>JAQAHW010000004.1:1400000-11400000 GCA_027580185.1 Tuta absoluta
CACACACACACACACACACACACACACACACACACCTGGAAGGGCTCGATGAGCTTGTGGTTGAGGCACTCGACGAGGCCGAGGCGCGCGGAGGTCTCCTTGTCGAAGTGCCGCAGGTTGAACGGCATGTTGCCGTGCTTGTTGCGCACCTACACACACACACACACACACACACACACACACACACACCTGGAAGGGCTCGATGAGCTTGTGGTTGAGGCACTCGACGAGGCCGAGGCGCGCGGAGGTCTCCTTGTCGAAGTGCCGCAGGTTGAACGGCATGTTGCCGTGCTTGTTGCGCACCTACACACACACAAACAGACACATAAAAGTTACTGAAAGCTAGTTACGCCATGTCTGTATAAGTATTCAAAATTCATAAGTTAAAATATTTTGCATTTAATTTTCGTCTGTTACAGAGTTCTTTCCAGATTTTTTTTTTAGTTAAAAGGATCTAAGTCTCAAGTGGATTCATGGAAACTTTTAAGGCCTTTAGTCACAAGGGTGTAGATTGTTAAAAGCAATTAAAATACTTTAAAGTTATATTAGGCATGTTGTAATGTTCTATACCAGTATGCCCTGGTGACATGCTGGTTCAAACGCATTACTTTAATCTGCCCCAAATATGCGGTTAAATATTGCACTGGCAATATTACATCCGGAATCGGGGCGCCTACATATTGTTTTTATTTTATATATATTTAACGCTTCAATAAACATAACCGATAGTAGGGTGAATCAACTTTTTCTTGTTTTGTCCAATTATTTGAATATCTCTTGTGTTTGTTGTTTGATGTAAATGTTAATATGTTTGTTACATTGCCAGTTAAATTATTAATGCAAATTGACCAAAAAAATTGTACATCACAAATATTTTTTGCATTAACTCTGTAACTCAGGAGAACTACCATATTTTCATACGAATCTGGGGGACATATTTGTCCCCTGACAACCTTCTGTTAAATTGATAAAACAGAAAAAGGACCGTAGCTCCTTTCGCAAACATAAGTTAAGATACCTTATTAATTTATGTATCTATATAATCGTATGTACATGTTGTGCGGTAAAAAACAAAAAAAGTATAATGTCTGTTATCGCGTGACAAGAAAATGTTGATTCACCCAGTAAGCATTTTTAAATTATTAAAACACTAAATTCCTGTAATTATAATCTTATGCCACATTCACATAATGCCAATATATGGGCAGGGAAATAGTAAGGGAAGTGGGCAACGCGAGCGTGTAAACAGGTTACTCGCGCTGCTACTCGTCATGCCGCTGACACTTCCCGTGCTACCGCGAGTGTCGGCGCCTCGTGCGCGAGTCAAAGGAACGGCAGCACGAGCACGAGAGGAATGTATTGCTATCTCACTCACTCGTATTGGTGCGAGAAAAGTATGACGGCAGTGTGTGAACACGCACTCGCTTGATACTTCT
The DNA here is from genome assembly GCA_027580185.1 of Tuta absoluta. Lineage (NCBI taxonomy): Eukaryota > Metazoa > Arthropoda > Insecta > Lepidoptera > Gelechiidae > Tuta > Tuta absoluta. The sequence continues at coordinate 1,401,437 of JAQAHW010000004.1, forward strand.
GCGGAAGTATTTCGGGCAATATTCGCGGTAGCGGCAGGAGCAGGTGCTTGTGAGCGTAGCATAACGATAACACTATGTTTTTGCTATTCACTGTACAAATAAAGCGTGAAAAATCAATTAATCATACCTCACTGTAGAACATTCTCGAAGCTTTCAGCTTGAGTTGGTACACCTCATCAGTTTTTTTGTATATCGTACACCTTGTGTCCATTTCACGACCCTGAAATTAAATTATTCGGTAATTAACAAAAATATTTTGAAAACGAATATCGATTGATTTTCAGACCAAAATACTGGGTGTTTGTCTGACTTGCAAGTGAAAACTAAGCAAAAAGAATCATTTAAAATTATTGGGCAATACACTTGTTAAAGTTGCTGAAGAGTTCCATCTTCAAAGCATACAGGTTACCTTCATCACATCAACCTATAGCAGTCCACTGCTGGCCTGCTACCCCCCCAGGGGACGCATGAGGCACGATCCCCCGTGCACGTCACCCAGTCGCTACCAACCGCTCTCTTTAAGTCACCGGTCTATCTGGCCGGAGGGTCCAGCGCTACGCTTGCTGAGGCGTGGCGTGGCCATTCCAATAAGCTATATTTGACGGCTGCCAGTTCCATACTAAAATAAATGTCGGGCAAATAAACCCTCCGCCATAGTATAAGCATAAATCTGACAGCTGTGAAATATGACTAATTGGGATGGCCGTACCTTTTATGCCTTTATTATAACGTGATAGCTAATATCCGTGTGATTCCGGCTTAGAATAACATCACCCCATTTCTTACCCATGGGAGTCGTAAGAGGCGACTAAGGGACTTGAGGGTGTGTATTTCAATTTTAGGCGATGGGCTGACAACCTGTTACTATGGCGATACACATTTTTCCGAGTGACCCTGAAATATAGTCTTGTGTTTGCGGCCGTTTACGCTCTGCCTACCCCGCAAGGGATAATAGGTGTGATATATGTGTGTGTGTGTGTGTGTGTGTAGCTTATATCACAAAATCACGTTTTCAACTAATTTTAAAATTAAATGGCGCTCGCAATAGCTCTGCATATAATTTTGAAATCGGGCAGTTCAGTGGTCTATAATCTGAAGCTGTAAATGTGATAAAAAAAACTCTGGAAACTAATAAAAATATCTACTCACGACTCCCTCTCCGGTAGAAACCAGCACATCCATGGCGTACACCTCGTACGTCTCGAAGGTTGCCTTCTCATGCTCCTATAATTCAAATTATAATATTAATTGTCAAACTTATACACTTAATTAAATCCAGTACAATTTTGCTTCATATCTACACTAGGCCTGGCCAGTATCACGAGTACTAGGTACTTTTCAATGTTTAATTGAGTGCATTCAATATTTTCTGTATACAGTGCTGCTCAGTTGGTCAATCCAAAAATTAAAAATAAACATTCTGGGTCTTACCACATAAAAAGTTAAACACGCGTTTACAAAATAGCTTCATACAAAAATAACGCTAAACACGTTGTAGTAAGGCCCAGAAGGTAACCACAAAAAGTAAGGCAGGTATTTTGAAACCTTGCAAAATTTTCAAGCATGGGCAGGATTTGAACCTATTTCGCCATCACTAGTGGCGACGCCTCTTCCATCTGGGCTACCGCGGCTCGTCCAATACCCGCCAATTTTGCAAGCGAATCTTGATGCCAATAACGCGTGGCACGGTTCCATCTACCGGGTTACTTTTGCAACTAAAGTACCGCCGTTCCAATAAGTTGTATTTGACAGCCGTCAGATTCGTGATAATACCATTCTTGGATAATACTATAGCAGAAGGTCCATTTTCCTTTGTTGACATCTCTTTTAATATGGATCAAATACGACTTATTGGAACGGCAGTACTTTAATACCCAGCAACTAAGTTCAATAGATGGTAAGCGGTAAGATACCAACTTGCCGCTTTTGACTCGGTGGAACGCAGGGCCAAGAGGCTCATAGGCGACATAAAACTGGTGGACACCAAGCTACATAGCTACGTCGCCGCAAGGTTGCCTGTTTGTCGGTTTTTTACAGATTGTACTTCGGAGAGTGTGCTCAAGAGCTTCACGACCTTGTTCCATCAGCTCCCTTCTACCACACCTCGGACACTGGCGCTCAAATGTATGAATCAAACGCGTTGCTAAGCACACAGTCTAAGCTCGCGTAGGTGAACGCGGACCATGCTTGTGTGTGTGAGACAACACGTCAGGGTTGCCACCATTTTGCGTTCGCGAATCGAGAATGCAATGTGCGGCAGTATGAAATGACCTTTGTCGTCGCGTCCTTGCTAGCCGGTGTCTGAGCGTCCTCCGAGCGCGGGTGGGCGGCGCTTGTAGGTGGAGGCAGGGAGTGACCATACTGTACGCTACTACTATTAATTATACTGTGCTTCTATCATCGGTGAGTAAAACATGTGTTGAACGCGTGTTTCTCACCTTGCGCTGCGCCTCGGAGGGGTTCTGTATGACGCTCTTCTCTCCGTCGATGCGGAACTGCCTGAGCTGATGCGACAACATGCCCTCGATGGGCTTGCACCCGAACTCCGCACTTATCTTGCCGATCGCATCCGTGATCTGATAGTTCTGAGGAATAATAGGGGATATTAGTCTTTTATGATTACATTTTCTGAATGACCCTCAAATGTTTGTCAGACGTGGCGTAAATGTCCGTTTTTTGCGGCCGTTTGCGCTTTTTTTTTTAGTTGTGGACCCTACGATTTTTAGCCCCGGGGCTGTTAATCTACACCTGACTGTATGATGGGGAGCAGGAGCTCACCCGGAAAAGCTTGTGGTTGTTCAAACAACCGGCTCAATCGCGATCGTATTGGACTGAATCTACCCGGCACGTGCCGGTAGTTCCCAAAGTGGGGAGCAAATGAGGGAGCCGTTTGCGCTCTGCTTACCCCGCAAGGGCAATTATTAGAATATTTTCTTGATTTTGCACAACTGTTACTCATCACAATAAAAAAACAACGTACTCGTAAAATTCCATTAAAAAAACAAATTTCAATCCCTCCTAATTGTGTACACAATTTTAAAACACTAACAAGTTGGTAAACATTTTTGAGAACATGAAAAAAATTGCACCGCAAGCAAGATTTGAACCTGCGACTTTCGCTGTCAGTACTACTGACGACTCTTTGACTGCGCTCACGCGGCTCACCTGCCATTGATGAAATTATTCAAGTATATCTTAATGCGACTAACGCGTGGCCTGGGACTTTTTATTTTTAATTTTTTTGCTCTTAATAATAATAGCCACCGAGATAGTGGGAAAGTAATTCCCAGCTACTTTTAAATTTAATATTTGATTTTAAGAAGCTCACTGGTAGCATTGTGAAACACAACAGTAATTGAGGGGCTTGGAAATTCTTCATATAAAATTGCTTTATGTTTTTATGAATAAAATGTAAGTATCAATTTCAATTAAACATTTTAAACCAATACTAAATGCCTATATGAATTGTTTACAATCTTAAACTCAAGTGAATAATCTCTGCTAAGAATAGCAACTGTTATCATCACATAATTTTTACATTTTTTCTTTTTTCTTTTTTTTGCTCTTAATAATAATAGCCACCGAAATAGTGGGAAAGTAATTCCCAGCTACTTTTAAATTTAATATTTGATTTTAAGAAGCTCACTGGTAGCATTGTGAAACACAACAGTAATTGAGGGGCTTGGAAATTCTTCATATAAAATTGCTTTATGTTTTTATGAATAAAATTTCAGTATAAATTTTAATTAAACATTTTAAACCAATACTAAATGCCTATATGAATTGTTTACAATCTTAAACTCAAGTGAATGACCTCTGCTAAGAATAGCAACTTTTATCATCACATTATTTTTTATTAAAATGTAGTAACTCCTATCAGAATTTATCTAAATATAAACAAATTCCTCATAAGGTGTCACATTGCTTTGCCCTGAGCTTGTACCGAACTTTACTATTTAACTAGTTAAGCTGGAAAGATTCGGGGCTTTATAGTGTGAAATTCTACCAATGACCAATAGCAAAATCTGAAGACAGGCTTGTGATAAAGAACAACTTTCCCCAAGGAACATAAGTTAATATATGACTAAAATATTTTGAGTTCCCATAGTAACTTAAATCAGCTTATCCGCAATTTTGTATGGGAGGTTCAATTTTACTTTATATGTAAGGGAAAGAGAATAAAACTTGACCTTCCTACAATAAAGTGCTGACGGGAATGTACCAAAAACTTTTTATGTGTGGACACCAAATTATACTTTTCTATGGGTATCTGATTATCAAATAAATCTTCCCTTTAGTGCCCCAAACCTGGGAATTGGGTGAAATAGTTCCAACAAGCCGTTCTACCATATGACGTTGGCTAAGAATAGCATCACCCCAATTCTAACCTGTCGTAAAAAAATACTAAGTGATAAATTCAACCAGGGAATGGGCAGCAGCGTTTCTTGTGAATACAACATCTTGCACTGCACTCGCCTATCTGCTTGCTAAGCGTGGTAAGTATGGCAATACCCCCAATAGGAGGAAGCCCATATCCAGCAGTGGACTGTAGTGACTGTTAGAATAGGAGAAAGCCCATATCCATCATATCCAGCTGTTGGACCTGAATTCTTCTTTTTCTTCCTCGGGTTGGGACGTCTGCGGAGCTCGCAGACAGGTGATCAGCTCCACTAGGCGGGAACCATTTCACCCAATTCCCAGGAAAAAGTGGAGCTGAATACTCATCTGCAATACCCGCAGATGAAGAGCTAAAGGTCGCTACACACCTCATTGCCTGGCCGCAGCAGCCTCAGCGCCGCCTCGCTGGCCGCGTGCGCCGCGAGCAGCACGTCAGCCGCGCGCCCCTTCACCTCGCCTCCCCCCACGAACACTGTGTGCGCCACCACTGCGATGAAACCGTCTATATGCGCGCCTAAGTCACTGGAAAGAAAGAATTTTGTTAACCTTTTCATTGTATCAGCCTATAGCAGTCTACTGCACGATCTCCCATTTTCACCATCTAGCTAGTCCCTACCAGCCTTTAAGAATTGGTCCATCTGGTCAGAGGGCATCTAAAGCTATGCAATCTGAGGCATGGCCTCACAAACAAACTGTTCAGCCCAGCCAACACATTTTGTTTAAAGGGTACCTACAAGATTTCTTTTTCATATTTCAACCCATGTTCTTGAGGGAAAGTTGTTCAGTTTCATAAACCGGTTTAAACTTTTTTACAACTTATATACTTAGTTTGCATTATTAATTTGGCTGTCTTTAAAAATACAATTTAAAATTCTTGTTTAACCCACACATAAATTTATAAGAAACTCCGAAGTAAGGTAAGGTCATACCATTAACATTACAAATAGTATGCCATATTAAGCCACATTGACAATATCAAAGTACCTATGTTGGACAGTCCAACTCCACTTTAATTGGTCATCCAAGTACAGTCCAAAAATGATTGAAGTCCAAAAAAGGGGTCATAATGTACTTTGTCCAAGCATTCTTAAATAGCAGCCACACACCAAACATTCATTACAGTAATGTGGTAACTTCCAACAATATTTGTTCTATAATAAAACAAATATCCAACGAATATGTTACTTTACTTTACCCTGTGCTTGTACCAACTTAACCACGTTTTGGCATAAGTTGGAAAGATTCAGGGAACTTATATAATATAAGCTATCACCCAAAACCATTCATACCTTCTTTCAACCGCTTATATCCCTTGCCGAGTAGGCAAAGGGTAAGAAAAATTATCTAAACTAAAAAGCTGATAGGTGGAGAATATTCTTAAGTATCCTGCAGAATTGATAGAGGGTCACCGAGTGAAGCAGAGGTTAGAGGGGCATAGGGTGGCCTAAGTAAATACCCACTAAAAGGGGGAAGTGCTGACATCTCCCCTTTTTTCATAATATTTCAGGAAATTTTTGTTATGCTGTGAAGTCGCCAACAATTTTCACTACCCAGGCCCAGGAACCTGTGAGCATGGTTCTTCATAGTAAAATAAACCTTATATGCACTTTTAAGTCCTAGAAGTTATAAGTTCCAGCACATCCTAGATTTACTGATACAAACCTTAACACATGCCTAAGGGAACCTCTTATTAATTCGTTTGAACTATAAAATATGTTTATACACAGATATTAATTAAAAAGGTACATAAATAAAGGATGAACATTATGTACGAGTTTCTAATGTTGTTTCCATAAGCTTGGGCTCGCAAAGAGCTACATATCTTTTAAAAGGTATCTGAGCATTACAGGGATAATTAATGGACCCATAAATTTGAAACTAAAAGATTTAATAAAACGAAGCATTTCCACAGAAAAGCAGCAAGATGGTGGTAATCAATTATGCCACTGGCAGATCTCAATGGATGTACACCTATCATTATTAAAATAGGGTACAATGACTGGTACAATCTTATAAGAATAATAAGTTTATATCAGTCTATATAGAAACTTGCCACAGGTATGTCAGGGTCTTGATAACCCTTTCAAGATAGCTTTAGGAACAAAATATTTTACTAAGCATTTATTTATAATATCAAGGGTCTATATATGCAGCCCAAGCTTTTGAAGCGTGCGAAAGGTTTTTTGTTGCAATACAACATAACCTAACAAAAACTGGTACTCACATTTTAGCCAAATCGCCTGCTTTCAGAATATAGTCAGTTTCACTAGGAATAGGCGAGAAGTGACATATACAGTTGTTCACGGACACGCATGTCGAGAAGGCAATGCCTTTTTTGGAATCTTTCTCCTTTTTGAAAACCTTTGAAGTCTCATCGAGAATCAACCTGTCCCCAAATTCGCAAATCTCCCGCGCAGATGCGTCTGGCACGCATTTTGCAATTACTTGCTCTAGGACACCTGAAAGTAATGAACATTTGTTAGATGTTGAGTGATAATTAAAACAAAGAATCCAGAATAACTTTGCAAGGCGCGCTTCGTCCGCATGGCCCAGGGTGACACGCGTCCAGCAGAGTACGTATCACCAGAATTTGAAGGGAACTACACAGTTAATACACGACATTGGCACTTTAGTTCAATTCCTCGATAACTTACGGTTCACAATTTGTCCTGCAAGCTTGTATTTGGTCACAACCAAGTCTTCTGCGATCGTTTTTTCGACTTCCTTGTCGTCAGCCATTTCTCAAAATTATGGTTAGGTATTGATACTAATTTCTGATTGGTTGGTTATATTGTAGTCACGTGACAGGGAACCATCAATGCACGATATTGCACAAAACAATTCTGACCGACAGTGTTTTGTACAAGATGACTGTGTACGACGACAGTACGACACAGTCATTAGCGCCGTTAGAGTGTCTTTCGACTCGACGAAGAAGAAGAAGAAGAAGAAGTGTCTTCAAAAAGTGACCCGGACAAATAAATAAATAAACAGCCTGAAATTTTCACACAGTGCCATCTAGCCCCAAACTAAGCATAGCTTGTACTATGGGAACTTAATATCTGATATTATTACTTATATACTTTTTTTGCAAATAGATACATATATTATTATACATAGAAAACACCCAGACTAAGCACAAATATCTGAAAAATTTATATTACGAATATATGTGTCTTCGAGTTATCGAACCCACGAACCTCGGCGTAGAAGGCAGAGGGATACAGTCTAAATAATGTACAGGCCACAGGGGTGTTATTGTAATCAAAACAAAGTGACGTCATTCAGAATGAAGTGATGTACTTGTGTTGGATTTAATTGACTTATCGATTCAATATTACATACATACATACATAAATCACGCCTATATCCATTACGGGGTAGGCAGAGCGTTAACGGCCGTATAACGGATATTAACACCACGTCTGACAAAAGTTTGAGGGTCAATCAGATAACTGTGTATCACTTTGGTCACTTTGGTGACAGGTTGTCAGCCCATCGCCTAAAATTGCAATACACCCTCAAGTCCCTTGGTCGCCTCTTACGACACCCAAGCCGGCATCACACGGCATCATTCATTTCACAATAAAAATTATCATTTCTAACATGAATCCGACACTGTAGGTCAGGTTAGGTTAGACTTGTGAGCCCGTTAAACGAACTAAATGAGCAACCCAACCGCATTATAGAATAGAAAATGATATAAGAAAAAACAATATCGATTATATTATATTTCGGAATGCCTGTATGGGTTTTGATCAATTAGCCACTTCCGCGTGAAGTTCAAAGTTCAAATGATTTATTGCTTAGCTATAAGTAGCATTACAAGAACGAAATGTATTTAAAGTATCATTACAGCTACCTTATTAGGTGTACGATTACAATTAGAATATTATTTTAGTATCCTTACATCACTATTTAAAATTACATTACTTACATTATATTTTATTTAAATTTACCTATAACACAAAAGTATATTACAAAAAAACCTACAAAATAACATGACAAATTTACAAACAAATTAAATTACGATTACGAGCATGTTCATTTTTATTAAAATACATAGTCACAAGTTATTATACCTCAGTCAAGTTGAATTAGATAGGAGGTAAAAAATTCTGCATAATCATATTTATCATTTATAATACAGGTCTAATATTATCACACTCAGCTAGACTTCATAGCAAGCAGACGTGTCTTAAAAATAATAAAATTATATAAAATTGTGCATACAAATATTTGCCCTAGATTCAAGTGAGCAGTATAGTCACGTACGACTATGATTTGTATTAATATTGTTTAGTGCGTGAATAACAGTTTAGTTTGCTGTTTACTTAATGGCAATTTAAGATCAAAAGAAATATGGCAGAGACGGGTCAGGAAAGTCCATTTGGAAGTCGCAGCAAGCGGACAGCTCGAACACCGCCGCCTATACCACCTCAGCAGCCGGTGGACCCCCCGCAATTGGTGAAGACAGAGCCAATACATGTTTGGTTGAACGCTGTTGAAACTTGCCTCAGCGAAATATGTACCATAACAGGAGAAAGCAAGCTCAACTCGGAGCAGAAGCTGAAAATCCAAACTCTTTGCCGTAAAATATGTAATGGTACAGGCCAAGTTGCAGTGGAATATCAATCCGTTAAGCAAAAAGCTATATCTAAGTACCAATCTCATCAGGCAGCTGTAGAAAAAGAGGACATCTTTGTGGAACTTCAGGAAATGAAGTTGTGTATCAAGGAGACTGCCCAACCACAAAAAAGTTTGACCTTTGCCGATGCCATCAAAACAGGTACCAAAAACCTAATTCGTCCATCAAACCTAAGCTCTGTAGCAATCTATCCCAATGATAAATTGAAGACCAGCGAGGAGACAAAAACCCTAGTCCAGAAGATCATTAATCCAGAACAGATGAAGTTACACGTTAGAGGATTACGCAAGGTGAGAAATGGTGGCGTTATCATCAGCACGGACTCTAAAGAAGACATCGAGAAGCTAAAGCAGTCAGTACAACTAAATTCCTGTGATATCACTATTGATGAGCCCCACAAGCGCAAGCCCAGAATCATTGTTATTGGATTACCATCGACAATGCCCGAAAAAGACGTTTATAAATGCATTTATGAGCAGAATCTAGCTGACAAGCTCCAGGACTGGTCTTGGGAAAAATTCTCGTCTTCTATTAAATTGAGCCATAAATCGGGTAAGAAAGACGCTGAAACCTGCAACTACATCATTGAAGTACCAGCAATTATTCGAAAAGCCCTCATTAATCAAAATAGAGTTTTTGTGAACTGGTCCTCCTGCCCTGTACGTGACTTTACCACAGTCACTAGGTGTTTTAAATGTCAGCAGTATGGTCATGCTGCTAAGACCTGCAAGAATCCAGCAGATACGTGTGCCCATTGTGGTGATGTGGGTCACTCGGCCAAGGACTGCGTAAACAAAGCGGAAGCTCCAAAATGTGCAACTTGCCGATTATACAAAAAGCCCAGCAATCACAAAACCGGTGATGATGAATGCCCCGCAAAAAAAATGGCCGAGCAAAGGTACATTAATTCTATTGATTATGAAGGCGCCTAAGAGCGCCGTCCATAAGTAAGTGGTCTAGATCTATATTTTGTATAAGTAGTTTTAGTTTCATTTTTAATTCGCCATGACTAATCTTTTAATGGATGACCTAGATAATTTCTCTGTTTACGAATCAAAATCTTGTGAAGTTGAAAACTGTAAACAATATCTTTCACGCTACCGAAATGCGCTGACAATACTAACACAAAATATTCGCAGTATCTATAAAAATATTGATAATTTCAGTACACTCCAACAAAGGTTAAATTTCAACTGTGACCTAATTATTTTAACCGAATGTTGGCTGACAAACCGTGGTAGTCTAAATCTACCTATAATAGAAGGCTACAGGTCATTTCATAGTAAGCTAAACTACTACCAAAATGATGGAGTAGTATTATATGCTAAAAATAACTTAGACATTGACTCGGTGGAACGCAGGGCCAAGAGGCTCATAGGCGACATAAAACTGGTGGACACCAAGCTACATAGCCTGGCACATCGCCGCAAGGTTGCCTGCTTGTCGGTATTTTATAGATTGTACTTCGGAGAGTGTGCTCAAGAGCTTCACGACCTTGTTCCACCAGCTCCCTTCTACCATCGGACATCCAGACGCACCGCCGGATACCATCCGTACCTGGTAGCCATTCCACCAATTCGGACTAAGCGCTTCCAGTCATCATTTATAATGCGCACTGCTAAAGAGTGGAACTCACTTCCTGCGTCTGTGTTTCCAAAAGCATACAACCCTAATCTCTTCAAAGTAAGAGTGAACAGGCTTCTTCTGGGTGAGCTCGCTCCATCTTAGACTCTGTCTCTGTCCTATGACCTAGACTAGAGTCAAGAGCAAACCCATCATTAATAAAAAAAATAAAAAAAAAGACATAATTGTTGAGGAGCCGCTTTTACTAGAATGTAACCGGCTATTAATAAAGGTTGGCATGGATACTGCAATTATTGCGATATATAGATCTCCTTCTACTGTGAAAATTGAAGCCTTTCTGGATTCATTAGATAAACTTCTTAAAAGTTTATCTCAGTTTAAAAATATAATATTAACGGGCGATATAAATATAAATATTATCTCGGTAGGATGCGATAACGTTCCCGGTCAGGAATATCTCAATCTATGCTCATCTCACGGTATTTTTCCTGCTCACACTCTTCCCACGTTTCAGACTGGTTCCTGCTTAGATCACGTCATGCTTAAAACCAACTTACCATCACTTACATTAGTTACTAATTCGTCTGTAACCGATCATTATGCTGTTCTAATAACACTTAGTCTAAATAAAATGAGGTCACGACAAACGCAGTTTGTCAACAAATTAAATATAAATAAACTAGAAGAGTATTTATGCATGACCGATTTCAGTCCAGTTTTCAATTTTGCTGATGCTGACTCTGCATTGTTGCATTTAATAAAAACTGTTCAACAAGCTATATTAGATAACACTGTGACCGTGAAAATAAGTAGGAAAAATTATAATATTAAGCCATGGATCACTCCGGGTTTAATCCGTTGTATGAAAAACAGGGATAAGCTACATATGAAGGCTAAAAAACACTCTGAAAATTTAATTCTACTAACAACTTACAAAAGATACCGCAATTTTTGTAATGACTTGTTAAAAAAGGTAAAAAGTAATTACGATAGGAGTGAACTGGCAAAGGCTGGAAAGGATAATAAACAAGTCTGGAAACATGTTAAGACCTTAACCTACACGTCAAATCAGCATGAAACATCCTCAAAATTATTAAAAATACATGTTTCTGAAACAGAATCTGTTAATAATGTCAACGATTTTTTTGTTAATGTAGGCAAAAACCTGTCTGAAAAAATACAGAGCACCGATGCCCACCTTCCATATACTAACACACAAACTACGTCAAAGTCTTTTGTATTGCTGGATACGGATGCACAAGAGGTTGAAAGATTAATAACAGGATTAAAGAGGATTGTGCAGTAGGCTGGGATGGTATCTCAAACAAAATACTAAAAAAAATCAAGCACTTACTGGTCCTACCACTCACACACATTTTTCAAAAATGCCTAACTGAAGGATTTTTTCCTAATTGTTTGAAAAAAGCGGTCGTAGTACCCATTTATAAATCCGGTCCTAAAAATCTTGTTACTAATTACAGGCCTATATCCCTATTGACATCAATATCTAAAGTGTTTGAGAAAATTATTAATACCAGACTAATGCAATATTTAGAGAAGTACTCCATTCTATCTAGTATGCAATTTGGATTTAGAGCCAAACTTTCAACTTCCGATGCTGTCCACCACCTAACCGATCATATTACAAAGGAACTTGACAAAGGAGAAAAAACTATAGGTATATTCCTTGACCTTGCTAAAGCTTTCGACACTGTTTCCACCCCAATCCTCTTACGTAAGCTTGAAAACATAGGCATAAGAGGTACGCAACTGAAACTATTCGAAAGTTATTTATCAAATAGGTGTCAATGCGTCAAAATAGGTAATGTAATGAGCTCTTTTCGACCTAATACATCCTTTGGGGTCCCACAAGGCAGCATTTTAGGTCCAACCCTATTTTTGATTTATATCAATGATCTTTGCGACCTTAAATTGGACTGCGGTAAGATTATTTCATATGCGGACGATACAGCCATAATCTTTTCCGCCAAAACTGATAAACAGGTTTTCGAATATGCACATCGAGGTTTTAATGTTGTATGTAAATGGTTGCGGTATCATCAGCTCACCCTCAATGCCGATAAAACAAGTTTTGTAAAGTTCTCAAAGAGCAACTATCCTTTAGCAAATCCCAATCCAAGCATTTACGCCCATCACTGTTATTCTCCAACGGACACAAATTGCGACTGTCCTGTTATTTCACCCGCACACCAAATAAAATATTTGGGCATCATAATAGATAATTTGCTTTCATTCAGACCACACATTGAAGCCTTAAGCGGTAGAGTTCGCAAGCTAATTTTCGTTTTTAAAAAATTACGCTCTTTTGCGGACTCTCAACTGATTACACAAGTCTACTTTGCCCTATGTCAATCACTTCTTACATATTGCATATCGTCATGGGGTGGTTCATCTAAAACTTTCCTTCTAACACTTGAAAGGGCACAACGAGCTGTTCTAAAGGTATTAAGTTTTCGTCCGTTCCTGTATCCTACTAACCTAAAAACTTTTATATAAGTCATGCCAAGTACTAACAGTTCGACAATTATTCATTTTAAGCACTGTACTAAAACAACACGCAGCACTTTCCTATTGCACGGATATAACTAACAAAAGACGTAAAGATATTGTCTGCACACAGAAAACACAAACAAACTTCGCCTTTTCATCGAGATTTTTTGTGTTCTTAGGACCCAGGCTTTACAATCGACTAAACGCAATTTTAACGATTTACCCTTTATGTTACAATGAATGTAAAAGGGTACTAAAAGTAGCCTTACAATTGTTGTCGTATGAGGAAACAGAGAAATTATTGACGGTCTTTTCTTAGACCCTGTAACAGAAGCTATTAGTAAAAAATTCACACACCTAGTTGATAAGTATTAATATTTTAACTGTATTCATCTAGATAATGTAAACATTTTAGGTATTTTATATAATTTATAAAAAAGACGTATTATGTAAGTAATAAATATGAACTTGTTTGCCTGAGATACAGGGTAATCCTAGTTCAGGCTAAATTGTAATATTTAAATACTTCTAAGTATATTTACTTAATATGTAAATACTGACATTAAGCTTATAAATAAATTATTCTTATTCTATTCTATCATTGATCTGTATTATTATTATTTTTATAAATAATGTCACATAACATTACATAATTTTAAATGTCCAGGAAATAATGATAATAATAATGAAATTATTTATTTACAATTTGTCATACTTTGCCACGGTTTTTCAAAAAATCTGAAACACTGTTGAAAAGTCTACCAACCAGGAATTTACACATTGTTTAAATGTATTTACATCACAATCTTTAAATTCATCTGGGATACAGTTATACATTACCACAGCCATATAAATTACACTTTTATGATAGAGTTCACGATGAAAGTTCTTAGCAAAAAATGTTACAGACAAAATTGTTTGAGTTCCCGGTAAACAGTCTGTGGTTGACGTTATGTTCAGTCACAGATTATATAATACTACTGCGTATAGTTCAGTGTAAGTTTGTTTTGATAACAGTGTAATGATGCCAAGATTAATGATGTTCTGCATCTTCCACGATGGCTGGAAGTTATTAAAAGCTGTGTGCGGTCACGGTTCAGTGCAGGTCAACAGAGGACGACCTTAAAACGATGTCGATGTAGCAGCGAACAAGTGTCCTTGGAAAATGGTTGCAAAAGCCAATAATAGTGAGTACCTACTTGCATTTATAGCATAACCATTAGCTGCTTGGGTTGTACATAACTGTTTCGGCCACTGTTATGCTGTGCAAAACACTGTCTTGAATTATAGGGACTCGACAGTGACGTCAAAACAAAAATGGCGGGTAAAATTGTTTTTGCAAATATATCGTTTCTTTTTCTTACTAGAGTCTGTGCCATGGACTGCATGGAAAAAAACCGGCATTTGGGGGGCCTCTGCCTCATGTCCATGTCGCTGGCTCCCCAAAGTATATATTTTTCAAAGCTGAGAGGCTCAAACGTTTGTGACGAATGGATGGACTCTTATTTTAAGACTGGTTTTCAATGTGACGCTACCTAGACTGAGATCTCAGGTCAAAAAATTTGGGGAGCCAGCGACATGCTTTTAGGTTAGAATTTCAGAGAAATCATCAGATTACTTGTTAACGGCGCAATGTGCCAAAATGATGGCTATGCCAAAGAAATGTGACGGAATATGTGACAGCTACAAGCACATTCAATAGCTATGTGACTCAACTAGAGCTGAGAAATAAGCCATGGAATGTTTCCAACCCATGTCGCTGGCTCCCCAAAAAACCGGCATCCGAAATCTTTGCAAATACCACCTAAAACCACTAACCAAAGAGGAATTCTCGATCGTAATGTAGTAAATACTCGTTCTTCAAACAATCTCCTCTAGAATCAGCTTCGTTTTTGAGAAAACACAACATTTGTTTTTGTATGAATATAAGGGTGACTACATCGTTCAACCCTTTTTGGGACAGTTTCAGGAACTCATGATTTCATGATTTCCGTACAGATTATACTAAATATTACCTTGAACATTGTCCGCGAAAGGCTCTTAGTGTTTATATTGTGCTGGGACTATTAGCAGCACATCAACTTTCCTATTTAAGGTACTTAGATTTTGACGGTATTTCATACAACTACTAAGTATAATAAGCAATTAAAATTCAACATTAAAAAAACAATATTTACCACGGTTTATTATTATAACATTTATAGTACAAAATCATTGTAGTATGCCAATATGCTTGTATTCACGATCTCATTGTTGTCATCATCATCATCATCTTCCTGGACCTTTGTCCCATTTATTTGGGGTCGGCCTTCCCTGTCCTTTTCTTCCACTCTGCACGATTTAGTGCCATCTGTGGTTCTAAGCCGGCGGCTTTCAGGTCCCTTTGGACCGTTGTCCACCAGGTGGTGGGGGGTCTTCCGCGTCTCCGCGTCGTCGTGGGTATATCCAGTGCTACTTTTACCACATGGTCTTGTGGCCGCCTATGAATATGTCCGAACCATCTCAAGCGTCGTTCCACCAGTTTGTCTGATATAGGTGCTATTTTATAACTGCCTCTGATGTATTGGTTTCTTATTTTATCGAGTAGGGTGACACCTGCTGACCAGCGCAACATACGCATCTCCGTTGTATGGAGTTTATTTATATGATGTTTGTTTGTACCCCAGCATTCTGCTCCATATAATATAGCAGGTCTTATTGCTGTTTTATATATTTTGCCTTTTACTTTGAGGGGCATCCTTTTGTCGCACATCACGCCCGTCAGCTCCTTCCATTTGAGCCAACCAGTATTGCTTCTGTGTACCACATCTGAGTCAATTTTTCCGTCATTGCTGATGATGGAGCCAAGGTATTTAAATTTATCAACTGATGGTAATGGTGTTTGATCTATGAGTATTGTTATATCTTTCGGGTCCGTGATGTCATCAAATATGCAAGACATAAGCTCGGTTTTTTTACGACTGATTTTGAGTCCGTTTCCCTCTAGGGCTTTTACCCATGCGTTTAGATCAGTTTGGAGCTCGTCTGTAGATTCGGCTATAAGGACAACATCATCCGCATATAACATATTCCAGGGTACTGATCGTTGTATGTTTTTAGTAAGGTAGTCTATGGTTACATTAAATAGTAAGGGGCTAAGTGTTGAGCCCTGATGAACTCCAACTTTCAGCTCAAAACATTCTGAAATACCTGCAGGACAGGCGATCTGAGTCGATACATCTTTATACATATCCTTCATTAGGTAGATGTAATGCTCCGGCACAGACTGCGCACGTAGGGCTTTCCATATAAGGTCGCGAGGGACATGATCGAAAGCTTTTTCCAGATCGATAAAGACCATGTGCAAGTTAGTTTTGCTTATTTTAGCTTTCTCTATGAGTATTCTGATCGCCTGTATCGCATCTGAAGTACCCTTTTCCGCAACGAAGCCGCACTGGTTGGGTGTCAACTCAATAATTCTGCTGATTCTATTGTTAATTATCCTCTCCCATATCTTGAGTGTGTGGTCCATCAGTTTGATAGCTCGGTAATTGCCACACTCTCTGACGTCGCCCTTACCTTTATAGAAAGGAATAAGATGGCTCTTGCGCCATGCATTAGGTATGGCTTGGCCAGTGTTAAGTTTGTTGTATAAAATGTGTAACCAAGATATTCCTTCGGGACCCAAGTGTTTCCAGACCTCGTTTGGGATTTCATCGGGGCCGGGGGCTTTATTGTTCTTCATTCGTTTAACAGCGCTGACTATTTCCTCTAAAGAAATTTCAGGAGCCGGACCCTGTACTGGAGGTGGTTTGATATCTTCAGGTTTCCTGGGATTGGATTTGTTTAAAAGGTCTTTGTAGTATTCTACCCATCTTTTCTGGATTTTATTATCTTCAGTCAATAAAGTACCATGATTGTCCTTTATATACTTCGCAGAATTGATGTCTTTACTGTTTTTGTTTCTCATTTTAGCAATTTTATGGATGTCTATTTCAGATTTAGCGGATTCAAGATCATCATAGAATTTTGAGTTTGACTTTGCTCTAGATATTGCCACCTGACGTTTTGTCTCTGCTTTCGCAGTTTTGTATGCTTCTCTATCCGAGTCTTTGTTGGTGGTTTGCCATAGTTTAAAGGCTTCTTTCTTAACCCGCACTGCATCTTTGACACTATCTTGCCACCAGCTGGTTTCTTTAAAGGGGCCTTTTCTTTTCTTTGTTCTTCCAAGATGTTTTTCAGCTAGGGTTACACATGCCAACTCAAAGTCTTCCCACATTTCGTTTGCAGTTGAGTTACAATCTTCACAGGTCTTACTTATGAGGTCTTTCAGTTCTAGTATAAAGTTTGTGCCCGCATCGCTCTTCAGAGATCTCCATTTGATTTTGGGTATAAGATTCTGATTTAGTTTAATAGGTTTAGAAAGCTTGTAAACTGTTACTAATATTCGGTGCTGTGAGGTTAATGCTTCTCCAGGTATGACTTTGCTATCTTTGTATTTTCCGAGGTCTTTCCTTCTCGCCAGTACATAGTCGATCTGCGTTGAACGCCCTCCGCTTCTGTACGTGATAAGGTGAGTGTCTTTCTTGCTAAAATAGGTGTTTATAATAGCAAGATCGCAGCTAACAGCGTATTCCAGGATTCTGTCCCCGTCTTGATTACGAGTACCATATCCATATCCACCGTGGCACCCTCCGGCATTGTTGTTTGATTCTCCAACGTGACCGTTTAGGTCGGCACCGAGGTGAACACTCTCGTCTTTTGGAATATTATTGGTAAGCAAGTGCAGATCATCCCAGAAAGCATCTTTTTCGTCAGAGGCAGTGTTAGTTTGGGGCGCGTAAGCGCATACTATATTTAGAATGGGTTGTTTTTCAAGTGCTATTTTTACCGACATGAGTCGGTCTGATATTCTTTGTACATCTACTAATTTTTGACATAGTCTTTCAGACAGGACGATTCCAACACCGTTTTTTCTACTGGCGGAACCATGGTATATAAGTTTGTAGCCGTTTCCGATTAATCTGGATTTTGACCCTCCCCACTTGGTCTCTTGCACACAACATGCATCGATACGCCGTCTTTTTAAGACTTCGCTGAGTTCGGCGCTTCGGCCCGTCATAGAACCGAGGTTCCAGGTCGCTAATCGCAGTTTATCGCATATGTTATCGCATGTGTTGCCTCGACCGTCGCTTGAGGGGGACGCCCTAACATTTATACTCTTTCTCTTATTCGTGCTTTTCATATTTGGACAGGGAAAAGGTTTTGGCTATAGGGTTTTTTACGGCCGGCTGCCGCCTGACGCCAAGGCAGTGCCTCTCATTGGAGATATGTGGGCGCCGTCGTTGGACGGTTGGACCATGATCTCTTCCGCCGCCAGCCCTACTGCACCGCCCTGCCTAGCAATGCAGCTCCATTGCAACCTGCGGCCTCAATACGTAAGGGCAGCCTGCCAATGGGTTGGTGCCTCTTCCGCCTGCTCCGCCGTTCCAGTGCCTTTCACTTCCGCCTTTGCAGCCGTTGAGGTCTTCACCCGTAACCCTGGGCAGGGGTTCGCGCTATACCCCGCGAGACTGGGTCCCAGTCCGAACTTCGCCACCCACACACTCCGGCCTACTGAAGTGTGGGGTGCCCACCCCCGCGGCAAGGACGCGCCGGACAGGAATTACCCCAGTGGAGAGCAGAGAAGGTGACTCTGTCCACCCTGGGGCTGGGTTAATGCCCTCGTATGAGTCCGAGAGCAAAGGCTGTCGTTCAAATTGTTGTCGTTCGGGAGAAATCGTCACCGGCGCGGCCGGCGACTTATCGGGAGCACATCGGAAGTCCCTTTCATTTGCGTCGAAAAGAGATCTTCATGGATAGGTCCGAATGTACCTATATTTATGAATTTACATTATGATGCGACCGGTTTCATTGCACCATCATCGTCAGGAAGTAAATACTTAAAAAAACTGGTTACTACCTGAAGACAGATTAACGAAACAAAAAAATATGTAATTAAAAAGTACTACCACGAGCCCATCAGGTAACACAACCAGTCGTATTATAATTTGATTTTATTAATATTTTAGTGGAACTACTGTAATGAGTTTTAATTTACCTATCATATGATCATCTCAATCAACTAGGCATTTGTTGAGAGTGAATGTACAGTCGGTTATAGCACATAAGGTACCAGGGGTACTCCAAAAGGGCTGAATCATTTTTGTCCTTAGCAATATTTTTTTCTTGACAATGTTTTAGTAGAAAATTTTGTCTTTTATGAGAATAAGTTTAAATTTTGATTATTTAATTACTGGAGATAAAAATAATTCAGTTCCTTTGGAGTATCTCTGTTACCTTATGTGCTACAACCGACTGTACCTACATAAATGTTGTACAGACTGTAAAATGTAACAACGCTACAGTTTCATGAGATTAAACGATATTTATTTATAAATTATAGGAATCAATTCAAGCGAGGCCTTTTCTTAACATTATTTAAGGTAATGTTTAGTATAATCTGTACGGAAATCATGAAACCATAAGTTCCTGAGACTGTCCCAAAAAGGGTTGAACGATGTAGTCACCCTTATATTCATACAAAAACAAATGTTGTGTTTTCTCAAAAACGAAGCTGATTCTAGAGGAGATTGTTTGAAGAACGAGTATTTACTACATTACGATCGAGAATTCCTCTTTGGTTAGTAGTTTTAGGTGGTATTTGCAAAGATTTCGGATCCCGGTTTTTTGGGGAGCCAGCGACATGGGTTGGAAACATTCCATGGCTTATTTCTCAGCTCCAGTTGAGTCACATAGCTATTGAATGTGCTTGTAGCTGTCACATATTCCGTCACATTTCTTTGGCATAGCCATCATTTTGGCACATTGCGCCGTTAACAAGTAATCTGATGATTTCTCTGAAATTCTAACCTAAAAGCATGTCGCTGGCTCCCCAAATTTTTTGACCTGAGATCTCAGTCTAGGTAGCGTCACATTGATCTCAGTTTAAGAAATATCATAGCAACAAGAAAATTACGAGTGCACTTTTTGTTTTGCCTGCCCCTCCTACTCTCTTTCCACACATACGCCATTCGCTGAAAAGTAATCATGGAAATACTTTTTTGGCTGAAGAATTTTGGTTTCAATCCAATGTCTTATTTATTTAAAAACTTGCCATTGCTTTCCGCCAAACCACAAGAGAGAGACAGAAGACGGAATGCTGATGATTGATTGGTGGAAGTGGTCGAGAAGTGTGTCGAACCTACCCAAAGGGTCAAAACGAGGCCTTATTACTACCCAACCGATACTTTGCCAGGGGGGTCTCACTCCACGGTTTAGGTATGTTCCGCCGGCGGGTTCCCTACGGGGACTAATCTCCGCGGGTTGTCACTTATCGTCGCCAGACCGCCAGTGTGCCGCTAGCCGCCGCACTGTTCGCACGCACGTGCCGCTCGCGCGCACACTTACTTGATTTTTTTCTGTGTTTTAGTACGTTTATTCGTTTCAAAAATCGATTGGGTCGTCGACTCGGTGTCCCACTCGATACAAAGAACAGTTAGACACAAGAATAATTAATTGTTTTTCTATATAAACAGTAGTCATTAGTAATTTCGTTTAGGTTTATAAATATTTACAAATCTTACAATTCCTTCCGTAGATTAAGTGAACAAATAAGATATTATAGCAAAATCAATAACAAAAAATCTTCGTGCACGAATAACATCATGACAAGTTACAACCCTTGGAGTTCGCCGGCGGCTCAGTCATAAAACTGCGATGCGCAAGGGAGATTGAGCGTTCGCGCGCGTTCATAAGTTTCAATTTTGTTTGTGAGTGGTTGGGTACACCGAGCGTAGGTATTAATTTATACCTAAACATGTAATTTCTTAGGGAGTGATTCTTCTGTACGTTAGTACTATTATATATTCTGTGACTTTGCCGTCTGTCCGTTAGGGGTGAAGAACCATGGTTTGGTAGAATCTATTAATCGTGTTATGGTAACACCCGAATGCGTTTTTGTGCATCTAATATACTACTACAATCATAAAGTAAACAAGAAAAAGAAATATCATAACCAAGATCATAACGTATCTTATAACTCAGTCATTATTATAAGCGTGATCAATGAGCTAACCAAGAGAATTCACCTACAGCTGTTTACTGTCATATTCAGCTGATCGTCAACATCAAGAAACAGGATAGATTTTCTAGCATTTTGGCTTGGTTTGATCAAATAGTTCTTTGTATTATTATAATTTTAAGCGTTGACTCACCATGGCAAATACTTCAGAAGATCTCCTTGCAAAGTTAGACGAAAAAGTTGAATTTGGTGAAAAACTCATGTTGAATCTACAACCTATTCAGGAAATCGATGGAGTGATGAAATTACACAGGAAGATTCGCCAGGAAGTGGAGTTTCTAAAAAAGGTATAACGAACTTAGCTGATATACAAGTTGTTTATTTTTACATAACACAGTTGTTTCTTATTAAACAGTTTCATACAGTGTGTTTATTATACAGTGTGTTTCTCTTACGGGCTGTTTATGAAGAAGAAATTTATGTTTAAATGTAGTACATGTTTAGTAATTGGTTATTGACAAACACAGAACAAATAAGTCAGTCATGAATGAAGCTAAAACGATGAAAAAGAAGAAAAATTATAGTAATGAATAAGCTGCAAGTTTCTCCTTTTAACTAAAGTGAACAGAATTTTTTTTAAGATTTTCAAGGTTTTTCTTACATTATTTTTTTATTTTTATTAAAGTTATTTTACATTCCTATCTTATGCGTTGTAAGTGAAAATAAAATTACTTTTATTTTTACTTCACTTTAGGTTAGTATTATCACTTAGTACTAGTAGGGCATATCTGACAGTACTGACACAAAACTCTTGCAATAAGCATGACTTATGGTGGAGGTTTTGAAACTAGGTATGAAATGGAATTTAATAGAACTGCCATTAAAGCCAATAAAAAATTATTAATTTTTTACTGCATTGGGTCTTACTTCGAATATCTAAAATCAGTTAATTTTCCTTATGATTTTATTTTCAATATATTAATTTCATTGCAAAAAACAAGGATGATGGAAAAAAAGTCAAAGGGAAATTATATTTTTAATTTATATTTGTTGTATTAATTCTCAATATTTCACCTAAAATTGTAAAAACAATCGTACAGTCTCATGACAATAGTATCAACAGTATTACATTAATTTATAAATTATTCTATCTAAAAGATTACACTTATGTTAGGCATGAAAAAAAAAACTATTCTGTTTTTGCTTACTGTTGGATGATACTTCTCTGATCTTTTATTAAATATTTAATTACTTTGTTAAATGTTTGTTTATTTATTCATGATTATTCTTGCATATTTATCGCTTTATTTCACAGTTTTTCTATTCATATGTATTTGTACATATGTAAAGTAGTATATTATACTGCAAGAGCTATATAAATTTGTACCTTCGGAAACTTAATGTTCTCACTGCATTCAGGCGTCAAAAAACATTGAAATGCAATTAATGTGCTATTAGAATTTAGTTTGATTTGTTCCAGTCTACCATAAGTAAAACTTTCCTTCTGTTTTCAGCTGCAAAAATTAAAGAGAGTTAAAATAGAACAATTGGCTTGTTCAAATCTACGGCATTTAGGTGCAATGGTGGAATGTGCCTTGCGTCCTGGCGTTATAGCTGTCTGTAAGATATTCCATATCAACGACGAGAGTAAGATGATTGTTGATATCATTAGCGATGAAGGAAAAACTTGGACAAAAGGTAATAAATATAACTTATAAGAAAATTAAATTACTTAATTCAATGTAGGATAGTATTTACTTACCTATACTTACTGACGTCATGATCCGTCATTGTAAAAAAAAGAAATTTGTATAACACAATTTATTATACACAAAGTTCTTATAGAAAACCGGCTCGGGCGGGATAAAAAAATAAAAATAAAGGCACAGCTTCGGGGCTGGTCAGGTTAATCACACGGCATGTAACTTTACGCAACCACTATTTGTAAAGGACATTTGTTTCAAATTTACAATCAAGAAAAAGCGGATCGTCCTCACATTTTTTTGCACCTTATCGCGACGCATTCAGCCTGAGAAAGGACCACCGACTGGTCCGAATACGTCACGATAACTCGCATCAGAAATAACAGGTAGTTAGATCCGCTTTTTCTTACTAGTTATAGTTTCGTTTCACTTGTTCCTGCAAGCGCTTGAAAATTTTCAAAATTTTTATACGTATAAAAGTTTTTTGAAATTTAGTATTTAATTTGTCGCGGGTTTTCATCGCTGTGACTACATTCATTCTGTAAAGAAAGAATGAGTTGCTTGGTATTAGTTGCAAAACTAACCCTGTAGATGGAGCCGTGCCATGCGTAATTGGCTTGGCACCAAGATACGCTTGTAAAATTGGCGGGCATTGTATGCGCCGCGGTAGCGTCACCACTAGTGATGGCAAAAATCGCAGGTTCAAATCTTCTCCGCGCTTGAAAATTATGTAAATTTTCTAAAACCTACCTATTTATCTTTAGGATTATTTCTTAACTTTCAGTGATAGCAAGGAACCCAAAATCTCTGTCAGCGTTAAGTTCAGGCAATGCTTCTTACGGAGCTCGGTCTATCCTTGACCAAGCAGATGATTACTTGGAATGTGCACAACTGTATCCTTGCATGTTTCAACCTCCAAAGGTAAACTACTTAAATATTTATCCAATACAAAAACTCAAAATAAAAATTAAATTCATGATGTGGGTTTACGCGACATAATTATTGTTTATTTGGTAGAGAGTTTATCCCTCTACGTTTCGGCTGATGGCGAACACTTTTCGGCAATCACAGCTGACGGCCGGGCGTATGTGATCTGTCGATCTCCGTAAAGAAGGCTACCGAAAGCAGATAAATAAACAAGTAAGTCGCGTAAACCCACATCATGAGTGATACTTATTTGTTTAATTATAAAAAAAAATTCAATTGATACAAAAGTATTCTTTCATTATAAATTTTAGGTAGTTTTTGAATTTGTAAGTGGAATAGAGGAAAGTTTAGCAAACAAATTGAAAGCGGCTGGGGTGGTAGTAAAAGCCGAAATACTTCCAGATTCTACTCCAACAGAAGATTATGATGATGAATGGGATTCAGAATCAAGTGATGAGGGATCTTATAACGCCAATGAAAGGTATGTATTTAATGTAATCCACACTAACATTATAAATTCGAAGGTAACTGTATGTCTGTTACGTTTTCACGCCTAAACCACTGAACCGATTTTGATACAATTTGGCAAAGGCATAGGAACCTAAGAAAGGACCAAGGCTACTTTTTAATACAGAAAAATATATCAATCCCACGGGAAAATAAAGTAAATCACAAGAAACATAGCGCATAACGCTGAAGAAAATCATCAGATGAGGATACTTTGTGTAGATTGCTTTGCTTTTTGTGTCAGGCAATGTATAGTTGTTATAATATCTAATGCAGACGAAGTCGCGGGTAATAGCTAGTAAATAATGAATGAGTAACCACTTACCAGCAGTGAGTTCAGTAGTTTAACATAGTATTCATAAAGAGATTATTGCGTTTGAATAGGAGACTTTATTTTTTACAGGCAAGAAAATGCTCTTGAAGCAGTCTCCCAGTGCATAACGTCACATCCTGAACTTAATACCCTCAACTTGGACGTAACGGCAATGATGGCATATGTCAGTAATATGACGAATGGCAACTGTGACTATGTGTTCAAACAGGAAGTGTTGACGCAACAGTGTGAGTGGGAGAGAGAAAGACCCGTTAAACCCGTTCTCGAAAAGATGTTTAAAGGTAAAATTAACCTCTATTAAGCTTCTCTTATCCCGCTAAAAGAATGTCTCGCGCTGGAAAAAAACTCTCATGGCCGAATTGGAAGTCGAATAACAAAATTTTTAAAACACTTCCCGTGTTAGATATACAATTTATAGAAAACTTGTAAAATTTTCTACCGCGGGCAGGATTTAAACCTGCGATTTTCGCCATCACTAGTGGCACGGCTCCATCTATTGGGTTAATTTTGTAACTTATACCCCGCAAGCAGTCGCAGGTTCAAATCCTGTTAGTAGAAATGAAATGTAGAAACGACTAGCAAGTTACAGTCGTCAAACCAACTCTGGCCCAAATAGACCGATGTAGAGAGAACCCGCTGGGATAATAGCTACGAATGTGGTGCCTCCCCACAAACGGCATACCTTATGTCATGCCCCACGTGCCCATTATTATGTACGGCATTTAAAACGCTGTGCGTCATCTGAGTACTTGTCCAAAATTGTGTAGCAAATAGCCGAAGCATTCGACACGCAAAATTCTGTATCAAACAAGTGAATTACATTTAATAATTATTGGATTCAAGTGTGGTGCGATCGCCGCGGTCACCGATATATTCTACTAAGTTTTACGTCGTATTGTTCGATTTCAAGATATTTTCTTTATGTTATTTTTCAGGAAAAACCCTGATCTGCTGTAAAACAGCATGGGATAGTTTTGAAACTATTGTAGAAACATTAGGCGGCACTATGGAGAGGAAAAGAACTGCAGAATTAAAACAACGAATTACAATGTATCCAGATGACTATGGAGGTAGACGGATTTATCTTTCTTTTAAGTAGAATTCCGCAGGACAGACGTGCACCCATCTATTTAAATACATCACGGTTCTTCTAGTTATATTATGTAGAGTCTGCGCTGAAAAGAGTGTAGGCGTGGGCAAAAAGTGAACTAATAATTTTTCATAGGTTTCTATTACATTTTTCATAATGATGCACAGAGGCGCCCTCAATTTCCACGCCTATTCTTTTTCCGCACAGACTGTAGCTTATCATAAATAATAATAATAAATAAATTGATTTATTCACAAAATTAAGGTTACATTACAACATAAAGACTCTGATTTCCGAGCTAGGTAAAAATCTGTGTTACGCGAATCAGCTGCTTCTTCCAAAATTACACAATCTCATAATTAAGTGAGTAAAATAACATGATCGTTAAAAACGGATTTTTATAAAAGGTATATTCCGAACATTTTAGTATTAAGTATAATACAAAAGTAAAAAAAAAGGAATGTGAGTCAGTGCTGTGCCTAACCGAGTATGTAATATGTCTCTGAATGTGTGCGTGTGTGTGTGCGTGTATGTGTAAGTGTGAAGTTACATGCCGTGTGATTAACCTGGCCAGCCCCGTGGCAGTGCCTTGATTTTTATTTTTTTATCCCGCCCGAGCCGGTTTTCTATTAGGACATTACAAAATTGTTATAAAAAAAAGAAAATTTTTGTGATGCAAATTTCTTTTTTTACAATGACGGGTCATGACGTCAATAAGTGATATGATAATACTATCCTACATTGAATAGAGAATTTCAATTTCAATTTCAAAAGCAGTAACCTTGCCAAATTAAATTAAACTTTTGTTAAAATTTTCAGGGGAAGACGATTATCCTAGACAAAACCTTAAAGTGAGAGGTAATGTTCGATTAAGATCAAAGACGATATTTAACTTTGGCCATAGAATGAAAGCCATAACAGTTTCGGCGAATGATAGCTTCGTGCGAGCAGCCAAACAACAAGTAAGGAAACCTGATATGACATACACTCCGTTTATTTAAGATTGACTTATAATGTAAGCAAACTTTGTAACTGACAGCTCGCGACTGTCATTCATTATAAGTCATTCTTAAATAAACGGTATTCATGTTCTTACAGTCGGGTATCTTTTTTACTAATACGAATAATTATTTCGCGCATATTTGACAAAAGTCTACTCTTTTTTCTTATATTATTAAAAAGTTAAAAGCAACTATTTGGCCGTTAGTTTGATGGTTATATTGGCTATACATTTAAGCGAAGTTCATACTTTTATTTTTTCCAGGGAGTTACTTATGCTGCCTTCATTCATGAATCCAGAGCGCTCACGGAAGGAAAAGAGCCAAGCGCGACGAAAATCTCATTATGATACCAGTTTAACCTAGCATTTTCAATATTATTTTCAATATAAATAGGTACAGTCAAGATCAGGCTGGGTTAGACACTCAAACTGCCAATGTGAGTTTTATGCGCTCGGCGTAAGAACGGTCCAAAGTCCAAACTGTCTAACTCAGCCTGATCTTGACACCTCTACTGTATTTAAAATTTTAAACAATATTAATTACGTAGGTACTTAACATCACAAATTACAGATACCCAGTTTTTACTGTTTCATAACATTTTGCTGCTATTTGAAATAAATTATATTTAAAATTACCTTTATTTATTTCTTGTTTTCTATAAGGTTAAATTTATTGTAAACGTTACAAAACTAAACACATTCAAATTCAACTTACAACAATACAGGCAGTAGAACGATAAAATCTCATCACAATAAAACAGACATTAGTAGAAGTAGGCGGTTGAAAAACTCGACACCAGGGTTCATCGGGTCGTTGGACGACTCGGTGTCACACACGAAAAGAGGAAGAATAAAACAGAAGATATACAAATAAAATAATACCTACACTACAATGTTGAAAATTGACTTTGAACCCTAAATTTTAACATCCTCTTTAACATCGCAAAAATTATATTCTTTATAACAAGGTAATTCTACCAATTAGTAGAACTTTACTAAAAATGGCAACATATGAATCAGCTGTCGTTGTCAATGTCATAAACAGAAAGGTGTTTGTTCGCCGTTGATTTGATTTGAAAATGTTTTGAACTAATTTAGTTCTATGATTAAAACCCAAAAATGCAATTATATGAAGTATTGATAGTGATTCCGTGAGGCAACAATCACCAGAAACAAATTCGGAGTAATAACTGTCTAATGGCGGACGATAAGGGTGAAGCTTTAGACTCGCAAATAATAGCGGAAAACGTGGGTTTTTTGGACAACTGCTTTGATAATTCGTTTACACTACAATCTTCGTTAGTTGCCGTCAAAGAATATATAGCTGAAGAGCAGAACGAACAGTCTTCCTCAAAGTTTTATGGCGTTCAAACAAGTAAGAAAAGTCACACATTCTCCGAAAATAAGTCTGTAGTTTTGAACTCTAGTTCCTGTTATAATACTCAGGTTGTCTCCCAAATACTCGCGAATGACAAAGTCATAAATAAGAATCTTAAAGACTGGGGTCTGCCTCCTGAAATCGCTAGAAAATATGAAGGAAGAGGAATAACAGAGATGTTTGACTGGCAAGTCACTTGCTTAGGAAATCCCAAAGTTTTATTAGACTGTTGTAATTTAGTTTACTCTGCACCTACATCAGCAGGCAAGACATTAGTTGCCGAGATTTTAACAATAAAAACTATCTTGGAAAGACAGAAAAAGGTAATCATTATTCTGCCATTTGTCTCCATAGTAAGAGAGAAGATGTTGTATTTGCAAGATATTTTATCAAGTTCTGGAATCAGAGTTGAAGGCTTCATGGGATCCCAGTCACCACCTGGTGGGTTGCAAGCCGTGCATGTTGCTATTTGTACTATTGAGAAAGCTAACAGCTTAGTAAATAGACTTTTAGACGATGGCAACATAGCAGATCTGGGAGCTGTGATAGTTGATGAATTACATTTACTAGGAGACCCTCATAGAGGGTACATACTTGAGCTTTTGCTCACCAAAATCAAATATGTATCATCAAGTTTGGATGGTGTTCAAATTCAAATTGTTGGCATGTCAGCTACATTACCAAACCTGGAAGTATTAGCTCAATGGTTGGAAGCTGAATTATTTATAACACAGTTCAGACCAATTCCCCTTGAAGAATTCTGTTTAGTAGGAAACAAAATTTATGACAAAAATGGAAAATGTGTCAACACCATACAAAGTGGGACAGATGATGGTGATAGTGTTTTGAAGATATGCCTAAATACAATCAAAGAAAAATGTTCAGTATTAATATTCTGCATGACAAAGAACAGATGTGAAAACTTAGCGCAGAGTATTGCAGCATCATTCTATAAACTTGGATGCTCAGGGAGTGATATGGGTCTTGTACTGAGACAAGAATTGAAAACAGAAAGTATAGGAGAAGTTTTAGAACAACTTAAAAACTGCCCTGTGGGTTTAGATCATGTTTTAAAAAATACTGTATCTTTTGGTGTGGCCTACCATCATGCCGGGTTGACATTTGACGAAAGGGATATCATTGAAGGTGGGTTTAAGTCAGGGGCGATACGAGTTTTGGTGGCAACTTCCACACTGAGTTCTGGAGTAAATTTGCCAGCTAGAAAAGTAATTATCAGAACACCAGTGTTTCAAAGACAACCCATCAATATACTGACTTACAAACAAATGATTGGACGAGCTGGAAGAATGGGAAAGGACACAAAAGGGGAAAGCATATTGATCTGCACAGAAGCTGAGAAAAAAATAGGGTTTGAACTTATGATGGGTGCCTTAGATCCAGTAGAAAGTTGTATTGAAAGTGAGGACAAGTACATGAGAGCTGTATTAGAGATGATTGCAAGTCAAGTGGCTGGCACTAAAGCTGAGTTGGACTTATACTCCAGATGCACATTACTGTTCATACAGCAAAATATATCAGAGTCACAAAACATGCTGTTGGAGAAAACTCTAAAAGAACTAATGAACTTTGAACTGATAAGAATTCAGGTAGATGGGGAGGACAAAAAATATGTGGCAACACCCTTAGGAAAAGCTTGCCTGTCATCGTCTATGGCTCCAAATGATGGATTGTCGCTATTCTGTGAACTTCAGAAAGCTCGTCAATGTGTTGTTTTAGAGACAGACCTTCACCTCATATACCTGGTTACACCATATAGTGTCAGCAGCCAATGGGGTGACATAGACTGGCTACATTTACTGACATTGTGGGAATCACTGACTAAAGCAATGAAAAGGGTGGGAGAACTAGTTGGCGTTCAAGAGAGCTTCATTATTCGTTGTTTGAGGGGCACAAACAAATTGAGTAATATGCAGAATAAACTGAACATACATAAGAGGTAAGCAAACTCATTTATCACTGTCAATATAAAGGTGTGAATAGGGACCCGATGACACTCAGTGGCGTGTGGATGATTGCCGTGTGATACCGGCTTAGAATAGGATCACCCTACACCTACCTGTAGGTGTCGTTCAGGGTTAAATCCAGGGAATGGGCAGCAGCGTTCATTGTTAATGCTACACCTTGCACTGCAATCACTACCATTCGCCTGCGGCCTGCCAAGCGTGGTGAGTATTGCGAATTCCCCCCAGTAAGCCCTTGGCACCTGGAGAAGCCTCTGTCCGGCAGTTGACTCTTATGGCTGTTGTTGATGACAATGACCCCCAGCAGCAGCCTAAATTCTAACCCTTCTGCAGCTCGCAGCGTCCGTATTACGCCGACATTAAAGAAATGAATGAAAGAAGATTAACGAAACAGGTGTATATGGCGAGTGTGGATGGGAACGGAAGACCAAGGCACACGTACTTGGATCAGATCGGGGACGTTCTAAAGAAAGGTCAGGTCAAGAGTACCCTTACCGACGAGCATGTATGAAAAGGTTGATGCATGTTGAAGAAGCGAAAGAGGTGTGTCAGGATCGTAGCAAGTGGAAAGATGTAGTCTCTGCCTACCCCTATGGAAAAGATGCGTGATTATATGTATGTATGTATAACGAAATTTGTTTTAGTATGCCACTAATAGGGTCTCTGTCTGTCTGTGGTCTGGTGCTGGTGCATGTCTGTAGGTCCCAAATCATAGGTCCTTTAATACTTATTATTGTGGAGGCAAATGTACTCTTGCGTTTCTCTCGCAGATTCTACACTGCACTCGCCCTACAAGATTTAGTCAACGAAGTGCCATTATCGGAAGTAGCGACGAAGTTCCAATGCGCTCGAGGATTTCTTCAAAGTCTGCAGCAGGCAGCGGCTACCTTTGCTGGTAAGTTATAACTAGCGACCTGTCCTGCGGTTTGACCCGCTGCTACCCGTTTACCTGTAGAAACAAAGCTTTTTTCCGCGGTAAATGGGGAAATAAAAACGTGCCTCTTGAATAACACTATTTATTTTTAAAAAATGTATCAAAATCTGTTGCGTAGATTTAAAGATCTAAGCATAGAACGAGACACAATGACACGGAAAGCGACTTAATTTATACTATGAGTATATAGTGATTAACAAATACCTAACCACCAACTACGCTTTACATTAAGAGTGCGTTATGCGTATCTTGTTACACGATTATTGAAATTTTAGGTATGGTGACGGCATTCTGCCATCAACTAGGCTGGAAAAACATGGAGATGCTGATATCACAGTTCCAAGATCGCTTGCACTTTGGTATCCACTCAGAACTTTTAGAGTTGATGAAGTTACCATCTCTGAATGGCATGAGAGCTCGCACGTTATTCGACGCAGGCTTCGAGACAGTCTCAAGCATAGCTTCAGCCGAAATCAATGCTATAGAGAACGCTCTATACAAATCTGTGCCTTTCCAAAGTGATAAAGAAAGAGACGGTGATGATACTGAAGATATGAGGAAACGAAAGAAGATGAAAAACATTTGGGTGACTGGTCATTGTGGGATGACGGCAAAAGAAGCAGCAGAGAATCTTATATCGGAAGCGAGAAAGTATTTAGAACACGAAATTGGTGTAAAGGAAATAAGATGGGATGCGACATCAAATTCTGCTGAAGTTACGCATCAGATTGCAGTGGAAAATATTGCTGATAAGAATAATTCATCAGTAAACAAAGATGAAACTAATGTTGGTTGCGTAGTCGAAGAAAAATCAGTACTTATTGCAGCGGTTCAAACAAATATTTCTAAAGCAACATGTGGTCAAAACCAGTCTTTACCTGATCAAGAAATTAAAAAAGAAATACTGCAAAACCAGACAATGTCTAATCAGGAAATTAAACAAGAAACACTTACAAAAAATTCAAACGTAGCAGATGTAACAAAGAAATGTTCTGACGTTAGTCAAGATATTTACCTTAGCGTGAATATGTGTGAATCCACTTTTAATATTAAATATGAATCAAACCATTCTGTTAAAGATGAAGTATTCCCTTCGCTGAAACTCGACCCTGATGAGCAATTGAATGCACGCGAACTGCTAAATAATACAAGTTCACCTATAATCAACACAATTAAGAGGCAAGTTACTCTGAAAAGAAGTCCACTATTAAAGAATCTCTCTGACATAAAACATAGCCCGTCAATTCTAAAAGACGATACCATATGGGATACAATGAATTTCACTGATGCTGCAATTGAAAACATAACAAAACAACGAACACAGAATAAGATGACTTCACCAAATATAAGTTTTGGAGACACTGATGATAAAACAGAAACAAAAACAGTTTTAGAAAACACGGCAATTACGAAATCGAATTCAAAATCTACAGTGAGAGATATTAGTTTGTTTTCATCTGAGGGCGACAATTCTAGTTTATTCGAAGAGAGTTTACCGCTCGATATGATTCCTAGTAAACTGCTAGATGATAAAACGCCACAACCTCAAACATCCAAACTAACCAAACAAGAAACTGCTGCAGATTTTATGAACATAAATTCTAATACAATACTCAATGCATTTAAATCAACAATAGTTGAAGTCAGTGACGAAGAAGAAATTAAATTAGTGTATGAGGACGATAACAAAATTTCAGAAAATGAATTAGAAAACGGCTTTAATGTATCAGATGATATTGTTATAGAAACACAAGATTACAACTTAATGCCAATGAAAGATAGTTTTAAAAGCCCGTTTAAACGACAGGCAGAAAGTAACGCCAAAGAACTGACGCAGCCATCAGCAAAAAAATTAAAAAAATCTTTTAAGCCAGAGATATCTAGTCATGTAGTGCTAAAGAACGAAAAAGAAACTTTTGCTTTTAAAATAAATTGCCCGGACTTTAGAACGTTTGTTTTGGAAATAAAAGACTTAAAACTAAAATGTATTGTTTTAAAGAAAGCTGACGTTGTCGACAATTTTAATGTTATTGAAAATTTGAAAGAAGCTGCAATATATCTTGATATAAAATCATCTACTGCTTCCTCCAACGGAGTAATAGGTAGCAACATTGTCAAGGCAAAGACTCGTAAAGAAACGAAAGTAGACACAATACCACTAGTCAAAGGAATATCTGTGTATATCGGGACAGACACTTGTGTTTATCTCGACTTTGCAAGCATTGGGGATATGCTAACTATTGTAAAGGACAAGCTTACGAATTGGTTGCAAAGACAAGCTGGTAAATTGAGATTTATGTCATTGAAATGGGACTATTTGAACATGAAGAAATGTTTTGGCGTGGAACTGCAGCCTTCTTGCTTCGACGTGTCATTGGCTGAATGGTTGATTGATAGTGATGAGAAAATTCCTAGTACCGTTTACCTGGTAAGTAGTCTATATTTGAAATATTTTAGTCGAATTTAGAATTTTCCTCGCAATACAATGTATTTCTCTTGCAGACGAAAAAATACATGAACATTGATTTGTCGTTAACGGCGCTAAAGGTAAATAGTCGAAAGAAGATGTACAAAAATCTAGACAACGTCGAGACTTGCTGTCTCAAAACCTGGTCCGTTTGGATGGTAGCTGAAAAACAACAAAAATACCAATTACAACAATATCATAGCGTCCAAAGCACCCTTGGTAAGTAACTATAAATCAATTGCATTTTTATGACTATATATATTTTTGGGGTAATATAATAAAAAGATCATTTCATAAGTTTTGATTTCAATATTTCGAAAGTTTTGAGGACGTGACGTCACAATTTTTGGTAGAGTGTTAAAATTTCTTTGCCTGCACAAAAAAAAAGTTATTCATAGGCAAGACAATTCCGAACTGCACAAGAATAAGAACTGTAGTGTGTAGGAGGCATTATAAACCATAACGAATTGTGGAAGTTTCTGTTTTCAATATCTCAAATGGTGAATTCTTTGCCTGCACAGAAAAAAGTTAATCATAGGCAAGACAAATACCATGGACAAATATCAGTTACATTTTTTTTTTACTAACTATGGCAAAAGCATTATTCATATTCAGGTTCTGACCCGTTATAAAATCAAAAATACCTCCTACTTTCATCAACAAAAACATGCAATTAATGACATTTTCAGCTCTCGAAACACAAGTATCGAAAATCCTAGCAGAGTGCGAATACTCCGGCTTGACTGTAGACAAAGATCTTGCTTCTCAATTGCTTGTTGATGTAAGGAACTCGCAGGAGACCCTACAGAAGAAAGCCTATCAGATATGCGGGTACCACTTCAACTTCAATTCGTCGAAAGATGTCGCCAAGGTATGTGTAAATTAAGCTACATAATTTAATTCAATACACATACATACACATATCACGCCTATAGTCCCTTGCGGGGTAGGCAGAGTGTAAAAGGCCGCAAAACGGTCATTTTACGCCACGTCTGGCAAATATTTGAGGGACATTTTGAAAATTGTGTATCGCCAAAGTGACACCCTCGAGTCGTTAAGTCGCCTCTTACGACTCCCACTTAATTCAATTCAAATTCAAAATATTTATTGAACAAGTAATTGCCTTATTATTAACAATGTTTGTTGTTAGATTGTTAAAAAACGGTACAAGTTTGTTTAAATGGTAGGCCGCTAGAACAAGTAGTGAAACACACTGCACTAGTTTGCACATCAAATGTGTATGCTATGTATGTCATTTATGCGAGTAAGTTTCCCAAAGAAACCAAAAATAAAATAAATAAATAAGTCATTTCAACTTTTTTGTCGAAGGATGTCACCAAGGTAGATATATTAAGGTCTTCTTTTTCATTTCGCGTGGGACAGAGAGTCGACGAACAACCCGCTTTTCCATTTATTTTGTATGGAGGATTTGGATCGTGAAATCTCGTGTTTATCAGCCTCCAAAGCAAAACGTGATGAATGTGACATTCCGTTTTGAAAATTTTGATTGGAATTTGTAATTTTAGCTTCGTCGTTATGTAATTCTGTATGCCGATTCATTTTTGCTATAGTTTTTTTTTTGAAAATATATGTTATTTTAAGAAACACGTTCACTGTGTATGACGCATATGTGTGTCATTCTGAGATTTGAATGAGGCGTGAGTGCGACATATATGGGTCATGCTCCCTTGTGTAGTTATAGGCTTGTCAAAAACCGCACGTGTGAGTTTAAGAATTATAACTGGCTTACACGTATGGGCTATGAAACTGAAAAGAAATGTGATTACCGGACGTAATTATAATAAATCCAAGTAGCAAAATCCCAATGCGCCTACGACATAAAAATTTTGCACGTGAGGGGTCAATCCCTAATTCGGAACTACACAGTGAACGTGTGTAAACTTATTTCATTATTTCGAAATAATATAATTTATTTCAATTTTTAATATTTTTTGACTTTTTGGTATAGTGTTAAAATGCCTATGCCTGCACAAAGAAAAAGTTATTCATATACAAGGCGAATGTCAGTTACGATCATTCTTTTTATTTATTCATTATCAGGGCTTGCGATAATTATTATAATACCTTAGAAATAAAAATAAAAATTCTAATAAGTAGATATTGTTAATAAAGTATAATTGCAAATCATTTCTTTTTTGTCTCTATTTAAATGTAAAGGTTGCCTGGAAGAGATCGCTGCAAGCGATAAGGCCGCCTTTGCTTACTTTTAGTCTTAAGTTTTCTGTATTGTTTTGTTTCTGTTGTGTATGTTGTAAGCAATAAAGTGTTCATCTATCTATCTATCTATCTTAATACTCGAAATGGTTTTGAGGTTTTTATAGAAATCGACCAACTTAGCACACCGAGTTTAAGCTGTTTGCGTTTAAGCTGTTTCCGTAATTCATCTGGCCTACATAAGTAAAAATTTAAGTTATTTTGTATAAAAACTGCGTCCATACGACAACTTGTCCGAATTTGCGAGGCATCGGTCTCATGAGTGTCTTACATTGGTGTCTTATGACAACTCGTATATGAGTTTCGTTCTCTACGGTAAGGTTCTTCTACCCGAGCGGGGCAATCGCTAAACTGTATGTAGTTTAGTTCAGTTTTTACGCTGAACTGGTGAAAGTCTACTGACGAACGAGAAACTAAAAGTAAGTATATTTGTTAAATGAGTAAGCAAACTATAAGGCAAGTGCTATTTTGTAGGTATTATAAATCCGTTTTTTTTTAAAGTCCGGAAAATGGCGAAATCGCGACTTTATTCTGCCATCGTGAATTCTTATACCTATTTAAATAATCATGATATAGCATTATTATAAGGACATAATTAATTCTAAGAACTAATCGACTGGCTTCTATCGATTTGCGTGCAAAAGGGGAATAAACTTCATGTCTTACAAATTGTCACCTCATTTTCCATAGGGTAAAATTTTACTAGTGACCGAAAGCGAAAACTCAAGACGGGCTGGTGATTAGGAACAACTTTACCCAAGGAATATTGGTCGAAATACGAAAAATTTAATTTGGACCTCCCATTTGGATACAAAGTTGCCGATCAGCTAATTTGAGTTACGATAAAAACACAAAATTCTATTTTTCAACCTATGTTCCTTGGGGAAAGTTGTTCCTTATCACCAGGCAGTTTCCGGTATCGGTCACTAGTGAAATTTCATGCTGCGATGCGAATTATAAACTTTCTGTTTTCCCTTATTAAAACACTAACATCAACAGTCACCACTGTACACTGTTGGACATGGGTCTCCCTCTATTGGGGAACATTGCCATATCCCCCACGCTTAGCAAGCGGATTGGCAAGCAGAGTACATGACGCTGCATTCACAAGGAACGCTACTGCCCATTCGCTGGAATTTATATCGTAGTCACATTTTACGACCACCGCTACGGGTAGAAATGGGGTGATGCTATTCTAAGCTGGCATCACACGGCAATCTTAAGTGTTCTACTATATTTATTTTTTCCCTTTTTTCTCATTCTTACATCATTTAACAGCGGAGTTATCACAATTACCTACCTATAACTACTTAAGAAGAGATTTTACACTCACAAAAGTCGCGTTATAATCAATCCTTACTACCATAACTTTGTTTCAGGTCCTAGGTCTATACAAAGGTCGTAAAGTGAGCACAAAGAAAAGCGTGCTGACCTCTCACAACAGCCCCATGGCCAGCATCGTCATCTACTGGAGGAAACTCAACTCAATACTCACCAAGACCTTGTATCCACTCACTGAGAAGGCTTGTATTTACAGCTGCGATAATAGGTGAGTGAATACGCGTACATACATACACACACACACATACACACACACACATACACATACCCACGCGCGCGCACAAATTAAGAATAACTAAATTGAAAAAGTGAGCGCAAAGAAAAGCGTGCCTACTTCACCTACTTGTATATGGGTCCTCTACGATTACTGCTACGCCGTAGCAAAAATTAATTCATTATTTAGTTTCGCCAATGATTTTTTACATGCATAAATACATTAATAGCCACAACAGTCCTCTGCTGTATACAGGTCTACCCCTATTGGGGGGTAATGCCATATTTACCATGATTAGTAAGCGGATTGGCGAGCGCAGCGGAAATTATTCCTTGCAGAGGGAACGCTGCTGCCCATTCCCTGGATGAGTTCATCGGTCAGTCGCTTTTTACGACTCCCACGGGTTGTATTGGGGTGAGGCTATTCTAAGCCGGCATCAACAAAATATATTTCAACTAAAAAATATAGTAAGAATTGATTCAAGGTTCAACTAAATACTTAGTACTTCAATTTAGCCATCTGCGTCTCAATAAAGTTCCAATTCCACAGGATTCGCAATGGAATAAATGTAATTGACTCGATTATCGACTCTCGAATGGTTCAATTGAATCTCAGTGGGACGGCGCTTACTATAAATATCTCCATCACAACGGTTTTGAGTAATTTGGAATTGATATGTTTATCAGCCAATAGCAGTCCACTGTTGGACGTAGACTTCCCCTAGTTTATGCCATTAGACATACTCTCCCGTTTTCGCCATCCAGTCGCTACCAGCCGTCTTCTTTAAGTTATCGGTCCAACTGCCCGGATGGCGTCCAACGCTACGCTTGCTGAGATGTGGCTTCCACTCGAGATCACGCTTACTCAACCGTCCATCGGTCCAGATGTGACCAGCTCACTGCCACTACAGTTTGCTGCACTTCCAGACCATGATATGATAGCCGTTTTGAAATTAGTTTAACAACTCCGCTCGTAACAGCACACATGTGTGCTTGAAGTACAATACAAATCTATTGTTGCAAAATTCGACCTGAGCGAAGTGGTTAAAGTGTTTTAAGCGCTGCCGTGTGATGCCGCCTTAGAATATCATCACCCTATTTCTTTCCCGCGGGTGTCGTAACAGGCAACTAAGGGACTCGACGGTTACGGGCTACCAACTTGTCATACACACTTGAGATACACAATTTTCTCCTATATCCGCTTGCGGGGTAAAAACTAACATTTACGCCACGTCTGACAAATATTTGAGAGCCTTTTCAGAAAAATCGTCTATCACTATAGTGAAAGGTTTTCAACCTGTCGCCTAAAATTGTGAAATAAATGAAACTCTCGAGTCCCTTAGTCGCCTCTACCGGCACCAGCGGTAAAGAAATAGGGTGATGCTATTATAAGCCGGCATCACACGGCACTACTACATTCTAAAGTAATATTAACTACCCATGAGAAGCATAAATGCTATACTCGAATAATCATTATTATTACTTCGGATAGTCGAATAATGGACCCCTGTGGTGCTGGCATGTTCTATTCAATCTCGGTCAATAGCAAGGAATATACTACAAAGATGGTCGATTCAATAGGGTGTACGACATTCGAAGAACTGAATTGGTATTATAGCTGTCCTGGGACGAATTCAGTTGACGAGATATAACTATACGTCGTGGAAAATAGAATGAAATATAATAATTTATTTTATGTATTGGGCACGTTGAGGAAAACATGTTCTCTTTTAGATGTGCCTTCGAAGATTTTAATGTACTTAATGTTATACAGGGTGTAAGGGACAGCTCTCCGAATACTGATAGGGTGATTTCAGACCATACAAACTGAACAACTTCCCATAAAAAAATATTTTAGGAAATGTCAAAAAAACTACTTCCCATAGCAAATGCACCTGATTGTAATTTTGTATGGGAGGTAGCTTTTTTTTTGTTTCTAGGGGAAAGTTGTTTCGTTTCATGGTCTGCATGTACCCTATCTGTATTCGGAGGGCTGTCCCTTACACCCCGTATATTTCACACAGTTTTCGGCACTCAAATCTACAAACGCATTGGTGTTGGGTTGTAGCACATTCACACAATCAATGCCGGGCAGGGAAATAGTAAGGGAAGTGGGCAGCGCGAGTTTGTAAACGGGTTACTCTCGCTGCTACTCGTCATGCCGCTGCCACTTCCCGTGCTCCCTCGTATGATGGCTTTTCAGCCAACGTAACGGCAGTACGAACGCTTGTGGAAATTATTGCTATCTCGCTCACTCATATTGGTGCGAGAAGAGTATAGTGTGTGAACACTAACTCGCGTTGATACTTCCGCGGAAGTATTTCGAGCAATATTCGTGACAGCGCAGCGGTAGGAGCAGGAGCAGGTGTATAGTGTGAGCGTGCTATTAGAACCATCCAACGTGTTGGTGCTATGAGCAAGGTGCTCGTATGCAGGGAATCCTAGGAGGGGCTATATATAATAAAATAGATACTTACCTACTTTTTCTATTAATCCGCACTTAATATTATAAATCTGAGTTTGTTTGTGTGTG
Organism: Tuta absoluta; assembly: GCA_027580185.1. Lineage (NCBI taxonomy): Eukaryota > Metazoa > Arthropoda > Insecta > Lepidoptera > Gelechiidae > Tuta > Tuta absoluta. The sequence goes on from JAQAHW010000004.1 coordinate 1,441,263, forward strand.
AGTGTGTGTGTGTGTGTGTGTGTATGTTTGTTACCTCTTCACGCTCAAACGGTTTGACCGATTGGGAAGAAATTTGGAACACAGGTAGAGTATAACCCGGAATAACACATTTACCATGGAAAAATGAGTGGCAGCGGGTGAAACCGCTGGGCGAAAATGTAGTGCAAATATAAAATACAAAATCTCCGTCGAGTGAGATTTGAACTCAGCTATCGTGCGTTCCCGTTCGGTGCTGGCTTAGAATTGCATCACCCCATATCAACCGTGCCGTAAAAACCGACTATTTTTTTCTCTATAAATACAACACCTTGCACTGCGCTCCCCAATCCGCCTGCCAAGCTGGTGAGAACTGCAAATACCCCCCTTATAGGGGGAGGCCTATGTTTAGCAGGTGTGGTTATAGTAGAAGAGTACAAAAAAAAAACGTTAATGAAAATGAAATAACTTTATTTAATGTAGGATAGTATTATCACTTATTGACGTCATGATCCGTCATTGTAAAAAAAAGAAATTTGTGTGACACAATTTTCTTTTTTTTATAACAATTTTGTATTGTCCTAATAGAAAACCGGCTCCAGGCAGGATAAAAAAATTAAAATAAAGGCACTGCCTCGGGGCTGGCCAGGTTAGGTAATTACACGACATGTAATTTTACGCCGTAATGAATTAATTGAATGCCGTGTGATGCCAGCTTAGAATAGCATCAACCTATTTCTTACCCATGGGTTTTGTAAGAGGCAACTAAGGGACTCGAGGGTTAGATGTGTATTGCAATATTAGGCGATGGGCTGACAGCCTGTTACTATAGTGATACACAGTTATCTGTTTGACTCTAAAACTTTTGTCAGACGTGGTGTTAATATCCGTTTTACGGCCGTTAACGCTCAGCTTACCCCGTAAAATAATAAAATTCATTTTAATTGTTGCATTGTTTTGTCCCCACAAAAATATTGATTCTCACACTACCGACGGGTTGGCTGGAAGAGATCTCTTCTTAGAGATAAGCTCGCCTTTGCTCACACTGTTTGTACATTTTTCGTTTGTTTTTATGCAATAAAGGATATATGTAAGGGATGTAGGCGTGATTTATGTATGTAATTTTACGCCACCACCATTTGTAAACAATGTGTGTCGGCATCGCTTACTTCTTCTTCGTCGAGTCGAAATGGTAACTAAATGAGATTGGACCAGTGTTTGGCCACAGCGACAGCTGTTGGGTTCGCCTCTTTTAGGTCCTGGTAAGAGCAAGGCTGGGGACAGTTGGGGCAGCATAGAAGGTGGTCCATGGTTTGGACGTCGCCACAATCGCACTTATCGCTTACTTATTATTTTATTTCAGAATCACCCCCTCATACACAATGTACACGTGCACGGGGCGTATCAGCATGCAGGAACCAAACCTGCAGTCCGTTCCGCGCACTTTCAGCATCCCAGTCACGTACCTAACCGACCACCCGACCAGCCACCGAACGGATGACGTCATTGAGTACAACTGCAGGAATGTATTCAAGGTACTGCTGGGACACTTGAGATAGTACTGGGGATAAACTAACATACATTAGCCTATTGCAGTCCACTGCTGGACGTAGGCCTCCCCCAGGGTATGCCATAGGGCACGATCTCTCGTTTTCGCCATCCAGTCGCTACCAGCGGCCTTTTTTAAGTCATTGGTCCATCTGGCCGGAGGTCGTCCAACGCTACGCTTGCCGAGGCGTGGCATCCACTCGGGAGCCCGCTTACTCCACCGTCCGTCGGATCTACGACATTTTCAGGAAAATACTACTTAGGTCAGGATCAACTTAAACATGTAAATGTCTTCACTTGAATCAACAGCATTGTATCACTAATCACTAAATAGTAAAAAAAAGTCGCTTCCCGTGTCCCTATGTATGCTTAGGTCTTCAAAAGTACGCAACGGACTTTGATGCGGTTTGTTTTGTAGATAAAGTGATGTTTGTAGTAGCGATGTGAGTGAAACCGTGTGAAGCCGGCTTAGAATAGCATCACCCCATTTCTTACTCATGGGTATCGTAAGAGGCGACTAAGGGACTCGAGGGTTAAATGTTTATTGCAATTTTAGGCGATGGGCTGACAACCTGTCACTTTAGTGATACGCTTATTCATGTTTCTCAGTAAGTGAATCAAATTGTATTCTTTGAAGAAATAAAGGATCTTAAACCATTATTATTTGAGAAGTAGGGGTTGGTCCTGAGAGACCAACAGCCACTGCGACCTTTGCAGATCTATTGTAGCTAGTTCGGCTATCTTAAATCATACACAGTTATCTGATTGACCCTCAAACTTTTGTCAGATGTGGTGTTAAAATCCCTTTTACGGCCGTTAACGCTCTGCCTACCCCGTAAGGGATATAGGCGTGATTTATGTATGTATAAAGTTGTTCAAGAGGAAGGTTTTTAGTATAACGAAAACGGTTAACAGTAGGTGAAACCGCTGGGCGGGCCGCTAGTTAGTAATAAAATGTGTTTAATTAAAATATTCCGTTGCAAAAAGACGTGAAGAACAACATAGTTTTTTAAGGCTTTTGACGCCGTACCCAGTAATTATATTAAATAATTATTTTGTAGGCTTCGGAAGGCTGTGTGCTGGTGTCAGCTGATTACTGCCAGCTGGAGATGAGGATTCTCACACATTACTGTGAGGATGAAGTGTTATTGAGGATCATGAGGTCGGATGTGGACGTGTTCAAAGCTATAGCAGCCTCCTGGGGCAACGTTGCTGAGGATGAGGTAAGATATGGGGCAATGCTGCTGAGGGTGAGGTAAGATATGGGGCAACTTTGCTTAGGATGAAGTAAGATATGGGGATATGTTGCTGAGGATGAGGTAAGATATGGGGCAACGTTGCTGAAGATGAGGTAAGATATGGGGCTATGTTGCTGAGGATGAGGTAAGATATGAGGCAATGTTGCTAAGGATGAGGTAAGATAAGTGAAAATGTTGCTAAGGATGAGGTAAGATATGGGGATATGTTGCTGAGGCTGAGGTGACATATGGGGCAACGTTGCTGAGGATGAGGTAAGATATGGGGAATGTTGCTGAGAATGAGGTAAGATATGGGGCAATTATGCTGAGGATGAGGTAAGATATGGGGCAACGTTGCTGAGGATGAGGTAAGATATGGGGCAATGTTGCTGAGAATGAGGTAAGATATGGGGCAATTATGCTGAGGATGAGGTAAGATATGGGGCAACGTTGCTGAGGATGAGGTAAGATATGGGGCAACATTGCTGAGAATGAGGTAAGATATGGGGCAATATTAATAAGGATGAGCTAAGATATGGGGCAATGTTGCTGAGGATGAGGTAAGATATGGGGCAACGTTGCTGAGGATAAGGTAAGATATGGGGCAATGTTGCTGAGGATGAAGTAAGATATAAGGAAATGTTGCTAAGGATGAGGTAAGATATGGGGTAACGTTGCTGAGGATGAGGTAAGATATGGGGCAATATTGCTGAGGATGAGGTAAGATATAAGTAAATGTTGCTAAGGATGAGGTAAGATATGGGCCAACGTTGCTGAGGTTGAGGTAAAGTTTGGGGCAATGCTGCTAAGGATGAGGTAAGATGGGGATATGTTGCTGAGGCTGAGGTGACATATGGGGCAATGATGCTGAGGATGAGGTAAGATATGGAGAATGTTGTTGAGGATGAGGTATGATATGGGGCAATGTTGCTGAGGATGAGGTAAGATATGGGGAAATGTTGCTGAGGATGAGGTGACATATGGGGCAACGTTGCTGAGGATGAGGTAAAATTTGGGGCAACGTTGCTGAGGATGAGGTAAGATATTGGACAATGTTCGAACACAAATTGCAGAATAAATTAAAAGTTTAATTTTTTAATGTTGTTATTATTGAGATTCATTGATTTGTTCATTGCCAAATCAAATTCATACTCCTTACTAATAGTTTAGGGGTTGATTTATATTACGTGAATAGAATTGTTTATAATTATAACGCTTTTAAATACTACTAAACATAGTAAGCGAATTCAGTTAAAGGAAAATGTACATTACTCATCTGATATAAAGTCCTCTTTGGTCAGAGGGAATAGTTGTTAGCAAATGAGAAGGCTAGCTAGTTTGGACGAGTTTCGATGACCTTTGTAACTTTTTTCATCTCACTTTTGCTAAGCAATTTACGCCTCTAATACGGCCTTAATACGTTTTCTTTATTTCCGAGACTAAATAAACTACAGGGATAGAAGGGAAAAAGTTGATAAGAGCTATCAAATAAGAAGTATAGGGCCTTTCGTTTGTAGATTTTAATGTACAAAAGATTACTTTTCTACAATGGCCATTGTCTAGATAAATTGGGTCTAGATAAAAACTATCTCGAATACCAAATTTTAAAACACTTCCCGTGTTAGATATACTATTTTTGAAAACGTGCTAAATTTTCAAGCGCTGGCAAGCTTTGAACCTGCGACTTTCACCATTACTAGTCACTACTAGTGATGCATCGCTTAGACTACATTCAATCTGTAAAGAATGAATTAGTCGCTGGGTATTAGTTGCAAAAACTAACCCGGAAGATGGAGCCGTGCCGCGCGTTATTGGCATCGAGATACACTTGCAAAATTAGCGGGCAATGGAAAGAGGCGTCGCCACTAGTGATGGCGAAAGTCTCAGGTTCAAATCCTGCCTGCGCTTGAAAATTTTGCAAGTAAAAAAAAAACACTATCTCTCTCTTCTACCATACCAGGGTTTTCTGTAAACCTTGATCAAGTGACCTAAATACTATATAGTACTTACATTGCAAAATCATACAGTACTTGCTCAACCTCAACGGTAGAAGTGGTTCTGCGGGGAATTTCGTTCAGTCGTATACTTTTAACGGCCGATATAAATTTTACCATTTACACTTTAGGTTGACGAAGACCTCCGTCAGAAAGCCAAGCAACTCTGCTACGGGATCCTCTACGGCATGGGCAATAAGACCCTAGCTCAGTACCTGGACGTGTCCGAGATGGAGGCAGCAGTGTTCATGGACACCTTCCACAGCACCTACCCGAGGATACAGGTGTTCACGAGGAAGGTGGTCGAAGAGTGCCGGGATCGAGGCTATGTGGAGACACTGATGAAGAGGAGGCGGTATCTGCCTGATATTAACAGTATCATGCAGTCTAAGAGAGGTGAGCTATAAACATTAATGTACAGTCGGTTGTAGCACATAAAGGTACCAGGGGTACTCCAAAAGAACTGATTTATTTTTATCCCCAGTTAATACATAATAAAAATTTAAACCTATACTCATAAACTAAGTCGTTTTCTACTTGCATATACTCATTTCAAGAAAAGATATTGCTGGGGACAAAAATAATTCAGTTCTTTTGGAGTACCCCTGGTACCTTGTGTGCTACAACCGACTGTACTATGAATTATTTTGCACTCACAGTGCTAGAGGTATATTATTTTCATAAATGTAAATAAGAAATAGAAGAAATGTTAGCGACAGCCGGGGATTGAACCTGAGACCGATGGAGTACCTTCCACCGCTCTGCCACTGAGCAACCGGCGGCGCCCCGACACGAAGACTTCAAATATTCAACCTCTTGATACTAGTCTTGAAGCGACGTACAAGGGACATCTAGTGTAAATTATTTAAACTAAGCAGCAGTGGGACGGTACCCCACAGATACCGGGTTCATTTCCCGGCCGTCGCAAAAAAAACCTTTCTTATTTTCATCTATTAGAAATAATCTAAATGCCAACAACGCGTGGCATGGCTTTTTCTACCAGAAATACTAAGAAAACAAATTTGAAACTAGCAGGTTTAAATCCTGGCAGTGTTTGAAATATCGGTAGTAGCCTCAAAAGATTTATTTTTCCTCCATATCTTTAGTATTACAATCACTCGGTGTATTGTCTTAATTTTGTGTAATTACGAATTTCAATTGATCCATAGCTTGTGTGTGATAAGAGATATTATCTGTGTGACCAGGCACATCAGAGCGGCAAACAGTCAACACCACCATCCAGGGTTCAGCAGCTGATATCACCAAAGCAGCCATGTGCTCCATCGACGACAGAACCAGAACAGACCTTCACAAACCTAAACTCATACTTCAGATGCACGACGAGTTAATATACGAAGTCCCAGAGAACAAGAAGAATGAGTTTGTGAATGTGTTGAAGGAGGTTATGGAGAGAACTGTCAAGTTGATCGTGCCATTGCCAGTGAAAGTGAGGTCCGGGAAAGCTTGGGGCAGCTTGGAAGAGATAAAGTTTTGAATAAAAGACTGCAGGAAAATTATGCAAGTTTTCAAAAATGTTATACACGGAAAGTGTTTTTAAAATTTGGTATTCAAAAGGACTGATGTTGTTATGTAACGCATTAATATAATGTTGTCTTTTTAGAGCCGTGTGATGCCGGCTTAGAATAGCATCACCCCATTTCTTTTCCGTGATTGTTGTAAGAGGCGACTAAGAGCAAACCTAAACTTATACTTCAAATGCACGATGAGTTATTATACGAAGTCCCAGAGAACAAGAAGAATGAGTTTGTGAATGTGTTGAAGGAGGTTATGGAGAGAACTGTCAAGTTGATAGTGCCATTGCCAGTGAAAGTGAGGACCGGGAAAGCTTGGGGCAGCTTGGAAGAGATCAAGTTTTGAATAAAAGACTGCAGGAAAATTATGCAAGTTTTCAAAAATGTTATACACGGGAAGTGTTTTTAAAATTTGGTATTCAAAAGGACTGATGTTATTATGAAACGCATTGGTATATGTTGTCTTTTAGAGCCGTGTGATGGCGGCTTAGAATAGCATTTCCCCATTTCTTTCCCGTGAGTGTCGTAAGAGGCGACTAAGCAAACCTAAACTCATACTTCAAATGCACGACGAGTTAATATACGAAGTCCCAGAGAACAAGAAGAATGAGTTTGTGAATGTGTTGAAGGAGGTTATGGAGAGAACTGTCAAGTTGACCGTGCCATTGCCGGTGAAAGTGAGGTCCGGGAAAGCTTGGGGCAGCTTGGAAGAGATCAAGTTTTGAAATCAAGGGTTTATGTTATTTTGAAACGCATTAGCAAACGTTTAATCTATCTGATCTATCTATCATTAGTATATGATGTCTTTTTTTTGAGCCGTGTGATACATACATACATAAATCACGCCTATATCCCTTATGGGGTAGGCAGAGCGTTGATGGCCGCATAAAAGGACATTTACGCCACGTCTGATAAAAGTTTGAGGGTCAATCAGTTAACTGTGTATCACTATAAAGACAGGTTGTCAGCCCATCGCTTAAAATTGCAATACACATCTAACCCTCGAGTCCCTTAGTCGCCTCTTACGACACCTATGGGTAAGAAATGGGGTGATGCTATTCTAAGCCGGCATCACACGGCAACGAGCCGATGCCGACTTAGAATAGCATCACCCCATTTCTTTTCCGTGGGTGTCTTAAGAGGCGACTAAGGGACTCAAGGGTTATATGCGAATTGCAATATTAAGCGTTGGGCTCACAACCTGACCTGGTGATTCACGATTTTCAAAATGACCCTCAAATGTTTGTCAGGCGTGGCGTAGATGTCCGTCTTTTACGGTCGTCTGCCTACCCCATATTTTTATTAAGTAGAGTGTAATTTATTGAAAAAAAAACGTATTCTGTGATAAATAATTGTTTTGTGATATTCGAGACGCCTTTTAAATAAATCGAATAATAAAATAATTGTATATTTTCATTATGTTAATTTTCCCCCTTTCATTTTCAATGAATTTACATATTTTTGTGAAACTTATTTCGAGCCCTTTCATCTCACGCACTTAAGTTTTGCGTTTTTTATTTCATAAAATATGAACGAACTGTACATGTTTTGATAAAAGCTACTTCAAAGGGCGTTAATAATAAATAAACATACTTTTAGGGTTCCGTACTTCAGTAGGAAAAAAGGGAACCCTTACAGGATCACTATGTTGTCCATCCGCCCATTATCTCGGGAACATGTAGAAATACCATAAAGTGAAGTTTACTGCCGCTGGTAGTTGTAAAAAAAAACATGCTCCACACCACCTCCACACTTAACGTTAAAAAAGAATACGGGCGTTTATACTGTTACTAGCAGCCCGCCCAGCGGTTTCACCCGCCGCTAACAGTTTCCCCCCGGGAATAAGACAGTTTAATATAGCCTATGTTCATCAGGGATAATGTAGGATTCTAAAAATCTTGACTTCAATTTGAAACAAATATCATTTGCAGATGGTGGTGGCGTAAAGTTACATGCCTGTGATTAACCTGCCCAGTCCCATGGCAGTGCCTATATTTTTATTCTTTTTATCCCGCCCGAGCGGGTTTTCTATTAGGTCATAACAAAATTGTAATAAAAAAAAAGAAAATTGTGTAACACAAATTTATTTTTTTAGAATGACGGTTCATGACGTCAATAAGTGATAATACTATCCTACATTGAATTAAGAATTTCAATTTCAATTAACGGTAACAGATTTTTTAAAATCGGTCCAGTAGTTTCGGAGCCTATTCAATTCAAACAAACAATAAATAAAATCCTGTTTCTAATATTAGTGTAGATTATTATAATTATTATTTTAGTGTGATGCTGGCTTAGAATAGAATCACCCGATTTCTTTCCCGTGGGAGTTGTAGGAGGCGACTAAGGGACTTGAGGGTGTGTATTGAACTTTTAGGCGATGGGCTGACAACCTGTCACTATGGCGATACACAATTTTCCGAATGACCCTCAAACATATGTCAGACGTGGCGTAAATGTCCGTTTTTGCGCCGTTTACGCTCTGCCTACCCCGTAAGGGATAATAGGCGTGATATGTGTATGTATGTATGTATTATTTTAGAGTAGATTTTTTTACCGTGTGATGCCGGCTTAGAATAGCATTACCCCATTTCTTACCCATGGGGTGTCGTAAGAGCCGACTAAGGGACTCGAGGGATGTGTATTGCAATTTAAGGCGATGGGCTGACAACCTGTCACTATAGTGATACACAGTTATCTGATTGACCCTCAAGCTTTTGTCAGACGTGGTGTTAATATCCGTTGAACGGACGTTAACGCTCTGCCTACCCCGTGAGGGATATAGGCGTGATTTATGTATGTAGATGTTTTTAATGCATTATTTAATGCTTTTTGTCGTCTTTTTATACCGAGAAGGTAAGGGACAGTCCTTCGAATACTGATAAATGAAACATAAAACTGGACAACTTTCCCCTAGAAACCCTAGAGCTAGAAGAAACCCTGAATTACTTGTGTTTAATGATATTCCTCGCATAATGAAATATGACAAAAGTTGTATAGCTATGGGGGTCAGAATATTCAATAAAATACCGAACGGATTTAAAAGTTTGAATACAAGAATGTTTAAAACCAAATTGTACAAATGGCTTAAAGAAAAATGCTTTTATGATATTAAAGAATTGTTATCATTAGACAATTTTTCCAATTATTTAACTTATGAAATTTGCATGCTAATAGTATAAGTTAGCTAAACATGTATCGCACTGAAATATTTTTTGTAAACATCCTATATACCATGTTTATGCAAATAAATAATTATTGTATTGTATTGTATTGGTGGTGCCTGTCGTCAAATATATAGGTTACTAGATTTCCGCCCAGCGGTTTCACCCGCTACCACTCATTTTCCCGTGGCAATAGTTGTTTTCCTGCGGTAAAAAGTGGCCTATGTGTTATTCCATAACACTGGAAATTCGGACGTCTGACAAACGTTTGAGGGTTTACGAAATTATGAACCGCCGTAATGACAGGTTGTGAGCCCATCGCCTGAACTTGCAATACACATGTAACTCTCGAGTCCCTTAGTCGCTAAACCCACGGGAAAGAAATGGGTTGATGCTATTATAAGTCGGCATCACACGGCACACTCACGTTTACCCACGAACTCGATATTAAAAGCAAACAAAACAAATAAAGTAGCGAGTTGTATTGTTTGTTGATCAAACCACGGTGTTCGTTCGACCATCGCGAATTAATTACGATTGTAAATACCACTTGCGGGTATTTGGTAAAGGGGCGCTCATTAATGCACCTTCTATTTAATGCCAATTGCGGCTTCCAATTAAATAAGTTATCTCCTGAATTAATAGGACTGTATTTAACCCTTACTATTGTAGAGCATATCCACTTATTGAATTGCTTTTTGAATTTGGAATCAGATCCGGGTACGTAAGATCCAAAATCCAGTTGTGTTTGGTGGAAAATTATTTCTCCATTTCTTATTAGGTAATAAGCACCGAACAAAGACTTTTCCAGACTAAATATATTTGTTGAAATTGATATCTTAGCTTGATTTGATAAGTAAGCGACTGCGACTTTATTTATTTTGAATCTTAACATCTTCTACGCTAATAAAATTAATAAAAGCCTAAATAATAGGTTCAACAAACCGTTGCTCACATACAAAAAAAGACGCTGTGTTGCAGATGCTAAGTCACAATTTAGAGGATGTACTTATAATATACATACATACATACATATATCACGCCTATAATCCCTTGCGGGGTAGGCAGAGCGTAAATGGCCGCAAAAACGGACATTTACGCCACGTCTGACAAATATTTTAGGGACATTCTGAAAATTGTGTATCGTCATAGTGACAGGTTGTCAGCCCATCGCCTAAAATTGCAATACACACCCTCGAATCCCTTATTCGTCTCTTACGACTCCCACGGGTAAGAAATGGGGTGATGCTATTCTAAGTTGGCATCACACGGCTTATAATATCCCTTTGGTAATTTGTGAGTCTATCAATATCACGTGCAATTTTTGGGTGTTTGTTTTGTGACATGTTCAGCGTAGAGCCTACAGCGTTTCCGCGAAATACAGTAGGTGGAACATGTTTGATTTTAAAATTTTTAATTTCTCAAAATATTTATTTGCTTTTCATGTTGTACAAAGATTGTAGGTTACTTTAATTCAGAACTCGGCAAGGGTAGGTATTGCAATTAGTTGGTATAAAACACTTATAAAAAAACTGGCCAAGTGCGAGTCGGACTCGCGCACGAAGGATTCCGTACCATTATTTGCTTGCAAAAAAAAACACGTGGTTTGTATGGCAGCCCCCATAAATATTAATTTTTTTAAGTATTTGTTTTTAAAGCAGCAACAGAAATACAACTTCTGTAAACATTTCAACTGTTTAACTTTCACGGTTCATGAGATACAGCCTCCATACAAAAAAACAACTTTTTTGTATGGGAACCTCCTTAAATATTTACTTCATTATAATTTTTAGTATTTGCTGTTATAGCTGCAACAGAAATACATCATCTGTGAAAATTTCAATTGTCTAGGTATAACGGTTCGGAAGATACAGCCTTGTAGGTAACTGTAGGATGGACGGACGGATGGACAGACAGACGGGCAGCCGAGCCTCAGTAATAGGGTTTCTTTTATTACCCTTTGGGAACGAAACCCTAAACAGAACGTAACTACAATTTTAAAGTATCGTGGTTATTATCACTAAAACATATTTATGGGTTTAACTAAAGATGCACCGACTATGGTTATGGCCGACTAGCCTACTACCGACTAATCGGCCGACTATAGGCAAACCAGATAACACGCGGGACGCCCGCGGGGCAAGAAGTACGTAGGAGCGGTCAATCCGGCTGTCTACACTCTCTGTATGTATTTTATTTTGCACTAGCTGTTACGCGCGGCGTTGCCCGCATAAAATAAAAACTATCCTATGTGTAAATCCATGTAACTTTCTATATGTGTGCTCAATTTCATTTCTTTCTCAGATGTGTAGGTACCAAACTGCTGAAAATACCTTATAGAAGTTTAGAAATCGTAACAAATTGATATCAATTTGTTTTTCGTGGCTAGCCCTATCACAGGCTTAGGTCTTTTTGGGCTGCTACAGAAACACCTGGTATAATAAAAACGCATATTTGGATCTAGTCATTCCATTGGTGTAATAAATAAGTATTTTTAAATAATAATAATAAAAAATAATAATTATATGTATTTATTTACAAAACAAATATATAGGTAAGTAATTGTATCAGGCGTTACTTTGCGGAAGTCCATCTTGATTGAATTAGATAGAAAGGTATTTAGCTTCTTCCGCACTTATGATGGCTAGTAATGCAGCTAGTAATGCAAGTCAACTTGCATTTGCATTAACTTGCGGTCGTACGCGTGGTGCATTCAACTAGCTGCATTACTAGCCATCATAAGTGCGGAAGAAGCTAAATACCTTTCTATCTAATTCAATAAATATATAGGTATTTATATCACCTATTCTCATAGTAAGTACAAAATTTGCTTAAATAAACGTTCGCGGTCACACATATAATAATTCATATCATAATACTTTAACGGGGATCTTACCGCGATACTTATTTTTGTTGAATTGTCCTATATTTCGACCCAGTTGTTTGGGCCATGATCACGGCACAACTGATGTTTTGCGGGTAGGTAGATGAAGTTTTCATATTACTGGTATGCATTTATGTGATGCCGGCTTAGAATAGCATCACCCCATTTCTTGCCCGTGGGAGTCGTAATAGGCGCCTAAGGGACTCGAGGGTGTGTATTGCAATTTTAGGCGATGGACTGACAACCTGTCGCTATAGTGATACACAATTACCTGAATGACTCTCAAATGTTTGTCAGATGTTGCGTAAGTGACCGTTTTTTCGGCCTTTTACGCTCTGCCTACCCCGCAAGGTAAATAGGCGTGTATGTGGTTTGCATTTCTGCATACCCTCTTCCTACGATTCTGCAACCGGAACCCACTAAAAAGTCACGACAGTACGAACTTACAGTGTCCTCGCGTTAGATAGGTATCACTCTTAGCTCGATCACTCTTTTCTTAGTTTGGGGCCTTTTTAAAATTTTTTTTGGTTCATTTTTCTTAGTTGTGGACCATGATATAAGCCCCGGGGCTTTTAATCTACACCTGACTGTATGGTGGGGAGCAGGAGCTCACCCGGAAAAGTTTGTGGTTGTTCAAACAGCCAGCTCAATCGCGCGATTGGGCTTACGAGTTGTTCTGGGAAGAACGTATTGGACTGAATCTACCCGGCACGTGCCGGTAGTTCCCAAAGTGGGGAGCAAATGAGGGACCTCCACGCCCCCGCCGGCGGGGGCGTCGGTTGCTTGAGGAGCTTGTGGAGTGTGATCTACTCGCAATGGCTGCAGCAGTGGCTACTGTGATTTCATCATAGCTTCTTCCGTAAGGATGTGTCTCGGACGGTGTTTAAAACGCGAGGTTAGATGGGGGAAGTAGTTGGAAATTTTATTCATTTATATTGAATGTTTCAAAGTTAGATAATACCTTCTTAATCAAATGCACATACCATACATTGGTATCTACAGCCAGATATAGGTAGGTACGTTCCGAAGGGCGACGACACATTTTATCTATTAAAATTTGGTAAATAGGGTCGACGTATCCGTCCCAAACCAGTTCCGATGCCAAAACCAAATTATCATCATATTATAAAAAGAAAATACTCGTTAACGCTCTGCCTACCCCGTAAGGGATTATAGGCGTGATATATGTATGTATGTATGTATATACTTACATTTAGATATTTTTATCGCAATTTCTTCATATATATATCATTTATTGCACAATAATAGATAATAATTAGCTCTGGCAAGCTGTTGGTGAGTAGCGCCACCACGGACCCGAAGTACTTCTGGGTTACCCCTGAGGGGGGAAGCCCGCCTCTGTCTTGCCTTAACCGGCCGGCCAGAGGGGAGTCGCAAGAGTTTTACAACTCGAAGGGTGGAAGTGTTAAAGGCATAAAGCCGCGAGTAATGCTGACGGGAGAAATCCCAGAACTTGAAAGTGCAGCACACCTCTCTACACCCTTAGCTACCCGTAGGGCAGCTTGTGACGAGCTGCTGGGGAGTAGCGGCCCCACGGACCCGAGTATCCCCGAGAGTGTAGACTGGCCGTCTCCGGCTCGCCGGAGTGGACCCCAAGGCCAGGACTCACCTCTGGCTTGCCTTAGTTGGCCGACCAGAGTGGGGCCGCTAGAGTCCGAGCCTGTGCCCGGGCTCGAGGGGTGGAAGTGAAACATGCGTAAGTTGCGAGTTGGTGTATGTTCTGGCCCTCGCCCAGGACCTCTGCGCAGAAAGCGGTGTACACCTCTCGACACCCCTTCAGTCGCCCGCGCCAGTGTTGCGTCCCGGCACCACGCTCTACGCGTACCGCCAATAGTGGAGGCCCACCTAGCGGGCGGCGAGTTCGCCGTCTGCCGAAATTATCAAGATTGAGACATTTGATTTGGCAGGCGTCCCGTTGTCTCAATCGATAACCCAGCAACCAGTCCAGCAAGTTCCTCCCCATAGCCCTAGTAATCTGACCATCACCTGCAATAGTCCTTGCATCAGGCGGGTGCTGGCTCTGGGTGTACTTCTATAGTGCAGACAGAGCGAGTATCCGCTTGATGTACATAACACATCACAACACATTATTTGGTGCAAAAAGGCCTCTGTGCTGTTGGCTTCGGCCCCACGCATGCCTCAAAGGACCGGGTCCCTGTGGGCCCGAGATTCGAAAGAGTACCAACATAATAATAATAATAAAAAAAAAACAATAAAATAAGTAGCAACGGCGAGCTTATCTCTTAAAAAGAGATCTTTTCTTCTTCTCGATCTTCAGCTAACCCATTTGTTGTTGGAAAATTCATAACTTATTAGGTCAGTAGGCAATAACAAAAGAAAATAGAATAACAATTACAAATATTCATTTATTCCAGTCGTCAAACAAGAACCTGTATTAAATTGTATCACAAACACAATAAATCTCAGGCCATGCTAATAGGTAGTTCTTATATGTGTAGGCAAATAGACCATCTTAGTATCCCACCCGTTATTTATAACGGCACGTCTATAGCTTACACCAAAACTGCAAAAAATCTGGGTATTTTGCTAGATTCTAATCTCAGTTGGACTGCGCAGGTCAACGCTGTCAGCAGTAAAGTATTTTTCTCTTTCCATTCGCTTAAACGCCTTCAAAACTTCTTGCCGCTAAAGACTAAGATTACTCTTGCTCAGACACTTCTCTTTCCCCTGTTAGACTACGCCGACACCTGCTACTTGGATGCCACTGAGGAGTTATTGAGCAAACTTGAGCGTCTCCAAAACCTCTGCATTAGATTCGTTTTCGGCTTACGCAAATACGACCATGTCTCACAGTTTCGCTCTCAACTCAAGTGGCTTCCTATCCGGCATCGACGCAATGCTCACGTTCTTTCCTGCCTTTACAATGTTCTATACAACCCTTCTTCTCCTTCTTAACTCAAAGAACGCTTTAAATTCTCTCGTCCCCTGGACAAGCCTTGTCGCTCCCATGTTCGAACGCTTCTGTCAATACCAATCCATCACTCTGACTTCTACAGCTATTCTTTTACTGTTCATGCGGCCAGACTGTGGAACTCCCTCCCGCACACAGTGCGTGACAGCCCTTCTATTTCTATATTCAAAAAACGAGTAAAAGAGCATTATCTTTCTCTGTCAAAATAATTTGTATAGTTTTATATATTTATGATGTATTTATGTACGTAGGTATATATATATATTTATTAATTATTTAAAGTATTGTATAAAATGTAAGTTTATCTTATAGTTCATATAATTAAGTATACTTTAGGATACATTGTTATTTTATTTATTGTACTAAGTATTCTTGTTTTATTAGCCTTAATTTATTTTTATCATACTAAGTAAGTTGTACACGCCAACTGCCTTACTTTATGCCTTCTCACTACCCTAGGACTGCTGGAAGAGATTTCTTTTTAGAAATAAGCTGACCTGTTGTGTATTGATGTATATGTTATGTCCTTTGTGTTATATTGTGTACAATAAACGGTTAAATAATAATAAATTGAGAATAGTGCTTTTCACATAAGTAACGGTAGGTAAGTTCTGTTGTGTAAGCCTAAAACATTAGTGGACTTCTACCACAAGTGTTATTATTTTATTCTATGCCTCTACGCCACAGAGCAGATATTCCGCGCGTACACCAATTCACTATGCATCCTTATGCCCCTAAAGGAATTTTTAACTTATTTAACTTTATGCACAAAAATGTACACCCCAGTCTACCTTAGGGCATGTGGAAAGGGGCAAGGCAGGTGTATTAAACAATATTTTTTTAAAGAAAGGCTTGATTATATATAATTCAGTAATATGTACATACGTATAATAACAATAACAATAAATTTCACACATATACTTTATAAGGTACCTGTCTACTTAGTCACAAGCTTAAGAAACATGGCGTGTTTTCCCGAAGTATCTGCCAATAATGTATTCAGCACTCAAGGACGTAGAGACGGTGCTCTACATTCTTTACGTTATACCATCGCTGTACTTATGTATAGGTATAATGCTAGGCAGACATTTGCCAAAACTATACAAGGTGACAAGTTTGAAAATAGAACACCGGTAGAGTGAAGTGGAACGTTAGTTCACATGTCGCGTTTCGCCACCGCACTTCTATATCTTACTTTGTACCTATATTTTACAGTCTTTTTAGTGCCTATGTTGCAGGGATATTAAAAAAGCCGTCATATTAAAATTTCACTAGTGCCATTATAATTGCACTGATTTATTGTCAATCGTTTCGATTCCTTGCAATTTAACGGGCTAGTTTCAGTGACATTATAATTTCACTAGACCAATACGATGAAATTATAAGACAGTGATATATTGACAAAAGCAATGGTTTGAGATAGCCGTTAGATTATCAGACCGATCGCTGATTGGTCCACTTTCGTTACCAACTGAGCTACAAATATTAAGCATACAGTTAGGTTAGGTTGTTAGTCCACTTGAATGTGATAAATCTGACGATTGTAACGCTGCCAAATGCTCATGATCACTAATTTTGAAGATATTGGCTAGAATTATAAAGTAAATACCTCAAAGACACCAAAAATATTTAATAAACTAATATAACAAAAAACAAACTTTTGACCAATCAGATCACGCGGGGCTCCCACCACAAACATAACTCATAATAAACCTAGATTTATTATAATATCACTTTCACGGTCCAGTGAAATTACAATATCACTGAAATAAGCCCGTGAAATTATACGAATCTGTCGTGATTGACAATAATCAGTGTAATTAAAATTTCACTGGTGAAATTATAATATAACGTCTTTGACTAAATCCCTGCGACACCTGTTAATTCATAGCGATATCCTTTTATTGTCATAAACTTTGATTTACACGAAGTTCGTATTCGTGTCACTATTAAAATTGTAATTACAACAAAAAAGTTATTACCTACCTTGAATAAAACGTAGGAAATTAATTTCTATTTAGTGACCGCGGTGTGATTAGAATATTATTATTAATATTAAAAACGCAAGTTTGATAAAACTAAAACACTGGCCGTAAAAGCGTGTAATAAAAAGAAAACAGTGAAGCAGCGCCATCTTGTGCGTTTCCCGCGGATTTTCCGTTTTCCCGCGCGCCAGGACGGTAGTGCGCGCGCCCTCGCAATCAATACGCCTCCCCCCCGGCGCCCCGCGCGCGCTGTCACCCACCACAGCAAGCACCCTCCGTCACGTCAGCGACGCGGACCGCGACAACCTCCGATATTATTTCAACACTAAAATGTACATCATTTTCCAAAATTCCACTCCCAGTTCACTACTCTCGCGACCGGTGTAACGAAATGTTCAGTGTTAAGCCGTACTGTGTTGAGTTTTATTCAAGGTGTCCATTTTAAGTGGTGAAAATGCACCTTCACTTTGAGCGGAACGTGAATGCAAAGTGTGATTGTACGATATTGTCGCTGTCATGGATGGGGAAGGTGCCTGACGAGTTGCCTGAGGTAAGTCTGAAAAGCTTGGCCGCTTACAATACGCGCTAATAAAAAAGAAAATTCATGGGCAATGTAAAGCGAGTATAGGTACTTATTCAGTCTCGGACAGCTCATGGCCACAGTGAATTAAGGTGACTGGAAAATTGTACACAAATTATCCCTCCTGCTGACAAATAGCAGGATCTTTTATGATTTGCATGCAGATATTATTATAATGGTTTATTGGGCTTAAGAAAATGTTACGTCAACTAATTTGGTTCGAGGTATTTTCGTAATTGTTTGTAGAAAGTCGTTTCCTTGAAAAAAAGTCTAGTCATTAAAAATTTATAATCAATGATTCCTAGGTTGTATGCAAATTTAATATGCACCTTTGCGAACATAATATAATATACAGTGTATTTTAGGTCTCAAAAATATTTAAAGTTGGAATTTTCTTACCACGATATTCGATTTTATTTTAAGAGCAGTTTACTTCGTAGATCGACACAAATTTATAAATAAAATATTATTATTTCCATGACTCTAGTTTGTGTGCTACGCTTTCACGCTTAAACCACTGAATAATTTTTTATGAAATTTGACACAAAAGTAAATACGACGGTAAGAAAGGATATCTTGGCTACTTTTTTACATACACACACATACACATATCACGCCTATTATAGCGTAAACGGCCGCAAAAACGGACATTTACGCCACGTCTGACATATATTTGAGGGTCATTAGGGAAATTGTGTATCGCCAAAGTGACAGGTTGTCAGCCCATCGCCTAAAATTGCAATACACACCCTCAAGTCCCTTAGTCGCCTCTTACGACTCCCACGGGAATGAAATGGGGTGATGCTATTCTGAGCTGACATCACAAGGCACTTTTTTACCACAGGAAAATAACCAAAATACACTCGACACGCGGGTAGCCCGCGCACCAAACAAACAGCTAGTTAGGTAGGTACTTATATTTAAATGCAAGCTAGGTACTTCGAATCCAAGACGGAAGATTTAATAACGTCTTACGTTTTTAATTACTCCACGGCAAAGGCAGTTTATGACTTTAACTTTAATTTACTGTAAACGCGCTCGATTTAATTATATGACGTAGGTACTTATACAGGATCTTACTAAGACTTTTTGGTTATGATGCTATTTATCATCACCTCCAATGATCTTATATTTTACTAGCACACTATTATATAGGCTGTTAAAATAAAAAAAAATGAAAATGCTTTCCATGAACTGATTGATAATTTTACATACCAAATTAAAGCTCTTCCCGTGTTAGGTGACCAATTTTAGAAAATTTGCACAATTTTACACCGCGGGCAGGATTTGAATCTGCAACTTTCGCCATCACTAGTGACGATGCCTCCTCCATCTGGGCTACCGCGTCTCATCCAATGCTCCCTGAATTTTGCAAGTGTATCTAGCCTATAACGGCCACTAGTGTTGTGATGGCGAAATTCGCAGGTTCAAATCCTGCAAGCGGTGTTTGCAAGTTGCAAAAAGCTTACCACATCTCTACACCATAAATTATTCTTCAATTGCATTCTTTTCAAAAACATAAGTCACGATTGATTTCTTATATTTATCTAGGGGATGTTAACAATAGCTGCGTCATAACCTTAATCTTAAATTATATAAGGGGAGCCATCCTGCGGTATTTCCAATACATTACGTACTGTCCCTTTAGGTACTACATTACCAGGGTCTACTAGTAACCTAGTAGACGGTTCAGGAACTCGGACACCAAGTTCATCGGGTCGTTGGTCGACTCGATGTCCCACACGACAGAACAATGAGACTGTCCTTTCGGCACCTTTGGCCACTCATTCGATCATACCCATGTTTTAAAATGTTGCAGTACAATATTGTTTTGGAGTTATTTTAGAGATGCCCCAATAAACCATAATTGACAGCAGTCTGTTCCATACTAAAAGAGTTCTCAACAAAGGAAAATGGACTCTCGAAGCATTAGAGTTGCAGCTGCAGCACAGCTGTCAATTAAGGCTTATTGTTAAAACAGAACTGTAGCTGGATGCATACGGTATTCGTCCGGAAATATATTTCAGGACCATCTTATCGATTTATTTATTTATTGAGAAAACCAACAGCTATTTTTACATAAATTGGCAGAGCACACTTATAAAACCTAAGCTAATAACAGGTTTCCCTAAGTCAACATTACATCATAAGGCTATCATAGAGAGATGGACGAGATGTTAATAACTGATACAAACAATACTTAATTTTAATTAGGTATGTTACTCATCATCATTGGCCTGACACGTCTGTGACAGACGATTTAATCAGTGTCTGAGGCAAGACTTTTCATGGCTGTATAAGCCGATACGGGAGCGGCATAATTTTCCGCACGCTCTACAAGTGAAGGTGGAATTTGAGACTGGCACATGCATGTTTAGATGACGTTTTTGCCTTTTGTTAGCGAGAACTAGTATGTTACATACTACATTACTAGTATGGAACATATTGGAGCAAGCAAGTGCTATTTGCATAGTTATTATTATTCGATACCGATTATGGCCGTTATTGTAGGTACCTATCCTAGGAAAGGTAATAATTTAACAACCATCAGCTGCATCACCTCGCATATGCCGTGTGATGCCGGCTTGGAATAGCATCACCCCATTTCCTTCCCATAGGAGTCGTAAGAGGCGACTAAGGAACTCGAGGGTGTGTATTCCAATTCCAGGCGATGAGCTGACAACCTATCACTATGGCGATACACAATTTTCCGCATGACCCTCAAATATTTGTCAGACGTGGCGTAAATTAAAGTTTTTTGCGACTGTTTGCGCACTGCCTACCCCGAAAGGGATTATTGGCGTGATATGTGTATGTAACAACTGCATCTATTGTACAGGTGCTGCGTGTTACAATCGATATATTGAAGAATGACATTTGGTACCTTTAAAATAGACTATGATGGGAGATAGGTATAATGACGTGGATCAATGTACTGACAAGTAGATATTAAGGCGCTAAGTGGGGTGATGGTACTGTCTCTTTCATTGCCGCTGCATCAGAGAGAAACACCAAATCAGATTTCTTGCAAATTTCTGCGCGTTTTTGGGGGTTTTCAATACTTTTCATGTGTAATATGCGATATAAAAATAAAATCAGAATATGAATATTGTACATTTTTTGAAAACTTGCAAAATATTCAAAATTTTCCGTGGTGACGCCACTTCCATCTGAGCTACCGCAGCGCGTCTCCTCCCTGCCAATTTTGCGAGTGTATTTTAATGCCAGTAACGCGTGGCACTAGTAATGGGAAAATCGCAGGTTCGAATCCTGCCCGCGCTTGAAAATTTTGCACGTTAAAAAAAATTGAATACATAACACGCGAAGTGTTTTAAAATTTGGTACTCAATATTGTTAATATCTTTTATCTACGATCATCTCATAATGCTCGGATTTTAAACTCGAAAACAGTTGAATAAAAACCTGCTTAATGCATTCTACTTTTAAAATTTCTTCTGAAATGCTGAAGCGTAATGTCTAAATGAGAAGGCTCTCCTTCCGTTATAATGCGTAATAATGGAGTTTTGCCAATACTCAAATCGCCATCTTCCGCCGCTCCTGTCAGATGTTGTTATGCGGTTGTTTTGTAAAGTTGTTGTGAGGTTGTTGACTCGATATCTGAAAAATTGCTGAAGTAAAGAATATTCAATAGTTCAGACGGCTGATGTGGCGGCAGTGGTAGTGCGACTGCCTGCGACGAAAAGGTTCTGGGTTCGATTCTGTGTGGGGCACTCAAGTTCATGTTTATCACTTTGTAAATTTGTTCCTTGTCTGGTTAGGCCATTGCAGGCTGAACCACCTGATTGTCTGTAAGAATTATGGTTAACTACGTGCTTCGGAGGGCACGTTAGGCACGGTCCCGTCGCTGTCTATAATTACTTAGACGGCGGTCGTTAAACAACCTTGTCAGAGGTCTACTACTAGTAGTAGGCGGTTGAAAAACTGACACCAGGGTTCATAGGGCCGTTGGACGACTCGGTGTCCCACACGAAAATAAGAAGAAGAATAGTTCATATCAAGTCACGTTCTCGTTTTGAGTTTGACCTTGTATTGGACCTTGCAATCGCTGGAAAAGTGTATTACTGAGTTTTTTATTGTAGTGTGTAGATTAAATAGTGTATGCAACTGCATATAATTAACCATTATATGACCGTTGCTTAAACTACTATTATATTGTGTAAAAACGAACATAATAATTGAAGCCGTTTTGGAATATAACACCGTAACACCTTAGTCATCCGTGATCACGGGCTCTGTAAAGAGCTCATAACGTAGGAATTATAAAATCCAAAAGAAACACAACTTAAATCCGTTTAAAATTGTTTTATTGTGATGAGTAATAGTTGTGCAAATTCAAGAAAATATTAGACTAAATTTTGGTTCAAAACTCAGATACGTGGTGTAAATAAATTCGTGGAGGAACGCAAGGGGTGATTTTGTCCCTCTATCGTTACTCGCACTACATTAGATTCCCATCGGCCATTCGGGTCGTAACGACATTTGAATTTGAACACAAAATTACCTTTTCAATCTCCCAGGGCAAATGTAGCACAAAACCTCTTCTATTAGATACGAGTCGAGTAAGGAACTCGAGGGTTACATGTGTATTGCCAATTTAAGCGATGGCTTGACAACCTGTCACTATTGTGATATGCTTACAATTTACTGAATGACCCTTAAGTGTTTGTCAGACGTGGCGTTATTGTACGTTTTTTACGGCCGTTTACGCTCAGCCTACCCCAATACGGATATAGGCATGATACTGTATGTTGATTAGAGTGGATTTTCACAATTACATTACTTTTGGTAGATTTTTACTAAATAAAATACAAATACCTAACACTAGATGTCCCTTGTACGTCGCTTCAAGACGAGTTTCGAGAGGTTGAAAATTTGGAAGTGTTCGGTCGAGGCGCCGCCGGTAGCTCATGGCAGAGTCAAAGTTCAATCCCCGGATTTTGTCAATTTCTTATTTTCATTTATGAAAAAAGTTTGTGCGGAAAGGGTATAGGCGTGGGCAAAGAGTGAACTAATAATTTTTCATAGGTTGCCATAACATTTCTCATACTGAGGCACAGAGGCGCCCTCAATTCCACGCCTATTCCCTTTCCGCACAGACTTATAATAGAGCACTGTGCAAAAACCATAGGTAGTACAAAAAGTATGAGTATAGTTTTTTTATTCCTAAATTAAATGTTTTAAGAAATTTTCGAATATGAAACGTTGATATCGATTGGACATTAAAACAGCTAGCAAAGACTGGCAATATTAAATTAAAATATTCTTATCCTTGTACAATTGGGAAAGAACCGGCCTACTATTTCCTCGTTCAAGGCTTGGCTTATTAAGTTTAGTTTGCAAAGTTGTCTTCCTTAACAATACTGCCAGATTGCCCCACCGGTTTCGGACGACATGGCATGAGGTAGATCTTAGTTAATATTTAATAATAATATAAACATATGTGATTTAGTTCAAGCCTTACATGTTTGGCTAGTGTGCTTTTGCGTTGGTACTTCCGCGGAAGTACTACGAGCAATATTCACGACAGTGGCAAGAACAGGAGCAGTTGCATAGTGTGAACGTGCTAAGAAAAAGTGTAGGAAAAACGAGGAAAGACCGGGGTGTTTCTGCGACTTTTTCTGTGATCATTCTCAAAGGCTGGAGCAATACTAATCTATGTTACGCGCGCAAACAGGCCGAGGGCTGCCATTCAATTAACCTTCGTCGCTTGTTGGGGATCGATTCTAGTATTCTTAAAACTAACCAAGTGATAGTAAAATAAAATGAATGAAAAAAATAGAGTATGTGCGGAAATAGAATAGACGTGAGCAAATAGTAAACTAATATTTTTTATAAGTTGCTATGACATTTATCATACTGAGGCATAGACATGCCCAATGAGGGCATGCCCACGCTTATTCTCTTTCTACCATAGATATCTTTCTGCACATATTCTCGTAAGGCGGTTCTCAATATTTAGAAAAATAATGAATCCTCAGCATAAATCCGTACTAATGTTATAAATCTGAGAGTTTGTGTACACATACATACACATATCACGCCTATAATCCCTTGCGGGGTAGGCAGAGCGTAAACAGCCGCAAAAAACGGCCATTTACACCACGTCTGACAAATGTTTGAGGGTTATTCGGAATATTGTGTATCGCTATAGTGACAGGTTGTCAGCCCATATCGCCTAAAATTGCAATACACACCCTCGAGTCCCTTAGTCGCCTCTTACGACTCCCACGGGAAAGAAATGGGGTGATGCGATTCTAAGCCGGCATCACACGGCAAACGGAGAGTTTGTGTGTGTGTATGTATGTATGTTTGTTACCTCTTCACGCTCAAACGGCTTGACCGATTTGGATGAAATTTGGAACACAGGTAGAGTATAACCCAGAATAACACAAAGGCTACTTTTTACCGCGGGAAACAACGATTACCACCGGAAAATGAGTGGCAGCGCTGGGCGGAAATCTAGTGTAAGATTACCAGTTATCAATGACCTGGTAATAACATCGATCATAATAATCTGTGGGTGCCTATTTTGTGTAAGCTAGAGCAACATTTCTTTTTTCAAATTAATGGTGTCTGTAGAATCAAAGCCCAGAATTTGACCTGTTTACTTCAATTTCTATTCACAACACAGGACTGGCTGTCGGTAGCACCTTTCATGGCAAATCGGAGAATTATGGAAAACACGGAACACCATAGCATTTTCATACACATGCGCAAATCACGCCTTTATCCCTTGCGAGGTAGGCAGAGCGTTAATGCTAGCGGCAATAAAATACGGTCGCTATCGCCACGTCTGACAAATACTTGAGGGCCGTTTCAGAAAAGTTGTGTATCACTATAGTGACTCCTCGAGTCTTTTAGTCGTCTCTTACGACACCCACGGGAAAGAAATGACGCTATTCTAAGCCGGCATCACACGGCATACTGCTGGAAAGGAACCAAAAAAAATATTTTGGGAAATCTCAAAACATTAATACAAAATTAAATCACCACCATTGGCCTCACACGTCTGTGACAGACGATTTAATCAGTGTCTGAGGCAAGACTTTGCATGGCTGTATAAGCCGATACGGGAGCGGCATTTCCGCACGCTCTACAAGTGAAGGTGGAATTTGAGACTGGCACATGCATGTTTAGATGACGTTTTTGCCTTTTGTTAGCGAGACCAGAAAACCAGGCATTATCGTGTGTTTTACGCCCATCACCATTTGCAGTCCACTGCTAGACGTAGGCCTCCCCCAGGGTACGCCATAGTAGGTCACGATCTCTCGTTATCGCCATCCACTCGCATAGTTGTTGCAAAAAATTACAGAGATGATTGATTGATTGATTAATTTAGTAATTAATTTATTGATTAATTGATGTCTTGATTTTCCACTCCTTAGCTTGCTTTTCATGTTTTGTAGACTCACTCATACCATTCCAGAGTAGCAGTAGCTCAATTTCTAAGAAGGTAATTTCCGTTATCCTGCACGGAAGTCCGCAACGATTGGTCTAACTGCACGTAACACACTTATGTGTGAACTAACTAAATTAAAACGCTTGATTGCGCATGCGTCTGTCAGACGAAAGGACATTGCGAATTCCAATCTTATTCCCATGCAAATACGGCTACGGTAAAATATGCTAGGCGTCTGTCAAGTCGTTTGACACACGCGTCCGTTACGCACCGTTAACCCACCGTAGCCGTATTAGCATGGGAGCAAGATGAGAATTCACAATTTCTTTTCGTCTGACAGTAGCATGCATAACGTTGCGTTAAATAAATGGAACGACGGCCGACAAATGAGTGAACCGCCTTTGTTCCTTGGGGAAAGTTGATGCTTATAACCAATCAATCAATCAATCATTAATTGTCACATAAATCATAACACAGAGTTGGTACTTAGATAAATTAGGTATACATGTGACGCCCTGCAACTTCAACCAGCCCGTCCTTAGTTTTTGTTATCAGTCACACTAAAAATATCACCCTATACAAGGTTGATCTCCTAAGGGGAAAACTGTACGTGTTGCTGACAGTACATTGCAATAAAGGTTACCTTTACTTTTCCCCTTTTTGCGCAGAACTAGAAAGGGTTTTCCCGAAGGAGACGCAGTCTACAGTTTGGAGTTACCTATTCTCCGCCTTTATTTTTCTCGAATAACACTGGTTACAATGAAGTCGACTCCTTACCTTGTGGTATTGAGAAAGATAACAAAAATTTCAAAGGTCTGGATTAGACTTCCGTTCGTTCTTATGTTGGCGGTTCGGGAGTCAAACCGGCTGTAATCTTCACTGTACCTACCTAACCACTAAAGAAGTCAAGTCGAGGTCAATTTGTATGGGAGGTCCAAATTTATTTTCACATTCCATTGTTCTATGTTCTTTGTTCTAAACAATGTTCCTTGGGGATAGTTGTTCAATTTTATGGACCGATTCAGCCCTTTAAATATTTTTAGCTAATATAACATCCTGTATACATAGGCACCTTGAAGACTGGGAAGGCGGTATAACACTGGGAGGAAAAAAGATCAGCAACCTCCGGTATGCAGATGACACCACACTCTTTGCATCTTCAGAAAGCGAACTCGTTGAACTAATCAGAAAGGTCGAACGAGAAAGTGAGATGGTTGGGCTTAAAATCAATAAGACCAAGACAAAAGTTTTGTTGTGGGCAGAGCTGATCAACTCACTTTGACAAGCGAACTTGCAGACCTGGAAATAGTAAAAGAGTTTGTGTACCTTGGATCCATGATAAGCAATGAAGGAGGAACTGAAAAGGAAATCAGCAGGAGAACACAGATGGCAAAATACGCGATGAGCAAGCTTAAGAAGATCTGGCAAGACAGAAACATTTCAAATAATACTAAGATGAAACTAGTGCGTACTCTGGTGTTCCCTATTTTTCTGTACGGCTCCGAGTCATGGATAATCCGTGCGTCCGTGCGCAAAAAAAATTGACGCTTTCGAAATGTGGTGTTGGCGACGCATGCTTCGAATACCATGGACTGCAAAAAGAACGAACGTGTCAATTCTTGATCAACTTAAAATATCAACAAGATTGTCCGTTACCTGTTTCCAGAGGATTCTGAGCTATTTCGGTCATGTCGCTAGAAGAGAGCCAGACAATCTAGAAAAGCTGATCATCCTGGGCAAAATAGAGGGCAAAAGATCGCGTGGCCGAGCACCCTACCGATGGACTGATCAGATTAGGATGGTACTGGACATGCCAATCGCCACAGCTATCCGGCGAGCGGAAGACAGGAGTGGAATGGAGGAACCTAGTTGCAACCTCTACCAAAGCGTTCCAGAATAAGGAATTATAATCGGACACGACCTTCAGTAATTGAAGACTACGACAACGAAGAGAGATACATAGGCACTGAAAATGAAACAAAAAGAATTTATATTTAAAGTCTGTTAACGTCCATCACTGCAATAGTAATAATAATAAATCTGAAAAGTAAACACAACATTTCTCAACATGTACAGTAACAACATGGCTCACACAGCAGGGTCAGCAAATAAATTAACGGGTCTAAAAGGCCTTGGAGGGTTGAAAACTCTGGCAGTTAGGGCAGCCATTAAGGTGCACCATAAGCGAAACTAGCGCCGCTCAGCCGAAATATCTAATTTACATACATACATACATACATACACATATCGCGCCTATGATCCCTTGCAGGTTAGGCAGAGCGTAAATGGCCACAAAAAACGGACATTTACGCAACGTCTGACAAACATTTGAAGGTCATTCGTAAAATTGTGTATCGCCATAGTGACAGGTTGTCAGCCCATCGCCTAATATTGCAATACACACCCTCGAGTCGCCTCTTAAGACTCCCACGGGAAAGAAATGGGGTGATGCTATTCTAAGCCGGCATCACACAGCAAATAATCAATATCTAATCTAGTGACTGAATACGCAGTTCATTGGAAAACCAAGGTGTGAATTGGCGAAATTCATTAGTGATAAATTTGTATGGAATGTATCGCAAACTTTGCAGAAGTGATCTGACCCTGAAACTGAACAACTTTCCCAAGAGAGCATATGGTGGGAAACGACTAAAAATCGTATTCAGCACAAAGTTAGTCAGCAGATTTTAAATTTTGAATAGGAGGTCGATTTTTTTTCTCGTTTCCCGCTATTGGCTTTATAGGGAAAGTTGTTCAGCTTCGTCCCTTACGCCCTAGAGAAACGAGCTTGTTAAAATTTAACGCTGCAGGCAGGTCATTCAAAACTGATTAAAATGGTAATTATTATTAACTTCGACTTACCTACATTACTCATGGATTTGCACTTAATTCGATAAAATGTTATATAAGAAAACTATTACATTAATTATATATTACCGAGTTAATGGCGAAAAATAAGACGCGCATTTAAGCGCTGTCTTTATCTTCTTTCATACGATTTGACCCTGTCAAACACCTAAGACACTATTTAACTTTTTTGTAATAGTACCGTTAATGTCGCGAATTCAAAAATTAAGTGTTTTTTTCTATTGAGTGCGCCACTACTGCCTGATGTTTAACATATGCCGAAATTACTAACATCAACTAAGCAGTTACGCACTTTCAGTCCCCAGGGTTGGATTACTTTGTGAATTGTGAATCATGTCTTTGAACATTATGATGGAGGTTACGCACGTAGGCGTATGCTAAACTGACGGTTGATTTCCAAGATAAGATTAAAGAGTACAGTCAATTCTATGATCTGTAAAAATGGGTTCATGCTATACGTTTAAGGAAAATCCCCCCTACCCATCCCTTATATTTTATCTGCGTGAGCTCGCTCTATTATGGCTTCTGTCTCTGTCTTGTGTCCTAGAGTCAAGAACATCTTACATATTTCTAATAAAAATACTGTCTCAATTCTATTCCGATGTAAATCCAGCAGTGGACTGCAATAGGCTGATGTATGTATGTACTAAGAAAGTGATAGAACATTTTTAGAAAATGTGCAAATTTGCTTATTTGGTTATTTTATTTATTGGAGAATACACAGTACATTTTTTTTATGACTCTAGTCTAGGTCATAGGTTTAGCGCATACAAAAAATATCACATAGGTAGGCTTATATAGATGAACACTAAGAACATAAACGTTTCTCGCTGAGACATATAGATGTGGATATAACACGTAATCCGTATACATTTATAAAAAAAAAAGTTAAGTTATGAACTTAAATTTAAGTAACAGTTTGGTGTGCGCATAACAACAATAGAATCAAATCGCCTATCTTCAAAATATGGATGTGAGATTCATAACTGCGGTGGAAAAGAAGAACAATGTTTTATTTTTACATAGATACAGCTCAGACCTCAACATTAGACTCTAGTACTTTACGAACCTTTGTGGTGTAACCATTTGCCGATTCATGAAATATGTCAATATCAATAAATAACTCAATATATGCTTTACACATTCTATAAAGTGGGGCTCTTGCACGGTTAGAAGCTAAAGTTGAGGTTACGGTAAAGTTGCAGGTTCAAATCCTTTCTCATGCGGTAAAACAATTAGCAAGAGTTCTAAAATTATATAACACGGAAAGTGTTTTAAAATTTGGTATTCAGTGATCGGAATATTTTCTGTCCCAATATTGATCATGCTGTAATCCCCTTTGAGGTGGATACGGATCGACATCACTCCTTGATTCACCTGTCATACGTGTCTAACAAAGGGATCAGGATATCGGACGTGTTTTGTTCTGCCAAAAATGCGTCGAAATAAAGTTGGCTGGCTATTGTGCTATAATAATACTTTTGTTCATCGATTTATTGCAAATAGGCTTTTTAATTTAAATTCGAACCTGGCTTCAAACGCCAAGTTATGTTAGGACTTTGACCACAACGCGGGAGACGAGCGAGCGACCGTGCCGCGGCAGTGGCTGGCGATGTGACAGAACAAGACTGCCTAAGGAACCAAATTATATTGCTGTTCAAAATGATATAAAATAAGGACTGGTTTAGAATATTTGCTTACCACAAGTTGGTGCCTAAACAACAATTTCAGCTTACCAAATACCTTTTTTGCTCACCATAATAGTTTATTTGCTAGTTAGATAGAAGATTTTTAGGGTTTTGTACCCAAAGGGTCAAAAACGCCCTATGCTGAGACTCGGCTGTCCGTGTGTCTGTTACCTATACCGTGATTACCTATCAGAGTTGAAATTTTCTGTTGCCGCTATTATCACAAAAATACGAAAAATAGAATTGAATGAAATTAATCCCATACAAATAAAACTTATTTTTATGATTTATTTTGTCTATAATTGTTCGAAGGCAGTATCTCATGAACGGTAATAGTTGGGCAGTTGAAATTTTCACAGAACATGAATTACTCTCGTCACTTTAACAAAAAAAAAACAAAAAAAAGAATCAAATTAATATTTACGAGGGCTCCCATACAGTAAACAAGATTTTTATACAATATAGTATGGTACACTTCGTGCGGGAGTCCGACTCGCACTTGACCGTGCTTTTTTCTTTACTTACCGCTTATATTTTTCATTAATTATGCGCAATGCGCTCACTGTCACGCCACGAACAAGCTAAAAAAACATTATCATTTAAGTAACTCATTGAAATTCCGCGCACAGTGCTGTAGCCAATGAGGCTGCTACGAGCAGGCTACGGGGCTACGGCGTAGCACGTAGCAGCGAAGAAATAAGCACCGGGAAACATACAAACCCAAACGAGGATTGGAAACTGAATACGATTTTGAATAATAATGAAAGAGCTCATAGTTAGGCTGGTTGACTTACATAACGTATTTACTGACCAGGGTGAGTTGACCCGCTCTGTCAGGTCCGTTGTAGATAGGTCGATTTCACTGGTTGGAACATGCACTTTAAATGTAGACCAGTCTAGCCTGACTCCTTTTTTACGGCGATGCCCATAAACTAGCGAGTTCATTCATGTAATAAATACATCTTTACTTCAATAGGTACGAGGAGAGTTCGCGAAGTGCATTTGACTGCAACTAATGCTTGAAGCGAGCTGGCCTCAATTCGGGATATAAATTCTCTTAACTTACCTTAAATTAGTGCTGTCACTTTCCGTCAAATAGGATAAGTTAACTTTAGGAGATATTTTAGTCATATCATGTCTTATAATTTAACGCAAAATATGTGTTATCTGTCAAAATAAGGCGACGATGAAAACAAGGGCGACTAAATTGACTAGAAATTAAAAAGAACCCATTTACGTGTTTAAACATGGCAGGACTTAGACATACATACATACATACATACACATATCACGCCGATAATCCCTTGCGGGTAGGCAGAGCGTAAACTTAGACATCTCCTGTCTTTTTCTATACTTATTTGACGGCAAGTGGCAGTGCTAATTTAAGGTACCTAAGTTAAGAGAATTTATATTCTGAATTGAGGCCAATGGCCGATTTTAGGCGATGGGCTGACAATCTGTCTCTATGGCGATACGCAATTTTCTGAATGACCCTCAAATATATGTCAGACGTGGCGTTAATGTCTGTTTTTGCAGCCGTTTACGCTCTGGTAGGCATACCCCGTAAGGGATAATAGGCGTGATATGTGTATGTATGTGTACAATGCAAATTTGTTCAGCAAACAGCAAATTTGTTCATGGTCTAAATTAACACTATCAGTGTTCGGAGGGCTGTCCCTTAGGGTTGGATTATAGTGACAAAGATATGTGTGCAACGATTTATAAGAATGAAATGAGTAAATTGATGTGTAACTAGTATAATTCGTTGCAATAAAATTCCATGTAAATTCGTGACAAATGCAGGGCCCCAAGTCTACTATTTTTCTCTAAAACATCGACCATCGCCAGTCCATGGCGACTTTATTGCCATTTTGTCAAAATTTGGTATTCTGCTAAACTTCAAACACATTCGTAATGGAATCGCAAACGCTTGTCGTCGGAATAGTGTCATCATTCTCTATGGTTAAGACTCATTTTACAGATCTAATGTTGTTCATTCAATTATTCACTCTTTTTTGCTACTGGCTCAGTGTAAACCGGCAGAATGGAGCGAACGCTTTGCCAAAAAAAAAATGGCTGTCAATTTGACAGGTTTAAACCATGTTATTGTTGTTTGTAAAAGTGTAAAGATCTTATTTATAAAATAAAAGTGCTTTCTGTTTCATTGGAGGATTTTTAAGGGGATTTTGGACGACTCAGTGTCCCACACGAAAACAGAGAGAGAGAAGGGGAAGTTGGTTAGTAACGACACAACTATCTTTTTTGAAATAAATTAATTTTTCTTCAATAGTTTCGCAAGCCTAGTTTTGTTTACTACTATGAATCTCTTTGACTAAATGTTTACATCTATATATTTTCATTCATCTATTCAATTTTTATACCAAAATAACTAAACCTTCTGCTTCAGGATCTATGAATCTTTTTGACTAAATGTATATATCTATATATTTTCATTCATCTATTAAATTTTTATACCAAAATAACTAAACCTTCTGCTTCAGGAAACCAATGGAAGACCCTATACATGTCTTGGATGACGATGTTGAGATTGAAATATTAGACCAAGGAATCGCAAGGTATTTTTTAATTTCCCACCTTTATACAAGAGCCTATTCTTATGGCAGTATCTATTCAATTAATTCTTTTGTAATTAGTAGTGATGACTGACGAAGACTACATTATTATTAACCAGTCATTTATTTTTCAGACAGCAATTCCTAGAAGAAGTGGAGAATCTAATTAATTTGGAAAAAATTGTTTAATCTTTATTAAATAGAATAACCAAGAGTGTATCAAAAAACGAAAATAGAAAGGAAGAAGAAGAAGCAAAGAAAAAAAGAAGAAATAGAATGAAAACATGTATCCAGGAGATATATAACATTTAATTAAATGAAATATTTGTATGAAACAGAAGTAAAATTTAAAATAAATATTTATTTGGAAATGCTGTTATATTTTTTGTAGCTAGGTAAGTAAGTATGTGATCTCTCTGATTCGTAAAAGGCTCCACTATTGTGCGGGATGCCAGGCCAGTATCTTCTTGATGCTTCTAGGCTTGGAGTGCTCTGCCCCTCTGCAGGTCCAAGTTATGCGCCAGTTCCACAAATCAATTAGATTATCAGAAGTCACTCGTAACTCGTGAGCTATCTAAAAAAGAAATCAAAATTATTTCTTAATCTTTACAGAAAGAAGATAGCGAAAGCTGAGATTATTTACCTGTAGTTGATGTTCATGTTCCTCGAGGACTTCGGCAGCTGTTAATGCAGTGATGGGCAACCTTCTTTTATTAGTTATATTATGTTGAATACAACAGACATTCACTATTTTACCTGCAGTTATGGGACTGTAGTACAATGCATGTGCAGCTAGCAAGCACCTGAAAAGATTTACACATGCATTGATCATTTTATTTATTAAAAAATATTTTGTATACTAACATATTTTTTATTTATTAATACACAAATGTTAA
This sequence comes from Tuta absoluta, assembly GCA_027580185.1. NCBI lineage: Eukaryota > Metazoa > Arthropoda > Insecta > Lepidoptera > Gelechiidae > Tuta > Tuta absoluta. The sequence continues at coordinate 1,474,562 of JAQAHW010000004.1, forward strand.
TGTCCAATAAATTATCAACAAGCCAAATTTTTACCCAGAAAAAACACTTGTTCGCCACTGTCTGATATTTCTTCCGGTGTAGGTTCAATGGATGGCTCTGCCACACCAATGAATCATGTGCTGACCCAGGGTAGCTAGCATCTACACACAATATGTTGAGGTCTGCATCACATAACTAAAATAAATAATATACAACTGTTTATATCCAATAAATTATCAACTAGATTATCTAGGAAAATACTAGTAGGTACTTACAATTGAAACATTGTGGAGGGTTTGGTAACCCTTTCTATTTATATATCTTTCTTCGTGGTGATCAGGCCTCGGTGTCAAGCAGATATTATGTAATGAACTTTGTCCTCCCAGAGATTCCATCTGCTCCCTTTGGTCGGAGTATATTGGCTCTTATATTTTGGATAAGACAGATAACTGACCTCTTATCAAGGCAGTACGTCTTCACAAACTCCATATCGGAAACGTCTTGTACCTATTAGGTCTACTATTTTTCGGGCCAACACACGCAGTGGGCGACACTGTATGACCCTCAAGAGCTGCCGGCGGCGGACGGTAGATCAGCCAAAACCAATACTCTCCATCAGAGCAAATACGACACGAATGGTCTCATTCTATAATAATTGCCCGATAACAGCAAAAACGTGAAAAAAAACACGCAAACACCTATTTCACTGTGAATCCTTTGTGAAAAAAGCAGTGACTGCTCAGTGGTCGTTTGACGGCTTGGATATCATTGAGAGAAACGTCAAAAAATTAGTAGACTACGAATTTCATCTACCATCGATTCGCCATTATATAGTAGAATACCAAAAATGACAATGACTTATGAATTGTAGTTCATTGATGTGCTACTGACAGTCAAAGTTTTAACAGAATACGAAACGACTGAATCCATGCCATTGAGACTACATTGGTAAACGATTTATACGATTTTCATTTAGTAGACTTCGGGCCCTGGTCATCATTGCGTCACAGCGGCCGAGCCATTCACTATAATCGGACCCTAACACCCGGTATATTCTGTGTCTCTACTATGCCCATGTCCTAAACTAGGGAGTTCATTCATGTACCAATTGCATATCTACTTCATTTGATACGAGCAGAGCTGAAGTGCATTTGACTGCAACTAATGCACTCCGCTTTTTAACTGGCTCTAAAGTAGGTTGAATGTAGGTATCTACAGAATGAACTTCCAGCCATCGTTATTTATTTTATACTTTATTGCACTTCGTACAAAAGGGCGGGCCTGATGCTACGCAGCATTCTCTATCGGCTAACCAGAGGGTAAACAGAGAATAAAAAAAGCGGGTGCACAAGAAAGTGAGAATGAAGCAAACACAAAAGGAATACACGTACTACTATAAAAAGTAATACCTACCATCATTTCGTCAAAGTTAACGTAAATGGTTTACTACTTCTTAGTTTAAAAAAAAACGGCCATGAGCGATCGGACTCGCCAATCAAGGCCTTTATTGTAATACCCCACTTGAACTACTTGCCTCAATTTAAAAACTTTGGTCTATTTCGGCCCCAAAAAATATACTTTTAAATTTAATTTTTCTTGTTTTTTTTTACCCAACTTGTACCTATTTTAAAGCGAAGACTCGGTGTCCCACACGAAAAAAGAGAGAGAACGAAGCTATAGAGGTACTTGCCAAATTTCATACTTCTAGGTTCACGGAAAGTACAAATTTTAATTCCCTTGAGAGGGTCAGAAACACGCGTATTTTTACAGAAAAAACAGCCGTATGTTTTGAACGTTTAGATAGGATCTTGATTTTTTCACAACTTCTAGCGGCTGAAGACTTGATTAAGTATACGGTTTTAATAACAACTGGATATCTCTACGCGTTCCCGAAATAAAGGGTCTTATCTTGACAAACAGACGAACAACAAGTTAAAGAGTTAATTTTTCTCCTTGTGAATTATCATCAAATTCTACAAGTAACTTTCTCAACAGTTTTTTTAACTTTATCACGTAGATACGATAAGTTATAGATATTATTAACTGTTAGATACACCTACATTGAGCCGCTGCTTTATTGTGGTCAAAGTTCCGGAGCTTCCCTCCGGTGGTCCGTTTGTATGATCCCCGGGGTTCGGAAGTTTGTTATAAATATCTATACAGGGTGTAAGGGACGGTGTACCGAAAACTTTGCAGGCATGGTCAGACCGTGAAACTGTACAACTTTTCTATTTTGGATATGTTGGTAAACGAGAAAAAAACGACCTCTCATACAAAATTCCCGATCAGCTGACTGACTTTCTATGAAAACTCGAAAAAAATGACGTTTTTCAACATAGCCTCTATAATAAAAGTAGTTTAGTTTCATGGTCTGATCATGTCTGCAAAGTTTTCGATACACCGTCCTTAACACCCTGTATAGGGTGAAATTTTACAAGTGACGGATAGAGAAAACTCAAGACGAGCTGGTTCTAAGGAACAACTTTTCTCAAGGAACTTGTCGAAATGCGAAAATAATAATAACTCCCATACTAACATAACATAATCCCATCTAACATACATAAAATAGCTGATTTGAGTTACTATGGAAACACAAAATATTTTTGTCTTCGTTACTAAAATTTTCTTCGTTACTAAATATTTTTGACGTTACCTGATATTTTTCAAGAAGAAAGTTGTTCAGTTTCATGGTCTGAGCTCACCCTACTAGTGTTCGGAGAGCTGTCCCTTACACCCTGTATATCGTTGACCTTTTCTCACCTCTCATTCCAAATAAACGAAACACACGTTGCTACCCCGGAAGCAGTTTCAATCGCACGATAATGTAGTATGTAGTCGACCGGCGACCGGAGATCGAAGCCCGAATTGCCATATTACTCACATATTGCCGTCTATTACACGCCCATTACAAGGGCCTTTAATTGCGACCGCGCAATCTATGTGCGAGTGATTCCAGTTTGCATTAGTTCCGACTCTCGCGCAACAGGTTGGGGTAGCAACAATGAAGATTATTTTTATAAATGTGATTTCAATCATTGTATTCGTTTATGGTGGTTGAAAAACTATGATACAAGGGTTCATCGGATCATTGGACGACTAGGTGACCCACACAAAAAATAAAAGAAAGAAACATTGTATTTTCAGGGCTTTGGATCTTAATAAATATAGATACGAGTACGCTTAGGCAGAAAAGTTACTTTAGGCGAGGGTAATTTTTTTTTGTTTTTGTTTTTAGTCTAGGCGTTTTCGTATGTATATAAGTAATAATATCAGCTATATTACAAGCTATGCTTAGTTTGGGGCTAGATGGCGCTGTCTGAAATGTCCAGGATATTTATTATTATTTATCATCTTATAGGAATCGTACACATACTGGACGATCGGTCGGTCCGAACGGATCGATCGTCGTGTGCCTCAAAAATCCTTTCTTTTCTGACAACTGGATACGGCAAAATACCATCGGCAGGTTTGTAGTCGCCTTTGCTTGTTAGTGTCGCAAAAACAGTGAAATTATTCATATGTAGTGTGGGACAAAGACTCAGCAAACGCCTCGGTGAACCATGGTGTCAGAGGTTTTAAACCATTACGTAATTAGTAGGTTACTTCTGACATGGTCCGTCCACTTCTCGAGAAAATATTCTAAGAACTCCTTAAAGGTAATACGAGTATCATATGAAATATCCAACTTAGGTAATTAATTACATAGGCTACCTATTGTTACCTGAGTGGCTAATATAATAGACATTGTTGTATGCTCGCTTTTAAAAAGAATTCTTAGAAAACTTGCTCAAAGTAATAAAACATTTCCATCAAACAAATAAGTACCTACCTACCTCTATAAATAGCTTTATGCGAACATGTTACCTTTGCCATTTATTAGTGATATTGAATTACATGAACTGCCAACAGACTTTGATAATGCGTAGGATTGATTGAGCGTAGGTTGCAATGTCACAAATACAGAGTGAGTACCAAATTTTAAAACACTTCCCGTGTTAGGTATACAATTTTACCCGGTAGATGGAGCCAAGAGGAGAAATTGGCGGGCAAGGAATGAGCGGATGGAACCCAGATGGAAGAGGCGTCGCCACTAGTAATGCGAAAGTCGCAGGTTCAAATCATGCCCGCGCTTGTCGTCCAACGACCCGATGAACACTGGTGTCAGTTTTTTAACCGCGTACTACTAGTAGTAGGCCTCTGACTTGGTTGTGTAACGACCGTCGTCTAAGTAATCATAGACAGCCACCGGGACCGACGGCTTAACGTGCCCTCCGAAGCACAGAGCCATCTTTTTTTTCGGACAATCAGGAGGTTGAGCCTGCAATGTCTTAACCAGACTGGGAACAAATACATAAAGTGATGAATTCGTGAGTGCCACATACGGCTAATTGAACCCGAAATTTTGCGTCGCTGGCTGTTCAGTTTCATGGTCTAAATGCATACATAACATACATATATCACGCCTTTGCCTTTGCAGGTTAGGCAGAGCTTTCTTAGAATAATATCATCCCATATCTACTCTTGGGTGTCGGAAAATCGACTAAGGGATGAATGCAGGGAATGTGCAACAGCTTTCTCTGTAAATACCATACCTTGCACTGCGCTCGCCATTCCGATTACCAAGCGTTGTGAGTATGGCAAATACCCCCCTTATAGGAATAGGCCCATGTCCAGCAGTGGACTGTTATGGCTGTTACAGTAACTAAGTTAGTTAGATTTTTATAATATTTGTCTCAACCAACCGTGGAGTTTTAGTTCTATGTATTAATTGGCCGAATTCAAAATTTGACGAGATTGCCATTTAATCGAGAACAAAAAGTCATCGTTTTTTTTATGCACACACCCATCAGACATGGTTCCCCAGAAAATATTAGTTTTTTATTGTAACATAAGAAATTACACGATATTTTTTCGTATAAAATTATCCAATTAAATCCAACACGTGAACATGCATTTAGTAAGCACGACAATAATTTTAATTTAAACATTAATGTAAAATTGTGAGTTAAACGATGCAGAGTCAAATGGAATAAATGTGCTACTTATGTATTAAAAGTGAAGTTTTTTTACATTTTCATAAATAAATCTCAGGAACTAGAACATAGGTGAAAACGTAATACTTACAATAATTCTTGTACAATATTACTAGAGTCTGTGCGGAAAGGGCGTGGGCAAAAAGTAAACTAATAATTTTTAATAGGTTGCTATGACATTTCTCATACTGAGGCACAAAGGTGCCCTCAATTTCCACGCCTATTCTCTTTCCACACAAGATCTGGTACAGTAATTAAGTATGGGAGGTCATGTATTTAAAGTTGATACGCTTCATGGGTACCTTGATCTTTTTTCGGGTTGTTATAACTGCCCTTTTTGTTACATCTAAAAGATACACATATTTATCAACAGTGACCGATACTACCAAACTTCAGCCTACAATTTTACAGGTGAAATTCGTTGTTCATTGCGTAGTTGGTTGGACATTATGATATCAGGAATATTAACGGGCTACGCAATGTACAGTCAATCTCACGTGCGGTTAGACACTCAAACTGCCAATCAGGTCAATTCGGGATTTAAAGTTTCCTTACTTGCCTTAAATTAGTGCTGTCACTTTCCTTCAAATAGGTTTAGAAAAGGCTAGAAGATATCTAAGTCCTGTCATTTTTAAAAACGTCAAGGGTCTTTTCGCCTTTCCTAGTCAATTTAGTCGCCATTGTTTTGATTGTCGCCTTATTTTGACAAATAACACGTATTTTGCATGAAATTATAAGACATGACACGACTAAAATATCTCCTATCCTTTTCTAAACCTATTTAACGGAAAATGACAGCACTAATTTAAGGGCCGTGTGATGCCGGCTTAGAATAGCATCACTCCATTTCTTACCCGTGGGAGTCGTAAGAGGCGACGAAGGGAGTCGAGGGTGTGTATAGCAATTTTAGGCGATGGGCTGACAACCTGTCACTATGGCGATACACAATTTTCCGAAAGACCCTCAAACGTTTGTCAAACGTGGCGTAAGTGGCCGTTTTTTCGGTCGTTTACGCTCTGCCTACCCCACAAGGGATAAAGGCGTGATATATGTATGTATGTATGTATGTATGTAATTTAAGGCAAGTAAGGAGAATGTGGAGCGCTCCATGCTAGGTATTAAACTTCAGGATCGGGTTCGAAACGAGGAAATAAGACGCCGAACGAGAGTCGTCGATGTCGGAAAACGAATCACAAAACTGAAGTGGGGGTGGGCGGGACATTTGGCTAGACGCGATGACGGACGGTGGACGAAAGCGGTTATGGAGTGGCGGCCAAGAACAACTAAACGTCCAGTAGGCAGACCACCCGCTAGATGGACGGACGACCTAGCGACCATTGCTGGCAAACAGTGGATGCGGGTGGCACAGGACCGGCGTAGATGGCGAGAAAAAGAAGAGGCCTATACTCAGCAGTGGGTAGATGTGGGCTGATATGATGATGATGATGATGAAGGAGAATGTACATCCCGAATTGTGGCCAGTCAGTCTTATGCGCGCGGCATTGAACGATCCAAAGTCCAAACTGTCTTACCCAGCCTGATCTTGCTGTAGACTTGTAGTTTCATAAAATAGGGCACAGAAGTTTAAAGCCAACACTACTGAATCAAAATTACTGCTGAGTAGGCGTTTGCAGCACCGTTATTTTTCACTTTTGCGGCTTATACAGCTCCACGCCACGAGCAAATAATTTATAGCTCCGAGAGCCGCCGTTGTGGCGGTAAATTCTATTTAAATTAAGCTCACGGTCGATAGTACAAAATCGGAACCGTTCAGAATTGAATTCTTTTCGCATTTTAAATGTTTAAATATTTTGCATTGGAAAGCGCTGTTTAGGATTTTCTGCTGTAGATCAAATCGTAATATCTTTTTATTCTTTACAATACCTTACTTTCTTCTTAGTATCTGCCGACCATGGTGGCGGTTATTCCACCTAAAACATAGCATTCCCAAAAAGGGTTGACGTCCGATGGCTAACTTGATTCAAAATGCGTAACCGACCCCATTTTTTCAATTTTATTTATTTGTTGTAGATGTAAAAAATGGGGTCGATTTCGCTTAAATAAGTCATATTTGTCAACTTTTGTTATTCCTTAATAGCTAATGACATACCCTATATTTCAAAAGATAACCAGTCGGTATAATCTGCATATTTAAAATAAACAAACAGAACTTATCGAAATCAACAATACTATTAAAGTTGACTCACACTAATACTGAAATGATTTGGGTTTGCGGCAGGGATGATGACGAATTGATGACATTCATTTACTTGTCCACAGGAGGAGGGATGGAAGTTGAACCGCAACAACTACTACCAAGAGGGCTGGTTAGCCGTCGGCAACGTGCGTGGCGTCGTCGGCGTGACGTTCACGGCGTCGCACGCGCGTCGCCCGCACGAGCTGCCCAGCCGCACTAACTACAACCTGCGTGGACACCGTTCAGATGTAAGTCTCGTACCATACATACATACATAAATCACGCCTATATCCCTTACGGGGTAGGCAGAGTGTTAACGGCCGTAAAACGGATATTAACACCACGTCTGACAAAAGCTTGAGGGTCAACTAGATAACTGTGTATGACTATAGTGACAGGTTGTCAGCCCATCGCCTAAAATTGCAATACACATCCCTCGAGTCCCTTAGTCGGCTCTTATGACACCCATGGGTTAGAAATGGGGTGATGCTATTCTAAGCCGGCATCACACAGATAGTCTCGTACCAACTCTGAAGATATACACGGTGTAAGGGACAGTCCACCAAATACTGATAGAGTGCATTGAGATCATAACACTGAACATGAAATTTGATAGTATTATCACTTATTGACGTCATGATCCGTCATTATAAAAAATAAAAATATTGTATAACACGATTTTCTTTTTTTATAACGATTTTGTATTGTCCTAATAGAAAACCGGCTCGGGCGGGATAAAAAAATAAAAATAAAGGCAATGCCTCGGGGCTGGCCAGGTTAATCACACGGCATGTAATTTTACGCCATCACCATCTGTAAACGACATTTGTTTCAAATTGAAGTCAAGATTTTCAAAGCGTGTATTTACATGCGTATAATTAACCGGACCCCCTGAACAGGAAGAACTCCCCAAAAACCAGTGCTCCTACTCTAAATTAACAATCTTTGAAGGCCCTAACAACTTCCCCTATGAAAATATTTCTGGAAACATAAAAAAGGGACTTCCCATAGTTAATGCAGTCAGCTGATCGTGATTTTGTATGGAAGGTCGAACATTTTCCGTCATTTCCTGACATTGTTTCTAGCGGAAAGTTGTTCAGTTTAATGGTCTGCAAGCACCCTATCAGTATTCGGAGGGCTGTCCCTTACAACCGTATATTCTGTGACATATTTAGAAAGCGCCTTAGACCAAATAACATTTTCACATCGATTAACGTTTAAGTAAGCGAGATGGTCTTACACCGCGCTTTACCAACATAAGTTACATAGTTCATTTTTTTTAAGCACATTGTATTGTATCTTAAGGTCTTATTACAATAAAGTATTACATATGACACCCTTTTGAGAGCACTGCAAAAATGGGTCGATAAGTAAAATATACATTACCTACTACCATTTTCAAATCGCGAGCAAAGCGAGCTCATAGTTTCACGTGAACTTATTGTGAGCGAAGAATTTCACGGCATAATACGAGTACTAGGTAAGGTGCAAGCACCATTGAGTGAGACGAAAGACGGCTTGCTTAAAAATTTTTTGCTCAATTGGGTTGCTTGGCTACTATAAATGTTGGCTCTGGCACGACGAAAATCTGGAAGACTTCTAAGGGCTTTATAAAGACGCTAGATACACACACACACACACACACATATCACGCCTATAATCCCTTGCGGGGTAGGCAGAGCGTAAACAGCCGCAAAAAACGGCTATTTACACCGCGTCTGACTAATGTTTGAGGGTCATTCGGAAAATTGTGTATCGCTACAGTGACAGGTTGTCAGCCCATCGCCTAAAATTGCAATACACACCCTCGAGTCCCTTAGTCGCCTCTTACGACTCCCACTCAATGGGGTGATGCTATTCTAAGCCGGTATCACAAGACGCTAGATGACTCTAATTATAGGAATTGAATTTGTTAAAGAGTCTTCTTTTACTCCGTTTATTATTCAGGTATTAAGCACGCAAGTAATTTCTTTATCAAAACATCAAACTGTCGTCGTTATCAAAGATGTACGATGATCTACTGTCGAAGAAAAAAATTTCGTCGAGTTGTTTTTTGATAATTAAAGTATATCTTGCTTGTTCTAAAAGTAACTTTTCTTTTAAGTAAATATTCTTGTTAAGATGTTGTGTCTTGTTTTTTTATTTCTTTCATCCTACTAAGAAAATGTAAGTGTTTTAATTTGTGGTGCAAAACAAAGTACTCATTATGTAATTTATGTGATTAAGTAAGAACAATTAGGTCGAAGGACTTGTGCTCTCTTGTTTTTCATTAAGAAGTACCTACTATCAGAGCACTTCCACCTGGCCCTTTGAATAAACAACTACAACAGTCCACAGCTGGACATGGGCCTCTTTAAATTTAATTAACTTCGTGTGTACCTACAATATTTTCAATGAAATAATATATTATCTTACCGTATCTCATTGGAGGCTATTGTCATATTAACCGCGCTTGGCAAGCGGATTGGCAAGCGCAGTGTAAAATGTTGCACTGACAGGGACCCTTTCTGCTGAATGACGATGATGATGAGGATGAATTTATCCCTTTAGACGATTTTACGACACCCACGGGTAGCATTTAAGTGATGTAACTCAATGCCGGCAATGCCGAAGATGGGAAAACGGCCTAAAAAATATTGCTGGCACCATGTAGCGGAGATTTGGAAAAGATAGACGATTATGGAAAAGTCTGGAGTAGGCCTATGTCAGAGGACAGGTTGGGGAGGAATAATAAATCATACAATTATATGAAAACCATACCCTGCACAATAAACCCAAAGAAAAGGATACAAAAAAAAAAAACTTAAAGACGGCATTACAACTTTACATAAGTAGGGTAGACTGGGTACGGTTGTAACAGGGTACGGTTGTAACAACTCGATTATTTCCGAAACTATACGCGATAGGGTTAGGGGTACAAGGGGAGAATTACGCGCGCTGACAGTCCCGCCATTATTCACAGTGTTTCGTCGCACTCCGCATGCTTTAAACGCTTAAAAATAAGCCTATTGTGTTTTGACAACGAAAAGTAAGTATTTTTTACCAATTTCTTTGTCGGATTATTTGATTTTCAGTGTACTTGCTGAATTGAAGTTCTAACATACGTTTTTGTGGTGTTTTGGTATTGTCAGAGACTAATTATTTTTTGCTTAGGGTTCAAAGCCATCTAACTGTGACCTTTGTAATTCCGAAATGGGGGGGTGGGTACGGTTGTAACATTTTTTGTGGGGACGGTTGTAACAATATTCTTAATGTTTTTTTTATTCAAAGATGCCTAGAAAACGCACAATAACTACTGGGAAAGGCGAAAGCGACATGTAGATGAACAAGCACGCGTCGAAGAGTTGTAACTTGAAGTTATTTTTTAGACGAGTTATGGGGAATGGGCCTAACTGAGTTAAAAAAAAATATTCATTTTATTTTGAAGGTGATAATTACTATTATTTTATTATTGTATCATTATTTTTACATTAAGATTCTGTTTGGGCATACAAAAAATGATTTTGCTACCAATTCCCAAGAAAAAAAATTGTGATTCTAGGTTTGTAAAATTTTGACTGATTTTTGTTAAATTAATTATATTTATCAGTTAACAGTGTCTAAAAAGGTAAATTATATTTAATAAATATATTAAAAATTATTAAAATACATTAATAACGTTAAACGTTTATTGTTACAACTGTCCCCAATCACTGTTACAACCGACCCTGGTATGGGTACGGTTGTAACAGATGCACCCTGTCATGATATCGTCTTATTGCGGCAAAACTGTATTACTTAGGCATCTGGATATGATCAGAATTTATAAAATAATGTCCAAGCTTTCATATAAAGTGCTTTACTCGTGGTTTATTCGCATGATGGATGAGCAATGGACAATCAAAGCAAAATTGTTACAACCGTACCCAGTCTACCCTACATCAGCCTATTAAGGCACATTGCTGGACGTAGTCCTCCCCCAGGGTACGCCATGGGACACGATCTTTCATCTTCGCAATCCAGTCGCCCTCCCTAAGTCATCGGTCCATCTGGCCGGAGGCGTGGCCTTCACTCACGAACTCGCTTACTCACCGTCCGTAGGTTCAACGACAGGTGTACCCAGCCCAGCTCACTGCCACTGCAGACAACTGCATCACAACTTTAATTTTTGAATCTCGTACAAGAGAAAAGTGAAACCGTCAAAGGCCTTGATACATTTTTTACGATAGAATAACCCTAGCCGAGCAGACGCATCTGTCCCTTTCCGGTTATAATGCGTCAAGTCCGCAATGTGTTGCGATGGCGACTTATGGCCAAGTCTCAAGGTCATTCTAAGCTCAGGCTACGGAAGTTGATACTTTTATTCATTTATTTCTTACGATCGTCGGCGCTTGGTGAAACTCCATGTTTAATTATTTTTGTCAAAAATCACTTATACTCGATTCACAGATTTATTGCGGGGTAAACCGACCGGTTTCATGGCTTCGGTACTATCACCAGCACAACCTACCCTTGAAGGGATCAACTTAACAAACAGTGTACATACATACATGTATTACGCCTGTATCCCTTGCTAGATAGGCAGAGCGTAAACGGCCGTACAAAACGGAGATTTACGCCACGTCTGACAAACATTTGAGGATCATTCAGAAAATTGTGTATCGCCATAGTGATAGGTTTGCAGTCCGTGTCGCCTAAAATTTCAATACACATGTAACCTTCGATTCCCTTAGTCGCCTTTTATGACACCCCCGGGAAAGAAATGGGGTGATGCTATTCTAAGCCGGTATCACACGGCCACAGTTTACAGTTTATACACAAATCCAGTACAATTTGTTTCCTTTCGAGGTTGATGTGCTGTTGATTGTACAATCAGCAGCAATACTAGTTAGGTGCTTACACACATCACGCCCATATCCCTTGCGGGGCATGCAGAGAGAGAGAGAGCGTAAATGACCGTGGACAATGGCGCGTATATTTCTTACGTAGTTGCATACCGTTCATTTTCGGATTTCCATGAAAAGTGCGCGCGGTATCGCTCGCAAAAACTACTGAATCTGCGGCGACCCGTGATAACAGAGAAATACTTACATGTTTGTGTTATAGACACGTTGTTCAGTTAATAAGTCGAGCTCGTAGATTATAAACATATTTTAAACCTGACCAAGTTTTACCAAGGGTTCGCTTGTTAAAACAATCATTTTTCTCTCAAGTATTTAACTTAAGTAGTTTTTTATTTTCAAGTATACAAGCCGAGAGGAGGTCAAGTTACTTTTAAAACTGAATAACTTTCCCCGTGGAAAATAGGTCACAATACACAAAATTATCGAGCTGAACGGCAAATTATAAATAAGTGTTTCGACCCATGTTCCAATGAATATTGTTCAGTTTCATGAGCACTTTGACCTCCTTTCGGATTGTTATTCCCTTTTTTTACTCCATGTATAACTTGCTAGAATGTTGTTTGCGGATAACCTGCAAGTTTTTCTTTGGCAAGCCACACAAAGAGTCGTGATATTCGCAATTACTCGACACCGCTAGCGCCCCAATGAAGGACGCTCTCCACTCTAATTGGAGGCTTTATTTATACTTGTCTTACTTCATAAAATAATGAAGACGATTCATAAGTTAAGAACAACGCTTGAAATTGGCTTATGTCTGAGAAGTCGTCTACGTACGCCACAAAATACACTGGTTTGCCTTACGTAATTTATGACTGTGAGTTCTGAGTTGCTATACAAAAATCTGCTTTTCTCATACCGATGTTTAAATTGTATGTAAGTTTAAGATCTTAGTTTATTTACTTCAACTTGTCTGAATGTTGTTTGTGGATAACCTACAAGTTTTTCTTTGGCACGCCAAACAAAGGGTTGTGATGTTTCGCAATTACTCGACACCGCTAGCGCCCCAATGAAGGTCTCTCTCCACTCTAATTGGAGGCTTATTTTATACGAACACTCTTGCTGCGTCTTACTTGACGGAACAATGGAATGGAAACCATTCATAACTTGAGAATAACGCTGGTTCGAAATCAGCCATTCTGAGAAGTTGTCTTCATAAGCCAAAGAAAACAGAGGTTTGCCTTACCTAATTCATGACTTTCAGTTCTGAGTTGCTATAAAAATTCTGCTTTTCTCATACCTAAGTTTAAATTGTTTTTGTTTAAAACAAAAGCAGACTTTAGATTATTTAGTTAAAATCACGCTAACATCACGGACGAAATGTTAAAATTGACTTTTTTTAAAGTAAAAGTCGTGATATATGTGTGTCTGTGTATAGTAATAGTATGTAATAGCTAACAAGTTTTTCTTAAGCACGCCAAACAAAGGGTTGTGATGTTTCGCAATTACTCGACACCGATTGGAGGCTTTATTTATACTTGTCTTACTTCACAAAACAATGGAGACGATTCATAACTTAAGAACAACGCTTGAAATCGGCTTATGTCTGAGAAGTCGTCTACGTACGCCACAAAATACACTGGTTTGTCTTACTTAATTTATGACTGTGAATTCTGAGTTGCTATAAAAAATCTGCTTTTCTCATACCGATGTTTAAATTGTATGTAAGTTTAAGATCTTAGTTTATTTACTTCAACTTGTCTGAATGTTGTTTGTGGATAACCTACAAGTTTTTCTTTGGCACGCCACACAAAGCGTCGTGATGTTCGCAATTACTCGACACCGCTAGGTCCCCAATGAAGGTCGCTCTCCACTCTAATTGGAGGCTTTTTTATACTCACACTCATGCCACGTCTTACTTGACGGAACAATGGAGACCATTCATAACTTGAGCACAAGTCTGGTTTGATATTTGCTATGTCTGAGAAGTCGTCTACGTAAGCCACAGAATACAGAAGTTTGCCTTACGTAACTTATGAGTTTCTGAGTAGCTATTCAAAATCCAATTTTTGGGTGCTTTTTACGAATTACTTTCACGTCAATAATAATAATAGTATTATTCATAAAGTTTCTATTTTAGGTACCGTTATGGGCTTACGTGTATAATCAATTGAATTCTTTTTAATCAAGTTAAAGTAACCGGCCATTGATCTACAACAACCCTAGATTACGCGCGTACGCTCAAAAGGTGGGCCGGTAAAGTAGTGCACAATTTGCAAGCGAGCACTTCTTTCCCACAGTGCGTGGCTGGCCGCGAAACTGTTAACATGACCAAGTACGGGCTAACAAATAAGGCTGAATTCAATAGATTATGGTGAGGTTCGTTGTGATATTTTGAATCAGGCGGACTCAATAAATCTATAAATCGCTATGTATGACTGTATAGTTCAGTAGGTGACAAAATCTTAGCGTAATTTTGTATGAGGCGCTAAATCTAGTAACCGGCACGTTTGCTATATATTACGTAACTTGGATAAATGTAACATTACTTCAAGCAATTCTTTATTCCTCAGGTGATCCTGGTGAAATGGAATGAGCCTTACCAGAAGCTGGCGTCATGCGATAGTTCCGGCGTGATCTTCGTGTGGATCAAGTATGAGGGTCGGTGGAGCATTGAGCTGATCAACGATCGCAGCACCCCCGTCACCCACTTCTCCTGGTCACACGACGGCCGCATGGCGCTCATCTGCTACCAGGTCAGTTCTAGAATATTCCAGAAGCCAGATCAACGTTAGTCCATCCCGTGCTCGACTTTCGACTCTCCCTATTAACACTCACCGAGTTTGTAATACTCACCATACTTTTAATTAATAATGGGTTTTCTTTTGATGATGACTGGGCCAGATCGAATCTTGAAGAGAGCTCACCTAGAGGCCTAGATGCTATCCATGATTACTCAGACGGCGGTCGTTACACAACCATGTCAGAAGCCTACCTAATAGTAGTAAACTGTTGAAAAACTCTGACACCAGGGTTAATGGTTCACGGTGTCCCACACGAAAATAACGGAAGGAGCCTAAAAAAGCTCTTGTACTTCCACTGCTGTGTTTCACAGTGTTTCGCCGTTAATGTGGAGCATTGAAAAGCAAGCTGGGTTAGTAAGCGCAGTAAAAAATGTACAGTGGCCAATGACAATCGTGACAATATCCTTTATTGCATAAAAACAAATGGAAAATGTACAAACAGTGTGAGCAAAGTGTTTTAACCTATTCCAGAATCTATACATTTTGCTCGGCAAATATTCGGATGACCCATTTTTCGCGGGTTAATCTCAGCCTTCATTATCTTTGTGAGTAATCTCTACCCCACTCGGTTCGTCATTTCTTCACTTCCATTGATGACAAGATGAACCTTAGAGATAGGAAAATGGCAGAGCTATCTGAAACTTAATGGCTTTTCGAAACATAATGAGACATTCTGATTTTAAGGTTTCGTGATTATTATTATTAAAACTATTAAACAGTTTAACAGATTTAAACTCAAGAGACTGCGTGGATGTTAGGGGCACACATACCTGTCTTACCAAAATTTTCTTCTTGATTGTGTATAATTATCGGAACAATATCAATGAAATTCATAATTTATAGACATTGTGAACTCAAGTGTTTAAGTGCAATTACTTGTTTTTTTGACTTCATTCTAGTTGTTTGAAGTAAAAGGTCTTGAAACGTTTCCTTGCTCAGCGAGCGTAACCAAACCACAAGCTTCAAATGTGTACCTATATCCTACCTAAATAAGTACCTACTGGATTATTTCAGACTCGACTTGTTTCTTTTATTTATTTATTTAACTTTATTGCACGAAAGTACAAAGGGCAGGTCTAATGCCCCTTGTCATTCTCTACCGGTCAACCAAAGGATAAACAGAGAAAGTCAAAGCGCGTGCCCATACAAAAATAAACCAAATAAAATCATACGTAAAGTTTTCATTATTAGTAGCTATACAATACATTAGCAGAACATAGGTCACAAAACAAAAAAAAAATTGGGTTTCCCATATGAAAATGAAATAACTTTATTCAATGTAGGATAGTATTATCATTATCACTTTGATTTGATTTACAATGGAAACTCAAAATATTTTTGCCACATTTCAACCTATGTCCCTTGGGGAAAGGCGTTCCTTATCCCCAGCCCGTCTTAAGATTTCGCTATCGGTCACTTGTAAAATTTCACCCTACAGATCTACTCATCTGTCACATCGTTGGAATCGATAGCTTTAGCTGTAATCCGTCTCCTGTCTCGTTGCGCAACCAATGTCACACCATCGTCCTTCATCCGCAACCTTCCACTGGTAACCAGTGTAATACAGGGTCCTAGGATTCTACTTACTCTAAGGGCTGAACTAAACTGTCACATCGTTCGAATCGATAAATTAGTACTATGAGTTATCAAAATATTTACCATCCATGTGAGGCTTACTATAGCATCACCCCATTTCTTTCCGAAATGACAGGTTACATATGTGTATTGCATTTTAGGCTATGGGCTGAAAACCTGTCCCAATGGTCCACAATCTTCTGAATGACCCTCAAATATTTCTCAGACGTGGCTTTAATCTCCGTTTTTTTACGGCCGTTTACGCTCTGTCTTCCCCATAAGGGATGAAGGCATAATATATATATGTACAGTCGGTTGTAGTACATAAGGTACCAGGGGTACTCGAAAAGAACTAAATTATTTTTATCCCTAGTTAATACATAATTAAAATTAAAATTTATTCTCATAAAAGAAGTCATTTTCTTTTCTACCAATACATATTCATGTCAAGGAAAAATTATAGCTGGGGATAAAAATAATTCAGATCTTTTGGGGTACCCCTGGTACCTTATGTGCTACAACCGACTGTACCAGGAGTAAACATGAAACAGTTTCCTAATACCCGGTGTAGGTATAAGGTAAAGCAGTCAAATTGGATTACATGGTATCACGTTAATCTCTACAAACCTTGAAAATGGCGGGCGGGCTTTGCTAAATACGGAATGTATGCATTGCGCTCCTTTTGTTATGAGTTATTATACAAGGAGTAACAAAAAGGGTATATATAACAAGCCGAAAGTAGCTCAAGGTTCTCATGTATCTGAACAACTAAATAAAAACAAATATTGTAATACTTTACTTTTTTATTTACCTCCCATACAAAATTGCCGATCAGATGGTTAATTTACTATGGGAGTTTTAAACTTTCGCTGTCACACAATAATAACTCAAGATACTGAAACGGGATTCTTACCGCGATACTTACTGATCCGTGATCATGGGCCATGCAACTTGGTCGAATTATCAGACAATTCAACATTAATAAGTATCGTTGTTACGCTAGGCAATTAAGAAATAGATGGCGGTATAACAAATTAATTTATATTGTAAATAATGACGTCTAACACTTTAATCATCCGTGACCACGTAGGAATTTTAAAATATTGTAAAATTTAAAATAAACACAACTTAAATCCATTTAAAATTGTTTTATTGTGAAGAACCTCGTTTCAGTATTTTGAGTTATTTTATTACTATGGGAGACCTCGTTTCAGTATTTTGAGTTATTTTATTACTATGGGAGCCTAATATTTTCTTATATTTTGACCTATGTTCCACGTGGAAAGTTGTTCAGTTTCATAAGTACCTCCACCTCTTTTCCACCTTTTTACCCGTTTTGTAACACCTTGTATACCTATAGTACAATGAGGCCATTTTAGGCCTTGTTCTACAAATTGTTTACATATAAGTCTGAAACAGCCAATACAAGTTCACGGTTACAAATGACACGTCCCACCCAGATCAGATTGTTATAGAAAAGCACACACGTGCTGTCGAAATGATTGGAAGCTTCCACACGTGATGCCGACACGTGACCGCACTCAGGGACGGCTGTCGGTGTCTGAATACATATACATTTCTATTGTCGGATGAAAACTAAGATTCTAGCTTAAGGTAATACGAGAGTAGCGTAAGAATCTCTCTGAAAGTTTACTAAATCACTTTCGTAATATAAATAGTTTCGTAATATTTTCATTATACATCTAGTATGCTAGATGATTGTAAAATGTTAAAGCACGTTCACACTATGCACCTGCTCCTGCTGCTGTCGCAAATATTGCACGAAATACTTCCGCGGAGTGAGTGTTCACACACTGCCGTCATACTCTTCTCGCGCCAATAGAAATGAGCAAAGAAAAATTATCAAAAAAATCCATTCACGATCACGATCGTGCTGCCGTTCCTTTAACGCGCACGAAGAGCCGACATTCGCGGGAGCACGGGAAATGTCAGCGGCATGATGAGTAGCAGCGCGAGTAACCTGTTTACATACTCGCGCTGCCCATTTCCCTTACTATTTCCCTGCCCATATTGGAATTGTGTGAACGTGCTATTAAATTGACGCCTCATTTAATGCAATCGTCCATTTGTCATTTGACAATCATAGATGTAGACATATTATAATGTTATAGCCCCCATAGTGTGTGCTGGCCTACTATAAGCTGCCGCATTCCTACATATATCTAGTCGTAGACGCGTTACAGTACAGTGAACGTAATGCTCATATTTTTCCCGTTCCATTAAATCGTAAGCAATATTAGAACCTTTTTTTTTATACAAACAAGTAACACGTATGGTTTAGGTTTACGCGACTTACTTGTTGATTATTTGGTAGAGAGTTTAGCCCCTCTACTCTACGATATTAGAAACCTGGCGACGCAAAAAACTGACTTAAAATGTAGTATACTGCTAGACGTACTACACTATGCTACAGTTACAAATCACAAGCAGCATATCAACCTACCCATTTAAGATTCAACGTAAAATGGTTATTCTTAGTAATTGTATGAAAAACTAGTATAAGTTGATCCCTTTAGTGGGTATGTTGATGTGCTGCTGATAGTACGCGCTCAGATAAACTGACGGCAGATTGGACAGACGGGTGCGACTGATCGGACCTTTTGAACAAATATCGCTTTGATCTACAAAATCCGACAGAATTTATCACGAATCTGTAAAGCGTTTGTTTTTTTTCTTTGCTACGTTTAATGCTTAATATTCAGTACTTTTTTAAGGTACTTACGTAAACCAATCTTTGATGAAAGATGAAATATAAAATTGCTACGCCACGTAGCATTCGTCTACGTGCGCCGTAGCAAATTATTTTTTTTGTTTCAACAATAACCAGCTAGGTATCACGTGAAACTTATGTTATGATAATGATAAATTTGAGTGTACGTTTTTGTTCCTTTTGTTAAAAATGAATTAAGTATATCACATTTTGATTTTCAGAAATAATTTGAGTAAAAAATCTGGTGTTTTTGAAAACGCAGATAGGATGAAAATATAAATACGGGATGTACGGGACGGTGTACGTCACAGTGTACGTAAAAGTGGACAAGTTTTTTATGGAAATTTTGTTGGTAAACGACAAAATATTCTCGACCTCCCATACATAATTCCCGATCGTCTGACTGCATGTCTATGGAAACTCGGAACATATAGGCTCCATAGAAAAAGTTGTTCAGTTTCTTGATCTGGAGATGCCAGCAAAGTTTTCGGTACACTGTCCCTTACACCCGGTATTTCACTCGATGACAGCCTAAAATTGGTACTCTTGAGGCTCAATCTCAACCAACTCAGGCCGGATTAAACGCTCCCCCTTAGCCTTAATAACTACTTGAGGCATACAATGGTGTAGGTAGGTAGAATGCGTATTGTGTGAAGTCCCATCTAGTTCCGAGTTCGGGGAAAGGCTTGTACAGTACAGAAGATTTTCGAGTAATGATTTGTGGCAATTTCCAGTAGGGAATTGCTAAGTTGTGACGTACACTCTAAACTATTATTGTACAGTCGGTTGTAGTACATAAAGGGTGCTCCAAAAGAACTGAATTATTTTTGTCCCCAGCAATTTTTTTTTGACCTGAATATGTATTTAGTAGAAAATAACTTCTTTTATGAGAATAAGTTTAAATTTTAATTATGTATCAACCGAGGATAAAAATTATTCGGTTCTTTTGGAGTACCCCTGGTACCTTATGTGCTACAACCGACTGTACCTAACTAGCATTTCTCCGCAGTCGTTTCTTCCGTAGGTATTATGTTTTCCCGCGGCAAAAAGTAGGCTATGTTACCCTCAGGTTCTACAACTAACTACGCACATCGCACATCACTACGTAGTATAAAATAAACTCACTTTCCGCTGTCTGTTTGTATGCTTAGATTTTGGAAACCACGCAACTGATTTTGACGCGATTTTTTAAAATAGATGGAATGATTCAAGTGGAAGTTTTTAATTACCTTTTACGGGAAAATGCTTTAAATAATTCTGCTGGATGGGCCGCTTGTAAACTCGTAAAATAGTTCCGTTGCAACGGGAAATAAGGATAACCAAATAAACATGCATCCGGTTATTTGAGGAAGTGATTTTACGAAACAAACAATCAAAGCACACGTCGCCGCATCAAATTGCAGCTGTTACAGATTATGGCTTGCACGATTTGGCAGTCGGTCCCGGTTACTGTCTATGATTACTTAGACAACAGTCGTTACACAACCATGTCAGAGGTCTACTACTAGTAGTAGGCGATTGAAAAACTCTGACATTAGGGTTCATCGGGTCGGTGGACGACTCGGTGTTCCACACGAAAAGAAAGAAGAAGCTGGCTGTCACGACTCGCTATATTGTCCGTTATGTGTGCGATTCACTTAACCCCTTAACCCATCTTTGCCTCTTCACACAAGTCTCAACCCTGATCTTAGTAACCTTACATTTTGATAAATGTTTTCACAGCGTCTAGAACCTCTTAGTAAGTAGACCCCGAAACAGAGTGCCTTGCGGTCAGCTGTCACGCGACAGTGGTTAAGGGTTCTCGTAGTAGCGTAGGGTTCCGTGCCTTAAATTTTTATTGAATTACTTACTTAATTGAAAGTTTGTATCCCACGAAATTGTTAGTCCAGCTTCCGTCATTGTTACACCCATACCTATATCACGCCTATATCCCTTGCGAGGTAGGCAGAGCGTAAACGGCCTTTACCAACGGACATTCACGCCACATCTGACTAACATTGAGGATCGTTCAGATAATGCGTATCGCTATAGTGACAGGCTGTCAGTCCATCGCCTAAAATTGCAATACACATGTAACCCTCGAGTCCCTTAGTCGCCTCACATCACATCCATGGGAAAGAAACGGAGTAATGCTTTTCTAAGAAATATAAACATGTGATGCCACATGTTTATATTTCAGGTTCACGATATTTTGCAAATCGTGCAAGGCTTTTGTAATAAAACGCCTCTGGAAATTATGACCCTGGGCTCCAAGTCGGACTCCCTTTTTTATGGCCTAAGTCATTTAAGTAAGACACAACCGCCATTTCATTGAAGTGGCACTGAAGACACACTTATGACTGACGTAAGGTGGAACGTTTGAAAAACTATTTACATTTGTTTGTGCAACTGATGGATAAGCACGCATAGTTTCCAAGTTAAACGAGTTATAAGTTGGACAGGTGTCATCAAAAATTTAGATCTCAAACAATTTCATAAAACTGAAATTCAATGGACATTGTAACATGAGTTATAAAACTCAATTGTTTTTTCCTTTCACAACATAAACTCCGCAGTAAAAGTTATTCAGTTTCATAGTCTGCTCATGCCTGTAAAGTTTTCGATACACCACCGTCCATTACACCTGGTACACTAGGAGTAGCAAAAAGGGTTATACTTACAAGCCGAGAAAAGAAGGTGAATGTTCTAATGGAACTGAACAACTGTTCCTACGGAACACATGCTGAAATATGGAAAAATAATCGGACTACTATATTATAAATAGGCGTGTGATGCCGGCTTAGAATAGTATTACCCCATTTCTTGCTCGTAGGAGTCGTAAGAGGTGACTAAGGGACTCGAGGGTGTGTATTGCAATTTTAGGCGATGGGCTGACAACCTGTCACTATAGCGATACACAATTTTCCAAATGACCCTCAAATATTTGTCAGACGTGGCGTAAATTACTGTTTTACGGCCGTTTACGCTCTGCCTACCCCGCAAGGGATTATAGGCGTGATATATGTATGTATGTATGTATGTATAATCGGCCTCGTATATTATAAGTAAGTTTCATGCGTGCGTACCTTGATATCATTTCGGCTTGTTATACCCTTTTTGCCACTTTCAAAAAGCCAAAAGCCAACGAAGCAAAAAGCCAACGAAGGCACCTATTGGGCTTAAAAACTGTAAGGGACAGCCCTCCGAATACTGATAGGGTGCTTTCAGACTAGAAACTGAATAACTTCCCCTAGAAACATATGTCAGGAAACGACAAAAAACGACCTCCCATACAAAATCACAATCAGCTGGCTGCATTTACTATGGAAAGTAAAAAAAAATGACAGTTCCTGAAATATTTTTTATGGAAAGTTGTTCAGTTTCATGGCCTGAATGCACCATACCAGTATTCATAGGGCTGTCCCTTACACCTTGTCTATTTGTTAGGTTCTTTTTCAAGCATTTGTGTTTAGTCTGGGTGTTTTCTTTGTATTTATTTACAGAAAAAGTATATAATTATTTATACCCGCTATTAGATCCCATAATACAAGCTTTGCTTAGTTTGGGGCTAGGTGGCGCTGTGTGAATTATCCAGGATAATATTTACTTATTTTATTACACATCACACCTTTATCCCTTGCGGGGTAGGCAAAACGTTAACGGCTTAAAGGAATACGGTCGCTGCAGACGCGTTTGTCAAATGTTTGAGAGCTGCTTCAAAAAAATCGTGTATCACTATAGTGAGAGGTTGTCAGCCTGTCGCCTACAATTATAATACACATGAAACCCTCGAGTCCCTTGGTCGCCTCTTACGACACCCGCGGGAAAGAAATGGGGTGATGCTATTATAAGCCAGTATTACACGGCGAACCGTAAAAATTTTGAAAAGTGTTCATTGCCATTGCTCCGAAAAGAAGAAGAAGACATCTAATTTTAGTATTCAAGATCTCTACCTACTTGACTCGTGACGTCAATAAGTGATGATACTATCCTACATTGAATAAAGTTATTTCATTTTCATTTTCTTATCTTATTAACTACTGCATTTGTAAGCTGTCAGCATCACATCACCCTATCAAATTATGGAAACAATTTCTACTAGTTATTCGTAGAAACTGTATGGAAAACTTGTATAAACTGATTCCTTAAATTGGTAGGTTGATATGCTGCTGAAAGAACCACAGTATTACGCACAATAAACTTGTATTTTTATTTATGAATAAATTCAATTAAATTTAAATGGCCTCTTTCATGACCTTGTGCCGAGAGCCCTTTGCAGCCAGACGGAAGGGCAAAAGGTTGAAACTCTGAAAAAACCGAGTTATACCGGTTGTTGGTTTGATATGGAAAGTATGTACATTTACTAAAAGAGACCGATAACTAACGAAGGTGTAGTTTTTCTCAATACACACGAGTTTGTAATTGTACTTTCTTCCAAGTGATAGATAGTGCATTATTCTTCTCTTCAAATAAAGGCCACGAAAAATCTAAAGCAATTTCGCGCTTTACAGTCTATGTCACTTTCTACGACATCCACGAGTAGAATTGGGTTGATACTATTCTAAGCAAATTAAGTATAAAATGTGTGAAATTAATCGTGAGTGCTTAAAATGTTATAAATGGTTGAAACGTTTCTTCTGAATCACTTTTCTTATTTTAAAACTCATCGAAATCCGTTGCGTAGTTATTAATATCTGAGCGGTACATAGGGGCATAGGGAGGGACACGTAATTAGGTAAAAATAAACCGAATGTTCATTGCGTAGTCGATTAGCCATTATAATACCAGCAATATTAACCGGCTACGCAATGTACTAAATATTTCGCCTGTAGACTTGCAGCCTGTGGTTTCTTAACATGATACAGGATTCAAATGGGAGATTTATAGTAATTTTTCGCAAACACGGCATTGCTGTTACTACACAAGGGTGGTCTATTGTGCGAGACGAGACACGCTTACTTAGCGGTTATTATATCGTATGACTATAGTTACGTTGTGCCCCTTGGCCGGGCTTTGTTTGGTCGGACCCGCCTTTATAAGACCAAGCCAGGATTGTACTCAGGGTCTGTTCAAAGGTACTAATAAGAATTTGTATTCTCTCTCTCTCTCTTTTCGTGTGGGACACCGAGTCATCCAACGACCCGATGAACCCTGGTGTCAGAGTTTTTCAACCGCCTACTACCACTAGTAGGCCTCTGACATGGTTGTGTTACGACCGCCGTCTAAGTAATCATAGACAGCAACCGGGACGACGGCTTAACGTGCCCTCCGAAGCACGGAACCATTTCTTTTCGGACAATCAGTTGGTTCACCCTGCAATGTCCTAACCAGACCGGAAACAAATTCACAAAGAGATAAATATCAACTTTTTGTGAGTGTCCCACCGAGAATCGAAACCGGAACCTTTGCGTCGCAGGCAATCGCACTACCACTGCGCCACATCGGTCGTCAAGAATTTGTATTCTAAAATTTATATTTCCTCAAAATGTACAGTGATTACTTTGAACACTGAACATGAACCCAAGTATAAAGCAAAAAAAGTTTCTAAAAGATGATGTCCAGAAATGTATGGATGACCGCACTATTTTGCATCAATCTTGAAACATCACTTGCAAACCTCGTATCAAAGCTAAAAATAAAATATTTCAGACTTTGATTATTGCTTCACTTTTTAAAGAGTTGCTTTGTAGTTTGGCATTTAACAAGTCATAAGTGCAGATAATTGTATCTTTTACGTGTATTTCGTTTAAATTACTTATTTTCGGTAAACAGTGTAAAAGATGTTCACACATCTGTAAAATGTTTGATGAAAATGGTTGACAGTTGATAAAGTTTAAAAAAATTAAGAGTCCCGGTTTTATACACCAATTGCCGTGGTCAAAATTGACGATATATAGTTTTAAATTTATTTGTGACGGGCAACGCATTTTAAGACGATCATGAATGATCATTCTCCTTTGCTTTTAAACGCTGGAATTTAAAGGAAAGTTGTTCAGTTTAACGAGGTGAGCTTAACGTTTTTGAGAAAGTTTGTCGCTCGGAACTAAGTACCCGGTGTATGATATGATAACCATTATAGCATAAAGTTTTAGTGATGAACTATAAATTAGCAATAGTAGGTGCTTCGAAGAGGCAATTTTCGTTCATTACTTAATGGTTATGATGTTTCGGGTGTGTATTTATGACTTATTGACACATAATTTGGTAATTCAATACGAATGGAGTTCACAATGGTGGGTTATAAATTGTTTAATTTAACATCATCGTCATAGTAATAATTAAAATTAGGGAGAAGGCGCGCAGGGCGGGTATAATAAACATACATACATATATCACGCCTATAATCCCTTACGGGGTAGGCAGAGCGTAAACGGCTGTAACAAAACAGACATTTACGCCACGTCCGACAAACACTTGAGGATCGTTTGGAATATTGTATATCACCATAGTGACAGGTTGTCAGCCCATCGCCTAAAATTACAATACACACCCTCGAGTCCCTTAGTCGCTTCTTACGACACCCACGGGAAAGAAATAGGGTGATGCTATTCTAAGTCGGCATCACACGGCCATAAATAGAACCTTAAATTATTTTCATTAAAACTTTACAAAGACTTTCACATTTTTATACATTTATGGCAACACTGATGTTTTGTCCAGCAGCGAAATGTTGTGGCTGTTTAATCATTTAAAATTCCAAACCGCATTTCATAAACGTTTTGTTGGAACATTTTCGAATGCGGAAGTCTGCAACGAGTGGTATCACTCGTACCTATCACACGTTTTACTACTCGCATTTGTTAATATCAAAGGTATGTGTGAATAGATAAGTTGAACGTGTGATACGAGCACAAATAGAAGAAACTTTCGGACGCGAAACTTCATGAATATCTTCTGCTCCTGAATGCAACTCTGTACTAACCGCACATTGAACTTAATCCATTCTTAGCAACGAAATATGAGTTGCAATGCAATCGTAGATAGAGAATAGGTTACAATAGAGCAGGGGTAGCCAAACTTTTCAAGAATGTGATCCACTTTTTTTTAAATAATAGTCCAGCGGTTTACCTGTCGTTTGTATAACTATACAAAGTAAAAATTATAAACATTATGAGGTTTTTTATGATTTTAACTGGTTGAGACTTGGCAGTGCACATTTTCCACAAGTTTGTCGTGTAGGCAGTTCTCTTACTTGTCGTCCGTCGCTGCGTATTTTGAACGCACCGTCACGCATGCGTTTGTCAGACTATAGGAAATTCCGAATATATTTTCCATACAAATACAGCTACGGTGCGTTAAAAAGATAGAGATTTTATTCGCAATTAACATATACGTATAGAAGCAGTTGATGAATATAAAATAAAGTTTATACGTTTAAGGTGCGTTACGGTACAAAACAGAGACGTTTTTCAACTCGTTTAGGACAACCGCATGAAGTGCTGAGCACCTAAGCTAGTATTTAACTAGCGTACTTTTACCTTCCAAATTTCACCTTTTTGCCATTGGGAAAATATGTGGCAAACTTTTAGTGTGTTGTTTTAAAAATACCCTTTAGAGAGAAAATTATAATAGCAAGTATTCTTTCCCGCCTTTGTTTATATTGTTGACGGTCTTCAGCGAAATACGAGCCTTCGTAGCTGGTCAATATTTGTATTGTCCATTAATAATCTACTCTAATATTATAAAGAGGAAAGATATCATTGTTTGAATTGAATAGGCTCCGAAACTATTAGACCGATTTAAACAATTCTTTTCATTCATTAGAGTCCTACATTATCCCTGATGAACATAAGCTATATTAAAATGTCTTACTCCCGCGGGAAAACGGTTAGCAGCGGGTAAAACCGCTGGACAGGCCGCTAGTTAATTATAATTATATTTACTCTCTTTTGATAACATAAGATAAGGGAACTTTATTTATGTAGCTCTCCCGTGTGGCGCTGGCTTAGAATATGGCTTAGAATAGCATTACACTATTTCCCTTGCATTCTCCAATCCGCCTGGAAAACGTAGTAAGTTGAGTATGGCAAAAAGGGGGCTAGTAGGAGGAGGTCCATATCCAGCAGTGAACTAGGTACTGGTGGCTATTGATATGTATTATTATTGTATTTTATTGATCAGACAACAGCGATATTGGATCACGACACACAAGTCACAAATATACCCCGATATCATGGTATAACGAATCTCCTTGGCACGAATGTTCTTATACCCCAATAATGGTATCCCGAATGCACGCAATCAAGAAATTCGCTGCACTGAAACTATGTTAACCCGTATCATTTATACCCGAACCAATGAAATTACGAAGCTCAAAACCCCAAAAACAATGGTCTTATAACTGGATTAGTAGACAAAATAGACTTGAAAACACGCATAGGTTACACCTTGCTTGTCAGCCAGTCAATTTCTTCTGATTAGCTGATCGGCAAGATGTCGTATCATAGGTCATACCTCCTAGAAATGGTCTTCAAAATAGAGTTTCGCTGTGGTCACTTTGATTTCCTTTTCAAACATGTTTCCGAGTTTAGAAATTAGGTTTTTTAGGAAATGAAACCTAGCTGAATCGACTTATTGTCTCCGAAACCCCTTACATTCAAAATTTCATTTTATTCGTTGCAGCCGTTTCAGGATTTTAAATAAATAAATAAGTATACAACAATTGCTCGTAGGTGTTAGATCGAAAGATTACGTATGTTTCAATTCTAACTAATGCAAGTTGAATTGTGTTATTTATTATTACATACGATAAGACAAGCAAGGTCGGCAGCTTAGTCTTTCCTCTTTCGAAGCAATTCAATTATCAGGGTTCACGTGCCAGTCAGTCAGTCAGTTCCAACAACCAAATATTGTATTTATTCGTACCATATTAATATTACATCAGCCTTTAACAGTCCACTGCTTGACGTAGGCTTCCCCTAGAAAACGCTTTATGACACGATCTCCCGGTTTCCTTTACATATATTGACAGTCTGAATGGATATGTTTTAATGATAAACGAAATTGCTATGAATACAAAAAAGTTATAAATTTATGTTAAGTGAGAAAGAACTGAAAAAACGTCCGAAATAACTAAGCTGTTGACGCTATGTAACTTGTGATAACTTAAGATACAGTTATCAATAAATTGTTTTTATCTGGATCCCGATTTCCTTAGTTTTAGGCATGCTAATGCCCATGTTTTGTAAAACACATGTATTTTTATGTTTTCCTTACATTTTAAGGGGCTACTCTTTGCAAGCATTTTGTCATGCAAATAGCTAAGAACTTCTCACAACTGCCTTATATCGTAAAAATATTGATTCAAAAGACATTTTACTGTGTTTATTATAACTAACTAAAACCGGAATTAAACCGGTATTCCGTAATTGAGCTCTAATATAGAAACTCAAAACCGGGTTTAAGACCCTTTCGGTTTGACCCTTTTGGCACCGCACAAAACCTTCCCCAAAAAAGGAGTAATTGAAGTTTCCGACAAGAGTTTGACTCTTAAATTTGAAGAAGTAGTTGGCACCGATTATGAGGCAACGTTACAATGAGGATTTTTTAAAGAAACAACCGAAAGCTGGCGTTCTTCGCCGAATACGACTTTGCCGGATTAGTTGTCAAATTTTGACAGTTATTGCCACTTAGTCTATAGAGGCGTACAGTGCCATCATTCAGATTTATTTCATCAAAAACGCCCATTGCGAAAAATTGGTACAAAGTCATGAATCCTCTTATGTTTCAAGTGAAATTGGTCCGAAACTTTTCCCAGTTTGGGACCAGTACGCCGAACCTACTAACTTATTTATTACTTTGTGTCCTTGATACGTACTTACTTCTATTTTATGGAATTTTCCCCTCACATTCTGATGGTATAACATTTGCTTTCACAACAAAACGGATATGACAATATGGTGGCATTTCAGACATTAGAATGCATACTAATATGAATCCGAGAATTTGTGTGTAAACTCCGTTCATTTAAGAATTACCTATAGTGTAAACAAACTTTGTATGAATCTGACAGCTCGCGACTGTCAGATTCATACAAAGTTTGTTTACATTATAGGTAATTCTTAAATGAACGGAGTATATGTATGTTTGTTACCTATTGGTTAACGCCAATATCTCGTGAGGAAACGGAAAACTACTAAAAACGCCTGAAAATAACACACACATACATACACACTCTCTCTCACACACACACACACACACACACAATTTGTCTTTTCTGTTGATTTAATGTAAACGAATACCACTCTAAAGTATTTTAGTATATTATTGTCCTTTTATTCTTATTTTTATGTTAAACACCTTGTTTAATTTAGCGTTGCTATGCTGGGGTAAGTTAGGTATTAATGACGGTCTATGAATGCGCCGCGATACTCGCTCGCATACCATCGCTCTGGGCATATGTTGTCCCTTTCTCGCTCGCGGGGCGAGGGTGGTGGCGTGCGCGCGGGCCGCCTGGTAGGCGCCAAGCGGTGATTTCTGCACCGCACTATCAGTCACTCAAAACCGTTCGGACGAGAACGTATTGTGTTTTGTACGGATTTCCCGCCACGCGTTTTGTGATGCCGCGTGTAATGGACGATTCAATTTGAGATCGCGCGTGTTGATGCATCGTATTATTGCGGTTCTCCTGGGTTATACTAGAATACCAGGCTTAGTGATTGTTGGATGTCTCGACGTCTTCCACGTGAGCGTCGCGTTGAATAGGCATCAAGTGGCCATATCGGCTCGCGTTTTGTACGGCCCTAGTTCGTGTTGGGTCACGCGTAATGACTAATAACAAAGTGGAATACGAACAGAAGCTGTGAGTGGTTTGACGTGAATAACGCGCCAAGGCTGTAGTGGAATGCTGGGTGTCGATATCTTTTCCACCCAGCCCTGTAAGTACCCACGGAATTCCTATTTGATCCATTCCCTGTACTTCCTTTCTCCGTTGGGTATTTTATGCATTTGCGCCGGCGACGTGACTGTAAGTGTGAAACCTAGTTGTTTTAGTATAAAACTGTTTCTTCGTGTTAATGGTGTGTTCCCTTTAGTCATATTTGTTGTACCATATCATTGTGACTCCTTAGTACGAATTGCGGAATTCGTGGGGTGATATAATTTGGAGGTACTTACTTATAATCTAGTGCTAATACGTGTGACGTAACGCCAGATCGGCAGACGGTATTTACTACCGACTTGAGTTATGTAAGGGTTGGAACACATCATTTGCCAATTTCACTCAACTTAGTTAATTAAGTTAAATAGATTTAGGTTCACGTTTAATTCATAGTATGCGCTGCTATATTGTGCAGCGTATGCTATTTAGCGCTGCGTAACGCGGCCATTGTCTGCCTTCAGTTGAACTCCTGGTATTTTACTAGAAATTTACCTGTGTAAATCGCTTCCACTGCGGGAGTTTAGCTTGGAATTAGACAATTTTTGGTAGCAGAGCGTGGTTCAGAAAACCACTAGATTTAAGATTATTTTAGTATAAGATTTTTAATCTACCTACATAAAAAAAATATATTTATTGTGATTGTAGTGTGTGCCCTGTGTAGAATATCCTATCGGTAGGATCAGGGCCAATCAATTAGTGAATTGCTTGTTATTATCGTTGTGTTTACCCTGTGCGGATATCCTAACGGTAGGATCAGGGCCGATTGTCTATTATTGTTTTTTATTGTAAGGTTCGGTGTTACTTTGGGTTGGTACCATGGCTCCCACAATTAGACAGCTTCAGGCGAAAATTAGAGCGCACCTAATGTGGTTCGCGACTAAGCAGGCGATGGTCGGTCGCGGGGACCGAGAGGACGCACTCATCGCTTGTGCGCAACGGATTGACGAACGGGTCGCGGAGGTGTTGGATTGCCTCACTGGATGCGAGGAGTTATTTGATGGGACGCCTGATGAGGAGGTCAAACTTACGGTCCGGGCGAATGTGACCCAGTGCCTGGAGATAGGGCAGGAGATCCAGCAGGCGGCTGCTGTGATCACCAGGCGTAGGGCTGGGGAGCCGGACCCACCCCATGGTCCGCGGGGACCGGGGGTGCAAGTGCCCCTGCCGGCTGTGGCGATTCCGGTCTTCCACGGGGACTACACGGATTGGACCCGATTCCAGGATCTGTTTGACAGTGTGATTCATAACCGCACTGACTTGCAGCCGGCATATAAAATGGCACAATTGATGGCCAAGCTGCAAGGTGAGCCCCATGAGCTGGTAAAGCATCTACCAGTCGATGATGCAAGTTACGAGACGGCTCGCGGTTTGCTGATCGAGAGATACAGCAACAAACGTCTCATGATTGACCAACTCCTGGAACAGTGGCTCACCGTGCCGACCATCACACGAGGGACGGACCTCAGGGCCAAGGTCCTCAACCCTGTCTGCGTTGCAGTGAACGCTCTTGAGAGACAGGGGATGCCGGTGTCAGGCTATGATTATATCCTGGTCCACACGTTGTTGCGCCGCCTGCCGAGCGACATGGCCGCTCGTTTTGAACAGTCACACGGAGGTAAGACATCTGATTACCTCCCGACCTTCGAGGAGCTCAAGTCCTTCCTCGAGGCCGAGTGCAGGCGGGTAGATGCCCAATTTGGAGAGTCGCCTCACGCGGAGTCTGCGGCCGCTCGCCGCCCGGAACGGCCGGGTGCACAGGCGCGAGACGGTAAGAGTAGGCCACCCAGGCGATACAATGTCGCTAATTTGGAATCGAGGTGTGCCTACTGCAGAGAGGCGGGGCATCAGGTGACTGCGTGTGAGGAGTTCGCTGCACAGCGGGTGCAGAAACGTCGTGGTGTGGTGCAGCAACGGCGTTGGTGCTTTAGGTGTATGGGGCCGCATCAGGTGCGAGAGTGCCCATCAAGCACCAACTGCAGGTACTGCCAGGGTGCCCACCATCAGCTCCTATGCATGAACCGCAGCGGAGATTACGGAGGCAGAGCTGACGCGGGTCAGCGGACGGAGTCTGCCCTACCTAGACGGGAGCAACGCTCCCCACCCCCTCCAAGGAGGAGTCCTCTTCCACCAGGGTTTCAGGGACGAGGCCAGGGACATCAGCAGGTGATGCCCCCTTCACCACGCGCGAGACAGTCACCACCTCGGCAGCAGGTGCCGGAACAGGGTAGGTGGTCACAGGTCCAAGGTCAGGGGCACCCATCACAAGTACGTGATGCTACGAGCGGGTGCCAACACCAGGGCCAGTACATGCAGTACTCGGCGGGTCTGAACAACATGGTGAGTTCCCATGACCCACGCATGCCTCTCCCCTTGGCTGAGCACCCGCGGCTACAGGCGCATCCACGGTACGCGCGCCTGCCGCAGGGTTACTATAGGCTGCCAGCCATGGCGTACAGGACCAGAGGTCCCTATCAGCAGGAGTGGGACCCACTCGAAGGTGTACGGAGAGAGGGGACCCCCCCGCAGGACGCGGACACTCCGCGCTTAGGTTCCTGCTAGGTAATCGCCGCCTACACGCCAGCTTCGGCCCCCCGGCCAATTACGGTATTGTTGCCTACGGCAATGATTTGGGTATGGGGATACGGTGGCCGCAGCATACAGGTAAGAGCCTTGTTAGATACAGGGGCTCAGGGTTGTATTGTGTCTAGTAAGCTGGTGAGTAGGCTACGCTTAAATATAAGGCCCACAACGGATGGGGCGGTAGGTATTGGAGGTGTAGATGTGCCTGACGTTCGGGGTCAGGTGAACTTCGAGTTCACATTAGGTAATACAGGTACAGGGGTCAGCTATCATGCCTCAGCAGTGGTGCTGGATGAAGTGGTAGGGAAACTTCCTCAGGTTCGGTTACCGTCAACGGTACGAGGGTTAACCACAGGCTTAGAGTTAGCTGATCCTGAATTTGATACTCCTGGTACGGTGGACGTTCTCCTCGGGTCAGACGTCCTCGGGAGATTCTGGTGTGGCAGAAAACGGGTACTTCAGCAAACTGGTTTAGTGGCCGTTGATACCACAGGGGGGTATGTTATTTTTGGCCCAGTTTGGAGACCTCAGGACCTACCAGAGGGCGATACGGTTCTCTATGGTAGTGTGTTGTCGGAGGTGCTGCAGAGGTTTTGGGAGTCTGAGGAGCCACCCACATCGGATAGACGGAAGCCAGAGGATGACGAGTGCGAGCTGTTCTATCAGTACAACACTGCACGAAGTTCGTCAGGTAGGTTTGTTACCAGGCTGCCATTTCTCCCAAACCGCCCCTCCTTAGGTAGTTCGCGACAGATCGCGGAACGGAGACTACTGGCTATGGAGAGAAAGATGAAGCGAGATGCAGCACTTCGGCAGAAGTATATCGAATTCATGAGGGAGTACCTAGAGTTAGGCCACATGTCGGTGTCCAGCATAGATTGGAGGTGTGTCGAGCATCACTATATACCACACCTGGCTGTTTTGAAGTCACCGGAGGCGAAGATACGGGTAGTGTTTGACGGTTCTGCTCCTACATCGAATGGTGTGTCTGTGAACCAGTGTCTGCACGCGGGTCCCAAGTTGAACCGGGACATTGTGGACATCCTCACAGATTTTCGGTTGCACCAAGTAGCGTTCGTCGCAGACGTCAAAATGATGTTTCGCCAAACAATTATACACCCGGATGACCGTCGGTACCAGCTGATTTTGTGGCGTGAGAGCCCTGACGAGCCGATGGTCACTTATGAGCTTAACACGGTAACGTATGGTCTGAAGCCAAGTCCGTTTTTGGCAGTACGCACGCTGCGAGAGTTGGCCGCACAGGAAAGGGTAAGATTCCCTCGAGCCGCAGCAGTACTGGATCGCGACGTCTACGTGGATGACATCTGCACGGGTGCAGATAGCGTGCAACAAGCACTGCTACTACGAGACGAGCTGATCGCGATCATGGAATCAGGAGGTTATGAGTTGCGGAAATGGCTGTCCAGCTGTCCAGAGCTCCTGGCCGGGTTGCCAGGTGAGTTCCAGCAGGACCCGCACCTTTTCGAGAACCCGGACAATCCAAATACGTTGAGCATCCTAGGGGTGCAATATAGGCCAACGCATGATGTCTTTACGTATCAGATCGAGCCAGACCTTTTGCAGAAGACTTGGACGAAGCGTTCGGTATTATCGACGATCGCCAGAACTTTCGATCCTAACGGGTGGATCGCACCGGTGACGTTCATGGCGAAGTGCTTCTTGCAAAGGTTGTGGATAGCAAACTTGGGTTGGGACGACCAGCTCTCCGGAGAGCTGTTGAATGATTGGACCAAGTTTGTGACCACCTTACCAGGGATCGTACGCATCGCCATACCTCGCAAATTGCTCCCATCGGTGGGATGTAAGGCTACCCTACATGGGTTTTGTGATGCCTCGGAGCGAGGGTACGCGGCAGCTGTCTATTTGCGGACAGTCAGTTCAACGGGAACTGTAGACGTGCGTCTAGTTATGGCCAAGAGTAAGGTGGCTCCGGTTAGGACAAGATGGACCATTCCAAAGTTGGAATTGGCGGGAGCAGCGCTTCTCACGCGCTTGCTACATTATGTCGCTAGTAATCTACGCGGTACCATCAATTTGGATGAAACGGTGTACGCATGGACCGACAGTAGGATAGTTCTGTGCTGGTTACAGACGTCGGTACATACTCTTGAGGTTTTCGTGGCAAATCGGGTGTCACAGATTAAAGGATCGGAAACTCCGTTGGTATGGAGACACGTACCGGGAGAACAGAACCCAGCGGACTGCGCCTCACGGGGATGT
The DNA here is from genome assembly GCA_027580185.1 of Tuta absoluta. Classification (NCBI taxonomy): domain Eukaryota; kingdom Metazoa; phylum Arthropoda; class Insecta; order Lepidoptera; family Gelechiidae; genus Tuta; species Tuta absoluta. Next base: position 1,509,381 of record JAQAHW010000004.1, read on the forward strand.
AGGGCCCCTGATTTGGTAGGTCACTCACTGTGGTGGGGACCTCAGTGGCTGACTGAGTCACCTGAGAGATGGCCATACAATGAGTGCGGGTCGCCGCTTGGGCCACCTGATCGAGGTTTGCGAGTGAACGTAGGGCAGATCGTACCTAAGCCTAGTGCGGCTTTCTTGCTGGAACGATACAGCTCCCTCGACAAACTTCTAGGGGTGACAGGTTGGATCAAACGGTTCGTGAACAACTGTAGAAAACCTCAAGCAGAACGGAACTTGGCACCTGTCCTCTCGCCTGCGGAGCGGAATGCGGCTCTAAGTTTATTGGTTAGGGTCGTCCAGGCGGAACATTTTGAGGAAGAGGCCAGGCTGCTCAGGGATGGCCGTGGAAAGCTGAAGGGAGGTCTTGTGCGCCTCAACCCGTTCGTGGACGAGCATGGAATGCTCCGGGTTGGAGGTAGACTTCGGAACGCTAACCTGCCCTTTTCAGCACGGCATCCGCTGTTACTCCCAAAGAAGGGACCTTTGGTAGAACTTATAGTTAGGGATCGTCACCAGAAAAACTCGCATGCGGGCTGCAATGCACTTTTGGCTATTCTGCAGCGCGAGTTTTGGATCTTGTCTGGACGACGTACGGTACGGAGCATTGTGTTTCGGTGCTTGCCTTGCTATCGGTTGAAGGCAGCCACAATGCAACCTCAGATGGGAGACCCACCGGACCGGGTCACGGAAGCCTGGACGTTCGCGGGTGTGGTAACGGACTTTGCGGGGCCTTTTATGGTAAAGGCATCACGCCTTCGCAACGCGAAGTCAATCAAGGCGTATTTGTGCGTGTTTGTGTGCCTAGCAACCAAGGCCGTCCACTTGGAACTCGTGGCCGACCTCACTACGGAGGCTTTCTTAGCACCTTTAGATAGATTTGTGTCGCGAAGAGGGCGACCAGCGCTGATCAGGTCGGACTGTGGTACCAACTTTAAGGGCGCTGATCGATGTATGAAAGAAATTATAACGTTTTTATCGGAAAACGAGGAAGCTATCGGCACGAGCCTCTCCCGTCAGGGCATTAACTGGGTGTTCGATCCACCAGGATGCCCCCACTGGGGTGGTATATTTGAAGCGGTTGTAAAGTCCGCTAAGACGCATTTGATGCGCGTTATAGGTTTAACGATATTAACCTTTGAGGAGCTAGCGACCGTGTTTTGTAAAATTGAGGCCGTTCTCAATTCACGTCCTTTGTGTCCGCTTAGCTCAGATCCGAATGATCTGGAGGCCCTGACACCAGGGCATTTCTTAATTGGCCGACCACTTAACGCCTTGCCAGAATACCCCTACACAGAGGTCAGTAGCAATCGTTTGACGCGTTATGAGTTGCTGCAGCAAATGTCTCAGAATTTTTGGAAGCGATGGTCGCTTGAGTATTTGCACATTCTGCAGCAACGCCTTAAGTGGACGGACAGAACTGAACCCCCTCGCATCGGAGATCTCGTTCTGGTTAAGGATGGCAACCTGCCGCCACTGCGATGGCGCAGAGGGCGCATTCTCAACTTGTTCCCAGGTAGTGATGGCACTCCTCGAGTCGCGACAGTTCAGGTAGGGGATTCAGTTCTTAAGCGAGCAATAGCAACGCTATCTCGTCTCCCCAGTAGTGAATAGGCCTAAGGGATTCGGCCTAGGGCGGGTGAATGTTTAATTTAGCGTTGCTATGCTGGGGTAAGTTAGGTATTAATGACGGTCTATGAATGCGCCGCGATACTCGCTCGCATACCATCGCTCTGGGCATATGTTGTCCCTTTCTCGCTCGCGGGGCGAGGGTGGTGGCGTGCGCGCGGGCCGCCTGGTAGGCGCCAAGCGGTGATTTCTGCACCGCACTATCAGTCACTCAAAACCGTTCGGACGAGAACGTATTGTGTTTTGTACGGATTTCCCGCCACGCGTTTTGTGATGCCGCGTGTAATGGACGATTCAATTTGAGATCGCGCGTGTTGATGCATCGTATTATTGCGGTTCTCCTGGGTTATACTAGAATACCAGGCTTAGTGATTGTTGGATGTCTCGACGTCTTCCACGTGAGCGTCGCGTTGAATAGGCATCAAGTGGCCATATCGGCTCGCGTTTTGTACGGCCCTAGTTCGTGTTGGGTCACGCGTAATGACTAATAACAAAGTGGAATACGAACAGAAGCTGTGAGTGGTTTGACGTGAATAACGCGCCAAGGCTGTAGTGGAATGCTGGGTGTCGATATCTTTTCCACCCAGCCCTGTAAGTACCCACGGAATTCCTATTTGATCCATTCCCTGTACTTCCTTTCTCCGTTGGGTATTTTATGCATTTGCGCCGGCGACGTGACTGTAAGTGTGAAACCTAGTTGTTTTAGTATAAAACTGTTTCTTCGTGTTAATGGTGTGTTCCCTTTAGTCATATTTGTTGTACCATATCATTGTGACTCCTTAGTACGAATTGCGGAATTCGTGGGGTGATATAATTTGGAGGTACTTACTTATAATCTAGTGCTAATACGTGTGACGTAACGCCAGATCGGCAGACGGTATTTACTACCGACTTGAGTTATGTAAGGGTTGGAACACATCATTTGCCAATTTCACTCAACTTAGTTAATTAAGTTAAATAGATTTAGGTTCACGTTTAATTCATAGTATGCGCTGCTATATTGTGCAGCGTATGCTATTTAGCGCTGCGTAACGCGGCCATTGTCTGCCTTCAGTTGAACTCCTGGTATTTTACTAGAAATTTACCTGTGTAAATCGCTTCCACTGCGGGAGTTTAGCTTGGAATTAGACACACCTTAAGTATTATTTTTACAATCATTCTTATTATAATGACCTGCGGAAGAGTGGATCCTCCAGGCACAGGCTATGTTATGCTTAAAAAGAGGTTCCGATACCTAGCACACAAAGTAAGTACCTATTGGCGGCTGCACGCCGCCTAGCATCACCTTAGCATTTAATGAATAATGTAAGAATAAAATAAACATATTTTATTTATTTTACCTCTTCACGCTCAAACGGCATGACGGATTTTTTTTTTTTTTTTTTTTTTATTAATGATGGGTTTGCTCTTGACTCTAGTCTAGGTCATAGGACAGAGACAGAGTCTAAGATGGAGCGAGCTCACCCAGAAGAAGCCTGTTAAGGCACTGGCGCTCCCACACACTGACGGAACGCAGCAATCTACTTGGCGCCAGACTTCGGTGGGATGGTGGTCGCGAGCCAGGCGGCCCCTTGCGGAGCCTTCCACCGCTTAGTGGGATCGTTCAGCCGGACTTATCCACAGGCAAGCCTGTGTTACCGTTGCCCGGGGTGGACCGCTAGGAGGTAGATCCCATACCACCCCAAAATTTCGATACAATTTCGTACACATTAATAGAATATAACCTGGCACATAGGCTACTTTTGCCCGCGGGCAAACATATCATTTCCACGGGAAAACAGAGAAACCGCAGGGCGGAACTCTAAATGGACGATAATTATGTTTAGAAAAGTAGAAACACGTGTAGCGTTACAGTAAACAACTCTTCAGGGGGTTGTTTTGTGATTCTATAATTTACAAGTTTGTAGAATTATATGTTAACTGCCGAGACAGTTATACCCATTACTCGGTTATAGCTATCACCAAGACCAACCAGTATCAAATTTTACTTGTAAACTTTGGTTTCAGAATACGATGTAGATAAACGCGACCTACTTGTTAATTATTTAGTAAAAAGTTTTGCCCTCTACAGACAGCCTTCTTGACGAAGGTCGTCAGATCACATACGCCCGCCCGTCAGCTGTGATTGCCGAGCCATCATGAGTGATACTTTAATATTACAATTCAGGATATGATTAAAGAACTTTTCTATTAGCACAGATGAGTTGATGACTTTCTAGCGTACCTACACGTTTCATTGATGAGATGCTCGTTACTTTTTTTATCTAAGAAAGGGAAAACAGATAATCAAATTCTGCTAAATAGAATCTCTCATGGTCTCGTTTGAAACAGTTTTTTTTTTTTAGAAATCCAACGTCACTTTAGTTTCATTAGAATTAATTTATGAGAATCAACATCGCATTATGTAGAATCATGTCCCATTAATCCTACTTATTGAAACAGTTAAACGAGCGATTCTTGTATATTTATTTCTACAGATTGTAAGGTGACTGTGTCTCGAAAACTTTGCAGGAATGATCAGACCATGAAACTGATCAACTTTTACGATTGAGCCTATGTTGGGAGACGATTTTTTTTAGTTTAATCGTCAAAGCTGGTTTCAAAGTCAGTCAGCTGATCGGGAATTTTGTAAGGAGGTTGAAAAATTTTACTCGTTCACCAACATATCCTCCATACAAAAAGTTATTCAGGGTTTTGGTCTGATCATGCCTGCAAATTTTTTGATACACCTTCCCTTACACCCCGTATATGATCTCGGAGTGCCTCCAATTAGCCTTAGATTAACATAAAATTTTGTATGTAGCGTATTTTGGAGGCGATTAATCGAGCTAGGTAGGTTCCATTTTCCAAAATAAAAAAACTATTTGCCTATGAAAAAAGCCGAGCAATCCTTATTCAACATTCTTATATGATCTCGGAGTGCCTCCAATTAGCCTTAGATTAACATAAAATTTTGTATGTAGCGTATTTTGGAGGCGATTAATCGAGCTAGGTAGGTTCCATTTTCCAAAATAAAAAAACTATTTGCCTATGAAAAAAGCCGAGCAATCCTTATTCAACATTCTTATCAATTTCTCAAATAAATATGGTATCCCAGAATCGGTACGGGACAGACATAATATTATGCTGACTGTGATTCGCGATACTGGATTGCTGATTTCGTTCTGATTGCGGAGCGGCGATGTTGCAAGATTGGATTGGTTTGCTATTCATGATTTTACTTTACATGGGTACTAGATAGTTTTGTTGTATCTTTGCGAACACCTAGAATTGTCATATTAGAACAGCCACAACGTGGAAGCATACAAGTACATAATGTTCAATCCCCAAAATGTCCAGCGCTTTAAAACTGTCCTATGCTCACAATGTCAAATTCCTAGAATGTCCAATTCCTAGAATGACCAATTCATCGTAGGTATATATGGAATCCGTTGTCCCGGTCAGAATTATACTCTAAACTAAAATCCGTAATTTTTCTCATGACTTTTTTAGGGGTGGACTCTGCTATTTTAGCCGGGGCTTTGAAATCTACACCTGACTATTTGGTGGAGAGCTAGGGCTCACCCGGAGAAGTATGTGTGGTTGTTCAAACAACCAGCCCAACCGCGTCCTTTTTAAATAGCGCCATCTTACAAAAAAATATCTTCATATCCTACTAATATTATAAACTAGATTTTCGCCCAGAGCGGTTTTACCCGCTGCCACTCATTTTCCCGTGGTAATAGTTGTTTTCCTGCAGTTATAAGTAGCCTTTGTGTTATTCCAGGTTATACTCTACTTGTGTTCCAAATTTCATCCAAATCGGTCAAGCCGTTTGAGCGTGAAGAGGTAACAAACATACATACGTATGTAACACACAAACAAAAATATAATATAAAAATATAATATAAGTACGGATGCGAAAATTTGTATGTAGATGGTATGTAGTAATGAAATTTGGCACATATATAAAATGTAACATGGCTTAACAAATAGAATAGTTTTTATCACCACTTATGCGTAACAGCTAGTTGATTTTAAACCCCTGTCCCCCAGGATGGGTTCGTGCTGGTGGGCTCGGTGGCGGGCCAGCGGTACTGGTCGTCCATGCTGTCTCTGGACGCTCGCATCACCTGCGGCTGCTGGACGCCTGATGACAGCCAGGTGTACCTCGGCACCGCCTCCGCCCAGCTTGTCGTCATGGATGTGCACGGCGCTATGGTGTCACAGGTGAAAATCTTTTTTTCACTTCTCATGCTCTGAAAGAGCTTATTGGTGCAGGATATAGGCTGCACAAAATCGCATTTTATGCACAAGTACAAGAACGTATCTACTCATAAATGAAGGCAAAGAAAATGAGCCATACACAGCCAAAGGGCGTCTGCCCCGAACGCCGATATCGGCCCGACATAGTGCTATTTCATTTTATATGTATGAAAAAATTGAAATAGCACTATGTCGGCTTAAATAGTAGGCTGTATAGGTCTGCAGCCCAAACCTAATGCCAATGTCGTAAGATTTAAAAAAAAATAAAGCGGCGGGAAACAGCTCTTGTTTTTTCGTTACTATTGTTTTATTTCCTCGCAATCAAAGTGAAAAGCAGAGTTTATAACTCGTCCACAAAACCATTTTAACCTCGACATTACTATCAGCCCTCGCCTTCGGCTCGGGCTGCTAAAAGTCTCGGATGAAAATGGTCCGTTTTGTGCACTTGTTGTAAAATCTACTATTTATCTTCTTTAATCTTTATTACAGAAAAAACGTATAGGTATAATATAGGGTGACTCTTACCTGTAATCATATCTAGCCGTCAGGATCCCGCTGCTAGGCAAAGGCTTCCCTCCCCTTATTCCACTGTTCGCGATCCTGTGTCTCCGCTAAGCCAGGGTTACTTCAATAAGCCAATTTCGCCAGCTCTCAATATAATAATACAAAAAGACATGTCATCAAATAAAAATAGACCTGTTGAAGCATTAGCATGATTTTGCATTAACATAGCAAGCAATAGCAGCTGCATAGTTCGGCCTATTTTAGTGTCCCGAGTGTTAATTATTTTCCTTTTTTTTTCTTTCTTTCTTACACAATTTTGCAGATACAGCCTTTTCCTAACATTTTGATTTGGAGCTACTGTGGAGATGCTGTGGAGTTACTCTAATAAGTCATTTTTTGCCGCTGTCAAACCTGTACAAGAAGACATGTCGACAAAGAAAATTAGAACTGTCGAAGCATTAGCATAATTTTTGCATTAGCATAGCAAGCAATAGTAGCTGCAATAATTCGGCTTATGGTAGTGTCCCGAGCGTACATTATTTTCTTTCTTTTCCAATTTTTATTTCTTTCTTAGAAGACGATTTACAACAATAAATCAGATACAGCCTTTTCCTATCTAGCATCCTAGTTCGGTAGTCAGCAAAGATTTTATTTTATTCTATCGCTCTCGTATCTACTTGTTTACTAAGTGAAACACTTTTCGTGTAATAAGTACACGTTAAAGTCGAGGAAAGTAACTTACAAAGAATTACGATCAAGGACCAAGAACTTTTATTATTCAAGTGGACTCTTTATTTCGTTCCTGTTTCCTTTTTTTAGATTAACGTAATTTTTCAGAGCCTAATTAATTGCGTTTCTCAAAAAGGACGGTGAAACAGATAAAGGCGTGACCAATTAGTACTTGTAATGATTATTTCATTCGAGAATTTCCATTTAATCAAGGTTTTTTGAAAACTATTTATTACAGAAAAAAAGCATTTTAATTATAATAGTTTGCAGTAGATTTAAGCTAGCGATTATATAGTTATATTGAAGTTCTCAAGTTTTGATAACATTTTAGGCCCTATTCTGATTAATGTTTGTTTAATGTTAGTTCGTAGTTTAGATTTGAACTTTGTAAATGTTTTGATAGATAGTATTATTTTAATGTTTGTTAAAATGATGATAGTAAAACAAACAGATTAAAATAATGCAAATGAGAGCTACTTGTTGATGTGGGAATGTGAAACCTACGTTTTAATTAAATATCCTGTACAATTCACACAGCGCCTTCTAGCCCCAAACTAAGCAAAGCTTGTACTATGGAAAGTAAATAGCTGATATCTTAGATGGAAGATTGGTCCTCGCTGGCGCTAGCGAACCAATCATTTATCTAAGGCTGATATTAATACTTATATACTTATTTTTTGTAAATAAATACGTAACATACATAGAAACACCCAAACTAAATACAAATATCTGAAATTACTTAACAAATATTTGTGTCTTGTGGGGATCGAACCCACGACCCGCGTAGTAGGCATAGGCTTTTTCCGCTACGCCATCGGCCCAGGCATTTGACAGGTTAAAGTTCACTTAAGTTTGAACTTAAACCTGTCTCTTTTAGAAGAATACAAGACTAATTGTTTCTCCATTGCAGGTCCAACTTGTGGCTGAAGGCGGCATCCTGGCAATGGCGTGGTCCTGCGAGAAATTCAAGATGGAGGAAGGAGACGACAACACAGAAACCAACGCTGGTCACGTACTGGCCGTTGCCCTGGGCAACGGGGAGATCGTGCTGATGAGGGGCCATGATGACGTCAGTCCAGCGAGAATCGTTACTGGACTGAGAGGCAACACGGTCGCGATGGAATGGGCCAACTCGAAGGAACTCCTGGCGGTTGCTGGTACCCTGGTAGCTGGTAAGTCTATGTTGGTGTTTAGTTTGGAGAGATCGTTCTGATGAGGGGCCATAATGACGGCAGTCCAGCGAGAATCGTTACTGAACTGCGAAGCAACACGGTCGCGATCACGTCGCGATGGAATAGGCCTACTTGAAGGAACTCCTTGCGGTTGCTGGTACCCTGGTAGCTGGTAAGTCTATGTTAATATTTAGTTTGGAGAGATCGCGTTGAGAAGTTGAGTTGGAGTGATGATGTCAGTCATGCTAGGACCATCACCGGGTTGAGAGAAAATACGAAAATTCACACTTGCCATGGAGTAGACAATTTCGAAACTCTTTGCAGTTGCTGGCACTCTGGTAGCTGGGAATCAAAGTTTTAGGCTTATAACATTTTATAACAAATGAAAAACTAAAGTTTGATGGATGAGATGCATGCAGAGCAATTTTTTTACGAAAGATTATGCGAAATGATCACAAGAAATGATGAAGGCACACGTGGGCACCTTAATAAGACTTTTGTCTCCTTTTATAGACAAAAGGCTCTTTAACTTTTGTAAAAAATTACGTATCACCAAGATCTCTTGATCTTGTTGACGAGAAGGACGAAAATCCTTGTTACGAAAATATACAGGTTGAAATCGAAGCTTTTAAAAGATACAAACCGAAGCCGTAAGTTGTACTCCAGTGCCTTTGACATAAAGTTCAAGCAGAAATGTCTGTTGCCCACGCTTACACGAGTATCTTAAAATGCAGTTTGCTAAGTAATCGGATTACTCACTCACACTTTGTGCTACGGTTCGCTACGTGGCTACACGTGTAGCAGTTTTGTAGCAGCTCGTAACACTTCGGAATAAATATTCATGTAGGATGATAGTATCCAAATCTTCTGTGAGCCTAGTAAGTTTAAAGTTGTAAATAGCTTCAAAATGCAACAAAAACGTATGGACGACCTCTTATTTAGTAGTTACTGTATCAATACCTCACTTGACGGCCGATGTGGCGCAGTGGTAGTGCGACTGCCTGCGACGCAAAGGTTCCGGGTTCGATTCTCGGTGGGACACTCACAAAAGTTGATATTTATCTCTTTGTGAATTTGTTCCTGGTCTGGTTAGGACATTGCAGGGTGAACCAACTGATTGTCCGAAAAGATATGGTTCCGTGCTTCGGAGGGCACGTTAAGCCGTCGGTCCCGGTTGCTGTCTATGATTACTTAGACGGCGGTCGTAACACAACCATGTCAGACGCCTACTAGAGGTAGTAGGCGGTTGAAAAACTCTGACACCAGGGTTCATCGGGTCCTTGGATGACTCGGTGTCCCACACGAAAAGAGGAGAGAGAATACCTCACTGTATCTATGGCACTTAAGTATATGAACATAACATTATTATGATAATTTCTAGACCCAAAATTTTTCTTTGTTCTGGATTTCCACAGCTATGCAAACTCAAAATGGAGGGTTGTCAAAACACAAAGATGCGGTTTGCTATAATAGAACTATAAACCAGTACCAATATTACGAATTCACAATCGAATCACCAAGCAGTCTAACCCACTTCAAATTTGGTTTGCACCCGGCGCCGTCATTATAATCAGATTATAGATTTTTTCATGGAAAAGGGTGAACGGTACACCAAAGACCTGTCAACTGTGAACGCCGCTTACCGAAACACAGAGGTAGCAAAATTAGAAACTAATGGCGCCACTCAAAACTGTGCCTTTTTTCTGTGATTGATCGAAAGTGTGTCAATATCATAGTTTAGTTACTTCTTATTGGTGCTTTAAGGCATAGAGACCCATTCTGCCATCTGCAAGAAGCTTTAAGTTCTTACACTACCTGACATTACACTATTAGAGGCACCAACCAACCCATTTATGATTTTTAGCATTGCGTTTGCTATGTAGTATTTTCTTTAAATATTAACAAATTTGAAGGTTTATTCATATTCTAAATATTTGCTATCGATGGAGAAACAACACTTGATAAATTTTGAAAAATGTCTGCCGTGTGATGCCGGCTTAGAATAGCATCACCACTTTTCTTGCCCGCGGGTGTTGTAAGAGGCGACTGGGTTTCATGTGTACTACAATTTTAGGTGACAGGCTAAAAACCTGTCTCAATGGTACCTAATACAAGATTTTTCTGAAACGGCCCTCAAAATATTATAGTTTATAATAATTTATAACAAAAGGGCAACAAAAGTAAAAAAAAGTTAATAGACAAGTAACTACAATTACGTAGTGCTTTAATAGATAGCCATGTCCATAAAAACGATGTCTGTGGTTGTCCCACCCTTTCGACAGGTCACATAAATAGTTTCTTTGCGAATGATAAATGTTCGTGCGGCCCTTTTGCAATGGCTACAACTTACATCGGTTCTATTCAGGTTTATAGGTTATTTTTTGATGCAGTTAGTTAAACGTCACGACTTTTTTGTCGATCGATTATCCACAGCCACAAGTCACAAAAGTTTACTGTTGTGACGAAGTCTGCTAAATGAAAATCTTTTCAGTTGTATGTAGATAGCGTGTCAGTGGCGTGGTTTTGGGCGATGCGAATTCTGCTAATAGTTTGAAGTACTGAATATCACGGTGACAGTAAAAAGACAGTTGAGTGTTGCTGGCATTTCAAGTGAAAAAAAAAAACATCCGGGTGCAGAATTCTTCTGTCGTATGGGACACTGAGTCGACGAATAACACGATGAACTCTGGTGTATCAGCTTCTTTTAATGTATATATTAATATCAACTGATTGTTTTTTTTATTAGTGTAACATCCATAATATTTGCATGATTCAATTAGAATCTCTCCAATTTCTATAACAATACAACGTTTGATCACAAAATAAAACCCATTTCACAACTTTTATTACGATATAAGTAATAAATTTCCAGTAGGAATTTCAATATTCAGGAAATCAAATATACTTAGGACGGGAGTTTCAAAGCAAATAGGTCATGTAAATTATATCAAAGGATTTAATTCAAAAGCACTGTTAGAACTACGCACATCTAGATACAATTACTTTAATATAGGGAACGAATTGTTTGTAGAAAACTTGCGAAATAATCATGCCACTGTCGTCCATCGCTACGTATTTTTCAAACGCACCGTAAAGCATGCGTCTGTCAGACAAAAGTAAATTGCGGATTCCGATCTTATTCCCATACAAATACGGCTACGGTGCATTTACGCATGCGTCTATCTAATGACTTGACATCGTAACGCACCGTAAACGCAATAAAGCCGTATTTGTATAGGAAAAAAATAGAAATCGCAATTTCATTTCGTCTGACAGACGCATGCGTTACGGTGCGTTAAAAAAATACGCAGCGATGGACGACACGTAGGAGAGCCGCAGGCAGGATTCAACCCTGCGAACTATAAATATCCTCCGAGCCACCAGGACACCTGCCAACAGCAAATTAAGCATGAAAGTGTTTTTCATGTCATGATTTATTTTTATTGTGTCCTCTTGTTTTATTGTATTTTAAATGATATTTTCTTATTTGTGTTAATCTGTGTTGTGTACTGTATAACGAAAATAAATTGTTTTCAATTTCAATTATCGCCTCAATCCCGCGAGAAAAATGGTGGATACGTGACACGTGTGTAGATCTTTCAATTAAATAATATTTCGAGCCGTGTGATGTCGGCTTAGAATAGTATTGCTCCATTTCTTTCCCGTGGGTGTCATTAGAGGCGTCTAAGGGACTCGAGAGTTACATGTGTACATATTGCAATTTTAAACGATGGGCTGACAACCAGTCACTATGGCGATACACAAGTTTCTGAATGACCCTCAAATGTTTGTCAGACGTGGGGTAAATGTTCGTTTTTTACTGGCGTTTACGGTCTGCCTACCACGAAACAGATATAGGTGTGATACATACATACACATATCATGCCTATAAACCCTTGCGGGGTAGGCAGAGCGTAGGTGTGATAATTGTACGTAATAATTCAATCTCTTGTAATGAGCATTTATTTTCAAATGTTCAAAACATCAGTGTATAACCTGTTTTATGTGGGCACCTACAGTGTCCTAGTGGTTTACGGTGGTATCTACATTAACAGCCACAACATTCCACTGCTGGACATTGGCCTCCCCCTATTAGGTGTATTTCCAAGCTGGCGAGCGCAGTGCAAGATGTTGCATTCACAGGGAACGCTGCTGCCCATTATCTGGATTAAAATCCCTTTAGTCGCTTTTTACGACACCAACGAGTAGAATTAGGGCTATGCTTTTCTAAGCCGGCACCACGTCGGCGTATAAACAGACTTTTAATCTCGTAAAACGTGTGTATACGAGTATCGCTTTGACTTTGTCCTTTGTACATAGTAGAGCTTTAGGGATATAATGTTTATTCCAAACTCGAACGTTTCGTTTGATGTATTTTATTTGAAGCTTAAAGTTTTACAATATTTTCATCTCTCTACCCTTTATTTGGGGTCATCACTTAGTTTTCCGACAAAGGCGTTTTGCCTAACGTAGGTACTTAAATCACAAAATAGAAATGAAAAGAACTTCTCTTCCTATGTATTGAATATTTAATCGATTGGGATCTTGTTTATATCACATTTATTTCACTAACAATAATTAATTGTGTTCGAAAATAATGTATGAACACATAAACATAAAAAATATACTTATATTAATTAAAATAAATTTACACTCTGACAAATAAAAATAAAAAATGAATCAGATCACTTAAAACTGATCTGGTAAATCACAATTAAAAATAATAAAATAAAGTAATCGAATCAATTAAATAACATGTAATTATATAACAATTGAATTAGAATAAAACAATCAAAATTATTATTGCATAAAATATTCGATGGAATAATAACATTTATGTTCTTTGATTGCACAGTAACCTTTCATTTATTATTACCATCAAACATCACTCGTTCGCTAAATCAACTTTAATTGTCGTTCACGACTCGTCGGAGTTTATATAAATTAACGTGTATTGACGTCGCAAACACATCTTGGTTAGATTATAATAATTTTCCACCGAGCGCGCTCGAACATCGGAGGGCATTACTTCCACGCGGCTGGCAACACTCAACTCACTTTTTAAGGGCTATTAAAGTTTTAATTAGTTTACTTAGCGTCACGTAAAATTACTTGCGCTAGAAAAATAAAGGAGGTTTTTGGTAATAATTATAATTATCTATTTGTAATTAGTGACTAGCTGAAGTGGCAGTGGGCTGGGCATATCTGTCGCAGAACCGATAGACAGTTGAGTAAGTGGGTTCTTGATAGAAGGCCGTCCTACGGCTAGATGGAACAATGACTGAAAGAGCGACTTTAGAGACAAAATGGCGAAAAAGAGAAATCGTGCTTTATGGCGTACCCTGAGGGACGTACGTCCAGCAGTTTACTCTCATATGCTGACATAAGTTAAGATATAATAATTCTTTATTAATAACCTCAATCACAAATAGGTAACATGGCACAAAATAATTGAGACTTTTGTTTCCTAAACTAAGAATTTGAATCATGTATCTTAAGAACACAGATGGCCGACATAACTATTATTGTATAAAAACGATTATGCATTACAATAAAAATTTACTATGAAAACCGTAGCGGTAGCTTCCTTCGGAAGATATGATATGATATGATGATCCGTAATCATTATACCATCATCATCACCATTATTAATTTAAGAGCCTCGCTCTTGTCGGTGGAGTAATATCCAATCTGCTCTATTAAACAACAAATTTCATAATTTTATGCTTAATGTAATTGACATGAAATCAGGGGATAATCTGTCTCCAAGTCATTTTTTTTTAAATATATTTAGATCCATGTTTCATAGGGAAAGTTGTTCAGATTCATGAGTACCTTGACATCCTTTCGGCAATAAGGGTTGGTTACTCTCTGTATATATAAAGAGTGCAAACTATTTATAACCAGACCATTAAAAAGGGTCGTAGCAGTTACTACGAGCTACGCCGAGCTCCACTCATTTATAATGCTACTCGTAAGAGGTATTTATTTACATATAATTACTTTATTTTTACTTCCAATGCAACTTTAATATTACACAGTGCATTAGTGCAGCTAATGAAAAAGCCGTGTTATACCGGCTTCGAATCGCATCACCCCATTACTTTCCCGTGGGAGTCGTAAGAGGCGACTAATGGACTTAAGGGTGTGTTTTTCAATTTTAGGCGATGGGCTGACAACCTGTCACTATGGCGATACACAATTTTCCGGGTGACCCTCAAATATATGTCAGACGTGGCGTGAATGTCCGTTTTTTGCGGCTGTTTGCGCTCTGCCTACCAGAACGCAAACAGGCGTGATATGTGTATGAAATTACTGAGGTTGTAGTTTTTTACTTCAATTTTTGTTATACATACCACATCACATTATTTTCAGCAGAATCTCGATTGGTTATATTGCATTTATTGTTCCTTACTAGTGACCGATAGCGATATCTCAAGACGGGCTTGTGATTAGTAACAACTTTCCCCCATGGAACATAGGTTGAAATATGAAAAACAAAGGGCCTTCTATACAAAATTGCTGATCAACTTATTTTGGTTACTATGGAAGCTCAAAATATTTTTGATATATTTCGACCTATGTTCCTTGGGGGGAAACTTGTTCCTTATAGCCAGTCTGTCCTCTGTTTTCAGTATCGGTCTCTATTAAAATTTCATCCGAAATTTTTTTCTTACTACATAATTCTTTCTCTATTTTAAACAATTTTCTTTTGCTCTCACATCACACCTTTTATTACAAAACCGACACACAAAAAAGCACTTAGTTCCCCTACAATACGTTTTCGCTTTTCCATACCTCTTAGTAGTCTCAGAGGGAGTAATTACGAAGGTAATTCGTTCGTAATATGACTAATTAACGCCGAGATAATTAACAGCAGTCTTTTCGTAATTGGGCGGGAGATTTCGTCTATCTGAGCTTTAATTTATGAAGGTCATGTTCTACGAAGGTAGGTATTGGTATGATAAGAAAATAACGTAGGTAGATCTTGAAAATTAAACGAAAATATTTGGGTGCTAATAAAATAAAGGTATGTGTTTTTATTTCTATGTTTTAATTTCGTGAAACAATACAATTTGCTTCACCAATTTTCTTTTATACATTATATTTTTAACATTAACCCCAATAGACCCCGTCTAGCCATTTTCACCACAATTGGCAGGCGGATTGGCGAGCGCAGTGCAAGTCGTTGCATTCACAGGGAATTCTGCTGCTCATTCCTGAATGAAATTGAAATTCGTTAAACAATGTAGGATAGTTTTATTACTGACGTCATGATCAGTCATTGTATAAAAATTGTATTACACAATTTATTTATTTTGTAACAATTTTGTAATGTCCTAATAGAAAACCGGCTCGGATGATTATCCCTTAGTCGCTTTTTACGACATCCATGAGTAGAATTGGGGTGATGCTATACTAAATCGGCACCACACGGCTATTATACATAGCTGGCAGTACATTATACAGCCTGCTTTAAAGCACAAGTACTTAAAATGAGCTCTTAAATAACAGAAGAAGAAGACTTCTATACAAGATGTAAAAATATTCGCTGTTAATATTTAAGGGGGTGAACCAGTCCACGGAACTGAACAACTTTCCCTAAGAAACATAGGTCTTAATATGAAAAAACAATTTGTATGGACTTCCCTTACAAATTGAGCCAGTCAGCTGAAACATTTTGTATGAGGCTCAATTGTTTTCAAATATATTTCGACCTATGTTCCTTAGAAAAACTTGTTTAGATAATGAACTGGTCCACGTCTTAATATATTTGCAGCTTATATTTTTACATCCTACATAACGTATACTTACTAAACTCGTCAGAAGGGACCCGTCACCTCGTACCTATCTACCAAAAGACAATGTTACGAAATACTCGAATTTATGGAGTTCTTATAATAAAAACCGTAAAGCCATTGGTCGAAACAAATATATCAAATCCCTGTCCTCAAAACATTTTAGTTGAAAAACACGAAAAGTAATCAGAGACTTTTCTCCTGAGTACATTCGCTACAGGCAACGAAGCGAGCCTGTTGCCACCGATCTTTCTCAAGAAGCTAATTTACAGACTTAATTCTGCCACCAGTTCCACTGCAATGTCGGTGTCTTAACACTTTAACTACCAAGTATATAAACTCTGACACCAGGTTTCATCGAGGCGTCCATCGCCTTATTGCCTCACACGACATCATCATCGTCATAATCAGCTTATAACAGTCCAGTGCTGGACGTTGGTCTTGCCCAAAATACGCCACAACACACGATCTCCCGTTTTCGCCATCCGCTACCACGACAAAAAATATAAAGTTAGAAATCGTACTAACAAATGTAATTTGTTTAGAATGCCGTAGCAAATTGCTACGAAACATTTTATTAGACGTCGATTTCTTATGTGCCAAGTTTTTAATGCACATGTCCATACGTATTTCGATAATAGCTCGATGTCGATAAATTGATCCGCCGATTACCAAAATTGCGGCAAATTCATTCCAAAATCGCGTAGTCACGGGATAATTTCGACTATTCATGGCTCATTAATAAACTTAATTTGAATTTGTACATTTTTGGCACATGCATTCGTCGTAGTTTGCGAGTTTTAACCCGCTTGTGTGTAATTTTTGGTTTATACCGCGTGTTACAAAATAATAAATAAAGCCGAAAGGGTGTGAAAGGGTCACAAAAAGGGAAAAAAGTTACAGCCGTAGTGTCACATCGGCAATTTGTTATTTTAGAAGTGTAGATACAATTCCCTTTATTTCAACTATGTATGAGAGTCCACAGTCACAGTAAATCTTATAAACACCAGGGTCTTGGAGAGCAATTTTGCATTTGACTGATCTGATGTACTGGCTGATCTTCCTCGGCGGCTTGAAAATGGTATTCATTGAAGCTCGCTTCAGAATTCTACCGATCTTATCAATTACTCCCTTCAAGTACGGTAAGTATGCTGGTTGTCGTTCGACTGTGGTTGGTTTGGCACGGTTTCTGTGACGTTGACGGGGTGGCTTCAGGTTATTTTCATGAAGTTTGTACTCATCTCACATGTTTAAGCTCATCGTCTAGGTGTTGGGGGTCACAGATACCACGTGCTCTTTAAAACAAAGAGGTTTAAATGGCAGCTAATTGGCTCGGATGATGGTGGAAGTATATACGATTTTGAAAATTACGAATAACTAAATTTTTGATCAATTACACTATATTTTTATCGTTGCATCGCAGCACTCTTTTGTTAATTTAAAAGTTGCCAACGCGGCGCAGCGCGATTCGGTATGCATTGCTAGTTATTTCATAGACGTCATCATTTCAATAATCTGAAGATAACCAGCAATGTATGTCAAATCGAAATCCGCTAGCAGGGAAGTGTAGTTCTGACCTAGACTAGTGATGTGATTATTTTTCATCGACTGATAAAAATTAAGAATATCATAATTTTTGTTTCACGTTGTATGTTTTCTTGTATGACTTCGGATTTAAAACTTGGTTTTATGTAGTCTATATCACACCGCTGTAATATGCCAACAAAAGTCGGCAGCTTTGGCGTTAAGGCTGTACGGTTGATCTCCTGCAACGCGATAAAAGTTAAAACTTACTTGCTAACTTCCGGCTTCCGTGCGTAGAGTACTCTCCAGAGATCTTTAGTGACTACAAGTGCAGCGAATGCTTCGTAACTCTTTTAGATAGAGTCAACTAGATTAAAAATATAAATCAGTAGGTAAGATAGTGCGTGAATGACACAAAAAATAGAGAGAACTTGCTATAACAGCCTGAAAAGAGTAATGTGTAAGACGTGAATCGCAAGTGAAAAGCGTGGCAAATCATGACAACACGTCATAATTACGACAAAAAAGGGATATTATCCCTTTTTTGTCGTATGGTGTGACACGTATGTTGTATTTCAAGTGGATTGGTGTTTTCATATTCTTTATTTATTTGCATATTGCCACAGACAGTTATCGAATTATATTCTGCTCCTGCATTAGTATTACAGTGTAGCGTTACAACGGCCGATCAGGCCGATGTGGTGCAGTGGTAGTCTACCTACAACGCAAAGGTTCCGGGTTCGATTCTCGGTGGGGTACTCACAAAGTTGATATTTATCACTTTGTGAATTTGTTTCCCTTATGGTTAGGACATTGCAGGGTGAACCACCTGATTGTCCGGAAAGGAAGATGGTTCCGTGCTTTGGAGTGGAGTGGAGGGCACGTTAAGCCGTCTATGATTACTTAAACTGGTACGTAGTAGCATTATATTATCTGTGCTTAAACTTTGTTACACATCCATGTCATAGGTGGTAGAAAAACTCAGATACCATTCGTATGCGCCATGGGATCTCAGTGAAACAGTTTTCACTGTACTTAGTATTATTATTAGTATGCCGTGTGATGCCAGCTTAGAATAGCATCACTTAATTTTTTTCCCTGGGAGTCGTAAGAGGCGACTAAGGGACACGAGGGTGTGTATTGCAATTTTAGGCGATTGGCTGACAACCTGTCACTACAAGACACAAGATATTTTATTTGCTTGAATAGGGTACAATATGCACTATAGCGATACACAATTTTCCGAATGACCCTAAAAAAATTATCAGACGTGGTGTAAATGGCCGTTTTTTACGGTTTGCCTACCCCGCAAGGGATTTTAGACGTGATATGTGTGTGTACTTAGTAAAAATGATTGATTGTGAACGTAGCTGGTATTGTTCGCAGAGCCTCACGAGCCTGCCGACTCGCCGCCGTACAAGAACGTAGTGAAGTTCTACTCCGACACCGGCTCGCTCATCTACACCGTGCCTATACCCTACACACAGGTAAGATATATATTAGTTGTATTTACGTAATTACGTATACGTAATTATTGCTCAAATACACCGCGAAATTGATCTAAACTGAAATTGAAAGCGCAATTTCTATTAAGACGGTTCTGTCAGAATGAGTATACATATACATTGTTATTAGTCCGATATTATTTATTATTCTGTTCTAACTGTTGTATAAAACTGTTAATCTCCCAAATAAAATAAAATAAATAAATAAAATACATGGTGTAAAAAATCGCTGAGAATATTTTAAGGAGTGAACCAGTTCGTGAAACTGAACAACTTTCCCCAAGGCACATATGTCAAAATATGAAAAATTAATGTTGTCCCTCCCATACCATTTAACCCGGCCGGCTAACACGCTTAGTATGGGAGCGCCGAAATTTTTATTTATATTTAGGCCTATGTTTTTTGGGGAAATTTGTTCAGTTTCACTGGTTCACCCCCTTAAAATATTATCAGCGAATTTTGGAAATAACTTATCGTACGGATACCAAAACCGTCCTAGATTTAAATAAATTAATTAAAGACAGACGTAGACATGCGTAGACGTCTCTTGGTATCAGTACTACCTACCCCACATTTATCTTTATTTCATTGTTGTGGGTAGATCTAAGATTAATAAATCAGTCTTTGTCCGCACGTCCTAGTGGTATCATTGCTTCACCCTGATTCTAACTACTTCATGGTGTCAGGTGTGTTTGTTCGCGTTAAAGTGTTATTGTTTTGGTGTATAAGTGACTAAATAGTGACAATAATCAAAAATGCCTCCTAAGGAAAACCCAGAGTACACAGCGGTCGTCGCGTCGATTATCTCGTCAATACAACAGCCCGCCGCCATGTTGGAACACGGCAACGTTGCCGTTAACTGGAGAGAATGGAAAAGCGCGTTCGACTATTATTTGATTGCCTCGGGCAGAAACGAGGCAACAAGTAAAGAAAAGTGTGCGATTTTCCTTCATGTGATTGGAAAGTATGGCAGGGAAGTGTATGAAGAATTTGATTTTGGTCAACCCGAACATACCTACGAACAATTAGTGAAAAAATTCAAAGAGCGTTTTGACCCAGCTAAGAATGTCAATTTTGAAAGGCATTTGTTTTTTGAAACTTACCAGAAAGATAAGCTATTCGATAACTATCTGAGCGAAATAAAAATACAGAGTAAAAGTTGTGAATTCGAAAATTTGAAGAATAGCTTTGTTAACGCCTGAAACAATACTGTATCCGATGACTACGTACAGATTGCCAATCTTTCTTGGCAGGCGTTAAATTATAAATGTTTTGACGGTGCTTGTAAACCGATTCACTTTTTCTTCTACTTGCGGCAACTGCGCATCTCAATATTCTTGTGATTTACTGAAATAATAAGAACCTGCTAAATAACTGAAGAAATCTTTCATTCAAGAACATCTACCTTTATGCCTGAACAGACATAAAGAATTTTGGCGACCGTGACAGGACGATTTCATCAAATTTCAAGAGGTTTCTTTGTCTCCATACTTCGTCACGTGTTCGTCGGCTGGTCTAAAGGTCGAAACTCGTCAGCATCGAAGCCAGGAGTACTGAATTGATCAAGATTGGATTGTGGACAGTTTGTTCATCGGTGCAGCTAAAGTATCGAAGCAAGCAGTGAAGAATTTGCCTTAATATTGGACGAGGCGTTGCAAGTGTACCTACGTTGGCTAGAGGTCACCTACGTCATCGGATTACCACAAAGTTAAGTGCCATCCTTCATCAGCTCCTACAAAAACAATCCTAACCTTGTTTCTCATCCTATCTTACAACCTATTTACATACAAAAAATAGTATCATTCAAAAAAATTCAATCATAAAAATAACCTCATACTTGTGCATTTTCTATTCTTATTTTCTCTTATTTACCCTTCTATTCAAAGGTTTATTTTTAGTAAAATAGCAAAAATACATTCTGAAAAAACTATATTAACTATCTACTTACCTACCTCTTGGATTTTAGTCCAAATAAAATCAATTTAAAACATTAAAATATTGACCTACATTTCATACATTCCTGTGTCATATTTCTATTCATTAGGTCTATTTACCTTTGTCCCAGGTAGAAGAAAAGGTCAACTTTTATTTATATATTCCATAATATAGGTAAAATCTTATAATTACCTAAATATTCATTCTTTTGCTACTCGCCGTGCATTCCAGGGTACAAGTATCTACCTACTACACTGCTGAGGCACAGTGCTGTTATCATTATCAGCTGATAGCACTCACCAGCTTCCCGTGCGGCAGAGAACGTCTAGGCGAGGAGCGTGAGATAAATACCTAACTATTTATTATTAGCTGAGGTCTTTATCAATTTACATAGATTGTTACTACATCTACTTTTTATAAATACGTAACTTTAACCTAACATAATATTTACATTACAATAACGCGAGATTTAGCTCAAAATCGGTTTATATTTGTTTATCAGTATATTTCGAATACAAACTAGTTAATTTGCAATGGCTCCCGAACCAGTAAGCCCAGAACTTAAGGAGCTAACAAGTAAGCGTAGTTCCATTAAGGGGCAGGTCACAAGTTTTATAAACTACTTAACAAAAATTAAGCAAAGACAAACATTAGAAATTTTCGATATTTCTGAACTATCAATTAAACTAGATAGGTTCGAAAAATTGTCAGATAGGTTCGATGAGTTGCAGACCAAGATTGAGGTTCAAAATTCTGCAACTTTGGAGGTAGAACTTGGTATTAGGGAGGTTTTGGAAGCTGACATAATAAAGGCTATTTCAATTGCAAGGGGCATTTTGGTGGCTCATCAAACATGTCATGATCACAGAAACTGTGGCCACAATCCCCACCCCACTCCAAGTTCTGGTTTCAAAATGCCTACAATTAATTTACCAAAATTCGATGGTTCGTTCTTCCGTTGGCTAGAATTCCGAGACACTTTTACGGATTTAGTTGACAAAAATGAAAACATGACAGAAATACACAAATTTCATATTTTAGTTTCTTTACTGGAGGGGGAGGCCGCCCGTATTGTGTCAAATCTTGAAATTTCTTCTGCGAATTACTCAGAAGCATGGGATTTATTAAGTGCCCGATACGGCAACAAGCGGCTGCTTATTAATCACCATCTGAGCTCTCTTTTTAACATTGAATCCGAAAAATCATTAAGATTTTTAATTGATCACGTGACTAAAAACCTAAGAGCGTTAGGAAACTTAGGTGAACCTACTCAGCATTGGGACACGTTGATTATTTTTCATATGGCGTCCAAATTAGACAGTCAAACTTTAGCAAAGTGGGAAGAACATAGAAGTGATTGCGAAGGCATGCCAACACTTGAAGATTTTCGTAAGTTCATAGTAGATCGTGCAGATGTGTTGGAGGCTTTAAATAGAAGCACAAAATCTCAAACTAAAACTATTAATAATCAACAAGGCGTACAAAATAATCAAAGATTTAATAACCAACAAAGCGTTCAAAATAATCCAAGATTTTACAATCAACAAAGCGTGCAAAATAATAACAGGTATAACTACAACCAAAACAATAATCGTTCACAAAATAATTATAATTCTAAAAGTGATAAAGAGCGTTACGTGAAATCATTTGCAGCAGCAAACCAAGTACAAGGCGGTTCATATGTATGCATTATTTGCAACGAAAACCATAAGGTTTATAATTGCCCTACTTTTCAATCAAAGAATATGCAAGATAGACTAGCTGATGTAGAAAAGTATAAATTGTGTTCCAACTGTCTCCGTCAAGGTCATTTGACAAATAACTGTAGATTTGGACCATGCCGTGGTTGCGGTTCGATGCATAATTCAATTTTATGTCAAAACACTGCTTCTTCGAGTAATAATGTATCTACTAGTCATGTTCACGTTTCAAGTGTAAATTTTGCTGGTCAGCAACAAAACAAGCAAGTCCTTCTTGTAACTGCAATGATTGAGGTTAGTAATCCAGTAACTGGTCATTCAGAAAAGGTTCGTGCTTTTATTGACCCAGGCAGTCAAAGTTCACTTATTACTAAATCGCTAAAAGAAAGGTTAATGATAAAATCTGTCCCTATTACTAACACAAAAATTATAGGTATAGGTGGTCAAATTGCTGAAGAAGTAGACGAAAGCTGCGTTGCAAATCTAAAATCATCAATAAAAAATCATTTTACGGTAACAGAAAATCTACTTGTGCTAAAAGATCTTACTGGAAAATTACCCAGTTCTCAAATTGAAACCAGTCACCTCAATGTGCCTAAACATATTGAGCTTGCTGACCCTGAGTGGTATGAACCAAGACAAGTTGATATCTTCATTGGTGCTGCCCTCTTCTGGGATATCCTTGGAAGTGACGAAATGTCCCTAGGCCCCAACAATCCAAAACTGCGTAACTCACTTCTCGGCTGGCTAGTAGTCGGGAAGATGTTTTTTAATGCGAAAACTTACAACAAAAATGCGAATTTTGTTCTTTGTAACAAGGCTTTAATTGCCAATAATGCGATAAACATAGATAAAGCGGAAAATATAGATAAAGCGAAAAATATAGATAAAGCGGAAAATATATATAAAGCGAAAATAACAGATAAAGCGATAAATACGGATAAAGTAATAAAAGCGAATAATGCGGTAAATGCGAATAATGCGGTTAATGCGGATACAGCTATTGAAGAACGTGTAGACAATATGCTGTCTAAATTCTGGGACATCGAAGAAGTTCCATCGCGTCCAGTTCTCAGCGAAAGAGAAAAGGCGTGTGAGAAACATTTTTTACAAACTACGAGGCGTTTAGAAAATGGTAGATTTTGCGTCAAACTACCACTGGTTAATTCACCAGATTCACTGGGTGAATCATATTATATTGCGAAACAGCGTTTTCTTAATTTAGAAAAAAGATTAAAACGAAACCCTGACTTAAAAACACACTATGTTAAATTTATAAGAGAATATGAAAGTTTCGGTCATATGACTGAATCTGCTGAATGGAAACCCAAAATGTCATATTTTTTCTGTCATCACGCGGTATTCAAAGAAAACAGTGAATCCACACAGGTTCGCGTGGTGTTTGATGGTGCGGTGGCATCATCGTCCGGTTTATCTGTCAATGACATTCTTGCTGTGGGTCCTAATGTGCAGGATTCTCTTTTCTCCATTTTAATTAGATCAAGGCAGTATAAGTACATCATGGTAGCCGACATCGAAAAGATGTACAGGCAAGTCCTGGTCGATGAAGGTGATAGAAACTTGCAGCTTATATTATGGAGGGAGGATGAGTCCTTACCCATTAAAACAATGCGATTAAATACTCTCACTTATGGCACATCAAGCGCGAGCTATTTAAGCACAAGATGCCTTTGGCAGGTAGGTCAAGAATGCGAAGATACTAAAATCAAAACTATTATTCAGCACGATTTCTATGTTGATGACATAATAACAGGAGCCAATACTGAACAAGAATTGCGTGACATCCAAAGGGGTGTATCTTCGGCTCTTAAATCAGCTTGTTTTAATTTACGAAAATATAAATCAAACTTACCCAATCTTCTCGAAGATTTAGAAAAAAATAGCGAGGGTGATTTGACCCTTAGTGAAGCATCAAGCACACTAGGTATGGGTTGGGATCCAAAATCTGATATGCTTAATTTTCCAACAAAAAATTCAACTAATAATAATGCGATTACCAAAAGACATATTTTATCAAATTCTTTTAAAATATTTGACCCCTTGGGATTGTTAAGTCCTTGCGTCATTCAAGCAAAAATGCTGTTACAAAGATTATGGTCTTTAAAGACTGAATGGGATCAGCCCGTTCCTAAAGAAATTCAAAATCATTGGTTAGATTTCTCGTCCAATTTATCATTCTTACCTAAACTGCGTATAAAGCGAATGGTTTTATGTGATTCCCCTAAAGAAATAGAGATTCACTCATTTAGTGACGCATCTCAACTTGCTTATGGAACATGTATTTATGCAAGATCACTTGATCAAAATGGTGACGTCACTGTGAATCTTCTATGCGCAAAGTCTAAAGTCGCTCGCATAAATCCAATGACTATGCCTCGTTTAGAGCTGTGCGCTGCGTTGTTGGCGGCTAAGTTGTGTACAGCTGTTGTTGACTCCCTTCGTTATACACCTACAAGACTTGTGCACTGGTGTGATTCCAGTGTCGTCTTGGCCTGGTTGAAGGGTGATCCAACAAAACTAAAAACGTTCGTTGCAAATAGGGTTCTCGAGATCAACGAGCTCACTGACCCAACCAGTTGGCGTTATATTCCAACTGCTATGAATCCAGCTGACCTCATATCTCGTGGCGTCAGTGCGAGTCAATTGCTAGATCTCGACCTTTGGTGGTGTGGTCCGGGCTTCTTGTCGAAACAAGAAAGTGTCTGGCCCGTGCTAAAGAAACCTGAAACAAAGGATATACCTGAAATAAAAAACCTTACTAAACCTACATTAAATATAAAAAATAAATACTTACCTGATGTGAATGCTGCGTCAAATCCTGAAAATAAAAAAAACTGAAAACATAAATAAATTAATAAATAATGAAATAATTTCACATGCAATAAAAATCTCGTCTTCAAATGATCTTTTAAATATTGACAACTACTCAAATCTTAAAAAACTTATAAATATTATTGCATATGTAAAACGATTTTTATTCAACTTACGTACCTAACCCTAAATCGAAGCGTTCCGGGCGCTTGTCTCTTAATGAGCTTGATGACTCATTTGTTTACCTTTGCGTTTGCTCTCAGCGTGATTGTTTTCCGGATGAATATAAACTTTTAAATAAAAACTTACCTTTGAAACCAAAATCGAAAATTTTATCACTTTCACCTTTCCTTGAAGAAAGTACTAAATTAATTCGGGTCGGTGGCCGTTTAAATGCGTCAAATTATAGTTACGGAAAAAAGCATCCAATTTTGCTCGACTCATCACATCATTTGTGTAAACTTTTATTCCAACGCGAACATATTCGTACTATGCACGCTGGACCGCAATTATTATTATCTACAATACGCGAATCAGTTTGGCCTATTAATGGCAGACGTTTGGCTCGTCGTACCGTACACAATTGTATCGTATGCAGGCGCATGCGTGGGCAGACTTTCACACCAAAAATGGGTGATCTTCCCATACAACGAATTAGCCCGGACTTCCCCTGGCGAACTGTAGGTACAGACTTCGCAGGGCCTTTCCAAATTTTAAATCGTAAGGGTCGCGGGGCGAAATTAACGAAAGGATATTTGTGTATTTTTGTGTGTTTGCGGTATAAGTGTGTACATCTCGAGGCTGTTACAGATTTAACTAAAGATGCGTTTATTTTAACATTACGACGGTTTGTTTCGCGACGCGGAAAGCCTTCGGAAATTTTGTGTGACAATGGGCGAAACTTTGTCGCAGCGGCAAAGGACCTAGGAGCGTTTTTAAAACAGAATAATGAAGCGATTTCTGAGTATGCAACTCAAGAACAATTTAAATTTACTTTTTCACCAGCTTACGCTCCTCACTTCGGCGGAATCTGGGAGGCCGGGGTAAAATCAGCTAAATTTCATATCAAACGCGTCATGGGAAATTCCCATCTAACTTTTGAGGAAATATCGACACTTTTCGCACAAGTAGAGGCCGTTCTTAATAGTCGCCCTCTGTGTCCATTATCTTCCTCTCCTGACGACTACCTTCCATTGTCCCCAGGGCACTTCATCATAGGCAGGCCATTGACCTCATTGCCTGCACCTTTTTTAGAAAACACTAAAGAAACTAGCTTGCAAAGATATGCTCGTCTAGAACAAATCCATCAACATTTTTGGAAAAGATGGCAACGCGAATACATCCATGAATTACAACAGCGTATGAAATGGAAAACGAACATGAGCAAACTAAAGATTGATGATCTCGTGTTGATCCAAGAAGATTTCGTTCCACCTCTCTGTTGGCGTTTAGGACGCGTGGAGCGTCTATTCCCTGGGCGTGACGGCATTTCAAGAGTTGCTGATGTAAGGACAGCGAGAGGCTGCATTCGTCGTCCGCTGGTTCGCTTGTGTCCCCTACCTACTGCTGAAGAACTTCGGTGTTGAAAAACAAGTTTTCAACGGGGGGGAGGATGTTAACGCCTGAAACAATACTGTATCCGATGACTACGTACAGATTGCCAATCTTTCTTGGCAGGCGTTAAATTATAAATGTTTTGACGGTGCTTGTAAACCGATTCACTTTTTCTTCTACTTGCGGCAACTGCGCATCTCAATATTCTTGTGATTTACTGAAATAATAAGAACCTGCTAAATAACTGAAGAAATCTTTCATTCAAGAACATCTACCTTTATGCCTGAACAGACAAGCTTGATTCTTACACAAATGATCAGGGGTCTGAGAGACTCGCATATGAGAGAACGATTGTTAGCGAAATCGAAATTAGAGTTAGATGAAGCAGAGACGTTATGTCGTGCGGCGGAGCGAGCAAGTTCACAAGCAGTAGCGTGCAGCAGCGGCAGTGAGGCCGCAGCGCGCGACGCAGCAGCAGCGCCCGCGCTAGAGGAGCTGGCGCGTGAGTACGGCGCGCGCGGCGGCCGGGCCAGGCGCGCGCGCGGTCGACGGGGCGGCGGAGGTCTGGGTGCACGCGGCACCGGGCCGGCACCGCGCTCCGCACCGGGGGGTGCGCAGCTGCTAAGGTTTGAGTGCGTAAAATGTGCTGGTAGGCATGGTGCTAGTGAAAGATGCCCAGCATATAGTGCCAAATGTTTTAGGTGCCAGTTTATAGGACACTTTGCGAAGTGCTGCAGGGCCAAAACAGTGCAGGAACTTGTGGATTGCGGTGAAAATGAACCTGAAGACGAGGGTGAGTTCTACATTTATAACATTTCAATAGACACGGTGGAAGATAGTGCGTCAAACTCGTGGTACGAATCAATTTTAGTGAATGACGTTTCGGTGAAGTTTAAACTTGATAGTGGGGCGGACACATCAATCATGTCCCGTGAAAGTTTTTCGCAAGCAGGTTTTCATTTAAATGACTTAATAAAAACTAACGTTATTTTGAAAGAAATAAGTAAGAATAATTTACCAGTGTTGGGATATTTTATTGCAACATTATCGTTTAAAACGTTAACCTGTAAACAAAGAATGTATGTACTAGATATGAAGTGTAATAATTTATTGGGACTAAAAGCGTGTACAGACCTGAAGCTAATCGCGCGCATTCGCCATCTGTCTGAGTATAAAATCGAAACAAGTGTTTTTAATGGTATTGGCTGCTTACCCATGGAAGTTAACATATCAATTGATGAATCAGTACCACCAGTAGTAAATATGAGTAGAAAAATACCGATGAGACTTCGCCCACGTTTGTTAAATGAATTAACTGACATGGAAAAACAAGGCATTATTGTTCGCGAAGAAGGGCCTACCGATTGGGTTTCAGGACTAGTTGTAGTAGAAAAACCTGATAAAAAACTAAGAGTTTGCTTGGATCCCTTTCATCTTAACAAGGCTATAAAACGTAGTCACTTTCAGTTGCCTACATTAGATGAAATATCGTCCCTCGCATTACAAACTGCCTTAACTGACATAAAGGGCGTAACTGAGTTAAGACTACTTACGTATATGATTTTTTATGCTTTATAATGTCACGAAGTGTCGCACCTCTCAGTATTACCGTTCTTGAGATATTTCATATTTAGAAATGTCGCATCTACAGAATAACTTATTTTTATTTTTACTAATTGACGTAAGTATCATACGACTATTAGTAATGATAAAAAATATTTTTTATTCTCTTTTATCAGAGACGTATGTAACTTAAGTCATTTAGTGGTGTAATATTATTTCAGCTTTAAGCATTTGAGACTATTTAAAATAAGTTTACTATGAAAAACCAATTGTTATCTACTAATTCATAAGGATCATTATGGCCTGAATTTAATACAGTAGCAGGGAAAGCCGCTACTGAGCGCCGCGAAGTAGTCAGTTACATGTACATCTACATCAGCCTATTGCAGTCCACTGCTGGACGTAGGTCTCCCCCAGGGTTGCCATAGGGCACGATCTCCCGTTTTCGCCATCCAGTCGCTACCAGCCGCATTTTTTAAATCATCGGTTCACCTGCCGAGGCGTGGCCTCCACTCGAGAACCCATTTACTCCACCGTCCGTCGGTTCTACGACAGATGTGCCCAACCCACTGCCACTTCAGTTTTCCACTCCACATTTCCAGACCATGTCCGTTACTTTGGTCTTTTTGTGGTTAGTCTCATTCCGGATTTTATCCATTATAGAAATACCGAACATAGACCTTTCCTAGCTCTCTGAGTGACATTTGTAACCGGTGGGCCAGTTTAACTGTCAGGTTTCACGTCTCGGCTCCATAGGTCAAGACTGGCAGGATGCACTGATCGAACACCTTGGTCTTGAGGCATTGTGGCAGCTGTTTTGTTTTAAGGACAGGCTTACTTATACTTTCATTTAATATATCAATGGTATAACATAACCTAGGTACAACAAAGCGAAGGGTTCTTTCTCCGTAATAACTACAGCTCCTTGGTTAAATATACTCCCGTCTCTTATCGGCCCTAAGTGATCTACTAGTGGTTTCAATATTTTGTAGTCATTGCAGTTGCATTGTTTTAAAGCTATCAGATATTTAACTTTCTCATGCATCGGCAGTATTCCACACACCTGGTACAGCTGTTTGTAGCAATCCTTGCATTTGTGTTTAGTTTCACTACTAACTAGCATCTTTAAAAATCTTATCTGAATTTATTTAACTTGATCCAAGTATGAAGTAAATGTTCTACCGTACACACTCAAGCTGTAACTTATGTACGATTCTACCAGTAGTGCATGGTACACAGTGGTGGTGTTGTACTTAGATAGACATCGTTGCCATTTGATAGAGGCTTCTTAGCACCTCCACTCCATATATCGCCAATCCACATGGTGCCACCGCTGCAAGGACTCCAAAACAGCCCAGGTTTCGATGTAGTCAAAGGCTTAGTCGTAGTCCACAAAGGCCAAACACAGCGCTTGGTTATACTTCTCTGACTTCTGTATAACCTGCCGTACAGTATGGATGTGGTCGAAGGTGCTGAAGCCTTGATGAGACCCGGCTTGTTCCGGTGTATGGAAGGGGTCAAATCTTTTGCCATTTGATAGAGGCTTCATAGCACCTCCACTCCATATATCGCCAATCCACACGGTGTCAACGCTGCAAGGACTCCAAAACAGCCCAGGTTTCGATAGAGTCAAAGGCTTAGTCGTAGTCCACAAAGGCCATACACAGCGCTTGGTTATACTCCTCTGACTTCTGTATAACCTGCCGTACAGTATGGATGTGGTCGAAGGTGCAGAAGCCTTGATGAAACCCGGCTTGTTCCGGTGTATGGAAGGCGTCAAATCTTATGCCAAACGATTCGTAACGACTCTCGAGAACAGCTTATAGACGTGGGTTTTGAGGAGCGTTTTGTCTCCGTTCTTGAAAAACAATATCACAACAACTCTGCTCCACGCCTTCGGGGTTGTCCCATTGGCTATAACTGAGTTGAATAGCCTTTTCAGCTCCTCCAGGACAGGTTTTCCACCAGCCTTAAGTAACTCAGAGGCCACTTCGTCTTCACCGGGAGCCTTCCCATTCTTAAGCTGTTTAAGAGCCGCCCCGATTTAGTCTAGGTACATCCACGTCCGGGAGATCGTCTGTAAAGTGGCGAGAGAGTGGAGCTCTGGGGTCTGTGGTCGCGTCAGGTGGAGGTTTCTGCGCATGCGAGGCATACAGATTTTCGTAGAAGTCCTCAACTTAAGCGAGAATCTCTGGAACCGATGTGACTGTTACACCATTCGAGGTAGTTAGCTTTGCTAGATGACTCCTTCCCAGTGTCTTGATAAAGACTTTCGACCCCCGATTTTTCTCAATCGCCTCCTTTATGAGGCGAGTGTTCCAGCTTCGGAGGTCACGTCTCACCATACTTCGGATCTTTTTGTTAAGTGACTGGGGATCTGGCAAAGCATCCTCTAGTGTTTCCCGTCTAATTTGCATCAGTTTCAAGGTCTCGCTTGAAAGTTAAGACTTCTTATCTGTTCGCCTTATCTGGGTTAAAAAATTTAAGACTGTTACTAGCACCCAGAAGTTTTTACTGGTGTTGAGACTGATAAATAGTACTTAGTAGTTTTTATTTATTGTGATACTGTTACATTGTACTTAGAAGTTTTTTCAAATTTAAGATTGTAACATTTTATTTGGTAGTTTTTATTAATTTTGAGACTGTTAGATAATAACTCAGTAATTTTTAGTAATTTTGTGGCTATTTACATAGTACTTAGTAGTTTTCATTGATGTTGAGACTGTTACATAGTTCTTATTTCTTTTTAATAAATAAAAAGTAAGCCGTTCTTATCTGAAAATAAGTTTAAAAGTTTTTGGTTGTTTTATAGGGACTACCAATAAAAGTGATAAGGTACCTACCTATACTGAGTTATTATTGAACTACCTTCAAATTATAATCAAACTAGTTTCGATATTCCTATTTGAAAGAAAAGCTAAAGGAATTCAAAAAGGAATATGTTCCAATTAAATTATTGACTAATAAAGATGAATGTAAAAAAAACGATAAACAATCGGGAAACTCTGAACTAACTATAAGTATTTATTTTATTTTAGTTTCACTATCAGTTATCCCGAAAAAATCTGTTAATCTACTAGAAACGATCGACTTAACTACAAATTGTATCCGTACTATGAAAAACAAAGTTATCACGAAGTGTCACATATGTTTCGGTCATAAAAATCATTAAGAAATGTAAATATTTAATGATAGCGGTTAAAAGATTAAAAAACTAGATTTTTTTTTCAACATATCTATATTTTTAATTTTCTGATAGCACGCGCTAATCAAAAGTTATGGAGTGGAATTTGAAACCCAAAACCGCAAAAGGGTTGCCCTGAACATTTTACTAAATGCTAGTTGAGTCAGTTTGTGATGGGAGGGACGATATCAGGTGAACTAAACGGATCAAAATATTTTTCGAAGCTTGACGCCAATAAGGGATTTTGGATGCTAAAATTAAATGAACAAAGCTCAAAGTTGTGTACCTTTTCAACGCCGTTCGGTAGGTACCGATTTTTAAGAATGCCGTTTGGCATTAATTGTGCCCCCGAGATATTTCATTATGAGATGTTCAAGATTTTTAAAGCAGATGGCGTCACCGTGTACATTGATGACATTTTGGTTACGGGTGTAACAAAAGAAGAACACGATGCACGACTGGCAGAAGTTATAAAACGTGCCCAAGAGTATGGTGTCAAGTTCAATAAGGAGAAATGCAAATTTGGATTGACCGAAGTTGAGTACTTAGGCCATATTTTTAACAGTGAGGGAATGCGTCCGGACCCTAAACGTGTTGAAGCGATCATAAAGATGCCTGAACCAACCAATAAAAAGGAGTTGGAACGGTTTTTAGGCATAACAAACTACCTGTCACGCTTTATTCCCAACTATTCAGAAACTGCGGCGCCGTTACGAGATCTTTTGAAGAAAGATAATGAATTTACATGGTCCAGTTATCACAAAAATAGTATGGATAAATTGAAAAAGAAAATCAGTAACTCACCTGTCCTGCGCTATTACTCGCCTAGTGAGGAGGTCACGCTGTCAGTAGATGCTAGCGGTAGTGGATTGGGTGCGTGCTTAATGCAAGGGGGACAACCAGTAGCGTACGCAGCGCGCACGCTCACGCCTGCGGAGACTCGATGGGCGCAAATAGAAAAAGAGCTTCTGGCTATAGTGTTTGGTTGTGCACGGTTCCACCAATACGTGTATGGTCATAATCGAGTTGTAGTAGAAAGTGATCATAAACCATTAGAATCGATATTCAAAAAACCATTGATTTCTATTCCTACTCGATTGCAACGTATGATAATGAAGTTACAAGGTTATCAGCTTCAAATCGTATACAAACCAGGGAAGTTAATGTTTATAGCGGACACACTTTCACGAGCGGCAACGGAGAAAGGCTCAGATGACGAGGTTCAACAGGACGTTACAGTACACGTTAATTTGTTAATGGAAAACATTAGTGTATCACCAGAAAAAATTAAAAAAATTAAGGAAGAAACGCAAAAGGATGATTCATTGGTTAAAGTCCAGGAATGCTATGAGCGAGGATGGCCAGTTAACAAAAAAGGACTGCATGTGGCAGCAACACAGTATTGGACTGTCAAAGATGACATCCATGTTGTGAACGGAATAGTCTTTCGTAACAATCAAATTGTAGTGCCAAGGTCCCTTAGAAAAGAAGTACTTGATAGGATTCATGAGGGTCACCTTGGCATTGAGAAGTGCAAAAAGAGGGCTCGAGATGTTGTGTGGTGGCCTGGGATGAGCTCGGAAATTGAACAATGTGTTCAAAGATGTGATACGTGTCAGCGTCATCGTGCAGCTCAACGCAGAGAACCTTTGTGTCCACATCCAGTGCCTGCACTGCCTTGGGAAGTCGTTGCAGCAGACTTATTTGAAATAGACCAACGACACTTTCTACTAGTGGTGGATTATTACTCGAAATTTGTCGAAGTGGCACCTATTGGAAATAATACGACAACGGCTGCGGTAGTATTTCAAATGAAAAACATGTTTGGTCGATTTGGAATACCGAAGAAGCTTGTCTCGGACAATGGCCCCCAATTTGCATCTCAGGAATTCAAGGTGTTTGCAGACAAATGGGAATTCCAACATGTTACAAGTTCACCTCTATACCCTCAGTCAAATGGTTTGGCAGAGAGAAATGTTCAAACAGTCAAAAGGTTAATAATTAAATCACAAGAAGAAGGCTCGGACTGGCAGTTGGCATTGCTGAATTTTAGAAACACACCCATTGCAGATGAAGAGTTTTCATCAGCACAACTGTTAATGGGTAGAAGATTAAATACTAGACTGCCGACGTCAAACGATGCATTGGTACCTACAACAGTTAATCCAACAATGGTAAAAGAAAAACGAGAAAACATAATAGCACTCAGAAAATGCTATTACGATCGGGGTACCAGACCGTTACAGAGTCTACGCCCTGGCGATCAAATTCGCATGCGGGAAAATAAACGCTGGGTAAAGGCCCGAGTAAAGGCGATAGCTCGCGGCGACAGGTCGTACTGGGTAGAAACCGAGCAGGGCGGTACGTACCGACGAAACAGGAAACATCTTCTTAAACAGAAGTTTTTGCGACAAGGAGCATCCAGTAAACAACGTGTAAATCTATACGATGACGATGACGACTTTACAAGTAACAATAATTCTTCACGATCTGGACCGTCGACTTCGTCAGCATGTGCGCGCGATGCCGTCGGGTCTGTACAAAGCAGGGACCATTATGTTACTAGAAGCGGTCGTACTGTAATACCGCCAAACCGGTATCAATAAGACAAATAGGTACTAACTTAAATGTATTATGATGTTTGGTAAAATTATATGCCTGCCTACTATGTAAGGAAATACCTAGTAGGTATACATTCGATATTATAATTATAACATTAGATGACAATTGGTCACGCAGGTATTTTAGTTTGTAAGTACCTATATGTGTTAGGTAGGTGGCACTTAAAAATGTTAACTAACGTTCGGTCATGTTCGGTGCCAATCTCATCCAGTAATACATATCTACTTTTGTTTAATAGATATGTAATGATCCCAAGATGTTGTTAATATCGCAGGGCTGGGTGGGCTTAGGTATTGTTGCCATAGACAATTGGCACGCATAAGAATATATATTTTTAGTAGACATCTACTCTCTCACCTATTAAATTTTCACACATAGTGTTTAGGTTAAGTTTTTTGCGTTTTGCTAACCTGGGCTAATGTAAGCTTAGATATTGTAGGTACATACGTAAACATAAGTGACTGTTTATTATTAGTAGAAACAACCTGTTACCAACTGTTTTTGGTCTAATAGGATTTTACGCTAATTACGGTTAGGAGTTAAATTTTTTGGAACTTCTTGTGTCAATGATTAGACGTCTTATTGTTATTTAAGTTACTGTTGTAAACAATGGCAATATGTATTATTAATACTCTCTATAGTACCTATATCTACCTGGGCTTGCAAATCTTGTTGATGATTGGCAATTACTTGTAGTTTTTATTTAACTTCTGATACTATGGCATATAATGGTTAAGTATAGGTATAAGATTATAAGTAATGTTAAATGAGGTTTATATATTTTTTATTGCATGAGAAAGGAAGGTGAATGGTGAACGATTTCGATACTGTTCAGTAAAGTAGCATAGGTACCTAGTGGTTTAATTAATTATTGTAGGTGATCCAACTTGACACATGTTCTGTGTTCATATTACCTATTTTTATAAGTTACCTATTTGGTGTTCATAGTTTGTTTAAGGAAGGAGATGTTGTGGGTAGATCTAAGATTAATAAATCAGTCTTTGTCCGCACGTCCTAGTGGTATCATTGCTTCACCCTGATTCTAACTACTTCATGAAAGACATGAAATATAGTCATATCATACCTATACGTATGTATGTATATGACTACCGCTTGTTTGTTAAGCCCTCTAAACATATGTGACAAGCTTACAAACGATAATAGCGTTAACAAGGGCAGTCGCCCTTTGTGAATATCAGTTCCCTTGACAAGGGATAAAGATAAAGGCACAAAATTCAGTTGACGTAGAATTAAATTATTTATGGGAGTGAAACGATTTATGTTACAGGGGCTTATGATCGGTAATACCTACACGCTGTAATTTTACACACATACACACATTTTCATACACACTGCACACATGCACACATTTTCTTACACATACATTAAAAACATATAAATTTCGTCACTAACAATAACAACATTACTGTCTAATTCCAAGCTAAACTCCCGCAGTGGAAGCGATTTACACAGGTAAATTTCGAACAAAATACCAGGAGTTCAACTGGAGGCAGACAATGGCCGCGTTACGCAGCGCTAAATAGCATAC
This sequence comes from Tuta absoluta, assembly GCA_027580185.1. Lineage (NCBI taxonomy): Eukaryota > Metazoa > Arthropoda > Insecta > Lepidoptera > Gelechiidae > Tuta > Tuta absoluta. Next base: position 1,545,454 of record JAQAHW010000004.1, read on the forward strand.
GCTGCACAATATAGCAGCGCATACTATGAATTAAACGTAAACCTAAATCTATTTAACTTAATTAACTAAGTTGAGTGAAATTGGCAAATGATGTGTTCTGACCTTTACATAACTCAAGTCGGTAGTAAATACCGTCTGCCGATCTGGCGTTACGTCACACGTATTAGCACTAGATTATAAGTAAGTACCTCCAAATTATATCACCCCACGAATTCCGCAATCCGTACTAAGGAGTCACAATGATATGGTACAACAAATATGACTAAAGGGAACACACCATTAACACGAATAAACAGTTTTATCACTTACAGTCACGTGCCGGCGCAAATGCATAAATACCCAACGGAGAAAGGAAGTTCAGGGAATGGATCAAATAGGAATTCCGTTGGTACTTACAGGGCTGGGTGGAAAAGATATCGACACCCAGCATTCCACTACAGCCTTGGCGCGTTATTCACGTCAAACCACTCACAGCTTCTGTTCGTATTCCACTTTGATATTAGTCATTACGCGTGACCCAACCCGAATTTGGGCCGTACAAACGCGGGCCAAAATGGCCACCTGATGCCTATTCAACGCGACGCTCACGTGGAAGACGTCGAGACATCCAACAATCACTAAGCCTGGTATTCTAGTATAACCCAGGAGAACCGCAATAATACGATGCATCAACACGCGCGATCTCAAATTGAATCGTCCATTACACGCGGCATCACAAAACGCGTGGCGGGAAATCCGCACAATACGATACCCTCCCGTCCGAACGGTTTTGAGTGACTGACTGCGGTGCAGAAATCACCGCATGGCGCCGTCAGGCGGTCTGCGCGCACGTCGCCAGTCTCGCCCTGCGAGTGAGAAAGGGACAACACACGCCCAGAGCGACGCGTGCGATCGAGCACCGCGCCGCATTCATAGACCGTCATTAATACCTAACTCACCCCAGCATAACAACGCTAAATATTAAACATTCACCCGCCCTAGGCCGAATCCCTTAGGCCTATTCACTACTGGGGAGACGAGATAGCGTTGCTATTGCTCGCTTAAGAACTGAATCCCCTACCTGAACTGTCGCGACTCGAGGAGTGCCATCACTACCTGGGAACAAGTTGAGAATGCGCCCTCTGCGCCATCGCAGTGGCGGCAGGTTGGCATCCTTAACCAGAACGAGATCTCCGATGCGAGGGGGTTCAGTTCTGTCCGTCCACTTAAGGCGTTGCTGCAGAATGTGCAAATACTCAAGCGACCATCGCTTCCAAAAATTCTGAGACATTTGCTGCAGCAACTCATAACGCGTCAAACGATTGCTACTGACCTCTGTGTAGGGGTACTCTGGCAAGGCGTTAAGTGGTCGGCCAATTAAGAAATGCCCTGGTGTCAGGGCCTCCAGATCATTCGGATCTGAGCTAAGCGGACACAAAGGACGTGAATTGAGAACGGCCTCAATTTTACAAAACACGGTCGCTAGCTCCTCAAAGGTTAATATCGTTAAACCTATAACGCGCATCAAATGCGTCTTAGCGGACTTTACAACCGCTTCAAATATACCACCCCAGTGGGGGCATCCTGGTGGATCGAACACCCAGTTAATGCCCTGACGGGAGAGGCTCGTGCCGATAGCTTCCTCGTTTTCCGATAAAAACGTTATAATTTCTTTCATACATCGATCAGCGCCCTTAAAGTTGGTACCACAGTCCGACCTGATCAGCGCTGGTCGCCCTCTTCGCGACACAAATCTATCTAAAGCTGCTAAGAAAGCCTCCGTAGTGAGGTCGGCCACGAGTTCCAAGTGGACGGCCTTGGTTGCTAGGCACACAAACACGCACAAATACGCCTTGATTGACTTCGCGTTGCGAAGGCGTGATGCCTTTACCATAAAAGGCCCCGCAAAGTCCGTTCCCACACCCGCAAACGTCCAGGCTTCCGTCACCCGGTCCGGTGGGAGGTCTCCCATCTGAGGTTGCATTGTGGCTGCCTTCAACCGATAGCAAGGCAAGCACCGAAACACAATGCTCCGTACCGTACGTCGTCCAGACAAAATCCAAAACTCGCGCTGCAGAATAGCCAAAAGTGCATTGCAGCCCGCATGCGAGTTTTTCTGGTGACGATCCCTAACTATAAGTTCTACCAAAGGTCCCTTCTTTGGGAGTAACAGCGGATGCCGTGCTGAAAAGGGCAGGTTAGCGTTCCGAAGTCTACCTCCAACCCGGAGCATTCCATGCTCGTCCACGAACGGGTTGAGGCGCACAAGACCTCCCTTCAGCTTTCCACGGCCATCCCTGAGCAGCCTGGCCTCTTCCTCAAAATGTTCCGCCTGGACGACCCTAACCAATAAACTTAGAGCCGCATTCCGCTCCGCAGGCGAGAGGACAGGTGCCAAGTTCCGTTCTGCTTGAGGTTTTCTACAGTTGTTCACGAACCGTTTGATCCAACCTGTCACCCCTAGAAGTTTGTCGAGGGAGCTGTATCGTTCCAGCAAGAAAGCCGCACTAGGCTTAGGTACGATCTGCCCTACGTTCACTCGCAAACCTCGATCAGGTGGCCCAAGCGGCGACCCGCACTCATTGTATGGCCATCTCTCAGGTGACTCAGTCAGCCACTGAGGTCCCCACCACAGTGAGTGACCTACCAAATCAGGGGCCCTACATCCCCGTGAGGCGCAGTCCGCTGGGTTCTGTTCTCCCGGTACGTGTCTCCATACCAACGGAGTTTCCGATCCTTTAATCTGTGACACCCGATTTGCCACGAAAACCTCAAGAGTATGTACCGACGTCTGTAACCAGCACAGAACTATCCTACTGTCGGTCCATGCGTACACCGTCTCATCCAAATTGATGGTACCGCGTAGATTACTAGCGACATGATGTAGCAAGCGCGTGAGAAGCGCTGCTCCCGCCAATTCCAACTTTGGAATGGTCCATCTTGTCCTAACCGGAGCCACCTTACTCTTGGCCATAACTAGACGCACGTCTACAGTTCCCGTTGAACTGACTGTCCGCAAATAGACAGCTGCCGCGTACCCTCGCTCCGAGGCATCACAAAACCCATGTAGGGTAGCCTTACATCCCACCGATGGGAGCAACTTGCGAGGTATGGCGATGCGTACGATCCCTGGTAAGGTGGTCACAAACTTGGTCCAATCATTCAACAGCTCTCCGGAGAGCTGGTCGTCCCAACCCAAGTTTGCTATCCACAACCTTTGCAAGAAGCACTTCGCCATGAACGTCACCGGTGCGATCCACCCGTTAGGATCGAAAGTTCTGGCGATCGTCGATAATACCGAACGCTTCGTCCAAGTCTTCTGCAAAAGGTCTGGCTCGATCTGATACGTAAAGACATCATGCGTTGGCCTATATTGCACCCCTAGGATGCTCAACGTATTTGGATTGTCCGGGTTCTCGAAAAGGTGCGGGTCCTGCTGGAACTCACCTGGCAACCCGGCCAGGAGCTCTGGACAGCTGAACAGCCATTTCCGCAACTCATAACCTCCTGATTCCATGATCGCGATCAGCTCGTCTCGTAGTAGCAGTGCTTGTTGCACGCTATCTGCACCCGTGCAGATGTCATCCACGTAGACGTCGCGATCCAGTACTGCTGCGGCTCGAGGGAATCTTACCCTTTCCTGTGCGGCCAACTCTCGCATTGTGCGTACTGCCAAAAACGGACTTGGCTTCAGACCATACGTTACCGTGTTAAGCTCATAAGTGACCATCGGCTCGTCAGGGCTCTCACGCCACAAAATCAGCTGGTACCGACGGTCATCCGGGTGTATAATTGTTTGGCGAAACATCATTTTGACGTCTGCGACGAACGCTACTTGGTGCAACCGAAAATCTGTGAGGATGTCCACAATGTCCCGGTTCAACTTGGGACCCGCGTGCAGACACTGGTTCACAGACACACCATTCGATGTAGGAGCAGAACCGTCAAACACTACCCGTATCTTCGCCTCCGGTGACTTCAAAACAGCCAGGTGTGGTATATAGTAATGCTCGACACACCTCCAATCTATGCTGGACACCGACATGTGGCCTAACTCTAGGTACTCCCTCATGAATTCGATATACTTCTGCCGAAGTGCTGCATCTCGCTTCATCTTTCTCTCCATAGCCAGTAGTCTCCGTTCCGCGATCTGTCGCGAACTACCTAAGGAGGGGCGGTTTGGGAGAAATGGCAGCCTGGTAACAAACCTACCTGACGAACTTCGTGCAGTGTTGTACTGATAGAACAGCTCGCACTCGTCATCCTCTGGCTTCCGTCTATCCGCTGTGGGTGGCTCCTCAGACTCCCAAAACCTCTGCAGCACCTCCGACAACACACTACCATAGAGAACCGTATCGCCCTCTGGTAGGTCCTGAGGTCTCCAAACTGGGCCAAAAATAACATACCCCCCTGTGGTATCAACGGCCACTAAACCAGTTTGCTGAAGTACCCGTTTTCTGCCACACCAGAATCTCCCGAGGACGTCTGACCCGAGGAGAACGTCCACCGTACCAGGAGTATCAAATTCAGGATCAGCTAACTCTAAGCCTGTGGTTAACCCTCGTACCGTTGACGGTAACCGAACCTGAGGAAGTTTCCCTACCACTTCATCCAGCACCACTGCTGAGGCATGATAGCTGACCCCTGTACCTGTATTACCTAATGTGAACTCGAAGTTCACCTGACCCCGAACGTCAGGCACATCTACACCTCCAATACCTACAGCCCCATCCGTTGTGGGCCTTATATTTAAGCGTAGCCTACTCACCAGCTTACTAGACACAATACAACCCTGAGCCCCTGTATCTAACTGCTCTTACCTGTATGCTGCGGCCACCATATCCCCATACCCAAATCATTGCCGTAGGCAACAATACCGTAATTGGCCGGGGGGCCGAAGCTGGCGTGTAGGCGGCGATTACCTAGCAGGAACCTAAGCGCGGAGTGTCCGCGTCCTGCGGGGGGGTCCCCTCTCTCCGTACACCTTCGAGTGGGTCCCACTCCTGCTGATAGGGACCTCTGGTCCTGTACGCCATGGCTGGCAGCCTATAGTAACCCTGCGGCAGGCGCGCGTACCGTGGATGCGCCTGTAGCCGCGGGTGCTCAGCCAAGGGGAGAGGCATGCGTGGGTCATGGGAACTCACCATGTTGTTCAGACCCGCCGAGTACTGCATGTACTGGCCCTGGTGTTGGCACCCGCCCGTAGCATCACGTACTTGTGATGGGTGCCCCTGACCTTGGACCTGTGACCACCTACCCTGTCCCGGCACCTGCTGCCGAGGTGGTGACTGTCTCGCGCGTGGTGAAGGGGGCATCACCTGCTGATGTCCCTGGCCTCGTCCCTGAAACCCTGGTGGAAGAGGACTCCTCCTTGGAGGGGGTGGGGAGCGTTGCTCCCGTCTAGGTAGGGCAGACTCCGTCCGCTGACCCGCGTCAGCTCTGCCTCCGTAATCTCCGCTGCGGTTCATGCATAGGAGCTGATGGTGGGCACCCTGGCAGTACCTGCAGTTGGTGCTTGATGGGCACTCTCGCACCTGATGCGGCCCCATACACCTAAAGCACCAACGCCGTTGCTGCACCACACCACGACGTTTCTGCACCCGCTGTGCAGCGAACTCCTCACACGCAGTCACCTGATGCCCCGCCTCTCTGCAGTAGGCACACCTCGATTCCAAATTAGCGACGTTGTATCGCCTGGGTGGCCTACTCTTACCGTCTCGCGCCTGTGCACCCGGCCGTTCCGGGCGGCGAGCGGCCGCAGACTCCGCGTGAGGCGACTCTCCAAATTGGGCATCTACCCGCCTGCACTCGGCCTCGAGGAAGGACTTGAGCTCCTCGAAGGTCGGGAGGTAATCAGATGTCTTACCTCCGTGTGACTGTTCAAAACGAGCGGCCATGTCGCTCGGCAGGCGGCGCAACAACGTGTGGACCAGGATATAATCATAGCCTGACACCGGCATCCCCTGTCTCTCAAGAGCGTTCACTGCAACGCAGACAGGGTTGAGGACCTTGGCCCTGAGGTCCGTCCCTCGTGTGATGGTCGGCACGGTGAGCCACTGTCCCAGGAGTTGGTCAATCATGAGACGTTTGTTGCTGTATCTCTCGATCAGCAAACCGCGAGCCGTCTCGTAACTTGCATCATCGACTGGTAGATGCTTTACCAGCTCATGGGGCTCACCTTGCAGCTTGGCCATCAATTGTGCCATTTTATATGCCGGCTGCAAGTCAGTGCGGTTATGAATCACACTGTCAAACAGATCCTGGAATCGGGTCCAATCCGTGTAGTCCCCGTGGAAGACCGGAATCGCCACAGCCGGCAGGGGCACTTGCACCCCCGGTCCCCGCGGACCATGGGGTGGGTCCGGCTCCCCAGCTCTACGCCTGGTGATCACAGCAGCCGCCTGCTGGATCTCCTGCCCCATCTCCATGCACTGGGTCACATTCGTCCGGACCGTAAGTTTGACCTCCTCATCAGGCGTCCCATCCAATAACTCCTCGCATCCAGTGAGGCAATCCAACACCTCCGCGACCCGTTCGTCAATCCGTTGCGCACAAGCGATGAGTGCGTCCTCTCGGTCCCCGCGACCGACCATCGCCTGCTTAGTCGCGAACCAAATTAGGTGCGTTCTAATTTTTGCCTGAAGCTGTGTAATTGTGGGAGCCATGGTACCAACTCAAAGTAACACCGAACCTTACAATAAAAAAAAATAGACAATCGGCCCTGATCCTACCGTTAGGATATCCGCACAGGGTAAACACAACGATAATAACAAGCAATTCACTAATTGATTGGCCCTGATCCTACCGATAGGATATTCTACACAGGGCACACACTACAATCACAATAAATATATTTTTTTTTATGTAGGTAGATTAAAAATCTTATACTAAATAATCTTAAATCTAGTGGTTTTCTGAACCACGCTCTGCTACCAAAAATTGTCTAATTCCAAGCTAAACTCCCGCAGTGGAAGCGATTTACACAGGTAAATTTCGAACAAAATACCAGGAGTTCAACTGGAGGCAGACAATGGCCGCGTTACGCAGCGCTAAATAGCATACGCTGCACAATATAGCAGCGCATACTATGAATTAAACGTGAACCTAAATCTATTTAACTTAATTAACTAAGTTGAGTGAAATTGGCAAATGATGTGTTCTGACCTTTACATAACTCAAGTCGGTAGTAAATACCGTCTGCCGATCTGGCGTTACGTCACACGTATTAGCACTAGATTATAAGTAAGTACCTCCAAATTATATCACCCCACGAATTCCGCAATCCGTACTAAGGAGTCACAATGATATGGTACAACAAATATGACTAAAGGGAACACACCATTAACACGAATAAACAGTTTTATCACTTACAGTCACGTGCCGGCGCAAATGCATAAATACCCAACGGAGAAAGGAAGTTCAGGGAATGGATCAAATAGGAATTCCGTTGGTACTTACAGGGCTGGGTGGAAAAGATATCGACACCCAGCATTCCACTACAGCCTTGGCGCGTTATTCACGTCAAACCACTCACAGCTTCTGTTCGTATTCCACTTTGATATTAGTCATTACGCGTGACCCAACCCGAATTTGGGCCGTACAAACGCGGGCCAAAATGGCCACCTGATGCCTATTCAACGCGACGCTCACGTGGAAGACGTCGAGACATCCAACAATCACTAAGCCTGGTATTCTAGTATAACCCAGGAGAACCGCAATAATACGATGCATCAACACGCGCGATCTCAAATTGAATCGTCCATTACACGCGGCATCACAAAACGCGTGGCGGGAAATCCGCACAATACGATACCCTCCCGTCCGAACGGTTTTGAGTGACTGACTGCGGTGCAGAAATCACCGCATGGCGCCGTCAGGCGGTCTGCGCGCACGTCGCCAGTCTCGCCCTGCGAGTGAGAAAGGGACAACACACGCCCAGAGCGACGCGTGCGATCGAGCACCGCGCCGCATTCATAGACCGTCATTAATACCTAACTCACCCCAGCATAACAACGCTAAATATTAAACAATTACGGTCAAGTCAATATTTTTTTGTTTTTTTATTAAGTCCTATTACCTACTTTTTTAAATTATTAATTAGTTTTAGTTTCCTCTCTTTTTTTAATTTTTATGTAGAGGTATAATATAAATTAGGTAGTGCCACTAGCAGCTACTCATACATACAGCTTTGTTACTACCCAAGGAAGAAGTGAGTCATTCCCAACACAAGTAGTTTTCTTACTTACTGGGAAGACTCAAACACATGCTGCATTGTACTTTTTTTGCCATTATAGCTTTTTGATTTTGATGCTATGTGACGTGACATATCATCAGCGGGGCTACAGCACTTTGATTGGCGTGCATACATTATTTGTGACTTTGGTAACGTAACTTGCTTCAAAGTGAGTGACAAGCTTTTAACAGTTAATAAACGAAAGCTTTCACGAATAAACTTTAAAAGCACCGAACATATTTCCTACCATCTCACTCACATAATTTAACGACTCAAAGATGTGTCAGTTATTGCGACACTTACTTACGAGGCGCCTGGTGATACGAATAAAAATAGTTTCACGACTCTCCTCAACGAATAGCTTCCCATTTGACGTGTGAAATCACGTAGCTAATGTAAAATGTAAGAGCGCCCTTACGTCGCGACGTGACGCTTTAATAAAGACGAGAATGGTTTTCATGCAGTTTAAAGCTGTGTGCTGTGTGCTAGTTGTATTCAAGCACCTTTAGAAACACTTTCTTTGAACTACTTTCTATTTTATATCTAGAATTCGCGAGCTAGTCGATGCAGATTGAATCAGTGATACGAATCTTTATGGCGAGTGTACCCGTGAACGACCTAGACAGTGGCACCACTTCACAAAAAAATAATATATTCTCTTTAAACAAAAATTCTGTCAGAATATCCGTTGCCCAAGTTTTTAGTATTTTCCTCAAAGTCAATGAAATATTTTTTGCAATTAAAGTTATGGAAAAGTTTACCTAAAAATGGCGACTTTTGGTATTAGTTGCCATAACTTTATTTGCATTTCTTTATTTATATTTCTTGAGTTTGCTTGCAGGTTCTAATTTTACTTTTTCTAGTTCTTATAACAAGGACAATTGACTGAAAAAGGTTTCAAATAATGCATAGGTACTTTAGATCTTTATCAGAAAAATCTAAAGCAGTTTGAAGTCTCGAAGACGTCGCGTCTCAGAACGAAAAAGGTATTGTCGACATGAAAATAAATGATGTCGATATGAAAAAAAACCGTTTCCTCGTGGGGTATGACATGTATTCCTGCGGTAAAAAGTAGCCTAGGTCACTCTCCAACTTCTTAACTAACTATACATAAAAAATCTTAACATAATATCATCGCTTCGCTGTGACGGATAAGGACAAACAAACAGTTCATTACATTTTTACTTATTATCGACAATTTCGTTTTAATTTACAAATATGAAAATATTTCGTTGTCATATGAATAAAACCATTGCCCACGCATTTTTTTTTATCTGGTTAATAAAAGTATTCTTTACTGCAGGCTCGCGTATCAGCATTAACATGGGGCCATGCGGCGCGGCGGCTTTTCGTCGCAGCCGGGGGCGCCGTGTGTACAGCCAGAGTCTGGAGAGTAGTAGCTCCATTGCAACTGTTGGCGAGAGTCCGAGCTGCAAGTGCCTTGAGGGATCCTAGACTAGCGTCCAAGCTGCCTCTACCGCCGCGGTTACAGCCAGCGCTGGCTAACCTCTTCGCGCATACTATTCGGGTAAGTATATATTTAAGATCATGGTGTCTAGATGGTTGATTCTCCACTGTAACTGTCGACCAGATTCAGAGCTACAAGTGCCTTGCGGGATCCTAGATTAGCGTCCAAGCTGCCTCTATCGTCGTGGTTACCGCCAGCGCTGGCTAACCTCTTCGCGCATACTATTCGGGTAGGTATCTGTAACATCCGAGGGTCTGAAGAAATTGCATCTTTTGACTAGTGTGCGATTTCTAAGCCTCTTGAACCTATCGATCCGATATCGATTGAACAATCCTAGACTAGCCTTAAAACTACCTCTACCGCCACAATGCTCTGGCTAACCTCTTCGCGCATATTATTCGGGTAAGTATCTGTAACATCCGAGGGTCTGAAGAAATTGCATCTTTTGACTAGTGTGCGATTTCTAAGCCTCTTGAACCTATCGATCCGATATCGATTGAACGATCCTAGACTAGCTAAAGCTTCCTCTACCGCCGTAGTGCTCTGGCTAATCTCTTCGCGCATACTATTTGGGTATATCTATGCAACATGCAATGGGTTGAATCACAGATTTGAATGATTTTTGCTCCATTTAAGTGTTGGCTTAGGTGCAATTTCTAAGTTACTTCTCCCGTCTTAAGTAAAATGCATATGCAACACAGGACAATAAAAACTTCCATTCGTATTTCCAGTGTAACGTCCCAGAAACGAACGAGCTGCGTCGCTTCGTGTCCCGCCCGCCGTCCGCCAGCGGTCGCTTGCACTGCACCATGTTACGACACGATGATGAGGAAGCCGGGGCGTATACTCTATACCTTGAGCACTTGGGCGGGCTAGTGCCGCTTCTCAAGGGCCGGAGGACTAGTAAGATCCGCCCGGAGTTCGTCATCTTCGATCCTCAGGCAGAAGGTATCATTACTTGCAAATTTTACAGACATATTTATTGTGAATTTATCTTGACGAAACGACGCGTCGCCAACATTATCTCGTTACAAAATTTTCATCTCGAAATCTAATTGAGTATACTCAAAATAGTTTTTCTTAAATGGCCTATTCTTCTCTTTCTTAACGACCCTTTCTGAAGACTTGAATACCTCCCAAATACTTCTTCCCAAAATATCTTGTCGCCAATACGTTCAAATGTCGCTGGCTAAAGTAGTGTTACTTTGGCTCTTCAATTTCTTTAAAGTTGTTCGTAATATTAAAACTTGTGTAGAGTTTTTACAGTTTGTATCTTTTCCATTCCTAGAATGCAGCTTAATCAATCTGCCTGCCCGCGAAAGCAGCAGTAGCAGCAGCAGCGGCACGACGAGCTCATCCAGTAGCGCAGGGTCAGAACGCACCCCCAACCCCCCTCGGACCCCCCGGACCCCCCGCACTACTCGACGCGCCCCCACACACAGCCGGGACTCTGCTTCGTCTGATACCGATCAAGAAGGTAAGGAATAAACAGCTGAGAAAGCTCTTCTCACTCATGCTCTCCTGGTAAAGAAAGACGCGACTCTACACACAGCCGAGACTCTGCTGATCAAGAAGATAGAAAGCTAACAGCTGTGAAAGCTCTTTTCATTTTTGTTCTCCTGGTAACTTAAGAAAAGCTATGTTTTCTCATTTATGCTCTCCTGGTAACGTAAGACTCGCTCTCCCAACTTTTAAACCATGATTTGGTATTCTATTAGCAGAGCTATCGTCAGATCAATTAGCAATTCAGGGTTGGACACTGACATCTATATGTTGAATCACATTTAGACCATACTTATGATTAGCCAGCCAGTACACATTCAAATGAAATGAGTAGGTAACTAAATACAAATTTTAACGGTGTTTCAGGATGCTCGGGATCCCCAAGATTACAAAGAAGGCGCCGTGCGAGAGATAGACGCAAAGTTCGCAACACCTCTGACAAAGAAGACGCGTCTGACGAACTAGCGTATATCGACTCTTTGCCAGAAGTAAGTAAAAATTCTATTTACAAATCCATTAGAAATAAAATTCAAGATTAACAATAAATTATGTTATTTACAGGATGTTCGTTTAGTCGAAGTAACATCGAACATTTGGGGAACAAAGTTCAAAATGCACGGACTAGCCAAAAACGTACCAGCAAATTTAGGCCAAGTTACGTACAAGACCTCTCTGTTACACCTGCAGCCGCGACAAATGACCCTTATGATCACAGAGTTAAGGGATGACTATCCTGTTGGGCCTGATCCCAATTTCAACCCCAATATATTTTCAGAGGATGAAGAAGAAGTGTTTCAATCCAACGATTCGAATAATTCACCCTCGCACACTAATAATAATAACAACATCCGTAGGAAATTGACGCTCAATGAACGAATGAATAACGCCAATAACATTATTAATCAAAACGAAGCCTTCTCAAATAACAATTCGAGTCCATCTTTAGCACGAGCGGAATCTTATGACGAATTCCCGTACATAGACACTAATGATGTTAGTAATAATGTAAATAATGTTAGCAACGTATCGGAAGTATATTCAACCCCGGTTAGACACCAAGCTCAACCGACGGAAAGAAGAGTAAACAATACAGCGTCAGTGCCAAATAGACATGCCATTTCTCCTTTACGATGCGAGAGTTCTGTGCCTACTTTGCAATCACCAAAAAATGCTGTAGCACCAACGGATATAATCTTTGAAAGACCCTCGCCACAGACTGTCACTTGCGGAGGTAGAGGTGACTTCTGCGGTGGCAGAACTGATTATAGCGTAAGAGGAGACAATGTTTCCCTGAAAACAAACATTTCTGAACAGCAATCGTTCAGTCTGAACCTAACTTTAGAACCGAGCAGACAAGTAACGATCAAGAAGTGTGACAACCACGTCACCGATAACTGTTTATCGAAATTGCGCAAAAACATTTGCAGCAGAGGAGAATCAGGTTCTTATGACATGAACACGAGGATTCTAAAATCGTTTTGTAACAAAAACTATGAACATGAAGTGCATCCAGACGCGATGACTCGAAGAGCCGATACGTTAAAGAATTTGCAGCAAAAGGGAGAAGATCTGAAATTCATAGATGAGGAAACTCCTGTCGATACGACTATAAATAATTTGACTGACAAAGTGAGAGAAGTTAGAGTACAAAGGACGACTACGGTAGTGCCTATCAGCCCAGTCTGCGCTAACATTCCAGTGTACGATACTATGACTAGAAGCTGTAGTGTAGGATACCTAGATCTAGTAGATCCACAAGTGTTACACGCTCAAGTCAGTCTAACTGCACTCAGAGGCGAACCACCACGAAGACTAATTCTAGTAAACAATAAGAGACAGAAGCGACCGAAAAGGCATTTCAGAACTAACGAAGCCAAACAAATTGAAAGCAAGACGCCTAGCTTGAAGAAATGTGGTAAATCAAAAAGCCTCGACTCCAGCGAGTTATCGTTAACAGTTGAGAAGAGCAAGCGGCAATCTCGCGTCGACACAACCGTAAAAACAGACACCACATCAGCGAATTCGAGTAGTCGGTGCAATAGTACCGGAGGCGAAGACAACAGTGGCAACAGTACTGAAGATAGTTTAAAATCGCGTCGTTCTAGGAAAGACTATCCGGTTTGCACGTTGTGCAGACTGGTATCGCCGTACGAGAAACGTGAAGATGATTCTGTGCCATACATCTGCGTGGCTTGCGCGGCCAGGAGCGCGCCCGCGCCCGCGCCGCGCGTCGACAGTGACTCAGACTACAGCAAGTATTATAGTTAGTAGTAGCTGCTTTACTTCACCCGCGACACATACTTCACCGGTGAGGTGCCCCGCTAGGAGTAGGACGTTGTTGCTCAAAGCTGTACCGTTTGAATTTTACAAATTAATTTTAAGTATAAGACCGGGTCTATCGCGATAGTATTTAGGTAAATATTAGTAATTTACCTGTGTCCCGACGTTTCAACATAGTTTCATGTATTGTGGTCGCGGGTAGACCCGGTCTTATACTTAAAATGAGTGAAAGTGATCGCGAGTGCTTAAAAAGTTATATTGACAAATTTACTTAAACACCAAAATTGTATGATTTCATAAGTTTCTTTTCTGATCCTTATAAAAGTTATGACACATTTGCACTTATTTCTTGGTAAAAGTTGTTCTGTTTTAAGGGCTTTTACTTACAGTTGTTGGAAGGCCCCATAATATTCTTAACTTCCAGCTCTGATTTTCAGAACTTTTATATCTGAAGGTGCCTAATACAAATAAGATTTGAGAAAACACGAGCCGCGGTTGCCCAGATGAAAGAGCGTCGCTACACTAGTATTGAAAAGTTACGCTAGTTCAAATCCTGGCTACAGTATACTTGCAAGTTTTCTAAAATTGTTTACCCAACACGAGAAGTGTTTTATTAAGTATTCAATTTAAAATAAGACTTTGGAAATAACGGGTGCAGCTTTGACAAACTTCGACAATAGAGTTAGATGCCCTTGAGCACGTCACTGCCATCCCGCATGCATCTACTGCAACAAACAAACACACTACACGTGCGCATGAGCCAATTACGTAATGGGGTAGCAAACAGGGGAATTAATGGCGCCACTCCCGACTGTACCTTTCTGTGATTGGTCGAAAATGCGCCACAGTTCAGTTACTTTCTATTGGTGCGTTTAGGCGTGCGCCTGCTGCCATCTGCAATAAGCTTTAAGTTTTGCTCCCCATTATGGACCATAATATAGGAAACAAATATGGTTACTAGAGTCTGTGCGGAAAAAGGATCAGCGTAGAAATTGATGGCGCCTCTTCTCCTCAGAATCAGAATTTAAAAAAAAAATTGGTTCACTTTTTACCCACGCCTATTCTTTCTGCACAGTCTCGAGTACCTACAGCCTTCCTTTCAACTCCCTGCTTCGGTTACATAATTATTAATTTGGTCTAAAATACAACATTCTTTATATACACTCGTCTCATAATGTTCGAATTATGAATTCGAAAACAGATGCATAATGACCTACTTTATGCATTCTGCCTATAAAAACTAGGGTTTACTATAAATTACAGAAGCGTAATGACTTAATGACAAAACTCTTAATACGATAAAGTAGAGAAATGAAACGAAGTTTTTTTTCCAATACTTAAATCGCTATCTTCCGCCGCACCTGACAGTTGTTGTTGTACGGTAATTTTTCGGATGTTGTTCAGTTGTTTTAATAGGTTTTTGTTATGTTGTTGTTCAGATGTTGATTAGTTGTGGTTCAGATGTTGTTCAGTTGTTGTTCAGTTGTTGTACAGATGTTGTTCAGATGTTGTTCAGTTGTTGTACAGATGTTGTTCAGTTGTTGTTTCGATGTTGTTCAGATGTTGTTCAGTTGTTGTTCAGATGTTGTTCAGTTGTTGTTCAGATGTTGTTCAGATGTTGTTCAGTTGTTTAGTTAAGTTATTGTTAAGACTCCACATCTAAACAACTGCTAAAGTATAGATTTTTAAAAATTCATATCAAGCCATATTACGTTCTCGTATTGAATTTGTCCTTGTATCGGGCCTTGCAATGGCCGGTGCGTACGTTTAGAAAAGTGTTTCTGAGTTTTTTTGGAGAGTGTAGATAAAATAGTGTATGCAACTGCTATAATTAGGCATTAGAATGCTCGTGTCAAACTATTATCACACTCGGCTGCGCCTCGTGTGATAAACAGACACTCGCATTCTAATGACCCCCATTATACGACAGTTGCATAAACTACTATTATGTCAGTTCTACTATTAATTATGCTGTATCTTTACTAATACGGAATATTTGAATGTTATGTTTTAGACCAATTCACAAAGCAGGCATGTTAGTGTAAATACACATAGAAAAAAACACAAAATAATCGACATATTCACTCGTTCACACACAGTTTAGTACATACAAATAAGCCATAACGATCCCGTCATGACCTAAGGCTTCCCAATAGGTTCGCTCGAGCAGTTAGCTTTGCGACTGTTGGCGTCTCGCTCGTCGCGGCGCAATAAGGCCGCGTTGGAGCGAGAGAGCAGTTCCGCGCCCACCTCCCCGCGCCCCGCGCGCTCGCAACCCGCGGGGTCGCCCGCGCCGCCGCGCACGCCAAGGCATCGGTACTCATCAGCCTCGCCTATACGGTAGGTGTCTATAGATCAAAGATCAAACAATTGCGGTCCGGATTCTGACTTCTGATATAAGCTGACGTAACCCCTGACACAGATGTTGCCAAGTTTTATGATGGTGGTGGTTATCAATGATGGTGGACGAAATGTTTTTTTTTTAAACCTATCGTGAGGGGTATCTAATGAAAGGGCTTAACTAGACGATTTCAAAAATATATCGCATTTATACAATTTTTATATTTATACAAAAATGAAGCTAAAGTAGCCAAACATGTCATGTTCGGAATCCTTCAGGTATAAAACGGCTGGGACAACAGTACAACCTGGCAACATCTGTGACATTAAAGTCGACGTTACGACAATAATATCATACATAAATCACGCCTATATCCCTTACGGGGTAGGCAGAGCGTTAACGGCCGTAAAACGGAAACTTTTAAGTTTGAGGGTCAATCGGATAACTGTGTATCACTATAGTGACAGGTTGTCAGCCCATCGCCTACAATTGCAATACAAATCTAACCCTCGAGTCCCTTAGTCGCCTCTTACGACACCCATGGGTAAGAAATAGGGTGATGCTATTCTAAGCTGGCATCACACGGCAACCATAATATCAGAAGTCAGAATCAGATTTTGTAAATGGCTAACTGGCTGCCACCTGAAATAGATAGATAGATTGAACGTTTTGATAGATTAAACGTTTGACACCTGCACTAAGATGCAGAAACTTCGCTAAAATGTAAAATTTATAATTTTATCAATAAATATCTGAATCTGAATCAAAACTTCTATAATTTAAATTTACGTTCGTTACTAACGTTTCCTGAAATAGCTCCTAAATCAAACTGGAAAATGTATCTTGAAATAGCAAAAATATACTTACATAAAAAGATTAACAAATTACTGTCAGGTACCTAAAAAGGCTGGAGGTTCCCCGCCACATTTCCTAAACAAAGTAAATTATCAGTATCTGACATATATAGTTAATTTGTGAGTATCTGTAATGTACCATTCCAGGCAACTGTTGAACTCGCCGTTGCTGAACCGGCGACGCAACAAGAAGCCCTCGGAGAGCTCCGACGACGAGTCGGGGGGAGGGGGGTACAGCGAGGTCAACGGCCGCAACTACCGCGACCTTGAGACCTTCCAGAAGGCACAGCTTAGGAACAAGGTAGTATAATTAGAAGAGGGGAAAAAGGTCACAGAAATGTTGTGGATGACGTCTTAAACATTCTGGCGTTGAAAGTTTAAAAACGGTGGTCGTTTACCTTGCATTTAAGTTTTGAGATAAACATTAAACTATTTACCTGGATCCTGAAGTTTCAGCTGAGTTGCATATGCGTGGCGAGAAATTGCTTGAGTTTGCCTCATCAATAGCGCCACTCTCAACCTGTGCCTTTGTGAAAGAAGTGGACTGTTCTGGCTGATATAGTTATGTTCCCCATTCCAGCTGAAGCGGGCCGGCGGAGTCGCGACGGCTTCATCATCATCAGACGGGCGCCCCCCCGCCCCCACCCCGTCCGCGCGCCGCCAGCTCCTCATGCACAACAAGGCACCGATGTGGAACGAGAACTCTCAGGTCTACCAGCTGGACTTCGGCGGAAGAGTCACTCAGGAATCAGCCAAGAATTTCCAGATCGAGTACCATGGAAAACAGGTAACTACCACCATATATCGAGTGAAATTTTACTATATGCTGAAGACCGAAGACGGGCTCGTGATAAGGAACAATTTTCCTCAGGGAATATAGATCGAAATGACAAAAATATTTTGAACTTCCATAGTAACACTAATCAGCTGATCGGTTATTGTGAAAGGGAGATCCAATTTTTTGTTCTTTGGGAAAAGTTTTTGCTGAATTTTACCAACATTCTATGGTAACTTGCTAAACAAAGCACATAAATGGAACAAGAATTGTACCAGTTTGACATTGGCAGAATAGTCATACAGGAATCATCCAAGAATTTTCAGATCGCAAACAGGTAAGTTGTATAGGATTCCGAGAGTCTCATTATTATAAGAGTGTCCCACTAGAAAGGAAGGATAAGACAGAGTATAATGGAGCTATGTGGAGAAAATGCAAAGAGACTGCCAAGAACTTTCAGATTGAGTATCACGAAATAAATTTACAGACCTTTTAGAACAATCCTAAGATATCTTGCAACGAAATCTATCTGATACCTTAGAAGATATCTAAATGAGTTAGCTTTGAAGTCCAATCAGGCCATATCGATGGAAAGCAGGTCAAAATTTCGGGCATCGATAAGACTTAAAACTTTTTGATAAGACGTATAAACCTAAAAAAAAAATTAAAAAATTAATATTTAAATATATTAAAGTTATAATTTTTTGCATAAGTTCCACCCTTGCATGGGAACATCCTTCGAGCAACGATGGCCTGGAACGAGACGGAAGACCGTGGTGTTGCTCGAAGGGAACATCAAAATAATTGCTACGAAAGTTAGTTCAGGGTCTCCATGAAAATTCACTTTTGAAATAAACACAACCTTTTCAGTATTTTATTTTTTGCAGTAATTTTATATTTAATGTAAATCTTAACGAATGGTAAATCAAAACTGGAAAATAAATCTAGATAGTTAAGTAGTTACTTAGTTTTACGAATGAATTTTCATAGAACCCCTGAACTTACGTTCATAGCAATATTTTTATGTCGCCATGTAAAGATGGAATACGGACAGAGAACCATATTTCTTCAATAACTTTTTTAATATTTTATGAAGTCTGGTTTATTTTGTATGACTGTTGGGCGGTCACTCACTCACTTCTGATTTCCACGTCAGGTGATGCAGTTCGGTCGCATCGACGGCAACGCGTACACGCTATTTATGTCGCCATGTAAAGATGGAATACGGACGGAGAACCATATTTCTTCAATAACTTTTTAATATTTTATCAAGTCTGGTTAAATTTGTATGAACGACCGGTACTCATTTCTGATTCCCACGTCAGGTGATGCAGTTCGGTCGCATCGACGGCAACGCGTACACGCTGGACTTCCAGTACCCGTTCTCGGCGCTGCAGGCGTTCGCGGTCGCCCTCGCCAACGTCACGCAGCGCCTCAAATGAACGCAGCCGCTACAGCCAACCCCCAGCTACAGCTTACAAATCGATGTCCCAATTCAAGGTCATGCCGAGACAAATACTAGTTCTTTTACTACTAGAATTACTTACTGAACTTATTCTCAAAGGATTAGTTGGGTATGTACAGGGTGTTCGGTAGAACGTTGTACATACGATAAAGGGTGTTTCTACTCGCGATTCTGAACAACTTTTACTATGAGGCCACATGCGAACTCGCAAAGAAACAATTGGATTTTCCTTAGAAAAAATCATACCTACTCGGCGAAAATGTATAGAACACTTTTTGAAAACTTGCAAAATTTTCGAGTGCGGGCAGGATTTGAACCTGCGACTTTCGCATTACTAGTGGCGACGCCTCTTCCATCTGGGCTACCGCAGCTCATTTCTTGAACGCCAATTTTGCAAGTGTATTTTAATGCCAGTAACGCTTGGCATGGCTCCATCTACCGGGTTAGTTTTGCAACTAATACAAAATTGTATACCTAACACGGGAAGTGTTTTAAAATTTGTATAGAACACCCTAAAAAAAACTTCCGAATTTGCATGTGGCCACATAGTAAAAGTTGTTCAGAATCACGAGTAGAAACACCCTTTATCGTATGTACAACGTTCTACCGAACACCCTGTATAGTGTTTGAAAGTAAATCGTCATGGACTTAAAGAAAATGAACAGGAAACTACAATAATATTATATTACATTGCTTAGGAAGATCATAATATTACTTTTTCACAATACTATAATGTTCTTAACCATGTTAGATATTCAAAGTAATCTACGTCATACACTACAATTTATTCAAAATTTCTTTAGTCTTTTTTTTATTCTTCTTTGTGAGAGGCGGGGAATTAATTTTTTTGGAGCCATAAGTTGCCACTCGAACGGCATTTGCAGTTGTTTCCCATAGGACTTGTAAAGTGCGTGTATCGGGGCACACAGGGCAATTTCTTTATTCAATGTAGGATAATAAATATCACCACAATTTGAACATTTTTCACGGATTGGTGCAAAATAAAGAAAATATTATTAAATACCACATTTTGACGCCATGATTTGATCCGTCATTGTAAAAATAAGAAAATTATTGTACTTACAACACAATTTGCTTCTCTTTATAACAATTTTGTTTGAAGGCAGTTGAAAAACTCTGATACCAGGGTTCATCGGGTCGTTCGTCGACTTGGTGTCCCACACAAAAAAATTAAGAATTATGCCCGTAAGGCGCCTATGGGGCACACACAACTAATCCTCCGTTGAGTGGCCCCATCTATCGACCTCTTGAGGCACAATATAAGGTGTAAAAAATTAACTGCGAAAAATTTATGACTTGAACCAGTTCATGAAACTAAACGACTCGGTAGGGAGGGACTGGTTCACCCCTTCAAACAATTGCAGTTTTTTTTTACACCTCGTATATCCTCCATAAGGTGGGATAATTAATCACCCCTGTTGTGACACAATTAGATCAACATTTTGATGGCACAATTGATTATCTTTTGTCCTAGTTGTGGCACAAATTTATTATTTGTCCTTGAATTGGCACAACCTATCCTCGTAATTTTCCTTGGAGAATAAATTTATCTTTTAGAATCTTGTGGAACGAATAATTGTTTGTTTGTACGAATAGTTATTTTTTAACCATCTTCATGGTGGTTGCTGACGCACGCTGCGCAAAAAAAAGCGACACTGCGGAGAAAAACTTATAATGGTCCTTGTGGGTTTCCACATACCTCGGTGGTTGGGCTGTATCGGAAGATGTTGATAAACCAATCAACAATAAATAAACTCACTTATTCATAAAAGAAAAAAAAACATAGTTCATTTTCGTCCTAATATTGTTATTCTTAGACAATAACTCTTTGAAAACAGTTTTAGACTTGTCACTAAATTCACAATCAAATGAAATCACCTCTCGTATCGAAAAATGGAGTAGATTTTCGTAATCTACAGATACAATAAATAAACTCTCTAATACTCATTTGTTTAACTCAACTATACTGCAAAATATGCTCGTTAGTTAGTCAAATAAATACACAAGTTAACAGAGAATGTTCTATTTTCTCATCGATGACGCGTTTTGCTATATTATAAGATGTTTATGCTTATATTAACTAGTTCCGTGTTGGCTGTAGACTAGCAGAGATCACCCATCCAATTTTATACACGGCTTAGATAGGTAGTTATAATACATAAATACTTAATTAATTAAAATATTAATGCCAGTTCTACGTCTTCGAGATTGTAAGACAATTTGCTGGTTATGCTAGATGATTAAGGCGAGTGGTGTCGCAGAAGTAGCGCAACTTCACGAAAAACATCACATCTCTTCATGTAAACAATACTGTGTCCCTCAAGCTGTAATCCTCACCTATGAAAACTTAACGAAAAGCAATTTTGGTTTTGTCAAAAAATAGTGCTGAAATAGTGACAAATAGTGACATATGCAAGAAAATTAGTGACTTCATATCTCCCAAGATATGGCTATCGTTTGGTGAGGATTACAGATCGAGGCTCACGCTGTAATCCCAACTCTCGTGTGAGCAAACGGTGGGGTATTTTCACTTGGTCTACATTCCAAAAAATAGTGCCTAATTAGTGACTAATAGTGACAAAAGATGAGAAATAGTCGCTTTATAATTCCGAAGTTATAAAGGCATCTTGGTGAGGATTATACCTATAGCAATTTTTGCTGTAATCCTCACCTCATTTCTGCTAAACGCTTAGGTCTTTTGACTCAAATTTAGTATCAAAAAATAGTGCTGAAATAGTGTTCTTAAACTGCATTGATATTTATTTAGTTTATGTAGTAGAAGCAATTAAAAAAACCGTAAGAACTTCTTCATACAAAATGGTCAGGTACAGTCGCGAACAATACTTCGTATTGTCGTACTTGAAGCTCAATACTGGTTTGTTATGTCGGTAGGAACGTAATCAAACAAATTTATTTCCTTCGAGTATTTTGTTTATATCTGACAGTACACAATATTTCTCAACCACTCAGACGTGGCGATGATAACGACCGTATTTTTTTAACGCTGTTAACGCTCTGCCTAACCCATAAGGGATAAAGGTGTGATATATGTTTGTATCTATGTAGTACATAAATAAATACATAAAAGATATAGGTACCTAACTTGTTTGGTAAAAATGGAACAAAAAACATATTTATGTGGTAAAATTCATTGAACTCATAAATAAATAAAAGTAGGTAGGTATATAGGGTGAAATCTAATCAGTGACCGATAGCGAAAACCCAGAACGTGCTGGTGATAAGGAACAACTTTCCCCAAGGAACATATGGTTGAAACATGAAAAAAAAATTAGACCTCCCGTACAAAATTGCCGATCAGCTGATTTGGGTTACTATGGGAGTTCCAATTTTTTTTCGTATTTCGACATATGTTCCTTGGGGAAAGCTGTTCCTTATTACCAGCCCGTCCTGGGTTTTCGCTATCGGCCACTAAATAGATTTAATCTTATATAGTTAACGACGTTCGAGGCAAGGTATAATACTATAAGTACCTAATAATAATTTTTGTTATTTTCAAAACGTGCGTTTTCATTTTAATTTTTCATAATAATCGTAAGGGCCGTATTTGTTATATAAGAAATTTTATATTTGAATTGTCATAATACTCAATATCGCGTAACGTGATGAAACCAAAAAATACCACGCAGGCGAAGTGCATGCAATAATTTCACTATTGTCTACCCTCTCGCTCACACGCGCGGCGGTCAGTTTTCGAGGCTCGGCCAAACCGGTTTTGTTTAGCGGTGGCTTGAGCGGTGGCGCGACCAAACAGGGCTTTCAGACTTAAGAGAATACGATGTGATAAATTAATGCGCTGTGTTGATCTGAAAGATATAGCATAAGTACATATAAATACTTAATTTTTATAAAACCGTTAAAAAGTTCAAGGCGTTAAAAAATAGTCAACCAAAATACCTACTCATAAAATAGACCAAAATAATGTCAGTGGCTAAACTTATGTTTAAGTTAATACCTACCTATATTGGCAGAAATGACATAACCTAAATTAAAGCAAAAATCAAGTCTGTATTCTACGAAGTATTGTTCGCGACTGTACCTGACCATTTTGTATGGAGAAGTTCTTACGGTTTTTTAATTGCTTCTACTACATAAACTAAATAAATATCAATGCAGTTTAAGAACACTATTTCAGCACTATTTTTTGATACTAAATTTGAGTCAAAAGACCTAAGCGTTTAGCAGAAATGAGGTGAGGATTACAGCAAAAATTGCTCTAGGTATAATCCTCACCAAGATGCCTTTATAACTTCGGAATTATAAAGCGACTATTTCTCATCTTTTGTCACTATTAGTCACTAATTAGGCACTATTTTTTGGAATGTAGACCAAGTGAAAATACCCCACCGTTTGCTCACACGAGAGTTGGGATTACAGCGTGAGCCTCGATCTGTAATCCTCACCAAACGATAGCCATATCTTGGGAGATATGAAGTCACTAATTTTCTTGCATATGTCACTATTTGTCACTATTTCAGCACTATTTTTTGACAAAACCAAAATTGCTTTTCGTTAAGTTTTCATAGGTGAGGATTACAGCTTGAGGGACACACAATACTTCAGAATGTCGTTCGCACAAGTTTTCTTAATGAAAGAAAGTAAGAGAAAATGTTTATTTGTTACTAAATATTGATGGTACATTAATTTATAACTAGTTATTAAAACACGGTAACAAAAAGGTACCCACCCGCTCAGCAAAATGCTTCAATAGGCTCTATAAATTCGGCGGAATATTCGCTGTAATTTGAGTTGTAACAATTAGCACCAAAAGTCGACATTTTTGGCACTTTTACGCATAACTTTAATAACAATAAATATTTTAAACCAGAAACTTGTGCAAATTACCTACATTTGAACTGTTTGCATAAAGAGATATGATTTTTTCGTGAAGTAGCGCTAGTTCTACGTTCTCGCCTTAAATAAAATATTTAATCGATTTTATTTAAGAGCACGGATTCAAAAATTCCCTTTTAATGGTGTATGTGGCTCAAAGAAAAGGAACTATTTTCTTTTATGGGAAATAGGAGTAGCTGAGACTATTACCGTATGTATATGCAAATAATTAAGTATTAACATAATATTTATTGATTGATTGCCTAAAGAGCCTATGCTTATGTTTTGGCTGTATTAAAATAAATAAGAACGTAATTGGTATAAAGCTTTTTAAACGTTTTTCGTTATTCACTAAAGGTGACCACAAACGTTGCTATATAAACCGCTTACTTAATGTTTTAGTAGTTTTACCCTTGATAGTCGAAAATCTCTTCTTGGACTACGATTTTAAACTATCGAATGGCAACAACACTACGACATTTATATCTAGGTACGTCTGCGGCCACCCTAATTTGTTTCTACCATAAACAGCACAAATATTTTTGTTAAAGCTTAGTTAGTGTTGATGTTAAGAATAATGGTAGCAGACTGGTTGAAATATATGTGAGACCTACATTATAGATTTAGGTACAAAATGTTAAATATTTTCGGTATAGTTATCGTAGCCATTCGCGTGGCAGTAAATGTGTATGTAGTTATTAGGTACTATTACTATACGCGGTGTAAGGGATGGTGTATCGAAAAGTTTGCAGGCGTAACTAGATCAGGAAACTGAACAACTTTCCATGAACGCTATTTTGGTAAACGAGAAAAATGTATCGTCCCTATAAAAAAAATCCTCACCAGCTGACTGACTTTGAATGGAAATTTGAAAAAATATTTTCCCGACATAGGCTCCCCTTCTAAAAGTTGTTGAGTTTGATCATTCCTTTATTTATTTATTTTATTCCTGCAAAGTTTTCGGTACACAGTCCCTTACATTCTGTATATTATTAATCGATTTATTGGGCTAGTGGATAAGAGCGAATGGATCATAGGTTTGGAAGTGGAACTCAATGTATTTTTGTATCTTGGCAACATCGAAGCGCGATGGCGGCGGTAAGGAGTGTATAGAGCGTAGGTTGTATAGTCCATTAATGTTTGTAAGTTACAATATTGTACCATTTTCATTGTAATTATTTCATTCCATTGAAGGTTAAATAATTACCTTTTTATTATTTTATTATGATGATAAATCATCGTTTTTTTAGCATAGTTATATTTATGGTTAATTTATTTTAACTTTTCGATTGAACTTTTTTATGTTGTTATTATTATTTCTCTAGTAAATTAAAATAATTGTATATTAAATAGGTCAGTTAAATCGTTGTTGTGTTGTGTGTTACTATTTAAATGAAATGTTGTAATGTATAAGACATTTATTAATTGCTGTGTATTTGGTGTTTATCAGCACAAGTGTATCGATTTAACTCAAGTTGCAATTATACAGGGTGTAAGGGACAGTCCTCCGAATACTGTTAGGGTGCATTCAGACCATGAAACTGAACAACTTTCCACAAAAAAAAGATACAGGAAACATCAAAAAGCTTTGGACTTCCCATAGTAAATGGCTGGTCGTAATTTTGTATGGGAGATCCAATATTTTTTGTCGTTTACTGACATAATGTTCTTAGAGGTTCTGTAGTTTTTCAGTTTCATGGTCTGCATGCACCCTATCAGTATTTAGAGGGCTCTCCCTTACACCCTGTATATATATTAAGGCGAGTGTAGTCGTGAACAGCCTCGAAAGTGGCGCGAATTCACAAAAAAAATTATCTCTTTATACAAACAGTATAAGTATCCGTTGCTCAAGTTTTAAGTATTATCCTTAGGTAAAATTAGTACCTGCAAACTCAATGAAATATTCGCTGTAATTAGTTATGATTATGACAAAAAGTGCCTAAAAAGAGCCACTTTTGGTGTTAATTGCAATAACTTAAATTACAGAGAATACTTTAATTGAGTTTGTAGGTTTTAATTTTACTCGAGGATAATAGGTACTAAAAACTTGAGCAACGGACATTCTGATAGATTGTACTTTGTAAGTGTAAAGAAATTTTTTTTTTGTGAAGTCGCGCCACTGTCGCGGCCTCACGAATACACTCGCCTTAGTTACCTTTTATTTTAAGTTGATTAAGCATAATTGAAATTGAAATAATCGGGTGGTCAAAAATATTGATTCCAGGATCAGAATTCCAACTTATTCTGTTTTTATCTTCAATCATACATATCTATGGTTAATTATTGTAAAATTTAGTATGTAATATGATTCAATATTAACCTTAATTTCTCACCGAATTGTTTTGAAAGACTGCACTTTTATATTTAGTGATTATGTTTGTGATATTATTTAATTACTCACTAGACTTAAGCGGTAGTTATCGAGTGTGTAAGTTGAGGTTATGTTTATTTTTGCTATTCTATAGTTCTGTTGAACATGGGGCAAGTTACAATTTTGCACCTCTAAGTCATCTGTTATTTTTTTTATCTCTAACTAAATTTTAATCATTATTTTTCACTCCCGTGAATTGTTTCATGGGAATAGAAAAACTTAACGTATTTTTTTTAACGGCGGTTTGAAAAGGCGACTATCTTACGCTATTACAACTTTTTTGAAATTATTAGGGATATTAACGTTGTAATAGAAGAAATTAAATTTGAAATTTTGACGCTTTAAGTGCAAATGTATAACTGAGAGAAATTTACACGAATTTAATTTCAACCTGCGGGTTTACATAGAGACCAGAGATTTTGCCCGATTTGAAGTGGATTGAGCACACGTGATACTGTAGCTCAGTAATACAGAGCACCGGCCGAACCTTATAAAATTTATGGTAAATTTATTTACTTAAATATAAATGACAACTTAAAAACTCTATAAAATAATCAACAACTTAACAAGGAATGTTTTCAATTTTGATATTTTTTACAGTAAAGTTATAAAACGGGTCGCTTTTTCATACGTTTATAAAGGGTGTTAAAGAATGCTAAAAATATTTCAAGGGTTAAACATTGCTATGAAACTGAACAACTTCTCCGAGTTCTTAGTAGAGTGTGTTCAGTTTCAAGGACTGGTCGACCCTTTGAATTATTTCTAGATATTCTTTACACCTTTATTATTGTTATAATTCAGTTGAATGCAATGTCGATAATCTTAAAATGTCCAATCGCTTTTTCTATAAATCACCTTGTCAGTTGTACATACCTTCGATAGTGGCAAAGTGTAAATAAAAACTATTCTCCAGATAAAAAAACATCTGCGTTTTATTTTATTATAAACGATAAACTTAATAAATATGAGTAACTAGGAGTCTTCGCGGAAAAAGAACCGACGTGAGATTTGGGGGCGCCACTGTGCCTTTGTATGAGAAATGTCATAGCAACATATGAAAAAATGATTAGTTCAGTTTTTCCCCACGCCTATTCTCTTTACGCACAGACTGTATTAAACAATTATTTGCATCGTGCAAAGGCAGCTTGTTTTGTACCACTATTTATATTATCATTAAGCCAATAATGGTGAACTGAACATTTTATTTATTTGGTAGCACTGTTTCCTAGCAATTAGCGCTACAATCGCTATTTTATAAAATGCATACTATGAAAATCTATCTACAGATCAGGAAGTTCAACTGTTATTAATTAATATTCCTATTTTAGAAAATTTGCAAAATTTTCTACAGCGGGCAGGATTTGAACCTGCGACTTTCGCCATCACAAGTAGCGACGCCTCTCCCACCTGGGCTACCGCGGCTCGTTCCTTGCCCGCGAATTTTTGCAAGCGTATCCTAATGCCAATAACGCATGGCACGGCTCTATCTACTGGGTTAGGCGTGGCCACTAGTGATGGCGATAGTCGCAGGTTCAAATCCTGCCCGCGGTAGAAAAATCTGCAAGTTTTCTAAAAGTGATTACAAATTTGGTATTCAATTAATATTCTATTGATTGTTTTTCCACAACTTATGGTTTATCAGCCTTGGGGATGAAACACGTTGTTTATTATAGCTTTTAGTTAGCTTGGGAGCATTACCTACTGGACTTTCACCCTTCTTTATTACAGCCGCCGAGAGAAGTCGTATTTGACAGCTGTCAGATTCATGATAATACTATGGCAGAGGGTTGACATCTCTTTTAGTATGGAGATGACAGCTGTCCAAACCGACTTCTCTCGGCGGCAGTACTATAGGCATCATTCATGGATGATTTATAAGGCTAGCGAAGATTAAATGCAGCATGCGTGCGTGCGTGCGTGCGTGCGTGCATGCACGCAACGGTTGTAATGCATGGATGTGTATGAAACATACCTGACTAGATTTGTCGCGCGTGCTGTTATCTACGCCTCCATACATTACAATTCGTGCGTCGAAGCGCGTACATTACTTGCGTAGACGTACACTTCACGCGACGCAGCCGGTATGCGCAAGCCTTTAAGTCTTGCTGAATCGTGATAGTCCAATACTCTGGGCATTACCAGTACAATTATTTTATCCAGAATCTCAAACAAGTACGTATTAATCGCACAAATACTAATAATTAGTTTCATGATTCAGCCATTTCATAAAATATTCACGAATTCACGGACTACATACACCGGAGTCTTTTTTTATCAATACCAAAAAGTCTGTCATATTTTTAAAATGTATTAGCGCCAACGCTGCGTGACGCGGGTCGCCCGGGTCGGGTATTTTGTTTTGCCGAATCTAGCCCGCGCGTGCAGCCCGCCCGACGTGGCGTTTGCGCTTAACAGCTCGCAAATTCATCGAATATATTTTTATATAGGTCGTATTTAATTCAGCCAGTAAAACTGATCAACATTTCTCAAATTAACATTATATGTCGAAAGATGAATAAAAAATGACCTCCCTTAAAATGAATGAAACATGTTTGTATGAGAGGTCCAAATTGTTAACCCTTTTTTTATTGGAAAATGTTCAGTTTTACGAGTAGAACTTACAAAAATATTAGCACTGAATTTCTTATGTAGTACTTGCTTTTCTAACTTATGAATACTCGGATTTCAGTAGCAAATTGAAAGTGAACCATGTAAATCTTTATTGAAACAAAGTCGATAATGGCTGGCGTCTGCGCGAGCTGACCTGTGTGTAAACAATATCGACATTAGCAATTAACAGATGCTTTCCCGTTTTCCCGGTGGAATAAGACTTTTTCCCGACATGTAATAAACATAAAAATCTTTCTCTTGAATCAAAATCAAATCGTCTTGAATATGCGAGCTGTTTCTTGCATGTGGCAGCCACCAACTAATCCTCACCTTTACATCACAATATAGAATTCTTTCAACATTTCACTCACTTAGTCCACACATTGACCGATATCCACACAGCTGCAACCACGTACAGGCTTTTATTCTAGCGTACCCATTTCTTAGCCAATACTAAGATACCTCATTTACTTTCTTAATAAGAAAAATAGGACAGGAAATCTACAGATATCATATGCCTTGACAGCAGGTAGCTAGATAGGAAACCAAGTGAACGTGGACATAAGAAAATCTGTATGAATCTGACATCTGACACAGAGCTCAAGCTATATTTTAAAAACTATAAACTATGCCGTGTGATGCCGGCTTAGAATAGCATCACCTCATTTCTTTCCCGTGGGAGTCGTAAGAGGCGACTAAGGGACTCGAGGGAGTGTGTTGCTATTTTAGGCAATGGGCTGACAACCTGTCACAATGGCGGTACACAATTTTCCGAATGACCCTCAACTATTTGTCAGACGTGGCGTAAATGTCCGTTTTCGCGGCCGTTTACGCTCTGCCTACCCCACAAGGGATAATAGGCGTGATATGTGTATGTATGTATAATATGGTAGCAACTTGGGGAACTAATGGCGCTACTCTCGACTGTGCCTTTTAACTGTGATTGGTCGAGAGCGAGTGAATGTCAAAGTTCAGTTAGTTCTTATTGGTGCGTTGAGACACAGTCGCGCCTGCAAACATCTGCAATAAGCTTTGAGTTTTCCTTTTCAGTATTAAAGCCATAGAGAGCTCTCTAGTTTGCGATCATCAACGACAACAATTCACGTGTCTTACTTAGTTGACGAGCTCAGTGCAAGATTTTAGCCACTTCTTGCGACACCCAAAAGTAGTAATTCAGTAATTCAGTAATTCATTTATTCATGTTCATGTTCAGTAGTGGGGTGATGCGATTTTGACCTGGCACCACACCGAGTTTGATACAATTTCAGGGATCAAGTGTCTTAAGAATTCAAACGAAGTTGTAGGAATACTGTCAACTTTTTGCAGAACTGGGCGCGGCTGTCATATTAGCATTGATACATTTAAAACACATTCTGGACCAGTCACAGTAAACTGGCAGAGTCGAGGGTTGCGCCATTTATTACAGTCTTCCTCCTGATTTCCTGTCTCGTCTTTTCCAAATTAAAAAGAGTAAAAGAAGTAACGAAATATAGTGTTCGGTAAATCAGTAAGAATAAGTTCAGGGCGTGTTCTAGACTGAACAACTATTTGTCTAAATATGAAATAAATTGGTTGTCGTATACAAATATGTTCAAAAATAACAAATCACTTTGTACAGGACAGTAACTTTTTATCATTGTAATTTTTTTACTGTTTTGAAATGAGTCATTGTTACTTAAATAAATAAATAATTTTATTTAAAAAGAGTTCAGTTTCAAGCCCTGAAAGGACATCATCTGAAAAAAATGTACCAAAACACAGCATGAAGCTAAACCGAAATGGGTAGATGTCCTCATTGGAGGACACGCTCAAACTGGCGAAAATCTCTCAAAAGATTTGCTTATAGTCTCAGCACTGATCGAAAATTAAAATACAACGAAAAAAAAAAAAAGTTTCAAGCCCTACAAATATTCTTACTGAGTTTCCAAACAGCCTGTACTAGCTGTGGAAAGGGGGACATTCGCTAGACCTGGGCCAGTATTCAGAGCACATGGTTGGCGAGCGCATGGTTGGCGAGCGCGTGGTTGGCGAGCGCCCGCTGCTAGTCGGAGTCACTGCTGCGCCCCGGGACGTAGTCCTCGTCCTCCTCGTCAGAGATCTCCAGGTCATCCAGGTCTTGGAATAACGATTCGTCTACTTTCACTGCATCACCTGGAAAATAGGAAAATACGTGGATTTTACATGAGAAAAATACATGGGATTAAGTAAATGAGAAGTAGATTGAGGGTTAAATTTTGGCACAAAGAGCTGATTTGATACAGCTGTCCATCTATCATTATTCAGTCATTGAAAAATGCACAGTTGTTTCACAGGAGCGCTCATATGATGTATGAAGCAATCAAACAACAAGTATGGAATAGAATGTACTGAAGGAATCCAAACTCCAAACCAAATATTTGATGAATATACAAGGAGTTAAAAAGAGTTTAAAACACTGCCGTGTGATGCCGGCCTAGAATAGCATCACCCCATTTCTTACTCATGGGTGTCGTAAGAGGCGACTAAGGGACTCGAGGGTGTGTATTGCAATTTTAGGGCTGACAACCTGTCACTATAGTGATACACAGCTATCTGATTGACCCTCAAACTTTTGTCAGACGTGGTATTAATATCCATTTTATGGCCGTTAACGCTCTGCCTACCCCGTAAGGGATATAGGCGTGATTTATGTATGTATGTATGTATGTAAAACACTTCCCGTGGTAGATGGAGCCGTGCCACGCGTTACTGGCATTAAAATACACTTGCAAAATTGGCGGGCAAGGAATGAGCTGCGGTAGCCCAGATGGAAGAGGCGTCGCCACTAGTAATGGGAAAGTCGCAGGTTCAAATCCTGCCCGCGTTAAAAATTTTGCAAGTAAAAAAAAAATACATAGCTAATTACGAATTTCGACAAATTAAAAGCCAAAGGGTAGATTTAAAACAACAATAATGAGATGCAAAATTCCATATTTCTACCATGGGGAAAGCTGTTCAGTTTCATGAGTACCTTGACCTCCTTTCAGCTTGTTATAGTTTTTTTGCTACTCCCTGTATTCAGAACAGATGAAAATTTAAACTGCATGGCAATCAAGTCTAGAACAAGAAACGAATATTTATAAGAACTTACCATCATCCAGGAATTTAAGATCAGATTCGTTGAGCGTCTGGTCCCTGAGGAACAGCTCTTTGCCTGTGAGTTTGCTTTTTTGGGCGTTCTCTTTATCTCTCTTGGCCTGAATGCCCATGTCTAGTTCAAACTGCTTCCTCCACGCGAGGAACGATTCTACTGTGACGCGGGTGCCTTCGAACCTTTTCTGAAAATAATTCAGAAATCGTAAATTAAAGTATAAAAACTGGATTCAATCGGTATGAGAAATATTACAAGGTTTGCCTGCACACAGCTGTGGATGATCTTAAAATAGCAATTTAATAAAAAATACAAAAATAAATTGTAGGTCCATTGAAAGTTTGTTACAGAATTGAGGGAATGAGAACAAGAAAAAAACAACCAAAAGCTTTGTTTGTTATAAACTGAAAACATTTCTAGTTACAAAGTAGACAACCAGTTGGTGTAAGTAATTGTCAATTTATGCAAATACCTAAATGCTACCTGTTTTTTGTCAAATACAGGGATGGTTCCGAGTGACCGACTTTCCCGAAAATGCTTAAAGGTGCTGTTCCGAACCGAGCGGCCGACGGCCGGCGGCCGACAGCATATGCCGCGGCGGCCGTCCTTGGCCGCCGCGGCACTACTGGTTCGTATGGACTTGTATGGGATACTATCCGAACCGAGCGGCGACTGCACATGCTATCGGCCGCCACGCATCTGCCGCGGCGGCCGACTGCCGACGGCCGACGGCACATAACTGCAGACCCGTATAGCCGCGGCGGCTTTACGTTGGTTGGGTCGGAATATAGTTTTCAGGACTAGTTATTATGTATAGGTTATTATGGTTCATCGGGTTATTATGGTTCATCGGGTCGTTGGGTTCATCTTGTCGTTCGGGTTCATCATGTGGCCATAGTTCATCGGTTCGCTAGGTTCATCGGGTTATTATGGTTCATCAGGTCGTTGAGTTTATCTTGTCGTGAGGGTTCATCATGTGGCCAGAGTTCATCGGTTCGCTAGGTTCATCGGGTTATCATGGTTCATCGGGTTATTATGGTTCATCGGGTCTTTGGATTAATTTTGTCGTTAGGGTTCATCATGTGGCCAGAGTTCATCGGTTCGCAAGGTTCATCGGTTTATCATGGTTCATCCGGTCATTACGGTTCATCGGGTCGTTAGGTTCATTTTGACGTTAGGGTTCATCATGTGGCCAAAGTTCATCGGTTCACTAGGTTCATCGGGTTATTATGGTTCATCGGGTCGTTGAGTTCATCTTGTCGTTAGGGTTTATCATGTGGCCAGACTTCATCGGTTCGCTAGATTCATCGGGTTATCATAGTTCATCGGTTTATTATGGTTCATCGGGTCGTTAGGTTCATTTTGTCGTTAGGGTTCATCATTGTGGCTAAAGTTCATCGGTTCACTAGGTTCATCGGTTTATCATGGTTCATCGGGTTATTACGGTTCATCGGGTCATTGGGTTCATTTTGACGTTAGGGTTCATCATGTGGCCAAAGTTCATCGGTTCACTAGGTTCATCGGGTTATTATGGTTCATCGGGTCGTTGAGTTCATCTTGTCGTTAGGGTTCATCATGTGGCCAGACTTCATCGGTTCGCTAGATTCATCGGGTTATCATGGTTCATCGGGTCGTTGGGTTCATCTTGTCGTTAGGGTTCATCATGTGGCCAGAGTTCATCGGATTGCTAGGTTCATCGGGTTATCATGGTTCATCGGGTTATGATGGTTCATCGAGTCGTTGGGTTCATCTTGTAATTACGGTTTATCATGTGGCCAGAGTTCATCGGTTCGCTAGGTTCATCGGTTTATCATGGTTCATCGGGTTATTATGGTTCATCGGGTTGTTGGGTTCATCTTGTCTTTATTGTTCATCATGTAGCCAGAGTTCATCGGGTGGTAAGAGTTCATCGGTTGGCTGCGTTCATCGGGTCGTTATTGTTCATTGAGTCGCCAGAGTTCATAGGTATGCTAGGTTCATCGGGCTATCATTGTTCACCGGGTTATCCCGATGAATCATGATAACCCAATGAACCTAGCGAATCGATGAACTCTGGCTACTCGATGAACAATAACGACCCGATGAACTCTAGGCACATGATGAAACCTAACGACAAAATTAACTCAACGACCCGAGGAACCATGATAACCCGATGAACCTAGTGAACCGATGAAATTTGGCCACATGATAAACCCTAAAGACAAGATGAACTAAACGACCCTATGAACCATGATAAGCCGATGAAGCTAGCGAACTGATGAACTCTGGACACATGATGAACCCTAACGACAAGATGAACCCAACGACCCGATGAACCATGATAACCCGATGAACCACGATAACCCGATGAACCACGATAACCCGATGAACCTAGCGAACCGATGAACTCTGGCAACTCGATGAACAATAACGACCCGATGAATTCTGGCCACATGATGAACCCTAACGACATGATGAACCCTAAGGACTAGATGAACTCAACAACCCGATGAACCTAGCGAACCGTTGAACTTTGGCCACATGATGAACCCTAACGACAAGATGAACCCAACGACCCTATGAACCATTATAGCCCGATGAACCACGATAACCCGATGAACAATAACGACCCGTAGAACTCTGGCCACATGATGAACCCTAACGACATGATGAACCCTCAGGACTCGATGAACCCAATGATGAACCTAGCGAACCGTTGAATTCTGGCCACATGATGAACCCTAACTACAAGATGAACCCAACGACCCTATGAACTATGATAACCCGATGAACCATGATAAGCCGATGAAGCTAGTGAACCGATGAACTCTGGACACACGATGA
This sequence comes from Tuta absoluta, assembly GCA_027580185.1. Taxonomy (NCBI): domain Eukaryota; kingdom Metazoa; phylum Arthropoda; class Insecta; order Lepidoptera; family Gelechiidae; genus Tuta; species Tuta absoluta. The sequence goes on from JAQAHW010000004.1 coordinate 1,580,137, forward strand.
ACCCTAACGACAAGATGAACCCAACGACCCGAAAAATAATACCGTATCGTATGATGCCGGCTTAGAATAGCATCACCCCATTTCTTATGTCCATTTCTTATGTCATTTCTTAGGTCTATGAGATGTGGTGGCAACACTGAACGGTCAAGTTGTAAACAAAAGAGCTCCGTCTAAATTTATTAAATTTTATATAATATACGGCCCATTCCAAGTTCATAATATATTAGTTAGTTGTAATTAGTAATAATTTAAGTTATTTAGTGCTTAAGGTGCGTGAAAACACGTTTTTATCGTAAAAAGTGTAACGGAAAAAATCGTTAGTGACAGTTACTTCAATATTTGAATATCACAACGTAAATAACTAAATTCGAGTATTTTTAGCGATTATTAAAACCTATATATGTGTTAAACTTGTGTTTCTACGCTTGTGCAAAACAATTCTGTGAAATTACGTAATTTTTTTAACGAAACATAACCTCAATCTTGGTAACCGCTCATTTAACATACAAGGTAGTTACTTATGTCCATGTCGCTGGCTCCCCAAAGTACATATTTTTCAAAGCTGAGAGGCTCAAACGTTTGTGACCAATGGATGGACTCTTATTTTAAGACTGGTTTTCAATGTGACGCTACCTAGACTGAGATCTCAGGTCAAAAAATTGGGGAGCCAGCGACATGCTTTTAGGTTAGAATTTCGGAGAAATCATCAGATTACTTGTTAACGGCGCAATGTGCCAAAACGATGGCTATGCCAAAGAAATGTGACGGAATATGTGACAGCTACAAGCACATTCAATAGCTATGTGACTCAACTGGAGCTGAGAAATAAGCCATGGAATGTTTCCAACCCATGTCGCTGGCTCCCCAAAAAACCGGCATCCGAAATCTCTGCAAGTATCACCTAAAACTACTAAATAAACTACTATTCTCGATCGTAATGTAGTAAAGACTCGTTCTTCAAACAATCTCCTCTAGAATCAGCTTCGTTTTTGAGAAAACATAACATTTGTTTTTGTATGAATATAAGGGTGACTACATCGTTCAACCTGTTTTGGGACAGTTTCAGGAACTTATGGCTTTAGATTTCCGTACAGATTTTACTATAAATGACCTTAAATAATGTTAAGAAAGTGCTCCGCTTGAATTGATTCCTATAATTAATAAATAAATATCGTTTATTCTCATAAAACTGTAGCGTTGTTACATTTTCAGTCTGTACAACATGTATGTAGGTATAGTCAGTTATAGCACATAAGGTAACAGGGATACTCCAAAAGAACTGAATTATTTTTATCCCCAGTTAATACATAATCAAAATTTAAACTTATTCTCATAAAATAAATAAATTTTCTACTAAAACATATTCATGTCAAGAAAAAAATATTGCTAAGGACAAAAATGATTCAGCTCTTTTGGAGTACCCCTTTTACCTTATGTGCTATAACCGAGTGTACATTCCATTTTTTTTTAATGGACCTGTGTTCCATGGAAAATGTTTTTCAGTTTCATCAATACTTGACTAGACTTTTATAAATATACTCTACACGCATTATTTCAATTTAATAGTTTTATACATGAGAATAATAAAGCACTGTTAGTGCATAATACTCTAAAACATTAATACCTAAACACAGCCTTATGCGCGCTAGCGCTCACGTGCAACTTTATTGCCGGGTGACATTCGGACCTATCCATGAATATCTCTTTTCGACGAAAATGAAAGGGACTTCCGGTGTGCTCTTGATAAGTCGCCGGCCGCGCCGGTGACGATTTCTCCCGAACGACAACAACGAGATCGTGTATACTACAATGAATTTGTACTATAAATGTTATAATAATAAACCGTGGAAAATACCGTCAAAAATCTAAGTACGTTTAATAGGTAAGTTGATGTGCTGCTAATAGTACCAGCACAATATAAACACTAAGAGCCCTTCGCGGACATTGTTCAAGGTAATATTTAGTATAATTTGTACGGAAATCATTAAACCATAAGTTCCTGAATCTGTCCCAAAAAGGGTTGAACGATGTAGTCACCCTTATATTCATACAAAAACAAATGTTGTGTTTTCTCAAAAACGAAGCTGATTCTAGAGGAGATTGTTTGAATAACCTGTATTTACTACATTACGATCGAGAATTCCTCTTCGGTTAGTAGTTTTAGGTGATACTTGCAGAGATTTCGGATGCCGGTTTTTTGGGGAGCCAGCGACATGGGTTGGAAACATTCCATGGCTTATTTCTCAGCTCCAGTTGAGTCACATAGCTATTGAATGTGCTTGTAGCTGTCACATATTCCGTCACATTTCTTTGGCATAGCCATCGTTTTGGCACATTGCGCCGTTAACAAGTAATCTGATGATTTCTCCGAAATTCTAACCTAAAAGCATGTCGCTGGCTCCCCAATTTTTTGACCTGAGATCTCAGTCTAGGTAGCGTCACATTGAAAACCAGTCTTAAAATAAGAGTCCATCCATTGGTCACAAACGTTTGAGCCTCTCAGCTTTAAAAAATATATACTTTGGGGAGCCAGCGACATGGACATTAATTAATTACATGCTTTACATTAATTAATGTCCATGTCGCTGGCTCCCCAAAGTATATATTTTTCAAAGCTGAGAGGCTCAAACGTTTGTGACCAATGGATGGACTCTTATTTTAAGACTGGTTTTCAATGTGACGCTACCTAGACTGAGATCTCAGGTCAAAAAATTGGGGAGCCAGCGACATGCTTTTAGGTTAGAATTTCGGAGAAATCATCAGATTACTTGTTAACGGCGCAATGTGCCAAAATGATGGCTATGCCAAAGAAATGTGACGGAATATGTGACAGCTACAAGCACATTCAATAGCTATGTGACTCAACTGGAACTGAGAAATAAGCCATGGAATGTTTCCAACCCATGTCGCTGGCTCCCCAAAAAACCGGCATCCGAAATCTCTGCAAGTATCACCTAAAACTACAAACCAAAGAGGAATTCTCGATCGTAATGTAGTAAATACACGTTATTCAAACAATCTCCTCTAGAATCAGCTTCGTTTTTGAGAAAACACAGCATTTGTTTTTGTATGAATATAAGGGTGACTACATCGTTCAACCCTTTTTGGGACAGATTCAGGAACTTATGGTTTGATGATTTCCGTACAAATTATACTAAATATTACCTTGAACAATGTCCGCGAAGGGCTCTTAGTGTTTATATTGTGCTGGTACTATTAGCAGCACATCAACTTACCTATTAAAGGTACTTAGATTTTTGACGGTATTTTCCACGGTTTATTATTATAACATTTATAGTACACATTCATTGTAGTATACACGATCTCGTTGTTGTCGTTCGGGAGATATCGTCACCGGCGCGGCCGGCGACTTATCAGGAGCACATCGGAAGTCCCTTTCATTTTCGTCGAAAAGAGATCTTCATGGATAGGTCCGAATGTCACCCGGCAATAAAGTTGCACGTGAGCGCTAGCGCGTATAAGGCTGAGTTTAGGTATCAATGTTTTAGAGTTTTATGCACTAACAGTGCTTTATTATTCTCATGTATAAAACTATTAAATTGAAATAATGCGTGTAGAGTATATTTATACAAGTCTAGTCAAGTATTGATGAAACTGAAAAACATTTCCCATGGAACACAGGTCCAATATAAAAAAAATGGAATGTACAGTCGGTTATAGCACATAAGGTACCAGGGGTACTCCAAAAGAGCTGAATTATTTTTGTCCTTAGCAATGTTTTTTTCTTGACATGAATATGTTTTAGTAGAAAATTACTTCTTTTATAAGAATAAGTTTAAATTTTAATTATGTATTTACTGGGGATAAAAATATTACAGTTCTTTTGGAGTACCCCTGTTACCTTATTTGCTACAACCGACTGTACACTCGGTTTTAGCACATTAGGTAAAAGGGGTACTCCAAAAGAGCTGAATCATTTTTGTCCTTAGCAATATTTTTTTCTTGACATGAATATGTTTTAGTAGAAAATTTATTTATTTTATGAGAATAAGTTTTAATTTTGATTATGTATTAACTGGGGATAAAAATAATTCAGTTCTTTTGGAGTATCCTTGTTACCTTATGTGCTTCAACTGACTATACCTACATACATGTTGTACAGACTGTGAAAATTTAACAACGCTACAGTTTTATGAGAATAAACGATATTTATTAATTAATTATAGGAATCAATTCAAGCGGAGCACTTTCTTAACATTATTTAAGGACATTTATAGTAAAATCTGTACGGAAATCATTAAACCATAAGTTCCTGAATCTGTCCCAAAAAGGGTTGAACGATGTAGTCACCCTTATATTCATACAAAAACAAATGCTGTGTTTTCTCAAAAACGAAGCTGATTCTAGAGGAGATTGTTTGAATAACGTGTATTTACTACATTACGATCGAGAATTCCTCTTTGGTTTGTAGTTTTAGGTGATACTTGCAGAGATTTCGGATGCCGGTTTTTTTGGGGAGCCAGCGACATGGGTTGGAAACATTCCATGGCTTATTTCTCAGCTCCAGTTGAGTCACATAGCTATTGAATGTGCTTGTAGCTGTCACATATTCCGTCACATTTCTTTGGCATAGCCATCATTTTGGCACATTGCGCCGTTAACAAGTAATCTGATGATTTCTCCGAAATTCTAACCTAAAAGCATGTCGCTGGCTCCCCAATTTTTTGACCTGAGATCTCAGTCTAGGTAGCGTCACATTGAAAACCAGTCTTAAAATAAGAGTCCATCCATTGGTCACAAACGTTTGAGCCTCTCAGCTTTGAAAAATATATACTTTGGGGAGCCAGCGACATGGACATAGTTACTTACCTATTTTCTGCGTTCAAAATGCATACTACAAGGTCCCAAACAATTCGTCAACTAGAAGACAACTTAAAGGCGACTTTATTAGAACTTAAAAAGTGTAAAAACACAAATGAGCAGTTACTAAGAGAACAGGATGAAAGTGAGCAGGAAATGTTAGAAATTAATAATAAAAATCACCAATTAAAGAGTGAGATGGCAGAAATGTACCATCAGTTGGTAGATGTAACAGGTGAGAGGGACCGGCTTCAAGGAATAGTAGATAACTTTGACCGGGACGGAAATGCGTTTGAAGACACCTTGAGGCGTATTACTGTCCTGGAAAGAGAATTGCGCGATGCACACAAAGAAATCTCCTTTTTGAATGAGACTATCCAAGACCTAAAGTCATCACAAAGTGCACTTACCACCCAGTCGCTGTTTGAGGAGCTGGTCGCTCCTACTGTTGCGGTTTCTACCATCTCACTCACCCAACACCAATCGGTCGAGACTACTGAGGAACAAGTAGTCGAGACCATCGATCTCACTACGTGTGACAGTCCATTTAAAAACTCACACATAACTTCAGTCACTTATAGCAAGAAAAAAACAAAGAAAATTATAAAACTTAACAATTTCATAAAGAAAACGCAATCTCTTATTAGGCGTAACATACTGTTTTGCAATAACTCGAATTGTAATATAGAACGTTCTGAATTAATTAAAGAAGTTAAATTTTGCACTTCATCATTAGAACAAACTAGGGAAATTTATGAGCGTGACACACAGCGCCTCCAGTCGGAAATGTCTGCGTTAAAACGGTCATTAGAACACATTTCCATTAAGTATAACTCAGCGCGAAAAGAAATAAAGGAACATGTGCTGGCCATGAATAGTTTGTTGAAGTCATGTAAATATAACGGTGACAATTCTCAATCATTGACAAACAATCAATGCGATTGTGAGAAAACTTCAACAGAGCTATCCGTCCCGGCCGTGTGTCCCGAGCCCGCGTCACCTCGCGTCTGTACACAGCTGACTGGGACGCTGTCGGTGTCGCTCCCGCTCGCCGCCGCCGCCGTCACCGCCGCCGCCGCCGCCGGGTCGGTGTCGCGGCCGGTGCCGGCGGCGCCGACGCAGCCCGCGCTTATGGGTGATGACGATGTCCCTTTACCACCCACACAGGATAAGCGACCGTGTGACATTGTTATGTTTAGTGATGAACTTGGTAAAAATATGGGTTTACAACTTGGCCATTGCATGGGTCAGGCAGTAATTAATCATTGCATGCCTGGCGCCGATTATTCTACACTCATAAATACAGTGTTGGCATCACAATTTTCCAAAAAAACCATTGTTATTATTTTTAGTGGCAGAAGGGGAAATGCAACAAAAAAGGACTTAGCTTTGTATTCAAACAAATTGTATTCAATTGTTAATGTTAAACAAGTCATTTTGTTTGCTTTTCCCTACAGCCAAAAATTTACTAACCTAGAAAATAATACTCGACATTGGTGTAACAAGTACTTACATACATTGACATGTCGCAATCCTGACAAATTTCATTTTATCGACACAAATATTTTTATTGGACAATATTTTAATGTAACGAAAGATAGATATTATCTATCTAAAGTTTATAAACGACAGATAGCAGAGTTACTATCTTATTTTTTTATTAATTCAGCCAATTTGTTGGCTAACCAGACAACTGCTTCTATTGAGCAGAATATACATACAAACCTTATAACGTTGGAATCGGTTCCAAGTTCTTTAAATTAATTTCTAAGACAACAGAGAGTAACTCTGGCAGAACGCCGTCTTTTAGTAACTTGAGTGATTCTATCTTGCCAAAACATAATATAAACAATAAAATTAATATTTGTAATACAACCAAAATTCAAAATAGCCGTGTTTTGAATATTGTACACCAAAATATTCAAGGCATAATTAGCAAAGAGTTAGAAATTGAACTTTTCATGAACTGTAATAATATTGATATTCTATGTATAACTGAACATTGGCTTAGAGATTATCAGTTAATGTTCAGTTTTAGTAATCACCAGGTGGCAAGTTCGTTCAACAGATCAACAGCAATACGCGGTGGATCGTTGATACTACTTAAAAACGAGTTAAAATATAAAGAACGGCCTGATATCGTAAGCCTATCAGTTGAGCGAACTATTGAAATAGCCTGCGTAGAACTTGAAGATCTTGTTATAATGAGCGTATACAGCCCACCTGATGCTAAATATGAACCCTTTGAAAAAGTTATGGATGTAGCTTTAGATAAAGCAACAAAATCCAATAAAGGGATTATTGTATGTGGAGATTTCAATATAAATATTCTTGAAAATTCTAATATCAGTAATAGGTTTCTATCATTATTTTTATGTTACAACCTAGTGAATCTTATTTCGGTGCCAACGAGAATCACACCTACCTCAGCCAGGTGCATAGATAATATCTTTACCAACATTAAACCTGAAGATGCGGCTGTCGTAAATAAATTAAGCTCCGACCATACGGGTCAATTAGCTTCTTTCAAAATTAACATTGAGCAGGCACCTAAACAAGATATTACGTGTGTACCGGTAAATGAAAGTAGGCTAAATCGATATAGAGAAAATATCTTGCAAAAATTACCTGAATTGCCATATAACGAAAATCCAAATAAATTATATAACGCAGTATTTAGTCTTGCCAAAAAAGAATATGACAATGTATTTAAATCTAAGAAAATTAAAGTTAACACAAAATTATCATTTAGTGACTGGGCCACAGTTGGAATTCATAGAAGCAGGCAGAAGTTATACGATCTGTATGAAGAAAGAACATATAATCAATCAAAAACTTTTGCTGATTATGTAAAACGTTACTCTAAAAATTTTAGAAACGTTTGTGCAATAGCTAAATCTAACTTCATCAAAAATAATATAAAGAATAGCACAAACGTAATCAAAACCACTTGGAAATTTGTAAATAATGAAACTGGAAAATCTAAACGTCGTAATGAAAATTATAAACTTATGATAAACGATGAAATTAAAAATACTAATTTGGAAGTAGCTTCCGCTTTTGAACAATTTTTTACTGATATTCCAGTTTCGACTACCAAATCGTTAAACTCATGCCCTATTCTCGCTGAATCTATTCTAAAAGATAATGTAAACCATTGTGACAAATATTTTAAATTTTCTCACGTTAGTAACATTGAAATAATAAAAGTATTTAAAAGTTTACAAATGAAAAATACTTCAGATCTCCACGGCCTCTCTGTTAAAATTATTAGTTCCATAATCGATTGCATTTCTCCATACCTAGCATGTATTTTTAATGACTGTGTAGACAGTGGCGTGTTTCCTGACTTGATGAAGCATAGTAAAGTTATTCCCTTGTTTAAAGCTGGTAGTACTACTGACCCTACTAATTTCAGACCGATATCAATACTACCAACACTAAGTAAAATTTTTGAAAAAGTTATTTTAAATCAATTGCAAGGACATTTTTATCGTAATAACTTAATGCACCTGCAGCAATTTGGTTTCACACGTGGTCGCTCTACTACTGATGCAGGTGTGGATCTCATCAATCATATAATCGAAGCCTGGGAGGAATCTCATGATGCAGTAGGTGTGTTTTGTGATTTGTCCAAGGCGTTTGATTGTGTTCATCATGATACTCTGGTCAGGAAGCTACATCACTACGGCGTAAAAGACCACGCTCTTAGTCTTTTGGAATCATATCTTAACAATAGAATCCAAAAGGTCGATGTCAACGGTGAAAGTTCATCTGGATCAAAGATAAGAATGGGCGTTCCGCAGGGTTCGATTCTTGGTCCTTTTTTGTTTCTTGTATATATTAATGATCTACCATATCTAGTTAAAGAAAAACATGATATAGTTTTGTTCGCGGACGATACCTCTCTACTTTTCAGAGTAAAGAGGCAACAACTCAACTATGATGACGTGAACAAAGCTATTACCGATGTAGTGCAATGGTTTACAGTAAATAACCTACTATTGAATGAAAAGAAAACTAAATGTATCAAATTTGTATTACCAAATGTTAAACCAAGCTCTACAATTATTAAGGTAAAGGATGAAAAGTTGGACCTTGCGGACTCAACTGTATTTTTAGGCATAACTTTGGACGCCTCGCTCCAATGGGGGCCACATATTGAGAAATTGTCGAAGAGACTGAGTTCAGCAGCATACGCAGTTAAAAAAATAAGACATCTCACTGATGTAGACACTGCAAGACTAGTTTACTTTAGCTACTTCCATAGCTTAATGTCTTATGGCTTACTATTATGGGGCCATGCTGCGGATGTGAACAATATATTTGTTTTGCAGAAACGGGCTGTTCGTTCAATTTATAAATTGGGACCTCGAGTCTCCTTGAGACAGAAATTTAAAGAAATCAACATATTGACATTTGTGTCACAGTACATATACGAAAATCTAGTGTACGTAAAAATAAATATAGATTCTTTTAAGAAAAATTGTGACAGGCATAATTTTAACACTAGAAATAAGGAGCAACTTGCTGTGCACATGAGCAGGCTTAGTAAAGTAAGCAAAACTTTTAAGGGCAATTGTATACGCTTTTATAACAAACTTCCTAAAGATATTCAAGACTTACCCTTAAATAAATTTAAACCAGTAATTAAACAAAAATTGTACAAGAAAGGCTATTATGAAATATCAGACTATATGCAAGATAAATCTCCATGGGTTTAATTCAAATGTATAAAGTAAATATTTTATTAGACGAAACAAGTAGATTTATCTACTGCAATTTTTTGTTATTATTATATTTATTTTTTTATGTAGCCATTTTTGGGCTATACATATATATTATTCGTTATTTCCAAAATTAGCTAGGGCAGTTTAGGGCCTAGAAAGATTGTTAATTTAGAGTAGGAGCACTTCTGGGCAGGTTTTTTGGGGGGTTTTTCCTGTTCAGGGGGTCCGGTTAATTATACGCATGTTAATAACACGCTTTGGAAATTTTGACTAAAATTTGAAACAATTGTCGTTTACAAATGGTGGTGGCGTAAAGTTACGTGCTGTGTGATTAACCTGGCCAGCCCCGAGGCAGTGCCTTTATTTTTATTTTTATTTTTGTATCCCGCCCGAGCCGGTTTTCTATTAGGACAATACAAAATTGTTATAAAAAGAAGAAGATTGCGTTATGCAAATTTCTTTTTTTTACAATGACCGATCATGACGTCAATAAGTGATAATGCTATCCTACATTGAATAAAGTTATTTCATTTTCATTTTTTCATTTTCTTACCCATGGGTGTCGTAAGAGGCGACTAAGGGACTCGAGGGTTAGATGTGTATTGCAATTTTAGGCGATGGGCTGACAACCTGTCACTATAGTGACACACAGTTATCTGATTGACCCTCAAACTTTTGTCAGAAGTGGTGTTAATATCCGTTTTACGGCCGTTAATGCTCTGCCTACCCCGTAAGGGATATAGGCGTGATTTATTTTTGTATGAAAAATAATAACCCGATGAACCATAATAACCTTATAAACATAATAACTAAGTCCTGAAAACTATACTCTGACATGTGCTGTCGGCCGTCGGCCGCTGCCTTCGGAATGACATCTGCCGCGGCGGCCGACACGGCCGACGGCCGATAGCCGCGGCATGTGCCATCGGCCGTCGGCCGTCGGCCGTAGGCCGCTCGGTTCGGAACAGCACCTTAATTCAACCTAATAAACTGTGAAACTTTGTTCATGAAACATGGAACAAAATATTTTAAAAATTACATCCAGTAGAAAATTACTCAATTAGCTGCTATTATTGTATGGGGACCCATTTTTTTTGTTACTTACCTATGTTCTTATTGTTCAATTTAACCTGTTGAACTACGCATTTTCCGGTAAGTCTTCCGAGACACCCCAAAGATTTTATTCTATGGTGTACTTGAATATACATACCTGTTCGGCTTCCTCATCAGCCTTCAACTTGGCAAGTATCCTGGCTTCTCTATCCTGTTTGATCTTGTCCCACTTCTCGTTGAGCCACTCCTGCCCGGCAGACACCAGTGTGAACACCATCACCATACCAACATTCTCTCTTGCCTGAAAAAGAAGAATAAGGAAAAGAAATTTATTAGCAGGCAAACATATATTATGCCGTGTGATTTAATTTAGACTAGCATCACCCCATTTCTTTCCCGGAGTCGTAAGAGGCGACTGAGGGAATCGAGGGTGTTTTTTGTAATTTTAGGCAATGGGCTGACAACCTGTCACTGGCGATACACTACTCTCCGAATGACCCTCAAATATTTGTCAGATGTGGCGTAAATGTCTACTTTTGCGGTTGTTTACGCTTTTCCTTCCCCGAAAGAGGTTATCCCTTGCGAGGTAGGCAGGGAGTAAAGGGCCTAAAAAACACACATTTAAGCCAAGTCTAACAAACATGTGAGGGTAATTCAATAAATTGTGTATCGCCATAGTGACAGGATGTCAGACCATTGCCTAAAATTGCTATACACTATACACATGTAAGACTCGAGTCCCTTGGTTGCCTCTAGACCCATGGGGAAGAAATGTGGTGATGCTATTCCTAACCAACATCACATGGTAATGAATATATGACAAACATGGTACAATATCTGCCTGGCCCACTGGCATAGCAGATAGTACCCCTCCCTGCCTGCTGCTAGGAGCTGTGGGTTTGATCGGCAAGAAGACGCAAATATTTATTGGGTCCATTTTCAAGTATTTGTGTGTAGTCTGGGTGCTTTCTATGTATATTATGTATATATATACAAAAAAAATATATAAGTATTAATATCAGCTATCTAGCTCCCATAGTGCAAGCTTTGCTTAATTTGGGGGTTAATGGCACTGTGTGAATTGTCCAGATTATTTGTGACAAAGTAAGTATTGGCGGTAGCGCACCAAATACTTAAGTAAACTGTTAGATTATGCCTTTGCCATCTTTTTGAGCATACGTAAATAAATAAGGTGTAGTGAGAAGGAAAGCAATAATAACAATAGCTCTATACCAGCAGACAAGAATCAGATAAGAATAGAAAAGTCAAACAATATCTCAAAAATGTTTATAAATTATTTTTATTTCTTGTTTTAAGTGGCATGTAGTAATTCTGTAATGAAAAAATGCAGTAAGTAAAGAGTGAAATATTGATTGCATCCAGTCACACAGTTTTTGGTTTGTTTCATGGCTTCAGAGGTTATGAAAGTGTTTATCTTAAATACCTGCTCAAACAAATGATCTAGTAGCTCCTTCTTCTCTACGACATCGTCGAAATTCTCCTCATTCTCTATGTCAATGCCTGGCACCTCATCAGGGTACTTGGTAGTGTAAGTGAACACCAGCTGACATGCCAGCCCATCGCCGTCGTCAAACCCTTCCGACTTTATAGGGATCGAGAACTTATGAAACGGCTCTTTCTCTATTACTGTAACAACAGAAAACGTTAGAATAAAGCCGCAAACTGCAGTTTACAACCCACAAACGAAACTTACTCTGCATATCCCCATAATATATGGAATCTAGTGCTTCCACTTCACTGGCCTGCTCATATTCGTAATCCATGGTTGCTACGACAGCTTAAATACAAGTTTAAAGTGTAATAAAATAGAATTTCTCTACAAATCACACGTTTTCATGAACTGCACCGATTCGTGAGCAGATGACATTCCGCTTAAATGCAACAAAAAAAGGAAATAACAAATTGTTAGAAAGAAACATGATACTGAGTGATAAAAGAGTGATACTGTGTTTTTCTTTTTCGTAAATTTCGACTGTCGCTGACATCGAGTGTTGAAAACAGTTTGACAGTTTTACTCTTAATTACAACTGTAATAAAATTGCCAGGGTAATGCTATCACTTTTGCTTTAATTATTACTTGTATTTTTGGGAAAATATGAAGTTTCCATTACTATAAAAAGTCCTAGTATGGTATTTCTTCAAATTCAGACGCACACTTATCCATAAAAAGAAAAACTATAAATAGATATAGGATAAGATAATTCTTTATTAATAATAAACTTACTTACAAATAGGTAACACCATACAGGGGTATAGGCCTTTTCTCTACAGCGCCAATCCTCACGGTCCTTTGCCAGCCTTGTCCAGTGCCGTCCTGTGGGTGGATGTGGGCTGAGAATGATGATGATGATGAACACCATACAAATAATTATGTGGCTTCTGTTTCCTAAACTAAGAATAAGAATTCCTGTATCTTAGGTAAACAGATAGCCGACATAACTATTAATTTAAATGAACTAATTATACTATGGGACATTACAGGCTAGAAAAAGAAATTATACTACACAATAAAAAAATACTTAAATGGACTTTACAGTATAATATTCTTAACCTGTTCAAACTATTTTGTTTGAAGACGGCAGCGGCAGCGTCGCGTCCCTCGGAAGGGGCGGAAGACGACTCCCTGCGGCCAAAACTCCGCGGCTGAAAATATAACATTCACTCATAATTTCCCATGATTCGTAATAAGTTTATCGTTGCTGGCAGCACTACTTTGACAGTTAGGTTAGTTCGTTCAATATCAATACATTTTATACATCACAGATGAATAAGATAATGTTATACATTATCAAACGCCACTTGCCGTGTTTGGTGTTTATTATTTAACGGTAATATTTATTCTGTTGACTTCAGTGTTTATTCGTCCTAGAATGGATTCGCCAGATATACTGTCGTCTTACACAAATTCTAACGATTCAGCGTAAGTTATTTTATTAGTTCGTCTCAACTGTATTTCTACTTTGTCCTATCTTGCAAATGCATTTACATACGTTTTTTTTACTTAACTTACGTCTACTCATTATGTATTTATTTCAGAAGTGTCCAAAATCCATCTCTTACAAATGCTGAAGAGTATGCGGATCTTCAAGAGCAAGTAATTGCCAATTTCCAGAAGCCGAATTTACCGAATGTAAATGTACCGGAGCGCATCGTTATTTGCTTAGATATTTGCTATGATAACCAAAACTCCATGTATCGGCTCGGCGATGGAACAACTTTCTCTCCCATGAACATGCTGAAAAGAGTGCTCGATTTTTTCATACACTCCAAACATGCTATCAATAAAAGAACAGAATTTGCCCTCATTGTCCTAAAAGACACTGAACCACTTTGGATTCAAAACTTTACGAATAACATGAAAGACATATTTGCTACTATTGACTATATCAATGGTGAGGAAAGTACTCAAGAAAACTTTGATTTTTTAAAAGTATTCCAACTTTTGAAGCAGAAAATTGAAATACCTCAGTACAAGCAAGGGGAGTGTATCATGCCTCCTCCATATGTGGTGAGGATGATAGTTCTGTATGGCCATTCAAATTGTATACCTGTCATACCTCAAGATGACCCATACTTTATTTTACTGAAGAAGGAAGTATATTTCTATATTGACATTTTGCTTGCACATGAAGAAGACTGTCCTATTTATAAATGTGATGATATTTATGATGCTCTTCAAGACCTTGATGATGGCTACTCATATGTTTATGAAGTTTCAAGGAATGCAACTAAAATTCATGATTGTATAGCAAAACTACTTGCACATCCTCTACAAAGGCCATTGCAGAAAAATAGTGATTATAGTTTTGGTTCTAAGTATTAATGTTAATTAAAAATAAGATAAATAAAATTTTGTATTCATACTATTTATGTATAGTTTTATTTATTTAGTATTTTCCACAGCTTACGCACACCACAGACAGGCATTATATTAAAACAGCCAAAGGATAAAGTTCTCATTTGACTCAGTTCAGTCACTTAGAGGTGACATGAACATGACTGCTATAATAGCAAGTTCCTTGATTATTACTACTTTCGGTCAATAGCACCAAGAATACCAACTATTGAAAGCACCATCAATAAAAGGCAGAAATCATTGTAGTTCAGCATGCACTGGGTCTGTCTGTGACTAGTTGTATATATTATAGAAATGAATATGGTAATTGTAGGTATGAATAATGAAAAATAAAATTATTTCATGACATATTTATTTCAGCTCTCAAAGGGATTATGATTGGTACAAAAAAAGAACTAATTTATACGATAGGTTTAAATACTTACATATATTATATTATGTACTTTTCAGTTGATTGACAAGTATGTATTTAGATCTTTCCAGCATTTTCCATTTTGGTAAAATGATTTACATAGTTAGGAATGTATTCACTGGGAGGCCACAATTATTTTAAGCTATTCATCATACTGGCTAAAATTAGAGATACATATGACGTTTTTCTAGCCGAAAATAGTATGATTCCTAAATACCAAGTAATTTTTTCCAGCAAAAATACTATCCATTGATGTTTTTCATCAATGCTTTTCAACCGGCACAGCCATTTCGTCCCAAACCTATACTGATGATTATTTTATCATTATCCTTATTTTATTTATTCTACACATAGTATTAATTTTTGCGTTTTATTTATAATCAAATCACTAGGTATGAGAATAATAGAAATTAATTTCCATGTACTAACACAACATTTCCCTTCACTTGATATATGTAACGCATTGAGCAGATTACATTTTAATCAGGCAGTTTATTTACTTCCTGAAATATACAACATAAAAACACCAAACTTTCATTAATTTGGTCAAATTTGGAACTTGTGATTTAAAAAAAAACATTGTTAGGCGCCTATTTTGTGCCCTTTTTAAGACCTTTAATCACTTCGCTCAGGTAGAATTTTGCAACCATAGATTTGTATTGTTCTTGAAGCACACATGTGTGCTTTTACGAGCGGAGTAGTTAAATAATAAACAAAAAAAATTATCAAGAGATTCATGCATTCAGTGAGTGATGGAATGGACTTATTTGAATCTGTAACAACTGACACGAACATTTTCTTTGAAAAAAAAAACCAATGGAATTGTAACAATATATCTTCCGTAAATACTATAAAAAATAACGTGTAAAATGATTCGTATAAAATTAAAGTAGTATTTACAATGATCAGAATATTTTATACTATAAACAAACTGGACTTAAATGTTTGGCCTCTAACACAATATTTTACAACCGAGGATAATCATAATCACTGTACAAGCAAAATAATGTAAGTATAATGTAAAAAATCTTAACTACCAGAATCATTTATGTTTTCTACAAAAAAATCTCATATCCAGATATTGAAGTAACAACATTAATCTATTGCATTGAATAATTAATATCCCCTTTTGTATTTCAACTTTGAAAAATTATCGTAGCACATAATTTATTAAATACTGCAAAATATTCCAGTTAAATATAACTTTATTTACCGTATTTCTCATTTTATATCAATACAGGTAGTGAGCGATACTAGGTTTAGAACTTCTAATTATCATTGCATATTATTACTGGCACTAAAAAAGTTTTAATAACAAACAAGCAACCTTATATTTAAAACAGGTAATCCAGAAAACAACAAAGCACAAGTAATTTAAAATTTCATCAAACATTGTGTTCAATTCTTCGATTGATTTTTGTAATTGTGTGCGCTGTAATAACAGTTATTTTCTGGTTTACCAACTATACACAATAAATAAAGCTCAAATACATCATCAACACTTTAATCAAGGCGCATACAGACAATCCGATAGACAATTCACACTCGTACTTGTAATAATTTAATTGCTACTGTACATGTGAGATCGTATGATAATGACCTGCCTACATTTGACACCGGTTGGTTTTTTTAATTACGAAATTAAATAACTTCACATATCAGTCTCAGCACTTTAAATCTATATACAATTTTGTATCAATTGAGAAAGCCAGGGCCTCGTTTAACGAAACTACAATTTACATATCTAGATGATAATTGTAATAAATTACATCGTATTGTAATTGTAATTGTAAATCAGAGTTTTGTGAAACAAATGCCCAAGAGTGCCCTAGCGCCAACGTTCTACAGATATATAATTTTGTAGTTCTATAAAATTTTATACACGACACATTGAAATAAATCTGTAAAATTTAATTCAACGTGTTAACTTTTATATGAACGAGCTTTGTAAACTTGTAGAAGTGGCGCTAGTAAACCCAGGGTTTCGTCAAAAAACGATTTTTATCCAAAACAATAAAAATACCGAATCAGCCGCTAAATCTACCTTATTTCCATTACGTACTATAAAAATTTAGAATTTTACAGTATATTTTATATGGAATGATGAGTTTTTATACAATAAAGCCAATGAAATTATAACATGACGGTTTTGAACCTAATGTAATAAATATTCAGGCGATATAATTTGCAATTTATATTTTATTTTAGTAGGTAAATACTTCAATAACTAAAGCAGTTTAGTCAGTTGGCATGAAAGAAAATGACGTCAGAGTGTAAAGTTTTGTTAATGACGATTATTTAAATGTAAAACATCAAACTAAAAACTTCAAAATATCAAATCAACTGGCTATAACAGAGTAACAAAGTTCTTAGCAGAACTATCTATCACCTACTTAATTTCTTACAAATACATTTTCGAGTATTATTTTGCGACAATTCGTTTGCATAAATGACCAGAAGCATTTTATTAACTGTAACAAGCTATGATTATGGAAATAATATACGCTCATATTTTGATAAAATATATAATAATTGAAATGACGACACCGCACATTTAGGGTTACGGAAAGGAAGACAGGACTAGATGATTCAATTACAGTAATTTTAACCCTAGTTTATTTTCATGTAGTAAAGCACACCGCCACTCTCGGGGCATTCCACAAAACAATCCGGCACGTAACGCGTCTCACGAAAATTTCTCGTTCGGACGTTTGCCTCGGATATGACCAGGATCACTACTTTTGAATTTTCGCATGCGAATGTCTGCTACTATATATTATGCTCGCATCACTTGTCTACTGAACTTATCCACACATGTGTGTGATACGAGTGGTGAGACCAATCGTTGCGGAAATCAGTGCACGTTTTGTTTTGCACGTTGCACATCCGTACGTAACGAATTTTATCTTTCATTTCAATTTTTTAATAGAATCTAGCATAATATTTTTTCCGTTGTGACATTGTCATAGTTTAGATGGAACGCCCCGCTCCCCAGCTGCCGGCGAACGCAGATGTTGGAATGTCGTTATAGTATCAGTCTTATGCGCGTCGGTTGTTTACGCTCGTATCATTCCATACACTATTTTGTTGATATAGATAATTACTTTGTTAAGTTCACTGTTGGGTTTCCTTTCAAATAAAATAAAACATTTGGGCAAATAATTTAATTCTGCCTGCCACCATAAAAAGCTAATTGTAACTAGCACTTTCGTATGAATGGAAAAGAACATTAGTGTTTTATTTATGTACTTCGACAGCAGTTATATTGCATTGTTCGTGACTGTCAGAATCTAAATTAACCGGTTATTCCAGTCAGTCTACACCGTTTACAGGTACTATTTATGACGTATAAGTCCGTAAAACATTAGAATTTGCACAAAAACTAAAAAGAAAGGCGAATAATCAAAAATTGTACAATTGACGGCCATATTGCTGTGGTAATTCTTCCAGGCAACTAGACATGAAGTTGAATAGGAACAGGTTATGTTAAGTTAAATACGAATCAAATGTTAATAAAAACATAATAGGTATTTTTTATACATTCCTTCTAAAGCCTTCCTTCCAACAGCATACAAACGATACGAGTGTAACCACACACTTTCAACGACCGGAGAAAACATTGCGAGACAGCTCCCGAAGCAAGTCCACTCTAATACCTTCCGCCATATTCCGTACATTATGGTTACCCTACGCTACACTTACTCCTTTTAGAACTAGGCTCTAGTTAGGTCGAATATAATATTTCGAAATTAGTGTCGAAGCGTTAGAAAAATATAAGAAAGAAATACTTATTCGAAATGGAAGATTAGTTTACATTAGGTGAGAAATATAAAAGATAAAAACAAGTTATAAAAAACTCTGCACTAATTTCGAAACATTTTTAATATCTTATTGTAAATGTACGGGAATGTTTTTTACTACGCGGAAGGTTTTAATCTAATGTACTGAATATCAAGGTAGCATATTTTACATAAATTCGCTATCGTTATTTATATTCACAATTTTTATCGCCTGCAGAGAAGCTAAATAGGAGGCTATTTTTAAAACTAACGCTCAATTTTACAAAGTTTATATTCAATGAAATCTATCGTTATTTTATTTCCAAAATAATCGGCAGATTTGATTGAGTTCGTATGATTTAGTTAATTTTCAGGTTACACATCGCGAAGCAGAGACAAGCGGCTATCTTTGCGTATTTTTGTAGACAACAGATCTGAATAGCACTTCTTAAGTTCCAGCTTAATGAGCTACATATCTCATAACATTTGACTAAAAGGGTAACAGTAAACAGTTCTATAGTAAAAACGTGAAAACGAATTTTGAAAATTAAGATTCATAACTTTATGAACGAATTACATACATATATGACGCCTGTATCCGTTGCAAGGTAGTCAGGAAAAAACGGCACGTCTGACAGTCATTCTACTCAAAAAATCATTTTTTATGAACATTCTCCATTATAAATAAAACTGTTGCTCATGACGATGAAGTTATGAAAAATGTTTACGAATCAAATAAAAAGAATAAAGAGTCTCTTTTTTCAATATAATCTGTTTAAGAACAGCTGTCTGTTACCCAGATATTCAAATGTAACGCATTGTTCACAAACAACAGCTAGGTACATACACTGTGTGCGTATACGTATATAGTCCATGCCGCCGCTTCGCTCGACTGACAGCTGTCACCCGCACCAACGCACTGCTCCAAACTTGATCCTCTCATACCTTAACGGGGTTCTTACCGCAATACTTGATTTTGTTGAATTGACCGATTTCCGGTCCATGGTCACGGAACAACTGATATTTTGCGGGTAGATGGAGTCTTTTAAGGACCCCGTTTGGAGTCATAATGATCCAGTTGAGACCGTCACTCGCCTAATGCAGGTAGAGCAGGCCGCAGCAGCAGGCCCGGGGGCGGAGCGCCGGGCTGCGGCGGGGGCTCCGCTGGCGGCGGGGGGAGGTGAGGAGCGCGGTGAGCTCGGGAGGGGCGCGGGGCGGCGGCCGGCCGCGTCACAGCACGCACGCGGCGAACACCTATATGTAATCCATGAATTATAAATACTATATGTAATCCATGAACTACAAATACTATATGTAATCCATGAATAATAAATACTATATGTAATCCATGAACTATAAATAATATATGTAATCCATGAACTATAAATACTATATGTAATCCATTAACTATAAATACTATATGTAATCCATTAACTATAAATACTATATGTAATCCATTAACTATAAATACTAAATATAATATGTAGCCATTTTCGGTCTGTACATACATTTTTTTTTACTTCCAGAATTAGCTAGGGTAGCGTAGGGGCTAATACGATTGTTAATTTAGAGTAGGTGCACTTCTGGGCAGGTTTTTTGGGGGGTTTTTCCTGTTCAGGAGGTCCGATTAATTATACGCATGTAAACTACACGCTTTAAAAATCTTGACTTCAATTTGAAACAAATATCGTTTTCAGATGGTGGTGGCGTAAAGTTACATGCCGTGTGATTAACCTGGCCAGCCCCGTGGCAGTGCTTTGATTTTTATATTTTTTTATCCCGCCCGAGCCGGTTTTCTATTAGGACATTACAAAATTGTTAGAAAAAAAAGAAAATTGTGTGATACAAATTTCTTTTTTTTACAATGACGGTTCCTGACGTCAATAAGTGATATGATAATACTATCCTACATTGAATAAAGAATTTCAATTTCAATTTCACTATATGTAATCCATGAACTATAATTACTATATGTAATCCATTAACTATAAATACTATATGTAATCGATAAATTATAAATACTATTTGTAATCCATGAAGTATAAATTTTTGAAAACTTGCAATGTTTTTTACCGCGGGCAGGATTTGAACCACCAGATTTGAGACACCGAGGTTCAAATCCTGTATATCTAATACGGGAAGTGTTTTAAACATTTGGTATTCAATTGTATGTAATGTTGGCCCTTTTACATTCTATTGTATGTAATACCCTTAGGGGGTTCACTTTTATTGTAACTGACACCTATTTTACTCTAAATTTAGAATGTGCTTTATTATTTGTGAGAATACAACCAAATCAACCAATAACGCATACAACCCTAATCTCTTCAAAGTAAGAGTGAACAGGCTTCTTCTGGGTGAGCTCGCTCCATCTTAGACTCTGTCTCTGTCCTATGACCTAGACTAGAGTCAAGAGCAAACCCATCATTAATAAAAAAAAATACTGAAATACCGTAGCAAAACATTTACCAGAGGTCACTCATTCGGCTCACGCGGCTAGTTAAATAATGATGTGAAGTGCTTACCGCCATGGCGCGTCAGGGCGGCGCAGCGTGAGCGGGCGCCGGCGCTCGCTCGCGCCGCTCGCTCGACTCGTGTCGCTCGGGGAGCGCGGGCGCCGCGTCCTCCGCGCCCGCCCCGCCCGCTCGTGCGCGCATCACGTACACGTACGTGCGATACCGCTTTATCTGTAACAACACACACACATATCACACCTTTATCTTTTGCGGGGTACAAGAGCTTTCTTCTTCTTCATCGTGTCAATGGATCGTATACTCATATTTTTGACTGCCAGTATTTGGCGACCGCAATGGCATTCTCCGTGTGCCGTGTGATGCCGGCTTAGAATAGCATCACCCCATTTCTTACCCATGGGTGTCGTAAGAGGCGACTAGGGGACTCGAGGGTTAGATGTGTATTGCAATTTTAGGCGATGGGCTGACAACCTGTCACTATAGTGATACACAGTTATCTGATTGACGCTCAAACTTTTGTCAGACGTGGTGTTAATATCCATTTTACGGCCGTTAATGCTCTGCCTACCCCGTAAGGGATATAGGTGTGATTTATGTATGTATGTATGTATGTAATGGCATTCTCAGTCGCCAAGTTCAGCTTGTCTTTGCTGCAAGAGACTGGCAAAAGAGGGCATGATGTTAGGTGCGCCATAGCTTGCGATGGGGCTCCACAGTCGCAGTGCACTTGCGTTTTGTCGATGAAGCCCCACTTCGCCATGTTTTCTCTACAGCGGCCAACGGCAGAGTTTTAAAGACAACGGTTGCTTTCGCCACGTCCGACAAATATTTGAGGGTTGTTTCATAAGCATTGTGTATTACTATAGAGACAAGTTGTCAGCCTGTCGCCTGAAATTGTAATACACATTTAACCCTCGAGTCCCTTAGTCGCCTATTACAACTCCCACAGGAAAGAAATGGGGTGACGCTATTCTAAGCCGACATCACACGGTAAAATGAAAACAAAATTCAACTCACTTCATATATGAGATAGTGTTCCTTATCGCGCGAGTGTGGCGTGTTGTCCCGCGCGTGACGCAACGCCGACAGCTCTTCCTCAAGCTGTGCCGCCCTCTCTTCGTGAGCTGTTAATTGTTCCCTCTGAAAAATAAACAAAAAAAGCAAAAATATAGAAGGAAAACTCGGAGGTTATTGCAGATAAGCTAGCGCGGCTGTGTCTAAACGCACCAATAAGAAGTAAAGTAATCTGTAATAATGATTATAAAATTAATTCATAGATTATTAATTATTAATCGTAATTAGATTACATGATTATGATTACTCGAGTGAGACTTTAAAATAAAAATACAATATTTGCTTCATAATAAAACTTAGTAATCGTAAATTAAACATATTAATTACATTTTTATTCAACAAAACAAAGATTGATTACTGATATTTAGCAAAGATTATTTTTGTTGGTTGTGGAGTATTAAATTTTGTACGTTGGAGTTCAATAGTCAAAATATTTATTAATCATATAATTATATAATTAAAACATACTGTAGTCTTGATTATCGATAACATGCAATCATGATTAACTGTAGTTTGGATTAAAAGTAATTATGATTACTTATATAATAATACAGATTATTAATATGATTACAAAAGTAATCGATTACGCCTATCTTTGACCAGGATCGTAGTAGGTGTTAAGAAGTAGTCTCTGCCTACGCCTACCCCTCCGAGGAAGATTCGTGATTAATGTATGTATTGTAATCATTATTAAAGATTACTTTTATAAATCAATAATCGTGCAATGTCTCAGATTACAAAAGTAATCGTCATCATTAATCTGATTACATTTTGCCCAACTCTGATCCTGCCATACTTCTTTCGCCTCCTCTACATTCATTAATCTTCATACTAATTGTAGGGTTCCGTGTCAAAAAAGGAGAAAAATGGAACCGATCGAAGGAAAGGATCACTTTGTTGTTCGTCTGTCACGACCCTTTATCTTGGGAACGCTCAGACATATTAATTCGGACCAGCTATGAAAACCACTCAGATCGCGTATTGCTTTAAAAAAATGAATGTTTACCATATTGAGCTTGGTGTGCGAGGCGGGCAGCAGCGGGCGCTGGAACTTCCTGGTGGAGCCGACGGCGGCGGCGAGCGGCGGCGCGCTGTACGCCGCGCACACGAAGTTGATCGTCTCCACCCACGAACACAGCTCTTTCGAATCACTGCACAACAGATAAAAGGTATTCATTGATAAGGCTCATGTCGTCGTTTATGCTAGTGATGAAATTTGTTTGAAATTGAAGTCAAGATTTCCAAAGCGTGTTATTTACATGCTATCCGTAACCGGACCCCCCAAAAACCTGCTATCAGTGACCGCCAATGTAAATTTTGGGGGGCATTGGAATGCGAGTGTATGAAGTTAGACACGAGCATTCTAATGCCTAATGACCGGTTGAAATAAATGATTATATATTAAAAATCAATGTCGTTATTTATAATAATAAATCATTTATTTTCTTGCAAATAAGTAGAAAGGTTATGTATGTCAAAATAAAAATATATCGACACACTATTATGAATGCTTAACTTGCTAATACAATTTGAACAGACTTATAAGACTGGCGTCTAAGGTTTTGGGAAGAAACCTGCATCATCTATGAATTAAAAATAAAATTTTGTTGAGTATCGGGATATTGGGAGTTCCCTTCTAATAACTAATACCTAGAAATCTAACTACTCATCAAATAATACTGCAAATGTGGAGGAAAGTTGCTGGAGTTAAACTACAGCGGCTTGGTACATTGTGATGCTACTGACCTGGTTTGGAACAGATACTAACCTGGTTTGGAACAGATACTAACCTGGTTTGGAACAGATACTAACCTGGTTTGGAACAGATACTAACCTGGTTTGGAGTAGATACTAACCTGGTTTGGAACAGATACTAACCTGGTTTGGAAAAGATACTTACCTAGTTTGGAACAGATACTAACCTGGTTTGGAACAGATACTAACCTGGTTTGGAACAGATACTAACCTGGTTTGGAATTGATACTAACCTGGTTTGGAATAGATACTAACATGGTTTGGAATAGATACTAACCTGGTTTGGAATAGATACTAACCTGGTTTGGAACAGATACTAACCTGGTTTGGAACAGATACTAACCTGGTTTGGAACAGATACTAACCTGGTTTGGAATAGATACTAACCTGGTTTGGAATAGATACTCGGCCTGGTTTGGAATAGATACCGACCTGGTTTGGAATAGATACTAACCTGGTTTGGAATAGATACTCGGCCTGGTTTGGAATAGATACTAACGTGGTTTGGAGTAGATACTAACCTGGTTTGGAACAGATACTAACCTGGTTTGGAATAGATACTAACCTGGTTTGGAACAGATACTAACCTGGTTTGGAATAGATACTAACCTGGTTTGGAAAAGATACTAACCTGGTTTGGAATAAATACTGACCTGGTTTGGAACAGATTCTAACCTGGTTTGGAATAGATACTAACCTGGTTTGGAAAAGATACTAACCTGGTTTGGAATAAATACTGACCTGGTTTGGAATAGATACTGACCTGGTTTGGAATAGATACTGACCTGGTTTGGAACAGATACTAACCTGGTTTGGAACAGATACTGACCTGGTTTGGAATAGATACTAACCTGGTTTGGAATAGATACTAACCTGGTTTGGAATAGATACTGACCTGGTTTGGAACAGATACTAACCTGGTTTGGAACAGATACTCGGCCTGGTCGGCGGTCTGCAATCTGAACACGTGCTGTTTCTTTGTGTAGTCGGTCGCTTTTGTAGCTAGCGCGTGATGTATCCTGCAATACAATACAGGTAAATAGAACCTTCAGTATTACATGACGTATCAAAAAATGCTGCTCATATTTCAGGGAAAACCGGTCCGTCAAAATAAACAACATTAATCTTATTAAGAAAAAAAAATAAAATTTGGACCTCTCGTACAAAATCACCGATTAGATGGTTGATTTACTATGGAAAGTGCAATCCTTTTCCATTTCTCGGCCCAAGTTGTTCAGTTTCATGAGTAACTTGACCTCCTTTTGGATTGTTTAGCCCTTTTTGTTATTCCCAGTATTTCGAACGTTTTCGATTCACCCCTTGAAACTTGAAATATGTTTTATATACACTCGTCTCATAATGTTCGAATTATGAATTCGAAAACAGATGCATAATGACCTACTTTATGCATTCTGCCTATAAAAACTAGGGTTTACTATAAATTACAGAAGCGTAATGACTTAATGACAAAACTCTTAATACGATAAAGTTGAGAAATGAAACGAAGTTTTTTTTTCCAATACTCAAATCGCTATCTTCCGCCGCACCTGACAGTTGTTGTTGTACGGTAATTTTTCGGATGTTGTTCAGTTGTTTTAATAGGTTTTTGTTCTGTTGTTCTTCAGATGTTGATTAGTTGTGGTTCAGATGTTATTCCTATGTTGTTCAGTTGTTGTACAGATGTTGTTCAGATGTTGTTCAGTTGTTGTACAGATGTTGTTTCGATGTTGTTCAGTTGTTGTTTAGATGTTGTTCAGTTGTTGTTCAGATGTTGAAAACTTGAAATGAAATTTACGAAATTGATAAAAGATCTGACTACTGAATTTAACAAGGAAATTGAAGCACTCAAAAAGTCACAAGAATTTATAAGCAATGAGTATGAATCAATGAAAGAGAAGTTTGCCGAAACGGAGAAGTTGCATAAAAGAACCACTGAAGAAAAAACAGAATTGAACAACACCATACTAAATCTAAATAGTAGATTATCCGTGATGGAACAGCATTCAAGAAACTCTAACATTGAGTTACAGTGCCTCCCAGAAAGAAAATCTGAAAACCTGATAAATGTAGTCGTCCAAATAAGTAAATCCACCGGTAGCAACATCTCGGAGGGACTAATACACCACTGCACCAGAGTAGCTAAGTTTAATAACGAGAGCTCCAGACCTCGATCGGTGGTTGTTCAGTTTGCTAGCCCGAGAGTAAGAGACACTTTCTATGCTGCAGTGCTGAAATTTAACAAAAAGAGCAAGACAATTGACAAAAAACTAAACACAAGCCATGCTGGTATAACTGGAGAAGTTCACCCTATTTACGTCGTTGAACACCTTACACCTACTTTAAAAAAACTTCACGCTGCAACAAGAATACATGCCAAGAAGCTGGGTTACAAACATGTACTTGTTAGAAATGGACGAGTTATAGTACGTGCAACGGATACTTCCGATTATATTGTAATACGTGACACTAGCACACTTGATACTCTCAAGCTAATCGAAAAAACAAATACGCAACCACAGACCAAGAAAAAATAGACTTAAGTAATATTTGTATCTATCAATCTATTTATTTACTTTAAGTTTTTAAATGTTACTATAGAATGATTTAATAGTCGTTTTCCTCTTTTGTTAATGGGTAATAATCGGTTAAAATGTTACTATCAAAATGTTCAGGGTATGAACACCAAAACTGGAGATATATACTTGAAAATTCTTAACTCTGATTTCGATATAATAGTTTTTACAGAGACCTGGATACAGAATGACTTGCGTGATGCTGAATTTATCGATGATCGTTACACGGTTTTTAGACAAGATCGTTGTTTGAATTTAATACAGGACAAGTCTGGTGGAGGTGGTGTATTAATTGCAGTTCTTAAAAAATACCAGTGCTATAGGGTGTCTTTGCCTAAAAGTACATGTGAGGATCTATGGGTGAATGTCATATTTTCTGATGGGAACGTAAGACATAATTTTATGATCTGTGGTGTCTACCTGCCTTCACCTTTAAGGTTCGAATTGCTGGAAACTTTTACTGAGAGGGCGAGCAACATTCTCATAGGCGATACTGATGCCCTTATACTAGGTGATTTTAATTTGGCTTCTTTGGATTGGTGTAATAATGGTTTGGCGGACTATACGGTTCCATTAGTGTATAATGGTAAACTGCGAACTTGTATTGTTGACTTTATGAATGAAAATAATCTATTACAACGAAACAATATTCGTAATAACTATGGTAGATTGCTGGATTTGATATTCGGCAGTGCCCAATTAGAGGTTATTGTTTCAAAAAGTAGTAACCCTTTGAGCAGAATTATGAAACCTCACCCTCCTATTGAGGCTACGCTAACCTTGAAAAAGGGCAAACAAAATATAGAGCCTCTATTGTCTCCAAAACCTAATTTCTTTAAAGCTGACTATAATTTAATTAACAATGAGCTTAGGAGTATCAAATGGGATGAGGTTTTTAGTCTCTGCTTAGATGTTGATGAAATGTTGCGTGTATTTTATGTAGAGTTGCGAAAGATCATTGAGAAAATGGTGCCTAAAACTAAACCAAAATCAAAAAGATTTCCACATTGGTATTCAAGAATTCTTATTAAAAAATTAAACGAAAAACACAAACTTCGTGTACGCTTCAAAAAATATGACAACCCTTTGGATCTGTTCAATTTTGAGAGTCTACGTGACGAATGTGAAACCCTGATTCAGTCCTGTTACACTGACTACATTGCACTAATTGAAAGCAGTATTGAATGCAATCCTAAATTCTTCTGGTCCTACAATAAAAAAATTAGAGACAACCGACCTGACTACCCATCCGCGATGTTCCTTGATGGCGAATTGTTTACTAATGGTAAGGATATATGTAACAACTTTGCTAAACACTTTTCTAGTGTTTACATATCACGACCATGCACGAATACTTCGGGTCCTAACATGTGTCTATCACAAGCTAAATCGATGCAATTTACAAGTGCACTTTCATTTTCTGAGGTTGATGTAAGAAACAAGCTTTCTAAGTTAGATATCAATAAAGGATCGGGCCCGGATAAAATTCCACCGGTTTTTCTCAGAAACTGTGCTTCTAGTATTGCGGAACCTTTGTCTAGAATATATAGCAAATCTGTAGAAACGGGTGTGTTCCCAGCAATGTGGAGAGACTCACGCGTTGTACCTGTGTTTAAGGACGGTGATAGAAGTGATATTACTAAATATAGGCCCATTTGCATATTATCTGCTCTTGCTAAAGTGTTCGAGAGTTTGGTCTGCCCTGTCATAAACTGGCATATGCGGTCAATGTTTTCTTTGAATCAGCATGGGTTCTTGCCTGCAAGATCTACAATGTCGAACCTAGCACTATACACAGATGATCTTATAGAAATGATTGATGCTAACAATCAAGTGGATGTAATCTACACTGACTTCTCCAAGGCATTCGATATGGTGGACCACAGTTTATTGGCTTCTAAGCTACAGGGGTACGGGTTTGATGGTAGTCTTCTTGATTGGTTCAGATCATATTTAGCTAACAGGCAGCTTAAAGTAGCTTTAGGTGGTTATGAATCTTACAATTTTATTGCTACAAGTGGGGTACCTCAAGGCTCTCATTTGGGCCCTGTGCTATTCAATATTTTTATAAATGATATAGAGAAATGTTTCATTAATAGTAAATTTCAATTATATGCAGATGACTTAAAATTATATAGAGAAATAACTTCAATTGATGATGCAATTAAACTTCAACATGACTTAGTTCGACTCGACCAGTGGTGCACGGATAACAACATGTCTCTTAACTGCAATAAATGCTACCAAATAACTTTCACAAAGAGGATAAATGTAATCAAGTACAATTATCACATTGGGGAAAAGAGTCTGGCTGAGTTGTGTAGCATTAAAGATTTGGGTATAACAATCGACAACAGAATGAGTTTTATCTCTCATATGGATGACATAATAAAACGAGCTTTTAGAATGTCTGGATTAATAAGAAGAACAACAAAATGTTTTAAGAAAACAAACAGCAGAATGACTTTATTTAATTCGTTATCACGCGGCATTCTTGAGTATTGTTCGGTTGTTTGGAACCCTCACTATCAGGTACACGCCAACAGACTTGAAAGAGTTCAGAGTAAATTTTTTCGCCACTTATGCTACTTAGAAAATTCACTTGAAGAGTACAACTCTTATGCGAAACACCTAAAAAAGTATAAGGCTTTAACTTTATCTAACCGTAGAATCCTATTAGATCTATGCTTTCTGCATAAAATAATTAACAACTCGATAGATTCTCCATCACTTTTGAATAAGATAAGATTTTGTATTCCAAGGCCAAACACAAGACTGAAAAAATATTTACCATTTAGAAGAAATGTCTCCAGAACTAATCTTGGTGATTCAGCCCCTATTAATAGAATTATTAAAACTTATAATGATATGTGTAATGAATGTGATCTAGATATTTTTAATGATAGCTTGACTTGTTTCAAAAATAAAATAAAGAAATATTTATTCAACAAACAATAATATAATAATAAAATACATTTTTAATTAATTTAATTCAATATGCTATATTTTAGATTAGATTAGATATGTTAAGAACCTAATAATTGTTTTACAAAAATACTTGAAAAATAATTTAGTACTTTTATTATAATTAAATTTTATTATGCTCTGAATGAAATGTATTGCAAGCTGTGGTAGCCTGTAAGTGTAATGCATACCAGCAAGTGTAAATTAGATGTAAGATTTTTTTTAATGTTTTAACATGTATGTATTATGTTGGCTATCCATATTTAAATAAATAAAAAAAAAAAAAAATGTTGTTCAGATGTTGTTCAGATGTTGTTCAGTTGTTTAAATAAGTTATTGTTAAGACTCCACATCTAAACAACTGCTAAAGTATAGATTTTTAAAAATTCATATCAAGCCATATTACGTTCTCGTATTGAATTTGTCCTTGTATCGGGCCTTGCAATGGCCGGTGCGTACGTTTAGAAAAGTGTTTCTGAGTTTTTTTGGAGAGTGTAGATAAAATAGTGTATGCAACTGCTATAATTAGGCATTAGAATGCTCGTGTCAAACTATTATCACACTCGGCTGCGCCTCGTGTGATAAACAGACACTCGCATTCTAATGACCCCCATTATACGACAGTTGCATAAACTACTATTATTGCAATCGAATAGTCTCTGTTATGCGGAACTCATTTTCTAACATTATTTTTTCACACAATTTGACAGTAGCACATTTTTTTCATACTCTGGTCAATTAACAAAGCACTCTCTAACTCCAAATTAAGCAAAGCTTGTTTAATAGGAATTAACTAGATAGTTGATATTAATACTAATAATTTTACATAGATAACACTCCGACTAAACACAAATATCTGAAAACTTACTTAACAAATATTGGTGTCTTGTGGGGATCGAATCAACAACCCTCGGCGCAGCAGGCAGGGGACTATCCGCGTCGCCATTGAGCCAGTCAAACCATCGCATGAATCATTGTTTATTTCAGTGTGTATTTAAAATAATACTCACCTAATAGCATTATGTAAGTTATCTGATATCTGACTCCTCCTGAAGCCGTGTTCGTCTTTGTGTAGATACAGAACGAGGTCTCGCAGCGTGCAGTAAAACATCTTCCATCCTCTTCTGCCAAACGGCGCTGGAACGTTATCATGCACAAGTTAGAGAAGGGCAGAAACAGTTGTCTGTATTTCTATGGTCAGGATATTCTAAATTGTAAAGAGACAGTTGGAAGTTTGTAGAGAGGAATAGAATTGTGTAGAGAAAAATTGGGTGCGTAAAAGGGACGATTGAAAGTTTTTAAAGATGATTGGAAGATTGTAGAGATGATTGGAGGTCTCTATAGCAGATTGAAAGTTTGTATATAATTGGAAGTCCTTTAGAGGATTGAAAGTATGTGGAGAGGATTGAAAGTATGTGGAGATGATTGGAATTTTGTTGAGATATTGGAAAATTCAGTTGAAAAGGAATTCAGTAGAGACGTTTGAATAATTATAGAGATTTTTAGAAGTCTGTAGAGATGCTTCAAAGTCTTTAGAAACGCTTGTGAGATTGTATAAGATTATTGCGTCAGTAAAATATTTTAATTCCGTATTTTCTGTCTATCGTTTGTAGAAGTTACGACTCACTTTTCTTTCCATTGGGATCGACGCAGCATTTCCTCATGACGTAACCTTTCTTATACTCAACGGCGCGGGCTTGGTCCGGGACGTCCAGGAAGGGATTGCTGCCGACTGATCCGGTGCCGCGGGACTCGGGCGCGGGAGTTGTGTCAGTGTCTCTGTTGAAAAGAAAGTTAAGATAAAAAAAATATACTGGTGTACAAGAAAACATGGACGTTTGGATCGATTACGTGGCACCATCTTGTGGGTATATTGAGATCTTCTATTGCGTCTTGCCAGCTTGTAAACCACTTGAGCAAATTTTAGAAAACTAGCAAAATTTTCTACCGCAGGCAGGATTTGAACCTGCGACATTGGGCTGCCGCAGCTTATCGCGTGCGCGTGTTTTTTTTGTAAGCTATGCAATAAATACACATCGATGAATTCATTCTTTACAGATTGAATGTAGTCTTAGAGATGTAATACCGCGTCTACCGCGATAAATTAATTATAAGTTTTGTAAAAATTGTACACGGAAAGTGTTTTAAAATTTGGTATTTACTTGAGTGAGCTTCGTGTAGTAGCTCCCAGGGGTCGATATAGTTTGTATATAATATGAAATGCAGCAAAAGTGTGTAGAAGATTTGACTTATACAAATTGACTGGAAGAAAATTATATGATGCGCTGACCCTAAATGAATTGGGTTAAGGGCAGGCAGATGATGATATGATGATACTAGAAAACATTAAAACACATACATTGAAGGTATGTATGAGATGATTAAAGTTTTGTAAAAGATAATTAAAAGTCTGTAAGAGATGATTAAAGGTCTACTTACAATGCCCATTCTAGCGGCGACGTCCGTATATTGTGATACAGCAGTTTGAGCGTGTCCCTGGGGAAGTTGTCGCCGTCGTTCAAGTCGGTGAGGTTCTCTATGAACTCGGCGCATGTCATCCGCCTGAACGCGCCCCCGGCTCCGCCCCCGCACGAGTGTAGGTCCGTGTTCAGCAGCATTATCGCGCACGTTAGCGTGTGGACTGCGTCTGGAATGAGAGTATCGTAAATTGGGAAGCAAAAACAGAGGTTTTTGCAGATGTCGCCAGGCCCGACGGTGCCTAAACTTTGATACATACATGCATACATATATCACGCCTTTATCCCTTGCGGGGTAGGCAGAGCGTAAACGGCCGCAAAAAACAGACATTTACGCCACGTCTGACCGGCATTTGAGGGTCATTTGGAAAATTGTGTATCGCTATAGTGACAAGTTGTCAGCCCATCGCCTAAAATTGAAAAACATACACTCAAGTCCATCCACGGAAAAGATATGTTTTGACACATTCTTGTACAATCACCGGAAAGAGTCGTGAGTAGCGCCATTTTGATCGCAGTATTCCTCTAAATTGAACGAATTCAGTTATATATTCAATAAACTACTTAAACAAGTACCTAAATCAGCACAGCCATAGATGCACAGTTAGTTTGTAGGTTTCATGATTACGTTACAACATTTTGTTGTATCAGTATTAACATGCTGTAACAAGCTTACGTAGTCACTGTCAAAATATTATTAAAATACTAAATGTTTTACTCAACAGGTTAATAAGTAAGACTTTGCATTACATGTAATCTCAGTCTTAATCATAAATAAGTAATATAAGCCATAAAACAAAATTTTAAGAGCCTGGTTTTCGAAACTAATATTTATTTATAATAAAAAGTTATTAAGAAAAGTTGTTCAATTTGACGACTCGAACACGCCTAGAACGTGTGTGCACATTATCAAGAATCACACTGTATGATTGCCGTGTGATTCAGATTATAGTCTGGCAACGTCGTGCATGCCGCTCCCTGCGGCGTTGCAGACGTTCGGGGGGCAGGGTAATTATGATCTCTGCGGGGGTGCGGAAAGTGTGCGGGGAATGGGCGCGAGCACGACGCGTGTCACTGATTGTCATTTGCCGGCGGTCACTCGCCGCGGTCAGTTGTGTACTTAGGAACTCGAAACTTTTTACAAGACGCACATGAGATTACGACCCCAAGATGAGTCCTCCAATAAGAAAACAAACAAAGGAAGTTGTGTATAACATACACAAATTCTTTGATGAACGCAAGAAAGATCCATCTACGCAGGAACACCAGAATGATGTCAATTTAGCAAAATTAGTAGCCAGCGTTACGGGATTTCCAGAAAGATCTGTAAAGAATATTGTAAGCGAAGGCAGAACACCAAATGATGCGGGAAGTTCAAAGTTTAAATCTCCCAAGAAAAACTTATTTCCAAAAAAGCGAAAAGAAGTTGATAGTTTCACTTTAGGAGTGATTCGGCGAAAAGTCTCCCAGTTTTATACTAATAAGAAATAAGAAATTTCTTACAGCAGACCTAGGGAAGAGTAATGATATTATACGATATGCGGATAAGATATGCACAGAATATATATCTAAATTTCTAATTACTTTATTATTTATTAATTAACAACATAATGGCAATTTCACTTGTTACCGTGTTATGTATAGGATCGACCCATTTTCTTCGCGCAGATGTCGTAATCAGCGACTAACGTCTGAAACGGTTCTCAAATATTTGTCAGATGGTCAAATGTGGCGATAGCAACCGTATTTTACGGCTGTTAACACTTTGCCTTACGCTGCAAGGTATAAAGGCCTTATGTGTGTTGTGTGTGTGTAGATTTACTCGTGGAATCATTCGCGGCAAACATAAAAAATATCCCACCAAAAATAAAAACATATGAAATTATTGAGAACCATAATTACCTATAAGTATTAATCTCGAGATATGTTCAGTTGAAATCTCTACGTGTGTAGCATACGCGTGCTAGTGACGTGCAACCCTCCCCCCGCCTCACCACAACCAATGAAGGAGCGGCAAGCACGAAGCTGCCAGTCTATAGTATGGCATCGCCCCAATTCTACTCGTGGGAGTCGTAAAAAGCGACTAAGAGATAAATTTATTCAGGAAATGTGCAACAGCATTCCCTGTGAATGCAACATCTTGCTCCGCACTCTTGTGGTGAGCATTATATCCTATGGAGTTTTGCTTTGGGGCCGCGCCACTGATATTAAGTGAAAATACGTTCTAATGTTCAAATAATGGCCATTAGAGAAATTTATAACTTTAAAGTAATTAATATTATGACTGTACCATGAAAATATCATGTATGTAAGCACGAATATAAATACTTTCACTAGAAATTGTGACAGGCATAACCGCAATACAAGGAGTTAATGAGATAGATCAACCAAACTATAGAATAGCTAGAGTTAGGACTTCATTTGAAGTATACGATACTATAGCAAAATACCGGAAGATATATTGAATTTATCAGAATGTGTACATTTAAGTCTGTTATTAAAAAAACATGTTATAAAGCTTACTATAAGGTAGATGATTATCTTAATGACAAAGAGGCATGGAGCTCTGCAATTCCAAGCACGCACTCATTTTTAAAACTTAATTGGGGTGTGCGTGAAGTTTAAAACTAACATAATTACACGACTGCCCAACCAAAAAATGGAGTGTATTTATGTAAGTATATATGTGCAATTCTTTAAAGGACTGAAACTTGTTAACCACTGAACAGATTCGAATCCTCATATTATCCCGAGTGTCATAGGCTAGACTTTATCTCAGAAAGCAGTCGTTTTATTAAATTTATTATGCTTGTTTTAAACGTATATACGCTTATGTCGAATTCTTTATTTCACATTCTGAAAGTATTAATTGTGAATCTACTTGGAAATAAAAGTATTTGAAGTTTGCAGTTTATGGCAATACCTACTAAAAGCATTGGAGACCCATGTTCAGAAGTACACTGTTGTGACTGTTAATGATGAATTCTGACGCAGTGCTACAAACAGTGATAAAAAGGCTTGTTGTTTAACTGATTATGATAATGGGTAGGATTAAGGCATTACCACAATTTATGTGTGATTCACTCATTATTTGGACAAGGATTTACAATATCTTTGCACTGATGACTGTTGCGATGAGATTTGAGGAGATTCTTGAAAAATTTACTAGACTTACAGCGTCCCCGACGATGCGCCAATAGCTATAGCTAGTAACATGACACTAAAGATTAACTGTACTTCTACGAAAATTATTCCTTTTATGACAACTTTCTACATGATTTCCGTGTGGTGCCGGCTTAGAATAGCATCACCCCATTGCTTTTCCGTGGGTATCGTAAAAAGAGATCAAGGGATTCGTGGCTTACATTTGAATTGCAGTTTTAGGCGATGGGCTGACAACCTGTCACTATGGTGATACACAATTATCTAAATGTCCCTCATATGTTTGTCAGACGTGTTGAATAATCCGTTTTTTACGGCCGTTTACGCTGTGCCTACCCCGCAAGGGATAAAGGCGTGATATATGTATGTGTGTTCTACAGGATGATCAGCGTGCAACTTTCGCTAAGTACTACCACGGCTCGACCGTAACCTGCGAAATTAAGCAACGTGGCATAAGTTTATCTACCAGGAATAGTTAGGACGCCTAACACGGGACGTGTTTTAAAATATAGTATTCGGGATTGATTCTATTTCTTACCTCTTGAATTGAAAAAGCCAGGATTGCACTTGAAAAACCTGCTTGATAAATGCTCTAGAACTTTCTCCCTTTCTTACGTCTCTCCACTAAGCGCGAATTTTGATAGGAACTTCAGTAACAACACCCGATTCAAGTGTCTTTAGAAGAGTTTTTGGGCTTTTATTTTAGATCTTACCTTTTGAATTGAAAGAGCCAGGATTGCATTCGAGAAACCTCCTCGAGAAATGCACAAGAACCCTCTCCCGTTCTTGCGTCTCTCCACCAAGAGCGAATCTTGCTAGGAACTTAGGTAACAAAAACCAATACAAGTGACTTTAGAGGAGTTTTACGGCATTGATTATATTTCTTACCTTGTGAATTGAAAGAGCCAGGAATGCACTCTAGAAACCTTTTTGAGAAATGCACTAGAACCCTCTCCCTTTCTCGAGTCTCTCCAGTAAGCGCGAATCTTGATAGAAACTTTAGTAACTACCGATCTCAGTGTCTTTAGAGGAGTTTTACGGAATTTAATATATTTCTTACCTTCTGAATTGAAAGAGCCAGGATTGCACTCGAGAAAGCTCTTTGAGAAATGCTCTAGAACCTTCTGCCGTTCTTGCGTCTCTTTACTAAGCGCGAATCTTGATAGCAACTTAGGTAACAACAACCGATTCAAGTGTTTTACGGCATGTTATATATTTCTTACCTTGTGAATTGAAATTGGCAGGATTGCACTCGAGAAATGTTCTAGAACCCTCATCCTATTTTTTGCGTCTCTCCTCTAAGTCAGTCTAAGTCATAACAACCGATTCAAGCGTCTTCAAAAATGTTTCAAGACATTTATTTTTCTTGCGTCTTTCCACTAAGCGCGAATCTTGATAGGAACTTAGGTAACAACAACCGATTTAAGTGTCTTTAGAGGAGTTTTAGGGCATTTATTTTAGATCTTACCTTGTGAATTGAAAGAGCCAGGATTTCACTCAAGAAATTCCCCCGAGAAATGCTCTAGAACTTTCTCCCTTTCTTGCGTCTCTCCACTAAGCGCGAATCTTGCTAGGAACTTAAGTAAGAACAACCTATTTTAGTGTCTTTAGAGGAGTTTTACGGCATTTCATATATTTCTTACCTTGTGAATTAAAAGAGCCAAGATTGCACTCAAGAAACCTCCTCGAGAAATGCACTAAAACCCTCTCTCGTTCTTGCGTCTCTCCACTAAGCGCGAATCTTGCTAGGAACTGTCGCAACGCGGCGTCGAGCGTCAAGTTGGCAAAGTCGAAGTGTTTCACGTACTCCTCAGCCACCGCTCGCGAGAATTCATTGCTGGAAACAAGGTTTCGATGATATTATAACAAAATAATTAATATAAATCTTCTAAACTGCAACAGCCAAAGCTGTCACTGAGTAGTTTCACTGTTTACATTCTTTGGAATACCTTCTTGGACAAAGCATAGGTGATTGATGATTATGAAACAATCTGGTAATTCAACCTTCAATTGGTAATTTATTGTACTGGCAGAAATTATTGTAATATTAAATAAATAACTGACAAAAAGGAAAAGGTTATAAAATCATGCAGTCATACCAAAACATGTCAATACAGAAAAAATTATCATCCACACTAATATTATAAATGCGAAAGTAACTCTGTCTGTCTGTCTGTCTGTCTGTCTGTCTGCTACGCTTTCACGGCCAAACCGCTGAACCGATCTTCATGAAACTTGGCACAGAGATTGCTAGCCTACCGAGAACGGACATAGGCTACTTTATATCACCATTCGAGGGTCTGGAGTATAGATGTAGACCACCAGGTGTACCACCAGGAGCCCAGCTAAACTATTAGAGATACAGGCATGGTTCCAAAACAAAAGTTGTTCAGTATGAAGGGCCGAATCTTTTCACATGGACATTGGGGATCTGGAGTACCTTATGTAGACCACCAGGTCTACCATCAGGAGCCCACCTAAACTATTGGAGATACAGAAATGGTTCCAAAACAAAAGTTGTTCAGTATGATGGGCCGCTTCTTTTCACAAGGACATTGAGGGTCTGGAGTACCTTATGTAGACCACCAGGTGTACCACCAGGAGCCCAGCTAAACTATTAGAGATACAGGCATGGTTCCAAAACAAAAGTTGTTCAGTATGATGGGCCGCTTCTTTTCACAAGGACATTGGGGATCTGAAATACTTTATGTAGACCACCAGGTGTACCACCAGGGGCCCAGCTAAACTATTAGAGATACAGGCATGGTTCCAAAACAAAAGTTGTTCAGTATGATGGGCCGCTTCTTTTCACAAGCATATAAGGGCTCTGGAGTACCTTATGTAGACCACCAGGTGTACCACCAGGAGCCCAGCTAAACTATTAGAGATACAGGCAAGGTGCCAGAACAAAAGTTGTTCAGTATGATGGGCCGCTTCTTTTCACAGGGACATTGGGGCTCTGGAGTACCTTATGTAGACCACCAGGTGTACCATCAGGAGCCCACCTAAACTATTGGAGATACAGAAATGGTTCCAAAACAAAAGTTGTTCAGTATGATGGGCCGCTTTTTTTTACAAGGGCATTGGGGATCTGGAGTACCTTATGTAGACCACCAGGTGTACCACCAGGAGCCCAGCTAAACTATTAGAGATATGGGCATGGTTCCAAAACAAAAGTTGTTCAGTATGATGGGCCGCTTCTTTTCACAAGGACATTGGGGCTCTGCAGTACCTAATGTAGACCACCAGGTGTACCACCAGGAGCCCAGCTAAACTATTAGAGATACAGGCAAGGTTCCAAAACAAAAGTTGTTCAGTATGATGGGCCGCTT
Organism: Tuta absoluta; assembly: GCA_027580185.1. Taxonomy (NCBI): domain Eukaryota; kingdom Metazoa; phylum Arthropoda; class Insecta; order Lepidoptera; family Gelechiidae; genus Tuta; species Tuta absoluta. The sequence goes on from JAQAHW010000004.1 coordinate 1,618,620, forward strand.
CTTTTCACAAGCATATAAGGGCTCTGGAGTACCTTATGTAGACCACCAGGTGTACCACCAGGAGCCCAGCTAAACTATTAGAGATACAGGCAAGGTGCCAGAACAAAAGTTGTTCAGTATGATGGGCCGCTTCTTTTCACAGGGACATTGGGGCTCTGGAGTACCTTATGTAGACCACCAGGTGTACCATCAGGAGCCCACCTAAACTATTGGAGATACAGAAATGGTTCCAAAACAAAAGTTGTTCAGTATGATGGGCCGCTTTTTTTTACAAGGGCATTGGGGATCTGGAGTACCTTATGTAGACCACCAGGTGTACCACCAGGAGCCCAGCTAAACTATTAGAGATATGGGCATGGTTCCAAAACAAAAGTTGTTCAGTATGATGGGCCGCTTCTTTTCACAAGGACATTGGGGCTCTGCAGTACCTAATGTAGACCACCAGGTGTACCACCAGGAGCCCAGCTAAACTATTAGAGATACAGGCAAGGTTCCAAAACAAAAGTTGTTCAGTATGATGGGCCGCTTCTTTCACAAGGACATTGGGGCTCTGAAGTACCTTATGTAGACCACCAGGTGTACCATCAGGAGCCCAGCAAAACTATTAGAGATAGGTACAGGCATGGTTATTAAACAAAAGTTGTTCAGTATGATGAGCCGCTTCTTTGCACAAGGACATTGAGGATCTAGAGTACCTTATATAGACCACCAGGTCTACCATCAGGAGCCCACGTAAACTATTGGAGATACAGAAATGGTTCCAGAACAGAAGTTGTTCAGTATGATAGGCCGCTTCTTTTCACAAGGACATTTAGGATCTGTAGTACCTTATGTTGACTTCCAGGTCTATTATCAGGTGCCCATTTAAACTATTAGAGATACAGGCATGATTCTAAAACAAAAGTTGTTCAATATGATGGGAATAAGTTAAGGACAGAAAAGCAGAAGATGTGGTATATAAAAATGTATTACAGTAACTTAAGATTTATCTGTCTTATCCACTTATGCTGACCATTTAAGTGTGCTCAAATCGGCACCTCTGGAGTAAGTACTCTGTTATCTACTGACTTTTGTATTCAGTGTTTAAAAATTTTGTCTCTCAGGCCGGATAGCAAATTTAGAATTGTCCCTTGAACAACAGTAGCAAGCAATTCATCTTTAAACAGTACAGATAAGAACTGTTCTAATATCACTGTCACACTATGAATACACATACCTACTTTAGAACTTCTGCCTAAAAAAACTATCTAACGCGGACGAAGTCGCGGGTAAAAGCTAGTATGAAATAAAACTGTTAGGCGTCAAATCGGCAACTCTAAACTGGCTTAACTGAACCATGATGACGAGGGTGATCAGAATGACCATGGTGGCAGAGAGGAGACCAACTCACTTCTTGCTCAAATGTCGGCTAAAGCAGACTTTTTGAAGCCGTCTAGATTGTAGTGGAACGAGTGTAGGAATCCCCGTCTGGCCATGATTATCATCATAACCAGGAGGGTCGTATTGATTTTAATTATCATGACGGATGATTCAGATGACTCTTGATAATGATGATCAGGGTGATCGTTATGACTTTGATGAACATGATGACCAAAAAGAGAGGAATAAACTCACTTATTGCTCAAATGATGACCAGGATGCCCATGTTGACCTTGACGATGGTGATGACCAGGAAGAAAGGGGACAAACTTACTTCTTGCTCAAATGATGACCACAATGCCCATGATGACCTTGACGAAGATGATGACCAGGATGACTAAGATGACCAAAATGACCAAGAAGAAAGGAGACCAACTCACTTCTTACTCAAATGATGACTAGGATGCCCATGATGACCTTGACGATGGTGATGACCAGAATGACCAGGAAGAGAGGAGGCCAACTCACTTCTTGCTCAAATGATGACCAGGATGCCCATGATGACCTTAACCATGTTGATGACCAGAATTACCAGAATGACCAGGGAGAGAGGAGACCAACTCACTTCTTGCTCAAATGATGACCACGATACCCATGAGGAGCTTGACGAAGATGATGACTAGAAGACCAGAATAACCAGGAAGACAGGAGACCAACTCACTTATTGCTCAAATGATGACCACGATACCCATGAGGACCTTGACGAAGATGATGACCAGGATGATTAGGATGACCAGAATGACCAGGAAGACAGGAGACCAACTCACTTATTGCTCAAATGATGACCAGGGTGGCCATGAAGACCTTGACGAAGATGATGACCAGGATGATTAGGATGACCAGAATGACCAGGAAGAGAGGAGACCAACTCACTTCTTACTCAAATGATGACCACGATACCCATGAAGACCTTGACGAAGATGATGACCAGGATGACTAGGATGACCAGAATGACCAGGAAGAGAGGAGACCAACTCACTTCTTGCTCAAATGATGACCACGATACCCATGATGACCTTGACGAAGATGATGACCAGGATGACCAGAATAACCAGGAAGAGGGGAGACCAACTCACTTCTTACTCAAATGATGACCAAGATGCCCATGATGACCTTAACCATGTTGATGACCAGAATTACCAAAATTACCAGGAAGACAGGAGACCAACTCACTTCTTGCTCAAATGATGACCAAGATACCCATGATGACCTTGACGAAGATGATGACCAGGATGACTAGGATGACCAGAATGACCAAGAAGATAGGAGACCAACTCACTTCTTTCTCAAATGAGGACCAGGATGCTCATGATGACCTTGACGAAGATGATGACTAGAAGACCAGAATAACCAGGAAGACAGGAGACCAACTCACTTCTTGCTGAGATGTCGGCTCACGTCAGATTTCTTGAAGCCGTCCAGATGGTACAGTCTCTTGGCGAGTCTCTCCGCGCTCGGTATGTCCACGGCCTTGGGGCTGTAGTGGAACGAGTGGAGGGAATCCCCGTCCGAGCCCTCGTCTGAGCCGCCGTCTGACTCGCGGCCCAGCTCCTGCGAGACAAGACAAGTTAACATAACAAGAAAAGGTAACAACAGTAATTTGCTAAAGCTTAAGTAACATATAGTTGATAAAATGGAGTACGACTTACTCAGCATTGCTGCTGTTTTTAATAAGATCGCTATGTTATCCATTTTAATAAGATCGTTATCCATTTTAATAAGATCGCTTGACTAGAATGAGTAGAAACTAAAAAGTAAAGAATTACATGAAAACGTCATCAATATCTACGTACCGCCCTAATTTCTACATTTCTGTGTAGTACACAAAAATATCATCGTAAATGGAATTGAAATAAACTTAAACATAAAAAAGAGACGCGGCTTACAGTATCCCTTGCAGGGTAGGCAGAATGTAAATGGTCGTAAAAACCGCCATTTACGCCACGTCTGACAAACATTTGAGGGTTATTCAGAAAATTGAGTATCATACTATATATTGTCAGCCCATCGAATAAAATTGCAATATGAATGGAACCCTCGAGTCCCTTAGTAGCCTTTACGACACCCACCGGAATGAAATGGGAGTGACGCTATTCTATGCCGGCATAATGCACGTTACACAGAGTATAAACTATTGATGGTCATATAGCTGGGAGAAAGAAACCTTAAAATCATAATTTTTTTTCTGACCTTATTTTTGAAGCGAGACATCTTATAGGGCCTATTTTTCCTTTCATTTTTGGGACTATTTTTTCCATATTTCTCCTGTTGTTTCTTTATTTGATTCTCATATCCACTTACATCATTCTCTTCAAACTTTGCTAAGAATTTTTTATTATCATTATGTTTTTTCCAATTTGGACAACACTTAAACATTTTTATAATTAACATAGGCTTTGCTTTTAACTATGATTTTACACTAAAACTGTCAAGTTAAGCACAATGTTCTGTAACTATAAGATGTAAACTAGAAACTAGTTGTATTGAAGTATCTCCAAAATAATTTATCTGTTACATATTATGTTCAAGATAAGATTACGAGTGCATACTTTTGAGCCACAGTTTGAATGATGTGATGTTATCTTGACACTGAACCACGAGTTAAGATAAACTCTTGGGCCGTTGATCTTGAATATTTTGATATAGTACTAGATTAGGCTGGAATTTTTGTGAATTAAAGTTGTTTACTATAATGTTTTAGAGAAAAGATATAGAAAATAATAATAGTATGAGATAGCTCCATTGCGTTAGTTTAGGTAAGAATTTTTTAAAAATAAAATTGCAATTTCTTGCATTGCATTGTTTTTTTCTGTGGTTTGTGTCATTATACATTTTTCTAGCAAAATCAATTTTACGGGAAAATACTTTAAATTCTCAACCCCTCAGAAGTAAAACAAACTCGAAAATTAAAAATAGGTCAAAAACCTTTTTTTATGAGCTTATGAGCTAACGGGACAAAAATATCATAAGACTCACATTTGTATGGAAAGGGCTCAGAAAGTTTTCCGCTCTATACTCCTTGCGAGTAAATTGTTTAGTTTCAAAGGTTAGTTTATTCTGTAAAAGCATCTCAGTACTTTTTTCAGTGCTTTAAATATTATACCTTGCAATAAAACTGCCTGTATATTATCTTTGTTATTATGTATTTTAATTTTAATCTGATTTGATTTAATTGAGTGGCCCAATGGCGCAGCAGATAGTACACCTGCCTGTTACGCCGAGTGTCGTGGTTTCGATCCCCAAAAGACACAAATACTTGTCAAGTCATTTTCAGATATTTGTGTTTTGTCTGAGTGTTTCTATGTATAATATGTATTTATTTACAAAATAAAGTATACAAGTATTAATATCAGTTATCTAGTCCTCATATTTATTATTATATGTATAACTTTATGCACAAAAATGTACACGGGCGAACTTAACGCCAAAGGCGTTTTCTCCCAGTCTATCTTAGTGCATAGTACAAGCTTTGCTTAGTTTAGGGCTAGATGGCGCTGTGTGAATTGTCCAGGATATTTATTTACCTATTTGCCTAGTGCTGTTTATAAAAATAGTAAAATATAAAATGAATCTCACCGTATACCCTTGATGCTCGGGCGAATTGTGTCCATTCTCCTTTCCGTTGCCATAACCGTTATTATTCACAGTCTCACTATTGGTCACACCACTGGTCACACTGGGCACGTTAGCATTCTGCTTGTCCGGCCCTTTCACTTGTATTACTATTCTATAGTCACTATTATCACCGTTGAGTGTCACATCACTGCCGTGCTCGTTTGAGTATGACGAGTTTGATTTGGCTCGCTTGTGGCACGGCTCCGACACGAGTATGGTTGAGTCGGAGTCGCTCGGGTCGGAGAGCTCCATGCGCGGGTGCTCCCGACCCGTCTCGAACATGTCATCCTGGTCCTGATAGTCGGGGCTCGAGATGTTGGAGACAGCCTCTGAGAGGCTCATGTCGCCTGGAATATATTATGGTATGTTAATATGGGGGTGTGATGGAGAAATAAAAGTTGGACAAGACAGACGAACACATCCATAACCAACACTTTACTAGTAAAGAATAGCATACTGAGATAAAATAGAAAAAAAAAACCTATCATATGTACAATACAATCTACGAAAATCTATGTCTATCCTGACGGCTATAAAAACATCTGCAATAATTATCTAGCTTTGATACTTAAGAACTTCTTTTAAAAATGAAAATAAAAAATTCTAAGTGTTAGCGGCAGCAGTGACTTGAACGGGTGCCGGCCTACTGCGTTAACAACTGAGCTACCGGAGCCTCGACAGCCACTGCTAAACTTTCAACCTCTTGATACTGACATACAAGCGACATCTAGTAGCATTAATTTAAACTAGAGTAGGAATTTAAACCATCTGATCAACCTTTGCTTTGCCGCTAACATCTGATCAATTTCTTACTTTCAGAAAGTAATTAGCACTGCGAGTGTTGCTATAATCAACTTAAACAATTACTAATTAAAAAAAAGTCTAAATTGTGTTCTGTAATTGTATACTATGATTGTACTTTCGATGATATCTTTATAAACCTAAAAGACAAAAAACAAAGAAATTTCAAAAAATAAATAAATTATGAAATAAACTAACGTATCGTTGGTTCAATGGTTTTCTTTGGTAAAACCCTGTTTGAGCGAGTGGGTTTAGTCTTTGAATGTGAAGCTGAAAGTAAAATAAACATATTGAAGGAATCATTCACATTATACATTTCATACATGTAATTTTAATATGTAAAACTGTGTAACAAAATAAAATTATATTTTTAATTTAATTCTGCGAAATATTCGGTAATATTAAACTTAATTTGTGTTTGTAGTTTTAACAAGTGCAGCTTTGGAACGAAATAAATAAAATAATTCATCTCTCTTATTTTATGTCGCAGGCAGAAATCAAACCTAGGACGTTCGCTATCAGTACTAGCAGTTAATGGGAAGAAATACTCAAAACTTATTGCAGTTGTTTGCAGGCGTGACCTAAACACACCAATAACAAGTAACTGAACTTTGACATAAACACTTTTTTGACCAATCACAAAAATTCATCGTGTCCCTGGTCATAATAAGATGGTAAATTAAGTTTTGTTTTGCCAATATTTGGCTACGGCTACCCCAATTCCGTTGGCTGTATCATTAAGACTCCTACTTCTACGGAAGGAACGAAATTCAAATGAAATTCGGAAGTCATGTCAAAGAGTATATTATAGAGGTGTCACCATTTCATATAATGTTAGTCTAACTGGTACTGATACAATACTTGACGACCAATGGTAGTGCGACTGCCTGCGGCGCAAAGGTTCCGGGTTCGATTCACGGTGGACTACTCACAAAGTTGATATTATAACTTGGAAGGAATATTAACCTACATTATATTATAAGGACCATATTTTGAAATAAGCTGAACCATTCGCCAAGACTTAGCTGAACGCATAGTATCCATATTAATTATGAACTCTATAAACTGTACTGTCTGTTTGTTATTCTTCCACTTTCAGTACATGAAAAGAATTCATCTAAAAATAAGGGCTAAATCAGTTCACAAAACACTTATCTTCATAACATCTCAAATCATATTTACAACTTTTTAGTTTAACGTTATTACAGAAGAAGCAAAGTCATTAAACTAAATAAAGCCAACTTATTACTTCAGGTTTAAAAATGCAAGTGGCCAGTATCATGTTACGCACTTTGCGCGAACATATTTTTGTTTCGTTTTTGTCCATCCTGGTATTGTACATTTTTTTGCAAACTTCGACATTAAGAAACTTTTTTTGGATATTTCTTTGTCATTTTCATCATTGCGTGCACCTTAAGCGCAACTAATACTGTTAAATTTAAATTTCAATTTTAAACGTTTATTGCATAAATCAGTATACATATGTAAGTTCAAATTCAAAATATAAATAGCAAAAACCAATAAGCGACGGCCATTATATATTCGAGTATGATATTATGATATGATAATATATAGCGGTCGCATTCTCGCACCGTTCATTAGTTTTTGAACAATATTTGTTGACCATCAGACATACACAGAGCCGCATGCCTTAAAATATTCAAACCTTTGAACACCTTTTACAATCTTTTTCCTTTAATCACTGACACCAGTTGAATTGCTTCATAGTTAAAAATTATCATACATTTTGGTGATATCTATTAAAGTAACTAAGAAAATTTTAAAAGTTTTTAATCCATTCCTATCTGGATAATCTTGTATTTTTTGGTCTTCAAATTGGTATTTTTAGAAAAGGGATTTATAGCCCTATACAATGTTTGGTATATTTCGGTGTTACCAACGAACCAGGGTGACCACAACCTCATAATACCTATAATGATACCCTCGATCTTCCCGAAATGATGAGTACCTACCTACCTGGAAATTAATTTTAACATTAGTATTGGCATTTTGTTCGGTGACACTCTAGGACTTTCCAGCTAGGTATGAGTCTAGAACCCAGTGTTACCCTAGCATGAACATCTTGACCCAGTGCCACTCTAGAACCTTTCTATCCCATAACACTAAAAACCTTCCGAATCAATTGATCCCACTCTTGAACTGAAATCTGACAAAAATCTTTTACTACATAAATAATACTTTTGTATACTAGGTACGCAAGTTGCAAGAGATATGGGCGTGATATGTGTATGTATGTATGTACGTAAGTACATGTACATAATTATTATACTTGCTTTCTTATAATTTGTCCTAAAACTGTGGTTGGTGGTGACCGTATGCGCAGCGCTCCATATATACAATTAAAAATTTCCCCCGCGGTTAAAAAACTGCTTTTGTGCTGCCGTGCCGCTGTCTAGTGTTGCATATAAATCGAACCTAACTACTTCATTCTAATTTGCACTAACAACCACGTCATCCTATTATTTGATCGTAAAAATATTTTGAATACCTACGTCTAATCGGTTCATATTTTGCGTTTCGTTCGATGTATCAATCAACGTAGTATTGACATTGGCAAAATTATCCATAGCGGATAGAATGCCGTTGTTGTAGATAGTTGATATATTTTACGGCAAAATTCTAGCTACAATCATTTTTCACGGTCAAAATATTGAACAAATGTACAGTGTGTCGCGTCTGCATCATATTCCGTTTATCTATGATCAATTCCACGTCAGTTTTGACAGCAGAGGAAACACATCAAAACAAAAACCTTTTATTCCCAAGGAAAGCAGCCGGAAACAGTAAGTGTTTTGCTAAATTTCTTAAAAACTAAGTTGTTTTGTCAAAAAATAACCGCCCTGGCGGGTTCAACGTGAAATTGCCATTAATAATCATACTAAGATCAATACAGTTCGATTAGCACTGGCGGAGGAAATCTCTTACGCCACGCTTCATCACTGAAAAATAGAGGTAACTTCAAATTTTAATTTCTCCGTAATTAAATATAAAATGAGATTTTGCGCTTCCCTGGCTTATTCCTCATATCTTGAAGATTAAAAAACAAAATTTTGTTGACAGTGATGTGCCTTAGATTATGTACAAAATGCATTCTCGTAGCTCCTTTTCACCTCACTTCATGGAAGTAGGCCCGTTAAGTAAAAGTATAGAAAAAAATTGACGGCATAAATGAAATGATAATATTTGTATCAGACTTGATAAAAGTTCATAGCGTTAGTAAGAAACTTAAAAAAACTATATTTTTTTTACCTCACCACGCTAACACAATAATAAGAGCAAAAAACCAACTTAGAAAAATAATAAATTAAGGTTACGCCCGATACTTCTCGTTTCTCGCGCAAAACTCCAAAAACTATGTAAGTAAAACTTAAAATTATCGTTTTCCATGACATCCAATATTTAAGAATTGTACATCCTATCCGCAACCATTCTTAAGAGTATTGGTGTTGCCCCATACTAAGCAGTGAGGCCACCCGCTAAATTATAAAGTACCCGGCCCGCCCAGCAGTTTCACCCACTGCTAACAGTTTTCCCGTGGGAATAAGACATTTTAATATATCCTACGTTCATCAAGGATAATGTAGGATACTAATGCTAAAATAAATTGTATATCGGTTCAGTAGTTTCGGAGCCTGTTCAATTCAAACAAACAATCAAATCTTCCCTCTTTGAAAATGAAAAAAATTGTATAACACAATTTTCTTTTTTTATAACAATTTTGTATTGCCCTAATAGAAATGAAAAATGAAATAACTTTATTCAATGTAGGATAGCATTATCACTTATTGACGTCATGATCGGTCATTGTAAAAAGAAAGAAATTAGCATAACGCAATTTTCTTCTTTTTATAACAATTTTGTATTGCCCTAATAGAAAACCGGCTCGGGTGGGGTAAAAAAATAAAGGCACTGCCTCGGAGCTAGCCAGGGTAATTACACGGCATGTAACTTTACGCCACCACCATCTGTAAACGACATTTGTTTCAAATTTAAGTCAAGATTTACAAAGCCTGTTATTTACAGGTATAAATGATAGCAGTGTAGTAAGTAGTTTACCATTGAGCCTGCTGTGTTGTTGGTGGAGAGGGCGGTGCGGCGCGGGGGGCGTGGCGCGCGAAGACATCACACCAGACGACATGGAAGTGGGCGACGCTGGGGACGACGACCTGACATCACATAACACATACGTAAGTAAAATAACACCGTAGAATATAAGGCAATGACTTAAAAGTACTCATTTTAAAAAACGTCATTGGATTTTTCGCCTTTCCTAGTCAATTTAGTAGCCATTGTTTTGATCGTCGCCTCATTTTGACAGATAACATGTTTTTGCATGAAATTATAAGACATACATACATAAATCACGCCTATATCCCTTACGGGGTAGGCAGAGTGTTAACGGCCGTTCAACGGATATTAACACCACGTCTGACAAAAGTTTGAGGGTCAATCAGATAACTGTGTATCACTATAGTGACAGGTTGTCAGCCCGTCGCCTAAAATTGCAATACACACCCTCGAGTCCCTTAGTCGCCTCTTACGACACCCATGGGTAAGATATGGGGTGACGCTATTCTAAACCGGCATCACACGGCAAATTATAAGACATGACACGACTAAAATATCTCCTATCCTTTTCTTTACCTATTTGACGGAAAGTGACAGCACTAATTTAAGGCAAGGAAGAACAATTTATATCCCGAATTGAGGGCATTATCGTAGAACCTAAAGGCAATGACTTAAAAAGTAAAATAATACAATAGAACCTACATACAATGACTTAAAAAGTAAAATAATACCTTAGAACCTAAAGGCAATGACTAAAAAAGTAAAATAATACCATATTACCTAAAAAAATGACTTGAAAAGTAAAACAATACCGTAGAACCTACATTTTATGACTTAAAAAGTAAAAAAGTACCATAGAATATAAGGCAGAGACTTAAAAACTAAAATAATACCTTAAAACCTAAAGGGATCGTGCTCTATCGCCATAGGGTACGATACCCTGGGGGAGGCTTACGTCCAGCAGTGGACCGCAATAGGCTGATGTATGTATGTATGTAAAAGCAATCGCACGTCGACGGATAGTGTTTACAGTAGCAAATTAGGAGTTTGCAGACACCGGAGCATATATAGCTAAGCTTAAGAGTTTATCAATATCGACTTCATTTGAACTACGAAACAGCTTATTTACTATTCGAAACTGGAAAGGGCACGAGTGTTATAGCAGTAGCAAATTGACGCCAGTGTTTCGTGAAAATGATCAAATCGTTAGTGAGGGCAATTCAATGATATACAAAATTGATCATAAGATTATATTACTGGATAGTGATTAGAAGCCTCATTTAGATGAGCGTAGAATGTTTTCGTAATTTTAATGCTTTCGTTAAACATAATATGAAGAGATGGCATACCTTTGTGACATGCCGTCTGATATAGACGTTGAATTTGACGTGTGCCCGGAGCCGTTACATTGCGTACGATCCGATGCACCCGACACAGGTGCATTGTATGTCCAAACAATTCTGGAAACACCACGTGTTTTTATAAAAATACCAGTTATGAAAAAATAAATCGTCAGCAATGTAAAGAGTGTAATCATAAATGTAAAGAGAATAGTTAAATCAGAATCGTGAAGAGAATAGTCAGTAACGTAAATAGTCTAATCAGAATCGTGAAGAGAATAGTCAGAAACGTAAAGAGAATAGTCAGAAACGTAAATAGCCCAATCAGAATAAGAAGAGAATAGTCAGAAACGTAAATAGTTAAATTAGAATCGTGGATAGAATAGTCAGAAACGTGAATTATGTACTCAGAAACGTTATGAGAATAGGCAGAAACGTGAAAAGAGGTTAAGAATGGAGGTTGATAAGAATCAATAACGAAAATTAAAACTTGAAACACTTGACCACAATGACATACCTGTCCCTCTCTGGCAAGGAGTCTGAATGCGGCCCAGGCGTGGCCGAGTCCGGTCTCGCGTCTAATAGCGTGTTCAATGATGACGTCACGTCTTCTTCCATATCCACAGCCACAGCGCTTAGCGACGATTCCTTCTGGATGCAATAGACAGATTATCATTACACACAGGCACATATCACGCCTTTGTCCCAAGCGGGGTAGACAGATGGTGAACGGCCGTAACAAAACGATCGTTTTCGCCACGCATGACAAATATTTGAGAGTCGTTTCTGAAACTCATGTATCACAAAAGTGGCAGATTATCATTAGGATCGTAGCACTAGAAGATGATTATATTTAGGATGAGCGAGCTATTTATGGATGGTTAATTAGAATGAAATAGTAAAGTTGTATTATCGAATAGTTGTACTTTTTGAATCATGCTTAAAATATTACTACATACATGCAGATTTTTAGATAAATGAAAGCTAGGCTGAGGCTTCTTAACACTAACTTGACTTTTCAGTCAGATAGCACTAGGATGCTACAAGAAAAAAATGCATTACGATAGACTAGGATAAAAAAGAATAGAAAAAAAAACAACAGAAAGAAATTGCCAAAATGACCCAGTACCAGGCTAGCAGAAGATGAAAAGCGTCATGCCGGGTTTACCTGCAGGTGCTCTTCACACCGCGAGGTTCACATACACGACTCGTGTTTAAAGGGTTTAAAGGGGGCTTGCTTACACTATCTAACAGGCTGCTAGAGTACCAGGGAAACAGAAGATTAGAAGCGTCATGCCGAGTTTACCTGCAGGTGGTCTTCAAACCGCGAAGTGTGTGCTCGCGAGTGCACCTCCTCGATACACGACCCATTTAAAGGTGCTTCATACTATCTAACAAGCTACTAAAGTACCAGGCTAGCAGAAGATGATAAGCGTCATGCTGAGTTTACCTGCAGGTGGTCTTCAGACCGCGAGGTTCTCACCTTGTGTGCTCGCGAGTGCACCTCCCCCAACACGACCCGTCTATAGGGGCTTCATACTATCTAACAGGCTACTAAAGTACCAGGTTAGCAGAAGATGAGGCGTCATGCCGGGTTTACCTGCAGGTGATCTTCAGACCGCAAGGTTCTCACCGTGTGTGCTAGCGAGTGCACCTCCCCCGACACGACCCGTATATACGGTCTTCATACTATCTAACAGGCTACTAAAGTACCAGGCTAGCAGAAGATGAGAAGCAGGCATGCCGGGTTTACCTACAGATGGTCTTCAAGACGCGACGTTCACACTGTTTGTGCTCGCGAGTGCACCTTCCCACCACACGACCCATCTAAAGGTGCTTCATACTATCTAACAGGCTACTAAAGTACCAGGCTAGCAGAAGATGAGAAGCATCATGCTAGGTTTACCTTCAGATGGTCTTCAGACCGCGAGATTCTCACCGTGTGTGCACCTCCCCCCAGCACGACCCATATATAGGGGCTTCATACTATCTAACAGGCTACTAAAGTACCAGGCTAGCAGAAGATAAAAAGCGTCATGCCGGGTTTACCTGTAGGTGATTTTTAGACCGCGAGATTTACACACACGACCCGTGTTTAAGGAGCTTCAAGCAGTTTGATACTATCTAACAGGCTACTAAAGTACCAGGCTAGCAGAAGATAAGAAATTTCATGCCTGGTTTACCTGCAGGTGATCTTCAGACCGCGAGGTTCTCACCGTGTGTGCTCGCGATTGCACCTCCCCCCACACGACCCGTCTATAGGGGCTTCATACTATCTAACAGGCTACTAAAGTACCAGGTTAGCAGAAGATGAGAAGCGTCATGCCGGGTTTACCTGCAGGTGGTCTTCAGACCGCGAGGTTCTCACCGTGTGTGCTCGCGAGTGCACCTCCTCGATACACGACCCATTTAAAGGTGCTTCATACTATCTAACAAGCTACTAAAGTACCAGGCTAGCAGAAGATGAGAAGCGTCATGCTGAGTTTACCTGCAGGTGGTCTTCAGACCGCGAGGTTCTCACCGTATGTGCTCGCGAGTGCACCTCCCCCCACACGACCCATCTAAAGGTGCTTCATACTTTCTAACAGGCTACTAAAGTACCAGGCTAGCAGAAGATGAGAAGCGTCATGCTAGGTTTACCTGCAGGTGGTCTTCAGACCGCGAGGTTCTCACCGTGTGTGCTCGCGAGTGCACCTCCCCACCACACGACCCGTTGCCGCTTGTGCCTGTCGGAGATAGGGGCTGGGAACTGAACCTGGAATTGCAAATACAGAAGTTAAGACTAGATACGTGAGCTTCGTTCGAAATGGGTAGAGATAGAGAGATAGAGATAATTTATCACTACATAGTATAAAATAAAGTCGCTTCCCGTTTGGTGTCTCCTTATATCTTTAGAATTACCCAACGGATTTTGATGCGGTTTTTTTTATTAGATAGAGTAACTTGAGAGGAAGGTTTATAAGAATAAATTATTCCGGGAAATTGTCACATTCCCATGGGAAAACGGGTATCCCAACTGGTAGTAAACTTTTGACCCCCTTTTGACACCTTTAAGGATTAAAATTTCAAAAATGCTGAAACACGTATTTAATTATTTTAAGTTATGAGTCTAATTAGAAATTTTGAAACAGATCACATTTAAGATAAAAAACTTTCATACAAACTTTTAATCCCATTTTCATCCATTTAAGGGTTAAAATTTCAAAAATGCTGAAACACGTGTTTAATTATTTTAAGTTATTAGTCTAATCACAAATTTTGAAACAGATCACATTCATTTAAAAAAACGAACTTTCATACAAACTTTTAACCTCCTTTTGACCCTATTAAGGGTTAAAATTTCAAATATGCTGAAACGCGTGTTTAATTATTTGAAGTTAGAAGTCTAATCACTAATTTTGAAACGGATCACACTTAAGACAACGAACTTTCATACAAACTTTTAACCCCCTTTTCATCCCTTGGGGGATAAAAAAGAAGAGTGATTCAAGAGGAAGGTTTGTTTCCCTTGGGAAGTCAGTTAGCAGCGGGTGAAACCGCTGGGCGGGCCGCTAGTTCATAATAAATATTACATGTCAAATGTATACATAACTTATTACATGGAATACAATACACGTACATTACATTTCATTATTATCATAATTATTACATTTCAAGCCTTTTTTAATTATTGTGGTGGTGTAGTGCATTGTCACACCATATCACTAATCTACACTAATATTGTAAAGAGGATAGATTTATGTTTTGTTGGTGTGTGTGTAATCGATAAACTCCTAAACAACGAGACCGATTTCAAAAATTCTCTCTTCATTGAAAGCTAGGAACATCCATGAGTAGCTAAGCTACTTTTCGCCATGGAAAAATATTTTATATTTAGATCGTTGCAATAGTGTCAGTTTGATGTATTTGGCCGTTACGTATTCCGCTAACAGGTTCAAGTATAGAAAATCACAATAGCAATAGATTGACAGATGAGTGTTTATGGCAATACAATAGCAAAAAAGTACAGGAGCCCTGGTACAGTCAAGATCAGGCTGGGTGAGACAGTTTGGAGTTTCGACCGTTCTTATGCCGCGCGCATAAGACTTACATTGGCAGTTTGTCAAACCGGACGTGAGCTCGACTGTACTAGGTATTCCAGGACAGATGGGAGTCCAGCGAGGACGGTCGCGACCTTTTCCGCTTCTTCCCAAATGTTGCTGTGAGGCTGAGTTCGACCTGGGTCGAACCCGACTACGTGGTTTCCCAACTTCTCACTGGGCATGGGTGTTTCAGGCAGCGTCTGCATTCGATGCGGCTGAATGAAACACCCACATGTCCGTGCGGTGAGGCGAACGAGAGTAATGTAGCTTGTACGCAGACCTACGCACAGAGATGCTCGACTCGCTCATGAGAGCAGAAATCGGTCCAGTTTATTTTTCGGACCTCATTTCGTGCCGAGAGAACTTCGTGTCCTTCAGGAAGTTCGCACACGCATGGCACACGATTAGGCGAAGCTTTGAAGGGTAGCTTGATAACGGGCCGCGAGGCGTGTAGATCACGTGGAGTGCTGTCTAGACCCAATTGGGTGTGGGCGCTAGAGGGTTAGCCGCCCCGACTCGCAAGTGTCGGGGAGAGGGCCGGGACGTTACAGAATTTGTGGGAGCCTGCAACGTGCTTAGCGGGAAAGAGCCTCCGGCAAGTACCGCTTTGCATCTAACGAGATTCGGTTCGTATACCATTTTTGGTAGGAAGAACCATGGGTGGCAGGAGGGTTGTACTAGGTATTTGTGGGAGCCTGCAACCATGCTTAGCGGGAAAGAGCCTCCGGCAAGTACCGCTTTGCATCTTCCGAGATTCTTCATTTTGGTAGGAAGAACCGTGGGTGGAAGGAGGGTTTGTACTGGGTACTTACAATTTGTTGGCATGTTCCTGAGTGATGCACGTGCCGGTATCGGGCGAGGAGTTGTGACGTTGCGCTAAATCTGCTCGGCCGTATAGTCTACTTTCGCTTGGTGATGCCGGTGTGGAATTATACCTGAAAGGAAATTAAACATATATAAACATCGTCTAGAAGAGCTCTCAGCGACAAGGCCGCCTTTGCGCGTGTTTAAGTTAAGTATTCCAGCATTATGTGCAATTAAGTGTTTTTAATTACTTGCTTACTTACACCTTGTTTTCAAGGTCATCTTCATCAGTCAGCCCATGAAACTTCTTCACTAATTAATAGAATTTACTAACATGGGTAAAAATAAATACAGTTGATAAGAATCCGTACTAATATTATAAATCTGAGAGTTTGTGTGTGTGTATGTATGTTTGTTACCTCTTCACGCTCAAACGGCTTGAACGATTTGGTTGAAATTTGGAACACAGGAAGTGTTTAACCTGGAATAACACATAGGCTACTTTTTACCACGGGAAAACAACTATTACCACGGGAAAATGAGTGGCAGCGGGTAAAACCTTAATTAGGGAAAGTGGTTCAGTTTCATGGACTGATTCACTAGATAATTTTTCTCATCATGTACATTGATTGTAAGAATTTACATATCCTATAAAATCTTCGGCGTAACCGTTTGTGATGTAAGCTGAAGTAATACATCACAGACATTCAACAATTCACTTTCAGGCTCATTTACATGTCAATATAGACAATAGTATGCATCCACACTAGACTGAACATGTAAACAAGTTTTTTTTTACTGCAATTAGTATTACGATTAAAAATACCGAACGTGTTTAGTAAATTATGTGTGTATGCAACGGCTTACACAAATCTTTGACGATTTGACGTTAATAGGACGAGAACTACTACTACGCTGGCATTTTGTATACAATAGTTATTTGAAACCGATGGTGAAACATATACATACATACATCACGCATATATTCCTTGCGGGGTAGGCAGAGCGTAAACGGCCGTAACAACGGTCTTTTACGTCGCGTCTAACAAACATTTGAGGGGCATTCGAAAAATTGTGTATCGCCATAGAGACAGGTTGTCAGACCATCAAAATTGCCGATCAGCTGATTCAGGAAGCTCAATATGTTTTTGTCATATTTCGACCTAATCACCAGGCACCAGCGCAGCCCAGCCTCAATTTTTCAGTATCGGTAACTAATTAAATTTTACCCGTTAAAGAGCTTCAATAGTGTTGTCAATGTCGTTATGCTACTGATTGAAAGTGACACAAATAGATGTCTGTGTTCGTACCAGTGCGCGCGCTATCTTACCTATGGAATATCGGCGGGTGACTAAGCGGGTGTTGCACTCTAGTCAGATTGAGTATGAGGTCTCCTGTCATCATGTACGCCTCGAATTTGGGTTGATTCGATCACGACCACCTCTGATACTTTCTTAGCAACCTATATCTTCTAGAAATTTGTTAGGTTTAAGGCTATATAGTCCCTCTATCGATCCGGGTCCTAGTCCCTAGCGAAAGCAAGTGCCATAGATATTTAGTTCAATACAAATAGTGTTGTCACTGTTGATACAAATAGATGGCTATGTTCGTACCCGTTGCGCTATCTTACCTATGAAATATCGGCGGGTGACTGAGCGGGTGTTGCACTCTAGTCAGGTTGAGTATGAGGTCTCCTGTCATCATGTACGCCTCGAATTTGGATTACTTAGGTTTCTATCACGTTTCTTAGCAACCTACATCTTCTAGACTTGTTAAGTTTAAGGCTATAGAGCGCATGTATCGCTCCGGTTCGTTGCCCCAGCGTAAACAAAAGTTCCATAGATATTAAGTTCAAATACAGAACTTCAATAGTGTTGTCACTGTCGTTACGTTATGATACACAAATAGATGTCTGTGTTCGTACCCGTGCGCGCGCTATCTTACCTATGAAATATCGGCGGGTGACTAAGCGGGTGTTGCACTCTAGTCAGGTTGAGTATGAGGTCTCCTGTCATCATGTACGCCTCGAACTTGGGTTGGTTCGCGCGCGGCCGCCTCTGGTCGTTGCCTAGCAACGCCTCGCATTGTCACTGTCGTTATGTTATGATTGACAGTAACACAAATAGATGTCTGTGTTCGTACCAGTGCGCGCGCTATCTTACCTATGAAATATCGGCGGGTGACTAAGCGGGTGTTGCACTCTAGTCAGGTTGAGTATGAGGTCTCCTGTCATCATGTACGCCTCGAACTTGGGTTGGTTCGCGCGCGGCCGCCGCTGGTCGTTGCCTAGCAACGCCTCGCAGCTGTCGCCCGACCGCGCGCCCGATCCGTTGCTCGACGAGTGGCTGGACGAGTTGCTCGTTGAGTTGCTGGAAGGTGGTGAGCTTCTGGAATAGATAAACAATGAGAATAAAAAATTATGGCATTAAGATAGACTTGCTTCATTTCGCTGGTTACGGATGAGCCGCGGTAGCCCAGTTGGTTAAAGGCGTCGCTAGTACAGATAACTAGAAAATGTCATTTTTTGACCTATGTAAACACACACGGTAAAATACATAGGTCAAAAAATGACATTACATAAGAACATGCTTTATAAAATGCAACATTGTTTTATAAAATTCTGGAATAATGTTTTTGGTTTTTAGAAAGGTTTCATCTTCTAGTTTTTGTTTTCTGCGGTGGTTAGACTAAAAAATTAAAAGTCAAGACGGGCTGGTGATAGGGAATAACTTCCCCTTAGGAACATAGGTGACCTATATATAGATGAAAGAGAGGGCTCAGTTCATACAGAAATCTTTTAGATGTAAGTGCTGTCAAAAGCAGCCTATGCCTGGAAATATTCCTTAGTTTACATAATCCTTGACATGCCAAGCACCTAATACTTCCCTCGTCCCATATCGACCTGACAGGGTAACAAATTGGCATAAGCGTTGATTCAGGCATACGCATTCCTCGGTTAATTGAACAATAATTCATTGAACTACATGCTGTGGTTTGCCTGTCCAACCTGTCAATATTGTGACACATAATTTCAGTAATGTGACTCTCTAATCCAAATAAGTGCGGCTGGTAGCGACTGGATGGCGAAAACGAGAGATTGTACCCTGAAGGCAGCCTACGTCCAGCAGTGGACTGCAATAGACTAACGTATGTATGTAATCTTATTTTTGTTACTTACTCAATTGTAGAGGTATATCACCTACATGTAGGATGAAAGACTGGCTTACCATAGCACAGGGAAACCTATTTTGGGGGCCAGGCAAACATAAAATGTTCTATGTAAGTTACAAATAAAACTTTATTTTATTATTTATAATGCGTACGCCGGACTCAGCACCATCGTCAGGCCCGTGCCTTGGCGGTGCTGGGCGCGACCGGCGCATATGTCACTGCCCCCCAAAGATATCGGCGGAAGTCCGCTGTCAAGGGGTTGACGGACATTAGGGTGCGGTGTGAAACGGTCGATTATAGCTAAATGGAACTAAGTGAAA
The DNA here is from genome assembly GCA_027580185.1 of Tuta absoluta. Lineage (NCBI taxonomy): Eukaryota > Metazoa > Arthropoda > Insecta > Lepidoptera > Gelechiidae > Tuta > Tuta absoluta. The sequence goes on from JAQAHW010000004.1 coordinate 1,638,261, forward strand.
TGTTCATCAGGACAGGCAGTGGTCAAAGCGACTGCATTTCGTTGGAATACTTAGAATTATTTGCAGTGTTTTAAAATTTGATTTGGGGATAGTTCAGGCTAAACCTGAAACCTTTATGGGGGATGGCTATGGAGTAGGGATTGCAATCCGGTCATGCCGATCAGCAGAATAAATATTAAAGTGACGGTTCTTGACCATAGTTTTTGAAACATTTTGGTGGTCTAGCATTTCTTCAATAAGTGATAGTAGGATATTATATATCACGCCTTTATCGCTTGCGGGGTAGGCAGAGCGCAAACGGCCGCAAAAAACGGACACCCACGCCACGCCCGACAAACGTTTGAGGGTCATTCGGAAAATTGTGTATCGCCATAGTGACAGGTTGTCACTATCATCAGCCCATCGCCTAAAATCGCAATACACACCCTAGGATATTACTATCACTTATTGGCGTCATGATCTGTCATTGTTTAAAAAAGAAATTAGTATATCACAATTTTCTTCTTCTCATATTTTTTTATTTCCTGATAGAAAACCGGCTCGGGCGGGGTAAAAAATAAAAAAAAAAACTGCATCGCGGCTGGCCAGGTTAATCACAAGGCATGTAACTTTACGCCACTACGACCAGTAAACGACATTTACGCCATCATAGTACAGTCAAGATCAGGCTGGGTTAGACAGTTTGGACTTTGGACCGTTCTTATGGCGCGCGCATAAGACTTACATTGGCAGTTCGACTGTCTAACCCAGCCTGATCTTGACTGTACATAGGTGGTAATTAGATTACGAGATTGAGATTGCTCGCGACCACCATCCCACCGAAGTCTGGCGCCAAGTAGCTTGCTGCGTTCCGTCAGTGTGTGGGAGTGCCAGTGCCTTAACAGGCTTCTTCTGGGTGAGCTCGCTCCATCTTAGACTCTGTCTCTGTCCTATGACCTAGACTAGAGTCAAGAGCAAACCGATCATTAATAAAAAAAAAATGTACTCACCTATCGTGGTTAGCTTTGATGCTGCCGCCGCTACTCCGCCGCTCGGTGATGTAGCGGCACACGCTCGCTTTTATTTGCGGGTCTGAAAATGGAAAACCAAAATAAGGTGTTATGAAAATTCTGCAAACTATAGGAACCTGCTCCTTTCTTAGTTAAATGTGCCATAGGATGGCGAAAATCACCAGTCACCAGACTCACTAAGTCTCGCTGCATATTGCCCGCAATTCGGGATATAAATTCTTTTAACTTACCTTTAATTTGTGTTGTCACTTTCCTTAAAAATAAGTTTAGAAAAGGATAGGAGAATTTATATTCCGAATTGAGGCCATTGTCTCAGAGACCGGATTTCCCATCTTCTAGTTCGGAGTCAGTTTAAATTTCTAAAGGTGCTATTCCGAACCGAGCGGCCGACGACCGACAGCATTACGCCGCCGCGGCATATGCTGTCGGCGGCTCGGTTCGGAATAGCACCTTAAGAGTTCATTAATTGAAAATAAGAAATTGTTTTTTCTTTTAACGTCGGCCGGGGTTTGAACCAGGGAACTGAGGAGTATCGTCCCACCGCTTTGCCACTGAGCTACTGGCGCCTCGACCGAACTCTTCAAAATTTTCAACTTCTTGACACCCGTCATTAAACGACATCTAGTGTAGTGTATTTTCGAGTTATGTTTATGAGTAGGTGCTTTCATTTAAATAAACCATTTCGTGCCCTGGCAATAGCTTACTGTGGCACAGTCGCACAATCGACTAAGAAGAGAAAAAAATGAGAATATAGGGTGTACCAATAATTCTAGAATAACAACAAAACTACTATCAAACCACATTGTACAGAACATTTCCACCAGTTCCATCCAACTTTTACGTTTGGATAACTGAAGCACTGAAATCAGTGTCATTAAAAGTTTCATTCTAGTTTATGTTGATGGACAGACAAATCCTTGTACATTGTCAACTCTAATTTGCTGTAACATAGTGTTCATTTTAGAAGTTCAGCTGTACATTAAATGTTGCAGTGCATCTGGTCACTATCACGTTGAAATAAGTTAAAATTTTATTTGTTGTTAGTAACTAATGTTTTATCTAAATTATACATACAGATATCACGCCTTTATCCCTGCGGGGATATCGCAGAGATCTGCTGATAAATATACGCCTCTTACGACACCCGCGACTATGAAATGGATTAATGATATTCTAAGCCGACATCACACGGTCACTAAATAAAAATAAACAGTTTGTTTATTGCGATTTCAGACAAATGTTTGACCTAGTGACAAAATCTCAATTTGTAATTATACAAGGTAGGATAGGGGACAGCCCTCCGAATACTGATAGGGTTGCATTCAAACCATGAAACTGAACAACTTTCCACAAAAATATTCAGGAAACGTAATTTTTTTTTGACTTCCCATAGTAAATACAATCAGCTGTTTGTGATTTTGCATGAAAGTTTGTTTTTTTTTGTCGTTTTCTGACATAATTTTTCTAGGGGAAAGTTTTTCAGTTCCATTGTCTAAATGCACCCTATCAGTATTCGGAGGGCTGTCCCTTACACCCCGTTTAAGGCAGCGCCGAGCGAAATGTGCCGAAACAGATCAACATATTATGATCTATGTACTTGTTTTGCTATAGGCTTGCCACAGACGATATGAGGGCGACACCATCCAACGGCTTCTCGCAACAACCAACTTACTCCGAACCAAAAATTCGCATTTTCAGAAACGTTCTCACATAAACTAGTAAAATATTTCCTCCTAGATCACAATATCATATCATAAAATTTTTAAAAGTTCATAAAATTTACGAGTGAACTAGACTTGGTAGAGTAGCGAGCGTAGTAACGTAAGCCTCACGGGAATGAGGGAAGTGAAATGTGTTAACCAATTTACGTGACCCACAGCCGAGTACGGTTGTAAGCTACCTGTGTCTATAGATGTAGGTCAATAAATATTTGTTATTAAGGTAGTTTTCAGTGGTTGGTTTAAATAATATAGGCATAGCATACATGTTTTTTTTTGCAAAATTTTTAAGCGCGGGCAGGATTTGAACGTGCGACTTTGGCCATTTACTAGTGTGTTTATTGAATTGTTCTAAATCCAACAAATATTATAAATGCGAAGTTTGAATGTTTGTTTCATTGTTACTTCTTCACGCAAAAACTATTGAACCGATTGTAATGAAATTTGGCACACTTATAGAAGGAAACATGGAGTAACATATGGGATAGTTATTATTTTATGCGGGCAACGCCGCGGGTAACAGCTAGTTTTTTATAAATTTTTAGTTAACAACATGAATGACACTCAATATAATAGCAAGACGACAAATTTATTTTATAGCAAATCAAACTAACAGAAATAATTTGTAACTAACACAACGTGAAACGGAACCTATGACAGAACTATAGCTGCCGCCAGTCATATTGAAACGTCAAATTTTCAGTTTAGCACAACGCCCTCTGGCTTGAACGTCAGAACTATCAACAGAAAATTCCCATTGAAATTTAAATGCTATAATAATGATTCTTTTAATAAATCCAAAACTACGAGTGCTACGATTTTTGTTATAGTTTTAGCATAGGCCTCTTCTCTATTTCGCCAATCTTTACAATCCTGAGCTACTAAAAATGTAACTAAATGAAATTACTTTAATCAATGTAGGATAGTATTATCACTTATTGACGTCATTATCCGTCATTGTAAAAAGAAAAGAAATTTGTATAACACAATTTTCTTTTTTTTTATAACAATTTTGTATTCTCCTATTAGAAACACTGAAAAACATAAATATAAAGGCACTGCCTCGGGGCTGGCCAGGTTAATCACTCGGCATGTAACTTGACGCCACTCACTACCGAAGTACTTAGGGTAAGTCCGGGATATATGCCCAACCTTTTTTATTTTGTTCATATCTTTAAATTTTAAAATAATTATCAAATTATTTTCTTAAATATATATAATTTGGACGTTTATTTATTGATTTTAAATGGCCTTTTAAAAATAATCATTTTAATTAGCCTTATATTTTAAGTTTAAAATAAAAGTGAAAACCGGGATATATGCCTCACATGCCGGATATTTGCCCCCGAGTGATTTTTTTGGAAAGGATATGTGCCCTTGGCAAGAAAACAAATATTTTAAACATAATTGACTAAATCATTACTGCATTTTAATATTATTTTAATACATACATATAATACTAATTAACAAAACCTATTTATAATATAATATTTGGTCCAATAAATAAATGAACAGAAAAAGAACAATTTGTTTGATGTCTGTAACCAAAATTATCCGAAACTAACGGGAAATACGAAATAATTACATATCCGTATCCATATTTCTAACCAACATTACATATACATCTTCTTCTTCTTTCGTGTCGATGACATATCCATAATATTCCTGCATAAAAGTCAGAAAAGGGATATGTGCCCTCAGGGACCATACCAAAACGTAACCGAAATAAACAAAAGATGAACTATTTGTATGATATCTGCGACTAAAATTATCAGAAACTAACGGATAATCCGAAACAATAACATATCCGTGTCCGTATCCGTAACAAAAATTTCATATTCTTAACATTCCTGAATCAAAGTCAGACAAGGCCCTAAGGGCACATATCCCAAAACGTATCGAGGCAGATATCCTTTTTCACAGGGATATATGCCCGTATCAAAAATGAATACAAATACATTTATTAATTCAAAAAATGGCCTATTACATAATCTACACACCCCACTCCTTATTTAGACGTAAAGAAAGAGAACAGTTACCAGTCAAATCCAAAGTTATGGTAGGTCAAAGTTCATTCATAAAGTAAAATTCCGATTGTTGATCACGTCGCCGTCAAAAACACTCCTACGCAAGTCCGCACGCGCCAACTCTCTGTGGCAGACTTAAGGGGGGAAGGGGTGCTTTTGTTTAATAAAGAAATTTTTTGTGCGTATGTTTTACTTTTCACACAACTAAACTGAGGCGCATATCCCGCTGAGGCATATATCCGGGAATTACCCTAATAGGCGTGGTTTATTCAAACAATAGATACTTCATTTTCAAAGATCAGAGGTAAATCTTTAGAATAAATCGTAGATGCAAGGTATTGTGAAATTATTTATAGATATACCTATTTTGAAAAGAGAGCCATTTTTACGGAGAAGCTCAGGAAACTGTTTTACGGTTGAACCGTGAAAGCTGAGGATTTATGAACGAATCCAGTGGTCGTTGGGAAGTAACAGCCTTGGTCGGTAGCTGGCCACACCACGTGGGAAATAAGTTATATTTACCTATTTGGACAATTTTATTACCACTCCCACGCCACCGGCATTACTTATTTCATGTAATATTTGTACAGTAACACGTCGAATAGCTTCACCCCGTTTCTTACCCGTGGGTGTCGTAAGAGGCGACTAAGGGACTTGTGTGTTACATGTGTATTGCAATTATAGGTGTTTAATATTTAGCGTTGTTATGCTGGGGTAGGTTAGGTATTGATGACGGTCTATGAATGCGGCGCGGTGCTCGATCGCACGCGTCGCTCTGGGCGTGTGTTGTCCCTTTCTCACTCGCAGGGCGAGACTGGCGACGTGCGCGCAGACCGCCTGACTGCGCCAAGCGGTGATTTCTGCACCGCTGTCAGTCACTCGAAAACCGTTCGGACGTCGAGTATCGTGTTTGTGCGGATTTCCCGCCACGAGTTTTGTGATGCCGCGTGTAATGGACGATTCAATTTGAGATCGCGCGTGTTGATGCATCGTATTATTGCGGTTCTCCTGGGTTATACTAGAATACCAGGCTTAGTGATTGTTGGATGTCTCGACGTCTTCCACGTGAGCGTCGCGTTGAATAGGCATCAAGTGGCCATATCGGCTCGCGTTTTGTACGGCCCTAATTCGTGTTGGGTCACGCGTAATGACTAATATCAAAGTGAAATACGAACAGAAGCTGTGAGTGGTTTGAAGTGAATAACGCGCCAAGGCTGTAGTGGAATGCTGGGTGTCGATATCTTTTCCACCCAGCCCTGTAAGTACCCACGGAATTCCCCATTTGATCCATTCCCTGAACTTCCTTTCTCCGTTGGGTATTTTATGCATTTGGACCGGCACGTTGACTGTAAGTGGTAAACCTAGTTGTCTTAGTATGTCTTAGTGTGTTCCCTTTAGTCATATTTGTTGTACCATATCATTGTGACTCCTTAGTACGAATTGCGGAATTCGTGGGGTGATATAATTTGGAGGTACTTACTTAGAATCTAGTGCTAATACGTGTGGCGTAACGCCAGATCGGCAGACGGTATTTACTACCGACTCGAGTTATGTAAAGGTTGGAACACATCATTTGCCAATTTCACTCAACTTAGTTAATTAGGTTAAATAGATTTAGGTTCACGTTTGATTCATAGTATGCGCTGATATATTGTGCAGCGTATGTTATTTAGCGCTGCGTAACGCAGCCATTGTCTGCCTCCAGTTGAACTCCTGGTATTTTGCTCGAAATTTACCTGTGTAAATCGCTTCCACTGCGCGAGTTTAGCTTGGAATTAGACAATTTTTGGTAGCAGAGCGTGGTTCAGAAAACCACTAGATTTAAGATTATTTTTGGTATAAGATTTTTTAATCTACCTACATAAAAAAAATATATTTATTGTGATTGTAGTGTGTGCCCTGTGTAGAATATCCTATCGGTAGGATCAGGGCCAATCAATTAGTGAATTGCTTGTTATTATCGTTGTGTTTACCCTGTGCGGATATCCTAACGGTAGGATCAGGGCCGATTGTTTATTATTGTTTTTTATTGTTAGGTTCGGTGTTACTTTGAGTTGGTACCATGGCTCCCACAATTGCACAGCTTCAGGCAAAAATTAGAACGCACCTAATTTGGTTCGCGACTAAGCAGGCGATGGTCGGTCGCGCGGACCGAGAGGACGCACTCATCGCTTGTGCACAACGGATTGACGAACGGGTCGCGGATTTGTTGGATTGCCTCACTGGATGCGAGGAGTTATTTGATGGGACGCCTGATGAGGAGGCCAAACTTACGGTCCGGACGAATGTGACCCAGTGCATGGAGATGGGGCAGGAGATCCAGCAGGCGGCTGCTGTGATCACCAGGCGTAGAGCTGGGGAGCCGGACCCACCCCATGGTCCGCGGGGACCGGGGGTGCAAGTGCCCCTGCCGGCTGTGGCGATTCCGGTCTTCCACGGGGACTACACGGATTGGACCCGATTCCAGGATCTGTTTGACAGTGTGATTCATAACCGCACTGACTTGCAGCCGGCATATAAAATGGCACAATTGATGGCCAAGCTGCAAGGTGAGCCCCATGAGCTGGTAAAGCATCTACCAGTCGATGATGCAAGTTACGAGACGGCTCGCGGTTTGCTGACCGAGAGATACAGCAACAAACGTCTCATGATTGACCAACTCCTGGAACAGTGGCTCACCGTGCCGACCATCACACGAGGGACGGACCTCAGGGCCAAGGTCCTCAACCCTGTCTGCGTTGCAGTGAACGCTCTTGAGAGACAGGGGATGCCGGTGTCAGGCTATGATTATATCCTGGTCCACACGTTGTTGCGCCGCCTGCCGAGCGACATGGCCGCTCGTTTTGAACAGTCGCACGGAGGTAAGACATCTGATTACCTCCCGACCTTCGAGGAGCTCAAGTCCTTCCTCGAGGCCGAGTGCAGACGGGTAGATGCCCAATTTGGAGAGTCGCCTCACGCGGAGTCTGCGGCCGCTCGCCGCCCGGAACGGCCGGGTGCACAGGCGCGAGACGGTAAGAGTAGGCCACCCAGGCGATACAATGTCGCTAATTTGGAATCGAGGTGTGCCTACTGCAGAGAGGCGGGGCATCAGGTGACTGCGTGTGAGGAGTTCGCTGCACAGCGGGTGCAGAAACGTCGTGGTGTGGTGCAGCAACGGCGTTGGTGCTTTAGGTGTATGGGGCCGCATCAGGTGCGAGAGTGCCCATCAAGCACCAACTGCAGGTACTGCCAGGGTGCCCACCATCAGCTCCTATGCATGAACCGCAGCGGAGATTACGGAGGCAGAGCTGACGCGGGTCAGCGGACGGAGTCTGCCCTACCTAGACGGGAGCAACGCTCCCCACCCCCTCCAAGGAGGAGTCCTCTTCCACCAGGGTTTCAGGGACGAGGCCAGGGACATCAGCAGGTGATGCCCCCTTCACCACGCGCGAGACAGTCACCACCTCGGCAGCAGGTGCCGGAACGGGGTAGGTGGTCACAGGTCCAAGGTCAGGGGCACCCATCACAGATACGTGATGCTACGGGCGGGTGCCAACACCAGGGCCAGTACATGCAGTACTCGGCGGGTCTGAACAACATGGTGAGTTCCCATGACCCACGCATGCCTCTCCCCTTGGCTGAGCACCCGCGGCTACAGGCGCATCCACGGTACGCGCGCCTGCCGCAGGGTTACTATAGGCTGCCAGCCATGGCGTACAGGACCAGAGGTCCCTATCAGCAGGAGTGGGACCCACTCGAAGGTGTACGGAGAGAGGGGACCCCCCCGCAGGGCGCGGACACTCCGCGCTTAGATTCCTGCTAGGTAATCGCCGCCTACACGCCAGCTTCGGCCCCCCGGCCAATTACGGTATTGTTGCCTACGGCAATGATTTGGGTATGGGGATACGGTGGCCGCAGCATACAGGTAAGAGCCTTGTTAGATACAGGGGCTCAGGGTTGTATTGTGTCTAGTAAGCTGGTGAGTAGGCTACGCTTAAATATAAGGCCCACAACGGATGGGGCTGTAGGTATTGGAGGTGTAGATGTGCCTGACGTTCGGGGTCAGGTGAGCTTCGAGTTCACATTAGGTAATACAGGTACAGGGGTCAGCTATCATGCCTCAGCAGTGGTGCTGGATGATGTGGTAGGGAAACTTCCTCAGGTTCGGTTACCGTCAACGGTACGAGGGTTAACCACAGGCTTAGAGTTAGCTGATCCTGAATTTGATACTCCTGGTACGGTGGACGTTCTCCTCGGGTCAGACGTCCTCGGGAGATTCTGGTGTGGCAGAAAACGGGTACTTCAGCAAACTGGTTTAGTGGCCGTTGATACCACAGGGGGGTATGTTATTTTTGGCCCAGTTTGGAGACCTCAGGACCTACCAGAGGGCGATACGGTTCTCTATGGTAGTGTGTTGTCGGAGGTGCTGCAGAGGTTTTGGGAGTCTGAGGAGCCACCCACAGCGGATAGACGGAAGCCAGAGGATGACGAGTGCGAGCTGTTCTATCAGTACAACACTGCACGAAGTTCGTCAGGTAGGTTTGTTACCAGGCTGCCATTTCTCCCAAACCGCCCCTCCTTAGGTAGTTCGCGACAGATCGCGGAACGGAGACTACTGGCTATGGAGAGAAAGATGAAGCGAGATGCAGCACTTCGGCAGAAGTATATCGAATTCATGAGGGAGTACCTAGAGTTAGGCCACATGTCGGTGTCCAGCATAGATTGGAGGTGTGTCGAGCATTACTATATACCACACCTGGCTGTTTTGAAGTCACCGGAGGCGAAGATACGGGTAGTGTTTGACGGTTCTGCTCCTACATCGAATGGTGTGTCTGTGAACCAGTGTCTGCACGCGGGTCCCAAGTTGAACCGGGACATTGTGGACATCCTCACAGATTTTCGGTTGCACCAAGTAGCGTTCGTCGCAGACGTCAAAATGATGTTTCGCCAAACAATTATACACCCGGATGACCGTCGGTACCAGCTGATTTTGTGGCGTGAGAGCCCTGACGAGCCGATGGTCACTTATGAGCTCAACACGGTAACGTATGGTCTGAAGCCAAGTCCGTTTTTGGCAGTACGCACGCTGCGAGAGTTGGCCGCACAGGAAAGGGTAAGATTCCCTCGAGCCGCAGCAGTACTGGATCGCGACGTCTACGTGGATGACATCTGCACGGGTGCAGATAGCGTGCAACAAGCACTGCTACTACGAGACGAGCTGATCGCGATCATGGAATCAGGAGGTTATGAGTTGCGGAAATGGCTGTCCAGCTGTCCAGAGCTCCTGGCCGGGTTGCCAGGTGAGTTCCAGCAGGACCCGCACCTTTTCGAGAACCCGGACAATTCAAATACGTTGAGCATCCTAGGGGTGCAATATAGGCCAACGCATGATGTCTTTACGTATCAGATCGAGCCAGACCTTATGCAGAAGACTTGGACGAAGCGTTCGGTATTATCGACGATCGCCAGAACTTTCGATCCTAACGGGTGGATCGCACCGGTGACGTTCATGGCGAAGTGCTTCTTGCAAAGGTTGTGGATAGCAAACTTGGGTTGGGACGACCAGCTCTCCGGAGAGCTGTTGAATGATTGGACCAAGTTTGTGACCACCTTACCAGGGATCGTACGCATCGCCATACCTCGCAAGTTGCTCCCATCGGTGGGATGTAAGGCTACCCTACATGGGTTTTGTGATGCCTCGGAGCGAGGGTACGCGGCAGCTGTCTATTTGCGGACAGTCAGTTCAACGGGAACTGTAGACGTGCGTCTAGTTATGGCCAAGAGTAAGGTGGCTCCGGTTAGGACAAGATGGACCATTCCAAAGTTGGAATTGGCGGGAGCAGCGCTTCTCACGCGCTTGCTACATCATGTCGCTAGTAATCTACGCGGTACCATCAATTTGGATGAAACTGTGTACGCATAGACCGACAGTAGGATAGTTCTGTGCTGGTTACAGACGTCGGTACATACTCTTGAGGTTTTCGTGGCAAATCGGGTGTCACAGATTAAAGGATCGGAAACTCCGTTGGTATGGAGACACGTACCGGGAGAACAGAACCCAGCGGACTGCGCCTCACGGGGATGTAGGGCCCCTGATTTGGTAGGTCACTCACTGTGGTGGGGACCTCAGTGGCTGACTGAGTCACCTGAGAGATGGCCATACAATGAGTGCGGGTCGCCGCTTGGGCCACCTGATCGAGGTTTGCGAGTGAACGTAGGGCAGATCGTACCTAAGCCTAGTGCGGCTTTCTTGCTGGAACGATACAGCTCCCTCGACAAACTTCTAGGGGTGACAGGTTGGATCAAACGGTTCGTGAACAACTGTAGAAAACCTCAAGCAGAACGGAACTTGGCACCTGTCCTCTCGCCTGCGGAGCGGAATGCGGCTCTAAGTTTATTGGTTAGGGTCGTCCAGGCGGAACATTTTGAGGAAGAGGCCAGGCTGCTCAGGGATGGCCGTGGAAAGCTGAAGGGAGGTCTTGTGCGCCTCAACCCGTTCGTGGACGAGCATGGAATGCTCCGGGTTGGAGGTAGACTTCGGAACGCTAACCTGCCCTTTTCAGCACGGCATCCGCTGTTACTCCCAAAGAAGGGACCTTTGGTAGAACTTATAGTTAGGGATCGTCACCAGAAAAACTCGCATGCGGGCTGCAATGCACTTTTGGCTATTCTGCAGCGCGAGTTTTGGATCTTGTCTGGACGACGTACGGTACGGAGCATTGTGTTTCGGTGCTTGCCTTGCTATCGGTTGAAGGCAGCCACAATGCAACCTCAGATGGGAGACCTCCCACCGGACCGGGTGACGGAAGCCTGGACGTTTGCGGGTGTGGGAACGGACTTTGCGGGGCCTTTTATGGTAAAGGCATCACGCCTTCGCAACGCGAAGTCAATCAAGGCGTATTTGTGCGTGTTTGTGTGCCTAGCAACCAAGGCCGTCCACTTGGAACTCGTGGCCGACCTCACTACGGAGGCTTTCTTAGCAGCTTTAGATAGATTTGTGTCGCGAAGAGGGCGACCAGCGCTGATCAGGTCGGACTGTGGTACCAACTTTAAGGGCGCTGATCGATGTATGAAAGAAATTATAACGTTTTTATCGGAAAACGAGGAAGCTATCGGCACGAGCCTCTCCCGTCAGGGCATTAACTGGGTGTTCGATCCACCAGGATGCCCCCACTGGGGTGGTATATTTGAAGCGGTTGTAAAGTCCGCTAAGACGCATTTGATGCGCGTTATAGGTTTAACGATATTAACCTTTGAGGAGCTAGCGACCGTGTTTTGTAAAATTGAGGCCGTTCTCAATTCACGTCCTTTGTGTCCGCTTAGCTCAGATCCGAATGATCTGGAGGCCCTGACACCAGGGCATTTCTTAATTGGCCGACCACTTAACGCCTTGCCAGAATACCCCTACACAGAGGTCAGTAGCAATCGTTTGACGCGTTATGAGTTGCTGCAGCAAATGTCTCAGAATTTTTGGAAGCGATGGTCGCTTGAGTATTTGCACATTCTGCAGCAACGCCTTAAGTGGACGGACAGAACTGAACCCCCTCGCATCGGAGATCTCGTTCTGGTTAAGGATGCCAACCTGCCGCCACTGCGATGGCGCAGAGGGCGCATTCTCAACTTGTTCCCAGGTAGTGATGGCACTCCTCGAGTCGCGACAGTTCAGGTAGGGGATTCAGTTCTTAAGCGAGCAATAGCAACGCTATCTCGTCTCCCCAGTAGTGAATAGGCCTAAGGGATTCGGCCTAGGGCGGGTGAATGTTTAATATTTAGCGTTGTTATGCTGGGGTAGGTTAGGTATTGATGACGGTCTATGAATGCGGCGCGGTGCTCGATCGCACGCGTCGCTCTGGGCGTGTGTTGTCCCTTTCTCACTCGCAGGGCGAGACTGGCGACGTGCGCGCAGACCGCCTGACTGCGCCAAGCGGTGATTTCTGCACCGCTGTCAGTCACTCGAAAACCGTTCGGACGTCGAGTATCGTGTTTGTGCGGATTTCCCGCCACGAGTTTTGTGATGCCGCGTGTAATGGACGATTCAATTTGAGATCGCGCGTGTTGATGCATCGTATTATTGCGGTTCTCCTGGGTTATACTAGAATACCAGGCTTAGTGATTGTTGGATGTCTCGACGTCTTCCACGTGAGCGTCGCGTTGAATAGGCATCAAGTGGCCATATCGGCTCGCGTTTTGTACGGCCCTAATTCGTGTTGGGTCACGCGTAATGACTAATATCAAAGTGAAATACGAACAGAAGCTGTGAGTGGTTTGAAGTGAATAACGCGCCAAGGCTGTAGTGGAATGCTGGGTGTCGATATCTTTTCCACCCAGCCCTGTAAGTACCCACGGAATTCCCCATTTGATCCATTCCCTGAACTTCCTTTCTCCGTTGGGTATTTTATGCATTTGGACCGGCACGTTGACTGTAAGTGGTAAACCTAGTTGTCTTAGTATGTCTTAGTGTGTTCCCTTTAGTCATATTTGTTGTACCATATCATTGTGACTCCTTAGTACGAATTGCGGAATTCGTGGGGTGATATAATTTGGAGGTACTTACTTAGAATCTAGTGCTAATACGTGTGGCGTAACGCCAGATCGGCAGACGGTATTTACTACCGACTCGAGTTATGTAAAGGTTGGAACACATCATTTGCCAATTTCACTCAACTTAGTTAATTAGGTTAAATAGATTTAGGTTCACGTTTGATTCATAGTATGCGCTGATATATTGTGCAGCGTATGTTATTTAGCGCTGCGTAACGCAGCCATTGTCTGCCTCCAGTTGAACTCCTGGTATTTTGCTCGAAATTTACCTGTGTAAATCGCTTCCACTGCGCGAGTTTAGCTTGGAATTAGACAATAGGCGATCGGCTGACGACCTACCACTATAGTGATATATAACTATCTGATACCCTGAAATTTTGCAAGTTTTCAAAAATTGTATACCTAACACGAGAAGTGTTTTAAAATTTGGTATTCTTTCTGATACCCTTAAATGTTTGTCAGACGTGGCGTAAATATAATTACGGCTGTTTACACTCTTCCTAACGCTACCCCGAAAGGGATATAGGCGCGATATATATATGTATGTAAGTATGATGGACATTTTTTTAGAAGCAATATTTGCGAGTAAATAGATTAATGCTACTTGATGCTATTGCTCTTCTTACCCACTAGTGTACTCTGAACGGGGGCAATAGAAATATTAGAATTGCTAGCTTTTCATATTTCAATAATATTAAAGTTGTTTCTCTTTGGCTCACTTACACAATACTGGTATATTTTATAATATTAATTTAACCATAGACACTGAATAATGTAATTTAATTAATGATATCACACATTGAATCGAAAATTTAAGCCATCGTAAAAAATTACAAACTGTAGTATCTACAAAAATAAGCGACTTTGGAACTTTTGTAAGCTATGCCGTCGTACCGGACTAAATGGACGATCGAATTATTTTGTCCTAGGGGAAAAATGATCAATTTTATGGTCTGCATGTATTCGGAGGGCTGTCCCTTACATCCCCGTATGCCTCTCTGCAGACACGTGGAGCATTCTCATGGGAATATGATATTTCAGTACACATGCAATCTCTTCGTCAGAGTTTAGCGGTAATAATATAGTGAGGAGTTAGGTAACCAACAACTAACATACCTTTACCTAGTGAGCGTAATGAACAATCGTGGTTTTAACTATTTGACAGCCCTTCGAAAACTGAAGTATTCAGACCATGAAGCTCAACAACTTTCCGCCAAGAATATATCCGCATAGGTCGCTGGTTCATATCCGGTTCGAAGGACCATCAAAATGCATTCGTAAATTTGTTTGAAAGCTAAGTTTGTAAAAAAATTGCACAAAAATGTACATCTTGCAAGCTAGATTCTGAATAAGTTGCCATAATTAGAAAATAATAAACAAAAGTTACAGTGTTGCAACTTGATGCTAATATTTAACAAATAGTAGAAAATGTAATTTATTATCTAATGTTCATATTTTATTGAACAACAAAAAATCGACCTTCCATATAAAATCACGATCAAGTGTTTTCCTTTACATAGTCAGAATGCACCCTATTAGTACTCAAAAGGCTGTCCTCCAAAACCATGTATATTCAATGGTGTTAGATACTAGTCACCTGTCCCTAACATTTAGCGTGCCTTTCGAAGCACCACACTGTAAAATATTATATAGCAGTTAAAAGACGCTGCAAATCGGTTCTCTCGGGAGTGTAGAACCAGCCGGGTATTTATCATGTGCTGTGGGGATAGAAACACGTAGTACGTACATTATTGGAAAATGGACCCAGTAGTCCGTATCGGCTGGTATTATTTGAGGGCATAACTTCTGCCGTGTGATGCCGGCTTAGAATAGCATCATCCCATTTCTAACCTATGGGTGTCGTAAGAGGCGACTAAGGGACTCGAGGTATGTATTGCAATTTTAGGCGACGGGCTGACAACCTGTCACTTGATACACAGTTATCTGATCGACCCTCAAACTTTTGTCAGACGTGGTGTTAATATCCGTTGAACGGCCGTTAACGCTCTGCCTACCCCGTAAGGGATATAGGCGTGATTCAAAATTTAAAAACACTGCTTTTTTCTGAGATAAAGCCTAGCCTATGACACTCAGGATAATGTAAGGATTCTTCCTTATTAAAACCTAATTAAAGTCATTAATAGAAAATATACTCCAAATTTGTTTTTACACACAATAGGTAAAAGATATTTATACTTAGTGTTGAGAGTTTTATCTTATCTCGTATATTACACGAAAAAAAAATAAAAACCCTAAAAACGGAAGTTTGCAAGAAATCCGATTGGATGTTTCTCTTTGAGGCAGTGGCAATGAAAGGGAGGTGGCCTTAGAAATCTACCGAGCAAAGGTGGAGTAGTGTTCGGAGTTTTCGATGCCATTTCTTCAAATCTCAAAAACACGAGACGTAATTATTTTCAGGACTACTTCATAATATATGCTACAAAACTATGGGGCCCAAAACACAATTGGTTAAAATTTACTCGATAGAAAAAAATCGCAAAATAAGCTCTAATTTTGCGGTTTTTGGCCTGTTTCTTAGACTAAAAACCTGTACCATTTGACCGGTATCCAATATTTCAAAATTTATTTTATGTCATTTTCTTCCTTATTGTATGTGTAATCATCGTATGGAGCTAGTTTTTCAATTATCTACTTACTAGCTTTTACCCGCGACTTCGTCCGCGTTAGATAGTATTTTTAGAAAGAGGTTCTAAAGTTGATATGTATATTCATAGTAAGCATGACAGTGATATTAGAACAGTTCTTATCTCTACTGTTTAAGGATACCTTGCTTGCTTCTGTTGTTAAAGGGACAATTCAAAATTTGCCATCCGGTGTACTGCGCTGACAGATCAATATTTATAACCATGGGATACAAAAGTCAGTAGATAAAAAAAAATCCTTGGTAAAAAGTTGCCAATGTCCTTTCTCAACTTATTCCCATCATACTGGCCAACTTTTGTTTTGGAACCATTTCTGTATCTCTAATAGTTTAGGTGGGCTCCTGATCGTACACCTGGTGGTCTACATAAGGTACTCCAGATCCTCAGTATCCTTGTAAAAAGAAGGAGTCCATCATACTGGCCAACTTTTGTTTTGGAACTATTTCTTTATCTCTAATAGTTTAGGTGGCCTCCTAATGGTGCACCTGGTGGTCTACATAAGGTACTCCAGATCCCCAATGTCCTTGTGAAAAGAAGCGGCCCATCATACTGAACAACTTTTGTTTTGGAACCATTTCTTTATCTCTAATAATTTAGCTGGGCTCCTGATGGTACACCTGGTGGTCTACATAAGGTACTCCAGATCCCCAATGTCCTTGTGAAAAGAAGCGGCCCATCATACTGAACAACTTTTGTTTTGAAACCATTTCTTTATCTCTAATTGTTTAGCTATGCTCCTGATCGTACACCTGGTGGTCTACATAAGCTACTCCAGATCCTCAACGTCCTTGTGAAAAGAAACGGCCCATCATACTGAACAATTTTTGTTTTGGTACCATTTATGTATCTCTAATAGTTTAGGTGGGCTCCTGATGGTACACCTGGTGGTCTACATAAGGTACTCCAGATCCCCAATGTCCTTGTGAAAAGAAGCGGCCCATCATACTGAACAACTTTTGTTTTGAAACCATTTCTTTATCTCTAATTGTTTAGCTATGCTCCTGATCGTACACCTGGTGGTCTACATAAGCTACTCCAGATCCTCAACGTCCTTGTGAAAAGAAACGGCCCATCATACTGAACAATTTTTGTTTTGGTACCATTTATGTATCTCTAATAGTTTAGGTGGGCTCCTGATGGTACACCTGGTGGTCTACATAAGGTACTCCAGATTCTCAATGTCCTTGTGAAAAGAAGCAGCCCATCATACTGAGCAACTTTTGTTTTGGAACCATTTCTATATCTCTTATTGTTTAGCTGGGCTCCTGATGGTACACCTGGTGGTCTACATAAGGTACTCCAGATCCTCAATGTCCTTGTGAAAAGAAGCGACCCATCAAAATGGACAACTATTGTTTAAGAACCATGCCTGTATCTCTTATAGTTTAGCTGGGCTCCTGATGGTACACCTGGTGGTCTACATAAGGTACTCCAGATCCTCAATGTCCTTGTGAAAAGTAGCGGCCCATCATACTGAAAAACTTTTGTTTTGGAACCATGCCTGTATCTCTTATAGTTTAGCTGGGCTCCTGGAGGTACACCTGGTGGTCTACATAAGGTACTCCAGATCCTCAATGTCCTTGTGAAAAGAAGCGACCCATCAAAATGGACAACTATTGTTTAAGAACCATGCCTGTATCTCTTATAGTTTAGCTGGGCTCCTGATGGTACACCTGGTGGTCTACATAAGGTACTCCAGATCCTCAATGTCCTTGTGAAAAGAAGCGGCCCATCATACTGAACAACTTTTGTTTTGGAACCATGCCTGTATCTCTTATAGTTTAGCTGGGCTCCTGGAGGTACACCTGGTGGTCTACATCTGTACTCCAGACCCTCAAATGGTGATAAAAAGTAGCCTATGTCCGTTCTCGGTATGCTAGCAATCTCTGTGCCAAGTTTCATGAAGATCGGTTCAGCGGTTTGGCCGTGAAAGCGTAGCAGACAGACAGACAGACAGACAGACAGACAGAGTTACTTTCGCATTTATAATATTAGTGTGGATTGTTTAGCTGGGCTCCTGATGGTACACCTGGTGGTCTACATAAGGTACTCCAGATCCTCAATGTCCTTGTGAAAAGAAGCGACCCATCAAAATGGACAACTATTGTTTAAGAACCATGCCTGTATCTCTTATAGTTTAGCTGGGCTCCTGATGGTACACCTGGTGGTCTACATAAGGTACTCCAGATCCTCAATGTCCTTGTGAAAAGTAGCGGCCCATCATATTGAAAAACTTTTGTTTTGGAACCATGCCTGTATCTCTTATAGTTTAGCTGGGCTCCTGGAGGTACACCTGGTGGTCTACATAAGGTACTCCAGATCCTCAATGTCCTTGTGAAAAGAAGCGACCCATCAAAATGGACAACTATTGTTTAAGAACCATGCCTGTATCTCTTATAGTTTAGCTGGGCTCCTGATGGTACACCTGGTGGTCTACATAAGGTACTCCAGATCCTCAATGTCCTTGTGAAAAGAAGCGGCCCATCATACTGAACAACTTTTGTTTTGGAACCATGCCTGTATCTCTTATAGTTTAGCTGGGCTCCTGGAGGTACACCTGGTGGTCTACATCTGTACTCCAGACCCTCGAATGGTGATAAAAAGTAGCCTATGTCCGTTCTCGGTATGCTAGCAATCTCTGTGCCAAGTTTCATGAAGATCGGTTCAGCGGTTTGGCCGTGAAAGCGTAGCAGACAGACAGACAGACAGACAGACAGACAGAGTTACTTTCGCATTTATAATATTAGTGTGGATTGTTTAGCTGGGCTCCTGATGGTACACCTGGTGGTCTACATAAGGTACTCCAGATCCTCAATGTCCTTGTGAAAAGAAGCGACCCATCAAAATGGACAACTATTGTTTAAGAACCATGCCTGTATCTCTTATAGTTTAGCTGGGCTCCTGATGGTACACCTGGTGGTCTACATAAGGTACTCCAGATCCTCAATGTCCTTGTGAAAAGTAGCGGCCCATCATACTGAAAAACTTTTGTTTTGGAACCATGCCTGTATCTTTTATAGTTTAGCTGGGCTCCTGGAGGTACACCTGGTGGTCTACATAAGGTACTCCAGATCCTCAATGTCCTTGTGAAAAGAAGCGACCCATCAAAATGGACAACTATTGTTTAAGAACCATGCCTGTATCTCTTATAGTTTAGCTGGGCTCCTGATGGTACACCTGGTGGTCTACATAAGGTACTCCAGATCCTCAATGTCCTTGTGAAAAGAAGCGGCCCATCATACTGAACAACTTTTGTTTTGGAACCATGCCTGTATCTCTTATAGTTTAGCTGGGCTCCTGGAGGTACACCTGGTGGTCTACATCTGTACTCCAGACCCTCGAATGGTGATAAAAAGTAGCCTATGTCCGTTCTCGGTATGCTAGCAATCTCTGTGCCAAGTTTCATGAAGATCGGTTCAGCGGTTTGGCCGTGAAAGCGTAGCAGACAGACAGACAGACAGACAGACAGACAGAGTTACTTTCGCATTTATAATATTAGTGTGGATTATCATTAAAAAAGAACACTAAAACACAAAAGTATGTTCGGTTTGCGCACGGGCACGTCGGTTTCTACCGCGCCCGCACCCCTCAGGGCCCTCAGTCGGCCACTGAGCCTCGTCGGAAGCAGACATGTACAACTTTTTTCCAGCCGCGGAGATATTACGACATTTAGTGAGCAGGGAAGAAAAATGCCAAGTTAAAGAAATAAAACGAAGCTATCCAAGCCTTGCTATAAAAACAGAGGATTCAGTAGTTTGCGGCGTAATATTTACATACACACCCATACACATATCACGCCTATAATCCCTTGCGGGGTAGGCAGAGCGTAAACGGCCGCAAAAAACGGACATTTACGCCATGTCTGACAAATATTTGAGGGTTATGCGCAAAAATTGTGTATCGCCATAGTGACAGGTTGTCACACCCTCGAGTACCTTAGTCACCTTTAACGACTCCCATGGGAAAGAAATGGGGTGATGCTATTCTAAGCCGGCATCACACGGCATAATATTTACCAAAAAAATTCAAGATATTTTTTCAATTAGGGTAGAAGTACCTTGCAAGGACTACCTTATGTATGGTAAACATAACAATTTATTTATACCTAGCCTCACCCACGGCGTGATGTTTTTCCCGTAGTAAAAGATATTTGTCCAAAGAAAAAAGAAAGTTGCCTATGTCACTCCAGTCTCACAATCAGCCCAACGCAACGTGACGTGACGTTACAATTACAACGTCAAGGAAGGACAATCAAACAAACACGCATCGATGGATAAAAACCTGTCAAGTGCGAGTTGGACTTGATAGCTGAGGACGGTTCCGTACAACCTAACTTTACTATTGTATAGGGTGAAATTTAACTAGTGACTGGTAGCGAAAACCATGGAATGCCTACTAGACACCAGTCTGAGAATAAGGAACAAATTTGCTCAAGTAACATGGGTCCCATACAAATTGACTAGGCCGGCTAGTACACGTTGTATGGGAGGTTAAATTTTACATAAAACCGCTCCGTTGCGACGAGAAGAATGGAAAATCAAACAAGCAGGCTTTCCCATTTGTAATATTAGTGTGGATAGATAAAAACCGGTAAAGTGCGAGTTGGACTCGATAAGTGAGGACAGTTCCGTACAACCTATTTTAACGATTCAATGTGAGTTGTGAGCCAAACTGTGATCGTAATTGCGTAAGCCTAAAATGAATCTGATGCAGAGGTTTTGGAGACGCTCAAGTTTGCTAAACAACTCCTCAGCGGCATCTACGTAGCAGGTGTCGGCGTGGTTGAAACGGGGGAGGAGAAGTGTCAGAGCAAGAGTAATCTTAGTTTCAAGAGGCAAGAATTTTTGAAGGCATTAAAGCGAAAGAAAAGAGAAAAATACTTTACAGCTGACAGCGTTGACCTGCGAAGTCCAACTGAGAGTGGAATCCAGCAAAATACCAAGGTTTTTGGCAGTTTTTGTGTAAGCTATAGACGTGCCGTTATAAATAACATTGGGGATAATTGGATGGTGCACTTGCCTGGCCTGAGATTTTATTGAGTTGACCACGAGACCGAAGAATTCAGCCCATATAGCAATTTTGCTGAGGTTACTGTTGATAGCCACAGTTGCACTATTTATATCATCACAGGTGAAATGACGGTAAATCTGCGAATTGTCTGCGTAAAGATGGAAGCTAAAAGAGAGGAGTAACTGTGTTAATAAAAACAGAAAAAAATAAGTGAAAAGACGCCATTTGTAGGTACGCCTGCAGAGAGATTACTCCATTCCGAGAAAGCCTCATAAGAACGGATCCGCTCTAAGCGACCCCGCAATAATTAATCAAACCAAGTTATTGCCAGAGAAGAGCGAAGGATAGCAAAAAGTACATCAAGATCAACTGAGTTGAAGGCATTACTGAAATGAAGTAAAATAAGAATAGTCAAAAACTTATTTTTCATGGTATGGTGAATATTGTCGGTGACTTTGATAAGTGCTGTCACAGTGATGTGACCAGCACGAAAGCCAGACTTATACGTAGAAAGAAGACAACTAGATGTGTTGAAGTCAGATGCCTGCTTGTGGACAATGTGTTCAAGAATCTTGGATGGGAATGGAAGGATGGAAGTAGGATGAAATTGGAAGAACGATGAAGGATTGGAAACTTTAGGGAGAGGTATAACAATTGCAAGTTTTTATGCTGAGGGGAAAGAACTCGTAACCAGAGTGAAATTAAAGATGTATGTGAGGATTGGCAAGAGTTCGGTAAGGATAAGGGAGATCATACGGGAGGAGAGACCATCATTGCCCACGGCAGTAGATTTGATGGATGATATATGTTTCTTAACATCGTCCTCGGCAACAACTTTAAAAGAGAAGAAAGAACACTGTGGAAGTGGTGACGGTTTATGTTAGCGATAGTCGTTGCTTTGACGACATCAGTCAGTGTGACAGAAGGAGACGAAAAATGCCGGTTGAGTGCTGACAAATCTACAGCACCACTAGGGGTAGCTGGCGACTGCCCAACACCAAGCGCGCGTAAATATTTCTAGAGTCATCAATGTGGCGTCTTTTCGCATCTCTACACAGACGACTACATCGATTTCTCAACAGTTTGTTTGAGCAGCCAAGAAAATTTGAGAATCGAGGAATGTGGACTGTTGATGAAAAAATTCTCTTCATAGGTGCTACGCCTTTCGGAATCGTGGGTGAAGATACTACAGTGGAACTGAAATGCCCAGTTGCTGCCTCAAAAAATGGTATTTAAAATGCTATAAAACAAAATAAAGTGCAAATATTGAAATATCATAAAAAGCAAGATTGAGTTACTGTGAATTAAAAATAGTAATTGGTTTTTCCAAGTTTAGGGACAATTACGTGCGACGGGAAAGATAAGATGTGTTTTATATGGAGAAAACAATCTGAAATGGAGACAGTATGAACAAAGATATGACAACTTTTGGTAAACTAAAATAAAATCATATTCTCCCTGAATGAGAATGGTAGATTCTCGTTGAGCCCGTGGGATGCCTTTGAGAGGTTCTGAAAAACCGGCTATATAACCAGAAAAGTGGGCGCTGGACTGTCAGATCCTGTTTATTGGGGTTGTTATAGATTTCCTTAGTTTAATCCCATATTATTTTGCCAATTCTATTTCTATGTCTGTTCGTTTGTATGCCTCGCCTCGATAATTTCAACAGACTACGGAAGGAACCCTATTTATGGGCGTCAGTAAATGAAGCAGATATCTTAATTTGAATGTAATTTTTTTGTCTTGTAAATGAGTTTTGATTACAATTTGATGTATATTACATTAAATTAAATTACATTTATATGTACATTTTGATGTATATTATTTGAATTTTTCTCCATATAACATAAATAATCAATAATCATACGGATCCCTAGACATAATTTCTTTATAAATAATTCTGTACCTACCTAACTATGACTGATTTATAAACTTTACGTAGTAGCACTACGTAAAGTTTTACATGGTTTACATGTCTAAAAACATAAACTAGGTTTACATGTCTAAAAAACATAAACATTGAATAGGTATATCTTATAACATTAAAAAAGACAACCTTTCAATGAAACAAATAGTTCTATTATTAGCACATTTACCCTACGCCTATACTGTCGTGCGCGGGAGCCTGCTACGCTGCGTTTGCTACTTGCCCGTGCGGGAGGCACACCCCGCGCCTGCTCCGCCCGCGCGGCTGCTTCACCCCCTTGAAAACGCGGCTACCTCGGCCAGCCGGCTGGCTGGCTGGCTCTTTCTTTTTCTCTTTCGATATATGTATGTATGGGAAACCTTCTTCTTTTCGTGTGGGAAACCGAGTCGTCCAACGACCCGAAGAACCCTGGTGCCAGAGTTTTAACCGCCTGCAACTACTAGTAGGCTCTTGACATGGGTCTGTAACAACCGCCATCTAAATAATCAATCAATCATAGATGGAAACCGGGGCAGACGGCTTAAAATGCCTTCCAAAGCACGAGACCATCTTTCTTACGGACAATAGGTGGTTCAGCTTACAATGTCCTAATCAGACTGCGAACGAATCCACAAAAGTGATAAATATCAACTTTGTGTTCCCGCCGGGAATCGAACCCTGTGCCTTTGTGCCGCAGCATGTTCCACTACCACTGCGCCACATGAACCTGGCAGTAAACTAGCTATTTAATATTTATGAACTCAATATTTTGCCGAAATATTTTCGCGTTGATTGATTATGATTGATACAATGATCAATTGACAGCCAATTTAGCTCTTAGGTTATAGTTATAAAGGTCAATTCTAGATATTTTACCACTTTAACATTTTAACCCTGTAAAAATAAACCTCTATTTAACCGTGTGATGTCGGCTTAGAATAGCATCACCCAATTTCCTTCCGCGGGTGTTAAGAGGTGAGAAAGAGACTCGAGGGTTATATGTGTATTGCATTTTAGGCGATGGGCTGACAATCTTTCTACGGTGTTACACAATTTTCTGATTTACCCTCAAATGTTTGTCAGACGTGGCGTAAACGGCCGGTTTTACGCTCTGCCTACCCCGCAAGGGATAAAGGCGTGATATACGGGGTGTAAGGGACAGCCCTCCGAATACTGATAGGGTGCACTCAGAATATGAAACTGAACAACTTTCCCCAGGAAACATATGTCATTAAACGACAAAAAAAAACGATCTCCTATACAAAATCACAATCTGCTTACTGCGTTTACTACAGGAAGTTTTTTTATGGGAACCGTATCAGTATTCAGAGGGCTGTACCTTACAACCTGTATGTATTTAAAATAACTGTACAACTTACCTTTTTTCAGTCTTAATGTGACGGGGTCTGCCGAGAGACGCAAACATTTTAAAACTGAAACAAACAATAAGAATAAGGTTAACATGACGAAAAGATAGAATGATAAAATATACAGGTAGTAAAAAAAATGCTACAGATATTAAAGATGTGAACCAGCCCATGAAACAGAAAAACTTTATCTTTGTCAGCTGATCGTGATTTTGTATGGGAGGTCAAATATTTTTTGTCGTTTCCTGACAATTATGTTCCTGGGGGAAAGTTGTTCAGTTTCATGATTTGCATGCAGCCTACCAGTATTCGGAGGGCTGTCTCTTACACCCCGTGTATATCCGTACTAATATTATACCTCTAAAGCTGAGAGATTGTGTGTGTGTATGAATGTATATTTGTTACCTCTTACCGCTCAAACAGCATGACCGATTTGAATGGAACACAGGTAGAGTATAACCCGGAATAACACATAGGCCACTTTTTACCGCGGGAAAACAACTATTAACACGGGAAAATGAGTGACAGCGGGTGAAACCGCTGGGCGGAAATCTAGTATTAAAATTTAATGACGATGTTCGAAACCGGTCACATTTAGTTTAATATCAAATTAAACAAATATGCTTAGTAAGTAGAACTAGTGATAAAGTATTTTATTAATAAATGATAGAATTTAATTTAGTATTCAATATTCGTCATGTTTTCACTGATGATAAACATATTTCTAATAGTTCTGGCTGTACCTGGACAACCTAACTGGACAGACCCAGGTGGTGATAAGAATTCATAAATAAGACATTCATTCTTTCTTTTTGTTTGGGACACCGAGTCGTCGTCCAAGTTTTTCAAAGGCCATACAATAAATGCGTCCTAGGACCAGAACTTACTCAATACAAGTATTACTTAATAAGTTCGGACTAGGTCTAGTCTAGTACGTATGAGACGGCTATTTTCCTGAGACAAACAAGATAAATTATCAGTGCCGGCCGATGTGGCGCAGTGGTTCCGGGTTTGATTTCCGGTGGAGCACTCACAGAGTTATTTTTTATTTTCTGAAATTTTTACTAGTCTGGTTAAGACATTGCAGGCTGAACCACCTGAAAGTTCGTCAGTCCGTGATGGTTCCGTGCTTCGGAGGGCACGTAAAGCCGTCGGTCCCAGTTGCTGTCTATGATTACTTAGACGGCGGTCGTTACACAACCATGTCAAAGGCCTACTAGATGTAGAACGCGGAATAAAAATTCTGACACCAGCCAGGGATCAACGGATCGTTCGTCGACCCGGTGTCCCACACGAAAAGAAGAAGTTATTAGATTATAAAGTAATCCATTAACAATCTTCAAAAGAAAGCTGTTAAATAAACACAAAATATTGTAAAATTAAACTCTATATTTTTATCGCTATCCAATACACACCAACTCAACAGCTTATTAGATTAAGTTAAGTTTATCACAAATGAGAAAAATGCATAATATACAAGGAGTAACAAAACAAACTTTCCCCATTGAACATACGAGTATGTCGAAATATGAAAAAAATATTGGACATCCCATAGTAAATTAACCCACTGAATGTTAATTTTGTACGGGAGGTCCAAATTGATTTTTTAATACTTCGACCTATGTTTAATGGAGAAAATTGTTCAGCTTCATGAATACTTTGACCTCCTTTTTTTTCACTCCCTGTTTACAGTGGAGTGTGGTCGATCGTACAGGTTTTCATAATGGACATAAATTATCAAAATAAAATAATCAATCAAGCACGTGAAGTCAAATTTCTAGGTGTAATATTGGATCAGGACATTAATTGGAAAATGCAAATCGAAAACATAAATAACAGAATAAATAAGTTTGTGTATGCCCTAAGGCGATTAAAAAATGTCACGAACATAAAAACTGCTGTAACAGCATATACAGCTTACGTGGAATCAATACTACGGTATGGTATAATCTTTTGGGGGAACAGCACGAAAGTTGAAAAAGCGTTCATTGCCCAAAAGAAATGTATTTGAGCCATCTTTGGTAAACCTCCTGACGAACCATGTGAACCACTTTTCAAAAAACTCGGTCTGTTACCGCTACCATCTCTTTATATATATGAGATATGTGTATTTATTAACAAAAATTTTAATCTTTTCAAGAAAGCTTGTGTCGTCAACCCCCGTGTTAAAAGAAATCCCCACAGAATTATATTTAATGACATACCAAAAATAATGAAATATGACAAGAGTTTGTTAGCAATGTGTGTGAGAATATATAATAAGTTGCCAAATGACTTTAAAAGCCTGACTGTAAAAGAGTTCAAACGACGTGTTTATAAATGGTTAACGGATCACATGTTTTATAGTATTCGAGCATTCCTTGACAAAATCTAAAAACATTGATGTAAAAATATTAATTGTAAAACTCACGAAAAATTAATTGAAATATTTGCATGCTTAATTAATACTGGCTAAACATGTTTGTACATAATAATACCATGTAACATCTTCTTATACCATGTTTTTGGCAAATAAATAATCTTTATCTTTATCTTTGATAAGATCTTGATTGTACGTTGCTGGGGCGAAACAATTTAACTAACAACGATAATTATGAAAGATTAGTTCTAGTGTTTTGAAAGATTTTAACACCAATTGGACGGAAATTTCCAACAATAATGGGGGAGGCCTGTGTCCAGCAGTGGACTGTAATAGGCGGATGTATGTAATGTGATCGGTGTGCCGACTTAGAATAGCATCACAACATAAAAAATCTACCCGTGAGTTTAGTAAAAAGCGACTTTTGAATAAAAATATCCAGGGAATAGGCAGCAGCGTTCCCTGTGAATGCAACACCACTCGCCAATCCGCCAAGCGTAATGAGTATATGGTAAATACCACATTTTTGTTGCTCCCGCTGGTACCCTGCTTTCTCCACACACACACACACACACACACACACACATATCACGCCTTTATTGCTTGTGGGGTAGGCAGAGCATTATTGGTCCTAAAATACAGTTTCAAGAAAATTGTGAATCTAGTGTCAGGTTGTCAGCCTGTCGCCTGATATTGTAATACAAATGAGACCATCGAAACCCTGAATCGCCTCTCACGACATTCGCAGGAAATAATTAGGGTGATGCTATTCTAACCCGGCATCTCACGCCACTAACTGCTTTCTCCGATACGTAAAAAAAACTTACTAAGTTATTTAATTCTATTATCGCACATGAAAAGAAGCTGTTTATTAACCTATTCATTTATCATACCCAAAAAAGAACAAATATACTTGAGTTTCCATAGTAACTCCAATCAGCTGATCGGCAATTATGTATGGGAGATACAATAACAAATATCTTTATTGCTCTAATTCATAAGTTCACAATATAAACAACACAACATACAAATACACAACAGCAGTGCGCAGTGAAAACAAAAGTAACCGATAGAACAAAAAATTAAATTTCTGAGAGCAAACGGTGAGGAACCCAGGTTGCTTGCTACTATGTTGCCCTAGTCACTAGTCAACATAGGTAACCCTGACTTTCAGCCCTTACCTATTCATATTTTATTATACCTAGCCTACTAGATCCCACTGCTGGGCAAAGGCCTCCCCCGCGGTCTTCCACTTCTTCCGATCCAAAGCCAACTCGGTCCACCCTATGATAGGTATCAAGATCGTCCCTCCATCTTTTTCGGGGTCTACCTCGGCGCCGCCGGGACCCGCCTTGAGGTATCCGGTGGTCAGTGGCGATTTTAGCCCATCGATCAGAGTGCATCCGACGAACATGACCGGCCCACTCCCATTTTAATTTGACGGCTATTCATATTACATACATACATATATCACGCCTATATTCCCTTGCGGGGTAGGCAGAGCATAAATGGCCGTGAAAAACGGTAATTTGCGCCACGGCTGACAAAAGTTCGAGGGTCAATCAGATAACTGTGTATCACTATAGTGACAGGTTGTCAGCCCATCGCCTAAAATTGCAAAACACACCCTCGAGTCCCTTAGTCGCTTCTTACGACATCCACGGGCAAGAAATGGGGTGATGCTATTCTTAGCCGGCATCACACGGGACACTATTCATATTAATTGACACAAATAAGCAAATGTATACAAATTTTTATATACATTTATTTTCGTATATCGTCCTATGTTCCTTATCCCACCCATCTTGGGTTTTTGCTATCGGACAGTAGTAAAATTCGGGATAACAAAACAAGGGAGTGGTATTGTAAGCCAGTCACACTCGTAAACCTGTCCGTTTAACCCCGCGATACCCTCACTATTGGTAAATATTGGCTAAGGTAGCCGAGGGTGAAGAGGGGTGGATAGACACACGTGAGCGAAGTCATTTGCAACCCTGCCCTTAACGAAAAATATGCAGAGGACGAGGGCTAAATAAATGGGGAATACGTTATTTAAGGAGCAATGAAAAAGAACAGTGTCTGTTTATATGTTTTGTTTATTGAATATTTAAAGCCGTGCGTATATCAGTCGGGTCGAATTGAATCAAAGAACGTCATACCTATTCCACTCATAAAATGACCATTGAAATACTTACGACTGTTTTTGAGGGCCTAGCAAACTTGCACGCCTAGCAAACTTACGCTCTTAATAGCTTTTCCCTATTGGTAAATATTGGCTAAGGTAAGAGCACGCGGCCGATCACCAACAAGGTGGACAGATCTGATAAAGTCCGTTACTGAGCACACAATCAACGAATATTCGCGCGAAGCCACAAGTAGAGCAAGATGGAGACGGATCGTGATGAATTCTACGCAAGATCCGACCAATTCCTGACCACGACCACTCTGCCAAGAGCGTACGACTGAGAAGAAGAAGAAGCTTGTCCCGCGTGCCCCGATACCTGCACGCTACAAGATCTGTGGGCAGCCACTCCAAATGCCGTTCGATTGCCAACTTGTTGGTCCAACAAAATGTAATTCGCCGCGACACGCAAAGAAGAAGTAAAGATTGTCTGCTAAAGTAAGCAAACATTATAATTGAATCGTAAAGCGACCTGATGAACCCTGGTGTCGGAGTTTTTAAACCGCTTGTTAGGTAACTAGTATAACTCCGACACGGTTGGATTACGCCGCCATCTAAATAATCATAGACTGCAACCGAAACCGACGACTTAACGTGCCAATCAAAACACATGAGAACATTATGAGGCTGATAATAACAATATGGAATTGATGCTTAGCACTGTTTTTTTAAGAAGGGTTCCATCCTACATTTAAAAGACATTTATATCGGCTTTGAAAACTATTATCTTAATTATGAGAGCAACCACTAATATAATATGTGGTTCCTAAGGGATAAACTAATGACGTCACTCTCGACTGCCTTTTCTCTGTGATTGGTCGAAAACATGTCAAAGTTCCATTCATTCTTATAGGTACAGTTGCGTCTGCAATAGGCTTTGAGTTTTCTTCCCCATCTTCTTCGGACTAACATCCTCAATCTATCTCAATCCTACAAACTCATTTTAACAGTTTCTCACAGCAACGGCGGCAATTGGGCGAAACACACATATGCCGTGACAAAGATTCATTCATACAGTTCGTCCCCGCTAGAGTTACGCAATAAGTTACGACCTACTCTACAAGTTACGAGAGCTTAAAGTGTTGCCAGCTTAGATTGCTAAAAATATTCTTCTTGTCGTGTCAATGGCAAAGGTCTTTTAAATTGTGTTTGCTCAAATCTTGTCCACATCAATGGCTTTTTGGTTGGCGCTGAAAAGGACATCCTGGATGGCAGGGAGAGTTTGGGTACGACAGTAAAAAAATGTCTTGGACAATTCACACAGCGCCATCTAGTCCTAAACTAAGCAAAGCTTGTTCTATATTCAGACTAAACACTTGAAATTCAAATACTTGAAAATTAACTATATACATACATACATACATACATAAATCACGCCTATATCCCTTACGGGGTAGGCAGAGCGTTAACGGCCGTAAAACGGATATTAACACCACGTCTGACAAAAGCTTGAGGGTCAATCAGATAACTGTGTATCACTATAGTGACAGGTTGTCAGCCCATCGCCTAAAATTGCAATACACATCCCTCGAGTCCCTTAGTCGGCTCTTACGACACCCATGGGTAAGAAATGGGGTGATGCTATTCTAAGCCGGCAATCACACGGCAAATTAAATTAAATTAACTATATAAACAAATATTTTTGTGTAGTGGGGATTGAATCCACGTCCCTCGGCGTAGCAAGGGGTACTATCCGCTACGCCGCCATCGGGCCAGTCAAAAAATAAGAGTCACATGGACTGTACGGCACGGCACCGCACTCACACTTGTCACAGAGAAGCCTTACCACCACTTTCATTGCACTAACCAACACCTGACCTATGGCGAGCGCATTGCAATATGTTGCATTAACAGTGAACGCTGCTGCCCATTCCCTGGATGATTATCATTTTACAACACCCACGGGTAGAATTGGGGTGTTGCTATTCTAAGCCGGCACCACACGACACGACACACGGAGTCTGTTCAACGCCTTCCAAATGAACCAGAGAAGGTCGGGTCCTGCAGGTTTTCAGCAATGAGGCTGAGTGAGTTCTTAGCTGAGCTAGATCTTGCTAGGTTCTTAGATGCATCAAAATAAAAATAAACTGCTCTTACATTTGTTTAAGTTTTTCACGTACACATTATTATGGTTTAATCGGGTCTATGCGCGAGGTTATTAGTAGATAAACATGCAGGATATTTACCTTTCGCGACCACGAGCAGCGGTGAAACCCGCTCGAAACATAGAGGTAAATATCATGCATGTTGACATACTATTTGCCGTGTGATGTCGGCTTAGAATTGCATCACCCCATTTCTTACCCATGGATATCGTAAGAGGCGACTACGGGACTCGAGGGTTAGATGTGTTTTGCAATTTTAGGCGATGGGCTGACAACCTGTCACTATAGTGATACACAGTTATTTGATTGACCCTTTTGTCAGACGTGGTGTTGATGTCCGTTTTGCGGTCGTTGACGCTCTGCCTACTCCGTAAGGGATATAGGCGTGATTTATGTATGTATGTTTACCTACTATGCGCGGGATTATTAGTAGGTAAAATTGGCAGGATAATTACCTACTAATAATTCCGCGCATAGACCCGATTAAACTATAATAAACTGCTTTTAAGCTGGCAACACTGATATCGTATCGTGCGTGCCGCCATACCAAACCGATCGTAATAAACACGTAGTGTCTTAGTTCAACAAGTGTTAATTATATTACTATAGTGCACGTGATACGGATGTTTTGACATTTGGCGGAACAAGTTATATGAGGCACTGACGTCTTTATTATAGTTTAATGTGTGGTGCTGGGTTGAAATAGCATCAACACATTTCTACCTGTGGATGTCGTAAAAGAGGCCTATAAGGGAAAGGAAGGGAAGGGCCCTATACATAGCAGTGGGTAGAGCTATACAGGGTGGCCCGAACAGTGACGTCCAAAGACAAAATTTGGATGCCTTGTGGTAGGGGGTGTCCGAATCACCCCCATGTATGTTCCGCGATTTTTTGTAGTTTCCGAGTTATTCCAAATTTATTTATTTTTTTGAGAAAATCGACTATCTTTGCCATTTTAATTATTTTTTCTTCTGTAGTGGAGTTTTTCGATTATTTTTTTCTTGTGGCATAATGTCCATGAACTGTACTTTCTATTAATAAATAAATCAGCCATCTAGTATCAATGGAACTTATTAAATTTTCGCTCGAAAGTGAAAACATTACCAAGTAGCATGACTGACTTGAGTTTTCTTTCCAAGTTTAAACATGTGAAAAGGCTACTCCATGTTTTTTTTTTTTTTTAAGAACTGAAGAAGGTTCCAAGCTTTCAGATAAGTACAAAAAAACTTGTACTCAATAGGCTATTTTCCGCTGAAAAAGACCTTCGAATGTACTCGCATGGAAAATCCCTTACTTTGGAATTACACAATGTAGCAATCCTCAAAGCTAAATAAAATAGGATTTCAAAAAAAAAACATACTCGGTAACTTTTCCATAATTATCCATGTAAATTTAATTAATTTAAATGTTGTGGTGAAAAAATCGAAAGACTTTAATTAGTTATTAAGGTTTTTTTTGCAGTAAACTTCATGGCATAAACTTCATGGTATAAAATTCATGGTCGTTTTTACTTTTTAGCACAAAGATGACAGTCAATGTCATGTCAAGCAAATGTGCTTTTGTTTTACATTTTCAATTGAAAGTGGAAACAATTCTGCTCGATTTCACCAATTTCTTCCTCACTGCTACGATTGGACATTGTTTTGCACATCGTTTTCGGTTTGTTTACCGGGAACAACTCGTGATGAGTTACACATTGAGTGAATATGCAGAAATGCATTACTTTTATGGGGTTGCACAAGGCAATGGCCATGAAGCGGCAAGACTGTACCGGGACCAACTTCAACGTCGAGGAGGACCGCAACCCGATCGATACCCAGATCATCGTGTTTTTATTAACACTCACACGACATTGATGGCAGGCCGTATTCCAGGTCGAGGAGGCAATCGTGAACCTGTTCCTAGAGTTGATCCAGATCGAAGAGATGCAGTGATAGAGGAAATAACTCGGGATCCGAAAACGAGTACGAGAGTAATGGCTCGGACGCTGGGAATCCCAAGAACATCTATCCAAAAAATAATCCATGAAGAAGGCTATCACGCATATCATATACAAAGAGTGCAGGCTTTGTTGCCCTCCGATTATCAAGCAAGGATAGATTTTTGCCAAACGATGCTGAGGAGGCATCAGGCAGACCCAAATTTTTTCGAAAAGATCCTATGGACTGATGAGTCCCGATTTGAGCGGGTTGGAGTATTTAATATTCACAATTATCACTCCTGGGCAGTAGAAAATCCACATGAAGTCAGGGCTTCTAACTTTCAACACAGATTTAGTGTGAACATGTGGTCTGGGATTGTCAACGGTGAATTGATTGGGCCGTTCGAACTGCAATAAAAAACAACAGGGAAGCGTTCAGAAGACTAAAACGAATTTTTTGCGTAGATGTAGGCTATGCATATCCGTCGGAGGACGAACTTTCGAAAACCTTTTGTAAAAGTTATGTAGGTAAAATTTTCCATATTAAAAAAATAACAGTCAATTGCTTTTTATTATTATTTTAAGAATTTAATTACATGCTCCACAATCGGTACCAACTTAATAAAATTTTCATTAAGCACTGGCCTGACCTATTGCTTTCACGCATTTTGACCACTCACAAGCTGTTGCGATTCACGGGCTGATTGTCAAAATTTCATCAGCATCGTCATCGGTTTCAACCTGATACCGTTGACAAATTTAGAGAGATGACAATACATCTAATAAGCCCTTAAGAGACTAGCAAAGTAGGCATTGCCTTTTTTTGTTTAGCTCCTAAGGGATTTCCTACGCCTATTTCCGGAACTACATAAAAATAAATTGATTTTATCACGACGGTCAACACTGAAAAGAATTAAAATAACGTACTCAACTGTCAAAAAGTTGCTGAGCCTCTTCTTTTTTTATTTTAGAAATCCTTTTTTATTTGGCTTTGATATACCTAGTGTAATTCCTAAGGGATTTTCCATGCGAGTACATTCGAAGGTCTTTTTCAGCGGAAAATAGCCTAGTAGTAGGGATAAGCGGGATTTGGACCACTCGTGACCCCCCTGTCGAGGCTGTTTGGGGGTGCCTGACAAAAAGCTCGTCACATATGATTCTTGATCCGCGATTTGATATCAAATTTATCCGCGTATGTAATAAAATTGATCCGCGGTTTGATATCAAATTAATTCGCGGTTTGATATCAAATTAATTCGCGGTTTGATATCAAATTAATTCGCGGTTTCATATCAAATTAATTCGCGGTTTCATATCAAATTAAGTCGCGGTTTGATATCAAATTAATTCGCGGTTTGATATCAAATTAATTCGCGGTTTTTGTACAAACTACTTGCTCATTGAATAACTTATCATGTTACATATTTTGATATCGCTATCAATTTCACTTTATACCTACATTTATACTTATCAATTATCAACATAACTTAACCTAACCTAACACCTCTACACCGATTTACCTGCTGCTACCTTCGTAATGAAATGTTAATCAATACCTATCGCATATCATATTTTGATATTGCTATCAATTTCACTTTATACGTACTTTTATACCTATCAATTATCAACATAACTTAACCTAACCTAACCTAACACCTCAACACCGATTTACCTGCTTCTGCGTAATTAAATGTTAATCAATACCAATCACATATCATATTTTGATATCGCTATCAATTTACTTTATACCTACTTTTATACCTAACACCTTAACGCATGTTTACTCTACTAAGCATGTCGATACAAGTTACTTCTTTTGAATTGGGAACAATGGCTTAGCCTGCCGCCGGTCTCTTTATCTCTTTGACTATTTCAACAACAAAGCATTTTTAAGTGTTTGCCCTGCCTTTTTTTTGCACGCACCGCCTGTTGTGAATATTTCTAAATTTATTTCTATGTAAATGCAATTTTGAAATGTTTTTATTATCCTTTGATTGTAAAACCTTCCTTTCATAAAGCCGTCTTCCGCTTAGGCATACAATGGACACGATTTTAACTTGTCGATACATGCTTACTAGTGTATCAGGCTCGGTGGCGGTTAACAGTATTACAAAAAAATGCCACCGCGGGCGGTGGTCTTGCTATATAAGCGGAACTTACGCGTCAGTCTTCACAAGTTGTTTCGAGTTGTGACGTATAGTATTAAAAAATTTATCTAGCGTTTGTGAACGCCGATTATAGTATAAAAATAAACCTAGTGTTCGTGTTCGGAGTGAAGACTTCTACCAAACGCCATGTCCCGGTCTACAGCTAGCTGCATAGGAAAAATGGAGGTAAGAATAGTTTTATTTTATTTCTCTTATTTGTTTTATACTGTTTCAAATTTATCTAACATGCGTAGTACTTATATGTAAGGTAAATATTGAGGGCTACGTCCATCAGAGGACTGCTACTGGCTGTTGTGATGTGTGTGACGTGACATACTTATTTACAGTTGTTCAGGAGAAATATTGTTGTAATTATGTGATGATGTTGTCTAAATAATATAGATATAATATTTTCTTCAGTTTGCGCAACTATTACTCATAATTAAAAGTCTTTTTATAAAATTCCAAATAAACAAAGCTTTAAATCCGTATTTTTTTTTATTAATTTTATTATAATATAGATGTAATGTCAGCGTAAGTCATTAACCTGAGTTTTATTAAAGTAAATTTTATTTCAGCATTGTTCTCGTTACCATCAATAACATATATCCGTGTTTTGTTTTAGGGATCGACAATTAACGTTGATGACATACCAAACACATTCAAGAATTACTACTTTGCCGCATCAAGCGATGATGAAACTGAGAATGCATTTACTATTGTCGAATCCGATCAAAAATCACCAAAGCGAGCAGGCAGCGATAATGGCATCGATCAATTTTTCGACACACCGAAAATCAAAAAACAAAAGAAAGTGCAATCTTCCACAGTTGGGATGGCGCGAAACGGTGGTGTATCTTATATATCATCAAACACTAATGACGCAGCAAACGCAACCCATCTGGTTAAAGTGGAAGTCTACGATCTCAAGAAATTAGCCAAAGTGTCGTCAAACAACCACTGGAAGCATGCAGATGTTCATGCCAAATACTACACAAAGGTCACGGACAATGTTTACGATCGCAGCAAGGAATTAATATACGACATCACGAAAAACGTTTCGCAATCACAAGATTGTAAAAAATACTTTTTTGATAACTAATTTCATAATTCTCAAGCAGCTAAAATAAAACAAAAAACTACCACGCCCGCCACTCAACAACAGAGCAACTCCCCTTTCTACCTGAACCATATTTTCGCAAACTCTACTATATGATGCACCGCTACAATGGGTTCATAATGCTCGTTAACTAAAAACGTGTACATCAATAAACCCGAATTCACTACTTAAACCAACCATACCAAGCTTCGCAAAACAGTCAGCTCAAGACTGGAGCTCGGATAACTTATGCTCGCCAATAAGTTGAAAAAAGAGTTTCGAAAATATTTCGATTATTTCCATAAAAAATGGGAGAAGAACGTGTTGTTAGTCATTTCTTCAAAAATAGTGAACAAGACTTTCCGTTTAGTGATTTCTTCAACAGTGAAGTGTTGGAACAATGTGAAATATTAGAACAGAATAATGCTGACATCCTCAACTTAACAGTAAATAGTTTTTCATCCGAAAATGATGGTGCTTTATGTGCTATTGCATCTAAGATAGAACATCAGCTAATGTAAGTTTATCATCAAACTATTTCTTACAGGTTTTTATGTGTAATTCTGTTTGATAACATATTATATATAATTGTTCTAACATTTTCTTTGCTATTATTCAGAAATGCGATACAAACTGGGGGAGAAAAGGAGATCGAAAATCAAAATGATGGCGCAATTATTAAAAACTCTTTCGACATGAAGCATCAGCAAACGTAAGTTTACAAACAAAATATTATGTTATGGATATTTTGATAAATTAACATTCCTGTTTTATTTATTCATGATTTAATATTAAAATGTATGGTTGTATTTTATTCTATTTTTTTATTTAGGAATGTGCTGCAAACTGGGAGAGGCCTGAAAAGAAAATTATCACATGATGGTGACTCCTACGCGGAAGCTGTCCCTGGACCTTCATCATCTACTAATGATCTCATTGGATCAAGTTATGATATGATTAAGTGCGATGCTTGTCAAATACTGGTAAGCCGTAGATATTTTTCTAATCATATTCGGAGCTCTACGCATAAAAGTAAGGTTTTAAATTTAAGTAGGGATAATAATGTAAGTGTGATAAATACTGCATTTGGTTGTAGAATAATAACTTACAAAATTACTTCACCGAATAACGACGAAACTTTACAAACACCTGTTGAATTCTTCAACTCAGTTAAAGGTACGATTTCCACTTTGATAAATGAGAATCTAAAACAGCTCACAATAATCAAAATAAATTTCATAATCCATGCTGAGTTTGTGCAAGAGACAAAAAATTTGCATAATATATTCGATTTTCAAACATCAAATTTTAACATTTGTATGGGTGATGAGTTGGATGCATACTTCAAAACATTATGTGAAACTATTTCCACAAAAATGAGTGAATTCGAAAAAAAAGACAGCGGGTGGTCATTTAAATCTGTTCGTCATTTGGAAATGAACGTTAATAAGTTTAACCCTCTTCAAGGGTCAACGTATGTAAAATTGTCAAAAGATATCCAAAACAAAAGAGCTTTAATAAACGTGAAAAATAATGATCATGAATGTTTGAAGTGGGCATTACTCTCTGCTTTATATCCTGTAAACTACCATAAAGATAGGGTTTCATCTTATTCTAGACATCAAAACAAACTGAATTTTGATAATGTTCCTTTTCCAGTTAAGTTAAAGGACATTGTCAAGGTTGAGGAAAACAACAATATTAGCATTAATGTTTTTGGGTTAGAATATGACGAGATATCTAGAAAGAATTCAGTAGTGGGACCACTTTATTGGTCTAAAAATAAACGTGAAAAACACGTTAATTTGCTGTATATTTCTAATGGCAGTAATGGGCATTATTGTTTTATTAAAAACTTATCGCGATTAGTAAGTAAGCAGCTATCGAGGAAAAATCAGGCTGTTTTTTTATGTGATGAGTGCTTATTGCATTTCACCACAAAAGTGAGGTTGGATAACCACCAAAAGTTCGACTGTAGTCATGTTTTTACAGAATTGCCCAGCCCATCAAAAACTAAAAAAGATTGGTTTGGTAAGAATGAACGTACGGATAAAATACGGTTTAACAATTATCATAAACAGATGAGGGTGCCTTTTGTAGTTTATGCCGACACAGAAGCACTTCTCAAGCCTATTTCTAGCTGTGATGCGGATCCAAATAAGTCACATACAATTAATGTACATGAACATGAAATTTATAGTTATGGTTATTACATTAAATGCTCATTTGACGATAATTTATCAACTTATAAAACATATACAGGGACTGATTGCACTCAAAGTTTTATGGATAATCTGTGTAAAGATGTTAGGGAAATTAAAAAAAAAATTGTATACAGAAACCACCGGTTCCTCTAAAAGATTGGCAAGAGGCTGATGTTGTTCAAACCAAAACATGCCATATTTGTTTAAAAGACCTCGAGTCAGAATCAGCTTTAGATTTTGACTGGCATACGGGTTTCTTTAGAGGGGTAGCACATCCAGTCTGCAAATCTAAATTTAGAGTTCCATTTTTTGTTCCGGTTTTTCTGCACAATCTGAGTAACTATGATGCTCATTTTCTTGTACATTCTTTGCATCTAAAGGAAGGGGAAATAGAAATTATTCCTCAAAATAAAGAAAAATATATATCATTTTCAAAAAACATAAATATTAATGGACATAATGTGCAATTAAGATTTTTAGATTCTTTCAGATTTTTGTCAAGTAGTTTAGACAACCTGTCCAAAAATCTCCAAGTTGACCAACTTAGAGAGTTAAAAAAACAAGTGTCTAAAGTTGACGATTTTAACCGTCTGATCAGAAAAGGTATTTTTCCCTATGAATTTATTCAATCACATGAATCACTAAATGCTACATTTTTACCAAACCAATCGGATTTTTATAGCTCTTTAACAGGATCGCATGTTTCTGATGAAGACTATAAACATGCACAAGATGTCTGGCAGCATTTTCAATGTCAGAATATGAGAGATTATTCGAACCTTTATTTAAAAACTGATGTTTTACTATTGGCTGACATCTTTGAAAATTTCAGAGATGTATGTTTAAAAACATATGGATTAGACCCAGCACATTATTATACTGCACCTGGTCTAAGCTGGGATGCTATGTTGAAGTGCACAAAAATTGAATTAGATTTGTTGGTAGATTTTGATATGATAGCGTTTATTAAATCAGGTATAAGAGGTGGAGTGTCCGTATGTAGCAACCGACATGCGAAAGCTAATAATAAATATTTATGTGATTACAATGCAAAGGATCGCAAATCTTTTTTAGCTTACTTGGATGCGAATAATATGTATGGTTGGGCGCAGTCGCAGTATCTCCCATACGGTGGTTTTAAATGGGTTGAACCGACTGTAAATTTTCAAGTCTCCCCCACATCAGATATAGGGTATATCCTAGAAGTAGATCTTGATTATCCAGATAATTTGCATGACTTGCATTCTGATCTACCATTTTGTCCGGAAAATATATGCACTGGAGGAAGTACACAACCTAAGCTAGTACCAAACCTAAACAATAAAAGAAAGTACATTATTCATTATAGAAACCTAATGCAGTGTTTAGAAAAAGGTATGAAACTGGTAAAAATTCATCGAGTTTTGGAATTTAAGCAAAGTTGTTGGATGCGAAAATATATTGAGCTAAACACACAGTTAAGAACAAAAGTAAAGACAGATTTCGAAAAAGATTTTTATAAGCTCATGAATAATGCTGTCTTCGGCAAAACTATGGAGAATATAGAAAAACGTGTACATGTAAAACTACGAACGCATTGGGAAAATCATGGTAAAGTTGAGGGGGCACAAAGTTTAATAGCTCGTCCGAATTTTCACAGTTTATCTGTATTTTCCGAAAATTTAGTAGCTGTTCAATTAAATAAGACTAAACTATTTTACGATAAACCTATCTACTTAGGATTTTGCATTTTAGACATTTCAAAAACCTTGATGTACGATTTTCATTATAATTATATTAAAAAAAAATTCAATGACAATGCAAAATTGTTGTATACTGATACTACTAGTTTCATTTATCAGATATTTACTGATGATTATTATGATGATATAAGACCTGATTTGGAAAAATACTTTGACACTTCAGATTATCCCATAAACAATAAATTCAATTATCCTAATGTAAATAAAAAAAAGATTGGGTATTTTAAAGATGAAATGGATGATAACGGTCGAATTTTTAAAGAATTTGTCGGTCTGCGATCAAAAATGTATGCAATTCAGGTGGAAGATACAGTAATTGCAAAAGCTAAGGGTGTCAACAAAAATGTTACGAAGAAAATGAAAATCGAGGATTACAAATCTTGTTTGCTTAACAAAAATGTACAGCTTGCTTCAATGTATAGATTTAGATCGATTAAACATGTGGTTTTTACACAAAAACTGAATAAAGTAAGTCTGTCTGATAGTGATAGTAAGAGATACATTTTACCAAACTCCACTGACACCTTAGCATGGGGGCATTATAGCATAAGAAATAATTAAAATAATAGTTGTAAGATTCAGGATACTATAAGGTGTAAGGTTGTTTTACATCTACCTGTATATTTACATAAAAGTATTATTGGAATCATATCGTTTTTAAGATAGCATAATTTTAATAATTTTTCTACTTATGTGTGTATTTAAGTAAGATTGTCATAAAATGAAACTGTATTTTTATTGTAAATATTATGAATTTTACTTTTTATAATATGTTCAATCACTTCATTTTAGTAACTTCAGTTCTCCGGATATTTAAACATAAGAACGTGTTTTAAAAATAATATGTATTTGTTAGGTTTATAGTGATTATGATTTTTAAATGCATGCTGTTTTTATTGTACATATTATAATCTGAATATATTAATTTGTATATAATGACAAATATCAGTGTTTCCTTTCATTCGTTTATACTACCAGCTCAAACTTGCACGTCGCAATGATTCATTTTATTCACCCTTTTACTGCAATCGTAGCAGGTCCTAGCGGATGTGGAAAATCAAATTTTGTTACAAATTTTTTAAAGCACTGTAAAGTAATATGCAGTCAAGAATTTTCCGAAATCATATGGTGCTATGATGAAATGCAACCCTTGTACAATTTGAGTGATGTTAATTACAATCAAGGTATCCCTGATTTAAGTATGTTTGATGGAAAATGTCCTAGACTACTTATAATCGATGATCTTATGAGAGAGTCAGATGGTCGTATCGTTGATATTTTTACAAAGGGAAGCCATCATAGAAATCTCAGTGTATTTTACATAACTCAAAACATATTTCATCAAGGAAAAGGTCAAAGAGATATTTCTCTAAATTCGAGTTATATAACTTATTTTAAAAACCCTCGAGACAGAACACAAATACGACATTTAGCTCGTCAGGTTTATCCAGAAAATGCTAAATTCGTTGAAGAAGCTTACAAGGATGCAACGGCAAAAGCTCATGGATATCTATTCATTGATCTTAAGCAAAACACAAATGAAATATGTCGATTTAAAAGTAAAATTTTTCCATTCGATGAGCAGTGTACAATTTATGTCCCTAAAAAGGGGTATAAATACGATGCTCAGCAAATAATTTATGTCAGTTACAAATAATGTCTGAAGTAGAAACATCTAAAAAAAACAACTTTTTAAAAGCTTTAAGTATCATAAAAGAACAATATCGTGAAGCCTTGTTAGAATGCTGTAATGATGATGAGATAAAACAAATTTGTGAGTGTATAATAAACGTTTTTAAAGAAAAAATTAATATAAAAGAAAACAACGAGTCTGTGTTTAATATATGTAAATTTAACTGTTTCGTTTCATCTGATGCTGTTTAGTTTGTAAATGCATTGAACAAAATCGAATATCAGATCGTAACGTCCTAACGTTAAAAAAAATGATTAAAAGAATAACGCCTCATAAAGATTTATTAAGAGCAATATTAACATTAAAACCAAAACATAGAGAAGCATTGTTAAAAAATTGTGGAGATGATGAAATCAACTGTATAACTGAATGTATTTTCAATGTTTTAAGAGGAAAAGTACCCTTAGATGATAAATCGAGACGTAAATTAAAAAAACATAAAGATTTATTGAGGAAAATTGTTTTGAAAGGAAAAAGTAAAGAAAGGAAACAAATTTTCGTGCAAAGAGGTGGGGCTTTTTTACCTATTATTCTAGGGTCTGTTCTTAGCACATTGTTAGGTTCATTAATAAAATAAATATGGAAAGCGCAAAGAAAATGATACTTATTGAGCCTGAAGTCATAGAAAGACTGAAATCTGATAATGCAAGTACTAAAAATTTATCACGTTTAGATGAAGAAATGCATAAAGTAATAAACACTAAAATAGATGACAGGGAAAAGTGGCCACTTTATTTGCAAACATTGCAGAGATATCTTCATTTCATTGGAGAAGATCGAAAACCGTTACAGATACCTATACTACCTTTTGATGAAAAAGAAAATGAAATAAAAGAAACAGTAAAGTCAGAGAAAGCTCCAGATAACGAAGAGACGTCTACTGAGACAACCTATAATGGTTATACAAAATCAGAGTTACTTGCTTTTATTCCAAAGACATACAAATTAAGAGGTGAATTGTTAATAGATATACTTTTGAAAAATAAAGATAAAATATCCTGGAATGAAAAAGGCACTGTGTTCGTCCGCAATAGAGAAGTGCGTAAAAGTAATATCGTTGACCTTTTGAGTGACATCTTGAGACCTCTAAAAAACAGTTCACCATATGGTTGGGAAGATTTTGCTCATGTGCTCAAAGATCTATCAGTCCCCTTAAGCTTTATTGGCAATCCAAAAAGAGCCACATACATAAGAGTTTTATCTCAGAGCCCAGCTAATGCTAGAACAACAAAAGACGTTTCAAAAGAGGCAGAAAACAGTACTCCTGATTATTTTAGCACGCCAAAATTAACTAGCAGTGGATCAAAAGTAAAACCAGCCAAAAAAATTAATTGGGAGAAATGGACCCCTTACTAGAAATTCATAATATTTATTACGATGTATCTAACCCAGCCGGTTACAGCAGTCTCAGTAAATTGACAGCAGCTATGAAAAATAAAATGACTAAAGAAGAAACAAAGAAATGGCTGGAATCTCAAGAAACATACACCCTACATAAACCAGTGCGTCGTCGCTTCCCTAGAAATAAGTACATTTTATCAAATTTTAATGAACTTTGGCAAGCTGATTTAAGCGATATGCGGACTTACAGCGAATATAATGACGGTTTTAAATACATTTTATGTGTAATTGATGTTTTTAGTAAGTATGCTTTTGCTAGACCTATTAAAAAGAAAGATTCGGCAACTATAAAAGAAAATTTTAGGGACATATTTTTAGAAGCTAAAGCTACACCGAGACATTTACAATCAGATAAAGGTACTGAATTTATAGCAAAAGATGTTCAATCTTTTCTCCAAAGTAACGGTATAAACTATTACACCACCAATAATCCTGATATTAAAGCAAGCATAGTTGAAAGATTCCAGCGTACACTTAAAATGAAAATGTGGAGATATTTTACTCATAATAATACGTATCGATATATATATATTTTGCAAGATTTACTTAATTCATATAATAACAGCTTTCATAGAAGTATTAAAATGCGTCCTTGCGATGTTAATTTTAATAATATTATGACAGTTTGGCGCAATTTGTATGAACGAAAAAATAATAAAGAAACTTACATTAAAAGCAAACCCAAGTTTAAAGTTGGTGATCATGTTAGAATTACTAAGTACAAACACATTTTTCAAAAAGGTTATGAAACAAATTG
This sequence comes from Tuta absoluta, assembly GCA_027580185.1. Taxonomy (NCBI): domain Eukaryota; kingdom Metazoa; phylum Arthropoda; class Insecta; order Lepidoptera; family Gelechiidae; genus Tuta; species Tuta absoluta. The sequence continues at coordinate 1,682,095 of JAQAHW010000004.1, forward strand.
GAGTGATGAAATATTTTTAATAACTTCGATTATAGACAGATCACCATGGGTTGTATACACAATAAAAGATTTGCAGAATGAAAATGTAATTGGAACTTTTTATGAAAAAGAACTACAGAAAGTGACATATGACCCCACCGCTACATACAAAATAGATAAAATATTGCGCACCCGCTATTCAGGTCGCAGAAAAGAACTATTAGTGAAGTGGAAAGGTTATCCTGATAAATTTAATAGTTGGATTTTAGCATCTTATTTAGAGAAGTCATGAGGACCGAAAATTTTTACTTAACTTTACCTAGTAATAGCTCGTTTACATATTTTCCAAGTAACAAAACCACTAACTTCTCCACAAAACTACCAAAATCAATAAAGTTGGATGGGGAATGGTCAGTAGGATTAGTTGAATTTCAGTATCCATGCACTATGTTTACTGTTCAGGATAATAATAATATAATGTATATAACAAAACGTATGAAAGTACCCGACCAACCAGAACTTAGTACAGTAACATACAAAAGTCACATACCTACTTCCAGCTATGAAAACATTAACGATGTTATAACTGCACTAAATTCAAGAGAAAGCTTCAAATTAAGACATGACAAATTAACGAAATTGGTCTCACTCACAGGCGATGTGAATAATCTGATATCTTTGAAGTTTTCGCCTGTTTTAAGCCTTCAACTTGGTTTTGATCCTAATACGAACGTTGCAACACAAACAACTGGAAAGTTTCCAGCTAATTTATACCTTGGATTACCATCACAACTATGCATATATTGTGATATTGTGGAACCTCAGATGGTTGGAGATGTCATGTGCCCTTTATTGAGAATAACATCATTAGATCCTGTGAAATATGTATATGGATCAAACAAAATGCATATTTTTTCACCACCGCATTATGTACCAGTCATGCGTAGAGAGTTTGATACAATTGAAATAGATATAAGATCGAACACAGGAGATAAGGTACCATTCCAATTTGGAACGAGCTGTGTTAAACTACATTTTATGAAAAGATAAAACAGTATGTACATAAAACAAAATAATTCATTATGCCCATATCAACATTACTATTCTCATCAAGCAGGAACTGGAATCGGGGTAATTTATAAAGGAGTATCACATCAACGTGGTCATGGTATAGGAAGCTTTTTAGGTGGTTTGTTTAGATCTGTCCTACCACTTTTGTCGAATGGAGCCAAAGTTGTTGGAAAAGAAGCTTTGAGTGCGGGGGTAGGGCTTTTATCAGATATAGTGAGTGCCAAGCCTTTAGAAGAATCTCTAACAAACCGTTTTAAAGAAGCCACTTCTAATCTCAAAAGAAAAGCTGATGATAAAATTGTGAGAGCTATGAGTGGCTCGGGGTATAAAAATAGAAAACGAAACCTTAAAGCTCTCATTCACTCAGAGAATTTGAAAGGAAGAACAGTGAAAAAGGGGAGGAAAAGTAAAAGTTCATCCGTTAATGATATTTTCTCTTAAAAATAATATAAACGATGTCATTTTTACATAATCATTCATGTGAATGTGCAAAATCAGAATTAGATTTATTCGCTTTACCATCGACACAAACAAGTATAGAAAGTGGTCAATGGATTTATTACAAACCCATCTCATCTCTTAGCGACGATGGACCTATAGAATTTCAAATCCCTGGTTCCGGAGATGATTATATTGACTTATCACATACATTGCTTCATGTGAAGGCTAAAATATTAAATCAAGATTTGTCTAATATTGAAACTGAAAAAACGCCAGTAGCACCAGTAAATAACTGGCTTCATTCAATGTTCAGTCAGTTAGATGTTTATCTTAATCAAAAGCTCATATCTCCACCAAATAACACATATGGATATCGTGCATACATTGAAACATTATTGAATTATGCGCCTGCAGCAAAAGAGTCCCATCTTACATGTGCCATGTGGTATGAAGACACTGCAGGAAAAATGAATAACACTGATGAAAATAATAAAGGATACTCATCTAGGCTGAAATATACTAAAGATAGCAAAGAGGTAGAAATGATAGGGCACTTACACGGGGATATTTTTAATCAAGAAAAGTTTTTAATTAATGGTGTTGACATGTGTATCAAACTAATACGTTCCAGGGAATCATTTAACTTGATGGCACCAACAAATGATATCAAAGTCAAAGTAGCTATCACTGATGCTACGTTAATGTTGCGTAAAGCTCGAATAAATCCAAGTGTTCTACTCGCTCATCAAAAAGTATTAGCTACTACAACTGCGAAATATCCGATCACACGGGCTGAAGTAAAAGTTTTAACCATTCCGTCTGGTATTCAAGGCAAAACGCTAGATAATGTTTTTCTAGGTCAAATACCTAAACGCTGTATTATAGGATTTGTGAATAATACAGCTTTTAATGGTAGTTTTAGCAAAAATCCGTATGATTTCGACAACTATGGTTTAAATACGTTTAGTTTGTATATTGACGGAATCCAAATTCCTTCTAAAGCATTACAACCACAATTCAGTAGTGGGTTGCATACTGTTATGTATCATACACTTTTTTCTGGAACTGGTATTCATTTTTTAAATGAAGGAAATGGCATAAATAAGGATAGATATGCAAAAGGTTATTGTTTAATGGCTTTTGACTTAACACCCGATTTATGTGCTAATTCTTCATCACATTGGAACTTGATTAAACATGGAAGTGTCAGATTAGAAGTAAGGTTTGAAAACGCCTTAACTGAAACAATTAATTGTATTGTGTATGCTGAGTTTGATAATTTAATTGAAATAGATAAGAACAGAAATGTTAGTGTAGACTTTAGTAGTTAAGTAGTATATAAGATGATGGACTGGCAATATCTCTCAGATGCATTTTTATTTTTGTGTAAATTAGACTTTAATATGAATACTTTGGCCATAAAAAAATACTTGCGAATGATTCATCATTCTTTGGCTGATAATGTGTTCCCCGCTAATCGTCTACCTATTTTTATGACTTCACCGGTGTATTTGATAAGTAATTTAGATCCTGATACAAAACCGGGTTCGCACTGGGTAGCAATTGTTATTCATTCAAATGGTGTTGGTGAATATTTCGACAGCTATGGTCGTAAACCTGAAGGTTATCATTTAAATTATTTAAAAAGAAATTCACGCAGATGGGAATACAACCATAAAGCTATTCAAAGCATTTTTTCATCTTTATGTGGTGAATATTGTTTAGTGTATTTGTATTTAAAATACAGAGGCCTAAGTCTTAAAGATTTTAATAACATGTTTACTAAGGATTCATTTGACAATGATTTTTTATTAAACGAAATCTTTAAAGCCTCGTTCAAGTAGTATTTTGAGTTGAATGTTACCATTATAATTTAGCTAATAAGACTAAATTGTATCTAGCTTTAAGAAACGGCTATGTCAATGTGTGTTTTATGAAATAAATGGTATATGCTTATAAACAGGTCTTTTATTTTATTAGCATTAAGTGAGATGTAACATGTAGTGTTTCGGAAAAAAGAGAAAGAAAACAAGAGACATAAAATAATAATTCAATTAAATTTATTGAAAATAATACAAACTAAGAATAATACAAACTAAGAAGCCTAACTAAAATACGAAAAAAAACAGAAAAATTATTGCAAGGTAGGTGAATATGTCGATGATGGTAAAACATAGTCATCCGATTGGGCGCTATTCATTATTTCTTCAAGTTCTTTCTCTTCCTCGTAGCTCCAATCTATTTTGAGTGGATGTATGGTGTCACTACATGTCTCTACAGGTTTCGAGTATGACATATGACACTCTCCACAATACGCCTTCATGCGAAATACTCCATCAATCGTATCTTTTGACACTTCACTGAACTTTTTAGAATGTCCTTCGCACGGGGTGTAAAACATTTTGATATCACTGTCTTCAATTAATGCTTCGGGTAATTGATTATTTATATACCAAAACCTGATGTATCTTGCGTATTCGGCGAGAATGACATCTTTTGGTATCGTTGAGATGATTTTCTTAGTAAGAAAAGACATTTTTGGTTATAAATGTGTACTGCACAAGCACAAGTCTGATACTGACTGTTTTGCGAAGCTTGAAATCACTCGCTTAAGTAGTGAATTCGACTCTTTTGTCATTTCCATCCTTGGTTTAAGGAGCATTGTGAACCCATTGACATGCGTAATAAAGTATTAAAATCCTGTGTTCGTGAACGCCGAAAATATGCCTCAGGTAGAAAGGGGAGTTGCTCTGTTGTTGAGTGGCGGGCGTGGTAGTTTTTTGTTTTATTTTAGCTGCTTGAGAATTATGAAATTAGTTATCAAAAAAGTATTTTTTACAATCTTGTGATTGCGAAACGTTTTTCGTGATGTCGTATATTAATTCCTTGCTGCGATCGTAAACATTGTCCGTGACCTTTGTGTAGTATTTGGCACGAACATCTGCATGCTTCCAGTGGTTGTTTGACGACACTTTGGCTAATTTCTTGAGATCGTAGACTTCCACTTTAACCAGATGGGTTGCGTTTGCTGCGTCATTAGTGTTTGATGATATATAAGATACACCACCGTTTCGCGCCATCCCAACTGTGGAAGATTGCACTTTCTTTTGTTTTTTGATTTTCGGTGTGTCGAAAAATTGATCGATGCCATTATCGCTGCCTGCTCGCTTTGGTGATTTTTGATCGGATTCGACAATAGTAAATGCATTCTCAGTTTCATCATCGCTTGATGCGGCAAAGTAGTAATTCTTGAATGTGTTTGGTATGTCATCAACGTTAATTGTCGATCCCTAAAACAAAACACGGATATATGTTATTGATGGTAACGAGAACAATGCTGAAATAAAATTTACTTTAATAAAACTCAGGTTAATGACTTACGCTGACATTACATCTATATTATAATAAAATTAATAAAAAAAATTACGGATTTAAAGCTTTGTTTATTTGGAATTTTATAAAAAGACTTTTAATTATGAGTAATAGTTGCGCAAACTGAAGAAAATATTATATCTATATTATTTAGACAACATCATCACATAATTACAACAATATTTCTCCTGAACAACTGTAAATAAGTATGTCACGTCACACACATCACAACAGCCAGTAGCAGTCCTCTGATGGACGTAGCCCTCAATATTTACCTTACATATAAGTACTACGCATGTTAGATAAATTTGAAACAGTATAAAACAAATAAGAGAAATAAAATAAAACTATTCTTACCTCCATTTTTCCTATGCAGCTAGCTGTAGACCGGGACATGGCGTTTGGTAGAAGTCTTCACTCCGAACACGAACACTAGGTTTATTTTTATACTATAATCGGCGTTCACAAACGCTAGATAAATTTTTTAATACTATACGTCACAACTCGAAACAACTTGTGAAGACTGACGCGTAAGTTCCGCTTATATAGCAAGACCACCGCCCGCGGTGGCATTTTTTTGTAATACTGTTAACCGCCACCGAGCCTGATACACTAGTAAGCATGTATCGACAAGTTAAAATCGTGTCCATTGTATGCCTAAGCGGAAGACGGCTTTATGAAAGGAAGGTTTTACAATCAAAGGATAATAAAAACATTTCAAAATTGCATTTACATAGAAATAAATTTAGAAATATTCACAACAGGCGGTGCGTGCAAAAAAAAGGCAGGGCAAACACTTAAAAATGCTTTGTTGTTGAAATAGTCAAAGAGATAAAGAGACCGGCGGCAGGCTAAGCCATTGTTCCCAATTCAAAAGAAGTAACTTGTATCGACATGCTTAGTAGAGTAAACATGCGTTAAGGTGTTAGGTATAAAAGTAGGTATAAAGTAAATTGATAGCGATATCAAAATATGATATGTGATTGGTATTGATTAACATTTAATTACGCAGAAGCAGGTAAATCGGTGTTGAGGTGTTAGGTTAGGTTAGGTTAAGTTATGTTGATAATTGATAGGTATAAAAGTACGTATAAAGTGAAATTGATAGCAATATCAAAATATGATATGCGATAGGTATTGATTAACATTTCATTACGAAGGTAGCAGCAGGTAAATCGGTGTAGAGGTGTTAGGTTAGGTTAAGTTATGTTGATAATTGATAAGTATAAATGTAGGTATAAAGTGAAATTGATAGCGATATCAAAATATGTAACATGATAAGTTATTCAATGAGCAAGTAGTTTGTACAAAAACCGCGAATTAATTTGATATCAAACCGCGAATTAATTTGATATCAAACCGCGACTTAATTTGATATGAAACCGCGAATTAATTTGATATGAAACCGCGAATTAATTTGATATCAAACCGCGAATTAATTTGATATCAAACCGCGGATCAATTTTATTACATACGCGGATAAATTTGATATCAAATCGCGGATCAAGAATCATATGTGACGAGCTTTTTGTCAGGCACCCCCAAACAGCCTCGACAGGGGGGGTCACGAGTGGTCCAAATCCCGCTTATCCCTACTACTTAGCCTATTGAGTACAACTTTTTTTGTACTTATCTAAAAGCTTGGAACCTTCTTCAGTTTTTAAAATAAAAAAAAAACCATGGAGTAGCTTTTTCACATGTTTAAACTTTGAAAGAAAACTCAAGTCAGTCATGCTACTTGGTAATGTTTTCACTTTCGATGAATTGAATTGAAAAAATTTAATGAGTTCCATTGATACTAGATGGCTGATTTATTTATTAATAGAAAGTACAGTTCATGGACATTATGCCACAAGAAAAAAATAATCGAAAAACTCCACTACAGAAGAAAAAATAATTAAAATGGCAAAGATAGTCGATTTTCTCAAAAAAATAAATAAATTTGGAATAACTCGGAAACTACAAAAAATCGCGGAACATACATGGGGGTGATTCGGACACCCCCCACCACAAGGCATCCAAATTTTGTCTTTGGACGTCACTGTTCGGGCCACCCTGTATAGGCTGATATAGATTGACAGATGTCGTAAAAGGCGACTAATGGATAAATCCATGAATGGGCAGTAGTGTTCTCTGTGAAAACAACACCTTTTATTATGCGCATTTCATTTACCAGCATCGTCCATGTCCAGCAGTGGACTGTTGTGTCTATTGATGATGATATCATTGAATAGACGGCTGATGTGGGGCAGTGATATTATCACTTTGTGAATTTGTTACCAGTCTGGTAAGGACATTACAGGTTTATCACCAGATTTTTCGTAAGAGAGATGGTTCTGTGCTTTGGAGAGAGCGTTAAGCCGGCGATCCCAGTTGCTGTATATGATGATGGTGATCGTTATACATCGATGTCAGAGGCATACTAGTAGTAGGCAGTTGAAAAACAAAAGGGTTCATCAGGTTTTTCGTCGATTCGGTGTTCCATGCAAGAAGAAGATATTAAATGTAAAGTAGCGATTGAATGGCGAAAACGGGAGATCGCCCAGTGAAGTACCCTGGGGGAGGCCTGCGTCCAGCAGTGGATTGCTATGTGATGTGTGAGTATGCTCACCTTCTCTAGTGCTGAACCTGTCTACGTCCGTCCCGTTGACTTTGAGCAAAACGTCGCCAGCCTCCACCTGCAACAAACAAACATACATTATAAATAAACTATTTTATTATTAAACGAACAAGTATCACTCATGATGTCGATTTACGCGACACATGTGATCTGTCGACCTCCGTGAAGAAGGCTGTCGTAAGCAGCCGAAATGTAGAGGGCTATACTCTCCTAATCAAAAACAAGTAAGTCGCGTAAATCTTCATCATAAATAAACCACTTTTAACCATGTCAGAGGCCTACTAGTGGTAGTAGGCGGTTGAAAATCTTTGACACCAGGGCTCATCGGGTCGTTGGATGACTCGGTGTCCCACACGAAAAGAGAGAGAGAGACTGGTAATAGTAAGGTATTTTCCTGTGGCAAAAAGTAGCGTGAATAATCAAGAAATTATAGAAGCAGTAAAAAGTTACACGACTACGAGTCTTCATTCAATGACTTTCGGCGTTCCCGGGGTTTTTAAATTCATGTTTTGAAAAAAAAAAACATATGCGTTCTTCTGTCGTGTGGGACACCGAGTCGTCAAACGGCCCTAATAACCCTGTGGTAAAGTTCATTTTAAAACGCCTCCTACTGAAAGCAGGCCGCCATCTATAAGACAGCAACCGGGGCTGATGGCGGTAGATTAAAAAAAAATGTTAAATCTTTGTTTATTCCTTTTTTTTACTAATTGAAAATGGAAGTGATAAATGACTTTATGGGCGACAAATTCCGTCAGTATGAATCAGAAATACGGCTCCTATACACTTCACCTTATTCTAAGTAAGTTTAACAAGTAGTTTACTATATTAGGAAACAGTCCTGCGACCTACAGACATCAAATCAACATTCAACACGAGTGTGAGTGTGACATATAAGACGCACGAGTATGACACGACCTTTAGCTCTCTAGGACTTCTAATGGAGGAAAAAGTCTTGTTGATCTATTCAGATTATGTGATACGAGAGTTTTATTTTTTAATTTGTGAGTTTAGCATGTTTCCAAATGCTGAAAGTTATTCAGGATTCATCGGTTCGCTCGTCGATTCGGTGTCCCAAACGTCAGGTCATGAAGATTAGGCAAAAACAAAACAGACTTTATGCCTCCTGACCTCCCGGTCTACGAACTCTGGGGAGGTCTACGTCCAACAGTGGTCTGCTATGCTGATGAATCATATCATATTTTACACATGAAGTAATTTTAAGCCGCAAAAACAATCACTAAGAGACTAATCAATATTAAAAAATAAATAACAAAATACTTAATGTGTATTCAAAGCTCATTTAAGCTTTGTTTACAAACTCCTAAACCAATACGGTTTGTAGTCAAATAACTAATTAGCAGCATTTGTTTACAAATGCAAATCAGCTTTATACGATATCCTATTTCGCGTATGTATGCGAAATCAATTAGTTGTAAAAAGACGTAATGCAGTTAGTTTTTTTATGAATGAAAATAAGACATTGAAAAAATGTTAGCCCACGCTGGAGCTTGAACCCGGGACCGTGGGGTACAGTCTTACAGCTCTACGACTGAGCTGCCGGCGCCTCGACTGACACTTCCAAATCTTCAATCTACTCAATACCCTACGGTCACGGGTTCAAGCCCCGGCGGGCACATAATTTTTTTTAAATTTCTTATTTTCTTTTATGAAAGATCAATATTTTCATTTATGAAAATAATATAGCACTGTGAGTGCATAATAAACCATAGTAAATTTAGTATTTTTAAGCAGTATTTATTTTCCTATTACGGGCTTATTTTCCATGAAACAGACCTACTTTCCAGTGATCAGTTCCTAAAGGATCATAGGGCGCTAATTGTGAAAATATGTCCATCCGATACTAAATATGTTAGCTGACATTTTGTATAGCTTCAGTTTTTTTTAATTCCTTAGGGAAAAGGGTGGTCAGACTGATGAGATGTTTAATCTTTAGATATATTATTATTGACGTCATGAACTGGCATAGTAAAAAAAAGAAATTTGTATCACACAATTTTCTTTTTTTACAATGACGGTTCATGACGACAATAAGTGATATGTTAATACTATCCTACATTGAATAAAGTATTTCAATTTCAAATTTCAATTTTTGCAACTTTTTAATACTCTGCATACCCAACAACTTCATTAATAAGCCAAACGGAAGTTTGCTATTAATTAAATAACGACCAACGAAATAAGATAAAGAATGTCAATAAACTAGATAAGAGGCAACCACAGAGCACAGAAAAAGCATGCGTTGTCAACCCTCTCGCGGGTTCTTTGGTCTGTGGAGGGCAACTGACATTATACCCTATACGATAAATAAAGACAGATCATAATAGCTGTATCTCCTTGCGTGTTCAGATCAAGTTTACGGTCATTGGCAAAATACGTCTCAAATAAAGAGATGTGAAGCCATTAAAAAAAACGTAACTCAGTCATAGTTAGACTGTTTACATTCTTCATCTTGTTTGTTTAGCCTTAGTTTAGTGCTGTTCTAATCTATTAGACTAGATTTTGTGACAAATATAAAAGATCCTGCAAATTAATAAAATAGGTTCCGAAAATAAAATAATATTTACATAAATATTACTGTGTTCAAGTTAATGGCGTAGTAATTAAGTCTATTAACGCAAATGTGACTCTAGGATTGCAAGTGTATTGCAATTTTAGCCGATGGGCTGACAACATGTCACTATGGTGAACACAACTTTCTGAATGACCCTCAAACTATGTTTGTCAAACGTGGCGTAAATGTCCGTTTTTACGGCCGCTTACCCCGCAAGTAATAAAGGCGTGACATATGTACGTAAATGTGACATGACACCAATCTTATGCATGCATGCCCATATTTAAGTCTTAAGACAGAATGTTGTAGTATGAAGGAGCATAGAATAAATACCCAATAACACTACCGTGGTTGTAGATCAAAGCAGCATTTTCCTTTTAAGGCACTTCCTTCTCTAGTATATAGATCATAACAAAATTCATACGTTGAATAATATTAAACAGGTAACAAGTGACTAAGAGCTTAACAACGACAACTCGAAACATATAGTTTATAAGGATAGGTACCTATATTTTTGTAAACAAACTAATGTAGGTGTTTTATTATCCAAGTTTCCACCCACTAGAGTTTAATAAAATTTCAATAAAACGGACGAATTTCTTCACAACAAATTATACAAATATAGAAGTAGTTGTGATTTAATGCCGTGTTATAATGATCGAAAGATCAAAATTAAAACAAATTGTATTCAGAAAATACTATTTGCCCTGTAAATACTATTTGCACTGTAATCGGTGCACTGTAAACCACTTGTTTGGCCCATGTTACGCGGCTAATATAACAAAGGTCAGAACCTTCGTTAAGTCACCTGTATTATTAATTTCATTTATATTTGTTCGACCGATCAGCCAAATTTGACAAGATATGTACCTATACATAAGAACTATAGATATAATTCACCAATGATTATTTCATTGTACTATTCATTGACTATTTCAGAAGGACCTATGACACTCACCTCTCTTGACTGCACACGACGAAAACATGCTTAGAGGAAGAATTTATCAGAGCTCTTCGTACAGTAGTTCAAATTACTATCTCGTTTAGACGATTAGCCGACATCCTTATATGAATCACTGTCAAACAATACGCAGTACACAACACAACACAAACTCTGTTTTTTATAAACGTTTCTAGTTTGAAAAACACGTAGTGCAAAATATCCAAGTACCAGGAGACCACGCTAAGCTAGAAGGTAACAACATTTTTAACTAAATAAGAGTAAACCGGAGGACACAATGACCGATATCATGAAATAGGACACGCGTTTACACCGAACAAATGTCGTCGACACACTGACTAAACCAACTAATACAGCGATAAAGTCCTACATCACACTACAACAGTATTTTATGAAGTTTAAAGGGTTCTAAATTATAAATATTTACGCTATGTGTAATGAATGTTTGCATTTAGCTAGAGTATGTTTAAGTTAGCGCAAGACGTCTAGGGCTTTACTATGAAAGTAGGTACATACTTCAGTAAACTTAAGGTTTGCCACAAGTATCAACTTGAAATTATTGAGTGATGTGAGAAATATCACATGAAAGAACAAGGCAATGGAGTGGAGTTACAACGAAAGAGGAAAGCTTTCGATAACAGTTATTTGTGCAACAAGAGAGCAAAGTTTAATTTTGCTCCGAGTACTAAATTTGAATCCCGACGTAGCAAAGGATACTAAAATTGAATTTTGAGTGTAGCGAGTGATTCAATAGTAGTATCCTGAGCTCAGTGAGGGATTTGAAAGCACGAGTTGTGAAAGAATTTGATCTAGGGTTTTACATATAACTTTTCAACTTTTCCAGTGAGAAAACTTTGCCTATATAAAATTTGAGAAATTGGCGCTCGAATGCTTCAATCTAAATAAAAATTCCGGGCAAATTATTTTTTTAGAGGAAATTTCAGAAATATCATATATTATGTCTCAGTATTCAGAAATGACAAATATTGAATAGAATCAAACGCTTACATAAAGAAATAAATAGTAGGCTTAAATATTTTTCAGAACGTACCGCCGCCATTGTTATAATTGATTTTGATAAGATGAGGTGTTCGAAATTAAAATCACTGTTCTCCGATGGAGACAAAAACGACTTTTGCCCACTGGATTTAGGCGGTACTGTTCTTTTCAAGCTGGAGAGGTGGACAAAATGATAATTTAATCAATCTTATCTTTATATTTCTTTTTAATTTGTATGCTCCGTTTCAGGAGCTGGCGTTGTTTCTTTCAGTAACATCGCCCAACGTTCTTGATATTTTAATAATTGTATAATTTTTTCAAGTGTTTGTCCTACAATATATTTCGATGTGCAATAGAAGTTAAAATCAATAAACAGCTGCATAGCCGCACATTTCATAAATACAAGTAAACAAACATAACTCGCGCGCAACATTGTAATGTACTATCGTAACATTATGGATTGATACGGATTATAGCGTGTGGCAGTGTGACGTTGGCTTAGAATAGCATCACCCCATTTCTACCCGTGGTGGTCGTCATAGGTGAACATCTATAACACCTTGCACTACGCTTGTCAATCTGCCTGCCAAGCGTGACGAGTATAACAAAAGCCCCCTAATAGGGGGAGGCCCATGTCCAGCAGTGGACTATTGTAGTTGTGGAGACTGATTATACTGTCATTGTAAAGTAGTGCACATTTCGGTCGGGTTATATTCCGCACAACGCGTTATCTATAATCGTAATCGAGTTAATATCAATTCACATGGGGTTTGGTTGGGGTCTAGGGTTGCCTACCAGCCTAGAGTTTGCATAGTTTTTATTTATATTTTAACTGCTCTATGTTCCTTAGGGAAAGTAAGAAAGAAAGTAACTCAAACGAGTTACTATGGAATCTCCTTTCGGATGATGATGACGTCATCCCAGTAGCCGCTGCTGCAGCCATTGCAAGTAGATCACACTTCACAAGATCCTCAAGCAACCGACGCCCCCGCCGGTGAGAGCGCGGAGGTCCATCATTTGTTCCCAATGTTGGGAACTACCGGCACGTGCCGGGTAGATTCAGTCCAATTTGTTCTTCCACGAACTCGTAAGCCCAGTCGCGCAACGGGCGCGATTTGGCTGGTTGTTTGAACAATCACACAAACTTCTCCGGTTGAGTTCCAGCTCCAGTAGATTTCAAAGCCCCGGGGCTAAAAGTGTAGAGCCCAGCCCGTTTTTTTATTTTTTTCATATTTCATCCTTTTTTCCATGGGCAAAGTTGCTTCTCATCACCAACTCAAATAGGCAGCATCGTTCCTTGTGAATACAACACGCGCTCCTCGACCCGTCTGCCAAGCGCGGCGATCAGTATCGGAAATGCAAGTTTAGCAGTTGGCAAACCTAATGGACAGCACAGAGATATATTAGATGAAGCCGAGCGAAGGGCGCGCCGGAAGTATGAATTAGTGTACCCAGCAGTGGCCCGGTTCACGAGGTGCCCTCACATTGGCAGTCACCGCTGGTTGTGATGCCTAAAGAAGAAGCACAGGTAGAAGGTCCAAAATATATTTTTTTACTCGGCAGTGGCCCGGTTCGCGAGGTGCCCTCGCTTTGGCAGTTACCGCTTGCTGTGACCAAAGAAGAAGCGCAGGTAGAAGGTCCAAAATATATTTTTTTACTTGGCAGTGGCCCGGTTCACGAGGTGCCCTCGCTTTGGCAGTTACCGCTTGCTGTGACCAAAGAAGAAGCGCAGGTAGAAGGTCCAAAATATATTTTTTTACTCGGCAGTGGCCCGGTTCACGAGGTGCCCTCTCTTTGGCAGTTACCGCTTGCTGTGACCAAAGAAGAAGCGCAGGTAGAAGGTCCAAAATATATTTTTTTACTCGGCAGTGGCCCGGTTCACGAGGTGCCCTCTCTTTGGCAGTTACCGCTTGCTGTGACCAAAGAAGAAGCACAGGTAGAAGGTCCACAATATATTTAGTGAAATCGTAATATTTACTAGGTAGTAAAACACTTTTTACACTAGTTCCACTATATATTAAATTAAAATGCTTTAAAGCGACCGGTTTCGTTACTTCATCGTCAGGCAACGTAATATTTACATGGTATAAAATAAATAAAGTCGCTTCCCGCGTCTGTCAGTATATCATTCTTATAAAGTAGTGTTTTGACAGGAAGGTTTATTTATATGAAAAATAAATGCCGGGAAAAGGTCTTATATCCGCGAAATTTCAATGTACGGTAGTATTATCACATATTGATGTCATGATCCATCATTGTAAAGAAATGAAATTTGTATAACACGTTTTTTTTATATATTTTAGGATGGGTTTGCTCTTGACTCTAGTCTAGGTCATAGGACAGGGACAGAGTCTAAGATGGAGCGAGCTCACCCAGAAGAAGCCTGTTTACTTTTACTTTTTATGGGTGTCAAGAGCCGACTAAGGGACTCGAGGGATGTGTATTGCAATTTTAGGCGATGGGCTGACAACCTGTCGCTATAGTCATACACAGTTATCTGATTGACCCTCAAGCTATTGTCAGACGTGGTGTTAATATCCGTTTTACGGTCGGTAACGCTCTGCCTACCCCGTAAGGGGTATATGCGTGATTTATGTATGTATGTATTAAAATAAATGTGCCAAAGAGCAAGGTCTCCAATACGTTATTTTTATCTGACACACTTTTCCGAGTTTGAATGTGCGTAAGCTGTGAATGGATAAAAATAAACAGGGTCGGAATAGTGACATCCAAAGAAAATACTTGAATGCCTTATACTGAGGGTTATTCGAATCACCCCCATGTATGTTCCGCGACCCGATACGACTAGTAGGCCTCTGACATGGTTGTGTAACGACCGCCGTCTAAGTAATCATAGACAGCAACCGGGACCCACGGCTAAAAGTGCTCTCTGAAGCACGGAACCATCTGTCTTACAGACAATGAGGTGGTTCAGCCTGCATGCATGTCCTGTCCTACGACCGCCGTATAAGTAGTCATCTATAGCAACCGGGGCTGACGGATTGACGTGCCATCCGAAGCACGGAACCTTATGGATAATCAGGTGGGGTTCAGCTTGCACCTGGTAGTCCTAACCAAACTGGAAACAAATTCACAAAGTGATAATATCATCTTTGTGAGTGCACCACCGGGAATCAAACCCGGAATCTTTACGCCGCGCCGCAGGCATTCGCTTATATGATTCACCCTGAATAAGTACAAAGTATCGTGAATTATTGATCAATGAGTAATTTACGGCTGAGTTTATTTATAAAGTCTATAACAGTAAAGTTGCAGCAGTTGGGAATAACAGCTGAATGTAGACATACATACATACATAAATCACGCCTATATCCCTTACGGGGTAGGCAGAGCGTTAACGGCCGTTCAACGGATATTAACACCACGTCTGACAAAAGTTTGAGGGTCAATAAGATAACTGTGTATCACCATAGTGACAGGTTATCAGCCCGTCGCCTAAAATTGCAATACACACCCTCGAGTCCCTTAGTCGCCTCTTACGACACCCATGGGTAAGAAATGGGGTGATGCTATTCTAAGCCGGCATCACACGGCAAATGAATGTAGAACAGGTGATTTAACATCTTTTGTACTCGGAAAAGATAATATTATCATAACGTTGACGACCGATGTAGCGTAGTGGTAGTATGACTGCCTGCGGAGTAAAGCTTCAGGATTCGATCCCTGGTAGGGCACTCATAAAGTTGATATTATCACTTAGTGAAATTGTTTTCGGTCTGGTTTGGACTACCAGATGCAAGCTGAACCCCACCTGATTCCGTGCTTCGGATGGCACGCTAAGCCGTCAGCCCCGGTTGCTGTCTATATTAATTATACTGTGCTTATACGGCGGTCGTTACACAAGCAGTAGAAGGCGGTAGAAAAACTGTAACACCAGGGTTAATTGGGTCGTTTGACGACTCGGTGTCTCACACGAAAAGAAGAAGATTATACCGTATTGCAGCACAATTGGCGTAGAGGATAGTACCCTGTCTGCTACGCCGAGGGTCGTGTCACACAGCACAAGTATTTGTAAGTTACTTTTCAGATATTTGTGTTGAGTCTGGGTGTTTTCTATGTATTGTATGTTTTTATTTAAAAAAGTATGTATGTATTATATCAGCTATCTTGTTCCCATATTACAAGCTTTGCTTAGTTTGGGGCTCGATTGCTCTGTGTAAAATGTCCAAGATATTTATTTATTTTTTATCATTTATTTATAATTAAGCCAGTTGATAGATAAGGCAGAAATGCCTTGGACCTGTTTCGTTCTAGGGCAAAACAGGGCTTATTAGACCACCTGCATTATTAAAATTAGCTTGATAGATCTCATTACTGCCAATTGCAATCCAGTGCTAAATAGGGGATGGAAACCGGGATTCCGGAATTGCGATGAACCAGAATATCGGAACGAATTTTCAATTCCGGATAATTTTGAAAGCTTTTAAATCCCTGAAACTGGTTTAGAAAAACAAGGATGATAAGTTCTTCTTACATTGTTTGGGTTAAAGCATTTGAAATTATGTAGTTTGCCTTCTTTGCTAGCATTTCGTCACGCTTATTCCTAACAAATGCCCACAACTCCTGCGAAATTTTGCTGAAATCGAAAAATACGTTGATGCAAAATACATTTTGACTATGTTTATTATAACTTACTAAAACCGGAATAGAGCTCTTGTATCGAAATTCAAAGCCAGTTTTGAGAACTTTTCTATATTACATGCCTTAGTACCTACGTTGTCGTCCACACTCTTGAATTTTCGGGGTCTGCCTTAACGCCGAGAATCGCATTGGGGTACCCACTAGATACCCGGTAAGCGGTAACGATCTTGCTTGGCCCAACGATCTTTATTATAGAGCAGGTTAAATTTCACAACACCAGGTGGACGACCCAGTTTAAAAGCCTCCTGAATTTATTATTATTTAATAGAGTCAAGATTTAAAGCTATTCTAGATAAGAGGACATCACAGTCACCTACCATTTGTGCATACTATGTACATGTTGCACGTAGTATGGATTGAATGTAGTCTAAGCGATCAAAACCCGCGATAAATTGGATACCAAATTTTTAAACACTTCCCACTTGGGTATTAGTTGCAAAACTAACCCGGTAAATGAAGCCGTGCTATGCGTTATTGGCATTAAGATAATTTTTTACGTTGTTTTGGAATTTATAGTTTCGGAGAAACAGATATCAGTAAAGTTATCACTGTTTTATTTGCTATACAAGCGACCTATTTCCATCTGTTACTACCAATTTTCCCGTAGAATTCAGATGTACAAATTGAAAAAAAGGTAGCTTATGTTACTCTGGCTGGATGAACATTTTAACAGTTAAATAATATTTAAATCGGTCCAGTCGTTTTGGTCTTCTTCTTATCGTATCAATGGGATAGGCCCAATGCAGATTGTACAAAATCTATAGCAGCGATTGCCAATGCATGTTTTGGTGGTAACATGCATTGGCAATCTTATTTATTTAACATAAAGGTAAAACTTTCCTCTTGCAAAATATAATACTATGATGGTATGAGATAATGAGACACGTAAATCAAGACATATTAAGTACGTAATATGTTAGTCGTAAGGACAATTGGCGTATAGTACGTGTGATGCCGGCTCAGAATAGCATCACCGCATTTCTAACCGTAGGTTTGTAAAAGGTGACTAAGAGACGGATCCAGCCAATCCGCCGGTCAAGCGGTGACTATGGAAAATACCTCCTAATAAGGGAGGCCCATGTCCAGCATATTGTGGCAGTTGTAAGCAAGGACAAAGCTTTTAAACAAAGTAGATACCATAAGATCTTAGAAACATACTTGCCCTTTGTTATGAAAGGACATTAGAACTATTTAGGGCTCCTATTGTAATAATGGCTATGAGTAAAAGGTGCTCTAAGCGACTATACGTCGCCAGTACCACCCGCGCACTCCTACGCAAACGTCAATGTACACAATACAGAACGTTAGCTTCCCTTAATCATCATCACATCACATCAGCCTATAGCTCGCCACCCCGCCATTTTACTTTGTCTTTCTTTATGTGAGACAAGCTATCGGACATCTTTTTCACTAAGCTTTTGTTTTTTGTTGAGGCGAAATTTTCGCGGTCCTATAGCTATGGATCGCCCAGCGGTTTCACCCGCTATTAACCGTTTTCCAGCGGGAGTAAGACCGTTTCCCGGCATTATACATATAATGTTCCTCATGAATCACTCTATTTCTTTAAAAAAGTTCTCGGCATATTACGGGACAAAGCGACTTTATTTTAAAATAAGTACCGATGTCATTGTGCTGTTTTTCATTTGTAAAAAAATGCAAATAGAGTCTGTGCGGAAAAAGACCGGCGTGAGATTTGGGGGCGCCACTGTGCCTCAGAAATGTCATAGCAACCCACATACACATACTACCCACAACCCACATACGCCTTTATCCCTTCCGGGGTAGGCAGAGCGTAAACGGCTGCAAAATACGGACATTTACGCCACGTCTGACAAACATTTGAGGGTCATTCGGAAAATTGTGTATCGCCATAGTGACAGGTTGTCAGCCCATCGCCTAAAATTGCAATACACACCCTCGAGTCCCGTCGTCGCCTTTTACGACACCCATGGGAAATAAATGGGGTGAAGCTATTGTAAGCCGGCTTCACACGGCGCACTAGCAACCTATGATAAAAATATTAGTTCACTTTTTGCCCACGCCTATTCTCTTTCCGCACAGACTGTAGTATAAACTACGAAAAAGACAGGTAAACCTGCTGCGTACTGTACAGTGCTTTCTTCAAAACCTACGCACGGCAGGCAATAATGCACTCCCAAGGACTAAGGGAAATTGCTTTCTCGATCTACTTGGAATTTTCCAGCTTATATTTCTAAGTATTTGTATTGACGTAGGTTCTTAGTATAGAAATGAAGGAAAAATACTTAATAAAAATTGTAGACGTTGTAATTTTTACACGACTGCCCAACCAAAGGAGTGTAATGTTTTTAAAGTTCAAGTATGAATGTATGTATACATGTACGATTCTTTAAATGACTGAAACTCGTTAACCACTCAACAGATTCGAATGGGAATCGTATCGGAAGAAGCTGCAAATATTTAAAGAGGTGAACCTCTCCATGCAACTGAACAACTATCTCCAAGAAACATACGTCGAAAAATGAAAAAAAAAAATATTTAGGTAGGAAGGAACATTTTGTATTGGAGGTCCAATATTTTTGTATTATTCGTTTTTTAGGAAAAGTTGTTCAGTATATGGGCCGGTTCACCCTTTTACATTTATTTATACACCCTGTCTGTATACATCTGAATCTGCGGTTACCATTTCTAATTCTCTATCAGACATTACATCTCCAAAGAGCAAAACCAATGACCTTCAAAAAGAGTTAGCAAGGTTCATCCACCCACGAATAGTTTAAGTAATCGGCATTTATAATTATAAGCATGTGATGTGACTATCACTTACGTAGATCAATGTCCTTTCGTAGGTTACCTACATCATTAAACGTTCAAAATGGTCAATATGTAAACAATTCTCAAACAGCTAAAAAAACTACTGATGCGACTTGAATTAAATTTGTTGCGACTCCTAATTTAAACAAAAAAAAATGTTAAATGATTTATTTTATTACTATCAGCCTATCAGCTCCCACTGTTGGGCAAAGGCCTCCCCGCGGTCTGCCAAAGGTATGAATTTTTTTTTTTGAGATATGAGGTAAAACTAGCCAACTACACTTTAAAATTTTGCACTTGCTGTGAGAAGCTTTGAGAGATCAACATAATGTATGGTCAAAGTAATTTAGAATTCGTGAGAAGTTTTCATACATATGGTGTCGTAGTAGTTCGGTATTTTTGGTTAATCCTGGTGTCAGAAGTTGAAATGAAACTGAAGAACTTTACCCAAGGAATATAAGTCAAAGTATGAAAAGATTTACCTTCCATACAAAATGTTCCAATCAACCGGGTCAATTTGTATATAAGGTCCAATTTTTATTTAACCTATGTTCCTAGGAGAAAGTTGTCCAGTTTCATGGACTGGCTGACTATTAGATGCAAATATTATTACATATACGGGGTGTAAGGGACGGCGTACCGAAAACTTTGCAGGCATGATCAGACCATGAAACTGAACAACTTTTTTCTTTTCTATGGAAGATAAACGAGAAAAAAAGTCGACCTCTCATACAAAATCCCGATCAGCTGACTGACTTACTATGGAAATTTGAAAAAGATATTTCGTTTCCCAACATAGGCTCCATAGTAATAGTTGCTCATTTTCATGGGCAAATCATGCCTGCAAAGTTTTCGGTACACCGTCCCTTACACCCTGTATAGTTTTTTTCTTATTATTCTAATATAGTGAGGCTAGAATTACACGGTTTTCTCCCACTACTACTAGTTATTTATAGCAGTTTATTGGCAACACGGTTGACCTTACAAGTCTTGTTAAACAACTCAAAATAGATGGGCATCTACCCACCTGCAAAACATCAGTTTGTTCCGTGATCACGGCCCATGCAACTGGGTCTAAAGAGCATGGGACATTTTAGTATGAAGCCTGGTATACCTACAATTCGCGATGACAGAAAAACAAATTTTGGCGGCCAGAGATGAAACATGTGCGAATCGATAGAACATAAAAATACAAACAGGAAATACTCATTGGTAAAATGTCGTTAGTGATACGGTTTCGGAGTAAATGAGGGCCGAAGTTTTTTTTAATAAAAAAAATTTTTTTTACTTTTTATTAACTCAAAATGTTAAGGCAAGCATATAAAACGTCTAATTTGTAAAAAAGGGTTTTGAAATAATACATTACTATTAAAACCAAAGTAATTAAATTAAACTCGAGCCATTTTTGCAGGCTCCATTTCATTTTCAGATGTTATATCCATAGTAGAAGAGATGTTAACAAAGGAAAATGAACCTTATTCCATAGCATTAGCATGGATCTGACACCTGTCAAATCGGGCCTATAATAATGGCTCGAGTTTCTATGATATAACAACATAACCCCTGATAAATGGGAGATTTTGTGACTGTGAAATCGATCGCAGAACATTGTGGGTGATAGAGAGACTATATAGACAGACAAGTAGAAAAAAAACCAAAAGGCCTTCGTAATACAATGAGGGAAATATCCGAAAAGCTGTGAAAAAGTAAGTCAAGTAATATCTTTTACACCCGGGTGGGATTTTGATAGTACTCCGACAGCAAAATGCTCGTCATGGTCATTGGTTTCGAGATTGGCATGTGAGTTAGTTAGAGGGATTTTCAAACAAATTGACAGATTGTGGGAAATATATCCCACATGTATAATATAATGTTTGAAATGGGGGCTCACACTAGTAAGTCAAGTAATATCTTTTACACTCGGGTGGGATTTTGATGGTACTCCGATAGCAAAATGCTCGTCATGGTCAATGGTTTCGAGATTGCATGTGAGTTATTTCCGCTGTATTTCCGCTACCACCTGCATTTTTTTTGCATTCACGAATTTTAATCCTTACCGAGTACCGATCGAACAGCTATGTAGGTATTGTTTATGTTATGGTCTTTACTTTTTACCATTCTAATGTTGTCTAATCAAAGTATCTTCTTTTCACGGCTTTTCGGATATTTCCCTCATTGTATTACGAAGGCCTTTTTGTTTTTTTTTTACTTTGACAGACGTCTATAATATAGTCTCTCTATCACCCACAATGTTCTACGATCGATTTCACAGTCACAAAATCTCCCATTTATCAGGTGTTATGTTGTTATATCATAGTAACTCGAGCCATTTTTATAGGCCCGATTTGACAGGTGTCAGATCCATGCTAATGCTATGGAATAAGGTTCATTTTCCTTTGTTAACATCTCTTCTACTATGGATATAACACCTGAAAATGAAATGGAGCCTGCAAAAATGGCTCGAGTTTAATTTAATTACTTTGGTTTTAATAGTAATGTATTATTTTAAAACCCTTTTTTACAAATTAGAAGTTTTATATGCTTGCCTTAACATTTTGAGTTAATAAAAAGTAAAAAATATTTTTAATTAAAAAAAAAACTTCGGCCCTCATTTTCTCCGAAACCGTATCACTTACGACATTTTACCAAAGAGTATTTCCTGTTTGTATTTTTATGTTCTATCGATTCGCACATGTTTCAACTCTGGCCGCCAAAATGAGTTTTTTCCAATATCTCCAACAATAGGTATACCAGTTTGGTTCCATGCTCTTTCGGGACAATTCAACAAAAATAAATATCGCAGTAAAAACCTAGTTATAGTATTTTGAGTAAGTAAGTAAGTAAGTAAAAACACTTTACAACAAGTAAGTCGTGTAAACCCACATCATGAATGATACTTGTTCGTTAAATAATAAAACTTTACTGCACATTCAAAACACAAATGAATAACAGGAAAACTTAAAACTAAAAATGCGCAAAGGCAGCCTTATCGCTGAAAGCGATCTCTACCAAACCACCTTTGGGTGGAGGAGAAATCAAAGGGAAGAAGTTAGGAAGGGTTTGAGTTATTATGTGTGACCGCTAAAGTTTAACAGTTTAATAGTAGTTTATGCAACTGGCGTATAATGGGGGTCATTAGAACGCGAGTGTCTGTTTTTCACACGAGCCGTAGCCGAGTGTGATAATAGTTTGAGACGAGCATAGATAAAACGAGACGAGTGAAGATAAAATCATTTACCCTACACCTACCTACTCTCCTGCGGTAACTAGTTTTACTGGGAATCGACAGGGAAATCAGCTTACATAAGTTGTTTACACAACCATTACTCCTATAATTCGTAGATATACATAGATAGTATCGACAAATGGGATATCTACAACGATATTATTGAGTTCAATCGCAATATAAAATGCTTCACAGATTTATAAGGAAATTATGCGGAAATGTGACCTAATCATCACGTCCAGAGCTGTTAACTAAATAGAATTCAAGATTTAGCCAATCTCTTTTACATACTGAATCTTAAAACCAAGTCGGTTTGTTATTTGATTAAATAAAATTATGAAAGCGAAATTAGGTACTCCAAGGTTTCATGTGAATTACAATTTAAGGCGACAGGCTGACAACGTGTCACTATAGTGATACACGATTTTTCCTAAACGGCCCTGAAATAATATTCAGACGTGTTGATAGCGACCGTATTTTTACGGCCTTTAACGCTCTGCCTAACCCTCAAGGGCTAAAGACGTGTTACCTATGTGTATGTATATATATCATATTACAGCCCCTTAAAATATTTGCACTGAATTTAATAGGACCTTATATTCTATGACGATGAGACTATATCGAAACCTTTGATAAGAGTGTATGAGATACAGCCGCCCCCTTGAATTTACTTTATCCAAATATTTTGTATTTGTTGTTTTAGCGGCAACAGAAATACATAATCTGTGAAAATTTCAACTGTCTAGGTATAACAGTTCAGGAGATACAGCCTCGTAACTGTAGGACGGACGGACAGACAGACAGACAGCCGAGCCTCAGTAATAGAGTTTCCGATATTACCCTTTGGGTAGGGAACCCTAAAAATTTATCACACGGCATATAACTTTACGCCACCACCATCTGAAAACGTCATGTGTTTCAAATTGAAGTCAAGTTATAAAGTTATTAAGCTCCTTATTGAAATACATCGCAACATCAATTCTTGTAACCTTCCTGCCTTTCAATATAAATTGCAAGATCAGAGAGCACTCAACGTACTGCAAAGTTTCTGCTTGTTCTGCCAATGGAGTTTCATCTCATCGCTTCCTCGAAAGGCACGTCCGAGCGCCGAGTGGAGTGGGTGTTGTCACTAAGTATATTGTAGTGCACTTGAAAGACAGTATTTATATTGATTTATTTATGTGGGGCAAAGAGTCGATGAAATACCTGATTAACCGCATTTTCAGTTTTTGAACCAACTAGTTAAGGTAAGCCCTGCCTGTCATATAACATTTTTATCTACACTACGAGTAACATTACGAAGACGAAAGATTTGATTGTTTGTTTGAATTGAATAGGCTTCGAAACTACTGGACCGATTAAAAAAATGTTTTACCATTACAATCTTACATTACCCCTGAAGAACAAAGGTTATATTAAAACGTCTTATTCCCGCGGGAAAACGGTTAGCAACGGGTGAAACCCTACTGTAACTTGCAGATTTAAATGAACTTTGAATATAGTAACAAAAGTGGAATAATACAAATAAGTACAAGTCATATGATCTAGTCATAGATATGTAACTTTATACAACACTAGCGGCCCGCCCAGTGGTTTTACCCGCTGCTAACCGATTTCCCACGGGAAACAGACTTTCTCCCGACATAAATACCTTCCTCTTGAATCACTCTATCTTTTAACAAAACTTCATCCAGATCCGTTTGGTGGTTATGAAGATTTAAGCATACATACAAACAGACATAGGGACAGACGCGGGAAGCGACTTTACTTTATACTTTGTAGTGATACACAAGAAAAACAAAAGAAGTAAAAGTATTTAAAGGCGGCTTTATCATAGAAAATGAGAAAAGAGGGCTTTATCGCTAGCGTTGCAGCTATCTCTTCCTGGGAACCTTAATAATGTTAATAATCATAATAATTTTAGTATTCCCGTAAATTCAAAAGTAGGCCAAAAATGTGGTTGCGGTGTATCTTCTTAGAAGTATCGTCTGAAGTTGCCCCGTAAATAAAATATGTACTACATATAGACCTACTCACGTACTTTCGCTTTCATAATTATAATTATTTAAATAACATAGGTACCGACTTGATTTTAGGG
This sequence comes from Tuta absoluta, assembly GCA_027580185.1. Classification (NCBI taxonomy): domain Eukaryota; kingdom Metazoa; phylum Arthropoda; class Insecta; order Lepidoptera; family Gelechiidae; genus Tuta; species Tuta absoluta. Next base: position 1,706,889 of record JAQAHW010000004.1, read on the forward strand.
TTCAGCGGGTAAAAGAGTTTACCAAAATTTTGAATGCTGTTAAACAGTAGCGATTTGCGTAGTCACAAGCCATAGATCTTGCTCCAAAATACTTACTTAAACTGAGAGGCATTGACAAGCTTTATCTACTAATATGATCCTTAAATTATTATGCATATTTCATTGAATAGCATTTTGTGCAATTTTTGCGTGGTTTTATTCAGATTTTTTTCTTAGGTTGTGGATTACCGTCACATACGGAACCGATTATCTAAATAAGTAATATCGCACTTTTCACCCGCCGTAAACGTGTGAAACGGGCCATAGAGTAGAAATCACATAGAGATGACACTCCCGCTCCAGACGCGCTCAATGTCAATCCGTCTGGCTGTCTCTTAGAGAACAGTTCAGTCGGGAGTGCGCTTCGCCGCGGAAACGTTCGTCATGCGGGTCGAATTTTCATTTTTTGTGAAAAATTTAGCAATGCCAAATTATTGTGGTATGTATGGCTGCAAAAGTGATGCGAGGAAGACTCCGCATCTAAGTTTTTTTAATTTGCCTAAAGATAAGCCAAGGAAAGTGATGATTTTACAGTAAATACCTGGGTACCTACCATTCGTTATTATACGTAATTGTTGTGTGTACTCCTATTTTTACTTATTTAGGTACCTAGTTTCCATTTTCTTATTTAAACTACCTAGGTGCCTAAGTCATTGTTAGCTGATAATGATAAATAAGCACATTCGTATCGTAGGTATGTTTAGCACCTATTTTAAAATTCTGTACCTACCTATTAACAATAAAATGGTAAGGTAAGACTTTAAAATGGGTAAATATTTTGTTCCCACGGGAAAACTGTTAGCAGCGGTCGCAACCGCTTGATTGGCCGCTAGTCTGGAATAAAATTATTGACACGTGACAGCCCCGACTTAAAGCGCGGGAGAGTGCCGGGCGTTACGGGCTGCGGGGGGAAGTAGGTATTTAAAGCGCGGCTTTTGGGGCCCAGACAAAGGAGTTTCGTTTCTATACGCAGTATTATTATCTATTCTTATGAACGGGCATTGAATGTAAATCACCCGTGGGTGGTTCTTTTTGGTGTTGCCAGGTTTAGTAGGTAAGTATTTCTATAGTACAAGTATGCACAAAATTTTACATTTAAACACTCAATTTAACATTTCGAGATTAGCCACGACGGCCAAAAATATGTTATTAAAATGAATTGCTGTAGTTAATGGTGAACTGTACTATATATCTAAAGACATGTGCTAATCAAACTTAAACTTATCACAAAACCGCATTACAATCGGACCAGCGGTATTGGAGATATTAAATAGTAACACTGATTTACACAAACACACACACATTCTCTCACCCCATTACATTACCCTGTCCCTGTCAAAGATTATTTTAGTCTGTAATGGCCCTAGTTAGTCAGCTAGCCCAATAAACACACGCCACACACACACACATACACACACACACACACACACACACACACACACACACACACACACACACTGGAAGAGTTCTTAGCTTTTAAGTATTTTTTAAAAATTCTTTATTCGTTCCTATCACACATTGATCTCATTGTTAGTAAGATTTGCTCACACTAGTAACTGTAAGTTAGCCCTAGCACATTTCCCCCGCCCAATATCTTAGGGAGGAGGGTGTGCTGAAAAACAGCGCTGGCGGAACACAGTTCTCGTCAGCACAAGCTGAGACACATCCTTTTGCCTTTACTATAATTACTACTATATACCTAGTTAGTTTAAGCTGAACTGTTAAAGGCAATAAATGATTTTTATTATTATTATGTAAATATCTTTCTATTTAAGATCTCTCCGAAGAGGTAAAATTGCACGGGCCGGAGCCAAGTGCTATTGTGAATCTAACGACAAAAACTTTCTGACTATCCTGCAGGTATTAAGAATAACAGCTTTTTGTAGAAGAGCGATTGTGGATTTGTGCATATTGAGTGATTGTAGACTGGTGTTTAGGTTTTTTGGTATAACTCCTGTACTAGAAAGAATTATTGGGATAGTTCGAACTGAGCTAACTTGCCATTGCTTTTTTATCTCTATGGATAGATCGGTATACTTCGCAATTTTTTCAGTATGTGTTGATAAAAGGTTGTGTGTGTTACATATTGCTATATCAATAAAAAATACAATCTTATTAATTTTATCTAAGATAGTTATGTCTGGCCTATTGCAGTGAATAGTTTTGTCTGTAATAATTGTGCGGTCCCAATAAATTTTATAATTGCTATTTTCAAGTATTGCTGCGGGTTGGTATTTGTAGTAAGGTAGTTTTTCGGTCACAAATTTATACTGGAAAGCTAAATTTTGGTGTATTATTGCTGCAACTTGGTCGTGGCGGTGTTTATAATCTGTTTGGGCTATGGATTTACAAGCACCGGTAATATGTTGGATTGTCTCTGAACTACTATGGCAATGTCGGCAATTGTCCGTAGGTAAATTTGGGGATTTTAGAATATATCGTTTGTAATTGCGGGTATCTATTATCTGGTCTTGGATTGCCAACATGAAACCTTCCGTCTCCGGGAAGAGCTCACCTCTCTGCAACCATAAGTTCGACGCAGCTTTGTCGACATGAGGTTGCTCGAGATCGTGGCGGTGTCTTCCATGTAGAGACTTCATCTCCCATGCGGCTATTTTATCTTTGACTTCAGTTGTGCGTTCGTTACGCTGTTCATTTAGATCGTTGAGGTTCAGAGGTGTTATTTTTTTATCAGCTAGAGAAATGTTTTGGTGGAGCATTGTGTCTTGTGATCTTGAATGAAAGTATTTTCTGAGTGATTTGATTTGGTTGTTGTGTAAATTTACAATGTCTATTACTCCCCTGCCCCCTTCTTTCCTAGCTAGCGTAAGTCTTTGCACGCAAGACTTTGGGTGATGTTTGCGTGAGGCTGTGAGTGAGGTATTGATCAGGCGTTGAAGTTTCAGGAGATCTGTTTGAGACCAGGTAATAATGCCGAAGGAGTATGTTAGGATCGGAATAGCGAATGTGTTTATTGATTTAATTAAATTGCGCGAATTAAGCTGAGACCGTAGTAGTATATTTAACCTATGCTTAAACTTCTTTTTAAGATCAAGTTTTGTTTGGTTTTGTTTAATCTGCCGTGACTGCTGAAAACCTAAATACTTATAGAGACTGTTTTCATCCAAAGATTCTATGGAGCTTCCAGATTCTAGCGTGTAGTTGTTGTCTGTTATAGTGCCGTTTTTTATTGTAAAAGTCTTGCACTTATCTATACCAAATTCCATTTGTATATCTTTAGAAAATCTTTCTGTAATGTCTGCCAGTATATGTAGAGATTGTGTTGTGTTACTATATAATTTAATATCGTCCATATACATGAGATGTGTGAGAAAGTAGTTATTGGTATTATTTTGGTTAGCTATTGACAAGCCGTGGCATGAGTTGTTAAGCATTTGGGAGAGTGGATTCAAGGCCAGGCAAAACCAGAGTGGACTGAGGGCGTCTCCCTGGAATATTCCTCGTTTAATAGGGATTTCAGGAGTTTCAAAATTAGTGCAGTCTATAATTTTTAACTTGGTTTTCCACTGGCTCATTGATTCTTTGAGGAATGTTATAATAGTTGAATTGATTTTGTAATGTTGCAGTACATGAATTAACCAACTATGGGGGACTGAGTCGAATGCTTTGCGATAGTCGACGTACATGGTGCTTATGTCTTGTTTACGTTTGAGAGCTTGGCGCATAGCAACAGAATCAATAATTAATTGTTCTTTGCATCCTTTGCTGTGTCTACGGCAGCCTTTTTGTTCCTCTGCAAGCACTTTATTTGTTGTGACATGTTCGTAAATAAGTTCTGCGATACAGGCTGTTAGTATTTTGTAGATAGTTTGAAGGCAAGTGATTGGACGGTATTTCGCGGGGTTTTGACGATCACTATCTTTTGGAATCATGATGGTTATTCCTTCTGTAATGTAACTCGGCATTTGGTTTGGGTCTTGAATAAATTCATTGATGCTATTGTGAATCAAGGGTTGGATGGTGGTAAACTTTTTGTACCAAAAGTTGTGTATGTGATCGCTTCCTGGTGCCTCCCAATTGTGAGTCTTTTTCAAGACTTTTATAAAAACTTCTATCGGTATGTGTTCAAAAGTCATTTCCGAAATTGAGCCAGTAGTTTCAGAATCTTTTTTTAGCCACTCTGCTTCTTCATTATGTTGGACTGAATTAGCCCATATATTCGACCAATACCGGTGCATGTTATTAGATGATGGTGGAGGTAAGTCACTATTAGGATTCTGGGTGTTTTGTGTACCAGCAGCCAGGTTTCTATAGAATTGTTTTTCATTGTTCGCAAAAACTGCATTTTGCTGCTTGCGCTTTGTGCAATTTATGTACCTTTTAAGTCTGCTGGTGGCTGCATTCAGCTTCTGCTTGAGTGTATCTAGAAACTGTTCATCTGTCAGGTTTGGCTCTTCATGAATGGAGTGTATTCTGTATTTGTGCTTGATTTGTTGAACGTGTGTGATGAGTTTTAAACTTCTGTTTCCTTGGTTGTATTGAGTCATATATTTCTCCTGAGTAAATTAATTTTATTTTCTAATCTAATCTGCCATGCTGGGGTCTTGTGAGTGTATCTTATTTCTGTTGTAACAATCTTTTTTACTTTAGTTCCATTGCATTCGGCTGCTGTATATGCCGCGCAGTATACAAGTGTTTGAGTAGTCGAGAAATCTTGTTCTCTATCAATATATTTTGGAAGAATTTCTGTATCAAGGATTCTTACAATTTCAGCCAATCTTTTAGAAGAATTTTGCTTTGGTATGTATGGTCTTTTGGTTGGATTTGTGTTTTGATATATGTTCAAAAGATTTTCAAATTTTTGAATAATTTTTTCTTTATCTTATAATATAGTTTTTGTCCGTGATGAGCGATGAGATGGGTGAGTGTGAGTAGAATGAATGTGATTTTGTGATTCAGTTCCTGTTTGACTACTTGAAGTAAGTAAGTCTGAAGGTTCATTTTCAAAGACAACGGTATTTTCATTTAGTGAGTGTGGCTGAGTCAAATCAGGAGTTGAAGCTGTAAGATTCTGTGAGTGTGTCTGAGTGGTGGCGAGATTTCTATGGCATGAGTGGTAGCTACTTTGTGAGGAGTTGGTAGTTGTAAGATGTTGTTTGACTAGGTCAGCTTTGATCAAGTTTCTCTCTTCCACTGAAACTAGGTTGTTATTAATAATTGATCTTATTTGATCTGATAATCTTTGTTGAGATAGAAAATGTAATTCTGGGTGTGTTTCTAAGAAGTGAGCATGAACTGTTGGTCTCTAACCTGTGCAGTTAGATTCGTTGTTAGTTGCTATGTAATAACACCTTAAGAGATCTTTGTTGACAGTTTCGGTCCAGTGTAGTCTTTGTCTGATTTTACCAGCTTTAGTAGTGAGAGGTCTTATATCATTTAGTATGATGTCATCATTAGAGATACTTGAGTTGTGGGAGCTGCCTTGTGTATTACTAGTGATGTTTGTGCTTTCATTATTGTGTGCGTGTGTAGTTCTGCTAGGAATCGTCGAAGTATGTTCATATGTTTGTGTTTGCAGGGTTAGTAAGACTTCAGTTCTAATTTCTTCAAGTGTTTTTACGGGCAGAAGGTTATTTCTAGTTATGGCCCTTACTTGCTCTCCTATTCTTTGTTTTGTAATTTGCAGTTCTGGGAATTTTTCATTGAATTGTTTATGTACTTTATCGAGATATCCCTTCATTTTTTGGTGCATATTTGTAGCTAAAAGATATGTTCGCCAAATGAATTTGTACATGTCCTCAGACCAAGATTTCTTTGTGTGGCGTTTTTTGCTGCTGCTTGTAGTGGGAACTAGTTCTAGGGCTTCTGCCTCTAGTTCAACATCTACAGATAAACTAGGCGTTACAGTTAATGAACGTGATTGATGATGATATTCGAAGGGATTAGGAGATAAGCTGGGTGAAGGGAATAGACTGAGCGTGGATGAGATTGGCGATGATGGGAGTGAGGTTGTAGGTTTGTCTGATGGAACGTTTTCCTGATCTGCAACAGCTTGTGACTGGGCAGAATGCGACATGTTGCCCCCCTCATATACGATGGGGCTACCCGAACCCGAAGGAACGGGGTGGGATTCCCCCACCTGTTGGTGAGGACCCACCTGAGGAATAAGTCTATTTCTTAGACGCATATCGCATTGTGGTTTACTAGTGCACCGTTTGTCACTGGCAAGTAATTAGCTAATAGCTGCCAGTGTCCGCCCCCCACGTGGCAACAGATGGTCGTGCCGGACGTGGTGTTAGGTTTGTAGGGGGCTTATTATTATTATTATTATTATTACATACAACTAATGTCTCTAATTCGTGTGCGTGAAAAACTTTTTTTTCGTAATCGAGAACTATTTGCTATTGGACCATGGTGTAGGTACGGAATGCGATGGCTAAGTTGGCAAAGGAACTTGTTTCATCCAAGATTTCCGGCGCCAGTCCAAGGCCAGCTAATAAGCCCTATATTTAGTGTTTTCTTATTCACTACTTATTTCTTACTTAGAATTATAGCAAAAGAATGAGTTTACGGTCCTATACAATCAAACTAAAATTCCTTAAATTAAAGTAGAAAAGACAATTATTCATTCAACACAGTCGATTCATAATCCATTATGTTCAGGGTTCATTTTTAATCACAAATAAACCATACAGTAAAAAGTCACCAAACTGGTCAAAGTCATCAAACTCTCAAAACGTTCGCTTTTCAACTGCCTTTTTTAGTCGACTCGGTGTCCCACACCCAGAAGAAGAAGCACCATCAAGGAAAACAAGTCCTTAAAATCCCAATTTTGTTAAAATCTCGACACCTGGCAACACAGTAATGCCGTCACACCAGCTGTGATGGTCGTATAGCCGCGAGTGTATGGCGCCGTTATTTACGATTTTTGTCGTGTGGGAAGAATTTTCGCTTTCATCTCGGAGTGTAACGTAAACTGATGTTTGTAAGATACGTTTGTACGATGCGATACGTGGGTAACAACTACTATTAACCTACCCAACCTAAAGAGGTTATTATTGGTAAACGATAAATAAAAAACGACCTGTCATACTTAATTCCCGATCAGCTAACTGACTTTCTTAGGAACCTAGAAAATAATCGTTTTCCAACATAGGCTCCATACTAAAAGTAGATCAGTTTCATGGTCTAATCATGCCTGCAAAGTTTTCGGTACACCGTCCCTTACACCCTGTATAGTTTAAGAAAATTTGACGAGTTTATAGTATGACATTTTTATCTTAACTGTAGATCTCTTCTTATTTGCACCTCTAACATTGTATAATTTCGGACATTTCGCAACTTTAGATATAATGCATTTTTTGTCATTTTGCAAAGCTAATGTAATTTTGAACATTTTGTTATCTTGGTCATTTATAAATCGTGGTCACTACGCGCTGAAACGATTCTAATAATACATTTAATTTTTTTGCCGCAATCGCGAACTCTACTAACTCAGCATACTAAATAAATCATGTGATCTTCATTTCACGTCCCACGATGACCTAAATCTATACATATAGTAATACATACATACAATTATCACGCCTATATCCCTTGAGGGTAGACAGAGCGTAAACGGCCGTAAATAACGGACATTTTCGCCTAATATGACAAACATTTGAGGGTAATTTGGAGAATTGTGTATCGCTATAGTGACCCATCGCCTAAAATAGCAATATACATGTTAACCTCGAGCCGTTTAGTCGCCTCTTACTCTCTAGAAATGGGGTGATGCTATGCATTTACGCTGTGTGATAATGGCACTATAGTATACAGGCACTATTGACGTCCTCGGAATAAATAGATCGTATCCTACACAAGGGGATCTAGCATCATTACACGTGGAAACTACCATCGAGGGCTCCCGTCTCATTACCAATTGATGTCTGTATTTCCACGGAGCAATTGATACCGGCATAGTACTGCTATACAGCTGTATACGGGACTAGCAGCCTGCCCAGCGGTTTTTCTCGCAGTTACCGCTTTTTCTCGAGAATAAGACATTTTAATAGAGCCCATGTTCATCAGGGATAAGGATTCAAATGGTGTCTAATTCCAAGCTAAACTCCCGCAGTGGAAGCGATTTACACAGGTAAATTTCTAGTAAAATACCAGGAGTTCAACTGAAGGCAGACAATGGCCGCGTTACGCAGCGCTAAATAGCATACGCTGCACAATATAGCAGCGCATACTATGAATTAAACGTGAACCAAAATCTATTTAACTTAATTAACTAAGTTGAGTGAAATTGGCAAATGATGTGTTCTGACCTTTACATAACTCAATTCTGTAGTAAATACCGTCTGCCGATCTGGCGTTACGTCACACGTATAAGCACTAGATTATAAGTAAGTACCTCCAAATTATATCACCCCACGCATTCCGCAATTCGTACTAAGGAGTCACAATGATAATGGTACAACAAATATGACTAAAGGGAACACACCATTAACACGAGAAAACAGTTTATACTAAAACAACTAGGTTTAACACTTACAGTCACGTGCCGGCGCAAATGCATAAATACCCAACGGAGAAAGGAAGTTCAGGGAATGGATCAAATTGGGATTCCGTTGGTACTTACAGGGCTGGGTGGAAAAGATATCGACACCCAGCATTCCACTACAGCCTTGGCGCGTTATTCACTTCAAACCACTCACAGCTTCTGTTCGTATTTCACTTTGATATCAGTCATTACGCGTGACCCAACCCGAATTTGGGTCGTACAAACGCGAGCCGATATGGCCACTTGATGCCTATTCAACGCGACGCTCACGTGGAAGACGTCGAGACATCCAACAATCACTAAGCCTGGTATTCTAGTATAACCCAGGAGAACCGCAATAATACGATGCATCAACACGCGCGATCTCAAATTGAATCGTCCATTACACGCGGCATCACAAAACGCGTGGCGGGAAATCCGCACAATACGCGATACCCTCCTGTCCGAACGGTTTTGAGTGACTGAGTGCGGTGCAGAAATCACCGCTTGGCGTCTACCAGGCGGCCCGCGCGCACGCCGCCCCCTCGCCCCGCGAGCGAGAAAGGGACAACATATGCCCAGAGCGATGCGTGCGAAATCGCGGCGCATTCATAGACCGTCATTAATACCTAACTTACCCCAGCATAGCAACGCTAAATTAAACATTCACCCGCCCTAGGCCGAATCCCTTAGGCCTATTCACTACTGGGGAGACGAGATAGCGTTGCTATTGCTCGCTTAAGAACTGAATCCCCTACCTGAACTGTCGCGACTCGAGGAGTGCCATCACTACCTGGGAACAAGTTGAGAATGCGCCCTCTGCGCCATCGCAGTGGCGGCAGGTTGGCATCCTTAACCAGAACGAGATCTCCGATGCGAGGGGGTTCAGTTCTGTCCGTCCACTTAAGGCGTTGCTGCAGAATGTGCAAATACTCAAGCGACCATCGCTTCCAAAAATTCTGAGACATTTGCTGCAGCAACTCATAACGCGTCAAACGATTGCTACTGACCTCTGTGTAGGGGTACTCTGGCAAGGCGTTAAGTGGTCGGCCAATTAAGAAATGCCCTGGTGTCAGGGCCTCCAGATCATTCGGATCTGAGCTAAGCGGACACAAAGGACGTGAATTGAGAACGGCCTCAATTTTACAAAACACGGTCGCTAGCTCCTCAAAGGTTAATATCGTTAAACCTATAACGCGCATCAAATGCGTCTTAGCGGACTTTACAACCGCTTCAAATATACCACCCCAGTGGGGGCATCCTGGTGGATCGAACACCCAGTTAATGCCCTGACGGGAGAGGCTCGTGCCGATAGCTTCCTCGTTTTCCGATAAAAACGTTATAATTTCTTTCATACATCGATCAGCGCCCTTAAAGTTGGTACCACAGTCCGACCTGATCAGCGCTGGTCGCCCTCTTCGCGACACAAATCTATCTAAAGCTGCTAAGAAAGCCTCCGTAGTGAGGTCGGCCACGAGTTCCAAGTGGACGGCCTTGGTTGCTAGGCACACAAACACGCACAAATACGCCTTGATTGACTTCGCGTTGCGAAGGCGTGATGCCTTTACCATAAAAGGCCCCGCAAAGTCCGTTCCCACACCCGCAAACGTCCAGGCTTCCGTCACCCGGTCCGGTGGGAGGTCTCCCATCTGAGGTTGCATTGTGGCTGCCTTCAACCGATAGCAAGGCAAGCACCGAAACACAATGCTCCGTACCGTACGTCGTCCAGATAAGATCCAAAACTCGCGCTGCAGAATAGCCAAAAGTGCATTGCAGCCCGCATGCGAGTTTTTCTGGTGACGATCCCTAACTATAAGTTCTACCAAAGGTCCCTTCTTTGGGAGTAACAGCGGATGCCGTGCTGAAAAGGGCAGGTTAGCGTTCCGAAGTCTACCTCCAACCCGGAGCATTCCATGCTCGTCCACGAACGGGTTGAGGCGCACAAGACCTCCCTTCAGCTTTCCACGGCCATCCCTGAGCAGCCTGACCTCTTCCTCAAAATGTTCCGCCTGGACGACCCTAACCAATAAACTTAGAGCCGCATTCCGCTCCGCAGGCGAGAGGACAGGTGCCAAGTTCCGTTCTGCTTGAGGTTTTCTACAGTTGTTCACGAACCGTTTGATCCAACCTGTCACCCCTTGAAGTTTGTCGAGGGAGCTGTATCGTTCCAGCAAGAAAGCCGCACTAGGCTTATGTACGATCTGCCCTACGTTCACTCGCAAACCTCGATCAGGTGGCCCAAGCGGCGACCCGCACTCATTGTATGGCCATCTCTCAGGTGACTCAGTCAGCCACTGAGGTCCCCACCACAGTGAGTGACCTACCAAATCAGGGGCCCTACATCCCCGTGAGGCGCAGTCCGCTGGGTTCTGTTCTCCCGGTACGTGTCTCCATACCAACGGAGTTTCCGATCCTTTAATCTGTGACACCCGATTTGCCACGAAAACCTCAAGAGTATGTACCGACGTCTGTAACCAGCACAGAACTATCCTACTGTCGGTCCATGCGTACACCGTTTCATCCAAATTGATGGTACCGCGTAGATTACTAGCGACATAATGTAGCAAGCGCGTGAGAAGCGCTGCTCCCGCCAATTCCAACTTTGGAATGGTCCATCTTGTCCTAACCGGAGCCACCTTACTCTTGGCCATAACTAGACGCACGTCTACAGTTCCCGTTGAACTGACTGTCCGCAAATAGACAGCTGCCGCGTACCCTCGCTCCGAGGCATCACAAAACCCATGTAGGGTAGCCTTACATCCCACCGATGGGAGCAACTTGCGAGGTATGGCGATGCGTACGATCCCTGGTAAGGTGGTCACAAACTTGGTCCAATCATTCAACAGCTCTCCGGAGAGCTGGTCGTCCCAACCCAAGTTTGCTATCCACAACCTTTGCAAGAAGCACTTCGCCATGAACGTCACCGGTGCGATCCACCCGTTAGGATCGAAAGTTCTGGCGATCGTCGATAATACCGAACGCTTCGTCCAAGTCTTCTGCAAAAGGTCTGGCTCGATCTGATACGTAAAGACATCATGCGTTGGCCTATATTGCACCCCTAGGATGCTCAACGTATTTGGATTGTCCGGGTTCTCGAAAAGGTGCGGGTCCTGCTGGAACTCACCTGGCAACCCGGCCAGGAGCTCTGGACAGCTGGACAGCCATTTCCGCAACTCATAACCTCCTGATTCCATGATCGCGATCAGCTCGTCTCGTAGTAGCAGTGCTTGTTGCACACTATCTGCACCCGTGCAGATGTCATCCACGTAGACGTCGCGATCCAGTACTGCTGCGGCTCGAGGGAATCTTACCCTTTCCTGTGCGGCCAACTCTCGCAGCGTGCGTACTGCCAAAAACGGACTTGGCTTCAGACCATACGTTACCGTGTTAAGCTCATAAGTGACCATCGGCTCGTCAGGGCTCTCACGCCACAAAATCAGCTGGTACCGACGGTCATCCGGGTGTATAATTGTTTGGCGAAACATCATTTTGACGTCTGCGACGAACGCTACTTGGTGCAACCGAAAATCTGTGAGGATGTCCACAATGTCCCGGTTCAACTTGGGACCCGCGTGCAGACACTGGTTCACAGACACACCATTCGATGTAGGAGCAGAACCGTCAAACACTACCCGTATCTTCGCCTCCGGTGACTTCAAAACAGCCAGGTGTGGTATATAGTAATGCTCGACACACCTCCAATCTATGCTGGACACCGACATGTGGCCTAACTCTAGGTACTCCCTCATGAATTCGATATACTTCTGCCGAAGTGCTGCATCTCGCTTCATCTTTCTCTCCATAGCCAGTAGTCTCCGTTCCGCGATCTGTCGCGAACTACCTAAGGAGGGGCGGTTTGGGAGAAATGGCAGCCTGGTAACAAACCTACCTGACGAACTTCGTGCAGTGTTGTACTGATAGAACAGCTCGCACTCGTCATCCTCTGGCTTCCGTCTATCCGCTGTGGGTGGCTCCTCAGACTCCCAAAACCTCTGCAGCACCTCCGACAACACACTACCATAGAGCACCGTATCGCTCTCTGGTAGGTCCTGAGATCTCCAAACTGGGCCAAAAATAACATACCCCCCTGTGGTATCAACGGCCACTAAACCAGTTTGCTGAAGTACCCGTTTTCTGCCACACCAGAATCTCCCGAGGACGTCTGACCCGAGGAGAACGTCCACCGTACCAGGAGTATCAAATTCAGGATCAGCTAACTCTAAGCCTGTGGTTAACCCTCGTACCGTTGACGGTAACCGAACCTGAGGAAGTTTTCCTACCACTTCATCCAGCACCACTGCTGAGGCATGATAGCTGACCCCTGTACCTGTATTACCTAATGTGAACTCGAAGTTCACCTGTCCCCGAACGTCAGGCACATCTACACCTCCAATACCTACAGCCCCATCCGTTGTGGGCCTTATATTTAAGCGTAGCCTACTCACCAGCTTACTAGATACAATACAACCCTGAGCCCCTGTATCTAACAAGGCTCTTACCTGTATGCTGCGGCCACCGTATCCCCATACCCAAATCATTGCCGTAGGCAACAATACCGTAATTGGCCGGGGGGCCGAAGCTGGCGTGTAGGCGGCGATTACCTAGCAGGAACCTAAGCGCGGAGTGTCCGCGTCCTGCGGGGGGGTCCCCTCTCTCCGTACACCTTCGAGTGGGTCCCACTCCTGCTGATAGGGACCTCTGGTCCTGTACGCCATGGCTGGCAGCCTATAGTAACCCTGCGGCAGGCACGCGTACCGTGGATGCGCCTGTAGCCGCGGGTGCTCAGCCAAGGGGAGAGGCATGCGTGGGTCATGAGACCTCACAATGTTGTTCAGTCCCGCCGAGTACTGCATGTACTGGCCCTGGTATTGGCACCCGCCCGTAGCATCACGTATCTGTGATGGGTGCCCCTGACCTTGGACCTGTGACCACCTACCCTGTCCCGGCACCTGCTGCCGAGGTGGTGACTGTCTCGCGCGTGGTGAAGGGGGCATCACCTGCTGATGTCCCTGGCCTCGTCCCTGAAACCCTGGTGGAAGAGGACTCCTCCTCGGAGGGGGTGGGGAGCGTTGCTCCCGTCTAGGTAGGGCAGACTCCGTCCGCTGACCCGCGTCAGCTCTGCCTCCGTAATCTCCGCTGCGGTTCATGCATAGGAGCTGATGGTGGGCACCCTGGCAGTACCTGCAGTTGGTGCTTGATGGGCACTCTCGCACCTGATGCGGCCCCATACACCTAAAGCACCAACGCCGTTGCTGCACCACACCACGACGTTTCTGCACCCGCTGTGCAGCGAACTCCTCACACGCAGTCACCTGATGCCCCGCCTCTCTGCAGTAGGCACACCTCGATTCCAAATTAGCGACATTGTATCGCCTGGGTGGCCTACTCTTACCGTCTCGCGCCTGTGCACCCGGCCGTTCCGGGCGGCGAGCGGCCGCAGACTCCGCGTGAGGCGACTCTCCAAATTGGGCATCTACCCGCCTGCACTCGGCCTCGAGGAAGGACTTGAGCTCCTCGAAGGTCGGGAGGTAATCAGATGTCTTACCTCCGTGCGAATGTTCAAAACGAGCGGCCATGTCGCTCGGCAGGCGGCGCAACAACGTGTGGACCAGGATATAATCATAGCCTGACACCGGCATCCCCTGTCTCTCAAGAGCGTTCACTGCAACGCAGACAGGGTTGAGGACCTTGGCCCTGAGGTCCGTCCCTCGTGTGATGGTCGGCACGGTGAGCCACTGTTCCAGGAGTTGGTCAATCATGAGACGTTTGTTGCTGTATCTCTCGATCAGCAAACCGCGAGCCGTCTCGTAAGTTGCATCATCGACTGGTAGATGCTTTACCAGCTCATGGGGCTCACCTTGCAGCTTGGCCATCAATTGTGCCATTTTATATGCCGGCTGCAAGTCAGTGCGGTTATGAATCACACTGTCAAACAGATCCTGGAATCGGGTCCAATCCGTTTAGTCCCCGTGGAAGACCGGAATCGCCACAGCCGGCAGGGGCACTTGCACCCCCGGTCCCCGCGGACCATGGGGTGGGTCCGGCTCCCCAGCTCTACGCCTGGTGATCACAGCAGCCGCCTGCTGGATCTCCTGCCCCATCTCCATGCACTGGGTCACATTCGTCCGGACCGTAAGTTTGGCCTCCTCATCAGGCGTCCCATCAAATAACTCCTCGCATCCAGTGAGGCAATCCAACACATCCGCGACCCGTTCGTCAATCCGTTGTGCACAAGCGATGAGTGCGTCCTCTCGGTCCCCGCGACCGACCATCGCCTGCTTAGTCGCGAACCAAATTAGGTGCGTTCTAATTTTTGCCTGAAGCTGTGCAATTGTGGGAGCCATGGTACCAACTCAAAGTAACACCGAACCTTACAATAAAAAACAATAATAAACAATCGGCCCTGATCCTACCGTTAGGATATCCGCACAGGGTAAACACAACGATAATAACAAGCAATTCACTAATTGATTGGCCCTGATCCTACCGATAGGATATTCTACACAGGGCACACACTACAATCACAATAAATATATTTTTTTTATGTAGGTAGATTAAAAAATCTTATACTAAAAATAATCTTAAATCTAGTGGTTTTCTGAACCACGCTCTGCTACCAAAAATTGTCTAATTCCAAGCTAAACTCCCGCAGTGGAAGCGATTTACACAGGTAAATTTCTAGTAAAATACCAGGAGTTCAACTGAAGGCAGACAATGGCCGCGTTACGCAGCGCTAAATAGCATACGCTGCACAATATAGCAGCGCATACTATGAATTAAACGTGAACCAAAATCTATTTAACTTAATTAACTAAGTTGAGTGAAATTGGCAAATGATGTGTTCTGACCTTTACATAACTCAATTCTGTAGTAAATACCGTCTGCCGATCTGGCGTTACGTCACACGTATAAGCACTAGATTATAAGTAAGTACCTCCAAATTATATCACCCCACGAATTCCGCAATTCGTACTAAGGAGTCACAATGATAATGGTACAACAAATATGACTAAAGGGAACACACCATTAACACGAGAAAACAGTTTATACTAAAACAACTAGGTTTAACACTTACAGTCACGTGCCGGCGCAAATGCATAAATACCCAACGGAGAAAGGAAGTTCAGGGAATGGATCAAATTGGGATTCCGTTGGTACTTACTGGGCTGGGTGGAAAAGATATCGACACCCAGCATTCCACTACAGCCTTGGCGCGTTATTCACTTCAAACCACTCACAGCTTCTGTTCGTATTTCACTTTGATATCAGTCATTACGCGTGACCCAACCCGAATTTGGGTCGTACAAACGCGAGCCGATATGGCCACTTGATGCCTATTCAACGCGACGCTCACGTGGAAGACGTCGAGACATCCAACAATCACTAAGCCTGGTATTCTAGTATAACCCAGGAGAACCGCAATAATACGATGCATCAACACGCGCGATCTCAAATTGAATCGTCCATTACACGCGGCATCACAAAACGCGTGGCGGGAAATCCGCACAATACGCGATACCCTCCTGTCCGAACGGTTTTGAGTGACTGAGTGCGGTGCAGAAATCACCGCTTGGCGTCTACCAGGCGGCCCGCGCGCACGCCGCCCCCTCGCCCCGCGAGCGAGAAAGGGACAACATATGCCCAGAGCGATGCGTGCGAAATCGCGGCGCATTCATAGACCGTCATTAATACCTAACTTACCCCAGCATAGCAACGCTAAATTAAACAAATGGTATTTTTTTTTTATCGGTCTCGTAGTTTCAGAGCAAATCAATTCAAACAAACAAACAATGTCATCTTTCCTCTTTATAATATTAGTGTAGATGTGTACATACATTCTGTATAATTCCCTTGCGGGGTAGGCAGAGCGTAAATAACGGACATTTAAGCCTCGTGTGACAAATATTCATCCGTTTTTATGGCCGTTTAAGCTCTGGCTTCCCCGCAAGGGATACAGGCGTTTTATATGTATGTAAGTACATTGATACTGGCATATTACTGCTATGCAGCGTTATACGGGTGGTGTTGGGGAAAGTACTATACAAGGAGTAACAAAAAAAGGGTATCACAAGCTTAAAGGAGGTCAACGTTCTCATGAAACTGAACAACTTTCCCCATGGAGCATAGTAAAAAAAATTGGGTCTCCCATAGTAAATTACCCAGCTGATCGGAAATTGTGTATGGGAGGTCCAATTCTTTTTTGAATATTTCGCCCCAGGGGAAAGTTGTTCAGTTCCATGCGGATCTTTACCTCCTAGGCTTGTGATACCCTTTGTGTTACTTTTTGTATATTTTTCAAAAAGGCAAACCAGCCTATGAATCTATAAATCTTTCCCAAAACTCGGTGAAAAAAAAAACGGGCTTCCTATATCGACCCTTCGAGTCTCAAATGTCGTAAAAGCCATTTTGGCCAAAATGGACTTTTAATGCTATCTTATGCAGTTTTTCGAGCTCTATCGATCTGTATATTTAGAATTTTGATATCGTGAGAAAAATGTCTTTTACTACACAGATTTTTGAGCGCCAAAATTCAGTTTTTTTTTTAATTTTTAGTCGTAAACACCATTTTGAACATAGATAACTGTCGTAAAAGACGTCTATATATGAACAGGGCTTTTACAACATTTTTGCTTTTGAAATCCAAGAATGTGAAAACGGTTAAATAGTCGTAAAAGACAAAGAAATTTGCAATGATGCTATTACGACATTATTTTTACTGGGATGCCTGCAATTATTCGAGATTATTTTGTCGTAATGAACAATGTGTCTGAAAAAACACTTTTACGACAGTAACACTATACATAATGTTAATGTCGTAAAATGTATTATTTTCCATTTTTGTGACACTTTAATTATCTAAATGTCTAAAATTGAATTCAAAATCCAACTGAAGTTGAAAGTTTAACGAACTGAATCGAGCTGCAAATGTTATAGTTATTTAATTAAAGATAAAGATTTTTGATTTTTCGATTTATCACTAACAACATTTTGATTTCAATTATTTATTTTCGAAATTGCTTTTCTTCAAATCGGACAAATGTCGTAAAATAAATCTTTGTCTGAGCATTGTTTATACAGCAATTGATTTTCATCAAAATTAAAATCATGCTGATGGTTAATTCTTAATTTTTGGTCCAAACTACATGTAATCATAAGAACCTGATAAAACATCAATTATAAAGAATATCAGTGTGGTAGTTTTGCACGATACCGCAGTATTATGCCGGTCTGGGTGTTAATTAGGAAAGAAGTTGAATGAAACCGTACCGATTATGCACTGGCACATTGATTCGGGTAAATAACTGTTATTAACACCGGTCTGGCATAAAACCACTGCATTAAGCGTAAGACCAACTCACTGATAACCTTCATACATGAAGTTTTATCAACTGGAGACCAAAGAATAAATCTATGAATCATAAAAACTATAAATTAAAGTTTGTCACTTTAATTTATACAGTTTGTATTTGTACAGTTTGAAACTTTTTAATGTTGAGAATGAACAACTAGGCAACATTTTGAACATATTAACTGTAGTTTTTAACCTTAACTTAGATTAAACAAGAATATCTACTTAATAAACTATGTTTCTATATTTTCACAGCTCGTGTCATTTCAGTCTTTAGCAAAGGAACTAGTGAGAGAAATCATGTAAAAACTTAAACATTTACCTTACTTATTATTATAACAAACTTCTACTTACGTAAACATCTGAAAAACTCTAAGTTTCTCTAATTAAAGAAAAAGGCAAACAAAAAATTATAGGATAATCAATTTGTTTTCCTTTTCCCTTCCCTTTCCCTTTTCCTTTTCCCTTTCCTTTTCCCTTTCCTTTTTTACTTGGTTTTTCAAAAAGCGTTACTTTTTCAGTTACTGCTTCGGGTTTCATCGAGTAAATACTCGATGAAACCCGATGTACTTTAAATCTTCTTTGTCTTTTTCAGAGATTTTACTACCTATATTTTCTGATTTAGTGCACAATAAACATTTGTCTTTCTTCGGTGTATAAAACCCAAGATCATACTCATTGTTGAAGACGGTCAAGAATCAGTGAGTGAATCTATTTTTCGGAATAGTGTAACCCTACAATGTGACGGTAATGGAGCATTCAGACTTCATTGATTGGGAACTATTGGCAGCAAAAGCATTCAATAAAGATACTATAAAAATGTAAAATTAAAAGATATCAGAGCTGCAATTTAAAAAAAAAAGAATTTGAATTTAATGGAGATTAAATACTCGATGAAACCCGAAGCAGTAACTGAAAAAGTAACGCTTTTTGAAAAACCAAGTAAAAAAGTAAAGGGAAAAGGAAAGGGAAAAGGGAAAAGGAAAGGGAAAAGGGAAAGGGAAGGGAAAAGGAAAACAAAGGCATTATCCTATAATTTTTAAGTTTGTCTTTTTGTTTAAATAAAGAAACTTAGATTTTTTCAGATGATTACGTAAGTAGAAGTTAATTCTAAAAGATGGTTGTTTTGTTATAATAATAAGTAAGGTAAATGTTTAAGTTTTTACATGATTTCTCTCACTAGTTTCTTTGCTAAAGACTGAAATGACACGAGCTGTGAAAATATAGAAACATAGTTTATTACGTAGATATTTTTGTTTAATCTTAGTTAAGGTTAAAAACTACAGTTAATATGTTTAAAATGTTGCCTAGTTGTTCATTCTCAACATGAAAAAGTTTCAAACTGTACAAATACATTGTCACTTTAATTTATAGTTTTTAAGATTCATAGATTTATTCTTTGGTCTCCAGGTGATAAAACTTCATGTATGAAGGTTACCAGTGAGTTGGTCTTACGCTTAATGCAGTGGTTTTATGCCAGACCGGTGTTAATAACAGTTATTTACCCGAATCAATGTGTCAGTGCATAATCAGTACGGTTTCATTCAACTTCTTTCCTAATTAACACCCAGACCGGCATAATACTGCGGTATCGTGCAAAACTACCACACTGATATTCTTTATAATTGATGTTTTATCAGGTTCTTATGAGTACATGTAGTTTGGACCAAAAATTAAGAATAATTCATTAATCATTTGAAAATAATTCAGAAAATGACTGAATAAATGCTGATTTTTACTACAATAATCTCTTTGTTTTATTTCTAATTTGGTGTTTTACTACCCAAAGTAAGGCTGTTATTTAAAAAAAATGTATTAACAACAATTTTGATTATCCCATAAACTGCGAATTTTGTCGTAAACACCAATTTTATAAGAAAAAAAATGTAGTAAAAACCACCTATCTTTTAAATTATTGAAGATACCTTTTCGATGCTTACACACTTTTAAAGGGATTTTTGCGCTTAATAACATATATAAATAGCAAGAATATAGCCCAAGAAATGTAAAAAATACAAACAATATTTTTTTTTCAATTTCAGTTTTTTGCGATTTTCCAAAACTAGCGATTTGGCTTTTACTACATTTGAGACTCGAAGGGTCGATATAATGACTTGTTCGGCTAATAGAAACCGACAAAATAATCAACGCAAAAATCGACTCGTCATTAATTTTTACAAGAGATCATCTATCACGTTGTCTGCACGCCATTTTTTTTTAATGGCTAGACATCAAAGTCTGGTGTCCATCACATCATCCACATACACGGCATGGCTTTCGATTTTCTAACAGCATGACAGAATGGTAAGCTCAGAGAAAATTAATGTTTCAGAGCAAACTTTGCTACAACCTAGTGAAGCCATAACTATACCTACTCACTCGGATGTAACTGCTTTCATGGTTTTGCGGTGTAAGTTAAGTGTCAGGATGTAGTTTGATGCCAAGGGAGGAACACACGAAATTGCTTGGTAGTTTTTTTTCCACTTTCATTAGAAAATGGCAGGCTAAAACACCAATTATACGTAAAAATGTTCAGCCACCGGAGACCAAATTCGATTTAATCGTGCCATAAGGTGTGTAGCGGCGCGGATTGCAAAAGAAAATATAAAGCGCGCGCCGCACACAGAATGCGCTGACTTCGCTGGATGCATCTACTGCTGACGAGGCGACGACGACAACGCTGCCTGCACAATGTAAACACGACGCGTCATACTCGTCATAGAAGATTAGCCAATCAGAAGTCAAGACCTAAAACGCGGTTACGAAGTTTGTCGAAGACTTAGTATAAATACAAAATCCGTCCTACCAGTTGGGCCGCGGTCCCCGAGCTGAACACCTCGCTCGGCGGGAATTCCCCTTTTCTATACTCGTTTTAGACTAGCGTTTCCAACCAGGGATTTTTTCCTACTTAGAGGCGCCACTGCGCTCTCGAACAACCTTAACTTCTTTTTAGCACCGAATAAATTTATGTCAGATTAAGACGAGTTCCCATGCCGTCACTCTGGTTGTTGTAACAGAGTTGTTCCCTATGAAACTTTCCCTCGCTCTGAGCTCGTTACCAACACTGGCGAGCCGTGACGGCGCTAACTGTGCTAATCCTCCTTGCTCTTAAGTATCTCAAATGAACCGAGAGAGTTGGTAGAGAGGAAATTAAAATAACTTAGCAATATGAGCATGCTAAGAGAATCATGTAAATTTTTAAAAGCTCGGAGCCAACAATTTTAGTTATCAATGATTTTCTGGCCGTCAAATAATGAGCAGCAGTTCCTAGATGTAAATATAGGGTTCTCTTCTCTTTTCGTGTGGGACACCGAGTCGTCCAAAGACCCGATGAACCCTGGTGTATATTTTTGATATAGGGTGATATTTTACTAATGACTGATAGCGAAATCTCAAGACAAGCTGGTGATAAGGAACAACTTTCCCCAACAAACATATGTTAAACTATGCTATGACAAAAATATTTTGCGTTTCCATGATAAGTCAAATGAGCTGATCGGCAATTTTATATTAGAGGTGTAGCGACCTCTGGGAGCTACAACAAGAAGCTCACTCAAAGTGGTTCACGAGCAAGCAAGACGCAACAGAAGTTCCAACATAGCTGCAAGATGGCGCCACGTGACAGAACAAAGAGCCTGAAACGCGGTATCGAAGTGTTTCACCGCGCAACGCATATATACAACTTCCAATTCTATCCAGGTGGACCAGTCGGTCCCCTGGCCACAACACCCGGCCAGGCGGGTAGCTACCCTTTTCCCGACACCACCTGGAACCCTCCATTCTGCCTATTGGCATCACTCCTGTCACCCGCCATATTGGTGACCCCTACCTTGGACTTCGCAGCCTTCAACCACGCACCAACCACTACAGCATGCAGCCAACTACTACGTCATCAGCACCCACCGCAGTCACAGCACGGCAGCTTCACTGGTCTTCCATCATCGTCTCGACTCACCGTAGACGTCCCGACTCACCGTGGACATTGGAACCAGCACTGCTTCGCCACGCCTGACTGCTTCATTACGCTACATGACGTCATCAGCCCCACTTCGCTCGCTGACAGTATCGACCTCCGGTCTTGAGGGGGAGTACTGTAGCGACCTCTGGAAGCTACAACAAGAAGCTCACTCAAAGTGGTTCACGAGCAAGCAAGACGCAACAGAAGTTCCAACATAGCTGCAAGATGGCGCCACGTGACAGAACAAAGAGCCTGAAACGCGGTATCGAAGTGTTTCACCGCGCAACGCATATATACAACTTCCAATTCTATCCAGGTGGACCAGTCGGTCCCCTGGCCACAACACCCGGCCAGGCGGGTAGCTACCCTTTTCCCGACACCACCTGGAACCCTCCATTCTGCCTATTGGCATCACTCCTGTCACCCGCCATAGAGGTCCAAATATTTTTTTCGTGTTTCGACCTATGTTCCTTGAGAAGTTTTTCCTTATCATCAGCCCGTCTTAAGTTTTCGCTATCGGTCACTAGTCACCCTATAGAATAACAGGGTTATTTTTTACATCTTATAGTATCTTAACTACGTCAGACTTGCAAGTGTGAAAAATATTTTTTAATTCAAGGCTTCTTAATGCAAATTCTTCTTCTTCGTGTGGGACACCGAATCGACGACCCGATAAACCCTGGTGTCTAAGTTTTTAAACCTAGGTGGTTTAACGACAGCCGTAATCATAGACAGCAACCGGGACCGACGGCTTCACGTGAACTCCAAAGCACGTAATCATCTTTCTTTTCGGACATTCAGGTGGTTCGGCCTGCAATGTCTTAACCAAACTAAGAACAAATTCACACAGTGAGAAATATCAACTTTGTGAGTGCCCCTCCCCGAGAATCGCACCTGGGACCTCCGGATCTGAGACCACTAGACCACAGAGGCAGTTTTATGCAAATGTGACATACTCAATTAGCAGCGGTGACGTGTTCGCTGTTGGTTAATGGGCTGGTGATCTGGTGATGCGGGTTCATGCCCCAGTTATCTACCAATATATTTACACTATGAAAAAAATATGTTGCATATATTTTACCAGTCCATGGGTCGAAACATAAAACAAATAATTGGACCTCCCATATAAAATGTACCAGCCAACCGAGTCAATTTGTATATGAAGTCCAAACTGTTAACTTCGTTTTTCATTTTATGTTTCTTGGGAAAATTTGATCAGTTTCATGAACTTTTTTTTAAAATTAATGATGGGTTTGCTCTTGACTCTAGTCTAGGTCATAGGACAGAGACTAGGATGGAGCGAGCTCACCCAGAAGAAGCCTGTTCACTCTTACTTTGAAGAGATTAGGGTTGTATGCGTTTGGAAACACAGACGCAGGTAGTGAGTTCCACTCTTTAGCAGTGCGCATTATAAATGATGACTGGAAGCGCTTAGTCCGAATTGGTGGAACGGCAACCAGGTATGGTTGGTATCCGGCCGTGCGTCTGGATGTCCGATGATGTCCGGTCGTGACTTCTTAGCAGCCGTGGGCCCAATTTCTGCCGGACGGTGATTCGACAAGCCTAGCCAGCGCTAGCCAAGTAAAATAAAAACGACGGCTACCCAAACATAATCCAAATTCTAACGATCAACCATTCATCTGAATCCGTTTTTTAGGTTAGCAGTTTTAATTTCAAGTCTCAAAATGTTTTATTCACCGTGTGATGCCGGCTTAGAATAGCATCATCCATTTTTTTACTGCGGGTGTCGTAAGAGGCGACTAAGGGGCTCGAGGGTTATATGTGTATTGTAATTTTAGGCGATAGGCTGACAACCGATGATCACTTTACTGAATTTTCTGAATGGCCCTCAAATGTAACTTTTTAACCACTTGCGATCACTTTCACTCATTTTAAGTATTAGACCGGGTCTATCGCGATAGTATTTAGGTAAATATTAGTAATTTACCTGTGTCCCAAATGTTTGTCAGACGAGGCGTAAACTTCTGTTTTAACGGCGGTTTATGCTCTGCCTACCACACAAGGGATATAGGCGTGATATATGTAAAAAGTTATGTAAAATTTAACAGGTATTTCGCCACACAGTACGTACGTACATAAACAACGCAGAACGGAATCTCAGGCAGGAGAGTTTATTTGTGTCTTAATAAAAATACTTGAGTAGAAAACTCCACTCTACGACTTCCGCTCCAGTAATGACGGAAGCGCACTCCTACGCAACACTCCGGGGTGGGATGGGAAAATTATTTACAATATTACATCCTTGTGTAAAAATAGATTTGTCCTACAGTCTCTATTAAAATTACTCTGCATTGAAAAAAAATATGCCGTGGATGTTGTTATGCCGTGTGATGCCGACTTAGAATAGCATCACGCCATTTATTTCCCGCGGGTGTCGTAAGATGCGACTTGAGGGTTTGTATTACAATTTTACGCGACAGGCTGACATCCTGTCACTAAAGTGATACACGATTTCTCTGAAATAGCCCTCAAATTGAGACGCGTTATACAATCGAACCTCCAATTTAAGTCTTATGCGTATGGAATAAGAACGTTACATGTCTAACCCAGCCAGAGCTTGACTAAACAAAACTACATACAAAATAAATATGTGAAACTCAATCAAATACATTAACAGATTTATCAATGAACACTGGCGTGCACAAAAATCGTTACACATTTTTATTATGACGAGCGAAAATATTATTTCCGGCACAGCGGACGAAAGCAAAGTAAATTAACTGTGATAATACCTTTAGCCAATGCAGTGGAATATTTCAGGCTGAAAAAGTTTTGCGCTGTTCCAATAAGTTTAAAATTCAATTTTGGAGTCGCGATGTAAAAAAAGACAAGGAAAGTGGATTTTGTATTTTTTGCCAGTCATAGAAGCCGTGTGTTGCCGACTTAGAATAGTATTACCCCAATTCTTTCCTGCGGGTGTCGTACTCGCGACTAAGGGATCGATGGTTTAATGTGTATTAGAATTTTAGGCGACAACTGGTCACTATAGTGATAGGTACTCGATTTTTCTGAAACGACCCTCAAATATTTGTCAGACGTGGCGTTAGCGACCATATTTTCCCCACAAGGGATTAAGGCGTGATATGTGTATGTGCAGGCAGAGCTATGCTATACAAGAAAATGTAGAATCAAAATTTTGCCATAGTACGCCGAAAATCATGGGTAGGAATGGAATGGAATCCCACTCTAATGTAAAAGTTTTGGTTTTTTATTTTTTCTTGTATACCTAACTTAATACTTTTAATTAATGCTATTTATTTTGAGTATACGTACCCTGCGATGACAAATCGTAATGTTAGTAAACATGTAAGCATTTATATACGATAAATGGCCGTTTATGTTCAGACAAAAACAGCTACACTAGTCAGAACACCGTGCACGGTTCGGCATACATTGCTGGTTATTGAATGGGTCATGTCATTCATTACAATAAACTTAACCAGCAATGTAAGGTATTTGCAAGGTATTCAGTCTAGTGTAATAGCCGATAAACATGTTGTTTATGTGTATTAAAGGGCTTACCAGGGCATGTACTAAAGAATGAAGTTTAAAATATGGCATTTTTCACTTCGATCTATAAATAATGAGGGCCGTTTCGTAAATTTTTGGCTGTATCTCTGTTTAGGTACCTTTTAAAGTTACTCTTCCAAACCATCAAGCTTTCGCCTTGGTGTAATTTTTATCCTATGTAAACGTTCCCCCCGTATTCGGTTCCATACCTATACTAGGAGTCTTCTTCTCTTTTTTTCGTGTGGGACACCGAATCGTTTAACGACCCGATAAGCCCTGGTATAACAATAAGGGTAAGAATAAGAATAATTTATTTAAAAGCTTAATGTCAGTATTTACATATAAAGTAAGATTACACTTAGAAGCAATTAGGGTGTATAAGCAAGCCGAAAGGAGGTCATGGTATTCATGAAACTGAACAACATTCCCAATGAAACATAGGTGGAAATATGAAAAAGAAATGGATCTGACAATTTCCCGGAATAAATTATACTTATAAACCTTCCTCTCAAGTTATTCTATCTAATAAAAAAACGCATCAAAATCCGTTGGGTAATTCTAAAGATATAAGGAGACACCAAACGGGAAGCGACTTTATTTTATACTATTTAGTTTGATGTAGTGATACAATTTTAGCGTCCACCTCCGTCAATGCATCTTGCCAATATAGTCTTTAAATTACCTCTTATCTGGGCTTCATACAAAAATGTATCTACATTCTAGCCAGCAATGCGTTAATGAAGCGAGACGGATTATCACTACATAGTATACTAAAGTCGCTTCCCAAGTCTGTCCCTGTCTGTTTGTTTGTTTGTATGCTTAAATCTTCAAAACCACTAAACGGATCTTGATGAAGTTTTTTTAAAAGATAGAGTGATTCAAGAGGAAGGTTTTTATGTTTGATTTATGTCGGGAGAAGGTCTGGTTCCCGTGGGAAATCAGTTAACAGCGGGTGAAACCGCTGGGCGGGTCGCTAGTAATAAATAAACCAGCTGCACGTAAATTTTGTATGAGAGATAAAATTTTCATTTTCATATTTCGTTCCATGTTCCTTGGGGAAAGTTGATCAGTTTCATAAGCTTCTTGACCTTATTTAGGCTTGTTATACTCTTTTTGTTACTCAGGGAGAAAATATATTATTATAAGACTAAAATTTTTCTATAGTAAAAATTACCTGCAACTGTAGGTACTTCATATTACAGACTGTTATGCACGTGTACCTTGATAATATCGTGAATGAATAAAATACGTATTAGATGACCTTGTAATAACTGCTAATCAGTGTTGCCAAGCATTGAAATACTGATTGATTATTTAAGTTATTTTGTAGACTAAACTACGTCTTCGCCCTGATAATTTTCAGTAAATAAGAATTGTTAAATTTTTAACAATAAATCCTAAATTGTATAATAATAAATAAGTGTATTTGAAACTTATACAGTACATACCTACATACATACACACATCACGCTTATAATCCCTTGCGGGGTAGGCAGAGCGTAAACGGCCGCAAAAAAACGGATATTTACGCCACGCCTGACAAATATTTGGGGGTCATTCGGAAAATAGTGTATCGCCATAGTGACAGGTTGTCAGCCCATCGCCTAAAATAGCAATACACACCCTCGAGTCCCTTAGTCGCCTCTTATGAAACCCACAGGAAAGAATTGGGGTGATGCTTTTCTAAGCCGGCTACATCTACTTTAGTACATAATTTTCCCCCTCCTAGGCGCAAACTGTACATGCGAGACGTTTGCGTCACCGGGGGCGTTTAGTCAGCGTCTAATGGCTGGTATTCAGGTCTACAAGATAATTACATTGACATTCCCACTAGATGAGCGTGTAGGCGTATAGTCTTCAGTCAAGTCCAGTAACTAAAAAAAATATTTACGAGTTTTTTTTAATAATTAGGTATTTACATATATCACGCCTATAATCGCTTGCGGGGTTAAGCAGAGCGATATTTACGCCATGTCTAACAAATATGAAGGGCGTTTCAGAAAATTGTGTATCACCACAGTGACAGGCTGTCAGCTCATCGCCTAAAATGGAAATACACATGTGACCCCTCTCGTCTCTTAATCGCCATGTCTGACAAATATTTTAGGCCTGTTTAAAAAAATGTGACTGAGGGTAGTGTCAGCCTGTCGCCTAAAATTGTGATACACATGAAGCCCTTCTTGCTACACGCGCGGAAATGAAATGGGGTGATGCTATTTTAAGCCGGCATCACATGGCTTAAAATAGATTCACTATTTTTTTAAATAATTTGTTATTTTAGTATCTAAATATATGGAAAACATAAATAAAATTGGGGTAACAAGTGACACACAAAAAACAATTTTGTTGTAAGGAAGTGGCGTGTTTTCGCATTTAGTGGATTATCATTAAAATTTTCGCTCTGACAGGTTTAAAGTCTAAAAACATGCCAAAACATCCGCTGCGATCGTAATTTTTAAACCGAATAAACTTTACTATACTGTTTTTTTTGTATCATGGCGATAGCGTGCATTGACCTTAACTACCACTGTACTCTCATTTGCGATAGCGATACATCGTATTTCCTTGAAAAAGTTAGCGACATGAATATCGCTAGAATACATGAGCTTAGGGCAAGGTCGCTGCAGGGATCAGAAACATTTTTATTTGTAACCATATTTTAGATCATTATTGTAAGTAATTCTACTAGTTTTCGTCTGCTTTAAATTGCCATGAAAATTAATTATTTTCTCGTGGTTAAAAGTATGATGTGTGTGTTATTCTGATGTATGAACTGTATTTTCATACAAAACTAGAATTTTCATACAAACTTCAAGTCCCTGTTTACCCCTTGTGGGTTGAAATTAGAAAACGCTGAAACACGTCTGTAGTAATTATTTTATTTGTTTAGTCTTTTATTATTTATTATTTGATTCTAAGTGACCAAAATGTAAAAAATTTAAAAATGTGAAACAAATAAAAAAGGAAAAAACCAAAAAATCTAATTTATGTTGAGAAAATTAATTTTTCCAAGCCTAAAGGTTTATTCACACACATCTGGGTAGTACGCAAATGCATGGGTATAATTTGAGCCGCGCTACAATAACAAAACGTGACTGGCTAACAAGTAATGTAACAAAAATAAACTTAACAAACAAACAATAACCAAAACACCGAGAAACAGCAAGAAAGACTTCCAAACACGAACGAACGCAAGCGCACTTCACGACGATCGATCAAAATGAAAACAAAATTGAGCCTGCGGGACCGCACCTCTGGCCAGCTAGGGGCTCATTACAAAACAACGTAACTCAAAAATTTTAGTTTTAGTGTCAACAATTTTGTTTTATAACTTTTTAAGCACTCGCGATTTTTTTCACTCATTTTGAGTATTAGACCGGGTCTATCGCGATAGTATTTAGGTAAATATTAGTAATTAAATATCAGTCAACCCGCGACCACAATACACGAAACTGTGTTGAAACGTCGGGACACAGGTAAATTACTAATATTTACCTAAATACTATCGCGATAGACCCGGTCTAATACTTAATTTTGTTTTCTATTTATTTATGGTAAAAATGTATTTTGTAAAGCTTTTTGGTTTCTTATTTGCTCAAATTATAATTGCAACCCAGAATCATTTTTATTTTACGGTATTATACCTATAATAGAGAATACATTTTGGGCAATATTTTAAAACGTATGTTATAGAATTGAACTCATTTCAAAAGTTAGCGAAAATTATCGACATATAAAAGTAATAAGTAGTTAAAAAAACAACTTGTCGAATTGGCTACAAGTACACTCATTTTTGAAAATTTTGGATATACATGGTTGTGGAATGACGCCGGGTTGTGCCGGGGGAATACCCGAAATTATGATACTTTAGCGATGTGAATTCTAGCGATAGTTTGTATGGAGAGCGATAATTATCGCCTAAAAATGTTGTTTTTGGGACCGGTCGTGTCAATGTACGCTATTGCCATGATAACGCGTAACCACATGACAGACAGATATACAAGATGTAAGAATATTAGCTGCAAATATTTTAAGGAGTGAAAATGATCAACTTTTTCCAAAAAACATATATCGAATTATGAAAAAAAATTGGACCTGCCATACAAATTGCGGGTCAGTTTTTTGTCGGCTGTAAAATTTTGTAAATAAAGAAAAAGTTGTTTAGTTTCATGGGATGCTTGACCTCTTAAAATATTTAAAATCTTTTTACATCCTATATTTTTTATACAGCCTAAGTATTTCCACTGCTACTGGTCAAAATCCTGTTCCCATTTTTATTATTAATTGAAATGAAATTAACTTTATTCAATGTAAGATAGTACTATCACTTATTTATAAATATACACGTCATATTACTTTTTTGTGTAGGTATCAGTATCATTTTCCCTTTTATTACGCAGCAAAGTGTCCTCTCTAGAAAATAAAAGGTCGTCTAAGTAGGTGACGTTATAAAGAATTACCCTCTGCACTTGCCCGCCTTCTTAAGAGCCCTACAGTTAAGAGGCTGCGTAAATAAGAGCTGATGCAAAATTAGGCGGTTTTCGTAATAGGTTTTCAGATGCGAAGATGATCGAGTAACCTAGGTATTTAAAAAATACTGGCCAAGAACGTGTGGGACACGCCCAAATATAGGGTTGCGTAGTAATTTAATATGAATTGATTTGATCCTCATTTCAATGCCTTAGGGAACTTTTACAGGTTTGGTACAGGTCTGAAAAACAGTTATTTACAATATTTCGAATAGTATTGGTAAATATACAAATACATATAAACCGGACTCTACTTACAAACTATAATAAATAAGATACCTATACATATACAAACAATCGTCCAAATTTTTGAACTTTTACGCAAAGTCCGACAAACATTTGAGGATCATTCAGAAAATTGTGTATCGCCATAGTGAGGGGTTGTCAGCCCATCGGCTAAAATTGCAATACACATTTAACCCTTGAGTCCCACAGTCGCCTCTTACGACACCCACAGGAAAGAAATGGGGTGATGCTATTCAAAGCCGACATCACATGGCAACTAATTGGCTGACATAATGTTATTATAAGTAGAGTGATAGTATTATTAGATAGTAAGGGACTCGAGGGTGTGCATTGCAATTTTAGGCGATGAGCTGACAACCTGTCACTATAGCGATACACAATTTTCCGAATGGCCCTCAAACATATTTTGTCAGACGTGGTGTAAATGGCCGTTTTTGCGGCTGTTTACGCTCTGCCTACCCCGCAAGGGATAACAGGCGTGATATGTGTGTGTGTGTGTGTGATAGTATTGATACTTATATACCACGTGGCCTACATAGTTGCCGTGTGGTGCCGGTTTAGAATAGCATCACCCCAGCTATTTCCCGCGGTTGTTTTAAGAGGGTTATGGTAAGGGGTGTTATGTGTATTACAATTTTAGGCGATAGGCTGACAACCTGTCACTTTAGTGATACACGATTTTTCTGAAACAGCCCTCAATAATTGGTCAGACGTGGCGATAGCGACCGTACTTTACGGCCGTTAACGCTCTGCAGTGGATAAAGGCGTGATGATGTGTATGTATGTCTATGCTACGTATAGGTAATATTAAAATTTAGTCTATAGCTTGTGGACTATAATATATGAATTGAGATTACTGCCCACCTGGAGCAAAAAACACAAAGTATAGCCTTAAATTAAAATTAGAAATTGGAATAATGTTAGCGTTGTCCGGGGACTGAACCCGGGACCCGCCGAGTACCGTCCCACTGCTATACTAACTGAGCTACCGGCGCCTCGACTGCTACTACCGAATTTTCAACTTCTATGCTCGTCCCGAAGCGACGAATATACCACTACTGTATAGTGCAACAAGTCCTAATACGCAGTGGTAGTGCGACTGCCTGCGACGCAAAGGTCCCGGGTTCGGTTCTACTAGTAGTCGGCGGTTGAAAAACTCTGACACCAGGGTTCATTTCTCATTATTTCCATGTATAGCCCTGAAGCCTGCAACGAACACCAAAGGAGAGAATCACCAGGATTTTCCAACCAAAAAATTTTGGAAGTTAACTTCGTTACTGAAGTTACCGGAATAGATTTACGTTACTTTTTTCGCGTGCTATTCGATTTTGTCGGTTGACATTTCTCAGGAAGAAATATCCCCTGCAATTATGTTTGAAACAGGCATATAAACATAATGTAAAAAAGGACTGTAAATATTTTAAGAGATAAACCAGTCCATGACACTGAACAACCTTCTCTAAGATACATAGGTCGAATTATGAGAAAGAAATTTGGACCTCCCATACAAAATGTTTCAGCCGACCGGGTTCGTATGGAGGTCCAAATTATTTTTCATATTTCGACCTATGTTCCTTGGGTAAAGTTATTCAGTTTCGTAGGCCGATTCACCCTGTAAAATATTTGCAGTTTATATGTTTACACTAGCGGCCCGCCCAGCGGTTTCACCCGCTGCTAACTGATTTGCCACGGGAAACAGACCTTCCCCGACATAAATCATACATAAAAACCTTCCTCTTGAATCACTCTATCTTTATAAAAATACTATGTTGTGATAATCCGTCTCGCTTCATTAACGCATTAGGCTAGGATGTAGATAAAATTTTGTATGAAGCCCAGATAAGAGAATTTAAAGACTTTATATTGGCAAGATGCATTGACGCTAGAATTGTATCATCACTACATAGTATAAAATCAAGTCGTTTTCCGTTTGGTGTCTCCTTATATCTTTAGAATTACGCAACGGATTTTGATGCGTTTTTTATTAGATAGAGTAACTTGAGAGGAAGGTTTATAAGTATAATATATTTCGGAAAATTGTCACATTCCCATGGGAAAACGGGTAGCCCAACTGGTAGTAAACTTTTGACACCTTTAAGGATTAAAATTTCAATAATGCTTAAAAACGTGTTTAATTATTTTAAGTCATCATAAGTCTAATCACTAATTTTGAAACGGATCACACTTAAGGCAACGAACTTTCATATAAACTTTTAACCCCCTTTTCATCCCTTAGGGGATTAAAAAAACTTACTTAAAATAATGAAACATGTGTTTCAGCATATTTGAAATTATAACCCTTAATAGGATCAAAAGGGGGTTAAGAGTTTGTATGAAAGTACGTTTTTTTAAATTAATAACTTAAAATAATTAAACACGTGTTTCAGCATTTTCGAAATTTTATGGGTTAAAAGGGGGTTAAATGTTTGTATGAAAGTTTTTTATCTTAAATGTGATCTCTTTCAAAATTTCTTATTAAACTCATTACTTAAAATAATGAAATACGTGTTTCAGCGTTTTTGAATTTTTAATCCTTAAAGGTGTCAAAAAGGGGTCAAAAGTTTACTGCCAGTTGGGCTACCCGTTTTCCCATGGGAATGTGACAATTTCCTGGAATAAATTATACTTATAAACCTTGCTCCCAAGTTACTCTATCTAATAAAAAAAACCGCATTAAAATCCGTTTGGGTAATTCTTAAGATATAAGGAGACACCAAACGGGAAGCGACTTTATTTTATACTATGTAGTGATATTGTATATGCGG
Source organism: Tuta absoluta (assembly GCA_027580185.1). Lineage (NCBI taxonomy): Eukaryota > Metazoa > Arthropoda > Insecta > Lepidoptera > Gelechiidae > Tuta > Tuta absoluta. Next base: position 1,739,794 of record JAQAHW010000004.1, read on the forward strand.
AGAAAGATTATTACAATACCATATAGGGTGAAATTTTACTAGTAACCGATAGCGAAATCTCAAGACGGACTAGTGATAAGGAACAACTTTCCTAAGGAACATAGGACAGAATAGCATCACTTGAACCTGCGTCTTTCGCCATCACTAGTGGCGACGCCTCTATGCTACCGCGGCTCATCCCTTGCCCGCGAATTTTGCAAGTGTATCTTGATGATGATAAAGACTCCATTACCGCTGCCGCAGACTAAACGTACGAGCGGGACCAAAATCTCTTTTCGTAGAAATCCAAAAATGAACTGTACTTAAATGAAATTAAGATGGCATTGCCTAGAATGACAAACGCCACCGGTTGCCGCCAGGCGACCGTGAGAGCCGTTTGTCATTCTAGCCAATGTCACCTTAATTTTAATAACCACAGAGTTCCTTTTCGGATTTCTAGTGTAAATTGCTCGCGCTGTCGCTCGCGAAAACGGCTCTTACTGTGAGCACTTTTCACTAGAAATCCGAAAAGGAACTCTATCGTTATTGAAATGAATGTGACATTGGCTAGAATGACAAACGGCTCTCACGGTCGCCTGGCGGCAACCGGTGGCGTTTGTCATTCTAGGTAATGTCATCTTTATTTCTATTACGTACGGCTCTTCTTTTAATTTCTATGAAAAGTGCTTTAGCTGTCGCTCGCAAATACTTACGTTTGGTCTGCGGCAGCCCTAACATCGCCTTTACAGACAAACTAAGTTGGTTTATTTTTTATCGCTGACACTGTCTTAAGAATAGTAACGGCAATCGAATACTGATCAACGCTTAAGCATGACTCATGGACTGTGTTTACCAAAGAAATAAGAACAGAAAGTAAATGGGTGTGTAAGTTAGTTTAGAAATAATTTAGTTTAGTTTAGTTTTTTTAAAGTGGTACAGTTTTTGTGTAAAGCGCCCTCTACATGACACTCGAGAATCCCTAGAAAATTTCCCATTGTAGGCGATGGGCTGACAACCTGTCACTATGGCGATACACAGTTTTCCGAATGACCCTCAAATTTATGTCAGACGTGGCGTAAATGTCCGTTTTTGTGCCTACCCCGCATGAGATAATAGGCGTGATATGTGTGTGTGTATGTGTGTAGTTTAGTTTTTGCTCAAGTAATTCACCAAATTCTTTCTGAACCGAATCTAAAGAATACACACGTACATACATGTATCACGCCTTTATTCCTTGAGGAGCAGGCAGAGCGTTAACGACCATAAAATACAGTAGCTATCGCCACTACTGACAAATATTTGAGGGCAGTTTCAAAAAAATCGTGTATCACTATAGTCACAGGTTAACAGCCTGTCGCTTAAGATTGTTATACATATGGAACCCTCAAGTCTCTTAGTCACCTCTTACGACACAAGCGAGAAGGAAATAGAGTGTTATTCTAAACCGGCATCACGCGACTTGGTGTTGGATTGGTGAGTTTTACATACATACATACACATATCACGCCCATCATCCCTAGCGGGGTAGGCAGAGCGCAAACAGCCGCAAAAAACGGACATTCACGCCACGTCTGACATATATTTGAGGGTCATGCGGAAAACTGTGTATCGCCAGTGATATGAAAAATGAAAATGAAATAACTTTATTCAATGTAGGATAGCATTATCACTTATTGACGTCATAGGTTGTCAGCCCATCGCCTGAAATTGTAATACACACCCTCGAGACCTTTAGTCGCCTCTCACGACTCCCACGGGCAAGAAATGGGGTGATGCTATTCTAAACCGGCATCACATTAATATTCGCATCGCTTAAGATTGTTATACATATGGAACCCTCAAGTCTCTTAGTCACCTCTTACGACACAAGCGAGAAGGAAATAGAGTGATGTTATTCTAAACCGGCATCACGCGGTTTCATGTTGGATTGGTGAGTTTTATTATACGTAATTATTTATTGTCCAGACATGTCTACTCGTCTGACTCAGGGTCCCTTTGGTTGAACAAGTTTGCGTGTTTTCAAAAGGGGATACGAGTACAGCCCGCCACACCACGAAAACCAAATTGAAGGCTCAACATGAAATGGTTACTCTCAATGACCGTATGGAAAACCAGTGTTATGTTGATCTGTTATAGTATACTTGAGGAGTCGGTGATTGTACGTACTTTGATCGCTATACCTTACCCCTTTTACTCATTACTTGTTTATTATGACTTGGATGTTATAATTTATGGAAAATTTACACGAAACGATTACAAAGATATCGTTCATTTACAACCAGGGTAAAGGATGTAAAAATATTAGCTGCAAATATTTTAAGGGGTGAACTGCGGCCCACAAAACTTAACAACTTTCCCTAAATAACATAGGTCGAAATACGAAAAGAAAAATTATACCTTTCATAGAAAGTCAACCGGTTGCCTGGAACATTTTGTATAGGATGCCCTATTTTTTTCATTCTTCGACCTATGTTCCTTGGGAAAAGTTGTTCAGTTATATAGGCTGGTTGACACCTTAAAATATTTACAGCTAATATTTTTACACCCTATTTATATAATATAGTTAGTTATCGTAGGAAATTCCTTAAATTTTGATGGAGCGACTTGTTAGTAACTACGTTAATTAAATTATGTAATTAATAGGCTAACGCACTAAGGGGAGTTAATAACTATAATTTGGAGTACTATGAGATTGCTATGAGTGGGGACACTGTTAATTGTATTGGGGTTTATTAGTTACACGCAAAGAAAAACGTTTGTCCTAAACAGGAAAGCATATTTATAAGACTTAAAAAGAAAGGTCCTCAATTCGGGGAATATTTTTTTCAGCTTACCTTATATTAGAGATGACACTTTCCGTCAAATACGTTTAGAAAAGTATGGGAGATATCTAAGTCATGTCTTGTAATTAAAATATACGTAGGCTGATTAGCTTAAATCCTATCCTATCCTATCTGTATGTAATCCAGTGCCGCACATTTCTGGAATAAACAAATAAAAAAATACAATGCCGCTTAGTACAGTCACAATATAGAGGTACCAGGAGCAGTAGTTTAAATCCAGCACCTTTTCGCTTGAATCTACCTACATTAGCAGAGATGTCAACACATTGGTTTTGTGAACTCGAATTTAAGTGATGTCACACTTAGGTACCATAATGCTAAGTTAAAGTAAGAAAACAATGATTTATCTTATTATTTAATGAATAGTTACACGTTTTTAGGTATTCATTTTTCCGCTTTCCTGATACACGAAACAAAAATGCGCGGCGCCCGTACCGTTTGCTGTGACACGAGCGGCATGAGATTCTATGTAGTAGTCGTGTACGTATAGGTCGGTCGGGCGTGTGCATGTGTGAGTGCGCAAACCGGGCGCTAGTATGAAGTTAAACTACTACTCCTTGGTTTATTATGGTAAAGTACTAAAATTGTCCTGGCAGCAAGTAAGTATTGTCCATATCATTGGCCGATGTCTGAATGATTGGTATTACGAAAGAACTGTCGTGGGGTATGTTCAGCGTATAAAATAACTTTAGCTCAAAATCTGTACAGGGGTTTGGCGAAGTGTATGGACGAATGAAAGTTAAATGGCATCACTAGCGACCGGATTATATGCAACATAACCTCATATAATTTATGCAAATATGCATTAAAATGCTTGAAATATGCACAAAAACTGACAAAATACGCAAGATCAAATGCCGAGTTTAAAGTAAAAAAACAAAATAACAGACATACAACCAAACTTAACAATTAGAATATTTCCGCCGTATGAAAGTGCTGCAGGATAGTCATATACTTACTTATTCACAGAAACACAGCTTTTTTGGATGGAAAATTCCGCTTGTAAGTTTTGATCGATCAACGTGCGCACTCGCCGACAATGAGAATTTAGCAAAGTATTTTAGTAAAGATGCGTTGTGCTCGAAAAATATTGAAAACGTGTCTAAATATGCATCATAAACAAGGTTCTAGACAAAATATGCTTTTTGCGATGAAAAGGGCTTAAATATGCAAAAACGTATGCAAATACATATAATCCGATCTCTAGTCATCACATTTGCGATTTATAAACAGTTTTCGCTTTCTATGTATTTATTGTCGTAAATATAAACTTGGTATAGTAAAATATAAAAATTAGAAAAATATCGCCAAAACACTAGATTACCGTATGTACCGACCGCTCAAACTGAAGTTTGACAAAAAAAAAACAGTGGTGAGGTCGAAAAAAATTATATGACGTGTGCGCATGAACGGGGTAGGGTAAGTTTGACAAGTAGATTTGTTTTCCCGACAGGTGCTCTAAAACGCGGTTTTATGATCTGTCATCGCAGATAAATTATCTTATCCGCCTAGCGTGAACGGCCCCCTGACCCGTGGCAAGGTCGAATATGTTTACTGTTGTGTTTGTTTGTCAAGGAGTGTCATAACATCCGTAACCATCCAAACACTGATGACTCTGTTCATTTATAAGGGCGGGGCACACCGGCTCCGTATCCGTTCCGTATCCAGCTCTCGTCCGTAGTCACGCACGAACTTATGACGTTGTAATGTATGGGACTGTATGAGATACGGCAAACCGCTTGCGTTGCGTATCCGTTCCGTGCTGCACGCAAGCGGTGTGCCGTATCTCATACAGTGACAGTGACTACGGACGAGAGCTGGATACGGAACGGATACGGACCCGGTGTGCCCCGCCCTTTACTGTTTAAGGTGGCATCAGTTCCAAAAAGTAAGTCCCTCTCCTTTTCGCTGCGTTAGAGAGGAACAGACGACGACAGCTCAGATCCGGAAAACCGAACATTTATTTAATTTTCAAAATTATTAAACAAATATTTCAAAAAGTAAGCCCGTAGATTCATTACTCATTTAATGAGGAAGAGGAAGACACAAATTAAATATGAAATAATGGACAATCAAATCGTTCAGGTTTTAAGGTCTAATAAACGGACCAAAAACGCAAAATAAGAGCTTTACTTGCGTTTTTTTTTTATATGGAGGCAATTTCAATAAATCGTGTTTTGATTTCTAAGCTTATTACACCTTAAGGTCATTTTGTTTATATTGTTGCTGTGTTTAGATAACGGCTTAGAATAGCATCACCCCAATTCTTTCCCGTGGGTGTCGTAAGAGGCGACTCAAGGGTTTCATTTTCATGTGTATGCTATTAGAAATAGTTAAACAAGTGAACTTTTTATAATTTATTGTTACATCTTACAAAACCTTGTTTAAGAGCAAATAAATCATTATCATTATTATTATTACAATTTTAGGCGACAGGCTGACAACATGTTACTACAGTGATACACGATTTTTCTGAAACGGCCCCCAAATATTTATCAGACGTGGCGATGGCGACCGTATTTTACGGCCTTTAACTTTCTGCCTACCCCGCAAGGATAATATCCTGTTATATACATAATAATGTAAGTATGTAACGTAATTTTGCATTTAGATTACGGCATAATAGCCTTTCAAAGTTTGAACGCGAGTTGAACCACTTGCGAATCCGTCTAAAAACGGTTCCGTGATTCGGAGCGCACATGAAGCCATCGGTCCCGGTTGCTTGTTGTAGTACATACTAGAATGGCAGAATTGAATGAGACTGCAGAAGCTATGTTTGCCTTGAGTATACCTGACCTGCCTTAATTATACATCATATGAAGCGGTACTGTCTGGTTTCCTTGCACTTTAGACCGGAATATAACGCGAGTGAAGCTGCGATGAGGAGCTAGTATTACGTATTATGTTATAAGAAAGTAGTTGTAGTGTTATTTACAATTTTCATACCATACTTTCTGCAAATAAAATCTTCTTTTTTTTTTTACTAATGAAACGCTTTTACCGATATTTTAATAATATAATATTGTTGTGTTTTGTTTCGATTTTAAATAACTGCCCGATGATGATGTTCGAAACCGGTCGCATTTAGTTAAATATCAAATTAAACAAATATATTTTATTAGTGGAACTAGTGAAAAAGTATTTTATTAGTAAATTAACATGGAGTTCTATCAAGAAGTAACAACACAAAGTGTAACATAAATAAAGTATCATTTATCATGCTTTATCACCTGTTGCCATGATTGTAATACTGACAGAGAATGCCTCTGACGTTTTTTCAGTACTTTTAAAGGTAAAGTCGTTCATACACATTTCACGCTTACATCCCTTGCGGGGTTGACAAAGCGTAAACGGCAAACAATTGAGGGTCATTCAGAAAATTGTGTATCGCCTTTATGACAGGTTGTCAGCGCCTATACACATAATCCAAATGGACAACAGTAACTAATTTTGTAGTTTCAATTGACTAAGAAACGAAACATACTTAAGCCATTTACAGGCCAAATCCTTCCCGCGGGAAAACAGGTAGCAGCGGGTGAAACCGCTGGGCGGGCCGCTAGTAACAGATAAAAGATAATCCACAGTGAACATAAACATTCAACTATCTGTCCAGAAAATTGCATGCTGTAAACTAAATTAGAATTAAACGTAATAATGAAAGACAACTGAATGTAATGTAAAATACCTAATAATGATATTAAAAATAATGTAATACAATTAATAATAATGAATCTATTTTAAGTAATTTTAAGGTTATTTAAAGTTAGATTTAAGCATTTGACGTGTAAAATATATTTTATTAATAAATGAACTGAACTGAACTGAAACAAACGTTATAATCTCGTCCAGCTTACAGCACACAACAGGTTTGTCCGCAACACATTATTATCTCAGGAATGCTACGTCTATATTAGTCTTTAAATTGTATTAGTAACCGTAAATACATGATGAGATGACTATGATGAGAATAGTGCGTCGTGTGAAGTTATGGGCAGCCAAATCGGTCTTACTAAAAACTATTTAAAAAAAATAATTGAAAGCTTGCAAAAAATTTAAGCGCGGGCTGGATTTGACCCTGCGACTTTCGTTATTACTAGTGTACATCCTGCCCGCGATTGAAAATTTTGCGAGTTTCCAAAAATCTTATATCTAACACGGGAAGTGTTTTAAAATTTGGTATGCAATTTATCGCAGGTTTTTATCACTTAAGACTACATTCAATCTGTAAAGAATGAAATAGTCGATGGGTATTAGGTGCAAAACTACCCCGGTAGATGGACCCGCGCAACGCGTTTACTGGCATTAAGACAAACTTGCTAAATTCGCGGGCAATGAACGAGCTGCGGTAGCCAAGATGGAAGAGGCGTCGCAGGTTCAAATCCAGCCCGCGCTTGAAAATTGTAAGTTTTCAAAAATTGAATACCTAACACTGGAAGTGTTTTAAAATTTGGTATTCAATTTAAAATAATAAAGGTAACAAATTTAAGCCCTGGCCATAGAGTACGCCAGTATTATTATCTATTCTTATGCTCTGGCGATATGGGCGTCTCTAGGACTAAGCCGGCTGCACGGGGTCTGATAAGCAACGATGGAATACACCAAAAGTCGCTGTTAAAACTACTGAACAAACAACTGAACTGATATGATATAAATTTAATGGAGATTAATCAGCGATTATTTATGCTAAACTTAGACGAAAATCAAAGTAGTTGCTGTGATCTACTTGACACAGGAGACGTCAACGAGGTTCTGTTCAAACGTATGCGCTGGGTATGTACTCAATCGTTTAACAATTTATACCCATCGCGATACCGGTACTTATACTAGTACTAAATAAATACTGAAAAGAGGCTTGCTGTACACGAGCGTCCATTGGGTCGTTGGATGACTCGATGTCCCACACAAAAACAAGAAGAACATTAAATTATGCAACTGCATATATACAACTAAGAAAAGATAATGTGCAAAAAAATATATAACTCTCCTATAGGTCAAACCACATACAAACTTGGATACATGAAATAACTTAACACCTGTGACCAATTACTGTATGTAATTATGGAATTTTAATTGAAACAGTAATGACATTAATAAGAATAATGGCCCTTATGTCTGACCCTAGCCTTTTTAAAGCCTTTGGCAAGGCCAGAAAACAAGTGTTATAAAACTAAAGGTGAATATCAAATTGGAAACATAATATCCACTAAAAATATACGCATTTTTCCTGAAATAAAAATGACTTATTATGTATCTAACCTGTCTGAGATCTAGGAAAACAAACAAGTGAGATAGGCGTCTCTCCTTATCTCCGTGTTTTAGGCAAATTAAGGTCATACATATGGCAACACCGACTATTTGGCGGCAAATGTCAGAAGACAGTGGCGCCACCCGCTTTTATTTATAGAAGCTGGGGACGGTTGAATGCTTTTAGTTGCGTTTTTCGCACCATGCAGGGGATAATTTTCCTAGATCTCAGACAGGTTAGATACATAATAAGTCATTTTTATTTCAGGAAAAATGCGTATATTATGTAGTCTGAACCTGTCTGAGATCTAGGAAAACTAACAAGTGAGATGTGTCTAATATCGCATGGTGGTTTCGGGTTGCAACAATATGTATGACCTAAAAAATAATAACTAAACATCTATTTAAAACTGGAAAGTGTAGGTTATGACTTATGATGAACCATACATACACTATACTTTATGCGATAGAAAGGTAATAAGAGGAAGGTAGGTAAGGTAGGTACTGCTCAAGGAAATGATAAAAATATGAAAACATCAAATATAGTTTTAATGTGTGTGTAATCAACAAAACATTAATCTTACGTAACACGGTACAATAAAAAAGAAAATATACAATAAACAAAAACTTAAATATCTCAGATCGATTTGCAATTGTATACAAAAATATACTAGAAGCAAACTAGGTACTCATGAAATAGGATTAAAAGTAGAAGCCAAAGATTGAACATTATGCAAATAATTTTGAGCTAGAGGTTTACGGTAAAACCTAGCAAGAGTATTAATCGACGTCCAGTTTCCTCTTGCTAAAATGTCGTCTACCGAATACTGCTCGACCCAGCTGAGGGAGGCGACAGCTGATCGAGTCGACCCCGCCGAGGCGTTAACACCGGCGTCACGCAGGAGAGTGCGGATCCAACCAGCTATGACCGCACGCGAAGCAGGACGTGGGGAACCCCTGGTTGAAACAAACAAGCTTTTTATAGAACCAGTAGAACGTCGAGTTTCAGATATTTCTAAAAGCAAACGGATCCAGCGTACGGGGTCGACATTAGGATGTGCGCCTACAGTAAGCTGCCAGCCAGACTGTCGATGTCTTAAAGTATCGGTCTTGGAACCAAAAACTGGCCACATTACAACACTTTCAGATTCCATAATGAGATTACCTGGAGCAATCGAGAGAAGTGTCAAGTCATGCACCCTTCTTCCAGATGCTAGGAGAAGTAACAGAGCGCACCTTCTGGAAACTTCAAAGAGACTGTCAGTCCGAGAGTCATTATTCATAAGCCAAGTGATTACTACCTGTGGATTCCAGATAGGAGGTTTAGCTGGTTTGCAGGATTTACTAGCCGATTCATTCGCCATTCCCTTTAAGACACGCTGCACTAAGGTGTGAGAGCTTAGTTCGGCTGATTTCAGAGGATTAGAAAAATTTACAATTACAGATTTATGCACTAAAATAGTTTTGTAGCTAAGCTTGACAGATCTAAACAAATGGGCCAAATAAAAAGCTATCTCCGCAGCAGTAGGATCTTTGGGATTTATTGATCGAGAATGGCACCAGTTCGTCCACCTACTCCAGGCATTCTTGTAAGTTTTAAGTGTAGAAATGCGCCAGCTAGATTCAACCACAGATCTTAGCGAGGGGGGCCAGCTTTGGAGAAGCTCGTTCCACCCTGTACTAACCATGCCTCCAAGATGAGTGACTGGAGGTGGGGAGGTGGGAGACTCGTTGATGTGTCGACCAACACTTTCTGTAGATTGGGGATCACCAAAGGTGACTGCAGCGCTCGCGCTCTCAAGTCCGACCTCCACGGCACGTTTGTCCACTTGGGACAAATTATCACAAACCTGCCTTTTGCCGAGTTTAGAGAATTCAGAACCTGTAGCATGAGGGACGGAGGAGGAAACACCCATGCAAGGCGGAACGACCATCTTTGACTGAAGGCATCGTAAAACACTGCTTTCTGATCCCTTAGGTTTCTGGTTACATAACAGGGAACCACGTGTGCCGAATGTGACGCAAAAAGGTCTATGACTGGACGGCCCCATTTGCGGAATACTACCTGGCAGGCTTCCGGCAGCAGGTGCCACTCTGGCAGTCGCTTGAATCTTGACAGACTGTCGGCGATTGTGTTGAGAGGACCTGGTATATAGCTCGTTACCAGGTTTATACGGTATGTCATCAGGACGTTGAAAATTATTCTGGTCAAGCTCATCAGAACAGCAGATCGAGTACCTCCTTGGTTGCGCAGGTAGGCAAGAGCAGTCTTGTTGTCGCTTTGGACTAGAACTGTTTCGTTTTTGAAGAGGCGAGCGAACTCTTGTAAAACGAAACTCACCGCAAGAAGCTCCTTCACATTGGATGGAAGGCTTCTTTGTGTCAACGACCAGGGTCCTTGAACGTGAACGCCGTCTACGTACGCTCCCCAACCCTGATTGGATGCATCTGTTACGACGAAGTGCGATACCGGTTGCAACCAAATCTCGCTCACGTGCTGAAAATTCTCCTTCCACCAGTGCAGGTCTGCTAGCGCCGCTTTCGTCGGTGTTATTGACACACCGTTTCTTACCGCAAACTGCATCAAGGACAAAATGTTGCGATGATTGAATCTTCCGAACGGGAAACTTGAAAAGTTCAGTCAACCCACCAGCCGGTGTAGACTCAGAGAAGACCAAATTACGGTCTGATGCATTTGGTGCAGACAGAACTCGAGAGCATGGAGTTTCTTTTCGGGTAAAGACTTTTGGTTGAGCCGAGTGTCCCACTGAATGCCTAGAAATTCCAGTGATTGTGACGGCACTGTGGACGATTTCTCCATGTTTATTACCCAGCCTAGTTGTTGGAGCAGGTTGACCGCTCGCTGTACGTGCTTTTGAAGTGTATGTGGGCATTGACTTACCAAAAGGAAATCGTCCAAGTATACCAGTAGCCGTATACCTTCCTGGCGTAACTGGTGGGCCACCCAGTTTGAAAGGGAGGCGAAGACCCTTGGAGCCGAGGCTAGGCCGAATGGGAGGCATGTCATCTGCCAGTACCGCAGTTGACCCTGAAATATTGCCGCAAAGCGAAGGAAGCGGCGGTGGGATTCTGACACTGGAACGTGGAAGTAAGCTTGGTGAAGGTCCACCTTGCACATCCAGTCTCGAGGTTGTAGGAAACTGGGTACCTTGTGCATACTTGTGAGACGAAAGTATTCCTTTCCCAAGTAACGGTTTAGACCTTTTAGGTTCAGAACTGGGCGGAATGACCCGTTTTGCTTCTCCACCAGAAATAGATGGGACTTGAAGCCTACCTGGTCTGGAACTGGTTCGATGATGCCCTGAGCGATCATTCTGCTGATTTCCTGCGACATCTCCACCGATGAGTCTACCGGAAACTGAGGCGATTGGCTGATCTTCTTGAGAGGTGGTGATGTAATAAAGGGTATTCGGTAACCTTGAATAATGCCCATGATGTGAATAGGGGCCTGCCGAGCTCGCCAAGCATGAGCGAACTGGCGAAGTCGGCCAGCCCGGAAGTCAATGGCGCTTGTTGGAGCGGCCAGCTTGCCGAGATCGACGCTGCTGCGGGCGTGGGCGGCTTGCATCAGCACGTCTTGCGGGCAGTTGGGCAGCTCGAGCTGGTAGAACGGCTGCCACGACGCTTCTTGGTCGGGTAGCACCAGAGTTTGTTGGGGTGCGAAAATTAGGAAGTCCAACAGAGGTACGTGATGGGGAGCTTTGGCGCTTGTCCAGCGGCTTATAGAAAATCTTGCTTCCTCCACCCAGCTTAGCTACGGCGTCGGAGAAGGCTGTCTTTTCAAACAAGTTCCCACAGCTTGGTGGAATGCGACGGCATCGCACGGTGGTACTTGTCCCGAACGGCCTTTAGCACCGAGTCCCGACGCTGCTCTATAATACTAGCGCGTCTTCCACATACAACCTGTAACATATCTTTAGAGACATCGGCAAACAAACTGCCGCTTGCAAAAATATCCGAAAGCTTTTTATGAAGGGTATCAGGTACACCGGGCAAAGCCAAAAGTTCTTTAACGCCTGCCTGAACTGCTTCTCGCTGAGCTAGTAACATGTTAGTGAGCACGCCAAACGTCTGGTCTAATGACCTCAAAAAGAATGGTTTATGTTCGTAAGCTAAAAGCTCCTCATTCAGGTCTAAATATGTAAAAGCAGGACTTGCCAAGAACTTCTTTTGAGTATCTGCATAACGTATTCCGGCCCAATCTGGATCACCAAAGTGTTGCAGCTTTTTAACAGATTCTACTCTAGACGGATCAGATTTTTTTGTCGATTCAGAAATTGTAGTAGCAAGCTGATCTAGCACGAGCGAATTTGGCAGAATTGGAGGAACAAAATCGGACAGATCGTTGATATGGTTGAGGTTGGTTTTTTGTGAACTACCCTCGACTGGATCAGACCGGAATCGTAAGAAATGGCTCAACTCACCTCTGATAATACTTTTAATACCATCGAGGTCCACACCAACCTGACCTTGCTCCGAATCTGCACGCTCTGAACGCACGTGTTCCATCGCCGAAGACACGTTGTTTGCCGTAATTCTGCACTCAGCGCGCGAAATATTTGAATCCGGTGCACGTTCAGCACGTGCAAAAAGATCATCTGAAGCCTCTTCAATAACATCCAGATCTAGATACTCCTCTTGAACCTGCTGGGGCGAAGCCACTCGAACCGCTTCACGCTGTGAACCCGGCGGCAAAGGTTCGACAAATGCCTCTATGCGCATCTTCTTGGGTGTGCCCTCGTCGCCGGAGTCCTCGCTGCCGCTAGACGATTCGTAGGATCGTCTAGGCATGTTGCCACGAAGAAAGAAAAACGCCAACTAAAAGCATTCAACCGTCCCCAGCTTCTATAAATAAAAGCGGGTGGCGCCACTGTCTTCTGACATTTGCCGCCAAATAGTCGGTGTTGCCATATGTATGACCTTAATTTGCCTAAAACACGGAGATAAGGAGAGACGCCTATCTCACTTGTTTGTTTTCCTAGATCTCAGACAGGTTCAGACTACATAATAGTTATTTTTATATAACTGTTACAGTGACGGTGGATATAGGTATGTACATGTAAAACAATAAACCACAGATAAAAAAATACATACATACATCACGCCTATTTACCTAGGTAGGCCGTAGAAATTTACGCCACGTCTGACAAACATTTGAGGATCATTCAGAACATTGAGTGCCGCTAAAGTGACAGGTTGTCAGCCCCTCACCAAAATTGCAATACACTTGTACCCCTCAAGTTCTTTAGTCGCCTCTTACGACATCCACGAAAAATAAATAGGGTGATGGTTTTTTAATCCCGATCACACGGTATTAAATAGTTTTCGATTATATTATAATAATATTAATTACATTGCTTCTAATTAATTGATTGTATACTACTGACTTTTATTATTGATTTTGTCTGAATTATGTGCTTTTTTCTTCTTAATTTGTATTTTTTGTAACAAGTAGCATTGTGAGCTAGCTTTGGTTTTTAACTGTAAACTTGCAAATGTAATTTTAATAAACAATAAATAAATAAACAATAAACTGAATGATAAAGCATTGGTTAAAAAAATATATTGCTATTGAGTCCCTGTAACGCTTTTGCTGATATGATAATATTTTTGTGAATCTTCTGTGTACTCATAATTTACTAAGATCTATAGACACCTACTTATTACATACAAGTCCAAGAAAATCTAAAGAATTATAAAGCAAATATCCAGGGATTTTTTTATAAGCAGATGAAACTACCTTTGCCCAGGAGGTCACTAAAAAGGTTGTCATCAATTAATGCTATAAATAGCAATGAGTTAACATATGTACCAAGAATATGATAAAGTGATAGACAGATATAGCAAAACAATTTACACATATAACTTATGTGACTGTCTAGATATCAAATGGTTTAACATAAATACTACATATTAAAAGTATACTTAGTGATTTCTAGATTTTTATTTATGTTATGAAAATATTAAAGAAACAAAATTATCAAATTTGCTTCTTTACTTATTAATAATTTCCACATTTTAAGATAGAACTCAAAATATTTGCTTTGATAAAGTTAAAAGTCAAAACAAGTTTGTTTTTTCATAATTATATAAACATATTTTTGTCATACAACGAACTAAAACAAATACAAGTAATTATCAGCCAAACTCAATAACCACCAAAAATTATCACAACTTCAAATTTATGTGTGATATTGAACACATGAACATGTACACAGAAACACAAAGTATAGTCATTGTGTGTTCAACAAAAACCATTAATATGAGGTATCATGTTACTCAATATTGGTTCAGTCCTGCTAACTGTAATAGTATATCTGACACAATGTGGCTACAATCAACAAACCAGCATATAAAAGAAAGATACTTTTTAACAGCAAACTATCAAAACATATTAAAGTAAATGAACTTAATCCTGTAAAATTAAGTAAATCCGAGAAGTAAGGTTTGATTTAATATAAGCTTTAAAATAACTAGGTATAATTAATAATGATTGAGCAGCAGAATTGCAACATTTACCACTATGTATACCTACTAAATTCTATTTAATGATAATTTAATCATAATATTCGATGAATTCGTAATTTAAAAAATAAGCCACATATTTTTCACACATTATATTTGTTTATCCATATTATTGATCCATAGCAAGTGGTATTAAAATTAATTTGTATAATCAATAATATTTCACTTATAATAAAGTGAAGGTGTAAAAGAAAAAAGAATACAGATATATATACTTTCCATATCTATAGATAAGTAGACAAACAAGTATTGAAGAGTATCACCCCTTTTTGTAGTTGATATGACATAGGTACCTATAGCAGTTAGCAGAAATATGAGTCATGCTGAGGTCCACTTTATATCACACTTACAATCTTTACCACTAAATAGAGAAAAAGATCTCATTCCTACGGGAATACAGAAATGCTGGTGAAACTGCATTGTGAAAGGCTTGTTAATTATATTTTACTTATTCTTAAGTAAAACTATAAAAAGTATGTGTTTAAAGTGCCTATAGATAGGAAGACAAATAAGAAATGAAAAAATATTAGCTGCAAGTATTTTAGGGGTGAACCAGTAATTATAGGTATATATAGTTATATATATGTGTATTTTTATTTTTAGTCATATATTTATTTGATTTGTGTTTTGATCATGATAAAATTTTAAGTAAACTGTTATATGTGCATGTATTATCCATATATCCTTAATCTACTCACGCTTCTTTAGGTCTGCTGGAAGAAATTTCTTTAGAAATAAGCAGTACCTGTTGTACCATTTTTCCATATGTTTTATGTTTTTGTATTTTCTTGTGTACAATAAATTGTTAAATAAATAAAAAAATTAAAAATAATTGAACATCTTTACAATCTTTACCACTAAATAAAGAAAAAGATCTCATTCCTACGGGAATACAGAAATGCTGGTGAAACTGCATTGTGAAAGGCTTGTTAATTATATTTTACTTATTCTTAAGCAAAACTATAAAAAGTATATGTTTAAGTGCCTATAGATAGGAAGACAAATAAGAAATGAAAAAATATTAGCTGCAAGTATTTTAAGGGGTGAGTCCAGGTAATTGAACAACTTTCCCCAAGGAATGTAGGTAAAAAATTGGGAAATTGACCCGGTCAACTGGAATACTTTGTATCTTCTTCTAAGTTGGTGCACTCTTAGCAGAGTGATTATTGGTGGCACTCTTCACCAGTCAGAACATTTTGTATGGGAGGTCCAAATTATTTTCATATTTCAACCTATGTTCCATGGGGAAAGTTGTTCAGTTTCATGGGCTGGTTACCTCGCAAAATATTTGCAGCTTATATTTTTACATCCTAGAACAGCACCACCCCTTTTTGTACTTGATATGACATACCTATACCAGTTAGCAGAACTATGACTCATACTTATGCCAAGTTTATCTCACTGTTATCTTTACCTTCAAATAGACCAGACTAATAAAAACGGCAAGAGTGAATAATTTTAGGATGCTCATGAAAAAATTATGACTATTTCAGTTAGTCAAACTCTTCAATTTGAATGATCAGTTTGACTAGGTATGCTACTAAATAATTTTGTCTTCCAAAAATAGTGGTCCTAGAATTCAAATAACCTACACAGTATATAAAGTGAAGTATTGCTGGTAATAAGTTTATTTAATACACAAGACAAGCTTAGACAGATAATTTGAGTGCATGGTTTCAGATTATTAATTTAGTGAGATGCAATTTCAACTGCTGCTAATTTATTTTGACACTTTCACTAATAAAAAGCTAATTTTCAGACTCATCTTTAGAAAGTAAGAAGAATGTGTATACTAGGAGAGCAGAGAATGGTAGAAGGAATGTGATTGATATGTTATAGATAGCTATTTGCATACTGCAGCCTTATCTCAAATAACATTGTAAGCAATAAACATGCCATCTCTCAAAAGTGTTTTCTCGCGCTCGTGTGCGAATGAGTCAATTAGTTATTCGTTTTTAGTAGATTCCATTACAATTTGTGAAAGGTAAACAACAACTGCTGTAGGTAATGAGACAAATAAGATGTTTTATTCACAGATGTGACCTCACGATGGGGCGAGAATATTGTGCGCAATCAAAACATCTGCATTTTACGTGTTTTCTTCATGCGTACAACTTTTGCAGACAATAAATACTTGCAGCGTGACGTCTTAGCAATGAAAGAGTTTTTCAGGTGAAAGCAAATAAACGAACGTGGAACTCACCTCGCCGCTACGAGCCGCCGGGGAGTTCTCTTCGATCTTGTATATAATATGTGGCAAACCGGCTTCGCCAAGCAATGAAAATCCAAATCCCAAATTGTCACTACGATTCAGGACCACTAGTCTTTCCTCGGCCATATTCATCACACAGCAGCATTGAATAGCATCCTTCGAAGGATTTCACTTGTCACACTTATAACCACATCAGGAACAACGGATAACGACTAAATAACTGGAATAAAATTATTGAAAATTCATAATTTCAACGCACGGAAAGCAAGCGCACCCAACCAAAGCGAAGACAGGCACAGACAAATAATTTGATTGATTGACTTTTTTTTTTTTTTTTTTTTTGGGTCATGGCAATAGAATTTCTTTATGCCAGCGTCAAGTTTTTTATAAATATAAAGCTAAGGAAACTTTTCACGAAATATATAAACTACACACATTAAAACTTACAAAAGATAAGGATAGTCTGAAACATTATAATTTAAATTACAGTTTGATATTGTTTTCAGTTATAAATGATGACAATATGTTACAATACAATAAAGGATACATTAAAAGACAAGATAATCGGGTAGGAAAAGGTACTTTGGAAGACAGGAGGGAATTAATAAATGAAGTGCGGTTGTAAAGAGAACATGCAAAGAAAATGTGGTCTAGATCACCCACATCAGCTCCACAATCACATAAATTACTACTAACAATATTAAGTTTTGCTAAATGAAAAGGAGTGCAAACATGACCCAAACGCATTCTTAAAATAGTGGACGAGACAATTTTAGAACACTTAGCTTTAAAAAACCAAGGCTTTGAAGGTATAGATGGTTGAAGGAGGGAATACGACCTCCCCTTTATCCGACTACTTTCTGCCCAAAGACTATTCCAAGAATCTTGGAGATAGACTCTAGGCAGAGCAGTCAAATCATGGCAATAGATTTTATATGGGAACATGTCCCCATCCAACACTGCTTCCCTAGCCAATCGATCGGCTTTTTCATTTCCCCTTATACCACAGTGGCTAGGGATCCAAGAAAATATTACTGAAAAGCCTCTGAATATGCACAATTCGAGATATTTTCGGATATCAAAAACAATGGGATAGAAAGGTTTCATTTTGAACGGAAATTTATCTAAAGTTTGTAATGCACTTTTTGAATCTGAAAAAATTACTGTGTTTTTAAGGTTCATTAGTAACACTAACTCTAAAGCCTTATAAATAGCAAAGCACTCACCAGTAAAAACTGATGTTTGTGGTGGCAATTTTACTTTTTCAATCAATTTAAACTGAGCCAAATAGATACCCACGCCGACACATTCTGTTGAAGTTGTTTTGGAAGCATCAGTATATATATGGTTGTAATTTTGCCAATTTGCATTATCTATACAATTTAAAAAGCTAATGTTTGCATTTATGTCGTGTCTATTCAAATCTAGATCATATTGAATTACAGGTTTTAAAATTAAAGCCTCATAGTGAGACTCGAATAAGGGCAAAGTGGGAGAGTGATGTACGCGTGATTGTATTGACAATATTTTTCTGTAACTTTGAATTAAACAAGGGACGGTTTTATGTCGCCAATATCGAGAAGATACAATGCAATCTTCCAGAGCTTCAAGCTTTGATCTAAGGGGATGACTGGAAAATTGAAAACATTTAAACAGATACCGATCACTAAGAAATTGCCGTCTTAACTTTAATGGAGCCTCACAACACTCTACTTGTAATGCATTGATGGGACTTGATTGCATTGCTCCAGAGATTATTCGAAGTGCTTTTGATTGGATGGAATCTAACTTTTTAAGAGCCAAAACGCTACCACCTGCCAAAAGAAAAGTACCATAATCTAAAACAGATCTTATAAGAGCATTATACAAAAGTTTCATTGAGAAAGGGTGTGCTCCCCACCAAACACCAGAAAGACATCTCACGATGTTAAGTAAACGTTCACATTTATTTACTACATATTCAATATGGTCAACTCCCGTTAGCTTACTATCTAATATTACGCCTAAAAACTTGACACTCCGTTCAACAGGCATTAGTTGATTATCGAATGTAACCAATATAGGAGGAATTACCCTCTTTCTAGAAAAAGCTACTACTGAGCTTTTGGATATTGAAAGCTCTAACCCATTGCTTTCTAACCAACCTTTTAATAATTCCAAAGAAGACGATAACGAGCTACTAGCGCAATCTATAGATTCATCAATCGCATATAAAAGCAAGTCATCAGCGTATTGCAAAACGTTTATGGAATTATTCAATGAAGATTCTAAATCGTAAGTATAAATATTGTATAAAAGTGGACTTAGAACAGATCCCTGTGGCAAACCTTTGAAAACATTTCGAGTAAATTTTGTATCATCATCAAGAATTAAAGATATTGATCTATTTGCTAATAGAATAATAATAAAGCGGACTAATAACTTAGGTACATTAAGATCAATTAGTTTTTGTTTTAATATAGATATTAAAACATTGTCGTAAGCCGAAGTGATGTCTAAAAAGGCTGCAACCACATGATTGTTGGAAGAAAATGCTAGATGGATATCTGTAATTAAAATACTTATATTATCTAATGTGCTCTTTGCTTTTCGAAAACCAAATTGGCTTTTGGATAAAATATCGTGATGTTCTACAAACCATTCTAACCGGTTTTTAACAAGGTGTTCGGCAATTTTAGCAAACACTGATGATAATGCTATTGGCCTGAAAGATGCAACACTATTTGAAGGCTTGTTAGGTTTTTTAATTGGAATGACTTCCTGAGATTTCCAGGAAGGTGGAATGTTTCCTGAAACCATGACGGAATTAATTAAACTTAGAAAATAATTTAAACTTTTATCACCAAGATGTGTTAAAAATGAATATGGAATTCCGTCCTCTCCCGGGGCTGAGTCCTTTACACTTGAAAGTACGCCTTTCAGTTCGTATAATGTAAAAGGTGAATCTAAAGTAGATGAAGTATCAGAAATTACAAAGTTGGATAGTGACGTAAAATTTATATTTTCCGGAGCAGTTGGTGGTGCTAGCTTATCAAGAAAATCATTGATTAGAGAGGGAGCCAATGTAGTGGATGAAGATGATACATGAAAAGCTGTCCTGAAACGCTTAATTTTACGCCAAACTTCTGTTGGACAAGTAGAAGGAGAGAGAGAAGCACAAAACGCTCGCCATCCCTCCTGCTTCTTATCCCTAAGAAACTGCTGAGTGGTTCTCATTATATCGTTAAGGTTATCTAAATTTTCATCTGACATGTTAGTAGCATATTCCTGTTCAGCTTCTTTCCTTTTTTGCACAGCCTCCGAACACTGACTATCCCACCATGGTGGAAAAGGAATTTTACCCGAAAACACTTTTTTAATTTGGAAAATTTGATCAGCTGCTGCTACTAAACATCTGGCAAGAGCGTTAGAAGAATCAGTCTCACCACCTTGTACTAATTCAGGGATGTCCGAAATTTTTGCTTCAACAAGATCTTTAAATCTTGTCCAATCTGCATTATTTAATTTATATATTAAGCGAGGCTTACGTTTACGAGGAGACGGGCACCTTACAGGAGAAGTTATAATGATTGGAAAATGATCACTACCTAATGTTGAAGAAAGTGGTGTCCAATTTAGAGAAGAAGCTAATCTAGGAGAGCAAATGGATAAATCTACTGCACTAACATTTTCATTAGGTTTGGTACGTCGAGTAGGGAAGCCTGTGTTTAAGATGCATAAATTATTTGCATCAAGAATCTCAATCAATTTTTCTCCGTCACTATTTGTAATTCCACAGCCCCAAGACCTATGATGACAATTCAAATCACCTAAAATTATAACGGGACTTGGTATAATACTGAATAAAGTATTAACTTCATTAAGAATCTCATAAGAAGAGCGAGACAAATAAATAGATACAACTGATATGTTATCAAAATGCAAGCCAACTACATTAATAATATCATTAAAAGCATAATTTGGAAACACAATTTCAGTAAAAGGTATATTTCTTTTAATAAGTATGGCAGAACCACCATACCCATCCGAACGATCATTACGAAGACAGGTATATCCAGGTATATTAAAAATATACCCAGGTTTTAACCATGTCTCGACTAATGCTATAATAATTGGGTTATATTTGTTAATCAAATAAATTAAATCAGATTTCTTTGGAATTATGCTCCTGCAATTCCACTGAATTATTTTGGAATCCATTGGAGTTATCACATAAGTTAAGAAGAAGGTCATAAATTGGGGCAACGTGGGACGGTTTTAATAGTTTCGACTTTAATATAATGTTTATTAGGGTTAAGACTAAACTTATGTCATTATCTTTAGATTCTGAGTCTTGAGGGGCAAAAGCGCACCCATTTTCTGGTGGTGGTGCTTCAAATTCTTTTAAAAGTGCATTGTGGGCAGCCCTGTCATATCCACCTTGTGTCTTTGGCGGTGGTGAACGAGGCTTTTTAAAAACAGTCTTTTTATATGAAATACGACTTGGGGAGTTCCGTTCATCTTTATTTGATTCATTTGGCTCAGAAGCAACAACGTCTGCGAAAGATTTTGTAACAGGGGGGAAAAGCTTACTAGCCTCTAGGTAAGAGATACAACTGTGGGCCATTGTATGTTTGATTTCTTTTTGACGAACATTTTCTGGACAAGACTTATCCGTAGCAAAGTGACGGCCTCCGCACATAACGCATGATGCGGATCCTTCTTCTTTATTGCATGTTTCCCCAAGATGGTCTTTACTACATTTGAAACATTTTGGTGTTTTGGAGCGGCACTGCAATTTAGTATGTCCATATTTACAACATCTGAAACATTGTATGGTCGGATAAACATAAACTTCCACAGGCAGCGCATTGTAACACATAAACAATCTCTTAGGTAAGACCTGACCATCAAACGTTACTACAACCGACTGAGATGGTTTCCATGTTGCATTTCCGTCAATATGAACTTTGTAATTAAGCCGTCTAACTTTTAATATGTTTCCACAGCCTATAGGCGTGGAAATGTTGTCTTTAATTTCTTCTTCACCCCATTCTGTAGGAATACCGCGCACAAGTCCCATTCTAGTTACATGAAATGTAGGAATAAAAGCCTTGAGTTTGTTCGAATCCAAAAGAGAACTAGACAGAAAGTCGTTCGCATCATTAAACTTAGAAAATGCAACCGCACAGCGGTTTCTACCTATTCTCTTCACACTGCCTGCGATTACGTTTTGACAATTCATTTTTCTGAGGAAATTACCAAAACTAATGGGATGCAAAATTGTTCCGTCGTTTGGTGAGGATTCTATACGTTGAACGTGGATAAGATATGGAGCAACATCCGAAGGTAAATACTCGGTCCGACCAGTTTGACGACCTTGATTAGCATTATTTTGTGAATTGTCCAATTGAGATTTTGTTTGGGTCATGTTTAGAAGGGATTTCTCAGAATGCCTATCCGTAGACTGACCATTCTGTGAAGTCATTTGTTCCTGAGGTAATGTGGGCGATTCGACCACAGGCGTAACTTTTTTTAATAAAATTGTATTTTTATCAGTAACAGTTTCACATTGACAAAATTCACCAGAAATTGGTTGGCCATTGTTAGTTTTCTTCCTACGCTTCGAACATACGCGGCAAAGTCGAATAAAACGTGTACGTTTCCGTCCTGTCTGCGCAGTATCCCCGGCTCTAGAAGATACCGAGCCATCAGTATCCATCTTACTGAGTTCATCATTTGATACAATACTAATAGACGAGCCCACAGGGAGATTCAGGCTAGACCAAAGCCCGCCTAAATCCCCCCGATCTTTATCGGGGGGCTCGCCCATAGGCGAGTTTAGAATTATTTACAAAATATTTACAAAACTTACCAGAAAAGCAGCAAATAAACACAAAAAATAAATATATACACTAAGTACAAAAGATTATTACACTACCAGACTATCCTGATCAGTATATCCTATTTTTAAAATAAATTTTATTTTCCAAATTACAGAAAACACCCAACCGCTACGAAATTTCCCGCGCTTTTTTCATTGATTGACTTTAGAACGAATGAATTGAATGAGTAAAAATAAAGGCCTATTCAGACCATGATTCACACGTTCATTCTACAATGAAATGTGCATGGGTGGTTTTTAACAAGTTTTTAGCACAATACTCGAGATGGCGCTGTATTACCAAATAGTTTCGCATTTACCAAAGCAAATTTATTATACAACATAATCTTAAACTAAGTTACAAAATTATTTTACAAAGTATTTACAGTAGAAATATATATACAAATAATAATTAAATTAGTAATATAAAACAAAAATATACAAACTTAAACACTAATCAAAGAGCCCGCCCCGCAGCGTACCTGGCTCAAATGTGCCCATTACTCCAGCCGCGTTGCCGCGCTGGATGGCGAGCGAGATGTGCTGAATGAGGTACGCTCCGGAGCGAGGATCACATCCGCGATCTCGTAGGCGGCGTCCTAGTTCGCGAGCAAATTTCTTGGCCTCCTTGCCCCATGGGCCACCAGTTTCAACCGCGAAAGGAATAAAAATATAGTGTTGTTCCAACTCCGAGTATTTTGAGTGTTTTTGAGAGGCTGCGTATTCCGCTGCGGAGCCAGCTTCCCTCGTCGTTTTAGTTAGGTGGGATGCTGCAAAAGTACTAACGCAGGTGGCGTCCCACAGCAAAGATCGTCCTTTTTCCCACGGGACGAGGGAGAGGCCGTCAGGACGTTTCCCATCCGTTCGACAAAGGCCTGGGGGCTCTAGCGTGCAGGGAATATTGGCAGATACCAAGGCCCGGCGAATTATATCATTAAGTGCGTGGTGTCTGGGAAACCTTCCAGCGCACTTTGCACAGCTAAGGCCGTGATGGCCAGAAGTATCGACCGAGGCTCCGCAAGGGCATATGTGGGGCTCACAAATGCGGCAGCCTAACCGCAAGGCCACTGCTACTCGTAAAGAGTCGTTGTCCAGGTGCGTACCGAGTTGGGGGGAGGGGAGTGCCTGAAGCCATGCGCCCGACTCAGGGCAGATTGCCGCCTTAATGCGCGCTAGGTTTGTACCCGAATGACTCTCGATCAACTCCGACATGATAAATTTTGACTGCAGATCATCCCAGGCTCTCTGTACATCAGCCTTCACCGGTGGATCGACACCAGGACACGTCGTTGCCCAAGCCAGTAGAGCGTCACTTTCGAAGGGGATGCTGAAATCGTCACCTTGTGGGTTGAGTATTTTAATGACGAGGTCAGCAACCCCGTTCGAAGAAGCGAGGAAAGCTGGCAGACTGACGGCCTGTATGCTTCTGATGCCTATACCCCCGTGCCTGATAGGCAATACTGCCTGACGCCACTGGGTGTCATCGAGCGTGATGTTAATAATGCTCTCCAGTGTGGTCCGAATGGTGCCGTCAACGGTAGAGACTATTTCTGGGTGAAGCCATGTAGGAGTTGTCCGAATCATATACGTCAGTTTAGGCAGGGAAAAGCAAGATCGAAAAAGAATGAGGGCAACATGGGCTGACAGATGTGTAAGACTGTAAGGTGTTCTCGAACCTGTGCAATCATTTTTCTCTTGACCTCCAGAGCTGTTGGAATCCCGTCAGAGAAAATGGGCGCACCAAGAAGTGAAAAAGAGTGTTCATTTAACGTCCTGACGCCTGGCATCAGAGAGTTGAAAATTTCGAGGTTGTTGTTAGCTTCCTCACCGCATGCAAAAATTTCACACTTTGAGGGGTTGACTTGGAGACCCAAATGCGACAGGCCAGCGACAAGTGTCCTCACGTCCTCAGCTACCGATACTGTGGTCCCACCAATTGTGCCATCGTCAAGGTACCATACATTCAGGCTTGATTTTAATGAGGTGACCACCTTGTGTATTGCCAGACTAAATATAAGCGGGCCAAGTGGATCCCCTTGTTGAGCTCCAACTTGAGATGGAATCTGAGAACCATCGTAAGATAAGTGGCTCTTCTCTGCGTAGCATTGGTGAAGAAAGGGATACAAAGAAGGAATAAAGTCCTTGACTTCTGCTAAAATTGTATCCCTTTCTACACTGTTAAAGGCGTTTTTAAGGTCAACCTTGACGATTACACAATCTGTATTTTCAGGGTTCATAGCGAAAGCACGAGTAGCATGAATCGCAGCCTCACAGCCTAAGGTTGTCCCGAAGCCTACTTGGTGTGGTTGCAAATGAGTAGCCATTTCGTTCCTCACTGCCCGGCATCCCAGCTTCGCCATAAGTCGGCGGAAGGTGCTACCGACGGCGATCGGCCTTATCCCACCATCTTTTTTTGTGAGAGCACAAAGTGTCGCTCCGTATAAGAAGGGGCAAACATGGGGATTTAGTGCTCCACGCAAGAGGAAGTTGCATAGTTCTGTAAGCAAATCTAATAATCTCGTACCGTTATTGCCTGCGGAATGGGAAATCAGGTCTTTAAGGTGTTGTGGTCGGAGCCCGTCCGGACCCGACGCTGATGCGCTGTGAAAGGTATTAAGTGCCCGGACAACATCATCAGCGGTAACTACCAAGGGCGAAAGCGAGGCATCCGGCGATATCGAAGAATAAACCCGAGATGGTGAAGGGTGCTTCTCCTTGAGCGCATTTAGGGTATCTAGATTGGCTGGTGCGATGTTACAGTCGGAAACGAGAAGCCGTGCTGCACCTCCTAAATCCCCTTCGTGCACTTTCGATTCCACCTTTCTGTATAAATTAAAAGGCCTGGTATATGGATGAACTTCAGGCAGTGGGCATGTACTTTCTATATTTTGCTTAACTTTGGCAGATAGTGAGGAAGCTCCTTTTTTTTCGGGTATTCTCAGAGCTGTAAATGAAAATGACAATAAACTAAACCAAGCTTCTGGTGTGTTGGACTTTAAGCATTCACCTATTAAGTCTACGAGTTTACCGGCTGCTAAGGATCTAGCTCCTTTTGGAATGCGTTTCAAAACGTGAATACTCTTTTTTAAATCGGCGAGACTCTCGAGGCCTAAAGGAACAGCCTGATCTGTGGTTAAATGATTGACGCGCAAAGATTCTGAAGGATTATTTGAATTGTGCTTGCGGCGTATATGTATATTGAGACCGCGAACACCTACGTAAAGATGGTTAGAACCGGGACAATGGGGGCAAGGGGTATTTGCGGTAGAAAGCCTACTATTCATATTAAAAAATAAAATATACAAAACAAAAGGTAAAATGTAAACTTAATGTAAATTAACTGTAAACACCAAAGAAAACGTTATCAGCATCGGACAAAGAAAAACATTTATCGAATTATAAATAGAAAAACTGATGGATAAAATTTGTTCATATTAAGAAATGACAGCTGTTGAAGATGTGTAAATACGACAGAGTTTTTGTTAATTTTCTTGCGGAGATACGGTGATGGCAGTGGCTTCCCCAGCTCGCGACCACCGGCCGAGCATAGCCATGGGTAGATTGTTGACTGGCGAAGCTCATTTCGTGTCTCTATCTCAGACATGTCAATAAATAATTTAATCGACATTCTTTCCGTATTTGCAATCCAGATTTTAAAAAAGTCCCAGCTTATTTCGTAAGTTCGGAAAGTTGTTGCCGCCCTCTAGTGTGCAAGCGGAAGTACTGATACTAGATGTCGCTGCTTCGGCGAAACTCTTTGTTTTATTTTGCACATTCGATGCGCTTTTTTAAACTCATAGACAGACAAGAGCATGCGCCTTTCAACAAAGATAAATTTTATGTTCCACTTTATTATTTTGATGTCGCACATTGTAAGCAAGTTAGTCGTTTCATTTGACAGTTTCGCATTAGTGTCATTGACTCGCTGATAGTAGGTTGTGTAACCAAAAAATACACAAAAACAATAAATCCCGTTGTTATCTCTAACAAATAATCAAAATGTACATCGTGGCACATTTAGTGAAAGAGACCGTTCCTAACTACTTGTCTGGATTGCCGATTCCAGACACCATCGGCGGCTGGTTCCGCCTTGGCGGTAAGATCTTGATTTTAAATGTTATTTTTCCTCCTATTTCATCTTTTCGTAAACTAGGACACCTGCGCGATGGTAAAGTTTTAGAGGATATTTTTTACTGTTATTTCGGAAGCGCCTTCATCTGATTGCTAACAGGTTACTTTATAGACTGATACCTAGAACCAAATCTAGCTAACCGCATGGTTGATCATGTAAATGACTGGCAATAATGAGGGAATGGACAAAATGTATGTCAATGACATAGATTCTGTGAGTAATCGCCGCCTGGAATTTAGATTAAAATGTGCATTTTGATGACTGATTCTGTCTTTTTGCTCTCTGATAACTTATCTTTAGTATGTAAAGTCAAGATCAGGCTGGGATAGACTGTTTGGACTTTGGACCATTCTTATGCCGCGCGCATAGAACTTACATTGGCAGTTTGAGTGTCTAACCCCATGTGAGCTTGACTGTACCTATTTATTATCTTGATATAGAAGATATAAAAAAGAGAGATAGGAATTTGAAGGTAGATAGATCTATAGTTAAAAGTTTAATAACCAAACTTTATACTCTGCCTGTTTCATGAACAAAAAATCATTGAGGTGCACTTAAGGGAGCACTAAGAAAATTACAAAACTGAAACTCTTGCTTTTTTTCTAATCCTATTCAGCAGATAACCACTTCACTGACAATGTGATCATTTTTATTAACTCCCAATACCTTTTTCCAAGAAACTAAAAGAAGCATCTACTAATTACTTTGCTTAAATTATTGAGTTAATAACTGCAGAGAATGAGAAATCTGTACCTGATGTGCAAATAAGATTTAAGGAGCAATCATACCCTAGTTCCATTTCTCACAAATGGTAGATAAGATGTGAATTTAGCACATTTATCACTGGGTTTTTCATATCTTCTATCTTTATATCACCTAAATCTGTAAACATTGCAATGTGTACCTACAAAAGTTTTAGTAAATTATATATGCTAGATAAGTTTTTTATTCTTATTTTTTTAATGTTGATTGATTTAAGAAACTAATTTCAATATCACAAAATATTTTTTTCTATTTTTAAAATTTTTCTATGTTAGAGGATGTGCTATCACAATTTGTGGGTAAAGTGTTAAAATAAAATGCCTTTGCCTGCTCAAAGGAAAAGTAAATCAAAAGCAAGACAAATCTCAGTTAAGAACAAGTTAGAAACATTTTGTTGTTTTTTTTAAATGGAAAAATCATTTATTTAGGTTAAAATGAGTCATACAAAGGTCTTCAAGGGTCAAGATATTTTATTTAATATCTTAGTATTTATACACTATCTTATAATTCTCATGTAGATATTGTAAACTAGATTTCCGCTCAGCGGTTTCACCCGTTGCCACTCATTTTCCCATGGTAATAGTTATTTTCCTGCGGTAAAAAGTGGCCTATGTGTTATACCACGTTCTCTACCTGTGTTCGAAATTTCATCCAAATCGGTCAAGCCGTTTGAGTGTGAAGAGGGAACAAACAAACATACATTCACAATAACACACACACACAAACTCTCAGATTTATAATATTCTTATATTATATTATATTATATATTATATTATATAGTACGGATAAAGTAGATTACTGAAAATTATTTTGCCATTCTTCTTGAAATCAATCATTTTACCATTCCCAATTGGGTAATAAAAAAGGGGACTATAGAAAGTAATATAAATTTCTTATTCAAAGCCTCTTTACCTATTGGTTAATTAAATGTGACAAGACAATACATTCTTTAAAGTACATACCTGTTATTGTAATAAGTAAAGTAACTTTTCATAGGGTAAACTAGACTAGCCAAAGCTCAGGTTTAGATCTTTTTGGGCTGAAACACCTGGTAAAACAATTACGCATAATATTAAGATCTTGTTATCCAAGCGGTGTAATTATAAGTTCTTAAATCATATTCTATAAAAAAAACATTATTATTTTTTTGTATCTACTTATTTATAGTGTATTTGTACATTACATTTATTTTACAATATATTTTACGTTACGTGGATATTTATTAGTTTAAAACTGTACATACTTATTTCTTAAATAAATTGAAATGTAATTATTTACTTATTATGTTCTTCTTTTTCAAATTTAACAATCAAACTCTTGTTGGTGTAGTAAAACTCTTGTCGTTGGAGTAACTTCCAATTTTCCCTCTTCTCTGCTAGTAACCTCCTGATACGACACGACATTACTTATTATGTTGGCGGACCTAAAATATAAAATATAAATATTTACGAATAAGGGCCAGCGAACAACTAGAACAAATCGCAAATCCAATCTCTGGTATTGAACAACCCAATGAACCCTGGTGTCGTAGTTTTTAAACCGCCTCTTACTACTATTAGTCTTCTGACATGGTTTTCGTAACGACCGCCGCCGCCTCAGTAATCATAGACAACAACCGGGACTGGCTTCCGAAGCACGGAACCATCTTTCTTACGGACAATCAGGTAGTTCAGCCTGCAATGTCCTAACTAAACTGGGAACAACTTCACAAAGTGATATAAATCAACTTAGTGACTGCCTACCCTGGGAATCCAACCCTGTGACTTCCGGATCAGACACAAACAGTCAGACCACAGTTCTGGTTTTGACTATACGTACTAATTTCCCTCTCAAATAAACAACGTCTATTATATTTCCAGTACGCGACTGGCTGTCCCTGATCCCTCCCGCGGCCGTCGTTGGCGGGATCTCCTACTACTCGTACCTGACTTTCCAAAAAGCGCGGGAGAACGCCAAAGTGAACCATGAAATCAGGAAGGACATCCCCAAGGTCGTGGACTTCATCGACATAGAAGACATCACGGACAAAGCCTCCCTCTGCAGATGCTGGAAGAGTAAAAACGTAAGTTTTTATAGTTCATCATCATCAGCTCACATCCACCCACACACACGCACGCACACATATCACGCCTATTATATATATAGGCAGAGCGAAGACGGCTGTAAAAAATGGTCATTTACGCCACGTCTGACAAATAATTGAGGGTCATTCGGAAAAATGTGTATCGCCATAGTGCAATACACACCCTCGTGTCCCTTAGTCGCCTCTCACGACTCCCACGGGAAAGAAATGGGGTGATGCTATTCTAAGCCGGCATCACACGGCATCCACCCATTGTGGATCATACCTCTTCTCTATTGCGCCAATCTTCACGGTCCTGTGATGAACTTATCCATAGAGATCCCTTCGTCTTGGTGATATCATCGGACCAACAATCGGCCCGACTAGATGAGGTAGTCTAAAAGGGTCAGCCACAATAGATCTGCACAGGTTGCAGTGGCTGTTGGTCTCTTAGGACAAGCCCTTCTTCTTAAATAATAGTGGTAATCATCAGACCACCGGGCTGATGGCCTGTCCGCTGACCTTTTTGCTCCCATTGGCCGCCACTCTGTGACTGCTTTTGTCCACCGTCCGTCAAGCCACCTTGCCACGTGTCATGCGTCAACCTTAATCTTGTGATTTGCTTTCCCACAACTTCGACTTTCGTCCTACGTCGAATTTCGACGTTTGGTACGTGATCAACGAGGCTTAGCATTTTGCGCTGCATTTCTCCATTATAGTTGTCGTGACGAATTGAAAGCAAACTCACCATAGTTATTTCTTGACATATCTCTTGTTCAACAGGTTCAATGTCATCATTATTAGGTATTATGTAGATATCCAGAAGCATGACAGTTAAAGGATCCATCTGTAAAAGATAAATTACAAGGAGACGCTGCCTCAAGCAAACGCCTCCGTCCATAGGGGAAAAGGCTTAGAACTGTTTCATCATTTGCAATGTCACAACTCAATTTCAGTTACCTTTACTTATTTCCAATATCATCAATACTTAATTCCAATTACTCTTTATAAACATTGACAGTTCAACACACTTCTTCATGTGACAATCATATCATCACATCTATTATCCTATAAGGTACTTTGCGTCACCTTTACAGTGCTCTTCCTCGGGTGGAAAGAAGCACCATAGTCTACGTGGCCACAGACTCCATTCATACATGATCGATTACTATTAAATGCTAACAAGCTAGACAAGTACCTCGCCTACCAGGGGCCTCTGTACTTGATATTGACTCCCAAACTGAGTCAGGACATAATCTCCCCCCCAAAGCCATATTTGGTGTATTATGAACATCAACGTACCAGAAGCCTCTCAGACGGGCAGAAGTCTAGCCTACCCGAGCTTTCTACTTTTATCAATTCCAACAATGACACTAGTCTCTTCCCTCGACATATTCGTGTCCTAGTAAACATTCTAAGCCCTTTCATGTTTAACACTTACTTGAATTCATGGAGCTGTTTCTCTAGGGTATATCTCTGTGCACTTATCACAACAAATATATGTCGAAAAAGGAAGAAAAGAGAAGAGATAATAAGAGAAGGCAATGAAAAAGAGGGGGAGCCTGTACACGTACAGGCATGCACGTGCCGTGAACATCAGGATGCCGATAAATCAGGATGATACTGCATAAGCTCCGCTGTAGAAAACAATAAAGAATGGACCCCAAAACTAATCAACCAGCAAGTCTGGATGATGCTTAAACACTGAGGAAGTATAACCTTTCGTCAGGATACAGAATAACACTTGAAGAAGAATAACCTAACGTCAGGATACAGTACAACACGTCGTGGGCGTATAAGCATTGAACCCTGTAGAATACTGCATCGTCAAATGCTATCTCCAGCCGCTGAAATGATAAGCCACAACGTCGACACTATTACGCAGTCAATTCCCACGGTGAGGCTGTTTCGACCTGGCAGGTCATCGTCAGGCACGGTGTAACCGTACTACAACCGACCTGTCTACCAAACCAACTTAAGAAACTGAGACAAACGCTGATCTACGTCAACGTGTCATGACACCAAAGATACCGATTGACACTAACCTTCAACACTGAACACTATTGGAATCCACAGCCTGCAGGATTACAAAGAGACCACAGCAGCAACTGTCACCAACCTCGTACAATCTCTGCATTTCACCAACCTCGGCTACAACCTCGGGGAAATACGACAATAACCAACACACACTTCATGATCTCCACAAATATTCCACTGGCAATACGAATCTAGGGCTCCGCCATCAAGAGACGACCACAGTTTCTACAAACGCTCCAGGATTCCAAAGATTTTACCAGATTCTAAACCTAACTTCAAAACGACCACCTCGAACGACAGACCAACCGGAACTGTCAAAGTTGTTTACTCCATAGCCCATTTGAGTTCCGTTTCTTTATCACGAACACAGCTAACAATGAATTGTGAGAACGCACTACAACGCCTTTAACGTCACTCCAGTCTATCTGACAGTCGATAGCTAACTGCGCGTAAATAAAGCGCATCGCCTATTTTAGTGTTGCCATCGAATATGCGTTTCGTTTCTACAAGAATCAAATAGCAATTGAACGGAAGAAAATAATTACAAAACGCGAACTGTCAAATAATTTCAGCCAATACCCACCAGAGTTTGATCAATCTCCGACACGGCCATTCTGACAAGTCAGACGTCCTCGGCTAACGTGTATCGAAGGAAACTAACTATTGTTAGACATACCGCTCGTCCATCCTGACTATAACAAACTGAATCAACTCACTTGAATGAAAACACTAACCAACATAAATGTCACAATGTCATGACCTAAATTAATAGTCTCCAATGGAAATATGTCCCCTTAAGGATAGCCATCACTGGCATTAGTCAATGAAGAATGTTGTCGTGAAAGGATCTCAGATCAATAATCAAAGGGTAGTCAAATCAGTAATCAAAAGCGGACTAAAATCAATTATCAAGATGTACTCAAATCAATAGGCTCTGGTAATTTTTTTAATTCGCATTTCAAACATCAAAACAAATTAGTTTACTTAGACTCACTCGCAATTCCATTTGGCTATCCACCAAAGGAATAACAACATGGCTACCCACCAAAGGTTTAACAACTTGGCTAACCACCAAGTTGTCAGGCGTCGCAGACATTTTAGAAATAATCTGGCTACCCACCAAATTATTTCAAAAAGGATACCATATTTTTGAGATAATCTAGCTACTCACCAAATTATCTCAAACAGGCTACCTGCCAACCCCGTTAGTGTGTTAACATTTTTTTAAATTACTTTGCAACTTTTAAAGCACCGTAAAAGTTATCATTTTTCACGACTAGGTTTAACTCAACAAGAACCTTTTGATTTGGCGCCTTTCGTACGCGGTCTGTTTGAATTCAGATCTTTTACCAAGTACCTGTCTCCATCCAAATAACGGACACAACTAACGAAACAATGGTACACTATCCGAGTAGAATACTTCTTACACAAGTCCAAATAAAAGTTCACTATCATCAAACTAGAATACCTCTCACGACCACCCAAAATAATGATACACTATCACGCTAGATTCATCCTTACAGCCACTCGAATTAAAGTCCACTATCTCATGAGAAAACTCACTAAGTCACAATCATAACCAACAAAACAGTGGTCCACCGTCTTATTTGAAAACCTCTAACGCTAGTCAAAATAATGGTCCACTATCCCACTTCTGATGTCGAAAAAGGAAGAAAAGAGAAGAGATAATAAGAGAAGGCAATGAAAAAGAGGGGGAGCCTGTACACGTACAGGCATGCACGTGCCGTGAACATCAGGATGCCGATAAATCAGGATGATACTGCATAAGCTCCGCTGTAGAAAACAATAAAGAATGGACCCCAAAACTAATCAACCAGCAAGTCTGGATGATGCTTAAACACTGAGGAAGTATAACCTTTCGTCAGGATACAGAATAACACTTGAAGAAGAATAACCTAACGTCAGGATACAGTACAACACGTCGTGGGCGTATAAGCATTGAACCCTGTAGAATACTGCATCGTCAAATGCTATCTCCAGCCGCTGAAATGATAAGCCACAACGTCGACACTATTACGCAGTCAATTCCCACGGTGAGGCTGTTTCGACCTGGCAGGTCATCGTCAGGCACGGTGTAACCGTACTACAACCGACCTGTCTACCAAACCAACTTAAGAAACTGAGACAAACGCTGATCTACGTCAACGTGTCATGACAACACCAAAGATACCGATTGACACTAACCTTCAACACTGAACACTATTGGAATCCACAGCCTGCAGGATTACAAAGAGACCACAGCAGCAACTGTCACCAACCTCGTACAATCTCTGCATTTCACCAACCTCGGCTACAACCTCGGGGAAATACGACAATAACCAACACACACTTCATGATCTCCACAAATATTCCACTGGCAATACGAATCTAGGGCTCCGCCATCAAGAGACGACCACAGTTTCTACAAACGCTCCAGGATTCCAAAGATTTTACCAGATTCTAAACCTAACTTCAAAACGACCACCTCGAACGACAGACCAACCGGAACTGTCAAAGTTGTTTACTCCATAGCCCATTTGAGTTCCGTTTCTTTATCACGAACACAGCTAACAATGAATTGTGAGAACGCACTACAACGCCTTTAACGTCACTCCAGTCTATCTGACAGTCGATAGCTAACTGCGCGTAAATAAAGCGCATCGCCTATTTTAGTGTTGCCATCGAATATGCGTTTCGTTTCTACAAGAATCAAATAGCAATTGAACGGAAGAAAATAATTACAAAACGCGAACTGTCAAATAATTTCAGCCAATACCCACCAGAGTTTGATCAATCTCCGACATATATTAATTATATACTTTTCCAACTAATAAATACAAAAGCAGAGGTTATCTCTCACGTTTCAGAGCTACAGATCACTTTATGTATATGGCCTATGTTCAGAGCTATCGAGAATATACTTGACAGTTTGTGTGTGGGCGGTGTTGCTATAAGTATTTGATAAATCGTGACAAACGTCGCGACAATAGTTACCTAAGGTCAATGTCATCATTATCGAATATATCGACATCATCATATCACATTTGCCGTGTGATGCCTGCTTAGAATAACATTACTCCATTTCTTTCCCGAGGGAGTCGTAAAAGGCGACTAAAGATTCGAGGGAGTGTATTGCAAATTAGGCGATGGCCTGACAACCTGTCACTATGGCGAAACACAGTTTTCTAAATTACCCTCAAAATATTTGTCAGACGTGGTGTAAATGTCAGTTTTTTGCAGCCGTTTACGCTCTGCCTACCCCGCAAGGGATTATAGGCGTGATATGTGTGTATCATATCACATCAGCCACACATACCAGTCCATTGGTAAGGCACGATTTCCCGTTTTTGCTATCCAGTCGCTATCGGTCACTACAAGGTCATTGTACCAGTCAATAAATAACTCCCGTGCTTTATGTTATTAAACTACAGGCTACAAGTCTTCAGGTGAAACTCTTATCTTAGTACATTGCATAGCAGGTTAATTTGCTTGGTATCATTATGGCTAACCGACTACGCAATGAACATCGAATTTCACCTGTAAAATTGTAGCCTGTAGTTTGATAGGTATTATCGCAGGTGTAGCTTATCTATAATTAGAATGATCTTAATTAGTTCAGAGTTCTCAATTATGTAGGTACATACATATAAATAAACGAGGAGTAAACTTGTGTTTTATTATAATAATATTTTCTTTAACCTGTTATCTATTATATAATTCTCGTCGCCTCATATTTATTATCGCTAGATTCATGACGCGTGAAACGAATTGTCAATCAATTGTAGACGATACATTTGTTTTAAAACTGCGCAAAAAACTGTAGATTGAAAATTGGTTTATTTGCTTTAAATAGGGTTTTACAGAGGTGTTATACATTTATATCATGTTATTAAGTCGCTTCATAACCTATTTAGCTATTTCAGGTGGAAATAAATTATCCATTTCCATTTGCTGCAGCTGACGGAGCCATACAGAGCTGACCACTATCAGTTTTTTCTTAACAATTTAAGTCATTGCAATTTGAGAACAGGTTTTTCTATTGACACGGATGTATTGTCAATTATCATATTCGTTATCACAATATTCTTATGGGTACGCGACTCGCTAAAAGATTGTCTCACGCCCTTGGGAATTTATGTCCATCTTACAACAGCCTTATTATTCGTTTTTCAAACGTAGGCAGTTACAGCAAAAAACTATCGTACCTAACTAA
Organism: Tuta absoluta; assembly: GCA_027580185.1. Classification (NCBI taxonomy): domain Eukaryota; kingdom Metazoa; phylum Arthropoda; class Insecta; order Lepidoptera; family Gelechiidae; genus Tuta; species Tuta absoluta. Next base: position 1,775,687 of record JAQAHW010000004.1, read on the forward strand.
GCAATGGTCGTATGTAAGTGCAAGATCTTTAAAAAAATATTGTATTATAATAAAGAATCGGAAATCCAAATGCTTGCTTCCAAACGAATCTACTATTATATCTTGTCATAATTTTGTGGCCGCTATAAATAAATTCTTGACTTCTTTTAATAATTGACATTAAGTATAGTTTGGATTTAAGAATAAAAGTTTTATAAAATAGAAGTAGATTATTTCAGCTATCTGTCTATCACAGAATTTCTAATTCATAGTTTCTGAAACAGAAGTCGTAAAACTATTTTGTGTCGTATAATTATGTTGTATTTAAGTTTATCAATAAAGAGTTTTCTTATCTTATCTCTTATCTTAATTTCTACCAATCAACATACCAACATACATACGAACAACCCCTTTACCAATTCGTCTGTTCTGTTGCCCTAGTACAAAATGTTCCTTGATCATAACCAAAGAGGTGTAGGTATGTTATGCAGTTTTATATTTATAATATAATATGCATTATATGTTATATTTATTTGTATTCGTATAGCAATATTATATTTTGGTATATTTCGGACTTATTGTATTACCTACTTTTTTATTTTGCACCTGCCTCTACTTTCCACATGCCATAATCTACATTAGTAGATAATGCCACTAGCCTTAAATCCGCCCCTTTAAACTGATTTATGCATCAATATCACTAAATAAATAAGGACTTCTATACGACATATTGTTGACATATTCGTTTGGCTATTACAGTGGCCGTACTGCGACGGTGCCCACGGCAACCACAACAAGTGCACTGGCGACAACGTAGGACCGGTCGTCGTGCGCCACAAGGAAGCCAAGTAGACGCCGACACAGGCCACCGCACATCACACATCGCTACACAGGGGGAGACAGTTCATGGAACGGACAGGAATTAATGTGGAAGTATCCTTTTGGTAGGATATCTCGACTAGAATCCTTAGGAAAAGAATGTAGAAAAGGCAATTACAGACAGGCCAATTGATTTTGTACCAATTTTTAATTATTGTCTCGTAAATTTTTCAACGAAACACGTAACTTTGATTTTTTCAATAGAATACTTCCTTGTTAACAATTTAAAATCTGTTACCGACGTTATGCGTTAAAATAATAATGAAATTTAAAGATTTACGAAAACTCAGCTTTAGTAACGAATTTTAAAAGAGGAAATTGGCATAGTTATTTGCATAATTATTGGCAATTGATTTAGTAACAATTTTTATTATTGTTTCCTAAAGAACTTTTTCAACTATGCATTTTTCAATCTCTCTCTCTTCTCGTGTGGGACACCGAGTCATCCAACGAACCGAATTTTTCAATATAATACTTCCTTGTTAACAATTTAAAAACCCGGTTAAAGATGTTTTGCATTATTATCATAATGAAATTTAAAGATTTATGAAGTAACACAACTTTATTAATGAATTTTAAAAGAGGAAATTTTGCATATCTTCACTCATCCTTCTAAGCTTAATTTTGGGTGAAATAGTTGCCGAGCGGAGCTGATTACCCGTCTGCGAGCTCTCGGAAGCAAAATTTCTGTATAAGTATCAATTTAAAAAGTACAGAATATTAAAGAAATGTCTATCCTTATTAAAGTATTCGAGTTTTTATAAAACACCGGCCCGACTCCCGTCAAATAGCGATGTTGTTTACAGAATCGGCCCCCGGTTTTACAAGTGATAATCTTGTGATCGCCGTAGAATTTATCCTGTTATTTTTTAAATATAAACATTCTATACATATATTACGTAAAAACGTTAGTGTAAGCTCAATTTAGTAAGATCAAAGTGTAATATTTGTAACATTTAGTTGTGCATTTTATTGTTTTTTAAATATTTTTTAAAAGTTTTTGAAATTATAGGTTTCGATATGACGCAACTTTTTTTGTTTGTGGATTGTTACCTTAATGAATGAGTTTTTGAAAATAAAAGAGCTTCATAAATTAAATAAAACTTATTTTATTGACTCAATCGATCACTTATTTTCGATTTAATATGGGTACATATAAAATACAGAGTAAAAACAAAACTAAGCCTAAGATTTCTGAAATCATTAATAAGACTATAGTACCGCCGCCGAAAGAAGTTGGTTTTGACAGCTGTCATCTCCATACTAAAAGAGATGTCAACAAAGGAAAATGGACACTCTGCCATAGTATTATCACGAATCTGACAGCTGTCAAATACGACTTCTCTCGGCGGCGGTACTATTTTATTTATTTACGATTTATTGTACACATGAACATTAAAGAGAAAAACACATAAAGAATACAGACACAACAGGCACTGCTTATCTCTAATAAGAAATTTCTTACAGCCGCTTTACACACTATAGTAGCTTTACCACAAAAAATTTAGACACTCGTTAAAAACGTTTTAAAAATTATCTTTATACAAAGAACCGCTAGACATGCGTTCAACGTGCATCTAACTTTTTTGTGGTAAAGCCCAGTGGGTCGCGTTATGGAAATGACGCCTATTGCATTTTTTACAGTATAAACAGAAAAGACCTAAACAAACTAAATATTGAGTAGTTAGATGTCACTCTGGGGCCAAGTCACAAAATTCTAGTCAATTTCTATTTTACTTTTACATTTCATAGTTCTTTTTTTTTCGGAAATATTGGTCTACTAGCGGCCCGCCCAGCAGTTTCACCCGCTGCCACTCATTATCCCGTGGTAATAGTTGTTTTACTGCGGTAAAAAGTGGCCTATGTGTTATTCCAGGTTATAGTCTACCTGTGTTCCAAGTTTAATTCAAATCGGTCAAGCCGTTTGAGCGTGAAGAGGTAACAAACATACATACACACACAAAAACTGTCAGATTTATAATATTATATTTATGCGAATGCTTGAACAAAATCAGTCAAAATTTACTTATTTGGCCCCAAAGTGCATAGCGCCATCTATAGGCGTATACGCTATAAAAAAAACCTCAATATTGAATTTCAAAATGTTTGCAGAATATGTTGACTTGTGTAACCAAGCCAAGTTATACTAACTAAAATTAGGTATCTTAATAATAGTATTTAATCACAATCACAGTCTTGACATAAAAATTTCAAGGACTTTAAATAAAGAAGATTTAATATCGACTGGTTCACACTATTAGATTATCCTACTTTCACACATTTTACTTATACATAAAATTGACTTATCAGGCCGGAATAGTTTTAATTAAAAATAAATTATTTAGACTAAAGGGCAAGACAATTAACCTTTAATTATTATTGTGTTTTTAAGTTTTAAAAGAAATATTTGTAGGCATACAGGATGTAATAAATACTGCTGATATTTCTAGAGGTGGCCCAAAAATCGTTTCATATTTTTCCCAACAATTTTAATTGGTCGAAATATCAAATGATTTCTGTACACAAAATAATATGGTCGGTTAACAACACAATGTATCTAAATGTATCGGGAATCAGGAGGACACGTTTTTTTATTTCGGTCATTATTCCAAAGATTATATTATTCAGTTTATTATTAAATAAATAAATATCATGGACATTTCACACAGGGCCATCTAGCCCCCAAAACAAGTAAACTTGAACTATGGAAACTAGATTGCTGATATGAATACTAATTTGAGTATTTTTAAAGTAAATAAATACATATTATACATAAAAAACACCCAGACTAAACACAAGTATCTGAAAAATATTTCTTTCTTGTGGGGATCGAACCCATGATCCTCGGCGTAGCAGGCAGGGGTACTATCCGCTACGCCATCGGGCCATTCATTGGCCGGCTGGTTCGCACAGTCAAATATTATAGCAACTTTTAAACTTTCTAATATTCTCAATGGCAAGATTCGGTACTGAATGGGCCCGTCCAAAGCATATTCTTAATAAATAGAACACAGAAACTCACACACTCATCATCAGTGCCCACTGTTGGACATACACCAAACTCTATCCACACTTAAATGTTTTGAACGTAAATTCAATCTTGATTATATCGCTTGAAAAAATTATATTCAATTAGCTGTCATTCCAATGTCTCACATTATTATGGCACGACTATCCAGATCATACATTGCAAGTAATTAGTAATATACCGGCTAGTCGGGAGAGCCGACTATTCAGCCATATTTATAGTCGGCTAATAGCCGGCGACCAGTCGCCTGAATAGCCGATTGTAATAACGACATTGAATTTTAAACAATAATTTATTGCAACCAGTAGGTAATACTTCTGTTCGAAATGGAACTATGGCAGATGACGGGAGTGATTCCAATAGGCAGAATGGAGGGTTCCAGGTGGTGTCGGGAAATGGGTAGCTAGAGCTACCCTGCCTGGCCGGGTGTTGTGGCCAGGGGACCGACTGATCCACCTGGATATAATTGGAAGTTGACTTGTATATATGCGTTGCGAGGTGAAACACTTCGATATCGCGTTTCGTGCTCTTTGTTTCTCTGGCAATATGTCACGTCGCGCCATCATGCAGATATGTTGGAACTTCTGTTGCGTCTTGCTTGCTCGTGAACCACTTCGAGTGAGCTTCTTATAGTAGCGCCCAGAGGTCTCTACAGAACCACAACTATTTTAAATGGTGGAATGACGCGATTTCTTTTCCCAAACGTTACCGAAGTAATGATCGGCTCAGGCGACAAGTCGGAAAAGACGACTAATTGGCTGATTTTACGCCGATTAGTCGGCCAAACTATAGTAGGTGCTTTCTAGTTGTAATACTTTTGTCATACATACAAAGTCACGCACACAATAGTATAAATATTTATGTTATGAATATGTTCTACGTAAATATTGACTAAAATTACGGTAAAAATTATGTATGTTTGTAGGCCAAGAATGATCAAATATGCATTAGGATTTCGGCAGTGCTCAGTTAGTTCCTAATACGGCTGTTATACTAGTCTGAACACCGTGTACGGTCCGGCTTACATTGCTGGTTATTACACGGGTGTCATTTCAATAAAGTCAAGTCATAGCCTGGCACATCGCCGCCCGCAAGGTTGCCTGCTTGTCGGTTTTTTACAGATTGTACTTCGGAGAGTGTGCTCAAGAGCTTCACGACCAGCAGTAAGCTGAACAAGGTCGGACACTGCTAAAGAGTGGAACTCACTTCCTGCGTCTGTGTTTCCAAACGCATACAACCCTAATATCTTCAAAGTAAGAGTGAACAGGCTTCTTCTGGGTGAGCTCGCTCCATCTTAGACTCTGTCTCTGTCCTATGACCTAGACTAGAGTCAAGAGCAAACCCGTCTTTAATAAAAAAAAGATAACCAGCAATGTATGCCAGGCCGTGTACGGTATTCAGGAACAGCAGCGTAATATGGGTCTTTAAATAGAATAAAACAAAGTCGCTTCTTTCTGTCTGCCCGTTTGTCCATAAATACGTATGCTAAGATCTTTAAAACGGCGCAACGGATATAAATGCGTTTTTTAATAAATAGAGTGATTCAAAAACAAGGTATAGGGTGATTACACTAGTGACCGATAGCGCAAGCAGTTACTATGGAAACTCAAAATATTTTTGACATATTTCACTTATGTTCTTTGGGTAAGGTTGTTGCTTATCACCACCAGCCCGACTTGAGATTTTGCTCTCAGTCACTAGTAAATTTTCCCCCATTATGTTTAAAATCCCGGTGAAACGGTTAGGAGGTGTTACCATTTTCTAGAAAAAAAGAGTTCCTCAATTTTTTTGATTTTGGCTGTGGAGCATCGAGAGACCAATTTTTTGTGCCAGGCTCACTGTAACTCATCTCGGTAGGCGGGAAGGAAAAGAAATTGCGAATTCCGTATTCCAATCTTGCTCAAATGGCATAGCGTTGGAACGGTACCTATTCCACAGAACCGTTTTTTTTATATTTGCAATCCGGGAAATTGAGCTTCACATTAACTATGCTTTTATATTTTGAAGAAATATTATTATTTATATTCATTAGTTAGAGTTACCTCAGTCTTATTATTATACAAACAGATCATTACAACAGTAGTGAAAGGTGGTTCTCCCACTATGGCCGACTGACAGACGTATTTTGACGCATCCGTTTGTCAGACGAAAGGAAATTTCGAATTGCCATACAAACAACGGATACCACGGCACACTGTAATGTAACGTTGCGATTTTACCAAGGTGTTTGACAGACGCATCCGTCAGTCCGTCATAGTGCCATGGATTTGCCTAAATTTTATGCTATTTTTAATTAGGTAAGTTTCTTTCTTGGTTTTCTTTTGTAGAGTTCTTTTCTCTTCCCGTGGTAGAACAGTTGCTTTTACATCTGAAAAAACATCAAGTAAGTAATTATTTCTATTGAATTTCTACTGTTTTATTTCTTAGTTTATCGTTCATTTCTCTTCTTAGTTCATATTTGCAGCGCCGGGAACTAAAATTATACTTCGTTGACGAAATAAAAACGGCATTATTTATAATTCTGTTTACCTCGCTTTAACCACACCTCGGACACTGGCGCTCAAATGTATGAATCAAACGCGCACTAGGCACACAGTCTAAGCTCGCGTAGGTGAACGCGGACCATGCTTGTGTGTGTGAGACAACATGTCAGGGTTGCCGCCATTTTGCGTTCGCGAATCAAGAATGCAATGTGCGGCAGTATGAAATGACCTTCGTCGTCGCGTCCTTGCTAGCCGGTGTCTGAGCGTCCTCCGAGCGCGGGTGGGCGGCGCTTGTAGGGGGAGGCAGGGAGTGACCATACTGTACGCTAGTATGAAAACGGAAACTAGAGACGGCCTGGACACTTTCAAAGTAGGTATAGGTAGTTGGACGAAATAACGTTGTCAAAGTAGCTTGGATAGAGCCGGGCTGACACTATCAAAGCATGCAAACGGAGATTTGACGCGCTACTTTAATCATGGCAACACTTATTAGATCGTCCTTGGATGACCGTCCAATCAAAGTGAAGTAGGATCGCGTTCAACTTTTATCCAAGCAACTTTGTCAAAGTTACTGTGTCCAAGTATACTTTGATAGTGTCCTTAATTCGGAAATAAATTCTTTTAACTTACCTTAAATTCTCACTGAACGTCACAAGGTTTAGAAAAGGATAGGAGATGTCTAAGTCATGTCATGTCTTATATTCTGATGCAAAATTCGTGTTATCTGTCAAAATAAGGTGGCGCATTGTTATTTTTAAATATGACAGAACTTAGATATCTCCTATCCTTTTCTAAACCTATTTTACAGAAATTGATTGCTCTAATTTGAAAAAAAAGTAGTTTATTTCAAAATCTTAATACACATTTAGTGCCATTCAAGGTAACATACATGCATACATACATATATCACGCCTATATCCCTTAAGGGATAGGCAGAGCGTAAACGACCGTAAAAGAACATACTTTTGCGCCACGTCTGACAAACATTTCTGGGTTATTAAGAAAATTGTGTATCATACATACACATACACAAATCACGCCTATTTCCCGTAAAACGGATATTAACACCACGTCTGACAAAAGTTTGAGGGTCAATCAGATAACTGTGTATCACTATAGTGACAGTTTGTCAGCCCATCGTCTAAAATTGCAATACACATCTAACCCTCGAGTCCCTTAGTCGCCTCTTACGACACCCATGGGTAAGAAATGGGGTGATGCTATTCTAAGCCGGCATCACACGGCCTTGTGTATCAATTGTGAAAAATTAAATTAAGGCCAGTGTCTACGCGGCTGTACTAAAGTCATTTAAAATACTTACATCTATAGTTTCTTCTATATTGGGTTCATTCTTCAGCTGCTCGTGTTTCAGGCCGTTTCTTTGTCTGTAAATAATGAAAACATAAGGTTATTTATTCCAGTTTAATAAATAAATATGTATCTATTTAGTTCCTTGCATACAAACATAGGTACATATATACCACGCCTTTATCAGAACGAAATAAATGGCCATAAAAAAACGAACATTTTCGCCACATCTAAGAATTGAAGGTCATACAGAAAGTTGTGGATCGCTTTAGTGACAGGTTGTCATCCCATCGCCGAAAATTGCAATACACATGTAACCTTCGAGTCCCTTAGTCGCCTCTTACAACACTCACAGGAAATAAATGGGGTAATGCTATTCTAAACCGACATCATAGCACACGGCTTTCAAATTCGCACAATTTAAACATCAAATGTTCACAGTTTCAAAAATGTATTTTAATGAGACAGTAGGTAGGTAATAATTATGTTCCAACGAGTCTCTAATAGCAATAAAATAAATTTTATTAAAACCGTATCCCTTTCTATTCCTAGTATCGCGCCAGGTTGTCATAAAAGAAAATTGAATACACCATAAAGTGTGTCATAATCTCCCTTCTTAAGGTGAGTTGTGCCGCAGAACTAGCGCAACTTCACGAGAAAAATAATACTTTCATACAAACAACACATCCGAATGTCCTTTGCTCAAAAACAAAAAAGTTAAATTTGTTTTTATTTAAGTTTTAGGTCTCACGGCGCTCTACAAACAAATGTTATCTCCTCCATAGCAAAATACCGTGTGATGCCGGCTATACCGTGTGATGCCGGCTATACCGTGTGATGCCGGCTATACCGTGTGATGCCGGCTTAGAATAGCATCACCCCGTTTCTTACCCATGGGTGTCGTAAGAGGCGACTGAGGGACTCGAGGGTTAGATATGTATTGCAATTTTAGGCGATGGGCTGACAACCTGTCACTATAGTGATACACAGTTATCTGATTGACCCTCAAACTTTTGTCAGAAGTGGTGTTAATATCCGTTTTACGGCCGTTAATGCTCTGCCTACCCCGTAAGGGATATAGGCGTGATTTATGTATGTATGTATGTATGTCCATAGCAAATGCTGAGTGAGAAACTTTTTGTTATCATCTAAGTTTTAAAATTTGTGACTGTACCTAATGATAAGTTGATTGTTGGATAACAAATAAACATTTTCTAATTTCTATTTCAAAAGCCTTTATATTCTCTGTAATTAAAGTTATGGATGAAACTGCCACAAACTGCTGGTACTAATTGTTGTAACTTAAATTACCGCGATTATTTCATCGAGTTTGTAGGATCTAATTTTGCTTCAGACTTGGTTTGGTAATAGGACATTCTGATGAATTGTATGCATAAGAAATAGAATACCAAATTGGAAGAGGCATCGCCACTAGTAATGGCGAAAGTCGCAGGTTCAAATCCTGACCAAAATAGAGAGAAATATCGACTGGGCCGATGGCATAGCGGCCTGCCTGCTACGCCGAGGGTCGTGAGTTCGATCCCCAAAAGATACAAATAAATGTTTAAGTTATTTTCAGATATTTGTGTTTAGGCTGGGTGTTTCTATGTATATTAAGTATTTATTTACAAAAAAGTACAAGCTTTGCTTAGTTTAGGACTAGATGGTGCTGTGTGAAATATCCAGGATATTTATTTATTTATTTTCGTGAAGAGGCGCTAGTTCTGCGGCATAAATCGCCTTAAGACCACTAACAGAAGCTATAACGCAGTAACACAGCTATTCACAACCACTGTACAGCTTCCCACTAAAGTTTGATATTGGGATATAAAGCTGTTGGCCTTACCATAAAAAGTGAACATAGGTCGAAATAAGTCAAAAATATTCTGAGCATAGCAACTCAAATCAGCTGACCGGCAATTTTGTATGGGGAATCCAATTTATTTTTTATTTTTCGACCTATGTTCCTTGGGGAAAGTTGCTCGTTATCACCAGCTCGTTCTGCGTTTTCGGTATAAGGCACTAGTAAAAACAAGTTATTTAACAAGCTGAAAGGATGTTATGTACTATAGTACTGCCAAAATCCTTTAGGACATATACTATAGGTGATCAGTGCCCAAAATGGAACATGGGTCGAAAATTCGAAATATAAAAACCTAATGGAAGGTCAATTCTTTGTAATATTCCGATTTATATTGCACGGCGAAGTTCAGTTTTATTAGGACCTTGACGTCCTTTCAGCTTATTATACTCTTTTCGTTACTCCCTATATAACACTGAATGACTGATAGAGATTGGATGGTTGAGGCTGGTAGAGATCGCTTTCAGCAATAAGGCTGAATTTGCGCATTTTTAGTTTATCTTTCCCTGTTATTTGGAATGCGCAATAAGTTGTTTTACTTTCTTACTTACTGAAATAACAATAATAAATTTCATGGATATTTCACACAGCACCATCTAGCCCCCAACTAAGCAAAGCTTGTACTATGGGAACAAGATAGCTGATATAATACATAAATACTTTTTTTGTAATTAAATACATTAGTACAATACATAGGCCCTATGGTTGGCCGGTAGAGAATGCTGCGAGGCATTAGGCCCGCCATTTGTACGTTTGTACAATAAAGTTTTATAAAACAAAATAAAAATAGAAAACACAAATACTTGTGCTGTGTGGGGATCGAACCCACGAACCTCGGCGTAACCGGCAAGGGTACTACGCCATCGGGCCAGTCAGTTAATAAAGGTAAACTTGTGTGGTGCGGTTGTTAGTTGTCCGGCTTCAAATCCGGTCCCGGTTTCCTGTATAGTGTGCGCAACCGCTGCGTGCGCCTACGCATCAGGGTGTCAACTTACACGCACAAAGCGCTCACTACAGTGGCATATGAGTGCCGCTTGAGATCGCCCCGTGTGGTATTTTTGTACTTACACAATATTATTTTACCTACCTCTTCTTGTAGCTCAAATACATACACATATCGCGCCTATAATCCCTTGCGGGGTAGGCAGAGCGTAAACAGCCGCAAAAAACGGCCATTTACACCACGTCTGACAAATGTTTAAGGGTCATTCGGAAAATTGTTTATCGCTATAGTGATAAGTTGTCAGCCCATTGCATAAAATTGCAATACACACCCTCGAGTCCCTTAGTCGCTTCTTACGACTCCCACGGGAAAGAAATGGGGTGATGCTATTCTAAGCCGGCATCACACGGCAAAATACATATGAAAATAGCAAATTGAAAAAATTTAAGCGACGGCCCGTACTTGAACCCGGAACTGTGGAATACCGTCCCACTGAGCTACCGGCGCCTCGACTGCTACTACTAAATTTTCAACTTCTATGCTCATACCGATTATACCAAAACGATTAATATGCCACTGTAAGTGCAAACAACTCTTTCTCGTTCGTTTTTTTTGACACCGAGTCGAGAAACGATCCAATGAACCCGGATTAAGGACTTCCACAGGACTTTTTTAGGTTGCTCTAAGCGTCAATCAGTAAACATATATTTGAAATGCATTTGTTTTTGGGGCTGACTTTGTTTATTATCTAAGTAGTATTTCCTTATCTCAACTTTTTAATAAATAATAAAAATAAAAAAACTGTAAATTAGTTAAGTACTTGAAAAGTCATCAGTATGAATACTTACTTAACTGTAAGATAGGCTGTATTGCTTTCAAGTATCTAGAAGCAACGTCCCGTGTGAAAAACAGTCGTTATGCTAAAAATACATAATGCAACCAATTTATGTACTGCTATAATAATTTCTAGTCCTTTTTGCTTCTGTACCATCAGTAGCACGTCAGCCTAACTCTTAAAGGATCAACCTACACTCTTTTCGCCGTGCCGTGTGATGCCGGCTTAGAATAGCATCACCCCATTTCTTACCCATGGGTGTAGTAAGAGGCGACTAAGGGACTTGAGGGTTGGATGTGTATTGCAATTTTAGGCGATGGGCTGACAACCTGTCACTATAGTGATACACAGTTATCTGATTGACCCTCAAACATTTGTCAGACGTGGTGTTAATATCCGTTTAAGTAATAGGCCGTTAACGCTCTGCCTACCCCGTAAGGGATATAGGCGTGATTTATGTATGTACCTATGTATAATTATGTCTGTTTAAAACTAGGATAGTAGATGTCATACGACTATTTTAGTCATGTCAACTCTCTGTTTGATAGTCTATGATTTCTGCGCCATTTCGCAGATTTCCTTGTATGTTTAACCGCAATATTTTTAATCTCCGCTAAATTGTGACATATACCGCGTAAAATATGTAAAATCATACACAATTTAAGAGGTGATCATCTTCTAACCTTAAAGCTTATTAAACGGGTACTAAACAGAATATGGCAGTGCTATTTTTAGTCAGAGATTTTGTCGGTAACATGGAGTCAAGACTATTGATCCAATAAAAGGGGTAACTCGAGGAGCTGGTAATAGTACATGTGCCTCTACAATCTACATCATATCGCTCTCTCGCCCACTTATAAATCCAAGTAACTGACCAACAAAATTACGTAAGTTTAGAAATGAACAAGACATAACTGATTTATGTTTGAACTTTAAAATGAACTCCCGTGTCAGATTATAAAACCCACAAATAAAACCTTTATTTTATTACTCCTATTGTTAAACGCTCATCAATTTAAACACAGATATAAATCCGTATGCTCGTAATATACATGGTGTAAAAAAATTAGCTAAGAATATTTTAAGGGGTGAACCAGTACGTGAAACTGAACAACTTTCCCCAAGGAACATAGGTCGAAATATGAAAAAAAAAATTGGCCCTCCCATACAAATTATCCCGGCCGGGTAACACACTAAGTATGGGAGGGTCAAATTATTTTTTCATATTTCGACCTATGTTCCTTGGGGAAAGTTGTTCAGTTTCACGTACTGGTTCACCCCTTAAAATATTCTTAGCTAATTTTTTTACACCTTATATAAGAATGATTGTATGTGTCGTAGTAAAATGGCAAAACGGTGAATTCATTTTCCATTGTCCTAAACAGATGTAAGAATTCTGACTAACTTCTAGGATTATGGACAAATTCCTAAAATTGTTTACGAATAAGGCAAGACGAGGGTCAAAAGGTATTCCTAGGACTTTGATTTGTTTACCAAATGGTAGAAGGAAGTTTATGATTTAGGAATATTCCGGCTTTTGGTCAATTTCCTAGGATTTGGGCTGAATTCCTAATTCTGCCATTTTACTGCAACTAACGTTTTGTCAACTGACGTTTTTTAATAGGTCGACTAGAAATAGGTAGGTTGTAAAATGTAAAGCCGTCAATCATTATTGTTATAGCTTTGTGCAATTGTGCATTTCAGTAATCAATTGAACTGCCAATTGAACTACCGTGAAAAAATGCATTTTACAACCTGTGCCCGATATTATCAAACTACAGGCTACAATTTTACAGGTACAATTCGATGTTAATTGTTAATTTAGACACAATGACATTGACACCAGGAATATTAGCTGGCTACGCAAGGAATCGTAACCTGCAGTTTCATAACATAGGGCACTGTTGTTTGCATAGTCATGAGAAAGTATGGATCATCTCTTTTCCATAATTCAATAAGTATTAAGTAGCCTAAATACGAGTTCAAATTCTACTAGTGATAGATAGCGAAGACTCAAGGCTGGTGATGATAAGGAACAACTTTCACCAAGGAACATAGGTCGAAATATGAAAAGAAACCTGATCTTCCATACAAAATGTACCAGATGACCAAGTCAAATGTATGGCAGTATTTTTTTTTTCATAAATCTGGCATCATGGGCCACCAGGACCTATTTTCTATTCTGCGTCACTCACAAGTACATCCTCCTCCATACTATGAGCGCTCCAAAAGCCAGCATCACAATAGCACACACCACCATGACCATCAGAAACGCGGCTGCACTGCGGGAACCACCTCTCCATTCCCCCCTGTGACACTGTCATCATGTGAACCAGGACCTATGGTCTATTCCGTGTCAATACTCACAAGTACATTCTCCTCCATACTATGAGCGCTCCATACGCCAACATCACAATGTCATTTGCTGTCATGGAGCTGTCATCATGTGAACCAGGACCTATGGTCTATTCCGTGTCAATACTCACAAATACATCCTCCTCCATACTATGAGCGCTCCATACGCCAACATCACAATGTCATTTGCTGTCATGGAGCTGTCATCATGTGAACAAGGACCTATTGTCTATTGTCTTGAGGTGAACTATTCCGCTTCCACAACACATTTAATAGGTAATTATCTATCAGAAACCAGTTTTTGTAAGTATTATTGAACTTAGGTAAAGCTGTGTGCAATAAAATGTGTAGAAACCGTCTTTCATTGAGACATGCATGGTCTAGGAAAAACTGCATTTCCCACGCGTTAGGAAATCGCATTATCTTATCAGCTCATAAGTAGAATGAGGTCTTAATATTGCATAAAGGTTCACAAAATGATAGCAAAAAAGGGCTATCACTAAAGTTTAATATTTAAACAAGCTTAAGACTTTTCATTGGGGTTTTTGCCTGTTATTGAATTTTTCGTGTCAATACTAACAAGTACATCCTCCTCCATACTATGAGCGCTCCATAAGCCAGCATCACAATGGCACACACCACCACGACCATCAGGAACGCGGCTGCACTGCGGGAACCACCTTTCCATTCCCCTCTGTGACACTGTCATCATGGGCAACCAGGACCTATGGTCTATTCTGCGTCAATACTCACAAGTACATCCTCCTCCATACTATGAGCGCTCCATAAGCCAGCATCACAATGGCACACACCACCACGACCATCAGAAACGCGGCTGCACTGCGGGAACCACCTTTCCATTCCGCTCTCGTGGAGCTGTCGTCATGGGCAATCAATTCATCTGGACCTGCAAATTGTGTTATATTATAAGGTGAACCTGATTCTTCTAAAATCCTTATTTTCTCCCCCGTTGGCTTTGAGACAATGGGCTTATCAGCAAAGAAAATTATTAGTTGACAGCGCGCCTCAATGAGACCACCTGCGACCGGAGAGCTGGCAACTTTCTCAAGTTTCGCCATTCGGGGAAAACACTGCTAACTTATTAGGGACCATGTCTCATGGGGAACTGAAGAACTTCTTTGTTACTTTTAAGGTGAATTATTTCTATATTTGATAAAGTTTAATGTTTAGACCCTATACTTATTTCTTTCGGATCGGGGTGATATGATTTGTGGCTAACCCTCATACGGTAGATGGATTCACTACCTCAACACGGTTGACCATGGTCGGCAGAAGTCAGAAATTCTACCTCGCCTTTTACGACTTGAGGTGAACTATTCCTGGGCAGCTTCCACAACACATTATCTATCAGAAAGCAGTTTTTGTAAGTATTATTGAACTAAGGTAAAGCTATGTGCAATAAAATGTGTAGAAACCGTCTTTCATTGAGACATGTTCTAGGAAAAACTGCATTTCCCACGCGTTAGGAAATCGCATTATCTTATCAGCTCATAAGTAGAATGAGGTCTTAATATTGCATAAAGGTCCACAAAATGATAGCAAAAAAGGGCTATCACTAAAGTTTAATATTTAAATAAGCTGTAGACTTTTCATTGGGGTTTTTGCCTGTTATTGGATTTTTCGTTTCTTTCCACATGTGAAATATAACCTCACCGTTTAGTAAAAGGGGTTGACTTTCCTGGATGTTAAGTTTTTCAGACATTATTAATGCGGCGGTCGGCGGTTGAAAAACTCTGACACCAGGGTGCATCGGGTCGTTGACGATTCGGTGTCCCACACGAAAAGAAAGAAAGAATGTATATAATCAAACGTAGGAATTGTAAAATCCAAAATAAAAACAACTTAAATCCGTTTAAAATTGTTTTATTGTGATGAGTAATAGTTGTGCAAACTCAAGAAAATATTAAGAAAGAATGTGTTATGGAGTTTACCTTGTAACAGCTCTGCCTGCTGTTTGGGTTCAGGCGGAAGTGGAACATCAGCTCTCGCGTCTTCTGCATCATCAGGAAACGGCGGTAGATCTATGTGCTCCTGGTTGTCGTCTCGGGAATGCAGCATGTCGAATACTTCCGTTCTACGAAATTTATAAAGTTATTAGAGGTATGTGTGCAGAAGCTGGCCCTTAAGATACCAAAATAAAGTCACATGTTTGTAATGAATGACACTAGGCCTAAATAATTTGAGATTAATTCAATATTAATGCAATTCTTTAAAAAAGCCACGCAAAAGCGTATTTTCTTCTCTATTTTGCTACTCTTTCTTCTCTTACCTGCTGACTCCATTCTTATCGCATGGAGTCACCATTCGTATTAGCTTGTCTTCTACTCCTTTCTGCAAACTGGGTAGAATGTTCTCTCCTTCTTTTTTTTCTCTTACCTTCTGACTCCATTCTTAACGCTGACTAGTAACTTCATGAGCGTCGCATTAGCTTCTAAAGTCTGGTATCTTCTACCGCTTTCTGTAAACTGGGTAGTATGTTCTGCCATTTTTAGAGTCTGTGCGGGATGAAATTAGGCGTGGCAATTGAGGGCGCCTCTGTGCCTCAGTATGAAAAATGTCATAGCAACCTATATAAAAATTATAAGTTCTATTTTTGCCGACGCCTATTCTCTTTTTGCACAGACTCTAGCTACTTTTCCTTCTCTTACCTGCTGACTCCATTCTTATCGCTGACTAGTAACTTCATGAGCGTCGCATTAGCTTCCAAAGTCTTGTATCTGCTGTTGTCTTCTACTTCCTTCTGCAAGCTGGGCAGTGTGCTGTCCTCTCGAGTCATGCTTGCGCTGTTGCATGTTTGGACACCTGGAAAAACGTTGTTTGATTATTGATTTAGTTGGTGATGATTGTGATCATAGTGGTTATTATTATTAGTCAAACTAAGGTTTTAAAGGTTTTCAATTATTTAATATCTAAGTAACACATACGTTTATCTTATTTGTTATTTCAATATTTTTTCTAGCTACCAGATCAAAGTTATCCCTACTGTGATTTAAAAAGGAAAAACGATTTTCGTTACTAAGTAGGTATTTGGAATATTTACATCTTACTTATGTAATTCGGTATGCCGGATATTTTTTTATGGATTGTTTTGAAAAACAGATTATTTTAAGAATCTGATTTCATTGTATTTATTTCAAGAGAATAATATTTTTTTCTATAAGTATTTCATAAGTTTTGAGGACAAGACGTCACAAATTTTGGTAAAGTGTTAATATGCCTATTGTGCGTGCAGGCCATACACAAAGAAAAAGTTAAGGCGTCGCGTCCTACAAAGGTCAACAAGAATAAATATATTTTATTAAACACCTATCTTAGTATTGATACACTTTTTTATCAGTCTAATAAATAGATATTGTAAATAAGGAATAAAAAGGAATTTTCTTTTTGAGAATAAAAAAAGTAAGTATTCCAAGAACTCTGTAGATGGCGTTGAACTGACTACTTTACTAGATGCCAAATCCAAACCCAAAGCCCAAAGGCATGAAAAAAAGGAAAAAAGTAATTGTTCTTATTGAATAAATCCTCGTTTTTCGCGCTTTGTTATTGATTGTTACGGTTGCATTAAGTTACGTTTTACGGTCTCATACATAAAAGTGAGAAAGTCGAAAAATTATGTGACGTTACGTTCCTTACGTTAACGTACCAAGTACAGTATCCAGCGACTAAAGTACCACCGTTCCAATAAGTCGTATTTGACAGTTGTCAACTCCATACTAAACGAGTGGTCAACAAAGGAAAATGGACCCTCTGCCATAGTATTATCACGAATCTGACAGCTGTCAAATACAACTCATTGGAAGGGCGGTACTTTAGGGAAGAAATAGCTTTGAATTTCTTGAAATGTACATTTTAGCATAGAAAACACCACGTGTTGGATTATTCTTCTGTAAACATTACAGTAGCAAATGCACATACTGTTTTCCTTATTTATAGACTGTCTTATTCTTTACCACGTGCAAACACCTTACTACTTAGTAGTTTTATGGACAAGCTATTTATTAAACAATAGAGATATGTACGTGCACATTTATAACTTCTGTTTATTCAGAAAAATACCATCACGAAAATAGCAGGTATAGAAACAACAGTTCACTGCTGGGCATGTGCCTCCCCTTATCGGAGGGTGTTGCCATACTCACCACGATTGACAGTCGGATAGGCGAGCGCAGTGCAATATGTTGCATTCACAGGGAAAGTTACTGCCAATTCCCTAGATAAATTGATCCCTTAGTTGCGATTTGCGACACCCTCGGGTAGAATTGGGGTGATGTTATTATAAACTGGGGGAAAACATTTAGTTCTCATGGGAAAATCTGCAAATAACATCGACCTAAAGCTTACTTAAGACGAACAAACATAGTTTTGTTATATTGAAATAATATTTGAATAATGTTAAGGAACAGTTACTTATCTTAGCCTGTGCTAGATTGTTTAGTGTATACCTACTTATCTATAGGTAAGTGGGTCGTTAGTCGACAGACTGCGAGATTAGAAAACGCAGGTGTACCTCCTATTAGCCGCACCTCGACTTATCCATTTCACGGTTCAACTTATTCTAGATGTTCATATAGTACAAATATATATCACGCCTAATGCCCTTGCGGGGTAGGCATAGCGTAAACGGTCGTAAAAAAGGCTCATTTACGCCGCTTCAGATATACGTTTTAGGGTGATTCAATAGGTGCACATGTAACCGTCGAGTCCCTTAGTCGCCTCTTACGACACACATGGGAAAGAAATGGGGTGATGCTATTCTAAGCCGGCATCACATGAAGTTTCAATGTTCATATAGTAACTAAGAATAACCAGTTTAAATAAGTAGTATCTTTGGATGGTAGCTCGCGATACTGATGATAGATAGTACGTCACTAATAGGCCAAGTCATTTAAATATTTTTTTTGCAAATTCTTATGCTCTAGGAAAGTTTTGTCATAATGAAAAATATCTATTTTACAACAGGTTTATAATTGTAAGTTAGTTTTCCGTAACTAATTTCGAGATTAGAGAGCAGTTGTGCTAATAATGCCAGTCATCTCTTTAAATAACTATAAAGATTATCGAATTTATCGAACCTAAGGTCGAAGTCCAACCAATTAACCACAAGCAAGATGTAGCATTACGACCATGAACGACCATTACAAACTAATTTGTTCATAAGAAAAAAAGATTTTTATTATAAAAATAAATTGAAAATATTACGCATTTCAATTCAACTCTTTATTTAAATGGCCACTGTCAATATAGACTTAGAAGAGGTAGGTAAATGTGAAGTGTGAACTCAATCGAGAATCATGGGTACTAGTTATTTTTTACACGACTACCAAACCAAAAAAGGAGTGTAATGTTTCCAAAGTTCATGTATATAGGTATGTATGTATTTATACATATACGTGTGATTCTTTAAGACTCAAACTCTTTCACCACAGAACCACAAAGTATTGGTGGCGGGAACAGGATTCGAAGACGAATGGTATCGGAAGAACCCTTACATTATCAGGCTAGGATTTATCTCAGAAAGCAGTCGTGATTTAATTTTTAAAAATTTATAATGCTTGTTTATTAAATGGGTCGTATTATTCTGTCATGCCGATGCCGTGAGACCGTGAGGCTTAGAATAGCATCACCCCGTTTATTTCCCGTCGGAGTCGTAAGAGGCGACTAAAGGACTCGAGGGTGTGTTGGTGAGGTTGCTATTTCAGGCGATGGGCTGACAACCAGTCACTATGGCGATACACAATTTACCGAATGAATCTCAAATATTTGTCAGACGTGGCGTAAATGTCCGTTTTTTGCGGCCGTTTATGCTCTGTCTACCCCGCAAGGGATTATAGGCATGATATGTGAATGAATGTGATTATTCTGTCACCTCACCCACCGTGTGATACAGATGTTAATGAAACGTGCTTGGATTTGAAATAGGTACATATTTACTCTTACATACGTAGTATACAATCCTATATAAAATCACGCCTTTGCATGTCTATCGGGTTAGGCAAAGCGGCAACGGACAAATAAAATCCATCTCCGCAAAGAGTATAATTCCAGCAGAGTTTCAGTTTACAAGAGTTTAGTTATACTCTTTCTATAGCTCGATAATTTTTGAAGAGTTTAGTTACTTTTTCTGTAACTCGGTTAAAATAAGGCAGTGTGTACACCCAACGGGTCAGTTTAAGCTAATGTGTGCTTAACGGTGCTTACTGGTTTAAGTTAAGCCCGAAGTGAGTGGTACTTAACATGTCATGAATGAATTATCTGGCGGACAAGTTGCAACGGTTTGGAAGCTTGGCAAAAAAAAACACTTAATTGGGGTTCCGTACATGTCTTTTTAATGGAACTTAATTCGACTATACAGGGTGTAACGGACAACCCTCCGAATACTGATAAGGTCCATTGCGAATATGAAACTGAACAACTTCCCACAAGAAAATATTTCAGGAAACATCAAAATTTTTATTAGTTCCCATTTCGAACTCATAATTTTTTTTGAGTAAGGCTGAATTTTTTTTTGTCTTTTCCTGACATGATGTCTCTAGAAGAAAATTGTTCAGTTTCATGGTCTGTATGCACCCTCTCAGTATTCGGAGGGCTGTCCCTTACACCCCGTATGTTTTTGTATGTACGTCTGTTCCACGTCTAGATCCATTTGGTTTGGTATATAATTATGTATGTTTTATTCGAAAGTATAGATACTATCACATCAACCTACCCCTTTAAGAGATCAACTTATACTGGATACTCATAAACTGTATGCAAAACCAGCTTAAGTTCTTAAAGGGATAGGTTGACGTGCTGCTGACAGTACTCTCAAAGTGCCCAAGTATAAACCTTAAGACTAAAAGTACCGACAGTCAATCAATCTAAACTTGATGGATGAGATCATGAGATGAGGAATGGGAATGAGTCATAAAGTTTGTTCGCACTCGTCATCCGAGACTTGTTGTCTAGAGCGTTAAACTACAGGGTGCGACTAGAAAAAGTAGTCGATATTCAAAAGTTTTGCCGTGTGGTGCCGGCTTAGAATAGCATCACCCCATTTCCATTAGTGGGTGTCATCAAAGGCGACTAAGGGATGATTCGAAATTGAAATTGAAATTGAAATTTGAAATTGAAATTGAAATTCTTTATTCAATGTAGGATAGTATTATCATATCACTTATTGACGTCATGAACCGTCATTGTAAAAAAAAGAAATTTGTATCACACAATTTTCTTTTTTTTATAACAATTTTGTAATGTCCTAATAGAAAACCGGCTCGGGCGGGAGAAAAAAAATAAAAAAAATCAAAGCACTGCCACGGGGCTGGCCAGGTTAATCACACGGCATGTAACTTTACGCCACCACCATCTGAAAACGATATTTGTTTCAAATTGAAGTCAAGATTTGCGTTTTTTTTTTTATTTATTTATTTCCGAACAATATACATTGTGTTGAAAATATAACATAACATAACATTATTAACTACATGTACAATCTTTAATACGACATTTCTGAGAAAACATCTAATAATAATTCAATTAAATGCATTAGGTAATTCAATTTAAAATGAGACCAATTCATACAATATATATGCAAAAAACACTACTATTATTTTTCGCCATCACAATCCTATTTTAGGTAAAAAAAAATCGACTAAAAAGATAATAATATAATATACAGGTAAATAAATAATTCAAATATAATGTCAAAAATTTTCAAATTAAATGTCATAGCCATAAATTATAAGTATTACAAAATTATTTTTATTATTTTTAAATGTCAATTGTATATGTAAATATCTATATTTAAACTGAGTTTTAAATTCGTTTAATTTAAGTTTAAGTATGTTACGAGCGCAGCACAGCTTTTATTCGTTTTTCCTCCCGTCTATCACGTCACTGATAGACGGGAGGACACATTGTTCTCATTGTTGGTAAATGCCCTCATTGATCGAAAAATTAACGGTGTCTTTGTGGATATCTGACAACCCTGGATCATTTTCATACGGCGGATATATTGTACATTGTTAAGTTTGGGAGAAAAATGTTGTTTGTAATTTGATCTTGTGCTTTTTATGTTGCATATAATTCGGTCCGTGTGATGCCGGCTTAGAATAGCATCACCCCATTTCGTAAGAGGCGACTGAGGGACTCGAGGGTGTGTATTGCAATTTTAGGCGATGGGCTGACAACCTGTTACTATGGCAATACACAAATTTTCCGAATAACCCTCAATTATTATTTCGTCAGACGTGGCATAAATGTCCGTTTCTTGCGGCCGTTTACGCCCTGCCTACCCCGCAATGGCGTGCTATGTGTGTAATTCGGTCCTTAGTAATAACAAAGATATACAAACTTTACGAAAAATAGTGGCAACCTGAACGTATTAAATTCTAGCAATAAAAAAGGTGAACTGTTACTTTTATATTAATTCTCACGTCATGTCTAAACTATGCCGTGTGATGCCGGCTTTGAATAGCATCACCCCATTTCTTGCCCGTGGGAGTCGTAAGAGGCGACTAAGGGACTTGAGGGTGTGTATTGCAGTTTTAGGCGATGGACTGACAACCTGTCACTATGGCGATACGCAATTTTCCAGATGACCCTCAAATGTTTGTCAGACGTGGCGTAAATGTTCGTTTTATGCGGCCAATTATGCTCTGCCTACCCCGCAAGGAATTATAGGCGTGATATGTGTATGTATGTATGTCTAAACTATCTAACACATGTTATCTAGAACCTGTCCGGAGAAAGTAGACGATGAGACCAGATGAATGACGTAATCACTCATTGACTAGTTTTGAACCGGTCTATGATAATAATGATCCTATTTATATCAAACGCTAACTAGATCGTCTGTTAAGCTTTTTGTAAGACTCTACATTAATGTGGACAAATTGTAACAAAAAAATATATCTTGTCAATTACAAAATTGTTAAAGTTTTATTTAAAATATTTATTTATTTATTATCCTTGTTTACATTAAAGAATGATGTTATTTGAATTTAGAAATACAATCTCTTTATTGTCCGTTTGTTGTACACAAAACATTACAAGAGAATCACATACAAAGAATAACGACACAACAGGACAACTAATTTCCACTAAGAAAAATCTTCCAGCTGACCTACGTAAAGTGAGACTTTATAAAACAGGCGGATTAGGCGTCCACAATAGAATACTTATAATAAGATAAAATAAACCTACACACGAATAGATTAAATATCTAGGTATGTAAAAGAGAAATACATATCTACAGTACTTCATATTTGCGTCATTCCAATAATCCAGTTTTGGCAGCTGCCGAAATCATGCTTTTGCTTTGACATAAGGTCTATATATTTTTCTTTGCTGACTCCTTTGGGTTTGATAGGTGGTAAAATTTTCTTATTGGAGTGACGCGAATATTAAAAGTAAAAATATGATTTAGACTTCGTCTTCCAATCCAATGCGTTTCTATTTGTTCTATGCACACACTTTAATTTTGAAATAGGTACCTAGTGTAAACAGTTTTTACTTCTCAGATGCCTTTAGTTTAGGAGGTTGACCCACTTGTCGTCCGTCGCTGCGTATTTTTAACGCATCGTAACGCATGCGTCTGTCAAACGAAAGGAAATTGCGGATTCCGATTATATTTCCATACAAATACAGCTACGGTTCGTTACGGTGGGTGCGTAACGGATGCGTCTGTCAATTCGTTTTGGTAATCAGCCTTACTTTATTAATTACTAGATTTCCGACCAGCGCAGCGGTTTCACCCGCTGCCACTCATTTCCCCGTTGTAATAGTTGTTTTTCCGCGGTAAAAAGTAGCCTATGTGTTGTTCCAGGTTATATTCTACCTGTGTTCCAAATTTCATCCAAATCGGTCAATTCGTTTTAGCGTGAAGAGGTTACACACACACATACACTCAGATTTATAATTTTATCATAATTATAATACCTAGCTACGGCTGCAAGAAGAAACAAGTAAAGTACAGTTAATAAACACACACACACAACACAGCAAGCAAACCCTTTTGGTCTGTTCCTTAAGGGTGGGGCAGACCGGCTCCGTATGCGTTCCGTATCCAGCTCTCGTCCGTAGTCACGCACGAACTTATGACGTTGTAATGTATGGGACTGTATGAGATACGGCACACCGCTTGCGTGCAGCACGGAACGGATACGCAACGCAAGCGGTGTGCCGTATCTCATACAGTCCTATACATTACAACGTCATCAGTTCGTGCGTGACTACGGACGAGAGCTGGATACGGAGCCGGTGTGCCCCGCCCTTTATACGACATAATAGTCTCGGCTTTTAGGCCTCATTCATTTCCTCGTGAGAACCCGACTTGTTGGCAAAAAACAGCTATGACTAACCGACAGAGCCAGATCGACATACACTGCTGGTTATCTTGCGTTTACTGTAATAACGCCCAATTAATAACCAGCAATGTACGCAAAATCGGGCTTTGTCAGTCGGTGGAGGTATAGCAGAATGATAGCCGTAAAAAGCTCCAGCCGCGTAGCGTAGGTAGTGTTTCAATTGTTTTCGTCTCGTAATAATAATAATTGATTGAATGCTCAGTCGCACATAAATTAGGTCCGTTGTGTGTCGGAAGGAGAAAGACCCCTCTTGACCCGGCGACTACTTTGTAGAGGTATATTCACAGCATTATACAGTGTGATGCTTAGAATAGCATCACCCCATTTCTTTCTCGCGGGTGTCGTAAGAGGCGACCAAGGGACTTCAAGTGTTTTATTTGATACACAATTATTTTCGACGGGCTGACAACCTTTTAATATAGTGATACAAGATTTTTCTGAAACGGCCATCAAATATTTGCCATAGCGACCGTATTTTTACAGCCTTTAACGCTCTGCCTACCCACTACCCACAATGTATGTAGTATGTATGTATGCTATACAGTGTGTTTGTTTGACGAGTGTACAAACTTTTTGGGCGTGTTCTAGACGTGAAATTGAACCACTTTTCTTTGTACTAGGAAAAAGTAGCCCGCCTCTCCTATACAAAATTTGTATTGGAGGGCCAAATACTTTTTTAATAGGTATTTCGAAGAAAAGTATTTCAGTTTCAAGTCTAAAATAAGCCCAAAAATAATATTGAATATTGTCTAGTTGTCATCCAAACACATAGTACAGTGTCTGTGTTACTTTGGTCTGTCTGGCACTCGATTTAAGGAGGTCTCAAATTTGATTCCCAGCGGGTGACCACAATTGTACCAATACCTATATCGCCAATATTATCAGATACCCTTAGAAAGAATGTATCGCATCCATTCTATCTTGCAATGCGGTCTAGTTTTTTTAATAGCTCAATTATCTGATAATCTCAAACTCGGAAAATTAAACGGCTGGTTTTAATGGCAAAATTGCAAGTCAGGCTTCTAACTATCTATAATACTAAAGTTTACCTATCCTTATAGGTCAATTTTACAAAAAAAAAGTTAAGTAAAGTTAATTTTGCATTACAACCGCTGCTTAAAGAAGGTACTTACTACCATTTGATTTTGCGGTAATTTTGTCAATGTCGTTATGAGCAGTTTAATTATAAGCTGAAAAATTAAGGAGTCAATGTTTTTAAATACATATTTTTGTATTTGTACTTGTACTCATTTGTACAGGAAACTACATCCTATTAAGAGTACTAAATGAATGTCATCTCAGCGTAAAGAAATATGCTTGTCTCCTCCTTTCACATGATTATATTATTTTAACAAAAGATTAATAAAACAATCCTGAATATAGTCTGTGCAGAAAGAGAAGAGCGTGGAAAAAGGGCGCCTGTCCTCAAACTATTAAGTAATCTATGGCGTCAGTATGAGAAGTGTCATAGTATGGTCATAGTAATCTATGAAAAAATATTAGTTAACTTTTTGTCCACCACGCCTATTCTCTTTCCGCACATACTCTTACAATGTCATTCGTTGTTTGAACAACCACACAAACTTCTCCGGGTGAGCCCTAACTCCCCTCCTAATAATCAGGTGTAGATTCCAAAGATTCGGGGCTAAAACTGCAGAGTCCAGCCCTAAAAAAACAATGTCATTCATCAGCCATCGACCTAGTGTGATCGCAGCTTAAGAGCAACGACCCGATTTCATGAACTTTCCATATACTGATGAATCGCTTGATCAGGAAACAGTTAGGTTTGTACCTTCGCAGAATCGAAAAATAAAAACGCCGCCATTTGACCTGAGGCTTGAATTCGGAACATTTGGATACCAATGTTGCCAGCAACGTGTTCTTTTTTGCGTGACTTTGTATTTTGACCCTCTGTTATGTGTTTGACCATGACGCATCATGGTACGGGAACGCGCGTCGATTACATTATTTTTTAATTAGGTTGGAAGGTTTTGTTTTTACCGTGAACTGGGCTGACGTAATTTTAAAACTGCTGCTGAGGTAAGCCGCAGATAATCTACTTTTAATAGTAGTAACTCTGACACCAGGGGTTCAACTAATCGGTGTCTGACACGATAAGAAGATTTACTTTTTGTTGTTAAATTTTATTTAAATTTCATTTTATTTATCACACTACTAATATCTTTGTTTAGAAAGCCATAAACATGAAGCCCACATATTCTCAAAAATTGCCTGTTTCTTCTTTGTTTTTGTTTTTTAACTAAGGAAAAAGAAGAAGAGGAAGTCTAAGGCGATCACCTTTTGGCCAAATGAAGAAAAAATAGTGACACATCGTTAGCGAAGGATATAATTAAATTAGGCAATAAAAAGGACAGTTCTCAGAACTACTGAGAACAAACAAAGGGAATTGCACTCGCACAGGACGATATTAAGGTTGGTGTCGGACTCTTAGACTAGGGAAAAAAGAGTGGACTTGAAATACCTACGAAAAAAACGTGCATACCTACACTCGTTCTGTCACAAATATGGCGGCATGCCATAGTGCTGCACTCATTATTACCTATGGATCTTGGATAAAAACTTATCGATAGTTGTATGTGCGGTGCTTACAGCAGTCGGAACTTATTAAACTCGATCATCTAAAATTCTGCAATATTTACATCTACACATAATAAACATTAAAGATTTGTCTTTTTGTGTGTACCTATGTAATCGATAAACACTGAAACTGCTACACCAATTATTAATTTTATATGAGAGTTACAACATTCCAGATTAACACGGCTACTTTTTACCATAGGAAAATATCTTATTCCCACGGGAAAACAGTTAACAGCATGGAAACCGAGAGGTCGCAAAAAAATAGCAGGTATTACCCAAATTAGCCGAACCACATCTTTGCCACATTTCTAGCATAAATTAAAATGAGAGAGTAAAAAAATTTCGTTGCCTGCCGGGGCTTGAACCCGGGACATGTGGATAACCAACCCACTATTTCTAGCATATTAGATACGTACATGGACAAATTTATGTCGGCAATTGAGGATCTGGAATTCCTGACAGAGGGCACCAGGTGCACAGCTAAACTTTACAGGGCTATTTTTTATTCACCCAGGAAAATTTGCAGGGTGATTCTACTCATGATTCTGAACAACTTTTACTATGGGGCCATTTGCGAAATAACTTAAAAAAAATCAGCTGTTCCATACATTTTGATCGTGTAGGTATTCATTTTTGTATGGAACAGCTGCTTTTTTTCGCTATTTCGCAGGCGGTCCTTTAGTAACAGTTGTTCAGAATCATGAGTAGATTCACCCTGCCAATTTTCCTGGGTGAATAAAAAACAACCCTGTACTTATAAGATGAGATACGATTTAAGGTATTTTAGAAAAAAAATGTTCAGCACGACAGGCTGCTCCTGCTGGTCAATGAGGGTCTGGCGATCCGCTATATACATATGCATATCACGCCTAGTATCTTGTGGGGTAGGCAGACGTAGGCTTGATATCAATAAAACAAGAAATCCATATTTTATGATAGATTTATTAGAATCAGTACCTATATACAAATAATAGCAAAATTTATACAACTAATACAATTGTTCTAATTGTAATTAAGATCTAAATATATATTTTTTAAATATATAATAAAAATATTTATTTTTCATATATCATAATAGCCTACTTATTGATACATACATACATACATACATACCGCCCATAGTCCCTTGCGGGGTAGGCAGAGCATAAACGGCCGTGAAAAACGGTAATTTACGCCACGTCTGACAAAAGTTCGAGGGTCAATCAGATAACTGTGTATCACTATAGTGATAGGTTGTCAGCCCATCGCCTAAAATTACAATACACACCCTCGAGTCCCTTAGTCGCTTCTTACGACACCCACGGGCAAGAAATGGGGTGATGCTATTCTAAGCCGGCATCACACGGCAAATTATTTACTTATTGATAAATGTTAATTAATACCAATTGTAATATTATTATATTGGTAATCTATTGGTTATTTACTTAACCCTAGAGTGGGCGCGCTATGAATGAATGAATTTTAAAAGCAATACTTACCAACAACTCACTTGAAGGCAAAGCATCGTCTTGTTACATTTAATGTTCGGTTAAACCATTTATCTTTGAAATGCAGGGAACAAATGAAAATATCTTTGGTCATAGTATTTAAATTTTCGACCCCAAGTATATCTTCTTTCTTTCGGCCACTGCTTTCTTTGTTCTTGACGCCTTGGCAATCTATAATCATAAAACAATTCGGCTTTAAGTGTGCCCGCATTTATGACACTAAACTTCATACGAAAAACTTCGAATGTATGCGTGGGCACGATTCAAAAGTAAAGCAATAAAGGGGATCACAATTGTTTCACTTATTTAAATATGATATCGATAAATTGAAAATGCCGTACCCCAACTCTATATACTATGATGAATGATTTTTGCAAAAAATCTCGGTATATCTTTTTTAAAGCAGCAGATGATTATAAAAACGTAAGCGTTTCTTTAAAAAGTTTCTCACAGCTACCACAATCTTACAAAATAACAGGAAATACAACATATTTTAAATCAAATCGGTTACTTACCTGTGCAACGTTATCTTTTGATGTTTATTGTTGCTTTTCATGCGGCATCCCAGCACACTGCACCTACCCATATTAATACTATATTCTTCCAAGTTTTATCACTTTGAATAAGCTCAAATTTCACATAAAACACAAATATTCTTAAAAATTCCTCGATATTTACACGCGGGATGACAACTGACGTACTTTCATCTGACAGAGACTAAACATGGCGGCCGGCCGCAGTGTTGCTATTTATGGTAATGATAAAACATTAGTTGTCCTTTTTTTCATACTGTAATACCCATAAGTTAAAAAGAGACGCAGATATGTCTAAGTTGTACTCTTTTAATGCCGAGTCCACTCTTTTTTCCCTAGTCTAAGGTCGGACTCCATAAAAATGACAACCTGTGACAGCCGCAATTCGCTACTTGCATACAAGTCAACTATGCTACTTTTTAGAACATTTTATGAATGAATCTACCATAGTTATGACATCTCTAACATTGCGTCAAAATAAGTTCATTTAAAAATATTTAACACATTTTGGATAACATTGAATGAGAATAGTAATAATATTATTGGCCAATATTATTTAACAACCATTTTTCTACCTACTCTTTCTACCCATGCAAGTAGCCAATTGTATGCAATGACGTGTGCTATTAACTAGGTTATTTTTTAGATTTTCGTGAACTCTTTCTTTCAAAAATCTGGATACGGCAAAACATAAAAAAATTACGAGGTGCGTGTTTAGAACCGCCTTGGTTGACATGAAGGAAGATGAAACAAATCGCTCTGGCAACACAAACTGCATGAAACATGTTTCACGATTCACAAATAAGGAAACATGCCAGAAGATTTACGATACAGGACGGCCTCTTGCGATACAAGCCTTCAATCAATGACCGAAATGAAATGTTAAATAATGGACGGCAGCAGTACCAGTAACGTGCAGTAGGTACGGTAGGTATTTATAAAAAACGTAACTCGAAGGTTGTCTGGAAGTGATTGCTCCAAGCGATAAGGCCTTTGCGTATTCTAGATGAATATGTGCTCTTCTGTGCAATAAAAACGAAACTAGATGGCAGAGACCGCTTTAAGGCCGCCTTTACGCCATTTCAGCTTTTAGATATTCGTGTTACTAGTCATTTACTTTCTTACTAAAGTTTGGACCACTCTGTAGTTAGTTGATATGGTGTGCACAGGTAACTAAGGTGGACCACAGAAAAAAAGTAATTGCCCTTGGTCCACCAGCTGGTAGTCCACCTGACTACGGTGTTGAAGGACAACTTTAACCTGTTGCCGAGATCCAGACATTTGCATACGAGCCGGGAAATTTAGAATTCAGGTAGAATATAACCTGGAATAACACATAGGCCACTTTTTAGTGCGGGAAACCAACTATTACCACGGGAAAATGAGTGGCAGCGGGTAAAGCGCTGGGCGGAAATCTAGTAAGTCATACTGAAAAGGTCAATAATTTGTGTGACCTAGAGCTGCTCATTCAGACTGTAGACGGGCGAGCGGTAAGAGTCGCCTGACTGTTCCTTTTCTTTACTATGGCAAAGCTGTGGTGTGGACGCATGTTCTATGAGTCAGCCCTGTGGCTTCGGGCTTATACATGCTAATACTGATTTTGCATCGGATACTGAACCTACTTTCTCTACAGATAATTTGCATGGCTGTAGTTATAGATACAAGAGATGCATTAACTCGTCGGGATAGTCAACTACTGGGCCATTTTTATAGTCGGCGACTACATACTATATAATAGAGATGCACCAACTCGTCGGGAAAGTCGACTACTCGACTCGGTAATTTTCATAGTCGGTGACTAGTCTGTTGAATGGCTATTATTATAGGGTGAAATTTTACTAGTGACTGATAGCGAAAACTCAAGGCGGGTGACAAGGAACAACTTTCCCAAAGGAACACAGTTCTAAATAAGAAAAAAAATATTGTGCCTTCCATACAAAATTGCTGATCAACTGATTTGGGTTACTATGGACACAAAATCCGTACTAATATTATAAATCTGAGAGTTTGTGTGTGTATGTATGTATGTTTGTTACCTCTTCGCGCTCAAACAGCTTGACCGATTTGGATGAAATTTGAAACACAGGTAGAGTATAACCTGCAATAACACATAGACCACTTTTTACCGCAGGAAAACAACTATTACCACGGGAAAATGAGTAGCAGCGGGTGAAATCGCTGGGCGGAAATCTAGGTTTGTCATATTTCAACCTATGTTTCTTGGGGAAAGTTGTTCCTTATCACCAGCCCGTATTGAGACTTTGTTATCGGTCACTAGTAAAATTTCACCCAATATAATAATTTATTACAACCAGCAATAATCATGTTCGAAATGAGACCACAACTGTTTTAATTGGCAGAAAGTCTTTAAAAACGTACACAGACGCGATTTATTTAAACAAACGGCACCAAAGTAATGATCGGCTCAGCTGACTAGTCGCGAAAACCAACTAGTCGGACATTTTGTCGTCGGTAAATAGTCGGCTGATATTAAGGCGAGTATATCCGTGAATGACCTCTGAAAATACTTGGGCAACGGCTATTCTGATAGATTAATTGTATAAAGAGAAAACTTCTGTTTTGTGAAGTGGCGCCACTGTCGAGGTCGTTTTCGAATACACTCGCCTTAAGCCGATTAGTCGGCAGTCAGTCAAAACTTTAGTCGGTTCATCTCTAATAGATACCTTTGTTGGTGTTCCAATATAAATCTCTAACTAGAGTATAAAGACAGGTTGTAAAATACTAATTATCTGTGCCTAGAGCTACTCTCTAGTTTTTTTTTTCATAAGGGACACCGAGTCCATTAACGACTCAAAATTCCAATCGTAAAAAAACTCGTTGATGTCTTTTATATGAACACATTTCAAAATTAGTTCCTTTAAACCTTTTTTTAACTAAAATGTTCTAACTTTAAACAGTGCCCTGATTCTTTGATTATTCTGTCTTCTTAATGCCATCGACACACAATTGTCATTCTATTACCATTGTGATTATCTATACTACAAGCTGTCAGCGAAATACGATACGGCGGGTCACTCCCAAAGTTGATATTTATCACTTTGTGAATTTGTTCCCAGTCTGGTAATATTGCAGGCTGAGGCACCTGATTGTCCGAAAAGAAAGATGGTTCCGTGCTTCGAAGGGCACGTTAAGCCGTCGGTCCCGGTTGCGGTCGTTAAACAACCATGTCAGAGGCCTGCTAGTTACTACTAAAAAAACTCTGACACCAGGGTTTATCGAGTCGTTGTCCGAAGAATAATAATAATACGTGCCTTGCAAATGGTTTGCAGGACAGCTTAATCCGTAAGTGGGCAGGAGTATTGCAAATCCAAGTACATAGATTGCAAAAGATTATACTTAGTTGCTGACCGCTTAAGAAATTGCATAGGAGTAAGAAAATTACTTCACAATAACTACTTTTCGTAAATTGTGGAAGTAGTAGTAAGGTACGGCTGCTATTTAAAAGCATAACTTACAAAAATATAAAGTCGCTTATTTTTTGTACGATTGCGTTAGGTGTGAATACCAAATTTTAAAATACTTCCCGTGTTAGGTATACAATTTTTGAAAACTTAAAAACAGGAACCTGATGTAAGATGCGTCGCCACTAGTAATGGCGAAAGTCGTAGGTTCAAATCCTGCCCGCGCTTGACAATTTTTCATGTTTCCAAAAATTGCCTGTAAGCAAATAGAACATCCTGTTTCATTTTTAACGCTTGCGTAATTTTTCATTTGATTGTATTGTAACTTATTTATTATTATTTTATTTTTTATTATATTATTATTTTTCGAAGAAATGGTTCACTTAAAGTGCGATCTATTCAATTGGGTTTTAACTTTGCGGTTCCAAAGTGAGTTCCACCAACCAGTGTTTTTATCTGTTAAAACATGTAAAATTTTTAGAAAACTTGATTTTTTATACTGACTAGGCAGATAGGGTTATAACGTGCGACTTTCATAAATAAGAATAACAAGGTAGGTAGGTTGATGGCCGATGTGGCGCAGTAGTAGTGCGACTGCCTGCGACGCAAAGGTTCCGGGTTCGATTCTCGGTGGGACACTCACAAAGTTGATATTTATCACTTTGTGAATTTGTTTCCGGTCTGGTTAGGACATTGCAGGGTGAACCACCTGATTGTCCGAAAATGCAATGGTTCCGTGCTTCGGAGGGCACGTTAAGCCGTTGGTCCCGGTTGCTGTCTATGATTACTTAGACGGCGGTCGTTACACAACCATGTCAGAGGCCTACTACTAGTAGTAGGCGGTTGAAAAACTCTGACACCAGGGTTCATCGTGTCGTTGGACAACTAGGTGTCCCAGACGAAAAGAAGAAGAAGACAAGGTAGGCAGGTAGGTGGGTAGTTTTTTTATCGCAGTAGGCTAGGCAGGGTTATAACGTGTGACTTTCATTATCAATCAAAAAGATGGAGCCACACCAGGCGTCGCTTATGGCAAGTGTACAAAAAATATATATTCTCTTTATACAAACAATCTTGAGCAATGGATATTCTGATAGATTGTTTGTATAAAGAGAAAACATTTTTTTGTGAAGTGGCGCCACTGTCGAGGCCGTTGACGGCTACATACACCGGGTGTGCCTCGTTTGCCCAGAAAGTAGTAGGCAGACAGTCAGAGGCTCTCCAATACTACGGTAGAAAATGTCGCAAGCGTATTAAAATTTGTCATTTAATAACAATGTAGGTATGTTGCACATACTAATGCATTATTATCAGTAGTAGAGTAAGTAATGAACTAAATGACTAGAACCATTAACCTATCTGCGTGTTTCCGCTGAGATCATGGCGGCAATGGCGGGTATGATTGTATCGGTAGCTTGTATGGGTGATTTTCATACAGATAGGGTTACCGACACCGAGCTGTGTGGGTACGGATAGGGCTGTCACTTGCAGGTCGGATTTGTGTTAGTCTGACAGACAGACAGACAGGAACACTTTATTGCTCACATGAATAGTTATACTTATAACTTATACAAGAACTAAAACAAACAACACAATATAAGTAAAGACAGCCTTATCGCTTCAAACGAACTCTTCCAGGCAACCCTGCACACATTAAAAACACACTGTAATACTGTGTTAGTCTGTTAGTTAATCTTTCTTGGGATCTGTCTAACCCAGGTTCTCTTAGATTATTTTTTGTCATTATAATTCTATCGAAACTCAATCGTCATTGTATTGCCATTATGATTTTCTATACTCTAAACTGTTAGCGAATTACGCAACGACTAAAAGAACCTATTCGTCTTTCTGAGGTTTTGGTTGGCTAATATTCTCTCAATCTCTTAAGATTCATCATCATGCATCTTACTTTCCTTACCAATCTATTTGACTTCTTGAGTCACAGTGACGGACGACCAATGAGAGAACCGACTACTCAAAGTTATCATAGACAAAACGACCCGTTTAAGTTGCAGTAAACACAAAAACCCAAGCAGAAACGCGATTCAATCTCGATCCAAGCGAGACCTACACCTGAGATCGCTATTAAGATACTTCCTAAAACCTTTCCAGGCGGCCTAACAAGATTCTCAAGTCATTACTTGCCTTACTCGGCTACTAAGACGTACAGCCCTATTACCTGCGCGGGCGCACAAAAGGCTTCTGCACGCCATCTGCCGGAAGAATGCATTTCCGCGATGCAGCCGCTTGTTTGATGGCCTGCAGCGATGGCTGTGGTAATTTCATTGCACGCTGTGTCTTATTGAAAAGTGCGGAAATGGTCAATATGTCAAGATGTTTCTTTGTTCTGTCCGTTTCGTTCTATTTTGTAAGACATCGTTCATTCGTTGCCTCGTACTTGTACTAGACTGCTGAATATTAGGCAACCGCCAGGCAACATACTTAGGTTTATCAGGTCGTTTACTGATGGTGGCGTAAAGTGATACATGCCGTGTGATTCACCTGGCCAGCCCCGAGGCAATGCTTATATTTTTAATTTCTTATCCCACTCGAGCTGGTTTTCTATCAGGGCAATACAAAATTGTTATAAAACGAAGAAAATTGTGTTATACTTACTTTCTTTTTTACAATGAAGGATCATAACGTCAATAAGTGATAATACTATCCTACATTGAATGAAGTTAATTTTATTTTATTTCAGTTTTTAGAGTAACGGAAACCTTTGAGTTAGAGTTTTATTTGGAAACTTCGTAAAGTACGCTTATTATAAATCGGGAATACTAAGAGCTGTTGATGAAT
Source organism: Tuta absoluta (assembly GCA_027580185.1). Taxonomy (NCBI): domain Eukaryota; kingdom Metazoa; phylum Arthropoda; class Insecta; order Lepidoptera; family Gelechiidae; genus Tuta; species Tuta absoluta. Next base: position 1,810,564 of record JAQAHW010000004.1, read on the forward strand.
TCTCAACCTGTTTACCTATTGAATTAAATTGTTTATCAATTTATGTTTAACTATGTACAAACAACCTGTCAAACAGACAACAACAAACAAATTTAATACAAATCTTGTATTTCCTGTTTGTAAAAAGGTAAAAAACAGTTTTCATTAAGTTTTAAAAGGACTTAGGTAGGTAGCTATGTTTTTTTACAAGTATTATGTACAAAATATACGATATTCAATTAGATCTAACGTTGAAATACTTACCAATCTATGAAGGATATTTAGTTAACGATAAGAGCCAATATGTATAGGTATATGTGCTCATAACATACATACATAAATATCTCGCCTATATCCCTTGCGGGTTATGTAGATTGTAAACAGCCGTAAAAAACTAACGTTTACGCCGCGTCTGAAAAATACATGAGGGCCGTTTTAAGAAAAATCGTGTCACTATAGGGGAGATTGTCAGCCTGTCGCCTAAACCCTCGAGTCCCTTAGTCGCCTCTTTCTTACGTGTCCCGCGGGAAAGAAATAGGGTGATGCGATTCTAAGCCGGCATCACACAGTAGGAGCAGTTAAATAAATTGTTTGATTCATGTCAATATATAGGGTGAAATACTAGTAACTGATAGCGAAAACTCAAGACAGGCTGGTGATAAGCAACAGCTTTTCCCAAGTTACTATGGACGTCAATTTTTTTTTCATGTTTCGACCTATGTTCCTTGGGGAAAGTTGTTTCTTATTACCAGCCCGACTTGAATTTTCGCTATAGGTCACTAGTAAAATTTCACTCTATATTGTGTTGTAGGAAAAGTGTAGCTATTTTCCCTTCATTATACATTTTCTTTGCAAGTTTAGAAAATTAATATCTCGGAAACACCGTGACTAACAGATTACACGGTTGGGGCGTAGTTGAGCTGCAGCCGTGAGACAGGTCGTAACAGCCATAGGGAGAAATCCACTAGTACCACGAGTATACAGGGTGTTAGGGACAGCCCTCCGAATTCTTATAGGGTGCATTTAGACCATGAAACTGAACAACTTCTCATGAAAAAATATGTCAGACAACGACAAAAAATTACCTCCTATGCAGACTGCAATTACTATGGGAGCTCATTTTTTTTGTTCCTGCGTGAAAGTTTTTTTCATAAGTTCAGTTTCATAGTCTGCATGCAATTCGGAGGGCTGTCCCTTACACCACGTATAGGCTGTTTCAGTTTTTGAACGACTTCATTTGAGGATTGTTATTATATTAACACTAGCTGCCCGCCTAGCGTTTTCACCCGTTGCCCGTTGTTTTCCTGTGGTAAAAAATGTTTTATTTCAGATTATTACTCTACCTGTGTTCCAAATTTCATCCAAATCGGTCAATCCGTTTGAGCGTGAAGAGGTAAGAAATATACATACATACACACACACAAATTCTCAGATTTATAATATTAGTACGGATTCCTACAACAAGCCAAAGCTGGGTGTCAGTAGAGTAGGTAACTCGTAACTAATATTATCAATATTCGTTGTGTGCTGCCGGCTTAGAATAGCATCATCCCTTTTCTTTTCCGTGGGAGTCGTCAGAGGCAACTAAAGGACTCGAGGGTGTGTATTGCTATTTTAGGCGATGGGCTGACAACCTGTTACTATGGCGATACACAATTTTCCGAATTACCCTCAAATATTTGTCGGACGAGACATAAATGACAGTTTTTTGCGGCCTGCCTACCCCGCAAAGAGATTTTAGGCGAGATGTGTGTATGTATGTATTCTGCTGTGTGATTCCGGCTTAGAATAAGATCACCTCATTTCTTTCCCCCGGGTGTCTAACGAGGCAACTCTGGACTCGAGGGTCTTATGTGTATTACAATTCTATGCGACAGGCTGTCAATTTTCTGAAAAGCTCCTCAAATAGTTACTGTAAACGCTCTGCCTACCCCGTAAGGGATAAAGGCGTGATATGTGTAGTACCTATTCAAGATTTGTAAGTTCTCATGCGGTGATCTAATCTCGGCGAAACACAAGACACGCTCATAGATTTATCACAATAAAATAAAGGTATGAGTCGTGCAACTGCTGGGCTCAAAGGGGAAAGGAGGCCGTACGCTCGCTCACGCGGTTTCACGCGCGGGACGGCCCGCGCGGGCCAGATTGGACAAAACACAAGATTGGCGCCCCGTGACGCGGCCTGCGGTCACCCGCGCCGCGGCTTCAGCAACCCGCGACATAATATAACCCGTACGAACACGACGACACTTGCCATATTACAACTACCTAGGCACTATGCGCCTTCTAAATTTGGACGGGTAATAATGGCGGCGATGTCAGACCGCCCCGCGGATCCCGCGAGACCGCGCGCGGCCTCACGCGCGGGCTGGCCCGCGCGTGAAACCGCGTAAGCGAGCGTACGGCCAGGGTCACAGTAGGTACAGTACGGCAATCCTAATAAGCCAATATTATATATAATTGTTTTGTTTAATAATTCTATAGAGAAAAGAGCATCTTTTATTATTAGTAATCTAATATAATTTGTATTGTTTGTTGTCTCGACTGATGCAACAATCACATGGGAGCCACGGAAGACCAGCGCTGAAGTGCTTTAAATAAGTGCTGAGTGGTTACCCTTTTCAGAGTACCTAACCTAGTATGTAATATCATTGTAGCACTGAAATAAACAGTTTCTATTCTATTCTATTCTATTCTATATTTGACAGCTGTCTTTTAAGCCGCGTGATGCCGGCTTAGAATAGCATCACCCCATTTCTTTCAAGTGGGAGTCGTAAGAGGCAACTAAGGGACTTGAGGGTGTGTATTGCAATTTTAGGCGATGGGCTGACAACCTGTCACTATGGCGATACATAATTTTCCGAATGACCCTCAAATATATGTCAGACATGGCGTAAATATCTGTTTTTGCGGCCGTCTACGCTCTGCCTACCCTGCAAGGGATAATAGGCGTGATATGTGTGTGTCTTTTTCTCGCTAATGCTAATGCAGAGGGTTCATTTTCCTTCATTGACATCACTTGTAGTATGGAGATGACAGCTGTCAAATACGGTTATTGGGATGGCTTTGAAGTAAGTAATATCAGCATGACATCGAGATACATCTAGGGGTCAACTTTTTACATATATACACACAAACACTGTTTTTGAATTAAACTTCATTTCTTTCTTTTATTTACTACCTACATTTAATCTTTGTATTGCCGTTTTATTATAACTTCAAATAAACATAAAAAAGGCTACGTCCGAACCTATTGATATTAAATTCAATCCTTATTTCGGGCCCCTGCGATACAGACATTGCTTAGCGCATTTGTCACACGTTGCTTAAGTCAATTATGTTGTTTTAAATTTGTAATGAGGTCAAACTTTTGTAAAATTACGAAGAAAAAAAAAAACAATTTTTCTATATTCTTTTTTTTATTGGCACAAACGGCGTTCCTATTCTACAAAAATAGCTATTATTTAAAAGTAACTGCCTAACCCAGCCTAAAGTTGACTGTACCTAATAATATTTAAAATGTTTTATCTCGACACCAGTTGGTACTTCATAAGCAACAATGACGTGACCATTCACTGGCCTTAGTAGTGTCCTGCCATGACTCACGATCTTGAAGTCAAACAACTGTGTCTCTAGTACATAATGTACCGACTTGAGCCACGACAGACGCTGTGACGTCATGTTTCTTACGCAAGATTTCCACAGTTAGAGATTAACATAGATAAATAAGGTTCAATAAAATACATATCACGCCTATTATCCCTTGCGGGGTAGGCAGAGCGTAAACAAAAACGGCCATTGACGCCACATCTGACAAATATTTGAGGGTCATTCGGAAAATTGTGTATCGCCATAGTGACAGGGGTGTCAGCCCATCGTCTAAAATTGCAAATGCAATAAAATGCTTTAGATAATACTTATTTCAAAAGGCCCAGCCCATAAAAAAGGGTTGTCCACAAATCACATTAGGCAATTTCGAAGGTAAGTGGGATTGACCAAGCTTTATTTTTCATACTAAAAGGGCGTTACGTCCGTACTAGGAGGGGGACGCGGGGTCAAAAATGTGTAAATGTTGCGTTACGTAACTTGTGGAGGATCCCTTAGGTAAAATAAGATATTTTAGGCGACAGGCTGACAACCTGTCACTATAGTGAAAACTGATTTTTCTGGAACGGCCTTCAAACAATTGTCAGACGTTGCGTTAGCGACCCTTTTACTCGACCGTAACGCTTTCCCTATCCCGTAAGGGATAAAGTCGTAATAATGTGTGTGTGTCGCGATAAAAGTAAGTTTTACATTGCCCCTCGCTTTTGACCTACCAGCCTCCACCCTTTAAAGAAATATATATTAAAAATGTGTATTACATTGTATAATAATCTTCCGAACGATCTCAAATCATTAAGTGGAAATTCATTCAAAATAAGATTGACAAAATGGCTGCTGCTACATTGCTTTTATAGTGTTAAGGAATTTATTGAACATAAACGTAAACTGTAATTTATAATATGACATGATAATTAAGTACCTTATTTAAATCAATGTAATAATTCAATTGTTATAATAACTACAACGACATTTGCATGCTTTACACAAACTGAATACACTGCGCTATTTTTCTGTAACCATGACATCTGTATGTAACTGTATTCTGGCAAATAAATGATTTATGATTATGATACCTCATCTGATTCATGCCAGAGAAAATGACTAATTCGTTCAACTTCCGATAGATTTGAAGATTTTATCAAGAAATCGTTAATCATTCGTTTCCGTGTTACGTTGTCTGTTTATTTCATTAACAAAGCACTCTTTAAGTCCGAGGTGAAGAAATGGGGTAATTCTTGCCGTGTGGTGCCGGCTTAGAATAGCATCAACCCAATTGTACTCGTGGGTGTCATAATAAGCGATTAAGGGATCATCACCTAGGAATTGGGCAGCAGCGTTCTCAGTGAATGCAATATCATGCACTGCGCTCGCCAATCCACCTGCCAAGCGTGGTGAGTGAAATTGAAATTGAAATTTTCTATTCATTGTAGGATAGAGGTCAATTCGGGATTTAAATTTTCCTTACTTGCCTTAATTTAGTGCTGTCACTTTCCGTCAAATATGTTTAGAAAAGGAAAGGAGATATCTAAGTCCTGTCATTTTTAAAAACGTCAATGGTTTCTTCGCCTTTTCTAGTCCATTTAGTCGTGATTGTGTTGATCGTCGCCTTATTTTGACAGATAACACGTATTTTGCATGAAATTATAAGACATGACACGACTAAAATATCTCCTATCCTTTTCTAAACCTATTTAACGGAAAATGACGGCACTAATTTAAGGCAAGTAAGGAGAATGTACATCCCGAATTGTGGCCAGTATTATCATTATCACTTATTGCTGTCATGAACCGTCATTGTAAAAAACAAGAAATTTGTACTTATCACACAAATTTCTTTTTTTTTATAACAATAAAAGTAAAAAATAAATGCACTGCCACGGGGCTGGCCAGGTTAATCACACGGCATGTAACTTTACGCCATCACCATCTGAAAACGATGACAATACCCCCAATAGGGGAACGCCCGTGTCCAGCTGTGGACTGTTGTGGCTGTTAACGTTTAACGTTAATGCTGTTCTTAGCCGTCACACTTCACACGGAAGTAGTCACTTAATACATGGAGTAACAAAAAGGGAATAACAAGCCGAAAGGAGGTCAACGGTACTCACGAAACTGGACAACTTTCTCCATGGAACATACGGTCGCGTTCAAAAGTGGAGTCATAGTTAACACAAACCTCAGAAAACAAGTCGCTCGCACCCGCGGCGACACTCACACAATGACACAAATGACGTATAACATACTATAATTTGACGAACTACCATTGTATAATAGGCTGAGTAGTATTGACTATTTCACTACATGAATCATTAGCTTCGGTAGCTTGGTCAGTAGCGCGGTCAAGCAAATTCTTGACCGTTATTGTGGAGACAATGGTTCGAATCCCGATATCTTCATTGTAGTTTTTATTTTATCAAATGAAGCAAAATTTTGTAAATTTTGAATTACATTTTAGTTGTTGCTAGATCGTTTGCGAGATAGTGCGTGTGCTAAGTGTTTTTTTTTAACCTAAGTTTATTTATTAAACTTCAGTGTTTATTTCTTCGAAATGCATACTAATATCAGTTTGCAGGATAGGCAGCGTATTGTTGCGTTGCAATTATCTGTGGCGCTGCATGATATTGGATTTAATATAACTCAAATTGCTAATCAGACTGGTCTGGCCGTAAGTATAGTTTTATTTCATTACAATTGTATTTTAAATATTAAAAACTTTGACTCATAGTATGTTGGTAGCTGTGAACCGATTAGTATAAACTTTTTTATTAATAATGCTACTTTGTTTTAGTGGAAGACTGTTAAACGTTGGGTTACACGTTTTGAAGAGGAAGGTAGCGTAAAAACTCGACTCGTCTTATTAATGATTCACAGCGGAGGATGATGGTGTAACAATATGAAGAAAATGGTTCTGCCGCTGGTCCAGGCGAATTAGTAGCACAAGAAACAGGGCGTGCAACTGCCGCTAATTATGTTGATATGCTACAGGAAAGCATGCTACCGACGACGGTGCGAAATGTTTAACTGTTTATCCTGTTAGTGAAGTTCCTCGTTTTGCATTTGTCCAGGATAAATTGTCCAGTGCATCGAGCTGCCGTGGTTTAGCCAGCACCCAGATATCCAAGTTATTCGTTGGCCAGCAAAATCTCCGGACTTAAATCCCATAGAGAATTTATGGGGTTTAATGGTGCAAAGGTGGGACATGCGCAATGAAAGAACTACAGAAGCTTTAGAGGCTCACTGCCTGGGAGTGTGGGAGAGTACCAGAGGAACAGATATATGCACTTATTTGGTCGAGTCTATTAAGTGTTTATTAAGTGTTGTTGAAAACAGCGGAGGTAACACCAAATACTAATTATGTAAGCGGCGATTTTTACTTAATATTTCAATCTGACCCGATCTAGCATACATTGCTGATTATCTTGTGTATTTCATTACAATATATGAATATACACAAAAAAATCAGCAATGTATGCCGAAGCGGGCCCGATAAATCGTTGCTCACTCAACTTCTGTTTACCTACTTACCCGCCTACTATTGCAGTAGGTATTTGTGGATTAAATTATGCTAAAACATCGATATATAATTATATAAGATTGATCATTATTAGTCAGTTATCTTAAGGCCTTGTTTCAATATCTTTTCATTACGAAAACGAGTACTTCAGCTTAAACCTTGAGATGTAGGCAAATAACTGATTTATTATTATTACAATTACTTTTACTTCCGAGGAAAGTGCATCATCGTTAAACATAGAACAATAAAATAATTACTAACGAAATTATTACTTAAATAACTTTATTGAAAGATTCAATCCAAGATTTGGATCATTCCTATGATCTTATAAATAATTACCTATCGATGTTTCAGCTAATGAACACTTAATATCATTTTACATAATATTGTGTTTTATCATTCAAACAAAACTATTAACTAAGTATTACGACAGCAAGTATTTTATGTAGTTTTACATACTCGTATCTTATGGTTACCAAAAGTTCTCATTCATGTCATTATGTTATTTACATAAAGTAATACCATACCTACCAATAAAATTATTTCTTACCTTACTTTTTGTTTTATTACAATATGGTTATGGTTTATGTTTTTAGATATAATATTTTGATACATAATTTACAATAAACATTTATAGATATAATACATAGATGAATATATAGAAAAATATTATATAAAATAATTATTACTGAAGAAAATATGGTAAAAACATTTAAAAAAACATTATTCAACATACAGAGATCGGATGGGAACCCGGTTCCGTTCTGATTAGAAGGTAAGAACTATTACCGCTAAGCTACGGTTGCTTGTGATCAATACGACGAAATAAAGATATGTAATCTATTGCTTTACTACAAGTGAACGAATAAGGATAACTATAATACAGTTTAAGACAAATTAGTGTGATGTATACTTTGTGGTGATGTCACGGGTGATGTGATGGCGAATAGGCTATCACCGAGTAATTATTTCAAAGATTACATAGATGTCGCTTATAGGTGGTAATCTGTTTAAGTTTTAATGCTACGCCTTAAGGTGGACTTTTCTACTTACAGTCGATAATCTTACGTGTGTGCGTAAGTAAGTAAAGTAAGTACAGAGGATAATAACCCGTATTGCAATCTGTCACGTGGTCTAACTATGACTCCACTTATGAATCCGACCGTACGTCGAAATATTTTAAAATAATGGATCTCCCATACAAAATTGCTGATCAGCTGGTAAATTTACTATGGTAGGTCCAATATTTTTTCATATAAGATGTAAAAAAAATTGCTGAGAATATTTTAAAGGGGGGAACCAGTACGTGAAATTGAACAATATTCCCCAAGGAACATAGGTCGAAATATGAAAAAATAATTTGACCCTCCCATACTTGGTGTGTTACCCGGCCGGGATAATATGTATGGGAGGGCCAATTTTTTTTCATATTTCGACCTATGTTCTTTTGGGAAAGTTGTTCAGTTTCACGTACTGGTTCACCCCTTAAAATATTCTCAGCAAATTTATTTACACCATGTATATCGACCTAATGTTTCATGGAGAAAAATGATCAGTTTCATAGAATTAGTTTTCGGCTTGTTTATTTATACCCTTTTTGTTACTCCTTGTATAATATATAAGCTTTTCAAATGTTTTTTTTTGCACTGCATCAATTTGATAGGTTCCGGTTTTAAAACTAAAAATAACTTGGTCGTTATCATTTAATGTTTAACGATATTTCACTAAGCAGGCAGAAGTAATATCATCCCACATATTACGATGTTTTCAAAAGAAAGCATATATTTTCCGTGTATAATTAAATTAGTCTGATTTATGTTTGTCATTTGCATATTTTTAAAGAATTATTAGTAATAAAACAAGCGTTGCGCTTTAAAATACAACATTCCGGAACCGTTATAATAAACTTATTTTATTTTTTTACACACACATATCACGCCTTTATCCATGCGGGGTAGGCAGTGAGTTAAAGACCGTAAAAATACAGTCGCTGTCACCATGTCTGTCAAATATTTGAGGGCTGTTTTAGAAAATACGTGTATCACTGTCGTGACAGGTTGTCCGCCTTTCACCTACAATTGTAAAACATATGAAACCATCCAGTCCCTTAGTCGCCTCTTAAGACACCAACGGGAATGAAATGGGGTGATGTTATTCTAAGCCGGCAGCCGGCCGGGATGTAATAATACTAGCTATAAATATTTTAAGTGGTGAACCAGTCCATGAAAATGAACAACTTTCCCTAAGGAACATAGGTCGAAAAATGAAAAAAAATGGACCTTCCATACAAATTGAATAGGTCGGCTGAAACAATTCATTTGTTTTTCGACCTATTGTTCCTTGGGGAAAATTGTTCAGTTTCTAAGACTGGTTTACCGCTTAAATTATTTACGGCTAATATTTTTACATCCGCTATAACTTAAATTGACACTATCACTATAAGTAAGTACCTGTCCATTTATTAATATTCGTGACGTGACCTTTTTAATTGAATTAAGTGTATTTATAAAGAATTTGTAAGGACGCCCACATAAACAAAAAACAGGCCGAATGATAGCCATTGTAACAGTTTCAATACAGGGTGTAAGGGACAGCCCTCCGAGTACGTATAGAGTGCATTCAGACCATGCAACTAAACAACTTCCTAAAAATATTTATTTTTTTACTTTCCATAGTAATTGCAGTCAGCTGATGTTTATTTTGTATAGCAGGTAATTTTTTTTCCGGTTCTTGACATTATGTTCCTAGGGGAAAGTTGTTCAGTTTCATGGTTTGCATGCACCCTATCATTATTCGGAGGGCTGTATACACCTCGTATAGTAACCTAAGAGAAATCGAATCTGCGTTCTCTGTGTCAAGAACCTACATCCGTAGCCACTAAACCACGGAAACCGGTAGTTCTGAATGAGTAACCAACGTATTTGACCTCTGTTTCATTATTTACCTTTACTGCTACCTACCTAGGTATATGAGTCAGATAACGTAATCAGTTTTCCCAGATATACATAATAGCATATCATTAAACTATACTTAGGTTAAAACATTGTAGAGGAAAATTTGTTGACCATCTGTGTCATGTTAGTTAAATCTTAGAATAATATTTAACTGATTTTACGTTCTTGAAGCCAATGTAAAGAATGTGTAAAATTAGTCAACAAATAAACATACAGGTTGTAAAAATATTAGCTGCAAATATTTGGCGCAGTGGTAGTGGGACTGCCTGCGACGCAAAGGTTTCGGGTTCGATTCTCGGTGGGGCACTCACAAATTTGATATTTGTCACTTTGTGAATTTGTTCCCAGTCTGGCAAGGACATTGCAGGCTGAACCACGTGATTGTCCGAAAAGAAAGATGGTTCCGTGCTTCGGAGGGCACGTTAAGCCGTCGTCGGGCCCGGTTGCTGTTTTAGTCTTCTATGATTACTTAGACGGCGGTCCATACACAACCGTGTCAGAGGCCTACTACTAATAGTAGGCGGTTGAAAAACTCTGACTCCAGGGTTCATTTGATTGTTAGACGACTCAGTGTCCGACATGAAAAGAAGAAGAAAAAGACTCAAAAACAATTAGAATCAAACTCCCCAACAAATATGTCCCTCAAATGTTCAACGCCATCTATCGATGAATTTTAGTACTTCTTTTTCAAACTGCTGTCAAAAAGGCCTTATTACTTGTATTAAAACAAGCTTTTGCATGCAAACCGCCGTACTTATACGTACACCTATCGCTATCGTTCCGCTCTAAATATCCCTACCACCAGCTGTAAAACAATATTCGTATACAGGGTGTAAGGGACGGTGTACTGAAAACTTTGCAGGCATAATCAGACAATGAAACTGAACAAGTTTTAATATGAAGCCTATGTTGGGAAACGAATTTTCGAGTTTCTATAGAAAGCCAGTCAGCTGACCGGACATTTTGTTTATGAGGTCGAAAATTTTCTCGTTTACAAACATTTATCCTCAGTAGAAATGGTTTACCAGTTGTATGGTCTGATCAGGCCTGCAAAGTTTTCGGTACACCGTCCCTTACACCCCGTATATGTAGGTGTACTTATAAACAAAGCCTATATTATAATGCATGTATTATACAGAATGGACCATGCAGTGATGTCAAAAGACAAAATTGAAATGTACTAGGGGTTATCCAAATCACCACTATGTATGTTTCGCGATTATTTGTAGTTTCCGAGTAATCCAACCAAATCCAACTTTTAATTTAAAGTTATAATGTTAAAAAAAATACTTGCGGGAGGTTTTTCTTTTTTAACTTCTGTTGTAGAGGTTTTCGAGCGCTTGTTTTTGTAGCTTAATCTTTACGATATTTTTTTCCAAGCTTACAAAAAAACAGCTTCTGCCTGTAGAATTTTCCCAATGCAACTTTAAAATTTGAATAACTGGGAAACTATTATAAGTCTCAGAACGTCGTCTACGTTAGCCAACATAGTGCTGAATTGGATATTCATTGTAAGGCATGTAAAATTCGTCTTTTGACTTTTTGATCCACCTTGCATTACTTTTATACTGCATGTATGTATATGATGTCCAGCAGTGGACTCTTTTGGCTGGTTATGGAAGACCAGCGCTTTGGGAGGGCTGCTTTAGTACTCTTATAGCATTTTGTGCTATAAGAGTACTTTTAGTTTAATACCTAATTAGTAATTAGGTAAACTAAAAGTATAATTAGTAATAAGTTTATGTTCCTTCAATATTTGATAGCCAATGAATTTTTTTTCTTCTTTCTAATTTATGTATATATGAGACAAACAAAAGCAATATAAGGGGACATACCGTAGGAGACCACCACGATAATAAACAGGAACTTGTAGTGAGTCATTTTGTTATCTCAATCTGAAACAATGTTTTAAAGTTATTAATGGAGATTGATCAACTCTACATACATACCCATATCACGCTCTTACGACACCCGCGGGAATGAAATGGGGTGGTGCTTTTCTAAGCCGGCATCACACGGCAAATAGTCAATCTAATAATGATAAAAAAATGAAAAAAATTGTATCTACTTCCATCATATTTAACATTTTTATGGAATGACTATCTTCGCCGGTGAGGAAGGGAAAATTATTGTATACATAAAATTAGATCTTACCTTTCAAAGACAATAAACTTTCAACACTTCATTATAATCCAAACTTCAGCTAGAAAATATCACTTGCCACTTATCACAAAGAGCTTAATCCATCCGCACTAAACTAAACCAACATAAACCACAAAGTTCAGCTGCGCATTTCAGAGTTTAAACTTTTTAATTAAGTATTCGCGTACCGATCTTTCTGCATTCCCAGTACCCGATAGGTTCTGGGAACCTGTTTTTTAAAAATACACAGGCACAGGCTGGTCGCATATACAGCCTCCGAACACGACTAGACTGCGACTGAACTGGCTCTCGTGTTTTGAATTTCGAAGCCGGTGCGCAAGCGGCGATTGCAAACACACGTGCGTACTCTGCGGTCTCCACCAACTTACTGATGGTAGAGTTGATTGTATGAAGTAATTTACTGGTGAGACACTGTAGATTCTGTATCGTGAAATCGGATAAAGACTTCTTCCCGATAAAATCTGTTGTTATAAGTGCCATTGTGATCTCGGAACAAACCTTTCGAAATGCTAATAAGAATCTTGTTCGATTACAGCTAAGTACCTGCCTAAGTATTTTCGATTAGTAGAGTCACTTTCAGATAAAGATAGGTCTTATTCTTCTTTTCGTGTGGGACTCCGAGTCGAAGAACGACCCGGAGGTAAAAAAGGCGACTGGTAGCGAATGGATGGTGAAAACAGGTCGTGCCTCATGGCCTACGTCCAGCAGTGGACTGCTATAGCCTGATGCACGCCTGATGTGATGATGATGATAAGTACACAGGGTGTAATGGACAGCTTTACGAATACTGATGGGGGTGCATTCAGGGCATAAAACGGAACACCTTACCATAAATGAATATTTCAGGAAACGTATTTCTTTTTTTATTTCGCATAGTAAATGCAGTCAGCTGATTGTGCTTTTGTATGGGCGGTCGATATTTTTTGCCGTTTTCTGACATATGTTCCTAGGGGAAAGTTGTTCAGTTCCATGGTCTGTTTGCACACTATCTATCAGTGTTCGGAGAGCTGTCCCTTACGGGGTTTAGTTCTTTGTAGCAACGTTAAATAAATATTAAAATAATGAAAAAGAAACGCATTTTTACATACTCTTCATCTGTGTTCTCTACATTTAGATAAATGTGTGTATTTTGTACCACCCAATGGAGATGTTAACTCTTATCTTGAACCGGTCATCTCTTACACGCGGTAAGTCGATGACTTTTACAGTACAATTTGTCTACAAGGTGTGTGGGTGGTATGTAAGTAAGAAATGCATTATAATAGATGGCTTCTTATAGACGTCAATAAGATTATCATAAGTAGCGAGTGTTCCTCAATACTGGTATTGTTTTTGCGAGAAAAATTGCCACAAATAATTTATCTGTTGTAGAGTACTTATAATGAAATCTTTACAGCAGATTAAAAACCGCATGCCTTAAAACGCCAACAGAAGTCTCCACTAATTGTAAGGCCTGATAATGCATGGAGCTATCATCATCATCATCATCAATCAACAAAATCTCACAAAGAGAATAGTAAGTTGGGGACAACATTTACTACAAAAAGGCTCTGCACCTATATTTTCGTTTGCACAATATTGTGAGCACCCGTCATTCAGACAAATAGGTCATAAAAAAGTGTCAAGTCAATGCCAAGGCAAAACAAACATAAACCACAAAATGTGCGCCAATAAAATAAACAGAAACAAACAAACCTTACACTAAAGTACCAGTTTAAAAAATGATACTGAAAAATATATAAAACAGGAATTGAATCTACGTACCGGGGACAATTCAGCTGAAGTAACACATCAAAAACATAATCATCGTGCGATGTCAGCAACAACCACCGCGTCTGGCTCATCTAGATGATCTCGAATGTAAAATACGTGAACTTTCACAGCGCATAAAGGAAATCAAAGATTTCAAATATAAACCAAATACAAGTAGTCTCAATACATACTGCATATCTCCGCACAAACCCCACCCAACACGAGCATGCACCCCAGATACTTGTTGTACATTCAATAGAAATATTGGAAGTTGTCTTACACGGACTGTTTCAAATGAATCTCAGTTCAAACAACTGCAAAATATGCATGAAAAAATGAACGAAAACTTAAAACAGCTAAAATTGAATAACTGGATAAAAGATATGAATGACTTAGAAATACATCTCAAGGAAATGACCAATATTCTTAATATGAAAACAGAGAGATTAGAAAAAAGTATGAAAAAGGAAGTGAAACGTAACCTAGTACAACTGAACAAACTTAATCTGGCTCAAAAACAAAACTTTTGCAGTAAACTATCTTGCAAAAGTAATCGAAAGAACTGCATTTATTCTCAAAATCAGATTTTTGATGAATTTAACCCTGTGGCTTGCAGTAAAAAGACAGTTGACCGTAGGAAACATAACTGTGGCAACAATAACTCTTGGTGCTGTAGCAATAGAAATCCCTGCTACAAGAAACGGATGTTGCTAAATCCATTTTTGAACAGCACTTGTCGAAAAATGCCTGTGCATAAAGTTTGTTCGTGTTCTAAAGAATACCCATGTAAATGTCCCATGATGCAAGGAATGGGAGTTATGAAACGTTCGCTAAAACGTGTTATTGTTTTTACAAACCAATGAACAAATGGCCTCCAAAGTGCTTTCATGACAGATATATGCCGTGATTTTTTTGAAGATATTTGAAATATGAAATAAACTAAATATTTTTTTGTGTATAACGTTAGTTCTCATTCGAGACTATTATCCAAAATAAACGCCTGTTGCTCAATATGAGTTGGCAAAAGTTCTTTAGTCTGATACATGTTTTATAATCTCTGATGCAGGTTGAGTCCACCACGCTCATAACTAGACACCGGATTATTTGTATACATACATACATACATATATCACTCCTTTATCCCTTGCGGGGTAGGCAGAGCGTAAACGGCCGCAATAAACGGTCATTTACGCCACGTCTGACAAATATTTGAGGGTCATTCGGAAAATTGAGTATCGCCATAGTGACAGGTTGTCAGCCCATCGCCTAAAGTTGCAATACACACCCTCGAATCCCATCGTCGCCTCTTACGATTCCCACGGGAAAGAAATGGGGTGATGCTATTCTAAGCCTTTTTTATATTTAAGTTCCGTTCCGTTCCGTTCCGGTGACCACACCAGCCAGCAGTTCTGCTGCAAGGACGCAGGAGCGAGGAGTACCTCCGGTTGCTCTTGGTGATACCACCGTAAAAGCTATATTGTTCGCTCATTTGTAAGTAACAATATAGCCTTAGGATAGTGTCACCGCCAGCCGTACAGAGTTAAACACTGACTCCCTGTCCAAGACACCGGTGGGCCAAGTAGATAGGATTGGGAGTGTAGGGCGGGGCAGCCAGAATAGGGAGAGACGGGAAGTTTTAGCCGACAAGAATACTAGCATCAAAGTCAGCATGAGGAAGATAGATACTATACTTGGTGTGTAATATATATGGGCGCGCACCCTAATTACGTACGATTTAAGAAAATAAAAGGTAAATCCAACACTTCATAATAATTGTGCGCGCCCATGCGCCTAGTGGCGCCATCTCTTAGCTTTATTTGTTACTTATAAAGTGTTTTTGTTTATGTAAAATATTGGTAATAAATGTTAATATTAAGCAATTTGTTTACTATAAATAATATTAATATTTATCAGCTATTGGTTTCTAAGTTGTAATCAATGAATACACTTTCATATAGTTTTTACGGTAAAATTAATTAAATGCAAATGATATAAATATTAGTTTATAATTATTGTTGTAATTAATAAAAAGGATTTTATCGGTATTTATTCCAAAAGAACTTTATTTCATTAAGAAAGAAATTATAAAGTAGATCAAGTGTGATTTATAAGCACGTGTGCAGGATTTAAAATCATTTTATATTTATTGTAAATATAATGGATAAATAGTAGGGTAAATATAAGTTAATTTATTTACTATGCCTATTTCATAATTGTGTTAATTTTTATTAGCGTTTCTGATCAAAGAATAGTTATAAGTAATTCCGTTGACTTGTGCCTGCGATTCCTATAAATTGCCTTGTCGGCCTGTATCGAGTCATTCTAGCTGTAGCTCTGCTCAGTGAATAAACATTTGGAAAGTTCTTGTGGTTTTCTCATCATTTTCCCATGGACGACCCCGGACAATATCCGACAGCAGCGGTGGGATCCCAAGCCGGTGACCTTTTGCAGCCTGGTGCCGCCCTGCAGCCTGGTGCCGCCCTGCAGCCTGGTGCCGCCCTGCAGCCTGGTGCCGCCCTGCAGCCTGGTGCCGCCCTGCAGCCTGGTGCCGCCCTGCAGCCTGGTGCCGCCCTGCAGCCTGGTGCTGCCTTGCCGCCTGGTGCTGCCTGGCCGCCTGGTGCTGCCTTGCCGCCTGGTGCTGCCTTGCCGCCTGGTGCTGCCTTGCCACCTGGTGCTGCCTTGCCACCTGGTGCTGCCTTGCCACCTGGTGCTGCCTTGCCGCGTGGTGCTGCCTTGCCAGACCCAACGTTCACCATTGACCAGGTTATGAGTTTAGTTAATTCTATTACAAAACAAGCGACAACTAGTGCAATTTCTGCTGCTCTCTCTTCAGAGAATGTTCAGTATCCATCCCGTCACCGCTATGATTTTTATTTGCCGCCTTTTGACCCCGATGAAAGGTCGCATGATATAAGAGATTGGTGTGCGCATGTAGATGAGACTATATCAAAATTCAATATCCCATCTCACGAAGCGCGTATGAAGGCTATACTTCAGCTACGGGGGCGAGCTAAAACTTGGGCTAATTCGTGGTCTCTCAGCTCCACAACGTGGGATCAAGTGAAATCCGAACTAATTCAAACTTTTGCCAGGGAATTCCGGTATGCTGACGACGTCCAGAAGTGGAGATCCTACACATCTGACCAGGCAACAAGCTACGCAGAGTACGCCACGACAGCGTGGACCCTGTTCAAACGGGTTCGGCCAGAAGCTTCAGATACAGAGGTGGTGGATGCCTTATTGACAGGTATTTATCCTGAGTTTGTACGTTCAGAATTGCTCCGTAATACGCCGGAATCTTTGCCTAAATTAATATCAGTTTTGAAAACTTTTCGTAAACGCAAAGTTGAACAGCCCTCTAAAAGCGATAATTTTGAGCCAAAAAGACCACGTGTTGCCGATACTAATACCAATACGAAATCGCATTACAAACGAGATACAAATGTAACTTGTTACACTTGTTCTAAGCCCGGTCACCGTTCACGTGATTGTAGGGAGAGAATAGTTAGTAAGCCTGAAGAAATAACGCCAACACAATCCACAAGACCGAGTGTATCTAACAATAATACGGGTGTTCCTTATAACTTTGGTGTTTCCAAAAATTTAGAATGTAACTATTGCCACCGTAAAGGTCATGTTGAAAAAAATTGCTTCCGTCGTCAAAATGATGAACGCGTTAAAGAATCTGGTTCGAAATTCGTTAATTTTTGCAACCGAACAAAACGTAAGCGTTGCACGACTACGGTGACAATTGGAGATATAACCTATCCTTGTCTTTTTGATAGTGGCGCCGATTGCTCCATAATCAGAGAAAACATTTCTCACTCTATGCCGGGAAAAAGGAATTGTGTTGACGTTACTTTTACGGGTTTGGGCGGTTCCCCTGTTAAATGCAATCGAAGCATTACTACGGTTGTGAGCATAGGCGGTTCTGATGTTGAACTGGAGCTCTATGTGGTAGAAGACACACAGACTCAGTTTGATATCCTTATTGGATATGATCTTTTAGAAATACCTGGACTTGGTGTGTATTTAGAAAAAGACTGTCTGATTGTTTTACGCAATCCTTTGTCAATTAATGTATGCACAAAAAATTATGATCTGACCTCGAAGATTGACACAGATTTATCTGACCCCAAGCAAATTGAAACTTTGCGCAATTTACTTGATGAATTTAAAGATAACTTTACAACCGGCAATCGTGTTTCAAAAGTAACAACAGGAGAACTGACAATTAAATTAAAAAACCCAGATAAAATTATCCAAAGACGCCCATACCGATTGTCGCCTTTGGAACGCGAAAATGTGAAAACCATTATTAATGATTTAAAAGAAAATGGTATTATTCGTGACAGTTCTTCTCCATATAGTAGTCCAATTTTGCTAGTCAAAAAGAAAGATGGGTCGGATAGACTCTGTGTTGATTTTCGTGAACTGAACTCTAACACCCTAAGAGATCATTATCCTCTACCACTCATAGCCGATCAAATTGATAAATTAGGCAAGTCCCGCTATTTTTCTTGCTTAGACATGGCCGCTGGTTTTCATGGCATTCCAATCGCAGACGACTCAATTGAAAAAACTGCGTTTGTGACCCCTGATGGTCAATATGAGTATTTGCGGATGCCTTTTGGCCTCTGCAATGCTCCATCAGTGTACCAGCGTGCCATAAACAAGGCTCTTGGAGATTATAAAGATAAAATAGCCCTCGTTTATATTGATGATATTCTGATTATGTCACAGTCTATTGAGGAAGGTCTGCAAAACCTGAAGTTGGTTTTGACACGTCTTACGCAAGCGGGGTTTTCGTTGAACGTATCTAAATGTTCATTTCTCAAGACCAAAATTGAATATTTAGGCAATATCATTGAGAATGGCACTGTCAAGCCAAGTCCTAGAAAAATTCAGGCTCTTGCCGATTCACCCGTACCCAAAACTGCGAAAGAGGTTCGCCAGTTCAATGGGTTGGCTGGGTACTTTCGCAAGTTTGTCCCCAATTTTTCTACAATCATGGCCCCTCTATATGATCTGACAAAATCTGACGTCACGTTCAAATGGACTGAGAAACACGAACAAGCCCGACGTGAAGTCATTGATCGTCTTACTTCTTCCCCTCTATTAACAATTTATGACGAAAATCTTCCCTGTGAATTACACACCGATGCCAGCTCAATTGGTTACGGTGCTGTGCTTATTCAAAGGAAGGACGGAAACCCATTAGTTGTCGGGTATTTCAGTATGAGGACCACCGATTGCGAGAGTCGTTACCACTCTTATGAGTTGGAGACTCTCGCAGTCGTGAAAGCTATTAAACATTTTCGCCATTTTCTTCACGGCCGTAAATTCAGAGTCATAACTGACTGTAATTCCCTTAAAGCTTCAAGTCACAAAAAAGAGTTGACGCCGAGGGTGCATAGATGGTGGGCCTATTTACAAAATTTCGATTTTGAAATTGAGTACCGTAAAGGTACTAAATTGGCACATGCAGACTTCTTTAGTAGAAATCCGGTGGAGATTTTAGCTAACCGATCGATTGAACCAACTAATGGAACCAGTCGTCGTCAAGCTTACAATTCTCCTTCCCCATTAAAACTGTCTATAAATGCAGTAAACCTCGACCACAACTGGTTACTAATTGAACAAAAAAGAGACCCCATTTTAACAAATATCGTAGAACAGCTAAAAGGTGACACTATCCCTAAAACTATTGCTGATACTTATGTTGTTTCTCAAGATAAACTTCTTAGACGTAAAGTTCAAATTCAAAATAAAACTCGCAAATTAATAATTGTACCCCGAAGTTACAGATGGAATCTCATTAGTCATTACCATGACAATTTACAGCACTTTGGGTGGGAGAAGGTTTTGGAAAAATTAAGGGAGCAATATTGGTTTCCTAACATGCCTAAAATGGTTAGGAGATTTGTAAATAACTGTGTCAGTTGTAGGGTCAGAAAAGGTGTTTCTGGAGCTCGTCAAGTAACTCTACATCCGATAGACAAAGTTGCGATCCCGTTTCATACCGTTCATTGTGATATTACTGGTCGAATGAACGGCACACGCAGCTCTCCAGAGTATGCTTTTGTTTTTATCGATGGGTTTACCAAGTACGTTCATATGATTTATACAAATGACCGTACAGCTGAAACAGCTGTTAAATGTTTTCAAAATTTTATTTCTATATTTGGAACGCCTACGCGACTTATCACCGATCAAGACAAAAGCATGACTTCGTCCGAATTCAAAATTTTTTGTGAACGTTCTGGTATTGAGCATCACGTGGTCGCAAAAGGCGCTAGTAGAGCGAACGGGCAAGTGGAACGCCTTATGAAAGTCATTAAAGATAATATGTCGGTAGTAGAGGTCAACAAACCATGGCATTCAGCTCTTAAGGAATTACAGTTGGCAATCAATTGCACAATCTCAAAAACTACCGGTAAAAGTCCATTGGAACTTTTATTGGGAAAACGGTGTTCTCCGCCTGGTATAAAGCTTCTGCAGATTGATGACGACGAAATGACTGACGATATTGATTCTTTACGTTCAGCTAGTAAAAATAGGATGGACGAGCGATCTTTTCGTGACAAAATACGTTTTGATAAAGGAAAAGCAAGAATTGAGCCCTTCAAAGTTGGTGATTTTGTATTGTTCCGTCGTCATGAGCGCCATACAACTAAACTAGGATCAAAATTTGAGGGACCTATGCAGGTGTTAGAAATATTACCCAATGATCGGTACAAAATTAAACACGTAAATCTTCGCGGTTGCTCTGAAAAGATCGCTAGTCATGACTCCCTAAGACCAGCCCCTCAGGGTCAAATGGACCCTTTCGATGACCCTTTTGAAAGTGATGATTCTGGTGAACCAACCGTATGGGCAAATAACGAGAACTCTGAACTTGATAACTTAGATCCTACTGCCTCTGGATCTGGAACTTTTAACTGATTTTTGTGTGTTGATTCATTCCTTCTTTTCCATCTATCCTTCCTAAAACGCTGGCTGGCCACCACGCGTATCCTTGCTCCCGGTCTTGATGTTGGTTGTATTATGGCTAGATCCCAGGTTGGGTGATGCCGATTGTGGTGTGGCTAGATCCCAGGTTGGGTGATGCCGATTGTGGTGTGACTAGATCCCAGGATGGGTGATGTCAAACGTTGGCTAGATCCCAGGATGGGTGATGCCATGATTTATTAGTTGTTATTTGGTGGATGTTGTTTATTTATGATTTTAATTTTTTTACAGTTCCTATAAGAAATTGGACAAGCGCAGAGAGCGCGCTTGAGTCAGTCTGGCCGTATGGGCGCGCACCCTAATTACGTACGATTTAAGAAAATAAAAGGTAAATCCAACACTTCATAATAATTGTGCGCGCCCATGCGCCTAGTGGCGCCATCTCTTAGCTTTATTTGTTACTTATAAAGTGTTTTTGTTTATGTAAAATATTGGTAATAAATGTTAATATTAAGCAATTTGTTTACTATAAATAATATTAATATTTATCAGCTATTGGTTTCTAAGTTGTAATCAATGAATACACTTTCATATAGTTTTTACGGTAAAATTAATTAAATGCAAATGATATAAATATTAGTTTATAATTATTGTTGTAATTAATAAAAAGGATTTTATCGGTATTTATTCCAAAAGAACTTTATTTCATTAAGAAAGAAATTATAAAGTAGATCAAGTGTGATTTATAAGCACGTGTGCAGGATTTAAAATCATTTTATATTTATTGTAAATATAATGGATAAATAGTAGGGTAAATATAAGTTAATTTATTTACTATGCCTATTTCATAATTGTGTTAATTTTTATTAGCGTTTCTGATCAAAGAATAGTTATAAGTAATTCCGTTGACTTGTGCCTGCGATTCCTATAAATTGCCTTGTCGGCCTGTATCGAGTCATTCTAGCTGTAGCTCTGCTCAGTGAATAAACATTTGGAAAGTTCTTGTGGTTTTCTCATCATTTTCCCATGGACGACCCCGGACAATATCCGACATATACTAAAGAGGGGAAAGGGGCTGCGATAGTCAGTGATAGTGATTCTTCAGTGTTTGTAGTCCGCGGTGTCCGTTTTTGATTGAGTCTCAACCATTCCTGATCGTCTCCCAGTATGCATTTGATTTCTCCGTGTAGTTTGCAATATCGTGGTTTGAGCTTTTCTCATATGAGGATAAGTCAGCCTATCGTTCCTCCGAAGTCTCCATCTGTATGCTTTAGGTAGTTGACGTTGAGATGTAAAATCTGGTAAGCGATGGTGCATTGTAAGCAGTTTCCATCTCTTGATGTCTCTTCAATTACGAAAGTCTTGTATTGTGTTGCGCCATGATACTCTGTAAGGCGCGAATAATGGGCAGGGAGATATTATTGTCCATTGAGATGTTTCCAGGCTCTTTCTATCGTTTTGTTCTAAGAAACTTATGCACGTGCGTAGTCCTTTGTCTGTTTGGTGTTTGTCTAGAATGAATTGCCTTTGGACGAATTTTTACAACAACGTTTGGGTTTTGCCTTTTTTTTTTGTCTTGATTTGGGTTCGAAGTGTTGCGCAAGTGCTTGCACATGTCCCGAGTTGCGCGAATGATCTGCCTGGGCCGGTCGTTTACAGCAGGCGGTAAGAGTTATGGGAAGACAGTTTCTTTGTTTTATCCGTCGACTCTAATATCCCTTTTTTTACGGTGTTTCTTTGAAATGCGGAGGATTTTTTTTCCCTTAATGGCTTAATTGGGGTGGCACTAAGTCGTAGCTTGTTAGCCAATTTCTATTAGTAAGACTGCCGGTCTTTTTATTTGTTTGAAATTAGGTATAGCCGTGTAAGAGCAGACTAGCTATACCTTCTTAGCCTGTTTGTTTGAGGCACAGATCATGTTATGTGATCTATGGTTTGAGGTATATGACCTGATACCAATATTTTCTAATTTACTTAGGCGGCAGCTCTGGGGCGTAGCTAGATTAATTTAAGACTATGAATTAAGACTAATAATGAGAGAGACTACGAACCTGTTGTGGGTATTTCGGTGCAGGTCCTCCCGCTTGTCTTTGGTCGCGTTGTTCATACTGTAGATTGTTTGAAGGTTAGAGTACTCTTTAAAATTTACCGTTTGCCAGGTGCGCAGGCGCCGGGTGACCAGAGGGCGTGGCGTCAACGCCTAGTCCTTTTCGGTGTTGCCTGCAATGGTGACCTAGGGCTGAAATATGATAGGCATTTTCGGCTATTGTAGTTTGGCTAGCCTAGCTAGACCTTACCTTTTGTTGTGAATTATCTTTGCTTGCAGCCATCAACTCGTCGGATAGACCCGATTAGGGCGTTTTATTGGCAGGACGTAATTGCTCAGTCGTGTGCTCTTGATACCTAGGTTAGCTAAATATAAGTCCTGAAAAAAAAACTCTCCAACATAGAATTTCCTCACCGGATTCCTAAGATTTTAGTAGTCACTGCTGCATGAGTAGGTACAAGGACCGTAGATTCAGAGCTGTGACACTCCTCTGACACCTTTCTTGCACTTGCACACACACACACAACACAACGTTTATATCGGGGAAAAATTAAAATTGGGTAAATATTGCACTGCAAAGCCACGCGCGGTAGGCCAGTCCTTTCAACGTCGGACAGCGTAAAAAAAGTGAACTATTGTCTTAAAATGCACAATTTCGGGAGCACGTGCGCGCAGGGTGGACACGTCCGCTCTCCTCGGCGTCCACCGAAACACCCTTCTAAGCCTTTTTTATATTTAAGCCGTATTTATTTGCATCTGCATTTATTTAAGCCATTTTCATGGCAAAAAGCATATTTCTTCTAAAATCTTGGTATGATGCATATTATTGACACATTATCAATATTCTTGTTCTCCCACCCGTCTGTTACGCGTGTTTTGCTAAAATTGTTCTCATTGTTGGCATAAAGTAAGTATTGGCGGCACGCGGGGCGGTGCGCCGATTGTTGGCGAGTGCGATCATTAATCTGTCAAAATATGTTAGCGGATCTAGACTTGTCTTGTCTAGCCCACACCATCCCACTGCTGGGCAAAGGCCTCCCTCTTCTCTTTCCATCCGTCTCTATTTTGGGCTCCCGCATGCCAGTTTCGTTAGCGGATCTTGATTTCCGAAAAAAATATATTATTTGTGGAAAACCGACTATCATGGATCATTTAGATACGGTGAAATTATTCTAAATTGTCGAGTTCATGAGAAAATAAATATATTTTGATTTAATACCTAAAAGGGTTCTACTATGCTAAGGTTCGTCACTTTATTTTCGTAGCTAGTTACGAAAAATTGGTTACGACATTGCACGAATGGCTTATTTCTTGCATATTTTCATGCATATATCAGGCTTTTTATGTTGCATATAATCCGGTCCCTACTCATGACTCTATTCCATGTCCTGACCACACCACACATGGGAGTTACTTTCACCTTTGAGCCAGAATTGCATTATGCTGTGTCGCAGTCAACTGGTTGAACAAGCTGTTTAATCAAAGGACGCTATTCAAACACACGACTAAACGTCCTTTAGCTATGTGGTTGAAGATAACTTTCAACGCTACAACTAAACGACGCTAGGCCAACTGGATTGCGTTCAATTTGTAGGGCTTCGATCAACGCGGCCTTCCCGGGTCGGAACGAGACGGCCATCAGTGAAGTGGTGTAGTGGCTGGTGGCAGTCACTATAATCATCATCCATCATACATCCACATAATACTAATTGTCATCATCATCTTCTTCTTCTTTATCAGTCATCATTACCATATTCATCACCACACGGTTTGATGATGATGGCGATGCTACTATGATACTATTAATAATGATGATGATGACTGACCATGATGATGATACATACAAGAGTATAGCTTTTGTGCAACAGGCTCTCACAAGGCGCGTAATAGGCCCTTAGAGTACGTTTATAGAAATCGGATTAGCTATGCTGTAGGCAGCGATACGGCTATTTTATCTATGGGTAGGTACGTAAAACGGGATTTTGAACCAGTTTTGTCCCTATTCTCCCGGCCATCCCGATCCACCCCGTTTCACTACATTGCAACATCTATGATTGCAACCATGGATTGCATCTACTTTGCAACCCTATGCAGCACCGCGCAGGTTGACGCAGAGGCACTTTTCATTGCACCAAAGAGGTTTACACACTATTCAAACCCAAAAAACATAGACTAAAATGTATAACCAAAATCACTGTCAAAATGTATTATTGGTTCAGATTGATATTCGCGGTCAATGCGGCGAGCGCAGTGTCCAACGACAACGATCTTTTTCTCTGTTTAAAGTTGTAACGTGTATCCCCCAACTTAGACATTGGCAGAAGTGTCCTATGCTGACAGAGGCCATTTATTAAAAAATAATTGAATTGATTTGACAAAGGAAGTCTATACAGCGGGGCGCCCTGCCATATAGTGATTTATTCTATGTAGCAGGGAATGTCATGTCATATGTCATGTCATATGTCATGTCATACCTGGTGTTAAAGTTTTCCCACTAGTAGTCGGCCTCTGACTTATGCAACAACGGCCGTGTAAGTAATGATGAACAGCAACTGGGACTGTAAGCTTAACGTGCTCTCCGAAGCACGGAACCATATTTCTTACAGACCATTAATCAGGTGGTTCAGCCTACAGATTTAACAAGGCGCAATAAGAGCACCGATGAATAGCCAATTCACAGACAAAACGCTATATGACAGTGTGCCCTGCTACATAGATTAAATCACTATATGGCAGGGCGCCCCGCTGTATAGACACGTCCTTTGACAAATCCTGGGTCAGTGAAAAAAAAAACAATAATTATCGAACTGTACAAAATTATGTGTTGATTTATAAAACATAGGTAGGTTTTACAAAAAAAATATAAAACATTTACAATATTGAGTAAATATATCAAAACAGAACCTCATGAAAAACACTCTTCAAGATAATCCTCCCGAGTTGGGGGTGTGTCCTCTTATTTCTATTGAAAAAGAAATACATAACTTAAAACAACTCAATTATTCCCAATAGTATCAATCAACTTGTTCGACCAACCAAAATACCTAATACTATTGGAGGGCAACACAACAGCCAAATAGTTAGATAGACTTGGATTATCTTGAATGCAAATCAAAAGGACTTACACAGTGCTCAGAATATTACAAAAGGGATTTCGCTTGCAAACCAACAGAGAAATGTTATATGACTTGTAACAAGACATAACCGGTTCAAAAACGTGTACTCCAGATACATGCGACGCAAAATGTTCAGAAAATTATAAAATCCCACAGTAAAAGTAAGGTTTACTGGCGGGTGGTTGGTTCTCGTAAAAGGAATGCTATGCAATAGCGTGCTAACGCTCTTTTTGACTAGGTAAGGAAACTAAGGGAACTAGAATTGATGAAGAAATGTGAGTGTCTCGATCAAAAGAAACAGCAATTGATAAAAAAATGTGAACTTCTAGATCAGAAAATCTACAAGTTACACTTACAAAAATGCAAGAAGGATAGAGAAAAACGTAAGCGAATAGAAAATACACTTAAACGTGCTCGAGAAAAGATTGACCAAGCAAACCATAAGTTTACACTGTTATGTGATAGCGATTGCGTTTTTCCAGACGAGAAATGCAGGATAAATAACAAAGACAAACTTCATAAGATGATGTGTAAGGCAATGGAATGGCCTGTGAAATCAATCTGTTTCTGCAGAAAAGCCTGGTGCAGATATATCTCTGGTAGTTCCCTCTTCAACGCAAAAACCTTCTGCAAGAAAAATTGCTCATTAGAAAATACATTTTTACACTCACGAATGAGCCCAGCGAAAAAATGTTGTTGTCCATTTGAAGAGGCGCATCCTAACATGTGTTGTACCAAGCAGCAGAGGAATAGGAAGAAACCTCCAAGACGTTTGATTTACAATGATAAATGTTATCTTATGTCCCTCGGGAATACACTACAGGTTGGTCATATGGTCATTGCCTTGTTAGAGGCTTGCTAGTAAGTAGTAGTTGGCGGTTGAATAACTCTGACACCAGAGTTCATCGGATCGTTCGTCGACTCGGTGTCCTACACGAAAAGAAGAAGAAGACTTGCCTTGCTTACATGTGTCACGGCAAAATATTACGTGTAAAATAATGGTGATGTATTTTACTGAACTACCAAGCCATCCATCATGTGGAACCGCTGGTACTCGTAGAACCTATATTCCAAACTATTGCGGATTATATCTACTGACCAAACATATCGAAATTTTATTACAAATCAATGTTGACGCGCTGATCAGGTTTGTTGGTAGGGTATAACTAACGACAGTTCAAACATTGCCACTGCCGTAGTTAAAGTATCTGTATCTGTAGGTTAGGTAGGTATACTTGATACCTACAGGAAGTAAAATTATTAGCTGCAAATAGAATAAGGGGTGAATCAGCCTTGAAACTGAACAGCTTTCCCAACTTGTCCGAAATATGAACAACCATAATAAATTGAAAAAAAAA
Organism: Tuta absoluta; assembly: GCA_027580185.1. Classification (NCBI taxonomy): domain Eukaryota; kingdom Metazoa; phylum Arthropoda; class Insecta; order Lepidoptera; family Gelechiidae; genus Tuta; species Tuta absoluta. Next base: position 1,838,004 of record JAQAHW010000004.1, read on the forward strand.
ACCACGACTGCTTTCTGAGATAAATCATGACCTATGACTATGACAGTCGGGATAATGTAAGGATCCTTCGGTACAATTCCCATTCGAATCTGTTCAGTAATTCACGAGTTTCAGTCCTTTAAAGAATCGCATATAAGTACATGAACTCTAAAAACATTACACTCTTTTTGAAAACTTGCCAAAATTTATGCCGAAATTGTATATCTAACACGGGAAGTGTTTTAAAAATGAAGGTACACTCTTTTTTTGGTTGGCCAGTCGTGTAAAAATAAAATTGGACCTCCAGGTGGTTATGAAACTACAGGCTACAAATCTAGAGGTGAAATTTTTAATACATTGCGTAGCCGGTTCATATTCCTGGTATCATTATTGCTAACCGACAATGCAATGAAAATCGAATTTCACCTATAAAATTGTTGTCTGTAGTTTGAAAATATCGGGTACAGGTCGGCTGGAACATTTTGTATCCACTTATCTGCTTTCTTGGTCCACCTATCTTCTTTGGGGAAAGTTTTTCAGCTCCATGGGCTGGTTCACGCTTTGGAATATTGGCATTGATTTTTTTACACGTTATCTTCATGTTTTTGTTGTTTCCAGTCATGCCGTTGCAGCCAACCGCCGCTGTGCTACCCCGACCTGCCTACGTCACACCTGTGCAAGTTGCTTGCTCATTCTCTGTTGTATCTTCTAGCAGCATTGATTTGGTCGCCGTTTCTTCTGTTTTTCATCATTTGTTTCTCTTGTTGCTGCAGTAATCATTGTTGTTGATTTAGACGCCGTTTGTATACTTTTTGACATTCATAAGCTTAAAATATTAAATGTAAGATCAACTACTGTTTCCGTCGCTTTTTAGTTGAATAAAAGAATACTAACGGAAACGTAATTTTTTGTTTTTTTTACCAAAGATTTTTTACACAAAAAAAAATCTTTGGTATTTTATACTTGGAATTATTATGAATAGAGGTTACAACTTGTATAAATAATGGATTTCCAGCATTAAGACATGACGTGTAGTTAGGTTAGAACGAGCACTTATTTACCCGATTTCCTACGAGATGATTAAGGACGGATTATAATCATAAAAAATGTGTTTCAATTATAAGATGGACTCTGTGCCGAAAGAGAATAGGCGTTTCTGCGCGCTATTTCTAGGCGCCTCTGTGCCTCAGTATGAGAAAAAAATATTAGTTCACTTTTTGATCCACGACCTATTCCTTTCTGCACAGACTCTAGTGAAAATCCAAAGAGAGGGGCGGAGACCTCGATGGGCTCAGATCACCCACACGTTACGTGCTGTCACGCTAAGTTTTTCAGTAATCAGAGCTCTGAGTGTCTATTTCAATGAATGGTCCGAAGCTTATTCTAAGATTCTGTCTTCACGTACCTTTTGTACCTTTGATGAGATTGCTTATTGTGGTTGTAGTTCAGTCACAGATCACTTATATAGTTGGGCTGGAAGAAGGGATCATATTCATTAGTAACACGGGTAACACGACTGCCCGCCATGAAAAGAATTACGATACTTGATTGACGTTGACAAGTTTGTAATTGTCATAATTTTGATAATATTTGTATTTATAAGCTTTTTAATTAATTATGAGTTTAAGAATGCTTTATACTTTATGTTTACAATATTAACTATAAGCCCTCCGTTAGAGTAATACAGCTTTATGTATAAAAAGATAAATATATTGATTTTATGGAGAAAAACAATAAAACTAGTTATCGGGTATTGACATTTTGCAGTTCTAACACAGTGAGCAATAAAACAGAAAAATGCAACAAATTATCAGAAAATCGAAGTAAAAGTGTAGGAAATGATAAAAAATCTAATGATAATAAGGACAACAAAAGCAATATTGATAATGATACCAAACATAGAAATGTGTCTCGTGTGAAAGGTGATCGCAATGAAAATTATATTCTTACCCTTGAAAGTGGCGACACCGGTGTGTATAAAATAGTCACCTCCACATCCCGTCGTCATCCTAAAGAAACTAAGCAAGACATGGCACGGAATAAAAAGAAGTGTTCTGATCATTGCAGCCCCATCAGAGAGCAACCAAAACAGGGGATTATACATGAATCTTATGATGTAGAAAGTAAAAAGCAGAGTGAGATAATAACGCAGCAATTAAAGAAAAGAAAAACAAATATAAAAGGCAATCATAGTCAATATAAGGTAATAAGAAAGGAACCAGAACCAAATGTTGTTGTTGATGGAGGTCATACCCAAAAAGCAAAGGATAGAAAAACTAGTTATAAAAAGATCTACAGAGAAGACACTCTACAATTTCAGAAAAATCAAACTGAGGAGATAAAATGTCCTTCAAAATCAAAGGTTTTAGGTACACATATTAAAGAAAATTTCCGTCAAAGTTTAAACATAAATAAAGATCTCTTAGTAAATGTTAAAAAAAGTGTCCAAACACAATACAAGATGTCATCAGAAGACGCCAGAACCCAGCTGACTAACAATGAAGCCTATTTAAAAGACTCTCTACATTTTCTTAAGCAAAATGAAATCGAAAAGACAAAATATCCTTCAAAAACAAAGGTTCTAGGTACACATATTAAAGAAAATGACAGTCAAAATCTAAGCATAAATAAAGCTATCTTATCAGATATTAAACAAAGTGTTAAATCACAATCCAAGACGCCAACAGAAGACTCCAAAATCCAGATACCTAGCAAAAATGCCTCTATAGAAAACTTTCTACATTTTAAGCAAAATGAAATCGGAAAGACAATATATCCTTCAAAAACACTGTTTCCGGATACAGATACAGAGAATCCTCTTTTAAACGCTCAAAATTCAAGTATAAAAAACGCTGTTTTAGCAGATCCTAAAGACATTTTTAAAACAGTACATAGGACATCAAAAGAAGATACTAGAGTACAACCTAACATAAATGCCCATGTTGATTCCAAAAGTTTTTCCAAAAAAGCAAATGATTTTCCAATGATTTGTTCAGAAGCCAAACAAAGTTCTTACGAACAAAGGCTGCGTAAACGTAGAACACGCAGTATTCACCTTTTCAAAGTACCAATGAAACGTAAGCATGAAATTTGTATTAATTTTATTTATTATTAATCAATAGGTCTTTTCATTGAGTACCAAATTTTAAAACACTTCCCGTGTAAGGTATACAATTTTTGAAAACTTGCAAAATTTTCGAGTGCGGGCAGGATTTGAACCTGCGACTTTCGCATTACTAGTGGCGACGCCTCTTCCATCTGGGCAAAATTGGCGGGCAGGAAATGAGCTGCGGTAGCCCAGATGGAAGAGGCGTCGCCCGCCACTAGTAATGCGAAAGTCGCAGGTTCAAATCCTGCCCGCACTCGAAAATTTTGCAAGTTTTCAAAAATTGTATACCTAACATGGGAAGTGTTTTAAAATTTGGTACTCAATTTATCGCTGGTTTTCATCGCTTAGACTACATTCAATCTGTAAAGATAGAATTAGTCGCCGGTTATTAGTTGCAAAACTAACCCGGTAGATGGAGCCACGCCAAGCGTTACTGGCATTAAAATACACTTGCAAAATTGGCGGGCAGGAAATGAGCTGCGGTAGCCCAGATGGAAGAGGCGTCGCCACTAGTAATGCGAAAGTCGCAGGTTCAAATCCTGCCCGCACTCGAAAATTTTGCAAGTTTTCAAAAAAGGTCTTTTCATTTACTTTCTTACATTAGGTTATTTTTGTTGTTCCAGAACGAGAGAGTAACAAATCGCGACCAAAAGTAAACATTATAGATAGATTAGCACGAAAAATTTCTTCCCATGTAAAAACTTCTTCGTTCAGAAAAACTAATGATGTGAAAACAAAGATATCGACCCGTAAACTAGAATCGAAACACCAAATGAATGACGAAATGCAAATTATTTTCAGCCGTGCGGCGTCTAAAAACATGATCTTGGGACAAAAACGCCACAGCAGTCACAGCAGGGAGCGTTTACAGAATCGGGAAAGCAGCAACCGATTAAACCCTATGGAGTATTTAAAGTGTAGTACTGCCTATGGGGAGCACTTCCCTCCAAACATACAGACAAATGTTAAGATGTTTCACTCCCCGAAGCAAACATTCCATCGCCATCACCGTCTGCAACGTATGAACAACAAAATAAAGCATAAATCAGGTAAATGTCGTAAATGGCGAACTAATGATGATGAAGCACTAAGTCATAAATATGAATGCATGAAATGCAAAAAGTCAGAATCACCTATATTTGTCACAATTCGATATTTTCTTATCTTTATCGTTATGATCTGCTGGCTACCGTGTTTTCTTCTTTTGTTCCTGTTTTGGTTGATAACTTATCCAATGAGACCACATGAATGTAAATATGGAGTGAAGAAGCCACTGTTCAAAAGATTTATAGATTGGTTACGAACAGCGAAATGGTACAATTTGAGCTTTCTCGATGTATTTTGGTCTATGCTACATGGCAGTTGTAATTGCCAGGAATTAAATAATACAACTCCTAAACGAACTTGTGCTACAACCTTAAATGTGATTATAGAAAAGAATATGTCTTTAGAACGTCGCAAATGTAAGTACCGACTCCATATTCCGAGTCTTCTTCTTCCAAAGCTTCCAAATAAAAACAAACTATATTCTCTGGGTTATACAACCAACAGAGGATGGGTAGTCAAGCCTTTAAAGGCGAAAAATGTACCGCTGTCAATTGTAAAGAAAGAAGAACGTATATGTCCATGTAACAACTCTGAATTTCCATTGCATGAACCCTGTGAACCAGGATCCCGCAAAGAAGCGAGAGAACCTCTAAACCAAGTCCTTTGCCCTTGCCGCCGTCCTACCCAAAAATTCAAACAATGCATGCATTGCGTTTGCGATAGACCTTCAATGTCCAGTCAACTATATAAAGCCGATCATCCAACAACATACAAAAATGAAACCGAACATAGGAAAAGCATGTGGGAAAAACAGGTTAATTTTGTAAATTATGATCCATTTTCTCAAGACTCAAAGTTATGTACAAAAACGATAAAGCAAAGTCCTCAGATCAGGCCGCGAATTCGAGACCTGATAAGTTCTTTTTGGTATAATTGTTGTAATTTCTGTCTGTTATTGCTATCGGCATGTATTTGGATACCTATAATGTGTTGTTGTTATGTATGCTTTAAATTATTAAATTGTTTCAAATGTTGAACATTTTACTTGTTCTACTTTCATCGGTCCCGATTGCTGTCTATTATTACTGAGACGGCAGTCGATACACAACTATGTCAAAGGCCTACTAGTATGTAGCATACAAACTCTGACACCAGGGTTCATCGGGTCGTTGGACGACTCGGTGTCTCACACGCAACAAGAAGAAACGTAAGTAGCTACCCAATTTCCTAATTGATAAAAAAACAAACTTTAAATCCGTGTGGTGCCGGCTCAAAATGGCATTACCCCATTTCTTTTTCGTGGTGGGTGTCGTAAGAGGCGACGACGAGACTCGAGCTCGAAGGCTTTGTGTATTAAATAATACCTATTAGGCGATTCTATCATTATGGTGATACTCTTTTTTTTATAATGATGGGTTTGACTCTAGTCTATCTAGGTCATAGGACAGAGACAGAGTCTAAGATGGAGCGAGCTCACCCAGGAGAATCCTGTTAAGGCACTGGCACTTCCACACACTGACTCAAAAGAGAGTCTTGTTTTTTGAGAAATAAAAAGAGGTTTAGTATTCCAAAAACTCTGTAGATGGCGTTGAACTGACTGCCGTTACTAGATGCCAGAGCCAAAAGGCATGAAAAATAGTAATTATTCTTTTCGAATCTATTCTCGTTTTTAGCGCTTTGTTATTAATTAATATTCCGTTTTGTTTTCGTTAATACGCAGGGAAACTCCTATGTGTAAATATTTATGTGATGCGAGTTATGTAACAATGATTAGCTACGTTTATTTTTACGATCTCATACATCCAAGCAAAAGAAAATAATAAATATGTGCCGTTCCGTTCCTTAAGAGTCCTACTTCGCCGGAAGGAACGAAATTCAAATGAAATTCGGAAGTCATGTCAAAGAGTATATTATAGAGGTGTCACCATTTCATATAATGTTAGTCTAACTGGTACTGATACAATACTTGACGACCTATGGTAGTGCGACTGCCTGCGGCGCAAAGATTTCGGGTTCGATTCTCGGTGGACTACTCACAAAGTTGATATTATAACTTGGAAGGAATATTAACCTACATTATATTATAAGGACCATATTTTGAAATAAGCTGAACCATTCGCCAAGACTTAGCTGAACGCATAGTATCCATATTAATTATGAACTCTATAAACTGTACTGTCTGTTTGTTTGTTATTCTTACACTTTCAGTACATGATAAGAATTCATCTAAAAATAAGGGCTTAATCAGTTCACAAAACACTTATCTTCATAACATCACAAATCATATTTTCAACTTTTTAGTTTAACGTTATTACAGAAGAAGCAAAGTCATTAAACTAAATAAAGCCAACTTATTAGTTCAGGTTTAAAAATGCAAGTGGCCAGTATCATGTTACGCACTTTGCGCGAACATATTTTTGTTTCGTTTTTGTCCATCCTGGTATTGTAAATTTTTTTGCGAACTTCGACTTAAGAAATTTTTTTTGGATATTTCTTTGTCATTTTCGTCATTGCGTGCACCTAAAGCGCAACTAATACTGTTAAATTTAAATTTCAATTTTAAACGTTTATTGCATAAATCAGTATACATAGATGTAAGTTCAAAATATAAATAGCAAAAACCAATTAGCGACGGCCATTATATATTCGAGTATGATATTATGATATAATAATATATAGCGGTCGCATTCTCGCACTGTTCATTAGGTTTTGAACAATATTTGTTGACCATCAGACATACACAGAGCCGCATGCCTTAAAATTTTCAAACCTTCGAACACCTTTAACAATCTTTTTCCTTTAATCACCGACACCAGTTGAATTGCTTCATAGTTAAAAATTATCATACATTTTGGTGATATCTATTAAAGTAACTAAGAAAATTTTAAAATCGAAGGTGCTTCTAATTGTTTTTTTGACTAAGGTTTTTAATCCATTCCTATCTGGATAATCCTGTAATTTTTGGTCTTGAAATTGGTATTTTTAGAAAAGGGATTTATAGCCCTATACAATGTTTGGTATATTTCGGTGTTACCAACGAACCAGGGTGACCACAACCTTTAATATAATGATACTCTCGACCTTCCCGAAATTTTAACATTAGTATTGGCATTTTGTTCTGTGACACTCTAGGACTTTCCAGCTAGGTATAAGTCTAGAACCTTTCAACCCAGTGTTACCCTAGCATGAACATCTTGACCCAGTGCCACTCTAGAACCTTTTTACCCCATAACACTAAAAACCTTCCGAATCAATTGATCCCACTCTTGAACTGAAATCTGACAAAATCTTTTACAACATAAATAATACTTTTGTATACTAGGTACGCAAGTTGCAAGAGATATGGGCGTGATATGTGTATGTATGTACGTAAGTACATGTACATAATTATTATCCTTGCTTTCTTATAATTTATCCTCAAACTGTGGTTGGTGGTGACCGTATGCGCAGCGCTCCATATTTACAATTAAAAATTTCCGCCGCGGTTAAAAAACTGCTTTTGTGCCGCCGTGCCGCCGTCTAGTGTTGCATATAAATCGAACCTTACTACTTCATACTAATCTGCACTAACAACCACGTCATCCTATTATTTGATCGTAATTTTTTTTTAATACCTACGTCTAATCGGTTCATATTTTGCGTTTCGTTCGATGTATCAATCAACGTAGTATTGACATTGGCAAAATTATCCATAGCGGATAGAATGCCGTTGTTGTAGATAGTTGATATATTTTACGGCAAAATTCTAGCTACAATAATTTTTCACGGTCAAAATATCGAACAAATGTAGTGTGTCGCGTCTGCATCATATTCCGTTTATCTATGATCAATTCCACGTCAGTTTTGACAGCAGAGGAAACACATCAAAACAAAAACCTTTTATTCCCAAGGAAATCAGCCGGAAACAGTAAGTGTTTTGCTAAATTTCATAATAACTAAGACGTTTTGTCAAAAAATAACCGCCCGGGCGGGTTCAACGTGAAATTTCCATTAATAATCATACTAAGATCAATACAGTTCGGTTAGCACTGGCGGAGGAAATCTCTTACGCCACGCTTCATCACTGAAAAATAGAGGTAACTTCAAATTTTAATTTCTCCGTAATTAAATATAAAATGAGATTTTGCGCTGCCCTGGCGTATTCCTCATATCTTGAAGATTAAAAAACAAAATTTTGTTGACAGTGATGTGTCTTAGATTATGCATAAAATGCATTCTCGTAGCTCGTTTTCACCTCACTTCATGGAAGTAGGCCCGTTAAATTAACGTACCAAGTACAGCGCCATCTATCCAGCGACCAGGGAAGAGTTTAAAGGAAATAAAAGTAGACTCTATTTTCTGAATATTTTTCATACGAGGCGGTAACGATAACGACCGTTTTTTACGGGCATGTATTGGCATTGGCACGTTTGACCTATCCCGCAAGGAATATAGGCGTGGTGTACCTATGTATTTATGCATACTTTTAGTATATTTCTGTCATGGCCTCCTACTGTACTTTAACCCTTAAAAGGGTAAAAAGGGATAAAAAGTAGGTATGTAAAGAAAATCGTGGATTTTAACTGCGATCTCTAGTTTCTGTGGGATTAATCTGTAGGTTTTTATTACTAAGCCAGTCTTGAACTGTCTCAGAATTATTTTTTTAACACACTCAAGATAAAGTTGAATAATAATGAAATGTCGTCAGCAAACTATAGAAGTAGTATTGACTTACTTTGGTAGCTGATTTATGTATATTAAGAACAGTATACACCGAGTAGGCGAGTACCTATACTGCCCTGAATTGAGCCATTTAGATCACGGCGCGGCTCGGCTAGTACTGTTAATTATACTGTGTCACGGCATTGCGATCGCACTTTTGCTATACTGTAAGTGATTTTATCATACATAATGTTCAATTTAAACACCATCATCATCATCAGCCCACATTCACTCACTGCAGGGCATAGGCCTCTTCTCTATTGCCCCAATCTTCACGGTCATGTGCTAAACTCATCCATAGAGATTCCGTCGACTTGGTGATATCATCGGACCACCGAGAAAGACTGGGCTGAACTGAAATTTAAATTATATGATAAACCACTCAGGGTCTCGAGGGTGTGTATTGCAATTATAGGCGATGGGCTGATAACCTATCACTATAGCGATGCACAATTTTCCGAATGACCCTCACATATTTGTCAGACGTAGCGTAAATGTCCGTTTTACGGCCGTTTGCGCTCTGCCTACCCCGCAAGGGATATAGGCGTGATGTGTGTATGTACCACTCATGCGCTTTACCATGCCTACCAGCTCTATACGGGGTGTGGGACAACCCTCCGAATACTGATAGGTTGCATTCGGACCATTAAACTGAACAAATTTCATCCTAGAAACATGTGTCAGGTAACGACAAAAACAATTCGACCTCCCATACAATAATCACAATGAGCTGAATACATTTGCAAAGAAGTAAAAAAATATTGACGTTTTCTGAAATATTTTTTATGGGAAGTTGTTTAGTTTTATGGTCTGCATGATAACAGTATGCAGAGGGCCATCCCTTACAGCCTGTATAATTTTGATCTTCTACTTCTTTTCGTGTGGGACACCGAGTCATCCAACGAGCCGATGAACCGATCGATTAAGTTAAAACTGTGACCACAACGAATGTGCCGACCGAGCGTACCGCGGCAGCGGCCGGCGATGTGCCACAAACGAGACAGGGCATCAAAACATTAGCTCAAAAATTATGAAAGCACGGTAGTGTTATTATTTCTTCACACACACACACACACATATCACGCCTATAATCCCTTGCGGGGTAGGCAGAGCATAAACAGCCGCAAAAACGGACATTTACGCCACGTTTGACAAATATTTGAGGGTCATTTGGATAATTGTGTATCGCCAGTGACAGGTTGTCAGCCCATCGCCTAAAATTGCAATACACACCCTCGAGTCCCTTAGTCGCCTCTTACGACTCCCACGAGAAAGAAATGGGGTGATGCTATTCTAAGCCGGCATCACACGGCACAAATTATTTCTTCTAAGGGTTTAATTTTAATATAGAATTTGTGGAATCGTTGTGACTTCGCTCTGGGTTCACCTTTAGTAGATTTAAACACGAAACGAATGACAGCTAGCATGAATTCACGGAAAGAGAATAGGCGTGGAAATTGAAGGCGCCTCTATGCATCACTATGAGAAATGTCATAGCAACCTATGAAAAAATTATAAATAACAAATAAATAAATATTTATATTTGTATACCAATTAATTTCATATTGGTTGAATGTGTGTGACTATTTAATTGTAAACCACCGATGTATAACCACATTTACTACAAATAAATATTCTGTATTCTGTATTCTGGACAATTCATACAGCACCATCAAGCCCCGAACTAAAATGAAATGAAAATGAATGAAAATGAAATAACTTTATTCAATGTAGGATAGCATTATCATTTATTGACGTCATGATCGGTCATTGTAAAAAAAAGAAATTTGCACAACGCAATTTTGAGTACCAAATTTTAAAACACTTCCCGTGTTAGGTAAACAATTTTTGAAAACTTGCAAAATTTTCATGCGCGGGCAGGATTTGAACCTGCGACTTTCGCATTACTAGTGGCGACGCCTCTTCCATCTGGGCTACCGCAGCTCATTTCTTGCCCGCCAATTTTGCAAGTGTATTTTAATGCCAGTAACGCTTAGCATGGCTCCATCTACCGGGTTAGTTTTGCAATGAGCTGCGGTAGCCCAGATGGAAGAGGCGTCGCCACTAGTAATGCGAAAGTCGCAGGTTCAAATCCTGCCCGCGCTTGAAAATTTTGCAAGTTTTCAAAATTAACGCAATTTTCTTCTTTTTATAACAATTCTGTATATTGTCCTAACCTAATAGAAAACCGGCTCGGGCGGGATAAAAAAATAAAAATAAAGGCACTGCCTCGGGGCTGGCCAGGTTAATTACACAGCACGTAACTTTACGCCACTACCATTTGTAAACGACATTTGTTTCAAATTTTAGTCAAGATTTCCAAAGCGTGTTATTTACATGCGTATAATTAACCGGACCCCCTGAACAGGAAAAACCCCCCAAAAAACCTGCCCAGAAGTGCTCCTACTCTAAATTAACAATCTTTCTGGGCCCTAAGCTGCCCTAGCAAATTTTGGAAATAACGAATAATATATATGTATAGCCATAAGAATAGATAATAACTCTATGGTATAGCCCAAAAAATTGCTACATAAAACTATAGGAATAATACTATAGGAACTAGGTAGACAGCTGATATTAATACCTAAATACTTAAAAAATACATACATAGAAAACACCTAGAGTAACAATATATACGCAAAAAATGTCTGAAAATAACGTAACAAATGTTTGTGTCATGTGCGACACAAACATTTGAACCCACGACCCACGGCGTAGCAGGAGTGGGTACTATCACCTACGCCATCACGACAGTCATTTATGGATATAGCTGTTTCCCGCGGCGTTGCCCGCTTCAAATAAAAACTATACACACACACACACACACACACAAATCACGCCTATAATCCCTTGCGGGGTAGGCAGAGCGTAAACGGCAACTAGAAACGAACATTTATGCCACGTCTGAGTGTTATTCGGAAAATTGTGTACCTATCGCAATAGTGACAGGTTTTCAGCCCATCGCCTGAAATTGCAATACACACCCCCGAGTCCCTCAGTCGCTTCTTACGACTCCCACGTGAAAGAAATGGGGTGATGCTATTCTAAGCCGGCATCACACGGCAAAACTATTCTTTGTGTTAATCCATGTTACCTTCTATATGTGTGCCAAATTTCATTACAATCGGTTCAGTAGTTTTTGCGTGAAGAAGTAACAAACAAACAAACATACAAACTTTCGCATTAATAATGTTAGTAGGTAATTTTTTTTTTTTGGTAAAGGTCGGGTAGACTGCCGCGATACAGGTTCGTCCTAGTGCGGAGTCTATAAGTAATATAATATGTTCTTATGTAACTCTTATTTGGGAAATAAACAAATTTTATTTTTTATTTATTTATTTTAGGAAAGGAGAGAAATAGGGATAGTTAATACAATCATTTGACTGAGCCGATGGCGTAGCGGATAGTACCCCTGCCTGCTTCGCCAAGGGTCGTGGGTTCGATCCCCACAAGACACAAATATTTGTTAAGTCATTATCAGATATTTGTGTTTAGTCTGGTTGTTTCTATTTATAATATGTATTTATTTACAAAAAAAAAGTATATAAGTAATAGTATCAGCTATCTAGTGCCCATAGTACAAGCTTTGCTTAGTTTGGGGCTAGATGACGCTGTGTGATAATGTCCAAGATATTTATTTATTTAATTATAGATGTTTATAGGTATTGTCAATTATTATTACTATTAGTTCACTTTTTGCACAGAACTAGTCATAGTTCTCTGTGACTTTTGCTTTTACTTTTTCCGCACAAACTCTAATAATGCTTATAATATTATGGGGCGGTATAGTCACAGACATTACTTTTCGAAAAGGAACAAAGAGAAAAAAAAGTTATGACATTGACAGAAGTAGGCAGACAAGATTTGACAGTTCCAATAAATTCGTGTTTTGCTGAATAAATATCGGATAAAATCGGATTTATACCCATTTCCTAGTGATTCTAAAGTGAAATGTAATTCAGTTAACATTTAGCATTGTTCTGCAATTATTTTATTGCGTTGCGTTGTTGAATTTTGTCGTGGATATCATATTAGCAATGCAGGAAGACAAACGTGCGAAGGCATCGGAATTGGCTGCTCTGGAGCCTTCTGTGAGGGTGAAACAGCTTGGGGATCGCGCTGGCAGTGTCGATGTGGATCCTAACATCCCGCCAAGAAGGTAGTTCCTCCGTAAATACCGCTAAACAGTCCTGACATCTCGCTAGGTTTTCCCCATATTTTCTGTGAGTCATAATCTTGTGGGAATATGATACAGATCTAACTTACTTGTTGTAGCCTTGATACCATTGTTTTTATTGACATAACTAAGCATTGTTTGATCTTCGATATCTTGATAACAATAAACCGTGTAAACCAATGGTCGCTACGACCAAAATTAAGAAACAAGAAGAAACTAAGATAAGAATATGATCAATTAATTTTTTATTTCCAAAGGCAGCACATAACTATAGGAAAAATGTTTTTAAATATATATAAGTATGTTATATCAAATTACTGTTGGTAGAAAATTTGATCTAAAAAATCAAATAATATAATGTCTGCAGGTATTACCGGTCCGGCTTAGAAATGGTACGAATGGCAAATGTTTACTTGGCTGAAGGCAACTTGGAAAATGCCTATGTACTCTACATGAAGTTCATGATTCTTTTCTTGGATAAGATTAGTAAACACCCCGAGTATGAAACTGTGCCGGCGCCAGTCAAAATGGTGAACAAAACTAAACTCAAAGAGGTGGTGGGTAAGGCTGAGCAATTGAAGAAGAAGCTCTTGGAAAAATATGCTGAAGAACACAAGAGATATAAAGAAAATGCTGTAAGTCCCATTGACTTCGTTTAAATATGACCAATAGTCTTCTTCTTCCTCGGGTTGGGATGTCTGCGGAGCTCGCAGACGGGTGATCAGCCCCACTAGGCAGAAACCATTTCACCCAATTTCCAGGGATTAATAGTGGTGCACCAAGCATGTTTTTTAGTTGACAGAATCAGCCGTCCAGTTGCCAACTACCAAAATGGCTGTCCCCTGACCCAATCATTAGTGGTGTTAGGGAAAAGACTAGTCCATGCATCTCTAATGACTTGTATTTATTGGAATAATGTGTAAATTGACTTAGATATCAAGTATAAACTCTTTATGCAATCTATTTTAGCTTAGTTCTTCTCATACAAAAAAATATTTTCAAGTTACTGGTACAGGATATAGATTTACAAAGTAAATAATTATTTATATATAATTATTTTTGTTAAATGTTTATAATTGAGAATCTGTTTGTAATAATGTACATGGATTGCTTTTATAATTTTAGGCGAAGAGACGACAAGCAGAAGAAGAGAAAAGAAAACAAGAGCGGGAGGATGCTAAACTTGCCGAGCGGTTGCAGGCTGATGAAAACAAGAGTGCCACTAAACCACATTTATTACATACGGTAAGTCTAAAATTTTCCTGAATGTGGGTCTGCATTTAACCCTTTTGAAGGTCTGAATATAGTGAGTGACTTTTACGCGGAATTTACAAGGAATTTTTGCAATAAATTATTCACATACTTCAATTCATTCATATAATACCTTGCGCACATGTCTTTGTAATCTCGCGAGAAATGGCCTGGCCATTTTAGCGCCGCAGCGACCGATCCGCTTTCTATGATCCGACCCTTAAGGTCAAGTTTGGCAAGCTGTCCGATATCAAGAGTGTACTAAGCGGTGTCCCCCAGGGTTCACTTCTCGCTCCTCCCCTGTTTTGACTGTATTGACAGATTTGTGCTTGATCATTTAGCTCCCGCCTAGCGGAGCTGATCACCCGTTTGCGAGCTCCGCAGACGTCCCAACCCGAGAAAGAAGAAGATTTGGTCAAATTATTTTCTTTCTATGGATGATGTTAAATATTTTAGTTAAGCCTTGATAAGTAGTGGAATGTTACATGATAATTTGTAAAGACAACTAGTCTGGACCTAGAGATAGAATAATTAAATTCAATCGCAGATACTGTACTACACATGGGATTGTTTTAAGTAATAAATGTGTATGTAATTTTATTAACTTTATTTATAAAACAATGTTTGAATTACAATACAAATAGTAAAAATAAATAAATAAGAACTTTAATCAAATATACCACCCTAGGTCACATTAGCCGCAAAAGTGTATGTAATAGGTATTTGCACTACAAAATATTTGGATTTCCCAGCGCATTTAAGTGTTCCTGTTATTTATGTGGTTTGAATGTGCAATAAAAGTATTTTTACTTATTTATTTATTTATTTTATTTATTTAAATATGGATAGCCAACATAATACATACATGTTAAAACATAAAAAAAAACTTACATCTAATTTACACTTGCTGGTATGCATTACACTTACAGGCTACCACAGCTTGCAATACATTTCATTCAGAGCATAATAAAATTGAATTATAATAAAAGTACTAAATTATTTTTTAAATATTTTTGTAAAACCATTATTAGGTCCTTAAAAACCATTATTAGGTCCTTTGTAAAACCATTATTAGGTCCTTAAAAACCATTATTAGGTCCTTTGTAAAACCATTATTAGGTCCTTACTACCTAAACTTTAAAAAAAATTGTCGTGTTCCCAGGAGGAATGGGCGGTGTCTCCGTCAGCGCCTCCGGTGGACGGTATCCTGTACCCGGACGACTTCGCGGCGGAGCCCCCCCGCGCGCCCCCCGCGCACTACGCACCCCCCCTCATACCACCCACCACTCACACAACGCAACAGTAAGTGTGTTACGTGGCGAATCACATTTATTGTTAGTTTTTAACACAAATAGTTGTATGCAATGAATTTATGGGTATTTATAATAAGAATAATTTATTTAAAAGCTGAATGTCAGTATTTACATATAAAGTAAAAATTACTTAAAAGTACTTAAATATTATAATTTAGCCTGAAATAAGATTACCCTGTATCTCAGGCAGAGATAATAAAACTCCATCCTAAAATACGTTTCATATGCGTTAATGCCCTGTATAAGGCTAAATATCTTTGGGGGAACATTCTTTGTTACGTTGTCAAGTCAAAAAATTATTGAATGTAGGTTATCTCTCGGTGATAGGTGATTAGTAGGCGGCGCAAAGGTTCGATTCCCGGTGGGGCACTCACAAAGTTGATATTATCACTTTGTGAATTTTCTTCCAGTCTGGTTAAGACATTGCAGGCTGACCGTAATAAGATGGTTTCGTGCTTCGGATAGCACGTTAAACCGTCGGTCCCGGTTGTTTTCTATGATTACTAGACAGAGGCCTACTTATTAGTAGTAGAAGAAGGCGGTTGAAAACCTCTGACACCAAGATTCACGGATCGTTGGAAATTCGGTGTCTCACACGAAAAAGAAGTACAGTCAATTTAATTACAAATAAGATTTTCTTTGGTCTATAATCGAATTATCAGATACTTTCTTTTAAACATTGCATAATAAACATATACTTGTTTGTTTAAACATTGCAGTGACCACGATTTCCCTGGCGTGCTAAGTCCCCTGTCCACCGAGCGTCGTCTGCGCGTGGTGCTGGTGCCGGGAACTCTGATGCAGAGGTTCATGAAGCTGGCCGCGCCCAACACCGCCAGCAACATTGAACTGTGCGGCATACTGGCTGGTGTCTTGGTAAGCAACAACTACAACAACACATACCCCGCAAGAGATATAGACGTGATATATGTATGTATTTATGTATGAACACATTAAACAACATACACAAGAAAAACAAAACAATACAGCAAACTTTAAACTAAAAGCATGCAAAGGCGGCTTTATCTTCTATATCTTCCTGCGAACCTTAATAATCATATTACATACATACATACATATATCACGCTTATAATCCCTGGCGGGGTAGGCAGAGCGCAAACATCCACAATAACGGAAATTTACGCCACATATGACATAATATATTTGAGGGTCATTCGGAAAATTGTGTACCGCCATAGTGACAGGTAGTCAGTCCATAGCCTGAAATTGCAATACACGCCCTCAAGTCCCTTAGTTAACTCTTACAACTACAAAGGGTAAAAAATTGAGTGATGCAATTCTAAGCCGGTATCACACGGCTATTATGCCGCTATCTGAATGCAAAAATATAAACAAAATTGGTAAGCAATTTTCATTAATATTATTTTTTCAGCTTTGAAAAGCATCACCCCATTTCTTTCCCGTGGGAGTTGTAAGAGGTGAGTAAGGAACTCGAGGGTGTATATTGCAATTTTAGGTGATGTTATCTCTTGAAATAAAATATTTTTAAAACGAACCATAAAATAAAATTACTTTTTACATTTTTAGTTATTAGTTTAACATGACCTTTTAAATGTGTCTGCAACTTTGTTGTCATGCGCATGCAGTAAAAACTTTTATTAACAGTGTGTTGTTTTAGTAATAAAGCCTCTTAATAGTTTGTTTATATCTTATGTCTCTTGAATTTATCTCAATTGCAGTTTTGAAAGAATAAAAATTCTAAAAGTTAAGAAATCTTTAACACATTATGTACAACTCACACAGGAAATAAGTATTCTTAGATAAATAAAAAAATGGTTTACTTGTGTGATTCATAGTCTCAACAGATAGCTCTTACCCACTTTTTGTAGGATATAAACACGCGATACGTACTACTGGTCCGATGGCGTAGCTGATAGTACTCGTGCCTGCTGCGCCGAGGGTCGTGGGTTCGATCGATCCCCACAAGACACAAGTATTTATAAAGTTAATTTGAAATATTTGTGTTTTCTATGTATAATGTGTATTTTTTAGGGAAAAAAATTATATAAGTATCAACACCATCTATTTAATTCACATTGTACAAGCTATGCTAGTTTAAACTAGATGGCGCTGTGTGAATTTTTCAGGATTTTTGTTTGAAACTTATTTACCTCACAGAGCAAAATTTCTAAATATGTTACCGACAACTCGAGTAATCCATTGTCACTAAGGTGACATGACAAACTTCAGCTATCAATTACCAATTTTTTTCTCATCAGGAACGTGATCAACTGAAAATTACGCACGTGATAATTCCGAAGCAGACCGGCACGGCTGACTCGTGCACCACCAACAACGAGGAGGAACTCTTCCTATACCAGGACCAGCACAACCTCATCACCTTGGGGTGGATACACGTAAGCCTTATTACCCGGGGGGTATTATTATTATTACATACATCCGTACTTAATATATGCTTAATATTATAAATCAGAGAGATTGTGTGTGTGTGCGTGTGTGTGAAATTGAAATTCTTTATTCAATATAGGATAGTATTATCATATCACTTATTGACGTCATGAACCGTCACTGTAAAAAAAATTGTATCACACAGTTTTCTTTTTTTGTATCCATTTTGTAATGTCCTAATAGAAAACCAAATCGCCCGGCATAAAATAATTAGGTAGAGCGTAAACGGCCGCAAAAAACTGACATTTACGAGTACGCCACGTCTGACAAATATTTGAGGGTCATTCATAGTGACAGGTTGTCACCCTATCGCCTAAAATTGCAATACACACCCCCGAGTCCCGAAATCGCCTCTTACAACTCCCATGGGAAAGAAATGGGGTGATGCTATTCTAAGCCGGCATCACACGGCCAATATTGTGACACACAGGTTATAAAATATGTGAATATAGGGAGAAAGTACACTGAGGTCCACCAACAGGCATACAAACAATATTATAACAATAAAAATTAAATAAACTAAATTCAATCACTCACTAATAAATAAATTAAATTAAAATGTCAGTTACCCGGGGGGAATTATTACATACATCCATACTAATATTATGAATCTGAGAATTTGTGTGTGTGTGTGTGTGTATGTGTGTGTGTGCGTGTGTGTGTGCGTGTGTGTGTATGTATGTATTTATGTTTGTTACCTCTTCACGCTCAAACGGCTTGACCGATTTAGATGAAATTTTAAACACAGGTAGAGTATAACCTGGAATAACACATAGGCCATTTTTTACTGCGGGAAAACAACTATTACCACGGGAAAATAAGTGGCAGTGGGTAAATCGCTGGGCGGCATTCTAGAACATTCATATCACGCCTTTGTCCCTTGCGGACAGAGCGTAAACGGCCGCAAAAAACGTACATTTACGCCACGTCTGACAAATATTTTTGAGGGTCATTCGGAAAATTGTGTATCGCCATAGTGACAGGTTGTCAGCCCATCGCCTATGCAATACACACCCTCGAGTCCCTTAGTCGCCTCTTACAACTCCCATGGGAAAGAAATAGGGTTATGCTATTCTAAGCCGGCATCACACGGCATCGTTAAAAACCGCCAATATCCGTTGCGTGGTTTAGAAGAAAGGAGTAAGCGTTAATCATGATAGACAGAAAAACGCTAAAAGTGACTTCATTTAAATACTATGTAATTAATATAAAGAAGTATAAAATACCTTTAAATATAAATTCATCCCAATTCTTTTCTAATGGGCATATTCGCATATTATGCGAACATGTCGCTTGTACGTCGCTTCGAGACGACTACCAAGAGATTGAAGATTTGGAAGTGTCAGTGAAGGCGCCGGTAGCTATACATATAGATCTTACTTACTTACTGCGGTGGCTCTGTGACCCAAAGAGGATCTTGGCCTCCGACACCAGTAGTCGCCAGCTGTCTCGGTCTTGAGCTGTCGTTCGCCAGTCAGGTAGGTAATATAGCACTGGGAGTGCAAAATAATTTGCCGTGTGATGCCGGCTTAGAATAGCATCATCCCATTTCTTACCCGTGGGAGTCGTAAGAGGCGACGGAGGGACTCGAGGGTGTGTATTGCAATTTGAGGCGATGGGCTGACAACCTGTCACTGTGGCGATGCACAGTTTTCCGAATTTTCCTCAAATATTTGTCAGACGTGGTGAAAATGGTCGTTTTTTGCGGCCGTTTACGCTCTGCCTACCCCGCTAGGCATAATAGGCGTGATATGTGATATATGAGTGCAAAATAAACCATAGTATATCTTTATCGTAATTCCGCATAGATGTCGCTGTTGAACAAACTGTTTGTTCCAGACCCACCCAACGCAAACAGCGTTTCTATCGTCAGTGGATCTTCACACGCAATGCTCCTACCAACTGATGATGCCGGAAGCCATCGCCATCGTCTGCGCACCTAAATATAATGAGTGAGTAGCTAGAGTCTGTGCGGAAAAAGAACCATCGTGGGATTTGGGGGCGCCTATGTGCCTCAGTATAAAAAATGTCATAGGAACCTATTCTATTTCTATTCTATTTCTATTCTATTTCTATTCTATTTCTATTCTATTTCTATTCTATTTCTATTCTATTTCTATTCTATTTCTATTCTATTTCTATTCTATTTCTATTCTATTTCTATTCTATTTCTATTCTATTTCTATTCTATTTCTATTCTATTTCTATTCTATTTCTATTCTATTTCTATTCTATTTCTATTCTATTTCTATTCTATTTCTATTCTATTTCTATTCTATTTCTATTCTATTTCTATTCTATTTCTATTCTATTTCTATTCTATTTCTATTCTATTTCTATTCTATTTCTATTCTATTTATATTCTATTTCTATTCTATTTCTATTCTATTTCTATTCTATTTCTATTCTATTTCTATTCTATTTCTATTCTATTTCTATTCTATTTCTATTCTATTTCTATTCTATTTCTATTCTATTTCTATTCTATTTCTATTCTATTTCTATTCTATTTCTATTCTATTTCTATTCTATTTCTATTCTATTTCTATTCTATTTCTATTCTATTTCTATTCTATTTCTATTCTATTTCTATTCTATTTCTATTCTATTTCTATTCTATTTCTATTCTATTTCTATTCTATTTCTATTCTATTTCTATTCTATTTCTATTCTATTTCTATTCTATTTCTATTCTATTTCTATTCTATTTCTATTCTATTTCTATTCTATTTCTATTCTATTTCTATTCTATTTCTATTCTATTTTATAATTTAAGTGAATGATAAGAATAACTAAGGATTTCTTAATAAAGTTAGCTGTCTATATTAAAACCGTTGTAAAATTAACGTATTTTTCTTTCTTAACTTGTAGAACGGGCTACTTCGCACTGACTCCCTCCCACGGCATGGAGTACATCGCGCAGTGCCGGCAGAGCGGGTTCCACCCCCACCCCAGCGACCCCCCACTCTTCTACGTGAGTATGTTCACTTGTCAGCCAGACATGGAAATAACGACTGTAGACGCTCTGTCTATCCTGCAGGGGATAACGAACGGGAAGGCCATAGTCACACCTCGGACACTGGCGCTCAAATGTATGAATCAAACGCGTTGCTACGCACACAGTCTAAGCTCGCGTAGGTGAACGCGGACCATGCTTGTGTGTGTGAGACAACATGTCAGGGTTGCCGCCATTTTGCGTTCGCGAATCGGGCATGCAATGTGCGGCAGTATGAAATGACCTTCGTCGACGCGTCCTTGCTAGCCGGTGTCTGAGCGTCCTCCGAGCGCGGGTGGGCGGCGCTTGTAGGGGGAGGCAGGGAGTGACCATACTGTACGCTAGTACTATTAATTATACTGTGCCATAGTAGAGCGAACAGATCTGACCTTAAGTCTTGTCTCCCAATGGGGCTACGACAATCTGGTCTCATTCAACGCCACCAAAACACAGGCGTGTCTTTTCACTGCAAAAAGGAGTCCTTTCGACTGGACACCTACTTTTCGGGGTACATCTGTCCCAGTCACTGACAGGCTTGAGCTTCTAGGCATGGAGTTGACATCAAATCTAAACTTCGGCGCGACCATCGAGTACAAGGCTCAGACGGCGGCTAAGAAGCTGGGCATCCTGAATAGAGTGAAGCGATACTTTACGCCTGGACAGCTTTTAACTCTTTAAGACTAGAATCAAGAGCAAACCCATCATCAATAAATAAAATAAAAAATATATGGTGTGGTTTGTTATGTTTTATTTTCAATTTTTTAAATGGCATTAGTTGTATATCAGTATACATGATGTAAGGAAAAGTACTGCGTTCCTTTCAAGGAATGAACTAGCCCGTGAAACTGAAAAACTTTCCCCAAGAAACATAGGAGGACGAAAAATTTAAAAAAATAGACCCATACAAAATGTAACAGACGACCAAGTCTGATTGTATGTGAGGTCTAATTTCTTTTTTCATTTACTGGTTTTCATTTCTATGTTCCTTGAAGAAAGTTTTTCAGTTTTATAGGCTGGTTCACTCCTTAAAAGAAACGAAGTTCTTTTCATTGCACCCTGTATAAGGTTTTAACCATGCTTATTATATGTAGCTTATAATTCGTATGTAGACTGCTATGGTATTGTAACATATTGCATGCATCTGTAAATTCACCGTGATTCTCACTAATTACTTATTCTATACCGTGTTTTAATGTTTAAGATAAGAACTAGGTAATACCTATTGTAAATCATGTCTGTACCTGCGTAGTCTGATTAAGAGCGAGGCCTCCCATCACAAGTGTCTTTAGACAACTTTCTGGGAAGCCCCGACAAAAAGATTGTACTGATTTACAAAATTTACCGTGTGATGCCGGCGTAGAATAGCATCACCCCATTTCTTACTCATGGGTGTCGTAAGAGGCGACTAAGGGACTCGAGGGTGTGTATTGCAATTTAAGGCGATGGGCTGACAACCTGTCACTATAGTGATACACAGCTATCTGATTGACCCTCAAACTTTTGTCAGACGTGGTGTTAATATCCGTTTTACGGCCGTTAACGCTCTGCCTACCCCGTAAGGGATATGGGCGTGATTTGTGTGTGTGTGTGTGTGATTTACAAAATAAAAACTTTTTTTTTTTATGTATACATCAAACAGAAAGCCACAACAGTCCACTGCTGGACATCGGCCTTCCCCAATCCAATTGGGGGGTTATTGGCCAGATGTACGCTGGGCCACGATCAACTTTGTTTTTCATCCATA
Source organism: Tuta absoluta (assembly GCA_027580185.1). Taxonomy (NCBI): domain Eukaryota; kingdom Metazoa; phylum Arthropoda; class Insecta; order Lepidoptera; family Gelechiidae; genus Tuta; species Tuta absoluta. The sequence goes on from JAQAHW010000004.1 coordinate 1,860,750, forward strand.
CTCGCTAATTGATTTCAATGGATGCCCTTATCCAAATACAAATAAGGAATTATTATAATCCTTTTTTTACCAAAAAAACAAAGGAGACGGAAAATTTTTAAGTTTAATATCTGTTTGGATGACAGAATGTGTGTTTGTGAGTATGTTTGTGCAAACTAATGTTACCACAAATCTAAAGATCTCTAAATAGACTGGTCTGATTTTAATGCGGCTTTCAGTCTTGCATTTGATTGGTGCATCTTTTCAAATAAGGTCCTATTAAATTCAGTGCAAAAAAATTAAGGGTGACTTCTCCTTGTGAAACTGAACAACTTTCCCTAGCGAACATAGGTCGACATAGAAAAAAATTGACCTCCCATACAAAAATGTTCAAAACATGTGTCACTTTGTATAGAAGTCCAATTTTTGTTTAATTTTGACCTAGTTGTTATATAGGAAAAATTTATCAGTTTCATGAGTAAAACTTACCCTTAAGGTGGGACGTTTCTCATACAAAAGTAAAATGGAATTACGTCTTTGAAGGAGACAAAAGTTTGATTAAAATACTCGATGAGAAGTCTTGTGTTGATATAATGTTTTCGCAAAATAATAAAAATAAATTGTAAACCATAAGATTTCTTTTTTAAAACCGATTCGCTACTTTACGCCATTAGATAGCGCTACTGCTGCAAAAAATGGGTTTGATTTTATTGTGAACGAAATACTCTTTATCTTTTAACCAAAAGTAGCTTTGCGCCAAATTTACGTGGGTCGACATCATTTCGCATAATAATTTATCAAAAAATTGTTCTGCATCGCATGTTTAAGTCCATTGAATTTCAGTTTTTCGTTTGTATGTAAATCCTCCCGCCTTAAGATATTCGCAGAGAATTTAATAGCACCATAGATAAGTGTTCCGCTAGCGACTCGCTAGGAGGCGCCATAGTAAACCGGCATGTTTTTGTTTTTCAAAAGTTTTTATATATTTTGATTTTATTGTTTTCAGAACGTCAACCACATAAAGTTAGACAACAGCGCGCCTATAGAAATGGTAGATCTTCGGAGGTGAACTGCCGGCGAGACTATTTGAACTCTAACTAGAACAAAATAGATGCTACTATCGAGCGCCGTCGCCCGTAGTCGTAATTCTTGCATTTACAACACGAGAATGCGTTTATTTTACAATAAAAAGGTTTTAAGACTCGGAAGTATTATTAAGAATATAGTTTAATTTTACTGGATTTGTTAAAGATCTAAAACAGAAATAGTATACAATTGATGTAACCTGCTGTAAAGTTTTGATTCAGACAAAAATTAAGTATTTAAATAGATTTTTAGTTATCAAATTTAGCACCTGTAAATATGTAGTTAGGTAAAAGTGGGTATTTATTAGTTTAGTTTGTTGGTCTATAATATTGAATGTTCATGATTTTATTCATGTGTTATTTATTTGTTTACGTTTGTTTGTTGAATGGCGTTTACGTTGTTTGTTTTTTACTAACGTTTAAAAAAATGTGTCAAGAGTTACACTACACACATCGCAACATAACTCTTATGTTTAACTTATAAGAAAAAGGTACCCCCATGTTTTAGTGTTGTTGTTAATATTTTCAATATACGTCAAAAAATTACAAAAAATACTTCGATATCAACATTAAAAATTACTTCGGTAACTATTTATTAAAATGATGATGTGATTTTCCCAAATTACCTAAGTAGTACTAACGCTACCTGTTATTTATCTTATGCTACGTTCACACAATGCTCCTGCCGCTACCGCGAATATTGCTCGAAATATTTCCGCGGAAATATCAACGCGACTGAGTGTTCACACACTGCTGTCATACTCTTCTCGCGCCAATACGCGTGAGCGGGATGGCATTACATTCCACTCGCGTTCGTGCTGCCGTTCCTTTGACTCGCGCACGAGGCGCCGACACTCGCGGGAGCACGGGAAGTGGCAGCGGCATGACGAGTAGCAGCGCGAGTAACCTGTTCGCATGCTCGCGCTGCCCACTTCCCTTACTATATCCCTGCCCATATTGGCATTGTGTGAACGTGACATTAAATAAATAAATGATTAAAAGGACTATTGTCCAGCTATAGGTCAATGTGGTATTACTAAATGTGCAATGAATGTGTTCCAAATCTTATGATTGTGAATACGAAATATTTAACTAATATAATTATGATGATGTTTATAATGATGATTCGACAAACAATCATCACGTGTAAATATAGCTGTTCTACGATATACAGGATTTAAAAACATTATTATTAACGGGTGAACCAGTCTATGAAACTGAACAACTTTCCCCAAAAAGTATAGGTCGAAATATGAAAAAAATTACCTCCCATGATAAATGAACCAGTTGATCGGCAATTTTGAATAGGAGGTCCAATTTTTTCATAATATTTTGACGCATGTGCCATGGGGAAAGTTGTTGAGTTTCATGAGTTCCTTGTGGCTTGTTATACCTTTTTTGTTACTCCCTGTATATATAATATAAAAACATACAAGAGTGTCATAACATGAAAATCAATGTAAACAATTTTGGGAGGGAAAGTTTTTTAGTTTCATGAACTTTATTTTGATGACTAATGAAATACCTAACTCTTTGCAAAGCTTGTAGTTATAAAAGACTTCTATTACGTCTGTGTGATATAAATATATCTGAAATAAATGTATGTATATTGTATGTTTAACATATCTAGAAAGATACAGTATGTATAAATATGTAAATGTATGCAAAAAATATATGTATTTACGTACTTTGTGTGTGATATTGACATTAGCGGCACAGCCAGAAGACTGAAGCTTAAAATATTAGAGTAAATGTTAAATGTTGATGGAAATACGAGTAATATACTTACATAATATGCTGGCATTTAGATAACACGTACCTTCATATTTTGGGTGAAATTTTACAAGTGACCGACAGCGAAAACTCAAAACGGATAAGGAACAACTTTCCCAAGAAATATAGGTCGGAACACGAAAAAACGATATAAAACATAAATCACGGCTATATCGGGTCGTTGGATGACTCGGTGTCCCACACGAAAAGAGAGAGAGAGAGACGGCTATATCCCTTACGGGGTAGGCAGAGCTTTTACGGCCGTTAAACGGATATTAACACCACGTCTGACAAAAGTTAGAGGGTCAATCAGATAACTGTGTATCACTTTAGCGACAGCTTGTCAGGCCATCGCCTAAAATTGCAATACACATCTAACCCTCGAGTCCCTTAGTCGCCTCTTACGACACTCATGGGTAAGAAATGGGATGATGCTATTCTAAGCCGGTATTACACGGCATACAAACTCACACAAAATTGCCGATTACGACACTCAAAATATTTTTGTCATATTTCTTATCATCAGCCCGTCTTGAAATTTCGCTATCGGTCACTAGTAAGATTTCACCCTGTATTTTCATTATTTTTTCTCTTCAATCAAATAAATAATTCTCATATTGTTTTACCTTATCATCTTGTAAGTAATTCAAATTCAAAACTGTTTAGTCATTAAAAAATAATTTTAACTTTTGTTTATTAACTTATTTCAAAATAGGCCGTCAGACATCGCACTTAATCTAAGCTTTGCCTTGTGTGTGCCATGTTTGTGAAAATGCGTGTGTAGTTAAATAATATTGTTACGTTGTTCAAATCATTTTACGCGACTAACTATTGTAAATGTACAGGGCGGCTGCCCGACTAAATCTTCTTAAAAAATGTTTTATATAGAACGCTAGTTCTATTTAGATTCTTTTTGGTTTTATATTCGGTATATTAGATATTTAAATTAATCTATATGGTCCTATCAAATTCAGTGCAAGAACTTTTAAGGTCAGTTTAACCATTAAACTAAATAACTTTCCCCAAGGAACATAGTTCGAAATACTACAAAAATACTTTTTTTATATAAGTGGTAATTTTTTTTACCTATGTTCCTTGGGGAAAGTTGTTCAATTTCATGAGCAGAACTCACCCCAAAAATATTTGTCATGTATTTAACAGGACCTTATATATCCCATATATTCGTAAGTATTAAAAAAATATATATTTTGTGCTTGTGCATTTATCTTCTAATTTTTTACTAACTTATGTACCGACACAAATCACGCCTTTATTCCTTGCAGGGTAGGTAGATAGAACGTGACCGTGCGTGTAATGCTAGTTTTCCCCACCTCTGTAAAATATTTGATTGTCCTTAAACTACTTTCAACAGCTTTTTAAACTTCTACTTATTACGTTGGTTTTACTTGTCTGGATTTTAACTTTATTTTAGTTGGATAGAGCTATTGGTGTAATATTGTTAAGGCGCAGCCGCTCTTAGCGTTAGAATAAAAAAGCAGAGTCTTATTTAAGTGTGTGATCCATTACCAGTACGGACCAATGTGAATAAAACTACTGAAAACTATACGCAGCTTTTATTCCTCTCATATAACAATACGATATGATATGATCACGATTACAACACAAAGTAAATTTTTAGAAAACTTGCAAAATTTTCTATCGCAGGCAGGAACCTGCGACTACTGAAAATTAACACGGGATATGTTTAAAAAAATTGTATTAAATTTATCGCCTATAAATTGTATACCTAACACGTGAAGTGTTTTAAAATTTGGTACTCAATTTATCGCGGGTTTACATCGCTTAAACTTCATTCAATCTGTAAAGAATGAATTAGTCGCTGGGTGTTAGTTGCAAAACAATCCCGGTAGCCGTGCCACGCGTTTTTGGCATCAATATTCTTTCGCGTGGATAGGACGAGCCGCCGTAGCCCATATGGAAGAGAAGTCGCCACTAGTGATGGCGAAAGTAGCAGGTTCAAATCCTGCCTGCGGTAGAAAATTTGCATGTTTCTAATTGGTGTATACCTAACATGGGTGTGTTTTACATATTTGGTATTCACTAAGGTAGGTCATACATTTTACAAGATTATTGCAAACATGTAACTACCGTCAATCAGCACATTTGTAGATATTACAGACTGTACAACGGTAGCCACGATATACAGGGTGTAAGGGATAGCCCTCCGATGATCCTCCGTATACTGTTAAGGCGCATGCAGGCCATCATACTGAACCACTTTCTCCTGGGCACATATGTCAGGAAAAGACCAAAACATATCGGCCTCCCATACAAAATTACGATCAACTGCCTTTTCTATAAGAATAAAATGAGTCCTAAAATACATTTCTAGGCGAATGTTGTTCAGTTTTATGGTCTGAATGTTTATCAATAGGTACTTGGAGCGCTGTCCCTACACCCCATATTGATCAAAATAAAAAAAAATATAACACAAATTAATTTGAAAGTACATAAGAATAGGTCAATTAAGATCTCATCAACATCATCGTTGTACGAAATTAAAATCTATTGCACGAAAAGAAGGTACTCTCAATTATAGCTAAAATATATTTAGATACATTTTATGAATCAACTTACAAGATATATAGATAGATATATATGTAAACAGAGTTATAATTGAGTCAGTATGCAAATAATGAGTGAGCGATCATCAAATTATATCAGTTATTCGTTTAGGGCTATCACTGATAGAGTAGTTATTGATATAAGAGACATATGATTATTTTTCGTGATTTGGTAGCGATCTTTTAGGTAAAGTTGTTTATATTTATTAGTAGATTCAGTCACTTTTTAAAACGGACAACTCGCGGCCATGTTTTGTTTCACCTTCGTGTAGTTTGAGGTTTCACGGAAGACCAGCGCTATGGTGGCGCTCTACAAACAAATGTAAGCTCCTCCATAGCAAATGCTGAGTGAGAACCTTTTTGTTGTCATCTAAGTTTTGAAATTTGTGACTGTACTTACCTAATGATAAGTTGATAAATGTATAACAAATAAATATTTTTCTATAAACGCACTGACATAAAATTTGCCCTGCATTCATGATAATTTACTTAATATTTAAAATATTTTATCTAAAGAAAGCAATTTGTACATTCTACTGGTTTATAAGGCACTCGGTGCTAATAATAGTTCATTTTATACTAACTTAGTACCTACATAATAATAATGCCGACATAGATAAACTCGAAAAGCTTCTTATAATATAAAAAATGCACAAAAACAATCGCACTTTAAAAGGCACATTGTTGAACATCAAACATATAGGTTAGTAATTATGCAAACATTATTTTCTACTTTTCTATCTAACTACTAAAATCGCTAGAATATTACAAGATTAAATGTATAGGTTATTATAATTAAATGTAAGTTATTAGAATATTTTTCTATTATTAATATATGGCTTAGAATAGAGGTAGATTATAAATTATTATATTAATTTATACACGATAGTTGATAATATAATTTAGTATTTATGACGTTGAAATAAATTACGACTAATAAGATATTACGTTAAAATCAGTTACGACTAAGAAGATATGTCGTCAAACTAAGTTATGACTTAGATGATAAATAGGTCGGTGATCTAAGTTACTACTGATAGGATATGACTTTGAAATAAGTACCTATTTAGAAAGTATAACGTTGAAATACGTTACCTTACCACTAGAAAACACGATTTTATCATAATAGAATACTTAGCTGATATGGCATTGAAATAAGATACGAATATACGATTTAAAGATATCACATATGAAGTAAGTTACGACTTAGAGCGATAGGATAATCAAGATGGCGACCACGAAGCCTCAGGCAGGATACAGTCTGTACTCCATTGTTCTAGTTCCTTCTGCTCTAAGTGCACGGTTTTGTTTTTTTGTTTATTTAATAGGATATGGTTACGATTTAGGAGATATAATTATGTAGTAAAAAATAAAGATAAAACTTTGCAAATAAGTAACGACTTAGAGCGATAGGATAATCAAGATGGCGGCCACAAAGCTCCACGTGGCGTCCACTCTCTGTCCTCCATTGTTCTCGTTCTTCAATTTAAAGGGCTCTAAGTGCACGGTTTTGTTCGTCATTTAATAAAATATGATTACGAATAAGAAGATATAATTATGTAGTGAGTAAAGACTTAGAAGATAAAACTTTGTTAATTAGTAACGACTTAGAGCGATAGAATAATCAAGATGGCGGCCACGAAGCTCCACGTGGCGTCCACTCTCTGTCCTCCACTGTTTTCGTTCTTCACTTTAAAGGGCTCTAAGTGCACGGTTTTGTTCGTCATCCAGTAGTACACGTCGGTCAGGCCTTGCTCTTGTAGTTCTGGCCCTACGGTCTTACGTATGTTGTCATTGTATGAGTTTATCCATTTAATCTGGAAAAAGATGTAAGGTCATATGCAGAATTGCAGGTATAAGTATACTATGTTCAGTCAGACGCAAAATTGTAGGTACTTATTAGTTATCATTTATCATTAAAATTTTGTTGATATTATTTTCTCTGCCATTTATCACATGACAGCCTAACGAACCGTTGCAGGTAAAATTGACCAGGTATTTAAGTGACAAAGTCTAAGGCATTTTTTTTATGGAACTTGCAAAAGTTTACACTGCAAGCAGGATTTATAACTGTAGGAACACGTAATCATTATCACCTCATACTCAGTGAGCTTGCTCCTTTATCAATCTGGAACTTTCCATGTTCGTAGATGGCGTCACTGTTCACTTAATGAATAAAATGAAAATATTCTTCACCTCATACTCAGTGAGCTAGCTCCTTTATCAATCTGGAACTTTCCATGTTCGTAGATGGCGTCACTGTTCATTTAATGAATAAAATAAAAATATTATTTACCTCATACTCAGTGAGCTAGCTCCTTTATCAATCTGGAACTTTCCATGTTCGTAGATGGCGTCACTGTTCACTTAATGAATAAAATGAAAATATTCTTCACCTCATACTCAGTGAGCTTGCTCCTGTCGATAAGTTTAGGCTCGAAGGGCACGAGCGTGGCTTGCCTGAAGGACAGAAACCTCTCAGACTTCTGCTCAACCTCCAGTACGTTCCCGAGCCGAACGCCGAACTTTCCGCGTTCGTACCACGCTGGTTCTGGAATAAACAATTGAAATTACGTCACTACAAAGTATATGCCGTGTGATGCCCATTTCTCGCCCGTGGGAGTCGTAAGAGGCGACTAAGGGACTCGAGGGTGTGTATTGCAATTTTAGGCGATGGGCTGACAACCTGTCACTATAGTGGTACACAATTATTTGAATGACCCTCAAATGTTTGTCAGACGTTGCGCAAGTAACCGTTTTTTCGGCCGTTTACGCCCTGCCTTCCCCGCAAGGGATATAGGCGTGATATATGTATGTATGTACAAAGTATAAAACAAAGGCGCTCCCAGTTTTTTTTTGGACTGGTCTCTGCATTTTAGCCCGGGGCTTTGAAATCTACACCTGACTATTTGGTAGGGAGTGGGCCCGTGGAAGTTGTTGTGGTTATTGAAACAACCAGCCCAATAGTGCCCTGGGGCACGTCTGGGCTAAGGAGTTGTTCTGGGAAGAACGGATTGGACTGAATCTACTAGCGCTTCCAGAATCCAGTGCGTGTCTGTCCCTATGTGTATTTTTTAATAGATAGAGTTAATCAAGACGAAGATTTTGTGACTTCTTAGTCACTCTTTAAGCAGTCGGACCAGATAATAAGTTTCCACGGACATAAATATAAGCATATGGAGAAACTTTACTGGTGACGGATAGCGAAAACTTAAGCCGGGCCGAGGATAAGGAACAACATAGGTCAAATATTTAAAAAAGAAATTGGCTCTCCCATACAAAATTAAGGACATTATTAGGTGGGCAGAATCACTTGAAACTTCTTAGCTATCGTCGGCCGGCAGTGAAAACCACGTAAAGGCAAAAGCAACAATTTTACAGGAGACAGTAAAAACCGTCCGGTGAAAAAAATTGTATGAACGGAAGAAACAAGTTCTGTTGTTTTATGACAACCAAATGCATATATTTCAATCAGTAGTAGAAACACAGAAAATCTAATAGCGAAAATAGATTAAAATGGAGTTACGAGGAATTCATACCGATAAGGTTATGGCGTACTATCAAATACGAGGTTTGACGACATAAAACAATAAGATTTACAGCGGTTACCGTTGCGTTTGCTACCACAGCAGCTTTACCGACGCTGCCTATTTATTCGTTGCCTCCAAACCTCCAACGTGAGCCGATTATTTAAGCAGCAAGACCTCGCTACACTATACACTAGCGCCGTCTCACGTCACGAAGCCCTGAATGCTGTCAAAGAGAGAACAGCTGCCATAGCGCCTTTGCAAAAAGGGAAAGGATCTTCCTCCTTCTCCACTTCACCTCACAGACACCTCCGCCGTGAATTCACTCAGTTTCGGCAGTCATAGCAGACCCAGCAGGATCTTTCACACCCCAGAAACTGACCAACTGCTAAAAAGAAACCGCTGATAGTAGCGGACTACCTGGCGGCTTAAGTTTCGATTCGATAACCTAATCTAACAGGACACAACACCTGAGAGAGCTCAAGCAGGCTTTCGGATACTCGTGGACAGTTACGCCGTATAGACCTGCCTGGCAAAACGAGGATAAATTCTGAATATACTAGAGTCATTTCACGGCACTGAAAGGCATCGATACCGGAAACAGGCGTCCAAAAGCGGCCCTTAAAGACTGCCAACACATTGCCGGAGGAAATAATAATGGAACTGCTGGCCACCCTGACTACGAAGTGATACTTACTTGCGGCAAATCAAGGCACGTGGAGGACACCTAGTCGCTCTGCATGCCCGGCGTGTAGATTGAGATATAGCGTGGATGGGAGTACCAGAACAGCCAAGTGCCTCCGCTGCCAGCAGTTCTAGTACATCTAGAGGAACTGTCACCGCAAGCTCGCCTGCGTAAAGTGCAGGAAGCAGCATACCTACTGCTTGCTAACTCGTGTAAGCAGCCGACCACCTTCCACAACGTGGCGACGCGTCTCTTGCCAATTACACCGAATCATGCCGCGAAGGACTAAACCGATAAGAGAGCACAACTCCGCTCACAAATCCCATCGATGTTGACAGAAAGGAGGCTGCACTGCTGGAAAATATAAATACGGCTGGTTCTGTCTTGGCAGCTGCCCCTAATTTAATGCAACCGATGAAGACGAAGCGGAAGCGGACGAGACTCGCTCCAGCAGGACAAGAAAACTCCGAGACAGCCTGCAGTAGGCGTCCCTTTGCGGTATTCCTTACGGAATTATGCCGAAGTGTCAGCGGGATCCATGACAAAAGAGTTAAAAACATCCGCCCCTGAAGAAGCCAGAAAGGCTCTTATCAATAATTAGTTTAACTGAGGTACGGACGCTTTGAATATTGTACACCAAAATATTCAAGGCATAATTAGCAAAGAGTTAGAAATTGAACTTTTCATGAACTATAATAATATTGATATTCTATGTATAACTGAACATTGGCTTAGAGATTATCAGTTAATGTTCAGTTTTAGTAATCACCAGGTGGCAAGTTCGTTCAACAGATCAACAGCAATACGCGGTGGATCGTTGATACTACTTAAAAACGAGTTAAAATATAAAGAACGGCCTGATATCGTAAGCCTCTCAGTTGAGCGAACTATTGAAATAGCCTGCGTAGAACTTGAAGATCTTGTTATAATGAGCGTATACAGCCCACCTGATGCTAAATATGAACCCTTTGAAAAAGTTATGGATGTAGCCTTAGATAAAGCAACAAAATCCAATAAAGGGATTATTGTATGTGGAGATTTCAATATAAATATTCTTGAAAATTCTAATATCAGTAATAGGTTTCTATCATTATTTTTATGTTATAACCTAGTGAATCTTATTTCGGTGCCAACGAGAATCACACCTACCTCAGCCAGGTGCATAGATAATATCTTTACCAACATTAAACCTGAAGATGCGGCTGTCATAAATAAATTAAGCTCCGACCATACGGGTCAATTAGCTTCTTTCAAAATTAACATTAAGCAGGCACCTAAACAAGATATTACGTGTGTACCGGTAAATGAAAGTAGGCTAAATCGATATAGAGAAAATATTTTGCAAAAATTACCCGAATTGCCATATAACGAAAATCCAAATAAATTATATAACGCAGTATTTAGTCTTGCCAAAAAAGAATATGACAATGTATTTAAATCTAAGAAAATTAAAGTTAACACAAAATTATCATTTAGTGACTGGGCCACAGTTGGAATTCATAGAAGCAGGCAGAAGTTATACGATCTGTATGAAGAAAGAACATATAATCAATCAAAAACTTTTGCTGATTATGTAAAACGTTACTCTAAAACTTTTAGAAACGTTTGTGCAATAGCTAAATCTAACTTCATCAAAAATAATATAAAGAATAGCACAAACGTAATCAAAACCACTTGGAAATTTGTAAATAATGAAACTGGAAAATCTAAACGTCGTAATGAAAATTATAAACTTATGATAAACGATGAAATTAAAAATACTAATTTGGAAGTAGCTTCCGCTTTCGAACAATTTTTTACTGAAATTCCAGTTTCGACTACCAAATCGTTAAACTCATGCCCTATTCTCGCTGAATCTATTCTAAAAGATAATGTAAACCATTGTGATAAATATTTTAAATTTTCTCACGTTAGTAACATTGAAATAATAAAAGTATTTAAAAGTTTACAAATGAAAAATACTTCAGATCTCCACGGCCTCTCTGTTAAAATTATTAGTTCCATAATCGATTGCATTTCTCCATACCTAGCATGTATTTTTAATGACTGTGTAGACAGTGGCGTGTTTCCTGACTTGATGAAGCATAGTAAAGTTATTCCCTTGTTTAAAGCTGGTAGTACTACTGACCCTACTAATTTCAGACCTATATCAATACTACCAACACTAAGTAAAATTTTTGAAAAAGTTATTTTAAATCAATTGCAAGGACATTTTTATCGTAATAACTTAATGCACCTGCAGCAATTTGGTTTCACACGTGGTCGCTCTACTACTGATGCAGGTGTGGATCTCATCAATCATATAATCGAAGCCTGGGAGGAATCTCATGATGCAGTAGGTGTGTTTTGTGATTTGTCCAAGGCGTTTGATTGTGTTCATCATGATACTCTGGTCAGGAAGCTACATCACTACGGCGTAAAAGACCACGCTCTTAGTCTTTTGAAATCATATCTTAACAATAGAATCCAAAAGGTCGATGTCAACGGTGAAAGATCATCTGGATCAAAGATAAGAATGGGCGTTCCGCAGGGTTCGATTCTTGGTCCTTTTTTGTTTCTTGTATATATTAATGATCTACCATATCTAGTTAAAGAAAAACATGATATAGTTTTGTTCGCGGATGATACCTCTCTACTTTTCAGAGTAAAGAGGCAACAACTCAACTATGATGACGTGAACAAAGCTATTACCGATGTAGTGCAATGGTTTACAGTAAATAACCTACTATTGAATGAAAAGAAAACTAAATGTATCAAATTTGTATTACCAAATGTTAAACCAAGCTCTACAATTATTAAGGTAAAGGATGAAAAGTTGGACCTTGCGGACTCAACTGTATTTTTAGGCATAACTTTGGACGCCTCGCTCCAATGGGGGCCACATATTGATAAATTGTCGAAGAGACTGAGTTCAGCAGCATTCGCAGTTAAAAAAATTAGACATCTCACTGATGTAGACACTGCAAGACTAGTTTACTTCAGCTACTTCCATAGCTTAATGTCTTATGGCTTACTATTATGGGGCCATGCTGCGGATGTGAACAATATATTTGTTCTGCAGAAACGGGCAGTTCATTCAATTTATAAATTGGGACCTCGAGTCTCCTTGAGACAGAAATTTAAAGAAATCAACATATTGACATTTGTGTCACAGTACATATACGAAAATCTAGTGTACGTAAAAATAAATATAGATTCTTTTAAGAAAAATTGTGACAGGCATAATTTTAACACTAGAAATAAGGAGCAACTTGCTGTGCACATGAGCAGGCTTAGTAAAGTAAGCAAAACTTTTAAGGGCAATTGTATACGCTTTTATAACAAACTTCCTAAAGATATTCAAGACTTACCCTTAAATAAATTTAAACCAGTAATTAAACAAAAATTGTACAAGAAAGGCTATTATGAAATATCAGACTATATGCAAGATAAATCTCCATGGGTTTAATTCAAATGTATAAAGTAAATATTTTATTAGACGAAACAAGTAGATTTATCTACTGCAATTTTTTGTTATTATTATATATATTTTTTTTATGTAGCCATTTTTGGGCTATACATATATATTATTCGTTATTTCCAAAATTAGCTAGGGCAGTTTAGGGCCTAGAAAGATTGTTAATTTAGAGTAGGAGCACTTCTGGGCAGGTTTTTTGGGGGGTTTTTCCTGTTCAGGGGGTCCGGTTAATTATACGCATGTTAATAACACGCTTTGGAAATCTTGACTTAAATTTGAAACAAATGTCGTTTACAAATGGTGGTGGCGTAAAGTTACGTGCTGTGTGATTAACCTGGCCAGCCCCGAGGCAGTGCCTTTATTTTTATTTTTTTATCCCGCCCGAGCCGGTTTTCTATTAGGACAATACAAAATTGTTATAAAAAGAAGAAGATTGCGTTATGCAAATTTCTTTTTTTTACAATGACCGATCATGACGTCAATAAGTGATAATGCTATCCTACATTGAATAAAGTTATTTCATTTTCATTTTCATTTTTCATTTTCAAGCATCGTCAACAAGAGCCATTGCGATCTGATCTCATCCTACGGCTAGGCCCTTGCTGTTGAAAGCAAGCTGAAGGTTCTTCTACTCAGATAAGGCTTCATAAGGCACTGTTAATTTGGCCCACAGCTCTGCTGTCCATATCCACTACTGCTCGTCGCAAAGTTAGGATCGTGGGCCCCTTCACTTTTATATCTGGCACCCGCGCTACATTTATAGGACAAAGCAACATGTGCCTCTCCAGCTCTCCACTTCATTTCAAGGAGGATAATGTATGCCATCACTGTAACAACCACAGGATATCTTAGTTAGATGTCGTTGGCTGATGGACACTAGGGAATCACCCGACTGCACTGGTTCGACCTCACCACAGTGCAAAAGTGGACCTACTCACCCAAGAAGTACAGACTCAGCAGCCTATGTGACACCCCCTAGGTTCCTCGTGCCTTTGAAGGAAGTGAGTTGAATTAACGGCCAGGTGGCCAGCCTAAGTTAGGTAGCGCAATGCAACATATTGATTAATCACCTTTATGATACTCACGGGTACAAACAAGGTGATGCTTCCAAGCCCGCACCACACGGCGCTCTAGTAACCTTATCTCCTAAGTGTTATAATGGAATTATACAATAACGAAAACCTCGCCAAAGTTTATATTACAATGCTTTTTAATGTTCAGTAGTAACAATGAAAAACTTGCAACCGCACATGCGAGATTATTATACTCTTTCTTTAATAAAATATACTTGTAAAAGTAATTACGTGTTTTTCGCAACATCCTAGAACACATCGCAAAACACGCCATAGCAAATGCGAGGTTTTACTCGACGAAATATGCATATCGATCGATACCGAGGTTCTCATTTTCATCGATAGAAGGTGTTCTCAGTATCGCAGCCCTGCCTACGTTCGTCGTAAATGTGCGTTACGAGCTTTTCTTCCCAAAAATAAAATAAAAGAAAAATCATGAATTTGTGTTTTACGAGGTTTACACTGCCGGGCGACGCGCTATGTTGCTTAGGTGTTACAAAATATACAACTGTTTTTGTTTCATTCGAAAATTCCAAATAGGTTTGAAGTTGGACATTGGAAGATTTGGAAGTTGAACAAAAATTCAAATCTATGTAAACGCGCGCGCTTTGCGTTGCGTTGCGTGTGACGTAATTGTACAGGCTCCGCCCACTCATACCGCGCGCTCGCCGCTGCCGCCCCGCCGCCGCCGCGCCGGTCGGTCCGGCAGTGTTGCCGTTTTAGCGACTTTGTCGCTAAATCTAGCGGATTTTTCATATACTTAGCGTCAAAATCGCTAGATTTTTTTAGCGACTTCTGGCGACATTTATACTTGAGTAGAAATTTTACTATTTACTGGCAAAACTATGCATCCTAAATAGTTTTTGGTACCGGGAAGTTCCTTTCACTTTCATCTATACGAAAATGGTGAAAAAAATCCGACAGTTTTCGATCGAGCAACGAAATCGCATCGGGCGGGGAATTCCTCTACAAATTATGTTTATATCGTGGCTGGATGCGTCTCACTCTCTCCCATGGATGCAACAAGTAGATGACGAATTTTTTGTTGAATCGAGTAATAAATACGTATTGAATTTAAAAAATCGCTTTCTATATATATTTTTTTACATCATTTGTAATTCTAGCGACTTCTAGCGAATATTTTTAGTATTTTTTTTACCAAAACTAACGACTTTTCTACACATGTCTGGGGACTTCCTATTTTTATAAGCGGCAACACTGCCGGTCCGCCACGAACACACACAATTTATAGTGATCTGTGCACACACATACTAATGCACACACCTACTTACCGCGCGTTACCAGTTCTGCCCCAGACAGATTATTGTTATTTAATAAAAATATGGAAGAAGGTTTTCAAAAAGGGCAATCAAATAACTTGCCGAGAGTGGACGGTTTGATGGTGGCTCAATATTTTTCGAAAATAGCTGATTTCGTTGCCGCTGAAATGCGAGGAATAAAAATGAAAAAGTAAGTAAGAACCCATTTGTTTATACACATATCGCATGACATTGTTTCCATACTTGTTTCCATTTAACGGGTCACAATAATACTGTAGGGTAGGAGTAAATAAGTAGGTAGATACGTAAGTAAGTTTGTAGGTATGTTCGAAACATATTATTTATAGGTTAGGCACAGTATTGGTACGTAACGTAACTACCAAAGTCTATTCTCAAACAAAATGTAACCTAGGATAGGAACGATACTAACGATATTATTATGTTCATCACATAAGATTTGATTTTGCTCTTTGTCGTATTTAGTCGGTATATGTATAAAACTATTAGAACTTTGTCAGGGGTTCTAAACATTGCATTTAATACTTACTTACTCGTAGTATTAAACTTTTTATCGATGTATTTTAGTAAATCACTTAAATATTTTTTAAATCAGAGATATGTAAAACAATAAAAGCTTTGTCAGGGGTTATAAACATTTCATAGTTAAATATTTTTTAAATCGGGGATATGTAAAACAATAAAAGCTTTGTCAGGGATTTTAAACATTTCATAGAATACATAGTGTTAAAGTTTTAATCAATATACTTAAGTGAACTATTTTATAAATTTTTAGGTCAGGGAGAGATAGTTATGGAGATGATGCAATCGGCTATGTGCAAGTAAAAAGACAAGGAGACATTTGCATCGTAAAGTGTAGAATCACACCGGAACATCGAGTACGTAAAAAACCTTTCCGCTGCTCACTGGAGTGCAACGAAAAAGAGGACGAGGTTTTGTGCGTTACTTGCGATGATTGTGCCGCTAGTAGAGGAGGATGCAAACACGCTATAGCTTTATTAATGTGGCTTCATCGTCGCACTGAGGAGCCGTCACCGACAGATGTTAAATGCTACTGGAAGAAATCCAAGCTTGCGGGTGAGAATGATGAATAAAAATTTTGTAGTGTGGATGAATAAAAAAATATGGATTTAGAAATATTTTTACTGAAATAAGTTATTTTTTTCTTTATAGGTGTTGGTACTACGGAAAAATTTATAAAAGCTAAAGACTTTGGTGCACAGCTTCAACATGTTGGAGACGAGAGTAAACAGTTTTTTGAAAAACTAGTTCCAAAGCTTTATGAACTTAATGTAGAGTGCTCACTTGCTCAATATGTCACCGAAAAGCAGGAAGTGCAGAAAATTTCTATGCATTATCTAATATGCACATTCAAACAAAGTGCTGCTGATCGGAACGTTGAAAATTTTATAAAATTTTGCCGAACCGAAATGACAGATTCAAGATGTCTTCTTGTAAAAAATGCCACTAAGGATCAAGACAAGTCTAACAATATGTGGTTCGAAATGCGTTACGGGCGCATTACGGCATCAAAAATGCACGAAGCATCACAGTGTAAAACAAAAGACGGTGCCCTAGTAGAAACAATATTTGGAGCCTTAAAATTTAAAGACACTGCAGCTATCAAAGGAGAAAAAATACTGGAGAATGATGTTATTAAAGTAGTTTCTGAAATGAAAAAACTTAAAATTGAACAGTCCGGTCTTTATTTGAATAACGACTGGCCAATGCTAGTGGCGTCACCCAACGGTCTTACAAATGACTGCGTTATTGAAATTAAGTGTCCTTACACGGATAAAACAATGAGAACATACTATGATAATGGTCAACTGGGAAAAAAATATTACGCTCAAATACAAGCACAAATGCACATGTCAGCAAGACAAAAAGGTCTGTTTTGTGTTGCTAACGTAGACTTCGAGTCATCAAAAATAGTAAATATATATGAAGTGCAGTACGATAAAGACTTCTGTAAGACTCTTTTTGCAAAATGCGAATTATTTTGGAAAAACAATGTTTATGATAAATTAGTAGAATAGTTTTTTGTGGGTCATGACATAAAATGCAACGGCATGTGTATTGTTTGTATGAATAAAAATGATGAGAGTGCATGCGGCAGCTTCAGAAGCGGCTGCGGATAAAAAACGTGAAAAATATTCTTTTTTCAGCCAGAATTATAATTTTATTCCATTTGCTGTGGAAACGGCTGGGTGCTGGTGCAGGGATGCGAAGTGCTTCATAGCTGAGTTGGGCAGTAGGCTAAGAGATAGAGGTGCTGACTCCCGCGCTGATTCTTTCCTGGTGCAAAGGTTGGCCATAGCCATGCAACGAGGGAATGCGGCGAGCGTTATGGGTACCTTTGCGCCTGGATCGACTAGAGGCGGGCTTTTTGATTAGTTTAAGGAAGTTGACATTTTTATTTTGTTTTTGATTCATTTTATTATTGTACGGTCGCATTCAAAAGTGGAGTCATAGTTAACACAAACCTCAGAAAACAAGTCGCTCGCACCCGCGGCGACACTCACACAATGACACAAATGACGTATAACATACTATAATTTGACGAACTACCATTGTATAATAGGCTGAGTAGTATTGACTATTTCACTACATGAATCATTAGCTTCGGTAGCTTGGTCAGTAGCGCGGTCAAGCAAATTCTTGACCGTTATTGTGGAGACAATGGTTCGAATCCCGATATCTTCGTTGTAGTTTTTATTTTATCAAATGAAGCAAAATTTTGTAAATTTTGAATTACATTTTAGTTGTTGCTAGATCGTTTGCGAGATAGTGCGTGTGCTAAGTGTTTTTTTTAACCTAAGTTTATTTATTAAACTTCAGTGTTTATTTCTTCGAAATGCATACTAATATCAGTTTGCAGGATAGGCAGCGTATTGCTGCGCTGCAATTATCTGTGGCGCTGCATGATATTGGATTTAATTTAACTCAAATTGCTAATCAGACTGGTCTGGCCGTAAGTATAGTTTTATTTCATTACAATTGTATTTTAAATATTAAAAACTTTGACTCATAGTATGTTGGTAGCTGTGAACCGATTAGTATAAACTTTTTTATTAATAATGCTACTTTGTTTTAGTGGAAGACTGTTAAACGTTGGGTTACACGTTTTGAAGAGGAAGGTAGCGTAAAAACTCGACTCGTCTTATTAATGATTCAAAGCGGAGGATGATGGTGTAACAATATGAAGAAAATGGTTCTGCCGCTGGTCCAGACGAATTAGTAGCACAAGAAACAGGGCGTGCAACTGCCGCTAATTATGTTGATATGCTACAGGAAAGCATGCTACCGACGACGGTGCGAAATGTTTAACTGTTTATCCTGCTAGTGAAGTTCCTCGTTTTGCATTTGTCCAGGATAAATTGTCCAGTGCATCGAGCTGCCGTGGTGAATAATTGGTTTAGCCAGCACCCAGATATCCAGCACTCCGGACTTAAATCCCATAGAGAATTTATGGGGTTTAATGGTGCAAAGGTGGGACATGCGCAATGAAAGAACTACAGAAGCTTTAGAGGCTCACTGCCTGGGAGTGTGGGAGAGTACCAGAGGAACAGATATATGCACTTATTTGGCCGAGTCTAATAAGTGTTTATTAAGTGTTGTTGAAAACAGCGGAGGTAACACCAAATACTAATTATGTAAGCGGCGATTTTTACTTAAGATTTCAATCTGACCCGATCTAGCATACATTGCTGATTATCTTGTGTATTTCGTTACAATATATGAATATACACAAAATAATCAGCAATGTATGCCGAAGCGGGCCCGATAAATCGTTGCTCACTCAACCTCTGTTTACCTGCTTACCCGCCTACTATTGCAGTAGGTATTTGTGGAGCATTACATTAGCAATTGAATTATGCTAAAACATCGATATATATTTATATAAGATTGATCATTATTAGTCAGTTATCTTAAGGCCTTGCTTCAATATCTTTTCATTACGAAAACGAGTACTTAAGCTTAAACCTTGAGATGTAGGCAAATAACTGATTTATTATTATTACAATTACTTTTACTTCCGAGGAAAGTGCATCATCGTTAAACATAGAACAATAAAATAATTACTAACGAAATTATTACTTAAATAACTTTATTGAAAGATTCAATCTAAGATTTGGATCATTCCTATGATCTTATAAATAATTACCTATCGATGTTTCAGCTAATGAACACTTAATATCATTTTACATAATATTGTGTTTTATCATTCAAACAAAACTATTAACTAAGTATTACGACAGCAAGTATTTTATGTAGTTTTACATACTCGTATCTTATGGTTACCAAAAGTTCTCATTCATGTCATT
The DNA here is from genome assembly GCA_027580185.1 of Tuta absoluta. NCBI lineage: Eukaryota > Metazoa > Arthropoda > Insecta > Lepidoptera > Gelechiidae > Tuta > Tuta absoluta. The sequence goes on from JAQAHW010000004.1 coordinate 1,880,540, forward strand.
ATGTTATTTACATAAAGTTATACCATACCTACCAATAAAATAATTTCTTACCTTACTTTTTGTTTTATTACAATATTATAGGTTTATGTTTTTAGATATAATATTTTGATACATAATTTACAATAAACATTTATAGATATAATACATAGATGAATATATAGAAAAATATTATATAAAATAATGATTACTGGAGAAAATATGATAAAAACATTTAAAAAAACATTAATCAACATACAGAGATCGGATGGGAACCCGGTTCCGTTCTGATTAGAAGGTAAGAACTATTACCACTATGCTACGGTTGCTTGTGATCAAAACGACGAAATAAAGATATGTAATCTATTGCTTTACTACAAATGAACGAATAAGGATAACTATAATACAGTTTTAGACAAACCAGTGTGATGTATACTTTGTGGTGATGTGGTGGCGAATAGGCTATCACCGAGTAATTATTTCAAAGATTACATAGATGTCGCTTATTGGTGGTAATCTGTTTAAGTTTTAATGCTACGCCTTAAGGTGGACTTTTCTACTTACAGTCGATAATCTTACGTGTGTGCGTAAGTTAGTAAAGTAAGTACAGAGGATAATAACCCGTATTGCAATCTGTCTCGTAGTCTAACTATGACTCCACTTATGAATCCGACCGTACATAGGATAAGAATTTAAAGTTATAGTGCTTTGGCTTATGCTGTAAACTATGATGAATAGAAATGAATGTTTTGGTACTATTATGACTTTATTTTTTACCATCAAATAATAAAATGAAACAGATAGATAACATTAGCATTGAAAAGGTGTTAAAATATTAGCTCCAAATTTTTCAAGAAGAAAAAAGGGGTGAATCATCACATGCAATTCAACTGACCAACTTTCTACGAGGAATACACCCCTTTAAAATATTTGCAGTTAATTTTATTACATCTTTTATTTGTAGGAACATCTAAGAAGAAGCTTGGCTAAAAAGTGGATTTTGCAGGTTTACAATCCCACATACTGTGATAACCACATAGTCCAAAAGATCTATTTGCCTAGAGTCTACCCATGCATGATGGAGCATGAACCCAAATGTACGCAGACGACCTATAGCTCTTTCGACGTGTATTCTTATGGCAGCAATTTTTTTTCCCAATACTTGCTTCGTGTATATAGGGTCGTAAATAGGGTCTCAGATAGGGGCTTCACGACAGTCTCCAAAATATCACTTAAATAATTTTTTGCTTTACACTTGACCCCTTGTTGGCAAAAATGGAGCGGAGTGAGTGACACCCTCATATGAGACCCCCCACCATACCATCACACTAGCTGGGTGATGGGTACGCGAGACATTTTGTGGTGAAGCTGGAACATCCTTGCTACTTTTGGCATAAACTTTATTGTTTTGACGGTTGAATGTTTCTTCAACTGTAAAGATTTTTACATCTGTGAAGAGTATCTTTTTCGGATCGTGCCTCTTAAGCAACATTGGATAACGTTCGCGTCGTAATTTGCAAAGTCGATCGTTTAAGAAATGAACTTTTCTACGACTACGCCTTTACCTTGATATCATATTTTAGTATCCTGTTGATTGAAATACGCGATACGTTAGTCTGTAGAGCAAGTTTCTTCTGGGTGCGGCATGGATTTCGGCGCAGTCGCTCTCTTACCATTTTGATATTCGCAGCCGTCCTCACAGAACGCGGCCGACCACTTCTTTGCCGATCTTGTAAAGATTTTGTGTCCTTGTAACGTTTTATAGTGTAATACACAAAGCTATGACTGATCCCAAAACTTGTAATTTCACGAAAAATCTCCATAGGTTTTTTCCCGCCAAATGAAGCGAAACAACTGCCGCACGTAATTCTTTTGTTCGTTCCATATTGAAAATAACAAAAATCAAAAATAATGAATAATGAAATCAAGCGGACAGAACGTAAAACATTCAAAATTCAAATTTGGAAAAGTATACTCGCAGCTGCCAGATACAATTTTTCATTTCTTTATAATATAAATAAATTTTATGGAAGATGATATTATATCCGGAATAGTACGCCTGATTACTTTTGAAACAGTAGTTTCTGACAAACCAAAGTCCATATGATTGATGCAAGCGATTTTTTTCAAACTGATCATTACATCTCTTGGAATACTTTTCGTAGTTTCGCACAAAAGGTTGATGCAAAAATAGTACTGTTTTGTTAGTCCTAAAAGAAGTTGCGGTTCCCTTGATATACACAATGGAGCTGGTTTTTGTATATTTTTTTTTTTTTTTTTTTTTTTTATTAATGATGGGTTTGCTCTTGACTCTAGTCTAGGTCATAGGACAGAGACAGAGTCTAAGATGGAGCGAGCTCACCCAGAAGAAGCCTGTTCACTCTTACTTTGAAGAGATTAGGGTTGTATGCTTTTGGAAACACAGACGCAGGAAGTGAGTTCCACTCTTTAGCAGTGCGCATTATAAATGATGACTGGAAGCGCTTAGTCCGAATTGGTGGAATGGCTACCAGGTACGGATAGTATCCGGCGGTGCGTCTGGATGTCCGATGGTAGAAGGGAGCTGGTGGAACAAGGTCGTGAAGCTCTTGAGCACACTCTCCGAAGTACAATCTATAAAAAACCGACAAGCAGGCAACCTTGCGGCGATGTGCCAGGCTATGTAGCTTGGTGTCCACCAGTTTTATGTCGCCTATGAGCCTCCTGGCCCTGCGTTCCACCGAGTCAAGAGCGGCAAGTTGGTATTTGGCTGAGCCATCCCAAAGGTGACTGCAATACTCCATGCAGGATCGGACTTGTGCTTTGTAAAGAGTTAAAAGCTGTCCAGATGGTATGGTTTTTAAATGTTGCTTGTTCCCATTTTGGATCTTCTGTCGCTGAAGATTGCAAATCTTTTTCAGGGCCATATTGCGCACTTGTCAAAGAAGAAGAATCCGTAAAGCTGCGAATTGAAGTAGACTCTTTTTTCAATGCTGATTTAGCGTTTACCTTACATTCTATTTGCAACTTGTTTTTTTTTTTTTACTGAAGTTTTTTTTTTCTTACTGCAAATCATCAATACCAAAGGTTTCAAACCCCTGACATAACCTATTAAAATATGACACGTCCTACCTACCTACTGAGGTATTTTTTTTACTTCCGTGAAACATTCAACATGTCAACGCAATGTCAAAGGTTTCAAACCCCTGACATAACCTATATTAAAACACGACCCTACCGGATTACCCACGGTTATTATTTATCTACAAAATAAATAACGGGAAGTTACTTACATCGAAGTGATCTTCGCAACAATAAACACAACTTTTGTTCCTGGGCGGATTATCCCTTTTGATAGCTCGCATCCATTTTTTTCGCATTTTGTGGTCAAAAGGTACTTTAAAAAATAACTTTTCTGGCGAACTGAATGTTGTTGACACACATTTGGGGACTATGCACCATTTGTAAGTCTTTATATTTGACATAACCACAGTATAATTAATAGTACCTACATAACTGTACCGTTATTATTATTTTAACTATGAATAAAAAGCAGATCGTCGCGCGCGTGTGCTACGACTACGACTGGTGAACAACGAGCAACAAAGCGAGTCGTCGGCGGCGCGGCGGCCGGTCGGTAGTGTTCAGTGACGTCACACATGCGAGCGCGGTCGAGCATGCCTTGCCAACAATGGGAGTTTTTCTGGTGACAGTTCTGTTGATAGTTCTGTGAATGTCAAACCAGAGGGCGCTATGCTAAACTGAAATTTTGACGTTTCAATATGGCTGGCGTCATAACTAATTGTATTGTGTTTGTTTTGTGTTGTTCATGTGATGTCTGTATTTGTTTCAGGACACACATATATTTTTTACCCTTTGGCTTTAAAATTTTCTCTATGACGTGATTAGCTCATTCCACGTGACACTGGCTGAATTGCTTGTCTGCAAAAGCCATAAATTAAAAGAAGAAGAAGCCATAGTTTTTATACTTTGTGTTCGTTACAAATTAATTATGTTAGTTTGATTTACTACAAAATAAAGTTATCGCCTTGCCATTATATTGAGTGTCATTCGTGTAAGTAAACAAATAACCAATAATAAATTTAGAACAATTCAATAAACACAAAATAAAGAATAATTTATAATGTGATACAGATTTTGTGTAAAGAAACGTAATTTCAATTAAGCTCAGCGCCCTCTTCATTACACTCGAGAATCCCTTGGAAACCCTCTTTCGGTGGTTTTTACCTTTTTTATAGACTATATGAAAAAAAAAAAAAACAACGTTGAAATTAAATAGCTGATTCGTGTTACTATGGAAGTTCAAAATATTTTCGTCCATCCTTCTATTTCTTGGGCAAATTTGTTCCTTATCACCAGCTCGTCCTGTGTTTCAGTATCGGTCACTACTCACTAGTAAAATTTCACCCGATAGACGCGCATCATCATATCCTTGCCCTTTTTTCAATTATTTGGGGTCAACAAAATTATGTTGCACGATTATATTAAAGTTTTGGCTTACTTTTACAACTGGCCGCTTGCCTGACCTCAACTTTCTTTCGCCCTCAGAATCACGCACACATTTAAATTCAGAGGCTTACCTGCTGTAATGAAGAACCCATCCCTGAACGTATGCAAGTTGGTATCTTGTCTGTAGTCGATCACCACTGGATCTATAAAAGAGAACACATAATGTTTACTGTACTATGGTTTATTATGCACTCTCGTATATTATTTTCATATATTTTTTACTATAGCATAGATAGGTGCCTCCACGGCCAACCCAAAAGCGATAGCTATTGCTAAGCATTGGCAATCACTGCTTTAATTTTTGATATAGAAAGTCACCATAGCGCCAATATGTATGTTTTCTGGAATATACATATTGGCGCTATGGTGTACAGGGTTTAAGAGACAGCTGGCGCGCAGCCGCCAATACTTACTTTGTGACAGCCCTCCGATTACTGACAGGGCATATGCAGACTATGATATTGAATTTCCCTATGGAGCCAATGGTAGGAAACGAGAAAAAATTCGACGCCCGTACACAATTCAGGATCAGCTGAATGACTGTGTATGGGAAGCCAAAGATGTTGTCGTTGACCAACGTATATTCCCTGCAAAATGTTCAGTTTCATGGCGATCAAATCACATCTGCATAGTTTTCGGTACACCGTCCCTTACCTACACCTCGTATAGGGCAAATATGTTAGTTTTGTGGAATATATGAGATCGACAAAGATGAAGGACCTGACAATGGTGAGAATTGAGGCAAAGGCAAATTAGAGTTTACAGTGTCAATCATACCTTCTCGTCTGTTTAACGCCGCTCCAACCCCATGCCCAGTAGGATGCGGATAGTCCTGTCTGGCTGCCCACAGCGGAGCCCGCGCCACCGGGTCCGTATGGGCCGCTGGCAGAGACTCCGGTATCTGCAGCATTGACATGGCGGCCAAAGATCGCAGGACAGTGGTATATGCCGATCTCATGGCGTGGGCTGGCGTGCCGTAGTGGACAGTTCTGGTAACGACAGTTGTACCCTCTGCGGAAGGAAATCATCCATGTAACTACCTGTCAGATTTAAGCTTCAAGAGTTCTTGAATAGCCGGAAAACATGAAGGAGGACATAAAACAGCGATCATCGTTTTGCGATTTTGATATTTCTTACCTAATGTGATATTTTGTGACTGTGACATATTCATATGGATTACCTACTTATTGCATCATATAAGTAGGTAATCCATTGAATTATCTTCTAAATATACGAATGGCTGTTAATGAATTAGATAACTTTGCTATCGCACAAACTTTTTTAAGTGACGAGAAGATCTCTTGACTTTTTACGTGTGGACAACTGGCCCAAGCTTTTTAAGTGGAGAAACCTGAACTTGAACTGAGACGTCTCCCTTACCATCATACTGCCCTCCCGAGCGGATGATCAGAGTAGAGTTGCTGAAGACTTTCCTGTTGGAGGCGCTGGTAGCACGGTAGTCAGGTTCAGCGCCACTGGGCCCAAACGCTACCAGGGTAGGCATGGAAACGCCCACGTAGTGCGCTTGGGTCATTCTGGTCAAGTCCACTTTTTGAGCCACAGAGATTTCCGACAAACCGTTTTTCACCTGTAAGAAAATACTTGGTATAGTATACCAACGTATCGTTGATAGATGAACTCAGCAAGTATCTCTGTATTTACCGTTTATTGACATTTAACATACATATATTACGCCTATAATCTCTTGCGGGGTAGGCAGAGCGTAAACGGCCGCAAAAAACGGACGTTTACGCCACGTCTGACAAATATTTGAGGGTCATTCGGATAATTGTGTATCGCGGCAATACTATCGCCATAGTGACAGGTTATCAGCCCATCGCCTAAAATTGCAATACACACTCTCCAGTCCCTTAGTCGCCTCTTACGACTCCCACGGGCAAGACATGGGGCGATGCTATTCTAAACCGGCATCATTTCTAATTAGTGTAACACTCCTTACCATGCCTTCCAAATAGCTCAAAAGCGTGCACATAGCCACCGCATCCCTTAAATGCGCTCTATGCATGCCCTTTATCTCAGCTGGATTCTTCTGTGCCTTCAGGTATATGATGGGCGATGGCAGAAACACTCGTTTGCTCTGTGGCACACTTTGAGCGATGGCTGCCGACGCTCCCCTCTGGAAGGTTGCGGCAGACGGAACAATGATTTTGTATTCCGTTGCTCGACGAAGGTCATTGTAAATGTTTGTGTACTCGTTTATTCTGAAAAGAAAGAGGTACTTATTTTTATTCATACCCTAAATCGAAAACTATTCTAAGAAAAAACTGCTCTAACATACCTGGTACAGTTGGCACTTGGTGCATAACAAGAGTACACTTCCAGTGCCTCTCGGACAGGCATGGACAGCTTGCCCGGTGGAGCGTAAACCCTGACGTCCCGCAGAGTCACGTAAACAAACGCCTTCAACAGAGGAGCGTATGGAGTATCTTTTCCTCGGACGTTCAGCAACCAGGCGACCTCGTCAAGTGCTGTGACCACCATGGCGTCGGCTCCATTCATTTTAATTTCGTTGCGGAGACGGGAGATCTTTTCACGCCATGTGAGTCCTGGAATAAGGAGTGCTCAGAAAAGATAGACTACCGGAAATACAGTACCTAGGTAGTTGACCTTAAGATCTTCAACTCACCTACGTACTGCTCATGATGTAGATTAGCCACAATCTTGGAGAACTCAGGCCGACGTCTTTCCGGGATGGGTTCCTCGTCCCAAACACGGTCCAGCAGGGTTTGCACATGCACCAGCGAGTGTGAAGGTGACTTGCTGTGGAGCCCCGTAGTAATGGCCGTCCACTCATCGAATGATGTCAGCCGAGCGTCACCGCCTATACGTCCAGCCCGTTTTCCGGCACGTTCTAAGTTGTCCTGGGGAGTTCATCGGAAATCATGTAGAATCGGAAACAAAGAACTAAGACTGCTTTATAGTTATGTAGATGATCTTTCCTTAGAGAGCTACATACCGCAATCCAATCGGCAATAGTGATCGTCCTGTAATCATCCATGTCATACACCCTCCAGGCACAGGAGACCGTCGCGTTCGCTCGTGGAAAGTCTCCGGTGTGAACCCATAGCGCTGCTTCATCAGCCATCACAGCCGCTGTGCCGACGCCGTCCCAACCGCTCAGGTACTCAAGCCGACGTTCCTCTTTCGCTGGCTCTTCGCTCTGAGGATAAGAAGCACATGTTAATTTGCTTGACTCTTTGTATTGTACTGGTCTTTTATAGTTTTTTGTGGTCGTTCCTTTTTCAATTTGATTTGGTTCACCAAATTATCTGGAAAATAAGATGTTCCTGCAAGCTGAAGGTGATCTCGTTCTTGAAAGGCAATGATTATATATGATGGTAATTTATCGATGTCAGAGTCTACATAGCCTAGGTGATTTAAAAACTCTGAATCCAAGTTTCTTCGAGTCCATACTCTATTGTACAGATAGCAGTGCCCCCCTCACCAAATGTTCATCGCTGAAGAAGACCAGGAAAGCATCAAATGCTGCTGTCTGCGTGTAGATCGGGTCCTTCATAGCATATCGGAGCCTGCCCAAAGAGCTGTTGGCGTCACTGCAGGTTGCCGGAGAAGGAGTGGTAACTTCTGGGCTTGGTCTGGAGAAAATAAAAAAAGGTTGGCTTAATTTTACTAATAACCGATACCAAAAACTTTCCCCGTAAAACATAGGGCGTAATGTGAACATATTATTTTGACCTGCCATATCTTCAAAGTTGTTACTTATAACCAGTAGGTATATCGGTCACTTATAATACTTTCATCTTATATTTGTGTTTTCGTGATATCGAGGGCTAATAATAATAACAATATCAAAGGAAACCCTAGTAACGACTACAACGCAATATCTAATGAAAACTTCCTGTATAGCTTCTTTAAGTGTTTGCGCGCATGGGTGGCTTTTTCACCCGCGACAGTCGGTAAAACGGCTTGCATTGCTGGCTATTGTCCTATAAAGGTTTCATTAGTCATTACCATAAACTCAAGATAACTGGCAATGTATGCCGAACCGTGCACGGTCGAAAGAGTAATAGCCGCTTAAGTCTCCTGCAACCTGCCTACTCAGAATACTCAGATTAGTTCAGTTTGTAGAGCGGTGGACCCGTATTTCACGGTCCCAATTTTAAGATTTTTGAAATTTTTTTGGAACTTTTTTTCTACTTTCTAGATAGTGACATTGCTCACCTAGAGTCCAGCATGACGGAGGCAGGCAGTGGCAACGTGGTCGTCGTAGTGGTTGGTTTCATCACTTTCGCCCCAAGGCATGCTGAAAGGAAATTAATATATTATATGTTTGGCCTTATAAACGGTTTGGTTGACAAAATAACATTGTACAAATGGTACACTTCAATAGAAAAATATATAAGCTCTTGGCTGATTAATTATCTTGAAAGTTTTTTCTTGCAGTTTGTACATTGATCTTTTCTAGGTGTTAAATTTTAAGGCTATCAGCAGCTGCTACATGTTTTCCCGTGACAATAAGGTATTTTCCTGTGGTGAAAGTTAACGGTGAAAGAATTTTTAAATCGGCCTACTCAGAAAATATTATTTATCGTATGTAAAACAACATATATTTTTATCACTTTATTATAAATAGTGATGTAATGTTTTATTATTTTATTCTCTATCATGTCCATCAAGCAAAATAAAATTAAGTTGCGTTTACCAGCCTCGTACCGTACCTAAACCAGCTTTGAATCGAGAAACTGGTTTTGCTTACAATTTAGGTACCCACTATATAGGTACGTAAATAAATTATATCAGTCATTGATTGTATAGTTAGTAGCTAAAGCTACTCCTCCTGGCTCTGCTAAAATGAGATGAACTGAATGTCTCCCTCTCAGGTCAGGACGCAACAGTCCCAAAAAAGCCGGCCAGAAGGAGAAAGCGGCTAGCGACAACGGCGGCCAAGGCGCGGGAAAGTACTAGGGCTCCATAAAACACGCAGAGATCGATAGTCCGGAGCTTTCGAAAGCTCGTAAGTGCGACAAGGACGACAGACACCCCAATCCACCCTTCCCGCTTCAACCTGCCCCTGCCGCGTCCTTTTATTTCGCTTTGGAAGATTGATATAGGGGCGTTCCCTATCCCAGAAACAAAGATAACGCTTCGGTTAGAATCGGTTTTGGTAATAGATATCCTTCCTAGAAGTGAGAAATATTGGTTACAAAAAACGTAAGATTTTTCTACCTGACTATACCTATTTCTTTAAGAATAAATTAGCAATACCGTATGTAAATTTTTACGAACGAATGCAATAGTTACACAGTTAACTTGCTTTGAATGGTAGTTTTGTTCGTCCTTTAATAACTTTGTTGAACGCAGAGAGAGAAGCCACCACCAAGTTCGGAGAGGTCATTGCCCTTAGCACCCGAGGGGTACCCAAGGGATGTAGATTCTATTGGAATGACGTCAACAACTAGCAGGAGATTAGAGGTCATGAGGAGGTCTCGCGAGCCTGTTTGTCCTTTCCCTTTTCACCAACCTATATAGCACAGTATGATATGATATGATATGATAGCTATGTTAATGTTTGTGTAATGCGTTTTGTTGGGGGCGTAAACGGCGATTCTCCAAAACGCAGCAATTTGTTACACCGAAATGGGCGAGGTGACGTCGCGGCTTACTAGGACTGCATGATCGCTTAGAGTCGACATTTTCACTGCTCCTTTCTCTACAAGTATACTATCTTATATATGTACTTTACAGACAGGCAAGGATCTTGCAAGGATCTTTTGAGTCTGGGGAGTGTAACAATTATCCCTATTAAGGCCATAGGCATTTCATACAAAAGAAGCCAGAGACACGTACCTACATCGACAGACTACGTATGTGTGTAACCTCTTGTTTACACGCCAAACAAGTTTAACCAGCAGGTAAATATCGATGCTACATACGTAAGCTCCCTTAAGGATCTCCTACCAATTCCCAAAGGGACGAAATATCCTGCGAAGTACCAGGCTGTTATAAGTGGCGAGGAGAGAGTTGAGACGCGTCGTCCTGTCAAGGATATCGAGGATATGAGCAATGCGGCCGTTCACCGCGCGGACAGTTGCATGCGATATTGACGTCACGCGGCCTGATAAAGTGCATTCACTTATTCACCTCACTCTGCGTTGTGCTGTGCTGGTGCTGCACTCGACTCGGTCGGTTATTATATCTTATTGTTTTTATTTTCCTCAAGTTGGGAGCATTTGTTTGTACTGCTAATTTTGTTTTTGCGGAGGCGTAAGAAAAAGTACTCATTTACTAATTATTTTATTACCCATGACAATATATTTTTTATTCCTTACTAGTCGTGCAAGATGATAGAGATAGAGGCGTTTATTTTTTAAGTCAATGTACCTCATAAGTACTACTGTGTAACGATTACGGTCTATTCAGTGCAGTGGTCGTGCCTCATTCGGAAAGGTTTAGGGGTCGATTCCCGGCCGGAGCCAACGGGCCACATATCTAGATGATATCTTAAATAACACTGCTCTGGTCTAGGTGTTCTCTGTACGTAATTATATTATACAAGGAGTAATAAAAAGGGTATAACAAGCCGACAAGAGGTTTTCCCACGGAACATAGAAATATGAAAAAAACGGCAATATTGTATCGGAGATCCTACCTAATTCTTTTTTATATTTCAACTTATGTTCCATGGGAAAAGTTGTTCATTTTTATGATTGTATTTTCTCCTGGGCTCAGTCAGTACGATTTAAAGAAACACTTGCGGCCCGCCCAGCGATTTCCTTTAAAAAAACATCCAGATCCGTTTTAAGGTTTTGAAGATTTAAGCATACATACAATCAAACAGACAAAGGGACAGACGCCGGAAGCGACTTTACTTTATACTGTAATAGGTAAGAAATGTAACTTAAACTGCCAAAACTCTACATCATAGAAAAAAGAAAGGATAAACAAGGAGGTTCCGAACGAGAGACTTTCCCAAAAACGCTAAGCTCAAACAGTTAAACTGAACAACTTTTCACAAGGAAAATAGTATTTTAGAAATTGGTCTTCCAATGCGAAATAAACTGTTAATGCAGTAATTTTCTACTAGATGTATGTATTTGTACCCGAAATTAGAGCAAAATTAAGTAACATTTCCTTTAATTAGACCCCAAAATGATTCCTTATTTTTAGCAACATATCCCAAAAAATACCTATGGGCGGTTAAAGCCAAATTGTAATTTTTTTTTTGCCTAGTAAATAATCCAGATTTATCTAGCCGGTAAGAAATTCGTCAACTCCAATAGGTCTTTGGTTTCCATTCCTACTCATATAAAGCGGTATGAGTTTAAAATATGTTGTAAATGACATGTAGATTTTGCAAAATTAATCGCCTTTGTGTTATCACTCCAGACAAACCACTACTTGTAAGATATTCATATTCATAAAGTATTTATTGCATGATATTACATGGTTGTAAGTAAGTACATACAGGTGTAAGTAGTATGAAATTTGTCATTTTCAACACAGTAAGTATGATACCTTTCTATAGAGTATTGCAATATGAGAGGAGAGTTCCATTTCTAATAATTCATTTGTAATACTTGAATTTATAATAAGTACGTAACTTATAAGTAAGCTCCTTTACAATAAAAACAGCCACATTATCCTGACGTATCATCGAGCGAGCAGTTTACAAACCCGAGCTAGGTCAGCCCGAAACGAGTTGTAAGCTTCCCGAAACTGGTATCAGGGCCGCAGGGATCCAAGGATGTTACGCCGCATTACAATGTAACTCAGTTTCGTCTCCCTTACACTTGCGGAGAAAGTTGTAGGGGGCGGGGACTTACAAAATGGCTACGGAGTTTGCAAAGCTACGCTCAGAATGTTCGTGTAACTTTACGCCTACTGATACATTGTAAACTTAGTAAACTTACGTGCAATTTGTATTAATTAGGCTTCGATATATTTATTATTTTCTTGTAAGATTTTAAGATATTATTTGAATAGTTGTTTAACCATAATAAACCTTTTGCACTTAAATTTTTCAGCAAGTCTCCAACGATTTATTTTCGCTAAAGATAATTATGTTAACACAGCACCAAAATAAATTGCTGCAACATTTCATTTTTAACGCATTTTATAATAAGTAATATAAAGAAATCAGTCAACACATACAAAGGTCTCTCTACACGTCCATGGTCTCTACACATTAACTTTACCTACACACAAAAAAAGTTATCTCGCATCACCCCTACAAAAAGGCGTGAATGTATTTTGGGATGCGTAAAATTGAAAAAAAAAGTGCGTGTGCGTGAGAACAATAGAGTGCCCCCTTTTTATACCAGGGTAGTATAGCCCGGGTGGAGATGGCAGGACAATGCATTGTGGGGAAGCTCTCTCTACATGTCCCTGTCTGCCTATATCTACATTGTAGTGTATTTGTATACAAAGTCTCATTGTGTGTTACACTCCCGAAAAGTATGTGTGGGTGTGATGTTTTAGGATCAAATTGTAGTTGGGGTTGTAGAGATGAAATAATCCTCGTAAATAGTCGTAAGAAGTCTCTACGTTCTTAATAATTTATCTAAAAATGTTTATTTGATCTGCAAAAATGTAATACTTATATATTATAAATAGGTATTTTTAAATGCATATGTATAGGTATTATTCTAGGCAAATTAAATTCAGTTGGTACTGACTGCCTGATGATGATGTAACGAAACCGGTCGCTTTTTTAAAGTTTAATTTAAAAATATGTTAGTGGAACTAGTGTAAAATGTTTTTAATTTACCTAGAATATGGAGAGAGATCCCATCAAGAAATCTGAACACAATGTGTAACATATAGGTATTATCTCCTATTTTATTATCTGTTAAGTTAGCGTACTTCATTTAAAGTTGTACATACAATTACAACAATTATAAAGGAAGATGTTAATATTTTCAATAAAATAATAGTCATACTCAAAATAATCAAACGGTGTTCTTACCGCGATACTCTATTTTATTGAATTAAGTAATTAAACCGTGACTGCGCGTCTGCACAAATCGAGAAATAATTTATCTTGATTTACCTTAAATGAGCGCTGTCACATTCCGTTTATTAGGTTTAGAATAAGATAGGAGATATCTAAGTCATGTTAATATCATACAATCATGGACTAAGCGATAAATCTATGTATACATCGTATAAAATACCTAGCTTATATTATTATATAAAATACCTACCTACATATGGTGTGTACTGCTTATTGAATATCCTAGAAAATGGATTGACTTTTTATTCATCTTGTCTAAATGAGTCGTATTCGTATCGTGTTTTTTTTAAGATACATCTTAAATAGATTTGTTATTTTTGCGGTTTTTTTTAACGTACCATGATGTGTCAAACACACGCTCTGTAATTCTAATATATAAGAGATTTCTTCCAGCCAACCCGTCGGGTCGGTAGTACGAGCATTGTTATTTTCGTGGGGCAATGCAACAATTAAAACTAATTTTAACTATTCTACAGTACTTTACATAAATATCAAAATATATTGTAACGGCTGGTGTGGAGAGGAGCTATTAGCTGGCGAGATGAGCAGTGTAAAGCGAAGTGGTGTGGAGCGATGTAATACAAAGAGGTGAGGCGTGGTGAGGTGCGGAGGTGAGGTGAGCATAGACATTTGTGTCTATGGAGGAGAGGAGGCGAAGAGAGCATAGAGGAGAGTCAAAAATGACGTTTATTCGAATTTGGAGTTTTGATGTGACATCGGCGTTTTTCACTTTTTCGTAAAATTGAGAAATTGTATTGGAAAATATTATTCGAATATAAAGCATTGTGACTCTAAGAAACTCTTTTATTCGCTAAAATATCCTGACGATAATAGTCAGAAGCGGGATGATTCCAAGTCCACTATGAAGAGAACTCTGCAGGGGGGTTCAGGCGAGAAACCTAGACGGTATGTACGGCAAAAGAAGAAGCCAGGAAACGTGAGTCATGACCAGATTTGGAAAACTTTATCACAAAATCGCTGGGAACAGCTCTGCAAATTATGTTAAATGAGGAAGACAGTCAGTACAAAATTGAATTCCATTGATAATGTCAACACCACTCAATTTATTCTTGATCTTGACCCGGAAGACCAGGAAATGAATAGGAAATTAACCTACTAACAACTGGAACGATTAGACGAAATCCTTTATCTTGCCATTGTAGCTGCAAGGTCCGGAACGCATTTGGTTGAATAGACTTGAATCTTATGAATATAAGTACGTGACAGGAATGGAAAACAATGTTGATCAAGGCATTTCCTCGCCATCACGATAACGCTACACTTTTGGAAGAAATGATGCAACATTAGAAATTGACCAGTGAAGGTATCACTAAATACTACCAAGAGAAGTTGGCTATGTACCTCTACTATTGATGGCAGCTAAGTGAACGGGCAGCAGTGTCTTGTAATAATACGGGATTACCCGACGAGCTGCTAGCTAATGCTCAAGCATTTCAATGTTCGACGCCAGACAAAATACATGAAAGATTCTTGTCAGCTTTTGATCATTATCAATCCGATCAAGGTTTCAACTTCCAAGAAGCAAGAAGGGTTGATGAATTTTAGAAAATGAGACCTTTGAGAAATTTTGATGACATAGATGCCTGTGATTAAGTGCCTGGTTATTAAGCCGGTAAATTTGCTGTGCCCACAACGGGCATCAAATGTGAAACTTATGTACCTACCTGATAAGAACAAAATTGTACCATTTGCAGGCAAATAAATGTATGAGTATGAGTATGAGTATGGAGTACAGGTAGCTGAAGACAAGGCAATAGCTTAGTAAATGTGGCTGTAGGATGCACGCCGCAAGAAGACGTGTGTGCAAGATATAGACAGCACAGAAATGGCTGTACGCACTATGCTAGTATGTTCTATTATTCACGATGGAGAAGGATACTTGAAAGTGCGTAACATGGCATGTTGAGCAGCGTGCCATATACCGGATCGAGGGCGACATGATAAAACGAGCTGAACAATGTGTTTTTGAGGTGAGCGGGGATTTTTAATTACTGCGGTAAGGGGAAAAAGGTGCAGACAACAAGCGATAGATAAGCAAGAGATAAGTAGGATTTTTAACAAAATTTGCTACTTTAGTAAATACAGTCTGCAAAGAAGATAGGGTAGCATCATAATTCAGTCGGTAAGGAGATAGGGTATCAACCTAAGCTAGCAAAGATAAGTGTAATGTGTAAATATATGGCGGGTGACAGGAGTGATGCCAATAGGCAGAATGGAGCGTTCCAGGCGGAGTCGGGTAGCTAGCACCCTGCCTGGCCGGGCGTTGTGGCCAGGGGACCTACTGTTCCACCTGGATAGAATTGGAAGTAGTATATATGCGTAGCCCGGTGAAACTCTTCGATACCGCGTTTCAGGCTCTTTGTTCTGTCACGTGGCGCCATCTTGCAGATATGTTGGAATTTCTGTTGCGTCTTGCTTGCTCGTGAACCACTTTGAGTGAGCTTCTTGTCGTAGCTACCAGAGGTCGCTACAAATACAAGCAGTCGTTTCTCTTTTATTATCTTTCCCTATCTAAAAGCTTCGCTTTGGCTGCACTGTGGTGATATAGCATGTAGTGGATTAAAGTGATGGATGAGGAGGTCGTAACTGGGGATGATCTTATTTATCTGATGTAAATTAACGATTTTTCTTGCGCCAATTGCGGTGCAATTGGTTTCAGGATGGCCGACTGTAACGGCTGGTGTGGAGAGGAGCTATTAGCTGGCGAGATGAGCAGTGTAAAGCGAAGTGGTGTGGAGCGATGTAATACAAAGAGGTGAGGCGTGGTGAGGTGCGGAGGTGAGGTGAGCATAGACATTTGTGTCTATGGAGGAGAGGAGGCGAAGAGAGCATAGAGGAGAGTCAAAAATGACGTTTATTCGAATTTGGAGTTTTGATGTGACATCGGCGTTTTTCACTTTTTCGTAAAATTGAGAAATTGTATTGGAAAATATTATTCGAATATAAAGCATTGTGACTCTAAGAAACTCTTTTATTCGCTAAAATATCCTGACGATAATAATATGGTGGTGTAAGGGACAGCCCTCCGAATACTGATAGGATGCATGCAGACCATGAACACTGTATCATCCTATGCCATAGGATATGGTAATCGTAAAAGGTATCGCATTAAATAGGTACCTTATTTTTATTATATAACAGTCTACTGACCTAATAAAAGGTACCTAGATATCAATGATTTAAGGTAAAAAAAAAGGCAGAAACCGAGAAGGTACTACGAGATGCTACGCAAGAAAAATAAATAATAAATCTTGGCGAAGAAGTGCTTGCGTCACATGACGTCAGTTTCTACCAGGTTCGCATAAGAATGGAAGAGCAGCATTCTGCAGCATATGTAGAGAAGCGACTGAAAACCATATACACCACCAATAGGTCCTTGCCTAACCTCTTTCACTTTTCTTACAGTAGCTGTTAGTTAAATAATTGCACTCCGCACCGTTGATAAGTTTTTAATGTTGTAGCTGTATTAGATAATGCAAATTTGTTATGGTCTTTTATATAAGTATTAACTTCGTATGTAAATAAAAATTCAGGTTTTTGAAAATTATTCTATTCTATTTGTTCTGTTTTGTTCTGTTCTGTTTAATTCTATTTTGTTTTTACAAATTTACAATATAAACTAGTTCAATCCATTATCAGATTCCTAGAAAGTGTTCGTAAAATTTCGTTCAAATTCGTACACTGTTCAATGTATTTTTTACTCAGAGGTGCTTGCATAATAAGTTTTATATACACTCGTCTCATAATGTTCGAATTATGAATTCGAAAACAGATGCATAATGACCTACTTTATGCATTCTGCCTATAAAAACTAGGGTTTACTATAAATTACAGAAGCGTAATGACTTAATGAGAAAACTCTTAATACGATAAAGTTGAGAAATGAAACGAAGTTTTTTTTACCAATACTCAAATCGCTATCTTCCGCCGCACCTGACAGTTGTTGTTGTACGGTAATTTTTCGGATGTTGTTCAGTTGTTTTAATAGGTTTTTGTTCTGTTGTTGTTCAGATGTTGATTAGTTGTTGTTCAGATGTTATTCCGATGTTGTTCAGTTGTTGTTCAGTTGTTGTACATATGTTGTTCAGTTGTTGTACAGATGTTGTTAAGTTGTTGTTTCGATGTTGTTCAGTTGTTGTTCAGATGTTGTTCAGATGTTGTTCAGATGTTGTTCAGATGTTGTTCAGTTGTTTAGTTAAGTTATTGTTAATACTCCACATCTAAACAACTGCTAAAGTATAGATTTTTCAAAAATTCATATCAAGCCATATTACGTTCTCGTATTGAATTTGTCCTTGTATCGAACCTTGCAATGGCCGGTGCGTACGTTTAGAAAAGTGTTTCTGAGTTTTTTTGGAGAGTGTAGATAAAATAGTGTATGCAACTGCTATAACTAGGCATTAGAATGCTCGTGTCAAACTATTATCACACTCGGCTGCGCCTCGTGTGATAAACAGACACTCGCATTCTAATGACCCCCATTATACGACAGTTGCATAAACTACTATTTTGTCAAACGTAGGTAAACATGTAGTGAATAGGGCTGTATTATGTCATACTGTCAGTCAAATATTGTCGTAATGTCACCTATGCAGGCCGGGTGTAAAATAATACGAGTATCTTAATTTTTCAGTGGAAACAGGTTCCAAAATTTGCGCTGTTACATAATATTTAATTATTTATAGAGTTTGAAATGTTTACTTCAGTAGTTTTCATCCCAAATATTAAAACAATACCAGTTCCAATTTTCAAAATCTACCCCTGACAGGCCAATAGCACGTCTGGCCCACTGTGCCCCGCGAGTTTCACTTACGTCAACCCGTTCACTGTCACTGGCTTGAGCTACCAGGGGTGCAAGCCTTATGAGAGTTAAATTCCACCACGTATTCCACTTCGTTGCCTTAAACGCGAGCCATGTCAATATGGCCGATTTGATCGTTCCGTAACTCCATATAAATAATGTTCACCTTACCTCGCTGCCTTATTTTTAGTTGGCTGTCAATTTGGGTCCATAGCATTAGTTTAAGTTTAGTTCGCTGTGTCCCATGGGGTTACGTCAACCCGTTCTCTAAGGCTGCCTCGAGATACCAGGACCGCATGCCTCGCAAGAGGTAAGTCGTACAATGCGCGGGTAATAGGTGCCTATTGCATATGAGAAGGTGTACCTAACTAATGTATCTAGGAAAAGTAAATAGAAGTATGTAAACCAAACCAAAACCTTTGCGCCTATCTGTTGAGATTTAAAAGGACCGATGCCGTACAAAACACGGCTAAAACGACGTTTTCTTAAATAACTGAAATTAGATCAATTTATCGCCCTCGGAACCCCCTACGTACAAAATAGCATGAAAATCGTTGGATCCGTTTACGACATACTGATTGAATAGGCATAAATTATTGCCCTCTAGGTTGACCTGTGGGTAAATCGGTAACTTTTAATTCAATTTTGTACAAGGTGTTAAAGTTGGCTCTACATTTTTTTAAATAGTTCTGTAGTTTCAATTGCTTAAATATTTAGATGAACCATAAAACTTTCATCTTGTAGATGGGTAGAAAGTACTGTTGTACTGTAGTCAGGTGTAGATTTCAAAGCCCCGGGGCTAAAATTGCAGAGGCCTGGACCCTAAAAAACTACTGTTGTACTTATACTAAATATCCTACAAGCTGTTTCACAGCACATCATAATTTTTAAAATAACTTTAATTTGTGTATTTGAAATCATTTTATTAATAAAAAATATGAGAATTTTTACAACGTAACCTAATACAGCTACAGTACAGCTATGTATTGTATTTAAGTATGCTTACAAAAACTCTAACAACGCAGTTAACGATGTTTTAATGAGCAAACTTAAGGTGACCTGTCTAGCATTATCTTGATTATGAATAATTTAATAATTAATCATACTGTTTAACTTAAAAGTATAAGTAAGTAAGAGTTAATCGTTTCTTTGTGTGCAAGTATTCAAAAACACAAACAACTTACTCGGGATCTGTGTTTGTGTGTGTCTAAATTAATATAAGCCTAGCGGTTTCACACTCGCATATGTTAGGTCGTTACAAGAGCGTTGTATAGAGAAGAGCCTATTCTAAACTCAAAACTCCACCTTCCATTCACACCTACATAGCCTTGTGTGCAACAGTCCTATCAACATGCATACAGAACGCAATCACAACGAGACCTCCATCCGTGCGTTATTGCGGTTTGTAAAGGGGTCTTGTGATGTTGGCGGGTCGGCATTGTAGGGCAATGCACCTCTGCGGCGTTATGCACGCCTGGTGCAGTACCCGCGGCTGACGCATGTCACTGCGTCGTGGGGCGTGCGCGGCCACGCCGCTCGCCCGTTGACATGAGTAAACGGACAGACGGCAGTAGGTGTGCCATGTGCCCCGTTGTGGTGTGTATTGTATTATTGGATGTATGTGTTGCGTATTTTCACTTTACAAAGAACTTGTAAATACAGTCTTGTCTTTTATTAAAGGGTAATAATCTTTTGTGACCTGTGCGTGTGTTCACGAATAACTGTGAGTTTTTCTTGTTTATCGTGAAGTTAATGCGTGCTGTAATATGTATGGTAAATGCCAGTAGCTAAAACACATACATCCATACCTAACCAACACAGCTTTCTAATGACACGTAATTAATCCACACATGAGGTGGAAACAGCATGGTACACGTGGTCGTATGAGGCATGTGTTTGAAAGGGTTGCACATGTGGGCTATATGTACCAGGCGGGCATACTCGCGGTGGAGGTCGCGTGCCACATATGACTTGCGTGTGTGTTCCGCGGGGTGAGCAGTCAAGGGTGAACAGGAAGGGTGTGTGCGTCACTGACATACTGACTGAGCCACACTGAGCTACTCGACTATAAGTTCGCTCGTAGTTCGGTTCGTAGAATAATAGGATCACAGATAGACTTTAGTGATGACGTAATCACGTAGGTGCCCGTAGCGTGACTCGCGAATTGCGAATCTAATCGTAGCGAAACGCTACGGCCGTCTACGAGCGTTTTTTGCTAATACATAAATCTAATATCTAAACTTTCACTAATTTATTACTTTTTGTTTTTGTATTTTAGGTATGTCAAAAATCGGTAGAAAGGTTACGGTGTACTAACTACACAGAAATATGTGTGCAAACTACTTGTTTATTTTTGACTCTACATTTTTTATGGGAAAGTATATTTACTTCTTCATTGTATTCAAGTGCATGTTAGTAAATTCCGAACTACTTCTAATTATAAACTAGTTATCGTAAATGGTCTCATCTCCTAAAGACTATGTTTCATTCATAATATTCAAATTGCCCCGAACCAAACTCTACCTACACCAATGTATTATTGCCCTAACTGAAGGCCCGCCTACGAAGCGCACTGAAGAAAGTAGGCAGTACCGAGAAAGTCCCGCATTCCAATAGAACTCCCATTTTCTTTGCTATCCTAGTACTCGAGATTCAAGTGAGGCCATCTTTGTCGACGGTTTGCTAACCTCTGCTGAACCGCCGCACCGAGTAGCCATACAAAAGATAAAAAAACTTTTTAGATCCGAAAATGGAAGGCACAAAGTTGCATGCCGTAGATTTATCTGAGTTATACTAGTTATTTACTTAACGATTGAAGAACAAAAAAAAAAATACTTTGACTAGGTAGGTAGGTATATTAAAAAAAATTTATTATTGGAAACTAAAAATCAATTACGTGTACTTTAAAAAGCATTACGACATGAGACTCATTGCTAAGATAAGATATAATTTGATAATCATTGCGTCGAATTCGAATGCCCTTAAGGCGTTTTATCTGTTTAAGGCCACCCTCCGACTTTGACATCCCTACTCTACCTACCAAAAGGTACCGTCACGCCCTACTCAAGGGCCCTTTCTTAACTAACTTCTCCGGTATCATGCGTCCCTAGTACCCAAAGTCATTGGGAGTGACATGCCCATTATTTCTTGTTCCAAGGAATCCCTTCTTGTCATTTACACCTTCCTCAAGGCCCTACCAGCCCTTATAATCTACATTTTTAATTACTGTTAATTATATTCCGTCTATTGTTAGATGCCTTTTGTTTTACCCTGAGAAGGATAATGTTTAAAACAATAACCTCTCGGCTTAAGGTTGAGCATAACTCTACGATAGGTGATCAGAATATTATTCAAAATGTACGAATATGTTGTGATTATAATAATATCTTGTTTGTTGTCAATAATATTATCGACGAGCCCTTTTAAATTATTTATAATATAACACAGTTCACCAGGAGATAATAAGACGGAGGAGTTGTAAAGGGCCGAGTAAAAGGGCCTGTCGAATTTCAAGGTTCAGTTACGCACTGGGCGTGGCTTGCTCAGCCAATGGCGGCCGCGCGCCTTACGCAACTGATCTGAACAGACGCACCGCAGCCCAGGCCCTTCCAAATACCTACACACATTTTTGTAAGATAGAGGGAGAGGCATAATATCGGCGTCTTTTGTATTTTTAAACCGGTGTGCATCGTGACACCGTGACACGCTGACGTGATCGTGCAATGCACGATGATAAAACGACAAGAACAAAGAACAATCAATGTTTATTTTGTTTATACTTATGCCCCACACATAAATAAAAGTAGAGGGTTATCTTTTGACTCACTTTCAATCAAATCTGCGTCAGATAAGTCTGAGACTGACGATGTAATGGTGTTCAAAAGGCACCGGCATTGCACAGGGCACAGCAAGCCCTTTGACGCTGGAGTCGCAAGCCAGGCGGGCCCTCAAACCGTCTATACCGCTTTGGTGGGATCGTTTAGCCAGCGAGTCCCAACGTTGTTCCCTAAGAAGTTGGTCTTCTTAGGGAACAACGTTGCCTCTGCAGGGCTCCTTTTAGGGCGCGGATTTTTGATCTTTATAAGTACGAAGCGCTTCCCCTTTCAGCAGGAGTTCCTCCCACTTCTAATTCCACAGAATTTTTACCATTTGTGCCATTTTTGAGAACTAGCAACTTTTTTTGTATCATTAGTACTACCGAAGCGGCGCCTCCATCGCGGCTCACCTGCCATTAGTGAAATTATTCAAGAACACTTCAAGACGTGCGTTAGTCCAACTGTTTTACGTCGGTTCGTCTATCCCTGAGCAGTACTTCCGGATTATGAATAGGAGAGAGGCACATGAAACCCATTAAATGTTCTCTAGGGAACATCGACTCGGTGTCCTACACGAAAAAGAAAGAAGATGAAATGTTGTAGCCGTTGCTACAACAAAAACAATGAAAAGTTTGTTGTAACAATACAAATGTTGGAACCCCCAGGAATATAATAGAAAACCCGGATAAGTGTAAGGTCGGACTCGCTCACCGAGGGTTACTTAACAAGCTCATCAAATCAAGGCCTTTCATATTGCCATATGACCCCACTTGCACTAGTAGTTTTTTTTACATTTTAGATTTTGATGTATGTATGTACTTACATTAAAGCGAAACATTTTGCCTAGATCTGAGATGGTTTGGTTCTGATTTCAACTAGATATAACCACGCGGTACCAAGTTAGGTATAAAGTCTTGATTTGACAAACAGACGGACAACAAAGTGATCCCTATAGGGTTACGTTTTTCCTGTGGTACGGAACCCCAAAAAATATCATCTTTTGGTTTTTCTTAACCTATACTCTTCGAGCAACACGGTCTTCCGTCTCGTTCGGAAGGCCGTTGTTGCTCGAATCCTATACTCATATCATAAAACTCCATTGAAATGACACATTGACCTGATTATCTGCTTGCAAAAGACATCAACGAATTCCATTTCTACGAGAGCTATGAGTACTGTTTTTATGTCCGCCGGCAGGGTCGTGGAAGTCCCTCATTTGTTCCCCATTTTGGGAACTACCGGTACGTGCCAGGTACTTAGATTCAGTCCAATCCGTTCTTCCCAGTACAACTCGCCCTTGGGGCGCGACTGGGCTGGTTGTTAGAACAACAACAAAATTTCTCCGGGTGAGCTCCTGCTCCCCACCATACAGTCAGGTGTAGACTTCATAGCCCCGGGGCTAAAAATAGTAGAGTCCAGAACAAAACAAAAAAATAGGTATGTCGCTAAATATTTCTTTGTTTGTGTGTGATCGTTGACCGATGTTTGCAAAATTTGCGGTAATTCTGTACTTGAGTGGGTTATTAATAAAATAAAATACAAAAGTTCTTTGAGGCATCATCAGTCCTAAAAAGTAAGTCCCTTTCGTTTTCGCTGCGTTAGAGAGAAACAGAAGATGACAGCTCAGATCCGGAAAACCGAACATTTATGTAGTTATTAAAATATTTAAATAAATATTACAAAAAGTTAGCCCATACATTCACTACTCATTTAATGAGAAAGAAAAGGACACACAATAGAATATGAAATGATGGATTACAATCAAATTGTTCCGATTTTTGGCCTAAAAACCCCTTAGTATATATTTTGAAGTAGAAGTAAGATAAATATCGTCCCAAAAATTGGAGATTTGAAATTTTGAAGAATAGGATACAAATTTCCGAAAACTATCCAACATTCCGCGGTTGATTTCTTAGCCCATTTCACCTTAAGCTCTATGCTTAGAACTAATGTCTAACAATACTAAAGACTTGATACAACGTTTTCCAAAATATTAAGGTTAGAATTGTTAAACATAAGAATAATATTAGAGTGACGCCAGCCGAAATAGTGAAAAACAGCGTCATAGTTTCAATATTTTCATGTATTTAAAAAAAGTTGCTCATTTGGCCTGTCACTCAAGTAGCCAATTGGTTCCTTTCCTTTGAAACCTTTGTCGTTGGTCGTTCGTCTACTATTTGTCCCAAAGACCTCCACACGACAAAAATCACCCCACTCAAAGGTTGTCGACCTTGCATTTTTAACATACATTTTCAAACTTTGAATCGCATGCAATAATATGACAACTTTTGCAGAAAATCTTGGATGACACTTTCAGACAAGGAAGGTGAGACGTTTTTCATACAAAAGTCTTCTCTGTGAAATTGAAGTGAAGTATAGTGTAGTTAACTTTTTTTAAAGTAACTAAAATCCGTTATATATAACGTAATTTACTTCTTTTTATAAGAATTTTGTATTGTCCTGATAGAGCGGGATGAAAATTTTAAAATAAAGGCACTGCCTCGGGGCTGGCCAGGTTAATCACATGGCATGTAACTTTACGCCATCACCACCAGTAAACGACATTCGACACTCGATGTGAAGTTGTGTGCCTATCAAGTCATTTAAAATTCAGTGCAAATACTCAAAGGGTGCATTCTTCTCGTGAAAGTGAGCAATTGCCTATACAAAAAATATGTGGCACTTTATATGAGTTGTCCAATTCTTTTTCTCGTAAGTCAACGATGTTCCTTTGGGAAAGTTGTTCAGTTATGCGGCTGTATTTGGCTCGTCTACTTGGTCGGTATCCCACACAATATTTTGTAATAACCGAGGGTATATATATTGACGGTTTTGCATAAAGCTGCTTTGCTAACGTTTACTATTCAGATATCAGATAGCGTATTTTGCCCATTGTCAAGTTTTTAGACTATGTTGGTATATTATAGACAAATATTTTAAAGGTATTGTAATTGTGGTTATATAAACTATTAATAACTACTAGTGGCCCGCCTAGCCATTTGTTTTCTCGTTATGTATTATATCTAAAAAAAAACGTCTTGAAACACTCCATCTATTAAAAAACACATCAAAATCCGTTGCGTAGTTGTAGAGACCTAAGCAAACAGCCCGGAACACGGCAAAACGACTTATTAAATTATTTTCACCCGCTGGTAACCGATTTCCCAAGGGAAACAGACCTTCTCCCGACATAAATCATGCATAACAACCTTCCTCTTGAATCACTCTATCTTTAAGTAAAACCTTATCTAGATCCGTTGGGTGGTTTTGAACATTTAAGCATACATACAAACAGACATAGGGACAGACGCGGGAAGCGACTTTACTTTATACTATGTAGTGATGATGTAGTCATTGAAGCGCCTTGGGGCATCCTTACTCCACTTCATCTTCTATGGTGTGAGACTCCGAATCGACGAACGACCCTATGAACCCTTGAACACTAGCGTTCTGACCAACGGTTTCACCCACTGAAAATGGTTTTTTCGTGGCAATAAAACCTTTTCATGGCATGTATAATACATATTTATTTATTTAAAAAGAAATAATAAAAATATACATATAGAACCTTTCTCTTGAATCACTCTATGTACGTAGAAAAAACACATTAAATTTTGTTGCGTAGTTTTTATGATCTAAGTATACCTACATAAAGACAGACAGACGGCGGGAAGCGACTTAGCTTTATCCTGAATACCTAATGATTGATTATTGATACAAAATTACCATTATGTACCTACATCGAAGGCATTCGAAAGTAAATGAATTAAATGAATTTATTTATTAATCAAACAATCAATAAGGTATTCTTAAAACATACATAGCCCCACAAAATCATGTGTTTTACACTGAAATTAATGCTTTCTAATTGTATTCTAAAAACAATGTCGTATTCGTAGGACATTCGGGAAAATTACTGTCTGTCCAACCTATGAAACAATCTTTGATTTAAGTAATTATGTTTGTTTGAGTCAAAAAATATATATATACCTCGTCTAATTGCACTTACATAGATGACGCAGACTATAGCTATACATACAAAAACATTTTTATTTACTATTTGCGCAATTTTCTACTAATATGCGCCTCTACATTGTAGGACAAGGGCTTTCTTCGTCCTGAAGTACGAAGCTTCAATATTTCCCGGAAACATCTTCCCAGATTCTGTTCTCCTGGTACAACGGTGAGCGATGCGGCGGATCCGCCTCCCGGCACCAGCAAGGCCGGCACATCCGCCAGCACCACCCAGTATTTTAATGTTCCTACATACCAACAGTCCGGCTTTAGGTACCAGTATCTTTCTGTAATCCGGAAACGTTTCCCGTCTCCGGTTAATTCTACTACAGACACTGTAACCCTGTAACCGGAACCAAATCTGAAAGTGACCATTTTGTCAATTGCATTTTTACATAGAATTCAGGATTTCGGAAATCCCGGAATCCGGAAACAAATTTTACCAAACCGGAAATACTTGCAGCGGACGCTAGGATAGCAGGAACGCTGGGCGGTTAACAGGAGGCTAAAAATCAATATCCGGTCCGGAAGTCTTACACAACGTAGACTACGTCTACGTACGTGGGATGGGATGAGTAGCGGGGAGGGGGGAGACGATTTAATTTAGTTATTGACTCAATACACATAATACGAACCAATATGAATTGATTAAACAAATCATTAAAATTCCATTCAAACGACTAAAATATGTCAATTAATTAATTACATATTAATCAAATTATTTTAATAAACCACCGAGCGTAAGGGTGTCCCTAAGCGTTGCTCTTGCTTGTCGATATGTATCGACAACGGTTATTGGAAATGTATCGGCGATTGCCGATAATGTCGAACCGTTCGGAAAATACCAAGGACGCATAGCTTGCGAGGAGTAGCTCTGACCAGAAATCGATATCCCATTAATACGGGTTCGAAGCTATACGGCACGCTATATTGGTTCGGGACAGGTGCGGGAATCGAGACTAGGGTCGGGAAAATAGAGCGCAAGCGCGAAAAATTTTCTCACTTTTTGCCAATGCAGGAAAGTGACAAAAGTTTCAATAATAAGCACGCTAAGATAAAAACTACAGAAATACACTATTTACAAACAAATAGTTTAATTCGAATAACGTACGATTTTAAATAATAAAACCCCTTTTGATTATCAAAGCTAAGCTTAAATCAACACACAAACCGAATTAACTAAAGAGCAAATTAAGATAGCAGAGAAAGGGGACGTCACAAAAAAGCAAACGGGGAATCATAATGATATGCGTAATTAGATCGGAGAAGTAACAGGACAACATATATTCATAGAAGGGCACAAGAGTCCTAAAAGATGAGGAGGACGCCTGGCATCACAAGTATGCGCTTCGGCTTGCGCACAATTTCCCTTCCTGAAAGCTTACAATCTGGGAGTACTAGGAGGCTATAAGCAGGATAGAGCTAAGGGAATAGCGGTTCGTCGCTCTCTCCCCGGGGTAGGCGGAGAATTGAGCGCGCGTGGGTGTCGTTATGGAAACGGCGTTGCCCATTTACTCGTAGACTATGAACTGGAGAAGGTATACTTTTAGAGGGAGCTTGCGCATTCGGAGTTTTGGATGTAGCCTCTCCCGCTCTCACACACTTTTGTTTTCCAATATGAGAGGATCCTAAGATGGCAGTCACGCCTTGTTGGAATGACAACAATGTGGTCTCAGCAAATATGCCATGAGAGCAAAGGGTTAAACTTCGTTGAATTCGAATCACTAGGGTTGCATTGGAAGCGAGGAGTTGTAGGAATGGATGGGGGTTTGTAGAGGGTTGCGGAGGGGTGGGTGTGGCATTCACTCCGATCAGATATAGGTGGTGGATATAGCTGCAGGTACCTGTTCGACAGGGAGGCCTAGGCAATGTGGCATTCCATTTGTAAAGTACCTGTTTAAAAGTAACTTAGTCATACAAAAATCAGCTTATGTTGATGATCTGTGTATATATAAATCTGCTTGAAAAAGGTATCATTATTATGAACAGGTAAATATAGTAAATATATAACATTGCGTATCATCCCATTTAATGCATAAATAAACAAGAGATAGTGTGCGTTGTTTACAAAGATAACAAGAAAAACTATGTAAAGGAGACATTATGCAAAATATAAGTATTACAGGCTCTTGATTGTTTTATAGAATTATTAAGTTCTTAATTAATTTGTAGCATTTTCACTCTTTGGGATACTTTCCGTTTTATATAAAATTTGGTAGAGCCGATCCGCGCTCTTATTCTTTAAGTAGAAGAGACTGTTTTCCATTCAGATTTTTCCCTGAAAAGGAAATGGGGCCTTTCGCAGCTTGTGGGCCGATCCCGTTCCGATGTGAGTGGTCATCGTGGTATGTGTGCCAGGGTCGACCGACCGTTGCCAAGTGGCCGGCCGCGCGGGCCGCGAGCGTCGGCCGCGGTACCAGGGCACCACAGCCGCACAGGAGTGCGCGATCGACGAAGTGCATTCTGTGCATCGGGGTGAATGCACTCGCTGCAGAGCAGTGCAGTTGCAACGCCGTCACCGCCCAGCCAAAGCCAGACAGGCAGTCAGTCGCTCGCTGGATCGCAGTGAGGTAGGTCGTCTCTCAAAATGAGTGACGATTTATATCGCTTTATCAGTGTTCTTCACGATTGCTGTAAGGGGCACTTCAAAGTCACGGCAAACTTGTTTACCTGCTAAAGGATGAAATTACGTGGATGATCGTTGCCATTTTGCGCATTGACCTCAAAATTTGCATTAGAATCTAAATCTGTAATTGGTGCTCACGGACCTAATTTTGTCTCTCAAGTAGGTAATATTGTTGTGTTTGATGTAGAGTTAACCATTTCTTGTTAATTAGTTGAACAGTTACCCTTTCCGGACGCTTTGCGTGGTACCAATGAGCGTGGTTAAAATCACCAAAACACACAACTTCTTGGTACTCCGTTATTCAGTTAAGGTTATTATTTCTCTCACTGCGCAATTTTAAAGCAAATCCGACAAAGTATAGAATCGATTTTAACCTGAAAAGATGAATTAAATCAATAATCATGTGTGGATGCACGCGAAAATTATATTGTAATGCGTCCTCCTATTCTAACTAAAAATATTCTTAAAGCTTACTTGTTTATAATTCAACAAAGCCCATATAAAATAAAATAAAATAAAACAATAACATATGACTTAAAATCTAACACAGATAGGTACTATAAATACACAACAATAATATGACTAAAATAAAGCTAATTATGCACTTTACTACACACGAACAAAAATACAAACTTCAAACACTAGTTTCAGCGATTTCAAAATAAATTTTACAACACAGGCAAAAACTGCCATAGAAACCCAGAAATGAACATTGCAACTATACACACACACACACACACACATATCACGCCTATAATCCCTTGCGGGGTAGGCAGAGCGTAAACGGCCGCATAAAACGGACATTTACGCCACGTCTGACAAATATTTGAGAGTCTTCAAAAAATTGCGTATCACCATAGCGACAGGTTGTCAGCCCATCGCCTAGAATAGCAATACACACCCTCGAGTCCCTTAGTCGCCTCTCACGACTCCCACGGGAAAGAAATGGGGTGTTGCTATTCTAAGACGGCATCACACGGCACAACACTACCAACTTGCAACTATACCTTACCTGTTTTATCTCTTGCCCTTATTCCAGTCAGAAAATCAGAACAACCCTTCGCTAATAAAGACAATGGCATCATTTATCACCCCATCACTCCCCTCAGTCACCCCAAGGTTTTCCCCCGTCACCCCCTTTTGGGGAGGAAGTGACCCCGTTACCTTTGCAATTTAAGTATCGCAGCAGACAGGCTGTCCAAATGATCAATAAGTCTGGGTTGTAAAGGTTTGGAGGCCATTCGTTTTGGCTCATCTTAATTAAGACAATCATTTGACTGGTAAAAACACATTTTAAAAGTCTATTAGAGACATAAACCTTTACGGTCTTATTACAACAAAAGTCAGACGAAGTTTAAACTTTTTGACAGCGTCAAATTGTATAGAAAAAAATTCAACACTGCCTAATCCTGACATTCATTCGCGAGGATTCATTAGCATTTTTCATAGGTTTTATCGGGTCGTTGGATGATTCGGTGTCCCACACGAAAAGAGAAGAGAAGATAGTTTTATTTTCAGTTATTTGATTGCCTAAAACGGAAGTAAACACAAATAATAATAATACTGCTAAGGTAAATTAAGTAAGTAACCAAAGTAAATTTTCTCAATTTAGCGACTAAATAGAAAAAGCTAAGTTTAAACTGATTTCATGATGATGACATCATCACTTGCGAATATGGTTTACAGCTTATACCCAAATCTCACCGGTAACTCTGGTAACCAGGATTCATCAGGTCGTTGGACGACTCGGTGTCCCAAACGAAAAGAGAGAGACCGGTATGAGGCAGATGTGATGTGATGTTAAAGGCCAAATGAGCGGTCCCTGATTTACCCCCTTTTGGTATATTTTATCAATTAAAAAGTATAGGTTAAACGATACAATATGTTCCAGACGAAAAAGGTATAAAATACATCTAGTACGTATGTTTCTGATGTGGTTGTGGAACAATCCTTATCTTATCTTAGACAGGATTTGGAAAGCGATCGCTAAATGTATGATCAGAAAAACTATTTTTGAATTTTCGCATGCGAAAGCCTGATACTAATTGTACTCGTATCACTTTTACTTCGTTTTAATAAACTTATCCATTCAATTCACACATACCTAAATAGATTAATACATACACTTGACATTAAAGTGCCTTGTGACCTGTCTATTGTGAAACACAATTTTCTGATTGACCCTCAAATAATTGTCAGACCTAGCGTAAATGTCCGTTTACGCTCTGCCTACTCTGTAAGGTATATAGGCGTAATATATGTATGTACGAGTGGTTAGATTATGTCGTTGCGAATTTCCGTGCACAATTTCAGAAACCGCCGTTTCAGATATTGAGTTCCTGGTGTTCTTTCTTGCAAACAATCTGTGCCCTTTCATTTTTTTATTTGTGCCATCGACACAAAAGAAGAACAATAAGAATTTCATCTTTGTGTCCTTTCCCCAAAGTACCAAACTGACCGAGAATTGCCTAATCTGCTTGACCACCGAGACATAACGAGTATAAGGCGGTTGTCACACCCGCCGCGCGGTTTTCCGGGTTTTGCCGGATCCAGCTGTCAGGCGATAGGAACCACGAAATCCCAGGCAAAAACCGGGCACACGTCAGCGCCGCATCACAATTGCATCTGTCACAGGTCATTTTTATGATGGCGCCTGAGGCATAAGGTAAAGCCATCCCATCACATTTCACAGCTGTCATCTCCATACTAAAAGAGATGGCAACAAAGGAAAATGGACCCTCTGCCAAAGCATTAGCACGGATCTGACACCTGTCAAATATGGCTCATTGGAATGGCCGTACTGTAGGCATGGGTAAGTCGTAAGCCAAAGCAGGTTACTGGCACACCGGGCGAGGCTACATACACCACCATCGTCGCGGACTTTTACGACGCGATGCGATAATGCCAGGGTGCGACCGGGCGCACCCAGCGTCGCCTGCTTGAAAGCTTGCGTCTATGTTGACGATATGATGGCGAGTTACATTGCCTGGTTTATGGTTCGAAGGTATGCGGATAGCTTGCCAATCCCTGAGTATACACATTTTGCAATGCTGTTAAAGAAAGCCCTACTTGAAAGCTTGCGTCTATGTGGACGATATTATGGGGCGCGTTCAATCTTTCGTAGCTATTTCGTCGCTCTTTTATACTCAAAAAGTCTTTCGTCGTCCTTAAACATACTGTTCAGCGACGACGAAAGACTTTTTTAGTATAAAAGAGCTACTAAAGATGGTCCATTGAACGCGCCCATGGCGAGTTACATTGCCAACTTTATAGTTTGAAGGTATTCGGATAGCTTGCTAATCACTGAGTATACACAATTTTCAATGCTGTTAAAGAAAGCCCTGCTTGAAAGCTTGCGTCTATGTGGACGATATGATGGCGAGTTACATTGCCAGGCTGTGGATCGGTTGTAAATTCACCAATCACCGAGTTTACACATTTTGCAATTAGGTATGTATAGGAAAACCCTGCTTGAAAGCTTCCGTCTATGTTGATGATAAATTGCGTGGCCAGGTTCATGATTTCAAAGAAGGAATGTGGCCTATAGACGAATTACTTGCAATCTCTAAATTTAGACTTGTGCAAGGATATTTAAATAATATTTTTCGAAATGAGAACCAAAATTTGATAGAAGCATTGGAAATTTTGGGCTCCGAAATACCGTTTTACATGTTGATGGGATCGGGCCTACCCATACTCAATGATTTCATGATTTTTGTTTTGACCTAATTTTGTAGGTACTGTTTATAAAACATCAATGACATGCACAATATTTCGGTGTTCGTCATAATCTTGAACAAAAAAACGATGTAAGTAACAACAAAAAGTCAAACCAACATTTGTAATGAAATGAAAATAATGCTGAAGATGAATGAGTATATATGTGGCTCATTATGGTGCCCTTGACGACATAATTTTAACGTCTATAGTCGTAGATGCCATACTATTATTGTTTAGAGATGGCCCACGTAATGTTAACTTAATAACTAGAGGATAGAGATACCTATTTTGTGTAGATTCCGTTACATTAAATTAAATTGTCACTTATTTCATCATCATCAAATCGATGATGCGTTTCATAGGGGTCCTTACCACGCTTGGCAGACGAGTTGGTCAGGTCAGGGCAGCCAGTCCGTTGCGTTTTAGGACACCAATCGATAAAATAAGAGTGATCCAGCCGGCAGCTAACGACGATTTTT
Source organism: Tuta absoluta (assembly GCA_027580185.1). Lineage (NCBI taxonomy): Eukaryota > Metazoa > Arthropoda > Insecta > Lepidoptera > Gelechiidae > Tuta > Tuta absoluta. The sequence goes on from JAQAHW010000004.1 coordinate 1,913,496, forward strand.
TTGGAATATCGGGATCAGGTCTTGTAGTGGGATAATATCGGCTCTTAATATATAAAATAAATTATTAGAGATAAAAGTACAATATTGTACCTTAATGCACGAAACAAAATAAAATAATCAGAATTAGGATAGCAACGACCCACTGCACATCCCTAGGCATGGCTGAGCGCGTTTTATATGCGACCTTTACAACGGCTGTTAGCTGCATTGCATTTGCCTTCAACGTGCTTCAAATTAACCAACTCTGCGCTGTTCGTATTCCCCTGGTACTCGGCTGTGCAATGTCGGGGGAGTGAAAACTTATGCTAATTTAAGGGCCTGGCTATGTAAACAGTCCGTCGTAAAATTTGATTGTTACATTCTGTTTGGTTGACTTTTTGGGTTTATTTGATGGTGATGGATGGTTTTTATGGAGAATGAAAGTATATGCGAAATAAAAGTGAACTTTTTGATAAGATTGCGTTATGTTTAGATAGGCATATAATAGTTAATTAGTTATTATATAATGTTAGAATCCATGAATTTCGAATGATTAGCAACAATAAAACTATAAATGTAAATACGAGTAAGAAATTGAAAAAATGTTAGAACCCGCAGGGACTTGAACCCGGGACCGTGGGGTACTGTCCCACTGCTCTACCAACTGAGCCACCGTCGCCTCGACCAACACTTCTCTCTTGGTACCAAATCTTCAATCTCTTGGTACTCGTCTCGAAGCGACTTACAAACGAAATCTAGTAGTTATTATGACTAACCTCCTCGGACCTGACGCCTCCTATAGGAGACCTTTTTTCTCGTGGTGCCATCTAGTGTTCATTGCATGAACGAATACGTAAAATTGAGACGATTCGCTTCTTATTAGTAGGAACGGTTGAGAAAAAAATGTTTTGTGAATTTACCGCCAATTTTTTACGGATTTTGACAGTTCAAAGTTTGTTGTTGCAAATGGTGTCTCGAGGTAAGTTTTTAATTGATTTTATCGTAATTAGTGCAGTTATGAATTAAAAAGTGTCAAAGCTTATGAGTTAGAGATATACGACGCAAGTGTGATTCAATATCTTTATAAATCTATGAGTATTAATACGAAAAAAACGCATGTAATGTAGTCGTCCCCTGGGGGAGACTTTGGGCCTTAGGGTTAATTATTTTCATAGTAATATTTTTCAGGAGTACATGCATGATTTACTTTATTTGTATGTTTTTATGCAGGATTAAGGGATGAGGAGATCGGAAGAATTATAGAATTTGACGGCGATGATTCTGAAGTTGAAGGTCTGTCTGACGACGACGCTGACGACACTTCTGCTCCAGGGCCACTCATTGAAGAACTTGAAGATGAAGAGCATGTGAGCGATGATTCTGATGATTCAAGCGAGGAAGAAGTACCCTTGGCAACTATTGCTGCTCGTCAGACCTCTAGTCGTCGACTTTATTTCAAACATCAAGATCATTTTGCTCCATATCCACCAGGCCAGTATGTTCAACCTTTAGCTGCAAGTCAGGGTTCGGTGCTAGGAAAGCCGATAGAATATTTTTTGAAATATATTCCGGATGATTTATACGAAAAGTTCAGCTCATATTCTAACCAGACTTACTTGTTAAAGAAGGGTCAAAATCTGAACACAACAGCAGAAGAAATGAAAATATTCTTCGGAATTACTTTAGCTATGAGCTATTTGGGCTTGCCAAGAATTCGAATGTATTGGGCTTATAAAACAAGAGTAGCAATGATAGCTGACCGAATGCCCCGAGATCGGTATTTTAAGCTGCGTTCAAATTTGAAGTTAGTTAACGATCTTGAAGTAGATGAAGAATGTAAAAAAAGCAAATTCTGGAAAGTGGATCCCTTGATCAAATGTGTACAAAAAGCTTGCATGGATACCCCCAGAACACAAAATATCAGTGTTGATGAGCAGATGGTACCTTTTTGGGGACAAGCTTCTATGCGGCAATTTGTCAGGGGAAAACCAAATCCTTGTGGGTTAAAAAACTTTGTCTGCACAACCCCAGAAGGTATACCTCTAGATTTCTTTATGTATGAGGGTAAAGGAGACACAATTTTACCAGAAAATCAAGCTGAAGGCTTTGATATAGGAGAAAAAGTTGTTTTGAGGTTGACTAAATCGTTGCCTGAAGGCGCAAAGTTATACATGGATAGGTACTTTACTTCGGCGAAGCTATTAGATAAATTACATGAAAGAGGAATACAGGCAACAGGTACGCTTAGAAAGGCGAAAATACCTGAAGCCTGTAACTTTAAGACTGATGCACAACTGAGAAAACAAGGTCGTGGCTCTTCAGATCAAATGGTTAGAAGTGATGGCCATTTAGCGTGCGTGAAATGGTTTGACAACAAACCAGTTGTAACAGCATCATCAGTTGATTCAAAAGAACCTGTCAACAAATGCAATCGTTGGTGTAAGAAAACGAAAAGGTATATTGAAATTGATAGGCCTTTTGTTATTCAGCAGTACAATAACATGATGGGAGGCGTAGATATGCTTGACAGGGTCATCAGTTTCTACAGAATCTCGGCACGTACGAAGAAATGGACCGTTCGCCTAATCTTTCACTTTTTTGATTTTGCGGCAGCAGCTGCGTGGCTTGTTTACAGACATGAAGCCCAGTTATTAGAGCTGCCCAAAAAGAAGACTCTGGACTACCTGGACTTCAAAGTAGAAATTTCTAACTCTATGCTTTATTTTACACCAGAGAAAGAACAGATACATATGTATGAAGAATATGATTCAGACCAATCGGAAGAAACCATTACGACGAGTCGTAAAAGAAAATACATCCCTCAACCACCGCCTCAGCTCAGAACAGCAATGGCTGCTCATCTGCCTATGATCGATGACGAAAATAATAATCACAGATGCAGATTGCCAGGGTGCAAGAGCAAGAAAGCAAGGGTTTTCTGTTCTACATGTAGGATGCATTTATGTCTTGTTGTAGGCAGAAATTGTTACAAACAATATCATGAGTCTATATAAATAAACGTGTTTAATTCTATTGAATTGATTTTTCATTACAATACTGCAAAATGTAAACCTTGGAACCTGATGTCTTCTAAAGGAGACGTACCATTTAAAAAAAACCAGACGGTAGTTATTTTTTTAAAAATTTTTTAGATGTTATTTAGAGTCTAATTAATCAACCTACCAAGTTTTGTATAAATCGCAGACACAAATATGCTCCGGGACTGAGGAGGCTAATACTAATTGTTTAGTCCACAATTAGAGTAGGAATTTAAACTATGAAGTTTTGATTTTTTTTAATTTATATTTTGCGGATTAAAGTCCCATAGGACCTACAATAAAACTACAGTTAAGTTTTCACCAAGATAAAAATGTACGAACTGTTTGTTTATTGTATTGATTTTCAAAAACTGAGCAATCTTTGTGTATGATAAAAAATATCAGCAGACACTTTTTTTTACAGAGTACAAAAAAGATTGTGATAAGATAAGCTACGAGTATCATGTGAGGTATTCAATAAAAATATTCTACGTTGTGTAAGGGACAGCCCTTCGAATAAAACGACAGACTTTACCGGAAACGCTAAGCTCAGCCCGTTATACTAAACAACTTTCCCCAAGGACCAAAAAAAAAGTACATACTTATCGAGTAATTTTGCTATGGGATAATTATTATAGATAAGTAATTAGTTTAATAGGGGTTCAGCTGAGCGTTTTAAGGTAAGCCGTTTGTTCGGTACCATCCGGTGTTATTGCATTGGACTGTTTTTACTTTTGACATAGAGTCTTAAGTCACTTTCCTGCATTTCACACAATAAAGAAAATATTTTCAAGTTCCTTAGGAATTAAAGCACGATGGAAATTTTATTTGTAGATCTCGTTTTGCACATTTAACGTAAGCTCTGGCCTTGTTAGGTCGTTCTCGGTGGTATGTGTAAAAAAACCTCAACGCAATACAGGCCATTAACCTAGACCCCTACTCCTTGCGCGAGAGAGTGCGTGCGATCTCGAGATCCCATTTCTTCCCGTCCTTAAAGTCCTTTACACCTCCAGTATGTTTCTGATCCCCTGGTACTTCGGGAACGACAGCATCCCATATTTCTCACGCTCTCACTTGCCTGCCCGTGGGATCTTCTCGTCCGTCTCTTTTTAATCCCTGGGAAGGTCTACTCTAACGCACAGGCTTTACCGTGAGAACCTTAACGGATGCCGGTTTTTTTTCTTTTTAGTCGTTAATTCGCTTTTTTATGCGGGAGCCAGGTATGTTCGTTCGCCAGTTGAGAAGCTTGTCTGATTTGGTATACATATGTACAGTCAAGATCAGGCTAGACAGTTTGGACTTTGGACCGTTCTTATGCTGCGCGCAAAAGACTTACATTGGCAGTTTGAGTGTCTAACAGCACGTGAGCATTGACTGTACAATAGTATGAAAAGGAAGAGACGTTACGTAATAAATTATAGTTCATAAATTTTATTACTAAGGTGACACACTGCGCGTCGCACGGTACGCCTCCAACTGTCAGTTACATACAAAGTTTGTTTAGTTAGGTACATGATTAGTCATTCCTAAATTTAAGGAGGGTCGTGGGTGCAAATCCCGCCCCTGTCCTGTAAACTTTTTCATTTCAAGTATCGTATTTTAAAGCGATTCAACAATCACTAAAATTCATTTCGAAGTTAGAATTTACGAGATTCTTTTTAAGTTAAAAAAAAAACGCTGCTCGCGCTACGAGTCCTTTCCCCGTTCGAGCATTACAGGACGTTCTCAATCGGAAGTGACCCAAAAGCCCTGTCTACCCCGGATTGTTTGCTAATCGTTCCACACCCCGACGCGAAGCCACAAAAACGAAAATCTGAATTACACACCAAAAATATGGGGTGAAATCTCAAGACGGGCTGGTGATAAAACAACTTTCCCCTAGGAATATAGGTAGTATATGTCAAAAGTATTTTGAGTTTCCTGGTGATCGGCAAATTAGTAAGGGAGGTTATCTTCTTTTATTTCGTTTTTTATCGCCAACCCGTCTTGAGTGGTCACTATCGGTCACTTGTAAAATTTCATCCTATTTACGAAAACGTACTATTATGTTTTCAGGATAACAAACGAAACATTTGTCGAATGTAGAAGCAAATAATGCCGGCTTAGAATAACATCACCCCATTTCTTTCCCGTGGGAGTCGTAAGAGGCGACCAAGGGACTCGAGGGTGTGTATTGCAAATTTAGGCGATGGGCTGACAACCTGTCACTATGGCGATACACAATTTTCCGAATGACCTTAAACATTTCTCAGACATGGCGTAAATGTCCGTTTTTTGCGGCCGTTTACGTTCTGCCTACCCCGCAAGGGATTATAGGCGTGGTGTGTGTGTTTGTGTGTGTGTGTGTGTGTGATATCACCTATGGATGAGAAGGAAAAACTTTCAAATAAAACCACTTTGGATAATAAATACCTAGGTACACACATGAAACATTTTGTAATAGATTGGATTGCTTCAAAAGTACAGGAAATTGTAAAGACAGGCCTATTCGTTATCCTAAATAACGGGCTAGATAGTTTCCCGACTCGAGTTGAGGGTGGGGTACCTACCTATTTCGGATGATATAGATAACCCCGTTTTGTACGAAAAAGCTAAAGAGAAAAGCGGTGTTATAAAAAAAAAAGTAACACTGTATAAGTAAGTCTGAGAACGTCAAATCGTATGGAAAAATTAAATTATTTTTCCGTACGTAACAGCTTCTAACTTTTTTGTGATTAAAAGGAAAACTGTGGAACAACCATAGTAATGCCATAAGGTTATGCCAAGAAAACTTGTGTTATATATTTTATTTATACTTTTTATTTAATAGTGTTTTTATGGTTAACATCAGCGTTGCAGTGCAAGATAATTCATTATGAGATTGATACCGGCTTTGAATAGCATCACCCTAATATTACCAGTGGGTGTCGTAAAAAGCGATTGAGGGTTAATTTTCATCATTCATCCAGAGAATGGGCAGCAGCGTTCCCTGTGAAAGCAATATAATGCACTACACTCGCCAATCAGCTTGCCAAGCGTGGTGAGTATGGCAATACCCCCAAATAGGGGGAGGCCAATGTGTGGTGGACTGTAGTGACTGTTAATGTAATGTAATGATATTGATGAACGATATTATAGTAGGGCCATTTAAACTGCACCAACACCTTTTCACTCACTTCAGGAAACTAGGGTTGTTTTACTTTTACCTAATGTGGTCCAGTAAGCCAAATAAGTATTAAATTTACTCCATTTATAGTGGATGACAATCACGTTTTGAAATTGGCATGACGAAAAATGTATAGATGCGTATATTTTTATATCAGGAGAATTCAGATTTCAGGCTGCAGCGTGTCGCTACGCTATACCAATCGTAACTTTTACATATTCTACTACACGAAATCTTTCATAACATTAATGCTCAGCTAGAATGGGTTCGAGAGAACTCGTTATAGAAGTTGGATTTATAGTAGTAAAAAAATACCGATTCCGATTGTTATAGACAGAAGTGACTTACCTGATATGATAGTCAGCAACTGCACCAGACTACGAAGTATCAATGCACCCATTTTCCGCACTTAAACTTATTCAAACTTTACCCAACTGTCCTCAAATATCTACTCTACAATCAAAGCTTTTAAAATGCTATAATCTATTCATTTTAACGTGTCTCGTCTTAAATGAGTAGACTTCTGTTTAAGACAAAGAATTATCTATTACTAGGTTTAGACTGGAATAATCTGGCAGACTTCCAAGGTCTAATGTTTATAGTTTTATGTGAAATCGGTATAAAATCGCACTTGCAACTCTATTTTCGGCAACTCAACATTTCAATTTAGGTACAACTTCAATATACCAGCATTGAAAATGTGCTTTGGCGAGGATCATAAAAATACTTGCAAAAGTTTAATGGTCTTTATGGATGTGCTTAAAACCCAAATTCAAAATCTAACGGTTACTGTCTCAACCGCAAAGTCTCCTCAGTCTGACAGACAATTCCAGCCATTTAAAAAAAGAATCACTGCTATGATTGACACTGAGTGAATGAGTCGACTGGCGCCTTGCGGCCGGTTTCAGGCTTGGACTGACTTTGCCGCACCATGGTTTCAGGCAGCCCCATAGCGCCAATCCCAGCCGACCCACCGCCAGGGAGGCAACGAGGGTTCTCGGGGAATTATGTCAATATCACCACTAAAGGGCACCTTGCAATCCCCGATTCGACGAGAAACTGCGCCGTAGATATTATAATTTAAACGTCAAAAATTTTGGCTCTAGTACACTCACTCCAATGGGTAAGAAATGGGGTGATGCTATTCTAAGCCGGCATCACACGGCCTTCATCACATCGGCCATCAGGGACGACTAAGGGACTTGAGGGCTAGATATGTATTGTAATTTTAGGCGATGGCCTGACAACCTGTCACTATAGTGTTACACAGTTATCTGATTGACTCTCAAATTTTGTCAGATGTGGTGTGAATATCTACCTACCCCGTAAGGGATATAGGCGTGATTTATGTATGTATGTATGTAGTACACTCACTGGGTCTCACTGGAGCGACGATACATACCTACATACATTAGCCTATCGCAGTGCACGATATTGCCCCTAAATGTAAATGAAACGTAGCCGATTAAGGTCATTTTGAAAATTGTTATCATAGCACTAAACGTGTAGAAAGATAAGCTAAATCAAATGTTCAAAAAGCTGGCAGGCATTATATAGGATACTTAACAAAATTTCGCTCAAACATACTGAGGATAGATGAGGGAGCTTCTGGAATCTCATTTTGGTATATTTGGGCGCAAACCGTATGTGTCTTAAGAGGCGACTAAGAGAGTCGAGGGTTACATGTGTATTGAAATTTTAGGCAATGTGCTGACTATCTGTCACTTCGTCGATACTCAATGTCTCGTCTCGTCGATCTGAATGAACTTCAAATGCTTGTCGGACGTGACGCAAATGTTTGTTGTTTTGCGGCTGTTAACGCTCTGCCAACCCCGCAAGGGATATATCTGTATGTATAGGCGCAAACGTACAGTTTTCATCTTGTCGTGTGTAACATCGAGTATTGAGATACTTACCTAAAAAAGGTAAAATTTTAACGTTGAAAAACTAGCAGAGCGTCTTTTAAATCATCATGTTTAGTTTTAAAAATAACTGTAGCGTTTAGATCGACTTTTTCCATTTCCCTAATTTGACCATTTCCTAACTCGTACAATTAGTTGAAGATTGTGCAAAAATACACTTTTATTTTAGAAAACTTGCAAAATTTTCTTCCCTCGGCAGGATTATACACTTCACTTTTATTACAAATTTATTAATTAATGACTTATGCATAACATTTCAACTTTTACTTATTAGCAAAAGGTTGAAAATAACTACCTTACATAACTTTTTGTAAGCACTAGCTGTTACCTGCGGCTTTGCCCGCGTACTCATAAAAACTATCCTATGTGTTAAACAATGTTACCTTCTATATGTGTGCCAAATTGCATTACAATCGGTTCAGTCGTTTTTGCGTGAAGAAGTTACAAACAAACATACAAACATTCGCATTTATAATATTATATTATATAGTAGGATAACATTTGAACCTTTACTAGCAAAAGGGTTAAAAGAACTACCTACACTTTGCATGTTTACATCAACATTTTCAGAATCGTCATTTTTAAATTTTATTTGGATGTCAGACTTATTTATTTCCAAGTCCGTCCTGGACGCCACCCTTTCCCCTATTGGGGGCTGCTGGTGGTGGGAATGGGGCCAAGGAGTGTCCCGAGCCCCATAAAAGAAAACTGTCTTCCCAACTGCCCCACTAATTGAAACAATATTTGCCTGCCGCGATTGTAAAAAAATGTAACAAGGAGAAGATCGTAATCCTTTTTTCTTTTAGGTAGAGCTAAGCTAATGCTTGTTAATGGATAAGAGATACGAGTAGGTTCGAATCCCGCTCGTATGAAATTCTTGGTTTCTATATTTCAAGTGTTTTAGGAAAGGAATAGCCCCATATGCCAATATTTACAAAACATCTACCAAGATCAGTACAAGCCCAAAACTTTTGAAAATTCAATCAGAATTCTTCGTATTTTCGTGTGCCCGAAGTAATCATACCTAGACGATTGCAATGTAAGTAAAAGAACAAAGACAGCAACCGTGGCCGATGGTGTAACATGTTCTCCGAAGCACGGAATCATCTCCTTAAGACAATCAGAAGGTTCAGTCTGCAATGTTCTTGCCAAACTAGGAACAAATTCGTCGTGTGATGAAAGATCTCTGCAATTAAACAGGATTTTTAATCAGTTGGCTGCGAGTTAATAAAGTCCATACATATATCACGCCTATATTCCTTGTGGGGTAGGCAGAGCGTTAACGAACATTTACGCCACGTCTGACAAACATTTGAGGGTCATTCAGAAAATTATGTATCGCCTTAGGTTGTCAGCCCATATTAAAAAATTGTAATCCACATGTAACCCTCGAGTCCATTAGTCGCCTCGACACCCACGGGAAAGAAAAGGGGTGACATCACACGGCTAATAAATTGACAAACAATTATAAATTTTGTGACCCCTGAGAACCGAACCAGGGACCTGCAAATCTTGAGACCGACTCCCAGACGGCTTGACCACGGAAGCATTCTATTGCTAATATCTATAAATATACCACTTTGCTTTGCAATCGATAGCTCAAAGAATGAAATCAGACAAGTTTAAAAATAGCCTTTCATTAACTTAGGGTAGAGTTAGAGTAGCTATACAGGGTGTTATGAAAACTTTGCGATACTTAAATTCGCGGTTTCTGTTGTTGTTGGCTCTGTCTAGTTTAGTTTGCTTACATTCTTTAGCTCGTTTAGTTTACCTTATTTTAGAACAGAGACAGAGAAACTAAGTAACAGAACAACTATTGTGCATACATACCATATATCTCGCCTATATCCCTTGCGAGGTAGGCAGAGCGTAAGTGGCCGAAAAAACTATCACTTACGCCACGTCTGACAAACATTTGAGGGTCATTCGGATCACTATAGTGACAGGTTGTCAGTCCATCGCCTAAAATTGCAAAACACATGTACTTAACCCTCGAGTCCCTTAGTCGCCTCATACGACACCCACGGGAAAGAAATGGAGTGATGCTATTCTAAGCCGGCATCACACGGCAAACAATAAGTATTGTGTTTTTTTTAGTCCTCACTCTCTAGTGCACCCGCTTCTTTTTATCTCTGTTTACCCTCTGGTTGGCCGGTAGAGAATGCCGCGTGGCATTTTATGTGCAATAAAGAATAAAAATATTTTATGTGCAATAAAGAATAAAAATATAAAAATAAAACAACTGGCAGGGGGCCATAGTAATAGATCTTTCGTCACTGAGTGGGCTAACGAGTCATGGAACGACCCCATGAACCTTGTGTATAGAGCTTTAAATAAACCTCTAACGTTAGTTTAAAATGCCCATCGAAGTTTTTAGAGTTGTACCGTGTAATCGTGTATTCTCCAATGAATAAAATAAATAAATAAACTGTTCTAGGCCTTTAAATCCACCCTGTATTCGTACAAGGCCAGTCAGTTGGCCTAATTGGATGGCTGCTCACAAATGTTAGCCCGAGACAATCAGGGCCCGACATTTCCCTTCTAGTACGGTGTAGTCTCCCCTTTATAGGGCGCGAACGATACAGACTGCTCAAGTAAGGCCATTGCAAAATGCCATATTAGACGGCTGTCAGTTCCATACTGTGTGACTAAAAAAGTATTGAATATGAATGTGGATGGATGCAGAAGGAGAGGAAGGCCTAAAAAGTTTGGATGGATTGTATAGAAGATGATATGAAGCAAAAGGGTGTAAACAATAAACGAAGATTTGACAGCTGATAGAGATGAATGGAAGAAAAAACATGTTGCGCCGACCGGACCCCAAATAAATTGGGATAAGGGCAGGCAGATGATGATGATGAGTTCCATACTAAAAGAGATGTCTACAAAGGAAAATGGATCCTCTGCATTAGCAGGAGTCTGACAGCTGTCAAATATGGTTTGTTGGGATGGCCGTACTGTAATGGGAAGATTTTACGTTTTAATACTTAGTACCTGGCTGACGAAAGTTATTCGATGTTTTTTTTTACTCCTCATAAGATGGCGTTGTTCGTTAAAAAGAAACAACTCACAAAAAAATTATGCTAGGAAACCTAGTTGAATCGATTTATTGTCCCCTACATACAAAATTTCGCAAATCATTTGAAACGTAGTAGCTAATAAGTTTGATTTTTTTTATTTGAAACCAGCGTTAGTAAACTTATTTCTTTTGGTAAAATTTTATTCGGGGCGACTATGTGGCGGATCAAATCTTATATTATATCGATGTGTCATTTGGTTTAGGGTCGCATTAAATATTATAAGGTTAAGTAGGGTGCCGTATGATGCCGGCTTAGAATAGCATCACCCCATTTCGTTTAATCACCCCGTGGGAGTCGTAAGAGGTGACTTAGGGACTCGAGGGTGTGTATTGCAATTTTAGGCGATGGGCTGACAACCTGTCACTATGGCGATACACAATTTTTTGAATGACCCTCAAATATTTGTCAAACGTGGCGTAATGGTCATTTTCGGACGTTCACGCTGTGCCTACCCAGCAAGGACGGAAAAACATTAGGACAAACAATATGTTAGGTTTATCAATAGTAAGGACAATCAAATATTAGGACAATCGAATATTAGGATAATCATGTAAGGACCATCGACTTTAGGAATATGAACTTTACGTCAAACAAACGAGACCGTTTCAAAAGAACTTCCCTCCAGGTCCATTATGTTTTTGCAAATGCTCATGTAGGTGGATACAATATTTTATCTACACTCGTCTCATAATGTTCGAATTACGAACTCGAAAACAGTTGCATAAAGACCTACTTTATGCATTCTGCCTACATAAATTACGGTTTTATAGAAATTACAGAAGCGTAATGACTAATGAGAAGGCTCTTACTTCGATAAAGTTGAGCAATGAAACGAAGTTTTTTATGCCAATACTCATCGCCATCTTAATCTACAGTAGTTGTTTAGATGTTTTATTAGATTATTGTTCAGTTGTTGTTGAGATGTTGTTGTTCAGATAATGTTTAGATGTTGTTCAGTTGTTGTTCCGATGCTGTTCCGATGTTGTTCAGATGTTGTTCAGTTGTTGTTCAGTTGCTGACTCGACATCTGAACAACTGCTGAAGTATAGAATTTTCGAAAATTCATATCAAGCCATATTACGTTCTCGTATTGGATTTGACCTTGTATCGGGCCTTGCAATCGCCGGTGCGGACGTTTGGAAAAGTGTATAACTGAGTTTTTTTTTGGAGAGTGTAGATAAAATAGTGTATGCAACTGCATATAATCAGGCATTAGAATGCTCGTGTCAAACGATGATAAACAGACACTTGCTTTCTAATGACCCCCATTATACGACATTTGCATAAACTACTATTATCTACACTCGTCTCATAATGTTCGAATTATGAATTCGAAAACAGTTGCATAAAGACCTACTTTATGCATTTTGTCTGTATAAACTACGGTTTTATATAAATTACAGAAGCGTAATGACTTAATGAGAAAACTCTTACTACGATGAAGTTAAGAAATGAAACGAAGTTTTTTTTTGCCGATACTCAAATCGCCATCTTCCACCGCACCTGACAGTTGTTGTTGTACGGTAATTTTTCGGATGTTGTTCAGTTGTTTTAATAGGTTTTTGTTCTGTTGTTTTTGAGATGTTGTTCAGTTGTTGTTCAGATGTTGTTTAGTTGTTGTACCGATGTTGAGCAGTTGTTTGTATGTTGTTCAGTTGTTATTCCGATGTTGTTCAGATTCAGATGATGTTCAGTGTTGTTCAGTTGTTGTTCAGTTGTTTAGTTATTTGTTGTTCAGACTCGACATCTAAACAACTGTAAGTAAAGAATTTTCGAAAATTCTTATCAAGCCATATTACGTTCTCGTATTGAATTTGACCGTGTAACGGACCTTGCCGGTGCCGACGTTTGGAAAAGTGTTTAACTGAGTTTATTTTTTGAGAGTGTAGATAAAATAGTGTATGCAACTGCATATAATTAGGCATTAGAATGCTCGTGTCAATCTATTATCACACTTGGCTGCGCCTCGTGTGATAAACAGATACTCGCATTCTAATGACCCCCATTATATGACAGTTGCATAAACTACTATTATCTACACTCGTCTCATAATGTTCGAATTATGAATTCGAAAACAGTTGCATAAAGACCTACTTTATGCATTCTGCCTATATAAACTACGGTTTAATAGAAATAACAGAAGCGTAATGACTTAATGAGAATGCTCTTACTACGATAAAGTTGAGAAATGAAACGAAGTTTTTTTTTGCCAATACTCTTATTGCCAACTTCCGCCGCACCTGTCAGTTGTTGTTGTATAGTAATGTAGCGTTTGTTTTATTAGGTTGTTGTCCAGATGTTGTTCAGTTGTTGTTCAGATGTTGTTCAGTTGTTGTTCAGATGTTGTTCAGTTTTTGTTGTTCCGATGTTGTTCAGTTGTTGTTCAGATGTTGTTCAGTTGTTGTTCAGATGTTGTTCAGTTGTTTAGGCAAGTCACTCCACATCTAAACAACTGCTAAATTACAGAATTTTCAAAAAATCACATCAAGCCATATTACGTTCTCGTATTGAATTTGACCTTGTATCGGGCCTTGCAATGGCCAGTGCGGACGTTTAGAAAAGTGTTTCTGAGTTTTTTTTGGAGAGTGTAGATAAAATAGTGTATGCAACTGCTATAATTAGGCATTAGAATGCTCGTGTCAAAACACTCGCATTCTAATGACCCCCATTATACGACAGTTGCATAAACTACTATTATCTACACTCGTCTCATAATGTTCGAATTATGAATTCAAAAACAGATGCATAATGACCTACTTTATGCATTCTGCCTATAAAAACTAGGGTTTACTATAAATTACAGAAGCGTAATGACTTAATGAGAAAACTCATAATACGATAAAGTTGAGAGATGAAACGAAGTATTTTTTTCCAATACTCAAATCGCTATCTTCCGCCGCACCTGACAGTTGTTGTTGTACGGTAATTTTTCGGGTGTTATTCAGTTGTTTTAATAGGTTTTTGTTCTGTTGTTGTTGAGATGTTGTTCAATTGTTGTTAAGATGTTGATTAGTTGTTGTTCAGATGTTATTCCGATGTTGTTCAGTGTTGTTCAGTTGTTGTTAAGTGTTGTTCAGTTGTTTAATTATTTGCTGTTGAGACTCGACATCTAAACAACTGTTAGTAACGAATCTTCATATCAAGCCATATTACGTTCTCGTATTGAATTTGATCATGTATCGGGCCTTGCAATCGCCGGTGCGGACGTTTGGAAAACTGTTCAACTGAGTACATTTTTTAGAGTGTAGATAAAATAGTGTATGCAACTGCATATAATTAGGCATTAGAATGCTCGTGTCAATCTATTATCACACTCGGCTACGCCTCGTGTGATAAACAGGCACTCGCATTCTAATGACCCTCATTATATGACAGTTGCATAAACTACTATTTGAAAACTTGCAAATTTTTTAAAGCGCAGGCAGGATTTGGACCTACGACTTTCGCATTACTAGTGGCGACGCCTCTTCCATCTGGGCTACCGCAGCTCGTTCCTTGCCCGCCAATTTTGCAAGTGTATCTTTAATGCCAGTAACGCATTCACACGGTTCAAATCCTGCCAGCGCTTGAAAATTTTGCAAGTTTTGAAAATTTTTATACCTAACACGGGAAGTGTTTTTAAATTTGGTATTCAATTAGATAACATATTTTTTATTAAAAAGTAGTAAGAATGCGGATATAATAAAAAGCTCTATCAATTCATAATAAAAGTCGTTATGGAATGTTTCATTGCCCACTACTAACTTAAGTTCATACTCATATCACGCCTTTATTCTTGCGTGGTAGGCAGAGCGTTAACGGCCGTAAAAAACAGCTGCTGTCACCACGTCAGACAAATATTTGAGGGTCGTTTCAGAAAAATCGTGTATTACTATTGTGACAGGTTGTCAGCCTGTCGCCTTTGTATTTGTAATTCAAACCCTTAACCCTAACTTAACTAACAGAAAGAAAAAAAGGATAAACGTCATCTCATCATGGTAGATCTGGATGTAGGATATGTTTTCCCAAAAATAATAATTTGATACCTATATCAATATCAAATGGAATAAGGTGGACCACGGGAAAAATGCCTGCTTGTGGTCCACCTATAGATTTCATGATCCGCAAACGATGTGCGGCAGCTCTACAGAGAATTCGAGGCAGTGCCAACAGCATTCTGTGCATGGTAGAAGGTAGATTTGACAGCCCATTTCTAATGCCGTGTGATGCCAGCTTAGACTAGCATCACCCCATTTCTTACCCATGGGTGTCGTAAGAGGCGACTAAGGGACTCAAGGGGTTAGATGTGTATTGCAATTTTAGACGATTGGCTGACAACATGTCACTAGTAATACACAGTTATATGATTGACCCTCAAACTTTTGTCAGACGTGGTGTTAATATCCGTTTTACGGCCGTTAACGCTCTGCCTACCCCGTAAGGGATATAGGCGTGATTTATGTATGTATGTGTATGTATGTATTTCTAACGCACTGGTCGAAGGTGCACCAAAACATGCACATTACAAACCCATATACCTGTAATTTCTAGGGCATTTCTGTTTCTACAACAAATTTAAGTAAACTCTAATCTTGTAAGTAATTTAAATTTAAATGAAAGCAAGCTATGTACCTAAACCTAGTTATTTAAAGCTTTTAGATCATTTCTTATCATTTTTAAACTACTGAAGTCTAAAGTCTCAAATTAGAGGTATAAATTTCAATTTTATTAAGTTGAGCTATGTTTCCTAACCCTAGCTATAAACTTTTAATTTGAATTACGGATTTAAAAGTCTGAAAATGAAGTTTTTTTTTTTAATTTTATTTATTTTTATAGCAGGTGGACTAGGGTGGACCATGGGAAAAATTATACCTGTGGTCCACCAGGTGGACCAATAGGTGGACTACAGGATTGAAGGGGGATATTTCAATAAAACTATGCAACTTTTGTAAACATGTTTAATTAATTGATAACCGAAAATGTACATTACTTATTAATTGTTTAAAATGCTACGACTTCATACATAAATTACACAATATTATAATATAACAGGCAGTGTTGCCCACGGACGATCGGAGCCAGTTTAATAAGTTTGTGATTTGCCGCTAAAAATATAAATACAGGGTGTAAGGGACAGCTCTCCGGATACTGATAGGGT
This sequence comes from Tuta absoluta, assembly GCA_027580185.1. NCBI lineage: Eukaryota > Metazoa > Arthropoda > Insecta > Lepidoptera > Gelechiidae > Tuta > Tuta absoluta. Next base: position 1,929,797 of record JAQAHW010000004.1, read on the forward strand.
GCATTGAGACCATGTATCTGGACAACTTCCCATACGAAAATAGTTCATAGTTAATATTTCGGGAACTTTGCTCAGGCAATATTGCCGGTAAACTTCCAATGTTGCCGGCAACTTTGGCAATATTGCCAGCGCTATATTTTAAGAATTAAACTATAAAAGGCTTATAAGTTATAATTATAGGCTTATACTAACGTATCAAAGATATGCACGCACATGTTTTCAGTAAAAAAAAATTAAAAGCTTGTTTATGGTACTTCTGTGTTCTCTAACAATAGCGTACGAATGAAAAATGCAAGCGAGATGTGTGATGCTGGCTTAGAATAGCATCACCCCATTTCTTTCCCTTGGGAGTCGTAAGAGGCGACTAAGGGACTCGAGGGAGAATATTGCAATTTTAGGCGATGGGTTGACAACCTGTCGCTATGGCGATGCACAATTTCCGCATGACCCTCAAATATTTGTCAAACGTGGCGTTGATAGATCGTTTTTGCGGCCGTTTGCGCTCTGCCTACCCCGCAAGGGATTATAGGCGTGATATGTGTATGTATGTGTATGTAATATGATTGTAAAAAACTATTTTACTAAGAAGTTTTATGGACACAGTCAATCAATGTTCGATATTAAGACTGATTTAATAGTTCCTAATTAAAATGTACCTTAAAAGGTTATTTAAGTTAAATGATTCTAGCTCTTAGATGTTTTTCTTAACCCACCTTAAAAGCAAAGTTGCCAAAATTTCCGGAAACATTGCCGTCAAATTTGGCTATATTGCCGGCAACTTTGGCAATATTGGTCATGCGAAAGGATTTGATCATTATAATCTAGTACAGATGATAGAACACACCATGAGGTTTCATAAAGTAGTACTAACCTAATGTTTTAAAGCATATTTCGGTAATGTTCCCTAAAATTTCCGGTCGAGGCAATATTGCCGGCAAAATTGACGGCAAAGTTCCCAATGTTGCCAAAGTTGCCGGCAACGGCACATCACTATTCGGGAGACGTCAATTTTTTTGTTTTTCCATTGTAAATGCAGTCAGCTGATGTTGCCATGCAACCTATCCGAGCCGTCCCTTACACCCTGTATTTAAATAAATAATTTTAACTTTTTTATTAGTCTTCAGTATGTGAAAGGATCCTAATGTCAGTACTCTTGTTACACTGGGCATAAATAATTTGCAGGATTATTTGTATTTAAATTTTTGCTAATGTATTTTACTAATTTATTTTAATTTTATTATTATAACTTATTAACCCACAAATTATTCATGATTATTGAATGAACAGACATAAAACATATGAAATAAAAACAAACCTATTATGCTGCAGACAATGCAAATAATTTTGGATATTTTATAATAATTGATTATTATTAATTACACAATTACATACATAGTAACATTTTATTAAGTGGTTGTATCTTACTTAGTATACAACTGAACGTTAGTCTATATTTATGTAAGTAAACTGCATTAAATGTTTTTAAAATCAATCTAATCCGTTTTTGTATAATTTAATAAGTCATTCCGGAATTCATACCTCGAATGTCTTAATAATAAAATCAATTTTAACACAGTGAGGATTTATTTTTCTTTATACTCATATAAAATAAAAACAATTCAAACAATCATGATACAATTTTAGTTATTATGAATAAATACATATCTATAAACACATACAACTTACACTTCCACGCTTAAGCGATCGTTTTAAGTATATGATAATTAATATCGCATACTGAAAAAAAAACAGTTATTAACCAACCAAATATCTAATGTGATACTTTTATTCTTGATTGATTCAAATGAAATAATAATTAGTTTTAGATGGAAATTCTAATTCCTATTGCGAAATTAATTACCAAATCCAGAACACGACCGCCATAATTTTTTATTTTACCCTACACACAAAAACTTACCTACATATCTACTTCTATTATATACATAATGTACAATATTTAGCTATACGTCCAATCTTAGAGTAAGACGCAGTGGTTCTCTGTATATTGTAGTTATATTTGCTTAGGACCGAAACCTAAATTTAATTGATGGAATAGGAAAAATGCTCATTGAAATATGCCTAAAATATCGTGAAATAAAAATAAATTATTTTCAAATGGCAACATTTATATAAACCTGCATTTATACGCGATTCCCTCGGGACACGATTTTTTAATAATACCAATTTCAAATGTATTATATGCCATCAACGAAATCTAGGGTATCGCCCTTGAAAACGTAATATAAAGAAAATTATACATTTTTAAATGCTTCAATAACAGGTGCAGAAATTTATATTAATAAAATATATTATGTACCTTTGCACAATTAATCACAAACTTGTTACAAATAAAACTTCATCACTAAATAATTGACCGGAAATAAACATAAATTTAATAAAAGTGAAAAGTAAAAACATTTGCCTCAGGAAATCACAAAGCGATGGCAACATCTCGATGTTGTTAAAAACTTTTATATTGCCAGCTCTCAGACATTTAATTAAAAAAAAATTAATTTCAAGAACAAATACGGGAAAAAATATTTAAATCAATTTTGAAAATAATGGAATGACTGGCTGGTTTGGTTATGTTAGGCCGTTACAGTAAGTTAAAAAATCATCAAACTGTTATAATTTATTGCCTACCTCTACACATACCACATACCTTCTCTTGGATATGTTTCTAAATATTAAATTATTATGATAATTATAATATCGTGTCTCATGTTAAAATAAGAGATCTAACCAGAAATAATAAATTTGTTGAACAATATATTAAATAAATAATTTTACTATAACACTAACTGATACCTAATATAATTCACATTTGCAATATTAAGTTTTATTTTTAGTAGGGTAATAGGAGACGATAATGATTGATTCATTAGATTATTGTTTAAGTTTGTGCATTTTAATTTAATTAACAATTAAATAAAGAGGTATAATGCCCTTTAGCTTATTTTCATAAAGCCAAAATTATTGAAATATGAATTAAATTAACTGTAGTTACATCAAAGTCAGATTTAATTTAAGAATGTTACGGGCAGTAAGTCCGTGTTTTGCGCGAACGACAGGTTACTTTATAGTTTATTTTATTTGCGGCATTTATTTTATTAATTATTTTATTAGGTACTCTGTTCTAATTGACACGTACAAAGTAAGTTATATTAAATTGTATTAAAAAAAACAGAAACATATAAAATTAAAGAGTTTAATGGTCGTATGAAAAGAATTCAATAAACGTATCTCCAAATTTACTGAAATTATCTCAAACAAATTTGTTACATGTTAAACCCATATCCTTATTTATTTTTAATCAAAAGTGATTTTAATTTAATAAATTAAAGTATGGGTTCAAATTGTTACAAATATCAATATCAAAAAAGAAATCTAAGATTCACTCCTCTATAGTTTTAACTCTTAATCGAACATTTACATGGACAATGACGTATCGTATAGTATTATCTACTTTACCTCAATTTTCTAAACTACTCATAGTTATCTTAGGTACATAAAAGGGTATTAGATATTAATTTTGTATAGAGAACAGATAAACAATATTGTATAGATTAAGTAGTTAGTGAGCGAATGCAAATATTTTAATAATATTTTGTTAAAACATAGCGTGTATTCCTTAGAAATATAATCAAACAATTAGGATGAATATTTAAGTCGTACAAAAGACAAGTATGAACAAAACTGTTATGTTTGAACTATTAAGCGAGTGGTACCGCGAAACTAGCGCCACTTCACGAAAAAATCATATTTTGATGCAATCAATACACCAGAATGTCCTTTGCACGAGCTTTTGCTATCTAAACGCAAAATTAAAACCATCAAACACTATGAAATATTTATTGTAATTAAAGAAATGAATAAAAGTGTCGAAAACGGCCACATTTGGTACTAATGGCAATAACTCAAAGTACCGCAAATACTTCACCGAGTTTGTATGGTCCAAATTGTACATTAAGATTATGCCAAAAACTTGTACAAAGGACATTTTTAGGTATTGCTAACATGAAGAGGTATGATTTTTTGTTGAAGTGGCGCTAGTTCTGCTACACCACTCGCCTTAATCATTAACAGGATTTTACCTGGTTTCGATATTGAGGTAAGAAAAGTCATAGAAGCTTATAGCTATCAGTAAAAAACGATTATTAATGCTACACATATCAGACGCCATGTCAAACACAGCCAAAATTCACCCTAATGTCAGCAATCGATCGAAACAACAACTTGTTGGAACGGGGGGAAGTCAGGGTGCAACAAAGAGTGGATGATCATTAAACTTCCCCAAAATACCCAAAAGTAATACCAATATAGGGGAACATGAGAACAGGTTTTCTAGTATAAATTATCTTGGAAATTCTTCTTGCAAGTGTTAAAGTTTTTTTAAAGTTGATGTGCGATGGGCGCCATTACAGACAGTCAAATAATTAAACTGTTTTAAACTTTCGCGGTCTCACACATACTAACTGAAAATACTGAAACGGCGTTCTTACCGCGATACTTATTCTTGTTGAATCGTGCTAATAGTGACATTAAACGCGAGGACACTGTGAGTTCGTACTGTCACAGAATAACCAATAGTATGTAGTATATATATTACATACAGAACGGACCCTCACCTCCCCGCACCCCAGCCCCCGACCCGCCCTCACCCGAGAAATGTCAAAATACCAGTGGAGAATTAAGTAGAAACAAGCGCTAGGCATGTTACATCCTCTTTGGTAGTAACTGTATGTATTCATCATGCCAACCCTGCACTCACACATATGTGATCACCCACACATGCACATATAGAAATAACAGTTGTCTATAACGAATCCGCTGTATAGTGTCTGAGGTGTGGTAATATCGTGACTTTCAAGTGAGTTCTCGTCACTTAGTATAATAGAGATCAGTGCTTCCGGTAGTTATCGACAGATGAAAACTTCATCCACCCGCAAAACATCAGTTGTTCCGTGATCATGGTTCATACAACTGGGTCGAAATATCGGACAATTCAACAAATATAACTATTGCTTTAAGAACCCCGTTTCAGTATTTTGAGTTAGTCAAATCATTTAAGAATGGATCTGAATTATCTTACCAGTGGGTTTTCTAATTTCTTGCAAGTTTATTTCAAATAGTCTTCCATTTAAAAAATGATCTCCTGAAAGGCATTTCATCAATTATGTTTTGGCGGCAGTAATTTATCAATGGATAGTCTTACCAGTTGAATTGTCTAACGTATTCTTTCTTGCAAGTTTATTGTATCTCTGGTTTAAGAGATGATCTCTGGCTGTGGCTTTTCCTCTATATTGTTGGCGGCTCTGTAGAGAGGGTTCTTGTGTCTCACGGGGAAGGGATGCGCCTCCGTGTTAAACACCCACTCGTCGAGCGAGATCAGAGAGTCGTCCGAGAATAACAGGTACAGGTACTGCAACAGGAAACAGGTTTCATTTTAGAGTTTCTTTGCACTGAAGGGCATCACAGACGGTTGCTGCTATAATTTGTATGGACCTTCGCTAACGGTCTCTCTCTTTTCGTGTGGGACACCGAGTCGTCCAACGACCCGATGAACCCTGGTGTCAGAGTTTTTCAACCCCCTACTACTAGTAGTAGGCCTCTGACATGATTATGTAACGACCGCCGTCTAAGTAATCATAGACAGCAACCGAGACCGACGCCTTAACGTGCCCTCCGAAGCACGGAACCATTTCTTTTCGGAAAATCAGGTGGTTCACCCTGCAATGTCCTAACCAGACCGGGAACAAATTCACAAAGTGATAAATATCAATTTTGTGAGTGTCCCACCGAGAATCGAACCCGGAAGCTTTGCGTCGCAGGCAGTCGCACTACCACTGCGCCACATCGGCCGTCAACGGTGAACACAATATACTACCTACATTTTTATTTTATACAGGGTGTAAGGGAAAGCCCTCCGAATATTGATAGGGTGCATCCAGACCACGAAACTGAATAGCTTCTCATACGAAAACATTTCAGAATGACGACGACGTCCAAAAAATTTGGACTTCCCATAGTAAATGCTATTGGCGGATCGTGATTTTGTATGGAGGGCGAATATTTTTTGTCGTTTCCTGACATAATATGTTCCTAGGGGAAAGTTGTTCAGTAATATGGTCTACATTATCAGTACTTACTCGAAGGACTGTCCCTTACACCCCGTATAGGCACCTTAAGATAAAGTAATGATAATAATGAGAATGATAATGTTTTTTTTTTAATTTTATTTATTTAGTATTAAAGTATCTTCACCGTCTGTGACGCCTTAAGGCTTTCTGTATGCTATGATGGGTATATGTAACGCCATTTGACGCGAGCCGTACTTAGTATCTAATTAAAAATGTAAATAAAAATTCTAGTAAGGTGAATCACTTTACAGTATAAAATTAAGTTGCTTCGGGCGGGCGTTTTATGCTTAGATATTTAAAACTACGCGACTTATATTGATGCAGGATTTTTTAAATAAATGAAGTGTGTCAAGTTAAAGATTTTCAAGTATAATACATGACGAGAAAAAGTCTTATACCCGCGGGAAAACGTTTCACAGCGGGTGAAAACGCTAGGTCGGTAGTTAACTGATAACCTCACCTTGAGCGTCTCGGCAAGGAAGAAGCTCTGCTGCACATCATCACCCTGAGCAGTTGGATGGTAGACGTTGATGAGGCCGGTGTAGCCGCCGTCCACGCGACAGTGCTTTTCTAACGCCTGGAAACATATAAGACATTTCTTATTAAAAATTTCTTATGCGTTTGATCTTCTCACTAAGAATAATATCATTAACATTAATAGTCCACGGGCCCACTCCAAAATTGCCTACGTTACATGATAGCATTCCGAGACGCATGGCAACAGGTTGGAAAAGTTGTGCTTAGCAAGAACCAGAAAAATCCGAACCTTAAATTGGCCGAGAGTTGGAATAAATCCTTCACTTCCGGTACCAATTTTTAGATACTATTTTCGACATATGATATCATTACGAAAGAAGACAATAATTTTGCAAGCATTTAACATGATTGCTCGTTGACTCGTTCTGGCCGGTGAATTAGTATACATATATATGTACATAATATTTTTCTTCTTCTATCATGTCAATAGCAAGAGCACGATCATCGTCTCAAATTTCGCTTGACCGGTACACTTCGCGACCCTCACTGCATTGAACATTGTCAGCGATTTCCATTAACGAACGTCGAACGTCTCCGGTCGCAGTAGGTACACCTTCTCATTGATGATGATGATGACATTACCTGCACAGCCTCCCAGCCCCAGTCGCGGTACTTCTACTCCTTGGTGAGTCGCCACAGTATGAAGTAGCTCTCGAACGTCTCCGGTCGCAGTAGGTACACCTTCTCATTGATGATGATGATGATGATGATGATGACATTACCTGCACAGCCTCCCAGCCCCAGTCGCGGTACTTCTGCTCCTTGGTGAGTCGCCACAGTATGAAGTAGCTCTCGAACGTCTCCGGTCGCAGTAGGTACACCTTCTCATTGATGATGATGATGATGATGATGATGACATTACCTGCACAGCCTCCCAGCCCCAGTCGCGGTACTTCTGCTCCTTGGTGAGTCGCCACAGTATGAAGTAGCTCTCGAACGTCTCCGGTCGCAGTAGGTACACCTTCTCATTGATGATGATGATGATGATGATGACATTACCTGCACAGCCTCCCAGCCCCAGTCACGGTACTTCTGCTCCTTGGTGAGTCGCCACAGTATGAAGTAGCTCTCGAACGTCTCCGGTCGCAGTAGGTACACCTTCTCATTGATGATGATGATGATGATGATGACATTACCTGCACAGCCTCCCAGCCCCAGTCACGGTACTTCTGCTCCTTGGTGAGTCGCCACAGTATGAAGTAGCTCTCGAACGTCTCCGGTCGCAGTAGGTACACCTTCTCATTGATGATGATGATGATGATGATGACATTACCTGCACAGCCTCCCAGCCCCAGTCGCGGTACTTCTGCTTCTTGGTGAGTCGCCACAGTATGAAGTAGCTCTCGAACGTCTCCGGTCGCAGTAGGTACACCTTCTCATTGATGATGATGATGATGATGATGATGACATTACCTGCACAGCCTCCCAGCCCCAGTCGCGGTACTTCTGCTCCTTGGTGAGTCGCCACAGTATGAAGTAGCTCTCGAACGTCTCCGGTCGCAGTAGGTACACCTTCTCATTGATGATGATGATGATGATGATGACATTACCTGCACAGCCTCCCAGCCCCAGTCGCGGTACTTCTGCTCCTTGGTGAGTCGCCACAGTATGAAGTAGCTCTCGAACGTCTCCGGTCGCAGTAGGTACACCTTCTCATTGATGATGATGATGATGATGATGATGATGATGATGAGGACATTACCTGCACAGCCTCCCAGCCCCAGTCGCGGTACTTCTGCTCCTTGGTGAGTCGCCACAGTATGAAGTAGCTCTCGAACGTCTCCGGTCGCAGTAGGTACACCTTCTCATTGATGATGATGATGATGATGAGGACATTACCTGCACAGCCTCCCAGCCCCAGTCGCGGTACTTCTGCTCCTTGGTGAGTCGCCACAGTATGAAGTAGCTCTCGAACGTCTCCGGTCGCAGTAGGTACACCTTCTCATTGATGATGATGATGATGATGATGACATTACCTGCACAGCCTCCCAGCCCCAGTCGCGGTACTTCTGCTCCTTGGTGAGTCGCCACAGTATGAAGTAGCTCTCGAACGTCTCCGGTCGCAGTAGGTACACCTTCTCATTGATGATGATGATGATGATGATGATGATGATGATGAGGACATTACCTGCACAGCCTCCCAGCCCCAGTCGCGGTACTTCTGCTCCTTGGTGAGTCGCCACAGTATGAAGTAGCTCTCGAACGTCTCCGGTCGCAGTAGGTACACTTTTTCATTGCTCTTCTGTGCGCGCGCCTCTACTGCGCCCGAAAATCTGTAATCATTCGTTACAATAGATGTCAAAAAACTAATGATGGGATACAAAAGCAAACGAAAAGGTAGAGGACAATTGCAAAACTCTTGGCCTGCGGGTAAGATAAACTAAAGTATTCCTACAACTGATTGCAACAGAAGTGTTGAACTATAAATAGGTAAACGTCAATAAATTGATAACAATTATTATCATCAAAAAAGCGTCGGGGATCTAAAAACTCAGTGTTGTTCGGCCTCCAACCGGATGGACGGAATGGGCCTTGAAAAGCCTCGTTGACACAATCAAAGTATACTCGGCATATAAGTTACTTAAACTTAGACAAAGTAGTTTGGGATAAAAGTTGAGCGGTCCTAGTCCACCTAGATTGGACGGACATCCAAACGTGCGTTTTGATCAGTGATGCCATGATCAAACTAGCATGTTAAACGTAATTTATCGAAACATACTTTAATAGTGTCAACCCGTTGCGGTCTGCTTAAAATCGAGGTCCATGAACGCAAAATTGAACGCGGTACAATATTTTTCCTGTAAAATCCAGACTGTATTATTGACTAGTTCTTGAGAATTATTATAAAGAAACTTACAAAGAACCTTTTAAAAATAAATATAACAAAAAAAGGGTACAGGAAATGAAGTATATTTGTCCAAAGGGTAAAAATTACTACGGCCAAAGAACTAGTAAATACGTTATACCTAAAGTATTGAACAGGCTGGATTTTACAAGGCAAAATATAAAAATGTGTAAAGCTACTCTTAAGAAAAAACTTAAATGTGCATTACTCCAGTAAGGCTAGAAGATATACCATACTTTAGTTAGACAGTACACAGTAGGCAATGAATAGTTTGTAAGGTTACATGCATAGTTTAGTTATTTAATTAAGATAGATATTACAATTGTATGTTTTTCCTTTCTAAAATTCTGGAGAAAGTGGTTCATAAACAGTTGATTGATTACTGTGAGTCTCAAAACATTTTACCTGATCTACAGTCCGGCTTTAGGACCGGGCGTAGTACATCAACTGCTTTGAGTGATGTAGTTGACAACATCTTGTCTCATCAAGACAAGGGCAGTGCTACTATTCTTGTCCTCCTTGACTATTCCAGGGCATTTGATTGCATTGATATCTCGCTTTTGTTATCAAAAATGTCTTACTATGGTTTTCATGAGACATCAATAAAATGGTTCCATTCTCAGTGAAAGATCACAACAAGTGGAAATACTTGCATCTGATGGAGCTGTCTTAACTTCACAACAAAGTCCTGTATCAAGAGGTGTACCTCAAGGATCAATCCTTGGTCCACTCTTGTTCATCTTATACACTGCAGATCTTATTCACTCGATACAATTTTGTAAATATCACTTGTACGCAGACGACCTGCAGGTATACCTACCTGTGGACAAGCTACAGTTTGACAAGACCATTGCAGACTTAAATGCTGACTTGGATAGTATAGCTCTTTGGTCATCTAAAAACTGTTTGGTTGTGAATCCGTCTAAGTCTAAGTTCCTGGTTCTGGGCTCGGCAAAGCAGATTGCTACAACTATTGAACGTAATCCTTCTATCAACATGTTGAAAGAATTGAAAGAGTTGACGAAGCCCGTAATCTGGGTATTTTATTAGACGGGAGATTGCGTTTTGAAAAATACGTCATGGATGTCGTACGCCAATGTTTCTATCGCCTCAAAGTTTTATATCGCATTCGTGACTTTATTACTGTGAATCTACGCATTTCTCTGTGTGATACTTTGGTGCTGTCAAAGCTGAATTACTGCATTACCGTCTACGGTCCATGTCTGCTCGCTAAATCTTACAGCCTAATACAACGTGTACAAAACGCCTGCGCCAGGTACTGCTTCAAAATTCCACCTCGCACCCACGTAACACCTTACCTCAACTCTTCAAAAATTCTTAAAATGAGTGAACGCCAAAAACTATATATGGCAACTTTATTGTTTGGCGTTGTAAGAAATAAAACACCTGGCTATTTATACCAGAAACTTACTTGGCGTTCTTCCCGTAAGAATGAAGCAATTCGTACTTGTGGCTTGTCATGTGTATTATTTATTGTTATTGGGCATCAATGTGTTGTTTTAATTGTTTCAAATTAGCTGTACTTTGTTGTGTGGGTCAATTTATGATACTAAGTTTGCGTGTGATACTAGAAAATAAGTACATTCCTACCTACCTGTGTCTTTCTCTTTCTACATTACTTTTATATAAATATAAACTTGCAATCCTTTATTTTTACTAAATTAACGATGTTCACTTGGTGTCAGTCCCGCCTCATGCAGTGGTTTTGACAGAATATCAGCGTAACGGCTTCTGCCGTGACATTAAAGCTGAGTCAGAACCATTTCACTAGTAGGTATAGTACATAAGTTTGTCTTCATTGTAACTCTTTTACTGTAATATTTAATCTAAACTAAATGCTTCTTTATGTACTATTATTAGTGAATAAATAAATGTCTATGTCTATGTTAACAAACTGTTTTCGCAGTTTCGCGAGAATATTAAAGTAAATTATTGTAATATCTTTACACAATAAACAAAAATAAATAAATGAAGGCACTTGACTTGACACTTGCAGTAGGCCTATGTCCAGCAGTGGACACCTCAATGCTGGTGGTAATGAAGACAATTGCTTACCTAAAAGCCTCAGGTCCTAGTTTGGTCTCGGAGCGCGCGTAGCTCTCGTGGCAAGTGTGGGTGAGTTTCTTTGCTACGTCCATGTATCGCTCGGACAGAGTGTTTTCCAAAGAAGTGGCTGCAAGCGCGAACATACCGCCTGAAAACAGAAAAAAACACAGGTTTAGAGGAGTATAACCAAAGCCGGGTTGACACTATCAAAGTATCATGGCAACACTGATCAAATCGCATTTGGATGACCGTCCAATCAAAGTGGATTACGACCGCTTTTAACTTTTATCCAAACATCTTTGTCAGAGTTACTTTGTTCAAGAATACTTTGATAGTGTCCACGCGGCTTGAGAAAAACTAAAAACCAAACTTAAAAATGAAGAAAACACGAGACAGATCAAGATGTCTCATAGAGACTGCCATTGCCATTCCTACTGTACTTAATATCAGTCTGGTATGAAAAAAAAAGGTCAGGTCAAGAGTACCCTAAACCGACGAGCATGCATGAAGAGATTGATGAATGTGGAGGAGGCGAAAGAAGTATGCCAGGATCGTAGTAAGTGGAAGGAAGTAGTCTCTGCCTACCCCTCCGGGAAAGAGGCGTGATTTATGTATGTATGTATGTATGTATGAAATAAAAGTTACTTAAGTAAATACGACTAATTGGAACGGCGGTACTTTACGAGGAATACAAGAGTAACGCAACGATTAAGATTATATGCCAACAGGAACCAGGGAAACAAAAGATACTAGGAGGCGAGGCAAAACTTAGCAGCAAAGCAAGAAAGATGGTCCATCTTCTCCTCAAAGATCTTGCCGAATTTTATCTCTGCCATGCAAGATAGAGAAAAAAGAAGGGGGGAAACTCAAAGCATCTTGTTCAGTTTAGCGTGTTTCCCTATAACTATGAATCCTCATGTGTTAGGCAAGCATATCGTCAGATATGAAGTAGTGCTATGTGTTTATCAGCCCCACTAAATAGATTGAAGAACTAAAAGTAACAAAAAGTATCGAGGTAACAAGTTAAAAGAAGGTGCTTTTACTTACCAGCGAAGCAAGACAGATGCTCCATCTTTTCTTCATAGATCCTGCCGTACTACATTTCAGACAGAAAGTACAGTGTTCCAGGCGAATCTCTCAGCATCATATCCAAGGCAGCTTGCCAGGCGAATCTCTCAGCATCATATCCAAGGCATCTTGCATTACCGTCTCTAAGAATACCCACTTACTAGGGAAAAATCGAACGCGTACTATGTCTTCAGCGGTCTCTCAATGAACCAAAAGTACCAGGGACTCAAAAGAGAAGAAGAAGAGAAAAGGGGAGGCGAGGCGAACGACTTATTGGAACGGCGGTACTTTACGAGGGATGCAAGAGTAACGCAACGATTCAGATCATAACGCAACGATATATGCCAACAGGAACCAGGGAAACAAAAGATACTAGGAGGCGAGGCAAAACTTACCAGCGAAGCAAGACAGATGGTCCATCTTCTCCACAAAGATCCTGCCGTACTTCATTTCAGCCAGGTAGGACAATCCTCCAGGCGAAACTCTCAGCATCTAATCCAATGCAGCTTGCATTGCCGTGTCTAAGAACACTCACTTACTAGGGAAGCATCAGACATGAGTACTATGTCTTAAGCGGTCTCTTTATGAACTAAAAGTACCAGGGACTCAAAAGATACTAGGAGGCGAGGCGAAACTTACCGGCGAAGCAAGACAGATGGTCCATCTTCTCTTCAAAGATCCTGCCATACTTCATTTCAGCCAGGTAGGACAGTCCTCCAGGTGAGACTCTCAGCATCTTATCCAACACAGCTTGCATTGCCGTGTCTAAGAATACTCACTTACTAGGGAAGAATCAGACATGAGTACTATTTCTTCAGCGGTCTCTTTATGAACTAAAAGTACCAGGGGCTCAAAAGATACTAGGAGGCGAGGCGAAACTTACCAGCAAAGCAAGACAGATGGTCCATCTTCTCCTCAAAGATCCTGCCGTACTTCATTTCAGCCAGGTAGGACAGTCCTCCAGGCGAAACTCTCAGCATCTTATCCAAGGCAGCTTGCATTGCAGTGTCGAACATGACGCGCGCCTGCTCGTCGGTCTCGCCGGAGACCAGCCAAGCCTTCAGCAGATATTCGTAGAACGAGTCCCCTAATGCTCCGAGGGACATGTGTCCTAAAATTTAAACACACATTTGTTATTTTAAAAAAAGGATTTTTAAGTACAGTCAAGCTCAAGTGCGGTTAGACAGTCAAACTTCCAATGTAAGTCTTATGAGCGCAGAATAAAAACGGTCCAAAGTCCAAACTGTCTAACCCAGCCTGATCTTGACTGTACATGTCAGACTGGCTCCGAGCCAGTATCCTTATCCTTACTATATAATATTATAAATCTTATCTTATAATATTACTAGCGGCCCGCCAAGCGGTTTCACCCGCTGCTAACTGATTTTTCACGGGAAACAGACCTTCTCCCGACACAAATCATACATAAAAACCTTCCTATTGAATCACTCCTATCTTTTAAAAAAACTTCATCCAGATCCGTTAAGTGATTTTGAAGATTTAAGCATACAAACAAACAATCAGACAGGGACAGACGTGGGAAACGACTTTACTTTAAATTCCGTTTTTTTTATCCTTCGAGGCATGGACCAATTGGTCCATGCTTCGAGGTATGAAAAGGGGGTTAAAAGTTTGTATGAAAGTTCGTTGTCTTAAGTGTGATCCATTTCAAAATTTGTGATTAGACTTATGACTTAAATAACTAAACACCGTGTTTCAGCATATTTGAAATTTTAACCCTTAATATGGTCAAACGGGGGTTTAAAGTTTGTATGAAAGTTCGTTTTTTAAATTGAATTCGATCTGTTTCAAAATTTGTGATTAGACTAATAACTTAAAATAGTTAAACACGTGTTTAAGCATTTTTGAAATTTTAACCATTAAATGGGTGAAAAGGGGGTTAAAAGTTTGTATGAAAGTTTTTTATCATAAGTGTAATTTGTTTCAGAATTTCTGATCAGACTCATAACTTAATATAATTAAATACGTGTTTCAGCATTTTTGAAATTTAAATCCTTAAAGGTGTCAAAAGGGGGTCAAAAGTTTACTACCAGTTGGGCTACCCGTTTTCCCATGGGAATGTGACAATTTCCCGGAATACATTATACTTATAAACCTTCCTCTCAAGTTACTCTATGTAATAAAAAAAACCGCATCAAAATCCGTTGGGTAATTCTAAAGATATAAGGAGACACCAAACGGGAAGCGTCTTTATTTTATACTATGTAGTGATGATAAATCTGAGAGTTTGTGTGTGTGTGTATGTATGTTTGTTACCTCTTCACGCTCAAACGGCTTGACAGATTTTGATAAAATTTGGAACACAGATAGAGTATAACCTGGAATAACACAGGCCACATTTTACCGCAGGAAAACAACTATTAACACGGAAAAATGAGTGGCAGCGGGTGAAACCGCTTGGCGGAAATCTAGTCTTTTATATTTTCCTGAGCCTGGTTTTCATTGTGGGGTCTTGGTAAATAATATAAAAAATATTACTTGTACAATCGAATGTGTTGTAAATGGAGATAAGAGATCTGATTTGATAATATTTTATTTTAATCTCTCATTTAATGTTCGTCAATCATTTAATATTGATGATAATGGCCTTTTTGATAAAGTAGACTTAAGTCTCAATTTCATGTTCCTGACTAAAATAAAAATAGCACTGTCACTTTCTGTTAAATAGGCTTAGACAAGGATAGAAGATGATCGCCACTTAAATGGTCTCTGATTTTACGCATTTGGCGCGATATCTATCAAAATAAAGCGGCGATTAAAATGCCCGTGGCTATTCTCAATTCAATTCTCAATTCTTTATTTCTGCTTGGTATAAGTATATTTATGTTTTAGTGTATTAAAGATATGCATGCCTAGTGCCTATTTATATATGATTAACGTATATGAGTAGTATTTAGTGTTTATTGTTATTATTATACGTATGTACGTACATATTACTGATTTATATATATTCAAGCCTTTCTTTCTATTTTTTTTTTGTTTAATGCACCTACCTTGATCCTTTCTACATGCCCTAAGGTAGACTGGGAGATTACGCCTTTGGCGTTAAGTCCGGCCGTGTACATTTTTTTGCGGTAAAATAAATAAATAAAATAAAAAAAAATGCAAAATGGCGTTAAAATCATAGACTAATTAAGACATCATTATGACTTATTTAAGTCATGTCTATGACATCTACTATCCTTTTCTAAACTTATTTGACGGACAGTGACAGTGCTATTTTTAGCCAGTAACGTGGAATCGAGGTATTTTTGTGCCTAAAGGGAATTATTCAGTCTACTAGTGTTGAAATTGATAGCCACGTTTAAATAGAACACATAAGCACCAATTTAAATTAATTCACACATGGTGTTGCCCCAATAAACCATTAAGAGTCCTACTTCGCCGGAAGGAACGAAATTCAAATGAAATTCGGAAGTCATGTCAAAGAGTATATTATAGAGGTGTCACCATTTCATATAATGTTAGTCTAACTGGTACTGATACAATACTTGACGACCAATGGTAGTGCGACTGCCTGCGGCGCAAAGGTTCCGGGTTCGATTCTCGGTGGACTATTCACAAAGTTGATATTATAACTTGGAAGGAATATTAACCTACATTATATTATAAGGACCATATTTTGAAATAAGCTGAACCATTCGCCAAGACTTAACTGAACGCATAGTATCCATATTAATTATGAACTCTATAAACTGTACTGTCTGTTTGTTTGTTATCCTTACACTTTCAGTACATGAAAAGAATTCATCTAAAAATAAGGGCTTAATCAGTTCACAAAACACTTATCTTCATAACATCTCAAATCATATTTACAACTTTTTAGTTTAACGTTATTACAGAAGAAGCAAAGTCATTAAACTAAATAAAGCCAGCTTATTAGTTCAGGTTTAAATGCAAGTGGCCAGTATCATGTTACGCACTTTGCGCGAACATATTTTTGTTTCGATTTTGTCCATCCTGGTATTGTAAACTTTTTTGCGAACTTCGACATTAAGAAACTTTTTTTGGATATTTCTTTGTCATTTTCGTCATTGCGTGCACCTTAAGCGCAACTAATACTGTTAAATTTAAATTTAAATTTTAAACGTTTATTGCATAAATCAGTATACATAGATGTAAGTTCAAAATATAAATAGCAAAAACCAATTAGCGACGGCCATTATATATTCGAGTAGATAATATATAGCGGTCGCATTCTCGCACCGTTCATTAGGTTTTGAACAATATTTGTTGACCATCAGACATACACAGAGCCGCATGCCTTAAAATTTTCAAACCTTCGAACACCTTTAACAATCTTTTTCCTTTAATCACTGACACCAGTTGAATTGCTTCATAGTTAAAAAATATCATACATTTTGGTGATATATATTAAAGTAACTAAGAAAATATTAAAATCGAAGGTGCTTCTAATTGTTTTTTTGACTAAGGTTTTTAATCCATTCCTATCTGGATAATCCTGTAATTTTTGGTCTTGAAATTGGTATTTTTAGAAAAGGGATTTATAGCCATATACAATGTTTGGTACATTTCGGTGTTACCAACGAACCAGGGTGACCACAACCTTTAATATAATGATACTCTCGACCTTCCCGAAATTTTAACATTAGTATTGGCATTTTGTTCTGTGACACTCTAGGACTTTCCAGCTAGGTATAAGTCTAGAACCTTTCAACCCAGTGTTACCCTAGCATGAACATCTTGACCCAGTGCCACTCTAGAAACCTTCTACCCCATAACACTAAAAACCTTCCGAATCAATTGATCCCACTCTTGAACTGAAATCTGACAAAAATCTTTTACAACATAAATAATACTGAGTACCAAATTTTAAAACACTTCCCGTGTTAGGTATACAATTTTTTGAAAACTTGCAAAATTTTCGAGTGCGGGCAGGATTAAATTCGAAAGTCGCAGGTTCAAATCCTGCCCGCACTCGAAAATTTTGCAAGTTTTCAAAAAATTGTATACCTAACACGGGAAGTGTTTTAAAATTTGGTACTCAATTTATCGCTGGTTTTCATCGCTTAGACTACATTCAATCTGTAAAGATAGAATTAGTCACCGGTTATTAGTTGCAAAACTAACCCGGTAGATGGAGCCATGCCAAGCGTTACTGGCATTAAAATACACTTGCAAAATTGGCGGGCAAGAAATGAGCTGCGGTAGCCCAGATGGAAGAGGCGTCGCCACTAGTAATGCGAAAGTCGCAGGTTCAAATCCTGCCCGCACTCGAAAATTTTGCAAGTTTTCAAAAAAAAAATTAAAAAAAAAATACTTTTGTATACTAGGTACGCAAGTTGCAAGAGATATGGGCGTGATATGTGTATGTAGGTATGTATGTACGTAAGTACATGTACATAATTATTATCCTTGCTTTCTTATAATTTATCCTAAAACTGTGGTTGGTGGTGACCGTATGCGCAGCGCTCCATATTTACAATTAAAAATTTCCGCCGCGGTTAAAAAACTGCTTTTGTGCCGCCGTGCCGCCGTCTAGTGTTGCATATAAATCGAACCTTACTACTTCATACTAATTTGCACTAACAACCACGTCATCCTATTATTTGATCGTAAAAATATTTTAATACCTACGTCTAATCGGTTCATATTTTGCGTTTCGTTCGATGTATCAATCAACGTAGTATTGACATTGGCCAAATTATCCATAGCGGATAGAATGCCGTTGTTGTAGATAGTTGATATATTTTACGGCAAAATTCTAGCTACAATAATTTTTCACGGTCAAAATATCGAACAAATGTAGTGTGTGTCGCGTCTGCATCATATTCCGTTTATCTATGATCAATTCCACGTCAGTTTTGACAGCAGAGGAAACACATCAAAACAAAAACCTTTTATTCCCAAGGAAATCAGCCGGAAACAGTAAGTGTTTTGCTAAATTTCATAATAACTAAGACGTTTTGTCAAAAAATAACCGCCCGGGCGGGTTCAACGTGAAATTGCCATTAATAATCATACTAAGATAAATACAGTTCGATTAGCACTGGCGGAGGAAATCTCTTACGCCACGCTTCATCACTGAAAAATAGAGGTAACTTCAAATTTTAATTTCTCCGTAATTAAATATAAAATGAGATTTTGCGCTGCCCTGGCGTATTCTTCATATCTTGAAGATTAAAAAATAAAATTTTGTTGACAGTGATGTGCCTTAGATTATGCATAAAATGCATTCTCGTAGCTCGTTTTCACCTCACTTCATGGAAGTAGGCCCGTTAAACTAAATTTTTGCCGAGGCTAAACAATGTAAACACAACACTACCATTTAGAATTGTTTGCGTAGCGATTACAATTAATTGGGCTGCCACATTGCTTTAAAATATATCTATCTATTTTAAATAGAATATGACTGATAAGATTGACTGGCCCGATGGCGTAGCGGATAGTAGCCTGCCTGCCATACCAAGTGTCGTGAGTTCGATCCCTACTACGTGATTTATTACGAAATTATACCTAAACCCGCCATTCTGATGGACACGTTAGTTGTAACATTTTAAATTGGGTTTTCATAGTCAAGTAGGTAAAAATTTTAGCGTAATCTGGTATATAAGCTGTAATTAGAGTTGTTATAAATCAATGGGTGCAACGGATATAACTAGAATGCTCCTTGCGGATTTACTCAACTCTCGTCAATTTATTAATTTCCCATTAAAGGATGCGAAAACTTCTTGAGATCTCACTACCCAAGATTTACTTTTCGTAATAAGTAGACCTGTTGTGTTTTGTTCCATATATGTATGTCCTATGAGTTTTTATTGTGTACAATAAACGGTTTAATGATAAGGATGCGAATAACTACCCAGAAACTACTTACTTTTATTTTACTTCTTTTTTTTTCTCTTACTTTCTACATTTTATTGCAAAATTCGGACACCATTTGCTACACTTCATAGTATTCCCACGCACACATCATTGATTTTATAGTATTCATTCATTACATAAATATTATACATACCTATATCAAAAACACTCTTGCAACGTTCACTCTGAGGTAATGGCTGAAAACCAGTGCTGCCCTCCTTTGGGCACTTTTTGCACTGAGCCTTGGCCCTTTGCAGCACTGCAGCACACATGTGCGTTTAACATTGTGTATTTACTGCATAACCTATGTATGCCATTACTGTTTCTGTTTTTTTCTTTGTTGAGTGTATGTGTGTGTGTTGTAATTTTATGCAATAAACGTTTTATCTATCTATCTAATTACGAAATCATGATAATACTCACTCTGCCCCCATTGGCCAGTCTTCGGGTTGATGAAGTTGGGGTACAAGTCCCCTGGCTTCTCGATGTTGTACAGAGCTGATCTGATGCGGTCCACCTTCGTCTTGTACACTGAAAAAAAAATATTTTTTAATCACTACATACACAAAGACATATCACGCCTTTATCCCTTGCGTTCCATAGCGTAAATTTCCGTAAAAACAACTGCCTGACAAATATTTGAGGATGATTCAGAATGTTGTGTATCACGACAGGTTATCAGCCCATTGTCTTAAATTGCAATACACATATAACCCTCGAGTCCCTTAGTCGCCTCTTACGACACCCACGGGAAAGAAATGGGGTGACTATGTAACGAAGTCAGCATCAAAAATCTGCCCTAAGGAAAATCTGCCATAGCCGGAGTCCATCATTCATAAACAGAACCGAGGGACTTTCCGTGTCTGTCTGTCTATCGTCCCTATGTTTGCTCAGATCTTTAAAAGTACGAAGCGCATTTTGATGCGATTTTTATTTTTTATAGATAGACCCTTCCTGTCCCTTACACCCTGTATGTATAGTACATGCGGGTAAAAGGTCTTATTTACACGGTCAAACGGTTTGCAGCGGGTGAAACCGCTGGGCTGGTCGCTTGTTACATATGAGGCCGAAAATCATATTTACATAAGAATAGATAGGTAGGTTTTCAATATGTGACTTATTTATCTACAAATAACTAACATTACAAAGTTGTTTACTGATGTACCTAAACGATAAGCATCAACTTATTTTTCATTTATTACACAATAACATAAACCGAAGGTAGAGATAAGTAGTTAACAAAAGCAACTTTATACCGTGAAAAAATACGTTGTTGATACGGATAAACTCTTTCAGCAGCATGTGAAACCGCTAGTTTAGTGCAAATACAATATGCCTTGGCTTCTCTAAGCATTTTTCTTCTAAATAAGACACAGTCGATTCAGTAAATTGAAACATTTCCCAGACAAAAGGGCAGTGTAAGTTTTAGGAGTGAATTGGACGCCCTCCGGCCAGATGGACTGATGACTTTAAAATGGCGGCCTGCGTCCTGCAGTGGACTGCTATAGGCTAATGTGATGAGGGGAGTGTTACCTACCATCATTTCCTGTGACGTCACTGAGGTAGGTGAATTCCATGTGGAGTGTACCAACTTCTGACAGGATACTGTTCGGCCCCGCCCAGTGATACGGCCGGCATGCCTGCAAAAAAATATAATATAAATTAACAAGTGTTTATCAGATTCCTCTATGGCGCGAGAACAGGCAGATCGCCATTATTAGTAAAAGACTTTAAAGCGGGCAATAAGCCATCAGGTACTTCAGCCGGGATTTCCTAAGTACCAGGATAGCAGACCATCCAAGAAGTTATCTGGCTTGTATTCTAACCCAAGAATCGAAGTGGCAGTCGCCTACTGACGTCTACTGGCAGACGAGCTACTTCAGCCAAATTGTTTTAAACTACCAGGATAGCAGACACTCAAAGAAGATCTCCGCTAAAATATCTGATAAGTTGCTGTACTTACCTTAGTATTAGGATTGATTAAAGCGTAAGGCAGTCCAGTAGGCGTGTCGAAGGCGGGCAATAGGGCATCAGCCACTTCAACCGCCTTGTCTTTGAAGACACTGTCTCCAGTTAATGCGTAGCAGGATAGAAGACCTCCTATGAAGCGAATTGTCGTCTCGAACACTGACAGCTCTGAGTCCTGGAAATATTAAATTGTAGTTTTAGAAATCAATGAAGAAATGGCTTGCTTGCGTCTAGTCTAAGCTAGATATGGCTGAGAGTAAATCGAAGATGGAACGAGCTTACACTAAAATCAATTTCTATGAGTAAAACTAACCCGGTAGATGGAGCCGTGCCACACGCTACAGGCATTAAGATCTTGCAAATTTCGCGGGCAAGGGACGAACAGCGGTAGCCCAGATGGAAAGGTGTCGCCACTAGTAATGGCGAAAGTCGCAGGTTCAAATCCTGCCCGCGCTTGAAAATTTTGCAAGTTTTAAATTTTTTTTTATACCTAACACGGGAAGTGTTTTAAAATTAGTTTTGGTATTCACTTTGTATGAGGCACATCAAGTTGTTTGCCGCCGGATTCCAATGGGAGGGTAACTACACATAACATCAGCCTATAGCAGGCCACTGCTGGACGTGGACCTCTCCAAAGCCATAAAGCACGAGTTCCAGTTTTCGCTATCCAGTATCCAGAGAGTGACTAGTAGCAAGCTAATTGTACCTCTTAAGTGGGATTGATCACCTGGACTTAACATAGTTATACTACTGGTCCCATTGACCGTTCTAAATACTTAATTTATTACATAGCAATATATTTACCTAACACGAGATGTAACAATGGGCAAAACTGACAATGTATTATTAATCAGCGTTTTCAGGTCACCAGCTGATTGTCTTAGCTAAACAGATAACCAGGTCAAAATGTATCAAATGCGAGCAGTAGTTATGCCATTACTTCTAATTGATGCCATCTGTGACCAAGACTGAGTCACGTGACCTAAGAAACTGGGTAACTGGGGTCATAAGGGGTCATATGGGGTCATATTCATATTGTAGCTGAGAAGACGAGTGAACAACATTGTCACAACTGTGATAAGAAGTTTGTGCAAAGCTAACTGAAACACGACACGGCTTATTGCCCCCACTATTCCATATCTATCTATAGGTAATAATATTATAAACTAGCGCCCGCCTTTTTGGCAGAGTGATCCAAGAGACAGCTTTTTAGGTACCTTTTAGGTTCCTTCAGGTAAACGGGTGGCAGCAGGTGAAACTGCATAATATCATAATATATAGGGTGTAAGGGACAGCCCTCCGAATACTTACAGGGTGCATACGGACCATGAAAGTGAACAACTTTCCCTTAGGAACATATGTTAGAAAACGACAAAACATAATCGTTCCCCATACAAAATCACGATCAGCTGACTGCATATACTATGGGAGGTCAATAACTGAAAAAAAAAAACGGGAAGGATTTCAGTTTAATGGTCTGAATGCATCCTGTAAGTATTCGGAGGGCTGACCCGAACACCTTGTATAATATTATGAATAATAAGCGTCCAGAATCAAGGAAAAATATCAATATTCAAATACGAATTTCTGTCCCTGGTGGTAATCAAACCCGGGCCGCTGCGCAAATTATTTACAGAAAAATTACTTGTTTTGCTTAAATATCGCTTATCGCTTATCGTTGTATGTGGAAAACCATAGGTAGGGCAAACAGCAAAATATGTGCGAATTCAAAAATTTAACTTTTCCTGTTTTGAATTGGACTGCCAAAAGTTATATTCCAAGAATTGATAACGTACCAAGGTACTTATAGTTCATAAAGTATAGCTTGAGCTCTTGACAGATATCAGATTTATAAACAAAATCTTCTGTCCTTTTCACTCTTACTTGGTTCCCTATGTAGCTACCTGCTGTCAAAGGAATCATTCTATGATCTGCAGAGTATAGTACTTAATCATCACATCATACATACACATATCACATCACGCCTATAATACCTTGCAAGGTAGGCAGAGCGTAAACGGACGTAAATGTACTAAATGAAAATGCCACGTCTGACAAATATTTGAGGGTCATTCGGAAAATTGTGTATCTACATAGTGACAGGTTGGCAGCCCATCGCCAAAAATTGCAATACACACCCAACAACTCCCTAAGTCGCCTCTTACGACTCCCACGGGAAGAAATGGGGTGATGCTATTCTAAGCCGGCATGACACGGCACCACTCATTTTATGAGCTTCTTTACAATTGCATAAAATTGTCAAAACGTGGAATTTAATATCTGAAATGGTTCAGTCGTTATTTAATTATCCTGTGTATGTGCAGCGCGCGGTAATATGCCGAGGTTTACTGTTAAGGCGGCGATAGCGCACGAGCAATATATTTTTTTTTATTATTCACTAGCGGCCCGCCCAGCGGTTTCACCCGCTGCTAACTGATTCCCCACGGGAAACAGACTTTCTCCCGACATAAGTCATACATAAAAACCGTCCTCTTGAGTCACACTATCTTTTTCAAAAAAAAGTTCATCCAGATTCGTTAAGTGGTTTTGAAGATTTAAGCATACAAACAAACAAACAGACAGGGACAGACGTGGGAAGCGACTTTACTTTAAATTCCGTTTTTTTTTATCCCCCAAGAGATGAAAAGGGGGTTAAAAGTTTGTATGAAAGTTCGTTGTCTTAAGTGTGATCCGTTTCAAAATTAGTAATTAAACTTATGACTTAAAATAATTAAACACGTGTTTCAGCATATTTGAAATTTTCACCCTTAATAGGGTCAAACGGGGGTTAAAAGTTTGTATGAAAGTTCGTTTTTTTAAATGAATGTGATCTGTTTCAAAATTTGTGGTTAGACTCATAACTAAAAATAATAAAACACCTTAAATATTTTAACCTTTAAATGGGTGAAAAGGGGGTTAAAAGTTTGTATGAAAGTTTTTTATCTTAAATGTGATCTGTTTCAAAATTTCTGATTAGACTCATAACTTAAAATAATTAAATACGTGTTTCAGCATTTTTGAAGTTTTAATCCTTAAAGGGGTCAAAAGTTTACTACCAGTTGGGCTACCCGTTTTCCCATGGGAATGTGACAATTTCCCGGAATAAATTATACTTATAAACCTTCCTCTCAAGTTACTCTATCTAATAAAAAAAAACCGCATCAAAATCCGTTGGGTACTTCTAAAGATATAAGGAGACACCAAACGGGAAGCGACTTTATTTTATACTATGTAGTGATGATGGGTTTGCTCTTGACTCTAGTTTAGGTCATAGGTTTTATTTAGACAATAAAATTACAGCCATGAAATTACAAAATCAAATTACTGTCGAGGGTCCTACACATAACATATATCTATTAGTTACACAACTTAAGAAACTTTTCTAGATAGAAAAAAAAGAGAGAAACCTCTACTTTAAAAAACAATTTTATCTATTATGTCTACAGTTTTAACGTTATTACAAAAAAATGCTTGAATTTATATTTTAGTTTTGTAACAGTATTTCTCTAGTTTGTATGTCGAAAAAAACCGTAAAATCTCGCGAAAATTTGAGCGCATAATGATTGGCTGTATCTCTGGCGCAGTGCAAATGAAAGGTTAAACAGGGCCTTAAGCTTGGTTTCAAACTGTTTCATTGGTTTAAATTTTCATAACTAGTAGGTAGATTAGTTTTATTTCCAAACGCTGTCGCCGTGTGATGCCGGCTTAGAATAGCATCACCCTATTTCTTACCCATGGGTGTCGTAAGAGACGACTAAGGGACTCGAGGGATGTCAAAACACATCAAGTCAATTTTAAGCGATGGGCTGACAACCTGTCACTATAGTGATAAACAGTTATCTGATTGACCCTCAAGCTTTTGTTAGACGTGGTGTTAATATCCGTTTTACGGCCGTTAACGCTCTGCCTACCCCGTAAGGGATATAGGCGTGATTTATGTATGTATGTATGTCAGGAAGAAATTCCTTTCACAGAAGGCGGCTGGTAGCGACTGGATGGCGAAAACGGGAGATAGTGCCGTATGGCGTATTCTGGGGGAGACCTACGTCCAGCAGTGGACTGCAATAGGCTTCAAGCGCTTTAACGTTCCCGAACACAGCACATATTCTCACATACTATACCGGGAGGCCCAAATAGTGACTTCCAAAGACAAAATTTAAATGCTTTTACTGAGGAGCATCCGAATCACCTCCATGTATAGCTTATACGCTTAGATAATGTCGCGACCAGCGTAACTTGAGCTCCATGCATGATACACGCATATACTGGCCGGCATTTGTCTGCTATCTCACCTGATGATAAGTGACGATGCAGACGATAATGGTACATGCTTGCTAAGATAATGTCGATTCACTCTTGCCTTTGGCCAAGTTATAATGTTCCAGACACAGATACGCCGGCAAGGCATTCCGCTCTTTAGCTGCTCGCATTATGAAGATTGAAGCAAATCGCTTCGAGCGACATAAAGGTATATCAACAACATAAGGGTGGAACCCCAGCCGGCGACGCGTGCCCCGGACGTAGGATGGGGGTATTAGGTCGTTACCGGTAGTGGTCGCGACACTATCTAAGCAAATGAACTTTATATTCCGTGATTTTTGTAGTTTTTAAGTTATTCCACTTTTAAAGTTTTGTAGGAAAATGTCGACTGACGGCTTTTTTTCTTTTTTTGTACGCTAGAAAGTACAAATCATGAAGATGATAATAACAGTAATTACTTGAAAATCCTGTTACGGAAGTAAAAACAAAATATGAAAAATAGCCTGCCAGTAGAATTTTTACATTCGGTTACCCCTCAGTATAAGACATCCAAATTTTGTCATTGAAGGTTCCTATTCGGGCCATCCTGTATTACGCTGCAACAATGTGAGGCAATTAAGCTGGTCAGCTGAAAATTGTTGCGTGCACGTACATGTGCGGTTTTCCTCCATTGTTATTACATGTTACATTGTAGATAATGTCCCACAATTCCACAAAGTAAGCACAGTCTGTGCAGGAAGATTATAGGCGTGGGCAAATGCGAACTTATAATTTTTTCTTAGGTTGCTATCAGTTTTTAATCAACTGTCTAAAATAAATTAACCAATAAAACTAAATACATGAATATTTATGATTTTTTACTGAAAGCAGGAGATAACTATACATTATCAATACACAAAATACTTCTACAATTACTTATGAGATCCCTTCGGTATACACCTTCGGAAATATTCGCTTGGACACAGACATCTACAAATCCATTATATTCTGCAGTTACATCAAATTTACCTCTAACCAAAGAGCTAAGCCACCTAGTCATGTTATTTCTGACAAAGGACTCACAGTGCGATCGATTTGCAGGAATGTCAGAGCATCCTCAACCATTTTCTGAACCTCGACCCAATCACCACTTTTTTTTAAATCGTTTGTCTGGTCCGGAGATTCTGATTGAAGACTCTGGAAAAAGGGTATTTCGGACCTGCAGCAACAATACTCACTACATCAGTGTAATGCACGACCTATGTGGCGTAGTTGTATTGTGACTACCTGAGGCGGTTAGATTCCCATATGGGCACTCAAAAAGTAGATTCCGTCCCACTCTGGTTGAACATTGCAGGTTGTATCATCTGATTATCTGTAGGAATGATGATTTCGTGCTGCGGTCGTTCGTTACACAACCTTGTCAGAGGTCTATTACTAGTAGTGAGCAGACAAGGGTTAATCGGGTCGTTCGCCGACTCGGTGTCCGATGCGAGAGAGAAAACTAGTGTAATGCAGATACTCCTCGACCCAATCCCGCCCTTCTGTAAATTCGTCCTTTAATCAAATCAGAGAGTGACCAGACCCTCCAAGATGGTAGCGCCAAGCCTCTAGCAACAAATAGCCCCTTATCACCGAAGACACTGGAGATATAATGCTTTTGGACCTAGATTCATATAGCAGCTGCAGTATTTACAAAATCAGTGTTATGCAGATGCTCTGCGGACCAATCTCGGCCTTCCCAAAACTGGTACATCAGTTCCATCAGGTGTAAAGTATCCATCTAGGTCATCAACGACGGTGGGCTCAAGCCTCTGAAGACACTTTACTCTGGCCAAGTAGGTATTCAAAAGAATGCAAACAAATTAAATAAAAGAAAGACAACATTATGCCCGTGGCAGAAAATTCATCATCATCATGGGGTGCCACCTTCAAATTGAAGTTCGGAGGTCAGCATGTAGAAAACGGTCTTGCGCCGCCCAGAAAATTACAGAAAATAATAGCTCTCACTCAGCCAGTGGTTGAATTCTTTTAAATACCTACATGTACACAGTAAAGAAAGATGAGATCTGTTGGACCTGTTCTCATATAGTAGCTGAAGTATTGACAAGATCATATGAAGATGCTCCGCGAGTTAGTCTCGGCCTTCCCTAATTCATCAGTCCGATCCGGTATGGAGTATCAATCCAGGCCTCTGAAGACACTAGAAAGATGACGTATCTTGCACCTGGTCTCATATATCAGCTGTACTTCAAACATCAGAGATATGCAGATGCTTCACAACCAAGTCGGCCTTTATCTAAATTCTTCGATTAATCCTATCAGGGAGAGTGCCCAAGCTAACCACGCTGATGGCGCCAAGCCTTAAAGATCCCAAAAAATACTCATTGGACTTGGTCTTATCAAGAAGCTACAGTACTTACAACATCAGTGATATGAAGATGCTCTGCGACCCAGTCCCGTCCTTCTCTAAACTCATCCATCAGTCCCATCAGGTATAGAGTATCCAGTCCATCCACGATGGTGGCGCCAAGCTCACCACCACCGAAGACACTGGAAAGGTGTGGTCTCTTGGACATGGGCTTCAGCTCGTTCTTCCCCCACGCGTACAGCTTGTAGTTGTTCCACGCGTGCTTCATCATCTGTGGAAGATAAGAGAAAGTTAGTCTTTGTATTATGATTTTATGCACTTACAATGCTATATTATTCTCATGAATGAAAATAAGAAACAATTGAAAAACCTTTAACCTAATCTAATTGAATTGAATATTTAAATAGGCTTGTGTCGAGTGGCTCGTTTGATTTACAAGTAAAACGAGCCACTTTTAAAAACGATATTTTCAATTAAAACTTATGTGACGTCACTATACACTAATAAGGATAGCGTCAAAATTGATTCAATGTTTTTCACGTTAATAAGTATTTTATTGCATATTTTGATAAACGATGAATGAGAACTATTATACTTTTGGTAACAGATTTGAAACATCCAAGGCTCTTATTTTATTAACTTCGCAGGATACAACCCTAATAAAAGGTTTAAATAATTATTCTAAAAGATGTCGCCAATCATCGCTTCAAGACGAACATCAAAAGGTTAAGAATTTGGTAGTAGCAGTCAAGGTGCTGGTAGCTCAGATGGTAGAGCAGTATGGCGGTATTCTATGGCACCGGGTTCAAGTGCCGGCCGCTCACATTATACATTTACATATTTTCATCTTAATATGAGATAAGAGGAAACATATTTTGATTGCGGAAGGAAAATTACTTTGATGGAAAGAGTTGTGCGGCGTGTCGATGGTGTAATTTATTTATGTGCTTATTATCGGCCGTGTGATGCTGGCTTAGAATAGCATCACCCTATTTATTTTCTCTGGGAGTCGTAAGAGGCGACTGAGGGATTCGAGTGTGTGTTTTGCAATTTGAGGCGATGGGCTGACAACCTGTCACTATGGCGGTACACAATTTTTCGAACGACCCTCAAATATTTGTCAGACGTGGCGTAAATGTCCATGTTTGCGGACGTTTGCGCTCTGCCTTCCTCAGAAGGGATTATAGGCGTGATATGTGTGTGTGTGTATCCTGGTGAAAGACGGACTCTTCAAACTCGTGGCGTAAGAAAAAAAAAGTGTAATAAAAACTGTCATCGTAGACGTTTTAATTGTAGAATACCTACACCACTTATGAGAGATACAATTATTATTATGATTGTACTCTTTCGAATCTGAGGCCCACAGGGACCCGGGTTTTTGAGGCATGTGCGGGGCCAAAGCCAACAGCACAGATACCTTGTGTACCAAATAATGTTAGCTCTGTTTCTCACCCAGAGCCAGCACACGCCTGATGCAAGGACTATTGCAGAGGAGAGCCGGATTACTAGGGCTATGGGGACGAACTTGCTGGACCGGTTGCTGGTTTATTGATTGAGACTACGGGGCGCCTACCACATCATATGTCTCAATCTTGATTATTATTATAATTAGCCTATTGTATCCCATTGATAGGCAAACGCCTCCCCTCCCTTCTTCCGTGCATATAAATACCTCCAGAGATAAACTAAAATTACAATATTGCAATTATAACATAAAGCCCACCCGCTCAGTAACAAGAAAGTACTAACATCAAAATAATATGATAAATTTGAGGATTCCTACATACACATACACACATCACGCCAACAATCCCCTGCGGGGCCGGCATAGCGAAAACGGCCGCAAAAAACGGACATCCACGCCACGTCCGACAAACACTTTGAGGGCTACTCAGAAAACTGTGTAGCGCCATAGTGACAGGTTGTCAGCCCATCGCCTAAAATAGGATTCCTAAGGTAATCGAGTCCCAGAAAAAAGGGAAAAGGAAGGCGGCATGATCTTCAGTGCAGGAAATAGACATCACATCACATCATTTCACCATATTCATCATTTCTTATACAGAACAGACTTATCTGAGTATAATCTTTTTGTCTCTGAGTCCGCCAGCGGTTTTAATGGGTTTTCCCGTGAGAATACGTAAGATGTTTTCCCGTAGCAAAATGTAGAAAAACCTAAAGGCATATTAAAGTCACATACCAGCTCTACAAATAAACAGCTAGCTATACATTTACACCATTAGTACAACGGTGCGGCGACTCTAGCGAAAACAACATTCCCAAAAACCAACATTTTATAATTTACGACTTTTAATATTCCATCACATTTTTCGTTGCAGTTTTTTCGCGAATACTAATTGAAAAACTGGTACGGTTCAGTTGGTGAATAAATAGTGATGTTTTTCATAGCAGCACGAGCTCAAAGTAGGTAAAGTTAGGAACGAAACTCTTTAAAGAGAACAAGTTTTTAATCTCAGTGTGGGCGGGGCAGTAAGTACCTTTCAGGGATGTCCGGACCAAGAAAAAGTCGTAGAGAATTCGCGACACGAAAGAGGTCCTGCAGACGCAGCACTGTCAAGATAAATCTAACATCACGTGGAAAGTTTCCAAACGCATACAACCCTAATCTCTTCAAAGTAAGAGTGAACAGGCTTCTTCTGAGTGAGCTCGCTCCATCTTAGACTCTGTCTCTATCCTATGACCTAGACTAGAGTCAAGAGCAAACCCAATATAAATAAAATAAAATAAAATGAAGGCTTTAAAAAACACCTTCTTAGGGTCAGTTCAGACAGAACGGAAAAATCCTCGCGGAATTTTCTAGTTCCATTAAAATTACAACCGTATTAAACACTAATTAAAGTATAATATTGTATGAATATCGGCGCAGCCTTCAAGCGTCGCCCGGCGCATGCTCGCGACTCGGTCGCGCGCGTCCTCGCGCCCGCTCGGGAAGGCTCGAGGATGCCCGACACCGCGCGGGCACGTCCCGACTTGCTCGCGTATCGCCGCCCGCGCTCTCAGTGTTGCTTAGCTTGTCTTGTATTATTGAAGGGGATTTTTCTTGTTTTTGCGCCCCATGGACGAAGAAAAGCTGATTTGTTTGGTACAAAGATATGAGTGTTTATATAATGTGTCCAGTCGTACTTACAGCGACAGATTCATAAAAGCGAATGCCTGGGAAGAAATTTCGAAAGAAATAAACAAACCAAGTAAGTTTATATTATAATTGATTTACCAGTATACATACATAATAGGTTTTTATTTTGCAAATAGTATATTTAACCACTGCGCGTAATTATATAATTTTGCCATGGGACAGACCCGGCATTTGAACAAAATTATTCAGCAAATTTATCTCTTATATCAAAGGCCGGCAACACTGGTGATTTTGCTCGCGTCGGCTCGCGATGGCGCGCGCCTCCTCGCGCGGGCTCGAGCCTTCTCTCGATGTCGCGCCGTCTCGAAGAACATCTTTGCTCTCGGTGTGAATTGCGGCTAGAGGATGCTCGAGCTCGCGCGAGGATTTTTCCGTTCTGTCTGAACTGACCCTAATTCTTAGATATGTTTGATAGATCGTCACTGTCTGCCGTGTGATGCCGGATAAGAATAGCATCACCCCATTTCTTACCTATGGTTGTCGTAAGAGGCGACTAAGGGACCGGACAGGGACCGATGGGCTGATAACCTGTCAATAAAGTGATACACAGTTATCTGATCGACTCTCAAACTTTTGTCAGACGTGGTGTTAATATCTGTTTTACGGAAGTTAACGCTCTGCCTACCCCGCAAGGGATAAAGACGTGATATATGTATGTAGATGTCATTATAATGGTGCAGCGGTGTCACGAAATTTTAGTTTGTAATTAAAATGCTAATTTTGGGTGGTGTTTTATCGTGTTTTCGATAATTAAGATCATAAAGTGCTTGCGTTGAACATTATTGCGAATGATTTTACAAAATCAAGTGAGGATTTACTTAGGCCTCCGCACAGTTGGTTTTTTTATTATAATAAGGATTTTGTTTGTAATAAACACACTTTTACAATAGTTTTTACTCTGCCAAACTACATCATAGTTTGTAGGCACATGGTTTTTTAATGGAAAAAATACATCATTGCACTCATATAAAACACATTTTTATTAAGAATAGTTTGTTACGCAAATTTAAAGATTTATTGTTTTAACACTGATAGCTAAAATCCGTTTTGCTACGGCTACGGTAACAAGTCAAATTCGATGTAGACAAAATAGAACCAGGGACACTCGCAAATAAGATTTGAATAGTAGAATTTAATAAATTATGAATTAACATTTATTATGATTAATTATGAATTTGGCCGTGTGATGCCGGCTTAGAATAGCATCACCCCATTTCCATTCCCGTGGGTGTCGTAAGAAGCGACTAAGGGACTTGAGGGTGTGTATTGCAAATTTAGGCGATGTGCTGACAACCTGTCACTATGGTGGTACACAATATTTCAAATGACCCTCAAAGGTTTGTCAGACGTGGCGTAAATCTCTGTTTTGAAAAGCCGTTTACGCTCTGCCTACCTCTTAAGGGATAAATGTATTGTATGAATTAGCAACAGTATAGGTAGGTACGTATTTGCCACTCTGAACGAACTCTTGACAAGAGTAATTTATTTTCATCATCACACGTTTCATGAAATCGTAGACATGTCGAATAATTACCGTTGAACAAAAGCGGTGACTAAATTGCGTCTCAGGTGTCTAAAACCTTCGGTTGGCGGACCCCCCTTACCAGTGGGTAAACGACATCGTGGCTGTAATGGAACAACTGGATGAAGGGGGCAGACGACCGTAAATACTGGTGTGAGAAGAGCCCTATGCCCAGCAGTGGGCTGATGTGGGCTGTTGAATAACATTTTCTAGGTCAAAGTTAGCGGCCTTAGTGACTTGGGTAAAGCGGCGAGACTTTTCTTATTACAGACATTTACAGTTTAACTGATCAATCACGCCCAAGATGGGTGTTTCAATCTATAGAAGCCTAAAATTAGGCTTGAACAAATTAGCTGCATACATAATTAAATTTTTTGTTTGAAATTGAGTAGGTACAAATAAAAATCTGAAAACGAAATAGGCAGTTACGCGTTAGGGAAAGTCCTGTGTTACTTTCATGAGCTGAATTGGCCCATGAAACTTAACAGCTTTACCCAACAACAAAATGGATTTCCTGTCCATAGACGTGCTCAAGTTTTCATTCATACATTTCAGTCAAGAAGAAGCCTTTAAAACCAACCTCGATAACTTTGAGCCGTTTCGCCATTGTAGAGTTACCATCCAGGATCTGGTCATTGGTCACCTGGAGATTCATGGAAACCACCTCCCGCGGGAACCGTCTTGATGGACTGCTTTTGATGTCAGCCATACGTAACACCAAGAATACCATCACAGTAAACGTGGCAACGGCCACTAGAAAACGCAATCGCGTACGCATTTTGACGATTCACTTCACTTTTTACGTTTCAGTCTAAAGCCTCTGACGTGGCGACACTAAAAAATTAATTTAATTCAATGATTGATACACTATTTACACGACTGTCCAACCAAGAAAGAAGTGTAATGTTTTTAGAGTTCATGTATGTATGTTTATATGTGCGATTCTTTAAAGGACTAAAACTCGTTAACCACTGAACAGATTCGAATGGGAATTGTATTGGAAGAAATCTTACATAGTCCCGAGTCCCGAGTGTCATAGGCTAAGCTTAATCAATTTTTATATTTATTATGCTTGTTTAATTTATTATTTTCCTTGTAGATAGATCGCTTTAACTACATATGTTGTACTCTTGACCTTTCCGAGATAATCAGAAAGATCGCTGGGTAAATTTTTTGTCGAATAATTTCTCTGATGACTGTAACGAACCTTTTTCAGTCTATTTAATTGCTTGTACTATTTTGACGTTATTATGGTCAGTTACAGTTTATCGCAAAGAAATATTTCTGTTTTATTTGTTTGCTTGATTCGGTATTTTTATACGATTGTTTGATAAACATAATGCGTACATTATAAGTATCCAACACAACAAGTGACTAAATAAAAATATTATGTTATTTGTTGTCTTAACATATTATTCGCAAACTCAGTTAAACAGATTGTCTAAACAATACAAATGGATCTCCGATACGAGGTCAAAATGTTAACAATACCAAAATGTAAGCACTTTCAAAGATAGTGTAACAATAAGTTAATAAATTTTACAAAATCACATCGGCTATCACAGACGTAAATTGCAACAAAAAAAAGAACTAAGACTTTTATTTACGTTATTTGAATTAGGAACAACACAATTTCTGCGCAGTGATCGTGCGCACGCGTCGCTACCGGCGCCACAACTGACTGATTAATTACACGCTCCGCTCCGCGACTAGTAACTCCGTGTTATCAGTATGTAGTAACGAGTTTACATACAATACCTAAAATCGCACGATGTGTTGGAATTTTCTCAAACGATAACGTTGCCGAATATCTTTTGCATAGAAAATTCGACAAAATTATAAAAAGAAAAAAAATTACCAAATTAGCCAAGGGCAAAGTTTATTATAATCGTTAAAATGTCATTACTCAGTATTACAGAACAGAAAATAATAATAGGTAAGGTAAAATCATAATTATTTCGCAATTCTAAGAAATACATATTCTACAAAATAATTAATACCTATTCGTGTTAAATAATAACAATGAATAGGCATTCAAGATATTTATTTCTTAAATTAATTAATGTACTGCATCGCAATATTCGCAAACGGGAGTTTTTCTTTTTGAGAATTAAAAAGCACTGTGTAGATGGCGTTGAACTGACTATGTTACTAGATGCCAAAGTCAAAAGGCATGAAAAAAAGTAATTGCTCTTTCCGAATTTATCCGTTTTTCGCGCTTTGTTATTAATGAATACACTGTTTTGTTTGTACGTTTGTACTCTGTTTTTGGGGTAAGGGATCTACTTCCTAGCGGTCCATCCCAGGCAACGGCAACACAGGCTTGCCTGTGGATAAGTCCGGCTGAACGATCCCACTAAGCGGTGGAAGGCTCCGTGAGGGGCCGCCTGGCTCGCGACCACCATCCCACCGAAGTCTGGCGCCAAGTAGCCACCTGCGTTGTGTCAGTGTGTGGGAGTGCCAGTGCCTTAACAGGCTTCTTCTGGGTGAGCTCGCTGTTTTCGTTAATATGCAGGGAAACTCATGAAAGTAAATAATTTTGAGATGCCAGTGATGTAACAATGATTAGTAACGTTTCGTCTTACGTTCTCATGCATCCAAGTAAAAAATATCGAAAAGTTATGTGATATTCCGTTCTTTACGTAAACGTACCAAGTACAGCGCCATCTATCCACTAGATGCAAGACCCGCGACTAGGAACCAGTAAAAAAAAATTCCCTATTACAACCGGTAAAAAAATATAGATTACCAAGAAATGATACTTTTGACATGGCGAATGGCATGATTCTGGAAGTCCCAGAATCGCAATCATGCCAAATATGTGTAAACAATATGATATCGCAAATGTGTGTTGACGAAATGCTCATGAGGGATAAACATGCATTGTTCGAATATGGCTAAGGGCAATGTTTGGAAGCTTATCTAGGAGTTTTTATAGTAGTAGTTAAGATTTTTTTATTATTACTGTACCTACCATGTCAATATTTTTATGAAAAAATCATGTATGGAAGAAATCATATTCTTTCACTAGAGATTGTGACAGGCATAACCGCAAAAAATAGAATGGATCAACCCAAGTATAGATTAGCTAAAGTTAGGACTTCATATGAAAGTATACATTGAGATTATCAGATATTTAATTAAAGTATGTTATGTAGTTCTGTTATACGTTAAATGATTACATAAATGACAGAGGCATGGAGCTCTTAAATTCCAGCGCAGCTCAAGAAACACGCACTCATTTTTAATATCAAAATGGGGCGTGCGTGAAGTTTACAACTGACAACATTTTAAAATAACCATACTCATATAGTTTTTTAAATTTGACATTCTGAGAGTATTCATTGTGAATCTTATATTCAGTATTCTTTTCATTTTTTTTAAAGTAAGAGTTTTAGTGAACGTATAGAACGGAACGACACATAATTTTTCGATTTTGCGATTAGATTCTCTTAGACGTATGAGGTCCTAAAACGAAACGTATCTAACTATCATTGTTGCATCACTCGCATCACAAAAATGTTGACTTTCATGGATTTCCCTGCATATTAACGAAAACAACGTACAAAAAAAACAGAGTTTTCATTAATAACAAAGCGCGATAAACGGATAAATTCGGAAAGAACAATTAGTACTTTTTAGGGTTCCGTACCTAAAGGGTAATAACGGAAACCCTTTTACTGAGGCTCGGCTGTCTGTCTGTCTGTCCGTCCGTCCTACAGTTATAAGGCTGTACCTCCTAGACTGTTGAAATTTTCACAGATGATGTATTTCTGTTGCTTCTATAACAATAAATACTAAAAATTAGAATAAAGTTAATATTTATGGGGGCTGCCAAACAAAACTCGTGTGTTTTTTTTGCGCGTTTTTATAGATAATGGTACGGAACCCTTCGTGCGCGAGTCCGATTCGCACTTGGCCGGTTTTTTTCATGTCTTTTGGCTTTGGCATCTCGTCACGTTGTCAGTTCAACGCCATCTACAGAGTTCTTGGTTTCTTTTTTTAAAAAAGAAAACCCTGTGTCGCTTTTCATAGGAATAACAAATTTAAAAAAAGAACCGTACGTAATTGAAATAAAGGTGACAATGACAAACGTCACTTGTTGCCGCCGGGTGACCGTAAGAGCCATTTGTCATTCTAGCCAATGTCACCTTTATTTCAATTACGATAAGAGTTCCTCTTCGAATTCCCAGTCAAAAGTGCTCGATCTATTGCTATTAAAAACTTCTCTTGCTCTGCGGCGGCCCTTAGTCAAAATAATGGTGGATCCTACTTTACGTATACCAATGAGGTACAAACTGGGGAATTAATGGCGCCTAATTCGACAATGCCTTTTTTTCTGCGATTGCTCGAAAATGTGTCATGGCAAAGTTTGGTACATACACATACACATATCACGCTTATAATCCCTTGCGGGGTAGGCAGAGCGTAAACGGTCGCAAAAAACATTTACAAAACGGACATTTACGCCACGTCTGACAAATATTTGAGGGTCATTCGGAAAATTGTGTATCGCCATAGTGACAGGTTGTCAGCCCATCGCCTAAAATTGCAATACACACCCTCAGATCGCCTCTTACGACTCCCACGGAAAAGAAATGGGGTGATGCTATTCTAAGCCGGCATCACACGGCATCTCATTAGTGCGTTTAGGCACAGTCGTGCCTGCTGCCACGTGCTATAAGCTTTGTATACCTCCCCATCCCCGTTGACATACATACGTACATAAATCACGCCTATATCCCTTACAACCATGTCAGAGGCCTACTACTAGAAGTAGGCAGTTGAAACACCAGGGTTCATCGGGTTGTTGGCCGACTCCGTGTCCCACACGAAAAAGGAATGGTCCCCATTAATTACCACAATACAACCACATACTTTCAGTCCCACCAACACCCATAAACTCCAACCCGTGGAAACCAGGAGGAACTAATCTTGAGAATGTCGGGGCTAGTTGGGTACGTTGGGGCAATCTCGGCGCAGTAATTAACCGGCGAGTGGCGACGTAAATCCCGCCTCGCCCCGCTCACAGATTTACTGTTATGGCCCTTGCAGACCATACGGAGTTTTACACGAGGATGTATCGCAGACAGTTTGTGGTGGAGTAACTGCTGAAGGGAATCCAGGCGAAGCCTCTATTGAAAACGGTGCTTAGTTCTGTTTAAGGAATTTAGGGCCTTATAACATGCGTTGAACGCGTGATATAAATATATTGTATGGACACACATTCACACATATAAAACGCCTTTATCCCTTGCGGGGTAAGCAGGGCGTTAACGGCCGTGAAATACGGTCACTGTCGCCACGTCTGACAAATATTGAGACCGTTTTAGAAATCAGGCATCACACGGCAACATAAATACATACATACGGGATTAATACATAATGTTGTATTATAATAAAGAACTAGAATAATATCCTGGCCGTTTCACACAGCGCCCTCTAGCCCCAAAGCTTTTACTATGGGAACTAGATAGCTGATATTAATAGATAAATACTTTTTTTGTAAATAAATACATACAATACATAGAAAACCCAGACTCAACACAAATATTTGAAAATTAGGTTACAAATAACTGAAAATACTGCAACGGGGTTCTTACCGCGATACTTATTTTTGTTTCAGTATTTAGAAAACCGTTTCAGTATTTTGAATTATTTTGTGTGACCGCGAAAGTTTAAAAAACAGTTTATAGGTTACAAAATATATTTGTACTGTGTGGGTGGATTGAACCCACAACCCTCGGCGTAGCAGGCAGAGGGTACTATTTTGAAAGCCATCGGGCCAGTAAATATCTCTATGACTCTATCGCATGGTTTAATGTAAGTAAGACATCCCATTGGTTGTTGGCCTCGTTTAGTAACTCAAACACGTTACAGCTATCACCGGCCTGCAAACGAAGCCAACGAAGCGATTTAATCGATGACTTCCTCCTTCCCTCTGTTGGAGCTTTATTTGCCGAGAGCTTTTTACTTCTAAGATTTATTTACTGCAACAACCACAGTCCACTGCTGGACATAGGCTTCTCCCTATTGGGGGTATTTGCTATACTCACCACGAATTGGCAGGCGGATTGGCGACCGCAGTGTTATAGATGTGGACAAAATGAGACAAATGCGAGCCTAATTTTTTAAATACAAAAAATGTGCTTTACAGACACGTAACGTTATTTTTGAAAATTATGCTCCTTCTTGCAAACGCAGTTATTTATTTTTTTGTCATTTTGTCAGTTAATTTTACTTTTGTTTATGCATGAAACTTACAAAAAAAATTGAACCTTTTTATATGACAACTTTAATATCTCATGGTTTTATGTAAGTACGACATCCCATTAGTTGTTGGCCTCGTCACAGAATAATAACTAGTAACTAGCGTTACAGAAGCTTTACTTCGCAATGGTTTTCAAAGAAATATGTACTCAATCTGAAAGACAATATGATTTAATTTAGCTTGCGTTCCAGTCAACCACGTGTTCATTTGCATACCTGCCAAATATTTTTTTGAGGGAATATGAGCCGCGGTCTAGGGTTGCTTACTTCGAGAAACTACTTACGCCATCTAGCGCACAACACGAGCGTTTACTCCTACTTTTGGCGGGCACGCAGCAGGCAGCGACGAGTACGTTCATGTAGTCTAACACCTTGCAGCATAATTTATTGTATATGCTATACGATTATTGCCGAAGATTTAATTCAATGAAGTAATAAACCTGCAATAGTCCTTGCATCAGGCGGGTGCTGGCTCTGGGTGTACGAGTACTTCTATAGTGCAGACAGAGCAAGTATCCGCTTGATGTACACATCACAACACATTATTTGGTATAAAAAAGGCCTCTGTGCTGTTGGCTTTGGCCCCACACATGCCTCAAAGGACCGGGTCCCTGTGGGGCCGAGATCCGAAAAGAATACCAACATAATAATAATAAAATGTATACCTACTAATAATAATATTATAATGTATACTAATTTTTTTCCCGTGGGTGTCGTAAAAGGCGACGACGAACAATTTTAGGCGATGGGCTGACAACCTGTCACTATGGCGATTCACAATTTTCTGAATGACCCTAAAATGTTTGTCAGCCGTGGCGTAAATGTCCGTTTTTAGCGGTCCTTTACGCTCTGCCTACCCCGCAAGGGATTATAGGCGTGATATATGTATGTATGTATGTTTTCGTCTGTCCATCTTGCAAAAAATTGTCGAGAAAGTTGAACAAATAGCGCACGCGTGTGACTTCTTTCGCTTGCGGCAGCCCGCTAGATTAGCCCTATCGCCATAGAGTAGAAATCACATAGAGATGACACTCCCGCTCCAGACGCGCTCAAGGTCAATCCGTCTGGCTGTCTCTTAGAGAACAATTCAGTCGGGAGTGCGCTTCGCCGCGGAAACGTTCGTCGTGCGGGTCGAATTTTCATTTTTTGTGAAAAATTTAGCAATGCCTAATTATTGTGGTGTGTATGGCTGCAAAAGTGATGCGAGGAAGACTCCGCATCTAAGTTTTTTTAATTTGCCTAAAGATGAGCCAAGGTAAGTGATGATTTTACAGTAAATACCTAGACACCTCATTCGTTATTATACGTAATTGTTGTGTGTACTCCTATTTTTACTTACGTAGGTACCTAGTTTCCATTTTCTATTTCAAACTACCTAGGTGCCTAAGTCATTTTTTGTTAGCTGATAATGATAAATAAGTACATTCGTATCGTAGGTATGTTTTGCACCTATTTTAAAAATTCTGTACCTACCTATTAACAATAAAATGGTAAGGTATTACGAATTAGTATTATTTTAAACGGGTAAATATTTTGTTCCCACGGGAAAACTGTTAGCAGCGGTCGCAACCGCTTGACTGGCCGCTAGTCTGGAATAAAATTATTGGCACGTGACAGCCCCGACTTAAAGCTCGGGAGAGTGCGGGGCGTTACGGGCTGCGGGGGGAAGTAGGTATTTAAAGCGCGGCTTTTGTGGCCCAGACAAAGGAGTTTCGTTTCTATACGCAGTATTATTATCTATTCTTATGCTATCGCAGTGGCCGGCGCCTGGAGGTATGTTTTCAATACCTACACGCGGAGTGACACAGGCCTGGCCCCTGTTTAATAAAGCTGACAATCCGACATAATTGTCAAAAACCTACAAATTTGTCGCATTGTCATGGTAAACTCGTTTAATAAAAATGACAATTATGTCACAAATCGACAGGTAAAGTATTGACAAATTGTTGCAATTGTAAATGCGTTTAATAAAACTCTACAATTATCGAAAACCATGGTCGAGCCCCGTGACAATTGTCAGTGACAAAATTGTCGCATAATCGTGACATATTTGTCGGCTACTGACAAAATTGTCAAATATTAAATTTATGGAATTGTGTGACTACTACTGACTACTACTACACTAGAATAATTCATACAATTTTAATGTTTATTCGAATAAGAGGTTTTTGTGACTATAATTCTTGTTTTGTCGGTGTTTTTGGATACCTTTCAATTATGGATATGAATAATAAAATTACCACTTTGGGGCTGATATTTAACAATAAAGATTTACTGTTTGGCATCACTACTCTCGCTGTTAGAAGCACCATTTTTGGAAAAATTAAGCTTTTATAAGCTTTAATTGATAGCGCGACATAGGGTAGGGGCACCTGTCAATAATATCCGACAATTCTACAAATATGTCAATATGCCGCGACAATTATCCGTTTTATAAAGCAGAATCGACAAGTTTTTCACGACAATTTGTCACCTGTCACCTGTCGCGCGAAAAGTTTTATTAAACAGAAAATTGTCAAATTGTCACGATAATCCGACATATTTGTAAATTTTCCACCATGACAATTTTGTCACCTGTAAGTATTATTGAACAGAAACTTGTCAAATTGTCGGAATTGTCAACCATGACATAATTGTCGCATAGTCAGTTTTATTAAATAGGGGCCTGGCCTCGTTTAGTAACTCAAACACGTTACAGCTATCACCGGCCTGCAAACGAAGCCAACGAAGCGATTTAATCGATGACTTCCTCCTTCCCTCTGTTGGAGCTTTATTTGCCGAGAGCTTTTTACTTCTAAAATGTATTTAATGCGACAGCTACAACAGTCTACAGCTGGAAATAGGGGTTATTTGCCATACTCACCACACTTGGCAGGCGGATTGGCGACCGCAGTGTTACAGATGTACACAAAATGTATTAAGTGCTTTACAAACACACACACAACGCAACCGTACAAAAAATTTGCGACCTTAGATTTTTGTAAGTTGCCCATTCTCGCAAACGCAGTCAAATTAAAATATAAATTATATTTCACGTTATGTAATTTTGCAAGAAAATAATGTATTTTTATTTTATTTATTTATACCCTGAAATAATGCTCGCTAAACCGAACTTTTATTCCAGTACAATAGAATAAAAGTTAACAATGTCAATAGATACAATTCATCGGGCCATTTCCGAATTCGTCGACTAATACCACTATTACTAACTCTACAGTAAGGCCATCCCAATAAGCCGTGTCAAATTTGTGCTAATGCTATGGCAGAGGGTCAATTTTCCTTCGTTGACATCTTTTTTGGTATGGAAATGACTACTGTCAAAATGGCTCATTGGGGTCACGTTAGTAAACATGTGTTTCGCCCCTTCCTTCCATCTTACGTGTTGAAGTAGCATAATACTTGTCTACCTCATTATTTCTTGTATTCTTTACAGATGGCCAACCCCTAGAATAAACTCAGACTCCACCCTCCGTATCTTCAAATTTTAATTTAAAAAACTTCTTCTCCCCTCTCACTTGACAGCGTCACTCTGAGCACGGTTCAAGACGCCTTCCTAGGCTAGGTGCTGCCCTCATTGATTTAAGCCAGCACTGAACAAAATCCGACCGTCCAGTGGCGCCCTCTAATGTGTTTTATTAATTTAATTAATTCTGGAACAAATATCAAAACTCTAAGGACAAATTGTTATCCAATACGATAAGTTAATTTCAAAATACAGCAATGAGCTTTTCCTGTGCCTTATTTTAAACTTAATAGCTTTAACTTTTTTATAACTTTCAACTTAACGGTTTGTGGTTGCCGCCATTTTCCGTTTAAGTGATTTTAAAGACGCATAATACTATATAGCTTATGGTTGTACCTTAAAATTTACTTATCGTTTAGGACAACAATTTGTCCGTCTTAGATTTTTAATATTTGTTTCAGATTTGAAAAAAAAAGAATTGAAAACATGTATAACTAGACCTAGAGGTACATAACTTAATATAAAAGTAATTTATCGAAAATTGGGAAGCCGAGATTGAAGGACAGGTACTAAAGCATTTTTACAGAATGACGTTTTAATGATAAACGGGTCATACATAAATACATATATCACGCCTTTATCCCTTGCGGGGTAGGCAGAGTGTTAACGGCCGCAAAAAGCCGATTCCAGAATGTTGTTTTAATGAAAAATGGTATATGTAACTGCGATGACCCGTTTATTCACTCACTCACATCACTCGAGGGTGTGTATTGCAATTTGACGATGGGCTGACAACCTGTCACTATGGTGATACACAATTATCTGAATGACCCTCAAATATTTGTCACAAGTGGCGTTAATGTCCGTTTTTACGGTCATTTAAGCTCTGCCTACCCCACAAGGGATAAAGGCGTATGGACTACAAAAAGTAATGCAAGAAAAAGTAATAGTGAATAATTTAATTGACCAAGTGCCCGTTGACATAGTCTTACCTCATTAGGTTATACTTAAATGCAATTCAGCTTGATTGCATTGGATACTTATTAGAGGTAGATAAAAAATACATACATACATACATACACATATCACGACTATTATCCCTTGCGGGGTAGGCAGAGCGTAAACGGCCGCAAAAACGGACATTTACGCCACGTCTGACATATTTGAGGGTCATTCGGAAAATTGTGTATCGCCATAGTGGCAGGTTGTCAGCCCATTGTCTAAATTGCAATACACACCCTCAAGTCCCTAAGTCGCTTCTTACGACTCCCACAGGAAAGAAATGGGGTGATGCTATTTTAAGCCGGCATCACACGGCTAAAACTATCTTTGCTGTAAAACTAATGAGAGGTAGGTTTTTACACCTTTGCTGTAAAAAAAAAACTCGTTTTCAATTTGCGTGTGTGATTTATTAGTGAATAGTGTGATTGGGCGGACACAATCCATCACAGCTGCACTCCAGCACCAATGACA
Source organism: Tuta absoluta (assembly GCA_027580185.1). Lineage (NCBI taxonomy): Eukaryota > Metazoa > Arthropoda > Insecta > Lepidoptera > Gelechiidae > Tuta > Tuta absoluta. Next base: position 1,973,760 of record JAQAHW010000004.1, read on the forward strand.
CCGCGGAACAGGCGCTCTCATGCGTGTGTGGCTCGGAAACCAGCGAACAGAGTACGTGAGAGGAGACGCGACTTCGAAGAATTATATACATACATACATACATACGTATATCACGCCTATAATACCTTGCAGGCAGAGTAAAAAACGGTTATTCACGCCACTTTTGACAAACATTCGAGGGTCATTCGGAAAATTGTGTATCGTAATAGTGACAGATTGTCAGCCCATCGCCTGAAATTGTAATACACACTCGAGTCCCTTAGTCGCTTCTTACGGTGTCGTAAGAGAAATGAGGTGATGCTATTCTAAGCTGGCATCACACGGCTAAAACTACATTTGCTGTAAAACTAATGAGTGGTAGCTTTTTGCACCTTTGCTGTAAAAAGAAACTCGTTTTCAATCTGCGTGTGTGATTTATTAGTGAATAGTGTGATTGGGCGGACACAATCCATCACAGCTGCACTCCAGCACCAATGACACCGCGGAACAGGCGCTCTCATGCGTGTGTGGCGCGGAAACTAGCGAACAGAGTTCGTGCCACAGAAGAGTGAGAGGAGACCGGACATCAAAGATATATATATACCTACTACATACATATATCACGCCTATAATCTCTTGCGGGGGTCATCATCATCATTGGCCTCACACGTCTGTGACAGACGATTTAATCAGTGTCTGAAGCAAGACTTTTCATGGCTGTATAAGCCGATACGGGAGCGGCATAGTTTTCCGCACGCTCTACAAGTGAAGGTGGAATTTGAGACTGGCACATGCATGTTTAGATGATGTTTTTGCCTTTTGTTAGCGAGATCAGAAAACCAGACAAACATTCGAGGGTCATTCGGAAAATTGTGTATCGCCATAGTGGCAGGTTGTCAGCCCATCGCCTAAAGTTGCAATACACACCCTCGAGTCCTTAAGTAGCTTCTTACGACACCCACGGGAGAGAAATGAGGTGATGCTATTCTAAGCCGGTATCACACACATCAAAAATATACTGAAGACATTATTTCTGGATATGACCCGGAAAAAAAATTACTCTGACGACTGGGCAGCATAATGATCTTTGTATGTTCCTTGCGTACGAGCTAAATAAAAGAGAATTTCTGACAGCGTGTGGAAACAGTCACTCCCAAACGTCACTTCTACTCCTTTCGTTGCACCTACTCTATTCTGGTAGTCGGCTTTGATATTGACTTTATAACAGGCGTTTTTGTATCAGTGGGTTATTTCGTGAATGAGCCACGAGGTGTATAGTGCATAAGGATAGATATATATATCTTTTTGTAGATAAACCAAAGCAGGTGTTTTACCATCCAAGTTTCAATAAAATAGTCTTATTTTTCCTCAACAAATAATTCAAATTCAAAAGTAGTTGCTATTTAATGCCGTGTAATAATGATCATAGGAACAGAAATAAAACAAATTCTATTTAGCAAATACATCTTGCAATTAAAACGTAAGGTGTCCTGTAAAACACTTGCTCGAGCCGATATACAATCTAACACTTTCAGTCTCACTTCTGCTATCATCAGGTTTCGTGGCCATACTCGCTCCATCTGGCTGATTTCAGTAGATGAATGGGCATGTTCACTCTGCCAAAACTATACACAGTACGTGGGTTTTTCTAGAGTAAGGCCATCCCAATTAGCCATATTTGACAGCTGTCATCGCCATACTGAAAAGAGATGTCAACAAAGGAAAATGGACCCTCTGCCATAGAATTAGCAAGTATCTGACAGCTGTCAAATATGGCTTATTGCGATGGCCGTACTGTAGTTTGATATATTCGGGTATTGAATGACATATTACTTCGTTCAATGATTCATCGGCTTTTCGGATATAGTAAATAATAGACGACGTATATTTGATGATTTGCGATGTGTGATGCCGGCTTAGAATAGCATCACTCCATTTCTTTTTCGCGGGTTTCGGAAGAGCAGGCGAAGGGACTCTAGGGTATCTCAAGTTTATAAATTTTCTTGCGATAGGCTGACAACTTGTCACTATAATGATAGACAATTTTTAAGAATGGCCCTTGAATGAAATCTTAGTCAGTCGTGGCGATAACGACCGCATATTAACGCTCTGCCTACCACGCGATTGATAATGGCGTGATTTTGTGTATGTACACATAATGCTAAATAGCTGTGTAAATGATATTTTTGTATAAGGTACTATTAAACACAGTGCAAATGAATTTGGTCACTATGGTGATCACTTTGTAAGTTAGGACCATATTTTTTTCGTATTTTGACCTATATTTATTGGGAAAAGTTGTTCAGTTTTAAGAGTAGAACTCATTCTAAAAAAAATTGTACTGTATTTAATAGGACCTTCGCTTATAGAACAAGTTAGTTAGATAGTGAGATCTTATTTAAAAAGTATTCGGATTTGGAAAATGTTAAAAGCCTATTTTGTCATAGTTTAAGTTTCACATTCATTCAAGAAGAAGAAACACGTATAAATCACAATCTGATCACTTAAGATACTGTAGAACAGGCTCGAACTGTGATACAAACAATAAGTTACCGCTTTACTGTCTCTCGGTAGGCCTGCGGTGTTGTAACGGCCGTGACAGACGGCCTGGGCCTTCTGGCAGGACAACTGGCTTAAGTGATAGGCCAAGTTAAGACGCCATAAAGCCACGTACAATTCAATACAAGATCTCGTTTATGGCAGCGCTTATAATATACTAGCCGCCCGCCCAACGGTTTTCCAATGAGAATAAGACTTTTCTCGGCATGTATATACCCTACCGGGTGGCCAGAATAGTTAGATCCAAAGAAAATACTTAAACGGCTTATACTGAGGGGTATCCTCATCACCCCAACTTTAAGAGTTGATTGAGTCAGAAGCAACAAAAAGTCGCTGAACATACATGTGGGTGATTCGGCTACCCTTTAGTATAAGTAACTCAAACACTATACGGGCTATCTTATATTAACCAGGGTTTCTTAACCAGTGATCCATGGACCTTTTGCACCTTTTGGACCATACGTTTTGGGGATCCACAGGAGGTTTTGTGGGTTTGAACGTCCACGTAAAAAGATTAAGTCGAACTTACTTCGCTCACGACACGATACAGCATTCGTGTAGCTAGTGAGCTGTTCTTCGCTCTCGGTTGGTGTTAAGGGTCCTGAACCATTTATTTATAAAGCAAAGTGTAGTCAGAAGTCAGTTCTGGGGTGTTTGCCCTTGCAGCTAAAGTTAAGGGTTTTCACCTGTTGGAAGCATGAAAAGTCGAATTTGCTACGCTCGCGACACGTGTCAGTGTTAAGCTGTTCAACACTCGCGGCTAGTGTTTATGTTTCTCGGTAAGTGATAATAACAGATTTTTACGAAAGGCTGTTTGTTACCGTTACCAAGTAATTAAAATATAACATCTGTTAAAAAATATGACGGTAGCCATGGTACATGATTCCATTTAGTCTAAGTAACCCTAAGTTTATTATTAAGTATATTATTAAGTAGGTATATTATTAAGTCTAAGTTGTAAACCTTTCTCTTTAATCACTCCATCTATTTACAAAACTTATCATAAGCCTATGGGAGCCTATTTTTAAAGATCGAAATAAACATAGGAACTGACAGACAGAAAACGAGAATCGAGTTAGTGCTTTTTAGAAAACTGTAAGTAATCTGTTTACGCTGATACTATAATAATAATAGAAAACCCATACCTGGAAACCAAATATTCCGTAAAAAAAATATAACGCGTCTTTGGATTAAAACTAAGAAAAGAAAGCCTTCAGGATACAAAAACTGTCTGTTAGTCCATTAAGCGGATAACGCTTGGGACAAATCGAATCAGGGAGTGTCCCATTATGCAGATGTTCCATTAGTGAAAAAAACTCAACACAAAGCCATCGACGGAGCCCATTACAGCTTGAGCTGATGAGCTGAATGACGTTGAAGTTCTAGCTGTCCTCATTCTTTAAAGTTAGAAGGAAAGGACTTTAGGGTCGGATATAATCAGCGTCCAGACAGTTACTCGCGAGATTACAGGGACACGCTTGCAACTAATTATACGAACGAATTGAGTATTTTGATATATGATACACAGTATAATTTTGATCATGTGGAATCGCTACAACTTCGTCCTGGGTTCACCTCTAATGAATTTAAAAATAAAACGAATGACAGCTAACATGAATTCTCGTGTTGCACACTTTCCAAGTTAAAATAACTAGATAATTAGTTCATGTATTAGATAAGAGTATAATTGGATGCGAAAAATTCCTTGTGAATTGGCGACAAACATCCTGATTGCTTAAGCGCCGCAGCGGCCGAGTCGTTCAATATAATTCGACCCTTAGGCTAGCCGTACCGTAAATTTTGGCTATCAAAACAAATCTATAACAGATGTTCTATCTCCTCTGCCTCTAAGGTGGTCTCCGACTGTCCACTGCTGGACATGGGCCTCTCCCTTATTGCCATACTCATTACGCTTGGCAAGCGGATTGGCAAGCACAGTGCAAGATATTGCTTTCACAGGGAACGCTGCCGCCCATTCTCCGGAATAAATAATTCCTCAGTCACTTTTTACGACACCCACGAGTAGAATTGGGGTAGTGCTATTCTAAGCCGGCATCGTAACGTGTCTTTAAAATGTGTGAAACAAGATTGATATTATTAAGTATGGGGGTGAAACGGCCCATGAAATTGAAAAAGTTTGAAAATTACAAAATAATTTAGGACCTTCCGTTCAAAATGACTCGATCGACATCTTAAAACATAGTTTCAAGTTTTTTATACGTTCTGTACAGACGCCGTGTGATGTCGGCTTAGAATAGCATCACCATATTTCTTTTCCGTGAATCTCGTAAGAGGCAACTAAGGGACGCGAGGGTTACATCTGTATTGCAATCTAAAGCGATGGGCTCAAATTTTCTAAATTACCTTCAGAAGTGGCGTAAATATTTGTTTTTAACGGCCGTTTACGCACTGCCTTCCCCGAAAGGTATATAGCCGTGATATAAGTCTATACAGAAATCGATGACGTACCTAACTTTAAACACCCTTCGCTAATTTTAAACACCGCACCGGCTTAAAAGTCCGCCGACGGTAAGCCGATAAAGGCAGTTTCAGCGATTCGTCGGCGATTCCTTGCAGTCGCCAGTCATTTGTCAAAGGGGGTTCACCGGGGGATTGTCGCCAGGTGGCAATTGAGCAAGTTACGTGATTTACTGGACGAAGGGCGATCCGAGCTGTTGCTATGGAAAAGGTGACAAATTTAGCCGTCACTACAGAGTATAAAATGAAGTCGCTTCCCGTGTTCCGTTTTTTTTTTAATTAAAGATGTGTTTGCTCTTGACTCTAGTCTAGGTCATAGGACAGAGACAGAGTCTAAGATGGAGCTCACCCAGAAGCCTGTTCACTCTTACTTTGTTTTGTATGTCATAACTACGCAACGGATTAAGGTAGTCAATATCTATTATTCTTTAATGAGAATGAAGTACATTTAAATATACTTCATTCTCATTAAAGACTTATAGATATTGACTTACATAAGAACAGAAATAAGATAAGAATAAAGGTTTTGGCGGCCGATGTGGCGTAGTGTGTGTGAGTTCGATTCCCGGTGGGACACTCACAAAGTTGATATTTATCACTTAGTGCATCTGTTCCCAGTTTGGTTAGAAAGATGGAAATGATAGAAGATGGATGGAAAGAAAGGTGATTCCGTGCTTCGGAGGGAACGTTGAGCCGGCAGTCTCGGTTGCTGTCTATGATCACTTAGACGGCGGTCGTCACACAACCATGTCCGGGGCCTACTACTAATAGAACTCTGATACCAGGGTTCAATTGGTTGTTGGACAACGGCAACTTACGCCCACCTACCCTGCAAGGGATTTAAGCGTGGTAAAAGTATGTAAAAAGTCTGGCAACAAACAAAATGGTCGAGCTTTTCATTAATCATTAATAATAATAAACGCGATTTAATTAATTACTGATTCGTCAGGTTTTTTTAAATATTCCATCTGATGATTTATCGCTGTCGGCTGGGTCAGGCGTTTCGCGTTCAGACCGTTTTCAAAATGTATTCGTCAAAACCCTGCTTTTTTCTAAGAGTTACTGATAATTTGTTACGATCCTGTCCTTGGGTGAAACAGCTTATGAGACTGAACAACTTTTATTGAGTTTGGGAACATATGTAATAAAATGTGGCCTTTTCCTACTGACTGACCCAACCGGCCAGCACATTTTATTTAGAAGATCCAACATTCTTTTATTTCGGGTCGTTGAACTACTCAGTGTCCTACACAAAAATAAGTTTTTGTTATATGTCAAGTTTCATGGACCGCTTAAAATATTTGCAGCTATTTTTTATATCGAATAGAGAGATAATATTAAATTAAAAAGTTTATATTTTACCCGTGTGGTGCTGGCTTAGAATAGCATCACTTTCTACCGCTAGAGGAGGACTTTGTCCAGCAGTGGACTGTTGTGGGTATTGATGTTGATCATACTGATATTTTAAAGTGTTGTTGGTAATGGTATCTGGCACAGCATGAGAGATATTCTAACCAAAACTCTAGCAAGAAAGACAAAATTTTTCACATTACTTAACTATCGTTCTATCAATGTCAGTTTGCTACGGCGTAGCAATGTGCTACGACTTGGTTTGCTTGTATGCCGTGCATAGTAGACATCAGGGTACAATGAGCTAAACTCTGACACCAGGGTACTTCGGTTCGTTCGTAGACTCAGTATCACAAACGACAGAAGAATAAAAAGAAAGAGGTCACACCGATATTTCACGACTGATTAAAGCAACTAGAATAAAAAAGGAACATCATCGTGATAATGACCTATTTACTAAAACACCATACTAAAATACATACATACATACACACATCACGCCTATAATCCCTTGCGGGGTAGGCAGAGCGCAAACGACCGCAAAAAACGGAAATTTACGCCACGTCTGACAAACATTTGAGGGTCATTCAGAAAATTGTGTATCGCCATAGTGGCAGGTTGTCAGCCTGTCGCCTTAAATAGTAATACACACCCTCGAGTCCCTTAGTCGCCTCTTACGACTCCCACGAGAAAGAAATGGGGTGATGCTATTCTAAGCCGGCATCACACGGCATTTCTAAGCCGGCATCACACGGCATACTATACTAAAATACGGTTAGTTAAAACAAAATGCAATATACTAGCTTTTTGCTCTTATTGTTAGTTAACTAGCGGCCCGTCCAGCGGTTTCACACGCTGCTAACAGTTTTCCCGCAAAAAGACCTATTTCCGGGATCAATTATACTTAAAAACCTTCCTATTGAATCACTCTATCTACTTAAAAAAAACCCCGAAAAAATTCGTTGCGTACTTTTAACGATCTAAGCATACATAGGGACATACGGACACGTGAAACGACCTCATTTTATAGTTTTTACTGATTATTTTTACGAGTAATCCTGCCTTTCTATGCCACTTCAAGTATCATATTCCAATCCTTATAATGAAAAATGAAAATGAAAATGAAAATGAAAAATGTTTATTCAGCAGAATTCAACATAATTACAATTGTAACATACTCGTAACAATAGCTATCAGAAAAAAAAGTTACAGTTTGTTAAATTTGTTTGTTCGATAGCTATCAAAAATTAAACATTTCTGCCGAAAAGGCCCCAGCTCAGCATGAAGTCATAAGCAAAGACTGCTAATGACGCTGATTTTCAGCTGACACCATATTTTTTCCGCTAATTACATGAAAGAAAACTAACGAGCTAACACTTTTAATCTCTTATATCTATCACTGCATTTCACACCACAATATAATGAAAAATAACGACTAACTGTAAGTACAGGTATTGGAAAAAAGTCTAGCACTGTGTTGACAACGTAACCATCCACTGCCTACTGTGCTGCCGCTACACTACACACACATGTTAGAAACAAAATTAAAATTAGGTATAGGTACCTAGAACAAAAAATAAATAAAAATATATATTTATTTTACATAGATGTGTAGAAAAGAAAAAAAAAAACCAAATTTGAATAAAATATACAGAAAACAGATATGTGTACAAAAGAAACCTCGTAATAAAGACAAATATTTTAGGACACCATCAACTGTTGTTCTAAGAAAAAAACTTTGGCATGTTTACGAAAAGTATATTTTGAAGTAAGAGAGCGTATAGGTGGGGGAATATTATTCCAAATTTTTGCAGCGGTGTACCTGAAACAGCCCTTAAAGGCCGTAGTTCTATGAGAGGGAATCTTAAGTTGGCCAAGACGAATTCGAGACGAAAACACAAGCCTGGAATTTAGGTACGGAGGCTTACCAGTTTTGACTATGCCAAAAAGAAGAACCGCAAAATGCAAAGACCTCCTGAATGACATATTCAGTAAATTAGCTTGGTTTATAAAGGGAGAAACATGAGATCTAGGTGGAATGCTGAAGCAGAATCTAGCACAAGCATTCTGAACGCGTTGAATTAAAGTTTTCGTTTTAGCTAAGAGTCTAGGACCATACACGACATCCGCATAATTAAACTTAGAAAGCACTAGAGATTCAACAAGATTAATGCGCAGGCTAGTAGGTAAAAAAATCCTTACTTTATACAACACTTTTAAACGGTAAAAGCAGTTACGAACTATTTCCTGAATGTGCTTCTCAAACCTCATTTCAGAATCCATTACCAAACCTAAATTTCTAGCCTCTTCTGTAGACGTGATTATTTCGCAACCAATTTTAATTGGTAATATCCTAGATCTAATTTTAATTATTTGCTGCTTGGATCCTAAAATCATAAATTTAGACTTATTTGGGTTCAAAACTAAACAATTATTATTAGACCACTCAAGAATTCTACCCAAATCATCATTAATCTTGTCAACTGCTGCATCGACCTGATCAGGGCGGCACGAGAGATAAAGTTGAAGATCATCAGCGTATAAGTGAAAATTACAATGTCTTATGCATTTTATAATATCCGCACTATAAAGAATAAAAAGAAGAGGGCCTAAAATAGAACCCTGAGGTACTCCCCGTGGAACCACTGCAACAGAAGAAGAAGACATAGACCCATCAGCGCAACGCAATTGAACAAACTGATGTCGACCACTAAGATAACTTTGGAACCATCTAACTGTGGGAACATCAAAACCATAATATGTAAGTTTAGAAAGTAGTAACGAAGTGTTAATAGTATCAAATGCTCGAGAGAAATCAAGAAGAACCAAAATAGTACCCATCCCACCATCCTGCGCTTCTAAAACGTTAGTGACATCTAGTAATGCAGTTGCTGTGCTTCTATCTTTACGAAATCCGGATTGAACTTGAGGTAGGATATTTTTACTCTCCAAATAATCAATGAGTTGGATCTGTATTACCTTTTCTAAAACCTTGGAGAGAAAAGGCAGAATACTAATCGGTCTAAGGTCTTTTAGGCTAGTAGGATTATTATTTTTTGGAAGCGGTTGAATTATTGCCGTTTTCCATAGATCTGGGTAAGTGCAAGTAATGATTGAGCGATTGACAATAGATGTAATAGCGTCCAATGATTCAGGCAAAGTGGCTAAAACCATGTCCAAAGATATAGAATCCACTCCTTGTGCTTTTGACTTAAGAGATGTAATTGTTTTAGAAATGGCATACCCATCAACACACTTCAAACTAAAAGTAAAGGAACTAAATCTGTGAAACTCATAATAAGTCAAGGTAGACATACTAACATCATTAGGGCCCGGCAAGTCAAGAAAATGATTATTTATGTCCTCAGCAGAGCAAAGGTGAGCAGGTAAAGTTGTGTCATCTTTGGGCGGAAGGACATTTGACCTCAGATTCTTCCATAGTGTCTTGGGGTCATTTATGTGACTATTAATGCTAGTCTTAAAAAAAGCAAGTTTTTCGTAATAAAGTGAACAATTAACCTGGTGCTTCAGCATTTTATAATAGCTTTTATGATTATCATTTCCACTGGAAAGATATCGCGCGTGAGTCTCATTCCTGAGACTCATCATTAGCCTCACAGTATCAGTTATCCAAGGATACGAATATTCTCTAATTGTAATGGTTCTGACCGGGGCATTGAGATCAAACAAACTAGTAAGCAACGAATTGTAAAGCCCTACCATATCGTTCACATTTAAACAGTTAGGAACACTAAACCAGGGAATTAACTGGAGATCAGACTGAAATTGTTTTACGTCAATATCTTTCAACGGTCTATAACATATAGTCCTAGGTGAACATTTTGGTTTTTTTAAATTGAAATCACATGTTATAAAAGCATGAATGTACTTTTTAGTGCTGATTATACTAGTTGTAACATTTCTCACAGCAGCATCAGTACAGACAACGTCTATAAGGGTTTGACTATGATCAGTGAAATGAGTAGGGGAGGAAACAATTTGTTGTAAAGTTTTATAAAGTTTAACATATTTATAAAGTTAGTAAAGACTGGTATGTTACAGTTACTCTGATCTAGTAAATCGATGTTGAAGTCACCAAGTAAGATCAAATTGTCACAATGACCCAAAGCATTGACAAAGTCAATCAAGGAGTTAAAAAATACGTCAACATTAAGACGAGGGGGGCGATAAGCAGTTCCAACAGTGAGTTTAATGCCACCGACTGTGAGTTTAATCCACATCTGGTCGACTGTTGGACACACAGGATGATCACAAACCCTAACCCTAATGCCCTTTTTCACATAAAAAGCAACACCACCACCCCGTCCATGACATACTGATAAGTCTCTATGAGTGGCACGTAGATTGTATCCAGGTAAATTAGGCGCTTTACCTTCCTGACCAGGCTGCAACCAGCATTCGTTTATTGCTAGGAGATCCAATGAGCTATTCGAGACTGCCACAATTAAATCATCATGAAATGTGCCAAGAGATCCTGGATTATAGAGACCAACCTTAAGTAATTGTTTAGGAGACATTATGATGTAATAAATCAGATAAATCAAAAACACAAGCACAAGCATATTGCCTCATATAAGTGTTGTGAATGCAAGTACAGATATCAAAAGACTGAGAAAAATTCCAGGTTGCAAGTTGTGTCCAGTAGGTTATGTAATAGCTGTGTATATTACCCAAGATGAGCATATGCGTTGTAAAAGAACAGAGAAAAATAAGAACATCACTCATTACGTAGTAAAAACTATTTATGTAAGGAACTTCCAACATTGTACCTGACCAAGAATTAGACAAGTAGTAGTATAAGTGGACTGATTTAACACCTAGATACAAAAAATAGCAACAATAAACCACGACCAACAAACCAAGGCATCGATTCATACTACAAACCTTGCAAAAAAGCAGAGAGCAAAGCAAATGCACACCCCAGATACCATAACAAGAATGATCACCCACAACCAGCTTTGAACAGCCTGCAGCACCTGAACTATTTATGCTGAAAGGAAACTGAGATCTACAAAATATGTAATAATAATAAGTGTGTATTAGGCTGGATATGGTATGGTATAATAGATATTGATTATGCAAAGTATGTATTCTATTTATAACAGAAGTTTGCGCAGTATAGCAACAGCAAAGAGAGGATAAAACAGTCAACCAAGTATCAGACAAATTAATGAATGTGATGTGAAATGCAGACAAAACAGTACCCAACTTCAATAAGTATGTACATAAAGGCGTGTTACTCCACAAATAATTAAAATTATATAAAATGCACATTATAGGAGTGTACAGGTTCTTCACTGAAATTTCAGACTGTATCTCAACATCAGACCACTTCAGACGGTCAATCATATCAGCCCCGCCTCTGTGGCAAGAATGCCTACTAAATCTAGCTAACTTAGTAATAAGTGAGCATGGCTTAACTAATAGTAATGCAAATTGAGATCCGCTTAAATAAATAAACATGTAGCAAATTAAACAATATACATGTAGGAAAATAAAATTGCTAGCAACAACTGTCTGTAAAAATATTAAACATGACATAAGATTATAAAAACCACATACCTCAGTAACGCCTATCCAACAAGCATGACAAAGGTAAGTATGAATAAACAAATTTCTGTTACGAGCAACAATGATCTGCAAAAATACTAAATGTGACTTTCTAGTACTAAGAGACATTTCATTATAGAAAACACAACAATAGAAGGAAAATACTAAATGTGAGTTTCTAGTACTAAGAGACATTTTATTATAGAAAACACAACATACCTCAGTCACGCCTATCTGACAAGCGTGACAAAGGTAAGTATGAATATACAAATTTCTGCTATAAGCAACAATGATCTGCAAAAATACTAAATGTGACTTTCTAGTACTAAGAGACATTTTATTATAGAAAACACAACAATAGAAAGAAAATACTAAATGTGACTTTCTAGTACTAAGATACATTTTATTATAGAAAACACAACAATAGAAAGAAAATACTAAATGTGACTTTCTAGTACTAAGATACATTTTATTATAGAAAACACAACAATAGAAAGAAAATACTAAATGTGACTTTCTAGTACTAAGAGACATTTTATTATAGAAAACACAACATACCTCAGTCACGCCTATCCGACTAGCATGACAAAGGTAAGTATAAATAAACAAATTTCTGTTAAGAGCAACGATGGTCTGCAAAAATACTAAACGTGACTTTCTAGTACTAAGGGACATTTTATTATAGAAAACACAACATACCTCAGTCATACCCATCTGACAAGCATGACAAAGGTAAGTAAAAATAAACAAATTTCTATTACAAGCAACAATGAACTGCAAAATTACTAAAAATGACTTTCCAGTACTAAGTGACAAAAATATCAAGCCTGACCTTCCAGTACTTAGTGACATTTTATCATATAAGACACCACTAATTTTGGTCGCACTCCTCAAGCAAACACAGAAAAGTTTAGCATACATTAACATAAAAAATAGCAATACAAGACCAGGAATCATATCAGTTCCACACCAGTACATATTTTTAAGCCTGACGGCACTCGCGTTAGTTTTATCAGAACTCAAGAAAGTGTGTGTACAATATGTAGTGTATAGTATACAACAAATCACATAATAAGAATCTGACCAGACTTCCATACAGGTACTGTAGGCATACAAAGTGTCCAAAGTAACAAATAAAAAACAAATATGCACAAACACTGATAAGTATAGTGCATAGTGCAAAGAAAGAAGGGTGACATCTACCACTGTTATGTTCATACATAGGTAACAATGAGTAGTCACTATCTTCCAAACCAACAACACAAGAACATGTAAATACTTGTTAAGATACACTGTTACCAGTGCATAAACATTGGGATTATGCAACATAGTAATGTTTAGAACATAATTAGCATTAAACATAACCCTATATGAACACAAGAGTAGAGGGTGTGTACACACACAACCATTTAGAGCTCCTGTGCCGCTAGTAAAGAATACCATTATAAGAATACTTGTCAGAAACATGTAAAATCTGTATGAAATTACCACAAAAAGATGCCTACATGGGGAAGAAATTATAACATAAGTTGTCAAAATAAATATTTCTACATTCTGAAGTAGGCAGAAAATACCCAGCATAACAATACAATTACAAAGGTAAGTATGTGTAGTCATATTTAAAAGTAAAAAAGTGCTCCCAGTACAGTAACTCATAAATAAATTAGTTCTCAGTTCACTTTGAGAATGATAGGTATTTACACCCATGTGGTTCCACAGAAAGTGGCAGAAACAAAAATGAGTAATAAATACACACATTAATATTAAGTAAGCCAAAAATATGCAAGAGATACCTATGAGATGTAATAGCATAATACTTGTGTTTAGGCAGTCAGAGCAAATCTTAAATTTAGTTGAACACAGAGTATTTATCACACAATTGACCAACCGTGGGATACAAACAAGTGCAAGTGCAGTCACAATTTGTGCACATTGTCCATTGCCTGAGTTACTTGAAGATTGCCACTTATCAAAGAACCTACTGATATAAGATAGTAGATGAAAATGTGAATAAAAAGATAAACAAATTAAGCAAAAGACAGAATAAAATAAACTACTAAATAAGCAAATAGTATTTGTGCTCGACCGTTTCAAACAAGTATTAATATGGGAGACAAAACCAGTAAGGAAAATTACTAACATTAAATGGAAGCAAAAATTTTACCAATATCAGCTTCAGTACGCAGGCGATAACGAGGAGTGCCATGGTCCCTTCTTGTGAAGATTTTGCCATCGCGGGTCCACACATACTTCCATTGATGCTGTAGGGACTGGCTTCGAGCCTTGTAGAAAATGGACCTGTTGACTCTGGTCAGGCGCTCATTTATGTAGAATCGTCGCTCAGGTGTGCCCAGCTCCAGACCTTGGGTATTGATGTTTCTCCTAACTCGGGCTGCGGCCAACAGGCTATCTCTTTGTGAACGGCGAGCCAGTCTTACAACTAGTGGACGGGGCTTTGGCTCCTGGTCAGGGGCTATAAGTCTACTAGGGCCAACACGTTCCGCACTTACAATGTCACGATCCTCCAGTGAGATGCCAAGCTTGGACGCAATGGCAAGGATAAGGTGAGTAGATCGCTCGTCTTTGGTCTCAGGTAAGCCAGATACTTCAATGTCATTATTCAACAGCTCTTGATCACGATAAGTGGTTTCACGCTTAGTAGCCACTAAATCAGATAAGTATAATCCTATAGAAGCTTCTTTATAAGGTTAGTGTTACAAATGTAATGGTGCAGTCGGTGGCTACGGCACAACTTAATATTGGTTCGCAAGTCGCTCAAGGGCTTGTAACCCTTACAAGGAAATATGAAGCACATTAAGACCTTATTTAGAATTGGGGCGGACTCTGATCTTAATCTAATCACATGACCAACGCTCACAGCAAAATAATATCCAATCCTATACGATACAGTTTTTTTTTTTTTGAAAACTTGCAAAATTTTCAAGCGTGGGCAGGATTTGAACCTGCGACTTTCGCATTACTAGTGGCGACGCCTCTTCCATCTGGGCTACCGCAGCTCATTCCTTGCCCGCCAATTTTGAAAGTGTATTTTAATGCCAGTAACGCGTGGCACGGCTTCATCTACCGGGTTAGTTTTGCAACTAATGCGAAAGTCGCAGGTTCAAATCCTGCCCGCGCTTGAAAATTTTGCAAGTTTTCAAAAATTGTATACCTAACACGGGAAGTGTTTGAAAATTTGGTATTCGATAAAGTTACTGTTACTAATCTTGCATTATATAAACATATTTTTCATTCATTGTTACCTATCCATTTTTGTGCATGCTGTAGCACCTTTAGATGCAGTGCATTTATGTCTCTATGTTATGCATATATACATACATAATCACGCCTATATCCCTTACGGGGTAGGAAGAGCGTTAACGGCCGTAAAACGGATATTAACACCACGTCTAGAAAAGTTTGAGGGTCAATCAGATAACTGTGTATCACTATAGTGACAGGTTGTCAGCCCACCGCCTAAAATTGCCATAAACTAACCCTCGAGTTCTTTAGTCGCCTCCTAAGACACCCCTAAGTAAGAAATGGGGTGATGCTATTCTAAGCCGGTATCACACGGCATCTATCTTTTATGTTGAATTAAAATCATTGTAACTATTATGGTAACTACAGTTGGTTGTTCTAATAAATATAAATAAATAAACGAACAACATTAATTTGTACTCACGTCTTCGATAATAGCTCGAATTTCGATAAAATTTACGTGCAGGACGAAAAATCGCTTATCTGAAGAAAACGACTCCAACCAATTGGACTTGCAAAAAAACCTGCCACAGAGTAGCCAGTAAATGTTTTTGCTGTACGATATAAGTCAATCATTTTAAAAACCTACTGTAGTCTACGTTCGGTCAAGATGAGCTCGGTCAGCAGATCACATTACATCACACCAGGCTAAAGCAGTCCACTGCTGGACGTAGGCCTCCTCCAGGGTACGTCATAAAGGCACAATCTTCCGTTTTTGCCATCCAGTCGCTACCAGTATAATTTTTTTAATAATTTGTTGTGCTAGTGGCAAAACTTATACATATTCTGTAAAGATTTAACTGTAACAATAACCGTTCATGAAATACAACCTCCGCACCATTATAGAAAACGAATATATATATACGAATATAGAGATATATATATAATACTTTTTTAGGGAGTGCTCCATAATTTTTATTTTATTACAATTTTTAGAATTTGTTGTTATAGCGACAACTGAAATACGGCACTTATGAAAATGTCAATACTTTAACAGACAGCCGAGTCTCAGTAATCCCGTTTTGACCCTTTGAGCACGGAACCCAAAAAAAAAACACCTGAAGAAATACAAACAAACCCTAATTCCACTGTACCTACACCCACATTCCACTAAACAAAGGCAAAAGATAAAAGATAAAATATAAGCTCCAACTATTTGTAAGTACATAAAAGGCAATAAAATAATACGGAGGAAACAGTTGGGGGACGCGAGAGAAGAAAATGCGACCCTGGGGCATGTAGGTGCCGGTGTAGGTGGATAAGATAGGAGCGAGCATCATAATATTCATAATGGACTTCAAAAAAAACGGCCAATGCTTCTTCTTAGCGTGTCGAAGGCAGACACTACACCGTCGCGGCTCAGAACTTGGCTACGTTCACAGCGCTGACAGACGCTGTCTTAAGGCGAGTGTACCCGTGAACGACCTCGCCAGTGGCGCTACTTTAAAAAAAAAAACTCTTTATACAAACAATCTATCAGAATATCCGTTACCCAAGTTTTTAGTATCATCCCTAAGTAAAATTTGAACCTGCAATCTCAATGAAATATTCGCTGTAATTAAAGTTATGGCAATTAATACCAAAAGCCGTTTTTAGGTACTTTTTTCCATAACTTTAATTGCAGCGAATATTTATATTATCCTTAAGTAAAATTAGAACCTGCAAACTCAATGAAGTATTTGGTGTAATTAAAGTAACGGCAATTAATACCAAAATCCGTTTTTAGGTGCTTTTTTCCATAACTTTAATTGCAGCAAATATTTCATTGAATTTGCAGGTTCATATTTTACTTAAGGCTAATACTAAAAACTTGGTCAACGGATATTCTGATAGATTGTTTGTATAAAGAGAAAACTTATTTTTTGTGAAGTGGCGCCATTGTCGAGGTCGTTGACCTGCGTACAGGTGCTAGGGCACACAGGACACGATTTTAGGTGGTGCATTGGTTGGTTCATATTCCTGGACTCACGCTCGTTGCCGAGACCTACCCTCCGAAACCGCAATTGCAAGGTGGACTTGCCCATCGCGGGCTTCGAACATGCACACCAAGCCTCTCTAATGGTACCCCACTTGAACAAATTTTGTTCTTTTTGACTCCTAAAAAACCACTTTTAAAAAGCATAAATTTTTTGGATTATTTCCTAAAAATGTACTTTGAAACAAAGCTACTTGCCAATTTTTTTTAGTTCTAGGTCCACGGGAAGTACCCTATGAATTTGAATTCCCTTTAGAGGGTAAAAAACACGCGTTTCTCACATCATAAACGGCTGATTAATTATTAAACGGACCAGTTTCACTCATGATGTAGGTTTACGCGACTAACTGTGAAGAAGGCTGTCTTAAGCAGCTGAAACGTAAAGGGCTAAACTCTCTACCAAATAAATATCAAGTAAGTCGCGTAAACCTACAGCATGCATTTTCATTTTTCATGAGCATAAACGGTTATATTATATCTATTTAGTAAGGAGCTTGATTTGTTTTACAATAACATGCTACCTTAAACTTGAGTATAATATGGTTTAAATTTCAACTCAATATATTTAAGCGTTCCCGAGATAAACGGTCGTGACAGACGGACGACGGACGGACAACAAAGTGATCTTATAACAGTGCTTTAAAAAATGCTTTCTAAACTCTTAAAAATTGCTGAAAATACCAAGATGCAAGAAATTACATCTTCACAAAATGTTTAAGCCGGCCCTAGTGAAGACGTTCAAAATGAAAAATCTACTCGTATAAACTAGTTTCAACAGCGTTATATAAAAAGAAAATAAAACAAATAGTCATTTAAGCCTCGTGATTGCTGTTTAACATAACGACTATAAAACGAACAGAGACTTAAATCCTGTGCTAAAATAATACTGGGAGGAGCATGGTATTTGCTAAAGCCTTGGGCTAAAGCGCAGGAAATAACAGCGGCTTGCGAATGCTAGAAAATTTGTATTTCTCTTCATCAAGGTCTTTACACTTACACACACATATCACCTTTATCCCTTGCGGGGTATTCAGAGCGTTATTGTTTTTATTTATTTATTTACGATTTATTATACGCAGGAACAGTAGAGGATTGTTCGTAAAATACGGTCGCAATCGCCACGTCTGACAAATATTTGAGGGCCCTTTCCTAGTCACTAAACATCCAAGTCCCTCAGTCGCCTCTTATGATACCCGTGGAAAGAAATGGGGTGATGCTATTCTAAGCCGGCATCATACAAATAACTTGGAAACTAGAAATGAATTTCAGCTGTAGCCGGAACTTCACTATCTAGGAGAAACATTTTAACAAAATGGCGTCAATTTTGTCCTCTATAGGAGATATCTTGACTCTGGTTCTAGTTAGTTATCGTGCGAGGAGGCAGGTGTCGACTGAATCATTCGACAAGGGCATTACAAGGTTATGCCTTGTTCTCACTCTACTAGGTTACATTACAGGCTGGTAACCAGTACACATCAATAATTTGTGTGAGACATCATCACAAAACGTCGCCCCGATGAATCTTTGTGGCAAAGTTTTTAATCGTTCAGGCGAGTGTAGTCGTGTACTGCCTTGACAGTGGCGCCACGACACAAAAAAATATATTTTCCCTGCATACAAAACAATCTATCAGAATGTTATGTGCTCAAGTTTTTAGTATTATCTTTAAGCAAGTTTAGAACCTGCAAATACAATGAAATATTCGCTGTAATTGAAGTTATGTCAAAAAGCCTAATAACGGCCACTTTTGGTATTAATTGCCAATAGATCTCAATGAAACTCTAACGACTACACATTTAGCATCATGGGAACCAGACTCTCCCACTTGTCGTTCGTATTTTTATCGATATCACGTCTGTATCCAAAGGTAAATTGCGTGACGTATACCCACCTTGGTGTGTACACGCCATTCCGGATAAACCCGCGTTGAAAACACCGGACCGCTCGTGTTACAAATCACCCCGGGCAAGAGTTAGGCCTACACTTACTTACGGTTATGTAACGACCTTCCGTGACCTCTGTTTACCAAACGGCTAAGAAATTGATTCAGAATTTCGTAACACGAATTATATCCCATATCAAATAAAATGTTTAAGTCAGTCATGTAATGTTAAGTAAATAATATGGGCAGAAATTATTATTATGTTTCGTTAATATAATGTTTCTTTGTGTGTGTTTTATGTGTTGCTGCCGTTATTTACAGTTAATGCTTTTAAAATGTTTATCTTAGTGTGCAGGGTTGCCTGGAAGAGATCGACTTAAGCGATAAGGCCGCCTTTGCTTATGTTGTGTGGTTTGTTCTTGTATAACTTATAATGGTTTATGTGAGCATCAAAAAGTTTCCGTTTGTTTGTGTGTCTGTAAAACAAAATTATGCAATCTTTAATTTTTATTACGTCGGTAAGAACGTAAGAACAACGTTAAATAATAACGTGTAGCAGCGGTTCACACTTTGCTACGGCGTAGTAAGTGCTACGTCGCCTTTCTATCGAAGCGTACATCGTGTAGCTACACAATTCAGAGCTTTCGATGACACTATACAGGAATGCAAGGTCTGTAGAATATGTAAACAGTTTGAAAGGAACGCTTCTAGACTCAATTTGTATCCTACGAGCATTTTATTTGAATACCTAGTTTATCAGGTATTTTGTTAAAATACTAAATCCAATAAATGGATAAAAATCTTTTTATGTTCTCATTCGTTACTTTCAATCTTATACTCTTACGTTGCAATACTCTAATAGGTCTAATTTTCGCTCCCGTGTAACTTATCTGACTCAGGCCGAAAACAAATTTCTAACCTAAAACGGATCACCGTTGTTATACCAAGAGACCATCAATTACAATTTACTTACAAAAAAAATACCGCCCTTGGTTGAGACAAGGAAGTATCTTCAAGGAAATATTTTCGTAAAAAATATCCTCAGACGGAGATTATCTCAAAGATAGGACCCACTCGGAAATGCGAGACCCTCAGGGGCGACTTTTGAAAATCAAGAAGTAAATTCGCGATAGATTTTCCGCCCTAGAATCCTGGTATCCTTATCATTGAATCGAGTACGCCTCTTTTCAAAGGCCCCAAAATCTTACCAAACTGGATTTTGCTTCGCTGTGCCAATTTCAGGAGCTTACCTGAAAACAAAAATGATAAAATAAGTATTTGTTGGAAAATTAATTAACTTGCACCTACTTAGTACAGATCTCATCGAAATGAGAACCTTTGTTTGTTAAACGTACGTCAGCCTTATAACATGACCAAAATCTATAGTTTCAGAATTTATAAGTAGAACTGGGCCTTGCCGTGTGATGCCGGCTTAGAATAGAATCACCCCATTTCTTTCCCGTGGGAGTTGTAAGAGGCAACTGAGGGACTTGAGGGTGTGTATTGCAATTTTAGGCGATGGGCTGGCAACCGGTCACTATGGCGATACACAATTTTCCGGATGACCCTCAAATGTTTGTCAGACGTGTCGTAAATGTCCTTTCTATGCGGCCGTTTACGCTCTGCCTACCCCGCAAGGGATTATAGGCGTGATATGTGTATGTATGTATCGATTTATTCATCCAATCCGCCTGAGGCCCAGCTGATCCTTTATGATGTTACAAGATTTTAATGATCGATGGGACTTTTTCTTCTTTACAAAAAGTTGTTCATCGGTACAAAAATATCTGATCTTCGTTTATATGGAAATGCTAAAAACTTGGAAAAGGTAAAATATCACTTTAAGTGCTTTTCTAAATACAGCAACGAAAGCTCACAAGGTATTGGATTACCGCAATGAAACAATTTTAAACGGATTTCAGTTGTTTTTATTTAGGATTTTACAATTCCTACATTTCGAGCTCTTTACAGAGTTCGTAGTCACGGATGACTAAGGTTGTGCAAACTCAAGTAAAAAAACTGTTCCTGTATTTTCATGTATATACAGGATGGCCCAAAAATCGTGGATCAAACAAACTAGGGTGATAGAAGAGGTGCTTTCTACAGCATGGTCATAACTTAATTGCATAAAAAGTTATGAATTTTTATATATTTTTCAAATAAACTGCCGATTTATTTACTATTTAATTAATACTGCATTTTCTTTTAATACAGGATCACTTTTCCGTAGTACACTTTTTTTTCACGGGGTGCTCTCAAAGTGAGCAGTAATTTTTTATAATGTTTCAAAATTGACGGAAAAAATTAATTGCTTTTTAAATTTGGTACCTAGAGCTGTATTTTTACAACACCTTTTGTTTTGTGGTTTCTTATCAACTTTTATCCTGTATTAATTAAATAGTAAATGAATCGGCAGTTTATTTGAAAAATACAAAAATAAAATCATAACTTTTTATGCAATTAAGTTATGAACATGCTGTAGAAAGATTTTTGTTGGAAAGCACCTCTTCTATCACCCTGGTTTGTTCGATCCACGATTTTTGGACCACCCTGTATAGCTTGTTGTACAAAGTCTCTTTGTAAACAAACACTGCGCTCTCCGCGCCGGTGGTGTAACCTGTAACCTGGTTCGTCGCTCTATTTGTTCGAGACGGAAACTCCGCGGGGCTACTTCCGCTCTACAATAGTGATGTGACGATCATACAATTCAAAACGGATCAGTCATACAAACAAGCTTTATAAAGATAATTTTTTTCAATTGTCAGACAAAATTTAGACTGCAAATAAAAAGAAGCTTAAACTTCAAAAAAGTATACGAAATTGCACTATTCACAGTTTCAAACAGTAAACCATAGTGAATCTCCTGTATTTTGTTGATTTCTCAAACTAGATAATGACGATAAACTTTTTACAGTCCTTGAAGTCGAGTATATTTAAAGTAAGTGTATACGATCGAATTATCTACAAACGGTGTAAGAGGGCACTCTATGAAGATAAGAAAGACTTCTAGTGCTAACAACCCAAGGTAACAATTCTTGCCTTACCCTGTTGCGGATCTCTGGAACACTCTTCCAGAGACAGTAGTCAGTGCACCCAGTGTGAACAGTTTCAAAAATAGACTTGACAATCAATTAAAAACTGAACAATAAAAAAAATACACATGTGCAGTGTGATACACGCATCAGCTTAACAATACGTGAGACACAGCTCTCCGACTCAACATTGAACATTGCGGCGATTGGGCATTGGGTTCATTAAACTACGTGTAGGCAAAGATTTTACATTCAACCAGCGAGTATTACATTATGTTGCATACAGTTAATAAAAGGTTCAATTGACATGACTCACTAACTCATTAGCTGTTTAGAATGTCCCATTCCTATTCCGGAGCAGCGATCGCCGCAATGGTCAATAAACTACGTGTAGGCATAGATTTTAAAATTGACCGGCCAGGATTTGCATACAGTTGATAAAAGGTTCAATTGACACGACTCACTAACTCATTAGCTGTTTAGAATGTCCCATCCCTATTCCGGAGCTGCGATCGCCACAATGCTCAATAAACTACGTGTAGGCATAGATTTTACAATTGACCGGCCAGGATTTGCATACAGTTGATAAAAGGTTCATGCATTTTAATGTCTCTAATATGGACTCGGTCCATTGCCCCTCTCTTTTATTACACGACTGCCCAGCCAAAAAGGAGTGTAATGTTTTTAGAGTTCATGTATGTATGTATATATGTGCGATTCTTTAAAGGACTGAAACTCGTTAACCACTGAACAGATTCGAACAGGAATTGTATCGGAAGAATCCTTACATTATCCCGAGTGTCATATCTTTAGGGGGCTTTATCTCAAAAAGCAGTCGTGTTTTTAAATTAATAAATTTATTGTGCTAATGTTCCATATTGTTGTCGTTTCGATTTCAAGAGATTTAAGGTGAGACGTTTTACAAACGAGTCGAGTTTTTTAATTAGACTTCTGTCCCATTTAAAGATGTAAGTCCATTTTACTTTTGTATGAAAAACGTCCCATCGTATCATACGTTTGTATTTTTTATATGTCCTGATAATGTTTTCTACCAGGATACCCGGATATGGGTAAAAAAATTAATACCCGAGTATTTCAAAAATCGTATCTGCGGGTATCTAAATTTGTCGGTATTCGAAAACCGTAGTCTGAATTTTTAAGACGCAAAGTTTAGTTATGCTGTAACGTTGTAAGACGATTAATCGAATTGTGCGTATAAAACATTTCTAATTGAAGTGTTTCCAGTAGACAAACAAGTTGCACGGTGAGTTGCTCTTTAAGGATCTACCGAAGAAAAAGTACAAAATATCGCAAACAGAAAGTAAAAATAAGTTACAAAAAATAACCTAGTAGGAATAATGCCATTTCTTTTTGTTGGAGTGTTATTCCAGAGTCACCTGCAGTAGTAAATTACAGCTCTGAGAAACAGGCCTCGCGCGGGTTCAAGGGCTCTTACAATGAGTGAGTAAATGTCCTAAGGGGTTAGTGAGTAAGCCTCTTCAAGGACCTAGCTGAAGAAAAAGTACAGAAATTTTTTGTAGTATTTGACTGCCTGCGTAGAATAATAAAGCTTTGAAGTTTCTTCTTATTTTCGTGTGTCGTCCAACGACACGATGTAACCTGGTGTCGACCGCCTACTACTGACAGTCGCGAGCTGTCAGTTACATACAAAGTTTGTTTACATTATAAGTCATTCTTAAATAAACGGAGTCTAGAAGGAGGCCTCTGACATGGTTGTGTAACGACCGCCGTCTAAGTAATCATAGACAGCCACCGAGACCGACGGCTTAACGCGCCCTCCGAAGCACGGAACCATCTTTCTTTTCGGATAATCAGGTGGTTCAGCCTGCAATGTCCTCTCCAGACTAACAAATTTACAAAGTTCACTTTGTGAATTTGTTATATATCGACCCTTCGAGTCTCAAATGTCGTAAAAGCCATTTTGGCCAAAATGGACTTTTAATGCTATCTTATGCAGTTTTTCGAGCTCTATCGATCTGTATATTTAGAATTTTGATATCGTGAGAAAATGTCTTTTACTACACAGATTTTTGAGCGCCAAAATTCAGTTTTTTTTTTTAATTATTAGTCGTAAACACCATTTTTAACATAGATAACTGTCGTAAAAGACGTTTATATATGAACAGGGCTTTAACAATATTTTTGCTTTTGAAATCCAAGAATGTGAAAACGGTTCAATAGTCGTAAAAGACAAAGAAATTTGCAATGATGCTATTTACGACATTATTTTTACTGGGATGCCTGCAATTATTCGAGATTATTTTGTCGTAATGAACAATGTGTCTGAAAAAACACTTTTACGACAGTAACACTATACATAATGTTAATGTCGTAAAATGTATTATTTTTCATTTTTGAGACACTTTAATTATCTAAATGTCTAAAATTGAATTCAAAATCCAACTGAAGTAAATAGTTTAACGAACTGAATCGAGCTGCAAATGTTATAGTTATTTAATTAAATATAAAGGGACTTGAGGGTGTGTATTGCAATTTTAGGCGATGGGTTGACAACCTGTCACTATGGCGATACACAATTTTCCGAATAACCCTCAATTATTTGTCAGACGTGGTATAAATGTCCGTTTTTTGCGGCCGTTTACGCTCTGCCTACCCCGCAAGGGATTATAGGCGTGATATGTGTATGTATGTATGTGTATAAAGATTTTAGATTTTTCGATTTATCACTACTAACATTTTGATTTCAATTATTTATTTTCGAAATTGCTTTTCTTCAAATCGGACAAATGTCGTAAAAAAAATCTTTGTCTGAGCATTGTTTATACAGCAATTGATTTTCATCAAAATTAAAATCATGCTGATGGTTAATTCTTAATTTTTGGTCCAAACTACATGTAATCATAAGAACCTGATAAAACATCAATTATAAACAATATCAGTGCGGTAGTTTTGCACGATACCGCAGTATTATGCCGGTCTGGGTGTTAATTAGGAAAGAAGTTGAATGAAACCGTACCGATTATGCACTGACACATTGATTCGGGTAAATAACTGTTATTAACACCGGTCTGGCATAATAACACTGCATTAAGCGTAAGACCAACTCACTGATAACCTTCATACATGAAGTTTTATCACCTGGAGACTAAAGAATAAATCTATGAATCTTAAAAACTATAAAGTGACAATGTATTTGTACAGTTTGAAACTTTTTCATGTTGAGAATGAACAACTAGGCAACTTTTTAAACATATTAACTGTAGTTTTTAACCTTAAATAGGATTAAACAAGAATATCTACGTAATAAACTATGTTTCTATATTTTCACAGCTCGTGTCATTTCAGTCTTTAGCAAAGGAACTAGTGAGAGAAATCATGTAAAAACTTAAACATTTACCTTTCTTATTATTATAACAAAACAACCATCTTTTAGAATTAACTTCTACTTACGTAATCATCTGAAAAACCTAAGTTTCTCTATTTAAAGAAAAAGGCAAACTAAAAAATTATAGGATAATCCCTTTGTTTTCCCTTTCCCTTCCCTTTCCCTTTCCCTTTCCCTTTCCCTTTCCCTTTCCCTTTCCCTTTTCTTTTTCCCTTTCTTTTTTTACCTGGTTTTTCAAAAAGCAATGGAGCATTCAGACTTCATTGATTGGGACCTATTGGCAGCAAATGCATTCACTAAAGATACTATAAAAAATTAAAAATTAAAAGATATCCGAGCTGCTACTTTCAAAAAAAAAGAATTTGAATTTAATGGAGATTAAATACTTGATAAAACCCGAAGCAGTAACTGAAAAAGTAACGCTTTTTGAAAAACCAAGTAAAAAGGAAAGGGAAAAGGAAAACAAAGGGATTATCCTATAATTTTTTAGTTTGCCCTTTTCTTTAAATAGAGAAACTTAGATTTTTTCAGATGATTACGTAAGTAGAAGTTAATTCTAAAAGATGGTTGTTTTGTTATAATAATAAGTAAGGTAAATGTTTAAGTTTTTACATGATTTCTCTCACTAGTTCTTTTGCTAAAGACTGAAATGACACGAGCTGTGAAAATATAGAAACATAGTTTATTACGTAGATATTCTTATTTAATCTTAGTTAAGGTTAAAAACTACAGTTAATATGTTTAAAAAGTTGCCTAGTTGTTCATTCTCAACATTAAAAAGTTTCAAACTGTTCAAATACATTGTCACTTTAATTTATAGTATTTAAGATTCATAGATTTATTCTTTGGTCTCCAGGTTATAAAACTTCATGTATGAAGGTTATCAGTGAGTTGGTCTTACGCTTAATGCAGTGGTATTATGCCAGACCGGTGTTAATAACAGTTATTTACCCGAATCAATGTGTCAGTGCATAATCGGTACGGTTTCATTCAACTTCTTTCCTAATTAACACCCAGACCGGCATAATACTGCGGTATCGTGCAAAACTACCACACTGACATTCTTTATAATTGATGTTTTATCAGGTTTTTATGATTACATGTAGTTTGGACCAAAAATTAAGAATAATTCATTAATCATTTTGAAAATAATTCAGAAAATTACTGAATAAATGCTGATTTTTACTACAATAATCTCTTTGTTTTATTTCTAATTTGGCGTTTTACTACCCAAAGTAAGGCTGTTATTTAAAAAAAATGTATTAACAACAATTTCGATTATCCCATTAACTGCGAATTTTGTCGTAAACACCAATTTTATAAGAAAAAAAATGTAGTAAAAACCACCTATCTATTAAATTATTGAAGATACATTTTCGATGCTTACACACTTTTAAAGGGATTTTTGCGCTTAATAACATATATAAATAGCACGAATATAGCTCAAGAAATGTAAAAAATACAAACAATTATTTTTTTTCAATTTCAGTTTTTTGCGATTTTCCAAAAGTAGCGATTTGGCTTTTACTACATTTGAGACTCGAAGGGTCGATATATTTTATTTAATATTTATTAAAAATGAACTTTGTGAGTGCCCCACTGAGAATCGAACCCGGAACCTTTGCCTCACAGGCACTACCACTGCACCACATCAGCCGTCGCTTTAGAGGTGAACCGATGACTACCAAAAGTCGAAAGGTTTAGGACGCCTTCCTTTGGGCTCATCACGCATGGAAGTTTCAATATGATAAAATACAGTGTCTAGATAGAATATATCACTACATAGTATAAAATAAAGTCGCTTCCCGTTTGGTGTCTCCTTATATCTTTAGAATTACCCAACGGATTTTGATGGGGTTTTTTTTATTAGATAGAATAACTTGAGAGGAAGGTTTATAAGTATAATTTATTCCGGGAAATAGTCACATTCCCATGGGAAAACGGGAAGCCCAACTGGTAGTAAACTTTTAACCCCCTTTTGACACCTTTAAGTATTAAAATTTAAAAAATACTGAAACACGTATTTCATTATTTTAAGTTATGAGTCTAATCAGAAATTTTGAAATAGATCACATTAAAGACAAAAAACTTTCATACAAACTTTTAACCCCTTTTTCACCCATTTAAGGGTTAAAATTTTAAAAATTCTGAAACACGTGTTTAATTATTTTAAGTTATTAGTCTAATTACAAATTTTGAAACAGATCGCATTCATTTAAAAAAACGAACTTTCATACAAACTTTTAACCTTCTTTTGACCCTATTAAGGGTTAAAATTTCAAATATGCTGAAACACGTGTTTAATTATTTTAAGTCATAAGTCTAATCACTAATTTTGAAACGGGTCACACTTAAGACAGCGAACTTTCATACAAACTTTTAACCCCCTTTTCATCCCTTGGGGGATTAAAAAAACCAGAATTTTATCAGCCTAGGAACGGGATTTCCGTCTTCACCGAATTTCGCATACTACTCTCCATTATTATAAATCTCAAACACGCAAGGATTTTTTTTTGCATTTTTGATTTTAATCCTTAAAGGTGTCAAAAGTTTACTACCAGTTGGGCTACCCGTTTTCCCATGGAAATGTGACAATTTCCCGGAATTAATTATACTTATAAACTTTCCTCTCAAGTTACTCTATCTTATAAAAAAAACCGCATGAAAATCCGTTAGGTAATTCTAAAGATATAAGGAGACACAAAACGGGAAGTGACTTTATTAGTGATTCAAGAGGATGGTTTTTATGTATGTTTTATGCCGGAAGAAGGTCTGTTTTCAGTGGGAAATCAGTAAGCAGCGGGTGAAACCGCTGGGCGGGCCGCTAGTAAATTATAATAATTTGCGAGACTATTAAAAGAACAAATGGCTAAAAGCCTAACTCAAACAAAACGTGTAATACACATAGTACAATTTAATCCTACTAATATTATAAATGCGAAAGTTAATATGTTTGTTTCTTTGTTACTTCTTCACGCAAGAACTACTGAACCCATTGTAATGAAATTCATAATTCATTTATTAATTGTGTTACATGTACATTCAGTAGTTCTTATTATGTAATGTTTGTATGGTACATGCACCCTGTTAGGGCATAACAATTTTAACAATGTGGGAGAGAACATTTTTAAAACTTATCTATTATACACACATTTTTGTCATTTAACTAGAGAATCAACATATAATCAAGAAATAATTTAAATATTCATGTCACATATATATATATTTTTATATCCTTTCTATAAATATAAGTAAACATAAAATAAAATCAAATCAATAAATTAGAATTCGTGCTTAAAATTAAAACGCATGCATGTCAAATTATTAATACCTAAATACATTTTATACTACATGTCTTATTATATTCAAATTCATTATTATCACAGTTATCTATTACCATTTTTCACACATATATTCATCTACATTGTAATACGCCTTTTCCAGTAACAATAATTTTAGTTTTTTACTATACGCTGTGTATTTATCCTCGTTTTTTATGTAGTCTGGCAATTTATTGTACACGGAGATAAATCTATAGTTAGGGCTCTTTTTTGTTATTTCTAGCTTAGGTTTTACAGGTTGAACTAGACGCTCTTGACCACGAAGTGCACGGCGTTTATATTCCGGGTTTAATTCGAAATTGGATTTATATAAATGTCTATTTTGTCTGACAAATTGGCAAGTTTGTAGTATGTACATTGATGGTAATGTACATTGATGGTAATGTCAAGATTTTTTTGTCAAGATTTTTCTGGCATTAACTTACAAAAA
This sequence comes from Tuta absoluta, assembly GCA_027580185.1. Taxonomy (NCBI): domain Eukaryota; kingdom Metazoa; phylum Arthropoda; class Insecta; order Lepidoptera; family Gelechiidae; genus Tuta; species Tuta absoluta. The sequence continues at coordinate 2,002,985 of JAQAHW010000004.1, forward strand.
ATCTTAAGGCGCTCAATTTTTTGTTTAATTGCGTGTCTGTAAATCTGTCGTTGATGTGTGTCTGTAAAGCACATAACTTTTTTTTTATGCTTGCGAAAATTTTCAATTCAATGTATGGTAGCTCATTATTTAAATTAATTTATTAAGTGTCTATAATTAAGTTCATACTAACAATTATGCCAGTATTGTCTAGACAGTGTACACAGTGCTCTGACCCAGCTTGAGTCATTTTTATCCACTGTAAACAAAAAAGTTTGCCGTAATGAGGTATATTAGTTAGTAAAATAAGAATTCTAGAACCCAATTACTTTCACTTCGTCCTAGATCGTCATCGGTGGTGACTTTATCAGAGCCAGATTTACCTGATTAGAATTCACTTTCCTTATGACGTATTTCCTTAAACTTTAATTGCCTCCCCGAACAACTAAAAAAAATATGTAAAAATCATTTAAAATCAAAATTATATAAAATATGTACAGAAAATTGTTTTTATAGTGTAGACGAATTTATTCATTTTATGACGACAATGTGAATGATTATATTTGTATTTTTTATTGTATTGTATAATTTTTTTTTTTTTTTTTTATTAATGATGGGTTTGCTCTTGACTCTAGTCTAGGTCATAGGACAGAGACAGAGTCTAAGATGGAGCGAGCTCACCCAGAAGAAGCCTGTTAAGGCACTGGCACTCCCACACACTGACGGAACGCAGCAAGCTACTTGGCGCCAGACTTCGGTGGGATGGTGGTCGCGAGCCAGGCGGCCCCTTACGGAGCCTTCCACCGCGCACGTGGGATCGTTCAGCCGGACTTATCCACAGGCAAGCCTGTGTTGCCGTTGCCCGGGGTGGACCGCTAGGAGGTAGATCCCATACCACCCCATAATGATTTAGTGACATGTTTATTAATTTATTTATTAACTTTGATATATATTTTTTAACTGGACATACTTATTTAAATTCAAATTATAATATTTGCATGCCAGCTGCTGGCGCAACATGCATGATCTACATTGTAAAAATTAACCATCTACTTTACCATGTTTGCTTGCAAATAAATTTCTTTATTCATTCGATGTGAAATCGAATAAGCCAATTATTTTGCCGTGAATTCAACGTATGATGCCGGCTTTGAATAGCATTATCCCAATTCTAACCGTTGGTATAAATTCGTCCAGAGAATGGGCAGTAGCGTTCCTTGTTAATGTAACATCTTGCATAGCGCTCGTCAATCCGCCTGTCAAGCATGTTGAGTATGGCAATACCCCCCGTTAGGGGCAATGTCCAGCAGTGGACAGTTGTGGCTGTTAATGTTAATGTAATCGCAACGGTAGGCAATAATTTTCTTGAATAAGGTGTGTTACAAAGCGAACTGGTATGCCAACTATTTTCTCTGGTACTTTCCGAGGCTGTATTTCAGCGGCTGCAGGTGACGCTGGCCGTAAAACTCAAACAAAAAGAAACGGCAAAAGTAAGGGGCCAGGTAAAACATTGTTTTTGTGCTAAATTTGTAACAATGGCCGTAAATATAACTTTTTAAGCACTCGCGATCACTTTTACTCATTTTAAGTATTAGACCGGGTCTATCGCGATAGTATTTAGGTAAATATTAGTAATTTACCTGTGTCCCGACGTTTCAACACAGTTTCATGTATTGTGGTCGCGGGTTGACTGCATTTTCCTGCCCGTATCGGTTAGCAATATAACTTTTTAAGCACTCGCGATCACTTTCACTCATTTTAAGTATTAGACCGGGTCTATCGCGATAGTATTTAGGTAAATATTAGTAACCCGCGACCACAATACATGAAACTGTGTTGAAACGTCGGGACACAGGTAAATTACTAATATTTACCTAAATACTATCGCGATAGACCCGGTCTAATACTTACAATGAATGGCCGTAAATATTACAAGGGATGTCAACCAGCCTGCTGAACAAATTTAATTAAAAGAATGGGCATCATAACACTAGATGCTATAAAGTAAGTTTAAATACCTTTACAAAAGGCTTTATGTGTACCTATGGTATTTAAAGTTTCCTTCGAATTGTCTAGGATCCTATCATTTGAAACTGACTTAACATGGAGAATATCTTGTTTCAAATAAGAATAAATGGCAGCCGATGTGGTGTACTGGTAGTGCGACTGCCTGCGGCGCTAAGCCTCCGGGTTCGATTCCCGGTGGGGCACTCACAAAGTTGATATTATCACTTTGTGAATTTGTTCCCAGTTTAGTTAGAACATTGCAGGCTGAACCACCTGATTGTCCATAAGATGGTTATGTTAATGATAACTTAGACGGCGGACACCAGGGTTCATCGGGTCGTTCGTCAATTCAGAATCACACACGAAATGAAGAATAAGAATAAATTCACCAAATGGGCCCTGAAGTCTCTGAGTAATCGTTGAACATGCATTTAAAAAATCCCAGACGAAGAAATCCTCCCTTTTTCTTGGAGTTGAATAAAAAGGCAATCACACTGCAAGTGATTGCGCGGTGCAAGGTAATCCCGCGTTAAATTGCATGTCTCAAGTCACAGCCGTGAGGGGTAGTATTACTTACTTTTCACCCCCTACTAGGGTAGAGTTAATCTTTTGTGCAAACTTCTTTCGGTCTCCGCCACGCCTTCATTGCGATTGCATGTTTGCTGAAAGAAACTAAAGGTACAAATAGGATACGACGGAGCAATCGTCGTTTATCTAGACGACATGGTGCAGCAGATCGCAGCGTTCATATGACGTCAAGATAGGGTGCAATTTATTTTCATATGTCACTTTTTTAACAAAAATTTGCAACTTTATTTTTACTTTAAACTTGATACGAATCTGGCAACATATCTACGGGTTTTCTTATGTAATAAAACTACCCGCTGGCACTTATTCTACCCTTCACGAAATCACACCTTTCTCCACCTAAATTAATGCAAGTTCAGTGGCTGATTGCTCCTAAACTATCGGCTGCCAAACCTTGATCCAAGTATTTGTTATTCAGTTCAGATTCTGAAAATACTAATAATTTTCGTAACAAAATCCCTTTAAAATTACGTCATCATTGAAATATTTAAAACAAAATAACACGATTGAGTATCGAAGGCGAATATTATATTTCTTTTATCTTTAGTTTTCAAAGAAATTAACAAATCCAGATTGATTTTATATAGATAGATCATAACAAATTGTTTTGTTTTCGCTGCGTACTGTGTACTAATATTCGCGTGCTATTTTAAAATATTCACATTCCAATTCAATTTATCGGACACTCAGTTTCGTTTTATCGAAAGTCGTAAGCCATAATTCATTTTAACATGTCACTATACATTTCAATATAAGTCAAATATTTTAGAGCGTATATCTACTGCCTTATGATAATTTTTGATATACCTCATGTTTGTATTGAGCAAATTAATTAAGTACGTTGGCTGCAGGGTCGTAAAATAATCCCAGTTGGAGGCCTGCCACATGCGAGGGGAGCAAGAGCTTGAAGTAATGTTGCTGTAGATTCTTTCAGCACACTTGCTTTTAGCTAATTCTTACATTGCCCTCAATTCGGGATATAAATTCTACTTTTTTGCCTTAAATTTGTGCCGTCACTTTCCGTCAAATGGGTTTAGAAAAGGATATATCTATGTCCTGTCATTTTTAAAAACGTCAATGGGTTCTTCGCCTTTTCTAGTCAATTTAGTCGCCATTGTTTTGATCGTCGCCTTATTTTGACAGTTAACACGTATTTTGCATGACATTATAAGACATGACACGTCTAAAATATCTCCTATCCTTTTCTAAACCTATCTGACGGAAAATGACAGCACAAATTTAAGGTAAGATAAGAGAATTTATATCCCGAATTGAGGCTATACTAAATAGAATAAAATGAAGGTGCTTTCAGTATCCTTATTTATGCTTAGATCGGATTTTAATGCAGTTTTCTTTAGTATATAGAGTGATTCAAGAGGAAGGTTTTATGTATAATTTATGCCCGGAAGAGGTCTTTTTTTTGCGGGGAAAAAGCAGCGGGTGAAACCGCTGGGAGGGCCGCTAGTCTTGGAATAAACTTAAAAAGACTCCTGTCAGAATCATGGTCAATGTTTGATAAAATAATTAGAAAATAACGTATCTTGGCTTTTCATATACAGAAAGGCAGATAGGTGATGAGAGAAAATGTCTAAAATCAGTGCTCCCTCTGGAGCAGTTGAATATTGGCAAAGTTTGAAGGATCAGACCACAAGTAAGATCTATCTGTTCCGTTTTAGAGGGACCGATTGCACTTGGTACAGTCAAGCTCACGGCCGGTTAGACACTGGAACCGCCAATGTAGGTCTTATGCGCGCGGCATAAGAACTGTCCAAAGTCCAAACTGTCTAACCCAGCCTGAGCTTGACTGTTCAATTCATTATTGCAAGTCAATATTATATCATTACAGAAATGGTACTTAAAACTAGGTATACATACCTACATGTGACGCCCTGGAACGGCGCAGCAATTTCTACAGATTTATAGATTTATATTAACTATCAAGCAATTACTATAATTTAAAAACAAACCTGAATTACTAATATATTATATTCATACAAAATATTAGCTGCAAATATTTTAGGGTGAACCAATTTATGAAACATTTCCCAAGAAACGTAGGACGAAATATGAAAAAGAATTTGGACCTCTCAGTGGTCAGCTGGAACATTTTGTATGGGAGGTCCAATATATTTTACGTATCAACCCATGTTCTTTCAGGAAAGTTGTCCAGTTTCAGGGGTTGGCTTACCCATTGAAAAATATGTTTTTTTTTTCACTACACATACATTATATGAATGTACTATTAGCAAGTAGCAACATTCCGAATACACTGGTTTTCATACAGATATTAGAAATAACCATATCGGATATCCTTACTGATAACTTTATCAAAAACCAAGTAAAATTTAAACTTTCTTGTTTTTGTAGAAAAATATTTTGAATTGCTAATAACGCGATTGATAAAGTGAGACTGTTAAACCTAGTGCTTAGTACAACCGGATACGGATAGGGAACGGATACGAATAAGCCAATATAGCTGAAGTTTCAAGCATCGGACAGGCGAATTGATTCCTCGTTGGAAAGATATCTTTCTATCTACCGGATTGACTGAGTTCGATTCTGTGGTTCGTTTCTTAAAGTGTTCAGATTTATCTGAAACTAGCTGTTCGTTTAGCAGTTTCTTATAAAGCAGAATCTCTTATTTAGACAAACACCAAAATCAATTTTAAACTCCTCAACCGTGACCACGAACTCTGTAAAGAGCTCGAAACGTAGGAATTGTAAAATCCAAAATAAACACAACTTTAATCCGTATAAAATTGATTTGTTGTTATGACTTATTTATTACACATCTATAACAACTATTGTTGTGCAAGCTCAATATATAAGTTAAGTAATATAGACAGCCACTTGCTTTGGAAATATACCGTTACCTTCACAGAATGTTTATAATAAATTATGTCAAGATCCATGGCTTCAACGGAAGGATTTTAAACTTTTTGAATCCTAATTAGCAACCAAACGAGGGTATTTGCCGACAAAGATTTACGTGCGTTGCAACCAAAAGCTGTAAAATGGTCCAAAACATCGGATTTAAGTGTAGACAGACAAGCCACAAAACGGTAGTTACACCGTTTATTGCCTACGCGGAAAGCATTAGAAGTTGTAAAACGCGAATTGCTGTTTAAAATGTTGTCGTCAATAGTCTGGCTCTTTTTATTGGTTTTTGTAAGAGTACCCAGAAGATAAAAATGTTCTCTATCTTATACATGCCGTGTAATGCCGGCTTAGAATAGCATCATCCCATTTCTTTTCCGTATGTGTCAAGCCATCAAGACAACATTCCCCAAGGAACATAGGTTGAAATATGACAAAAATATTATTATCGTCAGGTTATTTTGGCAAATAAAAGAGTTTTTCGGAATCACAATGCTTTATATTCGATTAATATTTTGCAATATAATTTCTCAATTTTATACGAAATAGTGTAAAACGCCGCTGTCATATTGAACTCCAAATTCGAATGTAATGTCATTTTTGACTCTTCTCTATGCTCTCCTCGCCTCCTCTCCTCCATAGACACAAATGTCTATGCTCACCTCACCTCCGCACCTCACCACGCCTCACCTCTTTGTATTACATCGCTCCACACCACTTCGCTTTACACTTCTCATCTCGCCAGCTAATAGCTCCTCTCCTCACCAGCCGTTACAATATAATTGAGTTATCCATAATAAGTAAGCTTATCGGCAACTATGTATGGAAGGTTAAATTTTATTTTTAGTATTTCGACCAACGGTCCTGCGGGAAAGTTGTTACTTATCATCAACCAGTCTTTGAGTTTTCGCTTTCTTTCATTAGTAAATTTTCACCCCACATACACATATCACGCCTATAATCCCTTGCGGGGTAGCTGAGCGTAGCAACGGCAAATAACGGACATTTTCGCCACGTCTTATAAATAATTGAAGGTTATTTGGAAAATTGTATATCGCCATAGTGACAGGTTTTCAGCTCATCGGCTAAAACTGCAATATTCATCCTTTATGTGCGTTGTTATTATGTAAAGGATGTTGTTATTTTATGCAGAGATCTCCCACCTACGCTTTATTACGCGTATATTGAAATCCGTAGTAAGCCGACACCGCGGCCGTAGGGGTGTCACTGTATCCTTATTTGCATTTCAATGCATGATAGAACCCGGGGCTCATTTCGCTCGTGTCTAGGTCGATATAGGTAAGTAATACCATCTATTTGTATACGGAAGTAGTGTAAATGCTGTATTCAAACTAATTGCAAAATAATATTCGGGGACATTAAGGTTAGTCATTGACGAAAGATTAAACCGCGATTACCTAAAGAGCCAAAATAATAGAAAATAGTTTTTTTGCCAATAGTTTACAAAGTTTTTATTTTACGCCATTTGTGCAACAAGTAGCAGTGCATTTTGCGCAAACAAGTAGTTTTTTTTCCATATATTCCAAAACGTGAAGGAGCCTGTGAAACTGAAAAACTTTCTTTATGGAACATAGATCGAAATATCATCCGAAACTTTTTCTTATTAGGTACATGATAAATAAGTTCCTCGTGAAAAGTTTGAACAACCACAAAACTTCTACGGGTGAGCTCCTGCTCCCCACTTACAGTCAGGTGTAGATTTCATAGCCCCGGGGCAAAAATTGTTGAGACCAGAAATTAAAAAAATAAAAACTGAAAAGTTGTTCAGTATCACGGGCTCTTTCGCCCTTTGAAATATTTCAGTTACTTTTTTCACTTTAATAATTTTTAGTAAATCGGCAGCCCTATTTACTACATAGAAACAAAATACAGGGTTGTTTTACGAGTATGTTGCTGGTTCCTGGTATCGGGGTGTAACTTTTATTACTTGCCGATAAACAAACGCACCGCCCTATTTTACTGCGACGAAATATCAGACGCCTCTCCTACTTTATTACCTAACTTTTAGGTGCGCACATATTTTGACAGATAGATGACTAATTTTACCTAAACACTACGAAGTTTCAAGGGCTGTAATGTAACTTAAATGGGTATTATAGCCATTATAGTATGGCTAGTTTTCATGTTTCTAAAATATTTATTTCTTTTATTTTTGGATTATAGTTTGTGGACCATTGGCCGAACCCAATTTATTATTTTGTGTCATTTTAGATATATGCTAACATACTTTTGTTTGCAGTGGATGAAAACGACTCAAACTGGGTAAACAATCACAGAGAAAACACTGGTATATTTTATCATATTAATTTAATTAATTAATAATGCCGTGTGATGAAGACTTAGAATAGAATCACTCAATTTCTTTCCCGTAGTAGTCGTAAGCCATTTGCCGTGTGGTGCCGGCTCAGAATAGCATTACCCCATTCGAATTCCTACACAAGGGTGTCGTAAAAGGCGACTAATAGATGAATCCAAGGAATGGGCAGCAGCGTTCCCTGTGAATATGTACAACACCTTGCACTGCGTTCGCCAATTCACCTGCCAAACGTGGTGAGTATGGCAAATTCCCCCCAATATGGGGAGGCCCATGTCCAGCAGTGGACTGTTGTGGCTGTTGTAGTTGTAGTTGTCGTAAGAGGCGACTGAGGGAATTGTTTAGCTTTATTCTAATACCACGGTGGGTCATGAAGAGATTAAAAACTGTAAGTAAGTAGTATCCGCTTTAGTAATATTATGTTCTATGAGTTGCACATCAACCTACCCCTTAAAGTGATCAAACTATACTGGTTTTAAGTATAAACACACACACATATATCACGCTTTTATCTCTTCCGGGGTACCCATTAGCAACATGTTGCAGAAAGTGAGCAACGGTAAAAGGAGCGGTTACTTTATATCTGCACTCGGGTGTGAGGAAATGGGAGGAAAACTATCTAGCGTTATTCAAGTGGTCGGTTCGGTATAATAACGTACTCTTCTTCTACAACACATATCACGCCTCTTATCCCCCGCGGGGTAGGCAGAGCGCAAACGACCGCAAAATTGCAATAGGTACAACAACACCAGTTTTAGGATCCTTAAGGTGGGGATATACCGCGAGCAAGATTTTTAAAACATTTTTATTTATACAATAACAGCCATAAAATTCTGAATGAAATATATGTTACTAGATTTCTGCCTAGCGGTTTCACCCGCTGCCACTTATTTTCCCGTGAAAAAAGATGTTTTCCCGCGGTAAAAAGTGGCCTATGTGTTATTCTGGTTTATACCCTACATGTGTATCAAATTTCATTCAAATCGTTCAAGCACTCAAGCCGTTTGAGCGTGAACACACACACACACACACACACAAACTTTCAGATTTATAATATATGTACGAATACGGATTGTCGAGGACCTAACAGATAACATATACTTATCAGTTACACGATTCGACAAATTTAACTCGATAGAAAAAAATCCAAAATAAACCTCTATTTGAATATTTTTTTCAAAATTATGTTTACAGTTTTAAAGTCATTACAAATAAACTTATGCTTTAATTTAGATACATACCTTTTCTAGTACGAATACCTAAATTAGACATTCTAATGGTATTTATCTAGTTTCCATGTCGGAAAAACCGCAAAATCTCGCGAAAATATGAGCGCAAAATGAATGAATGTATATCTGTTTATCTCTGTCGCAGCGCGAATGAAAGCGACAAACTTTATATATCCTTTATTGCACAAAACTAATAAAAGTTTTACAATAAAATTAGTTGCAAAGGCGAGCTTATCTCTTATAAAGAGATCTCTTCCAGCCAACCCATTTGATGTCAGAAAATTCATATTTTATTTTTCAGGTGCATCAGGGCCTTAAGCGAGAAAAAATACAGAAAGTGGTCCAGTTTTATGGACTGATGGATTTTTTTTCAATGATTTTTATTTTCTCCTAAATTGGTAACAATCAGCAAGCAACCCGATGATGGTTAAAATGGAGTCGCAATTGAATTTATTCATATTTTTGCAAGTGTCAAATGGTTCAGAATTGATCTTTTTTTTGTAGTTTTAAATGAAAAGTAGGTAGTATAACTGAAAGCCCATTAGCAATATGTTGCAGAAAATGATCTACTATAGGATACTTAATATTTGCGGGTTTAAGGAACTGGATGGAAAACTATCTCGCTTTTCGGTAGATTCAGACGTGTACACGTGCTGTGAGCGTGCTAAGCACGTGTGTGTACTACATTCATACGCGTTGACTACGTATTTCCACTTTAACGTCACGTAGTCGAGAAATATTTCATACAGTCTATACAATATCTCATCCTGCGCAACGTTATGCGTTGGAGGTCCAATTATTTTCCATATTTCGTTCTATATACTCCTTGGGGAAATTTGTTCACTTTTGATGGTTCGGCTCGTGGAATATATCCAGTAATTTTCAACACTCGTTATTTTATCCCTTAAATGAGAAACTTAAACTACTGCTGATAGTTAGTACCTTCTGTTAGGTTATCTAACCCACTGGGCACACTAGGCTCGTGACCAGGGCCCCGCGGCCGATTAGGGCCTCCATTTGTAGCATATCAGTAACAATCTGTTTCCCTTCTGTGTTCCTTGCTCATTCTTAGTAGAAAATTTCGAGCTCTCTTTTCTGTTAAACTACAGTTATGGTATATTTTAACTAAAAATACGCGCTCGCTGCGTTCGCTTTTTTATTGTTCTGCCAGTGTTACGTAGAATATCGAGTACTTAGAGACGTTTCGCTTACATTTAGCTCAGCACTACTAGCATCAAAGCATCCAAGCATCCTCTATTAGAAACTTGGATTTAAAAGTCTGTTGAAACGATGGTAGAATAGTCTACCGGCGGCAAATAAGTAAATCCGCCACTGTCATGGGGCCCTTTTATCCTAATGTGCCCAGGGGCTCTAAAAGGTTAAATACGACCCTGTCTACTGTTGAATACCACTAGCTGTCTGTGCGGAAGGGAATATGCGTGAACAAAAAGTGAACTTATAATTTTTCCATAGGTTGCTATGACATTTTTCATACTGAGGCACAGAGGCGCCCTCAATTTCCACGCCTATTCTTTTTCCGCACAGACGTAAACCAATCACTATAGTGGAGTCCTTATATCCTGATATGTCCAGGGCCTCAGATAGGATAAAAACGGCCCTGCCTTCTGTAGAAAACCACTAGCTTGTAAGTAAATGTATGGGTCAGCCGCAAATATGTCCGCCCCTATGGTATGCCTTCGCCTCGCTAGTAAGTGGACTAGTTTACCTTATACGACTTAAATACCGAAACGGCAAACACTTATTTCGCAACTAACTGCGATTTGGTTTGTATTTTGGTAAGGTTTTACTATAGAGCAGTGTGTTATTTGATATTTTACCAATTTTGATATTTATACCGGTAAATATAGTTAAAGTTTATTTTTTGTATTTAAATGGATATTTACGTGGACGATATTTTTACTACCACACTCAATAAAGTATACGATACGTAAAAAAATTACTGCAAATGTTTTAAGGGGTGAACCGGACCACGAAAGCGAACAACTTTCCCCAAGCAACATAGGCTGGAGTATGAGAAAACTAAATTTGACCTTCCCGTTCAAGTAGACCGGCCAACATATTATGTGTACGGGAGGTATGAAATATTTTTTCCTAAGGCCCCTTCCTATGAATAAACATAACTTTTAACAAATTAATCAAGTGGATATGCTGGTAACCACATCCGACTTTAAACGCTGTGAAGCTGACCAAAAACTAATCTTATATGGCTAATAAAAAGTGTTTATGTTTTAATTATTAAACTACTTGAAAACGCATTTAACTAAGAATCCGACGCTCCTGCTGCTTATATACAACTTTTATTTTCAATTAAAAATACTTTATTCATTACGATTCGTTTACTGGTAGCACGCTGGTAGTGCTGGCGAAAAGTTACATGCCGTGTAATTAACAAGGTCAGGCCCGAGGTAGCGTCTTTACTTTTGTTATTTTATTCCATCCGAGCCGTTTTTCTACCAGGACAATACAAAATTATTATTAAAGAAGAAAATTGTGTTATAAAAATTTATTTCTATACAATGAAGGATCATGACGTCAATAAGTGATAATACTATCATACCTTGAGTAAAGTTAATTAAATTTGATTTCATTTATTTTCTCTTCTTCTCATACTTTCTTAGATTTTTACTTCTTTGTCAATCCAAGTACAGACCATTTTTCTTATCGACAATCCAGTGGTTTAATTGAAAGGCCTTTAATTGGAACAATCACACAAATAAATAAATATTATACATATTTGTATTGCACGAAACCCTTCGTGCGCGAATCCGATTCGCACATGGCCGGGAGCAGGATACCTACCGCTTTAATGCGGTATCACTACCAAAAAGTAAATCCCTTTCTTTTTTGCTGCCTTAGAGAGAAACAGACGATGACGGCTCAGATCCGAAAAACCGAACATTTATTAAATTAATAAACAAATATTTCAAGAAGTAGAGCCCATAGATTAAATTACTCATTTAATAAGGAAAAGGAGGACACAAAATACAATTTGAAATGATGAATAACAATCGAATCGTTCAGGTTTTAAGTCTAAAAAACGACTAAATAAACGCAAAATAAGATAACTTTGCGATTTTTTCTTTTGAGGAAATTTCAATAAATCGTGTTTGAGCCCCATAGTTTTAGTTTTAGAATTGGTAAGAAAAATATCGTCTCATAATTTGAAGTTTTAAGAAATATGATACAATATTCCGAAGACTATCTAACCTTGCGCGGTTAATTTGTAAGCCCATTTCACCTTAAGGCGAGTGTTCTCGTGAACAACCTCGGCAGTGGCACCACTTCACAAAAAATTTTCTTAAAGTTATGGCAATTAATACCAAAAGTGGCCGTTCTTAGGCATTTTCCATAACTTTAATTTGCCGTGTGATGCCGGCTTAGAGTAGCATCACCCCATTTCTTTCCCGTGGGAGTCGTAAGAGGCGACTAAGGGACTCGAGGGTGTGTATTGCAATTTTAGGCGATGGGCTGACAACCTGTCACTATAGTGATACACAATTTTCCGAATGACCCTCAAACATTTGTCAGACGTGGTGTAAATGGCCTTTTTTGCGGCTGTTTACGCTCTGCCTACCCCGCAAGGGATAATAGGCGTGATATGTGTATGTATGTATGTATGTTAAGAGAATCGACTACCGAGCTCTCGTCCATACAAAAAGAGAAAACGTTTTCCTACCCCTAAATGTAATCCGATCTCGATGATTTTTGAGAATGTTGTTGACACAGTAAAAAGCTAGGTTTATAGTTTTTCCTTTTTTCGAATTTTGCAATTGATTGAAAGTTATGGGCGTCTAAAAGTCACTTTTTTATGACGAAATCTCCCTTGAAGTAAAACGTTTGTATTTTCAAAACAAAGTTGTTTTAAGAAAAAATAAAAAGCTATAAACCTAGAATATAATATGCTGAAACGATGGACACTAAAATCAAAAATATTGGTTGTGATTTAGTATGTGGGAAACGTTTTCTCCCGAGACGCAAATTTCACCTTAAAAATACCTACAGTCAGTCGCGAGCGGCAACGCTCTCTATCGCACTATCGGGGGTCGGGGGGTGAAGTAATGTTTCACGTATTGAAGAGGTGTTAACGAAAAAGTCGATAGTAGAGATGAGAAAGGAATCGATATCCCTTGTTACCAATTTCTGTTTCAAAATGTAAGAAGATAAATTTCGCTCCTAATATTACATTAGGTTATCGGACTGCTCCAGAAGGATGGTATAGTACTTTACGATGCAAGTTTGGTAAATTGAAAATTACGATCGAGGCAAAAGTAATTAACAACAACCAATTTTAATGTACTGATTATTAACTTTTTCGTTTGAAGTTACATAATTCAAAAGTTGAAAATTTTATAAATAGTTAAAAAAACTGATTCCCGACTACGGAAAAAATCGAAACAATGAAAACGTTTTATGTGTTTCTATTATTTATTTATTTATTATTATTATCTCTTAAACTTCTTAACAGATTTCGATGAAACAAAAATTATCTAACATGTTAATGTTTGTCCACAAACTGGAAAACTAAAAGTCATACCTATCGAGATAGACTTTCAGTTTTCGAGTTTGTGGACGTTTGTCTAATGAAATTAAGCACACGGCCGTGCTTGGAGGTCTAAATGGATCAAAAATAGTGACACTGAATATTATCAAATTCGAACAATATAAGGTACATAGTAGGTACATATACATACATATCCAACTGATAACCTTCTTTTTTTGAAGTCGGTTAAACAGCAATGTGTCTAATATTAGTTGTAATTCGATGAATTCAGGGACAAAGCAAATTATTTACACCTAAGCATTAGATTAACTTGCGAGAGGTACCTACTTAGTGAGGTGTAGGTAGGTAAACAAAATACAAACCAAATATTATTCTTTCTCTTGAAGTAACATTTTTTCCTGCGGACACATAATCGTATTCGTTTCTTTTTGCCTCTTCTAAAAGTATTTTCTTTATTTTAAATACGATGCGCCGACGTCACTGGTCATGATGATTCTAAAGTGTGAGTTTGTGGCCGTAAGACTGGCGAGAAGCAACGAATGTGATAATTTTTTTTTAATTGATGATGGGTTTGCTCTTGACTCTAGTCTAGGTCATAGGACAGAGACAGAGTCTAAGATGGAGCGAGCTCACCCAGAAGATGCCTGTTCACTCTTACTTTGAAGAGATTAGGGTTGTATGCGTTTGGAAACACAGACGCAAGTAGTGAGTTCCACTCTTTAGCAGTGCGCATTATAAATGATGACTGGAAACGCTTAGTCCAAATTGGTAGAATGGCAACCAGGAATAGATGTTATCCGGCGGTGCGTCTGGATGTTCGATGGTAGAAGGGAGCTGGTGCAACAAGGTCGTGAAGCTCTTGAGTACACTCTCCGAAGTACAATCTGTAAAAAACCGACAAGCAGGCAACCTTGCAGCGATGTGCCAGGCTATGTAGCTTGGTGTCCACCAGTTTTTTGTCGCCTATGAGCCTCTTGGCCCTGCGTTCCACCGAGTAAAGAGCGGCAAGTTGGTATTTGCCTGAGCCTTCCCAAAGGTGACTGCAATACTCCATGCAGGATCGGACTTGTGCTTTGTAAAGAGTTAAAAGCTGTCCAGGCGTAAAGTATCGCTTCACTCTATTCAGGATGCCCAGCTTTTTATCCGCCGTTTAAGCCTTGTACGAGTACTCGATGGTCGCACCGAAGTTTAGATTTAACTCCATGCCTAGAAGCTCAAGCCTGTCAGTGACAGGGACAGATGTACCCCGAAAAGTAGGTGTCCAGTCGAAAGGACTCCTTTTTGCAGTGAAAAGACACGCCTGTGTTTTGGTGGCGTTGAATGAGACCTGATTGTCGTCGCCCCATTGACAACTGACAAGGCTTAAGGTCAGATCTGTTCGCTCTACCACGGCCTTTGTTAACGAACGTATTTCATCCCCACTGGTTTTTGCACCTGTCAAGTATCTCTCTGAAACGGTACTATCATCTGCGTATCAAACAATTCCATGCTGAAGGAGGTCATTGATGTGTAGCAGGAAAAGAGTTGCAGAGAGAACAGACCCCTGAGGAACTCCGGCATCAATGGCCATCAGGTCAGAGGAGCAGCCGTCAACAACTACTCTAATGGACCGTTCACGAAGGAAGTCTGAAATCCAAGAACAAAAATCAGCTGGGATGCCATAAGCAGGAAGCTTGCTGAGCGGACTTGCATGCCAGGCCCTGTCAAAGGCCTTCGAGATATCGAGCAAACGGCAAGTGCTTCGCCGTGTTTCTCGATGGCTTCGCCCCAGCAGTGCGTGACATACACAAGAAGATCAGCAGTAGACCGCCCCCGGTGAAAGCCATATTGACTCAGTGACCGTCAATATGGCTTTCACGCTTTCGAAGATCATAGTCTTCAAGGTGGGTCAGCTTTCTGTTAAGTACCCTCTCCATGAGCTTGCATAGGATAGAGGTAATGGTAATTGGACGGTAATGGGCAGGGTCAGCACGGTCGCCCTTTTTGGGAACTGGTTGCACATTAGCAAGCTTCCAGGCCCCTGGCACCGTTCTTTTTTAAGAGAGAGGCGGAACAAGCGTGTCAGCACAGGAGACAGTGAAGGCGCACATAGTCATAGCCATTATCGTGCGACTTTTAATTACTCGGAATCTGCAATAATTATAAAATAATTCTATACCTTACATTAGGTACATACCTATTAAGTTTTAGATATGAGAAAACGAATCCGTATAAAAATTTGGTACTTGAAAACATTATAGTTAGTTGTAATGTGATAGATAATTATACCAGCAAATGCAGTAGTTTCGTAGTCTAATCAAAGTCAAAAATCATAATATTTTGCAACCTACCTACTACCTAGGTACAGTCTTATTATGAATAAGCTACACAGGGGTACTCCAAACAAATCAAAATATTTTTATATCCAGTATAAATATTAAAAATCTTAAAAGTAATTCCAGTACAAAATGACTTACTCTAGGTACCTACAAGAATGTTTCATTGGGAATCATGATATTTCAATTCGTTTTGAGAACCCCTATGTAGCTTATTCCTTTTGTGTGTATAGGTACTTACTTTCTTATTTATTTATTTAACAATTTGTTGTACACAAGAAAATACAAAAACACAGAACATACAGAAAAATGGTACAATAGGTACTGCTTATTTCTAAAGAAATTTCTTCCAGCAGACCTAAAGAAGCGTGAGTAGATTGAGGATAAACGGATAAAACGTGCACATATACCTAACAGTTTACTTATAATTTTATCATGATCAAAACACAAACCAAATAAATGTATGACTAAAAATAAAAATTCACATATATAACTATATATACCTATACAAGCTAAATCATCAAAAAATATTTAGTTTATACACATTACATAACATAGGTAGTATAATACTTACTTGGATTTATCAATATAATCTATAATATATATAAGTTACTCTGTGAATATAATCCTCAATTTAGTTTCGGGTACGCCACAATGATCTAAGAAAACAAAATATCACCCCGCGTTTCGCAGTCGTCGCTGCGCTCGCTTGGTCTGGCGGCAGCGTTTGTCTGTGTGCGTGAGGTTGTGTGTATGTGTTGTGCGCACTACGCGGGGACTTCAGCGCGCGAGCGACAGCATGAGTTTTCTTAAATACCTAATTTTTTGAAATCGCGAAGGTATTCTTCCCTCTTAATTGCAGCGAATATTTAATTGAGTTTGCAGGTTTTAATTTTACTTAAGGATAATACTAAAAACTTGGGCATCGGACATTCTGATAGATTGTTTGTATAAAGAGAAAACCTTTTTTTTGTGAAGTAACGCCACCGTCGAGGTCGTTGACGGCTACACTCGCCTTAAATACTTTTCTGATCTCTCGCTATCGCTGGTATGAGTATGGCGCGATTCCCGCCCTTTCCGTGTCGGGGCTATTGCGTCGGCTCGTTACCGCTGGACTACCCTCAAGTCTCTCATTCCGCAATCCTGCTTACAGTCAAGTGTTCCCTAAAGATTGGCCCGAGATGGCGTAGCTGATACCCCTGCCTGCTACGCCGAGGTTCGTCGTGGGTTCGATCCCCACAAGACACAAATGTTAAGTAAATTTTCAAATATTTGTGTTCTCTTCTCTCTTCTCGTGTGGGACACCGAGTCGTCCAACGACCCGATGAACCCTGGTGTCAGAGTTTTTCAACCGCCTACTATAGGCCTCTGACATGGTTGTGTAACGACCACCGTCTAAGTAATCATAGACAGCAACCGGGACCGACGGCTTAACGTGCCCTCCGTAGGTGTTTTTTATTTATACATATATACATACATAAATCACGCCTATATCCCTTACGGGGTAGGCAGAGCGCTAACGGTCGTAAAACGGATATTGACTCCACGTCTGACAAAAGTTTGAGGGTCAATCAGATAACTGTGTATCACTATAGTGACAGGCTGTCAGCCCATCGCCTAAAATTGCAATACACATCTAACCCTCGAGTCCCTTAGTCGCCTCTTACGACACCCATGGGTAAGAAATAGGGTGAGGCTATTCTAAGCCGGCATCACACGGCAAAGCCGGCATCACACGGCAAATTCCTTTTAAAATATGTATTTGTTAACAAAAATATAGTATACTTAAGTATTAATATCAGCTATCAGTTCCCATAGTACAAGCTTTGCTTAGTTTGGGACTATACGGCGCTGTGTGAATTGTCGAGGATATTTATTTATTTTATTCATTCATTCGGTTAGTTAATTTGGCGACCAGCGTAGCGCCTGACGGCTTGACCCTTCATGCTCGTCGATACACTATCTTAAATACATCAAGTGTTACGCGTAACTCATAACTAAAGATGGATTTTCTTTTCGTTTTCTTAAATTCGCTACCGTCTGAAAAGACCAATACATAGGACGCAATGGTTAAAGGCGTGATATGTGTAGATATGTACGTAGGTAAGTTGTAAGAATTTCTATAGCAGTTCACTGTACAGCCGTGACTGGATGTGTGTACCAGTATTCAACATACATACATATATCACGCCTATAATCCCTTGCGGGGTAGGCAGAGCGTAAACGGCGGTAACAAAACAGATATTTACGCCACGTCTGACAAACATTTGAGGCTCATTTGGAATATTTTATATCACCATAGTGACAGGTTGTCAGCCCATCGCCTAAATTTGCAATACACACCCTCGAGTCCCTTAGTCACTTTTTACGACACCCACGGGATTGAAATGGGGTGATGCTATTCTAATCCGGCATCACACGGTCAGTATTCAAGTTGCAATTTATTGATATGGCTATGGTTAGGTTCATGAATCTTCTCAAATATATTTAACCATTGAACACCAAATTTTAAAACACTTCGTGTTAGGTATAACACTTTTTGAAAACTTGTAAAATTTTCAAGCGTGGCAGGATCGAACCCGCCACTTTAGTCATTACTAGTGGCGACGCCTCTTTCACCTAGGCTACTAAAATTATGCAAGTTTTCAATTTTTTTTATACCTAACACGGGAAGGGTTTTAAAAATTTGTATTCAATTTATCGCGGGTTTTATAGCTTAGACTACATTAAATATGTAAAGAATGAAGTAGTCGCTGGGTATTCGTTGTTCAAAACTAACCCGGTAGATGGAGCCGTGCCACGTGTTATTGGCCTCAAGATACACTTTCAAAAATTGGCAGGCATTGGACGAGCCGCGGTAGCCCAGCATGTTCAAATCATGCCCGCGCTTGAAAATTTGGCAAATTAAAAAAAATATAATTCACACAGCACATTTTCGATTCCCAAATCGTTGTAAGAATTTCCATAGCAGTTCACTGCATAGCGGTGGCCGGGTGTGTGCAACAGTATTCAAAAGTATTCAAGTTGCAATTTATTCGCGCCGCAACGGTTTGATACAATTTGGAACGCCCCACGAGGAATTCCAATACGTGTACGACCGACTGAATGTACCCAGTACGTGAGGAAAGTTTTAGAATTTTACTTAAGGCCAGACTTGGACCGGGAGGGTTTTTTAGTCTTTTCGATTGTAGGAAACTTTTGATTTTGAATTCCTATGGGGAATGAACGACAAAAGAAGATTAAAGTAGACACATCAAACAATACATTGCAAATAAAAAGGTGTCTTCTTTGTTAATGACTCAAAATACTACAGGTAAATAAACTAAAAAATTAAAAAAACACGGCTGCTTTCTGAGATAAAATCTAGCTTATGACACTCGGAATAATGTAAGGATTCTTCCGATAAAAGTCCCATTCGAATCTGTTCAGTGGTTAACCTATTTCAGTCCTATAAATAATCGCACATATACGGGGTGTAAGGGACGGTGTACCGAAAACTTTGCAGGCATGATCAGACCATGAAACTGAACAACTTTTTCTATGGAAGCTATGTTGTTAAACGAGAAAATTTTTTCGACCTCCCATACAAAATTCCCGATCAGCTGACTGACTTTCTATGGAAAGTCGAAAAAAAAATTATTTCCCAACATAGGCTCCATAGTAAAAGTTGTTCAGTTTCATGGTCTGATCATGCTTGCAAAGTTTTCGGTACACCGTCCCTTACACCTTGTATACATACATACATGAACTCTTAAAACATTACACTCCTTTTTTGGTTGGGCAATCGTGTAAATAAAACGGGGTTCATACCGAGATACTAGATTTTGTTGAATTGTGCGATATTTCGGCCCAGTTGCATCTGATGTTTTGCGGGTGGTGTTTTAAGTCATTTATGTGACCGCGAAAGTTTCATACAGTTTAGTCTTCTCCGTTCTCTTTAACGGAACTGATTAGTAACGACAACATACATACATACATAAATCACGCCTATATCCCTTACGGGGTAGGCAGAGCGTTAACGGCCGTTCAACGGATACTAACACCACGTCTGACAAAAGTTGGAGGGACAATCAGATAACTGTGTATCACTATAGTGACAGGTTGTCAGCCCGTCGCCTAAAATTGTAATACACACCCTCGAGTCCCTTAGTCGCCTCTTACGACACCCATGGGTAAGAAATGGGATGATGCTATTCTAAGCCGGCATCACACGGCAACGACAAGTGTTTATAAATTCACTTCACACATTCAGTCAATGTGCTGTCTGTGGTATGTATGTTTACATTTTGGAACATCGGCCTCTTTTGTCAACCAATTTATTGATAGAATAAATATTTGTTATGGTTGAATGACATGCTGCTGCAAAAAAATACTTCACAGGGATATGAACCTCCTCTCTTCAAAAAACAACTTAGAACAATTGAGGCATACTGATTACAATTCTTATATTTCTCCGGCCATATGAACCGATGACTTAAAGATGTCGGCAGGCTGGGGGAGGCCTACGTCCAACAGTGGACTGCTGTAGACTAATGTGATGTGATGTTTCGTTACGTTGTTGTGCGGGAACAGTGCCCTTTTGGTTTCAGCTAGCTAGCTCGATCTTCGACCCTATCCCAGCCTTGCCTAGCACCAGATCTGACCCAGAAATTCCAGTGCAAACCATTACAATAACTTGACTGGCCCAATGGCGTAGTGAATAGTACCCCTGCCTGCTACTGCACAAATATTTATATAAATTTTTTAAATATTTGTGTTGAGTCTGGGTGTTTACTATGTATGTATTTATTTAATAAGGTCTTTTAATATTATTATCAGCTATCTAGTACCCATAGTTCAAGCTTTGCTTAGTTTGGGGCTAAATAGCGCTGTGCGAAATATCTAGGATATTTATTAAAAAGAAAAACTTTTTTCCGCGAACTAAACGTTATGGGAATGAACATACAACTGATGGATAAAATAAATACAACCAACTACCACAGTTAAAAAACGCTAATACCAGAGTTCATCGGGTCGTCATCGGGAAAAGAGAGAAGAGACTACAGTATACACAAAACGTCCATACACAAACACGTCCCGGTATACTTAAACTGTAAATTGAATAACCAGACCCCTGACACTAGAATTTCTACGTCCGACTTATAGTTGTATGGACAAAACAAATGCCCTCAGGCTTTATGTTTATATTCCAGATGAAACACAAAAAAAAACTAAATAAATTACTCTATTTCAGTCCAGGAACAATCGCGATTTTTGATAGTAAGTAAGTAGTCTGCAGTTCTTTCAAATGGAGTACCAACTCAGGTACATTATTCGTACCTAAATTATCTACAGAGAAAAACGCTTATAAGGAACAGAACATTACTTTGAATGATAGCGGCCTTATATTGAGTGAAATATAACTCGTGATCGATACTGAAAACAAAGGACGGGCTTGTGATAAGGAACAACTTTCCCCAAGGAACATAGGTCGATATTTGTCAAAAATATTTTAATCTTCCATTGTAACCCAAATTAACATAGCGGCAATTTTGTATCAAATGAAGTCCAATTTTTTTTTTCATTTTTCTTCATGTTCCTTGGGGAAAGCTGTTCCTTATCTGGCTGGTGCCCGTCTTGAGTTTTCGCTATCGTCACTAGTAAAATTTCACCCTATATAGGTGAGACATAATATGGTCATTGAATCCTACACTACTACTGTATCAGCAGCACTTAGACATTAGCCTATGTATAGGTAATCGTCCTTCTTATTATACTTATTAATGGACAAATGGAAAACCATGATCTCTCAAACGAGTATCTCGATCTGTCGTAACTATTCCAGTTACGTTCACACAGATGAAATTAAATAAGTATATTTAATCTATTCGTGTGTAGGTTTATTTTATCTTATTATATTCTATTGTGCACGCCTAATCCGCCTATCTTATAAAGTCTCACTTTGCGTAGGTCAGCTGGAAGAAATTTCTTAGTAGAAATAAGCTGTCCTGTTGTGTCGTTATTCTTTGTATGTGTTTCTCTTGTAATGTTTTTGTGTACAATAAACGGTAAATAAATAAATAAATAATAATAAAAAATATAGTTAATACTTGCGATTGTTGGCGCTTGGTGAAACTCCATGTTTAATAAATTTTGACAAAAAACACTTGTACTCGTTTCACAGTTTTATTGCGGGGTACACAATTAATTTAGGTACACAATTTTTGAATTTTATAAATCTCCCCACTTTGGGGTAAATTTTCCTGGGTAGGCAACCCGAATATTTTTATTTGTCCTACCTACAATAGTTAACGGTTTACCATTTATCACACAGATACAACAAATAAGTATGTAAATAATTATAATTTAGTGGATGTGATGTTCTTTCTTGAATAATGATTTGTGTTTTGTAAAATCCTTGAAAATGCTCATGTGAGCGAAACCGGTCGGGTTACCCCGCAATAAAACTGTGAAACGAGTACAAGTGTTTTTTGTCAAAATTTATTAATAATAAAAAATATGCGGTCTGTCTGTAACGTTCTACGACAGCAGAAAAATGACAAAATCCATGCACCATGCACATTTATGCTAAAACTAAAAAACTATGTCCATCTAGAAGTAGAGAAAACACGCTTCCAAACAAGTTGCTTCAAGCCAAAACACTGGGACGTGTTTAATTAAAACCCACTCCGTTTTAATCCACTGTTGTTTGGTGGGACAAAGAGAGACTAATTTAATTTGCAGACATAGACGCTGTATTTTTGAGAAATTGCGAAATTGATCTGCTGGTTTCGAACCTGCGACTTTCGATATCAGTACTACAGACGTCTCTACCGACTGAGCTGTCGCCGCTCTTGCAGTTGTTGATGAAATTATGCAAGTGTCAAAATTAGAATATTAAAATTTAATAACAGGGAGTAACAAGCCGAAAGGCGATTAAGGTACTGTTGAAACTTAATAACTTTCCCCAAGGACCATAAGACAAAATGAAAAAAATGAGACATCCCATACAAAGTTGCTGATAACCAGCTGATCAGCAACTTTGTATGGGAGGTCAACATTTTTATAATATTTCGACCTATGTTTGATGGGGAAAGATGTGCAGTTTCATGAGAACCCACCAAATAAAAATACCCAAATAATGTGACAATTTATACGCTTTTTATTAAGCCGTTAGCAATTCGACTGGTCCGATGGCGTAACGGATAGTACCCTTGCCCTGCTACGCAGAGGGTAGTAGGTTCGATTCCCACAAGATATATCCCCACTATAATAAGTAAACTTTCAGATTTTTGCGTTTAGTCTAGGTGTTTAATGTATGTATAATAAGTATGTATTAATATCAAAGTAAATAAGTATGTATTAATATCAGCTATCTAGCTCCCACAGTACAAGCTTTGCTTAGTTTAGGTCTAGATATATTGCTGTTTGAGTTGTTCAGGATATTTTAAAAAATACATCCCGCAGTAAAAAAAATTACAGGTAAGATGCAAGTATGTTTTTAGTGCGCAAAAGTCTTAAGTAATAGTCCGGTACGGCTGGCATTAATTGAGAGCATAACTAACAAAAGTTCTAAAGTCGCTTATTTTTTGTACCATTGCGTTATTTGTGTCTGTAAGGCTCATCATTATATTTTGTGTCATTTTTGACGCCAGCATATATTTTTGATTCAATGTATGGTCGCTCATTTATTATATTCAGTTTTTAAGTATCTTTTATTGTCTATGTTACAGTTTACACACTGTAAAAACCCAGTTTGAATTTGAAAATTTGAATCCACTGCAAACGAAAGTATGTTAGCAAACACCTAAAACGACACAAAATAATAAATTGGGTTCGGGCAATATTCTAGAAACTATACGCCAAAAAAGACTAATATTTTTAAAACATCAAAAGCTATCCATACTGTGCTATTAGCTTGACCTTAATAAGCAATTTATCAAGTGTCGTCAAGTCACCCGTCACTCGTAGTCGTGAAGTCACCCGTCACCCGTCAAGTTTTGAAGTGGCGCTGCCTCGCGGGGACCACTTGACGAAAACGTCACTTTTTATTTCGTCACCCTCTCAACGGATTAGCGGGGACCGGCGAGTGCAGCTGAAAGCACTACCAACTTATATTATATAAACATACATACATACACATATCACGCCTATAATCCCTTGCGGGTTAGGCAGAGCGTAAACAGCCGCAAAAAACGGCCATTTACACCACGTCTGACAAATGTTTGATGGTCATTCGGAAAATTGTGTATCGCTATAGTTACAGATCGTCAGCCCATCGGCTATAATTGCAATACACACCCTCGAGTCTCATTGTCGCCTTCATTTTAGGCGATATGCTGAGAACCTGTCACTATGACAAAACACAATTTTCCGATTTGTCAGACGTGGTGTAAATGTCAGTTTTTGGTGGCCGTTTACGCTCTGCCTACCCCGCAAGGGATTATAGGCGTGATATGTATGTATGAAATGGTTTCACCCGCTGCTAACTGATTTCCCACGGGAAACAGATCTTCTCCCGACATAAATCATACATAAGAACCTTCCTCTTGAAATACTCTATCTTTTCAAAAAAGTTCATCCAGATTCGTTAAGTGGTTTTGAAGATTTAAGCAAACAAACAAACAAACAGACAGGGACAGACGTGGGAAGCGACTTTACGTTAAATTCCGTTTTTTTTAATTCCCCAAGAGATGAAAAGGGGGTCAAAACTTTGTATGAAAGTTCGTTGTCTTAATTGTGATCCGTTTCAAAATAAGTGATTAGACTAATAACTTAAAATAATTAAATACGTGTTTCAGCATTTTTGAAATTTTAACCTTTAAATGGGTGAAAAGGGGGTTAAAAGTTTGTATGAAAGTTTTTTATCTTAAATGTGATCTGTTTAGACTCATAATTTAAAATTATGAAATACGTGTTTCAGCATTTCTGAAATTTTAATCCTTAAAGGTGTCAAAAGGGGGTCGAAAGTTTACTACTAGTTGGGCTACCCATTTTCCCATGGGAATGTGACAATTTCCTGGAATAAATTATACTTATATACCTTCCTCTCAAGTTACTCTATCTAATAAAAAAAACCGCATCAAAATCCGTTGGGTAATTCTAAAGATATAAGGAGACACCAAACGGTAAGCGACTTTATTTTATACTATGTAGTGATAGTGATATTGAAGACGGTCTTTTAAACTCGACTGTGTGATGCCGGCATAGAATAGCATCAACTCGATACAACCCGTGGGTGTCGTAAAAAACTACTGAGAGATATATTCGTCCAGGGAATAGGCAGCAGCGTTCCCTGTGAAAGCAGTAGCTTGTACAGCGCTCGCCAATCCGCTTGCCAAGCGTGAGTTGGCAATACGCCCCTATGAAATTAATTATTTATATTATATTTGCTCCAGCCGGAAATCAAACCCGGGGACCTCAACGCTGAAAATAGGTATAATAAGAGAGCGTCTCCATTGAGGCAGAGCGGAGTCCAGCGGTGCATGAATTGACCAATCATAAACCTCGAAATCTCCGCCCGCAACAGTGATTGGTCAGTTCATGCACCGCTGGGCTCCGCTCCGCGCCGCTTCACCACAATGGATATGGTGCTCAATATGGGTCGTAACATAACTCACATACATCATACATCACGCCCATAATCCCTTGCGGGTAGGCAGATAGAGCGCAAACGGTCGCAAAAAACGGACATTTACGCCACGTCTGACAAACATTCGAGGGTCATTCGGAAAATTGTGTATCGCCATAGTGACAAGTTGTCAGCCCATCGCATAAAATTGCAATTTACAGCCTCGAGTCCCTTAGTCGCCTCTTACGACTCCCACGGCAAAGAAATGGGGTGATGTTATTCTAAGCCGGCATCACACACATAACATAACTTACTCGTTAATATTTATCTTTGTATCGTGTCTAATTTGCCACAAGCACCCGCATCTGAAAGTGTGTTTGTCACACGCTGTTTACTATTTACTAGAGATGCACCAACTACGCTTCTAGCCTACTAGCCTACTACCGACTAATCGGCTTAAGTTCAACCGACTAGTCCCCGACTACGAAAATGGCCGATTAGTCTGCTGAGCTGATCATTTACGTCGGTGACGTTTGGTAAAAGAAAATCGTATCTTTGCACATTTTTTTCGCCTAGCAACCAATTAAAATAGTTGTGGTGTCATTTCGAACATAATTAATACAAGTTGAAATTAAATTGTTACATTAAAATTGATGTCTTGCAGTCAGTGCCCTAATACCTGCACCTTGTCCGACTTGTATGACGCCACCGACAGCGCCGTAGCCGTGGCTAATTTCTGGTCGAAATATATTTGAGTCATCGACACGAAAGAAGAAGAAGAAGAATATTAAAATTCAATGTCGTTATTACAGTCGACTAATCGGCTATTCAGGCGACTAGTCACCGTCTATTTCCCGACTACTCGGTGTATCTCTATTCTCTACTATATACACAACAAACTATCTGGTATTTACCTACACTAGTGTGCTTTTGTATTTGATGCTCGACTTGAGTTTAAATTCGTCATCTTTACGATAATCACACGATGTCATAGGGTGCTGCTATTCTTAACCATACATTTATTGAATACCAAATATTTAAAACAGCCGTAAAATACGGACATTTACGCCACGCCTGACAAATATTTGAGGGTCATTCGGAAAATTGTGTATCGCCATAGTGACAGGTTGTCAGCCCATCGCCTGAAATTGCAATACACGCCCGAGTCCCTTAGCCGCCTCTTACGACTCCCAAGGGAAACAAATGGCATGATGCTATTCTAAGCCGGCATCACACGGCAATTTTTTGAAAACTTGAAATATTTTCACGCGCGGAGAGGACACATTTATTTATTATAAATTCTTTCTTGCATAATAAACAAGTCTAAACACTTTTTTTTTGTACTTTTCTTCTTTTTTCATTTATATAATGATCATCCATAAAATCTCTTGAACAGAAAGTTAATTAACCGAAAGTCAAATAAAATATCCTAAGCGTAAACTTTCCATCTCAAACTTTGACAGCTGTCTACAAAAACAATCTAACGTAAAAAGTTGTCATTCCAAAGCAAATCATTCCAAATGCTAATTAAAAGGGGAAAAGATTTTTACTCGTTCATTACTGCCTCCAAACGTTAATTAGTTAATACCTCGATGGAATGAATGCGATATTACATCGATAAGAACAGTCATACAGATTATACAACATTCACTGATAACAAAACCCAAAGACTTAAATTACATGAAATTATGGCAGGGAACAAAAATAATAAGTCATAGGTCGGTCCCGTACAATAGGTTCTAATTAATCCTAAATCAAGCTTCTTACCTGTTTCTTTTTTCGTGTGGGACACCCAAGTCGACGAACGACCCGGTTGAACGTTGGTATCAGAGTTTTTCGACCGCTTACTACTAGTAGTAGATCTCTGTCATGGTTATGTAATGACCGCCATCTAAGTAAACATTGACAGCAAACGGGACCGATGGCTTAACGTGCCCCCCGAAGCACGAAACCATGTGATTTTCTTACAGACAATCAGATGGTTTAGCCTTCAAAGTCCTAACCAAATTGGAAACAAATTCACAAAATTAAAATATCAACCCCAAGGGCGCGATTGGGCTGGTTGTTTGAACAACCACACACAAACTTATCCGGGTGACCTCCAGCTCTTCACCAATTAGTCAGGTGTAGATTTCAAAACCCCGGGGTAAATTGTAGAGTACAGCCCTATAAGAAAAAAGCGGGCGCCACTTGGGCCGTTACTAACCTCTTCATTTCATTTCATTTAAGCATTTGCAGGATTGCGTTTAGCTGAACTCTGGTTTAACTCATGATGCATACTTAAACCTAAAGCGTTCTTGACTAATTATGAAAAACCTTACCGTACGTCAATGACGCTTCATACTCTACACACTATTATCGCTTTTTGAATAACATTATAAATTTTCATAAAATAAGGCGCCAACCAATAATTTTAGCGGGACTAAATTGTTTTTTAACCGCTTGTCTGTCACGTACCGGGAGCCGGACAACAATTTTGAACCTTAACTACCCACAATAAAATTCAAAACCAATGAAATTGTTATAGTATGAAGCGACAGACGAGTGATTAATGTAAAGCGAAATCCATAGATGACTGATCTTTGGCAGCTGTCTATAAATGCGGCAAAAACCCACTCACGATCGTCTCTTGTGCTTAAAGAAGCTAATTGCTTGTATACAGTCGCTCAAAGGCCCGCGCGAACATTGTTATGGCCTTAATAGCCTGTAGGCACGTCTAAGGCCATGTAAGATGGCCCTTTTTGCCGTGGAAGTCCTAAAACGCCGGGCTATAATTGCCGACTTTAGTGTCGGAGGCAATCGCATCAAAGTCGGGATTGTAAGGCGTTTGATCGTGCGCTTCTGGGCAGGGATTCTTCTGTTTGTTTTGATCGTGAAAGATAAAATCGTAAAACAAGCTAGATGTGGGTGATATGGAGTTTACGAAGACTTGACTAGGTATGTGATAAACCTTACCAGCCCCGAGGCAGTGCCTTCATTTTAAATAATATTTATTCCACCCGAGATAGGTTTCTATCAGAACAATACGTTAGGAAATTACAAAATTTGTCTTATACATTTTTTTTATACATTGACGGATCATAACGTCAATAAGTGATAGTACACAAAATTATGTTGATTTCCCTGTCAAGGTATTAGGTATGTAGCTTAACTATAACTAACCTTACATTCATATGGGAACTCGATTTAACCTTGTATGATGCATACCTATTTTTGGCTCTTTGTGGAAGATTTGTCATCTTCCACAAAGAGCCAAAAATAGGTATGCTTTATCATACCTAAACTGGGTAAAATTTTACTAATGACTATATCGAAATCTCAAGACGGGCTGGTGCTAAGGAACAATTTTCCCTAGGAAAATAGGTTGAAAACTTAAAATATGACAAAACATTTCGGGTTTCGATAGTAACTCAAATCGGCTGATCGGCAATTTTGTATGCAAGATCCTTTCTTTTTAGTATTTCGGCCTATGTTCCTTGGGAAAACTTGTTCCTTATCACCAGCCTGTCTTCCGTTTTCGCTATCGGTCACCAGTAAAATATCACCCTATATATTTCACGTTCAATTACTATCACCATTATAACTTCTCTGCTTTGAATATTACCTGAAACAAATAATAAAGTTACTGTTCGTTTATTTACTTTACTAAAGCAACAACTGTATGAGAAGAAAGTAAACCGTTTAATAGTAAATTTTAGCACTAGCTTTAATGTCTTTTTAGGGTTCTGTACCCTAAGAGTCAAAACGGGACCATATTTCTGAGACTTCGCTGTCTGTCTGTCACCAGGCTGTATCTCATAATCCGTGATAAAGAGACAGTTTTAAAATTTTCACTGATGCCGTATTCTTGTTGCCGCTATATCAACTATAACAATAATATAATACAAGATAAGATACATTAAAAAAAAATTACTGCTTTCTGAGATAAAGCCTAGCCTATAACTATAGGATATACTAAACTAAAAATGCGCAAAGGCGGCCTTATCGCTAAAAGCAAAACTATACTCTTACAGACAACCTTTGGGTAGAGAAAATAAAGATAGAAAACAGAGCAGAGTGCAATAGTAATAAATTAAGAGACATAAGTATTTAAATACAAAAAAATATAATTCAAATGAACATACACATATACATAAATCACGCCTTTATCCCTCACGGGGTAGGCAGAGCGTTAACGGCCGTAAAACGGATATTAACACCACATCTGACAATTTGAGGGTCAAGCAGATAACTGTATATCACTATAGTGACAGGTTGTCAGTCCATCGTCTAAAATTGCACTACACATCTAACCCTCGAGTCTCTTAGTCGCCTCTTACGACACCCATGGGTAAGAAATGGGGTGATGCTATTCTAAGCCGGCGTCACACGGGAAAGCCGGCATCACACGGTAATTCAAATGAATTATATTATACACACACACACATATCACGCCTTTAATCCCTTGCGGGGTAGGCAGAGCGAATGGCCGCATAAAACGGACATTTACGCCACGTCTGACAAACATTTGAGGGTCATCCGGAAAATCGTGTATCGCCATAGTGACAGGTTGTATAATTTTATTATAAACTAAAAAAAAACAGTTATATTCAAACTTATCAAACAATCACCAAATGCAATGCAATCGGCTACGCAAATGATTCATTTAGCTTGAGTGCTAAGCCGTTTGAACGAGCCGGCGTGGCTAGCTGTTGCCAACACACGAGGGCCGTTCACTGCCCCCGGCTTGATGAGACGTGCCCATTGCTAACTCAGCCAATCTCGACTAAGGATATTCCTGCTTTACCCCTAATTTATACTAATATACTCTGAAGCTCCAAAACACTATTCAATACAAAGAAAAAGCAAAGTCTGAGTAATATAATAACTTAGGTAAAAAAGGTAGGTTTTTGAAAACTACCAAAAAGTTGAATAAAACTTGTTGCTTTTACAAAAAGGTAAGTATCTTCCAAAGAGTGAACATAAAGGATTATATTTGATCTAAGTTTTAGCTATTTGATCCTCTGAAGTAAACAGAGAATGAGGTTTTATTTAATTAACTACGACTACGCTCCAAATGTTGAGATGATATATTATGTCAAATAAATAGTAGTATAAACCTACTACTAATAGGAGTATAAATCGTATAAGTAAAGGGTTCCACTCCAACAATGATTTAGTAAATCAGAGCATTTGAAAACGGCATATAAACAAGAAATCAGTATGAAACCTACTACTAATAGGAGTATAAATCGTATAAGTAAAGGGTTCCACTCCAACAATGATTTAGTAAATCAGAGCATTTGAAAACGGCATATAAACAAGAAATCAGTATGAAAAGAAAAAAACATATTATAAAATTATGGCATGTGGTGCCGGCTTACAATAGCATCACTCCATATCTACCCATGGGTAGATAATCCAGGGTAATCCAGGGAATGGACAGCAGCGTTGTCTAACACCTTGCACTGCGCTCGCCAATCGAGTGTCGAGTATGGCAAATAACCTCCTAAAAAGGTGAGGCCCATGTTCAGCAATGGACTATTGTGGCAGTTAAAGTAAGTATGAAAATATAGCTAGCATAACCTGCATTAAGCACGTGTTGGATTTTGAACCCTCGTATTCGGCGATCCGGGAAAATTATTATAATTTATAACAATAAGTGATGCGCAACGGGAATAAACCTTTACTGTTACCAAAACCATTATTATGGTTGAATTTCAGGCTTTTGATGTCTGAATCCTGTATCAAAGGCGTGCAAATAGATGTTGAGAAGCAATCTTTTGACCGTGAGTGAACCATGTTTGAATAAAATATTTATATTAATAGAACACGGGATAACTCCTACTCGTTTTTTTATGGTGAAATCTCACTAGTGACCGATAGCAAAATCTCAGACGAGCTGCTGATAAGGAACAACATTCCCCAAGGAACCTATGTAGAATTACTACCTTGGTAAAAATATGACGAAAAAAATAGTTTCCTTGAAACTCATATCAGGTGATCAGCAATTTTGTATGGGAGATCCCTTTATTTTGTGTTGTGGTGAATAATAAATGTATTATTATTATTACTTATGTTCCTTGGGAAAAGTTGTTCCTTATCACCAGCCCATCTTGAGTTTCCGATATCAGTCACTTCACAATCACACCTTATATACCTAAGTATTAATATTAGCCATCTAGTTCCTATAGTAAAGCTTTGCTTAGTTTGGGGCTAGACAGCGCTGTCTGAATTGACCAAGGCATGTTATACATACATACAGTTATCACACCTATATCCCTTGCGGGGAAGGCAGAGAATAAACGGCCGTTAAAACGAATATACATGGTGTAAAAAAATTTGCTGAGAATATTTTAAGGGGTGAACCAGTACGTGAAACTGAACAACTTTCCCCAAGGAACATAGGTCGAAATATGAAAAAAAAAATTGGCCCTCCCATACAAATTATCCCGGCCGGGTAACACACTAAGTATGGAATGGTCAAATTATTCTTTCATATTTCGACCTATGTTCCTTGGGGAAAGTTGTTCAGTTTCACGTACTGGTTCACCCCTTAAAATATTCTCAGCTAATTTTTTTATACCTTATATATGTCGCAGTATTATGGTAGAATTAGGATTTCGGCCGAAATCCTAGGATTTTGGCCAAAAGCCGGATTATGGTAAAATTGTAGACTTCATTCGACCATCGTCCTAAGTAGATCTAGGATTTCGGCCATAATCCTAGGATTTTGACCGAAATCCTAGATCTACGTAGTAATATGGTAAAACGAAGGCTTCAGAACACTTTTTATAAATTTTGTAGTGACTATACACATACATACATAAATACTTGCTTAGTATGCAGAGTTTTAATGGCCATAAACAATTTTGAGGGCTATTTTAGATAAAACGTGAATGACTATAGAAAAATGAAATGGTAATACACAAGAAAACTTCCATCCGTTAGTCGCTTCTGGGTGTCGTACCCGCGGGAAAGAATAGGGGTTATGCTATTTTAAGCCGTCATTACACGGAATAGTGACTATCGCCATGCATTACTATTTGTCTTTACTTTAATTTGTATTCTTATTATGCTTTTGGAGAGAAAAATAAGAACTTAAGAAAATTTTATGAAACAAAATAAATGACACAAAAAATATTTTATCTACACTCGTCTCATAATGTTCGAATTATGAATTCGAAAACAGATGCATAATGACCTACTTTATGCATTCTGCCTATAAAAACTAGGGTTTACTATAAATTACAGAAGCGTAATGACTTAATGAGAAAACTCTTAATACGATAAAGTTAAGAAATGAAACGAAGTTTTTTTTTCCAATACTCTTAAGGGCGGGGCACACCGGCTCCGTATCCGTTCCGTATCCAGCTCTCGTCCGTAGTCACGCACGAACTGATGACGTTGTAATGTATGGGACTGTATGAGATACGGCACACCGCTTGCGTTGCGTATCCGTTCCGTGCTGCACGCAAGCGGTGTGCCGTATCTCATACAGTCCCATACATTACAACGTCATAGGTTCGTGCGTGCCTACGGACGAGAGCTGGATACGGAGCCGGTGTGCCCCGCCCTTTATTGCCAACTTCCGCCTGTTTCCAAACGTTTGGAAACACAGAGTTCCGCACCTGTCAGTTGTTGTTGTATGGTAATGTTGCGTTTGTTTTATTAGGTTGTTGTTGAGATGTTGTTTAGTTGCTGTACCGATGTTGTCCAGATGTTGTTCAGTTGTTGTTCAGATGTTGTTCAGTTGTTGTTCAGATGTTGTTCAGTTGTTTTTCAGATGTTGTTCCGATGTTGTTCAGATGTTGTTCAGTTGTTGTTCAGATGTTGTTCAGTTGTTGTTCAGATGTTTTTCAGATGTTGTTCAGTTGTTTAGGTAAGTCACTCCACATCTAAACAACTGATAAATTACAGAATTTTCAAAAATTCATATCAAGCCATATTACGTTCTCGTATTGAATTTGTTATTGTATCGGGCCTTGCAATGGCCGGTGCGTACGTTTAGAAAAGTGTTTCTGAGCTTTTTTTGGAGAATGTAGATAAAATAGTGTATGCAACTGCTATAATTAGGCATTAGAATGCTCGTGTCAAACTATTATCACACTCGGCTGCGCCTCGTGTGATAAACAGACACTCGCATTCTAATGACCCCCATTATACGACAGTTGCAAAAACTACTATATAATAATCAAATCAGTCTTTTATTTTTATTGATTCTAGGTAGAATGTACTAATCACTATTATTATTAGGTATCTAGTCTCGATATAAAAATTAACAATTTTAATAAACATTTAAGTGCTAACCTCTTCTAACTATGATTAATATAACAAAAATTAAATAATTCGTTTTTCTGTCATAAACTTTTGAGTATCATTTCTTTCATTAAAGATTTTTCAAGTAGTAAAAACAATATTTTTTGCGCAATCCCTGCGCGCGGGGGAGGAGCGTATTGTTCCCTCCCCGCTCATAGATTCCCCCGAATCGCGATTAATGCCATAATACTAAGCAGACCCAGGATTTTGACCAAAATCCTAGGATTATGACCGAAATCCTGGATCTGCATAGGACAATGGTCGAATGTAGTCTACAATTTTGCCATAATCCGGCTTTTGGCCGAAATCCTAGGATTTCGGCCGAAATCCTAATTCTGCCATAATACTGCGACATATACGCCACGTCTGACGAACATTTGAGGGTCGTTCAGAAAATTGTGTATCACCAGTCACCATAGTGACAGGTTGTCGAGTCCCTTAGTCTCGGAATAGTTAGGATATGTGTATATTTCCGTTCTTCTTAAACAAAACAAAACCACATTTCTACCCAGCCAGCAACTACCGCGAATTCTTTCCCAAGCGATAGGTTTCTATCTGAAAACAATCAGATATCTTGAAACATAAATTGCGAGTCAGAATCGATAGTACTTACGTTCCGATTTATGTTTGTGTATTAATCTGTGGTCGAAATCAGTGGGATAGTCACGAAACCGGTGGTGTATTGTTGCGAATAATACAGGGTGTGAGGAATATTAAATACTTAACGCAAAATCTTAAATAGAAATGACCAAAGAAGTGTCATATTTCTATTCATTTTCATAAAATGCATTATTTTATATTACATTTAGAAAAAATCAACATTTAAAGACACTACTCTCAGCCATAACATTTTAAGATTCAAATGATAGTTCCAAAGAGTATTTTGGCGCTAGTAGGTAAGTGTCTAATGTTGTCTACGTCACGCTCCACTAGTAAAGCTTTGCAAGGCTACGGACTGCATAGTCTAACTGCACAGAAGTTTATTTTAGAGAGTCAGTTACATTGACGTACAGATTGTACTTCGGAGAGTGTGATCAAGAGCTTCACGACCTTGTTCCACCAGCTCCCTTCTACCATCGGACATCCAGACGCACCGCCGGATACCATCCATACCTGGTTGCCATTCCACCAATTCGGACTAAGCGCTTCCAGTCATCATTTATAATGCGCACTGCTAAAGAGTGGAACTCACTACCTGCGTGTTTCTAAACGCTTACTTCTTCTTATACAACCCTAATCTCTTTAAAGTAAGTGTGAACAGGCTTCTTCTGGGTGAGCTCGCTCCGTCTTAGACTCTGTCTTTGTCCTATGACCTAGACTAGAGTCAAGAGCTAACCCATCCTTAATTTAAAAAAAACCTAACAGATCTAAGGTGCGACTTCATTGAGGCGGCATTGAGGAGCCCAGCGGTGCATGCATTGACCAATCATAAACCTCGTAATCTGCGCTTATCGTCAGTGATTGGTCAATTCATGCACCCCTGGGTTCCGCTCCGCGCCGCCGCAATGAAGTCGCACCTTAGATCTGATCCTCGCAGCTCTGCACCAATGGAGACGCACTCTAAAAGTTGTCCAGATGTGAAGAGGAAACTTCAGTCTAACCATCAAAGTGTCAAAAATCCTTATTTAATATAATTACTGATGTATACGACATGCATGACCAGCGTTAAAGCTTTTACAAGCAACTGAAGGTAATGGACAAGACCCGCAACAAAATAAAGCTTGACCGAAGGGCAAACCTCTTCCGGTTTTCTATCAGGACAATACAAAGTTGATATAAAAATTGTGTTATACATTTTTTTTACAATGACGGATTATGACGTCAATAAGTGATTGTAGGTACTATCCAACATTGAATAAAGTTAATTTCATTTCTTCTTTAAAAGCCAGCATTCCCATTTTCCGACAATAAAAAGCTTTGCCGTGTGATGCCGGCTTAGAATAGCATCACCCCATTTCTTTCCCGTGGGAGTCGTAAGAGCCGACTAAGGGACTTGAGGGTGTGTATTGCAGTTTTAGGCGATGGGCTGACAACCTGTCACAATGGCGATACACAATTTTCCGAATGACCCTCAAATATATGTTAGACGTGGCGTAAATTACGGTTTTTGCGGCCGTTTACGCTCTGCCTATTCTGCAAGGGATAATAAGCGTGATATGTGTATGTGTGTGTATGTAAAAAGCACTGCATAATTATTCAAAATGTAAGGATACAGTCCGTATGTACGGTTCCTTAATGTGTGTAGAGAGGCAGCAGAAATGCATTTGTGCAGCTATTCCAAGTCAAATAATAAAATAATAATAATAAAGAGTTTATTCACGAAAAAAACACTTTTACAAAAAGTTTTTTTTAATCTGCCAAACTACATCATAGTTTGTAGGCAGTAGGTATACTCCCACATTTAATGTGTTATATATCTAAGGCGAGCGTTGTGTGATACACATTTAAACTGCACGATGTTAGTGAAATGCATTTGTTCATTGATGCAGTTCGTCTGTACACATTACATTCAACAGTCCACAGCTGGACATGGGCCAATGTCAATCGGGGTGTGTTGCCATACTTACAACGCTTGGCAGGCGGATTGCAATATGTTGCATTCACAGGGAACGCTGCTGCCTGTTCCCTGGGCGATTATCCTTTAGTCGTTTCTTACGACGCCTTTAGGCACCACAGGGCAAACGTTCTTCTGTATAGTCCCTTAATGTGTGTTTAGATGCAGCAGAAATGCATTTGTTCAGACATTCAAGTCAGACGAGCGTTGTGTAATCTACAATTAAACTGCACGATGATATAGTCTGTGCGGAAAGAGAATAGGCGTGAGTAAAAATTGGACTAATTGTTTATAGGTGGTTGCTATGACATTTTTCATTCTGAGGCACAGAGGCGCCCTTAATCAATCAATCATTTATTTGCCATTAAACAAGGTATACAGAAGATGGTATTTTGATAAAATTTAAGTACTAAGTTCGCTTGTTTAGCCAGAATAGCATGAAAATATAAGTTAACTTAGGTTTAGGCTTTAATCCCAATTGATAACTATACAAAAATCCTTTTTTTTGCACACGAATTGTCATTGAATTAAATTATAGAATGTCAAAATAATAATATTCCTTTGAATCAATCAAAAATAAATTTCCACGCCTATTCTCTTTCTGCACAGACTCTAGTGAAGTGCCTATGTGCATTGATGAGGTTCGTCTGTATAGAACCTTAATGTGTGTAGAGAGGCAGCAGAAATGCATTTGTTCAGCCATTTCAAGTCAGACGAGCGTTGTGTAATCTGCAGTTAAATTGCACGATGTTAGTGTTGACTTAAGAAGTGCATTTGTGCATTCTGTTAATTAGCTAGTTTGGCTCAGCAAGTGAATTTGCTTGCAGTTCCAGATTAAATTCAATCCAATAGCTATGATGGCAGTAACCGTGTGATGCCGGCTTAGAATTGCATCGCCCTATTTATTTCTAGTGAAAGTCGTAAGAGGCGATAAAGGGACTCGAGGGTTACATGTGTATTACAATTTTTGGCTATGAGCTGTCAACTTTTTACTATGGTGATACACCGTAATTTGCGGACGTTTGCGCTCTGCCTACCCCGCAAGGGATATAGGCGTGATATGTATGTATGCAATAGCTATAACATTTTTGTTTGAAGACAATGCTCTCCGTGCTTGTAATAAAGTAATGTAGACTTTGTACTTATACGCGCTCAATACGCGTAGCCCACGCGTTTAGCAAGCGCGTTTGTCTGAAACCACAATTCGGCATTTTAAGGCTAGAGAATTTAATTCCGGACACACTACAACTACATCAGCCACAACAGTCCACTGCTGGACATGTGGCTGTTGTCATTCTCACCACGCTCGGCAGGCAGATGGGCGAGCGCAGTTCAAGGTATTATACATTTTCACGTAAACGCTGCTGCTAGTCCCCGGATTCATTCCTTAGTCGCCTTTTGCAACACCCACGGGTAGAAAAGGGGTGATGGCACATGTACACAAAAATACCTATAATTTTCAGGAACACCCGGTATCTTCACACTGAGCTAGGTACACGTCGGCTACTGATCGCGATTGCATACTTCAAAAGTGTTCATCTCGATCTGAATACGGCTAGATGCGAACTTCGCCCCCTTCCCCCCCTTCCCCACTCCACCTCACTCCGCCCCGCACCCAACCCTGAATGTCAGACGTCTCGTAGATTGAAAAATATAGAATAGAAGATAATTTTATATTGATATGAAGTGAATATGTCATTAGGATATTTGAAACACTATAGAATCTAGTGCTGTGTGAGGCCGGCTTAGAATAGCAGCACCTTATTTCTTTCCCGTGGGTGTCGTAAGAGGCGACTAATTGACTTGAGGGTGTGTATTGCAATTTAAGGCGATGGTCTGACAACCTGTCAGTTTGGTGATACACAATTTTCCGAATGACTCTCAAATGTTTGTCAGACGTGGCGTAAACGTCCGTTGTTTTTAAGGTTGTTTACGCTCTGCCTACCCCGCAAGGGATTATAGGCGTGATATGTGAAATGTGTTGAATCTATAAAATAAATACTTATTATTTATTTTCAAATATAGGCTTCGTTCAGAATATAAATTATAACAATGATGATGCCGTGTGATGTCGGCCCGACTTCAAATTTTTCATGTGTATTATAATTTTAGGCAACAGGCTGACAACCTGTCACTATTGTGATACTTGATTTTTTCAACACAGCCTTTAAATATTTGTTACACATGAAGATAGCGACCGTATTTTTACGGGCTAAAGCTCTGCCTACCCTGCAAGGGATAAAGACGTAAAGATTGTATAACCTCAACTAAATGAGTTTTTATCGATGTATGTACCTCTAATATAACAAAGCCATTCAAATTTACGAACAGTGAACTTAGTAGGCAGTAAAAATAGATACTTCCAAATTTATTTGAATACAAAATTTTGTCCCAGACCAGGGCGTCTGAATGTCAAAAGTACAAGCAGTCTCCAGGGATAGGTCAAAGATAGAATTGAGGATTGGAGAGAAATCAAAATTATACAGACGATTTTAAATATAATAATGAAAAATTTAACAATACCTAGGGAGACTGAAGAGGGCCTTTGACGATTTAAAGAAATGCCAATGTAGATTACTTTCACGAAAAGATAGCTCGTAAAATGCCAGCAGGTTAGGAGTGGTTCATTTTAATCATTCGATTTAATTTTAAATTCACTATAGTGCCCGGATAAGACGAGGCTAGTTTTTCGACAATATGCTTTATTGGAAACTTGTAAAATTTTCTACCGCGCGGGCAGGATTTGAACCTGCGACTTTTGGCGCACTAGAGGCGATGCCTTTTCTATCTAGGCTACCGCGGCTCATCTTGTTCTCCGTCTGGTAAGGACACGGCTGAACCACCTGATTGTCCGAAAAGAAGGACGGTTACGTGCTTCGGAGGGCACGTTAAGCCATCAGTTCCGGTTGCTGTCTATGATTAAAATTAACCAACTAATCAACAATTTTGTAAGGGAGGTAATTTAAAAAGCAACGAATTTTCATGGGGAAAGTTGTTCAGTTTCATAAGTATTTTGACCTTCTTTTCGGCTTGTTCAACCCTTTCTGTTACTGCCTGTATAAATAAGCTTCTACGCAACGCACATGCGTGTTTAACAACCTTGTCAAATTTAACATCGCGATATGTTACTTTTATTCTACAAAGACTTTATAAAATAGTCAGTGCAGTGTGACAAGGTCCCAACTACTCGTACTGGTCACGCGAAGTTGGACCTAGACAAAGCACAACTTTACGTCAAAACTTTTGAATTGTGATTTTTATGGCTTTAGTTTCCTGCAAGTAGCTTTTATTCCAACTTTCATACTATTCAAAGGAATAAGCTCGTTGTTCTATTTTTAAATCAGATAGTAAGGTAGGTAGTAAGAACTTAGCCCAAATAACAAAAAAAAAAGCCTACGAAAAAAGTTGTCATATTATTTACTATTTGATATTGCCATTTTTTTTAAAGAAATGACGGCGATACTCTTCTGAAAAACCCTCAAATGTTTGTCAGACGTAGCGTAAATATCCGTTTTTTACGGCCCCGGCGTTTTACGCTCTGCTTAACCCGCAAGGGATATAGGCTAGATATATGTATGTATGTTGTACACTACACTCTAGATTTATTTTAGCTTTATTTTGGCAGGCCCCTTAAATATTTGTATAACGTGGCGACAAAGACTGTATTCTTACAGAAGCTTACGCTCTGCCTACCCCGTGCAGGATAAAGGCGGGATGTGTGTATGTACACGCTATATATGGCATACAAAAAAAAAAGCTATTACAATCTTCCACTACTGCGAATATTGCTCGAAATACTTCCACGGAAGCATCAACGCGAGTGAGTGTTCACACACTGTCGTCATACTCTTCTTGCAGCCAATCAAGTAAGATTGTAATACATTCGTACACACTAGCGCTCATCTCATGCAGCCGTTCCTTTGACTCGCGCACGAAAAGCCGACATTCGCACGGGAAGTGGCAGCGACATGACGAGTAGCAGCGCGAGTAACCGATGACACGCTCGCGCTGCCTACTTTCCTTACTATTTCCCTGCCCAAGAAGAGGAGTTTTAGAATTTTCTTTTATGTAGATGCGGTAGTGGTAGTGGATAAGGAATCGTCATCAACACTTATTCCTATTCAGTGATTATTTACTGTCAGGTTATATCTAGCTTCATTCGCTCCAAATCTCTGTTGACTCTGCAAACAATTCATTTCAATTGCCAACCGCGAATACTAGTCATAGCCGCAGTCGGAGTAGTATCCGCACGGCCCAGGTCCCATTCGGCCCGATTTTTTATTTATTTTATTTAACTCTTTATTGTACACGATATAACACAAAGAACATAACATTTAGAACAATACACCACAGTTCAGCTTATTTCTAAAAAGGAATCTCTTACAGCAGACCTTGGGCGTGAGAAGGCATAAACTGAGGCAGTTGACTTGTACAACTCACTAAGAATGATAAAAATTAATTTAGGCTAACAAAACAATAATACTTAGTACAATAAATAAAATAATAACATATTCTAATGTATACGTTTTTATATGAACTATAAGATAAACTTACATATTATACAATTCAATAAATTTACCTGCTGCCGATTAATTGTGATTTGTATAAAAAAGTTAAAAGAGGCAGTTATAAAAGATGATTTATTCTAGTACAATTTATAACAATATTGTTGCTTATTTTTGAGATATGTTTTCGTGACAATCATTTTATTTACAATGTGACTATGACTACTTAACAGTTATATTTAATATCTGATTTTGATATGGAAATGAATATAGAATAACAATTTTCATGAGTAATATTAATATAATAATTTCTACATAGCCTTCCTTACCTTATGTACTAGATTAATTACAATGTAATAAAAAAAACATTGAATAAAGACGATATTCCTGCACATTTCACACATCAAGCCCCAAATACGCTAGTACTATTAATTATACTGTGCCCAAACTAAGCATAGCTTGTACTATGGGAACTGAATAACTGCTAACCAATAAGCTTTAAAAATAGAAAACACCTACTATCTGAAATATTTACTTAAAATATTGGTGGGGATCGTACCCACGACCCTCGGCGTAGCAGGCAGGGCTACTATCCGCTACGCCAACAGATAAATTTTAATTATATACCTGATTTTATAAATGACTACACCGAATTGCGGATGCGGAATTTTTTTCGGGCCGAGCGGAACCTGGACTGGGCTGAAAGTAATCCCAGCAGTCGACCACATTCATTGCTCGCTATAAACACGCCCGACCAAATGATAATCCAATACGTTTGCAGTACATTGCGCGCTCGATCGTTGTGCGGTTCAATACGTTTGTCTTATTAGTTAGTTTTATATAGTCAAGTTTGAGTTGGCTAGTTATTAGACCTGCTGTTTACCACTGTAAATTGACTGCATGGGAGGTGAAAACTTTTTCTCTTTTTCAGAATAAGAAAAAAATATATATTTATAAGCTATTTCACCCCATTTCGGAATTTTTTATTCCGTAATTCCTGGGACACACTGTATATACAAAAACTATTAATACGTACACACAGTTTTCTAAAATTGCCTTTAAATATTTGTCAGACGTGGCTATAACGACCGTTTTTTTCCGGCCATGTACGCTCTGCCTGCCCGGAAACGGATGCAGGCGTGACATGTGAATATATGTGACTGAGACAGTTATTAGTACCTACCTAACTAAAAGTTCGCTTTCTAGTTTATCTTTTGTGAACTCAGTGCAAATACAATTTTATGCTCGACACACATTTTGTCCACTAAAATTATTCCACTCCATGATTTCTCGAGCTAAACGCATTGGATCATCACTTTACCGCGCGAACAGACCTTAAATATCAAATTTGCGAGTGGAGCGCCCATACAGATGGTTCACTTAGCCCGTCTAACATTCTTGGAGTCTACAAGGTCTACCAGTAGTTGGTACTGTTAGTTAGCAATTTAAAATTCTAACACCAGATTCCATCGGGTCGCTGGCCATTTCAATGTCTCACGTGGTAAGGAAGAAAGAGAAAAACAAGCGAAGCGAAGAGAAGTATTAAGGCCGGCCGCACAGTTACTTGGACAACTCTGTGTCTCACACGAAAAGAAGAAGAATGAAACTAACCGCAGAGATACCCCCCAGATCATCAATTAATTTAATCATCTTTTCTTATTTAAACAGCTGTCAAAAAGGGCCTCTTTACGATACAGCTTATTTAAGGATTCCTTCTGAAAACGTTGCGAGTTGCGAGACAAACGGCTCATATAGTGTGCGGCGGCTCTTACAGTTACGAATTACTACCAAGCCCTAAAATTTAGGTAGGATTTTTCGAAAGTGGCGAGAGTGAGCTTTCTGCAAACCTCTTTATTTTGTGTCTCCATTAACAATTTTGCTCGCTTCACCGCCGCTGCTGAGTTTTAAAAACCGAAGACCCCTCAAGAGCGGCTGACAACGACACGTTCTAATAGAAAATTTTCATATTCATAAGGACGTAGGAAATTTGCATGTAAAACGAGACCTCCTTTTCCCCCTGCAACCCTGGTTCTTGGAAGACAGGAGTTCAGCCGTTACAAGTCTCGGAGTTGACTTCACATTTGAATAAGGAACGTTTGTTTACTAGGACCGCGTTCCGAGTGTTTTTCTCGTTTTCTTTTGAATTTTACATTGGTGTTGACAAAGCGTTAGGTGAAAATAAAATCTTCTGGACTTTTATATAGGCAGAAAGGTAATGAATGAATATTGAATTTAAATTTCGAATGATGCGAAGCCATGTTTGTTACTGGCCTGAGTCAAAATGACTGGTTGAACCGCCATCAAACAAACGGGTGACACAGCAAAAAGCGCGAAGAAAAATCAATGGGCAAGCAGGGCGTGCGAAAGCGTGGATAATTGAAGCCAACAAAACCGAGCCCACATCCTTTTTTGCAACAATTTGTAAACAATGATAAATTATTTTATACGCGTGGCCAAACGACGTTTTGTTTCGTTCCAATTTACAATTTGACGCTTTGGTCTCATTTGAAAGTTTATGCGGGTAAAAAGATCAATTTATATAAAATAACTTCATACTTATAGTGCCAGAACATTGCCAGAAGCTAAATACAAGAAGAAATAATAGGTAAATAAATGCATGGTAGTTATTTTTTATCTTTAACGACACAATATTGACGCAAACAGAAGCCGCTTAATTCATTGTCCGACTCAGAATACATAAAGTAGCAGCCACAACAGTCCA
Source organism: Tuta absoluta (assembly GCA_027580185.1). Classification (NCBI taxonomy): domain Eukaryota; kingdom Metazoa; phylum Arthropoda; class Insecta; order Lepidoptera; family Gelechiidae; genus Tuta; species Tuta absoluta. Next base: position 2,046,466 of record JAQAHW010000004.1, read on the forward strand.
CTGCTGGACATGGGCCTCCCCCTATTTGGGGGCATTGCCTTACTCACCAGTCATCACGCTTGGCAAACGGATTGGCGAGCGCAGTGCAAAATATCGCTTTCACAGGGAACGCTGCTGCCAATCCCCTAAACGGATTTATCGGTCAGACGCTTTTTACGACACCCACGGTTTGTATTGGGGTGATGCTATTCTAAGCCGGCATCACACGGAAATACACGGCACGCAGCTAGAATACACGATAGCCTGATACATATTTCGTGTATGTTGGAGAAACTTTTTGGGATCATTGTTTTTTCTTTTATTATTTTTGTTGCATAATCTTCAAGATTGCATTTTAATTCTAGCATACAAAGAAGAAAAAAGACTTGCCCGTCGATTTTTTATATACAACTTTAAAAGTTGAAAATTTACAGCACATGATGCCATTGGTGGTATCTACACCCTGTATATCTACAGTTTACTATTTTCCTGTCCATAGCGCGAGTATGTAAACGTGGCTTAAGGTGGGACGTTTTTCATACAAATGTTAAATGGACTTATGTCTTTAAAGGAAGTCCCGCGTTGATATAACGTTTTCTCAAAATAATAAAAATATATCGTAAACCTTAAGATACCCTTGTTAAAACGGATGCACTTTACGCCAATAGATGGAGAAAATTTGTTTGATTTATTGTGGGTGGACGAAATACTCTTCATATTTTAACTAAAATTAGTTTTGCGCTAAATTTACGTGGGCTTTTATCACTTCGCGTAAGCATTTGTTAAAAAGTTGCTCTTTATCGCATGTACAAGTCCATTGAATTTAAGTTTATCGTTTGTATGTAAGACGGACCACCTTATGCGTGGGGAATTAGAAAATACAGTCCAAAGTCTAAACTGTCAAACCCAGCCTGATCTTGACTGTACCATTAATTTCACTGCTCGATATCATCTTATCTCGCCCTGAAAAACACTTCAAAGGACCCGGAATATGAGATCAGGAAAATATTTACTGGGTTCAAGTTGTAATAAGTAAGATTCATCTGAAGTCAGATGGTGTAATTTAACTTATAATTTTTAACTTAGGTGATATCAAAGGGAATTTCTTATTTTGATTGAATATGTAATTATCTCATTTCGTTGAGATTATATTGTAAGTATTTGGACTTGAAATTTTGAGGGCCAAATCATCCAAAATTTGTATGACGAAATACAGCTTTCATCTATATTGTATGAACACTCGGTCTTCTTCTTTTCGTGAGTCGTCCAACGACCCGATGGTACAAATCCGCAACAGGATCTTAAACTGAAATAAGAAAAGGTCTAATTGAAATTGCCGTATGGTGCTTTAGAAAAGCATCACCCCAATTCCATCCATGGGTGTCGTAAAAACCGACTAAGGTATTATCGTCCAGGGAACGGGAAGAGGGACATCTTGCACTGCACTCGCCTATCCACGTGCCAAGCGTGGTGAGAATGGCAAACCCCAAATAGAGGAGGCCTATGTCCAGCAGTAAAGGTTAATTATACGCATGTTAATAACGCCCTTGTAAAAACTTTACTTTAATTTTAAACAAATGTCGTTTACGGATGGTGGTGGCGTAAAGTTACATGCCCTGTAATTATTGTATTAATCTAGATTTGAAATTATGTGTGGTTACCGGAAATAAAAATATATTATTAACTTGGCTAGCCCCAAAGCAGTGCCTATATGTTTATTTTTTATTAGGACAATACAAATTTATTAAGAAAATGTTGATACTAATTTCTTTTTTTTGTGATACCACTATCCTACATTGAATAAAGTTAATTTCATGTAAAAAGTTCATTTTTAAATATAAGCAAAGTCAATGGCAGAAGAGAATGCAATTTTCTCCGATAGGTGGCATTGCAATAGAAATAATCTCCAAGCGAGTAAGGAATGCGAAATTGCCGCTGCGCTCAACGAGTATCGTCTGGGGATCCCTACGCTAGAATGTTAATAGGGTGGAAATAGAAAATTAGTACTTTCTTTTATATTGTTTTCTACATTAAAGTAGCTTTGGAATGTGGCAGGTTTCTCGAGGAGAATCCAGGCAGGATTGCAGGCATAAATCTCATCATGGCGTATTTTCAACTAAAATCTCATCGTATTGAAACAATTTCCTGTAATCGTTAATAATTTCTGGATTTACTTATTTAATTTAGTGTATATTTTTTTTACCTTTGAGCCGCTTTTCCTTAAACTTTGGGCGATAGACAGAAATAAGTATTTATCACTTTCCGCTGCGCCATTGGGCCAGTCAAAGCATGCTCTTCGGACTTATGGCTAAATACTTATTTTTGTCTATCGCCTAAACGTTAAGGAAAAGCGGCCAAAGCAGTTTTAAAAAGCCCGTTGACGCTCAGTTTACCCCTCAAGGCAAAATGGGCGTTATTGCTTTAGGAAATAAACTTCTAAGAATGTGAAATTGGCGCCGCGCTCAGCGCGTATCGTCTAGGGAGTGATTGCGAGGGAACGAACGTCCTCACGCTGCAGGGAATGGTGATAGGATGGGAATAGAAAATTGGGAACTTTGATGTTATTTCAACAAAACATCTGAAAGACGCCACACGTTATTGGCACCAACGTACACTTGGAAAATTTGCGGGCTATGGATCAGCCGCTGTACCCTAGATGGACGTCGCCTAGTGAAAGAAAAGTCTCTGGTTCAAATCTTGCCACCGGAAGAATATTCAGTTCTCTAAAAACTGAATGGCATTGCCTAATTTCAATGGGGTAATAAGCTGGGGAACTAATGGCGTCACTCTCGACTGTGCTTTTTTGTGATTGGTCGATAATGTGTCAATGTCAAAGCTGTAACTTCTTATTGGTGCGTGCGTGCGGGCAGAGCTTTAAGTTTTTCTCCCCATTTGCATAATTGTTTGACAATAAAAACCGAAACGAGCCTTTAATTTTTCGATACTTTAAATGACTTTTTGAGCAGCTGATAAAATTTGTAAAACGAATAAAAACGTAAGTATCTACCAACCGAGGGTATTGTAGTAACAAGTCAGTAAAATGGCATCGCAAACATCGTTATTACTAGGCAAACAGGTCACGTTACTTTGTATTTTTAAGTTGACACTTTCTAGCTCGGGTGACATACATTCATTTATGGCAAATTGAACTGAATAGTAGTACGACATGTTGTTTTCCTTTAGAGTGTTTATTTTTTTACTTTCTAGTGCACCTGCTTCTTTATCCCTCTATCTACCCTCTGGTTGACTGGTAGAGAGTGCCGCGTGGCATTAGGTCCGCCTTTTGTACGATGTGCAATATTGTATAAAAATTAATAAATAGACCATTGACCTAACTTGTATAGGTATGACTGCATACCTGCCGAGTATTTACTAGGAGATCATTAGTTATAGGTGCTGTTTAGGTTCTATTAGATATATATTTTTAGCAATTTAGATATAGCTTATAAAGGAAAAGGTCCGTCAATAACAAACCTACTTACATTTTGCACTAATTGCAAAATTATGCGCGCATTTGCTTTAGATTTTAAATTTATCAATACGTATTTCAGATTTTGTCTTTAGCGGTCAGTTTGCGTTTGGGCGTGAAGACTAACGAGCCTCACCGGTGTCGCTGCGGGGAATGGGTCAATGAGCTTGGGCATCATGGCTTGTCTTGTCAGTTGAGTGCTGGTCGTATTTCTAGGCATGGATCAATTAATGATGTTATTAGGAGAGCAATAGTGTCAGCTGGTGTTCCAGCTGTGCTTGAGCCGAGTGGTATCTGCCGGTCTGATGGACGGAGGCCTGATGGCATGTCTCTCATTCCGTGGAAGCAGGGCAGAGTTTTGGTATGGGACGCCACTTGTGTAGACTCACTGGCTCCTTCCCATTTGCCGGGCACTACGGCGCGTGCCGGCGCTGCAGCTCTTTCGGCTGAGACTTTGAAAATGAGGAAGTATGCGGATCTGGGGGGTACGTATATTTTTCTACCTTTTGCTGTGGAGACGTTGGGCCCTTGGGGCCCTGAAGCCAAATTATTTTTAAGTGACATCACAACGCGCCTCATTGAGGCAACTAGTGATCCGAGGGCTGGCAGTTATTTTGCTCAGCGCGTTAGTCTCGCAATTCAGCGGGGGAATGCTGCCAGCCTTTTGGGTACGTTGCCTCAGTGTGGTGCGTTGGAAGAGGTTTTTAATTTGTAGTTTTAAGATTTTATTGTATTGTTTTTTTAACATATAAAAAATTGTTTTTTTATATGTTTTTTTTTTTGAAATAAATTATAAGGTAAATATGTGATAATACTATCCTATTTAAGAAATATTGTCGAGTAAATTCATCAGGTATACCTAGCAGCAAATTCACCGCGTAATAGAAGAATTATTTTTTAAACAAAATGTTGCGAAATAAATATTTTGGAAGGATGCTTTATACCAATTGCCAATCCATGAAAAGGTTTCACTCTTGTTGGTGTAATGGTCGCCAATCTTCTCTTCTGTGGACAACATCCTTCAATTCTATGCAGGTTCAACCTTCCTTCTCTTTTAATTGGTACATATCCTAAGCACCAAATCGTGATAGATCTTAAAATTACCTCTCAAGAACGTGCTTTGCGATGCGCCTCTATTCTATTTCCTGCTACAAGGTACTAGGCAAACATGACTTATAGGAAACTGGCACAGACAGGAGCCACATTATGCAGGCGCGCCCGCGGCCACTTCACTGTACACTACACTGCGTCAGGACAAGAGCTTCGCGTATAGTTTCCTGGTACTATTTATTACTCATTTTCGTTATGGAAAAGAGAGAAACGGAAAAGTATTGTTTATTAAGTTTATTTATATTGTATTGTATAGTAGATTGAATTAAAGAATAATAATTCGTGTCGCCTATCCATTTACCAAAGACACAGAAATTCTCATTCCTAGTTTAGCAAATGGTCAAGTCTCATAACTATATTTTATAAGTATTACTATTTTATAAGTAGTACTATTTGAAATTAAGTTTATTAATAAAGAACTATCTTATACTGATTTTATTTTATACAAGACGAAGATAGTGCTAGGGTGATAGGGTAAACTGTGGACAAGATTAAATAAATACTACTTTATCGCACCGTCATAAACCTCTTTACAGCTAAAGAATAATTTCCGAACGAATGGAGACGGAACGTAACTTTGTTAGCACTATCATTCCGACATTCTTGTTTAGTGCTCAAGCGGTAGTATCGTGTCAGCACTATGACCTAAAGATTCTGCAACTTTAGTTCAAATCAGATGTAATAAGGCGTAAGAAAAATTACTGGATATATGTCAGAGGTGTTCACCTCTCAAGCCCATGTAAAAAAACAAAAATTAAAAACACACACATAACACGTCTTTCATCCTTTGCGGGGTAGGTAGAGCAAAGCCGTAAAATACGGTCAAACAAATATTTGAAGGCCGTTTCAGAAAAATCGTGTATCACTAAAGTGACAGGTTGTCAGCCTGTCGCCTAAAGTTGTAATACACATAAAACTATGTCCCTTAGGTGCCTTTTACGACACCTGAAAATAAATGGGGTGATGTTATTCTAAGCCGGCATCACACGACACAAAATGTACGTAAACTACCAACCAGCTACCAGCCGGCATAGTCAAGTTTTGTGGAAGGTCAATAATAAAAATAAATCATGAATAAAAAAATGGTCCAAAATTTTTATCATATGTCGACCTATGTTCCTTGGAGGAAGTTGTTCAGTTTCATGAGCTGGTTCGCCCTTCAAAATATTTGCAGGAGTTTTTTTACATACATACAAATATCACGCCTTTATTAAGGGGTAGGCAGCGCGTAAACTGCGTCAGCTTTAAAACGAACATTTACGCCACGTCTGACATACACTTGAGGATCATTCAGAAAGTAATGTAAAATAAACGAATTTACCTTAGTGACAGGTTGTCAGCCCATCGCCTAAAATTGTAAAACACGCCCTCGAGTCCCTTCTTCGCCTTTTACGACACCCACCGGAAAGAAATGGGGTGAGTCTATTCCAAGCCGGCATCACACAGTATATAGCAGATTTTTTAAACTGCTACGTCATCATGGTATGCCCTACGCGCAGAAACATGACATGTGTATAGTTAGCAGGCTTCATTAATCAATCCCTAATGTGGTTTCAGCTATTAAGGTTATGGTGACATCGTTTACCCCTTTATCCCACGGTATTAAATATCTATTTGAAATCTATGAACAACATATTAAGGGGATGGAACTGAAACTTATTGATTAAAATAATAATTTACGACTTGGATTGCCGTGTAAAAGGCTTAGAATAGCATCACCCCATTTCTTTCCCGTGGGAGGCGACTATGGGACTCGAACGTGTGTATTGCAATTTTAGGTGATGGGCTGACAACATGTCACTATGGTGATACACAATGTTCCGAATGACCCATAAATATTTGTCAGACGTGGCGTAAATGTCCGTTTTTTGCGGCCCTTTACGCTCTGCCTACCCCGTAAGGGATAATAGGCATGATATGAGTATGTATGTGTATGGATTAGATTAAATTTTTTAAATAAAGCCATCTTTTTAATTTTTCTAACATTAAATAATTACTTGATTAAAGTATAATAATTTAACAGCAAGATATGTTTAATGCCTTCAATAATAACATTAGGAATTTGCCCTATAGTAAAATGAATTTAATTAGCTACTATCCTAACATAACCAAATTGTTGTTAAACTTGCCGTAACATATCATTGGATATCAAAACATAATTGAAAATTTCATAGTAAATAAAACATTAATACGATCGAAAGATAGAGATTGCCTTGATGTCGGCTTAGAATAGCATCAGCCTATTTTTTTCCGTGGGTGTTGTAAGAGACGACTAAGCGACTCGGGGCTTACATGTGTATTGCAATTTTAGGCGATGGGCTGACAGCCTGTCACTATGGTGATACAAAATTTTCTAAATGACATCCAAATACAAGTTGTCACGCGTCAAAAGTTCTTTCAAATCACGCGACTCGAACTTAGCCGCCTCGAGCCGAGAATTCTTCCTCAAATGTTTGTCAGACGTGGTGTAAATGTTCGTTTTTACGGCGGTTTACGCTCTGCCTTCCCCGCAAGGGATATAAGCGTGATATGTGTATGGATGTAGGTAAAAGATAGAGGCTGCGCTACGAAATAAGTCTCGCAAACGCGGCACTGTCGAATGTCTTACGTATCGTTTATTGTATGGAATTACAGAATACAACACTATTTATTATATCATATCATATTTATGGTTTGAGAACTTTGTTGACAGAGTACCAATCTAACAGACAGAGATTGGAAATACACGCTTTATGAAACATTAAACTTAGCTAGATACATTTTTCGGCCGCCAAATACAAAGTTTCATGAACATCGTTGGAGCCTTTTCCGAGATCCCGATTATAAGTAAACAAATAGATAAGATAAGATAAGATAAGATTTATTGTCAGAACTGTGTTACATAAGGTGGTACATTTTTTTATAGTTTCAGCAGTTTGCCAATTTCTGGCGTACAATATAAATGGTTTGTAATACAATTTTAAGACATGCATTTTATAAGCTAATAATATACGCTCGTGTAAAGGTACTATATTAGATTAGATATTAAGAGCTGTAAATTCTTCTCTTTGTCTCTCTTTTAAGGTAAAGGTTGACTAGAAAACATCGCTAAGGACGTTTTCTGTATTGTTTTGTTTTTCGTGTGTATGTTGTAAGTAATTTCCATCTATCTATCTATTTTTGTTTCCCGGTGAGACTTCTATCGTGGCGCAGAGTCTTCTATGCTTGCTTATTTTATAGTCGTGTATCCTCAGATTGAATTGTTGGCAAACACTTGCCTAAGGCGACTCTCACATTGCACCGGACCCCGATCCGGTGCCGTGCGGTGATCCGGTTTTAAAATTTGGTCGTAAAATCTTGTATAGAAAAAAACTACAGAGTTGTACGCATTGACACCGCGTCTCCGTGCTATGGTGCGGCGTGCACGGCGTGTGCGTGCGGTCTGTAGAGTACGACATACTGAGCGCTGATTATTTTTCAATACAAAACACGCGTAAACACGCACAGCAAGCAGGACGGAGCGAATGCTGGTTGTCGTGCACCAGAAATCCGGACGGATGCACGGTGCGGACTGAGCGCCGCGTATGACGACCGGTGCCATATGATATGAAACTACAGGATAAAAATATACAGGTGAAATTCCTAGTACATAACCGGCTCCGCAGCCGGTTAATTTTCCTGGTATTATAATGGCTGCCGACAAATTTCACCTGTTAAATTGTAGCCTGTAGTTTGATAATATCGGGCATAGAGCTACGAATTGTGACACGGAAAAAACCGTCCGGTAGGCCGGTTCCGTGCCCCCGCAACCGCATCCGGATTCCGTCGCTCGGCACATCAGTGCGGTGTGGTATCCGAGCCAGTGTGAGATTCGCCTGGCTCCGGAACTTCACTTTAATTATTTAAAGCGCAAACTTGAAGCCGGCTTCAAGATTAATACGAAAAGTTGGCTTTTTTGCGAGATTTTAACGAGATAAACTGTTGCCTTATTGTCGTAGTGTGCGAACAAGTTTGCTGGCAGGAGTTGGCTCTTTGACTAACTTCGGTTAGAGAGTACTTTTTCGTTTTATTGGTAAAGTTCGTTCATACGTGTCTGATAGAGCGATGGCTAGCTTCCCGATTTGAATTTACATCGGACTGGCAGGTAAGTACAGTGAAAGAGTTTTTAAAAACGCAGCCCTTTTAGGAATAACATTAATAAGATCATAACGGAATTATGGTATTGGTCTTAGAAACGACTATAGTTAGGAAGATACTAGGTACTAGTACTAGGTAGAAATCTTGTTGATATTTTATGCCACTGAAAGAGCAACGGATTTGCATATCTGTAAAACACGCCTGTATATTATGGGGCACGAAATGTTTTTTCTGATAAGCTTGACATTTACCTTTATTTATTTTATTTATTTATTAATTTAAGTTTACAACATAACAGTTACAGACACCAAATCGTTATAAACATCGTCTTATTTAATTAGGTATTAATAATAAATTAAAATAATTATATCAATAAATGTCAATAATATTAGCCTATACTTAAAAAATTCAGTCGCATTTACTTAAATTATTTTATCATTAGTCATATTATAATAATATTTTTTTTTTATTAAATTATTAATTATTATTAAGACATAAAATTATTAAAACCAAAAATTAACTAAAATTGTACTACCTTGTCACTTGTGAGACCCACATTAAATTATTTCATGTTATTTTTTTTAAGATTTGCCTCCCATCGCCTTCGGCCAATGATTTTGCCAGAGTCAATGTCAAAGAAAACAATAGTTAAAAAAGACAATAAATCAAATATGACAATTTCCATTTCCTGTGGTTTATTTCCAGAAAAAAAAGTGAGTAGTTAATTATAACAGACAAAATATTTATATACTGTTTTAAACTTTAGCGGCCACAGATAATAAGTCAAAAACTGAAACGGAGTGAGCTCCGGTAGTGATCGACAGAATCGTAGGAAGAGAGCTGCATACCAATAATATGATCATGGCCCATGCAACTGGGTTGAAATATCGGACAATTCAAATTTCAACACTTATAAATATCGCGGTAAGAACCCCGAAAATTTACCCAAAACATAGGTAAAAAGCAGCTTCAAAGATCCACAATTCCCTCAACCCCCGTGTAACATTGCGTGACTGACGCAAACACGTGCGTAGTAGGAGTATCCCTGCTGTATGTCATTGTCAATTATGAGTGAGTTGTCAGTATGTTACTGCGTGAGGCTTCAGCACGCCACGATAAATAAGTAAGACGACCCGCCCGCTGTTTGGCGGCACGCCTAGTAGCCCGACACGGCTGGTATTATTTGAGGGCATTTTTATATATACCTAGCCTACTAGATCCCACTGCTGGGCAAAGGCCTCCCCCGCGGTCTTCCACTTCTTCCGATCCAAAGCCAACTCGGTCCACCCCCTATGATAGGCATCAATATTTGAGGGCATAACTCATACAAATTCTAAAGTCATACTAAATTCGCAAATATTTTTGTACGCTTGCGTAAGTATAGTGTCTGTCTAATTCCAAGCTAAACTCCCGCAGTGGAAGCGATTTACACAGGTAAATTTCTAGTAAAATACCAGGAGTTCAACTGAAGGCAGACAATGGCCGCGTTACGCAGCGCTAAATAGCATACGCTGCACAATATAGCAGCGCATACTATGAATTAAACGTGAACCTAAATCTATTTTACTTAATTAACTAAGTTGAGTGAAATTGGCAAATGATGTGTTCTGACCTTTACATAACTCAATTCTGTAGTAAATACCGTCTGCCGATCTGGCGTTACGTCACACGTATAAGCACTAGATTATAAGTAAGTACCTCCAAATTATATCACCCCACGAATTCCGCAATCCGTACTAAGGAGTCACAATGATAATGGTACAACAAATATGACTAAAGGGAACACACCATTAACACGAAGAAAAAGTTTTATACTAAAACAACTAGGTTTAACACTTACAGTCAACGTGCCGGCGCAAATGCATAAAATACCCAACGGAGAAAGGAAGTTCAGGGAATGGATCAAATAGGGATTCCGTTGGTACTTACAGGGCTGGGTGGAAAAGATATCGACACCCAGCATTCCACTACAGCCTTGGCGCGTTATTCACTTCAAACCACTCACAGCTTCTGTTCGTATTCCACTTTGATATCAGTCATTACGCGTGACCCAACACGAATTTGGGCCGTACAAAACGCGAGCCATAAGGCCACTTGATGCCTATTCAACGCGACGCTCACGTGGAAGACGTCGAGACATCCAACAATCACTAAGCCTGGTATTCTAGTATAACCCAGGAGAAACGCAATAATACGATGCATCAACACGCGCGATCTCAAATTGAATCGTCCATTACACGCGGCATCACAAAACGCGTGGCGGGAAATCCGCACAAAACACAATACGTTCCCGTCCGAACGGTTTTGAGTGACTGATAGTGCGGTGCAGAAATCACCGCTTGGCGCCTACCAGGCGGCCCGCGCGCACGCCGCCACCCTCGCCCCGCGAGCGAGAAAGGGACAACATATGCACAGAGCGATGCGTGCGGGCGAGCATCGCGGCGTATTCATAGACCGTCATTAATACCTAACTTACCCCAGCATAGCAACGCTAAATTAAACAGTGTCACTGTAAAGCACATCATTTTTAACTCTTTTCGCCATTTCTTTCCCGTGGCGACTAAGGGAATCGAGGGTGTGAAGTGCAGTTTTTGGCGATGGGCTGACAACCTGTCTCTATGGCGATACATAATTTTCCGAATGACCCTCAAATATATGTCAGACGTGGCGTAAATGTCCGTTTTTGCGGCTGTTTACGCTCTGCCTGCCCCGCAAGGGATAATAGGCGTGATATGTGTATGTATATATGTATGTGTATAAGCGAACATACGGTCAGACAGACACGGTATGCGACTTTGTTTTATACTAATATACAGTGATTTTAAGACACGGAACAGATCGTCCACGTATACCTAACAAAACGAAGTAAATCTTAGAAGGTAACGATTACTGAAACAAATTAGTATTATATGTATTATGATTATCTTTTGTGACTTCACCAATAACCACCTGAAACTAAAACAATAAAAAAAAGTGGCTTGTTAACGCTCGTCGTCTACCCGAAATACTAAAAGCAAGTAAGAAAAACCTATGAATCATTTGAAACGTGTGAAAAGTTAGGTTAAAGATCGATGGGACTAACGAATAAATTAAAATAAGAAATTGAAAAACTGTTAGCGCCCGCTTGCGCTTGAACCCGGGACTGTGGGGTACCGTCCCACTGCTCTATATTACCTCTGCTCTGAATTACTGAATAACGGGAATGGGACATGATAGTTCGATTTGCAATGCCGCGAGCTACACCACAGGTACATATGTAAACATACCTATAAGTTGAGCTACTTACCGTGTATGGGAATGTCCAACATGCATAATGAATTAAAAATTTTAAAAACACGACTGCTTTCTGAGATAAAGCCTAGCCTATGACACTCGGGATAATGTAAGGATTCCTCCGATACAATCATGATACAATGCCTAATCGAATCTGTTCAGTGGTTAACGAGTTGCAGTACTTTAAAGAATCGCACATATATACATACATACATGAACTCCAAAAACATAACACTCCTTTTTTTGGTTGGGCAGTCGTATAAAAAGTAGTTTATTTACGACGAAGGTAGGTATATTTTGTGTCAAATGGGCTTTGCAAATTCTTACTTGTAATTAGTAAATTGGACTTGTTCGTTGCTATTCCGTAATGCCGGATGTGAGTTATAATTTTGTTTTTCTTGTTTTTTATTTGAGTGTTTGGTGAATAATTCTGATAGTGTTTTAAGCAACAAACTATTCTTAAACTAGACATTAAATAGGAAATTATAATGAAAGCATATATTTGACATTGTGGTATAGTGATGAGCGGTTCAGCACGTGGCGCGGAAATTTTACTATCACGTTTCTGTTGCTACATAAACTGCACAACACAGCCTCTATTCGTAAGACTAGGATCTCTGTGTTGTGGACTCTCCCTCGGCGTAATGCCAAATCACCTTACAAATGACTGACTTAACATAACCTTCCAACGACTCAACTTAACTAACCTGACACAAATGGCGAAATACGTCTCAACTCACGAGATGTGAAGCCAGTGGCTTTGCCACATCAAAATAATAATAATAAATTAGTAAATTTTATATTTCATTATGTCCAATCACTATCATCATGTCAGAATTCAACAGCTAGACAAAAGCTACCCCCAGGGTACGCCATGATAAGGCATGACCTCCCAATCAAAAATATTTACCTTCCAATTGCAGTCCACTGCTGGACGTAAGCCTCCACCAAACACTAAACAGTAATAAAATTTAAAATATGTGACCTCAATGTAGTAGTCACGCCTACAGCACTGTTTTCATGCGACCTTCTTACTGGCCACACCAAAAGTATTATTTATATGCCCCCTAGAATTCTTTAGTTTTAATAGCGTACTTAGTTGTAAAAAGGTCGTCTAGCTAGATAACCACCTTTTCAGCTCTAGATTGATCAAAACGTTTGCCAAATATGATGGTTTTGGCGCAAATCAAAGAGAAGTCTGTACTTCCAGTTAGGGAGGTACTTAGGCAGAATGCCAACAAAACAAATTCTACTCTTGTATGATATTACTATTGAATTTGTAGAAATAAGGTTACACTTTTACCACACAAAACAGGCTACATTACATTAACAGCCATAACAGTCCACTGGTAAGCGCAAGCCTCCCCTTATTGGGGGGTATTGGCATTCTCACTATGCTTGGCAGGGAACGCTGCTACCCATTCCCTGGTTGAAATTATCCCTAAGTTGCTATTTATGATATCCACGGATTGTATCGGGGTGATGATCTTCTAAGCCGGCATCACACGGCAAAACAGGCATGTAATATTATGTCTAAAAAAATGATAAGTACGTACAATAGAAGATACCGTTAATTTCTTTCGTTCAGCAGCGCTAGTGTGAAATTGTATCCATGTTAAAGATAAAATATGAGATATTTTATTCGCAAGCATACGTAGTACATGAAGTTCTAACAAGTGAGTAGTAAATGAAATTACAGTAGCCCATGCGTGTTGCGCCAGTAATTGGCATGCAACAATTACTTATTTTAGAATATCATAATGACGAAGATACATTCATTATCAATATGCCTTTAATACAAATAGTCTACAAAATATACGAACACGCCAAACTGCCAAGGAACATGTTCATTTTTATGAATAATAATTATGTGTTGGTAGGTATTTATTGTCATAGTAGTACGACATGTTGATTTCCTATTGTGTTTTCATTCTCACTTGGTTGGCCGGTTGAAAATGCCGCGTGGCATTAGGCTCGCCTTTTGTACGATGTGCAATAAATAAAGCATAAAAATAAAATAAACACGCAAGAATCTTAGCTGGCATTGCAAGCTGCATGTTCAAAACCGTTCTTTACAAAGTAGCAGTTGATGTAATATTAAATAGTATCTGGTGTGGGTGCGGCAGGGTTCTGGCAGTTTGGCACATTGCCGCACACCGTAACTGCAACTGATGGCTCCTTAGTGCTTTGAGCCAACAGATACCGTTGTATTATGAAGAATAAGGATCCTCTTGGGATCTACGCTAGCTTGGAGGAGGAGGAGGAGGAGTTTAAAAAATTAAATTATAATCTTATGCAGTCTTTTCATTTATATGTTCTCCGTTAAAGAAAACGTTAACCACTTTTAAAGAAGGAAATAGACCCTTATATTTTACCATCCATACAAAATGAGTGGTTGAAAAACTGACACCAAGGTTTATCGGATCTTTCGTCGAACGGGTGTCCTACATGAAAAGAAGAAGAATGTAATGATATTACTTAGAATATAGGTATTTTTTTACTGTATAAAACAGGCATGTAATGTAATTCGAAAAGTTCGATAAGTGCGTTACACAAGAGAAAATACCGGTGATTTCATTTGTTGACGCAGCGCTAGTGTGAAATTGTATCCATGTTGTAGCTGGCAAACTGAATGTTTGAAATCTGAAGATCAGGCTGGTTTAGACAGTTTGGACTTTGGACCGTTCTAATGCCGCGCGCTAAAAGACTTACATTGGCAGTTTGAGTGTGTAACCGCACGTGAGCTAGACTGTACCGGTTGATGTAATATTAAATAGTATCTGGTGTGGGTGCGGCAGGGTTCTGGCAGTTTGGCACATTGCCGCACACCGTAACTGCAACTGATGGCTCCTTAGTGCTTTGAGCCAACAGATACCGTCGTATTATGAAGAATAAGGATCCTCCTGGGATCTAGGCTAGTTTGAGTTTTAAAAATGAATTTGTAATCTTATGCAGTCTTTTCATTAATATATTATCCGATAAAGAGGAAGTTAACCACTTTTAAAAACGAAGCAAATGGACTCTTTTATTCTACCATCCATACAAAATGTGTAATTGAAAAATGAAACCAGGGTTCATCGTTTCTTTCGTCGATCCTGTGTCCTACACGAAAAGAACAAGAATGTGATGAAATTACTTAGAATGAAAGTTATTTTTTTACTATATAAAACAGGCATGTAATGTAATTCGAAAAGTTCGATAAGTGCGTTATACAAGAGAAAATACCGGTAATTTCATTTGTTGACGCAGCGCTAGTGTGAAATTGTATCCATGTTGTAGCTGGCAAACTGAATGTTTGAAATCTGAAGATCAGGCTGGTTTAGACAGTTTGGACTTTGGACCGTTCTAATGCCGCGCGCTAAAAGACTTACATTGGCAGTTTGAGTGTGTAACCGCACGTGAGCTAGACTGTACCAGTTGATGTAATATTAAATAGTATCTGGTGCGGGTGCGGCAGGGTTCTGGCAGTTTGGCACATTGCCGCACACCGTAACTGCAACGGATGGCTCCTTCGTGCGAGCCGAGAGATACCGTCGTATTATGAAGAATAAGGATCCTCCTGGGATCTAGGCTAGCTTGGGTTTAAAATATAAATTGTAATCTTATGCAGTCTGTTCATTTATGTGTTCTCCGATAAAGAAGACGTTAACCACTTTAAAAAAAGGAACTAGACCCTTTTATTCTACCATCCATACAAAATGTGTAGTTACCTAATTACCAAATATATTTATTGCCGGGTGAAATAATTAAGTTTCAGCGTGCATAATTCACAAGATTAACAAGGTGTTATTTTACTAGTGACCGGATTGCCATACCGGATTGACGAGCGCAGTGCAAGATTAGTAGCTTACGATACCCATGGATAAAATTAGAGTGATGCTATTCTAAACCGGCACCATACAACGGTAGCTTCTGATATGTATCCTGAAATTATGATAAGGAACAACTTTCCCCAAAGAAGAAAAGACAATTTGATAACTAAATAGCCGTTGCATAAAAGAAACAGTAACTACCCCTGACTTGTTTATATATTACATTCATGCAGGGACATTACTGTTAGCACATACATACAAACATACACATATCACGCCTTTATTCCTTTGCTGGGTAGGCAGAGCGTTAACGGCTGTAAAATAAGGTCGTTATCGCCACGACTGACAAGTATTTCAGGACCTTTTCAGAAAAATCGTGCACGAATATCACTTTAGTTGTCAGCCTGTCGCCAAAAATTTTAATAGTTACACATGAAACTTTCTAGTCCCCAGAAAATAAAATACAAACAAAGATTAATATAAACACAATATTCATAAGTAAGTAAGTAAAACACTTTATTGCACATTCAAAACACAAATAAAGGCAGGAAAAGTTAAACCAAAAATGCGCAAAGGCGGCCTTATCGCCGAAAGCGATCTCTACCAGACAACCTTTGGGTAGAGGCAAAATCAAAGATAATGAGAGAGAAGTGCATATTATAAAGATAAGATTAGACAGTGTACATTATTAAATATACTAAATCATATATATCATCTAAGAATACAATAGGATACAATACTAACTAGCGAACAGACTTTGATATAAAATGTTGATGTACCTTAATTTTGAAGGTATCCAAAGAAGTACAGTCACGTATTTTTCATAAGATGGATATTGTACGAACATTAACCGATATCTTGACCGCGTGCCACTTGTCCAATCGATGGTTTACTTTATTACATTTGTGGGGGACGTTATTCAATTGGTCGTTCGATCCGATGACACGGTTAGCTTCTGACACGCTTCTTACATTGTTAAAGTAATGTTGATTTGAGACTTTTGATTTATTAATATCGAAGTGATGTTATAAAAGTGAAATATGCGTTGTGTTTACCTGCTAGGTTGTGAGGTCTCATTATTTTTTCATATTCCGACTTACGTTTCATTTTCACTAACATTTAATTATTTTTATGCGTATACTTTTTTATCTACACTCGTCTCATAATTTTCGAATTATGAATTCGAAAACAGTTGCATAAAGACCTACTTTATGCATTCTGCCTGTATAAACTACGGTTTAATATAAATTACAGAAGCGTAATGACTTAATGAGAAACTCTTCCATCACTACATAGTATAAAATAAAGTCGCTTCCCGTTTGTCACTACATAGTATAAAATAAAGTCGCTTCCCGTTTGGTGTCTCCTTATATCTTTAGAATTACCCTATTAATTAATTTTCGAATTATGAATTCGAAAACAGTTGCATAAAGACCTACTTTATGCATTCTGCCTGTATAAACTACGGTTTAATATAAATTACAGAAGCGTAATGACTTAATGAGAAACTCTTCCATCACTACATAGTATAAAATAAAGTCGCTTCCCGTTTGTCACTACATAGTATAAAATAAAGTCGCTTCCCGTTTGGTGTCTCCTTATATCTTTAGAATTACCCAACGGATTTTGATGCGGTTTTTTTTATTAGATAGAGTAACTAGAGAGGAAGGTTTATAAGTATAATTTATTCCGGGAAATCGTCACATTCCCATGGGAAAACGGGTAGCTCAACTGGTAGGAAACTTATGACACCCTTTTGACACCTTTAAGGAGTAAAATTTCAAAAATGCTGAAACACGTATTTAATTATTTTAAGTTATGAGTGTTATCAGAAATTTTGAAACAGATCACATTTAAGATAAAAAACTTTCATACAAACTTTTAACCCCCTTTTCACCCATTTAAGGGTAAAAATTTCAAAAATGCTGAAACACGTGTTTAATTATTTTAAGTTATTAGTCTTATCACAAATTTTGTAACAGATCACATTCATTTCAAAAAACGAACTTTCATACAAACTTTTAACCCCCTTTTGACTGTATTTAGGGTTAAAATTTTAAATATGCTGAAACACGTGTTTAATTATTTTAAGTCCTAAGTCTAATCACTAATTTTGAAATCACACTTAGGACAACGAACTTTCATACAAACTTTTAACCCCCTGTTCATCCCCTGGGGGATTTAAAAAAATGGAATTTTATCTTTATTAGTTGCTTTATTCCATAAAAAACTTCAAGTCCAAATTTATCTCTCTAGCTTCAGTAGTTTAACATTTATACTATCACGAAAACTGAGAAAAGTAATATTTTATTTTTGAAAACTTGCAAAATTTTCAAGCGCGGGCAGGATTTGAACCTGCGACTTTCGCATTACTAGTGGCGACGCCTCTTCCATCTGGGCCACCGCAGCTCATTTCTTGCCCGCCAATTTTGCAAGTGTATTTTAATGCCAGTAACGCTTGGCATGGCTCCATCTACCGGGTTAGTTTTGCAACTAATAACCGGCGACTAATTCTATCTTTACAGATTGAATGTAGTCTAAGCGATGAAAACCAGCGATAAATTGAGTAACAAATTTTAAAACACTTCCCGTGTTAGGTATACAATTTTTGAAAACTTGCAAAATTTTCAAGCGCGGGCAGGATTTGAACCTGCGACTTTCGCATTACTAGTGGCGACGCCTCTTCCATCTGGGCCACCGCAGCTCATTTCTTGCCCGCCAATTTTGCAAGTGTATTTTAATGCCAGTAACGCTTGGCATGGCTCCATCTACCGGGTTAGTTTTGAAATTAGAAATGAGCTGCGGTGGCCCAGATGGAAGAGGCGTCGCCACTAATAATGCGAAAGTCGCAGGTTCAAATCCTGCCCGCGCTTGAAAATTTTGCAAGTTTTCAATAATTGTATACCTAACACGGGAAGTGTTTTAAAATTTGGTACTCAATTTATCGCTGGTTTTCATCGCTTAGACTACATTCAATCTGTAAAGATAGAATTAGTCGCCGGTTATTAGTTGCAAAACTAACCCGGTAGATGGAGCCATGCCAAGCGTTACTGGCATGAAAATACACTTGCAAAATTGGCGGGCAAGAAATGAGCTGCGGTGGCCCAGATGGAAGAGGCGTCGCCACTAGTAATGCGAAAGTCGCAGGTTCAAACCCTGCCCGCGCTTGAAAGTTTTGCAAGTTTTCAAAAATTGTATACCTAACACGGGAAGTGTTTTAAAATTTGGTACTCAATTTATCGCTGGTTTTCATCGCTTAGACTACATTCAATCTGTAAAGATAGAATTAGTCGCCGGTTATTAGTTGCAAAACTAACCCGGTAGATGGAGCCATGCCAAGCGTTACTGGCATTAAAATACAGTTGCAAAATTGGCGGGCAAGAAATGAGCTGCGGTGGCCCAGATGGAAGAGGCGTCGCCACTAGTAATGCGAAAGTCGCAGGTTCAAATCCTGCCCGCGCTTGAAAATTTTGCAAGTTTTCAACAATTGTATACCTAACACGGGAAGTGTTTTAAAATTTGGTACTCAATTTATCGCTGGTTTTCATCGCTTAGACTACATTCAATCTGTAAAGATAGAATTAGTCGCCGGTTATTAGTTGCAAAACTAACCCGGTAGATGGAGCCATGCCAAGCGTTACTGGCATTAAAATACACTTGCAAAATTGGCGGGCAAGAAATGAGCTGCGGTGGCCCAGATGGAAGAGGCGTCGCCACTAGTAATGCGAAAGTCGCAGGTTCAAATCCTGCCCGCGCTTGAAAATTTTGCAAGTTTTCAAAAATTGTATACCTAACACGGGAAGTGTTTTAAAATTTGGTACTCAATTTATCGCTGGTTTTCATCGCTTAGACTACATTCAATCTGTAAAGATAGAATTAGTCGCCGGTTATTAGTTGCAAAACTAACCCGGTAGATGGAGCCATGCCAAGCGTTACTGGCATTTAAATACACTTGCAAAATTGGCGGGCAAGAAATGAGCTGCGGTGGCCCAGATGGAAGAGGCGTCGCCACTAGTAATGCGAAAGTCGCAGGTTCAAATCCTGCCCGCGCTTGAAAATTTTGCAAGTTTTCAAAAATTGTATACCTAACACGGGAAGTGTTTTAAAATTTGGTACTCAGTAATATTTTAGTTCCATAATACAAACATAGATTCGCTGTTAGTTTTCAACGCACTATCGTGATGTGTTTTTTCAAACACTATAAAATTTGTATTTGTTGTTATAGCAGCAACAGAAATACAACATCTGTAAAAATTTCAACTGTCTAGGTATAACGGTTCAGGAGGTACAGCTTCGTAACTGTAGGACGGACGGACGGACAAACAGACGGACAGCCGAGCCTCAGTAATAGGGTTTTCGTTATTACCCTTTGGGTACTGAACTCTAAAAAATATGTTGAGATAATAAATACCTAAGTGTATATAATAGTAGCTTTAGGTAAGGATAAAAATATATAATAAAAAACCTCCAAAGTGAAAAAAGGGTGTAAAATTTAAAGTGCATTTATGTAAAAAATTATTGTCCACCCGTGCGAAGCCGGGACGGGCCGCTAGTACTACGATAAAGTTGAGAAATGAAACGAAGTTTTTTTTTGCCAATACTCAAATCGCCATCTTTCGCCGCACCTGACAGTTGTCGTTGTATGGTAATTTTTCGGATGTTGTTCAGTTGTTTTAATAGGTTTTTGTTCTGTTGTTGTTGAGATGTTGTTCAGATGTTGTTCAGTTGTTGTTCAGATGTTGTTCAGTTGTTGTTCAGATGTTGTTAAGTTGTTGTACCAATGTTGTTCAGATGTTGAGCAGTTGTTTAGATGTTGTTCAGTTGTTGTTCAGTTGTTATTCCGATGTTGTTCAGTGTTGTTCAGTTGTTTTTTAGTTGTTTAGTTATTTGTTGTTCAGACTCGACATCAAAACAACTGTAAGTAAAGAATTTTCGAAAATTCATATCAAGCCATATTACTATGATTTTACGTTCTCGTATTGAATTTGACCATGTATCGGGCCTTGCAATCGCCGGTGCGGACGTTTGGAAAAGTGTTTAACTGAGTTTATTTTTTTAGAGTGTAGAAAAAATAGTGTATGCAACTGCAAATAATTAGGCATTAGAATGCTCGTGTCAATCTATTATCACGCCTCGTGTGATAAACAGACACTCGCATTCTAATGACCCCCATTATATGACAGTTGCATAAACTACTACTATGCAATAGAACAGACTTATAAAATATGCATAAAAGCGTGCGAACCAAATTGTTTTACGCACAAATTAATTAACAGGCATGATAAATTAAAAAAATATATATATACACGACTGCTTTCTTAAATAAAGCCTAGCCTATATCACTCGAGATGATGTAAAAGAATTCCTCCGATACAATTCCTATTCGAATCTGTTCAGTGGTGGGAACAAATTGCCAAAGTGATGAACACCAACTTTTGTGACTGCCCCACTGGGAATCGAACCCGGAACCTTTGCGCCGCAGGCAGTCGCACTACCACTGCACCACGTAAGTCGTTATAATATAGTAGATGTAATTAAAAAACCACGCTTAGCAACGGAGTAAGTGTGAAGATCGAAATTATGGCTGCTGGGATATTGATCTAGGGATCATAATATTGGTTTTAACTTTGGAATCCGTACTAATATTATAAATCTGAGAGTCTGTGTGTGTGTGTATGTATGTTTGTTGTTACCTCTTCACGCTCAAATGGCTTGACCGTCCTGTATGAAATTCGGAACACAGGTAGAGTATAACCTGGAATAATACATAGTCTACTTTTTACCGCGGGAAAACAACTATTACCACGGGAAAATTAGTGGCAGCGGGTGAAACCGCTGGGCTGAAATGTAGTCATATATTTTTTTTAAACTCACAACGGTTCAATGCAGCGCCCCGTAGTGATTTTGCTAGCGCAACACCTATCTAAGAACATGAACCAATCAGATTCAATCACTGAAAACCGCATTAAAATCGGATCAGTGGTTTTGGAGATAAATGGTTACATTGGTTTGCACAAACATACACACAAACACACATTGTCCGTCTTCGTTCCGTCGTGGGTAAAACTAGGGGATGGAACTCGGCGGAATATCGGAACGATGTATCCGATATTTCAATTCCGGTTCCGGAGCTTAAAAATCGTCAAAACAAGGTATTTCTTTGTATGCCTTCATTATTAGGGCATAGCCATTGAAAATAATGTAGTTTGCTACCACCTACACCCTCTTCACAAGAATTCAGTCACTCTAATACCCAAGAACTGCTCACGACCTGCGCAAAAACTTCCTGAACTCGAAAAAATATTGATGCAAAAGACATTTTCTACTATATTTATTTTAACTTACCAAAACCAGAATTCCTAAATTGAGCTTTAATATAGAAAGTCAAAACCGGTTTTGTGAGTCCTCTTATTTTACATGCCCTAGTAAAGCAAGCAAGGGCGGCTATATCAAGTTGACCAACTGGTTCTGTAGCACTGCTATGAATTTTACCTGAAACAATTAAAAGTATTTATTAGCTACATATCATTACATTAACATACCAACTGTCCACTGCTGGACATCGGCCGCCTCTCCCTATCGGAGGGTATTGCGATACTCACCACGCTTGGCAGGCGGAATGGCGAGCGCAGTGTAAAATTTATCATTCACAGGGAACGCTGCTGCCCATTTCCTGGATGATTTTGACAGCCGAGGGTACATTTGGGGTACATGCTATTCTAAGCTGGCATCACACATCAAAATTATTATTATTAATTAGTTATTACGAAAATATTCCAAATTTCTTTTTTGTTTAACATTATGCACTCATTTCATAAAACATTGCTATCCATCTAATAATCAGTTGCAAAACTAACACAGAAGATGGAGCCGTGCCACGCGTTATTGGCATCAAGATACACTTGCAAAATTCGCGGGCAATGAATGAGACTTTTTTTTTATCTATTTTAAGACTGGTCTCTTCGATTTTAGCACCGGGGCTTCGAAAACTAGACCTGACTCATTGGTGGGGAGCAGGGGCACACCCGGAGAAGTTTTTTGGTTGTTCAAACAACTAGGAGTTGTTCTGGGAAGAACGGATCGGACTGAAAGGAAAGAACCGATTGCACGGAAGCGGGAAGAAATTGCACTGAAGCGGGAAGTTATTGCACTGAAGCGGGAAGAACGGATCGAATGGATAAGCCGCGGTAGCCCAGATGGAAGAGGCGTCGCCCATAGTGATGGCGAAAGTCGCAGGTTCAAATGAATCACTACGTAGTATAAAATAAAGTCGCTTCCCGTTTGGTGTCTCCTTATATCTTTAGAATTACCCAACGGATTTTGATGCGGTTTTTTTTATTAGATAGAGTAACTTGACAGGAAGGTTTATAAGAATAAATTATTCTGGGAAATTGTCACATTCCCATGGGAAAACGGGTAGCCCAACTGGTAGTAAACTTTTGACCCCCTTTTGACACCTTTAAGGATTAAAATTTCAAAATGCTGAAATACGTATTTTATTATTTTAAGTTATGGGTCTAATTAGAAATTTTGAAACAGATCACATTTAAGATAAAAAAATTTCATACAAACTTTTAACCCCCTTTTCACCCATTTAAGCGTTGAAATTTCAAAAATGCTGAAACACGTGTTTAATTATTTTAAATAATTAGTCTAATCACAAATTTTGAAACAGATCACATTCATTTAAAAAAACGAACTTTCATACAAACTTTTAACCCCCTTTTGACCCTATTAAGGGTTAAAATTTCAAATATGCTGATTTACGTTTTAAATTATTTGAAGTTATAAGTCTAATCACTAATTTTGAAACGGATCACACTTAAGACAACGAACTTTCATACAAACTTTTTACCCCCTTTTCATCCCTTGGGGGATTAAAAAAAGAGTGATTCAAGAGGAAGGTTTGTATGTACGATTTATGTCGGGAGAAGGTCTTGTTTCCCGTGGGAAATCAGTTAGCAGCGGGTGAAACCGCTGGGCGGGCCGCTAGTATGATAATAAATCCTGCCCGCGGTAGAAAGTTTTCTAAAATTGTATACCTAACCTGGAAAATGTAAAAAAAATTGGTATTCATGATATTTTGCTTACAAAATTTGTATTTCAGTTAAGAAATTACAATCCTCATGGGCGAGTCTACAATCTCCGCGAAGATGAAACAGGAAAATTGAACAATAAACATCACGTACGTACGCTCATTTATTTCAAACCTGATTAGAAAAAAAAACGTTCTTGACTAACCACCTGATCGTCCGTAAGAGAGATATGGTGCCGTGCTTCCGAGGGCACGATACTTGATCACCCGTAGCGAGAGTGCCGAGTCAGTGCATTCAGCCGAGTGATTCTATGGCGCCATGAGATGCCGGCTTAGAATGGCATCACCCCATTTCTTTCCCGTTAGTCGTGAGAAGTTTAAGTTAGTCACCCTAAGGGACTCGAGGGTGTGTATTGCAATCGGCGAATCTGACAACCTGTCACTATGGCAATCCACAATTTTCCGAATGACTCTCAAATGTTTGTCAGACGTGGCGTAAATGACCGTTTTTTGCGGCCGTTAACGCTCTGCCTACCCAGCAATGGATTATAGGTGTCATGTGTGAATGTAAGTGTTTGTGTGTGTGTGTGTGTGTGTGTGTGGATATATGTGTAGATAACATGTGTTTACATCTGAATCATCTGATTAAATAAAATGGATATTGTCCGCTGAATGAGGCCACATGATATCATTCAGAATTTTCCAACAAAGCATAATTATTTCACTGTACCAGTGTAAATTGCATCCAATATTAATGATCGTTATATTGTGATATGAATTCAACGCAACCGAAGCGCATCCTAAAATTGTTTTTTTAATTTCATAAATTCAAAAGCGATGCATCAGCTATTTTGGTAGCTTTATGATGCCTCGGTATCGGCACTGATGGAATTTGTGTTTTAATTGCAAAATACGAGTTTTTTGTGTGCTCATTTTAGTACAACTTTTATTTGAAGACTTATTTTTAGGACATTGTAACAGTTTTTTTACATTGCGCTTGGTTAAATCAGTATCAATAGGCAAACCAGATAACTCGCGGGACGTCCGATGGGCAAGAAGTAGGTGGGCGGGGGGTATACACACATACATACAATTAGTTATTCCAAAATTTATCTTAAGATTTATATTACTCCAATGCAAAATAAAATACCTACAGAGAGTGTAGACAGTTAATTTCTCAGCCTACTTGGGACCTACTTCTTGCCCCGCGATATCTGGATTGCCTATACACTGTAATCTTACAGGTGTAAAATATCAGGTGCAAATATTATAAGGGCTGAACCAGCCCATGTTACTGAACGACTTTCCCCAAGGAATATAGGTGGAAAATTTCAAAACAAAATTGGATCTTCCATACAAAATGTTCCAGCCGACCGGGTCAATAATAATATGTATGAAAGAACCAATTATTATTTTCATATTTCGACCTAGGTTCCTTGGGGTTGATGGGAAAGATTTCAGTTCAGTTTTATAGACTAGTTCACTCCTTAAAATATTTGCAGCTAATATTTTTACATTCTGTATTAATATCGAAGAGCACCAAAATTAAAACACAGTACACATTTCGATAAAAGCACCTGTTTAAAAGTATACACAACTGGCGCTAGTGGCATAGCTGCTTGTGGCAGAAGCCGACATTATTCATTTTGTGATTTCAGCCGACAAATAGTGCCCGAAATGGCATCGACTCATTTGTAAAGCAAAAGCGTTAATAAGACCAAATTAAGCTTTAATTCTTGAATTATGTTGTGCGTTGAATAGCAAGTCCAATATACCTCCTGGTGAGACAATGAACACGGCAAAAACTGTGCACGCAAACCAAAAGGGATAATGAATGTACAAAAAAATATAGAACCTTTTTCAAAGATAACTTTTTTTAATAATTTATTAATTTGGCACAAGAAAATGTAGAGTAAACTATTCAATTCGTAGAGCCTTTTAAATTTTTAGGACAATGAGTCTGACTTGGAGACATACCTACCTTAGAACAGCCAGAGATTACCTAACATAACATAATATAATAATCAAGAAAAGACGCTACTAGTAATAAGATAATAATTCACATTATTTTGATTCAAATTACACGTGTCACTAGACAAGAAACGAACAGGGATGCATAAGTAACAAGAATATATTACGTTTCAGGTGTATCATAGGCGGCTGCATAAATAATACCAGGAGTTCACGACAAAAACAAACCACGCTTTTCCCGTTGCAATCTATTAGTCAACCCTCTCATCTCCTGCGCGCCTGGTACACCGGCAGAACAATTACCAACCCGGCGACGCAACAAACATGCAACATGATTAATGTTGCACAACCACAAGTATGATTTATATAAACAACACGACGACAGCAAAAACTGTCGCGACAAATTCGAACCATACCGGGTCGGATTTCGGCGGGGCAAAACGCGATGGTAATACGAAGATAAAAGGTAAATTGGAAATGCAGACACACGCGATAAAGATAATATGATGAACGAAGCCCGACACATCTCGGCGGGTGGTAATGTTTTATGCAAACAACCTGCGTATTTCATTAAGATTTTCTTATCAAGTCGTCTGGGAAACTGATGCGCTTGTAGAGACAAATTTAATAAACACTGAGAGGTTGTTTAATATCGGTAATGGTGCGATTGTGGAGATTTATATTTTGGTATTCGCGGAATTGTATTGTTAAGTTGTGTAGGGATTTATCTGTTGGCATGGGTGACGTATCGCGACTCACGCAATATGGATGACGATCTGGATAGAAGAAGTAAGAGCTCGTAGTGATTCGAAATATAGCCCAGAATGGCTAGCTTTTCATGTTTCAAAACTATTGGACCATTGGCCGAACCCAATTCATTATTTTGTGTTATTTTAGGTACGAGTATATGCTAACATACTTTTGTTTGCAGTGGATAAAACGACTAAACCTGGGTTTTCGCACTGTGTAAACTACCACATAGACAATACCAGTATATTTTATATTAATTTATAGATACTTATACTTTATTTAATAAATGAGCTACCATACATTGAATCGTAAACTGACGTAAGAGTAAAAATTACACAAAATGTAATATGTGCTTTACAGACACACAATGCAATCGTACAAAAATACGCGATTTTAGAATAATTGTAAGTTGGCACAACTTGAAAGTATTGCTAGTAGTATCAGACTAATTGACATGTCAACCAATGATAAGAGTGCTTTAAGATCTATGCACGTTTAATCAGAACGTACAAACTCGGTGAAATATTCGCGGTATTTTGTGTTACAACGATAAGTACCAAAAGAGGCCGATTTTGTAACTTTTATGCATTACTTTTTGCCGTGTGATGCCAGCTTAGAATAGCATCACCCTATTTCTTTCCCGTGGGACTCGTAAGAGGCGACTAAGGGACTCGAGGGTGTGTATTGCAATTTCAGGCGATGGGCAGACAACCTGTCACTATAGCGTTACACAATTTTCCGAATGACCCTCAAACATTTGTCAGACGTGATGTAAATAGCCGTTTTTTGCGGCTGTTTACGCTCTGCCTACCCCGCAAGGGATTATAGGCGTGATATGTGTATGTGTATGTATATGTCAACCTATGATCTTGAGAGATGAGTGCTTTATGACCTATGCACGTTTTATCAGACCGTACAAAGTCGGTGAAATTCGCGGTCTCTTGAGTTATAAAAATAAGTACCAAAAGTGTTTTATGCATTAAAGTAATCACAGCAAATATTTTATAACATTTGAAGGTAATTTTGCATCAAAACACATTCTGGTGTACTGTTTGCATTAAGCGCCTACGCTGCGTTGAGCGAGCATCACGCGCGGCCTAGATTCGGCGAAATAGAAAAGCAGCGCTGCGTGACGCGGGTCGGCCAGCCCGCGCTGCTCTTGTAACTCCGTTTATTTAAGGATGACCAATAATGTAAACAAACTTTGTATGTAAATGACAGCTCGCAACTGTCAGTTTCAAACAAAGTTTGTTTACATTATTGGTCATCCTTAAATTTTGCCGAATCTAGCCCGCGCCGCGCGTGCTGCCCGCTCGACGCAGCGTTGGCGCTAAGATATATGTTTGTTTTTTTCTGTAGAGGCGCCATTTTCGCCTCTTAATAATATTCAAACGAGATAAACTCCATTATCTCCAGAATCATGTGTTCCTGGTACTCTCATCAATACAGAATGCAGATAGTGTTGATGTATTAGACAGTGCCGCGGCGAAGCGGCGTTGTCAGTGTAATTTATAGCGATGCGACAACAAAGGAAGGTTGTGTGTTCCGCAGATACGAGTGTGCCCACAACTGGTGGGCTATTGTTGAGTGTTGCAGCTTAGAAATATATATACGCAGTAAGCTGAATGATTCACGGCTAAAGCGATAAATGGTGAGGGATAAAGGTAGTAAAGCGAATTCTACGGGGTGTAAGGAGAAGAAGAAACTGAACAACTTTGTCTATAAAGGCTATGTTGGTAAACACGTTTTTTTTTTCGACTTCTCTTACAAGATTTGATGACTGACTTTCTATGGAAACTCGGAAAAAAAAGTAGTTTTCCAACATAGGCTTCATAGTAAAAGTTTTTTAGTTTCATGGTCAGTTATGCCTGCAAAGTTTTTGGTACACCTTCGCTTACACTTCGTATAATGGAGAGAGACTAAGGGCCGATGCAGATCTAGCGCCATAGCGCGAGCCGATTTCGGGAGGGAATTGACAATGAGTTGTATTACAGATATTTCTGTTTTGTCTGGGTGTTTTCTATGTATAATAAGTATTTATTTAAAAAGAAGTATATAAATAAGTAATAATATCAGCTATTATTTGTGCGCAATGTCCAGGATATTTATTTATCATTATCTTCTTAACACACCAGGGTTCTTTTACTGAAAACGGCTCGCGCTGAATTGCACTACTTGTACGTAGGCCCCAAAGTGGTAATTTTTTTGTTTGTCTAACCCCTCGTACAGCACGTTCTATTACCCACACGACTCTACAACTATAAACGCAGCCCTTAGAGAAACGTTCAAACTGAGAAAAACGTAAAATTCGCACATAACACGCTTTAATGTCAAAACGTCGGTCAGATACTAAATTACGCCGACGATTCCAACCCCGCCTATACAAACTAGCAAAAAACCAAACGCGTAACTCATTTGAAGGCTTCGTTGGTAAAAAGTGACCATTGGCCGTACGACAATGTTGCACCGATTGCATCGCGCAGTTTATCGGCAAGCGGTATGGCGAGTTGAGCTTTTTATCGGCGGGCGGTATGGCAGGCTGAGGTTTTTACTGCCGACACTGACGAAGAAGTAGTTGGCAAACACAAACTTACACATTCACGGCCTTTCGGGGTAGGCAGAGGGTTAAATGCCGTTAGAAGACGGTCGCTATCGCCATGTCTGACAAATATTTGAGGGTCGATTCAGAAAATCATGTATCACTATTCTTACTATAGTGACAGGTTGTCAGCTTGTCGCCTTAAATTGCGCTTAATACACATGAAATCCTCGTGTCACTTAGCCGCTTACGACACCTGCGGGAAAGAAATGGGGTAATGCTATTCTAAGCCGGCATCACACGGGTCCTTGGCAAATATCTGCGTAAAACTAGTGCTGTAGAATGTGAAGAATCAAATACAGGGTTATTTTTTAGTCAGTACGCAAAGTTTTTAAAGAGTGATTCTAGTCTACTATGGGGTCACCAACGAAATCACGATAAAAACATCTATTCCCTAGGAAATTTCCTGAAAACTCCTATCCAACTATAATGTACGGAAGAGTACATATCCCTGAATACCAAATTTTAAAACACTTCCCGTGTTAGGTATACAATTATTGTTAGCTGCGGTAGCCCAGATGGAAGAGGCGTCGCCACTAGTAATGCGAAAGTCGCAGGTTCAAATCCTGCCCGCGCTTGAAAATTTTGCAAGTTTTCAATAAGTACATTTCCCGTTCGATTCTCGGTGGGACACTCAAAAAAGTTAATATTATCACTATGTGAATTTGTTCCTAGTCTGGTAAGGACATTGCAGCCTGAAGCACCTGATTTTCCGTGCTTCGGAGAGCCGTCGGTCCCAGTTGCTGTCTATGATTACTTGGACGGTGGTCGTTACACAATCATGTCAGAGGCTTACTAGTAGTAGTAGGCTGTTGAAAAACTCTGCCATCAGGGTTCATCGGGTCATTCATCGACTCGGTGTCCCACACGAAAAAAAAATTATATTTACCTTGCATTGTTTGTCCAGTTTTTACCCAGTTCAGGCAACATCTTCAAAGATACACAAAGGATGTTTGAATCTGATCTCCGGCTTCAGTAATTTACCAGCAAAATTCTGAATTGCCGTGAACAATGGAAATAATTTAAATTTTATTTTTTGCTTACTAATTGGGCGAGCCATGAAAATAATAACCGATTTCAAGAAAATACCACCGAACAAAAGTGTGATACATTTCTGCCGTTATAAGTTAGGTTATAGTTATAGGTAACTAGGTACTGACTATAAAATCACCCAGGATAGGCAACAT
Organism: Tuta absoluta; assembly: GCA_027580185.1. Taxonomy (NCBI): domain Eukaryota; kingdom Metazoa; phylum Arthropoda; class Insecta; order Lepidoptera; family Gelechiidae; genus Tuta; species Tuta absoluta. The sequence continues at coordinate 2,076,767 of JAQAHW010000004.1, forward strand.
CTTCAAAGACACACAAAGGATGTTTGAATCTGATCCTAAGCTTCAGTAATTTACCAGCAAAATTCTGAATTGCCGTGAACAATGGAAATAATCGAAATGTTTCTTTGCTTACTAATTGGGCGAGCCATGAAAACAATAACCGTTTTCAAGCAAATACCACCGAATAAAGTGTGATACATTTCTGCTATTATAGATTAGGTAACTTGGACATTGATGTACGTACAGTATGCAAAAATATTAGCAGTTGCTTTTTAAAAGTTGACCCCTCCATTATACCAATTAACTTTTCCCAAAGAACATAGGTCGAAATATGAAAAATTACTGGTACCTCCCACTACTTGACCGAAATGCTGGAACATTTTGTATGGGAAATCCAATTTTATTTTCATATTTCGGTCTATGTTTCTTGGGGACCTATATGCCGTGTGATGCCGGCTTAGAATAGCATCACCCCATTTCTTTCCCGTGGGTTTCGTAAGAGGCGATTTAGGGACTCGAGGGTTACATGTGTATTGCAATTTAGGCGATGGGCTGATAACCTGTCACTATGGTGATACACATTTATCTGAATGACACTCAAATTTTTGTCAGATGTGGCATAAATGTCCGTTTTTACAACCGTTTTAGCTCTGCCCGCAAGGGATATAGGCGTGATATATGTATGTATGTTCCTTGGGGAAAGTTATTCAGTTTCATGGGCTGGTTTACCCCTTAAAATGTATTTTTACAAAATAATAGAAAGAACAAGCATTATCCAGGCAAAATAACGGGTGTGCAATATATATTGGTGTCACACCAACTTGTAATTAAGTTACACGTAAAGTTTACAGACACGCAAGCTTATAAATTATGAATGATCTTACGCTAGCCCAACTGTGTGTGTGAGAGAGCCATACAGAAACCTCTTGCTAGGAGATTGAAATTTTATTTAAAAATGTATTCACAGTTTGCAAATACAACTTAAATATTATTGGTGCATGTATTCTATGCGCAAAATAATGTGAGACAAAATGTATTCTGATGACAATTCGGTGAGCTATGATGATATGAGCTATATGATGGGGGATTTAATGAAAATTTTTAAAGCTATTTTGAGAATAATACTTAAATTACAATATCTACTGATAAGAATAATAAGGAAGTGTATTATTACTGAGATATTTAATCAATTATTCTTATTGACCTTTGTATGACGCCTCATAACCTGAATATGAATTGTTGGAAAACAAAATGTTCATGACTGACATTTTTTTTACCTATGATTAACTTTTTCTTTACGCAGGCAAGAGGCATTTCAATACTTTACCAACAGTTGTGACGTCACGTCCTCAAAAGTTTAGAAATATATTGAAAATATAAATAAATCATTTGATTTCGAAGTACCTACATAAAAAAATTGTTACATAAAATTAACTAAAATTTTAAAACAAACCATAAATAAAACAACTGGCATACCCAATTCGGGGTATTCAAAACTTTTTACTTGTTTTATTATTTAAATAAATCAAATCAAATTAAAAAATCCAGTCGGGAGGAGCTTATGAGCTCAATTACTACTTACTACCGTAAAATCACATACTAGGAGTAGCACTGTCACTTTCTGTTAAATAGGCTTAGACAAGGATAGAAGATGATCGCCTCTTAAATTATCTATGATTTTTCGCAATTTAAATATTATATTATATTATACGCAAAATTTAGTATTGGTTATAATTTGGCGGTCAAACATCTGCGCAATCGCGTGGAAGTCATAGTCTTTTTAAGACATGACTAGACTAAAAGTTGTCTATGACATCTACTATCCTTTTCTAAACTTATTTAACGGAAAGTGACAGTGCTATTTAGCCGTTTTAGTCAGTATCCTGGACTCAGAGACAATTGCCTAACATTACAAACTATTTACTGAATATGCGCATCTTAAAACCTTCTAATAGTCTTCATTAAAGAACATAAGTTTCCCGGAAACGTTTGCAGAAAAGCACATATTATACAGGGAGTAACTAAATGGATATAACAAGCTTAGGAGGTCAAGGTACTCCATCAAACTGAACCACTTTCCCCATGGAACACAGGTCGCAATATCAGGGTTTTAGGGGACAGCCCTCCGAATACTATAGGGTGCATGCATACCATAAAACTGAACAATTTTCCCCTAGAAACATATGTCAGGAAACGAGAAAAAAAAATCGACCTCCCATAAAAAACCACGATCAGCTGTCTGCATTTCAAGTCATATTTTTTTTCGATTTCTGAAATATTTTCTTGCGGGAAGTTGTTCAGTTTAATGGTCACAATGCACTCTATCAGTATTCGGAGGGCTCTCTCTTACACCCTGTATATAAAAAAAATTTACCTCCTATACAAAATTGCGGATTAGCTGGTTAATTGACAATGGAAGGTCCATTGTTTTTCCATACTTCGACCTGGGTTTCACGGGGAAAGTTGTTCAGTTTCATGACCAATTTGACCTCCGACTTATTATACCCTTTTTGTTACTCCCTGTAGAACAGAGAAACCAGTCATGTAGAACAAAACGGAAAATTAGAGTGATTTCAAAGCGAGCGAGTGAAAGTAGAGCTCATATAAGTAGGTAGGTTACCCGTCATTTGAGGCTCTTCGTTGAAACTTAGTGTGAGGAAGTCGAGTTGTGACGTCATCACGAGAATCGAGAGAGAAATCATTAGGAGATAACGTACAATCTTGAAGCTCATTCATGATTAGTTGATTATACTTGTTCCTAGTAGGTCTAAGAATGTAAACGATATTTATAAAACTGAGTGAAAGCTTATATTTTTAAATCTTGCAAAGCCCTGATTCACCTGAAAACTTTGTCCTTTTCATTCGCGTTGCGCCAGAGAGAAATAGACACTCATTTTGCGCTCAAATTTTCGCGAAATTTTACGGCCTTTCCGACATAGAAACGAGGGAAATATCGTTATAATGTCTTATTTAGGTTTTTGTACTAGAAAATATATCAATCAAAATTATAACGTATTTTTTTGTTACAACTTTAAACACCACTTGCCACTTCACAAAAAAAAGTTATAAGAAAAAGTTCCTAAATACAGCCACGTTTGGTATTAATTGCTTGCCATAACTTTAATTACAGCTAGTATTTCATTGAGTTTGCAGATTCAAATTTTACTTATGGTTAATACTAAACACTTGAGCAACGGACATTCTGAAAGATTGTTTGTTTAAAAAGAAAACTTTTTTTTGTGAAGTAGCGCCACTGTCGAGGCCGTTCACGGCTACACTCGCCTTAAGAAGACGTCAGTACAACTAAGCATTAACAAAAAAATAACCGCAATGAACATAATCGCAGCTTCGATTTAAAAAGTACTTCCTACTTTTCTTCACCCAGTGTTTAAAGCTATCGCGCATCTTGAAAAATTTGCATGCCCGTTCGCGGTGAGCCAACCCAAAATTAGCGGGTACCTCCTCATCACGATACGTCACATTACCAGGCAAGCAGACAGGCTGGCAGGCTGATATCTTTATTACCATCTAGCCGGAGTAAGGGGATAATGTTTTATACCTATAAGATCCTATAAATTCAGTGCAAATTTGTTTAGGGTAAGGTCTAGTTGTGGAACTGAATTAATTTCATCAATGAACTTAGGTCGATGTATGAAAAAAAGAATAGGACCTCCTTTATAAAGTAAAAAAAAAGGAAAGAGGTACGGTGATGATTTTAGCGCCTATCTAAAGCCCGGCACTGGACCGAGAGACATGGAAAAGAGGAGAGGCCTTTGCCCTGCAGTGGGACAACAGAGGCTCTTCACTATCATTATCACTACATAGTACAAAGTTAAGTCGCTTTCGTTTGTATGTATGCTTAAATCTTCAGTACCACCTAATGTATCTGGATAGAGTGATTCAAGAGGAAGGTTTATGTATGATTAATGTCGGGAGAAGGACAGCTTTCCCTGGGGAATCGGTTAGCAGCGGGTAAAACCGCTAGGCGGGCCGCTAGTGGGAAGTCCAAAATTTTATGTCTATGATTACTTGGACGGCGATCGTTACACAACCATGCCAGAGGCCTACCAGTAATAGAAGGCGGTTGGAAAACTCTGACACCAGGATTCATCGAGTCGGTTGTACCACACGAAAAGAAGAGAGATGTCGAGTAGAATTAACCTCAAAATATATTTACTGAATTAAATAGAAATGAAAGATCAGTACTGCATGCATGAAGCTGTGGGCCACTCGTGTTCATTTTTTTATTCAAACCAGGAGCTCGATCTGATTACTATTAGACATTTGAGGAACATTCACATTCGTAATTCAGTTCTCACAAAATTAAAGTCCCTTAATCCAGTTTTTTTTCGTATTTCCTAAACAGTAGAAATCCGTTTTGCCATTTTATTTTAAATCTCTGGAACTTTCTCGTTATACGCAGAAATATTGAGACCACCATCCCAGCAAAATTCATTGATTTAAAAACCGGTAATCTCTGACAGTGAAACAAAAAGTAATCTAAAAAGATAAAAGAGAAAGTCTTTAAAATCAAATGCTTACCTTGACATTTGTTTTTGAGAATCAGCTGTTTTGGCCAGTAGTAAAAATATTTTGCAGGACGATTTTATTTATCTTTCGCAATAATGGTTCGCACACATCATCAGTTTTTTTTTGTTTATTTAATTTTATGCAATAAGTAACATGGGGCGGACGTAATACCAAGGGCATTATCTTATAGCACGTTCACACCATGCACCTGCTCCTGCCGCTGTCGCGAATATTGCTCGAAATACTCACTCGTATTGATACTACCGCGGAAGTATTGTTGTAAATTTATTGCATAAAATTAAATTAATAAAAAAATAAAATCTGATGATGTGTGCGAGCCTTTATTGAGGAAGATAAATTAATTCATCCTGCGACTCGCTGGATCGGCTATCAGACGAAGAACAGACGATAAGTTCAGGAGCCATGTGCTGTGTTGCCAGGTGCGATACTCAATTTAAATATATTAATATGTTAGATAGGATATTTACCACCTCTAAGGTATTTAATACAAAACCGGCCTATTGCGAGTCGGACTCGTCCACCGAGGGTTCCGCTGTAGATCTGATTATATGATTTTAATTTTCTCAACAATTTCCCAAGATAAAGGGTTGTGGCAGATTGACGGACGGACGTACAGTGATCCGATAAGGGTTCCGTATTTTCCTCCTGAGGTACGGAACCCTAAAATCTAATGGGAACATAGAAATTGAGTGAATTACTTACTATGTCAAGCCATGTCATATTTGGAACACCAATTTGACTAACTGTAGACGTTTCCTGTTTCGCATTGCAAAAGATAGAAGGAAATATGCGGAACTGATTGCCATACTTCACTAGCTAGGGAGGCACTACCAGAAGAAGAAGAAGACGTTTCTTGTTCACTGATATATTTTGTCCCAGCGAATATGAGTAAATATAAGCATTGGTATCCAATGCAGTATAAAATAATTATCACAATATTTTCTTGAGTTTGCATAACTATTACTCATCATAATAAAACAATTTTAAATGGATTTAAATTGTGTTTTTTTTACAAGATATTGTTTCAGCATTCTGCGTGGAACTGGGACGTTACGCTAGGCAATTAAGTAATAGATGGCGGTAGAACAAAAATTATTTAAATTCTAAATAATGACGTCTAACACCTTAGTCATCCGTGACCACGGGCTCTGAAAGGAACTCGAAACGTAGGAATTGTAAAATCCAAAATAAACACAACTTGAATCCGTTCAAAATTGTTTTATTGTGATGAAGAGTTATTATTTATCACATATTGTTCGATATGAGTCGTCAAGAAGCCAGTTAGTTATGTCGGATTGCGATTCCTATAAGTGTTGTGCTTGTACATGAGTGATGTGCATAATATAAGTCATTTTTATATTTTCCGGGTCATTTCACCGTAGCCTGGCAACACCCCCCGGGGCGCTAACTATCTTAACGAGATCGGGCATTCTCTGAACGTTACTGTGCTTCGGACTTGGGTGTGTGTAATGTAGGTAGGTATGTGGAAAACATAACATGTAACATTAATAGCCACAATAGTCCACTGCTGGAATACATCTCAGAGGGTATTGCCATACTCACCACGATCGGCTGTTGGATTAAAAAGGTTTGCGAAAAAATCTGATACCACAATCACTAAATAGTCCAAATAAGTATATAAAAAATCATTTATTCATTAAGGCTTCCTTAGTCCCCATACATCTCAATATGTATGATTAGATATTTAAAAGTACGCAACGGTTTTTGATGCGGTTTTCCTTAGTAGAGGTAGATATAGTGTTTCGAAAGGAAGAGGAGGATGGATGGGTTTTATGCATAACTAGCTGTTACCCGCGGCGTTGCCCGAAAATAAAAAATGTCCTATGTGTTAAATTGACAAATTTCATTACAATCGGTTCAGTGGTTTTTGCGTGAAGAAGTAACAAACAAACAAACAAACATACAAACTTCTCTATATAATATAAGTAGGATTTGTAGGATTCATTCCGGGAAAAGGGTTTTTAACAGAAAGTAAGGAAAACAGTTAGCAGCGGGTGAAACCGCTGGGCGGGTCGCTAGTACCTGATATAACACGTGTTATCCCCTCACGTATAACAGATCGTAATAGGGTTACGATAGATAACGGCTGTCATAACGAGCGGGAGCTCAGACAGATATGGGAAGAGTATAGGCAGAGGCACAGAATATAATATAGGCCAGGAAATCTACGAGACTTTGTATGGAAGCACTATAGCATAGGCCTTTACAAAATGTATGGCTTCAATGACAGCCAGAAAGGCCTATACATGATTAAACTTGATTTTTTTTAGTGGAATCTAAGAAGAAAAAAGAATGAAATATTTAAACGTATTTTATGTTACCGCCTAAAATTGCTCCTAGTGTGCTCTCAGACCATGAAACTGAACAACTTTCCATGAAAAAATATTTAAGGAACGCCATAAATTTTTTACTTTCCATAGCAATCGAAATCAGCTGATCTTGATTTTGTATGGGAAGTAAAAAAAAAACAGTCCTTTCCTGTCACATGTTCCTAGTAGGGAAAAGCTGTTCAGTTTCATGGTCTGAATCCACCACCCTATCAGTATTCGGAGGGCTGTCCCTTACAATCCGTATATATTCAATTGCCGTGTGGTGCCAATGGTCTCTATTACTGAGACTCGGATGTTTTTCTGTCAGTCACCAGGCTGTATCTCATAAACCGTTATTTCATCAATTTGCACAGGTGATGTTTTTTCGTTACCGCTATAAAAACTAATCCTGAAAAATAAATAAATATTTAAGGGAGCTCCCATACAACACCCTCCCACGTTATGTTTTTGTCTTTTTTATAGAAATTGGTACGCAACCCTACGTGCGCGAGTCTGACTCGCACTTGGCCGATGTTTTTTGTTTTAATTTAGTCCAACCTGTTTTGCTTGCTTGGGGAACGCTATTCATAAATCATTATTACGATATCAGGATCTCCTTTCAGGCTGTCATATCCTTTTCTTACACGATGTATTATAGTATAGAACACTCAAATGGTATAAATTTCGCTCGATTTTCCAAGTATTCGTTAGTGTAATCCCGCACGTAATGGCCCTTTTCTCATGCGCAATCCCAAAATTACTATTTTCTAGCCAGGAATCTCACCGTGAAGTTGAGTGATTCGCAACGAGTGGCCTTACCACTCGAATCAAGCCGTGAAATATTTTCACTACTGTCCATAACAGCTGATTGTCAACATTTTAAAGACTACTATTTGACGCAATATCTATTAAATTACGTTTTGTTTCACTGTCAGATATTACCGGTTTTCCAATCAATGAATCTTGCTAGGGATGGTGGTGGGGTCTCAACATTTCTGCGTATAACGGGAAGTTCAAGAGATTTTAATAAAATGGCAATACAGATTTCTACTGTTTAGCAAATAAGAAAAACTGGATTAAGCGAATTGATTTTTGCGAGAGACTGAATTACGGATGTGAATGTTGGTCAAATGTCTAATATTCAGGAAATTGATCTCCTAAGTTGAGCTCGACTGTACGAAGTCAATAGACTATCTGCTGAATAATATCCTAATGACGGGTAAGTAAATCCTTACTGCATTCATTCGGGTACAAAGTCGGGCTGGCTTTGGTAATTAGTTACGGCACAGATCAAGCTAATTACCCATTCATAGCCAAACCATTCATTCACTGCGAGTAACCTGACACTTATGAGGATAAAGAGTCACGCTCGCATATCTATGGTCATAATAAAATTAGGGACCAGATCGTATGCAACATGAAAAACGTAGATAAAAAAAGCTTGAAATGTGCACGAAAAGTGGCAAAATATGCAAGTTTAAATTACAAGTTTTAGGTATAAAAACAAAATAGCAACATTTTACTCTCAATCTTAACAATGTAGAATATTTTCGCCGTATGAAAATAATCCAGAATAGTCAGATATCCATTTTGACAGATCAGGCAGGTTTGTAGGTACCTTTTACCGCGGGAAATTTTAGCGGGTACTAGTACAAACACACATATATGTTACGGGCAACGTGATTAATCGGGCACTATTAATACTGACCGCGATTAATAGTGCCCAAAAACATCAGGCAAAGTGATTAATTAATCACTTGGACCGGCCGTTATTAATAATGCCCGAGTGCCCGCGGTCCATGTAATAAATCAGTCTTTAGAGTAAGCTTGAATTTATCACTTGGACCGGGCAATGTGATAAACCTAGCAGAGCGCCACGTTGCGCAACGTAATTTTCCCGCAGGGCGTTGACGGTGCCGCGGAGATGTGGACGAACCTTTACCTACTGGTTTTATTACTTTTTATAACTATTTGTTTTTTTTTAATTTCTATGTTAAAATTTATCGATAACTTAAATTATAATTATGTAAGTTTAATTTCATTTGAATAATGTAAGTTTAACTTCATTTCATAAAAATAGTAGATAACTAGCTACTGATTTTATTACATTTATTTGTTTTTTTTTAAATCACATGTTCAAATGTATCGATATCTTTAATGAATATTATGAAAGTTTAATTTCATTTCAATAATGTAAGTTTAATTTCATTTAAATAATGTAAGTTTAACTTCATTTAATAAAAAATTACATTACAGCTTTTTATTTTTATAACTTTGCCCAAGGAAGGGTGGGAACTATTAATACTGACCGGGAAAAGTAATGAATCGTGCTGTTTTAATCACATTGCCCAATTAAGTAGGGCACTATTAATACTGACTGGTCAGTGTTAATAGTGCCCGGACTTATCAAATTGCCCGTAACATATACATATCACGCCATTATCCCTGCGAGGTAGGACACCGTTGACGGCTGTAAAATACGGTGGCTATCGCCACGTCTGACAAATATTTTAGTTTCAGAAATTCCTGTATCACTATAGTGACGGTTGTCAGCCTGTCGCCTAAAATTGTAATACACATGAAACCCTTGAGTCCCTTAGTCGCCTCTCGTCACCCGCGGAAGAGAAATGGGGTGATGCTTTAATCAGCCGGCAGCACAGTATAAGGTGTTGCAATTATAGGAAACGCTGCTAAACGTCACTGCCCATTCCATGGATTACATTCCAGAAAATAAATCCAAGTTAAGAACCCCTTATTACCTTGTACGACACCCCTAATGCTCAATCAGATATGTTTCATATTATGAACATAGAACGTGCCAAACATACTTCTTAAATTAATAAAGGCAAGCATTTCAAATACTGTAAGATGTTGCGTAATTAATTTTGAATGTGGCGAGACAGCCCGAACAAATTCACTTAGCGATGGTGCTGCAGCAAACTTCATTAATTTTCACAGTCTATACAATAACCCGTGAACTAAATTTATAGTGATAATGCCCTGAATTCGGGATGTAAATTTTCTTAATACACCTTAAATTAGAGCTGTCACTTTTCAACCAAAAGGTAAAGTAAAGGACAGGAGATATCTAAGTCATGTTTAAAAATGTCAATGGGTTCTTCGCAATTTCTAATCAATTTAGTCGCAACTGTTTTCATCGTCGCCTTATTTTGACAGCAATGACGTATTTTGCGTCAAATTATAAGACATGACATAAATAAGATATCTTCTATCCTTTGCTAAACCTATGACGGAAAGTGACAGCACTAATTTGAGGTAACTTAAGAGAATTTATATCTCAAATTGAGGCCAATATTTAACAAGTACCTTTATTCGGCTGATGTGGCGCAGTTGCAGTCTGCCTGCGGCGCAAAGATTCCGGGTTCGATCCCCGGTAGGGCACTCACAGAGTTGATATTATCACTTGTGAATTTTTCCCCAGTCTGGTTAGGACAGTGCAGGCTAAATCACTTGTTTGTCCGTAAGAAAGATGGTTCCGTGCTTCGGAGGGCGCGATTAGACGTCGGGTACCGGTTGCTGTCTATTATTTGATTACCTACTTACCCTCGTTTACTAAATAAGATGGAGTTAGTTATATTAAGCGCATGACTTGGTTTTACATTTTAACCGGCTTTTACAGAAATAAGAATTTGGCCGTCATTTTCACAATTAAATTTTTGGTACATTTTTCTTTTCCTCTTTGAATAAAGAAGGTTATTTCTCAGCCAAATCGTCCTGGGAATACATGATCGATGTCTGGAACAGTTCGGCTCGACACTGCTCGTGGCGGCGCAAACAGAAATACGCGAGCAAACATAGCGCCCGGCTAAAACGAGTAACACGCACTTATTAACTTGGATTTTTGCTTATTTATGGGATTTAAATGTTGTCTACATCATATCTTTTAAACTGGGTATGTTTTACATACATACCCACATTCATACATAATATCACGCCTTTATCCCTTGCGGGCTAGGCAGAGTGCAAACGGCCGCAAAAAACGGACATTTACGCCACGTCTGACAAACATTTGAGAGTCATTCGGAAAATTGTGTATCGCCATAGTGACAGGTTGTCAGCCCATCGCCTAAAATTGCAATACACACCCTCGAGTCCCTTAGACGCTTCTTACTACTCCCACGGGCAAGAAATGGGGTGATGCTATTCTTAGCCGGCATCACACGGCACCGGCATTGCAGCCATTAAATTCTGATAAACAATATAATGTTATTGTCGAGATGTAACAGATTACAAACAAATATCTATCAGTTACACAATTTGATGAACTTTACTTGACAGAAAATAAAACAAATTAACCTCTATTTGATTTTTCAATATTATACGTACAGTTTTAAAGTCAGTACCAATTTTTATATGCTTTAATTTAGATACATACCTGCTTTTTGTGGTAAAAATGGCTGAATAAGACATTGCAACGGTATTTTCTAGTTTATATGCTGGGTGCTATTCTCTAGGCTGTCCCTTACACCCCGTATAAAAATGACAATTGGACGCAATAACTGTCGCGTAATCGATTACTGTCGGAGGATTTCATGAGAGACTGAATTACGAATGTGAATGTTGGTCAAAATTCTAGTGCTTAAGAAAGCGAACTCTAGATGATGCGATTTCTACGTGTATTTCTCAGACACATCGTCTTTGGAATATGCGATCAATGTATGGAATTGTTTGGTTTGGCAATGCAAACAAGAATATGCGAGCAAACATGCCTTCGGAAGCAAATAACACTCACTCAGACGTTATTACTCGTTCATTGGTTAGCATTTCGTTTTATTTATCAAACGAGATTTGTTGCATAAAGTATTTATAGGGTTTCTGTTTGGCGCAGCGCAAATGAAAGGGACAAACTTATCAGCTAAATCAGGGCCTTAAGTATTTTTTTCAATAGTATTTCAAAATATGTTAATAATATTCAAAATACTGGCACATCACTCATGTACTGAAATTATGTAAGTTGTGTTTTTACTTATTTTAAGACCTTTATTCTTTATTACCTTACCGTGTATGCTAGCTAATAAAATATTTATTATTATTTTATATTGCGTGCTAGCGGCCTGCCCAGCGGTTCCACCCGCTGCTTACCGTTTTCCCACGGGAATAATACATTTTAATATACCCTATGTTCATCAGGGATAATGTAGAATTCTAATGGTAAAAGATTTTTTTAAATCGGTCCTGTAGTTTTGGAGCCTATTCAATTCAAACAAACAATCAAATCTTTCCTCTTTACAATATTAGTGTAAATGTAGATGTTGTTAGCATCGTTTATAAGTGGACTGCGGTGGTTGGCTAGTGATGGTGGCTTGGGTGCGTGTGAGGATGTGAATACAAAGAATTGTATAACTTTAGCACTTTGTTTACTTTTATTGCACTGTTTTTAATATCTTTTACAAAAGGAATTTATAATAAGAAAATTTTACTATAAAACGCGTGTGGCATGGCTGCCGGTCGGACAAGAAGAACAAAATAACATCGAAATTCAAAAATGCTCTTACAAACTTTTCTTTATAGAGAAAAGAGTTTTAATGTTGTGAACAGTAGATTTCTTAAAAACGTTCGCACGCCACACGTTTCAAAATAAAAAATAAAACTAGCTTACTCCACGAAAGCGACAATTTGATGTTGTTACAGTCTAGACGAGAAACTCACGAGATGAATTTTTTATCCCAATTCCCAGAGAAATAGTGAGGAGAATTAAAATATAGTTATTTATACATACATACATAAATCATGCCTATATTCCTTAGGGTAGGCAGAGCGTTAACGGCCGTTCAACGGACATTAACACCACGTCCGACAAAAGTTTGAGGGTCAATCAGATAACTGTGTATCACTATAGTGACAGGTTGTCAGCCCGTCGCCTAAAATTGCAAAACACACCCTTGAGTCCCTTAGTCGCCTCTTACGACACCCATGGGTAAGAAATGGGGTGATGCTATTCTAAGCCGGCATCACACGGTTAGTTATTTATACCTGGTTATTTACTTAAAATAACATACATACATACATATATCACGCCTATAGTCCCTTGCGGGGTAGGCAGAGCATAAACGGCCGTAAAAAACGGTAATTTACGCCACGCGCGATGCCGGCTTAGAATAGCATAACCCCATTTCTTGCCCGTGGGTGTCTTAAGAAGCGACTAAGGGATGGGCTGACAACCTGTCACTATAGTGATACACAGTTATCTGATTGATCCTCGAACTTTTGTCAGACGTGGCGTAAATGACCGTTTTTTTTTTTACTTAAAATTAAAGTTTGGAAAACCACTTTTGACAAATCTCAGTTTCTTGTTTTGCAGGGTCAACCACTTTATTGTCCGTAAGAAAGATGGGTCTGTGCTGCGGAGGGCATGTTAAGCCGCGGTCCCGGTTGCTTTCTATGATTACTTAGACGGTGGTCGTTACTCAACCATGCCAGAGGCCAACTAGTAGTAGGCGGTTGAAAAACTCTGATTTCATCGGGTCGTTAGTCGGCTCGTAGGCGCCCTCACGAGAAGAAAAAGAAGTATTTTTTGTTGACCAGGTCATATGTTATCCAAGATGTGTTATTATTAGATACAGAAATAATATTTCTTATTCAAAGTAATAATACAATTTTGTAACTTGCACATTAAATAAAAATTAATGCACTCCCTCGAGTTCAGGTCAACCTTACGGCATGTAACATTGATAATATTGACACGCCCAATGAATGCCATCCGAGGGCCTCGTGTATTCACCGTACAACATATTTAGTGTGCTTTGATATGAATTCACAAACTTTGATTTATTGCACCGTAAAGGCGTGGAAAGGATATAATAATTCTGTCACTTACTACAACTTTCTTTTCATACTTGCGCCCAAGGCAGACATGAATGGAAGAAAGGCAGATTTTAATCCTACAGTGCGACTGCACTAACCAATCTTGAAACTGACCCAATATTATTGTCGGAAGGATCGTAGCTCGATATTTATGGACCAGATTGTTAACTACTGACTACAGTAATATTTTTTTAACTATACATAAGGTACTAATAAATACAGAGCAAATATTTTTTAGGGTGAGTTCGACTCATTAAACTGAACAGCTTTTCTAAATAAACATATGAAACAAAGATTAGCCCTCCCATACAAAAATGTTTAAAAAATGTGGGAGGTCCAATTCTTTTTTCATATTTTGACCTATGTTAATAGTTGTTCAGTTTTACAAGTACAACTCACCCTAGAAATATTTGCACTGAATTTTGTACTCTACGACGACCATTTTTTGATATGACGTACTTCAAGAGACAGCGGGGGAGGGGTCAGAAGGGGGTCAATAACCTATTTTCGTCATACTACTTATATTTTTGTCGGGCCCTTAGTGTTAGAGGGCAAGTATATAGTATGGTATTGTTTTCATGGAAACCGAATACAAGGATTTAATTTCTTTTGCTTTAATGCATGTATGAAAGAAAATGATTGCATATTACAGAAAATAACAAGGAAAGCGAGCTTCGAAAATCAAGAGCATTATACATATACTACTTGAGTGTAGACTGTAAATTGAATAGAGTTTAATTTCAAAGTTCCTCTTGACACGGTAACAACCTGCAAACAAATCGGAACCGTGCGGAACTTAGCGCGGTGAAACATTTCACAAACTTTGTAGCGGGTAGCACAAAATTTGTTTCCATTCTAAGATTCAAAATACTAAAACGGGGCTTTTGCTGAGATACGCGATTTTGTTGGATTGTGCGAACCTCGGCACAGATGAATCATAGAAACATGGTATGATACAGAAATGCATACCAATAATATGAAGAATCTATCTACCCACCCGTAAAACATCAGTTGTTCCCTGATCATGGCCCGTGCAACTGGGTCGAAATATCGGACAATTTAACAAAATCGAGTATCGCGGTAAGAACCCCGTTTTAGTATTTGAATCATCATGTGTGACCGCAAAATTTTCAAACATATTTTCTTAGATTAATTTATTTTACCATCACAATAGAGTTAATTTTCAATTAGCAACTGAAATGCGCGCCACAATGTTCTAGATGCCCGCCTTTTCAGCGGTTGTAATAATACAACCAGATAACGAGTGACAATACACTTCGCGTAATTTACATTCGACTGACTCCGGCCTGATGGACACGATTTAAAGAAAGGCTGGTAGTGACTTGATGGCGAAAACAGGAGATCGTGTCATGATTATGACGTACTCTAGGGGAGACGGAGGCCTACGTCCAGCAGTTGACTGCTATAGGCTGATATGATGTGAATTTACATTCATGCAAGCAATATTGTCATACATTTCAATGGACCGATGACTTAAAGAAAGGCTGGTAGTGACTTGATGGCGAAAACAGGAGATCGTGTCATGATTATGACGTACTCTAGGGGAGACGGAGGCCTACGTCCAGCAGTTGACTGCTATAGGCTGATATGATGTGAATTTACATTCATGCAAGCAATATTGTCATACATTTCAATGGACCGATGACTTAAAGAAAGGCTGGTAGTGACTGGATGGCGAAAACGGGAGATCGTGTCTTATGACGTACTCTGGGGGATGTCTTATGACGTACTCTGGGGGATGCCTACGACCAGCAGTTGACTGCCATAGGCTGATGTGATGTGAATTTACATTCATGCCTACAATATTCTGATACATAAAAAAATTAACGTTTTCGCTGAACGAAAAGTGCTAAAAAAAACGGGATGCCGCAGTACAATCGTGCCCAAACCGATATCCATCTATCTGTAGTCCATAGTGCTCTCTAATGGATAGTAACGGATACTTCCAAACTCGCACGCCATTTTTGCGACGCCCCGGCATCAATCTTTATACAATGAATTGACTATGAATGATGTGCGGTTATTTAGAGACAGAATTATTGATACTGGTTGGGTATATTTATGCTCTACGTGATATAAAAAATAAAACGTGAAATTATACTTGTCTTCTTTTCGTGTGGGACAACGAGTTGACAAAAGACCAGATGAACCCTGATGTCAGAGCTTTTCAACCACCATTTCAACCCAACTGAAGACGGGCTACAGGTGAAATTCGACGTCATTGCTTAGTCGGTTAGCAATTGTGATACCAGGAATATTAACCGGCTACGAATTTCTCCTGTAGATTTGTAGCCTGTAGTTTCATAACATAGGCCACTGGTGGTAAGGAACAACTTCCTTCAAGGAACCTCAGTCGAAACACGAAAAAAAAGGACCTCCTATACAAAATTGCCGATCAGCTGATTTGAGTTACTATGTTTTTTTGTAATTTTTCAACCTATGTTCCTTGGGGAAAGTTGTTCCTTATCACCAGCCCGTCTTGAGATTTTGCTTTTGGTCACTAGTAAAATTTCACACAGAATGAAACTGAACAAATTGCCTCAAGGAAAATTGATCGAAATATGACAAATATCGCGGTCAGCATAATTTTTGAAGTTAACAGCAAGTTTGAATTGTCTGTCTGATCTGATTTACCGTTTGGTGCCGGTTTCGAATAGCATCGCCCCAAATCTACTCGTGCGTTGCGACTATCGAATCATCATCCAGGGAATAGGCAGCAGCGTTCCCAGCGATAGCATAATCTTGCACTGCGCTCGCCAATTCGCTTGTCAAGCGTGATTCCCCTCAATAGGGGGAGGCCCGTGTCCAGCAGTGGACTGTTGTCGCTGTTAATGTTAAAATCAGAGACCCAGCTTATGGAACTTAAAACATATACACACACATACATTCACATATCACGCCTATAATCCCTTGCGGGGTAGGCAGAGCGAAAACCAGCCGCAAATAACGGTCATATACGCCACGTCTGACAAATATTTAAGGGTCATTCGGAAAATTGTTTTACACTATATTAACAGGTTGTCAGCCCATCGCATATGTAACAATTCTTAGTCGCCTCTTACGACTCCCAAGGGAAAGAAATGGGGTGATGCTATTCTAGGCCGACATTACGCGGCAACGGAATTTAAAACTATGGGCCTTAAGAAGAATAAAGCGTTCAGAAGGTACTTTATCTTCTACCCTTGTTGGAAGTTTCGTGGCACGTCACTTAGTAAGGAGGAGTAATCACTGGCGGTTGCTCGTCAAGGGAATATCTCCATCTGGAAAATAGCTTCAGGAATTAGGTAAATGTACGGCTCATATTTTACCAGAGAGTTGGGATGCCGTTTGATGTCGGCATAGAATAGCATCACCCCATTTATTTCATGTGGGTGGACTCGAGGGTTACATAGGCGATGGGCTGACATCCTGTTACTATCGTGTACAACACAATTTTCTGAATGACCCTCAAATGATTGTCAGACGTAGCGTAACCGTTCGTTTTTTACGGTCGTTTACGCTCTGCCTACCCCGCAATGAGATAGACGTGATACATGCATGTATGAGTTGGGAAAAATCTGGCTTAAACTTAATTTTATTTTGTACAGGTTGCGAGCCAAATACAATAAATTCCTTGTGTCCTACGCACTTCTGAAAAATTTAAATGAAATGAAAGAAATATCCAGAGCAATTTTAATAGTTGCTGTTTATATCTGCCTATTATCTCAGCATTCGGGCATTGTTCCAATAAGTCGTATTTGACAGCTGTCAGATTCGTGATAATACTATGGCAGAGGGTCCATTTCCCTTTGTTGACATATCTTTTAGTATAGTCATGACAGCTGTCAAATACGACTAATTGGAAGGGCGGTACTGTATCTTTCGTAGACTGCTACGAAAGTACAATTACTACGACGAAGACTCGTAGCGTAGCTGCTGCGCTACGACACCGACTGTCAATCACTACGTTAGTACAAAACTAAGTTCTTTCCGCTGTGTGTCTGTTTATCCGTATGTTTGCTTCGATATAACTATGCAACAGATTATGATGAATTTTTTACATACGGTGATAAAAAAAGAGGAAGGTTTACATTTACCACGCGCCGGGTTAAGGTCGTATTTTTTTTCTATTTTGTAATGTCCTAATAGAAAACCGGCTGGGGCGGGAAAAAAAATAAAGGCTCTGCCTCAGGGCTTGCCAGGTTAATCACACGGCATGTAACTTTACGCCACCGCCATCTGAAAACGATATTTGTTCCAAATTGAAGCCTAGATTTTCAAAGCGTGTTATTTACATGCGTATAAAAATGATAAATAATAATAAATAAAGAACTTTGCGAATGCGAATATTCGTTGCATCACTAGTATCTACTCGATACACATTCATTAGCATTTAAGTGAACATTCTCAGTCTCACAGGTCCATCTGTTAGGTCCATTTTCTAGGTCTAGTAATACTTGAAATAAAAATTAAAAGAAAATAGGCCGGTAGCCGGTCGGAAAGCGATGAAAAATAAAAGGCCCGTAAACGAAATTTGAATGCAATTACTGTGGTCTCAAGGGCTGGAACGATGCGGGGTGATGCCAGGGGGGTTGAGATAAGGGCGGCTTACCTGAAACAAACAACATGCAAATTGAATAACTTCGCCGCCGCAATCACAAGCCATTCAAGGGTTTTTATTATTATTGTGAGATTATAAGGGTTGAAGCTTAAGGCGAGTGTACCCGTGACCGCCTCAACAGTGGCGCATCACAAAAAATATTTTCTTTTTATACAAATAATCTATCAGAATGTCCGTTGCTCAAGATTATAGTATTATCTTTAAGTAAAATTAGAATCTGCAAATTCAATGAAATATTATCTGTAATTAAAGTTATGGCAATCAAAAACAAAAATAATCGTTTTAAGGCACTTTTTGCCATAACGTTAATGACAGCGAATATTACATCGAGTTTGCAGGTTCTAATTTTACTTAAGGATAATATTAATTAATAACAAAAGTAGCCGTTTTGAGGCAATTTTTGGCCATAACTTTAATTACAGCGAATATTTCATTGAGTTTGCAATTCTCATTTTACTTAAGAATAATAGTAAACACTTGAGCAACGGAGATAGATTGTTTGTATAAAGAGTTTTTTTTTTGTGGAGTGGCGCCACTGTCGAGGTCGTTCACGGGTCCACTCGCCATAAGGTAAGCTCACTTCGTTCCTTAAATGATAAATGTTGAGGACGGCGATATTTCAGAGGATATTCCTAATATTATATGATTTTATCATGTACTCACAGTGCTATATTGATTGCATAAATGAAAATAAGAAATTGATAAAATGTCAGCGCCCGCCGGGAGTTGAACCCGGGACCGTGGGGTACCGCTACTACTACCAGCAACCGGCGCCCCAACTGACACTTGCCAATTTTTCAATCAATCGGTACTCGTCTTAGTTGGCAGAGCAGTGGGACGGTACCCCACGGTCCCGGGTTCAAGTCCTGCCGGGCGCTGACATTTTTTCAATTTCTTATTTTCATTTATGATATTCTGAATACTTTCATTTACTTACACACCTTTCACCGCCGTGGCGATAACTATGGAGCCATTTGACTGGCTCGCTAGCGTAAAGGATAGTACCACAGCCTGCTACGCCAAGGGTCGCGGGTTTGATCCCCACAAGACACAAATATTTGTTAAGACAGTTTTCAGATATTTATTTTCAGTCTAGGTGCTTTCTATGCATTTAGGTATTTACAAAAATTATATATATAGCGCGTTATGTACACTGTAAGTATAGCGACTGTTTGAACTATCCGAGAATCGAAGCCGGAACCTTTACGCCGCAGGCAGTCAAACTACCACTGCGCCAAATCGGTCAATCACAGTGGTATACGCATCATTATGAATATTATGTTGTACTCAGGATAAAATAAATGTGTGTCATAATAAGCGACTTAGGTATATTCATCCACGGAATGGGCGGCAGCATTCCTTGTGAATGCAACATGTACTGCGCTCGCCAATCCGCCTGCCAAGCGTGGTAAGTATGACAACACCCCCAATAGAGGGAGACCCATGTCCAGCAGTGGACTGTAATGGCTGTTAACGTAAAGCAAAGATCCAGCATAAAATAATATAGGACGTTTTTCACGAATTCAAAATATAACTCGTAAAAAATAATAGATACAATTTTAAAGGTAGAACGTTTTTACCAATTCAAAATATTACCAGTAATGGATACAAATCAATTGATAACTTTAGCAGTTTAGTACTTTGCAAGGTAAAACAGTAAAGCCAGACGGGATTTTCACTGATCCCTGTCTCCATAAAATATCCAATGTTGGGACATTTCCTGCAATAATTTACAATCCCTTGTCAAGTCCTCTAGGTACGCCGTAAAACCCGGATTCAGAAACGAGTATGGCGAAGGCAAAGGTCAAAATTTGCGCTTTAATCGACAGAGCGGTTGATATTCAGATACAGGATTATATGCCGTGTGATGCCCGCTTAGAATGACGTGTGATGCCGGCTTAGAATACCATCACCCCATTTATTTCCCATGGGAGTCATAATAGACGACTAAAGGCGATGATCAACTCATCGCCGTCCAACCTGTTACAATGGCGATACACAAATTTTCGAATGACCCTTAAAATGTTAGTCAGAAGTGTTATAAATGTGCTTTTTTTACGGCCGTTTACGCTTTGCCCACCCCGAAAGAGACAATAAAGGCGTGATATGTGTGTGTATTATAGCGGCAACAGTAATACATATTCTATGAAATTTTCAGCTGTCTAACTATTGCCGTTCATGAGTTACAACCTCAGAACTATTAACTATTGATAGAGCAAAAACAAGGAAGCCTCCCTCTATTTTATTATTGTTTTAACTATTTGTTGTAAAAGCGGCAACAGAAATACGGCATCTGTGAAAATTTCAACTCTCTGACTATCACTATTTATGAGATAAAGCCTGGTTGGTAACTGACGGACAGACGACGAAGTCTAAAAAGGACGCTTTGTGTCTAGAACCCTAAAAACCAGGTGTTTATTTAGATTTACTCACAGAAAATATCGTCCAAATAAATATGGATTAAGATAAATTATTTCAAGATAAAACTGTGCATACAAATAGTAAATTTACAGATATAAAATTAAAGTTGTGCATACATTATTAACTATACCTAAACTAAGTAAATACAAAATATATTTACTTGTATCTCAGGTAATTTTCTATATATTTATTATATGCTAGTTAAAAATAATATAACTTACTCAAACAACTTGATTTTTACATAAAATGCAATATCAAACTAATAAAACAAATAACTTCATTAAACTAAAATTAAACTTTTAAGTTTAAAACAGCAAGTTTTCTGTCTCCATATAAGTTTTACCTTTCAGCCAGTGAATGAAATGGATGAACATAACATGTGGGATCGATCACTTTAAAAAATATATACCTACCTATGCTATTATTTTCCACCCTTTTAAATTGGTTTTATATTCTGCCGATATACGCCAGCCGCGTGTATCGATGTTATTAATTACAGTGATTTAAATTGGGAATCTGCTAAGTTTTGCTACGAACGCTTGGTTTTGAAAATAAATATCTTTTATACCACACCTACATAGAAAGTGCCCTATAGCTTAATAAAACATAGAGTGAAACGTGACCCATTGTTGACGTTTCAAATGAGCGGGAGACAATAATCCATACTGTCAAAACATTCGTATTACACAAAGCAAACGCCATAAGTCCATTCAGCCAAGTCTTGCATTCTGCCTAATAAAATACTATAGAGAATATTTATGTAGTCAAAATAGTAGGCTTGGCTGAATGGACTTAATTGCGTTTGAAAGGGAATCACTCTAACGCGCCAATTTGCATTGAAAATTTCAATTACAATTTCAATTCGTATAAATAATTTCAGATTTATTTAATTGTTTTCTTTTGTATTAACGTGTGATGCCGTGTGATTCTTTGACGTGTGATGCCGGCTTAGAATAGCATCACCCCATTTCTTTCCCGTGGGAGTTGTAAAAGGCAACTGAGGGACTTGAGGGTGTAAATTGCAATTTTAGGCGATGGGCTGACAACCTATCACTATGGCGATACACAATTTTCGGAATGACCCTCAAATATATGTCAGACGTGGCGTAAATATCCGTTTTTGCGGCCGTTTACGCTCTGTATATATGTATGTATGTAGAATATATGTATGTATGTACTAATATGTATGTATGTTTCTTTTGTATTCCTGTTTTTTCATTCATGTAGGTGTAGTATAAAGCACTATATATCACTCGGAAGAAAGTCCGATTAAAAACTCGTGTGTATTCCGCAGTTGCGCTTCGAGCCTCAAACTACACCCTCGTTTTTAATCGGCTCATTTCTCTCCGCGTGCACAATGTACTATACTTCACTAAATAATGCTCCATCTGAAAACGATGTTTGTTTCAAATTGAAGTCAAGATTTCCAAAGCGTGTAATTTACATGCGTATAATTAACCGGACCTCCTGAACAGGAAACACCCCCCAAAAAACCTGCCCAGAAGTGCTCCTACTCTAAATTAACAATCGTACTAGCCCCTAAGCTACCCTAGCTAATTATGGATCTAAAATTAATATATTTAGATTTAGAGGCTAGATAAAAAAAATTGCAGTAGTTAAATTAACCAGTTTCATCTTATAAAATATTTACTTTGTACAATTGAAATTACATCCATGGATATTTGCAACTTTCAAACCTAGTGTTGCCATTCCCTTCCAGTCTGAACAGCAAGTGCGTTACTCGGCGGATGGGTCGGGCTACCACGGCGCTGCTGGTATAATTTTATCACCGTGTGGTGCCGGTTAAGAATCAATCCATTTCTACCTATGGGTGTCGTAAAGCGGCTAAGGGTTAAATCCAGGGAATGTGCAGCAGCCTGCCTTGTTAATGCAACACCTTGAACTGCACTCGCCAATCCGCCTGCCAAGCGTGGTATGGCAAATAGGGCCTTGTTACTATAGCGATACACAAATTTCCAAATGGCGCTCTAATGTTTGTCAGACACGGCGTAAATTCGTTTTATACGGCTATTTCCGCTCTGTTTACCTCGCAAGGGATATAGGTGCGAATATGTATGGCGTGATATATTTAGGTATTCGCCAGTAATTCGCGTAAGCTTAACAGAACAATTACTTATACCACTTACTATTACATAGGTAAAGCGTCTACCTATCTAACAATTTCAAGGTTTTGCCAAGTACAGTTGATATGACATGACTTTATGGGCCTCAAAATTATTGCTGATATTATTTCCACCAGTCCACCAGTGTAATATAAAACGTGGCTTATGTTTTGGCCTATTAGGTATTCGCCAGCCGCGCATAACAAAACAATTATATAGAATAGATAAAATGTCTACTTAACTAATATGATCCAGGTTTTGCTAAGCAAGCTTAGATGATGTATTATAAAACATTTATTTATTTAAAGGTATAACGTCTGCAACTTCAATATTTCCAGGTTTTGTTACGCACAGTTCCTTTATTAAGAGGTATCTTTGCCTCTCAAAATGATTGCTGTTATTTTACGTTTGTTTTATGAAACGTGGCCAATGTTTTGGCCTATTAGGTATTCGCCAGCCACGCGTAACATAACAATTACTTACAATTAGATAGGTAAAGCGTCTACCTATCTAATAATTTTAAGGTTTTGAAACGAACAGTTGCTTTATTAAGAGCTATCTTTACCTCTCAAAATGATTGCTGTTATTATTGCCACCAGTGTATTGTAAAACGTGGCTTATGTTTTGGCCTATTAGATATTCGCCAGCCGCGCGTAACATAACAATTAGGTAGAGCGTTCGCTTGTATGGGCCTACCTAGATTTTGTTACGCTCGCTTGAGTTTTTAAACAGCTATTTACAAAATACAGGACAAGGGCATGTTACAGGTAGTCCTCCTGGTAAATTTAATTTCTGTACCTCAATATTTTTAAATATATGGTTGTACTAACGTATTTCATTGCATGCTCCGTTTATTTAAGAATGACTTATAATGTAAACAAACTTTGTATGTAACTGACACTCGCGAGCTGTCAGTTACACACTAAGTTTGTTTACATGATTAGTCATTTTTAAATAAACGGAGTTTAACCTTATGCTACGAAAAACCTAGTTTAATAGGAGCACCTACTTACTACCGACAAACTTTACTTAAAGTTTGGCAGATGTAACTATTGTAAGTAACAGAATGGAAATTACATGTATATAGGAAGAAACTTTACTAGTGACCGAAACTGAAAACTCAGAATGGGCTGGTGATAAGGAACAACTTTCCCCAAGGAACATAGGAGATACGAAAAAAGATTAGGACCTCCCATACAAAATTGCTGATTTGAGTTACTACGGAAACTCATGATTGGCATATTTCAACCTATGTTTTTTGGGGAAAGTTGTTCCTTCTCACCAGCCCGTCTTGAGTTGATGCCATAGTCACTAGTACTTTCATAGCAGATAAACTGATAGATACTTCTATTTATGAAAGGTTTTTTGGAGTATGTAGACTGCAACCATTCAACAGTATTTACAATAGTATATCATTGTCATTAAATTGTTCAGTGCACAGTATCATTAAATGCCTGTGTGTATTTCAAAATACTATTCAACATAGGTTTTTAACAATTTGAACAAGTTCTTTTTTATTCAGTTTGTAAAGAAACTATTTTTTATGCCGTGTAATGCCGGCTTAGAATAGCATCACCCCATTTCTTGCCCGTGGGAGTCGTAAGAGGCGACCAAGGGACTTGAGGGTGTGTATTGCAGTTTTAGGCGATGGGCTGACAACCTGTCACAATGGCGATACACAATTTTCCGGATGACCCTCAAATGTTTGTCAGACGTGGCGTAAATGTCCGTTTTATGCGGCCATTTATGCTCTGCCTACCCCGCAAGGGATTATAGGTGTGATATGTGTGTTTATGTGTTTTGTGTAAAGAAACTAGAGCAAGGCCTTATATGGTAGCATGCAAAGGAATTAACCTATACAATTGGATGCATACATATGATATGCACAATAAAGAGATTATACATACATACATAATAATGATATCATCATCACATTTTCCGTGTGATGCCAGCTTAGAATAGCATCACCCTATTTCTTACCCATGGGTGTCGTAAGAGGCGACCAAGGGATTGGAGGGTTATATGTATTGCAATTTTAGGCGATGGGCTGACAACCTGTCACTATAGTGATACACAGTTATCTGATAGACCCTCAAACTTTTTTCAGACGTGGTGTTAATATCCGTTTTACGGCCTTTAACGCTCTGCCTACCCCGTAAGGGATATATTATAGTATAGTAGTCCACTGCTGGAGGCCTTCCCCAGGGAACGGCATAAGGCACGATCTCCCGTTTTCGCCATCCAGTCGCTACGAGCCGCCTTTTTAGGACATCGGTCCATCTGGCCGGAGGGCGTCCAACTCTACGCTTACCGAGGCGTGGCCTCCAATCGAGAACCTACATGCGCCAACGTTCATCGGTTCTAAGCAAATGTGACCAGCCCACTGCCACTTCAGCTGGCTTCACTTCCAGACTATGTCCGTTCCTCTGGCGGATAATCGTATTCCGGACTTTATGTACTAGCGAGATTCCGAGCATAGGAAAAAAAGCAGTGGGACGATATAGGCTGAGTTAGATTACATAAGAAGAAAGTCAAAAGACATGGTTGTGGGAATAATTATTTAAGAAATTTAACTGGCTGTACGGTACATACTACGGATAGCTTAAACTAACCTATCCACAAAAAATAACTTATTTCAAAAGCCCAACAACTCGTACACACAAATTTGTTATGGCTCAAATTCCGTTGCTGAGTTTATCTTACATTAACAGCCATAACAGTCCACAGAACAGAATAGAACATGGGACTCCCGCTATCGGGGGGTATTGCCATACTCACCACGCTTAGTGCAAGTGTGACGGCCGATGTGGCGCAGTGGTAGTGCGACTGCCTGCGACGCAAAAGTTCCGGGTTCGATGCTCAGTGGGAAGTTGATATTTATCACTTTCTGAATTTGTTCCCGGTCTGGTTAGGACATTGCAGGGTGAACCACCTGATTGTCCGAAAAGAAATGGTTCCGTGCTTCGTAGGGCACGTTAAGCAGTCGGTCTCGGTTGCTGTCTATGATTACTTAGACACACTTTTGTTACACAGCCAAATCAGAGGCCTACTACTAGTAGTAGGCGGTTGAAGAACTCTGACACAAGGGTTCATCGTGTCGTTGGACGACTCGGTGTCCCACACGAAAAAGAAGAAGAAGTGCAAGTGTTGTATTCACAGGGAACGCTGCTGCCTATTCCCAGATAATTATCCCTAAGTCGCTTTTTAGACACGCATTCTAAACCGGCAGCACTCGACAATATCTGTCTACGGAGTTTATCTTGACGAGTATTTAATTTGGTAGCCATAAAATGGCGTCATAATGTGCAACAAATGACAGCACGACTACAAGAGATACTCATTACAGAAGTTTTTATCAGGTGGGCTAAATTAATAGTATCTTAATAGTACTAAATCCCATAAATAGATGATAACTGCTGATGATAGTACTTTTAGTCTAACACATCCTGGAGGCCATTTCATAAAGCATAAAGCTGACTTGTCATTTACAACGACCATTAGAAATTTTCTAGACAATTTTCAAGTGTACATCGCTGAGCGTAACTCAAAAAGTTTCTTTTCATGGAAATGGAATGTATTTGTGGCTCAAATATCAAACCAACGCCATCTAGTATGACATTTTTAAAAGGTCGAAAATTTCGATTTTCATTGTGCAGATGATAATGAATGACCCACCGATAAAATCCACACAGGAACAAAATTTTGATAAAGACTGAATACGAAACATTTGAACAGAACAAAAGATTCCAACGTTAATTAAATTAAAAGGGTTCCCCGTTCGAGTGAAGGACCTCATTAAAAGTGCCCTAATTTGGTACGATTGCGGTTGATTGCGTGTTCCGTAACCCAAATAACGGGTCTAATTTCTTCGTGTTCTGAATCAACGTGCATTTCGCAATGTCTGGGGTATAAAGATCAGCTGTCGGTTAACACAATGTCTGCTAAGTAGTTATGTACAAGAAGGCGTTATGGTTTAAATGAACGAGCTAAGTGAAACGATGATTTTCGCATAATTTCTGGAAAAGACTGATAGAAATGGAATACCAACCAAATTTTAAAACATTTCCCGTGTTAGGTATAAAATTTTTGAAATCATGCAAAATTTTCAAGTGCGGGCGTAGCCGTGCCACGCGTTGCTGGCATTAAAATACACTAGCAAAATTGGCGGGCAAGGAACGAGCTGCGGTAGCCCAGGTGGAAGAGGCGTCGCCGCTAGTAATGATAGAAATGACTGCATGATTGCTGGAGGCCCGAAACAATCAAGACGTAAATACGCGTTTAATTCCATACTACTAATAAGTGTTACAACGGTCTCAATTCGGGATATAAGTTCTCTTAACTTACCTTAAATTAGTGTTGTCACTTTCCGTCAAATAGATTTAGAAAAGGAAAGGATATATCTTATTCACGTCATATCTTATAATTTGACGCAAGATACGTGTTATCTGTCAAAATATGGCGACGATGAAAACAATGGTGAATAGATTGACTAGTAATTGCAAAAAACCCATTGACTTTTTTAAATATGACAAAACATAAATCTCCTATCCTTTTCTAAACCTATGTGATGGAAAGTGACAACAGTAAGTTAAGAGAATTTATATCCCGAATTGAGGGCAATATTTGGTTTAGGTCATCATTTTGCTGAATTCATTCGGAAATATCTGAAACTGTAATTCTTGGCGACAAAAGCGGTTTTCTAGGTTCAATCACCGTCGCACAAAGCCCATTCAACTTCTAACAAATGCAGAACCCACAGACCAGATTAAATTAAGGGTATTTATTATGACTACTGCATTTGCAAATGAAACAAGCATAATAAATAAAAAAATATAAAAACTCGACTGCTTTCCGAGATAAAGTGTAGCCTATGACACTCAGGATAATGCAAGGATTCTTCCGATACCATTCTCATTCGAATCTGTTCAATTGTTAGTGAGTTGAAGCCCTTTAAAGAATCGCAATCGCAATATATACATACATATATTAACTCTAAAAACATTACACTCCTTTTTTGGTTGTAAAAATAATCAAGTCACATTGTATCTGAAAATAGAATGAAAAAAAAAATTACGTGCTGGGAATGACCAACTTGAGAGAAAACCTATGTATATTGACTAGACTACACAATCATCTTCTTGCTAAATCTGTTTGCATTTAACATACGGGGTGTAAGGGACGGTGAACCGAAAACTTTGCATTTGCTGGCATGATCAGACCATGAAACTGAACAACTTTTTCTATGGAAGATATGTTGGTAATCGAGAAAAACATTCGCCCTCCTATACAAAATTCTCGATCAGCTGACTGACTTACTATGGAAACTCAAAAAAAGAATTCGTTTTCCAACATAGGCTCCATATTAAAAGTTGTTTAGTTTCATGGTCTGATCTTGCCTGCAAAGTTTTCGGTACACCGTCCCTTACACCGTGTATAGTACATACTATTATTATTATGTATGTGATCAATAAAGTGTTTCTACCTGTCTGTATATTAAAATTACGGTATAAGTTCATACTCTTTTGAAATCATTCAAAGTGGCGGTACTTGTGCGTGCAGCGGCCTTCAAACCAGCTGCAGCTAATCGCATGAAAGGCGCCGCTAAGTCGGAGGGCAATTAGTAAGATGCGCCGGAACTCTTTTCTAGCGATTCGCATTCGAATAGCGTCATCTCCGTCTAGCTCTGAGTTCCTGGTACCTACCGCATGAGTTGGAAAACTTTGCCCCATTTATTTGTTATTTCTTTAAAAATATGACGTTGAATATCTGCCTCGCAATGTCTCTCGCAAATTTTATGTTAACTAAATTACAAATCTCGATTTCAACGTAATCATAAGCCAAAAATACAAATCTAATACGTTATCTCCAATACTTTGCAATAATACGCTAATTACATCCGATAAGTCTGATATGCCAAGACGCCGTGTGATGCCGTCTTAGAATAGCATCACCCCATTTCTTTCCCTTGGGAGTTGTAAGAGGCAACTATGGGATTCGAGGGTGTGTATTGCAATTTTAGGCGATGGGCTGACAACCTGTCACTATGGCGATACACAATTTTCCGAATGACCCTCAAATGTTTGTCAACCGTGGCGTAAATTACCGTTTTGCGATCGTTTACACTCTGCCTACCCCGCAAGGGATCATAGGCGTGATGTATGTATGTAAGTCTGATATGATAACGATATATCTCCAAATTGTGTATTCCAAAATCGCGTCATTGTTTTGATATTGGGTCACTCTTCTTAAAACTGGCATGCACCATTGACCGACCGAACATTGCACCAATGCCCTTACATTCATGCTCTCCTAGTACATACATACATACACATATCACGCCTATAATCCCTTGCGGGGTAGGCAGAGTGTAAACAGCCGCAAAAAACGGCCATTTACACCACGTCTGACAAAATGTTTGAGGGTTATTCGGAATATTGTGTATCGCTATAGTGACAGGTTGTCAGCCCATCGCCTAAAATTGCAATACACACCCTCGAGTCCCTTAGTCGCCTCTTACGACTCCCACGGGAAAGATATGGGGTCATGCTATTCTAAGCCGGCATCACACGGCAAGTACTTGTACTCTCCTAGTACTTGTTATAAATTCGCGTAGGCGGTGACGGTCCTTACAAGCCAGGCTTAGTTCTTAGAAAGCACATTGTCATGGCATTTCATAAATGTTCAATTCAAAATTACTCTGAACAGGCGTAACATTAATTAATTCTATAGTGAATTGGAAATTAATTATTCAACACAGCTGTGTTTACAGATTACTGTGTGTTTGTTGTATGTGAAGAAATCCATAATTAATGTTTCTGTTTTGTACTCAACAGGATAGAATTGGTATAATTTGTGCGCGCAACAGTAAGTTTCCGACGTCTTCAAATTTAATAAGGCAATTTTCTAATTTAATATTCCTGCTTTATATAAAATACACTTTGAAGCAATGCTTACCCTGACAGATTTATTTTGGAGTTATTCTTTTGAGTCTAGAAACCAATAATTTTATCTGTTAATTGCCAGTCTACTGCATGATAGTTTAATTTATCAAAACTATCTCAATTAATTACATTGCGTTTGAAGTGGTTATTTGATTACCGTTAACTCAAATACCTAAATTATAACCCAGCTTATTTTTTTTTTATTAATGATGGGTTTGCTCTTGACTCTAGTCTAGGTCATAGGACAGAGACAGAGTCTAAGATGGAGCGAGCTCACCCAAAAGAAGCCTGTTAAGGCACTGGCACTCCCACACACTGACGGAACGCAGGTGGCTACTTGGCGCCAGACTTCGGTGGGATGGTGGTCGCGAGCCAGGCGGCCCCTTACGGAGCCTTCCACCGCGCACGTGGGATCGTTCAGCCGGACTTATCCACAGGCAAGCCTGTGTTGCCGTTGCCCGGGGTGAACCGCTGTTTTCACTATTCCTAACCGTGGGTGTCGTAAAAAGCGACTAAGGGAACCAGGGAATTAGCAGCAGCGTTCTATGTGAACTCACATCTTGCACTGCGCTCGCCAGTCCACCTGCCAAGCGTGACGAGTATATCCCCCCAATACGGGGAGGCCCATGACTAGAAGTTGACTATTAAGGCTGTTAATTTATGTACCTACGGATGTGTAATATGTACGATGATTATGAATATAGTACCTAGTTAATGTTTCCAAGTAGGCTTACTTTAGAATTCTTGGCATACATTATGAGACTCTTAGGTTATTCTAGGAATAAATTACTTACACTTTTTTTGCCATTTGATTGTGTGATTGGCAGGACGGTGCAGTTGGCGTTCAACATAGATAAAAAGTAGTCCATATAATTGATGCTTATTACAATTATTTTATCGCGTGGATATTTTATTATTTACTTCAGTAATTACCTATTTCGTGTTTTTTACGCGGTATTTAAGTGTTTTTTTTTATAACCTAATCTAAGAATCTAACGACAGCTGTTGATTTCTTGTAACTTTTGTTTTGCATGGGAAATAATAGAAATAGCTTAGATTTAGCCAAGGTTTCATAATATCTCGTCAGAATAAAGAGCAAAATCTATTTGATTACGCAATTCATGAACATCTCCGCAAGAGTTCATTGACCTGACGGTCCGTGGTCACGGACGGAAGGAGGCCATTAAGAGGGTTCTTCCACTATTAAACAAGTAGCTGACCAATGGACCGACTAACCTGCTTCTGCAAAACAACTTACACTTTCTATTTATAACATACGGCTTGTGCATACGGATTGGCCGTGTGATGCCGGCTTAGAATAGTATCACTCCATTTCTTTGCCGTGGGTGTCGTAAGAAGCGACTAAGGGTGTGGATTGAAAATTTAGGCGATGGGTTGACAACCTGTCACTATGGTGATACACAATATTCCGAATGACCCTCAAATGTTTGTCAGTTTTTTACAGCCGTTTACGCTCTGCCTACCCCTAACTAATAACATTACCCCGTAAAGGATTATAGGCGTGATAGATGTATGTATGTACATACGGCTTTATAGGTAGTTACGTTGTTTCGTTTCCAAGCGTTTTATCGACTTTTCCCACGATAAAAATAGTCAACGTCACAAAATATAAGTTGAATAGGTAATGTAAAATAATACTGTAATTCAGTTTGTTGAAACATCGTTTTGTAAGCTGTCTAATTCCAAGCTAAACTCCCGCAGTGGAAGCGATTTACACAGGTAAATTTCTAGTAAAATACCAGGAGTTCAACTGAAGGCAGACAATGGCCGCGTTACGCAGCGCTAAATAGCATACGCTGCACAATATAGCAGCGCATACTATGAATTAAACGTGAACCTAAATCTATTTAACTTAATTAACTAAGTTGAGTGAAATTGGCAAATGATGTGTTCTGACCCTTACATAACTCAGTTCTGTAGTAAATACCGTCTGCCGATCTGGCGTTACGTCACACGTATAAGCACTAGATTATAAGTAAGTACCTCCAAATTATATCACCCCACGAATTCCGCAATTCGTACTAAGGAGTCACAATGATATGGTACAACCAATATGACTAAAGGGAACACACCATTAACACGAATAAACAGTTTTCTACTAAACAACCAGGTTTAACACTTACAGTCACGTGCCGGCGCAAATGCATAAATACCCAACGGAGAAAGGAAGTTCAGGGAATGGATCAAATAGGAATTGATGACCGCTCATTTCGTAAACCTACCGATATTATTAGCTTAAATTAAACTTTAGCGAACAAGTGGAGCCCCCGAGTAACATTTTAGAAAAAACAACACTTTTATCCCTTTTTATTTAAATAATTTAAAACTGCTCATTCTAAAAGGTCGTAAGTGCATGATGACGTCAGAATACGATTATTAAAATGGTATCCCTACAATTCTTGAAAATAATAAAATATAATGGCAATACTGATGATTGAAAGATGATTGACAGCGACATTACCATACATTTCCAGGGTTGCCAACCGTACAATACAAGGTTCCTCGTATGAATACGAAACTATGGTCTCCCGTACGACACGCGAGGACAAGTATTCACTTCTGTACGAGGTTTCGGATTTTTTCATAATTTTGCTTGCAAATGCTGATTGCAAACGATTTTACATATTGAAATGTTTTGATTAAATTGGATGTTAAAGAAGTCTAAAGGCGGAAACATACTATCTGACGCATCCATCAGCCGCGGCTTAAGACAGTGTGCACGGAGTGTCCGCGGACGAAATTCGTCTATGGTCGCGGTCGCGATGATGACGTCGAGCAACGAGTAGGACGAAATTTTTTATTTAACTGTGGCCACATTGTATTGTCTACCAAGAAATTAGATAAAAAGAAGCGTTTACGTGTTTACGTCCACGAAATAAATTAAAAGCGACTCCAGAGTCTAAAGGCCAGTGCACATTGTCTATGGTATCCGACCGGCTAGATATCTCTCTCAAACTGTGCGCGACTTAGATAGTTTGCAGTTTCACATAAATTACTACACAGATTCAAATAAGTCGCGGCTGATGGACGCGTCAGATAGTATAGTTCCGCCTTAATTAGGAAGTAAAAAACGTTGCAGAATGGGAGGGTGGAAGGGAAAAGAGAAAGACGAAGACGCACAAACTTTACTCAAATTAAGAAACGGAGAGTCTACGAGTCGTGACGTGACTAACGTAACTTTAGTAGAGTCGTGTAGTACTAAAGAGGTCAAAACCCCAGCAGGAAAGACACAAGTGTGGGAATACCACACTGCTGGACATGGGCCTCCCCCTATAAGGGGTTATTTGCCATACTCACCACGCTTAGCAGGTGGAATGGCGAGCGCAGTGTAAGGTGTTGTATTCACTGACAACGCTGCTGCCCATTTCCTGGAGTCATCCCTTAGTCGGCTTTTACGACACCCGGGTAGATATTGATATTGATAAGCATTTTGTTTTGCCTTTGGCATCTAATCTAGTAACTTAGTCAGTTGGTACTCTTCGGTAGTTACCTACTTGTTGGCGTGTGAAATGTCAACACGGCCCGCATCTGGTGTTTCATGGCATGTTTCTCAAGCTTCCAGTTCCATATTGGTTCCATAGATTACAACCGGTGCGTCAACGCGCGTGCTTCATTTGCGTAGACGTACAAGCCACAGTCTGCGCTAGCCTTGAGTGCTTCAGTACGAAAAAAAAATCCCAGTTGGCAACCCAGCCAACTATGTACTTTGACGTTATTGACAGTTTTGGCGCTCATGATGCGCTTTTTTTTGTAAATTTACGTCTACAAACCGATGTGTTTTTTTTACAGGATAATCATCGTATTGTGACGTCACAAGCACGATTTCAGAAAATTGATTATTTTTTCCTAGATTTTGAACAGAAAAATTTGAAACTTTTCACTATGAATCTGCAATCAGAAATCTCCGAAATGGTCATAGAAAAAGTGGATATTATGAAATTTGAGCGCTTGTCAATTCCGTTGGTACTTACAGGGCTGGGTGGAAAAGATATCGACACCCAGCATTCCACTACAGCCTTGGCGCGTTATTCACTTCAAACCACTCACAGCTTCTGTTCGTATTCCACTTTGATATCAGTCATTACGCGTGACCCAACCCGAATTTGGGTCGTACAAACGCGAGCCGATATGGCCACTTGATGCCTATTCAATGCGACGCTCACGTGGAAGACGTCGAGACATCCAACAATCACTAAGCCTGGTATTCTAGTATAACCCAGGAGAACCGCAATAATACGATGCATCAACACGCGCGATCTCAAATTGAATCGTCCATTACACGCGGCATCACAAACGCGTGGCGGGAAATCCGTACAAAACACAATACGTTCTCGTCCGAACGGTTTTGAGTGACTGAGTGCGGTGCAGAAATCACCGCTTGGCGTCTACCAGGCGGCCCGCGCGCACGCCGCCCCCTCGCCCCGCGAGCGAGAAAGGGACAACATATGCCCAGAGCGATGCGTGCGAAATCGCGGCGCATTCATAGACCGTCATTAATACCTAACTTACCCCAGCATAGCAACGCTAAATTAAACATTCACCCGCCCTAGGCCGAATCCCTTAGGCCTATTCACTACTGGGGAGACGAGATAGCGTTGCTATTGCTCGCTTAAGAACTGAATCCCCTACCTGAACTGTCGCGACTCGAGGAGTGCCATCACTACCTGGGAACAAGTTGAGAATGCGCCCTCTGCGCCATCGCAGTGGCGGCAGGTTGGCATCCTTAACCAGAACGAGATCTCCGATGCGAGGGGGTTCAGTTCTGTCCGTCCACTTAAGGCGTTGCTGCAGAATGTGCAAATACTCAAGCGACCATCGCTTCCAAAAATTCTGAGACATTTGCTGCAGCAACTCATAACGCGTCAAACGATTGCTACTGACCTCTGTGTAGGGGTATTCTGGCAAGGCGTTAAGTGGTCGGCCAATTAAGAAATGCCCTGGTGTCAGGGCCTCCAGATCATTCGGATCTGAGCTAAGCGGACACAAAGGACGTGAATTGAGAACGGCCTCAATTTTACAAAACACGGTCGCTAGCTCCTCAAAGGTTAATATCGTTAAACCTATAACGCGCATCAAATGCGTCTTAGCGGACTTTACAACCGCTTCAAATATACCACCCCAGTGGGGGCATCCTGGTGGATCGAACACCCAGTTAATGCCCTGACGGGAGAGGCTCGTGCCGATAGCTTCCTCGTTTTCCGATAAAAACGTTATAATTTCTTTCATACATCGATCAGCGCCCTTAAAGTTGGTACCACAGTCCGACCTGATCAGCGCTGGTCGCCCTCTTCGCGACACAAATCTATCTAAAGCTGCTAAGAAAGCCTCCGTAGTGAGGTCGGCCACGAGTTCCAAGTGGACGGCCTTGGTTGCTAGGCACACAAACACGCACAAATACGCCTTGATTGACTTCGCGTTGCGAAGGCGTGATGCCTTTACCATAAAAGGCCCCGCAAAGTCCGTTCCCACACCCGCAAACGTCCAGGCTTCCGTCACCCGGTCCGGTGGGAGGTCTCCCATCTGAGGTTGCATTGTGGCTGCCTTCAACCGATAGCAAGGCAAGCACCGAAACACAATGCTCCGTACCGTACGTCGTCCAGACAAGATCCAAAACTCGCGCTGCAGAATAGCCAAAAGTGCATTGCAGCCCGCATGCGAGTTTTTCTGGTGACGATCCCTAACTATAAGTTCTACCAAAGGTCCCTTCTTTGGGAGTAACAGCGGATGCCGTGCTGAAAAGGGCAGGTTAGCGTTCCGAAGTCTACCTCCAACCCGGAGCATTCCATGCTCGTCCACGAACGGGTTGAGGCGCACAAGACCTCCCTTCAGCTTTCCACGGCCATCCCTGAGCAGCCTGGCCTCTTCCTCAAAATGTTCCGCCTGGACGACCCTAACCAATAAACTTAGAGCCGCATTCCGCTCCGCAGGCGAGAGGACAGGTGCCAAGTTCCGTTCTGCTTGAGGTTTTCTACCGTTGTTCACGAACCGTTTGATCCAACCTGTCACCCCTAGAAGTTTGTCGAGGGAGCTGTATCGTTCCAGCAAGAAAGCCGCACTAGGCTTAGGTACGATCTGCCCTACGTTCACTCGCAAACCTCGATCAGGTGGCCCAAGCGGCAACCCGCACTCATTGTATGGCCATCTCTCAGGTGACTCAGTCAGCCACTGAGGTCCCCACCACAGTGAGTGACCTACCAAATCAGGGGCCCTACATCCCCGTGAGGCGCAGTCCGCTGGGTTCTGTTCTCCCGGTACGTGTCTCCATACCAACGGAGTTTCCGATCCTTTAATCTGTGACACCCGATTTGCCACGAAAACCTCAAGAGTATGTACCGACGTCTGTAACCAGCACAGAACTATCCTACTGTCGGTCCATGCGTACACCGTTTCATCCAAAGTGATGGTACCGCGTAGATTACTAGCGACATGATGTAGCAAGCGCGTGAGAAGCGCTGCTCCCGCCAATTCCAACTTTGGAATGGTCCATCTTGTCCTAACCGGAGCCACCTTACTCTTGGCCATAACTAGACGCACGTCTACAGTTCCCGTTGAACTGACTGTCCGCAAATAGACAGCTGCCGCGTACCCTCGCTCCGAGGCATCACAAAACCCATGTAGGGTAGCCTTACATCCCACCGATGGGAGCAATTTGCGAGGTATGGCGATGCGTACGATCCCTGGTAAGGTGGTCACAAACTTGGTCCAATCATTCAACAGCTCTCCGGAGAGCTGGTCGTCCCAACCCAAGTTTGCTATCCACAACCTTTGCAAGAAGCACTTCGCCA
Organism: Tuta absoluta; assembly: GCA_027580185.1. NCBI lineage: Eukaryota > Metazoa > Arthropoda > Insecta > Lepidoptera > Gelechiidae > Tuta > Tuta absoluta. Next base: position 2,113,364 of record JAQAHW010000004.1, read on the forward strand.
TGAACGTCACCGGTGCGATCCACCCGTTAGGATCGAAAGTTCTGGCGATCGTCGATAATACCGAACGCTTCGTCCAAGTCTTCTGCAAAAGGTCTGGCTCGATCTGATACGTAAAGACATCATGCGTTGGCCTATATTGCACCCCTAGGATGCTCAACGTATTTGGATTGTCCGGGTTCTCGAAAAGGTGCGGGTCCTGCTGGAACTCACCTGGCAACCCGGCCAGGAGCTCTGGACAGCTGGACAGCCATTTCCGCAACTCATAACCTCCTGATTCCATGATCGCGATCAGCTCGTCTCGTAGTAGCAGTGCTTGTTGCACGCTATCTGCACCCGTGCAGATGTCATCCACGTAGACGTCGCGATCCAGTACTGCTGCGGCTCGAGGGAATCTTACCCTTTCCTGTGCGGCCAACTCTCGCAGCGTGCGTACTGCCAAAAACGGACTTGGCTTCAGACCATACGTTACCGTGTTAAGCTCATAAGTGACCATCGGCTCGTCAGGGCTCTCACGCCACAAAATCAGCTGGTACCGACGGTCATCCGGGTGTATAATTGTTTGGCGAAACATCATTTTGACGTCTGCGACGAACGCTACTTGGTGCAACCGAAAATCTGTGAGGATGTCCACAATGTCCCGGTTCAACTTGGGACCCGCGTGCAGACACTGGTTCACAGACACACCATTCGATGTAGGAGCAGAACCGTCAAACACTACCCGTATCTTCGCCTCCGGTGACTTCAAAACAGCCAGGTGTGGTATGTAGTAATGCTCGACACACCTCCAATCTATGCTGGACACCGACATGTGGCCTAACTCTAGGTACTCCCTCATGAATTCGATATACTTCTGCCGAAGTGCTGCATCTCGCTTCATCTTTCTCTCCATAGCCAGTAGTCTCCGTTCCGCGATCTGTCGCGAACTACCTAAGGAGGGGCGGTTTGGGAGAAATGGCAGCCTGGTAACAAACCTACCTGACGAACTTCGTGCAGTGTTGTACTGATAGAACAGCTCGCACTCGTCATCCTCTGGCTTCCGTCTATCCGCTGTGGGTGGCTCCTCAGACTCCCAAAACCTCTGCAGCACCTCCGACAACACACTACCATAGAGAACCGTATCGCCCTCTGGTAGGTCCTGAGGTCTCCAAACTGGGCCAAAAATAACATACCCCCCTGTGGTATCAACGGCCACTAAACCAGTTTGCTGAAGTACCCGTTTTCTGCCACACCAGAATCTCCCGAGGACGTCTGACCCGAGGAGAACGTCCACCGTACCAGGAGTATCAAATTCAGGATCAGCTAACTCTAAGCCTGTGGTTAACCCTCGTACCGTTGACGGTAACCGAACCTGAGGAAGTTTCCCTACCACATCATCCAGCACCACTGCTGAGGCATGATAGCTGAACCCTGTACCTGTATTACCTAATGTGAACTCGAAGTTCACCTGACCCCGAACGTCAGGCACATCTACACCTCCAATACCTACAGCCCCATCCGTTGTGGGCCTTATATTTAAGCGTAGCCTACTCACCAGCTTACTAGACACAATACAACCCTGAGCCCCTGTATCTAACAAGGCTCTTACCTGTATGCTGCGGCCACCGTATCCCCATACCCAAATCATTGCCGTAGGCAACAATACCGTAATTGGCCGGGGGGCCGAAGCTGGCGTGTAGGCGGCGATTACCTAGCAGGAATCTAAGCGCGGAGTGTCCGCGTCCTGCGGGGGGGTCCCCTCTCTCCGTACACCTTCGAGTGGGTCCCACTCCTGCTGATAGGGACCTCTGGTCCTGTACGCCATGGCTGGCAGCCTATAGTAACCCTGCGGCAGGCGCGCGTACCGTGGATGCGCCTGTAGCCGCGGGTGCTCAGCCAAGGGGAGAGGCATGCGTGGGTCATGGGAACTCACCATGTTGTTCAGACCCGCCGAGTACTGCATGTACTGGCCCTGGTGTTGGCACCCGCCCGTAGCATCACGTACTTGTGATGGGTGCCCCTGACCTTGGACCTGTGACCACCTACCCTGTCCCGGCACCTGCTGCCGAGGTGGTGACTGTCTCGCGCGTGGTGAAGGGGGCATCACCTGCTGATGTCCCTGGCCTCGTCCCTGAAACCCTGGTGGAAGAGGACTCCTCCTTGGAGGGGGTGGGGAGCGTTGCTCTCGTCTAGGTAGGGCAGACTCCGTCCGCTGACCCGCGTCAGCTCTGCCTCCGTAATCTCCGCTGCGGTTCATGCATAGGAGCTGATGGTGGGCACCCTGGCAGTACCTGCAGTTGGTGCTTGATGGGCACTCTCGCACCTGATGCGGCCCCATACACCTAAAGCACCAACGCCGTTGCTGCACCACACCACGACGTTTCTGCACCCGCTGTGCAGCGAACTCCTCACACGCAGTCACCTGATGCCCCGCCTCTCTGCAGTAGGCACACCTCGATTCCAAATTGGCGACATTGTATCGCCTGGGTGGCCTACTCTTACCGTCTCGCGCCTGTGCACCCGGCCGTTCCGGGCGGCGAGCGGCCGCAGACTCCGCGTGAGGCGACTTTCCAAATTGGGCATCTACCCGCCTGCACTCGGCCTCGAGGAAGGACTTGAGCTCCTCGAAGGTCGGGAGGTAATCAGATGTCTTACCTCCGTGTGACTGTTCAAAACGAGCGGCCATGTCGCTCGGCAGGCGGCGCAACAACGTGTGGACCAGGATATAATCATAGCCTGACACCGGCATCCCCTGTCTCTCAAGAGCGTTCACTGCAACGCAGACAGGGTTGAGGACCTTGGCCCTGAGGTCCGTCCCTCGTGTGATGGTCGGCACGGTGAGCCACTGTTCCAGGAGTTGGTCAATCATGAGACGTTTGTTGCTGTATCTCTCGATCAGCAAACCGCGAGCCGTCTCGTAACTTGCATCATCGACTGGTAGATGCTTTACCAGCTCATGGGGCTCACCTTGCAGCTTGGCCATCAATTGTGCCATTCCATATGCCGGCTGCAAGTCAGTGCGGTTATGAATCACACTGTCAAACAGATCCTGGAATCGGGTCCAATCCGTATAGTCCCCGTGGAAGACCGGAATCGCCACAGCCGGCAGGGGCACTTGCACCCCCGGTCCCCGCGGACCATGGGGTGGGTCCGGCTCCCCAGCCCTACGCCTGGTGATCACAGCAGCCGCCTGCTGGATCTCCTGCCCTATCTCCAGGCACTGGGTCACATTCGCCCGGACCGTAAGTTTGACCTCCTCATCAGGCGTCCCATCAAATAACTCCTCGCATCCAGTGAGGCAATCCAACACCTCCGCGACCCGTTCGTCAATCCGTTGCGCACAAGCGATGAGTGCGTCCTCTCGGTCCCCGCGACCGACCATCGCCTGCTTAGTCGCGAACCACATTAGGTGCTTTCTAATTTTCGCCTGAAGCTGTCTAATTGTGGGAGCCATGGTACCAACCCAAAGTAACACCGAACCTTACAATAAAAAACAATAATAGACAATCGGCCCTGATCCTACCGTTAGGATATCCGCACAGGGTAAACACAACGATAATAACAAGCAATTCACTAATTGATTGGCCCTGATCCTACCGATAGGATATTCTACACAGGGCACACACTACAATCACAATAAATATATTTTTTTTTATGTAGGTAGATTAAAAATCTTATACTAAAATAATCTTAAATCTAGTGGTTTTCTGAACCACGCTCTGCTACCAAAAATTGTCTAATTCCAAGCTAAACTCCCGCAGTGGAAGCGATTTACACAGGTAAATTTCTAGTAAAATACCAGGAGTTCAACTGAAGGCAGACAATGGCCGCGTTACGCAGCGCTAAATAGCATACGCTGCACAATATAGCAGCGCATACTATGAATTAAACGTGAACCTAAATCTATTTAACTTAATTAACTAAGTTGAGTGAAATTGGCAAATGATGTGTTCTGACCCTTACATAACTCAGTTCTGTAGTAAATACCGTCTGCCGATCTGGCGTTACGTCACACGTATAAGCACTAGATTATAAGTAAGTACCTCCAAATTATATCACCCCACGAATTCCGCAATTCGTACTAAGGAGTCACAATGATATGGTACAACCAATATGACTAAAGGGAACACACCATTAACACGAATAAACAGTTTTCTACTAAACAACCAGGTTTAACACTTACAGTCACGTGCCGGCGCAAATGCATAAATACCCAACGGAGAAAGGAAGTTCAGGGAATGGATCAAATAGGAATTCCGTTGGTACTTACAGGGCTGGGTGGAAAAGATATCGACACCCAGCATTCCACTACAGCCTTGGCGCGTTATTCACTTCAAACCACTCACAGCTTCTGTTCGTATTCCACTTTGATATCAGTCATTACGCGTGACCCAACCCGAATTTGGGTCGTACAAACGCGAGCCGATATGGCCACTTGATGCCTATTCAATGCGACGCTCACGTGGAAGACGTCGAGACATCCAACAATCACTAAGCCTGGTATTCTAGTATAACCCAGGAGAACCGCAATAATACGATGCATCAACACGCGCGATCTCAAATTGAATCGTCCATTACACGCGGCATCACAAACGCGTGGCGGGAAATCCGTACAAAACACAATACGTTCTCGTCCGAACGGTTTTGAGTGACTGAGTGCGGTGCAGAAATCACCGCTTGGCGTCTACCAGGCGGCCCGCGCGCACGCCGCCCCCTCGCCCCGCGAGCGAGAAAGGGACAACATATGCCCAGAGCGATGCGTGCGAAATCGCGGCGCATTCATTGACCGTCATTAATACCTAACTTACCCCAGCATAGCAACGCTAAATTAAACATAAGCCATTTCTAGGCTTCCATAGAAATAAAATCGTGCAAAATTAAGATTAAATTTATAATTGGGGGAGTTAATTTTTATTTGACGCATGGAAAGGAACGCCAAATAATATTACATAATTACACATATCAATCCCATATCCCTTGCGGGGTAGGCAGAGCGCAAACGGCCGCAAATACGGACATTTACGCCAAGTCTGACATATATTTGAGGTTGATGCGGAAAATTGTGTATCGCCATAGTGACAGGTTTTCAGCCCATCGCCCAAAATTGCAATACACACCCTCAAGTCTTTTAGTCGCCTCTTACGACTCCCACGGGAAAGAAATGGGATGATGCTATTCTAAGTCGGCATCACACGGCACTATATTTCATATTTTTTTTTCGCTTGTATGTATGAGATCGTAAAACGAAACGTAACTAATCATTGTTACATCACTCGCGTCACAAAAAGATTTGCTTTGCAAAACAACGTAGGTACAAACAAAACAGAATATTAATTAATAACAAAACGTGAAAAACGAAGATAGATTCGGAAAGAACAATAACTTTTTATGCCTTTTGGCTTTGGCATCTAGTATCGTAGTCAGTTTAACGCCATCTACAGAGTTTTTGAAATACCAAACTTTTTTATATCTCAAAAAGAAAACTCCCTATCCAGATACGCTGTCACTTTGTACAGTCAAGCTCACGTCCGGTTAGACACTAGAACCGCCAATATAAGTCTTATGCGCGCGGCATAAGAACTGTCTAAAGCTAACCCAACTTGAGCCATGTCTGTCACTTTGTAGCACAGTAATCTGATCACGATTCAAAGAGAACATAAGTATTACATGTAACGGTAACAAATTACGCTACCTTGACAATGTATAAGACTGACTGAGGCTCTTTTTGTGAGAAAATACAAGCTTGTAAGAAATTTCAAACTTTGTGATAGGCATAATTAAGTTAAGAAAATACATTACCGTTGAATAAAACACGAGTCAAGTTTTACGAAGTTCTTAGCAGTCGTAATCGCCTGTTTTCAAAAGAGCGTGACTTTTAAATAAACAGAGGGTCCGACCTCAATTTCTCACACAAAAAGAGTCGTTATTACTTTTGCGCGGAATAAACGAAAAAAATAATCCAATGGCACTCGTATAATCCGAGACTGGGATTGGACGAAACATCTTTATTCAGCCACGATCGCCGGGGGCGGCAATAAAGCGGCTAAAGTCAAGAAAAGTGCGGCAATTTGGGCAGAATCAACATTATTACGAGGCGAAAGTACCAGGAGTCCATAAGACGGAGTTGTTCGCGCGAACATTGCCGCAATAAAGAGTTCCGGCGCCGCGCTAAATGCCGCTAATTACGCACGCGTCCGGCTAATGTGTCATTCTCGGTCAATCCTAGTGGGAGTAGTATGTCACAAAAATTATCACGTGGTCCCCGAGGCACGGTTATCTTAATAGGCGGTTTAGCCTGCAATAACTTAACACAATTGCAAACAATCTGATAAAGTGATAACAAATATCAATGTTGTGTGTGCCCGAGAATCAAACTAGGGATTTTCAAATCTTAAAAGCTTACTCAAACCACTAGACCATGGAAGCAGTCGGAAAAATCACTAAATTACGACTCAGCGGCTGAATCGTAATCGCCCTAAAATCCAAAGACAGCCTAAACCATTTTAAAGAATTCAGGGCTTCTAAAAAATACAGTGTGTCTCAGGATAAACTGTTATCCCGAAATGGGGTGAACCAGCCACTAGTTTATAAAACTGTACAATTTTACTAATTGAAAATTCGTCAAAACATGAAAAGATATATTGGACTCGACCGACTAGAACGTTTTGTATAGGAGTTCCAAAAATTATTTGTATATTTCGATGTATGTTCCCGGGAGTATATTGTTCAGTTTCATAGGCTGGTGTAGCGGGGTTGCATTTCATCCTGTGTACTTCAAACGACGCTGTAATTTTGTCAGCCATCTTGTCAAAACCACTGAGACGTTAGAATTTTGCAAACACAGACATTCGTCAAGCGTTTAACAGTACGCGTAGAACACCTGATTTTATGGCGTATTTTCATAGCCTACTTGCTACAACCTACTTCATAATGACGCTTACAACGTTTTACAGGTACCATTCTTGGCACTTACCAGTGCCTATAAATATGAGGGCTGAGAGTTTGATACTGATGTGGAACTTCCTTAGAACAAACGAGCGAGATACAGGAGCTTAAATACTTCTACGAGGTGCTTGAGAACAGCCGACTCTCCCGTAAACGAAAGTTCAACCCGTTAATCTGAACAACTTTCTCCTAGGACCTTAGTTCTTCTTCTGATCGTATCAATGCCGATTTAGAATAGCATCACCCCATTTCTTTCCCGTGGGAGTCATAAGAGGCGACTAAGGGACTCGAGGGTGCGTTTTCCAATTTTAGGCGATGGGCTGGATAGTGATACACAATTCTCCGAATGACCCTCAAATATTTGTCAGACGTGGCGTAAATGTCCGTTTTTTGCGATCGTTTACGCTCTGTCTACCCCGCATGGGATTATAGGCGTGATATTATGTGTGTGTGTGTATCGTATCAATAGGATACGCCAAATGTAGATTGTCAACTGCTATCGTTTTTTAACTGGCTCGTTGACGTCCTCGTGTTTAGCTCCTCCCATCTCATGCCAAAAATTAGGCAGGTAAATTAATTAATGACATATGCTATTATGGAAATGTTGTTCAGTTTGACTTGAAGGTCTTTCGGTACCAGCAGGTATAGCGTATTATTCGTTCTATATCAGCAACCTCTTTAAGACAAGTTTTTTAATGAGTAAAAGGGGAATTAACTAACCGTTTTCTATACAGGGTGTAAGGGACGGTGGACCGAAAACTTTGCAGGCATGATCAGTCCATGAAACTGAACAACTTTTACTATGGAGCCTATGTTGGGAAACGTAATTTTTTTTTCGAGTTTCCATAGAAAGTCAGTCAGCTTTTTTTATAGCGGGAATTTTGTATGGGAGGATGAAAAAAATTTCTCGTTTGCCAACATAGCTTCCATAGAAAAAGTTGTTCAGTTTCATCATCTGATCATGCCTGCAAAGTTTTCGGTACACCGTCCCTTACACCCCGTATATGCAAAATAGACAAAAATCACTGAAATTGGTAAAAAACTTTCACTGTCAAATGTTGTCGTGTGATGCCGGCTTAGAATAGCATCACCCAATTACTTTCCTGTGTGTGTAGTAAGAGGCAAGTAAGGGGCGCGATGGTTTCATGTGTATTTCAATTTTAGGCAAAGGGCTGACAACCAGACACTATGGTGCTACACAATTTTCTACCCCATTTACGCTCTGTTTACCCCATATAGGCGTGATGTATGTATGTATTCTCACTGCAGAAGGTCGAACAAGGTTGTAAAGAAACAAACAATTAGTGTCATTAGTGGTTTGACTTTGATCTCACCTACGTCATTGACAAAACGGTCATTAGTTCTTTGAAAACAGTGGCTTTTAATTATACAGGTGCGTGAAACACAATGGGTATGAAATATGTTATTATTACGATAATTCGTTTCTTTTTAATAACAAGTGAAACATTATTTTATGTTCAAAATATGTTGCGCTGTCGCCAAGTAAATTTAAAATAAGGGAGGGAGACGATGATCTGTTCTTAAACCTACCTTAGAAAAAGAGTTTATCAATTTGAGTTGTTGTATGTGATTCCCGTAGGAAAATTAAAATTTGTTTTGTAAATTCCTTACATCTCTTTGAAGGGTGTCGTAAAAGGCGACGAAGGGACTCGAGGGTGTGTATTGCAATTTTAGGCGATGGGCTGACAACCTGTCACTATGGCGATGCACAGTTTTCCGAATAACCCTCAAATCTATGTCAGACGTGGCGTACATGTCCGTTTTGCGGCCGTTTACACTCTGCCTACCCCGCAAGGGATAATGGGCGTGATATGTGTATGTATTACATCTCTTTGGCTTTTAAGGCCGGTTTTACCTGATCTTCCGCCTCGGGATCCTCAAGGAAGGGAAGGATCAGGTTAAGGTTAACTAGAAAAATTGTATTCCCCAAAACTTTACTCATAATCACAATATTAGCTTAAAAAAACAAGTCTTTTCAGGCGTGATTACTTCTGGAGCTAAAGTTCTAAACTCGGGTACTTTTAGGCTGATTGTGTCCTAGCAACCCTACATTAATTTCTGAAATAAAAAAAGGTCAGTCCTTTCCATATCGTCTATGATCACTCATTCAGTGGAATATTAGGAAAATATGATCCTTAACACCAGCCTGTTCTAAGTTTTCCCTATCAAGCACTAGTAAAATTTCACCCTATATAATGTAAAAAAGATACATCATTGGCTAAAGAATGTCCTGTCAAAACCGGGAGCATTGTCGCTTTCAGTAAGATACCTTATCCAGTGGCCTTGCTCATAATAATTATTATTCATACTGATAAGATATTGAATAACAATAAGTAAATGGATTCAGTACTTTTTATCTATGGTGTAATACCTGATAATGGAACTTCGTTAATAGTTCAAATTTGATTGCTTTCTTATCATCTCACGTTTAGCTGATAACAACAGGTGTAAACTAGGACACTTAAAAATAAATTAACATATATTTATTTACAGAGTGCGATATTACGAAAGCTTAAATAATCCCGGTGAACTATGGTTTTTGAGTCCAGCGGCAGCAATCATTACATTCAATTAACAGCCTCAAAGGTCCACAGCTGGACATGGGCCTCCCCTATTGGCTACTCACCAATACAATACTCACCAAGCCGATTGATGAACTTATTCCTGTCGCTATTTACGACACCCACTGGTTGTATTGAGGCGCAGGGCCAAGAGGCTCATAGGCGACATAAAACTGGTGGACACCAAGCTACATAGCCTGGCACATCGCCGCAAGGTTGCCTGCTTGTCGGTATTTTATAGATTGTACTTCGGAGTGTGCTCAAGAGCTTCACGACCTTGTTCCACCAGCTCCCTTCTACCATCGGACACCCAGACGCACCGCCGGATACCATCCGTACCTGGTAGCCATTCCACCAATTCGGACTAAGCGCTTCCAGTCATCATTTATAATGCGCACTGCTAAAGAGTGGAACTCACTTCCTGCGTCTGTGTTTCCAAAAGCATACAACCCTAATCTCTTCAAAGTAAGAGTGAACAGGCTTCTTCTGGGTGAGCTCGCTCCATCTTAGACTCTGTCTCTGTCCTATGACCTAGACTAGAGTCAAGAGCAAACCCATCATTAATAAAAAAAAAAAAAAAAAAGGCGATACTATTCTAGGCCGGAATCACACGGTAGCGATTAAATCTTTTGAAATTCTGTAACGTATTCTTATTTACATGAGTTCAAGGTTCAAATATTGTAGACACCTACTCTATCTAGTTCCATCGAAATGAAGCGAAATCAAGTACATAGCTGCGAGAATCTGTTAAAATCGCTTTTATCAACCAGATCAGACCCCAAATGTCTGAATCTTCCTATAGCAGTGTGTGTTATCAAATGACGCCATTACGGGGGTAATGCCAGTGGCGGTGTGATAGATCACTCCTGGCCTTAAACTGGATGACAGCGGCGAGCGACGCGGAAAGCGACTATTATGAATGCCTAAGATATATAAAGGTTCTATTTTGAATCGAGCGGTCGACGGCCGACAGCATATGCCGCGGCAGATGACTTCGGCACTGGCACTACTGGTTCGTATGGATTAGCGGCGACTGCATATGCTGTCGGCTGCTCGGTTCGGAATAGTACCTTAAAAAATGATTATGATATAGTACCTTAAGAAATGACTGCAAGAAAATTTAAGAAAAACCACAGGTCCACTTGACATTGATTTAATGACCTATGTAACTGACAACATGAGCTTTAGCCGTAGTTTTTCTTAAATTTTCTTGCAGTCCATTTTTAATACATATAAGGCATTTATATAATAGCGACTAAGCGACATCAATAGCCACACACAAAATCCACTGCTGGGTCTACCTCTATTGAACATTCTTATTTACCGAACTCACCACGCTTCACAGCCTGATTGGAGAGCGCAGTGCAAGGTGGTGTATTCACAGGGAATTCGCCTTTCCCTTCGTCATCTTTTACGAAACCTATACTTTATTGTACCACAAAACAAATTTAAACAATAACAGTCAAGGATAGAATAAAAGGCACAAAGGCGGACTTATCCCACAAAGTCTCTCTCTTCTCTTCTCTTCCAAGATCTCTTCCAGTCAACCTTTGAGAGACACAGAGTTTAAGTACTTTGCAGGTAAACTACGGGATTATGTTCTAAGTCGGCACTACACTTTATATATTAATTATTACAAATACTTACGATTCTGTTTAAATCCTGTTAACTGACTGATCGATTAAATTATGATGGTAAAGCCATGTTAAAAAACATTCGCTTTCTTCTAACTCATAACTCCATTATCGCCAACCTTAGTTATTCAGTGTAAATGTCGTCTTAAGTATCTACGGCTATCAGTGGCATCAGCCGTTAGGTATACAAACTGTACAAATATCACGCCTATATCCCTTGCGGAGTAGGCAGAGCGTAAACGGCCGTAAAAATACAGTCGTTTTCGCCACGTCTGAAAAATATTTGAGGGCCGTTACAGAAAAATCGTGTTTCACTTTAGTGACAGGTATTTAGCCTTTCGCCTAAAATTGTAATGCACATGATACCAACCATGTTTTTTTTACAATGAGGAATTAAGACGTTCAATAAGTGATAATCTATCCCATTCCTACATTGAATAAAGTTCATTTAATTTCACTATCGAGTACCTTAAACGCCTCTTACGATACCCACAGAAAAAAATGGGGTGATGCTATTCTGAGCCGGCATCACACGGCAAATATACAAACTGTGTTCTATCGGTCAACAGACTTTCCGAACAAGAAAGATGCTGGTAATTCTATGTGAATATATTTCACTCGCTTTCCTTGACCAATGTGCGCTACATCTTAGTTATTCAGTGAAAATGGCACTTTAAGTATCTACGGCCATCAGACGTTATACAAACCGTATACTGTCGAAAAGCCGTCAACAGACCTTCCAAGCAAGAAAGATGCTGGTAAATCTATGTGGATATTTGTCCCTCGCTTTTCTTGACCAATGTGCTCTAAACCTTAGTTATTCAGTGTTTGTTTGTTTAAAGCATTTATTCAATTTTAATAACAGTTTTTCCTTATAAGCTAAATAATCGCCAAACTGCTGGGCAGTTTGTTGGCGATATAACGCACTCTTACTTACTACTGCTACATACCTACTTTACTTTAAGTACTTACTTAATACTTATATAGATTATAAAATAACTTAAATAACGCTTGACTTTTACGTAGCTTTCATTGACGTTTGGGTTATGGGGACTTATCTAAAAGGAACATTTTTAACTTCTTCTTCAAAATATATGTACTAATTTTATCCTCACTTCTCAACCAGTCTATATCGTTAAAAATTCTTGGAACTAGGTATTTGGAACATCTTTTACCATAATAATTAATTGTTTTACACTGAATAAATTTACCTTGTCTTACTCTCTTTGTCAAGTACTTATTTTTGATCCGTATTTTGTAGGTAGCACTGTAATAGTTTTCGATCGCTATCATATAAATGTTCTTTGTTTCCACCGGCATTACTTTGCAATGGCGAAATAGTTCAAAAAATAGTGAAAATGGCACTTTAAGCATCTACGGCCATCAGCCGTTATACAAACCGTACACTGTCGAGAAGCCGGTCAACAGACTTTCCGAGCAAGAAAGATGCTGGTAAATCTATGTGGATATTTGTCCCTCGCTTTTCTTGACCAATGTGCTCCAAACCTTAGTTATTCAGTGAAAATGGCACTTTAAGTATCTACGGCCATCAGCCGTTATACAAACCGTACACTGTCGAAAATCCGGTCAACAGACTTTCCCAGCCAAGATGGATGGCGTAAATGTTAGAATGTAATCGCAACGATGATACGATGTTTTGTAATACGAGGTGCAAGGGACGGTGTACCGAAAACTTTGCAGGCATCATCAAACCATGAAACTGAACAACTTTTTCTATGGAAGCTATGTTGGTAAATGAGGATTTTTTTTGCACCTCCCAATCTCCCATACAAAATTCCCGATCAGCTGACTGACTTTCTATGGAAACGCGAAAAAAAAATGTCGTCTCCCAACATAGGCTCCATAGTAAAAGTTGTTCAGTTTCAGTTGGTCTGATCATGCCTGCAAAGTTTTCGGTAAACCGTCCCTTACACCCTGTATAGGGTGCAACTTTACTAGTGACCGATGACGAAAACTCAAGACGGGCTGGTGATAAGGAACAACTTTCCCCAAGAAACATAGGTGGAAATATGAAAAAAAAATGAGGACCTCCAATACAAAATTGCCGATCTGCTGATTTGAGTTACTATGAAAACACAAAACATGTCATTTTTAAAAATAGCAAAATGTCATGATACGTCCAACAGAGAGACGTGGAGAGAGAAAACCAGAAAGGCAGACCCCACTGTGAGAATAACCATTGCCAAGAAGAGAGAGAGAGAGAGAGGGTCAAGCGTGCCTTTCAAGGTTAGCAAGTAAAAAAAAGATAGGTACCTAACACGGGAAGTGTTTTAAAATTTGGTATTTACTTTTGTCATATTTCAACATAGGCTGGGGAAAGTTGTTCCTTATTACCAGCAATTCTGGAGATTTCGCTATCGGTCACTAGTAAAATTTCTTCCTATATACAGGGTGTAAGGGACAGCCCTCCGAATACTTATTATATCTTTCATTAGTAAAATTTCACCCTGTACACTCGTGGTTTGCCTGCAACTTAGATTATGTGCAAATTTCCGTTGACAGCTGAATCTTTAAAACGTGTTCGGTACTCGAAGAAGACCTACACAGTTACATAGACATTTCACGCCTATAATCCCTTGCGGGGTAGGCAGAGCGTATACGGCCGAAAAAAACAGCCATTTACACCACGTCTGACAAATATTTGAGGGTCATTCGGAAAATTGTGTATCACTATAGTGACAGGTTGTCAGCCCATCGCCTAAAATTGCAATATACACCCTCGAGTCCCTTAGTCGCCTCTTACGACTCCCACGGGAAAGAAATGGGGTGATGCTATTCTAAGCCGGCATAACACGGCAAAAGAAGACGTACAATTAATAATCTAATCAGGTCATTAGCAAATACCCATAACTTTACTTCCTGCAACGTTTCTCGCTGACAGTTCCAATTCCCACGTATTACTCGAAGCGCAAACAAAAGACGGTATCTCGAAGGACATCGCAGAGTCCTCAGGCACAAAATAGAGAATGTACAGAAGGATCACTCGGGCCTTTTTTCGATTATTACTGCTTTCGGCAAGGGCTGCCACAGTTTTCTTACCGATTTTATTCAATGGAGTAGGTACCTAAACATACAGGGAGTAACAGAAAGGGTAGGTATATCAAGCCGAAAGGTGCTCATAAAACTGAACAACTTTCCCCATTTCCCCACTTTCGGCTTGATATACACTTTCTGTTACTCCTTGTGTATACAGGGTTATTTTTTAGTCAGTGCGCAAACTTATACCATGATATCAGAATCGTTAATAGGACATTTTAGGCAAATAAAAAAATATGTTTTATTTTTTTATTTTTGTCTGCCTCATAAAAAATAAATCATGGACAGTTCAGTCAGTTTCAGTTCTCGCTTTGATTCCGTCGCGGGCGGGCGCGCACCTGTATGACACTACTTTTCTCGCCGATCCCGAATTGATTTCGCGATGTCCAATTTTACGTTTCGCGGAGTTTTACGAAATGGTGCGTTCGTACTTTTTAAATGGGGAAAATACCCGAGCAGCCCAATTAATGTACGCGCACGAAAGTTTACCTCGACTGCGTAATGCTGGCGTTGTGGACCCTCGTGTACCGAACCCAAGAACATTCCTCAACGTTATGCAGAGGCTGTTGGATCACGGGCAGTTTACGGTAAGTAACTGTTAATTAAACAACTATTGTACTTAGCTACCTACTGCCTACCTAGTGTTCTAGGTAAACTTTTAATTTTGACGGTCCTAAGCCCGTAAAAGTATGAAGGAAAAATTGGAATCATCTTTTTAAAGGCTCAGCTACACAAGACCGGCGCGCGATAGCCGCGTTCCGGCCATACGTTTTTTTTTATCAATGCCCGATCAAATCACACCCTGTTATTTTTGTGTGAGTAGACCGTTTTTAATCTTTATTCCTAAATAACCACTCAAGGTTAGTTCACACTAACGTAGTAGCACCATTTTAGTGGCCTAATACTTGACTGAATTTTTCGCTCCACTCTCATAAGCGCACAAAATTGCCGTTTACTTCACTTTAAATGCAGTTGTACTTTAAGGATAATTCGGTTAAAATCATCGAAGGGCACGCACGCGCAGTACGAGCTACCTCATATCATCAGTGTACATAAAGCTTTCTAGCAGTGCAGATGAATTTCCCGCCACGCCGTGCCGGCGGCGGCGACGCGGCGCGGGCGGCCGGCGACGGCGTCAGATTTCTTCTAAAAATTGAATAGTTGGCGCCACTATGTCTGGCGCTGAGACGCGGTGACTAATCGCGACGTTGTCAAACCATCACAACCTCTGTTGTATGCAGGTTGTGTAGGTTTTTTAGGTACTATCAGCAAAGGCTCCAGTTGCCATTAAAGTCTTTACTGGTTATTTTTAAAGAATATTAGAAAAACCTTTGAATGTTGATCTTTTAAAATGGGTATCAATCTTTTCTGGTTATTCTTGTTAACTGTAAGAATAAGTAGATGGTTACTCGAGGTGCTGTACAATCCCGAGTTACCGTTATGGATTAAACATTTACATGTCTTGCTTATGCTAGTTGTAGCTGCTAATTCTTAACCAAACTGGGAAAATCCAACTACGTGATTAACAAAATAATCTTGTCTCTCCGCATAAACTAGAAACAGGTACCATCAAATCAAGAGACCAACTTTCAAACCACTGCACCACGGAGGCAGTTTAAGTGTAGGTACTTGTGAGATAGGTACTTAGTTGTTGTAGGTATCACCCGCACGCACCCCGGTACTAATAGCGGTCATTAACCTGGACTGGTCATTGACCTGTGCTGTAGGTAGAAGCTAGAACACAGTCAGCTGATAGGTATAACTGGGCCGCGCGCGACGTTGCCAAACCGAAAGATAACTAGTGAACCTAATAGGGTGATCCACACTTACGTACGATCCTAGGATAAGTTTAAGTACGATTATTTCAATTTTTTTGTTCTAAGTCAGGTGTAAAAAATAAATACATATTTTCTAAAATTTGATAACCATTACGTATGTTGAAGCTGCGCACTGACTAAAAAATAATCCTGTATACATTACTTATATGACGTGACACACAGACATGACAATTCGACAAATTGACCTTCTTTTCTATGAATTTGGTTCCGCAGGTTTTATAATCATAATAGGTTGATGTTCTGAAAAGTACGTAGTAATATTTAGGTATGTTAAACAAAACATACATGAAAAATGAGGTGCCGTGTGATGCCGGCTTAGAATAGCATCACCCCATTTCTTTCCCGTGAGAGTCGTAAAAGGCATCTAAGGGACTTGAGGGTGTATATTGAAATTTTAGGCGATGATGGGCTGACAACCTGTCACTATGGCGATACACAATTTTCCGAATGACCCTCAAATTTTTGTCAGACGTGGCGTAAATATCCGTTACTGCAGCCGTTTACGCTTTGCCTACCCCGTAAGGGATAATAGACGTGATATGTGATGTATGTATACTATGTACATCAAAAATAAAAAGTTGTTTTTAGCCTTTGTTTAAGTAGAAACTCAAATCACATTACATTATAAAGAAAATATACTGATTAGAGTTATTAATCTTGTTTGTTCTTGAAAGCAAGTTTTTATTTAAGTTGGTACAAAATATTATAAGAACATTGTACAAATCACATCGTATACTAATAAACCTACTTATTGCCTATTTATATTTGCGTGAAGCCATTTTGCACGTCCGCACCAAACGCGGTTGACACTCGATTACAAGTGTGTTTGGATTGGTTTGGATTTCCTTGTAACGGCGGCGTGTCAAATTGTGCGAGAGTTTCGTGACGTTTGCTTGAAGTGAGCTCTCTGTATTCGGCGCGCAGCCGCCAATACTTAGTTTGTGCCTCAGGCGCTCCCTTTGATCGCAAGTTTCGTCTGTCAGGGGTCAACGACCGGGTGTACAGTCGGTTGTAGCACATAAGGTACCAGGGGTACTCCAAAAGAACTGAATTATTTTCATCCCCAGCAATACTTTTTTCTTGACATGAATATGTAGTAGTAAATGACTTATTTTATAAGAATAAGTTTAATTTTTTATTATGTGTTAACTGGGGATAAAAATAATACAGTTCTTTTGGAGTACCCCTGGTACCTTATGTGCTACAACCGACTGTACATGTCAACTGAATATGCAGTAGGTATTGATGGTAAAAGTACATTGACTTTTTAAATGCAATGTCCTCTGCTGAAAGAAGAATTTTGCACTGCGTTTCTTGGCGAATGTTATTCAGTTTTATGAGCTGCTTGCTGTTTACAGTGTGTGTTTCTCTTCAAAAATTTAAATTCAAAATTTAATGCCTTTATTTCATAATTTAAATAAAAATTAACAATAATCCGCCAAACTGCATAGCAGTTTGTTGGCAGACACAATGCTCTCTGTTATACCTAGTTATTTCTATGGATAGGTGGTTACCGGCTTACCTTAGAGTGCAGGGTTGTCTGAAAGAGATTGCTTGCAGCGATAAGGTCACTTTTGTTTATATTGTTTTGTTTTTTGTTCTTGTATACGTTATATTATTCATGTTTCGGTGTCCCACACGAAAAAGAGAGATTAATGAGAGCAATAAAGTGCTTGACTCTATGAAAATTTTTCAGCACATTTTTCATCATACGTGAAAAATTAGAAAACGCGTTTCTATAATGACTTCTCATGTAAATACGAAGAAAATTAATACATGTGACCAAAATTTGATTAACAAATGATCCATAATATTTGGCGAATAAGGGATAAAACCCAGATAATGGGCAGCTGCGTTCCCTGTTAATACAAAATACACCTTGCATTGCGCTCGCCAATCTGCCTGGTGAGTAAGGCAATAGCGCCCACTTGGGGGAGACCCTTGTCCAACAGTGGACTGTTGTGGCTATTAAAGTTGAAACGCTGTTGTAGACAAAATATTAAAACTGACCGGGTCAATCTGGTTGTAAGTTTCAAAAGGTCAATTTGTAGGGGAGGTCCAACTTTTTTTTTCATATTTCGACTTATGTTCCTTGGGGAAAGTTGTTCAGTTTCATGCGCTGGTTCACCCTTTAAAATATTTGCAGCTAATATTTTTACATTCTTTAGAACATGTAACGTCTCACACTAAAGTTATGAGTGATAATTATAGAACAAAATGTGGTAGGTAAGTGTAATTGAAAGTGATAGTGAATTCGATGTAATAATCTCGACTCTCGCTTCATAATTAACACATACATAAATTAACGTCACAGGCAACAACAGCAGAGTGTATAAACAGCTAAACGAATGTTCTTAATAGGTAAATTAGCATAATTTTGCTCGCGAGTATAAGATCATGCAGCGTTAAAACGATTGGTGGACGCAAAACTAGCGCCACTTCGCGGAAAAAAAACATAGCTGTCAAAAAATATCTCAGCATTTCGTTTTGTACAAGATTTTGGCATAATTTTAAGGTACAATTAGACCTAACAATACTTAAATGAGACATTACAATTAGTTCAATTAGTCATTATCGAAACGCATTTTCTAGACTTTTCAAACTAGGTGTAATATTCGCGATAATTTGCGTTATGACAATCAGTAAGGAAAGTAGTTGTTTTAGGCACTTTCATCAATAACTTTAATCACATCACATATTTAATAGCATTTGCAGGTCTTAATTTTGCCTTAAGTGACATCAAAACTTGTACAAACGATATTCTGTTGTATTGTTTGCCTTATAAAATATGTTTTTTTCTTGAAGTGGCGCTAGTTTCGCGGCACCACTCGCCTTAAGCGTAAACCACGGATACGGACTGGATACGTTACGCGTTAATAATTTAAATTTCTTTGTTGCGGATTAATGTAAAAAAGCTAAGGTAAGCACTGATATTAAATAAAGTTCATTATTCAGTTCTCTCTTTTCGTGTGGGACACCGAGTCGTCCAACGACACGATGAACCCTGGTGAGAGTTTTGAAACCGCCTACTAGGCCTCTGACATGGTTGTGTAACTACCGCCGTCTAAGTAATCATAGACAGCAACCGGGACCGATAGTTTGACGTGCCATTTCCTATTCTATAACGATTTATTTTCGGGCAATAAGGTGGTTCACCCTGCAACCTAACCAGACTGGAAACAAATTCACGAAGTGATAAATATCAACTTTGTGAGTGTTCCACCTAGAATCGAACCCTTTGCGTCGCAGGCAGTCGCACTACGACTGCGCCACATCGGCCGTCAATATGTAGTTATAAAAGTCCCATGCTGGATATCACACCATCAGCCACTACAGTCCACTGTTGGGCATGAGCATCCATCTATTGAGGGTTCAACCTCAAATTGTCTTTATTTAATGTAGGATACTTATCACATATTGACGTTACGATCCGTCTTTGTAAAAACAAGAAAATTGTGTGACACAAGTTTCTTCTTTTTATAACAATTTAGTATTCGCCAGATAGAAAATCGGCTCGGTTTTCCATACCCTCCAAGCTAGGCAGGCGGATAGATGAGCGCTTTGTATTTCACAGGGAATTCTGCTGCCCATTCCCTGGATTATTCTCATAGTCGCCACGGGTATAAAAGGGGTGATGCTATTCAAAGCGGCTGTATAGGTCATTTTTACCATACACATGCTTAGTAGGGGAGTTGGCAAGAGTAAGTAGTATATTCTATCCCTTAATAAGTAGGTAGGTACCTATCTAACTCTAACCGTGCCACTGTACCGTGTACTCTTGCCGTGTGATGCCGGCTTAGAATAGCACCACCTCATTTCTTTCCCGCTGGTGTCGTAAGGGGCAACTAATGGACTCGAGGGTTTCATGTGTATTACAATTTTAGTCTACAGGTTAACAACCTGTAACTACAGTGATACACGATTTTTCTGAAACCAGCACTCAAATATTTGTCAGAAGTGGCTATAGCGACCGTATTACGGCCGCTAACGCTCTGCCTACCCCGCAAATTATAAAGGCGTGATATGTGTTTATAATCTAAAATAACAGTTACCTAGATCGTAAAAGTTCTTCCTCTCTATTTAATGGATTAAAAGTTCTATACTAAGTATAAACAAAAACATTAAGTATAAAAGTAGGGTCGCAAGTTTGACTGTCCCTTACCCTACTCTACCAAGGGCTACTCCCTCGTTGGTTCCCGAGGGAAAGATCAATTTACTCAGGTAATGAATGGATAAAGGGTCCATCTTAATCTGACTGCACTGAACAAATTGCTCTGGCCTACAAACTGCGTGACTTTTTGTAAAACCTTGTTTTTTTATGGGTAGGAATTCGGTATGCTAAGATGGTCGACTTCAAAATAAATCTCAAACAATAACCATTTGAAAAATGATAATTTATTCACAATATCTACTTATTAGCACAGCAAGTATAATAAATTTAAAAATATTTAAAACACGACTGCTTTCTGAGATAAAGCCTAGCCTATATTATATACTTATAGCCTACATTTAGGATAATATATGGATTCTTCCGGTACAATTCCCATTCGAATCTGTTCAGTGGTTAACGGGTTCCAGTCCTTTAAAGAACCGCACATATTATACATACATACATGAACTCTGAAATCATAACACTCCTTTTTTGGTCGGGCAGTCGTGTAATAAAAAAGTGTATTCAATAAAATATCTTGACTCTTGATGACGTTTCTATGTTGCCTCTTATCAAGAATATAAAAAAACGCTTTTGCTATAGTTAGAAAAGAACAATATATTCATATCTGACATTTGTGTGTGTGATTAAATTTTACTTTGTACAGGCAGAGGCATTCGACACTTTGTCGTATTATGTATTATATATTTTTAACACTTTCGAAAAGTATTAAAAATATATAATATTATTTTGAAATAATGAAATTAGTTTCTTAAAATCACCTTTACTTTTAACACAAAGCATAAAGAACTAATCGCCTTCGCAAAATTCATCTCTAAAGTTTAGAAACACGGAGTAGTAGATATAGTTTTAAAGTTTATCCGCATATACGTCGCGACCAGCGTAACTGCCGGTACGCTCCCATACGTTGCGTGTATCGTGCATGGAGGTCAATTACGCTGGTCGCGACACTTTTCTAAGCGAATGAACTACACCACCTTTCTCTGCGCTAGTATGAATGTAGCCACATATCTACGCGTGTACGGAACCATTTAGCTTAGAAGTAGGAACATTACACGCTTAAGGTTCTTATCCACCAGGTTAAATGTTATTTCATGCTATCTAATGCTTTCTTTTACAAGGAGTAACGAAAAGGGTATAACAATCCGAAAGGATGTCAAAGTATTTATGAAACTGAACAACTTTCCTTATGGAACATAAACCGAAATATGAAAAAAAAATTGGACTTTCCAAAGGGGAGGTTTTTTTTTATTGCGAAATATATTCCATGGGGACTTCCTTTTGGTTTGTTATACTTTCTTTGTTACTCACTGTCAATTATGTACCATATTAATTCGTATTTTTTTCTATACTTATTCAAAACAATTGTTGAGGGCAAGATTAAAGGACGAAGAGGAAAAGGATGACCAAGATGGAGTTATTCCGGTCAAATGAAGGAGAAAGAAATGGTAGTATGATTTCAGAAGGAGAACGAGAGGAAGAGGAGGAGAGAGAACGGGCGGAAACTACACCGTAAGGACAATGCTCTTAAATATAAGAAGAGGTAGAAGAGTAAAAGAGTTTATAATTGTAAGTCTCGGCAAGCGTAGACTTAAAGAAGGTGGCTGGTAGTGACTAGATGGCGAAAACGGGAGATCGTGCCCTATAGCGTACCCTGGGGGAGACCTACGTTCAGCAGTGGACTGCTTTAGGCTGCTGTGATGGTATGAAAAAGGTCAGTCTACTTGTGTTGTAGCCTGACCCATCCCGTGGACAGCATTGTTTTCAGTTGTGACTATCACCTACCATTACTAAGGTTAATGATCGCGGAAACCAAGTGAGATACCACGAGTGCTTTTTGCAGTGCAGTCTTGAGGAATGTCGGGCATATACACATTTGTGGCGATGACTAGTATTAATGAGGAGATTTGTAGTTGGCTAGTAGATTTAAATTGCTCAGAATCTTGTAATTGGCTTTCTGATTATATTTAGTTTAGGAAACCTGTAAATTATGGCTGTTAGTTTTCCTTACTTAATAAATAATAAAATAAATAATAGAGAAATAGGTATTTTTACTTCTTTTGAGTATGTATAAAATTGTGTACCTATTATTTATTAGTATTTGTGTAAGTATCTACACTAATATTATAAAGAGGAAAGATTTGATTGTTTGTTTATTTATTTATTTTTTATTATTTCTTTATTGCAAAAACAGTGTTCAAACTTATAATATAAAACAGTGTCTCACAAAACTGCACAAACAGTTTGACTGTGAGATCAGACGATACTCGCTTTTAACTTATATAATATTTCACTTATTTTATAACTTAAAACTAAGTAACTTGAAGTGCCTTAATATAATGAATTTAGGTAGAACTTCTTTAATTTGTTTTTAAATAACGATTTTTTAGGTTCCCTACGTATGTCCTCAGATAAACTATTTAATAAATACGGTAGACGTTTCTTTATCGTTCGATCCCCATAATAGTTCATTACTCGAGGAACAACATATTTACCTGAGGTCATTGCCCTTGTATTATGACTATTGGTAACATTTGTCAATAGTGAGTTACGCTCCGGATTACCATGGCTATTAATTAAAAGTAGGTACTTATGTTAACATTTAATCATTTGTTTGTTTGTTTGCATCGAATAGGCTCCGAAACTACTGGCCCGATTTTAAAAATTCTTTCACCATTAGAATCCTACATTATTCCTGATGAACATAGGCTATATTTTATACGAGAAAAAAACAGGGATCCCCGTGAAAATTTCGATTATGTAACCCAACGTGTGAAAAATGTACCAAAAAAATATCTTATATCACGTACGCTGTGGAAATTATTGACAATAGAGCAAAGTGATGTACTACAATTTTATAGAGGGCATCAATATCTATAATAATGTCTGCGATACCATATGTCTAACTATTACAGTTATGCCACAATAACTACTTTTTCATTTAAAAATGTACAAACTACGCCACATTATTCGTACCAGTGTAATGATAACATTTAATCATTACTGTATTACAGGGTGTCAGGGATAGCCCTCCGAATACTGATAGGGTACATGCAGACCTTGAAACTGAACAACTTTCCCCTAGGAACATATATCAGGAAACGTAAAAAAACTGACTTCTCATAGTGAATGCAGTCAGCTGATTGTGATTTTGTATGGAAGGTAATTTTTTTGGCGTTTCCTGACATAATGTTTCTAGGAGAAAGTTGTCCAGTTTTATGTTTCATGCACCCTATCAGTATTCGAAGGGCTGTCCCTTACTCGGTATAAAAAAGACGACGAAAAACATTAAATAATGCATTAAAAAAATCTACACTGAAATAATACATACATTCACATATCACGCCTATTATCCCTTGCGGGGTAGGCAGAGCGTAAACGGCCGCAAAAACGGACATTTACGCCACGTCTGACATATGTTTGCGGGTCATTCGGAAAATTGTGTATCGCCATAGTGACAGGTTGTCAGCCCATCGCCTAAAATTGCAATACACATCCTCAAGTCCCTTAGTCGCCTCCTACGACTCCCACGGGAATGAAATCGGGTGATGCTATTCTAAGCCGGCATCACACTAAAATAAAAATAATATAATCTACACTAATATAGGATTTTTTTGTTGTTTGTTTGAATTGAATAGGCTCCGAAACTACTGGACCGATATAAAAAATTCTTTTACCGTTAATTGAAATTAAAATTCTTTATTCAATGTAGGATAGTATTATCACTTATTGACGTCATGAACCGTCATTCTAAAAAAAGAAATTTGTATCACACAATTTTCTTTTATTTATTACAATTTTGTTATGACCTAATAGAAAACCAGCTGGGGCGGGATAAAAAAATAAAAATAAAGGCACTGCCATGGGGCTGACCAGGTTAATTACACGGCATGTAACTTTACGCCACCACCATCTGAAAACGATTTTTGTTTCAAATTGAAGTCAAGATTTTTAGAATCCTACATTATCCCTGATGAACATAGGCTATATTAAACTGTCTTATTCCCGGGGGGAAATTGTTAGCGGCGGGTGAAACCGCTGGGCGGGCTGCTAGTATTTTATAAAATGCCGTGTGATGTCGGCTTAGAATAGCATCACCCGACTAAGGGACTTGAGGGTGTGTATTGCAATTTTAGGCGATGGGCTGACCACCTGTCACTATGGCGATACACAAATTTCCGGATGACCCTCAAATATGTCAGACGTGGCGTAAATGTCCGTTTTTGCGGCCTTCTACGCTCTGCCTAAACCCGTAAGGGATAATAGGCGTGATATGTGTAGTGTATAAATAATAATCAGGTATTGGTAGGTATTTTTAATTATTATTATTATTGGTAGGTATTTACTTTTATACTAGTACGACATGTTGTTTTCTTTTTGTGTTCTCATTCACACATTCTAGTGCACCGATTCTTTTGCTCTCTGTTTACCATGTGGTTGGCCGGTAGAGAATGCCGCGTGGCATGAAGCCCGCCTTTTGTACGATGTGCAACAAACTATAAAAGTAAATTCATATATAAATATCTTCCTTACTCTTTGTGTGGGATACCCAGTCGTCCAACGACCCATGGAACCCCTACTAATGGTAGTAGTCCACTGACATGGTTATGTAACTACCACCGTCTACGTAATCATAGATAGCAACCGGGACCGAAAGCTTAACATGCCCTCTGAAGCACGGAACCCTCTTTCTTACGGACAATCAAGTGGCTCAGTCTGCAATGTCCTAACCAGACTGGGAACAAATTCACAAAGTTATAATATCATCAATATATAAGAATCTAGTTGCTTACCTACACAATCTGAACCAGCATAAATGTATAATACCTTTACAATTTGACATGTGAATGAAACCTTAGCTAACGAACCAAGGGTACGTTGGAGAGAATAAAGAAATTACTCACAGACAAACACACACGACTGCTTATAGATAAACAGCTCATACAATAGCCGTTTTCAACTGTGCAGGACAATGTGACTGATTCTACGATTGTCTGTCTGCTAAATGATTTAATTGTATTGTTCTTTACATAAGAATATAATCTTTTGTTGTTTGGTTCTTTACATAAGAATAAATCTTTTGTTGTTTGTTTGGTGTTTGAGGAGTGATGATCTTTGCAGGATGGCTAAAAGGCTGGATTAGACTGTTGCTGCCCATTCCCTGGACTCATCCATTAGTCGCTTTTTACAATACCTAGGGTGGAAATGGGGTGATGCTATTCTGATTCGACATCACAAAGCATAACTTTATCTAATATTTTACCGTCTTGCCTTATACTAAAATAGCACATACTACATATTACCATAAGAATAGATAATATTACTGGCGTAATGCGTAATGATGTGATTTCTACTCTATGATACTACTACCATTTTACCCACAAAACTTATCTAAATAAAATAAAAACTTATCTAAAATGAAAACTAAATACTTATCTTTTAAAAAACCGGTAGCATGTACATGAAGGTATCTTTACGTGACGGATTTCACGCCAACAATTAAATTATTTCTAATTGTTTGAGAGATAATAGGACGCACAGTGTTGCCACTAGCCTTAACAATAATAGTCTCGTAGTATTTGGTTTTGTATACAGGGTGTAAGGGACGGTGTACCGAAAACTTTGCAGGCATAATCAGACCATGAAACTGAACAACTTAACAAAGAAATGGAGCCTATGTAGGAAAACGAAATTTTTCGAGTGCCCATAGAAAGTCACATCATCTGATCGGGAATTTTGTATGGCAGGTATTTTTTTTTCTCTAGGAAAAGTTGTTCAGTTTTATATTCTGATCATGCCTGCAAAGTTTTCGGTACACTGTCACTTACACCCCGTATTTATCTATGTTTGAGACAAAGGCAAAAATTAAAAGTTGAATTTATTACAAGAGGTGTTTTTCTCTCTTTATAAATTTTATAAAATTATTCCGAAGATGAATAAAAAGAATACTGTCTCTTATATTGTGTAAGTCAGAGAGTTCAAAATATTAATAAAATATATACGGGTAAAAAGGATAAAGATTCTCTTGAGCTAGATATAAACATTACAAAAGATCTTCAAATATCTTAGTCATCGCAATTTCTCGACCAGTTTGTGTCCATTTCGTAAGTAATCGTCTTCTCCATTGACCATTGTAATGTTTTTGCCTAATGTTCAGCTCGGTATATCTGTGTACAGTCAAGCTCACGTCCAGTTAGACTATCGAACCGCGAATGTAAGTCATGCACGCCGCATAAGAACGCTCCAAAGGTCAAACTGTCGTCTAACCCAGCCTGAGCTTGACTGTACTTAAGTCTGAATAGCATAAAAACATTTCTATGAACCGGCTACAAAATAGATACATACATACATATATTATCACGCCTTTATCCCTTGCGGGCTACAAAATAAGGTTATAAATTTTACAGAAGTTCCAAAATATCACCGGCCGCAGGATTCGAACCTGCGACTTGCGCTATCAGTAGGTACTAGCAACGCCTCTTTCCACTCTGGGCTACCGCGCTCATCTGACTTTTGACAAAGTATGCAAGTGTATGAAATAAAAAAATCTAAGCGTGTGTATGGTATTCAAAGGGTATCAAACCGTATGTTAGCAACATTTTCAGAATGCTCAATTTTTTTTATAATGTTGGTCACGGAAGGATACAAGCCAAATGGAGTATCTGTGTGTAGTATGCTTGCGCATATCTCAAAAACTATTAGACCGAATTCTGTGTGTAGTATGCTTGCGCATATCTTAAAAACTATTGGAACGAATTCGATGATTTTTTAAGATACAGACTATTCAGTGGAGTACCATTTTATTAAATTAAAAATACGACTTGTTTGAATTCGATAAAAATAGAAGCAAGTAATGGTAAATAGACATCGAGCTCGTAGCTTACAACAACGAAATTGGAACCTGGGTTAGACACTGTTAGATTTTACCTGTCTTTTGCTTCTCGCAATGAGAGTGAGAGGCGACTAAAGGGCTCCTGGGTTACATCTGTATTGCAATTTTAGGTAATGGGCTGACAACATGTCACTACAGCGACACACAATTTACTGAATTAGCCTCAAATGTTTGTCAGATGTTTTTTATGCCGTTTACGTTCTGCCTACCTCGCAAGGGATATAGGCATGATATACGTATCTTTGGGTGACTTATTGGAGCTGAGCTTGACTGTACCAGCGTACCAGCAGTAATACCCCGCCATTGTCGGTTTTTTATCATGTCGTTGGCTTTAAGAAAACGGCTCACAAAAAGTCAGCGTCGTTTCTAGAATTTTCTAGACCCAGGGATGTTTTCAAGAGTTTTAGGCTGTCCCAAGATAAGTACCTATACACTAAGGTATTGGTATTAATTATAGTCTCGAAAGAGGGTAATATCGTATCTAAGCTACGTCCACAAAAAACTAGAGATTTTATATATCCAGTGGATAAAATTACCTCATATGCTGAATGGAGGAGGTTAAATTTATTTAATTCGTGCAATAAATTGTAAGAAATAAGTAAATTTTTAGAACATTTGTAACATTAGATACTTTCAATTGAATTCAATAGGGAAAAGGTTTAGTATTCCAATAACTCTGTAGATGGCGTTGAACTGATTACGTCACTAGATGCCAAAAAATGAAATGAAACATTGTTCTTTCCGAATCTCTCCTTGATTTGATATTAATATTTTGTTTTGTTTGTACGTTGTTTTTGTTGTGGTCTTCGCTAATATGCAGGGAGACTCGTGAAAGTATTTTTTTTATGCGAGTGATGTAACAATGATAAGTAACGTTTCGTTTTACGATCTCGTACATTTAATAAATAAAAAAAAATTAAAGTAATTTGACTTTCCGTTCCTTACTTTAACGTACCATACCAACTACAGCGCCATCTATCCAGCGACTAGGGAAGAGTTTAAATAAGAAAACTCTTGATCCTACAGATTAATCCAAGCTTGCAGGATAATATTGAGACAATCGGGTAACATTCAATGGGACACGCCCGGTTTTGTTTACTATGTACATATATGATATATTGAGAGATGTTTGTGTCAAAATAATACTGCTGAAAATGTTCACACAATGTTTAAATAGATGCAAAACTCATCATGTGATAGGGCGTACAGACGGGCAAACAGACAGAGTTGCCGAAATTATAAGGATGTCTATTTGACTACGAAACCCTATAAAGCGAGTTCGTTGGCTCGTTAGCCAATACCATGATCTGCAATAATGATAAATGCTTAGCATTCTTTATAAAACTCAATTTCAATCCCATTGTGGTTTAAAAATAGAACAATAACGGCATATTTCAATCAGGGCGGCACAGAGCAAAAACTCTACTAGACACGGCAGAAAAACCGCAGTATACGTCGACGACTACATCAACTCTGGCGTTGTTAAGTAGATCTGTTGTAAAAACGTGAGACGATAGTTAGATAGTAAGCGATTGAGGTGACGGTTGGACGGTACAGAATAATAAATAAACAAGTCACACGTAATAATAGCACGTTCACACTAAGCACCTGCTCCTGTAGCGAATATTGCTCTTAATACTACCGCGAAGGTATCAACCCGAGTAAGTGTTCACACACACCCGGTTTTCTATTAAGACAATACAAAATTTATGTAAAAAAAAGTCTTTTTTTTTCAATGACGGATCATGACGTAAATAAGTGATAATACTGTCCTACATTGAATAAAAGAAATTTCATTTTAATTTTCACTGCCGTCATACTCTTCTCGCACCAATATGAGTGAGCCAGATAGCAATAAATTCCAATCGCGATCGTGCTGCCGTTCCTTTAACTCGCGCACTAAAAACCGACATTCGAGGGAGCACGAGAAGTGGCACCGGCATTACGAGTACTTAGCAGCGCGAGTAACCTATTTACATACTCGCGCTGCCTACTTCCCTTACTATTTCCCCGTCCATTGGCATTGTGTGAACAGTGAACATGACATAAAGCGGCGGTTCACTTTATACTATGACGAAAACATTAACTTTTCACTCGTGTGGGAAAACGACTCCACGAACGACACTATGAAGTCTGCTGTCAGTGACAGAGGCAGTGCTTTTATTCTATTATGTGTTTATTTTTTTTAATTCTGCCTGGGCTGGTTTATAATAAAATTGTTATATATTAAGAAGGAAATTGTGCTAGGAAATTGCACTATGCAATTTACTTTTTTTCATCGTCAAGTCAATATACTTAGTTACTAACCAACATTGAAAGTTAAGACGTTAACTTCACTACATATTTTTAAACCTAACCATTTTTACCCATTCTAGACATTCCTCGGGTATCCATGCATGGAAAACTGTATACCAAATTTTTTTAAACTTCCCGTGTTAAGTATATAATTTTAGAAAACTTGCAAACTTTTCTACCGCGGGCAGGATACGAACCTGCAACTTTCGCTATTACTAGAAGCAAAGCCTCATCCATCTGGGCTACCGCGGCTCATCCACAACAAAAAGGAAATAATAGAAAACTATCCTTTTTGACCCATTTTATATGAAAAGAGTTTTTCTCATGTTTGTCCCTTATATATGTACTTGAGCTGACATACAGTATACCACTTCTACGCAGACATCTACCTATATCTAATTCATACTACAAAGATTTCAAGGATAAGAAAAAAATTACGTTCCGCTTGGATAAAAGAACCGTCCAAAACAATGACGGCAAATTAAGAAAGCCTTAGCAAATAAGACATCGTAATTTATTTACCTTACCCTGTATTTACTTACTGAAATTCTAGACTAGACGATTAATTGCCTTTCCGAGGTAGTTGCTAGGATCCAATAGTTAAACACTAAATAGAGACTTCTCGCTATTCTTGCTATAGAAATGCCTCCTTAGTGTCCATTTTACTAAATTAAATCTTGTTTCATTAAGTAAAATATTGCATAAATATTTCCCGATTTTATAACCACTGAATGATTACCAATAACATGACATGCTTGAAATGAGTTTCAGTACACTATAACGTCAATCTGACCAAAAAGGTCATATTGATAAATTGCCGTGTGATGCCGGCTTAGAATGGCATCACCCTATTTCTTTGCCGTAGGAGTTGTAAGAGGCGGCTGGGGGACTTGAGGGTGTGTGTTGCAATTTTAGGCGATGGGCTGACAACCTGTCACTATGGCGATGCGCAGTTTTCCGATTGATATCAAGTATGTGTCAGACGTGGCGTAAATGTATGTTTTTACGGCCGTTTGTGCTCTGCCTACCCTCAAGGGATAATCGTGATATGTGTGTATTGGTAAATTACGTTTTAAAATTTCAACGGATTTAAGTTATGTTGGATTTTACAATTATAACGTTAACTACACAACACAACTTAAATACGTTAAAAATTGCTTCATTGTGATACATTACGTTTTCATCAGATAGTTTTTTTTTATGATGGCGCCATCTATACTTAAGGAGCCTTTAAACAAGATCTCGTTACTTATTACTTAAGTACAACTCGAGTTGTTCATTGCCTTTGTGAATTCCCCGGTCGGGTTTGTTTTTGCTGTAATACCAATTCGTTGCTTCCCTTCCCGTCTCAGTCCCGGTTTGCCACTGTTCGTCATCAACAATTTAAATACACTAATATTATAAAGAGGGGTATTTTTATTGTATGTTTGTTTAAATTGAATAGGCTCCGAAACTACTGGCCCAATTTATAAGTCTTTGCCATTAGAATCCTACATTATCCCTGGTGAACATAGGTTATGTTAAAATGTCTTTTTCCTTTTGGAAAACGGTAAGCAGCGAGTGAAACCGCAGGACAGGCCGCTAGTATGATGTTATGAAGATGCTAGTCGATGTTTTATCTTACGAGCACCGGCAATCCATACCCGCCTGCGCTTACGTACACAAAAACAATGTGTATGTTATGTACACCACACCACAGATAATATAATACTACTCGACCACACACACAAACATGGCCCACCGGCAATCGTGATTTAAAATATCTGTTGCTAATTATTTGTTATTTAATTTACACGTCCCGGTTTGTCACAGCATTAACATTTGCTTTGGAGTTAAAATGATTGGTCTGATTGAGGCGACTAAGCGACTCAAGGATTTCATGTGTATAAAAATTTTAGGCGACAAGCTATCTATCCCGCAAGGTATAAAGGCGTGATATGTGTACGTATGTTTATGATTGTAAGTACTTTCGAAGCCTTGGGTAGATTGTGGCAAACAGGGAACATATAAAAAAATACAAAGAATATGAATGATAATGAAAATTCAATGTAGGATAGTATTATTGCTTTTTGACGTCATGATCCGTCATTATAAAAAAATAATTTGTAAAACACAATTTTCTCTTTTTAGTAACAATTTTGTATTGTCCTAATAGAAAACCGGCTCGGGCGGGATAAAAAAATAAAGGCCCTACTCGGGGCTGGCCAGATTAATCACACGGCATATAACTTTACGCGAACACGACAATTGTTTCAAATTGAAGTCAAGCGACAAAGCGTGTTAAATTTACGTTATTTGCATTTTGTTTTAATATCTCTGTGGCGTAAGTTCTGGGCCGGTACCGTTTAGTGTCTGCCATTGACACGCTATAAAGAATAGCTCTGTGACCAAACAGGGACTGTGACAAACCGAACCTAACCTCTTCTCAGTATTTAGTGCTCGGAATTTTGCTGTACAAGTATTTACTGTCTTGCAAAAGCTGATGCAGCTTTTGTGTAAGACAAGTGAAATGTATGACTTTGGAATGTTGTTGCGAATGTGTACAAAAACCTAGCTTTTATCCCGCTGTGGATTCTTCAGCAAATTACTGGAATTTCCCATAAAGATTTAGTGCATTACGGTTTGAATACACTATCACGTAGTACCTGCTTACTATTTACGTATAACTATAATCTAGCCGTTTAGGCTCTGCCGTAAGGGATTATAGGCGTGATATATGTATGTATGTATCTACACTAATTATTATAAAGAGGAAAGATTTGATTGTAAGTTTATTTATTTGTTTGTTCGTTTAAATTTAACAGGCTCCGAAACTACTGGACTGATTTTAAAAAAATCTTTTACTATTAGAATGCTACATTATCCCTGATAGACATCAGGCTATATTAAATTGTCTTCTTCCCGCGGGAAAATGGTTAGCAGCTGGTGTAACCGCTGGGCAGGCCGCTAGTTTTATAATAAAAGGTAGAACAACGGGCTAAGTAACGATGCTACCATCAATCAGCATGGCCTAGCGACACAAAAACACCATTCATAGTTCACTGTCGCCAAGTCAACTGAACGTAGTAAAGTGACTCTAGGCCAACGCGCTTTTTACCACGGCAAAAGCATTATTCCCACCGGAAAACAGCTAGCAGAGCCTCTTAGCGGACATTTAGTTTTTTAAATTTCATAAATATACATCACGCCTATAATCCCTTGCGGGGTAGGCAGAGCCAAAACGGACATTTACGATACGTCTGACAAAAATTTGAGGGTCATTCGGAAAATTGTGTATCGCCATAGTGACCGGTTGTCAGCACATCGCCTAAAATTGCAATACAAACCCTCGAGTCCCTTCGTCGCCTCTTACGACTCCCACGGGAAAGAAATGGGGTGATGCCATTCCAAGCCGGCATCATACGGCAAGCGAGTGGAACCGTACAATCTACACTAATATTATAAAGAGGAAAGATTTGATTGTTTGTTTGTTTGTTTGTTTGTTTGTTTGTTTGTTTGCATCGAATAGGCTCCGAAACTACTGGCCCGATTTTAAAAATTCTTTCACCATTAGAATCCTACATTATTCCTGATGAACATAGGCTATATTTTATACGAGAAAAAAATAGGGATCCGCGTGAAAATTTCGATAATGTAACCCAACGTGCGAAAAATTTACAAAAAAAATATCTTATATCGCGTACGCTGTGGAAATTATTGACAATAGAGCAAAGTGATGTACTACAGTTTTATAGAGGACATCAATATCTATAATAATGTCTGCGATACCATATGTCTAACTATTACAGTTATGCCACAATAACTACTTTTTCATTTAAAAATGTACCAACTACGCCACATTATTCGTACCCGTCGTGTAATGATTACATTTAATCATTACTGTATTAAAGGGTGTCAGGGATAACCCTCAGAATACTAATGGGTACATGCAGACCATGAAACTGAACAACTTTCCCGTAGGAACATATTTCAGGAAACGTAAAAAAACTGACTTCCCATAGTGAATGCAGTCAGCTGATTGTGATTTTGTATGGAAGGTAGTTTTTTTGGCGTTTCCTGACATATGTTTCTAGGGGAAAGTTGCCCAGTTTTATGTTTCATGCACCCCCTATCAGTATTCGAAGGGCTGTCCCTTACTCGGTATAAAAAGACGACAAAAAACATTAAATAATGCATTAAAAAAATCTACACTAAAATAATACATACATACATATCACGCCTATTATCCCTTGCGGGGTAGGCAGAGCGTAAACGGCCGCAAAAACGGACATTTACGCCACGTCTGACATATATTTGAAGGTCATTCGGAAAATTGTGTATCGCCATAGTGACAGGTTGTCAGCCCATCGCCTTAAATTTCAATACACACCCTCAAGTCCCTTAGTCGCCTCCTACGACTGCCACGGGAAAGAAATCGGGTGATGGTTTTCTAAGCCGGCATCACACAAAAATAATAATTATATACATACATACACATACACATATCAAGCCTATAATCCCTTGCGGGGTAGGCAGAGCGTAAACGGCCGCCTAGAACGGACATTTACGCCACGTCTGACAAACATTTGAGGGTCATCCGGAAAATTGTGTATCGCCATAGTGACAGGTTGTCAGCCCATCGCCTTAAATTGCAATACACACCTTCGAGTCCCTTAGACGCTTCTTACGACTCCCACGGGTAAGAAATGGGGTGATGCTATTGTAAGCCGCCATCACACGGCACATAATTATATAATCTACACTAATATTAGAAACAGGATTTTATTTACTGTTTGTTTGAATTAAATAGGCTCCGAAACTACTGGACCGATTTAAAAATTCTTTTACCGTTAATTGAAATTGAAATTCTTTATTCAATGTAGGATAGTATTATCACTTATTGACGTCATGAACCGTCATTCTAAAAAAAGAAATTTGTATCACACATTTTTTTTTTATTAGGTACAATTTTGTTATCACCTAAAAACATAGAAAACCGGCTCGGGCGGGATAAAAAAAATAAAAATATAGGCACTGCCATGGGGCTGGCCAGATTAATCACACGGCATGTAACTTTACGCCACCACCATCTGAAAACGATATTTGTTTCAAATTGAAGTCAAGATTTTTAGAATCCTACATTATCCCTGATGAACATAGGCTATATTAAACTGTCTTATTCCCGGGGGGAAATTGTTAGCGGCGGGTGAAACCGCTGGGCGGGCTGCTAGTAAATTATAATTTGGTGACCGCTACCTATTCTATAATACACCACCTGGAGTTGTAATTCAGGTCAAAATGTGTTATTTTAAGCATTCACTCACAGTATCTATGTTTAAAAATAACATGCATTAAACGCTTTAAAACATCGAAGTTTGCATCAGATGGAAAACATCAACGTTACGTTGATTTATTGCATAATATCTATTACTTTGGTAAAGTTCTATTTTAAACTACCACCGGCCCGCCCAGCGGTTTTACCCGCTGCTCACCGTCCCCCGCGAGAAAAGGCCCGGCATGCATTTTATATAAAAACTACCTCTTGACTCTTGAATCACTCTATCTACTAAAGAAAACCACATCAAAATCCGTTGCCTACTATTTGTGATTTAAGCGCACATAGGGAAACGAGAAGCGACTTCATTTGATACTATTTAGTGATAAGTGAAGTATACATATTTTTCTAACTGTTCATAATATATCAACGTTAAATTACAGAACCACACTACCTATAACCTTCAATTTACTATTAATATGTAGACTAGCGACCCGTCCCGATGCTACCCATTTTCTAGTAGGAATAGAAGTATTTGCCGCGGTAAAAGATACCTATATACATACATTTCTCTTGAATCAATTTATTTACTTACTAGCAGCCCGCCCAGCGGTTTCACCCGCTGCTAACAATTTCCCCCCGGGAATAAGACAGTTTAATATAGCCTATGTTTATCAGGGATAATGTAGGATTGATTAGAAGATTAATTAGAATTAGGATTCCAAAAATGTTGACATCAATTTGAAACAAATATCGTTTTCAGATGGCGGTGGCGTAAAGTTACATGCCGTGTGATTAACCTGGCCAGCCCCTTTTATCCCACCCGAGCCGGTTTTCTATTAGGTCATAACAAAATTGTAATAAAAAATAGAAAAATGTGTGATACAAATTTCTTTTTTTAGAATGACGGTTCATGACGTCAATAAGTGATAATACTATCCTACATTGAATAAAGAATTTCAATTTCAATTAACGGTAAAAGATTTTTTTTAATCTGTTTAGTAGTTTCGGAGCCTATTCAATTCAAACAAACAATAAAAAAAACCTGTTTCTAATATTAGTGTAGATTATATTATTATTATTTTAGTGTGATGCCGGCTTAGAATAGCATCACCCGATTTCTTTCCCGTGGGAGTCGTAGGAGGCGACTAAGGGACTTGAGGGTGTGTACCTATGCAATTTTAGGCGATGGGCTGACAACGTGTAACTATAGCCATACACTATTTTCCGAATGACCCTCAAACATATGTCAGACGTGGCGTAAATGTCCGTTTTTGCGGCCGTTTACGCTCTGCCTACCCCGCAAGGGATATGTGTATGTATGTATTATTTTAGTGTAGATTTATTTAATGCATTATTTAATGTTTTTTTGTCGTCTTTTTTATACCGATTAAGGGACAGCCCTTCGAATACTGATAGGGAGCATGAAACATAAAACTGGACAACTTTCCCCTTGAAACATATGTCAGGAAAGGCAAAAAAAAATACCTTCCATACAAAATCACAATCAGCTGACTGAATTCACTATGGGAAGTCAGTTTTTTTACGTTTCCTGAAATATGTTCCTAGGGGAAAGTTGTTCAGTTTCATGGTCTGCATGTACCCTATCAGTATTCGGAGGGCTATCCCTTACACCCTTTAATACAGAAATGATTAAATGTAATCATTACACTGGTACGAATAATGTGGCGTAGTTTGTACATTTTTAAATGGAAAAGTAGTTATTGTGGCATAACTGTAATAGTTAGACATATGGTATCGCTGACATTATTATAGATAATGATGTCCTCTATAAAACTGTAGTACATCACTTTGCTCTATTGTCAGTAATTTCCACAGCGTACGCGATATAAGATATTTTTTTGGTAAATTTTTCACACGTTGGGTTACATTATCGAAATTTTCACACGGATCCCTATTTTTTTCTCGTATAAAATATAGCCTATGTTCATCAGGAATAATGTAGGATTCTAATGGTAAAAGAATTTTTAAAATCGGGCCAGTAGTTTCGGAGCCTATTCGATGCAAACAAACAAACAAACAAACAATCAAATCTTTCCTCTTTATAATATTAGTGTAGAAAAAAACGCATCAATATCCGTTAAGTACTATTTGTGATCTAAGCGTAAGTACATAGGCACATAGGGACACGGGAAGCGACTTCATTTTATACTATTTAGTGATTAGTGAAGTATACAAGTATACCGTGTGATGCCGGCTTAGAATAGCATCACCCCATTTCTTTCCCGTGGGTGTAGTAAGAAGCGACTAAGAGACTCGAGGGTGTGTATTGCAAATTTAGGCGATGGGCTGACAACCTGTCACTATGGTGATACACAATATTCCAAATGACCCTCAAATGTTTGTCAGACGTGGCGTTAATGTCCGTTTTTTTGCGGCCTTTTACGCTCTGCCTACCCCGTAAGGGATTATAGGCGTGATAAATGTATGTATGTATGAAGTATACATATTTTTCTAACTGATTCATAATTATAATAACAACGTCAAATTATCAATGTTACAGAATGACACTATAACCTTCAATTTGCTATTTATATGTAGACTAGCGACCTGCCCCGACGCTACCCGTTTTCTAGTAGGAATAGAAGTATTTCCCACGGTAAAAGATACCCATAAACCGTCCTCTTGAAGGACTTTATCTATTAAAAACCGCATCAAAATCCGTTAAGTTTTTATAAGCTAAACATGTTCCAGGACAGAAAGCGGAAAGTGACTTTGTTTTATACTGTGTATGTACCTAGTACCTAGTATGTAATGTATCTATACACCCAAAAAACATTATTTACATCACATGAACAGCCACAACAGTCCACTGCTGGACTTGGGCCTACCCCAATTGTGGGGGCCATACCCACCACGCTTGGCAGGCGGATTGGCGATCGCAGTGCAAGATGTTGCATTCACAGGGAATGCTGCTGCCCATTCCCAGTATGATCATCCCTCAGTTGCTTTTTACGACACCCACGAGTAGAATTGAGGTGACGCTATTCTAAGCCGGCTCCACACGGCAAAATCATTATATATATATATATATATTTTTTTTTGTATTTGTAAACAGTATAAAGCATCCACTAACAGATCAGAAATTACGACTAATGAGCAAAACCGTATTGTGATAACGGCTTAGAAAAGCATCACCCCAATTCTACCCGCGAGCATCGTAAAAAGCGACTGAGGGATAAATTCATCCAGGGAATAGGCAGCAGCGTTTCCTTGTGAATACAAAATATTGCACTGCGCTCGCCAAGCGTGGTGAGTATGGTATTACCCCCCAATCGGGGGAGGCCCATGTCCAGCAGTGGAATTTTGCGGCTGTTAAGTAAGTAAATAAAAACACTTTATTGCACATTCAAAACACAAATAAATAACAGGAAAACTTAAACTAAAAATGCGCAAAGGCGGCCTTATCGCTGAAAGCGATCTCTATCAGACAACCTTTGGGTGGAGGAGAAATCAAAGGGAAGAAGAGAGTAGTGCATAAAATAAAGGTAAGATTAGACAGTGTAAGTTAATGTGTGTATGTATGAGCAAAACCGCACACGAAATGCAAATTTATTACACGAATGGACCACAACCGCCGCCGACATTTTGGTTCATGAGGTGTAGGGTTCGTGCTAAACTAGCCCTGTTTAAGGCCCATTTTCCTGAAAAATTGGTCCTTATCACGTTGCACCAGCGAAAAACAGCCAATCATTTCGCGCTTATATTTTAGCGAGATTTTACGGTTCTATCGACATGGAAACTAGAAAAATGTCGTCACAATGTCTAATTCAGCTATTTTTACTAGAAAAGGTATGTATGCAAATTATAGCATAAAACTTTGGTAATAACTTTAAGACTGCATAACATGATATTGAAAAAAATATTCAAATAGAGGTTAGTTTGTTATTTTCTATCAAGTAAAGTTTGTCAAATTGTGTAACTGATAGTATCTGTTCTGTTACATTCTCGACAATAACGTTTTTTTTAGCAAACTGAAGTGACAGTGGGCTGGGCACATCTGTCATAGGACCGACGGACGGTGGAGTAAGCGGGTTCTCGAGTGGAGGCCACGGCTCGGCAAGCGTAGCGTTGGACGACCTTCGGTCAGATGAACCGATGACTTAAAAAGGCGGCTGGTAGCGACTGGACGGCGAAAACGAGAGATCGTGCCCTATGGCGTACCCTGGGTTCTACGTCCAGCAGTGGACTGCAATAGGCTGATGTATGTAGGCTGCGCGTATGACTTTAGTGCTTTACACGCGCTCCACACGCGCATACGTCTGAATCCGCTAAGGTCGGTGCCCTGGTAACAGAACAGTTGAAAGTAAACCAGGATGCGATGCGAAACGTGTAGAAAGCATCAATTGGTGACTACTTGGTTATGGTCGGTGTGATCCGTAACAAATTGCCGTTTAGCATATACACATACCTAGCTTGCACATGATAACGACTAGTGATGACCGAGTGCTATCAGCAGCACTTTAAATGAGTATTTAAAGAAATACCAAATTTTTAAAACACTTTCCGTGTTATGTATACAATTTTGAGTAGGAATGGAACCTGCGACTAACGCCATCACTAGTGGCGACGCCTCATTCATCCATAAAATCGGTGTTTTAAACATATGGTATTCCATTATTCCATATTTATCTCGGGTTTTTGTCGCTTAGGCTACATTGACTGTCCCGATGTCGTAGTTGATAGTACCCCTGCTTGCTACGTCGTGGGTCGTGGGTTCGATCCCACGCAACATAAATATTTGTAAGTTAATTTTAAACATTTGTGTTGAATCTGGGTGTTTTCTATGTAGTATAACATGTATTTATTTACAAAAAAAGATGTAAGTATTAATAATATCAGCCATCTAGTTCCTTACAAGATTGGCTTAAGATGAGTGAAGACTTGCTTAGTTTGGGGCTAGATGGCCCTGTGTGAAATGTCCAGAATATTAATTTATATTTAATCTGTAAATAATGAGCCTACCCCTTTGGGAAAGAGGCGTGATTTATGTATGTATGTAAATAATGAATCAGTCGCTGGGTATTAGTTGCAACTAACCCGGTAGATGAAGCCGTGCCACGCGTAATTGACATTAAGATACATTTGCAAAATTCGAGACGCTTTTCAAATAGGCTCTAGAATTTCTATGTTTATGTGTTTTGTGCACAGACAGTACAATATAAAATGATTGGTCGACGGTAGGGATCGGAAGGTTCTCAAAACCGGTTTTGAGTTCCGATATTAGAGATCAATTCCGGAATAGTAAAAATGTCTTTCGGATCAATATTTTTTCGATTTCAGGAAGTTTTCGCGTGAGTCATGAACAGTTCTTAGGTATTGGTATGACAAAATTCCTGCAAACAGGGGCCAGGTAGTAGGAAACTTCATTATTTTATTATCAATGGTTATGCCCCGAAAAATTTAGGAAAAACATGAAAATACTTCTGTCAAAACCGGTTTTAACGATTTTAAAGCTATGAAAACTGTAATCGGATTTTCCGGTTTTTCGAAATTTCGGTTTCCATCCAAGTCGCCGCTCGTTACTTCGTCACAGATATACAAAACGAATTACCTGTATTTAGCATACATACGCGTTGCGCTGCTTAGGGGTCAACGACCGGCGAAACAGTGTCACTGTTACTGTAAGCGCTGAACTGTGGTAAACGCAATGACGTAAATGCCTACACTTCTTTATTTCGCCTAGCAATCTTCTATTTTCTTTTCGAGTGGGACACCCAGTCGTCCAACGACTCGACGAACCCTGGTGTCAGAGTTTTGTATCTGATATGGTTGTGTGACGACCGCCGTCTAAGTAATCATAGACAGCAACCGGGACCAACGGCTTAACGTGCCCTCCGAAGCACGGAACCAGCTGTCTTTTCGGACAATCAGGTGGTTCAGCCTGCGATGTCCTAACCACACGGGGAACAAATTCAAAAGTGATAAATGGGCGATTCTCTGTAAACTCGTCATGGCCTCATACAAAGGCTGTCCAGACAAATTTTTTAAACATTTTTGAAAAAAATCTGTTTTATTACTTAGGAAATTAGCTGTAACTTTTGATACATAAGAGGTGCGGTTGAATTAATGCCTAATTTCTGAGATAATTGTGATTTTTTTAAAAAACGTGGCAGGGGACTGTTGGGTGCGGCAGGGGACTGTTTTAAAAACAATATAGTCATATTTATAGTATGGATTATTTATTATTTTAGTGCTTAAATTCGCACGATCGTACAATAATAAGTAATTCTAAAGTTATAAGGTAAAAACACTTCGTGAAGGTCGCTTTCTGATCAAACCTGGAGTCCAACCACGGATAGTAAACCAATATCCAATTGGTTTACTGTTAATGGCATGGCTTTAAATGTCAACAAGGGGCAACAAACCAACATATTGCACTTCCAACTGCGCAAATCAAATATGCATAACCTTGACGTTGAGATAAATACAACAGTTCCCCAGGTCAATAAAGTGAAGTATCTAGGATTCACTATTGATTCCGGTCTAACATGGTCAGCCCACATAGATGGCTTGTGTGACAGGTTATCATCTGCATGTATCGCGCTATCCAGATTGCGTCACTCCCTGACAACCGACAATCTCAAAAAGGCATATTATGGATATTTCCACACGATTCTTGCATATGGTGTGGATCTATGGGGTACAGCCGCAAATCGAGATCGAGCATATAAGCTTTCAAAACGGGCCATACGAATAGTAGCCGATAATGTTATGACCATCATGCTCAGAGGTCCAAGATCTTGGAATGAGGTCTGTTGTTGAAATATTGGTAAGACGAACCTTCACTGAGTTCCCAACACTCGGGGACAGTCATAACTTCAACACCCGAAATCGCCACCTCTTGTAAGCACCGCGGTGTAGACTGGCAAAGGCGCGAAAATTGCTTCGAGTTTTTGACCAAGTATGGTCAATGCACTGCCTACGCGCGTTAAAGATGGTACTAGCACAAACTCCTTCGCTTATAGACTGAAAGATATTTTGAAACCAGTGCTGTTTTGGAGTCCTTGCAGCGGTACCAAGTGGATTGGCGAGATGTGGCGATGTTGAGAAGCCTCTGTCAAATGGCAACGAAGTCCGTGCAAGTACAAAACCACAAAACAGGATCCATTCAACTTCTCCGAGGTTTAAGACGTCATATCCCTGGAACTCTCGACCAATGCGCTGGAGGATATCTTCCAGACTCTGCAGTGGGATTGACTAGGCATCAAGGACAACGGCGAATACCTCACACATCTCCGCTTTGCCGACGATATAGTTATAATGGCTGAATTGCTGCAGGATCTGCATAAAATGCCAACCAGTCTCAACGCCGCCCCGAGACGTGTTGGACTCGGGATAAACTTGGACAAGCTTAAAGTCATGTTCAATCAACACATCATCCCCGAGCCGGTCTCCGTCAAAGGTGTGTGGTGTGTGGGAAAACTTTGCAGCTGGGCAGAGACAACTCTGAGGCTGAAATCACCGGAAGAGTACAGCTGGTCTGGGCAGCATTTAGGAAGTTGCATCGTATTCTGGAATCACATTAGCCACAATGCCTCAAGACCAAAGTGTTCGATCAGTGCGTCTTACCAGGCATGACCTACGGAGCCGAGACGTGGAACCTGATAGTTAAACTGGCCCACCGGCTACTGTCCCTCAGAGAGCTATGGAAAGGTGTATGCTCGGGATCTCGCTACTGGATAAAGTACGGTATGAGATTATTCGCCAGAAGGCTAAAGTAACGGACATAGCTTGGAAGTGTAGCAAGCTGTAGTGGCAGTGAGCTGGTCAAATTTGTCGTGAACTCACAGGCAGTGGAGTAAGCGGGTTCTTGAATGGAGGCCACGCCAGACGGACCAATGCCCTAAAAAAGACTGCTGGTAGCGACTGGAAGGCGAAAACGAGAGATCGTGCTCTATGGCGTACCCTGGAGGAGGCCAACGTCGACCAGTGGACTGCAATAGGCTGATGTATGTATGTTATCTTAATCGCACTGCTTATCTCCTTTTCTGTAACGATTTCTCCTCTTGGGAGAATAGAAATATGAAGAATCAACAGTCCTCTGACGTGTAGAACAGTCCCCTGCCCTATTGCCAGACAGGGGACTGTCGTCAGGGGACTGTTTTTTTTGGTGTTATGGTGGATTATTTACAAAACTTCTGAAAAAGAATTCCTTACGTAGCCACCAATGAATAGGAACCAGGAGCATAGAAATGATAAATAGGAATTATGTGATTCCACTAATAAACGCCAGTAAAATCACTTACCAGAGGACTGTTGGTGGTGCCGACTCAAACACTCACTCACGCCACTGATGACGCTCTGGCACTGAAAGAAATGGTGTCGCTTCGCTTTTGCCGGGACTGTGTATAACTGCACACTGATAGCGTTTTGTTACACGACAAAATTAATTTGAAAACAATACATTCTTCTTTTTTTGGAGGTTTGAATTTTTGGCAGGGGACTGTTTAAAAAATCCCTGGACAACTTTCACATTACAGTATTTAATTGAAACAAATATGTAATGATCTCATGTCTAATGAAAAAATGTTTTTACATTATTCTATTTTAAGATAATAGTAACCAAATATATGCAGTGTTTATGAATTCTTTATAATTAGTACCTTTATACGGGTATTCTGCAAATGGGACAGCCAGGGGACTGTCTTTTTGGGGCTTTGACAATTTGTAGTTTAAAATATAAAATTGTAACCGTCCTAAATAATACTGTGCTATAAAGTGTGCATGTTTTACTTATGATTAGAAGGATTGTTATTTTTTTTAAACCATCTATTTAATCAAAACTTGTCTGGACAGCCACTCTACAATCTTACAGAGAATCGCCCAAATATCAACTTTGTGTGTGCCCCACCGAGAATCGAACCCGGAACCTTTGCGTCGC
Organism: Tuta absoluta; assembly: GCA_027580185.1. Lineage (NCBI taxonomy): Eukaryota > Metazoa > Arthropoda > Insecta > Lepidoptera > Gelechiidae > Tuta > Tuta absoluta. The sequence continues at coordinate 2,156,913 of JAQAHW010000004.1, forward strand.
AGGCAGTCGCACTACCACTGCGCCACATCGGCCGTCTAGCAATCATAAACCCAATTGAGCCAAAGAGTTTTATTACTTGAAATAAGTTAAAATTTGAAAAGAAATTGTATCTGTTATCGGTTAGATTCTCGACAATACCTTTATCACGCCACATCAGCTGTAAATAGTCTAATCCGTGCTAATATTATAAATCTGAGAGTTTGTGTATGTATGTATGTATGTTTGTTACCTCTTCACGCTCAAACGGCTTGACCGATTTGGATGAAATTTAGAATACAGGTAGAGTATAACCTGGATTAACACATACCGCGGAAAAACAACTATTACCACGGTAAAATGAGTGGCAGCGGGTGAAACCGATGGGAGGAAATCTAGTTTAAAATATGTATATATAAATTCATTTACTTTCTTTTACCTCTGGCAATACATCAACTTTAACCCCCCTATTTCCCAGACGCCAAATCGAATTAAAAGCACCTCGCAGCTCCCCGGTTCTTGCACAAATGAAAGTTTTGACGAACAATGACGGATGGGTCCTTTGATCTCGCGACGCCCATTGTTCTAAGCCGATGACTGAACACTTTTTAAACTTCGCCAGTGTGATGTAATTGATTGATTCCCTCATTTTGTTGGAAAATCTACCCTTTAGATATCACTTTAGATTTGCCGTGTGATGCCGGCTTAGAATAGCTCTTAGAATAGTATCATCCCATTTCTTTACCGTGGGTGTCGTAAGAGGCGACTAAGGGATTCGAGGGTGTGTATTGCAATTTTAAGCGATGGGCTGACAACCTGTCACTATGGCGATACACAATTTTCCGAATGACCCTCAAATGTGTGTCAGACGTGGCGTAGATGTCCGTTTTTTGCGGCCGTTTGCGCTCTGCCGACCCCGCAGGGGATAATAGGCGTGATGTGTGTGTAGATATCACAACATAGTCTACACCAATATTATAAAGATTTGATTGTATGTTTGAATTGAATAGGCTCCGAAACTACTGAACCGATTTAAAAAATTCTTTCTCCATTGGAATCCTACATTATCCCTGATGAATATAGACTATATTAAAATGTCTTATTCCCGCGGGAAAACGGTTAATAGCAGGAGTATAAAATAAAATTCCGTGTCCTATTGCATGCTTAAATCTATATAACTACGCAACAGATTTTGATACAGTTTCTTTTCATAGATAGAGTGATCCAAGAGGCAGGTTTTTAGGTACTTTTACCGCGAAAAGCTTTGTTCCTTTAGGAAAACGGGTAACATATCATTGGCTGAAACCGCTGGTCGGGTCGCTATTCTACGTATAAATAAGCTACGTAGAAAAATACTTCACTAATCGTTAATTTACTTAAACATCGATCGGTTGCGAGATCGCAAATGTTTTTGTAAATACGGCATACGAATAAAAACAAATGAATAGAAATCATCGCCTATAAACACATCAGGCTAGTCATGTCAATGCCAGTATTGAAAAAAGTATTAACCCAGGCTATGGTTTCATTATTGGAAATTGTAGAAGCCTATAAACCTTACTTATAGGGCTGGTGTACATCTAGCGACAATTTTCGGGAGCCAAGTGCTGTAGCGAATAAAAATTGGAACTATCGTGCGTGATTGAATAGTGATTTTTAGATGACAACGGCCTCGGTGTCATCTACATCATATCATACACAAGAGTGAGATTTACCTACGCGAGCATGCACCCTGCGCGCTATTATGAAAATTCTGTAACATAACTAACTAAACAGCCATAACAGTCCACTGCTGGACATGAGCCTCCCTAGTCCCTATATCAGGGAGCATTTGCCAAACTCACTGGCAGGCGGAATGGACAGCGCAGCGTAATGTGTTGTATTCACAGAGAATGCTACTGCTAATTCCCTGGATTCATCCCTTAGTCGCTTTTTACGACACCCACGGGTAGATATGGGGTGAGAAACACATGATCTCGAAAAAATTATGAACTCTATATGTATATTATAACACATGCTAAGCCACTTACGTCACGGTGCATTAAATGTAATTTAAAATATAACACACGTAATGCATTCGGACAAAACCATCCGGTTACATAATTACACATTATATTCAGTAAAAACTGAATGAATCTCACGAAATACAGAGATACACATCAAATTGTGTTTTGATTATATTTCCTGTACCTACCACACACCGACAAAGTCAAGGCCAAAAACGCATTTGACGCGCAAGTATGGTTTGGTAAAGTGTAAAATTCATTGCTTTGCAAATATGTTCATGTCGACAATAAAGTAATCTTCAACTTATAGTTTCCAGGTTTTACAATACAATTGAAAAAGAGGAGTTACAATGCCGTGTGATGCCGGCTTAGAATAGCATCACCCCATTTCTTTCCCGTTGGTGGTGTCATGAAAGGCGACGAAGGGACTCGAGGACGTGTCTTGCAATTTTAGGCGATGGGCTGACAACCTGTCACTATGGCGATACACAATTTTCTGAATGACCCTCAAATGTTTGTCAGACGTGGCGTAAATGTCCGTTTTCTGCGGCCGTTCACGCTTTGCCTACCCCGCAAGGGATAAAGGTGTGATATATGTATGAATTTATGTATGAGTTACAATGTCATTAGGATGAAAACGACAATGATTTAATAAAAGCATTTAAAGTTAAAGCCGAGCCTGTATGTATTAGCCAGACATGCCCGAGTTGCCCGACCAAATCGGTGAAACAGCGACCAAATATTCACGACATGTTATCATGAAAATTTTACTAGTCACCGATAGCGAAATCTCAAGGTGGGCTGGTGAAATATGACAAAAATATTTTGAGTTGCCATATTAACCGTTAGGTTGAAATATGACAAAAATATTTTGAGTTGCCATGTTAACTCAAATCAGCTGATCGGCAATTTTGCGTGGGAGGTCCAAGTTTTTTCTTCGTATTTCGAACAATTTTTTTAAATTTTTTTTAATGATGGGTTTGCTCTTGACTCTAGTCTGGGTCATAGGACAGAGACAGAGACATTTATTGTACTTAGTATTCTTGTTTTATTAGCCCAAATTTATTTTAATCTTATTAAGTAAGTTGTACACGTCAACTGCCTCACTTTATGCCTTCTCACTACCCTAGGTCTGCTGTAAGAGATTTCTTTTTAGAAATAAGCTGACCTGTTGTGTATTGTTCTATATGTTATGTCCTTTGTGTTATATTGTGTACAATAAACGGTTAAATAAATAAATAAATAAATACAGAGTCTAAGATGGAGCGAGCTCACCCAGAAGAAGCCGTTAAGGCACTGGCACTCCCACACACTGACGGAATGCAGCAATCTACTTGGCGCCAGACTTCGGTGGGATGGTGGTCGCGAGCCAGGCGGCCCCTTACGGAGCCTTCCACTCCACCGCTGAGTGGGATCGTTCAGCCGGACTTATCCACAGGCAAGCCTGTGTTGCCGTTGCCCGCGGTGGACCGCTAGGAGGTAAATCCCATACCACCCCAAACCTATGTTCCTTGGGGAAAGTTGTTTATTATCACCAGCGTCTTGAGTTTTCACTATCGGTTACTAGTGAAATTTCACCATTTATTTTCGGTATATATTAGGGCTATATTTATAACCACTAAGGCCTAAGTGTGGCAGCCGAGAGTCGTTGCGTTTACGAGTTGCACGCCGAGCAAAACGCAAAAATTTATTCAAAATTAAGTGATTGTAATTTGGCTTAGCTACCGAAATTGTTACTCATTCTCATGATAAAATGACAAGGGAATTTGGGCTTCTCCCTCTACTAACTCACAAAAACTACTTTTTCATTTAGGTATTAAAAGAAAATAACTCAACGTCGCAATGAGATGCCTAATACTTGCATTTCCAATAGCACGGTCTGCTGCACATTATTACAACGAGTGTTTTGCTTTTCCTTATGTTTTTGACTCGGCCTTCTGTCTGATAATGATAACTCAACCAGCATATTAATTTCAAAAGTGTATGTATGGATAATTTCAATTTGATTAAATATCGATTGTAGGAATAGATAACTTCAATTATTTTAATATAATGATTCTATTTCTTATCCAGCCAACATAGAATAGAACTCACATTATGACTGATAAAAATCGGTCAAGTGCGAGTTGAACTCGTGCACGAAGTTTGGTTTTTTTCTATAGTGTAAAGTTGGTCAAATTGTGTGACTGATTACACTGATGGCATATATGTAATCTGTTAGAGCCTTGACAATAACATATATTTTTATCAGAATTTTATGGCTGTAATTGTCTAAATAAAACTGGTAAAAAAATATTTCTCGTGCTATATCCCCGCCTTAATATAATTTTATTCTGTTTTTTAATATTAATTGTTATTGTGGCAAGAGTAATACATGTTCTGTGAAAAGTTCAATTGTCTTACTATAACCGTTCATGCGATACAGCCTCCGAATCGAACCATTATCAATAACCAAAACGTAAGTATTCTAAACTGGTCTGGGCAATATTTTTGAAGCATACAAAATATTGATTATGTAGCATGTTTCACCCCTCTATTGAAAGGCTTCTCAGTCTCAAGGTAAAAGAAACAAGGTCTCTGTCTGTTCACATGTAGCTTCCCAGGCTTCCATTCATAGGTATATCCTTACATAGTGTTAGAGACACACCATTTTCTGAATGACTTAAATGTTTGTCAACATCACCCCATTTGTTTCCCGTAGGTGTTGTAAGAAGCGACTTTGGGACTCGAGGGTTAAAACAACCTATCACTATTGTGATACATAACTTTCTGAATGACCCTCAAATGTTTGTCAGACATATGGTAAATGTTAGATTTTTACGGCCGTTTACGTTCTGCCTACCCCGCAAGGGATATAGGCGTGATATATGCATGTATGTTAAAGATCATTATATTGCCTTAGTTTTATTTATACTAATAAGATGAAATATTTAAATTTTGTATGTTTGTAAATCTACACATCTACATATGTCACGCCTTTATCAATTGCGGGGTAGACAGAGCGTTAAGGGCTGTAAAAATACGGTCGCTATCGCCATGTTTGACAAACATTTAAGGGCATGAAACCCTCGAGTCCCTTTGACGCCTCTTACGACACTTGCGGGAAAAAACGGGCTGATGCTATTCTAAGTTGGCATCACACGGTAAGGCACACACTGCAAAGAAATTAATACTTCTATTAAAAAAACACCATGTGCATGCTACATTTTCCCTGAGAAATAGGCAACTTATTACCACAGTAAAACGGTTAGCAGGGGTGGAACTGGTGGGCTGGCTGTTAGTAAGTTAAAATACAAAAGTTAGAAATGTCAAAGATAAGCACACTTTTGGTATAGACTTTATAGTATAATAATTATTTATAGCAAATGGTACATTTCTTTTATAATTATTTGGGACATGCTCCGATTAACCTAAAAGGTTTATAATACTAGATTTCCGCCCAGCGATTTACCCGCTGCCACTCATTTTCCCGTGTTATAAGTTAGTAAAAAGTAGCCTATGTGTTATTCCAGGTTATACTCTACCTGTGTTCCAAATCGGTCAAGCCCTTTGAGCGTGAATAGGTAACACACATACATACACACACACAAACTCTCAGATTTATAATAGAATTTCCAATTTTGTATGAGTGGAAAAGTTAAAAATGGTTTAAAAATAATTGTTTTTTGCCTTTCTTTTAAAACAAAAGCAATGTAATTTTTAAGTAAGAGTGAACAGGCTTCTTCTGGGTGAGCTCGCTCCATCTTAGACTCTGTCTCTGTCCTATGACCTAGACTAGAGTCAAGAGCAAACCCATCATTAATAAAAATAAAAATAAAAAAAATGTGAAAATGAACAACATTCTTAAAAGGCACACAATCATATTCAAAATAGAATATGCAAATAGCTGATAATCATATCAATGACCACAAACATATTGTTTTGTATTATACTGGCCTTAAAAAGAAGAATAAGTTATAAATATTCACAAGCATTCATTTAAGTGAAAGTATCAATGCAAAGTGCATTTATTCATAAGAGTTTATAAACATTGCTGTGTGATCTCGGCTTAGAATAGCCTCACCACAATGGTGTCGTAAAAAGTGACCAAGGAATAAATTAAGATAGAATGGGCAGCAGCGTACCCTGTGAATTCAACATCTTGCACTGCATACTTTAATTTTACTTAAATATTGTAAAATAAAAAAGCTTTTCCAGACCCATATGCTTAGATCTTTAAAATTATGAAAAGGATTTTGATGCAGTTTTTTTCAATAGATAGAATAATTCAATGAGAAGGTTGGAAGGTACCAGGAAAAAGCTTCCCTGAAACCTTCAAGATAAATTCCTACAGGAAAACGGATAGCAATATGTGAAACCACTGGGCAGGTGGCTAGTTGCTTTTATCGATACATAGCGTTATTGTTATTTAGTAGTAGCTTTAAGTAATTCTTTAATGTATGTTTCTTATGCAATCGCCTTAGGCTTGCCCTGTAATGATTGTGTAAAAGTTGTAAATAAATAAATAAATAAATAAATAGCATAAATTGAAGTCACTACCCATGTCACTGTGACTCTAGGTCTCTACCTATGTATGCTTAGACCTTTAAAACTATGCAATGGATTCTGATGTGTTTCTAAAAATAAAGAGTGATTCAAGAAGAAGGTTTATAAGTATAATTCACGCTGGGAAAAGGTCACATTTCTATATCACTATATTGTCAGTTTGTCAGCCTGTCACATAAAATTTTAATACACATGAAACCCTCAAGTCCCTTAGTCGCCTCTCATAACACACTTACAAATGAATAGTTCTATTATAAAAATCTTTCACCATTTCAATGCTACATAATCCCCGAGAAACAGAGAACATTTTACCATAGTAAAACAGTTAGCAGTGAATTAAACCGCTGGGGCAGGCGGCTACTGAGTAAATAATGTGGTTTAGAGGCAGTCAATCAGCCTGTGCAAAGATTTCAGAATAATTTCCTGGCAAGGCCAGATTGCTTGATAAAATTGATAAGTGTGATAGTTATTAATGTGTAATCCTTTTTTGGTCAAGTTCATGGCACCCCAATGCAGGGTAAACTAGTGATTGTGTATTTAATCTGCTAACAATAAGCAGAAACTCAATAAAACTATGACTCAAATGTATCTGGTAACATATTTGTTAATCAACAGTGCCCGACAGTATACTTTCATTAGTTAGTGGAGCTAATACAATCAGCTGTTCTAGTTTCCTAGCAAAATTACAAGACCAGCCACAAGTAACTTGTAATAATCATGCTGATTAACTTGTATTTTAATGCTTATATGCTAATTTATGTACCAAATTGTAACTAACCTCTTTGACAGTCTCCAATTTGCTTTTGATGTCTGGGTCGGCTCCGGGTGCCAATGCCACAGGAATGTACACTTTCACCTCCTTTGTTCCAGCTGGGGACACCGCCGTCATGTCCTTCTTGGCCACTGGCTCGTCAATAATGTCCACAGGACCTTTACTTGGCCCTTTCGATGAGGATACAGACGGAACAACGTCGAATTGAGGTCTCTCGAGCACTTTCATGCCCATATCCTCCTCGATCTTAGCTCGTAAGCGGTTCCTGTCTTCGATGACGTGAGGATCATCCCCGTCTTCCCCGTGACGGATCCCACCAGCCACAGGATATTCGCCGACGTCATTGTGAGCCAGCGGCGGCGGCATCAGGAGCTCCGGACCCGCCTTCTGGATCCTCTTATATACATTGTACACACTATCGTTCACACTAGACGAACTTTTAAACTCTGGCAAGTAAAACAGAGCTCCTAACCACACGATAACGAATGTCAATAGAACAGAAACAATCAGGTATTTCACTTTGAGCCGGAACGCGCGCCGAGAGATGGACGGCACGGGCATGCCGTTCACGAAACGCTGGTACGAGGGCAGGATTCCCGTCATTTTTATTTACAACACACTAACTAAATTCTAAATAAATAATATCAACTCGCGAAAAGACGACCCGTCACTAGTGGTCGCCATTAAACAACTGCCAAACTTGCCATTATCGCCAAAGTGCCAGCCAGCCAGGGGTGCGTTCAGCGTACCTCGGTTATGATAACCTTAGCTCAAAATCCCTGCTAACACACCTCTGAATGAGGCTTTGGCGTAGGAAGTGTACGGTCGAATGACAGTTAAATGTCATCACAGTAACGTTTCTAAGATTTTCCGCTTTGTCTGTACTAATTTTCGTAAATATAAACTTAGTAGAGTATATTTCATCGTAATTTTTTTTTCGTGTAGGACGCCGAATCATCCCAACGATCTGATGAACCCTGGTGTCGTAGTTTTTCAACCGCCTGCTACAAGTAGTAGTAAGCGCTTGATCATATCATAGTGATTGATTACTTAGACGGCAGCGGTCGTTACACAACCATGACAGCAACGGGGATCGACGGCTTAACGTGCCCTCCGAAGCAAGGAACCATCTTTCTTTTCTGTGATGTCCTAAGCAGACTGGGTACAAATTCACAAAGTAATAGTTTACAATATTGTGAGTGCCTCACCGAAAATCGAACCTAGAACCTATGCATCGCAGACAGTCGCACTAACACTGCGACACGTCGGCTCGGCTGTCTATCACGATAAACAATTGAAATATATCACCAAAATGCTAGGTAACCCTATCTATGCATAGCACATGCCAAACAGACGTCGGGCGAAATCTTCTCTCAGACAAGAGGTCAAGAAAATGTAATTGACGTGTGAGAAATTAATGGGGTAGGTAGGATAGGTTTGACAAGAAGGAATTTCCTCCTGACTCGCGCTCTAAAACGCGGTTTTATGATCTGTCATCGCAGATTAATTCTCTTATCCGACTAGCGTGAACGGCCCCCTGACAACTTGAAGTTTGTTAGTAGGTTTTTTGACAAGTGATGCCACAGTACGACGCTAGTTTCTACCACAAATCTACACTAATATTATAAAGAGGAAAGATTTGATTGTTTGTTTGTTTGTTTGTTTGTTTGTTTGTTTGTTTGCATCGAATAGGCTCCGCTGCTACTGGCCCGATTTTAAAAATTCTTTCACCATTAGAATCCTACATTATTCCTGATGAACATAGGCTATATTTTATACGAGAAAAAAATAGGGATCTGCGTGAAAATTTCGATAATGTAACCCAACGTGTGAAAAATGTACCAAAAAAATATCTTATATCGCGTACGCTGTGGAAATTATTGACAATAGAGCAAAGTGATGTACTACAGTTTTATAGAGGACATTAATATCTATAATAATGTCCGCGATACCATATGTCTAACTATTACAGTTATGCCACAATAACTACTTTTTCATTTAAAAATGTACCAACTACGCCACATTATTCGTACCAGTGTAATGATTACATTTAATCATTACTGTATTAAAGGGTGTCAGGGATAGCCCTCAGAATACTAATAGGGTACATGCAGACCATGAAACTGAACAACTTTCCCCTAGGAACATATTTCAGGAAACGTAAAAAAACTGACTTCCCATAGTGAATGCAGTCAGCTGATTGTGATTTTGTATGGAAGGTCAGTTTTTTGGCGTTTTCTGACATATGTTTCTAGGGGAAAGTTGTCCAGTTTTATGTTTCATTTATCAGTATTCGAAGGACTGTCCCTTACCTACTCGGTATAAAAAGACGACAAAAAACATTAAATAATGCATTAAAAACATCTACATACATAAATCACGCCTATATCCCTCACGGGGTAGGCAGAGCGTTAACGTCCGTTCAACGGATATTAACACCACGTCTGACAAAAGCTTGAGGGTCAATCAGATAACTGTGTATCACTATAGTGACAGGTTGTCAGCCCATCGCCTTAAATTGCAATACACATCCCTCGAGTCCCTTAGTCGGCTCTTACGACACCCCATGGGTAAGAAATGAGGTAATGCTATTCTAAGCCGGCATCACACGGTAAAAAAATCTACTCTAAAATAATACATACATACACATATCACGCCTATTATCCCTTACGGGGTAGGCAGAGCGTAAACGGCGCAAAAACGGTCATTTACGCCACGTCTGACATATGTTTGAGGGTCATTCGGAAAATTGTGTATCGCCATAGTGACAGGTTGTCAGCCCATCGCCTAAAAGTTCAATACACACCCTCAAGTCCCTTAGTCGCCTCCTACGACTCCCACGGGAAAGAAATCGCGTGATTCTATTCTAAGCCAGCATCACACTAAAATAATAATTATAATAATCTACACTAATATTAGAAACAGGATTTTATTTATTGTTTGTTTGAATTGAATAGGCTCCGAAACTACTGGACCGATTTTAAAAAATCTGTTACCGTTAATTGAAATTGAAATTCTTAATTCAATGTAGGATAGTATTATCACTTATTGACGTCATGAACCGTCATTCTAAAAAAAGAAATTTGTGTTACACAATTTTCTTTTTTTTTATTACAATTTTGTTTGACCTAATAGAAAACCGGCTCGGGCGGGATAAAAATAATAAAAATATATGCACTGCCATGGGACTGGCCAGGTTAATCACAGGCATGTAACTTTTCGCCACCACCATCTGCAAATGATATTTGTTTCAAATTGAAGTCAAGATTTTTAGAATCCTACATTATCCCTGATGAACATAGGCTATATTAAACTGTCTTATTCCCGGGGGGAAACTGTTAGCGGCGGGTGAAACCGCTGGGCGGGCTGCTAGTATAAAATAAAGCTTTTCCTACCCAGTCGAGCATTCTACCGCGCAGCCGCAGCCGCCAATACTTACTTTGTGTGTGATGCCACTATGCTATGCCACACTTCCGTTGCCTTGCGACTGTCGGCTTTTCGTGCTCGAGACAAAGGAACGGCAGCACGAGCACGAGTGGAATGTATTCATTCACCTATAAAAATTGGCTATTACTATTATTTTATAAAGTAAAAACTTTAATTCATTCCGCCTGTTAATCATAAGATCGCTTACTCATCACTGATTATTATTTATGTATGTATAAAATATGTATTGCACGATAAGTTTGTATCGCAGATGATATTAAGAGTACGAGCTGCCATAACCTTTCTCACTACACTTTCATCATTATAACAGGGAGTTTTCTTTATGAGAATTAAAAAAATGGTTGAGTTAAAAGCACTCTGTAGAATTTACTACGTTACCACAGTATAATTTATAGTACTAGCTGACGTTACTAAATGCCAAAGCCAAAAAGCATTCAAAAGAATGAAATTGTTCTTTCTTAATCTATTCTCGTTTTTCGCGCTCTGTTTTGTTTGTAAGTTGTTTACGTTATGGTTTTCATTAATATGCAGGGAAACCCATGAAAGTAAATATTTTTGTGATGCGAGTGATGTAACAATGATTAGTTACGTTTCATTTTACGATCTCATACATCTAAGTGAAAAGAAAAACGAAAAATTATGTGACGTTCCGTTTGTGACGCTAACGTACCAAGCACAGCGCCATCTATCGAGCAACTAGGAAGAAGTTAAAAAAAATATACAGAAAAATTAAAAGCTTAAAAAAAATTTGCATGGTTTGTTAATGAATACTAAGAAAACAAAACCAAAACTGAATAATGTCCATTCATGGCACCATGCCACCTGAATGGTTCGTAGAACGCCTCTATAATATTTTTTTTGTGTGGAGATAATAGTCCTCATTCTAAGTTTTAATCATTTCAAGTTTCTAATGCTAAAATCACAAAAATAAAATCCCTAAACTTAGAGGTTTTAAGTGTGGCTATTCCACAAAAGCCATGTTTTTGGGAAGATTTTGACAGGAATATTATTTGATTTTGACAATGCTATTTTTTCTTAATTTGGTGTTGCAAATTTAAAAATATATAATTGTGTTGCATGAAAACAAATATATTATTATACACCACGAAAAAATTTTTTTCTTTTATTTGGTAAAATAATTCTTATATTAAACTATAGAAACAGGCCTGTCCTTGTTGGGGCTTTGGGGGTATTTGCTAAATACACCATGCTTGGTAGATGGATTGGCGAGCGCAGTATCGCAGTAAGCGCAGTGTAAAATCTCCAAAAAGACATGAAATTGATCGATAAACATTCGTTCGGTACCGCTCTAGAACTTTCCGACCCGGTGCCACTTTTAAACCTTTCAACCCGGTGGCAGCCTAGAACATTCTGACCCGGTGCCTATCCATCACCCGATCCAGTGCCACTTTAGATCTTTCATACCCGATGACACTCTAGGACCTCCCATCCCAACTCCATTGATCCCACTTTAGAACTATCCTATCTGAACAAATTTTGACAGTACTATTTTTAAGCGGGACCTTTTAAGTGGTTACTAAAATTAGTCAATTTAATCTTTTGAAATATTTAAATTGCTTAACTTTGCACTTCCTAGAATTGCACTAATCGGCTAAAGTTAAATTTAATCCTGTCAGCTATTTTTAAAGATTATAATCCTGTCATTTGAATTTGACATTAAGTGCAGAATAGGAAACGGTTTTAAAAACGTCATATTAAATTTAGTAATCATAAAAGCGGGTCTACTGTCATAGGTAAGTAAGTACATTCCTACTACTTTGTAATTTTGGTTTGGTCACAAATTTAAATGGCAACACTCATCAAAAAGTAGAAGCACTTTACTGCCATCTAAATAACCGGTCAGTTGCCCGAAGTCGCGCGGTCAAAAGTCAGTAGATTGCCCCGGCCCGCGCGGCCGCGCCACCGTCGATTGCCCGTGATTTCCGAGCACCGGCGGCTGCGCGCGAGCTCGCGGCTCCTACTGTTCATTATTACGCTAATTGTGGCTTTTTTCGAACAATACTAATAAAGTGTACTTTTTCTAAATGTTATTGAACTATTCTATTGAAAGACAGTAAATTTGTTACAATCGGCCAAACTTATCAGCCAATATGTTCTGGTAAACTTTGAACTAGGGAAAAATGAGGATATATTTATTTAGAAAATTCTAGTTACATGGTCATGCAATATTTTACTTATTTTATGTTTTAATAAAGTTAAGGTGTTCAATATACTTCTAAATAAAAATAAAACACGCATTCCATAGTAGAAAAATATTTATTTACAATCACTTGAAATAACTTTTAATTTCGGCAGCGCGCGCTAAATTTACTTACAGACAAAATAAATCATTTCTTATTTATTCTTACAGGTACCTGAAAAATATAGTTATTTCCATGAAGCTAGTTATATTTTACAATCTTTATGTAAAAATCATATCAATAACATGGACCAATACAGAGAAATATGGTTCTGAAGAATTGTACTGCCATTTTCATGTAAATTACCCTTAGGGATTACAATCGGTTTTTTGTTTCGGTCTATTGATGTATCAACTAAAATGATTTAAAAAGACATAAATAATAATCAAATCTTAAGATATAATACAGTAATTATCAGTTTAAAGTGCACAAACCTTTAAATTCAATTAAAATAGCACGAACACTTTTTCACTTGCGAACTTTTGCATAGACTAACTTCAACATTTTTTTCTTTTTTTTTCGCCGGCGTCTGACAGGCGTGTTCCATTTGAAGCTCTGGTTTAGTTCACTCCGGAAAGGAAGAAAAGGACGAAAATAGTACCAATTCATTAGATAATAAGGGACAGACAGTTTTCTGGTGGTAAATCGTTTTTTTCCGCGTGGGTATCCCCAGTACCCAGGGTCACACTACTGACAAAAAAGTACTGGGTACCTCCCGTACCCACGGTCACACTACTCGAAAAAAATGCTGGGTATCCGCGGTACCCATGTACAACTGACCGGTTAATACACTTTAAACTACTTAACTAGCTACTATAAGACACTTGAACCTTATGCAGGAACTTGACGAACCTAGTTGTTACTAGTCTCGTTTGTTACATAGATGGCGTTGCTAATTTTTACTCCAAGTGAGCAGGGAAACTAACTCGGTTTTCAGTTTTGACTTCTTTAAGTTGAGTAGTTATAGCATAGGTTTTGTATTAGGGGTAAAATTTTAACCCTCTTCTCGCAGTATGGATGTAACGCCCTTTTAGTATGAAAGATAACGCTTGGTCAGACTCTCCCTCCCTAATTGCGTTACGTAATTAGTGGACGACTTCTTAGATATTTGTATAGCAAACTCTTGTCGATTAATATTCCTGAATTTATTTCATTAGGTTAATACAACAGGTAACAATTACCATAATTTATCCTAGCTTGTTGCCATCATCATCATCTGGGCGCTGTTGTCTGTGCCCGATATTATCAAACTACAGGCTTTTTTACAGGTGAAGTTCATTATGTAGTCGGTAAGCGATTATGATACCAGAAATATTAATCAGCCATGCAGTGTACTAAGAATTTCACCCGTAGACTTGTAGCCTGTAGTTTCATAACATACAATACAACGTTTGTGTAGTTTGTATTAGTAGTTCCCTAGCTCCTTCATATGTTTAGGTCTCATCTACGGTCTCATCTGTGTTTGGTTACCACAGAATAGGACACATAACATTTATACTTAAATTTGAAGCATTCCACGAACATTTTGAAAAATTTGTGCCGGATAGATACTTTACTTTACGTTACAGCTTTTGTTACTAACTGACTAAGTATTATTAAAATTCACATAAAAGTATTATGATGTTCTTAAATGGCTCTATATCTTCAGCGTAAGTAGGAGCCACCGTTCTGTCTTCTCCTGGACATGTAGTTTCTGTTTTCGTGAAATGCTCCATTTACATAATCAGTAATGGATTTGGGATGGAATTAGGAACCATAAACGGCTCAGAAGATAGCTGAAATCTTGGACCCTGTCAATAATGGTTACCGATCTTGTCATTCTAACATTTTGGACAAACACGCTGGTCCCAATTCCATCCCAACTACAAGTACTTAATACCTACCTATTAGGAAGGGGAGGTTGTCAGGAAAAACTGGGAAAATGGAATTAATTTGTGTAAGGAATATAAAACATAAACAAACATATTATTTTTAAAATGTTTTATTTTATCAATGATGGATTTTTTCATAAAGTAACAAAAATATTTATAATTTTTACGTTTAAGTAGTTTATATGAGTAGAGTTCTAGATTACAAATTAAGATTTTTATACTCTCAAATGAGATCAGTCACATTTCTTATTTTATTAGCTTTTATATAATTTACAGGCTTAATCTTATAAGTATATTTTTTATACATTTGTTATGAGCGCGGTTTGAACCGGGACATGTAGAAATCGCAGTCTGGGCAATACATGCTCGGTGGATTGACTGGTTTCTTCCTACATAGATTGCAAGGTGCCTTTTGCGCCACACTAGCATCGTAGGTACCGTTCATTTGAGGCGGCACAGGAGAATCCGTCCCGCCTTTAGTGCCGGGTTCAAAAGAAACCGATTTCTTTTGCACCTGTTTTGGCGGAGGCAAGTGTTGATACGGGTTGTAACCATTTTGTTGATATTGATATTGGTTTAACGGTTCAGTTTCAACATTTTGATTGTAAAGCGGTCGCTGTTGATTCGCGTAATGCCTGTTCTCAGGCCGTTGGTTTGAGTTATTGTCCAGGTAGTAATTATTGGGTACTTTTTGGTACGCATTGTAATTATCCGGAGGTACATCGCCATGCGGAGGCGGAACCCTCTGGTACGGCGACTGTGTGTAGTTGGCGGTACTTACTTGCGGGTAGCGACTAGAATATTCTGCGTTGGGATAGCTGGTCGGTGGGCTGTGGTAGTTCTGGAATGCTGGCGAATTGGCGGGTACGCTTTGGTACGGTGAAGATTGCTGTTGATGCCGGTTCGGGTTGTAGTTGGCAGGCATTTGCGTTTGATTCTGGTTGGGTAATCGGTGGTAGTAAGCGTTGTTTGGGTGCAGCTGGCTCGGTGGGTGCGGGTAGGTGTTGGGCACTGGCCTCGTCAAAGGATTGTGCTTCGCGTACGCTGGGTTGTGCGCCGGCGTGAGTCTGTTCTGTGGGTTTTGATAGTTCGGTGGGCTGGTGCTCTGGCTGGTGTAAGCTGTCGGTGGTGAGTTGTACGGGATCGGATTAGCTTGCGGCTGGCTGGCTGGTAGCGTCTGATAGATTTGGTTGTTTACACCGTTCTGTTGCGGTGGGCTTTGAATATGTTGCGGTGGGGTATTCGCGCCATACACTCCTGTGCTTTTCTGCGTGTTGTATTGCTGTTGAGGTCTGGTTTGCGTTTGGTACGGCGGGTAGTTGTTTTGTAATCGAACGTATTCTGCATGTGTGTTTTCTGTCGGCATAAAGGAGTTTTGAGACAAGGACGATATCGTCGATCTTGAGGACTGACTGTCGAACGATTCGGTCCTCTGAAGAGATGGTTTCTCAGTCTGCAGAGGCATCGTTGTCATCTCGGGCTTGTTCATTGCTGATTTCAACACTCTCTCTAATATTGGATTAGGGATGTAACTGTCATCTTCTTGGTCTTCTGCCGTGGCTACCAAGATGACCTGATCGCAGAACGAAACTGATTTCTTTTTAGGCTTTGACCGATCAGCGTATGACGTGTTGTTGTCTATCTTTTGCTCATTATAAGAATCGTCAATCTGCTTAGAGTCTATTGAAGACGACGAAGCTCGTCTGTTGTAAGTGCCTTGCGTGTTAATCACGTCTCTATTGGCACTCATTCCTACAAATCCTATGTGAGATCGTTCTTCAGAAACGTTTTGTGCGTTCGTTTCAAATCTTGAGGCTATGTTTCTAACATTGATGTTATCAGACGGACAGGAGAGTTGATTATCTAGAGATCCAGACCTCTTGAGTTTGAGAGCAGCTTGTTTAGCTTGTAGTTCCTTTAGCCAGGTGTCACCAGACGTCCCAATAGTCTCCAATTGGTTGAGCTTGGATAAACTCTCTTCGTTTCTTAAGATCTGATTTCTCTTCTCTTGCAACTGAGCGAGTAAGGAGCCTTTGGGTGGCGCTGGTTCTGAATTTTGAGTCTGCTGTTGGTTGCCAGAATGTATAGCTTGGATTTTGTCAAGTTCCGTCTGAAGAGGAGTCAAGTCGATGGGCGGAGGAGGCGGCGGGAATTCTTCACTCGGCTGTCTAGAGTGGTTTACAGAGGTCATAGGACTGGGGTACGGTGGCAGATCAAACATTTGAGGAGACCTTCTCATCGGAAGGGCGCAGTCGACCACATCTACACCATTGTCAAACGCCTCGCTTAAATTTTGAACGTTGTTATGCGAAGGTGGAATCATTGGCATCGTGTCCCGTTTCACTGGACTCTGTTCGTGATGGATCATCGCCTTAGTGACAACCGTATGGAAGTTTTGCCCTGGAGAATCCTCCAATCTATAATGGTTTTGTTTGTTATTATACGGCATGAATGGTAGTGATTGGGGTTCGTCTCCATATTGTTCGGAGAAACCTCCATCTTCCTCGTCATGGTGGTTGTAAGGGTTGTACTGCTGGACGTTGTTGGGCAGCGGTTGTTGCGGACGCGACTGTATGCCGTGCTCGATCACTTCGTCCTCGAACTTAGCGCCGCTAAGCTGGGAAGTGGTTCGCAGCGGCGGCGGTGGTGGCACCTTAGCCGCGGTCAGCATCTTGCCGGCGCTACCATGGAAACTCTTCCGCATTAACTTGCTCCTTTCGAGGTTAGGATTCGTTCCACTTCCTGGCGAATACTCCAAATGACCTTCGGATAAATACCCGCTTAGGGATTTGTCGTCGCTCTTTCTGCGACCGACTTCGTTGTCATCGATGGATATGACTTTCTCCTTAGCTTTATTTTCGTTGTTGCCGTCAGCACCTTCAGTAAGGTCAGGCATGGATCTGTTTTTTCGGCGGATTAAACCACCCATGAGAAGTTTTCTTCTGATTTTGTGCTGTTTCTTATTAGCTTTCTTTTCTTCAGGAGTTTCCTCCTTTTTCTCAGTAGCTACAGTCGTTTCTTTACGAGCACGACCACGGTCTTCGCTTCTCGAGCGTTTGTCTCTGACTTTATCGTCATCACGAGACTTGTGTCTCGGAGGCCTTTCTCTTGGAGGATTGTCGATATCATCCTCAATCATGTTCTTGGGGGATTTCTTCGAAGAGCCCTTCTTCTTGGGTAAGGTCGCGTAGATCTCGATCGTAGTTGGGTGACTTTCGAGACCACCTTTAGTGTTTCGAATAGGAGCGACTTGTGGCACTTCAGTGACTCGGTTCATACCGGCCATTCTTCTTTGAAGACTTCTTGCTCGCATGACACAAGTGTTGTGTTTCATTCGAGCGAACGTCATCGTGTGAGGATTGTTGTAAGGCGCGTCCATTGCCGCTCGGGCTTTGGAAGCCGCCGCGTCACAGAGAACTAAAGCAGTCTCGTAATCCGCTGCGTCTTCAGCGTGTCGAGACTTTTCTAACAGGCGATCGGCTTCTAAGCAAAGCGCTTCACAATCACCTCTAGTTGTTAGTTCCGGGATTTGAGCAAGTTGTAAGTTGTGGCGTAAACCTTGCTGGAGCGGAAGACTATCCGTTGAAGACAGAGAGTATGAATCATATCCAGCGTCACATGACCCTCCACTAGATAGTTCTCCCTTGCGAGTAGGGCTCCCAGGCACGCTGCCTGGGCCCCGACCTCTCGCGTACATGTAAGGACTCTCAACAGTCGAGGATGAAGCTGAGGAAGCGCTGTTTCGGTCCCCGCTCCAGTTACCGGAATCTCTTCGTATCCTCGGTCGGTCAGCGCTGTCAGACGTCGAACCTGTACTCAAACTACGGGCTAATTGCGCGCGTCTGTTGGCTTGAACTTCCAACATGTTCTCGACTGCTTTTCGGCTGACGTAATCAGATTCGTTGTCAGGGCCTGGCGTAACAGCTCGTCTTGCAAATCCTGCATTAGGTCTTTCCGGCGCCGGGGTAACCGCTCTTCTGGGTTCCGGCGCAGGGAATGGCACGACGTCTTTCGGAGCATGGCGAGTGTCGCATGGCGTTCCGTCGACCGCAGCATACAAAAGCAACAACGGCTGGAATCTTCCTCTTCTGCATTTATCGACGACGTGAGACCATTCGGGACCGATTTCCTTAACGTCAGCGTCGTCGAAGTAGATCCATAGCCTGAGTTTGCTATGGAAGAAGAAGGTGGAGTAGTGTTTCCCGTAGTACGTAACAAGCCCCACGAGGCGGTGGGTAGCTCTGGCTGCCCAGGCTCGGTCTACACACGCGTGGAAGGCATCTGTAGGTCGGAGTTCTGTTCCTAAGGCAGCGTACACAGCAGCGACATGTTCAGCAGGGGGACGCTCGGAGTCCCACACCATGCCGATTGACACGACTTCTGGACGGTTCATCAGAGTTCTGCAGATCTGGATTTTGGCTCCGCATGCATTCTGTAAAGATCAAAAAAGTTTGATTGATATTGTGCCCTTCACATGACATGATATTTCATTATCAATTGATGTGCAGATTGTCAATATGCTTACCGGACAATCTCTGATGTCGCCCATTCCTCCAGCTTTCCTGAGCAGCAGGCCGAAGCTGTCACCATGTTCGCCAAGAGCCGCTTGAGCAGTCAGGGCAGTTGCGGACACGTAATGTACCATCTGTGGAAAGGATCAAATAGCTCACATCAGCATAATTCGATGGAAACAAATCAATCGAATAGTTAGCATCTGGGGCTACAATTAATTGATTCTTGGAAGTAAACAGCACGGCGAAAGAACTAAACTCCAATCTAATGGTGTGAATAACAGAAAAAAGCCTCGAAAGAGCCAGTGATCTTTGGTAAAGTTTCTTTATGATCTTCTTTTCGTGTGGGACACCGTGTCGTCCAACGACCCGAAGAACCCTGGTGTCAGAGTTTTTCAACCGCCTACTACCTACCACTAGTAGGCCTCTGACATGGTTGTGTTACGACCGCCGTCTAAGTAATCATAGACAGCAACCGGGACCAACGGTTTAACGTGCCCTCCGAAGCACGGAACCATTTCTTTTCGGACAATCAGTTGGTTCACCCTGCAATGTCCTAACCAGACCGGGAACAAATTCATAAATATGAACATTGTGAGTGTCCCACCGAGAATCGAACCCGGAACCTTTGCGTCGCAGGCAGTCGCAGTACCACTGCGCCACATCGGCCGTCTTTATGAAGATTTGGGGCTTACCTGAGTGAACGGTAAAGGCTCCGACGTGGCCTGGCAAGCGCCGCACACAGACTGCTCAACGAGCATCATGGCGAACTTGCGGTGCGGCACGCAGTGCGGTGCGCGGCACGCGTCATCTTCTCTCCTGTCTCCGGAACCTGATGCCACGTGGGCGTGCACCCTGGAAGGTAGGAAATGAGGTGTTTTTACACAATTGCTCAACCAAAAAAAATTATGTGCAATGTTTTTAGAGTTCCTGTATGTATATATGTGCGATTCTTTAAAGTACTCGTTAACCACTGAACAGATTCAAATGGGAATGATATCGGAAGAATCCAAATATTATCCCAAGTTTATTTATTTATTAGGCTAGGCTTTATCTTAGAAAGCAGTCGTGTTTTTTATGTTTGTTTTTCAGCTTTCTTGGAATGTGTGTACGTAGGCATACATTAAAAACTAACAAATAAGGGCATGGGTTTTTCACCTCTTTCAGCCGATTTGACGAGTTGAATCTATCCTGGGTTAAATCTGAGGTCAGACTTCACTGACACAGGGCAACAACAGTCTGCTTCCAGGAACTCAAATAGACTGTAATTTTTATAAGACTATTAGGTTAGGTTAGGTTAGGTTAGGTTAGGTTATATTTAACACAGAGAACTTCGGAGTGGTTAAAGCCAAACGGTTCCTTTCGTAGCCTTTCATTGCTCAAGTAGGATCGTTAGCCAGATTATTTTAGTTTAGAAAATATTCTCCAGCATGTGTTTAAACATACATATGTATGTACATACATACATATATCACGCCTATAATCCCTTGCGGGGTAGGCAGAGCGTAAACTGCCGCATAAAACGGACATTTACGCCACGTCTGACAAATATTTGAGGGTCATTCGGAAAATTGTGTATCGATAGTGACAGGTTGTCAGCCCGTCGCCTAAAATTGCAATACACACCCTCAAGTCCCTAAGTCGCCTCTTACGGGTGATGCTATTCTTAGCCGGCAACACACGGCAGAATGTGTTTAAAGTATATTGTATTTATTGTTGTTGTTATTGTACGTGTGTACATATTACTGAGTTATATATATTCAAGCCTTTCTTTAATATTTTTTTTGTTTAATGCACCTGCTTTGACGCTTTCCACGTGCCCTAAGTTAGACTGGGAGATAACGCTTTTAGCGTTAAGTCCGTACATTTTTGTGCATAAAGTTAAATAAATAAATACAAAATAAAGTACTGGGCACCGAAGCCTCCGAGAGCTCTACACAGACCATTGCAGCTGGAATAGTTCCAGAACTTACCTCAGCAGCAGGTGCTCGAAGCACTCGCTGGCATCAGCCATGCATCCCAGGCGGAACTGGGCGCCTGGACCTCCGAGAGCTCTACACAGACCAATGCAGCTGGAATAGTTCCAGAACTTACCTCAGCAGCAGGTGCTCGAAGCACTCGCTGGCATCAGCCATGCATCCCAGGCGGAACTGGGCGCCTGGACCTCCGAGAGCTCTACACAGACCAATGCAGCTGTAATAGTTCCAGAACTTACCTCAGCAGCAGGTGCTCGAAGCACTCGCTGGCATCAGCCATGCATCCCAGGCGGAACTGGGCGCCTGGACCTCCGAGAGCTCTACACAGACCAATGCAGCTGTAATAGTTCCAGAACTTACCTCAGCAGCAGGTGCTCGAAGCACTCGCTGGCATCAGCCATGCATCCCAGGCGGAACTGGGCGCCTGGACCTCCGAGAGCTCTACACAGACCAATGCAGCTGTAATAGTTCCAGAACTTACCTCAGCAGCAGGTGCTCGAAGCACTCGCTGGCATCAGCCATGCATCCCAGGCGGAACTGGGCGCCTGGACCTCCGAGAGCTCTACACAGACCAATGCAGCTGTAATAGTTCCAGAACTTACCTCAGCAGCAGGTGCTCGAAGCACTCGCTGGCATCAGCCATGCATCCCAGGCGGAACTGGGCGCCTGGACCTCCGAGAGCTCTACACAGACCAATGCAGCTGGAATAGTTCCAGAACTTACCTCAGCAGCAGGTGCTCGAAGCACTCGCTGGCATCAGCCATGCATCCCAGGCGGAACTGGGCGCCTGGACCTCCGAGAGCTCTACACAGACCAATGCAGCTGTAATAGTTCCAGAACTTACCTCAGCAGCAGGTGCTCGAAGCACTCGCTGGCATCAGCCATGCATCCCAGGCGGAACTGGGCGCCTGGACCTCCGAGAGCTCTACACAGACCAATGCAGCTGTAATAGTTCCAGAACTTACCTCAGCAGCAGGTGCTCGAAGCACTCGCTGGCATCAGCCATGCATCCCAGGCGGAACTGGGCGCCTGGACCTCCGAGAGCTCTACACAGACCAATGCAGCTGTAATAGTTCCAGAACTTACCTCAGCAGCAGGTGCTCGAAGCACTCGCTGGCATCAGCCATGCATCCCAGGCGGAACTGGGCGCCTGGACCTCCGAGAGCTCTACACAGACCAATGCAGCTGTAATAGTTCCAGAACTTACCTCAGCAGCAGGTGCTCGAAGCACTCGCTGGCATCAGCCATGCATCCCAGGCGGAACTGGGCGCCTGGACCTCCGAGAGCTCTACACAGACCAATGCAGCTGTAATAGTTCCAGAACTTACCTCAGCAGCAGGTGCTCGAAGCACTCGCTGGCATCAGCCATGCATCCCAGGCGGAACTGGGCGCCTGGACCTCCGAGAGCTCTGCGCAGGCTGTCGGCAGCTGGAGCACGTTCTGCAGACCATTGCAGCTGGGCGAATAGTTCCTGAGGACAAACAAAGGGAAACATTAGAACATGCCTTCAAGGATACAAAGCTTCTTCGAAACATCTAAGGCTATCAAAGACAGAAAACATAAAATAAAAAATTTTAAAGATTTATACAACTTATGATTTTCTCTTACGTTATTTCATTTTGTTATCAAATGTGAACTGTACTTTGCCTGTGTGTGCTT
Source organism: Tuta absoluta (assembly GCA_027580185.1). Classification (NCBI taxonomy): domain Eukaryota; kingdom Metazoa; phylum Arthropoda; class Insecta; order Lepidoptera; family Gelechiidae; genus Tuta; species Tuta absoluta. Next base: position 2,179,877 of record JAQAHW010000004.1, read on the forward strand.
TTTTAAAATAAACAATTATTATTATTACTACTTCCTAGATTTTTGACGGAATTTGATGTTCCGACGGTGCTAATCTGAATCACATTTTTATTTCGTAAATCGTTTCCCTAGAATCTAGAGTTATAACTACTCTACTTATATAGCCACCTTACCAACATGGGAATCACAAACATAATAACACCATAAACTTGAAGCAATCACATCAAGCAATCATGCCAGTTATTGTAGTAACACCTTGGCCACTCAGAGCTTGGGAATGTTTTGAGAGGGAACTCTTTGAACAGCCTTATTTAATAATGCCCTGAAAAACACGCCGCAAACAGAATTTAAAACACGATTAAATGCATTATAACTATACCTACAATATAACCTATTTTAGTCATTTATAAGACAGATAAGTTATTAATTAATATGTGCTCAGAAAATTGGTGGGTAACGTGCATTTAGTTCTGATTTAGCGCACGTCAAGTCTAATTGTGACGAGATTTTATGGCTTCATTTTGATAGTGAAGAGTTCCCTTTGAAGCATATCATACTTTGAGTCTGACCATAAACAATTTCTAACTAGCTCTTCAAAGTAAACGCTCCAATCGGCCCGAAGGCGAAACCGACACCTTTTACTGGACATTGCGAAACAAATAACGAGTACCAACCAGATACAAAGAAATTTAATTTATACTACGTACAAGGTCAGTACAGTCCATTTTAGAGGTCAAGACAAAAGGTCAAATGTAAAATTATTCTGTGGCTTTCCTAATACGAGTAGCAGGTGGTGGTCGCAGTAGATATTGCTTAAAAATAAAATAATAACCGAAAGTTACGTATGTATAGTGACACTAAACGTACATTGTTCTAAATTAGCATGCCCTGACTTGGCGAAACTTTAGTAAAATTACTGTTACACATTGAATACAACCATGTTTGTTACAAATAATTAAATTTAGAATTTTTGTATGCGTACATTTGTATTATATACTTGTTGAGTCCATGTCAATTTACCTACGAACCGAACTTGATAAAGAAAAGATATATCTTAGCAACGAGACGAGGGGTAGTGAAGTATAATCAAAACATCTTTTTACTCTGCCAGGTCACGGAGTAACCTCGTACAATACCGGCCCCAAACCAGTATACTACGGCATCAAAACAGACGCTACGTTCAAAAACAGACCTCACACGGTAAAAGTACAGTCTCATTTTCTGTGTCAGTGATCTGATAGCGGTTTTAGGTCATACTTTCTTCGGCCAGCGCGTCGCGTCGGTCAAAACTCGGAACTTGTGAGATGTTCGTTTCGCCGAATCAATGTTTGATATTTCAGGTCAAGATACTTAAAAGTTATTTTCTTGACGTTGTTTGTATGAGGAAAATGAGAAGTTATGAGGACTTTAGATTTATTTCCTTTTCGTACTTAAGTTAGAGCCTGAGAAATCGAATACTGAACCCTGTCTAGAGGTACATTGCTACGTCAATTTGGCCTAATTAACAGCTAATAAACAAACAAAGCCTTGTGATGCTGACTTAGAATAGCATCACCCTACAACCCGTGGGTGTCGTAAAAAGCAACTGAGGGATAAATTCATTCAGGGAATGGGCAGCAGCAGCAGCAGCGTTCCCTTTTGAAAGTAAAATCTTGCGCTGCGCTCGCCAATCCACTTGCCCAACGTGGAGAGTATGGCGCATGGACAAAACCCCCAAATAGGAGGAGGCCCATGTCCAGCAGTGGACTGTGGTTGTTAATATTAAAAGAGAAACCATTAAGCGGATGAGCCGAAAAGGTGAATCTGCAGTAATATGATAAAGAGGAAATATTTCATTGTTTGTTTGAATTGAATAGCATCCGAAACTACTGGATCGATTTAAAAAAAAACTTTTACCATTAAAATCCGACAACACTCTTCGTGAAAATAGGCTGAGTCTAAAGTCTTATTCCCGCGGAAAAACGGTTAGCAGCGGGTGAAACCGCTGGGCTGGTCGCTAGTATGGTATATTTACGTTGACGGAAGCCACGATTCACACTTGGCAGTGAAGCGGGCAATTAAAGTGACCAGCGTAACGTAACAGTGACTCACACTGCGTAATGTTTGATAGAGACGCGAAAAGTGCAACCTGCATGGAACGGGGAATTTTGTGTACATTGCTGGCTGGCTTGCGTGTGATGTCGGCTTAGAATAGCATCACCCCATTTATTTCCCGTGGGTGTCTTAATAGGCGACAATGGCTCTCGAAAGTTACATGTGTATTGCAATTCAATGCGATGGGATGACTGACTCAAATGTTTATCAGACGTGGCTTTAATGTTCATTTTTAAAGGTAGTTTACGCTCTGCCTACCCCGCAAGGGATATAGGCGTGATATATGTATGCATTGCTGGCTGGAATTGTACATTACTTTGACGATTTCAATACAAATTTCCGCTGAAGTCCTGTTTTTTAGAGGATGTTATGCCCTCAAAAGAAATGTCACTGAATTACAATCAATAATCGTGAGACGTTTAATACCTAGGCCTCTCTCAAAATAAATTAGATACGGAGTCGTCCGCAAATTACGTAACGCAAAATTTAAAAAATTTTAAATCCCCCCTCGTGACCTCGTAGTATGGAAGATAACGCCTAGTCAGAGCAGAGCCCTTCCCTATTATTTGCGTTACGTATTTTGTGATTCGGCAAATAGAAAAGCTTGTAGGGTAGGTAGTTTGATATTCAAAATTTAATTTTGTAATCATTTTTTCAATGTCGTACCAGACAAGGAGTGCAACCCTCAAAGAGATGTCAACCAGCAATGCACTTTAAACATTTCTCTACATTTACACGAGTGCTATCTACTTCTCGTGTACCGACGCTATCCGGTCTGCGCAGACGTAGCGCAGCCGGACGCAGCTTGCGCCGCCTTCCGTCTTCCGACGCGTAACCGTAGCAGTGGAAGGTGCAAAAACTTTTACTTAAACTGTAATGGGAGTTGGGTAATGTAGAGTAATTTTGAAAAGGAGATAATTGAACGAAAGATATATATTTCATGGTACATATTTATACCGATATAAATGATATGAGTTCATTTTCTGCCCACGCATATTCTCTTTCCGCAAAGACTCTAATGCTCTTTAAACCCCTCCTACTTCTAAAACGCAGGTCGAAAATAAATTAATGCGAGCCATGTCAACTTCACGGCATGTAACATTGCAAAGTATTTAGACTGAGTAGACCCGCAACAGTGATCTAGCTTTCGTAAGCTCAGCTTTTAATGAGTCATGAACTGACCGAGTTATTACACGAAAATTAAGGTTATTTTCCTAATTCGTTGTAAAACAAGTCGACATGTTGTTGGAATGCATCTACAAAGGTTTCTAATAAAACAATCGGACATTAATTTTATATTCACAACACGCTGATTCTCAATGCAGAAAGAATCAACATTTCAATCGCTACGTTGTTTGACTATCTATTTGTATAGTCAGCTAACGGACGCTTCAAATACCATTGCAAGTTGTACCTATGTTGCTTTTACACGCTTTTTCATGTATTTGGTGAGCTAAAGTAACAAAGTGTGTTACTTAGAGTGAGAGGTTTAAGTTTCCGCCTGCCTCTGACTTAAAGTCTTGCTCTCTCTTCTATAAAACCCCATTCGTTCCAATTATGGAAACGCTTTAGCTAAACAATAAAAATATCCTAAAGATTTCTCAAATAGTAGCGTATATCTTCTTTACAAAAGCCTCCTTATGCTGGATGTGCTATACTGTAGTACGGCCAATTAACTCGATCCTTATTGACGGCCCTGAATCAAGCATACGCACGGTTTAACGAATACAACATCGTATTGTATGAGCTTTTATAAACGTTGAACAAGTTACTCGATTCACATACAAGAGAACATTTCTTTGTAGATATTTGAGCGAACTTCTTCTTTTTACGTGTGGGACACTGAGTCGACAAACGACCCGATGAACCCTAGTGTCATTATTTTTTTTCAACCGCCTACTACTAGGCCTCTGACATGGTTGTGTAACGACAGCCGTCTAAGTAATCATAGACAGCAACAAAGACGAACGGCGTAACGTGCCCTACGGAGCACGAAACCATCTTTCTTAGGTTAGGTGGTTCAGCCTGCAATGTCATAATCAGACTGGGAATAAATTCACTGATAATATCAACTTTGTGAGTGTCCCGCCGGGAACCGAACCCAGAACCTCTCCGCAGCAGGCAGATCAGCCGTCCATTTTAGCGATTTAAAATAAGTACTATATACCAGAGAGTTTTTGAAAATTTTCCCACATTTTTTTTAGCAACAATACGCGTACAGTATCGGAGTAATAGGCAAGTAGTAAGAAAAGGGCAGTGCGTTCTCATTTAGATAAAAAATTATGCATATTTTTCTCATGCTAATTGGTATTGTTTTGAATAAGACCTCACGCATGCGGAAACCGTCCATCAAACTTGATTTATCTATGTAAGTATGAGAGGATGAATAAGTTTTTTAAACCTATCTTAGAGCATAAAGAAAATCTAAGTAGGTATACGTGTATATAAACCTTTGTTAGTAGGAAATGTAATTCTATGTGCGTTTAAAGACAATATTAGCATGTGACGGAGTGTCAAGTTGTGTAGGAAATCTCTTTTTTGCCACCATGATATTTTGTATTAAATAGAAAAATTTACGATAACAAAATAAAAATTAATGACAAGACGTAACATATTCTACATGCTTTGAGTCATTTTATGAACGATCAATAAACAAAATGGAAGGGTTTGACTAGGTCTAAAATACAATCAATCTTCTTCAACACACATAGCCGAGTACCAGGCAATCAGAAGTCACAAGAAGCAGGGTCACGGAGTATCGGCCGTTCTCACGCCCGCGGCCATTGTAGGCCACTTTTGTCTTCACGTAGGGCTTCAGGGAAACATATAAATGAGTGGAATAAGGAGAGTGGAAAGTCGATCATGGAACTGATATAAGATAATTATGGTATTTTTATAATATGGAAATGATTTGACAAAAATTAAGGCAATCGTATTTTGATGCCCGTGGATATTCCTAAATCAATGGCAGGTGACTAATGTAATGTAAATTTGTTTATATGAAACGCTTCTTAAAAAAGAACGGGGCTCTATGTTTGAGAAATAATATGTATAATTTTAAGAACCCTTGCCTAAATATCCAACCAACTTGTTGTAGGTTATTTGACGAGCAATTAATTTATTATAAACTACCTGAATAGCTCAGAGCAGGAAACAATTAACCTTTTTGGATATTAAATTATGACCGAAACTGGCCACAACTATTCTATAGATAACTTTATAAAAAGTTGATAGAGCTTCATAAGGTTGGCCTTAGGCAGGTATCACACTTGTCGACCGTCGCTGTGTATTCGCATGCGTCTGTCAGACGAAAGGCAATTGCGAATCCCGATGTTATTCCCATATAAATACGCCAACAGAGCGTTTACGGTGCGATAGAGATGCGCCAAAAAATATGCAGCGACGGACGACAAGTGGGAAAACAGCCTTAGTACATAACATACATACATCACGCCTATAATCCCTTGCGGGGTAGGCAGAGCGCAAACAGTCGCAAAAAACGGACACTTCGCCACTTTTGACAGATAATTGAGGGTCAAACGGAAAATTGTTTATCGCCATAGTGACAGGTTGTCAGCCCATCGCCTAAAATTGCAATACACACCCTCAAGTCCCTTAGTCGCCTCTTACGACTCCCAAGGGAAAGAAATGGGGCGATGCTATTCTAAGGCATCACACGGCAAGCCTTAGTATAAAGGAAAATAATAGTTCTGCCTTATTCGGTTTTAGTAAGATGGCTAGTAGTAAATTATTTAGTCCTGTCATGAATACAAAATTAACCGTGTGTTATTGTGTTCGTTACATATTTCCTTTACAGACGATAATTATTCTACGAGTGTACGGTGACAGGATGTGTGGAATATAAAAAGCTAAATTTGTAGTAACTAAACCGTGTTGAACACTTGTGTTACTTTTTTTTGCAAGTAAGTTTATACATACTAGACAAGAAAAGCCATATGATTCGTTGGATAAAAATCTGCTTTCAAGAATTGTAAATATAAAAACATATAAAAGTAACTAAAGTAGGTAATTATTGTTACTAAAAGTAACGGATATAGGCGTGATCTATGTATGTGTGTGTATGGCAAAATAATCCAACCGCAATTCTGCTACCAATATCTGCTCGTGTAAATATTACTTAAACCTAAAGTAAGGCCATCACAATAAGCAATATTTGAAAACTGTCAGTTCCATACTAAAAGAGATGTGAAAAAAGGAAATTGGACCTTCGGCCCTATGCCGACCCCATATTATCTGGGAAGAGGGTTGGACAAAGAAGAAGAAGATTGTAGCATTAGCACGAATCAGACAGCTGTCAAGCATGGCTTACTGGGATGACCATACTGTAAACACAGTATAGAGTTGCAATGTGCGTGCGCTTAGTATTCTCCAGACAAATTGCCTTCTGAGACTTTACAATGGAGGTTGAGGCGACGGGGTACGCATTGTAATTGAACTATTGGGCACGGACAACTGTTGTACGCTTGTAAATGCGCTGTGTTTTACAACGCAAGTTACAACTGAGGTTCGTATTGAAGATATTGATTTTTGACAGCGTCATATCGTTTAAAAAATATTTCAAACACTGCCTAAAAGTGCATTTAACTTTTTGGTAATAAATAACACGGATAAAAAAAATCGTTAAGCCAGAATTTGAAAAAAATATTCAGGTATAAGTATAAATAGAAATAAAAATAAAATTACAGTCCGGACTGGATTCTTTGATCGGAGTTTCAAGCCGATAAAGTATTACAAAATATTAACCACGAAAAACATAAATTGCTTAGCTGTCGTTTTATAAATTGGCATTCATTATTTATAACGCAAGTGCAACAGGTTAACTAGCCATATTAAGGGCGGGCCGTGAGAAAAATGGGTATTTTTGGATGCACGCAATTTTGTTGATGGATACGATAAACACTTTATTTTTATGTATAATGATTTTTCATTATATTATCTAAATTTTTGTCGCAGGAAAACACGATTAAAGAAAGTTTGCTCGATAGATTTATTTTTTAAAGTTTGGTCTATTTTTACACATTTTTGCGTTTTGTATAGCAATCTTATGATAATAACACATTATTTTTTGCGAATACGATACGTCTTGCATATTACTAGATTCTTGTTGTACAGTTTTTTGATTACTTGTTTATTTGGCGAGAAATTTCCAAAAGAGTGAAAAATCGTCTAAATATGGTGATTCCGCTCTGTTCTCACACACAGGATTTGCCATTAGTGGGAAAGGGACTTTTAAAAGTTCGAGGCAGCCCCTTAACTGAAGCCACTTAATGATCTTTAATAAAATCACCTCTAAGTACCTCTGATAACTCTCGGAAATCTAACGGTGACTAAGGATTACCATAGATTAATAATAATCAGGGGTACTACATGTTGGAAATAATTTTAAAATAATAAATTTGTTGGGAGTGAATGATGAATTTAGTAGAGGCGAAATAAGTAAGAACAAAGGATCGTAGTAAGTGGAAGAAAGTAGTCTCTGCCTACCCCACCGGGAAGCTGGCGTGATTAAATGAGATGTAATAAGTTGCGATGACGCATTGATGTCTTTTGTATGAGAATAGTTGACGACCACGTGGCAGTTACGATACAAACAAAGAATAAAAACACGATAAAAATTTCAATACAAAATACATTTAGAACGATAAGACATTCAAAATTTTACAAAATTGAATAAGGAATAGTACTTTATTTGTAAGGATAACTATAACTGCCATTAAGAACATAGCGCTGTTAGTAGTTAGTCAAATAAGTCGGTTAGCTGGATCTTCGCAAATACGTGATATTTCTGCTTTAGACTGCATGATATTTCGCATGGCATAAAAAATTAGTAAAATTAAAAAGTACTGTCAAGAATAACGGCAACCTTAAAATAGAACTTACTCTAAAAAGCAGCAAGGTGGTCGGACTGATCAGCAGGTCAGGGTCTCTCCTGGCCGCTGAAGAGGGCCTGGATCTCGGCAGGGTGTTATGCCTGACCCCCGCCAGGGACCCCATAAGCAGGGATCCCATATCCTTAGGTGGCAACAGCTCCCGGTCTTTAAGGACTTCGATTTTCTGCTTCTGAATCGCAGTACCACTCTTCCCGGCATCATTGTTCTCTTTCCGCTTGTATCTGAACTTGATCATTTTGTCACCTTACGTTGATGATATTCTGATTTTCACACATCACTTTTTTCCGATGCACTTTTTGTCATAATTCGTACACTATTTTTGCACTCATTTTTCACGACTGCTTTTATCCAAGCATATCGCAGCACTGTAGAAGAATCACTTAGATTATAAAAATCGTATTCAAATGTCTGTCAATACAAGGCAATAAGTAACCGCATCACGAAACAGACGTTAACTTTTCATTTGAATATACGAAGAACTATTCTTGAGGCTGTTTTTTAGGTACACCATGAGAATATTGATGTAAAAAACTGGCGGGAAGACGACAGTTGTTGGTGCTGTTACCGCGACAGGTGGTTCCAAATTCAAACTGCTTTCGGAACTTGACGTCACTGTACTAACTTTACTTCAGTAATATCGAAATTAGTCAATTAGTTAATAGATTGAATCATTATTAAACACATATATAGAAAAGGCACGAAATACGCTCGACTCTATGAAGGCTTTGCTTTAGACTGATCTGTTTTGTGCCTTTGAGACCCGCGGGAGGCAATCCACCTCGCAGGTAGCTTTTTTTGTTATCTATTGTTAACCTCACGTGGACACACACCTTTTTTATCCCTTTCTATCCCATAACAAACACGTATAACTGTGTCTCCCTCTACCATGGTTTTACTACGCCTTTGTTTATAGTGTCTATGGAGATAAGTTGAACTTACGAGCTTAAGTTGTAAAGTTTTAGGTTTTTAGGAGAATTTGTTTGTTAATCTTTGAACACGTGCGTGGATGATGGCAGGCCGATGTGAAAATTTATATTTTTGAAGAAGTTTTAGCACCACCATAGTAACATGCTGTTAACAATGTGGTAATTTTTCTATATACCTACTCTACCCGGGTGTTTTTTCTCTTTACGTCATAAGTAAGCAAGAAAACAAAGACGACAAGTATTATCCAAAAGTAGGTACTATAACCGGTACGGGGAGGCTTTACGTGAAACTGAAAAACACTTACTGAGGAAAATAATGCTTTATTACGATGCTCCTTTACTTTACAATCCGTCTGGGGCTATGCCCTACACAAGAATGAAGAAAAAGTGCATAGTCTGTCCTGGCGACAGCCGAAAAATGAATTCAAATTGGGAATGCTTGAGAGGCCAGCTGCATGAAGGAGGCTAGATCTCACAGTACTCATTTTCTTCTAGTTGTGGATAGGTTATATATCATAATTAACTTACTACTTACATGATCTTAAGGAAAAAGTGTACCTTTAACCTAGGTAACTAATTTGCCCACAGAAGTAAAACTTTCGTTTAACGAGTTTCGTGAAATCGTAAAACAATTTTTGATTTTCCATAACGATTGCCCCGAGGCCTTGAGGGTCACTATTTTGTTTGTAAAATAATCATTTTTATGCTCTTCTCCAAAAGTCGTTTAATTGAATGGACTAAGTAAACCCACAAGAATAATATTTTTATATTTCCCGCTTCCGTGGTGCACTTTCTCGTCACCCAAAGGATGCCTGGCAGAGAATGCTACCTAGAATTAAGCCCGCCTTGTCGTACTGTTTCTTTTTTGTATTTCTAAATTGTTTTATTTCTGTTTTTTGTGCAATTAATAATTTTTTAAGTTACCTATTACGATACACCGCGCTGGAGGATGTTTTCCAAAATGTAAAGGTAGGTTAATATGTCCTGTGTACATGTGCAAATTAATATACATTTTCTTGCACACATTCTTTTACAAAATGAATACTCGTAAATTGGTCTTAAAAGAAAAAAAACAAAAGGTGCAGTATGGACCCTTGAAAAAATCACACCGGTAACCCACACGCGCCATCCAGAAATTCCTGCATCCCATAGTATGACTCACTTAAGAAAAACGCTCCCATATAAAATATTTACAAGCCAAAACAACAAATAAAAAGAACGTGCTCGTAAAATTCTTAGCACCCTATAGTACCCTTTATCTTGTGCGGACCTTTCGAGTGAGTCAGAAAGAAAGTATGTCATCTACGTATACGCAGCGAGTTGCCTCGTGATGGCAGTTCTTATGAACCGTTTAGTTAGATAATGTTGTTAAGGATGTATTTGTAGGTCACGGTTATCAAGTAGCACTTATTTATTAGTCCTGTGGTTTGATCCAAGAGTTTTGAATTGCTAATACAAACAAAAGTAAGTAAAAACTCTTTATTAAAAACATAAAATCTTACACATAACACGCCTTTATCTCTTACGTGGTCAGGCAGAGCGTCAAAGGTCACTAAAGTGACAAGTTGTCAATGTAAAATTGTGCTACACATAAACCTATTCGCTTCTTTAAACAACAGCGGGAAATAAATGGGGTGATGCTATTCTAAGACGGCAATAATAGAAAAAAAAACTATATTGTGCTCATCTTCAGTATATAGTAAGATTGGTAAAGATATTATAATTGAAGCCAAAAGTGCTCTACAGTGTGAAGCAAAAAATTCAATGATAAAAATAATACACAAGAATATTGAGTCAAATGACATTAATTAATTACAAAAAGAAAAACGTGTAATCAATTAACGTAATAGATTATACGATCAATTCGCCAAAATTGTAATGACATAATTAATTGGAAAAATAATCAATAAATTACATTTTTAACTTATTGACACTTAAAACCTGTGAAACACTTGACATTAGCGTTTCAACAAGTATTTAAGCAGATATTCATGTTTCCAACTTAAGTGTGAGATAAGTAAGCGGAAACTTCGAAGTAAACGGTTTTAAATTAGCTGTCGTTGCTTAATCACTTTGGAACGAAAAATCGTGACTCACAAAGAGTTTAAGGCTATTTGTGTGTTTATTATACAAGTTACAAAACCATTATATTATAGTATTTTAAGTTATTGAACTGTTCTGTGATGCAATACATAGGATGAACTTTTATAAGTGAATGATACCGAAAACTCAGGACGGGCTAGTGATAAGGAACATTTTCTCCAAGGAACATAGGTCAAAATATGAAAAAAGAATAAGTGATATTATTTTTTTATTTTTCGACCATAGGGAAAGTTCTTGTTTATCAGTCCATTCTGAGTTTCCAGTATTGGTCACTAGTGAAATTTATGCTGTCCTATTAAAATCTGTTGATTGTACTTAATTACAAGTAAGACAAATTACTTAGAGCAAATAAAAATCTAATTTACTGCTGCTGCTATCTTAAATTTTCTAATCTGATTCTTACTAAATTCAGAACACAGAACTTAGTTAATGATCTCACTATGTTCATTCATTCATTATTACATAAAAGACATTAGAAAAAAAAAACGTAGCGTGGGCGGTATTTTAGCCAATTTTCCTTAAAGGCGGATCTCGAGCCTCTTTCCAAGAAACGCTAAGCCGACGAATAACTTACGCGTGTGGTGCTTAGCCTGAATAAGAAATAGCCTTTTGATTATAATGCGACCCTGATTTATCGAAACTGAGGTCTCGCAGGAGGTCCAAATATTTCAGAACTTCCGTTGCGTTTTCTGATTTGAGAATTTTCAAACACCATTGTGCAGAATTGCGAAAAGGTTTCGTACTTCTGTTTGTTTACCGAAGTTTGTGATACTGTTTTATAGAAGTAGAAAAAGTACAAGTTAAGCCTATAAACAGGCTATCTTCTCAAACCTATGGTCTCCTAGTACATTCGTAATAAACGTGATCAAGCATTGATGAAGTTGCAAACACAAAACCATGGGAAAATCTTCACAACGCAAATCCCTAGACAAACCTAGAATTAAAATATTAATAAAAGAGGACAGATCATCCTAATCATACAGTAGAAAAACCACTGAATCCTAAGGCCCTTCTAATATACTGCTTGATATGTTCTATAATCATATGATGATCGTTTAATAAGACCGGCTTATGAGGATAAGGACCTGCATATTGATATAATGACTGCAGTAGATCAAGGTGAACTGTTGGTATTTGGAATAGAAGTAGATTTAGAATAGATAGCTCGACTGATTGATGCACATGTGACCTTGTTATTGGAATATTATTCGTTTTGAACAGAGTTTAAGAAAAATAGCGACGAAGTCTACGACTGAGTTCAAATATAATAGACAGAGGCACGAAGATAAAAAAATATCGAGTAATTGTAAATTTAGTTTGAGATGATGATGCAAACATTAGTGAAAGCTCTTTTAATATTATCTTTTGCCGTTTTTAATTAGAAGTAATGAACTGCACATAAAATAACGACTATGATACAAATCACTAGAAATCCAACAACGAAATAAATAAGTAGACCAACAAAAACGTAATAGGAAGCCTGCGTGTGATTAGTTCTCGATATACTGCGAGGTAGAGAGGATTTCAGAGTGAACCCAAATTACAAATAAAAGTCAACTAAACCCACGCAGAACTCTGATTTGACGCGCGCTAAAACGCATCAAAAATAAGTTTTATTCTGAATACAAATTTAATACCTTAGATGAAAGATTGGTCCTCGCTGTGAGCGCTAGCGAACCAATAATTTATCTAGGTTTAATACGAAGTTCAGTTTTTACGCTGAACTGGTTAAAGATTACGAAAGACAAAAAGTTTTGATTTTTACTGTTGTTTAAGACTTTCGCGCTTTGTACACATTATTATGGCTTAATGGTTACCTACAAATTTAATATTTAAGTAGTATTCAAATTGATGATTCAGTATTTTAGATTTATTGTGCAGAAGTATTTATCAGAGTTTCAGCGTAAGTCAAATTGGACACCAACGAGTTTTTCCTGGCTTCATTCTAGTTGTTCCCCGGGTTCCATCTGAGACGTTCCCTTGCTCTGTGGCTGAGACGCTGCGCCCGCGCACACCGTGGGACGTTCTCACACTGCGATCCAGTTACAACTGGAGCTAGAACATACACGGTGTACGGTTATTACACTTTACCACACTTGGCGTTTTCTTCGCGTGTCGAACCGTTAATCTTTATATTGAATGAAAAGTTAATATCTTATTCCAGCCAGTTTTTCACATGTTATCTAATATTTATTTTATAAGTTTCTCTAGTACCTATCAGGTCAAGTACCTTTTAAGAAGAGACAACTGGTATAAGCGCTGAAAGATTTTCCATGTAAATGTGGTTTACCAAACGGTCTCGATATTTATGCTCATAAATGAAAATAAGAAATTGAAAATGAAATAAGATATGCTGTATGATGTTGGCTTAGCATAGCATCACCCCATATCTTTCCCGTGGGTGTCATAAGAGGCGACTAAGGGACTCGAGGGTGTGTATTGTAATTCTAGGCGATGGGCTGAAAACCTATCACTATAGCGATAAACAATTTTCCGGATAATCCTCAAAGCATCACACGGTACTCTGATATTATGATGATTGAAAAGAAGAAAAGCAACAAGATTGTTATACAGCTTTTTAAAGTATCGTTTTTACGATTTTCAGTGACCCGTTCAACCATTATATAATGACTAGCAATCTCATAATTCGTCAAAAGCACAAAAAAGCTCATGTTTTTTTTAGAAATTACCAACACTAATTTCAAATTATTGTGCCTTGTTAAGTTATTTTCTCAAGCACTTACGCTCTCGCCTTAAGCGCCTTAGCTGTGAGAAAGTGTTATCTTTACATTGATAACAACTTCCTCTTAATTAGCTTGTACAGTTAAGGGGAAATGACTTTGCACACAACCAATTAAAAGGCTTTAATGTTGCCAGCTGTCTAAAGTTGACTTCCGATGGAGGAACATGGTATTAGACAAGTTTATGCTAAATTTATTTGTTGAATTGTATTATAGAATTAACATAGCTATAAGATAAAGAAATTTTATGTTATGTTATGATAGTTAATGATTTAAGATGTAGTTTAAAAGACTCTTGCCAATTATCAGCGCACCAACGCAACATTGAGTCAATCATTCGTTTTAGAGACAAATTTTAGGTATAACTTACTTACGCTCTTAGTAAGTCAAACGCAAAAAATCAATTATACCTCTAAGAGTTCTAGGCTTTAGAGTCCAAATGGGTAAATGGAATGGAAAGAAAATCCAGCTAGAATTACCTCATTTAATGAACATTGACTCAGCACAAAATCCTAGTTGCAACACATCAGATCCGTTTAAATTTCCTCTTGTTTCCAGAATCGACTCTGAGCATGACGTCACCCATTCACAACATCATGGCGGCGCTCGGAACGTTCGTTTCATTTCAACACTTCTTAGAAGTCTAAAGAACCAGTCTCTTTTGGCAAATGCCAATTTGTGGTTCTAAGATTTGATCGGATGTAGAGACATTTTTGAATGAGAGCTTAAGTTTAAAGGGACGTATTTTCTCAACGAGTAAGCAATGGTAATTTATATGAAAGAGTCTGTGTAGAAAGAGAATAGGCGTGAGTAAGAAGTGCACGTATATTTTTTCATAGGTTGTTATGCATTTTTTATAATCAAGCACAAAACCGCCCTCCATTTCCACGCCTATTCTTTTACTGACATATCTCCTTATTTGGTTAAAGGCAAAAGGCAAGAGAGTCGGCTATAAAAAGGAAAAGTAACGATTTTGGTCTAGTTTATGAGTGCTCTTAATTGAAATAATCTTTTGAAAAGAAAATATGTTACTTGACTGTTCCAGGGGTCATTAAAAGAAAGTAGTTTGTGAAATAATGTCTTTTGGCACTAGTAAAGTATAACTTTAGGTTGTTGTCAAACAGCCAGTTAGTTACTTAACTCAAATGCGGTTGCTTAACTCAACTCATGTACCTAGTAGGTCTAAGCTTAGCTCGGTTTTAACCACGTAACGGTTAAATCTAAAGAGGCAAGGTACTGGCGTATTTAATGGCAAAAGTGACCTTTCCTTTTGCTTTGTAAAGTTTATCTTTTGTCCCTTTCTTGACTTTGAGGAACTTACTTGTGAAATTAAAATAAGAAATTGAAAAAATGTTAGCGTCGGCCGGGGATTGAATCCGGGACCTGTGGAGTACAGTTACCGGCGCCCCGACCGAAAATTTCAAATTTCCCACCTCTTGATACTCGTTTTGAAGCGATGTACGACGTACTTGAAACTTACTTATCTTTTCGAAACATTTTACGTTGAGGTTAGATTTTGAAAATAATGAGAAAGGTAATCTTATTAAATTTGAGTTACTCCTTATAATGAAACGAAACACCTGTTTACTCAACCACTCTGCTCATCACACTAACGCAAAGATGTGATGGTAATCTCGCGTGTAAGTGTGGTGTTACAATACAAGTTCATAGGAACGGGTATTGTTCTACACTACAATGACACATTACTTCAGTAACCGGAACTTGAGATTAACTAGAATCCTAGTTGCCAATCGCAGACTAAACTCTACAAGGTAAAGTGTAACAAGTACGTTTTCTGTCGTCTGATAATGTAGGCAAAAATTGCAATAACAGAAATTAACATTTGCGACTTCTAGAACTTCATTCTTTAAAATGTGTGTTTTATAGAGATTTGACATCATAAATCCCTGATTATATTGGTACATAAATAAATAAATATCTTGGACATTTACCACAGCGCAATCTAGCCCCAAACTAAGCAATGCTTGTATAATGAAAACTAGACGGCTAATACTTATGAGTACACATATTTAAAATATATGTATATATATACATACAATACAAAGAAAACACCCAGACTTAACACAAACATTTGAAAATTTACATACTAATATTTGTGCTGTGTGAGGATCAAACCCACGACCCTCACCGGCAGGGGTACTTTTCACTACACACCATCGTGCCAGCTAAAGATAAGATGTGGGTTTTTATATATACAATTGGAATACGAAATGAACCTGTAATTGGATACATGTATCGTCATCATCTTGGCCGTGTGATGCCGGCTTAGAAAGGCCGTGTGATGCCGGCTTAGTATAGCATCACCCCATTTCTTTCCCGTGGGAGTCGTAAGTGGCGACTAAGGGACTTGAGGGTGAGTATTGCAATTTTAGGCGATAGGCTGACAACCTGTCACTGTGGCAATACACAATTTTCCAAATGACCCTCAAATATTTGTCAGACGTGGCGTAAATGTCCGCTTTGTGCGACCGTTTACGCTCTGTCTACCCTGCAAGGGATTATAGGCGTGATATGTGTATGTGTGTATGTATGTATCGTCATCCCATCGATTCCGCCTCTCTTAACATTGCTCTGTGACCGTAACGTATTAGTTTTATTGTTACTCAATAATCTTGTTAAGCGTAGGACGTATTCGATACGATGAAACCCCTTTTTTTACTTATAGCATATATTGCTCACGATTATACCAGAGTGGTTAAAAGGATTGGTTTCGGTTTTGTGCAGTTCTTCTATAGAATTATGATGAATGAAAGTAATTATCGGAATAATGCATGACTTTCTGATATTCATTGCAGAGCTCGCAACATTCCTTAGATAAATGTAACAATCATACATATATAACGCCAATAGTCCTTGCAGGGTAAGGCAGAGCGTGCACTGCCGCATAAAACGATCATTTACGCCACGTCTGATTAACATTTGAGGGTTATTCTGAAAATTGTGTATCCCATTGTGTCAGGTTGTCAGGCCATCGCCTAAAATTGCAATACACATGTAACCCTCGAGGCCCTTAGTCGCCTCTTACGACACAGGAAAAAATGGGGTAATTAAATTCTTAGCCGAAATCATATAGCAATCACAATGTCTGTTCTTACATTTTATTTGTATCTAGACCAGCGGAGTGTCGACTTTATTAAAACATAATTTGTATACGTTTCTTTCTTCTTCGCAATATCTTACCTAAACTAATGATGCCTTTTGCTTTCAGTGGCACAAGATGGCGAGCGTGTGTTGTGCGTAATTGAATTAGGCTCGTGTAGAACCAATCGATTGGCGCGATGCGATAATAGCGGAGGCGATATTATCAAACTACAGGCTACAATTTTACAAGTGAAATTCTTAGTGCATTGCGTTGCCGGTTCATATTCCTGGTATCACAATGGCTAACCGACTACGCAATGAACATCGAATTTCGCTTGTAAAATTGTAGCCTGTAGTTTGAAAACATAGGCACCAGAGCGGCGCGCGCGCAGCCCGGCTAAGTTCATCGTACGACTAGAGCGCGATAGCGAGCTGGGATGGCAAAGGATTTGTAGGTACTTGATCTATAAGGCGAGAAGAAAATACGATCACATTTTTTTCGTTCGATTTTAGCCCCGGGGCTTAGAAACCTTCACCTGACCGATTCGCGGGGAGCATGAGCTCATAGCATCACTCCATTACAACCCTGGGTGCCGTAAAAGGCGACTAACCGATGGCCACAGAAAATGACGTGGCATAAATGTCCGTTTCTTGCGGCCGTTTGCGCTCTGCCTACCCCGCAAGGTATTATAGGCGTGATATGTGTGTGTGCATTTCTTTTTTATAATATCAGTCATCATTTAAGTCCATTCCATAATGATAAAAATTTATGTCATATTTTTTGTATAAAATTATGCACACGATGCGTATATACTACTGTAATATATTCTGTAGTAGTTTTACTAGATCTAGTCAACAGCAGGTGATGGCACGAATAAAACACCTGTGCTTGCACCTTCTGTTTATTAATCGATTTGTAGATTCCACTTGCTAGGAAACAGCATATTTTTATCTATTTGTAAACATGGAGAAAAGGTGCTAGTTTGCAAGGTGCAAATTTTAATGATAATAAGTTTTGCAAGAAGATTTCGCTTTACAAGACTTATTTATACATACGTCATACATACATAAATCACGCGTATATCCCTTACGGGGTAGGCAGACCGTTAACGGCCGTAAAACGGATATAAACACCACATCTGACAACAGTTTGAGGGTCAATCAGATAACTATAGTGACGGGTTGTCAGCCCATCGCCTAAATAGCAATACATATCTATATATATAGTTGCCTCTTACGACACCCATGGGTAATAAATGGGGTGATGCTAGTCGGCGGCACACTTATTTATACGTAGTTTAATAATTGACTATCAGGTAGCTACCTAAGTGGAGGTAGAAAGTATTTTTTCTCAGAACGTTTAAATTTTGTAGAGAATCACTCTACCTTCAGTTTTATAGCTAGGGTGTCCATATATGACGATTTCAAAACGATTTCCTTGAAATTAGTGCAAGGCTTAAAAGGCCTATCTGTAGGTCTACAACATGTAGGAGTAATTTCAAAATGGCGAGGACAATGAGAGCATTATGACGTGTTTTGCATTACGTGGGCAGTGGTTGATTGTACTCTACAGGTTACAAAAGAAATTGGGTTTCATAGTCTAGAACATGGAGTTACATTTCATGAAACTGAATAGATAACTGATCCCAAAGAATAGGCCGAAAAATGAAAAAATATTGGACGTCTAAACACGAAGTTTATTTTGTGTTTTCACATCAAGCCTTTTCAGATACATACACATATGACGCCTTTATTCCTTGTGGGGTAGGCAGAGCGTTATCGTTCGTAAAATACGGTCGCAATCACCACGTCTGACAAATATTTGAGGGCCGCCTGACAGGTTGTCAGCTGGTCGCCTACAATCATACAGCACATTAAACCCTCGAGTCCCTTAGTTGCCTCTTACGACACACGCAGGAAAGAAATGGGGTGATGATATTCTATGCCGGTATTACACGGCATGGACTCAAGACTTTTTGCAGAAGAAATTAGATCACTTCTGGATAAGATAACCCCCTGTATTCTTTGTATTTTTGCAAGCTGCATAAAGGCCGATGTGTTAGGTAGTAAAGTTGTGTGTCATTGGGTACAAAGGCATATATGGAATGGTAATGCTAAGGTTGTGCCTTTAAAGAAAATGTCAATTGGTGCATAAATAAACGACTCGTTACATTAGTCACTAACTGGCGCCAAAGTTGTAGGTAGATACTGTTTTGTGGTAAAGTAGTCTTTTTTGTTTTTTTATTAAGGATGGGGTGCTCTTGACTCTAGTCTAGGTCATAGGACAGAGACAGGGTCTAAGATGGAGCGAGCTCACCCAGAAGAAGCCTGTTCACTCTTACTTTGAAGAGGTTAGGGTTGTATGCGTTTGGAAACACAGACGCAGGTAGTGAGTCTTGATATATTCTACTTCCGGTTCTTCTTAGCGAATCGATTCTGGCGATTACCTACTTTTGTTTGGACCAATACCCACCCACTTCCGATTTATTGTGTGTACACTGAAAAATACATACATACATACATCACGCCTATATCCCTTGCGGATTAGGCAGAGCGTAAATGGCCGTAAAAACAAGAAAAACGCCACGTTTGACAAACATTTGAGTGTCATTAAGAAAATTGTGTATCGCTATAGTGACCAGTTGTCAGCCCAACGCTTAAAATTGCAATACACATGTAGCCCTCGAGACCCTGACAAAAAAATTGTGTATGAAATGTTTTAGGCGGCACTACATACATTGACATCCATTATACTGAAAGGCTTAAATTATACTTCTATTAGACAATCTTATATGACTTTTACAAAGTACAGACGCAGATCGCTGCAAGCCAGATAGCAGAAATAGAAAGTAAACAATACATATACCTACCTACCTATCTAACATGTAATGGCCGGTGTAAAGACCAACCTTACGGCAAATTTATTTGCACTAAACTTGTTTAGGTTAAGAATAAACATAGACATAGGTAGAGACGTGTACCTAAGCATAAATTAGGTGACAGAAGTTACTATATTAGAGCCAGTTTTGGCCTGATAGCATAAAAATATAACCTAGGTTCTCCTTTTTGACGTTTGTATTAGTGGGGTCAAAGTTGGCTATAGAAGATGTAGACTCGCGAAGCCAATTTTGGCATGCTAATACTTTGACAAAGGGTCTATTTTTCTTTGTTGATAATTCTTCTAGTATTGGTTTGACAGCTGCCAAAATTGGCTTATTGGCTTAAAGAATCTTGATTCGCTTTATACATAAAGCTCTATCCTGGTATAGAAAACGGATCCTGTATGGAAAACCTGTTCTTAATCTGTGCGTCCAACAAATGTTGCCATTTTATCCATAACTGTTTATTTCTAATCCTTCCTGCAAGCATTCAACTTTACACACACATGTTCCGAGAAAAAATTACTATTACTTATCGTAAACTACAGATGTACAGATAAGACACGATTCCAATTTAGTATTTCAATTATTCCGTGTCGTAACGCATTTCTATTTACTTTAGAAACCGCTGTTTAAATAGAAACTTATTAAGAACTCGGCCCTGAATTTGCGGTTACCTATTGCATTGTCGCAGACATTTTATATATGTATATTTCGGTTGCTTGTCACTTCGAAGGCTAACGACATAGCCACAAAGACATTCACTTGGGAAAGACACTTACACTTGGCACTAAAACACTGAGTAATTCCACTTTTGAACTGAGAAAAGAACATCCAGGGAATAATTCACTGTGTCACTTGGTACTCCGTGAAAAAGTGTACATAAAATGTACACAAAAGACGAAACGCGCTACACGTCCATGCGCAGCGGTAGAGCGGCAGCGTGTATAGAATAAGTTGCGCAGTGACAGGCCCCGCGCGAGACAAGAACAGACAGCGGAGGCTTTGGCGCCAACCGTGCGCGTGCGCAGGTGCGAGCGGGACGGCGCGAGAGGCTTACGCGGGAGTCTAGCTGCGTATATTACGTGCACAGTCTTTGTATGGGGCTTTTGATCTACGATTTGCGCTAAAAGCTTGCATCTGTCATTTTGTACGCAATAAGAAATCAATTTAGTTACGATTGTTATCATTTGCTACAGTATTTGTCTTTTTGTTGCAAATGTTTGGATCGCAAGTACCGTTATGTTATTCATTTTATGACATGATTTCCTGTTTTAAAAACACACTATTATTTACATTAAGATGGTTCTCCCCGTGGTTCTCCCACTAGTTGGGTCTGTCAAACGAAATGACAGACGCATCTGTTACGAACCGTAGCCGTATTTGTATGGGAATATGATCAGAATTCGCCATTTCCTTTCGTCAGACAGACGTATGAGTTACGGACGGCAACCTGGGGGAATCGCCAAAATGTTTTCCAAAGGTTTATTTTTAGTTTGACACTTCGAACTTTGATAGTCTTCCGGATTAAGCTCAATTCAATGTCAATTTAATTAATCATGTATTCAATTCAATATTTGTTTTGACATCAGCTCATCATAACAATGACCTCTTATTTAGGTAACACCGACTTTGACGTCAGAGTGACACTACCTAATGGTTTTTTTTATTGTCTACCACAGTTTATTAAACTTTGGTCATTAGACCGTATCGTCTAAGTCAACGAAATTAGGCTAGTGAACTACATATCAGTTTAAGCAGGTACCTAACTATTAATAGAGTGTAATATGAGTGAACGAGCACATCAGTTTTGCTATTTCTTCTTCTTTTCGTGTGGGACTCCAAGTCATCCAACGACCCGATGAACCCTGGTGTTGAGAGTTTTTCAACCGCCTACTACTAGTAGTAGGCCTCTGACATGCTTGTGTAACGACCGCCGTCTAAGTAGTCATTGACAGCAATCGGAACCGACAGCTTAACGTGCCCTCCGAAGCACGGAACCATATTTCTTACGGAAATTCAGGTGGTTCAGCCTGCAATGTCCTTACCAGACTGGGAACAAATTCACAAAATGTAAAATATTAACTTCGAACCCGAAACCTTTGCGTTGCTGGTAGTCGCACTACCACTGCGCCATATCGCCCGTGCTACTTAGAATTGAAGTTTACAAGCTTTGTATGAACTAAATGATAGTAAGAGAGTTTAAAGGTTACTTTAAGAACATTCTTGTTTGCTGACACAAACATTTTAATACTTTGTGTCGAGTCAGGTTATAATTATAAATTGATCTTAATGTATAATACTTTAATAAATAAACTTGATGCTTGGTAAGTATGTCGTCAACTACTGCGAACAACTGTAATTATAAGCCCTAGGCATAGTTAGGTCTAACGCGTTCTATTTTAGACTTTGATCTAAGTCTAGTCTAGACTGTTCTCTTGCAGTTCTAGTTTCAAGGTTAGATTGAAACTTAGATGGAAGCTTTTATTCCAATAAAAATTGCTTACTATATAGTCAATTTTGGAGGCAATTATACAATTTTATCATCAGAATAATAATACATTATGTGCCGTGTGATGCCGGCTTAGAATAACATCACCCCATTTTTTTCCCCGTTTGAGTCGTACTAAGGGACTTGAGGGTGTGTATTACCATTTAAGGCGATGGGCTGACTACCTGTTATTATGGTGATACACAATTTTCCGAACGACCCTCAAATTCATGTTAGACGTGGAATAAATGTCCGTTTTTGCGGCCGTTTACGCTCTGCCTACCCTGCAAGGTATATAGGCGTGATACGTGTATGTATGTAGTATGTATAATAATACCTAATATCCTTTAAAAATCAGCGCGATGTAGTAGTAGCTAGAATAGCTTTTAAGATAGGTATTATATGACGTTATCATATTATGCAGATGCGATTATATCAAGTTTTATACCATATCACATTACGAAACCGGTATTGTACCAGCTAAGACCGCTTTATATGGTTGGTTATGTTTATACATATCTTTTTACGAAGAATATGTATTATGAAAGTGTCGTATAATGTTGTTGAAAAGACAGGGTACTTTCGCTGTGGCGAGCAAAACAAGAATGTAAATATTTAGATACATATCCTGTGAAAAAGCAAGAATAAAGGTGAAGACACATTTCTGTGATCCTATCCCATCCCACGTTATATGATCTGACGGCAGAGACACACTTGCTCTACGCCACACACTCATCAGAGCAGACGCACACTGAACTTATAACAAACTAGATTTCCCCCACCGGTTTCATCCGCTGCCACAAATTTTCCCATAGTAATAGTGGTTTTCCCGCGATAAAAAGTGGCCTATGTATTATTCCAGGTTATACTCCACCTGTGTTTTAAATTTCATCCAAATCGGTCAAGCCGTTTGAATGTGAAGAGGTAACAAACATACATACATACACACACAGAAACTCTCAGATTTATAATATTAGTACGGATTTTCAAAACTGGTTCTAACGATTCTAAAGCTCTGAAAACCGGAATTGATATATTGGAAAAATCTTTTCGAAATTCCGGTTTCCACCACCTTCGCCTACATCATCTCTCACGTGAATCTCTACTGATGTGAACTATGACTCAACACAAAAAGCCTTCATCAAACACCGTTCTATTTTACTCCACAATTAGCCATCAATAATTATAATGGCAGATCCGATACAGTTTAATAATAGTCAGTCGACGAGCAAAAAGTATGCTTTGTCTATAGACTATAGTTCACAGGAACTACTTAGTTATAGTGTGGAACTAGACATCCGTGAGGTACCATACTATAGTACCGCTATTGTTAATGTTGTATATAAAAGTTAGCATTAAGAATTTTATGGTACGGGGTGTATGTAGGGGACAGCCCCTCTAATAAAAACTATGAATCGAATGAACTTTTCTCTAGATACATATGCCAGGAACCGTAAAAAAAACGATTTATCATACAAAATCACGATAAGAACTCATTTTTTTACGTTTTCTGAATTACATTTCTGGGGGAAAGTTGTGGTTACGCCGTTTGATGCCGTATTAGAATAGCATCACCCCGTTTCTAGCCGTGGGAGTCGTAAGAAGCGACTAAGGGACTCGAGGAGTATATTGCAATTCAAGGCGATGGGCTAACAACCCTTCACTACGCCGCCGATACACAATTTTCCGAATGGTCCACAAATATTTGTCATACGTGGCGTAAATTACCGTTTTGCGGCCGTTAACGCTCTGCCTACCCCACAAGGGATTATGGCGTGATATGTGTATGTGTATGGGAAAGTTGTTCAGTTTCTTATTCCAACTTTTACCACTTAAGTAGGAGAAGTAAACGGAAAAACGGCTTCAATCCTCTGATAACAGAGCAAGATTGACAATTAGTCTGACTAAATCTACTCTATTAGACAGATACAAGTGACAGCCGAGAGTAGTTGCCTCTACCGCTATACTACTATGTCATTACATCTTGTAAATACTAGTAGCTGTTGGTATGGGAATCTGAATTAGCATAATGAAGGTAATAAGGTATTTAAAATACTAGGTTACTAGTTAGTAACTGCAAACCTGACGTATGTTTACATTCCTTATAATATGACTTACGTATGTATACGATTGATTATTTTAATAGTGTCCCACACGAAAAGAAGAAGAAGAAAAGAAGGATTTGTTTGTTTTTGATTCTATATACTATTTCACCACAAGAAAGCTACATTATCGTTGAGTACCTATCAAGATTTTTTTACCGCGAGGTAACGCCTTAATTACTACTGGAAAAGAAGTAGTATTATGCAAATTCGCTAGATATGTAAGTAAATGAAATGTAGTAAGCTCTTATTAGTTGCAAATTTTTTATATGATTAGTTATTAAAACGCGTATCATGAAGATTTGCCGTGTGATGCCGGCTTATATTGCCGTGTGATGCCGGCTTAGAATAGCATCACCCCATTTCTTTCCTGTGGGAGTTGTAAGAGGCAACTGAGGGACTTGAGGGTGTGTATTGCAATTTTAGGCGATGGGCTGACAACCTATCACTATAGCAATACACAATTTTCCGAATGACCCTCAAATATGTGTCAGACGTGGCTTAAATGTCCGTTTATGCGGCTGTTTACGCTCTGCCTACCCCGCAAGGGATAATAGGCGTGATATATGTATGTATGTATCATGAAGAAATAACAATTATCTTGATCCTACACAAATATTTTTATGATTACACGTTCAATTCAGAACAAATACACTTCGTACTAGCAATTAAATTTGCCTGCAGTGAACGTGTATGTTACTTATTACAACATTTTAAACACTCATCTTCTACGTACGAATGCTAAAAGGTCTTGAGGTATCGCGTCATGGAATGGAATACACTCTGACATTTAACATCGATTGCATAGGCCACGCCACGAAGTAACGAAGCACTTGTGTTCACATGGCTGCAGCGTCTTCAATGGAGTCACGGCCAGTGTTGCCAGGTTTATAAGTTTAAGGCGGGGATATAGCGCGAGCATGATTTTTAAACCAGGTTTATTTAGAAAATTACATCAAAAAAAAATTGAAAAAATACTTGGATCGAGGATCTAACAGATAACATATACTAATCAGTTACAATAATACCTCAATAAAATTTGAAAAACTTTACTCGATAGAAAAAAAAACAAAGTAACCACTTTTTTTTGTAATTAGATTAGATTAGATTTATTTATTTCACATTATCAAATTCATAATTACAGTAGGTACATACAATATAATACAAAATAAAAATGTCAGAGGATAATGTGATCGTCAAAAATAATAAATAGAAAATAAAATAAAAAATAACATGTCAAAATTCTTCAATAAAAGAATAATAGCTACTATAAAATTACAACAATGTCAAAAAGAGATTAATAATACAAATTCAAAACAACTCATATAAATGTCTACAATAAAATAAAATAAAATTTAATTACTCAGTGTAATAAAGAAATGTCAACATTTTCAATATTATGTCAACAGTTTTAAAGTGAGAAGATAGTTTTAAAGTTATTAAAAAAAACTGCTATAATTTAGATACATATTATTTTTTGGGACGAACACGTAAATTAAACATTGTAGCAGTATTTCTCTAGTTTCTATGTCAGAAAAACGATAATAAGTTAAGAAAAAAATATATAATAAGTAATTATTATCTTCGCTTCACTCCAAAAAACTAATTTTGCCAACTATGAAATTTGCTTTGTTGACATGTCATCTGTATAGGTTTGACAGATGCCAAAATGTGTTCTTGAAGTGACGCGTATATAGGTATTATTCCCGCAGATAACATTACGAAAATCTATTGAGCCTTTATTTTATTTTTTTACTGGCTATATATATACATCAAATATATTTTCTTAAGTTTATTTCATTAATCTTAGAGGACTAATCAAACAAATGATTTATTTATACTGCACATTTTTAGGTATACCTACAATTTTATTTACTGTCACTTTGAGGAACTCTTTCGAAATACAAAGATCCGTGGGGTTTTTCAACTTAGTTTGGCAACACAGCCAGTTGCAGAATCATTGTATTGTGGAATGATATGATTTGTATGACTATTGTTAAAGCAAGTGAAGACCGATTCTCAAAAAATTGGCCCCAAGTTATTATTTTTGCATGTTTTCAAAAAGTTAATGTTTTCGCGAAAAAAACAATTTTGTTACCTAGAAAAGTGGTTTTTTATTACATATTTAATGGAGGGAAGCTTTTTTTGAAATTACTTTAGGAAATATAGGCAATCTCAGTTACGAGATTGGCAGGTGAACGACAACGTCATCAGGTTAACGACACGAGGTGCAGGTTATCGACATTTCAGTACAAATTTACTAAGTCACATCAGCAGGTTAACGACAAGGGTTAGCAGTAGTAATAACTCTGCAATAAAAACACCAAATACAGAATCATTTATTAACTTTAATTCTTACAGTGCATATAAGAACCTTCTTGCACTTCAAATAAATAAATTATATATTATAATAATAAATAAAAAAAATATTTTCCTCATATACAGTTTTTAGAAAAATCATGATATTGTTTATATATTGTTTTTTAATAAATATAGGACTATTTTGGTTTATTCAGAAAGCTATTAAACAAGTAATTAGATCATTACTTCTACTGTAAATCCAACATTTCTATAATAATTGTCGCTAACCTGTTATCTATGTCGTTCACCTGTATTCTTCGGACAGGTGAACGACATACAGGTAAACGACAATTTAGTAGTTATTTTGTCATCACAGGAATATTATTACGTATATGGATTACCCACTCAGACACAAGAAAGCAAACACTTGTTTACACCATAATGCCTTAATATCAATTAAATAGATAACACAGTACTTCACATACAAAAGGCATAATAACGACTACTTACCCGTTACAAACTCCAAAATCCAATATAAACGTCGCCTTTTCTCCGGGAACTGCACAACTGACGCGGCCTCCTCCTAGCAGGTGTCTGCGAGTGACTGGCTCGTTCGGCTCGTGAGGAGTGAGGCGGGGGAGGTGAAGTGGTACTCGCGGTGCGATCGTGTTTTCGCGTTTGCAGGTTAACGGCAAAAATAGGCGTACAAAAACTTAAACTTGTATAAACATATAAAAACCACGGATATAGAATTATTAAATTGTGTGATTCTAATATTGAGGATATTTGAAAATTAAATGGTGTTGTAAAATATTTTTTATTTGTATATAAATATCTTTTTTGGATGCTTAAACTTGAGGATATCGTGTCAAGACACACAAGTTAGCGACAAAATATGCTTATAAAGTAATTTAAAAGAATATAATGTACCTTAATTTATATCATTAACACATGGCCTCTATGCAAGAAACCTCTTAAGTATCGAATATGGTAAAAGGTATCAGCTGAATGCGTAAATAAAAAAAATATCTGTTGAAAACTGATGTACAGGTTGCGTGGCCATTTTTTTGAGAATCGGTCTGAACTATTTGTAGAAAGTAGTAAATAGGGAGTAAAACAGTGAAAAAACAGGTTTACTTGCCATCCGATGGGAAATAGGCGCTTCCGATTGTGATTCGTGCAAACATCTTGAAATTTCATGCTTTTTTATGTACCATAGGTGACACTTAAACAATACTACAAAAAAAACTATGCAGCTCATAAATAAGGAAAACTGCTTGATTTCAGAGAGTTAAATTTATGAATTTGCCGTATGATGCTGGCTTAGAATAGCATCATCCCATTTCTTTCCCGTGGGAGTCGTAAGAGGAGACTAAGGGACTTGAGGGTGTGTATTGCAGTTTTAGGCGATGGGCTGATATCCTGTCAATTATCGAGTGACAATTAGTCCAATGACCCTCAAATATTTGTCAGACGTGGCCGGAATGTTCGTTTTTTGTGGCCGTTTACGCTCTGCCTACCCCGCAAGGGATTACAGGCGTGATATGTGTGTGTAAATTTATGAAATATGGAAACTGAAGCCTGCCTACTACTGTTTCTTTTATATAGAGCGAAATTTTATTAGTGACCGATGACTCGTACGACCAACCAATCTTCAGGTTTTCCATAACGAATCCAACCTGTTCACCACATGTGTAGTCAAATCATCGGCGAGTGGGTGCGCCCAAACCGGCCCAGGTGAAAAGAACAAGTGCCAATCGCGGCCACTGGGCCAACTGAGGCCACCATGGGACAGGAGATAGCAAAATTAAGCCACCACTCAGACCAGACGACTCAAAGCTTGGTAAAAAGTTGTGTGTGAAAAGTAAATTGATGTAGGTGTTATTATTGGTGAAATTGTTAAGCAGACGAAAGTGTAAGTACTTAGTTGTTCAATTTTGTTATTAGAGGAAAGGTTGGTCGTTGTTTTTGAAGCAATTTCGAAATCGAGCAAACTCGCGCGCTGTCAACATGTATACCTACTTAATGGTTAAACTAAACAAATTAAATTAAATTATTTACAGAAATAATAAACCTAAAACTAAACTATAAAGAGGTTCTCCAGTGCGCCCCTATGAGACATGGTCTCCAGTAAGCTGGCAACGTTTCCTCTTTGAATGGCCAAACTTCGATGCTTGTCACTACAAGTACAAAGTATAAAATAAAGTCGCTTTCTGTGTCGTGTAAAACTACGCAACAGATTCTAATACGGTTTTTTAGATATATAAAGTGATCCAAAAGGCAGGTTATTAGGTACCGTTTATCGCGAAAAGCTTTGTTTCTTCAGTAAAACGGGTAGCAGTGGGTAGTAACGAAAAAAAAGAATTGCTGACGCAGTTATTAGAAGAAGATTGAGATAAGGGAATAAATAAGAAGTATTCAATAGTTTCCATTACATCAAGTTTACTTAGATTTTTTCTTACATATAACAATTACACAACAATTGTTCGTACGACAGGTTAAAAATAAAGTCGTAAACTTGGCCCAAGTTACTACAAACGGTACATTAACCATTAAAAGTGACCACCATACACCGTCTACCGTCAGTTCACACCATACTTTATTTATGTTCGTGAGAACACAGGTGTGCCTTTGACTTCCCATAATGTTCTATTGAAAGCCTTTGCAATATAGCGTTTTTTTTATAAACAGGTAAGAATCAATCGGGATCCCAAAGCACGTAGTTTTTGAAAACTGAATTAGTTCCGCTTGTTTGTGTTTGGCTTTTTGGAATCGTTCCCTTTTTATTGGTTTTGCTTTGTTGGGCCCAATCAATGACTTCTTTCTTACGTTATGAATGCCTCCTCGGTAGTACCTACAGGTTGTATTGCACAAAGAGATCTAAGGTTATTCCCGAGACGATCAAATGTTACAGTAGCGACTTGAATACAGATTTTGAACTATCTAATTTGTATCTTTAATATTGGTCCTATGTGAACAAAATCAATGCTTGTTCCTTTATTTCTTCAATAAAAACAAAAAGTATGAAAAGCTATTTTTTTTTTTTTTGGCTTCCATCGCCTTCAGACGATGATTCTGCCAGAGTCAAGGTTAAAGAAAACAATAGTTAAAAAAATACAACAAATACGTAGATTATTCATATCTAAGACAAATCCCACAGTATGACGGACTGTAGTTTTTTATTTTAGATTTGTCTTCCATCGCCTTCAGACGATGATTCTGCCAGAGTCAAGGTCAAAGAAAACAATAGTTAAAAAATATAATTCCACCAGATACGAAAATTTTCATTTCCTGTGGTTTTTTCAAACAATAAAAAATTGTAAGTTTATTTGATAACAACTGCGTCTGTCAAACACCTTGATAAAATCGCATGCGTTACAAATATGCCATGGTAATGCTAATGGTATCCATTTTTTGTATGGGAATTCGAAATTTCCTTTCGCCTGACAGACGAATGCGAATGTGTCAAAAATATCGTCGGTCCGTCATAGTGGTAGAACTGCCTTCTGCCGTGCTTCTGCCTTAGAGCTACATATTATTTTATGAAAAAGAAAAATGTGGACCTCCTATACAAAATTGCCGATTAGCTGATTTGAGTTACTATGGAAGCTTAAAATAATTTGTCTTGTTTCGACCTATATTCCTCCGAGAAAGTTGTTCCTTATCACCAGCCTGTACTATGTTTTTAGTATCGGTCACTAATAAAATTTCACCTTATTAACATACATACATACACGTATCACGCCTATAATCCCTTGCGGGGTACGCAGAGCGTAAACAGCCGCAAAAAACGGCCATTTACACCTCGTCTGACAAATGTTTGAGAGTTATTCGGAATATTGTGTATCGCTATAGTGACAGGTTGTCAGCCCATCGCCCATTACATCACAATAATAAATAAAGTTTTATAGTTAAAGGCAAAGTGAATGTAGATAGAGAACGCAAAGAAGTATAGATTACGTAAAGTCCTTCAAATATTTAAATCGAAACCCCCAGGCTTTTGAGGCTTGGCTTTGAATAATCAATCACATTATTTCGCATTCCAATTTTATTTAAGCATTCTTTGTATTTCACAAATCGTGTTTTAACCACAAATCTTGCACAAGTGTGTATTTATATTAGAGGTAGCGGTGAGACTGTGGTTTAGTTAGTTAGTCACTACCTTGGCAAATGGAAATCGTATTAGTAAAATTTGATAAATATGAGTTGCAATATTTGTCAGATCAAGCAGCATTCGGATCATTCAGGTTCTTCTTTTTTCGTGTTTTATAGTTGCACTTGTAACAAACTCATTTTATAGTTTTAATAACCTCAATAGTCTGGCTCAACATAATAAATAAATATTCTAACGGTCACGCCTAGAGGTAGTAGGCTAAGTACTAATAGGCAAAAATAGGCTGATTTTGAAAATGCAAGTCTTACTGAAAAAAACGTTATTTCGTACAAAATGTATTAATTGGATAGAATAGCACAAATTGTAGCTAGTTTCTTGAATTAACCGTATCTTGAGCTTGAAGCAAAGCTGCGCTTGCGTCATTGCAGCCTTCACCTCACTGGCCAATGCACTAGTAGAATGTCGCACTACCTATATCTACTTACACTATATAGTCTAGATATATGTGCCGTGTGATGCCGGCTTAGAATAGCATCATCCCATTTCTTTTCCGTGGGAGTCGTAAGAGGCGACTAAGGGACTCGAGTCATTGCAGCCTTCACCTCACTGGCCAATGCACTAGTAGAATGTCGCACTACCTATATCTACTTACACTATATAGTCTAGATATATGTGCCGTGTGATGCCGGCTTAGAATAGCATCATCCCATTTCTTTTCCGTGGGAGTCGTAAGAGGCGACTAAGGGACTCGAGGGTGTGCATTTGGGCTGAAAACCTGTCACTATGGCAATACACAATTTTACGAATAACCTTCGTATATTTGTCAGACGTGGCTTAAATGTCCGTTTTTTGCAGCCGTTGAAGCTCTGCCTACCCCGCAAGGGATTATAGGCGTGATATGTGTATATATGTATGTATGTAGTATATATGTACAGTCAAGCTCAGGCTGGGTTAGACAGTCTGGACTTTGGACCGTTCTTATGCCGTGCGTATAAAGACTAATATTGGCAGTTCGAGTGTGTAACGTGAGCTTGACTGTACATGTACACTTCTAAGTTTTATAGCTCTACACTATTATAATGAAAAGGAAAGATTTGCTTGCAACTATATAATTGGTAATCATCGAAAGTATAATGCTGTGGTGGTGTATGGTTTTGCTATTTTCCAGCGATAAAAGTAGCCTGTCATTTTTAACGCCTTATCTATTTTTGTGCCAAAATTTCTTTAAAATCTGTGAAGTAGTTTAAGTGTGAAAGCGTAGCAGACAAACACAGTTCATTTCGAATTTATACTCGAGTGTGGATAACGCTACACTTTCCTTGATAGGCTACTTTTTACAACAAAAAATGAGTCCGTTGGGCAAAGGTCTACATTTCTACAAAACCAGAATAGATTTTAAACTATGCTATCAAGCTCAAAATAAATGAAAAAACAACAACAAAAAAAGTTAAAACAAAATATTGCGATCTCAAAACAAACAAAGGGTAATTTATAACACTGCAATTAAAACCCAGTAACACAAATCAAATTGTTAAGAAACCTTCGCAATTTACAACTACCCTAATTCTTTAACGTCTATTATGTTTTTATATTTGTTATCTAGTACAATCACGATTAGACGTGGTAACTAACAAAACAAGAGTTTGTTTAGAAACATCCAAATACCCATACAAATTTAATCACCATTGACTCATACACTTTTGACTTGGTATTGAAAAGTTTTGCCCGTATCTAAATGGTTTGCCATGGGAATTTCTCGTATGCAATGTTTCTGGTATGAAATATTTAGTAAGGTAGAGCAAGAATAAAAAATAAATTGATTGCTTTTGTGTTTCGGAAGACACAATACCGGGAATTGGCTGAAATGGTTTCAACTGATTACCATGGCGCGAAAGATTAAAACTATGACCACACACATACATACACATATCATATTACGCCTATTGCCGTGTGATGCCGGCTTAGAATAGCATCACCCCATTTCCTACCCATGGGTGTCGTAAGAGGCGACTAAGGGACTCGAGGGTCAGATGTGTATTGCAATTTTAGGCGATGGCGACCTGTCACTATAGTGACACACAGTTATCTGATCGACCCTCAAACTTTTGTCAGACGTGATGTTAATATCTGTTCTTCGGCCGTTAAAGTTCTGCCTACCCCAACAGGGATATAGGCGTGATTTATGTATGTATGTATGTATCATATCACGCTTTTATCCCTTGTCACAAACGGTCGCAATCGCCATGTCTGAAAAATATTTTAGCGTGTATACTAAAAGCGTCGCCTAAATCGTACTACACGTGAAACCCTCGAGTCCTTAAGTTGCCTCTTACGACACCCGCAGGAATAAAATGGGGTAATGCTATTCTAAGCTGGATTCACACGGTATTGCTGGCATCACACGGCAAAACCATGACCATGCTTCGTATATTTCGGTGATCAATCATAGGAACAAAACAATTCAATCATAACGCTTAACAATACGGTATTTTCCTAGACTAGTCAAACCACAGTCAAACGAACGACGTCTTAAAACTATATTTTGTATACAAAAAGTGGCGTATGAGGTGGTATGACGTCGTCCATTAGTAAATGTATAAAGGAAAGAGTAAATGTAGAAACATTAAATTGTTTATTATGTTTAATTGTTCTAACTGTATATATTTTGAATAACATTAAATGTGAAACGTGATATTTTTGGACAATAATATAAACCAATCATGTTTTGTATTTTATAGTTACCCTGTGAAACACCCTTTTTACTGCCTCCTATAGTAGGTATGTTAAGGTAGTATATTATTTAAAAGTAGGTATTGTTTTCTAGTTACTAGGCAGTGCTAGAATTATCAATGACATTGTCTAGTAATAACCATTGCTCATTACTGATTGTAATCTATGCGTCTATGTAATAATCACACGAATCAATTATTTCAGTCACGCTAAAAATGTGACGGGACCTGTTGTCCTTCGTAAAGGACTATTAAAATGTGAGCTTTAATGAAACAGCTGCAGGCTGCATAGCAGAACCTAACCTCACCATCTTGGTCCGAGTTAGAAATAAATTATTCTGTACAAAATAATAGTCTTGAGTAAAGCCGTCTCGCTCGATTTCAAGTTTCTGTCTGAAAACAGCTGATAGAAAAGTGACACTTTCCGTTTAATAGGTTAGAAAAAGATAGTTGTTTATTTTAGTCACATTATGTCGTATACAGTCTATGATTTCCGCGCCATTTCACACATTTCTTTGTATTTTTAATTATTTTTTATTTTAATCTCCCCTTGATGTTGACGGTACCGCATAAAATCATAGACGATTGAAGAGGCGATCATCTTTCATTATTTTCTAACTAAAAGTGACAGTGTTATTTTTAGTTAGGGATATAAATCGGTAACATGGAATATATACTAATGTAGTTACAGATCTTCTTGAAAACAGTTTAAAAAAAATTAATTTGGTATTCAACAGTTTAAAAACAGAATAGTCTTGTAATTGGTGTCACGCCACTTTGTATATGTGCGCATCACATTTTTGCCAATCAATTGGTCAGCATTGAATGCAGCATAAAAAAAGATACTTACATATCTCTCTGTACATCTCGATTA
This sequence comes from Tuta absoluta, assembly GCA_027580185.1. Lineage (NCBI taxonomy): Eukaryota > Metazoa > Arthropoda > Insecta > Lepidoptera > Gelechiidae > Tuta > Tuta absoluta. Next base: position 2,214,224 of record JAQAHW010000004.1, read on the forward strand.
TAAGAAGATATATTAAACGAGTAGGCCTTGTATCTGATTGCATAGTATTAACCATTGGAATGCAAAGTTCATGATACTTCTTATTGCGGAAATGTTGCGACATTAACAGCGATATATTATATTGAAATTATATCTTTGCCTACGAAGAGACTTAATTCACAGGTGTATTTAATTTAAATTAAGTGTTAATTAACTTGTTCAAATATACAGTAATTATAAAATCATTGATTAAATTGATGTGATGTCTATATTTAATAAAGTGGTCTATCGCAAAGATTCATGTTGCTACATGCATTTTTTTTATAAATAATCCTAATATCTACTTACCTGCATTATAGTCATAGTTTTAACGTACTAGGTTTTGTTGTCCATTTTGTAGAACTTACCTGTAACAGAAATAATAAAACATTATTTGATAATTCTAAATACAATCGATTTTTTACTTACATCATATACATAATTCAAATTTATACCATATTTGAAGATTTTCACCAGCTTCTCACGTTAGGATTATTATGTCCTATTGACATCAAACCTTGAAGCTATTATTGAGTCTTCATATCGCCTCAAGCAAAATAATTGCAACACATCTTTTGTAGTAGCAAATGTCATTGGCGCGTGTATAATGTGTAGTATTTGACGATGCGCAGGCGCTTCACTTCGTGATATTTGTAATGTAAATTATACAGTTACGTAAGTGTTAAAAATGATGAGATAAGGAACGACTCTCCCCAAGAAAAATAGGCCGAAATACGGAAAAAAATGGGCCGCCCATACAAATTAGCGGATCAGCTCATTTGAGTTACTATGGAAACTCAAAATATTTTTGTCATATTTCAAACTACTTTCTTTTGGGTAAGTTATTCCATATCACCAGCCCCTCTTGAGATTTCGATATCTTTCACTAGTTTTTATCTTATAATAATATCTCTCAATACGAGTTTTCTCGTAGTTCTATTTTTAAGGCCTATGCCCTGCATGTGTGCTGACGATGATGATGTTGATGATGTCAGTAGATCTATATTTTTTGAAGTAAGACAAACACATCTGCGTCTAAAATTACACGTTCAGAAATGCAACTTTTAATTATGAAATGTCAGCTCATTTTCCAGAAGTGACTTAAGTGTGGTTTAGTAAAATTTAATCTGGAATTACATTGACATTTGTGGTTAGTTCGGGTTCTAATTAGTTTTGATTTGTTCAACCAATTAAACTGAGACAGGTGTCGGGTTTAGGCGTGGGGTCTCTTCGGCTTTGTGTATTTGGTAGCTCAACAACGGACGCCATTTTAGACAGGTGGAGATAATTCTTAAAATACAAAAGTTTCAATTCCTTATCGTTTTGTTTTTTTTTATAAATTAGTGGAATATGACCATCTTCTCTTGATATACAAACATACATCAGCCTATTGCCCTTCATTCTTTTGTTATGGCTGAAATAGGTACTAGGAGCTTCTCTCAATCAGGATTTTAAAGTATACTTTTGCATAACGCTAGGGGGCGCTGTTGTGTCAACTGGCAAATTCAAATAACTGTTGAATTTTATTAATTATTTATAGATACATTTGATATATTCCCATAGAAATAATTTTATATTATAAATTAAGTGATTCTGCTACAGTGTGTGTAAAGTCAGCAAGAAAAAATGGCCCCAAAAAAACCTACAGTCACCGAAAGGTTAGTGTCCGTTGTTACGAATTTGGAAGAAGTAGTTCTAGATATGCAACAAAAGCTTGACTGTTGTTACATTGTTATCAAAGAACAACAAGAACTGATAAGAACCATAAACATTAAAACGGACAAACACACTCAGATGCTTAAAACGATCACAAGTCCTACAAGGAGTACTAACGTTTTATCAGTAAAAAAAAACAAAAGTACAAAACAACTTACCAGAGCAGGGAAATCCGAATCACAAAAATGTACAGCACAGCACCACACAGTTAGAAACCACTTTAACTAGTATACCTAGTATGCTACGACTATCATCACTTAATGATTTTGATGACTCTGGACCTGAAGGCCTTACAGTGGTTGAAGTAAATAAAGATCAACAAAAACTGCAGTCATCCCCACAGTCAAAGACGCAACAAGCCGTCGGCGTCGCTACTGGTACCAACCCTCGTTCCAGTCCATCTCCAAATCGGCGATGGGAACGCCAAACCAACTGCATCACTTCAACACCAGAGGCAGTAGGGACAAGGCAGACATCTAGGTCTGCAACTCATCAGAAGCCACCAACTGTGCTTGCTCCGGGGAACCCATCTACCCATCGCTTTACAAATGAAGGTCGCCAAGGTGAAGCGAAAGGCGTAGGTCTCTGCGCTGGGCCTCCACGAGTTGCCAGTTTCCACCTGTTCAATTTCAGCCAATCCACAGTTTCCCAGGACATAACCAGCCACCTGAAGTCCCGAGTTGGCCTCGAAAATTTGACTTGCGTGCAACTGCAGACAAAGGGGCAGTATTCTTCATTCCGCTTGGATGTCCCGACTAACAAGGCTCATCTTATCCGCAATGATAAGCTTTGGCCAGAAGGAGTATCAATCAGGAACTATAACGTTGTCACGTCAAAAAACTTGAACCCGCGACGCGCACCAAACAGCCGAACATAACCTCAAACACAGTAGTATTGCACAAACACGCACCACTTACAATAGTACATCAAAATGTCAGGTCAATAACTAGCAAAGTTGGTTTGTTACACATCCTACTCGATAAATACTGTCCTGATGTACTAGTTTGCTCAGAAATATGGGTCAAATGCAACGAGATTCCGCGCGTGTCTCTGTGCGGGTATGAACTGGCAAGCGCCTACTGTCGAGAAACCATGGAGCACGGTGGCGTAGCAACGTACCTACGGGATGGAGTGCAATACACACGTAGATGTGACCTAGAAAAGATCGCCGTTGAATATCATTGCGAATTCACTGCTATTGAACTAACGAAGTCAAAACACATAATAGTAGGAATTTATAGAAGTGGTTTAAGCGAATTTGGAATATTTTTAAATACTTTGGAATTATTATTATGTAAACTTGCTGACGAAAACAAAAGGTTTTTAATTTGTGGCGATATCAATGTGGACTATACGACTATTAATCCATTACAGCCATGGTTACGGCGCGACTTAGATGACCTTTTACATAGTTTTAGTATGCTTAATATTGTGGATTTTCCCACGCGCGTTGATAAACTGAGATCAACGTCGATCGACTGCGGCATAGTCAGCACGATAAACAAGGGTCTGGGTGACGTCACCGCTCACCCCATACATTCCGCGATCAGCGATCACTACGGCCAGGTCTTCAACATAAACATAAGCTTAGAACATCAAGTATCTAAACCTAATTTATTTTTAGAACGAAGAATATTTACAGACATTTCAATTTATTCATTTTACGTTGACATTTGTAATTATGATTGGAATTTTATATTTAATAATAAGATTGACTTAAATGAAAAATTTGATAAATTATTTAGAATATTTACACATTACATAGGTGCTCACTTTCCGTTAAAAAATGTTTTAGTAAAAAAGAAGAAAAGCACTCCTTGGGTTAGCGAAGAATTAACTAGTTACATCCAGAATTTTGAAAACTTTTGTGAGATTAGACGTCAGTACCCCTCTAATGAGGTCATACAAAACTGCGTTAATTACTATTACGACATAATTAAAACAACATCGTTACGGGACCGAAAGGTATATAATGAGAAACGTATAAAAAGTGCAAAAAATCCATCCAAAGAAGTTTGGAATTTAATTAATGAGGAAACTAGTTTTAAAAGCTCGAAGCCAAGTGACATGTCTCTCAAAGTAAACGGGATAAATGTACCTACAGAGGGCGTAGCTGACTGTTATAACAAACATTTCCTAACAATTACATCACAGTTTCCTCTATGTAGCAACAAAGAACAAGCTATTAAACATGTGAATAATTTCTTGGGTGAGCAGAGTGTACCCGAGTTATTTTTTCCTATTGTAACCGACAAAATGTTGAATAAAATTTTAAAATCCATGACTAAGACATCAAATACATTAGACTTGTATGATATCTCGGTCAATATATTATTGTCAGTCTGGCCAGTATTGTGTAACATATTAGTGCATCTTATAAATGAGATGATTTCCCATGGAATATACCCAAATGCACTTAAGTGTACGCGAGTATGTCCGGTCTACAAGGGCAAAGGTGAGACAGACAAAGTAGACAACCACAGGCCTATAACTATTGTACCTACTATCTCGAAGATTATTGAATCGATTTTATCGTCAAGTTTGATGCAACACTTAGAGCAAAATGACCTACTAACCAAGGTTCAATATGCTTATAGACAAAAAAAATCTACCACGTCAGCTGCACAGCAGGTTGTTGACTGCGTCCTTACTGGGCTGGATAGTAGGTATAAAACGGCGGGTATATTCTGCGACCTGTCAAAAGCGTTCGATGTTATAGGAAATGATTTGTTATTACAGAAACTTGAACGTTACGGCATCAAACACGCTGCACACAGAATCCTTGGCTCCTTTCTCGCTGACAGAAAACAAACTGTAGAAGTAACGATAGGCGGCCGTAAGCTCAGATCTGAGGCAGGCGAAGTAACTATAGGGATTCCTCAAGGATCTGCGTTGGGAAATACCATGTTCTTGGTGTTTATCAATGACCTTGCATCCCATATTTCTGAGGGCTCAATTACCTTGTTTGCCGATGACACTTCCGTTGTAACTTGTGCTCGATCTTACAAAGAGCTTGATCTTAAAATAAAAAGTATCTGTGATCAGCTCCAGCAGTGGTTCTCTGTTAATGGACTTGTGCTGAACATGACAAAATCCAATGTGATACTGTTTAGTGGAAGGAGTGTACCTGTGCCTATTGATGTGGTACCACCCATGCCGACTTGCAACCAGTGTAAATTCTTAGGGCTCACACTAGACCAACACCTAAACTGGAAAGCGCACATCCAAATATTATGCGACAGGTTAGGTAGTGCTACATATGCCCTTCGTAAAATCAAACCCGTTGTCTCAGCTAGCGTCCTACGACAAACTTATTTTGCATATTTTAACTCAATTATGTCTTATGCAACAATTTTATGGGCTGATTCAAGTGAATCGAACAGAGTTTTCGTCCTTCAGAAAAGGGCTCTGAGAATTATTGAAGGTCTTAAAGCAAGAGACACATGCAGAGGAGTTTTCAAAAAGCATAACATTTTGACTTTGTACTCGTTATACCTATACGGTATTCTGGTGTATGTGCGGAAAAACATATCGTCATTTCCGCAGCGGCTCTGTGGTGGACGTGCGCTTCGAAATGCTGGCAGGTTAGCGACTGTGCCGCGACAAACCGCACTCGCAACTAAGAACCCGCGCGTTATCGGACCTACGTTCTATGAACATCTACCAACCGACCTAAAACAGGAGCCAAATGACGAAACGTTCTGTCGCCGTGTTAAAAACCTTTTGTTGGATTGTGAACTTTATTCAGTTGATGAATTTATAAATAGAAAATTTTGTTGACATTTCTTTATTACACTGAGTAATTAAATTTTATTTTATTTTATTGTAGACATCTATATGAGTTGTTTTGAATTTGTATTATTAATTTCTTTTTGACATTGTTGTAATTTTATAGTAGCTATTATTCTTTTATTGAAGAATTTTGACATGTTATTTTTTATTTTATTTTCTATTTAATATTTTTGACGATCACATTATCCTCTGACATTTTTATTTTGTATTATATTGTATGTACCTACTGTAATTATGAATTTGATAATGTGAAATAAATAAATCTAAATCTAAATCTAAATCATACTTACATCAAATTTTATGTTATTAGTCATGTAGCAGCACGTGACAAATAAATTATATATTTAATCAACTTTAATTTATCAATTTGTCGCCTACTTAATTATATCTACCTACCTGATACGTGACGTCGTCTCTAATCCACATCATCGTAAAGTCATGATAGATCACACCTACATTCTACCCACAATCTGACCCTCAGCTTGAACTTTGGTCACCAGAAAAAAGATTAAGTTATAAATCATAACAGAATTATACCACGATTGTAAATTACTTATGTAATACATTGCATCTGTCAAAAGTAATTTGTTTAAAGCTTGAGAGAAAACATTCAATCATTTTAAATCGAAAGAAAAGGCAATCTTTTCAAGGCATTAAGTAATTTCAGATCAGTAAAAGAAAAAGGAAGTTTGAAAAGTAAAAACTACTGCCTGCTATGAATGCCCGAGTATATACAGACACTCCTCTTTAATATATTTTATAGAACGTTATTTAAAAGTAAGCTACGTAAGACCATGAATCACTCCATGCCCTTAATAAGCCACTCACTACAACTACACAGAAAGTCTATAATAGGGCCAGTCTCCGTCCGTAGGCACAACAAAGAGCAATCTATCCAAATCAGGGCGCCGTGGTTAGAGCCCTTCGTGCCTTATATAACCATACAGCTATACAATATACAGCACTATAGTGACTACAGGAGACACGTGCGCAAGCACCGCAACCGGTCACGACGCGGGATAAGACCAGGTAGCATAGACAAAAGAAACCTTAGTCGAAAGGCCCAGAGTACTAGGTGTAGGCTGTAAATAAGCGGCGCCAGAGTTTCGCCCCCGCGGACTCTCACTGTCTGTTGTCGACTTCGGCTTTGCTTTAGGATTAGATTAGAAAAGGTACTGCGTTTAATTGCAGTTGTTGTTGAATGCATTATCGAGAAAACGAAAAAACCGCCCTATTGCTTGTTTTTTTCTACACAAAGGATGAAAAAAGTATTTAGTTTTTAAGATTTCCGAACACATACAACAACAATACATAAAATTTCTTCTACCCGTGTTCTCAAATCATAGTTCGGAAAAACTTCTAGTATTGCGGACCATTTTATCCGTTGGTGGCGTAAAAGACGCGAATAAGGGAGAAAATCATAAATTAAAGTTGCGTTGCCTGCGAAAACCAACACTTAGCACTACGCGCGTGCCAAGCGCGGGCCAGTATGTCAAATCCCCGAATATATGCATGTCCAGCACTGAACAGTTGAAGCTGTTTATGTAAACACAGTTAGCGAAAACTTCTTAGGTATAACTACTGTTCCAATAAAATTATTCATTATGACCGATATTTTTCTTATCAATACAAGACATCACGTCACATCTGTCCATCACTTCCACTGATCAGATCGTCGCCCACTCACGGCCCACGAGCAACCTACGACACTACAATTAGGCGACGACAGACCCACTTGTGCACAATTCTTACAAAATTTATTACTGTTTCCTTTGGCCTGGTAATTATAAATAATTAACAAATTATTCAGTAGCCATACCGTGGGCTATTTGTAGGCGGTATTGGTCAAATTTTGGCGCCAATATATTTATGTCGTGTTTTATGGGCATAGTGATTATTTATTGGAGTTTTGCGATAGACCTTTTTGAGTAGCATGAGAAGTGAATATGACTAATCAAAGGTGTTTTGACTTCTAATTAGTATTCCCAAAACAGAATAACAGTTTTATCATCGTCTATGATCTAACGTTTGATAATAGCTTTGAATAACACACAAAAAATGAGTAACACAAAACTTACTTCGGTACCCATAAAAATCAGCAAAATATGGCACATACAGATCTTTCCAGAGAAGCTCTTGGAAAATCCCCTTCTACGCTTCCAGACAATGTGTTTAAACCTTGAAGATAATTTGAATGTTTTAAAGCCTTTTTAATAAACTTCGGCAAACACTATAACTCCCAAACTCTTAAAGCCTCCAAGGCAAACCGTATTATTATTGCTAAACAATAAATACACCGTTCCTTCTACTCCATTGTACATCACAATGCACAGGATGCGTCGATACATCAGGTAAACGTTTTTTGCAACCCAATGTACTTTACAGAGGATGTAATAGAACACCAGTAAAGTACAGCAATATTGGAGCACCTTGTATGGTGCACATGTTTTCAAAATAATGAGGGTACTAAGGTAACCACCTTAGTACCTTCATTATTGGCTCTGCCAAAAACGCTACACCATTGCATGTTTTTAAGGCTAATGGAAGCACTTATTCTATGACTTATATGAAGTAGAAACGAGCTGTGGTAGGAGGGAATAGAAAATGCAGTGATTATGTCAAGTGAGTTGTGTTGTTACAGTGTGAAATATTATCTCACGATTGTTTAAGAAATGAGAGTGTTATAAAGAATTAACATTAACTAGATTTGCTGTAAGGATTATAGAAAACATGCAAAAAAAAACTACCTAGACTAGTAGCAACGCCTCTTTCATTTGGGCTACCGCGGCTTATCTATTACCTGCCAATTTTGCAAGTGTATCTCGATGCCCATAACGCGTGGCATGGCTCCATCTACCGGGTTAGTTTTGCAACTTTCAAGCAACCAACTCATTATTTACAGAAGTAGCTGAAGCGATGACACGCCAATCCGCCTGCCAAGCGTGGTGAGTAGGTATGGCAAAACCCCCCAATAGGGGGAGGCCCGTGTCCAGCAGTGGACTTCGTGGCTGTTAATGTTAAGGGCATTGTAAAGGGATGAATCCAAGGAGTTGACCGTGGGCGTTCCCTGTGAATGCAACATCGTGCCCCGATCAATTAAGAAACCAAAAACAGAGTAAGAAAACTTCAGAGGAAATTGACTGCGACAAAATTACAGACTCCACTTCCGTTCACAGATTTATTAACAAAACTAATGTCAAAAAGGGCGGGAAAATAGCGGAAGTGCGTGACCGGTGAGTTACTGTTTTGTAATGTTGTTTCCGAACACTATAATGCACTTCTAAAAGTAAAGTGATGCAATATAATATAACCTTGTTAGAGAAATGTGTGGGAGGTCCATTATTTTAATTGGTCTCGTATTAACAAGAGGTCAAGTTTAAAAGGTTTTTAATGGTGTCTGTTTTAATCTAGGGTCCACAGCTTATTTCAAGATTCTGCCTTCACAAACCTTTTGTACCTCTGATGAGATTGCTTATTTTGGTAATGAGAAGATTTGTACCGCAAGGATTTTAGAAATATCGCCATTTTACAGTGTCACAGGGTCCGAATGATTTTATAACCTCAAAATTGGAAAAGCTTCAATATCTCTGCAAAGGATTGATCTACAAACAAAATGATCGCATGGATGCCGTTACAAATCGCAAATCTTTATTTGTACCGCTTTTTTATACCTTCTAAATACCAGATAGAGGAATAAAAGGCGATTAACGCTCATATGGCATTTGGTTGTTGGGCTTTCGTATATCTCCGTAAATATAGCGGTACAAATGTACTGAAAGAAATCCCAGAAACAATACAAGCGGTACATTACATAGCTACAACCAAAAAAGCCGTATCTGCTCTAATTTACGAGAAAACAACACTGTAAAATTTGCAAGAAAATGATATGCACATGACCAAAGCTCGGCCACGGCACAGTATAATTAATAGTACTAGCATACAGTATGGTCACTCCCTGCCTCCCCCTAAAAGCGCCGCCCACCCGCGCTCGGAGGACGCTCAGACACCGGCTAGCAAGGACGTGACTTCGACTTGGTGCAGCGAGCGAAGGCAGCGCAGCGTAAATTATACTAAACTAATTAATATTAGAAATAATTTTGTGATCGGTGTGTGTTGTGCTATGTACGGTTGTTTGAGCACTGCAAACGACAAAACTAAAAGAAAACTCTACCGATTCTACCTGTCTTTACAAATCTAAGTATTTTTAAAGAGTTTTATGTTTTAGTAGCAAAGAATAGGCGCTTATGTTTTATATTTCTTTGACATTATCCGTTTAAGACCTTATCCTATCAGTTCACACTGAAAACAAAACAAATTCTATAAAAACAAAAAATCATGTTTTCAACTTACGTAATATTTTGGTGACCACCATTTACTTACAAAAAATTTGTTATTTCATTTATACTATTTGAAATAGGAAACTATTGTAAAAATTGAGCATAGACATCCACCTTACAGCATAAGTACATTATGATTCCTATTTATTCCTAATCCGCGCGCAATAAGTTTCGAGTAATTGGGGTCATCGAACTTGAACTGGCCGGGCAATGGCGGCGGCCGGCCAGCCATTTTTTTACAAGCCCGCAAATCAAATTCAAACCCGCTATTACAAGGTCATTTCATATTGCCGCACATTGTATTCCCGATTCGCGAACGCACCACGAACAAATTAAGGTAAAATGGCGGCAACCCTGACATGTCTTATCTCACACACACAAGCATTTTATCGTTAGCATTCATCTACGCGAGCTTAGACTGTGTGCGTAGCAACGCGTTTGTTTCATACATTTGAGCGCCAGTGTCCGAGCTGTGGCCGGTGTTCACTTTTGGACTTTTAGCAGCGGTAATATGCGGATTTGGATTCTGATTCCGATTCGCACTTTATACCGACCGAAATATATCTAATTTTCTTCAAACAAGTAACTAATACATAGATGGACCGTCAAAGAAATAAAGTGTGTGTGGTGAAGGCGAAAATAGAAATTCAGTCGCGTCAGTTACAAACCTTAAACGTTTTACACACATATTGCCTTCGGTAATCGTTCCTGTAGTTTCGGAGGAATCTCCTAATGCCCGGTGAAACAGACAAACAGACACAAAAATATAGAAAAATATAAATTATGAAATTTGTTCTAATCATATTTTAACATCATCTACGATTAGATTTTCGTAAATTTGTTCAATACACGGGTTTTATTATATGTATAGATTGGTCCTCTTATTTTTTAAAAATTATGGTCACCCTACGAATTGACCACAATGACAAGTTGCCGAAGGTAATATGAGTGTTAAACGCTTCTCGTTGGTAAACTGACGCAGCATTATGTAAATAGACGAATAATACTATATTTGGCCTGCGCCAAACAAACTTTATTCCTTTGACGGTCAACCAATTTATTAGGTACTTGCTTTAAGAAAATGAAATATATTTCGTTCAGTATGAAGTGCAAATCGAAGTCCAGAATCCGAAATCCGCATTAATCCGCTGCTAAAAGTCTAAAAGTAGAACACCGTGGCCGAGCTTTGGTCATGTACATATCATTTTTTTGCAAATTTTACAGTGTTGTTTTCTCGTAAATTAGAGAAGATACGGCTTTTTTGGTTGTAGCTATGTAATGTACCGCTTGTATTGTTACTGGGATTTCTTTCAGAACATTTGTACCGCTATATTTACGGAGATATACGAAAGCCCAACAACCAAATGCCATATGAGCGTTAATCGCCTTTTATTCCTCTATCTGGTATTTACAAGGTATAAAAAAGCGGTACAAATAAAGATTTGCGATTTGTAACGGCATCCATGCGATCATTTTGTTTGTAGATCAATCCTTTGCAGAGATATTGAAGCTTTTCCAATTTTGAGGTTATAAAATCATTCGGACCCTGTGACACTGTAAAATGGCGATATTTCTAAAATCCTTGCGGTACAAATCTTCTCATTACCAAAATAAGCAATCTCATCAGAGGTACAAAAGGTTTGTGAAGGCAGAATCTTGAAATAAGCTGTGGACCCTAGAAAAAAATAGACACTTTTAATGGGCTTTTAGAGGCGGTATCATTGTTGCTATATTTCGTGCTTTATCATCTTAATGATTTTCATAATTTAGTATACCTTAAATTATTCATAGATTTGTGGGGCTGAGTCTGTCTCAGTAAGAAGCTGGACTCTACGATTTTAGACCCGGGGGCTCTTAAACCAACGCCTGACGGCTCTTAAAGCAACAGGTTGTCTCCCCATCGCCTAAAGTTGCAATACGCATATAACCCTCGAGTCCCTTTGTCGCCTCGGGAAAAAAATATGGTGATGCTATTCTAGTTCTAAAGGCATCACACGGCAACGACCTATACACTTTTGCGTAAATTCTTTCATCAATACATATTGAAAGCTTTATAGCCGTTTCCTAATACTATAGATTCATCCACCTCTGACGGAAACCAATCTGAGCCCGGATTCTCTTATTTTTTTACTCTTGCAATGCCAGCGACACTCAACCTGTCATTATATTGCCACCATGATATTAAGAATAAGAAAAATAATAATTTATTTGGATCAAAGATTAACAATTTTATTTCTTCATTTTTGCAATTTTAGGCGATGGGCTGACAACCTGTCACTATATTCATACACAGTTATCTGATTGACCCTCAAGCTTTTGTCAGACATGGTGTTAATATTCGTTTTACGGCCGTTAACGCTCTGCCTACCCCGTAAGGGATATAGGCGTGATTTATGTATGTATGTAAAGTTTAACCAGTGTACGTGATAAATTACATTAAACCTTTGCAACCCAGCTTTTCAACGTAAATAAAAATTATGCTGAGTATGTACAAAGGGTTTACAAACAATGATCACGCTATTCTATACTTCAAACTTAAAGTTAAGACACTGACACGCTATCTACATACAACTGAAACGATTTTCATTTAGCAGACTTTGGACCCACTCTATAAAAACCCCTGTATAGTGTGGGTCCAAGATAGAGGCTGTATACTAAACCGGTTTTGCAGCTGCGCGTGCGTCGCTGGACCACGGCAGGGTTTGTAGACACGATTAGTGGTGGTGTATATTGGGTAGTAGGTTCGGTATAAAAAAGAAATGGTTTTGTTATCCGTTGTTTGAAAATAGTCTCAGTTGAAACATCAATTGGATGGTTTTGGTCGTTCCGTATTCCGCTAACAGTTTGAAATTAAGAAAATCACAGTGGCAATAGAATGACAGTTGGGTGTCGATTGCATTACAATGGCTCAACAATTAGAGAGCCGGGGCCCTGTTAAAAATAGGTAATTCTTTACTAAATAACTTTAATAATTTTGTCTGAAAAAAGCAATGACTTGATTTGCGCAAGAAAGAGCCAGATCAGATAAAAAAGGTTATTTATATATGTCATACATAATCTTTGTCTTTTTTTATTTACTGTAGTTCTTAATTGGTGCGTTTAGGTAGGTATCCTTTCTAAAGACCCTGTATCTATTATATGGTGATACCTTTGATCAAGAGCGAGATGGATTTTATAAATTACTAGATAGAAGAGTTTTTTTTCTTTGTGAGGCATCCTGCGGGGAGCCCATGTTAAATGTGGAATGGTGAAGCTGTTGATGATGAATGAATGATGAATCGATGATGCAAACGAACAAACACTTCCGATTCTCTAAATAGTAGGTACGAGTATAAAATGAAGTCGCTTCCCATGTCCCTATGTATGCTTAGATCTTTATAAGTACGCAACGGATTTTGATGTGGTTTCCTTTAGTAGATAGAGTGATTTAATAGAAAGGTTGTTGTGTATAATTCATGCGGGAAAAAGGACTTTTTTCCGCGGTAAAACGGTTAGCAGCGGGCCGCTAGTAGATAATAATTTTCAAATAACTCATACAAAAATTTAAACGTTGAGCATCACTAATTTTTAATTAAATGAATATTCATGATTGTTACTTGTTGATAAGGAACACTTTTGCGTATAATACAAAGTAAATTAGGTACCGACTTCTTTAAGGATCTAATTTCTTCAACTTTGACGGCCACAAAAGTCCACTGCTGGACTTGGGCTACCCCTATTGGAAGCCGCCTTACTCACTACGCTTGGCAAGAGCATTGGCGAGCGCAGTGCAAGATGTTGAATTCACAGGAAACACTGGTGCCCATTCCCTTGAAGATTTATTCATTTTGTCACTTTTCGGCACCCACGGGTAGATTAAGGTGATTTTATTCTAAGTACCTATTGAAAAGATTTACCAAGCATAATAAATTAAAGTAATACTAACACTAACACGGGAAGTGTTTTAAAATTTGGTATTCAATTCCCATTCTAATCTGTTTAGTGGTTATTGAGTTTCAGTCCTTTAAAGAATCGCACATATACACATACATAAATAAACTCTAAAAACATTACACTCCTTTTTTTGGGCAGTCGTTTAAAAATTGCTCCAATGAGCCCTACTATGCATTTTAAAATGTCATAGTGTTCTTTCTGTAAGACATTTCATAATCAAGATATTGAAGAGAAAGCTCAACAGGATTCATCAGTGAGCTGTTTTAATTATCATTAACATCTGACAAGACATTATCTCTGAAATAACACGAAATCACTGATCATATCTAATTTATAGTTGTAGGTGAAGATACGAAGGTAGACGAACCAGCAAGAATTTTAATTTGGACAACGAAATTGCATTCCAAAATTCCGAAACAAGCACCTAATATTATGTTTTACTAGATTTCTGCCCAGTGATTTACCCGCTGCCGCTCATTTTCCCGTGTTAGGTATACAATAAAAAAAAACTTGCAAAGTTTTGCCACGCGCTATTGGCATCAAGATATACTTGCAATATTCGCGGGCAATAGATGAGCCGCGGTATCGCAGATGGGATAGGCATCGCCACAAGTGATGGCGAAAGTCGCAGGTTCAAACGGCAGAAAATTTTGCTAGTTATCTAAAAATGTCAATAATCTTAGTTTTTGAGTTCAATCCACAGTTTTACTTTAAGTTGGGAGTGAGATACAGAAAAAATAAACTTTTATTATTGTAGTTAGACACGAGATTCTCTGTAAATAATTTAGAACCAAACATCCTTTAATTTTATCCTTGTCAGTCATGTATTTATATGGTTATTATATGGTATATCTCATTTGATTACGAGGTCCAGTCCCTTCTTTTATGGGGTCAGATCACGCGAGATCGTGCCACGAGCCGAACCACGGGGTACCCAACGGATTATAAAAAAATAACATGCATGATTCTATGGTGTTAACAGGGTTATTAATTGAGACGGGTGATTAAATCGTTTTTCCGAGAGGCTAAGAGTAGCAACATCCCAATCCTACCCGTAGGTGTCGTTAAAAGCGACTTAGGGATACATTTGACTATGGAATGGGAAGTAACGTTGCGTGTGAATGCAATACTTTGCACTGCGCTTTCCAACCCGCCTGCCACAGCCACAAAAGTCCACTGCTGGACATGGGCCTCCCCCAATCGGGGTATTTGCCATACTCTCCATGCTTAGCAGGCGAATTGGCGAGCGCAGTGCAAGGTGTTGTATTCCCAGGGAACGCTGCAGCCCATTCCCTGGATTCATCCCTTAGTCGCCTTTTACAACACCCACGGGTGGAAATAGGGTGATCCTATTCTAAGCCGGCGCCACACGGCAATAACATATAATATACTTAATAATTTTAATTCGTACCTTGGTCTGTCTTACGTCAGAGGCATGAGAACAGAACAAAGGCCCAATATGTCTCGATAAGATCAATTTTAATAGAAATCGATCATAGCTTTCAATTACAAAGGTATCTGTAGTAACTATAGACTGGCGTAATTGGATCAAGCTTCCTTTTGTGTATGGAAGTGAGAATCGTTGCTAACCAACTATACCTCTATTATAACATACATGCAACAACTTTTATTTATCCCAATAACTTTATACTTAACATGTTAGGTACTAATATTATCCTGTTTTCGAAGTAGTTTTACGGATAGTTAAAGTTTTCCGCTATACATCTATAAAGGACGGTGTGCCGAAACCTTTGCAGACATGATCACACCATGAAATTGGCCAATGGAAGCTATGCTAGTAAACAAAAAAAACGACATCCAAACAGAACTCCCGATGAAAGATTCGTTATCCAAAATGGCTCCATAGACAAATTGTCCAGTTTCATAGTCTGATCATGCCTGCAAAGTTTTCGATACACCATCCCTTACACTCGATAAAAGTACACAATCTAGCCTAGCAGAATCATGTACCTACTTGAAGTGTTTTTCCAAAAGTCCCTTTGTAATGCCACACAATATCTAACTGATTAAATGAAATAAACTCACTTCAATCTACGAAAACGCTATAGACAAAGCACATAAAAGTTTAAGATATACGATTAAGTATTTCTCAATTCCAGTTACTTAGCTTAGCATTGTAACGTAATAGTTCTGAGAGTCGTGGCTACTCGCGGTTGAGTAACTATACTCGAATGGATCATATAGTTGTATTATACAGGGTGTAAAAGACAGCCCTCTGAACACTGATAGGGTGCATGCAGACCCTGATGCTAAACAACATTCCCCTTGGAACATATGTTAGGAAATGTCAAAAAATGGGCTTACCAAAATCAGCTTGTATGGGAGGTCGCAATACTCACAATATAATTTCGTTTTCCACCATTGGCTCAATTGAAAAAGTTGTTCAGTTTCATGGTCTGATCACGCCTGCAAAGTTTTTTTTCTTCTTCCACCCGGTATATGCATTTGTATATTATGTAATAACAATGACAGTAAAAAAAACTATGCAACGCAAATTAGGTCGAATTCAAAAAAGTGCTAACTTAAAATCATATTTTAGCAATTCTCTGTTTTTATGTGGGACACTGAGTCGACAAACGATCGATTTTCATTTAATATGCAATCTGTGGCTAAGGAGAATTATAATTTGCGTGGTATGACTAAACTAATACACAGGTTATTTAAATGATTTGTTACACGAAACTGATTGACGTTTCCTCTTTGGCGTAATATTTAAAACGACAACTTAAACTGACCATTTAAATTATAATGGTATTAAAATACCTACCTGCAGGTTACATGCAATGTTTACTTTCTAATGAAGTAAAAGACAAACAACAAACTAAAACATATAAAAAACTAGATTTCCGCCCATGCAGCGGTTTCACCCGCTGCCACTCATTTTCCCGTGGTACTAGTTGTTTTCCTGCGGTAAAAAGTAACTTATTTGTTATTCCAGGTGTCTACATGTGTTCCAAATTTCATCCAAATCGGTCAAGCCGTTTGAGCGTGGAGACGTAACAAACATACATACACACAAACACAAACTCTCAGATTTATAATTTTATTATAGTACAGTTAACCCGACTTCACAGTCTGAACACTTATAACTAAGTTTCTGGGAAACTACTGGAGCAGTGTTGATGAAATTTCTCGACTATGTACCTACAGTACAGTCAGGCTCAGATCCAGGTTAGACTAGACACTCATAACGCCTGTAAGTCTTATGCGCGCGGCATAAGAACGACCCAAAGTCCAAACTATCTAACCCAGACTGATCTTGACTGTACCCATTAATGTTATGTTTTTTCATAGATTTTAAACTTTAAGATAACTGGTACACATGCTGTACCGGGGTAGATGAGATCTTAAATTATTATATGCAAAGAGAAACTTAATAAATAACATTCAACTCTAGAAATTCGCACTCGCACTTAGAAGTCTTAAGAAGATTTTGCAATTCTTAGAATATTTCACACATGCGAATCGAATGGATACAGATGAAGTAGGCGTAAAAGCTCATGTTGTAGATGACGATGATGATTGGGCATACAGAATATTAAAACTGCAATAACATGATGACAGTTGCAACACTAATGCACCAAGACCATTTGCACATGCAATAAAATGGTCTATTGAACAGATCTGTCCAGCACTCTGAGATGCATTCAGGTTTATGAGTTGCAAATTATCATACAAATTATAGTCCTTTTCTTTATATACTGCGCAAATGCGTCTACGCAGACTTTTTTTTTGTTCAGAATTTAACTTACACACAAGTACAGTGGTTAGACGATCAGTCAATGAACTTTTATTCATGTCACCACTTATTATTAGAAATTAATCTGACCTTTCCTTATTGAATTACTAGATTTCCGCCCAGCGATTTTCCCCGCTGCCATTCATTTTCCTGTGGCAATCGTTGTTTTCCCGTGGTAAAAAGTAATCTATGTGTTATTGCAGGTTATACTCTACCTGTGTTCCAAATTTCATCCAAATCGGTCAAACCGTTTGAGCGTGAAGAGGTACCAAACATACATACATACACACCCACACAAACTCTCAGATTTATAATATTATAGTACGTATAGATCGATCGATCCTGCATATTATATTAAATTAAATTAAATATTTTTATTTCAGGCACATGACTCATAATTAATTACACACAAACGATTTACAGTGCAGTACAAAATTCATTTTCATCTATTTTTTACAAATACACTCGTATGAATTTGTAACGAGTAGTAAAAACAATGTCTACATAGTATGTAGGTATGTCATATATATCAAATAGTAGGCAAATATTAATTTAATTACAATTTATGATAATCATTTATGTTATGCTATTTCTTACAAATGCGGCTAATTTAATCATTCATTGATTGAGATGCCGGCTTAGAATAACATCACCCCATTTCTTACCCATGGGTGTCGTAAGACACGACTAAGGGACTCGAGGGTTAGATGTGTATTGCAATTTTGTCATATGTCACTATAGTGATGCACAGTTATCAGATTGACCCTCTAACTTTTGTCAGACGTGGTGTTAATATCCGTTTTACGGCCGATAACGCTCTGCCTACCCCGTAAGGGATATAGGCGTGATTTATGTACCTATGTATGTATGTTGAGTGAGGTAGATACATATTATATGGTCAAAAATCCTTTGTCTCTAAGTCTTGATTGTATTTGCCATGTGATGCCGGCTTAGAATAGCATCAACCCATTTCTTTCCCGTGGGAGTCGTAGGAGGCGACAAAGGGACTTGAGGGTGTGTATTGTGAGTTTGTCACTATGGCGATAGACAGTTTCCCGAATGACCCTCAAATATATGTCAGACGTGGCGTAAATGTCCATTTTTGCGGCTGTTTACGCTCTGCCTACCCCGTAAGGGATAATAGGCGTGATATGTGTATGTGTATACTTGTTCATTTACATCAGTCTCAAACGCAGTATAATTTCAAAACCGATTTGTTCTCTTCAAACCCAAAGATATGTTTCTCGGTAAGCCGAATCAGGGCAAGACTAGTCTAGCCGATGGAGTAATGACTCTACAATTGGTCGGCCCAGATACAACTGAAACACTGGCACGTATTGGTAGTTAAAATGGGTTTAGAACGTGCCTAGGAGTGCTAGTAGCTAACAAGATAGGCACACCGTTCCATGTGAAAACAAAATAAAGTAGCGAAAAACAATACCTACATAATTCTTAACTGATAGCCAAACTGACCAAATCATCAATCTCAAATAACTGAGATATTTTTAGCTTTCACAAATCAGTCCAAAGATTTTGTGTTGGATCATTTTTCTACTAGAAAAGTGCTCCCATACGTTCTTTATACCCATAATTAATATTGTGGTTATATTACATACGAGTACATACATACATACATCACGCCTATATACCATGCGGTAGGGAATGCGTAAACGGCCGTTAAAATGGACATTTACGCCACGTCTGACAAATATTTGAGGGTCATTCAGAAAATTGTGTATCACCATAGAGATAGCTTGTCAGCCTAGCCTTAAATTGCAATACACATGTAAACCCTCAGAGTTCTTTAGGTACCTCTCACGACACTCCCGGGAAAGAAATGTGGTGAAAATTCTTAGCCGGCACCACACGGCGGCATTGCATTATGTCTTACTAGATAGACAAGCGTAGATAAACGAATTCAAAGGAAATTTTAATTTGATGCCCTACACCACGATGTCGTCAGAAGATTTGGTCACCCAAACAACCTACCCTGTCAAACACTAAAGGGTAAAATCCTACTAACATTATAAATGCAAAAGTTCGTATGTTTGTTACTTCTTCACGCAAAAACTACTGAACCGATTGTAATATAATTTGGCACATTTTATAGAAGGTTACAAGGAATAACACATAGTATAGTTTTTATCTCCATTTATGCGGGCAATGCCGCGGGTAACAGCTAGTAAATATATAAAAAGAAGAAGGCCCGTTTGTTTGTATTGTATAAATTGTATTATAATTAATTGTTACGCAATTCTGTATCAATTTCAATAAAGCGGTCTCAGTGCCACCTGCCCGTGACCGTCTACTATAATTTGTACGCAAGTCTTCCAGAACTTGACCATGATCACCAAGATATGATGAGCTATCAAATACACCTACTGTAATTGTTTCCAATATCTAGGTTTACAGTGGTTTTCTTGGAATACTCTTGGCAAGACTTCTCATTATGACCGCTTCAAGGAAAATCAATTTAGGCAAGAGATTTTAAATTGCCTTAAGTCCTTTAAAAATAACAATATTAAGTAAGTGCTTACTACATATTCCTTTCAATAATGGAATAGAGTCATTTACTTTTTCTGTTCAAGGTATTACAGTGGTTGAAATGAAATATCGGGTTGTTCTTCGACTTAACAGATAGCAGAAGAATTGAATTTTGAAAAAAAAAACATTGCGGGCAGAATTGCAAGTTTTTAAAAATTGTACACCTAGCATGGGAAGTGTTTAAAAAAGTTGGTAATCAATTAAATTTTGTTTTCGGTAACCCGAAACTGTTCTGGTAGACCTAGATGAAGAACTTTGTTGATTTTTCAACAATAGGTATTAAATGTTATTATTTTTTCCTTTCGGTATGTTATACCAAATAAATGTTACTCCTATTATAAAAAAGGTAGTTTACTAATAGTGAAAGATCAACTTTTTCTGGTCGTCTAAACTCGGAGTGGACATGGCACGGTCGGTTGATCTCGTACGCTTCCGCGACGACGCAAATCCGAATCCCGTGCGGTACACCCAACGGCAAAATTAGGAGGTCCGTTGACTTATTGTTACGATATACCTCTGCCAGTTCAGTCATTTTCATTGATTGATATATTTTTAGGCCTTTCCTTCTAAGAATATCTTTTTTCTTTTTAGTTTCATGCCCTTTCCACATAGTTTGGGAGATAACGCCATTGGCGTTAAGTCCGCCCGTGTACATTTTTGTGCATAAAGTTAAATAAATACCTACATACCGATTTAAAGCGTATTTTCCAAACAAGCAGATTTTGATTGAAAAAGATCAAGATTGGCTATTGCGTACAGAACTTACAATATTGGTTGACAAATATCCAATTTTCTTTTGCTCGTGGCACCGAGCCGACAACTACCTAATTGTTTTGCAGACAATAATTTATAAATCTAAATAATAATATTAATTAAATGCGTAGCTAGTAGCTTTAGGTGCCTACGTAAATCCCTTTAAGAAGTTTTAACGGGCCCAACAAAGACAATTACAAAACGTGCCTACACAAACAATCAAAATTAGAATGATCGGGTCAGTCTCCGATTTTCACCCACGACTCGTCGTAAAAAGGCACTGATTTTGGTCAGTGGGCGACCATCCGGCGAGACATCATGCAGAGGTACTGTTACATCGTCTGTTCTATTGCTGGCCAATAATGGCCGAATTGCAGATTTAATTATAAATGGTCATTAGGAAAAATCGTGTGGATCAGATGGAGCCTTGTTTTTCGTTAATTATAGAGGCGGTTACGAATTTCTGATAACTACCGGTGGTAGATCTGTTGAATGGTCCACAGCCATTTTTTTGGGAATCAGGTAGGTAAGTACTTGAATTCAAAATAGAAGTGACTGTTGGATTTTATGAAGCTCAGAAATTAAACCGTTTACGAGAACCGTAGGTAGTACAACGTACAAAATACTTATATAAGATATCTTGGTACAAAATATTCAAAAGTAAGCTTAGATTTAAATACCTATGTTTTTTTTGTTAGATTTGTATGCAGGCATCTTAAATAAATCCTTATCTTCAAGACGTAAGTATCTATAAACTATTAACAGTTATCGTAAAACTAAACGAGACACGTTCGTAATTTTCACCTTTCACCGAAAATCCCATAAAAACAAATGTTTACGAAACACACAAGCCGGCGTCGTACTCGCAGGGAAGAAAAGCGCCAACCAATCGGACGCGAGGCTAAGAGTTCTTCGAACTCGCGCTCTGCTGTGATTGGCCGAAAAGCGCGCCAAGTTCAAACTAGTTTTGTAACGGCAAAGACCACGTGTTGTAAACATTATGACGCTGACCCGCTCTGCCCCCGCACTCTACTTACCTCACCTCCTCAGACGCCATGATTGAAAGCCTCAAAGCTAAACTAGCGACGCGGGAAGCAAAGGCTTTGGAGGTCTAAATAAAATTGACGCATAATACGAGCGTAGTAAATTTTTGTAGTGTGTATTTGTATATTCGTTTTGGTTGTATGTGTTAAGCAAACGCGATAGAAAGAAAGATGAGTACCAAATTTTTAAAACACTTCCCGTGTTAGGTATACAATTTTTGAAAGAAGATTAACGAAACAGGTGTATACAAATGTACAAATGTACACCGGTAGATGGAGCCATGCCAAGCGTTACTGGCATTAAAATACACTTGCAAAATTGGCGGGCAAGAAATGAGCTGCGGTAGCCCAGATGGAAGAGGCGTCGCCACTAGTAATGCGAAAGTCGCTGGTTCAAATCCTGCCCGCGCTTTAAAATTTTGCAAGTTTTCAAAAAAAGAAAGAAAGTTGTTAAGGTTTTAACAAGGGCTCTTGAGTTAGAGTAGGTAGTGGGTTATCTTTTTTTATTCTACGTTTTGTCTATACGTTTACTCCTTTACAAATCGAATTATTTGTTTTAAGATCAAATTACTCGTCATGTTTAGTTTACAAAGGACCAAAATCATAGAATATTTATCCAATAACACCTATCCAAGAAAAATATTTTTTACTTTTGCCTATAAAATGAGCCCGTGTAAATAGCACTAATAAAATGTTAGTAGTTCTAAAGACAAAGGCCAGTAAAGCAAACGGCCGAGCTAAATCACGACTAGAAGAACCAGTCGGGGTAGACTATTGAACCCCGCGTAATAAAGGAGCTATTTCTAGAGAGGCTGTGGATAATCGCCTGCGAGAAGCTGCTCTTTTTCATGTTGCCAGCCTTAAATATGGAAGCGGGAAAAGGAAAATAGATAACAAAGACGATGTTATGATATCATATATACTATACAAATAGTACCTGTTGAAAATACCTTTTCATACTTCCATATCGCACGTCTGCTTTAAAAAAATGTTGTGTTAAACAAAATAAAAAAAATCCGTTAAATTATTAACGTGCATAAACATGCAATTTTTATGCTCTAAAGTTATAAAAAATCTCTTTAAATACTTGGCAACACTCCCTTCACTACATTTTCAGAATAGCGTGCAATTTCACAGAGATTAAGAAGATTAAAACGCTTGCGCGCTATTTTAGTGCTCCAGTGTAAATTATGAAGAATGTCTGCGCCTTCGAGGTTCTTTTGCATTTTTGCATCTTGCATGGAGGCTTCTTTAAGTGGCATAGTTTTGTTAACTAGTTTTTACGGTGGCAGCTGCTAATCGTAGGCGTGTTTGCCGCATGCACGATGAATAACTGGAGCTGTTTGTATAATTGAATGAGTCCGTTTTGTAAATTGGAGTATTTACAGTTTTGTTCTATTCTAATAGTTTGTTTTCACTGCTCGACAATATGTAAGCATTTTAAATTAATAATAGGCTACATTAAAACAGTTTTGACTTGCATTAAACTATGTATTGATCAAGTAACATTGCAATAAGGACACAAGTGAGTTTTGGCGGCGGCGCGCCAAGGATGTGTGAGGATGATTTGAATACTGATGCAAGTATTACACAAAACTTATGAGTAGGTAAGCTTGTGAAGTTTATGAAGAGATGTCAGACTTAAAAGCTTTTCTGTGGCATTGGAAATATTTTGGGTACAAGCATGGTACAAGCAGAAGGCAGGGCGCTACAGCCCTACAACAGCCATTGTTTTCAAAGGTCACGTCAGCCTGAGAGGTCGAGGCCCATACCGATACTTGAGGATCTCTTTGTGCTGTATGAGCTTGCGGTTGTTTCGTGTCTGCATTGATTATTGTATTGTTCCTTATTTACAGGATGGATGAAGCTACATTTGGTATCTTCTAAGTAATTTTGCTAAAATTGAAAAAGAAAATACGAATGCTGCGTTTGCTGGAGGTTACAACACAGCCTGACAATGCTAACAGTAGCGAAAAGCAAAGTCCGCCTAAAACGACATCATCATCATTGGCCTCACACGTCTGTGACAGACGATTTAAACAGTGTCTGAGGCAGACACTGCGTTGCC
Organism: Tuta absoluta; assembly: GCA_027580185.1. Classification (NCBI taxonomy): domain Eukaryota; kingdom Metazoa; phylum Arthropoda; class Insecta; order Lepidoptera; family Gelechiidae; genus Tuta; species Tuta absoluta. Next base: position 2,238,188 of record JAQAHW010000004.1, read on the forward strand.
TGGGACGCAATTATGGAAAACGCAGGGCTGCCCAGGACCTGCGCCACCCTCTCGGCCTTCCTGGCTGGATCCGCAGGAACGACTAGTCGATACGTGCGGAACCAGGTCGGCTGCAGGAGTCTGCCGCGCGGTAGATCTCTGACACACGCGCCTGACGGAGACCCCGTTCCGGGTTTAATTGTGGAGTTGGCCTCTCCAGGACCGTTGTGCTTGGGTCGGATTTATCCCTCGGTCGCTTCTTACGACCCCCACGGGAAGAGATGGGGTGGTGCTATTCTACTCTGCCGGCACCACACGGCTAAAAACGTAAACAAACAATAATTAAAGAAAACCGTAACTGAAACCGAAAAAATTACAAACGGATGAGAGCTAAGATAATTAGCAACAATGTAAGAGGGAAGCTCACATCTGCCGCTAAATAAAGACTAAAGTTTAAAAATAATCTACTTACACTTAATGAGGATTACAGTTAAGCTTACCTTGAGGGCGCAAAAAATGCATGAGGGGCCGAGACAAGCGTGGCCGGTGAGCTCGCGGAAGCTGCGACGGAAGATGTCCAGATGCCACAACACCTGGAACAGAGAGAGAGAGATAGTTAGCAGCTGGATCTAATGTAGGACACGAAAATACTATTTTGAGACCGAAGAACGAATAAATGTATGAATTGATTTATTTATATAAATATCAGTTTTTTAAATCTAATACATAGCTATTTTTAAATCTAATGCCGTGTGATGCCGGCTTAGAATAGCATCACCCCATTTCTTTTCCGTGGGAGTCGTAAGAGGCGACTAAGGGACTCGAGGGTGTGTATTGCAATTTTAGGTGATGGGCTGACAACCTGTCACTATGGCGATACACAATTTTACGTATGACCCTCATATATTTGTCAGATGTGGCGTAAATGGCCGTTTTTTTGCGACCGTTTACGCTCTGCTTACCCCGCAAGGGACAATAGGCGTGATATGTGTATGTATGTATGTACAGTCGGTTGTAGCACATAAGGTACCAGGGGGACTCCAAAAGAACTGAACTATTTTCGTCCCCAATAATATTTTATTCTTGGCATGAATATGTATTAGTAGAAAATGACTTCTTTTATGAGAATAGGTTTAAATTTTTATAATGTATTAACTGGGGATAAAACAATTCAGTTTTTTTGGAGTACCCCTGGTACCATAAGTGCTACAACCGACTGTACATAGCTCCACAAAACAACTTTTCAAGGTTTGTGAGACAGACAGTCATAGCAGCTGAGAGTTGATGTTATTTAATAGCCTTAAAAGATTAAAGAGAAAATGTATATTTTTCAGCCTCACTTTTTGAAGCATTCGAAATAGGTACTCGAATAACACTATCTTAAACTTAATAAAAGATTTAAAATCATTAAAATAAAAACTGTGTATAACTAAATAAACCAAGTGTGAGTACTTTATAGTCGTGAGCTCATTCCAATTAAAATATCAAATTAAGAGTACAACAGGGCAGCATTTTTATTCCGGTTTTATGTCTTTTGCTTCAATTAAACATTTTACAAATCTATTACCAATTTTTTATGAAATTACCAAAATTTTTCAACCGTTGTTATGTTTTTTATATATAAACGAGTATAAGTATAATGTAATGAGTATAAATACTTATAAAAGCAAATATGGCGCATATAAATTTCACAAAAAATCTTCCATAGATGTACAGGCTGCGTCTAGGAATATAAAAATAACTAGGAATTATAAATTCGTCAGACAGGTGCAATGAAAACAGTTATTTCGCTGCGAGACCTAATTAAGTACTTTATTTTGCGCGTGCCATATAATGGGATGACCATATGCACACGACGCAAAAATAGATAAAACATCTTTTGAATTAATGGACTTTTCAACGTAGACTTGACTTGTAAATTGTCGATAAGTCACGAGCATGCGAGCAGGTGAACTAGGAATAGCTATCAGGGTAAAACTTGGTAAACCAATTTGTTTTAATGGTAAATTGAAGTCAGGGGTAATGGATGCATCTGCAAGCTATAATCAATTAATTTCTTGGTAAAGAAAGAAATTTCCTTTTGATACAATTTAAATTAAATTTTTAGTTCAACGTATTTCCATTAACTACGTCCGTCATCAACCAAATGTCGTCTAAATACTCGTATTTGGAACAACACGTCGCTGTGTCCATATATTTTTTTCTACACAATCTTCAATATGTCAAAGGTGCTCGGGACAATATTGGAGATGATAAATTATAGAATACTGATAGGCCACATGGCGGTGACGTCACGTCACGCGTCAGGTGCGCACGCGTCGCATATGCCGACGCAAAAAATAAGCAAAAAGGGGAGTTTCAGAAAAGTCGTCGACGACTCCTTAGTAAATGCAAGTGTATCCGTCAACGACCTCGACAGTGGCGCCACTTCACAAAAAAAAACTCTATGCTCATTATTTTTTGTATTATCCTTAAGTAAAATTAGAACCTGCAAAGTTAATGAAATATTCGCTGTAAATTAAGTTATGGCAATAAAAACCAAAAGTGGCTGTTTTTTGGTCCTTTTTTCCATTACTTTAATTGCAGCGAATATTTCATTGAGTTAACAGGTTCTTATTTTATAAGATAATACTAAAAACTTGGGCAACGGATATTCTGATTGTTTGTATCAAGAGAAAACTTGTTTTTGTGAAGTGGCACCACTGTCGAGGTCGTTGTCGGCTACACTCGCCTTAAGGGTAAAGAAAGGTGTGCGAGACATAATTGTTAAAGGTGAAACAAAAATGAAACTGCTATTGCATCTTTCTATGTATGCTATCTAAATATTGCATTAATTGTTACTGATCTATTGTCACGTAATAAATTACTAAAAACTCGGTCTGTAGAACATGATAGGCTAATATGTATAGTATGGTAATTTGAGTAACGTTTGAATTGACTTCTATAACTGAAGAAACGTGACGATATCTGATATTACAAGCAAATGACAGCAAAAGTGTCCGATATCTCGTTGCTAACAATCTCGACACGTGTTCAAGACATTATAGCGAGAGACATTGTAACTACCTACGCATTTCGTCACAATGGCGGTAATACACAATGATATAGACGTAATAATTAGGGATGCACCGATTCGTCGGCCAGATTTATAGTCGGCTGAAATAACGACACTGAATTTTAATGTAGGTACAGCACAGTAATATAATAATTATGTTCAAAATGAAATCACAACTGGCTTTAGAAACGTGCACAGACGCGATTACTGTTTCAAACGTCACGGCCATTTTTGTAGCCGGCAACTAGTAGGAGATTAGTCAGTCGATTTTAAGGCAATAAGTCGGTAGTCGGCTAGTCGGCCAAAACCAAAGTCAGCGAGTCTCTAGTAATAATGTATCAAGACAACGCTTTATTGACACCCAGCATGATTATAGTGAAACCAGTGAGATTTTTTAATAATATATTATGGAGTGTTACAAAACAGTGTAAGACTAAGTTTACTTAAGTAAGAAAGTTTGCACGCGATGGTATAATATAAAGTGATATGAGAACTCAATTGTAATGAAACTTATTATGAAAGGAACCGAAAAAAGCTCTTTAACTGACATATAGTTTCAATTTTGATTCAGATTTTTCAATATTATATAGTTTAAAACAATAATTTTGTACTTTAGCTTTAGAAAGTAGTAGTTTCTTATTTAGCTACAGGAAATAAATAACCTCCTTCATATTTCGACGAATCATCCTTTACAATTCAATTCACTTAAGGTGAAGCACCTATCAGTTACATTTAATGGCCATCTCACTGATGCGACGCCAACACATTTCCGTCATCGCCCACAGAACCATCTAGTTAAAGAAAATTGAAACTTGAAAGAAACTAAACATTGAAGATCTCTACACTTTTCGATATTTCTATATAATAAAACACCATGGTAGAGCTCAAGTTATGACGAATATCAGTAACAAGGTCTTTTTAATTGAGAACGAAATTGTACCAGTAGATACTATCCAAGTATCGTTATCACAGAGTAATGTACTTAAAAAAAATCTGAAAAAAGGTATTTAAAGTTAATGAGTGTGCATTATAGTATTTCAGAACCAAACATTTTCTGTTATAGATTGGATGTGTAATCAATTCCCGAATAAAGTTTTTATTTATCAATTCGCTACAGCTACTTAAAAAAGCAATTTGGCAATCCGTTCAGCTGAACCTCCAAACCTATATTTCGCAAGGCAGTGTTTTAGGGCCGCTCTTCTTACTACTGTATACTTATAGTCCCACCTGCCATTGTCTGGTCTGATGTTTTCGCGATTGTTTTGGGCAGGTGTGCTATCATATAACCCGTTCGGGGGCAGATGCGGAGATGCTGTTCACTGCATGCGATGAGGTGCTTTTTGTTTATGGTCACCTTGAATTTGCACATGGCTATGCGGAGTCTGGTTTTTGGTAGAAAAGGTTGTGTGTAATTTTAGACTTGAGCTTAAATGTAGCATCATCATCGCACGATTTTTTCCTGTCTTTCATATAAACTTTGAACACAGTTACAATATTTTTATTTTTCAACTTACATCTACAACCTTCGAGCTATGCTCTTATATCGAAACCTAAGCTTAACAGCGGAAGGATACCATCTGTTAACTGAATCTGCCGGCCGGTAGTGGTTAGATAAGTAACGTAACTTGCGAGTGAACATTAAACGTGCCTTCCGAGAAGTAAGTACCGGAGTTATGTGTACTTTCGTCCGCTCACGTACACGAATACTGTTAGTATTTGCTACTAGTGCTATTATATTAAACGGCTCAACAGGTTCCTTTCAATTCAACTACTTTTCTGTAGGTTTGAGAGTCCGTTTTGGCATTACTACAGTAGGTATAGCAAAATATGTATGAGGCGTGTCTAAAATTCATGCACTATTTGATGCATTCATATCAACAACGTTTTCTACATTTCGTTGTTGACGAAACTCATAAAACTGCTGAGACTAGTACAGATTATATCGTCCACCATTCCGTAATGTTTACCGAGCTTGCTCAATATCTCGTAAAGTAAAGTGAAGTCCCAGATCACGAAAACAATAGTACAAAGAGTTCTCAGATTTCGGCGCAAGAGTTCGTGTATTTCTATAAAAGCCTAAACACCGCATAAAGGCATGTACAAGAATAAATAAAAGTTACGTTTGTGTTTTGTATTCGGAAGGAGTTAGCGGGTAAGTGAATATTTAAGCAGCAGCCGTAAGAATAGGGGTGTTTAAGTATTCTACAAGCGTAGCGCACACACAAAAAAAAGGCCGAGAAAACTTTTAGAAGACCAACACAAATACAGTGCATAAAGAAATGCGTTTGTATTTATTAAGACGTTCAGCTGTAAATCTAATCAAAACTTAAGTGGTGCTGGCATAAAATAGGCATCACCGCATTTCTACCTCGACGACTAAGGGATGAATCTAGGGATTGAGCAGCAGCGTTCTCTGTGAAAATACCTTGCAATGCGCTCGCCAATCCGCCTGCCAAGCGTTGAGTGAGTATAGCAAGGGCAGGCCCTTGTCCAGCCGTGGACTGTTGTGGCTGTTGAAGTTGAAGTAATGAGTTGAAAAGGACGTTGATAAAATACAAAATTTAATACATACATAAATCACGCATATATCCCTTACGGGGTAGGCAGAGCGTTAACGGCCGTAAAACGGATATTAACACCACGTCTGACAAAAGTTTGAGGGTCAATCAGATAAATGTGTATCACTATAGTGACAGGTTGTCAGCCCATCGCCTAAAATTGCAATACACCCTCAAGTCCCTTAGTCGCCTCTTACGACCCCCACGGGAAAGAAATGGGGTGATGCTATTCTAAGCCGGCATCACACGGCACAAAATTTACAAAATTTAATACCGGTGCCTATCTACTAACAAGCCTGATTTATTTACAGTGCCACCCAGTGTAACGCTGATTACTGCTATCTCCATGGACTACTTTAAGGCCACCACAATCTTTCTTTACACTGATAGAGACAGTCGCTAATGGGCCGGGGCCGAATGGCGACGAACAGACGGACAAACAATTATTTGGTAACTTTGAACAAGGAAATCTTTTTACAACGTTTTTTTCTACAATGTCAATATTTAAGACGATAACGTTGCCTTTTGTCAGGTAGATAAAATACAGTTTGAAAGCTTTACTCGAGTTTGGCAGTTATTTTTCGTTGATTGTTTACTTAGGGATTTACAGAGAATTTATGCTGTTTTAGGATTTAGACTAGCCTGCCCAACATAAATGTGTCGAATTCGGAGTAAGTAATTCCTTATGGGAGGACTAACACTTTTTCATATTTCGATCTGTATTCTTTGATAAAGTTATTCAGTTTCATAAGCTAATTCAAATATCTTGTTTGCCCATTAAATATTTTTACTTAGAAAACAGTTTTTGTACACCTTATTGAATTTTCATTTCCTAAGCAGCAACTTTGTAACCTCATTGGCGTATTCGATAGGAAAGTTTTTAATTATTATGGAGATAAGTGGTTGGTTTTTTATAGGGTTTGGACGAGTAGACTGTGGACAGCTACGTCAACATGGCCGTTGCGAGAGGAGGGCGCACGTGCTCAAAGAAGCCAAGTGGGTACAGGCGTGGAGAAAAGTAGACAGATTATTAACCTCAAACATTTTTTTTTTCAAGTGTATCTTAATGCCAATAACGCGTAGCATGGCTCCACCTACTGGGTTAGTTTTGCAACTAACGCCCGGCGACTTATTCATTCTTTACAGGTACTCAAACTATACAGCTAATATCTTTAAACGAGTAATTCTTGCAGAATCTCGAAAACGGCGTCGATGATTTTAATAAATTTGTGCGAAGATCGTTGAATTGCTCCAAAAACAGCCGTCCATGCGTGATAAATTTCTTACTACTTAATAGATGGCGTTAGTCATCAAATAAATAAAATACCGACTACAACGTCAATCAAGGTACTGTGCTCGATACATAGTATCAAACTACAGGCTAAAATTTTACAGGTGATATTCGCTGTTTATTGTGTAGTCCGTTTGTCATTATGATATAAGGAATATTAACGCAATGTATTAAGAATTTAATCTGTAGACTTGCAGACTCTAGTTTCATAATATAGGGTTCAGGTACTTTCAACAGTTTAGGGTGCTTATGTACCGAAAAAGAAAGTTGTCAGAAAAAATATTTGCCTGCCTAGAATCTAGTAACAAGAGCACGCGTTGACGTCTTTTGTATGGGAATTGCGAAACGCGTAATAAGCACAAATTAGGGAGATGGACGGCAAGCGAGCGGGGCGCCATTTTGCAAGTTCTTAACCACGTGACGTGACTGCTTCCTATAGCAAAAGCAGGTATTTTAATATGGATAGAGAAGAGTATTGGTATAAAAGTAAAGGAGTTTTTGAGGTCACGCTAGATTCATAGATACATTCACTCCACTACACTGTTCCAATAAACTGGATATGTGGATACATACATAGGTAGATAGTGTTCGTTGAGTACATACATACACATATCACGCCTATAATCCCTTGCGGTGTAGGCAGAGCCTACTTCATTAGTATTTTATTTCACTGTATTTAGAGACTAGACTACACATCAATACTTGCAATTGAATAATACGAAGCAAATGTCAACAAAATTCGCAACATTCTTATACCCTACATCAATCTTATCAAGACTTATCAAGTCAATCTACTTAAACATGACGTCACAGAATACCTAACATTTCCGTACGTGCCAGTCCACCGGTTGTCTACATACGTCTACCTATGTTCCGTATAAGTATAGTTGAAGCCTTAACAAGCTCTTCGCATAACGGGACGGCCGGCGCGCGCGCAACGTTCAAGAAGCCCCTCGGAGTGAGGTTATAAATCTTTAAGTTATAATAAAGTTGGTAGGATAGACTGAAGTTTTATGTTCAGCAAATATGGTGAAATTACTTGTCTAAACATAGTTTTATTCCGGTAGTATTCAGGTGCTAATCATAAATAAATACTCCCTTCCAATACTCTCATCAATTGCCGAGTGATGCGGGCTAAGAATAGAATGACATGACCCTATTTCTTTCACGCGGGTATTGTAAGAGGCGACTGAGGGACTCGAAGGGTTTCATGTATAGTCCAATTTTAGGCGACAGTCTGACAACTTGTTACAACAGTGATACACGATTTTTCTGAAACGGACCTCAAATATTTGTCAAATGTGGTGATAGCGACCGTATTTTACGCCCATAACAATCTGTATACCCGGCAAGGGACAAAGGCGTGATATGTGTATGTATGTTCTTATCAGGTAGAAAACTTAAGTAGTACCTACAGCCACGAGCACGACACAAATTATAACTGAACCCACGTAGATGAAAACATGGATGGTTTTTTTAGTTTGCTTAAGAGAATTATGTAGCAATTCGCCACAATAACACGCTAAAATAAATCTAAATGATAACATGAGCAAGTTTAAAATAGCAGCGCGTCACGTTCAAACACGCATGAAAGATGTTTGCTTTCAAATAAAAAACGAAAACAAACCATCTTTTATATTAAACGATGCAAAAAAGTTTTTCCTTTGCTGCGATTAATCCAAGGTGCAATAATTAAGTACACAGTTTTTGCTTTTACATTAAACAAGTGTTTTATCATAATCAGAGAAATGGAAAAACGAGAGTTAAGTGTAGAGTTTACACGTTTTTGTGTTTAGTGTCGTTCCCCTAGTATTTAAGTTAACTGTGAAGTAAATATTGTTACTTTTAACTAGCATATCGCATTCTAATCACTTCCATACTGTTTACCTACTAGCCATTTTTTAATAGTGATATGGTTAAGTACAAATAAAAAATTATAATATGTTCAAACCAAAGATTATTGCGCGTTTGATTGATTTTTGTGATACAAACAACTGAATAGTATTTTTTTTAACCCAGCACTCTGTGGCAATAATAATTATACTTTATGATATATGTAGCTGTTACTAAATTATACAAGAGTGGTAGCGCCTGATCTCGTTTTTGGACTTAGCACAATCATCATCATCATTGGCGTCACACGTCTGTGACAGACGATTTAAACAGTATCTTAAGGCAGATACTCCGTTTCCTGGGACGCAATTATGGAAAACGCAGGGCTGCCTAGGACCTGCGCCACCCTCTCGGCCTTCCTGGCTGGATCCGCAGGAACGACTAGTCGATACGTGCGGAGCCAGGTCGGCTGCAGGAGTCTGCCGCGCGGTAGATCTCTGTCACACGCGCCTGGCGGAGACCCCGTTCCGGGTTTAATTGTGAAGTTGGCCTCTCCAGGACCGTTGTGCTTGGGTCGGATTTATCCCTCGGTCGCTTCTTACGACCTCCACGGGAAGAGATGGGGTGGTGCTATTCTACTCTGCCGGCACCACACGGCCACACAATACGAAACCCGTTACTCATACACGTCTCAGCTCTTCAGAACAAAGTTAAGGGAAGCACGTTATCCTTCTTCTGCTTCTTTCGAACGACCCGTAAACTTTGGGGTTTTTTCCTGTATATTACTAGTAGGCCCTTGACGTGGTTTTAGTGACTAATAAATTAATGACACCAATCAGGACCGACAGTTTAATGTGCCCTCCAAAGCACAGAAACATATTTCTTGTCCCTGTGGTAACTGTTACCACCTGTTACTCCACACACCCCAACTCTACCTGTTAAGCGCCATAACTAAACTAGGGGCAGGACAGTACCTGTTACCACCTGTTACTCCACACAGCCCAACTCTAGCTGTTAAGCTGCTAGGGAGAGCACTGAAGCTTTACGTATTGAATGTATAATGTGTAGTGGAGTCCGATTTGCCGGCGCCTGCGCAGCGTGGGAGTGGCCACTTCGCATGACCGTCTACTGTGGACGTCTTATTGTTAGCTTGAGGTTTGGGGGTGACGGACAAATTGGGTTAAAATTGTAGATATGGCATGAGAATAATTGTTGAAATAAATAGCCGTGTGGTACTTAGAATAGCATCATACCATATCTTCCTGTTGGTGTCGTAAAAATCGAGTAAAGGTTGTATATCCAGGGAATGGGCTGCAGCGTTCTCTGTGAATACAACACATTGCACTGCGTTCGCCAATCCACCTGCCAAGTGTGGTGAATATGGCAAATACCCTCCTAATAGGAAAAGGTCTATGTGCAGCAGTGGACAGTTGTGGCTGTTATATATATTGACTGTATATAGTAGGAAAGAGAATAAAAGTTTTCAGGTGGGTAGGTAAAATGAATAACAGATAGCATTCTTTAAATGATAACTGCACTCACATTTAAAACTGCGAAGTAAACATACCGCAAAGTTTTATCTTGTCCGCAAATTGTTGCGATATTTGCTAGAGATAGGCCTTGTTAGTTCATACATACACATATCACGCCTATATTGCGGGGTAAAAACAAACATTTACGCCACGTCAGACAAAAATTTGAGGACCATTTCAGAAAAATCGTGCATCATTATAGTGAAAGGTTGTCAGCCTGTCGCCTAAAATTGTGATGCACATGAAAGCTTCAAGATCCTAGTCGCCTCATATATGTATGTATGTATTCTAATCCGGCATCACACGGCATGTTAGTTTCTTGTCTTTATCAAGATTCTTAAAATCCTCTCTTTCACAATTATATTTTTATTTGCAAAATCTTGCTGGTCAAAAAAAACGCGATGTATCGAACAGGAAGCAGAACTGGTTAAAACTGGTTACAGGTGCATTGGTATGATTTACTCTTAAATTTTAAACGCAGTAATTATGGACACTTACACCAAACCTGGTTGCGTTTAATTATGTTTTTCTGGCTGTACTTTTCACTGGCTGCAACTTGATATTTATCATGTGATTTGCAGGCCGTTTTTTATTATTTTTTCCATTTTACTATAATCCGACTATTTTTTTAAATAACGATTTTACAATCATAAAATCTACTATGTTTTTTGCACTTAAAGTGCTACATCATTTTCTTAAATGAAAATAAGAATCATCAAGAGGTTGAAAATTTGGAAGTATTCGGTCGAGGCGCCGGTAGCTCAGTGGCAGAGCAGTGGGACGGTACTCCTCACGTCCCAGGTTCAATCCTCGGCCAATGCTAACAAATTTTCTTATTCTTTTTTTTTCTTACTTTTGGTACATATAGAAACATATTTTATCTACCCTGATGATAAGGTTATTTACGATTACGAGTATATTATCCCGACTCCCACAAACACGTACTTTATCTGTCTGTTAATTGTTGATTGTACTACTAACGAGGCAAACGTATCGTATCACGCGTGGTGTAAAGTCACGCTTCTGTCAGATCTAACAACAATCCCACGTGACGTAATCAACTGGGTTATCAATAAGAGAATACTTGCGTAACTCCAATAAGAATATAGCGGTAAATAGTATAGAATACTAATGAGGTAAAGATCTAAGAGCCTCAACAAAAAACTTGAGTTGAGCAGTAATAAACCACATACACATATAATGCATTTATCCCTTTCGGGGTAAGCAGAGCGTTAACGGCCGTAAAAGTACGGTCGCTAAGGCCACGTCTGGCAAATATTTGAAGGCTATATCACTATAGTGACAGATTGCAGCCTGTCGCCTAAAAATTTAACACACATAAAATCATAGAATCCGTTAGTCGCATATAACGAAACATGCAGAAAAAAATAGGGTGATGCTTTTCTAAGCCGGCATCACATGGCATAATAAACCACAATTTCCAAGTTAGTTGCTAAGATATTTATGTACATTTTACATCAGTAAAGAACTAAATCACTTTCTTTGTATTATGCGAAAAATATACAAACTAACACGGCCATACTCATAGTCTTCACAGACTTATTCATACATACAATATAGATTTGTTTCCGTCATATTAATGGACTAACATGTTATGAATAATGATAGAAAGAACGTGTCTATATGCAATTGCTAGCTTGCAATATACACCGACCAATGTATATATGAATATAAATGCATAGGTGTAGATAAAAACGTATAATACTTAGAAGTGTGTGTGCAAATAGTACTGTGAGCGATAGATATGTTGAAGAAACTATTTTATCAAAGTTCTAGAAATGTACATTTCAAACAACGTCCTAATTTCTTCCATTGCCACGGAACTACATATTGTTTTATCAATTGACATACATACATATTTAAGTTTATTTTAATTGTATAGTCGTATTTTATTTTAATATTTTATTATTCAGAACAATAATGTTGGTAAACTGTTTACCTTATTATATACATTATTGTTCTAATGTACACAGGAATTACTATTCATAGTTTAGGAAATAGTTAAGCCTCATAATTGTTTTTATTTGTAATTATGTTTATAAAATAAAGAATTTGTACATACACATATCACGCCTATAATCCCTTGCGGATTAGGCAGAGCGTAATCGGCCGCAAAAAACGGACATTTACGCCATGTCTGACAAATATTTGAGGGTCACTCGGAAAATTGTGTATCGCCATAGTGACAGGTTGTCAGCCCATCGCCTAAAATTGCAATACACACCCTCGAGTCCCTTAGTCTTTTTAAAAAGTCTATTGATGAACATTATACTGATTGACCAAATGTGCAAGTCACTTTACCTGTTAAAATTAAACTTCCCCACTCCCTAAACATCAATTTATTCACGACAGGTCCCTGTGTACAAGTGCTTTTATACTTGACTCGTATAATATTAATCGAGGGTTCTATTCCAATCAACACTGAGTTTCGTATTCACGTTCATTGCGGAGTGTGAAAGTGAGCTCGTTAGAAATTGGTATACTAAGTCAGCAATGTGTTTAAAATGCAGTGTATATCAGTGACGTCGCCTGCGCCTACGCTGCCGCTTCCGCAGGGAAATGCACAGTCTGTAAACGGATTCAAATTTACTTCCGCACTTGTTTGGTGATGGGGAGACGGTGCATTCGTAATTTTGGGTGTAAAGCTTTAAACGGAGGGTGGGTGCAGGCAATAAAATTAGTCATTTATAGTGAAATCGAGAAGCATGCTTCCTTCATTACCTTTTGCTAAGTAACTCAAGAATTTCGACAATACCTTAAGACTCTGGATACATACATATATCACGTCTATGTCCCTCGAGGGGTAGGCAGAGCGTAAACGGCCGTAAAAAACTGACAGCTGTCAGCTCATCACCCTAAAATTGCAATATACAAGTTACCTAGTTGCCTCTTAGGATACTCACGGGAACGAAATGGGGTGATGCTGTTCTAAGCTGACAGCACTCGATATAGCTATGAATAGAATCGATTAAATGGCGAACCTAGCTTTGTAAATAGACGTAACTATAGAAAGGCTCACATAATTACGAATCGTTTTTTTAAAACAAAACATCTGCTCAAATTGTTGTTCAAAAACACGCTACACTCTGGTACTGGGTTCGATTCTTGGTGGAGATAATCACGTGGTTGCGTGTTGGTTTGATTGTTTCGTGTTACTAAGGATGGGGTAGATCATGGTGTATTCCAAAACTGTTTTGGTTAGTAGATAGCATTGTATTTTTGTATCTATAGAACAAAAAGGTTTTAGTGTTGCAAAGACGATCCATTTAGTACCTGCCGTGTGATGCCGGCTTAGAATAGCCACCTATTTCTTTCCAGTGGGTGTCGTGAGAGGCGACTAAAGGACTCAAAGGGTTTCATGTGTATTTAAATTTTAGGCGACAGGCTGACAACCTGAATTCAAATATTCGTCATACGTAGCGAATGCGACCGTAATTTTTGTGGCCGTTAACGCTGTACCTACCCCGCAAGGGATATAGGCATGATATGTGAATGTATTTAGTACCTAGACGCAAATGGAAGCATATTTCAGCAATTGATTTAATACTCCTGGTAGCTTAGTGGTTAGAATGTCGTCACGGTATACCGAAAGTCGTAGATTTGAATTTCGCTCGTGTGTTTTTAGTTTCCATAGGTTTTCTTTCACTGAGCGGTCATATGCAATTATGTTAGTCGCGGGAAGGGTCTTGAAATCTCTATTTATCAAGTTATAATATAATAATCAAATAAATTAAGCTTAGTAGCAAAAACGGGACTTTCCCAGTTCACACATGATCTTCAGGTCGGAGACTTGGATGGAAGCAATCAACTAGGGGTCAAAGTGCCAAGCCGTTTGGGCGTGTGAGGGAGATCGTTGACCTTATAACACCTCAGCCTATAGGAGAGAGGGAGACGACTGCTTGCCAAACCGGACGGCGTGATTATTTCGGCAAGTCTGGCCAACGTGATGGATGTAGGCTTGAATTTAAAATTAGAAACCGAGCGAGTCCAAAAAATTCGCGTTTGCACTGGCTGAAAATTTGATTTAAAGAAAGAAAATATTTCTTATGGTTTTAGATGTTAATATCTTAAATGCAACTTGAAATAGGATAACCGAGTGGGAGCATAATTTGTTACCAAATAAGTTCCCATCACGTAAAGAGATTTAAAAACTATTCATAAATATTTTCTCATTACTGCCACAACAAATTATAAAGCTGTTTACAGCAATATATAAGTTCTTCGTTAGTTTACAAGCGAACTGAGTTGTACGCAATTACATAACCGAAACTTACGTTTTTTACGGTATCCTGATTTTTGTCGTACATTTAGATGCTTGCTTTTTTTAAGAAACTCCTATGTTTATATCCTTTACTTTAAAATATTTATTGTGTCATCATCATTCTTGTTCTAGTCAAAGTACTGTCCAGAAGTGTACTATAAAGAACTATTAAAAAAAAACATCCATTGTCCTGAGTAAACTAAATCGTGACAATTCAAAACCCCTTAAAAGGAAGTTTTCAAAGTAGGTAAAAGAATCGTTTGGTTCACGCATCATTAGGGGTCACGAGCCGAGACGAGCAAATCCTGGGGTCAAAAGTGCGTCAGAGGTCCAAAAACTGCCCTACGGAGCATCCCTTTTGAAGGTTTTCGAGGGAGAGCGGCCAACCGTGCAATCGGTCCTACCTGTGGTACCGTAGTGATGTCGTAATGTTCTAAATTCAAAAATCGTTTTTCTAAATACGAAACATTTCTTATTCATATTTGACAATGACACACAAAAAACGTAATTAAATGATTTTTTATGCAAAGTCTAAACGAAAAAAAACTGGCATGTGATTTGGGGGCGCCTCTGTGCCTCAGTATGAGAAATGTCATAGCAACCTTTGAAAAAGTAATTAGTTCACTTTTTGCCCACGCCTATTCTCTTTCCGCACAGACTCTATCTTAACTCGCTTGGGCAAAATTATTATTAGTTAAAGTGACAACTTAGAAAGTTATGATACCTAAATACTGCATTAGAAGAAAAAGTGTGACATTATAATTAAAACTAACCAACATACTTATAAAGACTCAATTAAGTTATTTATCACTTTGCTAATGATAAGTGCGTGTGAGTAATGTAATAATTTATCACACACGATTGCAAGTTAACATATTTAGAATTTCTTTATAATATGTTGCTTAATTAGGTTAGTAATGTATATTCATAGAAAGTAGGTAACTAATAATCATTGTCTTTTGAAATTTTAATAAATTACTTACTTTCTTTAAATGTTTTTTCACGATTTTGTCAAAATTTCTTCTGTACAAATAAAGAATAAGTTATGTACATTTTTTATTAAATATCAATTGCAAGACCGTACAAAATCACTCATATTGCGATTTTTTGATTTTTTTAAAGGTTTTCTTGTGAATCTTGAAAAAAAATATTGTTTTGTGTAGAATATTCAAAGTTAACGTCCCCTCACTATTGCCACATAAATATACCTGTATACGAATCCCGGTCCATGATTACGATACAAATAAGCATAAACAAAACTACAGCCAAGCTATGTCTGTCCCTTTCACACAAACGGAATAATCACGTTTAGATTCTGTCGTCTCTTTCTTGCGCGCGTTGATGTCTTTTCCTCCCGGCGTTTTAAGCGCAGTAAACTCAAAATTTTGAGAATAAAACTGAAAAATTGAGTTACTTTGACTAAGTTTCATGACGAATATTGAACTCATTGTAGAATAGATTTATAGTATTGCATTACTAAACTTAAAGTTGTCAATATTTTGTAAGGAAATAAAAGTAGAGTCGTCTGAAACATGTGGTGATTTATAGTGTTCTACGCGTTGGTATCGTTTCTTTTGAATTAAGGTTGCGCGGGCCAGAAGAATGAGGAGAGGAGGGATTCAGCCCAAACCGGACTGATGCACCCCACGCCGCTTTTAGAGGGAAACTTATAGAGGGATTATATCGTCTTGTTAATAAAAATAGGATTACTTGCTAAGCCTGCCTATATTTTAATATTGAAGGTTTACCTAATATGGAACTAATCCAAAAGAAGCACGTTTTCTATTGAAGGATCAATCTAAGCTGGTTAATCTTATTAAACATATGAAAAACCATGTAAAATTGATCCCTTTAGTTGGTAAATTCGAATGGCTGATAGGTTGTAACTAAAATTTAAATAGGTAAGTATAAGTTAGTAAGTATTCATTTATATTATTATAATTGCAGATTTAGAAAAGAATATCAACATCTATTGGCGGGAGAGCATAAAATTTTCAGACGAATCATGGTCTATTACTTTTAGTGTAATATGTAAGAAAGCAAAGAAAGTATTATTCACGAAATGAGAGTAACATTAACATATTTATCACGCTGCTTGCTTACAACAATAGACAATCACTTTTTGAGAGTTTAGTCTTTTATCTTCACTGTAACACAATCTCTAAATAAAATGCACTTTAAATACCTACTTCATTTTGTTAATAAAGATATAATGTTCATTCAAGAAACAAGCAAAATGTTTTGAATAAAATAAACAACCGTATAACCTCCTGTGCTTAAATAGATAATGGAAATAAAAACAATGTATTATACATAATAAATAACACGCGTAAAAAAGCTGAATGTATGCAATTAATTTGAAATTAATATAAATACAGAAGTGTCAAATGCGTCAAAGTTTTATGAGTCTTAGAGCTAGATTCAAGGACTTACCTTAGCGCTGTGAAACAACGCGCTGTTCCGAGTCATCTTAGCTTTCGTCATCATCAAATCCTCAAGATCACACTGTCACAACACAGAATCCATCACAAAAACCATCATCACAGTCCAAAGTCCTCGATGAACTCAAAAAGAAAGTACCAAATACACAAACGCTCGTTAATATCGTGTTTACGAAAGGCGCTCGGACGTGGGAGTGTTGCTAGTAGCGTAGGCAACGCGTACGCACGCTACAGTGCCGCCGCCAGCAATTATACGGCAGAAACTGGTACTAAAGTGAAGCGCTCCTAGCGGCTACGAACAGAAACTTACGCCTACGACGCTTTGGTTCTCGATCTTGAGGCTTTCGCGGCCATTTTGTTTTCCGTGACGTAATTTTATAGTACGGGAACGAAGAGAGCACAATTGTGGTAATTATGATGATTATAATAAGATGTCAGTGGATGGAATGTGAAACATAATAGGATGTGTTGAGAATAATGGACATGTTTGATATGGTATAACGAGGATTGTTATAAGTTGGACAAAGATGAAGAAAAAGGCTTGATAGAGGCTTTATCTAGTTACCATAGACTAAGAATGATATTTATACTTTGTATTAAATTTAAAGTTATCAGTCCGGCTCAGAATAGCATCACTCCATATCTTAACGTCGTGGATATCACTGACTTCGGGATAAATCCTGCATGGACTGGGCAGCAGCGTTCTCTGTGAATACAACACCTTGCCCTGCGCTCGCCATTCCGCCTGCCAGGCGTGGAGAGTATGGCAAATACCCGCCTAAAAGTTATAGACCCACTATCAAGTATAGTGTTGTGGTTGTAATAGTAGTAGTATAGTACTATACCAAAATAAATGGTAACTATGACTAATGTGATATTATTATTTGTTTTCATTGTTACTTTTTTATGTAACATTTTGAATTGTAGCAATTCAATAAAATAAAATAAAAACTTTTTAAGGAATGACAAGTTATAAAGTATACTACCAAATAAATAAATATGAATTTGATTAGCTCGATGATTATTTTAAAACAATCACCAAGTTGAGTTGCAGGTAACATTATGCGATTAGGTACTTTCTTCGATGGTTAGCAAAAAATATTTATCTGCTTTTGAAACCTTAGTGTAATATAATAAACCTTATCATATTAAAAGGTAGGCTTACAATAGCATGAACTCATTTCTTTACCGTGGGTGTCGTAAGAGACGACTAAGAGACTCGAGGGTAACACATGTGTATTGCAATTTCAGGTGATGGGCTGACAACCTGTCACTATGGTGACACAATTTTCTGAATGACTCAACTACTTGTTAGACGTTGCGTAAATGTCCGTTTTACGGTCGTTTACCCTGTGCCTACCCTGCAAAGGCGTGATATATGCATATATGTATCTCCATATCAAACAACGTTCAGTCTCAGATCAAATTAAAAATAATAAGAATCCAAAGTTACCTTCGCGGGCGGCTTTTTTTGTTCAATCCAGCTGGTGCGCTCATACAAATAAAAAAAAACTGATCCAAAATGAGGAGGGGGATTCGTCAGCGGGTTGTAGTATAGAGGCATCGCCTTCCCTACGTTAGCTATAAGTAGATCATAAGCAAATTGTTATACGCGCACATTTGGCAGTCAATATACGATCGTAGCCTTACACAGACGTTTCCTTTACGAACCCTCTACAGCCCACATTGCATGGCGACCGCTGCCAGTGCTGTCTTATACGGGCAGTGCTGAGCTCTGGAGTCTAGCCATTGGGTTGTATGAGGGTTCCGTTTTCTTTTGAGTTTTATTGTGATAGTTGTGAAATAACAAAGAAGAATTGTGACGAACATGTACCATTTTTGATGAACTTGCAACAATGCAACGTGACTGCAAGGTGCCTCGTTTGTGTCACGTGGCATCGTCGTCGTGGCGTGCATTCCAAGGGCGTGATGTTTTAAAATGTTTTTTTTGAAACAGGAGTGACATTCTTACTAAATAAAATACAGTTTAAATGTGAAGATTTGGACAAAGTAAGTGCTGCAAAATGCCTACAAGTGACTCTAGAACTACAAAACTCATGTTAGGATATTTTTCGACTTGTTCTTCGACTTCTTGCGACGTGGAGTGTATCAGCTTAACAAAAAAAGGACATTTATTTTAATGGAGCAACAATGTAAATACAGCTAGGTTTGTGACAAAGTAAAGAACAGCCCGGAGCAGTAAACAACATGTGATGAACGGGAGATTGCCGGCGCCAGACGGTACTGGTGTCCGAGGTACCAGCAAAGGGCGCTGGGCGTTGCTATTTTCTGAAGTGGACTAGTTGCGAGAGTTCCGGTCCAGGATATGCCGTTCCCAGGATGTACTAGGGTTTACCTTAGTAGCAAGGAGGCTTAGTTTTGAAAATTTCGTGAACCAGTGCATTTTGCTTTGAGTGAGTGAAAACGTCAAAAGAATTTGTAAGTTCGTGTATTTTATGTTGCATCGCTTACATAATATTATATCACCTTCCCTGAGGATTTAGTCTAAAGTCAATCCATCGCAGTCGCAAACTGGTGATTTATTGTGTTTAATTTGAAGCCACATTATTATTAATAATTTTCTCAGGTAAAATTTTAAATTTCTTGCCTACTCTGTACGAACATCTTAGTTTGAGTATTCGAGATAATGATTGCAGTACTTACTTATACTAAAATTATAATTTTACTAGATAATAAGACGGTAAATTTGTTATAGTTGTTTACCTACTTTTTTAATGGCTAAAATGCTACCAAGAACCTTTATTTTCTAAAACCTTATATTTACTAAAAATATGATTTTCATAGATACATAATCAATACACATAGTTTTATCCTGATTCCGATAAGCCGATAGTAGAAACTGAGTTTATTTTTAGCTCATTTCAGCCATAGCGTCTATCTTCAACAATGCAGGGTCGACGAGTTGAAAGTACAGTCAGATGCAAAAAGGCGTTATTTATATTGCGTATCATATGAACATATAACAGCTATTCGTCTATGAAACAATACCATCTGCTATCAGCATGGTATAACATAACACGTAAGTATTGCAAATTCAGAATTTTCCATGGTTTATATATATATATTTAATTTATAATATCGCTGTTTGATATTGTATATTATATTTATTTAAGATATTTTATTAAATAATTGCCTAAAACAAATAGCAAAACACTACATTTATTATTAAACTTATACACGTTTGCACGAATAATTTTAATTTATCCTTTTTTTTAACTTTTTAAACAACCGAGGAGCTCTTGTTAGAGAAAACAAAAACTTAAACAATTTTCTCTTATTTTACTTACAAGCTCTATTCCAAATTTTTACAATCACAGCACAATTAAAACACTTGTTTGTACGAGTGTACATATTTCGTATTTTTTATTATTGCATTTTTCTAACGGGCTTAAATTAGAACTTTGTTTTGAATTGTACTGCTTCTCTTCTTTTGTCCGAAAAAGGAAATTATGTCAAAAAATAAATAAAGAAGAACTTCATGTAACTTAATATGTTGATGTTGCAATACTAAGCCAGTTGAGTAAATATTTTATTAGCTTATTTGAATACAACTAAATTTTTATGACTCTATCTAAAATTTTAGTACTTATTTTATTATACATACATAGTTAAAAACAAATTTACATTTTCAATCAGTTTTATTTTTATGAGCCTATACCAAATACTTAGAAGCCAGCAGTATCTCTTTACAAATTATTATTATTTAACATACACCAATATTTAAAATGTTCAACTAATCTATAATAATAATAATTAAAATCAAGGAAATGTATCATCTT
This sequence comes from Tuta absoluta, assembly GCA_027580185.1. Taxonomy (NCBI): domain Eukaryota; kingdom Metazoa; phylum Arthropoda; class Insecta; order Lepidoptera; family Gelechiidae; genus Tuta; species Tuta absoluta. The sequence goes on from JAQAHW010000004.1 coordinate 2,258,959, forward strand.
CAGATATTTGTCATGTCATGAGTTTACAGGTAAAAAGTACACTGCTGCGCGGCGCTACCTAGCATGATATGTTATGTTTCATACTATCTTTTCTAGAACGTGCGAACATGTTTTGCAGATCATGTTTCAAAACTCAGAATTCAAGGGTATACAGGTGGATACATAAATCTGATTCTGACATATTTTTATTGTATCGGATTGTCTAAAAAATATCTTTATCAAATGTCGTTGCTGAGCGTGTTCAAATACGAGTAAGAAGATACTTTTAGCAGTAATGTAACGATTATTTTTTTGTATTAATTTTATTTCTAAAAAGGTAATAAATGATTCGGTATTTTGAATAAACTTCAACAAATGAGAGTTTTACAAGACAATTTTATGTTTAATTTCAAACACTATGTAGACTTTTAACATTAAGTTACACCTAAAAGTTTCTTTTTTTTCTTCCGCTCTTTTAGTAGTCTTAAAACAAAAACACCCTGTTTATGATCATATTTCAACGTTGTTTTCAATGACAATGTTCCTAATTGTAGTGGTGATGTTTGTACGCAGTAACGAATTCAGTAGTAAGTTGTATAATGACAAAGATCTTGTGAAAGCTGATGCAATCGTCCATCATGCAAGCTTTCATAAAATTCACATGATTTTACAACGTACTCATTTAAACTTGACTCTACCGAGATTCAAACGACAAAGACGATTGTTTAGGTATACGTACATGAAAAATGTATTATTACGATTAAACTGGCACAAGGTATTGAATATTAGGTACTTACTACCTACTAATTGTAGATAGTTTGATAAGAGAGTAAACACAGTAAAACAAATGAGATGGATTTTGGATTAGGATTTTAAGATCGTATGAAATGTATTAAATATCTTTTGTACCTTAAGAGTATAATTAGGTACATTTCAAAGGCTAGATAGGTTTGTTAGGCGTGACAGTAGTCAGCAAGAATAACGGAAATTGATTATGTTGCATTTTGTTTGGAATGTGAGTGATGTAATGGTTTTATTAGTTTGGAAATATTTGGTAGAAATGTTTAGTTATGCTAATGGCCAAAGCAGAACATACATGTTAATGCCAAAATATTTATTTGTATGTGTATAATTGATAGCTTTGGTGTGAATGGGATTTGGAAAAAAATAAATAAAGGAAGATTAAAGTAAGAGGAGGTTAAAATATGGTACAATAAGGCAGGTCCTTCAAAACATTTTGCGAACGAGATTCCAATTCTGTATTTTGTTGGAGACCATAGGTTGTCTTAATCCATGACCCTATAAATAGTACATTGAGGGTCAGATCCTTCAGTTCGATCATTGATGTAAGCGAGTCCTTGTCAGTGAGAACAGTTGGAGTTGTATGAAAGCTTAAATCATGGCCCCAATTAATTAATTAAGGGTGTGCGCACAACCCACATTAGGCACTGAGATGCCAATGTTATAATACAATAATTAAAAGTCGACATATATAATAAAATATAATTATGATAAATGTACCATATAGAAAGGAAAATATATAAATTATAAAAAGATCGATCTAAAAAGTGAAAATACTTATAAACATTGTTTTATTATGATGAGTTGGTACCAAAAATGCTAAAGAATTCTTCTAGTACTGCATAAGTCTAGTTTTATTTGATTGAGACAAAACAAGAAGGCATGTTTCCTGCCGGTTGACGTCAACTTTTCGAAACTACAAAAATAAAATACTTCTCAAAAATAGTAAGTATTACTTATAAGTATTGCGATACTAAAACTAGGTATACCTACCCGGATATGACAAAAGGTGAACGTTCCCTACATAATTTACTAAGTTTATGATAAGTTGTTTAAGCTGGAATAAGATGTAAATGATTTTCATTTTGACCTTATTATTAAGAATTATTTTCGTAAGTATTAAGATGGAAGTTTCTTACATTTAAACCAGATTATTATGGTTTAACAATTTATTTTTTTATTTTTCAGCAGTTTTAGAAGTTTAATTATCGAAGTATTAAAATAAACTCATATTTTGAAAATGTATGAATGAATTTTATCATTATTTCGGTCTTATATCATAAAAAAAAATGTTAACTAAAAGGTTCTTGGTACGCATATCGTCGTATTAAAGGCAAAACCAACTAACTAGGCCAAAAATCACAAAGTAAAATCATGAGTAAATTTGATCCGAATGTTTATTAACTAAGTAGTGTCATTAATGATTGGTTTACTTTTTCCATATTTAGTCAAGTTGTTCTATGATTCAATGTTAAAGACGTCGTGAAATACTTATTAAAATAATATTCTTAATTAATCCGCAATAACTCTCGTATTAAAAATTAACCCCTAAATAGTTTGTTTTGCCTCTAGATCATAAAATCTGGTTTTACTTCGTAAATAACCAGCATAGACGTACCGTATGAAGTCTTCTTATCATTATACAGGTATGTATCATATTTCTGTTATAACACTCAAAATAACGTAAAAAACTAAGGTGTTATTTAAAAAATAAATAAAAATAAGTTGGTTTTGCTTCTAGATTTGCTGTGTAAAGCACATTGACACTTAAGAAGCAAAGTGGACTATTGTATATTTTAGGCATTTTAAGGTTGTTCTAGTTTAAAAACAAACAAACAAACCGACATATCCTTGAAGACTTATTATTCATGTACTACGTTATTCTTGAAACAGTCATTTTAAACAACGGTCCCCAAATGACAAGCTCAGAACTAACAGACATGTTTCACTCATACAAAATACCACACATACATTTCATACTCCTTCACTGTCCTCAAGTAAATACTGTTGAAAGAAGCAATAGAACCATAATCACGGCAGTCGCATCATTTGTCGATGATGACCACAGAACCTGGGACAAACACCTCCATAAAATATAATTTGCTATCAACTCATATGTAACGAATCCACCAAATTTACCCCTGCCTTTCTAGTGTTCGGTCGCGAACTAGTACCGTGTGGTTTTACTTACACCCAAAGGACACCACGGACGACCTCATCTTCGCCCCTAGAGATGTTTATGCGGAAAATCTAGGCCAACTTATTCCTATTTTCGACGAAGTACAATCACGACTACGACCTGGCGATTTAGTTTGGAAACGTAATTATCCCATAAGCTCTACTTGTGTATGCCACGCACTGCTGGGGCGAAGCCATCGAGAAATACGGCGAAACACTTGCCGTTTCACTCGATATCTCGAAGGCCTTTGACAGGGTCTGGCATGCAAGTCTGCTCACCAAGCTTCCTGCTTATGGCATCCCAGCTGATTTTTGTACTTGTATTTCAGACTTCCTGAACTGTCCATCAGAGTGGTCGTTGACGGCTGCTCCTCTGACCTTATGGCCATTGATGCCGGAGTTCCTCAGGGATCTGTTCTCTCTGCAACTCTTTTCTTGCTGCACATCAATGACTTCATTCAGCATGGTATTGCTGGATACGCAGATGATAGTACCGTTTCAGAGAGATACTTGATAGGTGCAGAAACCAGTGAGGATGAAATACGTTCGTTAAGAAAGGCCATGGTAGAGCGAACAGATTTGACCTTAAGCCTTATCTTCCAATGGGGCGACGACAATCTGGTCTCATTCAACGCCGCCAAAACACAAGCGTGTCTTTTCACTGCAAAAAGGAGTACTTTTGACTGGACACCTACTTTTCTGGTTACATCTGTCCCTGTCACCGACAGGCTTGAGCTTCTAGGCATGGAGTTGACATCAAATCTAAACATCGGCGCGACCATCGAGTACAAGGCTCAAACGGCGGCTAAGAAGCTGGGCATCCTGAATAGAGTGAAACGATTCTTTACGCCTGGACAGCTTTTAACTCTTTACAAAGCACAAGTCCGATCCTGCATGGAGTATTGCAGTCACCTTTGGGATGGCTCAGTCAAAAACCAACTTGCCGCTCTTGACTCGGTGGAACGTAGGGCCAAGAGGCTCATATGCGACATAAACTGGTGGACACCAAGCTACATAGCCTGGCACATCGCCGCAAGGTTGCCTGCTTGTCGGTTTTTTACAGATTGTACTTCGGAGAGTGTGCTCAAGAGCTTCACAACCTTGTTCCACCAGCTCCCTTCTACCATCGGACATCCAGACGCTTAGCCGGATACCATCCATATCTGGTTGCCATTCCACCTATTCGGACTAAGCGCTTTCAGTCATCATTTATAATGCGCACTGCTAAAGAGTGGAACTCACTACCTGCGTCTGTGTTTCCAAACGCATTCAACCCTAATCTCTTCAAAGTAAGAGTGAACACTCTTCTTCTGGGTGAGCTCGCTCCATCTTAGACTCTGTCTCTGTCCTATGACCTAGACTAGAGTTAAGAGCAAACCCATACTTAATAATAAAAAAAACATAATTGAAAACTGCTCTCCATTCTTATAGGGCTGATTTCATATAATTGTAATCCAGTTTTTTTTTGTGACCAATGCTTGATATGACGTTCGATTGACTTAAAATTTCCCACTCTGTACCACCTACATCCATTTACCTGCATCTACTTACCTACACCTAGCTCATCTACTTTCACCCACCATCGCCACACTAATTTAATCTTGTTATTTTAGAGTTTGTCCTCTACGCTCATCCTTGTATATGTATAAATAAATAAAGAAGGTTCTACAACAAGTTCTCTCCAGCTTTTATTTACCTGTGGCCTACGGGATACACACTGGTGACCAAATCTACGGTAAATAGCAGTAGTTGGTTTTCCTCTCAAATTGCCTGAATGGTGCACACAAGTCTAGAGTCAAAAGCGATTATATCCCGATAGTATTTATAACCACTCGAGATTAAGATATAATTGATAGCCAAAATCAACTATCACCAGTTTGTTGATTTTGCCTGGTATGTTTGAGGAATGTTTATGATTATCTCTGGTAATTTGGTTTTTATCTTCTCGAATCAAATCAAATCAACCAAATAGCTGGTTTTACAACTCGATAACTTCGTACATAATGGTCACAGACAGTAATCGGTTTTACTACTAGATAGAGAATTCCAAACTAAGCAGCATGGTGTAAAAAAGTAAAAACATCAAAAATTTCGAGATAGTCGGTTTTGCCTTTAATACGACGATATTATATATTATGTAGAATATAAGATTTACTTTGTTTGAAAGTTACATGAATATGATAATCAAGCAAACAAATTTCATGTAAAATAATTAATAACTAATATGTACTTATGATTGTACATGCAAGTAATTGATTTATATAAAATATTGACGTAGGGCCCATGTTTTGTTTACTATTTGTGTTTAATTGTCTTTAATTCACGTGTCTTAATTACTATGTCTTGAATTGTGTTAAATGGACTTGAGTTCATAATAGTTTAGTTACTTAACATATTTCCGGAAACAGTTTTTAAAATTGTATTACCTGTCTATCATCTTATGTTATCTATCTTACGAAGCAGATATTATTATTATTTTATTAAAATCGATTTAATTTTGTGATTGTCAGATTTTTAAACTTTTAAACTTTACACCTACAAAAAATAGAAGCAATTGATAAAGTTTGAGTGATAATTAATTACCAAATATTTATTGACTGATGTCAATGTATGATTACTTTTCAGAGTTTATCAGTATTTAATAATTATTCAAATTTTAATTTGTTTAAACACTACTGTTGTAATGAAGGGTCTACATTTTTCTGATTTTTTTTCTCATACAGTTCTGATATTTTCTTATAATCTGATTTCATGACAAATTATTATTTTTTTTTTCACTAATTAGAATCTGTATTCTTGATTGTACTGGTATATGTAATTCCCAAAGACCATATGTTCAACTAATTCATATTTAGTTCTCAAAAATTCAAAATTATTTGAAGATGCATTCTAATTCCAAAATTAAAAATTATGTATTTCTAATTTTTTTTTCGCTAAGGGGGGTGGTGTAGTATAGAGGCATCGCCTTCCCTACGTTAGCTATAAGTAGATCATAAGCAAATTGTTATACGCGCACATTTGGCAGTCAATATACGATCGTAGCCTTACACAGACGTTTCCTTTACGAACCCTCTACAGCCCACATTGCAGGGTCGACGGGAGATAAGTATTGAATTCAGTGTTGTAGGAGTGCAGCGAAATAAGGTAAATGACAAAACTACTGGGCCCTGTACTATAACCGTGACAATCCGACAAAATTGTCAGATTTAGACAATTATGTCGGATTGTCATTACAAGTGCTGTACTATAAACGCGACAAATTTGTAAAAAGTTGACTAATAAATAGCAGTCACATTGTGAACTTGTAGATTCTGTCCTATAAAACTTTACAAGTTTTAAAATTACCTGTCGGATATTGACAATTAGTTGTAGACTTTTTACATTTATGTGTAAATTACTATGACAATTTTGTCATTTACTTTTTAGAGTTACGGGTGGATGTAAAATCACTTTAATCATTTACTCGGTTTATTGTCATAATTTATCTAAACAGTTAAATTCCATTTAAGTAAAACCGTGGAGCTAAACCATAAATTAACTATTATAACCAAATTAACGAAAATAAAGCCATTTTGTTTGGTAAGTTTAGTGATACGTTAACGCACGTGGACAAAATAAAATAAATAATTTTAGTTGAAATTAAAATCCGTTATAGTTGACGAAAAGTTAATTCGTTCTTTAAATACCCGCGAGCGACGCTCCCGATAATGATGTAGTACATACTCAACTTCACTGCTACTCTCACTAGATGTTAGCTCCATAGTATTTATTTACAAGGTTTTTGTATTTGATTTATCAAGTAACGAGTCGTGGTGTCGGTTCAACAAATAAACCTAATTCAAAGCACGGGTTTGTACTGTTTCAATTCTTGACATTGCCCTATAACCTGTGTCGGATTGTCATGACATATCTACAATTTTGTAGATTTGTAATTACAATTTGTTGTCCTATAAAGCAAATTCTACAAGTTTTTCCCGACAAATTGTCACCTGTCACCTGTCGCGAGAAAATGTTTATAGGACAGAAATATGTAAAATTGTCGTGACAATTCGACAATATTGTTAATTTTCCACCATGACAAATTTGTCACCTGTAATGTTTATAGGACAGAAAATTGTAAACTTGTAAATTGTCACCTGTCACCTGTCACCTGTCACCTATCACGTTTATAGTACAGGGCCCTGGATGGTCTGAAGTGAAGTTTGTGGCTACTGGCTATAGAATATTTTTCAGAAGTTGCTTACTATGCAAATATCTATAGTAATATTTAGACAGTTAAATTTTTGCATAGAACATGCCGCTATAACAACAAATTCTGAAATATTTAATAGAATTAATATTTAAGGGAGCTTTCATACAAGAAACGAGTTTTGTGTGTAATTTTTTACATGATCTTACGGAAGCCTTCGTGCGCGAGTCAGACTCACTCTTGACTGTTTTTTAATATTATTGCGATAGACCCGGTCAAACTGTAAAAATATGTGAATTTCAAACTGTTTGCTTGCTTGTTATCTAATGTTTTTCTATCAAGTAATGAAAACTTGCCGTTTGATGCCGGCTTAGAATAGTATCACCCCATTTCTTACCCATGGGAGTCGTAAGAGGCGACTAAGGGACTCGAGGGTGTGTATTGCAATTTTAGGCGATTGGCTGACAACCTATCACTATGGCTATGCACAATTTTTTCGAATGACCCTCAAATATTTGTCAGACGTGGCGTAAATGTCCGTTGTACGGTCGTTTGCGCTCTGCCTACCCCGCAAGGGTTTTTTTTTTTTTTTAATGATGGGTTTGCTCTTGACTCTAGTCTAGGTCATAGGACAGAGACAGAGTCTAAGATGGAGCGAGTTCACCCAGAAGAAGCCTGTTTACTCTTACTTTGAAGACATTAGGGTTGTATGCGTTTGGAAACACAGACGCAGGTAGTGAGCTCCACTCTTTAGCAGTGCGCATTATAAATGATGACTGGAAGCGCTTAGTCCGGATTGGCGGAATGGCAACCAGGTACGGATGTATAACGTCAACCCGCGACCACAATACATGAAACTGTGTTGAAACGTCGGGACACAGGTAAATTACTAATATTTACCTAAATACTATCGCGATAGACCCGGTCTAATACTTAAAATCAGATACGGATGGTATCCGGCGGTGCGTCTGGATGTCCAATGGTAGAAGGGAGCTGGTGGAAGGGATATAGGCGTGATGTGCGTATATGTATGTATGTAATTAAAACTTTTGAAACCGGCATATCGCTGTTTTTAAAAATGTCGGATTTCGTATATTGTCTACAACAAGCATATTGCTATCGCTACTATGTTTTGGTGCACCTTGCAATTTTTTACAATATGCCCTTTTGTGCGAACCTGCTTTTGGCTGTCTGCTGTCATATGGCGGAGTAAACTGATAGCCTTAATGATATAATCTGTAATTAAGATGAGTCATCTAGAACAAACTGTAAAAGTAGCTGAAATTATTCTTAATTTTGAAGAAAATATTATAAGGTGCCCAGCGCATTTAACTGGACAACTTTCCCCAAGGATATAGGTCAACACTTTGAAGAGAGTTCTGTAACACACATACAAAATATTCGATCGCCTAACATATTTTGTATTGGAGGTGCTTTGTAACAATTTAAAACCATGCTCATTTCTCATGCGCTGTGATGCCGGCTTAGTCTAGCATCACCCCATTCCTTACCCATGAATTATTGTGTATTCAAAAATTTAAGGCGATAGGCTGACTATAGTGATACACAATTTTTCATTTTTCATTTTTAGTTGAGGCTCTGCCAACCCCGCAATGTACGTACATACATTATATGTCAATGTGTGTATATGCTCATTTCTCACACCAAGTTACGTAGAGCCTTGGCCTCAAAATGAGTACTTGACATTTGCCTGTGAAATTTCTTAGGAAAAGGTCAGATCTTTCTACTACTTAGGTAGTTTATCCGACAATGATCGTAAACTGATTACGGGGACTACTTCAAATGGTTTATTGTATCAGATGGTATGATCTATACAATCAGTTGTACTACTTATTTCTAAAATAATCGATTATGCGACTCCAGCCAGATGGGCCGATGACTTAGAAAGGCGAGTGGTAGCGACTGGATGGCGAAAACGACAGATCGTGCCCTATGGCGTACCCTGGGGGAGGCCTAAGTCCAGCAGTGGACTGATGTAGGTATGTAGGTATTCTATTTGTTGGTAATTTTATTGCTGTGAGCTTTGGCACCGAAATATCCAGAAATGTAATTTAACTGCTAGTAAATAAAAATAAGAAATTGAAGAACGGATAGCGTCGGCCGGGACTTGAACACCGTCCCACTGCTCTGCCAACTGAGCTACCGGCACCCTGACCGAACACATTCAAATTTCCAATCTCTTGATACTTAATTCGAAGCGACGTAATATAGCACTGTGAGTGCAAAATGAACTATATCTAGTACATTTAGAATATGTAATTAAAAACCGTGTGGTATCGGCTTAGAAGAGCATAACTTGTTATATTTGTGATCATTTTGTGCTACACAATTTTATGTAGAGTTTATGCAGAAAGAGTACGCGTAAAAATTTCAATTAACTTTTTGCTTACGCCTATTCTTTTTCTGCGCAGACTTTAATGACCCTTAGTCAAAGGCGGTTTTCCCACTTGCCGTCTGTCACTGCGTATTTTTAACGCACGATAACGCATGCGTCTATCAGACGAAAGGAAATTGCGAATACCGGATCTTATTTCCATACAAATACAGCTACGGTGCGTTTACGTATGTACAAGCGTCAAGTCCCGTATTGTTTAGCAAAAGATCGCCATTCGGGATTTATTGTCGTCTGACAGACGCATGCGTTACGGTGCGTTAAAAATACGCAACGACGGACTACAAGTGGGAGAACTGCTAAATAATCGTCAGACTTGGCGCTTACGACCGTTTTACGGCCTCTGACTGCCCCGCAATGGATAAAGGCGCGATGTGTGTACAACATCCAAGTAGCTGGTATGACAGTTGCGGCACACCGCACGTGCGCACACGCATACAAAGGCAACTCGAGACTTGTCCTCTTAAGTTACAAGCATGAACTATGCCATAGTCACTACCATTGCATAACCGTCGTTATAAGACAATAGGTTTTTTAAAGTAAGGCCATCTCAATAAGCCATATTTGACAGCTGTCATCTCCATGCAGAAAAAGATGTCACAAAATCTGCCATAGCATTAGCGCGAATCTGACAGCAGTCAAATTTGGATGATTGGTATGGCCGTACTGTATATTGTACTCGTAACTGTATGTTATTTCTGGGACCTGGCTGGTCAAAGAATATAAACGAATAGTTTCATTTTAACTGGTAGCCCGGCTAGTGATTTGATCGGCTGCTACCCGTTATCCTGCGAAGATAAAGCGTTTCCCGCGGTAAAAGGTTAGCAGAATCACAAAATAGAGAATACTTACTTCGTGGCAGAATGTCATAGAATCGGATTCCTGACTTTCTTTTGGGCGTGATACAAACAATAAAATTCTTCTAGTCTATGTACACGGGTTTAGAAGGATATGACTTAATACAAGTCTTCACATACGGTTAAAAAAAAAACCGCGTGAAGACACAAAAATAGGGATATGAACAAACGTTCATATTGGGCAGCAGCGTTCACTGAAGGTGAAATTTAGCCAGTAGATAAGAGAAAACGGAAAACATACTGATAGCGCGTTTTAAAAAACTAGTGGCGCCATCTGTTGTCGACTTTGGGATTAACTTATTTAAGGCTGAATATCGAATATACAAAAAAAAAACTAAATAAATTGAAGTGGACATTCAAGGAAATGGACTTTACAGGAGTAGACGTTCAGGAAAGTGGACATAAGCGAGAATTAATGTGCGGTTTAGAGAGCTGACTTGACGCACTTGAAAGATCTAGTTATTTATTGGTTTTTGTTTTTCTACTGATACTTTTTTTACCTAGCACCATTGCTGTAGGCATAATATTATAAGAGGAAAGTCATTGCCAACAGTATGAAAGGCTTCATAAGATAATAAGAGATAGGTAAATAAGTAATAACTTGAAAAATATATATAGTTATGTGATGCCGGCTTAGAATATCATCACCCCATTTAATTCCCGCGGGTGTCGTAAGAGGCTACTAAGAGACTAGAGGGCTGTATGCGCATTACAATCTTAGGCGACAGGCTGAACACCTGTCACTATAGTGATTCACGATTTTCTGAAACTGCCTTCAAATATTTGTCGGTATTTCACGGCTGTTAAAACTCTGCCTACCCCGCAAGGGTTAAAAGCGTGATGTGTGTGTGTATAACTAAACGACTCTTTGTCCGACAAAAGAAGAAGAATACCTATTTTATCCCACTGTATCCCAATTACCCTAATCTTATTACTCAAAACCAATATTTCCATCCCGCCTAATGCCGCGGATTATATCAGGAATTTTATATTTTTTAAACCCATATTAAAATTATAAAGATTACTGGGTTCATCTTACCTGCTTAAAGTTTAAGCTCGAAAGTATCTCCCTTGAAAATGTAATTTAATTTCACGGTCTGCCGTTAAAAAAAGGTTAAACCAAAGTTCTTAAAGAAATTGATCTATACGAGGTAGAGAAGGGCCGATTCTTTGAAACTGGAAGAAAAATATATAATTTAAATACAAAACAAGAGACAAAATTTATAAAAAAAACATATTTAGATGGTAGCTTTATCATCATGGATCATAATTGACGAGTGGGACACCCTGTCTACAAAAACCCGAAGAACCCTGATGGAATTTTTATACTGCGTACTATTTTACCTAACTAGTAAAGTTGTGAAGACCTCGGCTACATAAGCCCTTCGAAACAAGGAACGATCTTTCTTAAAACAACCTGGTAGTTCAGCTTGTAATGGCCTTTTCAAAAAACATACTATTTTGATGATGAGAAAAATAGATAGATGAACACTTAATTGCTTACAACATACACAACAGGACCAAACAATACTTAAAACCTAAAACTAAAAATAAGCAAAGGCGGCCTGAATTTGTCTGCTAACTCAACTGATGGTAAGTGATGATGCAGTTGATGATGGTACATGCTTGCTTAGATAATGCCTATTCACCCTTGCCTTAAGAAGGCCCAAGTTATTATGTTCCGGAAACAGATCCTTCTTTAAAGAGAGACAAATAAAAAGGATTTGCAAGTAGTTGCAGAAGCAAAGAGTGAAACCCTTAAATTGAGGAATATATACTTATTTCACACCCTTCTGACATACTCAAAACCACACCTTCAACTAAAGAACTGTTTACTACAGGTCACCATGCTGCCACCGACCACATCGAACTACAAGAATCGCTCCCCGCCGCCTATTACTTATTTTCATTCCTCTATGATTGCTGGCCGGATTACCACACCAGAGAAGTGAGAAGTGGAACAACGCCATCTATAATCAAACCTGTAATTTTGTTGGAAAATTATCAGTGAAGAGTTGACCGGTACTAGGAGCATAGGAGTTATAGGAGATAATTGCAGGATTGACAAATGTGGTGATTAAGGTTTGACCGTTTGATCAACTGGTTCCTGTGGTTCCTGGTGCCCTGGTAGGTACAGGTTTCTGTGGGAACATGGTGAGACGTCTAGTTTGACACAGTTCTAAAGGTAACATATGAAGTATAATTGATAATCATTAAGCTACGACTGATGATAGAGAAACCGTGTGATGCCGTGGCTTAGAATAGCATAACCCCATTTTTTGGTGGGTGTCGTAAGAGGCAACTAAGGGACTCGAGGGTTAGATGTGTATTGCAATTTTAAGCGATGGGCTGACAACCTGTCACCATAGTGATACACAGTTATCTGATTGACCCTCAAACTTTTGTTTGACGTGGTGTTAATATCCGTTTTACAGCCGTTAACGCTCTGCCTACCCCGTAAGGGATATAGGCGTGATTTATATGTATGATGACAGATGTGCGAATGGAATTGTTTTAAGAGAATATACTTAAGTGAAATCCTGTTTCTTAACTTTTCATTTGAAAAATATGTTTTGTCGTAGTTTTGTCTTATCAAACTGACAGGCCCGATGGCGTAGTGGATAGTACCCTTGCCTGCCACTCCGAGGGTCGTGGGTTCGATACCCACAAAGTACAAGTATTTGTACGTTACTTTTCAAATATTTGTGTATAGTCTGGGTGTTTCCGATGTATTGTATGTATTTATTTACAAAAGTATTTAGGTAGGTAAGGGACTCGAGGGTGTGTATTGCAATTTTAGGCGACGGGCTGACAACCTGTCACTATAGTGATACACAGTTATCTGATTGACCCTCAAACTTTTGTCAGACGTGGTGTTAATATCCGTTGAACGGCCGTAAACGCTCTGCCTACCCCGTAAGGGAGATAGGCGTGATTCATGTATGTAGGTATGTATGTAGTATTTAGGTATGTTTGATATCAGCTATCTAGTTCCCATAGTACAAGCTTTGCTTAGTTTAGGGCTAGATGGCGCTATATGAAATGTCTAAGATATTTCTACACAAACTTAAAATGTATAGGTAAGTAATATAATCAGCAGCACATCAATCAACCTGCCACTTTAAGGGATCAACTTATATGTGGTTTTTCTTATAAACTGTATTCAAATCTAGCTTAAGTTGATCCCTTAAAGGGGTAGGTAATGCTGTCTTTAACACTACATTTTCAAGTACATTACTGAGTATTAGAATGCCAGCAAAAAAATCAACTACAGCATGACAAACCTTTTGATTACAAAACCCATTGTTTTAAATACCTCAATCCCCGTAGGCTATGTGAAGTTATTCACAACATTATTGTTTGAGTTATTTAATAACCATACGAGGTTGTAATAATTAATACTACCTCTGAATGAGTCACTAGGAAACCTTACGCTGGGCTGTGATGTGAGTCGCATTCCGAAGATGCAAGAATGTGGAAGACTCCACCGTTTGAATAATAAGAGCATAAAATGATTGATCGTATATTAAAAGCATGGCCAAGAACCTTGATTGGTTGATTATTAAATAAAATAAATAAGTATCTTGCAAAAGTCACACGCTACCATCTAGCCCCAAACTAAGCAATTACTACTTCGGTTACTACTACTCACCTAGTAAGCTAGTAAGCAATCGTTGTAAGTTTTAAATAGAACGTAGCATAAGTAGAAACCTAATTAAATATTTTTATGGTAATTTATCAATACTTTATCACATAGATGTGGAAAAAAAAGAAGGTAGGAGTACTGGGATAACATTAGTAGGCATAATTTCTGTCAATAGAAACATACGCTGTTAATGTGGCTACATACTGGTCAAAGGAAATTTTGTTTCGTTTTCGACACGCAAAGAAGAAGAAGAAACATACTTGCAGCCATTCAAGCATTTTCGTAAAACAGGTGATGAAAAATAATTCCAAAACTTCCTGAACATAAAAATATTACAACATAGTCCCTAAATCTCCCATTTAAGTAGCTGTCAACATTGCCCATTGGTAATTTGAAAAGCCACTATTCGCCGTAGTGGTGTATAATTACGGTCCCGTGTTAATGGTACAGTGTCGAAGTCATACATCAAAATGTTTGGAAATATGTACTTGTCTAATTAGGTTGTACGAGATATTTGTAATTGCTGTTGGCAATGATAAATCGAGGCTCCAGGACAAGAACCGAGTTTGTTGAAATGATGCTCTTGTAGGGTACAAATCATGTAACTAACAGTAATATGTATATTACTTTACTCTGCAAAAATACACTTGAATGGTCATAATGTTCAAAGAAAATTCGTCTTTGCTTCCTAAGGTAAAACGTTAATGTCAAAAGCCTTAAGGCCTATTTAACGCATGTCAGACGAAAGGAAATTGCGAATTCTAATCTTATTTCTCACACAAATAGACGGTGTGTTTACGGATGCGTCAAACCATGTGACAGACGCCGTTCCGAAATCGCAATTTTGTTTTCATCTGACAGACGCATGCGTTACAGTGCACCAAAATTACGAAACGGCGGACGAAAGTCGGTTAACAGCCTTTAGGCTTAAAATAAACTTTTAATTCTAAGTACTTTGATACTAGCTTAAATTTACCAGCCCCAACAATCGTATCATTTTTCACTAATCATATTTAAAACTTTGTAACTTACACCTTCATTAGTTTATAAACCAATTTATAACTTGCAACATAGAATCACAAATGTAATTAATCAACCTGTAGCAATCACAATATTTACTATTTAATTCAAGCTATGGCATACAGTAGGTAGAATAAGTCTACTTTTGATCCATCGATCATCTTTTGTATAGCAAGTTAGCAACGCATTGAGCTGGGGACGATTAATGATGATCATTTTGACATTGATCATAATACTACTTTTACATTTTTGGGATTCTGTTAGAAAAATAATTAAAATGAGGGATATGTATTACGTAAAATAGCTCTGATAGTAACCTTTTTATGACGATATTTTAGATACATATTGCATATTCTACCTTTATAAAAATTTCGTATGATGTCGGCTTATAATAGCATCATCCCATTTCTATCCTGTGGATGTTGTACTAGGCGACTACGGGACTGAAGAGTTAAATGTGTATTGCAATATTAGGCGATGGGCTGACAACCTGTGACTTTGGTGATACACAATCATCTGAACCTCATTTATGTTTGTCAGACGTAGCGTAAATGTTGGTTCTTTACGGCCGTGTACACTCTGCCTACCCCACAAGTGTGCATAAGCGTGATATCTGTGTGTAAGTATGCAAATAAAAAAAGCTGAACTGCTGGAAGATTCCGTAGGGAAGAAACTAGAGAAATATAAAATACCTACGGTACGGAACCTTAACCTTCAACAACCGAAACTCGACTCTTTTAAAAAAAAACGATACACATTTTTTTACTCACAGTGATTCATTTTCTGTATTCAACACAATATCTGGCATTTCACGCTTCCCCTTTTCAACCCTACCAGGGTCACAAAAAACACTTGTCTACTTTGGTCATAGTATCATTTGGTCATCGATATTCAGACGACTTAAGAAAACAGGTAATTTTTTGTGCTTATTTTTTTGAACGGCCGTTAACGCTCTGCCTACCCCGTAAGGGATATAGGCGTGATTTATGTATGTATATATGTATTTTTATTTTATTATTATTTATTTGATCAAATTACAAAAAACTCGTGTAAAAAATTACAGTACCTAGCTCAAACTCAGTTAAACTGTAGCCGAGTTATTACAAGAAAATAATGACATTGTTTAAGCCTTTTGACAACGTCAAATCGTATGTAAATATATTTTTAACATCTTTTTATGTAATTACATTGTAGGAGAGATTCGACTGACCTATTGAATTGTATTTTTCAGGGCAGATATATCGCTCCCCACAAAACAGCATAATAAGAAGTGACCAAATGACACTCTGACTAATTGACACTGACGAACGAATCTAAACGTCCTCATCCAATAAAAAGAGGTTAAAAAAACCTCGAAGCTTATTAAAAAGAAGCTTTAAACGTACCTTTTAATGCAAGCAGTGAGCAAGAAAGTAATTTAAAAAGAGAGATTACGATCTTACATTGAACGATCGGCTCAGATTTAATTTATGTGACTATTAACGAAAGGCAATAAGTGTAAAGGTTTTAAGATAGGAAGGGAAGTAGATCGATGTGATAATTATAATTTGTTTTATTCTATTACATACTTACATATGCTTCATACGTAATTATTTAAAAAAGGTTTCAGGTTGCACATTGTAGAAACTCTTAGAAATAACTAGCTCCTTAAATGCTAAGCTTTTTTTAATCATAAACAATACTGTTTGATTGAACTTTAGTTAGTAGAGGTTTTAAAATTTGTCATTATTGGGGTTCAGGGGCAAAATCTACATCTACACTAATATTATAAAGAGGAAAGATTTGATTGTTTGAATTGAATAGGCTCCGAAACTACTGGACTAGTTAAATTTTTTTTTCTTTTACCATTAGAATCCTACATTATCCCTAATGAACACAGGCTATATTAAAATGTTTTATTCCCGCGGGAAAGTTAGCAGCGGGTGAAATCGCTGGGCAGGCTGATAGTTCTTTATAAATTTGTTCAGATATCAATACATTTGTTTGTAAATGGGATTATTATACCTACGTTTCGTATTCAACTGTACCATTCATTCAGCATCACTTTAGGACTTAGCGAATTAAAATTCGTAACACGCTCGTAGTATTTTGAATAACAACAACCTCCACTCGTGTCCAATAACATTTCAAAACCTGTTCTTGCATTTCTCTCTAACACATGCATCCCTTTCACTCTTTTTGGAGCCAAATGGTGAAAGGAGTTTAGGGTTTAACTGAAGGATGTAGAGGCTAGGTTTCTTTGAGAGTGTGTTGGGTTTGTTTCTTGTAGTAACTCTATAGTAAAACCAACCGGTTCTGTGCTAAGAGACGACCAAAGTGCTAACTTCAAAATTTGGACCGTTAACAGGACAGACAAATATAGCTGGACAGACTTTATTGTTGGGTACCGTAATCAATTAGAAGTTTACAAGATTGTTCACACTTTTCAAACAAAATACCTATAATGTTATAAAAACTTTATGAATTATTTAAATATTACAACTCTTAGGTTTCATAGTGTTTTTTCAAGTAAATGAAGCTTAGATACCTAACTGTTATTACAAAAATTAAATGTTAGACGCGCTTTAAGACCGCGTTTAAATTATTTTTCTATGCAATTTGACGTTGTCAAAAAACTTAATCACGTCTTACTTTTTTTGTATTACTTACTTGTTTAAAAACGCTAGATTTTCTTTGCAAATGAAAAGCTCTTAGCTTTATTAAAATGCTTTTTTGGCCATGTTATCAAATAATTGCTTTTTACACGACTGCCCAACAAAAAAGGAGTGTAATGTTTTTAAAGTTCATGTATGTATATTATGTGCGATTCTATAAAGGACTGAATCTCGTTAACCACTGAACAGATTCGAATAGGCATTGTATCGAAGGAATCCTTAGATAATCCCGATTGTCATAGGTAAGGCTTTATCTGAGAAAGCAGTAGTGTTTTTTTTTTATTTATCATACTTGTTATTCACATAATTCACAAACATCACTCAACACAAAATTACTTAGCTCTACTCAAGTTTTTTTTTTAGTTGTGGACCCTATGATTTTAGCCCCGGGGCTGTTAATCTACACCTGACTATGGATAATCTACACCTGACTGCTCTACTCAAGTAGTCACACTGACAACGAGCGCCTAGTGCCTGCGTGAAAGATGCAAGCAAAGATGCGCCAGTGCACATCTCCGCTGCAGTTTACGTGCTACGCGGCGCGACGCTACTGTTCTGCCACTAATGGGAGTTTTTCTATTGACAGTTCTCTTGATAGTTCTGAATGTCAAATCAGAGGGCGCGGTGCTAAACTGAAATTTTGACGTTTCAATATGGCTGGCGTCAGCCATAGCTTTGTCATAGGTTCCGTTTCAAGTTGTGTTCGTTACAAACTAAATTATGTTTGTTTGATTTAATACAAAATACACTAATCGCCTTACTATTATATTGAGTGTCATTCGTGTAAGTAAACAAATAACCAATAATACATCAAGAAAAATTCAATAAACACAAAATAAAGAATAATTTATAAAGTGGTACAGATTTTGTGTAAAGAAACGTTATTTCAATTAAGCTTAGCGCCCTCTACATGACACTCGAGAATCCCTAGAAAGTTTCCCATTGGAGAAATGTCCGCGGGAAAAATGGAACTCAATGTCATGTATGCCAATACAGTGTTAATAAAAAACTGTTTGATTCAAACAAAATTAAACATGATGGTAGAGGAAAACGAAATTAAGAAACTGAAAAAATGTGGTATGGTTCAAACCATGCGATGAATTTCTACTCTAATTGTGCACTAACCATAGTGTTCCTTACAATAACTTTTACTAGATGTCGCTTGTATGTCGCTTCGAGACGTGTACCAAGACCAACAGATTGAAAAATTGGCAAGGGTCAGTCGGGTCGCCGGTAGCTTAATTGGCAGAGCTGTTGGACGGTACCCCACGGTCCCGGGTTCAAGACCCGGTGGGCGCTGACTTTTTTCCTATTAACAAAGAAAAAGAAAATAATAATAGCACTGTTAGTGCATTATAAAAGTATAGTACATGATGGTAGGGATAACAGATATTTACGTTGGAAGACTAAATCTGCGTTTTGCAGACGAACAATTTGTGATGTTCTCGACGTAGCATCGAGGCTCTAATTTTAGTGGATGTCATGTCATCTAGACATATACATATATCAGCCTATTGCAGTCCACTGCTGGACGGAGGCCTCCCCCAGGGTACGCCATAGGGCACGATCTCTCGTTTTCTCCATCCAGTCGCTACCAGCCGCCTTTTTTAAACCATCGGTCCATCTGGCCGTAGGTTTACAAATAAACGTAAGTAAGGTTAACGTTTAAACGTAACTTACAACCTGCAGCATATAGTTTACCATTTAGGTTTGCACTTAAACAGAGGGTCTATTTCCCTTCGCATAGAAAGTTAGATTCACACGTTTCACAGGATGTTTTACTATTACACCCATTATAATACCAAGCACCAACATTAACACCTGCTATGAATTCTAAACACTGTCTCATAACATAACTCTATATTAAATTCGTACCTACATTCAACTTCACTAAAGTAAGGCCATCCCAATAAGCCATATTTGACGGATGTAATCTCCATGTTAAAAGAAATGTCAACAAAGTAAAATAGACTTGAAACCATAACATTAGTACGAAACTGACAGCTGTCAAATATGGCTTATTGGAATGGCCGTACTGTTGGTACAGTACACTGCATACAACGACCACAAAAGCCCTGATAAACGGCACACTATGCCCCGTTTATTTAAGGATAACCAATAATGTAAACAAACTTTGTATGTAACTGACAGTTGCGAGCTGTCATTTACATATAAAGTTTGTTAACATTATTGGTCATCCTTAAATAAACGGAGTTTAAAGGCGAATACTTTATGACAACATATCAGACCTCAAAGTCTGATGTAAAATTTTATACTTTATTACACATCGTACAAAAAGGGGTGCCACGCGGCATTCTCTACCGGCCAACCAGAGGGTAAACAGTGAGAAAAAGATATAATGATATGATTATAGTTAACTTTTTGCCCACGCATCTTTCAGCACAGAATCTTCTTAAGTACCTTAAGATCAAAGCTTAAGAAATTTGGGAAATGAGGACAAGAATGGAGTGATGTTAGTGTTCCACCAAGCATTTTTATCTGGCTCCTCTGTCTGGAAATGTTCATCATCATTATCAACAGTCCACTGCTGGCCATGATAGGAGAGTATTGCCATAATCTTCACCTAGCAGGAGGAATGGCGAAAAGTTTTTTTTAAGTTCTGGACCCTATGATTTTAGCCCCGGGGCTATGAAAATCTACACCTGACAGTATGGTGGGGAGAAGAAGCTCAACCGGAGAAGTTTTGTGGGGCGCCATTGGGCTTACGAGTTGTTCTAGGAAGAACGTATTGGGCTGAATGGCGATAAGTGCTAACTAGGTGTTGTATATTCACAGGGAACGCTGCTACCCATTCCCTTGAAACATCCTCTAATTGCATTACACGACACCCATGTTTAAAAAAAAAAGGTGATGATATTCTAAGCCACCACCACATGGCTTCGTATAAAAATAGTGTATAAATCTTAGCAAAAAAAAAGAGCAAAGTCTTGACCGAGTGGTGGCCAAAAGTAGGGCGTAGAAGCGTAGGTCGTCCTGCCGCTAGATGGGTTGACGACATACTAAAGGTTGTCGGAAGAACCTGGACAAGACTTGCGCAGGATAGGAATCTATGGCACAAGAGAGAGGAGGCTCATGCCCAGCAGTGGGTGAATAAAGGCTGAAATGAAATGTAGACACAGACTGTACCTCAGCCCGTGTCTCTGTGTGCCATTGTCTAGATTTTCCCAGATTAGTGCACTTTCCAGTAATAACTTGGGGTAAGCAAGGTGTAAGTAACGTGAGATTATTCTATTATGAGACAGTTGTGAGACTGGTTAGCAAAGGTTTTTTAAGTACATTAATAAATAAAAAAATTGCCCTACAACAAGCCCATATCCAAATTATTTCTTGAATTACTTACATGTAAAAAATATATGCTTTATCGGCAAGGAGAGCGTTTATTTTGTCCTTTTGGGAAATAACCGTTTCGAAACTGTTGTCCTACTGACGTAGTGGACGTAATGGCACAGTTGTCCAGATGATCCGGAAGGGATCCGTCGATATCCAGAAGAAGACCATCGTAAACGGTCGAGACGTGGTATCTACCCACAGTTATTTTACACAACCAAATTCATACCTAACCTTGCGAAGAAAATTGAGTTACAACAATGTCTTTACCTGAAAAAAAAAACACAAATGTATAGAGTTTTAGTAAGGTTCCTAATAAATATTCTCACCAACAAGTGGCAAACACGGCGTAAAATTATACCTGTTAGCAGTACGCATTGTAAAAAACGTAATAAGCAAACAATTAATAATTACTTCAATGAAAACATATGTCATCATTCCTTAATTATTACCCAACAGCGGCCTGCATAGCGGTTTCACCCGCTGCTCACAGTTTTCCCGCGGGAAATAGACCTTTTCCCGGCATAATTTTTACGTAAAAACCTATCTCTTGAATCATTTTATCTACTAGAGAAATCCGTATCAAAATCCGTTGTATACTTTAAAGATCTTAGCATACATACATTGGGACATAGGGACACGGGAAGCGACTTCATTTTATACTATTTAGTGATGATAAGTTCTTTTTCGCGATTTCGCAGTTGACCCTATAATAAAAGTTGTTCAGTATCATGAGTAGAATCGCCCTGTAAAATTTCCGGGGTGAATGAAAAATAACACTGTTTATACGCCATACGTGTTACATTTTAATGAAATCTAATTGATGTCAGAAAATATAAGTATTTAGGTAGTTATATTCATTTCCAACAATACCCGAAGAAAATAGGTTGCAAAACC
The DNA here is from genome assembly GCA_027580185.1 of Tuta absoluta. Lineage (NCBI taxonomy): Eukaryota > Metazoa > Arthropoda > Insecta > Lepidoptera > Gelechiidae > Tuta > Tuta absoluta. The sequence goes on from JAQAHW010000004.1 coordinate 2,280,941, forward strand.
CGCTCGTAGCGTCTCTTATCAAATCCGAAAGGTCCAATAATAGCCCCATTAAATCTCAATATATCTTGAACCGAAATGATCTCAATAAAATAATCATAAAATCTCCGTTCAACAATAGAATATACATGGTGTAAAAAAAATTGCTGAGAATATTTTAAGGGGTGAACCAGTACGTGAAACTGAACAACTTTTTCCAAGGAACATAGGTCGAAATATGAAAAAAAAATGGGCCTCCCAAACAAATTAACCCGGCCGCGGCCGGGTAACACACTAAGTATGGGAGGGCCAAATTTTTTTTACATTTTCGGACCTATGTTCCTTGGGGAAAGTTGCTCAGTTTCACGAACTGGTTCACTACTAAAAATATTCTCAGCTTATTTTTTTACACCTTATATAGTTCTTACAGTATGGGCATCAACACAATAACATAAAATTCAAATCACGTGAAGACGTTGACCACGAGCTCGTAAAAGCTGATTAGGTGTCGTAAATATCAACCATTTGAGATACTACGGTTATCTGGTGGGCTTAGGTTTTGTTTAGATCAGTAGGTATATAAGTGTTTTAATGTAAAGGTATTTAAGTATTGTAGTATTCGTATATATACTTACTTTTTGCTATTTTGCACGTCATATCCGCGTCTCAAATTATAGATTCTCACTTATGTAGGTTTGCTGTAAGAAATTTCTTTTTAAAAATAAGTAAACCTATTGTGTCTTGTCTCATTGTAAATTGTTCCTGTGTATGTTTTTGTGTACAATAAATGGTTAAATAAAAATAATAAATAAATAGGTGTTTCTCACTCACCCCGTTATTCAACAATGGCTACATAATGACATAACAGCTAAGGATTGTCCGAACTGCGACATAGAATTTTAGTACTACCGACACTTTCTTAATAATTATATTGTTGATTTTTACACGACTGCCCAAGAAAAAAAGAAGTGTAATGTTTTCACACGACTGCACAACCATAAAAGGAGTGTAATGTTATGTTTATCATCGGAACAATCGTCGGATACAGTGAGTGTTGTGTGCCGGCAGCCTAGTGCAATGTTTACAAACAATCAATAATATTAAAATTATAAAGACAAATGTGGGTAGCAGAACATCTCGTTACCCACCGCCTAGATGACAACTCGCTGGGACGTCAGTCAATCCGCGACCACAATACATGAAACTGTATTGAAACGTCGGGACACAGGTAAATTACTAATATTTACCTAAATACTATCGCGATAGACCCGGTCTAATACTTAAAATGAGTGAAAGTGATCGCGAGTGCTTGAAAAGTTATAATGTGTGTAGAGTTTATGTATGTATGTATATATGTGATTGCGATTCTTTACAGGACTGACACTCATTGACCACCAAACAGATTCGAATCGGAATTGTATCGAAAGAATCCTTACATTATCCCGAGTTTCATAGGCTAGGCTATATTACAGAAAACAGTCGTGTTTTTACATTTTTTATAAGCTTGTTAAATTTTACTGCCTGATGATGTTGTGAAATTATAGTTTGAAATCCGTGGCATTTTAGTTTAATTTAAAAATATATTAGTGGAACTAGTGTAAAAAGTTTATAATTTACCTAGAATATGGAGTTCCATCAAGAAATCACAACACAAAGTGTAAGATATTATGAGACAAGTGCAGATAAAAGCTTTTTAAAAGTGTTATGCTTCTAATAAACAACCTATAAAATCGTTATGTTGCCAGCATCAAGATGGCATTTGAAGATACCAAAAACTGTTTATTTAAGTGTCTCACCTAGCAATTTTTTATGGTCTTTAAATGAGGTGACCACAATTCAGTTCAACAGATTAGACAAACAGGTTATTCTAATTTTGAATTCTTGTATAGGAAAATCCCCATATGCCACAGCACAGGCTAAACTGGTGGAGTTTGGAGAAACCGTGTCGCAAGTGGTACACTATAGATAATATCAATCAGTATAATATATGATGCTATTCACACTTACGCTGTTAGCGAATGACCCAATGAACCGTTAGTTGATGAGGCGATTTTGTACATTGAAAAAATAATACTTTCTTGTTTGTTAAATTCGCTAATTTTGTTTCTATTTTATCGTGTCAAAAATGGTGAGTTAAGGCGAATAACTGATCAAAATAGAACTGTTTTAATAATAGGAACGTTAACGTTTTTAATAATAGGAAATTTAGCGGTTTTAGTAATTTTTAGCAAATTAATCTACGAAAAGGCCACCGAGAAAGTCTGTCTGTTTCGAAATCGACTATTAAATCTTTCGTTTGACCATCAGCTAAAATAACAATACCTAAGCTACGGGGCCCACTTATTCAAATCACTTTAAATTGATAAACATTTAAATATTTTTGTGCATAATATCTATCTATCGACGGTCATAATTCTAAAATTTGCCTACCAATCCTAAAAGTTTTCGAGATAGAATTATCTTTATTAGGCGTTTCCTGCTCTGGATATAATATTTTAAAACTGACAGTTCTTTCAATGCAAATTTTATGCGAATGTCTACAGCTGTGATATTGACTTTGAGATTGTGTCGAGATCAGGGGGACGTATTCCGCTATTTGAAATAGCATCTCAAAATTGTGTTTCAATGACTGCCAGTCCCAAGGGTTGCTGGTTGTTTGAACAACCAAAAATCTTCTCCGGGTGAGCTCCTGCTCCCCATACAGTTAGGTATAGATTTTAATAGCCCCGGGGCTAAAATCATAGGGTCCAGAAGTAAAAAATAAATATAAAAAAAAGCTTGCACTTTGTATTTTTATTGCTCAAAATCAATCAATCGCTGCCCATTACAATAAATGAATGCCCTTTTCATTACAATGCATGTGGGAAGTGATGTAGGTTTACGCGACTTACTTGTCATTTATTTGGTACTGAAAAATGGGTATTTTACTAACAGATCAAACAGATAACATATATCTATCAGTTTCACAATTTGACAAGCTTTACTCGATAGAAAAAAATCCAACTTACCTCTATTTGAATATTTTTTTTCATTATTATGTCTAAAGTTTTAGAGTTCTTACAAAAAAAAAACTTTAATTTAGATACATATTTTTTCAAGTACGAAAACCTAAATTAAACATTCTTACGGTATTTCTTTAGTTTCTTTTCCGAAAAAACCGTAAAATCTCGCGAAACTTTAAGCGGAAAATGGGTGTCTGTTTCTCTCTGGCGCAGGGCGAATGAACTGGACAACCGTTTCAGGTCAATCAGAGCCTTAAGGCCGTACGCTCGCTTACGCGGTTTCACGCGCGGGCCAGCCCGCGCGAGAGGCCGCGCGCGGTCTCGCGGGATCCGCGCGGCGGTCTGACATCGCCGCCATTATTATCCGTCCAAATTTAGAAGGCGCATAGTGCCTAGGTAGTTGTAATATGGCAAGTGTCGTCGTGTTCGTACGGGTTATATTATGTCGCGGGTTGCTGAAGCCGCGGCGCGGGTGACCGCAGGCCGCGTCACGGGGCGCCAATCTTGTGTTTTGTCAAATCTGGCCCGCGCGAGACGTCCCGCGCGTGAAACCGCGTGAGCGAGCGTACGGCCTATGACAGCCATCACACACATGTGAGAAGTGTTAACAATAGCTACCGAAATTGATTGCATTAAGCCCTTTATAGTGTATTTGATAGTCGGACCCCCGACCATGCGTGATTAAAAAAGGTTTGATTGCCGAGAATATATTATAGAAATTAATTGAAAAATGTAATAGAGTTGCAATGATAGTGCATTATTCTAAAGATTCACTATCAGATACTAGTATGTAAGTTTAGTTTTTGTATCAAAAGTAGTGTGAGATTTGGCGTAGTTACATACTCTACCATCTTTGTCGTGTGATGCCGGCTTAGAATAGCATGACAACATTTCTTTGGGTGTCGTCAAAGGCGACATAGGCACTCCAACTCCAGGGTTATAATGTGTATTGCAATTTTAGGCGATGAACTGACCTATCACTATGGTGATACACATTTTTCTGAATGATCTCTACTGTTTGTCAGACGTGGTGTAAACGTCAAACCCTTTAGGTCTAATCAATTTTTTAAGGATTCATTCCAATTTTCAATTTCACCGCCGCTAAGCGCCACCCGTTCGACGCAGCGTTGGCGCTTATAGACAAAAGGTAATAATAGTTTCATCACCTTAGCGGTCAGTATTATCTAATAACAATGATCCAAGACGAGTAGTGAACCGAGACCGTTCTCACGGCTATAGTCACTATACCCTGCCAACAGGACCCATTACGGCATACATTGCTGGTTAACTCAAGGGTGTCATTGCAATAACCTCTAGATAACCAGCAACACCAAACCTTCTTTGTTTCAACAACACTTGCAAATGTAGGGTACATGCAAGATCTCTATGTGACGCTTAAGTCAAAGATAAAGAGTTCATTCTTAGAATCAACTCCGCTCTAATATGGTAGGCTTATAAGGAACAGTACAAATACGGAGGATTTATAGAGGCCTATAGGAAAAATTGTTATGCTTTCGTAATGGTCGACTAGATCCCATGACCTTAATCTGAAACGGTTTAAACTTGGAGACTGAATCTAGTTTTAACAACTGTATTTGTATTTATTCTATGGTATAGCACCATAGAATAAATACAAATACAGTTGTGATACATGTTTGGTGTGTTTGAATAAGGGTTTTCTTACGGTGCTGGAAATTTTCACATTTATAATAGTAACGGTTATTATGTCAAATTGTGTTTTGAAGAATCGTCGCGATTTGAATGAGATCTTGATAATATCAAAAGTTAATTTATCAACACATACACATGCCTTTATCCCTTGTGGGGAAGACAGAGCGCTAACGTCCGTTAAATACGAATCACCACGTTTAACAAATATTTGAGGACCATTCCAGAAAAATCGTGTATCACTACACAGTGCCAGTTTGTGACGCCTAAAATTGCAAAACACATGAAACCCTCGAGTCCCTGATTTTATCAAACATTAATTTATCTATGACAATAAACCTAAGTTAATAACATACGTAAAAAATAAACGAAAAGAATACAAATTTAATTTAAAACAGACTTTTTCTCTGACGTATTCTCACCTAAACTTGTCTTATTTTGTGATGCAGTTTTTTCTACTTTTTATAACCAAGATGCATACAGTGACCGCAAGAAATATAGAGTCTCTCAGATATCTTTTATTTCTTACTAGATTTCCGCCCAGCGGTATCACCCGCTGCTACTTATTGTCCCGTGGTAATAGTTGTTTTTCCGCGGTAAAAAGTGGCGTATGTGTTATTCCGGGTTATACTCTACCTGTGTTCCAAATTTCATTCAAATCGGTCAAGCCGTTTGAGCGTGAAGAGGTAACAAACATACATACATACACACAAACTATCAGATTTATAATATTAGTACGGATTTTGCAGCAGAAACATGTACATAATGTATAATTTGCATTGATCTAATATATACTTATTAGTTAAAAATCATTGTATTTAATAAGCTTTACTTAGACGGCGGTCGTTACACAACCATGTCAGAGACCTACTACTAGTAGTAGGCGGTTGAAAAACTCTCGACTCCAGGGTTCATCGGGTCATTGGATGACTCAGTGTCCCACACGAAAAGAAGAAGATAAGCTATGTTATATTTAGGTATATTTCTAACTTATTGTATTACTAAGTATTATCATTATTTTTGCACCTGCCAGTACTTTCCACATGACCTAAGGTAGACTGGTAGATAATGCCACTGGCATTAAGTCCGCCCATGTACACTGTTTTGTGCATAAAGTTCAATAAATAAATAATGATGAATTGAACTTTTTTCAAATCCTTTTTTCAATAAAAATAAGGTGTAATTTAGCGAGGAAATTTAATTCCAATATTGTAAACACACTGCGTCTGAAAGCTACGACAAAAAACTCCATTTCACAATCGATAAGAAAGTAAAGTAGTTTAGTTTTACGGGAAATGCGACCTTCATTCAAGTAGTTATATAAATCCTTTTTGTTGCAAAAAACGGATATTTACGCCACGTCGGACAAATATTTGAAGATCATAAAAAAAGTGTATCGCCAAAGTGACAGGTTATCAGCCCATCGCCTAAAATTGCAATACACACCCTCGAGTCCCTTAGTCGCCTCTTACAACTCCCACGGGCAGGAAATATGGTAATGCTATTCTAAGCCGGTTTAAATTTAACTTCATATGTACCTACATATATATTTTTTTGTAAGTTATTCTTATTCTCCTCACACCCTGTATGAGTGCAAGTGGGAAGCGCAGTAGTTTCCCACAGATACAGAACGATCATTGATACAATTGTTCTAGTCCATTGCCGCCGTAATACGATCCGATATTTTATTACATTTGATTCCCTCGAGACAGACTCCCGTTTTAATAAATTGCAACATCAAAGGAATAATTCAATACAGTCATTGCAATTTTAGGCGATGGGCTGACAACCTGTCACTAAGGCGTTACCGTATGACCCTTTCTTCTTTCTTTCTTTGTTTTCGTGTGGGACACCGAATCGTCCAACGACCCAATGGCCCTTAAATATTTGTCAGACGTGGCGTAAATGTCCGTTTTTCGCGGCTGTTTGCGCTCTGCCTACCCCGCAAAGGATAAAGGCGTGATATATGTATGTATGTATGATTTTTCTATTTTTCTTGTCCACATTGCTAGATTGGCGATTTTTCTTCTTGTCGTATGGGATATCTACCGTAGAACCCACGGACGGTGGAGTAACCGGTTTCTCGAGTGGAGGCGACACCTCAGAAAACGTAGCGTTGGACGCCCTCAGACCACATGGACCGATGATAACGACTGGATGGCGAAAACGGGAGATCGTGCCCTATAGCTTACCATGGGAAGGCCTACGTCCAGCTATGGTCTGCAATAGACTGATGTATGTATGTCTAGTCAACCGATGACTTGATAAATCCAGATGATACGCGATAAAAAGGTAGTATCACTTTACTACGAAAATCGAGACAAATATACTAAAAAAATAACGGTACTTAGAAGTAAGGTCAAGAGTTAAAGAGTTTGTTTTGGTTAATCTTTTAATTAGTTATGCAAAGGCTACAAAAATGCTCGTTATTTCGTTGATAAATCTACACTAATATTATAAAGAGGAAAGATTTGATTGTTTGTTTGTTTGTTTGTTTGCATCGAACAGGCTCCGAAACTACTGGTCCGATTTTAAAACTTCTTTCACCATTAGAATCCTACATTATTCCTGATGAACATAGGCTATATTTTATAGGAGAAAAAAATAGGGATCCGCGTGAAAATTTCGATAATGTAACCCAACGTGTGAAAAATGTACCAAAAAAATATCTTATATCGCGTACGCTGTGGAAATTATTGACAATAGAGCAAAGTGATGTACTACAGTTTTATAGAGGACATCAATATCTATAATAATGTCCGTGATACCATATGTCTAACTATTACAGTTATGCCACAATAACTACTTTTTCATTTAAAAATGTACCAACTACGCCACATTATTCGTACCGGTGTAATGATTACATTTAATCATTACTGTATTAAAGGGTGTCAGGGATAGCCCTCAGAATACTAATAGGGTACATGCAGACCATGAAACTGAACAACTTTCCCCTAGGAACATATTTCAGGAAACGTAAAAAAACTGACTTCCCATAGTAAATTCAGTCAGCTGATTGTGATTTTGTATGGAAGGTCGTTTTTTTGGTGTTTCCTGACATATGTTTCTAGGGGTAAGTTGTCCAGTTTTATGTTTCATGCACCCTATCAGTATTCGAAGGGCTGTCCCTTACTCGGTATAAAAAGACAACATCTACACTATATAATAATATTATAAAGAGGAAAGATTTGATTGTTTGTTTGTTTGTTTGTTTGCATCGAATAGGCTCCGAAATTACTGGTCCGATTTTAAAAATTCTTTCACCATTAGAATCCTACATTATTCCTGATGAACATAGGCTATATTTTATAGGAGAAAAAAATAGGGATCCGCGTGAAAATTTCGATAATGTAACCCAACGTGTGAAAAATGTACCAAAAAAATATCTTATATCGCGTACGCTGTGGAAATTATTGACAATAGAGCAAAGTGATGTACTACAGTTTTATAGAGGACATCAATATCTATAATAATGTCCGTAATACCATATGTCTAACTATTACAGTTATGCCACAATAACTACTTTTTCATTTAAAAATGTACCAACTACGCCACATTATTCGTACCGGTGTAATGATAACATTTAATCATTACTGTATTAAAGGGTGTCAGGGATAGCCCTCAGAATACTAATAGGGTACATGCAGACCATGAAACTGAACAACTTTCCCCTAGGAACATATTTCAGGAAACGTAAAAAAACTGACTTCCCATAGTAAATTCAGTCAGCTGATTGTGATTTTGTATGGAAGGTCGTTTTTGTGGTGTTTCCTGACATATGTTTCTAGGGGTAAGTTGTCCAGTTTTATGTTTCATGCACCCTATCAGTATTCGAAGGGCTGTCCCTTACTCGGTATAAAAAGACAACAAAAAACATAAAATAATGCATTAAAAAAATCTACACTAAAATAATACATACATACACATATCACGCCTATTATCCCTTGCGGGGTAGGCAGAGCGTAAACGGTCACAAAAATGGACATTTACGCCACGTTTGACATATGTTTGAGGGTCATTCGTAAAATTCGTAAAAATTGCAATACACACCCTCAAGTCCCTTAGTCGCCTCCTGCGAATCCCACGGGAAAGAAAGCGGGTGATGCTATTCTAAGCCGGCATCACACTAAAATAATAATTATATAATCTACACTAATATTAGAAACAGGATTTTATTTATTGTTTGTTTGAATTGAATAGGCTCCGAAACTACTGGACCGATTTAAAAAATTCTTTTACCGTTAATTGAAATTGAAATTCTTCATTCAATGTAGGATAGTATTATCACTTATTGACGTCATGAACCGTCATTCTAAAAAAAAAAATTGTATCACACAATTTTCTTTTTCTTTATTACAATTTTGTTATGACCTAATAGAAAACCGGCTCGGGCGGGATAAAAAAAATAAAAATATGGGCACTGCCATGGGGCTGGCCAGGTTAATCACACGGCATGTAACTTTACGCCACCACCATCTGAAAACGATATTTGTTTCAAATTGAAGTCAAGATTTTTAGAATCTTACATTATCCCTGATGAACATAGGCTATATTAAACTACTCCCGGGGGGAAATTGTTAGCGGCGGGTGAAACCGCTGGGCGGGCTGCTAGTCTACTATATTTATGCCTAAAATGAACGAGTAATATCATAAAAAGAGGATGTCTCTTAAATTCACAGCTGTCATAAAGATGAGATTTTAGTACAGGTAGAAAATACATAAAACTTGCTAGTTAAGTTTGTAGAATTAAAAATCTCATTAGCTATAAGTATATGTCTAATAATTACATACATTAGCATAAACAGCCACAACAGTCAACCGGGCCTCCCCCTATTGGGGGGTATTGCCATACTCATCACGCTTGGCAAGCGGATCGGCGAGCGCAGTGCAAGATATTGCTTTCACAGGGAACGCTGCTGCCCATTCCCTGGACGAATTTATCCTTTTTTTTTATAATGATGGGTTTGCTCTTGACTCTAGTCTAGGTCATAGGACAGAGACAGAGTCTAAGATGGAGCGAGCTCACCCAGAAGATGCCTGTTAAGGCACTGGCACTCCCACACACTGACGGAACGCAGCAAGCTACTTGGCGCCAGACTTCGGCGGTATGGTGGTCGCGAGCCAGGCGGCCCCTTACGGAGCCTTCCACCGCGCACGTCACGTGGGATCGTTCAGCCGGACTTATCCACAGGCAAGCCTGTGTTGCCGATGCCCGGGGTGGACCGCTAGGAGGTAGATCCCATACATACTCCCTCAGTAGCTTTTTACGACACCCACGCCCACGACTATACTAATCCGGCATCTCACGCGTATAAGTCCAATATGAGAGAAATATTAAAGAGCTTGGTTAAAGACCCTATCGCGTCGTATGAATTATAATGATAGTACGTTGTACTCAAGTTCTTTAATACGTATTTTAATTCGGAAATTAACATACAGTGCCTGTTACAGTCATGTCTTTAATTGTTCATGTTAATTATTGAATTAATTAGAGTGGGTGGTGATTTTTAACTGTTTTGTAACTTCTGACAGCTTGGGTTATTTATAGTTAAAAGGTCATGCCCTCAAACTTCGAAGTTCAGATTCAGACCCTTGAAGGATGTATCACGGATTCTTATATGGAATAGAGTTTATTAACGGCTAACGTTCTGCCTGCCCTGCAAGGAATATAGAGGCGTGATATATGTATGTATCATATTTCAACCCTGATTAGAATCAGGGCACCGATTCTCTTAATTTTAATCATTGTAATGGCAGCGACAGTAAACAGTCATTTTATTGCCACTGTCATGTTTTATACTTCAAACTGTTAGAAGAATAAGAAACGACTAAACTGACACGCTAGCGACACACAACTGGGCATTGATTCTCTTATTTCTTAGTCATTGTAATGCCATCGAATGTCAATTATCTTTATAATGTAACTGTGATTTTCTATACTTCAAACTGTTAGCAGAATACGAATAAACTAAAAACAGTCCCACTGACAGGCCATTGACACGCAACCGAAACGATTTTTAATTAGCAGCCTTCAGGTCCTGAAATGAGCTTCATTTATTTAGCAGAACTTCAAGCCCAGAACGGAAAAAAATCACGGTACATTACTCAACAAAATAACTTAATAAAAATTATACGTAGGTGCATATTTTACATTGACAATGTGCATGAAAAGAACCAACACTCGCAAAATTGACTATAATTTTGCGAGACAACAAAGAAAAGTAATGAAACCCCACATTTAATAATAAGTTCAAAGCTTATAGGGCCAAATTGAGGTCTCGCTCGGGTTAAAGTTGACCGTTGGACTTGGGGTTGCCAGTATCACAAGAATCTATAAAGATTCTCCGTAATTTTCTTGTGATGATAATATTTTAGTTTTCACAAAATACGACGCTATAGTTATAAATTTATAGTCTCTCTTTTCCTTTTGAATAGGTGATCTGGTAAATCAATTTAACTCGATGTTAGTGATCACACTTTGTGAAATCATGATTATTTTCAGTTTACTTTTACTTCTTTTCATGTAGGATACCGAGTCGACGAACGACCCGATGGACCCTGCTATCAAAGCTTTTCAACCGCCTTCTACTACTAGTAGGCCTCTAACATGGTTGTGTATCGAACGACCATCGGCTAAGTAATCATAGACAGCAACCGATAGCGAGACCGACGGCTTAACGTGTCCTCCGAAAAAAGGAACCATCATTTTTACGGACTATCAGGTAGTTCGGCCTGCAATGTTCTAACCAGAATGGAAACAAATTCACAATGTAATTTTTATTTATTCGTATGGCGAATGTCACTGTTCTACAATTGTATGTCCACGTTCTTCACCCAATGGACTGCTTTATCTTCAAGGCTGAACAAATCCTGGTAATCCCCGGTGAGTTTTCTTTTTGGACAATCTAGGATGACGTGCCGCATACTTTGCACCGGAGCTCCACAGTCACAGGATGGTGGGGCGCGCCATCCACATCTGTGCGAGAATTCACCACATCTTCCATGGCCAGTACGTAGCCTATTAAGCTGGCACCAATCCTTTCGCGGCCAGTTAAATCCTTTGGGTTTTATAGTTGGATTAAAATCCGATGGTATGTTGCCAGGAGTGTTCTCGTTCCAATAGTTTATCCATTCTCTGTTGATGCTGAAATCTCCACAAAGAAGTTGCGCTGTTACAATGTAATAATATCATCTTTGTAAGTCTCCGCCGCCAATCGAACCCGGGACGTTTGCGCCGCAGGCAGTCACACTACCACTGCCATTGTTGTCGACAAAATCAGACATGTGGGTTGTTGTGGCTTTTAGTGCATATTAAGAAGAAGACAAATGTAAACCGTGTGATGCTGGCTTAGAATAGCATCATCCCATTTCTTTCCCGTGGGAGCCGTAAGAGGCGACTAAGGGACTCGAGGGTGTGTATTGCAATTTTAGGCGATGGGCTGACAACCTGACACTATGGCGATACACAATTTCCCGAATCACCGTCAAATATTTGTCAGACGTGGTGAAAATGGTTGTTTTTTGCGGCCGTTTACGCTCTGCAAGGGATAATAGGCGTGATATGTGTATGTATGTACAAATGTAAACCTTATTTCTGAAAATCGTCTGGATATTCTGCGTGTCAATCTGGCAACTTTTGTTGGACTGGTCTACTTCTTGAACCGTGACATGACTCACCTTAAGGATTCAGCGGAGTCTTGGGGCCTCCTGTGACTAATAATAAAAAAAAACGCCTTTTTGTGGCTTCGGAGGGTACGTCATAGTTGAGTGTAGCAATCTTCGTGAGTCAGGGATCGGTTCGTGTTTTCATGACATAGAGGTCAAAAGTTACGTGAAATACTGTCATGTTGAATGAAAAGAATTTCTGATGTTTTTCAAGTAATTTTAAAATTGTCTGCGTACATTGGGAGAAATTTCAAGGGTACACGTGAAAATGTAAAAAAAAAAGTTTTTGTTCCATGGCAGGAGTCAATCGAAAAAAGCACGACTTAATTCGAAATTCCAAAAAAAAAACCATCTACTAAAATTGCAATACACCCCAATGAAACCCTCGAGTCCCTTAGTCGCCTCTTACGACAACCATGGGAAAGAAATGAGATGATGCTATTCTAAGTCGGCATCACACTTAAAAATATGCTATGGTGGCTATGACTATTTCCAAGTTTGACATCCACAACTAAGTACATATACTCAAAACTGTGAATCTGTGGAAAACAGTGGAACCCATAGTACCTAGGTCTTAAATATAATAACTCATACATACATAAATAAATCACGCCTATATCCCTTATGGGATAGGAAGAGCGTTAACGGCCGTTCAACGGATACTACGTCTGACAAAAGTTTGAGGGTCAATCAGATAACTGTGTATCACTATAGTGACAGGTTGTCAGCCCGTCGCCTAAAATTGCAATACACACCCTCGAGTCCTTTAGTCGCCTCTTACGACACCCATGGGTAAGAAACGCAAAGATGCGGAGGCATTATTGTGTATATTTCTAATACACTATCGTTTCGTCGCATTGCTAATTTACCTACAAGAGTAACCGAATCACTGAGCGGCGTAATAAAAACATCATCAAGTGAATTATACCTACACGCGCTATACAGACCGCCGGGCACGGACCCACAGCTGTTTCTATCGGACCTGCGAGACATTCTACGACAGCCAGTAGTAGGTGACGCACGGGTCGACGCGATTATTGTAGGAGATATGAATCTAGATACGATGGACAACGGAAACAAAAATGTGATAGATTACGAGTCTATATTAGGGAACTATGGATTTCAGTCGTATATACATGGGTACACACGTGAGGAATTTAGGGAAAACGTGATCTCGCAAACTTGTATTGACCACATCCATGTGAGAAGTCGAAAGTGTAGTGTAACCTCCGGCATAATTACGCACAAATTAGCTGATCATTATCCTGTAGGTATTATAATCGACAACTCGGAAGTGAGTAAGAACTTATATAAAACAATGTGGGTGTTAGATAATAAGCGAGTGTGTGAGCAGCTTTTGGGTATTGATTGGTCGAAATTACTGCAACTAGAGTGTCCTATTGAAATATATGATAGTATTCTCAAAACATTCCAAAGCATTTATTCATGTAATAAGAAACAGATAACCGTGAAAATATATGCTAGAGCTAACTGTGATTGGATTATTAAGAAGTTAAAAGATATGATACTACATAAAGACAGATTGTTCAAAAGATGGAAAAGTGAACCAAATAATAATATTTTTCGGATTGAGTACAACCGGTGGCGAAATAGGACGCAGAAATTAATAAATAAAGCTAGAAATACTTCTCAAAAGAAAGATTTAGAGTTAGCGGGGCTTGATTCTAGGAAGGTATGGAGTACCATGAATAAATGGCTTGGAAAAGAAAATAGGAGTTTGGACGAAGTAATATTAAAAAATATGGGTGCAGCAATGAGTTGCCAGGCAGTTTGCGACCAGTTTGCTAGTGCCTACTCTAATGAAATTGATAAGATAAAACACAATTGTGATACTAGCTTTTTGGCTCGGGATTCCTACACTATTGAGCAGGACAAGGCTATGCGGATAAAAACAGTAACATCTAACATGGTAGAAAAAATTATTGGATCTTTTAATTGTAATAAATCACCCGGTTGGGACACTATTAGAATGAGTGACATTAAATTACTCAAAGAGAAGATTAGCCCGGTTTTAGCTAGATTTATTAATTTATCGGTTAAACAAGGGAGGTATCCGGATAATCTAAAATTATCAATAGTACGACCTATCTACAAGGCAGGGAAAGTTAATGACCCTGGCAATTACAGGCCGATATCTATCCTGTCATCTATTAACCAAATAACAGAAAAGGCCATCGTAGGGCAGGTCACTGATTATTTAGAGAATAATCACATTATAACTAACGCCCAGTTTGGTTTTCAACGGGGTAAAGGCACGGACACACTGCTTGCAAAGTTTGGTAACGATATTAATGTTAGTTTAAATGAAAGGCACCATGTCCTGCTCTTATTTATAGATTTTCGGAAAGCATTCGATACATTAGATCATAATACGCTTCTAAACTCCTTACGCATCAGTGGGTTAGCAGGAAACTTGCTAAACTGGTTCGAAAACTACCTAGAAAATAGGAAATTTGTAGTCAAAGTGAATGACACATTTAGTTCTTCGAAAAATGTTAAGTACGGGGTAGCACAGGGGTCAGTAAGTGGGCCAATGTGCTACATTTTACATGTGAACACTATGCCTAATGTAATAACGAACTGTAAGTGTTATATGTTTGCCGACGATACTTGCTTAATGAGCTCGGGTAAGGATGTAAGTTCTTTGTTTCATAATGTACAATGCGATTTTAACAATTTAAGTAAGTGGGCACACGATAACGGAATCGTATTAAATATAAATAAAACAAAATGTATGCTTCTAAGCTCGAACCAAAATAGAAAAAACCTTCCTACTGAGCAATTTACTATCGTAGGGCATTCATTCGACTGTTTTCACGGGAGCGCGGTGTGTAGCTGCCCTGCCATAGAACAGGTTCCTACATACAAGTATATCGGGCTGACAATAGACGAGCGCTTTGGGTGGGGAGCTCATATAGATATAGTAGGCACAAGACTGAGGCAGATTCTAGGCAGATTTAAATTACTGTCATATAAATCTTCGCGTGGAATCTTGCTGATCGTTTATCACGCATTAGTAGAATCCATCATTAACTATGGAGTCAGAACTTACGGTACAACATATACTTCTTACCTAAAACATATAAGAAAAATGCAAATACGCTTTATGAAGTTGTTCGCGGACAAACGAATGCGGAAAGAGTGTAAACTTATAAATAACTACGAGGCTTTGTTCAAACACTTCCAAATCATTCCTATGGAAAAGAAGTATGTGTTGTTCCACGCAGTGCAACAATACTCGAGTGAGGAATTCAAGACCCCTCGGCAGCGCTGCCGACACACCAGACTAGCTGCACAGCACTTACTCGAGCAGCCCAGGGTTAATAATGTGTATGGTAGACGATCGGCAGAGTACCTAGTTGCCACTATATTTAACTCCTTGCCTTATGAGCTCAAGTGTATTACTGGTTCTAGGAAACTAATCAAAAATAAAATAAGTAAATATATTTTAGAGGGACTGTGTGTTCCACCAATTTCGGAAGAATAAATTTATGTTAAGTTTTTTGGAAATTTAATGGGTATTTTAGTTATAATTTAGAATAAGTTTTGAATGTGCGTAGCAACTCGGATCTCCCGATAAACTTCTACGAAGTTTGGGAGAATATACATAACTGTATTTGTAAAACTTGTTCATGGAAAAATAAATTAAAAAAAAAAAAAAAAAAAGCTAGCCGGTGTCTGAGCGTCCTCCGAGCGCGGGTGGGCGGCGCTTGTAGGGGGAGGCAGGGAGTGACCATACTGTACGCTAGTACTATTATTTATACTGTGCTTTCACTTTAGTGCTTCCTTCATGTTTAATTTAGTAGGCAAGATAAGTAAGTAGATCTATAAAGTTCAGCAACCCCTTAAGCGCCTTATAGCTTGTAGGTACTTAACTTAAAAAGTTTAATAAAAACTTAAGCTTGTGGCATGCGTCATTAAATATTAAACTTTAACTTTAAACTTTACTTCACACTTCAAGAACTAAACTATCGGTGACAAATTGGCTTCTCTCACTAAATTACGCTAAAACAAAGGAAATTTTGACAATTATGACGTGACTTTTCCCCTTTTCCCCATCCCGTTTACAAACGTGAGTATACGATTTTGATATTTATAGTTATTTCATATCAATTTTCAATGTTTTTTGTTTTACTATTGAAAAATTGCTCTTAACAAATTTACATGTTTTTGTTTTCGAATGCTCACCAACCAAATGTTGACCAAACGTGTTCAATGGTTTTCCGCGATACATTTAAGTAATGAATATTTTTTTTTGTAAATAAACTATTTTTTCATTTGTATTTGTAAATGCCATAAATCTAGTGCCACTTTGAAAAAAATAACGTCTTCATGGCTACACATCAGAATGTCCTTTGCTCACATTTTTGGGAAATTCTAACACGAAAAATCGATGACAATATTGCAATATCTAAATAACATTAAGTAATGGTTAAATATTCTACGTAAACGGCCAGGTCTTTCAATTTTCTTAGTATAGTAGGTAAGGTTATAATAATACCATTCTGGCCGTCGGAAACTGAAGACCGCGATTGGTGTGAAAAAGAGCCTTTTCCAAGTAGTGGGACACACGTATGTTAATAATGATAATAATTTGTTTATTTACACGTCACGTCAATTCAAAACATATTTTATTCCCGACTGTACTCCATGTAACTAGGTCGTAAAGATGGAGGTATTAGTAGTAAATGTCACGAGTAATCCCAAATAGGAATATTTTAAAAAGACCGTAAAAGAAACGCGTAAATGTCCAACGGAGACAAATAGCTGGATTCCGACGGGTTAAGAGGTATGTGTGAACAGATGGTAGATACTTTTGAGGGTTTTTTTTATATCGGCGTATTTCATAGGATGGTTTCAATTTTACAAACATACACATAACACGCTATTTTCGCCGCAGGGAAGAAATGGGGTGATGCTATTCTATGCCCGCAACACGTGTAATTTACTAAGCAGACATTTATGTAGGTATCAACATAATCTACCTACTACATACTAATTTATGTACCTGAAGGTGCTCCTGAAACAACAAGAAGAAGAAACAAAAGTGTAAGCTTAAAAATATTTTTTAAGTTGTTGGAGTTTACCAGTTTTTTTAAAATCAGACGACAGGCTTGTGTCACATTTGTCAAACAAGCAACTTTTTAAAACGATATTTTGTACCTAAAAATTGTTTTTTGTGACGTTGTTTTAAACTATTTAGGATGGAGTCAAAATAGACAGCTTTTAATTGTTTCTAAGTTTCATAACTTTTATCATGCATATTTTAAATAAACGACAGTGGAACTATTCTTTTTCGGACACTGATTTAAAAAAACCATGTCTCGTATTAATAAATTGCTCAAGACACGGCCGTATGATATTTTATTTTCGTATTTTTACATGAAAATATTATTACCGTTGATTTTTTTGAACTTAGTGACTTACCTAGTAAGAATAAAATTAAAACTTAAGCGCTTTACCCTTGTTACGGACATTATTTGGGTTCTCTGCTTTAGTAAATAATTAATTCAGCTCACCGTCCACTTGTAGAACTGAATCCTTGAACCAAAGTAATCAGTATAATCTGAGATTCATCCAATGCCCCGGATTTTCCTAATAACCAAAGCAAATTTATTCTTTATCTCACGATTGTGTGGGAATGAAGAATCCCGGCGAACCGTAACGCCTCGGGTGGATAGCTAATTGCACGCAGGTGGGTCAACACTCGGACGCTTACCCTGTTATAAGGAAGCGAGAGGGCGCAATTGGTATCTATATCGACCCACGACACGGAAAAAAAACTATCTGTCATCGCGTCTAAGTCACTTAACCTTAGATCGTTCGCGTGGGGTCTTGAAAAGACTATCGATTTGAAAATGCTACTTTTTCTTTTGACTTTAAGACGTTGGGATTATAGGAGTGATGTGTGTGTCTGTATATATGATATTCTTAGATTATAATAATATTATTACTGCGCGCCGCCGCTAATACTTTCTTTGTGTTATTACTCTATGTTTACAATTGCATGCCTGAATAGGTAAGGACTGTATTTTTACTGTTTATACTATTAAATTTTTCCACCTGTATTAACCAGTTCTGGCAATAAATATTTCTGATTCTGATTCTGATCGATTAATTAAACCTTTATAAGGCGATGGGAAGAATGTTCCCACCTAAAATTCAACCTTAACTACCCGCTATAGATTTCAAAACCAATACAAAAAATTTGCATGCTCTGCCCGTTAAAGGGTATGGCTTGAAACATCGTGTACTTTCCTGAATAGTATGTATGTCAAGAGTGGAAATAAGGAAACTAAAATGAAAAAATCTTTTATACTGAAATGATTACTACGTTTTCTTTCAATTTAGGCTTAAAAATAGTATTTTTTTAATATATACCTAATAAACTTATATTTTTTCTAGTCAATTATTTGTAAATCTGTTTAGCTCGTTAAAAGTATTTGAATATAAATAACACACAAAATATCAAATTCGACAAATACCTAGATCACCTAAACGTTGGGGTCTGCAAAGACTATTTTTAACGTGACTGCCCTAGGGTCAGTTTTAGTAAATTTTTCACCTTGGTACACCTTCCGTAGCGTAAAGTGTATCTCTACAGTATAATATATGCAAGCTATAGAATGCATGTATCGCTCCGGTTCGTTATGCCCAGAATAAGCAAAGTTCCGTAGAACTTAAGATTCAATAGTTATACTGTCGTTTTGCTAATGTTTGACAGTGACACGGATGGACGACTGTGGTCGCGCTCTATCTATAGCTTGCTTATATATATGATACTACTAAATTCTGTTCAAATATTCTTAAAGATGAATTCTACTCGTTAAACTGAACAACTTTTCCCAAACATAGGTCTAAGTATGAAAAAAAATTGGACCTCCCATACAATAATGTCAGTTTGTATAGGAGGTCCAAGTCTTTTTTCATTGTTCCACCTATGTTTTTAGAGAACCGTTGTTCAGTTTTACAAGTAGAACTCAACCTTATGATATTTGCACTGGTATACTCTAGGACTCTATGTGTATGTGTCTTTACCTTTCCCGGTCAAAGGTGGTAAGTTGAGACCACATGGTCAGTCATAGCAGCGTGTACCCTATTATAAGGAAGTGCACAATAGGCCCGCCTGTCTTATAATTAGAATATGTAGATCTAGTATTAGAAGAGAATGCGTTGTAAGCTGCTATTAGAGCGTTTGCTTCAAGAATAAGTCATTATAGAGAGGTTAAATAGAGGTCAACAGAACCTATACGATGATAATGAAGCCTTTTTTAACCCTTAAACGCAGAGCATGTAAATTTTTTCTACTGGTTTTGAAACATATTGCGGGTAGTTAAGGATCAATTTTAGGTGGGAACATTCTTCCCATCGCCTTATATTTTTCATGGTCATTCATTCAAATTTAAGAGCTTGGCTCTTGTCGATGGAGTAATTGCTATTTTAGGTTTAACAGCTGTTTAAACAAGAAAAAGTACTTAAAAATTGCTTAAATCATCGATAGACGGCGTTGAACATCTAGAGGGCATCTTTTCTGGGGAGTTTTATTCTTCTTCTTTTCATGAGGGACTCTGAGTCGTCCAACAACCCAGATAACGTTAATGATTAATAAAGAATTTATTTTTGGAGTTAGATTGAAACTTTGGACATAATATTTGCGGTGCTAGTGGCACTTCTTCTTCTTTTCGCGTGGGACACCTAGTCATCCAAAGACCCGATGAACCCTGGTGCCAGAGTGGCACTTATATCAGCATTTTTATATATCTAACAATGAAGAACTACGGAAAAAGTAACGCCAGCAAAGTTACAAGGAAAAAAAGAGTTCACAATTAGAACGCTCACTTTATTACCTTGCGTGGCTAGATAGACAAACACCCAGATGTTAAACGCCATCTATTGGCGTAATAATGGGTATTTTTTTAATCTGAAGAAATACCTTATTAGTGGTTGTTGATTTTCTTACAGGATTTATGTGAATCAGAGTCTATCTGTCCGGAAGTTCTTTTTTAAAGTGACAATTAAAACTACCTCAAATTTGGTGAGTCTTTGGATACATTTCTTATAATTTAATAACATGAGTAGGTACTTACACTTAACATGAAGAACCCTTTCCATTATAATCGAGCGAAGAAAGAACTACTTAATAAGAAAGTGAAGTATTTAATTCTCAAGAATAATTTTATCATCAAACATGTGCGCTTGATTGGAATTCAAAAGGCATTTGTTTTATAGTTTCTTCATATTTTTTCATAAATATTTTTACATTATTATAGGAAAACGTTATACTCTAGTAGGTTTGCAAATTAGATATAATTTAAATTATTTTATCTAAAGAGCTTATTTCGCAAGTAATTATTATACTTACTTACTAAAGATAGTGGGCAGGTGATAGGATTAATTTAATAAATAATATAGATTTTTGCAACAAAGTAAAGTTATTAAGCGTAACCTACTACGACATTATTTCATTAAAACTACTCATTATTTGCAATATTGTTTACAAGGTTGGACTTTAATATGGCTAGCAAAATTTTATAATATGGCTAGCAATCCATACTTAATAACATAAATTCAAAAGTAACTCTGTCTGTCTGTTACGTTTTTACGCCTAAACTACAAAACCGATTTTGATACAATTTGGCATAAGCATAGACAGGAATCTAAGAAAGGACATAGACTACTTTTTCTAAAATCTATCGATCCCACGGGAAACAAAGTAAATCATAAGAAACATAGCGCATAACGCTAAAGAAAATCATCAGATGAGGATTCGTTGTGTGGATTGCTTTGTTTTTTGTGTCACGCACCAACAACTAAACATACGAGATTTGGTCCATAAAAACGGTTAGCAGCGGGTGAAACCGCTGGGCAGGTCGCTAGTATTTTATAAACTTAATCTTCCAATATCAGGTAGTTAAATTGAACACGACCACCTGTCAGGTTTGTGTTTTAACTTTATAGACACGTGTTGCTGCAATGTCCTAAGTTTCACAATTTTTTTGTACCTTTTGGTCACTGCAATAGTGGTAATTTTTTTGTTAAGGTCGTACAAATTAAGTACAATTTCTGACATCGTCCTGCTGGGGAGCGCGACATATTTTTGCCGGGCTTTTAAATCTAGCGTGTGATGCCGGCTTAGAATAGCATCACCCCATTTCTTACCCATGGGTGTCGTAAGAGGTGACTAAAGGACTCGAGGGTTAGATGTGTATTGCAATTTTAGGCGATGGGCTGACAACCTGTCACTATAGTGATACACAGTTATCTGATTGACCCTCAAATATTTGTCAGTCCTGGCGATAGCGACAGTACTTCACGGCCGTTTACGCTCTGCCTGCCCCACAAGGGATAAAGGCGTGATATGTGTATGTATGTATGTGTGACTTAAGAGTTATTTTGGGAAAAACGGATCGGACTGAAGTTGCACCAAATCAAATTTAGACTTGGATAATTCATATCGGCCATTTTGATGAGGTCTACTTGAACTTCTTACAACCCCTACTTCGTCTACTTTGCAGAAGTAATTTTTTTTCAAATTAGGCTGACATCCGAACTTCAATTTGAAGATGGCACCCCATGATGATGATGATGATATTTTGGCCATCCCGCTGAATGAACACGCAATTTTCTTAATTAGATACTACCTACTTTGTCAAACTGAAAGATACTAACAAATAGACGGGAGGACGACAACTGTTGTCTGTGTTTATCCACAGAAACATATTAAGTAAACGTGATATATTATATCACGCCTTTATACCTTACGGGGTAGGCAGGGTGCAAACGGCCGTAAATAACTAACATTTGAGGGTTATTCAGAAAAATGTGTATCGCCATCGTGACAGGTTGTCAGTCCATCGTCAAAATTGCAATACACATGTAACCCTCGAATTTACAGTCGTATCTCACGACACCCACGGCAAAGAAATGGGGTGATGCTAAGAAGACAACACAAGGCATTAGGAGTTATTAATTATGTAAAAAACGAGTCACAAATAAAACAGTCATATCCATCTACCTTTTTTCTTTAATTTCCTATAAATCAAAAACTTCTTTCAAACGTCAATCAACCGTCTCATTACCTGTCACATCTCCCACACAAAACGTTTCAGCAATGTAGAACTGCGGAAAAATTCCCGCAACGCGGAACAACAGATTTTACACTAATTATCTCCCCATTGATACATATTTGACGTTTCACAGTAGGTAGTAGATACACCCACTCGAACACCAAGCAGGAAATCGTGATTCGCACACGCACCGTTGGATTTTGCGGTATTTTGCCGCTCCAGTTTTATGAACAAACTAGCGGCCCAGCTACCAGTTTCACCCTTTGCTAACCGTTTTCCCGTGGGTAAAAGAAATTATCCCGGCATAAAATATACATTAAAATCTTCCACTTGAATCACTCTATCTACTAAAGAAAACCGCATCAAAATCCGTTGCGAACTTTTAAAGATCTAAGCATACATAGGGACACGGGAAGCGACTTCATTATATACTATATACTGAGGAAGTTGTATGAAATCGCATAGAACACCGATATATGCATATGCTCGATGATGTTGTATGAAATCGCATAGAACACCGCTGTCATATGCTCGATGACTGACAAAAACCGCAACCACGTGCGGCATGTGTGCGATCCTTCGGACTCCCACGACTCATTTATAGTGTAATGACAAGAATATTACGCCAATTATTTAGACATTAGACGTGCCATAAGAGATAGCAGGAAGACATTTTGATCTACAAACAGACAGATTATACCAAACGGTTAACTGCCTCCGTGGCGTAGTGATTAGGCTTTCGCCTTAGCTTCCGGAGGTCTCAGATTCAATATCCGGGGGGATCTAAAAAGCTGATATTGATCGCTTCGTGAAACTGTTTCCAGTTTGAATTGGAAATTACAGGCTTTGATCTGATTGGAAGATAAGTTCTGTGCTTCGGAAAGCACGTTAAACCGTCGGTCCCAGTTTCTGTTATGCGTTACAGATGCGCTTATATATGCAGCGAGTCAAGTGTGAACCCAGCCAAATGGGTTCAACCTATGTTCCTTGGGGAAAGTTGTTCCTTATCCCCAGCTAGGCTTGAGATTTCGCTATCGGTCACTAGTAAAATCTCACCCTATTTGTAATTAGATATTATTTAATAATATAATATTATTAAATAATATCTAATTAATTACAAATAGGGTAATAAGGGCTTAATAACATAATTTGATAACGTTCGTATTGTAAAATTCAAAATAACATACATACATACATACACATATCACGCCTATGATCCCTTGCGGGGTAGGCAGAGCGTAAACAGCCGCAAAAAACGGCCATTTACACCACGTCTGACAAATGTTTGAGGGTCATTCGGAAAATTGTGTATCGCTATAGTGACAGGTTGTCAGGCCATCGCCT
Source organism: Tuta absoluta (assembly GCA_027580185.1). NCBI lineage: Eukaryota > Metazoa > Arthropoda > Insecta > Lepidoptera > Gelechiidae > Tuta > Tuta absoluta. The sequence goes on from JAQAHW010000004.1 coordinate 2,304,684, forward strand.
AAAATTGCAATACACACCCTCGAGTCCCTTAGTCGCCTCTTACGACTCCCCCAGGAAAGAAATGGGGTGATGCTATTCTAAGCTGGCATCACACGGCAAAATAAACACAAGTTAGATCCGTTTAAAGTTGTTTTTTGTAATGTTCGTACAGTTTTGGTACTAACTAGCTTGTGCCGGTTGCATATTGAGAGAGACTTTGCATGGACAGCTTAAAATTGGAAATGAGACGACACATATACTAGCCATATACAGACCACCGCGAAAAAACAAGCTAAACTTTATGGCTCAACTCGAAGTTCTAATCTTATCAATTCCAGCAACTGACAACCTGGTAATCATCGGAGACACGAATCTTGACATATTGCACAATAAAACGAATCCTCACACAACAAAATACAGAAACACCCTGTGTGGGTACGGCTTACAATGCACTATACCGAGCTCGGAGGTAACACGGGAGGCGATAGTAGACGGGCGGCATGAGACGTCATGTTTGGACCACGTGTGGGTGCGAGCGAGACGCAGTCACTTAGCCTCGTCCTACGTGCTTGAGATGCATGCATCTGACCATCATGCGGTAGGGATAGTGGTGGATTTAGGTACGTGTTCTAACCTAAATTTGAACGGTAAGAGTGGCAATGACAACGACCGGACCGAACGGTATATTATTAGTGACGATTTGGTGCGTCAAAAACTTGAAGCCTTCGATTGGGCGCAATTACTCTTGATAACGTGTCCTATTATATTGTATAATAGTTTGTGCGCAGTTTTTGATAATATATATATAAGGAAAGTACTGTATTAATAAACATACGCAAAAAAAGAAAAACACAACCTTGGATTGATAGACAGCTATACAACATGTTATTACGCAGGGACTTCCTATTTAGACAATGGAAAGCGACGCCTAAAAGTATGAGTAAGCGATTAGAGTACACGCGATTTAGAAATAAAGTAAACAAGTTGGTAAATGAGGCTAAAATGCGTACAGACAGTCAGAGATTAAAAAGTGTCACGGTGATTATAGGAAGGTATGGTCAAATATTAATTCGTGGATAGGTCGAACTAAATGTAATCTCGACGATGTAATAATGAGATATTTAGGTAGAACAGACAGTGTATATAATATTTGTAGTAATTTTTCACTTACATTCACAAAGGAAATACAGGGTATCAAACATAACTGCAATAGAAAGTTTTTAGATAGAAAGTCGTATATCAGAGAAAGTTTAGTTAGTTTTAGATTTGGAAAAGTTAGTCCTTTAGACATAGAAAAAACTATTAACATGTTATCTTGCGAGAAATCCCCGGGCTTGGATGGAATACGGGTAAACGATATTAAATTTTTGAGAGTACAGCTAAGTCCAATCATTGCAAATTTTATTAATATGTGTATAAGTATGTGCATGTATCCAAATGAACTTAAATATGCTATCATACGTCCTATTTATAAATCTGGGAGCCACCTCGAATACGCTAACTACAGGCCTATTGCCATATTATCAGTAATAGATAAGATTGTAGAAAAAATCATTGTAGGTCGTATTAGTGGATTTTTGGAGCGTAATAATATTCTATCTGACACTCAGCATGGTTTTAGGAGGGGGCGCAGCACCGTCTCGGCATTGACGCGGTTTGCGGACTATGTTAATGGCAGCCTCGATTCAGGCAAACAATTGATTGCTTTATTTATTGATTTTAAGAAAGCGTTTGACACGCTGGATCACGATGTTTTACTACAGGCTATGAGTGAATGTGGAATCCGAGGTCCGATGAATAATTGGTTCAGAAATTACTTAAATAATAGGAAAATCAGAACAGTAGTCAATGGTGTGGCTGGTGAAGAGGCTGTCGTTGACCTTGGTGTGCCGACCGGGTCAGTGTTTGGGCCGGTGGGGTATATAATGCATGTTAAAGGAGTGGCTAATGTAATTAAGGAATGTCAAGTGTATATGTATGCAGATGATATGTGCCTACTTTATGCCTCAAAAGATGAAACTGAGATACAAAAATGCATACAAGAAGATTTTGATAGAATTACAAAGTGGGCTCATGATAATGGCATAATTATCAATATTACGAAAACCAAATGCTTACATATGCATTCCCCGTATAATCAACGTGCAAAATTGGTTAAATTAAATGATATATCCATAATAGGGCACTCGTACGAATGTTTACATGGTGAAAAGTTACAATGTTGCTGCCCTGCACTTCAATATGTAGATAAGTTTACCTATTTAGGATTAACTGTAGATTCAAACTTCAGCTGGAAATTGCACATAGGTAATGTTTGCAATAAACTTAGAGCCATTTTAGGAAAATGTTACCAGTTATGTAGATTAGTTAATAAAAAAACCTTATTTATTGTGTACTTTGCTCTGGCTGATTCAATTCTCAGCTACGGGCTTAGTATATATGGCCGTACCTTTGATACATACTTGTATGAGATTAAGAAAATACAAATAAGATTACTTAAGTTCCTAGTTAGCAAGGAATCAAAGTTAGATTGCAAGCAGGACTATGAGAAGCTATTTTCTAAGTGCGAAGTATTATCTGTTGACTGTAAAGTGCAATTTTTATTAGCTATTGAACATTATTATAGTGATAAATATAAAACAAAAAAGGAAAATAAGCATAATACACGTAGTATAAGAGAACGTAAACTAATACAACCGAAAGCCAATAACTACTATGGAGAGAGGGTAACTGAATATGTAGTACCAAAGTTATTTAATAAGTTACATATCTTAAGAACCGAACCTAGATTTAATACTATTGGGATATTAAAGGCGAAACTGAAGGCTTCGCTTCTTGATGCAAATCACTGATCAGCTGATCACATCTGTGATTCTATTGAGTAGCGGATCCATAGACGGTGGCCTTGGTGTCCCTAGTAATAAGTAATGCATGTTAGAATAGTTTAGTTATTAGTTTGTTTCTAAGGTAGGTCTAAATGGATAAAAGCAAGCGCATCTCGCCATCAAACTGTTAAGTTTGGCGAGTATAATTAATTGGAATCAAATGTACTTACCTTTAATGAAATAAATTGAAAAAAAAAAAAAAAAAATATAGGTAGAGCAATCACTACCCAAGGAAAAACAAAAATTATCAAAAATTTTGTAACTTTGTATGGGAGATCCATTATTTTTCATATTTCGCCTTATGTTTCATGTCATGGGGAAAGATAGTTGTGCAATTTTAGACTATAGGCTCACAACCTATCACTATGGCGATACACCAAATTTCCGAAGACCCTCAAATATTTGTCAGACGTGGCGTAAATGTCCGTTTTTTGCGGCTATTTGCGCTCTGCCTACCCCGCAAGGGATTATATGCGTAATATGTGTGTTTTAAGAAATAACTACACTAACACGTTCAAGAAAGAAAGTAGCGACGTTCAGAAAATTCAACTTTATGGTCCGGAAGGGATCTTATTTGTTAGATTCGATTTCGTTTTCTAACACTTGAAGGATCATAATTATAAAACGAAACCACAACGTCATGTTTTTTTTAAAACGCCCCAGTCTTGAGGTCCCGAGACAAAAAGGTCTAAACAATTAAGTCGTGAACCGTGACGTGCTTATTAAATATGCAATAAAATGACCCAGATACACGGACCACAATTTATACTATTCGGCTCGTGGGAAAACCACTACTGAAATAATTATAGCACCATAGTAAGTGTACAGGATGGGTAGAAAAGAGTAGCATATTTGATACTTTGCGAAAAACAAATGATTGAATTTGGAAAAATTGGCGAATAAAAAAGGAGTTCGTGCTTACTTCACAATATTGCCAAATAAGTAATTACTACAAAAGCATAATGGATTAAATTAAAATAATTTTTTGGGAACTTATCTTTAGTTGGTCAAAGTTAAACTATGGAAAATACATACATACATACACACATCACGCCTATAATCCCTTGCGGGGTAGGCAGAACGTAAACGGCCGCAAAAAAACGGACATTTACGCCACGTCTGGCAAATATTTGAGGGTCATTCGGAAAATTGTGTATCGCCATAGTGACAGGTTGTCAGCCCATCGCCTAAAATTACAATGCACACCCTCGAGTCCCTTAGTCGTCTCTTACGACTCCCACAGGAAAGAAATGGGGTGATGCTATTCTAAGCCGGCATCACACGGCACTATGGAAAATAATTTAGGATAATCCCACGAACTAAAGATAGATACTGGGTGTAATGTATGGGACGTTGTACCGAAAACTACGCAAGCATTCACTCTTACATTCTTATGAATTGATAAATACCTTGACTTCTCTTAGCCGGTTCTCTCACATGTCAAACGACTTGACAGACGCATCCGTTACATATCGTAACGCACCGTATTTGTATGGGAATAAAATCTGATTTCGCCATTTTCTTTCGTCTAACAGACGCATGCGTTACGTTGCGTTGAAAATATCCGTGGGGGAGGGAGGGAACCGTACAGGCGGACTTATCTGATGGTGTATTTTAATGGCGAAACTACATTATTTTGTCGTTTCCGGACTCAAATGATCCTCAAAGAAAGTTGTTTATTATTTATAATTCCTGTTAAAATTTTCGCCCATACACCGTTTTTTTTTCATAGACCAAAAGAATATTATTTTGTGACACCATGTATTAATAAAGATTGCACAAGTAAAGTTTATTGTTACTTTTATAGTTTAGGGCCTCCATTGTTTTATGACGGAAGCTGGTTAATTAAATTAAATGAGATGAGAGTTTAATGTGCTGTTTTTACTGATAATATAGGTACTTAGGTACTTGCTGGATGGAAATGATAAGAAGGAAATGAAATAAGAAAAGACTCATAAAATATACTCAGCCAGCAATAACTATACTTGCCGGCAACATTTAAAATCGGCCAAGTACAAGTCGGACTTGGGAAACGAAAGGATCAGTATTACACTGATGTGTAAAAATGGAATAAAATTTGCTTTTTTTTATGGGAGGCACCCTTAATTTTAATATTATTATTATTATAGAATTTGAAGTTATAGCAGCGGCAACAGAAAAACAGCATCTTAGAAAATCTCAACTCCCCAACTATGCCGGTTTATGAGATACAAGCCTGGTGATAGACGGACATACAGCGAACTAGTAGTAGGCGTTTGAAAAACTCTGACACCAGGGTGCACGACCCGGTGTCCCACACGAAAAGAAGAAGAAGGGAACTCTCAGAAATAAGGCACCCTTAAGATCCTTTGAGTACGGAACCCTAAAATAGAGAACAAAACGTGGTTAGCTATGAAGTTGATATTTATGGTATAGTTTTGGGACAGAACTATTGTTGTAGTAAGTGAAGTGGTTCTGTGCAAGTCTATTCAACCGGAACATATTTAACTTTAGTCACAGATAAGATGGCGTAAGAGAAAAAAAAAACAATCAACAACCAAAATAGACACACCGCCAAACGAAATTGGCAAATTGTCGTGGTTCGTGTTTATGCCAACACGTCATATTGCCATTTTGTTGCTATTATTTTATCGTTATCACAATTTTTTTTATCGCATCTGAATTTTAAGTGTTAACAATCTCAATACATATCGTAAAGGAAACATACTGCTAGACCAAAATGTTTGAATAAACAGTGTTTTCAACCAACTGTGCAAACTGTACGTGTTCTAAGTGAATTTCAAAAATGTTCTTTTAATTTCTGAAGTCCTAGAGCTATCATTATTGCTCTCGGAATGGATATAAAAAGTTTATAAAATCTGTAGTTATTACAATAACATTGTTATCTCAGCGTGATAAGAGTTTGTATTTGACACAGTAGTGTGTGAGTTTGAGTTGCGTATGATCGCACATTGTAAACATTTATTGAGCATATGGTAGGAAATCGACAGTGAATACTAAATAAAAATGAAGTCGTCGGTAGCTACGATTCAAGTAATAGCATTCTTGGTAAGTGACGCTTGATTTTAAACATACTTTCAGTCAATGCATCTCGCTAAAGGTACAGAAACCTAATATTATGATAAATAGTGATTTATCCCGCCGTGTGATGCCGGCTTAGAATAGCATCACCTCATTACCTTCCCTTGGGAGTCGTAAGAGGGGGCTAAGGGACTCGAGGGTGTGTATTTCAGTTTTAGGCGATGGGCTGACAACCTGTCACTATGGCGATACACGATTTTCCGGATGACCCTCAAATGTTTGTCAGACGTGGCGTATATGTCCGTTTTATGCGGCCATTTATGCTCTGCCTACCCCGCAAGGGATTATAGGCGTGATATATGTATATGTGTGTAGGACTGTAGTTACACGGGGTAGTCGGTTTAAAAAGTTTGATTTCAGGGTTCATCGACTCAGCCCGACAAATTTACACGACATGAAAATTTATTTTTACTATAGTGAGCCGTCGATTGATTGACCAGAACATTTTCTTTTTCATTAATCCATGTCAAACCCAACTACGAAGCAGAATTTTATATCCAGAGTGGATAAAACACGTGGCCTTTCTATTTCCAGGACCTGTTGGCAGCGGGTCTGATAGTGCCGCAGCTGCCTCCTCAGGCGAGGAGCTTAGGATGTGGTCACATCCTCGTGGGCCTCATGGCATCCTTGTACTCCGGATTGCAACTGGTCTCCAGCCCCATGACCGTAAGTCAATGATGCCAGCCATCATGAAAGTGATTTTAACCTACTGCTTCCGCGGTGTCTTCTTCCGGATGACTTAACTCCTCATTGAATGCTTGACGTGAGCTTATCCCTATCAAATGTTCAGGCATGAGTCTGGAGGTCCCCGAATCATACCATAGTATATTACAGAATTCCCGGGACCATACTATTATTTGTGTCCAAACGTAAACTTTTTTTTTATGTCACAGCAACCTAGTTTAGCTAGTGTAGGTGCACCATATCAAGATGAACCAAAATGAATGTTTCAATTTTATATGTTACTTATTTTTCAGGGAAGCCTAAGTGACATTAAAGGCCGGCTGGAAGTCCTACTGGTATCTTTATCACTAAGTGGCGTCGCTTATACTTTATTGGGTGTTACCAACTCTATTCTTCTGTTTTTGGTTCTACGAGGACTGCTTGGTAAGAATTTTCAAGATGTACTTAATGTAAAACGTACTAACATGGTGGTGCGGATGAGTGAAGGGTCTCCTACTGTTAGGTTTTAAAAATCATTTTTACAAGAATCAATTTAAAAATACAAATCCGTCAAAGACTTTCTTCAGCCAGAATGACCCAATCAAAAGATAGTAGTATATAATTGGAAGGAGATAGTCTCTTTGTACCGCTTCAGAAAAGAGGCGTGATTTATGTACGTTCGTACATATGTTATCAAATCGCAACTAATTTACCTGGCATAAAACAAAACAAAAATGGTATAATCACAACTCGATTCGATTGTCCTACCCTGATAACCTCAGCATAAAGGTCCCGTTTTACCTATGATAAAAAATACTGATAAATGGAATGAGTTAAAAAATATATAACAATATTTCATATTTTGTTCTTTACTGCATACCTTCTTCAAATAATTTCAGGAATAACGAAGCACACGCAGCTCTTGGCAATAGCCCTTACTCCAGACTATGTTGAGGACAAGAATGAATTGTCTCTGATTTATGGAAGACTAAACACCCTGAGACAAGCTGGGATGGCTATAGGACCCATCATTGGTGGCCACATCATGTACACCTTCCCTGACAATGGATTCACCATCATTGCGTTTCTGGTGGGAGCCATATTTGCTGTTAACTCAGGTAAGACGAAATTTTGGGCAAAACATTGTCCTTGTTAGATCTGATCTGAACACACCTTCTAGAAACATGATTTTACATATAGACTAATAGCCTTCAGAAGATTTAAGTACTGAAAATTCTCTAAGGTAGGTAAGGTAGTTCAAAGTCTTAGGTATCATATTAATGTAAACGTTTGTTCAAAGCACTAGTACGAAAACTGCCGAAAGTGGAGAAAGAAGAGGAGAAGAAAAAACCACAAGAGAGAGACGAGAAGAAAGAAGACGAACAATCAACCATTGCGCCAACTCTCATAAACACCGTGACCACTAGCTTCAACGAATCCCTAGATCAATTCTACAAAATTGACTGGAGCATCTACTGGGAAATATTCTCTTTCAAACTCTTCATCTCATTGTGCATTGGAGTTTTCATCAGCAACTACGTTTTGTTCGTTAAGATCAAACATGGTGTCTCACCAATTGTCACCGGCTACATTATAGCCGTGTTTTCCATCGTGGGCTCTTTGACAAGCTTCTTTGTTGATAAAATCAACGACTTCTATAAGAGAGACAATGATTACACTGAGAGAAATCTTCATGTTTTCGCTTTGCTTACTGTATCTTTAATAGGAGTCGCCTTATCTCCTAATGTATTCCTGTACGTAGTATTTGTTGTACCGCTAGGTGTAGCTTCGACTATGGGTAGTTTGATAACACGAGAAGTGATTTTGTGTAAAACTGATGAAGCCAACAGAGGTACAGTTTTAGGTGTGGCAAACAATGTAAGATCTATAACAGGAGTCTTAACTCCTTTGTTGACAGGCTTCATTGCGCACTTTGCTGGAGTCTTGCAAGTAGTCTACGTATCGATTATTTTAGCTGCCGTAGGAACTTACAAAAGCTATGTTATTCGAACAAAGGCTATAGAAACAAAGAGAAGATAAATTTAATTTTGTTTTAAGCACATTTTATTACTTTTTATTGAATTATCAGCGACCAAAATTTTTTTTTTCAATTTGAATGTAGCTAAAGCGACGAAAACCCGCTATAAATTTAATAATTTTAAACACTTTTGTGTTAGGTATACCTACAATAATAAAAAACATACAAAATTTCTACAGCAGGCAGGATATCAACCTGCTTAGGCTACATTCGATCTGTAAAGAATGGACTGGTCGTTAGGAATTAGTTGCAAAACTATCCCGGTAAATGAAGCGATGTCACGGATTATTGGCATTTGGATACACTATCATCAAATAAATAAGAGGCGACACTATCGCTAGTACTAATAGCGAAAGTCGTTGGTTTAAATCCTGCCTGCGGTAAAAAATAGCATGTTTTCTATATTTGTATACCCATACTAAATACAGGTTTCATATATCTCTGTAACTTAGACCGAAGCACATGTCCAATAAACACTTGCCTTAACACACAAGATTTTTAAAATATCAATCCTAATAAGACACACCTGCCTATCCAAAACTACAGGTGTCCACAGACGGTCGATTCATTTAATCGCTCTCCTTCTTAGCCGCGTGTAAAGACGGTAGCGTCATGGGTCGGCGAGCGCGCAGCTCCGGAAGGAACCTCGCCGTGGGAAAGTGTAGCCTAGTGCGACCAGACACCCACGCCCGACTCCTGTCGCTACTCATGTGAAAAGGGAATAGAGTAATTTAGTAAGAATTAGCATAATGAATAGACACCTTGGTCACGGTAATATTATCTATACAGTATTCTAACTTCATACAAACGGACGGCGCGCGAGCTATACCTACGCGCTCGGATCTCGGCATGCGCTCGGCATGCTAACAGTCGCGGGTGAGGCGGGTGTGCCGCAGTGACGAATGGACGGTGTGCAGATTTTAAATCAGTAACGGCACGAATTTTCACTCGAAAAAAGTACAAATAGTATTTAAAATTACAAGTAGAATATATTGTGCTGTTTTTGGTTGCATGAATTCCTCAATAACGCACCCAGAGGAATATAACTTTTTTTTGATTACCTAGAAACTCTGAAAGGTAAGCCAATAAATTAAATTTACTTACTATTAGGTAAGTAGGTACCTACTACGTAATTTGTAGCTTGTGTCTAAATAGATAGGTATTTCCCTGTATTTCCTTTTTATACAACCGTGTTATAGGTTTGACGCATCTGCAGGTCGTGGTATTTTTTTATTTTTATTTATGTGGTTATTTCTTAATTAATAAATAGAATAGAGTGAAGGAAAGTGATTAACACGAGTGAACTGGGCGACAGTGACAGCCCCATCACATGCTTACGTACCGCGCGGCTGTAGGCACTTATTTCAAGGACACGGCCGAGTTACAATACTGTATAGATAGTATTACCGTGCCTTGGTGGTCGAAATGAATACGCTGGAGATATTAACATATGGAAAAAAAACGATAAAGATGCCGGCTAAGAATAGCACCACCGCATTTCTTACTCGTGGGTGTCGTAAGAGGCGACTAAGAGACTCGAGGGTTACAATGTGTATTGCACATTTTAGGTGATGGGCTGAGTATCTGCCACTATGGTGATACACAATTTTCGAAATGACTGCTAAATGTTTGTCAGGCGCATTTCCAGTAGTGGACTGTTGTGGTTGTTAATGTAAATGTTATGTAAAAGGATTTTGACACTACGAAATCTAAGAATTTTCGTCAACAGATGTTCTATCCACAAACACTATCAATAATTACTGCTCTGAACAACAAATTCATCACTAAAACACATCACCCATAACACCTGTACGTAAAACTTCTTCTGTCATAAGCGCACCCACCTGTCATTCAGCCATAATCTTTCGCAAAAAGCCCGTTCAATACGTGTTTATAAATATTTATCACCAAGTCAGAGAAAGGAAACGTATTAGAGAGAACCTTCGAGCAATCAGAATGACGCCAAGATGAACTCGTCGCAATCACACTTGGCTTGCATCGAATACAATCGAAGAGAACAGACTCTCTACTACTCTTACCACAAATAAATTATTTGCGGGCGTCTATTTTGTGCTCTGTTAAAGTCAAGAATAAGAGGACTTTATGAAGTTTATTTCAGTTTTTACGCTGAACTATAAAAGAGTACGAAAGACGAAAAGTATATTTGCTAAACAAGTCGGCAACTGATTTGCTTTCGATTCAGCTCTTCAGGTAAGGTAATCTGCCATACTATAGTTGGGATGAAACTGAAGTAAGGCAGAAAGTTTAGCGATTGCCCCGTTCGGATATAAGAAGCTTATCCTATAGGACGAAACTCATATTTTCATTTTCATGAGTGTCTTACGAGTTGTCGTAAGACACTCATGAAACCGATGGCTCGCAGATTCGCACCAGCAGTCCATATAGACGAAGTTTCAATAAGAGGACTTTTTAAATCTGTGTACACAGAATTCATTTAATTTTCATGGTTTTATTCCAGTTATTCCTAGGGTTGCTTCTAAAATAAATCTCTTCCTCTGAGATCACCAATAGTAAAAGAAAATGGTTTTTATGCTTTTCTCGTTGACGGAAATGACTGTCGAGACGGCACGAGGCGGAATGCAAGGAGGTACGGTTGCGGTCATAACACTATTATCAGTTATAATGAATATTACGAAATGGCCACCCGTAAAGAGTTTGGCTGCAAGCGTTGATGATTTTTCTGCTTGTTGTTTGCCGTGTGATGCCGGCTTAGAGTTGCATCACCCCATTTCTTGCCCATGGATGTTATAAGAGGCAACTTAGGAACTAAGGGGTAAAATGTTTATTGTAATTTTAGACGATTGGCTGACAACCTGTCACTATGGTTAGTACGGTTTCTGAATTTCCCACAAATATTTATCGGACGTGGCGTAAATGTCCGTCTATACGGCCATTGCCGCTCTGCCTTTCCCGCAAGAGATAGGTATAGGCGTGGTGTATGTGTTGTTCTAAAAAGTATGGCCGCCGCCAGCAACATTACATTTTGCTAATTGGCATAAGTTCAAATGTATATAATCGAACCACGGATTCACACTACGCCGTCTGACGAAAATTAAGGTGCCGAATCAAAACTGTCAACCTAAAATCTCCCATTTTCACACGACTGCCCAACAAAAAAGGTGTGTCATGTTTTCAGATTTCATTTATGTATGTATAATATGCGATTCTTTAAAGGACTGAAATTCGTTAACCACTGAACATATTCGGAAGAATCCTTACATTATCCCGAGTGTCATAGGCTAGGCTTCATCTCAGAAAGCAGTCGTGTTTTTAAATTTTAATTTATTATGCTTGTTCCAATCATGTTCTGACCGCGACTGTACTGCTGTCCAAACAGGTGACTGTTCAAGAAGTAAGTAAAAAGTATTAGAATGGGCTGTTGGATGTGATCAGAATTGATTGGAAGTGGTGCTGGTACTGTCAGCAGCACACTAACCTAACCATTAAAAGGATTATCTTATACTAGTTATTCATAAAATAAGCAATATAAGTTGATCTATTTAATGGGTGGGTTGATCTGCTGATGATTGTACTTCAGGTTTCTGTACATCTAGTTAAAAGTATTTAAAAAATCTAGACTTCTTTATAATGATAAATCAAAACAACGAGTTTTGTGACGTGGTTGTAATTTTTGCGAAAAAATACACAAGACATACCACGCCTATATCCCTTGCGGAGTTGGCAGGCCTTAACGGCTTAAAATAAAGGTCCCTATCGCAACGTCTGACTATATAGGTTAGCTGTAATGAAAAAACCTTAATGCATCATTAAAGGTCGCCATTTTACATAATCTTAAAGGTGCCGTGTGATGCCGGCTTAGAATGTGGCGTGTGATGCTGGCTTAGAATAGCATCAACCAATTTCTGTCCCGCGGGTGTCGTAAGAGATGTAGTACAATTTTAGGCGATAGGCTGACAATCTGTCAGTACTGTGATAACGATTTTTCTGAAATGGCCTACAAATATTTGTGAAACGTGGGGATATCGACCGTTTTTCACGACTGTTAGCGCTCTGCCTACCCCGCAAAGGATAAAGGTGTGATAGGTGTGTGTGTATTTTACATATTAATTAGTAATTACATATGTCATATGTAAAAGAGTTTGTCTATTGCATTCCCACCACTAATCTGCATAAGAAAATCACGTTTACTCTGGGAGGCATTCAGGCGAAGAAATTATACTTATTACTTTTGTTTTTGTAGTGGAAGTGTGAACGACCAACAACATACCGATTATTATACCTATACTTGTACTGATAACACATGAATTAGTAGGTCTTCTTCAAGGAAGTTAGGTTATTCAATATTGATCATCGACACGCACCAGATAGACTTGTATGTTTATTTATTTTTCTTTTATTAAGTATGGGTTTGCTCTTGACTCTAGTCTAGGTCAGAGGACAGAGACAGAGTCTAAGATGGATCGAGCTCACCCAAAAGAAGCCTGTAGATATTAGGTTTGTATGCGTTTGGAAACACAGACGCAGGTAGTGAGCTGGTATGCTGCTTTTCTAAGCTGGCAACACACGGCAGCTAATTCATATTCGCCGTTCGTAATCTGGCCCCAGGACTTGGAGTCACGCGCTTCTCCTAACCACACAGACGTGGCCAAAATGGGAAATCACAATGAGACCAATACCGGGTGTTACTTCTTCTTCTTCGTGTCAATGGTTCGAAACTGTTAGATTTTCCATGTTACTAATCACCGTGAAATCCCATTAAGTCTCAAATTATATTCGACTCAGTCGCTTGTCGCCAGTTACAAGAAATAGTATACATACATTTAAGTAAGTATTAGTTTATAGCAAATAAATATTCCATATCTACTTGAGTTTGGAAGTAGACAGAAGTGACATAAAAACATAAGAAATCACAGAGATTTGAATAGAGTATAAAATGAAGTCGCTTTCCGTGTCCCCTATGTATGCTTAGATCTTTAAAGTAAGCAACGGATTTTGATGCGGTCATTGTGGTATTCTTTAGTAGATAAAGTTATTTAAGAGGAGAGTTTATCCCTTGCGGGGTACGCAGAGAGTTAATGGCCGCAAAAATACGGACGACATAGCCACGTCCGACAAACATTTGAAGGCCAATTCAGAAAAATCGTATATCACTATTGTGACAGGTTGACTTGTCAAAAATTTCTCGGTATTTAACTGTTTTGAAACAAGAGAAATGCCGCTACAATGTTTTATTTAGCCAATCCTACTAGAAAAGGTATGTATTTAAATTATAGCATATTTTTGTGTATTAACTTTAAAACAGTAATCATAATATTGGAAAAATTATTGAAATAGAGGTAACTTTGGTTTTTTTTCATCCAGTAGCAAATAATTATTTCTTAAAACCCTGTATAAAACCTCCCCATAATACTAACACCTAATAAGAATCATCCTATAGGCATATGCGTATCTTATCAGATTCAAATACGTGTAATAAAATTATTCAATCGCATTGACATTCTAAGTGTGTAAAGTATTTGGTGGCTTCTGAATTGGTTGTTGACCTTCTCTTAACAAATAAAGTAAAATAATGTGGGAAACTAAGTAATATTAGGCAGATAAGGCATGAGAACTGTATAAGTAATTGATTCATTGGTTATTTTAAGAAGAATTATGTGACAGTTGTACGATAAAGGTTGTTGTTGATAGACTTTCATTCATAAGAAAGACTGATGATAAGGGGTAGGGAGTTTGATATAAGTACCTAAGTTAAAGTTAACTGCGTATATTTCAAGGAGAGAACCAGCATATGAAACTGACAAAATGTTTCAGGCGACCGGCTTAATGGGAAATTTTCTACGGATTCTCGAGTGTCATGTAGAGGGCGCTAAGCTTAATTGAAATAACGTTTCCTTACACAAAAACTGTATCACTTTATAAATAATTCTTTATTTTGTGTTTATTGAATTCTTCTAAATTTATTGTTGATTGTTTGTTTACTTACACGCATGACACTCAATATAATAGCAAGGCGATAAGTTTATTTTGTAGTAAATCAAACTAACATAATTAATTTGTTACGAACACAACGTGAAACGGAACCTGTGACAAAACTATGGCTGACGCCAGCTATATTGAAACGTCAAATTTTCAGTTTAGCACAGCGCCCTCTGGTTTAACATTTAGAACTATCAAGAGAACTGTCAATAGAAAAACTCCCATTTGTATTGGATTGCCAATTTTTTATATTTGGACCTATGTTCCTTTGGGAAAGTATTCAGTCAAGGGACTCGAGCGTAGTGTTTGCAAATTTAGTCAATGGGCATCAAATGTTTGACAAATGTGGCGTAATGTTCGCTCATAGGCGACATAAAACTGGTGGACGCCAAGCTACGAATACATAGCCTGGCACATCGCCGCAAGGTTGCCTGCTTGTCGGTTTTTGCAGATTGTACTTCTGAGAGTGTGCTCAAGAGCTTCACGATCTTGTTCCACCAGCTCCCTTCTACCATCGGACATCCAGATGTACCGCCGGATACCATCCGTACCTGGTTGCCATTCCACCAATTCGGACTAAGCGCTTCCAGTCATCATTTATAATGCGCACTGCTAAAGAGTGGAACTCACTAACTGCGTCTGTGTTTCCAAACGCATACAACCCTAATCTCTTCAAAGTAAAAGTGAACAGGCTTCTTCTGGGTGAGCTCGCTCCATCTTAGACTCTGTCTCTGTCCTATGACCTAGACTAGAGTCAAGAGCAAACCCATCATATAAAAAAATAAAAATTACCTAAGGCCGTTTACGCTCTGCCTACCTTGCAAGGGCTATAGGCGTGATATGTATCCTAACGACAACACACAATGCAGCCCAAACAATCTATATACAGGTGCAGAGCCCGACCAGTTATAGGTACTTATTCCAGGCACGTTCTTGAGTGTGTTTACACGGCGCCTACGTTGCCAGGAACGTTTTATTCAAGAGCTATTAGAAACTAGCGATAAAGGTTTTATTCAACAACTCATAGTTTGGGGCTAGATGGCGCAGTATGAATTGTCCAGCATATATCACATCAGCCTATAGCAGTCCACTGCTGAACGTATACCTTTACCTATTACGCTATACGGCACGGTCTCACGTTTTCGCCATTCAGTCGCTACCAGTCGCCAAAATATTAGGAGTCTATGTGAGTTTGTGTGTGTGTGTATGTATGTTTGTTACCTCTTCACGCTCAAACGGCTTGACCGATTCGGATGTAATTTGGAACACAGGTAGAGTATAACCCGGAACACTTTTTACCGCGGGAAAACAACTATTACCACGGGGAAATGATTGGCAGTGGGTGAAACTGCTGGGCGGAATTCTAGTAGATAGGGCATTAAGCTTTTTTATTCAACAGCTTAGTTAGTATAAAGGATGAAATATTACTAGTGGCCGAGAACGGAAACTCAAGACGGGTTGGTGATAATGAACACCTTTCCCCTAGGAAAGTGGGAGTCGTAAGAGGCGACGAAGGGACTCGAGGGTGTGTATAGAAATTCTAGGCGATGGGCTTACAACCTGTCACTATGGCGATACACAATTTTCCGAATGACCCTCATACGTTTGTCAGACGTGGCGTTAATGTCCGTTTTTTCGGCCGTTTATGCTCTGCCTACCCCGCAAGGGCGCCTACGTTGCCGTTGATAAAGGCGTGATATATGTATGTATGTATGTTCCCCTAGGAAAATAGGTCAAAAACGATGAAAAAAAATTGGACCTCGCATACAAAATTTCTGATTAGGTTATTTGAGTTACCCTATATTTCAACCTATGTTTTTAGGAGAAAGTTGTTCCTTGTCACAAGCTGGTCTTGAGTTTTCACTATCGGTCACTAGTAAAATGTCACCCTATACAGGCTGTCAATTTAAATGCGTGCAATATGTTAAGGGCAGGGTAAGCAACAACTGAACAACTTTCCCCTAGAAACATTGGTCGAAATATAAAAAAATGGACCTCCCATACAAACTGACCCGGAACCGGAACACATTTTGTTTGGGAGGTTAAAATATATTTTTTATATTACGACCTATGTTTCTAGGGGAAAGTTGTTCAGTTGTCGATACTTAACCTACCCTTAAGCTATGGCACGCATTTAAATTAACACCCTGTATAATCACAAGGGCTTTACTGCTGACCAACGAGGCAGCTCATTAAAAATCAGAACATGAAAATTACCAAATATGACAATTTAAAAAATATTATATGTAAACTAGCGGCCCGCCCAGCGGTTTCACCCGCTGCTAACTGATTTCCCACGGGAAACTGATCTTCTCCCGACATAAATCATACATAAAAACCTAGTGATTTAAAAAAAAAACTTCATCCAGATCCGTTAAGTGGTTTTGAAGATTTACTACATGCATTGCATACAAACAAACAGACAGGGCCAGACGTTGGAAGCGACTTTACGTTATACTATTTAGTGATAATTGGTCTCGCTTCATTAACGCATTAGGCTAGGATGTAGATAAAATTTTGTATGAAGCCCAGATAAGAGGTAATTTAAAGACTTTATATTGGCAAGATGCATTGACGGAGTTGGACGCTACAATTGTATCACTACATAGTAAAAATAAAGTCGCTTCCCGTTTGGTGTCTCTTTATACCGGGTGGCCCGAATAGTGACGTTTGAATGCCTTATACTGAGGGGTATCCGAATTACCCCCATGTATGTTCCGCGATTTTTTGTAACTTCTGAGTTATTCAACTTATAAATTTGTATGAGGAAAATTGAACTGGGAGGCTATTTTTCTTTTTTTGTTTATTTCAAAGTACAGATCATGAAGATAATGTCATAGAAATAACCGCTTGAAAAGCCCTTTAACGGAAATTAAGAAAAGAAGAAAAAAGCCGGCGAGTCAAAATTTTTCTCGTACAACTTTAAAAGTTTAATAACTCGGAAAGTACAAAAAATCGCGGAACGTACATGGGGGTAATTCGGATACCCCTTAGTATAAGGCACTCAAATTTTGTCTTTGGAAGTGACTATACGGGCCACCCTGTATGTTTAGAACTACCCAACGGATTTAGATGCGGTTTTTTTTTATTAGATAGAGTAACTTGAGAGGAAGGTTTATAAGTATAATTTATTCCGGGAAATTGTCACATTCCCATGCGAAAACGGGTAGCCCAACTGGTAGTAAACTTTTGACACATTTAAGGATTAAAATTTCAAAAATGCTGAAACCCGTATTTAATTATTTTAAGTTATGTATGAGTCTAATCAGAAATTTTGAACCACATCACATTTAAGATAAAAAGCTTTCATACAAACTTTAACCCCCTTTTCATCCCTTGGAAGATTAAAAAAAACGGAATTTTATCAGCCTATGAACGGGATTTCCATCTTCACCGAATTTTGCATATCTCTGTTTGTATTATGGAAATAAAATATTATTTTTTCTCAGTTTTCGTGACAGTATAAATGCTAAACTACTAAAGCTAGAGAGATAAAACTTGGATATGAAGTTTTTTATGTAATAAAGGCCTGTTTTTTTTTAATTCCCCAAGGGATGAAAAGGGGGTTAAAGGTTTGTATGAAAGTTCGTTGTCTTAAGTGTGATCCGTTTCAAAATAAGTGATTAGACTTATGACTTAAAATAATTAAACACGTGTTTCAGCATAGTGAAATTTTAACCCTAAATAGGGTCAAAAGAGGATCAAAAGTTTGTATGAAAGTTCGTTTTTTAAAATGAATGTGATCCGTTTAAAAATTTGTGATTAGACTAATAACTTAAAATAATTAAACACGTGTTTCAGCATTTTTGAAATTTTAATCTTTAAATGGGTGAAAAGGGGGTTAAATGTTTGTATGAAAGTTTTTTATCTTAAATGTGATCTGTTTCAAAATTTCTGATTAGATACTTAACTTAAAATAATTAAATACGTGTTTCAGCATTTTTGAAATTTTAATCCTTAAAGGTGTCAAAAGGGGGTCAAAAGTTTACTACCAGTTGGGCTACCCGTTTTCCCATGGGAATATGACAATTTCCCGGAATAAATTACACCTATAAACCTTCCTCTCATGTTACTCTATCTAATAAAAAAAACCGCATCAAAATCCGTTGGGTAATTCTAAAGATATAAGGAGACACCAAACGGGAAGCGACTTAATTTTATACTATGTAGTGATTACCCATAAAAATTCAAAACCTAAGGACTCCACCTGTCGCATTGAAAGTGTCCCATTGAAAGTGTCCCATTCAAACCCTTGTAGCATTTCTAGTTGGAGAGTACGTGCTAAACGATTTGTATTACAAAAGCATTCACTATTGAAAGAAGATTCATATAATTCCTTTCACGTTTTTTCTGTTTGTTTGTACGACGCTTTTAGAGGCAATCAAATGTTTAAACGTTTTGGGAGTGCAGATGAGTGACTTGGTTTGAAAGGTACTCGATTTTCGAGTTCGAAATTTAAAACACATTATTGCGAAGGGTTGGCTTAGAATAGCATCACCCCATTTCTACACGTGGTTGTCGTAAAAGACGGCTAACGGTGAATCCAGGGAGCAGGCAGCAGCGTTCCCTGTGAATACATCTTGCACTGCGTTTGCTAATCCTCCTGCAATGCGTGGTAACTATGACAAATAACCTCCAATAAAGATAGTCCACTGCTGGACACAAATGTGGGACTATTGTGGCTGTTGAAGAAGTGAAGTTAACGAACATCCAAGTCTGCTATCACTACATACTTGACAAATATAGGTTCTTAAATGGCGTCTCTCATTGCTCAGTTTTGATGTTGCAGGTTTGATACTAGCATTTGCATTTATGTTAAATTGTCATTTTATAAAGCGAAGAACAAAGAGCATCGCCTACTTTATAGATAACACTTTTTAGGCAGTTAGGCAAGTCATATTTATTCCTTACCGAAAAATCATCAACCCCAAATAACATCTCGGAAGCAAGTGATAAATTTCAAAATTCTGAGCAACTCCACTTTAATAAACTAGCCATTAATCCATGCGCAATTGCATCATGGGCACTCAGACGAATTCGAAATTTAAAACAATTTCTCAGTTGATAAATGTAAACTCGTTATTTTGATTGGTGGAGCTCGCGCTGTGCCGGAGTGAAACGGTGTGTCGAGATTAATGATAAAAACCTCTGCAGTAAGCTTTTAGCTTTTTGTTTTGGAGATCTCTTTGAATTCTCTCTTTTCGTGTGGGACACCGAGGCGTCCAACGATCCGATGAACCCTGGTGTCAGTTTTTCAACCGCCTACTACCACTAGTAGGCCTCTGACATGGTTGTGTTACGACCGCCGTCTATATTATCATAGACAGCAACCGGGATCGACGGCTTAACGTGACCTCCGAAGCACGGAACCATTTCGTTTCGGACAATCAGTTGGTTCACCCTGCAATGTCCTAACCAAACTGGGAACAAATTCCCAAAGTGATAAATATCAGCTTTGTGAGTGTCCCACCGAGAATCGAACCCGGAACCTTTGCGTCGCAGGCAGTCGCACTACCACTGTGCCACATCGGCCGCCTCTTTAAATTTACAAATTGTTTCGCATTTTCTTGTAAACTGGTTGTCTTTGGGGGCAACTACAGGGAATCACAGACTACAACAGGCTTAAAGTTCAGAAACGAACACAGTATTTTAAGTAAATAGGTCTTATTCCGTAAAGATAGCGACGATGTTTGCGAAACAACTATTATTACAGCTGATTACTTGTAAGTTTAAAAAGGTAAAATCTTTTTGTAGGGCAGCAACATTCTTCACAGTTTGCAACTTGTTAATTGCACATCTTCGAGTTTAAAAATAATCCAATCGTGACTTGAAAAGCTTTTTAACGACCCACGGAACAACTACTGAATGGAGGAATTGATGAATATTTATGCCGACATTGCCGACCACCGAAGAAATCAAGGACAAGAATTAAAAAAATCTGAACTGAACGATGGAAATACAATAAAAAAATACATACACACATATCACGCCTATTATCCCTTGCGGGGTAGGCAGAGTGTAAACGGCCGCAAAAACGGACGATTACGCCACGTTTGACATATATTTGAGAGTCATTCGGAAAATTGTGTATGGCCATAGTGACAGGTTGTCAGCCCATCGCCTAAAATTGCAATACACACCCTCAAGCTTATTCACCTCTTACGACTCCCACGGGAAAGAAATGGGGTGATGCTATTCTAAGCCGGCATCACACGGCTCAAATAAAAAAATATTCTTTTTATACCAGCATTTGTCTCGATTCCACGTTATTGACTAAAACGGCTCATTAAAAATAGCACTGTCACTTTCCGTTTAGAAAAGGATAATATAAGTCATAGAATGAGGTCAATTCGGGATTTAAATTTTCCTTACTTGCCTTAAATTAGTGCTGTCACTTTCCGTCAAATAGGTTCAGAAAAGGATAGAAGATATCTAAGTCCTGTCATTTTTAAAAACGTCAAGGGTTTTTTTGCCTTTCCTAGTCAATTTAGTCGCCATTGTTTTGATCGTCGCCTTATTTTGACAGATAACACGTATTTTGCATGAAATTATAAGACACTAGCTGTTACCCGCGGCTTCGCCCGCGTACTCATAGAGTTTTATTAATTAGTTGTGTATTCTAAACGACACATCGTAAGGCGAACAACTGTGTAAACTGGGAGGGCACTAAAATCACTATTCACCGATACACAGACGACACTACACTGGAATGGTTCACTTCCTTGAAAAAGTATATAATTTGTGGTACCTGGGCGCTACCATCACTAATACAGGCTATTGTAAAATCAAGTAATGAGGCGCAAGAATGATCCTTGAGTTCTTTTGCCACTTTGCACTCATGATCACTGGAAAAGTCGATGGCAAACGACCAAGAGGTTTCAGTACAATTAGGTGGTCTCATTAAATACACTCAGCGCTCTATGTCGCCAAAGATACGCAGCGATGGAAAAGAATCCTGAATGAGAAAAATATTTCCCATCAGGGGAATTACGACCTTCAATAATGAAGATATTACGACGCTAGAAAGAAGATTATGACACATTTATAGTGTAAGGAAAAACAGGCATTTAATGTTAAAAGTAAAGATAACGTAATTTTAATAGAGACGCAGTCACTAAACCGGAAAAATTATCGTGAGTAATATGGAAGACATATCTTGATGGAGAGCGCGTATACAAAAATTGTCTTTCAAAGGGGAGGGATTTATGCTTTTACAGTGTTTCGGAGCGTTTGTTTCCAGAAGAGTGTTAAAGACATAGTACACAGCTTAATGGACACAGAACAGAGCACTATTTTAATACGCTATTATCATGTTTAACTGTAGAAATTAACTTTACTACTGTGGTAAGAAGTATCTCAAGTACATACCCACATCACCCTTAAAGCCACATTCATATCCCAAAACTCATATTCAAGAGACATTCTCATAGTAGTGCTATACAGGGTGTAAGTGACAGCCCTTCGAATACTGATTGGGTGTATTCAAACCATGAAACTGAACAACCTGCCATAGATTAAATTCTTTTTTTCTATATCCCATACAAAATCACAATCAGCTCACTGCATTTACTATGGGAATATCAGTATTCGGAGGGCTGTCCCTTACATCCTGTATATACATCTTTTTTATGTGGTATGGATGTATTCTATGCTACACAATAATCAGTTTTCCGATGGGAAAAATATGTTTTTCCGAGATAAAAAGTAACCTATGACACTCACCAGCTTTTCATCTAACTGCTTTCCAAAAAAAAAATGCTTTACATCGCTGCATGATACTCATTTATGTATGTAGTATGGATGTATTCTATTGCTAAACATTAATCGGTTTTCCGAAGGGAAAAATATGTTTTTCCGGGATAAAAAATAACCTATGTCACTCACCAGCTTTTCATTTAGCTGCTCTCAAAAAAAAAAATGCTTTACATCGCTGCATGATACTCATCTATGTTCGTAGTATGGGTGTATTCTATTGCTAAACATTAATCGCTTTTCCGATGGGAAAAATATGTTTTTCCGGGATAAAAAGTAGCCTATGTCACTCTCCAGCCTCTCACCTAACTGCACACCTAAAAAACACTGCATGATATCGCTCTGTTGTAACGTGAAAGAAAGACAAACAAACAAACAAACAAACAAACAAACACACTTTCGCATTTATAATATTATAGTAAATAGTAATAGTATATAGTATGGATGACACGACTAAAATATCTCCTATCCTTTTCTAAACCTATTTAACGGAAAATGACAGCACTAATTTAAGGCAAGTAAGGAGAATGTACATCCCGAATTGTGGCCAATTTAGTCATGTCTTAAATATTTAGTCTATGATTTCCGCGCCATTTTGCAGATTCCCTTGTACGTTTAACCGCCATTTTTTTCATCGCCGCTTAATTTTGACATTTACCGCGTAAATGCGGAAAATCACAGACAGTTTAAGCGATCATCTTCTAACCTTATCTAAGCCAATTTAACTGAAAGTGATAGTGCTATTTTAAGTTAGAGATATAAGTCGGTAGTATGAAGCGACTATTGTCAACCGGTAGAGTTAGGCGGCATTTGCTAAAAAAATCATCACACAAATCTTTATCCTCATCTCATTTAAGTTTGACACTTTGAAACTGGAATAGGCTAGGTTAAACGAGCAATATCTAAGAAAAGACCAAAAGATGCCGACTACTGTACAAAACAGTAACATCAACAACCTCATTGTTTCCTGCTTCTGTTATGATGGCGACAACCCCGTTACGCAGAATCTGATCCCACTTTTGATGGTGTTTATCAAACAATCGGACCAGATTTACAATCAACGGTCGTGTTTAAAACTTTTGAAGAGTAGTCTCTTCTTGTAATCAATTTACGTCTGAATTGAAGGTTTTTATGATAGTATTGTATTTCCCCCTACTATTGTCAGTCATATGGATTTCGATTTCTTGTTTTATCATGCATACATCTACCTACTAAATATAAAATACTAAAAAAAACTAGCTCTCCGTGCAAACAATACCACAGAACGTCCTTTGCTTGGCATAATATTAATGTTCAATTAGACCTTACAAAGTCGGTGAAATATTCGCGGTAATTTTAATTGTAAATGTTAGTACCGAAAGTGGAGGGTTTTGGCAGTTTGCTCTATAACTTTAAATACAGCAAATATTTTATAGTCTATGCAGGTTTTAATATTGCTTTAATCTTACACTAAAAAGGTCATTCTGGTGCATTATTTGCATTATGAGATATGTTTTTTTCGTGAAGTGGCGCTTGTTTCGCGGCACCACTCGCCTAGTCATCGGTGCATCTGGCCGGAGGGACCTAGGTACCTATACTAAGTCTTACAAATCAAATTTGTTCACCCATTGTTCAGCTTGAAAATGTTTCAACTGTTGCAAATCGCTTACCGTATCGGTTAATTGAACAACAATATCAGGCAATTGCGATAACTATTGTTTCAGTAACCATTATTTTTATTTTTTTTGTCAAATAATAAAACTGCAACCCAACGAAGTTTAAATGTTTTGTCATCCCAGATAAAGATGAAGAGACGAGCTAAATACCCATGCCCAAAACTGGATGGAGGCGGTTTAAGGTAGGAAAAAGAGGAAGAAGAAGAGGGAGCCCTTTGCCCTCCAGTGGGACATGTCTAGTATTGTCTAGCTCAAAATTAAGTATAAAAAATAAAAATATTTTTTTTTTGTATCGCGCTTGAAGTACAATTTGCAACGGAAATGGCGGATTTGCGATAGCACCAATATTGCGCTAAGGCAAGAAAATTAATTGCGTTTGATTTTCATTTTGTGCGATATATCTGTAAAGCAAGAAAATCGAGAATTGCGTTTAGAAAATCAAAAGCGATTAATTTTCATTTTAAAGGTTCATGTTCCTTAAGGAAACGGAACAACTCAGTTTAAAGGGCAGCTTACGCAGTTTTCCTAGCACCTTGTTCAACTAGCTACTCAACTTTACACCATATTCAACTTGATTTACAAGAAAAATCATCAGAGAGCGTATATGTCGCAGTATTATGGCAGAATTAGGATTTCGGCCGAAATCCTAGGATTTTGGCCAAAAGCCGGATTATGCTAAAATCGTAGACTTCATTCGACCATCGTCCTAAGTAGATCTAGGATTTCGGACATAATCCTAGGATTTTGACCGAAATCCTGGATCTACGTAGTAATATGGTAAAACGAAGGCTTCAGAACACTTTTTATAAATTTTGTAGTGACTATACACCTACATACATAAATACTTGCGGAGTGTGCAGAGTTTTAATGGCCATAAACAATTTTGATGGCTATTTTAGATTAAACGTAAATGACTATAGAAAAATTAAATGGTAATACACATTAAAACTTTCATCCGTTAGTCGCTTCTGGGTGTCGTACCCGCGGGAAAGAATAGGGGTGATGCTATTTTAAGCTGTCATTACACGGAATAGTGACTATCGCCATGCATTACTATTTGTCTTTACTTTAATTTGTATTCTTATTATGCTTTTGGAGAGAAAAATAAGAACTTAAGAAAATTTGATGAAACAAAATAAATGACACAAAAAATATTTATAATAATCAAACCAGTCTTTTATTTTTATTGATTCCAAATAGAATGTACTAATCACTATTATTATTAGGTATCTAGTCTCGATATAAAAAATAACCATTTTTCATAAACATTTAAGTGCTAACCTCTTCTAGCTATGATAAATGTAACAAAAATTAAATAATTTGTTTTTCCGTCATTAACATAATTTTTTGAGTATCATTTCTTTCATTAAAGATTTTTCAAGTAGTAAAAACAATATTTTTTAGATAATCACATAAGTAACTGTTTATAATATTATTAGATGAGTAATAAAATAAACATTTGGGTGTCTTGTCTTTTACAAAATATAACAAGGTAAACAGAACCTCCTGTTATCATTTGCATCACCTAGTATCTAAATAAAGATTATGAATGATAGAAATAAACACTTTTCTTGTTTAAAAATAAATTAGTAGTTTCGGAAAGAAAAATAATTTCACATAAACAAAAAATAACAAATTTAGCGTTGTTCTTATCGATTGGTCTTAGTTTAATCAACATCGATTCCTTTAATAGATTAGGTTGGACTCTTTTCTTAATTATTGACTTTGTTTGCGACTGACTGAGAACGCAAACAAACAAAGGATGCCGCACGAATAAAAACAAAGGACGCCGCGCGCGTGGGAGGAGCGTATTGTTCCCTCCCCGCTCATAGATTCCCCCGAATCGCGATTAATGCCATAATACTAAGCAGATCCAGGATTTCGACCAAAATCCTAGGATTATGACCGAAATCCTGGATCTGCTTAGGACGATGGTCAAATGTAGTCTACAATTTTGCCATAATCCGGCTTTTGGCCGAAATCCTAGGATTTCGGCCGAAATCCTAATTCTGCCATAATACTGCGACATATATATGAAAACATTAAACCCAATAAGAACTTCCTCATTACTTCTTCAAACAACCAACTCTATATCTGCGCTGTAACAATTTCCTCATAATAAAAAAAGGAGTGTAATGTTTTTAGAGTTCATGTATGTATGTTTATATGTGCGATTCTTTAAAGGACTGAAACTCTTTAACCACTGAACAGATTCGAATGGAAATTGTATCGGAAGAATCTATACATTAGCCCGATTGTCATAGGCTACATTCTACACATAATAACTAAATGACCTGCGAAATCGCGAAAAATAAATCAGCTGTTCCATAAATTTTGGTTGAAAAGGAATTATACAAGATGTAAAGGGCAATGTACTGTGGAGTCTATGTTAATAAAGGGAAAAAATACGATTTTCCGTAGAAAGTCCAAAGTCAGTCAGCTGATCGGGAATTTTGTACTGAGGGTCGAGTTTTTTTCTTGTTTACCTAAATAGGCTCAATAGAAAAAGCTGTCTCATGGTCTAATCATACCTGCAAAGTTTTCGGTACACCCCGTATAGAACAACTGTTTTTATTTGCACGATTTCGTTGGTGGGCATGGTTAAATTTGTTCTTAAACGTCAGTAGAACAATCCTGCAAATTTCACGTTCTGACTAAAAAATAACCCTGTATCCGAGTAAAAGCGGTCATATACAATGCGTCTCCTCGACTGCTTACAATGTTAGCATTGCACAAGGAAGAGATAAGGTACGTCAACAATAAGGGCTTTATGGGCACTACACACAGACAGATATATCAACCTGAATATATAATACGATAGGACAAAGTCTGGTGTACCACGTGGCCTGCATTAAAACGTATATATATATATGTCGCAGTATTATGGCAGAATGGATTTCGGTCGAAATCCTAGGATTTTGGTCGAAATCCTAGGATTTTGGCCAAAAGCCGGATTATGGTAAAATCGTAGACTTCATTCGACCATCGTCCTAAGTAGATCTAGGATTTCGGCCATAATTCTAGGATTTTGACCGAAATCCTGGATCTACGTAGTAATATGGTAAAACGAAGGCTTCAGAACACTTTTTATACATTTTGTAGTGACTATACACATACATACATAAATACTTGCAGAGTTTTAAGGGCTATTTTAGATAAAACGTGAATGACTATAGAAAAATAAAATGGTAATACACTTTAGTCGCTTCTGGGTGTCGTACCCGCGGGAAAGAATAGGGGTGATGCTATTTTAAGCCGTCATTACACGGAATAGTGACTATCGCCATGCATTACTATTTGTCTTTACTTTAATTTGTATTCTTATTATGCTTTTGGAGAGAAAAATATGAACTTAAGAAAATTTGATGAAACAATGACACAAAAAATATTTATAATAATCAAATCAGTCTTTTATTTTTATTGATTTCAGATAGAATGTACTAATCACTATTATTATTAGGTATCTATATCTAGTCTCGATATAAAAATTAAACATTTTTCATAAACATTTATTTACCAACATGTATGGGGCTAGTACCCTGAAATAAAGAATTTTCATTTTACTTATTTAAGTGGTAACCTCTTCTAACTGTGATTAATATAACAAACATTAAGTAAAACGGTTTTCTGTCATTAACATAAACTTTTGAGTACCTATCATTTCTTTCATTAAAGATTTTTCAAGTAGTAAAAACAATATTTTTTAGATAATCACATAAGTAACTGTTTATAATATTATAATATGAGTAATAAAATAAAAATTTGGGTGTCTTCTCTTTTACAAAATATAACAAGGTAAACAGAACCTCCTGTTATCATTTGCATCACCTAGTATCTAAATAAAGATTATGAATGATAGAAATGAACACTTTTCTTTTTTAAAAATAAATCAGTATTTTCGGAAAGAAAAATAATTTCACATAAACAAAAAATAACACCATCCCTCCCCGCACCCTCCCCGCTCATAGATTCCCCCGAATCGCGATTAATGCCATAATACTAAGCAGATCCAGGATTTCGACCAAAATCCTAGGATTATGACCGAAATCCTGGATCTGCTTAGGACGATGGTCGAATGTAGTCTAAAATTTTGCCATAATCCGGCTTTTGGCCGAAATCCTAGGATTTCGGCCGAAATCCTAATTCTGCCATAATACTGCGACATATATATATATATATAATATAATTACTAGTCACGTTTTGTGCACGGGAATTTTCTGCCTAAATTGACTACAATAGGCATCTACGGGCGCATCAGGGCTGACTTGATAAGAAGTCGAAGTAGTCGCCATGGCCGAAATCTGTCGAAAAAATCATCATCATTTAGTACTATTTTATCAATATGACTGCTAAAATATGTTTTCACTAAACTGGATTTTTGGAGATCTTTAATAGCTTCCTTGTCTATCTGCTATTCTAGTTACTGCATAATATTAATACGATATGAAATGAAAAACTCAAAGCTTATGACAGATGTCAGCAGGCGCAACTGTGCCTGCAGGCCTATACGCACCAAAAGTAACTGAACTTTTACACTGACACGTTGTCGAGTCGACCAATCACAGAAAAAACACACAGTCGAGAGAGGCGCAATTCATTCCCCAGTTAGTTACCTCATTGGCAGATTGATCGAATAATCGTAGCCGTAACACCCAGTTAGTGCTGCTACGCTACAGTCCCGCTTTGTATCAATGTTCAAATAGACCTAACCTTCGAGCAACGCGGTCCTCCGTCTCTTTCCAATTAAAGGCCGCATTGATCGAAGGACCTAACCAGGTCAGTCCGTCAGCCTGACGAAGTAAGACGGTGTGCACAAGTTGAGTGTAAATAAAGCGATCTGCGACACTTCCGAGAAGGGGGTCGCGGCTCGCAGGCAGGCACAGGTGCGCGTACGCATACGCACGTGCGATGAACCCGCTAAGTAGGCTAACGACTTATTACTGGTACTGCCGAATTATCTTGACTGAGCCGATGGCGTAGCGGATAGTACCCGCTTACCTTCCTGTTACACCGAGGGTCGTATGTTCGATCCCCACTAGACACAAATGTGTCAAAATGATATTAAAATGTATACTCATTGATTTAATTTTGTTACTAAACTATTCTTACTTACTTACTTTCTATGAAATGAAATATTTAAGAACACCCATTTTTGACTAGGGGTAAGCTTAAAACCAGCAGTGTGCTGTGCCTACACCCATTCCAGCTCATATTATATATTTGTACTGAATTTATTGATTGTTGTGCCTAAGATGTGATGCGAAATAAATATATTCGTATATTTTGTATTTGTTTAAATCATTTTAAGATATTTGTTTTTAGTCTGGGTGTTTCTATGTATAATATGTATTCATTTACAAAAAAAAGTATATAAGTATTAATATTAGCTATTTGCTTAGTTTGGGGCTAGATGGCACTGTGTGAATTGTCCAGGATATTTATTTATTTATCTTAAAGAAGCGTGGGCTCGTGGGCTAACGACATATTACTGGTACTGCCGAATTATCTTAGAGAGCAGCGTTGTTGCTCAAGTGTTTTGAAAGAACATATAAGTAGTAAGGTAAATCAAAGGCAAGTCAGAAGCGGTAGACAGCTTTATAGTTAGAAAGATGTGGAAGGTATAGATATAAAGGGAATATTAGGAACTCAACAGAGGGTGATATTATAAGGTATAAAGGAAGTACCTATAGAAATAGCCGATGGAGATTTAAGGCAAGGGCAGGAAATGTATGCGTAGGTAATGAGTTGATGATTACCTATTTTTTGTATAAAGGAAGATAATATGCTTAAAATAAATTATCCATAAATGAACATATTGTAAAATTAGAACGCAGAGAAAGATTGAATTGACTTTAACTAGTGCAGATACCTTTCGCATTTAGATTGTTTTTCTGAATGAAATACAAAAGAGTTAAGTTTAATATTAGTTTATGAGCAATACATTATTTGAACTTGAATAAATTCACAATGCTACTTATTCAATGACTATGTGTCGCGTTTTACTTTAGGTGAGTAGGTATCACCCCATTTCTTTTCCGCGGGTGTCGTAAGAGGCGATTAAGAGACTAAATAGTTTTATGTGTATTGCAATTTTAGGCGACAGTCTAACAACCTGTCACTATAGAGGTAAACTTTTCTAAAACGGCCCTCAAATATTTGTCAAACGTGACTATGTCAACCGTTAACACTCTGCCCACCCCGTAAGGGATAAAGGCGTGATATGTGTATGTGTTTGTATGATATTTTATTGCCGGTTAAGTAGAGTTTACCGTTGGGTGACTTGACTGCCGGAGGTCCAAATTACTAGAAAATACTTGAATTTCAAATTGTATTGATTAAAGAATATTTAGATAATATATTGCTTGGACTAAATTGTCAACCAGTTTTTGGAGCAGTTTACTCTAAAACTTCTATGTCTTTCAACCGGTTGTACGTTTAACATAAGAATATTCTCATTTGTAAATTTTTGGTGTTATTTTGTGCATTTTATGTGACTTTTATAGTGTCTGTAGTTTTGTATTTAAATAACAAAGTAGGTAGCAGGTAAAGTGTCTAGTTACAGAAAAAAATATACTCAGATTGTTCTTCTATATAATTATAACACTAAAACTTCATAATAGTATGCAATGTTAAGTAAAAGTCTTAAGTCAGTAAGGTATGTGGCATAACGCCGAGGGAGAGTCCACAGCACAGAGGACCTAGTCTTACGACTAGGGGCTGTGTTGCGCAGCTAGTGTGGCAACAGAAACGTGATAGTAAAATTTTTGCCCCACGTGGTGATCCGCTCGTCACTATTACACAATGTCAGATATATGCCTTAATGCCAATTTACTATTCAATGTTCAGTTTAATAATGGTATGTTGCTTAAAACTTGTCAATGTATACTCTAAGCTTTAAACACTATCACATTTATTCACCAAACACTCAAATAAAGAAGAAAAACAAGATTAAAACCAAATCACATCCGCCATTACGAAAAAGCAACGAATGAATCTTCAAAATTTTGAGATACATAAGTAATTCTTTTATTCTGATTCAAAATACCAACCATATCGAATCCATGATTTATAAATAAAGTAATCAACTCTTGCTCAATCCAAAGTACTCTTTACTCCGCTATTTTTAATTCGTAAGTGTAAGAGCGAGGATCTACCGATGGTGCAATGACCGAATAATACCCAAAACTTTGATTCAATTAAAAGAGCATGTTGGAGTTGAAACAATGAAGCGATGGAGATTCCGTTCTGAGATTGATACTACGAAAACTACAGGGTCATAATGTGCCAATGACTTCACAATAATAAATGTTTTATAATAGGATCCTAATCATTTTCAGAAATAATGATAATATAGACTTCTACGGTGTTATTACAAAAAAAAAATAACAATTGTTTCATAGAAAAATTCATACCTACTCGAACAAAATGCATGGAACAGCTGGATTTTTTTCACGATTTCGCAGGTGACCCCATAGTAAAAGTTGTTCAGAATCATGAGTAGAATCGCCCTGTATAATTTCCGGAGTGAATTAAAAGCTGTATAGACGCTGTCTCAATTATTTTCCATACAATTTTACGTTGTAAAACGACTTAGACATTGTTTTTTTTTGTAATAACACCGTATATGGCTCTACCTTCCCGAAGAGAAGACGAGGAAACACAGCGTTATGAAACCTCTCATATTAATATTATTTGTTAATTGTAGACAAACAAACATAAAGTTTACAAAGAAAATGGAAAACAAAGGCGAGCTTATCTCTGTTCTTCCAGCCAACCTAGCGTGGAGAAAAACTAATAGGTGACAGGTGACTCTTTGTATCATTTAAGTATTAATTAAAATTATTGTTAAGCTCTATCACAGATCATTATCAGGTTTATCTGTTTTAGCAAAATTTCAAATTCTAAGTAAAAATATCTGCGTTTTCGTTCATTCTGCCAGTAATTAATTTTTAAAAGACTCTGTATATGGTAAATTCCGAGAGATAGATACTCGGGCAAGCAATGCGTGTATTCAAATGTAACAATTAGGCGCAGTTTTATGGGAACGTTGCCATGGTAGACAGCACCATAGTCGAAAGGGCCACTCCATGTAGCTATCATGTCAGATTGAGTTATCGATAAGCTTACTTGACGTATCTAGGATATTTCAGGTATATTCCTCCCTCATAAAATCCTTATTATAATAGAAGCAAAAATGATTCTGTTTTATTGTGATGATATAGATATAGATGTGCAAACACAAGAAAATATTAAAAATGATATATGATGTACAAAGTATTATGATTGGAAATCGTTCTGGAAATGTTTTATTAAGCGAAATATGTGAATTGTGGTACTACGACTATCCTAGCCAACCAAAGTAAGCTACATGTTTATCAATCGACACAGACCTAGGTACTGGAAACCAGTTTGCTGTTTCCTAGATTTTCCTTTCTATTGATTCTCCATTCTATTAACACAATCAATGCCCTCAATTCGGGATACAGCTTAATTAGTGCTGTCACATTTCGCCAAATAGGTTTAGAAAAGGATAGAATATATCTAAGTCCTTTCATGTTTAAAAATGGGTTCCTCGCAATTTTAGCCGCCATTATTTTCATCGTCGCCTTATTTTGACAGATAACAGGTATTTTGCCTTCATTATATAAGAAATTACATGGCTACAATATCTCATATCCTTTTCTAAACCTATTTGACAGAAAGTGACAGCACTAATTTAAGGTAAGTTAACCGAACAAATTCCCTTTAGAAATATGCTGAATTGGTCCAATATAATGGTCTCTTACTAACTGCTTACAAGCTAACTGCTACTTCGTGGATACTGGAGAACTGAGGGCGCCACTCTCGACCTGTTTTATTCTGTGATTGGTCGAAAATGTGTCAATGTCAAAAATTCATTTAAGTCTTAATGGTGCGCTTAGGCACAGTCACGCCTGCTGCCATCTACAATATCTAAGCTGTGTTTTTCTCTCCATTGCTGCTCTATTAACAATTCATAATAAATCGAATTTCACACAACTGTATCGTTATATTCATAACCTATCATTAATACTGGCGGATTTAATTTAAAGAAATAGTACCTTCTGGCTCCAGTTTTATGACGAATTGTGCTATTGTTTATACTAAATACTATGAAGACACATTGAAACTATTATGTTTATGTGTTATGAAAGTAAGAACATTTTTAATTAAAATTGATGTCTTTCTTTCGCATTTTTTAAGCTAATCTTTTTTACTTTAATTATATACCTAATATGTTTATTTGGACGAATTTTCATTGGTAAATTGATTATTTATTTTTCAATTAGGATTCCATGGTATACATATTGAATGTCGCAATCGCAACAGCCTTTATTAGAAATTTACTTTATTTTAATATTAAAGTACCGCACATCCAATAAGTTGTATTTGACAGCTGTAATCTCCATATTAAAAGAGATGTCAACAAAGGAAAATGTACCCTCTGCCATAGTATTATCACAAATATGACAGCTGTCAAATAAGACTTATTGGAACGGCGGTACTTTAGTTCTAGGTACTTGTGTAGATTTCAAAGCCCCGGGGCTAAAATTGCAGAGTCCAGCCCTAAAAAAGGGCAGGTACTTTAAAAAAAATCTTTACTAATCCTTACGTATACTTACTTACTTTTGTGGGGTCGAAGCCCTCAACATATTTCCAATCTAAGTATTCTAACTACACATTCTACACCACAAAGTGCGCCACACTTGCAACAAAAACTTCGATTGGCCGTCCGTACGCAAATGACTGCAGGACCTTTGGAAATTTACTTTAACAGCCCTTCTATCTACGAAATAAGGTCTGTTATAGCAGTGAAGGAGGTTGACTTGTGCAATAAGCAGAGTCATCTATCATGGGGTGACGAAGCAATCTTTTACTCGTTTGAAGAAGCTTTTT
The DNA here is from genome assembly GCA_027580185.1 of Tuta absoluta. NCBI lineage: Eukaryota > Metazoa > Arthropoda > Insecta > Lepidoptera > Gelechiidae > Tuta > Tuta absoluta. Next base: position 2,338,610 of record JAQAHW010000004.1, read on the forward strand.
CCAGGGGCTACACGTGTAACGTGGAAAGTTTTTTTTAAGTTAGCCTCAAAAACGAGAGAAGAAATGGATCGTTCAATTTTTCAATAATAGTGGTACATAAATGAAAAGTAAATAATAAAAAAGCACTACCTGTACCTATACAAAATAAATTAAAAGTTTATACTTGGTAGGTATATATATTATGTTATTAGGTTATTTTTATCTCTGCAAATCGCAGTGCATTCAATTGCATAGATCAAAATGTGCTAAGCTGTGATGTAATATCAATGATCTAAGAAATATCTTTGCGTGCTTCATATCATCTTTTCTATCTAAAGTTCAAATATTTCCCATTGATCTGATGAAGATTATTCTCGTAAGTTGCAAAGCTGTGACGCAACCATTAGGTGTTCTACATTTTATAAAAATATTTTTTTAATTTACACGACATTTTAATACAAAGCCACAACATTCCACTACTGAACATGGACTTTCCCCTATTGGGGGGTATTGCCATACTCAACACGCTTGGCAGGCAGATTGGCAAACGCAGTACAAGATGTTACACTTACAGGGAACGCTGCTGCCCATGCCCTGGACGAATTTATCCCTAGTCTCTTTTTAGGATTGGAATGATGCTATTTTAATCCAGCATCACACGCCAAAATTATGATAAAGAACCCTGCAGCACAAAAGATTTGTATGCACCAAAATGAATAAAAGTAGTTTTTTTTAATGTATTTAAATACTACCAGGAAATAAAACAGTGCTTTAATTCATTAAAAAATAACTTTTTTTAAATTTGTTATTCGCACACAGTTATGTACTGTTTAATGAATGAATAAATGCTGATGATTTTTGCCAAATAATCATACGCTATCTGGTAAATGCACGGGAAAGGTCATACTTATAAGTAGTTTCTAACGAAAACTGGTATACTTAGATGGAATCTATGATACGCTAAACAGCAGCAATATACACTTGCATATTACTTAATAACCCAGTAAGGCTCACTGTGTAGTTTTTTATAGATTCCCCTGACTATTGTGATGTATTTCGGTAAAATTACAAATTAGAATTAAAATAAATTATTAAAATATTAAATAAGAGAAATTATATAACTGCATGCGGATGAGAAAACTATTATAGTCAGTAATAATGGCTTATTTAATTTTAATTTAATTCATTTTTTACTAGAATTCCGCCCAGCAGTTTCACCCGTTACCACTCACTTTCAAGTGGCATTAGTTGTTTTCCTGCGTTAGAAAGTGGCTTATGTGTTATTCCAGGTTATACTCTACCTATGTTCCAAATTTTATCCAAATCAGTCAAGCTGTTTGAGCTCAAGAGGTAACAAACATACGTACATACACACACACAAACTCTCAGATTTATAACATTATTACGGATTTAAAGATGTCACTACACCAGATAGAAAAGATCACAGCCATTCACAGGCACGAATCCTGCCTGCGGAATAATCAAGTAACCGTAGTACACGACCTACCCTCAAGTGATGTTCATAAAGAATCTTCTAAGAAATCTATGGCACGTGCGCTCTCTTCAAGCTTTTGTATGACTTTAGCCAAGGATTAAGCCATGCTCTGGTTATGCAGGAATTTCACGGGATTCAGTATTCTTTCACGCACTTTGTATTACCCACCCACGCTAGTATTCGCAAACAGGAAAACATTGAGAATTCTCGTTTTGTAGTTACACATTTATGAAATAAATAAGATATAATGATAATATTATAATTTTTTTGGCATTAAGATACACTGGCAAAATTGGCTGGCATTGGACGAGCCATGGTAGCCCAGATGAAAGAGTAGTAATGGCGAAAGTCGCAATTTCAAATCCTGCCCGAGCTAACAAATTTTCAAAAATTGTAAACCTAACAGAGCAAATATCCACACATATTGATTTTTACCGATTCACTAGCATCAATAAAAGCTATCCAAAACCGAAGTAATACACACCCACTAGTAACCCAAATTCATAGATTATTGTACGATTATAAGGATAAAGGCATTTTAGAAATCAATTGGGTGCAGAGCCATGTGGGCATAATAGGTAACGAAGCTGCTGATAAAGAAGCTAACGACGCTTCCAAACTGTGTAGAGAAAACGACTACTCACAGTTTCCTATTTCCTTTGTTAAACAACAAATTAACAAGGAAAACCGAAACGCCTGGCAAGAACGCTATACCAATGCTGAGCAAGGAGCCCACACCAAAAAATACTTCCCACATTTAGATGACATAAAACAGTTCTTTAAGATAGTAAAAACCAGTTTTCAGCTAACACAGATCCTCTCTGGCCACGGATTCCATAAAGCTTATCTCCATCGTTTTAAAATAACCCCAGATGATAAGTGCCCCTGCGATGGTACATCCGTCCAAACTATCGATCATCTGCTTGAACAATGCCCGAGGTTTGGCAGTCTCCGTCACTCACATGAGACTCTGTGTACAAACCTTCGAGTGTCCCCTTACGAAATTCAAGAGTTGTGTAAAAAAGAATCCACAGTTAAATCATATGTGTCTTATATAGAGTCAATAGTAAATAACCTAAAATCTTTTAACAATACGTAGCTTAAGTAATAATCTATATGTACACTATAGCAAGTAATAATTGTAATAGTATATATAAATATGTACTTATATTATAGTATGTATAATATCTATTCCCTTGCTGTGTTAATAAGAATAACAAAGCCAGTATCAAATAGCTGCGCTTTAGTTTTAAAGAAATAACGACACCCATAACAAAATGTTTGTAATCATAATTTGTAAGAAATAAAATGTGAAACAAATAATAAAAAAAAAAAAAAAAAAAAAAAAAAACAGAGCAAGTGTTTTAAAATTTGGTATTCAAGAATATTATGATGATAGGTTACTAGATATTCCTATTTTAGTACTCTACAGGTAACATCTTTTCGTTTTCAAGATTCAATGAAGCATTTTTATACTTACTTTCAAAAATCATTTGCATATTTTTATTCTGTATATCCACGATGAGCCTTATCTACCACACGCTAGAAGATAACATAGCCCGGGGGGCGTATTTATGAATCAATTTTGGATGCGAAAATTTTCCACGGATCACACAATCTATTCACATATACGGGATGTGAAGGATAGGGTGCCTGCAGACCATGAAACTGAACTACTTTTCCCTAGAAACATTTGTCAGGCCACGGAAACGACAAAAAAATCGATCTCCCATACAAAATCACAATCAGCTGAGTGCATTTACTATGGTCCCACACGAAAAGAAGAAGAAGATGGGTAGAAAAAAAAATTACGTTTCCTGAAATATTTTTATGGTAAGTTGTTCAGTTTCATGGTCTGAATGCACGCAATGAGTGTTCGATAGGCTGTCCCTTACAGGGTGTATACCCTTGACATAAACAAATTTGAATAGTAGAAAGTGTAATAAATATAAGTGGTAACACAACTCGTTGCAGATTTTCGCTTACGAATGTTTCAAAAATACGCGTCCAGGTCCTATAACGTAATACGTCTATACACGTAGTAAGAAAGGTGATCCGCGGTGAGGTGGACCCATGCGTCCTTTTTTTTAACGACGCACCTACTAGCTCATCTGGCTGGCATTTTAATGGGAATTTGATGCACCCATTGCAGTGGGACGGATTTAGGATGAGGCGAACGTTTAGGGACTTATTAGAACTTTATGTATATTCAATGACTGGAGGTCTTCAAAACAAATTTATAAAACTACTAGATTTCCGCCCAGCGGTTTCACCCGCTGCCACCCATTTTCCCGTGGTAATAGTAGTTTCCCTGCGGTAAAAATGGCCTATGTGTTATTCCAGGTTATACTCTACCTGTGTTCCAAATTTCATCCAAATAGGTCAAGCCGTTTGAGCGTGAAGAGGTAACAAACATACATACACACACACACACACACACATACACACACACACAAACTCTCAGATTTATAATATTAGTACGGATTTTAGTAGTAAAGTAAATGATCATGCTATACCCTTAAGAATATAGACGTTAGTCTGTATAAGAAAAACAAACCAAATCAAATGCAAAAGTAACTCGATTATATTCTTATTATATTCTTTAAATGCTTGAGTGATGCTGATGAAATCAATTAGACATATATCAGTTTATTATTTTATGTTATATATTTAATATCAACTGATCTATTGATGTCACTGATGATAACGAATTGATTTTACTTGCTTGAGAATCTTTTCAAACGTAGCATAATAAAAAAAAAGATTTATACCTATATGAATATGACTTTAGGCCTGCCTAGCGATTTCACCCGCTGCTAATCGTTTTTCCGCGTGAATAAGACATTTTAATAAAGCCTATTTTCACCAGGAATAATGTAGGATTCTAATAATATTTTTCAAACGGTCCAGTAGTTTCGAAGCAAACAAACAATCAAATCTCCCCTCTTTATAATATTAGTGTATATGAAACATTCCTTTATCTGGTTAAAGTAGGTGCGTCTAGGTATACTTCTGCCTCTCTTTCCTTGGATTTTGCATTAAATTATACTCTTTATGAAGTTTACACGACACGGGTAATTGACATAAAAAAAAAAATTTTTTATCGCCCCAATCTTTATTCTCTGAATGCGTCTCTGGCTTCTCCCGCGTCTCGTCATTACACCCCGAGAAACTGTAGTGTCCGGCCCATTTTTTATAGTAATTACTGGTTGTAAATTGGATAGGATTTATCAAGTGCGAGTTGGCCGTGGAATTTGAATCTCGTGTCTCAATGTGGAGTTTCAATTGTTTTCGGCTTGTTAGCGCGAACCGTTTCGTGGTATTCTGTGGTTGGAGAATGCATTTTGTCATTATCATTAGGTGTTTCATCAGAGTTATCAGCTATCTGACTGTCATAGTTAGTCTAAGATAGAAAATATGTAAAAAAAGACAAGGAGAGAGTAGAGTCAAAGGAGAGCTAAACACAAGCAAAATTAAGTACTTAGGTAATATTAAGCAGTTTAAATACCGGTACACGCAGCGTTCTGAAATGACCCAATAATATTTGCCGGATAGGAAAAACACGACCGATTTGGAGGATTAACGCTCTGCCTGCCCCGCTAGGGATAAAGGCGTGATGTGTGTATTATTTTATTTTATTTTATTTGGGAGATTAGCGGAATTTAAGGAATGATTTCTTTTACTTATTTTCCGTATCCAAATATTCCTTAAATTCGTTGTATCGATGCGAGATTCATAATTTTTAAAAGTTTATTTACGGTAGCCGATCATCTAAAAAAACAAATAGAGCCTCAATAATAATACTGCCACATAAAAGAGCAATAAACCAAAAATATCCGAAATTATTTTATAAGTAGCAATATCTTGATCTATTGCCTGTCATCTTAAAATCCCGGCAATAATCCTACACGAGACAAATATCTGACGATAAGTCTGATGATAAATCTAGTGATTAATCTGAGGATCACACGTATTAAGCAGACGTCGTCGGGCATTGTTTAAATTTCAACGGGTAAAGACGGGGGCTAACAGTCGAAATGAATGGTAATATTAAAAGTACAGCCATTTTAATAGTTTTACAGAAGGTTGACATGTTTTTTTTTTTTACTTTTTTAATAGGAGTAGTAGGCGGTTAAAAACCCTTACAACAGGGTTCATCGGGTCTTTCGTCGACTTGGTGTCCCCCAAAAAAAGACAACAGAGAGAGAGGGCGATATTTGCGACGTATTATTAGCTGATAAAATTGATAAATACCCGAATGTAAAACTTAGGAAAGTTTGGTTATAGATAGGTAACTATTATCTTAATACCTACTTATTTACATTTTCGGTCTATATGCATATTCGTGCTTGTTTAAGGAGGGACTTAAAAACTAAGTCAAACCAAGTTATCTCCATCTATAATCTATGCAATTCAAATAACTGCATTTTATCAACTCATCATTAGAATCTTATTCATAGCAAGATAATTTTAACTCGTATTATGCAATGCAAAACAAGAATAAGTTATTACTTATAATATTATTCCCGTGGGAGTCGTAAGAGGCGACTTAGGGACTTGAGGGTGTGTATTGCAATTTTAGGCGATGGGCTGACAACCTGTCACTATAGCGATACACAATTTTCCAATTAACCCTCAAATATTTGTCAGACGTGGCGTAAATGTCCGTTTTATGCGGCTGTTTACGCTCTGCCTACCCCGCAAGGGATTATAGGCGTGATATATGTATGTATGTATGTATGTTATTCTACTGAGTTCTAAGAAATATTGTCAATCTTTAAAGAGTATTGTCAAAAACTGTAATAACGGCACTAAAGTTGATTATACTGACTGCAGTTGTTAGAATGAAAAGCTGATCTAATGTGGAATTTTAAAGTCATACGAAACCTACCCACCTATACAATAAAGTAGGATTTACGATTCAATGACTGAATTAGTCAATCACGAAATAGGATGTTTTGCTTTTAAGCTCTTTATTCACAAAGCCCTCTTTCAAAAATCTAAGATATTAATGAATAATACTTATAGCTGCATTGAATATTATATTGGCGATTGCAGCCAGCGATGCAAAGGTTCCGGGTTCGATTAACGGTGGGGCACTCACAAAGTTGATATTTTTATGAATTTGTTCCTAGTCTGGTTAGGACATTGCAGGCGGAACCACCTGATTTTCCGTAAAAAATATGGTTCCATGCTTCAGAAGACAAGCCAAGCCGTCGGTCCCGGTTGCTGTCTTTGATTACTTAGACGGCGGTCGTTACATTAACCATGTCAGAGGCCTAGTACTAGTAGTAGGCGGTTGAAAAACTCTAACACCAGGGTTCTTCGGGGCGTTAGACGACTCGGTATCCCACACGAAAAGCAAGAAGAAAGCTGCATACAATAGCTCATCAACAAGTGACAAACTAAAAAGGTCACATACCAAACCAACAATAGCGAAAATAAATTAATCATTTAAAGAAACACCTAACAATTCAAAACTAATACTTTACCTTTACATTCTTGAAAGATACGATTATGTGTATGCATGTTGGTCAAAGGTAGCCATAATCACGAGTCACACGAGTCTATTGGTGACATCCTAACGGTGAGCGCTCAATTGCTGCTGCGCGCGCATCTTCACCGCTAAACATTCGAATTTCAAATTTATTTCGAAGAAAACATATTCAGTCTGAACATAGGCACAGGTTTTTATTTACACTAGTCGAGTGAAAAAGCTGTATATGCTAGAGTTAAAGTCGGTTTTAGCGTGAATTTAATTTGAGATGTCAAGTAAGCTTAGGGTCGAATGACGTACGTGACTTTTGTGCTAATAAAATGCTGGTTTCCTATGTTTGTTTCAATCGATATGTATAAATGTTGTTCCAATGGAAATATTATTAAGTTCTAAGGGTACCTACAGCTTTTGCACTTGTGGGGGCACAATTGGAGATGAAGGACAAAGGAGGCTCCTGGGATAGGCCGGTGTCCAGCCGTGGACGTCTTACAGCTGTCAATGATGTTGATAATAATTAGACAGCCAATCGTTAAATGTTATTATGACGGCAGCGAATTTCTTGCAGGTAATATTACAAAATATAAATGTATGTTAACGGGTGTTCGGGTACCAACTAAATATAAATTTTATTTGTTAATTACATTTATAAGATTTAAATTGTAATAGATGGTAAGAAATATGAATTTATAGAAGTACCTACACAAAATTGTGCTATAACTATGTTATTAAGTATAGCTATTATATTGATGTGCCCCCCAGGGTGCCACAAGATAACTCTTAAGATGCACTTGTGATATTGTTATCAAGTTGAATACCTTGGTTCTACTAAAATATCTGACAAAAACAAGACAGACAAACATAATCTGATGCTAAATCATTAAGATACGCTTTAAGCGTGCACTTGTCATGCTAGGAGCCACTTTAGCAAATTGAGGTCTCATTTTAATTGATCAATCTTTACTACTGCCATTAACAGTTATCTACATTACAAGCATTTAAAACTGGAAGTAACTACTGGTTTGATGATATATCAAGATTAGGGTTAGGCTGATTTCTTTCATTCAAGTTTGGAACCTTAATTAGAATGCTAATAGTTTCGAGGAGTGAACTAGTCTATTAAACTGAACCACTTTTACGAAGAAACGAGCTTCGCAATATGAAAATCGAGGATTCATACCTACGGCTCGCAATAAAAACAATGTTAGTCTTATGTAAGCATAAGATTTGTAAATCGTTCAGTTTTATATTTTTCAGCATTTCAGTCTGTAAGAATTCTTGCAAAGAGTTGAAATACTAAAGGTGTTATTACAAAAAAAGTTATACAGTATCTAAGTCGTTTGACGTCAAATCGTATGGAAAAATAATTAAGACAGCTTTTTAATGCGCGTCTAACTTTTATTTAATAACACGGTAACAGGGACTTTGTCTAGATAACAAGTGAAGAACGAGTGCAACATTTTCTATACCCTACCGATTTTTGAATGGAGACTGCGTACAACATACATCCCTTAGAATTTTATTTTATAACTAGATTTCCGCCCAGCAGCGGTTTCACCCGCTGCCACTAATTTTCTTGTGGTAATAGTTATTTTACTGCGGCAAAAAGTGGCCTTTGTGTTATTCGAGGTTATACTCTACATGTGTTCCAAATTTCATCCAAATCGGTCAGACGTTTGAGCGTGAAGAGGTAACAAACATACATACACACACACAAACTCTCAGATTTATAATATTAGTACGGATTTTATTCTACTTTTTGTGGAATTGTGGACTAAGAGAACCATTATTCACTTCTCTGACCTACAAAAGTGTACAAAGTGAATATAATAGCTGGTATCTCAGGTTTAACACCTGCTCCATCGTGTTAAAATGTCAAGTTTTCATCACAAATGTCAGATGTGGAGCTGTTCCCACAATCTTACCATCGCCGCGACAATGGGCTTGAAGTTAAGTAATGAAAGTCTCTTCTTATGAGATTTCCGTTTTCATGCTATTGTCTTGAGAAGGGGTACAGTCGACCACTCTTGCTGTTATATTTTTACTAGCGGCCCGCCAAGCAGCGGTTTCCTGCAGGAATAAGGCGTTTTCCGGCATGTAATATACATAAAAACCATCACTTAATCACTTGAGTCACTTAATCTATTTAAAAATAACGCATCAAAATCCGTAATGTGGTTTTGCAGAACTAAGCATAATACTACGGGACACGACTCACTAAGAAGCGACTGTATTTCATATGTCACAAAATGTCTTATGTGTCTTCATCACATCAGACAGGTGTTTGTTTAGAAATTATAGTTATCATGCGAGGTAACATTTAAAGTATTATCTAGATAAAGCATTTATGATCTAGAAAACTTGTGAAGCTTTCATGTTAAGGCATACACACATAGATACTATAAACTAAGGGTTTAGTTATAGTTTAGTTTATAGCATCTATGCATACACACATACATACTCTTATCTCGCCTTTATCCCTTGCGAAGAAGGCAGACCGTGAACGGCCGTAAAAACGAACATTTACGCCACATTTGACAAACATTTGAGGGTCATTCAGAAATGTACGTATCGTACGCCAAAGTGTCAGTTACAGTGACATGATAAGGCCTTAGATGTTATTGTGTGTTTTCACATTATTATTAATTATGTTGATATATCTTACTCTGTGAAATATGTTATACTTTAATGTAAGTACTCATTTAAATGTTGGCAGTTCAAATTATAATAAGCTTAGAGGTCAGAGGTCAAAAACTTGTCGAACCCATATCGAGTTTCGGTTCGAGTAGATACCTACCCAGTATGTCAATAAGCACCACCCACACCCACAAATACTCCGTCTATTTGCCAAAACCTATTTCGGAGTGCGAGATGTTGAAAAACGTTGGTATTTCGCGAAAGCTAAACATGTATTCAGTCACTCTAAGCCCTTGAACTAAAGTCCTTTTTGGCGCTAATTTAATTTGTGTAGGCTCGTGGTTTGTAGTTTATTTAAGGATTGTGTCAATGTTGTGAGAGTTGAAAGCTTGTAAGGACCTCCCAAATTGCTGGTAAACCCACGTACAATTGCGAGGTAAATACGTGTTTTCGCAGGCTCGAATTGTTCGTAACCATTCAAAATTGCTAATAAAAAAAGCACTTCTGAACCTAACAGGTTCGGACAGTGCGGTAACTACCATTGGAAAGCTTTTATTGTCAGTAGGTAGGTAATAATGCTCAGATCACCAATATTCCCATTGATGATTTAATGTGACGTTATTAAAAAAGTAAAATTTGAAGGAAAGGATGAAACTATTCACAATTTAGGTACATATCAATCAAATCGTAGCTAAACTTACCATTATTTCATTCAGACACCAACAGGCGCAACTCAAATCTGATGATCGCCCTCAAAACAACACCATAGTAATTTTTTTACATACGAAAAATCGTACGTGTATCTAAACAAATTTGACGTCGCTGACAAACAGTGTAAAGGGTATTCAATAGTGGTTTGGGGTCGGATTGCTTAAGGGCGGCTTAGTGTGAAAAATGTCGAATCGACCTATTTTTGGTTGAGTTTTAAAGCATTATATAGTATTTTATTTGAACCAGAAAAAATATATGTTGTTGTTTATGAACTGTTCTTGATTATTTAATGGACAAAAACACGATTTCTATAACTTTTCTCAATCATAAAAAAATGCAAAGATACGTTAGCTTATGACAATTTTTCAAGTATTACTCAAAGATTATTTACACTTAAAATTTTTAAAATATGCCAAAATGTAGAAATTTACAAGATGTAAATGAAATAATGGATAGATTTTTTAAATTGTTTTTTAGGATTTTTTTAAACCCCATTATTCCCATTATATAACCAAACGACGCGCGCGCTGCGCTTCAGACGCCCGCCGGGCATCATCGGAGCAGGACCTATGCCAATTTTTCGACCGCGGCGTTCCGCAACCTGCTTTTTTCATCTTGCGCGTAATATTAATAAGATATGAATTTTATGATATCAAATGGGTTGGCTGGCGTAGAGATATTTTCTTAAGAGATAAGCTCGCCTTTGCTACTAAGTTTTAAATAAGTGTTGTACATTTTTTGACTGTAAATATTTTGTGAATGTGTAAATATTTCGTTAATTTATTGTAAATAAACGTGTACAATGTACATAGTCTGTAAATAAGTAAAAATGGGTACTTAAAAATAAATACAAGAGGGTACCTATATGTCAAAAGCGGAAAGACCGGCAAACAATATCGTAAGTATCTGAGCATAATTCTAACCAGTTTTTGACCTACCAAAGTAACTACCTACTATGAAGTAAGTATGTATAGGTATTAATTTTAGTGAATAGGTAAGTTGACAAAGAATTGTATAGCTGATCTGGGTAACTAAACCAGAAGCAGTTTTATGTTTAGCAACAACAGACAGTAAAATTAAATAGTATTGCAACCACAGTATCTAGCATTGTGCCTACCATTTGATCTAGTGTCATTTTATTTATTAAGTAGTTCATAAACTGTTGCCATGTTAAAAGTAAACATCACAATACATACACAGTAGAAATAAAACCAGTGGTGCAACCACAGTACAAATAATACGACGACAATGTACGATTTTACATAATGTTATTTTATTATTTATTAGTGAGCCATTCTATAAGTAATTATCAAGTACATACACAGTAAAACAAAATCAGTAGAACAACCATTGAATTTGTTTGTAATGTAATAGTATATTAAACCACTGTACGTTCCTTATAGCCTTACTTATAGAGAGATAGAGATCTTCCTTTGCAGCGATTGGTCGCACTTATCTGGAGTATGGAGTGTGGCGAATCGGCTGGAGTGTGGCGAATCGGCTCCACTTCAACCCCAGTAAATGCGAGACGATGACGTTCACGCGTGGTCGTAATCCGCAACATTACCACTACTTTATAGGGGGCGAGCCTGTATCACGCGTGGAGCGGGTGCGCGACCTGGGAGTCTGGTTTGATCCAGAACTGACGCTGCGAGAGCACACGCAGCGCGTGGTGGACGCTGCTCACCGCCGGCTCGGCTTCGTGTTGCGTAACGCGACTCCGCTGTCCGTGGCTGCGACTAAAGCACTGTACGGAGCACTCGTGCGCAGCATTCTTGAAACTAATACCGTAGTATGGAGCCCGCATGAGGAAAAATATATTCTTATACTGGAGCAAGTCCAAAAGAAATTCCTACGAAACTTATTTAGAAAAGTTTTTAATTACTACCCCTATCTTTATCCGTCTCTCTACGTCCAGGGTCATCTAGGATACCAAACATTAGAGGTTAGAAGGTCTCTTGCCCTAAGCAAATTTACGCTAGGGATAATTAGAAACAAAATAGATTGCACAGCACTGGTCGAAGTATTACTGCAAATATCTGTACCCAATACTCATACAACATCAAGACTGCGCGACCGTCCGCGGAGCGTCCTGGCGCGGGCCGCGGGCCGCACGACGCACCGCCGGCACAGCCCGGTGGAGCGCGCGCGCGCCCTGCTCGGCTCGGTACTCGCTGCAGCACCGCAGTGTGACTTGTTTGCGAGTGGGATTGCATGTGTGATGAGAGAGTGTCAGAGAATGTATGAGATGCATGTAAGAGAGACTAGTGTGCCAATTTGACATTTCCTTATGAAATTTTATTTATAATCATGAAATTGTTTTTCACCAAATGAATTGTATTATTTTTTTATGTAACTATTTACCTACTGACTATATTTGTAACGATTTGGTTTTTATTAACTGTTATGTTACAAATTTATTAAATAAACAAATTGAATTGAATTGAATCTGTTCCAAAGCTGTGTGATTGGTTACGTATGCCCCCACACCCCACCCCACTCCGACACGGCAGGGCGGGGCGAGTCGGCCCGCTTGGCTTCATTGGCGATTTTTCTTTCGCAGTGAGCGGTCGCGCTCAGAAAATAATTTTTTAAATTTCGATAAAGTTTTAAATTTTAAACTTTGAAAAATTATTTTCTTACAATTTTAACGGTTTTGCACCGTTAGTTTTTTTTAAATTAATAAATTTAGTGATTTAATTGTTCCTATTAAAATAAATTTTAAAATCAGTGTGTGTATAAACTGGGTAAGTCCTTTATATTTTATTATGCATGTGGCAAATCAAATTTCTGAAGGCGGTTTTCCGTCGGACACAACTTTGCAATTTCTTACAATTTTAATAAATTATTATTGAAATCTGTCAAGACCGTTTACGAATAAATAAATTGTTCCTGGCGATCTGAATTCTGTGAACAAAATAGTTAATAATTTATGGGAATTATTTGTCAAGAATAATGATCCCAAATAAATAAGCAAAGTGTGTTATAGAAATTTGGTTGCTATCGATGTTTTAGTTACCCGGATTTAACAATAGTGAATTTTTTTTACGAAAAGTTTTTAATCCGGAAGTAATTAATTCGTTCGATTCTTTACGAACGATCAAATGAAAATCCAATAATCATAGTGCACTTCGCACAGGCTTTGAGTGGCATTATTTTAAGATTTTCAATATAAATGTTCATCCCTCGCAGGTTTTTAAACTAGTTACCTTGAACTGATAGGTAGGTATTCCTCGAGAGAAGTAATACCTTTTTTCTATTTATAGGTTACTACCCCGTCGAACTAGTTTCTACATATCCCTCGTGCACGTTTTTCATTAATGTGCATGATTGATTTATGGATTTTCATTTGTGAATGATTATTTTATTTTTACACGTGTTTTTGTAAATTGTTATTTGGACATAAATACATTTTTATGTTGTTTACTGGAGCTAGTAATGGTATACAGATGCTCCTTTCACGTAGCAACGTGTTATTCAAGTAACGCATCAAATACGTGATCTGTAGGTATTGTTCGGATACCTTCAAAGTTCTTTAAATAAATAAGTCGAACAGCGACAATTTTTATTTTAAAAGGGGGTCGCCATGACCCTGTGAAATGCTCTTAGTAATAAGAAAGTTTACGGAAGTCCAAGTCCGTAGAACGTCTTATAAAATAGAGTAATAAGAACTCCTCAAGGATCTTTTCGTTGTACCTAGAATAAATTGCAGAAAATATATATTCTAGTTGATTGCTATGATATGAAATTGCAGCACAAGCCAAGCTACATTTCATCGGTTTTATAAGCTACCTCTGCGCAACGCAAGGTATACCCTATTTTATAACATCATCAGGAGTTCATTAGGCCGTCAGCGCATGACGTGTCCTTAGACTCCTACATCCCCGCGCAGGGGTTGTACCTTTTGATGTCATGCAGAATGCCCTCGCTTGCACTTGCAGGGCCTGAAATTCCGTCCTCGAGCCTTTCGTATACTTGACGAATTAATAAATCGACATGCGATACAAATTCCATGCATTATAGACGGTTTAGATGCAAATATTGCCAAAAATACTAACAAGTACTAAAAAGTATTTGTGTTGTGGGTTTGCGGTACGATATGCAACTCAAAGAACTGGGTCCTCCTGGAGCCAAAGTTTCGAAATGTACCCACCAATATATTTTTAATACCTCGTGCAGAAAGAGTCGGCCAGCACCTTTGATAAAACGTTATTGCTTTAAGTATATGTATTACTTTTGGTACCTACCTACCTTTTTATCAAACTTCCAAAAGTTTTGATGGCATCCGGCACATGCATGATTTGCTTTTGTCTGATCAAAGTAAAGCAGTCTTTCTTTACTTCTATGCTTATTTGTCTCCTACTGTGACAGTGAAATGCCCTCGTTAAATTTTGTCTTATCTGAAAGTACATCGTCCGGTCCACCGCCTGCGATGAGATAAAGCAATTGTAGCGAAGGGTAGTGTGTAGCACTAGTATTGATAGTGAAGCGCGCAGGTTCGAATCCTGCATGTGGTATAAAATTAGCCAAGTTTCCATAATTTTATACCTACCTAACACGGTTAAGGTTAAGTATTAAAATATATTTAAGAAATAAAAGCTTCGAAAGGTGTGTTACAGACTTGAGTACAAGGAGTTTACTGTCTGACACATGTGTTACCTCGAGCGTATTAGAAAATAGAACGCGAGGGGATTCCTAAGATGTTAATTTATAAATATTTTTACCATGCACGCGTTCATAAGGTCCCCCTCTTTTAGTTCCATGAGCTTACGCTTTCAAATAACGATAGCTAGATTCCACTGAGAATTTGCAAAATAGGCTATCTGTAGGCAAAATATACCTACTTAAATGTTTGAAAAAATGTTTCAAATATAACATCCTAGCCCGAAAAAGTCTTGGCTATTAGAAAGTACAGGGAACAATATTCCTACGTAAGTATGAACTTTATCTACTCGGAATAAAGTTCAAAGTTAGAGAGCTGTCTAACGTTTTACAATGATTCTTAAGCAGAAGACATATTTGTCGTAGATTCACCGCATTCAGTCCCATCCTAGTAACCGTTACTGCCGAGTCTAAATTCTCGCAGGTTAAGGAAAATTTATAGACGGTTTAAGTCTGAAACAGTTTGCCTTTATGATCATTTCAGTGGCCTACCGAGGCCACGCAGTAAGAAAATGAGAAACATATTGATTTATTAGGTAACTGTGAAAACGACTGAATTTATAAATTTTTCCCTTGCTCACTGTCCTAAGTAGCAATAATTCACTTCTATTTCTATGCTATCACAGACCTCGTAGTGCTAACGCATTTCTGAGGGAGATCCCTCACGCTTGTCATTTGTTTACTTCTTTGAACTATGATCAAAAAGTGGCGTAAGAGTACCTACGTTAAATACTCGCTATGATTCTGGCATCAATCACGGAAGGGAATGTGTACAATCTAAGCTCTCTAAGTGCAGAGTTGTCCTAAAATAGTCCTACGTTTTTCTTAGCAACATGGAAACAGACAAATGTGGGGAGAGAAAACGGCCTTTTTGTAATGGCCTCATCTCAAAATGGATAAGTAAATAATGAAGACCTACCCATTTAATAGATCTCACACCGAAACTATAATAATTTTTACTTTTTAATTCATCGTGCATTGAGTGTACGGAGTAAATTTCGTGAGGTGGAGATGTATGTAGGTAATTTACTTATTCCAGCATGTTGCAACTTGGGAGCTAGGTACACCCTATTGTTAATTCTGCTATATCAAGCTGTATAACATCAAAACTAGTGGATGGTTGTCTAGCTGCTAAGGCGAGTGATGTAATATATACCTATTTGGTATATGCCAAATTTTGTGTTACCTACTCGAGTGCCTTGATCTTGAACATGATATTTTCTTCAGGTGCGTTTATATTGCCCGAAATATTATGAATGAAATGCATATTACGTAATTTGTATAACAACCTCCACTAGAGATGAAAAGTTCATGATATATTTTTCAGGTGCTTTCATATTACCTGAAATGTTATGAATGAAATGCATATGGCGTAATATGTATAACAACCTCCTCTAGAGATGAAAAGTTTTAGAGCGATAGTGGCAAATAGCAATAATGCGACACTGTCCCAGACGATATTAAGTTTTTGTTTCCTCAAGTGTAGTCATGCTTACTACACCTACTTTTTCGATAATGAATGAAAGCTTTTGGGCAAGTAAACAACAAGTACCCACAGTCTATGTGGGTATTTTAAATAAATATACAAAAGGTTACAATCAGAGGGTACTTTTGCTAATTGATATTTGTGTAAGTGCCCTGTCTGCCTTGTTTGGGTTTGAAACACAAGTATCTACTCCTGTGTATAACATTGTTAGATGGTTGTTAGAAACGTACGATAGTGAACATAATTGCCTATCGTAAGACGTCAGCCTAAAATAATAATACCGTTGTTCCAATATATTTGCTCTGAATGTCGAGCACAAGACGTTGTTAAAAAATGCTTGAATGTACCTACGTACTAGGCAAATAGTTTGCCTATCAAGTAAAATATTTTCAGAATAGATACCTAGCGAGAATTATATTGGGAACTACCTACTACGTTCAATAGCTAGTATATTTTACCAACGGTGATCATAATGATATATAATATTTGTACGGTGACCCACGTAAGATCTAGGCTTCCACAATCAATTTGCAATGTTGCAATGTTTGTACTGTCTAATAGACAATAACGTCGTTTACCGACGTACCTTCGGATTACATTTTCTCCGTAGGTAAGCTGTTAACAAAATGATAAAATTCTTATAATTTAAACTTTAGCTCATATTCTTTTATAGCTAGCTCGCTTTTGATTGTACATAAAATTAAAGCAAATTTGTGCCCTTTTCAAGTTTTAAACAGAGATCTGGGCTTTGCATGGGACGGTCAGAGGTAGTTATGGCAGAAAACAATTTCAATAATCGCCTCTTTTATTATTTTATCAAGTTTAGGTATATTTACCAAGATATTAATTAACTATATTATTATATACAATATAGTTTATTCAGAGGCCCGAGTGATGTTTTAAATAAAGCTTGACCGTTACTCCGACAAAGTAAACAAGGTTAGTTATTGATCATTATGTATTATAGCAAATATTATTAAGGCAAGCCCAAATGAATCATATTTAAAAAAAATCATATGAAGGTATGATTTGATAACAAATTTATATGCCTTTTATTCTCCTGGGAAACTAGGTAGTCGTTTGGCCAGGTTTTTTGATTTACCTGCTTAAGCCCGTTTAGGTCAATGCATATCTTAAACAGTAATGTTGACCTTATAGTTGGGAAATTTAACCTACTTATTACGTTACCTATAGCTTGAGTGATCAAGCACATTTACAATATGTAAGCTATGTTTTTCTGTGTAAAAGAGCTATTTATTTACTATGTAAGTAAATAGATATTTAAAAGGTTTTATAAAAACGACCTGCAATGCGTATTTACCTCTAACTAAAGGTTCAATATTTTTATATTTTACTATTTTGGCTATTGAGTTTTTCAAATTTTTTTTTGAAATTTTCTCTTTGCTGTTCGGAAACTTTCAGATGAATTTCCGCGTACTTTCTAACTTATCAAAACGTATTGAGACTTACATAATGAATAACTGTATTATGTGCATTTTTTATTAAATACGAGGTAAAGTTTTTCAAAGACATTATAAATAGCATGTTACAAATGCATCATTTTCATCATTCTATTATGCTTACCTAGAATGCCATAATATAGTACAAGAGGTTTTGAATTACATTTTCATTATAATTTATTATATTTTATCGTCATTTTAGGGTGAGTTTACAGTATTTTTTAATAAATACAATATAAATAAATTTTCAGTATAGTGGATCAAAATCATTATTGTTGATGAAGATATTCATTTTTCTTTTTTAAAGAATAATCATACCTGTTTCTTTTTATAGTTTTTCACATTGGCGATAGCTCCCACTCCTCCAGGCGATATCAAACATGTCTCTATAAGTAAGGCTATAAGGAACGTACAGTGGTTTAATGACAGCATTTTACCTACCAATAAAATGCTTATTAAACTACTTACCTTCCTTATAGCCTTAAATTTTTAATTCTGCCTGGTGTATTTTGTAGTAATAATATTCTAATTAGAATATTATTATGAGACGCAATGAAGCCAAGCGGGCCGACTCGCCCCGCCCTGCCGTGTCGGAGTGGGGTGGGGTGTGGGGGCATACGTAACCAATCACACAGCTTTGGAACAGATAAGTGCGACCAATCGCTGCAAAGGAAGATCTCTATCTCTCTATAAGTAAGGCTATAAGGAAGGTAAGTAGTTTAATAAGCATTTTATTGGTAGGTAAAATGCTGTCATTTAATAAGACGGTAAATATTGTACCGATAACCTTGGCCTTCTAATCCTTGTAGTGTTTCAATACCAAGAGACAAAGGTATTCACATGCAAACAAATTACTAGGTACTGAAAAGTAAGTATAATTTAGTGAAACTGAAAAGGTAAGTCTGTTCAAGATAGTGTACTTTTTGATAAAAGACGTTCCAGGTCTTCAAGCCTTCATGACGATGACCAACTCTGCAAGTTCTGGAGTCACATACATCTCCAAAACAACATAGTCAAACATATCGCAAACTGGGAGGTTGTCCAATCCTACGTTTATCTGGGAGCGCTGATTTCCAACAACGGCGGTTGCATAGACGAGGTAAAAAGACGTATGGCGATAACTAGCAAGCTTCATAAGATTTGGAAAAATCGCAATATCACGAAAGCCACCAAAACACGACTCGTGAGAGCACTCATATTCCCCGTGTTCCTCTATGCTGCGGAGACGTGGACTTTGCGGGTAATTGAAAAGAAGAGGATAGACGCACTGGATATGTGGTGCTGGAGACGAATGCTTGGAATATCATGGACAGCATTCCCCATTCATTTCCCCATTCTTTTTTTTACAATGACGGTTCATGACGTCAATAAGTGATATGATAATACTATCCTGCATTGAATAAAGAATGACTCCATTCTCAAGGAACTCGGCATCAAGCAACGCCTCTCCTCCATCGTGCAAACTCGCATCCTTACATTCTTTGGACACGTCGCCCGACGACGCGGGGACATATCAATCGAGCGGCTCGTGGTCCAGGGGAAGGTCGAGGGTGCGCACTCTCGAAGAAGATCAGACGGACCAAATTAAAGCCGCTACACAAGAAGGTTCCGTGACAGAGTGCACCAGAAAAGCAGCCATCCGTGAGGAATGGCGACGGATTGTAAAGCGTGCCACCAACCCGGATTGACGACCACGACCGCTCTGTTAAAAGTGTATCGACGAAGAAGAAGACACCTCCACGCCAATCAACTCTCCAGTCTAATGAGTAAGTTACGAAAATTAAATGTTTTATTGTTCAGCTAATAAACGATTGTTTCTTAATAAGACTTTGATATTTTTCAGATTTAAATATAGATTTTCACTTATTTATACATACATTTTTCCTGTAGTTCTATACAGCAGCCTCACTATGTAGATATTAGCTCTCAAGCAGAAAAGGCAGATTCAGATAGAAATACGTAAGTTACACTGTTTAGGACAAAAAGTGGAAATGACGATTCTTAATGTTATTTAAATACTGCTCTGTGTGAATATTGATGTTTCAAACATGTTTCAGAGCTTCAAGCTTATGTGATGATCAACCCTTATTGCAAGTTATGGACTCCCATACATTTCCACTTCAATCGACTTCTAAATCTCATAAGTAAGTTACGAAAATTATATGTCAAACTAGTGGCCCGTCAGCGGTTTTACCCGCTGCTGCTCATTTTCCCGTGGGAATATTTGTTATACCGCAGTAAACAGTAGCATATGTGTCAAAACACATGATAATACCTGGTTTTCTGGTCTCGCTAACAAAAGGCAAAAGCGTCATCTAAACATGCATGTGCCAGTCTCAAATTCCACCTTCACTTGTAGGGCGTGCGGAAAATTATGCCGCTCGCGTATCGGCTTATACAGCCATGAGAATTCTTGCATCAGACACTGATTAAATCGTCTGTCACAGAAGTGTGAGGCCAATGATGATGATGATGATGATGATGTGTTAGACCAGGTTATACTCTGTATGTGTGTGTACCAAATTTCACCCAAATCCCTCAAGCCGTTTGAGCGTGAAGAGGTAACAAATATACACAAACACACTCATTTTCATTCATTCATTCATCAGTCCACTGCTGGACGTAGGCTTCCCCCTCGGTACGCCATAGGGCACGATCTCCCGTTTTCGCCATTCAGTCGTTACCAGCCGTCTTTTTTAAGTCATCGGTCCATCTGGATTCTGGCCGGAGGGCGTCTAACGTTACGCTTGCCAAGGCGTGGCCTCCACTCAAGAACCCGCTTACTCCATCGTCCGTCGGTTCTACGACAAATGTGGCAATCCCACTCCCACTTCAGCTTGCTACACTTCCAGAAAATGTCCGTCACTGGCCTTTTTTGCGGATAAGGTAGATGATGACTGGTAGGACACATTGATCAAACACCATGGTCTTGAGGCATTGTCTAGGATATGACGCAGCTTCCCAAATGCCGCCTAGCCAAGCTGCACTCTTCTGGTGCTTTCAGTCTCAAAGTTGTCTCTACCCAACTGCAACGTTTGCCCAAAGTACACATACTTCTGGACAACTTTAAAGGCTACACCTTCGACGGAGACTGGCTTGGGAATGATTTATTGATTGAATTTGACTTTTGTCTTGTCCAAGTTCATCCCGAGTCTGTCACGTCTCGAGGCTGCGTTAAGACTGGATAGCATTTTTGCACACACTCTTCACACCCACTATATATAATATTAGTACGGATAGTAAGGATTATTTGTCATTGTCCTTCGATTTTCAATGTTTAGATGATTATAAGTAAGTAATGAAAAATTTCAGATGTACCGACGGTAATGATAATGAGGATATTTCCTATGCTAGTAGAAGCTGAAACCAACAAAGACGACTTTCAAACTGTTACGGGACGCCGCCGACTTGTTGACATCAACCATATTTTAAATGAATTACAAGAGAAAGCTCATCATAATGAGTTATTCAACTGCGCATTGCATAATACTAACATTATTTAAATTTATATTTAAATAATATTACTA
Organism: Tuta absoluta; assembly: GCA_027580185.1. Taxonomy (NCBI): domain Eukaryota; kingdom Metazoa; phylum Arthropoda; class Insecta; order Lepidoptera; family Gelechiidae; genus Tuta; species Tuta absoluta. The sequence goes on from JAQAHW010000004.1 coordinate 2,360,061, forward strand.
CTATTAATAAGTATATATACAATAATTAAAAATTAATAATATAAAAACACATCTTCTCTGTTTAATTTTATCAATCCTACAATTGTACCAACATATTTTTCCTAAGTAAATTAAGTAAACAATAAAATTAAAGCTATATCTTGGGAGTTATTGACCTACTGCCATAGTTTTGTATACTGTAACGCGCGCGCTCGCTGTGGAAGCTGCGCTTGCCGCCCGGTCCGTACCGTAGGGTCAAGTGAGTTCACCGCAGACTAGCTCGCGCGATCTTTTCTACGCGACGGGCAGAAGGCCGTAAATGCCTACTTTTCAGCACTAAGCTGCCCTTACTACGCATATTACCTATGTTATATAGTCATAATTATTCTAAGTCATAAAAACAATTGTAGCATTTGTTGCATAAATTGCCAAGTCATAATGACTACTACATACTCCTAGAAAAGCATGTTCGCCGCATCATAACGTATTACTTTAAAAGTGTTTCCAATTTTTTTCTAATTATAAAATAGGTAGGTCATAATAATACTATGTCTTTCAATGCAGTATGACCAAGGAGTATGACATGTAAACATTATGTCAAACAAATAGTATGACGAAGAACTTTATGCAAACCGAGGTTTGCCAAAGTATACATTTATGGAACTTCAACGACGCGCCGCCGCCGCCAATACTTACTTTATGCAAAACGACGGTATCCCTTCAATGATTCAATGAATTATAATAGACTCACCTGCACAGCGCTGTTCAGGAAGCAGTTGTTCAGTCCTGGGGCATTCCACAGCCCCTTAGTGGTGTGGAAGATGCCAGAATCCCTGGAATCATCCCTGCTGTGCTGGATATGCAGGCCCTCGCGGCCGTGACCGTGCACGGCCATTGCGTCCGCCATTATTTTTCTACCATCACTGCGCCGCCATTTTGTTTACGCACGCGACGGCCATTTTGTTTCTGGAAAAAATAGGTTATGTTAGTTTGGAATTAAAAGTCTTAGTACTTATGTGAATATAATATGCAACAGAACTATATTATTTCTGGCTACTTGACTAGGTTCTCATATCTTATCTTATTATCCTCAAACTAGTACTTTATTTTAATCATAAACAATTCCTAACTTCGACAAAAAGGACACAAGACGAGTATGACACAATATAATTTGAAGAGACAAGCTTAGTCCGCATTGTAGACTAGGCGGTATCAAAACAATTAGTCTAAAAAGTTCTCACTACTTAGTAACTAGTTTCATATTAATTGCACAATAAGCTGCTAGTTGCTGGTTCCTTTCACTAGTCGAACCATTGTTATGAAGCGATAGACACTGCATTGTTCTAAATGTCTGTTTTGACACAGCCAGCTCTGCTGGGTGACACATTGTTTAGGTTGGTGCTAGGATGTTGATTGTTTTCTATCTAAACCACCGCTTAAGGCTAGTGGTACCGCAAAATTACCACCACCTTACGAAAAGCGAATATATCTTGATACAAACTATGCCTGGGAATGTCCTTTGCACAATTTTTTTGTATAACCACCTTACGAAAAGCGAATATATCTTGATACAAACTATGCCTGGGAATGTCCTTTGCACAATTTTTTGGTATAATCTTATAAGTAGTTCAATTAGACCCTCCAAACTCAGTTAAATATTCGCGCTAATTTGAGATCTTAAATGAAAGATTGGTCCTCGCTGTCGGAACCAATCATTTATCTAAGTTTGAGATAGGTATAATTATCGAATCAAAAAGTACGAAAAGTGGAAGTTTTTGGCACTTTCATCCATAACTGTAATCTTCTTCTTCTTTGCGTGTCGAAGACGAAACTAAATTTCCTTTGACCAGTAATTACAACAGACATTTCATAGCGAGTGCAGGTTTTAATTTTAAATACCAAATTTTAAAACACTTCCCGTGTTAGGTATACAATTTTTTTTTAAATTCACTTGCAAAATTGGCGGGCAAGGAATGAGCTGCGGTAGCACAGATGGAAGAGGCGTCGCCACTAGTAATACGAAAGTTGCAGGTTCAAATCCTACCCGCGCATGAAAATTTTGCAAGTTTTCAAAAAAAAAAACAATAATTTTGCTTTGAGATAACAGCAAAAACTTGTGCAAAGGACATTCTGGCGTAGGTATACCTTCCATGAAGAGATTTGTTTTTATTCGTAAAGGTTCGCTACTTTTGCGTAGTGAACGGTCATTTTCGCTATGTCTGACAAATATTTTAGAGTTGTCCAGAATCAAAAAATATCACTCAGTGATATTAGATCATTAGTATGAAAGATACACATTTTAAACTAAGATAACGGACTTCAAAACGATGGAATGATTTATAATCTTGACTAGGTCTTCAATCATAGTCCTACCTAGACTAGTACCTGGTACCTATTAAACAATATTATTTAGGCTAAAGAAAGTAAGTAAGAAGGATAAAGTCCCAAAAATAATTGCTATTGACAAGCTCTGTAACGGTACATTTTGCGCCAGATTGCGAGAAGTGCCCTGCGGCATTTTACAAATTGTTTCGAAGAAAAAACATTACTTATCCATTCACTTCTTGTAACATTCTTTAGATAAAAGCTAATTAATTTATTATTAAAATAAAATGAAATTACCTCGAAAGTAATATAGCATACATACATACAAATATCATGCCTTTATCCCTTGCGGGGTAGAAAGAGCCATATCCTAACAAACATTACAGGGTCATTCAAAACATGTGTATCACCATAGTGACAAGTTGTCAGCCCATCGCTTAAAATTGCAATACACATGAAGCTCTCGAGTTCCTCAGTCACCTCTTACGACACCCACGGGAAAGAAATGGGGTGATGCTATTCTAAGCCGACATCACATAGTAAATACAGGTAGTCGATACTAAAGGTAGTTTTTAAAGTGAGCTGAAATTCTCGGTCAAATCAACAAGTTAAAATCATTCTCCTTCATTATTAACACTTCAAGTGCTGACAAAATTGATTTTTGTTTTCAAGCATTATTCAAAAGCTTCACAGTTTTTGGGTCACACACTTGTTAAAGCAACAAAAAAGTGTCACACACTTAAGCATTCAGATAAGCCGGTTATATATCTACTTCGAAATATCTTAAAGTAGAGGTGCCTACAAAGATAAACAGGAACTATTTAACTTCACTTAGTCGCTTGCTTATAACGGCAAGTAAAATTCTGAAAAGACTACAATATTTAAAGAGGAATTTACACGCAAGAAACGCTGGAAGCAAAAATGTCTATTAGGCCACGACAAGTTTTAGAACCCGGGCCACGAACGTCGTCGACCAAACAATTTTGTCATCGCGTGGCATCAACACTCTAATGTTCACTTAACATAAGGTACATTATTAAGGTGAAATGGGCTTAGTAATCGACCGCGCAAGGTGGGATAGTGTTCGGATCTTCCTATCCCATTTCTTGAAAGCCACAATAGATGATATTTTTCAGCAATACTTCAAGATATATATGCTACAAAACTATGGCACCAAAAATACGATTTGTTGAAATTGCCTCGTTAGAAAAGAACGCAAAGTAAGCGCAAATTTTTGCGTTTTTGGCCTGTGGTTTAGACTCAACCCCGAACGGATCTGAGCCGTTATTGTCTATCTGTATCCAACCCAGGGGAAAAGAAAGGGACTTAGTTTTTGGGACGTGTACTGCATTAAGAGCGTTTTTAGTTCACTTTTTCTCCGCATGACTCCTTTCGTGACGCGGCCTCTAACCATCTTCTAACAGTTTAACTACTTGGCTGCTGTAATTAAGGAACTGCTTTAAACACGTGGCATTCCTGTTTGTAAGCGGGAAGAAACGACCTTGGCGTAGGAAGTGAAGATTATACATACATATACACATACACAAGCATAGCGCCTATATCACTAGGGAAAATTATAGAGTAATAAATAGCCCGCTTATAAAGTCATCAGAATAATGATACTGCGTTGGTTCAATAATTTAAAGCGTTATAGTTTTAAAGAGGAACGATTACCTACTGGAAGTAACGATAAGCGCAACGAAGCTTTTAAGAAGTTCACGAAATCGCGATAAGTAGCTAGGTACAGTAACGCCATCCCAATATCCTATATTTGACAGATGTTAGCTCCATACTAAAATAAATGTCAACAAATAAAAATGGGCCGTCTGCCAAAACATTAGCACGAAATTGACAGCTGTCAAATATGACTTATTGGAATGGCCTTACTGTAAACCCATTCGGCCTTCTTCTTCTTCTTAGCGTGTCGATGGCAGACACTACACCGTCGCGGCCTTTACAAAGTGATAGAATAAGTAGCTAGGATACTGAACCTACCGGACATATTAAAATGCGCTGTAAACTTTGTGATTAGAATAGGTTTGGGTTCAATTCCCAGACATTTGACCGAATAAGTTAATCGGCGACTAAATAAGCTTGTTGAAGTAATGAAAATGTACTTGAAAGTTGCATTAGTTCATGTCTCAATATATTGTCAAACAATCTATTAGAAGAACAATTTTCATTTTTAAGTAGCTTTTTTGAGATTATAAGAAGAAAATGTTGCCGTGTGATGCCGGCTTAGAATAGTATCACCCCATTTCTTACCAATGGGAGTCGTAAGAGGCGACTAAGGGACTCGAGGGTGTGTATTGCAATTTTAGGCGATGGGCTGACAACCTATCACTATATGACTATGCTAAATTTTTCGAATGACCCTCAAATATTTGTCAGACGTATATTTTCCAGTTACGTTTTGCGGTCATTTGCGCTCTGCCTACCCCGCAAGGGATATAGGCGTGATGTTTATATGTATGTACCTATGTTTATAAGAAGAAAATATCAGTATCAATCAAAAGCAATATTAATCAGCCTTTCACCGGCGACCATTATCACGGCTTTATTGACCAAATTGTAATTAAGTGCGTATGATCCAAGGCACGAGTTTCTCTTGGGTATGATATCTATTATGCATTGATAGGTTCTTGCCTGTACTTACATTTACACGGGTTATGTGTTTAGGGTTCTGTACGCCCTTGGAGACGGTTTACAATGATAAAAACTGGATTACATTCCACAGAAATTTATAATTATAATAATAGTAAAAGACTAGCGGCCTGCCCGACGGTTTCACCCTTTGCTAACCGTTTTCCCGCGGGAATAAGAAATTTTAATATATCCTTTTTTCAAGAGGGATAATGTAGGATTGTAATAGTAAAAGATTTTTTTCGATTAGTTCAGTAGTTTGGGAGCCTATTCAATGCAAACAAACAATCAAATCTTTCCTCTTTATACTATTAGTGTAGAGAGACAATTATAATTTTTAGGCCCATCTCACTAGTTGAATAATATTATCGGTTATTATGTAGGTAGGTTGAAAAATATAATAACATATTAGTTTGCTAATATAATGTTTTCTACTAATCAAATGACCTGTAATGCTATTATTATCAATAAAGTTATTGTATTGTATTGTATCTTGTCAGTAATAATTATGCCTTCATGAATATTTAATACCGTGTGATGCTGGCTTAGAATAGCATCACCCCATTTTTTCCCATGAGAGTCGTAAGAGGCGACTAAGGGACTTGAGGGTGTGTATTGGAATGTGACAATATTTTAAGTGATAATGATTGTGACAGTTTATGAAACACAAAACTTATTTAAACAATGTTCTTTACGTTACTATATTAACGTAAACTTCAGTGCCATTGGACAGACTATACAGAACCGCGTTGCGCAACTAGAACTCACACTTGAACACTTTTTTACGGGAAATGACGCGATCGGAATGTGGTATGTAGAGCAAGTTTGTAACGTTGTAAAATTGTATCACATACTTCGGGAGCTAGTTATAAAAGTACTCGTGGTGAGGCACATGTAGGTAGCAATGTGCCGGTCCCATTTTAGTAATTTACTGGGAATATTCCCAAGGGAATGTTTCCGGGAATATTGGGAATATTCCCAAGGACTTTTTTTTTAATATCTTGACCTAAGTTCCTTGGGCAAAGTGGTATATAATTACGAGCTAAAGCAACCCCTTAAGTATCGTTCACTTGTCAAAATGCACCCTACAGAAATACATGCCTTCAGCATTCACATTGGTAATCTCTAATGCCTAACCACATTATTTTACTTTAAAATAATCGTATTTTGCCACAGTCTGTCTAATATTCACCATAAAATTCAATTTTGTAATACCTTCCCCATTTATTTCACTTAAAAAACACTTAAAATGACCTTCAAAATATAAACATTGTTGATTTTATTTGCCGCGTGATGCCGGCTTAGAATAGCATCACCCCATTTCTTTCCCGTGGGTATCGTAAGAGGCGATTTAGGGACTCGAGGGTAACATGTGTATTGCAATTTAGACGATGGGCTGACAATCTGTCACTATGGTGATACACAATTATCTGAATGACCCTCAAACATTTGTCAGAAGTGGCATAAATGCCCGTTTTTACGGTAATTTATGCTCTGCCTACCCCGCAAGGGATATGAGCGTGATATATGTATGTATGATTTTATTTAACAAGAAAATATAACATATGCTAATTTTGTAAAATTAATTTTTGTTTTCAATGTTTTTATGCTTCCGGGGAGTATTCCTCGTGCCCGGGAAAGTTACAGGGAATATTCCCAATGTTACCGGGAAAGGCACATTGCTACATGTAGGGACAATCCCGTTAAAACTGTTTGTTGTGTGTCAAAGTATTTTGGGCATATTTGTGCGTGCTGGAATGTAGATTGAATTATAATATAAAAGTCGCATAACGAATAGGTCTACTAATAAATATTTATAGCTTGATAATGTGTTGACCGATTTCGATGAAGGTAGAGTTTCTAAAGAGTTTTTAAGTAAGTACATTGTGTGAGATGTTTGTAATGTTCCTTTCTATTGAGAGAAATGGCGTGATTTATATATGTATGTATGTACTTAGAGAAAAAAAATGCATTTTATTTCACTGTCATTTATTGTCAAAGAATTCAGTTCAAACTTAGTCCAAGATACATACATGTATCACGCGGGGTAGGCAGAGCTAAATCGTCCATAAAAATAAAAAGGACTTAACGCCACATCTAACAAAAGTTTTGACGGTCATTCAGAAAATTGTGTATCACCCCATATTGACCGGTTCATCGCCTTAAATTGTAATACACGTGTAACCGTCAAGTCGCCTATTACGACACCCGCGGTATAGAAATGGGGTGATGCTATTCTAAGCCGGCATCACACGGCATAGTTCAAGATACACATGCCTAATGTAAATATTTTCATCGTCTCATTCTTTTGCTATGGAACAAGCTGTTAAAACGGATAAATTTTTAAAGCAACATAAGCAATAAAACATTTGCCATAACGTTTGCAAGATTTTACGATCGGGCCAATAATTTCACGCTACATGTTTCAAAACGTCATAAAAGTTGGGTCAAACTCGTAAAAGCGCCAAAAACAAGGGTCATAGGTCATAGGTGTCAAGTTTCGTCAAAAAAACGAACCTAAGGGCTGCCGCAGACTAAACTTACGTTTTTTCGAGCGTCACCAAGAGCTCTTTTGAAAGAAATCCGAAAATATACCGAACGTAATTGAAATAAAGGTGACATTGCCTAGAATGACAAGCGCCACCGCTTGTCGCCCGGCCGACTATCAAAGCCCATATCACCTGTACATATTGTATTTCAATTACGTACAGATCATTTTCGGAATTCTATCTGCGGCGACCCTAAGAAAACATGTTGAACAATTTGCCTTCGGTTTTGAAGAAACATTATGGTTGATCCACGTTACTTTTACGTGTATTATTTGAAATTCCACAAATTAGGGACACGGCGCTTATGGAAATACCAAATATAAAAAAACGCTCTTTTCTTGTAACACCTCAGAATAAATATGTAATAGAACACGAATGAATTACACTTTGTGTTGTGATTTTGTTGATGGAACTCCATGGAAAACAGTTTTTTACACTAGTTCCACTATTATTTTAATTAAAATGCTTTTAATGCCACCGGTTTCGTTACTTCACACGAAGGGTAAGAATTTGATGGCTATCACCAAAACACAACTTAACAATTTTGAATTAAGTAGTAGAAAGAGGCCTACTAGTGGTAGTAGGCGGTTGAAAAACTCTGACACCAGGGTTCATCGGGTCGTTGGGTGACTCGGTGTCCCACACGAAAAGAGAGAGAGAAGAGTAGAAACTGAAACAATATTCAGTAGCTACTCTACAATATTTGTATCCACAAAGACTGACGTTGCGTACAGTTTACACACAAATAAGTAACGAACGCGATATATTACATTCATTGCCTCTTCACAAGTCAGACCTATAATTTGAACTAAACAGTAGCGTGCGATGGAAGGCAAAGTTGTAGAAAAAACGACTGTAGAAACCGCTTGCGCTTCTGCGAAGTCGATCAGTTTATTTGAAACCTCGATGATTTACGGACTATAAATCGTTTTGTGGAAATACACACTGTAGGTTACTGGTTATTGTTAAAATGCAATTTGAGTGAATTGCTCGGAATTGAAATAAAGTTAATAGATATACAGGGTGTAAGGGACAGCCCTCCGAATACTGATAGGGTGCAATTAGACCATGAAAATGAACAACATTACCCTAGGAACATATATGAATTCTTTATTGTACACATTAATACAAAAGGTGAAAAACTTAAAATTAGTTACAAGGGCGAGCTTATTTCTATGAGAAATCTCTTCCAGCCAACCCAATGGAGATGAAAGAGGAGAAAAAGCGTAATAAAAAAAAAAGCGTAAAAAGCATAATATGTCAGTAAACGACAAAAATGTTTTGACCTCCCATACAAAAGATGAGCTATTTATTTATTTATTTAACTGTTTATTATATAACATGAAGGACATAACATATAGAACTATATACAACAGGTCAGCTTATTTCTAAAAAGAAATCTCTTACAGTAGACCTAGGGTAGTGAGAAGGCATAAAGTGAGGCAGTTGACGTGTACAACTTCAACTTAGTATGATAAAAATAAATTTGGGCTAATAAAACAAGACTACTTAGTACAATAAATAAAATAATAATGTGTGCTAAAGTATACGTAATTATATGAACTATAAGATAATGTTACATATCTTCTTCTTCTTTGCGTGTGGGACACCGAGTCGTCCAACGACACAATGAACCCTGGTGTCAGAGTTTTTCATCCGCCTACTACTAATAGTAGGCCTCTGACATGGATGTGTAACGACCGCCGTCTAAGTAAACATAGACAGCAACCGGGACCGACGGCTTAACGTGCCCTCCGAAGCACGGAACCATTTCTTTTCGGACAATCAGGTGGTTCTCCCTGCAATGTTCTAACCAGACCGGGAACAAATTCACAAAGTGATAAATATCAACTTTGTGAGTGTCCCACCGAGAATCGAACTCGGAACCTTTGCGTCGCAGGCAGTCGCACTACCACTGCGCCACATCGGCCCACAAAATGTTACATATTATACAATAGTTTGGCTATCTGACATTTCTATAGAAAGTTAAAAAATTTGGCGTTTCCTGAAATATTTTTTCATGGGAAGTTGTTTAATGCACCCTATAAGTATTCGGGTTTCCCTTACACTATGTATAATAACAACCGACTAAACTACAAACATGACCGAATAGTCGGCTTAGCCGACTAGCCGATGCATCTGTAATATCAACGATCGATGAACAAAAATCGTGTAAACTCGACTGCTCCATAAGTTGCGCAAACGCATTACATTTCTCGTTTTATTTACGGAAGCTGTTTACGCTGCATGTAGGTACATGAAAACGGGATCTGTTTACGACGCTGTCAAGTTCCTGCATTCCTTCAACTGAAAATGCTAAAATAAACACTGAATATGGTGTGCATTCTTTTGGGAGACATTTTACGTATTAACCCGAACTGTAGGAACCCGTGTAGGTAAACTATACCACCATCGCAGTTTTTCGAGTTGGTCTCCTATCATATTATCATCAGCCTATTGCAGTCCACTGCTGGACGTAGGCCTCCCCCAGGGTACGACAAAGGGCACGATCTCCCGTTTTCGCCATCCACTCGCTACCAGCCGCCTTTTTAAAGTCATCGGTCCATCTGGCCGGAGGTCGTCCAACACTACGCTTGCCGAGGCGTGGCCTCCACTCGAGAACCCGTTTACTCCACCGTCCGTCGGTTCTACGACAGATGTGCACATTGTTGGCCTTCGCCTTCGGAATTAGGCAAGTCGTTTGACAGAAGCATCCGTAAACGCACCGTCCGCAGCCTATTTGTATAGGAATTAGATGGGAATTCGCCATTTCCGCATGCGTTACGTTCCGGTGCGGTAAAAATAAGCAGCAAGCAACGGACAACAAGTGGAAGAACAGCCTTATGTGCCGGTATATATATATCACGCCTATACACCGCAAGGGGGTAGGCAGAGCGTAAACGTCCGCTAAACGAACAGTTACGCCACGTCTGCCAAACATTTGAGGGTCAGTCAGATCTCGGCGCCATTTTTATGGAATTTAAACAAAACTTACAACCGTAAAATCTCTTACATATTTGCACTAGCTTCCAAAATGATTCAAAAGCCATAATATCATGTTAAGTAGGTTCCTACAAAAAAGTAACACGTGAATAAATTAACCTAACCTACACAAAGATGTTCTGTGTTCCCAATACTACCTATTTACGTCATCAAGTCATTATACAAGTGTGACGTAACTTGTATTCATTGTATTATTGCGGTGAGACGCCGACTTAGAATAGCATCACCATATTTCTTACACCAGGTCCTCTGGATTTCTCGAAGGTTGACTGGGAGAGATCCCTATAAGGGATGAGTCCGCTTTTTGTGCCTTACTATTTCTGTTATTTGTGTTTTCTCTTTTATGATTTATTTAGTGCAATAAAGTTATTACATACATACATTTCTTCCCTGTTGGTGTCGTAAGAGGCGACAAGGGTTTCATGTGTATTGTAGTTCTAGGTGATGAGCTGACAACCTGTCACTATAACAGCAATACGCAACTTTCTGAATGACTCAAATATTTGGTAGACGTGGCGTAAATATTCATTTTTACGATCGTTTTTTTTTATTTTATTAATGATGGGTTTGCTCTTGACTCTAGTCTAGGTCTAGGACAGAGACAGAGTCTAAGATGGAGCGAGCTCACCCAGAAGAAGCCTGTTAAGGCACTGGCACTCCCACACACTGACGGAACGCAGCAAGCTACTTGGCGCCAGACTTCGGTGCCTTCCACCGCTTGGTGGGATCGTTCAGCCGGACTTATCCACAGGCAAGCCTGTGTTGCCGTTGCCCGGGGTGGACCGCTAGGAGGTAGATCCCATACCACCCCGCATTGCTCTGCCTACCCCGCAAGGGATTAAGACGTGATGTATGTATGTAAGTATTATAATAAGGAGAGGTGAAGGACCGGCAGGGTATGAGGCTGTGAGGGACCGTGCATAATCCAAGCACCCAAAGAAATTTAGTGGTCTTATAATTGGAGTCACAAGAAGAATAGAAGTTTTGTAAGAGGACAAAGCATAACGTGAAACCGTTCGTATAACTTTAGTTTCCAATTTCCACACCAAATGATAGTTCTTTTCTTTATTTATTTATTTTATTTATTTACCGTTTATTGTACACAAAAACATTACAAGAGAAACACATACAAAGAATAACGACACAACAGGACAGCTTATTTCTACTAAGAAATTTCTTCCAGCTGACCTACGCAAAGTGAGACTTCTTTAGTACTTTTAATGATAGTACTTTTTTACTGTATACAAAAGCAGACATTATAATTTCCGATGGGTTCAAAATACTGTTCATTCATCCTATTCTTAAACCAGTTCTTATCCTGCTTACAAGTTTATCAATTCAATAAGTTATTTTTGAAATTATAATTCGATTTGGCCTAATGAAGACATTAGTTTTGTCTTCAAATTCTTATTAATGATATTTCGATGTTTAATGCGAACGAACGACATGGTGTTACTACTAAATATAAAATAAAGTCGCTTTCCGTGTCCCTCTATATGCTAAGATGTTTAAAACTACGCAACAGATTTTGATACGGTTTTCGTAATAATAGAGTGAACAAAGAGGCACGTTTTTAGGTAAAATTTACAGCGAAAACATTCAGGGTAGCAGCGGGTGAAACCGCTGGGCGGGTCGCTAGTTGTCTATAAAAATAATAGAGAAACAACAGTTCCGTTAGAAATTGGTATAATCTTTTGTTATTTATGCTTTTAACACGCTTTTTATAGCAAGAATAATAATATGCTAATTCAAAATGGATTTTAAACATACTTATTTGAATATTTTGTTATGCCTTTGAATTAAACATTCGAGTGACAGAGTTCAAAATGCTAAATATAATAAAATGATCGTATCAAATTTATAAATTCGTAAAGAAATTGCCTTCTACCTATCCACGAATGTTGAAAGATGCTTTAAACTTGAAAAAGAGTTATTTAATTTTCGGATGTCAGTTGGTATTTATGACAGTTTAAGAAAACTTTTCTTATATTGATGGCATATCTGATTTTGCAGCTTTATCTACTTAGTGACTGAAAAAAAGGATGATGGTTTTTTATTCTCGATCATTACATTCTTTCTTTTTCGTGTGGGACACCGAGTCGTCCAACGACCCTATGAACCCTGATGTCAGAGTTTTTCAACCGTCTACTATTATCAGTAGGTCTCTGACATGGTTGTTGCCGTCTAAGTAATCAGCAACCGGAACCGACTTCACCGACCGACCGCTTAACGTGCCCTCCGAAGCACGGAACCATCTTTCTTACGGACAATCAGGTGGTTCAGCTTGCAATGTCCTAACCAGACTGGGAACAAATTCACAAAGTGAAAAATATGAACTTTGTGAGTGCCCCACCGAGAATCGAACCCGGAACCTTTGCGTCGCAGGCAGGTCGCACTACCACTGCGCCACATCGGCCGTCACTTCATTACTAAACAACAACAAACGACATTTACAAACAGTTTGTCAACAACAACAGGAGCTCGCGTGACCGTAAATTCCTTACTTCTTTAGCTGTGCGCATACGCACCCGATATTACGATCCTAATAACGCAATCACCGAAATGATCCGAGGTCCAGCCGTGGCCACAAAATAAAGAGGTTTACAGAAGGTTCACTCGAGATATATTTGAAACTAACAACCTTATCTTCAGGGTTGCTACTGAAGTCACTGCAATCATAAGTCGATCGAAAATTGAGGCCTAACGCTGCGATATGCAGGTAGCACGCGCCCGCGCGAGTACCCGCGCGTCTTGACATTATAATTCGTTCGAATTTAGAGGGCGCATCGTGCCTAAGTAGCTTAAATACGGCAAATGTCGTCGTGTTGGCATAACGCGTGACACAGCGCTGCTCCTATATTTAGCTAAATTATATTCTTGTATTTTGCGCTGGCCGACTCGCGCGTGCTAGCATTCGGTTTTATTAATTTATTCGTGCGTAATACTCAGACTAAACGTGTTTTATTTATTTATTTATTTGATTTTATTTATTTGCTATGGCGTTAGCTTCTAAGAGGCCTAAAACCGAGCAAAAACTACGGCGGAGCGATGTTTTCTTAGGAGCATTTGAGAACGCCGCCCATCTTTGGACGTCGTCGTGTGTGTTGTAACTGTAGTAACTGCAGTAAGCTATGTACAAAGTGACCCATCTGCACTATTAGGGCGCGCACAGTTCTGTGCCGTAGTCCTAGTGGGCGCATTCCAGGGGGCACGATAGCTACCGTGTTTTTGTATTGTTTCTTGTGTTTTTACTTTTTTGTTGTTTTTGTATTTTGTCTTGAGGTGGAAGCGCTTCCTTTTACGGTTGAGTAAGTTTTGGAAACCGCTACGGACAATCTTTAAAAAAACTTGAGGCACCCAAGAGCCAAGAGGCAAAGCAAGGCCATTTTAGTTTAAGCAGAGAAAAAATATCATAGAAAAGTAAAGATATTACAAATTGTGTAGAGGCTAGAGCTTCGAAGTATTTTAAACTTTCTCTCAACTCACCCAAATAACAGAATTACTAGTACAAGACTCATCAAAGATTAAAAGCTATAAAAAACTTTCAACGCGTAATAGGTAAAACGGGAATACGTTTTTTTCCTTTCGTCATCGTCAAGTAATTAGGTATGACATCACGATTTACGTCTGCGTCTTATTGATGGGCGATGACTTAATAGTTAATTTTTTATAGGTAGAAAAACAAACATAGGGAGCTATTCATGTAACGATCAACGTAGTATGAAAAGTCACTTGTTCAAATAACTACAATTTTGGTTTTACCCTCATTTGGAATTTTAATGACTACTTCAAAAAGCTCAGGATTCAGATAATGATGTGCCTTCGACATAGTCAGTTTGATAAAGAGATAACTAAGTATACAGTGCCCTTTTCGCAGGTTACTACTGTTTAAACTCCGGCACACGATAAGCGAAATGGACTATTTAGTTGCAAAAATGACCTTAAATTGTGAAGTTGGAAAATTTCAAAATAAGTAGGCATTTTTAAAGTAGACTTTTTTTTCTGTCTTGGACAGTGTACCTAAAGCCATTTCGTTCTTTTGTTAAAACGTTTTATTTAGAAATGTGCTTTCTTTCACAAAAACTATGCTTATTTACGCAGCCAAACCAGCCGTAAAAGTCAAATATTATGGCCTGATGACCTATACAGGTTTATAACCTAGATTAGGCACCAGCCCTCCACAAAATGTAAACAAAATTTTCTTTGTAACCAATGTCTGTAACAGTAGATTTTTGTGGTGTGTAAATAAAATATTTTTATTATTACGAGAATCGGCCGCCCACCGCTAACGCAATGTTTTGTCACTAAACGTTTCTTAAAAGCTTAATAACATGTCTTCAGCCCATTGGGCATTATCGACTTATAAACTATTTATTTATCATCATTTTATCAACGTCAAGACTCAAACCCAAATGCCCCTCTTATGACATGACTAGTCAAAAACCTAATGGAAGGGTACAGTAAAAACGTTGTTTGTTTCAATGTTTATAGTTATTTGGGAGATGGTTTTAAGACCAATTTTTATGGACACTCAGCTTTTTTGTGAACTAGGGATTTGGAAATATGAGAATTCAGAAAAATAATGACAGTTTTTACGGTTTGACGATGAATGCAAAGCGTTAAAGTTCATAAAAATACGGTCGTTTTTGCCACTTCTGACAAATTTTTGAGGGCCGTTTCAGAAAAATTGTTTATCACTACAGTGTCAGATTGCCAGACAGTCGCCAATAATTATAATTCATATGAAATCCGGCCTCATATAACGGCATGTTACATATAACTTGTATCTATGTCCATCTTTCGGCTGAATTTAAATTTCACGAGAATCTTAATTAAACAAACCGCGTTTCCAATTAGCCATATAATTTTTCAAAAAAGACAGTCTTACTAAATACGAAACACCATAACCACTTATGGCGATTGTCGGCTCCAAAAATGCCCTTCGCAAAAACGCTCTTAATGTCAAGTGGTTCCACATTGGCTCTGAGAAATAAGCTTGAAAAAAAGCTAAGAAAGGTTGTTCAAGGGTTCCATTAGTAATAAATAATAAGCGATAACCTTAAAAGCTTCTCGAGAGCTTAAAGTTCAAGGCGAGGAACATAAAGCTTATTTGTGGACAGTGTCTATACTGTACTTTATAATGTCATTGGTCATGGTTCAATGACATAAAATTCGTGACTTAATTAGGGAGAGAGAAATGTTTTTGTAAATGAAAATAAGAAATTAAAAAATGTTTGATGATGTTTTTGTATATTGTATTCTAGGAGCACCTTACAAGTAACCTATTATATTATTTTGAGCCACTCATAGCTAAATTTTAGAAGCAGAAGAAAGAAGAAAAAGAATGAAAACAGTGCAGTTCTAGCCAAAGGTCCCAGGCAGGTCGAGACTGCTAAGCCTACCTAGAATAAGCTTTGCATTATATCCACTTTAGTATCTGAAGGAAAAAAACATTATTCGTCACTATTCATAGTTACAATTTAAACGGGTTCATACCGACGAATTATTATTAATCAGGGTTGGCAATGTTTAAAACATTCGTTTAAAACATAAGTTTAAAACAGTGTTTAAAACACCTTAAAAAAAACACGTTTGTTTAAAACAGATTAAAACAAACATGTTTAAAACATGTTTTAAACATGTTTAAAACAAAACATAAAAAAAAACACTTGTTTTAATGGTCTTTTTATTCACAAGTTTTATAAAAATTATAGATTTTTAGCAACCTCGGTATGGCAACCAATAAAATTAGAGCGCGGGGATTCACCTAAAGCGTGGAGTGGGCACTGACCTGTATAACTGCGCGGGTATTCCCCAAACCAACACGCGGGAGTTTCCCTTTGGAATGGTTTTGTTCGGCAGTAGTTCAGTTATCCGCATTTCGTCGTGAGCTCTTGAGTCGTGTGAATACGTAAATATAAAAAGTCGGAATTTTGAAGAAAAAATGTCGTCAAAACAAGAGTTTAATGCTTTTTTTTAATGTTATGTGAGCTTAGCTTGGTATGGTACCTACCTATGTTATGTTTTGTTGTTGAGTATGATCATGTTTTAAATTGAAGTTTATTTTAAATTTCAAAGTTATTGTTTAAAACTGTTTAAAACATGTTTAAAACAGTTTTAAACAATTACTTTGAAATTTAAATTAAATTTTGATTTAAAACATGTTTTTTTTTATTTTTGAAAAAAAACAAAATGTTTTGATCTTTTAAAAAAAACATGTTTTTTTCCAACCCTGTTATTAATGCAAGTTCCTGATATTTATGTCGCGGTTGTTTACACTCTGAATAGTGTAAATAACCGCGAAAGTTTAAAATTTAGTATTATTCGTCACTTTAATACTTTCAAATAGTACTTACTAGCAGTCTGTCACTTTACTTGTCCTAAGCAAGGAGACTTTAAATTGAATTGCTCAATGTATACTTACAAAAAGCTATCAAAGTACTTATAAAACGGCTAAGTAAAAAATCACCTGTCTTTTAGTACCCCAACCCGATCATAATTCAGATTACGATCGCCCTTGAAATACTTAAAAATTTAGAAGCTCAGGTTACCACTTTCCTCCCGACATGTGTAATAAGTTGTAGTATACTTTTTTTACGATGGAGCGGAAAATTACATTCCATATGATCATTATCGTGATCTCCGTATTGCCTGGGGCGAGAAGTAGCCGAAACATAAGATATTTTTTACAATAAGTTTGACCGTGTTAGACATAGGAACGGCACTTTGGTATTTTGTTATTAATTTGAAATGGGATATTAACCTCTTCGCTCGGGTCGAATTTCGCACCTATGAGTTTTTTTTTATAATAAGGATGGGTTTGCTCTTGACTCTAGTCTAGGTCATAGGATAGAGACAGAGTCTAAGATTGAGCGAGCTCACCCAGAAGAAGCCTGTTCACTCTTACTTTGAAGAGATTAGGTTGTATGCGTTTGGTAACACAGACACAGGCAGTGAGTTCCACTCTTTAGCAGTGCGCATTATAAATGATGACTGGAAGCGCTTAGTCCGAATTGGTGGAATGGCAACCAGCTATGGATGGTATCCGGCGGTGCAATTTGTAAGAGAGTTAAAGGACACATGTGTCCTTTTACGAGCGGAAGGGAATTTTAATATATTATTGGTAGCTAACTGCCAGGGTTCGTCAGGTCATTCAGCGACTCGGTGTCACGCACTACAAGAAGAAGTTATTAAATTGTTACCTCTATAATAAACACTAGAACCGTCTCAAAACATTACAAGTTATTATATTAGAAAGTGAAGAGTGCTCATACTTGTATTAGCTTTAAGTTTTTTCATAGCAGGCAATTTAGTAATTAAGTTTTTTAATTTTAAGAGAACTCGTCATCTATAGGTCTTATACCTATAGATGACGAGTTAGCCTGTGTAAGGCTTCAGAATATGTTCTTGAAATTATTTATTGATTTTTTTTTATATAGGTAAATAAAAGAAGAAAAAGTAGCTTCGATTCTTTTTCTTCAGTTGTTCACATGGATATTATACCAGCTAAACAACTCTATGTTGTGTACCTACGACCTACGGCAACAAACCAAGTAAAGTTCCTGATAAAATATAACCGCGTACTGCCAGCCTGGCTGCAAGCATCTCTGAACTTTGAAGGCTTGACTGCACTGTACGCACTTAGTTTATTGCGTTACAATGCGTGGTCACAAAAGCTACATGTCCCCAGGCGTTGACGCTTTACGCAATGTAGAGCGAAAAGCTGAACTCGTGGCTGCCTTTTTCTCTTTAGCTTACAAGCTACCTATATAGGTAGATAAATACATATCTACAAACAGGCAGCTTATACGTGACACAAAAGGAGCAAGGCGTGGAGGCAGCACGGCACGAGCCAAACTGGTACCGCGCATAACATTATGGAAGAGACGAGAGTATTATTATTGACAAAGCTTACACTTCGTCTGTCTGTATTCAGATTCATCTTTCGAACAATAATTAGTTCCCGCTGTATTTGGAAGCTGGGAACGATCCAAAGACAGTTTTTTTTTTATGTATGGACCTAAAAAGTAAGGAGGAATAGACAGAGCATAAGTCAAATTCCGAATTAATCTCAATCAATGAATCAAATCATTTATTTGCTCAAAACACGGTGTAACTTAGATGATAAATAAGCATAAACATAGATCTTTCATGTTTTGCTAGTTACTGCTTATCTTTAGGATGGTTTCAAGTAAATGGCTTAATATATTAAAACACACACACGCACGCACATTCGCAAAGCTTCCGAGTACGTAGAAAAAGCAACCAAACTTAAAAGTTTTTATTGTCGTGCTACGCACAGCAGGGCATCGAATTTCAAAGAAACTTAGAATGGCACGAGTCTAAACTGGAAAGGCAACCTAACTATATTGGCATTGAATATTTTATCGCTGGTAGAATTGAAATGGCGTCCACTCAATTCAAACTGGATCTAGTCCATTCAGAATATGTAGATCTTTCTGGCAAGTACTTAACTTGTTGCACGACTTTTAGTCTTATGTTTATCGTGACTATGAAAATGTTAAGTTGTTTTTGATAACCTAATATTTTATCCAGCACTTTATTAGCCTAGCGACTTAGATTTTAAACAACATTGTTTACTTTAGGAGTACTGTAAAACCAAAATACGATTTACAGCATATTTTACAACATATTTTGGGCACATAAGAGCAAAAAGAAGCATACTTTTCAGATCGGATATTACAGCCTGAAATTACTAAGATATATTCCTTGGGGATAGTTGTTACTTTTCTCCAGCCATTTCTCAGATTTTCAGTATCTATCTGTTACTAGTATTTAGAAATTAATTTGGAAACAATCGCAGCTAGAAATAGGTACTTAAACATATTAATCAAGCATAGATCTATCAAAGCAAAAGCAACTTGCAGACCAGCCCTAATTTGATTAATAGGCAGAAAACAGGACCACCAACGAGCGAAGGCAATCCGATTTGAAATCAATTCAAAATCCCGCACCGTAAGCGTGGCTAACTGGCGAGGAAATGTCATTATGCCTAAAGTGGTGCTGTATTGTGATGACATGGTGACAGTCGTCGCCGTAAGGGCAACGGTCACTGGCAGCATTGTCCGATAATCTTTAGAAAATAAGCTCTTCTTTTTTTAAATTTAAAAAGTTATCGTAGAGACGGGACAGGCTGCTGCGGTCATCAACTACCACAACAGTCCACTGCTAGCAATGATATAAAGATACTATACAGCGGTTTCACGCGCTGCTAAACATTTTCCCGCGGGACAAGGAAATTTTAATAAAGCCTATGTTCATCAGAGATAATGTAGGATTCTAAAGGTAAAAGAAATTTTTAAATCGGTCCAGTAGTTTCGGAGCCTATTCAATTCAAACAATCAAATCTTCCCTCTTTATAATATTAGTGTAAAGAGGGAAGATTATAATAGGCTTTCCCCTATCCAAGAAACTTTTCTAATCCTTGTACTTAATTCCCAACAAAAATATATACAGGGTGTGAGGACCGTTCCTTATCATCAGACCATTAAACTGAACAATCTTTTCTATGGAGGATATGTAGGTAAACGAGAAAAAATTTCGACCTTCCATACAAAATTCCCGATCAGCTGACTTTCAATGGAAACTCGGAAAAATAATTTCGTTTCCCAACATAGGCTCCATAAGTTGTTCAGTTTCATGGTCAGATTATGCTTACAAAGTATTCGGTACACCACCGTCCCTTCCACCGTGTATAACTGCTCTACCTTTAACCACAAATTACTACGGCGCATTGCCTATAGGCATAATTTCGTAGTAGGTACCATAGACATTCCGTTTAGTAAAATTGTGGTGACTATACTGTAGCAACCGTAATTAGTTTCGAAAATGGCGAGTGTGAGCTTTGTGTCATGTATCTAAACCACTTTATTTCGTGCCTTAGCTTGGCTTATCTCTCATAGACTGGCGACTCTACTGCCTCATTAATGATCCAATCTGTCACCGTCGAGGTCACAATGGGACACACTGGACACGCTTGGACCTCTGACAATGCCAGTCAGAGGTGGTCAGAGGCGGTCAGAGGCCAATGGACAGTCAACTCGTGACGCAAGCGAGGTGAAGGGCATGGCTTATCTGGACCCTCTTTTTTAAAAAGTGGTTCTGTATTGGTGATTGTACCGTTATGAATTAGACATGCTACACTCTGCTTTTTACAAGTTTTTGATTCTGTTGTCGACATCCTTGTGGAGCCAACTAAATGTGGATTAGACTGTAGGAGCTATTTCTTTCAAAATAACGTGAATATTCCAAATTATGCCCAAAGTGATGCCATTGATACGATCCGAAAGCACCAGACAAACAGCTTAATCCATTTTTAGAAATACGGGGTGTAAGAGACAGCCCTCTGAATACTGAAAGTGTGCATTCAGACCGTTAAACTGAACAATTTTCCCCCAGAAACATATCAGGAAACGACAAAAAAATATCGACCTTCCATACAAATAGGTACTTGAAATTACCTGAGATATTTTTTCATGGGAAGTTGTTCAGTTTAATGGTGTGAATGCACCCTATGAGTACTCGAAGCTGTCCCTTACACACTGTATAAATCCTATAATATCAAGTGGCACGTCTAGGTCTCATACACGTACGTATGTAGGTATTTTATAAATTATGTTAAGTGACTGATTATTGTTAAGGTACCCTCTCAAATTGCTACGCCCTTGCAGGGTGTCACATATGTACTGGACATTTCATTTAACCATCTTGATATGACTTGTGACTTGCAAATAAATGAAATGAAATGAAATACTTACATACAACTATATTCTATTATCCTTTTCGTGTCACATTTTGTCTGCTGCACGTCAAGGCCTGTCGCACAAATCGTGCGTCTCGCTCGATCGTGATAGCTTTCATCACGATACAGCCTATCAGCTGATCTCGAGCCGGCTGAGACAATGCTAGGAAAATATGGGTTGTATGGTTGTGAGAGCAAATCACTGAGTACCCACATGTCGGTAACCAAACTGAAGACAGCTGCAAGTACGTCCAATGAAAAAAGCGTTAATTATTATGGCACATACAACAAGTACCTAACAAATAGAGCAAGCCAAAAGGAGGTCAAACTGACAGTCTAACCACAGTATAATTAATAGTACTAGCGTAGTCTAACTGAGCTAAAGAATCCTCCCATACGACGTGGCGAGAGTGACCGCATTTTGAAGCCGTTGACGCTCTGCTAACCCCGCAAGGGATAAAGGCGTGATATGTGTATAAATGTATGTTCATTGCGTCCTGTCGATAACCAGTCATAAAAATACTGAACCATACTGAACCTAGATTTAAATATACCTAAGTCCGCCGTCTTCGATAGTTTGTTTGTTAGGCAATGTCTGTAACTCGCTTTACAACGTCATATTTCATCTTAATCAGCTTTTTAAAACCCATTGTCAAGCCTTATGCCATTCTCATCCATCCAAGTATTCCCAGATCATAAATCAAACTTCGAAGCAGTTCATTTTATCATGAAGATACTTTTTACTAACAATACAGAGAATAACAAAAAGCCGAAAGGGGGTGAAGGTACTCATGAAATTGAACAAGTTTCCCCAGGTACATACATAGATATTTAAAACAAATTGTCCATCCTAACAAAATTGCAAGTCAGCTTTCAGAACTACATAGATGGTTCATAGCTATTTGTATGTTCTTTCTTAGAGATAAAGATATGTGGATATAAAGTTAATTACATTAGCAACGCTGTATTAAAGAAAAAAGAACGATATAAAGCCAACAAAATTAAATAAACCTACCTTAGTTTCGAGCAATCTAAATTACCTGGTTTGGCGTTTTAAGGCCTGATCCAACGCTACGTAAAACAACTTTACAAAGGCGAAAATTTTTGATTGTAAAAGTTCATTGCAATCAATCAATTTAGGAATCAATTTTCCTTCTTACTTACTTTATCATCGCTAAATCATAAAAAATAACATACATACATCAGTCCAACTATTGGGGGGTATTGTCGTACTCAACACGCTTGGCAAGCGGATTGGCTTTAAAAAATTACCTCAATAAGAAAGATTGATTCAAAATTATTTTATAATCATCATAACATTATAATTACCTACCAAATGCACTCACTGTGCGAACGTCTAGACTTATAATGACAACTTCCCTTTCTCTAAGCGAAAGCAGGCCATTGTCCATTGAAGAAAGGTAAAATAAAACAAGAGAGAGACTCAGTCTAAACATGAAACGAAACTTCAAAGAGCCGAATTTGGTTCAATGATTGAAGATGGAGTCATACTCGAACTAAAGTTTCGAAGTCAGGAGTATGGGTGAAATATTATTCTAGTGACCGATAGCGAAAACACAAAAAAAGGCTGTTAAGGAATAACTTAAAATAGCGGTCCACCCCGGGCAACGGCAACACAGGCTTGCCTGTGGATAAGTCCGGCTGAACGATCCCAATAAGCGGTGGAAGGCTCCGTAAGGGGCCGCCTGGCTCGCGACCACCATCCCACCGAAGTCTGGCGCCAAGTAGCTTGCTGCGTTCCGTCAGTGTGTGGGAGTGCCAGTGCCTTAACAGGCTTCTTCTGGGTGAGCTCGCTCCATCTTAGACTCTGTCTCTGTCCTATGACCTAGACTAGAGTCAAGAGCAAACCCATCACTAATAAAAAAAAAAAAAAAATTGTCGAACAGCTGATTTATTTTTGCTGATAAGCTGAAAATATTTTTATCTTATTTCGACCCTTCTTCCTTGGGCAAAGTTGTTCCTTATCACAAGCCCGTCCTCTGTTTTTAGTATCGGTCACTAGTAAAATTTCACCCGATAGTGCGAATGGCGCATGATAAAGAAGAGGAAGTTGACATCTATCTTTATACGGGTTACTGGAGGTGTTGGTAACAATGCAAACACCATTAAAAATATCATAGGTACAACTCAAAGCCTTTTAGTAAGTTAACCGGGTCTATCGCAATAGTTATGATATAAAATAAGCGATTTACCTGGATACTGACGTTTCAACTCTGTACCTCCTTAGGTAGGCTTTGAGTTGATCTTTGTTATACGGGGTGTAAGGGACGGTGTACCGAAAACTTTGCAGGCATGATCAGACCATGAAACTGAACAACTTTTACTATGGAAGCTATGTTGGTAAACGAGATTTTTTTTTCGACTTCCCATACAAAATTCCCGATCAACTGACTGACTTTCTATGGAAAATCGAAAAAAAAAATTCTTTTCCCAACAAAGGCTCCATAGTAAAAGTTGTTCAGTTTCATGATCTGATCATGCCTGCAAAGTTTTCGGTATACCGTCCCTTACACCCTGTATAGACAAACAATGCTAAGATCGTCGTTCACATCAACACAAAGGAAGATATAGGGAAGTAGCACAAAAAAGTCTATCCTGACCTAATGAAGACTGTAACTAATCAGAGTGTAATCTAATAACCAATCATCATTCAATCAAGCAGAACTAAAGGCCTCTCGTAGTTGATAATTCTATAATCAATAGTTACCTAGTAATTTCCTTCTAACCAAAGATTTATCGGTTAAATCGCCCATGTGATGCATTCCTAGGGTTGCCGGGTTTAAAAAAAAATTAATAATAAAGTTCAGAGTCATATTCTGGCCATGTAGATAAGCAAGCAGATTCCAATTTCTTTCCCGCGGGTGTCGTAAGATGCGATTCCGGGAAAAGGGGGTTTCATCTGTTTTCAAATTTTTGCCGACGGGCTTACAACCAATATTAAATTTTGTCAGACAGGCGATAGGTACGACCTTACGCTCTGCCTAAACCGATATCCGGGTGATCCATTGTAGGCTATCTATTGACGGCCGATGTGGCGCAGTGGTAATGCGAATGCCTGCGGCGCAAAGAGTCCGAGTTCGATTTCCGGTGAGACACTCAGAAGTTGATATTATCGCTTTGTCAAATTGTTCCCAGTCTGGTTAGGGCATTGCAGGCTTAACCAGCTGATTGTCTGTAGGAAAGACGGTTCTGTGCTTGTTGTCTACGATTGCTCAGACAGCGATTGGGACACAACCATATCAAAGTCTGACTGGTGTCATCGGGTCGTACGGCCACTCACTGTCCCACACGAAAAGAGGAAGAAATGTCAGCTCTGGAAAATATGGTGCTCGGTCTGGACTTCCTCAAGTCAGCAACCCTATTGGCACACTATGATCGATAGGCAGAAATAATTGCATGGAAGGAAGGTGGACTAACTGTCCAAGATTGTAGGATACTGGAGTAATGAGCACTTTGACGAGTGCCATGAACCATGGGGATAGTTTAATACGTCATGTTGGTACGATCGGCATGGGGATCGGAATTTGCTACCCGTTTCTATTGGAGTTGGTACGTTGTCTAGTTGGTAATAATACCTTAGTTAGTCAATACGTCAACTAAGGGAGGCGAGGGTTACATGTGTATTGCAATTTTAGGCGATAGTTTAAAAACCTCTTACTATGGCGATACACAATTTATTGAAAGACCCTCAAATGTTTGTCAGACGTTAGGCGTGATATGTGTATGTATATAGTGGTTTTTACACAGTCGTTTCCTCTATACACAGACGGACAGAACGTTTCGCGTATTATTAGAGGAAGTAACGGTGTTTCGTATTAACTTGTTTGCGAACTGGGTGCGCCTGCGCATGTTTGTCTACTTTTAAGTTAACTGTTTAAGAAAACTTGCAATTTTTTCCGCGGGAAAGATTCAAAATTCGCGGGCAAGGGATAAGCCGCGGTTGGCCAGATGGAAGAGGCGTCGCCACTAGTGATGGCGTAAGTCGCAGTTTCAAAACCTTACCGCGGTATACATTTTTGCATGTTCTCTAAAATTGAATATTTGACACGGGAAGTGTTTAAAAATGGTATTCAGGCCACAACAGTCCACTGCTGGACGTGGACCTCCCCCTATTGGAGGGTATGCCATACTCGCCACGCTTGGCGAGCGTATAGCAAGATATTGCATTCACAGGGAACGCTGCTGCCCATTTCCTGGATGAAGTTATTCCGTCGCTTTTTACGACACCCACGGCGCACGGGTAGAATTGGGGTGATGTTATTATAAGTCGGCATCACCTGACGAAGACTCTATGATCTACATTTTAATTGGTTTCTCTCGTTGTGTTACCTCGTGTAGGACATTGAGACAATGAACGACACGATAAAGTTTGGTGTTAAAGATAGATGAACACTTTATTGCTTACAACATACAAAGCAGAAACAAAACAATACAGATAAAAAAAAAATTTATAGCCCTCAAATTTTTGACAGACGTGGTCTAACTATCGGCCGATTTTGACCTGCTTACCTCGCAGTGGATATAGATGTGATGTGTGTTTGTATGTTAAGAACTATTTCGCAAGTAGAGAACAATCGATAAGGCACAAACACGTGTAGTGTAGTGAGTTGAAGGTACCTAAGTTAGTTGTTCATGGCTGCTTTATTAGTCATTTCCTGAATAAGAAAAAAAGCAATAATATTACATTCTTCACGCACGAAGAAAGAGACCGATTACTAACGAGGATGCAGTAGAGAGAGGGCCTGCCGCCGCCAATACTTACTTTGTAGCCTCAATACACACGAGTTAGTAATCGTACTTTCTTCGACTCAAGTTCCTGTCTATGTTTGAAAAAGGAGGATTTTCGATGTAGGTGTAGTATAAAATACGTTATTTTAAATTACATATAAACAGTCGATTAGTCACACATTTCGTTTCTTATAAGGTATACAGCTGCCAGCTCCATTAAGCATGTGTGTGTGTAGGTAGATATGACTATATTACTTATAACTTACAGCATCACACAACATAACATGCGAAGAGCATAAATTATAACAGTTGCACAATGAACAAAACAAAAGCGTCTACTAAGGTCTAGCAATTTATCTTGTGTTTAATAAACGGGCGGTAGAAAAACTCTTCAGCTGGCTTCGGCACGTGCCAACGATACCTGTTGTAGTGAGTCGAATAAATAGCTTAAGCTTTTCAAGCCTCACGCCAAGTATGGAGACGGAGCCCTGCACATTAAGTGAAGCCACTTTAGCAACGGTACCTACCACAGACTAAAGAACTTCTAGGGGTGACAGCGAATGACTTTGCTCTGTGGTACCTACGCTCCATAATGGCTGCCTGGCTTTTCGCCTATATCGGCAGACGACAGACACCCTTAGGCACATAAAGTCTACTTTAAAAATGACTACTTTTTCATAATGTCTAGGTAGGTACTTCTTTTCACAGAAAGACTACTTTACCGAAATTACCACTTTATCACAATAATGGCCGCTGCCACTGCCGTCAATCACGAATAACCACGATACTAGTCGCAAAAATACAAAATTCAATACCGAAAAATGTCATAGCCGCATAATGTCTAAAATACTAAACACAAGCATATATTGAATTTTGTAGGACTCGGCGTCAACTAACGACCCGATTAACCCTGTGTCAGAGTTTTGGAAAAACCTACAAAGTACTAAGTAAACTTCGGACATGTTTGTGTAACGACACAACCGGGACCAACAGCTCAACGTGCCCTCCACGAAAAGAGCTACTGAAGTTCGTGCGTATGTAACATTGAGGTAGCAGTTTTAAACGTCACTTTATTCGCAGCGCTCCGTCTACATTTTCTTTTGTCAGAGTTTCGAACATTCAGTGTACTTTTTATGCCCCCAAATGGCAGACCACACATAGTCATTACTGCACTGCACGTAAAATAATACCATACAATTATCTTTGCAAAGCCTTTGCGTCTAATTTCGGCTGGCGCATTTAAATAAAACTTAGCTCTATCTAGTAAAACAAGGTGTGTAATAGTGAGAATTGCATCAAAATCTGCCTCGTAGTTTAGAAAACCTTATCGAGTAAAGATAGGAAAAAGGCGGCATAATCCCAGTGAAATTTTAGTTATAAAAAGCGTTATTAGGATGGAACGTTTTTCATACAAATGTTAAATAGACTTATTTCTAAGAGACAAAATGCTAATTAAAAAACACGATGCGAAGTTCCATGTTGATATTATATTTTACAAAATAATAAGAATAAATGGTAAACCAGAAGATTTTCTTGTTAAAACCGATTCTGGCTTCACGCAAATAGCTGGTGCAAAAATGAGTTTGATTTTATTGTGGACGAAATACTTACTCTTTAACTTTAAACCAAAAGTAGTTTTGCGCCAAACTTACGCGGGCCTTCATCATTTAGCAAAATCATTTCTTAAAAAATTGCTTTTCGTCGCATGTATTTCGTTTGTATGTAAAACGGACTACCATAAAGACTATAATTTCTCATTTATAGAAACCAGTGTTGAGTTCATGAATATTTAAAACAATCTGTATTATTAATTGGGCAATACTCATAATAAATTGGCGAATAGTACGTAGGTGGACCTATAACTAATGGGCAGTGTGACGAAAAGGGTAAGACACGGTATCAAAGACAATTTTGACTATTAATATGATTTGAGTAGAAGAAATTATTTTGAACTTAACAGGCTTCTTCTGGGTGAGCTCGCTCCATCTTAGACTCTGTCTCTGTCCTATGACCTAAGCTAGAGTCAAGAGCAAACCGATCATTAATAAAAAAATAAAAAAAGAACTTATGTATAGACAAACAGACAGACAACATTAAATAAAGTACTCATTCATTCATTCATATATCACGCCTATCCCCCGCGGGGTAGGCAGAGCGTAAACGGCCGAAAAAACGTCATTTAGATAATTATGAATAAAGTACTCACATAGGTATGTGGGCAGTCTTTTCTCTTTTTTTGTGGAAATTCCGAGTGCACGACCGACCCGATGAACCCTGATGTTACGATTTTTTATTCCGCCTACCACCAAGAGCGGAATTGATATTTTTTACCAAGGATAAAGCCTTAGAACCATGATCAAAACATAATCTCCTTTTTTACATTAACAGCTACAACAGTCTACTGCTGAACATGGGCGTCACCCTATTGAAAGGGGTATTGCCACCACGGGCTATTGGGTGAATACACCACGCTTGGCAAGTGGATTGGCGAGCGCAGTGCAAGAGATTGCTTTCACAAGGAACGCTGCAGCCCATACACTGGATGAATTTATCCCTCAGTCGCTTTTTCCGACACCCACGGGTTGTATTGGGGTGATGCTATTCTAAGCCGGCATCACACGGTAAATAGTCAGCATTTTGTCAAAGAAAAAAGACAAAAGCTTTATTGTAGGCTAAATCCTTATTTTCTACAAAACATCCAATCCAGTCCGATGAAATTACCTATAAAAAAGATCAGGCCAAGTGCAAGTCGGACTGGCCCACCGAGGGTTCCGTAACATGCACATCAAATCAAGCCCTTTTTATATGTTACCCCACTTGAACTATTAGGAGCAGTTTTTAAATTTTGTTTTTTGGCCCCCTAAAAAAACATATTAAAAACCATATTTTTGTTTTTTTCCTTAACTACTACTTCAAAACGAAGATACTTGTCAAGTTTCATAGTAAAAGGTCCACAGAAATTACCTTATGAAATTTTATTCATTTGAGAGGGTTAAAAAATTGCGTTGCATAAACGGCCGTATCTTTTTTAAAGTTAAGTTAGGAGCTGGATTTTTTTACAACTACAAGTGGCCGCAGAACTGAGTATACAATGTCTACGCGTTCACAAGATAAAGGTTCGTGCGTGAAAGACGGACGGACGTCTTCGGACGGAGAACAAAGTGATCATATCAGGATTCCGTTTCTTCTTTTTGAGGTACGGAACCCTAAGCCATTGACCGGATGTTAACAAATTTAAAACGCCCCCTGACTTTCTTACAACAATACTACCAAATCAGAACAGTGTCGTAGAGTAGCCGATCCTACTTCATTTATACGTTATATACAGGGTGTTAGGTAAAGATAAAAATGATTAATTATTTCTAAATAAAGATAAATATACTAGATAATTTAATTACTTCGAAATAAAGTTAGATTTTTTATCGGTTTCACGCCAAAATAACAATCAGAAAATTAAGAAAAAAAAAATTAAGTGCATCACCTAGGTAGGTCATCACCCATCACCACACATACTAACGCATACATACACATAACGCCTTTATCCCTTGCGCAGTAGCCAGAGCGTTAAATTCCGTAAAAATACGGTCGCTATCTCCACGTCTAACAAATATGTCGACACAATACATAAATTTTCACCTGTCAAATCCACGATAATGCTATGGCAAAACGTACCTAACAACTTTTGTTGTCATCTCTAGTATAGATCTCAGTCAGTTGTATACCTAGCTGTCAACCTAACTGTTAGTCATTTAAACATGCAACAATTAATAAGATTCACTGTATTTTGTAGATTACCGTTATAAAATTAACCTAAGTTTGGAAAGGGGAAAATATTAAAGTAGGTAAAAAGTTGGTCAGTTTCTTTCATGATCTTAGTGCATAATCATCGGGTAGTTCGTCGATGAAAATAGAAAGAAAAGTGCATTTTTTCTTGTCTCTACCGACTTCGGCAAGCGTAACATTTTGGTAGCCCTCCGACCAGAGGGACCGATGACTTAAAAAAGGCGGCTGGTACTGGTACCGACTGGATGTCGAAAACTTGGGGAGGCCTACGTCCAACAGCGGACTGCAATAGGCTGATGTATGTGTGTATGTACCTACATCCTACATAACACTCTGTATTTACCTACCTTACACGCCTGTGGTCATTTAAAGAAGCGCGAAGGCGGCGGCACGTAGGACGATCTTATGCCATTGCTATCTCTACTAATAAATAAATCTTGAAGTTTGTTGGATAAAAAGTAGGCTATATAAACAAAAAGACAATGCAGAGTTGACTGGAAACTAAGTTGGAGTACGCTGTTATGTTGGTGTAATGAAGTATGCTAAGTAAAAGCACTCATTTACAAATGGCTACGAATTATGTTACTTAAGGAATCTAGCATTACATTTGCCTTAAAAATGGCACAAAGCTCATCGTCGCCAAAAAATATCTAACCAAGAGAATATCAAATGTTTGTCTAGTTCCTTTCAAAACTATAATGTTTTAGGTAACTCAAGCAGGTTCACTAAAAACATAATTTTCTTTAGTCCATAGATCAGCAGGCCGGACAAAGTCACATGCACTAGCTAGTTTTAAAATATACGAGAGATGGTCAGGTTGTATTTCTTAGTAATTTATAGATGCTGCTTTTTTGTAACTTTTATGAAGTTTGCGGTTTGCAGTGGGTGTCGGGCGAAGCTATCCATTTGTGAACCAACGAGGTTCTTCTAGCTACCGCACATGGCTTCAGCTACACCATGTTTTAAAGGTTATTTTCAGTCAGTGGGATTGTTGAGTTGTGTTATTGTGAACAATCATGTCAGATGTTTTGTAGTTGTAGGCGGTTAATAAACTCTGATACCGGAGCTAGTTAGGTTTTTACGCCTTTATGAAGAAAGGTATCCCGTTCCCGTACAATCACGTAAAATACACGTCACGTATTCAAGAATTGCGTTACTTAAAAAACTTGGTAGTTGAAACTCGATAAACTGTAAGAAGATTTTGGTTGCATCGTATTACGCTAAAAGAATGGCAGTAGCATGCTGCTGTAATTGCAACAATAATTCAGTCGGGATCTTGTTACTTGAAATAGAAGTACCAACTTAATTAGAGCACTCTGGTCAACTGGGGTCGGGCCAATTCGGTTAAATATTTAAATCATTACCAAGTTTACCATCACTCTAGATGCAAGTTATGAGTGCTGTGGACCGGAAGGCTGCTGAAGTTATGCACTTTCCCTCTACAATAAGAGTGTGGCAGATTTACTCGCAAGCGTCTAAAAGTAGGTATCTATATCTGAGGTTTCAGTCTCTACATGGGTTTAGTGGCCATACACTTGAATTAAACTTTTATAGTCGGTTTAGGAGCTGTAAAACTGCCCAGCTATTGTAACTGTAAATCTATAAGCTGTATAATTTGATTGTTAGCGTCATTAAAGAAATTAAGCATCTATAAAGCAGTGAAAAGTTTTACAGACTTTTTTAATTAGTAGGCAGACAGATACTTACCTATTTAGATTTTAAATTATTACGGTGGTTGTAACTAAATATTTATCCTAACTGTTTTTTGTAACTATTTGTGCAGTTTTGTGAGACAATGTTTTAGATTATAAGTTTCAACAATGTATTTACAATAAATAAATAAATGTCTCCCGATAACTAGTCATTTCCTCGTCTTAATTACAGGAAAACTTAAGATAAAATACACATTAAAATATAATTCGTCACCCAAACACATATTTAATAATCAAATTTTGGTCAGAGTATTCGTGTATGGCCAGCCATAAAGTTTAAGGATAAGAAAGTAAAAAAAACGTTATCAACTAAAAAAGAAAAAGTTTTTGAAGTCACTCACCGGTAAACTTTTTTTTAGGTAATCCCAAAAGGTGTCGACGTTCACACCTTCTGTTTTTCTATTATTTTCACACCTATTGTGGCCAGGCTGATCCGTATTACAGGGTTCAAGGCACGAATAAGCACAGTATTGTTAAATTTGAAACCCACTATTTGGTTCACTTTCAGCAATAAAAAGTTATTGTAGGTACACTAAAGTTTGATGTTTCAAACTCAATGTCCGATAAATAATGAAAACACGCACTTTAAATCCGAATTCGAGATGAAATTAACACGTTAGGCAAAATGTTCAATATCCTTTGCACTTTCAGCGTCGAAAAAAAGAGTTTATGCCCTTTCCCGCCCAATGTTTTTATTTTTTTCGCCGGTTGGCGTGCAGAGGCAACCGATACGCGCGTCCTACCGCTCGGAAAGCCGGTTCGGCGCTGCGCGTTGTTTTATTTTGAGCCGGCGCGCTTGCCTCGGTGTGCTCGAAGAGCTACAAAAAAAAGGCCGCACGTACTCCCGACCAAAACAAACCCTCTTGACCCTGGAGGGAATCGGGATTCAAATAAGATTGGGTTTATCTAGTTTTGAAGAGGTAGCGTCGTTTCACTTTTTGAAAAGTAACGAAGTAATGGGAAATTTTCTAGGGATTCACGAGTGTCATGTAGAGGGCGCTAAGCTTAATTGAAATAACGTTTCTTTACACAAAAACTGTACCACTTTATAAATTATTCTTTATTTTGTGTTTATTGAATTGTTCTAAATTTATTATTGGTTATTTGTTTACTTACACATATGACACTCAATATAATAGCAAGGCGATAAGTTTATTTTGTAGTAAATCAAACCAACATAACTAATTTGTAACGAAAACAGCGTGAAACGGAACCTGTGACAAAAACTTGGCTGACGCCAGCCATATTGAAACGTCAAAATTTCAGTTTAGCACAGCGCCCTCTGGTTTGATTTCCAGAACTATCAAGAGAACTGTCAATAGAAAAACCCCCATTCAGATAAAGCAGGCAAGCTTTTTCGGACCCCTAATTAAGTTATGTTTGGTTTTATATTCAATACAGTATCGGTACGAGTGTCCCTGCCAGAGTACTGCCAATAAATCAAAAAAAATATAAAAGTACGCCAGTACAGTACCACAGTATAATTAATAGTACTAGCGTACAGTATGGTCACTCCCTGCCTCCCCCTACAAGCGCCGCCCACCCGCGCTCGGAGGACGCTCAGACACCGGCTAGCAAAGATGCGTGAACGAAGGTCATTTCATACTGCCGCACATTGCATTCCCGATTCGCGAACG
The DNA here is from genome assembly GCA_027580185.1 of Tuta absoluta. Lineage (NCBI taxonomy): Eukaryota > Metazoa > Arthropoda > Insecta > Lepidoptera > Gelechiidae > Tuta > Tuta absoluta. The sequence continues at coordinate 2,393,203 of JAQAHW010000004.1, forward strand.
AAAAATGGCGGCAACCCTGACATGTTGTCTCACACACACAAGCATGGTCCGCGTTCACCTACGCGAGCTTAGACTGTATGCGTAGCACCGCGTTTGTTTCATACATTTGAGCGCCAGTGTCCGAGGTGTGACAGTACTAAGAACACTGTATGTGAGTGAATCAGAACGAAAACCCCGACTTACTAATCGGAATAGTGAGCTAAACTAATTGCCGATATAAACTGATGCCGATAGACAGCAGTAAAAAGACACTTTCCTGCCGATAAAAAATTACAAATAAGTTTTATACATCGCAAAATCTGTGCTGACCTTTAACCCTTAGTGCACCCACTATTGTTATGTTTTTTCATAGGTTTTGAACTTTAAGTGAGGTTCAATATCAATATGACTAGTGCACATGTTGTACATGGGGTTAATGAGAACTTTAACAAACTAAAAAATTATATTTAGGTAAGTAAGTAATACTAGTGCTGAGTTTAGTAGGTTGGTAAGTAATACCAGACCTAGATCTAAACAATTTCCACGAATAGGAAACAGGCAACTCGAAGAAAGTTTGACAGAGCTAAATAACTAACTAACTAGAAGTCTGGGTGCCAGTTTTAATAAAGAAAAGCCTCTAACTATACTTCTGGTTTGTTTTACTTACCACAACTTACAAAAGTAATCACAATAAATACTTACCTAGTATCACAATCTTAACTCTACGCCGCTTTAAACTGTAGCAGTAATTTCACTAGGAATTTCTTTATTTTCAACTTGATCAGGTTTTTCATTATCATCTGACTTTTCCTCGCCTTGAATCTCGCTCTCAATCTTTTCAATATCTTCGACGCTCAAATCTCCTTCGAAGTCGTTCTTTTCCAAGTACCCTCGTTTCAAGAACGGTTGGTGTAGCGCCGTGTAGAATTTTTTGGCTTTAGTGGGTCCGAAGCCGGGGCATTCGGCCAGTCGGCTCTCGGAGGCTTGGATGATGTTTGCGAGTGTCCCGAATGTGGTTATGAGGGTCATAGCATCCGTTTTGTTTACGGACCGCACGGAGGTCAACGCGTTTATTATCTGTGAAACAATCGAATTTTCGTATACATTATAAGGAGACGAATCTCAAAAGAGATTGAGCATTTTTGTATGGATCTTGGACCAAGTGCTGCCCAGCATTGGGCCATAGTATATAGGGTGTAATTTTCCTAGTGACCGATACTGAAAACAGAGTACGTGATAGTTATGGAAAAACTTTCCCCAAGGAATAATATAGGTCGGTATATAGGTCGAAATAAGACAAAATATTTTGTAATAACTCTAATCAGCTGAACAGCAATTTTGTATGGGATATCCAAAATTTTTTTTAATATATATTTCGACCTATATTCCTTGGGGAAATTGTTCATTATCACTAGCCCAATTTGAGCTTTCGCTATCTGTTACTAGAAAAATTTCATCCTATAGTGTTAGATCAAAATCTTATCGGTAGGTTAGTACGAGTTTTAGTGTTAGGATACGATATCTACCTAAATAAATGCTGAACCCATCAACATTCTCTGTTAGCTTGTTTGTGACACAGAGAGTGTTGATGGGTTTTGCTATGGCAAATATTTTCGCAAAATGGCATAAGTACCTACTTCATACATACAAAATCAAAATGTCAACTTTTTTTTTTTTTTTTTTTTCTATTCTGTTTTCTATCTGCCATCAACTTAATAGCCTTTATCAGATTTTATGGTGCTGGTTGTAGGACGTGTGAAGAAATTGTTCAGCAACAATTTAGCTTCTCATTTTCAGTGTAGGATATTCCCTCTTTTCAACCTATTTACATCATTGTCAGTTTTAAGGAGCTCAGTGGCCAGGATATTAACATGGTTTGATAGCCTTGATTTATAGTTTTCTTTATATTTGCTGATCTCTTGTTTGATTGTAGATATTTCCAGGTAATTATGTATTTCATCGTTTCTTGTAAACCAGGGTGCATTGCTGATAGTCCGCAAAACTTTGTTTTGAAAGCGTTGCAGTATTTCCACATTTGATGTGCTAGCACTTCCCCATAGCTCGATGGCGTAGGTCCAGATTGGCTTTAATGTTGTCTTGTAAATAAGAAGCTTGTTTGCAAGTGATAGTTTAGATGATCGTTCCAAGAGCCAGTTGAGGTTGTGGTATCTGAGGCGAAGTTCATCTCGTTTTGCTGTGATGTGAGCTTTCCAAGTAAGCCGTCGGTCTAAGTGGCATCCAAGGTACTTTATGCAGTCTTTATGTGGAAGTGGTTCGTTCTTGAGGTTAACAGGTGGGCAGTTTCCTCTGCTTAGAGCAAAAGTTATGTGAACAGATTTAGATACACTCACTTGTATTCGCCACCTATTGAGCCAGTTGTCTAGTTTGTTAAGCTGATTTTGTAGATTAGCAGATGCAACATTTGGATCGCAGTGGCTGCTTAAGCATGCAGTATCATCAGCATATGTTGCTATCAAGACACCATCAGTCTCCGGGATATCTGATGTAAATATTGTGTAAAGGATTGGTCCGAGCACAGAGCCTTGGGGTACACCAGCAAGGCACTTGCGAATTGAAGAGTATTCATCCTCAAACTTGACACAAAATAGTCGTTCTTCCAAGTAGGATCTTAGCAGCATATATGCGGAGTTGGGAAGAAGTTTTTTTAGTTTGAATAGGAGACCCTTGTGCCAGACACGATCAAAGGCCTGCTGAATGTCTAAGAAGACTGCTGAACAATACTCGCGTCTTTCCATCGATTGGCGTGCTTTGTGAACTACTCTGTGGACTTGCTCTATAGTAGAATGGCAAGATCGGAAGCCAAACTGGTGATCTGGAATCACTTTATCATCTTCAAGAAGTGGCTTGATACGCTGTAATATGATCTTTTCGAACAGTTTTGAAAGGATAGGTAGCAGACTTATTGGTCGATATGAAGACACTTCGCTCTGAGGTTTTCCACATTTATGGATAAGAATAATTTGAGACACTTTCCAAGATGTAGGGAAGTATTGCAGTCGAAGCATTGCATTAAGTAGTATTGTCAGTAGTACAATGGCTTTTCTTGGTAGTCGCTTTAGTATTTCACTTGTTATTAGGTCGTATCCTGGAGCTTTATTGTTTTCTAAAGCTCTAATTAATCTATGAACTTCTCGAGGGCTAGTCGATTTTAGAGGCAAAGACATTTGTTGGTCACTTGTTAAGTATTCATCTATTTCAGATTCGTCATTTGATGACTCATTTGGTTTGAAAACTGCTTCTAGGAAGTCAGCGTAGAGTTCAGCCTTTTCTGTTTTACTTCTAGCCCACGTATTATCTGGCTTTCTTAATGGCGGTACATACTTTGTTGGCCGCTTACGACCTTTCGTTAGTTTCCAGATAGAGTGTTCATCGTTTCTAGTGGTAGCCCTCTCTAGCTTGTCTTGTAGTGTTTGATCATCCAATTGTTGTAAGTAATCTTTTAACATGTGTTTGGCTTTATTGTAGTGCGATCTGTCGGTAGGATGCCTGCTTGTCTGCCATTGTCGTCTAAGGCGTCGTTTCTCTTCAATTTTATTTCTTAGTTCAAGAGTGCAGTTAGAGTGTGGGATTTTATGCTCAGATGTTGGTGTAGTTTTCCAAAGCGTCTCTTGTATTAAATTCGTTGCCTCCGTAAGTGCACTGTCTACATCTTCTGTATTTTTCAGTCTTATTTTTAGATTAACATTTGTTTCGATAGTTTCCGTAAAACAATTCCAGTCAGTGTAGCGATTGTAGAGGTAGCAGGGTGTTTCGTTTTCTATAACAAGCATGCTCCAAGTTAAAATGACAGGTGTATGGTCAGAACTGCCGTCGACACATGGATCTACTTTACAGTATGACGAACTGATGCCCTTCGTAACGAAAAAGTCTAGAAGATCAGGATTTCTCTTTAGATCTGTTGGCCAGTATGTAGGTTTTCCTGTGGAGAGTGTTTGTAATTTTTGTGCGTCAATGCATTTTTTGAGTTCTTTTCCTCTAGTTAATGTAATTCTTGAGCCCCAGTAGGAATTTTTTGCATTCCAGTCTCCACCAGATATGAACTTATCGCCAAGAGTCTTGAAAAATTCTGAGAACATTTCGTATTTGATAGAGTGTTTCGGTGGGCAATATACTGAAGACAACACAAGTGTTCTCTCACAATCCTCTATCTGCACTGAAGTGGCTTGCAAATATTCTTTTCTAAAGTTAGGTAGTTCATGGTGCTTAATTTTGTTTTTAATAATAATGGCAGTCCCACCATGTGGTTTCATATTTGGATGGTTTGTAAAATAGCATGAAAACCCACGCAGACAAAAGGACCTGCTGTCTGTTAGATGTGTCTCAGATACTAGTAGCACATCCAGTTTGTTATTTATTATTACTAGCTCGATTTCGGCTTTGTTGGCTGCCAACCCGTTTACATTCCAGGAGGCGATTCTTAAGTTATTAATTGGTGGGAATTTTATTACCCAAGAACATGGTCATAAGGTTCAATAGTGAACCTATTTGTTGAATTAGCAAGTCTATTTTTTCTGATTGTTTCATTAGTAGATATTCTAATGTAATTTTTGTTGGTTGCAACTCATTAGTGTTTTTGGGATTTAGAGAATCTGCATATGTTTTATGATTGGTTGACTTGTTTGGTTGTCTATTATTTTGTGGAATAAAGAATTGAGGTACTTCTGCTTCTGCTTCTTGTTCTGCTCCTTTTGTGTTTTCTTTAGATACTGGTTCCGGTTGACCTATTTGACTTGAGTTTTGTAGTGGAGCCCCTGGTGTTGTTCCGATGGGTGCTCTGTTAAAAGTTTTCTTTTTTCTAGATAGTATTTCTTGGTACACATAGCAGCCTTTATAGTTGGCTGGGTGGTTACCCAGGCACAGGGCACAAGTAGCTGGTGTAGTTCTATCTTTTTTTGGACATTCTGACGTTTTATGTGAACCGGCACATTTCACACAACGGTAGGGTCTCATGCAATTATTTTTTGTATGTCCATATTGTTGGCATCTATTACACTGTGCAATTGTCGTCTTCTTTTTGGGATCTTCTACCCGGACTCGTTGGTTGTAAATAAATTCTATCTTTTTTACATTCTTGTTGTTTGCAGACGGTTCTATGTTTACAAAGAATGTATCTAAAGGAGCTTTTGTTTTTCTGTTCAGTGCACATACAATTTCACCACGAACAGTATTGCCCGTGGATTCAATGCATTCAATTATAGCATCCTTAGGTGTAGAATGATGAAGATTCTTTATCACTACTCTGTAACAGCGCTCATCTTTTCTGTCCAATCAGACCATTTTGCCTTATATGGTCAATCAGTACTTTGTATATCTCAACAGTTTTGCATGTGATTCTAAGTTGATTCTTCGAAATGACTTTGTAGGAGTATGATTCCTTGCTACTCACTTGTTCGATAAGTTCTGACAGTTTGTTTAGGTCATCAATACCGTATAGTATGATTGGTGGTGGTTTTGATGGTTTAATTGGTTTACCGTTAGAAGTTTCTTTTGTTACCTCATTTTCAGAGGGATCTTTTTGTTTTTCATCGTCTTCGTCCACTGGCAAGCCTTCATACTGGTTGCTAGTATTTATTGAAGGTGTACTCACATTCTCATTTTGGCTCTTAGAAAATAGTTCAATAAGTTCTTGAGTAGAGTAAGCAGGCTCTTGGCCTTTCTTGGCAACTTTGGATACAGGGTCATTCTCCTTAGGTGATCGCATTCTTTTGTTTCGTAGTTCTGGTACTCTTTGCCAAGGGTGTTCCTGCAGCTGCACATTGCTGGTTTTATTTTCTATGGATGAAGATGGTTTGGCATGGTCGTCGGTATTAACACTCTGTTTCTTTGCATTGAACATAGATGAATGAAAGAATGTCTGTGTGAAGTTTTTCTGTTTCGACTTCTGGGATGCATCTTCTATTTGCCCAGTATCAGGTGGCACCGACTTTTCATTTCCAACCATTTTGGTAGAAATCCGGTAGTGATGGCAACACTATCACTTGACAGCAGATGACATCTTTATTTGGGAGGATAATATTGCAGAATTAAATGTGTTTAATTTGGGGGTAGGTCTAGATTCACTGGAATGTTGCGATCTTATTTCACCATATTTTGCTTGAATCTCTTAAGGTTTTCACGAGATAACACTAACACAGCACCGTAAGAACTCAATTCACAGTTTCTCAAAAGTTTTAGGCGAAATTTCAAAGTAATAATACTTTAAAGCAATTAATTCCGTTAAAGCAGTTTTGCACTTGTTGACAGATGACTTTGATGTGAAAATGTCAACTTAAAACTAGAAACTTACTTTACCTAACTACAAATAATAAATACCCTCCAACGCGTCCCCGCGAGGCAAAGTACCCAAAATACTGGCAGCATTACCTCTTTGAATTCCTAAACTAATTCTCTGAGCTAGGTAGCTGCCAGATCTGATCTGATCTGAGTACCTACTTATCTTCCACATATTTTATGTAGGCTTGAGAGTGACTGTTTCACAGTGTAGGTATAAAATAAACTTTAGAAGAGAGTGTAATTTTGCGCCAAGTGAGAAGACAAGAGAAGAGTTTAAAATTATAAGGTTCAGCTCCCATCCCACAGAGACGCGACACACAGGACAAAACGCAATGTAAAGATACAATATATTGTGTGGTACCTACATACACATATCACGCTTGTATCCCTTGCGGGGTAGGCAGAGCGTTGACGGCCTCAACGCCTGACCTTTACGCCACATCACAGAAACATTTGAGCCATTCAAGAAATAGTGTATGACTATGGTAACATGCTGTCAGCCCATCGCCGAAAATTGCAATACACATGTTACCTTCTAGTCCCTTAGTTCCCTCTGACGACACCCACGGGATATAAATAAGGTGATGCTATTCATAATTTTGGCATTGTATCATGTGTTTCAGGCTTGTCACATTGCATCCTAGGGAAAACTCGCCCTTAGTTACCAAAAACAATAGAATTACCGCACCTTCTGATGTGGATCATTCTCAATCCTCTCCATAATCTTATCAGGGGGTTTGTTCTCATAGATCTTGTAGTTCTCAATGACCTTGGCCGCCTCCTCCGAGCTCCAGGCCAGCATCAGGGTCATGTCAGTCAGCAAACATATCCTGGTCAGGCTTTTCAGGGGCTGGTGAGGATCCTTGAGGTCTATCTACAAAGAGGCTCGATTTGAAAGTGAATATTGGAAAAGTCAGTCACAAGTCACAACTGGAAGCAACTTATATTTTGTAAAGTCTAGCACATAGGCAGGCACTAAACCATTTTTGTCATACTCAATCTGGGTACTTTTGAATGAAAACATATTGTATACACTCAGCATTGGGTGGCAACGGGTTGAAGAAGAAGAAGAAGAAGATATTGTATACAAAATTATTTTAAGGTCAGGTTTAAGATAACTTTTTTACTAGGTAAAAATATTTGTGGACAATCAAAGCTACAGCTCAAGATCGGCAGTAGTGGTTTTGAACTCTATGTCCTTGAGGAGGGATAAAAGGATTTTATCATCATGTATAAGTATTACAAAACAGTTACTATGAACAGTTTTAAAATTGGATTTGTGTTTTTAATTCAGTTCAAGTCATAGATCTCAAAACAATAGGAAACATTTCTTTAAAACAAAGTCATTCAAATGTTACTCTACTCTATCAAGATATTCCCTTTAAAGAGGACAATTTATTACTGTGCAAGTTTGCTAAGAGTCAGAATGCAAACCTTTGTGGAGACTGACGAAAATTAGTTTAAAAATGAAAATAAAAAAACATGCACACCTTGCATATGATGTCGCAGGTAACAGCTTAAGTACCGCCGTTTCAATAAGTCGTATTTGACAGCTGTCATCTCCATACTAAAAGAGATGTCAACAAAGGAAAATGGACCCTATGCCATAGTATTATCACGAATCTGACAGCTGTCAAATACGACTTATTGGAACGGCGGTACTATTGTGTAAAATAAAATAATCATTTCATTACCTGAACCAACAATACTCTCAGATCATACTTTTTTCCGAGTTCTTTCAGCCTGTTATTGATATAGTCCGGGTTCATATTGTGGTACCTCACTGATAGGAACAGGATTCCAATAGTTTTGCCTATCTCATAGTCTGGTACAATATCATCATATTCCCAGGCAACACTTGTTATAAACTTGAGCAGTGGATTGCCTCTCTGTAAAGTAGGTAAAATAATCACTCAAAAATATAAGAAAAAGGATTGTGTAATGCTTGTAACATAAATGGCAGCTCAGTATGCATTTCTATGTAAAATCTTAGATCTAGATTAGCTATTAAAATTTTTCAGCAAATTACTATACTAAGTAGGTATTCAAGAGAATGTAAACAATCTTACTATGACTGAGTGACAGCTCTTATGTTCTGTCCTTATCTGTAGCAGGGTGTAATGTTGTCCCTCTTTATCTATTTTGTTTACATTCTTTTAAATACCTACTTGGAACAGGTATAAATATGTGGATAGTGGGCATCTAAATAAGTATAAAGTAGAGTTACTACAAAAGTAGGTGAATAAATAGTAGTTTTACCTGCTTTTGGTTGACAAGCACACAGTGAGTTTTTGATGATGCCGGCTTAGCTGGAGCTTCAGTTGATGGTCCTAAGATAAATAAAAAAGCTTTCTAAATCAAACTGACACTGTTTGTGGTTATACTGGGAAAAGTTCAGGTGCACTGATGAATTGCATATCACTACGTGTGCTTATCAATTTTGTATCACTTAAAATATATTAAAGTCAATCTTAAATGCAGTTACTTACGGAAAATCTATTGAATAGCTGTAGAAAGCGTACCTGGTTTAGCAAGGTCTTCCTCTGTTTTTGATCTCTTCGGTGATGTAGGTTCACTTATTTCTGCCAGTAAATCATCTAATCCATCATCCATATCCATTTCGCAAGAAGATCTCAAGATAATTTCATTAAAAACAGTAAATCTCAAGAAACTAATTTTAAAACTTTATGTCAAAATCAGCCGGTAGTGAAATTTTCTTTTTAAGTATAACTGCAAACAGTTTCCAAAACCGCAACAAAAAAGCGTATTTTATATAACGCTATCTCTTTCTTCCGTGCTTCTTGTATGCAAATTGTAAACAATAAATTCAAATGTCAGATTGTTTCTGAAACCTCACACTTTCTTTACTATTTTAGGACATATAAGTAATCTGTGTTTACTACCAATGTAAATGACAACTAATTTTTTTTTTTAAATGAATGTTTGCATAACAAATTATTATAGAACGACAAAAACAGGTAATACTTTGGAAAAAAGAGTAAATCAAATACTCCCAAGAGCTAATCAAAACAAAATAATATTGCAAAGAAGTTTCATGAAATGAAGCGGATGTTTTGAAAGTTCCTAACCTCCAAAGTACAGACTTTGTTGTTATTTTTCGCTCCTATATTTTCTCATTTGTTTGTTTATTGAAGATTTATCGTTTGAAATGAGTTGACAAAGTGAGATAATGAATAATCAGCCAAGTACATCAAAACAAAATGTATCTGCTCACGAAGATGAAGTATTTGAAGACTCAACTATCTTGGCCAATTTCAATAATTCTTCGTTCAGGGAAGCGAACTCCAGGATATCTGAGAATTATATGAACAGATCATTGAATAAGAGCGGATTTAACGTGAGGTAATAAAATGAAATATATCTTGTTTGCCTTATCAATAGATAAAGAATTGTAGCAAGTAAAAATCTTAGAACAATTTGCAATCTATGTACCTACTATACTTAGTTTATTTTGCACTCACTGTGCAAAATAACTGTTTCATAAATGAAAATATTTAAGCATAATGTGAATGTAGGACCTGTGGTACGGTAGGTACTCCACAGGTCCGGAGTTTAATCCCTGGCTGACACTATAATTTTTCAACTTCTTATTTTCAATCATCAATCTACTTTTATTTCCTTCCAGCGCCCTATGTTGTGACGAGGAGATCAGTGGGTATGACAAGCTGACTGGCCAGACATGGATCTACCCCACCAACTACCCAGTCAGAGACTACCAATTCAACATTATAAAGGCTGCAATACTTAAAAATACTCTTGTAAGTTTTTTGTTGCCTATATTTCACCTGCATGAAACTGCACCTGCACTGTTTTCATTTACTGAGAAGTATTTAATGGTACTTGCAAATCTATGTTCTTTGGGTACAGTACCTTCAAGTATATTTGGTAAAATTTCACATTTTTCTTCTAGGTAAGTTTACCAACGGGTCTGGGAAAAACCTTCATAGCTGCTGTAATTATGTACAACTTCTACCGCTGGTATCCTCTTGGCAAAATTGTGTTCACGGCTCCTACAAGACCTTTAGTGGCCCAGCAGATTGATGCTTGCTACAACATTGTGGCTATACCGCAGAGTGATACCATTGAAATGACTGGTATGTAAAGTAAATAATATAATAAACTTGAATTAGATTTTTAAATGTTATTTACTTATGTGTGATGCCGGTTTAGAATAGCATCACCCCCTTTCCTCCCGTGGGTGTCGTAAGAGGCGACTAAGGGACTCGAGGGTGTGTATTGAAATTTTAGGCGATGGGCTGACAACCTATCACTATAGTGATACACAGTTATCTGATTGACCCTCAAACTTTTGTCAGACGTGGTGTTAATATCTGTTTTAAGGCTGTTAACGCTCTGCCTACCCCCTAAGGGATAAAGGCGTGATTTATGTATGTATGTATTTACTTTATTTGTGTATAAATAAATTTAAATGGATAAGTGCTACAGATTTTTTAAGCTGTCATCAAGCAAGCATGAAGCATTTCACGACAATTTACAGGGTGCCTGGTTACAAGGGGTGTTCTAATTTCTAATAGTGTATTTATTAATTTTATTTATTTATTTACCATTTCATCATCATTTTTTTTTTTTTTTTTTTTTATTGATGATAGGTTTGCTCTTGACTCTAGTCTAGGTCATAGGACAGAGTCTAAGATGGAGCGAGCTCACCCAGAAGAAGCCTGTTAAGGCACTGGCACTCCCACACACTGACGGAACGCAGCAAGCTACTTGGCGCCAGACTTCGGTGGGATGGTGGTCGCGAGCCAGGCGGCCCCTTACGGAGCCTTCCACCGCTTAGTGGGATCGTTCAGCCGGACTTATCCACAGGCAAGCCTGTGTTGCCGTTGCCCGGGGTGGACCATCATCATCATCAGCCTATTGCAGTCCATGTCCATTATTTTACACAAAACCATTACATTAATAGAATTAAGACACAACAGGACAACTTAAGTATATTGAGGTATTCAACTTTTGTTGTATGTAAGACACATAGATATCACAAATATAGTATTGAAAGTAACTAAAAAGCATTTGGTTCTACAAGTCTTGTAGCTTGGTATCATAAGCACAAGTAGGTGTACAGTCGGTACTCCAAGAGAACTGATTTATTTTTGTACTCAGCAATAGTTGTTTCTTGACATGAATATGTATTGGTAGAAATTGACTTATTTGATGTGAATAAGTTTGAATTTTTATTATTTATTAACTGGGGATAAAAATAATTGAGCTGTTTTGGAGTACCCCTGGTAACTTATGTGCTACATACAACCGACCATACATTCTGTGCAAGAAAGTTGTGGTATTCATTGAATTCTCCAAATCATTCTAAAATGTTATTGTTTTGGTTATAGGTATTTTTTGGTTTGGTTAATATTTTCTTAAATGAAAATAAGAAATTAAACAAATGTTAGTGCCTGCCAGTGGGACGGTGGGTACCCCACAGTCCCAATTTCAATTTCTTATTTACATTTATGAATTTTATGATTTATGTTAGCCGACCTACTTAATTTTTTGTTTGTTTTAGGCCACATGCAAGCAACCACACGCAAGACCCACTGGCAAACAAAACGCGTATTCTTCGCGACACCACAAGTGATCTACAACGACATCAAGTCGGGGATCTGCCCGGCCAACCGGCTCCGGTGCCTGGTGATCGATGAAGCTCATCGGGCAAGAGGGAACTATGCGTACTGTCAGATTGTAGGCACGTTGACAGACATGGGGCATAAGACTTACAGAGTGTTAGCACTGTCTGCTACGCCTGGGAGCAAAGTTGAAGACGTTATTCAGGTATTCTGAAATAAATTTATGTCTTTGTATTGTTAGGTATGTTTTTTATATGTATTTGTAAATCTGTAAAGTCTCAAATTATAAATTTTTATTTTATTAGCTTAAGCTATGTTTTCCTAACCCTAGCTATGAACTTAATTTAAACTATGAATGTAAAAGTCTGAAACAAAAGTTTTTTTTATTTATTTATCCTGTCTTTAAGGGCGGAGCACACCACATTCGTATACGTGTACACGCGTGTAATTACGCTAGCTGCTTGCGTGCACTACTCAACGCAACGCATACGCACGCAGTGTGTCATATCACATCTCATACAGTCCCATACATTACAACGTCACGGTACGAGCGTGTACACCTACCACGCATACGGACGCGGTGTGCACCGCCCATTATTCTAACTATTGTTTTGATGTATTTATAATTATACATCTTACTTCACAGTTCATGAAAGGCTATTGAATTGAATATATGTAATTGTTAATTCTAACGAAAAAAACTGTAATATGACTAGTTTTTTGCCCCGCAGTTTAACCCGCGACCATTTTTCCATTAGAAATGAAATATTTTTTATATGGTAAAAATAACTAATAACACTCAACACCCGCTCAACTTATAAAAGTGTCATTGGTGCCGAATGCTGTGTGATGCCAGCTTAGAGTAGCATCACCCCATCTCTTTCCCGTGGAAGTCGGGGGTGTGTATTGCAATTTTAGGCGGTGGGCTTACAACCTGTCACTATGGCGATACACAATTTTCCGAATACACGTCTGACAAATATTTGAGGGATATTTGTCAGACGTGGCGTAAATGTCCCTTTTTTGCGGCCATTTACGCTCTGCCTACCCCGTAAGGGATTACAGGCGTGATATGTGTGTGTGTGTCATTGGTTATCCAAAACATATAAATTTGCTTGCGACAGGAATGAAAAACAAACACACTTTCCCATTTCTAATATTAGTATGTTACATTAAGCTTTAAAAATGTGTCATTCTTTTCAGGTAGTGAAGAACCTGCACATAGCACACTTAGAGCTTCGTACTGAGAACTGTATAGACGTGTCAGCATACAGCCACGCAAGGAGAGTCAGCACGGTTGTGATACCGCTCGGGGCAGAGTTGACACAGCTCCGGCAACACTATGTCGAGGTATTATATGTACAAGTATTTTGTTTAAACACAACGGAAAAATTCAGGGCTTAAAATGTAATATTTATTGAACACCAAATTTTAAAACACTTCCCGTGTTAGGTATTAATTCAATAATCGGGTCCCTTTTTGCTCCTTTCGGTACAGAACCCTTAAAACAAAAAGCTTAGTAAATCCATACTTGGCATTCTGTGTTAACTTGTAATTCGAATTCCAGATAATGGATGGGTATGCAAGGCGACTGAAACAGTTAAACATCTTACCTCACAACCTCGGCAACTTGTCTAAAGGACGCATCGTCATGTTGTACAAAGAATTCCAGAACAAGGAGAGAGGATCCAGGTATTTATAATCTTTCTTTGTGCTGTTACTTAATATTATAAAATATTTAATTTAAAAGCCGTGTGATGCCGGCTTAGAATAGCATCACTCCATTTCTTTCCCGTGGGAGTAGTAAGAGGCGACTAAGGGACTTGAGGGTGTGTTTGTAATTGTAGGCGATGGGCTGACCACCTGTCACTATGGCGATACACAATTTTTCGAATGACCCTCAAACATTTGTCAGACATGGCTTAAACGTACGTTTTTTGTGACCGTTTACGCTCTGACTACCCCGTAAAGGATTACAGACGTGATTAGACGTGATATGTGTGTATGTGTCTTCATATTATAGAATATTTAATTTAAAAGCTATATTTCAGGCGTAATAGACACCTATATCAAAATAACTGTCAATATTACAATAAAATTCTAGTTTTTTTTTTTATCAATGATGGGTTTGCTCTTGATTCTAGTCTAGGTCATAGGACAGAGACAAAGTCTAAGATGGAGCGAGCTCACCCAGAAGAAGCCTGTTCACTCTTACTTTGAAGAGATTAGGGTTGTATGCGTTTGGAAACACAGTTTAATTTCATTATCTTCATTAGGCACCCCCAACACAACTACATAATGAAAGACTTCACTCTCCTGATCGCCCTGTACCACGGCTTGGAGTTGCTCGTGAGGCACGGCTCCAGAGTGTTCCTCAACTTCTTCGATGAGCACCCGGAGAAGGGCTGGATCCAAGCGGATGACCAGCTCACGGCGCTTCTGGAGAGGTTGAGAGACGACCTGGGGGATAATCCGTTGTCGTTCAACACCAGTGTGTTGCCAGACGGGAATATACCAGAGGTATTTTATTTTATTTTATTTGGGAGATAAACAGTTTTATACAACAGTTAGACTAGATTAATAAATTATATCGGACTAATAACAAATCTCCACCTATAGTGTATTACCGTTGAACAAAGTAAAAAATTGAAATTTTGAATACATATGAAAATTTTGAAATTTGGAAATAAAGGAAAAAGCAGTGAAAAAAAAAGAGATTAAAAAAAATCTACATGCTGTCGAATGCATGTCTGGCTAGAAGTCGCTTTATGGCTGAAACACTGGTACAGAATATATCTATGTCAATATCTTTTGGTAAGTCACAGAACGCACGGCAAGTGCGGATAAGAAACGAATTTTTCCTATAATTTGTTTTAGCAGAAGTTGCTGACAACAGTGGGCGCTGTCTAAACCGAAGTTGATTAGTCCGCAGATAAATTTTTGATAAAAGTTCTGGGCTGTCTATACTGCCATTTAGAATTTTAACTAGACAACATATGTCACTAATATAGTATTAGTTTAAATAACTTACACTAAATGTCGCTTCAAGGCAAGAGTTTGAAAATTTGAAGTGTTCGGTCGGGGCGCCGGTAGCTCAGTGACGGAGCGGTGGGACGGTACACCACAGGACCGGGGTTCAATCCCCGGCCGTCGCTAGCATTTTTTCAATTTAATTTTTTTAAATTATTATTAGTGACAGTGCGAGTGCAAAATAAACCGTACGTTTGTAACTCAGTTATGTTCATACCAGACCACTAACATTCTTTGTTAACTTGTAGCATAAACAAATTACGGGTGCGCACAATATGCGACAAAAAATGTTCAAACGAAAATGTTCAACACAAAATGTGCAGCAAATATTACGCGTCAATTGACAAGTGTCAACTGAGAGCAGGATACAAATATGAAACTCGCCTTAGTGTGACAAGGATAGATAGATTTTCTAGAACAATCCTTGTCATAACGCAAAATATTTGCTGCACATTTTGTGCCGCATATTTTCGTTTGAACAATTTTGTTGCATATTGTGTACACCCCAAATTACTTATTACATGTTTACAGATGCCCCAAAACCTCAATTTCGGGCATCCAAAGTTCGTTGAACTGAAGAAGATAATGTTGGATCACTTCAGCAAATCCCGTGCGATGGAACAAGACACCCGAGCGATTGTTTTCTGCGAGTACCGGGAGAGTGTCAACTTGGTGCATTGCTTGCTGCTGCAGTGCAGGCCGCTGATCGTGCCGCAGATGTTTGTCGGGCAGGGCGCTTCAGGTAATTCATTCCCTATCTACACTATAATATATATTCTACTGGATTTCCGCCCAGCGGTTTCACCCGCTACCACTCATTTTCCCGTGGTAATAGTCGTTTGCCTGCGGTAAAAATTGGCCTATGTATTGTTCCAGGTTGTACTCTACCTGTGTTCCAAATTTCATCCAAATCAGTCAAGTTGATTGAGCGTGAAGAGATAACAAACGTACATACATACACACACACAAACTCTCAGATTTATAATATTAGTACGGATAATATATATTGTCTACACTACAATATAATATATTTTTCAACTTCAACAGCCACAACAGTCCACTGGTGGACATGGACCTCTCCTAATCGCTCAAGAACGTTCTGTCTAATTTTCCATTCGGTCTACTTCCCGATCAGTCTACGAGTACTTTCCCGATCGGTCTACTTTCCTGATTAGTCTAGTTTCGCAATCGGTCTAATTTGGGAGGTATTTGCCATATTTATCCATCACGCTTGGCAAGCGGATTAGCGACCGCAGTGCAAAGCGTTCTTACGACACTTACGTTCAGAAATGGGGTGATGCTATTCTAAGGCACCACGCGGCATATATAATTTTATTAAAATTTTATTACATAGAAAAAACTTAAACTAAGGATCCTGCTAAACCCGTAGTAGGTTCGTCTCGTGATCAAAGAGGAAAGATTTGTAAAGAAGAAAGATTTGTTTGTTTAAATTGAAAAGGCCCGAAGCTACATGACCGATTAAAAAAACTCTTATACAATGGGAGTTTTTCTATTGACAGTGCTCTTGATAGTTCTGAATGTCAAACCAGAGGGCGCTGCGCTAAACTGAAATTTTGACGTATGAATATGGCTGGCGTCAGCCATAGTTTTGTCACAGGTTCCGTTTCACGTTGTGTTCGTTACAAATTAATTATGTTTGTTTGATTTAATACAAAATAAACTTATCGCCTTGCTATTATATTGAGTGTCATTCGTGTAAGTAAAAAAATAACCAATAATACATCTAGAACAATTCAATAAACACAAAATAAAGAATAATTTATAAAGTGGTACAGATTTGGTGTAAAGAAACGTTATTTCAATTAAGCTTGGCGCCCTCTACATGACACTCGAGAATCCCTAGAAAATTTCCCATTAGAATCCTACTTTGAAACTGCTGAAAATTTGACATTTTACTTATATTTATTTATTTATTTATTTACCGTTTATTGTACACAAAAACATTACAAGAGAAACACATACAAAGAATAACGACACAACAGGACAGCTTATTTCTACTAAGAAATTTCTTCCAGCTGACCTACGCAAAGTGAGACTATGTATAAATAATAATATACTTACATACATACATACATACATAAATCACGCCTCTTTCCCGGAGGGGTAGGCAGAGACTACTTCCTTCCACTTACTACGATCCTGGCATACTTCTTTCGCCTCCTCCACATTCATCAATCTCTTCATGCATGCTCGTCGGTTTAGGGTACTCTTGACCTGACCTTTCTTTAGCACGTCCCCGATTTGATCGAGGTACGTTCGTCGAGGTCTTCCCCTTCCTACGTTCCCATCCACACTTGCCATATACACCTGTTTCGTTAATCTTCTTTCGTTCATCCTCTCTACATGACCAAACCATTTAAGTATACCCTTTTCTACACCAGTCACTACGTCTTCTTTTATACCACAACGTTCCCTTATCACGCTATTCCTTATCCTGTCACTCAATTTTACGTCAACCATACTTCTTAACGCTCTCATTTGTACTGCATTTATTCTACTTTCATGCTTTTTCTGCCATACCCAACTTTCACTCCCATACATAAGTGTCGGAACTAACACCCCTCTATGCACAGCCAGACGAGCCTTATCAGAGACTTTCTGGCTGTTCATAAAAGCGTGCAACGCTCCATTCACCATGTTGCCGGCATTCACCCTTCTTTCGATGTCACTTTCACACTTTCCATCTGATGTGAACATGGAGCCCAAATACACAAACTCTTTCACTTGTTCCACCCTCTCTTCTTCTATCATAATTTTACACTCTGTCATATTTTCCTCTTTCTCAAAAACCATTGCTTTCGTCTTACTTACATTCACTTTCATTCCTTTCTTTTTCAAAGCCTCATTCATAATATTTACCATCTCCTGCAACCCTTCAGCCGACGACGCAAGGATAACTTGGTCGTCAGCATAGAGAAGACATTTGACGAGTAAACCATTCATTCTCAGACCACATTCACTCTCTTTCAAATCTTCCAAACAACTATCCATGAACAGATTGAACAGCCACGGTGACGCAACACATCCCTGTCTAACACCTTTCTCGATGTTAAAAAGTTCAGTGTACGCCCCGTTTATCCTGACACAAGCACTGGAATCCTTATATAAGGACTAGCTTTTACCCGCGACTTCGTCCGCGTTAGATAGTTTTTTTAGAAACACGTTCAGGTTTAGGTGGGCTCCTGATGGTACACCTGGTGGTCTACATAAAATACTCCAGATCCTCAATGTCGTTGTGAAAAGAAGCGGCCCATCATACTGAACAACTTTTGTTTTGAACCGTGCCTGTATCTCTAATAGTTTAGCTGGGCTCCTGATGGTACACCTGGTGGTCTACAAAAGGTACTCCAGATCCTCAATGTCCTTGTGAAAAGAAGCGGCCCATCATACTGAACAACTTTTGTTTTGGAACCATGCCTGTATCTCTAATAGTTTAGGTGGGCTCCTGGTGGTACTCCTGGTGGTCTACATAAGGTACTCCAGATCCTCAATGTCCTTGTGAAAAGAAGCGGCCCATCATACTGAACAACTTTTGTTTTGGAACCATGCCTGTATCTCTAATAGTTTAGCTGGGCTCCTAGTGGTACTCCTGGTGGTCTACATAAGGTACTCCAGATCCTCAATATCCTTGTAAAAAGAAGCGGCCCATCATACTGGTCAACTTTCGTTTTGGAACCATTTCTGTATCTCTAATAGTTTAGGTGGGCTCCTGATGGTACACCTGGTGGTCTACATAAGGTACTCCAGATCCCCAATGTCCTTCTGAAAAGAAGCGGCCCATCATACTGAAAAACTTTTGTTTTGGAACCATGCCTGTATCTCTAATAGTTTAGCTGGGCTCCTGGTGGTACACCTGGTGGTCTACATAAGGTACTCCAGATCCTCAATGTCCTTGTGAAAAGAAGCGGCCCATCATACTGAACAACTTTTGTTGTGGAACCATGCCTGTATCTCTAATAGTTTAGCTGGGCTCCTGGTGGTACACCTGGTTGTCTACATAAGGTACTCCAGATCCTCAATGTCCTTGTGAAAAGAAGCGGACCATCATACTGAACAACTTTTGTTTTGAACCATGCCTGTATCTCTTATAGTTTAGCTGGGCTCCTGATGGTACACCTGGTGGTCTACATAAGATACTCCAGATCCTCAATGTCCTTGTGAAAAGAAGCGGCCCATCATACTGAACAACTTTTGTTTTGGAACCATGCCTGTATCTCTAATAGTTTAGCTGGGCTCCTGATGGTACACCTGGTGGTCTACATAAGGTACTCCAGGTCCTCAATGTCCTTGTGAAAAGAAGCGGCCCATCATACTGAACAACTTCTGTTTTGAACCATGCCTGTATCTCTAATAGTTTAGCTGGGCTCCTGGTGGTACACCTGGTGGTCTACATAAAGTACTCCAGAGCCCCAATGTCCTTGTGAAAAGAATCGGCCCATCATACTGAACAACTTTTGTTTTGGAACCATGCCTGTATCTCTAATAGTTTAGCTGGGCTCCCGATGGTACACCTGGTGGTCTACATCTGTACTCCAGACCCTTGAATGGTGATAAAAAGTAGCCTATGTCCGTTCTCGGTATGCTAGCAATCTCTGTGCCAAGTTTCATGAAGATCGGTTCAGCGGTTTGGCCGTGAAAGCGTAGCAGACAGACAGACAGACAGACAGAGTTACTTTCGCATTTATAATATTAGTGTGGATTTCAGTGCTCGTATCAAGATACTGCTCACCCCATGCATGGATAGTGCCGACCACAATTCATTCCTCACCACTCTGTCATAGGCCTTTTCCAAATCTACGAACGCGCAATAGACTTTCTGGTTTTTGGCCAGGAATTTTTCAGCTATGCAGCGCAAGGAAAAGACCTGATCCGTACATCCCATCCCCTTACGAAATCCTGCCTGAGCATCCCATACTTTCTCATCCGTTTCTTTCATCACTCTTTCAATCAACACCTTTGCATACAGTTTGCCGACGACACTGAGGAGGCTTATACCGCGGTAATTTTTGCAGTCCAGCTGTGACCCTTTTCCTTTGTATAATGGCACTATTACAGCTTTGCACCAATCACTTGGCACTCGACCGCTTCTCCAACAAAGGTTAAAAAGGAGGTACAGCTGACTAGCCACAACGCCTTCGCCAGCCTTCAGCATTTCGACCGACACCCTATCATACCCTGCAGCTTTACCAGATTTCATACTTTTTAACGCTTTCACAATCTCATCCATTTCAATCTCACTTTCGTTCTCAATTTCATCCACTTCTGCAGTAGTTATTTCTTGCGCTAGATCTTCTTTCTCAAATAAGCTTTCAAAATATTCCTTCCATCTTTTCAACACACATTCCTCACCTTTTATTACACTACCATCCTGGCTTCGAATCCTACTCAACTCGGACGACGTGGTTTTATTTCGAGCTGTCCTTATGGATTTCCAGAAAACTTTCAAGTTGGAACGAAAGTTTTCCGATAGCCTCCTGTCAAATTCATCCTTATTCTTATCCTTCATTCTATCAACCGTCTTTTTAACTACATCCTTCACACTTTTATACTCCTTTCGTGCTTTCTCTACATCTTCATCCGTCGCTTTTAACATTCTTCGGTTAGCTTTAGTAGCTAACCAATCCAACCATGCTTTCTTCTTCTTCTGCACAACTTCTTGTACCTCTTTGGTCATCCACGCACTCCGTTGTGTTTTCCCTTTCATCCTTTTGGAAACTCCACACACTTCTATCGCGACATCCACAACACCTTTTTTAAATCCTTTCCATCCTTCTTCAATGTCAGACATCTCCTCTAGGTCATTAAATTTCTCTTTCAATCTTTTAATATACTCCTTTTTTACCTCTTTATCTTGCAAATTTTCTACTTTCACTCTTTCTAACGCACTACTCCGCTCAGTTACCCTGTGCCGCCACCGTTTGAAGAGACCACTTATTCGTGATAGCACCAGGAAGTGGTCTGTGTCAATACCAGCACCGCGGTACACTCGGGTGTTTACAACTTTACTCTTCAATCTTTCATCCACAATCACAAAATCAATCATAGTTCTTGATGCACCTTCCGTTCTTGTATAAGTGTGGATCTTTTTATGTTGAAACATTGTATTCGACACAAAAAGATCCCACTGTAAACAAATCTCTAACACACTCTTTCCATTTTCATTTACTCTTTCATCACCAAACGTACCAAGAACCTTATCATACCCATCTCGCTTTATACCTACCCATCCATTAAAATCTCCCAGCATAATAATTCTTTCATTCGCCTTGCAGTTTTTCAAAACATCTCTTACATTGTCCCAAAACTCCTCATTTTCCTTTTTCGCTTTTGTGGAGCCACCCGTACCCACATCCGTCGGTGCATAGACACCTAGGATAAAGAGTCGAGTGATTCCGACCTTCAGCCTAATCCAGAGGAGTCGAGGGCTCACACATTCGAACTCAGTCACGCATTCAGCCATTCGTGCGGAAAGAATCACGCCGACTCCCTTACAGCCTCGGTCGGAACTAGAAACCCCAGACCAATACGCTGTGTAGGGGCCATGTTTCGTCGTGTCGCAACCTTTCCGCTTTGTTTCATTCACACACAAAACATCTATGCGCCTCTTATCCATCATCTGACATACTTCACCTATTTTATCCACCATTCCTCCCCTAACATTCATCGTAGCAAAGCGGCTCTCTGTAGCCCGCAATCCGCACCCGACAGGAACGAGACGTGATGAGTCGCGAACTCCTACATCGCCGCCATATAGATTTTGGTTTGAGTTTAAAATCATTGCGTTCCCACGAGAAGCTAGGGAAATTT
Organism: Tuta absoluta; assembly: GCA_027580185.1. NCBI lineage: Eukaryota > Metazoa > Arthropoda > Insecta > Lepidoptera > Gelechiidae > Tuta > Tuta absoluta. Next base: position 2,414,940 of record JAQAHW010000004.1, read on the forward strand.
AGTGTCAATCCTGGCAGAGCCCCGCATACCAGGACAAGGTTAGCCTTAATCTGGGGTCACCCGGTCCCAGGGCATATCGGCACGCTAAACTAGGCACGCCCCTAGCTATGCATCCATCGGCGCGGCAGACCTTGGATTGGCGGAGAGGTAAGGAGTAAGGAAGGGGAGGGAAAGAAGAGAGATAGGACTTTGTGACTTGGGAAAGGATGAAAGGTAACGGATACTACTACCTCGGAGGACAAGGTTTGAGGCCGTAGTAGCTCGGGAAGCCGGGGTCGCATACCCGTAATATCAAAACCTAGCCACCGGACAGGCAGCTTGGCTGTATATCCCCTGGCGTACATAATAATATACTTACCTATTAAATATTTGCATGCCTGCTTGTAGGCTGAGTACACAGGGACATTTTAGATTTAAGACATTTTATATACTGTATTCTAGCAAATAAATAATTCTTATTCTTATTCTTTAACCCTGATGAACATAAGCTATATTAAAATGTCTTATTCCCGCGGGAAAACGGTTAGAAGCGGGTGAATCTGCTGGGTAAGCCGCCAGTTTTCTGATAAAAAGTTTTTTTGTAGTAACCAAAAACGTAAAGATAACCTGCGAACGACCACAAAACAAAAGCGGGCGCTGCGCAAACAAATGGCCGTCCATTTCTACTGACATACCTTTTTAACTTGCTATTGATTTGAAGAGCTCTCTCCATTGCCATAAAATACACAGAGTATTGAGAAAAGCAACATGTTTCTCTCTAGCGGTGAAACAGTCAATGAAACAGAACAACTTTATTTTAAATTACACAAAGAATATAGAACAAAGCTTTTCAAATACTTATCAAAGTTCGTAAATGATTAGATTAGAAAAACTTATGCTTACTATGGTTAGTCACAGTATTATCCTGTATAACCATCGATTTTCTTCTTTAGGCAAGGACGGCAAAGCAGTAGTCTCCCAGAAGCAACAACTCCGTGTGATGCGCAGTTTCCGCGAGGGAGGTTGCAACACGCTCGTTGCTACTTGTGTCGCCGAGGAGGGGTTGGATGTGGGCTCCGTAGACTTGATCATCTGCTTCGATATCTCCACGAGGTCTCCGATCAGGCTTGTGCAACGGTTAGTACAAGCAGTCTCCCAGATGCAGCTACTCCGTGTGATGCGCAGTTTCCGCGAGGGAGGTTGCAACACGCTCGTTGCCACTTGTGTTGCCGAGGAGGGGTTGGATGTGGGCTCCGTAGACTTGATCATCTGCTTCGATATCTCCACGAGGTCTCCGATCAGGCTTGTGCAACGGTTAGTACAAAGCAGTAGCCAGAAGCAGCAACTCCGTGTGATGCGCAGTTTCCGCGAGGGAGGTTGCAACACGCTCGTTGCCACTTGTGTTGCCGAGGAGGGGTTGGATGTGGGCTCCGTAGACTTGATCATCTGCTTCGATATCTCCACGAGGTCTCCGATCAGGCTTGTGCAACGGTTAGTACATTTTTGTTACCATTTTTAGATTACGCACCAAGAGATGTCGTTGTTCGTAAAAATGGATGAAACAACGTTTTAGATCGATTTATCGCCCCAGAAATACAAAATTCCATGAAAATCTTTAGAGCCATTTTCGAGTAAGTAAGTTATAACACTAATAACACATTATTTTACGATAAGAAAGAGACAAGCATTTAAATATAAAAATAAAATTATATAATGAACTTAAATACATATTAAATAAATACTATAGTCAAATATATATAATAAATAAGTAAATAAAATACATAAATACATCCCGAGACCGATTGTAAATAAATATACAAGAATTGCTCGTTTAAAAGTGAATTAGATAGCGTTGTTTTTCATAACTTATTCCCTTACTTAACCTTTTCGCCGCCAAGCCATTCGAGTAAAAAATTGCAACCAGCGCCACACCAATTTCTTGGTAAAGAAATACTCAATAAAATAGAGATGTCCAACAGTTCATATCGATAATACATTTTCACTTTTTAAACCGAGTTTTAATTAATCTAAAACCATTATTTTGCCCCCTACTATTCAGTTCTGATTTCATATAGGTCAAAATAATAATATAGGATAGTGGTAGTAGTGGTGGCCTCGTAAACAACACTAGGCATATTCAACGAGTTTATTTTTAGTTCAGTTTTCGATCAGCACTGGCGCATCTCTATTACGCGTCTCTCTATATCGCGTTGTCGGTTATAGACGACTGTGGCGTCGGTGGCATTTCTATATTCTCAAACCCTTAGGATAAATAAGGATGTAATATAGAATATCGATAAAAAAAGTTAGAACATCATAGGATTTATGCTGATATTTATTTTAATATTTTATTGTGACTATTTGTTTTCTTTCATTTCTTTTTCTTATTTTACTTACGTTGAATATTAATTAAAAACGATTTTAAATGGCACAAATTTCATGTGAACTTTATTTAACGCGTCAAGTTGTGATACAAGATTATTATTAGATAATAAGAGAAAAGATAATTATTTATTTAATAAACTTAATTACAAATAGGTACACTTATATGAAATAATTCTGTGGCTTAACCATTTCCTAATTTAAAAATATGAATTCCTGTATCTCAGGAAAATGGGAAACCGACATAACTATTATTTTAAGATTTATGATAATTATATTATTAAATACTTAAACATTTTTTTTTCTATTCCTACCCGGTTTATTTGATTATTTCTTCGGTTTGTTTCTATTTACTTTTTATAACGCCCTTCTTCGTAAGGTATTGTACTTATATTAGTGGTTATTTATTAGCATTTCATAGTTACTTATAAAGAAGAGGCCTATGTCCAACAGTGGGCTAATATAGGCTAATTAGATAGATAGATGGATAGTAGTTACTTATACGTTAATTAAATAAATAATTATCTTATCTCTTATTATCTAATAATAATCTTGTATCACAATTTGACACGTTAAATTAAGTTCACATGAAATCCTCCCAAACTCTCCTAATTTATTTATTATTATTTATGAATATTAGGTATTTACTTAACTCTAAATCTTCTTCTTCGAGTAATCCAGGTTCAAACGACAGATCAACGTCATCCTCTACGCCTTCTAAAATCTGTAGAAGTTCTCATTTTCCCATCACTATTTTTATGTCACTACTGCAATGACGTCAGAGCGTGTCGTCTTTACCCGACTACGGCGTACAGTGCACTCACAATGGTCAAGCAATTATCGCTGTGCACGAGTCGCCGAAACCGGTTTGTCGATACTCAATCAAACAATGAAAATAATGTCTAATACTTGCCGTATTTCTACAAATCGATGTCGGGAATATTTTCAATATACATAATGTTATTGTTATGACAAACTTGACAAATATCTAGGCATAGTATATTCCATAAATATATTATAGATGTATCGATATTTCACATTTGTACTAGTAAGGAACAACACTTCCAGTCGTGTGGGGCCGACTATGGCGTGTGCGAATGGTACTTCTGACAGCTTCAAAACGTAATCAGTATTTTTCTTATTTATTCTACAAATCTAATAAATATCTAAGCGTAAAAGTTCAGAAATCAAAGTAGAGGGTACAATAAATGCAATATGCGAAAAAATAAAAGATAGATACGGTTTTAAAATGCTAGTTTATGAATATAAACTTGAACGACGTTTTGTCGGCTGAACCCGACCGTGGCGCTGACGGCAAGTCGCGGGTTGTCGGCTATACCCGTCTGTGGCGATGAAAAGGTTAACTTAGTTCCCCCGTGCCGCTAGTTTATCAAAAAGAAAGACTGAATGAATCTTTTTTTTCAGTTGCGGACGTACTGGAAGGGAGCGCGGCGGACAAGTGCATATACTTGTCACTGAGGGGCGAGAACATCAGGTGAATATGACGTTTACTTGGATGATTCATTGATTATATTTATATTTATACAGGACTAGCTGTTACCCGCTGCTTTGCCCGCGTACTCATAAAAACTATCCTATGTGTTAATCCATGCTACCTTCTATATGTGTGCCAAATTTCATTACAATCGGTTCAGTAGTTTTTGCGTAAAGAAGTAACAAACAAACTTTTGCATTTATAATATTAATAGGATGCATTCGAATCGAACGTCCGACATTCCGATAATGCTGAGTTTAACTCGTTAATCTGAAAAAGTTTCCCTAGGAAACGCAGGTCAAAATATAAATTATAAAGAAAATTACATACATGTTAAGCAAATTTTTTTTCAAGTACGTCAAATATTGTTTTTAATCATTTGACGTATGTTCCTTGGGGATATCATTATATTGGGGAAAGTCGGTCGTTCCGAGGCACCGCGTATTGTTTAGTTTTTTTCTTAATTAAGGAAAGAGAATAGGAATAGGATTGGAAATTAAGTGAACCTCTGTGCCTCAGTATGGGAAATGTCATAGCAACATGAAAAAAATATAAATTTCACTTTTTGTCGACACCTTTTCTCTTTTCACAAAGACTCTACATTTTCAAGTTCAAATAGTTTTTTAAAAAAGAAGTTTTTGAAAAAGAAGAAAAAAAGTTGACCTTAGCTTTTGCCCACAGACCCTTTTAGACTGCATGCGTCAGCGCGACGGCCTCAACAAAAAGATACAACAGTCAAGAGAAGTGCAAGCTAGTTTGTACCCAGCCAACCCTAGAATGGTACCTCATGATTTTGTACCCACCTGTCAGAAGATGCATATCACTGTCACCAAAACTGATAGTAAAAAGGACGGAGAGAAGAGTAAAAAGGTAAGCTTTTTAATGCTGGACCATATGTCCCAAAGTTTAAACAATCGAACAATCTAAAGTGATACAATGACTCTCAAAGTTAAACAATAAGTCTCCAAGTTAAACTATGAGTCCCAAAGTTAAACCACAGTTTGAAAGTAAAACCATGAGTCCCAAAGTTAAACCACAGTTTGAAAGTTAAACCATGAGCCTTAATGTTAAATAATGAGTCTTCAAGTTAAACCATGAGTCCCAAATTTAATCTATGAGTCTCCAAGTTAAAATATAAGTTCCTAAATTAAACCATGAGTCCCCAAGTTAAACCATAAGTCCCAAAGCTAAACCATTAGTCCCAAAGTTAAACCAACTGCTTCAACACCCTAGAAATACTTACCTCGATATTTCTATATCTCATTTTTAGAACTGCAGTAAAAAGCATTTCCGTATTCAATTATTATAATTTTGTTTCAGGGTCAAAAAGACTTGAGATCGATGTTACTCGGGTCTAAAAGAGCTTCTTCAAGTGGTTCCAATTCGTCAAACAATTTGGAAACTAACTTGATTACGGAGGAAGAATTCAAACAGCTATATCCTGATGGAATGCGGGAAACAAGCTATTTTGAACAACCTAAAGAGTATTGGATAATGAGTAAAGGTATTGAGCACTTAGAATAAAAAATTAGTTTCTGAATTTTTATACCGCGTCGGGGTCCTGTGACATAATTTTGTAACGTTCGCTATAAGATGATAACTTTTAAACCAAGAGACAGCAAACGTGATCCACGGATCAGAATGCCTTCGAAACAGACCAATCTCACAGTTTTTAGATGCACTTTCATGTTTATACATATAGGGTGAAGTTTTACTATTGACCGATAGCGAAAAGGTACAACTTTCTCCTAGGAACATAGATTGTTTTTTTTAAATATTAGGTCCTTACATATGAAATTGGCGTTTTGTATGGGAGGAACAGAAAGTCGATTTTTTTTAATATAGTATATTTATTTAATCAAAGTATGAGCCATTGTAATCTATGCACTTTTGCCATCTCATAGGTAGTTCATTGATCCCTTTACTAAAAAAACCATTCGGACGGGAATCAATAAAATCTTTGAAGGCGATTTGGACTGCCCCATCTGAGTTGAATTTTTTCCCTTGCAAGAAGTTATCCAAATTTCGAAAAAAATGGTAATCTGTTGGAGCAAGGTCCGGGGAGTACGGTGGATGCCTTAGACATTCCAATTGAAGCTCTTCTAATTTGCTAGCCGTCTGTTGTGCAGTGTGTGGTCTAGCGTTGTCGTGAAGCAACAGTGGCGTAGAGCGATTGACCAACCTCGGTTGTTTAGCAGCTAGCTTTTCCATCATGGTTTGCAATTGCTGACAGTAGACATCTGCCGTAATCGTCTGGCCAGATTTGAGAAAACTGTAATGAACGACACCGGCGCTAGTCCACCAAACGCTTACAAGTAACTTTTTATTGGTCAATTTTCGCTTGGAGCAGGCTTTGGCTGGCTTGCCAGGGTCCAGCCATTGCGATGAGCGCTTCCGATTATCGTAGAGAATCCACTTTTCATCACAGGTAATGATTCGATTTAAAATCCCTTCGTTATTGTGCCGGTCAAGTAATGTAACGCAGCAGTTGACGCGCGTTTGCCGGTTTGCTTCACTCAATTCGTGAGGAACCCACCTTTCAAGTTTTTTAATCTTTCCAATTTGCTTCAAGTGGATTAAAACAGTTTTATCACTAACACCGAAGCCTGCAGCTAATTCGGACGTGGTTTGCGATGGATCCGCTTCCACAATAGCCTTCAATTCTTCATTATCAACTTGGGTCTCCGGCCGTCCACGGGGCTTGTTTTGCAGGTCGAAATTTCCAGAACGAAAACGTTGGAACCAAAAACGCACTGTGTTTTCTTTTGCGACACAACCGCCATACACATCATTAACCCTTCAAGCCGTTTCCGCAGCACTGGTGCCACGGTGGAACTCGTACTCGTAAATAACGCGATATTTCAAATTTTCCATTTTGTAAATTGAGCGATGCAAACAGAAAAAAGATAAGTAAAAAAACAAATGAATGACGGTTTACGAAACACAACTACATGTGGAAATAGCTGTATAAATTTGAATTTCGAATTCCTAACCAAATAGGAGAAATTTGTGATCAAAGTGGCCAGTACGACAAAACGACAATTTCATATGTAAGGACCTAATAGTAGGACCTCCTATACAACATGTCAATGTTGTATAATCAGCCGATTTGAGTTACTTTGGAACAAAAAATATTTTTTCACCTCCAGCTTGAAAAGAACAGTTTTACCGCGTAAATCCAGTGGGCAAAAGTCGTTTTTATCCACTCAATTGAGAAAAGTGATTTGAATTTCGAACTCATTCTATCAGAACTAATCGTGACAATGTCAGCGGTGCGTTCTGAAAACTATTTCAGCAAGTTATCTATTTCTTTTTGTAAGCGTTTTATTCTATTAAATATTTCTGTCATTTCTGAATATTGGTACATATTATGTAATATTTCTGAACGAATCTTGAAAAAAAATATTTGACGGGAATTTTTATTTTGCCTGAGCATTCGAGCTGTACAGCCAATTTCTCAAATTTGACATTTGCAGAATTTTCTCCCTGGTAGAGGTGAAAAGTTGTGTGTACCACACGAAAGCAAATACATCCACAACTCGTGCTTTTGAATCCCCCACCTGAGCTCAGGATACTACTTTTAAATCACGAGCGATGCCAATTTTATTATCCTTCGCTACCCCGGGATTCAACATTAGCACTCGATGCAAAAATAAACTTTGCTCTCTTGTTGTACAAATAACTATTATCATACGTGATCGGCAAATGTTTTTTTCTACTTATGTTCGTTGGGAAAAGTTGTTCCTTATCACCAGCCCGTCTTGAATTTTCGATATTGGTCACTAGTAAAAATTTTAGTAGCCTTTTTTTCTAATTTTATAATTGCAGCAACTCTGCAATCGTTAAGTAAATCCGAAGCGAGTGGTTTGAACCTGTCCACGTGGCTGGAATGGCAGAGGACCTTACAGAGCGCCGTCAACATCCGACACTCTGCACACTCGGAGATCCTGTCATCTCTCCTGCAGCACTGCGACGCTAAGAGATTCCAACTGCCAGCTTCCACGCAGAATCCTTGTAAGTAACTATCAAAATAAGCATATAGAAATAGGTACAATTCGCATTGTATGAATCTACCATAATAATGACGTCACTATAATTGTAAAAAATGGAGTCAAAATAACAAATTTAAAAATATTTGTTTGTTTAATAATTGTAACTTGGCATATTTTGCAATAATTTAAACAATAATGTTTTGCATTTTATTAACTACTCGTGCAAGTAGCGAAGGTATACTAGATACATACAACTAGTTTTTTTTAAATTAAGATATGAAGTAAGAATTCGTACAATTAAACCAAAATGCTCTATCAGTAAGCATAACTAGTAGTATCGGCGATCCAAAGTTTCTTTTCAAACCATAAACGATTTTTTTGATAGATTGGTAGCCTAGGATGTCTAGAATCTATATTTTTCCTTTGGACCACTCAAACACACACTTTGGAGACACCCGGTATTAGGTCAAAAGTTTAAATTATTAACTGTGTTTTCCCTTACAGCTTTTGCGACTCAAGATTTTGCATCACAAAGAATGATCCCAACATCTCCTATCAAAACAATCACAAACAAGGTCTCCTCACCTGCGAAAATCGCATCTCCAGCAAAACCTAAACAAACTAAAAAGAAAAAGAATCCTTTAGTAAAATCTCCAGTTAAGAAAGATGGTGATATTAGAGCGTTATTCAGTACAGCCACGAAATCTACAAAAAATTATACGAAATTGATCAATGACTTAGGCATCAAAAATGATGGCAGTATTCCTACAGCTCTTATAAACTTACTAGTCGATTTAAGCATCAATAGTAGCAATACTGATGCAAAGAAATGTTACGTGTGTGAAAATATGTGCGATTGTGCGCTGATTAAGAAACTAAAACCAACAAAAAATATGCCCATTACTCTAAAAACACTCCTGAAAGAGCCGAAACTTCCAGACATTGATTTGATCGACGATATAGCTGCAGAAGCTGTACTGAAATGCACGAAGAAAGACTCGAGTCTATTAGATAGTGTACCTTTTGCTGGCGACGTAAACTATCCAAACTTTGACAATAAGGAACATGACTTAAGCCTGTTACCACTCCACGATAGCCAAGACGTTGCCGGCGACGTTAGCTATCTAAATGTTGACAAGAAAGAACAAAGTAAAAACTTCGAACTGGAATTCGATTTCGATTCTCCAATCGACTTGACATCTCCTGGCAATAATATCGATGAGCATAAAGAAGAGAAAGATGACAAAAATTTCGACATTGGTGATATTGATGATATATTTGCCGACAGCAGTCCTGAAGAGGTGATTCTTAAAAATATAGATGACATAGAGAAGAAAGTAGAACCCAAAGAAGCACTCGGCTTTTTTGGACTGGACAGTATCGATGACATATTCGCTGACTCGGATGACAGTCTTAACAACAATGTAACGAAAACCCCACACAAAGCAAGAAACAATACTTCGAAAAAAGAATCTCCCTTGCTCAAAGATGTAGCAACACCTGGTACTAGCAAAACTAAGCTAGATGTGGTGAAAGACAAATCGCCAATAGTACAAGGGACTCTAAGTCCATCAATACTGTCAGGAAGAGCAAAACCCGCTCCCACATCACCTATTCTATGTAGCCAAGTCCGCAAATTTAAACTTAGCACCAAAAAGAAACAACCTCAAAGTTCCACTCCAAATAATAATGTCAAAAGATGTTTAATGCCCGAAGTAAATAGTAAAAGTGCCGTAATCGGTACACAAGGAGAAAAATCTAAATCAATAATCACTCAAATCAGTCAAATGGACACTACTAACAGAAGTATGTTCACAATAACACAACTAGTTGACATGATAAACAAAACTGGGGAGAAATCGCTGTTATCCAAATCAAATACCAAAGATAATGAACAAATTAGTAAAAACGAAGATGAAAGATGCACGTCTCCTATACTTTTAACTCAAGCCGATAAAAAGAAAATAAATCCAAATGATGATGATGAAATAAGCTCTTCTCCTATACTACTAACACAGGCTGAAAGAAAGAAATTAACTCCAAACTTATCCAAAAAAGAAAAAGTTTCCATTAAAAACATTACAAACACATCAACAACGCAAAAGAAAGCCGAAAGTCTTATTATATTAGAAAGCGACGACAGTGAATCAGAAAATGAAGCAAATGATACTCAGTTGTATGATGTTGAAGAGAACTTTAGCGAAATTCATAGATCTCAAAAACATAAAACAACTGATAAACAAAGCAGTGAAACGAGTATCAACATTTCGCCATCCAAAAGTAAAAGAAAATCAGCGTTCTTAGAAGACGACGATGATGAAGTATCAGCATCGCCGTATTTCAATAAGCGGCAAAAACTACAAAATGATCCGAAAAAACTATCATTGAAACAGAAAGTTTTAGCCGCTCTCACATCAAATAAAATTGCAAATAAACCTATTAAAGATGATGACGATGACTCCACACCAGTCAATTTCATGGTTTCACCAATCATATCATCACAGAAAGAAAATAAAAAACCTCTTTCGCTTAAAAACAGAAACCCTGAAACAGATAAAAGTGAAAATAGCAAAGATGAATATATAAGGCGAAACAATCTCTCAATGCTGCAAATGTTTAGACGGGACAGCAATATGAAAAGTCCGAAAGCAAGATTCGAGTCTTTCCTAAACAGTCAAGGTCCTAGTCAGATGAGTAAGAAGAAGCTTACGTTCGAGGATAGCGATGACGACTTTACTGATGCTAAAAGCGAACGGAGTAAAAATCCCATCGTCAACGGCCACCGGCAGAATGATTCCATCACGAATCATAAAGTAAGGAAGGTAGGTTCACCTTTTTTAATATATTTATATACACTCGTCTCATAATGTTCGAATTATGAATTCGAAAACAGATGCATAATGACCTACTTTATGCATTCTGCCTATAAAAACTAGGGTTTACAATAAATTACAGAAGCGTAATGACTTAATGACAAAACTCTTAATACGATAAAGTTGAGAAATGAAACGAAGTTTTTTTTTCCAATACTCAAATCGCTGTCTTCCGCCGCACCTGACAGTTGTTGTTGTACGGTAATTTTTCGGATGTTGTTCAGTTGTTTTAATAGGTTTTTGTTCTGTTGTTGTTGAGATGTTGTTCAGATGTTTTTCAGATGTTGTTCAGTTGTTGTTCAGATGTTGATTAGTTGTTGTTCAGATGTTGTTCAGTGTTGTTCAGTTGTTGTTCAGTGTTGTTTAGTTGTTTAGTTATTTGCTGTTGAGACTCGACATCTAAACAACTGTTAGTAAAGAATCTTCAAAAATTCATATCAAGCCATATTACGTTCTCGTATTGAATTTGACCATGTATCGGGCCTTGCAATCGCCGGTGCGGACGTTTGGAAAAGTGTTCAACTGAGTAAATTTTTAGAGTGTAGATAAAATAGTGTATGCAACTGCATATAATTAGGCATTAGAATGCTCGTGTCAATCTATTATCACACTCGGCTACGCCTCGTGTGATAAACAGACACTAGCATTCTAATGACCCCCATTATATGACAGTTGCATAAACTACTATTTTATCTACACTCGTCTCATAATGTTCGAATTATGAATTCGAAAACAGTTGCATAATGACCTACTTTATGCATTCTGCCTATAAAAACTAGGGTTTACTATAAATTACAGAAGCGTAATGACTTAATGAGAAAACTCTAACTATGATAAAGTTGAGAAATGAAACGAAGTTTTTTTTTGCCAATACTCAAATCGCCATCTTCCGCCGCACCTGACAGTTGTTGTTGTACGGTAATTTTACGGATGTTTTTCGGTTTTTGTTCTGTTTTTGTTGAGATGTTGTTCAGATGTTGTTCAGTTGTTGTTCAGATGTGGTTTAGTCGTTGTGCCGATGTTATTTAGATGTTGAGCAGTTGTTTAGATGTTGTTCAGTTGTTATTCCGATGTTGTTCAGTGTTGTTCAGTTGTTGTTCAGTTGTTTAGATATTTGTTGTTGAGACTCGACATGTAAACAACTGTTAGTAAAGAATTTTCGAAAATTCATATCAAGCCATATTACGTTCTCGTATTGAATTTGACCATGTATCGGGCCTTGCAATCGCCGGTGCGGACGGTTGGAAAAGTGTTTAACTGGGTAAATTTTTTAGAGTGTAGATAAAATAGTGTATGCAACTGCATATAATTAGGCATTAGAATGCTCGTGTCAATCTATTATCAACAGCCACTCGCATTCTAATGACCCCCATTATACGACAGTTGCATAAACTACTATTAGACTTTCCAATGTGACGCGCTCAGATGATTCTCCACTATCAATATTATCCTAGATTTTTTCGTTTAAGGCGAGTGTAGTCGTCAACGACCTCGAAAGTGGCGCCAATTCACAAAAACAATGTTTTCTTAAAGAATAGCTTCCTTCATAATTTTGCTTACCTATGGGTACCTACATCTTGTTTTACAGTTGACTATTTTGCCTCGTAAATTTCTGTTGATTCATTTTAGTTTTGGTTTCTTTACGCTGTAAAATACTTAGGTAAAATATTCGCTGAGATTACTTACATTTACAAAGCATTTCTTTTCTGCCTACTTAAATTCTGAGCTATTACTTTCCGTTAGCAAAAGTTATTGCCGAAGTCACTTGACTATATTTTAGTGGAATCCGTCCTCATGAGTCGGTTTGAGTAAGTTCCTGAAACTTATGCATCTTTAAGTTATTATAAGTTTACTGTTTCCTGATATCCTTACTAATGTTACTCGGTAAATTCTCATAGTTCTCACTTTATTTTTTCATGCTTGCTTATTTACCGGGTGCCAATGAAGTTATTAAAATTACCGAGGCATTCCAAAATTCTGCACCTACGCCTAAAATTACAATTGTTAGCTTTATGAAATGCCTCTGTGGATATATTTTCCATATTATTCAGTGGACCTCAATTTCTCCAGAAAAAGCGTAAGCCGAAGAACGAATTCCTGGACTTGGAAGCAGATCTGTCTGGCGCCGGGTCGGATAGCGGCGACGAGTTGTCGGACGACAGCGTCGGGAGTATTATAGACTTTATCTGTGACGAGGACGTCACGCACCGCGACGATATGATGGGGCATTACATCAGATCTGTCAAGTAAGTGCACCTCTCCCTACACAATCTCGACCTCTCCTTTCCTCTTTGACCATTGCCCATCTTCCTTTATCTCCCACCATCTCCTTACCTCTCTTTCCCTCTTCCCCTCTCCCTTTCCTTTTTACTCCCTTCCTATCTCTCATTCCCTCTTCTTTCCTCTCCCACTCCATATCTCTCTTCCCAATTCCCTCTATCCAGGTTCTTTCGATCCGAGCACCGAATTAATATTTGAGTGTCTTTGTTTGTGAAGTGTGACACCGACCAGTTGCATCGATCATTTGAGTTTTAGATAATGTTAGAAATAAAATAATAATACATACATACATACATACATAAATCACGCCTATATCCCTTCGGGGTAAGCAGAGCGTTAACGGCCGTAAAACGGATATTAACACCACATCTGACAAAAGTTTGAGGGTCAATCAGATAACTGTGTATCACTATAGTGACAGGTTGTCAGCCCGTCGCCTAAAATTGCAATACACAACCCTCGAGTTCCTTAGTCGCTTCTTACGACACCCATGGGTAAGACATGGGATGATGCTATTCTAAGCCGGCATCACACGGCAAATAATAATAATAATTTGAATTTAAAATTTTGGAGTAGACTACGACATCCTAAAAAAGGCGTTACTTAGAACAAGGTTTACAATAGTTGATGTAAGTACGTTTATATTTTAGGAGTCCAGTGAAAGGTATGTTCAAGATCCCGGAGCTGCCGAGGAAGTTTGCGAGAGAGGACGTATTCTCGCAGTTCGTACCCGATGAGGATAACCAGTATGAGATGGTGAGTGCCAGCTGTTCGTCCAAGGTGCGAGCTCGTATGTTCGCGCTCGTGGTAACGCGGCAAGCGTCAGACAGTGGCAGGGTTCCGTACTTGACTGCTTGAAATATAAATGCTTAAACTATTGTCCAAAAATGAGCCAAACATTCTACAGACTTTATTCAACATTCTTTAAATTGCAAACATATGGAATTAGAAAAATATTTGTTTCTGTTTTGACACCATCCAAAGGAGTGAATAAAGACTCCCATGTTTTAATACTTCCAAACAATATGTCGTTTCAAAATGCATTTTAAAAAGCCCACTGGGCAACTTCAATCTTTAAACTGACTGACCGAGTATTTGTAAGTTACTTTTCAAAAATTTGTGTTGAGTCTGGGTGTTTTCTATGTATTTATATTTAAAAAAAAGTATATATGTATTATATCAGCTATCTAGGTCAGCTTTGCTTAATTTGGGGCTAGATGGCGGTGTGTGAAATGTCTAAGATATTTATTTATTTATTAAAAGGCACAAAGGAATAATTCAGTACTATTATTTCTACACTCTGTTCAATAAATCTACAACTATTTCTGCTACAGGATAGCTTCTGTGTGGACTCCCACATCGAACTAACACAAGCGAACGACATGACCGAACTAGAAGTAGCCGAGATGCTTTTAGAAGAAAAGAGAAGAAAGAAGAAGAGAGCAAGACCTGTGTCTCCAGAAGAAAAAGAGATAGATAATGACGACAGCCCCTTGGTTAGAAAGAGAAGAAATGTCAAGAGGAAGATTCAAAGCGATTCTGACGATAGTAGCTGATGTTTTGTGTAAATATGTATTCAATATTTAAACTCGGTAAGAAGTAATTGATATTAAGACGATGTGGTATCTAAAACAGTTACAATTTGTAACTATAGTATGCATTTGACTGTTATGTATTATTAAAAGCTCACTTCGAGTTATTCATTTAGCGCATCACGCAGCGCTGCTCTTGTAATTGGCCGAATCTAGCACGCGCGCGGCCGGCCCGCTCAACGTAGCGTTGGCGCTTATGATATAAACATTCCGATTTTTCACAAAACTACGTAAACAGTATAATTTGATTTCTTCGTCTTTAATTATATTCATGCACTCGTAGCAAGTTATTAAAACAACGGCCACAAGTAGTGACAACGCTCCGTCAAGCAGGCTGCAGGCGCGTGTTGACATTATTATCCGTCCGGATTCAGAAGGCGCATAGTGCCTAAGTAGCTATAATGCGGCGAGATGTCATGTTGGCGACCCGCGTTACGCAGCGCTGCTTTAGTATTTTGCCGTTTTTTGCCCGCGTGTGCAGCCCGCTAGAAGCAGCGTTGGCTCTTAATTCGTTGTTTACATTATTTTGTAAACTTGCGACGGAGCGATCGGGCCGCCGGCGTGTCGGCGGACGAATATAATTATACTTTATTCCGACCGGAATAAATCGCCCGTGTGATAAGGCTCTAATAGGTAAGTCGAAGTGTTGTTGATAGTACCTCGAGTGGCGTGTATGAGATACTTCAGCAGGTCTGAACTCTGAACTGACATTTAAACTGTGATATAGATGTATGAATAAGAATATCTAATGTATCTTTTTAACTTAATTTAAGACCATAAGAATACGTATGATACTTGTAATCATTTAAATTCCGTGTCTCTTAAGTTTCTCCATAAGCATTCCATGTTCAATAATTTAAGATTTAAAAAAGTTAATTTAAAATTAATCATGTTGAAAAGAATGAAAATAATAAAACAGTATCTTAATTTCAAGACAAGTTTATTTCATTTTTACCATAATAGTACAGTCTTAATAAAATAATAGTATTATAGTATAATAACGTTGCCTTAATCAAAATCGTGGTCACATACGGAAAAATATACATTGAATGAAAAAAATATTGTGTTAATTTCAGAAGTTGCAAAATGCTTTTCCATAATAATAAAGAGCTTTTTTACTATATAAGAAAGAGCTACTCAGAATATGTAAGGTTGGACACATATTAACCAATCAGACAGTGAGTGATTGTGTCTATAATGCAATCGTGATGAAAAGAAAACCATAATGAACAGGCATTTTAGTAAGGATTAAACATATTTTTTTTTTTTTATTAAGTTCTCGAGTCGAGTGGAATTTTCCGATTTTTTGTAAATAAATTTAATAGAATTTATTCGAAGTCGAATGGAACTCTTATCATTCAAAATATTATTAGGATGTGCCAGTTTCAAAATCCGTTATTAAGATTCCCATGCCACTAACCTTCTTACTGACACAAAGAACTATCAAATGCGATATCGTATCAACCTAATCTATTCGTATTTTTTATATTTTTTTATATAATTGGCCACTGCCACGAAAGCCAATCGGCGAATTTAAACGCTACCAGATGAGATTGGCAGGTGTAATATTTTATCGTCACATCAACCTATTGCAGTCCACTGCTAGACAGCTGCCTCCCCCCCAGGGTAAGCTATAAGGCACGATTTCTCGTTTACGCCATCCAGTCGCTACCAGCCGCCGTACTGTGAACCCACCCAGCGTCCCTTTCTCACTAAAGGCAAATTTTGTAGCGGAATGACATGTTTTGACGATTTTTCACTCTTGGAATTTCTCGGCAGCTTGTTTATACAGATAAACAAAAATCTGTACAATGACAATCTAGTAATGTACAAAATATTCTGTAAAAGATAACATGTCTTGTTATTGTGATTGCTTAACCATAGACGAAAAACTTTATAAATACTCCTTACTCTGGAAAATAAATCCATCCAGCAAATTTTATTTAATCGTGTCTTCCCGCAAACAGTATCTGACATAATATGACATAAAAACATTATACATAAAAATAAGGTGTCTACGGGACTCGAGGGTTATATGTGTTTTACAATTTCAGGCGACATGCTGAAAATTTGTAACTATTGTGATACACAATTTTATGAATGACCCTCGAATGTTTGTCAGACGTGGCGTAAATGACCGGTTTTTACGGTCGTTTACGCTCTGCTTAGCCCGCAAGGGATATAGGCGTGATATATGTATACGGTATATATCGTATCAACCAACGAAGTTGTATGCATTCAAAAATATATCGACGGGTTCCGGGCTATTTGTATTAAGCGACATTTTTTGCGATATATACTTTTATACATGTTTGGAATCAGCAATTTTTTCTGCGTCGTTTGAGCTCGGTTTGGTGACGATCGGAGCAGAAAAATGTCGCTTAATACAACCGCATTTTTTGGGCCTATTTTGCAGTGCAATGTATGAACCGACACAAAATATTGTCAATTTTAAGACTTGCGTACTTAAGCTCACTACCAAAATATCACACAGTCGTTTAAACCTTTTATCCTTAAGCAAAAATTTACAGGCAGCGTAGGTTCAAACATTTAGCCTGACCATATAAATATAAAGACATGTCGTTTCATACAATTAGCCTCTTAGTATTTTTTTTGTCTCTTGTCGCTTAACACAATAAGTCTCTCTGTCAAATTTATATCCAGTGTCGCTTAGTACAATTAGCCTCTTAGTCAAATTTATGTCCAGTGTCGCTTAATACACACCTTATTATTTTAGTATAATCATAAATAATCAAACAATAAAACGAAAAATAAATAAGTCGCATAAACTAATTAGCCATATATTAATAATTTCGAGATATGGTAATTAAATCAATTAGCTTAGGCTTAAAATATGACCAACTCATTGGTTTTAGCACTAAGCTTAGAGCTATAATTTGAAATCTTAGGCACTTAAGTCAAGTAGCTTGGAACATGTATAATAAACCTAGGCGGTTATGTCATTTAGCCTGGAACAAAACACAATAAGTTAAGGTGGTTACATCATTTAGCCTGGAACAAAAAACAATAACCTAAGGCGGTTAAGTCACTTAGCCTGGAACATAAAACAATAATCTGAGGCGGTTACGTCATTTAGCCTGTAACAAGAGAAAGTAAGATATGGGTCATTTTGTATTAAACGACACTTATTTTCGTTAAAAATAGGAAAATCAGGAAAAAAATTAATCAGATTATGGGTAATATGTAATAGAAACAGAAATTACCTTTGCTTTGAAAACATAATGCGATCTGGCAATGTTATGATTTTTTTTCTGAAAATCGAAACTTTAAACTGCTCTGGTGTAAAGTTTAAAAAATGACGGTTAATACAAATAGACCGGAACCCGTCGATATAATTTAATAGAATGGCCTTAAGTCATCGGCCTATCTACCATCTATACGAATTATATAAATTTCTGTTACGTTCTCACGCTTAAACCACTGAACCGATTTCGATACAATTTGGCACACGCATAGGCAGGAACCTAAGAAAGGACATAGACCACTTTTTACCGCAGGAAAATCTATCAATCCCACGGGAAATTGTAATAGTGTAGTGGACCGAAATAAATGTGTTTTCTTTCTTTCTTTCTTTCTAATATAGAATTCACGCCGGGCACCAGGTAGTTTACACATAAGGAGGTATCTGGTTGGTTATTCCTCCATGGGGTGGGCGAGCGCAGTGTCGGAGTGCGTGTGCTTGGTGTAGAGGTCGAGTTGCGCTTGGAGCTCCGCGTAGCGCTTCTGCAGCTGCTTCTCGCGGTCCGTCTGACGGTTCACGTCTTCTGTTAGGGACTGGAACAAAACAAAATTTATTAGAATAGAATAGAAATAGAATAGAAAAAGTTTATTTCAATGTACAACTTAGAAATTAGAATGCATTTAAAACTTAAATACTAGATAATTAGTAGGTACATTGAAAAGGTAACCACTCAGCAATATGCTGTAATACTGAGTATTACAGCGCTGGTGTTCTGTGGTTCCCATTCGTGCTCTTGCACTGATCGAGACATTAATATAAATTGAAAAAAAAGAGTATTAACTATTGCTATTTAAAAACAAGAATGCTGTAATGAAATTGGAAATAAACATTTGATTAGGGCTTGTATATGTAGACAGATTGTATTAGTTACCTTAGTTTACAGATCAACTTATTTATTATTATTTATTTAAAATACATTTTACAGCATGACAGCCGAAGCCTGGACTATATAACTATAGTTATTGGTCTATGCTAGTTACATACGCACTAAAAACTAAATAACATTAGTTTAATTAATAGTTATAATTATAAGTTTTCAAAAAAAAATTACCTAACACGGGAAGTGTTTTAAAATTTGGTATTCTAAATAACATTAATTTACACATTTTCCGCATAACAAAGACACACTCTATTAAGTTTTACAATGCGGTCTGCAAACAAGTCTGTTTGTGGCGATACATCCAAGTGCGATTAATTTGATCGAAACGTCTCATTCAGGGCTAAGTCTCATAATGAACACACACATAATACGCCTATAATCCCTTGCGGGGTAGGCAGAGCGTAAACGATCGCAAAAAACGGACATTTACGCCAAGTCTGACAAATATTTAGTCATTCGGAGAATTGGGTATTGCCATAGTGATAGGTTGTCAGCCTATCGCCTAAAATTGCAATAAACCCCCTGAGTTCCTTAGTCGCATCTTACGACTCCCACGGGAAAGAAATGGGGTGATGCTATTCTAAGCCGGCATCACACGGCAAAATGAATCATCATGGGATATTAAATTGAAAAGAAAACTATTTTCATTTGTCATGGTAGCGAAATTTCACAAAACGCCAAATGTAGGAAAACGCAATAACTTTTAAATATTATCCATATTTCCAACGCCTACCACAATCTATCTCATTCCCCTTATTAATTGCTCCAGAAAAAAAAATGTGCTCTGCGATCTATCGTATGAGACTATAAGATTCGGTCCAAATGTTACTATTATCAGAATCTCGGGAACGGCTCCAACGGTATCGAGGGTGTTACGTCCATTTAGCTAGGTTTGATTTTCAGTATTTTCAGAAAACGTCGTCTAAACCGTGTTTTGTTCGGCATCGGTTTTTTTACTTCACAGATGACGTTAGTAGTCTACAGAGCAAAAGCTAGGACAACCCGATACTTCGATGTAACCGCTCGTCTATCAGCGATACAGCATGTGTACCAGTGATTATGAACGTGACCTAAAAAATAATATATATCATGTACAAAAACAAAACAAAACTTATGAAATAAATAAATATCCTGGACATTTCACCCATCGCCACCTAGCCCCAAACTAAGCATAGCTTGTAACTATGAGAACTAAATAGCTGATATTGATAACTATATACATATTTTTTGTAAATAAATACATATCATACATAGAAAACACCCAGACTAAACACAAATATTTGAAAATTTTACTTAAAAAATACTTGTGTTTTGTGGGGATCGAACCGCAGGGGCACTATCCGCTACGGCATTCGGCCAGTCAATAGGTGGTATTCTGGTGTATTTATATTGACCTCTATCCTCCTGGGGATGGCTTGCTTCTCCTGCTCAGCGAGGAACTTGAAGGTGGACAGCTCCAGGTTGGCTTGCTCGATTTGCTCCTGGAGCTCCTGGAATTGTTTCATCAGCGACGCCGCGCGGCTCTGGTAACCACCTGGAGAGAACATTCGATATTACGAAATACAAGTCTCATGGTTTACACTTAAGTGCTATTTCATTCATATAATATTCGATAAATATATATATGTATATATATATATATATATATACAGAATAAAAACGACCGGACATTACGCCACGTCTGACAAATATTTGACGAACAATTCGGAAAATTGTGTATAGCGACAGGTTTGTCAGCCCATCGCCTAAAATTGCAATACACGCTCTCGAGTCCCTTAGTCGCTTCTTACGACTCCCACGGGAAAGAAATGGGGTGATGCTATTCTAAGCTAGCAACACACGGCATCATCACACATGGAGATGACAGCTGTCAAATATGAGGTTCCATTTAATAACAGCCTTCAGAGAAGCTACACATATGAAACTTTTGGTTAAAATGCATTGATCTACAACAACCCTAGATTTAGCGCCACATACAAAATTACGCTAAAATTTTGTCACCTACTGAACTATACAGTCATACATAGCGATTTATAGATTCATTGCGTCCGCCTGATTCAAAATATCACAACGAACCTCACCATAATCTATTGAATTCAGCCTTAGCCTTAGCCTTAGCCCGTACTTGGTCATGTTAACAGTTTCGCGGCCAGCCACGCACTGTGGGAAAGAAGTGCTCGCTTGCAAATTGTGCACTACTTTACCGGCCCACCTTTTGAGCGTACGCGCGTAATCTAGGGTTGTTGTAGATCAATGTTAAAATGTCTTCAAAGTAAGAAGCTCTACCAAACACTTGGAATGCAAACTTATATACATACATACATCACGCCTTTAAACTTTGAGGGGTAGGCAGAGCGTAAATAGCCATAAAAACGGACATTCACGCCACGTTTGACAAACATATTGGGGGTCGTTAAGATAATTGTGTATCACCATAGTGACAGGTTGTCAGCCCAACGCCTAAAATTGCACCCCTCAAGTCCCTTAGTCGCCTCTTACACGATACCCGCGGGAAAGAAATGGGGTGATGCTAGTTTAAGCCATCATCACACGGCATCATCATGACAGCTAAAAAACTTATTGGAATGGCCTGAACTTTAGAGGTTCCATTTGATAACAGCCTTCAGAAAAACTACACTTAGGTAAAAATGCCTTGAAAATAAGAAAGCCAACCATACTTCTAGAATGCAAACATATATACATCACGCCTTTATCCCTTGAGGGGTAGGCAGAGCGTAAATAGCCAATAAAACTGACTTTTACGCCAAGAAAACTGTGTATTGCCTCAGCGACAAGTTGTCCGCCCATCGCCTAAAACTGCACCCCTCAAGTCCCTTAGTCGCCTCTTACACGATACCCGCGGGAAAAAAATGGGGTGATGCTATTCCAAGCCGGCATCACACGGCATCATCACACATGGAGATGACAGCTGTCAAATATGAGGTTCCATTTAATAACAGCCTTCAGAGAAACTACACATATGAAACTTTTGGTTAAAATGTCTTCAAAGTAAGAAGCTCTACCAAACACTTGGAATGCAAACTTATATATGTCGAATTTCCTCTCACTTCATCCACTTGCCAGCGATCCGTGTCGGATCCACACTTATCATACTCGCCACACGTAAATCAAAGCTAATGGAGTTAGTTTAGCAGCCACAGTTCACAGTAAATTATCATTTTCTTTCGACAACTATATCACAAGCCAAAACATCAACAAACCGCCGGTCGCCATCGCAACCCCCTATGGCATCCGAAAACTACCATGACTCACTTCACACTGTGACTGCAGCGCCCTCACTAAACCCATTCGGGTTGCCCACTTCAAATAAGTGTTGCCCGCTTTGATTTTCAAAAACACATCAAAACAAACTATTTAAATTCAAGAAGTAATTCATAAGAAAGAAGAAGTTTATTCAGCGCCGTCACGGCCATTCTGCGGTGTCACACGTCCTCGTGTGATAGTGTGATGCGAAGCTTCATTCTTCGTCACCTGGGAACATATTAACGTTGTATTTCATGAATTTTCGGATTGATCTTGAAGTTCCTCGGCCTCATCTTTGGATAAACCAAAACAAACGTTGTGTAATTTGTCACCTCAGGACAAACAATCGCACACACTTTAGCTATCATTATAGCATCGGTCACCCTGACCCTTCAAGCCATTTTTTTTCTTTCGTAAGACTTAGCACGATTGTCACATAGACTCGGGTAGTACATTGTCACACAGACGGTACATTGTCACACAGACTCGGGTAGCACATTGTCACACAGACTCAGGCGGTACATCGTCACAGAGACTCGGGTAGCACATTGTCACACAGACTCAGGCGGTACATTGTCACATAGACTCAGGACTCTGCAGTATATTGTCCCATAGACTCAGTTGGTATATCGTCACGGTCACACAGACTCAGCAAACTCGTCTTTTCATCACACAGATTCTGCTATTCTCTTGTCACATAGACTCTGCTACTATTCAAATAAGCTATTTCCGTCACATAGACTCTGCTACTATTCAAATAAGCTCTTTCCGTCACATAGACTCTGCTGCTTTCTATCAAACAATTCAGGTAACAGAAACTAATTTAGTGCCATTTTCTTATTCTTACCTGCGCCGTCATCGGAACATTCTGATATTTCCGTTAATTGAACATGGTTTTGGACAGCTTTGATTGTTGGACAACCGTTGAATTAGCCACAGGTAAAGGGTTACGAGATAGAAAATCTACGTGTCCCATCTGTTTGCCTTTTCTATAGACAATTTCGAAGTCGAAAGCCTGAAGAAAACACCACCAGCGGTGAACGCGGGACTCAGATCGACTCTAGATTTTGAAGCCCATACATACAGTCACCGCGTAAAATTTACGGCCATGTATATAGTGACGAAAATGTTTAACAGCGTTCACCACTGCTAGCGTTTCTAGCTCATACGAATGATACTTCGACTCAGCATCGGAGGTCGGGCGACTGTAATATTCTACAACGTGCATTTTTCCATCAATCATCATCAACTCAATGGGGCTATCAGGATTAAAAATCGTTAAAACCGGTTTATCTGTCAGAATTGTAGTAGCTTTATGTCTAATATTTTCATATTTAGAATTCCATTCGATTTTATAATTGAAAACTATGCAATAAATTGCCGAAAGTAAAATGCTAATCTAATGAATTACGTAATTGAATCCAATGAATTAATTGTTACTGTCTGGGCGGGGAACAATCTGTAAGTGCTTTAATTTTTCTAGGATTTGGCCTGATTTCACTAGCGGAAACTTCGTAACCTAAAAACTCAACTCTTTCAAAAAGGCACATTTCTTTAAATCGAAGGAGAAACCGGTTCCCGATAATGCGTTCAACACGATTTTTAGTTCTAATCTTTGCTCAACAGTACGCGAAAGAATGATGACATCGTCGACATTTACAACCGCAAATGACTCTGCTCAGCTACTTACAGCTTTATTCATAGCCCTCTAATAAACCGATGGTGCATTTCGGAGACCAAAAGGCATTGACAAGTATTCGAACTGCCCTTCGGGCGAAACAAATGCAGTACGTTCAATGGAATCTGGATGTATAGGTATCTGATGATATCCATTTGCCATATCAAGAGTCGTAAAATAGTTAGCGCCAGTTAAACGCAGAATTTGATTACCAATCAATGGCAGTGGGTATCTATCAGGTACCGTATTATCATTTGATTCACGGTAACCCTCACAAAGCCTATCCGTGCCATCTTTCTTTTTAACAAGAAGTATCGGACTCGCAAAAGGAGAAGAGCTTTCGCGTTTAACTCCAGCTTCTTTAAGGTCCTTGATTTTATCCCTTACAATCAGACGTTCTGCCGGACTCAGCCTGTAAGGGAGTCGCTGTACCGTGCGATTGGGGTCGATGAGCTTAATTTCCAACTGTCCGGACGTTACCGTACCAACCGGTGTACCTTCAACAAAGTGATCAGAATGCTCTTGAAGTAATGCTAACAGAACTGCTCTGTGTTTTTAAGCATTCATCTGGTACAATATAAAAGAGCAATCACACTGAATGACCTTGTATAATGACAGTTGACTAAATTTGGGAAGAAGATTTGTGCAACAGATTCTACTATCAATGAACATTCTGCACCAGAATCAAAACATAATTGAAATTGCTCACCCATATTGAGCAAACGGCCCGTTGCAGGTTTGATGGAACATATATCTACCCGATACTTCACCTCTCCTTTGCTGTTGAACTTAGCTGCATCCTTTATCTTACAGATAGAAGCAATGTTCCCCGGTTCACCACAGCTGTAGCAGACCAACAATGACTTCTTTTTTAAAGCTTCATCCTCTTTAGGTACAGCAGATGTAGATGATGAGCGACGGCCAGATGTTATTGTATAAGAAGATTCAGGTCATGGCGATGAGAAGTTATACTGTATTTTGTCATGAGAACGACACTCATTTATATGATGCCCTGTTTGCCCACAACGGTAGCATCGTTTTGCAGGTTCTTACGCGTTTTATGAAGCGTTTAGCATCCAATCGTTCAAAATCTTGACTTCTTTCTTGCAGTGGTAGTCCTCGTTTACGATACACAAAGGCCATAAGCTCTTGCTGCAATTTTCCCCTTGTGTCACTATCTGTAGTGAAAGCTAATCGCTGCAGTCTTGAATCAATTTTGGATGTATGTCCCAATGTAAGTGCTGTAGCTATCTGCTCTTATTTAATTTTTGCCAACGATTCATAAAGTAACTAAATACCCGATTGGCATAAGCTGACAAATATTCACCGTCTTTCGGATTCTCATTAAGTAGTTTGTAGATAGAAAAATTGTTCCTTCAGTTGAGGCCATGTTATACCAGGAAAACTGTTTTGAGCCAACCAATTAGAAGCACTCCCTTTCAAAGCACGACTCATAACCAAGATCAAGTTGCCGCCACTAATAGGTTTTTCAGACATGCAAAGGTCGACGGTATCACACCAAGCTCGGGCATCACTGTCAACGGCATCATGGTTGAACGGCGGAAGTGTGAACTTAACGTCGTTTGGTTGCTGAGCGGCTTTTATTAACTCTAATAAACTTTTTTTGTTGCATTTCAATCAGTGAGCGGCATCCGATGGGCGTCCATGTTCTTCCACTTCTGATGTCGAATTTCCTCTCACTTCATCCACTTGCCAGCGATCCGTGTCGGATCCACACTTATCATACTCGCTACACGTAAATCAAAGCTAATGGAGTTAGTTTAGCAGCCACAGTTCACAGTAAATTATCATTTTCTTTCGACAACTATATCACAAGCCAAAACATCAACAAACCGCCGGTCGCCATCGCAACCCCCCATGGCATCCGAAAACTACCATGACTCACTTCACACTGTGACTGCAGCGCCCTCACTAAACCCATTCGGGTTGCCCACTTCAAATAAGTGTTGCCCGCTTTGATTTTCAAAAACACATCAAAACAAACTATTTAAATTCAAGAAGTAATTCATAAGAAAGAAGAAGTTTATTCAGCGCCGTCATATACATACATACATCACGCCTTTAAACTTTGAGGGGTAGGCAGAGCGTAAATAGCCATAAAAACGGACATTCACGCCACGTTTGACAAACATATTGGGGGTCGTTAAGATAATTGTGTATCACCATAGTGACAGGTTGTCAGCCCATCGCCTTAAATTGCACCCCCCAAGTCCCTTAGTCGCCTCTAACGATACCCACGGGAAAGAAATGGGCTGATGTTATTTTAAGCCGGCATCATCACACATGGAGATGACAGCTGTCAAATATAGCGTATTGGAATGGCCTGAACTTTAGAGGTTTTATTTTATTACATACATACATAAATTACGCCCATAATCCCTTGCGGGGTAGGCAGAGCGTAAACGGCCGAAAATCGGTCATGTACGCCACGTCTGACAAATATTTGAGGACCGTTCGGAAAATGTGTATCGCCATAGTGACAGGTTGTCAGCCCATCGCCTAAAATTGCAATACACGCTCTCGAGTCCCTTAGTCGCTTCTTACGACTCCCACGGGCTGGGTGAGCTCCTGCTCCCCACCATACAGTCAGGTGTAGATTAACAGCCCCGGGGCTAAAAATCGTAGGGTCCAATAAAAAAAAACTCCCACCGGAAAGAAATGGGGTGATGCTATTCTAAGCTGGCATCACACGGCACCGTCTTTCATCCTAGATATAGGTAGTATACAATTGAGTAAGTAACGAACGCGGACACTTAATTTTTAAGAATTGTTTCACCACTTCAACACACACAAATCACGCCTATATCCCTTACGGGGTAGGCAGAGTATTAACGGCCGTAAAACGGATATTAACACCACTTCTGACAAAAGTTTGAGGGTCAAATAGATGACTGTGTATCACTATAGTGACAGGTTGTCAGCCCATCGCCTAATATTGTAATACACACCCTCAAGTCCCTCAGTCGCCTCTTACGACACCCATGGGTAAGAAATGGGGAGACGCTATTCTAAGCCGGCATCACACGGCACCACTTCAACAAACACTATAATTATTTTTTTCCGGAAATACGGAATGCAAGCTTACCGGTCAAAACCCTGAGTTTCTTCTCCATCTTGGAGCACTTCTTGGCCTCCCTGGCCATGTGGCTCCTGTTCAGCTCGAGACGCTTCTCGGCGGACTCCAGTCGATCTTTCTTGCTGGCGAGGTTCGCGCGCGTGTACCGGTTCTGACCCGGTAAGAACAGCACCTACAACGAACCAAAACAATATTGTACACATACATACATTTTATTTTATTTATTTAAACATAGAGGTCAATTCGGGATTTAAAATTTCCTTACTTGCCTTAAATTAGTGCTGTCACTTTCCGTCAAATAGGTTTAGAAAAGGCTAGAAGATATCTAAGTCCTGTCATTTTTAAAAACGTCAAGTGTTTTTTCGCCTTTCCTAGTCAATTTAGTCGTCATTGTTTTGATTGTCGCCTTATTTTGACAAATAACACGTATTTTGCATGAAATTATAAGACATGACACGACTAAAATATCTCCTATCCTTTTCTAAGCCTATTTAACGGAAAATGACAGCACTAATTTAAGGCAAGTAAGGAGAATGTACATCCCGAATTGTGGCCATAGTATACATAAACATACAAACCAGTCAAATGCCTTCGATAAACCTCATAAAGGTTTGTCTCGATGACATAATTCCGCTATTATTATAAAAAAGAAACAATACGAAACTTAAGCTATTACATTAAAGTAGGAACTTACAATATACCTAATAGTATGCAACAAGCTGACAACAACAATACGTAAGAATGTAGGTACAGTACAGTAGCCGGCCGGCCAGCGCAGCGGCGTGGCGGAGGCGGCGTGGTGGGGCGGTCTGCAGTAAGTACGTCACCCCAACCAGTCAATCAAACCGGTTCAAACATTCATACATAAATCACGCCTCTTTTCCGGATGGGTAGGCAGAGACTACTTCCTTCCACTTACTACGATCCTGGCATACTTCTTTCGCCTCCTCTACATTCATCAATCTCTTCATGCATGTTCGTCGGTTTAGGGTACTCTTGACCTGACCTTTCTTTAACATGTCCCCGATTTGATCGAGGTACGTTCGTCGAGGTCTTCCCCTTCCGACGTTCCCATCCACACTTGCCATATACACCTGTTTTGTTAATCTTCTTTCATTCATCCTCTCTACATGACCAAACCTATCTAAGCATACCCTTTTCTACACCAGTCACTATCACTACGTCTTCTTGTACACATACACATATAATGGCAGAAAAAAACCGGGCATTTACGCCACGTCGGGTATTAATTGCCATAACTTTAATAACAGCGAATATTTTATTATGTTTGCATGGTCTAATTTCACTTGAGGATAGAATACCAAATTTAAAAATACTAGCCGTGTAAGGTATACCATTTTTTAAAAACTGGCAAAATTTTTAAACCCGGGCAGGATTTGAACCTGCGACTTTCGCATTACTAGTGGCGACGCCTCTTCCATCTGGGCTACCGCAACTCGTTCCTTGCCCGCCAATTTTGCAAGTGTATTTTAATGTCAGTAACGCGTGGCACGGCTCCATCTACCGGGTTAGTTTTGCATCTAATACCCGGCGTATAATTCTATCTTTAGGTTAGATTGAATGTAGTGAAACCCGCAATAAATTGAATACCAAATTTTAAAACACTTCCCGTGTAAGGAAAACAATTTTTGAAAATTTTTCAAGCGCGGGCAGGATTTGATTTGAACTAAAACTAATAATGAAGAGGAAAGATTTGATTGTTTGTTTCCATTGAATAGGCTCCGAAATTACAGGACCGATTTAAAAAAAACGTTTACCATTAGAAGCTTACGTTATCCCTGATGAACATAGGCTATATTAAAATATCTAATTCCCGTGGGAAAACAGTTAGCGCTGGGCGGGCCGCTAGTAACTGATAAGACACAAGGACACTCGGTTTTATTATATTAACATAGAAGTATGGATAAATGCTCTTTTCATAATTTCATCATTATTTCGCTATCTTTCGTGTCGATGTTTCAAATAAGCTCAGACCAGTGTTCCATGGCTGCGGCGTCGTGATTTAGATGATTGAGCGGTTAGCACAAATGAAACGAAAACGACTTTGATACAAAAATCAAATACATATATTTAAGTATACACTAAGTAACATTGTGCACGATTTATCAGCCTCACCTTATGCTATCTCTCTACCGTAGGACTGCTGAAAGATATTTCTTTTAAGAAATACGTCGTACCTGTTCTTTGTAATAAATAATAATAAATAAATAATACAGACCTGCGCCAGGCACTCCTCCCACACTTGTGTGTAGGCGTCCATGCTGAGCTCCCCGTGACCCATACCCGCCTTCACCACCTGAAATACAAACACAAACACGTTTATAAACGGTTTATATTAATAAAATATCAACTATTAGGGTGCATTTTCATTGAAGCAAAGTGGAGCCTAGCGGTAAATGAATTGACCAATTCAATTCAATTCAATTTATATTCAGTAAAAAATATACATTGTCATTAGGTCAAGTAAATTAAATTAATTACACAAAAGTGTAAAGTAATTAAAATATAATGTGTACAGAGTATAAGTAAAACGTTTTTTAATTTAATTTATATATTAATAATATTGCAATTTATTCATTTAGGAATTCAGTTACTGTGTAAAAAGCCTTTTGCGTCAGCCAGGACCTGAGGCGGCGACAAAATGTAGGATAAGAAAACACGGTTCTGATCTCCGAAGAATTTTATTATAAATTCGGGGACCCATAACTTGCAAACACGTATCCGATTTTTGCAGCCTCCGCCGAGGCACTAGCAGCCCTCCTTCTCTGCCCTTGCACATACGCTGCCGAAGCAACACTTTTTTAGGGAACTCACTGATATTCGTCCAACCAATCACTGACGCGTAGTTTCGAGGTTTATGATTGATCAATTAATGCTTCGATTTTGGATCTCAGGTGTCGAGGTTAGTATTTGTCATAGCTTGTCGATTTTGGATCTCAGTTGTCGAGGTTAGTATTTGTCATAGCTTGTCGATTTTGGATCTCAGTTGTCGAGGTTAGTATTTGTCATAGCTTGTCGATTTTGGATCTCAGTTGTCGGGGTTAGTACTATTGTCATAGCTTGTCGATTTTTAATCTCAGTTGTCGAGGTTAGATCTACTCATAGCTTGTCGATTTTGGAACTAAGTTGCCGAGGTTAGTGCTTGTCATAGCTTGTCGATTTTGGATATCAGTTGTCGAAGTTAGTAAGTACTATGACAAGGTATGACAAGCACTTATATAATAAATATTATATATTCGGACTAAGCGCTTCCAGTCATCATTTATAATGTCTGTGTTTCCAAACGCATACAACCCTAATCTCTTCAAAGTAAGAGTGAACAGGCTTCTTCTGGGTGAGCTCGCTCCATCTTAGACTCTGTCTCTGTCCTATGACAAGGACCATATATAACATTTAAACATATCATATATTAAGGGGTTATATATGGTCCTTGCCTATGACCTCATATCATTATGTCATAGCTTGTCGATTTTGGATCTACCAGTGTGTATACCTCCATTTCCTTCTGCAGTTGTGCTCTGGCTTCCAGCAGCTCCTCCGGCGTGAACTCCTCGTACGGGTGCTGCTCCAGGTGCTTCTTGTCCACAGCTGGAAGTTAAGTGTGTATACCTCCATTTCCTTCTGCAGTTGTGCTCTGGCTTCCAGCAGTTCCTCCGGCGTGAACTCCTCGTACGGGTGCTGCTCCAGGTGCTTCTTGTCCACAGCTGGAAGTTAAGTGTGTATACCTCCATTTCCTTCTGCAGTTGTGCTCTGGCTTCCAGCAGTTCCTCCGGCGTGAACTCCTCGTACGGGTGCTGCTCCAGGTGCTTCTTGTCCACAGCTGGAAGTTAAGTGTGTATACCTCCATTTCCTTCTGCAGTTGTGCTCTGGCTTCCAGCAGTTCCTCCGGCGTGAACTCCTCGTACGGGTGCTGCTCCAGGTGCTTCTTGTCCACAGCTGGAAGTTAAGTGTGTATACCTCCATTTCCTTCTGCAGTTGTGCTCTGGCTTCCAGCAGCTCCTCCGGCGTGAACTCCTCGTACGGGTGCTGCTCCAGGTGCTTCTTGTCCACAGCTGGAAGTTAAGTGTGTATACCTCCATTTCCTTCTGCAGTTGTGCTCTGGCTTCCAGCAGTTCCTCCGGCGTGAACTCCTCGTACGGGTGCTGCTCCAGGTGCTTCTTGTCCACAGCTGGAAGTTAAGTGTGTATACCTCCATTTCCTTCTGCAGTTGTGCTCTGGCTTCCAGCAGTTCCTCCGGCGTGAACTCCTCGTACGGGTGCTGCTCCAGGTGCTTCTTGTCCACAGCTGGAAGTTAAGTGTGTATACCTCCATTTCCTTCTGCAGTTGTGCTCTGGCTTCCAGCAGTTCCTCCGGCGTGAACTCCTCGTACGGGTGCTGCTCCAGGTGCTTCTTGTCCACAGCTGGAAGTTAAGTGTGTATACCTCCATTTCCTTCTGCAGTTGTGCTCTGGCTTCCAGCAGTTCCTCCGGCGTGAACTCCTCGTACGGGTGCTGCTCCAGGTGCTTCTTGTCCACAGCTGGAAGTTAAGTGTGTATACCTCCATTTCCTTCTGCAGTTGTGCTCTGGCTTCCAGCAGTTCCTCCGGCGTGAACTCCTCGTACGGGTGCTGCTCCAGGTGCTTCTTGTCCACAGCTGGAAGTTAAGTGTGTATACCTCCATTTCCTTCTGCAGTTGTGCTCTGGCTTCCAGCAGCTCCTCCGGCGTGAACTCCTCGTACGGGTGCTGCTCCAGGTGCTTCTTGTCCACAGCTGGAAGTTAAGTGTGTATACCTCCATTTCCTTCTGCAGTTGTGCTCTGGCTTCCAGCAGTTCCTCCGGCGTGAACTCCTCGTACGGGTGCTGCTCCAGGTGCTTCTTGTCCACAGCTGGAAGTTAAGTGTGTATACCTCCATTTCCTTCTGCAGTTGTGCTCTGGCTTCCAGCAGTTCCTCCGGCGTGAACTCCTCGTACGGGTGCTGCTCCAGGTGCTTCTTGTCCACAGCTGGAAGTTAAGTGTGTATACCTCCATTTCCTTCTGCAGTTGTGCTCTGGCTTCCAGCAGTTCCTCCGGCGTGAACTCCTCGTACGGGTGCTGCTCCAGGTGCTTCTTGTCCACAGCTGGAAGTTAAGTGTGTATACCTCCATTTCCTTCTGCAGTTGTGCTCTGGCTTCCAGCAGTTCCTCCGGCGTGAACTCCTCGTACGGGTGCTGCTCCAGGTGCTTCTTGTCCACAGCTGGAAGTTAAGTGTGTATACCTCCATTTCCTTCTGCAGTTGTGCTCTGGCTTCCAGCAGTTCCTCCGGCGTGAACTCCTCGTACGGGTGCTGCTCCAGGTGCTTCTTGTCCACAGCTGGAAGTTAAGTGTGTATACCTCCATTTCCTTCTGCAGTTGTGCTCTGGCTTCCAGCAGTTCCTCCGGCGTGAACTCCTCGTACGGGTGCTGCTCCAGGTGCTTCTTGTCCACAGCTGGAAGTTAAGTGTGTATACCTCCATTTCCTTCTGCAGTTGTGCTCTGGCTTCCAGCAGTTCCTCCGGAGTGAACTCCTCGTACGGGTGCTGCTCCAGGTGTGCAAGGTGCGCGGCTTGCAGCTGCACGCCGCGCTTCTTATCTACACCTGGAAATTAAGCTGCAGCTTAGATCCAACATACACATACAAACACATATCACGCCTATAATCCCTAAAAAAATGGCCACATAAAACGGACATTTACACCACGTCTGGCAAACATTTGAGGGTCATCCGGAAAATTGTGTATCGCCATAGTGACAGGTTGTCAGCCCATCGCTTAAAATTGCAATACACACCCTCGAGTCCCTTAGTCGCCTCTTGCGACTCCCACGGGCAAGAAATGGGGTGATGCTATTCTAAGCCGGCATCACACGGCATTTAGATCCAAAATGTGTTTTATTTCAGTATACATACATACACATATCACGCCTATAATCCCTTGCGGTAGGCAGAGCATAAATGGCCGCATAAAACGGACATTTACGCCACCCCTGACAAATATTTGAGGGTCATCCGGAAAATTGTGTATCGCCATAGTGACAGGTTGTCAGCCCATCGCCTAAAACTGCAATACACACTATTACACACCCTCAAGTCCCTTAGTCGCCTCTTACGACTCCCACGGGCAAGAAATGGGGTGATGCTATTCTAAGCCGGCATCACACGGCATTTAGATCCAAAATGTGTTTTATTTCAGTATACATACATACATATATATATCACGCCTATAATCCCTTGCGGTAGGCAGAGCATAAATGGCCGCATAAAGCGGACATTTACGCCACGCCTGACAAACATTTGACGGGCATCCGGAAAATTGTGTATCGCCATAGTGACAGGTTGTCAGCCCATCGCCTAAAACTGCAATACACACTATTACACACCCTCAAGTCCCTTAGTCGCCTCGTACGACTCCCACGGGCAAGAAATGGGGTGATGCTATTCTAAGCCGGCATCACACGGCATTTAGATTCGAAGTGTGTTTTATTTCAGTACAAACACACACACACATACACATACACCACAAACGCAAAGCGCAAACGGCCGCAAAAAACGGTCATTTACGCCACGCCTGACAAATATTTGAGGGTCATTCGGTAAATTGCCGTGTGATGCCGGCTTTGAATAGCATCACCCCATTTCTTTCCCGTGGGTGTCGTAAAAGGTGTCGAAGGGACTCGAGGGTGTGTATTACAATTTTAGGCGATGGGCAATGCAATGGGGTGATGCTATTCTAAGCCGGAATCACACAGTCAAAATTTCAGTATAATGGAACAAATAGCAATTAAACCTAAAATTAAATAAAGTACCAAGTAACTAGACTATTTATTAAGCCAAATTATATTATAACGCCTTTGTACCGAATCAGCTGGCAGCGTTCCCCCTTTGGATAGCCAAACTTAACCGTTGGCCGCGATCACTGCTGGTAACAGGCGATTGAAAAACTCTTGACACCAGGGTTCATCGGGTCGTAGGACGACTCTGTATCCCACACGAAAAAAGAAGTAGACTGCCAGCTCTGTTAAAATCCTACTTACTCGCAGGTGGGTCGTGTAAAGCATCGTAATGCAGCATCGTGACCATTTCAGCTTTCAACAATTCCTCCGCTTGTTGAAGTGCCGTCAACTGCCCTCCAGCCGAGCCTCTTAGTACGCTGTTATTGACATCTGCCGGCCGCGCGCAACCGCGCTGAATCGCGGTTGATCGCCTCGCTAGCGCCGCTTTACCTGTGAAAGGAAAAATTACATTTTATTAATTTCATGTTATAATGTACAACTTGATTTGCCACAGAACCAAAACTCAAAACTTAAACAGTTAGACTTGTACCGGAATGTAGTACTCCGGGATAGACTTAAACCAAGTTGTTGTACTTTGATATAGACTCAAACGGAATTGTTGAACACCGCGCAACAATTAAACCGAATTGTTTAATCCGAGATAGGCTTAAACGAAATTGTTGTACTCCGAGATAGACTCAATCCGAATTGTTGTACTCCGAGAGACTCAAAACGAAATTTTTGTTCTCAAACATCGACTCTTACCGAATTGTTGAAGCCATGCCGAATGGTTAAAGTTCGGATAGACTCAAATGGAAATGTTGTACATACATACATACACATAACACGCCTGTCATCCCTTGCGGGGTAGGCAGAGCGTAAACGGCCGCTAAAACAGACATTTACGCCACGTCTGACATATATTTGAGGGTCATTCGGAAAATTGTGTATCGCCATAGTGACAGGTTGTCAGCCCATCGCCTAAAATTGCAATACACACCCTCAAGTCCCTTAGTCGCCTCTTACGACTCCCACGGGAAAGGAATGGGGTGATGCTATTCTAAGCCGGCATCACACAGCTATAATTGTTGTACTTCAAGATAACCTAAAACGCACCTGGTATATTCCGATATACTCAAACCAAAATACTCACGTCTCTCTTCCAATTGCTCCTGCATCCTGGCGTCTGCGTCAGCCTGGTCTTCAATCATCATGTGCGCGACACTTTCCGCCATATCATCATTATCTTGTTCGGGAACCACTATTTCGTAATCGTTGCGTGGGGTAGGCAGGGACTGAAGGGCATTTCGAACGGACGCTTTCAGCTGCAAGTATTAATGAAAGAAATGTGAAAATTGTTTGCGGAAATAGAAGTAGTAATTCACGATATCTGTCTCGATTTTGGTATCACAATTATTTTGTTATTTCTGAAAAAGTAAAGACAGAAAATTTCATTCTTTTATTTCTTAATAATATACCTTTTCTCAAACATGCTAGGAAATGTGTTCATTTCTTTCAAAAAAAGAAACCGCGAAGTTTCACATTGTTTGTCACGTCTCAGATCACGCCAGCAAAGTTGTATGGAAATCCTTTGCTGGTGTCCATTAAGATAAATTCGTTATACGCTAAACCCACATAATTTGATTTCAAAATTATCTCGATGACTCTCATAGAAACGGAACGTAATTTTGTATGAAACAGGTAACTAAAGACGAGGCTGTATGATGTGAAGACCCTTGCCTTTCCAGAATTAAAAAAGAAAAGAATGAACTAAACATTTAGTATGGCTGAATATTACGTAATACTGTGCCTTACAGGCGAATTTATTTAAAAAAATTACAATTGGTGGGAAAATTGTAAATTTTTATTTGTTTCGTTGTGTTGTGGTCGCTAGCTAACTTTTATAAGAAGTACAATCTTTCATTTCCTAGCCTTTTTTTGAGAAAAGCACTATGTAAGCCTCGGGGAAAATTACTTTGCTTGACTTGTATAACTGAAGTCCTCGCCTGCGGCTCGGACTTCAAACTATACTCGTCCAGCAATGTCTTATTTTCCATACCTCGACAACAATGTACTAATGTGTATGATGTGTTATAAACTGCAATTTGATTCGTAAAATCAGCTATAATTACAGAGACTCAGGTTCTTTGTAGCGTCAAACAAAGAATCAAACGAAAACGTTTAGAAAAATTTAAGCATTGTAGATTTTTTTGTATCTCTAGTTCTACTTATTTAAAAGTGTCAGAAATAATAAAACAAATGTGAGGGAATCAATATCTGGATCAAGTTGTTTCAATATTTTCTTTTTTATTAACTTTCGACACACACCAAGCCAAAATAGCTTTTCCCAAGGAACATAGGTCAAACTAAGAAAAAAAAAAATTGGGCCTCCCATACAAAATTGCCGATCAGCTGATTTAAGTATCTATGAAAACTCAAAATATTTTTGTCATATTTAAACAATGTTTCTTGGGGAAATTCGTTTTTTATCACCAGCTTATCACTAATAAAATGTCATCTCTTCACGCTCAAACGGCTTGACCGATTTGGATGAAATTTGGAACACAGGTAGAGTATAATCCGGAATAACACATAGGCCTCTTTTTACCACGGGAAAACAACTATTACCACGGGAAAATGAGTGGCAGCAGGTGAAACTGCTGGGCGGAAATCTACATACATACATACATACATAAATCACGCCCATATCCCTTACGGGGTAGGCAGAGCGTTAACGGCCGTAAAACGGACATTAACACCACGTCTAACAAAAGCTTGAGGGTCAATCAGATAACTGTGTATTACTATAGTGATAGGTTGTCAGCCCATCGCCTAAAACCGCAATACACATCCAACCCTCGAGTCCCGTAGTCGCCTCTTACGACATAGGTAAGAAATGGGGTGATGCTATTCTAGGCCGGCATCACGGGCGGAAATCTAGTAACGTATATTTCTGTTATTGGTTGCTACAGCCGGCTTACTTGTTTGTGCACTTGATTGGCGACTTGCGGCGTGTCCCCCGCGCTCAGTCGGTCCTCCGGGTTGATGCTCAACTTGTCTCTGAGGCCGGGCGTCTGCAATCAAACGTTTCCCAAATGCGGAGGGAGCGCAGTGCTAACCTGGCCTCAGCGCTCGGAAGGAGATTTACAGGTAAGTCATCGTCTGTTCTTTATACCTTGGTTGGTTAGCTCCATCAAAATAGATGAAT
Organism: Tuta absoluta; assembly: GCA_027580185.1. Lineage (NCBI taxonomy): Eukaryota > Metazoa > Arthropoda > Insecta > Lepidoptera > Gelechiidae > Tuta > Tuta absoluta. Next base: position 2,451,708 of record JAQAHW010000004.1, read on the forward strand.
AGCTTTTACATACAGGGAACCACACGATGGTACTGAGGGAGCGCAGTGCTAACCTAGCCTCAGCGCTCGGAAGGAGATTTACAGGTAAGTGATCGTCTGTTTTTTATACCTTGGTTGGTTAGCTCCATCAAAATAGATGAATAGCTTTTACATACAGGGAACCACACGATGGTACTGAGGGAGCGCAGTGCTAACCTGGCCTCAGCGCTCGGAAGGAGATTTACAGGTAAGTGGTCGTCAGTTTTTTATACCTTGGTTGGTTAGCTCCATCAAAATAGATGAATAGCTTTTACATACAGGGAACCACACGATGGTACTGAGGGAGCGCAGTGCTAACCTGGCCTCAGCGCTCGGAAGGAGATTTACAGGTAAGTGGTCGTCAGTTTTTTATACCTTGGTTGGTTAGCTCCATCAAAATAGATGAATAGCTTTTACATACAGGGAACCACACGATGGTACTGAGGGAGCGCAGTGCTAACCTGGCCTCAGCGCTCGGAAGGAGATTTACAGGTAAGTGGTCGTCAGTTTTTTATACCTTGGTTGGTTAGCTCCATCAAAATAGATGAATAGCTTTTACATACAGGGAACCACACGATGGTACTGAGGGAGCGCAGTGCTAACCTGGCCTCAGCGCTCGGAAGGTGATTTACAGGTAAGTGATCGTCTGTTTTTTATACCTTGGTTGGTTAGCTCCATCAAAATAGATGAATAGCTTTTACATACAGGGAACCACACGATGGTACTGAGGGAGCGCAGTGCTAACCTGGCCTCAGCGCTCGGAAGGTGATTTACAGGTAAGTGATCGTCTGTTTTTTATACCTTGGTTGGTTAGCTCCATCAAAATAGATGAATAGCTTTTACATACAGGGAACCACACGATGGTACTGAGGGAGCGCAGTGCTAACCTGGCCTCAGCGCTCGGAAGGAGATTTACAGGTAAGTGATCGTCTGTTTTTATACCTTGGTTGGTTAGCTCCATCAAAATAGATGAATAGCTTTTATATACAGGGAATATTTAATTCAAGGCGCAAGTCATCCCATGAACTTTTAATTTTACGCAAACATTTCGGGCTGATTCTATATCATTATTCGAACAAATGAATAGCTTTTACATACATACATACAAATGTCACGCCTATAATCCCTTGCGGGGCAGGCAGAGCACAAACGGCCGCAATAAACGGTCAGTTACGCCACGTCTGACAAAGATTTGAGGGTCATTCGGAAAATTGTGTATCGCCATAGTGACAGGTTGTCAGCCCATCGCCTAAAATTGCAATACACACCCTCGAGTCCCTTAGTCGCCTTTTACGACACCCACGAGAAAGAAATGGGGTGATGCTATTCTAAGCCGGCACCACACGGGATTTACACAGAATTTACATACAGAATGTGAATATACGAATATTTCAAGTCGTAAATCATCACATGAACTTTCAATTTTACGCAAAATTTTCAAGGTGATTCTAAGCAACTTTTAATTATACGGCCTTAAAATTGGGTATTCTTTTTACATTTTGGTAGAGGTTAGGTATTAATTTTCCATTGAACATCTGGTGTTTTATGACGATTTCGCAGGTGGCCCCATATTAACAGTGGTTCATAATCATGAGAAGAATGACCCTGGAAAGTCTTGTGTACTGACAAAAATAACTTTTTTTTTAACTATAATTTTTACAAACTAGTTTATTGTGTATACTTACTGCAAGCGCGACTTGGTTGCCGTGACTAGGAGTGCTAAAGCTGCCCGGAGTTGACACTTCACTGCGTGATGACCTGAAAATAAACATTAAATTTACACAAAACATAACATAAAATCATTTGTTATGGTTTACACATTGTTATGGTTTATCGGGTCGACGATATGCGCGGAATAATTAGTACGTAAACAAACATATGGATATTTATTATAAATAAAGGTAGGGAGGTAAATATTCGCATGATTACTTACTAAAATTACTCGTCTGAAAAACGCATATCGAGCATAATTAGTTCGAGCCCTTCTCACAGATAATAATGTTCGCGGACGAAGAGAATATTTTGGGATATGAAAGACAATGTTTTGCAAGAGGTTCGGACAGTTTATTTTGCCTTTGAGTAATTTGAAAAAGAAAATTATATCCAGATAAAGTCTCCGACTAGACAGGCAAGTTATTTTGAAGTGAGTTCTAGAGTTTGCAGCATTATCATAATAGGTATGAGTAAAAATATTTTGTATCCTCTCTAAACGATCAATATGAGGTTGATATTGCGGAGTCCACACTATGCTGCCAAACTCATGAATAATACAGTATTTTATACGTACTAGGACGTTTAAAAGTTTTATCTATACGAAGAATTATACCAAGATTTTTATACGCTCGATTACAAATGTTATTCATATGTGTAATAAAAGTGAGCTGGGAGTCCAAGGTCACACCTAGGTCCCTTATGGATTTAACACGCTTTATTAAACCACCGGAATATATATAGTTATATTCAATAAAGTTTTGCTTACGAGTGAAGCTGATTACAAAACATTTATCAAGATTTAACTTTAAATATTTTATGTACAATATTTGTTAAAGTTGTCTAACTCTGATTGAAATGATTCACACAGCCTCAGAGGATATAGCTCTATAGATCTTCGTGTCATCGGCATATACAAGACAATTTGAGTCTGCAAAGCATGTTGACATATGTTTACATATAATATAAAAAGTAGGGGACCCAGATGTGACCCCTGGGGGACCCCAGAGGGTACAGGAAGAAATTTGGAAGTATAACCTTTTAACGCAACGGCCTGGCTGCGTTTACTTAGATATGATTTGACCCACCTGAGGAGGTCATCGTGTATACCGAGTCCCTGCAGCTTGGAAATTAGATTAGAGTGATTTATTTTGTCAAAACATTTTGAGAAATCGGTATACACGGCGTCCACCTATTTAAAATGAAATCAGTGAAAGTCAACAGATTAGTGTCATCACTACGCCCATGGTAGAAACCATGTTGATTAATGGATACATGTTGGATAATCGCTAAAGTAATGGATTTAGTAATTATTTTTTCAAAACCCTTGCCAAATATGTTTAGTTTACTAATTGGTACTATAGTCCGGGTCCCAATTTGTGACTTTGTATGGAGGTATGATACCATCTGGCAGAAAGCATGAAACTTGGCATGTATGTTGCTTTCATATATGTGTTTCAATAAACGAAGGGAACCACGTCGAGGCCCCCCTGTTTCCCCCCCTTACCCCCCCTTTTATGTCCCAATTTTCAGTTATTTTAATTTTTATTGAAAACGGTTAAAGATAGGAGAAAACCGCCAAGGAAACAAATATTCCTTATAAAATTATCTATATAACAGTATTTTGATGTATGTTGATAGGAATTATAGTTTTCAAGTTATGATTACATTTACTCCAATTTTGTGAGGAATTAGCGGCTCATCTAGCGATTTCTCCCGCTGCTAACCGTTTTCCTGCGGGAATAAGACTTTGTTTTGGTATGTATTTTATACAAACCTTCCTCTTGAATCTCATCAGCTATCAGCAAAAACCGCATAGAAATCCGTTGCGTAGTTTTGAAGATCTAAGCATACACGTAGGGGCGCCACCGGACCACTGGGACACGGCACGTGGATATAATTTTATTTTATTAAGTAGGTAAGTTAGGTTAGTAGGTACCCCATTTCTTTCCCGTGGGAGTCGTATGAGGCGACTTAGGGACTCGAGGGTGTCTATTGCAGTTTTAGGCGATGGGCTGACAACCTGTGACTAAAGCGATACACAATTTGTCCAATGACCCTCAAATATTTGTCAGACGTGGCGCAAATGTTCGTTTTTTGCGGCCGTTTATGCTCTGCCTACCCCGCAAGGGATTACAGGCGTAATATGTATATGTATGTAAGTTAGGTATGATATTAAAATGGAAATATTCACGTCACTTCTGGAGATACCAATATAACGTTCGAAGACTACCGCAGTAGTTTTATAAATTACTAGCGACCCGCCCAGCGGTTTCACCCGCTGCTAACTGATTTCCCACGGGAAACAGACCTTCTCCCTACATAAATCATACATACAAACCTTCCTCACTCTTTTTTTTAATCCCCCAAGGGATGAAAAGGGGGTTAAAAGTTTGTATGAAAGTTCGTTGTCTAAAGTGTGATCCATTTCAAAATTAGTGATTAGACTTATAACTTCAAATAATTAAACACGTGTTTCAGCATATTTGAAATTTTGACCCTTAATAGGGTCAAAAGGGGGTTAAAAGTTTGTATGAAAGTTCGTTTTTTTAAATGAATGTGATCTGTTTCAAAATTTGTGATTAGGCTAATAACTTAAAATAATTAAACACGTGTTTCAGCATTTTCGAAATTTTAACCCTTAAATGGGTAAAAAAGGGGTTAAAAGTTTGTATGATTTTTTTTTATCTTCAATGTGATCTGTTTCAAAATTTCTGATTAGACTCATAACTTAAAATAATCAAATACGTGTTTCAGCATTTTTGAAATTTTAATCCTGAAAGGTGTCAAAAGGGGGTCAAAAGTTTACTACCAGTTGGGCTACCCGTTTTCCCATGGGAATGTGACAATTTTCTGGAATAAATTATTCTTATAAACCTTCCTCTCAAGTTACTCTATCTAATAAAAAAAACCGCATCAAAATCCGTTGGGTAATTCTAAAAATATAAGGAGACACCAAACGGGTAGCGACTTTATTTTATACTATGTAGTGATGTAAAGAACCAAAAAGGGAACAGAATTGATGTAATTTTTGATGTGTACAAAAGGGGACAGCTTGAAGAATACTACTAGAGAAAAGAGAGGAGAAGGACTTCGACAGAGGTTTACAGCAGAAGGGAAGCTACAAAAAAACTGGCAAGAATTTCTTCGCTGTTCTGACAATAAAATAGAACATTTTAATTTCCTATCTGATGGGCTCCAGCAAGTTCAATATGACAAAAGGACGATTTTATAAACAAAAGGCGACAAAATTCTACGTAATGATGGCACAGACGTCGCTTCCCTGTACTCGAAGCAAGAAGAAGCTGATTCCCGAATTCTCCTCCATATTTATCATGCTGTGCAGCACGGTCATACCAAGGTTTTGGTAAGAATTGTAGATACAGATGTAGTCATCATTGCTGTTTAGAAGAATTTTGGATCTGTTTTGGGGTCGGAAAAGCTACACGTAACATTATCCATGACCTGGCTAATTCACTCGGGCCAGAAGTATGCAGTGGGATTATATTTTTTTATGCGTTTTCAGGCTTTAGTGGAAAAGGAAAGAAGTCATTTTGTAATGCGTGGAAATCATTCCCTGAAGCCACAAAAACCTTCGAAGAATCATCACAGCCTGTAAATGCAATTAAAACCCGTCATTTAGATCTTTTGTCGAAATATGTTATCTTTACCTCTACATATGATAAGACATGTGAAGCAGAAGATCTTAATGAAGCAAGGAAGGCCTTATATATTATTATTATTGTAACAACTGATGGTGCCTGTATCACACTGTTCATAGTTCACTTTATCTCTTTCCATTTTATATTTTTAAGTGTTTATCAAGTTTGTTTTTAAACATATTGGTGTTCTGTGCTGATATGATTTGTTAAGGGACGGGCCATGGATAGGTTACCACCCACGTCAAGTGCTCTTTTAGAGCACACACAAAGGGCGTCTTTTCTAGCCGGCTTCTCCTGGGGTCAGAGTTTCATACCTAATCCAGAATATCCCAGTTTCGAAGATTAGGGTTGGATAAAAGAAAATGGTCTCTGGTCTCCATTATGGAGCACAATGAAAGAAACAGCAGCCTCTCTTAAGGAATTGACTACCTGCAGTAGGGGTCGGTGCCAATGCAGAAAGTCAGGGCTTCCTTGTACTGGCCTTTGCAAGTGCGTAGGAGATAATTGTGATTTTAATTGAATAAATATGTTATAATTTAATCTTCTTCTTAGCGTGTCGATGGCAGACACTACACCGTCGCGGCCCAAAACTTGGCTACGATGACAGCGCTGACAGACGCTGTCATAAGATCGTCCTGCGTGCAGGTGCTAGGGCACGCAGGACACGATGTTAAGTGGTTCATTGTTTAAACTTCATCACACAAACAGTTTACATCGGAACCCTTCAAGAAGCCCCACTTGGTCATGTTTTCCTTGCTCCGGCCGGTCTGAGTCCGAAGTCTATTTAAAGATTTCCAAACCGACCATGGCAAATTATGGCCAGGCGGCAAGCTCTCAGCAATAGGGACGAAAGGATCTGGTAGGGTAATAAATTTATATCCTTGACTTATGTTTTACTTAGTCACTCAAAACCTAGCACTAATACGTTCGTTATACCAATGCATTCGCAAAATATAATAACATTTAATGATAACATATATATAATATATTCATATAATACATACATAACACACAACGCGCGCCTCCCCCCCCCTCCTCCTATTCCCTCCTTCCACCTGAACTCTCCCACCCCATCCCCCATCCCATCAACTCCGTGGGAGCTCGCTTATGGTGTCATCTTAATATTATGGTCATTATTTCTTGCAATAATAAAATAAATGTAAGCATATCTTGAAAACTATAAATCGTATCAACATACTTCCAAAGACTGGTATATAGACAATTTAAGGTGGTTCGAGAGCTGACATTTCCATACAAAACGTTTGACCAATATACACTGTGTGTGTTATAGTTTTATGCTATCAAAGTATGTCGAAAAATTCTTTACAAAATCTAGTTCTCGCGAATCAAATCTGATTTGCGATACATCTATAAATAACAAAGTTATTTTGATCCAAAAACTTGATGAAATTATGTCCCTGTTAAGTTTGTGTGCGTTAGTTTTACACAACATGCATACGTAAGTCCACGTAAAGCTATTCGTGAACAGCGTGTTCTGAAACGAAATACAAGGAGTATTTCGTGTTTTGTGAAAAATATTTTAAATTGTTTAAGTACAATATCTTATGTTTATTTTAATTTATTACGCCGCAATATTATGGGTAGAAACATTTTAAAAATTATAGGTACAGACTTTTATTTACACAAAGCAAATACAAAATTACTTCATGTTTTTTTTAGTTTTGAAAAATGCGCTAATGATTTTTGAACACACATTTGTCAGTCATCTGACATTTCAATTTTTGATGGCGTCGGGCCGATTCAAAGAGTTTAGAATAGTTTTTCGTTTTTTCTGTTCTTTGATTTTATGAATATGCTTTAGTAAATTAGAAATAAAAAGGGACGAGACTTTTATAAAACAAATGCTGGAAAAACTTGTGGATTTTTACAAAACATGTGTTTTGCCGGAAACAGTGTTACGACGTGTTCCAGCAAATTACATGTGCAGGGACCCACCCTCTTACGTTTGCGCGTAATAAAAGGATAGAAAAAGTAGAAGCCAGCGAGCAAAAACAAAAGCCTCATTGATATCATATCCATAATTTGTTTTCAACAAGAGCTGAAGACGGGTCTTGACGAGGCATGTACAAGTTCGGTCTGAAGATAGTGTCAGCAACACAGAAGTCATGACTACAGGCTTGCAAACACACAGCTCCACTGGACGTGAAGAATATTTTTCCAATCCATATTCTTGCTCTATTATACATGTGTAAATTTACAAGCGTGCACCTGTGTAGGTACTATTGTATTAGGTACTATGTATTGTATATACCAAAATTAAAAGAAATAAAAACCTTTGTCTCAAAAATTATTTTGTTATGTATTTAGTTATTTTTTTAATAAGTAGGTATCCCCTATAAATCCTACAAAGAGTGATACCTACCTAAAATTAATAAATCTAAATGTAAAGCGACTGAACCCTGGTTGTTCCGGCTCGGATATCGTAGTTTCAATTCCCCAGATCTATTGAGGTTTAAGGTAAGTATCACTAATTGTTTCAAGTAAGGACAAAATATAAAATGAAAAGAAATTAAAATTCTTTATTTTTCTCCCAAATCTTAAAATATTCATCACTAGCGGCCCGCCCAGCGGTTCACCTGCTGCTACTTACCAGTTTTCCCGTAGAAATTGGATCTTTGCCCGCTGTCAAAAGTAGTTTACTTCTTTACCCCGTTCCAGCAGAAGTGACACAACAGGACCATGTGCCAGCAAAAGCGGCCCGTCATGTTAAACAACTTTTTATTTGATGCCGATACCTTATCTCCTGTTGTTTAGATGGGATGCTGGTGGTCTGCATCAGGTACTCCAGATCCTCGATAACCAATGTCAGCAGAAGCGCCCCGTCATGCTGAACAACTTTTACTATGAAGCCATTTTCGTATCTCTTATAGTTTAGCTGTGCTCCTGGTGCCCTCCATCAGGTACTCCAGATCCTCAAGTGCTGACAAAAAGTAGTCCAAGTCCGTTTTCAATATACCACCAATATCAGTGCCAAATTTCACGAAGATCGCTAAATCGGTTTGGCTAATTTGGGTAATATCCGCTATATTTCCCGCTTTCCTGCTTCTAACCGCTTTCCCGTGGGAATGAGGAATTTTCCCGTAGTAAAAAGTAGCCTTTGTTACTCAGGAATGTTGTAGCTTTCTAATGGTGAAAGAATTTTGGAAATCGGTCTGGTAGTTTCGGAGTTTATCGATTACATACAAACAAACAAAAAAACAAATCTTTCCTCTTTATTATATTAGTGTAGATAAAAATCGTAATTCAGGCATTTCCTTATTTAGTTCTTCACATATATATCGGCAAACTGACGGATGATACGCAAATTTTTGATGAATGAATTACGCACACACTCACATTTCGCGTGTATTTGTGTGCGAGAGAACAATATTTTTCACATTTGACCAATACCCGGGCGAATAAAACAATATTTAACGGTATAATATAACTAAATCAGTAAAAGTTAAATGCAAGGGCTCGCGGACATATCAATTTTGTTTCAAACTTATCTAAATTACGAAATAATTGGTAAAAATCCAAATTTTGCTCACTAACGCCATCTAGTTTGAAAAATTCAGTTTTGTTTCTCCTCGAACCACCTTAATAAGGAATATTTTTTGCCTTGACGGTTTTCTTCTATCTTTAGTCGTTTTAAATAAAAATCCGAAAAACTGAAAAATGGGGCATAAAAGGGGGGAGAAGGGGGGGAACCAGGGGGGCCTCGATCTGGTTCCCTTCTTTTCCTGAAGCACACATCTGTAAGCTACATATATACCAAATTTTATGCTTTCTGCCAGATGGTATCGTACTTACCAAATAGGACCCGTACTACTATAGTTTGTAACTAAAGATACATCGCCACTTTTGTAAATAGGCGTGATTAACGCATATTTCCACACTGAAGGGAAATTACCTTCTAAAAGTGACTTCCTAAATAGAGGTCAGTTCTTCAGCGCATGTTCTTTTGAAAATAGGGTGTAATAAATCCGTACCACTGCCTTTTTTAATATCAACTTGTTTTTCTCGTGTGAAACGTCACCTGAAGGGCGTGGCCAGCACCGTGTTGGGCGTGGCTACGGTGTTGTTCTGCGGCAGCGCGGCCGCGAAGTCCGGCTCGTGGAGGGCGGTGTTCAGCCCTCCTTTAAGGGGGGTGTCCACGTGGGTCAGAGCCATCACGTTCTGGGCTTCCATCAGGATCCTGGAAATAGTAAATTGTTGTCGAGGTATGGAAAATAAGACTTTGCTGGACGAGTATAGATAGTGCTTTTCTCAAAAAAGGCTAGGAAATGAAAGATTGTACTTCTTATAAAAGTTAGCTAGCGACCACAACACAACGAAAAAAATAAAAATTTACAATTTTCCCACCAATTTTAATTTTTTTAAATAAATTCGCCTGTAAGGCACAGTATTACGTAATATTCAGCCATACTAAATGTTTAGTTCATTCTTTTCTTTTTTAATTCTGGACAGGCAAGGGTCTTCACATCATACAGCCTCGTCTTTAGTTACCTGTTTCATACAAAATTACGTTCCGTTTCTATGAGAGTCATCGAGATAATTTTGAAATCAAATTATATGGGTTTAGCGTATAACGAATTTATCTTAATGGACGGACACCAGCAAAGGATTTCCATACAACTTTGCTGGCGTGATCTGAGACGTGACAAACAATGTGAAACTTGGCGGTTTCTTTTTTTTAAAGAAATGAACACATTTCCTAGCATGTTTGAGAAAAAGTTAATTAATTAAATTTTCGGGTGCCCACAATATGCGACAAAAATTGTTCAAACGAAAATATGCGGCACAAAATGTGCAGCAAATATTTTGCGTTATGACAAGGATTGTTCTAGAAAATCTATCTATCCTTGTCACACTAAGGCGAGTTTCATATTTGTATCCTGCTCTCAGTTGACACTCGTCAATTGACGCGTAATATTTGCTGCACATTTTTTGTTGAACATTTTCGTTTGAACAATTTTTGTCGCATATTGTGCGCACCCAAATTTTCGTCATTACTAGCCCACAACATTCCACTGTTCGATATGGGCCTCAAATTTTCTTATGAGAGTTTGCAAAACCCATTTTGCTTGGAAGGATGAAATTTGGTACACAGTATAGATTAACCAAAGCAATGAGTAAATGAAATGAAATACATATTGTAACCTACAACAATTTGCCGTGTGATGCTGGATTAGAATAGCATCACCCCATTTCTTGCCCGTGGGAGTCGTAAGAGGCGACTAAGGGACTCGAGGGTGTGTATTGCAATTTTAGGCAATGGGCTGACAACCTGTCACTATGGCGATACACAATTTTGCGAATCACCCTCAAATGTTTATCAGACGCGGCGTAAATGTCCATTCTATGCGGCCGTGTACGCTCTGCCTTCCCCGTAAGGGATCAAAGGCGTGATATGTGAATGAAGTGAATAAATGTGCATAGAGGAGTGTTAGTTCCAACACTTATGTATGGGAGTGAATTTTGGGTATGGCAGAAAAAGCATGAAAGTAGAATAAATGCCGTAGAAATGAGAGCGCTAAGAAGTATGATAGGAGTGAAATTGAGTGACAGGATAAGGAATAGCGTGATAAGAGAACGTTGCGGTATAAAAGATGACATAGTGACTGGTATAGAAAAAGGAATGCTGGGATGGTTTGGTCACATTGAGAGAATGAATGAAAGAAGATAACGAAACAGGTGTATATGGCGAGTGTGGATGGGAACGTTGGAAGGGGAAGACCAAGACGCACGTACTTGGATCAGATCGGGGACGTTCTAAAGAAAGGTTCTAAACCGACGAGCATGTATGAAAAGATTGATGCATGTTGAAGAAGCGAAAGAGGTGTGTCAGGATCGTAGCAAGTGGAAAGATGTAGTCTCTGCGTACCCCTATGGGAAAGAGGCGTGATTATATGTATGTATGTATGTATGTAGTGAATAAATAAATATGGATTGAGTACGAACCTGTCTTGTTGCTGCATCGGGGTCCTGAGCGCGGTGGCTGGCGCGGGGGTGGGCTGCCCCGCCTCGCCTGCAGACTCGCGCGCCGCGTTCGATGCCCGGCCTAGCTTCACCACTTGTTGCAGCTCCTGTGTCACATTACATGTTATTTCGGACTTTTACATACATATAATCAAGATGGTATGGCAGAAAAAGCATGAAAATAGAATAAATGCGTAGAAATGAGAACGTTAAGAAGTATGATTTTAGTGAAATTGAGTGACATGATTAGGAATAGCGTGATAAGAGAACGTTGCGGTATAAAAGACGTAGTGACTGGTATAGAAAAAGGAATGCTGAGATGGTTTGGTCACATTGAGAATGAATGAAAGAAGATTAACGCAACAGGTGTACATGGCGAGTTTGGATGGGAACGTTGGAAGGGGAAGACCAAAACGCACGTACTTGAATCAGATCGGGGACGTTCTAAAGAAAGGTCAGGTCAAGAGTACCCTAAACCGACGAGCATGTATGAAAAGGTTGATGCATGTTGAAGAAGCGAAAGAGGTGTGTCAGGATCGTAGCAATAGAAAGATTAAGTCTCTGCCTACCCCTCTGGAAAAGAGGCGTGAAAAACTTCCCTACGACTGACATAGTAAATTCAGTAAGCTGATTGTGATTTTGTATGCGAGGTGGATTTTTTTGTCGTTTCCTGACATATGTTCCTAAGGGAAAGTTCTTCAGTTTAATGGTCTAAATGCACCCTATCAGTATTTGGAGGGTTGTCCCTTACACCCTGTATAAGCATACTAGTGGCCCGCCCAGCTGCTAAGCGTTTTGCCGTGGGAAAAATACCTGTAACGTATGCGATTATGGAAGGCATACGTTATGTAAGAAGGGTGAACGTTGTTGAATGAAAGAAACTGGACTCCAAATCAGAAGGTTGCAATTACTTCACATTTCCAAATACATAGTTGATGTGGGTGGTGCGCGCGCACGGTGTAAGGTGTGAGAGACGACTGCGCAGCGACTCGATACAAAACTGCTGACATTACATTATGTGCATAGGTCCCTACATACCTGTTCCCGGCATGAATAATACAAAAAGAACTTCCACTTAAATGATAAAAATGATAAAAAATATTTATTGTCTCCCAGTAATTAAATTAAGTTATTACATTTGTTAATGTGTATAAATTCATGGTTGTTTAATTGAAAGGGAGATAGGAGTCCAAACTAGGTGAACCTGTGCTATGGATCTCCTAGCTCCAACATTCTGACATCAGCACACACTTATAATTATCATAATAAATGACTCTATATCTTCTACTTAATAAAACCGGATCAAAATCCGTTGCGTACTTTTAAAGATCTAGACATACGTCAGGTCAGGACATAGGGTTAGGGACAAGAGAAGCGAATTAATTTTACACCATTTCGTTATATCACATACCTCTCTTCTTCTTTTCGTGTGGGACAACGAATCGTCAACAACCCGATGAACCCTGGTGTCAGAGTTATTCAACCGCCTTTTACCAGTAGTAGTCCCTGACATGGCTGTGTAACGACCGCCGTCTAAGTAATCATATACAACAACCGGGACCGACGGCTTAACGTGCCTTCCGAAGCACGGAACCATCTTTCTTTTCGGACAATCAGGTGGTTCAGCCTGCAATGTCCTAACCAGACCGGGAACAAATTCACAAAGTTATAAATATCAACTTTATGAGTGTATGAATTTATGATTGCTGTGCCTCTAAGATGTGATGCGAAATAAATATATTTGTATTTGTATTTGTGTGTCCCCGAGAATCGAACCCGGAACCTTTGCGTCGCAGGCAGTCGCACTACCACTACGTCACATCGGTCTACCTGATCATACCTGATCTGACACTTGTGGCTCGGGCAGCACGAGTTTGCTGCGCTTCCTGGCGGGCTGGTCTCCCTGCAGCATCGCTTGGGGCACATCGTTCTCCTTACGTTGTTTCAGCTTATTTTTGTCTTTACGCCGCTCGCGCTGTTATAAAACATACAATTGTTAAAAAAATAAGAAAATTTTAAGATAATAACTTTGAGATAATAAGTTGTCGAGTTTCAAAATTTAGCTTATTGAATACAGCAAGAGGCTACAAGGACACCTGTACGGGCAAACACGTACATTGTCGCGTATGCATTTTTACGTTGACCCAAATTATTGGTTCATCGTCCAATTGACATGTTTTTCTATAAGTTCGCAAAAGATACGCACATAGCAAGCAAGTGCAACGCGCGCTCACCATTTTCATACTATATTAAGTTTGGGGTTATTTAATTTAGTTTTATATCAGTGTTTATCATTTATCAGACTTTCTTTGGGATATCCCCCAAAAACACCTAAAAAGGGAAAATATAATGGGGTTTAAAAGTCTTACAACGCTTAGATCGATAATGCTTGAAACTGGCCAAATGCTGGTAGCTAATCCGTACTAATATTATAAATCTGAGAATTTGTGTGTGTATGTATGTTTTTTACATCTCCACGCTCAAACGGCTTGACCTATTTGGATGAAATTTGGAACACATGTAGAGTATAACCTGGAATAACACATAGGCCACTTTTTACCGCAGGAAACAGTTATTACCACGGGAAAATGAGTGGCAGCGGGGTGCAACCGCTGGGCGGTAATCTAGTAGATCATATCTTCTATTTGCACTACTATTACTCTTCACAATAAAACTATTTTAAACGGACTTAAGTTTATTCGTTTCAAGAGCTCTTTATTTAGAATTTAAATTATTTTGATTCTAACACAAGCTATTTCTAATTTGCCTATCGTAACGTCCCGGTTCTACGCCGAATGCTGTTGTTTTCTCAACTAACAATTTAACTACACATATTTATGTTTTTTTGGCTATTCAATTTTTTTTTATTAATGATGGGTTTGCTCTTGACTCTAGGTCATAGGACAGAGACAGTCTAAGATGGAGTGAGCTCACCCAGAAGAAGCCTGTTCACTCTTACTTTGAAGAGATTAGGGTTGTATGCGTTTGGAAACACAGACGCAGGTAGTGAGCTCCACTCTTTAGCAGTGCGCATTATAAACGATGACTGGAAGCGCTTAGTCCGAATTGGTGGAATGGCAACCAGGTACGGATGGTATCCGGCGGTGCGTCTGGATGTCCGATGGTAGAAGGGAGCTGGTGGGACAAGGTCGTGAGGCGTCAATTACCTCTTCTTTCTCCGAGTGAAGTTCCCCGTCTAAATGCTGTTGCCTCAGCCGTGAGAAGTCAGGAGCCATGGGGTCGACGACCTCGGTGGAGGTGTCGTAGAAACCAGACGACGGTTTCTTCTCGAACGGTATCTCTGAGTTGTAGTCCACTCCGCGCTTCTTTTTACGTCTGTGAAGATAAAAATATAAATAAAATTGTAGTTTATGCAACTGTCATACAATGGAGGCCATTAGAATGCAAGTGTCTGTTTATTATACTTTTATATACACTCTACAAAAAAAAACATCAGTATTACACTTTTCCAAACGTCCGCACCGGCGATCGCAAGCACCGATACAAGGTCAAATTCAATACGAGAACGTAATATGGCTTGATATTAATTTTTAGAAGCTGTTTAACTTCAGCAGTTAATCTGATATCGAGTCATCATATGAACAACTTTTTGGAAGCAGTTGTACTTTAACAGTTGTTCAGATGTCGAGTCAACATCTGAACAACAACTGAACAACAACCTAACGAAATAACTAAACAACATCTGAACAACAAATGGACAACGACCGAACAACATCTGATAAACGTCACAACAGCAACTGAACAACAACTCGAGTGTAGATAAAGAGTTTATTGCTAACAAAATTCCGACGGACAGGACAACTGAGATCAGCGAAATCCTTACGGCCAAAAACAGCACGCCGCGATGCCGAAATTGGTGACGATGTCATGACATCGTAGAATTTGGCGTTGACGCAATAAAACGTAGTCAGGCGGCGCGATAGTGCAACGCGGTTTCTTACAAATTAAAAAACAAGCAAATATAATAATTGTCTAATTTTCTGCCTGCAATGGAAGGCCGCCTTTGTATGTATGTGCGATAGTGCAACGCAGTTTCTTACTATTAAAAAAGAAACAGATTAGTTGTCTGATTTTCTCTCTTTTAAGGTAATGGTTGCATGGAAGAGAATGCTGCAAGCGATAAGACCGCCCTTGTATAATCTCTTTATTGTGCATTCTTAAAAAGTAAAACAGAAAACACATTAAATAAAAAACAAGAAAAGGCGGACTTATCCCATTAAGAAATATCTTCCCTTGAGAATTTCTGAGGATACAATGCTTTGCTTACTATTAGTTTCAAGTATTCTGTATTGTTTTGTTTATCTTGTGTAAGTTGTAAGCAATAAAGTGTTGATCCAATTGTATCTATAATATCTACAGGATGTAAAAAAATAGCTAAGAATATTTTAAGGGGTGAACCAGTTCGTGAAACTGAACAACTTTCCCCAAAGCACATAGGACGGTATATGATAAAATAATTTGACCCTCCCATACTTAGTGTGTTACCCGGCCGGGATAATTTGTATGGGAGGGCCAATTTTTTTTTTCATATTTCGTCCTATGTTCCTTGGGGAAAGTTGTTCAGTTTCACGAACTGGTTCACCCCTTAAAATATTCTTAGCTAATTTTTTTACACCCTCTATATTAAATACCTCATAGGCACGGCGATGCCGGCCGCGCTGAGTTCCCTCCGCTTCTGCAGCGCTGCGAGTCTCCGAGCCTCCTCCAGCTGCTTCTCGCGGGCCTTCCTCTTCGCCTTCTTCCCCTGAGTGTTGGCGAGGCGGGCGCGCGCTTCCGACAGCATTTCCAGCTCTTTGAATACATACATACATACATACATACACATATCACGCCTTTATCCCTTGCGGGGTAGGCAGAGCATAAACGGCCGAAAAAACGGACATTTACGCCACGTCTGACAAACGTTTGAGGGTCATTCGGAAAATTGTGTATCGCCATAGTGACAGGTTGTCAGCCCATCGCCTAGAATTGCTTTACACGCCCTCGAGTCCCTTCGTCGCCTCTTACGACTCCCACGGGTAAGAAATGGAGTGATGCTATTCTAAGCCGACATCACACGGCTTTGAATACAAGCAGTTAGTTAACAAGCATAATAAATTAAGTGCCGTGTGATGCGGCTTAGAATAGCAGGTTCAAATCCTGCTTCAAATCCAAATGCTTGATTCAAAAATAGAATAGCAACACCCTATTTCTTACCTATTGGTGTCGTAAGAGCCGACTAAGGGACTCGAGGGGTGTGTATTGCTATTTTAGGCGATGGGCTGACATCTTGTCACTATAGCGATACACAATATTACAAATAACCCTCAAACATTTGTCAGACGTGGTGTAAATGGCCGTTTTTTGCGGCTGTTTACGCTCTGCCTACCCCGCAAGGGATTATAGGCGTGATATGTGTGATATTTGTATGTATGTGAAGCCATAACATAGAATAGCAGGTTCCAATCTTGCTCGTGCTTGAAAATTTTGCAAGTTTTCAAAAATAGAATAGCATCACCCTATTTCTTACCTATTGGTGTCGTAAGAGCCGACTAAGGGACTCGAGGGATGTGTATTGCAATTTTAGGCGATGGGCTGACAACCTGTCTCTATAGTCATACACAGTTATCTGATTGACCCTCAAGCTATTATCAGATGTGGTGTTAATATCCGCTTTACGGCCGTTAACGCTGTGCCTACCCCGTAAGGAATATAGGCGTGATTTATGTATGTATGTATAAATTGAAAAACACGACTGCTTTCTGAGATAAAGCCTAGCCTTTAACACTCGGGATAATTCAAGGATTCTTCCTATACAATGCCCATTTGTATCTGTTCAGTTGTTAAACAGTTGCAGCACTTTAAATAATCGCACATAAATATACTATACATACATACAGACATGAACTCTAAAAACATTACAATCCTTTTATGGTTGGGCAAGCCGGCGATCCCGGTTGCTGTCTAGGATTACTTAGACGGTGGTTGTGGCAGTTGTTACAGAAGAATGTCAGAGGCCTTCTTGTAGTAGTAGGCAGTTGAAAAACTCCAACAACAGGACTCATTATTATCATTATCATAATTATTCTGAATCACATTGAATACAATGAGAGTATCCGCACAGGCGGAATAAGATCCGCGCGGAAAATAATTTGCTAATTAAAAGTCACAAATCTGATTTGATGCAGATTTCGAGCGATTTTTTTCCGCGCGGATAATTTGTGCAGTATGGAGTAGCATGACTTATGTTCGCACTGCGGAATAAAATCCGCGGGTTTTGCTTGTCAGTCGTGCTCTGACCACACTACTACAATGATGTCGGGCGCTTCGTCTCCCGCCCGATCGGCAGGGGCGCAATCAGTAGATGTAGAGCAATTAATTGCTCTAATGCACCAAAGACCTGCGTTATGGGTTGGTTGATATTTTATGTAGAAAAATCCTTGCATTGGTCTCAAAGCCGTAAACTGGTGAATCCAGTGCTCATGGCTTCTTTCTGTTACGTCGCCGCCGTAGTAGCAAGTAAATCAAAATTGATCGGTTATCCATTTTAGAAGTTCGTTTTGTACGGCGAACTGCATCAAACTGACAAATTCCACCTGGAATTTTATCTGCAGTGCGTATAGGTGTAATTTTGACCGCGGAATAAAAATCCGCAGTGCGGACAAGGCCTTAGTTGTTTATTGATTGGGTGTACTACACGAAAACAAGAAGAAGGGAATTAAGTGATGTGTTGTGAAAAAACATAACAAAAAAGAAAATTAACAAGAGATACACCAACTATGGTGTTGGCAGACTAGCTAAATAATTGCCCTAAAATCAGCTGACTAGTCACGAACTAGCCACTAGGCAACTAGTTGATGTATAGCTATATCTTCCAGGCAACTAGATAATAAGCATTTTGAAAAGTAATTGATGTGGATTGTGGATAATACTTGCAGTTGGCACTGTAGGTTCTTAATTTGATTATGTTCATGCCTATTAGCTGAAAACTCAAGTTTAAAAATACTTTATCTAGTACTATTCATAGGACTAGCACATTGTTTGACATGGTTTAAAGTTTCAAAAACAAAATAATCTCATTATTCATATCATTACATGAATTCAAACTAGGAATTTATATCTTGTCTGTTTACCATCTTCATCCATATCCTTGGGGTCAGGTCTGGCAGGCTTGGTTTCAGGGTTAGGGTCAATCTCGCCTGGCTTCAGCTTGCGAGGGTCATCACCCATATCTTCCCCCTCTTCCTTCTTTTGAGCTTGGTCCCTATGGATAACATGATAAACATATTATTGGAAATTCATTAAGACATACATTTCCTGAATTTTACAGAACTTATTTCAAAGACAATAAAATTCCTTTTGCTATGATTAGTTTTTCTGTTATGTGTCTTTCTGGTATTTATACTGCATGTTACAGAATTACAAGTAAAGCCGAGAGGGTGTAAAAGGGACACTTGTAAAGAGTCTATTGACAAAAAGTTCAAGCTCTAATGTTGATTTTGAAAATTACGGAAATAATATTTTTATATCAAATTACTCAAAAAAAATATTGTTGCATCGCAGCACTACTTTGACAGTTTAAAGTTCAACTAAAGTTGCCACTGCGGCGCAGCGAGATTCAATATACAATGCTTGCTATTTCATGGGTGTAATCATTTTAATGCATTGAAGATAACCAGAAATGTATGCTAAATCGAAATTTGTTGGAATGGAGGCGTAGTACTGACCTAGACTAGTGCTGTTATTATTTCATCGACTGATGAAAATAAAGAAAATTATTATTTTTGCATTATTTTGTAACAGCTTGTATTCTGTGTGCAATAAAATGTTTCTACATACTAACTTAATCATGGTTGCTGGCCCAGATAACAAAACTTACAGCTTACTATTTGGTGACAAGCAAGCGCACTCAGAAATAGTAGAAAAGTTGGGCATGACTGGCATTGATCTACAACAACCCTAGATTACGCGCGTACGCTCAAAAGGTGGGCCGGTAAAGTAGTGCACAATTTGCAAGCGAGCACTTCTTTCCCACAGTGCGTGGCTGGCCGCTAAACTGTTAACATGACCAAGTACGGGCTAACAAATAAGGCTGAATTCAATAAATTATGGTGAGGTTCGTTGTGATATTTTGAATCAGGCGGATGCAATGAATCTATAAATCGCTATGTATGACTGTATAGTTCAGTAGGTGACAAAATTTTAGCGTAATTTTGTATGAGGCGCTAAATCTAGGGTTGTTGTAGATCAATGATGACTGGGCTAAGATATTTTGGGAAGAACCGATCGGACTGATTCATATAGAATAGAACAAAATTTATTTTAAAAAGGGTTGGGTCGTAAATGGTCTATGCCAAATGTGAAGAACAACACTTACAAAAGGTATTCATATCTTTCCAAACATTGTGCAGCAGTCCGGCCAATGATGGGAGCTATGGTCCGCCACTGCGTCGGCATCAGCTTGGCCAAGTGCAGCAGCTTCTCGTCCTCCTCGCGGGACCATTCCGTCTTCTTGATACTCGGATCCAGCCACTCGTACCACCGGGCCTTGCATTGCTTAGCCGATTTGCGATGCAGAAGCGAAGCAATACGACTCCACTGGTTTTTGCCATATTTCATCACCGCCGCTTTAAGGATTTCATCCTGTGGGAATTCGTGAAAATATTTAGATGATAAGAATGTAGAAATTTAGCGTAATATCGAAGGGAATGTTTTGAATCTCTTACCTCGGTGTTGCGCCAAACGCCGCCCTTTATCATAATCCGCGGCATTTTGACGGCTTTTTTATTTACTTCAACGCAAGAAAATTATGTTCTGTTGGGTTTCTTTATTGCTTCAGTTTTTCATGAGAAATTCTTTAAAAATCAATAAAAATAACCATAAAATCTGACTGAGCCACAAAATCACGAATGAATGAACGGACAGCGAACGAACGAACGACCATTGAGTACTAATATGTTTTTTTTGGGAAGTGTCTATACAGCGGGGCGCCCTGCCATATAGTGGTTTAATCTATATAGCAGGGCGCACTGTCATATAGCGTTTTGTCTGTAAATGGGAGTTTTTCTATTGACAGTTGTCTTGATAGTTCTGAATGTCAAACCAGAGGGCGCTGTGCTAAACTGAAATTTTGACGTTTCAATATGGCTGGCGTCAGCCATAGTTTTGTCACAGGTTCCGTTTCACGTTGTGTTCCTTACAAATTCATTATGTTAGTTTGATTTACTACAAAATAAACTTATCGCCTTGCTATTATATTGAGTTTCATGCGTGTAAGTAAACAAATTACCAATAATAAATTAAGAACAATTCATTAAACACAAAATAAAGAATAATTTATAAAGTGGTACAGTTTTTGTGTAAAGAAACGTTATTTCAATTTAGCTTAGCGCCCTCTACATGACACTCGAGAATCCCTAGAAAATTTCCCATTGGCTATTCATTGGTGCTCTTATTGCGCCTTGTTAAATCTGTAGGCTGAACCACCTGATTAATGGTCTGTAAGAAATATGGTTCCGTGCTTTGGAGAGCACGTTAAGCTAACAGTCCCAGTTGCTGTTCATCACTACTAACACGGCCGTTTTGTGTGTATTTCTACCTGCAAGAAGCCGTTCAACGCCGTCGCATAAAATAATTAATCTGCAATGACAGCTCGTAAATCCGCATTTCAGAGCGTCTGTCAGGAGAAAATTTCTACTTGTCATACCTACTTATCCTACCCCGTTCATGCGCACACATCGGATAAAATATAAAGTACCCAAATAATAACCAGGAATGTATGCCGGACCATGCACGGTATTCAGACTAGTGTTATAGACATTCAACGTACAAACAAACTGAAGTAATAATTTAATAAGTAATCTTTTTTTAAATTATAGTCACCTTACGAATCGGCTACAATGACAAGTTACCAAAAGCAATATGTGTGTAAAACGTTTCAGGTTTGTAGACTGACGCAGAATAATGAATACAAACTTTCTTTCTTTGACAGTCCGTCTATGTATTAGTTACTTGTTTGAAGAAAAGGAAATATATTTCGATCGGTATGAAGTGCAAATTAAAATCCAGAATCCGCAATCCGCATGTTACCACTTCCAATCGCTAATGTGATGACATCTAACAGTCTTACGTTCATTTACTTCGCCAAAACCTCGTTCAGAGTTTGTTAGTTTAAATTTTAAGCTAAGGTTATGTCATCCGAACCACGTTGAACTTACCCCGGGGTACGTTCAACCACGCGTACCAAGCACAGCGCCGCCGCGCCATCGTTCCAGCGACTAGGGATGTGTTAAATTAATAAAAACTGTTTGGTGCTCTTACTGCATCATTATAAAATCTTGCTATTTTGAACTGACTTCTCAGACTCAATGTCGCTCTTGTTTCAAAGAAAGTTTCGATTGTGAAATTGTTCCCATTTTGGATTAGATACTGCAGCAGACTGATGATAGGTTGCCCCACTGGGCTCTCCCCAATGAAGATTCCCTTTTTTTTCTCTGGCTGTTTGAAATGCATCTCCATTAACTGTCAATAGACAATAGAAAAAAAAGAATATGACAGAATGACAAATAATTTTGTTCGTTCGTTCTTCTTTGATTCGTTCAATTCGATGACGATTTTCGCTCGATGTTGTGTGTGAATTCGAAGTGACGTGATCGCAAAGAAAAACTAAAGATATTTGCAATAATTCGATCGTAATTTAGCCAGCGAAACAACAAATAATATATTACCTTCCATAGTAAACCTTCTCAGCACCGTAAGTATGAATAATAGTCGATTATGTTGGTATAAATGAGTCACACAACCATTTGTCATTCCTGTTTTTTCGGGCTAATAAATCCCCTGTTAGTTAATCATGATACAAACGTAATACCTAGTTTCTATGATCAAATGTTATTGTGCACCCATTCGTAAAAGTAAAATTGACTGCTACTACGTGAGAAAATGTGGTCGGAGTTTTCCGTTCGGAAAAGGTCTTTTTCTTAGTTCATTGTCGGTGTGTTTTTTTGTAGATGTCTGGCGCTGGTGGTCACAAACATCGGTACAAGAACGCAGGACTCAGCGCAGATGAGTTGCGTCGACGCCGGGAGGAGGAGGGAGTACAGCTTCGCAAGCAGAAAAGGGAACAACAGCTGTTCAAAAGGAGAAATGTCAATCTTCCAACTGCTAATTCTTCCAGTACAGACTTGCAGGTAAAAATGTGCTTATGATTGCCAGTGAATAGCCATTAACTCAGTTTGTTTTTACAGAAATTCATACTCCATAACAACTGACATTATCTCAATATAATATCTTCACCATAAGATCAGCAACATTTGAGCAACAGTTAATAATCTCAACAGCTAAAAATCTTAACAATTTACTTGGACCAGTAGTTCAAAATCCCATAAAATATTGATTAAAGGAGACCGAGCAGGAAAGTATGGAAACAATACCCAGAGCGAACAGATATAGGATGATGTTTAAAATAAAGAGATAATTATAAAAATGATTTTGATAAAATTTCAATTTGATATTCGATGGCTAAATGTGTAATTTTGCTATTTGATTTTGTCAGGTTCGTGGAAAATAAAGTAAAATAATAGACTGATTATATAATTAATAATGTAATTGTATTCACATATACTTAAAAAGTGTAATGAAAAGTCATTGTTGTAGTAATAAAGTAAAAAAAAACACAGTTTACATTTGAAAAATGTATATATTTATTTATTTTTTTACTAATTGTTTCCAATATCAATAACAATGGTATAAATATTTTTAAGTTAGTTTTTGTTTATATTCACATGAACGAAAGAGATAGAAGATTGTTTGTTTGTTTCGGAGCTGCTACAACTTCCTGGAATTGACAGCGGCGGTTGATCATTCTTATGCATACAATGACTTTTTTTATTATTTTACAAGCAAGTTGATTTTAAGAACTATACCTATCATTAAAATATATGTCTATCAAAAAGTACCCAAGTCAGGTTTACATTATTTAAGCTCATGAACAAGCCTTCTTGATAGAATTATTATTCGATATTGCCTTGTTTAATTATTAAATGTACAAAGATAATTATTAAATACTTATTGCAGATTGTTTTAAATTGCCTTAAAAAATCAAATAGCAAAATCACACGTTTAGCCATCGAATATCAAATTGATATTCTATCAAAATTATTTTTATAAACAACCCTTTATTTTAAACATCATCCTATATCTGTTCGCTCTGGGTACGTTTCGCTCGGTCTCCTTTCAAGAAGGTGCAGCAAATCATGACAGGACATAAGCTTCGTTTATTTAACCTCCCCGCTCGTCAAAGCACACATGTGTACATTAATGGCCGCCTACCGTTCGCTCGTCAAAGCACACATGTGTGCTTTAAGTATGGTGTCAAGTTTTTCGCGCGTTTTCGGTCCGTCAAAAATGATTCATAGACGAAACTTAACATTTTTGGTGAATGAAACGTGCATAGAACTGTTCAGAATAAAATTTTCATTATACTAGCAACACAAAGTGTAAAGCGTTAGAAAAAAAAAGTAAAATAACAAACTGTCAAAGTTGATCAACCGCTTTCGCCCGTCGGAAATTTTTGGTGGATGATGTTTTTAGTGCTTTTCATATGAAAAAAATATGTATGTATAGACAAATGGAGAAATGTATAATTGCATCACATATTTATTACAGATTGTGCTAAAATAATTGAACTTTATCGGTACATCATATATTTTTCGTAATTATATTATATATTGCGACGTCAGCAAAATTTCTAGACATGCAACTTCCAGGCCCAGAAAATAAAAAACAAAACAACATAAACATGCCGAAAATTTGTAAATAAACCGGTAATATATTTCCGCACTAGTATTTAGTAGTGGATTGAATGTAAACCGTAAAAATTTTAAATAATTTATATTTTTGCAACCATAGTCCTTGCGAAATTAGTCGCCATTTTTGTTTGCGAAATTTGACACCAGCGAACGGTAGCTGGGAAATGTCAGTTGTAAGTCTGAGAGGGTTAAGGATGACCACTAATGTAAACAAACTTTGTATGTAAATGACAGCTCACAACTGTCAGTTTCATACAAAGTTTGTTTACATTATTGGTCATCCTTAACCTTTTCGCCGCCAAGCCATTTGAGTAAAAAATTGCAACCAGCGCCACAACAATTTCTTGGTAAAGAAATACTCAATAAAATAGAGATGTCCAACAGTTCATATCGATAATAAATCTTCACTTTTTAAACCAAGTTTTAATTAATCTAAAACCATTATTTTGCCCCCTACTTTTCAGTTCTGATTTCATATAGGTCAAAATAATAATATAGGATAGTGGTAGTAGTGGTGGCCTCGTAAACAACACTAGGCATATTCAACAAGTTTATTTTTAGTTCAGTTTTCGATCAGCACTGACGCGTCTCTCTATATCGCGTTGTCGGTTATAGACGACTGTGGCGTCGGTGGCATTTCTATATTTTCAAACCCTTAGGACAAATAAGGATGCAATATAGAATATCGATAAAAAAATTTGAACATAATAGGATTTATGCTGGTATTCATTTTAATATTTTATTGTGACTATTTATTTTCTTTCATTTCTTTTTCTTCTTTGACTTACGTTGAATATTAATTAAAAACGATTTTAAATGGCACAAATTTCATGTGAACTTAATTTAACGGGTCAAATTGTGATACAAGATTATCCATACTAATATTATAAATGCGAAAGTGTGTTTGTTTGTTTGTTTGTTTGTTTGTTTGTCTTTCTTTCACGTTACAACAGAGCGATATCATGCAGTGTTTTTCAGGTGTGCAGTTAGGTGAGAGGCTGGAGAGTGACATAGGCTACTTTTTATCCCGGAAAAACATATTTTTCCCATCGGAAAAGCGATTAATGTTTAGCAATAGAATACACCCATACTACGAACATAGATGAGTATCATGCAGCGATGTAAAGCATTTTTTTTTTTTGAGAGCAGCTAAATGAAAAGCTGGTGAGTGACATAGGTTATTTTTTATCCCGGAAAAACATATTTTTCCCTTCGGAAAACCGATTAATGTTTAGCAATAGAATACATCCATACTACATACATAAATGAGTATCATGCAGCGATGTAAAGCATTTTTTTTTTGGAAAGCAGTTAGATGAAAAGCTGGTGAGTGTCATAGGTTACTTTTTATCTCGGAAAAACATATTTTTCCCATCGGAAAACTGATTATTGTGTAGCATAGAATACATCCATACCACATAAAAAAGATGTATATACAGGATGTAAGGGACAGCCCTCCGAATACTGATATTCCCATAGTAAATGCAGTGAGCTGATTGTGATTTTGTATGGGATATAGAAAAAAAGAATTTAATCTATGGCAGGTTGTTCAGTTTCATGGTTTGAATACACCCAATCAGTATTCGAAGGGCTGTCACTTACACCCTGTATAGCACTACTATGAGAATGTCTCTTGAATATGAGTTTTGGGATATGAATGTGGCTTTAAGGGTGATGTGGGTATGTACTTGAGATACTTCTTACCACAGTAGTAAAGTTAATTTCTACAGTTAAACATGATTTGAAAGTCCATTTCTATAATAATAACCATTTTTAGCACAGTAAGTTTGCCCTGCGTATACTTGCGAAGACACATAATAAACTTAAATTTTTTGGTACCATAGTCCTGAAAATTGAAGACTAGGCAAAATCATTATACTGCGTATTCATATTATTATAATTCCAATCCAAGAACATCCATCCCCAAGTTAATTTGGTTTGGAGCTAATATAGGTTTTCAAATCCTTGATTACATACCCACTCCTTTCTTTCATGTCTTCTTGGAGCATGTTTGTATGTAATAAAAATTTCAAAATAGCAGGAATATTAAAAAAAAATTAAAGCTATATACAAGTAGACACGGTTATGGACACAGAACAGAGCACTTCATACCCCGTCGAGTTTTTAAATTCATTGGAGTTGTCAGGTGTGCCCTCACATAAGCTGCAATTAAAAGTAGGCGTTCCAGTCATGCTTATGCGAAATTTAGATGCCCCTCGATTATGTAATGGAACGAGACTTCGTGTGACACAACTAGGACGGAACATAATTGGAGCCACCATCTTAACCGGCGTTGGCAAGGGTGAAAATGTAATAATACCACGGATCCCAATTATTCCCACAGATCTTCCATTCCAATTCAAGAGGCTGCAATTTCCTATCAAGCTTAGTTTCGCAATGACAATCAACAAAGCGCAGGGACAAACTTTAAAGGTAGCGGGGGTCCACTTAGAAAAACCGTGCTTCTCTCATGGCCAGCTATATGTAGCATGTTCGCGTGTGTCCAATGCTCAGAACCTCTTCATTTTATCCCCAGATGGTAAAACTTACAATATCGTTTACAATAGCGTATTAAAATAGTGCTCTGTTCTGTGTCCATTAAGCTGTGTACTATGTCTTTAACACTCTTCTGGAAACAAACGCTCCGAAACACTGTAAAAGCATAAATCCCTCCCCTTTGAAAGACAATTTTTGTATACGCGCTCTCCATCAAGATATGTCTTCCATATTACTCACGATAATTTTTCCGGTTTAGTGACTGCGTCTCTATTAAAATTACGTTATCTTTACTTTTAACATTAAATGCCTGTTTTTCCTTACACTATAAATGTGTCATAATCTTCTTTCTAGCGTCGTAATATCTTCATTATTGAAGGTCGTAATTCCCCTGATGGGAAATATTTTTCTCATTCAGGATTCTTTTCCATCGCTGCGTATCTTTGGCGACATAGAGCGCTGAGTGTATTTAATGAGACCACCTAATTGTACTGAAACCTCTTGGTCGTTTGCCATCGACTTTTCCAGTGATCATGAGTGCAAAGTGGCAAAAGAACTCAAGGATCATTCTTGCGCCTCATTACTTGATTTTACAATAGCCTGTATTAGTGATGGTAGCGCCCAGGTACCACAAATTATATACTTTTTCAAGGAAGTGAACCATTCCAGTGTAGTGTCGTCTGTGTATCGGTGAATAGTGATTTTAGTGCCCTCCCAGTTTACACAGTTGTTCGCCTTACGATGTGTCGTTTAGAATACACAACTAATTAATAAAACTCTATGAGTACGCGGGCGAAGCCGCGGGTAACAGCTAGTTATTAGATAATAAGAGATAAGATAATTATTTATTTAATAAACTTAATGACAAATAGGTACGTACCTACACTTATATGAAATAATTCTGTGGCTTAACCATTTCCTAAACTAAGAATATGAATTCCTGTATCTCAGGCAAATGGGAAACCGACATAACTATTATTTTAAGATTTTTGATATATTATTAAATACTTCAACATTTTTTTTCCTACCCGGTTTATTTGATTGTTTCTTCGGTTTTACTTTTTATAACGCCCTTCGTAAGGTATTGTACTTATATTAGCGGTTATTTATTAGCATTTCATAGTTACTTATAAAGAAGAGGCCTATGTCCAACAGTGGGCTAATATAGGCTAATTAGATAGATAGATGGATAGTTACTTAAGTATACTTTTATTAAATAAATAATTATATCTTGTATCACAATTTGACCCGTTAAATTAAGTTCACATGAAACCCTCCCAAACGCTCCTAATTAATTTATTCTGTAGAAGTTCTGCTGAACTAAGCTCGTCGGCACTCATTTTCCCATCACTATTTTTATGTCACTACTGCAATGACGTCAGAGCGTGTCGTCTTTACCCGACTACGGCGTACAGTGCACACACAATGGTCAAGCAATTATCGCTGTGCACAAGTCGCCGAAACCGGTTTGTCGATACTCAATCAAACAAAGAAAATAATGTCTAATACTTGGCGTATTTCTACAAATCGATGTCGGGAATATTTTCAATATACATTAAAATAATAAGAAAATGTTATTGTTATGACAAACTTGACAAATATCTAGGCATAGTATATTCCGTAAATATATTATAGATGTATCGATATTTTACATTTGTACTAGTAAGGAACAACACTTCCAGTCGTGTGGGGCCGACTATGGCGTGTGCGAATGGTACTTCTGACAGCTTCAAAACGTAATCAGTATTTTTCTTATTTATACTATAAATCTAATATATATCTAAGCGCAAAAGTTCATAAATCAAAGTAGAGGGTACAATAAATGCAATATGCGAAAAAATAAAAGATAGATACGGTTTTAAAATGCTAGTTTATGAACATAAACTTTAACGACGTTTTGTCGGCTGTACCCGACCGTGGCGCTGACGGCAAGTCGCGGGTTGTCGGCTATACCCGTCTGTGGCGGTGAAAAGGTTAAATACATACATACATACATATATCACGCCTATAATCCCTTGCGGGGTAGGCAGAGCGTAAACAGCCGCATAAAACGGACATTTACGCCACGTCTGACAAATATTTGAGGGTTATTTGGAAAATTGTGTATCGCTATAGTGACAGGTTGTCAGCCCATCGCCTAAAATTGCAATACACACCCTCAAGTCCCTAAGTCGCCTCTTACGACTCCCACGGGCAAGATATGGGGTGATGCTATTCTCAGCCGGCAACACACGGGAATAAAATGGGGTGATGCTATTCTAAGCCGGCATCACACGGTGAATGGATTTTAATGTACAAGTTTTCTTTTTCTAGGATGAAATCAACATATTATCAGAGTCGGATGACATCTCTCCGGCAATGGTGGCCGCCCTGTACAGTGACAATCCCCAGGAGAAGGTCATGGCCACGCAGAAGTTCCGTAAACTCTTGAGCAGGGAGCCCAATCCACCGATTGATGAAGTCATCAGAACCGGAATAGTTCCTAAATTTGTGGAATTCCTTACAGATAGCAGTAATACTACATTACAGGTTGGTGTTTTTGAATTTGATGCAATTTACGTAACCAATAATTTAATTTTGTATATTTAAACCATTTTATCAGTTACTTTTTTCCATACTCTACCTACATTCATACTAATAACATAAATCTGAGCATTTGTATGTATGTGTTTGTTACCTCTTCACACTCAAACAGCTTGACGAAATTGGATGAAATTTGGTACACAGATAAAATATTCCAATCTTATTAACGTATATGCTACTTGCGGGAAAACATGCCATTCCCACGGGAGAACTGAATAACAGTTGCGGTTAAAACAAGCAGCTGAAATCTAGTTTTATTACGAGGGCTTTAGTATTTACATGCTAGGTCCTAATGATCCTCGTTAAAATTTCTTTAAAATTAGAGTTCAAATTGACGGCCGATGAAATCTGTGGCGCTGTGGCGCAGTAGTAGTGCGACTGCCTGCAACGCAAAGGTTCCAGGTTCGTTTCCCGGTGGGGCACTCACCAAATCGATATTAGGTATTACTTCGTGAATTAGTTACCAGTCTGGTTAGGATATTGTAGGCTAAATCACCTGATTGTCAAAAAATAAAGATGGTTTCGTGCTTCGGAGGGCAAGTTAAGACGTTGGTCCCGGTTGCTGTTTATGATTACTTAGGCGGCGGTCGTTATTCAACCATGTCAGCGGCCTACTACTGGTAGTAGGCGGTTGTAAAACTCTGACACCAGAGTTCATAGAGACATTGGACGACTCGATGTCCAACACGAAAAGAAGAAGAAAGGCTAAAATCTTGTTTTCTTTCTGTCATGAGGGTCATCAAATACCAATGTCGCTTATCACTTTCTAACAAATCGTATTGTAAATGTGTGGAATAAACTCCCTGATGATGTTGTTTCTGCGCCGTCAGTAAACTCTTTTAAAAATAGACTGGACAATTGGTGCAAAAATAATAAAGACTTTATAAACAATAATATGCGCGTGTGTGTAATCAAATATAATAAAAATACATTAATTAACAAAACCAACACTGCAAGGACCTATCAGCATGTGTAGCTGCCTGTCCTATAAATAATAATAATAAATCGAATGCATTAAATGTGATATTTTTTTCAGTTTGAAGCAGCTTGGGCGCTGACGAACATAGCTTCAGGTTCCTCTGATCAGACCCGTATCGTGGTCGAATGTGGTGCGGTGCAGGTTCTCGTGGAACTGGTGGGTTCTGCCACCACTGACGAGGTAAATAAAATAAATCACCACATAGTTATAAAATAAAGTCGCTTCCACTGTCTTGGTGGTGTAATGGTAATGGTTAAACGGGCTGGTTTCCGCAACTCGACGTCTACTTGCGCCTATTTTGCGTACAGGGGATTACTACTCGAGTCATCCTAGCTCCCTGAGGAAGCTCAGTAACCCTACCAAGTCACTGAGTGCCTCAGGGATCGACCCCGGGGTTCCGAGGTACTTTGCCCGCTATGTTGCCACCTCTTTGCGGTGTCTTGGTGGTGTACCAGGCTAGTGTTGTATGCATAGATCTTTAATAGCACGTTCACACGATGCCAATATGGGCGGGGAAATAGTAAGGGAAGTGGGCAGCGCGAGCATGTAAACAGCTGCCCCTTCCCGTGCTCCCGCTGGTGTCGGCGTCTCGTGCGCGATCAAAGGAACGGCAGCACGAACGCGAGTTGGCATGCATTGCTATCTCGCTCACTCGTATTGCTGCAGTGAGAGTATGAGATTATTTAGAGATAAATTAAAATGTTACTTAATACTAGCTTTGTTACAAGAGTTATCTTTCGTTAATTTCATTTGCAACTACAATATTTATTAAATTTTATTTACAACTAGGTACAATATTTCTTTGTTTTATTAATTTATATTCAAATAACTCGTGGTCACATAATAAGTTATAATTATTGCTATAAATATTTTTTTATGCAAAATTATTGTTTTGTGCTCTGACTTATTTATAAATATATTTATCATTTATTATTTATCATTATCATTAATTACTTTCATTTATCATTATCATTTAACATTATAATTTATTATTTATCATTATCATTTATCAGTATCATAAATTTATCATTTAACATTATCATTTATCATTATTATTCACTAAAGCAATACACAATATTCCGAATAACCCTCAAACATTTGTCAGACGTGGTGTAAATGGCCGTTTTTTGCGGCAAGGGATTATAGGCGTGATATGTGTATGTATGTATTATTATTTATCATTATCATTTATATTTATCATTATCATTATCATTTATTATTATAATTATCATTTATCACGATCATTTGTCTTTACCATTTATCATTATCATTTATCATGTGTGTTTGTGTCCCAAATTGTATTATCATTCGTTGTCAGGTGCGGGAGCAGGCGGTATGGGCGCTGGGCAATGTCGCCGGGGATTCCCCGCGGTGCCGCGACACCGTGCTGGCGGCCGGGGTGCTTCCCCCGCTCGTAGAGTGAGTATGTTCATCGGGACATCGGCATTTCACCAAATAAGATTTAATTAACATAACATAACATGGGTGTCGTAAGAGGCGACTAAGGGACTCGAGGGTGTGTATTGAAATTTTAGGCGACGGGTTGACAACCTGTCACTATAGTGATACACAGTTATCTGATTGACCCTCAAACTTTTGTCAGATGTGGTGTTAATATCCGTTGAACGGCCGTTAACGCTCTGCCTACCCCGTAAGGGATATAGGCGTGATATATGTATGTGTGTATGTATATAAGATTTAATTTAATATAAAACACAGTACTGAAGTAGCGCCGTTCCAAAAGTCGTATTAGACAGCTGGCAGATTCGTGATAATTCTATGGCGGAGAGTCCATTTTTCTTTGTGTACATCTCTTTTAGTATGGAGATGACAGCTGTCAAATACGACTGACTATTGCAATTACAGTTAAAATGATAAAGATCAGTACCCGATATTATCAAACTACAGGCTACAATTTTACAGGTGAAATTCGATGTGAATTGCGTAATCGTTTAGCCATTATGATACCACGAATATGATCCGGCTACGCAATGTACTAAGAATTTTGTCTGTAGACTTGTAGCCTGTAGTTTCATAACATAGGCACCAGGTGGTCTAACATGCGTGCCACGATAAAAAAATTACCGCATGATATCGTCTGCGGCTCACTTCATTGTGATTAATTTCCGCACTATATTCGTCCTGAAGTTCTGTACGCAGACGACGAAATATGTCTTGATATTTCTTTTAAAGAAATAGATAATTTTTAATTTCTTCCCATTTCTTACCCATGGGTGTCGTTAGAGACGACTCAGGGACTCGAGGGTGTGTATTGTAATTTTAGGCGACGGGCTGACAACCTGTCACTATAGTGATACACAGTTATCTAATTGACCCTCAAACTTTTGTCAGAAGTGGTGTTAATATCCGTTTTACGGCCGTTAACGCTCTGCCTACCCCGTAAGGGATATAGGCGTGATTTATGTATGTATGTATGTATAATTTTTAATTTGTTTCAGGATATTGAACAAGTATACAAGACTATCCATGACAAGGAATGCAGTTTGGACACTATCCAACCTGTGTAGAGGCAAGAATCCACCAACTAACTTTGAGGCGGTGGCTCCAGGTAAGCATACTGGGTGTAAGGGACAGCCCTACAAATACTGATATTTTTAAACGACTGCCCAACCAAATAAGGAGTAATAATTTCTTGAGTTTGCACAAATATTACTCATCACAATAAAACAATTTTTAACGGATTTAAGTTGTGTTTATTTTGGATTTTACAACAACGGTTTCAGTATTTTGTGTGGAACCCGGACGTTACGCTAGGCAATTAAGAAATAGATGGCGGTAGAACAAAAATAATTTATATTTTAAATAATGACGTCTAACACCTTAGTCATCCGTGACCACGGGCTCTGTAAAGAACTCGAAACGTAGGAATTGTAAAATCCAAAATAAACACAACTTAAATCCGTTTAAAATTGTTTTATTGTGACAAATAAGGAGTGTAATGTTTTTAGAGTTCATGTATGTATGTATATATGTGCGATTCTTTATTCTATAAGGACGGAAACTCGTTATCCATTGAACAGATTCGAATGGGAATTGTATCGGAAGAATCCTTACATTATCCCGAATGTCATAGGTGAGGCTTTATCTCAGAAAGCAGTCGTGTTTTGATTTATTTTAATTTGTTATGCTTGTTTATTGAGCATCACCCCATTTCTTTCCCGTGGGAGTCGTAAGAGGCGACTAAGGGACTCGAGGGTGTGTATTGCAAGTTTCGGCGAGGGGTTGACAACCTGTCACTACACTATGCGATACACCATTTTCCGAATGTCCCTCAAATATTTGTCAGACGTGGCGTAAATGTCCGTTTTTGCCGCGGTTTATCCCGCAAAGGATTATAGGCGTGATATGTGTATGTATAGTTGTATTTTTGTGCAATAAAGAATTATACTATGATTTTATTATGCAGTCACAGTGGTATATATATATATATATATATATATATATATATATATATATATGTGGGGTACCGTCCCACTGCTCTGCCAACTGAGCTACCGGCGCCCCGACTGACACTTGCCAATTTTTCAATCTCTTGGTACTCGTCTCGTAGCGACGTACAAGCGACATCTAGTATAAGTTATTGTAAAGAATACTATGGTTAGTCCACAATTAGTGTAGGAAGTTGGCAGAGCAGTGGGACGGTACCCCACGGTCCCGGGTTCAAGTCCCGGCGGGCGCTGTCATTTTTTCAATTTCATATTTTCATGCCGTGTGATGCCGGCCTAGAATAGCATCACCCCATTTCTTACCTATGGGTGTCGTAAGAGCCGACTAAGGAACTCGAGGGATGTGTATTACAATTTTAGGCGATGGGCTGACAACCTGTCACTATAGTGACACACAGTTATCTGATTGACCCTCAAACTTTTGTCGGACGTGGTGTTAATATCCGTTTTACGGCTGTTAACGCTCTGCCTACCTTGAAAGTGATACAGGCGTTATTAATGTATGTATGTACACACGCCTATAATCCCTTGCGGGGTAGGCAGAGCATAAACGGCGGCCGCAAAAACGGACACTTACGCCACGTCAGACAATTTTTGAGGGTCATTCGGAAAATTGTGTATCGCCATAGTGACAGGTTGTCAGCCCATCGCCTAAAATTGTAATACACACCCTCGAGTCCCTTAGTCGCCTCTTACGACTCCCACGGGTAAGAGATGCGGGTGACGCTATTCTAAGCCGGCGTCACACGGTAATGTATGTATGTAAATTATGTTATGTTTTCCAATTTGCTCCTCCATCATCAGGTATCCCCGTACTGTCGCGGTTGCTGCACCACTCAGACGCGGACGTGTTGTCTGACGCGTGCTGGGCGCTCTCCTACCTGGCGGACGGGCCCCACGAGAAGATACAAGCTGTCATTGATGCCGGCGTATGCAGGCGGCTAGTTGAACTACTCATGTATGTATTTTAGAAAATTTTCAATTCAATTTAATACAATTTTTATTCAGTAAAACATATACATGACAATAAGGTCAAGTAAATTAATAGTACATTGTTGTCGAGGTATGGAAAATAAGACTTTGCTGGACGAGTATAGTTTGAAGTCCGAGCCGCAGGCGAGGACTTCAATTATACAAGTCAAGCAAAGTAATTTTCCCCGAGGCTTACATAGTGCTTTTCTCAAAAAAAGGCTAGGAAATGAAAGATTGTAAAAATTAGCTAACGACCACAACACAACGAAACAAATAAAAATTTACAATATTCCCACCAATTGTAATTTTTTAAAATAAATTCGCCTGTAAGGCACAGTATTACGTAATATTCAGCCATACTAAATGTTTAGTTCATTCTTTTCTTTTTTAATTCTGGACAGGCAAGGGTCTTCACATCATACAGCCTCGTCTTTAGTTACCTGTTTCATACAAAATTACGTTCCGTTTCTATGAGAGTCATCGAGATAATTTTGAAATCAAATTATGTGGGTTTAGCGTATAACGAATTTATCTTAATGGACACCAGCAAAGGATTTCCATACAACTTTGCTGGCGTGATCTGAGACGTGACAAACAATGTGAAACTTCGCGGTTTCTTTTTTTGAAAGAAATGAACACATTTCCTAGCATGTTTGAGAAAATTAAATTAATTAAACACAAGTGTAAAGTAATTAAAATATAATGTGTACAGAGTATAAGTAGAATAGAGACTACGGCCTAGAATAGAGATCGTGTGATGCCGGCCTAGAATGGCATCACCCCATTTCTAGACCGTGTGATGCCGGCCTAGAATAGCATCACCCCATTTCTTGTCCATTGCGTTATGTGTGACTGTAAAGCACATTTTACACTCGACATTTATCACTTTCAATATTTAACAACAGCTGCTCGTAAAATCATTCATTTATGTGATATACGGGGTGTAAGGGACAGCCCTCCGAATACTGATAGGGTGCATTCAAACAATGAAACTGAACAACTTTCCCCTAGGAACATATTTCAGGAAACAACAAAAAATATCTGACTTCTCATACTAAATTACGACCAGCTTGCTGCATTTACTATGGGAAGTCCAAAAATTTTTGACGTATCCTGGATCATTTTTTAATGGATAGTAGTTCAGTTTCATGGTCTGAATGCACCCTATCGGTATTCGGAAGGCTGTCCCTTACACACTGTATTGTAATCTACATAGGGGTATTTTTTATTTAGTTACCAAAATTTTCAAGTGATTCTACTTATAATCATGCACACATGCATATATGCATACATACACATGAAATCCGAAAAAAAATATGCTAGCTGTTTCATACATTTTGGTCGAGCAGGTATTTAATTGTCCATGGAACAAAGCTGTTCTTTTTTTGCGCATTTTTAAAGCCATCCCAAGACTATAAGTTGTTTTTAATCATAAGTAAAACAGCTTGCAAAGTTTGCATACTGAGTTAAGATAACACAGGATTCAATAGATCGATAGTATATAATAGATAGGATTAAAATAGGAACATCAATTTTTTATGTATGATGTGCAATAAAGTATAAATAAATAAATAAAAATGGAAAACTGACAGATTTGCCCCCAAATTCCCAAGTATAGTCTGCGGATGTAACGGATGTAAAATAGGCATATCCATGTTCTAAACAATACAAAGATTTGCCGCCAAATTCTAATCTTTAAGGAGAGTGTACTCGTGAACGACCTCGCCAGAGGCGCCACATCGCAAAACTATATATTTTTTCTTAAATCAAACAATCAATCAGAATGTCCTTTGCCCAAGTTTTTAGTAAAATTAGAACGTTCAAACTCAATTAAATTTTCGCTGTAATAATAATAATTATTATATTTTTAATGCACTACCTCTTTTGAGCTGATGCGTGTGTCTTAATTTTATAATTGTATAGTTTCTAAATGATTGCCATACTCAATTGAAGTTGATGACTATTTAATTTACAGGCACAACAAAAACACAGTAGTTTCCGCCGCGTTACGCGCCGTCGGGAACATAGTGACCGGCAACGACGCTCAAACCCAGGCCGTACTCAACTGCAATCCTTTGCCTTCTATACACGCGTTACTTCTCGCGCCCACCGAGGCGCTGCGCAAGGAGGCCTGCTGGACGCTCTCCAATATCACCGCCGGCAATGCGCAACAGATACAGGTACACAGATCACGAGTCCCTATAATGCACGGCAGTGTTTTATACAGCATAACAATGGCCGACACAAGATTGTTCAACACAACACACATCCTTCTATACACGCGTTACTTCTCGCGCCCACTGAGGCGCTGCGCAAGGAGGCTTGCTGGACGCTCTCCAATATCACCGCCGGCAATGCGCAACAGATACAGGTACACAGATCACGAGTCCGACATACATTCTGTCATACATTATAATGTATGACAGTGTTTTATACAGCATAACAATGGCCGACACAGGACTGTACATCACAACACACAGGCCATACTCAACTGCAACCCTTTGCCCACAATACACGCGTTATTACTGGCACCCACCGAGTCACTGCGCAAGGAGGCCTGCTGGACACTCTCCAATATCACCGCCGGCAATGCGCAACAGATACAGGTACACAGATCACGAGTTCCTATAATGTACGGCAGTGTTTTGTACAGCATAACAATGGCCGACACAGGAATGTACAACACAACATACAGGCCGTACTCAACTGCAACCCTTTGCCCATAATACACGCGTTATTACTGGCACCCACCGAGGCGCTGCGCAAGGAGGCTTGCTGGACGCTCTCCAATATCACCGCCGGCAATGCGCAACAGATACAGGTACACAGATCACGAGTCCCTATAATGCACGGCAGTGTTTTTTACAGCATAACAATGGCCGACACAGGAATGTACAACACAACACACAGGCCGTACTCAACTGCAATCCGTTGCCTTCTATACACGCGTTACTTCTCGCGCCCACCGAGGCGCTGCGCAAGGAGGCTTGCTGGACGCTCTCCAATATCACCGCCGGCAATGCGCAACAGATACAGGTACACAGATCACGAGTCCCTATAATGCACGGCAGTGTTTTATACAGCATAACAATGGCCGACACAGGAATGTACAACACAACACACAGGCCGTACTCAACTGCAATCCTTTGCCTTCTATACACGCGTTACTTCTCGCGCCCACCGAGGCGCTGCGCAAGGAGGCCTGCTGGACGCTCTCCAATATCACCGCCGGCATTGCGCAGCAGATACAGGTACACAGATCACGAGTCCCTATAATGCATGACAGTGTTATATACAGCATAACAATGGCCGACATAGGAATGTATAACACAGGCATACTCGACACACAGACTCAGACGCATACAGTTGGAATGCAGAGAAATCAAAAAGTAAAAATTTTTGAATTTGATGTACTCGCAATAAATCTTCATCCTCTCTTACCATCAGGTGAGATGGCAGACAAATGCGGACCTATTTTAAAATTATGATATTGTTTTCGATTGAACTTTTTGCCTTAGCTATGCGTCAAGCAGTATAATATTTTTCTGTTTTTTTTATAATGACTGATTATGACGTCAATAAGTGATAGTACTACCATACATTACATACATCAGCCTATTGCAGTCCACTACTGGACGTAGGACGTAGGCCTCCCCCTATCCTACATTGGAGAAAGTTAATTTCATTTTATGCAGTTTGTCTTGTCTCCACTAACATCCTATTTATTTATTGATACTAGGCTCAATCAAAATTATAATAAAACAAAACTTATGTTTTCTATTACAGGCGGTGATAGATGCAAATATATTCCCGGTGCTTATCGATATATTAAGAAATGCCGAATTCAAAACTAGGAAAGAAGCCGCGTGGGCGATCACTAACGCCACTAGCGGAGGGACTCATGTTCAAATCAGGTACTCATATTTTATTTTGTTTTATTAGTAGCCTATCAGATCCCACCCACAAATTGAGTGACAGAATAAGGATAAGTGATAAGAGAACGTTGCGCTATAAAAGAAGACGTAGTGACTGGTATAGAAAAAGGAATGCTGAGATGGTTTGGTCACATTGAGAAAATGAACGAAAGAAGATAAACGAAACAG
Source organism: Tuta absoluta (assembly GCA_027580185.1). NCBI lineage: Eukaryota > Metazoa > Arthropoda > Insecta > Lepidoptera > Gelechiidae > Tuta > Tuta absoluta. The sequence goes on from JAQAHW010000004.1 coordinate 2,490,489, forward strand.
GTGTATATGGCGAGTGTGGATGGGAACGTTGGAAGGGGAAGACCAAGACGCACGTACTTGAATCAGATCGGGGACGTTCTAAAGAAAGGTCAGGTCAAGAGTACCCTAAACCGACGAGCATGTATGAAAAGATTGATGCATGTTGAAGAAGCGAAAGAGGTATGTCGGGATCGTAGCAAGTGCAAAGATGTAGTCTCTGCCTACCCATAAGGAAAGAGGCGTGATTGTATGTATGTAGATCCCACTGCTGGGCAAAGGCCTCCCCCGTGGTCTGCCACTTGTTACGGTCTTGTGCAACCTCGGTCCAATCCTTTAAATGGACATCGAAATCATCACGCCATCTTTTTCGGGGTCTACCCCTGCGACGAGGTACGACTGGTACGTTATTAAAGTAAGGTCCGACTAATAAGCCTAATTTGAAAGCTCTCAGTTACATAATAAATTAAGTGTCAGAAACCCATGTTGAGAAAATCGAGCTGTCAAATCGAGTTCATTAAGTTGGCCTTATTGTAGTGAGAAATTTGTTCAAAATGTTACCTACCTACCACTTCGTTCATTTCTCCATTTTATCGAAAGGCGTACTTTCTCATTGGACGTAATGCTTCAGCGTTTGAGAATAAACTGTAATTTCTATAGGCAGAATGCATAAAGCAGGTGTTTATACAACTGTTCCCGAGTTTGTAAACTGAACATTTTAAGACTAGTGTAGATAAAAGAGCTATGCGTGAAAATGATGCCTTTCATTTCGTTCGTTGGCAAGCAAAAAAAGGATTTCTATATAAAAACCTTGTAACGTTGTGAAGAGTATATCTCGTAAAGGTAAAACTTCAGATCTAAGCACCTGAGCTGTCATATAAAATATTGTTTGTTTGGAAGCACCCTACATAGCTAATAAGGTGGCGGTCGCTGACAACCAAAAAAAAGTGCATCACTGCTCCATACATTCTGAGGCAAACCTGAATACAAAATTATTAATTCCCGTGTTAGGTTTACAATTTTAGGGCTACCGCAGGTCGTTCCTTTCCTGGCCGCGCTTAAAATTTTGCAATCTTTCAAAAATTTTAAACTTAACACGGGAATTAAGTACCTATTTTTTATTCAGGTTTGCCTCAGAATGTATGGAGTAGTGATGCACTTTTTTTTGCAACGCAGGCGATGGAAGAGGCGTCGTCACTAGTAATGTCGAAAGTCGCAGGTTCAAATCCTGCCCGCGCTTGAAAATTTTGCTTGTTTTCAAAAATCAAAATACTGACCTTTAAAATACTTTTTTTGAAAACTTGCAAAATTTTCAAGCGCGGGCAGGATTTGAACCTGCGACATTCGCATTACTAGTGGCGACGCCTCTTCCATCTGGGCTACCGCAGCTCATTCCTTGCCCGCCAATTTTGCAAGTGTATTTTAATGCCAGTAACGCGTGGCACGGCTTCATCTTTAAAATTCTCTTCCGTTTTCAGATACCTCGTGGACCAGGGCTGCATCCCGCCGCTCTGCGACCTGCTGACACTCACAGACGCGAAGACTGTGCAAGTGGCGCTCAACGGCATAGAGAACATACTGAAGGCAGGCCACACGCCGCACCAGCGCGACAACCCTTACGCCGTGCTCATAGAAGAGTGCTTCGGTAAGCAACATAACACACACACACACACACACACGACCTGCTGACACTCACAGACGCGAAGACTGTGCAAGTGGCGCTCAACGGCATAGAGAACATACTGAAGGCAGGCCACACGCCGCACCAGCGCGACAACCCTTACGCCGTGCTCATAGAAGAGTGCTTCGGTAAGCAACATAACACACACACACACACACACACACACACACACACACGACCTGCTGACACTCACAGACGCGAAGACTGTGCAAGTGGCGCTCAACGGCATAGAGAACATACTGAAGGCAGGCCACACGCCGCACCAGCGCGACAACCCTTACGCCGTGCTCATAGAAGAGTGCTTCGGTAAGCAACATAACACACACACACACACACACACGACCTGCTGACACTCACAGACGCGAAGACTGTGCAAGTGGCGCTCAACGGCATAGAGAACATACTGAAGGCAGGCCACACGCCGCACCAGCGCGACAACCCTTACGCCGTGCTCATAGAAGAGTGCTTCGGTAAGCAATATAACACACACACACACACACACACACACACACACACACACACACACACACACACACACACACACGACCTGCTGACACTCACAGACGCGAAGACTGTGCAAGTGGCGCTCAACGGCATAGAGAACATACTGAAGGCAGGCCACACGCCGCACCAGCGCGACAACCCTTACGCCGTGCTCATAGAAGAGTGCTTCGGTAAGCAACAAAACACACACACACACACACACACACACGACCTGCTGACACTCACAGACGCGAAGACTGTGCAAGTGGCACTCAACGGCATAGAGAACATACTGAAGGCAGGCCACACGCCGCATCAGCGCGACAACCCTTACGCCGTGCTCATAGAAGAGTGCTTCGGTAAGCAACATAACACACACACACACACGACCTGCTGACACTCACAGACGCGAAGACTGTGCAAGTGGCGCTCAACGGCATAGAGAACATACTGAAGGCAGGCCACACGCCGCATCAGCGCGACAACCCTTACGCCGTGCTCATAGAAGAGTGCTTCGGTAAGCAATATAACACACACACACACACACACACACGACCTGCTGACACTCACAGACGCGAAGACTGTGCAAGTGGCGCTCAACGGCATAGAGAACATACTGAAGGCAGGCCACACGCCGCACCAGCGCGACAACCCTTACGCCGTGCTCATAGAAGAGTGCTTCGGTAAGCAACATAACACACACACACACACACACACACACACACACACACGACCTGCTGACACTCACAGACGCGAAGACTGTGCAAGTGGCGCTCAACGGCATAGAGAACATACTGAAGGCAGGCCACACGCCGCACCAGCGCGACAACCCTTACGCCGTGCTCATAGAAGAGTGCTTCGGTAAGCAACATAACACACACACACACACACACACACACACACACACACACACACACACACGACCTGCTGACACTCACAGACGCGAAGACTGTGCAAGTGGCGCTCAACGGCATAGAGAACATACTGAAGGCAGGCCACACGCCGCACCAGCGCGACAACCCTTACGCCGTGCTCATAGAAGAGTGCTTCGGTAAGCAACATAACACACACACACACACACACACACACACGACCTGCTGACACTCACAGACGCGAAGACTGTGCAAGTGGCGCTCAACGGCATAGAGAACATACTGAAGGCAGGCCACACGCCGCACCAGCGCGACAACCCTTACGCCGTGCTCATAGAAGAGTGCTTCGGTAAGCAACATAACACACACACACACACACACACACACACACACACGACCTGCTGACACTCACAGACGCGAAGACTGTGCAAGTGGCGCTCAACGGCATAGAGAACATACTGAAGGCAGGCCACACGCCGCACCAGCGCGACAACCCTTACGCCGTGCTCATAGAAGAGTGCTTCGGTAAGCAACATAACACACACACACACACACACACACACACACACACACACACACACACACGACCTGCTGACACTCACAGACGCGAAGACTGTGCAAGTGGCGCTCAACGGCATAGAGAACATACTGAAGGCAGGCCACACGCCGCACCAGCGCGACAACCCTTACGCCGTGCTCATAGAAGAGTGCTTCGGTAAGCAACATAACACACACACACACACACACACACACACGACCTGCTGACACTCACAGACGCGAAGACTGTGCAAGTGGCGCTCAACGGCATAGAGAACATACTGAAGGCAGGCCACACGCCGCACCAGCGCGACAACCCTTACGCCGTGCTCATAGAAGAGTGCTTCGGTAAGCAACATAACACACACACACACACACACACGACCTGCTGACACTCACAGACGCGAAGACTGTGCAAGTGGCGCTCAATGGCATAGAGAACATACTGAAGGCAGGCCACACGCCGCACCAGCGCGACAACCCTTACGCCGTGCTCATAGAAGAGTGCTTCGGTAAGCAACATAACACACACACACACACACACACACACGACCTGCTGACACTCACAGACGCGAAGACTGTGCAAGTGGCGCTCAACGGCATAGAGAACATACTGAAGGCAGGCCACACGCCGCACCAGCGCGACAACCCTTACGCCGTGCTCATAGAAGAGTGCTTCGGTAAGCAACATAACACACACACACACACACACACACACGACCTGCTGACACTCACAGACGCGAAGACTGTGCAAGTGGCGCTCAACGGCATAGAGAACATACTGAAGGCAGGCCACACGCCGCACCAGCGCGACAACCCTTACGCCGTGCTCATAGAAGAGTGCTTCGGTAAGCAACATAACACACACACACACACACACACACGACCTGCTGACACTCACAGACGCGAAGACTGTGCAAGTGGCGCTCAACGGCATAGAGAACATACTGAAGGCAGGCCACACGCCGCACCAGCGCGACAACCCTTACGCCGTGCTCATAGAAGAGTGCTTCGGTAAGCAACATAACACACACACACACACACACACACACACACACGACCTGCTGACACTCACAGACGCGAAGACTGTGCAAGTGGCGCTCAACGGCATAGAGAACATACTGAAGGCAGGCCACACGCCGCACCAGCGCGACAACCCTTACGCCGTGCTCATAGAAGAGTGCTTCGGTAAGCAACATAACACACACACACACACACACACACGACCTGCTGACACTCACAGACGCGAAGACTGTGCAAGTGGCGCTCAACGGCATAGAGAACATACTGAAGGCAGGCCACACGCCGCATCAGCGCGACAACCCTTACGCCGTGCTCATAGAAGAGTGCTTCGGTAAGCAACATAACACACACACACACACACACACGACCTGCTGACACTCACAGACGCGAAGACTGTGCAAGTGGCGCTCAACGGCATAGAGAACATACTGAAGGCAGGCCACACGCCGCACCAGCGCGACAACCCTTACGCCGTGCTCATAGAAGAGTGCTTCGGTAAGCAACATAACACACACACACACACACACACGACCTGCTGACACTCACAGACGCGAAGACTGTGCAAGTGGCGCTCAACGGCATAGAGAACATACTGAAGGCAGGCCACACGCCGCACCAGCGCGACAACCCTTACGCCGTGCTCATAGAAGAGTGCTTCGGTAAGCAACATAACACACACACACACACACACACACACACACACGCACGACCTGCTGACACTCACAGACGCGAAGACTGTGCAAGTGGCGCTCAACGGCATAGAGAACATACTGAAGGCAGGCCACACGCCGCACCAGCGCGACAACCCTTACGCCGTGCTCATAGAAGAGTGCTTCGGTAAGCAACATAACACACACACACACACACACGACTTGCTGACACTCACAGACGCGAAGACTGTGCAAGTGGCGCTCAACGGCATAGAGAACATACTGAAGGCAGGCCACACGCCGCACCAGCGCGACAACCCTTACGCCGTGCTCATAGAAGAGTGCTTCGGTAAGCAACATAACACACACACACACACACACACACGACCTGCTGACACTCACAGACGCGAAGACTGTGCAAGTGGCGCTCAACGGCATAGAGAACATACTGAAGGCAGGCCACACGCCGCACCAGCGCGACAACCCTTACGCCGTGCTCATAGAAGAGTGCTTCGGTAAGCAACATAACACACACACACACACACACACACGACCTGCTGACACTCACAGACGCGAAGACTGTGCAAGTGGCGCTCAACGGCATAGAGAACATACTGAAGGCAGGCCACACGCCGCACCAGCGCGACAACCCTTACGCCGTGCTCATAGAAGAGTGCTTCGGTAAGCAACATAACACACACACACACACACACACACACACACACACGACCTGCTGACACTCACAGACGCGAAGACTGTGCAAGTGGCGCTCAACGGCATAGAGAACATACTGAAGGCAGGCCACACGCCGCACCAGCGCGACAACCCTTACGCCGTGCTCAAGAGTGCTTCGGTAAGCAACATAACACACACACACACACACACACACACGACCTGCTGACACTCACAGACGCGAAGACTGTGCAAGTGGCGCTCAACGGCATAGAGAACATACTGAAGGCAGGCCACACGCCGCACCAGCGCGACAACCCTTACGCCGTGCTCATAGAAGAGTGCTTCGGTAAGCAACATAACACACACACACACACACACACACACACACACGACCTGCTGACACTCACAGACGCGAAGACTGTGCAAGTGGCGCTCAACGGCATAGAGAACATACTGAAGGCAGGCCACACGCCGCACCAGCGCGACAACCCTTACGCCGTGCTCATAGAAGAGTGCTTCGGTAAGCAACATAACACACACACACACACACACACACACACACACACACACACACGACCTGCTGACACTCACAGACGCGAAGACTGTGCAAGTGGCGCTCAACGGCATAGAGAACATACTGAAGGCAGGCCACACGCCGCACCAGCGCGACAACCCTTACGCCGTGCTCATAGAAGAGTGCTTCGGTAAGCAACATAACACACACACACACACACACACACACGACCTGCTGACACTCACAGACGCGAAGACTGTGCAAGTGGCGCTCAACGGCATAGAGAACATACTGAAGGCAGGCCACACGCCGCACCAGCGCGACAACCCTTACGCCGTGCTCATAGAAGAGTGCTTCGGTAAGCAACATAACACACACACACACACACACACACACACACGACCTGCTGACACTCACAGACGCGAAGACTGTGCAAGTGGCGCTCAACGGCATAGAGAACATACTGAAGGCAGGCCACACGCCGCACCAGCGCGACAACCCTTACGCCGTGCTCATAGAAGAGTGCTTCGGTAATGTCACGTTCACACAATGTCAATATGGACAGGGAAATAGTAAGGGAAGTGAGCAGCGCGAGTGTGTGTACAGGTTACTCGAGCTGCTACACGTCATGCCGCTGCCACTTCCCGCGCTTCCTCGATTGTCGGCTTTAAATGCGCAAGTCAAAGAAACGGCAGCACAAACGCGTGTGAAATGTATTGTTATCTCGCTCACTCGTATTGCTGCGAGAAGAGGATGACGACAGTGTGTGAACACCAAATTTTAAAACACTTCCCGTGTTAGGTATACAATTTTTGAAAACTTGCAAAATTGGCGGGCAAGAAATGAGCTGCGGTAGCCCAGATGGAAGAGGCGTCGCCACTAGTAATGCGAAAGTCGCAGGTTCAAATCCTGCCCGCACTCGAAAATTTTGCAAGTTTTCAAAAATTGTATACCTAACACGGGAAGTGTTTTAAAATTTGGTACTCAATTTATCGCTGGTTTTCATCGCTTAGACTACATTCAATCTGTAAAGATAGAATTAGTCGCCGGTCATTAGTTGCAAAAACTAACCCGGTAGATGGAGCCATGCCAAGCGTTACTGGCATTAAAATACACTTGCAAAATTGGCGGGCAAGAAATGAGCTGCGGTAGCCCAGATGGAAGAGGCGTCGCCACTAGTAATGCGAAAGTCGCAGGTTCAAATCCTGCCCGCACTCGAAAATTTTGCAAGTTTTCAAAAAAAAAAAAAGTGTGTGAACACTCACTCGCGTTGATACTTCCGCGGAAGTATTTCGAGCAATATTCGTGACAGCGGCAGGAGCAGGTGCATGGTGTGAACGTGCTATAAGGCCCAAAAGCGCTGCCTTGAAAGGGCTGCACGGCTTGACATTATAACACGTCCGAATTTAAAAGGCGCATCGTGCCTAGATGTAATACGGTGAGGTCTCGTCGTGTTCGTACGGGTTGTACTTTCCGTGGCACGTCACATAGCTGCCCGATCGGCGCAGCGTTGGCGCTAATATCGCGTGACAAAAGTTGATTCATCCTTAATTCTTTTCCAGGCGTCGACAAAATAGAGTTCCTCCAATCACACGAGAACCTCGACATCTACCACAAATCGTTTGAGATCATCGAGAATTACTTCGGGTCGGAGGAGGAAGATGGCCGGTTGGCGCCTCAAGTCTCCTCCACCACGGACCAGTACCAGTTTGATGCTGACCAGGCCGTGCCAATGGGCGGGTTCCACTTCTAGTGAGTCAGAGACAACATTCCTTTATTCCATGTGCCACAGACTACGCATACCTAGAGGCGACACTCCCGCGGTAGACGCTCTCAACTAATCGGACAAGATATCAAGACGTGTGATGATTTTTTTATTTATTTTATTTATGATGGGTTTGCTCTTGACTCTAGTCTAGGTCATAGGACAGAGACAGAGTCTAAGATGGAGCGAGCTCACCCAGAAGAAGCCTGTTCACTCTTACTTTAAAGAGATTAGGGTTGTATGCGTTTGGAAACACAGACGCAGGTAGTAAGTTCTCTTTATCAGTGCGCATTATAAATGATGACTGGAAGCGCTTAGTCCGATTTTAGTAATTCACTGGGAATATTCCCAAGGGGTTCCACTTCTAGTGCTGTAAGTCAGAGATAACATCTCTTTATTACAGGCGCCATTGAGTTAACAATGTGACGTTCCCATTTTAGTAATTCACTGGGAGAATTCTTTTAGTCCTGTGAGTCGAAGGCAACATCTCTTTATTCCATGTTCCATAGAGATAGCAAACAACAACTACAAAGACCTTTTTTACTTTACTTCTAAAATTGTTTGGTAAATTGCACTCCAATGGCACGGACTCCATTTTGGCCGGCTGAAACTAGTGATATGCACGAATATAATAAAAACAGTCAGTCTTATGCATCTTGCTTATACTTGCGTATGCAAATGAAGCAAAATTGAATAAGATATAGTTATTTTTTTTAGTTAGTTGTTAGTGTGTTAGTTACCAAATCGTTAAACTCATGCCCTATTCTCGCTGAATCTATTCTAAAAGATAATGTAAACCATTGTGATAAATATTTTAAATTTTTTTACGTTAGTAACATTGAAATAATAAAAGTATTTAAAAGTTTACAAATGAAAAATACTTCAGATCTCCACGGCCTCTCTGTTAAAATTATTAGTTCCATAATCGATTGCATTTCTCCATACCTAGCATGTATTTTTAATGACTGTGTAGACAGTGGCGTGTTTCCTGACTTGATGAAGCATAGTAAAGTTATTCCCTTGTTTAAAGCTGGTAGTACTACTGACCCTACTAATTTCAGACCTATATCAATACTACCAACACTAAGTAAAATTTTTGAAAAAGTTATTTTAAATCAATTGCAAGGACATTTTTATCGTAATAACTTAATGCACCTGCAGCAATTTGGTTTCACACGTGGTCGCTCTACTACTGATGCAGGTGTGGATCTCATCAATCATATAATCGAAGCCTGGGAGGAATCTCATGATGCAGTAGGTGTGTTTTGTGATTTGTCCAAGGCGTTTGATTGTGTTCATCATGATACTCTGGTCAGGAAGCTACATCACTACGGCGTAAAAGACCACGCTCTTAGTCTTTTGGAATCATATCTTAACAATAGAATCCAAAAGGTCGATGTCAACGGTGAAAGATCATCTGGATCAAAGATAAGAATGGGCGTTCCGCAGGGTTCGATTCTTGGTCCTTTTTTGTTTCTTGTATATATTAATGATCTACCATATCTAGTTAAAGAAAAACATGATATAGTTTTGTTCGCGGACGATACCTCTCTACTTTTCAGAGTAAAGAGGCAACAACTCAACTATGATGACGTGAACAAAGCTATTACCGATATAGTGCAATGGTTTACAGTAAATAACCTACTATTGAATGAAAAGAAAACTAAATGTATCAAATTTGTATTACCAAATGTTAAACCAAGCTCTACAATTATTAAGGTAAAGGATGAAAAGTTGGACCTTGCGGACTCAACTGTATTTTTAGGCATAACTTTGGACGCCTCGCTCCAATGGGGGCCACATATTGAGAAATTGTCGAAGAGACTGAGTTCAGCAGCATACGCAGTTAAAAAAATAAGACATCTCACTGATGTAGACACTGCAAGACTAGTTTACTTTAGCTACTTCCATAGCTTAATGTCTTATGGCTTACTATTATGGGGCCATGCTGCGGATGTGAACAATATATTTGTTTTGCAGAAACGGGCTGTTCGTTCAATTTATAAATTGGGACCTCGAGTCTCCTTGAGACAGAAATTTAAAGAAATCAACATATTGACATTTGTGTCACAGTACATATACGAAAATCTAGTGTACGTAAAAATAAATATTGATTCTTTTAAGAAAAATTGTGACAGGCATAATTTTAACACTAGAAATAAGGAGCAACTTGCTGTGCACATGAGCAGGCTTAGTAAAGTAAGCAAAACTTTTAAGGGCAATTGTATACGCTTTTATAACAAACTTCCTAAAGATATTCAAGACTTACCCTTAAATAAATTTAAACCAGTAATTAAACAAAAATTGTACAAGAAAGGCTATTATGAAATATCAGACTATATGCAAGATAAATCTCCATGGGTTTAATTCAAATGTATAAAGTAAATATTTTATTAGACGAACAAGTAGATTTATCTACTGCAATTTTTTGTTATTATTATATTTTTTTTTATGTAGCCATTTTTGGGCTATACATATATATTATTCGTTATTTCCAAAATTAGCTAGGGCAGTTTAGGGCCTAGAAAGATTGTTAATTTAGAGTAGGAGCACTTCTGGGCAGGTTTTTTGGGGGGTTTTTCCTGTTCAGGGGGTCCGGTTAATTATACGCATGTTAATAACACGCTTTGGAAATCTTGACTAAAATTTGAAACAAATGTCGTTTACAAATGGTGGTGGCGTAAAGTTACGTGCTGTGTGATTAACCTGGCCAGCCCCGAGGCAGTGCCTTTATTTTTATTTTTATTTTTTTATCCCGCCCGAGCCGGTTTTCTATTAGGACAATACAAAATTGTTATAAAAAGAAGAAGATTGCGTTATGCAAATTTCTTTTTTTTACAATTACCGATCATGACGTCAATAAGTGATAATGCTATCCTACATTGAATAAAGTTATTTCATTTTCATTTTCATTTTCATTTTCATTTTCATTCGTCTAAAAGTATAATTTTATGTTGGTCCAATAGCTTTATTCATAATTCTGTGGTCCAAACTGTCAAACCCAGTCTGAGCTTGACTGTACCTAGGATATTATAAATCACTTATTGACGTCATGATCCATGAAAAAAATATATCACACTTTTTTTTTATAACAATTTAAACGGATAGCAATCTCTTCCGGGCAACCTCTACCTTAATTGAAAGACAATTAAGACATACTTGTAAGTAGTTGCAGTAGTAAACTAGCATATCGTACATACGTTCTATAGTACGGTTATTCAAATAGACCATATATGACAGCTGTCAGATTCGTGCTAATGGTGTCTATTTACCTTTGTTGACATCGCTTTGGGTATGGGACTGATAGTCGTCAAATATGGCTTATTGGGATGGTCTTACTATTACAAATTATACATACATGCCATATTTGAAAGATCTCAGACAGGGACCGGAAGCGCTTTCCCTTTAAGGGGTTTTTACCAGGGTTTGGAAGCAGAATATTTCTTTTATTTGATAAAAATACACGGCGATATTGCTTGATATTTTAATAACTATTCCTTCACACGGAAACCCAATGAAAGGCTTTCCCAACGGGTAAGTTAAATTGTTGCAAAGCCAGAACAAAAAAGCCTATTGAACGACTGTCCTAATCTGCTAGGGAAACCCTTCGATAGCGCTTCACGCGAGATAGTTCATGCGAGTTAGTGCCGTATGCGTAAGTAGTTAATATGAGTGAAATTGACTTTGCAATAGTGCCGCTTGGAAAAGTGGAGATTCATTATCACTAGACATTTTCTTCAACCAAATATTGAATAAGTACGACAGAAAACACATATTTATCAAATTTAAGAACAGGATATTATTTATGTACAAATTCATTTTCAGATTTTGCATTTTTCAAAAAACATCATTTCTAGTTCAAGTTCAATCTACCCTTATTTTGTTATAATTTATAATCAACAGAGTCCGTCCGTCCGTCCATAAATACCAAAAATGCTGGGTAAGCCTATGAAAGACTTTGGTTAGCGCTAATCACTTTGATTTGTTAAGTTTTCCCAAAATAAAAAGGGAAAGCTAAACATTTAGCTTGTATCCCAACGCGGTTAGCAAACGTTGCGCTAGCCAAATGAGTGGGAAACCCCTTCAAAGGGTATTGAAAATTAATCCGCTCGTCCGGTCCCTGATCTCAGATTCGTGCTAATGCTATGGAAGATGATCCATTTTCCTTGACATCTGTTTTAGTATGCAACTGACAGCTGTCAAATGCGGCTAATTAATAATTTCTCTAACTCACAAAATGTTTCTTTTCAGATGTGTGACAAGACGGTAGGGGTGAAAGTTTTGAAGCGGCCGTTTTAAAATCGAGTGTGTAATTTATTCTTCATATTTTGCACATCTGTATAGGTTTTTTTTAATTTATATTAATAATGAAATTATTACCAGAACTCGCCTTCTTTATGTTTATGTTTCGCAAATGTAGATAAATGTGTATTTATAGGTTCATTTATTTGTAGAAAAAAACTATAATTGTTGGCCTTAAACCATTGTTGTGGGTGATAAATCTTGTATATTGTTGTATGGAAAGTAACATTTTATTGTTCATATCGTATTAAAGATGGTACCGACATAAACGTGATTTTATTTAACCGTAACATCTCCATTGCATATATTATCCAATCATAAACCTCGAAATCTCAGCTCCGCGTCAGTAATTGGTCAATTCATGCATCGCTCAATGGAGATACACCATCAATAGTTCTGCTAAAGGGCGTCGCAGACCTAGCGCCACTAAAAAAACTTTGCTTCGTACACAAACACATAAGGTTTATTTAACTTCACTCGTCTCATAATGTTCTAAATTACGATCTCGAAAACACTTGTTTACAGACCTACTTATGCCTCCTGCCTATTGAAATTACAGTAAAAATAAATTACAGGATTGCAAGATTTAGCGTAAGGCCGTACGCTCCCTTACGGGACGGCCCGCGCGGGCCAGATTTGACAAAACACAAGATTGGCGCCTCGTGACGCGGCCTGCGGTCGACTGCGCCGCGGCTTCAGCAACCCGCGGCGCACGCGCGTGTTTGTTTTGCAAAAATCAGTACTCGCCGCTACGTCGCGCGGGCCTCACGCTCCGGTACGATCACTCACAATGACGTATATGCTTCTAGACACGGAACGTATTATTTTAGGAGAACCCTGTGCTGTGGGATATGTGCCACGAACTCTATAAAGCTAAAGATGCCAGGCAAAGTGCCTAACTAGAAATTTGCAGAGATTTTTCATAGTTTTAATGAAAATAGTAAACAGGAAAAAAAGGATGCTGATAGGTACCTATTGTTGAGGTTTATTTTATTAACTACGTACTAAAATACCTATTTCTTGTTTAACATTACTACCTACGGTTATTTTTGTACTTAACTGTATTAATTCTACGTTTCTTTGCCAAATTATAAACTATAAATTGATCCATGTCAATTTTCACGGCACACAGTTCTTCGCACACGACCGTACACACGCTCAGTCTACCAAAGTATAACCCGTACGAACACGACGACAATTGCCATATTACAACTACCTAGGCACCAGGATCTTATTTCGATAAAGTGGCGAAATGAAACGAATTTATTTTTTGCCAATACTCAAATCGCCATCTTCCGCCGCACTTGTCAGACGTTGTTGTACGGTAATTGTTCAGTTGTTGTTATATAATATTCTTTATTGCACAAAAATACACAGAAAAATATATATAAAATTTTTGTCGCAAAGGCGAGCTTATCTCTAAGAAAGAAATCTCTTCCAGCCAACCCATGTCTTGTGAGAGAATTTAAACTTTAAAGGTTAAGATGTTTTATAAGGTTGTTGTTGAGATGTTATTCAGTTGTACAGATGTTGTTCAGTTGTTGTTCCGATTAAATGTTCTTCAGTTGGTTAGTTGATGTTTAGACTCTGACTCGTCTGAACACGACGACACCTCGCCGTATTATAGAGCTACACACACGTGCCTTCTGTATTCGGACGGATAATAATGTCAAAAAGCGCCGGCGCGTGCTGCCCGCTTAAAGGAGCGTTGGGCCTTTTCAATTCAAAGATTTAGCCTAAATCTTTGAATTTTAGACCCGATTCGTTCTATTATTAACATGCTTTTTTAGATTCCTCTTTTTACTTGCCAATAATACTCAATTTGCCGTGTGATGTCGGCTTTGCCGTGTAATGTCGGCTCAGAATAGCATCACCCCATTTCTTTCCCGTGGGAGTTGTAAGAGGCAACTGAGGGACTTGAGGGTGTGTATTGCAGTTTTAGGCGGTGGGCTGACAACCTATCACTATGGTGATACACATATTTCCGAATGACCCTCAAATATATGTCAGACGTGGCATAAATTTCCGTTTTAGCGGCCGTTTACGCTCTGCCTACCCCGCAAGGGATAATAGGCGTGATATATGTATGTATGTATGTATGTAATAATACTCAATTTCAAGTAATGTAAATATTTATTTCTTTTTTAATAGCTGTCGCTAGTGTTCTCACATTTACCTCTACCAACTAATATTTTCTTGAGTTTGCACAACTATTACTCATCACAATAAAACAATTTTAAACGGATTTAAGTTGTAAGTTATGTTTATTTTGGATTTTACAATTCCTACGTTGTAAAATCCAAAATAAACACAACTTAAATCCGTTTAAAATTGTTTTATTGTGATCTACCAACTAGTTACACCAATGTCACTAAAGAATACTTTTGCTCTTAAATACCAATATTCTCTATGAAGTCCCTCCCAAAATTCCATCCTGTCATAAAAAGGGTTCCTCCCTTTGGTTAACTCTGGGCCAATAGACAGATAATTTAATTTTTCCGGATTTTCTACCGCATCCCATTTGATTTGAAAAAGCGGGTCATCTTCATCTGGGGTTGGATTGCTGAAACAAATAAAAGCAAAAACATTTCGTCATTTTGATAAGTATTTTATTTTATAATATGTTACAGACACAACAGTCTACTGCTGGCCATGGACCAACCCCTATCGGAGGTGTTACCATACTCACCACGCTTGGCAAGCGGATTGGCGAACGCATTGATAGATATTGATTTTAAAGGGAATGCTGCTACTCATTCCCTTAATTTATCCCTATTTCGCTTTTTACGACACCCAAGGGTTGCACGAAGCTAATCTATGCCACGGCAAACGGCTGCATAAGTCTTTCCTCGTCAATATCGTCGAGACTACAGCCTCTGTCCTTGCATTGTGATGTCCACTCAAGTAGCTATACCGGTTGAGTAAACCGTATACATATAAGCTGCTACTTTAAATGGTTGTGTGAAATCTAAAATGTCAAAAACTAAGTAACAGTGATGTTATCGCAAAAAATGACAGTATGGCGAAAACGGGAGATCGTGCTAAGGCGTATTCTGTATGAGACATTCGTCCAGCAGTGTATTTTTGGAGGACTACGAAGCCACGGGTCTTTTAAACCTACGCCTGACTTTTTGGTGGGAAGCACGGGCTCACTCGGAGGAGTTTTTGTGGTTGTTCTACTAATCAGCTCAGCCCTAGTTAAAAGTTGTTCTGGGCAAACTTATTGGACTGAATCTCCCCGAAACATGCCAAGGTTCCCAAATTGGGGACCAAATGGGGAACCTCCGCGCCCCCCACCGGTGGGGGCGGTGTGATCTAATCGCAATCAAAGGTTATGCTGGACTTAAGTCATGATGGGCCTGATGCATGTGGTGTAAATTATCACCTTATTCTAAGGTAGAGGTTAAGTGTGTAGTCGAGGGTGATTCAGCCGAAAAGCTTTACAGCGGGAACTTTCAGCTGGTTTGAGCCCCTACGAAAGTAGTGTGCACTTTTTTCGGGATTGATCTCATCGATTCTCCAATTTCGGAACCAGCTCCCTAGGGAGTATAGCGCGCTCCAAGTTTGTCATGGTAACGGTTGGATGCGTAAATAGCAGTGTCATCAGCGAACATAGCCAGCTGAGAACTAGGACGTCGCTAGTGTATAGCGTAAAAAGTAACGGGGACAGGACGGAGCCCTGGGGGACTCATGTCTGATGGAGTGGGACGACGATCGAGTGCCTTTAACTCTGTAGCGAAAGCTTCGATGCGACAGAAAGTTACGTACTAAACGAACGAGACGATCGGGCACAGCGAGCTGTATTGCTTGTACCTATACAAGCCCGTTGTGCCAGACCTAGTCGAAGGCTTTCGTCACATCGAGAAAGACTAAACCTGTAGAGGTCTGCTTGGACGAAGCATTGTACTTGAAATAATGAGTTCGAAAATGCGGAGTTGGGCATAGCTCATGCGTTCATAAAGTATTGCGAGAGGGTTCAGTAGGCTGATCGGACGTTAGGAAGTGGGCTCGTTGGTCGGCTTACCCACTTTGTGAATGCCGATGACCGTTGCCTCCTTCCAGCAAGCCGGAAAGGTGCAACTAGGCATGGCGGCAGTCAGAATCGGGGTGAGGCGACTGATTAGGTGATCGGGGAGAATCTTCATGACACGGATGGCGATATTATCCGGTCCTGAAGGCTTTCTAGGCTTGCATGCTTTATGGGGTTGCACACTTCCATCATAGTAAAGGCTATGAGTTGACGGCCTCATGGGAGTAGGAAAGTGAGACCTTCGACCTCGAAGTTGACGGTCGAGACGAATGTCAATTCGCAAGGGGCGTGCTGGGGGTGCATTGGGCTGCGAGTCTGTCAGCCAGAAATTAATTTTGTTCGTCTAGCAGTTGACTGCAATATGATGTGATGTTATGGAAACGTACCCATATTTAGCAAAATTTGTCCATAATTTGATAACTTTTTTCCTTGTTCTCACTGAGTTTCTGCTGCCTCTACATATTTCTGGACCTGCACTAGATATCTTCATGCCGAATAGTAAAGGTATTTCTGCACAATGTCCCATGGAGTTAAACATTTTAAATTTTTCTGGGACATCCCATTCCCCGGTGAAGTCTAATATGTAATAATAAACAGGATAGTCTGGTGCAAATTGACAGTGTAACTTGATGGCTCTGTGGACATAATATAGATAGTGATAATCGCTGATAAACTGTATAAATTGTGTTTTATTGTGTGGTTTAAGAGTACACTCTCCGTCCAAATAAAATCTCAGCACCTCAAGCCCTATAAGTTTTGATGCATCTGGGTCTGAGGACATTGATCTTGGGACAATCAGTTCAGGGTTTTTGTTGTACTTCTCAAAATCTTTATAGAAATTTTCGTTGACTATTTCTACTATGGAGCCCTCAATGTTGTTAGAACCCATTATAATAGGTACTTTATTGTAGTTTCCTGATTTTAATATCATTTCTGGACTTTTGGTTAAAAATGCAGGTTGGCCTTCAAAATCTTCCTCTATGCTAGGACTAAACACTAAGAAATTTGCACCAGTGATTGCTTTATTTATCATATTCCAAACTGCTTTCACAATTTTTCTAGCTTCAATAGTTATTAATTCTTCCACAATAGCCACTGAAGAAGTTCTTGTTATCCCTAATTCCTTCGCCAATTCCATTACAACTAGGATGGGGTTCTTACATAAAGACCAACTACTCAAGGCACTGGCACTTTGTATTATAGCTTTGTGGAACAATCCAGCTGCCATTGGAGACAGCATCAGTAAATGTACTGCGGAACCACCAGAACTGCTTCCAAATATTGTTACGTTATTAGCATCCCCTCCAAAATTATTAATGTTGTTTTGAACCCATTGCAATGCCAGAACTATATCCTTCAATCCACAATTTCCAGGTGCAATAAATTCGTTGATTGATAAAAATCCTAAAGCGCCCACACGGAAACCACACCTTACAAATACAACGTCTTTATCAACAAGTAATGATGGGTCAATGATGTCATCTATGTGGTAGAAAAATGCATATTTGCCTATCCAGAACATGACTGGTAATGGTTTTTCAGAGTTAATATTTGGGCTGATCACATCAAGGTATAGGCAATCCTCAGACCCAACTAGATCATCGTTGAAGTTGAATCCCATTGGTATGGGTGCATCCTGTGTGCAATCTATTAAATTTGTCCAAGGCTTCGGTGGTAAGGGTGGCTGAAATAAAATATATGAAGTAATAAGAGTTTCGTACATACTTATATCACAGTAGACAGAGCGTAAACGACAGACCATTTACGCCACGTCTGATAAACCATTGAGGGTCATTTAGAAAAGTGGAAGATAACCATTGTGACAACGCCTTCAATTGCAATACACGCGTAACCCTCGAGTCTATTTGTCACCTCTTACGACCCCCAAGAAAAATAAATGGGGTGAGGCTCTTCTAATAGCCGACAAGGCACCGTTTTGTACTTACGTCGTTAATTCGTTTTCAGGTCACATATGTAATACGACAACCGTGTTTTTAGTTTCGAAAAGAATAGTATTTTCACATTATACACACTTTGGTTCAACAAATAATAAAGTAAGTAAGTAAGTACTTACTTTGAAACGTAGGTCTTCGACTGGTGGTTGCGCATACGGTATGCCTTTAAATGTATAATAATCTCTTTCATTTTTCCTTTCAATGTAACCACACACTGGCCCATCTTTCGTATCGACTTTGCACTTCAAGTCATTGGGTATAGATTCCATTTTTATACGTTGTTAAACTAAGTGAGACACAGGTGTCCGCAAGACATAATATCACAAAACTGTCAAAGCACTATCTAAGCAAATAACTGGACCTTTCAAAATACCATTGGCATATCGATTTAGGCCACTGTTGTATATTACCTTTATCGTTGTATCAATATCACGTAAAGATACCTACAGATTCTTATCTCACTAAGTTGTACATGTAGTATATAAAATTATGAGTCATTCCGAGCGACGGAGCCCCGAAAGTAATGGAATGATTTTATCTACTCGTCTCAATGTTCGGATTACAAACTCGAAAACCATTGGTTAAAGGCCTGCTTTATGGATTCTGCCATTAGAAATTACATTTTCTTCACAAGCGCTGTAGCATAACGTCATAAGTAGGTATGTTGCAAGCCTTGCGATAAAATGAAAAAATAAAAAGCAGTCAATACTCAAGTAGGTATGCCGTCATAAATAAATACCTATTCTGAACATTTCACACAGCGTCATCTAGGCCCAAACTTTAGCAAATCTTTTACTATGGCAACTAGATAGCTGAAATACATACATACTTTTTGTAAATAAACACATACAATTCATAGACCCAGACTCCACACAAATATTTGGAAATTACACTCCACACACATATTTGTGCTTCGTAGGGATCGAACCCACAACCTTTGGCGTAGCAGGCAGGGGTAGGTACTATTCACTACGCCAGATGATGTTGTGTTGCTCAGTTGATTTTCAGGTGTCGTTTAGATGGTGTTCAGATATCGTTCAGTTATTGTTCAGGTGTTCTTCAGTAGTTGTTCAGGTCCAATCCAAATATGGACCTCCCATACAAAAATTGTCAAAAATTTATCACTTTGTATGGGAACTTATGGGAAGTCAAATTTATTTTTCGAATTACGACCTATGTTTCTTAAATAAAGTTGTTCAGTTGTACGAATAGGACTCCCTTTAAAATATTTGCATTTAATATCTGAATTTAATAGGACCTTAAATACCTACCAATCAGATTTTTCAAGGTAGAATCTATAAGATATGATTTCAGGTGCTATCTTTCAATAGACCAGTAGAAACACCAATATGGATGGCAGGCAAGTACCTCTGTATCCTACATTTTCTTCTTGTGAGTACGTATCTGCACTTCAATCTTCTCTTCTCCAGCGAGTTTTCGATAAATTTAGTTTTCTGTTTGTCTTTCCTGTGGGTGTCGTAAGAGGCGACTGAGGGACCCGAGGGTTACATGTGTATTGCGATTTTAGGCGATGGGCTGACAACCTGTCACTATGGTGATACACAATTTTCTGAATGACTCTCAATTGTTTGTCAGATGTGGCGTAAATGTTCGTTTTTACGGGCGTTTACACTCTGCCTACCCCGCAAGGGATATAGGCGTGATATATGTATGTAGTTTTCATCGAGTAAGGTTTTTTTAAGTGATCCGGTCTTCTTCTTTTCGCATGGGACCCCGAGTTATCCAACGACCCGATGAACCCTGGTTTCAAGAGTTTTTCAACGGGTTAACGAACGATCGGATGTGATCGAGTTAATAAGTATCTTTTGTCTTTTTCCAAACTGTATTGGCCTTAAGTAAGTATCGTCAAATGCGCAAAATCGCGATAAAATAAGTCAATGTTTGGAAAAATTAGTAATTGAATCAGTCGGAAGGTACCTAAAAAAAGCGGGGCTTACTTTTAATTTATTTGGTAGAGATTAGCCTCTACGTTTCGGCTGCTTAAGACAGCCTTCTTCACGGAGGTCGACATTACATATCATATACAAAAGTCGCATAAACCTACATCATGCATGATACTCTTGGGTGACACTTGTTCGTTTAATAATAAAATATTGTAGTATTTCATGTCGAGATTATTCTTTTTATCTCGCATATTACACGTGAAAGTATTAGAAACTCCCAAACACGCGCGGCAATTTGCAAAAATTTGGGTGTTTATGACGCTGCGGCAATGAAAGGGACAGTCGCTTCAGCCTACTTAGCGCCTTAACCGGTTAAACCAGTGGCCATCAATGGCATCATCTATACAGTGAAAGTTGTTTGTATCGACGATCAAGGAACCAAGCAGATCATGCGAGCGAACTCACAAAAAAAAACATTAGGTTTAAGTAGTTTCTTTTTAATTTCAAAATAATTTCTAACAACTTTTAATATACCCTGGGAACGAATCAGGCAATTTGCCTTTGGACCCTGTATGTATACTTTAGAGATTCGATTTCAATATTACATATAAGGTGAAAAAAAATGAGCTAAGAATATTTTAAGGGGTGAACCAGTTCGCGAAACTGAACAACTTTCCCCAAGGGACATAGGCCGGAATATGAAAAAAAAATTGGCCCTCCCATACTAAGTGTGATACCCGGCCGGGTTAATATGTATGGGAGGTTTTTTTTTATATTTCGACCTATGTTTCTTGGGAAAGTTGTTCAGTTTCACGTACAGTTTCACCTCTTAAAATATTTTCCCTTACAAAATGTAGCAGCCGACCAAGTCTGGTTGTATGTTAAGTCAATTTTTTTCATATTTCGACCTATGTTTCTTGGGGAAAGTTTTTCAGTTTCATGGGCTGGTTCATCCCTTAAAAGGAACGCAGTTCTTTTCATTACATCCTGTATAGACGTACCTATCTCCATTGCCATCAGGTTTGGCCGTATCGTATAAACGAGTAAAGGCCGGATTACAGTCAGCGGCTCCAAAGCGACCATTTCTCGCGAAGACTTGTGCGCAACTAATTGTATGAATGAATTAAGTAAATAAAATCATTTATTTATTATTATTTATAAGTAAAATTAATGTATGATACGCAGTATGATTCTTTGCAAAAAAATCCTCGTACTTAAATTCGCTGACTATAATCCGAACCTAAGACGGTATTGATGACGAGCATCAAACAAAATCCTACATGTATCAACCATTCAACTTTTGTGCTTTTAGTGCTTTTTTGTGTACTATTATTTGTGATTATTTGTGCCGTGTGATGCCGGCTTAGAATAGCATCACCCCATTTCTTACCCATGGGTGTCGTAAGAGCCGACTAAGGGACTCGAGGGATGTGTATTGCAATTTTAGGCGATGGGCTGACAACCTGTCACTATAGTCATACACAGTTATCTGATTGACCCTCAAGCTTTTGTCAGACGTGGTGTTAAAATCCGTTTTACGGACGTTAACGCTCTGCCTACCCCGTAAGGGATATAGGCGTGATTTATGTGTGTGTGTGTATTATTTGTGAATAAATAAATGTCTAAAATTATAAAGTACTTGGCACTATGGTTAATTTTGCACTCACAGTGCTATATTATTTTCATAAATGTAAATAAGAAGTTGAGAAACACGGGACGTGGGACGAAACTCCACCGGTCCCGGGTTCAATTCCCGGCCGACGCTATCATTTTTTCAACTTCTTATTTTTATTTAAGAAAATAAAGTGCTTATTCGCGCAATAATAGCCGAGATAGCTAAAGAATAACACAATACGTCATTCTCTGATGATTTTACATAAAATTATGCAAGATTACGGGAGACTAGGGTGAATCATCGCTTACATGATTTGCTGATTGTTTTTATTTAAAAGGCCTTGCCCATTTTGTCCCGATGATTCTCTTCAAAAATAACAAAGAGACGGCATGGCATGCGCCGTCACATATATTTTCTTACCAATTAAACAACAGATACATTTCTCAATTTTCCAAACACGAATTATAATTATAGGGAGTTTTCTTTTTATTTATTTTTAAACTCTTCCTTTGTCACTGGATAGATGGCGCTGTACTTGGTTACGTTAACGTAAGAAACGGAACGTCACATAGTTTTCCGATTTTTTCACTTTGGATGTGAAACAATGTAAAACACTTTGGATGTGATGTGATCGTAAAACGAATCGTAAATAGGGATTGCAATCCCGCAATGCGGGATCCTGCAATCCCGCGGGATCCCGCGCCAATTTTGGCCTTGCGGGATCCCGCACATTCAAAGCGCGGATCCGCGGATCCCGCACGGGGCGGTAAAAGCGCACGCGATGTTGCCTTTTCTTGCAGAACGGATACTGGTGGTTGGTGTCGGCGGCGGCGGGAGTGTACAATATCACGCAACGTTGCCGTTTCGCACAATTTGTGTTCGTGTTTGGTCTCGATCGCCTCGTGCGCATCTAAGTCAGTTCAGTCAGTTGCACTAAGACTACCTGACACTTGCCTACAAATATATGCTGACCATCCAGCCTACTAGCGTAGAAGATGAAAGAGCGTTTCGGCGTCAGGATATATTTGTAGTTCACTAGAAGCAGGCTGGGTAACGACACCATTGATACCATTTGCTTTCTACGAGCATACTTTCAAAAACGATCGCCATAGTGGTAGCCAAAGTTAGTAATAGTAACATAACAAAGATGTGATTTGATTATTCATATATTAATGATATCATATGTTAATGATAATAGTTATTATATAAGAAACAGCATTTTTATATTATAAGACTGTTGATTTGTTAGATTAAGGACAAAATAAACAAATCAATGCAAGTCTAATTAATTCTAAAATTACAAAAAACAAATAAGTAAAGTAGGACTGATTTTACTGACAAGTAAATAATTTATGATTGTTATTTTGTAAAGAAACAAATATTTTTAGTTCCAACATGAAAGACATGTTTCAGTTTTGCAAATAAAAGTTGATTTTTTGAACAAAATCCTGCACTTTCATATGTTTTTTTAACAGCATTTCAAAGGTGCGGGATCACGCGGGATCCGCGCGGGATTGGGCCAATCCCGCGAATCAATCCCGCGGGATTGGCGGAGGTGCGGGATTGCAATCCCTAATCGTAAAGAACCATTGTTACATCACTTGCATCACAAAAATATTTACAACCGAAACAACGACAAAAAACAAAACAGAATATTCATTACTAACAAAGCACGAAAAACGAGGAGAGATTTGGAAAGAACAATAACTTTTTTTTCATGCCTTTTGGCTTTGACATCTAGTAACGTAGTCAGTTCAACGCCATCTACAGAATTCTTGAAATACTCAATTTATTTTTGTTCTTAAAAAGAAAACTCCCTATTATAGCTACATACTTTAAAAACCATAACATGCGATTTTATAAGATTTAATGAAATATCCTATCATACGTACCTATTATTAAGTATATCGGGTGAAATTTTACTAGTAACAATGGCTGGTAACATATCAGCTGTTCGGCAATTTTGTATTGGAGGATTAATATTTTTTTCGTATTTAGACCTATGTTTCTAGGGGAAAGTTGTTTCTTATTACCAGCTTTGAGTTTTCACTAGTGAAATTTCACCCTATACAGGATGGCTCGTATAGTAACGTCCAGACCAGAAAAAAGACAAGGTATTCAAATTTTGTTTTTGGGCTGGTAAACTTTGCCATTGACCCGACAGGAAGAAGAAGGGGTATCCAAATCTCTCGCATGTACGGTCCGCGATTTTTTGTAGTCTCCGAGACAATCAATATTCAAAGTTGTATGGGAAAATTTCGACAGACATATTCGAAGTCGATCATAGTCATAGGTAGATTGACTTCGACTATGTCTGTTATTTCGGTCTTCATGATTTTGTACTTTCTAGCGTACAAGAAAAGAAAAAAGCCTCCCAGTAGAAATTTCCCCATACAATTTTAAAAGTTGAATAACTCGGAAACTACGAAAATCGCGGAACATACATGAAATACCTCAAGTTTTGTCTTAGGACGTCACTATTTGGGCCAGCCGGTATAAAATGTACCTTTTTATGGAAAGCATACGAAACATCAAATAATAACAAATAGTCTTTGAAAAAATGTAACAAATAACAGTTTAAAAAACTAACCTAGAAATTAAACATAAAACTAGATCAGAGCTTTTAAAATATTCTTTGATAAACCTACCAGTGGCACAGTTGCAATGACGGGCACAACTTACTCTTCTAGATGCACTTTTTTGTTTACTATTGTTAACAATCATCTATCCTACTATATTACAAATGAGAAAGTTTGTATGTTTGTTACTTCTGTGAAGAAGTAAGAACTACTGAACCGATTGTAATGAAATTTGGCGCACATAGAGAAGGTAACATGGATTAATACATAGGATAGTTTTTTATCAATCACCACTTATGCGGGCAACGCCGGGGGTGGTAACAGCTAGTATGCAACAAATCATGTCGATCCTTCGTTTCGTTTCAGCGTGTAAGAGTAACAAATATTCGCAGTTTTGTATACCTATGGATTGACTTAAGGTAGATAGGGTTATGTGGTGCACGTTGGATAGGGCTGGATCACTGGATCAGTTAGGTTTTGTTTTGTGTTCAGGGACAGATGCCTATATCTTTTTGTTTTAAACGGTCATTGTAATGCCACAAGCATACAAATGTGAATGAAATAGTAAGGTACAAAAAATATCCTGAAGGGATCTTAAAGTTTTTAATATGAACAACCAATATTTTTGGTGTTGTTTCTTATGTTCTAACTACATCACTGTGTATTTATATGGATATGTGATATTTTTAAGTTCACAGATTTGTAGTTCAGAAGGGTTTAACGTGCAATATAATGAAAAATGCAGTTGAAATATGCATACCCTCGCCACAGTGGCGCATACCTCAAAGGTACACAATGGACAAGTACTTATAATGTCCTTGACAATGGATCATGTTTTACGTATACCTATCAAATTGAAGAGCGGGTAGGTAGTTCAAAGTAAATAATCGATAAACAAAAAGATCATATTACTGAATGCCAAAAAACATCAAAAAATACTTGGCATACTGTTTTCATGTTCTTAAGTTATGTTTTTTTTAGAAACATTTTGATTTAAAGCTTATGTCTAAAACTTAATACGATTGATAATGGTTTCTAAATTCTTGTCTAGTTTGATAAATATTAATTGGGCTGATTTGTGTTACTAATTCTTAATTATTTTACATTATTTACCATGATCCACTGTATAAATAAGGCCGATCCATTGTGTACGTACACCCTCTAGTACCCAATAATGGCACTGAATTTACAAAAAACCGCCATTATTAAACAATTCTATGACATATCGTAGGTAGCTAATATCGGAAATGAAAAATAGATTCAAAACACTATTCACATTTTCAATTCTAAGTCCATTCATTGCTGAAGCTGAGCATTAATCATCAGAAACAAGTGATCCACTGTAACCCACCTGCCCATATGACCCTTAATTATTTTTTAAATTTCACTACCTACCAGCTAGTAACACCCGTTGCGCTGAAATAAACTAGTGCCTTAAAAAAAATGTATTCCTTATGTAGTCCATCCCAGAATGCCATTCGTTCCATGAAAGGGTTTCTGCCTTTTGTTAGTTCAGAATTAATACTCAGATAATTTAGTTTGTCCTGATTTTCTACTGCATCCCATTTTATTTGTAGCAGGGGATCATCTTCATTTGGGGTCGGATCACTGAAACAACGAAAAAAAAAATGTTTTAACTGTAAACAAAAAGGCCACTATAAGTGTGTAAACTATATAAAGGTACATGTAATAAAACAGTAACTCCATCAAGTCTGAACATTGAATAGTAAAAAAATGGCTTTCGCCGGGGGCGGTCTACTGGTGATCTTCTTGTGTATGTCACGCACTGCTGGGGCGAAGCCATCGAGAAAAACGGCGAAGCACTTGCCGTTTCACTCGATATCTCGAAGGCCTTTGACAGGGTCTGGCATGCAAGTCTGCTCAGCAAGCTTCCTGCTTATGGCATCCCAGCTGATTTTTGTACTTGTATTTCAGACTTCCTTAGTGAACGGTCCATCAGAGTAGTCGTTGACGGCTGCTCCTCTGACCTTATGGCTATTGATGCCGGAGTTCCTCAGGGGTCTGTTCTCTCTGCAACTCTTTTCCTGCTGCACATCAATGACCTCCTTCGGCATGGTATTGTTGGATACGCAGATGATAGTACCGTTTCAGAGAGATACTTGACAGGTGCAAGGACCAGTGGGGATGAAATACGTTCGTTAAGAAAGGCCATGGTAGAGCGAACAGATCTGACCTTAAGTCTTGTCTCCCAATGGGGCGACGACAATCTGGTCTCATTCAATGCCACCAAAACACAGGCGTGTCTTTTCACTGCAAAAAGGAGTCCTTTCGACTGGACACCTACTTTTCGGGGTACATCTGTCCCAGTCACTGACAGGCTTGAGCTTCTAGGCATGGAGTTGACATCAAATCTAAACTTCGGCGCGACCATCGAGTACAAGGCTCAGACGGCGGCTAAAAAGCTGGGCGTCCTGAATAGAGTGAAGCGATACTTTACGCCTGGTCAGCTTTTAACTCTTTACAAAGCACAAGTCCGATCCTGCATGGAGTATTGCAGTCACCTTTGGGATGGCTCAGCCAAATACCAACTTGCCGCTCTTGACTCGGTGGAACGCAGGGCCAAAAGGCTCATAGGCGACATAAAACTGGTGGACACCAAGCTACATAGCCTGCTGCCTGGCACATCGCCGCAAGGTTGCCTGCTTGTCGGTATTTTATAGATTGTACTTCGGAGAGTGTGCTCAAGAGCTTCACGACCTTGTTCCACCAGCTCCCTTCTACCATCGGACATCCAGACGCACCGCCGGATACCATCCGTACCTGGTAGCCATTCCACCAATTCGGACTAAGCGCTTCCAGTCATCATTTATAATGCGCACTGCTAAAGAGTGGAACTCACTACCTGCGTCTGTGTTTCCAAACGCATACAACCCTAATCTATTCAAAGTAAGAGTAAACAGGCTTCTTCTGGGTGAGCTCGCTCCATCTTAGACTCTGTCTCTGTCCTATGACCTAGACTAGAGTCAAGAGCAAACCCATCATTAATAAATAAAATAATAAATAAATAATATTTTTGATTCTTATTCTGTTCAAGTTGTAGATCTCAAAAAAGCTAAAAAAAAAAAACTTTTTGTCTACGTTTCACGCAAACACTACCGGACGGAATTCTACCAAATTTTGTACTACGTTATATTCGGGTCAACGTCATGGATCCTTTTACTTCAGGAAAATCTCCCCAAAGAAAACAGCAACTGGTTCAACGGAGTTCATACAAAAGTTTCAATTCAATGCATTTTAACGTGTACTCTATTGAGTGGGGTGTCGTTAAAAGGTCTTGTTAAACTCCGAGAAGGTTTCTTTGAAACAAAATCAGTCAAATGTTCATCTCTCAACATTTATTACTGCGCAAGAGCAAAAAATTTTTGCAAGTTTTCAAAAATTGTATACCTTTATATTATAGTATGTATAATATCTATGCCCTTGCTGTGTTAATAAGAATAACAAAGCCAGTATCAAATAGCTGCGCTTTAGTTTTAAAGAAATAACGACACCCATAACAAAATGTTTGTAATCATAATTTGTAAGAAATAAAATGTGAAACAAATAATAAAAAATAAAAAAAAACAAAAAAAACAAGGGAAGTGTTTTAAAATTTGGTATTCAACATGAATCAACTACACTAACCATCAAGCCACTACACCTTGTCGCGGGCGACAGCTAGTGAATAAAATAAAATAATTTTCTATCAGCAGCACTTACAGTTACCTACTGATCCATTTAAGGCGAGTGAAGCCGTCAACAACCTCGACGATGGCACCACTTCACAAAAAAAGTTTTCTCTTTACACAAACAAACAATCAATCGGAATGCCCAAAGCCCAATTCTCTTGTATTATCCTAAAGTAAAATTAGAAACAGCGAACTCAATGAAATATTCCCTGCAATTAAAGTTACATTAAAGTTTAAAAAGTAAATTAAAGTACCTAAAAACGGTTACTTTTAGTATTAATTGCCATAACATTAATCAAAGCGAATATTTAATTCTAATTTTACTTCAGGATAATACTAACAACTTGGGCAACAGATATTCCGATATAGATTGTTAGTATAAAGACAATTTTTTTTGGTTAAGTGGCACCACCGTCGAGGTCGTTGACGGCTACACTCACCTTAAGAGCCTAACTAGTTTATGTTATGTATAATATTTACAGTAATGAAAACAAATAGAAGCTGCTGATAGTAGGCCGCGACTTACGAGTAGTGCCTGTTATTATCAAACTACACGCTACAATTTCACAGGTGAAATTCGATGTTCATTGCGTAGTCGGTCAGCCATTATCATGCCAGGCAGGAATTTTACCTGGCTACACAGTGTACAGTCGGTTAGGTAGCACATAAGGTTCCGGGGCTACTCCAAAAGAACTGAATTATTTTTATCCCCAGTAAATTATCATGCCAGGCAGGAATTTTACCTGGCTACACAGTGTACAGTCGGTTAGGTAGCACATAAGGTTCCGGGGCTACTCCAAAAGAACTGAATTATTTTTATCCCCAGTAAATTATCATGCCAGGCAGGAATTTTACCTGGCTACACAGTGTACAGTCGGTTAGGTAGCACATAAGGTTCCGGGGCTACTCCAAAAGAACTGAATTATTTTTATCCCCAGTAAATTATCATGCCAGGCAGGAATTTTACCTGGCTACACAGTGTACAGTCGGTTAGGTAGCACATAAGGTTCCGGGGCTACTCCAAAAGAACTGAATTATTTTTATCCCCAGTAAATTATCATGCCAGGCAGGAATTTTACCTGGCTACACAGTGTACAGTCGGTTAGGTAGCACATAAGGTTCCGGGGCTACTCCAAAAGAACTGAATTATTTTTATCCCCAGTAAATTATCATGTCAGGCAGGAATTTTACCTGGCTACACAGTGTACAGTTGGTTAGGTAGCACATAAGGTTCCGGGGCTACTCCAAAAGAACTGAATTATCTTTATCCCCAGTAAATACATAATAAACATTTAAAGTTATTCGCATAAATGTATTCATTTTCTACTTATAAATATTCATTTCAAGAAAAGAATATTGCTGGGGACGAAAATAATTCAGTTCCTTTAGAGTGCCCCTGGTACCTTTATGTGCTACATTACCCGCTTGTACTAAGAATTTCTTCTGTAGACTTGTAGCCTGTAGCTTCATATTCATAACATAGGGCACAGGTATCGTTATCATATAATCGATAACAGTTTATACCCACTTATGAATTCATCTTACGAATCAACAATGCGAGATAAGACAACTGTTAGATATAAATATAACAATTCAAAATCAAGATATCAAATTGTTCTGAGCGACTGCATAATTTTCTCAAGGGGATTCCGGAGCGTTACTAGCGCCCTCATCACTTAAAAATTCATACCCCAATGAAAATGTAGTTAGGCATGTATATTTACCAAAAATCGTTGTGGCCAAAGTGGCAAACATAGTAAAGTTCAAGGAAGTTACAAATAGCCAAAGTGCTAAAAGGGGTCACTTTTAACAATTTATCTATCTATAACGACAGCGACCCTACTATTATTAAAAAATATCTGTACTACAATCTGACAGAAGCGGATTTTCAATCATTTATGTTTTCGAGTTATGAATTTTTAAGTGGTGAGGGCGCTAGTTACGCTCCGGAACCCCCTTACGAGAAATCCGACCGTCCAGTGTAACCTCAGTGTAACCCTCACATAATTTTTAACTAATTTCTTCAAATCTGAAATAAATATTAAAAATATCCTTATCAAAATATCATCACGAACAAATTGTTGTCCTAAAATAATTTCATTTTGAAATACAACAATTAGCTTATTCTTGTGTTTTCAAATTTCAGTGATTTTAAAGACATAACACTATGAAGTTTTTGTTGTAATTTGAAATAAACTTTTCATATAGAACAACAAGTTGTTCCTCTTCAATTTTCAAGGCTTGTCCTAGATTTTACTGATCTGACCGTCAGCGCGGCCTGAACTTACCCATACTTCGCAAAATTTGTCCATAATTTGATGATTCTGCTTCTTGTTTTTACAGAGTCTTTGCTGCCTTTATAAGTATCTTTCTCTGTGCTTTTCAAACCAAAAATGAAGGGTAATTCAGCACAGTGCCCTACATTGTTAAACAGTTTCAAGTCTTCTGGGACATACCAATCACCTGCTTGGTTCAATATGTAATAGTAAATAGGATATTCCGGTGCATATTGACTGTGTAACTTAACTGCTTTATGAACATAGTACAGGTAGTGATAATCGCTTATAAATTGTATGTACTGGGTTATAGTATCTTTTCTAAGAATTTCTTCTCCATCCAAATAAAATTTAAGAACTTGTTGTCCAATACGTTTTGATACTTTTGGATCTTTAGACAGCGATAGTGGCACAATAAGTTCAGGATTTTTATTGTATTTTTCGAAATCTTTATAGAAGTTTTCATTGATGACTTGCAATGTGGAAGCTTCAACATTGTTAGAGCCGATGATAAAAGGAACTTTGTTGTAATTTCCGGACTTCAGTATCAATGGTGGACTTTTGGTGAGAAATGCTGGGATACCTTCAAAATCTTGTTCAATACAGGGGCAAAACGCTGGTTCCACAAATGTTCCATCTTTATGAAATATTTCTAAATCTTGACAATGTGCTTCTAGAATTCTCCTACTTGGAATAGTTTTTAGTTCTTCAACAATATCCACTAGTGATGTTTTTTTTATTCCTAATTTCTTTGCAAGTTCCTGTACAGCTGCAACAGGATTTTTGGATAATACCCAACTGCTAAAGGCACTTGCACTTTGCATTATAGCTTTGTGAAATAATCCAGATGCCATTGGTGACAGCATAAGTAAATGCACTGCTGAACCACCGGCACTGCTTCCAAATATTGTCACATTGTTTGGATCTCCTCCAAAATTTGATATATTATTTTGAACCCATTGTAATGCCAGGACTATGTCTTTCATTCCACAATTTCCAGGAGCAATGAAATCATTAATTGATAGGAATCCAAAAGGACCCAATCTGAATCCACACCGTACAAATATAACTTCTTCATCGACAATAAATGATGGGTCTATTTTTTCATCAATATGATATTCAAAGCCATAATTTCCTATCCAGAACATGACTGGTAATGGTTTGTCTGGCTTGGTGTTTGGGCTTATTACATCAAGGTATAGGCAATCTTCACATCCTACTATTTCAAACTTTATATTATAACCCAAAGCTTGTGGTGCTTCTTGTGTGCAATCAATTATATTGTCCCAAGGCTTCACAGGTATAGGTGGCTGAAAATATGATGAACAATTAAACAAATCAAACCAGGTTCAATAAAACGAAAATTGAAAAAGTTTTAAGGCGGCGCCGACTGTCCAGTGCCACATGATTATAATTTATTTCTTCAACTCTAAAACAAATATCAAAAATCTAAGGTGGACATATATTTGTCGTATACCTACATTAAGTTTATTTCAAGATACAACAATAAGCTTTATATTGTTTTGCTTCTTTATAAATACTAAAACGGAAAATGGTGGTCACCGTTGATTAAAATTTTAAAACACAAGAAAACATGCATTGTTGTATCTTGAAATAAACTTGTCATATAGGGCAACAAATTTTCTGTTTTCATTTTTGATATTTGTTTCAGCTTTGAAGAAATTAATTGAAAACATGTGAGGGCGCCACTGGCGATCAAATTTTGCTCGGCGCAGGCTTGAGCCTTGCTACAATGGTACATTTAAAAAATCATACATTTAAGTCAGATCGCTATTTCTCCCATACCCATTGTCATATAAAGGCTTAGTTTTATCTAAAGATTGATTTTTAACCTGTCTCAAGTGGGTACAAACAAAAATGCATGTTATATGTCGGTAGACACAAATCATACCATAAAATTGTTAGCAGTTTTAAACTCTTATTTATCTGAACTGCCTGACCCAATTGAACTCACGACAGATAGTAGGTACTTATAAAATCATGTTATAATTTAAAGAGTTTGAACTATTTTTAAAATGATGGTGAGGGTATGCTTTTCAATGATATTTACCTTAAAACGTAGATCTCCGAGCGGAGGCTGCGCGTATGGTATGCCCTTAAACTTATGATAAGTTTTTCCATTTTTTGTTTCGATATATCCACGTACAGTTCCATTATTTAAGGTCACAATGCATTCTACTTCATCTGGTTTTGAATCCATAGGGGTAGGGATTAGTTTTGTAGGTTATATTTCTTTCTCTTGTAAAACTCAAGATCCACGAGCCAATGTATTGTGTAAACCAGTTTTATTAAATCAGATAACTTTTCTGTTAAATTGCTCGCTAACAAACACACTAGTCTGATAACTTGACTGATAGGTACGAATATTTAAGGATTTATGATGTTTTTTTTTTTTTTAAAGCCTTTTACGTTTACGGCTCTGGGATCATGCCCTTATGAGCCAATCATCAAAAAGAAGGCAAATGTTTCAATTTCTTCTTCTAATTCTTCTTCTTATCCAAACTTCCTTTAGATGTCACCAATGGAATTTGAAATGAAAGTATATAACGGTTTGTAGTATTTAACATTCGAAAGAATTTCTTGTAATGTGGAGGGCACATCTCCAGCGTTGCCAATCGTACGATTTAAATCGTATTCATACGACCTTTTGATGGCTGGTACGATGTACGATCATGAAGTCAAGATCGTACGTGAAACATACGATCTTTTCATAAATCATCAATTTCGTAAGAAATCAATACATTCTATGTACCTACTTCCACTTAATTATTACTTTGAACGAATCATTAAAATATTTGCCGTTGCCGTGTGATGCCGGTGTAGAATAGCATTGCCGTGTGATGCCGGTGTAGAATAGCATCACCCCATTTCTTTCCCGTGGGAGTTGTAAGGGGCAACTTAGGGAGTTGAGGGTGTGTATTGCAATTTTAGGCGATGGGCTGACAACCTATCACTATGGCGATACACAATTTTCCGAATGACCCTCAAATATATGTCAGACGTGGCGTAAATGTCCGTTTTTGCGGTCGTTTACGCTCTGCCTACCCCGAAAGGGATAATAGGCGTGAGATA
This sequence comes from Tuta absoluta, assembly GCA_027580185.1. Taxonomy (NCBI): domain Eukaryota; kingdom Metazoa; phylum Arthropoda; class Insecta; order Lepidoptera; family Gelechiidae; genus Tuta; species Tuta absoluta. Next base: position 2,524,108 of record JAQAHW010000004.1, read on the forward strand.
TGTATGTATGTATGTATTAAAATATTTTTAAGAGCGCATTCGAAAGTTCAAATCATCAAAATGTCGCGTACACAAAAGACTAGGCAGTATGGTCTTAGACCTTCGTTCGTCGAAAGAGCAAACGCGCCTACTACTGCTGACGATAGTGAATAAAGTTCCACAGATCACTTATAAAGTACTGATTGTCTGTAAAATATTTATTACTCTCTCTCAAATACTTAGATGTACATAAATAAAACGATAATATTTGAAAAACTTGGTTATTTTATTAAGATTTCAATGCGTACGATCTTTTTTTTTGAAAACGCACCAAAATACGACCTTTTTTGCTTTGCGGTACGATCTCCTAAAAAATAAAGTTGGCAACACTGCACATCTCTGTTATCTTCTAAATCTGTCATTTCTGCAATAAATATGAGTCTTTGTAGGTTAAGTGCACTGCAATTCATAATTAAATGTTCCAGATCAGCTTTCTCTTGATGGCAGTGTGGACATTTGTCGTCCTCTTTAATGCGGAGTCTTTTCAGGTGAGTAGGAGTTCTACAATGGCCAAATCTGAGGCGATTCATTTGAGTAATCTGTTTTCGGGAGTCTACTCTTATCTTTTTCCACCAAGGTTGGGCGGGCGGGCACTCTTGGAGACTTGCATACCATGATGCTTTACTTTCTGTGGTCTTCTTCCAGATTTCCAACCACAGTTTTTTTCCTGACGATGCAATTTGTGCATAGAAGTCGGTGTACGGAACCTTCATAGAAGTTGAGTGATCTTCATCTGCTGGACCTCTAGCAGCTTTATCAGCCTCCTCATTGCCTGTTATACCACAGTGAGAAGGTATCCATTTCATCGATATTCTTTTACCCTTAGTGACCAATTCATTGACTATTGCTAATATATCATATACTATGTAACACAAATTATATTTACAAGACCTATTTTCTAATGCAGATAATGCACTAAGAGAATCAGAAAAAAGAATAATATTACATGCACTAACATTTCTAACATATAACAAAGCCTGATATATAGCATAACATTCTGCTGTAAAAATACTGCAGTTACTGTCCAGCGTATAACATTTTGAAAATCTAGCTTGTGGATCATAAAAAGCTGATGTTACTTTACTATCAGTCTTTGAACCATCTGTATATAATCTGTAATAATCTTTGTTCTCTATGTATTGGAGTAATTCATTTTGTGAATCTACTTTTTGTTTACATAAAGGAATTTTAGTATTTACAAGAGAATTATAACTAATTTTATATATGGGCCACCTTTCATCTTTGTACATATTTACAGTAGTACTATTAATATGACATGCTACTCTCAACAACTCTGGGATATGTCCTGAAAGGAGTGAATTAGATTGAAGGTAGGGGCCCATAGTTAGATTAAATGATTGTCCAGGAGCCACACTGTTAAAAACTAGTTTATTTTCTGATGTTAGAATTTTTAAACAGAACCTTTCAGCTATCTGTACACGTCTAACAATTAAAGGAACAATACAAGTTTCTGCTTCCATAGCTATAACTGGAGTTGAGCACATGGCCCCAGTTATTATTCTTAGACCCTTGTTTTGTATCACATCTAACTTTTTTAAAGTAGCCAAATTTGCATTCATGTATGCCAAAGCACTATAGTCAAAATGACTACGAACAATACTTTTATACAACATGGACAGAATTTGTGGATCTGAACCCCAGTGTACGCCTGCCAAGGAACGAAGAATATTTAACCCTCTTGATGCATTTTTTATTATATTACTAATATGTGTTTGAAAACTAAGTTTTTTGTCTAAATGAATACCTAAAAATTTATGCTCCTGTGTCCAAGGCAGCTGCACACCATTATATAATACATTATTTAAACAAAGATCAGATTTTTTGGAAAAGATCATTGCTTTACTTTTTAAAGGACTAATGTCTAAGTGTAGTTTGTTTGAGTAAAATTCATGTAATTGAGTCAAGGCCAAGTTTAAATTATTAACTGCAATATTTACATCTTTATGTACAGTGTATACAACAATATCATCAGCAAATTGAAGAAACTTTATGTTATTTACAGTTAGGTATTTACAAATCTGGCAAGTGTAAAGATTATACAAAAGAGGTGAGATTGTGGCGCCCTGCATGGTGCCTTTATACACTTGTCTAGGTCCATGTAATAGGTTATTGAACCTTATATACATGGTTCTATTATGTAAAAATTCAAATATCCATTTACAAACTTTTCCAGGTACACCTATTTCACTCAACACGACTGCAAGCACTGAGGGGTTAACATTATCAAAAGCTCCCTGCACATCAAGGAAGGCGCATACTGTTGAGGAGTGGGCATAGAAGGAGTTGCGAATATCTGCCACCAAAGTTACAAAACTTTCAGCACAACTGCGTCCTTTACGGAAGCCAAATTGTTGGGTAGGTAGAATTTTATTTGATTCTGTATAATAATCTAATCTTGTTTTAACCATGCCCTCAAACAACTTCCCTACACAAGAAGATAGAGAAATTGGCCTGTAAGAATTACTATCATTGACTTGTTTATCAGTTTTTAATATAGGAATTACACACTGAGTCTTCCATGACTGGGGTATAATTCCTTTTTCCCATAGCTGATTAAAAATATTTAATAAAATTATCTTTGCATCATCATGTAAATTAATAATAAGCTTGTATGGTATATCATCCAAACCCGGGGTAGAATCTTTTTTGCGTGCTTTTAATGTCATAGAAAATTCGTGCCATGAAAATGGTAAAGTGAGAAAATGACCTGTACTGTTACCTTTTTTATTGAAAATCATTTCTAATGTTGTGTTTTCTACTTCTGTTACAGGTGAAGTCAAAGGAGCATACTTATCGAAAAAGGAGGGGATCCATTCATCATTCTTTGGCCTATTAGTGATCTTAATGCGTTTAAATTTTCTTATATAATTCCAAATGAGACTGACTGGAGTATATCTATTAAAAGATTCACATAAACTTCGCCAACTACTATGTTTCTTTTCTTTTATAATCAATTTCTTTTTTGCATCAAGTCTTTTATATGTTATGTAATTATCTATTGCAGGGTTAGTTCTATAGAAATTTAAAGCATCTCTACTCTTCTTAACTGCTTCTTTACATTCATCATCCCACCAAGGAACTGAAATCTTTTTAATATATGAAGTGTCTTTGGTAATTTTAGGAATACAAATAATCTTTAGTTTATTTAGAATATCACAATATTCATCATATGATTTAAGTGGATCTTCTGATAATTCGAATTTTTCGAACATTAGTTGAGAAAGTGATTTATACTTGGTCCAATCTGCTTTATTGTATAAATATTTTTCTATTGGGTTGCCTATCTCATACTTCTCAATTATTGTATAAAAATCAACTATAGTAGGATAATGGTAGCTACCCATGGGGTCATTATGAACCTTCCAGTCACATAGAGCAGCAATGGTAGGAGATGCGCAAGAAATATCAATTGCTGACTGATTATGGTTTATTCTACCTACTGTAGTTGGTGAGCCTGAGTTGAGAATACATAAATCAGTCTCATCTAAAATATTGTATAATTCAGTGCCCCTAGAGTTTGTAGAGAGGCAGCCAAAAGCCACATGATGAGCATTAAGGTCACCAGTCAAGATCATAGGTTTAGGTAGATCATCTATAATTTGTTTGAATCTCCTTCCTCTAAAATATCTCCCTTGTTTAGGGGGCGGAGCATAGGCACACAAAACCGTAACATTTCCAATATTGGTAGCAAGAACTATAGCAATGGACTGTAAATAATCATAAAATGGATTATGAATAATTGAGTATTTATAAGTATCTTTGACTAAAATACCTACACCTCCATGACCATTCAGACCATGCTGAAAGTGAAAATGGTAATTTGGTATAGCAAATCTCGAATTCTCCTTAAGCAAAGTTTCATTCAACAGACATACATCTATATCATTTTCATGTAAATACTCAAGTAGTAGGGGTCTTTTGCTAATGGCACCTTCAATGTTAAATTGTGAAATACGAATAAAAGACTTATCCATTACGATCTAACTTATTAATAAGTACCTCTTTAATTTTTTTTGTGGTCAAATTTTGATTACTGTTCCCTAGAGTGACCAGAGAGGCAATCAGTCCATTCATAATAAATTCATTGTTAATTACTGCTGATAATAATTTCTCAATAGGGATGGAGTCTTGATCACTCTTGGGTACAGTGTCTACTTGAGTTCCAGATTTTGGGGAAGAACCGGCCGGCTTCTGCACTGTTGTTTTGTTATCAATGGGCTTAGGTGCAATTTTTGGTTTTATCTTTGGAAAGTTTATATCATAATTTTTTAATAAATTTTGTTGAGCATTGTTGGCCACAACAGCTGCATAGGCTGATCTGTTCCTCTTTTCTTCAATTTTGGCCTGTTTAACCGGGCATTGCCTTGCAATGGCCAGGTGAGCCCCACCACAGTTAATACATTTTATTTTTGTGTCGTCGCCCTTGACAGTGCACTGGGAAAAGTGGTGCTCCAGAGCACAAATTGAACATACTTGAGTGCCTTTACAGAACTTTGCTCCATGATTAAATTTAAAACACTTATAACATTGGAGCAAAGGAGCAACATACTCTGTTACTTTGATGCTACAAATGTCCAAATAAACGCGGTCAGGTAAGGAGCTTGAAAGAAATGTCACACTCACCGAAGTGAATGGCTTAACTTCTCCATTGGTCTTCTTGGTAAATCGACGTACACCGACTATCTCGACGTTGCACCTCAGTTTCTTGAATAATTCCTCGTTTGAAATGCTAGTTGGAACATACCGGAGTACTCCGACGCTCTCAACGGCCTTCGCTGGTATAAATGCTCGCATGGAATGTTTTGTCAGAAAGTCTGTATTCTTTAGGAAGTTATTTGCTTCTATAGCCTGTGAAAAAAGTACTCCCACCTTGGTGGCGTTAATTCTTTTAATACTAATGACTCCTTTTACTTCGGATTTAAATATACTGGCCAGCATCAGTGGGTTGCTGTTGCCCAGTTTTTCATTGTTTTTTTCAACAAAAACGGTAAATTCCCCGCTTGCTGTATTTGTAGGGAAAATTCGAGTATATCCCGGCTTAATGTATGGCTTGAAAAAGTCGTCATTCTGCTGAATATGTTCAGTGATCCTAGGGTTTTTTCTCCCAGAACTTCCCCCAGGAGGGGGGTCTTGGACCCCCTCTGGCATATTGCCCACAACACTAACTCACTATATTTACAATTTATCTTATATTTTAAGCGAAATAAACTGAAATAACTAATATATATTAATTATTTATCTCGAAATAAAACTTCCCGCCTGTTCACTTTAAAAGCCCGCCGAAAAGCCAGGATTTATGATGACATTTGCAGTGTTGCCACCAGTGTCTTCTCAAAATACTCATATTTGCCGTGTGATGCCGGCTTAGAATAGCATCACCCCATTTCTTACCCATGGGTGTCGTAAGACCCGACTAAGGGACTCGAGGGATGTGTATTGCAATTTTAGGCGATGGGCTGACAACCTGTCACTATAGTGATACACAGTTATCTGATTGAACCTTAAGCTTTTGTCAGACGTGGTGTTAATATTCGTTTTACGGCCGTTAACGCTCTGCCTACCCCGTAAGGGATATAGGCGTGATTTATGTATGTATGTATGTATGCCGCTAAAACTAAATAATTTTGAAGTAAATAACTTTTGACCAGCTGCTGAAATTCAACTCAGTCACTTCGGCAATTTGCGAGGCGTCCAAAGTTGCACCAAAAAATACAGTTGTTATATTTATATTTTTAAAAGTATAGAGGTAAAGTCTGCAAGGTTCAACTTTTCATTCTTTACCTTAATATTTGTAGTGCTTGGTTTAACATTTGGTAATACAAATTGGGGATATCTTGTCGCTGCCGCTCGAGACTCTCGAGTATCCCAATGGGAGTTTTTCTGTTGACAGTTCTGTTGATAGTTCTGAACATCAAACCAGAGAACGATGTGCTAAACTGAAATTTTGACGTTTTAATATGGCTGGCGTCAGCCATAGTTTTGTCACAGGTTCCGTTTCACGTTGTGTTCGTTGCAAATTAATTATGTTAGATTGATTTACTACAAAATAAACTTATCGCCTTGCTTATTATATTGAGTGTCACTCGTGTAAATGACCAATAATAAATTAAGAAAAATTCAATAAACACAAAATAAAGAATAATTTATAAAGTGTTATAAATTTTTTATAAGCGTTATTTTAATTAAGCTCCGCGCCCTCTACATTACAATCAAGAATCCCTAGAAAATTTCCCATTGGTGACAAATCACCTAATGTGGCAACCCTGTTTGCATTGAGTTTGACATTAGAAATGTTGCCAGATTGCTCTCGTTCATAAACGTCTAATTTTTTAATTTAATTTACATCTACAACCACAGTCCGTCCACAAGAGTCCAACACAAACTATTTACAAAATGTTAAATGGAAGATTGAGTCTACGCGGAAGGAGAATAGGTGTGAAAATTGAGGGCGCCTCTGTACCTTAGATAAGAAATGTCATAGCAACCTATGAAAAAAACATTAGACCACTTTTTAACCACGCCTATTCTCTTTCCGCACAAACTCTTACAATTTAAAAATAAACTTTATTTTCTATCTGCAAGAATATTTGCTTATTTTGATTTCCTGTTAAGCATCGATATGGTCACGGCATGGCAGTAAATTAGGCCTGCCAAAATATTTTCTTGAGTTTGCACAACTATTACTCATCACAATAAAACAATGCCGTGTGATGCCGGCTTAGAATAGCATCACCCCATTTCTTACCCGTGGGAGTTGTAAGAGGCAACTGAGGGACTTGAGGGTGTGTATTGCAATTCTAGGCGATGGGCTGACAACCTGTCACTATGGCGATACTCAATTTTCCGAATGACCCTCAAATATTTGTCAGACGTAGCGTAAATGTCCGTTTTTGCGGCCGTTTACGCTCTGCCTACCTCGCAAGGGATAATAGGCGTGATATATGTATGTAAGTATAAAACAATTTTAAACGGATTTAAGAAACGTAGGAATTGTAAAATCCAAAATAAACGCAACTTAAATCCGTTTAAAATTGTTTTATTGTGATAGACCTGCCAATCCTGCCATACATAATTGATAACCAGCTTACTACAAAAGGTAGGTAGCTTCCCTTTAAACGTCTGTGGTAGGTTCCTAAACAATATTATCAAAGAAGCTCGTTATTGTGGCGTACGACAAGGCAAGGGTAGATAATAAAAATATTTTCAATGGTTTAACTATCACCCATATCAATAGAACAATTTTAAACGGATTTAAGTTGTTTAAAAAATGTTTTTTTGTGTTGTGATCAGATGTATGACGGAGGAGAACAGTTGGTAGGTACCTACTTGTTTATGCTTGTATAATCCTTAGATCGGAAAATAACAGTTGTTACTCTCAGTTGGTTTTTAATATTGCTTATATGCACAAGGTTATGAATTATTCAGTTTGATTATGAAGGAAATTCTATACATGATTCGAAATTATATCTGTAATAATCTGCTCTAAGTAGGTTTCCTATCTCAGATAAATGTTCGTTTTTTACGGCCTTTTATGCACTGCTTCCCCGCAAAGGATCACAGGCGTGATATGTGAAATATGGTCATTAGGACGATGTAGGCTAATTGAGACAAGAAGTAAATATTATAACTTACATAGTAAATATAGGTACCTACTTACTTAGATATATTCAACCTAACTATAACTACCTACTACCACAGAATACGCACACCGGTAAGGTTACTATTTATTCTATGCTACTAACTACCTTTACTTTTTACCAACTACTACTTGCTTCTACCCATAACAAAGGGTTTGATTTAAGTAGCGACGTAGGCTGCTTGTGATGTAGCCCTTTAAATGCGCCCTTGATTGCCGGTTGCGGTTGGGTAGGCCAACAAATGATAGTCTATAAAACCCTCTTCCTTGCCCCACCGGCGGGGGCGGCGCGGCGGCAGCGCGTCAGTTCAGTCAGGTTCAGTATCACCCAAGTGTTCGCAATTATAAGCAGTAGACGTTTTACAAACCGTCTCATTTAGCATCTTCAGCTCTCTGTGGTGAAGATATTTTGGTGCGTGTTTTTTTTTGTGGAATTATTACTTTCGCGTGCTTTATTTTGTGGAATTATATTGCATTCGTATTAAGGTAAAGTGGTCTAAGATGAACCACTTTTTTCAAGCCCTTGTAAATTTTTGTGGGGAGGGTCAAATAGAAAATTAATTGAATAGTGGTATAGCCACAGATATAGGTCCCAGGTTCCATCCACGGACGACTGTAACATTATTTTTTAATTCTTTTTCTTCATTAATTTGTGTGGGAGACCGAGTCGACGAACCCGATGAACAATGGTGTTAAAGGTTTATTTTCATTTATGATAGTGGTATAGCCCGTTTAATTGTCTTTATAAATGCATTACTCAATACTGTCTGTAATATTGTGTTTAGTTATTGTTGATTTTAGTTTTGATTAAAAACGGGAATTGGTTCATCAAGTACCTAGTGGTATTTGAAATCGTGCGTGGGTAAAAATTTAAAAATTAAATTATATCAGCCCCAGCCTCACCCACACTTTACAGGAAGGTTTTGGCTAGTTATGAAATATGAAGCACACAAACGTACTAATTCATAAACTCTATCAAAATTTCCACGTGAATTTTCTCCCCATTTTCTTTTACTTCCGAAAACAGATTAGTGGTTACGAGGCAGGTAGATAATATATCTGCAGGGCTTACAAACGAGTTGGGAGCTAACGCAAAGGTCTGAACGTGTTGAGGTCGCTACATTTGCGGCTTCCCCCTCATTTATTCCCGCGGCACGGCATGGCAGCGGGTAGCGGTAACATACTGCCATGCATAGCGCCGAACATACTCCAATGTAACAGGAATGTAGCTACTGCGGTTTCAAATTACGCTCGCTCGTGCCTTTTTTGACCGCAACGGTTTCATTTCCACAGTCACTGATTTTATTATAGCGTTTGTGGCTACATTTAAAATCTAATTTCGGCTCGTACTTAACAATGCAGATAAAATAGTTAGCGCATACGATTTACGATAGTCAACTAGGACGATTGGATACCTACTAAAATAAGTAACGAATAGGCTTGACAGTGGTAGCTGTAGGTACTCCAAACGAATTGAAATTTATTTACTTAGGTACAGTAAATTTATACAAAATATGAAAAAAAACATTCTATGTATATACCTAGCATATACCTAGTATAAAATGTAAATTTTCAAGTACTCGCGAAAACAAAGTAGCACCACAACAGTAACGTGCAGTGTCGCGCGCGCGACTTCTTGTATCTATTAGTAGTACAAAATGATTTCTACTACGATTTATTTTTACACGAGTGCTAAACAAGAAGGAGTGTAATGTTTTTAGAGTTCATGTATGTATGTAGGTATATATGTGCGATTCTTTAAAGTGCTGCAACTCGTTGCTCGCAGAATACAGATTCGAATGGGTTGTATCGGAAGTATCCTTACATTATCCCTAATGTCTTAGGCTAGGCTTTATCTCAGAAAGCACATACATACATACATACATACATACATATATCACGCCTATAGTCCCTTGCGGGGTAGGCAGAGCATAAATGGCCGTGAAAAACGGTAATTTACGCCACGTCTGACAAAAGTTCGAGGGTCAATCAGAGATAACTGTGATCACTATAGTGACAGGTTGTCAGCCCATCGCCTAAAATTGCAATACACACCCTCGAGTCCCTTAGTCGCTTCTTACGACACCCACGGGCAAGAAATGGGGTGATGCTTTTCTTAGCCGGCATCACACGGGAAAGCAGAAAGCAGTAGTGTTTTTATTTATTTTATAGGTATATGATGATGGTTACATTATTATTTATTTATTATATTTTCATATATAGAGATATTTTTTCTTACCATACCTAACCTACCCCTGTTGTATTTGATTACTCCTCGTACTTTTGAAAATAAGATTAACTTAACATATCAGTCTAACCTACTTCTTCTTCTTTCGTGCCGATGACTCAAACATATTATTTCCCCCTGATAGTTGCCGCGTTCAACTACTTTCCCCATCCAACCTCGCGTTTTAAACACCGTCCGAGACACGTCCTTTCGGAAGAGGATGACGAATTCACAGTAGCCGCTGCTGCAGCCATTGCGAGTAGATCACACTCCACAAGCTCCTCAAGCAACCGACGCCCCCGCCGGCGGGGGCGCGGAGGTCCCTCATTTGTTCCCCATTTCGGGAACTACCGGCACGTGCCGGGTAGATGCAGTCCAATACGTTCTTCCCAGAGTAAGTTTTTTGGTTCTTTGATCGATTTTCATAGCCCCGGGGCTAAAATCATAGGGTCCAGAACTAAAAAAATATATATACATATATTTCGACCAGAAATTGGCCACGGCTACTTACTTACTTTATATGTATTGTGGTAGGCATAGGCAATATGCTTCGAAGCATAATACGTATTCTTTTGTAATAAAACTAATAAATAACAATAAATTCTTTCCGTTCCAGCCCTGCACTGGCCGTTGGTTATTTCGTAATATGTAGGAAATTAATAGGAAAATGTGAGCAAATAATATTTTGCCACATTCTGCTGTACATTATATCAGGAAAAAATATTTTGGAGGGTGGAACAACGGAGCTATTAAATCGTAATACCCACAGCGACCTTTCCTGCACTTAATACCAGTTAAGTGGCTATTACACTTTCTCTGCCGGTAGGGCCCGATTCGGTATACATTGCTGGTTATCTTGAGTTGTTGTAATGTCGCCCATATAATGACCAGATGATGCACCGACTACAAAAATGGCCGACAAGTAGGCCGAGATATTTTAGTGACGTTTAAGAAAAGATGTTGAGTACGTTTTTTGAGTCTCCCACTACCTAGTTAAAATAGTTGTGGTTTTATTTCGAAGATAATGATTACTAGTTGTAATAAATTAATAGTTTGAAATTCTTTATCGTTATTACAACTAAATCGGCAGTGTGATGCTGGCTTAAAATAGCATCACCCCATTTCTTTCCCGTGGGAGTCATAAGAGGCGACTAAGGGACTCGAGGGTGTGCATAGCTATTCTAGGCGATGGGCAGACCACCTGTCACTATGGCGATACACAATTATCCGAATGACTGTCAAATATTTGTCAGAATAATAATAAAAAAAAATACGTAGCGTAAATGTCAGTTCTTTGCGGCCTTTTACGCTCTGCTACCCCGCAAGGGAGTATAGGCGTGATGTGTGTGTAATTGGCTACTCAGCCGACTAGTCGCCGTGTATAAAAATAGCCGAATAGTCGGTGCATCTTTAACAGCAATGTATGCCAAATCGAGAGGCAGGGCAGGGTAATTGTAATAGGTACTCTAAGGTCGCGAGGGTCCTTAGTAATAAGATCACAAATGATGGTTGTTTGTGTTCAGCTACATTCATGTGGCGCCAATAAAGGTAATCTGCTACCCATCCTTCTCCAGATTTTACTACCGTTGGGAACGTTTCAAACGTTTCGCGTGTTAATACGACGGCCGATGTGGCGCAGTGGTAGTGTGACTGCCTGCGACGCAAAGGTTCCAGGTTCGATTCAAGGTGGGACACTCACAAAGTTGATCGTTGATCACTTTGTGAATTGATCCCGGTCTGGTTAGGAGATTGCAGGGTGAACCACCTGATTGTCCGAAAATAAATGGTTCCGTACTTCGGAAGGCACATTAAACCGTCGGTCCCGGTTGCTGTCTATGATTACTTAGACGGCCGGTTGTGTACCATGTCAGAGGCCTACTAGTAGTAGTAGGTGGTTAAGAAACTGACATCAGGGTTCATCGGGTCGTTCGACGGCTCGGTGGTTCACAAAGTAATAAATGCCCCACCGAGAATCAAACCCGGAACGTTTGCGTCTCAGGCAGTCACAGTACCACTGCGCCACATCGGCCGTCATGATGTGATGCCACTTGGATGCCACCATAGACCACGGATGTCATTGAGGCAAAGACAATACGCGTGTCTATCCAATAAGCAAGAGAAGCTTACTCTAGTACATCCATTAGCGTACATTTCCCACATTTGCACTATTGCTACAGAAACTCATACGTTTTATTATTAATTTATTGTTATACTTTCGACTGGTCTACCTCTCTATCGTAAAAATCTTTCAACAGGTTCGCATCCATGACGGCATTATCGCAATATTTCATCTTCTGAACGTGCTTTATACGCAGTACTTCGGAGTCTCTGTGCAGCATCTCCCTAAACTTAGTCGTAGCCAGCATGTTCGCGAAGAACTTGCGCTGGGACGTGAACTTAGGGACAAATCCCACCGTCGTACGCGGAGGGTTCATCACGAAGTTTCGCATGTTGTATACAGAAAACCTGGAATATAAGGGACAGCCAACCATCAATGCATGACATTGATTATGTACAACACGATTACGTCCGACAATGTTTTGTACAACATGACTCTGTACGACATGGTCATAGGAAGAAGTAAAGAAGAAGATCGTGTCGTGCATGCGCGGGGTGTACAGTGTTGATACAGGGGTGTTTTTGGCGACATTGTTTTGTTTCCATTGCCACTGTCGTGCATGCTTGGCTTGTACATTACTTAGTCGTCCATGATTATGCTGTGCAAAGCACTGTCGTACAATATAGGGACCCAAGAGAAAATATTTTCGGAAACGTCAGAAAATTTTTGACTTCCCATAGTAAAGTAATTGCAGCCAGCTGATCTAGTTTTTGTATGGGAAGTCCATTTTTTGTCGGTTCCTGACATATGTTCCTAGGGGAAAGATGTTCAGTTTCATGGTCTGCTTGCACCCTATCCTATCAGAATTCACAAGGCTGTCTCTTAAAACCCCTTATACGGGGAAATTTTATTAATGACCGATAGCGAAAACTCAAGATGGGCTGGTGATAAGGATCAACTTTTCCCAAGGAACATAGGTTGGAATACGACAAAAGAATTAGGACCTCCCAAACTAAATTGACGATCAGCTGATTTGAGTTTCTATGGAAACTCAAAATATTTTATTATTATTATTATATTATTATTATATTTTATCAGGCAGGCAGTTGTAACAAATGATGATGCCTGTATCACATTGTTCATAGTTCACTTTATCTCTTTCCATTTTATATTTTTAAGTGTTTATCAAGTTTGTTTTTAAACATATTGGTGTTCTGTGCTGATATGACATCTTGAGGCAACTTGTTCCAGTTTGCGACCACTCTATTTGCGAGAAAGTTTTTGTGCGGATTATTGTAAGAGAAACGGGTTTTTAACTTAAGGCTGTGCCCTCGCAGACGGGTGTTTTGGTCATAGTTAAAGAAGGCGTCAAAATCTTTGAGGTCGTAGTGCCCGTGTAGGATCTTGTAGGTCTCTATTAAATCCCCGCGCTCTCTTCTTGCTTGTAGTGTGCTTAGCTTCAGCACCTCCAAACGTTGTTCATAAGTTTGGTTCTTTAATTGCCTGGGTACCTTAGTGAAGCTGCGCTGGACTTTTTCAAGTAAGTAAATATCTTTAACAAAGTATGGACTCCAGACTTGAAACGCATACTCTAATATTGGTCTAATATATGTCTTTAGAATTTTTAATATCATTTCCGGTGTGAGTATTCCAAATGCTTTTCTAATCAGGTATATGAATCTCTTAGCTTTCTTGGTTATTGTTGTAATATGTTCTTCCCACTTCAAGTTTTCAGTTATAGTCAACTTGTGTTTTCTTTGCTTTGAGCTGAACACTGTTCAGTTGGTATGGAAGACGAGGGTTTTGTGATCCTATATGGAGGACAGTGCATTTTTCTGCGTTGAGGTTGATAAGCCATTCCTTGGACCAGTTTGCAATGGTGTCTAAGTCTGATTGCAGTTTGGCATAATCCACAATAGGGTTCGCAAATATTTTGGTATCATCAGCAAATATGCTCACATTGCACTTCATGTCACATGACAAGTCGAAGGTGTAGATAATGTACAAAACAGGGCCAAGAACGGAACCCTGCGGTACTCCACTATAAATATTTCGCTTACACGATAATGTGTCACCCACTCTCACGCGAAACGTTCTGTCACGCAGAAACGTCTCGATCCACTGTAGCAATTTTCCTCGTATGCCAATGTGATTCAGTTTCATAAGCAGTCTTGCTGTTGGTACTTTGTCAAACGCTTTTTCATACAATACAAGGTAAATTACATCAACTGGCTCTCTATTATTAAAATTGGAAATCCATATTTGTGTAATATTTCAACCTATGTTCCCTAGGGAAAGTTGTCCCTTATCACCAGCCCGTCTGAGATTTCGCTATCGTTCAGTAGTAAAATTTAACCCTATTAAGGTAATCTTACTAATATTATAAATGCGAAAGTTTGTATTGTTGTTTTTGAAAACTTGCAAAATTTTCGAGTGCGGGCAGGATTTGAACCTGCGACTTTCGCATTACTAGTGGCGACGCCTCTTCCATCTGGGCTACCGCAGCTCATTTAATTTTAAATTGTTAACACGGGAAGTGTTTTTAAATTTGGTACTGTATTGTTGTTTGTTTGAACTTCTTCACACAAAAACGACTGTACCGATTGTAATGAAATTTGGCACACATATAGAAGGTAACATGGATTCACACATAGGATAGTTTTCATTTTACGCGGGCAACGCCGCGGGTAACAGCTAGTTTGTCATTAGCATAATACCGGGCGTAAGGGACGGTGTACCGCAAACTGTACAGGCATGATCAGACCTTGAAACTGAACAACTTACAACATGCATCAGCCTATAGCAGTCCACTGCTGGACGTAGGCCTTCCCCAGGGTACGCCATAGGGAACGATCTCCCGTTTTCGCCATCCAGTCGCTACCAGCCGCCTTCTCTAAGTCATCGGTCCATCTGGCCGGAGATCGTCCGTGTTGGTCCGCTTGCCGAGGCGTGGAATCCACTCAAAACCCGCTTACTCCACAGTCCGTCAGTTCTACGACAGATCTGCCCAGCCCACTGCCACTTTAGTTTGCTACACTTCCAGACTATGTTCGTTACTTTGGTCTTTTCGGATAGTCTCATTCCGGATTTTAACCATTATAGAGATACCGAGCATAGATGTATATGTATGTAAAATAATATGGTTTTATTTATTCTTACGGTTGGTGGATCATTGTAGTTTGTAAACAGTCGTCGAATAGTGATAGAAATGATAGGTAAGTATTTGTCGCCAGCTCTACGGCTTCTATGTATCTGTAAAAAAAATATGTTAGCAATTACCTAGGTAAGTAGCTAAGTGGTACCGGCTTAGAAGAGCATCACACCATTTTTACCCATGGGTGTCGCAGGCGACTAAGGGATCAATCCAGGGAACGGGCAGTATCGTTCCCTGTGAATATCTACAACAACTTGCACTGCACTCGCCAATCCGCCTGCTTACCTGGGAAATCACTTGAAGGAAGTAACTGCTTTTGAATATATTATGGTACAATTTTCTTTACTTATTAAACTAAACTTTTCGTCAGGGACAATATTAAAAATAAAATCTATTTCTTTTCTTTTGCGTATTTCAGAAAGTGGTAGAAATAACTAAGGATACTTAGTAAGAGTCTTGTTAGAATTGAGGCTAGTGCAATGATCATGAAAAAATTGTCTGCTTAGCAAAGCATGCTTATCTTTACATACTTAAATAATAATTCATCATGATTTTATTTTTACTGAAACTCAAAGTCAAAACAAGTTTAAAAAACATGTAATCCCATACATCTGCAAGAAAAGTTGGGCGTCTCATAATAAAAAAACAGCTGACGAACTTATTTTCTATGGAGGTCCACGCAGGTATCAACTCCATTTCCGTTTTTATGTTACTTGGAGAAAGTTATTCAGTTAATTGGGTTAAGCTTAGCGTTTTCGAGAAAGTCGATCTTTCGAAACTTCAGTTTGCTGACATTAACAGCCACAAAAGTCCACTGCTGGACATGGGCCTCCCTGTTCAGGTAAAAACAACAAAAAAGACAGAAGTTCCCACCTTCTTTCTTTCAACTCCTCAACTCTTCTGTCTTCGTCATCACGCGCCGCACTGCACCTTACATTTCCAAAACTGACTACAAATATTATTAAAATAATTAAATAAAAATGCTTTTGTAAACACCTTGGAAACATCATATGGCGCGGTTATTCAAATATTTCTTGTGAGCAAACATTATTCAGAGAGTGAAATATTTCGATTAACTTACTTATCGATATTTTATTTATCAGACCATAAAAAGTTATGTGGCACAGTCCGAGTGACGAAAAAAATACAAATTCGCGGCACATAATATTTACTACAGAATTTACAGAAGGACCGCTCGCGCCTTTTTCGGTGATTGATACCTACTTACACTGTCTACCGGATATGCATTTCCAAAAATAGGAAACTTTCTAGGGATTCTCGAGTGTCATGTAGAGGGCGCTCAGCTTATTTGAAATAACGTTCCTTTACGTGAAAATCTGTACCACTTTACAAAATATTCTTTATTTTGTATTTATGTAATCGTTCAATATTTTTTATAGATATTTTGTTTGCTTACATTAATGACACTTAATATAATAGCAAGGCGACAAGTTAATTTTGTAGCAAATCGAACTAAAATAAATAAATTTGAAATAAACACAACGTGAAACGGAACCTGAGACAAAACTATGGCTGCCGCCAGCCATACTGAAACGTCAAATTTTCAATTTAGCACAGTGCCCTCTGATTTGACATTCAGAACTATCAACAGAACTGTCAACAGAAAAACTCCCATTAATTTTTCCGTGAGCACCGAAAGCTAATCGCCACTTGACTACTCGCTTTACCATTTGCGTGTAGGTAATTGTGTGCGTAGTTATTTGAAGAACCTTTTTCTTTGTTGTTTTATCTCTTCTTCTTCTTCTTCAACCCGTTGCCACCCAATGCTGTTGTTTTTTTTTTTTTATTAATGATGGGTTTGCTCTTGTTGTTTTTTATTTAAGTGTAAATAAGTTTATTTTAATTGCTATTTAAATAATTTAACTATTTTTTATCAGCATTTTAAAGCCTAGTAATTTGCAAATATAATATATTTGCGAAAAGTCCGTTCGTTACCCAGACGAAAATACCATATTTCCATACAAATCTGGGGGACAAATTTGTCCCCTGTCAAATGTTAATATAAATTTGAAAAGGCCTGGAGCCATGCGCAAACGATGAATTTGATAGTTTATTAATTTCTGTATGTTATTATTTATTTTATTCAATACAATATACAGGGTGTAAGAGACAGCTCGCCGAAGACTGATAAGGTGCAATTAGACCATGAAACTGAACAACTTTCCGTAAGAAAATATTTGAGGAAACGTATTTTATTTTTTGACTTCCCATAGTAAATGCAGTGCAGCTGATCGTGATTTAGTATGGGAGGATAAAAAAATGTGGTTTTCTGTCATATGTTTCTAGGGGAAAGTTGTTCAGTTTTATGGTTGGAATGTACCCTATCAGTATTCGGTCCGTAAAATTTTAAACAATATAATAAATCAAATGTATTGATAAAAAATAATCAAATGTAGACATATTGTGCGGTTTTAAAATAAATCGTCATTGGGAAAGTGCCTGAAAAAGCGTAGCAAATAAAAATTGATTCACCCATATTAAAAAATCAAATTTGTTTGTAAGTTGAAAACCCTGTAGGCAGGAACCATTCTTTCGTTACTTATGTATCATTTCTCAAGTGACTTTCGATTTTAGTCCCTCGGGCCCTTAGCGCTGCGCATCTCGGCTCGAACGAAAGCGGCCCTAAACTTCCCTTTCATTGAAAGTCAGTGAAACGGATTGATAACCCGGTCGTAAATTCGATTCCAGCATCGATTTCTCATATTCTATCTGCCAACTTAATTTTATGTTACAAAATTCAATTTATACGTAAATGATGGCTTTCAAGTCTGTGTATGGGAAAATCGAATACTTTGTTCCTTGAGTATCTGCCAACAAAGGCTGTTTGAGCCCTTAAAATATGTTTAAAGGATGATTTTGAATTTCATTCCGTCAATTCTTTTCCATACGTCATTCTTTGAGGCGTAGCACGAATAAAAAAAACGTAGGGTCGAATTGAAATAAGGTAAGTTTCGGGAAGCCGCGTTTCACTTTTTCATTAGTCATTATAATGCCATCAAAACTGAATTATCATTCTATTGCCATAGTGATTTTCTATTCTTTAAACTGTTAGCGGAATACGAAACGGCCTGAACCATCCAACTAACACCATATTGAAAAACAACTGATACGCTTTTCAAATAGCGGAATACACCCCAGGTTCACCCTTTAAAACATTTCCAAACGCATACAACCCTAATCTCTTCAAAGTAAGAGTGAACAGGCTTCTTCTGGGTGAGCTCGCTCCATCTTAGACCCTGTCTCTGTCCTGTAACCTAGACTAGAGTCAAGAGCAAACCCATCATTAATATAAAAAAATAAATTGCAGCTACTTTGTTACTGCCTAACTGCCTGCATATAAGGGTGGAACATCAAGAACGAAAGCGGCAACAGTGAGGAAATTACCATTTTTCCCACATCGGCGGCAGTAGCTAAACCAGGTTGCATTTCGTAATGACGTTTCAAATTAATTTCCGGCCGGTACCTCCCTAGAAGGCGTTCGATTGAAACATTGGCCCAATCATAATTAATTCCTTCAAACCGCATCCGCTTCCCCAGCCACTTTCTTTCGCTTTGATTTGTTTATTTCCGTTTGAAGGAAGTACGAGTAATGTACATATACTTACTAGTAGACGCTTTTGGATTTGCTCGTGGGGATCAAATAATGTTTGTCGATTTTTGAAGTAAGATCTGTTCAGATTGGAGCAATTGTAAAAGAAAATGTGATATTCTCATAAGTATTTAATCTTCATACATTTAGGGATATTAGCTCTTGCATGAGTAAAATGCCAGAATCGCGCAAAAAGGGTTCCGTTCTATTTAGTATCAAAATGGCATAAAAAAAACCTTTTTTGTATGGGACCTCCTTGAATATGCATTTTATTTAGTTTTTAAGTATTTTTGTTGTTGTTAAAGCGGCAAGCGTAATACTTATTCTGTGTAAATTTCAACTGTCTAATTACCGTTCATGAGATACAGCCTCCGAACTATTATAGACAAAATCGAGCAAAAGCATAGCTTTTTTGTGTGAGAGCCTAAATTTTCATTTAATTATACTTTTTAGTATTTGTTGTTATAGCGGCAACAGAAATATGGCTCTCTACCTATCCGTGTGTATGAAAAACAACATTGTGACAGACAGACGGGCAGCCGAGTGTCAGTTCGGCGCGCCGCCGCCGCCAATACTTACTTTGTGGTAAAAGGGTCCCGTTTTGACTCTTTGGGTATGGAACCCTAAAAACCACGTCTAATTAAATAAGTAGTATGAGGCGGGTCAATCAACTAATTAAGTAGATTCGTGCTCTTCTGTTGTAACGGCGCTGTCAAAGGCAGGCACAAGAGGATAATTAGTCCGTTCTGTCATATCCAGATATATTATTTCATAAAAAAACAAGAGTACGGTTCTGTGTTCGAGATTAATTACCGGCTGGCAGGAGCCGAGGCTTTTCCGACGCGTGTGTCATTGTGCCAATCGCAAGTGACGTGACAAGGGAACAATTAGTCTTGACGTGACTTTCCGGCCCTCGTTTGATTATAGGAAAACTTGGTACAGCCCGCACCAAGAAATACAGGGTTATTTTTTATTCACCCCACAGGAAATTTTACAGGGCGATTTTACTCATGATTCTGAACAACTTTTAGTATGGGGTCACCTGCGAAATCGCGAGAAATAACCCAGCTGTTCCATACATCTTGTTCGAGTAGGCATGAACTTTTCTATGGAGCAGCTGTTTTTTTTCGACCCATTATAAAAGTTGTTCAGAATCATGAGTAGAATCGCCCTGTAAAATTTTCGGGGTGAATAAAAAATAACCCTGTATTAGGATGTCTTGTGCACAATGACTTGATAGTTGCAACGATGTTTCTTGAGTTTGTTATGCAAAATGGGAAGTCGGTAAAACATTTATTTGACAGATTACAAGTCTAAAGCATAGGTTTTACGTTCAAAGGTAAGGGGGACCTATAATGTGCTCATTTGTTCCACCGTAGAACTAGTGAGCAAAAATATGCCCACCTGTTCTATCGTAGAACTAAACAGTAGGAAAACTGGGAACAAAGGTTTGCAACCATTGCATGCAAATATTACAAATATTTTATTCGTAGCCGTGTGATGCCAGCTTAGAATAGCTTCACCCCATTTCTTTCCCTTGGGAGTCGTAAGAGGCGAATAAGGGACTCGAGGGCATGAGCTGACAACCTGTGGCTGTTAGAAGTGCAGTCTATTACGACAGTGCACATACATACATATATTACGCCTATATCCCTTTCGAGGTAGGCAGATCGTAAACAGCCGTGAAAAACGGTTTTTAACGCCACGTCTGAATACATTTTGAGGGTCATTCAGAAAATTGTGTATAGCCATAGTGACAGGTTGTCAACCTATCGCCTAAGATTGCAATACACATGTAACCCTTGAGTCCCTTAGTCACCTCTTACTATCGTACTATACATATGGGTCCCTCGCGCGTCGTTCGGCAGATTCGCTATAGGACAGAAACTTGATACGGCAGAAGCTGGATTGGGCAAAATCGTGTTTTGGCGGAGTACAGTCAGGATGTTATAATGGCCATTATTAATGGCCACTTATGGTGACATGACAAGTTATAAATTTTATCTACACTCGTCTCATAATGTTCGAATTATGAATTCGAAAACAGATGCATAATGACCTACTTTATGCATTCTGCCTATAAAAACTAGGGTTTACTATAAATTACAGAAGCGTAATGACTTAATGAGAAAACTCTTAATACGATAAAGTTGAGAAATGAAACGAAGTTTTTTTTTTCCAATACTCAAATCGCTGTCTTCCGCCGCACCTGACAGTTGTTGTTGTACGGTAATTTTTCGGATGTTGTTCAGTTATTTTAATAGGTTTTTGTTCTGTTGTTGTTGAGATGTTGTTCAGATGTTTTTCAGATGTTGTTCAGTTGTTGTTCAGATGTTGATTAGTTGTTGTTCAGATGTTGTTCAGTGTTGTTCAGTTGTTGTTCAGTGTTGTTTAGTTGTTTAGTTATTTGCTGTTGAGACTCGACATCTAAACAACTGTTAGTAAAGAATCTTCAAAAATTCATATCAAAGCCATATTACGTTCTCGTATTGAATTTGACCATGTATCGGGCCTTGCAATCGCCGGTGCGGACGTTTGGAAAAGTGTTCAACTGAGTAAATTTTTAGAGTGTAGATAAAATAGTGTATGCAACTGCATATAATTAGGCATTAGAATGCTCGTGTCAATCTATTATCACACTCGGCTACGCCTCGTGTGATAAACAGACACTCGCATTCTAATGACCCCCATTATATGACAGTTGCATAAACTACTATTACAATGACATTCTCATAGTTACATCAGTAATTTTTCATTGTATTGTCATATCCTATTTGAAGATATTTTATGATACAGCTGTCAAACTTTAAACGCGTATTTCTCGGAAACTATACATGCCAGAGAACTAGATTTTTAGGGGAAGTTGTTGGTCTTGACGAAATCTACATTTTTGGTGACAGCTGTCAAACTTTAAATGCGTTTTTCTCAGAAACTATGCTTGCCAGACAATTTGTTTTTTAGAGGAATTTGTTGGTCTTGACGAGATCTTCATTTGGTATGACAGCTGGCTGTCAACTTATTAACTCGTTTTTCTGGGAAACTATGCATGCTAGGCTACTAGTTTCTTTGACAAAGTTGTAAGTCTAGATAAGATATTAAATGACAGCTGTCAAACTGAACAATGCTTTTTCTCTAGTTGTCTGGCAAGCATAGTTTCCGAGAAAAACGCGTTTAAAGTTTGACAGCTGTCACTTGAAATGTAGAATTCGTCAAAACCAACAACTTTCTCTAAGAAACTAGTTGTCTGGCATGCATAGTTTCCAAGAAAAACGCGTTTAAAGTTTGACAGCTGTCACCTGATATGTAGATTTAAATAAATATTTTCCAAAACGATGACACGAGCAATGCAAAGCGAACACATGTGGTGGCAATTAGTTCCCATTCATCACTTGTGGCGACTGGGATTTTTTCGTCCCATTCGCCACTAGTGGCGATTAAATTAGTGGCCCATGGGAACAAAGGTTCTAAACGGGCAATGTTATTCAAATAATATGCAATAATAATAATAAATGTCTTTAAATATCTAAGTATTTTTATTTTTTCTTTTCAAGTGTACCACATCTGCCAAAACACGATTCTGCCCAATCCAGCTTCTGCCTTATCAAGTTTCTGTCCTATAGCGAATCTGCCGAACGACGCGCGAGGGATATGGGTATCCCCACAGGTAAGAAATGGGATGATGCTATTCTAAGCCCGCATCACACGGCGAGCCACGATAGGTTCTGGGTAGGTTTTTGTGGGGATTTTCCTGTTCAGGGGGTTCGGTTTATTATGCGCATGTAAATAACACGCTTTGAACATCTTGACTTCAATTTGAAACAAATGTCGTTTTCAGATAGTGGTAGCGTAAAGTTACATGCCATATGAGTAACCTGTCAGCGCCGAGGCAGTGCCTTTATTTTTATTTTTTTAGCTCTTTTTTCTATTAGGACATTACAAAATTGTTATAAAAAAAAGAAAATGGTGTTATAGGTACAATTTTTTTACAATTACGGATCACGACCTCAACAAGTGTTAATACTATCCTACAATAAAGAATTTCAATTTCAATTTCAGTACACTCATTGGTATATTCGGTATCGAATCAGGTCTACAAAGGCACTTCGCTCTATTCTAGTCGTTTATGAGCAGAATTGGCTGAATCATTCCTCTTTGTCGGTTGATTTCAGCTTCACGCTGTGGAACGGGGCTTCGGGAATTCTAAGTCCGGATCCGGATGCCACCGAGTATTGGGATTTACATCGACGAATGGAAATGCAAACTGTATAACATTATTAGCCAGCTCGTACCCCTGTTCCGCCCCCAATTTCAGCGATTGGAATATTGGCTGGCTGATAACGAGGCCCCCTCTACAGGAAGGGAAGGGGGCCACAAGGTAATGAATATTGCGAGCTTCTCATTGAATTCTGCTTGACACGAGATTAGCTTTTTACTAGATCACTTTTGTAATCATTAAATTCTGGAAAGGTGAGGCAGGTGTTTGAATAATTTTGTGAGTTTGTTCACTGTCTCTACTCTAATATACAGCGAAATTTACTTGTGATAAGGAACAACTTTCCCTAAGGAACCAAGGTTGAAATATGACAAACATCTTTTGAATTTCCATAGTAACTCAAATCAAGTGATCGACACTTTTGTAAGAATGGCCCAAATATATTCTCGTATTACGCCTTTTGTTCCGTAGTGAAAGTAGTTCCATCACCAGTGTCCGATATTATCAAACTAGAGGCTACAATTTTACAGGTGAAATTCGATGTTCATTGCGTAGTCGGTTAGCAATTACGATACCAGGAATATTAACCGGCTACGCAATATACTACGAATTTGTAGACTTGTAGCCTGTAGTTTCATAACATAGGCCACAGCCCGTCTTGAGATTTCGCTATCGGTCGCTAGTAAAATTTTGCCCTAAATGTACTATAATGATTTAACGTTACCTACAGCAAGTTAGAATTTTGCAGATCTTTTGAATAATGACAAAAAATTTCGTGACTGTGTCACCAGTGTCACCACAGAGAGTCACAAAGCTACGAGTCACCATTATACAGAGAAGATTAATTTTTATAGGTAAATAAAATAAAGAAACATAACAAAATAATAAACTGTTTTAAACTTTCGCGGTCACGCATAATAACTCAAAATACTAAAACATCAATTGTTTCGTGATCATGGCCGTAGCAACTGGGTTAAAATATCCCCGTTTTAGTATTTGAGTTAAAACAAAATACTTCAGTAAATATTTCAAAGAAAAACCCTTTAAAATGTACAAACTTTGTGTTGGTTAAATCCTCATTAGTTTCCACAAATACGCAAAGTGAAACAGGCAGTATTATTCCAAGATTTGTTCATTGAAATACACTTATTTAATCACCGAAAGATGGCAGTATGATCGGTATTCGGGAACTTATTATAGGTCGGGCGCCCGTGGCAGGCATGCGACGGAAGGGTCTTTCTATAGCTTCTATATTACATTCTTCATCCGATCGCATAACAATAACAAAACGATAGTCATAAAAATTATAGTGCTATAACTTTTTTGCTTTATAGCTTGTGTAAAAGAGTGATAACAGGGAGTTATTTGCTTACTAGTTACTAGTAACAACAGTAGAAGATGACTTTTGTATTCAATAGTTACTTAGGAGAAAGTCATGTCTTACCTACTTATTATCCTGTTATGTTGACATATCTGAAGTATGAAGAATTTCTCTTATTTCTTTTTCGTACGGGACACCCAAGTCATCCAATGACCCGATGAACCACGGTGTTCGAGTTTATCAACCGTCTACTACTCGTACTAGACCTCTGATATTGTTGTGTAACGACCGCCGTGTAAGTAATCATAGACAGCAACCGAGGAGGCTTAACGCGTCTTCCGTAGCACTAAACCATCTTTCTTTTCGGACAATCAAGTGGTTCATCCTGCAACCAAAGTAGGCACAAATTCACACAGTGATTGAGTGCCCCACCAATTTGAGTCGCAGGCAGTTGCACTACCACTGCGAAAAAATGATCGTCGAAATCATCATCAGTATGTAAGCACTCTCCCTCAACTCAACTGAATAATCCATTGCTGAAAAAGTGCAACAGACTTCTTTTAATGGACCTTTTATGATTAAGTATGAAGCAAATCAATAAAATGTTCACAATTGTATAAAAATCTTAGTAAGCACTCGACTCAATTACGAAGGCACCTAAAATAAACAAATCGTTATAATTTATAAACGTAAAGTACGTTGGAACGCGAATTTAGTAGCGTCAATTTTGAATTCACGCGAAATTTAAACGATAATAAGTCACTGCTTAATGTTTTTCAGTTGTTCTTCAACTAAAGATCGCGGGACGAACTCGCTCGCTGGAAATTTCTTCAGGCAATTTGTTCTTGCGTCTCCCCCACAATTAAATTTAAGGAGAACAGCCTTAGAATCGGCGCGACGTTGTTTTGATTTAAGAGATTTAATTAATGTTACTTCTGAGCACGCGCTACGCCGCCTGTAATTGTAATAAATTAATAACGTATATAATTATCTTCCGAGTTTCAACAATACAATCAATTTGCGCGTCAGAGTGGAGTCGGTACCTTAAGAGTGATTTAAGACGTGAAAATTGTTGTTTGTCTTTACTGTTTAATATTTACGCACTTTCTTTCTTTTCGTGTGGGACAACTAGTCGTCCAACGACCCGATGAACCCTGGTGTGGTGTCAGAGTTTTTCAACCGCCTACTACTCGTAGTAGGCCTCTGACATGGTTGTGTAACGACCGCCGTCTAAGTTATTATAGATAGCAACCGGGACCGACGGCTTAACGTGCCCTCCGAAGCACGGAACCGTTTCTTTTCGGACTATTAGGTGGTTCACCCTGCAATGTCCTAACCAGACCGGGAACAAATTCACAAAGTGATATATATCAATTTTGTGAGTGTCCCACCGAGAATCAAACCCGGAACCTTTGCGTCGCAGGCAGTCGCACTACCACTGCGCCACATCAGCCGTCAACGCACTTAGATGAAGTTTGTTTTTCTTATGGTTTACTGAAATTTCAAGACAACGAATATAATTGTCGTCATATTTAGTGACGGTGTTGTTTGGACGCAGTATTGTCATTCAGCTACACTGGGGGTAAGGAAAGAGGTCTATTAGCATAAATAACATTCTCTCTAATATAATGATTTAAGGTGAAATTTTACTAGTGACCGATAGCGAAAATTCAAAATGAGGGGTGTTGATATGGAACAACTTTCGCCAAAGAACATACTTAGGTCGAAATACGAACAAATATCACAGTTATCACCAGCCGCTAGTAGTCGCTAGTAAAATATCACACTATACGGGGTGTAAGGGACGGTGTACCGAAAACTTTGTAGGCATGATCAGACCATGAAACTGAACATCTTTTTCTATGGAAGATATGTTGGTAAACGAGAAAAAAAAATCGACCTCCCATACAAAATTCCCGATCAGCTGACTGACTTACTATGGAAACTCGAAAAAAAAAATTCGTTTCCCAACATAGGCTCCATATAAAAAGTTGTTCAGTTTCATGGTCTGATTATGCCTGCAAAGTTTTCGGTACACCGTCCCTTACACCCTGTATTGTATACAGGATATAAAATATTGGCTGCAAATATTTTGATGGGTGCACAAATCCATGAAACTGAACAACTTTTCCCAAAGAACACAGGTTGAAATATGAGAAAAAAACCGGCCAAGTGCGAGTCGGACTCGCGCACGAAGGGTTCCGTGCCATTATCTATAAAATGCGCAAAAAAACACGTGTTTTGTATGGCAGTCCCATTTTTTTTAGTATTTGTTGTTATAGCGGCAACAGAAATACATCATCTGTGAAAATTTCAACTGTCTAGGTATAACGGTTCAGGAGATACAGCCTCGTAACTGTAGGGGAAAGTTGTTCAGTTTCATGGGCTGGTTCACCCAATAAAATATTTGCACCTAATATTTTTACATTCTGTATTTATCAGGTTGTTCATTTGTTCGTTACATGAGTTTCGTATCGCACTAACGTGAGTCTAGTTCGCAACGACCGTTTCAAAGTTCGAACTAGTTCCGCGCTCCGCCATCACTCCGGCAAATATTTATAGGGCCTGCCAATTACAAATTCGCGCGACAGATGGTCTCTAATGGAGTATTTCGTAGTCGTTCTGGCTTCAAATGGAAGGCGATGTAGCAGATGTGGCGTAGACTCCCGCGTAGCTTCGAGCTACGAGCTACGAGCGGCGAACGTACCTGGAACAAATACGGGGTGAAAGGGACTATAAAACTGAACAACATTCCCTGAGGATTATATTTCAGTTAACGTATTATTTATTACTTCCCATAATGAAGGCCGTCAGCCGTGATTTTTGTATACTGTAGTTTCTTAAGATATGAAAAATAGACGTTTCCTGAAATATAGAGGTATTTCTAGGGAAAAGTTGTTCAGTATCATGGTATGCATTCACCCTACTAGTATTCGGAGGGCTGTCCCTTCACTGTTCAGTTAATAATGAAATCATGAGTTTCATTTTATTGCGAAAAAATTACTTAGATCAAACATAAAATTGAGAGTGAATCGCTGGCTACGTTGTTATTCATATTCATCATAGTAAATGATATTACTACATCTATGAGATGAGGCATTAAAAATATAACAAGAATAAATCATGGAATGAAATCCAAGTAACCTTAATTTGAATTCACGTACTATTATTACTTTTGACCCAGATCTTAAAAAACTACGGTTATACCAATTTTTCTCACGGCGCACCCTTAAATCCGCGTAAGCTTATAGTTTACACCGTAAGTATGCAAAATACTTATAGCAAAATTGAGCCACCTAGTCTTCCAAACGCTCTCTTCAACGTAATTTTAATTTATCTCAAAATGAAATTTCCCCGAATTACCATGTAATTGACACTATTTGGAAGTAAATCAAAGATTCTGAAATCTGCAAAGCTGATTAATATTTATTGGTTTTAATGATATAAACTCTCTCCTCTCTAGCTTATTTTAATATCAAACTGGCAAATTGATTAAGGCAAGTGTACTCGCGAAAAACGTCGACAGTGGCGCCACTTCACAAAAAAAACTCGTTATATAACAATCTATCATTGTCGAGGTCATTCACGGGTACACTCGCCATAAGGTTAAGTGAGTTATAATATAAACATATCAGAAAAAAAATATTCTGGACAATTCACACAGTGCCATCAAGCCCTAAACTAAGCAAAGCTTGTACTATAGGTACTTGATACACATACACATACACATAACACGCCTATAAATCCCTTGCGGGGTAGGCAGAGCGTAAACAGCCGCAAAAAACGGCCATTTACACCACGTCTGACAAATGTTTGAGGGTTATTCGGAATATTGTGTATCGCTATAGTGACAGGTAGTCAGCCCATCGCCTAAAATTGCAATACACACCCTCGAGTCCCTTAGTCGCCTCTTACGACACCCACGGGAAAGATATGGGGTGATGCTATTCTAAGCCGGCATCACACGGCAGTACTTGATAGGTGATATTAATACCTATAGAATTTTGTTTTTGTAAATAACATACATACATATCACGCTTCAATCCCTTGCGGGGTAGCCAGAGTATAGACGGCCGCATAAAAGGGACATTTACGCCACGTCTGACAAACATTTGAGGGTCATACGGAAAATTTAGTAAAATAAAATTTTGTAAATAAATACATAGAAAACACCCAGGCTAAACACAAGTATCTGAAAATTTACTTTACAAATATTTGTGCCTTGTGGGGATCTAACCCACGATTCTCAGCGTAGTAGGCAGGAGTAATAAAATAATCATAATCATAATAGTAGTTTATGCAACTGTCGTATAATGGGGGTCATTAGAATGCGAGTGTCTGTTTATGATAATAGTTTGACACGAGCATTCTAATGCCTAATTATAGCAGTTGCATACACTATTTTATCTACACTCTCCAAAAAAACTCAGAAACACTTTTCTAAACGTACGCACCGGCCATTGCAAGGCCCGATACAAGGACAAATTCAATACGAGAACGTAATATGGCTTGATATGAATTTTTGAAAATTCTGTAATTTAGCAGTTGTTTAGATGTGGAGTGACTTACCTAAACAACTGAACAACATCTGAACAACAACTGAACAACATCTGAACAACAACTGAACAACATCTGAACAACATCGGAACAACATCTGAACAACAACTAAACAACATCTGAACAACAACTGAACAACATCTGAACAACAACTGAACAACATCTGGACAACATCTCAACAACAACCTAATAAAACAAACGCAACATTACCATACAACAACAACTGACAGGTGCGGAACTCTGTGTTTCCAAACGTTTGGAAACAGGCGGAAGTTGGCAATAAGAGTATTGGCAAAAAAAAAACTTCGTTTCATTTCTCAACTTTATCGTATTAAGCGTTTTCTCATTAAGTCATTACGCTTCTGTAATTTATAGTAAACCCTAGTTTTTATAGGCAGAATGCATAAAGTAGGTCATTATGCATCTGTTTTCGAATTCATAATTCGAACATTATTAGACGAGTGTAGATAAAATATATAAAAAGAAATACAGAATAACTAAATGAAGCCCAGGACAATTACATTATATTTATGTGTCTACGAGGACCACTTTACCCGAATGATCGGTGGCACAGGCGCCCATTGAATATGTATTAATGACGTCAGCCAATATATTTTATTATCTGCCAGCGAATCTATCCTTCCTTAGCCCAAGAATTGGGTTGTTATGATAATGTTATTACCATCTTATGCTGCGAGCTCACTAAAGGCAACTTCTGAAACGAGGCCACAAATCAATGCCTTCCAATTGCAATTTTTCCTTTGTTACTACTGTGCTCTGTTTTCGTAACCGTAATTCTTTTTCGTTTATTTTTGCCGCGTTTCTTGTATCAATTAAGATGCCGTGTGATGCTGGCTTAGAATAGCATCACCCCATTTTTAACCCGTGTGTGTCTAAGAGACTCAACGGTTAACTGTGTAGTGCAATTTTAGGCGATGGGCTGACAAGGTGATAAACAATTTTCTTAATGACCCTGAAATGATTGTCAGACGTGGCGTGAATGTCTGTTTTTACGGCCGTTTACTCTCTGCCTACCCCGAAAGGGATATAGCCGTGATATATGTATGTATCAATTAAGAAAGGGTTTAATAGCACTGTTTGTAAATTTTGCACTACTAGCACTGTTTAAAAAGTTGCTTTGGTAAATAAATACGAGATGGTTGCTTTTCATATTTATTTGTTTATATTGTGAGAAAGAAATATGTTTTGTCACGAGACGTTTGGCGTCAGTATGGCTAAGCTGCTTCTGAGAATTCTATGCGGTTTGTTTGTTCAACTAAGAGCGGCCGGACATAGTATGATCCATAACACGTTGTATTGACAGCTGTTTACTTAGTATCCACACTGCTTAGTAGACAAGTAGAAGATGTCCCGTCTCTAGTGCCGTGTGATGTCGGTTTAAATTAGCATCATCGCATTTTTTTCTCGTAGATGTCGTATAACGCGATTAAGGAACTCGAGGGCTGCGTGTGTATTGTAATTTTAGGCGATGAGGTGATGACAGGTTACTTTAGCGATACGCAACTTTCTGAATGACCCTCAAATGTTTGTCACATCTAAGTTCGTTTTGCGGCCGTTTACGCTCTGCCTACCTCGCTAGGGATATAGTGATATATGTATATAAGTATGTCTCGACTCTAGAAATTTGTATATTCTTTTTTTCGTTAAATTCGTTTATGCGAAACAAACGTCGCAAAAGAATTTATCTGTCTGGCTTCACCTTATAATGAGAAAAACAGATAAACGCTTTGTTAAATCCAACCATTGCAATCATGAAAGAGAACATGATTCCTAATGGAGTGTGATACGCAATCGGCTGGAAACTCTGTAAGGGTTTTTTTCCAACGAACTATAGACCGTAGTTGGTCTTTTTTGCTGAAGGTGTTTTTTTTATGCAAACTGGGAACCCAATTCAAATGGCACGGGAAGCCGATAGTAGCAAATTTTCAGACCATTAGTTCCTAGCTACGACCTTATCATAATCCGTAAAATATGCTTTAGGCACCGGACGGGATCACTCTATTTTATGCTACGGAATACTTAAAAATAGGAACGGGAAACTATGTAAAAATGTTTTAATATATTTTAGATTTCGGTACTTTAAACACTAATGTAAACATCTTGTAGAATGCCGTGTGATTCCGGCTTAGAATAGCATCATCCTATGTCTTGCCCGCGCGTGTCATAAGAGGCAAATTAGGGTCTCGAGGGTTTAATGTATATTACAGGTTTAGACGATGAGCTGATAACCTGTCACTATTGTGATAAACGATCTTTTTGTATATTTGTCGGACGTTGCGAAAGTGACCGTATTTTTGCGGCCGTTGGCGCTCTGCCTACCACGCAAGGGACAAAATTGTGATTATTTTTGATGTTTCTATGTATAAAATATATTTATTTACGACAAAAAAAGTATATTATGTATTAATATTAGCTATCTAGTTCCCATTGTATAAGTGTGATATGTTTATTTATTTGTATAATTTTCTTGCAAAAATTATGTTCTAGAGCTGTGACCTTTTTCTGAACCCAGACTTTTTTGCCTTAGCAGAGTGATACGTCGTATCGTAAGATACTTTCACTTTTTCTATCGGATTTCGGTTCAATCTAATCTCATAAAGGGCGTAGGCATCCGCCCTGAGACACAATATTTCACTTTTTATGATGTAGGTGGCATCCAGAGCGCCGTAAAAATATAAAGAGAAAGAAAGTGATCTGTCGTTTTATGATTCTTTTAATAGTGAGGCTGCGTAGTTTTCTCGCTGCTTTCAGAAGAGTTTTGCATGTTTCTTCGAAGGGGATTTTACTAGCGTTTGACCTTGTTTAAGGCGAGTGTAGTCGTTAACAGCCTCGACAGTGGTGCCACTCCAAAAAAAAAAACTCTTTAAACAATACATACACATATCACGCCTATAATCCCTTGCGGGGTAGGCAGAACGTCTGACAAATATTTGAAATATTTTACTTTAAGGCGGTGGCTTTAGTGGCGCCACTGTCGAGGTCGTTGACGGCTACACTCGCCTTAAACATAAGTAATTAAGGATTATACCAAAAACCTGAGCAAAGGAAATTCTGAGAGATTGTTTGTATAAAGACGTTTTTGTGGAGTGGCGCCACAGTCGAGGCCATTCACAAGAACACTCGCCTTAAGAATGATTCACAGTGAGGTCAATTCGGGATTTAAATTTTCCTTACTTGCCTTAAATTAGTGCTGTCACTTTCCCTCAAATAGGTTTAGAAAAGGATAGAAGATATCTAAGTCCTGTCATTTTTAAAAACGTCTAGGGTTTTTTCGCCTTTCCTAGTCAATTTAGTCGCCATTGTTTTGATTGTCGCCTTATTTTGACAAATAACACGTATTTTGCATGAAATTATAAGACATGACACGACTAAAATATCTCCTATCCTTTTCTAAACCTATTTAACGGAAAATGACAGCACTAATTTAAGGCAAGTAAGGAGAATGTACATCCCGAATTGTGGCCAGTCCCTTCCAACCACAAGCAATTTTAGTCGTCGTGAAATCCGTATAGCATTGCTTTGGTTATACACAACGGTCATATAAACAGGGGGCCCCTTTTCCGACGGAGACTGTTCGCAATCTGTCAGACAATAAGTCAGAACTGTCAATACACCAGCAGAATATAAAACGTTAGCTCCTACGGGCAGGCTCCCATATTTCAAGAAGGCGTGTGCCTGCACTCCCGAGTGATTGATTAAAGTGTAGGCTTTTAGGAGTCCTGTTTGCCGATGACCGCTGTACGTTTTTCATTCGTGATACCAGGACCAGAGGCAGGATTTAGGCTCTTTAAGTATTTAGTTCTTGGACTTAGTATCAATCCAATCGCAACTGTTTTTCTTAGGAAAAATGTTCCGTGTTTTGGCAGAACACCAGACCTGTTAAATACATACACATGTATTACTTTAGTGAGTCACCTAATTGTAATACACATTGTTATAAATAATACTTAAATTGTGTAATATAATATTAAGATAAAGGGGAGAAATTTAGCTTGGCAGAAAAGTAATTTTGTGCACATGTGTGTTTTTTGGTGACTAAACGTATTATTATTATATATTTTTTTACATGAATCCCTCGACTCTCTTAGTCGCCTCTTACGACACCCGCGGGAAGGAAATCACAACAAGCGAAAAACAATACACATTTATGGTTATATCCATCCGTTTGTTTCCAGAAACGTATTCCGATTATAAATCAGCGGGAAATTTCCTTTTTCCCATCCTTGACTTGACAGAGGCAACATTCACGGGTTTACGTGGCAATCACGGCTTAATATTTACGAGATAAAACGCTCACACTTACCATTATGTTACACATTCAAAGTTAACGAGAGGAGTATCAAGATTGAAAATTTGGAAGAGTCAGTCGAGGCGCCGGTAGCACAGTTGGCAAAGCAGTGGGACGGTGCCCCGCGGTCCCGGGTTCAAGTCCCGGCGGACGCAAAAAAAACATTTGTTACTTTCACATACGAAGTTAATTTTTATTTACCTGTGAGACGCGGTATACGGGGTGAAAAGGACGGTGTACCGAAAACTTTGCAGGCGTGATCAGGCCAATTAAATGAACAAAGCGTTAAAGGCTGTCAAATACGGTCGCTATCGCTACTTCTGTCAAATATTTGAGGGTAATTCGGACAAATGTGTATCGCTATAGTGACAAGTTGTCAGCCCATCGCCTAAAATTGCAATACACACCCTCGAGTCCCGTAGTCGCCTCTTACGACACCCGCGGGAAAGACGGAGAATGCTATTCTAAGCCGGCATCACACGGCACTTTGTGGATAAATAAACGGTATTTTTCAATCAATCATTTATCTGCTTTAAACACATGCACAAAGTTGTAAGGTCTTAAAGTAACGGGTCGTTGGACGACTTGGTGTCCCACACGAAAAGAAGAAGTAACGGTTTTAATAAAGTTGTATCCTGCGAAACCCTTATTACAACAGGCTACCCGCACACACTCAGCCGGCCCTGGACGCGGTTATTAACAATGCGTAAACGGATTTAGTTGATACCGGATTTGTATCTCCATTGTTGTTCATTTCGAAGGGACACGAGGGTTTCATGTGTATTACAATTTTCGGCGACAGGCTGAAAACCAGTCACTATTAGTGATACACGGTTTGTTTCAAAGTCCTCAAATATACAAGGTGTAAGAGACATTCCTCCGAATACTTTGAGGGTGCATTCAGACTATTTCCCATGGCAATTGCAGTCAGCTGATCATGATTTTGTATGGGAGATCAAATGTTTTTTGTCGTTTCCTGACATATGTTCCTAGGGAAAAGTTGTTCTGTTTCATGGTCTGTATGCACCCTATCAGTATTCGGAGGGCTGTCCCTTGCACCCCGTATGTGAGATGTGGCGATAGCAACCGTTTTTTACCGCCGTTAACGCTCTCCCTACCCCGCAAGCGATAAAGGCGTGATACGTGTGTGTGTGCGTATTTTATCTCCGTCCTTCAGGCCTGGTAAAGCGTTTTATTAGGTCAGTGAGCGGAGAAGTTTTTATTTTCTCTCATTTGATACTTATGTTATATATACAAACACTAATCACGCCTTTATCCCTTGCAGGTTTTACACATGAAACCTTCGAGTCACTTAGTCGCCTCTTACGACACTTGCAGGAATGAGTTGGGGTGATGCTATTATATGCCGGCATTAAACGGCACTGATACTGATGATATAATAGTCTAAAATTTCATTTTATTACTTCCACCTACATGGAAATCAAGTGGCAGATAACTAAGAAAATATTAGTTTAGTATGAAAATTATGTAGGTACTGTACATAACCCGTTATGCTTTAGTGCTATGCACACTTCAGGCAATATCCGAAATCAATTCTGAGCTAGTTCTCATTGCATGCTCCTGAAATATATCTTGCTTTATAAAATTAATGAGATGGTACAATACTTTTAACAAGCATAAATTTAAAAACTCGACTGCTTTCTGAGATAAAGCCTAGTCTATAACACTCGGGATAATAACTGGATTCTTCCGATACAATTCCCATTCGAATCTGTTCAGTAGTTAACGAGTTTCAGTCCTTTAAAGAATCGTACATGTATACATACATATATGAACTCTAAAAACATTACACTCCTTTTTTGGCTGGGCAGTCGTGTAAAAAGGTCAAATTCTTTCTTTTTCGTTTGGGACACCGAGTCGTCCAACGACCCGATGAACCCTGGTGTCAGAGTTTTTCAACCGCCTGCTACTAGTAGTAGGCCTCTGACATGGTTGTGTAACGACCGCCGTCTAAGTAATCATAGACAGCAACCGGGACCGACGGCTTAACGTGCCCTCCGAAGCACGGAACCATTTCTTTTCGGACAATCAGGTGGTTCACCCCGCAATGTCCTAACCAGACCGGGAACAAATTCACAAAGAGATAAATATCAACTTTGTGAGTGTCCCACCGAGAATCGAACCCGGAACCTTTGCGTCGCAGGCAGTCGCACTACCACTGCGCCACATCGGCCGTCACAAATAAGGACAATAATTTTCTAAAATGACCGTAATCGTAGCCTGGCGGCGGGTGGTGGTGTGGTTGGCACGAGACGCGGCGATGCCAGGCAGTCAGTTCATTAGGTCTCACGGAACAGTTACCTTAGTTTGCCAGTTGCCTCATTTTGCCGCAGTCGGACACCCGCCGCGTCAGCGCTCGCCTCGTTACCCTAATGACAGCGTTTTGCCCCCAACTCTCTCGTTTTGCCCCAACTCTCGCCTCCGGCAACAGTTTTCCGTTACCCCACTAATAGCCTATGCTTCGGTTTGCTACGTCCATTTTACGTGATCACGTCTAATGACGGTAAACGGAACGTTTACTTTGATTGCCATTGGTCTTAGTGTTAAACGATTATTTGGCAGAAATTATGGCTCCATTAGCGGAAAAAGAAAACTCTTGCAGACCACTTCATCCAATCGACATAATACGATTTGAGTACCCCAGTAGGAACAGTTTGTTAAGCTTTTTTATAGTTAGGTACGAATGACCAACATTTGAAATCAAATAATTATGTCATAGAGTAATATAGTACAAGTTGGAAGCTATTCCTTTTTTATTCGGTTTGCGAGGGCCCGCCATTTCCTGACTATGATTTATTTCGCGGCCTCTAAGCTGAGGGTCACTTTAATAAATGTATTCAGGAAAGGTGCTCCCAGAAATGGATGGGGAGCGTTCTGGATGCAATAACATAATATACAGAAGATATATCTCCGTATGACAATGTAATATGTGAGAGTATTACATTATTGTACCCCAGAGAACACCGACAGATTTTAGGGAATCACAGATGAGCACTTCATTCGCGTCGTCGTCCGTCGCTGCGTATTTTAACGCACCGTAACGCATGCGTCTGTCAGACGAAAGAAGGTTGCTTGAGTTGAAGGATTTTATTCTCATACAAATAGGACCGTGTGATGCCGGTTTAGAATAGCATCACCCCATTTCTTTCCCGTGGGTGTCGTATGAGGCGACTAAGGGACGCGAGGGTTAAATGTATTTTGCAATTTTGGGCGATGGGCTGAAAACCTGCCACTATAGTGATACATAATTATCTGAATGACCCTCAAATGTTTGTCAGATGTGGCGTAAGTGACTGTTTTTTCGGCCGTTTACGCTCTGCCTACCTCGCAAGGGATATAGGCGTGATATATGTATGTACAAATAGGGCTAAGGTGCGTCAAAGCGACTTGACAGACGCGTCCGCTACGCACTGTGAAGCACCGTAGCCGTATTCGTATGGGAATTAGATCGGAATTCGCAATTTCCTTTCATTTGATGTGCGTTAAAAATGCGCAGCGATGGACGACAAGTGAAGAAACCCGCTATAATTAGTTACAAATGCTTATAATTTTAGGTAGGCAAATGTAACAAAATTAAAAATAAATAAGGGGCGATTGTAGCGGCTGGGTAACAGATGATGGATTAAAACTTGAGGGATTAAAAACAACGGGTTGCTTGAGTTTCGTTGAGCGCAATTTGAACGTGACCAAAGAGAACCGGCCTTTCGGAAAACTTTTTGTTTTTCTACTTATTAATTACGAAAAGTCAAAAATTTACGTATATTTGGCAACAGTAAAATATATGTCGGTGAAAAGACATCAGGAATAAACTGTAACATCGAAAAATTATTGTTATAAAACGTTACTTACATTAACAGCCACAACAGGACACGAGCTTTCTCCTACGCTTGACAAGTAGATTGGCGAGCGCAGCGCAAGATACTGCCCTCACAGGGAATGCTGCTGCCAATTCCCTGGATAAACCCACCCCTCAGTCGCTTTTACGACACCTACAGTTTATATTGTGGTGATGCCATTCAAAGCCAACATCACGGCAACTTTAAAACGTAATGTATTTGGAATGAAATTAGCCAACAATTTCGAAGAACGTATTTTCAAACCAAATCGTCCTTTTGTGCTAAAGTAGCAACGGCCACCTTTCCCGTTTTTTTTATTAAACCCTTTGCAGAGTTGGAACATCTTTACCGATTCGTTCGGCCAGCGTTTCCATGAATTGCTCCCACAAGGCTTTCCGAAGGGTCTCTTTATTGCGCCCCTTAATTTGGGTTATTTGAACTTTTCTTGTCCCTTCCAGAATGGAACATCCTACCACCTCGATGGCGCCATACCTTTTATACAGGGTGTAAGGAAAACTACTGTGTTCCTTGCAAGCAATGAACCAGGCACCAGCCTATGAAACTGAAAAACTTTCCCCAAGAAACATAGATCGAAATATGAAAAAAATTGACCTCCTATACAAAATGTAGCAGCCGACCAAGTCTGAATGTATGTGAGGTGTATTTTTTTTTCATATACTGGTTTATGTTCCTTGAGGAAAGTTTTTCAGTTTCATGGGCTGGTTAATCCCTTAAAAGGAAAGCAGTTCTTTTCCTTACACCCTGTATACTCGTATATGGGAAGTGACAACGTCCATATGGCCGGCTGAGAGCCTGTTATTCTATAAATTTCATGTGACCCAGTTTCTTTTTAGTGGCAGATAATGGAGTTGAAAGCACTTTATTGAGAAGATAGGTGGTTTATTTATATAGGAGAACTAAGTATGAGTAAGTACGAGTACTATAAAAGAATATAGGTACATATATAATGGTGAAAATTAACTATAGTGACCGATAGCGAGATCTAAAGACGAGCTGGTGATAAGGAACTACTTTCTCTAAATAACAACAGAAACAACTTTCCCCAAAGAACATAGGCCGAAATATTTCAAAAATATTTTGAGCTTCCAAAGTAACTGCAATTTTGCATGGGAGGTCAATTTTTTTTCCATATTTCGGTTTATGTTCCTTGGGGAAAGTTGTTTCTTATCACCAGCCCGATCTGAGTTTCTTCAATCACTAGTAAAATATCATCATAAATAACACGATCGTCATTCATTTTCGTTGTCTAACTTATCAAGTCGGTGATAGCAAAGAAAAGACTACCGTAATTAGTGACCAATGCTAGTACTAATTCAATCTACTTATTTAAAAAACTCTTTTGCACAATTGCACTCAAAGCGGACCTATTGCCACGGGTGATTAGATCAAATTACAGTTTTCAGCGATATTAACTTACCCTTTAAATCAGAACTTCCCGCGGGGAGATCTCCATGGGGAGCAATCCCTGGAAAATATAACGTACACTTACAAATACTTACGTCCTCAAAATAACGTATTAGGGATAGAGATGGGCGGTGGACAAATATCCAATCTACTCATCTGAGTATTTACTCAGAAGATTGGATATTTACTGAGTAAATACTCGTATGCACTCAAATGGTGAGTATTTATAATATTAGTACGTTTTTGATATTTTATGTAGAAAAAAAATTGTTAATCTGAAGTCCGTTAATTATCAAGCCTTACTCATCGAGCAAAACAAGATCAGCAAATAAAAAGAAAGCCGGGTCGACAAAAATCAAAGACACGCACTAAAATATTCCGCTTCGTAACAAAGCCGAAGAGCAACTGGTGTCCAAACGAAATCATATGCGGCGCGTGCGACCAGCACACAAAAATATTCTACCCATTGTTGCGAGTGTGACAGCACTATACACGTAAAAGAGAAAGATATAGAGCGCTATGTTTCTTTTAACGCTTGGAATGCAAGTGTTGGTTTTTTCACTCATCTGTTTTAAAAAGAGCGGGTAGTAAGATATCTTCATACAACGTGTCGAATCCTCACTCACAAACGCAGACGCGCTTATACGTACGACTGCTGCATTGATTATCGGGCGTATCATTACACGTAAGTATGAAAACCGGAAAGGTACTCGAGTTAAACTACTATCCGCTCCTTTTAATATGCTTTTACTAAAAAAATAACTTTTAAGGCTTGTTTATCCACACCAAACAATGGGTTCCTCAAAACGGGTCTCGACGTAGAGGTAGACCCCGAAAACGTTGGCGTGACGATCTTGACGCCCATTTACATGAGTGGATGACGGTGGCATTAGACCGCAAAGAATGGAAGATTGCGGGGGAGGCCTTTGCCCAGCAGTGGGATCAAGCAGGCTAATTATAAATAAATAAATAAATATCCACACCAAAAACAGCATAAATAAATTATCTGACACAAATCGGTTAATTAAAATACAAAATAGAATATTTTAAACTACAAGTTATAAATACTCACTATTTTGAGTACATTGGAGTATTTATCGGATATTTATCCGATATTTACTCACGGTCGAGTAATTATCGGATACTTGCCCATCTCTAATTAGGGAGCGTCGAGTATGACATAAATAGTGGCGGTGTGGAAGTCAGTTGACTATATAAAAATGAGTTTGTGGAGGGCGGCAGGGCGCCGGCGCGGAGCGTGCTCGTCCGTCGTCGCTCCGTCTCGCGGGCAGACCTGCTGGCGCCGCCGCCGTCGCCGGCCGCGCGACCTTGCCGCTGCCGCACGACCGCACGTCACGTGCTCGCGAA
This sequence comes from Tuta absoluta, assembly GCA_027580185.1. NCBI lineage: Eukaryota > Metazoa > Arthropoda > Insecta > Lepidoptera > Gelechiidae > Tuta > Tuta absoluta. The sequence goes on from JAQAHW010000004.1 coordinate 2,563,904, forward strand.
CGACAACCACCACCAACCGATCCCGACTTCTCTATCGATTTCGTTCCCTCAGCGTAACTGCTAAAACAGAATGAGTGACACCAACGCGCCCATTTAAAAGTGTCTGTGCGTGTACGACGATCAAAACATGTCTCGTTCACGAAGAACAGAACAACATTCGAGTGTCGTTGTAATCCGGAACATGTTTCATTTGCGTCGACGTCACTTTCATCTGGTTTTTAATCCGGCGTAAGTTTCAGACGCTAAAGAAAGCAGAATGGCTCTGTCCTTAAAGAAGTGTTTAATTTTAGTGGTCGTATCGTTATGGCAAGTGACTAACTTAGCTGGAACATGTCCGGACATTTGTTTTAACAAAAGTGCAACAATTAGTAAACTATGTTCTTACAATGTGACTTTAAAAGAAACTTTAAAAACCTACCGAGTGAGTTTATGTTGTGAAAGTGCAGTGGATCTATCAAAATGGTTACCTAAAAATGTACACAAAACTCTATCACAAGTTTACATAACGTTCGGTGGTGATTGCAATACGAGTAGTTTTGATTTTGATACACCTATTTTAGACACATTCTCACTGAGCATTCGGAACAGTAATTTCAGCCAAATAAAAATTAACGTTAAAGCTCAAAATATGCGAGAAATTGATTTGTCATCAAATAAATTAAAACACATAAACAAGGGACTCTTTAATAAATTCACAAATCTTCGAAAATTAATTTTGAGTAAAAATGAAATCATTAACATATTTGAAGAAAGTTTTGATGGATTAACGAAGTTAGAATCTCTGGACCTGTCTGAAAACAATTTGACTACTTTAGCGAACGTTTTCACGCCACTCAAGAATCTTCAGCATCTCAATTTGAGCCGGAATAATATTGAGTTCATTCACGAAAATTATTTTAACAATTGGTTGCTGCAACATTTGGATGTTTCTCATAACAACTTGAGAAAGTTAGCGCCGGGGGCTTTGCAGTTGTTGCCGAACTTGGCTCGGCTTTTGTTGACTGACAATCCTCACCTGGGAGTCACACAGTTAGATACACAATTGCTAGTGGGCACTGGCCGGAGGCTGCAGCAAATAGATGCATCACGGACCGGCCTCTTCCAAGTACCAGAGGCATTCACACATTCTGTCAGATTTCTGTCACTGGTCGGAAACCGAATATCCAGCATAAGATGCGGAGACCTCGATAGCTACCCATTGCTACAGTCTTTAGATTTCTCTGACAACAAGATAGTTGCGGTAGAAGAGGATTCATTGGGTCGACTGGAAATGCTACTGTTTCTGAATATAAACAAAAATTTATTGACAGCTGTACCCAAATCTTTACCAGATGAATTGAAATACTTGTCTATAAACAACAATTTGGTGAAAAATATATCGGTGCCAGATTTTAAAAATTTGCCAAACCTTCGGATTTTGATGTTAAAGAGCAATCAAATTCGATATATTCAAGATCATGTTTTTGACGATTTGCTGTCTTTGGAGATGTTGGATTTGTCGAATAACCCTATACAGGCGTTGTCGTCGAGTACATTTGATGGTCCATTGTCTTTGCGAGACTTGCGCCTGTGCTTCTTGAACCTGTCGGTGCCGGCGCAGGACGGCTCGTTCCCGATGTCATCGCCGGAAAGTGTGCAAATGCTGCACCTACAGTCGAGCCCGGGATTAGCGCGACAGCTCCTTGCAGACTCTGCCGCACTCGCTGCCTTCTCCCATTTACAGTATTTAGACTTGCGAATGAACAATCTCTCAGAAATCCGGAATGATTTACTATTCTATCTAGCGCAGCTGAAAACACTGAGATTACATGGTAATAATATTAACTGTAGCGCGGAGCTCTGGTTGAGAGATTGGATGATTTGGAACAAAAGCTTGTCGGATGGCGAAACTTGTTATTATTCAACCACAGAAACTAAAGCAGATTTGAACAAGTATAATTGTACATTTCCAGAAACGTTCACGATTAGCGATAGTTTGCCACCAGTTAACTTGTACAGTACTGAAATGATTAATAAGTTGCTGCGTTACTACGGTTACATAAATAACAAAACAGATAAGGCTTCAAGACGAGGCAGTAAAGCTGACATCAAAGAAACAAAATTAAACATGACGAGAGATAATGGAGGAAAGAGCTTGAACTCGCTTGACAGACTGAGGAGTGACGATTTGTCAACATCCAAAATGGATAACAATATAATTTCAAACGACTATCTAAATGATACTGCGGTTGTGAAAGCAAGGGAGTCATCAAAAGTATTGGATCAAAATAAACTTCAAAACGATCAATTTAACATAGATCACAGATTCTTAGATATTGAACCATTCGTGTCCACTCGTAATACGAAAAAGATTAATGATAATCAAGTCACTGAAATCCGCAGAAGGAATAGGTCTGGTAAGAGGTTGAATACGCCGGTAAATATTACTAAGAAGGCAAGTACTGAAATTGTAGAGAGTGTCTTTTTGAAATCGAGTCATCTTTCATCGACGGCAGTCACTTTAGTGAACGCGACTGTCGGTGAAAGGATTAGTACAAATTCGAGTGAGAAGACGGTGTTTTCGCCGTATCAGTCGGCTAACCGAAGCTACGCGCAGTACATGGGGACTGTAGCTGTTTGCAGTTTAATCGTGTTGTCGTTGATCCTGTGGGCTAGTTTCCGCCTGAGGTACAGGCGGCGACGGGAGCCGGCGTCGACGGACACCGAGGACCAGATAGAGGTGTCGAACATCTCCGGTGGCGTGCTCTGGTGACATCTTCGCGCAGCCGACCCCACACCTTTCGAATATGACTCACTCCTGACGTAGCATCACTGTGAGTATTGATCAATAGCATTCTTTTCACTCCTATATGTAATTGTGATATTAAGTACGTATTTATCCACAATCATCGGCCTTAATGCGGAAAAAATAGCCTAAACTGGCCTTAAATTAGCGCTGTAACTTTCCGTCAAATTGGTTTAAAAAAGGATAGGTTACCAAGTCCTATCATGTTCAAAATGACAAAAGTTTATTCGCCAGTTCTAGTCAATTTAGTCGCAAGTTTATATCGTCGCCTTATTTGACAGATAACGCGTATTTTGCGTAAAATTATAATGACATGAATGACATGATTTAGATATCCTATTTAACTGAACCTATTTGACGGAAAGTGACAGCGCAAATTTAAGGTTGAGAATTGATTTCAATTTATTTTCCAAATTGAGGACACTGTTATTTTAATAAAATCAAAGATGTTTCACTAATAAGACGATCTAAATTTTGATTTTTATGACGCAGATTATAGATAAACATAAGACGATTTTCATAATGTTTACTGTCAACGTTGATTGCCTTCTTCTGAGAGATTCACCGCTATATCACAGACTTAAAAAAAAACACTGTACTTTTCCTTTCATTTTATCAAAGAAATTAGGTGCGTCAATAGTTTAATGTGATTCTTGTACGTAAATCTTTAATTTATCTATTTAAGTAATTCTATTGAGTATCATTCAATGGCTAGCACTTGTTTGATTTACTTTGAATACTATAGTATTTATATTTTCAATGGACTGTTGTTAAAAATACAACAAGGCAGCCTTATTTCTATGGCAGTGATGTCTATAGGGTGAAATTTACAAGTGACCGATAGCGAAAACTGAAGACAGGCTGGTGATAAGGAACAACCTGGACCTCTCATAAAAATATGCCGATCAGCTGATTTTAGTTACGATGCAAACTCAAAATATTTCTATAATATTTCTTATATCGGCTTAGAATAGCATTACCCCATTTCTTGCCCGTGGGAGTCGTAAGAAGCGACCAAGGGACTTGAGGGTGAGTATTGCAATTTTAGGCGATGGGCTGACAACCTGTCACTATAGTGATACACAATTGTCCGAATGAACCTCAAATGTTTGTCAGACGTGGCGTAAATGGCCATTCTTTCGGCCGTTTACGCTCTGCCTACCCCGCAAGGGATAAAGGCGTGATATATGTATGTATGTATGTATATTTCAACCTATGGTCCTTGGGAAAAGTTGTTCCTTGTCACCAGCCCGTCTTGAGATTATCGGTTACTACTACATTTTCACCTTATACATATATTCAAGCGCTATCAACAGACATATATTTATGTTTTGAGAGTTTTGTGCTACATTTTACACTCGATACGAAAATATGAAATATTTTTGCCGGGCTTGCGCGTGTTTTATTTTGCTTTCATGCCACAGTTGGGTATACACGTTTTTCCAAAATGGCCTCCGTTTTGTTTCAGTTCGAAGCGGTCGGCTGCACTCGGCTAGGAAGATGTTTGTGATATAAATATTTTTTTATGGAAAATAATTTTCATATAAAGTCAGTGGACGGTGAAGTGGCGGGCTGGTGATGCCTAACAAAGTGTAAATAATTTGTTTTGTTGAGATAACAAACGACTTTAGATATAGAAATGGATATTTTTGTGCAAAGTTGTTGTAGGGTTGCGAATAATTTCTATGTTATTTTATTACTGTACTGATATAATACCTACTTCAAACATTGCTGTATCGTTATGATGGCTAACAATATTGATTTGAAAATATTGAAATATTTAATAAATGCCTAAGAAGAAGCTACTCTTATGATTTAAACGTGACTTTAGATGCTGATGTATTAATGCATGTAAATATGTATTGTAATAATTTGTCTATTTTGTATAAAATTGAGAATTGTATATGCCAAAAATATGCAAAAAGCAGATCGTGTCTTCCCCATTTTATTACGCCCTTTTATTAAAAAATATAGTTCGTATAAGTTTTCATGATAAGTGCCAAAACATTATTGTATCTATGAGACATAAATGATGATTTACTTTCTCATTCATGTAAACAAGACACAATAGCAAATATTTTATTTAAATTCAACTTAGCAACTATCTAAATGTAACAAATATTCCTCACACAGTACGTAGGTCCTTTGAAGTGCCACTGATATCTAAAGCGTATATAAAAGTAAAATGTATTTTTCTTCTGAAAACACGAATCATGTATCTATCCATTCTACCGGGTGGCCCAAATAGTGACGTCCAAAGACAAAACATAAATGCCTTACTCTGAGGGGTATCTGAACCACACCCCATGTAAGTTTCGCGATTTTTTGTAGTTTCCGAGTTATGCAACTCTTAAAGACGTATGGGGCAAAAATTCTACTTTGAGGCTATTTTCCTTTTTTGCACGCTAGATTTTGTATTTTCAAGTAATTAAACTTTTAAAGAATAGATGTGTGGAGAAAATTCTACTTTGAAGCTATTTTCCTTTTTATGTACGATAAAAACCAAAAATTATGAAGATTATGCTACTGAAACAATCACTGGAAAAGCCTTATTATGGAAATAAATAAAGGAGGAAGAAATCTGTCAGTCGAAATTATGTTAAACAACTTTAGAAGTTGATTAACTTGGAAACTACAAAGGATCGCGGAACACACATGCGGGTGATTCGGATACCCCTTAGTGTAAGCAATTGAAATTTTGTGATTGGATGTCACTATACGGGCCACCCTGTAAAATTCTTAATTGACACCATGAAGTCACGAAAATAGCTTGATATTTATCTGTAATCGTATCATTCAATCAATAGATTGTACCCACACACACTAAATTGGGAATGCATCTCATTCATCACTCTGAAACTAAGGTTGTAACTCGATATATAACGTTTTGATGACAATGATGTGTAGATATTATATGTTTTTACGTAAATTGTAGTTTATGATGTACAAATAAAAAGATGAATAGAATGAATTATTGAGATTTCATTTGTTTTACACTTCATCCTCACCATTGGCCACAGCATCAATCTATAATAGTCTGTTTATTTTAGAATGACTAATCATGTAAACACACACTCAGTTACATACAAAGTTTGTTTACATGATTAGTTAGTCATTCCAAAATAAACGGAGTATACTTAGTCCGTTCTCCCACTTGTCATCCGTCGCTGGATTTTTTAAAGCCGCATTTTAAGAATTTCATTTCATATGACAGACGCATGCGTTACGGTGCTTTAAAAAACGCAGCGACAGACGACATATGGGAGAACCGCCTTATACCTACTTTGTCCTAGTAGGTATTGAAAATAATGTAAACAGTGTTACTTTTATTCTGTATAGCCTTTAAATGTTTGTCAGTCGTGGCGCAAATTTCTGTTTTTTACGGCAGTACACGCTCTGCCTACCCCGCAAGGGATTATAGGCGTGATATTTGTATGTGTATGTAAATAGTGTTACTATGGCTGAGCGACAGCTGTTATTTTCTGTCCTTAACTGCCGCAGGGCATAATGTTAACCTTTATAAAGTTTGTGTACATTCTTTTAAATACCTACCTATAGCAGATTGTTGCGGCGCAACATTCTATAAACAACGAAAGTTAAATTATTATATACTAGCTGTTACACGCGGCGTTGTCTGAAAATAAAAACTATCGTATGTGATATTCTATGTTACCTTCTATATGTGTGCCAAAACTGCCAAATTACATAACAATCGGTTCAGTAGTTTTTGCGTGAAGAAGTAACAAATTAACATACAAACTTTCACATTATAATATTAGTAGGATTTATATATTTACCTAAAGTATGCTGAATAAATGCAAACGATATAATCTTTTCGATTTCAACTCAACTGTAAAGGAACGAAAACTTGTATCGAAAAATAACAAGTTGCTTTCGGTGAACAAATATCTATAACTAAGGGGCTTGTGCAGAAACAAAATGTCTAATCATTAGCAGTACTGAGAAATTCTTTCACTACGCAAAGAGTTTTTGCAAAATATGGTAAAAGAAAATCGAAGAACTTTCGTAAAATAAAGAGTCAGTGACATTTGCATGCTGAGACGATAATGGGTTTTCAATATTTGTACTGACGAAGGAAATAAGGAGTGCGTTCTGTTGTTCTTGTTTCAATTCAAGCTGCAGGTTATTTTATTTAAAATGCATTCAGTACAAATACTTATTTCCATTTTTTTTAACTCACTTCACGTATATTTTATCAATGTTTTTTATACTTTCTATTATTTTACGCTTTAGTTCATTTACATTAGTAGACAACGTGTGTTTTGAGTTGACTATTTATTTACCTACTTTGTTTGGTTTATACATACATACATACGTTAACAGCCACAACAGACTACTTGTAGTTGTATGAGTAGGACAAAAGAATAATTCCGGCGTTTTCACAAGTCCCTTTCTAAAAGGTAGGTAAGCAGTAGTGTGATGAGTATTTGACAATGTCGAATTCTATTATAGCATCAACAAAACACGTGATAAAGGTGTCTAATCTAATACGAGATCTACGGTCTTATTAACGTCAAATCGTATAGAAAAAGATTTGAAACACTGCCTCAAAGCGCGTCTAACTTATTTGTAATAACATGGTAGAACATTGGACGATTGAATAGTCAGAATAGTCTAACATTTAGCGCGTTGTATACAATGGCATAGTTTAAGTATAGATTATCCGAATAATATTGATGAATTTGCTACGTATACTCCGTTTATTTTGGAATGACTAATCATGTAAAGCACACCACTGTCAGTTTCATACAAAGTTTGTTTACATGATTAGTGATTCCAAAATAAACGGAGTATACTTCTACCCAAATACTATTCTACTCAATATGAAATAGAAATATTTTGACTAATTGAAAATTGAACTTCCAGCGCCGTACAGTTTTAGCAAAAGCATGTACAAAAGTCACAAGTGTTTTTTTTTCAATATGAGAAAAACTTTTCTATTTACGTGACCAGCGTGAGTTATTGAAAGGGCAAAAGGATTTGCCAATCCCATTTGCATTATCTGCTTCACCTTTTAGATAGAATCAGAACTATTGCAGAGATGAATCAGATTATTTCTCCTTCGATGGAAGAAATATTTGAATTGTGAATTCTCAGTAAACTTTTTGTTATTTGGGTTTGCGCGACTTACTTGTTTATTATTGGGTTGACAGTTTAGCCCTCTATGTTTCGGCTGGTTAAGACAGCCTTCTTCACGGACGTCGACAGATCACATACACCCACCCGTCAGCTGTGATTGCCGAACGAAACCTACATCATGAGTGATACTTGTTCGTTTAATAAATTAACTTTTGTTATTTCCGCTCCCTGCACGTTCTGCATTTTTTTATAGATTTCACTTTTGTGAATTTTGATCGTTTATCAAGAATTATCAGCGTACGGAGGTAATTTTCTTACAGAAACTTTAAACAAGTCAGTTTTTAATAGGTCTTAAACTTAGTCACTGTTAGTCTTAATAAGTTGATGCAAGCGTAAACTCATAATAAGATTATGAGTAGCATCTTTTAAGCAGAAATTTAATTTTAATATAGTTGCTATAATATAATTAAACTAGAGTCTCGTTTCAAAAGTTAATTTTACTGGGAACTGTAAGCGCTCGGGATTTTCTGCCGCAGTGTTTATTCTCAAAGCATTTCTAAGTCGTAGAGTCTAGGTTCACTTTAAGAAACAACAATATTATAGATAATAAGTACTTGCTGTGTGATGCCGGCTTAGAATAGCATCACCCCATTTCTTACCCATGGGTGTCGTAAGAGCCGACTAAGGGACTCGAGGGATGTGTATTGCATTTTTAGGCGATGGGCTGACAACGTGTCATTATAGTGATTACAGTTATCTGATTGACCCTCAAGCTTTTGTCAGACGTGGTGTTAATATCCGTTTTACGGCCGATAACACTCTGCCTAGCCCGTAAGGGATAAAGGCGTGATTAATGTATGATGTATGTATAAGTACTTCACTTTTATATTTCTCTGGCTTATTTTTGGATGCTGATGATGATGCTACATCTCGAAGTAGTTTTAAAATGTAAATACCATTCTTTCTTTCAGGTTCGGAAATAGCAAAAATAAACCAAATTATCTACTTTTGCACGCAGTCTCCCCAATTTGCGCTTCTTAACTATCAACATTATTTTGAAAAAGACTCTTCAATTTAAAAAATGCTTCAAAATGACAGTTCCTTCCTAATATCAGGGCCCGCCGAAGTCTAAGTTGTGTGTCAATGGCCTGTCAGTGTAACAGTTGTGGTCATTTCGTATTCTGCTAACAGTTTGAAGTAAAGAAAATCACAGTGGCATCATAATGTCAGTGGAGTGTCGTTAGCATCGTGAAGGTGAAAAATAAGACGATCCGGGCCTTTGTTTTGATTAGGGTTGAGCATAGACTTAGAATAAAACTGACGATTTGAGACAGGAAACTAGTAGATATGTACTCCTACGTCGTACACCAGCGACCCGACTCGCTTATTTTTTAGTCATTGCAATTCGAATTTTCGAATGTCAATTGACACTTTAATGCTACTGTAATTTTCTATGCTTCAAACTGTTATCAGAATACGAAATGCCGATAACTGTCCCACTGACAGGCCATTAACACACAGCTGAAACGATTTTCATTTAGCAGACTTCCGGCCCTGGAAGGCTCACTGTGACGATAAAAGCGATGATGTTTGAGATCAAGATCAGTTACAAAATAGCATTGACAAAAGGTACTAATGAAATCAATACTTAAGAAGAGTACTGACTAAAGACTAGGCTGTATGGTTTTAAGACGTTTACCTGTTCAGAATGAACAAATAGTAATAAAAGAGATAAAATCAAAACATTCGCACTTGACGTATTATTAGTACAAAATTATATTCACAGGGTACTTTAATATTATACAGGCTGTAAGAGACAGCCCGCCGAATACCAAAAGGGTGCATTCAGACCATGAATGTGAACAACTTCCCGTAAAAAAAAATAGGTAAGTTAAAAAATTACCTTTCATAGTAAATGCAGTCAGCTGATCATGATTTTGTAAGGAAGGTCGAATTTTTTGTCGTTTCCTGACATAATTTTCGTATGGGAAAGTTTTTCACTGTCATGGTCTGCATACACCTTATAAGTATTCGAAGGGCTGTTCTAATGTCGTGGCAAGCAAAATTAGGATAAAAACATATAAATATAAACCTATAAAATAGGGATCAGGCTAAAGTGTTCCCTGCCGTCTGATCCCCATTTCAAATTTTACATATCATGTAAGCAAGTAGTTTGAGATTGTACTACGAAATGTAAACAGCCTTTGAGCCATTATGAGCCTGGTGCACAAGACAAACAGTCGGCGCCGTGTTCACTCAAATATTGATATACTTAGGGCTTTCGCTTCCGTAGTCGTACCTACCTTATGACTGTACTGTCCCTAAAATTTGGAACAATAAGTACATGTAAAATTTGGTTTTCAAATTATTTCTATTTATTCAGGATCACAACAGCCTGTTATTTCTTAATAAAGTACATTTTGTTTATTCAAATTAAAAGCCAATAACAGATATCCACTTTAAATTTACTTATAAATCCGTGTTGAGAGCAAACATTAGGAGATGTTTTATACACAAACAAACATATATTACGCCTTTATTCCTTGCGGGGTAGGCAGAACGTAAACAACCGCAAAAAACAAACATTTAAGCAACGTCTGACAAACATTTGAGGGTCATATGTGTGACACAAAAGTGATAGGTTGTCAGCCCATCGCCTAAAATTGTAAAACACACCCTCGAGTCCTTCGTCGCCTTTTACGACACCCATGGGAAAGAAATGGGGTAATGCTATTCTAAGCCGGTATCACACGGCTATTTTGTCTATTTTATACATACATACATATATCACGCCTTTATCCCTTGCGGGGTTAGCAGAGCGTAAACGGCAGCAAAAACGGACATTTACGCCACGTCTGACAAACATTTTATCGCGGGTTTATTTATATAGCTTGGACTTCATTCAATGTGCAAAGAATGGATTAATTACTGGGCATAAATTGCAAAACTAGCCACGATGAGTCGTGCCACGCGTTATTGGCAGATACGCTTGCATAATTCGCGGGCAATGGATGAGCCACGATAGCCCGGATGGATCGTCGATGGAGTGATGGCGTTAGTTGCAGATTCAAATCCTGCCCGCGTTAGTTCTGCAAGTTTTCCAAGATTGTTTACCTAAAACGGAAAGGGTTTTAAAAATTTTGTATTTAATTTTTCTTTTTGGTTAAGTATCAAAATATTGAGGCAGTTGAGTTGAGTCGGTCACCACATCATAAAAACGCAGGGTAAGGATGTGGAAGTTTTTTCGGCTCAGCAGTGCTTGGATCAAACCTCGAAGCCTAGCGTGCATGGCAAAGCCACCTAACATCACATCAGCTTATAGCAGTCCACTGCTGCACTTAGGCTTCCCCCAGAATACGCCATAGTAGACGCTGGTGGAGGAAGTGGTTCTCGAGTGGAGACCGCGACTGGCCAGATGGACCGATGAGTGGCTGGTAGGGCCATTATGGTGAAAACAGGAGAGCGCCCAATGTTGCCAAGACCAAAAAAGAAATTTTATATGATATATTTCATTAAAAATAGGAACATTGTAAAAATTTACGATTGACATAATGGTGAGTACACATACATTCATACACATATTACGCCTTTGTACCTTGCGGGTAGGCAGAGCGTACACGGCCGTAAGAAAAGGTAGCCAACGTCGTCACATATGACATGTAAAAGAGTTTGAGTATAAGTTGCGTATCACTATAGTGACAGTTTGTCTGCAGAGCCCCTTAGTTGGTATTACGATACCCGCGGAGAAGAAATGGGTTGATGCTATTCTAAGCCAACATGACACGGTTTGTAAGTTTGTTTATGTTTAATAAAGTAAATATTACATTTTATTCAAGGAAGAGCAACCGCTGCTTAGATATAATAAATCATAATTGCAGGAGACAAAGGTTGGTAATCCGATGAGCTTTAATTACAGAGCCCTGGTTGATCCCGGCCCAATGGAAGCATTTAATTAAAATCTCGGTGCTTATTATAAGTAAGAGAAGTCCAATGAACAAACTTATTGAAGCAAAGTAAATAATTAAAATTTTTCATTTGTCAACTATTTTGAAATTTCTGAAGGTGGAACAATATGGAAACCAAATCACTCGGACAACAACAAAATTAGTATAGAAGGACCCATGTTATTTCACATTTTGCAAATATTTACTCATCAGTTTCTAGTCTAGAAAAAGCCCTGAAAGTTTGTCCATTGTGCTGTAATAACATATGTACCTACTTTTCTTATAATAAGTAAGTAGTTACTTAACTCATAATAAATTCATTAGAAATATTTTCAGGCTGTGTTTTATTCATAAAACTAAACAAAATTTCTTAGCAACTTTTTCTTTCATACAACGTGACACATTTTTATTTTATTGTGTTATATATAACTTTTTTACTTATTTGTGAGAAAATAAATGTTTTTTTTTTTAATTTTTTTATCATTTTTGCTTGGAAAAGTTTTTTAAATCTCGGAAATAAACTATTAGGTAAGCAAAGTTTTTCAGTTTCACGTGTAGAACACAACCTGAAAATATTAGCACTGATATTATTACAACTTTAAATATTTAAATTTTAAGTGTTCTTGTGTCGGTATCAGAAGTTGCCGTGTGATGCCGGCTTAGAATAGCATCACCCCATTTCTTTCCCTTGGGAGTCGTGAGAGGCAACTAAGGGACTCGAGGGTGTGTATTGCAATTTTAGGCGATGGGCTGACAACCTGTCACGATGGCGATGCAGAATTTTCCGCATGACCCTCAAATATTTTTCAGACGTGGTATAGATGGCCGTTTTTTTGCGGCTGTTTACGATCTGCCTTCCCCGCAAGGGCGTGGTATGTGTAGAAGTAAAAAGTAAGTTTATCAATTTCCCTTTACGTTTACACGGCTCCTTCTAAGTACGATTCTCTGATCTTAGTGAAGATCAGAAAATACATCAAAGTGCGTTTACCTCTATACAGGGCGGGAACTTTATAATTAGTATAGGGAACACAGTTAGAAGTTTATAATGAACTGGGTCAAATTCATTATGGCTTCGTCACGGTTATTAAAGTTCTCGGCATAATATCTTAATACGTAGGGAAAATAGGGACTTAAGGGTGTGTGTATTGCAATTATAGGCGATGGGCTGACAACCTGTCACTATGGCGATACCGAATGATCCTCAAATATATGTCAGACGTGGTGTAAATGTCCTTTTTTTGTGGCTCTTTACGCTCTGCCTACCCCGCAAGGGATAATAGGCGTGATACGTGATGTATAAATAAGGTGTAAAAATAACTGCAAATATTTCAAGAGGTTGATAAATTTTTCACAAGGAACATAGGTCGTTAAATGAAAGAAATTGGCTCTCCCATACAAAGTGTTTCAGCCAATCGGTTTTTTTTCTCTTATGCCTATGTGGGTATATATTTAAAGGCTATTATTTCTAGACGTAAACCAACCCATGAAACTGAACAATTTCAAAACAGATTCTAAATGTTCTCTATATAAAACAAGATATTGTGTAGGCACTAAGGCGGCTCTATCCCATAAAGCGATCTCAACTAGTCAACTTTTAAGAAATATAGGGTTAAACTTTACTAGTGACTGACAGCGAAATCTCACGACGGGCTGGTGATAAGGATAAACTTTCCCCAAAGAACATAGGTCGAAATATGAAAAATAAATTTGGACCTCCCGTTACATACTAAATTGACGATGAGCTGATTTGTGATACTATGGAAGCCCAAAATAATTTTGTCTTAATTTGACCTATGTTCCCTGGGGAAAACTGTTCACTCTACTCTTTTTTCAGTAACGTTACCCAATATTTATGTCTGCGTTGGTCAGTTCGATTGTATGTAGGTAATTAATATCCATATTGTACCAAATAGGTAAGTGAGTTATAAAATTTACCTTTTATAAAACAAGTGATGGCCGTGTAGTGCCGGCTTAGAATAGCATCACCCCAATTCTACTCGTGGGTGTCGTAAGACTCGACTAAGGGACTCGAGGGATGTGTATTGCAATTTTAGGCGATGGGCTGACAGCCTGTCACTATAGTGATACACAGTTATCTGATTGACCCTCAGGCTTTTGTCAGACGTGGTGTTAATATCCGTTTTACGGCCGTTTACGCTCTGCCTATCCCGTAAGGGATATAGGCGTGATTTATGTATCTATGTATGTACAAAGTGAAATTTTGGCCACCATAAAATAGCTCATGAGGCGTCGTCCATAAATTACGTTACGCAATATTTACAAATATTTGACCCCCCTTCCTCCTTCTAGTAAGAACTTAACGCCTTTTTGTATGAAAGATAACGCCTTCTCTTCCGCTCTAAACTGCGATACGTAATTAAATTTACCCATAGAGGTATTAAAAAAAAACCTGCTCGTTTCTGTTTAAGTTTACCCTAGTTTGTCAAATAGGATAGTAGTGCGTACTTAATCTTCCAATTTTGTCGCACAAAAAGTACTTATATCTTCGAAAATGTCTGGACAATGCCCGCCCTAAGCGGACTGACATGTTCAAAGTGACAGCCCTTTGAATAATTCATAACCGTCTACTTACAAAACTCTTGGGTTACAACTAACTATGTTGGATTTCTTTTCCCCCTGAATTTACTATACACAGGTTGTAAGGGACAGCCCTCCGAATACTGATAGGATGCATGCAGACCATGAAAATGAACAACTTTTCCCTAGGAACAAATGTCAGGAAACGACAAAAAAAAAATTTTCGCTGTGTGATGCCGGCTCGCTGTGTGATGCCGGCTTCGCTGTGTGATGCCGGCTTAGAATAGCATTACCCCATATCTTTCCCGTGGGAGTCGTAAGAGGCGACTAAGGGACTCGAGGGTGTGTATTGCAATTTTAAGCGATGGGCTGACAACTTGTCACTATAGCGATACACAATATTACAAATAACCCTCAAACATTTGTCGGACGTGGTGTGGATGGCCGTTTTTTGCGGCTGTTTGCGCTCTGCCTACCCCGCAAGGGATTATAGGCGTGATATGTGTAGTGTGTGTGTGTGTACAAAATCACGATCAGCTGACGACATTTACTATGGAAAGTAAAATTTTTTTTGACGTTGCCTGAAGTATTTTCTTATGAAAAGTTGTTCAGTTTCATGGTCTCAATGCACCCCAGTATCTCAGTATTTGAGGGCCGTCTCCTACAAACCTGTATAATAGTTGCGTTACGCCTAAAAATAAAAATAAATAGTTTGTGCTCAATATGTAGGCACCGCATTCCCACTAGATATAGCAATTCAGAGATTTTTTAATTACTAATAGATTTTAGTTTGAGTACAGAAAGTAGGCAGTTCTCTCACTTGTCGTCCGACGCCGCGTATTTTTAACGCACCGTACCGCATGCGTCCGTCAGACGCGAAGAATTGCGAATCTTATTCCCATACATATAGATACCGTATTTATTTCAATAAGTAATAAGGAAAACATTGTCGTTAAGAAAGTATCTATTAAGTCTATTTGTGTATAAAGTTAGGTAACATATCTACTATCTTTCTATAAGGATCTAATCTATCTGTTTAATTTTATCAATCCACTGTTTGAAGAGCGCCATCCATTCAATTTTCGGGTGGTTGAATGAATAATAGTCTCTGTGTATGTTTTATGAGGTCAGTCTGGCAACAAAATATACATAAATTACTGTTCAATACTTCGCGATGGATGGATGAATGATACATTTAGGTATCAGTTAAAAAAAATATATGCTAAAGCTTGTGGCGTACATCCTCCTTGGGCTAATTCCAGACTGGATACACCCGCCGTCGCGGTGTCGTGACGACGATGCCAAGACACCGTGACAGGCTCGATCCATATTTTCAATAGCCACTTATTTGGGCGCAGTCAAAGAGTACTATATTATTATAATAAAAGGGGTGCAGTCAAAAGGGTAGGATGCACAGAGCACCGACACGACAGGGCTTTCACCCGCGCTCGAGTTTTTGGTCTGTTGTAGGATGTAATTTATCATCAAAACTTACCTATTGCCAATCATCAGAAGATTCCACAAGTTATGTGTTTGTTTCCGTAGCAGGTCCTGAACGGAAGCGGTCCTGAGAGGAGAGCCGTTTTAAACTCGTACTACGCTCGCCATCATCACCCTTAAGTCTTTTGTTACGAGCTATTTTGCCGGTCATAAACAGGACACAAACCTTTTGACTTCAATAAAAATATCACTTTATAGTCGGGTAAAAGTAACACCATTATGAACGCATAAATATATTGAAATCATATGCAAATTGGGTAGAAGTTCTGGCAGGGTCAGGGGACAATTGAATGCTGATTCAATTCAATTGTAAATGGTATCCACCGGAAGCATTGCGCTCGCCATGCACCGACTGCGCTCAATGGCGCCTTTATAGCACTTTTCATTGAACGACGTGATTTACATTATTCGTGCAGTGAAAATGCTCAATCAATTTAAAAGTCATGGCAGTTTCCGACGATAGTTGCGACGCGGACGTGACGCAAACTGTTACGGTAAAGGTTGAGTTACACTGTAGACTGTGCAAATACGCGCTCGGTTTCGTGTTCGAGCACGTACTAAGCTTTGCATTTTAGAATTTTGCAACCCCTTTTGCCATTTTGTTTTGAAGCCGGTTTTAATTTGTTATATTTTATGTAGGGTGAAATCTTACTGGTGATCGATAGTGAAATTTACAGACGTGCTTGGTGATAAGAAACAACTTTCCCCAAGGAAGATAGGTTGAAATATAACAAAAGTGTTTTGAGTTTCTTCCTCTATAGTAACTGAAATCAGTCAGCTGATCAGCAATTTTGCATAAGAGGTCCAAAAGTATTTTTTTCGTATTTCGACCTAAATGTTTCTTGGCGAAAGCTGTATCTTATCCCCAGGTCGTCTTGAGTTTTCGCTATCGGTCACTCGTAAATTTCACCCTATATAGAATTTTTTTCTGTTTCTTGAAAGAAGTCTTTATAAAAAGAACCTAAAACTGTAAATACTCCAAGAACATCGAAGACTTTTAATTCAATTAGTACTCTTTTAAAGCCTTAATTAGAGGCTCACTGATTAACTTTCTTGTTAGACTTCTAAGATGGTCAAAAGAATTGTTAATACAGCTAAAGAATTAATAAAAAATAATAGTTGGTAGGTACCTACGTCGGTTGTAGCACACGGTTACTTCAAAAGAACTGAATTATTTTTGTCCTTAACAATATTTTTTTCTTGTCATGAATATGAATTAGTAGAAAATTACTTCTTTTATAAGAATAAGTTAAAATTTTAATTACGTATTAACTGGGGACAAAAATAATGCAGGTCTTTTGGAGTACACCTATTACTTTATTTGCTACAACCGACAGTACATAGTTCAACTTCAACATTGATTTATCTTGTCTGTACAGGGCAAGGCATGACGGCAGAGCCTGCACACTAAGGAACCTTGTGCGGTGGGGCTGATGAGCTCTAGGTAGAGCTAGTGAGACGCCTAGGTGTTGATTGAGCCGGTGGGCTTTACGATGCGTCTGTCAAGTTGTTTGTGTGGGAATAAGATCGGAATTCGCAATTTCCTTTTCGTCTGACAGACGTATGTGTTACGTTGTGTTAAAAAAACGGAACGACACGACGATAAGTGACTGAACCGCTGTAGTCTATTACGTGCGTGTAAAATGACGCGTGAATAACGATAGCGCAAAAAAGGATGGTTACAAATTCGCATTACAATAATTGGTTTCCATTGCTCACTGTCGATAATATCTGTCACGTAAATATTATTTTGTGCGGCAGACATCGTAAGCGATAAGCGTGGCTTTGTAACATGACGCAGAAGCACTTAGCCGCTGTATCCGACACCATTCACGACTAAGTGCCAAGCTTTTTAAAAGTGCAACGAGTCGGTAGCGATCAACCTCTCCTCTTTGTTGTGGCTCCCTTGCCTGTTTCTATAGTAACATGTTGCGATGATATATTATCGACACTTTTTATGTGGATGATTTTATCGTATTTCACGACGTTTTGAAACGTTTTGCAATCAAAGAACTATTTGCTACATTGCTACTATGTGGTTTTAGAGTTTCGTAGCTCATAAGGATAACAACGGAACCCTTGAAGGATCACTTGTCCGTTCGTTCGTCTGTTATTTTAGAAATGTGTTTAAATATCGAGTTCAAATTAAAACCATATACTATAAGGTCTACAGCTGCTTGTAGTTGTAAAAAAATATTTCAGGAAAACACAAAATACAATCCAAGAAACTAAAGCAAAACTAAAGAAAGAAAAACATCAAATGTCAATCAACGTCAAGTCAAAGGAAAAGAACAAAAAGGAATTATACATGTAGAAAAAAAGAGTTTACTTTTCTCTGACATGAAAAAACTAAGGGAAAAAACATGCTGTGTATCATGACCAATCAAAGCAAGATCTAATTATGTAATAAATAAAATCCCGGGTTTAAAATATACTTTCAAGTAGCAAGAGGACGTAGATTAATTATAATATTAATTTTAATATTAGTATCATCTTGACGCATGCGACAAATCAGGCCCAAAATGGGCAAGATCCTTTACGTTTAAAAAGATACGGCCGTTTATGACGTTAAAAACGCGTGTTTTTGACCCTCTTAATGGAATCAAAATCCATAATGTGCCTACTTCCCATAGACATAGAACTACAAAATTTGGCTAGTAGCTCCGTAATTAAGTACACGTTCAGGAAAATATCCATAAATTTGAATTTTCATATATGTAGCTTTTTCCAAAAAGAAAATAATGCTATTGTTCAAGTGAGGAACCATATGAAAGGCTTGATGTGCATGTTATAGAACTCTCAGTGGGTGAGTCCGACTTGCACTTGGCCGTTTTTTATACACGGGAACACAAATGAAACCTTTAAATAAAAAACCGTTGATATATTCAGGTAAGTCGGCGATTGTATCCGACATTTAGATACATCCGAACTTGTCGTCGGTTGTCGTCGGATGTCGTCGGTTGTATACGGTTGTAGTCGTTTGTCGTCGGTTGTTGTCGGTTGTCGTCGGTTCTTGGAGAACGCGTGTTGCCAGCACAGAAACAAGAAAGGGCCACAATGATGCTGACTATTCAAAACTTAATACCATTAAGGGCGGGGCAGACCGGCTCCGTATGCGTTCCGTATCCAGCTCTCGTCCGTAGTCACGCACGAACTGATGACGTTGTAATGTATAGGATTGTATGAGATACGGCACACCGCTTGCGTTGCGTATCCGTTCCGTGCTGCACGCAAGCGGTGTGCCGTATCTCATACAGTCCCATACATTACAACGTCATCAGTTCGTGCGTGACTACGGACGAGAGCTGGATACGGAGCCGGTGTGCCCCGCCCTTTAATGACAATACTTTTGAATTCCTGAATTGGCTGGTTCCTTATGTTATGACTTAAACAAGCTTATTTACTGTAGGTAAATAAGTAAGCAATAGTGTGTGTATATAAACATTTCTCTTACATAATTTACGATTTGCATTTAAGTAACAAAGAGAATATCGCACAGAAAAAATACTCATAAAATACTGCCTTAATTCAGTCCTTTACTTTAATGAATCCGCACGAGTAAGTTAAGCTTATTACGAAGTTAAAATGAACAGAACCACGGCTAATTTTGCCAGAATTAAAACAATCTTGTTACCGGAGACGACAAGCCTACATTTCTGTTTGTAGTCGCTACAACAACAAACAGTTTTCTTTCCGAATTATCAAATACATAATAAGTTTGTTTCCACAATGCGCTTGCCCCTTGCCAATCTAAAATGGTAGCTACGATAGAAAAGAAAAAACATTGTTAAACTGAATATCTTAGTAACAATTTAGTGTATATCTTATTATACACTAGGCATACTAAGATACACACTAAATTGTATAATATATTATCATTAAGTTTCGGCCAAACAAACAAAACAGAGATGAATAGTTTAGCCCAGAACTGATAGAGTAAACAATAAAGAAAGCTGCCCAGTCTATGGCCCAGCCTCAATTAATAGGAAAATAAACATAAGTAAATACATACATACCACGCATTTATTCCTTGCTGGGATATGCAGAGCGTAAACGGCCGAAAAAACTAACATTTACGCCATGTCTGCCAAACACTTGAGGGTCATTAAGAAAATTGTGTATCGCAATAGTGACAGGATGTCAGCCCATTGCCTAAAATAGAAATAGATATGTAACCCTCGAGTCCCTAAGTCGCCTCTTATTTCACGGTAAAGAAATGGGGTAAAGGTATTCTAAGCCGACATCACACGGCAATAATTGTAAAATAAAGGAGACCGAAAAGTGGACGTGTTATGAAATGGACAAATTACTCGTCGCTGAACTCAAGTTGATATTGTCGTGACCTGAGGGGCGGTACTTGCTAGTAAGCATTAGTATACTTACAACATTCTAAAATTAAGCTTACAACATTCAAAAATACAGGTGGTGGGAAAGACGGATCTCCCACTAAGACGGACTGACAAATGTATTTTTACGCACCTATCTGTAGGACAAAAAAAATTCGAATTCCCACTTGAGCAAGTTGTTTGAGAGATGCATACGTCAGTCCGCCATTTGTGGGTTTCGCCTAGCCTACGGTTCGCCAAAATAAATTATTTTTAATCCTTAAGGCGAGTGTACCCGTGAACGACCTAGACAGTGGTGCTACTTCACAAAAAAAAATTCTCTTTATACAAACAATCTATCAGAATATCCGTTGCCCAAGTTTTTAGTATTATCCTTAAGTAAAATTACAACCTGAAAACTCAATGAAATAATACTGTAATTAAAGTTATGGCAGTTAATACCTAAAGTGGTCGTTTTTAGGTTATTTTTTCCATAACTTAATTTCAAGCGAATATTTCATTGAATATGCAGTTTCTAATTTTACTTAAGGATGATACTAAAACTTAGACATCGGATATTCTGATAGATTGTTTGTATAAAGAGAAAACTGATTTTTAATGAAGTGGCGCCACTGTTGAGGTCGTTGACGGCTACACTCGCCTTAATCAGATATTGTCATTAAGGATATGGGGTACACTTTCAAGCGGCATTTAAGTAAATGCAGCTCATGTGCAATTTGGCAACGTGGCGCGATGTTATCGGCCATCCTAGCAGTTAGGAGTGTGGTTCGCTAGAACCTTGCTTTTTTGTTTTAAATAAAATTACTCGTTTTAAACAAAGAAATTGGGAAATATTTAGTGAACATTTTTTGTGTACCAATATATGCAATTCTGAAAAAAGCTTATTCGCGACGATAGGTACCGTTTATATATAGAACAGCATATTCCACAAAAATCTGAATACTGCCAAATATTTACTGAACACAATACAAAATTACGAAATACGAAAACTTTCCAACAGGCCGCAGGCCGTTCCATAACATTATCTTTAAAATATTCTAAACGGAGCCACCATCTTTACCAGGTGCCTGATTAAAATGCAGCGATGTAAAAGGATTGACAGGAGGAAAGTTGGCCAAGTTGTTCACAACTTGATCTGAAGATCGCAGCTGCCGACCAAACATCACCTGGGGCCTATGCTATGAAACTACAGGCTACAAGTCTACAAGTAAAATTCTTAGTACATTGCGTAGCCGGTTCATATTCCTGATATCATAATTGCTAACCGACTGAACATCGAATTTCACCTGTAAAATTGTAGCCTGTAGTTTGATAATATCGGGTACTGGTGGCTCGTGTTCCAGCTCACCTGCTCCTGTGTTGTTCACCTATTAGACCCACTGCCGATTAGACCCAGTCTACTTAGTTGTTGGCGTTGCATTTTACCTACTCAACGTATATAGTTGAATTATCTTAGAATTGATGCAACTTTCAGTATTGATTAATACGTGTAAGTTTGTTCTGTCTACCGGGTAATTAATACAACGACAACGCAAGCACGACGACATAACTGTCGGAATTTCCGCCAACATTAGAATTGCCGCCATCGCCCCTAGCGCGCTCTGCGTCACCGCCCGCGTTAGGCGAGCGTGCAGCCACAGTATAATTAATAGTACTAGCGTAGTGCAGCGGCACTGAGCCTGAGGATTTCAAATCGCCGCTTTGTATTAACTTCAATTATGTCTCACTTAAGTTTAAATATCATAACACTCATTTTTTAATACATTGAGATGCTTACTGCGCTTTTTAACAAACTTTACCTGCCTTTGTCGGTGGGTGTAATTAGTGACATGTTCAGTGGGTAAAATGCAATGTTACCAATTAGACCCACTGGGTCTAATCGGCAGTGGGTCTCATAAGTGAACAACTCCTGTTCCTGACAATCTCCGGAGAAACTTCTCGAACGGCGACCTTGTATAAGCTTCTCGAATTACACCATCGTTTCATGCTTTTGTATCTCCCTTCAAGACTTTAGATCACAGCTTTTTACGCAAAAATAATTATATTACAGTGTAGATATATAAATAAACGGTTATAAGATAATTCTATAATCAATAGACTTACTTCTAAATTACTACATTATCTTTTCTCTAGTTTTGTTCAATTATTAATTGACACTTTGCATTCTAAATTCTAAGTATTCTGGGCAATTCACACAGCGCCACCTAGCCCCAAACTAAGCAAAGCTTGTACTATGGGAACTAAATAGCTGATATTAATACATAAGTAAATAAATACATGTTATACATAGAAAACACCCAGGCTAAACACAAATATCTGAAAATAGCTTATCAAATATTGGTGTCATGTGGGGATAGAACCCACGACCCTCAGCGTAGCAGGCAGAGGTACTATCCGCTACGCCATCGGGTCAGTCGTTTAATTTATCTGACTAAACTTAAGTCTGTTTTATTGTTAATTAAATATTAATTTTAATAAAATTACTGGCAGGTATAGCTTTATTTTGAACTGCTGCTTTTAGTGTGCAGGACGAAAGTAGGACGGCATCATCCCGCCACTAATTGGATTAGTTTGCAGAACTCCACAGGTCACTGGATTCTTTCAGCTCGGGTCAAATTGTTGCTTTGATGCGACGGCATTTTTTTATTGCGTCTTTTTGTTCAACGTACCTACATACTGACAAAGTGACAGTAAGATAAAGAGAGTTGAATCTCCCATTTCGCCAGTTGTTTTCAACTTTTTGACATTATCAACAGCTATAACAACACACTGAATGGATAGGGGCCTTCCCATATTGTTGGGTATTTTGGTATGTAGATGGCAAGCAGATTGAGACGCTTTAACCCTTCTTGTTGTTCTTCTTCTTTTCGTGCGGGACACCGAGTCGTCGTAATAAACCAATTAGTGTTATGTTTTTTTCATTGGTTTTGAAAGTGAGGGTAGTAAGTTTTAAAATCATTGGTACACACGCTGTACCGGGGTAGATGAGGCCGAAAGAAACTTTTTACGACAGATCGAGGTACAAAGGTATTGGTAAGATAACTTACATCGTTCTTTAGTATAAATTAATATTGTCAAAATACAATAATACTAAAATATATGTCAAATCACAATATTCAACTAGGTTTTCGTCACCTTAATATCAAAAATACCACCCCGGATCATTCCCGGTCCAAACGTCCCCATCAGGCTGGCTGCATTGCCGCGTTGGATGGCCACAGATAAACGTTGGACCAGGAAAGATCCGGAGCGTGGATCCCCGCCCTTCTCCCGCATTCGCTGTCCGATCTCAGCCACAAAGGTTCTATCCTCTCCGCACCAGGGTCCGACCGTCTCCACGGCAAAAGGTACGAACAGGTACGAGGCCTCCAGAGCTGAGTACTTGGAGTGCTTTTGCTTTGCACCAAACTCCGCCGCAGCACCAGCAGCCCTTGTGGTCCTGCTTAAATGAGAAGGCGCAAATGTACTCAGACAAGTGGCGTCCCAGATCAGACACCGCCCTCTCTTCCATGGAACCATGGTCAAGCCATCCGGCCTCTTTCCGTCAGACCGGCTCAGGCCCGGTGGCTCCAGTGTGCACGGAACATTGACGGAAATTAAAGCCCGACGAAGTAAATCGTTTAGAGCGTGGTGCCGCGGAAAACGTCCTGAGCAACGCTGACAACTCAGTGCGTGGTGACCATTAGCCTCTACCATTGAGCCGCAAATGCATAAGTGAGGTTCACAGACATTGCAGCCCAACCGCAGTGCCACAGCAACCCGCAGAGAGTCGTCATCCAAAAATGTGCCCATACTTGGCGACGGCATCGCATGTAACCACGCCCCAGACTCGGGAGTCGAGACCGCACGCAACCTAGCGACATCCACCCCAGTGGCCTCATTAATGAGCCGCTCGAGCGTTACTCTACACCCTACATCATCCCAGGAGCGTTGCACGTGAGATGGGTCCGGTAAACTTTGACCAGGATTGGCAGCAATCCAGACGCTCAGAGCCTCTTCCTGAAAGGGGATACGGACCTTGCAACCATCACATGAAAGAATACGAGCCACAAGATCCGAAACCCCCCGAGAAGAAGCAAGAAATGCCGCCAAACCTACATCACACACACGGCGAACACCCAGCCCGCCATGACGGATTGGCAACGACGCCTGGGTCCAATGGTCTCCCTCCAAGGAAACGTTGAGTAGTCCCTCGAGAGCCAAACGGAGCGTCTCATCGAGAACTTCACATTGCCGAGGAAAGAGCCAAGTAGGGCAGGTTCTTATTAAATATGTTAACTTCGGGATGGAGAAGCATAGACGCAGGAGAACCAGTGCGACACGAGCCGACAGATGCTGTAACCTGTCAAAAGCCACAGTCATACTATTGTTCTTAGCTTCCAGGGCCTCGGGGATAGCTTCCTGGAAAATTGGAGATCCCAACAGACTAAAGGACTCCGAATTCAACTCCCTTATTCCCGGTATCACCGTCTGGATATGAATAATGGATATTTAAATTTTGACTTTGTTGGTTTATATTTGTGTATCTATTAATGACATATAGGTAATTGATTAGATATTATTGTCATTTTGTATTATAATTTGTAAATTTGCATGTTACGATTTCGTGACTGAAAATGTAGAACTTTAATTTTAAACCTATCATCTGTAATTCCATTTTCTTTGCAAATAAACGTATGATTATGATCAATGTCAATATATTTAAATGCAAATCAAATTGCTATCTACCCGAAATGGTCGAAGTTACAGGGAAAGACGTCGCAAACTCCTGTCGATAGAGATAAAGGATGTAAAATTACGAGGACAGTAATGTCGGCAGTAAACCAACTTGGTCGGTGGGGGCATGGAGGAAATACACTAGACTAAAGGAGTGACAATCTTAAACTAAATAAGCGTATCCTAAATATTATTGTACTAGTTTTCCGCCAGCGGTTTCACCCGCTTCAACTTATTTTCCCGTGGTAATAGTTGTTTTCCCGCGGTAAAAGTAGCCTATATGTTATTACGGGTTATACTCTACCTGTGTTCCAAATTTCATCCAAATCGATCAAGCCGTATGAGCGTGAAGAGGTAAAAAACAAACATACACCCACACAAACTCTCAGATTTATAATATTAGTACGGATTAAATCTAGATGGCGCTAGCAAGGGGAGGGGAAGAAAAAAAAACTAACATAAGCTCATAAAGAGTGATTTTTTTAAATGGTACCAACCAGGATTATTAACATAGATACATACATATATCACGCCTTATCCTTTGTGGGATAGGCAGTGTGTAATCGGCAGTAAAATGCAACGTTAACACTACATCTGACAAACATTTAAGGGTTATTCAGAAAATTGTGTATCGTTATCATGACAGGTTGTCAGACTACCACCTAAAAATGCATCTCGCTTTTCTAGATCTGCAGGAAGAGTTTTTTAAAAATAAGTGAACCAGGTGTGTATTATTTTTATGTAAATGTCCTGTATCTGTCTCAGGAATAATAGAGCTAATATGTAATATAATATGATCTTTTTGCCTAATCTTGTTTTAACACACACCATACATCTACGTGACTGTTTAACGACAATTTATTGCACCTGTCTCTTTTTTACAATTAGCGATGAAATAAATAAATAAAATAATTAAGACTCCTTTAGGCTCTTTTTCCACTGCTCCGATCCGTCACCGGATGACGGAAGTAGCCTTCAGTAAAATATCGAAAGACCGGTCAACGCTTTTCCACCTATCCGGTAAAAAACGGACGTTAAAGTTTCATTATCTCGACGGACGTGGTAGAATTCAGTAGGTACCGATTATTAATATTCAGTATCTTTTTTTAATTATTCTTCATTCGTGCCTTCCGAAATGTGTCTTGCCTTCAATCGTGAACAACTTCTAGCGATTTTGTTATATGCTAGGAGACTAAGAAGACGGAAGCGGTATTGGAACCTCTGTTTAGGAACAGATGCCTAGTAGGAGCATTTTATACTTCTCATGAACAAATGTTGGAAGACGAAAGAAAATTTTACCTTTATTATAAAACTAGCGGCCCGCCCAGCGGTTTCACCCGCTGCTAACTGATTTCCCACGGGAAACAGACCTTCTCCCGACATAAATTATACACAGGTACATAAATACATAAAAACCTTCCTCTTGAATCACTCTATCTTTTAAAAAAACTTCATCCAGATCCGCGTGAAGTGGTTTTCAAGATTTAATTAAGCATAAAAACAAACAAACAGACAGGGACAGACGTGAGAAGCGACTTTACTTTAAATTCCGTTTTTTTAATCCCCCAAGGGATGAAAAGGGGGTTAAAAGTTTGTATGAAAGATCGTTGTCTCCGTTTCAAAATTTGTGATTAGACTTATGACTTAAAATAATTAAACACGTGTTTATGTATATTTGAAATTTTAACCCTTAATAGGGTCAAACGGGGGTTTAAAGTTTGTATGAAAGTTCGTTTTTTTAAATGAATGTGATCTGTTTCAAAATTTGTGATTAGACTAATAACTTAAAATAATTAAACACGTGTTTCAGCATTTTTGAAATTTTAACCTTTTAATGGGTGAAAAGGGGGTTAAAAGTTTGTATGAAAGTTTTTTATCTTAAATGTGATCTGTTTCAAAATTTCTGATTAGACTCATAACTTAAAATAATTAAATACGTGTTTCAGCATTTTTGAAATTTTAATCTTTAAAGGTGTCAAAAGGGGGTCAAAAGTTTACTACCAATTGGGCTACCCGTTTTCCCATGGGAATGTGACGATTTCCCGGTATAAATTATACTTATAAACCTTCCTCTCAAGTTACTCTACCTAATAAAAAAAACCGCATCAAAATCCGTTGGGTAATTCTAAAGATATAAGGAGACACCAAACGGGAAGCAACTTTATTTTATAGTATGTAGTGAAGTGATGACGCCTAATAAAACCATCAATTGCTCGACATGATACTAACTTTAGGTATTGCATTACTCCTGAAGAAATGCTCTCAGTGACTTTAAGGTAAGTAAATGACACAAAATGGTACAAAATCAACAACATTTATTTTAATAATTATTGGAACAAAGATTAGCATCTCTTATAACTAGATAAGTATACAGTGTGTTTGTGAATAGACTGGATAAACTTTCAGGGTGTGTTCTAATCGTAAAACTGAACAACTTTTCTAAGTACCATATTTCCGAAAAACTAAAAAAACGACTTCCCATTCAAAAAGACAAATTTTTTGAACATTTTTGTATGGGAGAAACACTAACCTAACCTCAAAAGCATATACCGGCACTCGTTTGTATCTAACTGGTAAATGCCGGACCGGAAACAGGTAGTGCAAAAGCATGCATAGATTTCGTACGTCTGCCACTTCGGACCGATAAAATACGATTCCGGTTTGGCAAATTACCGTTACGATAAAAATCGGATACCGGAGCAGTGGAAAAGCGAGTATAGAAGTTTAATAGATTTCTAAATCGGATTGGAAATTACTGTTTCGATAATAACCGGTTACCGGAGCAGTGGAAAGAGAGCCTTAGTGTTCTTCCTCTATGGCGGGGGCTTGTGACGAACAGTCAAGTTCAGTTAACGAGATAGATGGCGCTGGCGTGACGTTTACGTCTCTTTGTGTTTTAATAGCTACAGTTTCAAATGTAGTATCAAAACAGAAGGGATCAGGTTCATTCAACTCAGTTACAGCTGTATAGATTTTGCATAGTTATATCTTAAAATACTACATACATACATAGTTCATATATCACGCCTTTATCCTTAACGGGGTAGGCAGAGCGGTAACGGCCGTAAAAAACAAAAGGTTGACAAAGAAAAGGATTCAGAAAATTGTGTATTATTATCACTGTAGCTTGTCAGCCCATCGCTCAGAATTACAATAGACGTGCAATCCTCGACTTCCTTAGTCGCCTATTACCCACGAGGAAGAAATCGGGTGATGCTATTTTAAGCCGACATCCTTCGGCATCACACTACATTTTCAGCATATAATAAAGCATCGGTAGTCTTAGATAGATATCATTATCTGTTTATGTTTTTATTCCTTTTACTGTAAAATGCAAGTTGAACCGACTGCTGGCTATTTGGATTAAGTCCTCGTACATAGTAGGGGGACCAATAAGCTAATGTTGTATATAGGTATAACATTTGTAATTGAACATGATAATCTTTTTAAATGTTTTAACTACATTGAATCGTAGCGAGTATTGCTACATTGGCTACGATTATCGTAGCAGTTCTACAACGTAGCATATATACTGTTCTACGCCGTAGCAGTTCTACGCCGTCGCCATTCTACGGTCCTACGCCGTTGTCATTGTGCTTACTACACCAACGCTTTTAGATGTGGTCGCCCTTGTGTTCGTTTCATTTTAAAATTTAGTCTTAATTTTATCTACATTTCAACTAGAAATTCTAGTTTATTTATTTATTTTAAAACGGCTCCAATGATTTTTAAATAATTTTATTGTGGCGTTTCAGGGATAAATTAACCTGGCTAGGTTCCACTTTCAGTCAACTGGGTTCTAATTATAATTCAAAAGGTAGGTATAGATAGTCGAACGTATTACCGAAAGAAAAAATATATATTTGGTAGAACGATACTAATTCCTTCCTAAAAGCATAAACCTATTAATTTAATACGAACGAGGAAAGAAATTCTCGCTCGCAGCTTAAAAAAGCTTGGCAAGAAGCGAAGTAGTCGGTTAATGTTACGTTTCTTGCACACTTGAGAATTGAACAGAGTGCCACTCGCGCGGCGGGAGAGGCAAGAGCAACGTTCTTTGCAAAAGTACTCTTTTTTTCTACTCAGTTCTTTATACAGTGTATAATTGTATTTAGTAGACGTTATATCTGTAACTATTCAGCTGTTTGAGTGGTGGTAAACAGTCCCCGGAGTGTTTGTGATTCGGCTATTTTCACGCGGTCAAAAGTAGCTTGGATAGTTTCTTATCGTCTTATCTATGTTTGTGCAAAATTACATCAAAATAGGTTCAGTGATTTAAACGTTAAAGTATCACAGGCATACAGATCTAGATGAATCCTACACACGGACGGATGACGGCTGACGGATGCGTCTGTCAAACACCTCGGTCAAATCGCAGCGTAACAGTGTGCCATGATATTCGTTTTTTGTAAACGAATTAAAAAAATCCTTTTACTCCGGGAAATCTTTAAGATTTTGCATGGGAGCACTTATGATATCAATGCCTTATACATAGTTAAGATTTTAACAATTTAAATGCCAGAGAGGCCCAATACATGAACAAATAAATAATATATAGTGGAAGATATGAAAAAAAAAGAATGATATATTTAAAAGTATTTTGAGTTACCGCCTAGAATTGCTTACACACTGTTTAAAGTTATTAAATGTTATTTAATGGTCATAGGAATTTCCGTAATATAACAAAGCATTTCTATTTAAAATATAAAATTTATTTGAATCTTTTAATATATTTGTGACAAATTGAAAGATGAGAATTTGTAAGTAACAAACAGGCGAACAAATAGAAAGACGTATTAACTACTAAGTATCTAACGACACTTTAGCTGATGCGTTTCCATCAAAAAATAATAAAGGGTTTTCATGAAAGGTACGATTAAAAATCAAAGCAACACAATCTATTGCTTAATTAGCTCATAATATAATATTACCTGATTATCATTAACAATACCTGGGTACCAAACAAAAGAAATCTGATTAATTAGCCGAATAACATCGGGTACCCGTTTCTATTGTTTGATCGAAACACGATTCGCCGCATCATAAATAACGGGAACAATAGTCAATAAAATTGGGTAGCGATGCTCTGGGAATTGGCAACTGGAATAAATATGAACACGGACAGGAGGTTGTTACATGTGATGCTGATGTTACATTTCTGTGACTGTGGCAAAAATCACTGAAATACGATTAAGGACCGGAGAAAATTATCAAATATTTGGCGCGCATTTCACTAGAAACTAAAAATGAACTGACCTATTATGACAAACGTCCCTGCTTGTCATGTCATGTCTGGTTGCGAGGCATACTTTGAGAGACGTTTTGTCATTCTAGCCAATGGCCTCAATTCGCGATATTAATTATCTTAAACAAGTGCTGTCACTTTCGTCAAATAGGTTTAGTAAAAAAAGTTAGTTTTTTGTACTTCTTTTTAATATTCAATAACAATACAGTTCAGGATTTTGAGGACAAACGGTTCGTTGCAAAAAAAAACTTGTGACTATGCGACAAACGTCCGCTGGCCGCTTACTATAGATTCGCCCCTTACGCACGCACTTGTGAAATCATGTTGGCCAACTGATCCATTGCTTCTACACGTTGCTTTCAACAAACAGTACCCGATATTATCAAACTACAGGCTACAATTTTACAGGTGAAATTCGATGTTCATTGCGTAGTGGGTTAACCATTATGATACTAGGAACATGAACCGGCTAAGCAATGTACTATAAATTTCACCTGTAGACTTGTAGCCTGTAGTTTCATAACATAGGCACCAGGTAGTTCATAAAATTATGAGGACTAACTCTATGAGATTTTGTACAAAGAAACAGTGTAAACTGTCAGATTGACACGATTATATATAGACACACATACATACATATTACGCCTTTATTCCTTCCGGGGTCGACAAAGCGATAACGGCCGTAAAATACTACATTAAGACTTACAAAGTTGTTATTCATCACTTGGTGAATTTGTTCCCGGTCTGGTTAGGTGCAGGGTGCATCACCTGATTGTCTGAAAATTGAATGGTTCCGTGCTTCGGAGAGCACGTTAAGTCATTTGTCCCGGTTACTTTCTATGATTACTTAGACGGCGGCGGGCGTTACACAACCATGTCAGAAGCCTACTGCTAGTAGTAGATGGTTGAAAAACTCCGACACCAGGGTTCATCGAGTCGTTGGCCGACACGGTGTCCCACACCAAAAATAAAAAAAGAGATCGCAATGCCATATACATACATACACATATCACGCCTATAATCCCTTGCGGGGTAGGCAGAGCGTAAACAGCCGCAAAAAACGGCCATTTACATCACGTCTGACAAATGATTGAGGATCATTCGACAGGTTGTCAGCCCATCGCTTAAAATTGCAATACACACCCTCGAGTCCCTTAGTCGCCTCTTACGACTCCCACGGGAAAGAAATGGGGTGATGCTATTCTAAGCCGGCATCTAATCCGGCATCACACGGCATTATACAACTTTGACAAAATACAATAAGATCTCACGGTAGGTGTAATAAAGTTAATTGCGTTTGATTTGACCTACTGACCCCTGAGAAAATTGGATCACAGGAAAAAGGCAGCCACGTAAAACCAGTGCACGAAAAGATACGTAAAGCAATATTGAGAGAAGACCCACAACAGTCCGCTAAATAATTTATTATCTGTTTCAAGCGCTAAATAACACGCTTTGAAAATCTTGACTTCAATTTGAATCAAATATCGTTTTCAGATGGTGGTGGCGTAAAGTTACATGCCTTGTGATCAACCTGGCCAGCCTGGCAGTGCTTTTATTTTTATTTTTTTTGTCCCGCCCGAGCTAGTTTTCTATTAGGACATTACAAAATTGTTATAAAAAAAAGAAAATTGTGTGTTTCATTTTTTTACAATGACGGATCATGACGTCAATAAGTGATAATACTACTATCCTGCATTGAATCAAATATTTCAATTTCAGTAATTCAATTTCGAAATTTTAATTTCAATATTCCAATTTCATAATTTCAATTCCAAAATGTCAATTTCAAAATTTAAGCCTGAGACGGACCACATCGACACGTTGTTTTCGGTTATAGGTACTACCTGAAGCACTACGTTCTACTTTTCTTCATCCTTGTAACGTCCAGATACCTTTTCTGTAACTGCCTTCCTTCTTCTATCTATTCATGTGGAACAACGAGTCGACAAGCGATCCGATGAACCCTGGTGTCAGAGTTTTTCAACCGCCTACTACTACAAGTAGGCCTCTGACATGGTTATGTAACAAGACAATTTAAATTTTATTTATGTGGACATGTACATGCAATTTTATGGCTGAACAAGCGCATTTATTTTATATCTATTTCCATCTTAACTTATGTAACGTACCTTGTTAAATGGCGAATAAATGATTAATTATTATACCAAGAAGTGTATATATGGATTCGTTTGAAGAATCATGCCTTTCAAAAGGCATCTGGGCTGTTATCTGTAAAAAG
Source organism: Tuta absoluta (assembly GCA_027580185.1). Lineage (NCBI taxonomy): Eukaryota > Metazoa > Arthropoda > Insecta > Lepidoptera > Gelechiidae > Tuta > Tuta absoluta. Next base: position 2,596,320 of record JAQAHW010000004.1, read on the forward strand.
CTCACAGAGGCCTGGGAGTTACGACGATATAGCAAAAACAACTTTCGATTCTGCTGATGGTACAACTGCTGATGGTATATTATAAAATGTATGAGAAATAGAAACCTTTCCAGAAATTGGCAATTTAAGGCGAATCCCACGCTATGCGTTACAGTATGCCGTGGTATCCGTTTTTGTTTACTTTCGTCTAACGTGACAACGTTAACACGTGGGCAACGTGAGCATGTAAATATGTTACTCGCGCTGCTACTAGAATTGCCGCTGTCACTTCCCGTGCTCCTGCTAGTGTAGGCTTTTGGTGCCGTAGCTACGACTACTCGTAGTCAAATTAACGGCAGCACGATCGCGAGTGGAATGTATTGCTATCTCTCTCACTCGTATTGCTGCGAAAAGAGTATGACGGCAGTATGTGAACACTTACTCGCGTTGATACTTCCGCCGTCCAATATTCGCGGCAGCGCGGCGGCAGGAGCAGGATCATGAGCATAGTGTGAACGAAGCATATACTTTCTGTAACGATATACTTACTTGCTCTAAATTGTCGAGATGATTATGTGTCGTGCCACGTGTTATTATCATAATTATACACTTGCAAAATTCGCGGGAAAGGTACGAGCCGCAGTAGCTCAGATGGAAGAGGCGTCGCCACTAGTGATGGCAAAAGTCGATATTTCAATTTCTAAAGGTAAAAAAAATGCAATATTATGAAATAATTACAACTGTAGCAAAGAAACTGAAAAACCTTATCTTGTCTCTTAATTTTAAGCATTAAATTTTTTGCTTAGTTGGCTACTACGAATAGCTAGAACAGGTCACGCCAGTCGCAATGAATTATTCAGGATCAATGAATGCAGCCCGCTGGTGGCTGGTGGTCACATCTAGCTTAAACCTTACGAACACTGCATACAATGCAGCCGTGCCAACTAAAACTCGTTCTTCTATTATACTACCAGTAGATATCTACGTTGTTTACTCTTACTACTGGAGCAAAGATATGTAAAGATCTTACTTATCTGCCTGTTAAAGTATCACATATTTTGCACAGTCGACTATTAGTTGAGATACAGTAATACAGGAATTCAGGAAATAGGTATGCTTCATAGTTATTTTGCATAAGTATATCCATTTATAAGTCAGTTCATTGAATGCAGATGTATTTTATCTAGTTAAAACAGGTCGCGCTAGTCACGCTGCCATCTGGTGGCTAGTGGACACAACTGGCTTAAAACTTACAGATAAAAAATGTCATGTCTATTAGAACACTTTCAACATGTACAACTTTCAGTCCTTACTGCCACTTGTCGTCGGCAAAGTAGTTAAAACTGTTAAACCCACGTGATTACAACTACAGTGGGGTCATCCTAATAAACCATATTTGACAGATTCGTGCTAATGCTATGGCAGAGGGACAATTTTCCTTTGTGGACATCTATTTTAGTATGGAGACGACAGTTATGGCATGTCAAATATGACTGATTAGAATGTCACTTATTGTCAAATATAGAGCACATCATCTCTTTTAGCTTTCTTAACGCACTTTACGACTTGTAACGAATTGATAACTTTGTATGTTTGCTATTAGTAGCACGTGTATTTGGAAATATCATAATTTGCCCTACCATATTACCGCGCAAAAGAATGTAAGAATCATACAAATAGATAAAGAATATATATTTTTTCAAATATGAAGTACGTGTCGGTGATTGTGGAACGTAGGTATATATTTATTATACTGTTACATCTGTAGGTAAAGGGCCTTACAGCTACTGGGAACTAGTTAATGGTTAACTTATTAGAAGCAGTCATGTGAAAAACCTTGCCCTGTAGGGGGTGCTACGCCGCGGGTGCTCCCTATAGACGTCTACGGAATATTAACTAGTGACGGGATAAAAATGGCGGCGGCCCGGGTCAGGTGACGGTGAAATTTGACGCCGGTTATTTGACACCTTTATCCGGGACGCGGACTGACAAAGTAGGATATACAGTCGTATTTGGATCGCAAAATTGGTCCAGTAATTTAAAAGTATTTCCGTCACATATGGGAACGGAGAAGAATTAGATTTATTTGACAGTTATGTATTTAATTAAAGAGGTTTTCTTACTTTAATCAAAGATCTTTTCGCGATAGATTTTTGTTATAACGATCTCAAATCTATAATGAAAAGGGCCTCAATTCAGGTAATAAATCATACTATATATTACCGCTGTAACTTTCCGTAAAATAGGTTTAGATAAAGGCAGAAGAAGTCTAAATCCTCATTTTTCAAAGTCAATTTAGTTGCCATTGTTTTTATCATCATCTTATATGACAGATAACGCGTATTTGCGTAAAATTATAAGATATGCCTGACATATATATTTTCTATCCTTTTCGAGAAATATTTGTCGGAAAGTGACAGTGCTGTTTTATGGTAAGTTAAAATAATTTATGTTCAGGATTGACGCCATGAGTAATTATATTGTTATCCAGTAACAAGCATAATAAATTTAAAAAAATCAAAACCCGACAGCTTTCTGAGATAAAGCCTAGCCTATGACACTAGGGATAATGAAACTATTCTTTCAATACAATTCCCATACGAATCTGTGCAGTAATTAACGAGTTTCAGTACTTTAAAGAATCGCACATATACATACATACATGAACTCTAAAAACAATACACTCCTTTTTTGGTTCGGCAGTCGTGTAAAAAAATAAATGAATGAGTGAACTAACAGAATAGACGAAGAGGGGGGGGGGGGGGGCAGAGCAATAAAGTAATTAGATAAAGGAGAGTTAAGACTTGGTCGGACTTAGCGCTATCGCTTGTTAACGCCCGTCGGGTAATCGTATTCTATATGAGACGAATTTACTTACCTACGTTGTTTTTATCCTTTACGAAATGTGTTCTTTTCGAATAAAAGTTAATACATACATATATCACGCCTAAATCCGTTGTAGTGTAGGCTAAAAACGAACATACACGCCACATCTGACAAACATTCAAGGGTCATTCTGAAAATTATGTATCGCTGTAGTGACAGGTTATTGATCATTGTAATCAGTAAAATTGTAACATGTAATAATTGAGTCCTTTATTCGCCTCTTACAACACACACGGGAAAGAAATGGGGTGATGCTATTCAAAGCCGATATTACACGGCAATACCAATCTCGTATAGGAATGTGCCCATATTGAGAACATTTCACTTATTTATTAATTATAATCTGTTTGTTTATACGACTTCAACAAACGTTGAAGTAGAAATGAGTGACTTACAATTTGTTTTCACGCAGAGGGCTGCTTTTTATTATTTTATCTACACTCTTCTCATAATGTTCGAATTATGAAATCGAAAACAGTTGTATAGAGACATGCTTTATGCATTCTGCCTAAAGATATTACAGTTAAATAGAAATTACAGAAGCGTAAAGTCATAATGAGAAGGTTCTTACTTAGATAACGTTGAAAAATGAAGCGTAGTTTTTTTTGCCTATATTCTAATTGCCATCTCCTGCCGCCAGTTAGTTGTTGTTGTACGGTAATTGTTCGGTTGTTGATCAGTTGTTTTTTTAGGTTGTTGTTGAGATATTGTTCAGTTGTTGTTCAAGATGTTGTTCAGTTGTTGTACCGATGTTGTGCACATGTTGTTCAGATGTTGTTCGTTGTTGTCCCGATGTTGTTTAGTTGTTGTTAAGATGTTGTTCAGTTGCTGATTAATTCGACATTTGAACAACTGCTGAAGTACTTAAATTCAAAAAATCATATCAAGCCATATTACGTTTTCGTAATGAATTTGACCTTGTATCGGCTGAGTTTTTTGTAGAGTGTAGATAGAATAGTGTATGCAACTGCATATAATTAGGAATTAGAATGCTCATGTCGACTATTATCACACTCGGATACGCCTCGTGTCATAAACAGACACTCGCGTTCTAATGACACCCATTATATGACAGTTGCATACAACAACTATTGTTCAATATCTACTTATCTTGCGTCGCTGAGTTACTGCAGTTAGTAATTATAAGTGTATATGCGGTGTGTAGTGGTCAGCCCTCCGAATCCTTAAAGGGTGCATTAATTCAAACCATCAAACTAAACAATTTCCCGAAAAAATATATTTTAGTAAAGTAAAAAAAATGTCCTCCCATGGTAAAAGCAGTCAGCTGATCGTGATTTGGTATGAGAGGTCGATTATTTTTGTCTATTCCTAATTTATTTTCAAAGGGGAAAGTTGTTCACTTTCATGGTCTGCATGCACCCTATCAGTATTTGGAGGACTATGCCTTAGAACCTGTATATATATTACATGAAACAATTTTATTACTAAGTAAAGTCAAAAGATAAATGTATTATTCGAGAAAAGTCTCTTAACGCCAACTTTCTTTATTAAGATTCCTGTCTGATTCAGCACAAATTGGAGTTTCGAAAGGTTAAGCCAAGGAGACAAATAAAAAGCCCTACAACATCAATTCGTCTTAGAATATTATCTTACCAAACGAAACCGAAAATAATATTGAATTCAGAGATAATTTTAAGCTGTACAAAATATAAAAGTGTATAAAAAATTTATGAGTCTAATAAGTCTTTGAATCCTTTGAAGTAAAGAACTGTAATGGTAATACGAGTATATAATATTATTTGGCGTACGAAAAAACTTACATATTTACACATATCACGCCTTTTTCCCTGGCGGGGAGGCAGAACGTTAACGGCCGTATAAGACGCAAGCAGAAGAAGCAGTCAGCCTGCCGCCTAAAATACACACGAAATCCGCACTCACTTATGCGCAATAAAGATTCAGCTCGAGTTTGAAAAAAAAATGATCTTGGAAACGGCGCGGGTGTTAGAAAAGTTCCTATAGGCGTTTCGTAAATTTTATTACGTCTATAGGAGTGCCCTCGTCGTTCCAGATCAGCGATAATCCCATTACATTTCCAGTTCGGGCAATTTAAGTGCGGACTCATGACAGTAAAAAGTTATTATTTGAAACGCAGCAGGTGAGTGTGGTGTTGCTGCCCCCTGCCCCCTCATGACTTTCCGACCCCCTATAGCTTCCTTCCTTCCCCCTAAACGAGCCAAACTTTTGGCTGATCCTTACGGAAAATTAAAAGTTATGTGCACAAGATTTCAGGCTTGAGAATATCCAGTGCACTTTATGAAACTTACGGCGTATTTTGTTTAGGAGACGATATTTTTTCTGGGAACGTCTTACACCAACCATTTCGATGATGTTACTTGTTGAAGTTTCATATCGGTTTGAAAAAATGAGCGTAAGAACAGAATTATACAGGGTTATTTTTTATTCACCCCGGAAATTTTACAGGGCGATTCTATTCATGGTTTTGAACAACTTTTATTATGGGGTCACCTGCGAAATCTCGAAAAAAAAACCAGCTGCTCCATAGAAAAATTCATACCTACTCGACCTAAATGTATGGTACAGCTGGTTTTTTTTCGCTATTTCGCAGGTGAACCCTTAATGAAAGTTGTTCAGAATCATGAGAAGAATCACCCAGTAAAATTTCTGGGGTGAATAAAAAATAACCCTGTATAGGGTGAAATTTTATTTCTTCTTTTTTCGTGTCGATGACCAAAATTTAATTGTGCCTAGACCGGTGTGTAGCCACGCGGACAGCCCCAATGGTAGCATCCCAAAGGTCTACCAGCGAGCAGGTGTCAGGGCAAGCCAGGCAGGTCAGACCGTATGCTATATCTTGCGGTGTGGTATAACAGGCACAGGATGGATTGTTGGAATAGCCCCATCGTACAAGATTCTCTCTACAGCGTCCAACCTGTGATCGGACTCCGATATAACCGATAATTTTTTATCGGTTATATCCATATAATATTGGTTATAGGATATAACCGATCATCGGAGTCGGTTAAGGTTCTCCACTCCACACCGGTCACTGTAAGTTATGACCCGGCGGGGAGCTGTATGGGGTCTAAAGGGAAAGACTCACGCCACCGCCGGTTTTTGAAAGTTATTTGGTCTTCTTAAAGAGTTCTTTTCATACATGGGAAATTTTACTAGTGACCGATAGCGAAAACTTAGACGGGCTGGTGATGAGAAACAAGTTTCCCAAAGGAACATAGATTGAAATACGGAAACAAATTTTGACCTCCCATTTGTCATATTTGAATCTGTTCCTTGGGGAAAGTAATTCTTATCATCAGCCCGTCTTGAGATTTCACTATCGGTAACTGGTAAAATTTACATGAACTTTCATTACATACTAATAATACTCGTATACCTTCTTGTAATTTTTTTCTATTTGCACAAATCTAACAAGTAGAAAAACTGCAATTGAAGACAATGATCTTCTCAGTGACCGTCAATATGGCTTTCGCCGGGGGCGGTCTACTGGTGATCTTCTTGTGTATGTCACGCACTGCTGGGGCGAAGCCATCGAGAAAAACGGCGAAGCACTTGCCGTTTCACTCGATATCTCGAAGGCCTTTGACAGGGGCTGGCATGCAAGTCTGCTCAGCAAGCTTCCTGCTTATGGCATCCCAGCTGATTTTTGTACTTGGATTTCAGACTTCCTTAGTGAACGGTCCATCAGAGTAGTCGTTGACGGCTGCTCCTCTGACCTTATGGCCATTGATGCCGGAGTTCCTCAGGGGTCTGTTCTCTCTGCAACTCTTTTCCTGCTACACATCAATGACCTCCTTCGGCATGGTATTGTTGGATACGCAGATGATAGTACCGTTTCAGAGAGATACTTGACAGGCGCAGGGACCAGTGGGGATGAAATACGTTCGTTAAGAAAGGCCATGGTAGAGCGAACAGATCTGACCTTAAGTCTTGTCTCCCAATGGGGCGACGACAATCTGGTCTCATTCAATGCCACCAAAACACAGGCGTGTCTTTTCACTGCAAAAAGGAGTCCTTTCGACTGGACACCTACTTTTCGGGGTACATCTGTCCCAGTCACTGACAGGCTTGAGCTTCTAGGCATGGAGTTGACATCAAATCTAAACTTCGGCGCGACCATCGAGTACAAGGCTCAGACGGCGGCTAAAAAGCTGGGCGTCCTGAATAGAGTGAAGCGATACTTTACGCCTGGACAGCTTTTAACTCTTTACAAAGCACAAGTCCGATCCTGCATGGAGTATTGCAGTCACCTTTGGGATGGCTCAGCCAAATACCAACTTGCCGCTCTTGACTCGGTGGAACGCAGGGCCAAGAGGCTCATAGGCGACATAAAACTGGTGGACACCAAGCTACATAGCCTGGCTCATCGCCGCAAGGTTGCCTGCTTGTCGGTATTTTATAGATTGTACTTCGGAGAGTGTGCTCAAGAGCTTCACGACCTTGTTCCACCAGCTCCCTTCTACCATCGGACATCCAGACGCACCGCCGGATACCATCCGTACCTGGTAGCCATTCCACCAATTCGGACTAAGCGCTTCCAGTCATCATTTATAATGCGCACTGCTAAAGAGTGGAATTTACTACCTGCGTCTGTGTTTCCAAAAGCATACAACCCTAATCTCTTCAAAGTAAGAGTGAACAGGCTTCTTCTGGGTGAGCTCGCTCCATCTTAGACTCTGTCTCTGTCCTATGACCTAGACTAGAGTCAAGAGCAAACCCATCATTAATAAAAAAAAAAAAAAAAAAAACTGCTTAATCGTACAAAATGTCTTCAATGACGAATAAAGTGCATGTTAACACAGAACCCGCGTGATGCCGGCTTAGAATAGCATCACCCCATTTCGTTCCCGTGGGTGTCGTAAAAGGCGACGAAGGGACTCGAGGGTGTGTATTGCAATTTTAGGCGATGGGCTGACATCCTGTCACTATGACGGTACACAATTTTCCGAATGACCTTTAAATAATTGTCAGACGTGGCGTAAATGTCAGTTTTTCCGGTCGTGTACGCACTGCCTACAAGGGATTATAGGTGTGATTTATGTATGTATGTTAACACAGAATTAGAATGGCTCTTCTTAATTTCCACCCTCCAGCAACACGCGTGGTGAGTCAGCGTATGTTCCGCGATTCGTATCTGTAACATATATACATACATATATCACGCTCTTATCGCTTTCGGGGTAGGCCGCAAAAAAAGGACATTTAAGCGACGTCTGACAAACATTTGAGGGTTATTCGGAAAATTGTGTATCGCCATAGTGACAGGCTATCAGCCACCCAATACACACCCTCGAGTCCCTTCGTCGTTTTTTACGACACCCACGGGAAAGAAATGGGGTGATGCTATTCGAAGCCGGCATCACACGGCTATCATATCTGTAACATTAAACGAATGTACAATTGCCGGTATCGCGTCGTTTACAGATCACAGATGTGTTGAAAATGTTACAATCTATCAAAACAGTACCCATATTTCGTTTTGTAATGTAAAGGTATATCTGCAAACAATGATAATGTTTAATGAATTTTTCTTTTCGGTACATTGGGTAGATTTTATCGGACATCCAGCTGGCATCTATTTTGTTGTTCTTTCAATGTTATTGTTCACTGACGGCCGGTGTGGCGCAATAGTAATGGGACTGCCTGCGGCGCAAATGCTCGTGGCATTGTGCATCGTGGCAGCACGCAAATGGTTTAGATTTCCGGTGGGGCACTCATGAAGTTGATACTATCTCTTTGCGAATTTGTTTCTAGTCTGGTTAGGCCATTGCAGGCTAACCAGCTGATTTTCCGCAAGAAACATGGTTTCGTGCTTTGGAGGGCCTAGTTGCTGTCTATGATCACTTAGACCGCGGTTGTTACACAACCATGTCAACTCTGACACCAGGGTCCATCAGGTTGTTTGTCGACTTGGAATACCCCACGAAAAAGAAAACTGATGCCGTTTAGGTCCGTATTTATTGTCATATTTCGACTCTATGCTCCACGGGATTCGCTGACATAGATTTAAATAATCCTTTGCATGTTTCCCATAAAGACTTTTCTTTGCCGATAAACCCCGTTTGGACAAAATATCAGATCTGTTTATTTATGAATGTGGACTGGACGATAAATCTTGCGGAGGTAGACAGTACCGCCTGTTGTATCCGCGGAGAGCGCTGTTCTATAACGATCTTTTGTTGTCGAAACTTTGCGAAAAATTTCCAACACAAATTATTACTTGAAATTCGTTATTTCTATTTTCTGTTAGAATCAATAGGATGAATTCTTTTTTGCTTGTAACTTGATCTTTATCTCTTTTTTATAATATTGACGTTTATTATTTTTGGAGACTGATTAAATTAAGTGCTGGATATTTTCCTTCACATTTTTAGAATATACCTTGTTTATTAGGTACCAATATTCACGCAACTGCCATAGTTACAGAAATATATAGGGTGAAATTTGATTAGTGATAGCAAAAACTCAAGAAGGGCTGGCGATAAGGAACAACTTTTCTCAAAGAACATAAGTTGAAATATGACAAAAATCCTTGCGTTTCGCCATCGGCCACTAGTAACATTTCACCCTATATTATAAACTTAAGTACAATATTTCAAACACACCTAGTTCTTTCTACAATCTTGAACTACAATAGTGAACTGTCTTCTTATTGGATAAACTCAACCTTATAGATAGTGCTGTTTAGAAACAAGTTTCTTTAAATCGGTTTAACTCCGGCACTTTGAATGCAAACTGCTTTTGAGTTAGTTGTTGTTTAACAAGTGCAGCTTTTGCATGCTTTTTATTTAATCCCTTTGAATGCTAAGCAATTAACAGAGTTTAAAGACCTGTCACTGCAATCAGAAGCATTTCAAACCACCTGCCTAAATTTCGAGCGTGTTTCATAAAACTATAGCTATGTCATTTTATGCTTTGGTAAAATAAATTTATAACAGCATTATTATGTGATTTGGATTGTGTTTAATGGTGATGATGATGGGTGGTATGCTGTTTGAAACAGGGAATAGGAGGGGGGGCATGGACGGCGGTGGTTCTTCCCTTTTAACGTTTTCAACATCATACTTACAAGTATCGCTTTCTAAAAACTCGTCATACATGATTTCACAGAATTTCCTTAGCTACCTACTATACACACACATACACATGAGTTTATATCAGTCCACTGCTAGACGTAGGCCTCCCCCAGGGCATGTAATGTAAAAATTTAATGGAACGTAATCAGAAACGTATTTGATATAAAGAAGTTCAGCGAGAAGACATCCTCTATGATTAAGTTAAATACTTGATCGGATTTGAAAAGTCATTATGTAGGTAGAGGTAAGGTGCATACATACAAACATTAGCATATTGCAGTCCACTGCTGGACGTAGGCATCCCACAGAGCACGTCATAAGGTACGATCTACCATTTTCGCCATCCCGTCGCTACTCAGTGTATCTGCTACCATATTAAAGTACATATGTGCATAATATTAGGTTCTTTATTTTGAATGAAAATTTAAATTGTCGTCCCATACAAAATCAAAATCAACTGACTGCAATCACTATGGAAAGTAAAAAAAAAAATGCTGTTTCCTGTAATATTTTTAAATGGCAAGTTGTTCAGTTTATAGTCTAAATTCACCATATAGGCATTCGGAGGGCTGTCCCTTACACCCTGTATACCTATCTGTAACGATTACTAACAAGCGTTGTATTCTTAAAATAATTATAATTAGCTTAAGCTGGTAAGTTTTTTTTTAATTATTTGCTTCACATTTTATTTCTTACAAATTATGATTACAAACATTTTGTTATAGGTTGTTGTTGTGCCCGTGTGATGCTGGCTTAGAATAGCATCACCCCATTTCTTACCCATGGGTGTTGTAAGAGGCGACTAAGGGACTCGAGGGTGTGTATTGCAATTTTAGGCGATGGGCTGACAACCTGTCACTATAGTGATACACAGTTATCTGATGGACCCTCAAACTTTTGTCAGACGTGGTGTTAATATCCGTTAAACGGCCGTTATCGCTCTGCCTACCCCGTAAGGGATATAGGCGTGGTTGATGTATGTATGTTGTTATAGGTGTCGTAATTTCTTTAAAACTAAAGATACTATTTGATACTGGCTTAGTTATGCTTATAAACACAGCAAGGGAATAGATATTATACATAATATAATATAAATAAGTACATATTTATACATACTATTACAATTATTACTTGCTATACTGTATATCTAGATTATTACTAGATATCTGAAGGTTAGGTAATGTACTTATTAACGATTATATTATAACGCCTGTACATTATTGCAGTTATTTTTTCTTTTTATGTTACATAATGATTTATTTCTTTTCTAGTCAATAAAACACTTTTTTACACTAGTTCCACTTTTAATAAAAATGCTTTTAAACCGACCGGTTTCGTTACGTCATCGTCAGGCAACAAATTTAAAAAAGCATTTTAATTAAAATAATAGTGGAACAAGTGTAAAAAAGTGTTTCTCGACTAGATACCATGGAGTTCCATCAAGAAATCACAACACAAACTGTAAATCGTTTTATAACTTCTTCACAAAAGTTTTATTCCAATAAGACATTTTTTTATACTTAAGTTAATACTCAAAGATTTTTTATTAAAGCAACATGTTTATCTACTGTATTCCGGTGGTGAGGTCTAGTTTACTTAATTAATTTTCGCTTACACCTACCGACAGAAGATTGATAGTGAAATGACCAATAAAAGAAGATTGAATTTACCTATAAGTGGAAACGAATTGCGGTTTCACCTGCAAGCATTTCCATATTACCGTAGGAAAGAACAGTGGAAAGCCACTGTAAAAAGTAGCCTGTTACCCTCCAGACTCTCACGTAACTGCACTCAAAAAATCATAACGTGTCATAGCACTGTTGTGACGGAAAGAAGGACAAACAAACACAATATTAAATTTTTAATATAAGTATCAATAATTTTATTATTAAACGGACAAGTATCACTCATAATGGGCTTACGCGACTCACTTGTTATTTATTTAGTAAAGAATTTGTCCCTCTATGTTTCGGCTGCTTAAGAAAGTCTTCTTCACGGACGTTGACAGATCACATACGCCCGCCCGTCAGCCGGGGCTTTTAACATACAGTCAGGTGTAGATTAAAAGCCCCGGGGCTTATATCGTAGGGTCCACAACTAAAAAAAAAATAAAAAAATGTGATTGCCGAACACTTAGTGTAAACAAAAGTAAAGGGATAAACTCTCTACCAAATAAATAACAAGTAGGTCGCGTAAACCCATATCATGAGTATCGATAATGATATTTTTGGAGACTTTTGACAGGCGGAAATGGTGGCTGTTACAACGACAGGAGCATCGCCCTCAGGATAAGAGGAAGACTAAATTGGATAGTCATCATATCGTACCTACCTTAATCAGCTGTTTATGCTTTATCAATGTTTTATAATGTTTGCCCGCCTAACAAGGTATGAGGATCCAAAATCAGCAAGCTCCAAAGCTATCAAACCCACACCTAACTTAGTGGAGAGCGCAGGCTCATCCAGAATACAAACTAGTTTGACTCAAAATACTAAAACAGATAATCCGGCCAATAGTGATCTAGAAAATCGTAGAAAAGGGTTTTTTTTTTTTTTTTTTTTTAATTATGGGTTTGCTCTTGACTCTAGTCTAGGTCATAGGACAGAGAAAATATATACCAATGATATGAAGACTTCATCTACCCACCCGCAAAACATCAGTGGTTCCATGATCATGGCCCATGCAACTGGGCGGAAATATCGGACAATTCAACAAAATTGAGTATCGCGGTAAGAACCTCGTTTTAGTATTTTAAGTCCCGCGAGAGTTTAAAGCAGTTCAAACTGGTATGAGTTTTTCTAATAACACGGGGTCCATCAAACTTTGTATTTCAGTTGTGACTAAATTGAAAATCAAAAACACTGTTTATAAGGTCATTGCCTCGATCTAGATTCAAACTCTTTCAAGCCTATTCTTCGAACCGAACGATTGTGTACCCGTTTTGCACGGAACAAAGAGATTGTATCGTACAAAACGCGAAGAGTTTTAGGAAAATAAATAAATTCCTTTATCTGAGATGAAGCTGCAATCCTTTTTGGCAATCGAGTTTCTGTCCTCCAAGAAACTAATTTACCGTCTATTGTTTCTCCATGTTTACGAAGATATTACATTACTTTTGCCATGATCAGATATTAAATTGCCTACTCGAAAGAGCGACCCTTTCCTTTATGAGATTTACCAGCACATGTGGGAAGCGAAACAATGTTATCTACAAGTAATTTAAGATACAACGAAGTTACACGAATATTTGAGATTGCGAATAATTGAAATCCTTTGACTACCGAATATGAAATAACGAATCACAGCAATGAAGGCACGGTGTCAAAATAAGTAAGTGCATTTCGGGAAAAACTTTTTATTACAAATAACGTATTAGTATGTAATGCTGGCTTAGAAGAATAGCATTACCCTCATTTATTTTCCGTGGGTGTCGTCAGAGGCCACTAAAGGACTCAACAGTTATATGTGTATTGCATTTTAGGCAGTGGCTTGACAACCTTTCACAATAGCGATACACCATTTTCTAAATGACCCTCAAATGTTTATTAGACGTGGCGTAAATGTTCGTCTATTAAGGCCGCTTGCGCTCTGTCTACCCCGCAAGGGATATGGGCGTGATATATGTGTGTGTGTGAGTGCGTCTTGGTTTCAAATAATTACATACATACATACATAAATCACGCCTATATCCCTTACGGGGTAGGCAGAGCGTTATCAAAAATCAAAATCAAGAAGCTTTATTGGCAAAAGTACAATGCAACATGTGTTTGATTGAGTCTTCCCAGTAAGTAAGAAAACTACTTGTGTTGGGAATGACTCGCTTCTTCCTTGGGTAGTAACAAAGCTGTATGTATGAGTAGGTGCTAGTGGCACTACCTCTTTTATATTATACTTACAATAAAAAATAATAAAAAATTAAACAGAGAGGAAATTACAGCCAATTAATATGGTTATGAAAATGTATGCATGTGTGTATGAAAATTTGTTCGTGTGTGTATGTGTAAAATTGCAGCGTGTAGGTATTACCTATCATTAGCCCCTGTACGCCATACAGACATGAAAGCACCTTGAGATCAGATGTGGGAGGCCACATACCTACAGGTGTTAGATTTAATTTAGGTAAGTCGGACTAAGATGTTTTCAATTTCATCATATGTTAGATCCTTTAGCCATTCTGTTACTATTATTTTGCATGTATGTATGGTAAAGGGGTATATGTTTAGAATGCGGTTTACTTTGTTGTAGGCATAACCAGATTGACCTACAAATTGTCGCTGGGCAAATAAAGTTCTTGTGGGATATTAACGGCCGTAAAAGATATATTAACACCATGTCTGACAAAAGTTTGAGGGTCAATCAGATAACTGTGTGTTACTATAGTGACAGGTTGTCAGGCCATCGCCTAAAATTGCAATACACATCTAACCCTCGAGTCCCGTAGTCGCTTCTTACGACACCCATAGGTAAGAAATGGGGTGATGCTATTCTAGGCTGGCATCACACGGCTAATTGATCAAAAAATAATCGTGAAATGAACATCATAAAATAATTAGATTAATTTCCTTCTACCCTCGATAGCGTACGTCAGCAGCGAAAGCCGAATGGCAAACTTTGCTAATTAGCAAATAAAGCACAACGAAGTCACGACAGCTCGAAAGTTCGCACATTGAGAGAGACATGATTGGAGTTGCAATTAGGAGACATACACAGTTTTACAATAACGTAAATGTATCGTAGATGTTTGTTGCGGGGCGCAACACTGAAAATATATTGTATAAAAAGAGCATAATTAATCGTAGGATTATCAAAATCGCATGTATACTGGCAGATATCTAGTTTATTTGGCAAGTGCTTCAAAAATATTGAATTAAATGTCATTTGACTTACTTATTAATAATACTAATACTACAGGGCGACATTGTGCATATTAAATAGCAGTCACGCTCTACGCTGAGAACCTTGTTTATTAGATAAGTTAAACCACCGCAGTTTTATTATTCGTCGACCGAGCTGATCAAGCGAGAGGTAGAGAGAACGCCCTTAAAGCAGCATCAGTCCCAAAAGGGAAGTCCCTTTCCTTTTCGCTGCGATAGAGAGAAACAGACGATGACAGTTCAGATCCCGAAAACCGAACATTTATTTAATTATTGAAATGTATAAACAAATATTTGAAATACTAAGCCCATAGATTCATAACTTATTTAATGAGAAAGAAAAGGACACATAATACAATATGAAATGATTGATAACAACCACTTCGTTCAGGTTTTTAGTCAAAAAAACGGACCTAAAACGCTAAACAAGAGCTTATGTTGCGATTTTTTTGTCTCCACAGTTTTGTAGAATATATCTTGAAGTATGATTAAACAAAATATTGTTTCATAATTTGGAGATTTAGGATACAAAATTCCGAACACTGTCCAACCTTGCGCGGCTAATTTCTAAGGCCATTGCATCCTTTGCTCATAAGATAGATTGTGGCGGCGGTATGGATCTCACGGGCGATAAGATAATACTTCTAGAAACTATAAACTCACATATGCTTAGCGTTTCATTTACTATCAGAAATAATATCACCTTGTTTATTTGACAAGTTAAACCGCAACAGCTTTATTAGTGGTCGGGCGGGCTGATTAAAAGTGATGAAGAGAGGGCACTATTAAGATTGTGGCGGCGTTGTGTATCTTGAGGACGACGAGAGAAATACATTACATCTAGCAACTAGAAACGTAACTGTGCTAAGCATTTAATCTTATGGCAGTAAAAAAATCCACTTGTTTATTTGACAGGTTAATCCGCAAAAGTTTTATTAGTGGTCTAGCGGGCTGATTAAGCGAGTGGCGGGAGAGGACATTATTAAGATAGATTGTGGTAGCCGTGTGTTTCTTGTCGCCGACGAGAGAAAAACATCACATCTTGGAACTAGAAAGTAAATGTGCTAAGCATTTAATCTTTAAGCTGTAAAAATATCAACTTGTTTATAGCTGACAGCTTAAACAGTATAAAGATAGATTGTGAAATGTATTAAGGTAGCTGAAGATATACTTTTTACTAGGTACCCTCAGTCTTTTGGAATGTTACTGCTCATCCGTACTAATATTACTTATTAGTATGTATTAGTTTATTTTTATTTAAGCTATATGTGTATTAGTATTAAATTCAGTATTTTTGTATGTATTTTATTATATTGTAAATTATATTGAACTTTTATTTATTCTTTGTATCTGTTCCCGTGTATTCCCATCTTTCACTCCCGCTAGGTTGGCTGGAAGAGATCTCTAAAAGAGATAAGCTCGCCTGTTGTTTTAATTTTAAGTTTCAACTGTATGTTTACTTGTTTCGTTACAATAAAGGATATATATATATATTATAAATCTGAGTGTTTTTGTGTGTGTATGTATGACATGTATGTATGTTTGTAACCTCTTCACGCTCTAACGGCTTGACCGATTATGATGTAATTTGGAACACAGGTAGAATATAACTGCTATATATTTTTACTGCGGGAAAACAACAATTACCACGGGGAAATGAGTGGCAGCCGGTGAAACAGCTGGGCAGAAATCTAGTGCTTTAATAAAACAGTCAGCGATAGTCCGTCTATAATCAATACGTTCCAGATTGTGGCAACGTTGGGGTTCTTGCAGTTGACGAGAGAAATACATTAAATCTTAACGGAAATACGCTAGAGATTTCATACTAAAGCTGTAAAAAAATATCCACTTGTTTATTTGACAGGTTAATCCGCAAAAGTTTTATTAGTGGTCTAGCGGGCTGATTAAGCGTGTGGCAGCAGAGGACATTATTAAGATAGATCGTGGTTTGGTTCTTGTCGCCGTTGAGAGAAATAGATCACATCTAGAAACATAAAATGTGTTAGGTTTGGTTAGTTTAGCAATTCAAAGAGGTAATGCTGGCAGTATTTTGGGTACTGAATGGAACGACGAACGACAAGTGAGTGAACCGCCTAAACAAGTACTTAAGTATCTATCATCTAAAATTAATTTCCGGTTTCAAATCGTTTTCATTAATTTCACAAACAAGACAACAACAAATAATTATTATACCCGACAGGAAAAGCGGGACATAAATTCTGTCTGGTCGCAATTCAAAATTAATGAACAAATAAATACCAAAGCTATAATTTTTCGCATTCATTGAACCATTTATAATGAAATAGCTGACTTGCAAATATCAAATAAGATATTTTTACGATAGAATAAAACGTTTAAATATAAGTATTCAATTGAAGCTTTTGTAGTGTAACTGAGGTACGTGCGACAATAATAGAATCGCGAAGAAAATAACGTGGCGTTGAGAAACGTGGTAAGATAATAATAAGTGAATCCGTCGGTCCCGGTTGCTGTCTATGATTACTTAGACGGCGGTCGTAACACAACAATGTCAGAGGCGGTTGAAAAACTCTGACACCAGGGTTCATTGGGTCGTTGGATGACTCGGTGTCCCACACGAAAAGAGAGAGAGAGTGAATCGCAGTCGTTGAGGTCGTAAAATTTACACGGTGGAAACACATTAATGGTGGTTTAATAGGAACTTTGACCAGAAAGAAGTAGTGTACTTCAGTCGCAAACTTTTATATTTGTAAGAAATATGAATGTCATATAAAAAAATACTAAATTCTGCAACTACGTAGTGTGTCGGGTGCTTATGAATCTTCTAAAAAGGCTTTACATTGCGAATTTGAACGAAATTTACAGATATTCTGTTTCAAAATGCTTCACCTGATAAGTATCGCTTATACCACCATACATAATATACATACATTAACAGCCATAACAGTCCACTGCTGGACATGGGCCCTATTGGGCTCAGATCACTGTTGTACCTTACCTATATTGTTTATGTATTGTTCAATCAATCTCCAACAATTTACCTGTACAATATAAGTATTAAAGTTTAAAAATATTAGGTCATATCACATTCAACGCAAGTGTTCTACTCATACGACTGAACAATTTTTCTTTGTAACTTTTTTTCAAAATACGAAAAAAATATTTGGCCCTCCCATAAAAAGGTACTCATTTTTCGATGTCTAATTCTTTTTCTCATACATTGATCTAAGTAACTTGGGGGAAATTGTTCAGAAAGAAAGAAGAAAGAAAATAATTTATTTGCAGTAAATGTGGTAAATAAGTTCTTGCAATATTACAATACAATTTGTTAGTCTCACACATTTAACCCATTTTCTGGGCATGCAAACATTAAACAATTTTAAACAACTAAATTTAAAAAGAATACAATATAATAATTCAATTAGTAATATAAATTAAAAATGTCAAATAATAAAATCAATACAGAATGTCACCTAAATTATTACAAAAGAAAATCAGGAACATTATAAATACATTTGTCACATAAATAATTATAGAGGGCGCTTTTAAATTTTTTAACTGGCAAGTTTTTGATACTGTCCGGAATTTTATTATAAACTTTAACTGCCATATTGTATGAATTCAGTAGGACTAGCCCTAAAGATATTTGCAGTGAATTTAATAGGACCTTATATATGTCGTATGGAAGTCAAGTTATATTTCAATGTTACAAATAAATGGAACACAAATAAGAAAGATACACAATAGGAATAACGTGAGAGCTGCATGTGCCAGGTGTCACTTCCGATTTGTTCCTATTTTGCTGTTGTTTTGTTTTGTTCGTCGAACCGTAAGCTGTTTGAGTAAATTTTTGAAAGCTGTTAAAGTATTCTTTGCAAAAATAACCCGGTGGATTGAGCCGTGCATTACTGGCACGATAAACCTGCAAAATTCGCAGGCAAGGGACGAGCTGCGGTAGTCCAGATGGCAGAGGCGTTGCCACTCCTAAAATATTGCAAGTTTTCAAAAACTGTATACCTTACATGGGAAGTGTTTTAAAATTTGGAATTCAACGTTTGAGTACCTAAACATTTGCGGTAGGAATCAGTAAAAATATTTTTTTTCTATGCAGTCAAAAGCCGTAGAGTCTGTGCGGAAGGAGAATAGGCTTGGAAACTGAGGGCGCTTCTGTGCCTCAGTATGAGAAAAGTCATTACAACCTATTAATAAATAATTATTATATAGATAGTTTACTTTTTGCCCACGCCTATTCTCTTTCCGCACACACTCAACGATCGCGCCTTATGAATGACAAGCATTTTCTTACGCTCATTATCAAAAGCCCAAATCATAGGAGGCAAGGAATTCAACAAAGTAATTCGTGGTTAAGTAGAAGCTGTACGCGTCGTAACAAAAACAAGGGATGTCTTTATAAAATAATGTTTTGCACCGCGTTGAGTGGGTGACGCGTGACGTTGACAAATGACAGGCGAGCTGTTTTTCATTGTCACATCGCAACGACACGGCTTCCCCTGATGGCGAAGTGTGGAATGGGCAAAGTGAAAATAATCGCGCGAGTAAACGTTGGGAACCTAACGGAGGTGAAAGAAATAAATGGTTCAATGATCAGGAATGAAAAAAAAAACTTCGTTCGTAAGTAGTGGTGTTCCGAAAACTTTTTTTTACTACTTCTTAGTAAGCGGGTTCTCGCGAGGAGGCCACGCCTCGGCAAGCGTAGCGTTGGACGACCTCCGGCCAGATGGACTGATGACTTAAAAAGGCGGCTGGTAGCGACTGGATGGCGAAAACAAGAGACCGTGCCTATGGCGTGCCCTAGGGGGGGCCTTCCGTCCAGCAGTGGACTGCAATAGGCTGATGCATATGTATGATATCTTAGACCCCTATACATAGAGGTATATAAATTAACAGCCCCAACAATGTTCTGATAGACACGGGCCTCCGCCTCTTAGATCCTCGCTTGTCCAAAATAACCAACATAAAAAAGAACAATCTAGTACTCGTAGTAGGTACCTAATAATGATGATGATGATAAAGTCCTCTTATCCCTTAATTAGTTTGGGTACTACACCCTAAATATGGTGAAAATAATGCTTCAAATATGTCAAGGGGGAACCAGACCATCTTTTGTTTTCGAGTGGGACACAGAATCTGCCAACGACCCGATGAACCCTAGTGGCAGAGTTTTTCATGTCCATGAAACTGAGCAACTTTTCTCAAAGAACAATTACAGGACGTATGTGATTTGGAGAAAGTTGTTCAGTAATATAGACTAATTCACTGCTCGGAATATTTCCGGGTTATTTTTTACACTTATTATATTATCCCCTGCCTTGACTTCCTACTCAGTAATGAAATATATCGTATATTGACTTAACAACAGGGATTAAGTTAGTTAAACTATTAATACTTAGTTATCATTGGGGACGATGTCATCCTCAGTTATTGTGGTTTGCGTAAATTAGGGGTTGCTTAGGACCCCACACACAGGACGAGATATCCCAGGACCGTTGTAAATTATAATATATTTGCATCAAGATACACTTGCAACATTTGCGGGCAACGGAAGAGTTGCAGTAGCCCAGATAAAAGAGGCGTCACCACTAATGATGGCCAAAGTGACAGGTTCAAATCTTACCCGCGATAGAAAAATTTCTGAAATAGTATACCTAAAACGGAAAGTGTTTAAAAATTTTGGTATACAATGAAAATGAAATTTGTTTATTCAATGTAGGATAGTATTATCACTTATTGACGTGCAAATATCGTGTACACACCCTTATTTCTTAGAGCTTGGACACAGTAAAGAATAGAGAGCAGTATGTGTTATAACAATAACTAGTATCTAAGGCCGTTCGACCCTCATAAGCATTATTGGCAGGAGGGGGTGACCCTACCAGATCCATTCGTCCCGATTGCTGAGAGCTTGCCGCCTGGCCATAATTTGCCATGGTCGGTTTGGAAATCTTTAAATAGACTTCGGACTCAGACCGGCCGGAGTAAGGAAAACATGACCAAGTGGGGCTTCTTGGAGGGTTCCGATGTAGGTTGTTTGTGTGGTGCAGTTCAAACAATGAACCACCTAACATCGTGTCCTGCGTGCCCTAGCACCTGCACGCAGGACGATCTTATGACAGCGTCTGTCAGCGCTGTCAACGTAGCCAAGTTCTGGGCCGCGACGGTGTAGTGTCTGCCATCGACACGCTAAGAAGAAGAGACCGACACCACACTAGTACCTACCTGAACAAATATAAAATGGGGTAAAATTTAACTAGTGACCGATAGCAAAATCTCAAGACGGGCTGGTGATAAGGAACAATTTTCCCTAAGAAACATAGGTTGAAATATGAAAAAATATTTTGAGGTTCCATAGTAACTCAAATTAGGTGATCGGCAATTTTGTATGGGAGGACAAAATTTTTATTTCGTATTTCGAAAGTTGTTTCTTATCACGAGCCCGTCTTTTGTTTCGCTATCAGTCAATACTAAAATTTACACACACATACACAAATCACGCCTTGCGGGGTAAACGGAAATTTACGCCACGTCTGACAAATATTTGAGGGTCATTCGGATTATTGTGTATCGCCATAGTGAAAGGATGTCCGCCCGTCGCCTAAAATTGCAATACACACCCTCGAGTCCCTTACTCGCCTCTAACGACTCCCACGGGAAAGAAATGGGGTGATGCTATTCTAAGCAGCCATCATAAGGCCCTTAAATAATAACTCATACTAAAATTTCAACCTATATTATCAATCTGAAGGTAGGCCTGTTTGGATTGGAATCGTACTTTTAAGGGTTTCCTACACAAAGGGTCGAAACGGGACCCTATTACTGAGACTTCTGTATCTCATGAATCGTGATATTTTCATAGGTTTTATTTCTGATACCGCTATGACAACAAATACTAAAATTTAACTCGGTCTCCCATACTAAAATGTGTTTATTTTTTACTCGATTTATCATAAGGGTTCGGAGGCTGTATTTCATGAACGGTAATAGTAAGACAGTTTAATATTGCCTTTTTTGTTTTTGTTGTGTTATAGTGGCAACTGTAATACAGAGTTTGGATGGGAGCTCAAATATAATTTTTATTTTGTTTTTTTATTTATAATTATGATGGTAACAGTAATACAAAATAGCAACAAACGTGATTTTCTTGCTATTTACTATTTATATACATTGCGACCGATATAGTGCAGTGTTAGTGCAACTGCCTGCGACGCAAAGGTTCCGGGTTCGATTCCCGGTCGATCACTCACAAAGTTGATATTTATCACTTTGTGAATTGGTTCCCAGTCTAGTTAGGACACCTGATTGTCCGAAAAAAAAGATGATTCCGTGCTTTGGAGGGCACCTTTTACTTTTGGTCTCGGTTGCTATCTATGATTACTTAGATGGCGGTCGTTACACAACCATGTCAGGGACCTACAGCTAGTATCTATTACGCGGTTTAAAAACTCTGAGAGCAGGGTTCATCGGGTCGTTAAATGACTCGGTGTCCGACACAAAAATAAGATGATAATACAGTTACAGTACGGAATAAATGGTTCATGCGCAAGTCCGACTCTTTTTTTAAATATTAAGGATGGGTTTGCTCTTGACTCTAGTCTAGGTCATAGGACAGAGACAGTGTCTAAGATGGAGCGAGCTCACCCAGAAGAAGCCTGTTCACTCTTACTTTGAAGAGATTACTCTCACTTGAATTTTTTTCTACCGTGGCTTGTTTTAATATTCCGAGCTTGAAGTACAATAATTCACGGTGGTGATCACGTGAGGCAGCGGCGCGTCGCGTCATGTCTTGTTGACGCTGTTTCTTTTCCTCAAGGAACTCATTTCGAAAATTATTATAATTTTTACGCCGTGTGATGTTGGTTTCGAATAGCATCACCCCATTTTCCGTGGGAGTCGTAAAAGGAGACTAAGGGACTCGGCGGTGTGTATTGTAATTTTAGGCGATGGGCTGATAACCTGTCACCTTGGAGATACACTATTTTCCGAAGGACCCTCAAATGTTTGTCAGAGGTGGCGCAAATATCCATATTTTGCGGCTGTTTACGCTCTGCATACCCCCAAGGGATTAAAGGCGTGATACTTGTGGGTGTTATTATGCTTAGCCAGACATGTCCCGCTGTAGGGCAAAGGTCTCCCTCTCCTTCTCCCAGGTTTCTCTATCCTGGCCCTTTGATCCAGTTTTGGGCATGGTTTTCGTGGATTAGGAGAAACCTAAATATTAGTTACTTTTGCCCGTAGTAAAAGTCTTACACCTAAAAAAAATAAGTCGAGTACTAGCAGTGATACATACATTAATACTTCGTACAATATATAATTGATACAAATTTAAGGATGTTGGATAATGTCCAATATTACTACGGCAATTGGGATTTGCGTGTATTTTTCGATAAGAAAATGATAAACTGCTCAAATCTATTTCAGGGATAGTGTGTTTCAAATTTACGAGGCTCGAACGTGGAACCAGTGCAGTGTGAAATTGGTATTTTACCGAAATAAAGGGGAGATAGCCGTTTCTCCTTAGACAGTCGGTTGTGTAGTAGAATTCAGACGTGATGTTATTTTGAAAACGCCATCCGAGAAGACTGCACATTATCTTAATTATCAAAGAAATATCAACTAAACTTGTATTCCATACATAACTATGCTGTAAGAGATTTATTTTTAGAAATAAGCTGATCCGGTTATATATATTGTGTACAATAAACGGTTAAATGAATAAATAAAAATTAATTAATATGACGAGGATTTGTAGATTTTGTATATTTTGAGAATTTGTATATTTTTTTCGTAAATGTGCTTTTAGCGGATCTTTCTTTTGAGAAATTACTTAACATACAAAACAAAAGTACGAAAACCAAATACAATTTTAATTTTATTTTATCATGAGATAATTCAGGCGAAGATACAAAACTGGCATTGATTTAGGGTTTCATACCCAAAGGGTCAAACAATAACAAGGGCGCCTCGCCCTACGTATTCCCTTATTTCCGTCCTGTCCAGTCCGTCTGTCTGTCAATTCGTCTGGCACCAGGCTGATTTTCATAAACAGTGATAGAGAGAGAGAGAGAGAGAGAGAGAGAGTTAAAATCTGTACGAATGCTGTATTTATATTTCCGGTAGAACAACAGATGCGAGAATTCGAATAAAATAAAATATAGGGAGACTCCCAAACAAAATAGATAGATAGATAAACACTTTATTGCATACAACAGATACAAAACAATACAGAAAACTTAAAACTAAAAGTAAGCAAAGGCGGCCTTATCGCTTGCAGCGATCTCTTCCAGGCAACCTTTACTATGGAAAGCGACAAATATAAAATATTTGCACGTAGTTGCAGAAGCAATTTAACAGTGAAATTCATTATTTTATAATACCTATGTGTGTTTTGGCATTTTTGGCCAATGCATCTCATGAACAGTAACTCACACAGTTGAGTGTTTAACAAAACATGCATTACTGTTGATGCTACAACAAAAATACCAAAAGAATACAGACTAAAATTTTACCCATACAATTTACGTGATTTTCTACCATATTTTTAAATAATGGTACGGAACCTTTCGTGCGCGAGTTTGACTCGCATTTGGGTGATTTTTTTTGCGACATCAGACACACCTAATCGAATGCGAACACTCTTCACTCAAACTACCTGCGCTCGCCGACCCTTCTTGAGAGCAATTTATTCTTGATACATGAACACAATAAAACAATTTTAAACGGATTTAAGTTACTGCTTTTCTAAATCATGAGCAAAATAATCAATTAGCATTTTTAGATATTCTTATAATTAAAAACACAAATGGTACAATCAGTCATTCCGTTTATAGAAAGCCAACCCACACAGATAGGTACCTAAATGGTAACTCCCACCATCATCCGAGCCAATTAGCTGCCGTTGGTACCTCTTTGTTTCAGAGAGCACGCGGTATCTGTGACCCCCAACACCTAGACGATGAGCTCAAGCATGTGAGACGAGTACTCCATGAAAATAACCTTAAGCCACCCCGTCAACGTCACAGAAACCGTGCCAAACCATCCACAGTCGAACGACAACCAGCGTACTTACCATAATTGAAGGGAGTAACTGATAAGATCGGTAAAATTCTGAAGCGAGCTTCAATTAAAACCATTTTCAAGCCGCCGAGGAAGATCAGCCAGTACATCAGATCAGTCAAATGCAACATCCCTCTCCAAGACCCTGGTGTTTATAAACTTGACTGTGACTGTGGACTCTCATACATAGGAGAAACAAAGAGAAATGTATCTACACGTCTAAAAGAACATATTGCTGATGTAAAAAACCGTCGTGACAGACAGTCTGCAGTGTGTGAACATATCATGGATAACCCCACCCATTATGTCAGATTTGATAAGGCTGCAATCCTAGCGAGAGAGAAGAGATTCATTCCTAGGAAAGTACGGGAAGCCATAGAAATTCAAAAACATCCGAATTTCAACAGAGATACTGGATGGGGAATCTCATCAACTTGGACTCCGCTGATTACACAGCAGAAGAACCAGATCCAACATACTGTAAGACCTACTACACAAGATACGGTTTCAGCATTTTGTGTGGAACCAGGACGTTACGCTAGGCAATTAAGAAATAGATGGCGGTAGAACAACAAAAATAATTTCAATTCTAAATAATGACGTCTAACACCTTAGTCATCCGTGACCACGGGCTCTGTAAAGAGCTCGAAACGTAGGAATTGTAAAATCCAAAATAAACACAACTTAAATCCGTTTAAAATTGTTTTATTGTGATGAGTAATAGTTGTGCAAACTCAAGAAAATATTATATCGTTACATGAAACCGAGATACATTTTTGGTGCTATCATTTCGAGGCGTCAGGTCATCTTTATTTACAAAATGGCTACTCTTCGTCATGTATCTCATGAACCATGACAGTTGGACATTGGAATGACAAAGTAATTAATTAATTTGGAAATGTTCACAAATGATTGTTTTTACTTTGCTACAAATACTGAAAACTAGAATGAGGGGCAAAACTAGATTTCATCGCTCGTTTTCTCTATAATGGAACGGAAGCTGTTGTATTTCAAGAACCGTGCGAGCTAGACAGTTGAAATTTTCACAAATCATGTAAGTACTTCTGTTGCTGCTATAACAACAAATACTAAAACGCAGAATAAAATTAATTATTAAGGGAGGTTCGCATAGTACAACAATTGTGATCCTTTTGGCATTTTTATCGAAAATGGTACGAAACCCTTCGTGCGCGAGTCTGACTCGGAATTAGCTGAATTTTTTGATTAAGATGGGGTAAGTTGCACTTGAGACAATTTGCTTTCAATCTGACGTAACCTATCACAAAGCTTTTCAAAAAAGTGTCTACGTCTTTCTGTTACATTAAAGACCTATTGCATTCCACTGCTGGGCGGAGGCCTCCCCCAGGGTATGCCATAAGGGACGATCTTCTATTTTTGCCATCCAGTCGCATCCAGCCGCCCTCTTAAGTCATGGGTCCATCTGGTATCTGGTGGCCTTCGCTCCAGAACCCGCTTGCTCCAATTGGTTCTACGATATACATATGTGACCAGCCCAATGCCACTTCAGCTTGCTACACTTCCTTTTCTGTACAATCGTTTCAAATAATTACCTACGTCTCTATCCGTATAGAAATAGTAGGATAGTTCAGTACTGAAAAATATGGTTCGGTAAAAAAAAACTAAAACTTTGACTGAGTTGTATTGAAACGGACTTTAGTCCAAGTCAAGCCTTAAAAAAATATTAAAAAACCAAGCAAGGTTTTTATTTGAAGCGGCATACCAGACTCTTTACTTTCATGTACTTTTCAGAAATTGCTGTATGCATATGCTCTGGAAAAGATACGCACTGTGAATTCGTTAGTGAATTCTATTGTGCTCTTTATAACTCCTCAGTGTCACATTACTGATTTTCTATTATCTGTTTGCTACTAAGGGTATTGGGCTTAGAAGCATTACAGTAAGGTAGAGCATATCCTACTGTTCCTATTTATGTAAGTTGAGTATGACATTAGAATGTTTTTTTTTATCTGATAGTTTTAAAAATTCAGACGAGATGGCGTTATGTTAAGCTTAAAGGCATTTCAGTCACAATTAATATTTTTAATTACATTTCCATATAGCCTAACCTTGTTATTTACAACATAAAAGTTAGACATGGTTGAAGCTATTTCGAAAACGTTAAACCCAATGAAAAAGAATTTAATCACTGTCTAATAAGCTCGTCTAAGTTTTTTGTAATAACACCGTAAACTTTTTTTAGTTCATGTCAGTGACATCTAGGTACACTCAAGCCCACGTTCAATCAGACACTCCAACCGCAAAAGTCTTATGCGCGCGGCCTAAGAACGTTTCAAAATCCAAACTGTCTAAACCAAGTCTGGGCTTGACTGTACACTGAGAATTATCTAGAAAATTCCCATTCTTTATGTATTAAGTGATTCAGTGCAGGTAAGGGCGGACGTGCCCGGGTGTTATTAACTGTGTCAATATTTGTGTTACTGAACACGGGATAAGCGCACAAAAGTTGGTGATTTATTTACCGCGAACAAAGCTTTAACTTATTTACAAACACCTCCGAGCGATATGTTCGCACGTGTCTAAGAAGTTTCCTTGTGATCATATCAATGTCCCTTTTGTACTCTGTATTGGTGGGTTGAATAAATACCAGAAAGTACACGATCATTATTCATACTAATTGGGAATTTTCGTACTTAATTATCTGATTACCTTACTACCTTGTACATTCATACATATATGAGCCTATTTCAGTCCGCTGTTGGACGTAGGCCTTACCCAGGGTACGCCATAGGGCACGATCTCTCGTTTTCGCCATCTATCCATCTGGCCGGAGGTCGTCCCACTGCCACTTCTGTTTACAGTTACTTTGTTTTTTTTTACGGATAGTCTCCATTCCGGATTTTATCCATTATAGAGATACCGAGTATAGACCTTTCCATAGCTCTCTGAGTGACATGTAGCCGGTGGGCCAAGTCAAGTTTAGTGTCAAGTTTCACGTCTCAGCTCCAAAGATCATGACTGACAGGACGCACTGATCGAACACCGTGGTCTTGAGGCATTGTGGTGTTTCTAGAATATGACGCATCTGCCCAAATGCTGCCCAGCCCAGCTGTACTCTTCTGGTGATTATAGCCTCAAAGTTGTTTCTACCTTGAGTACCAAATTTTTAAAACACTTCCCGTGTTAGGTATACAATTTTTGAAAACTTGCAAAATTTTCGAGTGCGGGCAGGATTTGAACCTGCGACTTTCGCATTACTAGTGGCGACGCCTCTTCCATCTGGGCTACCGCAGCTCATTTCCTGCCCGCCAATTTTGCAAGTGTATTTTAATGCCAGTAACGCTTGGCATGGCTCCATCTACCGGGTTAGTTTTGCAACTAATCACCGGCGACTAATTCTTTCTTTACCTAGCTGCAATGTTTTCCCAAGGTACACATACTGATACAATTAATAGGTACATACAGTCGTGAGGCACATACAACCGTTCGAAACTCACCTCCTTCAAGAATTCTGTTAACCCCTCGTCTATATAGGTTGAAATATTACTAGTGACCGATACTTCTTCTTTTCTTGTGGGACACCGAGTCGTCCAATAAAAAATATGTGGATCTACCATACGAAATTGTTGATCAGCTGATTTGAGTTATTATGGAAACTCAAAATTTTTTGACATATTTCAACCTTTGTTCCTTGAGAAAAGTTGTTCCGTATCACCAGCCCGTCTTGAGGTTTTACTATCGGATACTATTAAATTTTCACCCTACATACTATAGCTATATTGAAGTACTTCTTCTATAGTATTTGTGCAATGTAACTGGCAATGTTTGTAAGGTTATCTCCTCGCTACATTGTGGATAACCAAACTAAGCACAAATGCAAAGTGAAACAAAGTCCTGTAGATCCTTCTGGGAGCAAGTTTTGAGAGTATTCGAGTGCATGTTCCCGTATAATTAGAACTCTAGATGCATCGACTAGTCGGCTAGTTTTATAGTCGGAAAATAATCGATTAAATAGCTGATTAGTCGGCTGCAATAACGACATTGTTTTATTCTAAAAGTTGCAAAATTTTCAAGCGCGGGCAGGAACCTGCGTTTTTGCATTACTAGTGGCGATGCCTCTTCCATCTGGGCTACCGCAGCTCATTTCTTGCCCGCCAATTTTGCAAGTGTAAGTATTTTAATGCCAGTAACGCGTGGCATGGCTCCATCTACCGGTTTAATTTTGCAACTAATACCCGGCGACTAATTCTATCTTTACAGAATGAATGTAGTCCACATCAGCCGTCATTAAATTACATGAAAACCCGCGATTAATTGAATACCAAATTTTAAAACACTTTCCGTATTAAGTATACAATTTTTTTAAACTAGTCGCAGGCTCAAATCCTGCCAACGGTAGAACGCTAGAAGTGTTTTAAAATTTGGTATTCAATTTATCGCGGGTTCTCATGTAATTTAATGACGGCTGATGTGGCGCAGTGGTAGAGCGACTGCCTGCGCCGCAAAGGTTCCGGTGGGGCACTCACAAAGTTGATATTATCTCTTTTTAAGTTTGCTTCCAGTCTGACTTAGACATTGCAGGCTGAGCCACCTAATTATCCGTAACAAAGATGGTTCCGTGCGTCGTAGGGCACGTGAAGCCGTCGGTCCCAGTTGCTGTCTTTGATTACTTAGACGGTGGCTATCACACAACCATGTCAGGGGCCTACTAGTTGTAGTAGTCAGTTGACAAACTCTGAGATCAGGGTTCATCGGGTCGTTCGTCGCCACGACACACGAAAAGAAGAAGATGAATGTAATATAATGTGTTTCAATTGTTTTTTTGTTTTGTTTTTTATTTAATATAATGTGTTTCCTTTGTTTTCTTATTTTCTGTTTGTTTGAAGTGTTTTTAAAATTTGTTATTCGGTAATAATTATGTTTGAAAGCACAACCATTTTAATTAGTAGAAACATTTAAAGGCTCAAAAAACGTACACAAAAGCGATTTTCTTTTTCCAAACGTGACCGAATCAATGAACGGCTATTTTTGTAGTCGGCGACTAGTGGGTGACTAACTAATCAGCTAAAACCATAGTCGGTGCATCTCTAATTTGAACTCCTGTATGTTACTAGACGTAGTGGATGATATTCATGGCTGGGCTTAGTGGCAGGCAGCGTAATGCAAACGAGTGCTACGAACAGTTTCCAAAACTACGAGAAGTTTGTGGGACTTCTCTGATTTAAAATATACTTACATGTTATAAAATATGAAACTACGCTGTTTCCATTCCTACTTATAGTTATTGAAATACATAAATACTCATACATACATACATACATACTTAAACTCAATCGTAATAAGGGACCTGGTTGTGATGGCATACCTGCATTGTTTGCTCAATTATGCCACGATGAACTGGCCTTACCACTTACTTTAATATTTCAACGCTCGATAGGTGAGGGTATTTTCCCTAGTGTATGGAAGAACGCGTATGTTATCCCTTTGCACAAAAGTGGTGCTCGGCATGAGGTGCAAAATTATAGACCAGTGTCTATATTGCCCGTTTTTGGCAAACTGCTCGAATCCATTGTTCATGATCAGTTATACCCTGTAGCGGCAACGTATATCCCGGATAGCCAGCATGGTTTTTTGCGTGGTAGGTCTACGGTCACCAATCTTGCCACATTCACTGACTTTTTAACACAGAACATGGATGAAGGCGCCCAGGTGGACGCCGTGTACACTGATTATTCCAAATGTTTTGATCGCATTAACCATGAAATTCTAATCATAAAATTACAAAATGTCGGTGTGCACGGTGACTTCCTCAGATGGCTCATCTCATATGTTCGGAATAGATCACAGGCTGTCAAGGTAGGGGCTCATATATCGCGCTTCGCTCCCATCCCTTCCGGTGTCCCCCAGGGGTCACATCTAGGTCCTCTTCTATTTAATATTTATTTACACGATGTCACCACATGCTTTCAATATTCGCGAGTTCTTATGTATGCAGACGATAAAAAGATCTTCTTACCCGTGAGATACAGCTCGACCTCAATAGGTTGAGTGAGTATTGCGTGAAAAATTGTCTTGACCTAAATGTTACGAAGTGTCTAGCTATATCCTACACTAGGAAACATAATCCCATTATTTTTTAATTACACACATAATTTGTATTATATCTCATTCGGCTTTCAAAATTTTTATTTATCCTTTTTTTTTTAAATACCCAAACAATTTAAATTTTAAAATGTCAAACATTGTAATTGGCTTTACAAAATGTATGTCAACTTTCTTGTAAAACAAATTAGTTAGGTATAAGCTGTAATGTTTGCTTGTGAACAATAAAATAAAATAAATAAAATAATACATAAATCACATCTATATCCCTTACGGGATAGGCAGAGCGTTAACGGCCGTACAACGGATATTAACACCACGTCTGACAAAAGTTCAAGGGTCAATCAGATAACTGTGTATCACTATAGTGACAGGTTATCAGCCTCTTACCTATAATTGCTATACACATATAGTCCTCGAGTCGCTAAGTCGCCTCTTACGACACCCATGGGAAAGATATGGGGTGATGCTATTCTAAGCTGGCATCACACAGAGAAACACACGTCACGGATTTAAAATATACTTGTTATAAAATATGAAACTACGCTTAAAATTTTCATTCCTACTTATAGTCATTGAAATACATACCTAAATACTCATACATTACATAGCATTAACAGCAAGTCCACTACTGGACTTGGGTATCCCCCTATTTGGTGGTATTGCCATACTCACCACGTGGATTGGCCACCGCAATATAATATGTTGCATTCACAGAGAACGCCGCTGTCCATTCCCTGTATAATTAACTCTTAGTTGCTTTTAACGACACGGCTTGAATTGGGGTGATGCTGGGTGAGGCTATTCTAAGCCGGCACCACAATACTCATATCACGCGTTTATCCCTTGCGGAGTAAAGAGCAACATACATACGTACATATATCACGCCTTTATCCCTTGCGGGTTAGGCAGAGCGTAAAAAGCCGCAAAAAACGGACATTTACACCACGGCTGACAAAAATTCGAGGGTCATTCGGAAAACTGTGTATCGCCATAGAGACAGGTTGTCAGCCGATCGCCTAAAATTGCAATACACACCTTAAAGTCCCTTTTACGACACCCACAGGAAATAATTGGGGTGATGCTATTCTAAGCCGGCATCACACGGCATCGGCAGTAAAGAGCAAACATTCGTAAAAATACGATCACTATTGTCACGTCTAAGACTAACAAATATTTTAGCGCCGTTTTTGAAAATTCGTGTATCAATATTAGCGACAAGTTGTCAGCCTTTTCAAAGCCGGCATCACATGGTTTCTGTTGGAATTAAACATAACTATAATCCTTATCTTACAGTTTACTATACTTGTTTACTGCCTTGTGATGCCAGCATAGAATAGCATCACCCTATTTCTTTCCCATGGGAGTCGTAAGAGGCGACTAAGGTACTCGAAGGTGTGTATTGCAGTTTTAGGCGATGGTCTGACAACCTTTCACTATGGCGATACACAATTTTCCGAATGACCCTCAAATATTTGTCAGACGTGGTGTAAATGTACGTTTAACATGACCTTTTACGCTATGCCTACCCCGTAAGAGGCTAAAGGCGTGATTTTTGTATGTATGGTTGTGTATGTTACAATACTTAATGACATCATTAACGGTTTACTTTATAGTAAGTACCTCTCACTATAGGTAATGATACGCGATGTCTGAAACGGCTATAGCGGAAGTTTTTTACGGACGTGTTTGCTCTACCTGCCCTGCAAAGGCGCGATATGTGTACATGTAAGTATCTGAAAAAGATTAAAACGATTCATTTAAAAGCAGTGGCGAGAAAAAAGAAAAATTATCCGGTAGAGTGGAATCTGGCGCTCTGGGTCATTTCCCGTGGGAGCAGCGATAACGACTCTACAAGTACCTTTCAGGTGCCTTTGTTTGCAATTATTCTTACATTTACTTTTTTACGGACATTTAAAAAGGGAAAGGTTTCATATAAGTTGTTATTTAAATTTCGAACTAGATTTTCGCTCCGCATTTTCTCCCGCAAATGTATTACAGTATTCCCGTGGAAATGGCATGTTTTCTTGCAATAAAAAGTGAACTCTATCTGAGTAGCAAATTTCATTCAAATCCGTCGAACTTTTGAGCGACACAAACTCTCGAATAGTATGGATTGAACGTTTTTCTCGATTACTCTGTGACTCTAGAAAATTCTAAAGTTTAATTTGAAAAACATAATTTTCCTGAAATCAGAATCTGAAACCGAGGATACTCATGATAAGCTCTCTTGAATCAATTCTAAAACTTAATTATACAAGAGAACTTATTAATTATTCATATCTGATGCAACCGCCGTGTGGCGCTGGTTTAGAATACCATCACCCCGTTTGTGTTCGTGGTTGTCGTAAAAGTCGACAAAGGGATGAATGAAAGGAATGGGCAGCAGCGTTCCCTGTAAATATAACATCTTGCACTGCGCTCGCCGATCCGTCTGTCAAGAGTGATGAGTATGGTAAATACCCAATCGGGGGAGGCCCCTGTCCAGCAGTGGACTATTGTAGCTGTTGAAGTTGTTGCTTAAGCAGCGTTATTTAAGAATTTCCTTGAAACAATACTTTGTTTTAATTGAGATCGGTATCTTAACTGTAGGGAAGATGAAAACTAGAGAAATCTGAACATAAAGTTTAATTAACTATCTTGCTGAAGTTGTCGGTGAATTGAAAAACAGTTTGTGTAAGTAATTGAAGGAACAGAGAGATTGTAGATAAGATTTACTCAACTATTGTTCTAAGGGGGAACGTAGAATAAAAGCGCTGCGTCCTCTTCACCTTATCGCCCTTTTGTTTTGTTTCTAAGGTTCTTTTTTTTTTTTTTTTTTTATTAATGATGGGTTTGCTCTTGACTCTAGTCTAGGTCATAGGACAGAGACAGAGTCTAAGATGGAGCGAGCTCACCCAGAAGAAGCCTGTTCACTCTTACTTTGAAGAGATTAGGGTTGTATGCTTTTGGAAACACAGACGCAGGTAGTGAGTTCCACTCTTTAGCAGTGCGCATTATAAATGATGACTGGAAGCGCTTAGTCCGAATTGGTGGAATGGCTACCAGGTACGGATGGTATCCGGCGGTGCGTTTGGATTCAGTGCACACCTAGCGATTAAAAAATACGCTCACACATACATACATACATATATCACGCCTTTATCCCTTGCGGGGCAGAGCGTAAACGGCCGCAAAAAAACGGACATTAAAGCCACGTCTGACAAACATTTGAGGGTAATTCGGAAAACTGTGTATCGTTATAGAGACAGGTTGTCAGCCCATCGCCTAAAATTGCAATACACACCCTCAAGTCCCTTCGTCGCCTTTACGACACCTACAGGAAAGAAATGGGGTGATGCTATTCTAAGCATCACACGGCAATACGCTCACACAATGCGGAAATCGTTGTCGGTGTCATAACGTACTGACATAACTGACGTGACACGCCTCATCGATTTTATCGAGTCACTGGCAATATGAAGCCTGCTAAAAACAGTTACGTCAGTAGGTACGTGATGGCACAAACTAAATTATGTAGGTAAAAGAGAAATGTCAGTTACGACATATTTTTTTTCTAATATTCATATTTTTTCAGTTTTAGAGGCGTCACACAGAGGACATCAAGGGTAAATATCCATACTTATATTATAAATGCGAAAGTGTGTTTGTTTGTTTGTTTGTTTGTCTTTCTTTCACGTTACAACAGAGCGATATCATGCAGTGTTTTTTAGGTGTGCAGTTAGGTGAGAGGCTGGAGAGTGACATAGGCTACTTTTTATCCCGGAAAAACATATTTTTCCCATCGGAAAAGCGATTAATGTTTAGCAATAGAATACACCCATACTACGAACATAGATGAGTATCATGCAGCGATGTAAAGCATTTTTTTTTTTGAGAGCAGCTAAATGAAAAGCTGGTGAGTGACATAGGTTATTTTTTATCCCGGAAAAACATATTTTTCCCTTCGGAAAACCGATTAATGTTTAGCAATAGAATACATCCATACTACATACATAAATGAGTATCATGCAGCGATGTAAAGCATTTCTTTTTTGGAAAGCAGTTAGATGAAAAGCTGGTGAGTGTCATAGGTTACTTTTTATCTCGGAAAAACATATTTTTCCCATCGGAAAACTGATTTTTTCCCATCGGAAAACTGATTATTGTGTAGCATAGAATACATCCATACCACATAAAAAAGATGTATATACAGGATGTAAGGGACAGCCCTCCGAATACTGATATTCCCATAGTAAATGCAGTGAGCTGATTGTGATTTTGTATGGGATATAGAAAAAAAGAATTTAATCTATGGCAGGTTGTTCAGTTTCATGGTTTGAATACACCCAATCAGTATTCGAAGGGCTGTCACTTACACCCTGTATAGCACTACTATGAGAATGTCTCTTGAATATGAGTTTTGGGATATGAATGTGGCTTTAAGGGTGATGTGGGTATGTACTTGAGATACTTCTTACCACAGTAGTAAAGTTAATTTCTACAGTTAAACATGATTTGAAAGTCCATTTCTATAATAATAACCATTTTTAGCACAGTAAGTTTGCCCTGCGTATACTTGCGAAGACACATAATAAACTTAAATTTTTTGGTACCATAGTCCTGAAAATTGAAGACTAGGCAAAATCATTATACTGCGTATTCATATTATTATAATTCCAATCCAAGAACATCCATCCCCAAGTTAATTTGGTTTGGAGCTAATATAGGTTTTCAAATCCTTGATTACATACCCACTCCTTTCTTTCATGTCTTCTTGGAGCATGTTTGTATGTAATAAAAATTTCAAAATAGCAGGAATATTAAAAAAAAATTAAAGCTATATAGCAATCTATACTTTCTTATTATTTATTAACCACCAATATAACCCATTTTGACACAGGGATATGGTATTATCCCGCCGCGGTGAGATGTTGCATAAGTTACTTAACTCTGAGAGTACTGTTGCATTCAAACGGTGAGTTTTATGAATATTTTTGTTAACTACTGTTTAGAAAAATATAAAAATAAAAAAATAACTAAAAAGGTAACAAAAAAAAACACAAAATCTAAAACAAATTCATTCTCAAAAATTTAAAAACTAAAGTTGATGGCTTCCTAAATCTACCGATAGATGGCGCCACTAGGTTTTTAAAACGCGCTATTGGAATTTTTTCCGGCATCGGATATAGGTCCGAACATCAGCCCGCTCGCGGAAGGAAGTGAACCATTCCAGTGTAGTGTCGTCTGTGTATCGGTGAATAGTGATTTTAGTGCCCTCCCAGTTTACACAGTTGTTCGCCTTACGATGTGTCGTTTAGAATACACAACTAATTAATAAAACTCTATGAGTACGCGGGCGAAGCCGCGGGTAACAGCTAGTAATTTAATAAATACCTAAGTATTAATACACTTTCTAATTCATCAATCACTCGTCTGTCGCTTCATACTATAACAATTTCATTGGTGTTGAATTTTATTGTGGGTAGTTAAGGTTCAAAATTGTTGTCCGGCTCCCGGTACGTGACTGCCTTAATTAAGCCTGCTCCAAGCAAAATCCGACCGTCCAGTGGCGCCCTCCCATGTTTTTAACTGATTTCTCTTAATCTGAAACAAATATAAAATAATTAAATATATATGATAAGTTTTTTCCAAAATACAACAATGAGCTTTTTCTTCTGTTTTAATATTTAAATCACTGAAACGGAAAATAGAGGCCACCGTTTTCCGTTTTTAACGGACGGTGTGTAAAACGCGAGGTTGGACGCGGCAACTATTAGGGTATCGCTATCGCTAGTATTATAATAGGGAATCACTTGGGTCGGAACTATAAGCGGATTATGAGTAATTTCAAAGCAGGCTGCTTTGGCGCTCACGCAATTAGCAATATAGCCCATTATGACTATATTTCGTGTTTGAAAATGATCAAAGACTTTTATTTTTCGCTCATACCTAGTTTCTCAACCATTGGCTGAACCCAAATTATTATTTTGTGTCATTTCAGGTGTATGCTAACTTACATTCGCGTGCTGTGAATAAAAACGACTCAAACTGGGTATTAACACCGTGTTAACTATCACATAGACAATACTGATATTTTATTTTATTTTATAAGAAACAAACAGTCATATATAGGTATATGTAATTACACTGTGTACGAACTTAAAATTTTCATTATAACAGAAAAAAAAAATGTCATTTATTGTATTTGTTTGTTAAGCGCCCAACTGTAGGTTTAAAAAAAGAGTTGACTGTTTAATGCTGTTATGTCTTAAGAAAATCAAAATTTTTAGGGTACTATACGTGGACATAGAGTTATAAAACTTGGCAAATACTTCGTTTTGAAGTACAAGTATGAGAAATAAATCTAAAGATTTTTGTCGGGGCCGAAAAGAACAATATTTAAAATTGAGGTTAGTAGTTTAAGTGCGGTATCATATGAAATGGCTTACCTACTATGCATATTACGGAACCCTCGGTGGGTGAGTACGACTCGCATTTGGTCAGTTTTTTGCATGGAAAATTAAAATTTCCTTTCGTCTGACAGACAGATGCGTAAAAAATACGTACAGTCGGTCATAGTGGGAGATCCGCCTTAGACAGCGACTATGGATTTTTATTACCATACTTTTGGATTTCGTTTCCGCTACGATAAGGATAATTTTGAGTTTTCTGAGTTTCCTTCTGTCAAGTCTGCAGATAACCGCCAGCCCTAACAAATTTGTGTTTCTTTATTACGTGGGTTAATATGTACGATTTGATAAAAACGAAATTACTCATAAATTTTCAAGGCCCTATTCAAAATGAGATTACAAAAATTGAAGTTGTGAAAAGGGTATAATTGGAACCTTATATTTTGCCCCTTTGTGAACCTTATAAATACATCCGGATGTAATTTATACCCCGTGGAGCAACAACATCTTGTATTGAAGTATCAAAAATCTATTTACGACTTGGGTTGATTAAAAACTTTTTGTTGGGCAATAGCACAAATTAAGTGTTGAAGCGGATGCGCCTTATTTTACTGCAATAGATAGGCACTAGATATTTGAATAGATAGGAGTGAACAGTTTGACATATGTATGAGGTAAAAATTACGAGGAATGTATATTGAGTTCACGAAATATAGATCATATACTCGTAGTATCTAAGAATAAGGATCTCTTTAAGATAGCAAGGAATAAGGTGTTTTTAAAGTCATTAAGCAAACATTGCCAAGTGTGTTGACTCGTGAATTTTTGTAGTCATGAAATTAGTGCCAACGCTTCGTAAAGCGGGCAGCACGCGCGGGCCGAGCCGGCGCGTCTTGACATTATTATCCATCCGAGTTTAGAAGGCGCATCGTGCCCTAAATAGCTATATATAATACGGCGAGGTGACTTCGCGTTCGGACGGGTCGCGCCCGCGCCGCGTGCTGGCGGCTGGGCTGGGCGACCCGCGTCACGCAGCGCTGCTCTAGTATTTAGCTGTATCTAGACTGCGCGCGGCCGGCTGGCTCTTAGCTAAAAAATATCATACTCACATTCCAATGTTAACTTGTCACCTCCAACGTTGCGTTTTTTTTTACTCGCTAACAATAACTCAATGGCGTTGCAGACTGTACCAGGAAAGTTATGCAACACAGAACATAAGCAAATTATTTATTGTTGCGCAATTTTGCGGTAAACTAACCATACACTTCTGCTCAGCACAAAGTGGGTGGATAATTTTTCGTTTCTCTTTATATTCACGGAATGGTATGAAAGGAGGTAGCTTCAGATGTCCATATGTAAGCTACGATCTTCAAAAGTACGCAACGGATTTAGATGCGGCTTTTTAGAAATAGATAGTGATTTAAAAGGAAGGATAATTTGCATGATTCATGGTACGAGTTACAGCGGGTGAAAGCGCTGGGCAGGCCGCTAGTTTTTTTTAAAAACGGGCGAAGTTGATCAACTTATCATACAGCACCATTTATTATGTGGTACTTCCGTACTTTGAGTCACTTTTTTAACGCACTTACTAACTTGATATTGATCACTTTGTTCATTTGTTCCCAGTTTGGTTAGGACATAGCAGGCTGAACCATCTGATTTTTCAAAAGAATGATAGTCCCGTTCTTCCAAGGGCACGTTAAGACGTCGGTTCCGGCAGCTGTCTGTGATAACTTTGGCGGTGAACCACATCGGCCGTAGAGTGCTAATAGTAGGCGGTTGAAAAACCCTGACCCCAGGGTTCATCGGGTCTCATTCGGTGTTTCACGCGAAAGAAGAAAAAGGAACACTTGTTTTCATTCAGTTATTAACAATTACCAGCACAGTATCTACCTCAAGGTGGTGTTGATATTACATCTGAACACAACCCTCAGGTTTTTTTTACGAGCAAACGTGTAAGCAACTGACTCTCTAACATATTATATAGAAATTGTTTTTATAGTTTGGACGAATTCTTTAAATATAAATTTTAATAATTATTTGACATTGTAAGTAAATTATGTCATGATGACATGTATCGAATTAATTTCGATTTTAATTGTTTATCTAATGTTCTTAACTTCACTTACATTTGCATGCTGTTGTTGAGGGCTGTATAGGAGATTCTTATTTTATGTAATATTACCATCCATTGTACTCTATTCAAGCAAATACATATCTTGTATCTTGCAATATTTGAATAACAGAACTTATTAAACTTTTTCTATGTAAAAAGATCTGTTCCTACTGAAAAATAATATCCTACCTCACCTGGTAGCTTTCAAACTTTTTCTTTTCGGAATCCTTTTAACCAAGTTGGAGCAAAATTTAAATTTTATACAGTCAAATCAAAAAGTGTACACAAAATATTAGTAATAACCTACCTACTTGTATTTTACAGAGGCAGACTTCGTTTAAATAACGCATTTAATTTCATATGTTGCGTTCCTATCTGAAAATAAAATGTAACAATTTTGAATCAGTGGTGTTTTCACGTGCAGTAATACAGGGTTATAGTTTAATCAGTACGCAAATTTTGCAGGATAATTCTACTCATGATTATAATCCACTTTTAGTATTAAGCTACTTACGAAATTGCGAAAAGAAAATCAGCCCTTTCTATAAGTTTTACTTAGGTACTATAAGTTTTTGGCAGTTTTCCCACATGTTATCCATCGCCGCTTTTTTTTGCGCACCTTAACGCAGGCATCTGTCAGACGAAAGGGAATTGCGATATCCGATCTTTTCTCATACATATTCGGCTATGGTGCGTTTACGGATGCGTCTGTCAAACGACAACAAGTGGGCAAAACGCCTTAGCCAGAACGCAAAGTTTGCAAGGTGATTCTACTCATGATTATGATTAATTTTTATGTGCGAGAGCGGTAATTTTCTTTTGCAATTTTGTAGATGATCTCCTAAGCAGGTAAAGATGATATACTCATCCGTAGAATCACCCTGCAAAGTTTGCGTGATGACATAAAAATAACCCTGTATAGTAAACAAATGGGGCACGGTCGAGTAGTCAGTTGGTCGGTGCAGCAGTGCGTGGTGTGTGGTGCGGCAGGTGCGACACTGGAGCGCCGCTCCACCGCGCATGGTCGCATACGCTGATCACAATATACACTTCTAGCATTATAGTGTTTTATATGTACATCCGTACATAAGGGGTTACTCGAGGGTTTTATATGTATTACAGTTTTAGGCGACAGGCGGACTACTTGTCACTATAGTGATACACGTTTTTGCTGGACCGGCGGCCCTCAAATATTTGTTAAACGTGGCGACAGCGAGCGCATTTTACGGCCGTTTATGCTCTTCCTACCTCGCAAGGGATAAATGCGTGATAAGTGTTTTTGTACATACATACATATATCACGCTTATATTCCTTACGGGGAAGGCAGGCTGTGAACTGCTGTAAAAACAGATATTTTCTGAATGATTCTCTAATTTTTGTAACACTTGGCGTAATTATTTATTATTATTCGCTCATTACGGCCGTTTACACCTGCAAGGGATATACGTGTGATATATGTACGACAGTATGTACATTTTGAGAAAATAAACTTTATGAAATGTGACCCCATTTTCAACAAAACACGGAAAGAGGAAGAATCGAGAGTGGCGCCATTAGTTCCCCAATTGGCTACCTCATTAGGTACACGTCCGGGGAACGGGTTTAACAGTAATCGTAGGTTATTGCTCCCAATTAGAGTGCACATCTGCATCAGCAGCATGTAATCCGCTTCAGCCGTATATTGCGTACAATCCAATAATGCACTAACCCGCGACTAGAATGCTAATATGATATATGGAAATATCGGGTGAAACTTTACTAGTGATCAATACTGAAAAAAGAAAACGGGCAGGTGATAAGGGACAACTTTCCCGAAGAAACATAGGTCGAAATATGTCAAAAATATTTTGAGCTTTGATAGTAACCCAATTCAGCTGATCGGCAATTTTGTATAGAAGGCAAATATTTGTAATTTTTGACCTATGGGAAAGTTGTTCCTTATCACCAGCCTGTCTTGAAT
Source organism: Tuta absoluta (assembly GCA_027580185.1). Classification (NCBI taxonomy): domain Eukaryota; kingdom Metazoa; phylum Arthropoda; class Insecta; order Lepidoptera; family Gelechiidae; genus Tuta; species Tuta absoluta. Next base: position 2,637,735 of record JAQAHW010000004.1, read on the forward strand.
TTTCACTATCGGTCACTGGTACAATTTCGTCTTATTATAGGTATCGTTTTTATATATCTTACATAACTAAATAAATGGGGTAAATTTATTGTTGGTGGTAAGTCAAATAAAAGTACCTACTTCAAAACAACGATGTCATGTTGTGTGACAAAATCCATCATAGTATTTTGACTTGGGTATTTTCTACTTTCGCAAAATAAAACATGGACATAATACTAACTGACACAAAATAATATTATAGTCGTTGTAGCATTGTCGTAGCATATTGCTACGACTGCCTACGATAGAAAACTTAGTAACAAATTTCCAATAAACTTATAAATTACGTGTAGTGTTGGCTTGAAATAGCATCATCCCATTTCTATTTGGTGTTGTAAAAAGCAACTAAGGTTTGAATCCAAGGAATGCGCAGCAGACTTCCTAATGAATACATACACGACTTTGCACTGCGCTCGCCAATCCGCCTGCCAAGCGTGGTAGGTATGGGAAACACATACCCCTAATACAAGCCAGCCGATGTCTAGCAGTGGACTATTGTGGCTGTTTAAGTTGAAGTAATAACGTCATTAACTTTTATGTTCAGACACTCACCCCATAACCTAATTACATAGCTCAGTCGTGCGATGTGATTACATGTATGTAGCTACAAGCTGCAATCGATCTGCGGCGAACGTTTTACTAATTGTGGCCTTAATCAAAGTTGCGCGAAATTTTACCACCTGAAATTAGTTTCGTGCTCCAGTAAGCCTAATGAACTAATTAGGTTTTACTCTTTTAATGCTAATTTGAAGTTTGACTGCCTATTATCAATGTATAAAGGGTTTTATGGAATGCATTGCAATGCCAGGGCTTATCGGGTCGTTCGTCGTTCTTTGAGCTCTATTGTGAACACATGAAACTTCAAAATTGTTCAGTTTCTTTTGAAAGGAACGCAGCAGCTACCAAAAATTATCAGATTCATGGTTTTATGGTTTGATATGGATAATCCTTAATAGAATTATTGGAACACAAACGATAAAACAGAGAATTTTTTATTAATTAGTTCAGTTTTTTTTATCAATTAGTTTATTGATTAGTTCAATCAGAGAAGCTTTAAGAGTAAGTATTTAAAACTAAGATTACGCAACTATACCTACTGTATTATAAATCTGAGATTTTATGTGTGTGTATGTTTGCTACGTCTTCACGCTCAAACGGCTTGACGGATTTAGATAAAATTTGTTACAAAGATAGAGTCATCATCATCATTGGCAGACGATTTAATCAGTGTCTGAGGCAAGACTTTTCATGGCTGTATAAGCCGATACGGGAGCGGCATAGTTAGAACAGCATAAGATTATCACAACTTGCATTTCCTACGAAAATATCGAAAACCAGCTGCGGGTAAAACAGCAGGCGGAAATCTAGTTTGTTAATACGTTGAGAAAATAAATGCTGATCCGTGGATCTGGAACACACGTACAAGGTCGAATGAGATGACATCCGCTAGAGCTAAACACACAACGACCATAAAGCTCTGCTAGACACCTACAAATGTGCGCCGTCCCCTAATTTGTGTCTAATAGCACTTTCACACTATATACCTGCTCCTGCTCCTGCCGCTATCACGAATATTGCTCGAAATACTTCCACTGAAGTATCAACGCAAGTGTTTACAATCTGCCGTCATACATCTTCTCGGAGCAATACGAATGTATGAGATAGCAATACATTCCACTCGCAATCGTGCTGTACTTCCTTTGACTCGCGTATTAATAGCCGACATTCGAGGGAGCACGGGAAGTGGCAGCGGCATGACGAGTAGCAGCGCGAGTAACCTGTTTACATGCTCGCGCTGCCTACTTCCCTTTCTATTTCCCTACCCATATTGGCATTATGTGAACGTGACATAATGTGTCAATGTCTGTCAACTAACTGAGGTGCGGATCAAGGGCGGGGGTAATGCGTGCATGTTGTTTGGTCAGTGGTTGCGTCATCTCATAAAAATGAACACTAACTAACGAATGCGCATAATGTTACATCACTACATAGTATAAAATAAAGTCGCTTCCCATGTCTGTCCTTATGTCTTATATAAAAAAGAAAAATTGTGATACACAATATTTTTTTTAAATGACATCAATAAGTAGTTTAATACTCCTATTGAATATGGTAATTTTCATTTTAATTTTGCCCCTATGTATGCTTAGATCTTTAAAACTAGGCATCTGATTTTGATGAGGTATTTATATTATACTATGCTACTAAGGAATAAGGACTGGTGTGTGGCCTGAAAGTACTACCGTTAGTCTGCCGTATATCAAGACTTCGGTTGTTGTGAACAGACTATAACCTCACTTATTATTCACTATGCGCGCGGCCAGCCACCATGAGCCAGCGCCAAGCGGAAAAATCCAATTAACTTCGTATGGAACTTCTACTGACTGAATATACTCCAAATGATTCAATAGTGAGCTCTACTATTTTTGTCAGTAGAACATTTGATACGATTTGCGGTTTAAAATCCGAGCTTGTCCACGATTCAACCATGTACATATTGTAAATAAGTTGAAATTAAGCTCTAAGTGTATTTTAATGCTTAGTTGTGTACATTGAAATATTTTTTTATTCCTATTATTTTATTTCTCATGTATAAATTGGCATTAGTTACAGACTTATGATTATAATCGAAACATTCAACTATACTGCTAGTATGCACTATAGTTGAATGTTATAATAATATTTAATATATTTATATAAATTCAAAAGTTACTCTGTCGCTTTGACCACTGAACAGATTTTGATGATATTTGGCACAAACATGATAAGAGAGGACATAGGTTTTTTTAGATACTGCCGGAAAGCTGAAGCCTGCAACCCAATACCCAAAAAACTAGTATAAAATAAAAGACATTGCTTGACAGTTATTTCACAAAAAGTTTATTGAGGACTCGAAATTAAAGCCTAAATAAAATCATATGATGTGATGCCGGTTGATAATAGCATCACTCCAATACAATACGTGGGTGTCGTAAAAAGCAAGAGAAGGATAAACTCATCCAAGGAAGCAGCGTTCTCTGTGAAAGCAATATCTGGCTGCGTTCTGTGACACAATCACCTCTTCTTCGTCTCCTCTTGTTCTGACATTGTAGTTATTTTTGAGTCCACGGAAAATCGATGTCGAAAGACAACTACGCCCGAGGCTCCCAAATATGACTGATTATGATCCCTTTGACCGGCCCGATGGCGTAGTGAATAGCACATACCTCTGCCTGCTACACCGAGGGTCGGGGTTCGATCCTCACACAGCACAAGTGTTTGCAAGTTACTTTTCAAATATTCGTGTTGAGTCTGGATGCTTTCTATGTATTGCCTGGATGCTACCTGCTATGCTAAGCTTTGCTAAGTTTGGGGCTAGATGGCGCTGTGTGAAATGTCCAAGACATTTATTACTAAATTGTGGCTGGCACTGGCACTGGTATACCGGGCTTGGAGAGTAGAATAAAAAAAGGAACAACGGACGACAAGTGAGATAACCGCCTAAACGGCCGTGAAAAACGGACAAACATTTGAGGGTCATTGTTGACCGTTCGCCTAAAATTGCTATAGACATGTAACCTTCGAGCTCCTTGGTCGTCTATTACCACACCCAAGAAAAAGAAATGGGGTGATGCTATTTTAAGCCGAGAGCACACGGCAATTGTATCGGATCTCTCCTTAGGCGCCTCACACACTGAGAACGCGCCCCGACGCGTAGCGCGGAGCGGCAGATGATGCGCGACTGATGTACTTGCATACAACTTTAAAATCTGCGATCCCGCGCTACGCGACGGAGTGCGGTGCAGTGGGAAAGCCGCCTTAATAATACGCCTGTTAGCACAGTAATGAGGATCGACATAACTCGACACCTTGTATTGACAAAGCAGACCGTACATGATTAAGATAATTGTCAAAGAGGTAATCAAGGGTTTATGCATTTGAAACTATTCACTGCGGTGAGCCAGTTCAGAGGTTTTAGTACTATCTACACTAATATTATAAAGAGGAAAGATTTGATTGTTTGAATTGGAAAGGCTCCGAAAATTCTTGACCGATATAAAAAAACTTTTTCCTTTAGACACTTACATTATCCATAATAAACATAGGCTATATTAAAATGTCGTTGTCAAGACATTTGACAGATGCATCCGTAAACGCACCGTAGACGTATTTGTATGGGAATAAGATCGGAATTCGCAATTTCGTCTGACAGACGCATAAAAAATACGCAACGACGGACGACTAGTGGGAGAAACGCCTTGGCATACATTTGAATTACCTATAACCAATCCTAGGTAATATCTACGTTAACTGTTTACAAGGAATGCTACGCAACCTTATGTAAGAGAATATCATTAGCCGTGTGATGCAGGCTTAGAATAGCATCACCCCATTTCTTTCCCGTGGGAGTCGTAAGAGGCGACGATGGGACTCGAGGGTGTGTATTGCATTTTTAGGCGATGGGCTGACAACCTGTCACTATAGCGATACAAAATTTTCTGAATGGCCCTCAAATGTTTGTCAGATGTGGCGTAAATGTCCGTTTTTTGCGGCCGTTTACGATCTGCCTACCCCGCAAGGGATAAAGGCGTGATGTGTATGTATGTATTTCATCACAAAACAGTAGCTTATTATGTCGATACGACAAACAACGGACAAGTTAATCAATGTGTAAACCGAAATTTCATGTTTCATTGAACCATTTGTTCCCCGATGAACCTTCCTGCGATGTTAACAACAATTAAGGCGGGAGACAAAGCCTTAAAGGGCGGGAGAGAGCGTCTGTCACACAAAGGGCGTACTACTGGGTCAATTAACTATATGCGATCGTCAAATAACAGCGACGGTTTTAAGTTTTTAATGCGCTTTCTTGTTTCATGAATTCTACAGTGTGTTAGGAAATTGACTGTACAAACTTTCAGGGCGTGTTATACACATATCAAGCCTCTAATCCCTTGCGGTTTAGGCAGAGCCCAAACGGCCGCAAAAAACTGACATTTACGCCACGCCTGACAAATATTTGAGGGTCATTCATAAAATTGTGAATCGCCGTAGCGGCAGGTTGTCAGCGCATCGCCTAAAATTACAATGCACACCCTCGAGTCCCTTAGTCGCCTCTTGCTACTCCCTAGGGAAAGAAATGGGGTGATGCTATACTTAGCCGGCATTACACGGCAACACGGGCGTCTTGTAGTCGTAAATATAATTTTTATACAAAATATGGCTTTTCATATAAACTTTGTTGCTGCCCCAGTCATAATGTATGGTCCTCCATTCAAATTATTTTTTGTATTTCGAAAAAAGGCACAAAGAAAGTCTGCAAAGAAATGCACTTGTTAATTACAAAAACAGCCTGAACAAGCGCAAGGTTGGCCCGAATCCGCTTTGCATGTCATTAACACTTGCACAATTAAACTCAGCCGAGAGGAAAACGCGCGGAAGTTTAGATAAGATTAATTCCATGAGTAGTTCCCAAGCGGAGCTTCCGAGCGAACTTGAGAGATAGCCGCGGTACGGTGGCTTTAGGTGATACGACAGCCCAGTGGCGCCCCCAAACAAGAAAAACATCCCTGAAAATTTAAATTGAAATTTTACTTCATATAAATGTATGATAGTATTATCACTTATTGACGTCATGATCCGTCATAGTCAAAAAATAATTTTGTAACAATTGGAATAACAATTTTGTATTGTCCTAATAGAAAACCGGCTCGGGCGGGTTAAAAAATCCACGAGTAGTTCCTAGCCGGAGCTTCCGAGCGAACTTGAGAGATAACCGCGGTACGGCGGCTTTAGGTGATACGAAAACCCAGTGGCGCCCCCAAACAGGAAAAAATCCCTGGCACGACACGCTAGTCATCCGGAAACCAAAGTATTAATTCGCGGCTATAACAAACTACAAAGATTATTTTACAAAGATTATTTAGAATCAATAAAACCTTGTAAAAACTGTGAAAACGATTTAGTTATACACATATCATGCCTTTAATCCCTTGCGTGGTAGGCAGAGCGTAAACGGCCGCATAGTTATGCATTCCAAAAATACTAAAATTGGCCACTTTTAGCAAAATTACAATACGTAACTAAGGCGCTCAGTTTTAAAATTTTCTTTATAGTAACTTATTGCCGCTTCAATATACAAACGAATATGAATTAGTCGCCGGGTATAAGTTGCAATACTTACCCGGTAGATGGAGCCGTTCCACGCGTTGTTACTTGCATTAAAACACACTTGCAAAATTCGCGGGCAAGGAACGAGCTGCGATGGAAGAGGCGTCGCCACTAGCAATGGCGAAAGTTGCAGGTTCAAATCCTGCCTGCGCTTGAAAATTTTGCAAGTTTCCAAAAAACATAAAAAGATAATTGTTACCTTGGTTAACAGATGGCTAGCATGGACGTCGCCGAGATTTTATTAAAAAAATAAAATTCAAACTAGCGTGTCCAGCCGTGGTGTTTTTTCCTGTTTGGAGCGCCACTGGGCTCTCGAACCACCTTAACGACATAGCGAATAATCGCATTCGTATGAGAGGACGCCGGGCGGGGAGCGGAAGGCAAGGGGATGTCTTGATACCGACACAAAGGAGCCTACAGACGGCAGGATATTTCTAATGTCTTTACATCATACTACACGTCAGACTCAAGGACTTGAAAACACCAGTTTGCATTAAAGTTTCCCCTATTACGATTTGTCAGAGCGCTGTGTTTTATTAATCTATTCAAAGGCAAACCAGTTATAAAATACGATAGAAACAGTAAATTATCTCCGGTAGAGTAATCTCGTATTACGGGCTGCTACCGGTAAAGCTGTAGAGACCTGTAATCGAAGGCCTCATTAGTGCTGGAAAGCGGGTCAAGGCATCACTGTAGAATCCGCTTAGGAAGCCAGCACTGCCGGTAAAAAGATTATATACGTTCTGTCTACCATTGGAGAGGATAGCTTCTAGATAACGAGGTGCCGTATCTGTTTAATATTACTCATAATAATAATACCGGAAAATATATTGAGTTTTTCAGAAATTAAATTTAAGTCGGTCACAAAGAAAACATTATTTTATAAAGATTACTATAAGTTTGATGATAACATTATTGACAAAGAGGCATGGATCTTTCAAATTACAGCGCAGCACAAGAAACACACTGGGGTGTGCTACAACTGACATAATTTTAAACTCACTTAAATATTTTCAAGAATATTTCTTATAAGACCTTCTATTCTGTGAATCTATTTGGAAATAAAAGTTTTGAAGTTTGAAATTCATAAATTACTATAACATAGCGCTCAGTAACTACTTGCCGCTTTTTGACTTACTTATCATTTCTTGAGTGGCTGGGAAGGTACGGCCACAAAACGGCTGAGTGAAGCGCCTCACCTTTGTCATAGTTTTGATTTATTTATTTAGGAAACAAAACATGTGGTTTACAGTAAATCCAAAGCACAAGCAGTTTTTAAAGACAAGAACAAGGCATAAATACTTATAATAATAATAAATAAATAAAATAAAATGTTTTATTTGCTTCAACAATGAATTACCTTAAAATTAACGTAACCGGAGCCACCTTTTAAGCGTGCGTTGCCTGTGTCAGGAGACTCCGCTCCTCCCCAATACAGTTATATACCTACAATATTCAAAACTTTTCATAGTAAGTACATAATCGAACAGGGGGCCGATAGAGGTAAAAACGACTCGACGCGACGGTATTAGACCTATTGCGGCTTGCATCAGTTTGACGCAGAGGCTAGAAGGGAAGGCAAGATAGTAACCACAGATAATCTTTTCTTTTATTATACGTTGAAGGTCAATGTATCAATTGCTTGAAGGTTCTATTTGAAATTCGTATATGCATAAATGTAGACTAGCTGTTACCCGCAGACTAGCCTGCGTGCTCATATTTTATACGAAGGGACCATGGACGTAAAAAAAAGTACGGACAGAATCCGGCTAATAACAAACTGTGTCGCTCAAAGTCGGCCAGTTCTCTGTACGTACAAGTGCACACGCACACATTCACACATTAGTCGGCCATAACGCGCGCAAACGTCAACATAAGCGGACAAAAATACCATCGTCCGTCCATAACGAGTCATTCATTACATTATTATTATAATAAATTATGAATATTTTATAAAATATTATGTACAATTTGTGCCATTAGTGGAGCTGGGTACCAACCTTTACTGGTTTTTCTTGTAAACTGTACAAAAGCCAGTTTAAATTGGTGCTTTGTTATATTTATAATTATGCTGCTGAAAGTACTTTTTTAACAAAGGAATATATTGATGTTGATCATACAATTCCTTTTTACACGACTGCCCAACCAATTTGCAGTGTGATGCCGGCTTAGAATAGCATCATCCCGTTTCTTTCCCGTTGGAGTCGTAAGAGGCAACTAAGGGACTCAAGGGTGTGTATTGCAATTTTAGGCGATGGGGTGACAACCTGTCACTATGGCGATACACAAATTTCCGAATGACCATTAAATATTTGTCACAAGTGGCCCAAATGTAAGTTCTTTGCGGCCGTTTACGCTCTGTCTACCCTGCAAGGGATTATAGGTGAGATATATATATATGTGTGTGTGTGTGTGTGAGCACAACCAAAAATAAGATTGTAATGTTTAAACTTTAATGTGTTCATATATGATGTGTGATTCTTCAAAGTGTAGTCTAGGTGCGTAACAAATAAACTTAAGTACTGGCAGAGTTTCTCTTTTTTTAGAATCTTTTTTAATCTGGTGGTTCGGTCCACAATGTTCTAACTAGACTGTAAACAAATTACAAATTACCAAAGTGATAATATCAACTTTATGAGTGTCCCAGTGGTAATCGAACCCGGAACCTTTGCGCCGCAGGCAGTCGTACTACCACTACGCTACAACGGCCGTCCGAACGGGTAGCTGAAATTTATCACTATCATTGAGCAAATCGGCAGAAACTCTACCAGTACCTAATTCAGCTGAAAAGTGATCGTAAAACGTAAGACTATAACTACTGAACAGGACAGGATAAACTGAGGAACTGAGGCATTAGATACAAAGCTAAAAGCTTGAAACTTTTTTAATGCACAACATTCCAGCTTTGCAGTCATGGACACCATAAGAACAGGTAATTACGCGTTTCATTATGTCATCTTATCTTCTTATCTTAATTAGCCTACATCGTCCCACTGCTAGACAAAGGCCTCCCTCTTCTCTTTTCATCCAGTTCTACTCTGGGCCTCCAAGTGTCAGTCTTTGCTAAAGGCATGTAGCTCGTCTCGCCACCTGCGACGGGGTCTTCCGCGGCGTCGTCGTCTCGGTGTGGGTGGTTTCATTATAAAATTATAAAATAAAATAATAATAATTACACAAAATATTTATACTTTTGGTGCATCGCCACCATTGCTTTTTTATTTAGTTTATTTAAAGATTTTTTAATTTACAGATAGACAGCGCGACAACATGATTTTTTTGTTTGTATATAGTAATTTCGCATCGGCGCGCGCGGCCTCTTCCTGTTGATTGGTTGTCATGGAGACTCGTTTGGTTATTTACGTTTTGGTTGTTACTTTTGGTTCCTAATTTTTTCTTGTAAATATTAAATAAACACCGAATTGTATAAGGCGAAGAACTGGTTTTGATTTACAGTATTTTTCCCCACGCGCTGGCGAAATACCTACCCACTCGTTACTAGAAGGTTAGATTTGTTTTTCTTACTATGCTGATGATCACATATAATTTTAGTTCCTACACAATGTTTATGCTAGATATCTTAGCAAACTCGTCGCTTACTCTATAATCGAACCGCTGTAGAAGTTAATCTGCATGGTTTCCTTATATTTCAGTTTTTGCGAATACTGGCAGAGTTCACTTATTAAGTTTGATGATGGTAGATGGTAACATTCATTAATATACTTTGTTTACATTGTAGCTCAGCTGTCTCCAGGAAACCTTATAATTTGTGTGAAGTATTGCAGTTTTCACACGATTTGCCAGCGCTTTTATGACAAATTAAGACCTTGCTTGAGAAAAACTTAGCAGACGAGCAGAAAGAACACTCAGACGCGACAGACTCGAACCTCGAGAAGTCAAGAAAGGATTTTTATGCATTCAATAGTTATGAACTTATGATTGTTCTACTAACATCACCTCAAGATACCCATTTAAGGTTTTACTCGAGGTGTTTTAGATGGCATCTTATTAGGGAGAAACGCTATAATGGATCAAAATTAATAAAAACAACCAACTTGAAATTCTTTTTGCTTTTCTTTAACATCCGCATATAAACACATAGCCAGCAAGACAAGCGGTCTCTCGTCTCGTTCCTTACATAAAAGAAGGCCGAGTTGATCGACGTACATAGCAGACTACAGTTTTTGATCGTGCAATTTCCCACTCCAACCCCAGACCATATTGTAGTTAATCTGTGCCCCGGAACACAAGTGGGAGAAATGTAGTTTTAATTAAATTGGATGAAATTTTGGTATGTTACAGTATTCAGTCATCTGAACAAAGTTTTATTCATAACGAATCATGATTGGCGGATTTGGATTGCTTACTGAGCGCTTCTACGTTAAATCGCTCCGCGAATTTTAATTTGAGATGTGTATAATTTCTCATTATTTCACCTAAAATTTACAGTGTCGTTTAAGTATCTGTCTATCATTACAATAGTGCAAAAAGTGTTTAAAAAATCAAGCTCATTTTATAGTTATTACAATAATAGTCCAAAACAATATTGTCAACGGTTTTTAAATTGCGTGACCTACCTCAACTTAAGACTCATAGAAGCGAGTCAAGTGCGAGTTTTAGTGTGCCTCGAGTTCACTGACCGATCAACCGGTCGACCTTGAACGCGCCTGTGCTGCTTGTAGCGCTACGCTACAAGACTGCTACGGAACTTGTTCGACAAATGCTACGAATCGCTACATGCGTGGCCGCTACACCGTTTAGCAAGGTCGCGCGCAAACTCGATTTAGTCTAATCTAATACTTATCCCAAGAAATACAAGATGCGTTTTGAATGCGCAAAGTGTCAAAAGGCCATAGCTAAAAAGGACCTACTAAAATGCTCAAGTTGCTCATTGACATTCCATGCAGACTGTTCACAGCACCCTGCTAGACTGTTTGATTGTATGACAAAAGAACGCAAACTAGCATGGAAATGTAAAGTATGCGTTCGCATACGAAATAAAGTCGAGGTGAAAACACCAATTAAAAAAAACATTTTGACGGGAGGAGTAAGCGGGCAGAAGCGTCCTGAAACTGCTAAACCTGCTAGCAGCACTCCATCAGCACAACAAAAAATTACTGAAAAACCGAGCACTTCATCAGAAACTCCGTTACAATCTCCAAATACTATAACGTTTTCGCAAGATACTGGGAAAAATTGCTCGGAAACGGCACCATCTGATAAAAAGTCACCAAATGTATCAAATCCACAAAACAACAGCAACATGGACGTAACAAATTTAGATAAAACCACATACAAGGTCACAGATTATAAAAACGATACCGAAGACGATACTTTTCACTCACTACAGTTATCCGCGATTCACTCAAACAGATCGAAGGTGTTAACAGAAAATACCACTCTTCAGAAAAAAGAGGTCATAATAAACGCACCTGTAAAAAACTCTTTCGAGCTACTGTCAGGGTCTATAGAATCTGATACTGACAGTGAGGATGACTATAGTCGAGATGACTCAACGACGACGGCGGCACTGCGCAGAAGTTGCCCGGAATTAAACAACTTGATGGTAATCAATGAATTAGAGGAATTAAGAGAAAAAGTGTCTCTGCTGGAAGATCAACTTCAATCAGCTGAAAATGAAATAGAAACCTTATTATCGGAACAATTTAGCTTGAAAAAGGACATAACTAAATACAAAAATAAACTAAACGAAGTAACAAAGATTCTTACTTCAGGCTCGTCGAATAATAGAAAAAAACGAAATAAACGTAATAAAACCATGCCTGCTCGCATACTTGGCTCAGAGGGCAGTGTCCCGATTGATATCTTACCCAGTGGCCAAGCAAAAAATTACAGTGCTGAAACTCATTCGACCCAAGAATCTATAAGACAATGCATAAGTCCATCTATTGCACCGGAGGATAATGTAAAAGTGGTCGAAACATCCGGTAACAGAATACCCACGAATAAGCGGCTGAATAAAATCTGTTTGCTTAGTGCAAATAAAACCAATAACATACTTTCAGCATCAAAAAGTGTGTTTCACAACGATAAATATGAAATCTGTCACTATCTTAAGCCTTCTTGTGGAGTAAGGCAGCTACTATCAGGATTAGATCAAAAGCTTGAAGACTTTACTATGGACGACTTTTGCATTATACTCATTGGAGAAGAAGACTTCACTACAACACCAAGTTTTACGAACCTTGTAACATTCATAAGGAAAACGCTCACACTAATTGTACATACAAACATTGTAATTTGTGTCCCGACTTATAAATACGGAAAGTTTGTAAATTTGTTTAACTGGCGTATTGAACTGTTTAACAATTTATTATATTATGACTTGGTAAAGCATAAATATGCATATCATGTTGATACCAATCTAAACCTAAAATATGACTTTAGTATGTTTAACCGAGGTACAGGTAATGTAAATGGTAACGCAATGAAAACAATTTTTAAGGATATATCAGCAACAGTGAAGAGTATCAATAATTTAGCAGCGGAAAAGTTTTTTCGTATCTAACTCTAGTACGCAAATTAACAAAAACAAAATCTCCAATGTAACAAATAATAATGATCATGGTAAAAAAGAGAATACTGAATCAGTTACACTGTTCCATCAAAACATACAAGGCTTTATATCTAAACAGAATTTCCTAGAGTTGTGTTTGGATGAGTTTTTGGCAAAAAAACTAAAAATGGATATAGTTTGTATTACAGAAACACATGTCAAAAAGGGAAGCGAGGGTAACATCGTTTTAAAAGGGTATAACGTAGCTGCAACTTTTTGTAGAAAAGATTACAAATGTGGGGGTGCGTGTATACTGTTAAGGAAGGGCATTGAATATAGAACGTTGGCAGTGTGTCAAGAGTCATCGGTTGAAAAGATATTCGAATGCTGTGGTGTGGAAATTGCATCGTATAATTGCATTGTGATTTGCATCTATAGGACACCCTCTACTGATGTGAGCTCTTTTTGTGACCATTTAGAGTTGCTACTTCATAAACTTGTAAAGAAAACAAAACAGAAGGTAATTCTGACTGGTGACCTAAACATAAACACGCTTATTACGAATAATAAGTCGGATAAGCTTAAATTCTTAATAAGTAACTATAATCTAAAACTGCATATAACTACAGCTACCCGAGATGTATCTTGTATTGATCATATAGCCAGTAACATCCCAGATGCAGAGGGCTGCACCTATCCCTTACATCTATCCGACCACGATACTTGTCAAGTTCTAAAATTTACAACTAAAGCAAGAGACCAAAAATGTCATTTCTGGTATAAAACTAGAAGAGACTACTGTAAATATAACATTCAGAAGTTTATCGATGCATTAGCGAGTATCTCGTGGTCGGGGGTGTACGCGGAGGGTGATGTAAATTCTGCATTTAATAGCTTTCATGATCTCATACTCTTATTCTACGATATGTGTTTTCCGACTAAAAAGATAAAAGTGTATACTAAACCAAAAAGACCAAATTGGATAACGAAGGGTTTAAAAATATGTAGCATAAGGAAAAGAGCTCTAAGATATGATTATTATAAAAACAAAACGAATATAAATAAGCAATCATATAAAAAATATAATAAACTATTTAAAAATTGTATATTCAGATCTAAGAGGATCACAAATAATAAAATAATCCAGAATGCAAAAAACAAGGGGAAAGCCACTTGGCGAATCATACAGGATAAACAGGATGACATTGAGATTTATAATAATATAGACAAAATAGAATATAATGGACGTATAATACATAACCCAAAGGATATTGCCGATGCATTTAATGATTTTATGATTGATACGACTAATATTGGGAGTACTCAGAACTGTAAAACTACCAATGACCGCATAGCGAGAATTAAGAGAATAGGTGACAGTTTGTTTTTGAAACCCTGTACAGAGAAGGAGGTCATACAAATAGTCAAACTTTTAAATAATACTGGAGCAGTTGGTTTTGATGGTTTTTCAACACATGTTCTTAAACAATCAGTTGAAATTATTGCACCTGTCATAACATTTTTAGTAAATGCTTCACTAGAGCAAGGTGTTTTCCCGGAAGCTCTAAAGAAAGCTGTTGTTAAACCTTTACACAAAAAGGGAAATAGGCTTGAGTTGGGAAACTACCGACCAATTACACTCGTGTCGGTTTTTTCAAAGGTATTCGAAAAATTATTTCATATAAGACTGACTAATTTTTTGGACAAACACAATATTATTGCAGCAGAACAACATGGTTTCCAAAAACAAAAATCAACGACAGGTTCGGCATATTCTCTTATAAAAAGTGTTGTTGAATATATTGACAAAAAAATTCCAGTTATAGTGACATTTTTTGATATGACTAAAGCGTTTGACTTTGTTGACCATAATGTATTAATTAATAAACTAGAAATGTACGGCATACGTGGGATTGCTGTAAATTGGATCCGCAGCTACCTGTCAAATCGTACACAGTATGTAGAAGTTGGAAAACTTGATGAATATAATGAAAATAAGTCATATCTTTCAGCATCAAGAGCAAATAACGTGGGGGTTCCTCAAGGGAGCATACTTGGTCCTCTGCTCTTTATATTATATATTAACGACCTTCCAACCGTTACAAGTCACCAAATGGTACTTTTCGCAGATGACATATCTATTATAATTCCTAATAATGAAAATTACAATGATACCCAATATGAACATGACATAAATTTTACTATTGATTCCATAATTAAATGGTTAATTGACAATAATTTAAGAGTTAATTCAAGTAAGACCAACTATATGCAATTTTTGAACTATAAAACTAAAGAAAAGAACCTGAAGCTGTACTGTCAAAATGATGTCATTGAAAGACTGACCGAAACAAAGTTTTTAGGTATAGCTTTAGACTCTTTCTGCTCATGGAAACAGCACATAAATCAGATTTCAGGCAGACTGGAACGATTTGTGTACGCTCTTTGGAAGCTTCACCATGCAGCAGGAATAAAAACTGCACTGACTGCGTATCACGGATACGTAGCATCAATACTACGCTATGGCTTGCTGTTATGGGGAAACTGCACCGATGTAAAGGACGTATTCCTAATCCAAAAAAAAATGCGTTAGAGCAGTTACAGGAGCTGGACCTATTGACACTTGTAGGACAATATTTAAAGAATTTAAAGTTCTAACACTGACAAGTTTATACATTTTAGAAGCAGCATCATTTGTAAGAAAACATCCATATTTTTTCGAAAAGCCCATCCAAAACATTAGGTTGAGAGAAAGAGACAGTACTCTCTTAAAATTACCACCACATCGCACTGCTATGTATTCAAAAAACTGTTACGCAATGTCAATAAAAATTTATAACAAGCTACCTCTTAAAATCAGATGTTTACCAAATAAATTCTTTATACGGACATTAAAAAAAATGCTTCTTGACAAATGTTATTATAATCTTAATGAATTTTTTTGTGACAATTTTGATCAATGTAACTATTAGACATGAACTTATTAATAATGACATGAATTGTATAATCTTGTAGTTACTTATTTTAATACTACTTAATAAGATTTTTGCATGCCATGGTAAATGGTAGAATACGCTGTGACAATTGAATTTCTTACATTCCATCTGTATCAAAACTTACGTGTGTTCTGGCAAATAAATGGATTTGATTTGATTTGATTTTGATTTTTTGATTTGATAATTCAGATAATTTATTTTAATCATTAGGAGTAAATAGGAATACTGATGCAAGTTCTAATAGTAGAGGAGCCTAAGTGGGGATTGCTGGATCCTTTAGATCGACTTCGTCCATTTCCGAACTCGTCCTCTTCCTAAATATATTGTAACAGAAGAAAATGCAAGGTTAATGGTGGGTGCAGTGTAGACAACAGCAAAAGAACGAATCAAGCCTAGGTCTTATATCTTCTTTAGGTCTCTATTTTAAAAGCTAAGCTGGTCAGTTCTGCCATGAAATGAGTTGGGCAATTTTTTTTTAACCCGTAGTCCACCTATAGGTTATTTTTTTTTCTTCGCGTAGTTCACCAATAGAGCTGAGCTGGGAATTTTTTAAAAACGATCCACCTGGTGGGCCATACCACATTTTTTTCGTTGGGTGGTCCACCAAAAATTTTTAACCGCTATTAACTCAAGTTCTATTGCCTGTAGTCCACCTTCTCAAATTTATGTCGCTGTCTTGTTCAAGTCATGCGCAATAATCAGCGCGCATGCAAAACTTATTTCTTTGTAAAAGTTGTAGGTCTTGAAATTGTAGGTCTTGCCGAGATGTATATTTTGTAGTCAAACAAAGAACTTATTCATCTCGCTTTGCAATATGTACGAACATATCATGGATAACCCCACCCATTATGTCAGGTTCGATAAGGCAGCAATCCTAGCGAGAGAGAAGAGATTCATTCCTAGGAAAGTACGGGAACATCCAAATTTCAACAGAGATACTGGATGGGCACAACAAATTGACAGCTGTCATCTCAAATGTAGATCTTGTCAAGACCTACAACTTTTCCACAGAAATATACATGCATAGTTTCCAAGTTTGAATTAAGACAGCTATCACTAGATTTTGTCATGTATTGCTCTTAATTTTGAATCTTGGCTGATCTTATGTTAAGGTCTCTGACGCTCGAGTAAAACCCCATTGAGCATTGTGGGCTCCTCTACAATAATGAAATGACTTATGATTATGAATTGTCTGACGTGACGAATAACACATTTTATTCTGAGTGACTGACATAAATAAAATTGATCAAGGATTGTTAAGTATGATGTAAAGAGTATTTAATAGTCAGTTAAAATGTATGGAAAATCTGTACCTTAGTATCAAGTAATTTAAAGTGATTATTCCGAAAACTGTAAGACTTAGGATGTTGGTCTATTAGGATGTTGGGCAGCTTTACACGAACGCTGACACCACGCGTGCTCTATGCATGTTATACGCCCGCGCAGCCCACGCGTTGTACACATGTAGAGCACGCGTTGCATACTAGTAAAGCAAGCATTGTATACAAGTAGAGCTCGCGTTATACACGTGTAGAGAACGCGTTACACACGTATCGAACACGTGTTGTACACTAGTATAATACGCGTCACCAACGTGTAAAGCACGCGTTTCACAAGAATAGAGCGCGCGTAGAAAACGTGTGTGTATCCTATGATAGAACGGACGGACGGTGGAGTAAGCGGGTTCTCGAATGAAAGCCTTGCCGCGGCAAGCGTAGCGTTGGACCACCACCGACCAGATGGACTGATAACTGGATGGAAAAAACGAGAGATCGTGCCCTGTACCTACTCTAGGGGAGGCCTACGTCCAACAGTGGACTGCAATAGGCTAATGAATGTATGTAGAGCACGAGTTATAAACGAATAGTGCACACACCGTACACGAGTACAACCTTCAACTTAGTCGTCTCTTTCAACACCCACGAGAAAAGAAAGGGGTGATGCTATTCTATGCCGTCATCACACGGCAATCATCTTCACACGGCAATCATCATCACACGCATGTACGCTTGTTGGTGCATACATTTTAGTTAGTAAAAAATAAACCAACGAGCCTGCATGAAAAGATAAATGAATATAGAGAAGGCAAAAGAAGTATGCAAGGATCGTCGTAAGTGGAAGGAAGTAGACGCTGCCTATCCCTGCGGGAAAGAAGCGTGATTTATGTATGTTACGTAAAATTTATAAAATATCTTCTATAGATAAGTCTGTATTCAATATTTAGCAATCCTACAGTGATGTTTGTTGATACAGTACGAAGCAACTCCAACTATTGACAAGCACAAGAAGTACAAAGTTTGATCACGAGATCAAGCATTTATAACACATTTGTTATTGTAATGATATTCATTATAATATTGAATATCAACTATCATAATGTTATCATCATCACTCAGAAAAGTAATCGAAATAATTATTTATAATGTAAATATATGAGGCGTAAAACTGAACCCAAAAAAAAAAAACAGTTGCACATATAATCGAAAATCAACAGTAGCTGATGGCAAGTGGTAATTTTTATATGTACTTTTAGTGTGTCGGTAAAGTTAGCTTACTACTTTTTTAAACGAGTTTATTCTGCTCATGCGGTCTAAAATATCCTACAGATGCATTACCAACCTTAAAAATCTCATAGTTATGGGTAATTTTTTATAAGTTATCTTAATTAAATGAAACTCGACATCGGCAAGGCACCTATGCTTGAGACTGCTCATGGTCGAGTACAATGACAGAAACTTGGTTGTCATAGCTCGACCGCTTTTCGACACCATAGACAAAATAATCGTAGAAAGGGACAAAAACCCGATGACATTAAGAACTTTGTATGTAAATTACTTGTCATTCTGTTTGACACCTAAATGAAACTCGACCGAATTCCGTCCGAATTCCGACGCCGTAATGCCCGCATGTGTCATTCCATACAAAAACTCGACGCCGTTATACAGCTAAATAGGCCTCCTGATTCAACCCAAGATTTAAACAATACACAAAAACCATTCATCTACTTAGTATAATGATTGATGTAAATAAAATAATATGTCAAATAATAGTAGAAAGGTAGTAATCTATAGTCAGTCAGTTCACTTATACTCGATGATGATGAGTATTGATGACACAATGATGTGGTATCGAAGATTATTATTATTCAGATTTAGGTTATCATTTACTTAAAATAATGATAGGTAGCTAGGTAATCATCTCAAACATTTAGATCCAGAGTTTGACAGAACGCTATGTTTTGTTGTAGGTACCTATATATGGTATGATTTAATCTAGTGAAAAGGGCATCGACTCATAAAACTGACGCAAATCACGACGAGGCAAGTTTGCTTGAAGGGTTTTTCATTTTTCATGAGATTAACTCAAACCAGTAACAGTATAATTATTATTCAATTTAATTTTTCAAACAGAAGAACAAACTTTTTAAACTAGGATTTTGTTATGAAATCATTGGAACGGCTTGAGTCAAAACAAAAACTTATTCTGCGGGCAGAATTTCTTTGAATTTGGAATGAAAAGAGCAGTCGCAACAATCCCAGTTGTTACCCCTGACTTTGATTTGTGACTCTCTCCCTCCAATGAAAGTAAAGAAAATGGTGGCCTCGCGTGTCTTATTAGAACGACTTTGTAACTTTATGAAGCAATATGGAATGAAAGTTGGAACACGCTCGGCTTAGTCGGATTGCGAGCAGATCTTGCCAGGATTAAACTGGACACGATCTTTTTATTTTCTTTGACTTTATGAACCAATGCCATAAGATTTATTTTTGTAACTTTTTAACGAACTTCCATATTTTTATACCTATATAACTCTTAGATAAACTGACAGGAAAACAGCGTATTTTTTTGGAAAAAGCTGTAATAGGTTTATGATGATATTTCTCAAAATATTTTTAATCTAAGTAAGGTGAAGCGACTGTCCCTTTCATTGCCGTAACACCTTATCTGTTACCTGTTTTAGGGGATTTCAATAATTTACGAGATAAAAATAAAACTCTCAATACAACATATTGATATTCTTAATATCTTTTATTGTGTGTAAAACCAAAATAAATAAAACAAGCCATCAATATTTTTAATGACCGAAACAAGTTCACTAAGGAAATATTTTTCTAAATGCACACATGATTCAATTACTAAATTTCTCAATAATTTGACTTTTGACGATTTATATGATGATTTAAGGCATTTAACGATACTTAAGGCCTTAAACGCAGCTACCAATCAACGGAACATTAAACATTCAACGTCGTTGGCGGGTAAACTTCACTTTGAACTATTTAAGCGTCATCTATTTTTATTTAAAGTCAAGTCAATGGAAAGCGGATGGAGGAAAATGAAACGATACTTTTCATTAATGAGTGGCGAAGTTTTTAAAAGTAAAATTGGTGTCTGTTGCAGAACAAATTGTACATTCAGAGCGCTGCTAATGAGCGGGGGTTGGGGCTTGTGGCAGCGCGGGGGTGGGGATCGTAAGGAGGGGGGGATCATCTCTAAGGACAATATTTTACGTTTAATTGACGCGCAGCTGTCGCTTAATGAGACGATTTTCATTATTTATGGAACACAAATGATTGCTTTTTTGGAAGCAATTTAAATAGCGAAATAAAATATGCGTGCTGGATTTTTAAGTGAAAGTTTATAATTATTTTAAATGGAAGTTTTAACGATAGGAAGCTTTTACTGTTTACTTTTCTATTAATATCACAACATCAAATCATAAATTAACCTTGTATGTTTGAATTTGTAGATAGATCGAATATAAATACATACTTGTATCACTTGCTACGACATCGTAGAGTTTTGCTACGCAGTGCTACGATGATCGCCGTAAAGGAAATGTAACTATGGGGCTTGGTCTATGACTCAATATTTAGATGTTGATATCTTATGTGTATTTGTACCCTATCCAAATAGCGTTTTTTATTTTAGTATGTATGCTAAGTATGCTTAATTCAGTACCTTTTTGACTGCCGATGTAGCGGTTAGTGCGACTGCCTGCGACGCAAAGGTTCCGGGTTAAATTCTCGGTAGGACACTCACAAAGTTATTATTTATCACTTTGAGAATTTGTTCCCGGTCTGGTTAGGACATTGCAGGGTGAACCAACTGATTGTCCGAAAAGAAATGGTTCCGTGCTTCGGAGGGCACGTTAAGCCGTCGGTCCCGGTTGCTGTCTATGATTTCTTAGACGGCGGTCGTAACACAACCATGTCAGAGGCCCAAGTGGTAGTAAGCTGTTGAAAAACTCTGACACTCAGGTTCATCGAGTCGTCGGGCGACTCGGTGTCCCCCACGAAGAGAGAGAAGAGACAATACCTTTTTTCACAATTAAGTAACCAATCATCATAAGCCCACATCCACCCACTGCAGGGCATAGAATATAGTTTGTTTTACATTACATACTTATTATGTACCTCGGCAGGTACTATTTTATTTATTTTTATTTAATTTTTTGAGGAATGCTAACAGCACCAATTTACAATTTAAAAAGTACTACGAGTTTAGGTACAAACAGGCTAATTAGAAGCATCCACATATGGTACTAAAAGTATATAAGAAAAGAAAAATAACATAAAAAGCGCAAAAATACATCGACATCAATGTAGGCACCCCAGAGGTAATCAACGGCAATATAAATGACGAACAATTCGTTAATTGATGATATTATGAGTAGTATTCAATCATTGGTCCTTGCGCACATTAAAATATTGCAATTTCTTTATGTACCAAGTTATTCCCACGGTGGCTGTAACAACGACAGTAATTTTCCTAAAAGCATTTCTATTTTCGTTTCCCATTTATCCCAATTCAATGACTAACTAACTGTTTTCACAATCGCTATTGTCGTCGATGTTTCATATTCACGCAGGTAATTATATTATTTTTTATGGCTCGTTATTGCAATACACTTTTAAAAGTAATTAAATTCTATAGGTATTAGGTATATAGGTTGAAATTTTACTTGTCACCGATACTGAAAACAAGACGGGCGGGTGATAAGAAATAACTTTCCTCAAAAAACGTAGGTCGAAATAATGACAAAAAAAATTGAGCTTCTATAGTTACCCAAATCAGCTGATCTGATCGTCAATTTTGAATAATAGGTTCATATTTCGACCTATGTTCTTTGGGGAAACTTGTTCCTTATCACCAGCCGGTCATTAGTAAAACTTCACCCTATATTATTTGCACAATTAAGAAGGAAACGTTTTATGAAAAATGTTTATTTAAAACAACTAAAGTTTTCAGAGATGAGTTGAATTAATTACCTTGTAAATTAGAATAAGCTGCGCGACGTCCACTAACTGCCAGTATCATATTTTATTCTTTCCATTCCAACTGCTTTTTCCAAGTTTTGTAGAAAGATATTCTTAATTTACTGTTAAAGAGTGCTTGAATTTTCTTAAGAAGTATTTTGTTGTGTTGATAGTTTTGCTCTGTTGTTGTGCGATTGATATTATGCAAAGAGGAAGTGTAGCGAGGCTGCCAAGGCATTTGGCGCGCGTCGCGGCGGCTCGCGGCGAAATGCCGCTTTATTTACGGCCACCGTTGGAGCCCGAGCGCTCGTAACTTCCGCTCTAATGCCTTGTTACTGTTCCGCCTCTCTCTACCCATCTTTGCACCTCAACCCACGGAACCCTCAATAAAAGTCGATCGTAATTTAAAGGTATTTCCTAACTCGCTAAAACTGCCTACGAGCGAGGGACCAAATGAAAGGGATAATTTATTGAATAGAAAGAAACTCGTTATTTGTCGTCAGCAATGTCCGCCTTCGATACACATATTTTATTCACATTGACGTCTAATTCTTTCCTGTGCAATACGTGTTCTGTCGAAACTTGTTCGAACTTATTTTGGTTGGGTAAGACAATAAATTCATTATTCACAAACACTGAATTTATTTTAACTCAAGTATCTCAGTACGTTTTAGATATATTTCATTCATCAAATGAAATTTAGGCACAATTTTCCAACATTCTACTTGTTAAATAAATAACCCAGGATTTTGAACCTGCAACTTTCTGTGACTGACGATCTTCCATCAGGGCCACCGCGGCTCATCCCTTGCCCGAGAATTTTGCAAGTTGAAAAGCCAATAAATAACTCGTGATACACCTCCATCTAAAGGGTTAGTTTTACAACTAAAACCCAAAAAAATAAGAAGAAGCATATCACAGTTTCATAGCAAAGGGAACGGCACTATTTGACAGAGCAATACTTGTTTTTATTTGTTTGATCCAATTCTGTTCATATTTTATACTTTTAATTACTTGTGTAATTGAAAATAATGGATACTTTAAAGGTTAGTAAATAGGTTAAATGATAATAAATTATATATATCTGGGACGTTCGATGCCGGCTTAGAATAGCATCACCCCATTTCTTACCCGTGGGAGTCGTAAGAGGCGACTAAGGAACTCGAGGTCGTGTATTGCAATTTTAGGCGATGGGCTGACAACCTGTCACTATGGCAATACCCATTTTTCGGAATGTCTCTCAAATATTTGTCAGACGTGGCGTAAATGTCCGTTTTTGCGGCCGTTTGCGCTCTGCCTGGGGTAGGCAGGGAAGGGATTATAGGCGTGAAATATGTATGTATGTATGTATATCTTAGACATTTCACACAGTGCCATCTAGCCCTAAACTAAGCAACACTATGGTAACAAGATAGCTGATATAATACATACATATTTTTTTTGTAAATAAATATATACAACACACAGAAAACACCCAGACTCAACACAAATATTTGAAAAGTAGCTTCCAAATACTATGCTATGTGGGGATGGAACCCACGACCCTCGGCGTAGCAGGCAGGGTTACTATCCACTACGTAATTGGGCCAGTCAATGTGATGATAAGCTTTAAGTTATCTTGTTCTCTCCTAAAAGGCTTGTTTGGTACAGTTGATTAAATACGTAATATTAGCGTAGGTAATAAACGCTCGATATAAGCCATGTTGGCTAATAACTCGTTATGTATGCAAAGCGCATCTATTCTCTCCTGGCGTTGTTGATTCTGTTACCCGCCGACTTAGTTTATACTATACAGGGTTATTTTTATTCACCCCGGAAATTTTACAGGGTGATTCTAGTCATGATTCCGAACAACTTTTATTATTGGGTCACCTGCAAAATAGCGAAAAAAAAACAGCTGCTTCATAGAAAAGTTCATACCTACTGAAACTAAATGTATGGAACAGCTGTTTTTTTCGCGATTTCGCAGGTGAATCCACAATAAAAGTTGTTCAGAATTATTAGTAAAATCGCCCTGTAAAATTTCCGGGGTGAATAAAAAATTACCCTGTATGGTAGACGAAGCTATTTATATAGCATTTTTTATTTGAAAACCTTCAATAATTAGAATATGCAAACAAATAAAATCTTTACTAAACATTAAATACCAGTATTGCGATAAATGATATAGTAGCAATCTTTTTCTTTCAAAAGTTTCAATATGGTAAAAGGTTGTCTCTATTTCATTATTAGCTTCTAGTTGTCTGTAAAAAATGCTTGTCACCAGACTATTGTTTTATATTACTGGCCTGGGCTCACGAATACTAACTAGCGTTCTGTTTTTATAAGGTAGCAGCTTCTTTATCAAAAACAGAATTATCTTATTTTATCGTATCTCAGCTGTAAAAGGAAAATTGTTACGACGTAATTGAGAACATTTTGTTACTCTTTACAGGTGCACGAAACCTTTTCATGCTCAAAACTACCGGGGCGCTCTGGCACTTGCAGAATGCTTAACTCTATACCGGCTTAGGTCTCCCTACCATTAATGCCTTAAAGAAAACACCGTCGTCTTTACAGTACCACCAACTTATCTGTTCAGTAGCCGGGGGCAGTAGTGTCGTGTTTAGTGTTGCTATTTAAGTATGTATACCAAAATTGTAGGGAATCCACTGTAACTGGGCTGTAACAAGACTAAAACACACGGAGCACTCGCACTTCAAAAAAACTGACAACGAATGACACTTCACAAAATGGCGGCTGTAGTTCCAATTTTGTCTACTGAACAGATAAGTTGGTGGCACTGTAGGCAACTCTTTTATCTTAACTAACCATCTAATGTCGAGTTAGTTTGTCATGTCTGTCTACGTCAAGTCAGTCTCAGACAACTGGCCAGTAGCAAACAAAAAGCCAGCGTCCATAGAGGTCGTAACATCATTATTAGGGAAACGTATAGTCGTTTCTTCGATAACGCCCCCAATCATGAAATTCCTTAATTGTTGCCGCGTCCAACTACTTCCCCTATACAACTACGCGTCTTAAACGCTGTCCAAGACACGTCCTTTCGACTTGACAGACGCATCTGTTACGCACCGTGACGCACAGCCTATAAATAGGTATTGTGGTAATCAAATTCATCAAATTTCTGGTACTTTTTAAAATCTTACACTCAAAGACAACGCAAGTATTCATTATTTATTCAATTTAAAATTCGTGTAACAGGTAAGTTCATCATACAAAAATCTAATACCTATCTGAATTCCGCAGAAAACAATTTTCCGTAGAGATAAAAGCTTTTATTCGAATTTATATGGTGAAGTATGTATTTTGTTTTTTTATTGATACAGCGTAAAAAATATAGTTACACATAGCTTTGTTCGGATGATCAAAGAATGTAGGCAAACAAATCTCCTGCTCGTGTTGCTCGTGGCTCCGCGAGGGATCGCTTTATAAACGCACGCGTGTTGGCAAATCTCATTACTTTGCGAGGATAAGGAAAATTCAATATCTCTCATTCTTTGTCTGTCTTTTACAAGTTTTATGTTGTAGAGTATGTGTAGGTATTAGTTAGGTACATAGGATGTATATGAACCTAATTATTATTGATAGCATTTCAGAATAAAAAATAATATTTTACAAGAATTGTGTTTCTTGCGTATAAGTAGCAGAAATGTAAAAATATTATCAATAATATTTTCTGCTCAAGTCATGTAGGCGTAGAATTGTGTGATTTTGACTTCAATTATTTTTGAACCTGGATTGTCATATCAATAAGCAGTCGCGGAATTATAATTGTATGGGTATGACAGTCGGGTTAAGAATAATAACAAATAAAGTACTAGGTAAGTACGTAAGTCAAATCCGTACCATGTTTTCATTATCGGTCACAAGTAAAATTTACCATTTATAGGGTGTAAGTGACGGTGTACCGAAAAGATTGCAGACATGGTCCGACCATGAAACTGAACATTTTTTACCATGGAGCCTATTTTAAGTATTAGACCGGGTCTATCGCGATAGTATTTAGGTAAATATTAGTAAATTGGTCGGTCTAATACTTAAAATGAGTGAAAGTGATCTCGAGTGCTTAAAAAGTTACATGGAGCCTATGTTGGGAAACGTTTTTTTTCGAGTTTCCATAGAAAGTCCGTCAGCTGATCGGGATATCATATCATATCAGGATACAAAATGCTTGGGAGGCCGAACAATTTTTCTCGTTTACCAACATATCCTTCATATAAAAAGTTGTTCAGTTTCATGGTCTGATCATGCCTGCACAGTTTTTACACTATCCTTTACACCCCGTATATGCAATGATTTCTGTTTCAAATAGAAAATACAACAGAGTAAGTTCAAGGATTGTATGGACTCCATCAAAACAAACTTTAGTTTGACAAGAACGTTGACAATTGTAAAGTTATCATGGCTCTTGCTGGTTGGAAATAAGGGATATATTGCTTCAATTTTCGACAACGTAGCTTGCAAATAAGCTCGAAGATACATGATCTCACGCGGAAGTTGTTAGAATAAAGTTCTATAAAGAATTTCCAATACGTATCGTTCGCTTCACATTTTCCCAAACATTTCTACTTTCGTCTTAAAATAAAAACCATCAGTGTGTAAGAAAGAATTAACTATGGAGTACCGAACCACTGCTCTGCCACTGAGCTACCGGCGCCCCGACCGAACACTTCAAATGTTCAACCTCTTGCTACTCGTCTTCAAGCGACGTACAAGCGACATCTAGTGTAAGTTATTTAAAACGAACACGATGGTTAGTCCTCATTACTGAAGGAATTCAAACCACGCGATGAAGCTTAGCTTATTTTTAATGTGCTATGGTTTATTTTGCAATCACAATGCTATATTATTTTCATAATTTCAAAATTTCATTAAGAAATTGAAAAATGTTAGCGACAACGGAGAATCAAAGACTTAAACTTTAACTATGTTTCGCATTAATGATTCCTAGACTAGAAAGGATCTAAACTATAGTGTTTTAGTGCTTTTAATTTCATATTTGCTTAGCAAGCTTTGATGCTGCTGAATTGATAAGCTACTGATATTGGCGTTGCACAACGAGCCCAATCAACGAAATAACCGGAATTTACCGGACAATGTAAGGGGTGATCCCGGGAAAAGTGATAATTGACTTTATCTTGAGATTAAGGAAAATATTAATTAAGTATTATAGCTTGTTAAAAGTCTAACAAAAATTTATGTTATGTATGTTAGACGGTTCTCCTACTTTCATCCGTCCGTTAGCACCGTAACGCATGCGTCTGTCAGACAAAAGGAATTTTAAAAACTCCGATCTTAGTGCGTCACGGATGCGGTGCGGTGTTCTAAAACGAAAGGACGACAAGTGGGTGAACCACGTAATTAACATAACTGAAATTATTTTTAGACTTTTAACAAGGAATTTAAATAAATAGGAATTCGAAATTTCCTATCGTCTGACAGACGCATGCATTACGGTGCGTTGAAAATATGCAGTGACGGGCAAGTGGGATAAATGCCTTAGTTTGAGATTTAGATAAATATACTGTATTAAAGCTTGTTAAAATCTTACAATAATTTTAGTGTTGTAAGATATTGTGCATGAAATATAGAAGAAAAGTCTTACGTATTATTTCGCAGAAATCTGGTGAAATCCTTTCTAATCTGGCTTCTGCGACGCGAGGAACAACAATCCTACATTAGCTCCAGGATCGAGGCAATGCCAGATGGATTTTTTATTAAGGCGAGTATAGCCGTCAACGACCTCAACGGTGGCGCCACTTCACAAAAAAAGTTTTCTCTATAAATAAACACTCAATCTGAATAGCCGATGCCCATGTTTTAGTCTTATCCTTACGTAAAATTAAAACCTGTAAACACAATAAAATATTCGCTGTAATAAAAATTTTGGCAATTTATACCAAAAGTGGTCGTTTTTAGGCACTTTTTTCTTTAACTTTAATTGTAGCGAATATTTTATTGAGTTTACAAGTTCTTACTTTACGTAAGGATAATACTAAAAACTTGGGCATCGAACATTCTAATTGATTGTTTGTATAAAGAGAAAACTTTTTTTTGTGAAGTGGCGCCACCGTCGAGGTCGTTGACGGCTACACTCGCCTTAAAGCAGACCATGTCTGAAAAAACATGTTTTGTCACTTTACAGCGCGGCTTTGTTATGGGTCTTTGAACATTTTGGACCTCTGCTCTCGTACAGATAAGTAAAAGTAGGTAGTAACTTGTATACCTAAATATTTATATCTAGCGTCGAGCAAGGGACCGTTTTCCTGCGGGTATATGCCGGTTTCCCAACCTGAATTATACATCTTTCCTTTCTGCTTGCCTCATTTTATGTAAAAAATACTGCAACAAATCCGTTGCATGGTTTTGAAGGAGTAAGCGTTGTCCAATGCAGACAGATACAGAAAAGCGCAAAGCGACTTCGTTTTAAATACTATTGATCACAATCGACCCCAGCCTGCGCAGTGGAAAATACAAATTTACAGCTGAAATCGATATGTGACAACGACCGCGGTATCGCGGTGCTAGAAATACCTAAAGCTAATAAATACTAAACACTAATAATGTCTGTGGGCATCAAAACCAAAATTCACAATAACAAAATTTTGTACCCAAATTAATTCACGTGTACCCAATGTTCATCAGATGTGTGGTGGCCTTTATATGTTATGCAACCAAAACGTAATACTAATTTCGCCTATTATTACCGGTATTTGGCGTTACGTTGCACGTATTAGCACTAGATTATAAGTAAGTACCTCCAAATTATATCACCCCACGAATTCCGCAATTCGTACTAAGGAGTCACAATGATATGGTACGACAAATATGACTAAGGGAACACCATTAACACGAATAAACAGGTTTACACTTACAGTCAACGTGCCGGTCCAAATGCATAAAATACCCAACGGAGAAAGGAAGTACAGGGAATGGATCAAAGAGGAATTCCGTGGGTACTTACAGGGCTGGGTGGAAAAGATATCGACACCCAGCATTCCAATACAGCCTTGGCGCGTTATTCACTTCAAACCACTCACAGATTCTGTTCGTATTCCACTTTGATATTAGTCATTACGCGTGACCCAACCCGAATTTGGGCCGTACAAACGCGGGCCAAAATGGCCACTTGATGCCTATTCAACGCGACGCTCACGTGGAAGACGTCGAGACATCCAACAATCACTAAGCCTGGTATTCTAGTATAACCCAGGAGAACCGCAATAATACGATGCATCAACACGCGCGATCTCAAATTGAATCGTCCATTACACACGGCATCACAAAACTCGTGGCGGGAAATCCGTACAAAACACAATACGCTTGCCCGAGCGGTTTTGAGAGACTGACTGCGCGGCGCCGAAACCACCGCTCGGCGCCGTCAGGCGCTCTGCGCGCACGTCGCCAGTCTCGCCCTGCGAGTGAGAAAGGGACAACACACGCCTAGAGCGACGCGTGCGATCGAGCACCGCGCCGCATTCATAGACCGTCATTAATACCTAACTGATTCCCCAGCATAGCAACGCTAAATTAAACATTCACCCGCCCTAGGCCGAATCCCTTAGGCCTATTCACTTGGTAGACGGGATAGCGTTGCTACTGCTCGCTTAAGAACCGAGTCCCCTACTTGAACTGTCGCGACTCGAGGAGTGCCATCACTACCTGGGAACAAGTTGAGAATGCGCCCTCTGCGCCAACGCAGTGGCGGCAGGTTGGCATCCTTAACCAAAACGAGATCTCCGATGCGAGGGGGTTCGGTTCTGTCCGTCCACTTAAGGCGTTGCTGCAGAATGTGCAAATACTCAAGCGACCATCGCTTCCAAAAATTCTGAGACATTTGCTGCAACAACTCATAACGCGACAAACGATTGCTATTAACCTCCGTGTAGGGGTATTCTGGCAAGGCGTTAAGTGGTCGGCCAATCAAAAAATGCCCTGGTGTCAGGGCCTCAAGATCATTAGGATCTGAGCTAAGCGGACACAAAGGACGTGAATTGAGTACAGCCTCAATTTTACAAAACACGGTCGCTAGCTCCTCAAAGGTTAATATCGTTAAACCTATAACGCGCATCAAATGCGTCTTGGCGGACTTTACAACCGCTTCAAAGATACCACCCCAGTGGGGGCATCCTGGTGGATCGAACACCCAGTTGATGCCCTGACGGGAGAGGCTCGTGCCGATAGCTTCCTCGTTTTCCGTTAAAAACGTTACAATTTCTTTCATACACCTATCAGCGCCCTTAAAGTTGGTACCACAGTCCGACCTAATCAGCGCTGGTCGCCCTCTTCGCGACACAAATCTATCCAAAGCTGCTATGAAAGCCTCCGTAGTGAGGTCGGCCACGAGTTCCAAATGGACGGCCTTGGTTGCTAGGCACACAAACACGCACAAATACGCCTTGATTGACTTCGCGTTGCGAAGGCGTGATGCTTTAACCATAAAAGGCCCCGCAAAGTCCGTTCCCACACCCGCAAACGTCCAGGCTTCCGTCACCCGGTCCGGTGGGAGGTCTCCCATCTGAGGTTGCATTGTGGCTGCCTTCAACCGATAGCAAGGCAAGCACCGAAACACAATGCTCCGTACCGTACGTCGTCCTGACAAGATCCAAAACTCGCGCTGCAGAATAGCCAAAAGGGCATTGCAGCCCGCATGCGAGTTCTTCTCATGACGATCCCTAACTAAAAGCTCTACCAAAGGTCCTTTCTTTGGGAGTAACAGCGGATGGCGTGCTGAAAAGGGCAGGTTAGCGTTCCGAAGTCTACCTCCAACCCGGAGCATACCAAGCTCATCCACGAACGGGTTGAGGCGCACAAGACCTCCCTTCAGCTTTCCACGACCATCCCTGAGCAGCCTGACCTCCTCCTCAAAATGTTCCGCCTGGACGACCCTAACCAATATACCTAGAGCCGCATTCCGTTCCGCAGGCGAGAGGACAGGTGCTAAGTTCCGTTCTGCTTGAGGTTTCCTACAGTTAGACACGAACCGTTTGATCCAACCCGTCACACCTAGAAGTTTGTCGAGGGAGCTGTATCGTTCCAGCAAGCAAGCCGCACTTGGCTTTGGTACGATCTGCCCCACGTTCACTCGCAAACCTCGATCAGGTGGCCCAAGTGGCGCTCCGCACTCATTGAATGGCCATTCCTCAGGCGATCCAGTCAGCCACTGAGGTCCCCACCACAGTGAGTGACCTACCAATTCAGGGGCCCTACATCCACGTGAGGCGCAGTCCGCTGGGTTCCATTCTCCCGGTACATGTCTCCACACCAACGGAGTTTCCGATCCCTTGATCTGTGACACCCGATTTGCCACAAAAACCTCAAGTGTATGCACCGACGTCTGTAACCAACACAGAACTATCCTACTGTCGGTCCATGCGTACACCGTTTCATCTAAGTTGATGGTACCGCGCAAATTACTAGCGACATGATGTAGCAAGCGCGTGAGAAGCGCTGCTCCCGCCAATTCCAACTTTGGAATGGTCCATCTTGTCCTAACTGGAGCCACCTTACTCTTGGCCATAACCAGACGCACATCTACAGTTCCCGTTGAACTGACTGTCCGCAAATAGACAGCTGCCGCGTACCCTCGCTCCGAGGCGTCACAAAACCCATGTAGGGTCGCCTTACATCCCGCCGACGGGAGTAACTTGCGAGGTATCGCGATGCGTACAATCCCTGGTAAGGTGGTTACAAACTTTGACCAATCATTCAACAGCTCTCCGGAGAGCTGGTCGTCCCAACCCATGTTCGCTAGCCACAACCTTTGCAGGAAGCACTTCGCCATGAACGTCACCGGTGCGATCCACCCGTTAGGATCGAACGTTCTGGCGATCGTCGACAATACCGACCGCTTCGTCCAGGTCTTCTGCAACAGGTCTGGCTCAATCTGATACGTGAAGACATCATGCGTTGGCCTATACTGCACCCCTAGGATGCTCAACGTATTTGGGTTGTCCGGGTTCTCAAAAAGGTGCGGGTCCTGCTGAAACTCACCTGGTAAACCGGCCAGGAGCTCTGGACAGCTGGACAACCATTTCCGCAACTCATAACCTCCGGACTCCATGATCGCGATCAGCTCGTCTCGTAGGAGTAGTGCCTGTTGCACGCTATCTGCACCCGTGCAGATGTCATCCACGTAGACGTCGCGATCCAGTACTGCTGCGGCTCGAGGGAATCTTACCCTTTCCTGTGCGGCCAACTCTCTCAGCGTACGTACTGCCAAATAGGGACTTGGTTTCAACCCATACGTTACCGTGTTGAGCTCATAAGTGACCATCGGCTCGTCTGGGCTCTCACGCCACAAAATCAGCTGGTACCGACGGTCATCCGGGTGTATAATTGTTTGGCGAAACATCATTTTGACGTCTGCGACGAACGCTACTTGGTGCAACCGAAAATCTGTGAGGATGTCCACAATGTCCCGGTTCAACTTGGGACCCGCGTGCAGACACTGGTTCACAGACACACCATTCGATGTAGGAGCAGAACCGTCAAACACTACCCGTATCTTCGCCTCCGGTGACTTCAAAACAGCCAGGTGTGGTATATAGTAATGCTCGACACACCTCCAATCTATGCTGGACACCGACATGTGGCCTAACTCCAGGTACTCCCTCATGAATTCGATATACTTCTGCCGAAGTGCTGCATCTCGCTTCATCTTTCTCTCCATAGCCAGTAGTCTCCGTTCCGCGATCTGTCGCGAACTACCTAAGGAGGGGCGGTTTGGGAGAAATGGCAGCCTGGTAACAAACCTACCTGACGAACTTCGTGCAGTGTTGTATTGATAGAACAGCTCGCACTCGTCATCCTCTGGCTTCCGTCTATCCGCTGTGGGTGGCTCCTCAGACTCCCAAAACCTCTGCAGCACCTCCGACAACACACTACCATAGAGCACCGTATCGCCCTCTGGTAGGTCCTGAGATCTCCAAACTGGGCCAAAAATAACATACCCCCCTGTGGTATCCACGGCCACCAAACCAGTTTGCTGAAGTACACGTTTTCTGCCACACCAAATTCTCCCGAGGACATCTGACCCGAGAAGAACGTCCACCGTACCGGGAGTGTCAAAGTCAGGATCAGCTAACTCTAAGCCCGTGGTCAACCCTCGTACCGTTGACGGTAACCGAACCTGAGGGAGCTTCCCTACCACTTCATCCAGCACCACTGCTGGGGCATGATAGCTGACCCCTGTGCATGTGCTACCTAATGTGAACTCGAAGTTCACCTGACCCCGAACGTCAGGCACATCTAAACCTCCTATACCTACAGCCCCATCCATTGAGGGCTTCATGTTTAAGCCTAGCCTACTCACCAGCCCACTAGACAAAATACAGCCCTGAGCCCCTGTATCCAGTAAGGCTCTTACCTGTATACTACGGCCACCGTATCCCCATACCCAAATCCGAGCCGTTGGCAACAATACCGTGATTGGACGGGGGGCCGAAGCTGGCGTGTAGGCGGCAATTACCTAGCAGGAATCTAAGCGCGGCGTGTCCGCGTCCTGCGGGGGAGTCCCTCCTCTCCGTACACCTGTGAGTGGGTCCCACTCCTGATGGTAGGGAGGTCTGGTCATGTACGCCATGGCCGGCAACCTGTAATATCCCTGCGGCAGACGCGCGTATCGCGAATGCTCCTGCAACCGCGGGTTCTCAGCCAAGGGCAGAGGCATGCGTGGGTCGTGAGCCATGTTGCTCACGCCCGTCGAGTACTGCATGTACTGACCCTGGTGCTGCCTGGCGTCCTGATGGTGGCACCCGCCCGTAGCATCACGTACCTGTGATGGGTGCCCCTGACCGTTGCCCTGTGACCACCTACCCCGTTCCGGCACCTGCTGCCGTGGTGGTCTCCACGCCTGTGGCGAAGGGGACATCACCTGCTGATGTCCCTGACCTCGTCCCTGAAACCTCGGTGGAGGAGGACTTCTCCTTGGAGGGGGTGGGGAGCGTTGCTCCCGTCCGTGCTGGGCAGACTCCGTTCGCTGACCCGCGTCAGCTCTGCCACTGTAGTCTCCGCTGCGGTTCATGCAGAGGAGCTGATGATGGGCACCCTGACAGCACCTACAGTTGGTGCTTGAGGGGCACTCTCGCACCAGATGCGGCCCCAGGCATCTGAAGCACCAACGCCGTTGCTGTGCCACACCACGACGTTTCTGCACCCGTTGTGCAGCAAACTCCTCACACGCAGCCACCTGATGCCCCGCCTCTCCGCAGTAGGCACACCCTAAATCCAATTTAGCGACATTGTATCGCCTGGGTGGCCTACTCTTGCCGTCTCGCGCCTGTGTGCCCGGCCGTTCCGGGCGGCGAGCGGCCGCAGACTCCGTATGAGGCGTCTCCCCAAATTGGGCATCCATACGCCTGCACTCGGCCTCGAGGAAGGACTTCAGTTCCTCGAAGGTCGGGAGGTAAGCAGATGTCTTGCCTCCGTGTGACTGCTCAAAACGAGCGGCCATATCGCTCGGCAGTCGGCGTAGCAGCGTGTGAACTAGGACGTAATCATAACCGGACACCGGCATCCCCTGTCTCTCAAGAGCGTTCACTGCAACGCAGACAGGGTTGAGGATCCTGACCCGGAGGTCCGTGGCCCGGGTGATGGTCGGCAAGGTGAGCCACTGCTCTAGCAGTCTGTCAACTATGAGACGTTTGTTGCTGTATCTCTCGATCAGCAAGCTGCGAGCCGTCTCATAGCTGGCATCATCGACTGGGAGATGCTTTACTACCTCGTGGGGCTCACCCTCCAGCTTCGCCATCAATTGGGCCATTTTATAAGCCGGCGCCAAATCAGTGCGGTTATGGATTACGCTGTCAAACAAATCCTGGAATCTAGTCCAGTCAGCGTAATCACCCTTGAAAACCGGAACCGCCACCGGCGGCAAGGGCACTTGTAGCCCTGGTCCCCGTGGACCATGATGTGGGTCCGGTTCCCCCGCGCGGCATCTTATGATAGTAGCAGCCGCCTGCTCTATCTCCTGTGCCAGCTCGAAACACTGCTCCACATTTGCTGTGACCGTACGCTGGGCCGCCTCATCAGGCGTTGCCTCAAAGAACTCCATGCAAGCAGCGTAGTACTCTGACACCTCAATGATCCGCGCTTCAACCTGTTTCGCACCAGCAAGGAGCGCATCCTGTCGGTCACCGCGACCGACCATCGCCTTTGTACACGCAAACCATGTCAGATGCGTCTTAATCTTTACCTTACACGTAGTAAGTGAGGGAGCCATGGTACCAACCTAAAGTACACCGAACCTTATAATAAAAAACAATAATAATCAATCGGCCCTGATCCTACCGTTAGGATAATCCGTACAGGGTATAAACACAATAATAATAAACAAGCAATTCACTAATTGATTGGCCCCGATCCTACCGATAGGATACTACACACAGAGCACACAATATAATTACAATAAAAACGAAAAATATATATTTTTGTTTTTATATGGGTATTTTGAAAACTTAATACTAAAATCTTAAATCTAGTGGCCTTTACGGAACCACGCTCTGCTACCAAAAATTGATCACAATCGACCCCAGCCTGCGCAGTGGAAAATACAAATTTACAGCTGAAATCGATATGTGACAACGACCGCGGTATCGCGGTGCTAGAAATACCTAAAGCTAATAAATACTAAACACTAATAATGTCTGTGGGCATCAAAACCAAAATTCACAATAACAAAATTTTGTACCCAAATTAATTCACGTGTACCCAATGTTCATCAGATGTGTGGTGGCCTTTATATGTTATGCAACCAAAACGTAATACTAATTTCGCCTATTATTACCGGTATTTGGCGTTACGTTGCACGTATTAGCACTAGATTATAAGTAAGTACCTCCAAATTATATCACCCCACGAATTCCGCAATTCGTACTAAGGAGTCACAATGATATGGTACGACAAATATGACTAAGGGAACACCATTAACACGAATAAACAGGTTTACACTTACAGTCAACGTGCCGGTCCAAATGCATAAAATACCCAACGGAGAAAGGAAGTACAGGGAATGGATCAAAGAGGAATTCCGTGGGTACTTACAGGGCTGGGTGGAAAAGATATCGACACCCAGCATTCCAATACAGCCTTGGCGCGTTATTCACTTCAAACCACTCACAGATTCTGTTCGTATTCCACTTTGATATTAGTCATTACGCGTGACCCAACCCGAATTTGGGCCGTACAAACGCGGGCCAAAATGGCCACTTGATGCCTATTCAACGCGACGCTCACGTGGAAGACGTCGAGACATCCAACAATCACTAAGCCTGGTATTCTAGTATAACCCAGGAGAACCGCAATAATACGATGCATCAACACGCGCGATCTCAAATTGAATCGTCCATTACACACGGCATCACAAAACTCGTGGCGGGAAATCCGTACAAAACACAATACGCTTGCCCGAGCGGTTTTGAGAGACTGACTGCGCGGCGCCGAAACCACCGCTCGGCGCCGTCAGGCGCTCTGCGCGCACGTCGCCAGTCTCGCCCTGCGAGTGAGAAAGGGACAACACACGCCTAGAGCGACGCGTGCGATCGAGCACCGCGCCGCATTCATAGACCGTCATTAATACCTAACTGATTCCCCAGCATAGCAACGCTAAATTAAACAACTATACATGGTGTAAGTGACAGCCCTCCGAATACCGATAGGGTGCATGCAGACCATGAAACTGAACAACTTTCCATAAAAATATTTCAGGAAACGTCAATAATTTTTAGACTTCCCATAGTAAATGCTGTCGGCTGATCGTGATTTTGTATAGGCGGTCGAATATTTTTTGTCGTTTCGTGACATATGTTGGGAAAATTGTTCAGTTTCATGGTCTTCATGCACCTTATCAGTATTAGGAGGGCTGTTCCTTACACCCAGTACATTGATGTATCAATAAGATTTTTATTTTACCTACTTATAAATCTATTTACTTAAATATTAAATAAATATGATTACGAAGTATCTTCTGATTTCCCTAAGGCTTAACTGATAGGTAATATAACATCTACTTTTAGAGAAAGCACTATGAATGTTTTTCATTTAATTTACACAATATGAATTGAGTTGCGGGAGAGCTATTTCTTGCTTATACAGAATGTACCGTTTGTCTTACTGTTTGCAGGCATTATCAGATAATACTAAAGAACTCCCCGTGTGATGCCGGCTTAGAATAGCATCACCCCATTTCTTGCCCGTGGGTGTCGTAAGAAGCGACTAAGAGACTCGAGGGTGTGTATTGCAATTTTAGGCGATGGGCTGACAACCTGTCACTATAGTGATACACAGTTATCTGATTGACCTTTTACACAGTTACCTGATTGAATTTTTGTCAGACGTGGCGTAAATTACCGTTTTTCACGGCCATTTATGCTCTGCCTACCCCGAAAGGGACTATAGGCGTGATATATGTATGTATGTACTAAAGAACTTTTACTTTGGAGTCTATCTTAAAAAACGATAAAAGAAAAACTAATTTCCATAGAAAATAAGTGAGCTGATCGGTATTTTTTTTTTTTTTTTTATTAATGATGGGTTTGCTCTTGACTCTAGTCTGGGTCATAGGACAGAGACAGAGTCTAAGATAGAGCGAGCTCACCCAGAAGAGATCGTTTCTTATTCTCTTATATTTACATTTTCTTCATATATAAAGTTGTTTAGTTTTATAGTTTTATAGAACAGTGATGGCGTAAGCTGCAGGTTCATATCCTGCCTGAGGTAGAAAATTTTGCAAGTTTTTTAAAATAAAAGGATAATGTATATCTACAGCTTTATGTTCTATGAGACATTTCGCACGTATCTGAATCATGTAGGTATCTAGATTGTATTGCGTCCTTCGACATCTATCGGTATGCAGTGCGACGCACGGGAGGCGTTCGCCACAGCCAATTAGTGCTGCATTGTCGCACTGGCGAGCGCAGTGAGACTATGTGCCGTGCTTCTACGCATCAACCGCTGGTTCAGAGCTAGAACTGATATACAACATACATATATCAAGTTTTTATCCACTGCGGGGTGGGCAGAGCGTAAATAACGGACATTTACGCCTCGTCTGACAAACATTTGAGTCAGGTCATTTAGAAAATTGTGTATCACCATAGTGACAGGTTACCAGCCCGTCGTTTAAAATTGCAATACACTTGTAACCCTCAAATCTTTTAGTCGCCTCTTACGACACAGGAAAGAATTGTACTGACTTTTTAAATGATCCCGGGGGGTAGGAGAAAAAGGTTTCAGTTAAATTGGAATGAATTTTCGAATCTGATAACTCACTTTTTTCCACTTCGTGGTTCGGAAGCACGAAGAACAAATGTAATGATATAAGTAAAAATAAGAAAATAATTTAATTTATTTACATACATACATTAACAGCCAGAACAGTCTACTGCTAGACATGGGCTTACCCCTACTGAGGGGTAGTGTCATACTCGCCACAAATTTGTATATTTCTTACTAGATTTCCGCCCAGCGGGTTCACCAAGTGCCACTCATTTTCCCGTGGTCATAGTTGTTTTCCCGCGGTAAAAAGTAGCATATGTGTTATTGAAACAATGAAAATGAAAATGAAAATGAAATTACTATATTCAATGTAGGATAGTATTATCACTTATTGACGCCATGATCGGTCATTGTAAAAAAAAAGAAATTTGCATAACGCAATATTTTTTTTTATAACAATATTGTATTGTCCTAATAGAAAACCGGCCCCAGCCGGATAAAAAAATAAAAATAAAGGCACTGCCTCGATTTGTAAACGACATTTGTTGCAATTTTTAGTCAAGATTTCCAAAGCGTGTTATTAACCGGGTTATAAATATAATATTCCAGGTTATACTCTTCCTGTGTAACGAATTTCATCGAAATCGGTTAAGCCGTTTGAGCGTGAAGAGGTTACAAACATACATACACACACACAAACTATCAGATTAATAATATTAGTACGGATTGATAGAACCCACTCTCTTATTCCCGTGTCACTTCAACACAAAACAAACAAGCTACAAAGTAATCTTCTTACTCGTAAAGCCTGAATTCCTTTGTTGTTTAAATATAGACTTTTTTCTCGCTTCACTGGTGGTTTCTAATGGATTTTCAATATTTGTGTTGACAGACAAACAGGGGTGGAGTGTTCCGGCAGTCGACAACGATTAAGCGACAAAACCGGTTTTGAGTTTCCGACATTCAAGCTCAATTCCGGAAGTCCGATTAAAATTCTACATTGTAAACATAAACGGTGCTACTACAAAAAAAAATTAAGTAAAACGCGCATTTAGAAGTTGTTTAAACTATTTTTCATATTTATTTAAACAACTTCTAAATGCGCGTCAAACATTTTTATAATAACACGGATAAGGTTTTGGTATGTAAAAATATTGGTGGTATAATATAAGTGGGTAGGTAGAATATAGGTGGTAGCAAACTAAAGGTATTATTTTCAATAGTAATCCTACAGAAAGGAAAAAAAGGAAGGAAACCACATATGTCTTGTTCTTCCAAAACTGGGTGTAAAGATTTTTGGTGGTTCACTCAATTGTCTTCGCAACGCAACGCATGCGTCTGTCAGACAAAGGAAATTGCGAATTCCAATCTTATTCCCGTACATACGGCTACGGTGAATTTACGGTGCGTAACGGAGGCGTCTGTCAAGTCGTTTGACAGACGCATGCGTTACGTTGCGTCAAAAAAAACGGAACGACAAGCGATGAATGAGAGAACCGCCAAAGCGCTGAAAACTAGAATTGAAATATCGGAAAAGTTGCTCTCAAAACGGTTTTCCGACTGCCCTACTAGCAAAAGGTTGCTTCGTTCAATAGATACCTAGCACTACGACGTACACTACATAGACTGTGACATAGTATACAAATAAAGGCGCTTATTTCCTTATGTCTCTATGTCCTTATCTGTGGTCTGGACGCTAAGATCTTAAAAAGTATGCGGATTTTAAAGCGTTTTTTTTTTAAACAGATTATTTCAAAAATAAGGTTTATGGGTATGATTTATGCCGGGAAAAACAGTGACTAAGGTAAATAGCTCCTAATATTGAGGTACCGTTTTTTGGCACCTAATATCGAGGTATTTTGTTTTTGGGCTTTATAATTTTACCGGAACCGCATATTACGAAAAAAAATATTTCGAAATTCCTTTCATCTGACAGACGCATGCGTTTAATGTGTAGCAACGGACGCCAAGTAGAAGAACCGCTTTAAATTCCGTTGAATAGATACGTAAACTATAAAAATGATGGCAAGGTATGATCAGTAATGTATGCCGCCTTGCGGATGCTGCAGACAGGTCTTGACCAGCACTGAAACATTGTTCCAACATGGAACAGCCATTACTCTAAGCTCAATGTGTATACCTACTTATTGCCTCCACCTAGCAAGATATGAGAAGCTTAATTGACAACCCGTGTAGTGATGACCTAGATTATGGTCAGATAAGGGGTTTACGAGACCCTAATTAATCCATAGAGCTAAATATACAGCCGAATCATGTTTCAATATATTCATTCATATAATTTTACATTGGCTGTACTTAGTAGAAGAACCGGTGGACAGGGTTCATCGGGTTGTTGAATGACTCGGTGTCCTACATGAAAAAAAGAAAAAAAAATGGTGGACCACGGAGTAAGCGTGTCCTCAAATGGAGGTCACGCCTCGGCAAGCAAAGCGTTGGACGACCTCCGGCCAGATGGACCGATGACTTAAAAAAGGCGGCTGGTAGCGACTGGATGGCGAAGACGAGAGATCGTGCCCTATGGCGTACCCTGGGGGAGGCCTACATCCAGCAGTGCACTGCAATATGCTGGTGTATGTATGTATGTACTTAGTTATACAACTATGATGGGTTTTATACACTTCATCAAATAAAAGTATGATGAACTTTGTGTACGGACGCACTAGCAACATCCTATGGTTCATTTACGTATCACATCAGAAATAAAATTAACTTTATTCAGTGTAGGATAGTATTATCATTATCACTTATAGACGTCATAATCCATTATTGTAAAAAGAGTTAATTTAAAGAAACAATTTTCTGCTTGGATAAGATTTTTACACGACTGTCCAACAAAAAAAAAGGAGTGTAATGTTTTAGAGTTTATGTTTGTATGTACCTATATATGTGCGATTATTTACAGTAGTGCAAATCGTTGACTACTGAACAGATTCGAATGGGAATTGTATCAAGAGAATCCTTACTTTATCCCGAGTGTCATAGGCTTTATCTCAGAAAACAGTCGTTTTTTAATTTTGTTCAATTTATTATGCTTGTTGTATTTTCCTACAAACTAGCTCGATATTTGATTATTACCTCAAAGATATGCGTGCAAGTTATTATATTTAAAAATTTGAAATTGCAAAACATAAAATACGCAGGTGAGTTGATGCGTTCCAATCCGAAATGTTAAACTTTTCGTCTACTATAAACATTAAAATCGAGGTCATAAAATTCGGGAAGAATAACGTTTTCAATTTCAAAAGCTGACGCATTTATTGGTGTAAGGGTGTAGAGTCGAACGGAGCCGATCACTTCAAAGGGATTGATAACGAATCAAGACGTGGATGCGATGATTAGCTCTCGGCAGGAAGCCGCTCTCGGCAGGATCACAGCCA
Source organism: Tuta absoluta (assembly GCA_027580185.1). NCBI lineage: Eukaryota > Metazoa > Arthropoda > Insecta > Lepidoptera > Gelechiidae > Tuta > Tuta absoluta. The sequence goes on from JAQAHW010000004.1 coordinate 2,679,307, forward strand.
GCGATAAAAGTAAATTGAATTGTGCACCAGCTGCTGGCCATATTGTTTTACAAAATGGCCGCTCTCATTCACCGTTCGTATCGTCGTATGACTTCAATAGCCTTAAAGGTTGATTTGAAAAAAGAACACCGTTTAAATCACAGTTATGCGAAAATAAAAATGTAAAATGGTACTTACCGACCATTTTACGTTTTAATAGTACATTGTTGTCGAGGTATGGAAAATAAGACTTTGCTGGACGAGTATAGTTTGAAGTCCGAGCCGAAGGCGAGGACTTCAATTATACAAGTCAAGCAAAGTAATTTTCCCCGAGGCTTACATAGTGCTTTTCTCAAAAAAAGGCTAGGAAATGAAATATTGTACTTCTTATAAAAGTTAGCTAGCGACCACAACACAACGAAACAAATAAAAATTTACAATTTTCCCACCAATTGTAATTTTTTAAAATAAATTCGCCTGTAAGGCACAGTATTACGTAATATTCAGCCATACTAAATGTTTAGTTCATTCTTTTCTTTTTTAATTCTGGACAGGCAAGGGTCTTCACATCATACAGCCTCGTCTTTAGTTACCTGTTTCATACAAAATTACGTTCCGTTTCTATGAGAGTCATCGAGATAATTTTGAAATCAAATTATGTGGGTTTAGCGTATAACGAATTTATCTTAATGGACACCAGCATAGGATTTCCATACAACTTTGCTGGCGTGATCTGAGACGTGACAAACAATGTGAAACTTCGCGGTTTCTTTTTTTGAAAGAAATGAACACATTTCCTAGCATGTTTGAGAAAAACTATATTTTACTGTTATGGTTATGACATGAGCATTCGTGGTCATTTCAGAACATACTCGACGTGAATTTCGCAAACCTACTTAAAATTTAGAACAAAAAGTCAACAAGACATGTACATTTAAACAGAATAGAAGAATGAAAATAAGAAATTGTATTTTTTTTATCGACGGCCGGGGATTGGGAGAGTAACGTCCCACCGCTCTGCCTCTGAGATACTTCTAATTTCAAATTTTCAACCTCTTGATACTCATCTTGAAGTGACGTACGCATAGTGGTGGTAGGTACAGTACTCCACTGTTCCCGGGTTCAATATCCGGCCGTCGCTAAAAAATAAACAATTTCTTATTAACATTTATGAAAATAATAGGTATAGCACTATGAGTGCAAAATAAACCATAGTACATTGAAAACAAGAACTTTTACCGAAATCCTTTTAGATATAGTGTCGTATTATCTAGGCTCCGAGAGGCACCGGCGCTCAGGGAGCCAAGGTAACCGCAGGTGAATACTTATAGCTAAGTATTTGTAGAGTGGTCTCGCGAACACGAGTGCCTGTGACCCCGGAGGGCGTGAGTGAGTAAGTGTGGGTAGAGTGTCCTGTGTGTAGGCACCCTAGCAAGCCTCGCGCCCGCACGCTAAGTGAGGGGCCGAGGGAGTAAAAGAGGGAACGTAAACGATAAGGCTTTATTAAAGAATTAACAGATAACCACCTCCTGATACGAAAACCAAAATTATAACCTGGCCACTCACACAGAAGGTAACGGCGGCGCGTCCAGCGCGAGGAGCGTCTTCGCAGCAGCCGTATCTTCAATCCGACGAGGCGTAGGCGCTTGAGGGGAGACTTTTAAGCTTCCGTCACTTGAGGGGAGACTTTTAGGACTAAAATAGACTGTTACAGTGGTTACTCAGTGAGAGACTATACTGGGAGTCTTCGAGATCACAACTTAGAGTCCAGACCAAACTCATCCCCTAGCTGCTTGACGTGGCTTTTATACCCTCGTCTGACGCTGACTGTCACAGTCTTCATTTCGATAGTCATGTTCATTTCCAGAAGCTTCGATGACGATCGCGCTCTTCATTTCGATCGTCATCCTCTTCGGTTCTAGAATCTTCGACGATCGTCGACCTCGTCAGCCGTCATTTTGAGATCATGGAACTTGTCAGTGGCCAGTCGTCGCTGTCCATGGAGATCTGTTGGCATCTCATGTTAGCTTGATGATGAGGTGGTTATGAGGATGGCTCCGAGGCAGGCTGGAGGGCTCGGGACCTCAGTTCCTCCGGAGGGAGAGGGAGAGGGAGAGTGCCAGGCGTAGTAAATTTAGATACAAGTACCAGGAGGTCAGAAAATACGAAGAGGTAGATCAATGTATAATAACTTTTTAGTAGAAAGCTACGCGGCTCTATGATGTATAGATAGCCGTCAACTTTGAGAGGTTGACATAACATCAAGAAAGTAAACAAACAAATTGATAAAATAAAATGGATTTCAGGAAATATTTAGAAAAATGGTAGTAATTGTAGCAGAATGCTACAATAGCGACAAATTTCCCGTTGAAAAAACGTTCTAGTTTCGAAGTAAGTTGTGTAATTTGAATTGGAGATATCCTCGCCTCCAATATTGCAATTAGGGCGGGTATAATAAAACTTGGACAATTAAGTGGAAGTCGACGTTGTCGGGGAGGCGAGATAAGAGCCAGCGCTCCGTGAGGCTACTAACTATCTATAAAACCAATTTATAGAGAAAGTAAAGCAAACCTTACAATAACAGATAGAAAAGTAGCTGTATCTACTTCCGATTTTGAATTATGAACATGTTCAGAATTCACGAAACGTATTTTGTTTAGTTTTCTTTAAAATCAAGATAAAATACTTCTACACATCCGTAACGTAACGTAGCGTAAACGGTAGCAAAAACTGTCATTTACGCCATATAACTTACCAACGTGTGGGCAACGTAATCTCAAAATTCGGGTCGCCATTAATCTAGTAGAAGCGAGACGGAACCTGACGCGACCACCGATCGCAAATGGATGGTCATTGAAATTAACACAGAAAAGAAAGAAAGTAAGGCAAATTGGACAATAACAGTTACATAACTACGTAACTACTTACGATTTTGTATTCTAGGCGTGTTTGGAATTTACGAAATTGGCTAGTTTTTCTTGAAATTAAGACGAATTAATACTATACTATAAATGCTCACACGCCTGATAAAATAGCATCTAAATTAGTCGTCTGTCAATTATATAGAATCAACTAACATGTGGGCAACATAAGCTCAAATTCGGGTCGCCATTAATCTAGTAGAAGCGAGACGGAATCTGTCGCGACCACCGATCGCAAATGGATGGTCATTGAAATCAAGACAGAAAAGGAAGAAAGTAAGGCAAATTGGACAATAACAGTTACATAACTACGTAGCTACTTACGATTTAGAATTTCAGGCGTGTTTGGAATTTACGTTTTATTTATCTATCCGTGTGATGCCGGCTTAGAATAGCATCACCCCATTTCTTGCCCGTGGGAGTCGTAAAAGGCGACTAAGGGACTTGAGGGTGTGTATTGCAGTTTTAGGCGATGGGCTGACAATCTGTCACTATGGCGATACACAATTTTCCGGATGACCCTCAAATGTTTGTCAGACGTGGCGTAAATGACCGTTTTATGCGGCCATTTATGCTCTGCCTACCCCGCAAGTGATTATAGGCGTGATATGTGTATGTATGTATGTATGTATGTTGGAATTTACGAAACGTTTTTTTGGCCAGTTCCTTAAAATGAAGATAAAATACTTCTGGACAATTCACCCATCGCCATGTACTATCATCATATGCTCATACACTTTAATAAAATAGCATCTAGATCAGTCGTCTGTCAATTATACGGAATCCTCCAACGTGTGGGCACCGTAAGCTCAAATTCGGGTCGCCATTAATCTAGTAGAAGCGAGACGGAATCTGACGCGACCACCGATCGCAAATGGATGGTCATTGAAATCAAGACGCATGACTCTGCCGATCACTCGCACACTCTATACTAGCACATCGATTTATACCCCAGTAGCCCGACCAAATTCACTTCTGATATAAATTAAATGCCATGAGTTTAATATTAGTTATCAAAAATATATTCATTTACAAACCTAGGTCTATCGATCTGCTCTAATTTAATTAGGTAGTGACTACATTAAAAAAAAACTTTTAGAATAGAATAGAATAGAAAAAGTTTATTTCAATGTACAACTTAAAAATTAGAATACAGAAATTAAAATACATTTAAAACTTAAATACTAGATAATTAGTAGGTACATTGAAAAAGGTAACCACTCAGCAATATGCTGTAATACTGAGTATTACAGCGCTGGTGTTCTGTGGTTCCCATTCGTGCTCTTGCACTGATCGAGACATTAATATAAATTGAAAAAAAAAGAGTATTAACTATTGCTATTTAAAAACAAGAATGCTGTAATGAAATTGGAAATAAACATTTGATTAGGGCTTGTATATGTAGACAGATTGTAGACAGATGACTTTTCAATATCACCTATCGCTACAGTACCTATACGTCCACTGGGTAGCCTTCTGAGGTAAGACTTTGTCAATATCCTCTTAATCTAATTAATAATATAAATATAAATAATTTCTGTAAGTGGACTTGCAAACATGTCTGAAAATTGAGTTCTTTATGTATCTTGTTACAAAACTAAATGAGACATTATGAGACAGGTGTAAATACAATTGCAAGACAAGTTTACTGGTGGGATTCAATAGGTATGTTGCGTTTTAAAAGACTATTTTTTAACTTTTGCCGTGTGATGCCGGCCTAGAATAGCATCACCCCATATCTTTCCCGTGGGAGTCGTAAGAGGCGACTAAGGGACTCGAGGGTGTGTATTGCAATTTTAGGCGATAGGCTGACAACCTGTCACTATAGCGATACACAATATACCGAATAACCCTCAAACATTTGTCAGACGTGGTGTAAATGGCCGTTTTTTGCGGCTGTATGTGTATGTATTTTTTTACTGAAGGCGGGTTTTGAACCTATGACTTTTGCTATCACTGAGCTACCGTTGTTTGGACTCTGCTTTTGGTGGTACAAAACACATTAAAGTGCCTTAAAATTTTGTTGGTATTAAACGTAGGGTTTTAATCCTTCTGCACGTAAAAGCACACATTGTGTCCTCTAAGTCTCATACTAATCACATACTTGCGAAATTCACACAAGCAATGATGTGAAGTGCCTACGCTTTTATTTAAAACTGCCGAAACTCAATTTGTTTCTAGGAATAGGAATTCTAAAATGTTTATCACCTAATTTTCAAGCGCCACGGTTGCACTCCGGTGCATGAATGTTGCTAATTTACCGCGCGACACGACTTTGTGTCAAACAGTCGTTCAGAATTTATGTTGCCTCATTCAACTTCATTAATTAGTAGTGTTGAACAAGTTACTGTTTCCGCTTTCGTTAGCACTAGTCGCTTTATTTGCTGCTTTTTTCAAACTCATACTTTATCGGAATTATGAAGAGCTTTGAAATATCTGCAGGTCTTGTACGCTTGCTAATGGGATTTCAAATTAATAGTCTCCACTGGCGCAGATCAGTGAGTTTGTAAAGGCATTGCCTCAACACAAGCCAGGTTTCACGATGGGTTGTTTTAGGTTTAGCCAGGACCAACGAACCATGTTTTACGGTGTGCTGACAACTCTCGAATACGTAAACCACAAAGGCTGTTTGTGTACGTTGCTTATAGAAGAATTTGTGACCCAAAACAGAGTCAAAAGAAACGAAACTTGATATCCTCAGGCAGGAGTATGTATGCACGTTTACTGTTGTGTTTGGTTTTGAGTGTGGAATAAAGTGTTTTTACGTATTTACTTTTATGATGTAAGTATCTTCTTGTATTTGATGTTGCTACTTACAACATGATCGCTATTTCAAATTGATATCAAAAAAGGAATAATTGAGTTTTATCAGGTCTCTCCCTTGAGGTCTTCTAAGAAGTATTAAACAAGAATTGACAGCATCAGCGGTATGGCGGCGGCGGGAGCTGCGGCTTACCCTTGTGGGCTTGAGGCTTACGGGTCGTACCCTCGCGCGAATTATAGCCCGACATCCCCTGAATACTAAATTGGAGGATAAAAATTCACCCCTCAGGTGTCCGCTTCTAAGTCGACAGATCTGTTGTCTTCAAAACAGAACAGTAAATAGACATGTGAGGGATTGGGAGATCAGGCGAACAGGTAAACAAAAATGTTTTATGTTTATGTTTTGTTGAGCTTTGGCTAACAAGGGTCCGCTCAATTTTACACAGCAAACATTTTGTGTAATCTTAAGTTTCAACTAGGGTGGATGTTAAATCCATATAAACAGATTTTCGGGCAACGAAATAAGGCAGGGGTATAAAGAAAATGCACAATAGAGAATGTACTGAATTAGAAATGCCAGTAGGGTGTATCGTGGAGGATTGTACGAAATTCTACAGTCAAGCTCAGAGGCTGGATTATACAGTTTGGACTTATGCGTCTTACATTAGCGGCTTGAGTGTATAACTGAACGTGAGCTTGACTGTACCTATCAGTAGTGTCACGGAGCAAGGTGCAAACAAGCGCGCTGACGCGTCTCGGGCAAGACATAGCCTAGACATAGCATAGCCGACTTCTGCCGAGACATAGCCACATACCAATGAGTTCAGAACCAATATAGCACTCATGTGCATAGGTATAGAATACTATCTAGTTTCCACGACCAACTTAATTTTTAATAACTGAATCAATGCCTTGTTGCTACTTAAACCAATGAGGTACTATATTTTCCCAATAGTAAAAAACTCCCCAATCCAGTCCTAGGCTTAACCGTCGGTAAAACACCAATAATAGCATTCTCTAATGGAAATGGTTGCCAGTAAAATATATTTGCGGACGTGTCGGGTCGGTCGGTTGAGTGGCAACCTGATTTGCTCTCTAAGGAGTCCAGAATAGGGTTGGAGTTCATTCAAGCTTGGTCACGAGCATTCTGGATGCACTTGTGCCAAACTAATTGGCTTGCAACTTCAGCTGAATAAAAATCCATTTGGAGGCCGGAACCTGGTAAATAGTGCTGTGCTCGTATCCTGAATGTTTCATCTACTTTAATTGCTGGTTTCGAAGCTAAACGTCTCTCCTGAGGCATTTAAGGCGAGTGTAGCCGTCAAAGACATCTACATTGGCGCAACTTCAGAAAAAAAAGTTTTCTCTTTATACAAATAATCTATCGGAATTTCCGATGCCCAAGTTAGTATTTGCAAACTCAATGAAATAGTCGCTGCAATTAAACTTATGGAAAGAAGTGCCTTAAAACGGCCACTTTTGGTATTTATTTCCATAACTTTAATTACAGCGAATATTTTATTGAGTTTGCAGGTTCTAATTTTACATGAGTTAAGGCACGTATTCATAAATCGCTCTCAACTCTGAGATCGATCTTGAGTACGAGTTTGAGATGTCGTTTAGTACTGGCTGACGTTGTAAAAACTTGAGCATCGGATATTCTGATAGATTGTTTGTATAAGAGAAAACTTTTCTTGGGAAGTGGCGACACCGTCGAGGTCGTTGACGTCTTCACTCGCCTTAAGTTATCTCCTAGGTAAGAACGTTTTAAAATGACCCACGTTATTTGGTTTCTTTTTGTTTCTCTGACATCGTTTTTGTTTTCATCACAAATAAATACCGTGTTTGATGATTCTGTTAATTATTGCTGAATTTGTATGGACGATTTGTGTTTACGCCGGCTAAACATGCGTGAATTCAATTATTTGAATACCTTCTTAAGTCAAGAGACAAAATACAAACGGCGCTCAGCGGTGACAACTTACCATCGACTAGGCCATTGTAATCGAAAGTTTCTGAAAAAAAAAACACTAAATGTCAAAGCACGTGTGATGCAGCTGTTACCGAGATTACAGTTGAGGTATTTACCTACTGGTGATCGATCGATAGGGCTGACATCTGTCATAGAACTGACGGATGGTTGAGCAAGCGGATTCTCGAGAGGAAGCCACGCCACGGCAAGCGTAGCGTTGGCCGCCCTCGGATCAGGGCCCCGATTTTCTTATATTTCATACATTGTAATACCACTGAAACTCAATTGTTAGTATGTTGCCATAGTAGGTACTTACTTCAAACTGTTAACGGAATACGAAACGGGCAAAACCATCAAGCTAACACTCTATTGAAATACAATTGAGACGCTTTTGAAATAGCGGAATACAGCAATAGACCAGACCAATTTCTTAAAGAAAGTTGCTGGTAGCGACTGGATGGTGAAATCGGCAGATCGTGCCTTACGGCGGAGCAGACTGTTATAGGCTGATGTGATGATCGATAGTGTTATGCAGCGCAGCACTAGCTCCAGTCGCGTCACGTGCGCGGGTGAAGGATCTCTGCAGCGACCTCTAGCGGTGGACTGAAGCTCTTTACTGCGTGGTATATGGCACAAGGCACAAGAAAAAGGAAATTAGATAAATTTGTCTTAGCATGTGCCGTGTGATGCCGGCTTAGAATAGCATCATCCCATCTCTTTCCCGTGGGAGTCGTAAGAGGCGACTAAGGGACTTGAGGGTGTGTATTGCAATTTTAGGCGATGGCCTGACAACCTGTCACTATGGCGATGCACAGTTTTCCGAATGACCCTCAAGTGTGTGTCAGACGTGGCGTGAATGTCCGTTTTTCCTGCCGTTTACGCTCTGCCTTCCCCGCGAGGGATAATAGGCGTGATATATGTGTGTGTATCAGTCCCGTGTTATAGCTAGACGTAAAATGTTATTGTTACATTAACAGCCACAATAGTCCACTGCTGGACGTGGGCCTCTCACAAATGAAGGGTATGTCAGTATGACGTCACACAGGTCAAATGAAGGTTTAGTTTTTTTTAATAATCTTCAACTTTTTCTTACTAAATATGAGAATGTTTTAAATTATCTCCGATAGTTTTCTTATTTTTGTCTTCCAGCTAAGCTTTACATTACATAAGTAACAACCAATTAAAGGCAGAATTTCACCCAAGTTATTTATTATTTTAAGTAAGAAGGTACTAAAATAAACTAAGCGGAATAAATACAAAAGGTGTTTTTTGAACAAATTAGGTATATATTTCCATTTTAGTTTAGTTTTCGAGCCGCGTGAAATCGGATAGCGTCCCCCATTTCTTACCTGTGGGTGTCGAAAGAGGCGGCTGACTGAACTCAACGGCGGTTTCATGTGTACATATGGACCTATTAGGCTGCTGAAGTAATCATAATCATAATCATAAATTTTATTGCATATCATAATCAATAATGTACAGGTATTACACATTTCCTTTCATTTTCAATTACTTTTAAATGGATAGATATAATTCATTACTTTTAGATTAATTTCAATTTACTAGTACTTACTGTATTATGATAAGTCTATATAGGCATGTTTTGGTAGGTATGTACAAATTGTAACCGAGCGATACTCTCCATGAAACTTTATCGTTTGGCGAAAAATTTTAAATGTCTTTACCTGTACTTGCCAAAAGTATTTCTAATGAAAAGTAAAAAAAATATCATTTTTTGGCGATGGGCGGGCGACCTGTTACTATAGTTATAGTTCGTATGTACACGCTTTCTGAAATGGCCCTCAAATATTTGACAGACGTGTTGATAAAGACCGTTTTGCGGCCGTTTATGCTCTGCCTATCCCGCAAGGGATGATGGCGTGATGTGTGTATGTATTATGTATTTATTCGACATAAATAGTAAACCCTCTTATAAATACGATAACTTTTATAAGCATAATATTCGCGGTGCTTATAGAGGTAGGGGATGGAAACCGGAATTCCTAAAAAATCGGAAATCTGTTTTTTAATCTCGATATATTAATTCCGGTATTCAGAGTTCAAAATGCAGGTAAGTTATATTTAACAACATGTACATAATCAATTTACATATAAAATATATACATAAATAAACACTAGTTATCTAATTAACTAGTTTTGGAAAAAAACACGGATTTTGTGGATTTCCAATTTTTTCTACAGTTTCTGGAGCTTACCTAATCAAAGAATGCTATACTCACTGGCGTCACCTAACCATTGGAACGAATATTCTTTGCTACCATCTGTTCTATCTTTGCACGCACTTTTTCACGTTATTACTTATGTAACTATTCACGCCCCCTGCGTGAACTTCCCAAATAAAATAAAGTTTTTTATGTTTTCTATAACTAGCCAAAACTGGAACTCCGGAATCGTTCGTCATCGTCATTTCCGACATAATCAAATGTCGGAAAATAAAAACCGGTTTTAAGAACCTCCCTATTCTACATGCCCTGGTTAGAGGTAGGGACGTAAAGCGAATTACTCCCGTTGATCCGTGGAAAGTTTCACTATTACCGCGCGAGTGTGATCCCTTTCCCGTTACCTTTACTTTCTATGTAAATGAGTTAAGCTACTCGCATGGATGGATGCTCTTTTTTACATTTTATTTTTATTATATTACCCAAACAACCTATACGATTAAAAAAGCTAAAACCAAACTCTTACATTTTCGTATTAAGACTGCTTATTTTTTGACAAACAACCACAACTTTAAGTATTAAACCGGGTCGGGTAAAATAGAAAGGGTATATCAAGCCGAAAGTGGGAAAATGGGGAAAGTTGTTCAGTTTCATGAGCACCTTTCGGCTTGATATACCCTTTCTGTTACTCCCTGTATGTTTAGGTATCTACTCCATTGAATAAAATCGGTAAGAAAACTGTGGCAGCCCTTGCCAAAAGTGGAAATAATCGAAAAAAGGCCCTAGTGATCCTTCTGTACATTCTCTATTTTGTGTCCGCATGGAGTCCAGTCATTGATAAGTTGAAACCGCGCGATTTATCATGGGAACAATCGTCGGATACTGTGAGTGTTGTGTGCCGCAAGCCTAGTGCAATGTTTACAAACAATCAATAATATTAAAATTATAAAGACAAGACAATTATAAAGAAATGTGGGTTGCAGAACATCTCGTCACCCGCCGCCTAGATGACAACTCGCTGGGACGTTAGTCAACCCGCGACCACAATACATGAAACTGTATTGAAACGTCGGGACACAGGTAAATTACTAATATTTACCCAAATACTATCGCGATAGACCCGGTCTAATACTTAAAATGAGTGAAAGTGATCGCGACATCGCGAGTGCTTAAAAAGTTATATAACCAATAAACCAACCACAATTTACAGTTTACAGTTATTATTGAATTGTGATTACTCATTGAACCAGAATTCCTAAATTTAGCTCAAATATCGGATACTCAAAACCGGTTTTGAGAACCACTCAATTCTACTCGTATATGCCCTGGTTAGAAACAGGGACGTGAAGCGAATTACTCCCGTTGATCCGTGGAAAGTTTCACTATTACCGCGCGAGTGTGATCCCTTTCCCGTTACTTTTACGAGCGCGCCACCAGTCGCTTTCGCCGGCGATATGTAAATTATATTGACTAAGAAGGCTCTCCCACTCCTCTAGTCGCTGAGTGCCTAAACCGCAATATTCCAATTTCGCGTTTTGCCTAGACCTAACGAGAGATTGGCATACCGATGTTTAGACCTAACAAGAGATCGACATACTGATGTTTAGACCCATTGAGTACTAGTTAATGAGCGAAGTAGGTGATCGGTGATATTTTAGTTTATAAATGAGGAAGACGAATTGAAGTTTATAGTATAGTCCGTAAAATAAAGCTTGATACCTGCGACGTTAGCGACGTTCTGTCAGACGAAAGGTAATTGTGAATTCCGATTAGATTCCCATAGAAATACGCGTAACGGATGTGTATGTCAAACCATTTGAAGATGCGTCTGTCAAAGTAAAAACGCAATAAAAACGCTAGCAATAACTTTAACATCGATTTATACCTGTGAGGAACTACTAGCAGACGCATCCGCACTGTAGCCGTATTTGTAAGAGAATAAGATCAGAATTTGCAATTTCCTTACGTCTAACAAACGCATGCGTTACGGTGCGTTACAAATACGCAGCTACAGATGACAAGTGAGAGAACAGCCTTAGCTACTCGCGTGGATGGATGCTCGTTTTCATATCTTATGTTTTATTTATGAAGATTGACCTAAATACCTTATTTTTATACAACGAACCCCAATTTACAGATAGCAGCTATTGAATTGCGAAGACTTTCACTTTAATATTTGCCTATATAAAACTATCTGAAGAAAGGCTTTTATATCACTAGTTAGGGGTAAAGGGATCCAGGTTCTCCTAACTTACCATAAGTGCTGTCACTTTCCGTCAAATAGGTTTAGGAAAGGATGAGAGATATTTTAGTCATGTCATATAATTTGACGCAAAATACGTGTTATCCGTCAAAATAAGGCGACGATGATAACCATAGCTACTACATTTACTAGAAATTGCTAAGAATCCATTAAATATTTTAAACATGACAGGACCAAGATATCTCCTATCCCTATTTGACGAAAGTGACAGCCCTCATTTAAAATAAGTTAAGAGAATTTATATCCCGAATTGAGAGCATTATCTGCTTGCTAAAATTAGTTAATAAGTTTTATTTTGTACAAGAAGTACTCTTGAGAATTAAACTTTCCTCTTTAAGCATTTTCTTCGTTAAAAAAGTTTATTGTTAGTTGAAAAAGTTAATTACTTCTTTTTTCAATCGAGTTAAATTGTACTCAATTGAATTAAGTCGAGTTGAGTTCAATTGGACTTATAATAAACATACTTTTGGACTATGACGCAATTCTTACGTTCACAAGTTTAATTTTAGTTTCTGAATAATGATGATATACGGATGCAAAAAGTAAGCTGCAATTTGTCGCTTACTTAGACGGCGGTTGTTACACAACCATGTCAGAATCCTACTACTAGTAGTCGGCGGTTGAAAAACTCTGACACCAGGGTTCATCGGGTCGTTGACGATCTGGTGACCCACATGAAAAGAGAGAGAGAGAGTCGCTTACTTAAAGATATCGAATCAAAAATAAAAATCCGGCAAAGACTTTCTTTAGCCTAAAAGCACAGAATGACCCAATTAAATCGCAAGTATGGTCGGATGATGCACAGTGAAATATATAATTTGCTGACTGAATATTTGAATAAGAAGCAAATCAAAAATCCAATATGTTCTCTCGACTGACCGATTAGCAATAAAAGCGATTCTTTGCATTTTTCCGTGTCAACCTGGGGGTAACGACGACGATTTTGTTACATTTTAAGAGGTATCAACCTCCAATACCTAAATGACTATAAATAATTTAAAAGTGAAAAGAAAACTTTCAACTTAATGAGTGCCTAGCAGACGCAATGATTTTAAAATTTCGCATTTTGCTTATTAGAAAAATTAGGCAGTAGGCAGTGGAGTGCCACTGTAGCTGATATGACGCGGTGAAGAAGGTACTTTTAAATATTCTGTGGCGATGATAGGAATCAAAACTGAATCAAGTAGAGAAACCGTTATACAGGGTGTTAGGGACAGCCCTCCAAATATTCATAGGGTACCTAAATACCATGCAGACAATTTTTTTTTCTTTATTTGGGGAGCTTTAATACTGATACTGACTCTATAAGTGGGAACGTTAATACTGATACTGAAGTACTTTCTACTAGAAATATATGCTTGGAATGGCAAAAAAAAAACAGCGTTCCACACAAAATTAAGTTCAGGGCCCTGATTCTCAAATTTGTTTGGCATTGTAATGCCTTCATGCCGTGTGATGCCGGCTTAGAATAGCATCACCCCATTTCTTGCCCGTGGGAGTCGTAAGAGGCGACTAAGGGAATTGAGGGTGTGTATTGCAGTTTTAGGTGATGGGCTGACAACCTGTCTCTATGGCGATATACAATTTTCTGAATGACCCTAAAATATTTGTCAGACGCGTGTCCGTTTTTTGCAGCCGTTTTCGCTCTGCCTACCCTGCAAGGGATTATAGGCGTGATGTGTGTGTGTGACTTGACTGAAATATATTCTGAGGTGAAAATTGATCAGTTGTATGGTATGTACCCTTTTAGAATTTGTACTGTCCTTTACACCCTGTATAATCCGTAAACCATCAAGCGTTCGTAGTATATACGGTACGTGCTCTGATTTGATCCGTAACCACCCGAAAATCCAGCTGAATATAATAATATGGAGCTCTGAAATAACAAGAGAGCAAACCGCTAGACCGAAGAACGTACTTGTGCAAATAGGTGAGCACTAGAGATGCGGGTAAGCGTAGTCTAGTCGGGTATTTTGTAGTCGGTTTCTAGACGGCTGAATGTTCAATCAGTCGACTGTTAATACGACATTTAATTTAAATATGATTATTCAATAAAACTAGCCATAAAATGCATGTTTGAAATAACACCAACAACTGTTTATTGGTAGACAACTCCTAAAAGTATCTATATGTGACCGTAATAATGGTCGGCTCAGCCGATTAGTCGACCATTTTGGTAGTCGGCGACTAGTCAGTTACTAGTCTGATTATTTTAATCCCTAGTATACCCGTTAATATTATGTTTTTAATATTAAGAGAGGGAAGTAAGGTTAAAAATAAATGGTACACAATGGCCCCAACTCGTAAAGTAAAATCACCAAACCTATTTTAAATTAGCGCTGTCCCTTTTTGTTAAATGGGTTTAAAAAGGATAGGAGATATCTAAGTCATGTCATGTCATATAATTTGACGCAAAAAACGTGTTATCTGTCAAAGTTACGAAGTAAGCAATGGTGACTAAATTGACTAAAAATGACGAACAACCCATTAAATTTTTTGAACATGACTAGACTTAAATATCTCCTATCCTTTTCTAAACCTATTTGACGGAAAGTGACAGCGCTGATTAAAGAGTCATTAAATTTCTTGTGTCAACGTGTACCATTCATATTGTACAGGGGAAGATAGGCCTTAAGCCGATTAGTCTGTAGTCGGTTAGTCGGTCATAACCATAGTCGGTGCGTTTCTAGTAAGTACACTTCACGTACGAGTAGCACAAGGTAGAACTTGAGCGCTAACTGGAGCTAAGATAATGTTTATCTACATTTAGACCGAGATACGGGCGAATATCACACGACTTCAGATCTTGTAGTCTATTATTTTGAAAGTTCAATAACTTGGATTTGGATACGTGTTTCTATTTGTGTATGTAATGGTGACTTAGAGTAGCATCAGCCTTATTTTACCCGTGGTAGTAAAAAACAATATGAACATGGTGTATGACAACAGACCCCGCCCCTCCCAATAGGGGCACGTCCAGTGGACTATTGTGGCTGTTATCATCATCATCGTTTATTCAGTAAACAGTACAACTGTGTGTGAAAATATAACATACATTAAATATTTGCCTTAACTAAAAAAATAAAAAAATACAATACAAATACAAAATAACATCATGCACATTAAATAATCATCTCAATCATAAAATAATAACTCATTAATAAAGATTCAATTAAAAATGTCAAAAAATCAAACATAAATTACATTTTAGGATAGTTCATTTCAATATTGCACATAAATAATAATTATTAAAAGATAATAACATTTACTAGAATTCATCTACTGTATAGCAATTTTTGTCTAAAAGTAATTTTTTCAATTTTTCCTTAAATACATTCAAATTATTTTCACATTTCAATTCTACCGGTAACTTATTAAAAAATGTCACAGCTTGATATCTACAGTAATGTCGTGCAATCTCTAGTCTAGGATTGATTTTATGATCTAGATCTTTGCGCCTAGTGCATAAACGTGCATTCATTTCTGCATTTGACTCAAACAAAGCTCTCTTTTTGACTACATCCGTTAAAATCAATAAAATATAAAGGGAAGGAACTGTTAAGATCTCGTATTTGCGGAAGAAATCCTTACACGATTCCCAGGGAGGAATGCGGGCAATGGTTCTAATGGCCCTCTTTTGTATAGTGAATGCCTTGGTCATGTTATATTTATAACTTTTTCCCCAGCATTTCAAACTGTACCGTAATTTAGATTCAATCAGCGCAGAATAAACCATTTTTAATTGTTCTAATGGTAAAAAGTCTCGAAGGACGAACTGATGGTGCTGTCTAATGCACTCAACTCTACTTTCCAATTTAGGGACGAATCAATATAGACACCCAGAAATCTAGTCTCTTGAACCAAGTCAATTTTCACACCATTCAAAGCCAGTTCCAGAGTATCAGAGCTTTTTGTGGTCACGAGTTTCAAGGTACCCCCCATCAACAGAATATGTTACTCATTTTCTACAATTACTCGTTGAACACAAGTCTTGATTTTGAAACTGTTTATATTATTATGAAATGTAAGTAAGTATGTTGTTTTACAGATTCTTCCTTGAAAAAAAGTTAAATTAGGACATATTCTCTTGAAATCTGCTGCAGAAAATATTTTTGATTTTATCAGATTTTATGCCTACTTAGTGGAAATATAGGAAAAAACTTGCAATTTGAAGCAAATCGAATCTAAATTGAGAGTAGCCAGATTGCACTGTAGGATAACTTTAACTAAAAGTGTTCAATTTCTTCGTTCGTATTATTGCACTATTTGCAATATCGAGTGCGCGAGAATATTCTCTTTGTATGTACAATCCGACACTAGGTTAACTGTTCCCTTGGTCATACATTGGCTTCCATTCGGGAAGTAACTTCTTTTACATACATACATACATATATCACGCCTTCGTCCCCTGCGGAGTAGGCAGAGCGTAAACGGTCGCAAAAAACGGTCACGCACGCCACGTATGACAAACGTTTAGAGGGTTCGGAAAATTGTGTATCGCCATAGTTACAGGTTGTTAGCCCATCGCTTAATATTGCAATACACACCCTCGAGTCCCTTTATCGCCTTTTACGACTCCCATAGGTAAGAAATGGAGTGATGCTATTCTAAGCCGGCATCACACGGCGGTAACTTCTCTTAACTTACCTTAAATTAGCGCTTTCACTTTCTGACAAATATGTTAAGAAAAGGATAGGAGATATTATCAAAATCATGTCTTGTCTTATAATTTAGCTGTAATGCATCTACTATGGGAAGTAATTTTTTTTTACGTGTCCTGAAAATTTTTCTTGTAGGTACTTTCGTTTTGCCGTGTGATGTCGGCTTAGAATAGCATGACCCCATTTCTTTCCCGTGGGAGTCGTAAGAGGCGACTAAGGGACTTGAGGGTGTGTATTGCAATTTTAGGCGATGGGCTGACAACTTGTCAATATGGCGATACACAATTTCCCGAATGACCCTCAAATATATGTCAGACGTGGCGTAAATATCCGTTTTTGCGGCCTTTTACGCTCTGCCTACCCCGCAAGGGATAATAGGCGTGATATGTATGTGTGTGTGTAGTTTGGTAACATGGTCTCAATGCACACTAGCAGTTTTCGGAGGGCTGTCCCTTACAACCTGTATTGTGCTGTGGTTAAGTTGAGACCAGGGTTGGGGGCACAACTTTGCCTGTGTTTGAGCGTACTATAAGGTCGTGGAAATACCAAATGATGGCGCTGTGTATATTGCTATCGAGTTTATATTGGAATTCCTTTGCCTCGCTACAAGACAATAAGCTGCAGAAGTAAGACATAACCTCTTAATTAAGGCTCAATTACACGCACCTGCCTGATGATAATGACACACACACACACACACATCACGCCTTTATCCCTTGCGGGGTAGGCAGAGCGCAAACGACCGCAAAACGGACATTTACGCCACGTCTGACAAACATTTTATTTATTTATTTATTTACCGTTTATTGTACACAAAAACATTACAAAAGAAACACATACAAAGAATAACGACACAACAGGACAACTTATTTCTACTAAGAAATTTCTTCCAGCTGACCTACGTAAAGTGAGACTTTATTAGACAGGCGGATTAGGCGTGCACAATAGAATATAATAATATAAGAATAAACCTACACACGAATAGATTAAATATACCTAAATAAACTTACATTCAAAAATATACCTACAATTAAATAAACTGTACCTCAAAACATTTTGAGGGTCATTCGAAAAATTGTGCATAGCCATATTGATAGGTTGTCAGCCCATCGCCTAAAATTGCAATGTACACCCTCGAGTCCCTTAGTCGCCTCTTACGACTCCCATGTGTAAAAAATGGAGTGATGCTATTCTAAGCCGGCATCACACGGCACTGATGATAATGAAATCAAACTATTTAATTTGATAACTTATTCAGTATTCATAAACCATACTATGTAAATACAATTCAACACATAGGTTCATTATATTGGTATATGACAAGAAAAAAACATCTTTAGGAACACACGCTTCACTCAAGTTCACCTAATGACCCATGTGAATAATGAATGAATGACAGAAACGGGGACAACTTTTGACCCAGATGTACCTCAAATGGAAACTATTCAAATGTGCCAGTTGTTCCTTACCTTTTTTTAGGGATCCGTATTATAAAAGTAAAAATATGGAACTTTGATAAGATAACTTTCTTGTTCGCCATCTGTCCGTCCGTCCGTCTGTTACGACATGTCGGAAACGCTTTGAGCCTTATAGATATCAATTTATTCTATTCTTTTTTTTAAATGGCCTCTGTCAAGATATCAATTTGAAAATATAAGTGTCGGAAACCGCTTGTAGTGTAAAATAATCAAGCTCCTAACTTTACGTTAATAAAAGATGCGGCTGTTTATGCTGTAAAAACGCATGTTTTTTACCCTCTGAAGAGAATTATAATTTCATACCTCCTGTGGACCCAGAAATATAAACAAGTAGTTTTTTTAAAAGTACAAGTATGAAAAATCCTAAATTTTAGGAGCCGAAAAAGAACAAAATTTAAAGTTACTTGTTCAGGTGGGGTCTTCTTTCTTTACGTGTGGGATACCGAGTCGTCCGTATTATTATGAAAAGGTTTAGTGTGCATGTTAAGAAACCCTCGGTGGTTAAGTCCGACGAAACCCTCGGTGGTTAAAACCGAGTCGCACTTGGCCGGTTTTTCTTATTCCTTTATGACTTTCTGTATAAGTTCTGCATACAAAATATTACAAGCCCTAGGTAAGTAAGTACGTACAATAAAACTAACAGATGTTACAAAGACTCGTGTAAATATGTCAAAAAATATTTTTATAAATATCTTTTCATTTACATTATTTCCCTCCGAGGCAGCGGAAGTTTATTCATATTCCTTAAGGACGGAAAGCACGTAATGAATAAGTACGCGATTAACGCACACAAAAGGTCCCTGGAACAAAGGTCAGACGATCCATTGTGGGGGTGTGAAAGGATTTTCAGCGTTTTTTAAATAAAGATAGGAGTTTTTTATTTTCATTTATTACGTAGTACTAAAGGTACTTTCTGTTATGTAGAGAAAGAAAAGATACCTATCACTTTGGCGAATATGGCGATACACTGTTTTCTAAATGACCTTCAAATATTTTCAGATGCGGTGTAAGTGACAGTTTTTAACGACCGTTTATGCTCTGCCTACCCCACAAGGGATATAGGCGTGATACATGTATGCATTTGATTATGTAATTACTGTCAAATCGCACCCAAACTTCCCAAACTATGTGATAATACGTTCAATTAGCAATAATTGGGTTTCTAACGCCCGAAATGCGACTACATCTAGGTTAATCCAGTACCAGTTTGTTACATCTAGGTATAGGTAAATTGTTAATGGCTAATCCTATTAAGGCGAGTGTTGTTGTGAACGGCCTCGACAGTGGCGTCACTTCAAAAAAAAATATCTTCATACAAACAATCTATCAGAATGTCAGTTGCTCAAGTTTTTAGTTAAGTTAGTCCTTAAGTTAAATAAGAACCTGCAAACTCAATGAAATATTTGCTGTAATTTAAAGGTATGACAAAAAGTGCTAAACCGACACTTTTGGTATTAATTGCCGTAACCTTAATAACAGCGATTATTTCATTGAGTTTGCTGGTTCTTATAAAAACTTGAGCAACGGACATTCGGATAGATTGTTTGTGTCAAGAGAAAACATTTTTTTTGTGAAGTGGCGCCACTGTCGAGGGCTTTCACGACTACACTCGCCTTAAGTGTAAAGCGAATGTAAGCTTGTAGGACAAAATAATAAAGTTTATCATAAATCTTGGTATATAAATCTGCAGGTCATTTTAATAGTTTTCGTTCACAAAGCTTCTACAGAGGCCGTGCGCTTCTGGCCTGTTGAATTATTCATGAACTGACAGCTTCCTAAACTCTTTCGTTGCAATTCTGCCCGATTTTAGTTATATAGCTGCGAGATAATATTTTCTTGAGTTTGCACATCTATTACTCATCACAATACTTCGAGCAACACGGTCTTCCGTCTCGTTCCGACCCGGAAGGGAGGAGCCTTAGCCATTTTACTTCATAGAAATAGTTCTGTCGTTTTTTGCGGGGTGCGGGGGGAGAGGTAGGTAAAGCTGTCAAGTTAGTGCTTGACAATATCGATGCTTGACTATCGATGAATTTCAAAAGTGTAGGTACTAAGACGCTTGTGTTGTTTTTTTATTTATATTTAAAGCAAGTTACATAACTGTCTAATTCCAAGCTAAACTCCCGCAGTGGAAGCGATTTACACAGGTAAATTTCAAACAAAATACCAGGAGTTCAACTGGAGGCAGACAATGGCTGCGTTACGCAGCGCTAAATAGCATACGCTGCACAATATAGCAGCGCATACTATGAATTAAACGTGAACCTAAATCTATTTAACTTAATTAACTAAGTTGATTGAAATTGGCTAATGATGTGTTCCAACCCTTACATAACTCAAGTCGGTAGTAAATACCGTCTGCCGATCTGGCGTTACGTCACACGTATTAGCACTAGATTATAAGTAAGTACCTCCAAATTATATCACCCCACGAATTCCGCAATTCGTACTAAGGAGTCACAATGATATGGTACAACAAATATGACTAAAGGGAACACACCATTAACACGAATAAACAGGTTTACACTTACAGTCAACGTGCCGGTCCAAATGCATAAAATACCCAACGGAGAAAGGAAGTTCAGGGAATGGATCAAATCGGGATTCCGTGGGTACTTACAGGGCTGGGTGGAAAAGATATCGACACCCAGCATTCCACTACAGCCTTGGCGCGTTATTCACGTCAAACCACTCACAGCTTCTGTTCGTATTCCACTTTGATATTAGTCATTACGCGTGACCCAACCCGAATTTGGGCCGTACAAACGCGGGCCAAAATGGCCACCTGATGCCTATTCAACGCGACGCTCACGTGGAAGACGTCGAGACATCCAACAATCACTGAGCCTGGTATTCTAGTATAACCCAGGAGGACCGCAATAATACGATGCATCAACACGCGCGATCTCAAATTGAATCGTCCATTACACGCGGCATCACAAAACGCGTGGCGGGAAATCCGCACAATACGATACCCTCCCGTCCGAAAGGTTTTGAGTGACTGGCTAGTGCGGCGCCGAAACCACCGCTCGGCGCAGTCAGGCGCTCTGCGCGCACGTCGCCAGTCTCGCCCTGCGAGTGAGAAAGGGACAACACACGCCCAGAGCGACGCGTGCGATCGAGCACCGCGCCGCATTCATAGACCGTCATTAATACCTAACTGATTCCCCAGCATAGCAACGCTAAATTAAACATTCACCCGCCCTAGGCCGAATCCCTTAGGCCTATTCACTACTGGGGAGACGAGATAGCGTTGCTATTGCTCGCTTAAGAACTGAATCCCCTACCTGAACTGTCGCGACTCGAGGAGTGCCATCACTACCTGGGAACAAGTTGAGAATGCGCCCTCTGCGCCATCGCAGTGGCGGCAGGTTGGCATCCTTAACCAGAACGAGATCTCCGATGCGAGGGGGTTCAGTTCTGTCCGTCCACTTAAGGCGTTGCTGCAGAATGTGCAAATACTCAAGCGACCATCGCTTCCAAAAATTCTGAGACATTTGCTGCAGCAACTCATAACGCGTCAAACGATTGCTACTGACCTCTGTGTAGGGGTACTCTGGCAAGGCGTTAAGTGGTCGGCCAATTAAGAAATGCCCTGGTGTCAGGGCCTCCAGATCATTCGGATCTGAGCTAAGCGGACACAAAGGACGTGAATTGGGAACGGCCTCAATTTTACAAAACACGGTCGCTAGCTCCTCAAAGGTTAATATCGTTAAACCTATAACGCGCATCAAATGCGTCTTAGCGGACTTTACAACCGCTTCAAATATACCACCCCAGTGGGGGCATCCTGGTGGATCGAACACCCAGTTAATGCCCTGACGGGAGAGGCTCGTGCCGATAGCTTCCTCGTTTTCCGATAAAAACGTTATAATTTCTTTCATACATCGATCAGCGCCCTTAAAGTTGGTACCACAGTCCGACCTGATCAGCGCTGGTCGCCCTCTTCGCGACACAAATCTATCTAAAGCTGCTAAGAAAGCCTCCGTAGTGAGGTCGGCCACGAGTTCCAAGTGGACGGCCTTGGTTGCTAGGCACACAAACACGCACAAATACGCCTTGATTGACTTCGCGTTGCGAAGGCGTGATGCCTTTACCATAAAAGGCCCCGCAAAGTCCGTTCCCACACCCGCAAACGTCCAGGCTTCCGTCACCCGGTCCGGTGGGAGATCTCCCATCTGAGGTTGCATTGTGGCTGCCTTCAACCGATAGCAAGGCAAGCACCGAAACACAATGCTCCGTACCGTACGTCGTCCAGACAAGATCCAAAACTCGCGCTGCAGAATAGCCAAAAGTGCATTGCAGCCCGCATGCGAGTTTTTCTGGTGACGATCCCTAACTATAAGTTCTACCAAAGGTCCCTTCTTTGGGAGTAACAGCGGATGCCGTGCTGAAAAGGGCAGGTTAGCGTTCCGAAGTCTACCTCCAACCCGGAGCATTCCATGCTCGTCCACGAACGGGTTGAGGCGCACAAGACCTCCCTTCAGCTTTCCACGGCCATCCCTGAGCAGCCTGGCCTCTTCCTCAAAATGTTCCGCCTGGACGACCCCAACCAATAAACTTAGAGCCGCATTCCGCTCCGCAGGCGAGAGGACAGGTGCCAAGTTCCGTTCTGCTTGAGGTTTTCTACAGTTGTTCACGAACCGTTTGATCCAACCTGTCACCCCTAGAAGTTTGTCGAGGGAGCTGTATCGTTCCAGCAAGAAAGCCGCACTAGGCTTAGGTACGATCTGCCCTACGTTCACTCGCAAACCTCGATCAGGTGGCCCAAGCGGCGACCCGCACTCATTGTATGGCCATCTCTCAGGTGACTCAGTCAGCCACTGAGGTCCCCACCACAGTGAGTGACCTACCAAATCAGGGGCCCTACATCCCCGTGAGGCGCAGTCCGCTGGGTTCTGTTCTCCCGGTACGTGTCTCCATACCAACGGAGTTTCCGATCCTTTAATCTGTGACACCCGATTTGCCACGAAAACCTCAAGAGTATGTACCGACGTCTGTAACCAGCACAGAACTATCCTACTGTCGGTCCATGCGTACACCGTTTCATCCAAATTGATGGTACCGCGTAGATTACTAGCGACATAATGTAGCAAGCGCGTGAGAAGCGCTGCTCCCGCCAATTCCAACTTTGGAATGGTCCATCTTGTCCTAACCGGAGCCACCTTACTCTTGGCCATAACTAGACGCACGTCTACAGTTCCCGTTGAACTGACTGTCCGCAAATAGACAGCTGCCGCGTACCCTCGCTCCGAGGCATCACAAAACCCATGTAGGGTAGCCTTACATCCCACCGATGGGAGCAATTTGCGAGGTATGGCGATGCGTACGATCCCTGGTAAGGTGGTCACAAACTTGGTCCAATCATTCAACAGCTCTCCGGAGAGCTGGTCGTCCCAACCCAAGTTTGCTATCCACAACCTTTGCAAGAAGCACTTCGCCATGAACGTCACCGGTGCGATCCACCCGTTAGGATCGAAAGTTCTGGCGATCGTCGATAATACCGAACGCTTCGTCCAAGTCTTCTGCAAAAGGTCTGGCTCGATCTGATACGTAAAGACATCATGCGTTGGCCTATATTGCACCCCTAGGATGCTCAACGTATTTGGATTGTCCGGGTTCTCGAAAAGGTGCGGGTCCTGCTGGAACTCACCTGGCAACCCGGCCAGGAGCTCTGGACAGCTGGACAGCCATTTCCGCAACTCATAACCTCCTGATTCCATGATCGCGATCAGCTCGTCTCGTAGTAGCAGTGCTTGTTGCACGCTATCTGCACCCGTGCAGATGTCATCCACGTAGACGTCGCGATCCAGTACTGCTGCGGCTCGAGGGAATCTTACCCTTTCCTGTGCGGCCAACTCTCGCAGCGTGCGTACTGCCAAAAACGGACTTGGCTTCAGACCATACGTTACCGTGTTAAGCTCATAAGTGACCATCGGCTCGTCAGGGCTCTCACGCCACAAAATCAGCTGGTACCGACGGTCATCCGGGTGTATAATTGTTTGGCGAAACATCATTTTGACGTCTGCGACGAACGCTACTTGGTGCAACCGAAAATCTGTGAGGATGTCCACAATGTCCCGGTTCAACTTGGGACCCGCGTGCAGACACTGGTTCACAGACACACCATTCGATGTAGGAGCAGAACCGTCAAACACTACCCGTATCTTCGCCTCCGGTGACTTCAAAACAGCCAGGTGTGGTATATAGTAATGCTCGACACACCTCCAATCTATGCTGGACACCGACATGTGGCCTAACTCTAGGTACTCCCTCATGAATTCGATATACTTCTGCCGAAGTGCTGCATCTCGCTTCATCTTTCTCTCCATAGCCAGTAGTCTCCGTTCCGCGATCTGTCGCGAACTACCTAAGGAGGGGCGGTTTGGGAGAAATGGCAGCCTGGTAACAAACCTACCTGACGAACTTCGTGCAGTGTTGTACTGATAGAACAGCTCGCACTCGTCATCCTCTGGCTTCCGTCTATCCGCCGTGGGTGGCTCCTCAGACTCCCAAAACCTCTGCAGCACCTCCGACAACACACTACCATAGAGAACCGTATCGCCCTCTGGTAGGTCCTGAGGTCTCCAAACTGGGCCAAAAATAACATACCCCCCTGTGGTATCAACGGCCACTAAACCAGTTTGCTGAAGTACCCGTTTTCTGCCACACCAGAATCTCCCGAGGACGTCTGACCCGAGGAGAACGTCCACCGTACCAGGAGTATCAAATTCAGGATCAGCTAACTCTAAGCCTGTGGTTAACCCTCGTACCGTTGACGGTAACCGAACCTGAGGAAGATTCCCTACCACTTCATCCAGCACCACTGCTGAGGCATGATAGCTGACCCCTGTACCTGTATTACCTAATGTGAACTCGAAGTTCACCTGACCCCGAACGTCAGGCACATCTACACCTCCAATACCTACAGCCCCATCCGTTGTGGGCCTTATATTTAAGCGTAGCCTACTCACCAGCTTACTAGACACAATACAACCCTGAGCCCCTGTATCTAACAAGGCTCTTACCTGTATGCTGCGGCCACCGTATCCCCATACCCAAATCATTGCCGTAGGCAACAATACCGTAATTGGCCGGGGGGCCGAAGCTGGCGTGTAGGCGGCGATTACCTAGCAGGAATCTAAGCGCGGAGTGTCCGCGTCCTGCGGGGGGGTCCCCTCTCTCCGTACACCTTCGAGTGGGTCCCACTCCTGCTGATAGGGACCTCTGGTCCTGTACGCCATGGCTGGCAGCCTATAGTAACCCTGCGGCAGGCGCGCGTACCGTGGATGCGCCTGTAGCCGCGGGTGCTCAGCCAAGGGGAGAGGCATGCGTGGGTCATGAGACCTCACCATGTTGTTCAGTCCCGCCGAGTACTGCATGTACTGGCCCTGGTATTGGCACCCGCCCGTAGCATCACGTATCTGTGATGGGTGCCCCTGACCTTGGACCTGTGACCACCTACCCTGTCCCGGCACCTGCTGCCGAGGTGGTGACTGTCTCGCGCGTGGTGAAGGGGGCATCACCTGCTGATGTCCCTGGCCTCGTCCCTGAAACCCTGGTGGAAGAGGACTCCTCCTTGGAGGGGGTGGGGAGCGTTGCTCCCGTCTAGGTAGGGCAGACTCCGTCCGCTGACCCGCGTCAGCTCTGCCTCCGTAATCTCCGCTGCGGTTCATGCATAGGAGCTGATGGTGGGCACCCTGGCAGTACCTGCAGTTGGTGCTTGATGGGCACTCTCGCACCTGATGCGGCCCCATACACCTAAAGCACCAACGCCGTTGCTGCACCACACCACGACGTTTCTGCACCCGCTGTGCAGCGAACTCCTCACACGCAGTCACCTGATGCCCCGCCTCTCTGCAGTAGGCACACCTCGTTTCCAAATTAGCGACGTTGTATCGCCTGGGTGGCCTACTCTTACCGTCTCGCGCCTGTGCACCCGGCCGTTCCGGGCGGCGAGCGGCCGCAGACTCCGCGTGAGGCGACTCTCCAAATTGGGCATCTACCCGCCTGCACTCGGCCTCGAGGAAGGACTTGAGCTCCTCGAAGGTCGGGAGGTAATCAGATGTCTTACCTCCGTGCGACTGTTCAAAACGAGCGGCCATGTCGCTCGGCAGGCGGCGCAACAACGTGTGGACCAGGATATAATCATAGCCTGACACCGGCATCCCCTGTCTCTCAAGAGCGTTCACTGCAACGCAGACAGGGTTGAGCACCTTGGCCCTGAGGTCCGTCCCTCGTGTGATGGTCGGCACGGTGAGCCACTGTTCCAGGAGTTGGTCAATCATGAGACGTTTGTTGCTGTATCTCTCGATCAGCAAACCGCGAGCCGTCTCGTAACTTGCATCATCGACTGGTAGATGCTTTACCAGCTCATGGGGCTCACCTTGCAGCTTGGCCATCAATTGTGCCATTTTATATGCCGGCTGCAAGTCAGTGCGGTTATGAATCACACTGTCAAACAGATCCTGGAATCGGGTCCAATCCGTGTAGTCCCCGTGGAAGACCGGAATAGCCACAGCCGGCAGGGGCACTTGCACCCCCGGTCCCCGCGGACCATGGGATGGGTCCGGCTCCCCAGCCCTACGCCTGGTGATCACAGCAGCCGCCTGCTGGATCTCCTGCCCCATCTCCAGGCACTGGGTCACATTCGCCCGGACCATAAGTTTGGCCTCCTCATCAGGCGTCCCATCAAATAACTCCTCGCATCCAGTGAGGCAATCCAACACCTCCGCGACCCGTTCGTCAATCCGTTGCGCACAAGCGATGAGTGCGTCCTCTCGGTCCCCGCGACCGACCATCGCCTGCTTAGTCGCGAACCAAATTAGGTGCGTTCTAATTTTTGCCTGAAGCTGTGTAATTGTGGGAGCCATGGTACCAACTCAAAGTAACACCGAACCTTACAATAAAAAAAAACAATAATAAACAATCGGCCCTGATCCTACCGCTAGGATATCCGCACAGGGTAAACACAACGATAATAAAGCAATTCACTAATTGATTGGCCCTGATCCTACCGATAGGATATTCTACACAGGGCACACACTACAATCACAATAAATATATTTTTTTTTTTTATGTAGGTAGATTAAAAATCTTATACTAAAATAATCTTAAATCTAGTGGTTTTCTGAACCACGCTCTGCTACCAAAAATTGTCTAATTCCAAGCTAAACTCCCGCAGTGGAAGCGATTTACACAGGTAAATTTCAAACAAAATACCAGGAGTTCAACTGGAGGCAGACAATGGCTGCGTTACGCAGCGCTAAATAGCATACGCTGCACAATATAGCAGCGCATACTATGAATTAAACGTGAACCTAAATCTATTTAACTTAATTAACTAAGTTGATTGAAATTGGCTAATGATGTGTTCCAACCCTTACATAACTCAAGTCGGTAGTAAATACCGTCTGCCGATCTGGCGTTACGTCACACGTATTAGCACTAGATTATAAGTAAGTACCTCCAAATTATATCACCCCACGAATTCCGCAATTCGTACTAAGGAGTCACAATGATATGGTACAACAAATATGACTAAAGGGAACACACCATTAACACGAATAAACAGGTTTACACTTACAGTCAACGTGCCGGTCCAAATGCATAAAATACCCAACGGAGAAAGGAAGTTCAGGGAATGGATCAAATCGGGATTCCGTGGGTACTTACAGGGCTGGGTGGAAAAGATATCGACACCCAGCATTCCACTACAGCCTTGGCGCGTTATTCACGTCAAACCACTCACAGCTTCTGTTCGTATTCCACTTTGATATTAGTCATTACGCGTGACCCAACCCGAATTTGGGCCGTACAAACGCGGGCCAAAATGGCCACCTGATGCCTATTCAACGCGACGCTCACGTGGAAGACGTCGAGACATCCAACAATCACTGAGCCTGGTATTCTAGTATAACCCAGGAGGACCGCAATAATACGATGCATCAACACGCGCGATCTCAAATTGAATCGTCCATTACACGCGGCATCACAAAACGCGTGGCGGGAAATCCGCACAATACGATACCCTCCCGTCCGAAAGGTTTTGAGTGACTGGCTAGTGCGGCGCCGAAACCACCGCTCGGCGCCGTCAGGCGCTCTGCGCGCACGTCGCCAGTCTCGCCCTGCGAGTGAGAAAGGGACAACACACGCCCAGAGCGACGCGTGCGATCGAGCACCGCGCCGCATTCATAGACCGTCATTAATACCTAACTGATTCCCCAGCATAGCAACGCTAAATTAAACAATAACAATAAACTTTTAAGTAGTCAAATCATGCCATTTTAGGGGTTCTCTAGTAATTATAAGAACCATGGCCCTACAAAACACAATCACCAACTAAAAGCTGCTTAACATTTGGTATCTAGATAATCTTCTTATGTGTGAGACACCAAGTCGTCCAACGACCCGATGAACCCTGGTGTAGAGAGTTTTTCAACCGCTTACTACTACCTACTTGGCCTCTGACATGGTTGTGTTACGACCGCCGTCAAAGTCATCATAGACAGCAACCAGGACCGACGGCTTAACGTGCCCTTCGAAGCACGGAACCATCCCCTTTCAGACAATCAGGTGGTTCAGCCTGCAATGTCCTAACAGGTCCGGAAACAAATTCACAAAGTGAAAAATAACAACTTTGTGACTGCCCTACCGAGAATCGAACCCGGAACCTTTGCGTCGCAGGCAGTCGCATTACCACTGCGCCACATCAGCCGCCATGTCTAGATGATGACATTATCCAAGGCAGTCCAGATGTGGTGTTCGAAGCCGGGCAGTCGCGTAACGCTATTATGAATTATTTTGACTTGCCGGAATCTACCTTTAACAAAATATAAAAAAATAAAGATTTTATAAAACTGCAGTGTGCGGAAGGACATGGAAATATTCAAAGGGACAAAGTTGTTGAATTTCCCGAAGTTGAAAAGTGTCTCATAGAATGGATTAAACAAACTCTTGATAAAAATATTTCATTCACATCTATTTATGAGAGATACTAATATACCCAAACCTGCATAAATGACAAACTGGTTTAGTAAAAAACCTCTATGAGCGAGAATAATATTCGATTCCCTTGATATCTCGCTTATCCAGGTACATATAAAACCATGATTACAATTATTTGTCTAATACATGTGATTAAATAATACTCGCCTCCTATAATATTCATCGACAAACATTATGACATGAAACGGTAACATCACCACGACATCACTATTGTTGCTATCGTCGAGAAGTCGGATTTATCGTGCGATCGATCTGTAATTTGTACGGGCGAGCGGACCAGATGTTGCTGAAAAAATCCAACAACTATTTAAGAATTTAGTGTTTAAATGTATTAAATAGCAATTATATGTTAAGAATTTACTTACATGTGAAATGTTACACCATCTTTTTGTAAACTTGATGTTCCAGACCTCTTTTTACATTAAAAAACTAACATGTGTTCTCTTGCACGACTGGACTCGGTCTAGGAAAAAATCTGAACGGAACTGGTTTTTATAAACGCCAATGCCCATTTCGGCTTGTACTTTGACAGAGGGGAAATACTTTCTATGCCTACTCCCTTCCGGGACGGAAGGCCGTCGTTGCTCGAAGTCACAATAAAACAATTTATTTTAAACGGATTTAAGTTGTGTTTATTTTGGATTTTACAATGAAGAATGTTACCTAATTTTGATTGTTAGCACTCCATATTCTCTGTCAAAAATAAAAAATACTAGTGAAAGAATTACTTCGATACGTGAATTAGTTTCCGATTTAGAAGTAAAACAAGGTGCAACCGCACGACGCGGCTGCCGGTGACGCTGTGACGTCATCGTACAACACGCTCGGTCTGGCTCACTCAGTCCGCATGCGGTCGCGCGCCCGTGACTTCGAAATTTTACTTAAATAATTTTGAAAATGTCCAATCCAAATACTAGGAAATCATGCGTTGTGCCTAAATTATCAATCAACTATCAATTCACCGAAAAAGTTGTTTTTTATAGTTCCAAAGGTCGTTAAAATGCGAAAAAAAAGGTGTGGTACGTACGCGGTGTTCTGGCGTGATTCAACATTTAACCGTTATTTTATCTATCTCTCTTTTCGTGTGGGACACCGAGTCGTCCAACGACCCGATGAACCCTGGTGTCAGAGTTTTTCAACCGTTATGTATCACCTACTTACTCTCTTAACTTGAACATAACCAATAGCTTCATCGCCATAGCTGTATAAATAACTGGCCTTAACTATTTTGTGAAAAAAAATAATACAAATACAAAAAAGGTTTGGTAAATCTGTTCAAACATACATACATACATACACATATCACGCCTATAATCCCTAGCGGGGTAGGCAGAGCGTGAACAGCCGCAAAAATATGCCATTTACACCACGTCTGACAAATGTTTGAGGGTTATTTGGGATATTGTGTATTGTTATAGTGACAGGTTGTCAGCCCATCGCCTAAAGCATATACATTTGAAATAAAAAGTAAATGAAATAAAATGGCCCTACGTATTTTGTAAGTTAAAGAAAAAAACAAGTAGAAAAGATTTAGTACTTACATCTGTCACGTTCAACCCAGTACATCTACATCCTAGGTACTTAATCCCGCTTCCTACTATTCCATTCTAACATATAAGTATTAAGAATAAGTAGTAGCAAGGAAAGTTTTCTTACCCTTGCATTTTTGCTCCTCGCATTTCGGCGGCAACATCATTATTTGTTGATATATGGTAATGTGCAACCATTAACGCATCTGACCAGACCAAAGCCTTTGACGACGACGAAAAGGCTGAATGCCTAGCTGACAGTCTCGCAGCCCAATGCACCCCCAGCACACTCCCTTACGACTTGACCTTCGTTTCAACGGTCGACTCCGAAGTCGAACGTCTCATTTCACTACCTCCATCGGGCCCTCCACTCAGAGTCATCACTGAGGTGGAAGTGCGCAACGCCCTTAAGGCACTCAAGCCCAGAAAGGCTCCAGGACCGGACGGCATCACCAACCGTGTCCTAAAGGTTCTCCCCGATCACCTGATCAATCGCCTCACCCTGATTTTGAATGCCGCCATGGGTAGTTGCACCTTCCCAGCTTGCTGGAACGAGGCAACATTCATAGGCATTCACAAACCGGGTAAACCGGCGAATGAGCCCACTTCCTACCGCCCGATCAGCCTACTGAACCCTCTCGCCAAACTTTACGAACGCATGATCTATGCCCGACTTCGAGACCACGCGGAGACCAACAATCTCATACCTGACGAGCAATTTGGCTTTCGACAACAGCACTTTTGTACCCAACAAGTGCACAGCATTGTCGAACACATCGCTCTTAAGCTAAATGTCTCGTCCAAACCGACCCCGACAGGAGCAGTATTTCTCGACGTGGCGAAAGCCTTCGACAAGGTCTGGCACAACGGGCTGGTATACAAGCTGCACCAAGGGCGCGATTGAGCTGGTTGTTTGAACAACCACAAACTTTTCCGGGTGAGCTCCTGCTCCCGACCATACAGTCAGGTGTAGATTAAAAGCCCCGGGGCTAAAACCATAGGGTCCACAACTAAAAAAAAAAAAAATAACGCATCTATTTTAGGTAGATTATCCGATTGCCCTTTTCCGAATCCTTCATCCATTTTATGAATCGAATAATATTTACTTTACTATGCCGTGTGATGCCGGCTCAGAATAGCATCTCCCCATTTCATTCCCGTGGGAGTCGTAAGAGGCGACTGAGGGACTCGAGGGTGTGTATTGCAATTTTAGGCGATGGGCTGACAACCTGTCACTATGGCGATACACAATTTTCCGAATAACCCTCAATTATTTGTCAGACGTGGCATAAATGTCCGTTTCTTGCGGCCGTTTACGCTCTGCCTACCCCGCAAGGGATTATAGGCGTGATATGTGTGTGTGTGTGTGTGTGTATGTGTAATATTTACTATTAACGTAATACCTACACGGATGCAAACACAAACAAAATAGCTACTGTACAAGCTATTACACCTACTATAACCGCTGCTGGTGACTTGAGACCTACTACCTTTAAAGCAATTTAGAACTAAACTAAAAATATGGCTAAAAGAAAAACAATATTACTCTATAAAGGAACTATTTGACGTCAAAATATAGTTAATATGTTATTATAAGACTCTTTCATCAGTACATATATTTACCATAATAATAAAATTACTCATTATGTATTGTGATATAAGTACGTGTTTTTAAAATTTAATTATGTATATTCTTTTTAAATTTAGGTTAACTTACCTCTAAGTTTGCATGCTAAAGGATAGCTAAGTGTGTATGGACTATTATACATATATTGTAAAAAAAAATGACACCTTTTGTAACCACACTTACTGCAAATAAATCAATTTCAATTTCAATTAAGCGGAGCGCGGCGCGCGTTGTGATATGACGTCACAAGCGGTCACGTGGCTGTTTGCGGGACTCGATATATTTTGAAACTTTGAATGCCTATAAAATCAAAACTACTAGGTATTTTTGACTACAACAAAAACTAGTGTATTTGTATCCATACAGGCTTTACCGATACAAAATTTCAAGCAATTTGGAATACCTAGTAACATTCTTCATTCCTACGTTTCGAGCTCTTTACAGAGCCCGTGGTCACGGATGACTAAGATGTTAGACGTCATTATATGGGTCATTCTACCATACAACGAAATTTGTGTTCGCGTCTTGTAATTTGAAAATTATCGCTTGTAGGTGGGTTTATTTTTGTTTATATTTTAAAATGCCACCTAAACTACAGAACAGCGGACAATAACATTCGATAATGTTATAATTTCGCAGATTTTTTCAGAAAACTATTTCTATTTATATTTTATGAAAACTAGTTCTACAGCCGTGTCAAAGTTCACGAGTCACTTCTAAAATTGATATACAAAAGGTAAGTTACAATTCAAAAATATTTGCATGGCTGAGCCTTGTTGTAAACGATGATATTTGTTCTAAAACTGATTTAATTTAACATAACATCAATATTAAATTGTCTTAGTGCCACTATTCTAAAATTCCTCACATCTGTCGACGTCACGTCTGTCGACAGTCTGGTCGACAGAAGTGACATTATACGACAGAAGTGATTTCTAGAATACTAAAACGGGTTAATTTTATATACAGGCTGTTTCTACAGAAGTTTGAATGCCTTTAACAAAGATTATTCTTTATAATAACTGAAATTTACATGAAAAATAACATGGTTTGTGGTATTTGTAAGTGTCCATGCATACTCTGTCCTGTATACAACAGGGTGTCGAGATATTGTTATCTGAAAATTTTACTAGCTGAAATATTTTTGAGTAGATAAACACGTGAAACTGCACAACTTCTCGGATGTATTAAGGTCGAGATGTAACATACTATTTGTACCTTCCACACTGTTTCTTCTTGCATAGAAGATCCTTTCTGGTATTAATTTATTTTCATCCAGGGAAGTTAGTAGGTTTTGATTTTGTCCTTAAATGTCAAAAAGAAGTAAACAGAACGAAAAAAAATGCGTAAAAGGAGAAACGTTCGGCACATCAGAAAGAATGGGTTAAAAAAAGAAGAAAGAGTCAGGATTGATTAAAAGTATTCATGACCATCTTCCAAGCTCCAATTAAAATAACACGAGTCGTGGTGAAAACTTGCTGAAAAATAAAGCATTTGGAAGAAACAGAAAACCGAATGCTAAATGATACACTTCCATCGTCGCTAGCAGAAACTTCTCGAGCTTTAAAATAGTATCATCATCTAAAGAAGATAATTTTTGATTATTGTCGACAAAAGTGATGTCAAACCTGTCGACATTTTTTGTTTATTTTTTTTTACTATGATTTAGAAGGCTAAGACTGTTTAATTTGCAAGCATTGTGTCTTATGTAGTTTAATACGTTTTTAGAAGTATTTTTTGTTTATGTTTGAATTTAGATTTATTATATTTTGTAATATTCATCACATCTGTCGCAATTTGTGTCACGTCTGTCGACGTTCAGAAAGTAAAAATTCGATTTTTCTAAGTTAATTTGTAATATTGATCTCCTATACTATTTTTCCTAAGTTCTTATGACACCAAAATATAAATTAAAATAAAACAAGTTAATTAAAGTTAATTTTGAAATTTATTATTTTTTATTTGCAACTCCGTAGAACCACCCATATAGAATATAAATTATTTTAGTTCTACCGCCATCAATTTTTAAAAGCCTAGCGTAACGTCCCAGTTCCACGCAAAATGCTGAAACCGTATCTTGTGTAGTAGGTCTTACAGTATTTTGGATCTGGTTCTTATTATATCTGCGAGCTTCTAGACCCAAGTATATGTATTTGCCTTGCGGTGGCCTTGTGGTGCCGGCTTAGAATTACCCCATTTCTTTCACGCGTGTGTCGTAAGAGGCGACTAAGGGACTCGAGGGTTCCCTGTGTATTGCAATTTTAGGCGACAGACTGACGACCCGCCACTAAAGTGGTACACAATTTTTCTGAAACGGCCCTTAAATATTTTTCAGACGTGGCGGCAGCAACCGTATTTTAACGCTCTAACGCAAGGGATAAAAGCGTGATATTTGTGTGTGTTTATGTATGGATATGCATTTTATTGAGTGTCATTTCTTAATTTTTGTATAAACATTAAATAATTTTACAATTTAAGGGTTAGTGGTTTCTTGTTTCAGGCGAGTGTAACGAATATTTCATTGAGTTTGCAGGTTCTAATTTTACATAAGGATAATACTAAAAACTTGGACAACGGATATTCTGATAGATTGCTTGTATAAAATAAAAATAAAAAACATAAAGATTAAAAGTTATTTTTTGTTAAGTGGCGCCACTGTCGAGGTCGTTCACGGGTACACTCGCCTTAAAATACTTGATTTTGCGCAACAAAATCATCCATAAAACAACTTCTATATCTATTTGCCATCAGATGCAGCTTGACCTATTCTGTATGAAGCCTGAGGCTGACAGGGAAGGTCGCGTCAGAAGCGATGAATTATTCAGGGTCGCTGAATGCAGCCCGCTTATGGCTGGCGGTCACAACTGGCTTTAACTTTCCTGACCAAAGTACCTCTACATCCATGATTCATAGAGTTAAAACCGTTTCTAGGTATACTGTTTCTTTTGTTGATCTTCTCCATCTTAAAATTTGGAATACGGTATACACAGTGAGGTTAGGTTAATAAGCTGGAGAAACTATCTTATAATGTTACATACATATATATTTGCCGTGTGATGCCGGCCTAGAATTTGCCGTGTGATGCCGGCCTAGAATAGCATCACCCCATTTCTTACTCATGGGTGTCGTAAGAGGCGACTAAGGGACTCGAGGGCGTGTATTGCAATTTTAGGCGATGGGCTGACAACCTGTCACTATAGTGATACACAGCTATCTGATTGACCCTCAAACTTTTGTCAGACGTGGTGTTAATATCCGTTTTACGGCCGTTAACGCTCTGCCTACCCCGTAAGGGATAAAGGCGTGATTTATGTATGTATGTATGTATGTACATATATCACGCAGAGTGTAAACGTCCGAAAGTACAATTGTAAATTGTAAAAATAACTGTTTGAAGGTCTTGCTCGCGCGCTATCACCACCTTAACATTGGATAGGATTACCTAGATGTAACTGACTGGTCCTGACTGGATTATCCTAGATTTAGACGCATTTCGGGCTGTAGAATCCTAATTATTGCTAATTGAACGTATTATCACATAGTTTGGGAACTTTGGGAGCGATTTGACAGTAATTATACTTCATGCTTCGTCCTCAAGATTAGCATAACACATGTAGTTGCGCATAGCGACTCGCCATCCTTGCACTATATTTTAGAAAAATAATAAAGTAGGTACCGTACTGAGGGTACCTATTATTTACATATTTTTTTTTTTTTTTTTTTTTTTTGAGGGTATAAGCTTTACCCGACCAGTCGGCCATCTTGAATTGTCATTCGCGTTTTAGTGCTTCGCCATATTGCACAGTGTCGTCTATTTCGTGATTTAGAAGTGAAATTTTGTGCCCAAAATGCCAAAAAGGAAGTGTTCCCGTGATGAAAGTGACGATTACTATTATTTGGAGAAAAAAATTCGGAAATTAGAGCAAAAAGTACGTGATTCTCGTTCTACAAAACGTAAACACCGTCGAAGGTCACGTAGTGCTAGAAAACGTTCCCGTAGTCGTTCCTACATGCGGGAGCGGTCGTATACACGATCACGGAGTTCGTCGCTGTCGCCGGCGCCGGCGGCCGGTACGCGGTCGCGCACCCGGTCGCGCACCCGGTCGCACACCCGGTCGCGCACACTTAACCGTTCGCGCTCGCCGCATGCGGCGCGGCACCGGAGTCCGACAGATGTTCGGTCGAAATCACCGAATCCACATCAACAACCAGAAGGTTAGTTCAGTGCTTATTTTATTGCACAGGTTAGTGACTACTACAAGTAGTTTACCTAGGTATTGCGAGTAGTACTTTGGGCTATATCTTACCTATCGTAAAGTATGTGGGTTTGCGGACAGTACTTTGGTCTGTCTCTTACTTTTACACGTACAACTATTACATGCGGGTTTGCGTGCTTCTCTTTGGAGTTGTCACTACCCAATTTAAAGTTTTGCGAACAGTATAATAGGACTGTTTCTTAACTTTGTAAAAGTAAACAATCGATTTTTCGATTACAGCTGAAGCTACGCAAGAGCCTGTACCTGTACCAAGTGCTGAAAACCCAAAAGTTCTATCAGCGTCCACCGACGTCGAAATTGTTCCTGGTCCTGTCAAAGATAGTGCTCCAGTTGAAAATACAGATATTTCAGAATTAGATAGTTCCATTTTAGAGATCCTCGGCGATGACCCCACTTTGATTAAATCTTTTGGAGCTGAAATACAGAAAGATTTGGCTGTAAGATTAGAACATTGTGTCACAAACGGCCTTTCAAAGGAGACAAGGAAGGAATTCAAAGAAAAATATCTCATTCCTAGTAACTGCAAGATGATCAATGCTCCGGTGTTAAATGCTGAAATAAAAGCTGCCGTTTCGGACCAGGTTGCAAAACGTGATAAAGCTATTGAAATAAAACAGTCACAAGTGGCATCAGCTATTGCTGCCCTCAGCCAGGCGCTTACGCGCGTTCTTTCATCTTCCGATAAAGACTCTGAACTGATCAAGATACTTATGGATACAAGCAGATTATTATGTGACTGTCAGCATTCTGACTCCATTACCAGGCGCAACTTCATACTTTCTACATTAAAGAAAGATATGAAAGACCAATTGCAAAACAGCAAAGTGGATAGTTTTTTGTTTGGCGAGAATTTCGCAGAAACAATAAAAACCGCCAAAGCAATTACTAAATCAGGTGCAGATCTCAAGGCTGCTCCGGCTTCAAAGCTGCAATCCATTGTTAAGAAGGCGACGACTTCAGGATCTGGACAATCCAAGAATTTAAACTGGAAGGGTCCATTTCCGAATCGCAGGCAGACGGAAGTTCCGAGGACGAAGGAGCCTGCAACGACCAGGAGCCGGCCCTCGAACTCATCGAGGCCGTCGCAACATCATCGAGCGCCTCGCAACAGCCGCCGATAAACCTGGTAAATTATGCTGGCCGATTATCGCAATTTTATAAACAATGGGCTTTTATCACCAGTAATCCTGTTATACTTTCATATATTCAAGGTTATGAAATAAACTTTACCCGCCCGGTAATTCAAACCTGTGAGCCTCAAGCTCGAAAATATTCTAATGAAGATCAAATTCATTTTCGTGAAGCCATTGATAAATTATTATCATCGGGCGCAGTACAACAATGTACTCCCTGTGAAGATCAATTTATATCTAGCATATTCTTAATACCTAAACCGAATGGTAAAATGAGATTTATCCTAAATCTAAAAAAGTTGAATAAATTTATTGATACGCAGCACTTTAAATTAGAAGATCTGCGTACTGCGTTAAAATTAATTACAAAAGACTGCTTTATGACAAAATTAGATCTTCAAGATGCTTATTTTATGATTAAAATTCACCCGGTATCGAGAAAATACCTACGGTTTAAATTTGAGCGAAACTTATATGAGTTTCAAGTTTTACCATTTGGTTTAAGTACCGCCCCCTACATATTTACTAAGGTTATGAAACCGGTTGTACGTCTACTCCGCTCCGCTGGTTTTTTGTCCACCGTTTATCTAGATGACTATTTATTGATAGGTCAAAATTTTGAAGATTGTTTATTTAATGTAAACACAACCAAAAAGCTACTTATTGCGCTTGGTTTCATTATTAATGAAGAGAAAAGCTGTTTGGTACCTAGTACAAGCTGTGCGTTTCTAGGAAACATAATCGATTCGAAAAATTTACAGTTAATACTACCAGATGAGAAAAGGACTCGATTAAAACAGGAAATTCGAAAGTTTTTGAATATCGATCGATGCAAAATTCGAGAAATGGCCCGTTTCGTTGGTTTACTAGTTTCAGCTTGCCCAGCTATAGATTACGGTTGGCTTTATACTAAACATTTTGAAAGGATTAAATATCTAAATTTAAAAAAATACGATAACTATGAATCGTACATGAATGTTCCTGAATCAGTAAAACCTGATTTACTTTGGTGGGATAATGTTATTGACAATTCAGTAAGTAAGATTAAACAGGATAGTTATGACCTCGTTATATGTTCGGATGCCTCAACCACGGGGTGGGGAGGTGCGTGCGGGGAACAAACAGCTAGCGGGATGTGGACCGACCTTGAACGCAAACAGCACATAAACTTTTTAGAGATTTTAGCTGCTTTCTTCGCTCTGAAGGTATTTGCCAAACACTTAAATGATTGTCAGATATTGCTGCGTGTGGATAATACCACTGCATTATCCTATATTAATAGGATGGGCGGAATTCAGTTTCCACATTTGACTGACGTAACTAAACAATTATGGCAGTGGTGTGAATGTCGTAACCTGTACGTGTTCGCGTCATACATCCGATCGGAGGACAACAAGACGGCGGATGCGGAGTCGCGCCGTGTGCACCCCGACATCGAGTGGGAGCTGTCGCCCCACGCATACCGTCGGATAGTGGCAAAGTTCGGGACACCTGAGATTGATTTATTTGCTAGTAGAATAAATGCCAAATGTTTGAAATACGTTTCATGGCATAGAGACCCAGATGCGATTGCTATTAACGCGTTTACAATCTCATGGTCTAAATTACACTTTTATGCTTTCCCGCCTTTTTCAGTTATTTTAAAAACTTTACGCAAAGTTGTTTCTGATAAAGCTGAAGGTATCTTGGTTGTACCATTATGGCCTACACAGCCATGGTATCCGCTGTTTCAGCGCCTCTTGTTGTCCGCCCCAATAATTTTTAACCCAGATGAAAACTTGATTTTGTCTCATTATTACAGCAGTCGCCACATACACACCCACCTTACCCTGGCGGCAGGGCTCTGCTGCGGGAGGCTTGGTTAAAGAGAAGTATTCCTCCGTCTGCGATAGAGGTTATGTCAGCATCCCTCTCCAACAATTCTATTAAGCAGTATGATGTTCACCTCAAAAAATGGTATATTTTTTGTAGCGACAATGAGTGGAACTGTTATTCAGCCTCGGTTCCAAATGTTATTTACTTTTTAACTAACTTGTACGAAAGCGGGGCTCAATATAGTTCTCTTAATACATGTAGATCAGCTGTAAGTTTGATACTGGGTAATCATATTGCAGAAGATGACCGCATTAAAAGGTTTTTCAAGGGGATATATCGTTTAAGACCTCCACTACCTAAATACAATGTGACGTGGGACCCTTCGATTGTATTGAATTATCTAAGCAGTTTATATCCAAATGAGCAACTTTCAATCGAACGAATTTCTTACAAACTAGTAACGCTTCTTGCTTTGATAACAGCACATAGGGTGCAAACCTTGACAAGGATAAATACAAGTAATATTGAAGTGTTTTCTAATAAAGTAACTATTAAAATTCCTGATTTGATCAAAACTTCTAGATTAGGTTCTATGCAGCCAATCTTATCTATTCCATTTTTTGAGGAAAAACCCGAAATATGCCCTGGAAAAACACTTTTAGCTTACTTAGAAATGTCAAACCCTTTACGCCAAAATGTGACTTCTCTCTTTATTGCTTTAAAGAAACCCCATAAGGCAGTCTGTTCACAAACTTTGAGCCGCTGGATAAAAAGCACCTTAAGTGCGAGTGGTATCGATGTTAGCATATTCACAGCACACAGCACGCGGCACGCCGCAACGTCTGCCGCGCGGCGACTTGGTGTCAATCTTGACTCCATACGGCGGCGTGCCGCGGGCTGGAGTGATTCCTCCTCCACATTCTTCAGGTTCTATAATAGAACGCTAGTTAGTAATGTGGCACATGATGATTCCTTTGCTAGATCTGTTATTAATAATGTCCTGGATTAATATAATTAGTAATTACCTACTGATTATTATATCTATAAAATAAGTTCCTACTTATTGATCTGGTATTAATTAGGAACCTACATTGAAATTGGTTTTTCATAGAGTAAATCTATTTGCTTCATTAAATTACATTGTGTTTCAATAGTTAAATATTTCACAACTATGGTAAGCTCTAAAAGTCTACATGTGTTATGCTAATCTTGAGGACGAAGCATGAAGTATAATTAATGATTAAACGAACTTACCTGTATGTGAAGTTTGATCATAATTATACGAAGGCTTCGTCCGAAGAGATTAGCATCCCTCCCTCCCGTTATAAATAACTTACCCATTTAGTTGTGAAATATTTTTAAATGTCTTACCTCTAAACTAAATGACAATTCAAGATGGCCGACTGGTCGGGTAAAGCTTATACCCTCAAAAAAAAAAAAAAAAAAAAAAATATGTAAATAATAGGTACCCTCAGTACGGTACCTACTTTATTATTTTTCTAAAATATAGTGCAAGGATGGCGAGTCGCTATGCGCAACTACATGTGTTATGCTAATCTCTTCGGACGAAGCCTTCGTATAATTATGATCAAACTTCACATACAGGTAAGTTCGTTTAATCATTAATTACCTTATTACATATATACATACATATATCACGCCTAAATATCTGAAGGCTGGCCGCTCTATCGGTAACAGTTTTCGTCATCAAAAATAACAATCACAATTCGGTATGACCCATCATTTTTTAAAGTTTGTTTTGACAATATAGGTTATTTATAAAACTAATTTCAATTGAGGACGTGATGGTAAATTGCCTTTGCCTGAAGAAAAAGAAAAAAATAATCATATACAAGACAAATGTCAGCTACGAACATTTTGTTCTTTTTCCGCAAAATCATTTTCATGTTCAGGTTATGAGGCGTCCTACAAAGGTCATCGAGAGTAAAGATATTTTATAAATTATCCATTAGATATAGTTAATAGAGTGTTCCCAAAATGGTTTTGAGATTTTTCTTGATACCGCTTATTTTAGTGTAGGTACTTACCGAATTGTCTTTTGAACCATTTCTTCACTTTTCTGTAATGATAAAAGGCATGACTCATTCCTACCCAAGATCTGTGGGTCGATTCGGCTCGCCTCGGCAGGGGCAGATGATAAATTATTCACCAGGCGGCCGGTCCTGCCACCGTCATGAGAAATTCACATACAAACTTCCTGTGGATTTTTTCCCAATCCGTTTTTCTTTTGTTTTTAAGCTGAGGAATGAGATTTGCTGGTCGGGTTCCAGATTTATTTAAATTGGTGCTTAAGGGGGACTGAATAAGTTTTTGATTCCCTTAGCAGCATGTGGAGAGCTATTTGTGTTAACGAAGTACGTATCGTACGAGTATTCTATTTCTGGGTATGATATGTCCGTACTTCGGAAGCTAAGCGCAGCGTCCTGTCCGTTACCACGTACATTCTCGATGCCAATTCCGAACCATCGCTATGTCCAATTTTATCGACTATTGTGGTATTGTTCCTTTTATTTATGACGCCAGTGAATTGTGTTTTGATCAGGCCGTGGCAAAGGGTCTCTCTTTTGTAATTGGGCTAATAAATCAGATCTCTTTATGTTACTCCCTCGTTGTGAGGTCGCAAGTTGAGTTATGGTTTTATTGGAATCTCAGCAAATTGAAAGGAAAATCTTGTCATTACTTTGATGGTTGTTATTAAGACAAAATTACTACCATATGCCAAGTTTAAACAAAGTCGTTTTCCGCTGTCCCTCTGTTTGTCCCTGCTATTTATGCTTAGAATCTAACTACACAACGGATTAAGGTCCTATTCAATTCAGTGGAAATATTTTTAGGGTGAGTTCTTCTTGTAACCTAAACAAGTTGCCCCAAGTAACTTATAGGTGTATTAGGAAGAAAATTTAAGTATTTACTTTAAAATCATATAGAGTCTTTTTTGTTAGTGCACGTTTATTCCGGAGAATAACGTGCCGTGTGATGTCGGCTTGGAATAGCGTCACCCCATTTCTTTTCCATGGGTGTCATTAGAGGCGACTAAGGAACTCGAGGGTTACATGTGTATTGCAGGCGATGGGCTAACAACCTGTTAATATGTCGATACCAAATTTTCTAAATGACCTCAAATGTTTGTCAGACATGGCTTATATGTGTTCATTTTATACGGCTGTTTACGCTCTGCCTACCTTTTTTTTAAATGATGGGTTTGCTCTTGACTCTAGTCTAGGTCATACCACAGAGACAGAGTTTAAGATGGAGTGAGCTCACCCAGAAGAAGCCTGTTCACTCTTACTTGGAAGAAATTAGAGTTGTTTGCGTTTGGAAACAAGACGCAGGTAGTGAGTTCCACTCTTTAGCAGTGCGCATTATAAATGATGACTGGTATATAGAGGGTATATGGGCGTAATATATAAAAGTTAGTATGTTATGCGTATTATATCTCTCATAACATGTACTATGGCCAGCCAGTGAGAAAAAATCCATATAACGCTGATTTGTTGCTTCCGCAGTACAGTGTTCCATCAATAGAAATACTAATGTCTACATCCACAAGCTAGTTTCAGGTTCCTCGCTTCGGTAATAAGATTAGTTAGCGAGTCTGGAGTTGACCGCGATGTAACATACTTCATACTTTGATAAACATCTCTTAAGAGTAAAATACACGTTTAAGTTACAAAATCAAGCGATGTCTACTATGAAATTTAGTGCAAATATTTTTAGGGTGAGTCTTCTTGTGAAACTGAACAGCTAGGAAACGACAAGTTGGTCTCCCATACAAAAATGATCAAAAAATGTGTCACTTTTTGTGGGAGATCCTATCTTTTTCATATTTCGGCCTACGTTAACTGAGTAAAGTTGTTCAGTTTTACGAGTAGAACCAACTCTAAACATATTTGCACTGATTTTAATAGGACTATATATTTTCTTAAATTGAGATGAAGGTATAAATGAATGAACAATGCCATAAACGGTGTTATTAGATACAAATGTCTAAGTCGTTTGACAACGTCAAATAAATGCGCGTCCACAGAATAATAACTAGTAACTAGGCGCGTCTAAATTTTAGGTATTAACAAGATAGTTAATAAAAAGTTTTTGAAATTGCTTTTAGGCAATCGGATTTACTATTTACTGCGGATAACGCTTCCATGTAAAGTTTCGCATGCAATATTCACAAGGAATCTACCGTTATAGGCGAAACAAATTTGCATTTAAAAAGCCCTCCCCGAAACACGGAAGCGAAAATTGCTAACATGGTTTTTGTCCTGCATTTTGTAGGGTGGCGAATACACGGCTCAATTTACGCAAAAATAAAAGCTGTAGTCGGTTGTAGCGGGCCACGAGCCAAACAGCGGCATTAAATAACGCGGTATCTGCGGGGGAGCCGATAACATCGCGCCACGCTGCCAAATTACACAGGAGTGGCGTTTACTATCGTCGTACGACTGGGTGTCTGGCCTGTACCCATTAAAATATTAGGTAAGATACATACACATACACATATCACGCATATATTCCCTTGTGTAAACGGAAAATCGGACATTTATGCCACGTCTAACAAATATTTAAGGTTCATTCAGAAAATTGCCATAGTAACAGGTTG
The DNA here is from genome assembly GCA_027580185.1 of Tuta absoluta. NCBI lineage: Eukaryota > Metazoa > Arthropoda > Insecta > Lepidoptera > Gelechiidae > Tuta > Tuta absoluta. Next base: position 2,723,533 of record JAQAHW010000004.1, read on the forward strand.
TCAGCTCATTGCCTAAAATTTCAATAAACACCATCGTGTCCCTTAGACTCCCACGGTAAAGAAATGGGGTGATACTATTCTAAGCCGGCATCACACGGCATAAGGCAAGATATGTGGGAACATACCTACCTATGTTTTCAATATATAAATTTATTTATAAAACAATGTCAGTATTATGAAACCAATAGTCAAAGAATAGAAATAAGAAGTTCAATCAAATATACCACCCCGAGTCACACCAGCCGCAAAGGTGGCCATGACACTCGGATGGACAACCTTTGCGCCGTGTAGGATCTGGAGCAGGCGTCACGTTTTATTCCGGCAAAAGTTTTTTTATTTTATTTTTATTAATGATGGGTTTGCTCTTGACTCTAGTCTAGGTCATAGGACAGAGACAGAGTCGAAGATGGAGCGAGTTCACCCAGAAGAAGCCTGTTCACTCTTACTTTAAAGAGATTAGGGTTGTATGCGTTTGAAAACACAGAGGCAGGTAAGATTTTGATTGTATGAACCCGCCTGCTAAGCGTGATAAGACAATACCCCCGAATAGGAAGACCATGTCCAGCAGTGGACAGTTGTGGCTGTTATGTATGTACAATTTAAAAGAAAATGAACTGCTTATCAAACCTACGGAATAATTTGCTACAGATGATTTTGTAAATTCAACCTTGCATGAGTAAACGAAATGGAAAAGTACAATAATGTAATTAGCAGAGAGGGACTTAGTGCAACCGCGCAAAGTTTCGCTGGCTACTGACACCCACTTAAGGCCTTATAGTCAAATGCCTAAAACTGTATTAAAATGAGTCAAATGTTTCGAAAAACTATATATATGTATTTTTTTTGGTTTAATGGAATTGCATTTCTGCAAAGTAAACCTAATATCTGCAATTTATTGCAAATGTTCTCCAAAACTACTTAAATTGTTTAGTTTATTTTAACACAACTAATTTGTGCAGAAAGATTTCTTTTTATATCGCATATTACACGTGAAAAGTATTAAAATCCACATAACGAACAGATATTTGCAAGAAATTTTATTAAATGTTTGTCTCTGACACAGCGGCAATGAAATGGACAGTCGCTTTACCCTACTTACCGCCTTAAATAATGAAACCGTCAGAAGAATATACTTGCTAAATTATTTTATTTAACGCTCTGCAAATCAAACGTTGCAAAAACGGAAAGGGAGAGGTAGCCCAGAAACTTGAAATAGCTTACCCCTTAAACAACAAGAGGCTTAATTTGATTGAAAATTGAAAACTCAATCAAAAATAGTGAGCATGAGAGACATAAAAAACGAAAGCACTTACTATTCATACGTACAAACTCAACAAAAAAACATAAGAATGAACTAGAAGCCGAATTCACAGTAGTTAGAAAAATAGATTCAGTATTCGGCAATATGCTAACACAACATTTAATAAACCAGTTTAAATTGAACTCCGATGGGCCTCGTTACGGTAAAATTAGGTGTCTCGGTGGGCTGGTTGAGCGTTTGTTGGCAAATGCCAACGGTGGCATTATAAATCAGAGGGGGTGGACAGCAACGTCTGTAGTATCCGCTGAGATCGCTGCTCTCTTGTATTTACTCTCTCTCTTTTCATGTGGGACACCGAGTCGTCCAACGACCCGAAGAACCCTGGTGTCAGAGTTTTTCAACCGCCTACTAGTAGTAGGCCTCTGACATGGTTGTGTAACGACCACCGTCTAAGTAATCATAGACAGCAACCGGGACCGACGGCTTAACGTGCCCTCCGAAGCACGGAACCATTTCTATTTGTATTTACTATCACTTCCTATAATCGAAAATAAATGGCTTCAAATTCTAGTACGTGTTATACTCTACCGAAAGATAAAAAACATGTAATTTGGTATATTTCTTATGCATACATACTTATATCACACCTATATCCCTGACGACTCGGTGTCCCACACAAAAAAGAAAGAAGAAGACCTATATCCCTTGCAAAGTAGGCAGAGCGTAAACGGCTTTAAAAAACAAACATTTACGCCAGGACATTTGAGGGTCATTCAGAAAATTGTGTATCGCCATAACCGGTTGTCAGCCCATCGTCTAAAATTGCAATGCACAATGTAAACCTTGAATCCCTTAGTCGCCTCTTACGAAATCCACGGGAATAAAATGGTGTGATACTTTTCTAAGCTGACATCACACGACACATCTCATATACATTTCTTATGCGGATACTTTTTTATCACCCGACCATTTATTGAATCTCCGTATAATTTTCAATGTTTGTTGTCCTAACTTAATTTTCAGGGACGGACGTTCATTTAACTCCGTTTGTTGGCTCTCGGGGAAATTAAATACACTGACTTGAAAAGGCCGCAGCCGCGCCCAGACGCAAAGTCCATAATGCCTCTCCACCGAACCAAATGATTTTGATCCCAACAAAAGAGATGGTGTCGCACAAATTCGACCCGTTTTAGGAAAATAAACAAACTCCTTAACTGTCATGGAATTGCTACGAGGTATGTATTATAGCCTACATTATATATATCTACTATTTGAGGAATTCACGCGTGTTACACGGGTTAATTAATTTAATTGAGGGCTTCACTTTAGCTAAATATTTATTAAGTTGTAGCTTAGGTACCTTCTTTAGAAATGATTACCAGACTTTAGACAGATAGTCTATTTAAGGCTGAATAGCGTACGAGAAAGATTTTTAAACCGGTCTTATTTAGACAATTACAGCCATAAACTATAGTGACTATATAGTAGCCGTGTGATGTCGGCTTAGAATAACATCACCCCATTTCTTTCCAATGGGTGTCGTAAGGGGTTACTTAGTGTTGGATACTTCCAACATTTAATTATAAATATTTTTATAAATTTGCAACACTTGTCAAAATTATTATTGTATCTGTGCTTTATCTGTTGAACTACGGTTGGTGTCGACAATACAAGCTTTCTTTCAACTTTTATCGAATTTCATTAACACGATTCTTCAGCACCTTTTACAGTCCTTCTATCGAATATTACAAACTTTTTCACTTAGGGACTCGAGGTTAACACGTGTATTGCAATTTTAGGCAATAGACTGACAACCTATCACTATAGCGATACATAATTTTCTGACTGATCCTCAAATGTTTGTCAGACGTGTTATAAATGTTCGTTTTTTACTGCTTTTTCGCTCTGCCTACCCCGCCAGGGATAAAGGCGTGATGTATGTTGGTATGGTGACTCATCATCATCATCATCATTGGCTTCACACGTCTGTGACAGACGATTTAATCAGTGTCTGAGGCAAGACTTTTCATGACTGTATAAGCCGATACGGTGACTAGGTATGAAAATACAACTTCCGGAGTGGCTGGAGCCCGGGCATATATATGATCAAGAATGACGATCTTCTGAAAATTTAAAGGGGGATGACGTATTTTAGAACTACAGGGCCTGCAGTCTGCCAAATGAAAATCGTTTCACATGTGTGTCAATGGCCTGTCAGGGGACAGTTTTAGTCATTTCGTATTTTGCTAGCATATATTATAATGACAATTGACATTTGATGGCATTACAACAAAAAAATGAATGCTAATGTGAAGGGTAAGGAGTGCTATGTTTGTAGCAAGTAAACCGCAACAGTTATATTAGTGTTCGCGCTGATTAAGCGAGTTCCGGAGAGAAGGCACTATTAAGATAGATTGCGGCAGTGGCGGTGTAGTGGCCGCCACGTGGGATATCCATTACAGACAACGCTGAAAACGTGCTTTACAAAACACGCGAACCCACTCATAGCACCAACTATGAATCCCTGGATCGGGGGACATTGGACATACACAGAAACATGCACAACAAGCACCCAAACCCAAGAACAGATATTTAAAATCATCATTCAAATACTTGCCCCGACCGAGAATCGAACTCGGGGCCTTTGCGCCGTAGGCATGACCACGACCAGGTTTTAAAGACATTAGTAAGCGATTTCAAATGCGTTTGAATTTGTTGTCACTTTTTTTACAGAATCTTAGCATTAGATCCTGCCCTAGGGACAACGAAATCACTTTAAAATAAAACTGCGTAATATCTTAACGAATAAGTATAAAACCCTTAGCGTTACACCGTCCTATAAACCTTGTAAAATCGCTCTTTATTACAAAAGTATTCTAACGATGGGTTCAAAAATATACAATAAACTTCCTTTGAGAGTTTGATGATATGTCTTCATTCAAACGCAATTTATTTAACTTTTTAAATGATATCACCTTTTACTCAGTTGCCAACACTTTGCCACACTATTCCAATCTGTGACAACCGCATAGGTAAGTTTTAATGGGGCGACGTATCCGTTTTCGTGATTTCCTCAATCGGATCCGGAAAAACACCAGAATAACATGTGGTAGGTGTATAACCGCCATAGAGTTTAACTTACAAATAAATACTTATTGGATCGTGATTCTTAAAGTGATTTACATAGAATAAGTTAGACGGTACATTTGTTATTCAGTCGCGCCAACAACGGGTGCATTTGACATTGGATTTATGATTTTAATAAAACTCCACTCGAGACGATATCGTCCGTGATATTACAATATTTTTCTCTCTTCTTTCATTCATTAAGGTTTGGCTCAGTCAGTGGAAAGTTTAGTCACAAAATTCGATTTGTGTGTGAATGTGTCTATTGAGCGGAAAAGCTTTGAAGTCATATTCATTCAATACGAAAAACCCGAGACTAAAGTTGTTAGAGGGCCTGCATGCTAACAGGCTATGCAACGACCGACCGCTATCTTAACATAATCGAATTTCGAGTAAGTAAGTATAAAACACTTTATGACACGATAGTAGCATAAATAAAAAAATAGGAGAATTCATAGCTAATATGCGCTAAGGAATTTTAGTAACACTCCTGAAGATATGTGCAAGTCATGTAAAAAATCAGCAGTTTTTGTTTTATCTGCACAGTATACCCAGTCTGTAAACTGTAGAGTGTAGAACAAAATTACAAAATTACGCAAATATATGAAGTAAAATGGTCTGTTAGCTGTTCCCCAGGAGTATGCTTTTACTCGGAAAAAGTAAATGTTTATTTGTCGAGACAGTGTGTGGCCAACGCCGCTAATGCGCCGGCTTTAGCTGGAGTAAAGCAACAGGGCTACTTATGTAGGATACAACAATAAATTAAACTTCATGTTGCAGTACTGTTAATCTGCTTTCAACATAGATAGATAGATAGATAAAACGTTTATTGCATAAAGTTACAACACGCACATACATTCAACAAAGAACAAAACAGAAACAGTATTGGCATAAATAGGTTATGTAGTAAATACACAATGTAAAACGCACATGTTTGCTGCAGTGATACAAAGGGCCAAGTGCCAAGGCTCAGTGCAAAAAATGCCCAAAAAAAATGCACTGGTTTTCAGTCATTACCTCAGAGTAAACGTTGCGAGAATGTTATTTGATACGAGTATAAGTATGTGTGCATTTTTATGTAATGAATGATTAATGTAAAATCTATGATGTGTGCGTGGGAATACTGTGCAGTGTAGCAAATAGTGTCAGATTTTTCAGTTATAATATAGCATGAAAGTATGAAAAAAACAAAAAAGTGAAGTAGTTTAAGTGGGTACTTTCTGGCAGCAACCGCTAAACTAAAATATGCGAGGGGATGCCTGTTTTTTATTTTATTTTAAGCAATTATTCTATGATGCCGTGTGATGCCGGCTTAGAATAGCGTCACCCCATATCTTACCCATGGGTGTCGTAAGAGGCGACTAAGGGACTCGAGGGTGTATTGCAATTTTAGGCGGCGGGCTGACAACCTGTCACTATAGTGATACACAGTTATCTGATTGACCCTCAAACTTTTGTCAGACGTGGTGTTAATATCCGTTGAACGGCCGTTAACACTCTGCCTACCCCGTAAGGGATATAGGCGTGATTTATGTATGTATGTATGTATTATTCTATTCATTTAATTTTAAAAGTGTACTTGGTGGATAAGTTTTTCTTCAATCTTATCAAACAGACGTAATAACTTTAAAAATTCACGTAACCATTTTCCGAGTTCCATTTTCTCAATAAAACAACCTCAGTGAGACAATATCAGCCGGGCACTCGCTTTGCTCGCGGCTCGCCAGCATCCCGGCACACAAAGCCCGCCTAGATAATGGATATTGCTTTTCTTGCAAGCTTTAAGGCGAGTGCAGCCGTCAACGACCTCGACAGTGGCGCCACTCCACAAAAAAAAAGTTTTCTCTTTATACAAATAATCTATCAGAATGTCCGATGCCCAAGTTTTTAGTATTATGCTTAAGTAAAATTAGAACCTGCAAACTCTATGAAATATTCGCTGCAATTTATGAAAAAAAGAGCCTAAAAACGGCCGCTTTTGATATTCATTGCCATAACTTAAATTACAGCGAATATTTAATTGACTTTGCAGGTTCTTATTTTACTTAAGGATAATACTAAAAACTTGGGCATCGGACATACTGACAGATTGTTTGCATAAAGTTTTTTTTTTGTGAAGTGGCGCCACTGTCGAGGTCGTTCGCGAGTACACTCGCCTTAAAGCAGGCTACCCTGAAACCACTTATAATTCGCTTATAGCTTGGGGCAGGCACTTCATTGTACGGCAAAAATCCACTAGAATCGGAGGCAGTGTACTTGGCAGGTGATACGAGCGAGCAACAGTCAGTGAGTCGAGTCGATTAGCCGCAGTGGGCACCATAAATTGTGTGTCCGCGCAGACACGGCAATTACTGTCGCCGCTCATCTGCGAAACAATGTTAATAGCTCTCTGATTCACGCATTCATCTCGCTCGCTGTGTCCCATTGTCCCTGCTCGCGCTGATTTCGGGAGTCACTTATTGTAACGTTTATGTCCTTCTGCAACGTTCATTTTGAGGAATGACTTCTGAATATATGATTGTCATAAAAAGGCAAGCTAATCTCTTTAAAATTATCTTAAGACACTATATTGTTCAAATGTAGGTACTAGATACTAAATAAGATAAATAAATTAAGAGTATCAGGGTTTGAACGCTTTATTTACAAGTGTAATAAACAAAACATGACTCATTTCCTGTGTGTCAGGATACAAAAAATAATATAAAGTCTCACAAAAAGCTTGAATATAACATGAAACATTTACGTCCTGGCTCATCAGACTGGCAATGATATATCGAAAATTTCTTCGTGTTAAATTTCGAAAGTATTTATTTCATATTCGAACTATGGTCCGAATTCATTTAATACTGCCAAAGCCGATCGACACGAAAAAAAAAAAAAAAAAAAAAACTATTGGCAGGTCTACATCACTCCATCAAGGTCACGAGTTTCGCAGGTCACGAGGTCAACGCATCCTTTTCGGGTACGGTACGAGACGGAAGACCGCGTTTAGCTAGTCTACATTTATAGTTAATTTGTAACCGCGTTGCTCAAAAACTGCAGACGACTGCACTTCCGAAAGTGCAAGCATCCATCGCAACTCTTTATTCTCTCTTCAGAATCATCAGTCAGTCAGAGTCTTCCAACCGCCTACTACCACTAGTAGGCCTCTGACATGGTTGTGTAACTACCGCCGTCTAAGTAATCATAGACAGCAACCGGGACCGACGGCTTAGCGTGCCCTCCGAAGCACGGAACCATTTCTTTTCGGACAATCAGTTGGTTAACCCTGCAATGTCCTAACCAGACCGGGAACAAATTCACAAAGTGATAAATATCAACTTTGTTAGTGCCCCACCGAGAATCGAACCCGGAACCTTTGCGTCGCAGGCAGTCGCACTACCACTGCGCCACATCGGTCGTCTCTTTATTGAGATTGGCTTAAAATATTAAAATCTTTTACCCGAACAAATATATAAAAAGAACTCGCGTTGATTGACAACGCGACAGTAATTTCTTTAGGTTAGGTTATTTTGCGATCTTCAGGTACTTTTCTTAGAATGCCTAATTATTGTGCAGTATCTACACAGATGTGCAAGCTCAACTGTCACAAATAAAAAAATACCCTTTTTATAATACCCAAAGAAAAGACAGATACCTAGTGTTTCTAGTTTATTTTATTTATCATCTATGTTCAACTCTAGATAGAATAATATTGTGAGACAGGTTTGTAATTTTTTATTACACGACTGCCCAGCCAAAAAAGGAGTGTAATGTTTTTAGAGTTAATGTATGTATGTATGTGTGCGATTCTTTAAAAGGCTGAAACTCGTTAATTACTGAAGAGATTCGAATGGGAATTGTATCGGAAGAAACCTTATATTATCGCTAGTGTCATAGGCTAGGCTTTATCTAAAAAAACAGACATGTTTCTAATTTTTTTTATTTATTATAATTGTTGTGTATTAGAATTTGGAACTAGCGCGGAAAGTTTTGCATTTTCATGGGAGGGATGTATCTGTTACGCTAGTAACAATGACCTCATCTGTGCTATTATGGTGTTTCTCCCTCCGATGGGGCGGGGCGGTACGGAACGGAGTCCAGTAGTGCATCAATTGAACAATCATAAACCTCATATCTCCGCTTCAGGCATTGGTCATTTCCAGCACCTCTGGGCTCCGCTCCGCACAGCCTTATAGCCGGTGATTTTAATTCTGGTTTCCTGTGAGTGAGTATGGGCATTCAAGGAAAAGGCAATGTTCATTTCTGCCGTAACGGACGTGTGGAAGGCAGCAGGCGTCATTACTCACAATGGGCCTTTATTTATCCAGCGCCATATTGTACGCGTGATTATTTTTCACACACCAAGTTATTGCTTTTATGCTATGATAATGTATTATTTAATATTACACATCACCAATCTCGCCTTGTTATACGTATTTTTACCATTAATAGTGTTATTTACAAAATACCTACTTATGTACGTAACTGTAGAGCTTCAGACAACATTTTGAACTTGTGAAATTTTCTACTATCAGCTGTCATGAATTGTCCGTTCGGTAATTTTTATCGTGTCTGTAGTGTATTAAGTCAGTCTATTGACTAACGTAGTATATTGAGCAAGTGTATTGACTATCAGGGTCTCGAGAACATACGTCTTCACGGTAGGGAAGGGAGTCTGTCCGGTCAGTCTATGCCCGACCGTAGCCCAGAGAGGCTGTGTGGTGGTGCGCCGGCAAGCTATTTACGACTTCTATCAGTACAATCCACAAGGATCGTACAGTGTCTTTAAATCAATTGAATAGCTTCGTAATTATTAAAAATATTACATTAACACTTTAACAGCCACTACAGTCCACTGTGGAGGGCTCTTCAGCTTGACAGGCAGATTATTACACACAGTATTATAATACAATAATGGCAGAATGTTGTATTTATTTATGTTCTTGAAGCAAAGGGAAGTAACGAGTACAACGGCTGGGAGCTCCCTTCGAGCCATGATTATTCCGTTACGTTATTTGCAGTAACCGATTACAAACGAGCTATCTTGCTGTTTGTTCGCTCCATAATAGGATTATTAGAAGAGAAAAGACATGAACAAATAACTATTTAGGTAGGTTATATCTATTACAAAAGAGTGGTGTGTAATCTAGATATTGTGGACTGATTTTATACATAGTCGCAAAATAAGGGTTGGGACTTGTATTGCTTGACAACTAACCGTGTTAATACAAAAAAATAAACTCGCATTTAAACGCTGTGTATGATATTTTTTGAGGGTGTGTATTGCAATCTTAGGCAATGGGCTGACAACTTGTCACTATGGCGATACACAATTTTCCGAATGACCCTCATATATATACCAGACGTGGCGTGAATGTCCGTTTTTGCGGCCGTTTACGCTCTGCCTACCCCGCAAGGGATTATAGGCGTGATGTGTGTGTGTGTGTGTGTGTGTGTGTGTGTGTGTAAATAATAGGATTATTAGAAGAGAAAAGACATGACCAAATAACTATTTAAGTAGGTTATACTTATTTATATTATAACAATAGAGCAATGTAAAAACTAGATTTTATTAGAGTTAGGATTTATATTGCTTAATGGCTATCCGTGTTATTACAAAAAAGTATGACTCGCATTTAAACGCTGTGTAAATATTTTTCCACACGATTTGACGTTTTCAAACGACTAAGAAACTGTTTTACATTTTTTTTAACAACCCCGAAGATTCGGTTTTAAACAATGCATACGGTATTGTATTCTTTTTAATATAATAGAAATCAGTTAAGAAATTCACCGATCTTTGTTTTCCTAGTAGCGAAATCTCACCACAGATAAATGTCGAAACACTTAAGCGTACAAATTTAATCGCAAAAATAGCTAGATATACTAGGTATAAGTAAATATCTAAACTTTTCCGCGCAAGTAGTGATGTTTTATACAATTAAAAATAGAACATTTTATGCAATTTTTTAGTCCGTAATTGTATTGTAAGTCCAATTTTAAAACTATATGCGGGTATGAGTTCAATCTAAGCCAAAAAGGTGGCTAAGTCATTTAAGAATTCATTGCAACGCGGTCAGGGTTCGAACGTATGACTTTCGGTATGAGTTCTACCGACGCCTTATTTCCGATGCCAGGCTTTATTGGCATTGGCCCTGATTCACCTGAATAGTTTGACTCTTTCATTCGCGCTGCGTCAGAGAGAAACAGACACTCATTTTGCGCACTTCGCGAGATTTTACTGCTTTTTCGACATAGTAACTAAAGAAATACAGTTAGAATGTCTAATTTAGGTTTTCGTACTAGAAAAGGTATGAATGTAAATTAAAGCATAATTTTTTGTTATAGATTTATATAAAACTGTAGACATAATATTGAAAAAATGTTTCAAATAGAGTTAACTTTGGATTTTTTCTGTCGAGTAATGTTTGTCTAATTATGCAACTGATAGGTATGTGTTATCTGATAAATGCTCGAGAATGATATATTTTTTTTGAAAATTTCGGCTGTAAGTAATTGTCTAAATAAAACTGGATTAAAAATCTTGTTCGCGCTTGAAGATATACTTTCATAAGTTCACCTTCTCTTTCTCTTTTTCGTGTGGGACACCGAGTCGTCCAACGACCCGATGAACCCTGGTGTCAGAGTTTTTCAACCGCCTACTACCACTAGTAGGCCTCTGACATGGTGTAAGTTCACCAATATGCCGCGGTAGCCATGTTGGAAGAGGCGTCAGTACTGATACCGAAAGTCGCAGGTTCAAGCCGTGCCGGAGGAGTAATTTTGCAAGTTCTCAAAAATTGTATACCTAACACGTAGACATATTTTAAAAATTAGTAGCTAAGTCATTATTTAACACTTCCAGTTATCACATGAACTCGGCTTACTACTACCCTTTGTCTTGTTATAGGTTAATCCCATTCAGTGGTCCGTCTATTTAGTAAGATTAGTGTTCTGGGTAGTTGTGAGGTCGGGTCGGCGAGAGGGGGGAGTGGGTGTGGAAAACGGAGGGCTCAAAGATACCGAGCTAAGGAGATCGCCTCACTGTTTTGAACAATACTCTGTCTGTTGATCTTATCTAATATAATTAACTAAGTTTTGTTTAGTGGATGCCTGCTGTGTGATACCGGCTTAGAATAGCATCTCCCCATTTCTTACCCATGGGAGTAGTAAGAGGCGACTAAGGGACTCAAGGGTGTGTATTGCATTTTAGGCGATGGGCTGACAACCTGTCACTACATACTGGCGATACACAATTTTCTGAATATCCGTTTTTGCGGCTGTTTGCGTTCTGCCTACCCCGCAAGGGATATAGGCGTGATGTGTGTATGTTTAGTGGAAGCCGGTTTTAAATTGCCGTGTGATGCTGGCTTAGAATAGTATCACGCTATTTCTTTCCCTTGGGTGTCGTTCTTATAAGAAATGACTAAGGCCTTCGAGAATTTGATATGTACTTATTAAAACTTTAGGCATTGGGCTGAAGACCTGTTACTTTAGTTGTTATTTAACATTATCTAAAATGACCCACACATTTTTGTCAGACATGGCAATATTGACCGCTTTTATGGCCGCTTACACTCTGCATACCTGGCAAGGGTGATGGATATAGGTATGGTGTGTACCTATATAATTTACTAGCAGCCCGCCCAGCGGTTTCACCCGCCGCTAACAGTTTCCCCCCGGGAATAAGACAGTTTAATATAGCCTATGTTCATCAGGGATAATGTAGGATTCTAAAAATCTTGACTTCAATTTGAAACAAATATCATTTGCAGATGGTGGTGGCGTAAAGTTACATGCCTGTGATTAACCTGGCCAGTCCCATGGCAGTGCCTATATTTTTATTCTTTTTATCCCGCCCGAGCCGGTTCTCTTTTTTTTTTTTTTTTAAGGTAAAGGTTTAGGTCATAACAAAATTGTAATAAAAAAAAAGAAAATTGTGTAACACAAATTTCTTTTTTTAGAATGACGGTTCATGACGTCAATAAGTGATTATACTATCCTACATTGAATTAAGAATTTCAATTTCAATTAACGGTAACAGATTTTTTTAAATCGGTCCAGTAGTTTCGGAGCCTATTCAATTCAAACAAACAATAAATAAAATCCTGTTTCTAATATTAGTGTAGATTATTATAATTATTATTTTAGTGTGATGCTGGCTTAGAATAGAATCACCCGATTTCTTTCCCGTGGGAGTCGTAGGAGGCGACTAAGGGACTTGAGGGTGTGTATTGAACTTTTAGGCGATGGGCTGACAACCTGTCACTATGGCGATACACAATTTTCCGAATGACCCTCAAACATATGTCAGACGTGGCGTAAATGTCCGTTTTTGCGCCGTTTACGCTCTGCCTACCCCGTAAGGGATAATAGGCGTGATATGTGTATGTATGTATTATTTTAGAGTAGATTTTTTTACCGTGTGATGCCGGCTTAGAATAGCATTACCCCATTTCTTACCCATGGGGTGTCGTAAGAGCCGACTAAGGGACTCGAGGGATGTGTATTGCAATTTAAGGCGATGGGCTGACAACCTATCACTATAGTGATACACAGTTATCTGATTGACCCTCAAGCTTTTGTCAGACGTGGTGTTAATATCCGTTGAACGGACGTTAACGCTCTGCCTACCCCGTGAGGGATATAGGCGTGATCTATGTATGTAGATGTTTTTAATGCATTATTTAATGTTTTTTGTCGTCTTTTTATACCGAGTAGGTAAGGGACAGTCCTTCGAATACTGATAAATGAAACATAAAACTGGACAACTTTCCCCTAGAAACATATGTCAGAAAACGTCAAAAAACTGACCTTCCATACAAAATCACAATCAGCTGACTGCATTCACTATGGGAAGTCAGTTTTTTTACGTTTCCTGAAATATGTTCCTAGGGGAAAGTTGTTCAGTTTCATGGTCTGCATGTACCCTATTAGTATTCTGAGGGCTATCCCTGACACCCTTTAATACAGTAATGATTAAATGTAATCATTACACTGGTACGAATAATGTGGCGTAGTTGGTACATTTTTAAATGAAAAAGTAGTTATTGTGGCATAACTGTAATAGTTAGACATATGGTATCGCGGACATTATTATAGATATTGATGTCCTCTATAAAACTGTAGTACATCACTTTGCTCTATTGTCAATAATTTCCACAGCGTACGCGATATAAGATATTTTTTTGGTATATTTTTCACACGCTGGGTTACATTATCGAAATTTTCACGCGAATCCCTATTTTTTTCTCGTATAAAATATAGCCTATGAGTAGTGTATTATTGTTCCTTCTGCATCGAGGTCCGAGCGTTAGTTAGAGGAACAATAACACACTACTTTTCAATATTATACCGATCAACCGATTCATATAATTTGACTTTAAACTTCTTTCAATTATTCAATGAACTACTCAACAAATTATACTTTCTTACTATAAGGCTCCAAGCGACTGTGGATTTGAATGTTGTGAATGGAATGTGCATTTATATAAACATTGTGCTCGCTTGGCCATATGAGTCAAGCATTACAAAATTATATTGAACGAAAATACGATGCAGAACAGATCGGCTTATTAATTCATTAGCATAACATTACACACTACCTAACAAACCTTAGGTATGGTATACTGTGTGTTACATATAGGTCGTACGTATTGCACTGCTGCAAGGATTTTGTATTGTCTGTTTTCATATTATATGCTTTCTATCCAAACAAGTAAGCATACTATAATGAGTGTGTGTTTTTTTTTCTAAGTAACCCTACAATATGAGTTACAATGACACCTCAAGTGTTTAACTGGAGCTCAGCTTGACTGTACATGAAAGGACATAGAAATAAAAATAAAATAGAATAGGTACTCAAAAAATTATTATTCATACACCATTTCTTTAAACATGTTACATTTCTAAGAGCACATATTGTTGGATGATAAATACAGCTATAAACATCATTACAATTTCTATATTCTTCATACAAAGATAACAAATTAGGGCAACGCATATCCTCTATATTAATAACATCACAATGACCTAATATATTTTTAATCCATATAGCTTTTTCAATTCCCTTGCAATAAATTGTTTTTCCTATTAGAAATTCGTCAATATACAAAATGTATTGATTATAGGGTATAAAACCATCATTCCAATTAGTTTTTCTGTTCCTTTCTATCCACTTTACTTGTTTCCTTTCTGAGGTTGTAAGATTGTGGAATGGGAAAGGAGGCTGAATCAAAAGAACTTGAACTTTATCACCTTCCAAAATAGCAATTTCTTTCAGAATAAAATTATTGTCTGCTGTTTTAAACCCTTGAACATCTATGATGACAATCGATTTCATGTTAACTTGCGTACTATATTACTCAGAGGCTTATATTCTACCAAACGATCGTTTATAATCAAACAATAAGCACTTGTGTTATTTGGAAACTCAGAAGAGCTTTCTATTTCTAAGCGAACATCAACTGGACCGGTTTTCAAATTTTCATTTTGTCTTGAACAATCAATAACGAATAATGGAGCTTTCTTCTTGAAACTATTAAGATCAAGCAGTGGATCTATAGGAAGGTTATAGAACGACTGGCGGAATCTAGCATACATATCATATAATATACTGTATTTGTTAGCATCAAATTTCAAGTTAAGAGCATCATATGGATAATAGTAAGAATTAAGAAAAAGTGTAATGTTCGTAATATTACAATGATCAAATGATGCGCTATCATTCACTTTATTATTTCTTCTATTCGTTTGTAAACCAAATATAACATATCGAGGCTTTTCTAATTGGGAAGTAGTTTTAACAGACCATGAATGTTTAGTTGTCTTTGGTAAAATAGGATATTCATATAAATCCCAATTTCTGAACGCAATTTGGATAGGTTTATCCTTTTCTAAATGTTTCAATAATGTTAACCTTTGATGATCAGATACTTTAACATGAGGCATGCGCCATTGAATTTTATTTAAACAAGCTCTATAGAATCATCATTTTCACACATTACGCTGTTTAAATTTGTGCTACTCCTATTCAGTATTAATTCATGTTTGCAATTGATGATGATCTTCCTATAGTCTTCTGCAAAACCCAATAACTTATTCAACGGTAAAAGAATACTAAATTCCCCATCACCATTTTTAAATCCATCTACATTCCAACCCCACATTTCAGAAGCCTTGCTTTCTCCACTGTTCATAGAAACTAATGATTTCATTGTTGTAGTTATACCAGAATTCCTTATACGATCTATTTCAACTCCATTCATTTCATACCTAATGTCTTGAAAAAGAAAAGAAATTGCATTATTAACAAAATTCACTTTTTTGGCTTTTATAACACCAGTTGTGGCTTCTTTAAATTTTATACTAAATCTTCCTTCTATGTATATTGCACTTGCTGAGGGCAATACATAAATATCCTGTTGATGGATAGGTATCCGTATTTCATCATTTTCTTTAAAGCTATTATTGTATGGATTATAAGTATGGATTTCATAACTTTCAATAGTATTATCAAATTGAGGATGATCAGATATTTGAAGAATACTCATATTTTAAATCCAAGAGCACGAAGAAACTCTTGATTTTCTTTTGTAATTTTTGATTTTGTTTTACGTCTGGAACGTTTGACGTTTGTCTTTGTAATGGTTGTGTTTTTATTTTTGCACTGGATTTTGTTAATTCTAGGATTATCATTGAAAACAATCATTTTAATTTTCGTATATGAAGACACAAATGAATATTTTCCTTTCTAAAATCAATTAAGTTTCCTTGTAAATCTGTAATTTTAATCGAAATTGAGGTAATCACTTTCTTTCTTATAGGTAAATAGATAATATTTTTTGGTACTTCAATAAGTTGCTGTCCTGGAGGCACGTCAAGCACAAATTCGTGAATGATGTGAGTTGGTAAACCGTTTGTGTAAGAACTTTGAATTAGATCACATTCGATCCGTATCACTGATACTGGAATAATGTTAACAGGGTAGACTGATTCATGCCATTTATTTGATTCTAAAGTTTTTGGTGGGAATCCTAATAATGAACCTACACTATTCTCAACTGTGAAATCAATTGGTTGAGAAGAAAACAAAGAGCATGTAAAAGTATTATTGTTTGGCTTGATTATTATATCACAGTCTTCAACATTGGTTTTTAGATATTCAAATAAATCAAATAAATCATATGTACCGCAAGGGATTATTAGTTTATTATTTTCACCGTAAGCAAATATATTGTTATTTTCTTTAATATTGGGTATTGAATTAAATGTCGAAAAATATAATAATCCACACTCAAAATTACCATCTAACATAAGTGGAGGTATAAATTCTGATTGGAGTACAGATTGATTTCCAGTGACTGTTAACGTTATAGACATTGTGATGAAACTAAACTTCTATGAATCATGTGTGTACTATTTATGTTGCATCCAAAATGACTGTAGAAATTTTATACATAAATGTCCGCATATATATGGATGACGCTGTTGTTCATTAGTGTAGTTGTAAGAAATATTAGATCCAATATATTTAATAAATTCTTCAGGAGGTTTTAAATTCCCATAACTATCGAAATATTCAACATAATTATTATTTTTTGCATAGGCTACCCAATGAGTACCAGAGTTTTGAGAACTATCAAGATTTATTATACCACATTCCCTGTTTAAATAACGTTTTGGCAATTGATCTCTCATGAACACTCCTCTAAAATAAGGAATATCTTTACAAAATTTGAGCAAATCTATGTTAGTAAGCGCTCTATTAGGTAGCCTTGTAATTAGTTTTTTTTATTTGTTATATAGAGCCCTAAACCATTTCCCAATTCTTTAAGTTGAAGACCTCTTCCTATATGCAACGTTTCCATTTTTTTATTATGCCTCTTCAGTTCTTGTAAACGTTCTTTAGCAGCTTTTATAGCATTGACTGCTCTTGCTATTCCAGCCGCTCCACCTGCTAAACCGCCAGCAGCAGATAATCCAGCAAATATGGGTACTAGAGGAAGAAATCCTCCAACTTTTGGTACAGGTATTACTCGTGGTATGTTAATGGATGAATCAAAATCCGTCGTTAGTTCTTTCACAACAGCAATTGCCAGGTCAATAGCTGCTTTCTTACATTTTGGTTTGAATTTTTTAATATGATTCTTGGTAAGAGAGACAATATTGTGAAATGATTTTTTTATTCCAGTACCACATTTAATATTTCTTGTTGCATTTGAAGTATTTTTCTTTTTATTATTTTCACAGCCAGTTTTAGAATTTTTCCTCAAAGTGTTCTTCATATTGTGTTTCATTTTTTAATTATGAATTTAAATAGGTAACTAATAACACCCTTTCCAGATGCAGTTCCTAAATAGAAATGATAATATTGTTACTACCATCTTGTTTATAAAACATTTGACTTATCTATCCAACTGTTTTCTTCTGATGGCAAACCTAACCATTTCACAAATAATTTATTCCCTTTATTTTTTATTACTTTCTCAACCAGGTAAATGTTGGGATATTTAGTTTTTTGTAACTCCTGTGGATAAAATGATCCTAGGATTGGACGATGTTTAGCGTCTTCTAGAAGATAGGTAATAGGACTTGTATTTTGAACTTTATTGACAGTAAAAATTTCAGTGGACCAATTTGGCGTATACCCCTTTTCAAACGTTCCTTTATATTTACTAATTCTAACAAAATCTCCGACTTTAAATTTAGCTTTTTCTCTTTTAGACTCTGGTTTAAGGATTTTTTTTTTGTACTTTTCCAATACAAGACTTTTATTACTAGAATTAACTTCGATGGGTTTTAGACCAATTGTTCTATGTTTTGTATTGTTATACATATTTATTAATTTGGAAAGCGAACCAATCCATGTATAATTCCCTTGCAAACTTAAATGTTTATACAGTTTACCTTTAAAAGTTCTTATGAATCTTTCCACTATCGAGGCTTTTTTCGTGGAGTATGTAGAATAATGATTTATTTTAAAAGCGTTTAAAACTCTTTTCAAATTTTCATTATAAAATTCTGTACCTGAGTCAGTCTGTAAATTCTTCGGAAAACGACCCTTTTTAAATAGCTTTTCAAATTCTTGAGTAACATGTTCCTTACTTTTTTGTTTTAAAGGAAACACCCATGAATATTTTGAAAAGGTATCAATAATAGCTAAAATATATTTAAAATTTTTGTTTTTTCCTGACAGCGATTGCATATCAATAAGATCAGCTTGCCATAGATCATCTATGTCTTTCATCACAACATGTCTACGAGGAAAATTTTTTCTTGTTTGTTTATGTATTTCATTAACTACATTTTCTTTACTCATTTTTTTCTTGTTTTTTGCGAAACTGTATCAATGTTTTGTTTAAGACTATTAATTTCTATTTGAATTTGAGCAAGAGTCTGATGTAAAGATTTAATGTTGTTATTTAATTTACTAGACAAATTATTTAAAGATTCGTCAACATAATGCTTGGTTGCATAATTGCCAGAATGCATAAAAGTATATTCTTCAAGGCTTTTATACAAACTCTTCACAGTTTCATCTACATATTGTTTGTTGACACAGTCTTTTAATTCTACTGGTAACCCTACATGTTTGATGATCCTATTTCTAGCATCAAAGCAAATGCTATCCATTAATGTAGTATTTGGTTGTAAATCATTATTATGTTTATATTTTTTTAAAACATGATGCCCAAACTTGTCAACATTCATGGTCAACTAACGATGATTAAATAAAGTGATTTGAAATTTTGCACCCTTTTTATTCTTTAATGATACCAGCTTCCTTTAATTCTTCTAAAATTGAAATTATTTCATTGTCATGGTTTGTGTTGCCAGCATCCTTGGAGGCAATCAAAATTTTTAATCTGTCAACTAGTTCATTAGGATCGTCCCAATAAACTAAATCAGTCTTAGATTTATATTGTTTTAAAACTGGCAAATTTCCACCTTGTTTTACGCTTTTTGTAATATTTTCCGAGAAGAGAGGTTTGATTATTTGACAATATTTCATTCCTGAATTCCCCTGTATCTGACCAGATTCTTCATACCCTCTTTTATGTGCGTTTGTATGAATCAAAATGTTTTTATACGTTAGTTTATCTGTTTCAGTTATCAATCGCACATCGGGTTTATTTTGAAATAAAAGTTGAGATAAACCCGGAGTCATTTCATAACTTTTATCTTTTAAAGTCAGTATTGAATAATTGTTCGAGTTAGAATCTCCTATTTGTTTGATTGTTATAGGAACATTTCCAATCATTAATTTTTCCCCATCATCTCTTACACCATAAGGTACACAAATATTTTTGGTGTCACTTTCGATGTGAAATGTGTTTAATTCTGTATCTTGATCTTCCTTCACAGGAGATTTAAAATCATTTTCATCTAAAGAGTCATTACTATTACTGTGAGAGTCTAGTTCAATAGTTTGGTCACGTGTATCTTCATTTTTTTTTACATCCTTATAATAATTAACATTATTATAATCCTGACATTGTTTTTTCAGTGTAACCATTGCTTCCAATGGGTCGGTTAATGGTTTAAACATTTTTCGACTTTTAAATTCTAAGTTATCTTCTTCTTTGCGCATTTGCTGCAATTTGCTTTTAATATTTTTTACCGATTTTATTAATTGTTCTTTTATGTTAGACTCCATATTCCAAAACAATTTTGTACACTTCTACTAACTGTTATAGCTTATGCTTTAATGGTATGAACTTTAAGAAGTATTCCCTATTTGTAACATCAAATTATTCAAAATTGACGTATAAATCAAACGATTTCCTGTATCTTCCATTATTAAGCTCACAATCTTTGTTGATTATTAAACAAGCGTATGGATCTGCCCATATCCTTGAAGCTAAAGACTTAAAATTCTGCCAACTCATATCAGAATTAACATGTTCATCATATATATGCTTTAAGTTAATGTCATCCTGTTTAAAAATTATTATTAAATTAACATTATCTCTTATTAAATGTTTCGGTATTTTTACATATGTTTGCGACAAGTAAAAACAGTCTATTGCTTTATGTCGGCCCATTGAAAAATAATTAGATATATTAATTTGTTTTTCGCAAGCCACATCGTCAAAAATAAACACAGAGTTGTTCAAAGCCTCATTAGGAGATATAACATCCTTCTCATCTTGAAACATCAAAAGTTTAACATCAGGAATTTTCTTAACGACTTCTTCCAAAAAACGATATTTGGGTTGAAAAGTAGTTTTCGAGTAAACGTAAATATTATAAAATTTTAGACCATTTTCTTGTAGTAACAAGCTTAACATAGTGTTTGTTTTACCGCAATTTGAAGGACCGCATATTATGCAACGGATGGAGTTAGGTAAAAGTATACTATGTTTAGAATTTTTTGAATATGGGTCAGCATCAATCTTATCAATAGGCAAAGATACGAGTTGTTTGATTAGCTTCATTTTACTTTCTGATAACTAAATTGTTTTATTTGTTATTATGTAGGTACACCTTAGAACGAAATTACCAATAAATCTTGTTTCAACTAAAATTGTATTGAGGTTACTATAACTTTTATCTTGCAGTGAAACCCACAGCTCAAGCACAGGATTAAGTAATCCATTACTTTCGGTTGAATAAGCAGCTTTTGTAATGATAAAATATTTATTTAAATCGATTCAGTACTTTCATAATACATACCTACATTTAAAAAAACAGATGTTTTTTTATATTTTTATACCTATATGTGCTAAGGTAAGTTTCTACATATTTATAATTTGACCTTAACTCGTTCATTCACCCATAAGTCTGCAGTTGTAAGCAAAAATTACTAGGTCAGTCATATGGTTAGTCATTTTTACTTTGTCATCATATTTCAGGTCAGCGGTTCTTAAAGTTACCTGTGTCACAACCCACCTAACGATAGAATGGGACAGCTCGATTACTTACAACTAGTCACGATCGAGTCAGCAATTCGTTCAATATCAGACCCTCCACCAAGAATCCGCTTGCAAGCGTGACAGTTTGGGAATGACTTCCACTAAAACATTTTAAAATAAAGGGTAAAAAGGGTATAAATTGGTAGTCAAAATTTAGTTTATTTGAAGACTTTCAAAGAAGCACAAGTGAAGTAAAGCATATTTATAATTTGCAGATTTATAATTGGTAAGTACTTGCATCATTTATCTAATCTACCTGCCTAAGAGACTGTTTTAAATAGTTTGTTGAAGCACATTTTACTTGTATTATTATGTATGCGAAACATAAAATTATCTTTGTTTCAGAGTATGGCAGGCTCACAACCTAATGAAAAGGAACATCTCGACAGACCATTCTTCTATTCTCAGGGTTTAGATGTTGATGGGCTTCCATATTCTCAAGATTTGGACGCCTACCTCAAATATCAGGACACCTATTTGAGGCCAATTCCAATTCCAACTACAACCACCGAAGAACAAGTAGCAAATGGAAATAAAACGCACAAAAGAAAAAAATGTACTGATCTCGCATCTCATATAATAAAGAAGGGAAAAAAGGGAAGGCGTATTATTAAAATTAGTATTTCAAACCTTGATGATAGCGTTGAATGTGATGAAGTGATGGTGCAATATATAATTCATGAACAATATGATGAAATTTTAGAATCAACTGAAAATATTGTGGAGCAAATTGCCAAGAAAATAAGTCGGTGTAACGATATTTAATAGTTTTTTTGTTTGTTATCAATTATCATAATCATAATATCCTAATATTCAACCAATTTTTTTTTTCGCTGGTAATGTTATCGGTTTATTTCCAGTAAGATAAGATTGAAATTTGAAAAAGTCATCTCGTTTAGAGTTGATGCGCACTCGAACACAACTAAATGCACCAACAACTCTGTGAGTGGATTTAAAACACTGTAAATTTTATATTTTTGAGCACTTCGTTTTGTTTGAGCAATTGTATGTTAAATCTGAGTGAGACGACTTTTCTTTCGCCTTCACTCTAATTGATCGTAGAGTTCCCTCTAAACATTTTTTTAAGACTATCATACATAATTTTTTATGTTAAATTATTGAAATCAATATAAATAATCAGAAAGAAATTTTGTTGTTTTTTATTATTTTACACCCTATTCTTTGACAGGAAAAAAAAAAGTCTAGTGCTAAAGATATAAACAAATAGACTATAGGATTTTGGGTTAAGTACCTATTTGACAAGACGATTAGTTAGAACCTGTCTGTAACCACTATGTATTTTTTTTCTGAAATAAACACTAGTCATGTGTAGTAAAACCGATATTTAATAGGCTGTTGACGCACTGTCTATCCCCTTAGAGCGTATAAACATGATTTTGTGTATCTATGTATGTGCGTATTATATATATATATATATATATATATATATTAGATCATACATACACACATACCTATATGCATACGTACTTACTATCAACAGCACTTCGATTTACCCCGTTCAACATAAACTGGTTCCCTAATACAGTTGTTAAGAATAATCAATACAGGTTGATCTGTGAATAACTGGGGCTACAGTTGATAGTACCTAATAATCCTCATAGTTCATGTATTGTTAACTTTTACACGAATTAATATTGAAAAACCAATTTGACATGATACATGACACATTTCTAAAAGTTTGATAGAGTACATAGGCTTTCCTTATTAGATTTTCGTCTCAGATATCTGCGGCGGAATGTCGCCATTATTTTTAAGGATCGAGAGTGCACACATAGCAAAGGTGTTAATACTAATGAACTCTATTTACTTTGTCCGACAGTATAATTTTGGACAACTTTAATCAATTTTAGATTTCTCGTTGCATTGTGCTCAACACATCTAAACTACTGTTCTATAAATTAATGAGTTGCTCTGGAGTGATCAAACATTCGGGGCAAACCCTTCTCAGTGCAACATCTACGGTTTAGAAGAAACTACAAAGTTACAAGTATGTAAGTATTTCTTTTTTTATTTTATTTTATTGTGTGTTGTTTTTTTTAATTATTTTTAATGTACATTCGAGCTCAGCTCCGGTTTGACACTCGAAGCACCATTGTTACTCTTAACGCGAGTGGCATAAAAACGGTACAAAGTCCAAAGTGTCTAACGGGAATCGGAGCTGAGCTTATCTACACATAGTTACATTGTAAGTCTGCCTACCCTGCTGTAAGATATACAGGCATGATGTTTTTGTCTACTTCTCATCCATATTTCTTTTTCGGTTCCATATTTTGATTCTAAAACTAGCTATTGTTTAATTTCAGGTCATCTGCTCCTTTCAATCCGTTTGATTCCGACGCGGAAGAGCGCCAAGCAAGCGCTACCCAACCCCAGCCAAAAAAGAGAAACAACAGCAAACCGGCGGCGGCATCTAGTTCGAGCAAAAATTCAAGCAAACCGAAGCCGAGTGCTAAAAAACAGACTGCATCACCACAGCCGTCAGCCTCACAACCAGTACGCTCTCCACCAACGGTTCAAGACTTGTTTGGTGATATATCGGACAGCGACTCCGAGGCTGAAAGTTGCATCGTGCCGGCTCCCGCTCCCGCTCCCGCTAAGAAGCGTAAAACAAAACAATGCATAGAGGTAAGCGTTATTTTTTTTTCATTTTATGACTCATGTGGTGTGAATGTAAAATGATAGGTGTAACACGTCTTTAGTTTTATTGAAATCTAGTGCTGTTTTTAATCTCTTGTATCCACTGCCTCCGTGGTCTAGCGGTCTAAGCCTTAGGCTCACGACCCGGGGGGCCTGGGTTCGATTCCCGGCAGAAGATGGAAAACATAGGTGATATTTGTAAGATTGTTTTCCCGATTAGTTAAGACATTGCAGACGGAATCACCTGATTGTCTGAATAAGTGAGATGATTTCATGCCTATTTATATTACTTAGTTGCTCCTTACACAATTATGTCAGTGTCAGGGTATCTCGATCTCATAAATTACAACTAGACTTTTCAATTGTTTCAGGAGGAAGAGCTGCAGGAGCAGGAGCCAGTTCGCGCATCAGTGCTTAGAAGCTTTTTGTCTCGCATGACGGGCTCGGGAGTATCGTTTCAACGTGACTACACACGTCGAGGAGAATATTACGTAGAGCTTCGTGTGTACAGCGCTCGAGAGGCGGAGCGGCTGGGCACTGATAGATGGAAATCTGCTTTAGTGTCATACAAGGCGGCTGTTTATCCCGATTCTCCAACTTGGAAAGCTACAGCTGAGTTGGTAAAAGCAGCCAAAAAAGAATTTCAGCATATACAGCCTATTTTATATCCAAATCAAATAATTTAAATGAATGTTTACACTAAAGCAGTTCTCTTAATCGTTTATAGAACTATATACCTATATATTAACCTTTATAACCTTAATCACTTATGCAATTATATTAAACAAAGTATGACATGTTATATTATGTATAAAAATAAATACCTACTTAAATACATTGATTAATTAATAATTTGTGTTTTCTCAATACAGCTCAAACAAAAGTCTTGGTTTTTTGGTACTTTCAGTAATCTCGATTTCAAATTCTGAAAAAGTTAAAGACTGTAATAATGTTTTTACCTGTCTCAAAATTTTCTGCACATAAAAAGTCAAACCTACATAAATCTAATTGTTTATTACATACTCAATTTGATGATGTATATATCATAGCGACCGCTTTTAGAAATCGTATAGTTAGCTATAAAATTAAACCTCAGAAAACTATTATTTTACCTGAAACATTTATGAAACAAGTTTCTAAAACAGTATGCCATCTTATAAAAAGTTCTTTAAAAAAACACACATCTATTAAAGTTAATGTTGAACTATTTGTTAACTACTTACTTCCAAAAAATAATGAGAAATCTCTGAAATCTTTTAATACGAAATATGAAGTAGTACTACAAAGCACAGATACATCATTTTTGTATAAACAGTTTTCAGATAAGATGGTTTCTAAATCAATAGAGTTTGAAATGTCTGAATCAGGATGGTCAATTCAGTCTACAAGTCATTTAGAATTAAATATAGTTAAATACAATCCATTGCGAGCTGGTACATACTTGCCTTTACCGAAGCGTATTCTTAATACAAAGTCATGTCTAAATATTCGTAATGAAGATTCTCATTGTTTTCTTTGGTGTATTGTAGCACATATGTATCCCGCGAAACAAAATCCTAATCGAATATCTTCATATCCTCACTATTCAAAATTGCTCAATACTTCTAACATGTCCTTCCCTCCTAGTTTTGAAGATATTCGGAATTTCGAAATGAATAATGATACTGTAAGTGTTAACATTTATGGAGTCGATCATAAAAATACAGTAACTGGTCCATTATACAAAACATTAACCAGAAAGTTATGTCATGTTAACATGTTATACTTTACTGATGGGGATAAAAGTCACTTTTGTTTGATTAAAGACTTTGAGAAACTTGTTCATAAACAACTTACAAAACATAGATCTAAGATACATTTATGTGATGAATGCTTTCTGTATTTTGACAGTAAAGAAAAATTGGCTAATCATGATTGTGCAAGAGTCCAAACCATTTTGCCTGAAAGTGGAACAAAGCTAAGATTTTCAAATTTTGAAAGAACTCAAAGAATACCGATAGTTATTTATGGTGACTTTGAATGCTTATTACGAGAATATTCTGATAAAAACAAGTCTTCTTTTGTGGAAAATATACAAGTTCATGAAGCTACTTGTTTTGCTTACTATATTTGTTGCTATTCCAACCCAGACCTTAACACTCTTGTCTCCTATAGAGGTAAAAATTGTTCTAAGAAATTTGTGGAATGTTTGAGTAAAGATGTAGTTCGATTACATGAAATACTTTCTGATAACAAAAGCATGATTCCACTGACAGAAGATGAATTGAATTCTTTTAATATGAGTACAGAGTGTCATATTTGTAAAAATAAATTTGAAAGCAATGATGATGTAGTTAAAGATCATGATCATTTTACAGGTAAATATAGAGGACCGGCTCATAATACTTGTAACCTAAAAGCGAAGACTTGTCCTTTTATTCCAATCATATTCCACAATCTTGCTGGTTATGATAGTCACTTGTTTATTAATGAACTTTCTCACATAGCTGGCAGAATCAAGCTTATACCAAGAAACAAGGAGAAATATATTTCATTCACAAAATTAATACCTGTTAATGAAGAAAATGTAGTGCAAATGAAGTTTATTGATTCCTTCAATTTTTTAAATTCAAGTCTTGATAACATAGTCAAAACAATGGAAAAAAGCGATTTAAAACATTTAAAATCATTTTTTGAAGATCCTTATTTATTTGAGATGGTACAAAGAAAAGGAATCTATTGTTATGACTATATTGATTGTTGGGAGCGCTATGATGAGACTGAATTACCAGATCGTTCGAAGTTTTTCAACAAGCTAACAAATGAGCCTATTACCCAAGAAGACTATAGTCATGCTATGAATGTCTGGAACTCTTTTAAAATCAAAAATTTAGGTGAATTCACAGATATCTATTTAAAATGTGACACCTTGTTGCTCTGTGACTCGTTTGAAAAATTTCGATGCATGAGCTTAGAAAACTATGATCTTGATCCTTGTTACTATGTTTCATCTCCATCTTTAAGCTGGGACGCCATGTTGTTTCATACTAAAGTTGAACTAGATCTAGTATCAGATATAGAAATATATCAAATGTTAGAGAAGGGTATAAGGGGTGGTCTGGCTCAATGTTCACATAGATATGCAAGGGCAAATAATAAGTATTTACCTGATCACACAGATACAGAGTCAAGCAGTTTTTTGGTTTATTTAGATTGTGTGAACTTGTATGGATATGCTATGATGCAAAAGCTACCAGCTGGAGATTTTAGATTACTTGATGATGATGAAATATCTCGTTTTGATATTATGTCTATACCGTTAGATTCAGATACTGGTTTTATTCTGGAAGTAGATATGCATTATCCTTCAAATTTACACGATGCACATTCCGATTTACCCTTTGCCGCTGAAAAATTTACTCCAGTTGGCAGTAAACAGCAAAAATTAATAGCTAGTGTCTACGATAAATACAAGTATGTGATCCACTACATTCATTTAAGAACATGCTTAAAAAATGGATTAAAACTTTTAAAAATTCATAGAGTATTGACATTTAAACAGTCTCGATTTTTGGAATCATATATATCTTTAAATACAACACTCAGACAAAAAGCAAAAACCGAATTTGAACGCAGCTTTTTTAAGAAACAAAACAATTCTGTGTTTGGTAAAACTATTGAAAATAAACGAAAGCAGGTTGATGTTAGGTTAGTGAATATATGGAAAGATAACTTTAACAAAACCAATAAGATTTGCGGCGCTGAAAAATACATCAACGCTCCAAATTTCAAGGACTTATCAATCATATCAGATTCACTAGTATCTATACACATGCAGAAAACAAAATTGATTCTTGATCGACCTATTTATATTGGTTTAAGTATTTTGGAACTATCTAAAAGTCATTTGTATAATTTTCACTATTCTGTCATGACACGAATGTACAAAGATAACATTAAACTTTGCTATACGGACACTGATAGTCTGTTGTATTTGATATATACAGAAGATTTTTACGCGGACATGAAAAATAATTTACGATATTTTGACACAAGCAATTTTGAATCAAATAACATATATAACATACCAAATGTAAATGCAAAGGTACCTGGCTATTTCAAAGATGAATTAGGTGGAGATATTATTTCAGAATATGTTGGTTTAGGAGCAAAACTTTACTGTATTGAATCTATGAAATCTTCTATAAAGAAAGCTAAAGGTGTAAAAAAGTGTGTAACTAAAAAACTTGGAATTCAAAAGTATAAAGACGCTTTACTTCATGATTTAACACTTCGAGATAATATGTGTATAATTAGATCGAAAAACCATAAAATTTTTACCCAGAGGATCCACAAGTCAATTTTCACAACTAAAGATGATAAGAGACAAGTTCATGAAGATAAAATCTTTACTTATCCCTGGGGACATTATAATACGGTCTTTTAAAAAGAAATTTACCTTCCCTAACGCTATAATAATACGAAATATAATTGTAACATACACTATTTGTAGTTGTAAGGCTGTAACTAATTGATAAGTAATACTTACCTACATTTAAACTGTAACCTAACAATAAAAATATATTTGAATATTACTTTTTTCTTTATTATTCCGCCCCTTATCCTTGGTAGGTACACAGACAACTTTCCAAATAAATATCTGTATACTGCTTAGGCATGCAACTGAGCAAACGAAGTTTGTAATATTTGTAATAGCTATAAGCACACCAAGTTTAAAGTCAAATCATACAAATCGATTGTTCTCTATAATATTAAAAAGTAGTGTGTTATTGTTCCTCTCTGCGTCAAGGTCCGAGCGCCAGCTCGGGCCTTGACGCAGAAGGAACAATAATACACTACTCCTATGTTCATCAGGAATAATGTAGGATTCTAATGGTGAAAGAATTTTTAAAATCGGGCCAGTAGTTTCGGAGCCTATTTGATGCAAACAAACAAACAAACAAACAATCAAATCTTTCCTCTTTATAATATTAGTGTAGATGTTTAGTGGAAATAAAAGGTAACTGTTTTTATGTTTACGTTACGTCTGGCAAATCTTTGTTGTTTTTTGACACGTGTCAGTGTCAAGAGAGATCTAAGCATTTAATGTATGAATGTTTGGAAACAAAGGACATTTGAGTATAAATTTTTTAAAACTTAAGAGAACTAGCGAAATAGCTTTACAGGCAGGGTTGCTGCGACTTTCGGCATCAATACTCCCGATGCCACGCGTTTTGAAGATAAACTTGCAAAATTTCGCAAACGGCTAATGAGCCGCGGTAGCCCAGTTGTTATAGGCGTCAGTAGTACTGATACCGAAAGTAGCAGGATCGTACCCTGCCTGTGGAGCAATTGTGCAAGTTCTCCATTATTGGCATTAATTTGGTACTTGTGGGGTCGTTATTGCTGCCCCACGGGAAATGAAACCAAGGGACCCAAATCTTACCCTATCAGATGCATATCAGTTTTTTTTTTTTTTTTTTTTATATGTGCAATAAAGAATTTTATTATTATTATTATGCATATCTAAACTACCTGACTGTAAGGGAGAAAATTTCGTACATCGGAGGGCATGTGAAACCATCGGTCCTGGTTGCGGTCTATGATAACTTAGACGGTGGTCGTTACAGCAATGTCAGAGGTCTACTAGTAAATTATAGGTAGTTTAAAAACTCTAACACTAAGGTCTTTTTTGTCATTGTTATTCGAATCTCAACTGTCATTATAAAGTCACTGTGATTTGTTATACTTCAAGCAGAATACGAAATGACTAAAACTGTCCAACTGACAGGCCATTGAAACAACTGAAACGAATTTCATTTAGCAGCCTTTTGGCCCTGGCCGTTAGTGGCTTCGGTGTCCCACACATACGAATACAACATAAGGAGAAGTATTCCTCTCTTTACCATTTTTTCATGATAAATTACTTTAACAAGCCACTAGAACATATAATATTTTATCCATAAAGAACTTTCGTCCAGTTTTGTGCGCATGGCTAGAGGCGTGGGAACTATTCACATTCGTTTTACGTCCTGTCAAAGTTGTTGGATGTCGTGGTGAGATTCAGCTACGAAATGGACTTAGGTGGTTCTCTAACTTTTCGTCCATCGCTGCGTTATTTAACGCACTGCAAGACATGCATTTGTCAGAAACGAATTGCGACTTCCAATTTTATTCCCATACAAAACAACTACGATGCGTTTACGGTGCGTAACGGATGCGTCTATCAAGTCGTTTGACAGACAAATCCGTAATTGCACCGTAGCTGTATTTGTATGGGAATAAAATAATATAAAATATGAAGTCGCAATTTCCTTTCTGACAAATGCATGCCTTACGGTGCGTTAAAAAACGGACAATAACAAGTAAGAGATCCACCTAAGTCCATAACCTATATGAATCTCACTACGACCAGTGGGAAAACCGCCTTATCATTCTGCAAAACATGGGATTAGAGACCCTTCAAAACCCGTAGTTTGTTGGAAACTGTTCGCGGCGCTCATTTGCATCTTCCCGCCTGCCTATTATAGCCCAGTATGGCTAGCTTTATATGTTTTAAAATAGTCGGTCTTATTACAAAAAAGTTAGATATGGTTTAAGCTTTATGACAGTGTTAAATCGTAAAGAAAAATATTAAAAGCGCGTCTAACTTGTTTGTAATAACATAAATTTATGAAACGCCTATATCCCTTGCGGGGTAGGCAGAGCGCTAACAAAACCTGACATTTACGCCACCTCTGACAAACATATGAGGGTTATTCAGATAACTCTTTTCATTTTCATTATTTCATTTTCCTTTTCTTTTTAATTTAACTGTGTATCACCATAGTGATAGGTTGTCAGCCCATCGCCTTAAACTGCAATACACGTGTAACCTTCGACTCCCTATGGGGTGATGCTAATCTAGGCCAGCATCACACGGCAAAGCAGGTATTACACGGCAATAACACAGTGTATATTTAAATAAGTGGTTTATTTTTGACATATTGTTTCGGGGCCATATTATATTTTATATTTATTAATTTGATTAAAGAGCCTTTAAAATTTAATTTATCGATTGAGCATACACTGAATTGAAAATTTACGCAGGAGCAAAAAATTACACTAAATGTAATATAGCACATATTACAGACACACAAAGCGCAATCGTACAAAAATTAAGCGACTTTAGAATTTTTGTAAGTAATGCCCTTAAATAATGCCACACGCACCGAACTATAAACTCCGGTTTGAATGTTACTAGGTACATACAGCTAGTTCTAATTATACTGAAACATGCACTCGAAAACGCTCCAAAGTAGTTCGCTGAAGGATTTACAGGATTTTGTATTTCAAACATGTTGATACTTACGAAATATGAGCCTTACCTATAAATCTTTCAAATGTTTTCTAAGAAAACTTCTTACGGACTTATATACATATATCATGCTTATATTCCTTTCGGGGTAGGCAGAGCGTCGCGAGCGAGCGAACAAACAGTTAAGGATCATTCCGAAAATTAAGCGTCACCATAGTGACAGGTTGTCAGCTCATCGTCTAAAAATGCAAAACACATGCTACGCTCGAGTCCCTTAGTCGCCTCTTACGACATCCACGGTAAAAAAATGGGTTGGTGCTATTCTAAGCCGGCATCACATAGCAATGCTAATGCTTACAAAATTTAAGCCAACTTCATAAATCTGTAAATGGTTTCTACGAAAATTTCTTACAGACACATGGGTTTAAAAACTTATGACATGTTACTAAAGACGTTAAATAGAATAGAATAAAAACGTTTTATCGTCTGCACATAATAGTTAGCACCCAATTTAATGCGTGCTCATTTATCAATCTCCCAGCCCTAATATGTCCAAAATTACCCATACGTTTTGAACAAAATTTTATTTAATAAAAACTAAATGAGCTATTTTTTATTTTATGTGACCTTCCTACCGACATTAAAATTAGCTCTACATTAGTAAAATAGTCCTATAAAATGTTATTGTGAAAAGTGTTTATATCATGATGCCGGCATAGAATAGCCAATCCATTTCTTTCCCGCGGGTATCATAAGAAGCTACTAAGGAAGTCGAGGGTTACATGTGTATTACAGATAGACAGCCTGACAACCTTTCACTTCAGCGATACATGATTTTTCTGAAACGGCTTTCAAATATTTGTCAAAAATGTGGTGATAGAATGTTCACGGCAGCGAACGTTCTGCCTTGCCCGCAACGGATAAAGGTGTCGTATGTTTGTCTTTTTTTATATAAACAGAAAAATTATTGCCAGTTTTTTTAATTTAATACAGTCCACACTCGAAAGCAAAAGTACAAAGTAACAGATAATAACAGATTCACACTGAGCTCAAGGTTTGCGGTCAAAAGCTGTAAAAACTGCCCTTTGTCTCTCTTGTTTTAATTACGCCTGTAGCGCTCGGCTCGCTCGTTTCATATTGTGTGCTCGTTTGTATTATTAATAAATTTAAAAGCCTTTTTTTCTCTCCCTTGGTTTGTTTAGAAACAAATTAGATTCTCCCTCTTTTTAATGTTTCTAGGTTTTGTACTTGTAGAAGTATCGTGCTACTTTCAATCTTTAAAGAATGAACTGGTCACAAGGGAAAATTAAGACGGTAGATGGAGCTGTGCCACACGCTATTGGCATCAAGATACAGTTACGAAATTCGTGGGCTATGGATGAGCCGCGGTAGCCCAAAATTATGCTATTTCTAAAAAAGAGGTATTGCAGTCGCGTCTTTCTGTTTAAGTACACACTAACATAAACAATATTAACTAGACGTCATAAATGTATTCTGATGAAAGATGGCCACATCTGTAAGTAAGTTCATCTGTCACCAAAATGACAAAGGTACCCCAGAAAATTTGACAGCTGTAATACGCTGTCAGGTATAATTCCAGAAGGGGAAGCGCGTAGACATCGGTCTAATCAAAATTTATAATTAATGGAAAGGTAGACAGAACCAATGTTACTAGTGTCTGTGTGGAAAGAGATAAGGCGTGGAAATTGAGGGCGCCTTTGTGCTTCAGTATGAGAAATATCACAGCACATCTCTGTCTCTAATACCCGCACATACTATATTATTATATTATGTACCGTCAAAAAACTTTTTATTTGTATTTCTATAAAATTGAAATGTATTTTCTTTGTATAACTTCTTTTATTATTCCACAGAATATTTAGTTATAATAAAAAAGTATCAAATATTTACTTTTATTTTATTTTTTTTATTTTATTTTTTATTTTATTTTATTTCAATAGGTTCAGTTACAGGCAACAGATCAAAAATTTCACTGACATAAAGACATATTAATACACACATAAATCCGAGGCCCACTTACAACTAAACACAACATTTCTTTAAATAACAGTCCGGTATTAATTTGTTCACAAAACAATCAAAATTATGAAAACACAAATGTCATAGTTAAAATAAAACAATAAAAAATATATATATAACGATAAGATACTAACATAATGGAAAAGAAATGAGACTTAATTATATTATATTACTTAATTATTATTATACAATTATTGTTGACTTTATTGACTTAATTTATTGCAGTTTATACGATATTAGGGATAGTTTAAAACATTGGAGATCATTGCAATTAAATATGTCCTTGTGAGCACATATGGTATTGTAATATTTACACATTCTTATGAGCGGGTCATTTTGGGAGACATTATTGTTACTTAATGGTATACTGAACAACTGAGGAATTCGTACTGAACGCGTAGGCACCTTGAGCGATATTTGCTCCAGAAGCTGATCCCCGAACTGGCCATTGGCAACCCTGTACAATACACACAGATCTGCCATCCATCTGCGGTCCTCAAGGCTGATCAGACCAAATTTACGTAGCCGGTCATCATATTCCCTGATCTTACGTCTGAGACCAAGTCTTGCACATAAACTGCGCATAAACCTGCGCTGGATAGACTCAACTCTATCAATATGAATATCGTACATAGGGGACCAGACTGAGGAGCAATATTCTAAAATGCTTCTAACTAAGGCAACATATAGCATAATCCAGGAATTTGGTTTCCTGAAGGGTCTTGAAATGCGAAGCACAAAGGATAGCATTTTGTTGGCTCTACTACAGATGTACTCGTAATGGGACCTAAAGGATAAAACAGAGTCAAATATGACACCGAGGTCACGCACAGTTTCAACTCGAATCAGAGGTGAATCATTTATACAATAATCAAACCAAACTGGACTCTTATTTTTAGTGAAACTTATTATTTGACATTTCTTAATATTGAGAGCCATGTGATTAAGATCGCACCACTCTGTAACCACCTGAATATCATTCTGTAATGCAACACAGTCCTCAAGGCTGTTAATAAGGCGAAAGATTTTAATGTCATCGGCGTAGGCTAGGCAGTTACTCTTTATGAGATGCAAAAGATCATTGATGAAAATCAAAAACAATAAGGGGCCCAATATGGATCCTTGTGGAACCCCCGATGTTGCCAAGAATGGAACAGAGTCATAGCCGCCAAGTGCGACCAGCTGGGAACGGTTGTGGAGATATGATGTGAGCCACCTAAGAAGACTACCATGAACTCCCAGGTGATGAGCTTTTTTTATCAGTATCGAATGATTGACGCGGTCAAAAGCCTTACTAAAGTCCGTGTAAACTGAGTCAACTTGAGTCTTGTCATTAAAAGCATGGCCTAGGAAGGTGGTATAGACTAGAAGATTCGAGGCAGTTGATCGACCAGCAATAAAACCGTGTTGGAAAGGACTAATAACGTGTTTCACATGGCTGTATAGGTGATCATATACGATACCTTCAAAGATTCTAGAGAACCAGGGTAAAATACATATGGGTCTATAATTTGTGACATCACATCTGTCCCCAGACTTATGAATAGGGGTAACTTTTGCAATCGTCCATAAAGCCGGAAAAATACCCTCTGACAAAGACTTGTTGAAGATTAGTGTGAGAGGTAAGGCCAACGCTGATGCACAGAGTTTTATGAAAATCGGGGGAATGCCGTCGGGGCCAGCACCCTTTGTGACATCGACCGTTTTAAGCCTAGACAGCACATTCTCTTTTGTTACCTTAAGATTATTTGTAGGGTAATTTGAAGGGCAAAAATTTGGTATGTAGTCGACCTTTACATCACTATCATACACTGATGAAAAGTAATCAGCAAAAAGATTAACTATGTCAGTCCCAGACTGGGCCAGTTTGTTAAGATATTTAACCTGGGTTGGTATATTATTAGTAATCCTCTTATTTTTAGTATAGCGCCAGAACGATTTAAGGCTGCAAGCTAGACCATCCTCAATACGAGAGATATATTCCCTAAAACACTTCCCCATCAATACCTGGGCTCTAGATCTTAGTACAGAAAAAGTGTCATAATCACGAGGATTGCCAAAACGTTTATGACGGTAGTGGTACTTTTCCTTACTTTTGAGTAGTTTTCTTAAATTATTGGGAAACCAAGAAGGGAAGTCACCGTTTCTGTATTTGAATTTAGGTGTATATTTTTCAATTACGGTGTGCAAGGAATTGTAGAACATTTGTACAAAGTCATTGCAGTTCATAGACTGCGCATAGTACTCCCAATCTATTTTTAGCA
Source organism: Tuta absoluta (assembly GCA_027580185.1). NCBI lineage: Eukaryota > Metazoa > Arthropoda > Insecta > Lepidoptera > Gelechiidae > Tuta > Tuta absoluta. The sequence goes on from JAQAHW010000004.1 coordinate 2,759,056, forward strand.
ATTCTGTTACACAAGCCTCAAAGTCTGCTTTATGAAAACAAAGCTTGTCAGATAGTTCATTCAGTTTTAAAGGTGGCACTACTCCCATATAGGTCAATTCAAATGGAGGATGATTGTCATCCAGACGGCTGATCGGTACGGCCTCTCTCAAAGAAAAAGAATCAGAGTCGTCAGTAATTACTAGGTCAAGCATTCTTTTATTGACGTTAAGTAAATTATTAACTTGACGTATAGAAGTTGACTGAAACAAGTCATATAAAGACTGGGATTTCTCACAATTAAAATTCATGGGACTTGCTGTCTCGGAGGACCACTTCATATGAGGAAAATTAAAATCACCAATTATACAAGTAGTTTGATTTGTCGATGATTCAAGTAGAGAACAACATTTATTCACGAAGCTTGAGAATATGCTAGTAGGAATATAATCAGGCACGTAGACTGTGCAAAGGTTCATTGTAGTATTTTTATTGAACTTTAATTGGATCCAGAGATCCTCTAATAACTCAGTCTGCCAGTCGTTTCTAACTATATACTTGATACGTTTAGATATGGCGATAAGAACTCCCCCGCCATGCAGTTTATTGTACCTACCCAGAAACCTGCAGTCGCGATCGCGTCGGACAACACAGTACCTATCATCAAATAGCTCAGAGGACAGAATGGAATCATTTAGCCAGGTCTCACAAAGACATATCACATCATAATTATTACATGCAATTGTATTAAAAATTTCTACCGTCTTACTCTTCATGCCACGTATATTTTGATAATAAATAGTAACTGTCATTTTTATAGGTACCTACAGTAGTTTTGAAAAACTCACAAATGTTACAAGATAGACTTAATTTAATTTAGCAAATTAAGCCGAGAGAGTCCTTATTTTTGATTAAAATGTATGTTGATTCTGGAGATTTTCTCACATAGATTCGACCATTACGAACCCAAGTGAATCTGTATCCGAATTCTTTTGCCTTCTTTCTAGCGGCAGCATGTAGAGACTTGTTTGCAGGAGATAGGTGCTCGGCTATGTAAACAGGTTTCTTATCACCGGCAATTCCAAGTAGTGCAGTATTAAGTTTCTCGCTTGGAACAGGCTTTGATTTATTGTATCTATGGACAGCCGAGTAAAATTCATCACGGCATTTAACGCTTTTAAATTTCACTACGATAATCCTAGGAAATTTACTGTTTACATCTTGTTTCGCAACTCGGGTGCAATTGACGATGTCATCGTCATTAAGGGGGCACCCAACCACCGTAGCACACTGCTTGATAAGGTTGGATAACTTCTCAGTACGGAATTCCGGTACGCCATGAATCTCGATATTGCTTTCTCGAAGATATTGATCTAGGTTGTTAAGACGATCTGATAGGTAGTGAACTTCATGGTTAAGTTCAGAAATTTGAGCTAACAGCTTTCCATTCTCCTCTGTAAGTGATTCAGTACTACTTTTCATGTCATCATGCGCTTTGCCAATAAAATCTGAAAATTCACGGAGCCTCTTTAACTCTTCATCATGTTTAGCTTGATTACGTACTTGCTTGATTACGAGTTCAAATAAAACTTCTTTTTATTATTCCACAGAATATTTGCTTAATATAGTATTTTTTCTTAGGTTTCTCAGTAGGACTCACATTCTGAATGAGATCTCTTTACCTATTTGTTCAATTTCTTGGTAATGTTTAATAAAAATGTTATTATCTGCATATTAAATCCATCTTACAAATGTATGCCGTGTGATGCCGGCTAAGAATAGCATCATCCCATTTCTTTCGCGTAGGTGTCGTAAGAAGCGACTAAGGAATTTGAGGCTTACATGAGTATTGCAATTTTAGGCGATCGGCTGACAACCTGTTAAAATGGCGATGCTCGATTTTTCCATTGACCCTTAAATGGTTTGACAGATGTGGATGTGGCGATAGCGTCCGTATGTTTGTTTACGGCCGGCCGCTTACGTTCTGCCTTTTTTCCGCATGCCGCATAAGCATGACGGGGCACCAACCCATTACGTTGGTGTCGGTATATCTGTCTCCTATCAACACAAACGAGACAAAGCCATTTCTTAATAGGGAATCCATACATACATACATATATCACGCCTATTATCCCTTGCGGGGTAGGCAGAGCGTAAACGGCCGCAAAAACGGACATTTACGCCACGTCTGACAAATATTTTAGGGGCATTCGGAAAATTGTGTATCACCATAGTGACAGGTTGTCAGCCCATCGCTTAAAATTGCAATACACACCCTCAAGCCCTCAAGTCCCTCAGTTGCCTTTTACAACTCCCACGGAAAAGAAATGGGGTGATGCTATTCTAAGCCGGCATCACACGGCAATAGGGAATCCAGTCGTTATTTAATCTTGAATGCCAAGCACATTTCACACACTCGCACGGCGTAAAGGTGTTATATATGCGTGTGTGAGTGTTCATTATGAAATGATATGTAAAAAAACGACCTCCCATACAAAATCACACTCAGCTGACTGCAAATTATACGAGAATTCATATTTTTCTGACGTTTACTGATATATTTTTCTATGGAAAGTTGTTCAGTTTCATGGCCTGAATGCACTCTATCAGTATTCGGAGGGTTATCCCTTAATTTCCTATAATGGTTGTGTATATGTTCATTGTAATAAATAATAATGAAATAAATAATAGACATAAAGAACCAGGCACTTTACTTATCACAAAGAAAAATAATCACAGGAGACCGCTAATTTTACGTTGTATTCATCGCACGTAATAGTTAAAGTTAAAGCTTAAAAAGTAATAACAAACTTTTTGTTAGCTTTCATGGTCCGACTTTGAGAACAAAGTTTCATTCGTTATAATGTGACATTTTATCGAGAACGCAACGTGACTAACAGAAAATACGATTAATGATTTTCTCTTTATCACGTTACGTGACTCTTGTTACAAAATGTCGGTATAGTTATTTTCTTTTAGCTGTAATGTAGTTATAATTTATATTCGACACGGATTCTCACACGAAAAAATATACATACACGTATCACATCTTTATCCTCTGTGGGGTAGGCAAAGCGTTACCGGCCGTAAAAATGCGGTCCCTAGGCAGGGCTGTCCCTTACACCTTGTATATTGTGCTGCCTTCACTTTAAGAACCTTTCACAATACAGTATTATAATCTGATTATATGATTATGTAGAATTACGCAACGACGGACGACAAGTATGAGAACCACCGCAGATTTTATTAAATCTAGATGAAATAATTTTATTTACTTCGATATACCTACTATTAGTCCTTTTAATTTAATTACATAAAAAGTCATTAACTCCTCATACAAACTGACACAAATCATGACATTAAGGGTTGGTTTAGTTTCAGTTCGCATGATGTCAATGCCCTTTTTCACGAGATTAAATCAAACCAATTACAGTCAGAATTCACAGTTATTACGATAATTGCTGCCAATTAGCGAGCACATAGCATCAATACCAAGCAATCCGGCACAGACGGTAAATCTACTACATCAAAGCCAATAATTTATATTCCTACCTGTTACACCAACAGTAAATCAACGTGTACAGTCAAGCTCACGTGCGGTTAGACACTCAAACTGCCAATATGAGTCTTATGCGCGCGGCATAAAAACGGTTTAAAGTCCAAACTGTCTAACCCAGCCTGATATTAACTGTGCCTTAATGTACTGTAAATAAGTTATCAATCTACCCCTTTAAAAGATCAACTTTTATAAGTTTTGCTTGAAAAAATATTTAAAACCAGTTTACCTAGGATCTTTAAAAGAGGTAGATTGGTGTGCTGCTGAAGGTATTTTTTTACCTCTACAAAGGTGAAAATACAACGATAAATTAAAAAAAAGTTTAAATTAGATTAACTTAGCTCGTGACATCCGTCATGTAAATGACATCCTGTGACAGCTGCAATTTATGTGGTGGTTTCTGGTTTCGTCTGACAACCGGATCCGGGAGAACACCAAAAAATCATGCAGTAGGTGTGAGAACCCCCTTTTTCTTCATTAAGATGATTCATTTACGAAGATCACATTTCGTTTTCCAAGAAATGCGAAGGAGAGGCGAGACTCAATTTACCGTAGCCCGTATTGTAGAAATGTCGTAGCCATCTGCTACGTGAAGGCTACGCGGGCGCAACAATTTTGTTAAAATGTCACAAGTCTGTTTTTTTTCTGTCGGCAGATTTATAGCGCGGAGCAGTTTACGTAACTAATTTCACGGCTGAGTCGTGTCGGGCGTTGTACTAAATGTGAGCCTAAACAAGGCCGAGAGTGGTTTTACAAGGCCACCCTACCTGAAAGTCTAATTAGTTTAATTTCTTGCCCCTCTTGTATCTAAATCTTTGATGGACGAAGGTACAGGAATTTAATTGTCTGGTTATTTCAGTGAAAATAGTTTGGGTAAGAAGGCGGAAACTTGAAATTGATAGCTTCGTATATACAGAATATAAAAATAATTCATTTCTTGTCTTTTTCACAGAAATGTTTAATGTGTAAGTGAAATGACTGGACAAACTTTCAGGACGTGTTTTAGACGTGAAACTGAACAACTTTTCTTTTATTAAAATTTGACAAAATATGAAAAATATAAAGTTTTTTCCGACCGAACATTTAATTCATATTTCGAAAAGACTGTACTAACTAAAGTTGTTCAGTTTCACGTCTAGAACATGCCCTGACAGTTTGGAGAGTCAATTCTGTTACACACATTGTTGTTTTATGGTAAAAATCTGATAAATAAAATAAATATATACAGTATATATTTATTTTATTTATCAGATTTTTACAATAAAAAGTTAACACTTGGGTTATTATAGACCTTGATGGTGCGTACATTTACTCCAGATTCAGAATAATAACTCATTGCGGTATTTCTTCTCACTGAATGTTTTGCCCCAGCAACACCGCCTCCAGTTTTCATTATTCACGAAATTCATTTTCATACGCGCCCGGTGCCGGTGTGTGAATTGATTAATGGCCCTTTCCTTCTCTTTATAATGAAAACAATAAAGAAATCTGAATACTGGGTAGATTTGATGTAGGATACGCTGTACTTAAAATATAGCGCAAATATTTTAGGAGTGAACCATACGCTTATTCGTAGAGTGAATCAGACCATCAAACTAAAGTAGGTATATTCGCCAAGGAACACACGTCCAAAAAAATGAATTGTTAATACTAAATGTGTTGACCTGCCGGATCAATGGGAAAGCCATTATATTTCATAATTATTATAAGGGCGATATTATCTTTTATTTCGGATACTAGATATTTGTCAAAAAAGTTAAATCGTCGCTTTTTTGGATACAAATGTCCATATAGCAATTTTGACAATCATATTTAGAACAAATTGGGTTGTAAAGAGATAGATAAGTAAGTAACAAAAGTTAAGTTTATTACCAAGTACGTATTATGTGACTATTTGTCAAAAATAAACTTTAGGCCGCGATATTTAACGCCTGCATGCGACGCGTGCGAGCGTCGAGATCAATTCGATTATGTAGAGTTATTCGTTTTTCATTGTAACGTAAAGACAGAATCAAAAAGCACACACAATTGATTCGGTAAATGACTAGGTACTTATTTAAACAAATTAGTTGTATGCTTAAAGTTAAACTTATTGTCCAAAAACAATTGAAAGTTACATTTGGTATACAGAAATATAATATACAAAATAGGGTCTTGACGCCATCCAAAATAGTGGAATATGAAGTCATATATATTTTAATTATAAAACAAACAACTATCACTTAGATGACTTAATTTAAATTTATTTGGTAGAAAGTTTAGCCTTCTACATTTCGGCTGCTTAAGACAGACTTCTTAACGGAGGTCGACAGTTTATCCACAAATGGGCGGGCGTATGTGACCTGACCGACCGCCGTCTGTCTTAAGCAGCCGAAACATAGAGGGCTAAACTTTTTACTAATAATATTTTTAAACAAAATGTCGTTTTAAACCATTTTAAAAAGTGTCTCATTTGACCTGTCAGTCAAGTAGCCAACTCTGAGTCTAAAATATCTACGTAGTAATGAGCAATCTACGTGACAAGGATCGGAGCGCACGCCGCAAGCACCAAGCTACTTGTTTATTTATTATTCTATTGCCCCACTCAACGTCGAGTGGCGGGGAAAGCCACAATGCGACCCCTCTGATTGAATATTAACCGAGCCTGTACCGAGTCATTAAAACTTGAGTATTAACGTATCTTGCAGACGGCTAGTACCTGTATCTTGGCAAGTGATCTTAGACTTTCAAGTTTTATTTGTACTACTTCCTGTGATAGTTTTTCTTTGAAGCTATTGCAATCTAGTACCTTTAGACGATTGTCGGCGCTTGGTCTTCTTCTTTTCGTGTGAGACACCGAGTCGTCAAACGACCCGATGAACCCTGGTGTCAAAAGCTTTTCAACCGCCTACTACTATGAGTAGGCCTCTGACAGGCACTTGGTGAAACTCCATGTTTAATTAATTTTGACAAAAATCACTTGTACTATCGAAACGAATCGCTTGTATTCGTGATATTTGTCGAAATTAATTAGTACCTTTGGTACCGTTAGTACAATTTTAATACCTAACAACTAATTGTACTATCGAAACAAATACAAGCGAGTACAAGTAATATTTGTCGAAATTAATTTGTACCTTTGGTACCATTAGTACTATTTTTAATACCTAACAACTTAGGTGGTTCTCCCACTAGTCGTCCGTCGCTGCGTTTTTTTAACGCAACAAATTGCGATTTCAGATCTCATTCCCATGCAAATACGGCTAAGGTGCGTTACGGTGCGTAACGGATGCATCTGTCTAGTAGTTTGACAGACGCATCGGTAAACGCACCTTAGCCGTATTTGTATTTTGTATAGAAATAAGATCGGTAATCGCAATTTTTTTCGTGTGACGGCCGCGTGGGTTACGTTTTATAAAAAGTCAGGCGCACTAAACTACAAAACTCCCAAGTTTCAATGTTATGTAATCACAACATTTTAAGTAAAACAGAAATAACAAAAGAAAAATGTTATGTAATCACAACATTTTAAGTAAAACAGAAATAACAAAAGAAACGCTTGTATTTTTTTTTCTACAACTTTTTTCCCAAACCAATCTGTGGCCACTACCAAACAAAAACATAAATTTTCCTGAAAGCGTATTTATTTTTGTTTTTCATATTAATCTCTAAACAATCGCTAAGTGTTTTCGCAATGGGCATTGTCATCGTTTTGAGGAAAAAATATATTGTTTTTAGGGTTCCGTATGATATGGTTCACGGCACCATATTACTGAGACCTCGCCGTCCGTCCGCCCGTTTGTCACTAGGCCGTATCTCATAAACCGTTATAGTTAGATAATTCTTTTTTTTTTAACAGATGATGCATTTTTGTTGCCGCCAATACGCAAAATTGTAAGCAATTACACATTTGAGGGGCTGCCATAAAATAAAGGTGATTACGGTGGTCGCACTTTCTCAACCCAAAGGTTGCCTGGCAGATAATGCTACCTAGCTAGCTTTGTGTTTTAATTGTTGCATTTCTGTTTTTTTGAATACCAAATTTTAAAACACTTCCCGTGTTAGGTATAAAATTTGTGAAAACTTGCAAAATTTCCTGCTCGCGCTTGCGCTTGCTTGCGCTCGCGAACTGTTTTTTGTTTCATAAAGAATTATGTTACTTATGTTATTATTTTGCCGTTTTGTAAATTTCTTTTAAGGAACACTTCGTGCTCGAGTCCACCTCGCACTTACCCATTTTTTTATATTTTCGGATTGAGTCTGCATTTAGAACTCTACAGAATAATTTGTGACTGCTCGCGACCTTCAAGCGACAGACTGGCGTAAAACGGCCCAGGATCGGGACAAGTGGCGGAAACTCGTGTCGGAGGCCAAGATCCACTTTGGGTCCCTGAGCCACAGGAGTAGTAGTAGTAGATAGATAGATAGATAGATTTAACGTTTATTGCATAATTAACAACACACACATACATTCAACAGTAAAAGAAAAATAAAGTGTTTATACATTTCAGAATAAAATAAAAGGTAAATAAATAAAGGGTAAATACTTACACAGTTAAACGCACATGTGTGAATGCCCAAAAGAGGGCAGCACTGGTTTTAAGCCATTACCCCAGAGTGAACGTTGCGAGTGTCTGTTTATATCGCGTGTGAATGGAAAAGTTTCATGTGAGATAAAAAAGTGTGCGCGTGTGTGGAGACCCAGTGTAAGTAGTAAATTAAACATAAATAAAAACAGGAAGTAAAATAATTGGTAAACTAAAATTAAATTAAATAGAAATGTGGGTAGTTTGCTCAATACCAGTTTTTAGTAGTGTAGTAGTTCGTTTGTAGAGGCTATCTAGAGATTACACTATACCCAATTTTTTATTTTATAAGATTTTGACTACTACATGCCTCTTTTACAGCGTAAACATACTTCATACTACGTTAACGGCCGAAAAATACGGTGACTATCACCCGTCTGACAAATATTTGAGGGCCGTTTCAGAAAAATCGTGTATCACTATAGTAACAGATTGTCAGCCTGTCGCCTTAAATTGTGATACACATGAAACTCTAAAGTATCTTAGTTGTTTCTTACAACACCTGCGGGAAATCAAGTAAAAAACATTCGGATTTATACACATTGATGAACTCCAACTGTTATAATTGCTTAAATCTGTCGCACCTTTTTGCGAAGAAAAGGCCTTTTGCTCACTTGTCGTCGTGTCGTTTCGTTTTTTAACGCAATGTTACGCATGCGCCTGTCAGACTAAAAGCGACCGAAACTGCGAATTTCGATCTTATTCCCATACAAATACCGCGACAGTGGGTTTTACGGTGCGTCACGTTGCGTTGAAACGGGTGTTATTATTGTACGGGTATTATATTTACAATAATAATACCCGTTTCTCAGCCTATCTTGAGTTTTCGCTATCAGTGTCTAATAAAAAAATCGCCCTATTAATTTTTTTATTCTACTAGCGGCAGTGGGTCGAGTTACCATTTAAGAAGTTGTCCGAATGATGGTTTTGTTTACAGTAATTAAATACAGAATAACCTCAGGAGGGGTATAGAGGTAAAAACGTCTCGACGCGACGATATTAGACCTATTGCGGCTTCCACCAGTTCGACGCAGAGGCTAGAAGGGAAGGCAAGATAGTAACCACAGAGAATCTTTTCTTTTATTATACCTTGAAGGTCAATTTATCAATTGCTTGGAGGTTCTATTTAAAATTCGTATATGCATAAATGTAGACTAGCTGTTACCCGCGGACTAGCCTGCGTGCTTATATTGTATACGAAGGGATATATTCATTAAGCAAGAATAAAAGGTGAAGACCCACTGGGACCCTATGAGATGCCTCGTACTTATGTGAGGTGATGCCTGTAAGAAGTCATCACATTAGCTTTCATAGCTTATTATTTCTCGTTATAAAATCACGGGGCTCACGTGGAGCATATATAGGCCAAACAAGTATAGGCCGTTTGATAGAAGTGTGAGATGGGATACACATTAATCATTTTATTATTATAATTATGAATATTCTACAAAATATTATGTAGAATTTGTGCCATTAGTGGAGCTTACCAACCTTTACTGCTTTTTCTTATAAACTGTAAAAAAGCCAGTTTAAGTTGGTGCTTTATGTTATAGATATATGCTGGTGAAAGTACTTTTTTAACTAAGAAATATATTGAAGTTGATCTTATAATACCTTTTACACGACTGTCCAACCAATTTTCTGTGTGATGCCGGCTTTGATAGCTTTGTGATGCCAGCTTAGAATAGCATCACCCCGTTTCTTTCCATTGGAGTCGTATTAGGCAACTAAGGTAATCGAGGGTGTGTATTGCAATTTAACGCGATGGGCTGACAACCTGTCGCTATGGTGATACACTAATTTCCGCATGACCATTAAATATGTTTTACAAGTGGCATAAATGCTCGTTTTTTTTGGCCGTTTACGCTCTGCCTAACCTGCAGGGATTATGAGCGAGATATAAATGTGTGTGTGTGCACAACCACAAATAGGATCGTTATGTTTTTAGGGTTCATATATGATGTGTGATTCTTTAAAGTATAGTCTAGGCGTGTCAAAAGTAAACTTAAGTGCTGGCACAGTTTACGCTGCTTTGCTCAGTGATACAAGGGGTATTGTGAATAATTATATCCGAGGAAATTTAAATTTCATCCAATAGATTTAAAGATAGCGGACTTGTTTTTTGTCTTGTTATTATATTTAAAAACATTGTACTAGTCGGTAGAGTTTCCGTCAGTTTTGTCTGTCATCTGCCTACTCCTTGACTCCCCTGTTTGACATGATCATTACTTTTTCTTTTATTTGGTCTAAATAACTTCTTCTTGGTCTTCCTATTCCTGTTTTTCCTTTGGTCTTTCCCTCAACAATCGTTTTGAATAACTGATCATGTCGTATCAGGTGTCCTATCATACTTCCCTTCTAGATGTATTATATTTTATATTGAGTAACGTTCTTTAATGGTCCTCCTTTCTGTCTAGCTTATCTTCTAACACCACATTTCGAAAGCCTCTATCCGTTCCCTGTCTCTTTGCGTTGTGGTCCATGTTTCGCAGCCGTACAATGCTACGCTCCAGAAGAGAAAAGAGAAGAGACGGGCGAAGGATGACGTGGGATGAGTCATGAGTAATAATGCTGCCAAGATATTTGAAACTTTTGACTTCTTCAAGCGGTGTGATGTTTAGGGTAACTGGTCTATGGTTCTGTGGGTGTTTTGATGTAACTGAGGTTCAAGTTTAAAAATATATTTTTAGGCCATATTCAGTAAACGTTTATTTTCTTATAAAAAATGTTTAATATCAACGACAAAAGTGGGCACCCCTGTCTCACTCCTGCCTAATCTTTGCTCTTCCTTCTTCTTGTCCTATGTTTATTATAGTTTCTTGTTGTCTGTATAGTTCAAATATAATTTTTCTGTTCCTACTACTAATCTACTCCTACTTTTTTAAACCCTCCATCATGTTCCCCCAGTTAACTTTATCAAAGGTCTTTTCTAAATCTATAAACGCAACAAGTGTTTCCAACCCGAAATCCTATCTATTCTAATCTACGGGCAACTATTAACCATAAAGATAGTATTGCTTCCCTTGTTCACATACCCAACCACATAATAAAAAATAAAAAAATAAATATTTCGGAACTCCTTTTATAGTGTTAGTGGTGAGGAAATTTCGGATCATTTGGTGAATTTTTGACAAAATATATTCCAGCCGTTTTGTACCAAAAGTAGGTACCCCAAAAGCGACACGTTTTGACTACTTTAAAAAATCTTACTTATTTTTTATAAACAAACGGGTAACTGAAATCTCCTACTTTTCGTGTCGATGCACGACCCGATGAACCCTGGTGTCAGATTTTTTCAACCGCCTTCTACTACCAGTAGGCCTCTGTCATGATTGTGTAACGACCGCCGTCTAAGTAATCATAGACTGTAACGTCCCACTGGAAATCGAACCCGCAACTATCACTCAAGGCAGTGGTACTATCACTACGCTACAACGGCCGTCCAAACGGCTAGCTAAAATATATCACTATCATTGAGCGAATCGGCAGAAATTCTACCAGTAATTCAGCTGAAAAGTGATCGTAAAACGTAGGACTATAACTACTGAACAGGATAAACTGAGAATCTGAGGCATCAGATACACAGATAAAGGCTTGAAACTTTTTTAATGCAAAACATTCCAGCTTTGCAGTCATGGACACCATAATAACAGTATATAATATTTAGTGAAGGTACGTATAGAGTGAAACTCAGACATTACGGGCTTATTATATTCTTGTATATTTTTCTACAAACGCGTCGGCCATCGCCATTGTTGTCCTGTGTCAAGAGACTTTGACATTACTATTTTTCTACTTAAACATCAAAAAGGTTTTCCAACAAACAGGTAATAAATCATTTTAAAAATTATAAAATTAAATAATGATATTAGACAAAATATTTATACTTTTGGTGCATCGCCACCACTGCATTTTTATTTAGTTGTTTTAAATATTATTACAGATAGACAGCGCGACAACGTGATTTTTTTGTTTGTTTATAGTTATTTTGCATCGGCGCGCGCGGCATCTTCCTGTTGATTGGTTGTCATGGAGACTCGTTTGGTTATTTACGTTTTGGTTGTTACTTTTGGTTTCTAATTTTTTCTTGTAAATATTAAATAAACACCGAATTGTATGAGGCGAAGCACTGGTTTTGGATTACAGTATTTATCCCCACACGCTTGCGAAATACCTACCCACTCGTTACTAGAAGGTTAAGTATATTTGTTTGTCTTACTATGATGATGATCTCAATTTTAGTTCCTTCACAATGTTTATGCCAAATATCTTAGCAAACTCGTCGCTTACTCTATAATCGAACCGCTGTTGAAGTTAATCTGCATGGCTTCCTTATATTCCAGTTTTTGCGAATACCGGCAGAGTTCACTTATTAAGTTTGATGGTAGCATTCATTAATATACTTTGTTTACATTGTAGCTCAGCTGTATCCAGGAAACCTTATAATTTGTGTGAAGTATTGCGGTTTTCAAACAATTTTCCAGCGCAAATTTCATGACAAATTAAGACCTTGCTTTCTTTGTGAAAATCTTAGCAAACGATCAGAAAGAACCATCCTTTTAGATGCGACAGAACAGAACCTCGAAAAGTCAAGAAAGGATTTTTATACATTCAATAGTTATGATTGTTCTATTAACATCACCTCAAGCTATCCATTTAAGGTATTTTAAAAGGTTATACTCGAGGTGTTTTAGATGGCATCTCATTTGGGATAAAAACTATAGGTAATTGATGAAATAAAAACAACTAACTTGAAATTCTTTTTGCTTTTCTTTAACATCCGCATATAAACACATAGTCAGCAAGCCAAGCGGTCTCTCGTCTCGTTCCTTACATAACGGAAGGCCGTGTTGATCGACGTTACATAGCAGATGTATTTGATGGTGCAATTTCCCACTCCGACCCCAGACCATAATGTAGTTAAATGGTAGTTAATATGTGCCCCGGGACACAAGTGGGGGAAAAGTGGTGAACTCGATGAAATTTTGGTATGTTACAGATTTCAGTCATCTGAACAAAGTTTTATTCATAACGACTCATGATTATTCAATTTAATCATTACGAGTAAATAGGAATACGGCCGCAAGTTCTAATAGTAGAGGAGCCCAAGTAAGGATTGCGGATCCTTTAGATCGACTTCGTCCATTTCCGAACTCGTCTACTTCCTAAATATGTTGTAGCAGAAGAAAATGCAAGGTTAATGCTGGATGCAGTGTAGACAACAGCAAAAGAACGAATCAAGCCTATGTCTTATATCTTCTTTAGGTCTCTATTGAAGATGAGCTAGGCAGTTTTGCCATGAAATGAGTTAGGCAATTTTCCTTTAACCCGTAGTCCACCTATAGGTATTTTTTTTTTGTCGCGTGGTCCGCCAAAAATGTTTTACCGCTCTTAACTAAAGTTCTATTGCCTGTGGTCCACTTTATCATATTTTTTTTTAAAGTTCAAGTCATGCGCAATCATCAGCGCGCATGCAAAACTAATTTCTTTGTTGAAGTTGTAGGTCTTGAAATTTTAGATGACAACTGTCAAACTTTGAACTAATTTATTTCGTCAACTATGCATGCTTAACTACTTGTTCTTTGGGGAAGTTTTAGGTCTTGTCGAGATGTATGTTTTGTAGTCAATTAAAGAACTGGTTCATCTCGCTTTGCAATATGTACGTACGTACCCCTCGAATCAACTTTGAAATATTCTTAAACTTGATACTATCGATAGGATAAGATGGTACTATTGTTACAACTTGTATAAATATTTTTCAATAAGCCCATTGTTAATCATACATTTTATGAAGACAAACAAAATACAAATTAAATGAAGGTACGTTAACAAAATGTACCATCTAAACAAAACAGAAAATTTAACATTTAAGGTCATTAACTCAGATTGGATGCAGCACGGGTGCGTGCGTGCAGAATTAATATGGAGATTCGTGACGTGTGCATGGCGTGCGTGCGCGTCGCATCTCTTTGCATCTTCATACTAATTTTTATAACTTAATACTTAGACCAATACCAGATGGAATAAGGTGAATATTTAGAAAGTAATATCAACCGCTTATTGTTAGTAAATATAATAGGTATGTTTAAGTGAAATAAGACTCGGAAACGATTTATAGTCCCTCGTAAAGTCTACATGAAATCCAAGGCACCAAATCACCACAAAGAGTTTGTATTTTTACTTCACTTAAGGTCTTTGAACTGTTTGGTTAGAAATTAGAAACAATCAATCGAAAAAAAAACGAAAACTGAAAATCGCCATGCACGGCACGCGGTCGGGAGCAATCTCCTAAATTAAGACATAATTAGCCTTTTTTTCAGAATTCAGACAATCGGAAATAATCGGAATCGTTCAGAAATTGAAATTATTAGCAATAGCAATGACTTGCTACAAAAGAATGCAGAATCTAAAGACACTGCATGCATTAGTAGTGTCCCAGAATATTATAAATTAAAAACTCGATCCCAAAATTTGTACACAACTCAATATTGAAAAAATCGTGTTTAGCATACTTTTTGTAAGCACGGCAGTAGCGTGGACCATAGGAAAAAATACTTGTGGTCCTCCAGATGGACCTCTAGGTGGACTACAGGGTTAAAGGGGGTAATTTGTTGGGCAGTTTTGCCAATTATTTTAGCTGAGAATACTAATAAAGTGCGGTAATATTTACTAATACAATAAGTTAGGCTATAGATTTAGCCTGCATTAGATCGACTCGCCTTGTGTGGCATCAGTAGTTGGTGTATTGTACATCACTAGCGCTATAGATTTTTGTCCTATGGTGCCTGATATGTCGCTGTCGTGAAAACGTTAGCTGGTAAGGCCATTTACGGTTTGAAATCCGTGTGCATGCTTTCAGGCATCCGCATGGAAGCCCCCAGGAAGACTGGGATCCCTGGCCAGTGTCACAACTGCCAACTTTACGGTCACTCTTCACGCACCTGTCACGCCGCCCCGCGGTGTGTTAAGTGCCTGGAGAGTCACAGCACTGCCCAGTGCGCCCGTCCTAAAAAGACGGACACGCCCTCGGCAGACAGCTCCTCTCCCCCACTCCCACCTAGTTGCGTCCTCTGCAACGAAAGTGGCCACCCAGCCAACTACCGCGGCTGTCCCCGTGCCCCTAAGG
Organism: Tuta absoluta; assembly: GCA_027580185.1. Lineage (NCBI taxonomy): Eukaryota > Metazoa > Arthropoda > Insecta > Lepidoptera > Gelechiidae > Tuta > Tuta absoluta. The sequence goes on from JAQAHW010000004.1 coordinate 2,774,281, forward strand.
CAAACCCCAAAGTGCTTCAGCGCACCCTTGCGAGGCAAACGTATGCCGATAGGCTAGCTGGCTCTCAAAAACCAGCTGCAGTCGCTCCAGGTGTTGCTGAAAACACAAACTTCCCGCCCCTCAGGCCTAACCCCGCATGGGCCCTCAAAATGGGTCCAGTCCCCGCCCCCGCCCAAGTCGCACCAAAACCGGTGGTGCCCCCCCAACCCGCCCCCAAAAAGCCGGCGCCTCCGCCGCCTTCTCCTCCCAAACCCGCTTCCCACAGCAAGAGTGCTGAAGGCGACTTAGCCGACGCGCTCTCTGTAGTCTCAAATTTCACCAGCCTCTTCGACATCGAAGAGATAATCTCCTACTCTAAGGAGATCAGAGCCAACGCTGGTAACCCCAGTGCGCTCATCCAAACCGCCGCCAAATACTACCATCTGGTAGTCGCGTTCAAAAACTTCAAACCCTGATTATGGATAGGTCTATTAACTTAGGGATATCCAGCAGTGGTAGGACCAAGCCTCGGTCACTTAAATTAGGTTTTTTCAATGCCGATGGTATTTGCAATAAAAAGACGGAAGTTAGCCTCTTCCTGAAAGATCACGGTTTAGACGTCCTCCTTGTACAAGAAACGTTTCTCAAACCCCATATGCGTACCCCGCGAATCGCGCAATACAACACGGTACGTAATGACCGCGTATCGGGCAGCAAGGGAGGCACCCTCATTCATTACAGGCGAGCGCTTCACTGCTCACCCATAGAGACCCCGCCCCTCTGCTATATGGAGGCTTCCGCTTGCCGCTTAAGCATGACGGGACACCAACCCATTACGATAGTGTCGGTATATCTATCTCCGAGCAATAATCGCGAGACAAAGCCACTTCTTAAAAGTGAGCTCGAGTCATTATTTAATCTCGGTGACTCAGTTATCATAGCAGGTGACTTGAATGCCAAGCACATGTCGTGGAACTGTATCGCCAACAACCCTAGAGGCAATCTTCTCTTTGAGTGGCAGGACGAACTGTCCTTTGACCTAGTAGCCCCTACAGAGGTAACTCATTACCCCCATACAGTAACTCATCGACCCGACATCCTCGACATAGCCCTTCTAAAGAACGTAAACCTTCGTTTAAGTTCTATAGAAGTACGCCACGAGCTCTGCGACTCTGACCACAGACCAGTTTTACTAAAACTTGACCCGCGAACCGACATCCCCGGCCCCTCAGGTCTGTGCGGCCCGACCAAAACTATAGTAGACTGGCCGAAACTAGGCCAAGCCTTGAACGCTCCCAGCTCTACTCACCTGGACCAAATACCGACTAGACTGACTACCGAAACCGACATCAACCTAGCCGTCTCTTCCATCACAAATCACGTTAGCAGCGTCGTGAACAGCTGTTCACGGACGGTTAAAATCACTGAAGACAATAAATATAAACCTCCAAATGACCTTCTTGAAATGATAACAGAGAAGAACGCCGCGATCCGCGCTTACAAATCCTTCCCAATCGAATCTAACAGACTATTCATGCGCGCCCTACAGAGGGAAGTAAGGCAGCGTGCAGCTGAATGGCGTGACGCCGGATGGGATCAGCACCTTGAGGAGCTGAACCCATCCCATCTCGCATTTTACAAGCTGCAACGCTCGCTGAAATCTGACACCATCTCTGTGATGCCGGTACTTAACAGACCTGACCAGACCAAAGCCTTTGACGACGACGAAAAGGCTGAATGCCTAGCTGACAGTCTCGCAGCCCAATGCACCCCCAGCACACTCCCTTACGACTTGACCTTCGTCTCAACGGTCGACTCCGAAGTCGAACGTCTCATTTCACTACCTCCATCGGGCCCTCCACTCAGAGTCATCACTGAGAATGAAGTGCGCAACGCCCTTAAGGCACTCAAGCCCAGAAAGGCTCCAGGACCGGACGGCATCACCAACCGTGTCCTGAAGATTCTCCCCGATCACCTGATCAATCGCCTCACCCTGATTTTGAATGCCGCCATGGCTAGTTGCACCTTTCCAGCTTGCTGGAAGGAAGCAATAGTCATAGGCATTCACAAACCGGGTAAACCGGCGAATGAGCCCACTTCCTACCGCCCGATCAGCTTACTGAACCCTCTCGCCAAACTTTACGAACGCATGATCTATGCCCGACTCCGTGACCACGCAGAGACCAACAATCTCATACCTGACGAGCAATTTGGCTTTCGACAGCAGCACTCTTGTACCCAACAAGTACACCGCATTGTCGAACACATCGCTCTTAAGCTAAATGTCTCGTCCAAACCGACCCCGACAGGAGCAGTTTTTCTCGACGTGGCGAAAGCCTTCGACAAGGTCTGGCACAACGGGCTGGTATACAAGCTACACCAGCTCGCTGTGCCTGATCGTCTCGTGCTTTTAGTACGTAACTTTCTGTCGGATCGAAGCTTTCGTTACAGGGTGGAAGGCACTCTGTCTTCACCCCACACCATACAGGCAGGAGTCCCTCAGGGCTCCGTCCTATCTCCATTACTTTTCACGCTATACACTAGCGACATCCCCAAATCGCCCATGTCACAGCTGGCTATGTTCGCCGACGACACTGCCATTTACGCGTCCCACCGTAACCACTTAAAATTAGTTCAGATTCTCCAGAACGCTCTAGACTCCCTCGGGAGCTGGTTCCGTAAATGGAGAATCGAGGTAAACCCGGAAAAAAGTGCAGCCGTGCACTTTCGTAGAGGTTCGCACCGATTAAACGTCCCCGCTGTAAAGCTTTTTGGCCGACCCATCCCGTGGGTCAACGAGACCAAATATCTAGGAGTCACCCTCGACTCAAGACTCAGCTTCCGTAGCCACATTATGAGAGTCCGCGACCGCGCCGCGTTCGTTTTGGGCAGATTACATCCGATGTTGAACAAAAAGAGCAAACTCTCCCTTAGAAATAAGGTGAGAATTTACACCACCTGCGTAAGGCCTATTATGACCTACGCCAGCGTAGCCTTTGCTCACACCTTCGATTCACATCTGAAAATGCTGCAGGTCATCCAAAACCGTTTCATGCGCAAAGCTACCGGGGCGCCCTGGTACATGCGTAACGCCAACCTCCACATCGACTTAGGCCTCCCTACCATTAAAGCGTATATGAAAGAAGCGTCTCGTCGCTTCTTCGATAATTCTCCCCATCATAAAAACCCCTTGATAGTTGCCGCGTCCAACTACTTCCCTCATCCAACCTCGCGTTTTAAACACCGTCCGAGACACATCCTTACGGAAGAAGATGATGAAATCACAGTAGCCACTGCTGCAGCCATTGCGAGTAGATCACACTCCACAAGCTCCTCAAGCAACCGACGCCCCCGCCGGCGGGGGCGCGGAGGTCCCTCATTTGCTCCCCACTTTGGGAACTACCGGCACGTGCCGGGTAGATTCAGTCCAATACGTTCTCCCCAGAACAACTCGTAAGCCCAATCGCGCCCCAAGGGCGCGATTGAGCTGGTTGTTTGAACAACCACAAGCTTTTCCGGGTGAGCTCCTGCTCCCCACCATACAGCCAGGTGTAGATTGAAAGCCCCGGGGCTAAAAATCGTAGGGTCCACAAAAAAAAAAAAAAAAAAACGTGTTGCTGTTCGTGAAATATTAATGTATTCATAAGTTGCTTTAAAGAAAACGTAATAACAGCACTGAAAGTTAACTCTGGAACTTTTATTCATTAAACCCTTTTTTACAATCAGAAGCGGTTTGTACTTGTGAGCCCAAAATGTGCAGTAATGAATGAAAATGTTACACAAATGTTCCTCTGGCAAACAAATTGAAGTCAGTGCAAAAAGGCACAACAAACTGACAGCTGTCATCTCAAATGTAGATCTTGTCAAGACCTACAACTTATCCACAGAAACAGTCTAGCATGGATAGTTTCCAAGTTTTAATTTTGACAGCTGTCACAAATTTTTTGCATGAATTGCTCTTAATCTTGAATCTTGGCTGATCTTACAAATACAAATAAATACAAATACAAATATCTTTATTACTCTCATTCTTCACATAACACATAACAACACAACATAGAAATACACAACAGCATTGAGCAGTAAATGAAAAAAAAAAATGTTGCCTATAAAACAAAAAAAATAAATAATATCTGAGAGCAAACGGTGAGGAACTCAGGTTGCTTGCTACTATGTTGCTCTAGTCAACATAGGTAGCCCTGATTTTCAGCCCTTACCTATTCATATTAATTGACACAAATTAGCAGAGGGTACATATAGTTTATAAAAAAACAAAAACATTCTTTTAAGTGCATATAAAGGTAATTTACAAACAAAAAATAAGTTCTATCAAATAGCTGAACTACACAAGAAACAAGATATGTATGAGTGTGTAAGTGTGTGTGTGTGTGTGTGTAAATGCAAACTGGAAAGAAATGATTTTACAGGAAACAGGAGCTACCTTGCATACAATTGCGCTGATTAGCAAGTAACATGATTTTCAACTTCTTTTTAAAAGTGATAGTAGACATTTTCCCTCTTAAGGGAGGTGGAAGGGTATTCCACACACGCGCTGTTTTGTATTTAAAGCTACCCCTGAATCCAGCCGTCCGATGTTGAGGAGCCTTCAATAAATTTTGATGATTAGATCTCAAACAATGACTAGTATTTAGGTCTTTCTTTTCAATTTTTGCAAATAAATATGCAGGAGTTTTATTCCAAATAACCCTATGTGTCATGCACATGAAATGTAACTCTCTTCTGGCCTTCATGTTTAATATTCCTCTTTCATTTAAGAACGGAGTAATATGTGCTCTTTTAGGAACCTTGTAGCAGAAACGTGCACAAGCATTTTGTACCCTTTGTATGGCTTTTTCGACTTTTGTCCAAACACGAGGACCGTAAACAGAATCGCAATAATTAAGAGGAGACAAAACCAAAGAGTCGACAAGCAATTCCCTAATGTCAACACTCAAATACTTCCTAATCCTATAAAGTACCTTTAGTTTAAAAAATGCGTGTCGAATTTTAGCATTCACATGGGATACATATCTAAGTTCACTGTCCATTGTGAGTCCCAGATTCTTAGCTTCATCTGCTCTTGGAATATTTCTGCCATTTACCGTAATTGCAATATTTTCCCCAATTTTATCGCATTGGCCTTTAGAACCCATTACTAAAAACTTTGATTTAAGCGGGTTTAATACTAGGGAATTTTTATCTGCCCAGTCAAATATATTTTGCAGATCAGAATTAATCATTTTAATTTCTTCCTCTGCATTTTTCGGGTCAAAAGAATGATATACTTGGGTATCATCAGCGTACAAATGATACCTACACGTTAATATTTGTCTAGGCAGATCTGCAGTGTATAGAGAAAAAAGAATTGGGCTAAGTATCGAGCCCTGAGGCACTCCTCGTGATAACTGACCTATATTAGAAAACACACATTCACCATTCGGTCCATCAACTCTGACTACCTGCCTTCTGCCAGTAAGAAAAGAGCGGAACCACTCACAAGCTGAAACCGAGAAACCATAATATTTAAGCTTAGCAATCAGGAGGTTTTGATTGAGGCAATCAAACGCACGTGAAAAATCTAGCAGCACCAATATACTACCTTGACCTTGATCCGAAGCTGTAAGTATATCGTCAGATACTTGAAGCAATGCTGTTTCTGTACTATGTCCTTTTCTGAAACCTGATTGGTATCTTGGAATAACATTAGACTTCTCCAGGAAACTATTGACCTGCCGCTCGACCACCCTTTCGAGAACCTTTGACACCACAGGAAGAAGACTTATGGGTCTCAAATCTTTTAAGCTGTCAACTGATGATTTTTTAGGTATTGGCTTTACTACAGCCAATTTCCAATCATCTGGAAAAGAGTTTGTAGAAATAGACTTATTGACAATACCAGTAATAACTTTGAGAGTCACCGGCAATGTCATCAAGATCATTTTAATATTGATGTTATCATGCCCTGTGGCGTTGCTTTTGATGTTATTCAATATCTTAAAGACCTCTTCTTCCGTAGTGCGTTCAATATCAAACTTTATGTTAGAATAAAAATTACTGTCAAAAAACCTTTCCAATGAACTATCTACACTATCATTACCAGGAATGTCAAGAAAATAATTATTTATACTATCTGGGTCGCTAAACTCCTCTGGAATCAGGTCAGATGTACTAGGGTTATCTGTGACGGAAGTAGTTTCCCTAAAATTTTTCCACATGAGTACAGGGTTATTTTTATTTTTGTTTACAAAGTGGGAAAAGTATGCCGATTTTTCTCTTTCCACCGATGAATTTACATAGTTTTTTAGTGCTTTATAAAATTCTCTGTCGCTGTCGTTTTTAGTCTCTAAAGCCTTATTGAGTGCCTCATCCCTCAATAACATCATGTATTTTATAAGTTCCGTAATCCAAGGTTTAGGCTTATCACGTATCATTCGTCTCATGAGTGGTGCATGAGCGTCAAAAAGGCAAGTAACATAATAATTAAATACTGCCACCATTTGACTGACATCAGGACCGTCGAGAATCGAATCCCATGGAATAGAATTTAAGTCCTGTTCAAAAAGTGTCAAATTTATTTGGTTAAGAGAACGCACATGGATGAACTTTTTTACAGGCTTAGGCCGCTTTATTTTGAGCTCAGCTGTAATAAATGCATGGTCGCTAAGATCATGATTATGATAAACTGCAACTGATTTAACTTTTAGAGGCGAATCTGTCAAAATTATGTCTATAAGTGTGGAAGTTGTATCAGTAACTCTCGTTGGTTCTGTGACAAGCTGTGTAAGATTTTGTTGAAAAATAAATGCATTTAGCTGCTGTGCATTGTATGAATTTTTAAGTAAGTCTATATTAAAATCTGTTAGTACAAACACTGAATCACAGTATGAGAAAAAACTAATTGACTCACCTAACTCCTCTATGGCAGTTGAGACCGGATATTCACCTGGTCTGTAGACTGTTCCAATGGCTATTTTACAACAATGTATATTTAGGACTAACCATAGCTGCTCCAAGTCCGAAGAAGGGTGTTGTACTATTTTTGCCTTGAGGTTCTGGCGCACATAAAAACCCACTCCCCCACCCCATAACTTAGGACTATGAGACGGCCGAGGAATATGTTTCAGTGTATAACCAGATATTTTAGGTGCTATAATATCACCACCGCTCCTCAGCCAAGTTTCATTAAGCGCTAGAATGTGAGGTGAATGCCTGCTTACAGTAACCAGGAACTCATCTTGGCCTGTATTTATAGATTGCAGATTGATAAGACCTAAAATCAAACTAGATTTATTTTTTTCCATCATTGTAAAATAAAAAAAAATTTGTAAACAAAGAACATCAAAATTCTATGAGTTGCTTCCCCATAACAGGAACATTCAGTTTGGCTGTGTGTGTATGTCACTGTGTATATAATGTGTGTATGTGAGATGAGAGTGTGTGTAAAAGTATATAGCTTGGATAGGTGTGTATGTTGCAAGTATAAATTACATATAAAATAACACAGATCTTTCAGATAACTACATTCATATAGGCATTTATATATTACTGTAGTGAAATATAACTCAAACAAATTAATTATTAGTTTTTTGAAATATCATTGTTTTCAAAAATTTTAAAGTCTGAGTCCTTTGTAATATGAAAAACTTTACACTTTCCGTCAGCTTTCTTTGCATAAATTTTCCCATTTTTGGTCCACACAAATTTCCAGTTGGATTTCTTTGCTTCCACTCTGGCACATTTAAATAGAGCCCTATTTTGCTTGGTAAGCCTCTCATTAATGTAGATGCGTGTAGCCGGCGCAGGGAAGTCAATGTCAGTAGACTTGAGGTTTCTCCGGACGCGGGAACTCTTCAGTATTGCATCACGAGTGGAGCGACGAGCCAGGCGCAATATCAAAGGCCGTGGGCCCATAGATTTCTGCTCCAAGGTATTATCAGGATGCTGCCCAACACGATAGACGTCCACAATATCTTGGTCTTCCAGGGGTGTCCCAATTCTCAGTGCCAGAGCCTGCATTATGTGGTGCACATTTTCACCATTACATTCTGGAATACCTGTTATCTGCAAGTCATTCAAAAGTAACTCCTGGGATGTAGTATTCAGCTTTTCCTCTAGGTCAATTATTTTTGACTTTAGCTCTGGTGATCCAGCCTGCAACGACTCAACAGCTTCAACTCTCACTTGCATATCTTTTATTTCCACTTGGACCTGTTGAATTTGTTGCTTGCATGACGTCACATTTGCATTCAAAACTTTCATTTCCTCACGGAATGTGTCAATCTTTTCTCGCATTCCAACAAGCTCAGCATATATCTTATTCAGTTCTGCAAATATATTTGTACTCGGTGGCGGCGGCACAGGGGAACTTGCGGCTGATGGTGTGTCCAGATTATTTTTCGACATCTCAGGGGTCACAAGCGATGAATTCGGCACTGAACACCCAGGGCATGTCCATTCATAGGCTTTAGGTCCTGTCACCCGCAGATTAACGCATTTGTTGTGGTAGCTCAGCTGACATGAAGAACATGTAACGCCTCCTGTAGATGCTAAAGTTCTGTTACAAACAGAGCACGCCGGACGGCTACCCATTGTTTAACGCGAGTGGGGGTCAAAGTCCAACAACGACCGCGGGGAATTTTCGCAACGTTTACACCTATAGATCGCCGCAATGGGATGCGAGTATTACGTTTTAATATGCACTGGCCACTATATTATCGCACAAGTCCGAGTATTAAATAGCACTTAGTTCATAAGGCAAAGGGATATTGAGGTTATGATGTTGACAACGCCGTTCGTATTTCGCCCGGAATCTATTGTTTTTCCTCTGGATAACAGTTAATACGGTTTTTCACATATACTGGAACACTTCGCTGACGTTTTTGTCCCAGAGAATATACTTTAAACATTTATTTTAGCAAATTATAACGAAGAGCAAAAATTATAGATGTTCACTTGGGGATACCCTCCGCAAAAAAGTTATGGTCTCTGACGCTCGAGTAAAACCCCATTGGCAATGTGGGCTCCTCTACAATAATGAAATGAAAATTTATCAAGGATTGTTAAAGTATGATGTAATAGTACATTACGTCACAAGCCGAGTATAAAGCAATATCTGGTGGAGTGGCCTTCTAAAGTAAACGAGACCAGAAATTGTTATTTCGGCCGTGGATTGTACAATACTTTTCTCTCATTTGCAAGGAAATGACAATAATAGTTTATAACTTAATTAGTACTTCCCCTGGTGTTTATTTAAAATCTGCAGAGCACCTGTTTATTGAAGTCACTTTGCATCACAAAAAGATCTTACTTGCTGTGTACTACAGTCCATCTCTTACTATTGATTATTTTGATTCGTTTGACAATCTGTTAAGTACACACAGTCCAAATTACGATCACACAATCATTCTTGGTGACTTCAATACGTGTCTTATTAAAAACGATACTCGCACCCACAAGCTCCAGAATATCCTTTGCTCGTACAATCTCCAGAGTCTCCCGCTCACCGCCACACACCACTTTCCAAATTGCGTACCTTCTCTTCTAGATCTAATAATTACTTCTTCCCCTGACCTTGTTGCTACGCATGGTCAGTTTCCAGCCAACTTCTCGTATCATGATCTAATCTTTCTCTCCTTTAAAATTCGACCTCCTCGCCGTAAACCTAAGTATCGTTCTCTACGTAGTTTTAGAGGCATTGATTTGGAGGCTTTGAGACGTGATGCTGGCAACATTGATTGGAAACCTATCTTTGACATACATACATACATACACATATCACGCCTATAATCCCTTGCGGGGTAGGCAGAGCGTAAACAGCCGCAAAAAACGGCCATTTACACCACGTCTGACAAATGTTTGAGGGTTATTCGGAATATTGTGTATCGCTATAGTGACAGGTTGTCAGCCCATCGCCTAAAATTGCAATACACACCCTCGAGTCCCTTAGTCGCCTCCTACGACACCCACGGGAAAGATATGGGGTGATGCTATTCTAAGCCGGCATCACACGGCTATGCTATCTTTGACGCTTGTGACATTAACGAAAAAATAAGTCAGCTAACCAGCACAATCCTAAGCCTGTTTGACAAACATGCTCCAGTCAGGCATGTCAAAATCAGGAATGTCCCTGCACCTTGGCTTACCCACGACATTAAGGTTATAATGGCTCAACGTGACCGTGCCAAAAAGCGATTTAGGAGGTGCCCGACGGATCAAAACTTGGCTAGGTACAAATTTTTAAGAAACAGGTGCAGTCGTCTGTGTAGAGCTGCTAAAAGACGCCACATTCACACTTCCATAGAAGCTTGTAGTCCCAATCAAATCTGGAATTTTCTTAAAACGCTGGGTATTGGCAAATCTACAACTGTTACTGATGTAGCCTTTAACCTCAACGATATTAATAAACACTTCTCTCTCCCGCCTGTTGTTCTTGATAATATCGTCAAGTCAGCTACAATTAATCTTATTTCTAGCCAATCTTTACCCATGTGTTGCTCTTTTAACTTCACTTCCGTCTCTGAGGAGGATATTAAGAAACATGTTCTGTCCATTTCTTCAACTGCTGTGGGCGATGACAACCTTTGTTCCCGTATGGTCTCCTTAATTCTCCCCGAGCTCTTGCCTATTCTAACTCACGTTTTCAACTTTTCCTTGGCAACGAGTTCTTTTCCTTTTGCATGGAAACGTGCAAACATCATTCCTCTACCCAAAACTTCCAATCCATCATCCTTCTCCCAGTTCAGACCCATTTCCATATTACCTTTCCTATCCAAAGTCCTTGAACACATCGCTCACAAGCAGCTTGCTGATTACGTATCGTCAAATCTACTTTTATCACGATTTCAATCCGGTTTTAGACCAGGTCATAGCACGGTAACGGCCTTAATAAAAGTCACTGATGATATCCGGCTTGCCATGGAAAATAAATCTTTGACAGTCCTTGCCTTGCTTGACTTCAGCAGCGCTTTTAATTCAGTGGATTTTGACGTACTCTTAGCTGTTCTCCGATCTCTTAATCTGTCCTCTTCAGCGATCGCCTGGTTCGATTCTTATCTTCGTGGTCGCTCGCAGCGGGTCCGCTGTGATGAGGTTTCCTCTGAATGGTGCGATCTGAGTGCGGGTGTACCCCAAGGTGGCGTGCTTTCTCCTCTTCTTTTCTCCATTTTTATAAACACTGTAACTTCTCAACTATCATCCAACTTCCACCTTTATGCAGACGACTTGCAACTATACCGCCATTTCAAAGTCCATGATTTAAACGCCGCAATAGCGGAACTTAACCATGACCTTGATAATATACGAAAATGGGCTGAATCCTTTGGTCTGTTGGTAAACCCGAATAAATCGCAAGTTTTGCTTATTGGTGGTAGGTACATGCGGACAAGATTGGAAAGTTGTGTTATACCTCCAGTCATATACAATGGAACCCCAATTGCGTACACAAACACCGCCAAAAATCTAGGAGTCATGATCGACTCGAACTTGTCTTGGGTTGCTCAAGTCAATAGCGTCAGCAGTAAAGTTCACTACTCCTTTCACACACTCAAACGTCTCCAAAAATTTTTGCCTTTAAAAACCAAGATTTCTTTGGCTCAATCTCTTCTCTTTCCAATTCTTGACTACGCCGATGCCTGTTATCCTGATGCCACAGAGGAGCTCTTAAACAAACTTGAGCGTATCCAGAACCTCTGTATTCGTTTTGTCTTCGGTCTGCGTAAATACGACCATGTCTCTCACTTCCGAAAACAGCTCAAGTGGCTTCCAATCCGATTTCGCAGGAATACTCACATTCTCTCTTCCCTCTTCAATGTTTTACACAACCCACGAACTCCTGCCTACCTCAGTGAACGTTTTAACTTTTCTCGTCCTCAGGACAAACCTTGTCGCTCGAACGTTCGAACTCTTCTTTCTATTCCTCTTCATCAATCTGACTTTTACTCTTACTCGTTCACTGTACATGCGGCTAGGCTGTGGAATTCGCTTCCTCACACGATCCGAGACAGTCCCTCTATCAATATATTTAAAAAAAGAGTGAAAGAGCATTATCTATCTCTAGACTGTTAATATTATTTATGTTTATATATATATGTATATATGTATTGTATACGTATTTTATTTATTATTATATTATATCGTGTAGGTATATGTTAACTTATGTATATTTACTGTATATGTATTGGATATTATAATGTTTTTATAAGTATATATTGTCAGGTTAGGTTAGTGTAGTTAATATACTATAAGTGATTAAATTTTAATTATTAGAATAACTGTGCTGTTGTACACGTCTTTTCTGCCTTACTTTGTAATGTCTCACTTCCGAGGGTCAGCTGGAAGAAATTTCTACTTAGAAATAAGCTGTACCTGTTGTGTCGTATTTCTTTATGTTTTGTGTCTTTCCTGTAATGTTTTTGTGTGCAATAAACTGTAAATAAATAAAAATAAAATAAATAATAATACAGTAATTTTAGAAAATAATTAATTTATTTTGAAAGAAAGAATTATGGAGCGACACTTAATTCATGTTGAAAGTTATGTTACAGTTTGTACAATTAGTTAAAAAATGGAACGCGCGCGGTATTAGTGTTCCTGAACATGGTATTGTGTACCATAAAACACCTAAACACGAAAGTGTGAAGTTAAAGAACCTTTTTTTTTCCGGCCTAGTCCGGAAATTTCTATTACAGTCCTCGGCGCCTTGACTACATAAATGAGCCCATTGACGTATTCTTTTTTTAAAGTACTGAAGCCATTTCCGAGCAAATTGGAGAAAAGAGTATTTAATAGTCAGTTAAAATGTATGGAATTTCTGTACCTTATTATGAAGTAATTTAAAGTGATTATTCTGAAAACTGTAAGACTTAGGATGTTGGTCTATTAGGATGTTGGGCGGTTTTACGCGTGGTATACGCGTGTTAATACAAAGTCACCCGCGCAGCCCACGCGTTGTACACATGTAGAGCACGCGTTGCATATTGTAAAGCAAGCGTTGTATACAAGTAGAGCTCGCGTAACACACGTGTAGAGTACGCGTTACACACGTATCATACACGTGTTGTACACGAGCAAAATACGCGTCACCAACAAAAGAAAAGAATAGAGCGCGCGTAGTAAACGTGTCTGTGTCCTATGGAAAGGTCCAGTATCTTTCTAATGGATCAAATCCGGAATGAGACTAGAACGGACGGATGGTGGAGTAAGCGGGTTCTCGAATGGAGGCCTCGCCGCGGCAAGCGTAGCGTTGGACGACCTCCGACCTGATGGACTGATGACTGGATGGAAAAAACAATAGATTTTGCCCTGTACTTACTCTAGGGGAGGCCTACGTCCAACAGTGGACTGCAATAGTCTGATCTATGTATGTATGTAGCGCATTGTAGAGCACGAGTTATAAACGAATATTGCACACACCGTACACAAGTACAACCTTCAACCTGATGGCTCTTCATATGGAAATCCTGGATTTGAAACCAAAATGAAAGTGAAAACTTTACATACATGCCCACATACAAATATCACACCTATATCCCATGCAGGGTAGGCAGAGTGTAAACGGCCGTAAAAAAACGATCACTTACGCCACTTCTGACAAACATTTGAGGGTCATTCATAAAATTCGGTATCGCTGTAGTAACAGCTATAGTAAGTAGCTGACAGCCGCTCATCGCTTAGAATTGCAATACCTATGTAACTCTCGAGTTCCTTAGTCGCTTGATTCAACACCCACGAGAAAAGAATGGGGTGATGCTATTCTACGCCGTCATCACACGGCAATCATCATCACACGCATGTACGTTCATTGGTAAAAAATAAACCAACGAGCCTGCATGAAAAGATAAATGAATGTAGAGAAGGCAAAAAAAGTATGCAAGGATCGTCGTAAGTGGAAGGAAGTAGGCGCTGCGGGAAAGAATCGTGATTTATGTATGATATGTAAAAATTAGTAAAGTGTGCATTCAATATTTAATGAAACATTCTTGTAAATTTTTGTAAAAATATCAAGTTTTAGCAATCCTACAGTGATGTTTGTTGATACAGTACGAAGCTACGCCAACTATTGACAAGCACAAGAAGTACAAATTTTGATCACGAGATAAAGCATTTATAACACATTTGTTATTGTAATGATATTCATTATAATATTGAATATCAGCTATCATAATGTTATCATCATCAGTCTGAAAAGTAATCGAAATGATTATTTAGAATGTAAATATATAACGCATAAAACTGAACCCAAAATAAAACAGTTGCAAAGACTCCTACACCTTCCTCTTGACTCTGAAAGTGCTTTGTATTGCTAATCGAAAATCAACAGTAGCTGATGGCATACATACATACATACATAAATCACGCCTATATCCCTTACGGGGTAGGCAGATTCATTCATGTTAACGGCCGTTCAACGGATATTAACACCACGTCTGACAAAAGTTTGAGGGTCAATCAGATAACTGTGTATCACTATAGTGACAGGTTGTCAGCCCGTCGCCTAAAATTGCAATACACACCCTCGAGTCCCTTAGTCGCCTCTTACGACACCCATGGGTAAGATATGGGGTGAGGCTATTCTAAGCCGGCATCACACGGCGGCTGATGGCAAGTGGTAGTTTTATATGTACTTTCAGTGTGTCGGTAAAGTTACCTAACTACTTTTTTAAACGAGTTTATTCTGCTCATGTGGTCTAAAATATCCTACAGATGCATTACCTGCCTTGAAAATCTTATAGTTATGGGTAATTTTCAATTAGTTATCATAATTATATGTAACTCGACAACGGCAAGGCACCTATGCTTGAGACTGCTCATGGTCAAGCACAATGACAGAAACTTGGTTGTCATAGCTCGACCGCTTTTCGACACCATAGACAAAATAATCGTAGAAAGGGACAAAAACCCGATGACATGAAGAACTTTGTATGTAAATTACTTGTCATTCTGTTTGACACCTAGATGAAACTCGACCGAATTCCGACCGAACTCCGACCGAACTCCGCCGCCATGTGTCATTCCATACAAAATCTCGACGCCGTTATAACCTAAATCGGCCCCACTTTGCCTTCGTCAAATAGGTTTCGAAAAGGAAAGGAGATATCTAAGTCCTGTGATGTTTAAAAATGCCATTGGGTTCTTCGCTATTTCTAGTCAATTTAGTCGCCAATCGTCGCTTTATTTTGTCAGACACCACGTATTTTGCGTCAAATTATAAGTGATGACATGACTAAAATATCTCCTATCCTTTTCTTAACCTATTTGTCGGAAAATGACAGCACTAATTAAATGTAAGTTATGAAAATTTATATCTCGAATTGAGGGCAGTATGTTTCCAACTATGGAACTATTTTCCAACCTTAGGCTGGCAACACCACGGCGGCAGTGTAGATAGAGCGTTATTTATCGGCTGCCGGCGGCGCTCGGGCAGCCCGTAACTTCTGCTTAAATGCCTTGTTACACCGCCCTCACCGAGCTATTCCATTCCATACCTCTGTGCCCTATCTACGGACACCCTAATAAAATATTCTTCAATTTAAAATGGCTTGTGATGTCGGCTTCGAAAAGCATCATGCCATTTCTTTCGCGTGGTTTCGTAAGATGCGACTATAAATCACACAGCGCCATTCTTACCCCAAACTAAGAAAATCCTGCACCTACTAATGGTACTAGAAAACTGATATTATTTACTTTTTTGTAAATAAATACAAATGCATAGAAAACACCGAGACTAAACCAAATATAAGAAAAAGTACTTTAACAAATAATTGTATCTAGTGGGAATCGAACCCACGATTCTCGGCGTAGCAGGCAGAAGTACAATCCGCTTTACTATTAGTACGGGTCCTATTCGGTAAGTACGATACCATCTGGCAGAAAGCATGAAATTTGGTACATATGTAGCTTACATATGTGTGCTTCAGGAAAAGAAGGGAACCAGATCGGGGCGCCCCTGGTTCCCCCCCTTCTCCCCCCTTTTATACCCCAAATTTCAGTTTTTCGGATTTTTATTTAAAACGACTAAAGATAGAAGAAAACCGTCAAGACAAAAAATATTCCCTATAAAATTGTCTATATACCAGTCTTAGAAAGTATGTTGATACGATTTATAGTTTTCAAGATATGCTCACATTTATTTTATTTTTGCAAGAAATAATGCCTATAATATTAAGATGACACCATAAGCGAGCTCCCACGGAGTTGATGGGATGGGGTGGGAGATTTCAGGTGGAAGGAGGGAATAGGAGGGGGGGAGGGCGCGCGTTGTGTGTTATGTATGTATTATATGAATATGTTATATATATGTTATCATTAAATGTTATTATATTTTGCGAATGCATTGGTAAAACGAACGTATTGGTGCTAGGTTTTGAGTGATAAAGTAAAACATAAGTCTAGGATATTAATTTATTACCCTACCAGATCCTTCGTCCCGATTGCTGAGAGCTTGCCGCCTGGCCATAATTTGCCATGGTCGGTTTGGAAATCTTTAAATAGACTTCGGACTCAGACCGGCCGGAGCAAGGAAAACATGACCAAGTGGGCCTTCTTGAAGGTTTCCGATGTCAACTGTTTGTGTGATGGAGTTCAAACAATGAACTACTTAACATCGTGTCCTGCGTGCCCTAGCACCTGCACGCAGGACGATCTTATGACAGCGTCTCTCAGCGCTGTCATCGTAGCCAAGTTCTGGCCCGCGACGGTGTAGTCTGCCATCGACACGCCAAGAAGAAGATTAATTTATAACATATTTATTCAATTAAAATCACAATTATCTCCTACGCACTTGCATAGGCCAGTACAAGGAAGCCCTGACTTCCTGCATTGGCACCGACCCCTACTGCAGGTGGTCAATTCCTTTAGGGAGGCTCCTGTTACTTTCATTGTGCTCCATAATGGAGACCAGAAACCATTTTCTTTTCTACAACCCTAATCTTCGAAACTGGGATATTCTGGATTATGTATGAAACTCTGACCCCAGGTGAAGCCGGCTAGGAAAGACGCCCTTTTTGTGTGCTCTAAAATAGCACTTGACGTGGGTGGTAACCTATCCATGGCCCGTCCCTTAACAAATCATATCAGCACAGAATACCAATATGTTTAAAAACAAACTTGATAAACACTTAAAAATATAAAATGGAAAGAGATAAAGTGAACTATGAACAGTGTGATACAGGCACCATCAGTTGTTACAACTGCCTGCCTGATAAAATATAATAATAATAATAAATAAGGCCTTCCTTGCTTCATTAAGATCTTTGCTTCACATGTCTTATCATATGTAAAGATAACATACATCGACAAAAGATCCAAATGATGGGTTTCAATTGCTTTTACAGGCTGTGATAATTCTTTGAAGGTTTTTGTGGCTTCAGGGAACGATTTCAAAATGACTTCTTTCCTTTTCTACTAAAACCAGTATCACAGCCTGCAAACGCATGAAAAAATAGAATCCCACTGCATACTTCTGGCCCGAGTGAATTAGCCAGGTCATGGATAGCGATGTTACGTGTAGCTTTTCCGACCCCAAAACAGATCCATCATTACGAAGAACATTTTCGCCTTTTGTTGATAAAATTGACCTTTTGTCATATTGAACTTGCTGAAGCCCATCAGATAGGAAATTAAAATGTTCTATTTTATTGTCAGAACAGCGAAGAAATTTTTACCAGTTTTTTTGTAGCTTCCCTGCGGCTGTGACCCTTTGTCGAAGTCCTTCTCCTCTCTTTTCTCTAGTAGTATTCTTCAAGCTGTCCTCTTTGTACACGTCAAAAATTACATCAATTCTGTTCCCTTTTTGGTTCCTTTACATAATTTATAAAACTACTGCGGTAGTCTTCGAACGTTATATTGGTATCTCCAGAAGTGACGTGAATATTTCCATTTTAATATCATACCTAACTTACATACACATATCACGCCTGTAATCCCTTGCGGGGTATGCAGAGCGTAAACGGCCGCAAAAAACGAACATTTGCGCCACGTCTGACAAATATTTGAGGGTCATTGGACAAATTGTGTATCGCTTTAGTGACAGGTTGTCAGCCCATCGCCTAAAACTGCAATACACACCCTCGAGTCCCTTAGTCGCCTCTTACGACTCCCACGGGAAAGAAATGGGGTTACTAACCTAACTTACCTACTTAATAAAATAAAATAAAATTATATCCACGTGCCGTGTCCCAGTGGTCCGGTGCCGCCCCTACGTGTATGCTTAATTCTTCAAAACTACGCAACGGATATGTATGCGGTTTTTGTTGATAGCTGAAGAGTGTCAAGACGGAAGGTTTGTATAAAATACATGCCAAAACAAAGTCTTATTCCCCCAGGAAAACGGTTAGCAGCGGGTGAAATCGCTAGATGGGCCGCTAATTCTCACAAAATTGGAGTAAATGTAAGCATATCTTGAAAACTATAAGATCTATCAACATACACCCATAGACTGTTATATAGGTAATTTTATAAGGAATATTTGTTTTCTTGGCGGTTTTCTCCTATCTTTACCCGTTTTCAGTAAAAATAAAAATTACTGAAAATTGGGACATAAAAGGGGGGGTAAGGGGGGGAAACAGGGGGGCCTCGACGTGGTTCCCTTCGTTTATTGAAACACATATATAAAAGCAACATACATGCCAAGTTTCATGCTTTCTGCCAGATGGTATCATACCTCCATACAAAGTCACAAATTGGGACCCGGACTATATAGGAATAATCAAAGAGAAAAGTTATAGACGGGACGGCGAGCCAGCAAAGTAAAACAAACTGATACTCATAAAATTTCAAACTTATTTAGTAGCAAATATCTTTAAGTCTGTACATTACCATTCCGACATCTTGAATCATCTCTTTCATTCGTCTCTATCTTTCTCTTTCACACGTCATCTACCACGGAGATTTTACTCATAAATCCTCTAAATACTATGTTCAGGCACAGAATAATAACTAGTAACTAGCGTTACAGAAGCTTTACTTCGCAATGGTTTTCAAAGAAATATGTACTCAATCTGATAGACAATATGATTTAATTTAGCTCGCGTTCCAGTCGACCACGTGTTCATTTACATACCTGCCAAATATTTTTTTGAGGGAATATGAGCCGCGGTCTAGGGTTGCTTACTTCGAGAAACTACTTACGCCATCTAGCGCACAACGCGAGCGTTTACTCCTACTTTTGGCGGGCACGCAGCAGGCAGCGACGAGTACGTTCATGTAGTCTAAGACCTAGCAGCATAATTGTAAATGCTATACGATTATTGCCGAAGATTTAATTCAATGAAGTAATAAACCTGCAATAGTCCTTGCATCAGGCGGGTGCTGGCTCTGGGTGTACGAGTACTTCTATAGTGCAGACAGAGCAAGTATCCGCTTGATGTACACATCACAACACATTATTTGGTATAAAAAAGGCATCTGTGCTGTTGGCTTTGGCCCCACACATGCCTCAAAGGACCGGGTCCCTGTGGGCCCGAGATCCGAAAAGAATACCAACATAATAATAATAAAATGTATACTAATAATTTTTTTTTTCCCGTGGGTGTCGTAAAAGGCGACGACGAACAATTTTAGGCGATGGGCTGACAACCTGTCACTATGGCGATTCACAATTTTCTGAATGACCCTAAAATGTTTGTCAGACGTGGCGTAAATGTCCGTTTTTAGCGGTCGTTTACGCTCTGCCTATATATGTATGTATGTATGTAAAAACAAGTCCTGGCGCTGGTTGCATATCTTGAAATTATGTGAAAACACCTAAATCGATTAAAATTATTCTTCAGTCAAAAACCGATATCAGTTTAAAAAATAAAAACTAAGACGCGCGCGAACCCGCGGGTATCAGCTAGTACCTAAATATGTGCTGAGTGTGAATAGTGCTCACCGAAACTAGCACAATATAATTTTTATCTTGCACCTACAATTTAACTGCAATATTGCAAAATATTATTTTATTTTTAAAATTATTTATTATATTTCCAAGCAAGAAATTCACAATATGGATTCGCAAACTTTCTTTAAGTTGAAAAGAATTCCATAGACGTATCACATATAAATATTCTGCGTTGGGCTCTTAGTCTAAGTTCGTAAATGAATACGTACGACAGATGAAATGCAACTCGAATGAAACGACTAAACCTTTTTATTTAATTTTAAATACTTACTTTTAGGATTTTGGAATAGTAGGTACTTTGTTCAACAAAAAAAGAAAGGGTTTGTTTAGAATTAAATTCATTTCAAAAAGGAACATAATGTAATCAAATCAAGAGTATTTCTTTGCTTTTTTTCGTCTGTCCATCTTGCAAAAAATTGTCGAGAAAGTTGAACAAATAGCGCACGCGTGTGACT
Source organism: Tuta absoluta (assembly GCA_027580185.1). Classification (NCBI taxonomy): domain Eukaryota; kingdom Metazoa; phylum Arthropoda; class Insecta; order Lepidoptera; family Gelechiidae; genus Tuta; species Tuta absoluta. The sequence goes on from JAQAHW010000004.1 coordinate 2,794,591, forward strand.
TCTTTCGCTTGCGGCAGCCCGCTAGATTAGCCCTTTCGCAGTGGCCGGCGCCTGGAGGTATGCTGTCAATACCTACACGCGGAGTGACACAGGCCTGGTTCAGGCAAGATCAGGCTAGGTTAGACAGTTTGAACTTTGGACCGTTCTTGTGCCGCGCGCATAAGACTTACATTGGCAGTTTAAGTGTGTAGCACGTGAGCTTGATTGTACCAAATCCGTAAAATAGTAATGAACCGAAACCGGCCACTTGCCATCCTATCTCGTTTAATCACCGTGTCAGTTTTGTTTTATGGTCTGAATGCATCCTATCAGTATTCGGAGGGCTGTCCCTTACACCCTGTATAGGTACCTGTAGCAGACGTGCCTAGTTGTAGGTAGACCTATGTTTATATAATACAGAAATGCCGACTTACCTACTGCCTGCCTTACCCACTATTAAAATCAAGAGAATATAATGTACCAGTATAGCCGTGTGATGCCGGCTTTGAATAGCATCACCCCATTTCTTTCCCGTGGGTGTCGTAAGAAGCGACTAAGGTACTCGAGGGTGTGTATTGTAAATTTAGGCGATGGGCTGACAACCTGTCACTATGGTGGATACACAATATTCCAAATGACCCTCAAATGTTTGTCAGACGTGGCGTAGATGTCCATTTTTTTTACGGCCGTTTACGTTCTGCCTACCTCGTGAGGGATTATAGGCGTGATATATGTATAATGTACCTACCAAATAAGGTCAATTATTTCATCAAAATTAAAACATGTCCAATAGTTATAAACATGGTCATCAATAAAATTTATCCTTAAATTAAAATCTACAATCCATAAACCTAGTTCGTCATTCAAACAGTCCGCCCCTTGACATTCCCGGCGTAACGGTGCCCATCACACTCGCTGCGTTTCCGCGTTGAATTGCGATGGACAACCTTTGCACCAATAATGACCCGGCGAAAGGGTCGCATCCCCTCTCCCTCAGACGTTGTCCAACCTCTATTATAAACTCGCTGGCGTTAGTGCCTCAGGAACCCAATGTTTCGACGTCTATTATGGGACAAACGTGTAGTTGTTCCCCAAAACCGAATATTTTTCCCTCTTCTTAGAGGCAGCAAAATCTGCATCCGCTAATGGAGTTCTGACTGAGCGGGCGAGAATATTATGTACCAGATCCGTAAAGTAAGACTGAACCGGAAGCAAGTGGCGCCCCATGTCGCTTAATCGTCGTGTCAGTGACATCAGCCGTTGTCGCGCCGGCTGCCGGCTGCCGGGGGCACTCCATCCTTATTTTTTTATGTTTTCTGAAAAAAATAATAATGGGAAGTTGTTCAGTTTCATGGTCTGAATGCACCCTATCAGTATTCGGAAGGCTGTCCCTTACACCCTACCTGTAGCAGACGTGCCTAGTTGTAGACCTATGTTTTTACTATAATACAGAAGTGCCGACTTACCTACTACTTGCCTTACCCACTATTAAAATCAGGAGAATATTATCTTCCTAATCCGTAAAGTAGGACTGAACCGGAAACAAGTGGCGCCCCATGTCGCTTAATCGTCGTGTCAGTGACATCAGCCGTTGTCGCGCCGGCTGCCGGCTGCCGGGGGCACGCTATCCTACTGTTTGCCTGTCAACACAAATATTGAAAATCCATTAGAAACCAACAGTGAAGCAAAACACTGTTACATTTAAAATAACCATAAAATCTGTGTTTTCTGTAGTCTGTGCGGAAAAAGAAAAGGCGTAGAAATTAAGGACACATCTGTGCCTCAGTATGAGAAATGTCATAGCAATAGCAACCTACCTATGTAAAAAATATTAGTTCGCTTTTTGTCCACGCCTAGGTATTCTCTTTTCGCACATACCTATTCGTTTTCAATTTTTAAGGAATTTATGGTCAGTTTTTATACTGTTAGGTGAATCTCACACTTTAGGAGATATTTTAGTGCAGTACCGGACGTTGTATTGCTGGACCCGATTCTCGGTGAAAAGGAATTTTAGAAATTGTATACAATACCATTATCATGGCATGTCACACGACGCTGCATGTCAGGGGTTGTCATTTGTTTGGTAACTGTAACAACCTCTCCGGTCTAAACGATTCGTCTTTAAACATAGACAGAAATACCGGCATTGTCTAGGTTTATGTCCAGGCCGTAGACATTAGCAATCAAGATCTAGCTTGAAAGTTCGACAATGCAACGCAAATTGGGTGTGGCGTGTGACCACCCCGACGCAACGTGATTCGCATACATAATATATCTACCTAGTGGTACAATTATACTCACTTGCAGGATGAAATTCTAGTCAGGGGTAGAGCGTACAGAACTAAACTATGCGACAATAGCCGTACTATTAGTATAATAAGTCAATTGACTGATTGTAAACCAAGTATCGGTAGCATCACTTCATAGTATAAAATAAAGTCGCTCCCCGTGTCTACGTGTCCCTGCCTTAAATGTATGCATAAGAACTACTCAACGAATTATGATGCATATGTAAAAATATATACTGTGATTCGAGATGCAGGTTTTGAGGTGCGTTTTACTGTGGGAGAAACCTTTACTCCTACAAGAACTACATGATTACCGGTTTAGAAATGATTACGTTTACAATCTAATTCATCCAAACCATCACAATAAAATAATCTAAAACTGATTAAAGTTGTGTTTATAATATTCTTAGAATTGTAAAATCCAAAATAACAAACATAATATATTAGGTCCTTACATATGAAATTGGCGTTTTGTATGGGAGGAACAAAAAGTCGATTTTTTTTAATATAGTATATTTATTTAATCAAAGTATGAGCCATTGTAATCTATGCACTTTTGCCATCTCATAGGTAGTTCATTGATCCCTTTACTAAAAAAACCATTTGGACGGGAATCAATAAAATCTTTGAAGGCGATTTGGACTGCCCCATCTGAGTTGAATTTTTTCCCTTGCAAGAAGTTATCCAAATTTCGAAAAAAATGGTAATCTGTTGGAGCAAGGTCCGGGGAGTACGGTGGATGCCTTAGACATTCCAATTGAAGCTCTTCTAATTTGCTAGCCGTCTGTTGTGCAGTGTGTGGTCTAGCGTTGTCGTGAAGCAACAGTGGCGTAGAGCGATTGACCAACCTCGGTTGTTTAGCAGCTAGCTTTTCCATCATGGTTTGCAATTGCTGACAGTAGACATCTGCCGTAATCGTCTGGCCAGATTTGAGAAAACTGTAATGAACGACACCGGCGCTAGTCCACCAAACGCTTACAAGTAACTTTTTATTGGTCAATTTTCGCTTGGAGCAGGCTTTGGCTGGCTTGCCAGGGTCCAGCCATTGCGATGAGCGCTTCCGATTATCGTAGAGAATCCACTTTTTATCACAGGTAATGATTCGATTTAAAATCCCTTCGTTATTGTGCCGGTCAAGTAATGTAACGCAGCAGTTGACGCGCGTTTGCCGGTTTGCTTCACTCAATTCGTGAGGAACTCACCTGTCAAGTTTTTTAATCTTTCCAATTTGCTTCAAGTGGATTAAAACAGTTTTATCACTAACACCGAAGCCTGCAGCTAATTCGGACGTGGTTTGCGATGGATTCGCTTCCCCAATAGCCTTCAATTCTTCATTATCAACTTGGGTCTCCGGCCGTCCACGGGGCTTGTTTTGCAGGTCGAAATTTCCAGAACGAAAACGTTGGAACCAAAAACGCACTGTGTTTTCTTTTGCGACACAACCGCCATACACATCATTAACCCTTCGAGCCGTTTCCGCAGCACTGGTGCCACGGTGGAACTCGTACTCGTAAATAACGCGATATTTCAAACTTTCCATTTTGTAAATTGAGCGATGCAAACAGAAAAAAGATAAGTACAAAAACAAATGAATGACGGTTTACGAAACACAACTACATGTGGAAATAGCTGTATAAATTTGAATTTCGAATTCCTAACCAAATAGGAGAAATTTGTGATCAAAGTGGCCAGTACGACAAAACGACAATTTCATATGTAAGGACCTAATATTACGTTTCTATCCCTTGACAGTTAGACAGAGCGCAAAAAATAACAGAGCGTAACATTTCGTCATCTACGTCTAATTTAAGGGTCTTTCAGAAAAAAGTGTATCGCCATAGTGACAGATTGACAGCCCTTCCTAAAATTGCAATACACATGTAACCCTCCAGTCCCTTAGTTGCCTCTTCCGACACCCACGGGAAAGAAATTGGGTGATGCTATTCTAAGCTAACATTACACTGCATTACATTAGGTAATTATCCAAAAAACACCACTTAAATCAGTGTAAATTTGTTTTATTGTAATGAGTTGTGCAAACTCAAGAAAATATTATTGTCATAACCGGTTTTGCAGTCTACAGGATACAGAACATTAGTGCTTCTTCATAGTGATCTCGGTTTCTTTATTTACCAAACTAGCGGCCCGCCCACCGGTTACAATGGCTGTTTCACGTTTTCCTGTAAGCAGCTTTTTCCCGCGGAAAAAAGATACTGAAAATTTATTGAATCACAATAAGTATTAAAAAAACCGCATCAAAATTAGAAGCATAGTTTTAAAGATATAAGCATACAAAAGGACACGGAAAGCAAAGGATTATATTGTTTCTCATTACAACCTATTATCGCAAAGTGAAGGCATAATGACACTTTTTCTATCTGATTTGATAAAGGCTAGTCGACGCCCGACTAATCGGCCTAAAATCTGCTGACTAGTAATGTAACGAACCCCACTAAGGGCTATGAATTATCGAATGGATGATGGGGCTTGTTCAAGTTCTAACACCTGAAGGAGTATCAGACCTCAAACAATGTCCCAAAACAATATAAATAAATGGCTCGTGATTTAAATTATTAGCATGATCGTCTAGATAGTTGGTAGGACCCATTACGTTGTGTTTAATGAAGAAAATAAGTAACCCAAACAGTTCTTTAAGAAGGTACATGGATTTCCTGACATGAGTAAAGGTTGGACAGGATCGGGAAAGGTATATGAGCCTCACGGGGCCCCCTCTCCGCCCCTGAGAAGTAGAACCCTCACCCCTTACAGTTATTCAGAATTGATATCCATTTTCCCTTAGTCGTCCTTGCACAACTATCAATTGTGCAAACCCGACCAAAAGAGCAGACATCACAACTGAATTCTGTGTTAATTTGGTTCTCCCTGAACTGGATAGTGGGTTTTGACACCCAGGGTTGAACAGATTGCACCAACAGACAGGTGCTGTGATGTACTAGACACCACAGAGAAGTATTTAGGAATCTAATAGATTCAGATGTTCATAGAACAACATATTTAACATTTGTATAAGTATAGCCAATCTCATGACCAGCCGAACTGACACCACTGTGTCCGGTTGATGAAGTAAGAATGATAAGTTAGGTGATAACCTAACTTATCATTCTTACTTCATCAACCGACTGATAAGTCAAATGACATGATTCCAACTAGTATCTTTGATAGTATTTCAGTAGTGGTCCTTAGACCAACGTTCAGATATAATCTGCACAAGACATTTGTCTACAATTAATATGATCCATACGGAGGTTAGTTAGGGAATGCCGTTTATGCTAGACCCTTTAATAATATGAGCTTCATATCGCGAGCCAGATGAGTGTTTGGGAATGCTATCAGCAAATCCCATATAGTATAGGAAGGCTATTGCAAAAATGAATCTCATAATAACCGCCTGTGGTCAAATAATTGGTCTTAGATCATAATGCTGGTACAGAAATATTGAACGCAAAAGTATAGTATGGTTTGATGATGGAAGATAATAGCTGTCACATGACATTTAATGACAATCATTTGTCTTTAGGTAAGTATTCTGTATTCACAGATCCACATTGGCATCATTCTGCCAGTCATGATCATGGTCATGATAAGTTTCTCGAACAAAGTATGTAGATGTAATAAAATTAAACATCTGAACCCATTTCAGGGTAGGATATTAGGATGGGAGTATATTATCTACCCACCATATAATCTGATGAAAGTACTACTATAAAATAGCAAGTACAATTTATAAGTAGATATTTAATCCACTAATGGACACTGCCATTCTCATTATTGAGATGTAATTAATTTGATTGCAAAGCAAATCAAATTATTGGTAAGTATAAATAATGTTGTTTCACTCCTGGACAAATTCCAATTATGTATAAAACACAGGAACATATAAATAAATTCCATAGTCGCCTTAGCAACAAAAGGTTTCTTTATAAGTAGATATTTAATCCACTGATGGACATCGCCATTCTCAATACTGAGATATAAGTAATTTGTTTGCAAAGCAAATCAAATTATTGGTAAGTATAAATAATGTAGTTTCACTGCTGGACATATTCCAATTATGTATTAAACACAGGAACATATAAATAAATTCCATAGTCGCCTTAGCAACAAAAGGATTTCCATGATAAATAGTTTCTGTTGAAACAAAGTACAGACAAAACTTAGGAAATAACTAGTCCAATCTGATACTTATATGGTGTGGTAGATAAATAGAGATAGGATGGAATCAGTAAAAGGATTTCCTACCTAACCCCTACTAAATATTATAAATCATTAACAAAACCTAACCCCTTGGCAATAATTTAGTGCCTAATGTTTTCTTACTATCAATCTAACAAGAATTAGGATGGCAAAACTACACTTATCTGGGTTTGGGTAGATAGTAGGCCAGCCCACAGCACTCCAAGGTCATCCACTCAACTCGCAGTCAGCTGATATCCACAGAAGACACACGAACACAGCTCCAAACATGTATCTCCACACTCCAACACACAGCAGCCACTTTCCAGGGCAGAGGCGCAGCGACCACGGGACAAAATCCATCTTCCACATGAAGTGGTGTGACACCAATCCAGCAGCACCTCAGGGTCAGGACTTTCACACTGCACTCCTCTTTTTCTTTCACTTTTACTACTTTTCTTCTTAAATCCGCATACTTCACCGATTAAAATCAGACTTCCCCCTTTCGCCCACACACCAGGCCTTATATATCCCTCAAAACGGAAGGTCCAGATACAATTTCTCGAATAGTCTAAATCTAGAATAATCCCGCTCCATTTGAGGTATAACCGCTTATTCCGCTACTCGACACCAGGTGGAGCTAGCGAACTGGAATGATCTCGACTATTCGATCTTAGATCCATATTAGATTTATTTGATTGTGGGTTCCGTACAAAATAAAATTATTGCTTTTCCAAGTATTGTAGTAAGTCTAAATTATGAAAATCATAGAATCTAGTTTCCTTTAAAAAACTCAGACTTTGTTATTGCATCAAGATTGTTCTAGTATGAGTGTTTCCCATCAATCACTTATGTTTTAGTAAGTTATTTTACGTTCAACTAATATTCAATGATATAATATTTAAAGTTGATTGGCGAATATGCTGAACAGACTGACTTAGTAGTGTATTCTTTATCTTCTTCTTTTATTCATGCGAGACACCGATGTTTTTGTATGTGACTTAGATTTGCTGGTAACCCATATATTTATAACCCATTATTTTAAAATAATGTAAATATTTTCCCCAAAAGAGAAAACCAAGTCCAACAGTAGTCCACTGCGACCAGTTGTTGTTCTCAGATAATTTAAATGTTTACTTATTATTTAAAGGTTTTTATATTCCACCCTTACCCCACGGATCCCTAAATAGTAAACATATCTTAGTTTAGCTACTCAACACCAGGCGTCGCTTCTGTCGCAATTAGAATATTCTCGAAACATAATTTATTTAAATTATTTTTACTACACATAGCCTAAACCAGTTTATAAATAAAAGAAAATTATTTAATTATAAATAAAAGAAATTATTTCAGACATAAAATGCGTATATAAACACCTAAATTGTGCCTTTAACATTTGAAATTATATTTTACTTTGAGAGCCATCTCTTGCCAATCTGATGAACCTTTTAGATTGATGCCATCTATCGACATTGTACTGAACTACTAGCGAATCTGATCGAACGTATTGATTCTCATATATTGAATTTAGTTCTCTACTAGATGTCGCTACTTTAAACGTATTTTTCAAGAGGCCAGGGTAGTATTTATTACAGTAACCAACTAGTCGCCGACTACAAAAAAGCCAGAATAGTCATATGAGCCGACCATTATTTCAGTCTTCCCTACCAATAAACAGTTGTGGTGTCATTTCAAACACACTAAGATATCAGTAGTTTTATCAATTTATTGTATTAAAAATACAATTTTGTAATAATATCTGACTCTCTTTTCGTGTGGGACACCGAGTCGTCCAACGATACGATGAACCCTGGTGTTAGAGTTTTTCAACCGCCTACTACACATATCTGACTAATCGTCTATTTAACTAGTCGGCGACTACAAATATGGCCGTTAGTCGCCTTTCCGGACTATTCAGTTTATCTCTAGTTATTAATATAAATAATCACCAAAGTGAAATGTCCATTTATATGCAACGGATTCGCTTCAACCAAACAAAACAATACAATATTGGAAATGTTAGCCTTTTTTTGAAATAACATTAAATCAATGAAATTGCTTAGAATCAAATAAGAACAGAAAAAACAGCGAATATGCGGCAGAGTTACTCGCTAGGATTTAACTATACACTATTATTCTTAGCTCTCTATGTGCCGCGTGATGCCGGCTTAGAAAAGCATCACCCCATTTATTTCCCGCGGGTAGCGTAAGAGACGACTAAGGGACTCGAGGGTTAGATGAAACGAATAGAAAGTTTTAAATGTATAATAGTTTTAGGCGACAGGTCCTGTTACTATAGTGATACACGATTTTTCTGAAACGGCCCTCAAATATTTGTCAAACGTGGCGATAAGGACCGTATTTTACGGCCTTTAAAGCTCTGCCTACCCCGCAAGGGATGAAATCTTGATATGTATATGTAGTTTGTACTATAGCTCAATTTTTTTATGAAAACAGACCCTAAAATAAAATGTCGAAAAAAAGAAAAAAACCGGCCAAGTGCAAGTCGGACTCGCGCACAAAGGGTTCCGTACTAGCGGTGGGTAACTCACGAATGAACGAATGAAAAGAGCGCGCTCTTTACAAAAAACTCACTCACTCTTGCGTTCAGTGCAATTCATATTAGATCTTGCGCTCTTAGCGCTCTTTTCACCCGCCCGAGAGATCGCGAACGAATGCGGACGCGAAGCGAGCGAGCAACGAGGACAGATGCATACGTTACTTTCTCATGAAAGAGTAAGAGCGCTATAGCGCTCGATTTGCGGCGCCAAGCAGGCGACTCGTGAGTTTCGCGATGCTTTCCCGCGGTTTTGGCGGATTTGATTTCTGAGTTTTTGCATTTTAAAATAGACATTATTGTGTAAGGTCATGGCTGAAATTTGTTTACGTAAAGAAATTAATTTAATAATAAAAGTTTTCTATAACTTTTGTTTGGATTGAGTAATGAATTGACGATTGTTTTAAAGGTAATTAATTTTAGTAATAAGTAAGTCGGCGTGAGCGTCACCTTGACCTTTGACTATTATTATTTTTTTTTTAATGAAGTATGGGTTTGCTCTTGGGTTTCATTACGATTTTTGTGTTTTTACTATTATTTTATAAAGTAAAAACTTTAATTCATTCCGCCTGTTAATCATAAGATCGCTTACTCATCAGTCACTCGTAGATTCGCTAGCTCAATTACCTAGCTAAGACACATCCTAAAGATCAAAATACACCGCTGAGCGAAAAGAGTTACTGAGCGCAAAGAGTGATGCACATCTTTAAGTACGAAAGATTCAAATCGCTCTGCTCTTTTAAGTGAGTTGTTTTTCCCACTACTATTCCGTACCATTATATCTTTACCAAACAGTTATCGATAAAAACGCGCAAAAAACACGTGTTTTGTATGGCAGCCACCACAAATATTAATTTTATGAATTTTTAAGGTATTTGTCATTATGCCGTGTGATGCCGGCTTAGAATAGCATCACCCCATTTCTTACCCATGGGTGTCGTAAGAGACGACTAAGGGACTCGAGGGTGTGTATTGCAGTTTTAGGCGACGGGCTGACAACCTGTCACTATAGTGATACACAGTTATCTGATTGACCCTCAAACTTTTGTCAGACGTGGTGTTAATATCCGTTGAACGGCCGTTAACACTCTGCCTACCCCGTAAGGGATATAGGCGTGATTTATGTATGTATGTATGTATGTCATTATGGCAGCAACTGAAATACAACATCTGTAAAAATTTCAACTGTTTAATTTTCGCGGTTCATGAGATACAGCCTCCATACAAAAAAACAAGTTTTTTGTATGGCAGCCTTAAATATTTACTTTATTCTAATTTTTAGTATTTGTTGTTATAGCGGCAACAGAAATACATCATCTTTGAAAATATCAACTGTCTAGGTATAACGGTTCAGGAGATACAGCCTCGTAATTGTAGAACGGACGGACGGACGGACCTAGACAGACGGACAGCCGAGCCTCAGTAATAGGGTTTCCGTTATTACCCTTTGGGTACGGAACCCTAAAAAGAGCTGGCTGACGCACACCTAGCTACTTTTGACTAGAAAATTGGAAATAAACTCTATCATTCATAAGATATAATTATATAAAAATATGATACACAATTGAAATACCTATTAAAATATCAAATGTGTGTACTTAAATTAGTGGAATTACTTTGATTTTTGGGGTAACTTTAATCGTAGTTATATTTATGCAATACAATACTGCCCGCGTGCTTCAAAGGGCACGCTCAGCTGTCTCGGTACCGGTTGCTGTCAATGGCGGTCGATGAACAATCATGTCAGAGACAAACTAGTAGTATTAAGCGGTTGAAAAACTCTGAAACCAGGATTCATCGGTCGTCGACTCAAAAAGAATCTCCCACACGAAAAGAAGGCGATTATCAATTTGCCTCAAAAAACGAAACGCAGCAAATACCTAGCGCTACATCTGCACCGATCCAAAAAGCATTGCAGTTATAGCATAAGAATAGATAATAATACTGCGTATAGAAACGAAACTCCTTTGTCTGGGCCCCAAAAGCCGCGCTTTAAATACCTACTTCCCCGCAGCCCGTAACGCTCCGCACTCTCCCGCGCTTTAAGTCGGGGCTGTCACGTGCCAATAATTTTATTCCAGACTAGCGGCCAGTCAAGCGGTTTCGACCGCTGCTAACAGTTTTCCCGTGGGAACAAAATATTTACCCGTTTTAAAGTCTTACCTTACCATTTTATTGTTAATAGGTAGGTACAGAATTTTAAAATAGGTGCAAAACATACCTACGATACCAATGTGCTTATTTATCATTATCAGCTAACAATGACTTAGGCACCTAGGTAGTTTAAATTAGAAAATGGAAACTAGGTACCTACGTAAGTAAAAATAGGAGTACACACAACAATTACGTATAATAACGAATGGTAGGTACCTAGGTATTTACTGTAAAATCATCACTTACCTTGGCTCATCTTTAGGCAAATTAAAAAAAACTTACTTTTGCAGCCATACACACCACAATAATTCGGCATTGCTAAATTTTTCACAAAAAATGAAAATTCGACCCGCACGACGAACGTTTCCGCGGCGAAGCGCACTCCCGACTGAATTATTCGCTAAGAGACAGCCAGACGGATTGACCTTGAGCGCGTCTGGAGCGGGAGTGTCATCTCTATGTGATTTCTACTCTATGGTTATAGTCATAGAAAACTTCTGATTCACTTTTTTTACTGGTCGTCTTTAGTCCACGGTCGCATGTGACTCTTGCTAGCAGTCTTAGGCTTGGATTGGTCGATATATAATACCCCTGAATCCGTAAACTTAAAAACCAATACTTCGAATTTTAAAAAAACATCATGAATGAGTTTTCATTTGCCGAGGTAACGAGATCCGAGTAACACCCTCGTCTGGAACCACGCCATAAATCCGTGCCTTTAACTGAGTGACGTCACATCACACGGGGCCATCACGCCCCGGCATTGTTCGGATAAATCCAGTTATCGACGGTGATTGGGCTCCGGTACTACCACAGTAGAAATATGGAAGAGTAAAACAACTAAGAAGTGCTTTGCAACATTTTCTCGGTATGTATGGAAGCAGATTAGAAAGTTTGTAAGCCTGAAAGTCTATTTATTATTACTTAAGTTATTAAAAATTTACCCTATCACCTGCGGAAAAAGTTGGGGATGGTCTAATCAATCTGATCCTACACATACTAGTTATGCGAAGAATATTTTACGTACGTATTGTAGTCACATCAAGCACCTACATCTACACTACATTATAATACTACCTAATGAAGATAGCTTTTCAATTTATTACCATTTTCTCATGACGACACGGGTGGTAGAAGGTAAAACTGCTGGGCAGGCCTCGAGTATACATAATGAAAAAAAACTTCAAGTCGCCTCGTCGTGCTATACCGTTTCTTTTCCTATACTGTGGTACAACGCCTGCAAATACTATTAGACAAGGATCAAGTAGTCTAAAGGATCAAAGCAACCGAATAGACAATATATCATTGTCAAAGCTCTCTCCGTACGTCTGATTACATAGAACATGACGCGTACATAATAGTTAATGGACGCTCTATTTTCTAAGCTATATCCTACTACTATTTTTGTACATTGTATTTTATGAAGCCGTGTGATGCCGGCTTAGAATAGCATCACCCCATTTCTTACCCATGGGTGTCGTAAGAGGCGACTAAGGGACTCGAGGACTAGATGTGTATTACAATTTTAGGCGATGGGCTGACAACCTGTCACTATAGTAATACACAGTTATCTGGTTGACCCTCAAACTTTTGTCAGATGTGGTGTTAATGTTGTTTTTACGGCCGTTAACGCTCTGCCTACCCCGTAAGAAGGGATATCTGCGTGATTTGTGTATGTATGTATTTTATGAAGTACCTTCTTCTTCATCATCGAGTCGAAAAGTAACTTTTTAGATAGCCTTGGACCAATATTTGGATACGGCCATAGCTGTAGTATTCGCCTCTATTAGGTTCTGAAGTACCTTGTGCAAACGTGATAGGAGTGGCGAGCTACATTTTCGGCAATGTATGCGTGAAAATAAGAAATTGTAGAAAAATTTGCGCCCACCGATCCCCGATCCTTGATTCCCGATCACAATAAAGCATTATAAGTGCATAATAAATACTACAGCTATGCGTCTGGCAATTCACGGTATTCAGTGAAAGGGAGACCATAGAAATTTATCATTCTCAGCCCACATCCACCCACTTCAGGGCACAGGCTTCTTCTCAATTTGTTCCCCTTGGCCACCACTCCGTGACTGCTTTTGTCCACCATCCTGCCAAATAAGAAACGAAAATAAATTTGAAGTTTTTGGCTTCAAAGCGTGCTTTTAAATTGCGGCGATCGGGTCTAACCATTTTATTTCTCAACGTTTTTCTAGATAGTAGGTACAAACTTATCTTATTTTTGTTTCCAGATACACAAAACGTCAGAACATGTAGATAAGGAGTAACGCGGGATGTTTCTGATAGTACTTACGAGGATGATGACCCCTGGGGAGGACTGTTGATATGTGTCTAACAAGATCATAAAACAGGAGCATGGGTACAGATATACCCGCATTGTTAACGACAACATGACAGCATAACAAGACATGTTCGTCTCTGGTTTATAGCTCCAAGACCCTCGACTTTACGACATGTTTATATTCGGCAAAGGTATCTTTTATACAAGCCAATACAAGTTATCCTAACGTAACTATTCATAAGCTGACCGCTGGGAAATTGCTCGGAACCATGCTGACTAAGTGAATATAAAAACAGCTGTCCGTTCAAAGTCTATAAAATTTACATTCACGAGTCCTTGGACCTTCTGTCCGGTCTATTAAACCGAATGGTCTATGAAAACTTGTATGTTAGCAAATGTTACGATAGAACAATATGTTTCTAAGCAATCTCAAGAAAACAAATAAAGTTTATTGAGCTTTAGAAGTATGACTGCGACTTATTGGTATCAAATAAAATAATACAGCAAAAATTACTTTTTTCTTCATTTCAAAAGTACATTTATTTATGGTTTATGAATCAATGAATAAATAATAATGATATTATGTTATTAAACGAATGATGATGTAGGACTTACTTGTTAATGGTAGAATGTTTAGCACTCTACATTTAGCCTGCTTTTAGGCGAAGATATAGCGTGAACAAGATTTTTAAACCTTAATTAGACAATTACAGCCATCAAATTTTGAAAAATATATATGTTATTAAGACATTCTAGCGGTATTTCTCTTGTTTCAATGTAGGAAAAGCCGTAAAATCTCGCAAAAATTTGAGCGCAAAATGAGTGTCTGTTTCTCTATGGCACAGCGCGAATGAAAGGGACACACTTTTTTCAAACTCCGTGAAGAAGACTGTCATAAGCAGCCGAAATCACAGAATATATAAGCCGAAATGTAGAAGACTAAACTCTCTACCAAATAATAAACAAGTAAGTCGCGTAAACCAAACACACATTTCAATCATATAATCCCTTGCTGGGTAGGCAGAGTGTAAACGGCTGCATTGTGTGTCTCATTTTAGGCGATGGGCTGACAACCTGTCACTATGGTGATACACAATTTTCTGAATGACCCTGGAATATTTGTCTGATGTGGCGAAAATGTACCTTTTTTACGGCCGTTTTCACTCTGACTACCCCGCAAGGGATTATATTTGTGCCATGTGTATATAAATGAAAAGCATTTCAAATGGGATCTGTCATTGCGGAAAACAATACATTTTGACAAACTATTCAGCTCGAAATTTTGGATCGCATCTATGAAAGTGCCGTGTGATGCCGGCTTGAATAGCATCACCCCATTTCTTTCCCACACGTGTTGTGTCGTGTAAGGGACTCTAGGGTTTCATGTGTATTACAATTTTAGACGACAGGCTGACAACCTGTCTCTATACTGATACACGATTTATCTAAAACAGCCTTTAAATATTCGTCAGACCTGGCGATAGCGACCGTATTTTTACGGCCGGTAACGCTCTGCCTACTCCGCAAAAGATAAAGGCGTGATATGTGTATGTGTCTTTGCAAGTGCAACGATAGATTTTAAACGCAAATTGTCATAACTATCTAAAATAAACTTCGCGCAGGTGCATTTCCGTTTCCACGATTTTTTTTTTAACCTTAACAAATTTCGAGCAGAGAATTTAAAAGAAAATTACTTTTCCCTCTTAGGCGTAAATGGCCCGTATAACATTCGCGTTGGGACTAAAACCAATCACTCCGATGGAATTGATAACAAAACAAGGCCTCGAAGCGAGATTAGATTTCCGGCAGGATCAGCTATGGCTATAACAGCTAATGAATTGCTGTCGGGCATATTCATACACTTTTTCAGTAAAGAAGGCTTTAAAAAACGGTGAAGTGCGTGTCGGACTTGCCCAACGTGGGTTCTGTAATGTTTACATCAAGCCCTCTCACATGATACTCACTTATTCTACTAGCCTCAATATTAGCCTTTTTTTAATTTCCCTCAAATATTTGTCAGCCGTTATACAGCCGTTTACGCTCTGCCTACTGATATGAATGGGTGTGTTATTATGTATGTACTTTCTCTGCACTCCCTCCCTTAAAAAAATAAAATATATTTGTGTTTTTTCTAAATTTATATTTTAAAACAAGGCTACTTGCCGTGTGATGCCGGCCTAGAATGGCATCGCCCCATTTCTTACTCATGGGTGTCGTAAGAGGCGACTAAGGGACTCGAGGGCGTGTATTGCAATTTTAGGCGATGGGCTGACAACCTGTCACTATAGTGATACACAGCTATCTGATTGACCCTCAAACTTTTGTCAGACGTGGTGTTAATATCCGTTTTACGGCCGTTAACGCTCTGCCTACCCCGTAAGGGATAAAGGCGTGATTTATGTATGTATGTACTTGCCAAATTATATTGTTCTAGCTCCACGGAAAGTACCCTCTGAATTTCGATGTCCTTGAGAGGGTAAAAAAAACGCGTTTAATACAGTATGAACGGTCCTGTCTTTTTTAACGTTTAGTTAGAAGATTGATAACTTGAAGCGGACGTTAGTACGGATTTGAGTACAGTGACATGGTTTTAATTGCAGCTTGATATCTTTACGTATTCCTGAGATACAAAGTGATCCTATAAGGGTATCGCTTTATTCCTTTTGAGTAACGGAACCCTATAAATTTAAACTTATTAAGGATTTTGTAAAAATATTCCATACAAACCAGCTAGCACAACCTTTCAAGAAGTTCGTAACAAGTAGATATTTTAAATCTAAATTCTATACCTCTTATAATTTATTTACATAAACTTGCTAAGACCTGCTTGGCACAGTCAAATTGCTTTAAGGGCACTTGGAATAAAATAATAAATGGACAGAATAATCCGTAAAAAAATATAAATTTTATAAGCTTCGTTTATAACTAAGTATAATTTGAGCTTCAGCTGGAATATTCAGTTTCTCGCTTCCAATATTGCAATTAGGGTGGGTATAATAAAACTTGGACAATTAAGTGGAAGTCGTCGGAGAAGCGAGATAAGAGCCAGCGCCCTCTGCAGGGAATTCTCGCTATTACGGAAGATGCTCGCTTTAAAATGAGCGCCCGCCCCTCTGCTACGTGGCTCAACTAGAGAACTATAGGTATCGGGGTGTAAGGGAGAGCCACACAGATAAGTAGGGTGCATGCAGACCATGAAACTGAACAACTTTTCACTAGAACATTATGTCAGAAAATGAAAAACCTAATGACCATACCCAATTACCCATACAAAATCACGGTCAGCTGACTGTTTTTATTACGGAAAGATAAAAATGACTTTTACTGAAATGTATTCTGAGAGGAAAGTTGTTCAGTTTCAACTCAACTATCATTCTATTGATATTGTGATTTTCTGTAGTTCAAACTGTTAGCGAATACGAACTCTATTACACCAAAACTAGGACACTTTTTTTCAAATAACAGAATATGGTCCTAGTTATAAAATCCAGTATGACGTAAATATGTTTTTTTCACTCAAGTACCAAATAATTTCCTCAAACTTCACTCTTACATAATAATAAGCTCTCGTATATGCATTGTTAAACATGAATTTTGAATGTGACTGATAGCACTGATGGCTCCACTCCAGCGTAATGACTATGTTGTAACTGCACGTTTGAAGCTTTTAACAAAAACTGAATTTAAAATAACTGTGCTGAACTGACTGAGTAATGAACATTGAAACACAGCGCGTAGTAATTGAAATCTATATAATAATCACTATTCGACTGTATGAAATGTGACAACATCTGAAAATCGAAGATGTCAAATCAAACAAACGCTATGTTTCAAGTTTTAGAGAACAAGTTTATAACAAAAACTTTAGGAATCCTTGAAAAACTTGTAGAGCAAACAAAAAGGTTTCAGAGCCTATAAAATAAATTACTTTTATTGAGTAGCCCTACGTGCGACGCTTTCGAGCTAGTCTAGGCGCGAAAGTAGTTTAGAAAAAGTTTTTGACTATAATTTGTCTATGTATGTATTCAAAAGAATTTAAACAGTGTTTCTATGGCTAAGTTGGACTTGACTCTTTGTCTAGTTTATTTACATTCAAGGAATAACTAAAGTGCGACTCGTCTTTTTACGTGTCGTACAGTAATGTTCATTAAACGTTACAATAAAATAATTTGAAACGGATTTAAGTTGTAGGTATTTATTTTCGATTTTACAATACCTATAACTGTGGACCCGCATACATAGAAATGTATCTACACGTCCAAAGGAACATATTTCCGATGGAAAAAACCGCCGTGACAGACAGTCTGCAGTGTGTGCACATATCATGGGTAACCCTACCGATTATTTCAGGTCTGATATGGCTGCAATCTTAGCGAGAGAGAACAGGTTCATTTCTAAGAAGGTACGGATGACATAGGAATTCAGAAACATCAAAATTTTACCATTGATACTGAGTGGGAAATCTCATCAACTTGGACTTCGCTGATTACACAGCGGAAAGACAGATTCAACATACTTCAAAATAATAAATAAATAAATATACTGGACTATTCACACAGCACCATATAGTCCCAAATTAAACAAAGCTTGTACTATGAGAACTAGATAGCTGATATTAATACTTATATACTTTTTTCTAAATGAATCTTCTATACATATAATAAAACAGAAACGAAACCAATTCTGTACATGAAATAGATTCAAAAAAGGGTTTTTGCTTCTAATTGTGTTCAAGATACAGACATCAAAACAGAAGTAAAATTGATTTTTGTCTGTTTGTCTGTTTGTCTGTTTGTCTGTCGGTATGTTTGTCATTCTTTCACGTAAAAACTACTGCACAGATTTCTACAAAATTTTATACTGTGGTAGCTTATTACCCGGGTCAACATCTAGGATACTTTTTACCTCGAAAAATCTTTCATTCCCATGGTAAAACACAGTAACTGGTTCCGCAAAGCGAGTTCCAAATTTTTTTCCTAAAAAATAATATAGATGTCGCTGTTAGTTTTGTAAAACGCGGTATTGACCACGTATTGACATACGATCTGAACATCTAAACGACCCCGTGAAACGACCTAACCAAACAAAAAACAAACAAATCACACATTTAATCCTTGCGGGGTAGGTTGAGCGTCAACGGCCGTAAAATACTATCGCTATCGCCACGTCTGACATATATGCGGGCCGTTCTACCTATTACAGAAATGTTTCGGACTTTTACTTTGACCTTTGGTCATGGTCAAGGTATGTGTTGGAAGACAGATGAATTATTATATTTTCTTGAGTTTGCACAACTATTACTCATCACAGTAAAACAATTTTAAACGGATTTAAGTTGTGTTTATTGTGGAAACGTAGTGAAATCCAAAATAAACACAACTTAAATCCGTTGAAAATTGTTTTATTGCGAAGACAAATTGGGATTTGTGTTAATTTTTTTACCACTACAAGAGGCCGTAGGCCTGAGTTAAAGGTTATAATACTTTTAATTTTAACTCGACATCTCTACGTGTAACCGAGATAGTGAGTCTTGAAAGACAGACAAACGGATAACAAAGTGAGTGAACCTATAAGGGTTCCTTAATGCAGCCGGCCGTAAACCTATTTGCCTATATAGTTTTTATTTTAACTCGATATCTCTACGCATTCCCGAGATAAAGCGTCTTACGAGACGGATGGACGGACGGACGGACAACAAACTGATCGTATAAGGGTTCCGTTTTTTGTACCTTTCTTTTTGAGGTACGGAACCTTAAAAAATATAAATACCTTCATTTGTTAAAATCAAAAATGTTAGAGTAAAATTTGTTTAAAATTACTTCATAGATGTCGCTGTTACTTTTGTGAAACCCGCTAATGAAATGTTTTCTCCAAAATTATATAACAAAGCCACTGACAGGCGGCAGATTTTCTAAAACTAATATTATAGTATTGTAAACTATGCCGTGTGATGCCGGCTTGCAATAGCATCACCCCATTTCTTTTCCGTGGTAGTCGTAAGTGGCGACTAAGGGACTTGAGGGTGTGTATTTAAATTTAAGGCGATGGGCTGACAACCTGTCACCATGGCGATACACAATTTTCCGAATGACCCTCAAATATATGTCAGACTTGGCGTAAATGTCTGTTTTTTCGGCCGTTTACGCTCTGCCTACCCCCCAAGGGATAATAGGCGTGATATACATGGTGTAAAAAAATTAGCTGAGAATATTTTAAGGGGTGCATCAGTACGTGAAACTGAACAACTTTCCCCAAGGAACATAGGTCGAAATATGAAAAAAAAAATTGGCCCTCCCATACAAATTATCCCGGCCGGGTAACACACTAAGTATGGGAGAGTCAAATTATTTTTTCATATTTCGACCTATTTTCCTTGGCGAAAGTTGTTCATTTTCACGTACTGGTTCACCCCTTAAAATATTCTCAGCTAATTTTTTTACACCTTATATGTACCTACCTATGTAAGTATAAACTTGGGCAACGGATATTCTGATAGATTGTTTCTTTAAAAATAAATCTTTTTTTGTGAAGTGGCGCCACTATCGAGGTCGTTCACGGTTACACTCGCCTCAAACATTTTTGCAGATATCAGAACGCAAGGAAGGATTGCACTTGCTGTAGCATCTTCAAGTATCGCTGCCACACTGCTTCCAGGAAAGAAAACGGCGCATACAACTTTCAAATTACCAATCGATTTGGACACAAACGAAACTCCAATATGTGCTGTATCACGTAACAGTTACAAAGCAAAGGTTTTCTGATTATTGTTGTCTGGTAGTTATGTGACGAGTGTACGATGGCCAACAAAAAAACGGTAGAAGCTATGGATAGGACTTTGAAAGACATACGCAGAGATAATAGGGCCATGGGCCATATCACTGTTCTTTTTTTACAGTGACTTTCACCAAACACTTCCAATTGTTACTCGAGGTACCAGGGCTGATGAGGTGAATGCCTCACTAAAATCATCGGCTCTTTGGCCACAAATTTATAAGCTGACCTTGACGGTGATCATGCGAACCCGTCTCGGAGGTAATCCACGGGCTGAAGAGTTTTCACAAGCTTTATTAAAACTCGGCAGAGGTACTTTACCAGAGGATAACGGTCAAGTAAGTCTGCCTGAAACGCTTCTTCTGTGTATGGCGAGCCTTCCTTCCTTCAAAAGAAAGGTTCCTGGCTACGTGGAAGAGCTATTTTTGCACCCAAAAATTATCAGACTGCTTCAATAAACCATACCATTATGTCACAAATCACTGGAGATATGGTGGTATACACGTCAATTACCACTGTTATGAATCAAGACGAAGCCACTAACTATCGAATAGAATTCCTTAACTCCTTGAGTACAAATGGTCTTCCTGCACACCAAATATTACTTAAAGTTGGTGTTCCTATCATGCTTCTTCGCAATCTCACTCCGCCAAAGCTGTGCAATGGAACCAGACTGAAGATCTTAAGCTTAAAGATGAATGTATTCGAGTCGGATATTTTCACTGGTTGTGGCGCGTATACCACTCATTCCCAACAACTTTTTATTCCAATTTCAGGGCATTCAGTTTCCCGTCAGCGTTTTCTTTGCAATGACTGTAAACAAATCGCAAGGACAGACGCTGAAAGCCGCAGGCATAGGTCTTACGATTCCCTGTTTATCACACGGGCAGCTATAATATGTCGCTTGCTCTCGAGTCAGTTCTCCTGAAAATTTGTACGTTTTAACACCCGATGGTAAACCTACCAAAGTAGTTTATAATGATGTTTTGTAGCTGATGTCCATAGTATCTAAACCAAGTACCTAACCGAAAAACAAGTTAACCAGTACCTATTCATTGCACATCTTAAAGACTTTATAAAAACTTTATACAAACATGATATTAATATTAAACAATATGCGTACATCAACTTCACTAACTCACAAGTCACTACACCATGCGTACGAAGTCGCGGGCAACAGCTAGTACATAATATAGGTACATAGAAACACCCAGACTAAACACAAATATCTGAAAATGACTTAAAAAATATTGGTGTCTTATGGGGGTCGAACCCAGGACTCTCGGCGTAGCAGGCAGGGGTACTATCCGCTACGCCATCATCTCAGTCATCAAAAACTATACCTACAGGATACGGTGTCAGCATTCTGCGTAGAGCCGGAACGTTACGTCAGGCAAATAAGAAATAGATGGCACTTGAACTAAAATATGTTATTAAATGTTTACTGAAAAATCCAGTTAAGCATTCCGTGTAATAATAGTACATTGTTGTCGAGGTATGGAAAATAAGACTTTGCTGGACGAGTATAGTTTGAAGTCCGAGCCGCAGGCGAGGACTTCAATTATACAAGTCAAGCAAAGTAATTTTCCCCGAGGCTTACATAGTGCTTTTCTCAAAAGAAGGCTAGGAAATGAAAGATTGTACTTCTTATAAAAGTTAGCTAGCGACCACAACACAACGAAACAAATAAAAATTTTCAATTTTCCCACCAATTGTAATTTTTTAAAATAAATTCGCCTGTAAGGCACAGTATTACGTAATATTCAGCCATACTAAATGTTTAGTTCATTCTTTTCTTTTTTAATTCTGGACAGGCAAGGGTCTTCACATCATACAGCCTCGTCTTTAGTTACCTGTTTCATACAAAATTACGTTCCGTTTCTATGAGAGTCATCGAGATAATTTTGAAATCAAATTACCTATGTGGGTTTAGCGTATAACGAATTTATCTTAATGGACACCAGCAAAGGATTTCCATACAACTTTGCTGGCGTGATCTGAGACGTGACAAACAATTTGAAACTTCGCGGTTTCTTTTTTTGAAAGAAATTAACACATTTCCTAGCATGTTTGAGAAAATTTTATTAATTTATTTATTTATTTATTTATTACCGTAAATCTCACAGCTTTTACATTTGATTATACATTGAAAGAAATACAGTGTGTTTGCCAATAAAAGAGATTACACAAAATAAACATCTGCTTTGCCAACAACAACTAATTAATAAAAGAACTAAACAATAAAAATTTATTATAAAAAATTAAAAAAATGAGAAATAAGGAAGGAGATGAGTCATACTTTTTTTTATTTGGCACTATACACTCTGTAATTTGCTGAAAATGCAAACAGCATGAAGCAAAACTTCAATCACAGAATTTTTGATTTGTATGAAATATTTTTAATTGAAAAGTCTGATGTAATTTATTTTTATGATTCGAAATGCCAAAATTATATGTTCCGTAGTTCGAATTCCTACACTTGACAATAAAATTATTAACTTCGTTGCATAAAGTCATTTTTGTAGAGGTAGAAAGTCAACTTATAGGTGTTTACAATCTTATACAAAAGGCGGATATCATGGCACACGTTTCCATATCAAATTGCGCCTGTCACAGGTTGTCATTTGCATGGAGGCTGTCACGAAGCGCAATATCGTCCCGTGCGTGTGCGATTTATATATAAGAGAGGATCAGTCTTAAAATAAAATGCACAAAGGCTGCCAAGCTACATTTGGTCCCTTAGGTGGTAATCATCATAATATGTTGTTTAATTATTATATTACGTATCAGGGCCGTGTGATACCAACTTAGAATAGCACCCCATTACTTACCCGATATCGTAAAAGGCGACTAAGGAACTCGAGGGTTAGATGTGTATTGCAATTTTAGGCGATGGGCTGACAACCTGTCACTATAATGATACACAGTTATCTGATTGACCCTCAAACTTTTGTCAGACGTGGTGTTAATATCCGTTTTACGGCCGTTAACGGTCTGCCTACCCCGTAAGGGATAAAGGCATGATTTATGTGTGTATCGTCGCCGCGCGCGACCAACTCGCGGATCCTTTGTCAGGTGGCGGGTTATGTCGTCACAAAAGTTCAGTGTGCGTCTGCTCTGACGAGTGTGTGGCGAAAAGCAAGTGTGTCGCTGCCGTAAGATCATGCCACGTTGGATGGGATAGCATCACATGAGTTTGTCTCCACCTTATAGCCGAGTTGCTCTTGAAATTTAAAGACATCCAAAATATGAGAATTTTGTGTTCGACTGTGAACGGAGTTTTAGAACGCGCCATGAAAACCTCGTATACTGTGATTCGTACATACATAAATACATACATACATACATATAATCACGCCTCTTTCCCATAGGGGTAGGCAAAGACTACATCTTTCGACTTGCTACGATCCTGACACACCTCTTTCGCTTCTACATAAATACATACACATATCACGCCTATAATCCCTTGCGGGGTAGGCAGAGCGTAAACAGCCGCAAAAAAAGGTCATTTACACCACGTCTGACAAAAGTGATCCTATAAGGGTATCGCTTTATTCCTTTTGAGCAACGGAACCTTATAAATTTAAGCTTATTAAGGATTTTGTAAAAATATTCCATACAAACCAGCTAGCACAACCTTTCAAGAAGTTCGTAACAAGTAGATATTTTAAATCTAAATTCTATACCTCTTATAATTTATTTACATAAACTTGCTTAGACCTGCTTGACACAGTCAAATTGCTTTAAGAGCACTTGGAATAAAATAATAAATGGACAGAATAATCCGTAAAAAAATATAAATTTTATAAGCTTCGTTTATAACTAAGTATAATTTGAGCTTCAGCTGAAATATTCAGTTTCTCGCTTCCAATATTGCAATTAGGGTGGGTATAATAAAACTACCCCGTAAGGGATATAGGCGTGATTTATGTATGTATGTATGTATAATAAAACTTGGACAATTAAGTGGAAGTCGTCGGAGAATCGAGATAAGAGCCAGCGCCCTCTGCAGGGAATTCTCGCTATTACGGGAGATGCTCGCTTTAAAATGAGCGCCCGCCCCTCTGCTACGTGGCTCAACTAGAGAACTATAGGTATCGGGGTGTAAGGGAGAGCCACACAGATAAGTAGGGTGCATGCAGACCATGAAACTGAACAACTTTTCACTAGAACATTATGTCAGAAAATGAAAAACCTAATGACCATACCCATACAAAATCACGGTCAGCTGACTGTTTTTATTACGGAAAGATAAAAATGACTTTTACTGAAATGTATTCTGAGAGGAAAGTTGTTCAGTTTCAACTCAACTATCATTCTATTGATATTGTGATTTTCTGTAGTTCAAACTGTTAGCGAATACGAACTCTATTACACCAAAACTAGGACACTTTTTTTCAAATAACAGAATATGGCCCTAGTTATAAAATCCAGTATGACGTAAATATGTTTTTTTCACTCAAGTACCAAATAATTTCCTCATACTTCACTCTTACATAATAATAAGCTCTCGTATATGCATTGTTAAACATGAATTTTGAATGTGACTGATAGCACTGATGGCTCCACTCCAGCGTAATGACTATGTTGGATGGGATAGCATCACATGAGTTTGTCTCCACCTTATAGCCGAGTTGCTCTTGAAATTTAAAGACATCCAAAATATGAGAATTTTGTGTTCGACTGTGAACGGAGTTTTAGAACGCGCCATGAAAACCTCGTATACTGTGATTCGTACATACACAAATACATACATATAATTACGCCTCTTTCCCATAGGGGTAGGCAGAGACTACATCTTTCGACTTGCTACGATCCTGACACACCTCTTTCGCTTCTACATAAATACATACACATATCACGCCTATAATCCCTTGCGGGGTAGGCAGAGCGTAAACAGCCGCAAAAAAAGGTCATTTACACCACGTCTGACAAATGTTTGAGGGTTATTTGGAATATTGTGTATCGCTATAGTGACAGGTTGTCAGCCCATCGTCTGAAATTGCAATACACACCCTCGAGTCCCTTAGTCGCCTCGTACGACTCCCACGGGAAAGATATGGGGTAATGCTATTCTAAGCCGGCATCACACTGTGATTCGTCTCGTACCGTTATTTGCTTGAGCCATGAGAATTTCACATCTGAATGAACATGTACATGCTTCCAAAGCTTTACGTGGAAGTAAATCGTTCTGAATAACGTTTTCCTGGAATTGGGTAGCAATTCAAGCACAAAACGTCACGTATTCAACTAAAAATCTCTTTTGTCTACTGTCAAGGAAAAAATATATCTCCAAAATATTTTTCAACGTTATCATATACAACAAACATACAAACAAACATAAATCACGCCTATATCCCTTACGGGGTAGGCAGAGCATTAACGGCCGTAAAACGGATATTAACACCACTTCTGACAAAAGTTTGAGGGTCAATCAGATAACTGTGTAGCGGCGCGGATTGCAAAGAAATATGAAGCGCGCGCCGCACACAGAATGCGCTGACTTCGTTGGATGCATCTACTGCTGACGAGGCGACGACGACAACGCTGCCTGCACAATGTAAACACAACACGTCATACTCGTCATAGAAGATTAGCCAATCAGAAGTCAAGACCTAAAACGCGGTTACGAAGTTTGTCGAAGACTTAGTATAAATACAAAATCCACGTCCTACCAGTTGGGCCGCGGTCCCCGAGCTGAACACCTCGCTCGGCGGGAATTCCCCTTTTCCATCATGCAGCATTGAGCCTATTGGCTAACACTACCCATCAATCATCCTTACAACTGTGTAGTGTATCACTATAGTGACAGGTTGTCAGTCCATCGCCTAAAATTGCAATACATATCTAACCCTCGAGTCCCTTAGTCGCCTCTTACGACACCCATGGGTAAGAAATGGGGTGATGCTATTCTAAGCCGGCATCACACGGTATCATATACAAGGAGTAACAAAAACGGTACAAAAGCCGAAAGGAGATCAAGGGTCTTATGAAACTGAACAACTTTCTCATGGAACATACGTTGAAATATGAAAAATAAAATTTGGGCTTTCCGTACTAAATTAACCAGCGAAGGGCAATCTCGTATGGGAGGTCCAATGATTTTTTATATGTTCCGACCCATGTTCAATGGAAAAAAAACTGTTTAATGAGTACCTAAATCAAATAGGTTTCGACTGAAAAACAGCAGTCTATCTCTTATGGGATAGGCATTTTTGCTGAGTCGCTGACCTTTTCATTATTGCGCCACGTTGCATATCAGAGTACCTATGTTTTAAAAGGTTTGATTGTGTTTTTTCGTTTTTATTTACTTTTTTTCTTATGTAAGTACTTTGCTGTGTAAAGTGTCGCAGTTTTTTGAATAAATGTTTTTCTATTCTATTCTATACCTTGACCTACTTTCGGCTTGTTATACCCTCTTTGTTACGCCCTGATTAGACTTTTTTATACATAGACATACATACATACACATATCACGCCTATAATCCCTTGCGGGGTAGGCAGAGCGTAAACGGCGGCCGCAAAAACGAACACTTACGCCACGTCAGACAATTTTTGAGGGTCATTCGGAAAATTGTGTATCGCCATAGTGACAGGTTGTCAGCCCATCGCCTAAAATTGCAATACACACTTTCGAGTCCCTTAGTCGCGCCTCTTATACGTGTAAGAAATGGGGTGACGCTATTCTAAGCCGGCGTCACACGGCGTCTTTTTTATACATACATACATAAATCACGCCTATATCCCTTACGGGGTAGGCAGAGCGTTAACGGCCGTTCAACGGATATTAACACCACGTCTGACAAAAGTTTGAGGGTCAATCAGATAACTGTGTATCACTATAGTGACAGGTTGTCAGCCCGTCGCCTATAATTGCAATACACACACTCGAATCCCTTAGTCGCCTCTTACGACACCCATGGGTAAGAAATAGGTTGATGCTATTCTAAGCCGGCAACACACGGCCTTTCTTTTTT
This sequence comes from Tuta absoluta, assembly GCA_027580185.1. Lineage (NCBI taxonomy): Eukaryota > Metazoa > Arthropoda > Insecta > Lepidoptera > Gelechiidae > Tuta > Tuta absoluta. The sequence continues at coordinate 2,821,801 of JAQAHW010000004.1, forward strand.
ATACCTTGCAATTTTTTTGGTTGTCTATGGTACAAAAACCTGTTTTATCTACATTTATATATATTTTTCATAATTTTTAAGCCTCACTTTACAAAAAAAGTTAATCCAACCAAACTAACTTCTTACGGCGCTGAAGTTGGTGAATTTTAAAACACTCTGAAACTCTTCAGTCACCATTAATAATTCTGTGCATTTCACAATCTTTTACGCTTTTAAAATGTTTAAGACACTAAACAGAGTTATTTCTCAGTGTGATGTTAGTAGGTAACTTGTATTTTTTTACACATAAACTTAGCTACATAGATATTTTGGGACTTGGTAATAGTTTTACATTTTATATAAGTAATTCAAACTGTTAGTGGTACAAAACGGGCAAAACCATCCAACTGACACTCAATTGAACCACAACTGAGACACTTTTCAAACAGCAGAACACGGCCCCAGGGTGACTACAGTATATTAGGGGCCAATCAGCACTAATTTTGGTTTGGGTTCATAGGTGGCGGCGTAAATGTGCAATATTTTAAACGTAATGGGCGGCGCGGCGGTGCGAGTCGTAACGAATTACGTTCATTTATCTCAACGGAGCAGATTAAATGACCAGACGTGGACGGTTCTACAACTACATTATCACGCTTTAAAATGTAAGTGGTTAGCCAAGTTTTTGCTCGGAAGACTAACGGAGATCTATTTGAGAAGTAAAAGAACCGATGGCGTATTAAATACGGCAGATACAAAGATTTCTAAAAAGAGCAGAAAACTAGCTACACGTAGATCGACTTATGGGACTGGATGGCGAAAACGGTAGATTGGTGCTTGGTGTACCCTGAAAGGCCTACGTTCAGCAGTAGGTAGATTTAAATAGGCTGATGTGGTGTGATGGCTTATCGCCTCCGAAGCGCCCTACACGCAAAATTTCATGAAAATCGTTTTCGACTGATACATGTATGCAGTATATAGATTGTTCAAGTTCAAGCTGTTACAAAATAACCCAAAAATAAGAATATTTTTATCAGTAAGTCATATCAGACGATGAAATAATCATATCACTAGTCTAAACTCAAAATACTGAAACGGAGTTCTTACCGCGATACTGAGCCGATGACGTAGCGGATAGTACCCCTACCTGCTACGCCGAGGGTCGTGGGTTCGATCCCCGCAAGACACATATATTTATTAAGTCATTTTCAGATATTTGTGTTTAGTCTGAGTGTTTCTTTGTATAATATGTATTTATTTACTGAATAAAGTTTAGAAGTTTTAATATAAGCTATCTAGATCACATAGAACAAGCTTTGCTTAGTTTGGGGCTAGATGGCGCTGTGTGAATTGTCCAGGATATTTATTTATTAACTTATTTTTGTGGTTGCATGGGCCATGCAACTGGGTCGAAATATCATAGTGGGGGTACGAGCGTTTTCTTACAAACGTACAAACATACATAAATCACGCCTATAACCCTTACGGGGTAGGCAGAGGTTATTAAAGTAAAACGGATATTAACACCACGTATAACAAAAGTTTGAGGGTCAATCAGATAACTGTGTATCACTATAGTGACAGGTGGTCAGCCCATCGCCTAACATTGCAATACACATCCAACCCTCAAGTACCTTAGTCACCTCTTACTACACCCATGGGTAAGAAATGGGGCGATGCTATTCTAAGCCGGCATCTTCGTTTCGAGCGTTTTCTTGTCTGTCCATATTACCTTTAGCGAAGTTCATTGTCTGTGGATTAGATGTTCAATGCAAAGCAGGTTGTGTCAAAGAGTAAACTATTCGGAACATGCCAGAGCGCCAACTAAACTAACATCCCTGATTTGGTGTTTCTAAATGAAATTGCAGTCAAAGTTGCTGAAGCACAGCAACTCTTTTTATTTTTTTGAAAACTTGCAAAATTTTCAAGTGCGGCAGGTTTTTTGCAAGTTTTCAAAAATTGTATACCTAACACGGGAAGTGTTTTCAAATTTGGTACTCACAGCAACTCTATTTTTATTTTGACTGCAATTTCATTTTAATTTGATGGTCTGACTTTGTAATTTTATATTTAATTCCACTGTTTTTGTTGTTGTCTTAATTTCGAACACAATATGAAAATTGTTCACGAATAAATAAATAATGAATAATATGAATTTAGGCTTTATACTCGGTACATCAGTAAGATCTTCTTTCTTCTTTTTCGTGTGGAACACCGAGTCGTCCAACGACCCGATGAAATCTGCTTTCAGAGTTTTTTAACCGCCTACTATTAGTAGTATGCCTCCGACATGGTTGTGTAACGACTGCCGTCTAAGTAATCATAAACAGCAACCGGGACCGACAGATTAACGCCCTCCGAAGCATGGAACCATCATTCTTACGGACAATCAGGTGGTTCAGCCTGCAATGTCCTAACCAGACTGATAACAAATTCACAAAGTGATAAATATCAACTTTGTGAGTGCACCACCGAGAATCAAACCTGGAACTTTTGCGTTGCAGGCAGTCGCACTACCACTGCGCCACATCCACCGTTAAAAACTACAGCTACGAAATAGTAACATTTGTTAGAAGTAAGTCAACAAAATTATAAAAAAGAAAAAATAAAGAGTAGATCTGATTCTGTGCATAAAAATTAACAATCTTTCCTTCTAGGTACTCGTTCCATTATAAGAATATAAAATAATTTTAAACAGTAAGTCCAGCTTTTATTTCTTTTCAGCGATTTTCGCTTAACAAGTTATCTAGTGTTAAATAAATCATATTTTCGATGTTCAAAAATAATTCCTCGTATCATAAATAAAATTGCCAGCTACAGAGTGCAGGGGCGGCCAACAGTGAAAAATTAAAGTTGTAGAAATAACTTTGTGTTGGAGTATAGCCTGGCATAGCCCGGCACATCGCCGCAAGGTTGCCTGCTTGTCGGTTTTTTATAGATTGTACTTCGGAGAGTGTGCTCAAGAGCTTCACGACCTTGTTCCACCAGCTCCCTTCTACCATCGGACATCCAGACGCACCGCCGGATACCATCCGCACCTGGTTGCCATTCCACCAATTCGGACTAAGCGCTTCCAGTCATCATTTATAATGCGCACTGCTAAAGAGTGGAACTCAATACCTGCGTCTGTGTTTCCAAACGCATACAACCCTAATCTCTTCAAAGTAAGAGTAAACAGGCTTTTTCTGGGTGAGCTCGCTCCATCTTAGACTCTGTCTCTGTCCTATGACCTAGACTAGAGTCAAGAGCAAACCCATCATTAATAAAATAAAAATAAAGAGTAGAGGGAGCAGATCGTATGACGTGAAAAGGGCAAAAAAAAATATACATTTTTCCTGACAGCTGTCTCAAAATCATAAAATTTAGTCAAATTTTGTCACTGATCTCTGTTGGTAAGCCAAAAACAGACATTCTACCTAAATGACTTGTTTGATGTGGCGCAGTGGTAGTACGACTGCCTGCGACACGCAAAGGTTTTGGGTACGATTCTTGGTGGGGCACTCACGAAGTTGATATTTATTGACAAGGCAGTTGAATAACTGACACCAGGGTTCATCGTGTTGTTGGACGACTCCGTGTCCCACTCGAAAAGAAGAAGAGAAGAAATTTATGTCATTTAGTGCAAAATTTAATGCAATTACTATTTAATGTAATTCAATTTAATGTTATTTGGATTGTTATATATAATGTTATTTGAATTTGCTTTAGTCACCTATATAATATATTATGATGAACCAATACTACATTAAATGTATATGCCTTATGGGCGGAATATAGTTTAAGGATTTAACATATAATATTAGACCATTATTGTACCTATATTAAAAAATAAAGAACTTTTGTTTAAATTAAAATATATATATTTTTTTTATTATTTAATTAATGACGACAGAATATTGCAAGTTTAGTTAGTTAATCGCAACTGATGCATCATGTAGGAGTATAAAAATAACCATGTACGAAAAAGTATTATAGTATTGGAGCAATTAGTTATATTATAATCAACGAAATTGGACGATAGAGTGGCAACCACACAGCTCAGGCTCCAATGTTAACCCGAGTGGTGCCGTGAAACTAGCGCCACATGACGAAAAAAAAACGTATCTCTTAATGCAAACAATGCACCAGAATGTCCTTTGCCTAAGTTTTTGCTGTTATCATAAGGCACAATCACACACTTACAGATGAAAGTGGTCAGTCCCGGTTGCTGTCTATAATTACTTAGACGGCGGTCGTTACACAAGCATGTCAGAGGCCTACTACTAGTAATAGGCGGTTGAAAAACTCTGTGTCTAATTCCAAGCTAAACTCCCGCAGTGGAAGCGATTTACACAGGTAAATTTCTAGTAAAATACCAGGAGTTCAACTGAAGGCAGACAATGGCCGCGTTACGCAGCGCTAAATAGCATACGCTGCACAATATAGCAGCGCATACTATGAATTAAACGTGAACCTAAATCTATTTAACTTAATTAACTAAGTTGAGTGAAATTGGCAAATGATGTGTTCTGACCTTTACATAACTCAATTCTGTAGTAAATACCGTCTGCCGATCTGGCGTTACGTCACACGTATAAGCACTAGATTATAAGTAAGTACCTCCAAATTATATCACCCCACGAATTCCGCAATTCGTACTAAGGAGTCACAATGATAATGGTACAACAAATATGACTAAAGGGAACACACCATTAACACGAGGAAACAGTTTTATACTAAAACAACTAGGTTTAACACTTACAGTCACGTGCCGGCGCAAATGCATAAATACCCAACGGAGAAAGGAAGTTCAGGGAATGGATCAAATAGGGATTCCGTTGGTACTTACAGGGCTGGGTGGAAAAGATATCGACACCCAGCATTCCACTACAGCCTTGGCGCGTTATTCACTTCAAACCACTCACAGCTTCTGTTCGTATTCCACTTTGATATCAGTCATTACGCGTGACCCAACCCGAATTTGGGTCGTACAAACGCGAGCCGATATGGCCACTTGATGCCTATTCAACGCGACGCTCACGTGGAAGACGTCGAGACATCCAACAATCACTAAGCCTGGTATTCTAGTATAACCCAGGAGAACCGCAATAATACGATGCATCAACACGCGCGATCTCAAATTGAATCGTCCATTACACGCGGCATCACAAAACGCGTGGCGGGAAATCCGTACAAAACACAATACGTTCTCGTCCGAACGGTTTTGAGTGACTGAGTAGTGCGGCGCCGAAACCACCGCTTGGCGCCGTCAGGCGGTCTGCGCGCACGTCGCCAGCCTCGCCCTGCGAGTGAGAAAGGGACAACACACGCCCAGAGCGACGCGTGCGATCGAGCACCGCGCCGCATTCATAGACCGTCATTAATACCTAACTTACCCTAGCATAATAACGCTAAATATTAAACACTCTGACACCGGGGTTTATCAGGTCGTTGTCCCCTAGGAAAAGAAGAAGAAGGCCACTTTTGGTACCTACTAATTATAACTGAAAATACCGCGAATATTTTACCGAGTTTGTAGGATCTAATTTTGCTTTTCCAAGAGAGCAAAAACTTGGGCAAAGGAAATTCTGATGTATTGTTTGTATTAAGAGATATAATTATTTTCGTAAAGTGGCGCTAGTTTTAAGGCATCACTCGCCTTAATGAATCAACACGCCGCCGCCTGGCAATCGCCCGAATACAACTTTTAATTGATTTGACATTATTCCGTTTGCGGATCTGCCGATTGCGCCCCTCCTATTATAACTCCCAATGAAATGATCAAATGAAAATTGATTTACGAAAGTTAAATCAAGTTATTAAAACGTCGGCGAAGATATCGCCGGCCGCAGAAATTGGTTCTCAGCTGATGTAATAATCCTTCATTGTTCTTTGCGGTTGAAGTTTCAATAGGACGTTATTAGGATTTGTCGGAAGAGATAATATATTTTCATGGCTATGGTTTAAATATTTAGTTTATATATAAACACGCCGGGTATAACATTTACATACATACATAAATCACGCCTATATCCCTTGTGTTGTAGACAGAGCGTAAACGGCCGTAAAAAACTAAAATTTACGCCATGTCTGACAAACATTTGAGGGTCATTTAGAAAATAAAAATGTATAGCTATAGTGAGTATATAGAGTGTATAGTTGTGCATCTTTACCGGGTATTAAAGACGTTAAATCTATAAAATTGAAATATTTCCCAAGGAACAAATGTAGGAAACACATTTTTATATTTTAACCGGGTCTCTCGCATTAGTTTTTGTGTGAAAGTAATCAGGAGCGCTCGGGAATTTCAAATTTCAAATTTTACTTTAAACCTTGCTGCGTTTTCCCATTATTTTATTCTGGGATTCTCGGAAATGTCAAACTTTACAAATATGATAAATTTTAGGGAAGTTAATTACAAGATATCTCTTGAATTTTTTTTTATTACCATTAACAAAGTAACCTACAATCTCGTAAATATTAACAGAAAAACTATTTTCTAAAAGGTGGAATATCGTAAATACAAAAACATTTGAGAACCTACTGCTTTATTGAAGTCAATTTGAAGTTTTACTTTGAAAATACGCTTTTCAAATAATAATTCTACAGTGCTAACAGTCTGCAAAGTTCTAGGAATAATCTAAGGCTGGGTTTAGACACGCCGCCGCCAACGTTGTCATACAAGAATGTTTCAAACACAGACGGACCCGTGGTGGCGGCGGCGCTAGGTGGCGAGTGCGAAAGCAGCCTTAGAGTTTGCTTTGGAACTATAGATGGAAAGGGATATAATATAAGACCCCTTTAACACTGTTCCTGAATACCCCGTACACAGTCCGTCTTACATTGCTGGTTATCTTCGGTATGTTGAAATGAAAGCCATATAATAAACAGCAATGTAATATGTTTAATAGCTGTTTAGATAATACGGTATCGCAATTATAATAACCCGAGTGTGTATTGGTAGACCCACATAGCATGTGGAAACTATTGTCAACTGTTGTCAACATGCAACAAGGGATTATTTTGACTACAAATACAACAATCTTCAGAGAAGTAAACCAGAATACATGTTCCTTCAAAAATTATATACACATATCACGCCTTTATCCCTTGCGGGATAGGCGTAGCGTGGACTGATAAACGCTCCTGTAGGATGCCACGTCTGACAAATATTTGAGGGCCGTTTTAGAAAAATCAAATCAAATCATCATCGCTACAGTCAGTTGGTCAGCCTGCCAAGAAAAAATTTTAAAACTCACGAAACCCTCGAGTCACTTCTTCGCCTTTAACGACACCCGTGGGAAAGAAATGGGGTGATGCTATTCTAAGTCGGCATCACACGGCGTCGATCTAGGAATTACATTAAAATGCCTCCTTTCACTGAATGCATACATTTATAAATTTGTTAATGTGTTTTATTTGTCCTTTGATATTCATTTACTCACCGAAGAAGCTAAAATTGTGTGCACTAGATTTACACGATATTATGACTGTTTTCTAAGAAAAAAAAACTATTTAAAATTTTCTTTGATTTGATAGTATTTTGTAGGGATTCTATAAAGCAGTGCTTTCTTGAATAGGTAATTCATGAACTCTCTTGGTACTTACCAATCTATTCCGACGCTATTTCTCCCAATCATTTCACATTGTCCGTGTGATGCCGGTTTACAATAGCATCACCCCATTTCTTTCTCGTGGAAGTCGTTAAAGGCGACTAAAGGACTCGAGGATGTGTATCGTAATTTTAGGCGATGGGCTGACGACCTGTGACTGTGGCAATACACAATTTTTCGAATGACCCTCAAATATTTGTCAGACATGGCGTAAATGTCCGTTTGTTGAGGCAATTTATGCTCTGCCTACCCCACAAGGGATTATAGGCGTTATATGTGTGTGTTTCAAGTTGTTTCAGATAGAGCCATTTAGGTAGATGAACTTGTAGAATATATGATATTATCGAGGATCGAACAGATAACATAATTATACTCATCAGTTGCACAATTTGACAAATTTTACTCGATGGATTAAAAATCCTAAGTAATTGCTATTTAAATCCTTTTTCAATGTTATGTCTACAGATATAAAAGTTTTTTTTTAAAACTTGCAAAATTTTCAAGCGTGGGCAGGATTTGAACCTGCGACTTTCGAATTATTAGTGGCGACGCCTCTTCCATCTGGGCTACCGCAGCTCATTCCTTGCCCACTAATTTCGCAAGTGTATTTTAATGCCAGTAACGCCTGACATGGCTCCATCTACCGGGTTAGTTTCAAATTAAATCCTGCCCGCGCTTGAAAATTTTGCAAGTTTTCAAAAATTGTATACTTAACACGGGAAGTGTTTTAAAAATTTGGTATTCAGTTATAAACATTTTATATAAAAATGATATAATTTAGTTTACATACATTTCCAGTACGAATACCTCTATAAGACATTCTAACAGTATTTCTCTAGTTTTTATGTCGGAAAAACCGTAAAATCTCGAGAAAATTTGAGCGCAACATACGTGTCTGTTTCTCTCTGGCGCAATGCGAATGAAAGGGACGAACTTTTCAGGTGAATCGGGACCTTAAATCTATAATGCAGAAAATGATAAATAAAGAAACAAAAAAAGAGCTTGTTTTTGCTTCGTTAAAAACGGAGAGTTGCATTCACTCGCCCGAAAACAACGTTTATCGTTCCTGATGTTTAATGAAGCACAAAGGAAAAGGAACGTTGAACGGTCAAAGTAGAACTATTTGAACATAACTAGAGCAGAAAGAATCCGACGACCTGCGGAGTTTTGCAAACTAATCCAATTAGTTGGTCCACCAACTTGCCGTCCGTCGCTGCGTATTTTTAACGCACCGTAATGCGTCTGTCAGACGAAGGGAAATAGTGACGGATCCTATTTCCACATAAATACGGCTACGGTGCGGTCAAACGACATGACAGACGTATCCGCTACGCACCGTAGCCATATTTGTGTGGGAATAAGACCGGAAATCACAATTTCCTTTCGTCTGACAGTCGCAAGCGTTACTGTGCGTTAAAAAAACGCAACGTCGGACGACTAGTGGGTGAACTGCCAAGGCGCGCGGCGATCGCATGACGTCAGCAAAATAAACGCTCCTGTACGATGCCAATCGATACAGGATTATATTAAACTAGCGGCCTGCCCTGCGGTTTCATCTGCTGCTTCCCGTTTTCCCGTGGGAAATATCCTCGCATTGATAGCGACTGCCTGACCAAATGGCGTAGCGGATAGTTCCCCTGCCTGGCACGCCAAGAGTTGTGGATTTGAAGTCCATTTTCAAGTATTTGTGTTTAGTCTGGGTATTTTCTATGTAAAATAATGAATTTATTCGCAAAAAAGTATGTAAGTATTAATATCAGCTGTCTAGTTTTCAACTCTTTTTTAGGATATTTATTATAATTATTACTTTAGTTTAAACTTTAAAGTGATAGTGAAGAATAGTAACTGTTGGCATTAGATATTTAGGCTTCATCGTGTCGTTGGTCGGCTCGGTGTCCCACACGAAAATAAGTATTTCAATTTTTTTTATTATATATTAATGCAACGAGATTGCGGCAGCTTGCGATATGCTAGCTTACCTATATAGGACTGGCCCGATGGCGTAGCTGATAGTACTCCTGCCCGCTACGCCGAGGGTCGTGGGTTCGATCCGGTAGCAAATATTTGTTAAGTTATTTACAGATATTTGTGTTTAGTCTGGATCTTTCTATGTATTATACGTATTTATTTACAAAAAAAACGTATATAAATTTTTATATTAGCGATATAGTTTCCATAGTACAAGCTTTGCTTAGTTTGGAGCTAGATAGCGCTGTGTGAATCGTCCGAGATATTTATTTATCAAGATACTTATATAGCAAGCTTAAAGCAGATTTTATCTTTCTCATCATCATATCAGCCATAGGACGTCCACTGCTGAACATAGGCCTCCCCTAAATATTTCCACCTCGTCCGATTAGAAGCGGCCTGCATCCAGCATTTCCCCGCGGACTTGACCAGATCGTCTGTCCATCCCGCGGGGGGTCGTCCTACGCTGCGTCTGCCGGTACGTGGTCTCCACTCAAGAACTCTTCGGCTCCACCGGTTATTGGTCCTTCGAGCTATGTGGCCTGCCCATTGCCACTTCAGCTTACTGACTCTCTCAGCTATGTCGGTGAACTTGGTTCGTGTACGGATCTCCTCGTTTCTGATTCGATCACGTAGAGATACACCGAGCATAGCTCTCTCCTTAGCTCGCTGAGTGACTCCGAGTCTATTTAGGAGGCCGACAGTTAGAGACCACGTCTCGGCACCGTAGGTCATTACTGGCATCACACACTGTTCAAACACTTTCGTCTTGAGACACTGAGGAATTTTGGACGTGAAGACCCGAATTCTGCCCAGCCGAGTTGGATTCGCCGAGTGTCCTCTTTCTCAAAGTTAGATCTTCCTAGTTGGACTGTTTGTCCTAGATAGACGTATTTGTCCACCACTTCGAGTATCGAGTTTCCTACTGATATTAGGGTGGGCGCTTTATGAGAGTTGGCCATGACTTTCGTCTTGTCCATATTCATCTTGAGGCCCACTTGTTGGGAAACCGATTGAGGTCTTGTAGCATTTTGCTGAGGTCTTCGAACGACTCTGCCATGACTACGATATCGTCGGCAAACCGAAGATGAGTCATATATTCGCCATTGAAATTGATGCCAAGTTCTTCCCACTCCAGGAGCTTGAAGGCATCTTACATCGCATTGGTGAAGAGCTTTGGAGACAGTACATATCCTTGTCTTACACCCCTTTGCAATGGAATTGCCGCCGTGGTCTGATCTTGTAATTTAACTGATATTGTGGCAATTCTGTATAAACACTTTAACACTTCGATATACCTGTAGTCAATGTGGCACCGCTGTAGAGCCTGCAGTTTATCGTTCTACTCTATTTTATTTACTAATATATTATTGACTCGTTCATCGACTCTGTTTGCAAATGCGACAAGTTTTTTTTACGTTTTTTTTAATGAAACGCAGAGCCAATTATTATAGGCCCTTTGCTACAATTTTACAGGTGAAATTTCACGTTCATTGCGTAGTCAGTGAGCCGTTATGATACCAAGGATATTAACCGGCTACGAAATGTACTACGAATTTCACCTGACCAGACATGACCTGTAGTTTCATAACATAGGGCACTGGTTATAAAAACCAAATATATAAATTACTCTAGGCCACGGATTCGGGACAGCAAATATAGAAATTCAATTTTCACTAGAAGTAGGTCAGTGGCCTCAATTCGGGAAAGAAATTCTCTTAACTAGCCTTAAATTAGCGCCGTCACTTTTCGACAAATAGGTAAAAAAAAGGATAGGAGATCTAAGTACTGACGTGTTTAGTCAATCTTCTTCGGTTCTTCGCCATTTTTAGTCAATTTATGAGGTCACCTGAGATTTAATAGCCGCCTTATTTAGACGCGTATTTTACGCCATATTAAAAGAGGTGACCTTTTCTAAACCCATTTTACGGAAAGTCACAGCGCTTTTATAAGTTAAGTTAATATAATTTTATTTTCTGAATTGAGGCCGTTGTGGATGTTTGTTTCTGCTTTTAACTAATTCTTCTTATTTATTCATTGGATTTGCTAACTTTTAGCCGGGATACAGGTCATAAATCGTTTATAAAGTTAACATAGAGCGGTTGAAGCACAATTTTTTTTTCTATGGTGCTGGATTAGAATAGCATCAGCCCTTTTCTAACCGTTAGTGCTGTAAAAGGTGACTAAAGGAAAAATCCATGCAACATCTCGTACTGCACTCGCTTACCCGCCAGCCCTAGCAAATAGCACCTCAAGGAGAGTCTATCAATGGCCGCATCAGTGTCAGCAGTGAACTGTTGCGGCCAATTATTAAAAAAATGTAGAGTATTTTTGGACCAAGATGAAACTCCTGACAATATGTCATGTCTTGATGACAGCTGCGATGCGACCCATTCCAGCCTCCTCATACAATTTTATCTTTTCTTTCATTTATACATTTGTATCAATTCAATAATTTGTCCTTATAATAGTGTCACTGTCACTTTGTGTCAAATAGTTTTAGGAAAGGATTTAAAATATCGTCGCTAGATTTTCACAGATAAACGCGCATTTTACGTCCACCTTAGTCGCGATCATCTCTTATCCTTTTCTAACTATATGAAGGAAAATAACAGCGCTATTTTAGCTTAAGAGAAGTTATCGAATTGACACCATTATTAATATAAGGCATGTCGAAATTAATAGGTAAGTATGATCTAAAATTATGCAATTGAACTAAACGCAAGCTCGTTCCGACACCAAATACCTAGTCATTGATTCGCTAGGCTGCGCAGTTTTCCGTGTGATGCTGGCTTAGAATGGCATCACCCCATTTCTTAGCCATGGGTGTCGTAAGAGGCGATTAAGGGACTCGACGGTTAGATGTGTATTGCAATTTTAGGCGATGGGCTGATAACCTGTCACTATACAGTTATCTGATTGACCCTCGAACTTTTGTCAGACGTGGTGTTAATATCCGTTTTACGGCCGTTAACGCTCTGCCAACCCCGTAAGGGATGATTAATGGATGTATATAGCCAACTGAGGAAATGATGGCACCACTATCGACTGTGTCTTATTTCTGTGATAAGTCGAAAATGTGTCAAAGTTCAGCTACGTCTTATTGGTGCGTTTAGGCACAGTCGCGCCTGTTGCCATCTGCAGTTCCTCCCCATTGTCACATCACGCCGCGATGCGACTTCAATGTGCTTCACGCGCTAATTAGGAAAGTTTTCCATTCGACGTGCGCCGCTAACGTTGGGTACGCCGTTCACCGACGTATGGTTAAAGTGTAGATCACTAAGGATGTCCCATGCGTCTATCTTGCAAGGTGTTAGTTGAATTGAAGCGTATTTGCGTACCTATGGGGACTTTTCCACTTGGGTGTTGGGCTTAGTTATCATTTTGACATTTAAGTCATGAATAGATTTCATCAACTTATTTACATACGTTTCTATGGAGAAAAACCTTTTCAGTTAAGCTCAGCAGCGCCATCGAAGTACACTTAAAGATTGACTAGAAAATTTATCATATAACATGATTTGCAATATTTTACATTTATACATACATAAATCACACCTATATCCCTTACGGGGTAGGCAGAGCGTTTACGGCCGTTCAACGGATATTAACACCACGTCTGACAAAAGTTTGAGGGTCAATCAGATAACTATGTTTCACTATAGTGACAGGTTGTCAGCCCGTCGCCTAAAATTGCAATACACCCTCGAGTCCCTTAGTCGCCTCTTACAACACACATGGGTAAGAAATGGGGTGATGCTATTCGAAGCCGGCATCACACGGTGCAATATTTTCATGGTTTTAATTTTAGTATAGTCATGCTGAAAGAGAATAGGTGTGGCAAATAAGGGCACTTTTGTGCCTCACCATGAGAAATGACATAGCAACCGACGATAAAATGATGGGCCCACGCCCATTCTCTTTCTGCCCTGACTCTGTTATCCAGGGTGTAAAGGACGGCTATCTGAATACTGATAGCATTCAGTCAGATCATGAAACTGAATAATTTCTCATAAGAAAATAAATATTTCAGAAAACGTCCCGCCCTCAAATATTTGTCAGACATGGCGATAGCGAGCGTTATTTTACACTCCGACAGAAAACCTGAAACTGTTACTTTATAAAAATAACAAGTATTAACTTATTATTTATTACCATCCCTACCTAGAGCTACTGTCAGCTCTTCATATTTAACGATCGTTGTTAGCGAACTCAACATGCTCTCTGAAATAATGAGAGCTATTCGGTACCTAATTTAACTACAATTTGTACTAGGATAATAGGAATGTGACTGTGGATTTGGTCCTTTAGTCAGTAGTAGCTATTAGTTAAATAATTGCACACTTAGTTGATAAAATTGTAATATTTCAACTGTTTTCAATCGATAATGCATATGTTTTAGGTAATTCATATAATTTATTAAAGTATTATGTATTATGTTATTAATTTAAATGTCCTTGTCTGCCTGAGACACAGAGTAATCCTAGTTCAGGCAAAATTATAATATTTAAGTACTTTTAAGTGTATATGTAAATACTGACGTTAAGCTTTTTAATAAATTTTTTTTATTCTTATACATTAGGATTCTAAATTTGAAATAATAACAAGGTAGACAAACTAGTCAAGTTTTTTTATGCCGCTGTTACCTCATTCAGTTGACGTTAGGTATCTAATCCCGTGCTATGTGGTACCGGCTTAGAATAGCTTCAACCAAATTCTACCCGTGGGTGTCGTAAAAAGCGAGTAAAGGATAATCATCCAGGGCATGGGAAGCAGCGTTCCCTGTGAATGCACCATCTTGCACTGCGCTCGCAAATCCGCCTGTCAAACTTTGTGAGTATGGCATACTCCCGCAATAGGTGGAGGCCAATGCCCAGCCGTGGACTGTTGTAGCTGTTAATGTATGTATGTATGTATCTAATCCGTGGGTGGGCGAAACCACAGGGTTAAAAGCGAGTTAAAACTAATAAATAATAGATTCATAACTATCATTGCAGAGAAGGTAGGCAGTACTTTCAGCAGCACATCAGGTGCTGCTGAAAGTACCTACTCCTTAAGGTGTCAATGTATATGGTGAAATTTTGCTCACTTTGGGGGGTTTTTCCTGTTCAGGGGGTCCGGTTAATTATACGCATGTAAATAACACGCTTTGGAAATCTTGACTTCAATTTGAAACAAATGTCGTTTACAAATGGTGGTGGCGTAAAGTTACGTGCTGTGTAATTAACCTGGCCAGCCCCGAGGCAGTGCCTTTATTTTTATTTTTTTATCCCGCCCGAGCCGGTTTTCTATTAGGACAATACAAAATTGTTATAAAAAGAAGAAAATTGCGTTATGCAAATTTCTTTTTTTTACAATGACCGATCATGACGTCAATAAGTGATAATGCTATCCTACATTGAATAAAGTTATTTCATTTTCATTTTTCATTTTGCTAGAGATCGATGGCAAAATCTCAAGACGGGCTGGTGATAAGGAACAATTGCGCCTAAGAACTAGGCTGAAATATGACAAAAATCTTTCGAGTTCCCTTAGTAACGCTAATCCGCCGTTCGGAAATTTTGTCTATAATACGAGGTGCAAATTTGTTTTTCGTTTCTTGACCTATGTGCCTAAAGGAACACACACACACATATCATGCCTGTAATACCTTGCGGGCTAGGCAGCAAACGGCCGCAATAAGCGGACATTTACGCCACATCTGACAAATATTTGAGGGTCATATATTCGGAAAATTGTGTATCGCCATAGTGACAGGTTGTCAGCCCATCGTTTAAAATTGCAATACACACCCTCGAGTCCCTAAGTCGCCTCTTACGACTCCCAAGGGAAAGAAATAGGGTGATGCTATTCTAAGCCAGCATCACATGGCATCCATAGGGAAAGTCGTTCCTTATCACCACTTGTGCTTTCGCTATCGGCTATCGGTCACTAGTAAAATTTCACCCTAAATACTGGTTTCCCGAATAAAATGTATGAAAAACTATTTTAAATTGAACCCTTAAACAGATTGATAGATAGACATGAATGAAATAATTTCAGTCGCTGAACTTATAACTCTGTTTTCTAGATTTACAATAGCCGAACGTGATTCTAGTGCCTGATATTATCAAACTATAGGCTATAATTTTACAGGTCATATTCAATGCTTATTGCATAGTCGGTAAGCCATTACGTTTCCAGGAATACTTACCGGCTACGTAATGTACTAAGAATTTCACCTGAACAAATGCTTTAATAATGGGAATAAATAACGCAGGTAGACGAAAAAAATAACCAATGTAGCCTTACCCAAAGTGAACTAATTAATTTCCTATTTAGTTATCTGTATAATAAAATACGCCTTTTAAATTCTACACTCACAGTACCACTAAAAAGGGAGTAACCTTTTTATTTTTTAAACTCTTCCCTATTCACTGGATAGATGGCGCTGTACTAGGTGTACCACTAATACCTAGCTACTAATATATTCTTTACAGATTGAATTTAGTCTTAGCGATGAAAACCCATGAACTAAGTTAATTTCATTTAGTATAATATGAGCCTAATCTAAGTATGATTATGAAGTACGCTTCAATTTATTTCATTCGCTAAGCTCCCTCTTTCTTTGTGTTTATAGCAACGAGATATGAGATTATAAGGCAACTAATTCCAAGTTGCAAACTTCATTAGCCGCGCAGCGGGTGATCTAAGGTGCTGGTGCCTTGTGACTCAGAGTAGTCAGAGTTCAAGTAAGTCACATGGCCAGCTAATTACTTGCAAAACAAGGGTTAACCGTGTGATGCCGGAATTGAATAGCATCTCCCCATTTTTTTTTGCGGGTGTCGTCGTAAGAGGTGACTTAGGGGTTCGAGGGTAACATGTGTATTTCAATTTTAGGCGATGGGCTATCAACCTATCAATATGGTGATAGACAATTAGTACACGTTATTATAGAAAGAAATTTTTAAGTTTCGGCCACACTAGGAGATTAGCTAGAAATTTCCCATTCGAAATTTCTATTCGTCAGACAGACGTGTGCGTCAAATATTCGTCCACCAATCCGTCAAAGTGGAAGAACCGACTAAATGCATCACTGTACTTACAGAACTTGGTGGTTAATTGCAGTCGACCGAACCTCCATCCAACTGGATTAAACTAAACGCATGTAAAGGCTCCTCTTGTTAAACAACAACTAACTTGGAACTAGTTCGCATTTCCAAGTGCCCAAGTTTGTGCGATTTAAACGAACTTATTTCAGATCTAGATTGTCTGTGGTTGAGTTTATCCAATAAAGGTTAAAGTTTTGGTTATTGCATGCTTTTAGATGGTGAATATAGGATGTAAAAATATGAGCTACAAATATTACTGAACAACTTTCCCTGCAGAATGTAGGTCGTAACTTGGAGAATTAAAGCGAGTGTAGCCGTCAACGACCTCGACGGTGGCGCAACTTCACAAAAAAAAGTTTTCTCTTTATACAAACAATCTATCAGAATTAGCGATGCCCACGTTTTTAGTATTATCCTAAAGATTTTTTTTAAAAGATAGATTGTTTGTATAAAGAGCCACCGTCGAGGTGGTTGACGGCTATACTCGCCTTAATGTGTACCTCCCATACTATTGACCCGGGGTCGGCTGAAACATTTTTGCATGAGAGGTCCAAATTTATTTTTTTCATATTTTGACCCATGTTCCTTAGGGAAAGTTATTCAGTTTCATGGGCTGGCTCACCCCTTGAAATATTTGGAATGATTTTTTTTACACCTTTTGAGAAATTTTACTAGAGACCAATACTGAGAACAGAGGATGGAGGAACAACTTTCCCTAAGGAACAAAGGTCAAAATTCGAAAAAAAAAATTGACCTATTTAAAATTGCTAATCAGCTGATTTGAGTTATAATGGAAACACCAAATATTTTTGCCATATATGTCAACCTATATTCCTTGGGTTGTTCCTTATCACCAGCCCATGATCTGTCCTCAGTATCGACTTTCCGCTACCGGTTACTAGTAAAACTTCTCCCTATATAATACACCCACCTACTAGACCAAAATGCAAGAATCTATTTACAGTCCCTTTGTTTTGTGGTTGACCCACTTTACAAACGCGACTACTTTATTTTCTCAAATACCTGCGCATATTACTGACAACAAGAAAACTAAAATGTTTAACTCAGACATCAACTATTTTATTTATATGTCAATTAGTTTATTTTTACCGTGTGATGCTGGCTTAGAATAACATCATCCCAATTTAATCCGTGTGTGTCTTAAAAAGCGACTGATCCAGGAAATGGGCAGCACCGTGAATGAGTTTCTTTTATTTTATAAAGTATTCAAAAGAAATGGAAATTATTAAATCAATTAATAATACACTAAATCAATCAATCAATTAATAAAAGATGATATGAAGCAGAAGGGTGTAAACGAAGATTTGACAGCTGATAGAGATGAATGGAAGAAAAAAAGATGTTGCGTGCGCCGACCCCAAATAAGGGCAGGCAGATGATGATGATGATGATAAAGTAAATCCTTATCTTACGCCATATATGCAGTGAAAACGAAGCAGTTTTTCAAAACTATGCGACAAGTTTATATGCAAAATAAAAGAATATCATAAATTGTACATATTCCAGAGCTCACAAACGTCTAAACTTCGTTACAAATTAGAGGGAAAAGTCGAGGAATGCAATTTCATTTCATTTTATTTGTGCTCTTTCCGTCTGCAACGACCACTGAGAAACATTACGTTCCTTATGCAGGGTGTAAACTTGTTATTTCCTGCTCGTTTCAATGCTTAAGTACACCTTTCTTTGAGAGACAGACTTTTTACAATCTGTGCAACTCTAAATATCTTTCATGAAAAATAATAATATAAGTTATGTCATGACATGTCATGTCAAAAGGATTCATGGTTAACCAACTCGGTGTCTAGGGATTGTAATCCGGTTCTGCCGGATGCGGTGCCTTTTTTCCACCTACCGGATTCGGTGAAATTCGATCGGTTCGGACAAAAAGAATTCAAAGGCAAGAATTTGCGTAGGTATTTTTAAGGAAAGATATGTATCGTATTCATTTATTTCTTAGTAGTTCAATTTGTTATTTTCTATTATTATAATTTCACACCCGTGTCTTTTTCTCTCTGTTAACCCTATGGTTGGCCAGTAGACTATGACACATGGCATTAGGCCCACCTTTTGTACTTACTTTGTGCAATAAAGTATAAAAATTAAATAACGGCAAACACTACAGGGGAAATAAGATTTGATGAATTTTTTTCGTTGGAATGACAAGCTAACGATGTAGCGAGTGACACCTGCAAACAGACGTGCTAGCTTGGTGAGTGATGGTTTAGTTCAGAGATGTTCAAATTGAAAGTACTTATCGGATACCCGATATAAAAATCTATCAGTGACCGTATTTGAATCCGAAATAAAGACTGATAGGAAATGCTTTCTAATCTATATCCGTATCCGTAAACGTTTCCTATCTATTTCATCTGTGGTTTAGTTAATAATTTCCAGCTATCTCCTCTCGCTTAGAGAATTCCACGATTTTGTTAGTCGTATCGTATTGTTACGATTTGACTTTAGCTAACAAAAATCAGTCAGTACATTCACCAGAAAATATTTAATTCTATTTAATTATCTCCATCTTACTAGTTCTTGAAAAGCCAGACCCGGCCGGATTGAAGATCAGTTCATATTGCAATCCCTATCGATGTCCTACATAAAAAACTTGCAAAAAGTTTTTGAACCTTGAATCACATGGTTTAGACCCAGTATTCACGTTTAACTGCGCTGTAATTATCTCAGTTCTCATTATTGCCTCCATATGGAGCTGGAGTACATCATAGAGTGACTTTAATGTTGCCTCTAATGGTAATTGTATGTATGCGCTCACGGCAGAGTATTACACT
Organism: Tuta absoluta; assembly: GCA_027580185.1. NCBI lineage: Eukaryota > Metazoa > Arthropoda > Insecta > Lepidoptera > Gelechiidae > Tuta > Tuta absoluta. Next base: position 2,841,241 of record JAQAHW010000004.1, read on the forward strand.
CACAAGTCTACTTCTGTAGGAAAAATCACATTTTGAAACTCCTGACATCTCTTTCTTTGCCCGCGAGACAAAATGGCAAAAGAAACACGAAGAAAGAATCGTTTTTTTTGATACACACACACACACACACACACAATATCACGCCTTTAATTCCTTGCGGGGTAGGTAGAGCGTAAACGGTCGCAAAAACGGATATTTACGCCATGTCTGACAAATATTTGAGGATCATTCGGAAAATTGTGTATCGCCATAGTAACAAGTTGTCAGCCTATTGCCTAAAATTGCAATTTACACCCTCAAGTCCCTTAGTCACCTCTTACGACTCCCACGGGAAAGAAATGGAGTGATGCTATTCTAAGCCGGCATCACACGGTATTACTTTTTGATGTCAGTTAAAAATAACCATTTATTATGTATAACAAATATAATTATATAGATGTGTAACAAAACGGTGTATTATATATTTTTCCCTCAAAATAACCAGACACCGTCTCTATAAAAAGAAAACGTATAAAATAAAATAACTGAGCAAACTTACCCTCTCTCAGCTAAAGATCTTAGGGATAATGAGACTGGACATTTCAGACAGTTTATTAAAGTAGAGCGTACCTGCATAATTATATCATTTTATACGTACAAGGCTATGATAAGAATTTGAAGAAAAAGTAACCAACCAAGAGCGAGTCGGACTCTTCCACGGAGGGTTACGTAACATGCACAAACCCTTTCATATGACACCCCACTTGAACTACAATCTTCAACCTCAATTTAAAAATGTAGTTTTTTTCGGCCTCATAAAATAGAACAAATATCTAAAAAACTTCTTATTGTTGGATTTTTCCTAAACTAGTAATTACTTCAAAACGAAACCTATTACAAAATTTAGTTTTCCTAGTTAACGAGATTTTGAATTATTAATTTCCTTATCTTTTTAACTTAAAACAACTCGATATAATTTCAACACATACAAACATCAATCACGCCTATATCCCCAACGGGGTAAGCAGAGCTTTAACGGCCGTAAAATGGATATTAAAACCACACCTGACAAAAGTTTGAGGATCAAGCAGATAACTGTGTATCACTATAGTGACAGGTTGTCAGCCCATCGCTTAAAATTGCAATACACATCTAACCCTCGAGTCGTCTCTTACGACACCCATGGGTAAGTAATGGGGTGATGCTATTCTAAGACAGCATCACACGGCAACTAATAATTTCAACACGTTCCCGAGATAAAGGGTGTTACAGACTGACGGTCGGACAACAAATGTCCTATAATGGTAAATTTTTTCGCAACCTTAAAAATGCAGTGGAATGTGTAGCGAAGTGAATGAGCACAGGCCAGACAGTCGCAGGGTAAACGCAACGAGGGTGCAATTTGGCAACGCTGCACGATGTTATCACAAGTTCCTCCACGGATACTGCCTTATTTAATACAGCTTTTTGGCTCAAGGCCCGCAACAACCAACCCAATACCGTCTGTTTTGATAATTGAGCCGTTGTAGATATGCCTTAAAAAATAAAGGAATAGGTCTAATCACGAATAAAGACGCCGTGTGATGCTAGTTTAGAATAACGTCACCCAATTTCTTTCCCGTGGGTGTCGTAAGAGGCGACTTAGGGAGTCGAGGGTTAAATGCACTAGATGTGTATAGCAATATAAGGCGATGGGCTAACGACCTGTCATTATGGTGCTTCACAATTTGCTAATTGACACTCAAATGTTTGTCAGATGTGGGTAAATGACCGTTTTTGCGCTCTGCCTACCCGGTAAGGGATATATGTATGTATTTAATTTACGAATGAAGACGGTTCCTTTAGTTCAGTTAAATTAGTTTTGCGTATTTCATTGATCATTTTGAATTGTGAAACATCTTTCGATTTTCGTTAGTGTTGTGTTGCTTAGATTGTATGGGTTATGGTTATTTGTGCGGAACATCTTTTAGAATGGCAGAAATTTCGCAACTTTTATACGCAGATACGCATCCGTCAGTCCGTCATAGTGTTGCACTCGCCATATTGCCATAAAGTTTTGCATTGGTAAATTGGACTCAAGCCTCGTATGAAACCTTTCTTTCTGCTCCGTGTATGAAACAGAAGACCAAACTGTTAGTTATTTATGCAACTGTCATATAATAATACCCCCGATATAAAAATGCGAGTGTCTGTCACCATGGCTGGTTTTATATAAAAGAGATCTATTTAATGCAACCTAAATCTTTATAATTTTCTGGCAAATTGTATATTTATTACTATCTAAATAATTTTGGGTTTTGATGAACAGCTAGTGAAGAGTAAAAGATTCAAAAAGAAATAGTTGAAGAAACTATAGGCAAGTAGATAGGAACTTCACAGCCAAAGAAAACTTTTCGATTAATCCTCTTCGGCTCCAATAGACCCGGTAAAACTTTTTGTAGACAATAATCGCTTAAGTAAGAAGAGTAATAAATTTTTAAACGGGACGTCCTGTTACAAACTAGTTCGGTCAGAAAATAGGAGAGTTAAGTTGTACGTAGGCGGAGCAAGTAAGGAAAGTTGGAAACTTTCCGGCGATATCTTGCTTGTGTCTTATCGACTTTGCCATACCACTCCTACCCCTCGTTAAAGAGCTAAAGTTATAGGACTTAATACTGCCTTTTTTCGTTTTTCGTTGACTAGCAATGGGAGAATACATTCAACTAATTAAGTGTTATTGAGTTTGATTTTCGTATTCGATGTAGATAAAGTATACAAATTCGACAGTGGCCTCAATTCGGAATATAATTTTTCTTAAGTTACCTTAAATTATTGCTGTCACTTTCCATCAAATAGTTTTAGAAAAGGATAGGAGACATTTTAGTCATGTCATGTCTTATAATATGACGCAAAATACGTGTTATCTGTCAAAATTAGGCGTCGATGAAAACAATGGCGACGAAAGTGCGAAGAATTTATTGTCATTTTTAAACATGACAGGACTTAGATAACTCCTATCCTTTTCTAAAGCTACTTATTTGACGGAATGTGACTAGTGCTATCAGTTTAAGTAAAGTTAAGAGAATTTATATCCCGAATTGAAGGCAGCGTCAAAGTTTCTAACAACTTTCTTTTAAAACTGTTTTATTATTTAGGACCAACAATTAAGACGTATTTCTCTTTTGATTTAGTATAATAACATCAGAAATGAGTTACTACAATAAAATTTCGTTTGATTCTTTGGTAGTAAAATAAATGTAAGGGTTTAAACATTGTTGTCGGATACTGGAACGCTGTCGAACTTCTATTACCTAATGCTGTAAACACCTATTCTGCAATATCATTCGAGTTTATGAAATTTCTACTGGTAACATATTTCTGTGAAATACTTTCATTATTACATCTGTGAAGTCCATTTGTTCAAAGTAAATATTTAAGGATTTCACATTGCTTACATACGCATAATTTGTTATTCTGTAGAGTGGAGTTGAAGCCATTCTCATTCCTGTAGTACTTTACCAGTATACCATTAGCTATCAATCGCTGCTTTTGTATGGACTTGTGCTACAAAATGTAGGCTCGGTGAAGTAATGTACACGCCAGGCAATTAAAATACGTAGGAGACTAAAGGACTAGACGTGCGTCAGACAAGAATGTGCAAACGAGTTGGTTGAGTGATGGCGGCGCTCGTTCAGCTCGCTCGGCTCGCTCGCATTCACAGCTGATTAGCCGCCCTTTGAAGCTCCGCGCCGGGTGATTAATCGCTGTTTATGATGTCCTCCAACCAAGAGTTTCGAGGAATGAATCTATTGAGGGATTCATTACTCATATCTTGGAGGACTGTTTTCGTAATATGTCCTGAAATTGTTATTCGTAACTAAACTAATGACGGCCGATTTGGCGCAGTGGTAGTGCGGGGCAAAGGTTTCGGGTTCGATTCTCGGTGGGGCACTCATTAGAGTTGATGTTTATCACTTTGTGAGTTTGTTCCTAGTCTGGTTAGGTTCCATGCTTCGGAGGGCACGTTAAGCCGTCGGTCGTTACAGCAACCATGTCAGACGCCTTACTACTAGTAGTTGTCCGTAGGAAACTCTGACAGCAGGTTTCTTCGGGTCGTTGGACGACTCGGTGTGCCACACGAGAAGAAGATGAAGAGAATAATAAACTAATAATAATAATAAAAAACCCATCAGGGGCCATGCGATAATATTTTCAAGTAAAAATGTTTGTTTAACTATTATTCTTTTACATTTCTAGATTAGGTGTCAAACATCAGACTCTCAGTTAATCTACTTTAAGTTTACAATATGTTACATTCAACAGTTTGGTTTCATTAAACTAAAATTACTTCAGTTATCAATAATATAATAATGCCAGGCACAAAAGACATCTGTGACATAAAGTGGACGGCTGGTAGCGACTGGATAGCGAAAACGAGAGATCGTGCCTAATGGCGAACCCTGGTGAAAGTTTAAGTCCAGCAGTGAACTGCTATAGGCTGTTAGCAATAGAAATAAGCCGAATTTTATTAGAGATAGTGGTTGATCGTTATCACTGTCATGGAAGCCAGTGCTAAGAACAGTATCTCCGAAACTGTCAGCAAATCAAATAAAAAGTGATGGTGTGTGTGTGGTCAGTGTATATTTTTCAGATCTTTCCGATTTTTTTGACAAATCTTGTCGCTGATTTGTTCTGTTTCTTTTAAATAATGTCTGACGGTGCCTGTTGCGGATTAGCCCTTGTTTGATTTTTTTATAATCTAATAAAGAATTTCTGTGACGGACTCTACAATTCAACTGTAACCACCGAAAGTGCTATTAACTGCGGCTACTGCAGCGCCACCTACCGTCTCGGCGCGAGTGCAGCGAGTGAGATTGGCGGGTGTATGTGATCTGTCGACCTTTCTGAAGAAGGCTCATCAGCCGTAACGTAGAGGGCTAAACTCATACATACGTACATACACATATCACGCCAATAATCCCTTTCGGGGTAGGCAGAGTGTAAACAACCGCAAAAAACGGCCATTTACACCACGTCTGACAAATGTTTGAGGGTCATTCGGAAAATTGTGTATCGCTATAGTGACAGGCTGTCAGCCCATCGCCTAAAATTGCAATACACACCCTCGACTCCCTTAGTCGCCTCGTACGACTCCCACGGGCAAGAAATGGGGTGATGCTATTCTAAGCCGGCATCACACGGTATTTTTTTTGTATTAAGGGCAGGTTGAGCATTTTTTTTTTTTTTTTTTTTTTATTAATGATGGGTTTGCTCTTGACTCTAGTCTGGGTCATAGGACAGAGACAGAGTCTAAGATAGAGCGAGCTCACCCAGAAGAAGCCTGTTAAGGCACTGGCACTCCCACACACTGACGGAACGCAGCAAGCTACTTGGCGCCAGACTTCGGTGGGATGGTGGTTGCGAGCCAGGCGGCCCCTTACGGAGCCTTCCACCGCGCACGTGGGATCGTTCAGCCGGACTGCGAGCATCGATAAAGAAACCTGTAAAAAAGATTTTAGGTATATGTGAAGTTTTATTTTTTGTCAACGCCTATGTTTCAGTCTAGGTTCGATTAGATTAGGTCGTTACACAACCATGTCAGAGGCCTACTAATAGTAAATGGCGGCTGAAACACTCTGACACGAGGGTTGATCGGGTTGTCTAACGACTCAGCATCTCACACGAAATGAAAATATATTTTTCCATTAAAAAAATATATTTTATAAATTTCTAGCTAACACAAAAAAGGTCAAAGGCTCTATGTCTATCAATAAAAAGAAACGGTCTCCGTTATCGATACTGAACCTGCCTTATTAATAGGAATTTAAATGAACACCCTGTATGTTAAGTCTGTGCGCATTCTTTACCAGTTTGTTACTGTATCTTGGCGCAGTCAGTGTAGTTACGAGTAACAAGCGGGTGAAATTAACAAATCTTATTTCCGGCAATTTTGTATGGCGGCTCTTTGGGCTCACGTCACCGTCCCACAGCGCCGGAACTAGGCGTTTTTCGGTCTTTTTCTCTACCTGCAGAAAAAAGACAGTAAAAAAAAGAAAAAATCAAAATATAGATTTTACACAACCACGGTGGATAGATGAAAATGCGCCTTAGTAGTTTCTTACACTTTATAAAATATTTAGTAAAAGTATTCAATTTGCGTCAATTTAGGACATAAATTTTCATAACTTAGCGCCACTTTCCGTAAAATAGGTTTAGAAAAGGAGATACCTAAGTCTTGTCATGTTTCAAAATTACAATTTTGCTAACATCTCGCCATTTCTAGTCAACTTAATCGCCATCGTTTTAAGCCGCCCTATTTTGACAGATAACGCGTACTTTGCGTCTAATTATGAGACATGACATGATTTGAATATCTCATATCCTTTTCTTAACCTATTTGACGGGATGTGACAGCGCTTATTTAAGGTAAGTTGAGTAAAATGTATTTTCTGAGTTGAGGCCAATATCTATGAAAACTTTTGTCATAATTTGTCATGTTTTTAGTCTTTTCTGTACTGTTTTTGTGAACACTAAACTGTGAAATAAACAAACATGTTCAGTCAGTCGCCTATTTACGGCGCTGTTGTAACAGAACAATGCTCCATTCTCCTTCATGGGGGAACAAATTGCAAATGAGCTTGGTAGCGGTAACTCTGTAACTGATTGCCGCGGATAATGTAACGAACGACTCATGGCTCCAGGGAGAGCTCTTGTACTCATTATCCTTTCTATCTTATTGACTCAAAGCAACATGTAAAAGGGATGGAAACATACTTGATGAGATGAATAAAGGAAACGTAGGATAACCAATGTGAAGCGGTGCAGAGCTTATTGCCTCCAAAGTAAATATATCCTGGAAATTTCACACAGCACCATCTAGCCTCAAACTAAGCATAGCTTGTACTATGAGTACTAAATAGCTGATATTATTACTTGTAGATAGAGCGTAAACGGCCGCAAAACACGGATATTTACTCCACGTCTGTCAAACATTGTCAAACATTAGGGTCATACGGAAAATTGTGTATCGCTATGACAGGTAGTCAGCCCATCGCCTGAAATTGCATTACACACCATCGAGTCCCTTCGTCGCCTATTACGACTCTCACAAGCACTAAATGGGGTGATGCTATTCTAATCCGGCATATGTACATTGTACACTTACCTACAATTTATCTTAGCCTCATCACTAGTTTACAAACAAATGCTTCTGCTATATCGCATTTGAATATATCGGTATCACAGTGTAGGTATGATGAATGTCTGAATTCCAAGAACTAACTAATAATACTAACAGATATCTGCTCAGGCGAGCAAGGAGAGAGAACGAGCCTGTAAGATCGTAAAAGCGTTTTCTTCAATAGGCTCGTGGGGCATGCCGGTCACGTGCGCATTATTGGCAGCCAGGAATCAGACGCGGGCGTCAACGAACCTCGCTCGCTTTATACCTTACCTTATTGCTACCTTACCGCAGGTGTTTTGCTATGAGTTTTTTTTTTATTAATGATGGGTTTGCTCTTGACTCTAGTCTAGGTCATAGGACAGAGACAAAGTCTAAGATGGAGCGAGCTCACCCAGAAGAAGCCTGTTCACTCTTACTTTGAAGAGATTAGGGTTGTATGCGTTTGGAGACACAGGTTTTATGGTTTTTGATTATTGCAGACAATGTTCTTTATTGAAACTTCTTTTGCACTATTTACATGGCAACGTGTAAGGATTTCTAACTTTGTACAATAAATTTCACATTTATTTATTTTTTCATTTATTCATTTCATTTATTCAATTCCTTAACAAAAACATTTGTGTTGGAAATTATTACATTCAACATTATAACATAATCACTAAAATTTAAACTCAGAAACTTAAAATAAAATAAAAACATAATCAATCAAATTTATACAAGAAATTAAAATATACTTAGTCACAAAAATCAAACAAACTTTAACATAAGGTAAAAATACCAGAAACAATCCATCAAAAATACTATTACAATGCAGCAGTCAATTGCATGTGAATTCCTCTACACTATAAAAGTTCTTCTCAAGTAACCAATTCTTTAGCCGGGCCTTGAAGATTTTATAATCACCGATAGATTTAAATTCTATAGGTAGGTGATTAAACATAGTTATGGCCTGGCATCTTACGCTATGAGTCACAACTCTTAGTTTTGGAACAATAGCATTCTTCATGTCTTTCCTGCGAGTAGTTAGCCGAACCTGCGTTTGCTCTACAGTTTCAAATTTATCCATTCGCTTAACAAGGTCAGTTAATAATATCAGTATATAAAGGCCGGGCACAGTTAATATTCTTAATTCCCGAAAAAGCTCCCTACAAGTCTGATATTGCGGAATACGCATGATTGTCCGGATAGCGCGCTTTTGTATAACAAAAGCTTTGTTAATATTATATTCATAACTGTTTCCCCAGAATTGAATACTATATCGCAGACGTGACTCTACCAAAGCGAAATATACTATTCTAAGCTGCTCAACTCCTATTACTTCCCTCAGTGTTCTTAAGGCATAGCAAGCTGAACTGATTTTGGATTCGATTGCCGCCAATTCGTCTTTCCAATTAAGGTATGAATCTAAATGCACGCCTAAGAACTTTGTTGTGGAAATGCAATCAACTTTGGAACCGTTTATCCTAATTTGTATGACTTCTTTATTTCTGGCTGTGGACTTAAATAGTCACATTTCGAATAAAGCCCGCCGCGCCTATGTATGTCACCTAAAACAGTCTATACATGTCGTAAGGGACAGCACTGTCAATATTGATAGGCTTAGGCTGGATAGAGACCACAAACCTGAACAACTTTTTCCTAGAAACATGAGTTAGTAAAAAAAAACGACCTTCGATACAAAATCATTGCATTTTAATTTTTTTTTACGTACCTAAGTTATTTTCATTCGTGAAAATTTACAGTTTCATGGTTTGAATGAACCCTATTATTATGCTTAGTTTGAGGCTAACAGAGTTGTTTTGGATATTTCCGAGAATAGTTCGAATACAAGGCTAAAAATAACAATTCGGGTAGGTACCAAATGACCGACTTTCCCGAAAACGCTAAACTCAACAGGTCAAACTGAACAACATCCCCTAAGGATCAAAGTGCAAAGTATAAAAAAAAGTTAGACCTCTTCCCTCGCTCCCATACGAAAAGGTAACATTTTAAAATATTTTGATCAATGTTCTTTGGGTTAAGTTGTTAAGTTTGACCAATTGAAAGTAGGTCTTTCGGCACCAACCTGTTTATAGTTGTACCAAGTTAATTCATACATGCAATCCGACTATTTTACATGTGAGTACCTACCTACGTACTCAAACCTACACATTTGCCTAATTTACGGCACGTATTCAGAGAATAGTGAATACGTTCTCTGATTTCTGAATATCTGTTAGTATTATTAGTTAGTTCTTGGAATTCAGACATTCATCTACCTACTACATTCATCATACCTACACTGTGATACCGATACATTCAAATGCGATATAGCAGAAGCATTTGTTTGTAAACTAGTGATGAGGCTAAGATAAATTGTAGGTAAGTGTACATATGCCGGCTTAGAATAGCATCACCCCATTTAGTGCTTGTGAGAGTCGTAAGAGGCGACGAAGGGACTCGATGGTGTGTATTGCAATTTCAGGCGATGGGCTGACTACCTGTCATAGCGATACACAATTTTCCGTATGACCCTCAAATGTTTGACAGACGTGGAAAAAATATCCGTGTTTTGCGGCCGTTTACGCTCTATCTACAAGTAATAATATCAGCTATTTAGTACTCATAGTACGACCCATGCTTAGTTTGAGGCTAGATGGTGCTGTGTGAAATTTCCAGGATATATTTACTTTGGAGGCAATAAGCTCTGCACCGCATCACATTGGTTATCCTACGTTTCCTTTATTCATCTCATCAAGTATGTTTCCATCCCTTTTACATGTTGCTTTGAGTCAATAAGATAGAGAGGATAATGAGTACAAGAGCTCTCCCTGGAGCCATGAGTCGTTCGTTACATTATCCGCGGCAACCAGTTACAGAGTTACCGCTACCAAGCTCATTTGCAATTTGTTCCCCCATGAAGGAGAATAGAGCATTATTCTGTTACAACAGCGCCGTAAATAGGCGACTGACTGAACATGTTTGTTTATTTCACAGTTTAGTGTTCACAAAAACAGTACAGAAAAGACTAAAAACATGACAAATTATGACAAAAGTTTTCATAGATATTGGCCTCAACTCAGAAAATACATTTTACTCAACTTACCTTAAATAAGCGCTGTTCACATCTCGTCAAATAGGTTAAGAAAAGGATATGAGATATTCAAATCATATCCTGTCTTATAATTAGACGCAAAATACGGGTCATCAGTCAAAATAAACTAAACTAATTAAAACGATGGCGATTAAATTAACTAGAAATGGCGAGATGTTAGCAAAATTGTAATTTTGAAACATGACAAGACTTAGGTATCTCCTTTTCTAAACCTATTTTACGGAAAGTGGCGCTAAGTTATGAAAATTTATGTCCTGGATTGACGCAAATTGAATACTTTTACTAAATATTTTATAAAGTGTAAGAAACGACTAAGGCGCATTTTCATCTATCCACCGTGGTTGTGTAAAATCTACATTTTGCTTTTTTTTTTTTACTGTTTTTTTTCTGCAGGTAGAGAAAAAAACAGAAACACGCCTAGTTCTGGCGCTGTGGGACGGTGACGTGAGCCCAAAGAGCCGCCATACAAAATTGCCGGAAATAAGATTTGTTAATTTCACCCGCTTGTTACTCGTAACTACACTGACTGCGCCAAGATACAGTAACAAACTGGTAAAGAATGCGCACAGACTTAACATACAGGGTGTTCATTTAAATTCCTATTAATAAGGCAGGTTCAGTATCGATAACGAAGACCGTTTCTTTTTATTGATAGACATAGAGCCTTTGACCTTTTTTGTGTTAGCTGGAAATTTATAAAATATATTTTTTTAATGGAAAAATATATTTTCTTTTCGTGTGAGATGCTGAGTCGTTAGACAACCCGATCAACCCTCGTGTCAGAGTGTTTCAGCCGCCATTTACTATTAGTAGGCCTCTGACATGGTTGTGTAACGACCTAATCTAATCGAACCTAGACTGAAACATAGGCGTTGACAAAAAATAAAACTTCACATATACCTAAAATCTTTTTTACAGGTTTCTTTATCGATACTCAACCTGCCCTTAAGCTATGGCACGCATTCAAATTAACACCTTTCATTTTTGTCCGTTTACAGTTTATACGCTTCCAATCACAAATGTTACTTCTACCCACGCAACTCACGCTTGCTAAGCGTACTATATACGTATCATTTCTAAACACACTTCAAGATGATGTAAGTTTCCGCGACTTACCAGTTTATGATATGGTTTAGAGTTAAGCCCTCCAAATTTTTTTGTAAACTTGCAAAATTTTCAAGCGCGGGCAGGATTTGAACCTGCGACTTTCGCATTACTAGTGGCGACGCCTCTTCCATCTATCTACCGAAGCTCACTCCTTGCCCGCCAATTTTGCAAGTGCATTTTAATGCCAGTAACGCGTGGCTCGGCTTCATCTACCGGGTTAGTTTTTGCAACTAATACCCGGCGACTAATTCTATTAAGATGGAAGAGGCGTCGCCACGAGTAATGCGAAAGTCGCAGGTTCAAATCCTGCCCGCGCTTGAAAATTTTGCAAGTTTTCAAAAATTGAATACCTAACCTAACCGTGTGACGCCGGCTTAGAATAGCGTCACCCCATTTCTTACCCGTGGGAGTCGTAAGAGGCGATTAAGGGACTCGAGGGTGTGTATTGCAATTTTAGGCGATGGGCTGACAACCTGTCACTATGGCGATACACCATTTTCCGAATGACCCTCAAATATTTGTTAGACGTGGCGTAGATGTCCGTTTTTTGCGGCCGGTTACGCTCTGCCTACCCCGCAAGGGATTATAGGCGTGATGTGTGTGTGTGTGTGTATACCTAACACGTGAAGTGTTTTAAAATTTAGTGTTCCCTCCAAAGATATTTTATTTTGTTGTACTTTACTGTGGCCAAGCAGGAGTTCTCTGATTCGATTTATATGCTACAACAGAATGAAGGAGCTCGGGACTGTGCTGGCGTGTTTGACTTGATTGCAATTTAAGGCGAGGTGCTGGATTTCAGTTGGGAATGGAATTAGGTCATGGAACAAATTAGACCCAGCTTATTTAAAAAAAATACATATGAATTGGTTTTCCTGCTTTTGCTTATTGGCAAACGCTATTTCTTTAATAATTCATACGATGTTAAAATGACAGATGTTGCCGTGTGATGCCGGCTTAGAATAGCATCACCCCATTTCTTACCCATGGGTGTCGTAAGAGGCGACTAAGGGACTCGAGGGTGTGTATTGCAATTTTAGGCGACGGGCTGACAACCTGTCACTATAGTGAGACACAGTTGTCTGATTGACCCTCAAACTTTTGTCAGACGTGGTGTTAATATCCGTTGAACGGCCTTTAACGCTCTGCCTACCCCGTAAGGGATATAGGCGTGATTTATGTATGTATGTATGTATGTATGTATGTTAAAAGAATGTGATGTAATTATTTAAATATATAAATTTACTGGGTGTAAGGGCAACCCTCCGAATACTGATAGGGTGCATGGGACCATGAAATTGAACAACTTTCCCCTAGGAACATATGTCAGGTAACAAAACATTTTTACGTTTCCTGAAATATTTTCTTATAGGAAGGTGAAGAGTTCTATGCCAGAAAGCGACCCATCAATATTCGGAGAGCTGTCCCTTACACCCTGTATATGTATTATTCCATTAAAATAATAAAATACGAGTACTAACCAAATACTGTTTTCTGCTGATAAAGACTGTTGGATAAAAACATCACATTACACGTATTATCATCAAAAAACCGTTCCATCTTACCGAATGAAGAGATAATCTATCAACGTCACATCTTAACACGACATTAATGGTCCGTTTTTTTTTTGTTAGTAGACGCATTGAGTATCTACACGCTTATTCTAAAAAGATTTGGTAATTTACTATTGTTGCTAGATTTACTAATAAACAAATCCAAAAATAAATTGCGTGCTGTACATTATAACAATATTTTTCTTACATTACTAATCCTTGTTATCGTAAGTAATGGAAAGTTTGTACGTTATTTAAATGATGAATAAAAATAATAATATACGTATTTGCTGAGTATGTAAACCATTAAATAAAAAAAAACATAAAGTCATCAACAGTATTAATTAACGTTGAACTAAGCAAACAATCAAAAGACAAAATTATCATTTGGTAGGTTATAAAAAGTATATACATGGGATTAAGTTGTCTTACAACGTCAAACCGTGTAAAAAAGTTATTTAAATACTGTCTAAATACGCGTTTTAGTTTTATATAGTAAAATAACAATGGGGCTATATAATTTGTAGAATAGCAAAGGAAATTGAGGCATTAATTTTATTGTTCTGTTTCTAATGGTACTCTTTTGAAAACACAAGTAGAAAACAGTTATTAACTTTAATGTTAAACACAAGAGTGTGTTGAAAGCTGTAAAAACCTTCTGATCTTTGCTGGTTTAATTTCATTCTCAGTGTAGGTTTTCTTTTTATTCATGTTGGTTTATAAAAAAGTGTAATTTTTATAAAGTATTTTCCACACATTCAACATAATTGGAATAATTAGGAGCTTCTCCCACTTTTTGGCGCTTTTTGAAGCACCTTAACGCATGCGACTGTCAGACTAATACAGCTCTATGGTAACGGTTTGTTACGGTGGGTAACGGATGTGTCTGTCAAGTCGTTTGGGAAAAAGATCGGAAATCGCGATTTCCATTCATCTGACAGACGCATACTTTACATACACACACATAATCCCATAACTATAATCCCATGCGGGGTAGGCAGAACGTAAACGGTGCGTTAAAAATACGCAGATGAGATTTACATGAGATTTATCTTTTCTTATTCCTTATATCTTTAATAAATCCTTGTTATTATAAGACCCTCTTTATCAATTTTATTTACCTGAATAAACGTTAAAGGAATATTCGTTTGATAACATTAATTCGTAGAAATCAATGGACAGAATTTGAATTAAATTTGTACCTAAAGTAAAAATAATATAACGATTCTTTTATCTATTCCTAGCAAATTCCCAGTTATGTTTGTACACCGATTGGTTTGGCCATAAAACGTGTTCATAAATCGAAAGCTTCCTACAAACGCTAATAACTTTTTACGAGTATTGCCCCTCCTACGTTGTAATTTCGACGTCATTTACGTCTTTTCCCTTTTGAAAATATCTTAGTTGAAGACCTTTGTGGAATTGAAAATACCTCGTACTTTTTAATATCAATTTTGCATATAATTTTGGGGTTTTGTGGAGATAGAAAGATGGAATAACGAGACGCGTCGCCTCTCCGTGATCAGCGCCGGGAATTATGTGCTTCGAGATCTGAATATTAAACGAAGCCGAGGGAAAGTGCCAAGGTGAGTAAGTACGCGGTATTCTTCGAGCATTTTATCTCTTCTTTTATCCACTATTATGTTAATGACTAAGTTGTACATGATTGATTATTTACCTATACCTTTTTCTATATTTAATTTAGTTTCTTCATGTTTAGAGCCTTTGTATTTATTTTATTTATTTGCATAAATTTATAAGAAAAGCCACTTACGTAGAATTAAATTCATAATAAATAATTATGATATGCCTAGTCGTGCATCGGATGAAGTTTTTTTGATAACGTGCATCAAAAAATCAAGTTAATAAACGCTCTGGTATTTAATTTGAATATTAATATTTACAATACAACTTTTTATTATTTCACGTATTATTTTATGAGAATCTATTCTGATAACACTTTATATGTAAGTATGTTTGTCTCATTTTCAAGGACAGATTTTAGAGACTGACCCTTATTTCGAAATCCTTTTAGTCGGCCTTTTCTAAAAGGATTTTAGGAATCGGGCACTGTTAAGGGTTATATGTATATGCAAACTAGCTGGTGCCCACGAACTTCGTTCGCCAAGTAAATGTATTTAATTCGAAAGAAGCCAAGAACTCTTATTTTTTCTTAAATTTCTACGGATTTAGTTACATGCACTGGGAGGTAGACAATACATAATACGTGAATGAACATCTTGGTAATCAACAGAAAGAGATGCATCACAGATAAACATTCAAACAGACAAAAATGTTTTATGTTGTTCTGTTATAAATGTTAAGGAGCCTTAAGTATATTTTTTTGAACATCTTCTATGTACATACTTTCGACTTACTTTAGCCTTATTATATGTATAGAAAATATTTGGATACAGAGTATCATAATGTTGTGTATTTACTGGTGAATTATTGCGGAAAAGCCGTAAACAATAACATACTTACACTACTTATTTTACGTACATACTCTTAGATGTTTATAAATTGTAAATGAATTTATAGCGACCTCTAGGAGCTACGACAAAAAGCTCACTTAAAGTGGTTCACGAGCAAGCAAGTTGCAACAGAAGTTTCAACATATCTGCAAGATGGCGCCACGTGACAGAACAAAGAGCCTGAAACGCGGTATCGAAGTGTTTCACCGCGCAACGCATATATACTACTTCCAATTCTATCCAGGAGGACCAATCGGTCCCCTGGCCACAACACCCGGCCAGGCAGGGTAGCTACCCTTTTCCCGACACCACGAATCCTCCATTCTGCCTATTGGCATCACTCCTGTCACCCGCCATAATAACATTTGTAGGGCAAACCTTGTTTCTTTCCCGAGGGAGTCGTAAGAGGCGACTTAGGTATTGCAATTTAAGGCAATGGGCTGACAACCTGTCGCTATGGCGATACACAATTTTCCGAATGACCCTCAAATATTTGTCAGACATGGCGTAAATGTTCGTTTTTTGCGACCATTTACGCTCTGCCTACCCCGCAAGTGATTATAGGCGTGATATGTGTGTATGTGTTGTTTAATAAATGGGTAAAAATCAGCCTATTGCAGTCCACTGCTGAACGTTAGCTTCCCCAGCGTACACCGGTGGGCACGATCTCTCGTTTTCGTTTTCCAGTTGCTACCATCCGCCTTTTTATTGTTTTCACCTTAAGGGTCAGCCACACACAGAAATCTGGTAGACAGAGACACCAGCTTTCGCCACAAGGATACAAAAATGGAAATATCTAACCTATAAACCTATGAAAATAAAACCACGCGTAACGACCATCGATATGTTGCCACCTGGGCTCAGCTGACGCAATTTCATGGTAACAATACAATATGTAGCGTAGTGCTACGCTAATAACAGCTACGACAACGTGTAGCATACTACTACGATAGCAATAGCTACGAGAATGTGTAGCAGAAAGCTGCGTAAGCATTGTGCTACATGCTACGCTAAGAATAGCTACCAAAACGTGTAGTATTGTACTACGAAAATATAACAGGCAGGGCACAAATGATTGTTTTTATTCTTTTGTAAGAATATTAATATTGAAAGAAATAAAAAAGGTTAGTGATATGATGACAAAGCATTTACCTATATTTAATGTAAAAGACTTCAAAATTAAAGTTTATTTGGAAGGTACTTTCTGTAAAATGAGTATCCAAAGAAGATATACCTTGATATCTTCAAAAAAATACTGAAATAATAAACTTCCAACGAATATATACTCTCGCCTTCGCGAAGCTAAAATGTTGCAGCCAAAGTATGAGAAATTGAGAAATCTTACGAAGTGTGTTTCAGTGAGATTTATTTTATTTTATTACCTCTACTTTTACCGAGTTACTTTGATCTGAAAGATTTATTTGGAACGGTGAGAAGTGCGATCAAGATCCGCTACTTTATGAACTCACTAAATTATCATTTTCAATTACTGTGTGCTAGTTGCCGTGTGATGTCGGCTTACAATAGCATCACCCCATTTCTTTCCTGCGGTTTTCGGAAGAAGCGACTTAGGGACTCGAGGGTTTCATGTGAATCACAACTTCAGGCGACAGGCTGACAACTTGTAACTATAGTAAACACAACTCTCTGTCTCTCTCGGGTCGTCGGATACCAAGTTGTCCAACGACCCGATGAACCCTGGTGTCAGAGTTTTTAAACACAACTTTTCTGAAACGATCCTCAAATATTTGTCAGACGTGGCGATAGCAACCTAATTTTACGACTGTTTTAACGCTCTGCCTACCCTGCAAGGCGTGATATGTGAGCGTGTTAATTTTTGACTCTTATTATATCATATCACTTAACTTATGTTAAAGTCGGCCATTCTTCGAGTACTTAAATGATATGTTGAAACCATGGTCTTAAAAAGTGCCACAATGAACAAAAAATATGATACGCTAAGAAGAAACACAGATACTCGAGTATCTGGGTACCCAAGGGTGTACCTGATGTAAACCACCAGGATCCCAGCTATTTATAAGAGATACAAAAATGGCTCCAAAGGAAAAGTAAATCTGCATGATAGGCCGCTCTTGCTGGCACAAAGACATTGAGGACCTGGAGTACCTACATTATGTAGACCACCTGAAGCCCAGTTTAACTTTAAGACACACGGAAATGGCTCCAGAAGAAAACTTTTACAACATGATGGGATGCTTGCAGGTTGAAAAAAATACATGTTTTTTTAAAAGATCAAAATATTGTGTTTTATTTCAGATTGGTATGGTACCTACCTATGTTATGTTTTGTTATTGAGTATGATCATGTTTTAAATTAAAGTTTAATTTAAATTTCAAAGTAATCGTTTAAAACTGTTTTAAACAGTTTTAAACAATAACTTTGAAATTTTAATTAAAAATCGATTTAAAACATGATCATACTCAACAACAAAACATAACATAGGTAGGTACCATACCAAGCTAAGCTCACATAGCTTGTTTTGACGACATATTTTCTTCAAAATTCCGACTTTTTATATTTACGTATTCACACGACTCTACTGCTAACTACTGCCGAACAAAACCATTCCAAAGGGAAACTCCCGCGTGTTGGTTTGGGGAATACCCGCGCTCTAATTTTATGGGTTGCCGTACCGAGGTTGCTAAATATCTATAATTTTTATAAAACTTGTGAATAAAAAGACCATTAAAACGGGTTTGTTTTTTTCTGATGTTTTAAACGTGTTAAAACAAAACATGTTTTAATCTGTTTTAAACAAACGTGTTTTTTAAGGTGTTTTAAACACTATTTTAAACTTATGTTTTAAACGAATGTTTTAAACATTGCCAACCCTGGATGCTTGTGCTGGTAAATAAACAACAAGGATTAAGAGTACCTAATATTTACCACCAGGAGCCCAGTTTAACATTAAAAAAATATAATAATCGTTCTGTAAAAAAAATTAAGTTAAAACAAGAATCGATGCATATGAGATGTGGTGCTGGCGTAAGATGCTGCGTATACCATTGACAGCTTTCAGATGAAACGAATCAATCCTGAATGAGCTCAAAATTTCTATACGCCTGTCGGCATGGTATGAGCCGTGGTAGCCCAGATGGAAGACGCGTCGCCACTAGTAATGGTGAAAATCACAGGCTCAAATCCTGCCCGCACATTTCGACAATTCCGCTTACAATCGACTACATTCGCTTTATGTTAGAAAAAGAAAATGTTTTTTCAATCTAATTACTAATATTACTTCCTTTAGTAATAGCACCCTGAGTAATATTCAATTTAGTTTTTACAAGAGCTCTATCTGTGCTTCTATCGGCAGCCGATAGATGGGGTGGTTCTGTTGACCGACGTGATGCGGCCTCGGGCTGTTTGCTGAGGGTTTATTTTTCAAACATTCATTTTGAACATAAAAGTAAGGAAAAAGCTACGATCAAAAGATACGAGCGAGATTGGATCTGAAAATTAATAGGCAATAAAGATTAAATTTATAATGTAAGTAACGAAATATTCTACAACTACCTACCCGACTAGTCCTAAAACCTACTGAAAATCGTAATTCATGTTACGTTACGTAACACACTCGATAATGTTGCGGCTCGTGAAAGCCACCATATAACTGACAGACAGTGACATCTGGTTTTTGTAATAGATATCGTAATTCGTTTCGTCAAAAAACCGGATTTGGCAAAATACTGGACAGTCATTGAATAGTAAAAGTTTGTTAGTTTGAATTTATTTCATCCAAACTAAACTCAAACGTTGCGCTAGCTTCGACACGCCTCCATGGGAAATTTTTGAAGGACGATCTTATAAAATATTTATATCCGAATAGTTGAACAAAATAGGAAATCTCGTTTGAAATTGTTAGTTTCGGAAGTAACACAAAGGGGACTGATAAATAATTCAAATGCTGCAATGCGGTCCCCGAGGAATCGACAAGGAACTTTCTCTAGTATATAAGGTAAGTAGGTACGTGATACAAGTGGTGTGAAACATAAACAAAACTTCTTTAAGATATAAAAAATATGTACTTATCTGTACATCTTTAAGGAACCTACTATGATTTATTTTTGACGCATCCGTCAGTCAAACAAAAGGCAATTTCGAATTCCCATACAACAACGGATACAATGGCACACTGTAACGTATGCGATTCGACCAAGGGTGTTTGATAGACGCATCCATCAGTCCGTCGTAGTGTATGGTTCGCCATATTGTTAGTATTTTGTTTTCAAACAGTAGAACGACAATTAATGCAGCTACATGCAGCATCACCTGAATTACCATGCACGCAATAAGACCTATGGGCAGCCACTCAAAAATGCTGCTAAAATGGCATCATACTGGGCAGACAACATAAAGTTCGCTGCAACACGCAAAGAAGAAGAAAAAGGAATAATTTGTAGGTACATGATACGTTCGTTTTCCAACCGAACCCCACTACTTGATTTAAATCTTGCGTGACCTTTGGGACATCCGTTAGGTATAGACATTCACCGACATATAATATGTTTTGTATGTTTACGACATTTATATTTTGTTTGCTGCCTTTATAGGGTGTATAGTGATTGATAGCGAAAACTCAGGACGGGCTTATGATAGAAAAAACTTTCCCCAAGGAACAAAGGTCAAGAAACGAAAAAGCAATCGTAACTCCCATACAAAGTTGCCGATCTGATTCGAGTTACGAGTACTGTGGAAACTCAAAATATTTTTGTCATAATTATTTCAACCTATGCTTTTTGGGGAAAGTTTGTTTTTTTCCAGCCCGTCTTAAGATTTTGCTATCAGTCACTTATAAAGTTTCACCCTATATATTCTCAGAGTAAGTTTATGCGAAATCTAGTAAATTTGTTTAGATGAAAGCGTTTTATACCTTGTTAGTTTGTAGCAACCGATGTTCTTGTTAGCCAAGCAACTTTCTTTCCAGTCATCTTATTTGCTGTGAGTGGTCCATGAATTCCAAAGAGTTACTTAACTACATTGTCTGTTGAAGATTCAACTTAACATATTGCAGAACGATACGACTTGCCGTGTGGTGTTGGTTTAAGAATAGCATCATATACCCATATCTACCCGTGCGTGTCGTGGTAAAAAACGAATTGGGAAAGGATCCAGGGAACTTACAGTTTGTAAAGGAAAATACAGGACAAGCCTTTTCTTTGTGCTTGTCATTAACATACTGTTGTTAGAGTATACAAAACATGCTCGCCTACTGAAAGAATGTATTAAAAATATCAATGTAACTTTAAGTAAATTAGTCCAATATATTTGCATAAACACGTAATGTTAATACTTTGGCCACATTTAAGTCAGCTTCGTCAGAGTCTCTTCAGCAATATCGCCAAATAAGACAAAGCAAAAAGGCGACCTCTTCATTGAATATTTGAGCGTATCTGATCAGTATTCCGGGCGGTGGCTGTTAGTTTGGTTAGGGGCTCGCTACAGTCTCAGAGGCGATTCCCTAAACAGATTACCTAACCACATTTATATCTTCAGAAGAACACAAATATTAGCATAATTAGTTCGACGTGTACGCCTCTCTAATATTAATGTGCCGCTTATGTAATCAATTGGTTAAGTAGTCTTTATTTAGGGGTTCATTATGATACAGCAACGTAATCAAATTCTCGTTAGGTAATTTGGGGGTTGTGTTTATTGCTGAAACAGAATATTTTGCTAAATAAATTTATGTGAATTTGGGCCAGATTTGTCGAGTGGCGGCCACGGACCGAAACGCTTCGTAGGTAGGTATCATAATGATCCTATTTTGACGACTACGCAAAATACTCTTTATAGAAAATGGTTTCAAAATATGCTTAAACCTATACATTCGTTTTATAACATAATTATATAATTATTTTTTTCAATTTGCTTATTTATGTTTAAAAATTACGAAAATGAGTTCGTAACAGGTTGGAACCCAAATCGACGTCACTTATAATAAAATAATATCATTAACACATAACTCAGTATTCACCAAATTTGTGTCATAATCTCATCAAGGAATCGGTTTTAATAGGCACAAATTAAATTGAGTTTGAATTTCTAGTAGATAAGCATTTATTAAAAAAGCTTACAGATAAAATTCCGGAAAATTTAAATCTGTTATAAGTAATTTGCGTATTTTGAATTTGTGTTACTTATTCCAACTGCTTTTAAGCTTTATAAGTACCTATTATGTTCAAAGTAAATATTTATCAGACAAAACAGGTATATTAATGTACTGCAATTTATTTATACGTAGTTATAGATGTATTTCCAGCGCCATCAGGATCAGCCGTATCATCTAATCGAAAAGGTCTCTTCAATACAATGATATCTCAAGATCACAAGCTGTTTAATCAACAAAGTAACTTTATAAACAAGTATTCATGAAATAATAGCCTAGACAGCTACAAAATAACACAGTAATATAAAACAATGCGTAATTTTTTTACTTTACAATGATGTCGTGGATGGATTATGACGTCATCAAGTGATAGTACCTTACATTGAATAAACTTAACACGTTCACGGACACTAAGTCACACGACTTTGACACAACTTTTTTGTATGAAAAGCTATAGCAGTTCTGTCGCATATTTTACAATACGTATGTTTCAAGAATGACACTAACTGCAAAAGCCTTCGACTGTTACCGCAGCTCTGTCTTATACAATAGTAAGTAGTCACTCTTAAGTGCGACAGAACTGCTGTAACAGCTGAAGAATCATGGGTTAGCGTTGATGTTTCAACTTCTATCTAGTTTTGAATAAACAACTCTTGCTTTTGATCAGTAGAATCCTTAGTCGAGACTAAAGGAAGCTCAGATAAATGATTGATACGATCAGGAGCCTAGGAAGATAACGTCTTTCAATATCAATGTAAGGATCGTGGGTTGGCGTTTGATCTTACTTTTATATGGATAGGACTTGAGGACCCGGAAGAGAACTCTTCTTGAAGAGTATCCTGGGAAACAGCGCAATCAAATAGCTTCTGTAACTTCTCATTTAGTACCTACTAGCGGGATGCCCAGATGTCACCCTAATGTTACACTTTTTCCTGTAAAACGATGTTTTTCCGTGGTGATAAGTAAACCATATTACTCAGGGATAGTATAGCTTTCTAATAGTAAAAGAATTTTTGAAAACGATCAGTAGTTTCAAAGATTATTGATATCATACACACAATCAAATCACAAAACGATCGCGTATTTTATCACTGAAATTTACATTAATTTATTACCATTTGAAGTGTTTTTGAATATATAAATGGAATTAGAGAGACAGTCTTTGAGTTTTTACTTATATTTCAATGTTATTGCATCATTATACATCTACAAACAGGCTACTTACATCAATTAGAAGTCCTTGAAATTTGGCGCCAAAACGGTCATATGGACGTGTCTGCTAAATATGACACTCACCGGCCGATTGAGGAATATGTCATAGATGCGCGAATGGTATACCCGCTCTGTCGTTGTGGGGGGTGGGGGGCGAGACGGATTACTTAAAACTTTTAACAAATGTAATAACTGCTCTAATTGACACTGACAATATTGGCAAAAGTTGCCCAGTGACACTTAAAAATGCTCTTCTTACTTTTGTATGAATCGAGCGCATGTCTTAGCAGCTCTGGCTAGAAAGTGCCCGCCACTATTGTAGGCTATAACAGTTCTGTCACTAGACCAAGTGCAAAAGCGAATGCTATGGCCTTTCTGTCCGTCAACGTGTTTTAATTCAACTCCTTTTGTAATAAGTTTGACACGAAAAAACATTACAATTTTTCACTTGTAAACTGTCACACACAAACCTCGTCTTTAAGCTCCTAATTGCTTATCCAGTTTGCAGACCGCAATGGTAAAGTTATAAAGCTCAAATCCCAAGCGAGTCGTTCATTGTTGAGAAATTCCTGGTGAACATACCATAAATTTTGCGCTCAGGGCAAAGTTTAGTGAATAATTTTCCGTGTCTCTGTTTATTATAAGCCGGCGGAGTTGGTCGCACTGAGTAATTACCAACACAAATGTGGCGCCAAGTGCTGATTCCTGAGTGGTAGACAACTGTGGAACTAATGGCACCACTTTTGATTGTGCCTTCTTTCTGTGATTGGTCGAAAATGTGTCAATGTCAAAATTCGGTTACTTCTAAAATTTAAAATTTAAATAAATGTCATGAATAATTCACACAGCGCCATCTAGCCCCAAACTAAGCAAAGCTTATTCTATAGGAACAAGATAGTTGATAATAACACTTCTTTTTCTTATAAAATCAATACATATTATGTATAGGACATACCCAGACTAAACACACATAATATATGAAAATTGACTTCACAAATATTTGTGTCTTGTAGGGGTCAAACCCACGACCTTCGGCGTAGCAGACAGGTGTACTAGCCGCTACGCCATCCACTTCTTATGGGTGCGTTTAGGCACAAGCGCTCCTGCTGCTATCTCCAATAAGCTTTGAGTTATCCTCCCCATTTATATCAATTTATCTAACAATTGACATTCCTTGAACTAAAAAAATAAGATTTTTTCGAATCACACTCAGTTTTTCAGATCAGATTGACTTAAAAGTTCCTATGTCTTTGTCTTGTAGCGTAAATGGGGTACATCCGTATTTGTATATCAAATGGCAAACTTAAGTTATATAACTTTTTAAGCACTCGCGATCACTTTCACTCATTTTAAGTATTAGACCGGGTCTATCGCGATAGTATTTAGGTAAATATTAGTAATTTACCTGTGTCCCGACGTTTCAACACAGTTTCATGTATTGTGGTCGCGGGTTGACTATTGAGGTAAATTACTAATATTTACCTAAATACTATCGCGATAGACCCGGTTTAATACTTAAAACTTAAGTTATACTAAGCTGCATTTTTATTTACGCAAAGTGCTTGGTGCATTGAAAACAAAGAAGTATTATCTTAGAAGATTTATAAATAGAGTGAGGCTTTATAGAACTGCCTGAACCGAGTAATTGAGACCTTACTCAGATCCGTCGTCGACAGCTTGTGTAACTGAGTTTGAAGGCAGCTGTACAACTTTTTTTCTTTTTTCGCCGCTTCCAAGGAAGTTATTACAATTTTTAACTTTTCCAAATGGTATAATTTCCGCCAGTAATGTCAAAGCGAGAGGAAAATTAGTGTTCGTCCCTTTAAATTAACTCATTCTACTTTGAGAAACAACATTAATTATGTAAATGGAGGGTTTTATTTCACTTGCTACACGGGGACAGTTATATGGGGGTTGTAAAGATAACTAATTATGAATTGCATCATAAAGCCGTCCTTGATTACAAAAGGTACAAAGCATAATACAAATGCATGACGAATGGCATTTTACTACAAACAACGTGTAGACTTTCCTGAAACATTTGAATTAATTACTTGTAACATTCAAAATTAACCTTTTTAATACAGGGTTTCTGGTATTATTATTTCACGATTTCGTAGATAACCACAGGGCGAGAAACTGAACAACTTTCAACCAAAAAATATTTTGATTCTTAGTTTATGAGTAAAATATAATTAGTAAATTTTAAAATATTATAAGTTTTCTTAAAAAGTACAATGTTTTATAATTATATTGAAATAGTATTGTGACCGTTCAAAATAAATCAGTTAATTATGATTAATTTTATTAGTCGTTACTAGATTGTACATTTTGTTTATTAATTGTTACTTATAACTTTTTAAGCACTCGCGATCACTTTCACCCCTTTTTAGTATTAGACCGGGTCTATCGCGATAGTATTTAGGTAAATATTAGTAATTTACCTGTGTCCCGACGTTTCAATACAGTTTCATGTATTGTGGTCGCGGGTTGACTCACTAATATTAAATTACTAATATTTACCTAAATACTATTGCGATAGACCCGGTAAAATGAGTAATCGTTACTTGATGTATTGCAATTTTAGGCAATGGGCTGACAACCTGTCCCTATGGGGATACACAATTTTCCGAATGACCCTCAAATATTTGTCAGACGTGGCGTAAATGTCTGTTATAGACGTGATATGTGTGTGTGTGTGCGTGTGTGTAACTAGATTTGAGAACTTGAACAACAGTGTGCTTGAAACGATATTGATGACATGACATATTACCAGTACCCCATATAAACTGTTATTTGCCTGTTTTCAAGAAGTACTATTTTCAAATTAAACATGCTGACAAGCAACACGTAGGCAGGCAACGCATACTAACGAGATCACGTGACGTGGCATCTCTACCGGAGCTGAACACACTATTAACACACTTATTATTCACACAGAGCACGACCGCGTGCGAGGCATGGAAAAATCCAATTAACTTCATGTGCAATACCCAATAATATTCTGGTATTGTTAGTACAGTAGACGACCGATGTGGCGCAGTGGTAGTGCGACTGTCTGCGACGCAAAGGTTCCGGGTTCGATTCTCGGTGGGACACTCACAAAAGTTGATATTTATCTCTTTGCGAATTTGTTCCCGGTCTGGTTAGGACATTGCAAGGTGAACCAACTGATTGTCCGAAAAGAAATGGTTAACGTGGCACGTTGAGCCGTCGGTCCTGGTTGCTGTCTATGATTACTTAGACGGCGGTCGTAACACAACCATGTCAGAGGCCTACTAGTGGTAGTAGGTGGTTGAAAATCTTTGACACCAGGGTTCATCGGGTCGTTGGATGACTCGGTGTCCCACACGAAAAGAGAGAGAGAGTACAGTCAACATCACGTGCAGTTAGACACTCAAACTGCCAATGTAAGTCTTATGCACGCGGCATAAGAATGGCCTAGTCCAAACTATCTAACCCAGCCTGATCATGACTGTACTAAATGCCTGGTGAACATACCCTATCACTTATTGTTATTATCAGTGTAAGACTAAATTTTAAACTTTCGCGGTTGTTTACACTATTCATAGTCTTAATTTAAAGGTTTTTACCGACGATTTATTTTTACGAAGAAGAATGAGGGTAGACAGATATGTTTGTCCCTAGCAGCCACCCGCAGTTCCACTAGTTTACCCGTGATCATGACGCTTGCAAAAGCGTTGAAATATCGGGAACTCTCATTAAAAATAATTAGTTTTTTAAATTTTAACTTTGAATGAGTGTAAGCTTTGAAAACATATTGTTGACGATTCAGTTAGGTAATATTCCAGACTCTTTGTACGAGTATCTTCCTTTTTTTAAGGGTGATTTATCAGTTGTCAGGTTTTAGTTTAGAATAGCATTACCCCATTTCTTGCTCGTGGGAGTTGTAAGAAGCGACTAAGGGACTCGGGGGTGTGTATTGCAATTTTTAGCGATGGGCTGACAACCTGTCACTATGGCGATACACAATTTTCCGGATGACCCTCAAATGTTTGTCAAACGTGGCGCGGATGTCTGTTTTGTTCGGCCGTTTGTGCTCTGCCCACCCCGCAAGGGATTATAGGCGTGACATGTGTATGTGTGTGTGTGTATGTACCTATGCAGGTTTTAGTTTTTAAACTGCATTTTTATTAGTGCGGCAACAGAAATACGCCTTCCGTGTGAATCTCAATCGGATAGACTGCCAGACGGACGAACAGCGATGACTCAACAGATCGTCCCGTTTTTACCCTTACGGAACACTAAAAACGAAAAAAGGCTGAGTAAATAAGTTAATTTTAACGTTAATTTAACTCACGCAACGTCTACAATATCTTGCCCGATGAGGTCACGAGACTTTGGGCCCCAATTCCCTTATTATTTTGCCATTGTAATGCCATCGACGTTCAATGAACATTCTATTCCCATTGTGATTTTTGATACTAACTGTTAGCGGAATACGGCCCCAGGGCCCCAATTCTTTTATTATTTGGCTATTGTAATGCCAACCACACTGAATTATAATTGCCATTGTGAATACCAAACAGCCTAAATCATCCATCTAACACTTTAAAGAAAAACAAATGAGAAGCTTTTCAAATAACGGAATATGGCACCTGTCATTTAAAACGGGATTTGCATCCCTTCACCCGTCAAATTAACGCCACGAACGTATTTAACCTTCTCCCCTCAACAAATGGACGCAGGATTTACCTTTTGGGCGGCGAGTTAACCGGACACCCGCGTAATGTGAACTAGGGGATGGAAACCGGAATACAAGAATTTCTAAAGACCGGAATATCGAAACAAATTTCCGATATTTCAATTCCGATTGCATAGCTTTAAAATCGTTAAAACCAGTTTGGAAAAATATATTTTTATGTTTATATATATTGTTATGTTTTGTTGGGGCATTACCATTCAAAATTCTGTAGTTTGCTACCGCCTGCCTCCGTTTGCAAGCATTTTGTCACGCAAATACCTAAGAACCGTTCACGACTCCAGCGAAAACTTCTTACAATCGGAAAAATATTGATCCGAAAGAAATTCTTATTATGTTTATCATAACTTACCAAAACCCGAATTCAAAACGGGAATTAAGTTCTAACATCGTAATTCAAGACCGGTTTTGAGAACAGTCCGATTTTACATGCCCTATTGCGAACGTGCTATTTGAAGTATAAAAGGAATTGATATACCTTTAAAGTTTAACCCTTCATCCGGTCTCGCTTGTTGACAGCAAGTTACTTAATTTAAATACAGTCTATTTAATTTGCATTCATGAGTCTACGAGAGTAGGTAACGTGAAAATAGTTTTTATTCAGAGCTAATCTAAAGCGACTTATATCTATTGATACTAAGCTAAACGAGACTAAAATTAAATAAAGCGATTAAACTGAATAGGTCGTCTAGTGCACTCCCGTAATAAATATGTATTACTGAGGTAGGTATATTTTACAATCTGTCAGTTATTACAAAACGCTATCCTTGTTAATACAAAAAACATGGTTAAAACTGTTTGACAACGTCGAATCGTATGAAAAATAACTTACGGTCTTATTACAAAAAAGTTAGAGTGGCGTTTAATTAGTGTTTAAATATTTTTTCTTTACATACGATTTGACGTTGTCTAACAGTTTAAACCATGTTTTTTGGTATTATCAAGGTAAACGTTGTGTAATAGCCGTCGGTCCCGGTTGCTGTCTATGATTACTTAGATGGCGGTCGTTACACAACCATGTCAGAGGCCTACTACTAGTAGTCGGCGGTTGAAAAACTCGGACACCAGGGTTCATCGGGTCGTTGACGATTCGGTGTCTCACACGAAAAGAGAATAACTGTCAGATTGTAAAATACACCTTAGTAAAAGTACAGTTTGTTTTTCGGCTTTTAAGTTAATCAGCTTGAATTGTTTTGGCATTAATCCATAATCGGCATGTATATGATACAGTAAAACCACTGAGCTTATTATGCCGGGCTGATAAACTTCTAATAGGATACGGTGAACGTGGCCCGGAATTTCATGTTTCATTTAATCATTTGTCGTCCAATGAACCTTTCCCGCGATGTTAACAACAATTAGGGATGGAGACAATGCTGGGTTGAGGCTGCTACTAGTGTTCCAAGAGACTCTAAGGTTTTCTCTCACTTGTTACGTTTTTAACGCAACAGTCAGATGAAAGTGCCGTGTGATGCCGGCTTAGAAAGGCATTACCCCATTTCTTTCCCGTGGGTGTCGTCAGAGGCGACTAAAGGACTGGAGGGTGTGTATTGCAGTTTTAGGCGATGAGCTGCCAACCTGTCAAATATTGTGTCTATGGCGATACAATATTTTCCGAATGACCCTCAAATTTGTCAGACGTGGCGTAAATGTCCGTTTTTGCAGCCGTTTTCGCCCTGCCTATTCTGCAAGGGATTAAAGGCGTGATATGGCGCTTATGGCGGTGGGTTTACTGTGCGTAACGTCCGTCAAGTCGTTTGACACACGCGTACGTTACGCACAGTAAACCCACCGTAGCCGTATTTGTATGGAAATAAGATTGGTATTCGCAATGTCCTTTCGTCTGACACAGTGAGTACACATACATGCAGGGTAGGCAGAGCGTAAACGGCCGCAAAAATAGCAAATATTTGAGGGTCATTCGGAAAAGTGTGTATTGCGATAGTGACAGGTTGTAAGCCAATCGCCAATTGCAATCTACAATTGCAATACACACCCTCGAGTCCCTTAGATGCCACTTACGACTCCCACGGGAAAGAAATGGGGTGATGCTATTCTAAGCCAGCATTACATGGCACTAAATTTTGGAAAATCAGGCATTGGACCACCTATTCGTTCGATACCATTCCGTAATGGCGGATGTGAATTGGTTATGATTTTCTTTTTCGTGTTTATTTCAGTGTTTGGTGAGTAGGTAATCCTGATAGTGTTTCTAGCAACAAACTATTCCTAAACTGAACATTAAATAGGAAACTATCATTAATGCATATATTTGACATTATATCATAGTGATGAGCTGGTCAGTACCCCTCTACCCTTGATAATTTTGTAACTAGAAACACCGGACTATCCTCTTGCAAGATTTTTCCATAGTCAGTTAAGTTGGTATTACACTCTTCTGCTAGCAGGGCCCGGTTCGGTGAACATTGCTGGATAATATCTTGAAGTTATTATGACAGACGTAACATAAACAGATATGTATTCCAAATTGGTCCCTGGTGGTGAATAGTGTAATTAATACCAGCAAATTCACGTATGGTGCAGCGTGGCTTGAAAGTCAAAAAGGCTCAAACCCAGTCACTTTGGCTCGAGTCTTTTAGAACACTATTAGCGGAGACACAAAGGGAGTCCCAATTGGGCCGATTAGCGAACATGTGATCCGACCCAGTAGTCGGCAAGCCTTTTATCTCGTGCTAGCAGACCCAGCTATACGAGTGTAGGGTGAACTTTTACTAGTGACCGATAGCGAAAACTCAAGACGGGCTGGTGATAAGGAACAATTTTTCCTAAGAAACATAGGTCGAAATACGGAAAAAATAACCTTCTATACAAATTGCCGATCAGCTGATTTAAATTACTACAAAAACTAAATAAAAATTTGTTATGTTCCGTGGGGAAAGTTGTTCCTTATCACCGCCCGTCTTAAGATTTCGCTATTGGTCACTAGTAAAATTTCACCCTATATGGGGTGTAAGGGACGGTGTACCGAACACTTTGCAGGCATGATCAGACCATGAAACTAAACAACTTTTCTTTGGATGATATGTTGGTAAACGAGAAAAAATTTGACCTCTCATACAAAATTCCCGATCAGCTGACTACATTTCTATGGAAATTCGAAAAAATACCGTTTCCCAATATAGGTTCCATTGTAAAAGTTATTCAGTTTCACGGTCTGATCATGCCTGCAAAGTTTCCGGTACACCGTCCCTTACACCCTGTATCAATATTATCTGTAGGCTCTTTGTATTAAACTCGTTATCAGCTAGGCGCGTTTCATTTGCGACGTGTGTATGTATTTCCAATCACAATTGATATCCATTCAAATGTAAACACACCGCTTTTAAACGTTTTGTAAAATTTCTAGGTACAGTCCGTGTTGTTACAAAAAAGTAAGAGGCGCATTTAAACGCTGTGTAAATTATTTTCCATATGACATCTAACATGCTTCTTGTGACGACCGCCGTCTAAGTAATAATAGACTGTAATTGGTATCCTCTGAAGCACGGACCCATCTTGCTTTTCGGATAATCAGGTGGATCCGCCTATCCGCCGGAATAAATGACCCTTTGTTTTCCTTGATACAACTGCTATACACCCGCTTAATTTTATTTAATTCATTGCTTTCAAAGATGCGGTTGATCATTAAAAAAACATCTTTATATTCTCAACGTTCCGTATTGCAAGACATTTCTGAATAATATTTTGGGTATATCGAGTAATGAAAAGGAAATAAGAAGTGGCACAAGTATTACGGGTATAGGCACTAGTACTGCTCATTCAAGGTATCAACTTATACTGGTTATAAATAAATTGAAATACATCCATCAGCTAAAAGCGCAAAATTTTCATTTGCTATTCTTACAACAAATAAATATAAAAGAATTAAACAATAAAAAATTAAAAGCAAGGAATAAGATGGTTCCATAGAAAGTTCCTTGTATTTATTTATCGTACGCTTCGATTCCATTAGGATAACAGCAATGGTAGGTGACTTGACAATAATAAAACAGAATATAATAAATCTTATACTTCCCTTTCAAATAATATCTTTCTGAAATATGGCTTATATCGAACAAAAACAAAATGAGCAGTCCGCCAGCACTGGTCTGGCAACTCGGCTTGGTTGGCATGTAATTAAAACTTGCACAATTAAGCACAACCAAGAAGGAAAACTCGGGCAAATTGAGATAAGATTTATTCTTCAAGTAGTTCCCGAACGAAGCTTGCCAACTTGTGCGATAGTACGATGCGGCGGAACGACCTCGCGAATAATCGCATCATGTGTAAGTTCTGCCAAGTAGTCGCTAGTCTTTGCCAAAAAATCTTGTTAACAAAATTATTAAGTATGTAGGATGAAATTTTACTAGTGACCGAAAGCGACACCTCAAGACGGGCTGGTGATAAGGAACAACTTTCCCCAAGAAACATACATACATATATTGCGCCCATATCCCCTGCGAGGTAGGCAGAGCGTCAACGGCCGTAAAAACAGACATTTACGCCGCGTTTAACAAGCATTTGAGGGTCGTTCGCAAAATTGTGCATCGCCATAGTGACAGGTTGTCAGCCCATCGCCTATAATTGCAATGCACACACTCAAGTTCCTTAGTCGCCTCTTACAACACCCACGGAAAAGATATGGGGTGATGCTACTCTAAGCCGGCATCACAAGGCAACATAGAAACATTGGTCGAAATATGAAAAAAATTAACCTCTCAAATTGCCGATCAGCTGGTTTGGGTTAAGTTAGTAAGTAAATAACATTTTATTGCAAAATAAGAAAAAGAAAACGGAACAAAGAATATATTAAAATAAAAATGCGCAAAGGTGGCCTTATCGCTAAGAGAGTCTTACAGACAACCTTTGGGTACAGAAAGTAATAAATAAAGAGTCAGACATCCTGCCCGCGCTTGAATATTTTGCAAGTTTTCAAAAATTGTGTAAATAACACGAGAATTTTTTAAAATTTGGTATCCAAAGAGACATAATTAAGCAAATAAATATAAAAGAAAATGATAATTAATTGTATAATAACCTCAAATACATATTAAATAAATACTATAGTTAAATATAGGGTTACTTTGGAAGCTCAAAATATTTTTGTCATATTTCATTATTGATTATGACTACAGTGTACCAACAATAAGTCTTTATGATACAGTCGAAATGTTTTTGCCAACTATACAGGAGAGAAAGTATGAAGCGGAATGTAGATGTTGTGATACCAACACAAAAGAGCTTGTGAGAAACTTCGTAATGTTCTCTCATACAAATTCAAAAGCTTGCAAATCTCAGTTTCAGCTAGAGCTAAGACGGTTCTCTCATTTGTCGTCCGTCGCTGCGTATTTTAACGTACCGTAACGCATGCACCTGTCAGACAAATAGAAAAAGCAAATTCCAATCTTATTTCCACACAAATACGGCTACGGTGCGTTTACAGACGCGTCTGTCAAACGACTTGATAGACGCATTTGTTACGCACCGTAGCCATGGCACGGGAATAAGATCGGAATCCTCAATTTATTTTCGTCTGGTAGACGTATGCGTTACGGTGCGTTAAAAATACGCAGCGACGGACGACAAGTGGAAGAACCGAAGACTTCTCTGTATTTTCTGCTTTCAGGCCAGAGAAAATAGTACAAACTGTTTAAGAAAATCTTACAAAACACCATAAAATTAATATTTTCAAAAGTGGTTTCTCAAATCCGCAACGTTCATGCCAAAACCACATGTACGTGAGTGTAATAATTTTGTTTAAAGGATTAGCAGTGCAAGTGGAAAGCTCCAAAAAGTGTAAGTAACCGAGGGTCATTAGAGTGATAAAAGCGAGCCAAGTCTCCGAAGGCACTGTTGGGACAATCCGATTAGGAAGCTAGCGCACGATGGTAAAAAAGTAACTTTTTCTGTTTTCTGAAGCGAAAATTTACCCTTTTGATAAAATGTCTTGGAACTGAGTAAATTTATTTACTCTATTTATGAGCAATTTCGTCGAGACGCAAGTCTTTTGTTCTGATGTATCTGCAAAGCATTAGTTTGAAGGTAGGCAGAATACATATTAAATATTGATCGTAGGTTATATAAATACCTGTGACGTCATATAAATAATTACTAAGGGACGTAAGAGTTACATGTGTATTGCAATTTTAAGCGATGGGATGACTATCACTTTGGCGATACACAATATTCTGAATGACCCTGAAATATTTTTCAGACATGGCGTAAATGCTCGTTTTTAAGGGCATTTACGCTCTGCCTCCCCCGCAAGCGATAAAGGCGTGATATATGTATAAATGTCATACAATACAGTAGGACAAAAATATATTGTTTTATCTCACACAAAGACATAACACGGCAATTTTATTATTCAATATATTACTATGGATGTCGTCATAGAAATCTAAGCTATGAACACCGATAAGTTCTTTTAAGCGCATACCGAGTGATTACAAAAAATTGACATGGTTTAAGCCACTTGACAACGTCAAATCATATGTATTTCTTTAATACTGTCTAAACGCGCCTCGATATTTATTAACACCTATCAACCTAGGTCCGAGTACCTCATAAGGACAGAATTCACAGTTATCAATGTGTGTACAAGAAGATCATCAACAGCAAAATTATTCCGAATCTACGTTGTAAAATAAGCAATTAGCTACGTGACGTGGATCAAGGCGCGAACCGCAAGTACCAAGCTACTTGTTTATTTATTATTCTATTGCCCCACTCGAAGCGGAGTGGCGGGAAAAGCCACAATGCGACCCCTCTGATTGAATATTAGCCACTGTCGCACCAACCAAGGGTCTCTTTTTATGCAAAGAGCCAAAACAATAAAGTATTTTTAAACAAAAAGAGGTCACAGACTGCATAAAGACACCCAACATATCTTCTGTACATAGGGTGTGACGGATAAAATTGCCTTCTTACTGTGTCGGAAATACAACATCAATACTTTTTACTGACCCCACACTCAAGTAAAACACTTGCTAAGGTCGTCGAATGATAAAAAGCCTGTCTGGACCTTGTGAGTGAAGCAAGAGCTATATCAGCGAAACATCAAGTTATTTTCTAATTATTTCACGATCAAGTCATATCATTCATGTTGTAGGTTAAAGGGCGGGGCACACCGGCTCCGTATCCGTTCCGTATCCAGCTCTCGTCCGTAGTCACGCACGAACTTATGACGTTGTAATGTATGGGACTGTATGAGATACAGCACACCGCTTGCGTTGCGTATCCGTTCCGTGCTGCACGCAAGCGGTGTGCCGTATCTCATACAGTCCAATACATTACAACGTCATAAGTTCGTGCGTGACTACGGACGAGAGCTGGATACGGAACGGATACGGAGTCGGTGTGCCCCGCTCTTTAGATTTGGTAAAGTTTAGCCATCTACGTTTCGGCTAGTTAAGAAATCTTTCTTCACGGAGGTCGACAGATCACATACACCCGCCTGTTACCAGCCGAAACGTAGAGGGCTAAAGTCTCTACCAAATCATGAACAAGTTAGTCGTGTTAACCTAAATCATGAGGGACAAAGTTATAACTTAGTGCATTTTTTTGTTGTATCAGCACATCACATTACGAGTATTACACGAACTTGATACTCCGCCACTCGTTTCACCGACTTAACTGTACATATGTCGACAATGGATTCACCGGTTCAAGATTCGCCGAATTCATCATTTACCGCGTCACTGCTTGCCGACTACATACCTATAGGTATTGTTGTTCGTCAACTTCTAGCCAACAAGACAGAACAGAAGTCAACTGTAAAAATATACAGGGTTATTTTTTAGTCAGTGCGCAAACTTATACCATGATATCAGAATCGTTAATAGGACATTTTAGGCAAATAAAAAAATATGTTTTATTTTTATTATTATTTTATTTTTGTCTGCCCCATAAAAAATAAATCATGGACACACTACTTTTCAATCGGGGGTGCGTGAAAATGGCAACAGCGCTCGCGCAGCGCACCCTTCAGTCAGTTTCAGTTCTAGCTTTGATTCCGTCGCGGGCGGGCGCGCACCTGTGTGACACTACTTTTCCCGCCGATCCCGAATTGATTTCGCGATGTCGAATTTTACGTTTCGCGAGTTTTACGAAATGGTGCGTTCGTACTTTTTAAGTGGGGAAAATACCCGAGCAGCCCAATGAATGTACGCGGACGAAAGTTTACCTCGACTGCGTAATGCTGGCGTTGTGGACCCTCGCGTACCGAACCCAAGAACATTCCTCAACGTTATGCAGCGGCTGTTGGATCACGGGATTACGGTAAGTAACTGTTAATTAAACGACTATTGTACTTAGCTACCTACTGCCTACCTAGTGTTCTAGGTAAACTTTTCATTTTGACGGTCCTAAGCCCGTAAAAGTATGAAGGGAAAATTGGAATCATCTTTTTAAAGGCTCAGCTACACAAGACCGGCGCGCGATAGCCGCGTTCCGGCCATACGATTTTTTTTATGAATGCCCGATCAAATCACACCCTGTTATTTTTGTGTGAGTAGACCGTTTTTAATCTTTATTCCTAAATAACCACTCAAGGTTAGTTCACACTTCTTCTTCTTAGCGTGTCGATAAAGCGTGAGTCCAGTAATGTGTGGCCGGCTTTGGGTTTCGTCTCGATGGGTTTCTTGTACACACATGATGTCACAGTGTGTAGTCCGGCTGAGTTCAGAAAGGATTTCTGACTTGGCCTGTGAGAAACCTTCGATATTAATCGAGACTACGCACAAAGCCGGCTTTAGGGCTGGGCTTCTAGGGCTTCACACTGACGTAGTAGCAACATTTTAGTGGCCTAATCAACTTTGACTGTCATACTTTACTGAATTTTTCGCTCCTCTCTCATAAGCGCACAAAATTGCCGTTTACTTTACTTTAAATGCAGTTGTACTTTAAGGATAATTCGGTTAAAATCATCGAAGGGCAGGCACGCGCTGTGCAGATGAATTTCCCGCCACGCCGTGCCGGCGCCCGCGCCGGCGTCAGATTTCTTCTAAAAATTTAACCGTAGGCGCCACTATGTCTGGCGCTGTTAGACGCGGTGACTAATCGCGACGTTGTCAAACCATCACAACCTCTGTTGTATGCAGGTTGTGTAGGCTTTTTAGGTACTATCAGCAACGGCTCCAGTTGCCATTAAAGTCTTTACTGGTTATTTTTAAAGAATATTAGAAAAACCTTTGAATGTTGATCTTTTAAAATGGGTATCAATCTTTTCTGGTTATTCTTGTTAACTGTAAGAAAAACCATTCTTAATTTGATACGTAGATGGTTACTCGAGGTGCTGTACAATCCCGAGTTACCGTTATGGATTAAACATTTACATGTCTTGCTTATGCTAGTAGTAGCTGCTAATTCTTAACCAAACTGGGAAAAATCCAACTACGTGATTAACAAAATAATCTTGTCTCTCCGCCCGCATAAACTAGAAACAGGTACCATCAAATCAAGAGACCAACTTTCAAACCACTACACCACGGAGGCAGTTTAAGTGTAGGTACTTGTGAGATAGGTACTTAGTTGTTGTAGGTATCACCCGCACGCACCCCGGTACCAATAGCGGTCATTAACCTGGACTGGTCATTGACCTGTGCTGTAGGTAGAAGCTAGAACACAGTCAGCTGATAGGTATAACTGGGCCGCGCGCGACGTTGCCAAACCGAAACACAGCTAGTGAACCTAATAGGGTGATCCACACTTACGTACGATCCTAGGATAAGTTTAAGTGCGATTATTTCAATTTTTTTGTTCTAAGTCAGGTGTAAAAAATAAATACATATTTTCTAAAATTTGATAACCATTACGTATGTTGAAGCTGCGCACTGACTAAAAAATAATCCTGTATATTGCATGTAGCTACATTAAAATTATGTCACTTGTAATCAGAATGTATTCTACGAGAAAAGAAAGCCGCGGTAACAAATCACAGAGAGTTTTAACCACGGCCCTGATTCTCTTATTTTTTGCCGACGACTCAACTGTCATTCTATTGCCAATGTGATTTTCTATAGGTACTTCAAACTGTTTGAGGTATACGAAACGGCAAAAACCATCCAACACTCTTTTGAAACACAGCTGAGACGCTTTTATATTTTACGCAAATAGCGGAATACGGCCCCAGTCTTTCCAAAGTCTCCCTAGCTTTAATTTGAAACTTTTCCTGAACAAAGGTTATAAAAGAAAGCTTTCGGGTCGGATTAGGAGAGCTTGCTGGGGCAACGTCATGAACGAATAATAGGAATGAAACTTGTGACACGCCCGGCTTACTTAACTGACATCGTTACATAGATATGACGCGTGATTTGACTTCCAAGGCTGCTTAAACCTGTGATTTGTTATGATCATTCTGTGGCCAACCAGAAATGGAGACTGATGCGCGCCCTTCTCACGATGCGGGCACTATTATTCGCATCTCGGATTAAACTAGGCGCCTTCGCCACTACATCAGTTTCCTTTTAACGTTCCATTCGTCGTATTGGGCTGTTGAGTTTGTATTATTTAATAATTTCATACGAAAAATGCGGCCTAAGGAATATTCTAACTCTACAAACGGTCTAAGCTTATTGCAAAATAGGGTGAAACGAAAAGTTCAACCACGGATTTTGCACATGAGGTCAGATATGGAATATTGAACGTTAAATAAAGTTCATAATAGAAAAAACTATGTAGATGGTTGTGACGGCAATTTTTACTTATTTGCCCAATCTAAATTTCCGTAATCCCATACAAACACCGGATATCATGGCAAACGTCAAATGACGTCTGTCACATAGGTATCACAATATCGTATGATGTGTGTGTAATTCACGTATGTTTTGTTTTCTAGGGGTTCGCAGCGATAATGAATAAGTAAGTGTTTATTATGATCATGCCCCAAAACTTTTTGTTAAAAAATATGTCGTAAGTACAGATTTAAATCAACAGTGGAAACTTACAGCGGGTAGTGTAAAAATAGAGTTTTTATTTTAATTGATATGACATATTTTTTCAACTTAAATGTCATATATCACAACCACAAATATTTGGAATACAATTTCCGGTTGTAATTTGATTTCACTAACATTAAAGTTCAAAATAAACATTTTCATGTGTTCGTAGCCCTGTTGTAGCGTTTTGCTACGAATATAATTTAACTGGAAATAACTCTAACGAGCAGTTAATTAATTAAACTTTTAACTGTCCAATATAGCAGCAGGTACTGTTGTTTTAATAGAACTTCATTAACAAAATTGCTCATGGATAAATTGTTGATATTTATTTTATTTTAAAATTAGCATCTTTTAATTAATTGTATGTATGCATTAACTTAATTGTACCACAAACCAAATTAACAATACAGTTAAGGATGGAATAAAAACTAGAAGCACAGCGGCAGATTTATCTCACATAGGGATTTCTTCCAATCAACCTTTGAGAGACTAATAGAATATGTAATTTACAAGCAAACTACCATAAAAGTATGTTAGTGTTTGCTAGGGTATACATTAATGCCCGTTTTATTTTCTACGTGCCGTGCTATTCGAAGCCGTGTAATGCAAGTTTAGAATAACATCACCCCAATTCTACTCATGGGTGTCGTAAAACGCGACAAAGGGATAATCATCCAGGGAATGGGCAGCAGCGTTCCCTGTCAATGCAACATCTTGCACTGAGCTCACCTCACCAATCCGCCTGCCAAGCTTGGTAAGTATGGCAATACCCCCCAATAAGGGGAGGCCCATGTCTAGCAGTGGACTAATGTTAATGTTTTTAATATATTCTTCATCGACTCTGTAATTTTTGGATCTACCGGCAGCATTATTACCAAAATATTGAATAATCCAAATGTCAGTGGCAGTCCGGAGGTAAACGCGTGGCACCGGAGATTGCATTCGTATCTACCGTCAGTTTATCTGGATTTCATTTAGAAGTGCCATTTCAGTGCATGTTTGGAAATTGGTTGTTTTATAAATACAAAATTCGATGCATTATTGAACATAGTTATAATCATTCAAAACATACCTTTAGATCTCTACGACAAACGGTTTAAACTTACTTATTTCGAAGAATAAAATTTCAACTACGGATTACGAATCGACAATTCCGCACACTCGCATAAAAAAATGGTGATATCTTAGATGAGATTGGTCCTCGTTGAGCGCTAGCGAACCTATCATTTATCTATGGGTGAGACTTTCACTGCTGTAGTATAACTAATTGCCCTGAACTGTACATTGTGTTGTAATCAAATGCTTGCTTCGCAAGAAACATCTACAGTATGGCTATTAGACTTTATAACATCCTACCAGATAATATTAAAAACTTGCCGGTATCGAAGTTTAAAGCGAGCCTGTAAAACATATGCCTTAGACAATGTTTTTATGATTATAAGGAGTTTATGGAATTGAAATTTTGATCTTGACATTTTTAATTGATATTTTATGTGTTTTATTATTTTATGTAGTTTAGTTCAGTTTTTACGCTGTTTTATTATTGTTTGTGCCTAATTATTTGATGTTTTGTTTGACTTCTGTTAATTTTGCATCTTGATTTTATGTGACTAATAGTAATTAATTGTATATTAGATGTAATTTTTTGAACTTGGTTTTTGTGACATTGTTATTTATTGATTCATTTTATAATTTATAGATTTGCATACCATAACTTGGTGCAACATGCTTGACCTTATAAATTGTAACATCTTGTATTTTACCATGTTTGCAAGCAAATAAATGTTTCATTCATTCAAATACGCATACGAATATGTATGAAATACAGAAATACTGGATCCATTATTTTCTACCTTCAATAACGGACGTAGTAATTTCACTAAAAGCATTTCTATCATTGTTGGCCCATTAATCTTCGAGCATAGTGATTTCACAACCGTTATTGTGAATGGTACTACACTTAAAAGATTAAATTGATCGCTCAATAAATAAAAACAGAATGAAACAAAGAGCCTTAAATCATTTAACCATTACAAAGTTACTAGGTAGAAAGAGGTTATAATGTATGAACTGGAATGGTTGGTAAAGTGTAAAATGTAATATCACTAATGACTAAATAGTATAAAATAAATCACCTCCTGTGTCCCTATATGATTTTGATGCGGTTTTCTTCAGTAGATAAAGTGATTTAAAGAAAAGGTTTTTTTTCAATATTTTTCCGTGGGAAAACGGTTAGATGCGGGTGCAACCACTGGGCGAGCCTCCAACTAAATAGGTAGGTACAGCATTTGAGATAATGCTACCTCGGGCACTTACGGTGGCTATCACCGTGGCTATCACATAACCCGTCCCGTTTAAGGTTGAACAAAATCGCATGGAAACACCGCATATCGTGGCACACTTGCGGTGGTCAATAAGCTGTCATTTGCTTGATGGCTTGCAAAACTGTACGTGTGCGATCCATTTCTGTGCTAATTTCATAGTAGGAATATACTAATGTGTAATTTTCAGCAATTTTGACAATATCTTTGAAGGAGGTTTACGTGAGCTACTTGTTTATAATTTGGTAGAGAGTTTAGCCTTCTTTTCGGCTGGTTAAGGCAGCCTTCTTCACGAAGGTCGACAGATCACATACGTCCACCCGTCAGCTGTGATTGCCGAACAAAACAATTAAGTAGCGTAAGTACGTTTCATGAGTAATTAAACGAACAAGTATCAATATTGAGAAATCGGCAATCACAGGCTGACGGGCGTATGTAATCTGTAGACCGTATTAAAGAAGGCTGCCTTAACCAGCCGAAACAGTGATTGACTGGCCCGATGGTATACTGGATAGTACCTCTGCCTGCTACGCCGAGGGTCATGGGTTCGATCTCCACACAGCACCAGTATTTGTAAGTCACTTTTCAAATATTTGTGTTGAGTCTGGGTGTTTTCTATGTATTGTATGTATTTTTATTTACAAAAAATAAGTATGTATGTATTATATCAGCTATCTACTTCCCATAGTACAAGCTTTGCTTAGTTTCGGGCTAGATGGCGCTGTGTGAAATGTCTAAGATATACATATATTATTATTTATAGAGGGCCAAATTCTACTAAATCATAAACAAATAAGTCGCGTAAACCTACATTAATAATGAGTTGATACTTGTTCGTTACTTAAATTCAAATTCAAGTTTCAAAGTAAAACCTATCTAGATATTTTCTCCAATTTACTTACAGGACTTGTTCAATGGATGATAGCCGAGGCTGGCTCGCGGCCCGTCGCGTGCAGTCGCAGCGTTTGCAGATAGAGCGTTATTTACTGCATGCTCGGCAGCTCGTAACTTCAGCTTAAACTCCTTGTTACAAACCTTATACCACCTCGATTTGTCCGAAGTATAAATTTAACTTACGGCATACTACACACACACATACATATTATATCAAGCCTGTATCCTATGAGTAGGCAGAGCGTAAACAGCCGTAAAAACAAACATTCACGCCGCGTCTGACAAACATTTGAGGGTCTTCAGAAAATTTTGCTACAGTGACAGGTTTTCAGCCCATTGCCTGAAATTGCAATACACAATTAC
Organism: Tuta absoluta; assembly: GCA_027580185.1. Taxonomy (NCBI): domain Eukaryota; kingdom Metazoa; phylum Arthropoda; class Insecta; order Lepidoptera; family Gelechiidae; genus Tuta; species Tuta absoluta. The sequence continues at coordinate 2,883,187 of JAQAHW010000004.1, forward strand.
ACATATAACCCTCGAGTCCCTTAGTCGCCTCTTACAACACCCACGGGGAAGAAAGAGGGTAATGCTATTCTCAGCCGGCATCACACGGCCACTAAACTAAATTGTCGGCATACCAAATTGTAAAAAAAATTAAAATATTTAAACGAACTTTTTCTAGGGAACATACTTTTTCAAATATGAAAAATGACCTCCAATGCAAAATTTACCAGCAAAGCGGACGACCGAGTCAATTCGTTCCTTGGACAAAGTTGTTCAGTTTTATGGCTGTATGTAGTTAATTCTTTTACACCTAATATTTTTCATAACTAGATTTCCAATATTTATAGTTTGGCCTAGAGGTACATCTAAAAATAAGTGCCCGTTGTTGTGACAATAATATATTATTTTCGGAAACTAACGAAAAGTTGTGTATAGGAAGAGTTGAGAATAGACGGGTAATTTATTAAACTGAATAGATACCCGTATTTTACCATCAACAATGGTGACCCGGTACATTTATTGTTCAGTTTGACATCCAATTCTTTCCTCCATTGTGATGTTCTATTGTCTGTTTGGCTATTGATGACCCCCCGTAGTTCGTGTTTTGTATTTTTTTTAACTACTGCAGCAGCATCGATAGGGTTTTATTTTCTACTACATACATATATCACGCCTTTATCCCTTGCGGGGTAGGCAGAGCGTGAACGGCCGCAAAAACCGGTCATTTACGCCACGTCTGACAAATATTTGAGGGTCTTTCGGAAAACTGTGTATCGCCATAGTGACAGGTTGTCAGCCCATCGCCTAAAATGCAATACACACCCTCGAGTCCCATCGTCGCCTCTAACGACTCCCACGGGAAAGAAATGGGGTGATGCTATTCTTAGCCGGCATCACACGGCAACTTTTTCTACTACAGCGTTATATAGACGGTTCTCTCACTTGTCGCTGCGTATTTTTACCGCACCGTAAAGCATGCGTCTGTCAGACGCATGAAACAAAGTATGAAATAAAGTGCGTAATAGATGCGTCCGGAAACGCACCGTAGCCGTATTTGCATGGGAATAAGGACGGAATTCGAAATTTCCTTTCGTCTGAGAGACCCATGCGTTACGGTGCGTTAAAAAAACGCAACGACGGAGACCCAACTTACACATGTTGTCAGACGAAGTGAAATTATGAAATTCCATTCAAGTAACGTATGGATAACGTCACCGCATCTAAGTTGCGGCTGCCGTTGTTTGTTTTATGGTAACATTGGTAACTGTCACAATTTATCGTCATCCGTCGGTGTGTGTGCGATTCGCCCAATATTCGGTTACACAATCTTAGCTTTGCATGCCATAGACAAGTAGAACTCACTTCATCGGTAGTAGTTTTGACTGTTTTTTCTCAAGCCAGAATACTTAGAATAGTAATCGAAATCCTTTCCAATAAACAAATTTTAAACACTGCCAAAAGCGCGTCTAATTTTATTGTAATAGCACGGAATATATTTGTATGTTTACTAACTTCATTCTATAAGGTACTACATTACCTCATAGAATTAAAAGATTTTTTTAAAATTTTCTTTGAAGAAGCTTAAAAGTTATAACATTACTTTGCGGGAATTAGGAAAATTTAATATCTTATGTATTTGTACAAATTTGATGTGTTTTCTTTGCTTTTATCAATAATTTGGTGTCGAAAATAAATGGAGAGGTTTTAATTGATTGAATTAAAACCTCTCCATTGCAATTAATATAGATTGTTTTGGCATAGTAATCCTAAATAACTTTTGAAACGCGAAAAACAATTTTTTAGCCCTGCACGACGCAGCGTTCAGCCATTATCAGCAGGCCCCCATGAACCTAATAAGTTCCCATCAATGCTGGCGTATTGGCCGCTTGGTTGGTTATTGATCCCTGTCTAATAGTATTTGCAGGCGTTGCGTAGAGCCAATCACTATCGATAACTGGATTTAACCGGACAACGGTGGTAGGGCGCGGGATAGCTCCGTAGGGTCCAACCCGGTCGCGTAAATGCAAACCCGGCTACAATAGTAGGGTAGCTAACTAGCAATGTGCCGTTCCCATTTTAGTAATGTACTGGGAATATTTCCCAAGAATCCACAACATTTCATTTTACGTTAGATACAAAAGATATATATATCGTTTAGAGTATTTGGGATGCTTATTAAAATACACATATTTTCATAATTTTTAATGCAATCGTTTCTGAAATATTTTAAAATGTTGTAAAAACTTCTAAAGTTAGGGTTACCATTAAAAAATCCTTTGCTTATAGTAGAAACAAAAACAGTGGAGAAAACTTCATTCATTCATATGTCAATGTCAATCAGTTTTTTTTTTAAATAAAGGTCATATAAGTGGTAGGCAAACGAAATTTTGTTTTCAGCAGCCTAGTTGTTGGAACTAAACTATCACTTTTTAAAATTTAAAATCTCTGATTATGAAACAAAATAAAATAAAAAGAACTTGCCCTTTATTTAATGATGCGATAAACTATCTATTAAAAATATTAATAGAGTCTTGTTAGAAATTTGAAATGTTGTGGATTAATTATTAAAGTTTTTTAAATAAATCGACCTAAGTTATTTGGGTAAAGTGGTATGTAATCACGAGCCAAAGCAAACCCAAAATGCAATTTACAGAATTACATGCATACAGCATATTATTATTCGAGTTAGTGATACCTAATCCCTAACTACATTTTTATTCTACAAAATACCTATTACAATCATATTTTGCAAAATTGTTACAGTAGTATATTTGTGTATTTAGTAATTATAGGTAATATTTGCACTATCCCGCTTCCTCTGTCGTCTCTCTATCATCCAAAGGTTGCCTGGTAGAGACTGCTACCTAGCATTAAGGTTGCCTTGTTCTACTGTTTCTTTTATCTGTGTATATCTATTGTTGTATTATATATTTAATGTGCAATAAAGAATTGTTTTTGGGTGTCGTAAGAGGCGACTAAGGGACTCAAGGGTTAGATGTGTATTGCAATTTTAGGCGATAGGCTGACAGCCTGTCTCTATAGTGATACACAGTTATCTGATTGACCTTCAAACTTTTGTCAGACGTGATTTTAATATCCGTTTTACGGCCGATAACGCTCTGCCTACCCAGTAAAGGATAAAGGCGTGATTTATGTATGTATATAAGAATTGTGTCATGTTATTATGTTAATACATGCTAGACCACAAGCATTTCAATAAATAACGCTCCAATGAACATGGAAACGACGTTTTCAAATGGAGGAAAATGTCTACGTGCGAAAGCCCACGTAACCGGCTTTTTTGCTAGCGAGCAAATTCACGCCTTAACCATCTAATACCATCTCACAATAATATGCTTTTTACTAAACCTCCTCATTGTTGGGGGAGTATTTTTTGTTACTTTACTAGTTGTCCTCGGTCACTTTGTGGACTGCTGACTCTGTGGTCTAATGGTCTCATTAACGGTCTAAAATCTGGAGGTACCGGGTTTGATTTCTGAGTTCACTTAGTATCTCTTTGTGAACTTGTTCCCAGTTAAGGACACTGTGCCCGATATTAACAAACTACAGGCTTCAATTTTACAGGTAAAATTCGATGTTCATTGCGTATTCGGTTAGCTATCGTGATACTATTCATAATAACCGGCTACGCAGTGTACTTAGAATTTCACCTGTAGACTTGAAGCTTGTAGTTTCACAACTGTTATATGGCACTGATTGTTTAAATTAAAAAGATTGTTCCATGCTTTGGAGGGCACGTTAAGCTGTCAGTCCCTGTAGCTATCTATGATAATTTTGACGACGGTTGTTACAAAAATCATGTCAGAGTCTACTGGTAGTTAGTAAAAATACGTAGTAGTAGGCGGTTTACAAACTTGACATCAGGGTTCAATGGGCCGTTTATTAATTTAGTGTCCCAAACGAAAGAAAACGACTTTGTGAATTTTGGGCACAATGTAGGTTCCTGCCTGCCTTCGTTCTGGTCGTTAATACAGATAATTTCGATGTCATTTTATATAGGGTAAAATTTTATTAGTGACTGATAGTGAAAACTCAAGACGGGCTGGTGACAAGGAACAACTTTCCCCAACTAACATAGGTCGAAATAAAAAAACATATATTGGACCTGCCTTAAAAAATTGCCGATAAGCTGATTCAGGTTGCTATGGAAGTGATTTTTTTTGTCATATTTTGATCTAAGTACAGTCCTTGGGGAAAGTTGTTTCTTATCAATAGCCCGTCCTCTGATTTCAATATCGGTCACTAGTAAAATTTCAATTTAAGGGACTCGAGGGTTAGATGTGTTGTATTGCAATTTCAGGCGATGGGCTGACAACCTGTCACTATAGTGATACACAGTTATCTGATTGACTCTCAAACTTTTGTCAGACGTGGTGTTAATTTCCGTTTTACGGCCGTTAACGCTCTGCCTACCCGTAAGGGAAATAGGTGTGATTTGTGTGTATAGTAAAATTTCACCCGATATATTATAGTATCACTGTCAAGGGCTTCGTGACATACGACAGTAACATCTTAAAATTACACAATACAGATTGTTGAATTGCGAATCCAAGGTCCTAGATGAACAGCTGTAGACTACTCCATTAGATGGTAGCGAGTGTAAATGGGCGGATTAGAAGGGCTACACCCACACATTGAGACCCTTCCGTCTGGTTGGGTCTACTATTCACCATTTCATATTGTCTTTGAGATAAATGAGTACCTACTTACTACCTATACAGGGTGGCCCGAATAGTGACGTCCAAAGACAAAATTTGTATGCCTTTTATTGAGGAGGATCCGAACGTCCCCCATCTATGTTCCGAGTTTGAGTTCTAGTATCCGAGTTATTCAACTTTCAAAGTTGTATGGGAAAAATTCAACTGGCAGCCTTTTATCCTCCTTTTTTTAAGTGCGGTTGTTATTGTAGTATTATTTTCATGATTTGTACTTTCTAAAAAGAAAAAATGCCTGCCGGAAAATGTTTCCCATACTACTTGGAAAGTTAAAGAGCATTTTTATCTTTCCATATCGCAGTAATTTGTGTTGTTAATTTATGTATGACGTAAAATTTTTAATTTATGTATATTGTATAGGTATATATATTAATTTTTAGTCAAGAATTTATTGAGTTTGTGTCCTAATCAGAAAATTATAAGTACACTGTTATATTGTGCACGTTTTATCAGTTTATCTTAAATCTACTTACACTTCTTTAGATCCGCTGGAAGAAAATAAGCAGTAACTGTTGTACAATGAATGAATGTTTCCGAATGACGTGTGTTTGGTATTTTTGTGTCCAATTGATTGTAAAATAAAGTTAAATAACTTGGAAACTACAAAAACAAAGCGCGTAACATAAACGGAGGTGATTCGGATTTCCTTCAGTATAAGGCGTCGAAATTTTGTCTTTAGAAGTCACCATATGGGCCACCCTGTATGTTTGTCGAGCAGATTTCTTATCTAATCTGTCAAAGGAAGATGAACGTATTATCCTGATATAATCTAAATCCGTCCATATTCACGAACAACAAACACCTACTCTATACCTACTCTTGGTTGAAGGAATAAGTTTTCTTACCTAATTTTGCTATTTTTACCTACCTATATATGCTTGCAAATCTTTTTTATTTATTTCTCTTTTAATGTAAAGTTTGACTAGAATAGATCGCTGCAAGCGGCCTGCCTTTGCTTACTTTTAGTTTTAAGTTTTCTGTATTGTTTTGTTTCTGTTATGTATGTTGTAATTGTAAGCAATAAAGTGTTCATTGTTTTGTTTCTGTTATGTATGTTGTAATTGTAAGCAATAAAGTGTTCATCTATCTATCTATGTATGCCTACGTTGGTAGGTTGCTACCTACGATAACAAACAGAACGTGGAGGATTATATACAGGGCTTGGAAAAGGACATTACTCACAGGCTAGTGGAGCGAGCAAATTCAATAGAGCCCTTAAACTGAAGAGCTCTCGTCCGTTTTAGGCTCGACAACCATTTTATTGAATTGACATATTTTTTATCAAATAAATGTGGCGTTTCAAGTACTTTTTCCATGTAGCCTGGATCGCTAGTTACTAGTTATTATTCTGTGCCTGGATCCTTATAATGTAACGTCATCTTTTTTATATTTGCGCAAGCGCAAGCGCAAGAAACAGAACAAATATAAAATACATTGTCAAACACAGCTGCATATAATTCAGTCGCACAATTGCGGTGTTTTCGAATATGACATCAAAAATGTATTGTAGTTACAAGTTGTCTATATAATAGATATCTCATCATAATAATAAATAGAGGTACAGAAGATTTATTAATATACATCAAACATTATATTGTAAACATTCAGATAATAAATTAAAACAAAGAACAATACTTATCTGAATAATTTCGATTACAAATTTAAAATTTTATTGTACTTAATTAATTCCAGAAAAGATGTTTGTTTTTACTCTAACTGAGCCACTGTGGTCCCTTTGGTGCTGACGTTATATTTTTCTAAATCGTAGAATGTCAGGAAAAACCTGGAAAATTGATAAAATTATCTGAATAAGATTGAAGCATTGATTTCACGTCAGCTGGGCTTAGCGCGATAGACAGCCTTATATCGTTCAGTCGGCAATAGGTAGGACTATCATAAGACCCGGAATATATTTAGGAACACGGTCGTACCTAGCTAAGACGAGCTAATAGCAGAGCGATGGCACCACCTACCTCAAAGTACCTCAAAGTGCTTCGTCTCATTTTCAAATATTTATTCGCGGATATACCTGTTGGCATGTAATGCCGGCTTAGAACAGCAGTGGATGTCGTAAGAGGTGACTAAATGACTCGAGGGTTACATGTAAATTGCAATTTTGGGCGACGGGCTGACAACCCGTCACTATGGTGATACACCATTTTCTGAATGACTCTCCAAATATGTTTGTCAGACGTGGCGTAAATGTCCGTTTTCACGTCCGTATACGCTCTGCCTACCCCGCGAGGGCTATAAGCGTGATTGTATACATACATACATATATGATGCCTACAATCCCTTGCGAGGTAGGCAGAGAATAAACGGCCGGAAAAAAACGGTCAGTTACGCCACGTCTGAATAACATTTGAGGGTCATTCGGAAAATTGTGTATCACCATAGTGACAGGTTGTCAGCCCATCGCCTAAATTGCAACATACGTACAACATACAATTTTAAATGTATGTAGATATACCTGTTAGGTGAGATTCCCAGCTCCTTCTCAACGAAGTCAGCGAGGTGTCGGGAGATGACCTGGTTCTGCTCAGGGCCCAGGTTCCCGATGGACTCCAGGCGAGCCACGGCGCCAGGACTGCTGGAGTCGCCGTGCATGTGCAGGAGAGCGTCGCCGGATACCACGCAGATGAATTTCTGAAGACACATATTTAGTGCATTTGTAAGTTACCTACGAATTTTACCCTGGGACCACTAGAACAACCAAGTAAAACGATTTTATTTTATTCAAAAGTGGTCAATATACAGAGTGTAAGGGACAGATAGGGTGCATTCAGACCATAAAAAAGTATTGTAGGAGAGTCAAAAAAAAAGTATTGTAGGACAGTAAAAAAAATTACTCCCCATTGTAAATGGAGTCAACTGATCGTGTATGGGCGGTCGAATATTTTTTTGTCATTTCGTGACATTTGTTCCTAGGGGAAATTTGTTCAGTTTCATGGTCTGCATGCACCCTTACAGTATTCGGAGAGCTGTCCCTTACACCACAAATAAAAAAAATAAAAAAAATGAAAATTTTCGAGTGACCGATAGCAAAAACTAAAGACCGGCTATTGATAAGGCACAACTTTCCCCTAGTAACATAGGTCGAAATACGAAAAATAATGTTGACCCTCCCACAACAAATTTCCGATTAGTTGTTTTGAGTTACCTAAGTACTATGGAAACTCAAAATATTTTGTCATAATTCAACATAATGTTCCTTGGGGAAAGTTATTCCTTATCACCACGCCGTATTTAGACTTCGCTATCCGTCGCTAGTTCAATGTCACCCGATCGATATTTATATTTATTATTTATACACATATAGTTTTAATAACATTCAAAACAGAAAGCAAGAAACACACCTCAAAAATAGAAAAAAGAAACATAATCTGCAGTTATTGACGGCAGATTATGTTACTTTTTTCATAATAAAATCTTATTTAATTAAAACACTGTATTCATTCAGTCGTATTAAAAAGCTTTACTGTTTCGTCTGAATAAATAATCATTCAAGCATTAACTCCACAAAATTACCTGCTCAGGTTTATTCACAACTTTGGATAAAGTAGGTATAATTTTATCCACAAAATCTTTAGGAATTTTAGCCTTGGGTAAATTAGTTAGTATATTTAAAGCCGGCATTTTATTCTACTAAATTTTCACGAATATTTTATTAAGAATAAATACAACTGCTATATTGAACACTAAATAAGTGACTAAAATGATGAACAGTCGGTCAATAATGTTTCTGATACGGCATAATGTTATCATATAAGAAGAAGATAAGAGTTGTTTTTAGCGACTTATTTATATTCGAAGATTACTCTCTGAGCAAACAGATAAGTAATTTGTGCTGTGAGACTAAATATGATATAGCAAAATATCATTACAGTACATATGAACAGAATTGAGTTATTACACGTTAGTTATTTATTATTTGCCGTGTGATGCCGGCTTAGAATAGCATCACCCCATTTCTTTCCCGTGGGAGTCGTAAGAGGCGACAAAGGGACTCGAGGGTGTGTATTGCAATTTTAGGCGATAGGCTGACAACCTATCACTATGGCGATACACAACTTTCCAAATGACCCTCAAATATTTGTCCTTTTTTGGCGGCCGTTTACGCTCTGTCTACCCCGCAAGGGATTATAGGCGTGATATGTGTATCTATGTGTATGGATTTATTATACAAGCAAAGTATGGAGAAAACACTCCGCCTAGGAACAGATATTTTAATGAAGATATTTACCTTTTCTTTCTTAGGAGGAGTGATGATGAGGAATAGGGTAGCTACCCGCCTGGGGAACGACTGCACTCTCCAGACATGTTTGGAAGTTGTAATAATAGCGATCGGCGGAAACACTTCGATACCGCGTTTGAGGACTTCACCGCCATAATATCAAAAAAGAAGGTAAGTACCTACTAAAAGTACCTTTTTTATCTACTGACAAATCATGAAAGTACCTATCTAACACGTAAATACATGCCAGTCATGATCGTCTAAGTTCATAATGCTAACGATATTAAGATTGGGAAGGGTCTGACTTCCATTATCTTATATTATGGCCGACGGAGATGACTCTACAAAATCTTCACCACAGACAAAATTTGGAAAAATAACAGACGCACAAGATTTTGGGGAAAAACTCTCTTTATGTAAGTACTTAATCAAGACTTTCTGATCAACTAAAAGGACGGATTGCTATTTTTGCCGTGTGATGCCGGCTTAGAATAGTATCAGGGCCGGTTTTCTATCATACATTACATATATGATACAATAGAGAAAATTATGTTATACTAATTTCATGATTTTATAATGATAAATCAAAACATCAATAACACTAAGTGATAGTACTATTCTACATTGAATAAAGTTAATTTTATGTCATTACCCAATTTCTTCATGTTTCATGTGTATTGCAATATTAGGCGATAGGCTGACAACCTTTCAGTATTAGATAATTAAAGAGTTTTTTTTTAGATTATGATACTTGATATCTATGTGGGTGTGACCGTGTAAGCTTGTATGCTTGAAGTATGAGTGATGCGTTGCCGACTGCTATTTGGCTACATGCGGCACCTATATCAATATTGCATATTATCGCTTGTCTTACATATAGTAGGTATGCTAGGCTAAACATACGTCCGAAAACTGAATAAATAGAGCCTGTGGGGAAAGAGAATAGACTTGGAAATCGAGAGCGCCTCTGTGCCTGAGTATGAGAAATGTCATAGCAACATGAAAAAAATATTTGTTCACTTTTGCCACTGATAAAACCCGATGGAGACAATTTGTCCATGGCAGACTTCCCACCATGATCACGATCTTCAGCCATAAGGACCTACCAGAGGGAGGGAATATCTTTACTTTAGATATAGTTATCCACAGACCAAAGAACTCGTGCGCGGTGACAGCACGTGACGTTTGGGTGCTCTGTGTAGTTATATATGTGAGTTGTAAGCTAGTCTGTCCAGCTAGGCACATGAGTGACGCGTCGCGGTTGCGGCCAGGGTCGCCAAATACGGCGTCTATATTAACATTGTATAGGAATAATGAAATTAAATGAAATAACCTTTAAGAATAAAACAGTTTGAAACGGATTTAAGTTGTGTTTGTTTAACTTTAATTTATTTTATTGTGATGATGATGAGTAATAGATGTGCAAACTTGAGAAAATATTATGAAATTATCTTTATTTAATGTAGGATAGTACTATCAATTACTCCACCGACAAGAGCCAAGCTCTTAAATTTGTATGATGATGATGAGTACTATCACTTATTGACGTCATGATTCGTCATTGTAAAAAAAAAGAAATTTTTATTACACAATTATCTTGTTTTCATAACAATTTTGTATTGTCCTGATAGAAAACCGGCTTGGGTGGGATAAAATAAAAAAACTCGGGGCACTGCCTCGGGGCTGGCCAGGTTAATCACACGGCATGCCAACACCACCAGTAAACGACATTTGTTTCAAATTGAAGTCTAGAATTTCGATAGGTGTTATTTTTATACACATACACAAATCACGCCTTTATCCCTTACGAAGTAGGCAGAGCTTTAAAGGCCGTAAAACAGATATTAACACCACGTCTGACAAAAGTTTGAGGGTCAATCAGATAACTGTGTATCACTTTAGTGACCGGTTGTCAGTTTATCGCCTAAAATTGCAAAACACACCCAACCCTTTTACGACACCCATGGGTAAGAAATGGGGTGGTACTATTCTAAGCCGGCATCACACGGCATTGTGTGTGTTATTTTCATGTATACAATTAACGTATACAACCTTAGATATTGTTATATATGTAAGTGTTAGCTAGTGTGTCTAGCTAGGCACATGAGTGACGCGTTGTGGTTGCGGCCGTGCACCAAATAGGGCGTCTATATCAACATTGTATAGGACTAACACAATTTCGAGCGTATTACTATTCAAATATTTCCTATGTAGCATTTTGAGCTTTTCTTCAGTAAGGGACAGCCCTTCGAACACGGATAACTTGCATGCAGACCATTATACTGAACAACTTTCCCGTAGCAACATGTGTCAGGAAGCGATAAAAACAAATAACCTTCCATACAAAATTAAGATCAGCTGACTTCATTTACTATGGGAGGTCGTGTATTTTTTGTCTTTTCCTGACATATGTTTTTAGGGGAAAGTTGTTCAGTGTCATGGTCTGCATGCACCCTATCAGTATTCGGAGGGCTGTCACTTACATCCCGTATAAATTATATTCATCGATAATTTTTGATTACCTACAATATATACGTATATATCTTTCTTTTTTTGTTTTTTTTTTACCGTTTATAGTACACAAAAACATAACAAAAGAAACACATAAAAAGAATAACGACACAACAGGACAACTTATTTATACTAAGAAATTTCTTCCAGCTGACCTACGTTAAGTGAGACTTTATTAGACAGTTTATAATGTTTATATAAACTAAAATAAATAAATATATAATAAGTACTAGATATCAGGCCACCCAGCCTGTTTCGAAGAGCTGACACAACGAATATAAACTTTGTTTGTTTTATTCAAAAGCGATAACATTTACATAGGTTTTGGTACTACAATCAAAACAGTGTTGCCAAACCATGCATGAAAACAAATCGAACTACTGTCTGAAATGATTAAATCAGTTTGGTATGTTATAAATTGTAGCCTAATTTTAATTAGTCTACAGGGTCTACACATGGTGTACTTTTTATGTGTGGGACATTGAGTTTACATATGACGCGAAGTACTGTGTTGTCAGAGTTTTTCAACTGCCTATTACTATCGACAATTGTAAAACAAGCAAATGTAACAAGTGGAATCTAAATTATTTAATGGAATTGAGTGCTTGAACCTAAAATCTACATTATGTATGGGGCTTAATACATACACATACACATACCACGCCTATTATCACTTGCGGGGTAAAAACGGACATTCACGCCACGTCTGACATATAATTGAGGGTCATTTGGAAAATTGTGTATCACCATAGTGACAGGTTGTCAGCCCATCGCCTAAAATTGTAATACAAACCCTTAAGTCCCTTAGTCGCCTCTTACGCTTCCCATGGGAAAGAGATGGGGTGATGCTATTCTATGCTTCATCACACGGCACATGGGGCTTAATAGACAAACTTAAAAATACATTGTTAGACTATAAGTTGAATTCTCTCGAATGATATAAATATACGTAATACCCAAATTTCCTGACAGACATTAGTAAATAAGTAGATAAAGTAAATAATTATCTCAGTAAGTAATATTATGTTGGTGCATATGTGTGTGCGGTAACTCGCCAACAAACCAGTTCGGCGGTAATTTAGGTACCTACCTTTTTTTCATTGAATAAACATATAAAAATATACTTGGTAGGTAAGTACCTAATAGGGAGCACTATTCGTAATTATAATTTAAACGGGTTTTTACCGACGAATTGTTTTATTGCGAGATGCCGATATTTCGACGCTGTTGCAAGCGTCATGATCACGGGTAACTTGTCGAAATATCGGGATCTCGCAATAAAAATAATTCGTCGGTAACAACCTGTTTAAATTATAATTATGAATAGTGTAAACAACCGCGAAAGTTTAAAATTGAGAATGGGAGCATTTCTACAAGGACCACTTCGTGTTTTACATAAGCCTATATACTCTGTAATGTTTTTCAAAATAAATAATTCAGACTTTCAAAAGAAAAGTATAAATGGACTCATTTCTATAACTAACAAAGGAGAACTGGGACAAAGCGAAGGAAATGAAAATGTGACGGTGCGAGCTCCTGCCGCTGAGGATTACGCCGGCTGAATCGCTCAGATAATTCATATTTGTATAGGAAATTCATATTGAATTGGGAACAAATTCGAAGCTTTCCAATTTGAAACACTGCAGACTGAACTGCGGGGGGGTATTGTGCTCATCATCACAGAATCGCGAAACGAGAGTTTGATTTGTTTTGAATAGGCACCTACCTTTACCTTTGAGGAAAACAATCCCGTGGATGCAAAAGTTCACCAACCTCTCTACAAAATAATAAGTTCTTTTTTGTATTATCCAAGACCACGAATCTCTTACTTTTTGTCATTATAATGTCACGAACATTATACTGTCATTCTATTGCCATTGTGATTTTCTTTACTTCAAACTGTTAGCAGAACATGAAACGGCCAAAACCATCCAACTGACCCTCTATTGAAACACAACTAGGACGCTTTTTAAATATATCGGAATACAAGCATTTATTTCTGTTTCTTCAAAGTAAAATGTGATGTCAATTAACGCGCTGAAAACGGGATTATATAACTGAAATTATTTTGGTTGAATCGGTAAAGGTTATGACATCATACCGAAATATTGCGATATCATAACGTATCGGAACCCAAAATTTCTGTAGCTGTACAGTTATTTTTAAATATATTATAGTATGTAAACTGCTATGAAAACGGTTTTCTAAATACATCTTCTATGATTTCGCAACTTAGCTTTGCATTGAGCTCTCTATGCAATTATGTCGGTAGCTGTATCTATATCTACCTGTTATCTACCTGTACCATAACCCGAATAACAACCTTTTTCCGTCTACCTGTAAAACGTTTTCTGGTACCTCAACCAAAAACGATCTTTGTTCTGATCTGAATTTTTATCTGATGTTACATGTCCATTGCAACAAAAATAACATTGGAACGGAGTTAAGACTAAGTAATAAATAAAAACACGATTCTCCTTTTCTACTGTCGGTTCACATTCACCTATATATATGTCAAGCTGATTCCTGACATGAACCTTTGTGGACCGACCACACACTGCATTAACCACTGACCATAATGAATGCTTTACATGGAACGGCCATTACGGCGAGTGTATAATTATGAAGACAGATACTGGCCTAGCCGCATGCTTTCACGGAGCAACGTAAATTGACACCAGGGTCCCTACTTACTTATTTTTTCCCATTGTAATTTATTTATTTCTTAAACTTTATTGCACAGAAAGTACAAAGGCCGGGTCTTATGCCACGCGGCATTCTCTACCGGCCTACCAAAAGATAAATAGAAAGAGTTAAAGCGGGTGCCTATACACAAAAACAAGAAATAAAATCGTACGTAAAGTTTTCACTAATGGTAGCTATACAATACATAAGAAGAAAGAAACAAATATACAAAGTACTTAATAATTAAACATAATAAAAGAAAATTGCATAAACCTACGAATAAATACATGCATACATAAATGAATGACATAAACCAACGACATACTAACAGAAATACAATAGGATGAACGTCATTCTAACAAAATAACTAAGAACCAGAGACACTAGCCAGACTGTAATGCCAGCGATACTCAATTTTCTTTCCAATGCCACTGTGATATTTAATACATAACATTCAATATCAGTCAGTCAGTTGCGCCATCAGTGAATTATTTAAAAAATAGACAGGACAATAGGTGCAAAAGTAATAAAGATTTTTGTAAACAAAAATATGCGTGTGTGTGTGTGTGAATAAGTAAAATAAAAAAGTCATTTCTAATTATTAAAACCAACACTACAACTACCTTTCAGTGTGTATTGCTGCCTGTCCTATAAATAATACCTAATGATAAAGTACTAATAAGTTAGCGGAATACGTTGGCCAAAATCATCTTCCTGACGCGCCATCGAGAGACAGCTAAAGCGAATTTAATTTAGCAGACTACAACTACTACTAACTACTACAGGCCCTGCAACATAATTAACAGAATTATTATAATTATTAATCGCTATTACGTATGTATTTTCCTGACATCGAATCCTACAAATCTGATCAGCAGGCTGACGATAAAGATATCGATGCATCATATTAACATCTTGACATTATTAGCTTTGTGTCAAATTTTGTGCCAAAGATTTGTCGCTACGTGTATCATAAGTTTAACATCTATGGTTTAACATAAAAAATGTGCGAGAAGTACATATAACCCAATTGTCAATACAATTATCTTATTTAAGATTCAATTAAATTTTATTTTGATTGTACCTAATAGCAAAACGAATCCGTGATCGTTTTAAATGTTACTTACTTGGGTATCATTTGATTTCCAAAAAAACTCTTGACGTGAATTACTCTTGTTGGTCAGAAGTCAGAACTTCCTCCAAGGGAACGTATCCGTCCATAAAACTAAATTGAATCGTTCTCTACCTGATCGTTGTTCATGAAATTACTGTTTTTTTTCATAGTGTTGTACCTACTTCAAAGTATTTCAGATACTAGCTGTTACCCGCGCCGTTGCCCGCATAAAATAAAAACTATTCTGTGTGTTAATCCACTTTGCGCACTGCTAAAGAGTGGAACTCACCACCTGCGTCTGTGTTCCCAAACGCATACAACCCTAATCTCTTCATAGTAAGAGTGAACAGGCTTCTTCTGGGTGAGCTCGCTCCATCTTAGACTCTGTCTCTGTTCTATGACCTAGACAAGAGCAAACCCATACTTAATAAAAAATATAAAAAAACTTTACCTTCTATATGTGTGCCAAATGTCATTACAGTCAGTTCAGTAGTTTTTTCGTGAAGCATTATCAAACAAACAAACCAACATACAAATTTTCGCATTTATAACATAAGTAGGATTATTAGGATTTATCCTCCCTTACAAAATCAAGGAAGTTCACATCGCTAAACGAGAAGTCAAAATGTCCACCAAATGACGATTGACAGATCTATATGACGCCTAAAAACAAGCTACAAAAAATAATGATGAGCAATCATGACTGTTGATTACGAAACTCAAGCAAAACACCAATTCTTAATTAATAAGCTGCAAAATTCTTGCAGGTAAAATTCTCTCAACAACATACATACATATTATCACGCCGCTTTCCCAGAGGGGTAGGCAGAGACTACATCTTTCCACTTGCTACGATACTGACACACCTCTTTCGCTTCTTCAACATGCAGCAACCTTTTCATACATGCTCGTCGGTTGAGTGTAGGGTAGAGTACTTTAGAACGTCCCCGATCTAATCCAAGTACGTGCGTCTTGGTCTTCCCCTTCCAACGTTCCCATCCACACTCGCCATACACACCTGTTTCGTTAATCTTCTTTTATTCATTCTCTCAACAAGACATGACATGATGAAAATGCATTTATTTCGTGTGTAGTCCACCGTTTCCAGCTGACTTTTTAGCTCAAGTCACTCTACACATACTGATAGTAATGTGTGAAAGACATCGCGAGTATCTAGTCACTCTTTTTAGGGTTCCGTACCCAAAGGGTAATAACGGAAACCCTAATACTGAGGCTCGGCTGTCGGTCTGTCTGTCTGTCCGTGCGTCCTATAGTTACGAGGCTGTATCTCCTGAACCGTTATACCTAGACAGTTGAAATTTTCACAGATGATGTATTTCTGTTGCCGCTATTACAAAAAATTCTAAAAATTTGAATAAAGTAAATATTTAAGGGGGCTCCCATACCAAAAACTTGTTTTGTATGGAGGCTGTATCTCATGAACCGCGGAAGTTAGACAGTTGAAATTTTTACAGATGTTGTATTTCTGTTGCTGATATAACAACAAATACTAAAAACTTTAATAAAATAAATATTTATGGGGGCTGCCATACAAAACACGTGCTTTTTTGCGCGTTTTTATCGATAATTGTTTGGTAAAGGTATAATGGTACAGAACCCTTCATGCGCTAGTCCGACTCGCACTTGGTCGGTTTTTTTTTTATTGTGCTATAAGCGATTTCGTTTATTATGGTACGTTTAAAAACAAATTTTCATCGACACTATTGCACTACCTACAATTGAAGTAATAAAGATTTACAAAACCTATTTACTTTATGATATTATCATTAGGTACGTAGAAAAAGATGGGATCACTCTTGTTTGTAACAAAAACAGCTATTTTGTTCATACTCTGTTACGAGAGCATCACGGGAGCATGTTTGCTCGTCTCATTACTTTTTACGAGGTGTGCTGATGTTTGTAAATAGTCGTTCGCTGCCGAAATACTCCTGTAAGTGCTGAACAAGTAGAGGTTTTGTAATAAGCTTAACAAGGATCGTGGCAGACCATTTAGCCACACTTCTGTCTTATACCTTGTGCGTTTGACTGTTAAAACTTTGGAGTAGGTACGTGCGTGTATTTTATATTGTTACTACTTGCTCGGCTACTTGTTAACATACATCATTTCGAAAGTGCAAATTCCAACTACACATGCTTCAAATATTTGGCAATCTTCTTCTTATTTTTGTGTGGGGAACCGAGTTGTCCAACGAACCGATGAACACTAGTGTTGAGAGTTTTTCAACCGCCTACTACAAGTGTAGGCCTCTGACATGGTTGTCTAACAACCGCCGACTAAGTAATCAAAGGCAGCAACCGCGACCGATGGCTTGAAGTGCCCTCCGAAGCACGGAACCATCTTTTTTTCGGACAATCGTGTGGTTTCGACACACGCGTTAAAGAAATGGGGTGATGCTTATCAACTGATGCAAAGTACAAGTAAACTCTATTATTATTTAAGCATTTGCGATTTCAGTGAGGTAGGTGTGTAAGTAGAAGCCTCAAGACTCAAATTAGTTAAGCAACCATGGTAAGTAGTAAAACCGTTGATCTAAGTGCCACTCTATTTCGTGTTAAGCTCTCGTAACTAGGTTAACTTTCGTCAAGTTACCTTTAATAGTTGTAGTATCTACTTATCAGCAACTTACCTACTTGCAAAGTAAACGTTTTATTTAACAACAAACAGCTTTTTGCTTCAATCAATATTTTATTTATCCATTTTATTGAGTCCTGTTTATTTAGTCCAGCTAAATAAATATTACTTATTGCTGATTCTTCTACCCGAAGTAACTCCTAATATCTTAGAGATTGGCTATAAATCGTACATGAGCTAGGTATAAGCGAAAATAAAATATTAGTATTGTGGGGATAGTCTCGCCGTTTGTTACGATTTTAAGCGTAATCTCAACCGGTGACCCAAAAAGCTTGAGACCCTTGAGTGGCGTAATACTGGTTTATTTATGGGACGCGTTTAGAGCACGCAATAAAAGAAGTGGTCATCCGTCAACGCGCTCGCCAGTCCAGGGAATGTAATCAAGACATTCGTCTGGTGTGCAGCTGAGGGGCAAACATGGAACTATGAAGGTACATCAAACTCTGGTTTCAGCATAAATTTATCGGTAGATATTTTAGCGCGTAAGATGCATTATGCATAGGTACCTATAGTTGATTTCAATGATTTTGTTTCATTGCTCTGCTTTCTTACACTCTAGGTAAATCTTAATACGTAATTTATATATTTAGTTGGGGTAATATATCATGTTGTGTATAGATATATGTTTTGTATAGATATCTGTGCATGTGCAGTGCCAACACAAACTTTTTTCACAAGCATGCTATCAAAATGTTAATGTTTTCAATTATCTTTTTAACAAATAAATTAATAGTTGCGCATACTACACAGCAAATCTAGATATCCTATCCATTGAAATGTTCCTACTATGGTTTATATTATTTTCATAAATAAAAATAAGAAATTGTAAAAGCTATTCTAGAGATTCATATTTTTAAAAACTTATTTTCATTCATTGTAATGGACCTATTTTGTTACCTCCTCTAAAACAGAAACAGCTCCATGGCTGATTCCCAAAATTCACGTCATGGTAGACTGAATAGAAAGAAGAGTGATTACGTTTTGCGATTGATGAATGAGATTATTTTGTCTTTTTATCTTACTTGTATTGTAACAAATTCCACAGACTTGCTAAATACAAGTTCAATTTCTTATAGAGTGAATTGGCTTACAGTGTATTCTAAAATTAAAAGTACTAAGTCATATTGTTATCAGTGTCTGCGATGAGATATATTAGGTAAAGTAAGGTACATACAGCCCTCCGGATACTGCTAGGGTGCATTCAGCACATGAAACTAGGAACATATTTCAGGAAATGTAAAAAAAATAAGTTTTAAAGGCAGTCAGCTGATCACTATTTTGTATGGGAGGTAGTTTTTTTGTCGTTATCTGACATTATAGTCCTAGGGGAAACTTGTACAGTATCATTGTCTGCATGTACTCTGTCAGTGTTCAAAGTGCTGTCCCTTAAACCCTGCCTGTACCTAAATATCTAAATACTGCCATCTTGATAGCTGATTTTCTTCTTGCTACGATCGTGTAGCACTTAGCTACGCCAGTAGTAGGTGTAGAGCTACATTATTCATCAAACATTTAAAGCTCTTTCCAACTGATTTTTGAAGCTCTCGTTATATTTTTAGAAGGCACAAACTAAATCTCGTATCTTTATTTCACGGTACGCTGGAAGCGCCGGCCGTTGCCTCGGATTCCCGCGGTGGCCACGCGCTTCGCTAAACGCCCCTCATTTTTCTATAGTTGTGAGGAAAATTGCTGTCGTATTTCCGGCTCACATGTCCTTAAGCCGGAGACAACGAGATTATCCGCGGGGAAATAAAATGGAGACACGAGAATCATCAATCTCGTTCTGCGCCATTCCGCTCGACTACCACCTAATAACATTTGTAATTACGCGAGGACACGTCTTTTATTACTATTGAAAATCCTCCAAGTTAGTCTTTCATATCAACATACACATATCACGCCTTTTATCCCTTGCCGGGTAGGCAGATCGTAAACGGCCGCAAAAAAACTACCATCAACGCAACATATATACACACACACACACACACACATATCACGCCTTTTATCCTTGCGGGGTAGGCAGAGCGTAAACGGCCGAGATACGGACATTTACGCCACGTCTGACATATATTTGAGGGTCATACGGAAAATTGTGTATCGCCATAGCGACAGGTTGATATTAGGTAGTGTTGACATTAAGCAACATATAATTGATATGAAAGGCAACTGGGAGCCATGTTAATAAACAGCAACAAACAAAAGGCATTATTCTACAAGAAGGAAGCACCGAGATGGCAAAAGGCACAAAAAAACTGATATTAAAGGGGAAAATATGAAACTTACCGACAACAGCTGTTGTATTCGTATTAGGCTGATCTAGAATCTTGACTATTACGCAACGAGAGAAAATTCCCACGCACAAAAAGTAGCCTATATTGTGTTATTCCAGGTTATACTCTAACTGTGTTCCAAGTGTCATCCAAATTGGTCAAACCGTTTGAGCGTAAAGAGGTAACAAACATACATACACACACACACAAACTCTCAGATTTATAATATTAGTACGGATATATATAATACTAGATATCCGCCCAGCGGTTTCACCTGTTGCCACTTATTTTCCCGTGGTAATAGTTGTTTTCCCGCGATAAAAAATAGCATATGTGTTATTCCAGGTTAAACTCTACCTGTATTCCAAATTTCATCCAAATCGGTCAAGCCATTTGAGCATGAAGAGGTAACAAACATACATACACACACAAACTGTCAGATTTATAATATTAGTACGGATTCTGTCCTAAGATATTTTCCTCAGCCGATCTAGAAATGGCGCCATGTTTAACAGAGCGGATTTGTGGCGAGTTTCTGCCGAGGAGGGTTGGCCTTATCTTACCACCGACAGCTCTTACTTCCATTTAATTGTCCAAGTTTTACTGCAATATTGGGTATTCAGAAGTTATCTCTAGTTATAATTACGCCATTCAATTTGAAGTGGCTTTCATGGAATTGATATTTTGCTATAGTAGGAGGGTGATAGACATAGTGAGTGACAGTGGCGGCGACCGTCATTATGAAAAAGTGGTCATTTCGGAAAAGTAGCTTTTTAGGAAAATAAGTACTTTGTATTATGAAAATAGGAGTCATTGCGAAGAAAGAGGTAATTAAAGTAAACTAGTAAGTATTTTTGGTAAAACTATATGTATAATAGACTTTATGTACCTAAAGGAATTTGAATTGGTATTAAATACAAATGTTGGTAATTGATGTTGAGACTTTTGGTGCGTTTTAATAGCATAATTTCCTGTGTTTGTTTCAATCTCTGTTAAATCAATAAGTAACTATACTTCTTCCTCTAGTTGGGACTCTGTGGTGCTCGCAGACGGGTGATCAGCTCCACTTGTTGGGAACTATTTCACCTGATTCCCCTTGGTATCAGTAAGCATCTGTAAATCTCAAATACTGTCAACAAGGCATTCGTGTCAACCTAGATAGGCAAGGTAAGTTGGTAGGTGCATAAGTGGCTTTTGTTTACAAACGGACATAGGTAATGTCTTTTATGAGTAGTACTCATAATGATAGTAAATGTGTAGTGGCCTTCATAGAACAAAGTCATTGTAAAAAACACCTATACTGAACAAAGTTATGATCCGTGCTAATGTCAACCATTTACATATCAACGGAGAATAAGTTCCTGGCATCACATTTAGCAGCAGAACATTACTTTTACAAAAAGAAAGAGAAGAGAAGAAGATATTCAGATCTTAGTAAATAATAATATACTGAGATGTAATTTAAGGCTTTCGTGTTTGGCTTGCCTGTAAGTGCAAGTTTTTAAAATAAATGAATGAATGTAGAGAATTGTACTGATACTACTTAATGTACAGTCATCTTAACATCGGCTTAGAATAGCATCACCCCATTTCTTTCCCGTGAATGTCGTTAGAGGCAATTAAGGGACTCAAGGGTTACTTGTGTATTGTAATTTTAGGCGAGAGGGTGACAACCTGTCAATATGGCGATACCTAAACAAACTACTGAATTAACCTCAAATAAGTGGTATCAATGTACGTCTTTTACAGTCGTTTACGCTCGGTCTACCTCGAAAGGAATATAAGCGATATAAATATAAATATATGTATAGGATATATATGTATTATGTCATATCCACTAGGCAAATTTTCTTACCAAATACAATCGTCGAGTTCGGAATTTAAACGAAAGGTCTGAATAGATCGAATTGGCAGCCAATATCCGATTCATTCGTAAGGGAATCGTCAATTCATATGAACGCCACGGCCCACGGCCCACGATCACAACTTTCATTATGCCCCGTTCATTGTGCCCCGTCGTCCCTAAGGGGACCAGTGTGCCGTCCCTGGAAGCCGTTCAACGCCGTCGCATAAGATAATTTATCTGCGATGACAACACGTAAAACCGCGTTTTAGAGCGTCTGTCAGGAGAAAATTTCTACTTGTCAAAATTAACTTACGTTCATGCGCACACGTCGGATAAAATTTCTCGACCTCTCGACTGAGAGAAAATTTCGTCAAACGTCAGTTTGACAGGTGCATAGTGTTATGTTATCCAGTGTTTTGGTGATATATTTCTGTTGTTTATCGTGTTACACTAAAATTATACTTTAATAAGTTTATATTTACGAAATTAATTGCATACACAGCGGCATATCTTTAGAAATCACTAATGTAATGACATCTAACTGTCTTTCGTTCATTAACTTCGCCAAACTCCCGTTCACAGGTGTGTTAGTTTAAATTTTAAGCCAAGGTTATCTTAGCCGGAGTACGTTGAACGTACCCTTGAGCGCCGCGCCGGTAGCAAACCCTTTTTTATATGTGGAAAAACTCCAAGGCTGCAAAAAGTACGATAATACTGGAGAAAAATGGTGAGCAAATGGATTTTCCGGCTCGCGGCGTTGATGTCTGAAACATTTTATCGTAATGTGTAATTGCGAGGTACCTACCTTATTTATAGCATGTTCTTTCAACTGTACTTAGATACTTCGTACCTAAATGGGTTCGTACCTGCTCTACTTTTTCTACGAGCAAATCAATATATAAAACGAAACGTAATAATTAAGTTCACCTAAAGTGACACCGGTATTACAAGAATATTTAACTTGAAGTTTACCTACCTACGGCCGTGTGATGCCGGCTTAGAATAGCATCACCCCATTGCTTTCCCGTGGGTGTCGTAAAAGGCGACAAAGGAACTCGACGGTGTGTATTGCAATTCTGGGCGATGGGTCGACAACCTATCACTATGGCGATACACAATTTTCCGAATGACCCTCAAATGTTTGTCAGACGTGGCGTGCATGTTTGTTTTTTAGGGCCGTTTACGCTCTGTCTACCCCGAAAGGGATAAAGGCGTGATATATGTATGTATGTTTACCTACCTAGTGTTCTGTTTTTTCATAGGTTTGAACTTTAAGGCCTCATCTACCACGGTATAGCATGCGTAGGTGCCTACAAGTTATTTAAAACCTTATTAAAGTCCAAACCTATCCTGCGTCGGGGTAACGCTCATCCCAGTGTATGGTATGGGATGCCACGTGTGTGGACACGCTCGCGCCCTCGCACATACATGCCATATGCGCCCGTGCAGGTGCCGCAGCTGCTGGTGCTGAGGTAGCGAAGTCCCGCAAATACGAGGAGATTTCTGGGAGCCACATTTTCTCACCCGTGGGCTTTGCGATTTGAGACGATGGGTCCCATCTGCCAAAAAACTCGTGAACGAGGTGTCAGCGCGCCTCAATGAGACCTGGTGACCGGGGTAGTTTTCTCGGCCAACGACTAAGTTTGGCCATCCAAAGGGGGAACGCTGCCAGCGTACTGGGTACCATGTCTCATGGGGGCGCACTAGACGTTTTTTTTAGCTTAAATTTTAGTTAGTCACTAGGATCTTTATTTAATTTTAGCCTAGTTTAGCTTAGTATTAATTGTTATTTGTCCCTTTATATTACCCTTCTTTACATTAAAGAACAATTTATTGGAAAAAACTATGTAAAACATAACAATATAGTGTGTTCATTAAGGGGAGGTAGATAGTAATATATATAAGTATTTAGATCCCTGGTGTTTCTAGTGGGACACGTAGGTATGTACCACTAAAACCACTGGTGGTTCTACTCGGTGGCCGGTGGTTCTAGTCGGTGTTTGTAGTGCACCTAGAGGTAAGGTTCAAAATCACTGGTACATACGCTGGACCATACGGTTAGATGAGAGGAGGATTTAATTAAGTAGGTACTTACTACATAGGGTAATGGGTGGATATGGTGACTTTTCTATTAAGACAGTTCTCGACCTTTTTTATAATTTCAAACCGTGGCGTTATGTTAAAACTGAAATTATATAATTTGAGTCACAAATACATTTCATCTTAATACTAAGGTACATTTCCTTGGAAATAATATTTTCTCAGCTTAGCTCAGCGCCATCTATGCAAACTTGAAAACACGCTCGACAATTTCCTATACACACACACACGAATCATGCCTATATCCCTTACGGGGTAGGCAGAGCATTAACGACCGCAAAACGGACATCAACACCACGTCTGACAAAAGTTTGAGGGTCAATAACTGTCAGATAACTGTGTCTGTGTATCACTATAGTGACAGATTATCAGCCTATCGCCTAAATTGCAAAACACATCTAACCCTCGAGTCCCGTAGTCGCCTCTTACGACACCCATGGGTAAGAAATGTGGTGATGCTATTCTAGGCCGGCATCACACGGCAATCTAGGCCGGCATCACACGGCAAATTATAACCTAATTGTGGTATTAAATATCTACAGGACCATAAGGGTCGATTGAAGTTTTATAAATTAGCAATAAAAAAATTCTTTGGAACTAGAAAATCAATTTAAAATGTAAACAATCAAAATAGCGTTTGTTGGTGGCAAAAATGAGTAGGTAAGACGCTGGAATAATTTATGATGCAACTAAATTCCAAAGTAGGCAAGTAGGATTGACTATGACTATCTAGTTTGTAGGTATGTACTGGCCTTCGAGCAACGACGGCCTTCCGAACGAGACGGAAGACCGTGTTGCTCGAAGGTACTGGCGCATTAGGTACCTGCTAAATGATTAGACACGATGCACATGCACTAAGCATCGCATCGCCTTAAGTCGCAAGCTCCTGCGTCTTAACCGGAGGCCTCTAGATTCTAGTTAATACTTACTTTGCTTCTGAAAATATTAATATCGAGCTTTGGTCGGGTTGTACTTACCTAAAAAAGAAGCATCAAATCCAAAACTGTTGATTACATATATAACATTACACCATCGTCCATTAATAAAGCGCCAAGGCTGTTTAACAAAAACAGCCCGTAGCACCATTTTCGCGGGCATTTTAATGTCAATGTCACAAAATACATCTGTCAAATGTACGTAAACAAGACTTTTGAGTTTCGTATTTTACACTGAAATTAATAGGAAAGTATGTTATAAAGTGATGTTATTTTATGGAGATAACATCGAAAAGTGAAGATTAATGTGTTGATAGTGTTTTAATCACCATGACTTCTTTATTATCAGCCGAACTTTCGGCTACGTGCAGTGCTCTGGGAACTTACGATAAAAAGACTGGAAAATACTTGATAGACGAGTATACTCTGAATACAGTGAAGGATTTGATCCGCTATCTCCGTCGCGATGGCGAGGACCACGAGATTCGAAGACATTTCGGTCAAACGAAGGTCTTACAGACTGACCTGATTCCTATGTTGATTGACCACTGGGAGAACGAAGAACTCTTTGATGTTACGCTCAGGTACCTCCTGGGATTTCTTTAGTATCCTACTGCATTGATAGAGGGTCGCTAAGTGGCGCGGAGGTTAGAGAGGGCTTATTAGAACCTCCCTCTACTAAAGTGCGGAAATCACCCCCCATTTTTCATACATTTTGAGGTTACGTTTTCGCGCCCTGCGTCGTTTCTGGCACATCGCTGGCCCCTGCCGGGGCACGCTCGCTCGGGTCATGCGTTGTGGTCACAGTTCTAACCTAACCTGGCTAATCAGGCTATACCTAGCGGACCTACAAAGTCGAAACTTCAATTAACGATATCTCGCAAAATTTTATATTTGTGCATAAAAACCCGCTAGCTGGTAATCATTGGCATCATTGCCTATCTAATGACACTAAAATACCTCCAACCCTACCTCCTTCTCGTCTCTGTGAACTTGCATTATAAACATAGGTTTTCCATGTTCGTTGATTTATATACCTAATGCTTGGTATGACATTTTATAGGTTACTGGTTAACCTCACAAATCCAGCACTTCTGCTGTTTAGAGAAGAGGTGCCAACAGAAAGGACCGCTAGACACAATTATCTGCAAATACTTACACAGTTGCAGTTCTACAAAGAGGAAGCTTTTACTAAAGTTGAAACTTGGAATGTATTTGCAAAGAAACTAGCAAAGATATTAGAAATTGTAAGTACTTACTTTATACATTTCCGCACAAAGTAGGTGTAATTTTTACCAGTCTACTGCTGAACATAGGCCTCCCCCAAAAGGTGGGTATGTGCTGTACTCGCCACGCTTGGCAGGCTGATTGACAGACAGACAGACAAAAACACTTTGTTGCTCACATTAATAATCATAACATATCCAAGAACAAAAACAAACAACACAATATAAGCAAAGGCGGCCTTATCGCTTTAAGCGATCTCTTCCAGGCAACCCCGCAAACTAAGAGAAAACATTGAAAAACACACTGTAAATAGCTGATTGGTGAGTGCAGTTCATGGTGTTGTATTCACAGGGAATGTAGAACAACACCTACAGGTAGAAATTGGGCTATGCTATTCTAAGCCTGCAATACACAGAAATTTGTATCCAACATAAACAATTCTTGTTATATCATGAGGGTGATAGTTATTTAAGGGCAATCCATATCCAATGCCCAATCTGCTTGGTTTTCAGAGTAGCCAATAAAAGACCTAGACTGGGCCTTTGACCTGTGGTTACATTGTATGTGTGTATATAAGTTTGCTAAATTCTATTCTATTCTATTCTATTCTAAAAACAAAATTTTCTCAAGTCTGCATCTGAATGGATGTGTGTGGTTTAGTTACCTACATTAATGGGGACTTTTCTATCTGATAGTTCTCAAGCTTTTTTTATGATGTATTACTTGATGGTGTTGTGAAATTTTGACATTAGAGTCATAAATATATTTCACCTTGTAGAGAACACAAAGTAAGTATTAGTAGTGGCGCGCCGATAGAGGACCTGCTAAATTTTGTACTGCTAATTTTCCATTTTTTTTTTATTGTTTACCTGTCATGAGAAGTCTTACAAACATTAAATGTTAAATATTAATTGTTATTCTATTACATTTCATCTATTTACATATGTTTCTATGGAACAAAACTTTTTCAGTTTCACTCAGCGCCATCTAAGTGCATATAACCTTTATTTTGATTTTGTTCCCTTGTTTTGTATTCTTTTTTATTTAGGATTGGAGTGAAAGGGACGAAGATACAGGTCTTATAATTGAGAGGATTCTAATCTTAATTAGGAATGTGCTGCATGTCCCAGCAGATCTTGACCGAGAAAGACGGCCAGATAATGATGCAAGTGTACATGATCAGGTAAGAAATTAAAATTTGGTTTTAACTGTTCTTACATACTATTTGAAGGGTGAAAGGTGGAGGAAGATGAATAGCAAATTGACAACTAATTTATATATACATACAAACAACTTCAACAGCCATAACAGTCCACTGGCGACTAAGGGACTTGAAGGTACTTATATATTGCAATTTCAGGCGATGGGTTGACAACCTGTCACTTTATTATACCGTTATTTTTATCCTAATTAATCCATTGCTGCCAATTGTTATGAATCATTACATTATCAATATTTATTATTATGGTTGTCAGGCCTATAATTGGTAATAGAAAAATTACCTACCTCTTATTGCTGTGAGCCAATACTCCAATACTCAGTTTTTATTCTTTTTATTCAAAAATGCATAAAATTTTTAGGTCCTATGGGCACTCAATCAATCTGGCATCCTTGACATACTTCTGTACATGTCATCGGAGAATGAGAAGCAATACTTCATGCACATAATAGAAATTATCTCGCACATATTCCGTGAGCAGAACCCCAGCAGCTTAGCTGATGCTGCTCTTCAGCGCTCCGTGGATGAGAAACTTCGGGATGAACAGGAGCTACTCTCTATTAGAATGTCTGAGAACAGGGAAAGGATGAATAAAGTGAAACAGTTTTCTGGGACGAGGTATGTGTTTATTAGTTTAAGCTGAAAGGATTAGTATCAATGACGAAAGGTACGGGTTGTTTCATCTTCAATTTGGATCATCAGGTATAGAAGTGTCCATACAGAAACTTGTTCACGATAGAGTTGAACTGTTGAATCTAGATAAGTAAATTTTAAGTATTGCGGCTGATGATATTATCAGTTTTTGATAAATAATTGTAGTCTTATTGACATTTAATAATTGTAAACATAATATATATTTTTTTTAAATCTTTGTTCCTCCTGATGATCGAATTATGGTGGATTTTGACTTTATTACCCTAAATTGAATTTTAAAACCTGATGGAAAAAAAAAAGTAAATTAAACTTAAGTTAGCTTCACATAATTGTGTATCAAACATCATACAGTTTGTGACGGATTATCCCAATTTATTAATTTGATGGTCTTTATATTCGAAACTGTCAACAGGATATCATGCACAAGTAAGTATGGATAACAATAAAAATAAAAACCCATGTTAATTGTAATAGTTGTGTTATTCAGTATGAAACTTTTTTTTTAAACAGGCACTCAAGATTTGGCGGCACATATGTGGTGCAGAACATGAAATCAATATCAGAAAATGAGATTATCTGCTTAAAACCTCTCAATAAAATATCCAATTTAGACTTCAATGGCAGCAAAAAGTCTAAACTAGTCAGACCAAAGAACAGAAGGCCTGTGGAAAGTGGTTCCTTGGAAAGAAGATCAGCTTTTGCAGTAAGGTGAGATAAAAATTAAATCTTCTGTGATGCCAGCTTGGTATAGCATCACCCCAATCCTAACGGTGGTTAACTAAACTTTTCTATTAACTTATCCAAGGAATGGTCAGCAGTGTTCCCTGTGAATGCAACATATTGCACTGCACTTGCCAATCCGCCTGCCAAGGTGAGTTTGGCTATACCCCCCAATTGGTTCATGTCCAGCAGTGGACTGTTGTCGCACATTCTTCTTTCGTTCGGGACACCGATTCGAAATGCTAAGGCAACTGGACTGTGAATTCATTCACTTGGTTTAGCTACATCCTCATGAAATACATATGCACATCAGCCTATTGCTGTCCGCTGTGGACGTAGGCCTCCCCCAGGGTACGCCATAGGGCACGATCTCTCGTTTTCGCCATCCAGTCACTACCAGCCGCCTTTTTTAAGTCATCAGTCCATCTTGCCGGAGGTCGTCCAACGCTACGCTTGCCGACGCGTGGCCTCCACTCGAAAACCCTTGGTTTTACGACAGATCATGACTAAATGACAGTCTAATTTCATTTTAGTAGCAATTAAATAAAGCAACCTTATTCATATTTTTTTAGCCAGTATTAACATTCTCTGTAAACTTTGCAGGTTATTCTTGAAGGAGTTTTGTGTAGAATTTCTCAATAGTTCTTACAATCCGCTCATGCACTATGTGAAGGACGTGTTAGTCAGGAATAAGGCACAACAGAATGACGAATCGTACTATTTGTGGGCAGTTAAATTCTTTATGGAATTCAATCGGGGCCACAACTTCCAAGTTGGATTGGTCAGGTATTTATTTTGAATATTTACAAACATTTATAAAACTGAATTACTAATGAAACTTGATACTTATTTCTCATGTATTGTATTGGGTCCAGTTAGTTCATTTTGATTAAGGCGCCTCCCCATGCTAGGTGCTGCCCTCATAAAAAAAACCTAACTCGATAAAAACGTAATTTATCGAAAATCCGCGAGCCGAGGTTGAAGAATGTATGCTGAAACTTATTTACAAAAAGTCTAATAAATGGACCACTGTAATTACGACAATAAGTTCCGTGTGATGCCGGTTTAGAATAGCATCACCCCATTTCTTTCCTGTAGGAGTCATAAGAAGCGACTAAGGGACTTGAGGATGTGTATTGAAATTTTAGGCGATGGGCTGACAACCTGTCCCTATGTCGATACACAATTTTCCTAATGCCCCTTAAATATATGTCAGACGTGGAGTAAATGTAAATTTTTTCGGGCGTTTACGCTCTGCTCTGCCTACCCCGCAGGGTAGATAAGGATATGTGTATGCATGTGTATGTGTAAATAAGCTTCAGTATCACTTCTTCAATCACGGCTTGAATTTTTGAAGTGATGATGTCAGCACCTAGCCTAGGGCACAGAATATATAATAGTACTAACGTACAGAAGAATCACTCCCTAAGAAATTACATGTTTAGGTATAAATTAATACCTACGCTCGGTGTACCTACCCAACCGCTTACAAACAAAATTGAAACTTATGAACGCGCGCGAACGCTCAATCTCCCTTGCGCATCGCAGTTTTATGACTGAGCCGCCGGCGAACTCCAAGGGTTGTAACTTGTCATCATGTTATTCGTGCACGAAGATTTTTTGTTATTGATTTTGCTATAATATCTTATTTGTTCACTTAATCTACGGAAGGAATTGTAAGATTTGTAAATATATTTATAAACCTAAACGAAATTATTAATGACTACTGTTTATATAGAAAAACAATTAATTATTCTTGTGTCTAACTGTTCTTTGTATCGAGTGGGACACCGAGTCGACGACCCGATCGATTTTTTAACGAACAAACGTACTAAAACCAGGGCTGCGACACTCGCCTATACCTACGGAGTTAAGTACCTACGCCGTCGTGTACCGCGACGGTACACTCGGCCAGAGCCGGATCGCGCTCGCTAGTGGAGCGCGCGCGCATCGATGCGGTGACGTCATTTCACTTCTGACGCGTTCTTTTACGAGACAGTCGTACAGGTAGTGGAATAAATTGTTTGTGCTGTGCTTCTTTACGAAATTTAAAACCAATCAATTTATTATGATGATGGGACAAAATAGGACTAGGTGTTCTGTGCACGGATGTCTTAATAAAAAGAGTGATTCCAAGTTGTCCGTTTTTACATTACCAAGGAATTGTGCATGGTAAGAAAAATAATCCGTTAATAATAGGTAAATATACCTACTATTATTGATTTATTTTGTGCTTTTAAGCAACCTATTGGATATGCTTTACTGGCAAGTACCAAACATTATCAAGAATTGGACGACTGGATGAACGAGATACTTTCGAAATTATCATATATTCTGATTCACTATAATATATTCTGTGTAAATAGCTAATATACCAACCAAATCAGTTTAGGATTTTATTTTTCATAGTTATATCCTAAATCCGGACCTGGCGTTTAAGCTCCCGTGTAGGTAGTCAGAGAACGCAAAGGATTTGTGCTCTTATGCGCGTGCAATTGAGTTAAATTTAGATAGCGCACGGTGTCTTGGATGTTACAAAAAAAAGTGTAGGCTATTAAAACGGCGGCTTTCTTCAACATCAAAGGAGTGTCGCTTCTGTAGGTACTACTATTATCTATTCTGTGCTAAAACACAGAAAAAAAACAAGTAAGTGTGCGCGCGAGCAGCACGTGCGTGCGAACAGTGCGGCGGCTAGCGGCTCACTGGCGGTCTGGCGACGACAAGTGACAACCCGCGGAGATTAGTCCCCGTAGGGAACCCGCCGGCGGAACATACCTAAACCACACCTCGGACACTGGCGCTCAAATGTATGAAACAAACGCGGTGCTACGCATACAGTCTAAGCTCGCGTAGGTGAACGCGGACCATGCTTGTGTGTGTGAGACAACATGTCAGGGTTGCCGCCATTTTGCGTTCGCGAATCGGGAATGCAATGTGCGGCAGTATGAAATGACCTTCGTTCACGCATCTTTGCTAGCCGGTGTCTGAGCGTCCTCCGAGCGCGGGTGGGCGGCGCTTGTAGGGGGAGGCAGGGAGTGACCATACTGTACGCTAGTACTATTAATTATACTGTGCCTAAACCGTGGAGTGAGACCCCCCTGCCTAGGGAAACGTCTAGAGATGTCCAGTCTTTTTAATCTTTCTAAATAGTTTTTCATTTTAGCGAAACCATGTCCATCCCGATGTTTCATTACGTCCAACAACAAATGGAGACGTATTACGATATGATCAAAATGGAGAAAAAGAAATTCGCGCCATGGGTGCGTCGATTGCACCTCGCCATTAGAGCTTATAAGGAACTACTTCACACTTTGCTTGCTATGGACAAGAGTAGCGATCCTTCAGTCAAAGAGTCCGCTAAAGTATTGAAAAGCAACATCTTCTATGTGCTTGAATACAGAGAGTTTATACTGTCCACATTTATGAATTACGATGACAATAAAATGCCAAGGTTAGTACCACATACACGGGGTGTAAGAGACAGCCCTCCGAATACTAATAGGACGGAACAAGTTCCGTAAAAAATATATTTCAAGAAACGTCAAAAAAATTCTGACTTCCCATAGTAAATGCAGTCAGCTGATGGTGAATTTGTATTGGAGGTCGTTTTTTGTCGTGTCCTGACGTAAGGAAAAGTTGTTCAGTTTCATGGTCTGCATGCACCCTATCAGTATTCGGAGAGCTGTCCCTTACACTCCGTATATGACGTGATAACGTCTTATTAATCGATAAACGCCGCCGGTTTATCGCCGCCGAACTCACGAAAAAGCATGACTCATTGCAACGTTCTGTCTGAGCATGCAAGCGAACACGCGAAACAAACGATAGAGAGGTTCAAACGGCCAAATGTTTGGCTTGCAATTTGTTGCATACAGATTTTTTTGTCCGTAAACCGACTTTACGCCGACAATTTTTTTTTCCTTTATTGATTTCTGATAGATAAATTTTTAACTAAATGTGTGTCTGTTTTTAGGTCTTATTTAGTTGACCTGGTTGAAACTGTCCACCTTTTCCTGAAAATGCTCGAGTATTACTGCAAGAAAACTGGTCTGGTCGTTCAGAAGAAAGTTAGAAGAAAAACTAAATCGAAGAGTAAGTAAACTTCTCTCATCTAAAGTAGTAAAGAATCAACATTTCAAACTTGGCCCGCATTGCTTACCGCTTTACTGTAGGAATAAAGCTTTTCCCGTGGTAGAGGAAATCCATACTAAAAATTCGAAAGTAACTTTGTCTGTCTGTTACATTTTCACGCTTAAACCACTGAACCGATTTTGATACAATTTGGCATAAGCATAGACAGCAAACAAACATAAATCACGCCTATATCCCTTACGGGGTAGGCAGAGTGTCAACGGCCGTAAAACGGATATTAACACCACGTCTGACAAAAGCTTGAGGGTCAACTAGATAACTGTGTATGACTATAGTGACAGGTTGTCAGTCCATCGCCTAAACATAGCATAGACAGGAACCTAAGAAAGGACATAGTCTACTTTTTACCGCAGGAAAATCTATCAATCCCACGGGAAACAAACTTATCATAAGAAACAGCGTCGCTAATAACGCCGAAAAAAACGTTCAGACGAGGATTCGTTGTGTGGTTTGCTTTGGTTTTTGTATCAAGCAATGTATAGTTGTTATTCTAGCTAATGCGGACGAAGTACTTATATAAATATCTCTTAAAATACGCTATCTAAAAAAAAAGATTCATAATCTGTTGCGTCGTGCAATCAACAAAAAAGAAACGCATCTGAATCCGTTTTGTAGTTTTACAGATCTATGTATAGGTAGGTACATAGGTTAGGAGAGTGAAAAAAGACTTTGTTGTGTGCTATATGTAGTGAATACCTACATACCAATATTTCTGCTCTCGTTCACTTGGGAAGACCTAGAGGTCTGGCCATTCCAAAATAAAATAAAATAAAGAAGCCTTTATTCTACCAAAGTTTTACATAGATCTAACTTATATATTATCACTATCACTTCCTAACTTATTTCCTAATTATTATGTTATTTGTTTTAGATTTTTTCTATATTCTATGTTTATTTCATATTATTTTTTATTAATTAAAGTAGTTGCCTCTTCGCCTTCCAGAGTATTCCACAGTTTTCTTTGCCTTGCTTTCTGCATCCAGATTGTTTTTACTCTTTCCACAAACACGTCCATCCATCATCTCTTTGGTCTTCCTCTTTTTCTCTTGCACTCTCTTGGTATCCAAGAGAATTCCAAACATACTCGACTCCAAAATGCCCTAATGTACAGTCTGTTGTAGCACATAAGGTACCAGGGGTACTCCAAAAGAACTAAATTATTTTTGTCCCAAGCAATTTTTTTTTTCTTGACATGAAAATGTAATGTAATGTGCCGTGTAATACCGGCTTAGAATAGCATCACTCCATTTCTTTCCCGTGGGAGCCGTAAGAGGCGACTAAGGGACTTGAGGGTGTGTATTGCAATTGTAGGCAATGGGCTGACAACCTGTCACTATGGCGATACACAATTTTCCGAATGTCCCTCAAATATACGTGGCGTAAATGTCTGTTTTTGCGGCCGTTTACGCTCTGCCTACCCCGCAAGGGATAATAGGCGTGATATGTGTATGTATGTGTGTATGAAAATGTATTTGTAGAAAATGTTTTATGAAAATAAGTTGAAAATTTTAATTATTTACTAATTGGGGATAATAATAATTCAGTTCTTTTGGAGTACCCCTGGTACCTTATGTGCTATAACCGACTGTACTATTGTTATCTTGTAGAACAGAAGGCTCGTCCCCAAAAGCCGAAGTCTAAGGCGAGCGCAGTAGAAACTCCGCCGTGGGAGGAAGTTCGTGCGCAGTTAGCTGCCGTGCTTAGTTCAGGCTTGGAGGAATACCCACCGCCCTTTGACGCGGCCTCAGACACGCCTATAGATCAACAAAAGTAAGTCAAATCTCATCATGAATAAACTAGCCTAGCCCCCTGTTATTAAAAGCGGGCATTCCCATATATCAGTGGTTCCTAATCTTAACACCAACAGCACACGTTTCATCAATTTAAGGCATTAAGACCCTTCAATGACCTTGACGAAACGGGGTGCGAGTGTAGCCGTAAAAAGACTCGTCAGTGGTGCCACTTTACAAAAACAATATTTTCTCTTTATACATATTTGTAAAAAAAAACTCGTTGTAGTAACAATCTATCAGAATGTCCTTTGTATCCTTAAGTAGAATTAAAACCTGCAAACTCAATGAAATATTCGCTGTAATTAAAGTTATGGCAAAAAGTGCCTAAAAACGGCCACTTTTGGTACTTATTGCCATAACTTTACTTGCAGCGAATATTTCATTGAGTTTGCAGGTTCAAATTTTACTTAAGGATAATAAATACTAAAAACTTAAGCAACGGATAGTTTGTTTGTATAAAGAGAAGATATTTTTTGTGAAGTGGCGCCACTGTCGAGGCCGTTCACGACTTCACTTGCCTTAAATGCAGATATTACCATATATCAGTGTTTACTAATATTTTACACTAGCAGCACACGTTTCTTCAATTCAAATGTATTTTTTTCCTACGTTCTCGTTACCCCTACTAGCTAAGGTGCGCGGGTCGGGGGCAGGGTAATGCGTGCATGCTGATTGGTCAGTGGTCGCGTCATCTCATAAGTCATTAATCATAATAGTAGAGAATTCCACTGGGTTCTATCTTCACCCATCTGTTAAGCGGATGAAAAAGGTTTTCATATTGCGGTTACTATGTCAGACAATAGCCTCAATTCAGGAATAAAATTTTCATAACTTACCTTAAATTAGTGCTGTCACTTTCCGTCAAATAGGTTAAGTTAGGATAGAAGATATTTTAGTCATGTCATGTCTTACAATTTGACGTAAAATACGGCGACGATGAAAACAATGCCGACTAAATTGACCAAAAATTGCGAAGAACCCATTGACATTTTTAAACATGACAGGGCTTAAAAATCTTCTGTCCTTATCTAAACTTTTTTGACGGAAAGTGACAGCACAAATTTAAGGCGAGTGTAGCCGTCAACGACCTCGACAGTGGTGCTTCACAAAAAAAAAGTTTACTCTATATACAAACAATCTATCAGAATATCCGATGCCCGAGTTTTTAGTATTATCCGTATGTAAAATTAAAACCTACAAACTTAATAAAATATTCGCTGTACTTAATTAAAGTTATGGCAATTAATGCCAAAAGTGGCCGTTTTGAGGCACTTTTTTCCATAACTTTAATTGCAGCGAAAATTTTATTGAGTTTGCAGTTTCAAATTTTACTTTAGGAATAATGCTAGGGTATCGGACATTCTGATTGATTGTTTGCATTAAGAGAAATCTTTTATTTTTGTGAAGTGGCGCCACAGTCGAAGTCGTTGACGGCTATACTCGCCTTAAGGTAGGATAAATTTACATCCCGAATTGAGGGCAATATCAGGCCGTCCTCTGTTTTTAGTGTCGGTCGCATGTAAAAACTCAACCGATAATATTTTTTACAGAGAAGATTGCATGAAGAATATTCAGAAACGTATGCGGGAACACAAGTTTGAAGACGCCGTTGGAATGTTCAGAGCCGCCAGGTGAGATATACTATACTTATCATTTGGTTCTCACAAATAACTACAAAAGTTAGTATGACACAATACAATATTATATTATTATTATGTATTTATTCCTTTAACAATATTTACAATTACAAATATAATTAAAAACGAAAATAACATGAATACAATAAAATGAACAAAAAATAAATGAAAATAAATGTCAGAATGTACAAACTAATAAATTAAAAGTTACATTTCGAGTGTCTTAACATCTGAAGTGATACACTATAATGAATTCTTAACTTGCTAATACTATTTGAACAGACTTGTGAGACCGGCGCCTAAACTACGTTTCGTTTTTAAATATAAATATATACATACATACATTATATTCCTTGCGGGTTAGGCAGAGCGTAAACAGCACTAAAAACGATTACGCCACGTCTGCCAAACAATTAAAGACTTATTCAGAATATTGTGAATCGCCATAGTGACAAGTTGTCAGACTGTCGCCTAAAATTGCAATACACATGTACCCCTTAAGTCCCTTAGTCGCCTCTTACCGACACCCACGGGAAAGAGTGATGCTATTCAATAGATAGATATATATTTTAGAGAAATTTCGAAATTGCACCGTATGCAGGGTTTCAAGGTAGAGGCGTCACTATTACCGATAGCCTAAGTCGCAGGTTCGAACCCTGCCTGCGATGCAATTTCGCAAGTTCCCTAAAACTGTATACCCAACACAGTTAAATTTTCAAAAAAATCCGTAGTAAATTTTTAAGCTTTTATATTCTTGCTAAAGTTTCATATTTCCTCTCTAGGGAGGTGTGGCCTGACGAAGGGATTTTCGGCGAAAGCGGTATCGCGGAAGACGAAGAACTGAATATGCTTGAAACCATTTATAATACGGACTTAGGTGTGGAAGTCACAGAAATGAATGAGGAACAAGCTGACGAAAAGGAAAATTCTGAATACGACGAAGAAGGTAATTGCACATGTACATTTACTCACACACACACACACACACACACACACACACACACACACACACACACACACACACACACACACACACACACACACACACACACACACACACACACACACACACACACACATCTACACACACATACACACACACACACACACACACACACACACATCTACACACACACACAAATTCGCCAATTTTTTTAATACTTGACTATTTCTTCATTATAATTCTTATTATTAAATCACGTCTTTGTCCCTTGCGGGATAGGCACCACGGTAATTAACAGCCACAACAGTCCACTGCTGGACATGGGCCTCCTCCTATCGTGGGGTATTGCCATACTCACCTCGCTTGGCAGGCGGATGGGCGAGCGCAGTGCAAGATGTTGCATTCACAGGAAACGCTGCTGCCCATTCCTTGAACTTATTTGTCACTCAGTCGCTTTTTACGACACCCACGGGTAGTATTGGAGTAGAGCAGTAAAATCACCTCATCCGTACTAATATTATAAATCTGAGAGTTTGTGTGTGTGTATGTATGTATGTTTGTTACCTCTTCACGCTCAAACGGCTTGACCGGTTTGGATGAAATTTGGAACACAGGTAGAGTAAAACACAGGTCACCTTTTACCGCAGAAAAACAACTATTACCACGGGAAAATGAGTAGCAGCGGGTGAAAACTTTGGGCGGAAATCTAGTATTTAATATAAATAAAATCACAAATATTTGGATGATGGCTGAAAATATAATGTCTTTTTCGTGTTATAGATGAAGAAGAAGAAGAGGAAAGAGCTACACATGTTGTTGAAACCGATTTCGATTTTGTAGACTTCGTTTCAAGGTAAGTTTAAGACCGTACCTTCTATGACGAATAGGCTTGGGTATTGTTAACTTAAACGTTGGTTTTAGTTATCTTCATATAAGGTGTAAAAAGTAGTTGCAAATATTTTAAGGGGTGAACCAGTCCATGTAAATGAAACACCTTTCCCTTAGGTAGAAATATCAAAAAGAAATTTGGAGATTGAAAACATACAAAATGTATTGGCCGGCCAGGGAAATTTGTACTAGAGGGCTAATTTTTTTCATATTTTTACCTGGCCTGGTTCACTTCTCAAAATATTGGCAGATATATATTTAACACTGTACAGGTAAGGGACAGCCCTTCGAATATTGATAGGGTGCATTCAGACCATGAAACTGAATAACTCCCCCTAGTAATATAAGTATTTCAGGAAACGTCTATTTTCTGTTTGGCTTTCCATGGTAAAGGCATTTAGCTGGGCGGGATGTTGTATAGTAAGTCAAATCCAATAAAATCAAATCAAATAATTTATTTCTAAGTAGGAATTTACAAGATTCTCTTTTAGAAAGTCAAATCAAGGTACTTAACATAATACATAAAAAAAAATAGTAAACTTACAGTAATGTAAAAAGCAAATACATGTCAAAGTTAAACCTATCTCAAATTCACGTTAGATAGATTCTATTTGAATCTATCTATACGGGGTGTAAGGGACGGTGTACCAAAAACTTTGCAGGCATGATCGTACCATGAAACTGAACAACTTTTTCTATGGAAGCTATGTTGGTAAACGAGATTTTTTTTTACAAAATTCCCGATCAGCTGACTGACTTTCTATGGAAAATCGAAAAAAAAAATTGTTTCCCAACATAGGCTCCATAGTAAAAGTTGTTCAGTTTCTTGGTCTGATCACGCCTGCAAAGTTTTCGGTACACCGTCTCTTACACCCTGTATAAGTTTCCTGACATATGTTTTTAGAGGAAAGTTGTTTAGTTTTATGGTCTAAATGCTTCTTATTGGATATCAGACGGCTGTCCCTTACACCTTGTATATCAAGAACATTAAATAAATATGCCAAATTGTTTCAGGTTCTGCCAACCCAGAGTAGTCAGTGCATGTGTGTCTCTGCTAGAGCAGTACGAAAAAAACTTGCCACACACAAACCACTGTTGCGCTAAAATGTTGCACCGTGTTGCGTGGGACTGCAAACGGCCTTCAATGATGTTCCAGGCAACATTATTTATAATATTTCAAAAGATACTCAACAACCCCCTGCCGCAATTTAAGGTTAGTAGTGATGCATCTGACGATGGTTTTGGCCGACAAGCCGAATACTGACTAATCGGCCTAATCAGACGACTAGTCGCCTACTACAAAAATAACCGATCATCGGTGATATCTTGCGCTGCCCTTCGGCAAATGTACTTTGCTTATTTCCACTTCGTTATGTCACATGGCTCAATTCTGTGTGGTTTCATTTTGACACAATTTTTATACCTAGGTTGAAATAAATCATTATATTAAAATTCAATGTCGTGATTACAGCCGACTAATTGGCTATTCACCCGACTAGTCGACGACTGTTTTCCGACTAATCGGCGCATCTCTAGTTAGTATGATTGCGCGATTCCTGCGGCGGAACGTTTCCGCGGGAAGGGACGGATTATTATTTTGAATGTGCTTTGAAACTCTGATGCCACCCCGATTAATGTACGACGTTTTTGCGAAACTCTCCTTGGTAAGGGTATTCCGGTATGTAAATAGCGCCCTCATCACTCAAAAATCATTACGGTTGAAAAAATCTGACACCAGGGTTCATCGGGTCGTAAGACGAGTCAGTGTCCCACACAAAAATAAGAATACTACAGTGACACTACTATATTATTAATAAAACGTTATGCAAATATGCTTCAGAATCTGTACGGCAATCTGACAGAAGTGGATTTTCGGTCATCGGGTTATGATTTTTTTAAGTGAATACCAAATTTTAAAACTCTTCCTGTCTTGGGTATACAATTTTTGAAAACTTGCAAATCAAGCCCGCGCTTGTATATTATGCAAGTTTAAAAAAAAGTGTTGAGGGCGCTAGTTACGCTCCGGAATCTCCTTAAATCCGAGGTTTTGTTGCGCAACTCTCCCTGTTAATGCGTGAACTTTTCTGTTCGATCCCTAAATAAAAAGTTGCTTTCCTCAAATGCTACAAGTCTTTTAACTTTCGCCACAGTTTCCTATTTGCCGAGTCGTTAAAATTATTGCTTTTTCATCGAATCTTTCCTTTCGCGAACGCTTTTAACTAATTAAATTTGGAAATATCAGGAATTGGAAAGATTCGCTGTCTTCATTCTGCGAAAGTTCACCGAGATAGCGTCGAAGGAGAGGAAAGTTTTTATAGAGCTGTTGTTTTGGAAGAGTTCGAAGGAAGCCGTTGAGATTGAGCTCGGATACGATCTTTATGCAGATCACAAGTAAGTGGTTTTATGCGCTCTCTAACAAAACTTCTTACTATTGCTATAATAAGTATATATCTGTGTGAATAGGTGCCGTGTAATGCCGGCTTAGAATGTGCCGTGCGATGCCGGCTTAGAATAGCATCACCCCATTTCTTGCCCGTGGGAGTCGTAAGAAGCGTCTAAGGGACTCGAGGGTGTGTATTGCAATTATAGGCGACACGGGTTGACAACCTGTCACTATGGCGATACACAATTTTCCGGATGACCCTCAAATGTTTGTCAGACGTGGCGTAAATGTCCGTTCTATGCGGCCGTTTAAGGGATTATAGGCGTGATATGTGTATGTGTAACAGGTATTGAATTTTATTTTCATATCTTAATTTATATTTATAGTAATTTAATGTACATCGTTTAGGTATGCTAGCCGGACAGCTCACTTTATTGCTCAAATTTGACGGTTCGAGCTGAAAATCAGCGCTGCAGCTCTAAGCTACAGCATATGCTGAGCTGGAATCAATTTCAGTCACAGTCATAAGTGTATATTGTGTATCTCCCTTTATCTACTTGATTGCAACTGAATAAT
Source organism: Tuta absoluta (assembly GCA_027580185.1). NCBI lineage: Eukaryota > Metazoa > Arthropoda > Insecta > Lepidoptera > Gelechiidae > Tuta > Tuta absoluta. The sequence goes on from JAQAHW010000004.1 coordinate 2,924,442, forward strand.
ATTTCTTTCTTTCTTTCTTTCTTTATGGAATTTAAAAAATATTGCTAAAAATATATTATAGAGGTGAACCAGTCCATGAAACTGAACAACTACCTAAGCCTAACCAAAGGAACATACATACAGGGAGTAAGGGACAGCCCTCCGAATACTGACAGAAAGGTGCATTCAGACCATGAAACTGAACAACTTCCCATAGAAAATATTTCATGTGACGTCAACAATTATTTGACTTCCCAAGTCATTTCAGACAGCTGATCGTGAATTTGTATGAGAGGTTGGTTTTTCTACGATTCCTGACATATGTTCCTATGAGAAAGTTGTTTAGTTTAATGGTCTGCATGCGCCCTCTCAGTGTTCGGAAGATGGTCCCTTACACCCCGTATATCACGCCTATAATCCCTTGCGGGGTAGGCAGAGCATAAACTGCCGTAATATACGGACATTTGTGCCGCGTCTGACTAATATTTAGGGTCTTATAGAAAATTGTATATCACCATACCGTAAGGTACATTATGTCGAATTAAAAATAATAATTTAGATCTCCCAAACCATTTGATACCGACCGAGTCAATTTGTTTGGTAACTAGGTCCAAAGTTATGTTTTATTCGACTTATGCTTCTCGGGAAAAGTTGTTCAGTTTCGTGGGCTGGCCAGGTTAATCACACTGCATGTAATTTTACGCTACCATCACCGGTAAACGACATTTGTTGTCGAAACGACGACAAATGAAGTCAAAATTATGTTATTCACATACATACATATATCACGTCTTTATCCCTTGCGGGGAAGGCAGAGCGTATACGCCGCAAAAAACGGACATTTTCGCCACGCCTGACAAACATAATATGTTATTATTTACATGCGTATAATTAACCGGACCCATGGTAATCACCGTTTGCAACAAAGTATAGTTTAAACCTTTTTAGTAATATTACCTATCAAATGAGAATTTTTCTGTAATATCTACTCCCGAGTACGTCACATCGATAAAGTGAAAGCATTTGCAATTAAATGAAACAACTTGACTTGTTTATTTACTTAAATATAGTTCGTAATTTCATTGAAATTATTTAGCTAAATGCTGGCTAATATTTATTGAGCGCGTATTTACGTAGTTAGTTCAAAGTGTTGTCACAAAGTTAAATTGATTTATTTGCTGTCTATCGAACTTATCAAAACAAAATCGTTTCATCAGAAATAATAACATTTCGATGAAAAGCCAATGAAATAAACTCATTGTTTGTTATAATTGAAACACGATTATCTTGTTACGAAATAGAATAGCTGTTTATCTTTTTATCTTATTTAATGGAAACAAAAATAAGGTTAGGTTAGGTTAGATGGTGATACAGTATACCTACCTCTACCTACCATTAAAAGACCCGAAAATAAAAGTACAGTCGAATGCAGCAGAGTATTGTAAGTTCAAAAAAACTTTCTTCCGCAGGCAGCATTGAACCTGCTACTTTGGCTTTCATATCAGTACTAGCGACGCCTCTAATCAACTGGGCTACCGTGGCTCATTCCGTAACCTGCAAAATTAAGCAAGTGTATTTTAATGCCAATAAGTGCTGCTGTGTGTTTAATTTCACCGGTTACGTATGAGCTTCGGTAGCAGTTGGTTAGAGGCTGATACTGATAGCGAAAATAGCACGTTCAAATCCTACCTGCGCTGTAAGACTTGGCAAGTTTCCTAAGGCTTTCTGTACCCTGGTATGTTTACACACTACTTATACTAAAGTCATTAATCTTTGTATATTTCGGACAAGTCTAGCACCGATGTTACGATGACATAGGGCTTCATTCGCTTTCCCCTTATTTTAACAAGTACTTAAACTAATGATTAATTATAGGGACTTTGAGCCTTTAAGTAAACGTGCACCTACCCCAGATAAAATTAATTGGTACTCGACAGTTTTCTAATCGGATTATTGTCTGACAGGGACAAAGTAGGCAAAGGCGCGTGGTCTGAGGAGCAGGAGGAAGAACTTCGTAAATTATACATGGAAAACCAGACGAATCCGCAGACGGACCAAGGTAATGTCACCTCTATTGTTTGATTTATAAGGTTCTATTTCGCGCTAGGGCGGTTTAATAGTGTTATGAACATGAGAATTAAGGCAAGTGTACCCGTGAACGACCTCGACTGTGGCGCCACTTCACAAAAAATATATATTTTATCTATACATATAGGTACAGTGTCAGAATGTCCATTGCTTAAGTTTTTAGATTTATCCTTAAGTAAAATTAGAACCTGCAAACTCAATGAAGTATTAGCTGTAATTAAAGTTCTGGCAATTAATACCAAAAGTGGCCGTTTTTAGGTACCTTTTTCCATAACTTTAATTGCAACGAATATTTCACTAAGTTTGGTTCTAATTTTACGGATAATACTAAAAACTTTGGCAACGGATATTCTGATAGATTGTTTGTATAGGGAAGAATGGCGTAAGCGTGTGTTTGATGGGCGTAAAATACACGATAATGCCTGGTTTTCTGGTCTCGCTAACAAAAGGCAAAAACTTCATCTAAACATGCATGTGCCAGTCTCAAATTCCACCTTCACTTGTAGAGCGTGCAGAAAATTATGCCGCTCCCGTATCGGCTTATACAGCCATGAAAAGTCTAGCCTCGGACTCTGAGTAAATCGTCTGTCACAGACGTATGAGGCCAATGATGATGATGATGTTTGTAAAAAGAGAAAACTGTCTTTGTGTAGTGGCGCCACTGTCGAGGTCGTTGACGGCTACACTCGCCTAAATTCCATATCATGTTTGTATTGGCGATAATTGTTTGCGTTTCCGACGCGAGCGGCCGGCGAGGGTACGAATTAGTTTATTTCGGCGTGATTGAGTTGGTTTGTATTAAACACTTAGCCCTGGGCTATTGCTTTTAGAACTGTTAGGGCCGCCGCCTACTATCGGATTGATTATTTGACATTTTTAATTGAATCTTTATTAATGAGTTATTATTTTATGATTAAGATGATTATTTAATGTGCATGATGTTATTTTGTATTTGTATTGTATTTTTTTTTTAGTTAAGGCGAATATTTAATGTATGTTATATTTTCACACACAGTTATACTGTTTACTGAATAAACGATGATGATGATGTTTGCTTTACGACATTTACTTGAAAAGTCTGAAAATGAACTGCAATTGAAATGAAGGTGACATCGGCTAAAATGATAAACGTCTCTCATAGTTGCCGGCGAATATTGACTACGTTTGTCATCACTACATAGTATTTAATTTAATTTTATTTCATTTTATTTATTTTGAAAAACTAACATAAAATATATACATAAAAACAATAAAAACAGAAAGCCAATAATAGGTTTTCACCAGTAGACAATAGGGTAAGCTAAAATAAGCATTTACAATGAAACACGACACCATTTTGTTGTAGCACACAACACACATTTGGCATAAAGCTATAACTTAAAGTTTAGGAAAAACAAATTAAAATCAAACCAAACCAAACCGAAGCAAATAGAGAATGCTTAGTTAATTACAAAATAAAACAAATATCCTCATAAAACATATTAGTCGTGTCTATCACCGTCAAAGGACGACCGAGTCATAACTCGACCGAGTATAAATTAAAGTTGCTTCCCTTGTCTGTCCCTATGTCTGTTTGTATGTATGCTTAAATCTTCATAACCACCTAACGGATCTGGATGAAGTTTTTTTTAAGATAGAGTGATTCCAGAGGAAAGTTTTTATGTATACTATGATGAAGTTTTTTTTAAGATAGAGTGATTCCAGAGGAAAGTTTTTATGTATACTTTCCTCTTGAATCACTCTATCTTAAAAAAAAACTTCATCCAGATCCGTTAGGTGGTTATGAAGATTTAAGCATACATACAAACAGACATAGGGACAGACATAGGGACAGACAAGGGAAGCAACTTTAATTCGTGAGGTCTGTTTCCTGTGGGAAATCGGTTAGCAGCGGGTGAAAACTGGGTGGGCCGCTAGTTCTAGCTAAAAACCCTTTTATTTCAATTACGATACAGTTCTGTTTTGATATTTTAATGAATGGTATGTGTGTTATATATCTTTATTTATTTTCCATTATTATGATTTCACACCCAAATGCACCCGTGTCTTTTTCTCTCTGTTTACCTTCTGGTTGGCCGGAAGAGAATGCCGCGTGGCATTAGGCCCGTCTTCTGTACCATGTGCAACAAAGTAAATAAATAAAATAAATAATATAAATAATACAAATAAATAAAATAGATAAATAAAATAGATAAATAAAAGAAATAAATAAATAAAATAAATAAATAAATAAATAAAACATCGTGAGGCACGCGTCGGACTGTGGGTGGCGGCCCTTAGGCCTGTGGAGTGCTTGCAAACGAATGAGTTTAATTGGAGAATGTAATCGAATCAGCACAGCCCCCGATTGGAAAGGCATTGTTTTCCCAGAGGCCTCATGCAGAGTACCGAGCAATAATCAAAATCAAATAGCTCTCCGATGATTTCGCTCGAACTTTGCCTCGAAGTGCCTATTTAGGAGCTTTTTGTTAGTGGGAATTGATGTGACCACTTACTAGTCAATGCACAGAATTAATTTAATTTTGATTATAGCTAAAGCACTTCATTCTGTGCTATTTAATTTAATTTATTATTCAATAAGCTTATTAATATTAGAGAGAGAAAACAATATCTTATATTACATAGGTGAAACAAACGGATCTTACGGGGTAGGATTTTTAGTTGCAAAAAGATGGAAGGATCATATTTTAGAATTTGTAGGATATTCGGAGAGAGTAGCAGTTTTAAAATTTAAAGTAAATAATACAAAAATTCTGACCATTGTACAAGCATACGCGCCAACATCATCTCACAGCGACGACATTGTAGAAAATTTTTACGACACTCTCAACAAAGCTTGTGAAGAAAACCGAGGCGCCTGGACTCTCGTTCTCGGCGATTTCAACGCAAAAATTGGCAAGCGCCAGGAACAAGACAATGAAACAGTCACTGGCCCTCATGGACTCGGAACACGAAATGAACGTGGTGCCCGTTTGCTACAGTTCGCTTTTGGACAGAATCTTAAAATTAGCAATACCTTTTTCAGTAAAAAACCTCAACGTCGTTGGACATGGGTATCACCAGATAATAAGACTAAAAATGAAATAGACTTGATTCTTACATCCCATAAAGACATAGTTAAGGATGTCGGAATTATCAGTACGATAAAATTTAGCTCTGACCATCGGCCTTTAAGAGCAAAAATAACGCTGAATACTAAAATACACAGAAAACAACAATTTCGCAGTAAAATTAGAAAATTAGATAAGCACACGTTATTTAATCATGAACAACAATTCAATATAGAGTTAAAAAACAGTTTTGATAGACTAAAGACAGAAGAAGATCTAAACGTAAATACAGCATATAAAAATATTATTAACTGCATTAAAATAGCTAGTAGGAAGATTAAGCCAGAGAAAAATAAAACCGACAAACTAAGAAAAGAAACTAAACTACTAATAGAAAAGAGAGAACACCTAAGACACAATAACTCTGATTATAGAATCGTAGATAGACAAGTAAAAAGAAGCATTCGTAAAGATATAAGAGATTTCAAAACCCATTCTGTCAAAGTCGCCCTCGAGCAAAACACCTCTCTCCGAAATTCTAGACAAGGTATAACAAAAGGAAAGACTTGGATTACGACTATGAAAGATGAAAATAATATAAAACAACGAAATAGGGATATAATTCTTCATATTTGTACCAGATTTTATGAAAATTTATACTCAAACCCATCTGATTTTAATTATAACAACAATACAGAATATTCGTGTGGCGATTCGATTCCTCCTATTATGGAACGCGAAGTTCATCTTGCCTTAACAGGCATGAAATATAACAAATCTCCTGGTGAGGATGGAATAACCGCTGAAGTTCTTAAAGTTGGAGAACCAGTTCTTCTTCCACATATAACAAAATTTTTCAACAGTATTCTCCAAACCGGTAACATACCGGAAGATTTTTGCCACTCCAACATCGTCCTTCTTCACAAAAAGGGGGACAGGCATGAAATTGGAAATTACCGTCCTATTAGTTTAATTTCACATCTGTATAAAGTATTCATTAAAATCATAGAAAGACGAATCTCTGGCAAACTGGATCTCCATCAGCCTCCCGAACAAGCCGGTTTTCGGCCCTCCTTTTCTACAACAGACCACCTTCATACACTTAATCAGATAATAGAAAAATTCAACGAGTTCAATAAACCACTATACTTAGCTTTTATAGATTATGCCAAAGCCTTCGACAGCATTAACCATCACTCAATATTTACAGCATTAGAAGCCCAGGACATCGATCCCACTTACATAAATCTTCTTAAATTAATTTATAAACATAGTACGGCTAACATACAATTACAGACATTTGGACCCTCATTTCAAATCCGCCGAGGAGTCAAGCAGGGTGATCCGCTTTCACCAAAACTTTTCACAGCAGCTCTGGAAGAAATCTTCAAAAAACTTTCACAATCGTGGTCTTCTAAAGGCATATATATTGGCGATAAGCACCTGACAAACCTTCGTTTTGCTGACGACATCGTCCTGTTCTCTACTTCAGCCGCGGAACTTGAGACTATGCTACTGGAAATAAGCGTGGCGAGCCTTGATGTTGGACTTAAAATGAACATGACTAAGACCCAACTTATGTGCAACAGCGTCAAACATAAAGTAGAAATAGACGGGCAAATGATACATTATGTCGACGAATACACTTACTTGGGCCAGATAGCATCCTTCGAAAACAGGCAGGATAAAGAGATCAAAAGACGAATCCAGAACGCCTGGAAGAGCTACTGGTCCATGAAAGAGCTTATGAAGGGAGACCTTCCACTGTCACTAAAGCGAAAACTTGTCGACATGTGTATTCTGCCCGTCTTAACCTATGGCGCGCAAGTATGGTCGTTAACAGAAGCACAAAAGTCCAAACTCAAGGTTTGCCAACGCGCCATGGAGCGCAGCATATTAGGTGTGAAACGGATCGACCGAGTAAGAAACACAACCCTGCGCTCCAAAACTGGCATCATGGATGTAGGGAAAAAGTCCGCGAAACTGAAGTGGGACTGGGCGGGACATGTCTGTCGCATGCATCCTGACAGGTGGGCTATAATAGCTACACAGTGGGTGCCAGAGAGTGGTCGCCGACGACGAGGCCGGCCTCGAAGAAGATGGCGAGACGATTTAGTCGCATTTAGTTGTGACTGGCAATCAGAAACCGGAGACCGAGCAGAGTGGCGTAAAAGAGGGGAGGCCTTTGCCCAGCAGTGGGACACAGAACAGGCTACATAAAAAAAAAAATAAAAAAAAAAATAAGCTTATACAAGGCGTATCGGCAAAACCCGCGCGTTATCGGTCCTACGTACTATAAGAAACTAACCGCCCGAATAAAAAAAATAAACAGCAGACGAAACGTTTCGAACCCAACTGAGAAAACATTTGTTGAATAAGTTGTTTTACTCTAAAAAGACTATCTAGATTTTAAATTTTCATTTTATTTTATATTACTGACATTGTTCGAAACCTTACGCGCCACGTTGCCACGCGTTAAGACTATTGGCATCGAGATACACTTGCAAAATTTGCGGGCATGGAATGAGCCGTGGTAGCCCAGATGGAAGAGACTTCGCCACTAGCAATGGCGATAGTCGCACGTTCAAATCCTGCCCGCGCTTGATAATTTTGCAAGTTTTCTATAATTGTATACCTAACACTTAATCTAGATGTACAGTATAGTAAGTAAGTAATAATTGTAATAGTATCTATGTATAAATATGTACTTATATTATGTAAAATATCTATGCCCTTCCTGTGTTTATAATCATAACAAAGCCAGTATCAAATAGCTGCACTTTATTTTTCGAGAAATTACGATACCAAAACATTGCGGGAAGCGGGATCCGCTGCAGAATTCGCAGCTGGGCAAAAACGCATCAAATATGTTGAACTCGAGCAAAATTACTTGTTCATACCTTTTGCGGTCGAAACAGGGGGACCGTGGGGCAAAGAGGCCAAAAAGTTTATTAGGGAGATTGGCCGACGCTTGCGTGACCGCGGATGTGATCCCCGCACCGGAGCGTACTTAGTTCAGCACATCTCGCTCGCCATCCAGCGCGGTAACGCGGCGGGCGTGATGGGCACATTCGAGCCAGGTACGCTTCGGGGTGGCCTATTTGTTTAGTCGTTAAGGTTTTTATTTTAATTTTGTGTTTTAGTGTTTAAATTGTATAGATAGTAAATTAATATTTGTACCCTAGTTATAAGTTCGATAAATAAATCTGTACTGTAATAATAGCAACATGTTTGTAATCAAATCATGATTTGTAAGAAATAAAAAAAAAGCGGGAAGTGCTTAAAAAAATTGGTATTCAATTGTCACTTATTTTGCAGACGTAATCGACTGGATCCTTGAGAACTTGATCGACCAGTCGCGCACTCGACGTAGTGTTATCAAGAAGCTGAAAGAATTGGGGCTTATCTTCAAGGCGCCGACTAAAAAGAGCAACCGGGAACACAAAGAAAAAAGAATCGTGCCCAAAGAATTCAGCGAAGAAGAAGACGAAATTTTGAAAAATCTGTGGGAGCAATACGGTGATTCACTCGGTAAGTGCCTCATACAGGGTTATTTTTTATTCACCCCGGAAATTTCACAGGGCGATTCTACTAATAATTCTGAACAACTTTTATTATGGGGTCACCTGCGAAATCACGAAAAAAAAACAGCTGTTCCATACATTTTGTTCGAGTAGGTATGAACTTTTCTATGGATCAGCTGTTTTTTTTTCGCGATTTTGCAGGTGACCCCATGATAAAAATTGTTCAGAATCATGACAAGAATCACCCTGTAAAATTTCCGGGGTGAATAAAAAATAACCCTTTATAGGGTGAAATTTTATTAGTGACCAATAGCGAAATCTCAAGACGGGCTGGTGATAAGGAACAACTTTCCCCAAGGAACATAAGTTGAAATATGACAAAAATATTTTGGGTTTCCATAGTTACTCAAATCAGCGCAACGGCAATTTTGAATGAGACCTCCGAATTTTTTCGTATTATGACGTATGTGCCTTGGGGAAAGTTGTTCCTTATCACCAGCCGGTCTTGAGTTTTCGCTATCGGTCAATAGTAAAATTTCCTCCTGCATAAGAAACCAAGTGTGTGTTCCAGTGTGTTAGGAAATGACTGTACAAACTTTCAGGGCGTGTTCTAGACGTAAAACTGAATAACTTTTCTAAGTAATATTTTTCGAAATACGATAAGAAACAGTTGAACCTCCCATACAAAATCACTTGAGCAGCAACAAAAATTGTAAAAGACGACCAAATCATATGTTTTTCATATTAAAAAATACAAAGAAAAGTTGTTCAGTGTCCCTTTCACCCTGTCTGCTGGATTTGAGACGAAACTGCAATGGAGTCTGTCTAATTCCAAGCTAAACTCCCGCAGTGGAAGCGATTTACACAGGTAAATTTCTAGTAAAATACCAGGAGTTCAACTGAAGGCAGACAATGGCCGCGTTACGCAGCGCTAAATAGCATACGCTGCACAATATAGCAGCGCATACTATGAATTAAACGTGAACCTAAATCTATTTAACTTAATTAACTAAGTTGAGTGAAATTGGCAAATGATGTGTTCTGACCCTTACATAACTCAATTCTGTAGTAAATACCGTCTGCCGATCTGGCGTTACGTCACACGTATAAGCACTAGATTATAAGTAAGTACCTCCAAATTATATCACCCCACGAATTCCGCAATTCGTACTAAGGAGTCACAATGATATGGTACAACCAATATGACTAAAAGGAACACACCATTAACACGAATAAACAGTTTTATCACTTACAGTCACGTGCCGGCGCAAATGCATAAATACCCAACGGAGAAAGGAAGTTCAGGGAATGGATCAAATAGGAATTCCGTTGGTACTTACAGGGCTGGGTGGAAAATATATCGACACCCAGCATTCCACTACAGCCTTGGCGCATTATTCACGTCAAACCACTCACAGCTTCTGTTCGTATTCCACTTTGATATTAGTCATTACGCGTGACCCAACCCGAATTTGGGCCGTACAAACGCGGGCCAAAATGGCCACCTGATGCCTATTCAACGCGACGCTCACGTGGAAGACGTCGAGACATCCAACAATCACTAAGCCTGGTATTCTAGTATAACCCAGGAGAACCGCACAATACGATACCCTCCCGTCCGAACGGTTTTGAGTGACTGACTGCGGTGCAGAAATCACCGCATGGCGCCGTCAGGCGGTCTGCGCGCACGTCGCCAGTCTCGCCCTGCGAGTGAGAAAGGGACAACACACGCCCAGAGCGACGCGTGCGATCGAGCACCGCGCCGCATTCATAGACCGTCATTAATACCTAACTCACCCCAGCATAACAACGCTAAATATTAAACATTCACCCGCCCTAGGCCGAATCCCTTAGGCCTATTCACTACTGGGGAGACGAGATAGCGTTGCTATTGCTCGCTTAAGAACTGAATCCCCTACCTGAACTGTCGCGACTCGAGGAGTGCCATCACTACCTGGGAACAAGTTGAGAATGCGCCCTCTGCGCCATCGCAGTGGCGGCAGGTTGGCATCCTTAACCAGAACGAGATCTCCGATGCGAGGGGGTTCAGTTCTGTCCGTCCACTTAAGGCGTTGCTGCAGAATGTGCAAATACTCAAGCGACCATCGCTTCCAAAAATTCTGAGACATTTGCTGCAGCAACTCATAACGCGTCAAACGATTGCTACTGACCTCTGTGTAGGGGTATTCTGGCAAGGCGTTAAGTGGTCGGCCAATTAAGAAATGCCCTGGTGTCAGGGCCTCCAGATCATTCGGATCTGAGCTAAGCGGACACAAAGGACGTGAATTGAGAACGGCCTCAATTTTACAAAACACGGTCGCTAGCTCCTCAAAGGTTAATATCGTTAAACCTATAACGCGCATCAAATGCGTCTTAGCGGACTTTACAACCGCTTCAAATATACCACCCCAGTGGGGGCATCCTGGTGGATCGAACACCCAGTTAATGCCCTGACGGGAGAGGCTCGTGCCGATAGCTTCCTCGTTTTCCGATAAAAACGTTATAATTTCTTTCATACATCGATCAGCGCCCTTAAAGTTGGTACCACAGTCCGACCTGATCAGCGCTGGTCGCCCTCTTCGCGACACAAATCTATCTAAAGCAGCTAAGAAAGCCTCCGTAGTGAGGTCGGCCACGAGTTCCAAGTGGACGGCCTTGGTTGCTAGGCACACAAACACGCACAAATACGCCTTGATTGACTTCGCGTTGCGAAGGCGTGATGCCTTTACCATAAAAGGCCCCGCAAAGTCCGTTCCCACACCCGCAAACGTCCAGGCTTCCGTCACCCGGTCCGGTGGGAGGTCTCCCATCTGAGGTTGCATTGTGGCTGCCTTCAACCGATAGCAAGGCAAGCACCGAAACACAATGCTCCGTACCGTACGTCGTCCAGACAAGATCCAAAACTCGCGCTGCAGAATAGCCAAAAGTGCATTGCAGCCCGCATGCGAGTTTTTCTGGTGACGATCCCTAACTATAAGTTCTACCAAAGGTCCCTTCTTTGGGAGTAACAGCGGATGCCGTGCTGAAAAGGGCAGGTTAGCGTTCCGAAGTCTACCTCCAACCCGGAGCGTTCCATGCTCGTCCACGAACGGGTTGAGGCGCACAAGACCTCCCGTCAGCTTTCCACGGCCATCCCTGAGCAGCCTGACCTCTTCCTCAAAATGTTCCGCCTGGACGACCCTAACCAATAAACTTAGAGCCGCATTCCGCTCCGCAGGCGAGAGGACAGGTGCCAAGTTCCGTTCTGCTTGAGGTTTTCTACAGTTGTTCACGAACCGTTTGATCCAACCTGTCACCCCTAGAAGTTTGTCGAGGGAGCTGTATCGTTCCAGCAAGAAAGCCGCACTAGGCTTAGGTACGATCTGCCCTACGTTCACTCGCAAACCTCGATCAGGTGGCCCAAGCGGCGACCCGCACTCATTGTATGGACTCAGTCAGCCACTGAGGTCCCCACCACAGTGAGTGACCTACCAAATCAGGGGCCCTACATCCCCGTGAGGCGCAGTCCGCTGGGGTCTGTTCTCCCGGTACGTGTCTCCATACCAACGGAGTTTCCGATCCTTTAATCTGTGACACCCGATTTGCCACGAAAACCTCAAGAGTATGTACCGACGTCTGTAACCAGCACAGAACTATCCTACTGTCGGTCCATGCGTACACCGTTTCATCCAAATTGATGGTACCGCGTAGATTACTAGCGACATAATGTAGCAAGCGCGTGAGAAGCGCTGCTCCCGCCAATTCCAACTTTGGAATGGTCCATCTTGTCCTAACCGGAGCCACCTTACTCTTGGCCATAACTAGACGCACGTCTACAGTTCCCGTTGAACTGACTGTCCGCAAATAGACAGCTGCCGCGTACCCTCGCTCCGAGGCATCACAAAACCCATGTAGGGTAGCCTTACATCCCACCGATGGGAGCAACTTGCGAGGTATGGCGATGCGTACGATCCCTGGTAAGGTGGTCACAAACTTGGTCCAATCATTCAACAGCTCTCCGGAGAGCTGGTCGTCCCAACCCAAGTTTGCTATCCACAACCTTTGCAAGAAGCACTTCGCCATGAACGTCACCGGTGCGATCCACCCGTTAGGATCGAAAGTTCTGGCGATCGTCGATAATACCGAACGCTTCGTCCAAGTCTTCTGCAAAAGGTCTGGCTCGATCTGATACGTAAAGACATCATGCGTTGGCCTATATTGCACCCCTAGGATGCTCAACGTATTTGGATTGTCCAGGTTCTCGAAAAGGTGCGGGTCCTGCTGGAACTCACCTGGCAACCCGGCCAGGAGCTCTGGACAGCTGGACAGCCATTTCCGCAACTCATAACCTCCTGATTCCATGATCGCGATCAGCTCGTCTCGTAGTAGCAGTGCTTGTTGCACGCTATCTGCACCCGTGCAGATGTCATCCACGTAGACGTCGCGATCCAGTACTGCTGCGGCTCGAGGGAATCTTACCCTTTCCTGTGCGGCCAACTCTCGCAGCGTGCGTACTGCCAAAAACGGACTTGGCTTCAGACCATACGTTACCGTGTTAAGCTCATAAGTGACCATCGGCTCGTCAGGGCTCTCACGCCACAAAATCAGCTGGTACCGACGGTCATCTGGGTGTATAATTGTTTGGCGAAACATCATTTTGACGTCTGCGACGAACGCTACTTGGTGCAACCGAAAATCTGTGAGGATGTCCACAATGTCTCGGTTCAACTTGGGACCCGCGTGCAGACACTGATTCACAGACACACCATTCGATGTAGGAGCAGAACCGTCAAACACTACCCGTATCTTCGCCTCCGGTGACTTCAAAACAGTCAGGTGTGGTATATAGTAATGCTCGACACACCTCCAATCTATGCTGGACACCGACATGTGGCCTAACTCTAGGTACTCCCTCATGAATTCGATATACTTCTGCCGAAGTGCTGCATCTCGCTTCATCTTTCTCTCCATAGCCAGTAGTCTCCGTTCCGCGATCTGTCGCGAACTACCTAAGGAGGGGCGGTTTGGGAGAAATGGCAGCCTGGTAACAAACCTACCTGACGAACTTCGTGCAGTGTTTTACTGATAGAACAGCTCGCACTCGTCATCCTCTGGCTTCCGTCTATCCGCTGTGGGTGGCTCCTCAGACTCCCAAAACCTCTGCAGCACCTCCGACAACACACTACCATAGAGAACCGTATCGCCCTCTGGTAGGTCCTGAGGTCTCCAAACTGGGCCAAAAATAACATACCCCCCTGTGGTATCAACGGCCACTAAACCAGTTTGCTGAAGTACCCGTTTTCTGCCACACCAGAATCTCCCGAGGACGTCTGACCCGAGGAGAACGTCCACCGTACCAGGAGTATCAAATTCAGGATCAGCTAGCTCTAAGCCTGTGGTTAACCCTCGTACCGTTGACGGTAACCGAACCTGAGGAAGTTTCCCTACCACATCATCCAGCACCACTGCTGAGGCATGATAGCTGACCCCTGTACCTGTATTACCTAATGTGAACTCGAAGCTCACCTGACCCCGAACGTCAGGCACATCTACACCTCCAATACCTACAGCCCCATCCGTTGTGGGCCTTATATTTAAGCGTAGCCTACTCACCAGCTTACTAGACACAATACAACCCTGAGCCCCTGTATCTAACAAGGCTCTTACCTGTATGCTGCGGCCACCGTATCCCCATACCCAAATCATTGCCGTAGGCAACAATACCGTAATTGGCCGGGGGGCCGAAGCTGGCGTGTAGGCGGCGATTACCTAGCAGGAACCTAAGCGCGGAGTGTCCGCGTCCTGCGGGGGGGTCCCCTCTCTTCGTACACCTTCGAGTGGGTCCCACTCCTGCTGATAGGGACCTCTGGTCCTGTACGCCATGGCTGGCAGCCTATAGTAACCCTGCGGCAGGCGCGCGTACCGTGGATGCGCCTGTAGCCGCGGGTGCTCAGCCAAGGGGAGAGGCATGCGTGGGTCATGAGACCTCACCATGTTGTTCAGTCCCGCCGAGTACTGCATGTACTGGCCCTGGTATTGGCACCCGCCCGTAGCATCACGTATCTGTGATGGGTGCCCCTGACCTTGGACCTGTGACCACCTACCCCGTTCCGGCACCTGCTGCCGAGGTGGTGACTGTCTCGCGCGTGGTGAAGGGGGCATCACCTGCTGATGTCCCTGGCCTCGTCCCTGAAACCCTGGTGGAAGAGGACTCCTCCTTGGAGGGGGTGGGGAGCGTTGCTCCCGTCTAGGTAGGGCAGACTCCGTCCGCTGACCCGCGTCAGCTCTGCCTCCGTAATCTCCGCTGCGGTTCATGCATAGGAGCTGATGGTGGGCACCCTGGCAGTACCTGCAGTTGGTGCTTGATGGGCACTCTCGCACCTGATGCGGCCCCATACACCTAAAGCACCAACGCCGTTGCTGCACCACACCACGACGTTTCTGCACCCGCTGTGCAGCGAACTCCTCACACGCAGTCACCTGATGCCCCGCCTCTCTGCAGTAGGCACACCTCGATTCCAAATTAGCGACATTGTATCGCCTGGGTGGCCTACTCTTACCGTCTCGCGCCTGTGCACCCGGCCGTTCCGAGCGGCGAGCGGCCGCAGACTCCGCGTGAGGCGACTCTCCAAATTGGGCATCTACCCGCCTGCACTCGGCCTCGAGGAAGGACTTGAGCTCCTCGAAGGTCGGGAGGTAATCAGATGTCTTACCTCCGTGTGACTGTTCAAAACGAGCGGCCATGTCGCTCGGCAGGCGGCGCAACAACGTGTGGACCAGGATATAATCATAGCCTGACACCGGCATCCCCTGTCTCTCAAGAGCGTTCACTGCAACGCAGACAGGGTTGAGGACCTTGGCCCTGAGGTCCGTCCCTCGTGTGATGGTCGGCACGGTGAGCCACTGTTCCAGGAGTTGGTCAATCATGAGACGTTTGTTGCTGTATCTCTCGATCAGCAAACCGCGAGCCGTCTCGTAACTTGCATCATCGACTGGTAGATGCTTTACCAGCTCATGGGGCTCACCTTGCAGCTTGGCCATCAATTGTGCCATTTTATATGCCGGCTGCAAGTCAGTGCGGTTATGAATCACACTGTCAAAAGATCCTGGAATCGGGTCCAATCCGTGTAGTCCCCGTGGAAGACCGGAATCGCCACAGCCGGCAGGGGCACTTGCACCCCCGGTCCCCGCGGACCATGGGGTGGGTCCGGCTCCCCAGCTCTACGCCTGGTGATCACAGCAGCCGCCTGCTGGATCTCCTGCCCCATCTCCATGCACTGGGTCACATTCGTCCGGACCGTAAGTTTGACCTCCTCATCAGGCGTCCCATCCAATAACTCCTCGCATCCAGTGAGGCAATCCAACACCTCCGCGACCCGTTCGTCAATCCGTTGCGCACAAGCGATGAGTGCGTCCTCTCGGTCCCCGCGACCGACCATCGCCTGCTTAGTCGCGAACCAAATTAGGTGCGTTCTAATTTTTGCCTGAAGCTGTGTAATTGTGGGAGCCATGGTACCAACCCAAAGTAACACCGAACCTTACAATAAAAAAAATAGACAATCGGCCCTGATCCTACCGTTAGGATATCCGCACAGGGTAAACACAACGATAATAACAAGCAATTCACTAATTGATTGGCCCTGATCCTACCGATAGGATATTCTACACAGGGCACACACTACAATCACAATAAATATATTTTTTTTATGTAGGTAGATTAAAAATCTTATACTAAAATAATCTTAAATCTAGTGGTTTTCTGAACCACGCTCTGCTACCAAAAATTGTCTCATTCCAAGCTAAACTCCCGCAGTGGAAGCGATTTACACAGGTAAATTTCTAGTAAAATACCAGGAGTTCAACTGAAGGCAGACAATGGCCGCGTTACGCAGCGCTAAATAGCATACGCTGCACAATATAGCAGCGCATACTATGAATTAAACGTGAACCTAAATCTATTTAACTTAATTAACTAAGTTGAGTGAAATTGGCAAATGATGTGTTCCAACCCTTACATAACTCAAGTCGGTAGTAAATACCGTCTGCCGATCTGGCGTTACGTCACACGTATTAGCACTAGATTATAAGTAAGTACCTCCACCATATCACCCCACGAATTCCGCAATTCGTACTAAGGAGTCACAATGATATGGTACAACAAATATGACTAAAGGGAACACACCATTAACACGAATAAACAGGTTTACACTTACAGTCAACGTGCCGGTCCAAATGCATAAAATACCCAACGGAGAAAGGAAGTTCAGGGAATGGATCAAATCGGGATTCCGTGGGTACTTACAGGGCTGGGTGGAAAAGATATCGACACCCAGCATTCCACTACAGCCTTGGCGCGTTATTCACGTCAAACCACTCACAGCTTCTGTTCGTATTCCACTTTGATATTAGTCATTACGCGTGACCCAACCCGAATTTGGGCCGTACAAACGCGGGCCAAAATGGCCACCTGATGCCTATTCAACGCGACGCTCACGTGGAAGACGTCGAGACATCCAACAATCACTAAGCCTGGTATTCTAGTATAACCCAGGAGAACCGCAATAATACGATGCATCAACACGCGCGATCTCAAATTGAATCGTCCATTACACGCGGCATCACAAAACGCGTGGCGGGAAATCCGCACAATACGATACCCTC
This sequence comes from Tuta absoluta, assembly GCA_027580185.1. Classification (NCBI taxonomy): domain Eukaryota; kingdom Metazoa; phylum Arthropoda; class Insecta; order Lepidoptera; family Gelechiidae; genus Tuta; species Tuta absoluta. The sequence continues at coordinate 2,941,723 of JAQAHW010000004.1, forward strand.
CCGTCCGAACGGTTTTGAGTGACTGACTGCGGTGCAGAAATCACCGCATGGCGCCGTCAGGCGGTCTGCGCGCACGTCGCCAGTCTCGCCCTGCGAGTGAGAAAGGGACAACACACGCCCAGAGCGACGCGTGCGATCGAGCACCGCGCCGCATTCATAGACCGTCATTAATACCTAACTCACCCCAGCATAACAACCTTAAATATTAAACAGAGTCCATGTATCGTGTTCTGTGAAAAGATCCATATTCATGCCATCGACGTTAAAACTCAAAAGCTCTTCCATTTTAATATTTTATCTTCATAAATTGTGTCAACGTTAATGCAATTAGCGGTATCAACATTTCTGTGTCGGTTTTAAACGAGCTATTCAGTTTGTCCGATGAATTTACGATGAATTTAATAGAATCCTCCGAATCGTAGTCTGTTTATTTATAATTCCGATAATTCTACTAAATTCCGGATAATACTTAATGCTTTTAATATTGTATGGACTAAATCAATGAACCATCGCTTAATCTTCTCGATACGGTGAAAAGTATTGAAAACAATTTGTTTCCATTATATTTATTTATTTATTTATTTAACCGTTTATTTTACACAATATAACACAAAGGACATAACATATAGATCAATACACAACAGGTCAGCTTATTTCTAAAAAGAAATCTCTTCCAGCAGACCTAGGGTAGTGAGAAGGCATAATGTAAGGCAGTTGGCGTGTACAACTTACTTAGTATGATAAAAATAAATTAAGGCTAATAAAACAAGAATACTTAGTACAATAAATAAAATAACAATGTATCCTAAAGTATACTTAATTATATGAACTATAAGATAAACTTACATATTAAACACTACTTTAAATAATTAATAAATATATATATATATACCTACCTACGTACATAAATACATCATAAATATATAAAACTATACAAATTATTTTGACAGAGAAAGATAATGCTCTTTTACTCGTTTTTTGAATATAGAAATAGAAGGGCTGTCACGCACTGACAAATGACTGAATATATCAGCTGTATCGTCATGTTATCTATATTTCCAAATTCTTTTTCTTTTATTTCAACCGTGTTCCATGAGGAAAGTTGTTCAATTTCATGAGTATCTTGACGTCTTTTCAGCTTGTTATAACCTTTTTTTAAATCCTTGTATGTATTTTGTACAGGATGTAAAAATATTACATGCAAAAATTTAGGGGGTGACCCAGTCCATGCAACTTTCCCCAAGGAACATAGGTCGAAAAATGTAAACGAAATTGGACCACCCGTACAAATTGACCATGTCGGATGGAACATTTTGTATATTTTTTCATATTAAGACCTATGTTCTTTCGCGAAAAATGTGTAGTGTCATGGACAGATTCACTTCTTAAAACATGCTGCTTATATTTTTCTATCCTAAATTACCCTACCTTTAGATCCGTGTGATGCCGGCTTAGAATAGCATCTCCCCATTTCCCGTGGGAGTCGTAAGAGGCGACTAACGGAGTCGAGGGTGTGTATTGCAATTTCAGGCGATGCGGTGACAACCTGTCACTATGTCATGCACCATTTTCCGAATTACCCTCAAATCTTTGTCAGACGTGGCGTAAATTTTTTGCGCCCGTTTACGCTCTGTCTGTGATAATATGTGTATGTATGTATTTCCCTACCTTTAGATCCTATGGGAGCGATAATACCTCGTATGCCTCACAAGCGTCAAAAAAGAAGCTACGTGGAGCGATTAATAGAACTTGGCCTGATACAAGACAAGAAAGAGTGTCGCAAGAAGAGACAGAGAAAAGAGAAGAGCGGGCAGAGAGATGAAGACTCTGATGGACAGAGATCTGATGGTGAGTGTCAATTCGGTATGTAAAGCTTAGCTGGAAGACGTAAAATAAGAGAACCATTTGGAGATATTTTAGTCTAATTTAAAACATTCCTATATTTAAAAACAAAAAATTCAAGATTAATCTTATTTATGAAAATAACTTTATAACCTTCATTTGACCTGTGAGACGTCATGCTGACCAAGCATGAAACGAATCTTTTTCATGATCTCCTTCAAGATAACCATTGACATTAGAAACTATAAATCCTAGTAGGTACGACAGTCAACGTTCAGTGTGAAATTTATGTAAACAAAGTCATATTTAATTTAATTTTTACGATTGGTCGCTGCAATGATTGTGCGCAATGACGTCATCAAACAATATTTTAAAAACTCATTATAAATTCACGGATGATCAAATAAACAAAAAAAAAAACAAATTAGTTCTTTAAATGGTTTATTCTATCAGTTTTTTTTTACTTTTCTTACCGAATTGGGTCATTTGTCTCGATTCCACGTCCCTGACTAAAATGGTTGTTTTTTTTTTAATTTATTAAAAATGAATACTAAAAATAGCACTGTTACTTTCCGTTGAAAAGGATAGTAAATGCCTTAATCTATTTTAGTCATGTCATGTCTTAAATAGTCTATGATTTTCGAGATTTTTTTTCGCAGATCACCTTGTATGTTTTACCTATAGCCTGAGCAACGGACATTCCGATAGATTGTTTGTACAATGAGAAAATATTTTGTTTGTGTGCAGTGGTGCCACTGTCGAGGCCGTTCACGACAACACTCGCCTTAAGATTCACCACGCTAGATATTTCCTTTCGGCTATGATTTTATGCGCCCCGCTCTGATTTAATCCGCTTCGAAGTTCGAACGAAAACTTGTCCCTCATATAAAATTCTTTAGTTCCATAATGCTACATGATTAAATTCGAAACTCCATTATTAAACTTTCACAATTTCATTAGTGAGTGAGTGTCTACTATTTAGCCAGATGAGTAGCTGCGTCAATATTTGCACTCAATATTTGCAAAAGAAAGTCGATGATTGGATTGATGATAGGCTATTTTTAACCATGAAATTGTTTTATTTAATTTATACATGGTGTAAAAATGTTAACTGCAAATATTTTAATGGGTGAACCAGTTTGTGAACTGAACAACTTCCCCCATGGAACGTAGGTTCAAATATGAAAAAAAAATTGGCCCTCCTATACAAATTATCCCGGCCGGCTAACACACTAAGTATGGGAGGACAAATTTTTTTATTTTATTTCGACCTATGTTTTTGGCGAAATGTTGTTCAGTTTTATGGGCTGGTTCACCTCTTAAAATATTTGCAGTGGCTTTTTTTACACCTTATATACTGTTAAAACCATAAAAAATGCAATAGGATTTTTGATCTCACAGTGCTGTATTATTTTAATAATAGTACATTGTTGTCGAGGTATGGAAAATAAGACTTTGCTGGACGAGTATAGTTTGAAGTCCGAGCCGCAGGCGAGGACTTCAATTATACAAGTCAAGCAAAGTAATTTTCCCCTAGGCTTACATAGTGCTTTTCTCAAAAAAAGGCTAGGAAATGAAAGATTGTACTTCTTATAAAAGTTAGCTAGCGACCACAACACAACGAAACAAATAAAAATTTACAATATTCCCACCAATTGTAATTTTTTAAAATAAATTCGCCTGTAAGGCACAGTATTACGTAATATTCATCCATACTAAATGTTTAGTTCATTCTTTTCTTTTTTAATTCTGGACAGGCAAGGGTCTTCACATCATACAGCCTCGTCTTTAGTTACCTGTTTCATACAAAATAACGTTCCGTTTCTATGAGAGTCATCGAGATCATTTTGAAATCAAATTATGTGGATTTAGCGTATAACGAATTTATCTTAATGGACACCAGCAAAGGATTTCCATACAACTTTGCTGGCGTGATCTGAGACGTGACAAACAATGTAAAACTTCGCGGTTTCTTTTTTTGAAAGAAATGAACACATTTCCTAGCATGTTTGAGAAAATAATAATTAAACTCATAAATAATAATTAAATAAAGTGTGTAAACTAAGATTTGACAGCTGATAGAGATGAATGGAAGAAAAAACATGTTGCGCCGACCCCACATAAATTGAGATATGGGCAGCGAATGATGATGATCGTCATGTTGATGACAGCCAAGAATTAAACTTTAAATAGTTTTAGTGATTTACAGTTATATGATTGACCCTCAAACTTCTGTCAAACGAGGTGTTAATATCTGTTTTACGGTCGTTAACGCTACCCCGTAAGGGATATATGATTGCGTGATTATGTTTTTTTTTTATATTAATGATGGGTTTGCTCTTGACTCTAGTCTAGGTCATAGGACAGAGACAGAGTCTAAGATGGAGCGAGCTCACCCAGACGAAGCCTGCTCACTCTTACTTTGAAGAGATTAGGGTTGTGTGTGTTTGGAAACACAGACGCAGGTAGTGAGCAGTGCGCGTTATAAATATGACTGGAAGCGCTTAGTCCGATTGGTGGAATGTTTGTATGTATATTTTCATCTATTGAAAGGGAGACTAGTATAGAACCCCGATCTTTCTCCACCGATATCCTATTAAAACTGTCAACTTTTTGCTTTATTTAGCTGGTTCATCGGACTCGGAGCTTTCGGACTCGGACAGCGACGGTCAATCCTCGCCGGTAATGAAAAACAAACCCACGGAACTCAGGAAAGAGTCAGAGAAAAAGAAAAAATCACCGATCGAGCTGAGCGCCAATGAAATCGCTAAATTACTGGTACAAGCCGTCGATGAAGGTAAATTTTACTTTTTATTTATTAAATTTCCTCTGTAGCTGTAATCTGTCTTCCCGTGGGACTGGCATGTTTCCCTCGGTAAAAAATGACTGTATGTTATTTCAGGTTATACTCTATGTACCAAAGTAGGCCGTGTGATGCCGGCTAAGAATAGCATCACCCCATTTCTTGCTCGTGGGAGTCGTAAGAGGCGACTGAGGGACTCGAGGGTTTGTATTGCAATTTTAGGCGATGGGCTGACAACCTGTCACTATGGCGATACACAATTTTCCGAATAACCCTCAATTGTCACACGTGGCATAAATGTCCGTTTTTTGCGGCCGTTTACGCTCTGCCTACCCCGAAAGAGATTTAGGCGTGATATGTGTATGTATGTATGTATTTGTACCAAAGTGTATCCATATCCGTGATGCCGTTTGAGCGTGAAGAGGTATCAAACATACACACACTTATCTCGGATTTATAATGTTTGTATGGACTTCAAAGCTGAGACAGGTGTGATTAGGCGGCTTAGAACGGTTGTTACACTTTTTAAGCTACACAGTTATTATTTTATGTCGCGTTCACACAATACCAATATGGGCAGGGAAATAGTATGGGAAGTGGGCAGCGCTGCTACTTGCCATGCTACTCTTCCCGTGCAAAAGAACGGCAGCACGACCGCGATTGGAATGTATTGCTATCTCGGTCACTCGTATTGGCACGAGAAGAGTATGACGGCAGTGTGTAAACACTCACTCGCGTTGTTATTTCCGCGGAAGTACTTCGTGCAATATTTGCGGCAGCGGCAGGAGTTGCATTAGAGTTGTTCCTGAAACATGCCTCTCAAAAACGCACGTAACTCAATTTCGTGCTTCAATTTTTGCTCCATATACCGTTCAAATGACCACCAGCAATGTAATCCAAAAATAAAGTCAATAAAGTAGAAAATAAAATGATTGTAGCCCACTGAAGCACTGTACAGCATTAATTAAAATTTCAATCAACAAGTTTTACAGGGTGCATGTCATTAAGAGGACTGTTTCATTAAAAGTACATGATTGGTGCGCTTTTGTCGTTGTATTAAATAAAATAAGTGAAATGACAACTTAAACGGATATCCGTACTATACTATTATAAATCTGAGTGTTTGTGTGTGTATGTTTGTTTGTTACCTCTTCACACTCAAACGGTTTGATCGATTTGAATGAAATTTGGAACACAGGTAGAGTATAATCTGGAATAACACATAGGTCACTTTTTACCGCAGGAAAACAACTATAACTACGGGAAAATGAGTGGCAGCGGGTGTCACCGCTGGGCGGAAATCTAGTATTAGATAAAGGCGTGCAGTTGTATGAAGCCAGCTTATTCCGTTTAATTCACTTTATCTCAAGTTTACGTTCTGAAATAAGGCGTCAATCCGGGGAACTAATGGCGCCACCCTCAACTGTGCCTTTTCTGTGATTGGTCGAAAATGTGTCAGCGTCAAAGTTCAGTTACTTCTTATTGGTGCTTTTAGTTTGTCTCTCCATTGCGCTTAGCGATTATCTGAATGGGAAATTTTCTAGAGATTCTCGAGTGTTATGTAGAGGGCGCTCAGCTTAATTGAAAAAACGTTCCTTTACATGAAAATCTGTACCACTATACAAAATATTCTTTATTTTGTATTTATGTAATCGTTCTAAGTTTCTTATAAATTTTTTGTTTGCTTACATAAATGACACTCAATATAATAGCAAGACGACAAGTTTATTTTGTAGCAAATCAAACTAAAAGAAATAAATTAGTTACGAACACAACGTGAAACGGAACCTGAGACAAAACTATGGCTGCCGCCAGCCATATTGAAACGTCAAATTTTCAGTTTAGCACAGTGCCCTCTGGTTTGACATTCAGAACTATCAACAGAACTGTCAACAGAAAAGCTCCCATTAGATCGCGTGTGCTTATTCCTGTCTATCCGTGTAATAAACGTTTACAAATCGAAGCTAGCCTTTACTCTAATGATGCTAATGTCATGTGGCCTTATTCGGCTATTTCAAAAGTATCTCCATTGTGTTTCAAGAGAGTCAGTTGGCTGGTTTTAGCCATTTCGTAATCCGCTAACAGTTTGGAGTAAAGGCAACCACAGTTATAGAATGACAGTTGAGTGTCGAAGTATTGGCGTGTATTCGCCATACTCAACTCACTTCGCTTGGCAGGCGAGCGCAGTGAACGGTGTTATATTCAGATGTTACATCCACAAGGAACGCTGCTGTTCATTTTCTGAATTCATCCCTTAGTCGCCTTTTACGACACCCACGAGTGGAGTTGGGGTGATGCTATTCTAAGCTGGCAACACACGGCAAATACCTGCCATAAGGGGGAAGGGTCTTGTTTAACAGTGGTCTGCTTTGGCTGTTAATGTAATGTTTTTTAATGTAAGGTATGATGCATTATTAACACTTGCAGATTTTCTCATGTATTATTTTGAACTTCTTTTTATTTCTTTGTATTTGTTTGGTTTATGTTTTTGATTGTTGTATTTCTCTTTTTGTGCCATAAAGAATTATGTTATTCGCAGACATATAATCGTTTTATCACAAAACTTCCATTAACAGGATACACGGAAGCTTTAAGATGGCTTGCGGAGAACCTTGAAGAGGTAGCATTGGACCAGGAAGCGGAAGGTTTCGACCCTACAGCAGAGGGCACACCTTTAGTCCCTATTTCTAAAGAATCGGTTGAAGCTATGAGCAGTCCTACGTTCACTAAAGTTCTGAAAGGTGTGGGGATCGTGCCTCCTAGTGATGAACAGGTTAGATAAGATAAGATAAGATAACATTTATTGATGTGCCGTGTGATGCCGGCTTAGAATAGCATCACCCTATTTCTTACCCTGGGTGTCGCAAGAGTCGACTGAGGGACTCGAGGGATGTGTATTGCAATTTTAGGCGATTGGCTGACAACCTGTCACTATAGTCATACACAGTTATCAGATTGACCCTCAAGCTTTTGTCAGACGTGGTGTTAATATCCGTTTTACGGCCTTTAACGCTCTGCCTACCCCGTAAGGGATTATAGGCGTGATATGTGTATGTATGTATGAGTTTTAAAACATTAATTGGAAGGCGAGCTCTGTGCAAATTGGTAAGATTTAGGAAACTATAATTGAACGGAAGATAAAGCACACCCCTTTTACAAGCAAACATATCGTGTACCTTGTGATGCCGGCTTAGAATAGCATTACCCCATTTCTTTTGCGACTAAGGTACTCGAGGGTTTCGTGTGTAAAATTTTCTGAAACCGCTCTCAAATATTTAACAAACGTGGCATCAGCGATCACATTTTACGACCGTTAACGCTCTGCCTACCCCGCTAGGGATAAAGGCGTGCTGTGTATAACGGCTAGGTAGAGTAATTAAGTAACTACTTGATTTTTGTAGAACGTAGACATTTATTGAAGTAAATCCTTTCCCATTAGTCAGCTTAGTTGGCTAGTGTCGCTAATTGGAGTTTTTGCCGCGATTTCCTGAAGAATCCAATGGAAGTCAATTACATCTAGTTTGCGCTTTGATCAAAAGCAAAAAAGCAGATTGAGAATAGCATCACTCCAATTCTACCCGTGGGTGTCGTAAAAGGCGACGAAAGGATGAATCCAGGGAATGGGCAATAGCATTCCCTGTGAATACAACACCTTGCACTGCGCTCGCCAATCCACCTGCCAAGCGTGGTGAGCATGGCAATACCCCCAATAAGGGAATCCCATGTCTAGCAGTGAATTGTCGTGGCTGTTGACTAAATATAGCCGGGATTTGATTGTATATTCAATAATATATAAGGTCCTGTTAAAATCAATGCAAATATTTTTAGGGTTTGTTCTACTCGTTAAACTGAACCACTTTTTGTAGTATTTTTTTTCAATACATGTAAAGGAATGGACTTTAATACAAAAATGATGAAAAAATGCGTCACTATGTATGGGTGGATTGAGTAGTCATATCATATGTTTTTCGTATTTCGACCTATAATACTTAGGGAAAGCTTTTCGGTTTTACGAGTAGAACTCACCTTAAAAATATTTTTACTGAATATAATAGAACCTTACATATGGTTGTTGGCTACAAATAGTTCTTTGTGATTTAGGAACAATATTGGCGAATACCTAGCAACCTTCATTTTGAGACGATACGGAAGAGGCGTGAAGTTATAATGAAAGCGGTGCTCAAGGAGCTTATGATAGATGATACAATCGAACAAGCACCAACAACTGACAATCAAGAGAAGGCTCAATCCAGCGACGATGACGACCTGTTTGACAACTTGCGAAAAATGCGCGAAAATAACGCGGAAAACATCACTCACAAAAGTCGGCAACAGTCCCAAAAAGTAAGTCCCTTTCCTTTTTCGCTGTGTTAGAGAGAAACAGACGATGACAGCTGAGATCCGAAAAATCACACATTTATTTAATTATTAAAATATGCAAACAATCATTTCAAAATGTATGGCCATAGATTCGTTACTCATTCAATGAGGAAAAAAGAGGACACACAATAAAATATAAAATGAACGATAACAATCAAATCGTTCAGGATTTTTGGGCTAAAACTGGACCAAAGACGCAAAAATTATACTTGTAACGCCCAGATACCTTTTAGAAGGTATGTAGCTTTATAGTGGTACGCGCCCAAGCTTATGAAAACATCACATTAAAAAGCAACCTTCAGTACTAAGAACGCATATAAGGTTTATTTTACTTTGAAAAATCATACCTTTTAAAAGGCATCTGGGCTGCTATCTGAAAAGCTCACAGAGGACTGGGCATTACGAGGTTATATATTTACTTAGTGATTTTTTTCTATCGAGGCAATTTCTTTAGATCGTTACTAGAGCCCCATAGTTTTGTAGCATAAATTTTGAAGTATTACTAAGAAAAATCGTTTCATAATTTGAATATTCCGATAAATGTGATACTAAATTCCGAACACTATCCAACCTATTTCACCTTGAAGGCAATGAGCGGTCGCAAACGAAGCCGTAGCGTGGATTCTGAAGAAGGGCGGAAAGGGAAAATGCAGAAAATAGACGAAGCCGACACGGACGACGAAGATATTCTATCGTTTGCGAGGAAAACGTTGCAGCGAAATGAGCTACCTGATACGGAGGATATTCTGAGCAATATTCCCAGGAATCATAGCAGCGGTAAGTTGTCCCTTATAATAAACTTTTCTTCTTCTTCTTTTCGTGGGGGACACCGAATCGTCCAACGGCCCGAGGAACCCTGGTGTCAGAGTTTTTCAACCGCCTACTACTAGTAGTAGGCCTCTGACATGGCTGTGTAACGACCGCCGTATAAGTAATCATAGACAGCAACCGGGACCGACGGCTTAATGTACTTTTTGGACAATCAGGTGGTTCAGCCTGCAATGTCCTAACCGACTGGGAACAAATTCACAAAGTGATAAATATCAACTTTGTGAGTGCCCCACCGAAAATCGAACCCGGCACCTTTGTGTCGCAGGCAGTCGCACTACCACTGCGCCACATCGGCGGTATAATAAACTCGATTCCACGTCAATTACTAAAACGGCAAACTAAAATAGCGCTAGAATAAAATATGAGTTCAGATTTTCATAATCGATCATTTCTTTTATAGAAATGGCGGAGATATACAGGGTGTTAGGGACGGACGGTGTACCGAAAACTTTGCAGGCATGATCAGACCATGAAACTGAACAACTTTTAATACGGAGCCTTTTTGGGAAACGATTTTTCGAGTTTCCGTAGTAAGTCAGTCTGTCAGCTGATCGGGAATTTTGTCGGGGGTTGTCGAAATATTTTTCTCATTAAGCAACGTATCCTCCAGAGAAAATACTGTTCATTTTCATGGTCTCATCTTGCCTGCCAAGGTCTAAGTTTTCGGTACACCGTCCGTTACATCCCGTATATTTATTTTTAATAATTAATTTTCATTGAATTTTGCGCATTATTGTATTTCTCAATAAGAATTTGTTCCATGTCTGGTCTTATACAGCCTCCATTACCTTGTTATTGAACTCAGCGTGTGTTTCAGACGACAGCGATAACGAGAACATAGTTATGTCGTCTGCTCGCGGCAAAAAGCAGCTGATACGAGATCGACAGATGTCTAAAGACTCTGAAGATTCCAGTCCCGCTGACAATATTGGAGAAAATCGTAATGGTAAGAGGCAAAATACGTATAGATCATTATTCTAAGACTAGCTTTCTATATTGCGGTTTTCTGTTTAGAGGGAAGTTACATGTTTTCCCGTTTAACTTACCATAATAAAAATACAACATATAATCGCTCCGTAGTGACGGAAAAGCAGGACAAACAAACACACTTTCCTGTTTATAAATTTGGTATAGACTTCGATGAAATATTACATCATAAATCATACTTCACGCTTGGTCACACTCACACTATAAAAAGTATAGCAAGAGCTACTTTATACTGCGGAAAAACTGGTAAGACCGGGTAAAACGGGTGGACTGACTTCTTGTTTATGATATCCTAAAATTCCGTGTCTTGCCGTGTGATGCCGGCCTAATAGTATCACCCCAATACAATGCCGCCGTGTAATGCCGGCTTAGAATAGCATTAGGTACCCCATTTCTTTCCCGTGGGTATCGTAAGAGGCGACTATGGAACTCGGGGGTTACATGTGTATTGCAATTTTAGGCGATGGGCTGACAACCCGTCACCTTCTATGGTGTTACACAATTATCTGAATGACCCTCAAATGTTTGTCAGACGTGGCGTAAATGTCGGTATTATACGGCCATTTATGCTCTGCCTACCCCGCAAGGGATCTAGGCGTGATGTGTGTATGTATGTATGTTCAATCCGTGGGTGTCGTAAAACAAGAACAGGGGATAAATTTATCCAAGGAATAGGCAGCAGCGTACCCTGTAAAAGCAACATCTTCTGTGGTCGCCAATCCGCTTGCAAAACGTGGTGAGTATGGCAATACCATAGAGTAGAAATCACATAGAGATGACACTCCCGCTCCAGACGCGCTCAAGGTCAATCCGTCTGGCTGTCTCTTAGAGAACAATTCAGTCGGGAGTGCGCTTCGCCGCGGAAACGTTCGTCATGCGGGTCGAATTTTCATTTTTTGTGAAAAATTTAGCAATTCCGAATTATTGTGGTGTGTAAGTATGGCTGCAAAAGTGATGCGAGGAAGACTCCGCATATAAGTTTTTTTAATTTGCCTAAAGATGAGCCAAGGTAAGTGATGATTTTACAGTAAATACCTAGGTACCTACCATTCTTTATTATACGTAATTGTTGTGTGTACTCCTATTTTTACTTACGTAGGTACCTAGTTACCATTTTTAATTTAAACTACCTAGGTGCGTAAGTCATTGTTAGCTGATAATGATAAATAAGCACATTCGTATCGTAGGTATGTTTTGCACCTATTTTAAAATTCTGTACCTACCTATTAACAATAAAATGGTAAGGTAAGACTTTAAAATGGGTAAATATTTTGTTCCCACGGGAAAACTGTTAGCAGCGGTCGCAACCGCTTGACTGGCCGCTAGTCTGGAATAAAATTATTGGCACGTGACAGCCCCGACTTAAAGCGCGGGAGAGTGCGGGGCGTTACGGGCTGCGGGGGGAAGTAGGTATTTAAAGCGCGGCATTTGGGGCCCAGACAAAGGAGTTTCGTTTCTATACGCAGTATTATTATCTATTCTTATGGGCAATACCCACAATAGAGACTCATGTCCAGCTGTGGACAGTTGTGACTGTAAATGTAAATGTATTTCCCTGTCTACGAAATTATCACAAAAATAATATTGCTTTTCATCCGACTAACAGAAAACGAAATACATCAAAAAAGTAATTATTTCATCTCCTCAGAATATTTTATTTTAGTATTTTTATTCGAGTTAAGTTATAACTAGAAATAGGGTCTTTTTCTCAGAGATATATTTTCAAAGATTTGTCAATTTGTTGCGTAGGTACGTTGTTTTTTTATGTGTTCACCGATTACTCAAACATTCCTGGATCGATTTTGGATTTCATTTTTGTTTGAAAGAGAAACACTCTCCACATGGTCCCATAGGCGACGTTGAGGGAAGTCTACAAAGTCCGTAGGCACAAGTCTTCAAAGTCGGTGCTAAAAGATATTAAACTTTCAACCTAATGCTCCTTATGAGTATCATGGATACAGTATTCGTGTGTTCCAAATTTCATCCAAATCGGTCAAGCCGTTTGAGCGTGAAGAGGTAACAAATATACATACATACACACACACACAAACTCTCAGATTTATAATGTTACTAGATTTCCGCCCAGCGGTTGCACCCGCTGCCACTCATTTTCCCGTGGTAATAGATGTGTTATTCCAGGTTATACTCTATCTGTGTTCCAAATTTCATCCAAATCGGTCAAGCCGTTTGAGCGTGAAGAGGTAACAAACATACATACATACACACACACACACAAACTCAGATTTATAATATTAGTACGGATAATATAGACTATTTACGCGATGATATTAAATGATTGTTAACTATATCTGATGTAAGGTACCAACTTCTAAGTACTTTGTTCTTTCTTTGGTCGTATGTTAGTTGAAAGTTTTTTTATGTATTAATTCTATATCTTAATTACTATGAAATTTTGTCAATTGCCCAGTTATATTTATCTTTCTTACTATTGTTATAAATATTGGCTGTAAGTTTTCCTGTAAAAATAAAATAAATAAATAAATAATAGTTACAAATAATAATATTATTTCAGGAGTCAATAGTGAGAATGAAGATGACGTCATAGTTCCAACGAAAAGAGACAAAAAACGTCGCGCCATCATTGACGACGATTCCGAGTAGACGCAATTAACGGGGAATTTAATTAAGAATACAATTTAATGTAAGGTCACTCATTTTAAGTATTAGACCGGGTCTATCGCGATAGTATTTAGGTAAATATTAGTAATTTACCTGTGTCCCGACGTTTCAACACAGTTTAATGTATTGTGGTCGCGGGTTGACTGACGTCCCAGCGAGTTGTCATCTAAGCGGCGGGTGACGAGATGTTCTGCTACCCACATTTGTCTTTATAATTTTAATATTATTGATTGTTTGTAAACATTGCACTAGGCTGCCGGCACACAACACTCACAGTATCCGACGATTGTTCCGATGATAAATCGCGCGGTTTCATCTTATCAATGACTGGACTCCATGCGGATGACAATTTAAACCCGTCCTCCCGGTTGAAATTATTAGGGTTCTTCTTAATTTCAATAGCCTCGCGAACGATCCTTGGGTAATAGTGGCGTTCCACAGAGAGGATTTTCGGGGCATGAACGCTCTGTGGAACGCCACTATGTGGGTAGCAGAACATCTCGTCACCCGCCGCTTAGATGACAACTCGCTGGGACGTCAGTCAACCCGCGACCACAATACATGAAACTGTGTTGAAACGTCGGGACACAGGTAAATTACTAATATTTACCTAAATACTATCGCGATAGACCCGGTCTAATACTTAAAATGAGTGAAAGTGTTCGTGAGTGCTTAGTTATATAGTTATAATGTAAGGTCATCCCAATAAGCTATATTTGACAGCTGTCATCTCCATACTAAAAGAGATGTCAACAAAGGAAAATGGGCCCTCTGCCATAGCATTATCACGATTGTTACAGCTGACAAATATGGCTTATTGGGATGGCCGTATTGTAGTTATATTACTTAGATAGGTTTGATGTTTTAATTATGACTTTGTAATAAACGCAAACAAGACTATCATTGAGTTCAACATTTTAAAAACACATCAACTTTTATTTCTACTTTTCTTTTCTTTTTCGTGTCATCCAACGTGTTAAGGCGAGTGTAGTCATGAACGGGCTCGACTTCACAAGAAATATTTTCTCTTTATAGAAACAATCTATTAGAATGTCCGTTGCTCAAGTTTTTAGTATTATCCTTAAGTAAAATTAGATCCTACAAACTCAAATGCAATATTCGCTGTAATTATTACATAATATTCAAATTAAAAACGCCTAAAAACGGCAACTTTTGGCATTAATAGCTATATCTTTAATTACAGCAAATATTCCATAGAGTTTGTAGGTTCTAATTTTACCTGAGGATATACTAAAAACTTGAGCAACGGACATTCTGATAGATTGTTTGAATTTGTTTGTACGAAGATATATATTTTTTTTGTGAAGCGCCACCTGTCCAGGCCGTTCACGGCTAGAATCTAGCGCGCATGGTTTACATCCGAAATGAAGTTCTCTTAAATACGTACAATATTCCCAAAGAAACTAATATTCTAGCACGCCGTGAGTATGTTTTTTATGCCAGTCCAATGAACAGGTTAAATAGCGAAAACAACGATTGGCCGTCACATGAAAGTTCCAGTAGCCGCATGCCGAAATGGCTGCGAATTTTGGCAGTAAGTAAAAATTTGGCATTTGTGTGCAAGGGGATTTTCACACTTACCACTTTTGTCAGCTCATCTCTTCCCCACTTAGCTGGAGACGCACTCTAATACCTACAACTATCCCAAAGGAACTAATATTCTAGCATACCGCAAGTTTATTTTTTATGCCAGTAAAATTAACGGGTTAAGGCGAGTGTAGCCGTCAACGACAAAAAAAGATTATATGATTATATGATTGATGAGATCCACACCTGCATCAGTAGTAGAGCGACCACGTGTGAAACCAAATTGCTGCAGGTGCATTAAGTTATTACGATAAAAATGTCCTTGCAATTGATTTAAAATAACTTTTTCAAAAAATTTACTTAGTGTTGGTAGTATTGATATAGGTCTGAAATTAGTAGGGTCAGTAGTACTACCAGCTTTAAACAAGGGAATAACTTTACTATGCTTCATCAAGTCAGGAAACACGCCACTGTCTACACAGTCATTAAAAATACATGCTAGGTATGGAGAAATGCAATCGATTATGGAACTAATAATTTTAACAGAGAGGCCGTGGAGATCTGAAGTATTTTTCATTTGTAAACTTTTAAATACATAAACACTTGGGCAACGGATATTCTGATGGATTGTTTGTATTAAGAGCTTTTTTTTATGATGTGGCGCCACTGTCGAGGTCGTTCACGGGTACACTCGCCTTAAATAATGCAGACAACGATTGGCCGTTTGTCACTTTAAAATTCCAGTAGCCGCATGCTGAAATAGCTGCGAATATTGGCAATAAGTAAAATTTACTATATTACTCCTCCATATATGACGTTGGTCTTAAAAATAAACAGTTCACGAATAACTTATGAAACTGTTTCTTGAGAAATTATACCATTGTAGATCGATTGATCGACCCCTAAAGTCATGACTATAAATATGCCGCCGAAACGCGAAGGGAAGGCAGCGGCATGTTTGCGGCCGACGTCAGAACCGAACAGCATGTCATCTTAACCGTCAATCATTGGTCGTCGAATATTGGCAACCGGAAAATCCCCTTGCACAAATGTGTGCAAGGGGATTTTCCGGTACGGCTGTGCGACGCTGATAAACATTGCAAGCTTGGGCGGGCGGGTACAGGCTCGATCCCACCGAACCGTCAATAAGCAGTAGTCAAAAATACAGGGTGTAAGAAAGAAGCAGGCTGTCGTGTGATGTCGGCTTAGAATAGCATCAACCCATTTCTTTCCCGTGGGTGTCGTAAGAGGCGACTAAGGGACTCGAGGGTGTGTACTGCAATTTTAGGCGATGGGCTGACAACCTGTCACTTTGGCGACACAATTATACGAATGACCCTGAACTTTTTTTTTTTTTTTTTTTATTAATGATGGGTTTGCTCTTGACTCTAGTCTAGGTCATAGGACAGAGACAGAGTCTAAGATGGAGCGAGCTCACCCAGAAGAAGCCTGTTCACTCTTACTTTGAAGAGATTAGGGTTGTATGCTTTTGGAAACACAGACGCAGGAAGTGAGTTCCACTCTTTAGCAGTGCGCATTATAAATGATGACTGGAAGCGCTTAGTCCGAATTGGTGGAATGGCTACCAGGTTCGGATGGTATCCGGCGGTGCGTCTGGACTATTTGTCAGATGTGGCGAAAATGGCCGTTTTTTTGCGACCGTTTACGCTCTGCCTACCCCGCAAGGGACAATAGGCGTGATATGTGTATGTATGTATGTAAGAAACAAAGAGGTTGCCGTGTGATGCCGGCTTAGAATAGACAACCATGTCAGAGGCCTACTAATTGTAGTACACACATATCACGCCTATTATTCCTTGCGGGGTAGAGCGTAAACGGCCGCAAAAAACGGACATTAACGCCACATCTGACAAATATTTGAGGGTCATTTAGAAAATTGTGTATCGCTATAGTGACAGGTTGTTAGCCCATTGCCTAAAATTGCAATACACACCCTCCGAGTCCCTTAGTCGCCTCTTACGACTCCCACGGGAAAGAGATAGGGTGATGCTATTCTAAGTGACTTAGATTGATGCCGACTGTCGGCATCACACGGCACTAAATTGTAGTAGGTGGTTGAAAAACTCTTACACCAGGGTTCATCGGGTCGTTCGTCGACTCTGTCTCCCACACGAAAAGAAGAAGAAGAATAGCATCACCCCATTTCTTTTCCAAGGTTGTTAGAGGCGACTAAGGGACTCGAGGGTTGCACGTGTATTGTAATTTTAGGTGATGGGCTGACAAACTGTCATTATTGCAATTCACAATTTGCTGAGTCACCCTCAAATTAAACAGTAAATGTTTGTTTACGCTCTACCTACCCCGCAAGAGATATAGGCGTGATATATGGATGTATGTAACAAACAGCCTTATGAATACCGATAGGGTGCATCGAGACCATGAAGCATGAAGTCCCATACACCCTGTACGTACATCTGTCACTTTCACTTCGAGGAACTTGAAAAGGACAGGATATTTTCAGGTTAAAATGTATTGAAACATCATACCTAGCGTTTTTTTGCAAGTTTCAAATATTTTCATTTGCGACCAAAGTTGCAAGAATATTTGTAAAATATGGTTTGGGCAATTTTAAGCATGTTCGTCTGTATTAAATTTAAATTTTTGTTTAATTGAAAGGGACAGGGATAGTTTTAATTTTAGTCTGTTCACGTAAACTGTGGTCTGAGAATCGAGTCTAGTGTTGCAGCTTTTCGCAATGAAGCCTTGTACACACTATAAGTGGTCGTGTAGCATGATTTAGAGACTTAGTTTTTTTTATTGTTACTCTGTACATACAGGGTAGTTCATTGAGTGCGATTACACAAAAAAAGCTTCCAGAAAAACCTATAACTGAAGTAAAAACAGATGAAATTGTAAAGATAGTCGGACTTATCAAAAATTCAAACAAAAAAGTCATGTGATGCTGGCTAAGAATAGCATCATCCCATTTATTTCCCGTGGGAGTCGTCAGAGGCGACTAAGAGACTCCAGGGTGTGTATTGCAATATTTGGCGATGGCGATTAGGCGAACCTGTCACGATGGCGATACACAATTTTCCAAATCAATCCGTTTACGCTCTGCCTACCCCGCAAGGGATTATAGGTGTGATATGTGTATGTATGTATGTATGAACAATTAAATGACTAATAACCCGAATGCAAATTGCGAAAAAAAGGTGGATTGGCGAGCGCATAGCAAGATGTTGCATTCGCAGAAACGCAGCTGTGCAATGCCTGGATGGATGTATCCCTTAGTCGCTTTTTATGACACCTACGGATAGAATTGGGGTGATGCTATTCGCAGCTGGCATCAGACAGCAAGATTTGATTTTTTTCTTACCTAAATAAGCTGATCTTCTTTCCAAAGAACCACTTTCCACAAGCCTTCTGTTCTTTGGTCTGACTAGTCAAGACTTTATGCTTCCATTAAAATCTAAATTGGATATTTTATTGAGAGGTTTGAAGCAGATTATATGTCGTGTGATGCCGGTTTAGAATAGCATCAGCCCATTTCTTTTCCGTGGGAGTCGTAAGAGGCGACTTAGAGACTTGAGGGTGTGTATTGCAATTTTAGGCGATATGCTGACCCTGTCACTATGGCAATACACAATTTCCGAATGACCCTCAAACGTATGTATGTATGTATTAACGTTTGTCAGGCGTGGCGTAAATGACCTTTTTTTTGCGGCAGTTTACACCCTGCCTACCCCGCAAGGGAGTATAGGCGTGATATGTGTGTGTGTGTTTACGCAGATTACGACGTGTGTTTAATTATTATAAAAAAATATTTCATACAAAATAAAATAGCACAAAAATTATGATTAGGTACACAATATCACGCCTATAATATATCCCTTGCGAATTTTCTTTAAAAACGTTCGAAGACAAACATCCGACAGTGAGCGGCGGCCCTTACACGGTACGACTATTGTTACTTAAGTCTACTTCCGCCCGAATAAAACTTTTAATTGATTTGACAATTATTACGTTTGTGGGCCCTGCCGATTGCGCCCCTCCAATTAAGTACAACTCATCGTTCAATGA
This sequence comes from Tuta absoluta, assembly GCA_027580185.1. Taxonomy (NCBI): domain Eukaryota; kingdom Metazoa; phylum Arthropoda; class Insecta; order Lepidoptera; family Gelechiidae; genus Tuta; species Tuta absoluta. The sequence goes on from JAQAHW010000004.1 coordinate 2,960,798, forward strand.
AATTATCAGACAAAAGTTATATCAAGTTAGTTTAACGTCAGCGATAATAAATCTAGCCTGATTGAGCCTTTTCAATTATAATTACTGACCAACCACAGTTTGAAAGACGTTACTTCAATTCTACAGGGGACAGTGTACCGAAAACTTTGCGGGCATAATCAGACCATGAAACTGAACAACTTCTTCTATGGAGGATATGTTGGTAAACGAGAAAAAAAAATCGACCTCCCATACAAAATTCCCAATGAGCTGACAGACTTTCTATGGAAACTCGAAAAAAAACATAGGCTCCATATTAAAAGTTGTTCAATTTCATGGTCTGATCAAGCCTGCAAAGTTTTCGGTACACCGTCCCATACACCCTGTATAGCGCTATTTTAAATGAACGATTCAGTATTTATCTGCAACCTTGCTACACTTTTGATATTCCAAGTAAGTTACCCTTGTTACAGCAATATTTAGTTTAAATCACGATTCTCATTCTTTAGCATCAGTCAGCTGAAATTGTAAAGTTAGAATTGCTCGCGAGGGTTCTTCTCAACTTGCAAATTAAAAGTTAATGCTGAAGTTTGTGACAGGCTGCCCGCGCTGCGGCCTCTGGACATAGAAATTATTTACCTACTTCAACACTACAGCCGACGACCGATGTGGCGCAGTGGTAATGCTAATGCCTAGCTGGTTCCGGGTTCGATTCCCTGTCAGCACTCACTAAGTTGGTATTTATCACTCTGTGAATTTGTTCTCACTTTAGCTTGGCTGGGCCGGTCATGACTTGACTGTGCCGGTCACGTATGCCGCATGCCAGAAGAGCTGTGGGCAAAATCATCTACTTTATGGAAGCCACCCACCGCAAAAAGACGCCGCGGCAGACCCCGTCGTAGATGGCGCGACGAGTTGGACAATTTCTCACGAAACTGGCATGCGGAAGCCCAAAATAGAGATGGATGGAAGGAGAAGATGGAGGCCTTTGCCCAGCAGTGGGATGGTGTGGGCTAGACAAAACAAGACAAGCATTTGTGCTCAGTCTGGTTCGGGCATTGCAGGCTGCACCACCTGATTTTCCGTAAAGTAAGATAGTTCCGTGCATCAGAGGGCACGTTAAGAAGCGACGGCTACTGTCCATGATAACTTAGACGGCGGTCGTTACAAAACCATACCAGTGGCCTACTAGTAGGTTGTTGAAAAACTGTGATTCAATGGTTCATCAGGCCGATGGAGCACTCGGTGGCGCATACGTAAAAAAACACTACAGCACTACACATTGTTGCGATATATCTCAAAGAACGGTACAATTTCGGATTTTTCGTGTTCGCGCGGCTACACACAGAGCTTGCGAAGTTTAGAAACACTTTAGTACTAGCTTTAGTATTCAATTCAACAATAGTGGAATAGATATTCAGTAGTGAGTGTAATACTGACTGAGAGGCGTGCAACGCTTGTTCCTACTTAACTCATCAGGGCGTGAATATTGTCGGTAGTAACGTGCAGCGTGCAGGCAGCCGTGGGTGAACTTTCAGCCCACGGGATAAGCGGGGACATGACCGGCGCGCATTTAAAACTAGCAAGCACCGATCATGATGATGCCGGTTTAGATCACCCCATTTCTATCCGTTGCAGGATAAGCAGAGCCTAAACGCCCGTAATAAACGCCACGTGTAACAAACATTTAATGTCATTCAGATATTGTGTATCGCTATAGTGACAGGTCAGCCTATTGCTTAAAATTGCAACACACAATATAACCATCGAGTTCCTACACAGAGACACCCACGAAAAGAATGGGTGTTGATATTCTAAGCCGGCATCACACAGCTAGATGCAAATTTTATCATATCTATTCCCTACAACGTTGCGCGTGTTTCAACATCTCTAACCACGTCAGAAGGCATAACGATTTAAAAAGTAACAAACATTAGCAAGCAGTACCTAAGCCAATTTTTAGAAAGCTTGCAAAATTACCTACCACAGGCAGGTTTTGAAGCTGCGACTTTTGCTATTAGTACTATATAGCGACGCCTCTTCTATCCGGGCTACCGCGGATCAATCGTTGCTTGCGAATTTATGCAAAGGCCATGCCACTTTTCGGTAATCAATTCGTTTATTTTGAACCTCGCGCCGTCTACCGCTACGCTCTTGCCACGACCAGGCCGAAAGAATTATGCGGTTGAGCTTCACAAGCGAACCGGAGCGGAGCGGATTACAGGAACAAACTGCGCCCGGGTAAATGTTACGGGGAGCTGTAAAATGCAATTTTAAACAAATATTCTGTTGGCCAGTACCTAAGCTTTAAAATACGAGCTATTAGTGTCCCTTATACATCCATGTATCACCCAGCGATGTATGTAGGCAAAATGTAATTAAAACCTATTCTTCTACTATGTTTGAAGTATGTCGCCGTGTGATGCCGGCTTAGAATAGCACCACTCCATTTCTTTCCCGTGGGAGTCGGAAGAGGCTGAGGGACTCGAGGGTTACACGTGCCGTTTACGCTCTGCTTACCCCGCAAGAGATATAGGCGTGATACATTATAATAATATTGTAAAGAGGAAAGATTTGATTATTTGTTTCAATTAAATAGGCTCCGAAACTACTGGACCAATTTAAAGAAATATTGCAGGTACCATTAGAAGGATTATTTGTGATGGACTTAAGCAATATTAAATGTCTTATTCCGGGAAACGGTTAGCAGCAGATGAAACCGCTGGGCAGGCCACTAGTGTCATAAAAGTATAGATAATTAATTATTAGAATTTATTACTTATGTGCCGTGTGATGCCGGTTTAGAATAGCATCACCCCATTTTTAAGTATAGATAATTAATTATTAGAATTTACTACTTATGTGCCGTGTGATGCCGGTTTAGAATAGCATCACCCCATTTTTAAGTATAGATAATTAATTATTAGAATTTATTACTTATGTGCCGTGTGATGCCGGTTTAGAATAGCATCACCCCATTTTTTTCCCGTGGGAGTCGTAAGAGGCGACTAAGGGATTCGTGGGTGTGTATTGCAATCTTAACCTGTCACTATGGCGACACACCTTTTTCCGAATGACCCTCAAATATTTGTCAGACGTGGCGTAAATGTCCGTTTTTTGCGGCCGTTTACGCTCTGTCTATCCCGGAAGGGATTATTGGCATGATATGTGTGCGTGTGTGTGTATATGTTACGGGCAATTTGATAAGTCCGGGCACTATTAATACTGACCGGTCAGTATTAATAATGCCCGACCTAATTGGGCAATGTGATTAAAACAGCACGATTAATTACTTTTCCCGGTCAGTATTAATAGCTCCCACCCTTCCTTGGGCAAAGTAATAAAAATAAAGAACTGTAATGTAATTCTTTATTAAATGAAGTTAAACTTAATTATTTTAATGAAATTAAACTTACATTATTTAAATGAAATTAAACTTACATAATATTCAGTATAGTTATCGATAAATTTGAACATGGGAATTAAAAAACAAATAGTTATAAATGTAATAAAATCAGTCGCCGTGTGATGCCGGCTTAGAATAGCATCACCCTATTTCTTACCCATGGGTGTCGTAAGAGCCGACTAAGGGACTCGAGGAATGTGTATTGCAATTTTAGGCGATGGGCTGACAACCTGTCGCTTCGGTCAGACGTGGTGTTAATAGCCGTTTTACGGCCGTTAACGCTCTGCCTACCCCGTAAGGGATATAGGCGTGATTTATGTATGTATGTATGTATGTAATAAAATCAGTAGTTACCTACTATTTTTATTAAATGAAGTTAAACTTACATTATTTAAATGAAATTAAACTTACATACTTTTCATTAAAGTTATCGATAAATTTGAACATGGAAATTAAAAAAAGAAACAAATAGTTATAAAAATTAACAAAATCAGTAGGTAAGGGCCAAAACACATAACCGCGTTGCGGCACCGCGCCGCTACAATCGGCAGTGGCGCGGCACCGCAACGCGACGCTAGTTCCAGCGTTATGACGTCATACTTGTTGACAATGATTTAGTTTGATTCTATCACTCTAGTTTTTTTTTACATATATGTTTTGATGACCCGCGTAGTAGTTCTTCAAATGATGATATACTCATTCTTAAGTAGGCGAAAAATTTATTTTCGTCTATTTTTAATGCTTTGTATTTTCGAGAAAAATACTCGTTGCGATTCATAGCCTTATGAAATGGATGTATCCAGTATCTTCTTTGTCGTTTATTTAAAACAGAGTAATGTCTTTTTAATAAAAAATAAGCAATGAGTTTCTCACGGTCCATAGCAGAGACACGTCTATCCACAATCAAAACTCACGAGGAACTGGAAACCCTACCATACGACAATAAAACGCTTTATTTCGCGACGCCGCAACGCCGCAACGCGAACTGCCGATTTTAGCGGCGCGGCGCCGCAACGCGGTTATGTGTTTCGGCCCTAAGGGCTCGTCCACATCTCCGCGGTGCGGCGCGTTGCCGCGATAAACTGCGCCGCGCGCCGCCAGAACGTGCGGCGTCGCGCCGCGGAAATTCACGTTGCGCACCGTGGCGTTCTGCTACGTGGTGTTAGCCACTACCTCGTTCTCTCTTGTGTTGTTCGGACTTATAACGTGCCACTAAAATTACAATATTAGTAACTAAACGGCGGCGGCAATGCGCCACGAAGCGCAACGTAAATGTCCACGGCACGACGCCGCGCATTCAGGCGGCGCGCGTCGCCATTTCCCGCGATAACGCGTCGCGCGCCACCGCGTCGCCGTGCCGCGGAGCGATGGCGGTGCCGCGCCGCGGAGATGTGGACGAGCCCTTATTTTTGATAAAAATATAAGGTACTTCAATAGTTTAAAAATTAGTAGTCTAAGAAAAATCAACCGAAATATTTAATAATGATGAAAGACTGTAAGAAAGTTGATAAGTTTATAATTATTTATTCTTGCAAGATGTGCTTTTGTGACATTTTGAATTGTAGAGAATATTTGACTTCTTGCATTTACAGCGTTTTGAACTACAGTTACAATACTGGTAACCGGTCCAAGTAATAAATTCAGCCCAGTTTATCACATTGCCCGGTCCAAGTGATAAATTCAAGCTTACTCTAAAGACTGATTTATTACATGGACCACGGGCACTCGGGCATTATTAATAATGGCCGGTCCAAGTGATTAATTAATCACTTTGCCCGATGTTTTTGGGCACTATTAATAATGGCCGGTCAGTATTAATAGTGCCCGATTAATCACGTTGCCCGTAACATATACATATGTAAGTATGTAGGTAGTAAATTTTATCAAAAATATATATTAAAAAAATTATCTACTTACTTAATCAAATATTCTCTTGATACGATACAACAGCGATCCCTGTCACAGACGATTTATACGTAGTTGGTTTCACCCAACATGACGTAAGTAATAAAATTACATAATTGGTGGTTACAAGTGAGGCTCGGTAACATGCTCGTATCAAGATAATTGCTTTGTAGAAATTAATGAGAACTCCGCCGATTTCGCGAGTTTATAAGTCTCTAGGGATTTGAGCGTGGGAATTATCCTTATGTAAAGATCATGGTTACTTTTTGTATGTTATAGACCTTACCTACTAAGTACTTACTTACACACTGATTATGGAATGTAGTAGAAAGTAATTCATTTTCCAAGTTAGGTAGAGGTAGATAGTTTGTGACGTATGTAATATTATTGGAAGGAAAAATTAATCATACGCTTTTCCTTTAAACGGTCCTCAAAAAAGTACTTTTTTTGTCGACTGTGGCGATAACGACCGTATTTTTACAGCCGTTTCTTAATTTCCAGTGTTTTGACTGTGGTAATACGCAAACCGCGTGTGGACGAAAAGTTAAAAAAATCTTTGAATGTGTATTGGTGTTTAAATAGCATTATTATTAAAAAAATATTATTAAAAAATTAAAATTAAAAATGAATATACATGTCGTAACGGCCGAAAATCAGATAGTAGGCTAGCAGCTATAATTAATTTTAACATTAAGATCAGGACGCGAAGTACCAAAACCAAGGAACGATGAAAGGTCATTTGAGCCTTGCGCTACGCCCGATCGCTCAAACAACACTAACTCGGAATCTCTCTGTTCCCAAAAATGCCTTTAGCCAAACCACTTGACACAATATGTCTACTACATGCTTCGACCGACGCCAACGCATAGGTACTCAATTAATGCTCTTTCCATAAAATACATCAAAAAGTGCACTTTACTTCATTCCTCAGGTTTAATACCTCACGCTCCGACATACATATATATTCATTTTTAAGTGCTTTAATCAGTCAGGTATCTATTAGATCTGAAGATTTATTTGTTCAATGACGACGAAATTCGGTTCCAATCAAGTGTTTTTGCTTTTAGTTTTCTGTTTACGACTCCATTAAACTTTTCCTCAGTCGGTCGCTATCGGGAGGGGGGGCTTGTGTAGAGATTTGCGCGATACGGTTATATTTGGCCGGGAGAAATTCAATTTCGCGTTTACCTAAGGGTGCCCGGGTGGTCCGCGCCTTCGCTACCGGTAGGTAAATGTTGTTTTTGGACAATTTATCCCTAAAACACGAAATTGAGTGTTGCTTTTATCACCTTTATATTAAAATGTAGGTACTTGATACCCGCAAAAAGAAAATAATTTGAAGGGTTCGAAGGATTTCCTTGAAACGGTCCAATACTTTTTAACTTAACATTAATATACTTTATTTCACGAAAATAAGACATGGACATACAGATAGATAAGAAGAGTTCAATGTAGGTTAGGCCTCATAGCTAGCTAGATATTTCGACCAGACAACCTTAGGGTAGTGGAAAGTAGATTTAAGATGCAGGATAGTGCTTTAATGTATAAAATAAATTTACAATATAACTGCATATTTTACATAAATAACAATATAAGTATACTTCTATATACCTTATATTACAATAAACGAATACATAAATACATTAATGAGAGAGAAATATCTACTATACGGGGTCTAAGGAATTGTGTACCGAAAACTTTGCAGGCATGATCAGACCATTAAACTGAACAACTTTTCCATGGAAGCTTTGTTGGTAAACGAAAAAATATAATTCGACCTCCCATACAAAATGTCCGATCAGCTAGCTCACTTTCTCAAAAAAAAAAGTTTTCTATAATAATAACATAATTTCCTATAACAGGCTGCACTATAAAAGTTGTACAGATTCATGGTCTGGTCATGCCTGCAAAGTTTTCGGTACACCGTCCCTTACACCCTATATGTTATCTACCATAGCGTCTGCAGAAATGTTCTGTGACGAAACGTTTGCACAATCTCGTTTTGCTCGCATCTGAAAATTCTGTGTTCACGACGCAAACATTAACCAAAATGTCGACCAACATACGCATGGGGCATGAGAGAAATCTCTGTTCCTTCGCGTCTTTGAAAAATATTATACAAAATTATTCCTCCCCGCTCGAAAATTGCCGCAATAAATTCGACTGTTGAATTTTTCAGATCCAAGTATTAAAACTTTTCCCTTCTTAAAACACGCTCCGGTCCTATTTATGCGAGAAAAAGCCATTGAAAGCCGACAATCGAAAAAGAAAGCAGTTGACAAAAGCGATTTAACTGTTTTCATTTACTTCCCATTTATACTCTAAACTCGTTTGTCATTCTTTTTTCCCCATCAAACGTGTAAAGAAGAGTAATGCCTGTTGTTTATATTTACGTAGTTAAGTGACTATGCTGTGTGCAGGAGTGAACGGTAGAATTTTTCAAGTCTTATTTACGGGAGCGAGGAACTTAAAGCTGTTTTGCAGACAATGCAAATTGACGAGGAGAAAGAAGTAACATTTACACCTTCTTTTTGTGTGGGGCTCGAGTTGACGAACGACACTACGAACCCTCGTGTCAGAGTTTTTCACTATTACTAGGTGTCTGACATGGTTGAGTAACAACCGTCTAAGTAATCATTCAACCATGACCGACGGCTTAAAGTGTCCTACGGAGCACGGAACTCTTCTTACGGACAATACATACATACATATGCACATACATACATACACATACATATATCACGCCTATAATCCCTTGCGGGGTAGGCAGAGCATAAAAGGCCGTAATAAAACGGTCATTTACGCCACGTCTGACAAAAGTTGAGGGTCAATCAGATAACCGTGTATCACTTTAGTGACAATCAGATGGTTAAACCTGTATTGTCTTAATCAGACTGGAAACAAGTTCACAAAGTGAAAACATCAACTTTGTGAGTGCCCCCACCGCGAGTCGAACCCGGAACCCTTGCGCCGTGGGCAATCGCACTACCACTGTGCGATGTATGAGAAACCAGTGATAGTTTTTTCCTTGAATTGGTAGCTAGATCATCATCATCATTAATTTAAGAGCCTCGCTCTTGTCGGGGAGTAATATCCAATCTGCACTATTTTGAGCCTTCTCTTTGACTTCCTTATACGACATGCCACCTATTGTTTCTTTGATTTGGTCCATATACGGTCGTCTAGGTCGCCCTCTCCCTCTTCTTCCCTCGATCTTTTCTTCCATTATAGTTTTTAGTAGGTCGTCATGTCGTAAAAAGTGTCTCAGCATGTTTTCTTTTCTGCTATCTATAACGTTCAGTTCTCTTCTCCTGTGGAATATCTAAAGAGACAGCTCGTTTATTATTATAGGTACACGGGATATTGGCTTCGTTCTCAGTTTTAGTGCTATCAGCAGCACATCAACCTACCTATTTAAGGGATCCGTAATAAAGACGGTTTCGTGCTTTTGAGGGCACGTTAAGTCGTCGGTGTCGGTTGCTGTCTATGATTACTTAGACGGCGGTCGTTACACAACCATCTCAGAAGTGGTTGAAAAACGCTGGCATCAGGGTTCATCGGGTCGTTGGACGACTCTGTGTCCCACTCGAAAATAAGAAGATTTTGAGAATTTGTTTCCAGTCTGGTTAGGACATTGCAGGCTGAACCACCTGATTGTTCGTAAGAAAGACGGTTCCGTACTTTGGATGTCATGCTAAGCCGTCGGTCCCGGTTGCTGTCAATGATTACTTAGACGGCGGTCGTTACACAACTATGACAGAGGCCTACTAGTAGGAGTAGGTTGGCGGTTAAAAAACGCTTGTACCAGGGTTAATCGGGTCGTTCATCGACTTGGTTTTCCAGACGAAAAAGAAAGAAGATACATGTTACAACAAAAACCAGTCTCAGTAGATCATTTTAATGGCTTTGCTGCTAATTTTACACTATCAGCTTCAGATTCCGAGGAATTAATCACTTAGAGAGACAGGCTCTTCTCACTCAGATAGCGTTAATTTAATGCTCAGAAACGTTTTTATTCAAGTAGATAATTGCAAGGGGCGCACTTAACGGCCTACGTTTGAAGATTGATGACGCTCAGTGTCGAAACATTAAAATAGCTGACTGAACATTTGACTGAAAAAATATATAACGGCCAAGTGCGAGGCGGACTCGCGTACGACGAGTTCCATACCATTTTTTTTTTATTTATTAAACTTTATTGCACAGAAAGTACAAAGGGCGGGCCTAATGCCACGAGGCATTCTCTACCGGCCAACCAAAAGATAAACAGAAAGAGTAAAAGCGGGTGCCCTGCCCATACACACAAAAAAAAGAAATATAATCGTACTTAAATTTCGCACTAAACTACAATACATAAGAAGGAATAAACTAAAATACTATACTTAATAATTTAACATGAAAAATAAAAATACATAAAATAAATACATGCATACATAAATAAATAAGATATACCAACGACAAGCTAACAGAAATGAGATAGGATGAACGCCATCTAACAAAATTACCATCTACAGTATACGGTCGCGTTCTAAAGTGGAGTCATAGTTAACACAAACCTCAGAAAACAAGTCGCTCGCACCCGCGGCTACACTCACACAATGACACAAATGACCTATAACATACTATTATTTGACGAACTACCATTGTATAATAGGCTGAGTAGTATTGACTATTTCACTACATGAATCATAGCTTCGGTAGCGTGGTCAGTAGCGCGGTCAAGCAAATTCTTGACCGTTATTGTGGAGACAATGGATCGAATCCCGATATCTTAGTTGTAATTTTTATTTTATCAAATGAAGCAAAATTTAGTAAATTTTGAATTACATTTTAGTTGTTGCTAGATCGTTTGCGAGATAGTGCGTGTGCTAAGTGATTTTTTTTAACCTAAGTTTATTTATTAAACTTCAGTGTTTATTTCTTCGAAATGCATACTATTATCAGTTTGCAGGATAAGCAGCGTATTGTTGCGCTGCAATTATCTGTGGCGCTGCATGATATTGGATTCAATTTAACTCAAATTGCTAATCAGACTGGTCTGGCCGTAAGTATAGTTTTATTTCATTACAATTGTATTTTAAATATTAAAAACTTTGACTCATAGTATGTTGGTAGCTGTGAACCGATTAGTATAAACTTTTTTATTAATAATGCTACTTTGTTTTAGTGGAAGACTGTTAAACGTTGGGTTACACATTTTGAAGAGGAAGGTAGCGTAAAAACTCGACTCGTCTAATTAATGATTCACAGCTGAGGATGATGGTGTAACAATATGAAGAAAATGGTTCTGCCGCTGGTCCAGGCGAATTAGTAGCACAAGAAACAGGGCGTGCAACTGCCGCTAATTATGTTGATATGCTACAGGAAAGCATGCTACCGACGACGCCGACGGTGCGAAATGTTTAACTGTTTATCCTGCTAGTGAAGTTCCTCGTTTTGCATTTGTCCAGGATAAATTGTCCAGTGCATCGAGCTGCCGTGGTGAATAATTGGTTTAGCCAGCACCCAGATATCCAAGTTATTCGTTGGCCAGCAAAATCTCCGGACTTAAATCCCATAGAGAATTTATGGGGTTTAATGGTGCAAAGGTGGGACATGCGCAATGAAAGAACTACAGAAGCTTTAGAGGCTCACTGCCTGGGAGTGTGGGAGAGTACCAGAAGAACAGATATATGCACTTATTTGATCGAGTCTATTAAGTGTTGTTGAAAACAGCGGAGGTAACACCAAATACTAATTATGTAAGCGGCGATTTTTACTTAAGATTCCAATCAGACCCGATCTAGCATACATTGCTGATTATCTTGTGTATTTCATTATAATATATGAATATACACAAAATAATCAGCAATGTATGCCGAAGCGGGCCCGATAAATCGTTGCTCACTCAACCTCTGTTTACCTGCTTACCCGCCTACTATTGCAGTAGGTATTTGTGGAGCATTACATTAGCAATTAAATTATGCTAAAACATCGATATATATTTATATAAGATTGATCATTATTAGTCAGTTATCTTAAGGCCTTGCTTCAATATCTTTTCATTACGAAAACGAGTACTTAAGCTTAAACCTTGAGATGTAGGCAAATAACTGATTTATTATTATTACAATTACTTTTACTTCCGAGGAAAGTGCATCATCGTTAAACATAGAACAATAAAATAATTACTAACGAAATTATTACTTAAATAACTTTATTGAAAGACTAGCAGCCCGCCCAGCGGTTTCACCCGCTGCTGACCATTTCCCCCCGGGAATAAGACAGTTTAATATAGCCTATGTTCATCAGGGATAATGTAGGATTCTAAAAATCTTGACTTCAATTTGAAACAAATATCGTTTTCAGATGGTGGAGGTGTTAAAAAAAAATTGTGTGATACAAATTTCTTTTTTTAGAATGACGGTTCATGACGTTAATAAGTGATAATACTATCCTACGTTGATTAAAGAATTTTAATTTCAATTAACGGTAAAAGAATTTTTTAAATCGGTCCAGTAGTTTCGGAGCCTATTCAATTCAAACAAACAATAAATAAAATCCTATTTCTAATATTAGTGTAGATTATATAATTATGTGCCGTGTGATGCCGGCTTGAATAGCATCACCCCATTTCTTGCCCGTGGGAGTCGTAAGAAGCGTCTAAGGGACTCGAGGTATTGTATGTATTGCAATTAAAGGCGATGGGCTGACAACCTGTCACTATGGTGATACACAATTTTCCGTATGACCCTCAAATGTTTGTCAGACGTGGCGTAAATGTCCGTTCTATGCGGCCGTTTACGCTCTGCCTACCCCGCAAGGGATTATAGGCGAGATATGTGTATGTGTATGTATGTATATAATTATTATTTTAGTGTGATGCCGGCTTAGAATAGCATCACCCAATTTCTTTCCCGTGGGAGTCGTAGGAGGCGACTCAGGGACTTGAGGGTGTGTATTGCAATTTTAGGCGATGGGCTGACAACCTGTCACTATGGCGATACACAATTTTCCGAATGACCCTCAAACATATGTCAGACGTGGCGTAAATTTCTGTTTTTGCGGCCGTGTATGCTCTGGCTACCCCGCAAGGGATAATAGGCGTGATATGTGTATGTATGTACCTATTATTTTAGTGTAGATTTTTTTAATGCATTATTTAATGTTTATTGTCGTCTTTTTCTATACCGAGTAAAGGACAGCCCTTCGAATACTGATAAGGTGCATGAAACATAAAACTGGACAACTTTCCCCTAGAAACATATGTCAGGAAACGCCAAAAACATGACCTTCCATACAAAATCACAATCAGCTCACTGCATTCACTATGGGAAGTCAGTTTTTTTACGTTTCCTGAAATATATTCCCAGGGGAAAGTTGTTCAGTTTCATGGTCTGCATGTACCCTATTAGTATTCTGAAGGCTATCCCTGACATACTTTAATACAGTAATGATTAAATGTAATCATTACACTGGTACGAATAATGTGGCGTAATTGGTAAATTTTTAAATGAAAAAGTAGTTATTGTGGCATAACTGTAATAGTTAGACATATGGTATCGCGGACATTATTATAGATATTGATGTCCTCTATTTAACTGTAGTACATCACTTTGCTCTATTGTCAATAATTTCCACAACGTACGCGATATAAGATATTTTTTTGGTAAATTTTTCACACCTTGGGTTACATTATCGAAATTTTCACGCGGATCCCTATTTTTTCTCGTATAAAATATAGCCTATGTTCATCAGGAATAATGTAGGATTCTAATGGTGAAAGAATTTTTAAAATCGGGCCAGTAGTTTCGGAGCCTATTCGATGCAAACAAACAAACAAACAAACAAACAAACAAACAATCAAATCTTTCCTCTTTATAATATTAGTGTAGATTCAATCTAAGATTTGGATCATTCCTATGATCTTATAAATAATTACCTATCGATGTTTCAGCTAATGAACACTTAATATCATTTTACATAATATTGTGTTTTATCATTCAAACAAAACTATTAACTAAGTATTACGACAGCAAGTATTTTATGTAGTTTTACATACTCGTATCTTATGGTTACCAAAAGATCTCATTCATGTCATTTTGTTATTTACATAAAGTGATACCATACCTACCAATAAAATAATTTCTTACCTTACTTTTTGTTTTATTACAATATTATAGGTTTATGTTTTTAGATATAATATTTTGATACATAATTTACAATAAACATTTATAGATATAATACATAGATGAATTTATTGAAAAATATTATATAAAATAATTATTACTGGAGAAAATATGGTAAAAACATTTAAAAAACATTATTCAACATACAGAGATCGGATGGGAACCCGGTTCCGTTCTGATTAGAAGGTAAGAACTATTACCGCTAAGCTACGGTAGCTTGTGATCAATACGACGAAATAAAGATATGTAATCTATTGCTTTACTACAAGTGAACGAATAAGGATAACCATAAACAGTTTTAGACAAACCAGTGTGATGTATACTTTGTGGTGATGAAGTGGCGAATAGGCTATCACCGAGTAATTATTTCAAAGATTACATAGATGTCGCTTATAGGTGGTAATCTGTTTAAGTTTTAATGCTACGCCTTAAGGTGGACTTTTCTACTTACAGTCGATAATCTTACGTGTGTGCGTAAGTTAGTAAAGTAAGTACAGAGGATAATAACCCGTATTGCATTCTGTCAAGTGGTCTAACTATGACTCCACTTATGAATCCGACCGTACACAAAAACAATTAATGTTCTCACTGACTGACTGATTTATTCATCAACGCACAATTTAAACTCTAATGCTAGTAACATGAAAGGAACATGCCCACCGAGTAAGGGACTCCAGGCTAGATTTGCGTCAAGGCAGAAGTAGTTTCAAACGGCTTATAATTAACTTCTTATTTACCTCCTGTTATTATTTTTATGTTAAATACCCGGAGTTCAAAGTAATTCATCAAATTGTAACATAACCTAGAAATGTAGGTCCCCATATTTGCTGTCATTTTACACGAGTATTTATCATCGACATGAAGTTGCTAGGCCATTCGCCTAGCTGGTGAGATTTCTATGGTATTTATACTTACCTAAGGTTTATATTACTGACCCTAATAATTCGGAAGGTAAACAAGAATCATTAGATTGAATTCTTGTGAACTAGTGAGTTCCTTAAAGATCACGGCAGGGAAACTCGTCTGGTCTGGACACACTGTAGATTCTACCTCTAGAGGTAGACCATTCCAAAACACAGCACTCACTGAAATCCCTCCCGAGCCCCAGTGACGAAGACTACTATTTTTACTACCACTTACTAATTCATATTGGGCGGGATGGAGTGGATAGCACATCATCGAACAAAAGGTGTCATTTTTGGTGCACCTCTGCTATGTGGTGCACCTAGTAAAAAGTCACCTTTTGTGCCTAACACAAGCTACATGTTACCTACTAAGTTGCAAAAAAATAAAATGACACCTTTTGTTCCTAACCTCCTCAGTTGTAAGTAGGTATAAATTGAAAGAAGAGGAAATAAAATACAACAAATAATGCAAAAATATTGTTTTAATTATCTAGTCACTACCCAGTCGACATTGGTTCATTTGGCTGGAGAGCGTCCAACCCTATGCTTGCCGAGGCACACATAATAATATTATTATTCCTTAAATAAAAAGTTAATCATTCCTAGCCCCCAGAGCACACACACACACACACACACACAGAACAGTGCATGCTGCACCTGAATATCCGTAAGAAAGCATGTTCTGTGCTTCGGAGGGCACGTTCAGGTTCGAAACAATTGACGAATACGCAGTGGCCAGATTTGTTAGCAGCACACCTATACACAGAAGATGTAATTTTTGGTACAACTGCTTGAGGAACTGCTTGGTGAACCGGTGGTGGGAGTGGAGGTGGCTCTGGAATATTAGCGTCTGCCATATTGGGGCGATTCAAGTCGTGTTGTTGTCCTCGTTCCATTTGCCTTGTCGCAGCCCTATAACAGGAGGCACAGACACGTTCCATTCTTGAGACCTGAAATGCATAAACAATAAATTATGTTGCTATCAATCACCATAAAGGAATTTATTATTAAACTGTCTCCGTGGTCTATAATAATCCAGTTTTTGCCATCTAGTAGATACCAGCCGCTTAGGTTGTATACTAGGTATAGGGGCATAACTATCAAGGGTGATTGAATTAAAGTAAAATCATGTAGTCTTTCATATTGTCTAAATAAATACCTGAGTTGGAGATATCCAAGACCGCAATAGGTCAACCATTCGAGGAGAAGACACTTCACGATATGTGGTTGCTGATTTAGGGGAATTCGGAAGGAATACACCGATTTCGCCAATCAAATGTTATTGGCAAGGCCATATTGGCCCACGTATTGTTTATTACCCGTTTTCGTCAGTAATTTCAATGAAAATTATTTCAGGAAAAGACAAAATACAATCCAAGAAACTAAAGCAAAACCACGGAAAACTAAAGAAAGAAAAACACCAAAAGTCAATCAACGTCAAAGACACAAGTCAAAGGAAAAGAACAAAAAGGAATTATACATGTATATAGTAGAAAAAAGAGTTTACTACCCTCTGACAGGAAAAAACTAAGGGAAAAAACATGCTGTGTTTCATGGCCAATCAAAGCAAGATCTAATTATGTAATAAATAAAATCCCGGGTTTAAAACATACTTTCAAATAGCAAGAGGACGTAGATTAATTATAATATTAATTTTAATATTAGTATCATCTTGACGCATGCGACAAAGCAGGCCCAAAAATGGGCATGATCCTTTGGGCATTAGGTTTATTTTACTAGGTAGGTATATCCACAAAAAAATAAATTATGATATTTTTAAAATGTGGGATTTCATAAGACATATCCTGGTGACAAACGAAGAGTGAGTCAAATAATAGGGTCCCGTTTTGACCCTTTGGGTACGTAATCCTAGAAACTCGATTGCGTAGATTGAAAATGATAAATGAAAATGAAAATGAAATAACTTTATTCAATGTAGGATAGCATTATCACTTATTGACGTCATGATCGGTCATTGTACAAAAAAGAAATTTGCATAACGCAATCTTCTTCTTTTTATAACAATTTTGTATTGTCCTAATAGAAAACCGGCTCGGGCCGGTTAGGTTACTATTTATTTATTCGTTCTTACCTATATACGGGGTGTAAGGGACAGCCCTCCGATTACTTATAGGGTGCATACAGTTGATAAAACTGAACAACTTTCCGCTAGGAATATATGTCAGGAAACGATAAAAAAAACTCCCATACAAAATCACAATCAGCTGACTGCATTTGCTATGGGAAAGCAAAAATAGATTACGTTTCCTATATATTTTTTCATAGGAAGTTGTTCAGTTTCATGGTCTGAATGCACCCTTTCAGTATTCGGAGCCCTGTACCGTACACCCCGTATATTAAGTAGTACCTACCCCTGCGTAATACCGGTCGAAATAACATTTTGGAGCTACCTTACCTATAGCTGTGAATACTTACGAAATGTTATTTCAGCCAGATTTGGCACCCTCGGAACTTCTGAACTGTTTACAGCGTGGCCCTAATGTTATAAAAACAACGATACAACATTAGAGGGAAGCCCGGGGGTGCTAATCTGATGTTGAGTGAAAAGATTTAGTGTACGCCCTTCGAAATTAATCTTTGCAAGTTATACGTGGGGAGACTTCTATTCAGATTATATCTTTCGTCCTGTTGGGGAGCGCGGCTTCTTGTACGCGACCGTTCAGGAGGGAACGCGTTTAATTATTTAGAGCTCAGTTTTATAGCAGGAGGAACGAGAGGAAAATGTTCAACGAATAAAATGTAAGATTACGATTACGTTCAGGTAAATAAAACATTAAGAAATACTTTTCACTACAAGTGTAAGAACAGCTTCCGTTTCTGTATCGTGATTAATACTCAATATATTTAGTGCATACCATGTGTCATTCAAGATATAAAAGGTGGTAGTTTATTATAGTACTTACAACATGGACCCTGTTAGGCACAACAATATTAATAGGCGAGAGAAAGACTTATTATTAGGTATGTAGTACTAAGTGGCATTGGTAATAGGTATCAAGTTATATTTAAGTCATTTTTATTATTATCAGAGGCGGCATTTATTATTTTATTATTGTTATGTTATGTAAATGTATTAGATTAGCATGTATTACGTAGATTCACAGCCACAACAGTCCACTGCTGGACAAGGACCTCCCCCTATTGGGGGGTACTGCCATACTCACCACGCTTGGCAAGCGGATTGGCGAGCGCAGTACAGGTCTTATAATTGTTGGAATACAAATTCGAAAACAGTTGTATAAAAACCTGCTTAATGCATTCTGCCTCTAGAAATTACAGTTTCTTCTCAAACGCTGAAAAGTTTCGCGTTAAGGATTTTGTGAACTTTTCGATAAAATGAAGTAATGAAACGAAGTGTTCTGTGTCAATACTTATTTAAGGCGAGTGTAGTCGTAAACAGCCTCGACAGTGGCGCTACTTCACAAAAACTCTTTTTATACAAACAATCTATTAGAATGTCCGTTGATCAAGTTTTGAGTATTATACTTGTAGGCTTCATACCTTACTTCCTACATTAAGTTGTTGATAAAATGTTATTCATCTTATATTTACACTTACACTCATACATAAACTAACATTATGCATTACTAACATTAAACACAATTATTTAAATATAGTATCGTGTCGTACGCATGCTCCGATATCATACGGTGCATTGGAAACGCGCACGCCGACCCCCCTATTGTTCTCGGTGCTCCGGAGGCTTGCGCCTGCGCACCCTTCCTCCCGCCAGTCGAAATCTATTAACCGCGCTAGATGCATGTCGCTTTCGCCTATATTTTTCTCTCGTCTACCGCTGTGCTCGCTTTTCGATCTTGTGCTTTTCTATACGCTTTACTTCCGTACCTTATTATAAACTATCTGGACTGTACTTTTCTGCTTCTGTGCTAGTGCTTATGAAACTTGTATTCTTCCTTCTTGTACTTTCTGTGGATCTTTACTGGAGGTATTGTGGAAACCCAATAAACCGAGACATTGAACTGTAAGTGTCTGCATATTATTTAACTACGTTATACGCACACCACATACTTAAAAGTAAAATATGAACCTACAAACTGTAGGTTTGTTGTAATGAAAGTTATGGCAATTAATATCAAAAGTGGCCGTTTTAAGGCACCTGTTTGTCATAAGTTTAATTACAGCGAATATTTAATTGAGTTTGCAGGTTCTAATTTTACTTAAGGATTATACTAAAAACTTGAGCAATAGACATTCTGGTAGATTGTTTGTATAAAGATAAAAAAAAATTATGAAGTGGCGCCATCGAGGCCGTTTACGACAACACTCGCCTTAATCGGTGCTGATACTCAAATGACTGCCATCTTCTGCCACATCGTGCCTTAACATGTTGTGTGGTTAGCTTTGTTCGTTTTTGTCGACCATGTAACATCTTTTTTTTATACCATGTTTTTGGAAAATAAATAATCTTTAATCTTTAATCGAGTTTGTCAATTTTCTTGTTTAAAATACTTTAATAATTTAAAGTGATAAGGACATTTCCGTACTGCCTGACATCTTGGTCGTGTTGGACCGCTGCTGGTGCGATGGTTTAGAAAAGTGTACCTAGTCCATTTCACAGTTTTTTTGTATCGTGTAGATAAAAATTGTGTATGCAACTGCATATAATTAGGCATAATAACTTGTGTCAAACTATTATCACACGAAATACAACAGACCCTCGCATTCTAATGCCTTCTATTATATGACAGATGCATAAATGACTTTTAAATGCTTCTTTATTTGAACTCTTAGACTAAATTAAGAGAGCAGACAAAAATAAACCTTTCAAAGGTTAGTAATTGGCAGCTTGGTATCGAAATTTTAAATTACAAAATTGGCGTGGAAATTATAGATTGGTTTTACGTCGTCAGAATCCAAGCATGATTTTCTCTAATATCAATTTAGCTTTAGGTACATACGGGTAAAATAAAACATGGGCATTTGCAATAAAATATCTTATTCTTCTTTTCTTATCTAGCTAGCATCATGCCGCCGCATAACTTACTTTGTGGCATCATCCCACTTCTGTTTAGTCACATGAATAAGAAATCGATCAACTCCGTGGATCGTTTACGCACTTTTAAGGGTGATTAGTCATAAAACTTAATTTATTAGCAGGATTATATTTTACCAAAAAATTATTAAAATCTGCAAATTTTAACAAAGCTTCGTTACTTTATCGTTAGATTCAACAAAACTTGGATACCATTTTCGAAAAGTTTGCTTTTTCACGCAGAATACTAACTAGATAGTCTTCAGGTTTGATTATGCGTAACTCCTAAAGTCTAGAAAGAAAGTTAAGTAAATAAATCTTTTATCGTAGTTTATACAATTTTGATGATGGGTACCTACGGCTGAGTTATGAACGTATTTGCAAAACGAAAAATTGAGGTTGGAACTATTGGACCAAAGTCAAGTACCTACCTAGGTAATAAGCTTCACATCATCATCTGGCGGTCCACTGCTGGGCATAGGCCTCCCCAAGAGTACGCCATAGATGAAGCACGATCTCCCGCTTTGCCACCAGTCACCTTCTTTAAGTCACCGGTCCGTCTGATTGGATGGCATCCAACGCTGTGCTTGCCGAGGAATGACCTCCACTCGAGAACCCATTCCGCTGTCAATCGGTTCTATGACAGGTAAGCTTAGTTCCATTGTTATTTGTATTTGGTATTAAATCCGTCGCGATACTAAGAAGGTATATAGGGGTAACGTTCGAGACTGGTGACTTAGTGCTCATAAAGGGTTAGGTTCACAATAAAACAATTTTAAACGGATTTAAGTTGTGTTAATTTTGGATTTTACAATTGTTTTATTGTGTTGAGTAATAGTTGTGCAAACTCAAGAAAATATAAAAGGTTAAATTATTAGGGTTAGCGCTGGCGAAAAATTATCAGAACTTGCTAATCATTCGTCCGTCTGAATTTCAATTATGATAATGTTTTAATTACAATAGATGTGGATTGCCCGGGCCAGCATGGTTACGAGGAAGAAAACGGTTCACTACCATGAACGCAAATTTTATTACCATACCTGGCTAGTTGCGAAACCCCCAATTGTTTAACGCATCGTAAAAAAGCGAATCTTTTTTAAATCTGTTTCAAAATACCTCATTGCAAAATAAATTATAGGTTTGTTCATTTTGACGTCGAGAGAAATGAGTCCAGATAAAATAATTGGCCCGTATTTGATCCGCCCTGAAGACTCCCATTAACATTAATGAAGCGCTCATTAGAAAGCAGTTTAGAAAGGTACTTTGTGTGGTTAGGGTGATTTAATACCTATACCTACGCGTGCAGTGCGCGTACGTATTAGTACTACTAAAGTCATACGTGTAGCGTACATACAGTCAAGATCAGGCTGGGTTAGACATTCAAAATGCCAATGTAAGTCTATATACCTATATATAATATAAGAACGGTACAAATTCCAAACTGTCTAACCCAGCCTGATTTTGACTATACTACCAGCGCGCTGACTTCACTAGTAAGAGCTCAACACGTGTAGCCCACGCGTTTAGCGTTTATTTTTCTAAGGTTTCAATATCAATTATAATAAAACTGATCTTAAAACGATACATAGTATCTAAGTAGGTACACCTAATCCAAATATTTGAACCAAAATATTTTCTCTACCTTCCATTGAATTCATGAAAACTTATTCTTACAACTACCACAATACCAAGAAACAGTTGTTTATCTCGAGCACCTTTCCGCTTGAATATACCTACAGAAGGGATGTTAACACTTTGGTTTTGCGGATCCGAATTAAGTGATGTCACACTTAGATACCATATTGATAAGTTACAGTAAGAAAACAATGATTTACATTATAAGGTTCAAGGTAAAAAAAAAGAAAATCGATTTCTTGACACTCAAATAATAACACGCGGCGGCAGTGCGGTTCGCTGTGACACGAGCGGCAAGAGATTCTATGTAGTAGTCGTGTACATAAAGGTCGGTCGGGCCTGTGTATGTGTGGGTGCGAAAACCGGGCGTTAGTATGAAGTTTAACTACTGTTCCTTGGTATATTTTGCAACTACTTAGATAGGTTCTATCAGCAGCCCTGAAATTATTAAAACCATTTATCAAAAAATTAAATAAAGTAAATAGAGTAAATCAAAGGTACCTCACGTAAGTACGTTTCAATACCATTGAGATTTTTGTAAGCTGGCCCTAAAATAGACTGAATATTTTGAACTATCTCCCTAACCACAATAAATACCCAAGTTTTATTTCAGAGCTTTAATAGATCTGTCTAGTGGCTACCTGTGTGATATATCCTGGTGTCGCCGGTAAAACGGAAATATTTTGCAGGGTTCTCAATTGTGCATTTATACGTCCATTGCTACTTGGCATCTAAATCTGTGACTCAAATGCCGATCAAAAGCAGCAATTTATGTTGAACAGTGTTGTAGCCGTATAGTGGTTTTAGGAGTATTGGGGGCGATCGGCGGCGGCTCTGTGTCGGTTAATTACTCTTGAATATTTATACGTCGTTTGAATCCCTGACAGCGAATAAGCCTGTAACAGAAAACCCCATTTTTATACACTTCTCGTGTTGGATATACAATTTTAGGAAACATTTCTTCCTCGAACTGACAGTTTTGAGAACTGGATATTATTACGGGCTCTAAAATGAAAATAACTGTTTTACCAAGAAACTTACAGAAATAAATATTATGCCCTTAGTTCATTTTAAACACTTATTACCTTCATTATGTAAAATTGTATTGATACCTACCTAAAGATTCCCCTAAAAAGAGCTAGTCCGTATTATGGTTCAATCTACAGGCAGGATACTACGCTACAGTATTCTACGACACTTCTACGAGCTTCTACGCTTTGCTACGAAAAGACTACGAACATTAGTATGCATTTTGTTATTTCTTTTTGTCTGAAATGTACCTATCTTCTTTGTATCTCGAAACTACAAAGAAGATATTTTAAAATAGAATAATAATGCTCCTGAAATCCTGTACCTATTACATAAAGTACCTTCTTCGAGCAGACGAAAACTGAAATTAAAGCATACACACGGGATAAAATTACTTTATTAGTTTGAATTTAAAAGTTCACTTTGAAATTCCTAAAGTTTGGTCAAACAAACTGCCGTGCGATGTCGGCTAATAATAGCATCACCCTATTTCTGCCCGTGGGCGTCGTATAAGGTGACTAAGGGATGAAAGCGTTCTTTGTTAATACTGCACGTTGCACTGTACTATTCAATTCGCCTGCCAAGCGTGGTCTATGGCAAGTAAATACCCTCCAAGGCCCATACTCTTTTGGGGAATGCCTATGTCCAGTGGAGTATTGTGGCTGTTGATATTAATGGACCTACCAATCCATCTAGATTGGTAAATGTGATGTCAGGTTCGATTGTAGCTCTATATCGCTTGCAATTCATTAGTTGCTATCAACCAATCAACTGAAAGGTTGGCAAATATTTTAAATCCGTTTCGGTGATGTTTGGTATGAACATTATCATAGGTAATGTAGGCAGTAAAATAATATGAAGTTTAGTTCAGTTTTTACGCTGAACTAGTAAAGGAATACAAAGACGAAAAGTATATTTGCAAAATAAGTCGGCAACTCGTACACGAGTTGTCGTAAGACACTCATGAGACCGATGCCTCGCAGATTCGCACCAGTAGTCCATATGGACGCAGTTTCAATAAAATAATACTTTTGTGATACCTATATTATGTTTTTAAGTATTATAGTGGTTAATTTAATTAATTTAAATTAATTTTAATTTCGCAGTGGGCGATCTTTATTGAATTTTTATGTTGTTTCTTAGGTGGCAGTATTAGGTAAACGGGAAAAAAAAAATTGCAGATGACAGTAGGCGCGTCTGTGCCTTAACACTAGTAACTGAACTTAGACATTGACAGAGTTTCGACCAATCACAGACATAAGGCACAGTCGAGAGTGGTCCCGTATTAATTATTGGCAGCGTGGTCTTAATCATGAATAAAATATGCCAATGTATGAACACTTTGCGCTTTTTAAGTTTTTGACTTCCCAAAAAATGTATGTATGTACAAACACTTAAGGCGAGTGTAGTCGTAAACGGCCTCAACAGTGGCGCCACATAAAACAAAAAAAGCTGTATACAAACAATCTTTCAAAATGTCCGTTGCTCAAGTTTTTAGTATTATCCTTAAGTAAAATTAGAACATGCAGACTCAATTAAATATTCGCTGTAATTTAAGTTATGCTTAAAAGACGGCCACTTTTGGTATCAATTGCCATAACTTTAATTACACATAATATTGTACGAGACTGCACTCGCCTTAATACGATACATAGTGTAGATTTGACTGTAAGACCGAGTTTCAGATTTCTAGAAACCTTAAATTACACTTCAAGACTGTTGCGGCCACATAATGTCCCGTTCGGAGCTAGTTTGAAGTAACGAGGAAGCCGCCACTCGAGACCATTCTTACTCGACGCCAACTTTAATTATTCAAGAGCTGTGCTGAGGCAGGGCTTAAGGTGGGTGTCATGCTTAACTAGCGCCACTTCAGGAAGAAAAAATATTTCTTCGTGAAAACAATACAACAGAATGGCATTTGCACAAGTTTTTGGTGTTATCTTAAAGTTAAATTCAAACCTGCAAATGGTATAAAATTTTCGCTGTAACTAATGTTATGGATTGATGTACAAAAATTGCTTTTTGTACGAATAGCTTTAATTTTAATTAGCGCTAATATTACATCGGGTCGAAGTGATTGAAATGATGAAAACCAACCAAAAAGAATACACTCTGATGTATTGTTAAAGTAAAAAAATATAATTTTCTTCGCGAAGTAGCGCTATTTTAGTGGCACCAATCGTCTTAAGACCGTCAGGCAAGTAATGCCATCAAGAAAGAGTACCCGTGAGTTATGTAAGCTGAAATCGCTTAATACGGCCCTTTGATGAAAAATTACTTTCAAAACTAAACCGCACAATTTAACAAAGTTTTTCAGATTTTATCTTCATTCTTTAGTAGTTACACAATTGGGTTTAACGATTAATTACTTTCAGTCTGTGAATATTCTTTACTGGGCCGCGCTAGTTCCAATGTGTTGCACCTTAAGCCGGTCTTTAGCAAATCCACTAACAGTAAACTACGTAGGTAACTAGGATATTGGGTATGCTCCTTTATATAAATAGATAATTCCTTTATCTATTGAAATATCTAAAATATGAAGGTAAATTATGATTCAAGCAAATTCCTTAGTTGCCAGTTCTGATTAATTCAAAAGCTCAACTAAGGCAAGGCTTAAACCAGGCTTTATCAAATCGATGGTCTAGAAGACAAACATGATAATTACAGACTATCCAACTTTTCAGGAGGAGCATTTTTAGTTACGTAAAAGTTCTAGATGCTGTAGCTTAAAATGGAACATAGGAACCATGTATATACTACCTGTATTTAGATAGGATATTTATCTTTTTAATGATCTATTTATTAAGTGAACATGATTTTTATTTAAGATCCTTAAAAAAATGAATTTAGTAAAAAAAGGCGTCACTTAATTTGTTTTTACATAAACTTAAAATACGTAATATTCATTTAACACTTTTGTGTAGTGTGATGACGTGATGTGATACTAAGAAAAATCAAGAAGTAAGTTATAAAAAGTCTTTATTAGTAAATAATTTAAACATGAGATCAAATCTGAAAAATGTAGTAGGTACCTACCTAATAATTCAAACATAAGTTCAGTCATCATCACACTCCGAATCAGAACAATCATCAATTAAAGTTTCTTCATCAACAGCAGGAATATGGGCGGCCCTTATGCCCGCGGCATTATCTACCGGCCAACCAATTGATAAGCGGGTGCCCATACAAAAAAAAAACTAAATATAATCGTACGTAAAGTTCTCACTAAAGGTAGCGATATAATAAGAAATAAACAAAAATACAAAGTACTTAATAATTTAACATAATAAAATATATAAACCTACATAAAATACAGTTCTTCAGTTTGCTACAGTTCCAGACTATGCCCGTTACTTTGGTCTTTTTGCAGATATTTCTGTGCCGGTAATCCGGAATGCCGGATTTTATCCATTATAGAGATACCGAGCATAGACTTTCCATAGCTCTCGTGAGTGACATGTAACCGGTGGGCCAGTTTTACTGTCAGGTTCCACGTCTCGGCTCCATAGGTCATGACTGGCAGGACGCACGGATCGAACACCTTGGTCTTGAGGCATTGTGACAAGGCAAAATAAATACATGCATACATAAATAAATAAGATATACCAACGACAAGCTAACAGAAATAAAATAGGATGAACCCTCAAATAAAATAACTAACAAAAGAACCAGAGAGACTAGCCAGGTATGGCAACTATTTAAGGATAGATGGGGCTGCATCATCTGAGTCAGCCAAATATAGGTCGAGAAGTAGTTGCTTTGTAATATTCATATTCGATGTACTGGGAAGTGGTCACTGTCTAGATGTATTTTGTATAGAAATTAAGTTCAAGGCAATTATTTCTATCACAAGATGCGTAAGCAATTTCTGTGAGAGCATTGCCGAATTCTGTAGGTGGAGACAGCGGTACTAAGGCAGCGCTGGTGTCGTAAACATCGGTAAATTTCGTGGATGTATCGGGATTTTTGAGGGAACATCAGTCGTTTTTGTTTGTGTATCAGAGTTTATTTCAGGCGGGGACTGCGGCACCAGGGCAGCAGTGGCGAGCGGTGAAGCAGCGGCGGCATCAGGGGCTAATGCTGGCACGTCAGCGTCAGGAGCTAATGCTTGTACGTCAGCGTCAGGGGCTAATGTTGGAATGTCGGCGTTTATTTCAGGTGGGGACGGTGGCATCGAGGCAACAAAGGCGAGCGGTGAAGCAACAGCGGCATCAGGGGCTAACGCTGGAACGTCAGCGTCAGCGGCTAGTGTCGGAATGTCGGCGTTTATTTCAGGTGGGGACGGCGGCATCGAGGCAACAGAAGCGAGCGATGAAGCAGCGGCGGCACCAGGGGATAATGCTGGAACGTCAGCATTCACTTCAGGCGAGCACGGCGGCACCGGGGCAGCAGAGGCGAGCGGTGAAGTAGCGGCGGTATCAGGGGCTAACGCTGGAACGTCAGCGTCAGCGGCTCGTGTCGGAATGTCGGCGTTTATTTCAGGTGGGGACGGCGGCACCGGGGCAGCAGAGGCGAGCGGTGAAGTAGCGGCGGTATCAGGGGCTAACGCTGGAACGTCAGCGTCAGCGGCTCGTGTCGGAATGTCGGCGTTTATTTCAGGTAGGGACGGCGGCACCGGGGCAGCAGAGGCGAGCGGTGAAGTAGCGGCGGTATCAGGGGCTAACGCTGGAACGTCAGCGTCAGCGGCTCGTGTCGGAATGTCGGCGTTTATTTCAGGTGGGGACGGCGGCACCGGGGCAGCAGAGGCGAGCGGTGAAGTAGCGGCGGTATCAGGGGCTAACGCTGGAACGTCAGCGTCAGCGGCTCGTGTCGGAATGTCGGCGTTTATTTCAGGTAGGGACGGCGGCACCGGGGCAGCAGAGGCGAGCGGTGAAGTAGCGGCGGTATCAGGGGCTAACGCTGGAACGTCAGCGTCAGCGGCTCGTGTCGGAATGTCGGCGTTTATTTCAGGTGGGGACGGCGGCATCGAGGCAACAGAAGCGAGCGATGAAGCAGCGGCGGCAGCACCTGGTTGCTATGCCGAGATTACCGCCAAAATAAAATTATACAAAGTATTAAAATCCTTTGTTGTGAAATGCAACGTTATAGTATGAGATATCACTTACATTAATATACGTTTCAATATTTGTCTATACCTTGGTAAATAGATTAAATAACTTTAAAACTTTTGGGCTCCAGAATTTTGTTTAGTAATTGGTGATTAAATCATTTGTCAATTATGATGTCTTTATGTTTAAAGCACTTGATATATTTTTCTGTATGCTGAGCAGTGTCCAATAGTAGTAAGACTACTTAAACCATTTGTCACTGGCATCTTGTAAAGATTAATATCCTTTATCGTAATTGGGAATCAAGATTTACCAAATGACAATTATAATAATGACATTTAGCTTATTGTGTAATTATGGTAAATCCAAAAAAGATGCGCTAAATATATTTAATATTTTTGTACTTTAAGTTTAATGGTAAATAATTATCATTACATTTTTTGGCATCAAACTGACATCACTTACTATAAGTGTACATCTATAGTTTGGGGAGAAAGAGACGTAATTAGGGTATTTGGGTTTGTGTAAACGATACAGCATCTTCATTTAATACATATGGCATTAAAATGTTAAAATCGATTTTTTTGTAGTTAGCACGTTTGTCTTCTAGACCATCGAAATCATGAAGATTTTTTTTCTCGTTTCACATTTCGTGTGGGACACCAATTTGACGAACGACCCGAGTAGCCTAGATCGGTTGTCAGAGATTTTCCAAGTGATTTGATACACAGTACCAAAATTTTGTATCTACATGGGAAGTTACTAGTTAATTTACCTTCGTATGGTAGACAGTAAAATTATATTAAACATAGATTGGGTAAATTATAATTTACTTGTGGAAATCAATCTGCTTCATAAAACGTACCTTCTTACATATGCATAAGGTACGTGCTGCCTTCAGCATACATATGTAGGTAGGCATACATACCTACATATTCATTAACGTCTCAGACCGGATAAACCAAATGCCTAATGCTGCATCAGCATAGAAACGCCCTCACTATCGTCCTATCAATACGCCTTGGGACATCGCTTTTGTGCACAGTAGGTACATCTCAAACTACGAGATTGATTAGATGGAATACGTACCGATTGCGATCTTAATACTTGAACTGTGGAAGGGATTATTCAGACAATAGTCAAACGACTTAACAGACGCATTCAATACGCACCGTAGCCAGCCACATTCTAATAAAAAAACCATAAAAATAAACGCTAAAATAAAATGCAATAACTTAATTTAATTATTACATACACACATATTACGCCTTTAATCTCTCGAGGGGTAGGCAGAGCGTTAACGGCCGCAAAAAACGGACATTTAGGCCACGTCTGACAAATATTTGAGGGTCATTCGGAAAATTGTGTATCGCCATAGTGACAGATTGTCAGCCCATCGCCTAAAATAGCTATACATACCATCGAGTCCCTTAGTCGCCTCTCACGACTCCCACGGAAAAGAAATGGGGTGATGCTATACTAAGCCGGTATCACACAGCACTCTTAAGCCGGCATCACACGGCGCAATTTAATTGTTGGGAGACAAAAATTGTTTTTGTGTGGGAATGAGATCGGTATTTACAATTTTCTTTCGTCTCACAGACAGATACGTTACGGTGCGTTTCAATCAAACAATCACCTTCAATGTACTATGGTTTCAGTCATTGTGAGATTACGTCGTGATAAAGTTTGAGTTCTCACCTTACTTATCTACCTATGCTCATTTTTCACCCGTTCAAACAGTGTTTATTTACACCGCCGCTAAACCATTTTCTTACCTCACGCGTAGAAGCTCGTAGTCGCGTAGCTCTTTCGTAGAGGCAGCGTAGCTCTTTCGTAGAGGTCGCTGATGGGATGCTTCACCCGCGCACGTGACCCGACTGGAGCACTAGGGCTGCGCTGCACAACACTATCGATCACCAGTAAATACCTCAGCTGTAATCCCGGTAAGAGCCGGCTCACATACGGCTTAGAGCCAACGATTTGTCTCGCCACTTGATGGTTGCTCTTCGTGGTTTGTTTACTAATGTTTGAGTGAAAACTTGCGTTGATAGGAATTGCTTTTAGTGCGCTGTATGTACATATTTGTACGAGCTGTGATTTTTTTTATCATTACAGTGCTGCCGTGTACTGCAGCCTTAGAATAGCATCACCCGTATTCTACGCGTGGGTGTTGTAAAAGCGATTAAAATACAACCAGGTGGGCAGCAGAATGGGTACTGCATTCGCCAATCAGCCTGTCAAGTGTGGTGAATATGGTTATAATCTTAATAGGGGGATGCCGTATTGTCCAGCAGTGGACTATTGTGACTCTTAATGTTATACCTACATTGCATACTTATTAGACCAGACGTCCAGGGGTTACGCCAGATGGACTGTTGACTTAAAGAGGGCGGCTGGTAGTGACTGAATAGCGAAAACGGGAGATTGTGCCTAATGACGTGCCCTAAGGGAGACCTACGTAAGCTAAAGGCTGATATGATGTGTATGTTATAGTCAAGTATGGATGAATTAAAAAACTAAACTACCTACTAAATTCAATGCAATTCGAATATGAAGTCGTTTAAATATTTATTAAATAATAAGTTAGTATTGCTATCTTTAAATTTGGTATTATAGTATGCAATATCAATAACATTAAATGACGGCCGATGTTGCGTAGTGGTAGTGCAACTTCCTGCGGCGCAAAGGTTCCGGATGCGATTTTCATTGGGGCACTTACATAGTTGATATTATCACCTTGTGAATTTGTTTACAGTCTGGTTAGAACATTGCAGGCTGAACTACCTGATTGTCCGTAAGAAAATGCTTCTGTGCTTTAATGACTACTTAGACGACGGTCGATATACAACCATGTCAGTGGCTTACTAGTTACCGTAAGTTAGTTACTAGTTATCGTTCGTTGACTCAATGTTCCATGCGAAAAAAGAAGAGAGAATTACATTAAAAGCTTAAACAATGCAAAGAAAACTAAAATCCGTTCGATAGGTGGAGTAAAACGGAAGCGTTTTTCCCAATTGCCTTCGTTGAAACGAGCAATAAAAGTCGATCACACAACAATAGATGCGCAGCACTATCCGGTTCCGAACCTCCGAATGGATTTTTATTCAACTGAAGCTGCTAGCCAATTAGTTGGCCACAAGTGCAGCTAAAATGGCCGTAACCAGCTTTAAATTCACCCAACTTTATTACCTTATTTCAAAAAAGAAGTCATCAATTCAAATCCTGGTAAGTAATGTAACATAATTAAGAATTCTAAAATATTTTGATAGGTACAAGGCACGTTTTCTACAAGAATGTTACTCATCGTATACCTAGTGCGACTGCCCGGTCGGTCCCGGTTGCTACTATGATTACTTAGACGGCGGTCGTTACACAACCATGTCAGAGGCCTGCTACTGGCAAGCGGTTGATAAACTGTGAAAAAAAATCGCAAACCTAAGTAGGTATGTTAAAAATTATTATGTATCGGTTAAGGAATTCTCTAACTTTAAGGATTGCAATAGCTACACCCAAATCGATTTAGCAGTTGCCGTTATACTCTTTATAAACACTCATTTACTGGTAACTAAAAATAAGCTCAAAACTTCGCTTATAAGTAGGTAAATGCACGTTAAGCCGTCGGTCCCGGATGCTGTCTGTGATTACTTAGACGGCGGTCGTTATACAACCATATCAAAGACCCACTGCTATAGACTGGCAGCTTCGTGCTTGCCGCTCCTTCATTGGTTGCGGTGAGGCGGGGGGAGGGTTGCACGTCACTAGCACGCGTATGCTACACACGTAGAGATTTCAACTGAACATATCTCGAGATTAATACTTATAGGTAATTATGGTTCTCAATAATTTTATATGTTTTTATTTTTGGTGGGATATTTTTTATGTTTGCCTCGAATAATTCCACGAGTAAATCTACATACACACACAACACACATAAGGCCTTTATACCTTGCAGCGTAAGGCAAAGTGTTAACAGCCGTAAAATACGGTTGCTATCGCCACATTTGACCATCTGACAAATATTTGAGAGCCGTTTCAGACGTTAGTCGCTGATTACGACATCTGCGCGAAGAAAATGTGTCGATCCTATACATAACACGGTAACATGTGAAATTGCCATTGTATTGTTAATTAATAAATAATAAAGTAATTAGAAATTAAGATATATATTCTGTGCATATCTTATCCGCATATCAGTCGGCATAGCTTTTTTAACAGTAAAAATCTGGGAGACTTTTCGCCGAATCACTCCTAAAGTGAAACTATCAACCTCTTTTCGCTTTTTTGGAAATAAGTTTTTCTTGGGAGATTTAAACTTTGAACTTCCCGCATCATTTGGTGTTCTGCCTTCACTTACAATATTCGTAACAGATCTTTCTGAAATTCCCGTAACGCTGGCTACTAATTTTGCTAAATTGACATCATTCTGTTGTTCCTGCGTAGAAGGATCTTTCTTGCGTTCTTCAAAGAATTTGTGTATGTTATACACAACTTCCTTTGTTTGTTTTCTTATTGGAGGACTCATCTTGGGGTCGTAATCTCATGTGCGTCTTGTAAAAAGTTTCGAGTTCCTAAGTACACAAGTGACCGCGGCGAGTGACCGCCGGCAAATGACAATCAGTGACACGCGTCGTGCTCGCGCCCATTCCCCGCACACTTTCCGCACCCCCGCAGAGATCATAATTACCCTGCCCCCCGAACGTCTGTAACGCCGCAGGGAGCGGCATGCACGACGTTGCCAGACTATAGTAGTAGGCGGTTGAAAATATCTGACACCAGGGTTCATCGTATCGTTAGATGACTCGGTGTCCCACACTAAAAGAAAGAAGTAGGTAAATGATCCAAACACATTTCTTCCTTTGTAGTAGGTAGGTGAATAAAAGTAACAACGCCAACGTCTGTTATGTAAATTGAGTTAAATGTTAACCCAGTTTTACGAACCTAATATTCTACCACATTTCGCGGTGTACGACAAAAAAGAACCTTGTTAAAATTCTCGTCTCACGACTCGTGGCGCGCTCATACAAATGATGCTTCATGAGAAATTGTGTCAGTCGGAGACACGTACAACGTGACACACGGAACCACAGATTATTTATTCTGCGACTCAGAGCAAATTAAAAGGTAGAGCGGCCTTGAAAACGAACAAATTGAAGACAAACAAAACGAATTCTCATACGCATGATGTAATTTGTTAGATCAACTTTCACTCGTGTGCTCATCATTCGTGTGTTTACTTACTCTGTACTCACAATCAATTTAGCAATACCTTAAGTTACCAATTATTTCATTTAACTATATTAATTGTAGGTACGAGAAACTAGTAAATCTATAGATACGTTAATCCCTTAAATTGGTAATCGGGCGCTGCTTAGTACCGCTACGAGGATGCACTAAATGAGATTGAAAGACTTCACGGAAAATTATATTAAATATGTTACTGTACAATGAGTCTGAGGCTATGGCATACACAAGAATGCACTACAAGAATGTATCAAAATTGCATGATCTGTCATATCGACAGCCGAAAAATGAATTCAAATTGAGAATGCTTGAGGTGCCAGCTTCACGAAAGAGCTGGACCTCACAGTACCTACTTAACCTTATTACTGCGTAGGTAAGTGTAATTTATAAGTAAGTAGGTATATCTCATTCGCTTAGATAGTGTCGCGATCAGCGTAACTTCCAGCACGCGTCCATATATTTTCTTCTTTCTTTTATTATTGGTGGGCTTCTTTGACTTTTTTTTCTACTCGAAGTTCTATGGTTGTAATACTACCGCCATTACAAAATGCTGACTGCGCGCGTAAACTCGACTGTGCCGCACCGAACAGACCCGACGTTTTAAGACTATTGTCTCTATTTCCTTGGCGGACAATAAGGTTTTTTATTTATTTATAGTAATTAGAAAGTCCTATCACGCTTTTATCCCTATTGGGGAGGCAGAGCGTTAACGACCGTAAAATACCTACGTCACGCTAATGCTAACACTATAGCTAATGTCTGAAAATTATTTGAGGGCCGTTTCAAAAAATCATTAATGACTATGTGACAGATTGTCAGTCTGTCGTCTAAAATTGCTACACATGAAACACTCGAGTACCTTAGTTGCCTCTTACGACACCCGCGGAAAAGAATTGGGGTAATGCTATTCTAAGCCGACATCACACGGCCGTATAAAATAATAGATGTTGTCTTCGGTACAGTTTTTAGTGTCAGACCACATTGAAGTTTATATTGTTTTTTTAAATGAGTAGGTCGGAGCTAAAATCAGTGCAGATAGGTTTACCTTTGTTAACCTATTCCGTTTTATGTTCACGTTTTTGTCTTTATATGTTAACCGACCTTAAGCGGCATCTACAACATGCCCTGAAAGTTTGAACTGTCATTTCCCTAACATTTTAATGGGTTGTCAGTTGTCACAATTTTATAAATGACCCTCAAATGTTTGTCAGAAGTGGCGCAAATGACTGTTTTACGGCCGTTTACGCTGTGCCTACCTCGCAAGGAATATAGACGTGATATATGTATGTATGTTCTACTTTGACTCGGCTTACATATGCCAGTATTAAAGAGTCTGAAAGGAGCTCGTTTGTGGAGACGCGTCAGCTCGCTCGTTTGTGCTTTGTCCACGTGTCGGCAAGTAGGCCGCACTACGCGATGTGCGACTATGCATACTGAACACCTATACATACATGTGGATTTAGGTGTTAACATTTTGACCTACATTTTTCAAATGGATCCTGCATACTATAGTGGTATAGTGGTATACTATATGGTGTATAGTTTATTTATTTATTATCTATGAAGGCACAATTACAAAAGTCAGACTGGTAGCATTTTACAATATAAAAATATTTATAATAATATTATTTAGAATCTGAGTTCCAGTTACAATTATACACAGCATTGAATTCATGAATATTCCTTATAAGTAGTAATACAAAATACGTCAATGTTAATAGGTATATACACTGAATTAAGTTCTAGGAAGGTAAAACAACCTTTTAAAATATGGCAGACTGCAGTTAAAGATGTCCTTGTCAGAGCAGACATCATTATTAAATCTGCCCATTCTAGACAGCAGGATATATATGACACATTGTTGTTAGAAAGAGGTATGCTAAAAAGTTGTGGAATACGGACCGAGCGTGTTGATATCTTCAGTTGAACGTGATTTACAAGATGGGTTCTATTGATCCATTTACAATTTTAGGCAAGGTACACAAGTCAGCAATCTTTCAGTTAGTTATCAATGCCTTGTGATGCCGACTTAGAATAGCAGCACCTAAATTATTTTCCGTGTGTGTCATAGGAGGCGTCTAAGAGACTCGAGGGTTGCATGTGTATTTCAATTTTAGGCAATGAGCTGGCTACCTGTCACTATGGCGATACACATTTTTTTTGCGACTCTACATACTGAATACATGTGGCTTTAGGTGTTAACATTTGACCTAGATTTTACGTGTACCTACTGCACACTTTAACATCTTTTTGTGTACAAATGATATAAATTTTTCGGGTTGTACACCATTTCACCATCTACGTAAGAAAATCTATTACTAGGTTTTTTATTCCCATTTCTCAATTTTACAGGTATTTTCGAATTATCGACAGCTGCCAACGTGACGAAACATAAAATATAATTAATATGTTCAATAAGAAAAAAAAAGATTACACTTATAACTTAAAAAATACATAAACTAAAATCAGGATAGTCATCCCCCTCTTTTCTTTACACTGGACTCTAGATTGAACATAAGACTCATTACCTATTTGAAAGCAAACGACTTCATCGACTTCAAGTGGCTCCGAAGAGGTTAAATTTTTATACTGTACCTTAGTATTCTGCAGCTGTAGGGCTATAATCAGAGGGTACGCCACAAGGGCTCGCCGCAAATCATGAGATCGCTAATGCTGTCAGTTCTTGTGAAATATTTCGTTGTCCTAGGCAAGAAGTTTAAGACCTTTGAATTTATAGTATGGGTCGCAAAAAACTGGTTTTACATCCTAGCTGACCCTATACGTCTGGCTTTTTATTCACTTATCTATCTTATCAGCGTAAAGCGCTGACGTAAAAATCCTATTGCAATATCGATATTTAAAAAGTTTGATAAATTCCTAACGAATACAAAGAGCCCTTTATAGAGCTGGTTTAATATAAAGTAGGTACGTTATATACCTAAATATTGTTAGAAAATTCTTTTGGCAGCACTTCTCTATCTATTAATTTTATTTATTTTGGAACACCAACAGCTGTTGACACAATAAGTATACATATCAACAATAAAAACAGAAAGCTGTGTGCGTAATAAAATCTACAACAACGTTTTTTTTTAACCAAATACGCACTTTAACGGATCTTGTATCTCGATTGCGTGTTTTCGAATTATCGACAGCTACCAGCGGGGCTACACATAAAATATAATAAATGTTGAACAAGATAAAAACTTGCTACATTAGCACCCTCCACTTCGACACAACGATTACGCGTCTACAATTTTTCACTGTTGGCCACCCCTGCTGCAGCGAATTTATGACACGGAGAATGATTTTTCAACATCGTAAATGTGATTTATGTGATCCAAACAGTGACTAGCTAGTATTGCTGACTAGAGAAAAAAGTTTAGGTAGGTACTCTCACTGCAGCAAAATAAACAGGGCGGTTCCGAATGAGTGACTTTCCCGATAATGCTAAGATCAAACCGTTAAACTGAAGAATTTTTCCCAGTAAACATAAATCTATACTTTATAAATATATATATTTTCCGTAGAAAATTACTCGGTCAGCAGTTTTTTTTTGCATCCGAGGTTAATTTTTATATGTTTTGAACTTTGACCCTTGTGGATTGTTCAGTGTAACAAGATGAGCTTTGCGTTTTTGAGCATGTCGGTCGGTTGAAAGTTTTTTCAACAGTCCGTCCTTAATTTTGAGTATAGGTCACAAGTAAAATTTCACCCTACATTTGACTATAGATTTGCCTATTAACTATCTAACTAACTATTGCCATGTCTAGGAGAAAATATAAATAACACATTGATTTATACATATAAAATGAGTACTCACTATCGACGTCAATTCGATAGCGGTTTAGTTTTCATCCCGTCAGCAAACATAAATCAAGCGGCACTGACAAAATGCAACTATCAAAAACATTTATCAATTCCGGCAAAGAGAATAGTGCGAAATAGGGGAAACAAGGGTACAGAGAATTTACGGAAACAGGCGTCGCGCAGTATCTGATACCGATGTGGCGCAATGTCATGGTTTTTTTTTACTATCGGATTTTCATTCTGACTCGACTAGGTCCCCGAAACGGACATAAAAGACAAAGTATTTGCGAATGAAAGTACATTATACCTCCATTTTAATTTATATTAGGTCCTACTAAATTCAGGGCAAATATTTTCAGGGTTAGCTCTACTCGTAAAAAATAAAAACTTTTCTATGTAGACATAGGACGAAATATGAAAAAAATGCAGCTCTTATATAAATTGACGGATTTTATGATCATTTTTGTGTGGAAGGTCCAACATCTTTTTTTAATATTTTGACGGACTTGGGGAAAATTGTTTCACGAGTAGGACTCAACCTAAAAATAATTGCATTGAATTTAATAGTAGTAGTAGATAGGTACCAGAGCCAGCATTTCTATGTCAAACTTCCATCTACAGTACCTAACTATAATCTAAGATCGTAATCACTTGTATTGTATGGCGGTTTACCCACTTGACGTCCGTTGCTGCTCATATTTAGCGTATCCGTAACGCGTGCGTCTGTCAGACGGAAAAAAAATTACTTATTAGCATTTTATCGAAAACGAAGTAATTTGATAGACGCATCCGTCAACACAACGTTGCCTTATTTGTATGGGAAACATATACATACATATATTACGCCTATAATCCATTGCAGGGTTGGCAGAGCGCAAACGGCCGCAAAAACGGACATTCACGCCACGTCTGACAAAATATTTGAGGGTCAGTCAGAAAATTGTGTATCGTCATCGTTGTCAACCCATCGCCTAAAATTGCAATACACTCCCTCGAGTCCCTCAGTTGCCTCTTACGGCTCCCACGGGAATGAAATGGGGTGATGCTATTCTAAGCCGGCATCACACGGCTTTGTATGGGATTAAGATAGGAATTCGTAATATTCTTTTGTCTGACAGACGCATGCGTTACGGATACGCTGAAAATGCGCAGCGACGGACGTCAAGTGTGATCCCCGTCTAAGATACCAGATGTAGGTGCTCTCAATGAATTGAAATATTTTTGTCCCCAAATATAATAAAAAATAAAATTCATTCTCATAATAGAAGTATCTTTTTATTAGTCCCTACATATTCATTTCAAGGAAATATATTGCTGGGGACAGAAATAATTCTGTTCTTTTGGAGTACCCTTGGATACCTACGTGCTACATCCGTCCCTACTCATAAAAAATACGGTTAAAAATAAGAAATGCAGAATAATAAAGTAAAAGTATTCTTAAGAAAACAAGTTGAAAGGTAATTATTTTTTTTACGCTGTATGCAATTATTGAAAATGAAATAACTTTATTCAATGTAGGATAGCATTATCACTTATTGACGTCATGATCGGTCATTGTAAAAAAAAGAAATTTGCATAACGCAATCTTCTTCTTTTTATAACAATTTTGTATTGTCCTAATAGAAAACCGGCTCGGGCGGGATAAAAAAATAAAAATAAAGGCACTGCCTCGGGGCTGGCCAGGTTAATCACACAGCACGTAACTTTACGCCACCTATATACTTTGAACTATTCTATTTCTGATGACCGCATTCTTACTGCTGGTGACAGTAATTTTCTACTGCCTACTAGGTTACTAGTAGGCCTCTGACATGGTTGTGTAACAACCGCTGTATCAGTAAGTAATTTCAATTTATTTATTCAGAAACAGTACAAACTGTGTGCGAACATTCTTAAAAATTAACATGTCAATAAAATATTTCTCCATAACATTAAATTCATCAGTAAAAAAATAATCAATCAATAAACAAGTCTTCAAAAAATTGATAATTAATAAATACATTCAGTCATAAATTCTTCTAATGTGTAACAATTTTTCTCAATTAATAACTCTCTTAACCTATTCTTAAATACATTTAATCTATTTATAGATTTTAAGTCAATCGGTAGTAATCTTAGACAGCAACCGGGACCAACGGCTGTGACTGCTGCTTAAAATAATGCATCTTTCCTTTATTATTCAGGCCGTAAGTTTTAAGAAAATCCAAGTTTCCTTCTTGCCACTCAGCAAACAATGAATTTTAAACGGCTATCAACTTTTATTCCCGTTCCGTAGAGATACTTATTTAAGAGCACTGTATAAAGCCCGCCACGCTGTTTCAAGCGTAATTAAGTCAGTGAGATAGTAAATTAAAATGCAGGTGTTATATTTAAAATTGGACGAGAGCGTCGTAAAAATTTGCACGTTCACGTAAATCGCGCGGCCACTCTACTTGAAAATTTCCTCGAGCTATTACACCATTTACGAGTTTTTCATGACGTCATACGAGACTCGCTGCTTCTAGCACAGACAGACATAAAATTTTCTACCACCACTGGTTTCTCAGTGTGTATAAATTGTCAGGAAGCGACAGTGCCACGGTGCCACTGAACCTGCTGCATAATCGGTAGATCTACCGATTTGGACCTTGATCTATCGTTGCACCGAATTGAGCAGATTTTTACAAATTTTAACTGTAACCTTTATAAATCGTCTAGTTTTCATTTTTTTTTGCTTGTTTTCTTCTGTATGGGAGACACCAAGTTCACCGAATGGGAGAAAGATCCTACGAACCCTGGTGTCAGAGTTTTTCTGACATAGTTTCGCTGTTCTAAATAATCTCAGAAAGCCACCGGGAACGACGAATGAACGTGCCCTCCGTAATTTTAGAGCAAAATAGGAATCTAACGAATTCTACCGATGTTTTGTCTCTAGATCTACCGATATTTTTATTTTTGGTGCCGTAACACTGGGAAGCGACCCTGTTACCGTCGGGGGCGATGGCTGAGCGACACGCTACATAGACCAGCCAATATTCTGTCGCTGCATTTCTGCACAAATGAGATAGTATTTTTTAAGTCGAATTCACGGAAACGTAGATTTTATCTTAGCTTGATTTATTCTGAAGAGAACGAAAAGTAAGTTTAAAAAAATATATAAGTATGATACAGTGCTTAGGTAGTAAAAAATACAAACATGTAAATACAAACCTATAGCATATCGAGTTGGTTAAAAACCGATCAGCTGATTGACCTTCTATGGAAACACGTCAAAAAATCGGTTCTCTACATAAGCTCCATAGTAAAAGTTGTTCAGTTTCATGGACTGATCATGTCCACAAAGTTTTCAGTACACCGTCCCTTACACCCTTTATTAACTGGTTCCTCATCATCATTGTCATCATCATCACTGCTAGACGTAGGTAGCCCCCAAATTACGTCATTAGGCATGCTCTCCCGCTTTCGCCATCCAGTCACTACCAGCCGCCCTGTTTAAGTGAAGGTTTATCTGACCGGAGGGCGTCCAACGCCAGTACCTAATTAGAAATATCCAGTATGGATGGATCCCTTGAACAGAAACGTCAAAGTGATAAAAGTTGAACAGACACGCGGTGAAATCCGAAAAGACAGCTATACATAAATAACACCAACATATTGCCATACCCTTTTAAATTGAGAGTGGCCGCCACCGTCGGACTTCACGACAGACATCTGTCGTCCATTACGGGAGGACTCGAAAAGAAAAATGGAAGTCGATCGTCGTCTTAAGGCTTTAGTACACAGCGGTGTGATGCACTTGTCTTCTGTCGTTCCAATGCCTATCTTATTCTCATACAAATACGCTTCCGTTACGCACCGTAAACCCACCGTAGCCGTGTTTGTATGGGAATAAGATTACAATTCGCAATTTCCTTTTGTCTGACGGACGCATGCGTTACGTTCGTGGAAAAACGGAACGACGGACGACAAGTGAGTGAACCGCCTTAGAATAGCATTACCCTATTTCTATCTCGTAAGTGTCAAGGCGACTAAGGGACTCGAGGGTTCCATGTCTATTACAATTTTAGGCGACAGGCTGACCACGTGTTACAGAAGTGATAAACGATTTTTCTGGGACGGCATTCAATTATTTGCGGCGATGGCGACCATATTTTATGGCCGTTTACGTTCTGCCTACTCCGCAAGGGATTAAAGGCTTGATATGTTTGTGTACACAATGGTGTGTGAAGAGCCATACCGATGGGCAACTGCGTGAACGCTACAGGCCACGCAATGACATGGTTCCTTTGAAATGTCTGGAAAACCGATAACTGACCGATTGCGCGCTACGAGTTGCAATTGCCCGTCACTCTATGCCATTACCCCCTGTACAAAAGCGATGGCCTGAAGTTGGCTTGGCTATCATGCATAGTCCATTGTGTACAAGAGCCTTTATAACGACCTCTGGGTCCCGCTGGGGCACACGAATACTAATACTAGTATTACAAATCTGAGAGTTTGTATGTATGTTACCTCTTCACGCTCAAACGGCTTGACCGATTTGGATGATATTTAGAACACAGATAGAGTATAACCCGGAATAACACATTAGCCACTTTTTACCGCGGAAAAATAACTATTACCACGGAGAAATCCAGTACTTGATATAGCTGACTTATTCCATTCTTACACCTTCGTTTACTTGAAAAATTCGCCCTCCAACGTTCTTCTCACTTCTTATTGTTGGCAACTTTCGTTATTCGAGGCTTCGTTTTTTCTATTCAAAAGCTAAAAACTGTTGAAGAACCTAAACTTTTCTAATAACAGAGCCAATAATGGACTTTCTACTTAGTTGGTTTTTTCAACGGTATTTTCATTAACTTCAACTTTACAATGTGGGTTATATAAAGTGTAGTGTAGAATGTAGATCGACGATCGATCGAGAACCTACTCGTGCTCATGTAAGGAACTTTTAATCTAACTGTCATATTATGGGTGGATAGATATCTTCGCCGTGTGATGCCGGCTTAGAATAGCATCACCCCATTTCTTTCCCTTGGGAGTCGTAAAAGGCGACTAAGGCACTCGAGTTCGTGTACTGCAATTTTAGGCGATGGGCTGACAAACTGTCACTATGGCGTTACACAATTTTCCGAATGACCCTTAAATATTTGTCAGGTAAATGTCCGTTTTTTGCGGCTGTTTGCGCTCGGCCTACCCCGCAAGGGATTATAGGCGTGATATGTGTATGTGTGTGTATCTATGTAGATATCTTCTTGGGTAGGTAGATCAGCTCAGCAACGGAACTTAAATAAATCAATAAACATCCTGGACTAGTCACACAGTGCCATCTAGCCCCAAACTAAGCAGAGCTTAATACATACATGCTTCTTTTGTAAATAAATAAATATTTATCACACATACAAAACACACACATATTTGATATTTTTTGTCAAATATCTGTGCCTTGTCTTCTATCTTCTTCTTTTTCCTCGGGTTGGGACGTCTGCGGAGCTCGCAGACGGGTGATCAGCTCCACTAGGCGGGAACCATTTCACCCAATTCCCAGGTTTGGGGCACTGGGTTCACTGGTGCTCCGGCAGCGTCACCTCCTCGAATCTTCTTGTTGCCCTGCAGAAATACAGGACATCTTTTAGAGATAGTGGATTGTGGGGATCGAACACATGACCCTTGGCGTAGCAAACATGGATACTATCTATCCGCTACGCCATCGGGCCAGTCCACTTCCACAATCAATTGGTATACAGGGTGTAAGGGATAGTGTACCGAAAACTTTGCAAACGTGTTCAGTCCATGAAACTGAACAACTATCCCAATACACCGTTGCACCGTCCCTCGCCCGGTACAACAAAATACATGCAAAGTAGATAAAAGACAAGAAGGACACGTCTTTCACATTGTTAGTAGCAACTGTTGCATACTTTGAAATAATACATACATACACATGTCACGCCTATAGTCCCTTGCGGGGTAGGCAGAGCGTAAACGGCCGCAAAAAACAGACATTTACGCCACGTCTGACAAATATTTGAGGGTTATTCGATAAATTGTGTATCGCCATAGTGACAGGTTGTCAGCGCATCGCCTAAAATTGCGATACACACCCTCGAGTCCCTTGGTCGTCTCTTGCGACTCCCACGGGAAAGAAATGGGGTTAGGCTTACGGCACACGGTACTTTGAAATAATAATTTTTATAAATATTTTTTGTTTAGATAAAATAATTAGACTTTGTAACTATATAAAGATCCTGATATAGGTTACTTTATCTTACTTCACTGGAACGCAGCGCAAACAAGCCCGTTCGTTTTAACAATTCGTTCCGC
The DNA here is from genome assembly GCA_027580185.1 of Tuta absoluta. Taxonomy (NCBI): domain Eukaryota; kingdom Metazoa; phylum Arthropoda; class Insecta; order Lepidoptera; family Gelechiidae; genus Tuta; species Tuta absoluta. Next base: position 3,003,244 of record JAQAHW010000004.1, read on the forward strand.
TTTCGTCCCACTTCAGTTTATCCTAAATGGGCCGAAAACGAGATCACACAAAATTATAACATTTCATTTTGATTTTGGCCAATTTCTTGTTACAGAAAAATTCATAGTCATTTCTGCAAGTAACATCAGCAAGAAAATTGTAAATTAGGCATGTAATAATACGTGAAAAAGCTTCGCTGCGTTGTTTTTAATTTTTAAAGAACGTTTGTTTTTCGCTGTACCGCTTTAACCAATAATTGACAAAAATACAGAAGTGTGTCCAAAAACAGAACAATATATTTGATTGGCCCGATGACGTTGCGGAGAGTACCCTGCCTGAGGGTCGTAGATTTGATCATCCCCAGACAAATATTTGTTCAGTCAATTTTCAGATATTATGTGTGTTAAGTTTGGGTGTTTTCTATTTGATATGTATTTATTAACAAAACACTATAAAAGAATTAATATCAGCTATCTAGTTCTCATAGAACAAGCTTTGCTTAGTTTGGGTTAGATGGTGCTGTGTGAATTGCCAGAAAATTTGTTTTTTATATATTTTTTGTGTTTTTCGGTTTCGTCCGATGTGGGCCTTGCCGAAGTGGGACGAATGCGGAACGCCTTGTCTTCACCCACTTCCCCCGTTTGTCCAATTACGTCGGAAAAGGAAACGTCTGAAAGAAAGAACTTTAGAATTAGCTTCTGGGGCCGGCCCCGGTCATAGTTTATTTAACTTTAGCACAGTTAAAGAAACGGAATGGGACTTCGCTGTAATGTCCTTGAAATTCAAGTTCTTTTACCGATGCAGAAGTAAAAAAAATGCTATAAATATTTCAAGGGATGAACGAGTCCATGAAACTGAATATTTTTCCACAAGGAACGTAGGTCGAAATATGTTAGAGAATTTGGCCTTCTTATACAAATTGACCCGGCCGCGACTATTTTTTTATAGGAGTCCTACTACTTATTTTGGCCTATCTTTGGGGGAAATTGTTCATTCAGAGCGAAACGTCTGCAAAAAAAGGACATTTACGCCACATCTGACAAACATTTGAGGGTAATTTGAAAAATTGTTTATCGCCTTAGTGAAAGGTTGTCAGCCTATCGCCTAAATTGCAATACACACCCTCGTGTCCCTCAGTCGCCTCTTACGACACGCACGGGAATAAAATGGGGTGATGCTATTCTGGGCCGGCATCACATGGCATAGCACGTTGATTTCTTTAATTCAGTATGCTTAGATGACCGATACTTTATTTACAATATGGTTAGGTTATATTAATGGTTAGAATAATAAGAAAGTGTATAGTGTAATACTAAGATATTTAATAAAATAACTTTACCATTAATGACCTCTGTATGATGTCTCATAACCTGAATATAGATAAATGCTTTTGCCATAGTTAGAAAAATAAATTTTTACTGATATTTGTGTCTTTGATAACCTTTTCATTTAAGCACGAAAAGCATTTTAACACTTTATCAAATATTGTTACGTCACGACTTTAAAACTTTAGAATAATATTAAAAATAGAAAAAAAAGTATCAGGATGAAAATAGCTGTTCAAAATAATGAAAATAGCTGTTTTTTAAATTATCTACATATATTTCTAAAATAAACCATGTCAAAATTGATCAGGCGTAACGAATTGTAGTATGACAAAAATGACCCAAGTAATTCAGAGACTTTTCGTTTGGTGAACGAAATAAAAAGCGCGTGTAATACCTTCGGTCATAAGTCTACATTACATCGGCCGTCCATTTGTTGCGATCGGTGGACCCATTCGCTCGAAACAGATTAATGGGGACCCCTACTTTCTCAATCCTTCTTGTCCAGTATCTCTTGAAAACTATTCCGATTGAGTACTGAAGTAAGAAGATTTTTTTTACTTAGTTTGCAATCTTGTCCCCACACGTATTCATTTTATACTTAGTAAACAAGAAAAAAAACGGTTGAAAAAGTCTGACACCAGAGTTTATCGGGTCGTTCGTCGACTCGGTGTCCCACATGAAAAGAAGTATGAAGCCAAGTTGACGACTGATTCGATGGACGTAGTGCTGACGGGCCAAAGTTTTAAACCGCGTATTTAGGTGTAGTTAGTAACTAACGTTATTTTTCTAGCATAATGCTACACTACTACTTATTTCATATTTTATTAGTATTTGACAAAAATATGGTCCTGGCGAATATTTACCTATGACCTAGCTAAAGTCAGGATCAGGCTGGGTTATACAGTTTGAACTAAGACCGTTCATATGCCACGTTCTTATGCCAAGCGCATAAGACTTACATTGGTAGTCCAACCAAACGTGAGCTTGACTGTACTACTAAGAGAAATTTTGAGACGCAAGTTAGACGTATAATTTTGTTCAAAACATCCGCAATGAAATTTGACTCAGAAACAAATACTGTACTTATTTATATTATACATGTTTTAGCCCTTTTAAAACACTCTATCGTTCTAATTTTAAGAGGCGACTTAGGGAGTCGAGGGTAACATGTGCATTGTAATTTAAAGCAATAGTTAGACAACCTGTCATAGTGATACACAGTTTTCTGAATGACCCTTAACTGTTCGTCAGACGAGGCGTAAATGTTCGTTTTTTACGGCCGTTTACGCTTTGTCAACCCGCAAGTGATATAGGCGTGAAGTTTGTATATATGTTCTTTTATTCTGACGCATATTATTTAAACTAAATACTTAATATGAAGTACTAATAAAACCAACAAAAACAAAGTTCCGTACAATATTAAGCAAGTAGATATAATGTAAGATGGCTTGAAACACCAACAGCAGCACAGAGTCATAAAAGTAATTAGTGGGGATAAAGTAGAAGTTGGTCGGTCGCAGCGTCGCATTGAAGTTGCCAACTTGAGCTGTAATTCTGTACCCATGTTATGAAAAGCATTATCGTAAAATAACTCATACAATTTTAAGTAAGTAGCTACATACTTTAAAAATTAGTAAGATATTCAGATTCTGATTCAGATCATTGCCAATAAGTATAAGTTATCAAACATTTCATATTGATTAATAAAAATACATGTCAAATGTACTTAAAATTAGGTTGCACAATATATTTTACATCGTTATAATTTATTATTATTTATTCATTATCACGTTGAAAAAATTAAATTCATCATTACTGTGAAAGTAGACAGGGTGTAAGGGACAGCCCTCTGAATGTAAACCATGAAACTAAACAACTTTACCTTAAAAACATATGTCAGGAAACGATAAAAATACCGACCTCCCATATAAAATCAGCTGACTGCATGTACTATGGGAAGTCCAAAAATCTTCTACGTTTCCTGAAATATACGGGGTGTAAGGGACGGTGTACCGAAAACTTTGCAGGCATGATCAGACCATAAAACTGAACAACTTTTTCTATGGAAGCTATATTGGTAAACGAGATTTTTTTTCGACCTCCCATACAAAATTCCCAATCAGCTGACTGACTTTCTATGGAAACTCGAAAAAACAAATTCGTTTCCCAACATAGGCTCCATAGTAAAAGTTGTTCAGTTTCATGGTCCGATCACGCCTGCAAAGTTTTCGGTACACCGTCCCTTACACCCTGTATATATTTTTGGAAAGTTGTTCAGTTTCATGGTCTGAATGCACCCTATCAATGTTCGGAGGGCTGTCCCTTGCACACCTTAAGGTGTCCCTTCATTCATAAATTTGGTCACAGAATAGTAACCTCCATTACGTAGAAATCGCTTGAGCTTTTTCACATGTTTTATAGTCGCTACTTAGTACGTTATACGGATACCTCTTATTTTGTTAAAGCTTACGCAAATAATATTGAAATGAAATCTTTGAAGTTTAACTGGATACCTCGGGGTAGTTCCCTCGATCTCTTTTAAGATTCTATTATGATAGTATCCTGAACTGTCCACTAGTGACCACAACCCACAGAAAACAGAAAAGAGTTAGAATGGCGATCTTCAGCCGTTCGTACGAGAACCAGCGTCGCCGATTTTTCCCCACCTTTCACCTATCACTACATCTCCAACTAATAAAGATGACGCTTACGCACACATAATCGCGGCCACTACGGCTTGCGTAAATTGAAAATAACCAATCACGCGCATGCACGCATACACGTGCCGGTTTTTATAGCTTATGTGTGAGTGACCATGTAAACTCAACTAGGGACACGGCTATCGATAAACTGTTATCGATATTGAATTATGAATTACACAATTGCATACAAAAGTCAGGTAGCAATATTAAAATAAATTATAATCATGTCTGTATACCTCACGGTGTAGGCAGAATGTCAACGGCTTATTCAAACCGTCATTATATAATTTCTGAACGAATAAAAGTGTGTTTTGCTGTAAAGATTTAATGTTTTACCCGCTTTCATAAAAGGAGGTTTATCAATTCGACACGTATTTATCTACACTAATATAATAAAGAGGAAAGATTCGTTTTTTTTTGTATGTAGGTATGTAATCGATAAACTCCGGAACTACTAAACCGATTTCAAAAATTCTTTTACTATTAAAAAGCTACGACATACTTGAGTAATATAAGCTACTTTTCACCACAAGAAAATGCCTTATTCCGATGGGAAAACGATAAGAAGCGAGAAAACGGGGAAATATAGCGAATATTACCCAAATTAGCCAAACAGCTCAACGGATCATCGCGAAATTTGGCACTTAAATTGCTTTTATATCAGAGATGGATATGAACTACATTTTGTCAGCACTTGAGGATCTGGAGTACCTGATGGAGGACATCAGGAGCATGGCTAAACTATATGAGATATGAAAATGGCTTCATAGCAAAAGTTGTTCAGCATGATGGGCCGCTTTTACTGGCACATGGTCATCGAGGATCTGGAGTACCTGATATAATCCACAAGATCCCATCCAAACTATATGAGATACGAAAATAGCTTCATAGCAAAAGTTAACTAAAAACGTTCTCTTCCAGACAGTCGCTTTTATCTGTCTACCCTACTACCCTATTCTCCCCTACTGAACTAAAGTGATACTTACATATGATATGACTGTATGGATACTACTTTTTTAAGTGGTATTGCACCGTCTAATAAATATATGGGGGGGGGGGGGGTGATCACGTATGCGAGAACATTTCTCAAATCTTTAACTCTCGCTCTAGCTTAAAAAACCAATATACATACGTATACCTCTTTTTCGAAGGCGCTTGAAATTATGATCGCCACTTTTGCGATATTTCAAAGATATTTTTATTATTTATTGCGTGCACAATTTATAAAATTTATCTTGACCCAATAACATTAACATTACTTAAGACCTTCGCTTTTAATATAACTTCGAAAACATATCGATATCATTTTACACTACGCCCAACACTAGAACTGATACCGGACCGCAGCGGAGTACATTGCGTGTTCGAACTGAAGTGGTAGAAATAACGAGCGCACGCAGCCCGCAATGTATGATTTTTGTGACAGGAATTATTTGAATGACAATTTGAGACATTTTTGCTTAATTATCGTAAAAATAAGAAGGTTTTTTGCTTCCCGGTGGAAAGAAATGCCTCCTTTTTGAACACTACAGCGTTGACTTCTTAATCTACAAGTAATTATTGCACAACTCGGCATTATCACTTAATTTTGTACGTTGCGCGTCACAGTAGTTTCCTCCGTTGGAGCACGCGGGTGAGTGATCGACGCGATTGCGTGTTTGCGAGTAAATATGAGCAGATGCTCAAAATCGTGGCGCGCCTGCCCCGCCCACATCGCCATTCTAACTCTTTTCTGTTTTCTGTGCCACAACCAGTGACCACTTAGAGAATATAGGTATACTATCAGTTTCAAACAAACATACATTTTACCAAATCAGTTCTCTGGCCTGCCAGGCAACTTTGACCAAATCAATCAACACCAACAACAAAAGATTCAAAGTCTTCGACATAAGTAAGTAAGCCATTTATGTGTAAGCGAATTTAAAACCATCTCTTTTAATTTGAAAGTCGGTTGAATAGCTTAACTGTTTATTTATAGTTTAATGCACCCAAATACATTACAGAACCGACACATAACATAAAGAAATAAGGTACAGCTTTTTTCCATTTTAATTATAACAGAATCAGGAGCCTAACCAGTATAAACACTCCACTACATTTAAAGGAATTACAGAATATCCAGGTATTATCGCAGGTCGAAGATCCCAGCTGTAAATCCTACATAAGCCCAGGCTTGGCGGCAGTAATCACGTCTCCAGAACAATCCCGATTAGGAGACAGTTCCGCGTTGCATGCGGCAGATGTCGCTGATTCTATAGATCGAAATTACAATTTAGTTACAAGGGATAATACACTGCCAAAATTATCTTGGTCTTGTCTATAGATCAAAGTTACACTTTTCTGATAATACGCCTACTAAATTACTAGTTCGCTGTTATTATAATTACAATTAAGTACTAAGGGATAATATGCTGACTATGGTACTGGGTCACTGTTCATATCAAACATAATAAAGTAATTTCACTGTTGTGTCTGGGAACAATAAATTTGACTTTTCATAGTGATTCGCACTATCGCAGTCAGCTGATTGTGATTTTGTATGGGTGGTGAAATCTTTTTTATCGTTTCTTGATGTATGTTCCTAGGGGAAAGTTGTTCAGTTTCATGGTCTGCATGCGTCCTATCAGTATTCGGACGGCTGTCCCTTACACCCTGTATATTCAAACCACGGGAATACCGCCGAGACGCCGTTGGATCTTATCTCGATTACCCCACTTCCATTTAATTGTCTAAGTTTTATTAGGTATGGCGTTTACCTATACAGGATGTTAAAATATGTAATACAAACAATATTAAATTCAAAAATCCGTACTAATATTATAAATTTGGGAGTTTGTGTGTGTGTGTGTATGTGTGTATGTATGTTTGTTACCTCTTCACGCTCAAACGGCTTGACCGATTTGGATGAAATTTGGAACACAGGTAAAGTATAACATGGAATAACACATAAGCTACTTTTTACCGCGGGAAAACAACTATTTGCCCCTGAAACTAATTATTTTCCCTCTAGGAACTAAACTAAATAAATAGACCTCCCATACAAAATGTTCCAGCCAGGGCCAATTTGTGTGGGATGTAATTTTTTTTTCATATATCGACCTATGCTCCGTGGGTCAGATTCATAGACTGGTTAACCCCTTTAAATATTTGTAGCTAATATTTTTAACATCCTTTATATTGGAGTTGAAATAGGAAGTAATCTGTTCAGATAACCTACACTCCACACTAATATTATAAATGCGAAAGTAACTCTGTCTGTCTGTCTGTCTGTCTGCTACGCTTTCACGGCCAAACCGCTGAACCGATCTTCATGAAACTTGGCACAGAGATTGCTAGCATACCGAGAACGGACATAGACTACTTTTTATCACCATTCGAGGGTCTGGAGTATAGATGTAGACCACCAGGTGTACCACCAGGAGCCCAGCTAAACTATTAGAGATACAGGCATGGTTCCAAAACAAAAGTTGTTCAGTATGATGGGCCGCTTCTTTTCACAAGGACATTGAGGATCTGGAGTACCTTATGTAGACCACCAGGTGTACCACCAGGAGCCCAGCTAAACTATTAGAGATACAGGCATGGTTCCGAAACAAAAGTTGTTCAGTATGATGGGCCGCTTCTTTTCACAAGGACATTGAGGATCTGGAGTACCTTATGTAGACCACCAGGTGTACCATCAGGAGCCCAGCTAAACTATTAGAGATGCAGGTATGGTTCCAAAACAAAAGTTGTTTAGTATAATAGGTCGCTTCTTTTCACAAGGACATTGAGGATCTGGAATACCTTATGTAGACCACCAGGTGTACCATCAGGAGCCCAGCTAAACTATTAGAGATACAGGCATGGTTCTAAAACAAAAGTTGTTCGGTATGATGGGCCGCTTTTTTTTACAAGGACATTGAGGACCTGGAGTACCTTATGTCACCAGGTGTACCATCAGGGACCACGTAAACTATTAGAGCTACAGGTATGGTTCCAAAACAGAAGTTTTTCAGTATGATGGGCCGCTTCTTTTCACACGGACGTTGAGGATCTGGAGTACCTTATGTTGACCACCAGGTGTACCATCAGGAGGCCAGCTAAACTATTAGAGATACAGGCATGGTTCCAAAACAAAAGTTGTTCGGTATGATGGGCCGCTTCTTTTCACAAGGACATTGAGGATCTGGAGTACCTTATGTAGACCACCAGGTGTACCATCAGGAGCCCAGATAAACTATTAGAGATACAGGTATGGTTCCAAAACAGAAGTTGTTCAGTATGATGGGCCGCTTCTTTTCACAAGGACATTGAGGATCTGAAGTACCTTATGTAGACCACCAGGTGTACCATCAGGAGCCCAGCTAAACTATTAGAGATACAGGCATGGTTCCAAAACAAAAGTTGTTCAGTATGATGGGCCGCCTCTTTTCACCAGGACATTAAGGATCTGCAGTACATAATGTAGACCACCAGGTGTACCATCAGGAACCCACGTGAACTATTAGAGATACAGAAATGGTTCCAAAACAAAAGTGGTTCAGTATGATGGGCCGCTTCGTTTCACAAGGACATTGAGGATCTGGAGTACCTTATGTAGACCACCAGGTGTACCACCAGGAACCCACGTAAACTATTAGAGATACAGAAATGGTTCCAAAAAAAAAGTTGTTCAGTATGATGGGCCGCTTCTTTTCACAAGGATATTGAGGATCTGGAGTACCTTATGTCACCAGGTGTACCATCAGGAGACCACGTAAACTATTAGAGATACAGAAATGGTTCCGAAACAAAAGTTGTTCATGATGATGGGCCGCTTCTTTTCACAAGGACATTGAGGATCTGGAGTACCGTATGTAGACCATCAGGTCTACCATCAGGAGCCCACCTTATTGGAGATACAGAAATGGTTTCAGAACAAAAGTTGTTCAGTATGATGGGAATAAGTTGAGAAAGGACATTGCCTTCTTTACCGAGGACAGAAAAACAAAAAATGTGGTATATAGAGGTATAAAAATGTATAACAGTAACTTATATTACCTTTTGATCTGTCTAATCTACTTATGCTAACCATTTTAGTGTGCTCAAATCGGCACCTCTGGAGTAAGTACTCTGTTATCTACTGACTTTTGTATTCATTGGTTATAAATATTGATCTCTCAGGCCGGATAGCAAATTTTGAATTGTCCCTTTAACAACAGAAGCAAGCAAGTCATCTTTAAACAGTAGAGATAAGAACTGTTCTAATATCACTGTCACACTTACTATGTATACACATACCTACTTTAGAACTTCTGCCTAAAAAAAAACTATCTAACGCGGACGAAGTCGCGGGTAAAAGCTAGTCTTACCTATATATTTTTTATATATTAACTTTTGCGCTTGCATAATTTCACGGGGTATGCTAACCACAATATTCAGTCAGCGAAACGAAGTTTGCGGGCACCAGCTAGTTTTAAATAATTTAACGCATAATTTTTTTTTGTGCTTTTTGGGATGTTTAAACGCCCAGAAGGTGAATCTGGCTTAAGTTAGTACTTAGATCCATTACTTATGAACTTATGATAGTAAGAAACCCGCTTATGGGTAGTTGTATTAGTTATAAAAAATGTCTAAAATTATTTTTTTGGCACTCCTAAATCGTAATATGATTTGTCCGAGTGCTGAAATGTCCCTTGCCCACTAATGGTAAATCCTGTGTGTGAGAACAAAGCGGAATCGCCACATTTATACAATTTTTCACTGTTTTGTAAATTTCTCGAAAAATAAACAAGTAATCAAAAAACTGTACGACAAGAATCTAGTTATGTACAAGACGTATTAAATTTAAAAAATAAATATGTGTTATGTTCATAAGATTGCTATGCACTACGCAAAAAAGTGTAAACATAGACCAAACTTTGAAAAATAAACCAATCGAGCAAACTTTCTTGAATCGTGTTTTCCTGCGACTAAAATCTAGATTTTATAATTTAATATTATGAAAATCATTATACATATAAATAAGGTATTTATTGTATTCACCAACAAAATTCCAAAAATATCCACTTTTCTCACGGCCGCCCTTAACCTAAAAACTAAAACTATCAACATACTCGTAGGTACATTAATAAAACAGAGTAATTACTTAAATCTAGTTAAGTATGTCTGTTTTTAACAACCGTTTACGCTCTGCCTATCCCGCAAGGGATTATAGGCGTGTTATATCTATGTAAGTTTATCTTATAAGGCATTCACTAGGTATATATACGATAGCCAACCTACTAGAAAGGTATTTTATTAGTAGTGCAGTCATTAAATGAACTCATTTTCTCAGTAGAACAATTTAATTTATTTTTATATCTGAAGCGGATCTTAACCTGATCCCGGGAACGAGCTCTTTCCCTGAGGTAATCATCGTATTTTTCTTCGTAAGGCAGTTCCGGTGCTATACCGCATCCGGTTGTCAGACAAAAACAATTTACGAAGTCCCATACAAATACCGAATACCATGGCACACATCGCCGCATCAAAATTATGGCTGTCTGTGGTTGTCATATGTATGTACTGTCACGAACGGCCCGTGTGTGATTCGCTTTACCGATGCGTTTAAAGTAAATCTTTGCGCGCCTGTGAAAAGCGCTTTTTTTATCAAGAAATAAGTTCTGAATTTCAACGTATTCATAGAGTAAAAAAATGCGTGTATTCTTTATTTATTTTATTCCTATACAAATACGGCTACGGTGCGTAACAGATGTATCTGTGAAATCTTTTGATAGCCGTAGCCGTAGGTATATGTATACTCAGTGAAAGACGTCAACGTGGGAGAACCGCCTATAGCCAGATTTTCTTGGTTTTGTATGGATCAGTAAACCATGACAATTAAACAAAGAAGAACCGTTGAAATTTTGTTCTCTAGGAAGGGAGTACTCTTCGCTTCAAGTTTACATGGTATATCATTTAAGGTTGTCTTTCACACACGGTGGAATACACGAGAAAATTTTGACCTCCCATTCAAAGTTCACAATCAGTTAACATTCTTTATATGGCAAGTCGTTTATTTTTGTATACTTTACCAACATTATGTTCCTTGGGGTAACTTGTTTGGTTGTATTGTTTATTTTATTTTTTATTTATTATAAAATACAATGTATAGCCTACAGGATAAACCTAAAAATACCATACAAGGAAACAGAAAAATATAACAATATAACAAAAATAAACTTAGGAGAATAGTAAGATCAGATCAAACTTAAATCAATATTTTCTACCATACACTAAGTCATGATTTTTTTCACAGTAAGCAAGATACCTCTTACTTAAATGATACATGCTTTCGGTAAATAAGTCCATGTCTGGTGTCTGATTTAGGAGTTGACCAATGAGGCCTAGCCCTCGTTGGAGAGGCGACTGACGTCGTGCCTCCGTGCGGCAGTTCGGTATAGCTAGAAGCTGGTGTCCACGACCACGCAAGTACCTATCCGGTACATAAAATGATAGTGTACTCGACACCAATTCTGGGCTGTCATACTCCCCACGGAGGATACGGCAAGTTGTTACCATGAGTTGGTAGTCCCTCCTCGTTTCTAGTGAGTTAAAACCTAAAGTACCCTGGATGAACTTTGTTGGATAGAGGAAAGGATAATAACCAAAGCATTTCTTATAAAGCGATCTCAAGAACGCTTTTTGAATTTTTTCAATAAGCAAGCAATAGGTACTCTCATGAGGTGCCCAAATAATGGACGCAGTTTCTATTTTTGAACGAACTAGTGCAGAATACAGTAATTGGATCGCATTTCTATCAGTAAAGTCTCCCGAGTTGCGAACAACAAAGCCAAGTCTTCGATAGCATTCAACTGCTTGGGCTGCTATATGGTCGTTAAACGTTAGCCTTGAATCGAATAACACCCCTAAATCTCTTACTGACGTAACACGTTCGACTGTAGTAGCGCCTAAGTAATATTGATTATGAATGGGTTTTAGTGCACGTGTAAAAGATATCGTGCAACACTTATCATAATTAAAATTAAGTCTATTTGCGATGCTCCATTGAAAAACTGAGTTAATATCTGACTGTAGGTTTTCACAGTCATCTATTGAGTTGACAACGCGGACAAGCTTTAAATCATTAGCATAAAGAAGACAAGATGTATATTTTAATACTGTATCTAAATCATTAATCATTAAAATAAACAAAAGGGGGCCTAGAATAGAACCTTGAGTGACGCCGGATCGCGTGTGATAGGGTTTCGACATATAGCAGCCGTATCGGACATATTGACGGCGATCGCTCAAGTAGTCAGAAAAGAATTTTAACAGAGAAGGCGTAAAACCCATTTTACATAGTTTTTTCAGTAGTATATCGTTGTCAACACGATCAAAAGCTTTTGCGAAATCGAAGTATATAATATCTACCTGAGCACCCTTGTCCATGTGTAAAGATATTAGATCTACAAGACTTAATAGATTAGAGTTAACTGAACGTCCTGATCGGAACCCGTGTTGACTGTTGCTTATGTAAGGACTGACTTGTTTAAGTATTTTACTATGGAGTATTATTTTAAAAACTTTTGCAATTGCAGATAAAATAGCAATAGGCCTATAATTCTCTATTGATGCCTTTTCTTTATTTTTAGGAATCGGAGTGACTTGTGACAACTTCCATTCTGTTGGGTACTTACAGCAGCTGATTGATAGATTAAGAATATGGACTATGGGTTTAACTAAATACTCTTTACATCCCTTTAATATATATGCAGGTAAATTGTCAGGTCCTGCCGCACTCGATGATTTAAGTTTCTTTAATGCATACTCTATGTCAGAAATGGATATGGAGTTAATATGAACGTAACTAGATGATCTGCTGCAGTCACTCGAGTTTGCATCGTTAACGTTAAGGGTCGGCTGGTTTGGAAGAAAAACACTAGAGAAAAAGCTTGCTAAACCGTTAGCAGCTTCTTGTCCTTCTAATGCCTTGCCCTGGTAGTTTAAACGTGAAACAAAGCCACCTGTGGTTTTTAGAATATTAACGTGTTTCCAAAACTCTTGCGGCTTTCTGATGATATTATTTTGAATACGGTTAACGTAAAAGTCATAGGAAGCAGCTACTCGTACTTTTATTTTCAGATAAACAAAATATAGACATCTTGCTGTCGAAGTTTGCAAGTCTTGGCTTTACTCCGAAGTTGTTGCATTTTTTTGCCAGTTACCTAAGGAATCGTCAACAGTATGTAGAATATTCTAATTACATCTCAGAACCATACTTTACACTATCAGGGGTAAGTCAAGGCAGCAATTTGGGACCTCTTGAGTTTGCAATTATGATAAATGATCTGCCGGAAGTCGTGGGCAAAAACACCGGTTGTCTACTATTTGCCGACGACTTGAAAATATATAGGAAAATTGATGACTTGTCTGACTGCGAACTCTTGCAGGAAGATATTGATAGAGTTGCACAGTGGAGTCAGGTAAATAAGCTCTACTTCAATGTGGCGAAGTGTAATGTGATGACTTTCAGTCGTGCACACAATATTGTAGAGCACCGTTATTATTTGGAAGGGCAGACTCTCTCACGGGTGGCGGAGATTCGAGACCTGGGTGTTCTCATGACATCCGACCTTGCATTTAGAAGTCATATCACTACCATATGCAAGCAAGCCTTCAGAAACTTAGGCTTCGTCCTGAGGCAGACAAAGGATTTTTCATCCCCAGCTGCCATTAAATCTCTTTACAACGCCTTAATTAGAAGCAGATTAGAGACTAGCTCAATCGTATGGAGACCATATGAAACCAAATACGTTAATATGTTAGAAAAAATCCAAAATAAATTCACGAGATACTTATATTGTAAATTGTATGGAGTTTACCCATTTTACCCACGCATGTATCCCACTCTCTTTGTAATAGGTATGGTTGGCTATTACAAGCTGGAAGTTAGGAGAGACCTCGCACTAGTTAAATATATTTTTAAGGTGCTGAGAGGGATAATCACAAACCCAGACGTGCTTGACCAAATAGGACTACTAGTTCTGAATACCCGTTTGCGAAGGGAACCTAGAGCTCAGACGTTTGCCATCCCGCGGTGTAGGACAAACGTACTCGCTAATGCACCTACAGTAGTAGCGCTGAGATTACTAAACACAGCAGCTGAATTGACTGACGTGTTTCACTGTTCGATTGCGGAATTCACGGAATGTATGATTTTCATTTTGTCTAACCAATAGATAACTAATGGCCCAATGGATAACTAATCGACCAATGCTAAACCAATAGATTTTTTAAGTTACTTTTTTATAGTTTATTAAAGTTATTGTGCCTACTTAATTTACTTGTTGACATTGTTAATAAAAAGAGAATGGTGATGGTGATATACCTATTTTAAATGTTGATAATGTATTGTAAAATGTTATTATTATATGATTGTTTATAGCTTTTGATTTGTAAGTTGAATATTAATTTCTTTTCTATTTATAGTTTTTGACATTTAATTTGTAATTGTTTTTTAATAATTTATTTAGTTTTGTAGTAATTTATTATTGATTTTTAATTGACATTTAACTTATACAAAATAACTATTAATTGTTTCAATGGATTATTGCATGATTTTTATTTGTATGTAAAATTGACGTAATCATTATCGCCTTGGTGTATAACTGTAATGATATTGATTTGAATAAAATTATATTGAATTGAATTTTGGCTCTAAGGTCGCTGAAAGCCTTATAAACGTCCTTGTCCTCAGTGGCCTTCCATTGTTGATGCAGATACAGCTTACGATCTATATATTTTATAATATCCAACGTAAACCATACCGGGTATCGCTTAGTAATTCTCTTCGAGCGTAATTTTTTTGGCACACATAAGTCGAATATTTTATAAATTATAGTATAAAACGTTTCAACAGCTATATCTACATCATTAGCCTCGAGTACAGGATCCCAATTAGTTTCAAAAAATAAATTGACCATAAGTTCGAAGTTAGCTTTTGCGAAGTTCCAGTCACGGGAAGAATCAATGTTGCTGGGTAAGAGGCGATCTGCACTATTCTTTTTACCTATAGGTATAGTTACGTCTAAGGGAGGATGATAAGCATCAGCATGAGGAACTAGCCCTATGGCATCGTGCCTTACACGCACGTCATTGAACTGCTCAGAAACCAGCACCACATCTAGCTTACCACCGTTAGCATGAACCACACCATTCATATCTATTAATCCACAAGTATTTAAGAAAAAACCAAAGTATGCAACTACAGATTGAGGAGCGCTGTTTAAGTTTAAATCACCAAATATTAATATGTTTCCAGAAATACCAGTCAACTTAGACTCTACTGTTGTAAACCATTTCATATTAACTTCCTCCTTAGAACTAGGCGGTATGTATACTACACAGGTGTAAAAGTTTTTGCTGCCCATTGTAAATGCTGCCCACAGGTCTTCTCCAGTGTTGGTTTCGTAATTAGTTTGTCGACGAATAGAAAGGCCAGGACGAGCTGCTAACAGCACTCCACCACCTGCAGTCAATCGATCGCGACGTAATATGCTCCAACCACCAGGTGATACTTCAGCGTCCAGCACAGAGGAATCGAGGTTCGTTTCAGTGACAGCAATTATATCGGCTTCATGAGACAAAACTTTAGATCTCCAATGATTTAATTTGGTTTTCAGTCCTCTTACATTTTGATAATATACGGAGAGATTAAGATTAGAGATATACGATGTGTATTGTAAGGTACTAGTTTGAGGTGTTATTGGAATGTCTTGGGAAACGAAAAAGCGTCCATTCCTTGATGCGAGCGTTAATGGGCCATAAGCTGGTTGTTATACATTTATCGAATAACTCATCGGGTACTGTTAATTTAAATGATTTATATGCTCCACGTGCTTTGAGTTCTTCAACATTGCATGGTTTTGGGCCGCATATATTTTTTTAAATACGTATGTATTTCATTCACACTCGATTCCATATGCATGTTCCATAGATGAATGCATTTACTTGGCTCCACAGCACGCAGGGTGGTAACATTAGGACCAGCTGTTCCTCGTTGGAAGATGGGTTTCGGAATACGTTTTTTCTTGCCACGGTGTTCCGTCCAGTTTCCTGCCGTTTCATCTTCTACGTCAATGCATTCGGTTGTTTCAGAATCTGCGTCCGTATCAGGAGTTGAAAGCTCAGCTGAATTTTTATCATCAGGTTTGTTAGTTAATGTGGATGAAGTCGAGCTGTTATTAGTCTTTGTTTTACGGCGCTTGCGTTTTTGTTTTTGGACTACTGGAGCTCGTGCTATTTCTTTTTTGGATAGGCATCCTTCGAGGTTCAAAATACGTTCATCGATATCGGCAAGTCTTATAGAACATTCATCGATTTTTTCATGCGCTCGTTCAACTGAATCGATAACTTTTAAAAGGTTACCGTTCATTAGAGTTATTTGTTCTCTAAGAAGTCTTATCTCTGAACTCAATGAACCGGCATGGTCGCCAGAACTGTTAAAAATATCCTCTTCATCGAATTGAGCAGCTGATCGTTCTTTGCGGATGGTAACGTTAATCCGATCTTCATCAGTTGGCAGAAGAGACAGAGATGGCAATTTGTCGGTAGATTGCCGTGTTTGTGGAGAAATGACTTTGGGCTTTGGCAGTTTAGACTGCACGCAGAATCTACATTTCCATTTTTTCTTTGCGTCTATATCTGTGACAATTAGTTTGAAACGGCCGTCACTGACATTGGCACAAAGCAAGTCTTATTTCTGGAGGCCTGGAGGCACACTGTGCACGATAAAAACCGTCTGTCAGGAATAGTTTTTCGGCATTTGTTACAAATGTTTTTAGTTGGAGACATTTTCAACAGACAAAATTTTTCATACTAAATAAATCAACGCGTCTAACTCGATAAAGCGGTGCAGCGCTAAAGCGCTGAGAGTTCAGTTTTAGCGCGCGGGTAAAAGACGCGGTCGTTGCTTCCGGGTCGTTGCGAAGCGACGGTTACGACGGTTTTCAGTTTGAAATATCACTGATAATTTTGTTATTACAGTACGAGGTTTTTAATAGTTATTTTGTACTAAACACTGAAACTAATTTGAAACACTAAAAGTAGTCACATTAATATGAGTTAATGATGAATATTTCACTGATATTTCATAATTTTCAAAACAGTTCGTATTTTCAGTTCGTTAATTGTAATATTGGCTTGTAACTCTATAACAGTAAAGCGATACAAGAAAGCACATACACTGGGTTATTATTTGTTAAATGAGATTTAATTTAAAATATTAATTAAGTGAAAAACTGTACTTTATATATTTTTAATAATTAAATTACACGGAGGTGAAAAAAAGACGTGTGGGCGGTCGTCGCGCGCCTGCTAACTTGTTTGATCAGGCCTGCAAAGTTTTCGGTACACCGTCCCTTACACTATCTGCATTGGTCGCATGAGTAATGGAATTTTCGTGTTGTGGGTAGATTCATTTGTGGTTACACTTGGCCGTTATTGATGAATCATTTTTGTGGTGATTAAGCTTCTATTATCTTTTTATTTTAATAACAGCTTTATTTAACTTGTATCTAAAAAAAGTGCTTTATAACCACGTTATTCTTTTGTAAGAACATGACTGAATTGGAATCTGTACCGTACTTTGTGATTTAAATTGGTCTCCCTTTCCCTGAAGGTCTTAAAAGCATTTTTATCGAATACTTTTGGTAGCTTTTTTTTATTCGTTCTTCTTCTCTCGTGCGGAATACACTGATTTAATGAACAACCAAATAAACCCTAGTGTCAGAGTTTTAAAACCACCTACTATTACTAGTAGGCATCTGATATTATTTGTGTGATAAGCGCAATCTAAGTTATCAAATGATCATGGACAGCAACAAAAGCTAACGATAAAGCAGTCAACGTTGTCAAAAATGGTCGAATAAAATATAAAGTTTGTTGCACATCGACTTGAAGAAGAAAAAGACCGGACCCGACGGCTTAATGTGCCGTCTGACGTTCTTACAGACAATCAAGTGGTTCAGTCTACAATGACCTAACCAGGCTGGTATCAAATTCACTTAGAGATAAAAATATGTTTTATGAGTGCCCTACTGCGAATTGAACCAAAAACCTTTGCGCCACATCGGTGCAAGAATAAAAAATTTAATTTATAAACTTAAGAATTGTCAAGGCGTTAAATAAATGCTAAAAGAAAACTTCAAACACTAAAAGCATTTTCGATTTGGTTCCAACAGAAAAGTTGTAGGTTTGGCGTCAAAGAATCGTAATGGAGATACTTTGAAAGGCTTTGAAATAAAAGTTCCGAGTAGGATCATGTGTGTTACAGGCAACATTTGCACGCAATGGAAACAAAAACATACCACTATAGACCTTATTCTGTAGCACCAAGAATCAAACTTTGTGCAAAAACAGCCTTTCTTGTTTTTTGCCAAACAAAACTTTCGATAGAGTCCTTACATTCCTATTCTACGAAAGAATTCACTGTTGGTTATGTTTCTTTTCAAACAACAAAACATTTTTGTGAGTGCTGTATTAGAGAAGAGATTTGATAATAATAAAAAAACACAAAGTAGGTATTCATGTGTATTCATAATGTCCTGTGATGCCGGCTTAGAATAACATCACCCTATTTATTTCCCGTGGGTGTTGTAAGATTCTGCTAAGGGATTCGAGTGTCACATGTGATGTGATACACAATTTTCTGAATGGCCCTCGAAACTTTTGTCGTCGTTTGTACTTATAATATTAGGTCCTACATATGAAATTGTCGTTTTGTCGTACTGGCCACTTTGATCACAAATATCTCCTATTTGGTTAGGAATTCGAAATTCAAATTTATACAGCTATTTCCACATGTAGTTGTGTTTCGTAAACCGTCATTCATTTGTTTTTTTACTTATCTTTTTTCTGTTTGCATCGCTCAATTTACAAAATGGAAAATTTGAAATATCGCGTTATTTACGAGTACGAGTTCCACCGTGGCACCAGTGCTGCGGAAACGGCTCGAAGGGTTAATGATGTGTATGGCGGTTGTGTCGCAAAAGAAAACACAGTGCGTTTTTGGTTCCAACGTTTTCTTTCCGGAAATTTCGACCTGCAAAACAAGCCCCGTGGACGGCCGGAGACCCAAGTTGATAATGAAGAATTGAAGGCTATTGTGGAAGCGGATCCATCGCAAACCACGTCCGAATTAGCTGCAGGCTTCGGTGTTAGTGATAAAACTGTTTTAATCCACTTGAAGCAAATTGGAAAGATTAAAAAACTTGAAAGGTGGGTTCCTCACGAATTGAGTGAAGCAAACCGGCAAACGCGCGTCAACTGCTGCGTTACATTACTTGACCGGCACAATAACGAAGGGATTTTAAATCGAATCATCACCTGTGATGAAAAGTGGATTCTCTACGATAATCGGAAGCGCTCATCGCAATGGCTGGACCCTGGCAAGCCAGCCAAAGCCTGCTCCAAGCGAAAATTGACCAATAAAAAGTTACTTGTAAGCGTTTGGTGGACTAGCGCCGGTGTCGTTCATTACAGTTTTCTCAAATCTGGCCAGACGATTACGGCAGATGTCTACTGTCAGAAATTGCAAACCATGATCAGACCAGAGTCAGTCGCAATGCGCCGAGCGATGCGCACGTATTTGCCGACATAAATTATTTTATTGTGAAATAATAATTCGTCAGAGTAGCAACGACTGCGCTCGGCTTGTTCCAAGATGCCATCTTTCTTGGCCAACGATGTTCTGGCGTTTCTGCAAGATCAACTGACCTTCACAAATGAGGCCAGCGCCATCCAGCTGTGTACGACCTACTTCTCGGTGGACGACATATGCAAGGCGAAGGCGTTGCTGTGTGAGTGGCTCAAGCTGAACGCCAAGTGTGTGCCCCATAGAACAGGGGACGAAAATGGGAAGAAAAGCCTTCAGGACATTATCAATATCCTTAAAGAGACCGACTACAACAAAGTACCAGTGTTCGTGAAGGCTACTCATAAGGCACTTCCCATCGCGCTCGACCAGCAGGATGTTACCCGGCTGCTAAAGGACGTCAAGAACCTGGAGAATAAGCTGGAAGAATTTCAGCGGAAATTCGAATGCTCACAGAAAACTATTGCTGAACTACGTGCCGAAGTAGATTTGTTACGAAATTCAGCAACTAGGTCAGCTGAGACTTCGAGTTCTGCTGACAAGGAACAACGCGAAGTGCGTGCCGTCGGTGAATCATATGCATCGGCGACAAGCACATCGTCAGCTAATTCGCCCGCCAAGCGAACCGACCAGCGTGCGCCCGCGACCCCCGCCGCCGCCGCACCGCTCGACCCGCCCCGCCCCGCTGCACCAACGCTGTCAGCTGCGCCCGGCAATGCTGCTGACACGATTAAACGTCGGCGCCGGAACATCACTAACCGGCCTCCTAAGCCGCTCACTGCAGCAGCGGTAAACAAAAAGGGCATGGCTCATCTATCACTCTGTGAGCCACCCCTTAACAAGCGTTGTGACCAAGTAGACGCGGATGGGTTTACTTTGGTTCAGAAGAAGCGCAGCAGGCAACCCCGCCAGAACAAGTGTGGCACCGCCCCAGTCGAGGCCAATCTACAGCTGCGCGCCTTCACGCCGAGGACATCGCTTTATGTCTCCCGCCTGCACGACTCCACTACCAAGCAAGACGTGCTGGATTACATCTTCGCGAGGCATAAAGCAGGTGCCTTCAAGGATACGCCAAGACTCGGAGTATACGTGCAGCCGTTGGAGTCGCGCCATTGGGTGGGTTTCAACTCGTTCGTGGTGCGAGTCCCGACAGCTTCTGTGAGCGTCTTCACGTCACCTGAGTTTTGGCCGCAGGGAGTCGTGTTTCGCCGCTTCCGAGGAAAGCTACCGCTCACGGCTTCACCGTTAGAATAGGTTTTAGAATAGTAATATTTTAAAGTGTATTTAAGTTTATTTTACTTGTATAGTCGTATTTTATTTTTATATTTTATTTAGAACAATTATGTTGGCAAACTGTTTACCTAAGACACAGGAATGATTATTCTTAGTTTAGGAAATAGTTAAGCCTCATAATTGTTTTGTATAGTTTTACGTATTAGTAATTATGTTTATTAAATAAAGAATTTGATTTGAATTTGACCCTCTGCCATAGCGCTAGCACCTAAAAATATTCCTCGTCCTGTTAATATGAGTTTTTTATTGACTCTTGTATCGCCTTCGTTTGTTTATGTTTTCGCCAAATTTAATAAAATTAACAATATTAAGATATATATTAAGATGATTGAAAAGCTAGCTGCTAAACAACCGAGGTTGGTCAATCGCTCTACGCCACTGTTGCTTCACGACAACGCTAGACCACACACTGCACAACAGACGGCTAGCAAATTAGAAGAGCTTCAATTGGAATGTCTAAGGCATCCACCGTACTCCCCGGACCTTGCTCCAACAGATTACCATTTTTTTCGAAATTTGGATAACTTCTTGCAAGGGAAAAAATTCAACTCAGATGGGGCAGTCCAAATCGCCTTCAAAGATTTTATTGATTCCCGTCCGAATGGTTTTTTTAGTAAAGGGATCAATGAACTACCTATGAGATGGCAAAAGTGCATAGATTACAATGGCTCATACTTTGATTAAATAAATATACTATATTAAAAAAAACGACTTTTTGTTCCTCCCATACAAAACGCCAATTTCATATGTAAGGACCTAATACCTTTAACAGATTAACGGAAAGTACTAGGTATTATAAGACCGTAATCAAGCCAGTCTAGGCGACAATGAACGAGATAATAATAGTGCTTAGGTATATACCACTAGACTACAAATCACAACAATCGATCGAATAACATTTTGCATGCACCCTATCAGTATTCAGAGGGCTGCCCCTTACACCCTGTATATTAAGCCTATATCCGTAAAAAGCCTTTAAAAACAGACATTGTCGCCACGTCTGACAAAAATTTGAGGGCCAGAAGATTGTGTATCACCATAGCGACAGGTTGTCAGCCCATCGCCAAATTTGCAATACACATGTAACCGTCGAGTCCCTTTGTCGCCTTTTACGACACCCATGGGAAACTAAAAACATGCCGTGTGATGCCGGCTTAGAATACCATCACCCCATTTCTTGCCGGTGGGAGTCGTAAGAGGTGACTCAAGGGTGTGTATTGCAGTTTTAGGCGATGGACTGACAACCTGTCACTATGGATGGCGATACACAATTTTCCGGGTGACCCTCAAATGTCTGTCAGACGTGGCGTGACGATAATACTATCCTACATTGAATAAAGAATTTCAATTTCAATTATTCGACCTCCCATACAAAATAACGATCCGTTGACTGCAATTAATATGGGAGGTATTTTTTTTTTTCATTTTCCTGAAATATTTTCTCATGGGATGTTGTTCAGTTCCATGGTCAATGCTGCCTATCATTATTCGGAGGGCTGTCCTTTACACCCTATATTCAACTCGATAGAATTTAGTGTCAACACAAATTGAAATAATAATCGTCCAACAATCAACAATTAGTTTTCAGCAGACTGAACTAAGCATTATTGAAAATGGCGCTATGAATATGTAGATACATAATTACTAATATTAACCCATATGTGGGGAGACGGGGTGTTTATTAACTACAATAACATTAATTCCATCTTCAATAACATTACGCAAATACCGCAAGTTAGTTCGTACGACGGCCGACGTGGCACAGTGGTCCCGAGTTTGATTCTCGGTAGGGCACTTATAAAGTTTATATTTATCACTTTTTGAATTTGTTCCCAGTCCGGTTAGGACATTGCAGGCTGATCCACCTGATTGTCCGGAAAGAAAAATGGTTACGTGCTTCGGAGATCACGTTAAGCCTTCCGTCCTGGTTGCTGCCATCGTTACACAACCACGTCAGAGGCTTAGGTGCTACTAGTAGTAACCGGTTGAAAAACTCTATCACCAAGGTTCATAGGGTCGTTGGACTACTCGGTGTCCCACACGTAAAAAAATAGTTCGTGGAAATTTTCTGCATTATGAACCTTTTAATGCAAACAACATAATTAGACTAACTTTGTAAATAGGTACGGTATTGTTAAGGGGCTCTTAGAGCAGATACAGACGTTTTTTACGCGTGCTTTAGAACAAACGTCACTTAGGTATACCAACTTATTTATTGTTACACACAGGTTATAAACTCCATAAGATGTTAACATTGGTAGAATGAGTACCCTGAGCTCCGCCGACAGGCATACAAAATATTGACGAAGAACATCAAAAAAAAATTAATGAAATCATACCAAACAAGCTAATTGAAAAAAAAAATTAAGTCATGACTGCTTTCTGAGATAAAGCCTAGCCAATGACACTCGGGATAATATAAGGATTCTCCCGATACAATTCCCATTCAAATCTATTCAGTGGTTAACGAGTTTCAGTTATTTTAAAATAATCGCACATATTAGGTCCTTACATATGAAATTGGCGTTTTGTATGGGAGGAACAAAAAGTCGATTTTTTTTAATATAGTATATTTATTTAATCAAAGTATGATCCATTGTAATCTATGCACTTTTGCCATCTTATATGTAGTTCATTGATCCCTTTACTAAAAAAACCATTCGGACGGGAATCAATAAAATCTTTGAAGGCGATTTGGACTGCCCCATCTGAGTTGAATTTTTTCCCTTGCAAGAAGTTATCCAAATTTCGAAAAAAATGGTAATCTGTTGGAGCAAGGTCCGGGGAGTACGGTGGATGCCTTAGACATTCCAATTGAAGCTCTTCTAATTTGCTAGCCGTCTGTTGTGCAGTGTGTGGTCTAGCGTTGTCGTGAAGCAACAGTGGCGTAGAGCGATTGACCAACCTCGGTTGTTTAGCAGCTAGCTTTTCAATCATGGTTTGCAATTTCTGACAGTAGACATCTGCCGTAATCGTCTGGCCAGATTTGAGAAAACTGTAATGAACGACACCGGCGCTAGTCCACCAAACGCTTACAAGTAACTTTTTATTGGTCAATTTTCGCTTGGAGCAGGCTTTGGCTGGCTTGCCAGGGTCCAGCCATTGCGATGAGCGCTTCCGATTATCGTAGAGAATCCACTTTTCATCACAGGTGATGATTCGATTTAAAATCCCTTCGTTATTGTGCCGGTCAAGTAATGTAACGCAGCAGTTGACGCGCGTTTGCCGGTTTGCTTCACTCAATTCGTGAGGAACCCACCTTTCAAGTTTTTTAATCTTTCCAATTTGCTTCAAGTGGATTAAAACAGTTTTATCACTAACACCGAAGCCTGCAGCTAATTCGGACGTGGTTTGCGATGGATCCGCTTCCACAATAGCCTTCAATTCTTCATTATCAACTTGGGTCTCCGGCCGTCCACGGGGCTTGTTTTGCAGGTCGAAATTTCCAGAAAGAAAACGTTGGAACCAAAAACGCACTGTGTTTTCTTTTGCGACACAACCGCCATACACATCATTAACCCTTCGAGCCGTTTCCGCAGCACTGGTGCCACGGTGGAACTCGTACTCGTAAATAACGCGATATTTCAAATTTTCCATTTTGTAAATTGAGCGATGCAAACAGAAAAAAGATAAGTAAAAAATAAATGAATGACGGTTTACGAAACACAACTACATGTGGAAATAGCTGTTTAAATTTGAATTTCGAATTCCTAACCAAATAGGAGAAATTTGTGATCAAAGTGGCCAGTACGACAAAACGACAATTTCATATGTAAGAACCTAATATATACATACATACATGAACTCTAAAAACATTACACTCCTATTTTGTTTAGGCAGTCGTGTAATTAAAATAAATTAAATGTCAAATCGAATCAATCACATCATATTCAGGGTTCATCGGGTCGTTAGACAACTCGGTGTCCCACACGAAAAGAGAAGATCATATTCAATACATGTCAAAATTATCCTTATACACGGTCATTTACATTTACAGTATTATATGTATATGTTTTATCTAAAAGCAAGTTGTGCAATATTATTAACATTTCTTTAACTTCTTTAAGCATATAAGCACTATTAGCATCATTTTCATGTCATACGTGTAGCCTACGTGTTCACCACGCGTTGACCCCGCTCTCTACTATAGATGGGAAGCCGGTTAATAACGATTTTAACCAGGTGGTTATTAACGGCTTTTTTGGTTATTAACGGTTAATAACCAGTCTGACTGGGTTACTACGGTTATTTTCATATATTTTTTTTATTGTATGAAGTTTTTAATAAATGTTTTTGAAAGCAGTTGGTTAGGTGTATAATTAATTATATTTGTTTTCAGTTAAATATTTTTAGTCTACAAGTAAAAGGTACATTTAGTCCGTTCACACGTTGTTTAGGTACCCCGTAAGGGATGTAGGCGTGACTGTTGGTGTACCTAGTGCCTGATCGACCGAGATCTAGCTCAGTAGACTACCATGAGAAGTAAAAGAAGCGATGGTAGGTAGGTAGGTAGTTCAATATCATGTAATGCAACGTTGCCACGTCGTCGTCTTGTCACCCGCCCCGCTTGCTTCTTTACTAAAGGAAAGAGCAAAAGAGTCGACGTAAGTAGTTTTCCGCCTACCCGCTGCTTCGTGCTTAGTAGTGCTTTAGTAGTAGGTTTCCTAGGTACCCTACGCTACGTGGCCGTCGTCTTCGAGATCGAGACGATCACTGGGGGGGCGGTGCGTGGGCCTCAAATAAACAAAAGACGCCGCCGCCACCGCAACATCATTGACTGTCGCTATTGGTTCGACATCGAAAATACCTTCCTATCTATTGCAGTAAAAAAAATATCAAAATGTTTTTTAAATGTACCTAGTGTATATACCAACAGTTACTAAATACGTATGAGCACCTACATCTTTAGAATAAAAATGGTATTGTTTTCAAGCAAAAATGAAAAACTCGAACATTTATCTCTGTTACTTTCTCTAAATGCTTCTAAGGGAGTATCCGAGCAACATTTCAGTATTATAATGTGACCGATAACAATCATCTACGCATAACAAACTTAAAAACTCAATATTTTGCTTCTCCGTTTCAATACCGCACTCGGTTAAATAACCATAGTTAACGGGTTAAGTATTGGTAGCTAACGGCGAATTTAGTTAAATAACGGTAGTTAACCGTTGATTTACATCTATACTCTCTACTAGCTTGTCGGTGGACTTTGTACTAATACGCGCTCAACACGCGCAGTCCACGCTCGCCGGCACCCATGTCTGAAATTCGCTTTGACACTGCACTGCGTATTGGAAACTGTGTGAGCGACAGACAAACAACATTGGTACAAGTACAAATCTGAAATATTGAGAAAAGAGAAATACAAAAAGTATATTGTTACCTATAACAAGTGCATAAGTTGGAAATGATGTATGAAAGAAATAACAAAGTATCAGGTTATTCAAAGCTTAATTTTGTAATCTGTATAATATATGTAGGGGAGACCGGGGGCAAAAGTAACACGGTGTAATAGTAACATTGCGAATATTTCGCACACTAAGCAACGTAAAGGTGTGTGCGCGTGCACCGACATAGCCCGTGACGTGTTCCTATAGGTCAAATTGTCGAGGACAAGCTCGGGGACGTGCGGTCGTGTCCACGAGGTCGGTGCCATTTTTCGGACAGAAACATAAGTTTTTTCGCTTTAATTTTTAAGTCGTTACTCAGTTATTAGTCACTTTTAAGATATTTCAAATATATATAAGGTCTTATTAAATTCAGTGCAAATATTTTTAGGCTGAGCTCTACTCGTAAAACTGAACAACTTTTCCCAATAAACATAGGTCGAAATACGAAAAATAAAATTGCACCTCTCATACAAAGTGACCCTTTTTTTGAACATTGTTGTATGGTAGGTCCAATTTTTTTTTTCATTTTTCCACCTATGTTTATTGGGAAAAGTTGTTCAGTTTTACGAGTAGAGCTCAGCCTAAAAATATTTGCACTGAATTTAATAGGACCTTATACATATGATATTCATGAATATCAGACAGTGTAAATTCTATAGAACACGCATTCTAACATAAGTATTTTGGAAGTAATGGTGTTTTTCTTGAAATTTGGTCTATCGGGACAGTAGTAACAAAGTTATAGGTGTTGATTGTAACGTTACTATTGACCCCTTGTTACAATTACCCCGCAGGCAATATTATTATTATTAAACGAGTACACATTTTTTCATAATTATTATATTTTAGATGCCACGCGGAGTGGGTAATGTGCAGGGGTTGCAACCTCCAAAGACCCAAGCCTATGAATTATGCACGCCCAAGGAACCAAACGGCTATATATATGTCATAATTGTGATTCAAATTCAGACTAGTGAATACATACTATTTTATACGGTTCTATATATGCTAAGCACATTATAGATAAAACGGGTTTACTTTACTACGTTTTTTTACCGCGTATCGATTATATAAGTCCTACTTTAAAAAGATCTCCGTATTAGAATAAGATATTATCATGGTTCATTTAAACATTGATTCATATTATACATACACATACATACACATATCACGCCTATAATCCCTTGCGGGGTAGGCAGAGCGTAAACGGCCGCAAAAAAAAAGGGACATTTACGCCACGTCTGACAAATATTTGAGGGTCATTCGAAAAATTGTGTATAGCCATAGTGACAGGTTGTCAACCCATCGCCTAAAATTGTAACACACGCCCTCGAGTCCCTAAGTCGCCTCTTACGACTCCCACGGGAAAGAAATAGGGTGATGCTATTCTAAGCCGGGATCACCCGGCAATAATTCATATTATTATTAATTAAAAAAACGTACCTGGGTCAATTGTAACAGGTGTTAATAGTAACATGCCATTTTTCCATAGGAAGATTATTTAGTTAATTTTTCATTAAATAATGCATATCTTGAAGATTATTATACGGCAGAAGTTGAGAATAGTTATGTTCTTCTATCTTTATTTTGTTTGAGCAATTTCTCCCATTACTTTAAAAGAAATATTGAAATTTATTTATTTAAAAATTTATTGATTAAAAAAAATTAAGAAGCGAGTTAATATTTAAGTTCCTGTTTGAAAGATTAATAAGAACAATATGAGTGATTAAACTTACATAATAAAAGTTATTTCTAATATTGCTGTTGTTGTAATTTAAAAGTCTACAAAAATTGTGTTACAAACGTCCCGGTATACGGGGTTAATTGTAACATTTGCCACCTTTTGAAAAAATGGTGATAGCCAAGTAGTTTTATGAACTACCACAATTTTGTCTACACAGACAGTTAGAGCATTAATTTATCTTTACATTGAGACTAAAAAAGTTTCTTACATGTAAGAAATTTTCGAGCTATAGGCCATGAAATGAAAAGTGGTACAATTGTCCCCGGTCTCCCCTATTAATTTACAATTGAATAATTATAAAGTTAATGTTTTTGAAACTTATAAGTATTTTGAAGCTACATACATAGAAACACATGTCACGCCTTTATCCCTTGCGGGGTAGGCAGATCGTTACCAATAGTAAAAATATGGTCGCTATCGTGTATCACTATAGAGACAGGTTGTCAGCCTATAGAAGTTACAGTTGATAAAAAAAAGTATTTATAGGAAGTTTACATCTTGTTTTTATAAATATTATATTTTTACCGTCTTACAGACTTCACAGCCGTAAATCTATCTGAAATGAAATCTAGATAAATTGACGCCAGATAAAGACATAATTTCCTGGTGCCACAAAATGTTCTTATTTACTTACTTTATGCCGCTATATTTTTATCACCAAAAAGTTATTACATACATACATATGTTGATGTATCTGTGCTTGGCAAGAAGATTACAAGTTGTACTACTCGTTGGTAGGTAAGTATATTTTTTATTATTTGAAGGAGGTACCTATCGAATACTTTCATGAATGTTTATAAACTTAATCAAACTTAGTTGAGGACTAAAACTGTTTCATGCGCTAGGTTACCGATGCGTCCTGGTACTTGCGGAACTTATCCACTTAGGTCTCCCTTCCATTAAAGCCTATATGAAGGCTCTAGTCGCCACTATAAAAACTCCTTAATTGCCGCCGCGTCCAACTACTTCCGCTATCTAACCTCGCATCTTAAACACCGTTCCTGACACGTCCTTTCCACAAGCCCCAAGCAAGGGCGCAATTGGGCTGGTTGTTTGAACAAACACACAAAACGTCAGGTGAGCAAGTCTTCGCTCTCCAGAAAATGTCAGGTGAATCTTTCAAAGCCATGAGGCTAAAAGCCTTCTTATAAAAAGGTTAGTTGAGGTTCGGCAGGAATAACCAATTTTAAAAAACAAAAATGGACACCAATATTTAAAAAACCTTTCAGTGAATTTGAAGACTTCAACTACAGTATCTCCTTTGCTGAAAGAAGCCTTTTAATCAAAGGACCCAATTAATTAGAAAACTAGAAGAAAGCCGATCTACACTACACTACGTTTCTTCTACCAAGACTTTCAAGCAAGCACATTCGACATGAATATTATCGCTACGAAATAAAGTACAGTCAAGCTCCGGGACACACACTAATAAAGACGACGACGAAATTATATACATTTATATGAAATCGCATAGGTACTTAAAGTAAACAACACAACTAGATAATCATAATTACTTATTTAAGTAACACCAGAGAATTCGAATTTCGATGTTATTCTCATTTAAATGTGAAAACGACTACGGTGCGTAACGAATGCGTCTGTAGAGAAGTTTGGCAGACGCACCGTATTCATATTTGTTTAAGGGAATATGATCGGAATTTTCAATTTCCTTTCGTCTGACAGATGCTTGCGTTACGGTGCGTCAAAAATACGCAGCGACGGCAGACAAGTTGGAAACTCGCCTTAGTTCGTGTTTCTAGAATATTAATGCGAGAAAATTTAACACACACACACACACATAACACACCTATAATCCCTTGCGGGGTAGGCAGAGCGTAAACGACCGCAAAAAACGGCCTTTTACGCCACGTCAGACAAATATTTGAGGGTCATTCGGAAAATTGTGTATCGCCATAGTGACAGGTTGTCAGCCCATCGCCTAAAATTGCAATACACACCCTCGAGTCCCTTAGTCGCCTCTTACGACTCCCACGGGAAAGAAAAGGGGTGGGCTACGGCGAGCCACGGTGCGTTACGGATGCGTCTGTAGAGAAGTTTGGCAGACGCACCGTATTCATATTTGTATATGGGAATATAATCGAAATTTACAATTTCCTTTCGTCTGACAGACGCTTGCGTTACGGTGCGTCGAAAATACGCAACGACGGCAGACAAGTTGGAAACTCGCCTTAGTTCGTGTGTCTAGAATATTAATGCGAGAAAAATTAAGATGTCATTAAAATACGTTTCTTAGAACCGAAGATTACTATTCTCTTCTTCCCCCTTCTAAAATCCCTCCAAGAACTCATTAGTAGCGAAAGCACAATTTGTTCTGAAACAGACACCAATTGCTACTTTTAAAATCTTCCCCTCCCATTAATGGTAAATATTTTTCCGCTTAATTAACTCGGTGCTTGTTATATTGGCTTAGTGCAGAAAATAAGAGTCGTGTTGCTCGAGTGAGCGTTCACGATTCGGTATAATTTATTATACCGAATCGGTATAGTTATTATTTTTAACTTGCATAATTTTCAAGTGCGGGCAGAATTTGAACCTGCGACTTTCGTCATTACTAGTGACGACGCCTCTTCCATCTGGGCTACCGCAGCTTGTTCCTTGCCCGACAATTTTTGCAAGTGTATTTTAATGCCAGTAACGCGTGGCACGGCTCCATCTACCGGGTTAGTTTTGCAACTAATACCCGTCGACTAATTATATCTTTAGAAGTGAAAAGTAAAGTAAATGATGCTATTTTCTAAATGGTGCTGAAAAATGTAGCATAAGTACATACCTACATGCTTGCTTATGTCTACAGTCGGCTTGGGGCACTCATGATTACAAATAAAATTTTCAAGATATAGTTTTTTTTTGTGATCGTTAGCGATAAGCCCGACAAGTACGTAAGTAAGTAAATATAACGAGTCGTGAACGAAGTTTGTGACTTATGTGTGAGAGTGTTGAGGCATGTGTCTAAGCTAGCTCTTTTATGAAAGCGTCTGATCTGCCATAAATCAAATAACCGAGGTAGCGCAACGCGACAGTTTCCATAAAAACATTGCCTACGCTTTCACCCACGCTAACTCCCACGCCATCTCCCACGCGGAGTTCAACACGAAGTCACTGTAAAGCTGCTCCTACCAACAAGTTGCCAACAGTGAGCGACTGTGTCCAACATTTGCTAGCTTTTTCCTGTGTTTTTGCATTTGCGGTGTCGAACAAACAATGTACGAAAGTAAGTAAGTAAAAACGCTTTATAGCACAAAATAACAAACAAAATTATCATTCAAATTCATAGCTAACATGCGTAAAGGCGGCATAATCTCTACGAGAGATCTTTTCCAGACAACCTTTGTGGTGGAGGAGAAAGTAAAGAAAAACAGAGCAGTGCGAGTGTAATCACAAAAGAAAAGAACTTGAATAAACGCAATAAATACAGAATACATAACTATATTATAAATATTAACCTACATACAAATATTAAAATACATACCCATCTATATATATACAGCATTACACAAAAGGATAAAAGTACCAACTTATTTGTAGTCTATTCTTGCTTTTGACAGGCAATGTAACCTTCCTTCTTTCTTTCATGTTGCAACTGGCCTGGGCCCCGATTTTATTATAATTCGATCGAAACTCAATGTCATTCTATTGCCAAAGTTATTTTAGTGCGAAAACTATCCAACTGACACTCGATTAAAACACAACTGAAACGCTTGTTAAATAACAAAATACAGCCCTGTTTCTTGCTCGGTTCTAGGTTCTAGATTTTATGGAAATCTAACGACAAAACGGTCATCCTGACTAAACACAGGGCAAATTAAATTTGAGTATGTTGCACGTCGACTCAAATATGAAGAAGATTGGGTAACTTTTTTTATAGGAGCGCTTCATTAGTTGTTTTACGTTTTTAAACTGATTCAGTAGATCTATCATTCTGTCGACATTTATATTTGGTTTTGTATGATATTAATGTTCTAGTAATTAGGTACCTTTTTTGACAAAAACAGTCGCTGACTTTAGGCAATTTGTATGTTGGACCACCTTTTATAGGAATATCTTATCAATGAAATGTACATACAATGAGTATACATACACACACTACACATATCACGCCTTTATCCCTTGCGGGATAGACAGAACATACTTTGCCGTAAAAACGAACATTTACGCCACGTCTGACAAACATTTGAGGGTCATTCAGAAAATTGGGTATCGCCATAGTGACAGGTTGACAGCCCATCGCCTAAAATTGTAATACACATATCCCTCGAGTCACTTAGTCGCCTTTTACGACCACCATAGATCGGAAACGGGATGATGCTATTCTAAGCCGACATTATACGGCATCTAATGACGACAGTGAGTACCTATGTGTATCAAGGAATATTTTTTTGGATCAGATATATAATTGCTATTAGATTCTTGGTGTGGTACGTCAAATTACATAAACGGGTAAACTGTAATTTTCTTGAAAATTATATCACATGCTTTGGCTTAGGTACATGTTGATGTGTCAATCTGAATGATCTGAAAGAAGCATAAAAAGACAGCGTAAAAAATGTTATTTCAATTAGTCGTGTTGGTTTTCAGTCCCGTATTCAGATTGTATTTCTGTTTTTACACAAAAGAGTTGGGCTCAGGCGCGCTTCGTCATTAATCAGTTCACACACAGAGCACGTATGAAAATGAATAATATGAATAATGAATTACAGCAAACGTATTGTTTAAGAAAAATAAAACGTTTCACTCAGAAAAAGGTTTACTGTTGCAAAAAATCCGTTTTTTGTGACAGTCGCGCGCACATACTAACCTTAATAAATCATCGCCAGTTGTGCCTAGTCAAATGCATTGGATTAGGGGAAGGAAACATTCCGGAATTCAAAAAAAAGGAATATCGAGACGCTTTTACTGACATTTCAATTCCGGTTTTTAGAACTTTGAAACAGTTATAGTTACCGGATTCGGAAAAAAATATTCATTTTGAGGGCATAACCATTAAAAATAATGTAGTTTGCTCCCCTCCTGTACCCTTTTTGAAAACATTTTGTCACGCAAATACCTAAAAATTATTCACGACTTCCGTGAAAACATCCTGAAATCAGATTAATATTGATTCGAAAGAACTTTACTGTTTATTACTTACCAAACCCGGAACTCTGGAATTAAGCCTTAATATCGTAATTCCAAACCATTTTTGAGAACCTTCCGATTTTACATTCCCTAATTTAGATCTACAGGCAATCGATATTATGATAATGATTAATAGTAATAATTTAAACGGATTCTCACCGACGAATTATTATGATCATGTCATGACAATGAATAGTGTAAACAACCGCGAAAGTTTAAAATTTAGCGATATAATGGACTCAATTCGGATATTTAATTCTCTTAGCTTAACTACCACACGAAAAGAGAGGACCTAAAATTAGTGCTGTCACTTACCGTCAAATAGGTTTAAAAAATGATAAAAGATATCTAAATCCTGTCACATTTGAAAATGACAGTGGGTTCTTCGCAATTCCTAGTCAATTTAGTCACCATTGCTTTCATCGTCATTTTAATTTTACAGATAACACGTATCTTGCGTCAAATTATAAGACATGACGTGACTAAGATATCTCCTATCACCTACCTATTTGACGGAAAGTGACAGCACAAATTTGAGGTCGGTTAAGAGAATTTATATCCCGAATTGAGGGCAATGATCTCTGAATTTCAGCCTAATTTGCAATGTACCGACAATATTTGCAGAGCCGGGTCTGGTAGTGGGAGATAAAAGGCTTGACTACTGGGCCGGATCACATGCTCGCTAATCGGCCCAATCAGGGACTGCCTTTTGTGTCACTCCCTTTGCCCTCGCTGCCATTGTTTCCGGCCCTTAAAATGTTGTCAACATCACAATAAGGGTTTATTAGAGTAAATTTACTAATTGAATTAAATATTAAATCATGATGATTGTATGTCACGTCCTCTATTTGTTTTGTTGTTTTATTCAATTTTATAAAGGTATAATACACAAGTACAAATAATAATTAAAAACAATCTAAATTAGACTAAAATTTAATAAAGATCCTAGTTTCTACATTATTAAGCTGTATATGTATTTTACAAAACTTGCAAAACCATTAAGGGGGTTTTCAGAAAAATCGTGTATCACTTTAGTTACAGTTTGTCAGCCTGTCACCTAAAATAGTAAGACACATAACCCTCGAGTCACCCTCAAGAATAAATGGAGTGATGCTATTCTAAGCCGGCATCACACGGCATACATACTAAGACTACAAAAAAATGAGTCTGGAGCTCCATTACTAAAACTTCTGTAATAAAAAAATCTTTTACTTAAAACCACAAAACAAATGAAGATTTGAGAATACCATTTGTTTATTTGACGTTAAACTAATGTCCATTTGTTAGGAGAGAGCAGGTTAAATTCATGGCATTAATTTGACAGGTGAAGGGGTGCAAATCCCGTTGCAAATGACAGGTCCCGTGATCCCATCGAGGGATGGCTGGGGATGTAGGAAAAGGATGTAGATAGCGCAGGTAATTGCTTGGATATTTTTTTATTTTCTAGCGTTTAGACTAACTTTATATATATATATATATCGTTTAGTGCACAATAATAATAAAAAGGTTTTCAATAACCTCCTCTGGTGTAAAGTTTCAAAAATGGCGGTTGATACAAATACCCGTCGATATATCAGGTAATGAAAAAAAAAACATAATATTGTCTCTACTCAATCCAAACAAATACGTAGGTGATGTAAGCAGCACGTTAACCTACACATTTTAGAGTTTAACCTATATCTAACTAGTCTCTATGTAAAGAATTCGTAGTAACTGTATGAAAGTCAGTATTAGGTTGCTAAGGCTTAAATTAGTTTAGTGTTTGGGTTGCTTAAATTACTAAGATGACTTAAATGTGTTATAGTTCGTTATAACTTCTTTTCATTTCATTTTGAGCCATTCAAATTTATAACGTATTCTCGGGTTCTACCCACGACCAAGTAGTACTATTATTTATTCTGTGACCTGGTTTCAAAAATACACATTGTAGGTATACCGACAAATGTACGATGGTTTTTTTTCTCTTTTAATTATTGTCATCTATTTTCATACCAACAAATCTCGCTCGATGCATTTGCTTTGAATAATTTAGGATTCATGCCACCACTACATACATGTTGATTATGAAGTGATTGACAATACAAATTGTGCACTGCATCAGGGCGATAGGTGGAGAGATTGCGGGAAAGCGTAATGGCGCTTCTGGCATCGATTTAATCCCATTAACCTGAAGCACAGAATAATAACTAGTAACTAGCGTTACAGATGCTTTACTTCGCAATGGTTTTCAAAGAAATATGTACTCAATCTGATAGACAATATGATTTAATTTAGCTCGCGTTCCAGTCGACCACGTGTTCATTTACATACCTGCCAAATATTTTTTTGACAGAATATGAGCCGCGGTGTAGGGTTGCTCACTTCGAGAAACTACTTACGCCATCTAGCGCACAACACGAGCGTTTACTCCTACTTTTGGCGGGCACGCAGCAGGCAGCGACGAGTACGTTCATGTAGTCTAAGACCTAGGAGCATAATAGTATATGCTATACGATTATTGCCGAAGATTTAATTCAATGAAGTAATAAACCTGCAATAGTCCTTGCATCAGGCGGGTGCTGGCTCTGGGTGTACGAGTACTTCTATAGTGCAGATAGAGCAAGTATCCGCTTGATGTACACATCACAACACATTATTTGGTATAAAAAAGGCCTCTGGGCTGTTGGCCTCAAAGGACCGGGTCCCTGTGGGCCCGAGATTCGAAAGAGTACCAACATAATATTATAATGCATACTATTTTTTTTTCCCGTGGGTGTCGTAAAAGGCGACGACAAACAATTTTAGGCGATGGGCTGACAACCTGTCACTATGGCGATTCACAATTTTCTGAATGACCCTAAAATGTTCGTCAGACGTGGCGTAAATGTCCGTTTTTAGCGGTCGTTTACGCTCTGCCTATATATGTATGTAATAACAAGTCCTGGCGCTGGTTGCATATCTTGAAATTATGTGAAAACACCTGAATCGATTAAAATTATTCTTTAGTTAAAAACCGATATCAGTTTAAAAAATAAATATTAAGACGCGCGCGAACCCGCGGGTATCAGCTAGTACCTAAATATGTGTTGAGTGTAAATAGTGCTCACCGAAACTAGCACAATATAATTTTTATCTTGCACCTACAATTTAACTGCAATATTGCAAAATATTATTTTATTTTTAAAATTATTTATTATATTTCCAAGCAAGAAATTCACAATATGGATTCGCAAACTTTCTTTAAGTTGAAAAGAATTCCATAGACGTATCACATATAAATATTCTGCGTTGGGCTCTTAGTCTAAGTTCGTAAATGAATACGTACGACAGATGAAATGCAACTCGAATGAAACGACTAAACCTTTTTATTTAATTTTAAATACTTACTTTTAGGATTTTGGAATAGTAGGTACTTTGTTCAACAAAAAAAGAAAGGGTTTGTTTAGAATTAAATTAATTTCAAAAAGGAACATAATGTAATCAAATCAAGAGTATTTCTTTGCTTTTTTTCGTCTGTCCATCTTGCAAAAAATTGTCGAGAAAGTTGAACAAATAGCGCACGCGTGTGACTTCTTTCGCTTGCGGCAGCCCGCTAGATTAGCCCTTTCGCAGTGGCCGGCGCCTGGAGGTATGTTTTTAATGGGTACAATTTAAGAGCTCACCAAAATAGTTTTTTTTTCCCAAAACTTAATACCAAGTAAAATAAATTAACTCCATATAAATTAAACTCATTTTAAACTTAGTTTCCCAAAGTAAAACGTGTTAAGCTCCAAAACAAGTATACACACGTCAAAATAATTGTACGTTGTGTACAAATATTCTATTTGATTGCCAAAATGGATAAATGCTCACCAAATATTGTTTCACTAAAACAGTAACATTGACACCAAAATATACAGTTCAAATTGCTTTATTGTAATCACATTATCTAACCTAAATCCAAAATATATTATGGCCAAGCTAAGATTACAATTGTTTACCTTTATCACTCACAGATCACTTATAATTACTTTACCCCGCAACCCGCCCCGCTGCCACCGGATACGGGGTGGGGGCGCACGGACCGATACCAAAAAAAGTGATGATTGGCTAACCGGCACATGTAATTGTCCTGCATTCCTGAAACAGTACGTCTGCAAACATTTGCTGGGTTTAGCAATCAGGCTAAAGTACGTGGAGCCACCTCCCGAGGCCAGAAATATCCCTATTGGCCAGAAAACAAAGAGAGGGCGGCCCACAAAAGCCAAAAAAGCTTTGTTAGTTCAGTAATTTCTTTTTTTTGCTAGGTTTTAGGTGATTGACTGATTGTAACTATTGTGTTCCTTAAAGTGCCATTGATTATTCTTAAGTACAAATTAATCTTATAAGATAAGATTGTATAAGACTGTAACTATTGTGTTCCTTGAAATGCCATTGATTATTCTTGAGTACAAGTTAATCTTATAAGCACCTTAATAAATATTAATTTTTGATTTAATTTCGATTTTTTATTTCCCCATCTACCAATGGTTCGTTTCATTGTATATAACTTAGCTGTTATGTGTTGCAATAATTGACAACAAAGTAATTATTTAACTACATAAAAATAGAATAATTAAATGCATAATGTATTAAATAAGTAACTTGTGTTTGGTGTAGTCAATATTATATTTGGTATGAAAAAAATATTTGCGGTCGACCATTTTTTTTTTCCCCAGCATAGATAACCAAAATGCAAGTAATAAAATAAAATATTGGTAACATCTCTTTAGCGACAATTTACAAAATTTGGTCTCAAATTGACTTTAAAGGTGTTTATGTATTTTTATAGAATGTAATAAAAAGAAAAATAGCTTTATTATTACAATATTTTGTAATACACAATTTGGTGAGCATTTATCCGTTTTGGCAGGCATTTCGAATTTATTGGAAGTAAGATAAATGCATTTCTGGTAGGCATTTAAACACAAGCCGTTTTTAATACCTACACGCGGAGTGACACAGGCCTGCCTGAAGTGCGTGACCAGACCATTGATTTACAACAGTACATTTTTTACAGCCGATTTGGCGCTGTGGTAGTGCGACTGCCTGCGACGCAAAAATCCGGGTTCGATTCTCGGTGGGACACTCACAAAGTTGATATTTTATCACTTTGTGATTTGTTCCCGGTCTGGTCTTCTTTCTTGTTGTATGGGACACCGAGTCGTCCAACGACCCGATGAACCCTGGTGTCAGAGTTTTTCAACCGCCTACTACTAGGTCCCCGGTCTGGTTAGGACATTGCAGGGTGAACCAACTGATTGTCCGAAAATAAATGGTTCCGTGCTTCGGAGGGCACGTTAAGCCGTCGGTCCCGGTTGCTGCCTATGATTACTTAGACGGCGGTCGTAACACAACCATGTCAGAGGCCTACTAGTGGTAGTAGGCGGTTGAAAAACTCTGACACCAGGGTTCACCGGGTCGTTGGGCGACTCGGTGTCCCACACGAAAAGAGAGAGAGAGAGAGTACATTTTTGAGATCATTACATACATATATCACGCATATTTCCCTTGCAGGGTAGACAGAGCGTCAATGGCCGTAGAAAAGTACATTTAAGCCACGTCTGACAAACATTTGAGGGTTATTTAGAAATTAGCGTATCACCATAGTGACAGGTTTTTAGCCCATCGCTGAATAATACCCATGTTATCCTCTAGTCCTTTAGTCGCCTCTAACTACACCCACGAGAGAGGACTGGAGGGATGCTGTTCTTTTATATTTGAGTTAATTGGGTTATCGATGATTGAGTCATTCAAATCCTCATTTTATTTATAAAACCATTTATTTCTCACCGAACAATTAAAAATATGTAAATTAAATCTACAGCCCCACTACAAATCACCATTTTTTATTAGATTTAAAATATTTTATTATTTTTTCTTTGTTTCAGCCACAAAAACGCGGCAGTTGATTTTATGCATCTGAAAATATCAAAAATAGCTAAAATCTTCCAACTAGGTTAAATAACAAAAGAACGCTTTATTTCCCTGTGCATTTCTTAGAATGTAGCGTGTGAACCGTTCCGAAGAACAGAATGCTAGGAAAATACAACTAGTTTATAGTACGCAGGAGGTTTAAAGTACAAATAAGTCGGATTGTGAGCAGAATAGTGCACGAGGGAGGCAGTCTGAGGAACTACGGACGGAAAATAAAATAATGTAAGTACCTCTTTGTACGTTCAAGAAAAGAAAGATTTACTCGCTTCACATTTTGTGTATTCATTTGTTTTGTTACTAAGCCTGCTCCGAGCGTCATCCGACCGTCCAGTGGCGTCTTCATCTATTTTTTATTTCTTCAAATTAAAAAACATATACCAAAAATCTAAGACGGACTAATAGTTGTCCTATATGATAAATTTATTTTAAAATACAGCAATAAGCCTTTCTAGTTGTTTTAAATCTATTTAACGGTTTATATTTGCCACTTTTTTCCGTTTATGTAATTTTGAAGACGCATAATAATGTAAAGCATATTGTTGTACCTTAAAAAAAAAACGTA
Organism: Tuta absoluta; assembly: GCA_027580185.1. Taxonomy (NCBI): domain Eukaryota; kingdom Metazoa; phylum Arthropoda; class Insecta; order Lepidoptera; family Gelechiidae; genus Tuta; species Tuta absoluta. The sequence continues at coordinate 3,042,914 of JAQAHW010000004.1, forward strand.
TAGGACAACAATTAGCCTGTCTTAGATTTCTAATGCTTGTTCTTATAAGAATTATTAAAAAACAGATGAGGGCGCCACTGAACGGTTGGCGCCGCCTTAACACTTTTTAGTACACACGAAGTGGTCTAAACCTGCACAGCCAGACAACGCCATCTTTTAACGACAAATTGAATTCATTGAATACCATTATAGACACATTAAAACACACACATTGACTGGCGCGCACACACACTAGAATTTAAGACGCGCAGTTTGATGACTAATAATAATTTAAACCTTAATTTCGCTGCTTGCATCACAGCAGTCGTAGCTCAATGGTTAACATAGCGGACTTTGGAAACAGGTAGCTAAGGATCGAGTCGTGGTTGGTCGCAGGTCTAGGCCTGTTTTTTTTTTTATATAGGTATTTTTTAATGATTATTTTGCTGTTGCTGATAAATTTTTATACTTATCTGTGTAGTATAGTGTGTGATATTATCGAATAAATATAGTAGTTTTGAGGATATAAGGTAAAATGAATAAAACTACCATAATATTTATCAGTTAGGTATTTATTTTGGTTTTTAACTATTCAATGATATTGGGTTGGGTTGCATAATGTTTGTTAATGTGCAACAATAAATAGGTATGTCAAAGTGAATAAACATGTTATAAATGAGATAACGAGGTAGCCTCATTCCTGCATTTATTGTAACAATAACATCACTTAACATATTTTTTATTGGTAACACATTAAGCCTAAACTGAACCAGGGGATCAATTCATTTACATTCTTCGTTAGATTGTGTAAACAAAGTTAAATAATTATGCAGAATAATTAGGTATTAAGTGACAGGTTAACTTGGTATTTTGATTGTTTGAGAGCTTGAACAGTTTCAGAAATTAACTAAGCAGTAAGTATCGAAACTATCGAATAAAATAAATCTTCTGCAAAATTCCCAACCCAATATATTAATATCTACCTATTTAAATATTTCAATTTAATAATAATTTAATTTTAATTTAAACGGCTTGGCATGCTAGCTACCATGTTCGAACACATTGGTTTACCACGCATGGACTCCCAGGTGAACATGGCTAAGTCGCGTAAATTTTTCTTGGTCCTGACTTCAGATGGGTCCCAGTTAAGGACCATTTGACCCCATAAAATTTCTATGGGATTTAAATCCGGACTCTTTGACGGCCAGTTAATAACAGTCACGTTGTGCTGGGTTCGCAACCAATCCTGGACGATACGGGCTTTATGCACAGAGCAATTATCATGCACAAAATAAATGTACTGATTTGGGTAAGCAATACGCACTGTAGGCATCATTACGTCCTGCAATATTTCCACATAACTCTCGCTAATGAACCTTCCTTCTATTTCAACTAGTTTTCTAGGTCCCATAGAAGACACCACAGTCCCACTCATTCTATTTGGGAGAATGTGAATTGGTCTGTAACGCTTGCCTCTCCAGCGCCATAAAATCTTGCGTCCAATCTGTATCCGATTTAAAAGCTTTTTCATCAGTGAATATTACTACATTATTCTCCCAATCAAAGTTTCTATAAATATATGCAAATCGGACTCGTGCTTGTTGATGAGCAGCTGACAGCAAATTTTTTGAGCTGGCTGATAACAACTTATACCAGCTGCGTGTAAATGGGTCCTTACAGTTTGTAATGTCACTCCGAACTCCGTTGCTGTTGAGCGAGTTGACAAGAATGGGATATTAGCATGCTTGGCAACTATCCCTCGGTGACGCGCTGATGCATCCGTGAACATCACGGCCTTACGACCTTTCCGGGCAGGCAGGATGTCACCGGTATCGGCGTAACGTAACCCACAGCGTAACAGTTCTTTTCTGTAAGAAAAATACCTAGTCAATCTACAAGTATTTAATGTAGGTAAATGCCAATAATAATAAATAGGAAACTAAGTAAGTAAATATAATAAGCAATCTAATACCTATTTAAACATTTTAAATAATGAACGTATGGCAGGTAGTATGTAGTAGGTATCTTTATCTAGAAACTTAATGTTTGGATAATATGAACGACCTGACCTGAAGCATTTGCGCTAATTTTGTAAAATAAAAATATTTAACTTACATTTAATTGAAGACGTCGAGAAATTTCATAATACTAAGATTATCTTCATATAGCACTATGATCTTTGCTCTAAGCACTGTATGTAGACAAAGGAGCATACTATAGGTAGACATAATTACGATAAAACGATAGCAAACAACAACACAACGAAACATCGAAAGCTAACGGTTAGATACGTAGGCAGTAGTCGATACAGATCAGATGACTGTGCTTATTACTTACCGTCTAATAGTTATAATGATTATGTGCAATACCCACAAACATCATTCATTCAAAATAACAAATGGGCCGTTAACTAAAAATTATCTTACATATAAAAAACAAAAACATAATACAATACACATGGGGGGCGGGATCGACCCAGTGTCCTAACATAATTTTAACTCGCTCTAAATCCAGACGCATACTATCTCGGCTATGCCAGCTGTGACGAGTGCATCGAATTTTTAAACCACTTAACTACTTACCTATGACGTCCTACCGACCCTTGCTACAATTTGTAAAGTGCGAATATGATGTATGCGGCTGCGCATGATATGCGTGCGCGTAAAACAGGTTCTCTGAGTTCTGCCGGCTCAGAGGTATTTGATTTTTATTATAGATGGCGTTATTCGTAGTTTTAGTTAGACCTGTGCAGCCTATTCATTTGCGCACTACGTGGTACCTACCTACTTTCATTATGTGCTTCTTTATCTCATATCTAAAGTATTTATAATTGATGTAGCGTATAGCAGAATCCTTTGCTCTTTCATTTTATGTTAAATGGTCTTGTTTTGTTAATATATAAATAAGTAATAAATTTCTATAACAATTGTCTTTCTCGTTATGAAGTCTGAATAGCTCACTAAATGGTAAACATCTTTTCCAATTGAAGGAATACGTATTTTCTTATAAAATGAATTTAAGAATTGAATTTCTAGAATTAACATTTATTTGGTTCTATAGTCATACATACATAATAATTGTTAAGCAATATAAAAGTTACTACTATAACTTAAACATTGGGGACGCAGCCCCGACACAAAAGTATGTTTGTAAGCTGTAGCAGCGCAAAAAGGCGTCTTATTTGCCAAGGAGCAAAATCGCTGCTATAGCCTAGGAGAAGACGCAGGTTCGGTGACTAGCCAACAAACAATACGATATTTATTGGAATAATAAAAAACAACACATGCAAATATTAACTTAATTCAAACATGCAAAACAACTTATCTAAAACGTAGGATATAAATAAATAAAATAAATACCTAATGAGAAAAAATAACAGTCTATATTTTAAATATATAAATTAACTTATTGATGGATATCATAACATATAATGTATTTTTGCTTTCGCTACCTACACATAGCGCTTAGGAATTCCTAACCTTTGAGTTTCTAAGAGTGACTTTTTTACTTTTTGCTTTTTTACATTCAGATTTAATCATCCAAAGGTGGTGGAATATCATTCCAGCACTTAGTAGCTCCATTCCTACGTAACTTCAAGTACCTAGTTCGAGAAAATTGTAGCTGATGTAATGAGATAGCAGTTATTCAATTAAAGTTATTGAAACGTAGTGTGGTGGCTGCAGCACGGATAGTACAGTCGACATCTCGTCCAGTTAGACACTCTTGCATATGTATATCAATAAGGTACTATTAAATTCAGTGCAAATAGTTTTAAGGTACCGATTGGTAGCCGGCGACATGTAGCAGCAGCAGACGACGTGTCGCCGCGACGCTACTGGTTTCTATGCATTTCTATGAAATTACCTCCGTAGCCAGCGACACGACGCTAGCGACGCGTCGTCGAGCGACAGGCGCAAGTGTCGCCCGACTGCGGATCAGTAGTGTCGCTGACGATTTTTTCAAAATGAAATTTTCCAATTCTGAAGAAGATTTACTCATAAACGAGGTGGCCCAACATCCCGCACTGTACGATGCGTCTCACAAAAACTATATGAACACGGTCATAAAAGATAATATTTGGAAAAAATTTGGAAATGTTGTAAATAAAAGCGGTAAGTAAATAATTGTTTTCTATTTGACTACCCGCATATAACCTAGTTGACCGTGCATCTGCCTGCTACGCAGAGGGTCCTGGGTGCGATTCCTGGACGGGCAGATATTTGAATACATATATACATACATATAATCATGCCTTAACCCCTATTGGGGTATAGATATAAAAAATTACGATCACTATTATCGAACACGTCAGACATCTTGTTTCACGGAACACTCAGAACCAACTGGATTCCATCTGCTCTTGTCGTCTGCAGTCGGGTTCCAATTCATGACTGCAGCTACACGTCGCAGCGACGTGTCGGGGCGACATGAAGCGACGACACGTCGTCTGCTGCTGATGCGTGTCGCCCGCTACCAACCGGTACCTTTAGGGTAAATTCTACTCGTATAGCTGAACTACTTTTAGACAATAAAGACGTAATAAATATGAAAAACAATCACCATACAATAATGTTCATAAGATGTGTCACTTTGTTTGGCAGGAACAATTTCCTTTTTTATATTTCGACCTATGTTTTCTGGGAAAAATTGTTCAGTTTTATGAAAAGAACTCACCCTAATAATATTAGCATTGAATTTAATAAATAAATTAAAGAATAAAATGATTCTTTATCGACCGGGATAGGTCCCTTTACAAATTATACAATTTTTAGAACTAAAATTAAGAATTATAAATATAATACAATTAAAATAATTGAAAATTATCCGTTTTTCATTACATACCTACTCCATACAATATTTCAACTGAGCAGTGAGCGAAGCTTGGTAAAAAAGTAACATTTTAATGTTTTTAGTTATAACTTCTGTTAGGTACAATTATAATGTTTGCTGTTGTACTGTTTGTGTGATGCTTTTACAATGTTTAGGCATTCTACATATGCTATTGTTGGTTAATAAAGTACAAAATTACTTGCTGTGTTGATATACTGTTTGAAATGTAATTGTTAGAATGTCATTTTTTCGTTAATCTTTCATGAAGGGAATTCTTCAACTTTCTCATGACAGCAAAAAAGTCTTTCACCCGGCTCTCAGCAAACATGCCAGACGCACTACACCGCCAGGGTAGATGGAGCATACAGCAAAAAGCATTATTGTACTGTACACGCAGTTTGTTTATAGCATGCTGCGTGTAGTCATACCAAAGCTGGCTGGTCTCTCTCTCTTCTCGTGTGGGTTACCGAGTCGTCAAACGACTCGATGAACCTTCTTCAACCGCCTTCTACTAGTAGTTGGCCTCTGACATGGTTGGTCTAAGCTGGCTGGTGCAGAACATTAATAGACCTCATATTTTGTAACCTTAAGACCCTTTCTTTCCTAGGACCTTATATTTCTTACGCTTGCAGCATCAAAACGGTGTCCACACTGTCTAACCCAGCCTGAGCTCGACTGTACTAGAGAGAGGATCTCACACATACAAACTTATTTTAGCAGTGAATTGACTATTGTGATTTTTGAAGACTTGCAAAATTTTCAACTGTTGCGCCCTTTTTACGCGACTGCCCAACCAAAAAAGGAGTGTTTTTTTTAGAGTTCATGTATGTATGTACGTATGTACGATTCTTTAAAATGCTGCAACTGGTTAACCACAGAACAGATTCGAGTGGGAATGTATCGGAAATATCCATACATTATCCCGAGTGTCACATGCTAGGGTTTATCTCAGAAAATAGACGATAAGTGGCAGAATCGCCCAACTGTTGCTTGGGCGATTCTGCCACTTACAAGAACTCATCATTTTTCTAAGTCACCTGTAACCCGAATTATAACTATTATTAAGAATTCATGTTTTGCATATTTTAGAAGTCATTTAATTAAATTCAAAATCGACACAGGAAAATATCAATTTAAAATTGGATCTTCATAGCCCGTAGCAGATGGCTACGACTGGCTACGACATGGCTACGGGTTACGCACGGTGACAATATTGTCAACGAATTGAAATCGATTTCAAAATACTTACTTTTAGTTTGAATTCATTTTAATACTAGCTTTCTGCCTCACGGATTCATGAGGACTTTTGCTTCGTTGCGACAGGAAAGAGAGACACAAGAGACATACAAGCAAACTAAATTTCTCGTTTACGATATAAGTACTGATTAATATGTACCTAGACATAGGTACTGGAAAATACAAAATAAAAGCTTAATTTACTAGAACCCTGTACGAACGTGCCGGCTCGTGTTTAGCATTTCAGCGGCGACTAAGCGCTTAATTGGATTGGATGGGACGAATTCACGGCTGAAGGTGGATTAGGTACATGGAATAGATATAGGTGGGCTTTGCTCACCAATTAGAACTGAAGGTGGTAATACCGGTAAACTCAGCCTTTAGCACTACGTACATACATACATAAATCATGCCCATATCCCTTGCGGGGTAGGCAGAGCGTAGACGCCCGTGAAAACAGCACATTTGGTCCGAATATCTCCAAGGTGTTTTTAAATCACACAAATATGGTGCGTTCAATCTAAAACAATTCTCCTTTTATTTTTATTAAACTTACTTTTATTATTTATTAATTAATTTTTCCGTATTATTAAATAGGCCGCTCCGAAGCGTAACAAATCGAAATAATTCATATACACAGTGAAACAATGAAAAAATATTGTTTTATCACTAAACTTTTACCGTGTCATTAAAAAAGTAGACAAGGTTAAAGCTGTTTCAACATCGTCAAATCCCATGAAAAAATACTCGAAACACTGTCTAAAAGCTCGTTTTTTGTAATAACAGTGAAATGATTTACCCTAAGTACAAATTAAATAATTCTGAATAATTTAATAATAGAAGCCTTATACTTGTTCCATTCACCAATATCAGCAGACAGGCAGTTTTTAGAATTCAGCACAAATTATTCATAACAAAATTGTAATTTCATACTGAGTTGTTCTATAATTAGCAACATCACTCACACCAGTAAATAACATTGTATTAGGTTACTACGTATTCTCGTCAACATGGAATCTCGTGTGACTAATTAGAGCACGTACGAATAGTATCAAATCGCGTTGATCGTGAGTTTCAAACAAAGGGTTAGCTGTAGGAATCAGATACATATATACGTTAAGATATATGCATATAAGACTTTCTAATGAGGCCTGTAGACTTATGATGTGCACCGTAGAATGACTTATCTCGCGCTCGAGAATACTTCAGTCTGACGTCTCATATCGCATAGATTTTATCAAAATAAGTGATCAACTTTGACATAAAGCACGAGTATTTACTTTATATACAAAATCACGCTACCACACGTTTAAAAATAAGCACCCCTCATTTTTTCTTATAAACAATCTAGATTCTACTAATATTATAAATGCGAAAGTTTGTTTGTTTGTTTGATACTTCTTCACGCAAAAAGTACTGAACCGATTGTACACATACGATAGTTTTTATCACCATGTATGCGGGCAACGCCGCGGGTAACAGCTGGTAAAATATAAAATGTATGATGCTACACCTGAAAAAAACCACGGTATATTATTTATTCTTAGCCTATACCTACTATATAATTGATTTTGTTGGGGCCGTATTCCGCTATTTGAAATGCGTCTTAGTAGTGTTTCAATAGAGTGTCAGTTGTATTGGCCGTTTCGTATTTCACTATTGATGTATAGAAAATCACAGTGGCAATAGAATGACAGTTTAGTTTCGATAGCATTACAATGGCAAAAAAAATTAGGGCCTTGTCTTGCGAACTTCTGAATGCGAAATTGGATAACACTGTTTCAAAAATGCACCTTATGGGCCCGGGTTCTCTTATTTTTACTCTTGCAATGCCAGTGACACTCAACTGTCATTTTATTGTCACTGTGATATTCTATTCTTCAATTTGTTAGCAGAATACGAAACGCCCAAAATCATGTCACTGACACGCTATCTACATACAAATGAAACGATTTTCATTTAGCACAATTAGCCTTGGTCTTTTAGTTTGCAACTTTTAGGATTGGCTTAATCTTCTCGTCTCTGAGCACAAAATTCAGCATATATACCTATTGTCCCGTCATCCATTACACTCGATTGAATTCTCTTTATGAAAAAATACAGATTGAATATTCCTGCGTGCTTTACAATGTTACAATAGAGATTACATTAATATATCTGATTTTGCTCACAAATTATTTGAGGAAAATAAAGCTCTTCTGCGTTCAAAAGATAATCTAATAGTAAAATGAAATTCCAAGATATGAGTGAATGGAAGGCGGAGAGAAGAAAATTGGGAAATTTAATATTTGAACGCGTGAAAAGCCGTAAACCAAATATAGAATTTTACTTATTCCGGGATTTACTCAATAAAGAAACAAAATAAGAGCAACGAAATCTCCTTCGAGCCATGATGATGAGATGAGTGTAGATGTTTTTATGTGCATAAAAATGTCACAGCAATTTTTTTTAACTCACCAGTCCTAAACTGATTGTACAGACTAATTAAATAATGCTACTAATAAAATATCCCTGAGTAAATGGAGTTTATCTAAGTCAATATTTTCCATGGAGACAGAATATGAGCATGTAGCGACCTTTAGGAGCTACGACAAGAAGCTCACTCAAAGTGGTTCACGAGCAAGCAAGACGCAACAGAAGTTTCAACATATCTGCAAGATGGCGCCACGTGACAGAACAGAGCCTGAAACGCGGTATCGAAGTGTTTCATCGCGCAACGCATATATACAACTTCCAATTCTATCCAGGTGGACCAGTCGGTCCCCTGGCCACAACACCCGGCCAGGCAGGGTAACTACCCTTTTCCCGACACCACCTGGAACCCTCCACTCTGCCTATTGGCATCACTCCTGTCACTCGCCATAAGCAAATCCATGAAGAAACACAAATGGATAAATTAGATAATTTTACTCATTGCAGCTCCTTAATTACGCCAAGACTAAGACGGGTCTCCCGTATGTCGTCCGTCGCTGCGTATTTGTAACGCACCGTTACGCATGCGTCTGTCAGATATAAGGAAACTGCAAATTATTATCTCATTTCTATCCATAAAATACAAAAATCTAGTCGTTTTTTTTTTTTTTTTTTTTTAATATAAACCGAAAGACCGCGAGGGTTTCTACATACTGACCTCCGAACTTCAATTCGGAGATGGCACCCCATGATGATGATGATGATTTAATATAGAGGTAATATAATTACTAATAGGTAAAACCATTACTAGGCTTAACTATTTCCTAAACTAAGAATAGTAATTTCTGTGTCTTAGGTATACAGTTAACAAACATAATTGTTATAAATAATATATTTTTTTTTTTTTTTTTTTTATTAATGATGGGTTTGCTCTTGACTCTAGTCTGGGTCATAGGACAGAGACAGAGTCTAAGATGGAGCGAGCTCACCCAGAAGAAGCCTGTTAAGGCACTGGCACTCCCACACACTGACGGAACGCAGCAAGCTACTTGGCGCCAGACTTCGGTGGGATGGTGGTCGCGAGCCAGGCAGCCCCTTACGGAGCCTTCCACCGCGCACGTGGGATCGTTTAGCCAATAATTAATTAATAATAATAAAATATTAAAATATAATACGGCTAATCAATTAAAATAAAGTTAATTACAATTTAAAATATTACAATTCTAAAACCTATTCTAACGGTAGAGACGTGTGACATATACGGCTATAGCACAAAATAAATATACAAAAAAAATATTTTCACTTCACACTACACACTAAATTGACAAATTGACTAATCCAAATACTCGTATTTTAACGTTGATTTCGTGTTTTATGAAAAAAGCATAAGTGAATTATTTGTTTCGTTCTTGTTTATATTCCGACTGCGCTGAAAGCAAATGTTTAAAAAGCGGATAATAGCATTTACCCTGAACTCGAGTGTGCGGTTAAAAGCCGTAAAAACTGCTCTTTTTCTCTCTGTGTTTTAATTAAGTTCTTCGCACTCGGTACTAAACAGCTTCAATTGTGTATTGTGTATTTCATTGTATAGAATGCTTCTGTCTTATTTGAACTGCAGTTGGTATTATACTCTGTCTATACTCGTTTCATAATTTTCGAATTATGAACTCGAAATCAGTTGCATACAGACTTGTTATATGCATTCTGCCTGTAGATATTACAGTTTCTTCTCAAACGCTGGTCTTGTCATAAAGAGAAGGCTCTCATTTCGATAAAATTGAGAATTGAAACGGATTTTTTTGCCAATACTTCGCACCTGTCAGATGTTGTTTTACGGTGATTATTCGTTTTTTGTTCGGTTCTTGTTTAGTCATTTTATTAGAATGTTGTTCCGATGTTGACTGAACAACACTTAAACAAATGTTGTTCAGTTGTTTAGGTAAGTTGTTGTTCAGTTTTTGATTGAACTGCTGAAGAATAGAATTTCCAAAAATTCACATCAAGCCATATTACGTTCTCGTATTGAATTTGACATTATATTGGACCTTGCAATCGCCGGTGCGGACGTTTGGAAATTGTACAGGGGTTTTTTGTAGAGTATAGATAAAATAGTGTGTTTAATATTTAGCGTTGTTATGCTGGGGTGAGTTAGGTATTAATGACGGTCTATGAATGCGGAGCGGTGCTCGATCGCACGCGTCGCTCTGGGCGTGTGTTGTCCCTTTCTCACTCGCAGGGCGAGACGGGCGACGTGCGCGCAGACCGCCTGACGGCGCCACGCGGTGATTTCTGCACCGCAGTCAGTCACTCGAAAACCGTTCGGACGTCGAGTATCGTGTTTGTGCGGATTTCCCGCCACGAGTTTTGTGATGCCGTGTGTAATGGACGATTCAATTTGAGATCGCGCGTGTTGATGCATCGTATTATTGCGGTTCTCCTGGGTTATACTAGAATACCAGGCTTAGTGATTGTTGGATGTCTCGACGTCTTCCACGTGAGCGTCGCGTTGAATAGGCATCAAGTGGCCATATCGGCTCGCGTTTTGTACGGCCCTAATTCGTGTTGGGTCACGCGTAATGACTAATATCAAAGTGAAATACGAACAGAAGCTGTGAGTGGTTTGAAGTGAATAACGCGCCAAGGCTGTAGTGGAATGCTGGGTGTCGATATCTTTTCCACCCAGCCCTGTAAGTACCAACGGAATTCCTATTTGATCCATTCCCTGAACTTCCTTTCTCCGTTGGGTATTTATGCATTTGCGCCGGCACGTGACTGTAAGTGATAAAACTGTTTATTCGTGTTAATGGTGTGTTCCCTTTAGTCACATTTGTTGTACCATATCATTGTGACTCCTTAGTACGAATTGCGGAATTCGTGGGGTGATATAATTTGGAGGTACTTACTTATAATCTAGTGCTAATACGTGTGACGTAACGCCAGATCGGCAGACGGTATTTACTACCGACTTGAGTTATGTAAGGGTTGGAACACATCATTAGCCAATTTCAATCAACTTAGTTAATTAAGTTAAATAGATTTAGGTTCACGTTTAATTCATAGTATGCGCTGCTATATTGTGCAGCGTATGCTATTTAGCGCTGCGTAACGCAGCCATTGTCTGCCTCCAGTTGAACTCCTGGTATTTTGTTCGAAATTTACCTGTGTAAATCGCTTCCACTGCGGGAGTTTAGCTTGGAATTAGACAATTTTTGGTAGCAGAGCGTGGTTCAGAAAACCACTAGATTTAAGATTATTTTAGTATAAGATTTTTAATCTACCTACATAAAAAAAAAAAAAAATTTATTGTGATTGTAGTGTGTGCCCTGTGTAGAATATCCTATCGGTAGGATCAGGGCCAATCAATTAGTGAATTGCTTTATTATCGTTGTGTTTACCCTGTGCGGATATCCTAGCGGTAGGATCAGGGCCGATTGTTTATTATTGTTTTTTTTTATTGTAAGGTTCGGTGTTACTTTGAGTTGGTACCATGGCTCCCACAATTACACAGCTTCAGGCAAAAATTAGAACGCACCTAATTTGGTTCGCGACTAAGCAGGCGATGGTCGGTCGCGGGGACCGAGAGGACGCACTCATCGCTTGTGCGCAACGGATTGACGAACGGGTCGCGGAGGTGTTGGATTGCCTCACTGGATGCGAGGAGTTATTTGATGGGACGCCTGATGAGGAGGCCAAACTTATGGTCCGGGCGAATGTGACCCAGTGCCTGGAGATGGGGCAGGAGATCCAGCAGGCGGCTGCTGTGATCACCAGGCGTAGGGCTGGGGAGCCGGACCCATCCCATGGTCCGCGGGGACCGGGGGTGCAAGTGCCCCTGCCGGCTGTGGCTATTCCGGTCTTCCACGGGGACTACACGGATTGGACCCGATTCCAGGATTTGTTTGACAGTGTGATTCATAACCGCACTGACTTGCAGCCGGCATATAAAATGGCACAATTGATGGCCAAGCTGCAAGGTGAGCCCCATGAGCTGGTAAAGCATCTACCAGTCGATGATGCAAGTTACGAGACGGCTCGCGGTTTGCTGATCGAGAGATACAGCAACAAACGTCTCATGATTGACCAACTCCTGGAACAGTGGCTCACCGTGCCGACCATCACACGAGGGACGGACCTCAGGGCCAAGGTCCTCAACCCTGTCTGCGTTGCAGTGAACGCTCTTGAGAGACAGGGGATGCCGGTGTCAGGCTATGATTATATCCTGGTCCACACGTTGTTGCGCCGCCTGCCGAGCGACATGGCCGCTCGTTTTGAACAGTCACACGGAGGTAAGACATCTGATTACCTCCCGACCTTCGAGGAGCTCAAGTCCTTCCTCGAGGCCGAGTGCAGGCGGGTAGATGCCCAATTTGGAGAGTCGCCTCACGCGGAGTCTGCGGCCGCTCGCCGCCCGGAACGGCCGGGTGCACAGGCGCGAGACGGTAAGAGTAGGCCACCCAGGCGATACAATGTCGCTAATTTGGAATCGAGGTGTGCCTACTGCAGAGAGGCGGGGCATCAGGTGACTACGTGTGAGGAGTTCGCTGCACAGCGGGTGCAGAAACGTCGTGGTGTGGTGCAGCAACGGCGTTGGTGCTTTAGGTGTATGGGGCCGCATCAGGTGCGAGAGTGCCCATCAAGCACCAACTGCAGGTACTGCCAGGGTGCCCACCATCAGCTCCTATGCATGAACCGCAGCGGAGATTACGGAGGCAGAGCTGACGCGGGTCAGCGGACGGAGTCTGCCCTACCTAGACGGGAGCAACGCTCCCCACCCCCTCCAAGGAGGAGTCCTTTCCCACCAGGGTTTCAGGGACGAGGCCAGGGACATCAGCAGGTGATGCCCCCTTCACCACGCGCGAGACAGTCACCACCTCGGCAGCAGGTGCCGGGACAGGGTAGGTGGTCACAGGTCCAAGGTCAGGGGCACCCATCACAGATACGTGATGCTACGGGCGGGTGCCAACACCAGGGTCAGAACATGCAGTACTCGGCGGGTCTGAACAACATGGTGAGTTCCCATGACCCACGCATGCCTCTCCCCTTGGCTGAGCACCCGCGGCTACAGGCGCGTCCACGGTACGCGCGCCTGCCGCAGGGTTATTATAGGCTGCCAGCCATGGCGTACAGGACCAGAGGTCCCTATCAGCAGGAGTGGGACCCACTCGAAGGTGTACGGAGAGAGGGGACCCCCCCGCAGGACGCGGACACTCCGCGCTTAGGTTCCTGCTAGGTAATCGCCGCCTACACGCCAGCTTCGGCCCCCCGGCCAATTACGGTATTGTTGCCTACGGCAATGATTTGGGTATGGGGATACGGTGGCCGCAGCATACAGGTAAGAGCCTTGTTAGATACAGGGGCTCAGGGTTGTATTGTGTCTAGTAAGCTGGTGAGTAGGCTACGCTTAAATATAAGGCCCACAACGGATGGGGCTGTAGGTATTGGAGGTGTAGATGTGCCTGACGTTCGGGGTCAGGTGAACTTCGAGTTCACATTAGGTAATACAGGTACAGGGGTCAGCTATCATGCCTCAGCAGTGGTGCTGGATGATGTGGTAGGGAAACTTCCTCAGGTTCGGTTACCGTCAACGGTACGAGGGTTAACCACAGGCTTAGAGCTAGCTGATCCTGACTTTGATACTCCTGGTACGGTGGACGTTCTCCTCGGGTCAGACGTCCTCGGGAGATTCTGGTGTGGCAGAAAACGGGTACTTCAGCAAACTGGTTTAGTGGCCGTTGATACCACAGGGGGGTATGTTATTTTTGGCCCAGTTTGGAGATCTCAGGACCTACCAGAGGGCGATACGGTGCTCTATGGTAGTGTGTTGTCGGAGGTGCTGCAGAGGTTTTGGGAGTCTGAGGAGCCACCCACAGCGGATAGACGGAAGCCAGAGGATGACGAGTGCGAGCTGTTCTATCAGTACAACACTGCACGAAGTTCGTCAGGTAGGTTTGTTACCAGGCTGCCATTTCTCCCAAACCGCCCCTCCTTAGGTAGTTCGCGACAGATCGCGGAACGGAGACTACTGGCTATGGAGAGAAAGATGAAGCGAGATGCAGCACTTCGGCAGAAGTATATCGAATTCATGAGGGAGTACCTAGAGTTAGGCCACATGTCGGTGTCCAGCATAGATTGGAGGTGTGTCGAGCATTACTATATACCACACCTGGCTGTTTTGAAGTCACCGGAGGCGAAGATACGGGTAGTGTTTGACGGTTCTGCTCCTACATCGAATGGTGTGTCTGTGAACCAGTGTCTGCACGCGGGTCCCAAGTTGAACCGGGACATTGTGGACATCCTCACAGATTTTCGGTTGCACCAAGTAGCGTTCGTCGCAGACGTCAAAATGATGTTTCGCCAAACAATTATACACCCAGATGACCGTCGGTACCAGCTGATTTTGTGGCGTGAGAGCCCTGACGAGCCGATGGTCACTTATGAGCTTAACACGGTAACGTATGGTCTGAAGCCAAGTCCGTTTTTGGCAGTACGCACGCTGCGAGAGTTGGCCGCACAGGAAAGGGTAAGATTCCCTCAAGCCGCAGCAGTACTGGATCGCGACGTCTACGTGGATGACATCTGCACGGGTGCAGATAGCGTGCAACAAGCACTGCTACTACGAGACGAGCTGATCGCGATCATGGAATCAGGAGGTTATGAGTTGCGGAAATGGCTGTCCAGCTGTCCAGAGCTCCTGGCCGGGTTGCCAGGTGAGTTCCAGCAGGACCCGCACCTTTTCGAGAACCCGGACAATCCAAATACGTTGAGCATCCTAGGGGTGCAATATAGGCCAACGCATGATGTCTTTACGTATCAGATCGAGCCAGACCTTTTGCAGAAGACTTGGACGAAGCGTTCGGTATTATCGACGATCGCCAGAACTTTCGATCCTAACGGGTGGATCGCACCGGTGACGTTCATGGCGAAGTGCTTCTTGCAAAGGTTGTGGATAGCAAACTTGGGTTGGGAAGACCAGCTCTCCGGAGAGCTGTTGAATGATTGGACCAAGTTTGTGACCACCTTACCAGGGATCGTACGCATCGCCATACCTCGCAAGTTGCTCCCATCGGTGGGATGTAAGGCTACCCTACATGGGTTTTGTGATGCCTCGGAGCGAGGGTACGCGGCAGCTGTCTATTTGCGGACAGTCAGTTCAACGGGAACTGTAGACGTGCGTCTAGTTATGGCCAAGAGTAAGGTGGCTCCGGTTAGGACAAGATGGACCATTCCAAAGTTGGAATTGGCGGGAGCAGCGCTTCTCACGCGCTTGCTACATCATGTCGCTAGTAATCTACGCGGTACCATCACTTTGGATGAAACGGTGTACGCATGGACCGACAGTAGGATAGTTCTGTGCTGGTTACAGACGTCGGTACATACTCTTGAGGTTTTCGTGGCAAATCGGGTGTCACAGATTAAAGGATCGGAAATTCCGTTGGTATGGAGACACGTACCGGGAGAACAGAACCCAGCGGACTGCGCCTCACGGGGATGTAGGGCCCCTGATTTGGTAGGTCACTCACTGTGGTGGGGACCTCAGTGGCTGACTGAGTCACCTGAGAGATGGCCATACAATGAGTGCGGGTCGCCGCTTGGGCCACCTGATCGAGGTTTGCGAGTGAACGTAGGGCAGATCGTACCTAAGCCTAGTGCGGCTTTCTTGCTGGAACGATACAGCTCCCTCGACAAACTTCTAGGGGTGACAGGTTGGATCAAACGATTCGTGAACAACTGTAGAAAACCTCAAGCAGAACGGAACTTGGCACCTGTCCTCTCGCCTGCGGAGCGGAATGCGGCTCTAAGTTTATTGGTTAGGGTCGTCCAGGCGGAACATTTTGAGGAAGAGGTCAGGCTGCTCAGGGATGGCCGTGGAAAGCTGAAGGGTCGTCTTGTGCGCCTCAACCCGTTCGTGGACGAGCATGGAATGCTCCGGGTTGGAGGTAGACTTCGGAACACTAACCTGCCCTTTTCAGCACGGCATCCGCTGTTACTCCCAAAGAAGGGACCTTTGGTAGAACTTATAGTTAGGGATCGTCACCAGAAAAACTCGCATGCGGGCTGCAATGCACTTTTGGCTATTCTGCAGCGCGAGTTTTGGATTTTGTCTGGACGACGTACGGTACGGAGCATTGTGTTTCGGTGCTTGCCTTGCTATCGGTTGAAGGCAGCCACAATGCAACCTCAGATGGGAGACCTCCCACCGGACCGGGTGACGGAAGCCTGGACGTTTGCGGGTGTGGGAACGGACTTTGCGGGGCCTTTTATGGTAAAGGCATCACGCCTTCGCAACGCGAAGTCAATCAAGGCGTATTTGTGCGTGTTTGTGTGCCTAGCAACCAAGGCCGTCCACTTGGAACTCGTGGCCGACCTCACTACGGAGGCTTTCTTAGCAGCTTTAGATAGATTTGTGTCGCGAAGAGGGCGACCAGCGCTGATCAGGTCGGACTGTGGTACCAACTTTAAGGGCGCTGATCGATGTATGAAAGAAATTATAACGTTTTTATCGGAAAACGAGGAAGCTATCGGCACGAGCCTCTCCCGTCAGGGCATTAACTGGGTGTTCGATCCACCAGGATGCCCCCACTGGGGTGGTATATTTGAAGCGGTTGTAAAGTCCGCTAAGACGCATTTGATGCGCGTTATAGGTTTAACGATATTAACCTTTGAGGAGCTAGCGACCGTGTTTTGTAAAATTGAGGCCGTTCTCAATTCACGTCCTTTGTGTCCGCTTAGCTCAGATCCGAATGATCTGGAGGCCCTGACACCAGGGCATTTCTTAATTGGCCGACCACTTAACGCCTTGCCAGAGTACCCCTACACAGAGGTCAGTAGCAATCGTTTGACGCGTTATGAGTTGCTGCAGCAAATGTCTCAGAATTTTTGGAAGCGATGGTCGCTTGAGTATTTGCACATTCTGCAGCAACGCCTTAAGTAGACGGACAGAACTGAACCCCCTCGCATCGGAGATCTCGTTCTGGTTAAGGATGCCAACCTGCCGCCACTGCGATGGCGCAGAGGGCGCATTCTCAACTTGTTCCCAGGTAGTGATGGCACTCCTCGAGTCGCGACAGTTCAGGTAGGGGATTCAGTTCTTAAGCGAGCAATAGCAACGCTATCTCGTCTCCCCAGTAGTGAATAGGCCTAAGGGATTCGGCCTAGGGCGGGTGAATGTTTAATATTTAGCGTTGTTATGCTGGGGTGAGTTAGGTATTAATGACGGTCTATGAATGCGGAGCGGTGCTCGATCGCACGCGTCGCTCTGGGCGTGTGTTGTCCCTTTCTCACTCGCAGGGCGAGACGGGCGACGTGCGCGCAGACCGCCTGACGGCGCCACGCGGTGATTTCTGCACCGCAGTCAGTCACTCGAAAACCGTTCGGACGTCGAGTATCGTGTTTGTGCGGATTTCCCGCCACGAGTTTTGTGATGCCGCGTGTAATGGACGATTCAATTTGAGATCGCGCGTGTTGATGCATCGTATTATTGCGGTTCTCCTGGGTTATACTAGAATACCAGGCTTAGTGATTGTTGGATGTCTCGACGTCTTCCACGTGAGCGTCGCGTTGAATAGGCATCAAGTGGCCATATCGGCTCGCGTTTTGTACGGCCCTAATTCGTGTTGGGTCACGCGTAATGACTAATATCAAAGTGAAATACGAACAGAACCTGTGAGTGGTTTGAAGTGAATAACGCGCCAAGGCTGTAGTGGAATGCTGGGTGTCGATATCTTTTCCACCCAGCCCTGTAAGTACCAACGGAATTCCTATTTGATCCATTCCCTGAACTTCCTTTCTCCGTTGGGTATTTATGCATTTGCGCCGGCACGTGACTGTAAGTGATAAAACTGTTTATTCGTGTTAATGGTGTGTTCCCTTTAGTCACATTTGTTGTACCATATCATTGTGACTCCTTAGTACGAATTGCGGAATTCGTGGGGTGATATAATTTGGAGGTACTTACTTATAATCTAGTGCTAATACGTGTGACGTAACGCCAGATCGGCAGACGGTATTTACTACCGACTTAAGTTATGTAAGGGTTGGAACACATCATTAGCCAATTTCAATCAACTTAGTTAATTAAGTTAAATAGATTTAGGTTCACGTTTAATTCATAGTATGCGCTGCTATATTGTGCAGCGTATGCTATTTAGCGCTGCGTAACGCAGCCATTGTCTGCCTCCAGTTGAACTCCTGGTATTTTGTTCGAAATTTACCTGTGTAAATCGCTTCCACTGCGGGAGTTTAGCTTGGAATTAGACATAGTGTATGAATCAACATATATACCCAGGAATTAGAATACTTGTGTCAAACTATTATCATAAACAGACGCTCGCATTCTTATGACCACTATTATATGACAGTTGCATAAACTACTATTAAAACATCGAAAAGGAAAATAATTTCTATGATCTCATTTATTGCAGACAGAGGGAAGTCTTGCTCAAAGCAATAAGGCAGATGATGAATAGCCAGCAGGGTTCTCTGAGTTATATTTGTCTCAATATATTTAATAATGCCGTGTGGTACCGGCTTAGCATCACCCCATTTCTTTCCCGGGAGTCGCGAGAGGCGACTTAGGTACTCGAGGGCGTGTATTGTAATTTTTGGCGATGGGTTGACAGTTTGTCGCTATGGCGATACACAATTTTCCGAATGACCTTCAAATATTGGTCAGACGTTGCATAAATGACCTTTTTTGCAGCTGTTTACGCTCTGCCTACCTACAAGAGATTGTAGAGTGAGAGTGTGTGGGTGAGAGTTGTAATAATTTACTGGACGCTCGTTCCCTCATGCCTTGTTGAATATTAATTTCACTCGGAAAATTGACTGCGGTTTCCCCCAAATATACTTGAGTTGTCGAATGATAAGGTTTCGATTTATCGGCGCCGAGTGCGCTCAAAGGGTAGCTTGTTGGCGAGGGGAAGCAACACTTCACGTTGAGTGTGTGTCTGCCAAATAACGCGTTGGCAAGTTAGTTGCGTCGCTTCAAAACGTACGATTTGGTTAAATTTTTAATATACTTTTGACGAAAACTTACGAGGAGGTTTATTTATACGTAGAAAATTGTTATGTGATCGTTTGTTTCAATTTTAAAGTACCACTTATCGATACAAATTTTGAAACTAGATTTCCGCACAGCGATTTCAGCCGCTGCCACTAATTTTCCCGTGGTAATACTTTGTTTTCCTGCGGTAAAAAGTAGAAATGTATTTGGATCTTTCATATAAAGTGTGTACCAGCATGTCTAGTCAGTTTGTACGACAGGTCACTGTTTTCTTTTCGTATTGCGGCCTATGTTCCTTAGGAAAAGTTGTTCCTTATCACCAGCTCGCCCTGAGTTTTCAGTATCGGTCACTAGTTATAATGTATCTGTCATATTTATACAATTTTATAGATCTGTTTAAACTACAAACACAAAGAAAGTATTGGCGGCGGCGCGCCGATAAAAATGCAGAACCTACATGAAGTCCTTCTTAATTGCAAAACTTCTTTGTTTTGTTTTCCAAATACGCCTTTATTTATGGCTTCATTAACTTAATTGTCACCTAGGGAATATTTTTGGAAATTACCTCTGAAGATTGTCAAAGTCTTGTAGAGCCACTGAATATAAAACACCCCTATAATTCGGTATGTAAAGTTCCAATTTCACACAAGACTGGCTCTTACCTGCAGATTAATCTTGAACGATCTATTAAAATGCTATCCAGCAATTCATTATAAATGCATAAAATCCAAATAAAGATGTCTGTTTAGTGGTTTCACTCGCTTTATTTGGGTTTTATTGATCTGATTGAGTACACTCACATGACATTGAAAAAAGCATTAATTAACTCAACACACATCAAGAAAATGACAAATTTGTGAGGTGGTACTCCTGCTTGTCATTCGGATGCGTCTGTCAAACGACTTTTTCAGATAACACCGTAAACATACCGTAGCCGTATTTGTATGAAAATAAGATCAAAATTCGCAATTTCCTTAAGTCTGACAAGCACATGCGTTACGGTGCGTTGAAAATACGCCGCAACGAAAGACAAGTCTGCCCTGTTACGCCTATCTACGTTATCTTTAGTTACATGAGTTACGCGCAACAAGCTTAATCGTATTCCTTAGGTCCCATTTATATACGTACGAGTTCATATTTACAAGAAATATTAATCATTTTAATATTACATCCAAAAAACAAAACTCATGTAACTCAATTTTTGTATGGAGTAGCTTTGCGTATCTACTATAACTCTAGATACATGAGATACGCAAAACCGTACGCATCGAGACGAGTCGCGCGGACCTCCGGCATATTGAGTTACATGAGATAGGCAAAACAAAGCTTGTATGAACTTGCCGGCGTCCGAAACGAATTGCCATTAGGAGATAAAGTTTCTGCCCATGAGTGTCGATGAGGCGAATATGGAGTGTTATCCAGAGAATTGACAGCAGCGCTTCCTGTGAATGCAACACCTGGCACTGCACTCGCCAATCCGCCTGCCAAGCGTGGTTATGTTCAGCAGTGGACTGTTGTGGCCGTTAAAGTTAGAGTTGAAAGGTACATGGTGTTTATTTTAATTCTATTATTAAGTACTTCTTTTATTCAGAATACGTTTTGTGAACATAATATACAAGGTGTTTGTTTTAATTTATTTATCAACCCAATTTTTTTATGTAAAGGATAATGTCAAGGATTTAGATGATAGTGCGGTGCAATAAAAGCTTCAAATTAGTGAAAACTTTTTGATCTCCATGTTCTATAATATTAATTCGATTGCATGTTTTAAACATAGCTTATAAGTGTATTTTATGATCTCTAAATATATTAATGATTGTATTGAACTGCTTATACTTATTTGAAAGATTTAATTATTATGATTATTGAGAAAAACAAAAGATTTCGATGACGTAAAGCACAAATTATTTTTAATTATCACCACTTTTTTTTTTAATAAAGTTAGCTTTTTAATATCATTTTCTTCTCAAATACATTATCTAATTATGGAGAATTTCATTGTTTAATTGGTTATTATAATAATAAATACTTTAAATAATTTTATTTAACTTACTTTGATTCTTTTTTTTTTTTATGATGTGTTTGCTCTTGACTCTAGTCTAGGTCATAGGACAGAGACAAAGTCTAAGATGGAGCGAGCTCACCCAGAAGAAGCCTGTTCACTTTTACTTTTTTTTCATAATATTCCCCAAAATTAAATATGTTCTCTACCTAAGTTAACACAATTTTTAGCAATCGTTAATAATGTCCACAGCATCAATTTTACGCTCCCCAAATGTCTTCAATTGATCAACCTTCAATGTCAGTGTTTTACACGATAAGGAAGCTAAAAGATTTGCAGCATAAATTTTTTATCTCTTGTAATTTTTGATTTAATTAATTTCTCTTAATAATTTTATATTTACTAATAGATTACCTTATAGAGTGTAAAAATCAATAACTGAAAAATTATAAAAGTTAATTGGACCTCTTATACAAGACGACTTGGTCAGCTGACACTTATGTATAGAAAGTATTTTTTTTCATATTTTGACCTGAGTTTCATGGTAAAAGTGGTTATGTTTTATGGGCTGGTTTATGTCTTTAATTATTTCGGACAATTCCTTTTTACACCATGTATGCTGACCAGTCTCAGCGTCGCCTCGAGACGTGTTGGACTCGGGATGAATTTGGACAAGACGAAAGTCATGTTCAATCAACACATCATCCCCGAGCCGCCAGTCGCCTTGAAGTTGTCCAGAGGTATGTGTACATTGGGCAAACTCTGAAGCTGGGTAGAGACAACTTTGAGGCTGAAATCACCAGAAGAGTGCAGCTGGGCTGGGCAGCATTTGAGAAGTTGCGTCTCTTGCATATCTTGGAATCACCCTTGCCACAATGCCTCAAGACCAAGGTGTTCGATCAGTGCGTCCTGCCAGACATGACCTATGGAGCCGAGACGTAGAACCTGGCAGTAAAACTGGCCCACCGGTTACATGTCACTAGGAGAGCTATGGAAAGGTCTATGCTCGGTATCTCTAATGGATAAAATCCGGAATGAGACTATCCGCAAAAGGACCAAAATAACGGACATAGTCTGGCAGTGTAGCAAACTGAAGGAGGCCACGCTTCGGCAAGCGAAGTGTTGGACGACCTCCGGACAGGTGGACCAATGACTTAAAGAAGGCGGCTGTAGCGACTGGATAGCGAAAACGGGAGATTGTGGCCTATTGCGTACCCTGGGGGAGGTCTATGTCCAGCAGTGGACTGCTATAGGCTGATGTATGTATGTAATAGATCAGCCTGTATATTAAAATACCTACCTTACGTTTAAATCTGATGTATTTTCATATTTTTCCACTACCACACCGTAATAGATCACCCTGTATACTATCCAAGTAGGAAATAATCTGAGATTATACTGTTTTGCCTATGTCCTGAAACTAAACTTGTAGGAGATTAGCATTTCAATAAAATGTTGCTCTTGACGCGGCTATCTCATGTATCTTAGATACAGTACCACGCGTAACACGATTTGTATGAGAAATAAAGGAGCAAAAATATTAAAATCGTTATATTTTACTACACACTTGAAAATAAGAAAAAATTTAAATGAGGAATGCATTCTATGATTGTTGTACTCCAATTCATAAGAAAAAATTCTTCATAGAATGAATGTTATGTAAGTTATGAGCAAATATTATTTTCAAAGTAAAAAGTGGATTTGTGGCAAATGGCAGTCTGAAAGATACATTAGATAGGCGTAACAGGGCAGAAGTGGGAGAACCGCCTTAAACTGTTTCCTAGTCAGAGCCTTAAACAAAGTATGACGGTAAAAAACACAAAATTCAGGCCATTCCAATAATCCATACTTGACATATCTCAGTTCCATACTAAAAAAGTTGTCAACAAAGAAAAACGGACCCTCTGCCATAGCATTAGCATGGATCTGACAGCTGTCAAATATGGCTAATTGGGATGGCCGTCCTGTAATATGACTAAAAGATAGACTGATCAGACTGGCTGATAATAAATACAAGGAGCTTCTGGATGACGGACTTTTTCCTAAAACACTAATCTTAATTTACACATAAACTTTTCTCAAGGAACATTGTGCTAAGTATTTGAAAAATATGGACACGTTCAAACAAAAAATCTGCTGACAAAGAAATTTTATATGGAAGGGGCATTTTTCTTATCCATATTTTGTTCCTGTACAGGTTAAACAGGCTAAGGTAAGAGTTTTCGGAAAAGTACATCCATTCGGAAACTCTCTGTATAAGTCTTGAGAAATAATAATGAGTCGGGTGTCAATATCGGTAATTGATTGATCTGGCTGCGTGTAGTATAGCAGCTGTCAGACAGGGGGCTTCGATCCATCATCGTGTGAATGCCATCACCCCACCAGACACCCCCCAGTCTAAACTACTCCTCCCGGTAGAACTACGGATAATCTTTGCGGTAAACTTGTTTATAAACTTATAATATGGGTCCTGATTTTGTCAGTACCTACGCAGATCGCAGTGTTTCTTGTCAATTATCATACTTTGCAATGTAATTTCTATTTTATTTGTTTAGAACCTATGGCTATTCAATAAATGCATTTGATTATATTTGTACACACACATACATATCAAGCCTATAATCCCTTGCGGGGTAGCAGAGCATAAACGGCCGCAATAAACGGACATTCGCGCCACGTCTGACAAACATTTGAGCGTCATTCGAAAAATTGTGTATCGCCATAGTGACAGGTTGTCAGCCCATCGCCTACTATTGCAATACACACCCTCGAGTCCTTTAGAGACTCCCTCAGGGAAGAAATGGGGTGATGCTATTCTAAGCCGGCATCACACAGCCAATTATTTGAATTATAATTATCACATTTGATTTGTAAGGACGAAGTATTGCAATGTATTTCAATCGCAAGCACTATCAAAGCTACAGTTGTGTTAAGGTTAATTGCTCTGCAAGTGCATCTGTAAACAAAATGCCGCCTTTATTAACCAAGAAATCACCTATCTAAGAATGTGAAATTATTCTCCTGCTATTTCACCGTAGCTAATTGCTACGCAACTACGAGATGCGTAGCTTGTTGCTACAAGCAATGATAATAATTCTTAATTTCAAATATTTTAAGTATGACATAAGGGTTTTACGTTGTAGCATTCTGCTACAATTACTACCATTTTTCTAAATATTTCCTGAAATCCATTTTATTTTATCAATTTATTTGTTTACTTTCTTGATGTTATGTCAACCTCTCAAAGTTGACGGCTATCTATACATCATAGAGCCGCGTAGCTTTCTACTAAAAAGTTATTATACATTGATCTACCTCTTCGTATTTTCTGACCTCCTGGTACTTGTATCTAAATTTACTACGCCTGGCACTCTCCCTCTCCCTCCGGAGGAACTGAGGTCCCGAGCCCTCCAGCGTGCCTCGGAGCCATCCTCATAACCACCTCATCATCAAGCTAATATGAGATGCCAACAGATCTCCATGGACAGCGACGACTGGCCACTGACAAGTTCCATGATCTCAAAATGACGGCTGACGAGGTCGACGATCGTCGAAGATTCTAGAACCGAAGAGGATGACGATCGAAATGAAGAGCGCGATCGTCATCGAAGCTTCTGGAAATGAACATGACTATCGAAATGAAGACTGTGACAGTCAGCGTCAGACGAGGGTATAAAAGCCACGTCAAGCAGCTAGGGGATCAGTTTTTGTCTGGACTCTAAGTTGTGATCTCGAAGACTCCCAGTATAGTCTCTCACTGAGTAACCACTGTAACAGTCTATTTTAGCCTTAAAAGTCTCCCCTCAAGCGCCTACGCCTCGTCGGATTGAAGATACTGCTGCTGCGAAGACGCTCCTCGCGCTGGACGCGCCGCCGTTACCTTCTGTGTGAGTGGCCAGGTTATAATTTTGGTTTTCGTATCAGGAGGTGGTTATCTGTTAATTCTTTAATAAAGCCTTATCGTTTACGTTCCCTCTTTTACTCCCTCGGCCCCTCACTTAGCGTGCGGGCGCGAGGCTTGCTAGGGTGCCTACACACAGGACACTCTACCCACACTTACTCACTCACGCCCTCCGGGGTCACAGGCACTCGTGTTCGCGAGACCACTCTACAAATACTTAGCTATAAGTATTCACCTGCGGTTACCTTGGCTCCCTGAGCGCCGGTGCCTCTCGGAGCCTAGATAACACGACAGTTTGGCGCCCAACGTGGGGCTAGTGACACGCTAAATAAGCCTTAACACTACCATGTGGGTTTTAAGCTGGAGCGGATGACAACTCCTAAAACAAGCCTTGCGTCATTAACTGAGGTATACTCAGAGAGCAGCATACCTTGGAGTAGGAGCCATTGAATGTGAGCCCTACCCCAAACTTTGGATGTATGAATGAATGGTGAAGCCTGAAAGTAAATTTATGCTAGGTAAGGTAGCTGCTCATAACCTCAAAATTTTTGTTACAGCAAAAATTTTCTCGAGGTCGCGGGGGAAATGTAGCATTCTGCTACAATTACTACCATTTTTCTAAATATTTCCTGAAATCCATTTTATTTTATCAATTTATTTGTTTACTTTCTTGATGTTATGTCAACCTCTCAAAGTTGACGGCTATCTATACATCATAGAGCCGCGTAGCTTTCTACTAAAAAGTTATTATACATTGATCTACCTCTTCGTATTTTCTGACCTCCTGGTACTTGTATCTAAATTTACTACGCCTGGCACTCTCCCTCTCCCTCCGGAGGAACTGAGGTCCCGAGCCCTCCAGCGTGCCTCGGAGCCATCCTCATAACCACCTCATCATCAAGCTAATATGAGATGCCAACAGATCTCCATGGACAGCGACGACTGGCCACTGACAAGTTCCATGATCTCAAAATGACGGCTGACGAGGTCGACGATCGTCGAAGATTCTAGAACCGAAGAGGATGACGATCGAAATGAAGAGCGCGATCGTCATCGAAGCTTCTGGAAATGAACATGACTATCGAAATGAAGACTGTGACAGTCAGCGTCAGACGAGGGTATAAAAGCCACGTCAAGCAGCTAGGGGATCAGTTTTTGTCTGGACTCTAAGTTGTGATCTCGAAGACTCCCAGTATAGTCTCTCACTGAGTAACCACTGTAACAGTCTATTTTAGCCTTAAAAGTCTCCCCTCAAGCGCCTACGCCTCGTCGGATTGAAGATACTGCTGCTGCGAAGACGCTCCTCGCGCTGGACGCGCCGCCGTTACCTTCTGTGTGAGTGGCCAGGTTATAATTTTGGTTTTCGTATCAGGAGGTGGTTATCTGTTAATTCTTTAATAAAGCCTTATCGTTTACGTTCCCTCTTTTACTCCCTCGGCCCCTCACTTAGCGTGCGGGCGCGAGGCTTGCTAGGGTGCCTACACACAGGACACTCTACCCACACTTACTCACTCACGCCCTCCGGGGTCACAGGCACTCGTGTTCGCGAGACCACTCTACAAATACTTAGCTATAAGTATTCACCTGCGGTTACCTTGGCTCCCTGAGCGCCGGTGCCTCTCGGAGCCTAGATAACACGACAACGTTTAATTGATAAAATTGGTAATTTCACCACGATGAAAAAACAATTGCCACACAAAAGTTTTAACTTTAATGCGTGACGAAGACTTAGAAATAGAAACAAGTCATATAATTACTCGCTCGAGAGAAAAGAGAGATTACTCGCTATTTACTGTGCCACTTTCGCATCCCACATCGAGTTTTTCGCAACCATTAGGTGTTTTTTGTAATTTTTTTACGCGCGTTTATTTCACTTTTCTCATTCCACACTTCACTGTCACGGGAACAACATGTCACTTCGATCTGACAGTGAAAAACAGCCCGCGCGTCATTTGTCACCGTCAGCCACTCAAAGAGGGGCCAACTTTATTTTATAAAGACATCTTTGTAAAGTACTGTGCTTACTCCCAATTTCCCATGTTCTATTTTATTATGTTACACCTGAGTAAAAATTGTGCTCTATAGTAAAAAGTATTATCACTTGGGCAGAAAGTCATCTTCGTTTGAATTTGAAAATATTTAAAATCGCCTCTGTATATATTTATTTAGGAATTTTTCATAAAAAAATATTTGATGAAGCCGAATAATACTGGGCCTTCAAAATGTTCACCAATCATCCTATTTAAATGTAAATTTAGTAAATCTATTTGAAAATTACGATGATCAATAAGTGTGAAATGAATGTGTAAAGGTCTTGAAGGTACAAAATATAAAAAACACAATACGTTATTATAATAAACACAACGTTAATATAATAGCGTTACAGTGTGCCGTTTTTTGAACGCAAATTCAAAATTTTCTTTCGTCTGACAGACGCATGCGTCATAAATACGACCATCAGTCATTAAGAGTTTCAAATTAAGCTGAAACAAAATCCAAATTTTTCTTTTTAATAAAAGTTTTAACAATTGTATACTATTTTATCACCTATTTTTCAATTTTTTCTAACCAACTTTTGCTATTATGTCTGCATTTAAACCATGATATTTGCTGGCGTAGGGTAATTACGAAAGTTCATTGTGTTGTAATGCCTACAGCGTATCAAACTCGCATTAATTTGCTGTTTATATGCTTCGGTAAACCAACCCATTTGCCCACAATTGGTTGGCCACAAACAGTAAATTTTATGATCTTTAAATGGTTATATCGCAGCTTTATTTAATTACCTAATGTACTAGGTATATTGTAATACGAAAAGCAATAATGCTCTTTTATGCTCATAATAAGGCTTGTATGTAACAATTTTAACTGAATTTCCAAACAAAAGTATTTTAGACCAAAATGTGTGCTTGATGGTGTTTAAATGAACATTCAAATTATTTTATTTATATTTACGTAATCTTTAATTTTAAATCTAGATGAAATTTAATTTGTTTGTTAACATTAGTATATCTTTTCTCATATAAGTGGCATCGCATGTCTTTTTTGAGAATAAAGTATCTTCAAACCGAAGACAAAAAATTAGTTATTATGTGACTATGTATTTCCAATACATTGTATATACATACAATAGCGTAACTGCAGGCATAGCGTGTCAGTGCGTCGAGATAGCGCGGCGACCTAATGAGGCAGTGCTCTGATAACGCTAGTTATGCCTGTAGGCTACTGCCGCGCGGCTTGTTAGTACACATATGGGAACGGTTTATTGTCGACAGTAATTTGAGACAAAACATTTAGGATTTCAGGTTGCCAGTTTCCAATACATTGCATATGCAATATCGTAATTGCAAGCATAGCGTGTCAATGCGTCGAGATAGCGCGGCGACCTAATGAGGCAGTGCTCTGATAACGCTAGTTATGCAAGTAGGCTACTGCCACGCGGCTTGTTAGTACACGTGTGGGAACGGTATACTGTCGATAGTAATTTGTGACATAAGTAAAAATCAATTTCTTCATGGGCCCCAGGTATCATTTTAACCTTTTACATACAGGTTATTGAATAAACCAGTGTACTCGTAAGTTGAACCCTTAAAGGGGTAAGTTGATTCGCTACTAAGTACCCCTAGAGAGCCATGGTGGAAACTATCCTGGGCAATTTTAATGTCAGTAACTGACAGGACAAAGAGCAGGTGAGAGAAGAAAGAAAGTTTTGGAGGCCAAAATCTATATTTGGCCACTGAAGAAGAAAAGTTGTTAACAAATTACTTACCATACAGCATCGTAAAGCAATTTTTCTTGCTGTAATTCTTGTATAAAAATACCTGCTTCTTTATAAATTCTTATATTACGCCTATATCCCTTACGGGGTAGGCAGAACCCGTAAAAAACGAGTATTTACGCCATTTGACAAACATTTGAGGGTCATTCAGAAAATTGTGTTTACGCTATAGTGACAGGTTGTCAGCCCATCGCCTTAAATTGCAATACACATACAACGCTGGAACCCTTGAGTAACCCCTCACGAACGACACCCACTTAATAAAAATACCTGTTTGCTTATCTACTTAATATTTTACCTCTTCAATTTATGAGCGCTTATCTATGTTACAAACCATACTTCTAAAGTTACAAAGCTGAAAACCCAAGCGAGTGTTTCATTGTTGAGAAATTTCTCGTAAATTTTGCGCTATGGGCAAAGTTAGTGTATAATTTTACTTGTTTCTGTTTATTATAAGCCGGTGAAGTTGGTCGTGGCCTCGTTGCTCGTTGCGTGGATAATCAGCTTTGCAAATGTGGCGTGGGAACACTGATTGTGTGGTTAACAAACATACCTAGTCCTAGCGTGAACAAAGAAATAAAACAGCTACTTTCTTTCTTAGCTGAAATGAGTAGTAGCGGAGTACCAAAGTCGGACGGTATAGGTTGTTTGCCCACTAAGCCTACAATATTGACAAGTCTTTAAAGCATTCTTATGCCTCATTGTATGCAGTTGCATACACTTGTTTATCCAAACTCTCCAAAAAAAACTCAGTCATACACTTTTCCAAACGTCGGCAACGGCGATTGCAAGGTCTGATGTCAAATTCAATACGAGAACATAATATGGCTTGATATGAATTTTTGAAAATTCTTTACTTCAGCTGTTGTTTAATGTCAAGTCAGCAACTGAACAACAACTTAACTAAACAACTGAACAACAGCTGAACAACAACTGAACAACATCTAAACAACATCGGAACAACAACTGAACAAGTTCTCCTAGAAATATATGTATTTCAGGACACTGATTTTTTGTCTCCCCGTCGTAATAATAATTATAACCATATTTTTTTCGGTATTTATTGTATTCGACCTAAGTTCCTTGGGGAAAATTATTCCTTAGCTACGTCGGGACTTGAGCCAGGGACCGTGGAGTACCGCTCCCTGCACTACCAACTGAGCAACCGACACCACAAGGTCCCAGGTTCAAGTCCCGGCGTGCGCTTACATTTGTTAAATTTCTTATTTTCATTTCATTTATGAAAATAAAACAGCACTGTAAGTGCATCATAAAACATCCTTCATAGTGACACGGGAAGCGTTTTTATTTTATACCAACACTATATATGATTTATTTGAAGTTAGTGAAGAATTTTAAATTACAAACATGAGTTTACATTTTCAGATTGAGGAATTTTGTTTGCTGGAATTGGAGTTGAAAGAGGCGTGTGTGTCAGACAAGAATGTGCAAACGAGATGGTTGAGTGATGGAGGCGAGGCGCGAGCGCGGCCACAGTACGTACAAATATTTATATATTTATTATTTTATTTTTTTGTATTTGAAAGATTTACAGACAAATTCGAACTGCATATTACTAGATAGGTAAAATATTACAATGCTATTAACAAATCTCCGCCAATAGAATTTACAGATGACATAATACTGAAAAAGAAAGAGTACTTTAGAGAGAAGAGAAAACAAGTAAGTTAATCAAATTAAAAGAAAGTGGTACATACAATCATTTCGCTTGGTTGAGGTGAAGTGGAATTTCGTCATTGATCGTTTATTATACCAATAAAAATGATCAAGCAGTAGTGAAACTTCAAGCTAACGCAAGTAAAACTCACTCACACAGACGCACGACGTCGTAACAGGGCAACTCGACACGGATTCTCGCCGGGTGACAGTCGGGGTCGCCGCGCCAAGAAAACGACTTAATAAATTTCACACAATAAGTAGTAGCCTGGGATTATATTTCAGTAAAATAAATTTGTTTTTGTGTTATAAGTTTATTTAAAAATGGATTTAAAAAGACTCTTCATCGAGAGTGACAACCTTTACATTTCAACTAACAGTAAATAGTTATTCAGAAACGCGTCGAGTTTCGCAACTGCAAAAGCCTTTGCAGTGTGTTAGGAAAAATACTAATAAAATTTAACGCCTAATCTAGACGTAACACTGAACAAATTTTCCTAGCACCATTGTTTCGAAAAACGAAAACGAAAAAGAAAAATTATCCCAACCAAGTTTTGTTGCTTCTCGATTCATCATCATCATCATCATATCAGCCCACATCTACCCACTGCTGAGTATAGGCCTCTTCTTTTTCTCGCCATCTGCGCCGGTCCTGTGCCTCCCGCGTCCACTATTTGCCAGCAATGGTCGCTAGGTTGTCCGTCCATCTAGCGGGTGGTCTGCCTACTGGACGTTTAGTTGTTCTTGGCCGCCACTCCATTACCGCCTTCGTCCACTGTATACTGATGACTATTAATTATACTGTGCTGATGTACTACCTACTGTGACGCGGCGCAGGCGCTCGCTCGCATGCACAGCTTATTAGCCGCCCTTTGAAGCTCAGTCGAGGTGATTAATCGCTGTTTATGACGTCATCTAACAAGGAAATTTGGTGTCTGTGATGAAACTGGAATTGGTGAGATCTTATTATCCTAGATTACCTATGCATGAGTTTATTGAGCTAGCTGTGCGCCCAACGATTTCACTCACCGGTAAATATTTTCCTTAACTAGTGTTTCTTTTACGAATGTTCTTTTATCTATTACTATATAAATGTCATATCTCTATAAAGTTGTCATGAGTTAGGTATTATGAAATACAAATTTGGAAATCTTATGCCTGTCGCTAAGTGAAGATAAAAAACATGCATAGCCTACTTAGATATAACTGCTTCAAAGCAAAATTTCATCTTCGAAGTAGTTATGTTGATCTTCAGTAAATATTGACCTAAATACGGGAAAAATAAAATCTCTTTCTCTCTTCTCTCAATTTTTTACATACATACACATAGATCACGCCAATAATCCCTTACAGAGTAGGCAGAGCATAAATGGCCTTAATAAACGGTCATTTACGCCACATCTGATTTTTACTCCCTGTATAAATAGCTTATATTTTATGTAATCCAAAGTCGTAGCGTATTCAAATGGAGGCAATACAAATGTTTATGCCTTAAAGCATCACCGTCTCACCACCAGCGGGAAACCAGACTTTACGATATCGATATTAGTTCGTATTGTATCCTAGCCCGGGAGCAAGAGGGGTGCGGGGTGCAGGCGAGGGGCGGGGGTGTCACGTGTGACTACGCATACGTATTTACAGAATGATAGAAAAAGTTAAACTAAGGCGGTGACCACGCCTGCCGTTTTGCCGGATCCAAGAAGAAAAGAATTTACAGGCTTCTTCTGGGTGAGCTCGCTCCATCTTAGACTCTGTCTCTGTCCTATGACCTAGACTAGAGTCAAGAGCAAACCCATCATTCATAAAAAATAAAAAAACAATTAAAAACCGAATACCAAGGCATAAAATTGCGGATTTCACAGGTTGTCATTTGTATGGTAGCTATCGCGATCACGAAACACAATATTTTGCAGTAACATATCGAATTGATAACTTTCGATTTTTAGAGCTCACAGAAACACAGTTGATGATAAAGTTACTACCCAAAATGCGAATTGGAAGTGAGGACAGAGAAATTGACACGCGGCTTCTTCTGTTTTTTTTTTTTTTATTTATGATGGGTTTGCTCTGGACTCTAGTCTAGGTCATAGGACAGAGACAGAGTCTAAGATAAAGCGAGCTCACCCAGAAGAAACCTGTTAAGGCACTGGAACTCCCACACACTGACGGAACGCAACAAGCTACTTTTCGCCAGACTTCGGTGGGATGGTGGTCGCGAGCCAAGCGGCGGCCCCTTACGGAGCCTTCCACCGCTTAGTGGGATCGTTCAGCCGGACTTATCCACAGGCAAGCCTGTGTTGCCGTTGCCCGGGGTGGACCGCTAGGAGGTAGATCCCATACCACCCCAAAACCCACTTTCTTCTTTTCGCGTCGGACACCGAGTCATCCAACGACCCGATAAACCTTAGTGTTAGCATTTTTCCATCGCCCTTTTACCTGTAGTAGCGGTGTGCGGAGCCAGCGTGACGCAAAACTCTTTTATCTGTGGATTAAGGCATAACATTTCTTACATTAAATCTTTTCGAAAGGTATGTTGGTACTTCTGAATTTGTTTCTTACTTACACGTTATAAAAGACAGGTTATACTTTTAACTCTTTTACCATTGGATTTGGTGGAACGTATTTACGAACGTATTTTATATCCTATATTTAAAACGTAGGCTCGTGTATATCCAAAGGTACGTATTCTTCAATCACACGCGGAGTCACAGAGTCACTTGTACGCCGGTCACGTGCGCATTATTGGCAGCCAGGAATCAAAGGCGGCCGTCAACAAACCCCGCTACGCTGCTGTTAAGCTCGCACTATACAGAATGTGTTGCGATGTTACGTAATATACAAGATAAAGATAAGATAAGATAATTCTTTATTAAAATAAACTTAATTACAAATAGGTACACTTATATGAAATGATTATGAGGCTTAGCCATTTCCTAAAATATGAATTGGAATTCCTGTATCTTAGGTAAACAGCCAGCCAACATAACTATAATTTAAAAAAAATGACTATACTATACAATACATACAATATAATTGCACTTGCACTGTACCCTAACTAAAGTTATGCGATATTATACGGGGTGTAAGGGATGGAGTACCGAAAAGGCAGGCATGATCAGACCATGAAAGTGAACTACTTTTTTTTGTGGAGGATATGTTGGTGAAAGAGAAAATTTTTCGACCTCCCTACAAAATTCGCATTCAGTCGACTGACTTTCTAAGGAAACTAAAAAGAAAACGTGTTCTATGTACATAGAAAAGTAATAGGTCATATGACGCAGTTGATCTGTTGCTCGTTTTTTTTAGTTCTGAACTCTTCCATTTTTAGCCCGGGGCCATGAAATCTTCACCTGACTGTGATCTACACCTGACTGTCTTCTACACCTGACTGTTTTCCTGTTGTTCATTATAAGCAAATATATTATAGCTAACGGTGGAACTATGAGCGTACACTGTCGTCCGTTGACAAAGACACACGTGCAAGAGATGTCGTTATCGGGTCTCGATCGTGGATTATTGTGCTCTTATACATCTGCAGATATACCAGTAGCTATATCCTAGAGCTCCACGTGATTCACTAGATTTGAAGCAAGGATTGAATAAGGAAAAATTATGTAAGGAGTATGACGTCATACTGATATATTGGTTATTATTACGTTGCTGTACCGAAATTTTCCGTTACTGCATCGTTACGGTTTCGTAAATTTTTACTGTACTTAAAACTGCTATCAAAGCGGTTTTCTATGTACATCCCCTATGATTCTGCAACATCACTTGGTAGTGCGCAATGTCTGTTTGATTCGGTACCGCTATTCTCTACCTTTTGTTACGCAGTATTATTATCCATTCTTATGCTTTTGTCTACATGTATCCATACCTGGTAGCCATTCCACCAATTCAATAGCAAAGTATTAGAAATTGAATTATTCTTAGAAAAGCATAATTATGACATAGTTTGTTTAACGGAACATTTTCACAAAGATCCTGACATTTTGATAAATTATGAAAATTATTGTATTGCCAGTTCTTTCAACCGAAAATCCGCGATACATGGAGGTTCCTTAATACTTATTAGAAACAACATTAAATTCAAAGAACGTAAGGATGTTGTCGGATTGTCGGTTGAGTGTTGTACTGAATTATCTTGTGTTGAGCTGGAAAGTCATGTTATAGTATGCGTATACAGACCGCCAATAGCAAAAAATTTTACCAAATTCCTAGAAATAATGGAAGATGTACTCAAATTAGTCACAAAAACTAATAAACATGTAATTGTTGCAGGTGACTTTAACATAGACATTTTAGAAATCAATGCATTAAGTGATAAATTTTTAGGTCTTTTTAAATCATTCAATTTATTTAATATATTTTTTGAACCTACTCGTGTGACGCCTACTTCTGCCAAATGTATTGATAATGTATTCAGCGATTGTGACCCGGTACAAAAATGCATTATAAATTCTCTTCAATCAGATCACAAGGGTCAAAGTGTAATATTCCCATTCAAAAACCATATTAAAACGATCAAAATAGAAACCAGGCGCATCACTGCAAGCAGGTTGGAAAAATATCAAAATGTGTTAATCGAGAAATTGCCTGTCCATAATTATAATTTTGAAAACCCAAATCATGTATACGAAGACGTTTTCAATTTGTTAAGCAAAGAATTCGAAATCATTTTTAACTTAGAAACGAAAGAAATTAATACGAAATTTAAGTTTAGTGATTGGGCGACCAAAGGTCTTAGGATTAGTAGAGATAGGCTTTTTGAACTTTACGAGCTTAAAAACATGACAAACGATGTAAGTTTTAGTGAGCTAGTAAAAAAATATTCTAAAACCTTCAAAATAGCTTGTGAAATTGCTAAAGCAAACTTTATTAGTAATAAGATAAAGTCTTCAGATAATAAAATAAAAGCTGTCTGGAAAGTTATTAATAGCGAAACAGGTAAAACTAAGCCACGCGAAAATAACTTTTCACTTAAAACCGACAAAGGAGTGATTAGTTTAAATTCAGAGGTAGCGCAGGAGTTAGAGACATTTTTCACAAATATACCTCTAAAAACTACTGAGTCATTAAGATCTTCACCTACAATTTCATATTCATTGCTGAAGCAAAATGTAGATGTTTGCAATTCTGAATTTAAATTTACTCATGTAAGTCCCCAGTATATTTTAAAAACTTTTAAAGATATCAAAGTAAAGAGCACCGAAGATTTATGGGGGATGTCAGTTAAAGTTTGTCAATCAGTAATCGAAATATTAGCACCATACTTAGCAGATATCTTCAATGAATGTATTGATCACGGCATTTTTCCTGATTTAATGAAACATAGCAAGGTAGTTCCGCTGTTTAAAGCTGGTGACAAACAAGACCCCAGTAACTATAGGCCTGTATCAATTCTGCCAGTACTCAGCAAAGTGTTTGAGAAGATCATACTAAATCAAATGCTGTCCCATTTTAATCAGAACAATTTGTTACACAACCAGCAATTCGGTTTTACAAAGGGACGTTGTACCACAGATGCTGGTGTTGCTCTTATCAAACATGTATTTAATGCTTGGGAAGAATCAAAAGATGCCATTGGTGTTTTTTGTGATCTTTCCAAGGCATTTGATTGCGTAGATCATGAAACTTTATTGCTAAAATTAGAACACTACGGTATTCGAAACGCAGCTCTGAAATTTTTGAATTCATATTTAGATAATAGAACTCAAAAGGTCCAAATAAACGGCGCCAAATCACTGGGGTCTCGTGTTAAAATTGGTGTGCCTCAAGGCTCTATTTTAGGACCATTTCTATTTCTAATTTACATAAATGATTTGCCTTACATGGTAGAGAATTTGTCCAAGATTGTACTATTTGCTGATGACACATCCCTTATATTTAAGGTCGATAGACATGCACATAACTATGACGAAGTAAACAACACTCTTGGACAAATTCATAGTTGGTTTACTGCAAATAATTTAGTTCTTAATGAGAAAAAAACTAAATGTGTATTATTCACTTTACCTAACGTAGTACATTCTTTGAATAATCATG
Organism: Tuta absoluta; assembly: GCA_027580185.1. NCBI lineage: Eukaryota > Metazoa > Arthropoda > Insecta > Lepidoptera > Gelechiidae > Tuta > Tuta absoluta. The sequence continues at coordinate 3,079,776 of JAQAHW010000004.1, forward strand.
TCGTACTTAATAATGAAAAATTAGAGTTTACTACCAGTACAGTTTTCTTAGGGATTACTCTCGACTCAAGTCTCCAATGGGGCCCTCATATTACATCTTTGTCGGGAAGATTAAGCTCAGCTGCATATGCGGTACGTAAAATTAGAGAGATCACGGATATTGCAACTGCGCGACTTGTTTACTTTAGTTATTTTCATAGCATTATGTCCTATGGAATTTTGCTGTGGGGGCGCGCCGCTGATATTGAAACAATTTTTATTCTCCAAAAGAGGGCCATTAGAGCAATTTATAAACTTTGCAGTCGTGATTCCCTAAGGGAACTGTTTAAGGAAATTAATATTATGACTGTACCGTGTCAATATATTTATGAAAATATCATGTATGTTAGAAAAAATATAAATACTTTCACTAGAAATTGTGACAGGCATAACCGCAATACAAGGAGTAAAAATAAAATAGATCAACCTAAGCATAGACTCGCTAAAGTTAGGACTTCATTTGAAGGTCTAAGTATAAGATACTATAACAAAATACCGGAAGATATATTGAGTTTATCAGAAAGTAAATTTAAGTCTGTTATCAAGAAAACATTATGTTATAAAGCTTACTACAAGTTAGATGAGTACATTAATGACAAAGAGGCATGGAGCTCTGAAATTCCAGCGCAGCACAAGAAACACGCACTCATTTTTAATACCAAAATGGGGCGTGCGTGGAGTTTACAACTGACATAATTTTACAAATCTGCATGGATGTAATTTCAATTGTTTAAATTAAATATTTTATAAGTTAAAACTGGTAGATTTATCTACTTCAATTTTTACAAAAAAAAATATGTAGCCATTTTTGGTCTATACATATTTTTTTTTACTTACAGAATTAGCTAGGGTAGCTTAGAGGCTAGTAAGATTGTTAATTTAGAGTAGGAGCACTTCTGGGCAGGTTTTTTGGTGGGTTTTTCCTGTTCAGGAGGTCCGATTAATTATACGCATGTAAACTACACGCTTTAAAAATCTTGACTTCAATTTGAAACAAATATCGTTTTCAGATGGTGGTGGCGTAAAGTTACATGCCGTGTGATTAACCTGGCCAGCCCCGTGGCAGTGCTTTGATTTTTATTTTTTTCTCCCGCCCGAACCGGTTTTCTATTAGGACATTACAAAATTGTTATAAAAAAAAGAAAATTGTGTGATACAAATTTCTTTTTTTTACAATGACGGTTCATGACGTCAATAAGTGATATGATAATACTATCCTACATTGAATAAAGAATTTCAATTTCAATTTCAATTTCAATTCGGACTAAGCGCTTACAGTCATCATTTATAATGCGCACTGCTAAAGAGTGGAACTCACTACCTGCGTCTGTGTTTCCAAACGCATACAACCCTAATCTCTTCAAAGTAAGAGTGAACAGGCTTCTTTTGGGTGAGCTAGCTCCATCTTAGACTCTGTCTCTGTCCTACGACCTAGACTAGAGTCAAGAGCAAACTTACCAATACTTAATAAAAAAAGTACCTTTTTACGTCTACCTTTAAAACATATATCGGTACTGATATTATACCGGTAGCTTAACCCTGTATCTTTACCGAAAATTATCAATGATTTGAAGATCAAACGGTAAAAATGAGATACTAAAAGCAATTTAGGTACAGCGACCATACACAATTCAATATGTCTTTTCTCTTCCTGGTAGTCAGATGAGCAAAATAAACTAGGTACAAAATAGCGTTTAACTCTGCCAGTCCTCGTTTGGAGAGTTCATTAGGCAACTGTCGAATGACTAGCAATCACAGAGAAGTGTCTAATCGTTGCGACGAGTCCCGAAATCAGCGCGAGCAGGGACAATGGGACACAGCGAGCGAGATGAATGCGTGAATCAGAGAGCTATTAACATTGTTTCGCGGATGAGCGGCGACAGTAATTGCCGTGTCTGCGCGGACACACAATTTATGGTGCCCACTGTGGCTAATCGACTCGACTCACTGACTGTTGCTCGCTCGTATCACCTGCCAAGTACAATACACAGACCTACAGTAAATCAACAATTAAAATCAGCTTTACTGCCTTTGCCAACTCAAGTAAGATTTACGGGAGAGATTAATTCGTATCTGGTTCTGGTCATTTGGAAGGATTTCTGTGAGCAAAATACGAGATCGATATTATTCTAGGCAATAGGTGACATAAGTGTAGGTACTGACTTTCTGTGTTGCTTTTGCTTATTGAGCTATTGCATAATACACTTCCCACTAATCTACTTAGTATTTATATTATTGTAATTTTGCTTTGCGCTTTGATGGCTTTTAAGTTGAATACATAGGTGATGAACTAAACTAAAATATTATGATACTGTGCAATTTAAATATAACCCTTGACAAATTTTATATCCACCAATTGCTACCTATAAGAAAAGGCAGATCGAACTCACTCCTCGCCTGGAACTGAGGTGGTGCCAGGCGAGACGCGCGAGCGTACAGCGACACTCAGCCTGAGGTAGCAGCAAAAGTAATAGTCAGTTCGATCCGCTTTTCTTATAAGTTATAGTTATTTCGCACTTAAGTTTAAATGCCAGCTGTTGTACAATTGTTAAGTTAATGTGCCCGTTACGCAACCACTACGAGCAGAGCAGTGCTTAACCTCCTTTATGCAAATTAATTTGCAAGTGTGCGCTGCAATACGGTACCCAGAAACACTTAATTGAGGAGCTTTGGAAAGGAACAGTTCAAGTGTTTTGTAAAGATTTATTAAATACCTACAATATTTCAGTCATAGTTATTGGACGTATGTGTTGTTTTCATAATATGGACATTAAATTTCGTGTGTCACGGTGTGTCTATTGTCCACTGACCTCTATATATACAAGTACGCCTATTGTCATATTAAATAATTTGTTGGGAAAATTACTGTAGTTAGCACAGTCACGCAGGAGATGTTTTAGACGTGTTTTATTTATTCATTCCGAAAAATATTGGTCCTCCCATACAAATTATTCAAGCAGCTACAAAATTTGTATGGGAGGACAACTTTTTTTTGTAAAAACGTACTTTAAAAAAGCTGTTCAGTTTCATGTCTAGAAAAATCCTGAAAGTTTGTACAGTCATTTCCCTAACCCACTGTATAATAGTTACGGAAAACCAAATGATTGCATCATTCAAGTTTGACATTGAAGTACTCCGTAATCCGTTTGAAAAGAAAATTACCGAATTGACTAACAATTTCTGGATGATCCCATAATGACTCTGAAGAAGAGAGTTAAATATCGTAATATAAAAGTCACGGGCGATATCGTCCCGAGGCGGATTTTATTAAAACCATAAATCTGACGTCAAATGCACCCGTTTTTGTACCGACTGAATAACAAATGTACCCTTCTTACTTTATGTAAATCACTTTCTTTACAATCCTGAAATCTTGTGAGCGAATGTATTTATGTAAATCATAGAACACATTAGATACAGAATGCACTTTATGAACATTGCAACGAAGAGAGACGAAAGTAAAATAAATGTTGGTGCGAAACATTTCATAAAGATTGTCAGAAAAGTATTTCGTTGCGCGAATCTTACAAATCATCTATTTGATAAAGAATAGGTATATAAAAAAGTAACTAAAACATATTTACTAGCCAACTAAGGCCAAAATAAGCAAACATGATGAAAACGTTTTAATATTAAAGTTCCGCAGCACTTCATAACATAAAATCTAAATTTCAATTTACATACATATATACATATATCACGCCTATACCTCTTGCGGGGTGGGCAGAAAAAAAGAAAAAAAGGAAAGGGCCGCAAAAATTGCCACGTCTGATTAATATTCGAGGATCATTCAGAAAATTGTGTATTACCATCCAGGTCAGCCCATCACCAAAATTGCAACACACATGTAGTAACTCTCGAGTCCCTTAGTCGCCTCTTACGACACCCACGGGAAAAAAGGGATAACTGTTCTAATCCGGCATCACACGACGACTTATATGCCGACATTACACGGTGATTACTTTAGATTAAAATTAATAAATGGGACAAAATTACTAGATCTTTTCTTTCTCGAAATAATAGACCACACAGAGTTTTAAGGACTATTTGAATAAGGGCCATTGAATTTTTAATGAGTTGTGTCCTAAATTATTATGACAACGTCCTAACTGAATTGTTTTGAAAATAAAAACAATAAAAAGATAAATTTTCAAAATTTTTAATGCATCTTTTGTGTTTGTCTAAAAATAAATGTGTATCATTAGTCACAGAATTATCCTTGAAATGAGTGCCTTAACTGAAAGTGGAGTAGCTAGACAGCTTTAAACCAATACCAACGCCAATTTGACCGGACTGAACTTCTGCTAGAATGTCTGATCCATCGTTATGATTGAGAACTGAAACATTATTATTTATTTCTTTAAAATACATTTTACAATATGACAAACGAAGACTGCACTAAACCTATAAAACTAACTAGTTACATACAAATCAAAAACAAAATAACGTCCAACTAGATAACATTAGAGCGGCATGTCACTCAAATATCATCATCAACACCCACAACAGTCCACTGCTAGTCATGGGCTTCCTCCTATTGGTTTGTATTGCCATATACACCACGCTTGGCAGGCGGATTGTCAAAGCGCAGTGACAGATTTTGAATTCATAGGGAACGTTACTGCCCATTGCTTAAGTGAATTTATCGTCTAGTCGCTTTTTACGATACCCACTTCCCTTAACAAACATAGCCACAACTGGACATTGGCTGCCCCAATTAGGGGTATTGCCATATTTACCATGCTTGGCAAGTAGATTGGCGAGCGCAGTGCAAGATGTCGCTTGAACAGGTAACGCTGCTGCTCATTCCCTGAATGAATTCACTCATAGTCGCTTTTTACGACACCCACGAGTAGAAATAGGGTGATGCAATTCTAAGCCGACATCACACGGCTTATGCCGCAGGTAAATTCCATTTACGAAACTATGTGGTTTATTACCGGCTGCTGTCATGTTGCTGCAGTCAAAATCGTTTTACGTCACAACCCTAGGCTTAAACCACACTTCAACTCTAATTAAACTGTGTACTTCATGACAGTTGACTGAACCTCCGTCCAACCGGACTGAACTAAACGCATGTAAAAGCTCCGCTTGTTAAACAACAACTAACTCGGATCGAGTTTGCATTTAAAGTGTTCAAGTTAAACTGATTTGAAGAAACTAGTTTCAGGTTTAGACCACAGTAGATAGTCACAGAGTAACACGTCTTCATACTAAGCTCTCATCTTCTTTTTCTATAATATAGAGTAAAATATTACTCGTGTTCGTTAGTGAGTGCTATGTGCATGAATGGATCACACGTTCAACACAAGACATGACTCAAAGAACTTGGAACGGTAAGTTTCTCAACCACCATCAAGGCTTCTAAAAAGGTTTGTGTGACAATCACTATCATAAACATATTGTTATTTGAGGTAATTTTATATTATTATGTAGGTAATGGAACTCGCAAGTTGCTCAAAAAAAGAGTAACTAGATTTAATGCTATTTTTCTTACCCATGGGTGTTGTAAGAGGCGACTAAGGGAGGGAGGGTGTGTATTGCAATTTTAGGCGACGGGCTGACAACCTGGCACTAAAGTGATACACAGTTATCTGATTGACCCTCAAACTTTTGTCAGACGTGGTGTTAATATCCGTTGAACGGCCGTTAACGCTCTGCCTACCCCGTAAGGGAAATAGGCGTGATTTATGTATGTATGTATGTATGTATTCATCAACTTTTAATATTTTACTCACATTTATGACAGCTTATCAACTCTTATTGTGTAAAAACACCACAAACTATAAATAAGAATAATATTCAAGACAAATGAGGTTTTACCTTATTTTCAAACATTAAATCAGTTCAACTGGAATTGAACCTACGACCAAATCGTGCGCTGAAAGCCAAGTTAGACCACAGACAGTTATTGGGAAGCGACATTGGTACCTTCATATTAGTCGCTAAGTACCTACCGCTATGCCATGGCGAACTGATGCGTAAATGGCGAGAAAAAGAAGAGGCCTATACTCAGCAGTGGGCTGATATGATGATGATGATGAATGAAGAGGAAAGTAGGTAATCTACTGATTTTTCTCTACTATATCTCGTAGACTATCTGCGTGAATTTTCCCAATAAAACGACCAAGTTGTCCATTGTGTTCTCAGATATTGTTGCTATAACAAGATTGGAAATGTTTTCACATTCAAATGGCCTATTTCAAAATTTGGCTTGAAGATTGCGTATAAATTTAGCACAGAACATTTCACCAGACTAGAACAATAATGTTAGAATATTATGGTACCTATTTTTGGATACATCTTACATTTTTACAAACATGAAGGTATGACCAGAGTCTGAAGTGTACTAAATGAAAATCGTTTCAGTTTTGTGTCAATAGCGTGTCATTTATATGGTTTGTGTCGTTTCGTATTCTGCTAACAGTTTAAAGTATAGAAAACCGCAGTGGCAATATAATGACAGTTGAGTGTCGCTGGCATTACAATGGCAAAATTAAGACTAACCGGGGCCCAGGTGCCTTATACAGGGTGTAAGGAAAAGAACTGCGTTCCTTTTAAGGGATGAACCAGCCTATGAAACTGAAACACTTTTCTCAAGGAACATAGACCAATATATGAAAAAAAATTAGACCTCACATACAACCAGACAGTCGGCTATATAATATATATATGGGAGGTCTAATTTTCCGTGTGATGCCGGCTTAGAATAGCATCACCCCATTTCTTACCCATGGGTGTCGTAAGAGGCGACTAAGGGACTCGAGGGTGTGTATTGCAATTTAGGCGATGGGCTGACAACCTGTCACTATAGTGATACACAGTTATCTGATTGACCCTCGAACTTTTGTCAGACGTGGTGTTAATATCCGTTGAACGGCCTTTAAGGCTCTGCCTACCCCGTAAGGGATATAGGCGTGATTTATGTATGTATGTATGTAGGTCTAATTTTCTTTTCATACCTATTTCGACCTATGTTTCTTGAGGATTTTTTTTCAGTTTCATGGGCTGGTTCATTAATTGAAAGGAACGCAGTACTTTTCCTTACACCCTGTATAGCAATATTTATTTATATGTCCTCATAAAGGCGATTTTACAGCTAAAGTTAAATCCTAACAGTAATTCACTTCAAATCCTCTCTAAACCTACTAGACGAGGAGGACAAACCAATACAATTCCGCAAGGTAGTTTAACTTTTACGATGCTCGTAAACGCAAGCAATACTCCCGACTGCTGGATTTAATTGAATTTAGTGTCAATATGGCGGCAGGTGCACTGTCATAATCGCAATAGTGGAGCTGCATTTAGACAGGTATTAATAATATAATTCTTTATTGCACAAAGTAAGTTTACAAATAAATAAAAAAGAATGAAAAAAAAAAGTACAACAAGGCGGCCTTCTTGCTATGGTAGCAAGCTCTACCAGGCAACCTTTGGGTGAAAGGAAAGTGCGTTTAGATAAGCGGGATAGTGCATGACATATACTAACATAAACTACATAAATTAATGTACACACTAATACATTCATAAGCTATATATATTATAATAAACTAATAAATAAGCTTAAATAGACTAATAAATATAAACTTAACTATGGCAGATAGGATATATAGATAGCCAATCTAGATAAATAATAAACAAAGATAAGAGACAGATAACAGTTCAGCACAATGTTAGAGGGATAAGTTTCTTTACAACAATTTCTGACAAGAAATGTGTTTTTACCCGATCTTTAAATGTTGTTACGGATGGAGCCCGCCGAACGACTTCAGGCAAAGAATTCCACAGCTTGATTGCTCGCACTGTGAAAGACTTTGCGTAGAAGTCGGTCTTGTGCGGAGGAATATTGAGCGTAAGACTGTCACTGGCTCGCAGATTGCGAGCAAGGGTTGATGAGTGAAAGACAAATCGCTCTTTAAGGTAGGGAGGAGTATTAGGATTGGAGAGGACGCAGTAAAGGAGGGATAGGATATGGCAGTCCCGCCTACGGGATATGGGTAACCACTGAAGCTGGGACCGGTAATGGGAGACGTGGTCGTACTTTCGTAGACCGAAGATAAATCGAATACAGGTATTGCGTCGTGCAGTACTAGATATCTCTTGGGAAGGTGAATTGCCATTATTCCTATTCTATAATATGAAGTATACATGCCGTGTAATTAACCTGGCCAGTCCCGAGGCAGTGACTTTATTTTTATTTTGTTATCCCGCCCGAGCCGGTTTTCTATTAGGACAATACAAAATTGTTATAAAAAAAAGAAAAATGTGTTATACAAATTTCTTTTTTTTACAACGACGGATCATGACGTCAATAAGTGATAACACTATCCTACATTGAATAAAGTATTTCATTTTCATTTTTCATTTTAAGTTTACGCGATTTACTTTTTATTTATTTGGTAGAACTTTTAGCCCTCAAAGTTTCGGCTACTTAAGACAGTCTTCATCATGAAGGTCGACAGACCACATACGCCCGCCCGTCAGCTGTGATTGCCGAACACTTACAAATAACACTCACTCCGTAAAAACGTAGAGGTCTAACTCTCTACCATATAAATAACAAGTTGCGTAAAACTACATTAAGAGTGATACTTGATCGTTTAATAATAAAATGATATTCTATAATATTGAAAAAATTCTAGAATAGTTTACTTCTTACAGCAATCGTTTCAAAGAGTATCTCAATGTTACTGATAACATCGAGTTGTACAAGTAATATTTTAATAATACAATAAAAACTGAACTGAACTATGAGAAAATATTGGATCTCCAAATAGTAGTTTATGCAACTGTCGTATAATAGGGGTCATTAGAATGCAAGTGTCTGTTTATCACACGAGGCATAGCCGAGTGTGATAATAGGTTGACACGAGCATTCTAATGCCTAATTATATGCAGTTGCATACACTATTTTATCTACACTCTAAAAAATTAACTCAGTTGAACACTTTTCCAAACGTCCGCACCGGCGATTGCAAGGCCCGATACATGGTCAGATTCAATACGAGAACGTAATATGGCTTGATATGAATTTTTGAAGATTCTTTACTAACAGTTGTTTAGATGTCGAGTCAGCAAATAACTAATCAACTGAACAACACTGAACAACAACTGAACAACAACTGAACAACACTGAACAACATCGATAAACACCTGAATAACAACTAATCAACATCTGAACAACAACTGAACAACATCTGAACAACATCTCAACAACAACAGAACAAAAACCTATTAAAACAACTGAACAACATCCGAAAAATTACCGTACAACAACAACTGTCAGGTGCGGCGGAAGATAGCGATTTGAGTATTGGAAAAAAAAAACTTCGTTTCATTTCTCAACTTTATCGTATTAAGAGTTTTCTCATTACGTCATTACGCTTCTGTAATTTATAGTAAACCCTAGTTTTTATAGGCAGAATGCATAAAGTAGGTCATTATGCATCTGTTTTCGAATTCATAATTCGAACATTATGAGACGAGTGTAGATAAAATGATTTATGGTAGAATAGAAGCCCAAAATAACTTTAGATATAAGGTATCATAGTCCCAGGTCTCGCAGTGAACTGTTGTGTGTAGTAATGTATTCGATAAGCATGAAAAAACAGCTTTAAGAATGTTAAAACTAAAACTTTAAGTAATAAAACCATCTGGCTACGAAGTTCAGCCTAGTCTTGGAGCATAGTATGCTGTTTACAAAGAGTAAATCTGCTTCTCGGATAAACTAAGCCGCCGACGCAATCCGAGCCAACTCTCCTGACGTTTCCTTGCGGATTTTTCCTGCCAAGGGCCTTTTCATATATTACGTAACACTATATTGACCACATTCTGACCCCTAGTTAGGGACCGTTGGATATTCCCTCCCCCAGAAATTCCATAGAAAAATAAGAAATGAGTTGAAAACGCTTTTATTTGTGTGATAAGAACAAAAAACGAAAATCAAGTCATCGCAATGGTTTTGTTTTTGAAAATGGGAATTACTTCGCGGTTTTTTTTATACTTTTGTAATCTTACTTGTGAACATTTATAACCCTCATGTAAGTAAAAGTAGGACTTGTTCGGATCCTCTCCCTAAATTGACTTTCTATTGTTTTGAATTTTAAAACATCAGTCTAAAACGAAACGAGTAACCAATAAATAGAACAATACAGACCTCGAGTTCCACTAATTAAAACCAAAGCTCTAAATATATCAAGTGCAGGATAATTGCGGTTCAAACAACGCACATGAAAATAACAAAAAAAAGAAATCAGTTTGCTAACCAATCTCATCATTATTACTTGGAAACAAGAAATCACCAATACGAGATTTAAATCGACCTAACGACAACCCAAAAATTACAACATACCTGTACCTGCACCCTTCAATTTAAGCCCCGGTGATTCAAGCCCTTTGAAACCTACACCTGAACTATTGGTGGGGAGCAAGAGCTTATCCGGAGAAGTTTGTGTGGTTGTTCAATTCAAACAACCAGCCTTGGGGCGCGACTGAGCTAGCAGTTGTTCTGGGAAGAGCAGATCGGACTGAATCTACCCGGTACGTGCCGGTAGTTCCCTATAACACACATATCACGCCTATAATCCCTTGCGGGGTAGGCAGAGCGGCTAACGGCCGCATAGAACGGACATTTACGCCACGTCTGACAAACATTTGAGGGTCATCCGGAAAATTGTGTATCGCCATAGTGACAGGTTGTCAGCCCATCGCCTAAAGTTGCAATACACACCCTCGAGTCCCTTAAACGCTTCTTACGACTCCCACGGGCAAGAAATGGGGTGATGCTATTCTAAGCCGGCATCCAAAATGTGGAAAAAAGAAGGACCTCTGCGACCACGGGGTCGTCAGATGCTTGAAGAGCTTGTGGAGTGTGATCCTACCTTTGAGAAGCGCCGATTATAGACTTACGTAATAAATGAACGGCCGCCATCAAAAAACTTCGGTTGCAACTTTATTCTTTCTCATTATTAGCTTTTTCTTCTTTACTAGTTATACTACTCGGTGTTTCGTATTAAACTTTGCAGCATAGTTCAATTAGATAGTATTGCTTCTTACACCTTTAGTAGGTATATTTCCAAAAACAATTGTCTTGATTCTACTTTACTGACAAAAATGGCAGATTTAATAAATAAATAATTATCCTGGACAATTTACATACCAACTCTCCCAAACTAAACAAAGCTTGTACTATGCTTGTATTAACTAGTTAGGTAATATTAATACTTATTAACATTTATGATAAATAAATACCGACATATGATATCTAGAAAATTCCCAGACTTAACACAAATATCTGAAAATAAGTTAACAAATACTTGTGATGTACGAGCAAACTCGTACATCTTAGTCAGCTATCTAGCAGGCCACATTCGTTTAATAGCAAAGTTACGCTTAATTATTGCCAAAACTGCTAGATATGCTGTGCTTGCATTATACACGCATATAATACATGGATTTTAGTATCAATGTGTTGTCTAACTTCTATATACAACTGCATACTTTCATTTAATAATTCAGACTCAAACAACACCTCGGCATCTCACTAGCTAGTGGAGATCGAATCCACGACCTTCGGCGTAGCAGGCAAGGGGTAATATCCGCTATACCATCGGGCCAGTCGATTCGACAGATTTAAAATAGCACTGTTACCATCCAATAAAATGGGTTTAGAAAAAGATAGTTGATGTCATAGACAATTTTATTCATGTCTATGATTTCCGCACCATTTCGCAAAGATTTCCTTGTATGTTTAACCGCCATATTTTTAATCACCGCTTAATTTTGACAGATACTGCGTAAAATCATAGACAATTTAGGAGGCGATCATTTTCTATCCTTGCCTATTAAACAGAAAGTGACAATGCTATTTTAGTAAGATATTTTAGTCGGTATAAAATTGAGACAATTTTTTTCTACGTTTTTATTCTTAAACTTAAGACATACCTACAAGCTTCACGGCTCGTATATTTTTAAGTTTTCAGTTCGCCGACAGAGTTCTAAGCGTTATTAAAATATTAAAAAGACTTATAGTTCGCTTCCTCCCGTAAAACTTTCAGACTTATGTTGTTACTTTTAAAGGCTCCTACTTTTAAAGGGTTAAGGATGGGAAATATAATCTGTGGGTATAAAATAACAGTTACGCATTATTTTAAATAATTGTTCCGTGTTCCAAAACACTGTATTTCAATATTCTTCTTAGGCATACTTTGTCTCATAATATTATTCACTGAATCAAAAGCCAAGAAAATTAAAATATTTATGAAATATAATTCCAATAAAGAAAGTCGTAAAGTTTTTAGCACGAGCTGTACATAAACCTCACCGAATATTAAATTTGCACAGCGTGGTTTGAATACTCAAGTTATTATTAGCTACTTTGTGAAAATTTATTTTGTTTTTATAACCACCTAACCTAGTTTATGCCTATGCTTATACAATATTGGAGATAGATAAATAATTAAATAATATTGTTAACAAAGCTACTAAAGGCAAACCAGATAACACGCGGGGCAAAAAGTAAGTGGGCGGGTATCGATACGCACGTGATTAGTTGTTCCAAAATCCATCTTGAGATATGTCTTCACTCTCTGTACGTATTTTATTTTGCATTTAAGTAATTAATGTTTTACTGAGAAATTAAAGTGTATTTCAGCTATAAAATCTTTATTTTATCAGAAGAACATACACGAAAAATGGTGCCACAGAATATAGACAGCATGGTGCATTAAATGCGTTGTAATTCAAATTTCGTGCCTTCTCATACTTCTCATACTACAATGTTTAAACAAATTTTGTTTTAGAACCTAGTATGAGAAGGCGCGAAATTTAAATTACAACACTCCCTTATACTTAAATGCAAAATAACAATTCCTCCGCTCCCACTTACTTCTTGCCCTGCGGGCGTCCCGTGAGTTTACCATTACCATACCTTTTGGATAATAGTTTGTATGAGAGTTCGTAATATTTGATGTGATCTATTACAAAAATTGTGATTAGATCAGGAAGCTAAAATAGTTAAAAGCAAACAAAGGTTATGAGCGTGTATAAGAGCGTGTTTTTTTTTTTTTTCATCTCCAAGGGGTAAAGATAAACGTTTGCATGAAAATAATGAGGGTACACGGCAATCTCTTTTTTAAATTTGGAATTAATTTAAGAAGCCAAAGTTATAAAATATGCGATTCAGCATTACACATATTTTAACCCCTAAAGGGGTAAAAAAGAGTCAAACAGGTTTGTATCAAAATTCATGGTCTTAAATAATCTTAAGACTCCGCATTTTGTCTCCTTCCTCTGATCATTCAGAGACAGACAGAAAAGTACCTACGTATTTGAAAGCTTTTAGCAGGTTAGTCGGGTTGTTTGTGTCGTTATGTGTAGTTGTTCGTAGGAAAAAAGACTGCGCGAGTGATACCGCGGGCGGAAACGCTAGCTAAAATATAAAATGAGTGAAATTTTTCTACGTTTTAATGGTTGTCATTAGTCGGTTGGCAAGTTTCCGCGCGGCCAAGTTTCACTTTTCCTTCCCTAATTACTTTATTGCCCTCTCCCCTTTCGTTCATTCATTTATTTTACTTTTCCCTTGATTGTTCCCCTTTTTTACTGTCAGTAAAAAATTATCCTTTCACAAAGGTCTCTAAGAACAACTGTATGAATGTATACGTCGCAGGTTTTTGTTAAAATCAGTAAATCGACGGCCGATGTGGCGCAGTGGTAGTGCGACTGCCTGCGACGCAAAGGTTTCGGGTTAGATTCTCGGTGGGACACTTACAAAAGTTAGGACATTGCACTGATTGTCCGAAAATAAAAATGGTTCCGTGCTTCGGAGGACACGTGATCTAGGTAGGTATGATCAAGTTGAGTTAAGATATTGTCATCTCCGAACAAAAATCTTTGATCAAAAACCTTCAACGAATAGATGTAGACAGGCATCTAATTTCGCAAATTAAAATACTGTTTCTCTTTTATAATATTCCGGCAGAAGCGTGGAGTAATTGAGACTACGATGAAATTTTATGAGTGTAATACTGAATTTCGAAGAACACTAGTTCGATGTTACTTAACTTCGAAGCCTCTTTGCTTCGATGCATCTTTACTGCGAAGCCTCTTAGCTTCGATACATCTTGACTTCGAAGCTACTTTACTTCGATACATCTTTACTTCGAAGCTACTCTACTCCGAAACCTCTACAATTCGATACTACTCTATTTCGAAACCGTATTAATTTCGATACTTTTCTCTATTTCGATGTTCCTCTACTACGAGACCTTATTACTCGGTACTTCGAATAAAACATTTTTATTATGTATATATTTCTTAAAAATGTCTTAATTTCGTCATATTAAATATATTATGTGACAAATTTTATATACATTGTAATTAAAAAAAGACCGAAAAATTAATTCTCTCCCTCTCTCTCTTTTCGTGTGGGACATCGAGTCGTCCAACGACATTGATGATGGAGTAGTACTGCAGTTAATTTTATATCAACTGTTGTTATATTTCGAAAATAATATCAATTGAAACAGTAAATACAATTCGATACTACTCTATTTCGAAACCGTATTAATTTCGATACTTTTCTCTATTTCGATGTTCTACTACGAGACCTTATTACTCGGTACTTTGAATAAAACATTTTTATTATGTATAAATTTCATCAAAATGTCTTAATTCCGTCATATTAAATATATTGTGTGACAAATTTTATATACATTGTAATTAAAAAAAAAGACCGTAAAATTCATTCTCTCTCTCTCTCTCTTTTCGTGTGGGACATCGAGTCGTCCAACGAAATTGATGATGAAGTAGTACTGCAATTAATTTTATATCAACTGTTGTTATATTTCAAAAATAATATCAATTGAAACAGTAAATAGGTAGGCGTTTTTTTTTAGTTCTGGACCCTATGATTTTAACCCCGGGGCTATTTAAATCTACACCTGACCGTATGGTGTGGAGCAGGAGCTCACCCGGAGAAGTTGTTTTGGTTGTTCAAACAACCAGCTCAATTACGCCCTTGGGGCGCGATTGGGCTTACGAGTTGTTCTGGGAAGAACGTATTGGACTGAATGTACCCGGCACGTGCCGGTAGTTCCTAAAACGTTCCGTCGACGCGCGTGCTTCATTTGCGTAGACGTACAAGCCACAGTCTGCGCTAGCCTTAAGTGCTTCAGTACGAAAAAAAACCCAGTTGGCAGCCAAGCCAACTATGTACTTTGACGTGATTGACAGTTTTGGCGCTCCTCATGATGCGCTTTTTTTGTAGATTTACGTCTACAAACGGATGTGTTTTTTTTGCAGGATAATCATCGTATTGTGATGTCACAAGCACGATTTCAGAAATTTAATATTTTTTTCCTAGATTTTGAACAGAAAAATTTGAACTTCACTATGAGTCTGCAATCAGAAATCTCCGAAATGGTCATAGAAAAAGTGGATATTATGTAATTTGAGCGCTAATGTGGATTCTACCCGTACATCACCCACGGGTAGAATAAAGCTGATGCTATTCTTATATTGCATGACATCATCTTGACATATACTTACTAATCCATACTAATATTATAAATCTGATAGATTGTGTGTATGTGTGTGAAAATTGCATCGAACCAAAATCATTAATATCCATATGTTGTGTTTAGTAGTAGAATAGTTACAATAGTATTTATTTTTGTTATCTCAAAGTAGAGAATCATCTAAATAAAGAAATATCGAGGTAGCGTAGGGTTTCGAAGTAGAGTAGCATCGAATTGTAGAGGTTTCGGAGTAGAGTAGCTTCGAAGTAAAGATGTATCGAAGTAAAGTAGCTTCGAAGTCAAGATGTATCGAAGCTAAGAGGCTTCGCAGTAAAGATGCATCGAAGCAAAGAGGCTTCGAAGTTAAGTAGCATCGAACTAGTGTTCTTCGAAATTCAGTATTACACTCAAATTTTATCAAGTGAAAATAAGAGTGTTTAAGTGTTTTTCAATTACTTAAGTGTAAATATTATTACATTTATCCCTTGAAAACATGGTAACCCGTGTCCGTATCCCTTTTCAGTTAAAATGCGTTAGGAGTCTGGCGGTTCTCCCACTTGTCATCCGTCACTGCGTATTTTTAACGCACCGTAACGCATGCGTCTGTCAGACGAAAGGAAATCACGAATTCCGATCTTATTCCCATACAAATACGGTTACGGTGCGTAACGGATGCGTCTGTCAGATTCAGATGCAGGTGTTTATTTACAAAGAAATGATACAGTACAGGTATTGCAGATGATAGGCTTAAAATTAAAGTTCTACATTTTCAGTCACGTAAGTCGTAACATGCAAATTTTATGGAATGATACTATAATTTTGTAAATAATATCCAGTCAATTACCAATTACCTACATTAATAAATACACTATCACAAACCAATTTTTTTTTATATATTCATTTATACCATAGAACCTTTTCTCTAGTAACAGGCAATATAAAGTAATTTTAAATAAGTGGAAGTCATCTGACAGTGGGAGATCAGCCTTAAATGTTATTCCTGATACGTGTTGAAATTTATGCATATCTGCTGAAGTTTAGGAGACTTATGATTATCTTTCAGTGTTTGCAACATCGACTCGCGGCCGCTACCGTTATAAAGTAATTAAGTGAATTGAATCCATAAAATGTAGCTTTATGTAGAAGTTTGTGTGAATTGATAGTGAAATTGTATAGAAATTCAGCCACAGCGGAGCTATTGTACCCGCTATGCACCAACTGCGCTCAATGGAACCTTTATTACTCTTTCGTTCATTGAACCGATGTACATTGTATTGCGAATTATCAATAAATTTCAAAATCCAGGGTAGTTTAAATGAAATAAGCTTTATGTGAATATTTTGCTGTGAAAAGCAGATAAAACCGTTTGATTCGTAAGGTAGGTAAATGTAAAGTAGAACTACCTACTTACCTAAACGTTATCTTATTTGATTGAATACCTGCGTGATGACGGTTAAGTAAGTCTATCATCACCCTATTTCTTTTCGTGGGTGTCGTAAGTGGCGAATAAAGGACACGAGGTCTCATAAAAATATACAGGAAGTAAAAATATTAGCTGAATAATTTTAAGGGGTAAACCAGTCCATGAAACTGAACAACTTTTTTCTTATGAAAATAAAAAATGACCTCCCATACAAGTTGGCCCGTTTGGCTTTTTTCATATTTCGATCTATGCTCCTTGGGAAAAATGGTTCAGTTTCATAGGCTTGTTGACCCATAAAACAATTGTAACTTCTATTCATCATGTACATTATGTATATGAATTTAAGGTGACAAACTGTCACTATACTTAAAACGGCAACATGAAACATAACGATAGCGACCTTAGTTATACAGCTGTTTATGTTCTGCTTACACTGCAAGGGATAACATGTATGGTAGGAGCTTGTATGTATTTATCTATGTATATATTTATTTGGAACGATGAAGAATGGCCTGCATATTCTTAGCTTGGAGTTTTCATCTACTTGCCCCAACAACTTAAAACTTCACAGATCAATAGTGGTTTTAGACATTATGATAAACAGGTGCCTAGCAATCAGACATATGGGTAATTCCTGTGCCCTATGTTATGAAACTACAGGCTACAAGTCTACTGATGAAATTTTTAATACATTACGTAGCCGGCCAATATTCCTTTTCCTGGTATCATAATGGCTAACTACGCAATGAACATTGAATTGCACCTGTAAACTTGTAGCCTGAAGTTTCATAATATCGGGCATTGGTACTAAAGTGGAGTGAGCTAGGATCTAATTCGGGCGGTCTGCGGGTAGACTGCACTTGACATGACGTCACTTAAGTGCAGCCCTCTGAGTACCACACGCCTCTGATATACAGGGTGAAATTTCACTAGTAACCGAAAGCGAAAACTGTAGACGGGCTAGTGATAAAAAACAACTTTCCCCAACAAAGAAAGATCGAAATACGAAAAAAACATTGGACCTCCCATACAAAACTGATTTGAGTTATAATAATATTTTTGACATATTTCAACCTATGTTCCATAAGGAAAGTTGTTCTTTAAGTCTAGCCTGTCTTAAGATTTCGCTATTTTACTAGCAAAATTTCACCCTGTATGCAGCTCAGTGACCTGGAAATAGCCAAATAATTTATCAATACTATCGGCACTGCCGATGCGGCTTAGTAGTGCAACTGCCTGCGGCACAATGGTTTCAGGTTTGATTCTCTCACACAGTTCTCTAATCCATTTAAAACGAATTTATAACGTAGGTACATATTAAATACTTTACACTATTTACAGGACCTAGTTGATATTTGTCCCATTCTGGTTAAGACATTGCAGGCTGAACCACCTAATTATCCGAAAAGAAACATGGTTCCGTGCTTCGGAGGGCACGCTAAGCCGTCGGTCTCGGTTGCTGTCTATGATAACTTAAACGGCGGTCGTTTCACAACCATGCCAGACAGAGGCCTTCTACTAGTAGTAGGCGGTTAAAAAACTCCAAGGTTCATCGGGTTCACTAACGAGTCGACGAAAAAGAAATGCTATCGGTGACATCCCTTCCAGGCTTAAAGAGGTCATCATTATATTTTTTTCATAGATCAACCTATAAAAAAGCGATTACTCAAAAAAAAGTGATCACTGATATTTTTTTTTTATTATGTTTTCCCCGATATTGTCATATGTAATTCATTCAAATGAAATATAGACTGAAAACGGAATTTATGGCCGAGCCCTTGATAATATTTTTTTGATATTTTTCCAAATAACCGAAACAAACCTTTCACGAAAAGGCCAACGAACTCTAATTAGGTCTTCACCCGATAGGATTTGATCCGAACTTGCCATAAATTAAGCATTCCATATTTTAACATGAATTATGTTTTACGGCTCCATAATAAATTTTACCCCTTTTACCTCCCTGGATTGTGTGATATTACATTTTTTGCCTTCTACATTTTTCCTTCACACTATTATTCTGGAAATTTGTAGCAGACGCTTACCGCAAACGGTGGGAACGTTAAAACGTCCCGTTTGAAAATATGAGGACGGTCGGGTTTAATGTAATGAAGATTTATACTGAGTTACTATCTTACGGTTATTATTCTACTTTAGAACACTACCTTTATTATACTTGTTGCGATTTTAAATTAGGAACATTTTCTAGCTCCTTTGTGCTGTGGTATGATCTTTATTTGTGGTTGGTATCCTACAGATGAGATAGTCCAACTAGGTATAATTGTGGATTACATTACCATTATAGTTACGTTACGTAACACGACTATCGTTCTGTTGTTGGAATGGCCAGTAAACGCAGCTCGTGCACGATTTGGCAGCGTAGCGTGATGCTAAATACAAAAAAATTAAACTCTTCCCGTGTTAGGTATAAAATTTTAGTCAACATGCAAAATTTGGGGTGGTATGGGATCTACCTCCTAGTGGCTTGCCTGTGGATAAGTCCGGCTGAACGATCCCACTAAGCGGTGGAAGGCTCCGTAAGGGGCCGCCTGGCTCGCGACCACCATCCCACCGAAGTCTGGCGCCAAGTAGCTTGCTGCGCTCCGTCAGTGTGTGGGAGTGCCAGTGCCTTAACAGGCTTCTTTTGGGTGAGCTTGCTCCATCTTAGACTCTGTCTCTGTCATAAATGACCTAGACCAGAGTCAAGATCAAACCTATCATTAATAAAAATAAAAAAAAACTACCACGGGCAGGAATTGAACATGCGGCTTTCGCCATCGCTATTGGCGACGCCTCTTCCATATGGGCTACCGCGGCTCGTCCATAGCGCCATGCTATCGTATCGGCTTTCCTATACAGATATATCTTTTTTAATGGTGCTGTCGGTCCCGGTTGCTGCGAATGATTACTTAGACGGCGGTTGTTACACTATGTCAGAGGCGTCCTACTAGTATTAGGCGGTTGAAAAACTCTGACACCAGGGTTCATCATGTCGTTGGATGACTCGGTATCCCACACGAAAAGAGGGAGAGAGAATGGTGCTGTTTATCTCGTAGGGCCATAACCATAGATTTTTTGTCGTGTAAATAAAGCCATAAGGTCCTACACTTGTAATCACATCTATTTCGTATAAAATAAATAATTTATTCTACTTCTTTTAAAAGCCGTCATAAGATAACTTGCATAAAGGAAACTAGGTATACAATGTGGGGCCCACAACAGCGGCAAATATTTTATGGGGTGAAATTACCCTTGGAACTAATCAACTTTCCCCATGGAACACATGTCCTAAGGTAGACTAAGAGATAACACCTTAGGCGTTAAGGCCGCCTGTGTACATTTTTGTGCATAAAGTAAAATAAATAAAATTATAGGTCGAATACAATTTTTTTAATTAGATCCCCCATAGTCCCATACTAACTGACTTGGCCGGCTTGTATATTTTATATGCGAGGAATATACGGTTTACTAGGCACCGATATCGGCTGGTGATATATTTGCCCCTGTTGTGTTGTGAGCCCCACATCAATCTAGCCTGAGGTCCATGTTCAGCAGTAGACTATTGTGGCTGCTATAGTAGTATCTAGTAGTTAGTATTAACCTTACCTTGCTTTACCTCGCCTTTAGTAGCCTTTTCTGTGGCTTCGAGATGAAAGACAAAAAAGAAGAATAGCCTTATCGAACTGACTCTTGTGTTTTTTTTTCAATAATCATAATCACAAAATTTATTACACAAAAACAATATTTTGCAAAATAAATGTTCATTTCTCCTATCATAATTTTTAACGAATTCCAAAACTTTGCAACAAATAGGTTCGGCCTTTGGGAGCTTTGGGTACATAATTCTGAAACATCTTAACATCTGGCATAAAACTCGTTTATCTGACACCTGTTTAAAATGCAGGGGTGTCACGAGGCCTACAGGGAAAATGTCTACGAGGTGGGTGAAGGGGGGAAAGGGTAGTGATCGCAACTGTCACCAGCACGTCACCTCGTGTCAACCTCACCACGACCAGGAACTCCAGGAAGCGTATTTTAGAATTCTCGCATGCGAAAATCTACCACAAACTTTGCTTGTGTCACACGTTGTAATACACAAATCGATTTACACATATTCTACAGCATTCATACGTAACGTAGGTACTCTTGACAATAACAAATAACAGTAGTAGAAAGTGTAATACCAGTGGTTTTACCAGTTCCGCAGGCGTTTCAAATTTTCACATACAAAAATATATATCCCTTGTGGGGTAGGCAGAGGGTAAATAGCCGTAAAACGGATATTTTTTTTTATTTCACATTATAGGTTCTAATAATTCGTTACATTTGAGGGTCATTCAGAAAACTGTTGTTTCACCATAGTGACAAGATTGCAATACACATGTAACCCTCGAGTCCCTTAGTCGCTTTTTACGACACCCATGGAAAAAAAAGGGGTGATGATATTCTAAGCCAGTATCACACACGACATCGGCCGGATTTCCACTGTTTTAAAAATACGCCTCCTGACGACAACCTCCGGGGAAGCTTCCAGCCCCGGGTAACTTCTTGAGTTTCACTGCCCTACTTCCATTCATCCCACACAACTTTTGGTATACGTCCGCCTACAAACTGAAATTATAATTAGACGATGTTATTCTCATATCTACTTTTACAACACGAATATTTACTTACTATATATAAAGTAAAGCCAGACTGAGTAACCAATTCTTGATTGGAAGCTTATTCACGAGTAGGTCGATATCGACCTTACACACTAACAATATGATCAACTGTTTTTTTTTGGATAACCCAAAAGTCGCAGGATAAAAATTGACAGTTTAATGAAACCAGAATAAATGCACAAAAAGTTCTGAGCTGTAATAATAATTCTATAGATACAAAACTAACTTTTAAACTACAGTTATGTCTCACTTAAGTTTAAATAGTACAATAAATTAGTCCGTGTGATGTCCGCTAAAAATAGCATCACATTATTTCTTTCCCGTAGGTGTCGTTAGTGACGACTTAGGGATTCTAGGGTTACATGTGTATTGCAATTTTAGGCAATGGGCTGACAACCTACCACTATAGTGATACACAATTTTCTGAATGACCTTCAATTGATTGTCAGATTACATTTTACAGTCGTTCACGCTCTGCCTACCCCGCAAGGGTTATAGGCGTGGTTATGTCTTTGTGTAATAACTTCTATGTACCTCTACAGTTCTGTCAACACGGGGACTTATCGCCAAAGCCGTTAAGCTGTGAAGTTGCAAGTTTCTCTGACAATTTCTATTTATAGGTCCACAAAGTCTGTGGCAATGGCAAAGTACACTTCGTCTGAGTTGTTTGACAATAGCGACCGCAGCGGCCGGTCAGATATCGGGTCGCGACTCGCAAACTAATCATATTATCGGACTTGTGAAAGCTTTACTGCCACCAAAGACTTATAATCTGCAGACCGAACTGTTTGTGATATTTTTGTAAGTTGAGATTGCTTGGAATTGGACTATGGTTTATAATGCACTTATATATTTAGATTTGCTACCAGAACACAATAAAGTAAACAAATGAAAAAAATGAGATTTTTATAAACGAACATAAGAAATTGAAAAATATGCGTAATTGCTCCCTCCGGGGCTTGAACCCGGGACCGTGGGGCACCGTCCCACTGATCTACCAACTGAGGTACCGGCGCCTCGACTGACTGCCAAATTTTTCAATTTCTTGGTACTACAATATAAGCGACATCTACTTAAAGTTATTGTAACGAATACTGCTTGGAATTTTGACATCTCTGGGAAAAACTAGATTTAACCTAACTGACATAACTTTCAGCATATAAAATCTCTATGAGTTTGCGTCTCCATTGAGGCGGAGCTGTGCAGAGCGGAGCCCAGCGGTGCATGTTTTTTTTTTTTATTAATGATGGGTTTGCTCTTGACTATAGTCTAGGTCATAGGACAGAGACAGAGTCTAAGATGGAGCGAACTCACCCAGAAGAAGCCTGTTCACTCTTACTTTGAAGAGATTAGGGTTGTATGCGTTTGGAAACACAGGCGCAGGTAGTGAGTTCCACTCGTTAGCAGTGCCAATGACTGCCGTTTCAATTCATGCATCGCTGGGCCCCGCTCCGCACAGTTTCGCCTCAACGGAGACGCACCTTTAGTAAGTAGGTTATACTGCTAAAGCAAGTTCAACAGCAATCAAAGATCTTTGACTATCAAAAGCTGTTATACCAAAATGGGGACTTACTAGTTATTATTCTGTGCTATGGTCAAATGAGTAAACGTTTCGAAACGCCATTCTGAAAGTAAATATTAAAATATGACGTCACTATTTCACTATCGCGGATGGCATCAAAACACCAACTTTTATTTTATTTTTCTGTATAACAATTCTAACTTTTAAAAAACTTTGAATGTACTGTGTAGTATTTTTGAAAATAGTTTAAAGCGTACCAACAACTTTTGCTGATATGAATATGACACGCCGCACGCATTTAAAAATAAAATCATCAATATTTTTAACCATACCTTTGACTGTTGCCGTCAATTGTCATTATAATGCCACTGTGATTTAATGATTTTCTATACTTCAACTTCAAAACTGTCCCACTTATAGGGCACTAGCTTTTACCCGCGACTTCGTCCGCGTTAGATAGTTTTTTAGAAACAGGTTCTAAAGTAGATATGTATATTCATAGTAAGTATGACAGTGATATTAGAACAGTTCTTATCTCTACTGTTTAAGGATGACCTGCTTGCTTCTGTTGTTAAAGGGACAATTCAAAATTTGCTATCCGGTGTACTGCCCTGAGAGATCAATATTTATAACCATTGAAAAAAAAAGTCAGTAGAAAACAAAAAAATCCCCGGTAAAAAGTTGCCAATATCCTTTCTCAACTTATTCCTATCATACTGAACAGCTTTTGTTTTGGAACCATTTCTGTATCTGTAACAGTTTAGGTGGGCTCCTGATGGTACACCTGGTGGTCTACATAAGGTACTCCAGATCCTCAATGTCCTTGTGAAAAGAAGCAGCCCATCATACTGAACAAATTTTGTTTTAGAACCATGCCTGTATCTCTAATAGTTTAGCTGGGCTCCTGATGGTACACCTGGTGGTCTACATAATGTACTCCAGATCCTCAATGTCCTTGTGAAAAGAAGCAGCCCATCATACTGAACAACTTTTGTTTTGGAACCATTTCAGTATATCTAATAGTTTAGGTGGGCTCCTGATGGTACAGCTGGTGGTAACCTATAAGGTACTCCAGATCCTCAATGTCCTTGTGAAAAGAAGCGGCCCATCATACTAAACAACTTCTGTTTTTGAACCATGCCTGTATCTCTAATAGTTTAGCTGGGCTCCTGATGGTACACCTGGTGGTCTACATAAGGTACTCCAGATCCTCAATGTCCTTGTGAAAAGAAGCGGCCAATCATACTGAACAACTTTTGTTTTTGAACCATGCCTGTATCTCTAATAACTTAGCTGGGCTCCTGATGGTACACCTAGTGGTCTACATTAGGTACTCCAGATCCTCAATGTCCTTGTGAAAAGAAGCGGCCCATCATACTGAACAACTTTTGTTTTTGAACCATGCCTGTATCTCTAATAATTTAGCTGGGCTCCTGGTGGTACACCTGGTGGTCTACATCTGTACTCCAGACCCTCGAATGGTGATAAAAAGTAGCCTATGTCATAAGAATAGATAATAATACTGCGTATAGAAACGAAACTCTTTTGTCTGGGCCCCAAAAGCCGCGCTTTAAATACCTACTTCCCCCCGCAGCCCGTAACGCCCCGCACTCTCCCGCGCTTTAAGTCGGGGCTGTCACGTGCCAATAATTTTATTCCAGACTAGCGGCCAGTCGAGCGGTTGCGACCGCTGCTAACAGTTTTCCCATGGGAACAAAATATTTACCCGTTTTAAAGACTTTTCTTACCATTTTATTGTTAATAGGTACGCACAGAATTTTACAATAGGTGCAAAAATGGCGCCGTGTGGTGCCAGATTAGAATAGCATTCTTTTTGTAAAACGCATTCTCCCTATGAATACAACACCTTGAATTGCTAAATTTTACACAAAAAATGAAAATTCGACCCGCACGACGAACGTTTCCGCGGCGAAGCGCACTCCCGACTGAATTGTTCGCTAAGAGACAGCCAGACGGATTGACCTTGAGCGCGTCTGGAGCGGGAGTGTCATCTCTATGTGATTTCTACTCTATGCCTATGTCCGTTCTCGGTATGCTAGCAATCTCTGTGCCAAGTTTCATGAAGATCGGTTCAGCGGTTTGGCCGTGAAAGCGTAGCAGACAGACAGACAGACAGACAGACAGACAGAGTTACTTTCGCATTTATAATATTAGTGTGGATTGACACTCTAATGAAACGAATTTTCATTTAGCAGACTTTAAAAAAACGTAAATTGTGTTATAATTTTTTTTTAATGATATCATGACGACAATAAGTAATAGTACTATATACTATCCTACATTAAGTTTAGTTTTAAGATAGTGCATCTTTGAACATACCTTTGACAGTTGCCAGCTTTGTATATATTATTTGACATGACATTTGATATTAATTATCCAGTTAGTTAACCGTAAAGTTACATGCCGTGTGCCAGCCCCGAGGCAGTGCTTTTATTTATTTTTATCTTGCCCGAGCCTGTTTCCTTTCAGGACAATTGACATGAAAAACGAAAAATTTGTTATATATACTTACATATATCTTTTATTTGCAATCATGACGTCAATAAATGATAGTGACGACCTGCTACGAGATGGAAAGATTTAAAATTACCATTTCGGCCTCGACTTAATATAGCAAAACACTGTCCAAGCTGCTATTTTGTTTAATAGATTTCCGAAAGGGGCCGCCTGGCTCGCGACCCCCATCCCACCGAAGTCTGGCGCCAAGTAGCTTGCTGCGTTCCGTCAGTGTGTGGGAGTGCCAGTGCCTTAACAGGCTTCTTCTGGGTGAGCTTGCTCCATCTTAGACTCTGTCTCTGTCCTATGACCCAGACTAGAGTCAAGAGCAAACCCATCATATATATATAAAAAAAATAATTACCGATTGACTTAAAATCTATAAATAGTTTAAATGTATTTAAGAATAGGTTAAGAGAGTTATTAATTGAGAAAAATTGTTTCACAATAGAAGAATTTATGACTGAATATATTAATAATTATAAATTTTTTGAAGACTTGTTTATTTTTGATTGATTATTTTTTTTCTTATGATTTTAATGTTATGGAGAAATATTTTATTGACATGTTATTTTTTAAGAATGTTCGCACACAGTTTGTACTGTTTCTGAATAAATATATTGAAGTTGAAATAGTACTATCTTACATTGAATAAAGTTTATTTCATTTCGCTAGCTTTGTCATAGCCTGCATCGCCATCGTTTGAATACAAGGGTTGAATTGAACATCATAGTCGCGGTTAACCGTGGACTGCGCTGGGACAGAATTAATCTTATTAACTTAGTTTGAGGTGGTTTAAAGGATCTCCTTGATTCTGTTACAACTTCCTTAAGGAGGCAGGGATGTTTGTTTTGTGTTCCGTCAAATGTATTTTTAGTAAAGGTTTTAAGAGACATTCATTAATTGTTATGAAGATAAACGTAAAAAAGGTCATAGATATATTTTTTTTGGGTATTTTAGTCAAGAATCATATACCACGTCTCCATAATAAATATGCTATAAGACTTGTACCTATACTCTATAGGTACATCTCTTATAAAATATATTATAGCGATAATTTTTACGGTTTTTTTTACCACAAGAGAAGCTAAATTGATACATATTAGTGACGAAACACCAATATCTTTTGATAGTTAATGTACAGCAAAGAACAAGTTAGTTTTTTAATTATTGTCTGTTGTTGATATAAATCAAATACCTTACCATTATCAAACTTGTAACTATTGGTTTCAACGGTTGAATAAATTGAATAGACTCGAGTTATTTTTGGTAAAGGGCAGGTACCTATTGATTTTCAACCTACGCAACCACTATTTTACGGAGTGTTAACTGTAAATGAATCCGATTAAACCATTATATTCTTATACTTGCATGTACATTGTTAATGAATTGAGTAACATCACCAATTTTTAACCCGTGTTTTAAAAATGAAATGAGTTTGATTTCAGCATTCATTAGGTGTCATATTCTTTATCTTGTAGTAAATGATGCCGGCTTAGAATAGCATCACCCCATTTCTTTCCCTTAGGTGTCGTTAAAGGCGACGAAGGGACTCGAGGGTGTGTATTGCACTGTGTATAATATTAGGTCCTTACATATGAAATTGGCGTTTTGTATAGGAGGAACAAAAAGTCGTTTTTTTTAAATATAGTATATTTATTTAATCAAAGTATGAGCCATTGTAATCTATGCACTTTTGCCATCTCATAGGTAGTTCATTGATCCCTTTACTAAAAAAACCATTCGGACGGGAATCAATAAAATCTTTGAAGGCGATTTGGACTGCCCCATCTGAGTTGAATTTTTTCCCTTGCAAGAAGTTATCCAAATTTCGAAAAAAATGGTAATCTGTTGGAGCAAGGTCCGGGGAGTACGGTGGATGCCTTAGACATTCCAATTGAAGCTCTTCTAATTTGCTAGCCGTCTGTTGTGCAGTGTGTGGTCTAGCGTTGTCGTGAAGCAACAGTGGCGTAGAGCGATTGACCAACCTCGGTTGTTTAGCAGCTAGCTTTTCCATCATGGTTTGCAATTGCTGACAGTAGACATCTGCCGTAATCGTCTGGCCAGATTTGAGAAAACTGTAATGAACGACACCGGCGCTAGTCCACCAAACGCTTACAAGTAACTTTTTATTGGTAAATTTTCGCTTGGAGCAGGCTTTGGCTGGCTTGCCAGGGTCCAGCAATTGCGATGAGCGCTTCCGATTATCGTAGAGAATCCACTTTTCATCACAGGTAATGATTCGATTTAAAATCCCTTCGTTATTGTGCCGGTCAAGTAATGTAACGCAGCAGTTGACGCGCGTTTGCCGGTTAGCTTCACTCAATTCGTGAGGAACCCACCTTTCAAGTTTTTTAATCTTTCCAATTTGCTTCAAGTGGATTAAAACAGTTTTATCACTAACACCGAAGCCTGCAGCTAATTCGGACGTGGGTTGCGATGGATCCGCTTCCACAATAGCCTTCAATTCTTCATTATCAACTTGGGTCTCCGGCCGTCCACGGGGCTTGTTTTGCAGGTCGAAATTTCCAGAACGAAAACGTTGGAACCAAAAACGCACTGTGTTTTCTTTTGCGACACAACCGCCATACACATCATTAACCCTTCGAGCCGTTTCCGCAGCACTGGTGCCACGGTGGAACTCGTACTCGTAAATAACGCGATATTTCAAATTTTCCATTTTGTAAATTGAGCGATGCAAACAGAAAAAAGATAAGTAAAAAAACAAATGAATGACGGTTTACGAAACACAACTACATGTGGAAATAGCTGTATAAATTTGAATTTCGAATTCCTAACCAAATAGGAGAAATTTGTGATCAAAGTGGCCAGTACGACTAAACGACAATTTCATATGTAAGGACCTAATATTATTGGCTGACATCCTGTCACTATGGCGATACACAATTTTCCGAATGACCATCAAATGTTTGTCAGACGTGGCGTTAATGTCAGTTTTTTGTGGCCGTTTACGCTCTGCCTGACCCGCAAGGGATAAAGGCGTGATATATGTATGTATGTAAATGATTGTCTGTAAGAAATATGGCTCCGTGCTTTTTAGGACAGGTTAGGCCGTCGACCCCAGTTGCTGTTTATAATTTACTGATAACGGTCTTTACACACACCATAGTTAGGATCCAACTACTTACCTGGGTATAAAAGAAGATTTAAAACGAATTACTTTATTGAATTTCGAACATAAAGTTACATGAAGTATTTTTAATATTAAAGACGTATTACACCACCTTTAAACATATTGCTTACTAACTTAATTAGTCTTGTCTATCTTGCATGTCTACACTTCAAGATACATAGCTAATTTAATATATCTTATAGGTCTGAGTCCTAATATCAATATTTGAATCAGACGGCGGCGACTGTTTGTCTTGTGCACCGCGCAGTGTTACCACCTTTGGGTATTTTCCCCGAAATTTAGGGGAATATTTAACTTTTCGGGAGATAAAAATATGTAGGGGATTTTACATACATAAATAAATCACGCCTATATCCCTTACGGGGTAGGCAGAGCGTTAACGGCCGTAAAACGGATATCAACACCACGTCTGACAAAAGTTTGAGGGTCAATCAGATAACTGTGTATCACTATAGCGACAGGTTGTGAGCCCATCGCCTAAAATTGCAATACACATCTAACCCTCGAGTTCCTTAGTCGCCTCTTACGACACCCACCTAAAATCCCCTACACGACACCATTTGTCATGTAGGGGATTTTAGGAAGTTAAATTGTTTATCCTCTGTTCTATTGGTCATCCTCTCACGCTCTGTGGGGGATAAGTATCTATAATTTTATAAGAATAAGCACTTGCGACCATTTATTGGAAACCCAACGTTTGTGGTTGATTTCTACGAAAAAGATAGTCGCGGAACATTTTCAAAATGTGCAAAATTTTTGGGAATTTTACGAGGAGTTAGGGATGATTCAAAATCACAGGCTGGCAACACTGGCACCACGCTCGATATGCCTCAAGGGCTGTTTACACTCCACTGAACAAGCTAAAGTTTGGTTATTATATCCTCAATCTGTACTGTACACCCAAGGGAGTCCCTACAAATGTGGCAATGCAACATGTGGCCAGGGGTTTAAAGCTTCACTTAAGTAGTTATATTCACCTAAACTTTTTATATTTATCTAAAATGGCTCAATTCTTAAGCACGCGCTCTTAATGTTTGTCACTTGTCTACAACCGATCAATTGTCAGTTTAGATATTCACTTTTTAAAATTGTAACGTGTATCCCCCAACTTAGACATTGGCAGAATTGTCCCATGCTGATAAAGGCCATGTATAAAAAAGAATTGAATTGAAGCACGCGCTCGATTAATAAAAACACGTAAAACTTGAAATTTATCACGAAACTCGCACGCGCGCGCGTGCGTTTATTAGTATCTAGTAGCGTATTAGGTTTTTCTTTTCTCCCAGAAGTTTGTGATAGTTATTTTGCCCAGCGAGCACCAAGTTCTTCGGTCCCGTTTCAGAATTAAATCATGA
Organism: Tuta absoluta; assembly: GCA_027580185.1. Classification (NCBI taxonomy): domain Eukaryota; kingdom Metazoa; phylum Arthropoda; class Insecta; order Lepidoptera; family Gelechiidae; genus Tuta; species Tuta absoluta. The sequence continues at coordinate 3,109,964 of JAQAHW010000004.1, forward strand.
AGTCTTGTTACTCTATGAAACATGTGCAGATATATTTAACTTCTACAAGCAATAAGGTCCACTGCACGGGCTATAGTTATGTTGTGTTCATTAAAGAGATTTAACCCGCTTTGGCAAGCACCTTGTCCTATTACAATAAACCAAGGGGCAGTAGTTTAACTCAAGTGGTATGGGATCTACCTCCTAGCGGTCCACCCCGGGCAACGGCAACACAGGCTTGCCTGTGGATAAGTCCGGCTGAACGATCCCAACAAGCGGTGGAAGGCTCCGTAAGGAGCCGCCTGGCTCGCGACCACCATCCCACCGAAGTCTGGCGCCAAGTAGCTTGCTGCGTTCCGTCAGTGTGTGGGAGTGCCAGTGCCTTAACAGGCTTCTTCTGGGTGAGCTCGCTACATCTTAGACTCTGTCTCTGTCCTATGACCTAGACTAGAGTCAAGAGCAAACCCATCATTAATAAATAAATAATAAATAAAGTACTTTTCCGCCTGAAACTACCTACATTAGCAAGGATGTCAAAAAATTAAGTTCGCGAAACCGAATTTAATTGCCTTCACACGTAGGTACCATATTGCTAAGTTAAGAAAACAATAACTGACATAATCATTTAATGAGTAATTCATACATACATACATACACATATCACGCCTATAATCCCTTGCGGGGTAGGCAGAGCGTAAACAGCCTCAAAAAACGGCCATTTACACCACGTCTGACAAATGTTTGAGGGTTATTCGGAATATTGTGTATCGCTATTGTGACAGGTTGTCACACCCTCGAGTCCCTTAGTCGCCTCTTACGAGTCCCACGGGAAAGATATAGGATGATGCTATTCTAAGCCGGCATCACACGGCAATTAATGAGTTATTCAGTTTCTAGATATTTATTTTCTCAATTTCCCGATACTCAAACGCGCGGTGGCAGTGTGGTTCGCTGTGACACGAGTGACACGAGATTCTATGTAGTAGTCGTGTACGTATAGGTCGGTCAGGAGTGTGCATGTGTGAGTGCGCAAACCGGGCGTTAGTATGAAGTTAAACTACTGCTCCTTGGTATAATGTGGTCCTACGTAATAATCAACTGCTGGTGTAGCGTACACGCAGATAAGTGGTAGTAATCCCGGGTGGACGGATTATCCTGCGATTGGTGCAGTGCCAGGGTGGCCAGACGCGTGCGAGGGTTGCCAGACGCGTCCACTGTCCGGTCTGTAGTCAGCGCGATATTTGGCGGCTGGCCAGGATAATGAACTCCATACACAGAGTCCAATGTTTATATGGTAACAATTTGGTTACATTGTTTGTTTTTCTATAGATCAACTTTTATTTGGAACAAATATTCATACAAAGTTTACTCGCAGTATTGATCTGAACTAACATAGGTTTTTTTTTAAATAGTAGTAGTGGACGCCCAGCATCGGTTTCACCCGTAACCATTTTCCCATGGGAAAAAGACTTTTGCAGGAATGTATTATAAAAACCTTCCTCTTAAATCAATCTCTCACGCACATCACGCCTATAATCCCTTGCGGGGTATTTCCACAACTGACAAACATTTGAGGGGCATACGGAAAACTGTGTATCCCCGTAGTGACAGATTGTCAGAACATGGCGTAAAATTGCAATACACACCGAGTACCTTAGTCGCCTCTTACGACTCCCACGGGAAATAAATTGGATAATGCTATTCAAGGCCGGCATTACGCGACAAAAAAAAAACAATCAAATGGTGAATCAATTTACTTATTAAAAATCACATCAAAGTCCGCTGCGTGGTTTAAAAGTTATGCGCATAAATATGGACAGACGAAAAGACTATGTAGTGATAGCTCATTTCATAGACTCTTAACAAGAGCAACAAAATCCCTTAAAAGAATAAATTTAGCGTTCAAAATGCCTACTCCACCACATCTCTAATGACTCCGTCCCTTATACCCTTTAGCCGTACTAGGGAACATTATTTTTAATATTCCGAATGATACTCAGCAATTTTCAACCGCATTTAGGGTTGCGTAGGTATAATTGCGAAGGTTTCTCATTTCAGTCGTTTCTGAGGGAGGAAACGACGGTATATTATTTTAAATGTATACTTAGATTTTTTGGAACGTTTTGTTGACGTCTCTTTTTGTGAAAGCGTGAAGTTACATTTACTTGCGATTATTTTTATGATTTTGTTTGTTTCGTTTATTATTTGGTTCTTTCTTTAAGTTTGTTAATTGAATATTAGATACCTATACCTATAAATTTAATATTTGGCGCTGTTTTGGTATCGATGTGAAATCTAGACGAGTAGGTGATGATGTAGATTTACGCGACTTACTTGTTATTTATTTGGTAGAGAGAGTTTAGCCCTCTACGTTTCGGCTGCTTCATGAAGGTCGACAGATCACATACGCCCGCCCGTCAGCTGTGATTGCCGAACACTGGGTAAATAAATAACAAGTCGTATACCGACATCATAAGTGATACGCTTAATAATATAAAATAATATACCTGAGTTCTTAGTAGGTTAAAAGTTACCAAACAAAATATATACACAGTAAAGTAAACGAATTTAAATTCAAACAGCATCTGCACTTATTGAAACATTTCTGCAGCTTACTATCTAGTTGGCAAAGAAAAAGAATTCCGAAATTACCTCTTACTGCATTGGATAGCAATATTCGCAGGGCGCACCACCCAAGCACCCAGTATACGGGGTGTAAGGGAGAGCCCTCTGAATACTGGGGAACTAGGGTTTATCTATCTAACTATCTATCTACCTATCTATCTAATATAGCCTATATTAGCCCACTGCTGGGCATAGGCCTCTTCTTTAATGCGTCACTTTCTTCGGTCCTGTTTTAGGGTTCATACAGACCATGAATCTAATAACTTTCCCATAGGAACACATGTCAAAAAACGATAAATAAAATTACTATTAAGTACAAAATCTATATTTATATATGATAGACGTATATGTGTAGTATTTATTGTATATTGCTGTTGTTATTATACATATGTATATATTGCTGTGTTATATATATATTCAAGCTTTTCTTTAATTTTTTTTTGGTTAATGCACCTGCTTTGACCCTTTCCACATGCCCTAAGGTAGACTGGGAGATAACGCCTTTGGCGTTAAGTCCGCCCGTGTACATTTTTGTGCATAAAGTTAAATAAATAAAATCACGATCAGCTGACTGCAATTACTATGGGACGTTTTTTTTTTACGTGACCTGAAATATTTTCTCATGAGAAGTTGTTCAGCTTCATGGTCAGAATGCACCCTGTAAGTATTCGGAGGACTGTCCCTTACACCCAGTATAAAAATTATCTCCTAAAATAAATAAAAACTCTGAGTATCATCGGGGCTAGTTTCAAAAAAAGCTTAATTTAGCTACCTAAACAAATTTGGACTGATTCTAATTGATTTTGGAAAAAATATTATTAATTATATTTGACCCGCGCCTATGTATGTAACATTCTTAGGTTCGTATTTTTAAGGTTGTATGTTTTATTTAGTTAGGTATATAAGTGACTCTCTCCACCGACGAAGATGATTTAAGTGAGTACGTGTCTTTGCACATTTATATAGGCAATTAACGTCCGACTGGTAAATGACCGACTGCATTTTCAGGGTTCCGTATCTCATAAGGAGAAAACGGGACCCTTATAGGATCACATTGTTATCCGTTCCGTCCGTCTGTGTGTCTGTCCGTCTGTCTGTCAATACCCTATATCTCGGGAACGCTGGAGATACTTGTCGAAATTAAAATATAACCATATACTTATGTCTACGGCTGCTCGTAGATGTAAAAACCTTTTATCGAGTGTGCACTTGTTTTTGACTTCTGCTGCCTTTCATATTCTTATTTTATTTGGTCGAGGCTAGCATCTTCAAGGGACGCATATTCGCGCACATTCGATATAGCAAATTATACGTTATTACGGACTGCGAAATTGGCCTCCTTGCCTAGAAAGTTATCCCGTAGTAGAGTCATCTGAAAATATCGCTCAATTTTCATCTGGAATAAAATTTTCGACTTCTATTGGAATTGCAGGCTGTCGTTTTATGTTTAAGGATCTAATATCCAATATTAACTTATTTTTGGCTTAGAATAAGGAGTAAATATGTAACAGTATTGTTTTAAATACCAAACTTCAAAACTCTTCCCGTGTTAGGTATAAAAAAAATTAAAACTTGCAAAATTTTCAAGCGCGGGCATTATTGGCATTAAATACACTTGCGAAATTGGCGGGCAAGGAACGAACTGCTGCGGTAACCCAGATGGAAGAGGCGTCGTCACTAGTAATGAGGAAAGTCAGTTTTGTCTATTCTTCTATCTGTCATATTTCGAAATGTACGTATTGCTTTATTTTAACTTAATTAAAACAAAAATTAGACGACGTCTATACCCCTGTAAAAAACATACTCGTCATTACTTATAGTTAATTTGTGCTCGTAATAATAATGTACAATGTGGGTACCCCACATCGGAGGCAAGTGTTTACTCGGTGAAAAAACCCATTAAACTGAACAACTTTCCCTTAGGAACATAGGTCATTTAGTTTTATTGGACCTTAAATGTAGCCGACCGAGATAGTTTGGTTGGAAGGTCCAACTTTTGTTTAAAATATTTCGACCGATGTTCTATGAGGAAAGCTGTTTTATTTAATTGGTAATTTCACCCCGTAAAATATTTACCACTGTGGCGACATTGTATGAGAAATTAAACGAGAATTTCGAAGAAAAATTACTCAATCTGCTATGTATGTATGTATCTATATGCACAGTTATATAGGAAATATAAAGTTGATAAATACAAAAAGTTATTATATTATAAAATGCCTACCAGATCCAATATCTCATTACTAGTTTTTATAGTTGATGGGGCATAAAATGGGATCTCTAGATATTTAGCCAAGCGAAAAATGATTCATTTTAGGAACTACTAAAGCCTGAAATAATTTGGATGAAAACAATTTCTTCTGAGCTCAAACGAATATAAAAAAGTAACGAAATGCCAAGTTATTTGAAGGTGTATAAATTGTGATTCTGCTGAAAGGCGTTTCTCCAATTTTTCCTCCGTTGATGTGTTTTTTTAGCGCGCCGTAACGCATGCGTCTGTCAGACGATAGGATATAATTTTATTCCAAAACAAATACGGCTACGGTGCGTGAAAAAAAGCGTAGTTTTTTTAATGGTTTTCTGATATTTTAAAATCTGTTTTTTAATTTAAGTAATGAAAATGATTTAAGTGTTGTTCCGGCTTAGCAAACAGTATCACTTTATTTTCATCCCACTGGTGTCGTAGGAGGCGACTAAAAAAAGCGAAGAGGATTTAAGTGTATTGCAATTACAGGCAATAGGCTGACAACTAGTCACTTGTCGTCTACTGTATAATACCTATTTATAATATCTGAAACGACCCACAAATATGTAGTTTATGACTGTTGACCCTCTGTCTAACCAACTATACTAGGTACAACTATAACAGCCACAACAGTCCACTGCTAGACATGAGCACCCGCTAATGGCGGGGTATTTGGTAACACACACATAGCCGTCACTAGGATACCTCTAAAACATACACAAAAACACCCAGACCCGAGAAAAAATATTAAAAATTCATTATTCAAATCTGTTTGATATCGGTTTAGAATAGCATCACCCCATTTCTTACTACTGGGTGTCGTAAGAAGCAAATAAGAGACTTGGCCACCATATACACATCACTCCTATGATCCCTTGCGGGGTAGGCAGAGCGTAAACTGTCGGAAAAAAGGACATTTAAGCCACGTCTGGAAAACATTTGAGGGTCATTATGAAAATCGTGTATCGCCAGAGTGACAGGTTGTCAACTCATGACCTAAAATTGCAATACTCATACCATAACCCTCGAGTCCCTGTTGAATTGACACCCCCGGGAAAGAAACGGGGTAATGCTATTCTAAACCAACATCACACGGAATTTCAATTATATGTTTCATTCAAATATCTGCCCCAGCCGAGAGCCGATTGCAGTTTTAGGCGATAGGCTGAGAACCTGTCACTATGGCGATGCACAGTTTTCCGAATGGCCCTCAAATATTTATCAGACGTGGCGTAAATGTCTGTGATTGTGGCCATTTTCGCTCTGCCTACACCGCAAGGGATTATTGGCGTGATATGTGTGTGTGTGCCACAACATCTACAGCATAGACCAAAGAACTCGCGGCCCGCGTGCTCTGTGATCTACAGCTATGCAAAGCCGTAATTATTCATTTGTCGAGCGCACATTAAACCTTTTCATTCGACATCAAATTAGCCCTCAGCAGCTTCCCTTTAGACGTATATTTGTTTTTCTAATATTAGCACGAGCACGCTATACACGAAACAATTTTGGCGGTCTCTTGTCTCATTCAAACGGTCTAATTATCAAATTAATTATGCACAAAGGATTATGAATAAGCGCAAAATGGAGATGGAGTTTCCTATTAATTTATAGATAGAATACCGAATTTTAAAACACTTCCCGTGTTAGGTATATAATTTTTGAATGCTTGCAAATTCCTGCCCTCGCTTGAAAATTTTGCAAGTTAAACAAGCATAATAATTTAAAATGAATGTGTTTATTTTGGATTTTACAATTACAAATTAAATCCGTTTAAAATTGTTTTATTGTGATGAGTAATAGTAGTGAAAACTCAAGAAAAAGAAGTAATAATCCATTTCCTCCTTATTGATACAAATGTCCCATGTGGTGCCGGCTTGGAATAGCACCACTCTATGAAGGTCGTAGCACACATATCAACTCGGAAAGGGATCGTCACCGTATCGCCTCGCCGTCAACCAGGCGTCAACCAGGCGTCAACCTATCGTAAGCGCGTCACCGTGCGATCAGTAGCTCCGAATCGACTCGGCTACGGCTAGGCGACGCCGCGCTTACGGCTCGCCGGTCGCTGGTTGACGACGGCTGGGCTAGGGTAGGGTACAGGGACGAAGCTAGGGTACGGAGAGTCGTAAGACAGCGTACGGAGAGACGTAAGCGCGGGTACGGCAAGTCGACCACGCACCGTACTGCGGTTTGTGAGCTTGTCCCGAGGCGAGGCGATTACGTTACGATTCCGATAAGTGTGCGTTGCAGTAGGGAGTTATTCATACAAAGAATACTGAACGGCTCGAGTTGATACGTTTACGTTCCTGTTTAATTTAGCGTTGCTATGCTGGGGTAGGTTAGGTATTGGTGACGGTCTGTGAATACGCCGCGATGCTCGCCCGCACGCATCGCTCTGGGCATATGTTGTCCCTTTCTCGCTCGCGGGTGGCGGCGTGCGCGCGGGCCGCCTGTAGGCGCCAGGCGGTGATTTCTGCACCGCAGTCAGTCACTCAAAACCGTTCGGACAGGGGTATCGCGTATCGTGCGGATTTCCCGCCACGCGTTTTGCGATGCCGCGTGTAATGGACGATTCAATTTGAGATCGCGCGTGTTGATGCATCGTATTATTGTGTTTCTCCTGGGTTGTACTGGAATGCCAGGCTTAGTGATTGTTGGATGTCTCGACGTCTTCCACGTGAGCGTCGCGTTGAATAGGCATCAGGTGGCCATTTTGGCCCGCGTTTGTACGGCCCAAATTCGGGTTGGGTCGCGCGTAATGACTAATATCAAAGTGGAATACGAACAGAAGCTGTGAGTGGTTTGACGTGAATAACGCGCCAAGGCTGTAGTGGAATGCTGGGTGTCGATATCTTTTCCACCCAGCCCTGTAAGTACCCACGGAATTCCCATTTGATCCATTCCCTGAACTTCCTTTCTCCGTTGGGTATTTTATGCATTTGGACCGGCACGTTGACTGTAAGTATTAAACCTGGTTGTTTAGTATAAAACTGTTTATTCGTGTTAATGGTGTGTTCCCTTTAGTCATATTTGTTGTACCATATCATTGTGACTCATTAGTACGAATTGCGGAATTCGTGGGGTGATATAATTTGGAGGTACTTACTTATAATCTAGTGCTAATACGTGTGACGTAACGCCAGATCGGCAGACGGTATTTACTACCGACTTGAGTTATGTAAAGGTCAGAACACATCATTTGCCAATTTCACTCAACTTAGTTAATTAAGTTAAATAGATTTAGGTTCACGTTTAATTCATAGTATGCGCTGCTATATTGTGCAGCGTATGCTATTTAGCGCTGCGTAACGCGGCCATTGTCTGCCTCCAGTTGAACTCCTGGTATTTTGTTCGAAATTTACCTGTGTAAATCGCTTCCACTGCGGGAGTTTAGCTTGGAATTAGACAATTTTTGGTAGCAGAGCGTGGTTCAGAAAACCACTAGATTTAAGATTATTTTAGTATAAGATTTTTTAATCTACCTACATAAAAAAAAAATATATATATTTATTGTGATTGTAGTGTGTGCCCTGTGTAGAATATCCTATCGGTAGGATCAGGGCCAATCAATTAGTGAATTGCTTGTTATTATCGTTGTGTTTACCCTGTGCGGATATCCTAACGGTAGGATCAGGGCCGATTGTCTATTATTGTTTTTTATTGTAAGGTTCGGTGTTACTTTGGGTTGGTACCATGGCTCCCACAATTACACAGCTTCAGGCAAAAATTAGAACGCACCTAATTTGGTTCGCGACTAAGCAGGCGATGGTCGGTCGCGGGGACCGAGAGGACGCACTCATCGCTTGTGCGCAACGGATTGACGAACGGGTCGCGGAGGTGTTGGATTGCCTCACTGGATGCGAGGAGTTATTTGATGGGACGCCTGATGAGGAGGTCAAACTTACGGTCCGGGCGAATGTGACCCAGTGCCTGGAGATAGGGCAGGAGATCCAGCAGGCGGCTGCTGTGATCACCAGGCGTAGGGCTGGGGAGCCGGACCCACCCCATGGTCCGCGGGGACCGGGGGTGCAAGTGCCCCTGCCGGCTGTGGCGATTCCGGTCTTCCACGGGGACTACACGGATTGGACCCGATTCCAGGATCTGTTTGACAGTGTGATTCATAACCGCACTGACTTGCAGCCGGCATATAAAATGGCACAATTGATGGCCAAGCTGCAAGGTGAGCCCCATGAGCTGGTAAAGCATCTACCAGTCGATGATGCAAGTTACGAGACGGCTCGCGGTTTGCTGATCGAGAGATACAGCAACAAACGTCTCATGATTGACCAACTCCTGGAACAGTGGCTCACCGTGCCGACCATCACACGAGGGACGGACCTCAGGGCCGGGGTCCTCAGCCCTGTCTGCGTTGCAGTGAACGCTCTTGAGAGACAGGGGATGCCGGTGTCAGGCTATGATTATATCCTGGTCCACACGTTGTTGCGCCGCCTGCCGAGCGACATGGCCGCTCGTTTTGAACAGTCGCACGGAGGTAAGACATCTGATTACCTCCCGACCTTCGAGGAGCTCAAGTCCTTCCTCGAGGCCGAGTGCAGGCGGGTAGATGCCCAATTTGGAGAGTCGCCTCACGCGGAGTCTGCGGCCGCTCGCCGCCCGGAACGGCCGGGTGCACAGGCGCGAGACGGTAAGAGTAGGCCACCCAGGCGATACAATGTCGCTAATTTGGAATCGAGGTGTGCCTACTGCAGAGAGGCGGGGCATCAGGTGACTGCGTGTGAGGAGTTCGCTGCACAGCGGGTGCAGAAACGTCGTGGTGTGGTGCAGCAACGGCGTTGGTGCTTTAGGTGTATGGGGCCGCAGCAGGTGCGAGAGTGCCCATCAAGCACCAACTGCAGGTACTGTCAGGGTGCCCACCATCAGCTCCTATGCATGAACCGCAGCGGAGATTACGGAGGCAGAGCTGACGCGGGTCAGCGGACGGAGTCTGCCCTACCTAGACGGGAGCAACGCTCCCCACCCCCTCCAAGGAGGAGTCCTCTTCCACCAGGGTTTCAGGGACGAGGCCAGGGACATCAGCAGGTGATGCCCCCTTCACCACGCGCGAGACAGTCACCACCTCGGCAGCAGGTGCCGGAACAGGGTAGGTGGTCACAGGTCCAAGGTCAGAGGCACCCATCACAAGTACGTGATGCTACGGGCGGGTGCCAACACCAGGGCCAGTACATGCAGTACTCGGCGGGTCTGAACAACATGGTGAGTTCCCATGACCCACGCATGCCTCTCCCCTTGGCTGAGCACCCGCGGCTACAGGCGCATCCACGGTACGCGCGCCTGCCGCAGGGTTACTATAGGCTGCCAGCCATGGCGTACAGGACCAGAGGTCCCTATCAGCAGGAGTGGGACCCACTCGAAGGTGTACGGAGAGAGGGGACCCCCCCGCAGGACGCGGACACTCCGCGCTTAGATTCCTGCTAGGTAATCGCCGCCTACACGCCAGCTTCGGCCCCCCGGCCAATTACGGTATTGTTGCCTACGGCAATGATTTGGGTATGGGGATACGGTGGCCGCAGCATACAGGTAAGAGCCTTGTTAGATACAGGGGCTCAGGGTTGTATTGTATCTAGTAAGCTGGTGAGTAGGCTACGCTTAAATATAAGGCCCACAACGGATGGGGCTGTAGGTATTGGAGGTGTAGATGTGCCTGACGTTCGGGGTCAGGTGAACTTCGAGTTCACATTAGGTAATACAGGTACAGGGGTCAGCTATCATGCCTCAGCAGTGGTGCTGGATGAAGTGGTAGGGAAACTTCCTCAGGTTCGGTTACCGTCAACGGTACGAGGGTTAACCACAGGCTTAGAGCTAGCTGATCCTGAATTTGATACTCCTGGTACGGTGGACGTTCTCCTCGGGTCAGACGTCCTCGGGAGATTCTGGTGTGGCAGAAAACGGGTACTTCAGCAAACTGGTTTAGTGGCCGTTGATACCACAGGGGGGTATGTTATTTTTGGCCCAGTTTGGAGATCTCAGGACCTACCAGAGGGCGATACGGTGCTCTATGGTAGTGTGTTGTCGGAGGTGCTGCAGAGGTTTTGGGAGTCTGAGGAGCCACCTACAGCGGATAGACGGAAACCAGAGGATGACGAGTGCGAGCTGTTCTATCAGTACAACACTGCACGAAGTTCGTCAGGTAGGTTTGTTACCAGGCTGCCATTTCTCCCAAACCGCCCCTCCTTAGGTAGTTCGCGACAGATCGCGGAACGGAGACTACTGGCTATGGAGAGAAAGATGAAGCGAGATGCAGCACTTCGGCAGAAGTATATCGAATTCATGAGGGAGTACCTAGAGTTTTTTTTTTTTTTTTTTTTTTTAATTTATTTTTCCATGAACAAGTTTTACAAATACAGTTATGTATATTCTCCCAAACTTCGTAGAAGTTTATCGGGAGATCCGAGTTGCTACGCACATTCAAAACTTATTCTAAATTATAACTAAAATACCCATTAAATTTCCAAAAAACTTAACATAAATTTATTCTTCCGAAATTGGTGGAACACACAGTCCCTCTAAAATATATTTACTTATTTTATTTTTGATTAGTTTCCTAGAACCAGTAATACACTTGAGCTCATAAGGCAAGGAGTTAAATATAGTGGCAACTAGGTACTCTGCCGATCGTCTACCATACACATTATTAACCCTGGGCTGCTCGAGTAAGTGCTGTGCAGCTAGTCTGGTGTGTCGGCAGCGCTGCCGAGGGGTCTTGAATTCCTCACTCGAGTATTGTTGCACTGCGTGGAACAACACATACTTCTTTTCCATAGGAATGATTTGGAAGTGTTTGAACAAAGCCTCGTAGTTATTTATAAGTTTACACTCTTTCCGCATTCGTTTGTCCGCGAACAACTTCATAAAGCGTATTTGCATTTTTCTTATATGTTTTAGGTAAGAAGTATATGTTGTACCGTAAGTTCCGACTCCATAGTTAATGATGGATTCTACTAATGCGTGATAAACGATCAGCAAGATTCCACGCGAAGATTTATATGACAGTAATTTAAATCTGCCTAGAATCTGCCTCAGTCTTGTGCCTACTATATCTATATGAGCTCCCCACCCAAAGCGCTCGTCTATTGTCAGCCCGATATACTTGTATGTAGGAACCTGTTCTATGGCAGGGCAGCTACACACCGCGCTCCCGTGAAAACAGTCGAATGAATGCGCTACGATAGTAAATTGCTCAGTAGGAAGGTTTTTTCTATTTTGGTTCGAGCTTAGAAGCATATATTTTGTTTTATTTATATTTAATACGATTCCGTTATCGTGTGCCCACTTACTTAAATTGTTAAAATCGCATTGTACATTATGAAACAAAGAACTTACATCCTTACCCGAGCTCATTAAGCAAGTATCGTCGGCAAACATATAACACTTACAGTTCGTTATTACATTAGTTAGGCCACATGTCGGTGTCCAGCATAGATTGGAGGTGTGTCGAGCATTACTATATACCACACCTGGCTGTTTTGAAGTCACCGGAGGCGAAGATACGGGTAGTGTTTGACGGTTCTGCTCCTACATCGAATGGTGTGTCTGTGAACCAGTGTCTGCACGCGGGTCCCAAGTTGAACCGGGACATTGTGGACATCCTCACAGATTTTCGGTTGCACCAAGTAGCGTTCGTCGCAGACGTCAAAATGATGTTTCGCCAAACAATTATACACCCGGATGACCGTCGGTACCAGCTGATTTTGTGGCGTGAGAGCCCTGACGAGCCGATGGTCACTTATGAGCTTAACACGGTAACGTATGGTCTGAAGCCAAGTCCGTTTTTGGCAGTACGCACGCTGCGAGAGTTGGCCGCACAGGAAAGGGTAAGATTCCCTCGAGCCGCAGCAGTACTGGATCGCGACGTCTACGTGGATGACATCTGCACGGGTGCAGATAGCGTGCAACAAGCACTGCTACTACGAGACGAGCTGATCGCGATCATGGAATCAGGAGGTTATGAGTTGCGGAAATGGCTGTCCAGCTGTCCAGAGCTCCTGGCCGGGTTGCCAGGTGAGTTCCAGCAGGACCCGCACCTTTTCGAGAACCCGGACAATCCAAATACGTTGAGCATCCTAGGGGTGCAATATAGGCCAACGCATGATGTCTTTACGTATCAGATCGAGCCAGACCTTTTGCAGAAGACTTGGACGAAGCGTTCGGTATTATCGACGATCGCCAGAACTTTCGATCCTAACGGGTGGATCGCACCGGTGACGTTCATGGCGAAGTGCTTCTTGCAAAGGTTGTGGATAGCAAACTTGGGTTGGGACGACCAGCTCTCCGGAGAGCTGTTGAATGATTGGACCAAGTTTGTGACCACCTTACCAGGGATCGTACGCATCGCCATACCTCGCAAGTTGCTCCCATCGGTGGGATGTAAGGCTACCCTACATGGGTTTTGTGATGCCTCGGAGCGAGGGTACGCGGCAGCTGTCTATTTGCGGACAGTCAGTTCAACGGGAACTGTAGACGTGCGTCTAGTTATGGCCAAGAGTAAGGTGGCTCCGGTTAGGACAAGATGGACCATTCCAAAGTTGGAATTGGCGGGAGCAGCGCTTCTCACGCGCTTGCTACATCATGTCGCTAGTAATCTACGCGGTACCATCACTTTGGATGAAACGGTGTACGCATGGACCGACAGTAGGATAGTTCTGTGCTGGTTACAGACGTCGGTACATACTCTTGAGGTTTTCGTGGCAAATCGGGTGTCACAGATTAAAGGATCGGAAACTCCGTTGGTATGGAGACACGTACCGGGAGAACAGAACCCAGCGGACTACGCCTCACGGGGATGTAGGGCCCCTGATTTGGTAGGTCACTCACTGTGGTGGGGACCTCAGTGGCTGACTGAGTCACCTGAGAGATGGCCATACAATGAGTGCGGGTCGCCGCTTGGGCCACCTGATCGAGGTTTGCGAGTGAACGTAGGGCAGATCGTACCTAAGCCTAGTGCGGCTTTCTTGCTGGAACGATACAGCTCCCTCGACAAACTTCTAGGGGTGACAGGTTGGATCAAACGGTTCGTGAACAACTGTAGAAAACCTCAAGCAGAACGGAACTTGGCACCTGTCCTCTCGCCTGCGGAGCGGAATGCGGCTCTAAGTTTATTGGTTAGGGTCGTCCAGGCGGAACATTTTGAAGAAGAGGCCAGGCTGCTCAGGGATGGCCGTGGAAAGCTGAAGGGAGGTCTTGTGCGCCTCAACCCGTTCGTGGACGAGCATGGAATGCTCCGGGTTGGAGGTAGACTTCGGAACGCTAACCTGCCCTTTTCAGCACGGCATCCGCTGTTACTCCCAAAGAAGGGACCTTTGGTAGAACTTATAGTTAGGGATCGTCACCAGAAAAACTCGCATGCGGGCTGCAATGCACTTTTGGCTATTCTGCAGCGCGAGTTTTGGATCTTGTCTGGACGACGTACGGTACGGAGCATTGTGTTTCGGTGCTTGCCTTGCTATCGGTTGAAGGCAGCCACAATGCAACCTCAGATGGGAGACCTCCCACCGGACCGGGTGACGGAAGCCTGGACGTTTGCGGGTGTGGGAACGGACTTTGCGGGGCCTTTTATGGTAAAGGCATCACGCCTTCGCAACGCGAAGTCAATCAAGGCGTATTTGTGCGTGTTTGTGTGCCTAGCAACCAACGCCGTCCACTTGGAACTCGTGGCCGACCTCACTACGGAGGCTTTCTTAGCAGCTTTAGATAGATTTGTGTCGCGAAGAGGGCGACCAGCGCTGATCAGGTCGGACTGTGGTACCAACTTTAAGGGCGCTGATCGATGTATGAAAGAAATTATAACGTTTTTATCGGAAAACGAGGAAGCTATCGGCACGAGCCTCTCCCGTCAGGGCATTAACTGGGTGTTCGATCCACCAGGATGCCCCCACTGGGGTGGTATATTTGAAGCGGTTGTAAAGTCCGCTAAGACGCACTTGATGCGCGTTATAGGTTTAACGATATTAACCTTTGAGGAGCTAGCGACCGTGTTTTGTAAAATTGAGGCCGTTCTCAATTCACGTCCTTTGTGTCCGCTTAGCTCAGATCCAAATGATCTGGAGGCCCTGACACCAGGGCATTTCTTAATTGGCCGACCACTTAACGCCTTGCCAGAATACCCCTACACAGAGGTCAGTAGCAATCGTTTGACGCGTTATGAGTTGCTGCAGCAAATGTCTCAGAATTTTTGGAAGCGATGGTCGCTTGAGTATTTGCACATTCTGCAGCAACGCCTTAAGTGGACGGACAGAACTGAACCCCCTCGCATCGGAGATCTCGTTCTGGTTAAGGATGCCAACCTGCCGCCACTGCGATGGCGCAGAGGGCGCATTCTCAACTTGTTCCCAGGTAGTGATGACACTCCTCGAGTCGCGACAGTTCAGGTAGGGGATTCAGTTCTTAAGCGAGCAATAGCAACGCTATCTCGTCTCCCCAGTAGTGAATAGGCCTAAGGGATTCGGCCTAGGGCGGGTGAATGTTTAATTTAGCGTTGCTATGCTGGGGTAGGTTAGGTATTGGTGACGGTCTGTGAATACGCCGCGATGCTCGCCCGCACGCATCGCTCTGGGCATATGTTGTCCCTTTCTCGCTCGCGGGTGGCGGCGTGCGCGCGGGCCGCCTGTAGGCGCCAGGCGGTGATTTCTGCACCGCAGTCAGTCACTCAAAACCGTTCGGACAGGGGTATCGCGTATCGTGCGGATTTCCCGCCACGCGTTTTGCGATGCCGCGTGTAATGGACGATTCAATTTGAGATCGCGCGTGTTGATGCATCGTATTATTGTGTTTCTCCTGGGTTGTACTGGAATGCCAGGCTTAGTGATTGTTGGATGTCTCGACGTCTTCCACGTGAGCGTCGCGTTGAATAGGCATCAGGTGGCCATTTTGGCCCGCGTTTGTACGGCCCAAATTCGGGTTGGGTCGCGCGTAATGACTAATATCAAAGTGGAATACGAACAGAAGCTGTGAGTGGTTTGACGTGAATAACGCGCCAAGGCTGTAGTGGAATGCTGGGTGTCGATATCTTTTCCACCCAGCCCTGTAAGTACCCACGGAATTCCCATTTGATCCATTCCCTGAACTTCCTTTCTCCGTTGGGTATTTTATGCATTTGGACCGGCACGTTGACTGTAAGTATTAAACCTGGTTGTTTAGTATAAAACTGTTTATTCGTGTTAATGGTGTGTTCCCTTTAGTCATATTTGTTGTACCATATCATTGTGACTCATTAGTACGAATTGCGGAATTCGTGGGGTGATATAATTTGGAGGTACTTACTTATAATCTAGTGCTAATACGTGTGACGTAACGCCAGATCGGCAGACGGTATTTACTACCGACTTGAGTTATGTAAAGGTCAGAACACATCATTTGCCAATTTCACTCAACTTAGTTAATTAAGTTAAATAGATTTAGGTTCACGTTTAATTCATAGTATGCGCTGCTATATTGTGCAGCGTATGCTATTTAGCGCTGCGTAACGCGGCCATTGTCTGCCTCCAGTTGAACTCCTGGTATTTTGTTCGAAATTTACCTGTGTAAATCGCTTCCACTGCGGGAGTTTAGCTTGGAATTAGACAGTTCCGTTTACGAGTTGATATGTGTGCTACGACCTTTACCCGTGGGTGGCTAAAGTATGACCCGCGACCACAATACATGAAACTGTGTTGAAACGTCGGGACACAGGTAAATTACTAATATTTACCTAAATACTATCGCGATAGACCCGGTCTAATACTTAAAATGGGCTAAAGTATGAATCCAAGGAATAGGCAGCAGCGTTTGAGACGTGGTGAGTAAGGTAAAAATACCCCCAAATGGGGGAGGCCCATGTTCAGCAGTGGACTATTACGGCTGTTTTTTTCTTAAAACTAATACATATTAATCTATAAAGTATTTTTAAAACTAATACATAGCCCCACAAAACCACTATTCGAGGTTTGTCTGTGGGATCGTCGAGTCTCTATAAAATTAATGTATACCTAGATATTCTAATCAACAGCTATGTTAGGTACAATATAAATGTGATTATCATTTTACAAGCTACTTAACAAATACGTTGAAGTTGAAGTTAAAAGGAAAATAGGGGCCTATACCTCTAGTTTGTGTAGTTTCCTAATACAGCACTTAGCACTGCGTTCGCCAATCCGTCTGTTGAACGAAATTACGACCCTTGCACTACACAAGGGTGGCCCAACAGAGTCATTATAGATTGGCAAAACCTCTTAAATATATTAAGTCCGCACCCTTAGTTTATCGAAGGGTAGGTCTACATTGAACCATTGCTGTCGAAAAATGCAGAGATTTTATATACACAGTGGATCTACAAAATTTGCTAAGATTTTCAAAGAAACCCTGCGCTATTATTATTTAGTTATTTTTCTAAAAGATTTTATGTTGTCAAACGTTTTAGACATTCTTTCACTTTTGTTGTAATAACACCGTAACCGCCTTGTCATGCCCAATAACTTCACAAGTCATAAATAAGTTACCAGAATACTTTTTAGATAGTCACATGAAATTACTTAGACCATGGTAACAAATAAAAAAAGTACACACACACACACACACACATCACTCCTTTAATCCCTTGCGGGGTAGAGCGTAAACGGCCGCAAAAAACAGACATTTACGCCACGTCTGACGAACATTTGAGGGTCATTCAGAAAATTGAGTATCGCCATAGTGACAAGTAAAAAGTAACTTATCAAAAATACACAAAAATAGAAATTGAAAATAATGGTTGGCGCCCCGCCTGGACTAGAACCCGAGACCATGGGGCATCCCACTGCTCTTCCAACTGAGCTACCGGCGCCTCAACCAACACTTCCAAATTTTCGATCTCTTGGTGCTCGTCTCGAAGTGACGTACAAGCGACATACAGTAGAGGTATATTTATTGTAACAAATACTACGGTTAGTCTACAATTAGAGTAGGAATTCAAACGTTGCACGTACATACGATGAAGCTGTGCTTATTTAATGCTTATGAAAATAAGCTAGTACTGTGAGTGCATAATAAACCATAGTACACTTATCAAAAAAGACTAGTGCAAAAACTCATCGTACAGCATTGTAAACTTCCCCTTACAAAGAGGGCTCCAAAAACGTTTTATCGCTAATCCCGCAAGCAATCAAGTTTCCTTGGTTTTTTCTCTGACAAACGTTCAATCAGGTGTTTTAACGTTTCCACGCTGCACACCATCAATCTCTCTAACGTCGACCATTATATGGACGCCCCCTTACAATTACACCGTCGAATATAAATATTTTAAATGTCAAATTTATGATCTGATCTGAATAAATCTAAGCTACTGACGAGCTGATCTCTGTGAGTAATTAAATAAATAAATATTCTGGACATTTCACACAGCGCCACCTAGCCCCAAACTAAACATAGCTTGTACTATGGAAACAAAATACATACATACACATACACATTTCACGCCTATAATCCCTTAATAGCTGATATTATTACTTAATTATATCCTTTTTTATACATATTATACTCGTACACAGAAAACACCCAGACTAAACACATATATCTGAAAAATTTATTTTGTGGGGATCAAACCCAAGACCCTCGGCTTAGAAGGCTTACTATCCGCTACACCATCGGGTCAGTTATATTAGTCATTAATTTCACGACTTGCCAAAGCTTTAGCACAACAAAATTTATTTTTCAATAAAATTATTTTGCTTATCGCATTGTTTACGTATGTCACAGGTGTTTGATAAAAACTACTATTAAACTATACTACTACTGGAATGTTGTATAACGTGCAAACTTTTTGAAAGACGGGGAAAATGAAATATACCTGTACAGCGCTGGTTATTAAATTAAACTGCACAAGGAATTTACTAAGAGTGGACTGTATTAATTATTAAAATAAACGGTAACAATAGCTTACACTAGATCACATAGGTAATAATGGCGACAACCTACTCGGATGTGGATGTGACGTATTAACAACAGTGTTACCAATTTCATCTAATGTTCTATTAGGAATCGAACATAGTTGGGGCCTCAGGCTAAATATACATCAAATAAGTTAGCTGAAAAAATACAAAAGCTAATACAAGTTGGAGTACTATAGTTCAATGGTCATTTGACATACATAGGATACAATTTTAAGTAGTGAATAAATTACATAGCTACAAGACGTATTATGTAAGAAAATATATATAGAAAAAATAGCCATCCAACTATTTCAAAATATAATAGCCTTGTTATTATCATATTACTAGAAGAAAACACTTATTTACTAATAAAGAGTTTAAGTACTTATGACTTAATTTATTTTTAATTAAATACCTAACCTCAACCATCAACAGGGAGAACACAAACCTTAGCTAAACTGGTTTTCATAACTAAACCATTTCTAGTCTTAATATCTATAGCTCGCACTCTACCATCCATATCTGGGTGCACGGCTACCACCCTAGCAATACTGCCCCACTAAGAAGAAAAGCCGTAAGTCAGTGGCGACTCATTTTGAGAAAAACGCAAAAGACTTTAAACGTTAATAATTCAGGATTCAATAAACATAAAACGTTACAAATTACTGTTATGTATGGAGAATTGACATATTTTTTTTTGTGTACAGTGTTTTTGCGCTATTCCTTATAGTTTTATTTATAAAGGCAAAAATATTAAACTCATAAGTATTTTCCGAAAAAAATGTATCACTTTACTAAGCAGAAAAACCATAAGTCGGACATATGGCTTTTTGTGAACGGATTCACTTGTAAATAAACCATAAGTATCATCTCATGTCTTTTACGCAAGCGTTGTTGTTAATAGTATCGTATTCATTTGTTAATGGAGCTTCGAAATTCTTTGCAAATATGTTCTTTTTATGCTCCAAGACAGCTTTCACACATACCGCCGCCGGGCTAAAGAGATGGAAGCTGCTGGATTTACGAAATTTTAGTACTTACTTTATGATATTGTATGGACCTCGATGCCTCTGCCATGGCGGCGACATGCCACATAGCAAAAGTACTGGAAGCATCCGCCCCTTGCGTTATCATGCCGCCAGCCCAGCGACGACATGTGTGTGTGAGATATCCCTTATAGCTGAGGTACCCTTTTTTCAATTTGGGTCAAAAAGTAGTTAGAAGGGAGCAATTAATGTATGAGGTATTTAGGCGCTAACCTAAAATAAAACCAATTTTTTTTTATAATTTGAAATATTTATTAATGTAGTTTTGAGATCACATTGAGGTACATTGAACATAATAACTACAAAATCTAACTCTAAAACCTAAGTAAATATAGTCTACTAGCTCTTACCTGCGACTTCGTCCGCGTTAGATTTTTTTTAGGCAGATGTTCTAATGTAGGTATGTGTATTCATAGTAAGTGTGACAGTGATATTAGAACAGTTCTTATCTCTACTTGATGACTTGCTTGCTTCTGTTGTTAAAGGGACAATTCAAAATTTGCTATCCGGCCTGAGAGATCAATATTTATAACCATTGAATACAAAAGTCAGTAGATAACAGAGTACTTACTCCAGAGGTGCCGATTTGAGCACGCTAAAATGGTCAGCATAAGTAGATAAGACAGATAAAAAGCTAATTTAAGTTACTGTAATACATTTTTATACCTCTTTACCACATATTTTGTTTTTCTGTCGTCGATAAAAAGGCAATGTACTTTCTCAACTTTTTCCATCATACTGAACAATTTTTGTTTTGGATCCATTTCTGTGTCTCTAATAGTTTACGTGGGCTCCTGATGGTACACCTGGTGGTCTACATAAGGTACTCCAGATCCTCAATGTCCTTGTGAAAAGAAGCGGCCCATCATACTGAACAACTTTTGTTTTGGAACCATTTCTGTATCTCCAATAGTTTAGCTGGGCTCCTGGTGGTGTACTCCAGATCCCCAATGTCCTTGTGTAAATAAAGCGGCCCATCATACTGAACAACTTTTGTTTTCGATTCATTTCTGTATCTCTAATAGTTTACGTGGGCTCCTGATTGTACACCTGGTGGTCTACATAAGGTACTCCAGATCCCCAATGTCCTTGTGAAGAGAAGCGGCCCATCATAATGAACAACTTTTATTTTGGAACCATTTCTGTATCTTTAATAGTTTAGGTGGGCTCCTGATGGTAGACCTGGTGTTCTACATAAGGTACTCCAGATCCTCGATGTCCTTGTGAAAAGAAGCGGGCCATCATATTGAACAACTTTTGTTCTAGAACCATGCCTGTATCTCTAATAGTTTAGCTGGGCTCCTGGTGGTACACCTGGTGGTCTACATCTATACTCCAGACCTTCGAATGGTGATAAAAAGTACTTTGTCACCATTCGAATCTATGTCCGTTCTCGGTATGCTAGCAATCTATGTGCCAATTTTCATGAAGATCGGTTCAGCGGTTTGGCCGTGAAAGCGTAGCAGACAGACAGACAGAGTTACTTTCGCATTTATAATATTAGTGTAGATTTGCGACCAGGAATTTTGAAACAAAATAATAGTTTGATGTCTCAAATTATGAGAACACACCTGTCTACAACGTAAAAACTTTCTACTTTTCTTATCATACTACGAATAATAACAAAATAACCATTATCTGGTAATATCTAGTAAGTCTTATTGTATGCATAGTGACATATGGTTTTTCTGCTTAGTGTTCGTATAGTGATTAAACCGTAAATCCAGTACTTGTGGCTTTTCTGCTTCTGACACAAGACATATGCTTTTTTTGCTAGTAAGAGCTATAAAATTAGAGGTAAAGTCCTAGAAAGTATTGACTTACGGGTTTCTAAAATTGGCAGTTTCTCTTCAATATCAACCGTTCCTAGAGAGAAAAAAAGGCCTTTTTTCACTGATCCCAAAACTGTATTTAACTCAATTTCCGTAAATTACCGACTTACGGTTTTTCTTCTTAGTAGGGCAGAATAGGCCAAGATAAGGGGCTAATATTTCTGTCTCTAACTATCACCATAGTACCAACCTGTAGATTAGGTGAAGGAGTCTGCCATTTAGGGCGACTTTGAAGATTTACCAAATATTGCTTGTGCCATTGGCGCCAAAATGATTGTTGTATTTGAGTACATTGTTCCCAAAACTTTAATCTATTGGTTGGAACCTCAGTGATATCAGGTTCAGGAAAAGAACACAATGGAGCACCAGTAAGAAAATGCCCTGGCGTGAGATAATGCATATCATCTATATCAATTAAAATTTTAGGGGTCAATGGCCTGGAATTTAAAATGCCTTCGACTTGTACTAGTACAGTATACAATTCTTCATATGTTAAACATTTGTCGCCTATAGCACGCTTCAAATGGTATTTGACACTTTTGATGCCAGCTTCCCAAATTCCAGCCCAATGAGGACTATAGCTAGGTACAAATTTAAAACTAATTCCTAATGAGGACGCGTAATCTTGTACCTGAGATACATGAGACTTAGAATTATATAGCTCATACAATTTATTTAATTGATTGTTTGCCCCACGAAAAGTTGCAGCATTGTCACAGTTGATTATGGAGGGTTTATTACGTCTAAATATAAATCTTTTTAGGCAAGCTAAAAAACATTCCGTAGTTAAATCAGATGCAAGTTCAACGTGAATAGCCTTAGTGGCGAAACAAACAAAAAGTAGAACATACCCCTTTGAAATCAAAACTTTCCTAGCACGTGACTGCTTTATTTGGAAAGGGCCTCCATGATCAATTCCCACGACCTCAAATACCCGTGATGCTGTAACTCTTCGCTCAGGGTATGATCCCATCAGTTGGGAGGCTTGATGAGCCTTTAATCTGAAACATATTGTACACTTCGCTCATCAGCAGAAAGAACGGCATATATGACATTTACCACATTTTACAGGAGAGAGGTTTAAAGTTTTCAATTTTTTTGTAATCGAATACCGACTATTGTATCGCAAAACCCGTGGCACAATGCAAGTTATATTACTCTTCCAATATTTAGCTATTTACAATAACTATTATTTCGCATCCATAGTAGCTAAAATGTCCAAAATTATCATGAAATCATGGTGATAACCTACAATTGTGTCATTATTCTACTAGAGATTTTGTTTTCATGTAGTTGTGACAGGTTAAACGTATTGATAGGCTTATGGAATTCCGTCAAAATAACAAGCTTTTAATTTAATTGTTTCCCAATCTTTTAATTATAAAAAAACAGTTTCAAACACAGTAGAAATAATCTTAAACCTAAACTTATTACTTAGATATGACGTTGGATAAGCATCAGCTAGTACTTTTACTATCACTCCCATACATAAATGTCCAAATAACACCCCTCTATGCACGGCCAGAAAGGCCTTATTAGACACTTTTTGGCTGTTCATAAAAGCGTGCAACGCTCCATTCACCATGTTGCTGGCATTCACCCTTCTTTCGATGTCACTTTCACATTTTCCATCGGATGCAAACATGGAGCCCAAATACTCAAACTTTATCACTTGTTCCACCCTCTCTTCTTCTATCATTATTGTACACTCTGTTATATTTTTCTCTTTCTCAAAATTGATTGTTTTCGTCTAACTTATATTCACTCTCAAGCCTTTATTTTTAAAAGCCTTATTCATAATATTTACCATCTCCTGCAACCCTTCAGCCGACGACGCAAGGATAATGAGGTCGTCAGCATAGAGAAGACATTTGACGAGTAAACTATTAATTCTCAGATCACTTTCACTCTTTTTCAAATCTGCCAAACAACTATCCATGAATAGATAGATTGAACAGCCACGGTGACGCAACACATCTCTGTCTAACAACTTTCTCAATGCTAAAAAGATCAGTGTACGGCCCGATACTGCTCACCCCATACATGGATAGTGCCGACCACAATTCATTCCTCACTACTCTGTCATAGGCCTTTTACAAATCCGCAAATGCGCAGTAGACTTTCTGGTTTTTGGCTTGAAAGTTTTCAGCTATGCAGCGCAAGGAAAAGACCTGATCTATATATCCCATAATTTCTCATTCGTTTTTTTATCACTCTTTCAATCAACACCTTTGCATACAGTTTGCCAAAGATCCAGCGGTAATTTTTGCAGTCCTGCTGTGACCTTTCTCCTTCGTACAATGGCACTTTTACAGCCTTGCACCAATCAGTTGGCACTCGCCCGCTTCTCCAACAACGGTTTAAAAGGAGGTACAGCTGTAGACTGGCTAGTCAACCGACACTCTATCATACCCTGCAGCTTTGCCAAATTTTGATACTTTTTAACGCTTTTACAATCTCATCCATTTCAATCTCACTTTCATTCACTGCAGCAGTTATTTCTTACGCTAGATCTTCATTCTCAAATAATCTTTCAAAATATTCCTTCCACCTTTCCAACACTCATTCCTCACCTTTTATTACACTACCATCCTGGCTTCGAATCCTACTTAACTCGGATGATGTGGTTTTGTATCGAGCTGTCCTAATGGATATCCAGAAAACTTTCAAGTTGGAACGAAATTTTTCCGATAGCCTCACGTCAAACTCATCCTTAATCTCATCTTTCATTGCATCAACAGTATTTCATTTACATTTTTCACACTTTTATACTCCTTTCGAGCTTTCTCTACATCTTTATCTGTCGCTTCTAACATTTTTTTACTTTTAAGTGATATTTTAATACTAAACTTATTACTTAGTAATGGTACTGTATCACAGCGTAGTAGTTTTACTTTTAAGTGATTTTTTTTACACAGTAGTGGCGCTGAATCAGTCCTTGTTAGCAACAGAAATATCTTGCAGAGCAGACGGTTTGCTTCGATCAAGTCCTTGTTAGCAACAGAAATATCTTGCAGAGCAGACGTGTTTGCTTAGAATGGCACAATGTACAATTTTGTCATATTATTTTGTTTAAATTAATAAATATTTGGGATGAGAATGGCACAAACGAAAATTTTGCCGATTTAGTTTCAAGGTACTCTTAAAATTAATCGAAATCTGGAATTAGAAAAGCACAAAGAATAGTTGCTCCGATGTAGCTCCCGAACAAGTGCGCATTCCGCGGGGCTCCCCGTACAACTGGCAATGTGTCGTTTCAACTCCAAGACGGCGGATAATTTTACATCCAAGCAAAAACGGCACAGTGCCATCTAGCGGTAAATACTGGAAATTCAAATCTGCCGTCTTTGCTGCGAATGAACCTATACTCAAGGGTACTTATGCCGTTAAAAACTCATTTTTGAAAAAAATGTAATTATGCCGTTCTTTCTGCTGATGAGCGACTTATATGTGACATGCTTAATTTCTCTAGTTCCATTAATAAGCCAATATTTCTGATTTAGATAACTTAAAATGAGTTTAGGACCTGCATGTATTAGCTTAATATGAGCATCACGTATTATTAATTGAGTAATATGTGAACCTCTAGCAAGTATAATAGGGTACTTTTGGGCATAAGAAAGATTTGCATTTTGCAATCTTCCACCAACACGCAGTAGGCCATCACTTGAAACAAAAGGGTTCAGTGGTAGCAACATTCCTTTTATTGGTTTATTATTGGCAAGAAATTTTAATTCCTCATTGAAACATATTTTTTGGTCACATTTTAAAATAACCTTCATTGCATTATCTAATTCCTTAACAGTAAGGCTAGGAACAGTGTCCTTATGTTTTCTTTGTTCTTTTGACTTTTTACAATTGTTGTAAAATCTTAAAATAAAAGCAAAAACTCTCTGGGTTTTACAAAGAGAACTGAATCTATACAAATCATTTCCAGAATCCGTATCAGTACATACTAATGATACATTTTTTACCTCAGGAAGATTAAATTTTTTATAACATAGTTCAATGTCAGAGCTTGAATGATCATAGTCAGATTGTAATAAAAACTCCGGACCATTCCACCAAAGTTTATTGTCTTTCAGTGTACATGGATCGACACCTCTTGAAAGGCAGTCAGATGGATTGGAGTTACTTTTGACATAGTGCCAGTTAGAACTCTCGGTATTATGAAGAATTGTTTTTACCCTATTTGCCACATAAGCATTTAAGCGTAAGGGGTTAATTTTTAGCCACGATAAAACAATTTGTGAATCGAGATATAAATGAACGTCAATAGAGTTCTTATCAATCTTGATTGAAAGCGTTTGATACACTCTTTTGACTAATATTGATAGCAAAAGTGCACTGTTAAGCTCAAGCCTAGGAGTAGTTAGCTGGGAGTGGAGCGGATTCAATCTGGACTTGGAAGCTAATAGATCAACCAAAACCTCACCATCAGGCCTCACCACCCGCAGGTATAAGCAACAACCATAAGCTCGATTGGAAGCATCGCCAAACCCAACCAATTCAACCTTGCTGAACTGTGAGACATCAATGCTTCTGGGAATAGAAATTGTAGGCATATTAATCAAACCTAAAGCAAAATCGTTCCATTTTTTAGCATAATTATCTGGCAAGGGAGAATCCCAACTTAGGTTCGACTTCCAAAGGTCTTGTAAGAACAACTTTGCAGTCACTAAAATAGGACCAACTTAACCCATTGGGTCAAAAATTTACTAACAAAACTCAGAACTTCTCTCTTAGTATAGTTTTGTTTCAAAGATTTCTCTGGACAGCTGACATTTATAGAGTCAGACTGCACATTATAGTGCAAACCTAATGTTTTTACAAATGTGTTGTCAATAGGACAAAAATCAATGTTATCAAGCTGTTGTTTTTCTATAGGGATGTCCTTCAGCACCTCTGGAACGTTGGAGCACCACTTATGCAACTGAAAACCACCAAGACTCAACAACTCAATTAACTCATTTTTTAGCTGAACCAACTCATCCACTTGTGATGACCCTGCATTAATATCATCTACGTAGCAGTTGTTTTTCAAAGCAGAAGCAGCCAGGGGATATTTGTCACCAAATCGTTCAGCCAGCTCAATCAAGCAACGAGTAGCCAAAAATGAAGAACTCTTTAAACCGTATGTTACTGTTTGAAGCTGCAAACATTGAATAGGATCATCTGGAGAGTCCCTCCATAAGATGTTTTGAAGTGGACAATGAATTGGTACGATATTAATATTTCTGAACATTTGCTTAATGTCACAGATTAAAATGTATTTTTCTAACCTGAATAGATCAAAATGTCAAATAATTCATTTTGGACTATAGGTCCATTCATGAGAAAATCATTTAAACTTTTCTTTAGTTTTGTAAGCATTCCTCCATCAAAAACTGGTCTCACTTGTGTAGTTTTTGAGTTATAATTGAACACAGGAAAATGAGATAGAAAATAAACTTTGTCTTTTTCCAAATCATATTGAGAAATATCAATCAACTTGCAATGGCCAAGCTGTATATATTCATGAATAAATTGTCTATATTTTTCAAATAATTGCTTATATTTAGAAAATCGTTTTTCTAAGTTTTGAAATCTTAATAGGGCACTATCTAAAGAATCACCTAATTCAATCTCTTGCAAGGGTAACTTCAATGGCAAAGCAACCTGAAACTTGTTGTTAGTTAATTGAACATTTTCAACAAAGCTATTTTCTGCTAATATTTGCTCCGAGGTAGATTCTGAGAAAGTCTCATTGACCCTTTCACACTCCCAAAGGGATTGCAAATGTAAATCAATATTGTTTTTGCATGCACAGGGTGCAATAAACCAGTCATTGTTAGAAGGTGATGCAATGCGAGTAAAATTACAAAAATATTTATTTGCCTGTCTCTGAAGCCGCTCCTCAGTGATGCCACCACCAACCACGTAGCCTAGCTGCGTCTCGATGAGGTAGGGACCGTTGAGGGCGAGTGGTATGCGTTCACGGAGCAACACCTGGAAGAATATGTCAGCAGCCAATAGAATGTGCACTGGACCTGGCACGTGAAAGGTGGGGTCCGCAAGCTTAATGTAAGACGGTATTGTAAGCTTTGATACATCAATAAGCTGTTGAGGACGAGAGCCAGTGATGTGTTCGACCACAGAACAAGAGACGGGCAAAGTGAATGATGTGCTTGAAGCATGAATACTAAACTCAGCAATTGTATCGAAATTGTTTGAACCTTCACAAACTCCAACAACAGTATGAGATTATGATTACGTATAGAGAACAATCAATTTTTTCTGCTATTTCTTTTGTTATCATAGAAACATCACTACATGAGTCAAAGACTGCACGGACAGACATAGTACTGCCATTCTTTGTAGCTACATTTAATAGAACTGAAGCAAATTATATTTGTTTATTAGTTATTTTATTATGATTTAGTAATGATACTTGAGGGATTTCTTCCTCATCCTGCATTTGTAGTGAGGAAGCTTGATTCTCATGAAGTAAAGAATTATGCAAGCCTTTACATTTAATACATTTAAATTTGAAGAAGCATTTATCATTTTTTAAATGTGAATTTAAGCACAATTTACATCTCCTCGAATTGGCAATAAATTGCAATCTTTGCTTTAATGAGGCAGTCTTGAATTTCGGGCATTTGTGTAATTTATGTATAGCAGACCGGCAATACTCACAGGAATCCTGCTGCTCCTGGCCTATCACAAGGCTAGTACGACCTGAGCGTGTGGTTGAAGCACCATATCCGCTGGTGATGGGTGACTTCTTCTCAATCCCAGTATCTTCCAAGGCCATAGCCTTTTTTTCTAAAAGTTCAAAAAGTGATTGACATCATAAGCCTGTTCCTTGAAGTTCTCCTGCTCTAAATAGTATGCCCTAACTGAATACTGGTCAACCTTTCTAAACAAAAGAGGAACTAACAAACCATTCCAGCTATTAATTGGTTGCTCAAGACTTTCCAGCGCACTTAAGCTCTGCCTGATCTGAGATACAAAAGACCTCAACGCCTCAGCTGTGCATTTGCTTATTGGAGCTATGTCAATTATTGCATTGACATGCTGAGTTAGAATTTTGTTTTTATTGTCATACCTATCTTCTAAGATCTTTAAAGCTCTTTCATAATTGTCATTGGACAAAGCTAAGTTTTTAATTAGGTTATGTGGCTCACCTACCAAAAACTGGCAAAGAAAGTACAATTTCTCTAAATCGGTGAGACTTTGGTCAGCATCAAATGCACTATTGAAACGAAGGGTTCAAGTTCTGGATACAGTGGAGCTTCAGGGAAGATGGAAAAAAACCAGTTGATAGCGTTATCACGTGTATTCTCGACGAGTCTCAAGTTACAACTAAAAAAACGATCGCTGTCTAACCGCCACTTCTTTTAAAAATCAATTAGTGTTGCCACTTGAAAATAAATTATTCTATAATGCTATTTGATACATTATTAATATTAGTAAGTAACTTATAAACGAAACGTAATTATTTCTTAAAGTAATTAAATATTATAGTCTTATAAATTTATCTAATATGTTTAACTAATATCCTGCTAATATTTATGGTTTAGGCGTAGTGGAGATAGATGGCGCTAACACTCGGCCATCCTGCCACGGCCGCGCCCCGCGGCGTTGTACAGGGGCTGTAGAATACCCCATGTTGTTGGGAGCCCTGTCGACAGCAGCACCCGAATCCTGAAATTAAAAAAAATACAGCACAATATGTTGCTTATTTAAACTTAATGGGTAAGAGACCAGGGATTTAATCAGTAAATATTTGAAATTCACAAAGATGTAGCAATATTCAACTTCTTATTATTCAAAGGATTGCTTGGTTTCAGTTTGATTCTGCTAATGGTTGCTGAGTTATAAAACCAGTATCCTCACACAGGTTAAATTAAGTCCGCATCGCATGATCATACAGATTATATTAAGTAAGCTTCATCACACAGATTAGGTATATTGAGTCAGCATCATCACACGTATCACAGAGATTAGGTATATTGAGTCAGTATCATCACACAGATTAGGTATATTGAGTCAGCATCATCACACAGATCACACAGATAAGGTATATTGCGTCAGCATCATCACACAGGTCACATAGATAAGGTATATTGAGTCAGCATCATCACACAGGTCACATAGATTAGGTATATTGAGTCAGCATCATCACACAGATCACACAGATTAGGTATATTGAGTCAGCATCATCACACAGATCACACAGATTAGGTATATTGAGTCAGCATCATCACACAGATCACACAGATTAGGTATATTGAGTAGCATCATCACACAGATTAGGTATATTGCGTAAACATTTTTAAGGAGTCCACAGCTAAACAGTCCATGGTATTGCTTCCAATAATAACTGAATACTTACCTATAATAAAGCACAGCTGCATTTTGAAATCACATTATTTTTTATTATTATTTTAACATATTTTACACATTTTTATACCACATATCGCCGTCCTGTTTTGTTTATATAGTAGTTTCCCACCTTTCTAGACATATTCTTTCTAAACTATTTGTAACTGTATGTACATACTTAATTTTAATATATATACATAAATAAAGTTAATATTTCATGATCCAAGCTTTATACTTTTGTTTATAACACCACTTTTTCTTACTAACTAGCAATCGGTACAAATACATTACCTACCTACCCTACTCTGATTAGTCACACTACCTACAGACAGTTGATCGACAACTGCCTACCTACCATTAATTCATCGCTTACGCTACGATTGTACACCCATAAGTTAGTAGATTACTAACTTATAGGTACATTTTTGGCGTAATTTAATTAGTATTACCTATTTACATGACTAAGTCGGACGATTAAGCCCTATAAATATGTACCTACTATTAAGGTTCCTACTAAGTATTTATAGGTACCAGTGTTGTATGTACACATATTTACAAAAATAATGACTAACTTTCTAATAGATCAATAAGGTCATCTCTGTCAATTTCACGGTCACTTCCTGAGGTACTATCATCGGACATGGTAGTTTTATACGGCCGGAGAACCTCACTCCTTACTATTGCAGAAAATCTTTTATATCCCTTCATGCCCTTTATACTGCATATTGTATATCTATCCAAGGCATGATCACTCTTAATTACTTTGTAGGGTCCCGTATACAAGCCATCGAGTTTTCGCGTGACTTTGGCCCGAGGATCTCTAGCAGATCCACCTTTCCATAACACTAACTGACCCACGTCGTATTTCTTACACTGCTTGTGTTTCCTATCAAACCTATTTTTCATTTCGGTCATGTTGCGATCGATTTGTATTTTGGCTGTTTGCCTTCGTGATTCCAATTGCTGTTGCTGAGAGCAGGCATCCGTTGGATCGGATGATGGGTAACCGGGCAGACGAGAGTTGCCGTGGCCAAACATAAGACTGAAGGGTGTAAAGCCAGTCGTCGAGTTTCTCGTATTGTTGATACCCCAGACTACATCGGATACTTTAGTATCCCATGCGCATTCGCTTTCTGACATCGTATTTAGCCCGTTAATTAAAGTGCGGTTAACGCGTTCAACTTGGCCGTTGGAACGTGGACTCGCTATGGCATTTAATATATGTTTGAACTGTTGTTCTTCCGCAAACTGTTTGAAATATCTGCTTGTAAATGCCTTTCCGCGATCCGTTACCACCCGTTTAGGATTTCCGAATTGATTTAAAACATCTTTGAAATGTTTTATCGTTTCGACGGAACTCACATTCTTTGCGGGCTTCGCGAAAACAAACTTTGTGAAAGCATCAATGACGACAAATAAGTAGCTGTTGCCGCGCCGTGTTTTAACAAACGGACCCAAATGATCAGCATGTACGGTATGCATAGGTACTGGTGCTTTTTCAATGGGGTGCAGTTCACCTTCTATTCTGCCGAAGTTACCTTTTCCATATGCGCATTGTAAACACGAATTAATATACTTTCTGATAAATCGCGTCATGCCTTGAAACCAGAATTGAGCTTTTATTGCCTTTTCGCACTTCTCAAAACCGGGATGTCCGATTTGATCGTGGTATTTTTGCAATAAACCGTATTTTGCAAGCTTAGGTATGACAAACCGCTCGCCTAGCAAGGTTTTTCTGTATAGAATACCTTCTTTAAGCAAGTAGTTTGAAGTAATATCCGGATTGTCAGTACCTTCGCGAAGCTGCGTAATAATGTTTTGTATGTTCTCGTCCTGTATTTGGAGTGTAAGTAGCCAGTCGGTTTCCTCAATCATACGTACTTCAGAGACTGGATTTCTGCTGAGAGCGTCTACGTGCTTCATGCGTTCCCCTGGTCGATATTCAATGGAAATATCAAAGTCTTGTATGGTCAACCACCAGCGCGCAATACGTGGGATCAAGTCTTTCTTCACCAAAGTAGAACGCAACGCATTACAGTCCGTTACAACCTTAACTGGTATACCAGTTATGTAGACGCGAAATCGTTTTAATGATTCCACGACCGCTAATGTTTCAAGCTCGTAGCTATGGTAAAAGCGCTCTT
This sequence comes from Tuta absoluta, assembly GCA_027580185.1. NCBI lineage: Eukaryota > Metazoa > Arthropoda > Insecta > Lepidoptera > Gelechiidae > Tuta > Tuta absoluta. The sequence goes on from JAQAHW010000004.1 coordinate 3,142,106, forward strand.
CTTTGCTAGTGATTCTGCTAAAATACGCGATAGGCTTGAGAGTACCATCGTGCTGATACTGGAGTAGTATTCCGCCTAGACCCTTGCTACTCGCATCGGTATGAAGTTCTGTTACAGCATTCCTGTCATATATACCTAAAACAGGTCGCTCTGTTAGTTTCTGTTTCAGTGATTGAAATGCCTGTTCCTGGTCCTCTTCCCAACTCCACGATACATTTTTTTTTGTGAGCTCTGTTAGAGGTCGCGCGATTTCAGCGAACCCTTGAATAAACTTCCTAAAGTACGATGTCAAACCGATAAACTGCCGTATCTCATGAACGTTGGTCGGCCGCTTGAATTGACTCACGCAAGCTATTTTAGCTTGTCCTGGTTGTATTTTGCCTTCAGTAATCTCGTGACCCAAGTAGTTAGCACTAGATTTGAGAAACGAGCACTTCTGTAAATTTAATTTTAGATTAGCATCTTTCAATGAACTCAGTACACGTTCCAATAAATCCAGTCCTTCCTCGATTGTGACTGTAGGCAACATGACATCATCTAAATACAATGCAATTTCGTTACTCACACCCTGTAACGCCATTTTGATAAGCCGGGAGAATACAGCAGGCGCGTTAGCTAAGCCAAATGGCATTTTCAAAAACTCGTACTGCCCCGAGGGCGTTACAAAGGCGGTTTTTTGGATCGAATGTTTATCTATAGGAACTTGCATGTAACCTTGTGCGAGGTCCAGAGCCGTGAAATAAACTTTTCCTGATAGACGTGTAAGTTGATCTTCGATATTGGGCAAAGGGAACCTATCTTTCACTGTTCGAGCATTTAACGCACGGTAATCCACGCATAACCTGTAGTCACCGCTTTTCTTTTTTACAAGTACTACAGGACTTGAGTAATCCGACATGGACTCACGAACGATACCTGCCTCTAACAAATCCTGAACTTTCGCGTTAACGATCTCGTTTTCCTTATATGACAATCTATATGGCTTGCAAAACACTGGGTCATCCGTGGTTGTTTTAATGTGCATACTTATTAAATCGGTACAACCTAGGTCATGCGTGCCTTTCGAAAAAGACGAATTAAATCGGTTAAGAACGTTTAAAAGTCTTTTCATATCGCCGGAGCAAAGATCGCCTACATAAATGTCATCAGCTTTTATCAGGCGTTCAGTTGCACCAATCATTAACGTGTTAAGGCCGTCGTCGCATGCATCAAGTATTTCCGCACGAGCAACTAATCTGTTTGATGTCCACTGTAGCTCCTGATCACCAACGTTAATTATTTTGAGTACGCAATTTTGTGGCGATAAAACAGATTGGGGAATAAAGTACGACATGCCACCTAGTTCATAGTACACGGGACGCATTAAAAACGTGTGTTCTCTTTCACTCTCGTCGCAATCAATATACGCATTAAGAAAAACATGACTTTGTTTTGGTACGACACAATTATCACGCAAGTAAACAGGGTATTTTGAAATAAAATCTGTCGAACGTAACTGTATTTGTTTTAGAATGTATTTGTATAGCTCGGACGTGTAAACAAGCTCCGCTGAGTCAGATGTCGTAAACAAAGTAATGTTTTTTTGGTTTATCATTGTTTTGCCGATTATTAGGTCGATTTTTGTTAAGTTGTACGTAGTCAATTCTACACAGCCGCGTATTGTGACATTATCTACACAGATTTCAATTTTTGCGGTGCCTTGTGAATGTGAATGTGCGCCTCCAAAACCTTTCATCCGAACAGACGATGGTGAAATAGCCAGTTCTAACGATTTAGCTTTATCAACCGTGAGTATATTGAGATCACTACCCGTATCTATGTAGGCTTTCATCTCGCGTCCATTCACAAGCACTTTCTTTAAATACACATCGAAGTAAACGTCATAAGTGATATGTAAAATGGCACTGACCTTGGGTGTTTGTTGTGGTTGTTGTCTCGAGGTGCCAGTCCACCAACATGTAGCCGCGAGGTGACCGCTGCGCTGGCAGACCTCGCAATGGAGATGAGCTCTGCATTCCCGTGCTTCATGTCCTGACCTTCGGCAGACGTAGCATATCTTCGGCAGCAACTGAGAAGATTGTCCTCGTCTCCATGTAGATCTTCTAGCGGTGGCTGTAGCTTCTACCCGCCGATAATTCTCTAGGGATGACAGATACCCGTAGTACAACTGTTCCGGTGTGTCACATTGATAGGCTTTAGCATTAGCTCGTAATTCTGCAGGTAGACCCTTCACAATGCACGAAATAGCGTCTTCGTTGTAAACCTTGCATTTTTTGAGTAACGACAGCTTATCGTGGTAATATTTTGTCATTGTCTCGTTGTCATGTTTTGCTCTTGACAGCATCTCTTCCAGCCTGTCCACAAAATCCGTCGAACGGGGAAACGCTGTCTGTAGTGCGTGTTTCCACTGACTCCATGTGAGGTTATAATCGTCCAAGTCATCATACCAGTCGCGTGCAGAGCCGCGGAGACGGATTTGCATGATGAATTGACGATCCTGCTCGTTCCATCCATAAACATCTCCAAGCTGGTCTATTTTATGCAACCAGCCAATCACATTGGTGTTTTTTTCGTCAGGTTTGAATTTTGGGATGACTTCAGCTTCTGCTGACGTAATTCGGCGGCGTTTGGTCGTTCGTGGGTGTGGGGCAGAATCGCCCGAAGTCGAAGAAAAAAAATCCATGCTTTCTTCGTCATCGGGACAGCATCTGGCCTCGTGTTTCTTTCGCTTTCTTCCTAATCCATCGACGTACGGGCCAGACATCTTCTGCATATACCACTTCTGAAGTGAAACGAAGGGTTCAAGTTCTGGATACAGTGGAGCTTCAGGGAAGATGGAAAAAAACCAGTTGATAGCGTTATCACGTGTATTCTCGACGAGTCTCAAGTTACAACTAAAAAAACGATCGCTGTCTAACCGCCACTTCTTTTAAAAATCAATTAGTGTTGCCACTTGAAAATAAATTATTCTATAATGCTATTTGATACATTATTAATATTAGTAAGTAACTTATAAACGAAACGTAATTATTTCTTAAAGTAATTAAATATTATAGTCTTATAAATTTATCTAATATGTTTAACTAATATCCTGCTAATATTTATGGTTTAGGCGTAGTGGAGATAGATGGCGCTAACACTATTGAACAAATTGATGAATGGATAATACTCACCATCTTTGCCATCAAATTCTTTTATTTTTATTTTTGGTAGCCGAGTAGTAAGCGTAGAGGTACGCGGCTGATCATGAGAATGGGACGCTTGTTTTGCCTCATTAGGCTTCTTTTGCCGTATAGCGGCAGTCAGCAAAGACACTGCAGTTAAATATTTCTCCTCATAATCCTGAAAAACAGCAATTGAATCTCGCCTAGTGGCCTTTGGTTCGTCACAGAGAGTTGAAATTTTTATGTTTAACTTTTTGAACTCAGTAAAAGTGTTATGCAAATGATTTAATTTTACCTCGAGCAAAACAAGCGTGACTTTCGTCAGATCTTCTTCCTCGCAGAAGGTCATTACACGAGTTATTGAACTCTTAGCCGCGCCTCTTGCAGCTATTAATTCAGATTTATTCTCCATCTTGTTATTATAGAATAACACTTAATATGTAAATTCTTTTTACAACAAAAAATAGCAAAGACAGAAAATAACGCAACGAAAGCCGAAAGCATGTGGCACACGAGATTTTCACAAAATGGCCGGCGCGCATCAGTAACCAACCACAAGTCCTGCCACTACGCAGCAATAGTCTTTCCACCAATAGCAGTGCAGACGATTGACGTAAATTCAAATCGACTAATCCAAGCGCAAGCGCAACTCAAATGCAATCCGTAATGCGCAACAGCTTGTGACACGGGAAAAATAACGTGCAACGCAAGTCCAATACCTTTTGGATGTTTGTTTACTAATGATTTCACCAGGAATTCACTTTCAGAATAGAAGAAAGTAACACTGACGCACCTTGAAACATTGACGTAAACACTGGACGGGGTTTTTCTTGATCGCACACGAAAATAAAGCAGAAATACGCCAACACAAGTACCTGGAATTTCGTCACTTACGTTACGGTTTTCTTGAAATCTTGCTGTTTGCACACATCAATAATTGACCCTTATTGAAGATCAAAAATGTAATCCGAATCGCAGATTACGTAAGATGTCCTTGGGTGTCCTCTATAGTCGAACACCGCATTCCAATCGCTGTAGAAAAATATTGCAGCTCACATTATAGTTGTCCAATATTGTAGACGATGAACTCCAATGCAGATTGCATGCGACGCATAGGCACAATCTCAATAGGAGAACCTAGGCCTTACCTATACCTAATATAGTAGGTAGGTATTTCTCCGCGCACACAACACTACACCAGCGATTTTTCTTGATGGAATAAAGGCACGACGGACCAAACTTGTACAGCGCTGGTTATTAAATTAAACTGCACAAGGAATTTACTAAGAGTGGACTGTATTAATTATTAAAATAAACGGTAACAATAGCTTACACTAGATCACATAGGTAATAATGGCGACAACCTACTCGGATGTGGATGTGACGTATTAACAACAGTGTTACCAATTTCATCTAATGTTCTATTAGGAATCGAACAATACCTACCCATATCTACGTATCGTGTAGTGTTGTGTGCATTTGGTCTGAGCTCGCAGTGACCGACATTCGTTTAACATTTGCGATGTGCAAACTCGATTTTCAGACGCGAGCAAAATGAAATCTGTGGTTTCATGCATTTTGTATTTTCATTTAGTAAAAAACAGGTATAAAAAATATTTACATGTTTTATTAAAATGTAGTTACGTATTCAATTTAATTATCTACAAAATAAGGATAAAAAACAAAATACTCCTGATTTCGTTTGTAATCTAGCTAACACAAACACAAATAATGGAATCCAGTAAATAATTAAAAGAAAGTAAACAGGGAGTTTTGTGTTTGAAAATAAATAATCTAAATAACATCAAGCAGAGATGGCGAGGGCTTCACAAGCGCCCTCAGGTAAAAACCAAATTGAATTTCCCCACGGCCAAATACGTTAGAGCGGTATCGCGTAGATAAATCTCGACTTTGCTCGTCCCGTGCAGCCCCGGCATACAAAGTTTTGATAGAAAAGTAAATAGAAAAAGTAGAAGCGAAAACACTGAATGTTCAAACTTTAATTCGTGCGAGATAACCTTCGCCATACGAATTTCAAAGTGCTTTTCAACTTTGCCGCGATAAAACTTGGTCTGGCAGGTTGACGGCGTGTCATTACGTCAGTACCTATCTATGACGGTTGATGTGGCGCAGTGGTAGTGCGACAGCCTGCGGCGCAAAGGTTCCGGGTTCGATTCTCGGTGGGTCATTCACAGAGTTGATATTCAATACTTTGTAAATATGTTCCCAGTCTGGTTAGGACAATGGAGGCTGAACCACTTGATTGTCCGAAAAGAAAAATGGTAACGTCGGAGGGCATATTAAGCCGTCGGTCCCGGTTGATATCTATTATTACTGAAATGGCGATCGTTACACAACCATATCAGAGGCCTACTACTAGTAACAGGCGGTTGAGAAACTCTGACACCAGGGTCCATCGGGTCGTTCGATGATTCGGTGTCCCACACGAAAAGAAGAAGAGAAGTACCTACCTAGTGGAGCCAGGTTGTCAATGCGCCATGCTGGCAGCATGATTGTTCCGATAGGGACTTAGAGTGATGCCGTGTGATCCGGCATAGAATAGCATCACCCCAATACTACTACGTGGGTGTCGTAAAAAGTAACTGAGGAATGAATTCATATAGGGAATGGGCAGCAGTGTTCCCTGTAAATGCTATAATGTAATGCTATCTTTGTCTTGATTGCCAAGCTTTGTGAGTAGGTAGGTATGGCAATACTCCCTGAACAGGGGGAAGCCCATGTCCAGCAGTGGACAGTTGTGGCTGTTTATGTTAAAATGTTACTGTTAGTAAATTGTAAGACTTTGCAAAAAGGGAAAAACACAACGGTGTTTTAAATATATGCCTTGTGATGCCAGCTTAGAATAGCACTACCCCATTTCTTTCCCGCGGAAGTCGTCACAGGCAACTAAGGGACTCGAGGGTGTGTATTGCAATTTTAGGCGATGGGCTGACAACCTTTCACTATGGCGATATATAATTTTCCGAATGACCTTCAAATGTTTGTCAGACGGTGCGTTAATATCGTAAATATCTGTTTTTGCGGCCGTTTACACTCTACCTACCCCGCAAGTGATATAAGCATATCATCATCATTGGCCTCACACGTCTGTGACAGACGATTTAATCAGTGTCTGAGGCAAGACTTTTCATGGCTGTATAAGCCGATACGCACGCTCTACAAGTGAAGGTGGAATTTGAGACTGGCACATGCATGTGTAGATGACGTGTTTGCCTTTTGTTAGCGAGACCAGAAAACCAGGCATTATCGTGTGTTTTACGCCCATCAAACATACGCTTACGCCATTCGTCCCTATCCTCAGCAAGCTTCTCCCAGCTTTGATGGTCAATGTTAAACGCAGCCATGTCCCGCTTGGCGCAATCTTTGAAACGCAGCATAGGTCTTCCAACCCCTCTTTTAGCGTTTGCTACAGCGCCAAGCAGAACACGCCGTGGTAGACGCGAAGGTTCCATCCGGTGCAAATGCCCTAGCCACCGCAATCGTCTCTGCTTAAGCAGGGCGGTAAAACTAGGCAGCTGCGCAATTTCTAGAACTCGCTCATTTGTGACTCTGTCATGAAATGTATTGAGTCGACGTTCCTGTTTTGCATACGATGTCCAGGTTTCAGCTCCGTACAAGAGTATGCTTAAAACGCAAGTTTGATAAACAATAATCTTGGTTTTTGTGCTCAGGTGTTTATTGTTCCATACTCTGGTACTGAGCTTGCCGAACATGGTCGCCGCCTTGTCGATTCGCGTATCGATCTCAGCATCGAGCGTGAGATTATTTGACATAGTTGACCCCAGGTAGCAAAACTTATCGACTATGCTCAAGGGAACACCGGCTAGCATGATGTGTGGTGCATCTGCGCCTTGAGCTAGCACTACTGTTTTTTTGGCATTAATGGTCATAGAGAACAGAGTACACGCATGGGAAAACTTATCGACAGTGACTTGAAGCTCACTTGAAGTTCACTTGAGCTTCAAGTCATAAGCATATATAAGTGATATATATGTGTGTGTGTATTTTAAATAACTATTCAGCACAGTCATAATACGGTTCATTTGAAATGCTATTCAAATTTTGCTAAGATGAAAACTTATGCCAATAAGTATACTTATTTTCATCATTAGTTATATAAATGTGCGCTGGACTAGACATGTGGTCAATGCGAAAAGGGTCTCTCTATTATATCTGCTCGTAATCATGTCATAGAGAACAGATATCGCTCATTACACCTTCCATTAGAAGCAGTTTCCACAACTTATGCACAAGACGGGTGCTTAATAAGAGGTCGTGTGGGGGCGGTGTCATCATATCCCAAGTAATTATGTTAATTTAGGGTGAAATACTCGCATTGTCCTTCCTACCAACAATATCCCTTCACTGAAAATTGGTCCAACTTCACTGAAAGTTGCCCAAAATGTACAGTCAAGCTCACGTCAGGTTAGACACGCGAACCGCCAATGTAAGTTTTATGCGCGTGGCATAAGGACGGTCCGAAATCCAACTGTCTAACCCAGTCTGAGCTTGTCTGACCCTGTCTACCGGCTAAAGTTATGGTAATTAATACCAAAAGTGGCCGTTTTCAGGTATTTTTTCCCATAACTTTAATTGCAGCTAATATTTCATTGAGTTTGCCGTTTCAAATGTTACTTATGGATAATACTAAAAACTTGGGCATCGGACATTCTGACAGATTGTTTGTATAAAGAGAAAACATTTTTTTTGTGAAGTAACGCCGCCGTCGAGGTTTTTGACGGCTAAATTCGCCTTAAACGTAAGTTTTTGTGTTTAAGGTAGGAAATTACGTTAAACAACTTCAGTAGCTTTCAGTATTCAGTGACTTTAACCAGTTTACAGTAACAAAAGTAATCTAAGCTTCTCTCTGTATACTTAGCAAACCACAAACTACGATAAATTTTCTACTTCGAAAGCTTAAGTAAAGATTATTTTGTGTTTGACTTCAACGCTCCAAACTTAAATGATCTATAAGTAACTAAGTATAAAATAAAATTAAGTAAATAAAGTTTTCTTAGAGTTAATTAAGTGGTTTATATCAAAGATAAACATGTTTTTTCTTTTGTAATACATGGTGTCAGGAAAAATACTGCGTTCCTGTAAACCGAGCAGTAGTTTTAATAACACCCTGTATTGGTTAATAACTTGATCTGAGTAAGCCTACAACTGCAAATACAGGATGTAAAGGACAGCCTTCCAAATACTAATAGGGTGCATTCAGAGCATGAAACTAAACAACTTCCCATAAAAAACATATTTTAGAAAACGTTAAAAAATGTGTACTTCTAGTAAGTGTTTTTTTTTATTAGAAATATATTTGGCAAGTACATAGTAATTACATTTTAAACTTCTCGCCAAACTAAAAAGTTTGATGGCGAGTATCGCTCGGTTACAATTTATACATACCTACCAAAGCATGCTTAAATAGACTTATCATAATATAGTTAGTAGGTACTAATAAATCGAAATTAATCTAAAAGACGAATTAGACGACCGATGTGGCGCAGTGGTAGTGCGACTGCCTGTGACGCAAAGGTTCCGGGTTCGATTCTCGGTGGGACACTCACAAATGTTGATATTTATCTCTTTGTGAATTTGTTCCCGGTCTGGTTAGGACATTGCAGGGTGAACCACCTGTTTGTCCGAAAATAAATGGTTCCGTACTTCGGAGGTCACGTTAAGCCGTCGGTCCCGGTTGCTGTCTATGATTACTTAGACGGCGGTCGTAACACAACCATGTCAGAGGCCTACTAGTGGTAGTAGGCGGTTGAAAAACTCTGACACCAGGGATCATCGGGTCGTTGGATGACTCGGTGTCCCACACGCAAAGAGAATCTAAAAGAAAAGAATTAAAATATATCTATCCACTTAAAAGTAATGAAAGGAAATGTGTTATACCTACTTCAGCAGCCTTAAACATCAAGTAGAAGGGAATCCTTCAGCTTACGTTTTATCACATTTATTCCGACCTTAGGACTAGTAGTGTAAGTAAGTAAGTAAGTAAAAACACTTTATTGCACAAAATAACAAATAAAAATATCAGGAAAATTCATAGCTATCATGCGCAAAGGCGGCCTTATCGCTACAAGCGATCTCTTCCAGACAACCTTTGGGTGGAGGAGAAAGTATGTAGTGTAGTGAGCTGATTGAGATTTTCTATGGGAGGTCGATTTTTTTGGCGTTTCCTGACATATTTTTCTAAGAGAAAGTTGTTCAGTTTCATGGTCTGCATGCACACTATCAGTGTTTGGAGGGCTGTCCCTTACAGCCTGTATAACCTGCGAGTATTATTAAGATACCGGAGGTAGTTGAATAATTAAAGTTAAAATTCGTTTTGAAATGTTGGCAACATGGAACTGGATTGGCGGGTGTCTCAAACTTCAGCATTAACTTTTTATTTGCAAGTTGGTAATGAGCCACGCGATTTGGCTGTGAAATAAGCTTGATTTTAGTGCCTCTTTTTCGACTCACCTGTTTATTCTGGCTCGGAATTTTGTATTGTTTAAATGCGTAATCAAAGATGTTACACTTCTGATCACTTGTCATACTTTATGCTTACCTAGTTATATGTATAAGGTGTATAAAAAGTAACTGCCAATATTTCAAGGGATAAACCAGTCCATCGACCCGATCAACATTCCCCAAGAAACATAGGTCGGAAAATGAAAAAAAAAAAAAAATACCCTATAAATACCTAATGTTCTAGCCGACTCGGTTAATTTGTATGGAACAAGATATGTTTTTTTTATTCATATTTCGACCTATGTTCCTTGTGGAAAGTTGTAAAGTTTCATGAGCGCCTTGAACTCTTTTCGGCTCGTTATACCCCTTTTGTAACTCCCTGTATAGGTAATTAATTCTTAAACTAAGCTCAGCAACATTCTCTCAACATTTACCATTTATCTGTCCCAAAGATGTTAGTAACAATTGGCCACAGTGTCCAACAAACATAATCCAAGAACTTAAAACCGTCAAAACAAAGGTTTGTATTAACACTTTGATGTTCTAAACTGAATTGGATTATGTAATACTAGATTTCCGCCCAGCGGTTTCACCCGCTGCCACTCATTTTCCCGTGGTAATAGTTGTTTTCCCGCGGTATAAAGTAGCCTAAGTGTTATTCAAGGCTATACTCTACCTGTGTTCCAAATTTTATCCAAATCGGTCAATCCGTTTGAGTGTGAAGAGGTAACGAACATACATACACACAAACTCTCAGATTTATAATATTAGTTGGTATGGATATGAAAGATTTTTAAATGAGTCGAGTGGTGCCGCAGAACTAGCGCCAATTCACGAAAAAAGTCATATCTCTTCATGCAAATAATACCTTAGAATGTCTAAGTCTGTCCAAATGTTTTGGCATAATCAAAATTTTCAATTAGACCCTTCAAACTAGGTGAAATATTCGCGGTAATTTGAGTTATGATAATAAGTACCAAAAGTGGATATTTTTAGCACTGTCATCCATAACTTTAATAATAGCAAGGACAAATTGATGAGATATGATTATTTTTCGTGAAGTGGCGTTAGTTTTGCAGCATAAGAACAGGTTAATTTCAATATTTTCAGCAATGATAAACTTATTCTACGCTATAACCGCAACCTGTAGTCGAAAACAATAATCGTCATATTATTTGCTAGAAATATCTTCTATCCATATTATTTGCCATCTTAGCATCTTGATTTAACTTAGCAAATCAATTTTCATTTGATCATTTCATTGGGAGACGAGTTATAATTGGAGCGAGGAAAGCAGCGGCGCCACTATCGGAATAATGTCAAATCCATTTAGAAAGTTTAATTCGGACGGAGCGAGATGGTAGAGTCTATTTAAAAATAGAATGTGATGAAAAGTGACTGGATGAATCTGGCTATGAATCTAAACAAACTACCTACTTACATACATACATACACATATCACGCCTATTATCCCATGCGAGGTAGGCAGAGCGTGAACGGCCGCAAAAACGGACATTTACGCTGAAAAAAATGATTAACAAAACCAGTTTTGTTACTTTTGAATTTGGTTCTAAGGAAATAAACTTTTTTTTTTTTTTTTTTAGTTAGCCTTTTCTGTGTCCCACTGCAGGGCAAAGGCCTCCCCTCTTTAGTTAAATTTAATTAAACAATTTAGTAATTGAACCAAATGTAGTTTTGTTGGATTGTATTTGTTTGGTAGTAACCTAAAGTTTTGTTATTTGTAACTTATTTTACGCAGACTAACTAGTGTTGTTGCAGCAACAAAACGAATTTCTACCTACTTCAGTCTTTGTGCTTAATAACAATCAATGTGTTTGATTATTGTTAACATAATCAAAAACCCACGCCACGTCTGACATAAATTTGAGGGACATTCGGAAAATTGTGTATCGCCATAGTGACAGGTTGTCAGCCCATCGCCTACAAGTCCCATAGTCGCCTCTTACGACTCCCACGGGAAAGAAATGGGGTGATGCGATTCTAATCCGGCATCACAAGTGCGACCTACGTACATAGGTCGAAAAAATAAAAGGGGGTTCTTCCACTTGTCATCCGCTGCGTATTTTATTGCACCGTAACGCATGCGTCTATCAGATGAAAGGAATTGCGAATGCCAATCTTATTCCCATACCAATACGGCTAGGGTGCGTTTATGGATGCGTCTGTCAAACGAGAGGACATGTAATGTAAACGCAATGTAGCTATATTTGTTTCGGTAATATTTGAAAAGTAACCGCCGGACGCAGGCTGTTTTACCCTAATTAATTAGTACTTTTTTTAATTTATCTAGCTATTTATAATGTATTTTAGGAGATATTGTGCTCTGGCATGGAACAATAGGGCTGGCATGTACACAAAGTACAAAAGCCCTTATGTAATATAGTAACTTACAAATACATGTGCTGTGTGGGGATTGAACCCAGGATCCTTGGGCTAGCAGGCAGGGGTTCTATCCACTACGCCATCAGGCCAGTCATTGCTTTAGGATCCCGCTCACGCACGTTAGATTGTATGTAAAATGTGTTACGAAAGTGGTTCGCTAAGATTCTACTCGTGTTTTACTTGGTATGCAAGGGCGTATGTAGTGTCCCACTTGTCGTCTCGTAGTGAAGGCGCAAACGAGCGAGAGAAGACGTCTCTAACGAAACGAGCTGACGCGCTACCTGTCTTTGCCAAGCAGCACAAGCTAACAATGCCAAATTAAGTAAACAGCTCGACACACGCTTCAGTTGGTTGTATTAGCAGTTTATTGCATGATGAATTTCGCTTTTTTTTGTTATTAAAGTATAATCAAATGTCATTCAAACAAACCGAAATTTAACGACACAACAAATCTCAGTTGTTATACAAGGGGTGTAAGGGACAGCCCTCCGAATCAGATAGGATAGGGTACAGGCAGACCATGAAATTGAACAACTTTCCCCTAGAAACATATGTTAGGAAACGACAAGTAAATGGTCCTCTTATACAAAATAAATATATGTTTCGAAAATATTTTTGTAATATGCTTTATGCTCTATAGCTGTAGACTTCAGTTTTAAATAAAAATAAATTAAATAACAATCAGCTGACTGCATTTACTATTTTACGTTTCCTGAAATATTTATGTATGGGAAGTTGTTCAGTTTCATTGTATCTTATCAGTATTCGGAGGGCTGTCCCTTACACCCTGTATGTTTGAAAATAGGGCAATGGATTTACGAGTAAAGGCCTTAGAGTAAACTCTTTATGATCTCACGAGGTAACGATAAATAGAGGCTTTGGCACTAAAAGTTACCCATAGCGTACTCACATTAGTTACCTACCTTAAGGAGCTCTAATTCTAGATAAGACCAGGTTTAGTCGAGGTTCAAATTCTCAAGAGAGTTCGAATAAGTAGGGCAACTGTATTACGATAATCCTGGATTCCATAAACTTGCTTCTTAATACTCACATGTTAGAAACTCGTGCCTAAATAGTTTCAATCGTCTTATTAACGAACGAATAGTATGATGTGTGATAATAAAAACACTGCCTGAATACGCAATTGATTAGAAAACCAAATTACGAGTATATTAGTTAGTTGCCGTGTGATGCCGGCTTAGAATAGCATCACCCTTTTTCTTTACCGTGGGAGTCGTAAAAGGCGACTAAGAGACTCGAGGGTGTGTATTGCAATTTTAGGCGATGGGTTGACAATCTGTCACTATGGCGATACACAATTTCCCGAATGCCCCTCATATTTTGTCAGACGTGGTGTGAATATCCGTTTTTGCGGCCGTTTACACTTTGCCTACCCTGCAAGGGATTAAAGGCGTGATATGTGTATGTATGTATGTAATAGTACCTAATGTTGCTAGTTGTAGATGATTGTGCTAAGTGAAAATGATTGTTTGAAATTCAATTTTCACATAACCTTAAGGCGGTTCACTCACTTGTCGTCCGTCGTTCCGTTTTTTAACGCAACGTAACGCATGCGTCGTCAGACGAATTGACAGACGCCTCCGTAACGCACCGTAAACTCATCGTAGCCGTATGAGTATCGTAGTAGAAAATCGTTTATCCATTTACAGTGGGGGACATCTAATTACTCAGGAACACACAAAGGGTCTGAAGACGCATTGATTGGATTGCTCAGAATGGTCAGCCGGGTCAAGGAGCGGTTGTATTCAGATGTCACCATTACTATGCGGACATTGTATTCGACGGTTCTCACATGCAATGCATAATGTTCCGGTGTTTTGTTGAATCTAGTTGACAGAAGGAGCTTACGAATTCATAAACAAAAACTGAATACCATACCAATACATAAAATTTATTGAGATCCTCCAGAGTTTTTTGTCGGTTAAATAAGCACAATAAATACTGCACTTACGAAAACAGTGATGTAAGATAGAAGAGGTATACAAGTGTTGCTGAAAGAGAATAACTTCTTGGAAAGACGATACGTGCATTTCCTACAATGTTGCTTTTTCAAAGACACTGAAAGGATACAGTAGTAAGCCTTTTCTTGGAAATAATGAAGCAAAGTTGCTTGAGCAGCCTTATTTCTCGCTCCATCAGGTCGGGACAGTGATGCCAGATTGAGGGAAATCTCCCCAAAATTTAGCGGGACAATATTTTTGGGGGTTAGTTGAAAGAACCTGGGTTTGGAGGATTTGGTATTTTTGAAAAAACAGGTTTTTGTGACCATGACGTGTCTTTTAATGAAATATTTTGCGGTATTCCTGGCTTTTGAAGGTAATTTTAATTAAAAATGTGTATTTTGGAGTAGATTCGGGGAGAACGCGAGTCAGTCACCTGGTAACACTGGGTCGGGGCACGATTTGCTTCAGACTTTCCACACAAGTGCGCTTGTTAAAAGATATTTTGGTAAAAGCCGACAGTGTCACAATTCCGCCATTGCTTACACAGTCCTCATTTTCCTCAGGGAGTTTTTCCGGCGAAATATTAAGAAAAAGTCACACGCAAGCAATGTTGTGAGCACTGAAAGGATTCTTTGAATATTCTTAAATTATTTCCGCTGAATGTGACTTGAATAGGATAAAATCAAATAAACTTAGTTTTGCAACGGCTTTCAAATTATTTAGCTAACCATTATTTGTTTTTCATTGCACGAAAATAATTCATACTTAAGGCAGTTTTCTCACTCTTCGTCGTGTCGTTTTTAATGCAACGCAACGCAAGAGTTTGTTTACGGAGGCGTCTGTAAAGTCGTTTAACACACGCGGCCGTTACGTAGCGTACCGTCAAACCCACCGTAGCCGTATTTGTATGGGATAAGCGGAATTCGCAATTTCCTTTTGTCTGACACGTCTGTTAAGTTGTGTTAAAAAAACTGCTTAACACGACGACAAGTAAGAGAATCGCCTCGCCGTGAAGTGAAGTGAAGCTACGTCTTCCCGATTTCATAATAATAATTACTTTATCATACATAATCAAGGACACATTTTTATCAGAAAAAAATGTTTTTTAATCTACAAGATATGGAGAAATCTTATTTTATATCAAATTACTAAGAAATAAACATATGATGTTTCCTTCAATTTTAACTGAAGTACTATGACGGTGACGATTGCTTCTGGTCAATATTTATTGGCAGAAGAAATCGTAATATTAAAAGTGAGAGGAAAATTTAAATATTTATTTCTCAGCTATGTATGATAAGGCAGTTTATAGGTTTTTGGGATGACAAATCTTGTATATTGAAACCCATTTTTTTCTGATAATAATGTGTCCGGATTTTCATGAATGAAATCGGGAAAACGTAGCTCGTTTACACCTCAAATTTTTCATTAAAATTATTTGGGAAGCCGTTGCAAAACTAATTTTATTTCATCTCATCCTATTCAAGTCACATTCAGCGGAAATCAGGAATATTCGCGAATCCTTTCAGTGCCCACAACATTGCGTTCGTGTGACATTTTCTTGATATGTATTTAATTTGATGCTTATTTTTGTGTGAATATATTTGTTTTACTAAGTAAATGAAAAACTAACCCACAAGCAGTACATATTCGTTCAGTTAATGGAAGTCATATTATTATTAATATTATGGGTTCCACATAATATTCTTGAGGTATGATACTTAGAATAATTACGTCATAATTATAAAGTACATTTATATTTTTTCCAAAATATTAGACGATCGTGCCTGTTAGTACATTAATTGTACTGTATTGTTTAAGTAGCAGGTACAGAATTCGAACATCATTTGGAATGATGACACTGACATCTCTATAAAATATTCTGCTTTTTTTATTTGTGACAAATTCAGTCACGACTTCCTTTTATTTCGAATTTCAAACCTTTCAGGCAGAGCTGGTGGTTGAACCCGCCTTAATATATTTATGTGGTATAGTCAAGCTCACGTGCGGTTAGACACTCAAACTGCCAATGTAAGTCTTCTGCACGCGGCATAAGAACGGTCCAAAGTCCAAGCTGTCTAACCCAGCCTTGTCTTGACTGTACTTACGTACTAAACTAAGTGAGTCAACTCAGTACTAAGCCAGTGAGTGCTGGTAGATCACTAGAAAATCCCTCTTAATTTATTGGTGTGGCCGAATTCGCTTGTGTCTGTCTAATTGCAGAATAAGCCCTGACTCCGCAAAGCTTTTAAGTAGTTAAAGTTGAAGCCAGGCAAAGAGCAGCAGAAACTCTTTCAAGTTAAGTGTGACGTAACAATATTGGTACCCTTATTCGACTTGAGTCTTTAAAAACAAAAGATAGTGTTACATTTTGTGTAACTGAACTATTTCGAAGGAACTATTTTGAACAACAAGATAATTATTAAAAACCAGAAACCCGACTGCGGCTCGTAAAAAGAAAATTCAAAATTAAATTTCTCGTTTTAGATCATACATACATCCATTAATCACGCCTTTAATCCCTTGCGGGGTAGGCAGAGCCTGACAAACATTTGAGGATCATTCGGAAAATTTTGTATCACCATAGTGACAGGTTGTCAGCCCATCGCCTAAAATTGTAACAAACACCCTCGAGTCCCTCAGTCGCTTTTTACGACACCCATGGGAAAGAAATGGGGTGATGCTATACTAAGCCGGCCTTACACAGCAGTAAGCCGGCCTCACACAGCAGAGCCATCTCAAAAATTTCCTAAAAAACTACCTTGATATTTTATTTTGTTTTATATTAAGTAAAGTGCAAGACAGTTGTCAGACGCAAATAGAAATTCAGAACCCCTGACGATAAAAACTTATTTAGAACATACTAATGCCCCATTTTTCCATACTTGCTTGAGATGTTACTGTATCGTAGCAATTCGTAGCACAGTGCTACGAACTATGCTACAGACAGACAACAATAGCAGTTCTAATCGCCCTCTGAGCGTGGCGTGAGGTCTTTTGAGCTCTCTCCAAGTGGAAAGTGGAATGCTTTGAGATTTGTGTACGAACGGGCATCATAACTTATCACGAAGTATATTTTCTAAACATACTGAGTTAAAGTTCTTTTCTATTTTTTTTAAACATATTTTGTCAAAAGACGACAGTTAGTAATAGCAATAAAACTTCTGTCGAAAAAGATCAATATTCGAATGGCGGCAGCAAAATGGTGGCAACGGCAGCTAAAAATGAATATAGAGGAGGTTTAAGGCTTATCCGCCGCAAGCGATTTATTCAAACGACGTATAAATATTCAGCAGTAATTAACCGATGCAGCGCCGCCGCTCCGCCGTCGATAGCGCTCAATATTTCCGCTTCCGGCGAGATTCACACCGCGAAGTACTGGGCTGTCTGGGCTATAACTGAAACTGTTCGTGCAATTGAACATAGACAAATTGACAACTTTAAGGATTCAAGTATCGTCAAATGCCTAAGATCGCGTTAATACAAATCAAATCACACATGATCTAAATTGTAAGAACTCAACCATCTGATTCTATTGTACTATGTTTACCTGTAAATACAACTTTACTTTTTTTATAAAAAAATTATAGTAGGTACGGAACGTTGAACCGTGTTATTACAAAAAAGTAAGGCGCAATTATATGCAGTGTTTAAAATATTTTTCTATGCGACTTAACGCTGTCAAAACAGCTTAAACCGTCTAACTTTTTTCGTAATAAGGCCGTAGTGTTTGAATAGAACTGCATAAAAGCCCAAAGTGAACCTAATTTCTGTCATTAATTGCAAATGTTCTCAAAAAAGGCTTTAATTGTTATGATTCGTCGCGCAAATTCAATTTTCACTACACTTATAATAAGAGGTATGTCGAAATTCTTCGTTTTGATAAAATCAATACATTTGATGTCTTCTCTACAGATGTTTGATAGTTCCTTAGGGAAAGTTATTTACTGGACCAGCCCTTGTCTTGTAAATCTCGCTATCGGTCACTAATAAAATTTCACCATATAAACGGTGTGTAAAGTAACGAAAATATGGAGGATACGTTGGTAAACGAGAAATTTTCCGAATAACCCCCCATACAAAATTGACGATCAGCTGACTGACTTTCTATGAAAACTCGAAAAATAAACGTTTCCCAACATAGGCTTCATAATAAAAGTTGTTCAGTTTCATGGTCTGATCATGCCTGCAAAGCTTTCGGTACAGCATCCTTTACACCCTGTATAGTCGAGCTAGTGTTCTCGCACGTTAGATAAGTCCCTTTACGGTGCAAGGCAGACCTGCTTCTGTAAAACTGTAAGCTTATACTCAGTAGGTAAATACCTACACACATCTAGTTGGTAAGAATATATTTGTGAGTTAAGAAGACTTCGAAAGGAACGAAAACCGAATGAGTTTCGCTGATCTGCGAGAAACTCTCACTATTACCGCGCGCGAGTGTGATCCCTTTCGCGTTACTTTTACGAGCGCGCCACCAGTCACCTCTCACGATCACAGAGCATGTAAATGTCATCCTCGCGCGCCACGTTACTAAAGATCTGAAATAAAATGTTACTACAACTAAAATTTCATGCAAAACAGTAACAGCTTAAAGAGGCCAACTCAAAAGCGATAGCTGTTGCCATGCATTGGCAATCGCTGCTATAGATTTTGTACAATCTGGGCGTATCTCATTGATACGATAAGAAGAAGAAGTATCAGCAGCCGTAATCTTTCACTCGGTAGCAGCAGTTATTTACATTTTGTGTTTTAAATAAATTAGAAAAATTGATCTAAAGTTATTTTTTTACACGACTGCCCAACCAAAAAAGGAGTGTAATGTTTTTAGAGTTTATATATCTATGTATATAGGTATGTGCGATTCTTTAAAGGACTGAAACTCGTTACCCACTGAACGGATTCGAATGGGAATTGTATCGGAAGAATCCTTACATCATCCCGAGTGTCATAGGCTAGGCTTTATCTCGGAAAGCAGTCGTGTTTTAATTTTTTAAATTTATTTACATTCCTGTAACAATTTATGTTGCACTACAATTTTGTATAATCATCTTTTTACTGTAATTATACACCAAATGCGGACTAGAACTGATGACCGAGTACGCTACTGTCACTTTCCGCTTGGCTCGCGTGACATGCGGTATGATTATTTGGAGAATCCACCTCACCTGTCGTCCGTCGTTCCGTTTACTTAACGCAACGTAACGCATGCATCTGTCAGACGGAAGAAATTACGAATTCCAATTTTATTCTCATGCAGATGGCGGCTACGGTGGATTTACGGTGCGTAACGGACGCGTGAGTCAAACGACTTGACTTACAATTGGAATTCGCAATTTCCTTTCATCTGAAAGACGCATGCGTTACGTTGCGTAAAAAAAACGGAACGACGGACGACTAGCGAGGGAACCGCCTTACTCTTGTCTCTAGCAGCGGAGTGCGGTGCGAGCGAGGTGCAAGATTCGCTGCTCTGTGACTCTCGATATACTACGTAAGTAAATGATATTGCAAATAGCAAACGCCTGAGGGCAGGCTACTTATCATACGCAGGCCTGAGAGTATCTTTTACGGAAACGAAATAGAGGGATTTTCTTTATGGAAACAGTTCAAAGGAATTTCAAAGAATTCTCGGTAGAATAGTAGAATTCCAAAAAATACTTTCTTTTATGACGTTATAAGAGAATCGTTGCTTAAGCCTGAGAAATCCCACTGCTGGGCATAGGCCTCCCCCGCAGTCAACAATTAGGTAAATGCGAAACATACAGATATCACGCTTATACCCCTTGCGGGGTAGACAGCATAAACGGCCTCAAAAAACGGATATTTATGCCACGTCTGACAAACATTTGAGGCTAATTTAAAAAATTGTGTATTAAAGTAGAGACAGGTTGTCAGCCCATCGCCTAAAATTGCAATACACATATCACCCTCGAGTCTCTTAGTCGCTTTTACGACAACCACAGGAAAGAAATGGGATACGATCCAGTGTCAAAAAATGTGTATTGATGTATTTTTTTTCCTGAGTATAGATAAAATAGTGTATGTTTCAGCATACGAGTATATCCGCTGTTATAAACAGGCCTAGCATGACTTTTTCAGGATTTAGAAAAAAAAACACTAGTTCAAGTATGCTGTAGCACTTTGTGTTGTGATTTCTTGATGGAACTCCATATTCTAGGTAAATTAAAAAGAAGTTCCACTTATATATTTTTAAATTAAACTTTAAAGCAGCCTGATGATGTCGTAACGAAACCGGTCGCTCTATGGTTTAATTCAAAAATGTATTATTGGAACTAGCGTAAAAAGTTTTTAATTAACCTAGATTCTACCTCTAGGTCCTAGAATATGTAGTTTCATCAAGAAGTGTAACAGTAAAACACACAGAAAGTGTAACATACTTGAACTATTTCAGTTGTTAGCTAGGGATCAACAAGCAAATCATGAAACAGTCTTGTTTACCTGTCCGCCTGCTTTCCCAATCCCGCTCGTAGATGGATTTGTCCCCCGGATTTTTTACTCGTCCTTTTGAAGCAAAGTTATCTGTCGGCTTAGAACCGGCTACCTGATGGCGGGATTTTTATCCGCCAATTTGGTATTCTGGAGATGTAGCCCTGTAATTCGCTGGAGGGTACGCCACAAGGGGTCAGAAAAAGCCGTTTCTTCCCCATCGCCTTGTGATTCCGTAATTTCTTGTAAATGTCTCCTCTGGATACTTGTGCAGGGTAGGCAATAAATAAAAAAAAACACAAAAGTCGTCCTACCTACATTTTGTATAGAAAGTCAACTTATTTCTTACTAGCAGCCCGCCCAGCGGTTTCACCCGCCGCTAACAATTTCCCCCGGGAATAAAACAGATTAATATGTGGCAGTGTGATGCCGGCTTAGAATAGTATCAGCCGATTTCTTTCCCGTGGGAGTCGTAGGAGGTGACTAAGGGACTTGAGGGTGTGTATTGCAATTTTAAGCGATGGACTGACAACCTGTCACTATGGCGATACACAATTTTCCAAATGACCCTCAAACATATGTCAGACGTGGCGTAAATGTCCGTTTTTGCAGCCGTTTACGCTCTGCCTACCCCGCAAGGGATAATAGGCGAGATATGTGTATGTATGTATTATTTTAGTGTAGATTTTTTTAATGCATTATTTAATGTAGTTTAGTTCAGTTTTTACGCTGAACTGGTAGAGGAATACAAAGACGAAAAGTATATTTGCAAAATAAGTCGGCAACTGTTTCGCTTTCTATTCAGCTCATCAGGTAAGGTAATCTGCCTTACTACAGTTGGTATGAAACTGCGTCCATATGGACTACTGGTGCGAATCTGCGAGGCATCGGTCTCATGAGTGTCATACGACAACTCGTGTATGAGTTTCGTCCTCTACGATAAGCTTCTTGTACCCGAGCGGGGCAATCGCTGAACTTTATGTAGTTTAGTTCAGTTTTTACGCTGAACTGGTAGAGGAATACAAAGACGAAAAGTATATTTGCAAAATAAGTCGGCAACTGTTTCGCTTTCTATTCAGCTCATCAGGTAAGGTAATCTGCCTTACTACAGTTGGTATGAAACTGCGTCCATATGGACTACTGGTGCGAATCTGCGAGGCATCGGTCTCATGAGTGTCTTACGACAACTCGTGTATGAGTTTCGTCCTCTACGATAAGCTTCTTGTACCCGAGCGGGGCAATCGCTGAACTTTATGTAGTTTAGTTCAGTTTTTACGCTGAACTGGTAGAGGAATACAAAGACGAAAAGTATATTTGCAAAATAAGTCGGCAACTGTTTCGCTTTCTATTCAGCTCATCAGGTAAGGTAATCTGCCTTACTACAGTTGGTATGAAACTGCGTCCATATGGACTACAGGTGCGAATCTGCGAGGCATCGGTCTCATGAGTGTCTTACGACAACTCGTGTATGAGTTTCGTCCTCTACGATAAGCTTCTTGTACCCGAGCGGGGCAAAATGTAAGGCAGATTACCTTACCTGATGAGCTGAATAGAAAGCGAAACAGTTGCCGACTTATTTTGCAAATATACTTTTCGTCTTTGTATTCCTCTACCAGTTCAGCGTAAAAACTGAACTAAACTACATAAAGTTCAGCGATTGCCCCGCTCGGGTACAAGAAGCTTATCGTAGAGGACGAAACTCATACACGAGTTGTCGTAAGACACTCATGAGACCGATGCCTCGCAGATTCGCACCAGTAGTCCATATGGACGCAGTTTCATACCAACTGTAGTAAGGCAGATTACCTTACCTGATGAGCTGAATAGAAAGCGAAACAGTTGCCGACTTATTTTGCAAATATACTTTTCGTCTTTGTATTCCTCTACCAGTTCAGCGTAAAAACTGAACTAAACTACATAAAGTTCAGCGATTGCCCCGCTCGGGTACAAGAAGCTTATCGTAGAGGACGAAACTCATACACGAGTTGTCGTAAGACACTCATGAGACCGATGCCTCGCAGATTCGCACCAGTAGTCCATATGGACGCAGTTTTATACCAACTGTAGTAAGGCAGATTACCTTACCTGATGAGCTGAATAGAAAGCGAAACAGTTGCCGACTTATTTTGCAAATATACTTTTCGTCTTTGTATTCCTCTACCAGTTCAGCGTAAAAACTGAACTAAACTACATAAAGTTCAGCGATTGCCCCGCTCGGGTACAAGAAGCTTATCGTAGAGGACGAAACTCATACACGAGTTGTCGTAAGACACTCATGAGACCGATGCCTCGCAGATTCGCACCAGTAGTCCATATGGACGCAGTTTCATACCAACTGTAGTAAGGCAGATTACCTTACCTGATGAGCTGAATAGAAAGCGAAACAGTTGCCGACTTATTTTGCAAATATACTTTTCGTCTTTGTATTCCTCTACCAGTTCAGCGTAAAAACTGAACTAAACTACATAAAGTTCAGCGATTGCCCCGCTCGGGTACAAGAAGCTTATCGTAGAGGACGAAACTCATACACGAGTTGTCGTAAGACACTCATGAGACCGATGCCTCGCAGATTCCCACCAGTAGTCCATATGGACGCAGTTTCATACCAACTGTAGTAAGGCAGATTACCTTACCTGATGAGCTGAATAGAAAGCGAAACAGTTGCCGACTTATTTTGCAAATATACTTTTCGTCTTTGTATTCCTCTACCAGTTCAGCGTAAAAACTGAACTAAACTACATAAAGTTCAGCGATTGCCCCGCTCGGGTACAAGAAGCTTATCGTAGAGGACGAAACTCATACACGAGTTGTCGTAAGACACTCATGAGACCGATGCCTCGCAGATTCGCACCAGTAGTCCATATGGACGCAGTTTCATACCAACTGTAGTAAGGCAGATTACCTTACCTGATGAGCTGAATAGAAAGCGAAACAGTTGCCGACTTATTTTGCAAATATACTTTTCGTCTTTGTATTCCTCTACCAGTTCAGCGTAAAAACTGAACTAAACTACATAAAGTTCAGCGATTGCCCCGCTCGGGTACAAGAAGCTTATCGTAGAGGACGAAACTCATACACGAGTTGTCGTAAGACACTCATGAGACCGATGCCTCGCAGATTCGCACCAGTAGTCCATATGGACGCAGTTGCATTATTTAATGTTTTTTGTCGTCTTTTTATACCGAGTAAGGGACAGCCCTTCGAATACTGATAGGGGGTGCATGAAACATAAAACTGGACAACTTTCCCCTAGAAACATAACATGTCAGGAAACGCCAATAAAATGACCTTCCATACAAAATCACAATCAGCTGACTGCATTCACTATGGGAAGTCAGTTTTTTTACGTTTCCTGAAATATGTTCCTAGGGGAAAGTTGTTCAGTTTCATGGTCTGCATGTACCCTATTAGTATTCTGAGGGCTATCCCTGACATCCTTTAACACAGTAATGATTAATGTAATCATTACACTGGTACGAATAATGTGGCGTAGTTTGTACATTTTTTAAATGAAAAAGTAGTTATTGTGGCATAACTGTAACAGTTAGACAAATGGTATCGCGGACATTATTATAGATATTGATGTCCTCTATAAAACTGTAGTACATCACTTTGCTCTATTGTCAATAATTTCCACAGCGTACGCGATATAAGATATTTTTTTGGTACATTTTTCACACGTTGGGTTACATTATCGAAATTTTCACGCGGATCCCTATTTTTTTCTCGTATAAAATATAGCCTATGTTCATCAGGAATAATGTAGGATTCTAATGGTGAAAGAATTTTTAAAATCGGGCTAGAAGTTTCGGAGCCTATTCGATGCAAACAAACAAACAGACAAACAAACAATCAAATCTTTCCTCTTTATAATATTAGTGTAGATGTAGATTGGCCATACAGAAAGTTCTCCCTGAATTGAATGCTAGTTTAGATCCTTCTATTTTGTATATGAATAATGATAAGCAAATTAATCATCCTTGCTATCGCAAACACTTTTTCATTTTTCTCCCAAGCAACTTTCCCTAGTAGATCGGTTTGGGGTCACAACACTTGTCTCAAAGTCTAGGTAGAAAATGATCTTATATATCTTCTGTTAGTGGAATCTTGATATTTTAAATTGCAAAACCTTTTCGTTTGCTATTTCTCACAAACTACTGCTAAACCATCTGAAATGTTCGTTTATACCCAATATTTCGGGTAAATACTTATCATAGCATAGTTGGGATACATTCTACCAATAATATTTAGGTCGGCTACCGCCGCCGTGAATTCCATAAAGCCTTTCTCTACAAATAAGTAGGTAAGTATCTATGTTAGGGATCGGGAGAGTAGAGCGCCGAAAATTTTGATAGCCCCCATAAGTAGATACCTTTCTCTTTTCGTGTGGGACACCGAGTCGTCCAACGACCCGATGAACACTGGTGTCAGAGTTTTTCAACCGCCTACTACCACTAGTAGGCCTCTGGCTGACATGGTTGTGTTACGACCGCCGTGTAGGTAGTCATAGACAGAATAGAATCGGGACCGACGGCTTAACGTGCCCTCCGAAGCACGTAACCATTAATTTTTCGGACAATCAGTTGGTTCACCCCGCAATGTCCTAACCAGACCGGGAACAAATTCACAAAGTGATAAATATCAACTTTGTAAGTGTCCCACCGAGAATCGAACCCGGAACCTTTGCGTCGCAGGCAGTCGCACTACCACTGCGCCACATCGGCCGTCAAGTAGATAGGTACCTAAACTACAGTAATGGATAGAACATGAAAACTAGGTACTTCAAGTGTAATTTATAAGAAAACTAATAACCATTTCCTGGACGATTCACACAGCACCATGTAGCCCATAATAAGGCAGCTGCTATGGGACCTAGATAGTTGTTTTTAAATAAATGCATATTATATAGAGAAAAAACCTGTAATAAACACAAACATCTGAAAACTGACTTAACTCATATTTGTGTCTTAGGAATCGAACCTCTGCGTATTGCGTAGTAGGCAGGGGTACTATCCGTTACGCCATTGATCCAGTCAATACGAGTATAATTACCAACTAACTAAAGCACACGAGGGTTTTATGTGTATTACAATTTTAGGCGACTGGCTGAAAACCTGACACAATAGTGATACACGATATTTCTAAAACGGCCCTCAAATATTTGTTAAACGTATGTTGCGGCCGTTAACGATCTGCCTACCCTGCAAACGATGTATTTAAGTAAGTACATAATTTTTACCCATCATAATTTTTTTACATACAAAGAATAGCATCACCTTATTTCTTTCCCGTGGGAGTCATAATATGCGACTAAAGGACTCGAGGGTTACACGTGTTTTGCCATTTTAGGCAATGGGTTGGCAACCTGTCACTACAGCAATACACAATTTTCTGAACGACTCTCAAATGCTTGTCAGACGTGGCGTAAATGTTCGTTTTTAACGGGCGCTTACGCTCTGCCTACCCCACAAGGGATATAAGCATGATATGTGTGTATGTATCATTTCTAAAAAGAC
The DNA here is from genome assembly GCA_027580185.1 of Tuta absoluta. Taxonomy (NCBI): domain Eukaryota; kingdom Metazoa; phylum Arthropoda; class Insecta; order Lepidoptera; family Gelechiidae; genus Tuta; species Tuta absoluta. Next base: position 3,168,080 of record JAQAHW010000004.1, read on the forward strand.
GAAAAAGGCGTTAACTACGCCTTAGAAAAGCCGTAAAATTCAAAATTGCCTACATATACATATCGCGCCTTTATCCCTTGCGGTGTTAGATAGAGCATAAATTTCCGTATAAATTAACATTTACGCCACATCTGACAAACATTTGTGGGTCAATCAGAAGCTGTCAGTCTATTGCCTAAAATTGTTATACAAAGGGTTCTCCCTCGAGCCTCTTACGACACCCACGGGCAAGAAATGGGATGATGCCATTCTAAGCCGACATCATACGGCAAAACTACCTACACATACACACACATATATTACGCCTATAATCCCTTCCGGGATAGGCAGAGCGTAAACGGCCGCAAGAAACGGACATTAACGCCACGTCTGACAAATATTTGAGGGTCAATCAGAAAATTGTGTATCGCCATAGTAATAGGTTGTCAGCCCATCGCCTAAAATTGCAATATACACCCTCGAGTCCCTTAGTCGCATCTTACGACTCCCACGGGAAAGAAATGGGGTGATGCTATTCTAAGCCGGCATCACACGGCAATACTACTACAAAACTACCTACCTATAATAAATTCGTTTACAAATGTACGTGCAACTGGTTGCAGTTGCAGCTTCATTAGGTTTGCAACATCGAGTGATTATTTAAAAGCGTTGTGTAGTAGTTGCAGCACCGTCCACGTCCGGTCGATCAATCTGCTCTGCGGAGATAAATGAAGGTAATCCATTACGATTCGCCCACTGCCGCCCGTTACGTTTAAAATATCGCACATTCACACCGCTAGCTAGCGCCACTTATGAACCAGAACTAAAATATAGGCGACTAGCTATTTGCGACCCGCGGATCGTGTGTAGTTTGGCTATCTATCCGCGGTAAAAAGTAGCTGTATTTCATCAAAATTAGTTCTGTAAGGCTGTGAGCTACGTACGCTTTTAAATTAGGGTATTTCGATACTGTCACGCTGCGGTCTTCACATTGCTGACGTCATCAGTTGCTCTCGCGACCACGAGCTCACGAGTAGTGCAACGCGCTCGAAACGTACAGGTAAATATTTGCTTGTTTACCTACAAGTAATCCCGCGCATAGACTTGAGTAAACCATAGGTTAACTACACGCATGTAAATAACAACTAATGAAACAAATGTCATTTTCAGATAGTGGTTTTCAGGTGTAGATTTCATTCAGGTGTAGATTTCATTCAGGTTTAGATTTCATAATTCAGGTGTAGATTTCATCAGGTGCAGATTTCATAGCCCCGGGGCTAAATGTAGAGTCCAGAACTATAAAATTCAGATGGTGATGGCGTAAAGTTCATGCCGTGTGAGATTAACCTGGCCAGCCCAGAGTGCCTTTATTTTTATTTTTTTATTCCGTCGGGCCGGTTTTCTATTAGGACAATACAAAAAACAATACAATGACGGATCTTGACGTCAATGAGTGATAATACTATTCTACCTCTACATTGAATAAAATATAAATTTCAATTTCAATTATGTGTACTTAACGAGAAATTTTTAAACAAATGTTAATTTTACTCGAGTAGGTAAAATACAGGTGGCCTAAATAGTGACGTCCAAAGACTAAATTCGAATGCCCTATACTGAGGGGTATCCGAACCCCCATGTATGTTCCGTGTTTTTTTTGTAGTTTCAGTGTTATTCAACTTCTTAAATTGTATGGAAAAATTCGAGAGGCAGGGCTTTCTTTTCTATTACAAAGTATGATTTGTAATTTCTAGCATACAAAAAATGAAAGGCGAGATAAGTGTGTAAAAACACACACTTATCTCGCCTATAATCCCTTGCGGGAAAGGCAGAGCGTAACGGCCGTAAAAAACGGACCTTTCGCCACGTCTGACCAATATTTGAGAATCATTTGAAACATTGTGTATAGTGACAGGTTGTCAGCCCTTCGCCTAAAATTGCAATACACACCCTCAAGTCCCTAAGTTGCCTCTTACGACTCCCACGGGAAAGAAATGGGGTGATGTTATTCTAAACCGGCATCACACGGCACCTTGTCACGTCGCCGCGACACTCGTCAGTGCAGACAATGAAACTCTTGTTTGGGGTCAATGGATTTATTATGGGGGGGAAGAACCCTAGAAAATGTACATTGATTAGAAATGTTATTTACAATGTTTACGGACTATTTTAACAAAGGTCTGGAACTAAATAAGGCCGAGGCAGACGACTTACCTCTAAGGGTTCAAATCAGTGTTCCAGATAGTTTATGCGGGCACTTCACCATTGATAAGCTCGAGGGCTTGTATGTGGTGGTCACACTGGTAACTTATAAAACACACCGTGTACACAAATAAACACTGGGGGCACTAGCCCGTCACCAGCTTTACTTTAGGCTGCCTGATCTCCTGGAAAAATGGCGTCTTGGAACGACAGCGATTCAAACTTCAAATGTGAAAGATGAGATAGAAGTTGGTGGTGGACAGTGTTGACAAAATAGTGCGATGCCCGGAGGTCGCATTGCTACAACCTGACATCCTTTGTTACACGTTGTATAAAAATATTTTTATTTATATTCCAGTGATTTTGTTTTATAGCTCTCTCCATTTTTAATAAACTTCAATTCGTGTTCTGCGCGTATTTATATGAATTCTAATACGTTTAAATAATCACTTAGAATATGTTTTACTGCACAAAACAATTTTTACATTTTTAAAGAGATACTTACCTTCTTTGGTGAACTGAATTTTAAATGATAGATTGCCTACTGAGTTAAGAATAAATACAAGCTCTATTGGAACTTATAATAGGTATCTTAAGATAAATAAAGATGGAAAAACTTTAAGTACATTTAAGAACTCGTATATTAGCTAACTTATTTTATCGAGATCGAATTGATGTATTCTACGTAAGTATCTAAATTCAAAACCTTTGGTTATTTGATATTTCTAAAAGTAGCCGCTTTAAGTATTATTGGAATAACTAAAGCGCAGAATTTTAACAAGGCTGTATTGATTCATGATATACAGGGTTCTTTTTATTCAGTCCCGAAATTTGACAGGGCGATTCTACTCATGATTCTGAACAACTTTTATTATGTGGTCACCTGCGAAATCGCGAAAAAAAAATCCAGCTGTTCCATACATTTTGTTCGAGTAGGTATGATTTTTTCTATGGAGCAGCTGTTTTTTTTTCGCGATTTCGTAGGTGACCCCGTAATAAAAGTTGTTCATAATCATGAGTAGAATCACCCTGTTAAATTTCCGGGCTAAATAAAAAATTATCCTGTAGATAAAAAATTTTGTAGTCGACAACTAGTAGGTGATAAGTTGACTAAATAGCCGATTAGTCGACTAGTCACCATCAGTAAAATTTAAACAATGTAAGTAGATAAAGATGGTCAATAATATGCCCTGTGAAAGAAAGGAACTGCAAAAGAATAGCTGTTAATAAACCATAGTTACACTGTTTACATTCATTTAAATACCCCCATTGGACAAAGTAGTTGTAAGTCTATACTGAGTTATAAAGTATTTAATGTATATTTTGCAGCATTAGTTTCATGATTCTGTCAGATAATTTACAAGCATCAGGGAAAAACAATATATGGCTTTACTCTATCCAAATAACTATATAATCTTCTTCTTGTTCAAAGAACTATAAAATTAAATATCAACAAACTAGATAAAGAGGGTCAAAATTATATATGCCCTACAACAGAAAAGAACAGGAACTGTTAACATTCATTTAAATACCTCCATGGACAAAGTATAGTCTAAACTGGGTTATCTAGGTTACGTACATACAAGATGGCCGATGGCTGCACAGCTGATATCCGCTCAGCTGATTTACGATGATGCATCGCGATATGATGGACCCCGCCGGCCCCGGCACTACCCGCCCATTCCAAAATGATTAATGCCCACTTTACAGCATTAGCTTAATGTTCTCTCAGCCAATATCGGCGGACTAAATTATTTATGAGTGTGTTTCTGAGCGCTTGAAAATTCACCTCAATAAAACAACGGCAAAATACACACACATACACACATTACACCTATAATCCCTTGCGGCGTAGGCAGAGTGCAGACGGCCGCAAAAAACGGCCATTTACGCCACGTCTAACAAATACTTAAGGGTCATTTGGAAAACCGTGCATCGAGACAGTGACAGGTTGTCAGCCCATCGCCTTGAATTGCACACACGCTCTACTCCCTTAGTCGCCTCTTACGACCCCCAAGGTAAGGAAATAGGGTGATGCTATTCTAAGCCGGTATCAGATAAACAGTAGACAGCATAAATAAACAGTAGATTTCGAAATTCGAACACTTTGTACTTGAAACTGTACGTTGATTCTGCAAACGCTGCTTTCATATTTCAAATCAGTCAAAACACTGCTGTTAAATGGTTCAACAAGAGTTCAATAGTCAAACGGTCATAGAATCCTTAACTCCGAATGCTATTGAAGTTACGACATGAGAACTGAGCCGTGCTGGCCTTTAGAATTCGCTGATCCATGTCAGTGAAGACTATTGAATGGGAATCCTATTACCAATTGCCAACAGAGCTCCATAGATGTGCTGGTTCAAACCGCAATTATGACGTGAATGTGCTATTCATTAAATCAACTTGCCGATTGGTTTCTCGCTGGTATTCAAATGTAGTTACATTCATACATATATCACGCCTATAATCCCTTGCGGGGTAGGCAGAGCGTAAACTGCCGCATAAAACGGACATTTACGCCACGTCTGACAAATATTTGAGGGTCATTCGGAAAATTGTGTATCGCTATAGCGACAGGTTGTCAGCCCATCGCCTAAAATTGCAATACCCACCCTCAAGTCCCTAAGTCGCCTATAACGACTCCCACGGGCAAGAAATGGGGTGATGCTATTCTTAGCCGGCAACACAAATGTAGTTACTTAGTAATAACTTGGTAAGGGATGTATGCGTGGTATGTGATTTGATGACACCCTAAGTGTTAACTCCTCATCTACTCGTGGTAGAGCTTTGTACCAGCGATTTTGTATCTTACCCCTAAAGTTCAAACCTAATAAAAAAACAGAATTATTGGTACACTTGTGATTAAGTTTCTGATTTGAATTATTTATGGTTATATTATGTGTCAGCAAAACTAAATTACATATTTATTGTGTACGGCTTCATCATTTTGTATTATAAATTCATCTGACCATGTGCAAAATATCCTGGCTTTATTGTTTTATTTTAATTGCTTTCATCATATTAGTATGGTTTGCTACTTAATAATTTTAATAAGAGCCTAATTAAAGTATCGATGCAACCAATTTTCTAATTAAATCAAATAGGTACTTAATGATGCACCGTTAAACCTTCATTATATTAAATTAATTAAATAAGAAAGTAAAACGTATAGTACAGTTGATAACTATCTGCAGGTGGTAACATACTAAGTTATTGCTACGTTCTGTGTGAAAATAACAGAATTTTTGTGTTATTCTATGCAAGTGTTTATTTGCAGAAAACATAAATAATGGCCAAGAAATACCCACATGCCTTAAGAAATATGTTTTATTTCTTTGAAAAAAGCGATTTTCCATCTGTAGGACCTAATATACATCAAATGGAATTTTGCGGTTTTTGGTATACGAAAGACACAAAATATTTACGTTTTAAAAAGTTCATGTTTTATTTGTGTCTTACAATTTTCTTCAATTGTTACATTAAGGTCATACTCAATCCCAATATAGATAATTGGTTGCTCTTGATTCAGTATGCCCCTCTTCACGTCACTTTGTTCAAGTGCATTATTTACAAAAAGGATCACAAACATTGGGAGAATCTATATAACTTTACCGCTAGGCTTGAAAAGGAACAATTTGCTAAAAAGGATAGCGCCATTGACAGAATATTGAACACTTATATTCTAAGATGTCGCCATGTTTGTTATTACTATTGGTTGCAAGCTGTTGTGCTGTGTAGTACAATAATTTGCTCACCATATTTTGGGAGAGTAAAAGACGAAAATGTCAATAACTGCGATAGTTATGTTCACTTGTTAGACATCTATAGCCCATTTGGTGATGAAACTCCAGGTTGCTATTATAACTTGGCTATTGAAATTATTGCTAGCAATATTATGGCCATGTACTTGGTTGCATGGAATACTGTTGTGAGGACAATTCTGATCTTCTTTGCTGGTCAGCTCAAACTTGCAAAATTATACGGCCAACGGCTGATAGAAGTTGGCAAAGTGGAGAAAAGTCATAAAAATATTTCAGAGTTTCATACATTTTACATGTCTTTAATCGAGTAAGTACAATTCATTTGGTATTTAGTCATTTTAAATTCAGTGCAAATATTTTCGGTGTAAGATCAACTCGTAAAAGTTAATAACTCATCTTAAATAGGTAACTCAAAGTCATTTTGATAGCAGTTTTAGGTTTTGTTGTAATGTAAGTAAGTGTCGATTATTATTATTATTATGTTGGTACTCTTTCAAATCTCGGGCCCACAGGGACCCGGTCTTTGAGGCATGTGTGGGGCCGAAGCCAATAGCACAGAGGCCTTTTTGCACCAAATAATGTGGTGTTATCATCATTATTTAGCCTTCTTGATCCATCCCACTGCTGGGCAAAGGGCTCACCCGCAATTTCCATTCCTTGCAGTCTAATGCCATCATAAATAGGCGTCGAGATCGTCTCATAAATAAACAGTAGATTTCGAAATTCGAACACTTTGTACTTGAAACTGTACGTTGATACTGCAAACGCTGCTTTCATATTTCAAACCAGAAGAATAAAAAAACAGAACAATAGTTGGTACACTTGTGATTAAGTTTCTGATTTAAAAGACATGTTCATTTTTTAAGGGAGCTTGGTATAAAATTCGTGGTAATTTCTAACCGGCCTCATCTTTTAACCAGGCTTAGAATTAGAAAAATAGAGCTCATTAAAACCATTAGAAAAATTAAACAGACCTGCATTTTTTTATTATTTAATTTTAAAATCGTGTTTAAGTAGTCTGTGATCACAGTAAACTTGACACTGGCGAAATCACAATTGTGATAATACGCCATAAAATAAATAATTGAGCCTAAGTAAAATAAACTCGACACTGGCGAAATCACAACGAAAACGTCATTAAAACGCAAAAAGATTTTTGTCCGTCTATGATTTTTGTGTGTGTGCTCGTGTCGTGAGGTTTGTTGATAGTTGATAAGAATAGGTACTTACCTACACATACAGTTTAGGATGAATCAGTATTGTTTGGCTAAGGGTTTTGCCTAGGTAAAGGTTTTTTCTAGAGGGCAAAGTCTATTGTCGGTCGCTATGGAGGGTGATGTGTGATTTTATAGGATTTTTACAGATATCATCAACATTTTTGGATATTTGTTTTGAAAATCATTTATTGACAAACAGCTCAAACGACAACGACATTTATTTTTTTTGTGGCATGGCTTCTTGCTTTTTAGCCAAAAATTATTTGTTACAACGTTCCTTTGCACAGAACATTCATAAAATAACATTATTGTTTTTCTAGAAATTGCAGGTCTTTAAAAAATATTTATTTATTCTAAATATTATCTTTTAAAAATGCCTTTTAGAAAAAGTAACTATTGTTGTGGTTAGAATTTTAATTTATTTTAATACCACTACCGTGACATCTCTTTTGTGTAAAGGTTAATCATTACTTACTTATATTATGTGTCGTTCATTCAAGACGTCAAGTCGCTGGAAGAAGATAGAAAATAATGGCAATTACTCCACCGACAAGAGCCAAGCTCTTAAATTTGAATGAATATTATGTGTCAGTAAAACTAAATTACATATTTTTTGTGTACGGCTTCAATATTTTGTAATATTAATTAATCTGACCATGTGCAAAACATCCTGGCTTTATTGCTTTATTTTAATTGCCTTCGTCATATAACCTCTATTATGGTTGGCTACTTAATAATTTTAATAAGAGCCTAATTAACGTATTGATGCAACCAATTTTCTAATTAAATCAAGTAGGTATTTAATGATGCACCGTTAAACCTTCATTATATTAAATTAATAATGAAATGAGAAAGTAAACGTATAGTATAGTTGATAACTATCTGCAGGTGGTAACATACTAAGTTATTGCTACGTTCTGTGTGAAAATAACATAATTTTTGTGTTATTCTATGCAAGTGTTTATTTTCAGAAGACATAAATAATGGCCAAGAAATACCCACATGCCTTAAGAAATATGTTTTATTTCTTTGAAAAAAGCGATTTTCCATCTGTAGGACCTAATATTCATCAAATGGAATTTTGCGGTTTTTGGTATACAAAAGACACAAAATATTTACGTTTTAAAAAGTTCATGTTTTATTTGTGTCTTACAATTTTCTTCAATTGTTACATTAAGTTCATATTCAATCCTAATATAGATAATTTGTTGCTCTTGATTCAGTATGCCCCTCTTCACGTCACTTTGTTCAAGTGCATTATTTACAAAAAGGATCACAAACATTGGGAGAGACTATATAACTTTACCGCTAGGTTTGAAAAGGAACAATTCGCTAAAAAGGACAGCGCCATTGACAGAATATTAAACACTTATATTCTAAGATGTCGCCATGTTTGTTATTACTATTGGACGCAATGTTTTGTGCTGTGTAGTATAATTATTTGCTCACCATATTTTGGGAGAGTAAAAGACGAAAATGTCAATAACTGCGATAGTTATGTTCACTTGTTAGACATCTATAGCCCATTTGGTGATGAAACTCCAGGTTGCTATTATGCCTTGGCTATTGAAGTGATTGCTTGCAATATTATGGCCATGTACTTGGTTGCATGGAATACTGTTGTGAGGACAATTCTGATCTTCTTTGCTGGTCAGCTCAAACTTGCAAAATTATACGGCCAACGGCTGATAGAAGTTGGCAAAGTGGAGAAAAGTCATAAAAATATTTCAGAGTTTCATACATTTTACATGTCTTTAATCGAGTAAGTACAATTTATTTGGTATTTAGTCATTTTAAATTCAGTGCAAATATTTTCGGTGTAAGATCAACTCGTAAAAGTTAATAACTCATCTTAACTAGGTAACTCGAAGTCATTTTGATAGCAGTTTAAGGTTTTGTTGTAATGTTGGTACTCTTTCGAATCTCGGGCCCACAGGAAATCGGTCTTTGAGGCATGTGTGGGGCCGAAGCCAATAGCACAGAGGCCTTTTTGCACCAAATAATGTGGTGTTATTATTATTATTTAGCCTACTTGAACCCACTGCTGGGCAAAGGGCTTCCCCCGCAATTTCCATTCCTTGCGGTCTAATGCCACCGTCATCCACTCCTGTAAATAGGCGTCGAGATCGTCACGCCAACGTTTTCGGGATCTACCTAAGTGTCAATAAAATATAATATATATTTTTTCTACAGATATCAGAAACTGTTCAACTCTATAATATTTTCTTCAATGTTTCTGTACGAGTTTGTAACGGCCATCAATCTCAGCGCTAACATCATTCAATTTTTTAAGGTATATTATCGACAACTACTTATATTTATATATTTCATATAATCATAGTAAAATTATATTCGTGCTGTGTGGTGCCGGCTTAGAATAGCATCAACTCATTTCTTTCCTGTTGGTTGGTTGGTTTTTTGGCGATGGGCTGACAACTGTTTGTTAATATGCAATTTTCTGAACGAGCCTCAAATTTTTGTCAGACGTAGCGTAAATAGGCGTTATCTACGACTGTTTACGCTCTGCCCAGCCCTCAAGGGATATATGTATGTACGTGTGCGTACTCGTGTAGTAGATATCGGACTCCGAGTCGCCAAGCTAAAATGGGCTTGGGCTGGACACATGTGCCGCCGAAGAGACGGGAGATGGAGTAGATGCGTTCTGGACCCCGATCAGGGAAACGTAGCGTAGGCAGACCACCCGCCAGATGGACCGACGACATCAAAGATCGCGCCGGAACATTATGGATCCAAAATAACTTTAGGAGAGGCATATGCCCAACAGTGGGCGAAACCGTGCTGACGAAGAAGAAGAAGATATGTATGTATGTACTTATTTGTTATATTTTTACTTCACATCAAAGCCTATCGGATAAGTTGAGGTATATTATGGAATAGAAGAACTGGATCCTGGGGGTTACAAAGGTTATGCTGGAGTAAGTACTCGTATGCCTGTGCTAAGATTTGTCGAAATATACATCAGCCATTTTTAATTTTTTTAACTTTGCAAAATTTTTAAGCGTGGGCAGGATTTGAACCAGTGCGGCGACGCCTTTTCCATATGGGCTACCGCGACTCGTCAAATGCCCGCCAATTTTGCATGTGTATCTTGATACCAGTGGTTCTACTTAGTGATTTTAGTGGTCCTAGACATAAATTCCATGGCATGTGTATTTGAAAAAGCACATGAAAACCTCTTAGTGATCCAATAGTAGTTTATGCAACTATCAGATAATGCCTAATTAGTTGTATAATATGCAGAGACATACACAATTTTATCTACACTCGTCTCATAATGTTCGAATTTTGAATTCGAAAACAGTTGTATAAAGCAGCTTTTTATACAACTGTTTTCGCTTGACTCGCTAAGACCGGCTTTATACATTCTGCCTATATAAATTACAGTTTTATGGAAATTACAGAAGCGTAATGCCTTAGTGAGAAGGCTCTTTCTTCGACAAAGCTCAGAAATGAAACGAAGTTATTTTTGCCAATACTCAAATCGCCATCTACCGCCGCACCTGTTAGTTGATGTTGTATGGTTATTTTTCGGTTGTTGTTCCTTTTTTTATTCAGTTGTTCAGATGTTGTTTGGTTGTTGTACCGATGTTGTTTAGTTGTTGTACCGATGTTGTTCAGTTGTTGTTCAGTTGTTGATCAATTGTTGTTCAGTTGTTGTTCAGTTGTTGTTTAGATGTTATTCTGTTGTTTAGTTAAGTTATTGTTAAGACTTCACATCTGATCTGAACAACTGCTAAAATATAGAATTTTCAAAAATTCATATCAAGCCATATTGCGTTCACGTATTGAATTTGACCTTGTATCGGGCCTTGCAATCGCCGGTGCGGACGTTTGAAAAAGTGTATAACTGAGTTTTTTTAAAGAATGCAGATAACATAGTGTATGCAACTGCATATCATTAGGCATTAAAATGCTCGTGACAAACTATTATCTATCTAGATAAACAGACACTCGCATTCTAATGACCCCCATTATACGACAGTTGCATAAACTACTATTATCTACACTCTACAAAAAAAAACTTCCTAATATAATTTTACAAACCTCCGCACCTGTATTTTTAGGCATAACTTTGGACGCCTCGCTCCAATATTGAGAAAGAGAGGGCCACATATTGAGAAATTGTCGAAGAGACTGAGTTCAGCAGCATACGCAGTTAAAAAATAAGACATCTCACTGATGTAGACACTGCAAGACTAGTTTACTTTACCTACTTCCATAGCTTAATGTCATATGACTTACTATTATGGGGCCATGGATGTGAACAATATATTTTGTTCTGCAGAAACGGACTGTTCTTTCAATTTATAAATTGGGACCTCGAGTCTCCTTGAGAAAGAAATTTAAAGAAATCAACATATTGACATTTGTGTCACAGTACATATACGAAAATCTAGTGTACGTAAAAATATAACATTTCTAGGATTTTTAAACACCAAACATTGTTTGAGAAAGAACATCACATCCACTAAATTCAAATTATTTACATACTTAGCCGTTGTATCTGTGTGATAAATTATAAACCGTTTAATCTTGTAGGTAGGATAAATAAAAATATTCGGGCTGCCCAGGAAAATTTACCCCAAAGTGGGGTGATTCATAAAATTGTGTACCTAAATTAAATATGTCATTAAAAATAAAATGTCATTAATAATTATGAATGTCAATTTAGTTTTATAAAGCCAATAATAATAAAAAATAAATAAAATAATTTTATCATTACGATACATTTCTTTACTTTATTGAAAGGCTTGCCTTCTCATTAAACGTAATGCTTTAGCGCTTATGAAGAAATTTTAATTTCTATAGCCAAAACCAAAATGCAAAAGCAACTATTTTCAAATTTTTAATCCGAACATTATGAGACGAGTGTACCTGGATAAAAATGTATGTACGTCATGACAGATATTATATTTTGATAAGAGCGGCGCAATACATGTACTACCCGCTGCTTAAATAGTATTCTATTAGTAGTCTACAGTAGTCTATTAGTACAAGTTTTAAATAATATAGTCAAGCTCACGTCTGGTAAGGCACTCGATCCGCAAATGAAAGTCTTATTCGCGTGGTATAAAAACGGTCTTAAGTCCATACTGTCTAATCTAACCTATATTATTTTTACTATTCTCACGTTTTCCAGTTAACGAATGATGAGAATACTTCTACTTCAAGCGCTATTCTCAACGGTATTGCGACTGGATTTGGTTGTTTCATGGAACTATTCCTAATTTACTACTTTAGCAGTAAAGTCTCAGAGGAGGTAAGAATTGTTTTATTCAATAAATGTTCATATGTAAAATATTGACCTCATTTTGTAATAATAATTCTCTTAACTTACCTTAAATTTGCGCTGTCACTTTTCGTCAAATGGGCTTAGAAAATGATAGGAGATATCCAAGTCCTGTCATGTTTAAAAATGTATGGACACATTGGTGTTCTTCGCCATTTCTAGTCAATTTAGTAGCCATTGCGTTAATCATCGCCTTATTTTGTCAGATAACGCTCATTTTGCATCAAATTATGTGACATGACAGGACTTAGGTATCTCCTATCCTTTCCTAAACCTGTTTGACGGAAAGTGACAGCGCTAACTTATGGAAGTTATGAGACTTGTCAACCTAAATATAGGCAATTGTTTGTAATAATAAGTATGTTTGTCTACAAGGTCGGGTTATAAAAAACGTATGCACTTTTATTTAATTTTGTACTTCGTTTTTTTTCTCCACTCCACTCCTGCACAGAGATGTTGCTGATTAAGGATTACCATGTCAACGAATGATCCGATGTACACAGTTTTTTAGGGCTGAACCCTACAATTTTAGGCCCAGGGCTTTGGAATCTGAGAACGGTTGCGGAATCCTATAAATATACACCTGACTATTTTGTGGGGAGCTAGGGCACACTTGAAAAGTTTGTGTGGTTGTTATACAACCAGCCCTGTCGCTCTTAGGTCGCGACTGGGTTTAGGAGTTGTTCTGGGAAGAACGGATGGGACTGAATCTACCCGGCACATGTCAGTAGATAACAGATAGGGAACAAATGAGGGATCTCCGCGTCCCCGCCGGCGGGGGCGTCGGTTGCTTGAGAAGCTTGTGGAGTGTGATCTACTTGCAATGGCTGCAGCAGCTGCTACTGTGATGTCGTCATCATCATCCAAAAGGGCGTGTCTGGGGCGGCGTTGAAAACGTGAGGTAGGATGGGGGAAGTAGTTGGACGCGGCAACACTTGAGGGGTTTTTATGATGCGGAGCGTTGTCGAAGAAGTGACGAGACACTACCTTCATAATTATAGGCTTTAATGGTAGAGAGACCTAAGTCGTTATGGAGGTTGGCGCTCCACATGTACCCCGGACAAGTCTGCGGCCGGTTCTGTCCGGCCGCGCTTCGACCGTCGAATGACTCTTCGGGCCGTGGCGAAGTGTTCCCTCACTCACTACGGCCCCCCAACCCCTTGACCCTTCCGCTTTCGCTGGCGGCGGTAGAAATCACGCTTAGGAGGCCCTGCCTCGATGGCGTCTCCCCTTCTTAGAGAAGAATACTCTGACTGACCACATGTACCAGGGCGCCCCGGTAGCAATGACCATGAAACAGTTTTGGATGATCTGCAGCATTTTCAGATGTGGATCGGCAGTGTGAGCAAAGGTTACGCTACCGTAGGTCATGATGATAGGCTTGACGCAGGTGGTGTAAATTCTCACCTTATTTCTAAGGGAGAGTTTGCCCCGTTTGTTCATCATCGGATGTAATCTGCCCAAAACGAACGTGTTATATTATTAAAACCATTCTCAACATACTTAGGCAAAAATTACACGGATATAATCGATATTCAGTCATTAAATTTAAATTTAACGCCGCGCGGTTGCGAACTTTCATGATGTGGCTACGGAAGTTTAGTCTGTGACTCTTAGGTAAATGATATGGTCTCATTAAACCAGGGGATAGGTCGGCTGATGTTCCCTGGTGTCACAGTTTCTAAACCCCACGAGCGTAATTTGAGAAATTAGTTCAACGTGCCAAGAAACTGGATAAGATAAGAAATTGCAACTTAATTTTTTCAATATTTAGGTACTTATTATCTTTGCGCCGACCACAAATGAATGAGAAAAAGAGTAGGAGATAAAATAAGGGTTTCACTTATTTGTCGTCCGGTGCTGTGTATTTTATAACGTACCGTAACGCATGCGTCTGTCTAACGAAAGGAAATTGCGAGTTATGATTTTATTCCTAAAAAATTGGTAACGGTGCATTAAGGTGCGTAAAGGATATGTGTGTCATGTCGTTTGACAGACGCATCCGGATTTGTACGGGAATAAGATTGGGATTCGCAATTTCCTTTCGCCTGACGGACACATGCGTTACGATTCCTTATGAAATACGCAGCGACGGACAACAAGTAGAAGAACCGCCATAATGTTAATAACTCTAAACAGAGCGAGATGGTGAGCTACGCGATGTTCACGTGTGACTGGGTCGGAGCAGACCTTCGGCTTCAGAAAGAAGTGGCCTTGCTGGCAGTCGCCACTGCGCAAGAAATCATCTTCGATGCTGGGCCTTTCCATAAGCTCACTTTAGGGGGCTTTGTCAAGGTTAGCTGCGATCTTCTTCTTCTTTTCTTATTTATTTAATCGGCTTTAATCCAAAATACCTACTACCCCAAATAGTTGTATTTAACATTTATTTTTTATTTTGTTAACAGATCCTGCAAGGGAGTTACAGCTTTTTTGCTTTATACAATAATACGTAACTATATTTCTGCATTATTACTACAAATATCTACACAATCACTCAGCCCCACAGTCTCTTATATAGGATATCTTGTGTCGAGAATCACAAACGCTTCGGATGACCGAAGGTTCTTGACATGACAAATGACTACCACTGACAGCAACATATAGAAATCCGTAAATACCTTTCATTTGACAACCGGATCCAGCAGAACGCCGTCCGACACCGGGGCAGGTGTGGGATTACGGAGAAGAAATGTTTAAATTCAAGAAAAAGTTCTGCCCCGGACATGAATCAAACTCTAAACCACTCACTGTGCCTGTAGTTCTTGAATTGTTATCTCCATCTCATTATACTTACTCATCAATAATTTACTTATATGTATGAATAAATATTAATATATGTCTTGAAAACTTATTGACTTTTTTACTACGGTTACCTACGTGTTTTTTAATATTCTGAATAAGTTTATCCTGTAATTTATTAAAATGATTTATTGGAATGAGGTAGTTACCTACTTAAAATATTTATCGTCAAAATGCGTTCACATTAACACATACTGCGGCGAATCGTGCCACCATTAATCTGTTACCGGTCGCGCAAATAGATGCTCGCGGGATGAAGACACATGGGGCCAGCACAGCACAAGGGTACTTCAACCAAGCACAACTGGTAGGTTGATACTGCCGTCAATACATACATACAAAAATCACGCCTACTACCCTTAAGGGGCAGGCAGAACGTTGACGGCTGTAAAACGGATATTAACAATAGCGGGTGTACCTGAGCAAAATGGTGAACTACCTATTCAGGTTGTCGCGGTTCAAGAGAAATATTTTCTGCAAAGCTCGCAGTTAATCACAGCGTGCTAATTGGAAGTATGTTTCGACCAAAGATGGCAAGATTCATACGCACAAAGCTCACGGTTGTAGCATTCTGCTACAATTACTACCATTTTTCTAAATATTTCCTGAAATCCATTTTATTTTATCAATTTGTTTGTTTACTTTCTTGATGTTATGTCAACCTCTCAAAGTTGACGGCTATCTATACATCATAGAGCCGCGTAGCTTTCTACTAAAAAGTTATTATACATTGATCTACCTCTTCGTATTTTCTGACCTCCTGGTACTTGTATCTAAATTTACTACGCCTGGCACTCTCCCTCTCCCTCTCCCTCCGGAGGAACTGAGGTCCCGAGCCCTCCAGCGTGCCTCGGAGCCATCCTCATAACCACCTCATCATCAAGCTAACATGAGATGCCAACAGATCTCCATGGACAGCGACGACTGGCCACTGACAAGTTCCATGATCTCAAAATGACGGCTGACGAGGTCGACGATCGTCGAAGATTCTAGAACCGAAGAGGATGACGATCGAAATGAAGAGCGCGATCGTCATCGAAGCTTCTGGAAATGAACATGACTATCGAAATGAAGACTGTGACAGTCAGCGTCAGACGAGGGTATAAAAGCCACGTCAAGCAGCTAGGGGATCAGTTTGGTCTGGACTCTAAGTTGTGATCTCGAAGACTCCCAGTATAGTCTCTCACTGAGTAACCACTGTAACAGTCTATTTTAGTCTTAAAAGTCTCCCCTCAAGCGCCTACGCCTCGTCGGATTGAAGATACAGCTGCTGCGAAGACGCTCCTCGCGCTGGACGCGCCGCCGTTACCTTCTGTGTGAGTGGCCAGGTTATAATTTTGGTTTTCGTATCAGGAGGTGGTTATCTGTTAATTCTTTAATAAAGCCTTATCGTTTACGTTCCCTCTTTTACTCCCTCGGCCCCTCACTTAGCGTGCGGGCGCGAGGCTTGTTAGGGTGCCTACACACAGGACACTCTACCCACACTTACTCACTCACGCCCTCCGGGGTCACAGGCACTCGTGTTCGCGAGACCACTCTACAAATACTTAGCTATAAGTAATCACCTGCGGTTACCTTGGCTCCCTGAGCGCCGGTGCCTCTCGGAGCCTAGATAACACGACAGTTTGGCGCCCAACGTGTTAGGAACCCTCTCTAAATTCAAAAATAACGCTTCTTCTAGCGTAAACCATTTCGGCCCCCCTCATTCGGTCCTCTCCCTCCTTCCCTCTCAAAATTTTAAAACAACTTAACTTAGTAGCCTAAATAAAATACTTTGGCCCTCCTCTCTTGGCCCTCTTAGCCCTCTCTACCCTCCAGCTTAAGACCTTACTTGAATTATAGACTTAACAATAATCTTATACTAGCCTAAACTTTACTTTACTACCTTATCATTTTTCTTCTATTTTTACTTTATTAACCTTTCTTTCTCAATTATTTTCCTACTACTTTATTACTAAAAGAAAATGAGGCCAATAAAATACACACTACTTAACAAACCTGAGCTCGAGTACGAAATAAAGCTAAGATTAGGTGACCCAGCTGATACGGTCGTGGCTCTCAAGAGGCAGATTCTTGGGCTCATTGAGTCCAACCCTGAATACGTAGTCGACTCACCAGTCTCCCTCGCACAAGATATAGCGGAAACAAACGCTACCCTAGCTTTTCTAGAACCTAAAATTACTCAAATCACCGAAGGGGTGACTCGGCTTATCCCTAAGGTGGAGACCTATATTAATCATATTTTTCATCGTATAGAACGAATGGACCCGGACACTGACCCTTCTTTAAATGATGACCTTAAAAATTTAAAAAACAAATTCGCGGACCTCGAAAAAATCTTTCTGTCGGCCATACCATCATCCCCTGACCCAGACTCTGAACAGCAAACACAAGACCAGCACACTCAGGCAGAACACAACCAGGAAACACAAGACCAGCACACTCAGGCAGAACACAACCAGGAAACACGAGACCAACATACCCAAGAGGAGCACGATCAGGAGCAATACGTTGAGATATTTAGCACACCGCAGTACTCCCACCCGCAAATTCCTCCCCCTTTAGGACAACAACTCGATAAAAGCCTTCAGGAATTAAAAAAAATTAACTTTTCCGGGAAAACTTGTCCCCGGTCCTTTATCCAAAAAGTGGAGGAATTTCGCGTATCCAGGAGAATAGATCCACAGTCACTTATGAGCAGAATCTTTGACATCTTTACTGACTCAGCTCTACATTGGCTTAGGTTTAAAACAAACATGAACCCTAATTACACATGGAAACAACTCTGTGCCGACCTAATCAACGATTTCGGAGGCCATGACTTTGACTACAAATTTCTAGAATCTATTAGAAACAGAACTCAAGGTCTGTCTGAGCCAATTATCATTTATGTGTCGATAATGTCAGGCATGTTCAATAAGCTTTCTAAACCATTATCAAGCGAAGAGAAGCTAGAAATAATAATGAGGAACATAAGGCCCTGCTACTCTAACTTCATAGCACACATGAACATACTGACACTAGAACAACTCATAACTGCCTGCCAACAGTATGAGAAAGTAATCGACAAAAATAAGAACTTTAAGGAACCACTCTCAGATCCACTCGCTGCAGAATTCAACTACAAACCTCTCGGGCCTCCCACACCATCCTCTAGTAAAACAGGCTATATGCATAGACCTAACCCCAACCAAAACAATCCTAAAACCTCCTACACACCATCACCATTCAAGCCTTCATACTTAAGGCAAATCAACACGATCAACAGCAGACACAACTCCAACTTATTTTGTGTTCGGTGCCGAATTAACGGACACTCCTTAGTAACATGTACTCAACCCCGCTTTCCAATTTGCTTCAAGTGTGGCCTAAAGGATTTCAAAACCCCGAAATGCCCTAAATGCAGAAGTAAACCCTCCCAAAAAAAACTAGAAAAGCGCGACTTAGATAAGCCAAAATTTGACGCTGAGGATTGGAAGAACTGGTTACAGAATATCCGCTTATTCCACACGTGTTACAGAATTACTTCAATTCTATACGATGAGGAAAAAGACCATGAGCGCCCTTTCCTCCACTTCACTATAAACAACATAGCCTTTTCTGGTCTCCTAGATAGCGGCAGTTCTTTAACAATCCTCGGGAATAACTCCCACCTAAAATTCATAAATCTCGGCTACTCGTTATCTAAGTTGCGGACGATAACAGTATCTTCAGCCAGTGGCCACACAGCAACTTCACTAGGCTTTATTGACTTACCTTTTACATTTAATAATAAAACTCAAATTCTGCGAGCATTCGTGTTCCCTAACATTAGGCCCTCTATAATACTAGGTGTCGACTTCTGGAAGAAGTTTAATCTTATCCCTAAACTGCTTTCTTTAGCTTTCAACTTCAATACAACTTCCTGCAACACAATTACAGAAAATAAAAAAATACACCCTTATGAATGCTTATCCTCTGATCAAAAACTAATAGCTGATGATATAATTAATAGATTTAAGAAAATATCCTTCGAAGAGAAAGGCGAACTAGGCCGCACACACCTTATAACCCATAGAATTGACACTGGCGACACTCTTCCCATCATACAACGCTGCTATAGGCTCTCACCTGAAAAACAAAAGGCACTTATCAATGAGGTTGATAAGATGCTATCTTGGAAGGTAATCGAAAAATGCGAAAGCCCCTGGCTGTCACCCGTTCTCATCACCCCCAAGAAGAACGGAGAGTGGCGATTTTGCGTAGACAGTAGAAAACTTAATTCCGTAACTAGGCGCGATGCTTACAGCCTTCCATTCATCAACGAAATCCTGGACCACTTAAAAAACGCTAAATTTCTTTCTAGCATAGACATCGCTAAAGCATTCTGGGAAATACCACTCAACGAAGCAGATAGAGATAAAACCGCCTTTTACGTACCAAGCCGAGGCATGTTCAGATTTGTGGTTATGCCTTTCGGGCTAACTAACGCTCCAGCTACACAGCAAAGACTAATGGACATGTTATTCACCCCCGACTTTGACAACAAAGTCTTCTGTTACTTAGACGATATCATCATCATCAGTTCAACATTTGAGGAACACATTTCTTTACTTCTTAAAGTCCTGGAGAAACTAACCTTTGCACGTCTGACCATAAACTTCGAAAAGAGTGTATTTTTCAGGGGTCAACTAAAATACCTCGGATACATAGTTGATGAGCACGGTCTCCGTGCCGACCCCGATAAAATACGCGCTATCTTAGATTTCCCAGTTCCCACTTCGCGCAAAGAAGTTCGAAAGTTCATTGGTACCTGCAGCTGGTTTCGCAGATTTGTTCCAAACTTCAGCACTATCGCTTCACCGATTAATAAATTAACTACTTCCGGCAAAAATGCTCCCAAATTCAACTGGACAAGCGAAGCCAATTCCGCGTTTCTTAAACTAAAGGAACTTCTCGTTACAACACCAATCCTTGCTTGCCCGGACTTTAACAGCCCCTTTTCCGTCCACTGCGACGCATCTAATTTCGGCATAGGGGCCATGCTAACCCAAACCCAAGGCGATAAGGAGGTTGTCATAGCTTACATGAGTAGGGCACTTAACAAACACGAACAGAACTACTCTACCACAGAACGCGAGACTCTAGCAGTCATCACGGCCCTTGAACACTGGAGATGCTACATTGACAACGGCAAACAGTTTACAGTCTACACGGACCACGCGGCTTTAAAATGGTTTTTTAATCTCTCCAACCCATCCGGGAGACTTGCCCGATGGGCTATACGCCTTTCATCATTTAACTTTATATTAAAACACAAGAAAGGTAGTAAGGATAACCTTGTACCTGACTTGCTCTCTCGAACTCCGAAACCTGCCAGCACTCTCACTCACATCGCCCCTATCTCAGGACCTATCCCTGACACAGAGCTCGAGCAGTACAACAGACTCGACCAGTGCTGCCGTAGCAACCCCAACTCATACCCAAACTACATGATCAGTGATGACAAACTATTTCGCCACATCACTTCACCATTCAGTATACAAGATGACTTCTCATGGAAAGAGGTTCCACCCCCTCCAGATAGAGAAAATCTAATAAGAAACTGCCACGGCTCAGCCTCCGAGCCACACCTAGGTGTCTTCAAAACATTTAAGAAGCTATCTTTAACACATTACTGGCCAGGTATGTTTAAAGACATAACCAAACTTATCTCACATTGTGAACGTTGCCAGGCCTACAAATATTCTAATCACTCCCCTTACGGCCCTATGGGCAAACCAAGAATCTGCTCCAGGCCTTTCCAATGCATATCTCTCGATCTGATAGGCCCTTTACCCATGTCGAGACGTCGCAACCAGCACATCCTCGTCGTCACTTGCTGTTTTACTAAGTACTGCCTTCTTTTTCCACTTAAACGCGCTCTAGCATCAAACATCATAAGTAACCTCGAAAACTTTGTGTTTCTCGTCCACGGCATCCCACAGACCATAATCATGGACAACGGTCCTCAATTCCGGTCTAGGGAGTTCAATAACCTAATAACAAAGTACAAAATACCCTTCCCGTCCTACTCACCTCACTACTGCCCACAAGTAAACCCCACAGAGCGATATAACAGAACCATCATAACAGCACTAGCATCACTAGTAAACGAAGATCACCGCTCTTGGGACATTCATTTACCAATTATTCAGAATGCCATGAATAATTCAGTCAACGCCGTAACGGGATTCACCCCATCTTTCCTAGTGTACGGACGAGAAATCGTCACATGTGGTTCTCTCTACACACCTACACACAATCTGGACGAAATAACTCTGCTACCTCGCGACATATACGCGAATAACGTAGGCCTGCTGGCCAACATATTCGATAGGGTCCAGACGTCACTTTACATAGCCTACACTAGGAACGCTGCTCGGTACGACTTGAAACATCCTTTCAAGGAATTTAATGTTGGCGAATTCGTCTGGCGGAAAAACTACGCCCTTAGTAACGCAGGCTCATACTTTTCAGCTAAACTCGCCCCAAGGTATATCAAATGCAGAGTGATACAAAAGATATCGCCACTCGTTTACCTCTTGGAGGACCCAAACGGTGTAAGAGCCAAATGGCACGTTAAAGACTTTAAAGTCTAAACTGAGTTAAGGCATTTCACTCTTTTCTTTGTAAATATTTCCTTTTATACCTCATCACCCTCATGGCATCGCTATTTCGGCCAAAGCGAAGCCAACCCTTTAACTTAGGCTCATAAGCCAGTCAAAGCCTTTCGGTTCTACTACAAAATCCCTAGCTGAATTTCTTCGGACTACTTCATTGGGCTCTTAGTCCAGGAACCTGACTCTAAAACCTCCACTACTCTAAAGGGCTCTCTTTATACCCTTTCTCCTAAAAGACTCTTACTAAATGGGTCTATTATAATGTTCCTTACCTGTTGGGTTATCTCTATCCCCACTCGAGCTAAGGTTCATACCTCTTCGTGCGGATTGTGACACGTAAAATAAGCCTACACTACTACACTCTACACGTGCGGCTAGTGACACGCTAAATAAGCCTTAACACTACCATGTGGGTTTTAAGCTGGAGCGGATGACAACTCCTAAAACAAGCCTTGCGTCATTAACTGAGGTATACTCAGAGAGCAGCATACCTTGGAGTAGGAGCCATTGAATGTGAGCCCTACCCCAAACTTTGGATGTATGAATGAATGGTGAAGCCTGAAAGTAAATTTATGCTAGGTAAGGTAGCTGCTCATAACCTCAAAATTTTTGTTACAGCAAAAATTTTCTCGGGGTCGCGGGGGAAATGTAGCATTCTGCTACAATTACTACCATTTTTCTAAATATTTCCTGAAATCCATTTTATTTTATCAATTTGTTTGTTTACTTTCTTGATGTTATGTCAACCTCTCAAAGTTGACGGCTATCTATACATCATAGAGCCGCGTAGCTTTCTACTAAAAAGTTATTATACATTGATCTACCTCTTCGTATTTTCTGACCTCCTGGTACTTGTATCTAAATTTACTACGCCTGGCACTCTCCCTCTCCCTCTCCCTCCGGAGGAACTGAGGTCCCGAGCCCTCCAGCGTGCCTCGGAGCCATCCTCATAACCACCTCATCATCAAGCTAACATGAGATGCCAACAGATCTCCATGGACAGCGACGCCTGGCCACTGACAAGTTCCATGATCTCAAAATGACGGCTGACGAGGTCGACGATCGTCGAAGATTCTAGAACCGAAGAGGATGACGATCGAAATGAAGAGCGCGATCGTCATCGAAGCTTCTGGAAATGAACATGACTATCGAAATGAAGACTGTGACAGTCAGCGTCAGACGAGGGTATAAAAGCCACGTCAAGCAGCTAGGGGATCAGTTTGGTCTGGACTCTAAGTTGTGATCTCGAAGACTCCCAGTATAGTCTCTCACTGAGTAACCACTGTAACAGTCTATTTTAGTCTTAAAAGTCTCCCCTCAAGCGCCTACGCCTCGTCGGATTGAAGATACAGCTGCTGCGAAGACGCTCCTCGCGCTGGACGCGCCGCCGTTACCTTCTGTGTGAGTGGCCAGGTTATAATTTTGGTTTTCGTATCAGGAGGTGGTTATCTGTTAATTCTTTAATAAAGCCTTATCGTTTACGTTCCCTCTTTTACTCCCTCGGCCCCTCACTTAGCGTGCGGGCGCGAGGCTTGTTAGGGTGCCTACACACAGGACACTCTACCCACACTTACTCACTCACGCCCTCCGGGGTCACAGGCACTCGTGTTCGCGAGACCACTCTACAAATACTTAGCTATAAGTAATCACCTGCGGTTACCTTGGCTCCCTGAGCGCCGGTGCCTCTCGGAGCCTAGATAACACGACACGGTGAACCATGGCATCGCCTTCGATCTGAGAACGACATAAATCGTTTTTTTGGAATTTCTTAGGGTTAGTTCTATTGAACAAGCTAGTTATTTTCGATCTCATGATTAAAATTGTACTGTTGTGCCAAAAAGGACATACGCTACGTAGTATTCCTGGATCCTCTAATGTGTGTGGCGGACACGGTGGTGGCGTTGCATTTTATGTCAGAAAAGGTATTAAAGCCAAGATTTGTGATTTTCCAATTTGTACAACTGTGGATCAGATTTGGTTGAAACTAAACATTAATGGTAATAAAATTCTTCTTGGAACTGCCTATCGACCTCCGAAACTAAACGTTGATGTATTTTTTTATGCTTTGGGTTACAGTGATTTCACTATTTTGGCTGGGGATTTCAATATAGACCAGTTAGACCCAAATATACACAGACCAAAACTGAAAGATTTTATGAACATCCATAACTTAACACAGGAAGCAAATTTTCCAACGCATTTTACAGATCATAGTGAGACACTTATAGATCTGGTATGTACTGATGCACCGTAATAAGTACCAAGAACTACAAGCATGCTTTTATCATTAGTAAGTTTAATTTTAAAAAGCCCATAGTCCCACCCAAAATTATAACTTAAAAACCGATGAAGAATGTAAATACGGCTGATTTTCTTTTTGATCTTGCGGCCATTTCGTGGCAATCAATCTCTTTCAGCTATAATGTAGATGAAATGGTAACCTTATTTAATACTTTACTTTTAATCATTTTTTTTTGATGTTCATGCACCTTTAAAGACAATAACAATTAAATGCATATCACATCCTTGGATCACCAGTAACATGAGACGAATGATGAGGCTGAGAAATGAGGCACATGTTAGGTATCTTACCACCAAAAAAGACACCCATAACGAATACACTATAAGGACCTAAAAAAAACTTGTGATTACGTCGCTATTTAATGAAAAACGTGCGTATTTTCAACAGAATATTAATTGTCACATAGACAATCAAAAAACCTTATGGAAGAATCTCAAATCAGATGTGCTTCCACCTAAACCAGAAAAGGAGAATCTTCTTGCGCATCTCAGCTCTGCAGAAGATAATAATAAACATTTCCTCAACTTGCCTGGTTTGGGCAATGTAAATATATCTAATTTGATGTATTACAAGTTTCATAGATTCAATTATTTTTGTCATTTAACCTGAAATGTGTGAATGATGAAGTTATTTTTAAAACCATACGTTCTGTTGAATCCAACGCACAAGGTGCCGATATGACAACATTGGAGATGCTTTTGATGAGTCTACCCGTTACACTAAAAGCTATAACGTCAATCATTAATAGGTCGATTATTACATGCTCTTTTCCAGAACCATGGAAAACAGCTATTGTTCAACCCCTTCCAAAGATAACAAATCCTATAGACTTTAAAGACCTAGGGCCAATAATCCCTATCTATCTATAAATATCCTGCCATGTCTGTCCAAGGTTATGGACATAATCGTACACTTCTTCTGTCTTTTCGTGTGGGATACCAAGTCGTCCAACGACTCGATGAACCCTGGTGTAATAGTTTTTTTAACCGCCTACTACCACTAGTAGGCATCTGACATGGTTTTGTTACGAACGCCGTCTAAGTAATCATAGACAGCAACCGGGACCGGCGGCTTAGCGTGCTCTCCGAAGCACGGAACTATCTTTCTTTTCGGACAATCAGTTGGTTCACCCTGCAATGTCCTAACCAGACCGGGAACAAATTCACAAAGTGAAAAATATCAACTTTGTGAGTGTCCAACTTCATGGTCCTTTAAATAGGTACAAAGTAACGTTTACTGCCAGTCGATTGTACAATACAACTTTAAATGTTGAATCACTCAGAAACTACATAAATCGTGGATGATGCGGATACCCCTTAGTTTTGGCATTTAAATTTTGTATGATGCCGGCTTAGAATAGCATCACCCCATTTCTTTCCCGTGGGAGTCGTAAGAGGCGACTTAGGAACTCGAGGGTGTGTATTACAATTTTAGGCGATGGGCTGACAACCTGTCAATATATTGATACACAATTTTCCGAATGAACCTCAAACATTTGTCAAACGTGGTGTAAATGGCCTTTTTTGCGGCGGTTTACGCTCTGTAATATGTGTATGTATTTATGTATGTTCATTTTGTATTTTGCCGTCTCTGTATGGTCCACCCTGCATGTCTGTCCAAGGTTATGGACATAATCGTACAGTTCTTCTGTCTTTGCGTGTGGGATACCGAGTCGTCCAACGACCCGATGAACCCTGGTGTCATAGTTTTTTTAACCGCCTACTACCACTAGTAGGCATCTGACATGGTTTTGTTACGAACGCCGTCTAAGTAATCATAGACAGCAACCGGGACCGACGGCTTAGCGTGCTCTCCGAAGCACGGAACCATCTTTCTTTTCGGACAATCAGTTGGTTCACCCTGCAATGTCCTAACCAGACCGGGAACAAATTCACAAAGTGATAAATATCAACTTTGTGAGTGTCCAACCGAGAATCGAACCCGGAACCTTTGCGCCGCAGGCAGTCGCACTACCACTTCGCCACATCGGTCGTCACACACACAGGTCATTGATTACTTTGAGAAAAATTACATTCTTCCTCAAGTTCAATCAGGTTTTCGTAAAAACAGAAACAACCACAGCTTTGTTAGACGTTACAAATAATACTCTGGAAGCCCAAGACTCGGGAATGGGTATATTAGTTCTCTTAGACTTTTCCCGTGCCTTTGATACTATAAATATAGCATTATAGCTTTCAAAGCTGTCTTTTTATGGTTTTGATATTCCTACGATTGAATGGATTCACAGCTACTTAAGTAACCGGTTTCAGTTTGTAAAGTTACAAAACAGCGATGGTTCCGAGTCATTATAAACCTTAGAAGAGGTCACCAGGGGTGTACCACAAGGCTCGATTCTGGGCCCTTTGTTATTTATCATCTATAGTGCAGACATAATTAATTGTGTCAAAAATTGTAACCGACGATTTACAATTATATTTAACCTGTCGCCCGGATGAAGTTAACTTGGCAGTTGTGAAAATAAATGAGGATTTAGAAAGAATTTCTTGTTGGTCGCGTAATATCTGTCTAATGCAAAATTAAGTTTATGTTATTTGGATCTAAGCACCAATAGAGAATTAGCTTAATGTTCTCTCAGCCAATTTCGGCGGACTAAATTATTTATGAGTGCGTTTCTAAGCGCTTGAAAATTCACCTCAATAAAACAACGGCAAAATACACACGCACATACACACATCACGCCTATAATCACTTGCGGCGAAGTCAGAGCGCAAACGGCCGCAAAAAAGGGCCATTTACGCCACGTGTGACAAATACTTAAGGGTCATTCGGAAAACCGTGCATCGCCACAGAGACAGGTTGTCAGCCCATCGCCTTGAATTTCACACACACTCGAGTCCCTTAGTCGCCTCTTACGACCCCTAAGGTAAGGAAATGGGGTGATGCTATTCTAAACCGGTATCACACGGTATAGATAAACAGTAGATAGCATAAATAAACAGTAGATTTCGAAATTCGAACACTTTGTACTTGAAACTGTACGTTGATTCTGCAAACGCTGCTTTCATATTTCAAACTAGTCAATACACTGTTGTTAAATGGTTCAACAAGGGTTCAATAGTCAAACGGTCATAGACACTCTACTAACTAAACTCCGAATGCTATTGAAGTTACGACATGAGAACTGAGCCGTGCTGGCCTTTAGAATCCGCTGATCCATGCCAGTGAAGACTATTGAATGGAAATCCTATCACCAATTGCCAACAGAGCTCCATAGATGTGCTGGTTCAAACCGTAATTATGACGTGAATGTGCTATTCATTAAATCAACTTGCCGATTGGTTTCTCGCTGGTATTCAAATGTAGTTACCTCGTAATCATTTTGTAAGGGATATTACGGCACTCGAATATCAGTGAGAGAGAATATACAGGGTGGACCACAGAGTGACGTCAAAAGACAATATTTAAAAGCCTGATACTGAGGGATATCCGAACGTCTGCGATGTTTGTAGTTTCCGAGATACTCAACTTTTAAAGTTGAGTTGGAAATGGCGACCGGCATGATTCGTTTTTTTTTTTGTTATAATATAAATATTAAGGGGGTTGCGACCGGTTGTTTTTATAGCATAAACTTCATGGTCCTTTGAATAGGTACAAAGTAACGTTTACTGCCAGTCGATTGTGTACAACACAACTTTAAATGTTGAATAACACACACACATATCACGCCTATTATCCCTTGCGGGGTAGGCAGAGCGTAAACGGCCGCAAAAACGGTCATTTACGCCACGTCTGACATATTTGAGGGTCATTTAAAATTGTATATCGCCATAGTGACAGGTTGTCAGCCCATCGCCTAAAATTGCAATACACACCCTCAAGTCCCTTAGTAGCCTCTTACGACACCCAAGGGAAAGAAATGGGGTGATGCTACTCTAAGCCGGCATCACACGACACACATCATCATCACTGAATATCTCAGAAACTACATAAATCGTGGATGATTCGGATACCCCTTAGTTTTTGCATTTAAATTTTGTATTTTGCCGTCTCTGTATGGTCCACCCTGTATGATGGGAAAAACAAAGAATTTACGGAATAGTCGATCGCAGAGCGGGTGTGTCGGCCCGATAGCGATGCAATGGCGGCAGGGCAGTGTAATGTAATGGCACGAGTGTACGTAGGTACTTTTTTCTATCGGCTTTTTCATTTTAATCTATTTTAACGCCAAGTAACATAGGATTCGATAGCTGAGTTTCTAATTTATGAAATTTATATAAGCAAGGTCGCCTCGAGACGTGTTGGGCTCGGAATGAACTTGGACAAGACGAAAGTCATGTTCAATCAACACATCATCCCCGAGCCGGTCTCCGTCGAAGGTATAGCCCTTGAAGTTGTCCACAAGCATGTGTACCTATTTTAGTAAGTTGCGTAAAGCTTAGAACAAAATTGGATTGATGATTGAATCAACAGCATCAGTCTTAAATTCTTAAATTATGAAAAAAAAACTAGTCTGCTTTCTGAGATAAATCCTAGTTATTCAAGCATAACGGTTGTTAAAAATGAAAAAGGATTGTAATCACTAATACATGATATGATTTATTTTATCAACGATTAAAAAAAAATAACGTTGTATATTTTGTGTCCACACTAGTCCACAGTATTTACTGCCATTTATGCCACGCAAATCTGGTGGTGTTTTCAGTTCGTTAATCTTTTTTAGTTATGTAAATGCTTTAAATGATCAGTTGGTTAACCAAATGGTATTGCTCACTTTAGTGATAAATAAAAACGAGAGTACAGGGCAATTTTTTATTCACCCCGGAAATTTAACAGAATGATTCTTCTCATGATTCTGAACAACTTTTATTATGGGGTCACCTGCGAAATCGCGAAAAGAATCCAGCTGCTCCATAGAAAAATTCATACCTACTCGACCAAAATGTATGGAACAGCTGGATTTTTTTTCGCGATTTCGCAGGTGACCCCATTATGAAAGATGTTCAGAATCATGAGAAGATTCAACCTGTAAAATTTCCGGGGTGAATTAAAAATAACCCTGTATATTATTTTTTCATTTCTAAAGAAATCAGTCCTACGCTGAAGAGGTGTTTTTGTACCATTTTCATTTCAGAGACGTTCCCCAAGGATTTTACTTCCACGGAGTACATACTAGTTCCATGACGTTCCGTTTCCCTCATCTGCCAGTTTACATTTAGAAGCACGCAAAAAACATAGCCTAGTTTCACGCAAACTATTCTCAAGAGACACCCCAAGTCAGGTATACGTAGGGAGTGGGTATGTATAGAAGTAGGTATTTTATCTATCACTTTCAAATACGCTGAAATGCTACCAAAGTTATACAATCATACTATAGGGTGAAATTGTACAAGTGACCGATTACGAAAAGTCAAAATGGGCTGGTGATGAGGAACAACTTTACCCAAGATACATAGGTAATACGAAAAACAAAATTGGACCTCCCAATACAAAATTGCCGTACAGCAGATTTGAGTTACTTTGAAAACTCTTATATTTTTTTCATATTTCAACCTCTGCTTCTTGGGGAAAGTTCTTCCTTATCACCAGCCCAATCTGAGTTTATCGCTATCGGTCACTAGTTAAATTTTACACTATATTTGTAGAAGTGAAGTAAAAATTTAAAAGTAGGTACCTATAGGGGCTAAGGTAGACGATTTCGACCTGGAAAAAGTCTGAACGAAAGTTATTTCCAAATTAGCTTCTGGGTACGAGCCTCGGTCATAGTTTATTCAACTTTACTGTAACAAATGCCTCTGTGAGGCCGACGGACGGCTGGACGGGTTTCGGCCGACGGCAGTGGAAATAAATTGAGTGAATGGTGTGTTGGGCTCGGTTACATCATTCCACTGCGCTCAAAGAATGTTTTCCACATAGCTTCACACTTTTGGTATCTTTCTTTCAGGTTACGTTCGAATGTTCCTTATAACTTCAACTTCAACAGTCACTAAAGTCTTCTGCTGGACATGGGCCTCCCCCGATCGAGGGCAGGAGCGCAGTGCAATGTTTTGTGTTCACAGGGAACGCTGCTGCTCATTCCCTTGATTCACCCCATATTCGCTTTTTACGACAGCTACGGGTAGAAATGGGGTGATGCTATTCTAAGCCGGCATATAATAAGTAGATGGAAGAGGCGTCGTCACTAGTAATGGCGAAAGTCGTAGGTTCAAACCCTGATTTGAAAAAATAGGAAATATTTTTCTTTTGTTTGAATTTCTTTCTAAGTTACGTTCGATTATTTATAATAAGCAGGTATTTATTTCTACCTGAACGTTATTTTGCAATAAGGTACTTATGCTATTGCCGTATGATTCCGGATTAGAATAGCATCGCCCCAAACTACCCATGGGTGTCGTAAAAACGGATAATCATCCAGGGAATGGGCAGTTACCTGTATTACAACATCTTAGACAACGCTCGCCAATTCGCTTGCCAAGCGTGGTAAGTATGGCAATACCATTAGTGGAGGGCCCATTTCCAGCAGTGGCTGTTGTGACTGTTAATGTTATGTAATGTACTTGCAATATAGTTTTTAATTTGTGATTAAACTCGTAAAACAGATGAATACATACCTACCTAAGTAATTGGAGACCACTATAATGAACAACTTTACATTGCTCTTAATACCATTCAATACTAAGAACTTTTTGATTACCCTGTGGCCACAATTCAGGATAAGTATTAATTATCTTAACGTATTTTAAATTAGGGCTGTCACTTTTTGTCAATTAGGTTAAGAAAAGGATAGGAAATATTATAGTCTTGTCATGACTTATGATTTGACGCAAAATACTTGTTATCTGTTAAAATAAGGCGACGAAGAAAACAATGGCGACTACATTGACTAGAAATTGCGCAGAACCCATTGACATTCCTAAACTTGACAGGACTTAGATATCTCCTATCTTTTTCTAAACCTTTTTGACGGAAAGTGACAGCACTTATTTAAGGGAAGATAAGAGAATCGTTATCCCGAATTAGGACATTGGCGACTAAATTGACTAGAAATTGCGAAGAAAGAACCCATTGACATTTTTAAACATGACAAGACTGAGATATCTCCTATTTTTATCTAAACCTATTTGACGAAAAGTGACAGCACTAATTTAAGGTAAGTATAGAGAATTTAACCACTTGTCTGTCACGTACCGGGAGCCGGACAACAATTTTGAACCTTAACTACCCACAATAAAATTCAAAACCAATGAAATTGTTATAGTATGAAGCGACAGACGAGTGATTTACGTTTCTGGAGTAAGTGAGTCTAAAGGTGCTGTTCCGAACCGAGCGGCCTACGGCCGACCGCCGACGGCCGATGGCACATGGCGCGGCTATCGGCCGTCGGCCGTCGGCCGCCGCGGCAGATGTCATTCCGAAGGCAGCGGCCGACGGCCGACAGCACATGTCAGAGTATAGTTTTCAGGACTTAGTTATTATGTTTATTAGGTTATTATTTTTCATCGGGTTATCATGGTTCATAGGGTCGTTGGGTTCATCTTGTCGTTAGGGTTCATCACGTGTCCAGAGTTCATCAGTTCGCTAGCTTCATCGGTTTATCATGGTTCATCGGGTTATCATGGTTCATAGGGTCGTTGGGTTCATCTTGTCGTTAGGGTTCATCATGTGGCCAGAGTTCAACGGTTCGCTAGGTTCATCGGGTTTTTACGGTTCATCGGGTCGTTGGGTTCATGTTATCGTTAGGGTTCATCATATTGTGGCCAGAGTTTATCGTTTCGCTAGGTTCATCGGGTTATCATGGTTCATCGGATTCGGGTTATTATGGTTCATCGGGTCGTTGGATAAAGCCTAACGACAAGATGAACTCAACGACCCGATGAACCATAATAACCCGATGAACCTAGTGAACCGATGAACTTTGGCCACACGATGAACCCCAACGTCAAAATGAAACCAACGACCCGATGAACCGTAATAACCCGATAAACCATGATAAACCGATGAACCATGATAACCCGATGAACCTAGTAGGGAATGCAATCTCGATCTCGCGAGATCTCGAAATCCCCAAGATCTCGAGCAATTTTTCGAGATCGAGATCTCGAAAAAGGCGATCTCGTCTCAGAAAAATCCTTCGAGATCTCGAATAAATCCATCGAGATTTTCGAGATTTCGAGAATGAGCTTGCGTAAGGCATTGACGTGTTCATTGATGTGTGCGTCCGCGCAGTGTCTGGCGTTTGCCGGCGGCAGGACCTAGCAGTCGATACCTATTGAGCGGGTGCGTTGCGGGGGGTACGGGACGAGGGATTGACGCGACCCAAGAGCTTGTTTATTGTTTACTTACTCGCATTTTCGTCACTGTGCATTTCGTGTTTTCGAGTGAAAGTTATTATTCATCTATACATTAACTAATAACATTCAGTATTATTCTATATTAGATAGTCTTCAATGTGAAATATAAATATGTCAAAGAACACTGATATTGTCTAAGCTTTTGACATTGTATGTGTTTTTTTCTTAAATAAAAGTTTTTTGTTATGTTCAATCAATGCTGTGTTTCATTTGCCAAATATTACAAAATATTATAAATAGTCAGAACGTGGTCTTTATTACTCTTTCTTTCTAATCTTAAAGTAAAAAAGTACAATGTTTACCAAAATTATATGAAACAAACAAAATCTCGATCTCGATCTCGATCTCGAAATCTCGACCAATAATTCAACGAGATCTCGAGTTGGTCAATCTCGAACCCTGAGATCTCGAACAAGATCTCGAGTTGCCAATCTCGGCTCGAGATTGCATTCCCTAGAACCTAGCGAACCCATGAACTATGGCCACATGATGAACCCGAACGACAAGATGAACCTAACGACCCGATGAACCATAATAAATCGATGAACCATGATAACCCGATGAATCTAGCGAACCGATGAAGTCTGGCCACAAGATGAACCCTAACGACAAGATGAACTCAACGACCCGATGAACCATAATAACCCGATAAACCTAGTGAACCGATGAACTTTGGCCACATGATGAACCCTAACGTCAAAATGAACCCAACGACCCGTTGAACCATAATAACCCGATGAACCATAATAACCTATACACAATAACTAGTTCTGAAAACTATATTCCAACCCAACCAACGTAAAGCTGCAGTTATGTGCCGTCGGCCGTCGGCCGTCGGCCGCCGCGGCAGATGCGCGGCGGCCGATAGCATGTGCAGTCGCCGCTCGGTTCGGATAGTATCCCATACAAGTCCATACAAACCAGTAGTGCCGCGGCGGCCAAGGACGGCCGCCGCGGCATATGCTGTCGGCCGTCGGCCGTCGGCCGCTCGGTTCGGAACAGCACCTTAACTCTTTTTGAGATAAATTAAAATCTTAAACCACCTATATACAGAATTCCGGCTATGCCGTGTGATGCCGGCTTCGAATGGCATCACCCCATTGCTTACCCATGGGTGTCGTAATTTTAGGCAATGGACTGACAACCTGTCACTATAATGATACACAGTTATCTGATTGACCCTCAAACTTTTGTCAGACGTGAATTTAATATCCGTTTTACGGCCGCTAACGCTCTGCCTACCCCGTAAGGGATATAGGCGTGATTAATGTATGTATGTTATGCAATAAAAGCAGTATCACCTACCAGTGGTGCTTGGTTGAACTACCCTTGTGCTGGCCCCATGTGTCTTCATTCCGCGAGCATCCATTTGCGATCGGCCGCCGCCCGCGTCCGGTAACAGATTAATGGTGGCACGATTCGCCGCAGTATGTGTTAATGTGGACGCAATTTGAAGATAATAAATTATTTTATTATTCTTCTTAAACCATTTATTGTACACAATAAAAACACGAACACATACATATATTAACTCCAAATACTGAAACGGGGTTCTTAACGTGATACTTATTTTTGTTAAATCCACAACATTTCAAATTTCTACCAAGTCTTTTTTATATTTTAAATAGATAGTTTATCGCATCATTAAATAAAAGGCAAGTACTTTTTATTTTATTTTGTTTCATAATAAGATATTTAAAATTTTAAAAAGTGACTTAATTTAGCTCCAACAACTAAGCTGCTGAAAAAAAAATTCATTAACTATCACTTGCCCATCACTTGTAAGAAGATTATAAAAAAAAACAGGTGACTGATGAATGAATGAAGTTTTCTCCACGGATCGTTTTCTCTTTGGTTGACTTGGCGGATTGTGCACGTGTCTGTCATTTTTTTTTAAATGGCTATTGAGTTTTTTTTTACTTTGTGTATTCTGGATAGGGTAAGGTCCATGACCATGCTGCCTTAACCTGTTTTTTTTCTACTATAAGCAAAAGATATTTTCAGGGTAATCCTAACTTTGCAAGTTTTCACATCTTTTCAAAATATTTCAGAAACAATTTCATTAAAAATTATGGAAATATGTGTATCTTATTAAGCATCCCAAACAATCTAAACTATACATTTTTTTTTTTGTATCTAGCGTAAAATGAAATGTTGTAGATTGTCCGATATTTCGACCGAATATCGGACAATTCAACAAAAATAAGTATCACGGTAAGAACCCCGTTTCGGTATTTTGAGGTATTATGTGACCGCGAAAGTTTAAAATAGTTCATCACATACATTATATAGAACAATTCACAACAGGTCTACTTATTTCGTAAAAATTATCTGTTCCAGCAGACCTTAGGTAGTGAAATCTCACAAAAAGAGGTACACCCTCAGTAGGTAAAGCATGCACAATCACTAACAAATTTTAATATATAATTTAAGTAAGTACTTACATCATTTAATTACTTACACAATTAATTTATTAACTTTAATATATATTTTTTAACTGGACATACTTATTTAAATTCAAATTATAATATTTGCATGCCAGCTGCTGGCGCAACATGCATGATCTACATTGTAATAATAAACCATCTACTCTACCATGTTTGCTTGCAAATAAATTTCTTTATTCTTTATTCTTTTATTCTTTATCATATTGATAAATTACGGAATATTATCTGTATAAACAACATCGAACAAATTATTAGGAATATCAAAAACTTGTAGGTACTAAAAAAGTCAGAAATTAAATAGTTAATACTATATTGTTTTAAAAACATACATTTATTCATACAAATAAGTAAATATTGATTAAAAAAATTAGCACAGTGGCCTAAATTCGGAAAATATTGGCCTCAATTCGGGATGTAAATTAACTTACCTTAAATGAGTGCTGCAATTTTCCGACAAATAGGTTTAAAAAAGGTTAGGAGATATCGAATTCCTGTCATATTTAATGATAACAATGGGTTTTTCGCCATTTCTAGTCAATTTAATAGCCATTGTTTTCATCGGCGCCTATTTTGTCAGATAACGCGTACATTGCATGAAATTATTAGACTGAACATGACACGACTTAGATATCTCCCATCCCTCTCTAAACCTATTTGATGGAAAGTGACAGCGCTTATTTAAGGTAAGTGAAGTAAATTTATTTCCCGAATTGAGGCCAGTGAGTGGTATAATTATTTGAATGCATTTAAATATATCTTATCCGTAGGCGTATCACACACCTGCCACGGTACCGAACGGTGCTCTGCTGGATCCGGGTGTCAGACGAAAGGCATTTACGGAATCCCATATGTTACTGTCAGTGGTTATCATTTGTATGGTAGCTGTCATGAACCGACCGGTCGTCGGAAGCGGTTGTGATATAATAAATCAATGGAATTGTGGCAGTGAGTGTGTAGATCTTTGAAGTAATGGTGAAAAAAAGTATTTAAATGTATAGGGGGATTTTCAGACAGTTATTGCAAAGGTTTCTCTACGGACGTCGTTTCTAGATTGACGAGTGCTTCCAGGTAAACTGTTGAGATTCACGGAGATCAAATTTTGCTTTGGGTTAACACAATAGTTAGGTATTATTGATTAAAGCGAAAAAGCTGTAACTCCCTTGTAGGATCTGTCAACAAAATAAAAAATAAACGTTAAATACAACACAATTTACTGTTTTATTTCAAGTTATCAAGTGTACGTTCCCAGTGCATCGTACTGATGATTGACTCTTAAGAAGTTGTAAATGGCTCGCCGGCATACCATCACACACACAACCACTCTGGGCTACGGTCGGGCATAGACTGACTGACCGGATCCCTAACCTACCGTGGCGGTGACGTATGCGCTCGAGACACTGATAGTCAATACACTTACTCAATATGCTACGATAGTCAATAGACTGACTCAATACACTACATCAAGTTTCAATACATGTTATTGCGTGTCTTTTGGTAGTAGGTATTTATATTATAACCGAATTATTATTAGAGGAATAGATTATGATTAACATAAGTAAATAGATAGCCGACCAACCAGTGGCGTCCTCTCCTGTTTTTAATTGATTTCTTAAAATCTACGATATAATTATTTCAAAGTACAATAAGCTTTTTCATGTGTTTAAAAATGTTTAAGTAACTTTTTACGGTGGCCACTATTTTCGGTTTCGTAGAATTTAAAGACGCAAAACATTAAACAATATCAAGCCTAGTGTCATACCTTGAAATTAAGTTATCGTATAAGTAGGTCAAAGAACCGTCTCCGTTTTTGATATAAATTAAATGAAAACAGGCGAGGGTGCCATTGAACGGTCGGTGCCGCCTTAAGGAAAATTCAAAAATTTCAATTGAATTCAAAGGAAAAAATCCACCGTCAGAATGCACTCTTTCAGTATGTAAAAGCTGTACCTTGTACCCGGCTTAGTAGGCATAACCCGACGACTTAAACAAGGGAGTCAAAATTGTTACAATATTGTTTGCGTCTTTTTCTTAATAAGTACAGTAAACTTCAGGTCCGGTTAGACACTTGAACCGCCAATTTAAGTCTTAACACGCGTGGCTTGAGAATGGTCCAAAGTCCAAACTGTCTAGCCTGAGTTTCACTGTACATGACGAATGATGAAGAATGTCAATAAAAGTGTTGCCATTTCGCTAACCATTTCAGTTCTCTATAAGTAGTCGGGTTATATCGCAACTGACCTTAACATACGCCTCTAAAGTCATCTTATGGAAAGGCCCAGAATCGAAGACAATTTCTTCAGCAGTGGCGATTGCCAGCAGCGCTACTTCCCTCTGAAGCCGAAGGTCTGCTCCGACCCAGTCACACGTGAACATGGCGTAGCTCACCATCTCGCTCTGGTCAAATATGTTAACATTATGGCAGTTTTTCCACTTGTCGGATGTCAAGTGCATACAACCCTAATCTCTTCAAAGTAAGAGTGAACAGGCTTCTTCTGGGTGAGCTCGCTCCATCTTAGACTCTGTCTCTGTCCTATGACCTAGACTAGAGTCAAGAGCAAACCCATCATTATTAAAAAACAAAAAACGACTTGACAGGCGCATACGTTACGCACCGTAGCCGTATTAGAATGGGAAAAAGATCGGAATTCGCAATTTTCTTTCGTCTGACAGACGCATGAGTAACGTCGTGTTAAAAATACCTAGCGACGGACGACAAGTGGGTGAACACCCTATATTATGTCTTTATCCCCAATTCATTTATGGTCGGCGAAAAGATAATACATATTCAAAAATTCAAGTTGCAATTTCTTATCATGTCTAGTTTCTTGGAACTTTGAACTAACTTCTCAAACTGCGCCCGTGGGGTACAGAAACTCTGACGCCAGGGAACATCGGGTCGTTCATTGACTCGGTAATCCACACCAGCAACCTCTCAACATACTTATTATACAAACCTTGGCCTCAATTCGGGATAAAAAGTCTCATAACTTACCTTAAGGTAGCGCTGTCACTTTCCGTCAAAAAAGTTTAGAAAAGAATAAGAGATATCTAAGTCCTGTCATGTCTTATAATTTGGTGCAAAATTCGCGGTAACTGTCAAAATAAGGTGAGGATTGTAACAATGGTGATTAAATTGACTTGAATTGAAAAAAAAACATTGACGTTCTTAAAAATGTCAGGACTAAGATA
The DNA here is from genome assembly GCA_027580185.1 of Tuta absoluta. Taxonomy (NCBI): domain Eukaryota; kingdom Metazoa; phylum Arthropoda; class Insecta; order Lepidoptera; family Gelechiidae; genus Tuta; species Tuta absoluta. The sequence goes on from JAQAHW010000004.1 coordinate 3,206,240, forward strand.
TCTCCAATCCTATTCCAAAACTATTTGACTGAAAGTGACAGCACTAATTTGAGGTAAGATAAGAGAATTTACATACTAAATAGAGGCTATTATCCCGAATTGAGGTAAATATTTTTCATATTCAACACCACAAAAAAAACATACATTAATTAGAAAGATTCTCACCTCCTCAGAGACTTTGCTGCTAAAGTAGTAAATTAGGAACAGTTCCATGAAACAACCAAACCCATTTGCACCACTGTTGAGTATAGCGCTTGAAGTAGATGTATTCTCATCTTTCGAAAACTGCAAACATGAGAATAATAAAAATAATATATATACAGGGTGTAAGGGACAGCCCTCCGAATACTTATAGCGTGCATTCAGACCATGAAACTGAACAACTTGACCCCAGGAACATATGGCAGGAAACGACAAAATAATGACGACTTCTCATACAAAATTACGATCAGCTGATTGTATTTAGAAAGAAAGAAAGAAAGAAAACACATTGGTTTCGGTCCACACAACACAACAACATAAAATACTATATTAAAACTTAAGCTATCGTAAGCACAGGTTATTGCGCATATGCAACGAAAATGGACTTCACTCAGCATGTGCGGCAGGTAGCAGTAGCAAAAAAGATGACGTCTCTTTCGTATGGGAAGTTGTTCAGATACATGGTCTCGATGCACCCTATCAGTATTCGGAGGACTGTCTCTTACACCCTTTATATTCCACTGTTCTTATCCAAGGAGAGTAGCTGCCATGACGTAGAAATATTTTTGGATCACCAAAGCTTTCGTGTGGCTGTTCTTATCCTGATGCCATAGAATTTCTCTTTAGGACCACTAGAATATTCAAGTAGTTAACTACTGATAACCATTGTAACTCTCAGATACCATTTATGCAATGCGTTCTTCCATTCCATAATATACTAAGGCGGTTCTCCCACTTGTCGCTGCGTATTTTAAACGCACCGTAACGTATGCGTCTGTCAGACGAAAGCAAATTACAAATGCCGATCTTATTCCCATACAAATACGGCAACGGTGCGTTTGCGGTTCGTTACGGTGCGTAACAGATGCGCCTGTCCAGTCTTTTGACAGTTGCCTCCATAAACGCACCGTAGCCTTTTTTGTATGTCTGAGAGACGCATGCGTTACGGTGCTGCGTTTAAAATACGCAGCGACAGACGACAAGTGGGAAAACCGCCATACTCGTATGAAATATGACAATCTTTGATATCACATAAATATCATAAGTATTCAAACAATCCGAAATCCCGTAAAGGAAGTAATCGCAGGTCTCTTCGAAAGATAGATATACATAGTATGTAATCATTACTTGACTGGCCTGATGGCGTGGCAGATAGTACCCCTGCCCGCTACGCCGATGGTCGTGGATTCGATCCCCACAAGACACAAATATTTGTTAAGTAAATTTTCAGATATTTGTGTTTAGTCTGGGTTTTTTCTATGTATAATAAGTATTTATTTCCAAAAAAAGTTTTGAAGTAATATCAGCTATCTAGTTCCCATAATTCAAGCTTTGCTTATTTTTGGAACTAGATAGCGCTGTTTGGGTTGTACAGGATATTTATTTATTTTACATTTATTAGAAAACTTGCAAAATTTTCAGCTGCAGGCGAAATTCGCACCTGCGATTTCCGCAACAAAATATATAGATATACTTGTCTATATTAAATAATATACCTGAAAAAATTGAATGATGTTAGCGCTGAGATTGATGGCCGTTACAATCTCGTACAGAAACATTGAAGAAGATATTATAGAGTTGAACAGTTTCTGGTATCTGTTGGAAAATAGTACCTATTACAATATATCGACTCTTATTTATACAGGGTAAAATTTTACTAATGACCGATAGCGAGAACTTAGATCGCTACGGGCTGGTGATAAGATTTTACTTACTCGATTAAAGACATGTAAAATTTATGAAACTCTGAAATATTTTTATGACTCTTCTCCACATTCCCAACTTCTATCAGCCGTTGACCGTATAATTTTGCAAGTTTGAGCTGACCAGCAAAGAAGATCAGAATTGTCCTCACAATAGTATTCCATGCAACCAAGTAGAGGGCCATAACATTGCAAGCAATCACTTCAATAGCCAAGGCATAATAGCACCCTGGAGTTTCTTCACCAAATGGACTATAGATGTCTAATAAGTGAACATAACTATCGCAGTTGTTGTCAATCTCGTCTTTATCCCTGCCAAAGTATGGTGAGGTAATAATTATACTACACAGCACAACAGCTTGCAACCAATAGTAATAACAAACATGGCGACATCTTAGAATATAAGTGTTCAATATTCTGTCAATGGCACTATCCTTATTAGCAAATTGTTCCTTTTCAAGTTTAGCGGTAAAGTTATATAGACTCTCCCAATGTTTGTGATCCTTTTTGTAAATAATGAACTTAAACAAAGTGACGTGAAGAGGGGCATATTGAATCAAGAGCAACAAATTATCTATATTGGGATTGAGTATGAACTTAATGTAACAATTGAAGAAAATTGTAAGACACAAATAAAACATGAACTTTTTAAAACGTAAATATTTTGTGTCTTTTGTATACCAAAAACCGCAAAATTCCATTTGAAGTATATTAGGTCCTAAAGATGGAAAATCGCTTTTTTCAAAGAAATAAAACATATTTCTTAAAGCATGTGGGTATTTCTTGGCCATTATTTATGTCTTCTGCAAATCAACACTTGCATAGAATAACACAAAAATTCTGTTCTGTGCAGAATGTAGCAATGACTTAGTATGTTACCACCTGCAAATAGTTATCAACTCTAATAAACTTTTTAATTTCTTATTTCATAATTTTAATGCAATAAAGGTTTCACTGTGCATCATTAAATACTTGTTTTAATTAGAAAATTGGATCGACACGTTAATTAGGCTCTTATTAAAATAATTAAGTACCCAACCATAATTGTATGACGTGGGCAATTTAAATTAAATAATAAAGCCAGGATATTTCGCAGATGTTCAGATGCATTAATATTACAAAATTATGAAGCCGTACCTACACAAAAAATAAGTTAATTAATAAAAGTTTTGATGACACATAATACAAAACCTCAAATCTAAATTTTATCACATATGTACCAACTATTGATCTGTTTTTTTAATAGGTTTGAAGTTTAGGAGTAAGATACAAAATCGCTGGTACAAAGCTGTACCACGAGTAGATGAGGAGTTAACACTTTGGGTTTCATCAAATCACATAATTATCACGCATACATTCCTTGCGGGGTAGCTAGAGTGTAAGCGACCGTAAAATTGACATTAACACCACGTCTGACAAAATATTCGAGGTTAATTTTAGAAAACGGTGTATCACTATAATTTACAGGTTGTCTGGCCATCGCATTAACACCTATAAATTAAATACATCGTCATCCCCTTTGGAAATAAATTTTGGTAGATAATTTCCTAAAAAATAAAACTAGGCGTGGATAAAGTGGGTATTTTTTATATTCTTTATTTTTCTACTTGGACAGACAAACACAAAATACTGTTATATTAAAACACTTAACAAATAAATATATTTTCTTTCTTTTTCTTTCTAGTAAGTAAGGACCTGCACTAAAGTACGCCGTACCTATCAATCTATATATAATTAGATAGATTAATCGATGCGATAAGACCTAATTAAGTGTTAGCATATCTAGCGTGTGATCGTGCCCTATGGCGTACCCTGGGGGAGGCTTCCGTCCAGCAGTGAACTGATGTATGTATGTATAGCTAGCAATGATAAATACTGGGTGTAAGGTTGTACGGCTGGACACTCAAACTGCCAATGTAAGTCTTATGCACGCGGCATAAGAACGTTCCAAAGTCCAAACTGTCTAACCCAGCCTGATCTTGACTGTATAACTAAATTCTACCCTAATAATTTTTTTTACATTTGATTCTTTTAGAGACATTTAGATATATTTATCACTGACCTCCATATTTACAAAAACGCAAAAACGCATACAGCGTTTTGTTCTGATAGAGTGCATGCATGGTCATTATGCACCCTATCAGTATTCGGAGGGCTGTCCCTTACACATTGTATATCATAGAATTTCCGGCAATTATGGCGTGTCGTGTAGTGAACTTATTTGCCATCCGTTCAACAATATAATTTTGTTTAACACGACTCTAGTTCCCTAGAACCCGAACGGTTCAGTACATCTACTAACGTTCATACAACACAATGTACTCTATAGACAAGCTAAGTTTGATGCACAATATTATACAAGAAAATGTTCTTGAAATAGATACTTATTATTAGTTTCTGGCGAGCGCAGGTTTAAATAATTTCCGTTTTCGATTCGAGTGCCGCCAACTTGATTTTAAACTAAGAATAAAGTTTCCACGCCAACGGAAATCAAATTCTTTAACTTTCGTTCACCGTACATTTGTATTTATGAAATAAGGTAGGTAACTAACCGCGTTCTTAGACTCGAATAACGTAAACTAAACATAGTATAAAAAATACCTTAGTAGGAAAATTCAATCTTGCAGCCGTAAAACTGCAGACATAAAATATTTCGTGGCACTATACCGTCAGTGAAAACGGGTTGAACCAGCAGCGGTGTCCAACAATATTGAGTTTTATTTTTCATTCAAATATATGAGGCCATTCTCGACAGAATTTTTAACAGGATTAGTTAGTCTTTTTAAGCATATTCTTACATCTAATTACTGGTATTATTGGAATAAATAGCATAACCCCCCCATATCTTTCCCGTGGGTGTCGTAAGGGACTCGAGGGTGTGCATTGCAATTATAAGCGATGGGCTGACAACCTGTCACTATGGCGAATGACCCTCAAATGTTTGTCAGACGCGGTATAAATGTCCGTTTTTACGGCTATTTACGCTCTGCCTACCCCGCAAGGGATATAGGTGTAATGTATGTATGCATGTGTGTATTATTAGAATATAGGCAGGATTCAAATCTGTGTCTTTCGCTATCAATGTTAGCGACGCCTCTGTAGCACTAGTAGAGGCGTCGCTTTTAATAATAGTAAAGTCGCAGGCTCAATTCCAGCCGGCGGTATAATCTCTTCTTCTTCTTCTTCTTCTTCTTCTTCTTCTTCTTTTCGTGTGGGACACCGAATCATCAACGACCCGATGGACCCTGGAGTCAGAGTTTTTCAACCGCCTACTACTAGTTGTAGGCCTCTGACATGGTTGTGTAACGACCGCCGTCTAAGTAATCATAGACAGCAACCGGGACCGACGGCTTAACGTGCCCTCCGAAGCACGGAACCATCTCTCTATTCGGACAATCAGGTGGTTCAGCCTACAATGTCCTAACCAAACCGGGAACAAATACACAAAGTGATAAATATCAACTATGTGAGTGTCCCACCGAGAATCGAACACGGAACCTTTGCGTCGCAGGCAGTCGCACTACCACTGCGCCACATCGGCCGTTGGTAATCATAGACAGCAACCGGGACAGGCGGTATACATTTGCAAATACTCAAAAAAAGAAGTGGATAAATTGCTACTTACATCGTACGTATAACTAAACAGTGAAAATAACTAAGTATCCACCTATAGCACTTTTAGTAAATGCGCTGCCAATAAACTCTCGACGCAATAAGTTCACGGGTCATAGGGCACAGAACCATCGCGAGCAACAGCCGGCGAAATGTTTAAACTTGCCAACCGGAATTTGTTTACTGCATCTACGCCTAGTTTACCAAGATCTCCACTCGACAATAACACAACCTTCCCTAGACAAGCATCAGCTGTAGATCAAGAGGTCGTGGTAGGCTGGACGTCTCGCACTAAATCGTCTATCCAATGTTGCGTTTCCGAAAGGAGTCGGGAAGTGGGCGCATCAAAACAAGCACATTACAGGCTTATTTATTGCCATGATTCTCTAAATCGTACGCCGCGTTCCTAGTAAAAAATAGTCAAGTGTCAAACCAACAAAAAATTCTACGGAGTTAGTCTGGAACATGACTGGAAAATGTTGCACATATTATGCTACCTATGTAGCATGTAGTTTGTTTCGTAGCGATTTGCTACGAGTTGCTACGAAATATTAAATTTTTGAAAACTTGCAAAATTTTCATATATTTAGTACAATAGACACCTCTTTTTGCACCTGATAGTGCCTAACAGTCCGAATGAATATTAGACCGTACATACATACACATATCTTGCCTATAATGCCTTGCGGGATAGGCAGAGCTTAAACGGCTGCAAAAAACGGACATTAACGCCACGTCTGACAAATATTTGAGGAATATTGTGTAAAACTGCAACACACACCCTTGAGTCCCTTCGTCGCCTCTTACCACTCCCACGGGAAATAAATGGTGTGATGCTATTCTTAGCCGGCATCACATAGCAGGGAAATAAATGGGGTGATGCTATTTTAAGTCGACATCACACGGCAAATTCTAAGCCGGCATCACACGGCAATAAGACCGTATAATTGGATATACCTATCTAAAATAGACTGCATCACTTGCGGTAGATTGAGATAATTGTAAATGAAGGTGGGCAAAATAAATAGGTAAAGGAGCCACGATCCTAGGGACGAGAAAATGACTATGGACGTCTGGTTGACCGCGCATTGCTCGGCTCTTTATTCTTTGTTAAAATGCGTTTCTTGGAAATTAAAACAAACTAGATTGTTTTATTGCCCCCGAAACCCCTTATATACAACATTTTATGAAAATCGTTTCGGTATGAGAGTCGTGTTTTCATGAGATACTGATTATACATAAATATAGAAGAATCGGCTTTAAAGGCTTCAAGCAACACAGTCTCCGGTCTCGTTTCGGTACGGAAGGCCACGTTGATCGAAGTTTAAAGGTTGCAAAAGCACATACACACATCACGCCTATTATCCCTTGCGGGGTAGGCAGAGCGTAAACAGCCACAAAACGGACATTTACGCCACGTTTGACATGTATTTGAGGGTAATTCGGAAAATTGTGTATCGCCATAGTGACAGGTTGTCAGCCCATCGCCTTAAATTGCAATACACACCCTCAAGTCCCTTAGTCGCCTCTTGCGACTCCCACGGGAAAGAAACGGGGTGATGCTATTCTAAGCCGGCATTAAAGCACAGAGCACCGAAACATCACGCGCTGTCACCCCTCAAATTCTTTGTTCTGTGGTCTATTGTTTCAACAAATATCGAGTGAAACAAAACAAGACCTGACCCGATGTCATGCATCATGATTTTGTTTACAGCTTTTTGTAATCCGGACATATTGCAAGCGGAAATCTTTTCTAGGGCGCGCTAGTTTGACGTGTTTGTTTGTTTATTCACGGCTGGATGGATGGAAAGAACGCCGCGGCTTATCCTAGCGCAAATACAAACCCCACGCAATAAGGCCGGATGACAGCTGCCTCAAATATGGCAGGCAAATATTTTGAAACCGCCTTTAAAAGACTTTGAAACCAACAGAGTTAAAAAGCCGCAAAATTTTGATGTGCAATAAAGTGTTTTTATTTTATTACTTATTCAACCTATTAAACTGAAAAACTTTCTCCTTGGAACTTAAGTCAAAATATGAAGAAAAGTACCTGCATTTTCGAAAAATGACAGCCGTTCTTTACCTCACTGTACATGTGTCATGCATATATCCCTTGCGGGGTAGGCAGAGCGCAAAACAAACATTTACATTTGACAAACATTTGAGGGTCATTCAGAAAATTGTGTACGTACGTAGAGACAGTTTGTTCAGCCCATCGCCTTAAATTGAAAAACCCATGTAACCCTCGAATCCCTTAGTCGTTTCTTACAACACAACGGGAAATAAATCGGGTGATGCTATTCTAAGCCGGCATCACACGACAACCCTAAGCCAGCACGTTGGTATCATCAGTGTATCCCACGAGATACCGATCCGTGTAAGTTCCATTTCCACTCTAATGAAAATTGAAGGTGAGCCTTGTGGGACCGTTCGTGACAGCTTGTCTCTTTAACGGGATTAGGTAAAAAAAGAAGGTCTATTTGAAAAGCGCGGGTAGAACTGCCATGTTGCATTATCCGCCGTGTTAAACAGCGAGCTATCGCTCTAACACAGTAAAGTAAAAGGAGCAGAAGGGGTTTTTGTCTAGCGCTTGCAAATGGCGGATGGATTGTTCTTAATTTTACTACTTTTTGTGTTTATTGGAGTATTTAGTGATTAAAGTTGATAGTGAATTTACCATTCAATGACTCTTAAAGTGGACGTTAAACAGTCAATTGAAAATAATCAACCACGTGTTAGCTTCAGTATCTACCACTATCAAGATACTGGAGTCCTACACAGTATCTTGTCTTTGAGATTAGGGCCACTGTGTTGTGTTGCAATACTAGATCACAGAATAACCATTAGTATGACTAGATGATAATGGTGCACTCGGCGATTTATATTTTGTGATCGCTTATTAATTTTTGAGGCTGGCGAAATCAGTAATTTACCTATAATTAAGAATAGAATAGGAGCAGAAGGTGTCTCGATTCTTATTTGGTAGTTTTAGGGACATCATTAGGAGGAGTGATGATGAGGCCAGTAGACTGAGTGAGACCTGTGAGGAAATGGGTAACTACCCGCATGGGTCGGGTGTTGTGACCAGGGGAACGACTGTTCTAACTGGACATGTTTGAAAGTTGTATATATAGCGATCGGTGGAATAACTTCGATACCGCGTTTTAGGATTTGTATGTGGATTTTTTGTTAGTTCTGGACTCTTAAATTTTTAGCCCCGGGGCCACGAGACCTACACCTGACTGCGCTTGTATGTAGAGCGCATGCGCGCCGCCACACATATACTACGTCAAAATGCTACTTGCCATATCATTAACAAACCAAAGCAGGAAAGTTGGCCGGCGTGTGCTTGTGCATCTATTTACAGGATTTATCCCTTGACCACCAGGATTTCATCGGGTAGTTAGGCGACTCGGTGTACCACACGAAAAAGAAAACCCCCTGACAAACGCAGGTAAACATGTGGTACTTAATGCTATATGATTGAGGCCACGCCTCGGCAAGTGTAGCGTTAGACGACCTCCGGCCAGATGGACCGATGACTTAAAATACATACATAAATCACGCCTATATCCCTTTCGGGGTAGGCAGAGCGTTAACGGCCGTTCAACGGATATTAACACCAAGTCTGACAAAAGCTTGAGGGTCAATCAGATAACTGTGTATCACTGTAGTGACAGGTTGTCAGCCCGTCGCCTAAAATTGCAATACACACCCTCGAGTCCCTTAGTCGCTTCTTACGACACCCATGGGTAAGAAATGGGGTGATGCTATTCTAAGCCGGCATCACACGGCATATTATACTTAAAATAGGCGGAATATAATATGCGTTATCATGGTTTCTGTGGAGCGATATTCGTGATTGCGTGCATTCGGGATACCATTATTGGAGTATAAGAACATTCGTGCCAAGGAGATTCGTTATTTCATGATATCGGGGTACAAAGATTCGTGAATTGTGTGTCGTGATCCAGTATCGCACCCGGGATGGGGGTGGGGATGGCAAAATCGAAAGATCGTGCCCTATGGCGTGCTCTGGGGAAGGCCTACGTCCATCAGCCGACTGTAATAGGCTGATGTATGTATGTAATACTATACGGCCTTCAGATCCTTGCATCTACTGTGGCTCTACCGTAGTTGACTCAGCGATAAATACAGCCTCGGATCAAGCGCAACTCTCCCCGTGAAATATAGACTTCAAGCTTCTGCCGCCTCGCTGACTTCCAATTGATCGGTCAGCTATTTGTAACATTCACTGCGATTGAAACAAACTGAAATACTTCGATGGATTCTGGAATATAATCGTTAGTAAAAACATGCCGTGTGATGCCGGCTTAGAATATGATCACCTCATTTCTTACCCATGGATGTCGTAAGAGGCGACTAAGGGACTCGAGGGTTAGATGTGTATTGCAATTTTGGCGATGGTCTGACAACCTATCACTTTAGTGATACACGGTTATCTGACTGACCCTCAAACATTTGTCAGATGTGGTGTTAATATCCGTTTTACGGCCTTTAACGCTCGCCTACCCCGTAAGGGATATAGGCGTGATTTATATGTATGTAAGTAAATTGGAACCGTTTACGATATTATGAATAACCAGTAGAAGTGGATAACTGAATTAGGGTAGATTGAGATGCTGCTGGTAATAGGAATAACGTAGATGCACACAGAGCCATCTAGCCACAAACTAAGCTAAGCTTCTAGATAAACGCTGCAGTGGCTACATTATAACAGATATACAGGGTGTTCCGTTAATAATGGATCAATGGCATGAGAGAGAGAGAGAGCTGACACGAGTACCAAGAACTAGTTTTAGAAAATACCCTTGAATACCCGAAATTCACTTGTTTTTCAGATTTCTCTACCATGACTATAACACACAAGCACAGTATAATTAATAGTACTAGCGTACAGTATGGTCACTCCCTGCCTCCCCCTACAAGCGCCGCCCACCCGCGCTCGGAGGACGCTCAGACACCGGCTAGCAAGGACGCGACGACGAAGCTCATTTCATACTGCCGCACATTGCATTCCCGATTTGCGAACGCAAAATGGCGGCAACCCTGACATGTTGTCTCACACATACAAGTATGGTCCGCGTTCACCTACGCGAGCTTAGACTGTGTGCGTAGCAACGCGTTTGATTCATACATTTGAGCGCCAGTGTCCGAGGTGTGACACAAGATTGATGATAGATAGTGAGTGACATTTAACTAGTCCTTTCAACTGAACTTCTGCATTTTTAAGTTTCACAAATTCGGATGATCAGAACTAAAGAGAAAATTCCTTTGCGTGCGTTAAAAGTAACATAACATACGTAGAACTAAACATTCTAGGCCCTGTAAGGGACAGCCCTCCAAATACTGAAAGGGTGCGTGCAGACCATGAAACTGAACAAATTTCCCCTAGAAACATATGTCAGGAAACAAAAAAATCTACCTCCCATACAAAATCTCAATCAGCTGACTGCATTTACTAAGGGAAGTCAGAACAACTTAGTTATTAGAATAACTGTGCTGTTGTACACGTCTTTTCTGCCTTTCTTTGTAATGTCTCACTTCCGAGGGTCTGCTGGAAGAAATTTCTACTTAGAAATAAGCTGTACCTGTTGTGTCGTATTTCTTTATGTTTTGTGTCTTTCCTGTATTGTTTTTGTGTGGTATTCCACACTGTAAATAAGTAAAATAAATATAACGTGAATACCAAATTTTAAAACACTTCCCGTGTTAGGTATACAATTTTAGAAAACTTGCAAAATTTAGTAATGGCGAAAGTCACAAGTTTAAAACCTGCCCGCGATTGAAAATTTTGCAAGTAAAAAAAAAATACTAGGTAAGTGGTTCAGTTTTATGGTCTGAATGCACCCTATCAGTATCCCTTACAACGTGTATACATCCTCGTTTAGATTTGGCTTGAGATTGCGACCCTTTTAAGGGTAAAGTAAATGTGCCACACATCATGAGAAAGGATGATAAATGACATTTAATACGTAGATGTCATTAGAGGAATGGTAGTGACTGCTGTTAGATGGCATAAGGCTGCCAGCAGCCAGTGGTAGATGGCGCGCATTACTCCGTCCTGACTTGTGGCGGTAGTGGTGACGATTCTAGCGTACGTAAGTAAGTAATAACATGTTATTGCTCAAAAAAACAATACAAGTAACATCTTAAGCTGGAATGCGCAAAGGCGACCTTATCGCTAATAGCGATCGCTTCCAAACAACAATAAATACAAAAATCGTACAATGATAATACATACATACATACATATATAAATAAATACGCATTAGAGGAATGCTAGTGACTGCATTACTCCGTCCTGACTTGTGGCGGTAGTGGTGACGATTCTAGCGTACACAGTAAAAACACAGGCGAGTGTAGTCGTGAACGGCCTCGACAGTGGCGCCACTTCACAAAAAAATATTTTTTCTTTATACAAACAATCTATCAGAATGTCCGTTGCTCAAGTTTATAGTATTATGCTTAAGTAAAATAAGAACCTATAAACTCAATGAAATATTCACTTTAATTAACACCAAAAGTGGCCGATATTTTACAGCGAATAAGTAAGAAAAAACACTTAATTGCACAAAATAAAACAATACAAGTAACACGAACCGCTTAAGCTAACGTACTTACGAATCGTTAAAAAAAATACACAATATCTGAGAAGATCTTCCGCCTCAACATGGGTAAGTAAGTAAACATAAGTAAACTTCAACAGTGTAACTAGTGTAAGTCGTTTTTTATTTCCTACTAGATTTCCGCCCAGCGGTTTCGCCCGCTGCCACTCTTTTTCCCGTGGTAATAATTGTTTTCCTGCGGTAAAAAGTAGACTTTGTGTTATTCCAGGTAATACTCTACCTGTGTTCCAAATTTCATTCAAATCGGTCAAGCCGTTTGAGCGTGAAGAGGTAACAAACACACACACACACACAAACTCTCAGATATATAGTATTAGTACGGATTTTAAAACTGACAGACAGAAGTAGAAATTTGTTATGTTTGCCAGAATCGTCGCACGTGCTGTGTACTGGGGGTTGCGTTGGCAACCTCCGCCCGCCTGTCAGCTTGTCGATGTCACACACGAGATTTATCGTCTGAACCGAACCCCATCTTATATTGCTAGGGTAGCCATACGTTATTTTTTCCGTACAACAAAAATATATTGACGGACTACCTAGCGACCATTGCTTGCAAACAGTGGATGCGGGAGGCACAGGACCGGCGCAGATGGCGAGAAAAAGAAGAGGCCTAAACTCAGCAGTGGGTAGATGTGGGCTGATATGATGATAATGATGATGATGATTTTTTATTTAATACTTAGCCTGAAAGATCAGTCAGATAAGATCATTAAAGAAAGTAGCTATAAGTAGGTAGGTTAGGTACTCGTACAACATGTGAATTTACAACCCTATCACCCGGACTTTACTTGAAGCAAGACCACGACCAAAGAACACTATTATTCTCCTACTTCTACTGCTAATACACTCGTATGTATTATGACCCACAAAAGGTGGTACGGATGAAGTTTTTGCATAATCTTGTACCTAAAGTTATTAAAACGTTGAGTTTCCGACCTCTAGTGTACCAGGCGCTAGCCGCCATGCCACCTTGAATTGCAATTTCTAAATAGGTTTTTTCTTAATAAATTATGTATGACGAAAGTGTTTATAGGAAGAATAAAAAAGTTTTACCTGTATAAAAGATACAAGCATTGAAACGTAATTTAAATACCTTTAAATCCCCACAGAATGCGCTATGCTGCGTAGCAAGACGATCGAATCCAAATTTTTCTTTTTCTCGTGACGTAATAGCCGACTAAATCCGTGGTTACGTTCAGCCAGCTCGGGAGACTTCTTGAATTTCAGGACATTCGAGTATTTGTTCGGTTTACTCCACGCTACGCTACACTATTTATTGTCACGGTCGAATTTATTCAGCGGCTCCAACTTTTGTATCCATTGAAAAGCTTTCTAAGACAGAGACGAATTTTCTTTTTTCCGTCCTGTTTCCTCTATTTTTAAAGAGACAAAAGGAACCGCGTTACATTATGATACCTTGAACTGTTCTTTCAGCGATTTCGTGAAAGTATCTTAGATCCGCATTTTTTTTTTCATTTATTTAATAGTAGGTAGGTAAGATTTTTACATTGTCAAGAAATGGCAAAGGTACATGGTACATTCCATTTATATTCAAATTATTAAAATAGTAAAATAAAAATAACGTAATAAATAACATTACAAATGCTGTAGGTATAAGGTATTTAAAGTTAAATAATATCATCCATAACAATATTTCAATTTGTAATTTACTCGTCAATGAAATCCTTCACACTATATTAGGTAAAATTTTTGTATTTGTTTACAAATATCGGGTAAGTCTTTTTGCATCCCTTATGTCTGATGGCAATTTATTAAAAATCCTTGGCCCGATGACCCTTGGTTTATTCCACGCTACGGTACACTATTTATTGCCACGTTCGAATGTATTCAGTGGCTCCTTCTTTTGTATCCATTGTAATAGCACGTTCACACCATGCACCTGCTCCTGCTCCTGCCGCTGTCGCAAATATTGCCCGATAAACTTCCGCTGAAGTACGAGTATCATCGCGAGTAAGTTCACACACTGCCAAACTCTTCTGTCACCAATATGAGTGAGCGAGATAGCAACACTTTCCACACTCGTTCGTGCTGCCGTTCCTTTGACTCGCGCACGAAATGCCAACAATCGAGGGAGCACGGAAAGTGGCAGCGCGAGTAACCTGTTTACATATTCGCGCTGCCCACTTCCCCTACTATTTCCCTGCCCATATTGGCATTGTGTAAACGTGCTATCAATATTTCTAATGCCGCTTTCACACACTCGACCTATACTTCCGGGGAAAATATTTCGAGCATATTCGCGATAGCGGCAGGAGCAGGAGCATGTGCATAGTGTGAATGTAGCAAAAAGCTTTTGCAAGAACAAGAAGATTTGCTTTTTCTCGTCCTGTTTTCTCAATTTCTAAAGGGACAAAAGGAACCACGTTTCAGTATGATGCTTTGAGATACCTACCTTACTGTTCTTTCAGTAATTTCGTGAAAGTATCTTGGCTTTGCATTGTGAAAATTTTAAGAAACTGAAAAAGCTCTGAGTACGAAATTTTATGATCGTCTGTGCAAGCAGCGTAGCTTGTACACCGTCGTGAAAAAGTCGTAAATGTTGTGTATTTGCTCGCGTGTACCGTGGGAATTTTCCACTTCAGTGGCCGCGCAATCTACGGAACATGCAAAAATTTACGATCCTTACCATCATCTCTTCCGCTCCCCATTACACGCTTTATCCGTGAAAAACCAATTAAGCAGTTAACACAGTAACATTATTTTAAGGGCGGGCCGTGAGAAAAATGGGTATTTTTGGATGCATGCAATTTTGTTGGTGAATACGATAAACACTTTATTTTTATGTATAATGATTTTTCATTATATTATCTAGATTTTTGTCGCAGGAAAACACGATTAAAGAAAGTTTGCTCGATAAATTTATTTTTCAAAGTTTAGTCCATTTTCACACTTTTTTGCGTTTTGTATAGCAATCTTAAGAACATAACACATTATTTTTTGTGAATACGATACGTCTTGTGAATTACTAGTTTTTTGTCGTTCAGTTTTTTGATTACTTGTTTATGTGGCGAGAATATTCCAAAACATTGAAAAATTGGCTAACTATGCTGATTCCGCTCTGTTCTCACACACGGGATTTGGGAAAGGGACGTTTAAAAGTTCGAGGCAAGCCCTTAAAGTTAATTTGTTACTAACCAGCTTGTCCTTCGGATAACATGAGATGCAGGGAATTCAGTTGTAGGTAGGTACGTATGCTTTAGCAAAATAAAATCACCTATTAGTTATTACTTCACATAATGGGTATCAATGAAACTTTTATTGTAATGTTACTGAAAGGTTATTTTATAGTACTAAGTACTAACCATATTTTGCTCTTTAAGGACGCGCAATTTTCTGCAACTAAGTAGGAAAAATACAAGGCTGATTATAGGTCTATTAACGGGACACTGCGATCTCAACAAACACCTATATACTATGAAACTAAAAGACGACCCATCTTGCCCCAAGTGCGGACAGGAAGAAAGTAGCTTCCACTACTTAGCGGAATGTCCAAGCTACTCGCTGCCAAGATTGGAATATCTAGGTAATGACAAACTTGAAGAAAGGGATTTAACCAATATACTCTAAAAGATGTCCTGCATTTCTGCAGGGCAACAAGAAGATTCGAGGAGGTGACGCTGCCGGAGCACCAGTGAACCCAGTGCCCCAAACCTGGGAATTGGGTGAAATGGTTCCCGCCTAGTGGAGCTGATCACCCGTCTGCGAGCTCCGCAGACGTCCCAACCCGAGGAAGAAGAAGAAGAACCATATTTATTATATATATATTTAATATTTATACTACACCTACATAGAAAGTGCTCTATAGCTTTTTCAATTATAAAGAGAAACGTGAGCACTGTTCACGATTCCATTAAGCGGGAAAGAATTCCATACAAATAACTTTCCTTTCTCCTCTCTTTAAAATTTTTCGTAAAACGGAACGTCTCTCTAATATTTCAGCAGACAGAATGTAAATAAAACTTGCCTGAATGGACTTATTCCCTTAGCTTATACATAGCTATATAAAAGATAAATATTTTTATGAATATAATTTGTTTTTTTTTAGCTGTAGTCTTAGATTGAAAGATTGGTCCTCGCTGTGAGCGCTGGCGAACCAATCATTTATCTGAGGCTATAGTTTTGTTTTTTATTCTTGTAGGTGTAGGATAGTGCAGCATCTATCTCATGGAAGAAAGTACGTCTACTAACTCGTATGTATTGTGGCCCTCAGCTCGTTAGTAAGTCATCAGTCCCTTTCTTCGCGTCGCGCCTCGTCTCGCCTAAAATTATTACTTTCTTAGCGGAGGTAGCGCACCGTAGCACGTTCGTTTGTAGGTGCCTCATATTTTGTGGTGGTATGCAATGCACGCTCTATATATAGTTAATTTGTGATGCATGCATAACTGCGTATGACCTAAGCCCAAGCGAAGCCTATTTAAGTAGGTACCTACTGTTGTACCTACTCGTACGACGAACGGTAAGAGATCACACGGTGCGTCGGCGATATGAAATGTTTCGCTTTTACCTCATACCTATTTGCATGGCAAACTGCCACGCGCGGTATTCATCATAAGTTTGCCAGGCTTAAGCATCCGGGGATAGCATACAAAACTCGTTCATGCAACGCAAGTTTCGAACCGCAGAAATAGGTGAGAAATATGAGTTCCGAAACATGCAACCTTTAGACGAAAATTGAAAAAAAATTAGGTACCACCACAGTACCACCAAGCAAACTAGACCTACGCGTGTGTGGATAAATAAAATTAAAATTTGAGGGTTATTTTGAAATATTCGGTGTAATTAACCACACAACTACTACGCGTTGCCCTACTTGGCTTGGTGGGATAGTATGCAGCGGATTAAACCGTTCTGTATATTACCTAAGAAAAATACGAAAACAGCGAAACCTTATTTCCATTATATTTATAATCATAATAGGTACTTATTAGTAGGATTCGGCTCGGCTATTCTCCGACCATTTTCCATTTTCATATTTTTTTTCTTTATCGTGTTAAAATCTAGAAGAATACCGAGTTTAAAGTTTCTAGTTACTGATATTTTGGATTGTTTTCGAGACTGTAGAGGGGTGTAGGTAGGTACTGTCCATTTAAAACTGTGTCCCGGTAGGTAAGAACTAAACCTTCTGGACCGCTACTGGTTGGTGCAAATCAATGGCGCCAACGAATCTAGGAGATTCCGTCTTACAGGTACAGGTAATTTTATTTAATTTAAATTTTACCAGTGACCTATACCTAGCAAAAACTTAAGATGGGCTAGTGACAAAGAACAACATTCCCCAAGGAACATTCCGAAATACAGAAATGCCGTGTGATGCCGGCTTAGAATAGCATCACCCCATTTCTTTCCCGTGGGAGTCGTGAGAGGCGACTAAGGTCTCGAGGGTGTATATTGCAATTTTAGGCGATAGGCTGCCAACCTGTCACTATGGCGATACACAATTTTCCGAATACCCTCACATATTTGTCAAACGTGGCGTAAATATCTGTTTTTGCGGCCGTTTACGCTCTGCCTACCCAGCAAAGGAATAATAGGTATGATATGTGTATGTATGTATATTATTTATTTACATTATGAAGTACTATTGGTAAAAAAATATTCAGTGTGCAGATAGCAAAAGTGCTAAAACTGGCCACAAACCGATATTCTGTTAACCTTTTCGCCGCCAAGCCATTCGAGTAAAAAATTGCAACCAGCGCCACACCAATTTCTTGGTAAAGAAATACTCAATAAAATAGAGATGTCCAACAGTTTATATCGATAATAAATCTTCACTTTTTAAACCGAGTTTTAATTAATCTAAAACCATTATTTTGCCCCCAACTTTTCAGTTCTGATTTCATATAGGTCAAAATAATAATATAGGATAGTGGTAGTAGTGGTGGCCTCGTAAACAACACTAGGCATATTCAACAAGTTTATTTTTAGTTCAGTTTTCGATCAGCACTGGCGCATCTCTATTACGCGTCTCTCTATATCGCGTTGTCGGTTATAGACGACTGTGGCGTCGGTGGCAATTCTATATTCTCAAACCCTTAGGACAAATAAGGATGTAATATAGAATATCGATAAAAAAATTAGAACATCATAGGATTTATGCTGGTATTTATTTTAATATTTTATTGTGACTATTTGTTTTCTTTTTCTTATTTTACTTACGTTGAATATTAATTAAAAACAATTTTAAATGGCACAAATTTCATGTTAACTTAATTTAACGGGTCAAATTGTGATACAAGATTATTATTAGATAGTAAGAGATAAGATAATTAATTATTTAATAAACTTAATAACAAATACACTTATATGAAATAATTCTGTGGCTTATCCATTTCCTAAACTAAGAATATGAATTCCTGTATCTCAGGCAAATGGGAAACCGACATAACTATTATTTTAAGATTTATGATATATTATTAAATACTTGATTTTTTTTCTATTCCTACCCATTTATTTGATTATTTCTTCGGTTTGTTTCTATTTACTTTTTATAACGCCCTTCGTAAGGTATTGTACTTATATTAGCGGTTATTTATTAGCATTTCATAGTTACTTATAAAGAAGAGGCCTATGTCCAACAGTGGGCTAATATAGGCTAATTAGATAGATAGATGGATAGTTACTTATACGTTTATTAAATAAATAATTATCTTATCTCTTATTAACCAATAATAATCTTGTATCACAATTTGACCCGTTAAATTAAGTTCACATGAAACCCTCCCAAACGCTCCTAATTTATTTATTATTATTTATGATTATTATGTATTTACTTACCTACCTGTAAATATTCTTCTTCGAGTAATCCAGGTTCAAACGACAGATCAACGTCATCCTCTACGCCTTCTAAAATCTGTAGAAGTTCTGCTGAACTAAGCTCGTCGGCACTCATTTTCCCATCACTATTTTTATGTCACTACTGCAATGACGTCAGAGCGTGTCGTCTTTACCCGACTACGGCGTACAGTGCACTCACAATGGTCAAGCAATTATCGCTGTGCACGAGTCGCCGAAACCGGTTTGTCGATACTCAATCAAACAAAGAAAATAATGTCTAATACTTGGCGTATTTCTACAAATCGATGTCGGGAATATTTTTAATATACATTAAAATAATAAGAAAATATTATTGTTATGACAAACTTGACAAATATCTAGGCATAGTATATTCCGTAAATATATTATAGATGTATCGATATTTCACATTTGTACTAGTAAGGAACAACACTTCCAGTCGTGTGGGGCCGACTATGGCGTGTGCGAATGGTACTTCTGACAGCTTAAAAACGTAATCAGTATTTTTCTTATTTATACTACAAATCTTAGAAATATCTAAGCGCAAAAGTTCATAAATCAAAGTAGAGGGTACAATAAATGCAATATGCGAAAAAATGAAAGATAGATACGGTTTTAACATGCTAGTTTATGAACATAAACTTTAACGACGTTTTGTCGGCTGTACCCGACCGTGGCGCTGACGGCAAGTCGCGGGTTGTCGGCTATACCCGTCTGTGGCGGTGAAAAGGTTAATAAACTGTCTGTAAACTACCTAACTGCAATATGTCCTGAGGACAGCACCTCTTGGCATTGTGAACAACAGAGGAACTGCAACTTGATTGGAGAATCATATTAATGTACGTATCTGATACCTATTTCCTGAACTTTAACTTTTTGGAAGGTTGAATTAAAGTAAAACAAGCGTATGTAAATAAAACAGGTACATTTTATTGAAAAAAATATGTACACAGCAAAACAAATAAATAATCTTATGTTGTATATTAGTCTATAAAACATTAATTTCATTGAAATAAAATACTATACATAACTACATTAAGATTATGTACACATAATACCATCTCGCAGGACGTGCTACCCCACTATATAATAAACAATATCCATTTAACATTTAAATACTATGTCGATATCTGGAGTCACATTCATTATTTTTAGGAAATTTCAAGTGGAATCTCTAGAGTTTAAGGCGAGTGAAGTCGTGAACGGGCTCGACAGTGGCGCCACTTCACAAAAAAATATTTTCTCGCTATACAAACAATTTATTAGAATGTCCGTTGCTCAAGTTTTCGGTATTATCCTTGAGTAAAATTAGAACCTTCTAACTCGATGAAATATTCACTGTAATTAAAATTATGGCCAAAAGTACCTAAAAACGGCCACTTTTGGAATTAATTGCCATAAATTTAATAACAGCGAATATTTCATTTGAGTTTGCCGGTTCTAATTTTTTAAGGATAATACTAAAATCGTGAGCAACGGACATTCTAATAAATTGTTTGTGTATAGATATTTTTTTTTTGTGAAGTGGCGCCACTGTCGAGGCCGTTCACGACTACACTCGCCTTAAAATACGATAATATAAAAACATTAAGCTATGATAATTCCTTGATATAATAAGTATATAATTTACGGGACATATCCGAAGATCACATTAAAGTAATTTTGCACATTGATAATTATCTAACAATGACTGTAACAAATTATCTATCCATTGTAATGGTATGAATGACCTAGAGATAACATCCTACCTAAAGTTTTAAAATTCTTTAATTACTTAATATGTATTGTGATTAAAAGCATTTCAGAAATGTTTCTTTTTATAAATAAAATCTCCCTTGTACCATAAAACATACAATAAACAGTGAGACATATAGGACATCTGATTTTAAGATCAGAAAATCATTATCATATTATTTTTTTAGCTATTTTATTAATATTCAGTGATGTTCACTTAGTATTTTATTCTAATGTTATATTTGTTCATTGTTATTCATGACATTATTGGAATCAGGAAGCAAATAAACAGCTTTTTAGAAAACATAAAATGATTTTGACGAGTGACAAGGGGATACCATTTTGTTATGAACAAATAGTTCAATTTTGATTTTCACATAAATTTATAACGATTGGCTTGACTGTGATGGATGACATACTAAGGTTTAATCTGTCCAATTAGGTATGTAAAAGAATGTAAACAAACTCGATAGGAAGTGACAACATAATGCTCTGTGACAGAAAATAATAGCTGTCGCTCAGCCACAGTAACACTGATTAAATTCTTTTAAATATATACTTGGACAAAGTATAGTAACTTATAACTTATCGGATCAGGCGTGCTACTATTTCAAACAAATTGTCACTTTAAATTACTGTGGTTATTAGTAGCTTGTTTCTTGTAAGGGTTTGTCCTCAGAAGAGTTTAAGACTAAAATAACAATAATTATTCAAGAAAAAAAAAATCGTGAGTAATTAATGCAGTGTACTTATTGAATATGTAACGTAAACGAAGCCGCGGGCCCTTCGGTCCACTTCAGGCCAGTGTTATTGTCAATTATCTCATCTATAATATCTACACTTTAATACGCTCAATATTTTGACTAGAAATCATGTTATACTTATTATTCTCTAACAAAACACATAAAAATTTACACACGTATATAGCATAATTTCTTATCAATTTACAGTTCACTAAAATTGTACAAAACATCGATGACAGGTATGGAGTTTAAGGTGAGTGTAGCCGTGAACGACTTCGACAGTGGCGCCACTTCACAAAAATAAAGTTTTCTCTTTATACAAATGATCTATCAGTATGTCTGTCAGTTTTTAGTATTATCCTTAAGTATAATAAGAACCTGCAAACTCAATGAAATATTCGCTGCAATTACAGTTATTGAAAACAGTGCCTAAAAACGGCCACTTTTGGTATCAATTGCCATAACTTTAATTACACAGCGAATATTTCATTGAGTTTGCAGTTTCTAATTATACTTAAGGATCAAAAGGAAAAACCTTGGGCAACGGACATTCTGATAGATTGTTTGTATAAAGAGAAAATATATTTTTTGTTGAGTGGCGCCACTGTCGAGGTCGTTCACGGGTACATTCGCCTTAATTATAATTAATTATTACCTATAACCTTATGCTTTAAGCCCCGGTGCTTTCAGCATTACCAATTTTCCCCTTGGGATTCCCATTCTAATGACAACGCATTTACGCATACGCTAGACTTTTCTAATTATTCATAAATATTATGTTTTATTCTGTATTAATAACTACAGAATCCTACTCGAAATATAAACACTTATACTAACACATATAATGTGAAACAACAATGATTTTAAATCACGATTGTTAGAGTTAAAACATTAGATTCTAATTCCTTCCTGAATAGTCCACGCATCCCAGATTGTAAAGGCCGGCACACATGTAGCACCATTTGACGCGCGCCGTTTTGAATGGCAAATAGAAAATCAACTATGGATTTAAGGATTTCATTGTGGATTCGCTTCTGCAACTACTTGCGAACATTTCTAATTGTCTCTTCTTTGAGGTAATGGCTGTCTTTGCTTACTTTTAGTTTCAAGTTTTCTGTTTTTTTTTTTTATGTTGTAAGCAATAAAATCTTTATCTATCTATCAATAATGTAATCGCAAAGCCAATATTTTCCGGCTTTATATCCACGATTTACGATACAGTTTAAGGTGCTGTTCCGAACCGAGCGGCCGACGGCCGACGGCCGATGGCACATGCCGACGGCACTACTGGTTCGTATGGGTTTGTATGGGATACTATCCGAACCGAGCGGCCGACTGCACATGCCGCGGCGGCCGACGTCGGCCGCTCGGTTCGGATAGTATCCCATACAAGTCCATACGAACCAGTAGTGCCGCGGCGGCCAGGGTCGGCCGTCGGCCGCTCGGTCGGAATAGCACCTTAATTTTAAATTTGCTGCTGAAAACGCCGCGCCAAACTGCGTTTGATGTACGTCGGCCCTAACACATTCACATGACATAGCCGTTAGTTAATTCAAACGTATTATTGTAAGTTAGTGTAAACAAACCCTATTCTGGATTTAATTTGGTCCAATGATAGTCAATATCTTTTCGACAAATTATTTACAAATTTCGGAATGGTACTAGACATTTTATTTTAATAGTTAGTAAGTAAAACTGTTTCGAATTGTAATCCTAAAATGGACAACAGGACGAGCTACGACTTTTGATATCTTCTAAAATTGGTCGGTTATTCTTTGATTCCCTAGCAACGGGTTGTACGACGATTTCAGTATCAAATATGCTACCTAGTCCAACTGATGCTAGGTAATCAAATCCGGCAAATTTTGTTATCAAAAGTCCTTATTCTGACCTGAGACCGACTATACTTTTGACGTGATGTTTTGTTGCGTTTAAAGCGTATTTAAAATGTTAAGACCTCTAGCGAACTAACGCTACAATCAGCTGTTTTCTACGTACTACAGGATCTACGGGAGCCACGATTTGGGCGTAACTTCTCTCGAGCAGCGCCACCTAGCCCTACACAAGTGAACAAGTTGAAAATTAGGACGCACGCAAAGCTTCCTCAGGCTACCACGTGGCGGCAGCACTGTCGCTATTCCGTGCACAAATTTACAGTTTCTCTTTCTTCATGCGTTTATCTTATTCCATCTTATAAAGCGTGTGGAGATTTTATTGATGAATTTGTCGTCTCGACTAGTCTTCTTCTTTAGACCTCCAAATTACATCATAGAGTATGTCCGGAAAGAAAATAAGCGTGGGAAAAAGTGAACTAATAATTTTGTCCAAGGCTGCTATAACATTTGTCATACTGAGGCACAGAGACGCCCTCAATTTCCACGCCTATTCTCTTTTCGCACAGAATGCTTACCCAGTTAAAGCCATCGTATTTAAACTTACAGCAGTTATCTTCTTGTGATATTTGCTCTCTCTTTTCATGCTTCCGTCTCTTGTTGCGTTTAGGAGATCATACATAAAGTCCTTTGACTATCAAATGAGTTTCGCTTATCCATTCAGACGTCATCGCAAACTGCGCAACCTCGAAGCATCGGTCACTTTATTAGCACTTACAGACTTTTTCTTGTGATGTTTATCCTTCCTCATTTTGTCGTGTTTCTTGGCGCGCTTGGGTGTTTCGGTGATGGGGTCGTCTTCAAACTCGTAGCTGGTGCTTTGCTGTGGATCGTCGGTTGTTTTCTCGCTCTCCTTGTCCAATTCGGACATCGCCTCCTGAATCGCGTTCTCGAGAAGTGTGTTCAGTTTTCTACTCCTGCGGAATGAGAATATAAAGTTTTTGTTAGAATGCTTTGAATAACGAACATTTAGGTACAGTCAAGCTCACTTGCGGTTAGACACTCAACTGCCAAACTGTAGGTCTTATGCGCACGGCATAAGAACGGTCCTAAGTCCAAATTGTCTAACCCAGCGTGATCTTGACTGTACCTATTTCATTATATAAGCTATGTATTACACATTTGTTACTATAAGAGTAGGTAAAGCGCCCTAAACACTGATTAAATCTTTTGGTTGGATTAATATAAGATTCGTTTCGTTATTTACAATAACAATATTTTAGCAACACATTTTGCTTGACGACACAGGATAAATCTTAAAATTTATTTTCAATACACATTTTTTTTATATTCATGGTCAACATCTAAAGTAGTTTTATTTCGTCAATTGCGGCAATCGTAATAAACTCTGTACTTGGAATAAATAACCGAGGGCGTCAACAGGCAGATAGGCTTTACCAAATTATATCGCGAGCGTGAGAAAAGAGCTTAATTTCCAGCTCCATACAAAACGCGTCGATATCGTCTGCCTGTTAAGACGAGTGTACCCGTGAACGACCTCGACAGTGGCGCCACTTCACAAAAAAACATATTTTCTCTTTATAAAAACAATCTATCAGAATGCCCGTTGCCGAAGTTTTTAGTTTAATCCTTAAGTAAAATAGAACCTACAAACTCAATGAAATATTCGCTGTGATTAAAGTTATTTCAATTAATACAAAAAGTGGCCGTTTTTAGGCACTGTTTCCGATAACTTTAATTGCAGCGAGTATTTTCTTCGAGTTTGCAGGTTCTAATTTTACTTAAGGATAATACAAAAAACTTGGGCATCGGACATTCTGATAGATTGTTTGTATGAAGAGGAAACTTTTTTTTGTATAGTGGCGCCACTATTGAGGTCGTTGACGACTACACTCGCCTTAAGACCCAGCGTATTATCCCTGAATCAGCCGTCCAAATGGTGGTGCTGTAGACTCACTTCCTGTGCTTGGTCCGGGCCGCGTGGTGCGCCTCCAGCCCCTCGCTGAGGGTCAGCAGCTTGCTGTGATGCACGCAGCCGGTGCCCTTGTCTGCGCCGAACCAGCGCACGCTCCAGCAACCTTCCTCCATGCAGCCTTCAAGCTTCCCTGGCCACGACGCGTACCCCTTCACAGGGCCCCATACGAGTTCCCCGGCTTCGAACTTGCGCGGTCTCTCGCCTGGCGCGGTCTTTTCGTCGGATTCGTCCGAACTCTTCGCATCTATCGACGGAGCGAGCGGTTTAGTGTCGTCTCGTTTTGTTAGTTTTCCGTCACCGGCGATACCCACACCGTGTGCAAAAGCTATACTGCAATGTGGCCCGTTTCAATAAAACCGTATCTATATCGGTTTAAATTTTACTAGTGACCGATACTGAAAACAGAGGACAGGCTGGTGATAAGGAACAACTTTCCCCAAGAAACATAGCAAGAAATATGACAAAAGTATTTCGAGCTTCCATAGTAACCCAAATCAGCTGATCGGCAATTTGTATGAGGTCCAGGTCCAGACCCCACAATCAGATGGGAATAATCATTGCCAAGAAGAGAGAGAGAGAGGTCCAATTTGTTTTTCATGTTATGGCCTATGTTCCTTGGGGAAAGTTGTTCCTTATCACCAGATCATCTTGACTTTTCGCTATCGGTCACTAGTAAAATTTCACCCTATATAACCACTTTATTGTTCCAAAGAACATATTTACAATAGTAGTAGAAGAGAAAATAAAACATTACAGGTACATAGGCGATCTTATTTCATTAAGGGATCTTTTCCATTGAAATTTTGAGAGACCCTGTAATTTAATTCGCTTGTAGTCTTTTTTCAAATTTTTATTTACCAAAGCCACATTTGCAGTTTATCTTTTGTATAAGCAAAAACAAATTATATTTTACAAAAAAAAGGAAGTATGAGACAAAAGTATTGAAGTTTACAGTTGGAGACTCGTATAATATGTAATTACAACATTAAATACAGATACTGTAGTAATTAGTCACGTTGAAAGGAATAGCGTGGAAAAATACAGTTACAATAAAAAAAAGTTGTATTGACAACAAATGTATAGTGAATTATGAACCACAGGAACGTACAAACATATATCAACGCCTATATCCCTTGCGGGGTAGGCAGAGCGTAAACGGCCGTGAAAACGGACTTTAACGCCACGTCTGACAAACATTTGAGGGTCATTCAGAAAGCTATGTATCACCATAGTGACAGGTTGTCAGCCCATCGCCTAAAATTGCAATACACATGTAACCCTCGAGTCCCTTAGTCGCCTCTTCTGACACTCACGAGATAGAAATGGAGTGATGCTATTCTAAGCCGGCACCACACGGCAAACCACAGATGTAAAGTTGGTTGTAGCAGATAAGGTACCAGGGTTACTCCAAAAGAACGAATTATTTTTATTGCTGGGGACCAAAATAATTCAGTACTTTTTTAGTACCCCTGGTACCTTATGTGTTACAACCGACTATACAAGATACATTTGAATAGTGTATGTTCCCGCGCTATCGAAAAGAACAAATAAATGAACAATATGAATATGTGCATTACTTACAATGATCAACAGATGAAATGATGATGGCTTTACAATGATGCGTTAGTAATGGAATCCCAATTCGTGAGCCAATTTAGTTAACTTGTAGTGTGGTGCAATGGAAGCGACAGAAAGCCGGTGAAAACCTTCAACGCTGCGAGTCACTTTTCTGATTAGTTCCCAGTACACCCTCATTAACAACAGCTGTATCTTGTATTAACCCAACCAAAAGAAAACCAATGACCAATAGTATCGCATTATGTAGAAGCTGAAATATACCACAATACACATGAGTATATTCGTATACAGTTTGTAGAATTATGTATTATTCAATTTGGCGATTGCGGGCGTCAACTAGAATCCAAAAACAATACAAGACACAACATGATGGTCAATTTTGAATTTTGTTAGCTGTGATTGAAGCGTGAGATGAATTCGTCTTTGTATTAGTACTGTGGTAATAGATCGTTATTTATTAGAAATCGGGAATTCGATCGTGAGCCTTTTTACAAAAGAATGTGAGACTGATCAAATTCTTGTATGGTTTTAGTTTTACACACTTAAGGTGAGTGGTGCAGCGAAACTAGCGCCTCTTCACGAGAAAAACATATCTCCTAATCCAAACAATACAGCACAATGTCCTTTGCACAAGTTTTTAGTGTTATCTTTTAGCAAAATTAAAACCTTTGCTGCAATTAAAGTTATGGATGAAAGTGCCAAAAACAGACACTTTTGGTTTGTCATAACTCAAATTACATCAAATATATCACCGAGTTTGTAAGGTCTAATGCCAAAAACTTGTGCAAAGGACATTATTAGGTACTGTTGCATGGAGAGCTATGATATCTTTCGTGAAGTTGTGCTAGTTCTGCGACACCACTCGCCTTAAAGCAAAAATCAGAACAAAAATTCCCGTAGATTCAAAATGCACTGAAGTTTAGCAAGTTAAAGCATAGCGGAGAAGGAAGTAGAAAATAACGGATCACTTACCATCGCCGGAACCTAAGTTTTGTCTGTCGAATACTTTCATCGAGTTACCGCCACTAGATCCAGAGGAATAGTGTCTGGATGGGACTTTGTCTTGGGCAATGAGAGCGTCAAAGTCATCCTTGGGCAGCCCGTGTACCATCCCATTGTTGGTCCTCATGATTTTATCGTTCCTGTAAGTGGAGCCGTCCCCGAAATCGTTCTTTCTCTTGTACGCTTGCGAACGATCGTAGTAGTTGGAAGAGACCGGCATGAGGTGTTGGTTGTTCACGGACGGTGTGCTCATGTTTTGGTTGTAATGCATTTCTGTGGTCTCCACGGGGTTCGGGGTTCGATTTTGGCGCATCAGTGGTATGTTTGCCATTATATCTGAAAAGGGTGAGACATGTAGTAAGTATTATGTAACGAATGTGAAAACTAGAATTTTTAAGTATAATACCGGTCTGCCCAGCGGTTTTACACGCCGCTAACCGTTTTTCCACGACAATAAACAATTTTCCCGGCCTTTAATACTCAGAATTTTTTTTCTCTTGAATCTCTCTAACTATATAAAAAACTACATCAAAATCCGTTGCGCTCTCCGTCCTTCCAAAAACAAAAAATTATATAGTCATCACCAATCAAATCTTGCATTGCTTGTTGAAGTCCTTTTCCTTGTTGGTCTGCAACTATCAAAATTTTCCGTTTCATTTGGTCCTCGTTTGTTTCTATTGGTTTGCTTATTTGTTTGGTAACCTTCTTTGATGGTATGTTATGGCTAATTGGTGATAATATCTCGTTAGTAATCTTGGTATCAGATAAATTTGCATGACCTTTTCTTGGACTTAGATTGTACTCATTTTTTGTGCTGTTAACATTTTTAGCTTTCTTCTTTTTTGTTCTTCTTCGCCAAGTGGTATTTATTGTATTTGTTGATGTGTTTTGTTTGGGATTTGCGCATATTAACAGTAAGTTTTTTATCTTATTTTCTTGTTCGACTATTTTCTTCTCCATTTCAATCATCTCTAAATGTACGTTTTCAACTTCATTTTCTGCAGCTTGTAATGATAATTTTAAATCCCTTATTTCTATCTTTAAGGTTTCAATTTCCCTATTCTGAAGCGTAGACAGGTCTGGTAGACTTTGGTAATTGCAGCTTAAATTCGAGTGTGACAGAGGCGAGCTGGAAGTACTTTCTCCAGTAGGCGTAGTTATATCGGTAGGGGCATCGCCTCTTAATTGTCTTCTCTGTGTTACGAATTCATCTTGGTGTACCAGTATTTTTTCAACAAACTTTGCTGGAGCTGAAGTGATTTCAGTGCATTCCGTAATATGCGATGTCGGCATGCTGCTAGAATGTGTTTCACCGACGGGTTTTATAGGTTGAAATGAGATCGAGCTTTTTTCGTGCACATCGGTAGGAAGGGAGGAAACATCGATATGAATGTCTTTCTTATCGGATGTATTTTTTTCTTTCGGCGTTGATGAATGAACTCTTGCTTTAGGTAGTTTATTTCGGGTGGTTATCTTTTGGGATTTCGCATTACATTCTCTGCATTTCCAATTGTTTTTATTCTTTAATAGCCGAAATAGTTTCTCTGATACACCTGCGCAATTATTCAGATGGTAATAACAATTGCAGCTATTGCATTTTAGGTAATCTCTACTTGTAATATCTTTGTTACATTTTGCACATGTGTTTCTTAGTGGTGGTCCCATTTTTAATAAAACAAAAATGCTTAAAAATGCAAAAAGTTCTTCACTTCGTTACTTTGGCTCGAACCACAAAAAACCAAACAGGAGAAACAAATGAAGCAAAAAAAATATACAACAGTTGCTCGGGCTCGAACCATGACTCTCTGCGTGAAAGGCGACTGCTGTGACCGCTTAACCAGATCAGTCGATACGGTAAGAGTCGAATTAAGCGATCCATTGAGACGGAGATAGCTTACTGTCCAGTTGTTGCGTGCAATACGTATGTGCACTGATCACTACGAAGAATAGGTCATAGCACAACAACAAAGAACAAAGAAACTTGTCCGTTGGATATTAAAATATGAAAATTAGCGTTTATGCACAAGTTAAAACTGTAATGTTTGTTTATTGATTGGTTCAAGAGTTCATACGGTACCGTTTTATACACTTAGATTTAATATAACTTGTCACTAACATTGTTTTAACACTGTTCGTATTGTAGTTGTAATATCACTAAATTGGTTTGTTAATTTTTCCCACAAACATTTTCACAAGAGAGTTATAAGGTTAAAAATTGATTTATGCATTGTTCACTCCACAAAACGAAGTTTTACTATTTTTTATAAAATTTTGCACAGAGGCTGATGTTAATACTAGAGCGCCACCTGGCGGACTCTCCAAATCTTCGTAATCACTACGAAGAATATGACTGTATTATATTCTTCGTAGTGATTATATGGCGTAGCGGAAAGTACCCCTGCCTGTTACGCAGAGGGTCGTGGGTTCGATCTCCACAAGACACAAATATTTGTTAAATCCATTTTCAAATATTTGTGTTTAGTCTGGGTGTTTTCTATGTATAAATTAAAAAAATATAAGTTATAATATCAGCTATCTAGTTCCCATAGTACAAGCTTGCTTAGTTTGGTTCTAGATGGCGCTGTGTGGATAGTCAAGGATATTTATTTATTATTACTTTGTGCGTCATTGTCTGATGTGAAGTCATTCCTCGGCGTGGCCCACGAGTGTTCCCGGGCTTCGGCCATGTCTTGTTCGCTGCTCGAGACACATTGCACCATGGCCTGAAAATACAGACAACACTTTTTACTAAGACTTATAATAGTATACAATATTCAATAATTATTTATTTTTGTTAATATTTTGCCGTGTGATGCTGGCCTAGAATTGCCGTGTGATGCCGGCCTAGAATTGCCGTGTGATGCCGGCCTAGAATTACATCACCCCATTTTTTACCCAAGGGTGTCGTAAGAAGCGCCTACGGGACTCGAGGGTTGGATATGTATTGCAATTTTAGGCGATGGGCTGACAACCTGTCACTAAAGTGATACACAGTTATCTGATTGACCCTCAAACTTTTGTCAGACGTGGTGTTAACGCTCTGCCTACTCCGTAAGGGATATAGGCGTGATTTATGTATGTATGTAGAATATTCAACAGATAACATTTTGCTATAATCCTTGACATACATGTAGTAAGTAGACCTTCTTAAGGCGAGCGTTCTCGTGAACGACCTCGACAGTGGCGCCACTTCACAAACAAAATATTTTTCTCTTTATAAAAACAATCTATAAGAATGTCGGTTGCCCAAAGTTTTAGTATTATCCTGAAGTTAAATTAATACCTACAAACTCAATAAAATATTCACTGTAATTAAATTTATGGGAATTAATACCAAAAGTGGCAGTTTTAAGGCACTTTTGGCCATAACTTTAAAAACAGCGAATATTTATGCAAACAACGATTGCATGTTCTTATTTAACATAAGAGTAATACTAAAAACTTGGGTAACGGACATTCTGAAAGATTGTTTTTATAAAGAGAAAACTTTATTTATGTGAAGTGGCGCCACTGTCAAGGTCGTTCACGGCTACACTCGCCTTAAAAGAGCCAATTTTGTCTGCCAAGCGTGGTGAGTATGGCAACTCCCAGATAGGCCGATGTCCAGTAGTTGCTTGTTGTGACTAATGTATGCAATGTAATCTGTGGTAAATAAATGCTACTCACCGATGAGTTGGCGTCGGCTGGTTCCGGCGACTTGGTAGTCGTGTCCGCGTAGTTGGCTTGCGTGGAGAGGCAACGGTTCCCATACACGCGGGGACTTTGCGCCGGCTCCAACGCGCCCAAAGGACTATGAGTTGTCGTATCAGGCGGACTACTTCCCGATACAGCGCCACTAGGAGATTTCCCTCCAACAGATTTGTTGACAAGCGTCTGAGTAGACACTGAATGGCGTAAATGAGCGCTCAAACTGCCTTGTCCTAACATGCTGAATTCGTTCATAAACTTCACGTAGCCATCAGCGTTATCGAGCTTGACTTCGTTCTCGTTTAGCTGAATTTGGTTCAGGGTTATTGGCTTGTCCTCTTTTTCTTCCTGGATGTTTTCGATAGGCATCTCTATGTATCGTTTTTGGACATTCGACATCTGTTTGGAGAGGAGGATGTTGGGATCTATGCTCAGACGGGCAGAGCTCGATCCTTGAATATTGTTAGAGATTTGGCTGTTGTGCGAATTAGAAACAAGTGTGGTTTGTTGCTGGACGATTGTAGTGTTCTGTTGAACGAAGGTTGAGTTGCTTCGTGTGTTACTCGAGCCGAGAGGAGCTTGCTTGGGGGACACAGGAACCATGACAGTTTGTCCCATCTGGTTGGTCTGGATGAATTCTTGAGTCTGCACATTGCCAGACCTGACTTGATGCGGGCTCGTGTTGAATGTCACGTTGGTAGGACTTAGATTGGCGAGAAGCGGGCTGAGTTGTCCGTTGAAATTAGGACTGTTCATCATGACTTGGCTGTTTGGCGACAGAAACTGCGCGCCAGGGCTGTGTTGTGATTGGATGATCTTTCCTTGTTGATTCTGGGCCCTAAGGACGACGCTTCCGTTAGCCCCGGTCGCGAAAACTCCAGAGTTTTGTACGGGAGTCAACACGTTTTGGCCGTTTACAGTTTGAAGTTGCAATTGTACGGGCATTCCTGTAGAGTTGTCTTGTATGATGGCAGTTCCGTCGGCCGTCATGACCATACCGCCCAAGTTAGGCACAATGAACTGCTGGAACGCAGGGAAGTTCGGTACAACTCCGCTCGCGTTGTTGATCAAGTTCACCGGTTGGAGCAAATTGATCTGTTGTGATGGAGACGTATTCGTGATAATTTGTTGAGATCCGAAGTTGTTACTATTGCCCTGTCCGTTCATGACTATGTGAGCTGGAGTTCCGGATTTTCCAGGAACGATAGTCAACGCTTGAAGCATCGGCGGCGATATATTATTGTTAGGGGATAACTGGAAGCCCCGAGGCGAAAATTGTGGACTAGTGTTATGTTGTGGCGAAGAATGCACCATAATATTGCTAGCGTTCTGCTGAGGCGCAGTGATCTGCAGAACGTTTGTGATGTTCGTAGTCTGACCTTTCCTTTTCTTGTTCCTCTTTTTCAAGCTCTCGGGAGAAAGCATCGCCATGCCTTGGACGAAGTTCTGTCCGTTTTTGACTTCTATCTGCCTTTGGTTTTCGTTTGACTGTCCCGATACGGTTACGATTTGCGGCAGGACAGTGTTTTGTTGTATGACCTGGCCGTCAACAGCCATCATCGGTGGTTGTATGACGAACGGTGCCTGTAACGTGTTGACAACTACCGTGTTTTGGTTGACCATAGGTTGAACTCCCGCGGGCATGACAGAAGTCGTCACGTTGGTATTCGCATTCGACCCTTGCATTTGTGATATCGTAGTGGTAGTCTTGGGAGGCGGGGGAGGCATGTGGTTGTTCGACACGATAATTTGACCAGTAGACGAAATAAGGATCTGTCCAGGCGTCGTTCGTCTGCCCGGTAATGTGTTTGTTTGAGTGTTGTTACTTTCAGACTTCGAAGGTATACTGCCCATAACGTTTTGGGTTATTTCCAAAGGAGTCTTTGTGATCATATTCTGCGCGGTCGTACCGGCTATGTGTAGCGAGTAACTAGTGGGCAAGTTTACAGAATTTATGAACGGGTCGGGTTGGTTGTTCGGGATGGCGTAAGTCGTGGCCAAATTGACGCTCGGAGGCGGCGGTGGTCTTACGAAGTTCACTTGTGATGCATTGATGGATGTCGTAGCGGTATTCGCCTTGCCTGCCAACACTGACGTAACGGTATCACGGGTGACTGAAAAGCTGGCCATGGTCGTGACGAAGGTTTGTACGTAGCAAGCTTGTATAAGCGAATGCGCCGGCCCTCCGCCTAAGTGAGGAGGCGGACAGTAACCAGGCATGGAATTCTCTATTCTTCTCCTGTTATCCATTCTAAACGTTTCCGCTGGCGTCTTCACACCAGGCTTAACTCCGACCATTGATATGTTGTCCACTTCCATGAGATTTTTGTTCACGTTATGATTCGATATGAAGTGCATCATTTGAGTCCCGGTGATTTGGCTAGGCGGTCCGGGAGAGTTGTAAGGGTACGCTTGGTTGGTCCCAGGCGTTGAAGGGTTGCTACCAAAGTTGTCCTTGCAAGAACCAGGGTTGTAAGCCGGACTAGGCATAGGGAATGAGCAATTTTGTTGCATGGAATTGTTGCTTCCGCTGCTATGCGGGGTATCTGTACTTCTTGAGCTGTTGGAGAGTGTCGGGGAAGGTTCAGGAGGTAATGTTTCTGGTGGGGAAACATTGCTAGTGCTGACTGTCCCGGCTTGTATAGGACCGCAGCTGTCGTGCATTGGACTCCGATCAACGAAGGTCGACGACGTCACGGGATTTTCCTCAAACCCGTGTCTCGGACTAGAAGTACTTCCGTCTAATTCTAGTTTGTAAACGTTCGGCTTCATATACTTCAACCGCATGTTATTATCATGGAAGTCGGGGCGTTGGATGTTGCAACCTTTGCAACATTGTTCCGGTCCCTTGTCGGATAACACGCTGCTGTCTGGAGTATTATTCGGCGATGGCGACGGATGAGGCACCATATTATTCCTGTACATATTCGGCACTTCACAAGGTTTCGTTAGCTTTCCTTGTGGGCCGTAACAGTTGGGGTTTTCGAAGTGATTTCCGTCGAACGAAGAGTTCATCCCGACTTGTTTAGAAATAGTGTTGTTTAACAAAACGGTTTGCTGCGCTAGGTAACCGCTAGGGTCCTCCATAAACGACGGAACATTGTTATTTGGCATCTCATCGCTTTTTTGTTCTTGCATTAATCTGACTGCTTGGTTGTTATAAGTTATGTTCTTCTCATTAGGGTTAGCCTTCTTTCTTCCTTTGTTGGTAGTTTTGGTTTTTTTCTTGTTGATGTCGACGCCGGGCCACTGTTGGCCCATTATGTTGTAGTGCTGTGGTAGCGGTGGAACTCGCGAACACATCGCTTGGTTCATAGCTTGTTCGTTATTGGGGAAAGGACTATACGACCCGGATGAATCTTCTGACATGTGATTTGAAGAATCTTCGAAATCTATGTGATCTATTTTCTGTGGTTTAGGACTAGGGGAGGTTAAAGCTGTAACGTTGCAGTCGTTGCGTTTGACCTGCCACGGAGGTGTTTTCGCAGGATTGGTTTTGACTACGGCACCATTTTGAATCACCAGCTGCCCTTGAGGTACGTACTGATTTTGATTTATCAGTTTGTTTTGATTGATGTTTTCTGCCAGCTGCGTTCTGAAACCCTTCATAGCCATCTCTATCTGCTTTTGATTCTGTTGAATGAAAATCTGCTGTTGCTCGTTTATTTTCTGCATGACTTCTGGAGTGAGCGGTTGGTTCAGACCGCAGAATATTTGAGATTCCTCTTCCTTCAGTGGTTTATTCTGCTGCATTTGCTGCGGATGATCTTTCTTCTCGTCTTTATGGTCGTTGTCATTGGACAGCATTGTGTGCTGATGTACACCGACTGTGTTTTTGAAGTTTTGTTTGTTGTAGCCGGTGTTTACGCCGATGATTTGTCCGTTAGTGCCTAGAACGGGCATGCCTACATTGATATTATTGGACCCTGCGGAAGACTGTATTGGCTTGTCCACATTCTCTTGTTGCGTGATCCAGCCACTGCTTACTGTGAGATAATGTGAACTCCTTTGGACGTGCGTCTCTTGTTTGATTTCGTTATCAAGGACTATAGTATTCGGCATGTGTTGAACGGGTGCTAAGTTTGGCAAGTAATTTTGATTCGGGCGCATCCCTACGCCAGGCGACATTGTTCGGCTATGCTCGCTGTCCTGTGACTGGAAAGTGCAAATACAAATCATTAGTAAAATGCTAATGAAGCCTGAAATCAATAATATCTACTTAACAATTCTTGTTTAAAGTAACTTGTTCAAATTGATTTAAAAAGGCTTTAAATCGAAATATACATTACACACTTTGTTTGTTCAATGATAAAATGTCTATTGCGATTAAATTGGCGTAGAAAATCGACGAGTCGTTTGCGCCAACTGGCTATAAAGTTGGCGATACCCGCAGGCAGTGCCGCTGGCAGCTGTTCAACTCTTATCGGGCTATGAATACGTAAACTAAAGCACATATTACCTTGAAGTCGTTGAGGGGTCGCTCCCTCTGGACCATCATCTGAGATACACTCATGTTCGGCGGGAATCCCGGCCGTTTCTTCATTTTCTTCTTCATTACAGCCACTTCTGTACCGGCCACTGAAAAGTTACAAAGTTTTCGATCACTAAACGATCAAATTGCCGTGTGATGCCGGCTTAGAATAGCATCACCCCATTTCTTACCCGTGGGAGTCGTAAGAGGCGATGAAGGGACTCGAGGGTGTGTATAGCAATTTTAGGCGATGGGCTGACAACCTGTCACTATGGCGATACACAATTTTCCCAATGACCCTCAAACGTTTGTCAGACGTGGCGTAAGTGGCCGTTTACGCTCTGCCTACCCCGCAAGGGATAAAGGCGTGATATATGTATACGATCGATACGATACGATATAGTAAACGATCAAAACATGCAACCTACCAATGTATCGTTCAAGGTTGTGAACTAACAATCGATACTCGTGTTTAAAGTGTAATAACGCTTGATAGATACGATTACGTTAGCTCGACCGTACATAAAACATTCAAGGGACAGAGTTACCGCAATTTGACGGAGCTTTATTATTGTACCTAAAACGTTTTATGTTGATGCTTCTATTAACTCTTTTCATATTATTACGAACATGCGTCATATAAAACTAGGTTACTTCACGATTACAATTATTACTTGGGTTAATAATATACCCAGGGCTTTATTAGGCCCTTTCATCAGCATATAATTCTGTAAATACGCTGTAATGGCAGTTAAACGAGCTAATTTTACTTGCGTATAAAATCGCAGCGTTTAGCCGCCGTAAATGTACGAATGGGGCAAAAATTTATTAATGGAAGGGTCACTGAGAGGTGCGTAGAACAATTACGCGGGTCTCTACATTACGGGAGAGCGTCACGTAAACACGATTTCACGTACAAGTCGGTTTCCATTGCTGGTGGGCGAAGTGTTTTTGTATCACGCCACAGTTCAAAAGCAGTGATGGACGCCGACTATGCACCGGGGACTCGCATAACGTTGCCAAAGCCCAAAGGGTCATTGAGCGAAAGTCCCGACCGCGTGACATTACACCGCTCTCTAGACGACCTAAGGACTGTACTCTAAGATTAAATAATGAAAAATGTAGTACATATTTTATACATGAGCTCAGAATAAATCCAGACAGCTATAATCGTGATTTATAAGCTAAATTCAGCAGAACAGAAGTTTCATAAATTTGATATAAATTACATTTCGAATAATATCCATTAGTGAGGAATATATAAAACCTCATTCTAAATACTTCATAATCATTTGAAATTGTAAACATTTAATATCTACCCTTTTATCAAACTTCGCGTCGAGTTCACAACAAAATCTATCAAAATATTTCCTAACATTAAAACCAATTTCCTATGGAAACTGCGCCCGACCCAGATTGTGGGCGAGCGAAATGGAAAATAAACTGATTCCACAACAAAACGGAAAGGAGGAACCGATGATCGACCCATTTGTATGTAAACGAAACCAAAGATTACCATTATGGCTTCTAAATCGACTTTCATCAAAGCCCATTGTCAAGTTAAATGGGGCTTTCGTACGATCATAAATCATAAGTCTTTATTAATTAGTCAACACCGTGTTTTATCATCAGACAGGAGAACATCTTAAATATTGTTTTCGCATTGTATCATAATTATGAATATGAAATTTAAAAGTATTCTGGACTGGTAACACGATAGCGCTTCATAATTAGTTAGCGAGCCGAGTATAATACCGTTATCTATTTGCACATTATCTGGCAGATTTGCAATTAAAATACGGGTTGTGTGCTTGGGAGGCGGGCGGTCGAGGCGGCAAGGCGAGGCGCGTGGGGTGCACAGGGCGGGGGCGGCGGGCGGCGGGTGGCGCGACTCGTCAGATCAATAGTCGGGGGGTGCGCGCCGGCCGCCGGCCCCGGCCCCAGCTCCCGCGCGCTCCAAGCCACCGCCGATTGTTTCAAATTACACCAGCCCTTTGTTCCCGCCACTGATCGAGTCGACAGAGTTTTTGTTTCCTCTAAACGGCCGACTTCCTTTACGGTAATTACGCAATCCTGTGGCTTCGCACACGTTTTCCGATCCGACCCCAACATCGGACATTAATCTCGTTTACGACTTTATCTCCTCAACCGCCTCCTTAGTATTCATCGGTATCATCGGCTGAGAAAGTATTTTAATTGCGACTTAACGACTTTCAATAAATTCTCTTCATACATAAATCATTCAAATCGTAGTGATTTTGTAAAGGTTTAGTAATTAAGTATGCAAAACGGTGGAAAACAACATCGAATAAACGGAAGAGGGGGATAAAGCGGAGAGTAAATGAGTGGTGTGGCGCCCGAACTGGGACCGCGGGGTCAATGATAATACAATTTCCGCAGAAACGGATTTACCAGCTATTCAGCATAAGGTTTCCGTGTTTTCATTGTTATGATTATTATAATAACCTTTTATTACTATATCCAAAATTTCTATTTATACTAAATTCAGTAAAACAAGCACATTTCCTTTCTTAGATAAAGCGGGCGATGAAACTAATCGTTTGAAATTGACGTTGGAAAGATGTTTGAAGAAAGTTTGTGTTTTAAAGCGGTTGAGAAAAGGCAGGCGGGATTGCATTCCGAAGGGGTGTCGGGTGCGCAGAGCATTGCAGGTTGTTACTCCCGGACGGACGGTTGACGAAGTGCAGTTACCCGCTATTCATGCCGCACTAAATGCACCTACCCCCTACTCCCCCACTCACTGCCACTTAACAACAAAGAGACCGCTCTACCCTCTTTGTTACAAGAAACAACTCACTACGAACAACCACTTTTCAGTGTTGCTTTCAGTCCCACAGAAATAGATAGCGACTACTTAGCTTGCATTATGTACATGTAAATGAGATTTCATTGTCTTATTCCACTTGTCAAGAAAAATAAATACTGTCTGTAAAATACGATACTTTTTGTGGTATATATTATTTTAAGTCAATCTTCATTTATGTTATTTCAACAAACACCTTGTCTGATTGTTTACCAACACGTCAATCAACTTTTTGTTACTGTGAAGTTGTATTCATATTTTTATATTCCAATGCAGTAATGGCTCGTTATGCGGACAGTTATAGCACTTGACACGTGACATGAAGAGGGTATTTGGAGTGAATGGATCTCATCGAAGACGGGGTGATCCGTCCGGAGTCCGGTGCGGGTTTCCCGGCTAATCCCGTTCGGTTCACACTCGTGTAATTGGATGAAGGCGGGCCGCCCGGGCGCGGAGATTGTGCCGGAACTCCGGCAACCCGGGCCTCCAGCCTGACTGCCAACTAATCGGATAATACCTACTCCCCGTGCACACGGATGTAAGCCGAGCTCACCCCCGATACCTCCATTCAAATCATCTCCAGGCACTTGACTGAAAAACTTTGTCACTTAAAACTTCAACTCCTTCGACAGTAACATAAAGAACGTTAATTCAAAAGCAAATGCCCGGAGGGGCGGGACGTTTTATATTATGACGGAACAGAGTTTCACGCGACCGTTAAAAAGCCTCTCAAACAAAGCGACGCGAAAACGACGGCAGTAAACTTAAAACCCAATTCTTTTTATAGGGTTATCGTAGACTATTATAGATAGTGTTTTTAAACAAACATTTTTGGTGTCGATTTTTTCCTACCTATATATCGTCAACATCTTTACAAATAGAAACTTTATAAGAATTACAATGAAGATTGCATAAATTAACCAGACAGCATTTAAAGAAGGATATTTATCACTCAGCCTGTACTAGCCCTTACTTTATTCCCCCGGTACGTAAACTAATCTCCTTCTACAACAAAGCTAGCTTAGTATTTCACTCTGGCGGAAATAAAATAAGGCTATGAATACATCCGCCCACGGCTGGAGGCTGGCATGACGTGAATACCGACGGACGTCAATGCACTACAGTACCAAACACAATTTACCCTACTATTACGCTGACAATTTTCTACCCGCTTTCTACCCATTCCACGCTCCCCCCTATCTTGGACATGAATAATAATTTGTTTATTGTGATCTCATTTCTTCTTGTTTACTCGTCAAATTGGAGATTGAGTTTCGCAAAGTAATTTATTTACCCTGACGACGCTCTTAGCGAAAATTGAAAGAGCAATCCGATAAATTAGAAATTAGAGATTCTTAAGGCAGATTGGCTGTCGCTTTGTTGAGAAATACACAACAAGGAAAACCTTCTGATATAGAATATTAATATTTTTTCCTTATCGATCGTTTTGACTGATTGACAATTTCGATTCGGTTGATGGATGTCGAGTAGATTGAAAGTTGCGTCAATTTTTCATGCCTATGTTGTTTCAAGAGTATTAAAACGATAAGAGCTATTCTGGTAACTAAATTAAATTATGCTGTGAGTTGATTAGGCTTTAATATGTTACTACTGACATAAAAATGCTGATTCTCACATCATCATCACAACAGCCTATAGAAGACGTAGGCCTTCCCGAAGGTACGCCATAAAGCACGATCTCTCGTTTTCGCCATCCAGTCACTACCAGCCGCCTTTTTTAAGTCATCGGCCCATCTGGCCGAAGGGCAACCAAAGCTTCGCTTGTTATAAAAACATTTACAGTAGAAAACAGTTTTCTACTCTACTTTCTAATAGTTGTGTTCCGTTCTATTGCGCAACGCTCCGCGTAATGCAGTATTTGTGTGACGTAATAGTAAGGTAAACATTTAAACGTTTATGCTATTGCGGTAAAATGTAATGCTACGTTCACACTTTGCACCTACTCCTGCTGCTGCCGATTCCGCGAATATTGCTCTAACTATTTTTATTGCTGTAACAATATGCTGTCATAGCAAATAGCTCTTTTCGCAGCAAATACGAGATAGTAATACATTTCACTCGCGCCCTTTCTGCCGTTGCTTTGACTTCCACACGAAAAAACCGACAATCGAGGGAGCACGGGAAGTGGCAGCGGCATGACAACTAGCAGCTTGAGTAACCTGTTTACATGCTCGCTCTGCCCACTTCCCTTCCCATAGCTCGAGTGTGTGAACTCGGCATAATTAATATTATTGTTTCCTTACCACTACAAAGCCTTGATAGACGCCTAATGTATAAATTTTTCCAAGCAGAAGAATCTGTCAACTAGCTGAGATGCGTGCAATGTGCATGCTGATTGGTCAGTGGTCACGAACCATGTCATTAATTTATGGTATCTGTCGTCTGGTTGATGTAGCATTTATTTATATATTCAAGATTATTCATATTCTTTTATTTGGTAATACAAACGACCACAAAACCCTGATAAACAACACACTAAGTGCGAATACTTTCTGACATAACATCAGACCTATAAATCTGATGTAAAATATCGCGTATTGGTTAGTTAGAGGTCATTTATGATGAAATAAAAATTTTAAGGCTTTAAGCTCCACAAATAAAATAAAATAACAGCTACAACACAACAGTCCACTGCTGGACATGGGCCTTCCCCTATTTACTACTAAGTTTAAATTTACATATTCTCAATAGGTATTGCATATTTATATTTGTATAATATCACGTAAAATTATAAAGCCGTGTGATGCCCGCTTGGATTAGCATTCGCCATTTCTTTCCCAAAAGTATCGTAAGAGGCGACTAAGGGATTCGAGGGTTTTATGTGTATTACAATTTAAGGCGACAGGCTTACAACCAGTCATTATATACTGATGCACGATTTTTCTAAAATACCCCTTAAATATTTGTCAGACGTTGCAAAATTGGCGGGTATTGGATGAGCCGCGGTAGCCCAGATGGAAGAGGCGTCGCCACTAGTGATGGCAAAAGTCAAAATCCTGCCCGCGCTTGAAAATTTTATAGAATTTTATTTATATGTAGCACTGTTTTAAAATTTTATATACAATTAGAACTCAAACAGTTGCACATGTGTCAGGTGAATACGTACTTTTTTTCTGGTCTGCGGGCGGCGGCGTGGCGGGCGACTGCAGACTGGCCAGCAGTTTCCGCTTGTGATTGCAGAGCTTCGTCAACTCCGCACCAGACGCCGGCTGATATGGTTTGCTCGCCACCTGTAAACCAATACGCAACAAGGTTTAAAACAATTGACCAATACAAAAGTACGAGTACCTGCTTTTTCTGCCATGTCAATTCAAATCAAATGATTTATTTTCTAGAATTTAAATAGGTAACAAAATATTACAGTTAGGTATTTACAAACACAAGCAGACATATAATGTGTTGTTTATAGTAAACAGGGCTGTTTGAGAAACGCAACCAGCTCTCCAATTCACTGGCTTACTGTGTAGATGAGACCACCCCAAACCGGTTGTTATAATCCTTAAGACTATGAATTCACCCTGTGGTCATGGTTCGCACATTTTGTTAAAATAATTAATATTGGCAGAAACTAGATTAAAAATGCAATATTACATCTCAATCGCATTACTGGGAATGGCAAGTAATCAGAACTGGTGAGTACAACATTACTTTACTGCGAATTAGCAATGTATCGAGAGCAGTAACTTTGTAAGAGCTATGATACGGGGCTATTTTCACTATTTTAATCGACAACGTGCGGTATGTATCCTGTTTTCGATCTACTTACAGATCGAGTAAAGGTCGTAAGTACCGACAGATCTAAATAAATGAAATAAATTCTGAAAATGTTTTAAGGGATGAACCAACACATCATACTGAACAACTTTCTCTAAGAAACATAGGTTGAGAAATGAAAAATAAATTGAATTTCTCATACAAATTGACTCTGGCGGCTGGTCTGATACAGTTTGTATGGAAAGATCGCTTTTTCAGTTTCATGGGCTGGTTCACAATCTGCAGCATTTTTTACATCGAATGTATTGACGTAAATTTGTAACTCTTGTAGGTGAAAACTTGTCAATGGCCCAGTTATGTTTTTCTATCGTACTATTATTGGTATAAATATTGGCTGTAGGTAAGTTTTCCTGTTAAAATTTAAAAAAAATTGAATTGCACACTCCAATTTAATAACTAATTTTATTGAACGAAAAATATCCGGAGACACTTATCTGTATCGTAATTTAAAATCCCCGTTTGTTTATTAACTTGCCTATAACAAGAAAATCTTCTTACCAACTTTATTTCTTTTGAATTACACAGAAATAACCTGTGATTACTGTTGTAACATAAAACCACAATGTTACATCTATCAATGCTCATTGCAAACTATAAAAGCAAGGCCCGGATAGAGTTTAGTGTTTGGATATTGGATGTTATCACCG
The DNA here is from genome assembly GCA_027580185.1 of Tuta absoluta. Taxonomy (NCBI): domain Eukaryota; kingdom Metazoa; phylum Arthropoda; class Insecta; order Lepidoptera; family Gelechiidae; genus Tuta; species Tuta absoluta. The sequence continues at coordinate 3,249,528 of JAQAHW010000004.1, forward strand.
CAACGTCCTGCGCTTACAGCATCGCCATTAAATATAGTGATATTGGTAAAGATCTTCTTGCTGTGTGGTGCTGGCTTAGAATAGCATCACCTCAATTGTACACGTGGGTGTCGTTAAGGGATAATCCAGGGAACGGGCAGCAGCATTCCGTGCGAATACAACATCTTACACTGCGCTCCCCAATCCGCCTGCCAAGCGTGGTGAGTATGGCAATATCCCCCGAAAGGGGAGGCCCATGTCCAGCAGTGGACTGTTGTGCCTGTATAGATATGTAAAGATCTGTGGATGGTTGGTTTAATTAAATGTAGGATCAAATACCACAGTACCTATACAAAGCAACTTTAATTGGACTGCAGGGCGCGCGGATATTGCAATTGCACAGCCAAAATAGAAAGAAATCCTGCCAGTCGAATTTATACCACAAAACTTTAAAAGTTAAATAACTCGGAAACTATAAAAAGTTGCGGAACATAGATACATGGGGGTAATTCGGATACCCTTCTGTTTAAGGCATTTAAATTTTGACTTTCGACGTCACTCTTCGGGCCACCTGTATATAAAGTAAAGATCTGTGGATGGTTGCTTACATTTCGATTACAATGTAGAATCAAAGAGAGACAGTCGTCGCTGCAAACTAAGTATCACGCCAAGCCTGGCTAGACAAGGCGTTTATAGATCTAGGCAACTACCTACACCTGGTAAAAATCCACAGTCATCAGTTTCTGTCGAACAAGTTTTGTGACAGGATAAGATAAGATAACATTTATTGATTTTTATTATCCTTTTTATTTTAATTTTTAATATGCCAAACATTATAAAAAGAAAAAAATGAACGAAACTGAATACAGCAAATATTGAGTTCACTAAATTAAACATTGGAGGACACCTAGTATCTAAGATACAGGCAAGGCCTAGTTTAGATACTAGCAAAATTATACTAGATTATAAATTATACCTAGCTTTAAGTTTTGTTCTACAAATTTAGTTCATGTATCTAGTGTATAAGTCATTGTTATTTTGCAATAAAATCATTTATTATTATTATTATTATTGATAACTTTGTTACACGTCATTTCATTATACATTAAGGTATCATCAATTCATAGGGGCTAAGAGTATATATTTAAATGATATAGAGATCTATGGAAGAGTTGCTTTCCCTTCGATAACAATGTAATAAACACTCGCTGCTAACCAAGTATCACCCCAAGTCTGGCTAGACAAGGCGTTACTAGACTAGGCACTACTACACTACCTACACTTTCGGAAAAATCAACGACAAGCTTCTGTTGTACAGTCATTTGACTATTGCCAAAAGTAAATCTAAATCTGAATGGTCGTAGTGGACTTCTAACGTTGTCCATTTAAACAGCAGTTTGCGTTTGCAAAGTGCTCTTTTAAAACTTCCGCCAGACTAGCCCTTTCAGTTATCTCAAAGAGAAAATCTTTGGCTTTAAAACGAGACTAGTAGTCCAGTACAGCTGGCATTATTTGAGGGCATAACTTACAAAAATTCTGTTATAAAGTCGCTTACTTTTTGGACGATTGCATTATGTGTACTTGAAAAGCAAATATTACATTTTGTGTCATTTTTAACGTTTGCGTAAATTTTTCGAATGTCGATTCAATGTATGGTAGCTCGGAAACCATTTTTTTTAAGTGTCTTTAAATATCATAAAATATACCAGTATTCTCTATGTAACAGTTTATTCAGTGTCAAAACCTAATAGGGAGTTTAGTCGCTGGATAGATGGCGCTATGCTTGGGACGTTAACGTAAGGAACGGAACGTCACATTATTTCTCGATTTTTCCACTTGAATGTATGAGATCGTAAAACGAAACGAAACTAATCATTCATCAGTTACATCACTCGAATCACAGAAATATTTACTTTCATGAGTCTTCCTGCATATTAACGTAAACCACAACGCAAACAACGTACAAACAAAACAGAGTATTAACTAATAACAAAGCGCGAAAAACGAGAATAGATTCGGAAAGAACAATTACTTTCGTTTTTTCCTCATAGCTTTGGCATAGGTATAGTAACGAAGTCAGTTCAACGTCATCTACAGAGTGTTTGGAAACTAAACCTTTTTTTTTATTCTCAAAAAGAAAACTCCCTATTTCAGTCGTTTTTATACACCACAAACGAAAGTACTTTAGCACATATCTAAAATGACATAAAATAATAAATTGTGTTCGGTCAATGGTCCAGAAACCATAAGCCAAAAATAATCGACTTTAGTATTTTTTAAGCATGAAAGGCTAGCGAGACTGGGCTATAGCGCGTGATTCCTGAGCACCGTTGCACATGCAAAGTGATGCGCACAAAGCCTTGAGCTGATAAAAAAAAATACAATGTGGATTCCATGGAATAGATATGAAATGTAAAAAGAGTCTATACATGACAAAGTAAGTTCCTCATTCCAAGATTTCCAAGTCGCGAGAGTCGGATAAAAAAAGGCATTGCCATGGGACCAGCCAAGTTAACGTCACGACATGTAACATTGCTCACTTTGAGTCGCCAAAAAGGTAGGTAACTAACTAAATAACTTTTTTTTTCATTTTTTTTTTCACGTAATATACATAAACATACAATTCAATAAAATGCTTTAAAACTACATAAACGGTGTCACATGCTTTTCACTAAACTGCCCCAAAAACTATCCAGACTGACTGACCGTCTGTACGGATGAACTCCTAGAAAAATCGCTCTTTTTCAACGGGAACTCCTTATGTAAGTATACCTTAGAGTTAGAGTTTGCCGTGTGATACCGGCTTAGAATATGCCTTGTGATGCCGGCTAAGAATAGCATCACCCTATTTCTTTCTCGTGGGTATCGTAAGAGGTTATTTAGGAACTCGGACTCGGAGAGTAACATGTGTATTGCAATTTAGGCGATGGGCTACCTGTCATTGTGATGATACAAAACTATCTGAACGACCCTCAAATATTTGTCAGACGTGGCGTGATTGTCCGTTTTTACGGCCGTTTAAGCTCTTCCAACCCCGCAAGGTATATAAGCGTGAAATGTGTACCTTAGAGTTCTGATTATTCAATTTACATCTGTAGCACTGTAGCGCATGACTCTCTCAATCCGCAGTCCGCACCCTGCCGGCTGACCGCCTACTGCGCACCGTTGCACATGCAAATTCGTGCACCACTGCAGCATAACACATGCTGCCGACATGCTGCGTTCTACATGCCCTGAGCTAGTAGGTCTACCGAAATACAGGACGGGGGTGTTTCCAAAACTGAGATTTTTCTTAAGAGTGAGTAATCTTCTCATGATAACTGCTCGAAAATTATTACAGCGGAGTGACACCAATGAGTACTTATTTAAATTGAAGAACTTTTAAATAAGAATGTCTTATACCTACTAGCGAAAAAAGCTAGCACTGGTATTTAAGGCTTGGCCGGTCCGGTGGTCAGTGGCGTTGAGAGTGAAACCACTAGACTATTCTTCTGGCCAGCAAAGGGTTAATCGGAATAATAAACTCATGCTTTTAAAGCAAATCAGTTGATCGCCATCTTACCTTTAAAGGCGTCATTTTCTTCGCACAACTTGCGCACAACTTCGGCTGACAACCTGTCACTATGGTAATACACACTTTTTCGAATGACCGTGAAATATTTGTCAGACGTAGCGTAAATGTCCGTTTTTTACTGCCGTTTTCTCCCAACCTACCACACAAAGGTTGAAATGCGTGATATATGCAAATATTTTCTTCATATTTCGGTAGTTTATCTTAAACAAAGTCAGTCGTATACAGCCCCAAGTCATTTGCTCATGCAAAAACATCCTGTATACAAAGGCAGTGCCTTCTACACGTAACCTGCTGTTTACTCGGGCTAACAGGGATCGCCCCGCACTAACTAACAACACGTTAGCGTCTCAGCGCTAATTGCCTCGTCTTGAGATATGCAGGGACTACTATGTATCCGGTGTAGAAAATTGAGTAACGTACTTTTTAATGAGATATTTATCTCGTCATGTTACTGACTAAAATCTCTAACTTCTCTAACTTAAAATAGCACTGACACTTACTGTTAAATAGGGTTAGACGAGGATAGAAGATGATCGTGTCTTGAATTGTCTTTGATTTTACGCGGTATCTGTCAAAATTAAGCGGCGATTATAGTAGTTTATGCAACTGTCATAATATGGGGGTCATTAGAATGCGAGCGTCTGTTTATCACACGAGGCGTAGCCGAGTGTGATAATAGATTGACACGAGCATTCTAATGCCTAATTATATGCAGTTGCATACACTATTTTATCTACACTCTAAAAAGTTTACTCAGTTGAACACTTTTCCAAACGTCCGCACCGGCGATTGCAAGGCCCGATACATGGTCAAATTCAATACGAGAACGTAATATGGCTTGATATGAATTTATAAAGATTCTTTACTAAAAGTTGTTTAGATGTCGAGTCTCAACAGCAAATAACTAAACAACTGAACAACACTGAACAACAACTGAACAACAACTGAACAAGATCGGAACAACAACTAATCAACATCTGAACAACATCTGAACAACATCTCAACAACAACAGAACAAAAACCTATTAAAACAACTGAACAACATCCGAAAAATTACCGTACAACAACAACTGTCAGGTGTGGCGGAAGATAGCGATTTGAGTATTGGAAAAAAAACTTCGTTTCATTTCTCAACTTTATCGTATTAAGAGTTTTCTCATTAAGCCATTACGCTTCTGTAATTTATAGTAAACCCTAGTTTTTATAGGCAGAATGCATAAAGTAGGTCATTATGCATCTGTTTTCGAATCAGATGCATAATGATCGAATCATGAATCGTTCAAGATACAAGGAAATCTGCGAAATGTCGCGGAAATCATAGACTATTAAAGACATGTCATGACTGAAATAGTCTTCTATTTCTTTCTAAACTTATTCATCGGAAAGTGACAGAGCTTTTTTTATTTAGTAGTTTTAGTCAGTAACGTAGAATCGAGACAACTGTATTGAAAACAAAACATTTTAGTTCATTTATTAAGTCAACTTAATGGCTAACAGTAACAACAAAACGCAATCAGTGAAATCACAACCAGTGACGATAAAAACTTTGCTTAGTTCAACATCAGTAATTTCGCTCTTGTCGGTGGAGTAATATCCAATCTGCTCTATTTAGAGCCTTCTCTTTGACTTCCTTATACGACATGACACCTATTTTTCGACTAGTAGTCGGCGGTTGAAAAACTCTGACACCAGGGTTCATCGGGTCGTTGACGATTCGGTGTCCCACACGAAAAGAGAAGACCTGTTTTTTCTTTGATCTGGTCCATATACATTGCTTAGTTATGTAAGTTACTTTAATTGTCATGATCATACCCAGCATGAACTCTTTGATATGTCCTGTCAAATCCCCAGGGTACTTTAGAGAACTAGCCAGTTCTTTTCGATCAGTGAAGATCATGAGTGGAACAGCGACTTTTGTAACAATCCTTAATCTATGGACTAAACAAGTTTGTTCAAACAAAATAAAATAACATCTAGTTTACCTACGCTCCATAATATGATTCGATACACACATTGTCACGCCTACAAAACCCTTGTGGGGTAGGTAGAGAGTAAACGGCTTCGAAAAACGGACATTTACTTCACGTCTGACAAACATTTGAGGGTCATTCAGAAAATAGTGTTTCACCATAGTGACAGGTTGTCAGCCCATAGCCTAATACACATGTAACCCACAACACAACAACAGTTAATAAAACCACTAACAATCTTGTAATGACTATATTAAGTCCCTTCAATCAAAAGGAGGCCATGTTTGCCCTTGTGCCACTTAGCGTACAATCACATTTACAGAACAGTTAAACATAATTAGGAGTGTGTAATCTACTCGAACACGCAAGTAATTAATTTAAAAAAAGCAATAAAGTATGTAATTGCGAAATCCGTTGTGATATCCAGTTACTTAAGCTTTAAAAGAAATAAAACAGCTCGTAATTTATACTGACCATAAAAGACATTCTTTATTGTATTGTCTACAGGCAGACACTGATACAATTGGTATAACGAGATTGCCGAATTTGGCAAAGACAATAAACACGTGATGGGGACAAAGGGGTACAACAGCGTATCAAGCTTAAGGCGGCATTAGTCTCAAAAAGTAAGTCCTTTTCGCTGCGTTAGAGAAACAGACGATGAAAGCTCAGATCCGGAAAAACCGAACAGTTATTTAATTATTCAAATATATTAATAAATATTTCGAAAAGTAAACCTATAGATTCATTACTAATTTAATGAGAAAAAAGAGGACACAAAATAAGATAAGAAATGATGGATAACAATCAAATCGTTCAGGTTTTTAGTGTATATAACGGACTAAAAACGCAAAATATGAACTTACCCTGCGATTTTTTTCTATCTAGACAATTTCATTTAATCGTGTTTCGAGCCCCATAGTTTTGTAGCATATATCTTGAAGTTTTACTAAGAAAAATATCGTCTCACTCATAATTTGGAGATTACAGGTAGGGGATACAAAATTACGAAAACAATCCAACCATTCGCGGTTGATTTCTAAGCCCATTTCACCTTAACAGGATGTCTGTCTGCGCCGATAAGCCAGTGCGTTGCACAATGCAGCGGTCGTTTCAATATGAAACCAATCAACGTGATGGACGCCACCTCGCTGCAGCCCTGCGACCAAAGACCTGTCACATAATTGACTTGCCATTATATTCACTCTTCCCTTGATCCCCTTTTTACCCTTACCCTTTTAAATTATAAAGAAAGGTTCAAAACTAAACTGTAGCTTACGGTAATGTTGTAGTTAGTAGTTAGTTTGTTGTAGTAATACGTATGTATGTTGTTGTAGTTATATTTATTAGTATAAGTGTTGTATTGTGTTGTGTTGTCCTGATTGTTTTTAATCTGAGAGACCGGTCATTTGGCAGTTCTTCAAATCCCCATGATCTTCCAACCTCGACATTGGCAGAATTGTCCCTGTTACCACAAGTAATATTTATAAAATTGAATTTATTTGAACATTGGTCCCTGTTGACAGAAGCCATATTTATAAAATTTAATTGAATTGAAACGGGTTATCTAGATAACAAGTGCAGCGCCATGGATTTTTAATTCATTATTCGTTAAAGTGACCCTACAGCTCCGTTGCAGTAAATAGTAAAATCTGTATATCTTATTCAATCTGTCCGGTTATGTTCAACGAGAACAAGCTAAAAAATTTGGCTTTGTCTTCGATAAACACCCAGATTTCCAATATTTGGGGCATTCACTAAACATTGGTGAAGGCTTAGCCGAACTCTAAGTCTATGCCTATTGCTAATGTTTAACTAAAACAGCTAAAAGAAAATCCTTCGCCTCGACTTTGTCGACACGCTTAAAATAATTGTACACTTTTTCTGCGTGTGACAAATGCCTGGATACAACGCCTGGACAGGTCCGACATACGTTTGGATCGTCAACTGCGGCTTACAAAAAATAATCGGTTGTAGATACGTCTTTACATGCGACACTTGCCTCTCATCTAACCACGGACCTCCGGTGACATTTCATGTTGCTCTAAGCGTGGAAGATTCCACCTGTTGTGTACAATGTTTAGCGTATGCCAAGTCTATGGATGATAGATCAATGACTGCGACAGACGTCGCCCGGCCGTGTCACGTTGGTAACTAATGACTCTGGTTTTAATTAATAGATACATGGCTCCGCTCTGCTCTGTGCTGCTGCATAATTCATTCCGTTCGACACTGAGAGGAGGATCGCTGAACAAGCCTATAAATGATGACATTCATTAGTGTCAGGAAGAGTTCTAATAACAATGTCCAAACGGGAATAAAATGATTTTGCTTATTATTAACACTTTTCTGATGTTTTCTTTAAACTATGGGGCTCATTATTTCAGCACAGCGTGGGTCGCTTTTCACGAAGAAACAAGCATCAAATCCACCGATTGGATACTTGTTTTTCACCTTTATATTTGGGGTAAAATTTTACTAGTGACCGATATCGAAAACTCGATACCGGCTGGTGATAACGAACAACTATCCTCAAGGACCATAGGTAAAAACATGAAAAAAAATTGAAACTCCCATATAAAATTGCCGATCAACTGAGTTACTATGGAAATTCAAAATATTTTTGTCCTACTTCAACCTATGTTCCTTGGTAAAAGTTGTTCCTTGTCACCAGTCTGTCTTAGGATTTCGATATCGGTAACTAGTAAAATTTCACCCTATAGAATGAATAAGGGCATTTAACATATTTAATTACCAGTCGCGTAAATCGAATAATAATGCAGAATATTTGAAAAGCAGTCTTAAATTGACAAGCTGTGTAGTTTGAGTTGCGTATCGTTCGGTATCGGACACGCACCGGGGTGGCGCATGGCGGCACGACAGTCGTTTTATTTGCGTGCGGCGACTGAATGTCACGTAATTTGTCGCCGTATCGTCGGTAGCTCGCCACTAATTAACGGGGACATTTACGGCTGCCAAACTTGCCTGTATCTGTACTGGGAGGGTGGCGCGCACCCCTTTCGGAGGGTGGTTCACCGGCACTGCATTCCCTGCAAACTTGCTGTTGCCTTCCGTTCGCAGCCGCTAATAAATTACGTACGGGCGACCCGACTTATTGTATCGGCAATTTGAATACAGAACACCGTCCACTATCCACTATATCTTCATAGAGCATAAATTGTCTTTATTGCGATGAGGTGCAAGCTTTGGGGCTATAAGTTAGCAACGACATGAAATCACGAGATGTAATCATGTTGTTGAAAGGCAAGTGGTCGTAAAAGTGACTCTGTGTTCCCCTCGACTCTTTATTTAGGTCAAACTGCTCTGAATAGAAACAAATAAGTATTCATGAACAAAATGGGTTCCCACTGGCTCCAATGATAAGCGGAAAACAGGTTTACCGACGTCAACTTAACGGACAGTAAAGAAATAAGGAAGTAAACTTAATTACTTCTCGTTAACAGAATAACAATTTGTGTTGATTAGTGAAAGTAAAATAGTATACCTACATACTACTGAACCGCTTGCACATAAAGAGGTAGCATGTGAATAAAAATATAAATATATGTAACTATTAGGACCATAATTGAGAAAATTGGCCAAGTGCGAGTCGGGCTCGCGCACGAAGGGTTCCTTACCATTATGTTCAAAACGGCATAAAAATCACGTAATGTTGTATGAAAGCTAAAAATTAATTTTATATAGTTTTTTTTGTATTTGTTAGTTGTTATAACAGTAATATATTATCTGAAAAAAAAACTGTCTTACTATTACGATTTATAAGATACAGCCTCCAAACGATTATAGATAAAATCGAGCAAAAAAAGAAACACGTTTTATGTATTGGAGCCCCCCTTAATATTTTTTTTCGTATTTGTTGTCATAGCGGCAACAGAAATATGGGATTTGTGAAAATTTCAACTCTCTAACAGCGTTTGCGAGATGCAGCCTAACTGAAGGACAGACATAGAAGTTTCAGTAATTGGGTCCCGTTTTGACCTTTTGGGTACAAAACCCTAAAAACGGTGTGAACACACCGACGACAAACATGTTAAATCAGTCCACGCGGCGGTCAAGCCGCGATGTGATATTAGTTATTTGTTCAGGCCTCGGAATGTTTGCCTTCAAACAGTGCAACACTATTCACCGATTGGGGTGAGGGTCGTATTTCTATGTGTATTGAATATCGACGGCCTTGACCTCGCGAGGACGAGGGGATGTTTACACACACGGAACTGGCTTTTGTGGTGACTAATTCGTAATCTCCCGGCTCAGTAAACCACTCGTCACGTAACACGTTGCGCAGCTCGACATAGCTCCACTAATTGGATTGGCTTCAAACGAGGCTCACCACTTCCTATTCTCGCGTCTTCGCCACGTCAACCTTCTCCGATTTAATAAGATTATTTGGGATCGTGAACTTTTTATAACCCTCATTTCGTTTAATGCCCTTAAAACGCTTCCTCAACTTTTTGCCCTTGTGAGTGTGTGGCTTCCATTTCATTGGTTTCATATTTTCAAAAGATTTTCATTGAAAGTTACCGTTCTGTGTATTGTAGAAAGTTTCTCACTGAAAACGATTTTTAATTCAATTTATTATTTCAAACTTCTGGAGTTGATGATTTCAATCATATGTAACCGAACAATATAAGCGTCAAAGTGACTAACAGAGGTGTTGGTCGGACAACACCTTACACTGTCATTATATATGGCTCCATTCTCCATCGGGAGCTGGGATCGGGGTTTACAATGGCCAATAAACAAAGCTTGTAGATTGTAGACAAAAGCCAGCGGCGGTTGGTGGCCAGTAGAGGCAGGTGAGCTCCTGCTCCCCACCGTTCCGGGTGAGCTCCTGCTCCCCACCATACAGTCAGGTGTAGATTGAAAGCCCCGGGGCTAAAAATCGTAGAGTCCACAACTAAAAAAAAAAAAAAAAGGTATCTCGCTATCGAGGCGGCGGAGCATGTCGCTACATACAACTGCCGGTGAATGCATGTATTGTGCCATATGCATGCGTGTTAATAGATATCGTGTTGCGTGGGAACAGAGAACTACCCCCGTCCGATGGCTAGATATAGGTAGGTACACACTAGCTCTATTATGAAGCACACAATAAAGCTAATGAATCTGCGAACTTACGCCGCCGGAAGGAAATTAGTTCTGATGAAATTAACACGTGCAAGCGTGTCATGCGCGAGACACCGAGAGGCGTTCTTCCTCGTAGTCTCTCTACCCGTGCTCAATTCGTAATGCCGGATTATTTTTTATGATTTGTTTTGAAAATATAAATAAAATAGAAGTTTTTTCAATAATTTAAAATAAAGTTATTTCTATTTTTAATAACTTTCTTAAGTTTTGGGGATGTAACGTCACAGATTTTGGTAAAGTGTTAAAGTCATGATGCCTTTGCACAAAGAAAAAGTTAACCATAGACAAGGCTAATATCAGTTACAAAATTCTTTTATTTACTAATGCAAAAGCATTTATTCATATTCAGGTTATGAGAAGTCATACAAAAGACATCAAGGGTAAAGATATTTTATTACATATCTTAAGTATTAATACATTTCAGTAGATATTGTAAATAAAGTATACCTAGTTCCCGAAATGGTATTGTGATTTTTCTTGAAATCGACCATCTCAGCATACGGAATTACGTCTCTTCACTTTTCACGTACGTAACGTTTAAATGTTAGATTAAAGCTAATATAATGAAATTGAACTGTTAGCTGTCTGTTTTTTCTTTGAAAGTAATCGAACTGAACACAAATATTTCCAATTATCTAATAGGGGGATCTACCCGCATATAACCAGCAATGATTAACTATTTCCATAAGTTATGCATACGAGAAGTGTTTATGGCTCCGGCTGTTGTCTGTCGTGACAGCCGTAATAGTCGTGTCGTTGTAGCGGTTGTAGACGTCGTGAATCGTGAGGCGGTGGGGACCATGGAACAAAATACAGAGAAAGAACTGCCCTAAACTTAGGCCCTCCGAAAGCCATATTTGACAGCTGTCATCTGCATACTAAAAGAGTTGTCAACAAAGTAAAATGGACCCTCTGCCATAGCATTAGCACGAGTCTGACAGCTGTCAATATGGCTTGTTAGGACGGCCGTACTTTAAGCAATGGCGACTTGATGCCACCAATGTTGCCTATACGTCATCAGGTCATTACAGATAAGTTCAGGTGTCGTTATTGGCGGCGGGCGGAAGGCATTGCGTAACGTAACCCTCGCCCCCACGCACCTTCTTCACCTGAAGCTATAGATAAAATGACATACGCCCTGATGCCCAATCTTATATGTATTTGTTCTGTGGAAACTGGGGACCTGCGGCGCGCGCGCACCCAGCTAGACCCAGCGCACCAAGATACAATCGCGGCCACACTTTCAGCGGCTGCCAGGACGTTTATAGACCATTAACTCACTATTTACGACCTACACGACTACACTACCCATACATTCACCATTCCGACATCGCCGATCAATTCTTCTATAAACCTTAAATCACAACTTTAATACGCGCTAAATAAGGTGACAAACATTCAGTTGTAAATAACCCGATTAAGGCGGTTAATGTTATACTTATAATAATGGCACGTTAAAACAATAATATCCCTGGACGAGACACACAGGGCCATCTAGACCTAAACTAAGCAAAGCTTGTACTATGGGAACTGGATAGCTGATATTAATACCTATTTATACCTATACTTTTTTATAAATAAATACATATTATACACAGAAAAACACGCAGACTAAACACAAATATCAGAAAATTACTTAACAAATATTTGTGTCTTGTGGGGATCGAACCCACGACCCTCGGCGTAGCAGGCAGGGCTACTACCCGCTTCGCTATCGGGCCAGTCAAAACACTTGCAAAAGACACGAATTTATATTATCTTATACCCAATAAAATTGATTTGTGTATTCTGGAATCCGTGACATTTAAAATATCGTAAAGTTTCACCTCGGTGTCATGTAAACGATCGCGACGCAGCCTCGCGATGGAATTTTATTGTGTTCTCTTCCGCGAGAACAAAGAATCGCGGCGGTTCCGCGTGGTAACCCGTCCGAGTGACATTTAAACGATCGATCGAGCTCGTGATCCCTGTATTCGGCATTTTCCCCGCTTTACAATCAATCCGAGGCTGCGTTAATAATACCATTGTAGTAGTATTACATACATACATATTTCACGCCTATAATCTCTTGCGGGGTAGGCAGAGCGTAAACGGCCGCAAAAAACAGATATTTACGCAACGTCTGACAAAAATTTGAGGATCTTTCGAAAAATTGTGTATCACCATAGTGACAGGTTGTCAGCACATTGCCTAAAATTGCAATACACATCCTCGAGTCAATTAGTCGCCTCTTACGACTCCCACGGGCAAGAAATGGGGTGATGCCGGCCGTGATTCTAAGCCGGCATCACACGGCAAGTAGTATTATATATGATTATATTATCGTTGCCACTGTTTATTTATTGGTTCCTGCTCGCTAGCCGGTTGGCCGTTGAAGGTTGTTTCTTTTAAACAATGCTACAAAAAACCGTCGCCTGACAGCTAAGTATAATGTATTTGCAAATTATGTTTGTATTAAATTTATATGTTACAAGTATTTATAAGTGATTAACGATGTTTATGTAATCAAACGGATTATTAACATATGAACACCTATTCAAAGCAAAACCAGCTGATTGTCCGTAATATAGATGGTTCCGTGCTTCGTATGGCACGTTAAGCCGTCGGTCCCGGTTGCTGTCTATGATTACTTAGACGGCGGTAGGTGATGACCAACAACCATGATAGCTTGTGAAAATTTCAAGGACTACACCTCAGGTGTACAAAATGTGAATAGTCCAGACAAATAAAAAAAAAGAAAAAAAAACTAAAATGTACCTGTAATTTTTTTAATAATAAAAATGTTAATGTAATTTAATATGCCGTGTGGTGCCGGCTAAGAATAGCATCACCCCATTTCTTTCCCGTGGGTGTCGTAAAAGGCGACGAAGGGACTCGAGGGTGTGTATTGCAATTTTAGGCGATGGGCTGACAACCTGTCACTATGGCGATACACAATTTTCCGAATGACCCTCAAATGTTTGTCAGACGTGGTGTAAATGTCCGTTTTTTGCGGCCGTTTACGCTCTGCCTACCCCGCAAGGGATAAAGGCGTGATATATGTATGTATGTATGTGTACCTGTAATTTTTTTAATAATAAAAATGTTAATGTAATTTAATGACATGTAACCTATTTAAGCAATAAATCTGAATCTGAATCGGAGAGGCCTAATAGTAGTAGTAGGCGGTTGAGATACTGACTCCAGGGTTCATCGGGTAGTTCATCGTCCCACACGTAAAGAAGAAGAGGAAGGCCAAACTATACCTACTCCAAACCGGCAATACAATTTTGCAACATCTACAACTTTAGCATTGAATATCATATTGTTTAGTGTTATACAGCTTGCAATCGGAAAGTGGTCCCACACGTAAAGAAGAAGAAAGCCAAAATATACGTACTCTAAACCGGCAATCTCATTTTACAACAATAGCATTGAATATCATATTGTTTAGTGTTATACAGCTTGCAATCGGAAAGTGCAACACCTTGTTATGCAGTGTAAATAGACGTAGCTAGTTTCTAAACGCCGACTTTCCCACAGCGCAGCCGGAGTGCATTGCGGAGAAAGTGCCGACCGCGCAGGGCACCGTACATTCCGATCCGATAGGGAGCCCCGTTTAGAAAACCGACTATGAAACGAATAAGTCAACGCGATTATCAAACTTAAATCTTGTTTCGGTCGTGTAATGCCGGCTTAGAATAGCATCACCCCGTTTCTTTATCGTGGGAGTTGTAAGAGGCGACTAAGGGACTCGAGGGTGTGTATTGCAATTTTAGGCTATGGGCTCACAACCTGTCACTATAGCGACACACAATTTTCCGAATGACCGTCAAATATTTGTCAGACGTGGCGTAAATGGCCGTTTTAGCGGCCGTTTACGCTCTGCCTACCCCGCAAGGGATAATAGGCGTGATATGTGTATGTATGTATCTTGATTCGGCTTTCGTGAAATCAATTTTGTACTTTGTAAGTTTTAATGAAACGTAGGTCTATACAAACTACCGGGTGTAAGAGATGTACCGACAACTTTGCTGGGATGATTACACCATGGAACTAAACAACTTTTCCTATGGTGGCAGTGTTAGGAAACGAGAAAAATTACGACCCGTTCATACAAATTCACGATCAGCTTATTGACTTTTGTATGGGAAGTCGTTTATTTTGTCGTTTACCAACATATGTTTCCTAAAGAAAGTTGTTCAGTTTCATTATCTCATCATGCCTGCAAAGTTGTCGGTACACCGTCCATTACAACTATATGCATACGAAGCAACAGATAACCTACATCCAAAAATAGGTTTCGTAAGCAGGTATGAGTAGTATTAAAAAGGTTTAAAAGTTTAACAGCATAGACCGTTAGTAGAGCGGTTATTGACCCCAACACTAACCAGTATCCAAGCCATGATATTAACTAGCAAAATTATTATTTTAATGAATGATTCGATAGTTACTACTACGTGTATACGTCGCAGTAGTATAGCAGAATTAGTAATTCAACCAAAAGCCCGAATATGGCAATCCAAGACGTCATTCTACCATCTTCCTAAACAAGTTCAGTAATTCGGACGAATATATAACTGGTTTTGGATTTTGGAAAACGAAGAAGTTCAAATTTTACTGCATTCTAATCGAATGTAATCATGACTATTTTTTATTTCACTTTTATGGTTGTTCCTCATTTCCTTACATAGAAACAATAACTTAGGTACGAAGAAAATAAGTGATTAATTTGTATTTAGATGTATTCTACGAATTGATCCCTAAATTGAAGTGATTAGTTAATTATTGGCGCATAGTTGTAATGAAGGGTTCTAGGTGGGTTGATTACTATCGCCATATTTCTAAACACGACTGAAAGGTATTTTTTTGTTTTAATCTTTGTAAAATTGTATGTACCACCTTATTTTATTTATAAACACAAAAATAGTCATGACGACACTTAATTACAAAAAGGTATATTTTGTTTTTCGTTTGTCCATCTTCCTTAACAACTTTAGTTCCGCAACAACCTGGTACGGAAGTTGATATCTACAGCCTGGGGCGCCTCTCCGCAAGTCCTGCGTACGTCAGTCAGGTCTAGCACTCAGTTTTTCAGCGGGAGAGTTCGCATGTCCGGTGTGGCACAGATCCGTCCACGCTAAACAAGTTGATGTTGCCTTGAATGAGACCTGCAGGATAATAACAGGCTGCCTCAAACCAACACCAGTCAATCTCCTATATCCCCTGGCAGGTATAGCTCCACCTGAGGTACGAAGAGAGATAGCGTGCTGCAAAGAAAAACAAAAACAGCAAACTGACACAAGGCACCCACTGTTCAACACAAAAGATGTAGTTCCAGATTGAAAAGTCGGAATAGCTTCCTGAAGTCAGTTTTAAACACACAAACAGATATAAACAATCCAGATGAAGCTCGTCGCAAATTATGGTCTGAGAAATATCCCCCTCCCCCTGATTACATTAAACCCGCTGAAGAGCTTCCAAAAGGTCACAAAATCCCATGGTCAACCTGGAAAACTCTAAATCGGTTGCGAACACAAGTTGGCCGTTGCAGGTTTACATACATACATAAATCACGCCTATATCCCTTCGGGGTAAGCAGAGCGTTAACGGCCGTAAAACGGATATTAACATCACATCTGACAAAAGTTTGAGGGTCAATCAGATAACTGTGTATCACTATAGTGACAGGTTGTCAGCCCATCGCCTAAAATTGCAATACACAACCCTCGAGTCCCTTAGTCGCTTCTAACGACACCCATGGGTAAGACATGGGATGATGCTATTCTAAGCCGGCATCACACGGCAATTTAATCCGTTGCAGGTTTAATCTTAATAATAGTGGGGATATAGCTCTAACCCATCTTGCGACTGTGGTGCCTTACCGACTATGCCACACTTGATGTCTTGCAGTCAGTGCCCTAATACCTGCACCTTGTCCGACTTGTATGACGCCACCGACTGCGCCGTAGCTGTGGCTAATTTCTGGTCGAAATATATTTGAGTTATCGACACGAAAGAAGAAGAAGAACAACTTTGGGAATTTTTCCGAATTCTTAGTTCTGCCATATTACTGCGACATAGGTACATAAACGCTAGTGCCTATTAAGTTCACTGTAAAATTTAGACAATTTACTATTTTATGGTCTAGTTTTTATCATTCCTATTTTAAATCATTGAAGGTATTTATAACCCAGTTAGTCAAAATGTTATTTGTGTTTATTATACAGGATGCAGTAGGTGTGTTTTGTGATTTGTCCAAGGCGTTCGATTGTGTTCATCATGATACTCTTGTCAGGAAGCTACATCACTACGGCGTAAAATACCAGGCTCTTAGTCTTTTGGAATCATATCTTAATAATAGAATCCAAAAGGTTGATGTCAACGGTGAAAGATCATCTGGATCAAAGATAAGAATGGGCGTTCCGCAGGGTTCGATTCTTGGTCCTTTTTTGTTTCTCGTATATATTAATGATCTACTATATCTAGTTAAAGAAAAACATGATATAGTTTTGTTCGCGGACGATACCTCTCTACTTTTCAAAGTAAAGAGGCAACAACTCAACTATGACGACGTGAACAAAGCTATTACCGATGTAGTGCAATGGTTTACAGTAAACAACCTACTATTGAATGAAAAGAAAACTAAATGTATCAAATTTGTATTACCAAATGTTAAACCAAGCTCTACAATTATTAAGGTAAAGGATGAAAAGTTGAACCTTGCAGCCTCAACTGTATTTTTAGGCATAACTTTGGATGCCTCGCTCCAATGGGGGCCACATATTGAGAAATTGTCGAAGAGACTGAGTTCAGCAGCATACGCAGTAAAAAAAATAAGACATCTCACTGATGTAGACACTGCAAGACTAGTTTACTTTACCTACTTTAGCTACTTCCATAGCTTAATGTCTTATGGCTTACTATTATGGGGCCATGCTGCGGATGTGAACAATATATTTGTTCTGCAGAAACGGGCTGTTCGTTCAATTTATAAATTGTGACTATGAGTCTCCTTGAGACAGAAATTTAAAGAAATCAACATATTGACATTTGTGTCACAGTACATATACGAAAATCTAGTATACGTAAAAATAAATATAGATTCTTTTAAGAAAAATTGTGACAGGCATAATTTTAACACTAGAAATAAGGAGCAACTTGCTGTGCACATGAGCAGGCTTAGTAAAATAAGCAAAACTTTTAAGGGCAATTGTATACGCTTTTATAACAAACTTCCTAAAGATATTCAAGACCTACCCTTAAATAAATTTAAACCAGTAATTAAACAAAAACTGTACAAGAAAGGCTATTATGAAATATCAGACTATATGCAAGATAAATCTCCATGGGTTTAATTCAAATGTTTAAGTAAATATTTTATTAGACGAAACAAGTAGATTTATCTACTGCAATTTTTTGTTATTATTATAATATTATAATTTTTTTATGTAGCTATTTTTGGGCTATACATATATATTTTTCGTTATTTCCAAAATTTGCTAGGGCAGCTTAGGGCCTAGAAAGATTGTTAATTTAGAGCGGGAGCACTTCTGGGCAGGTTTTTTGGGGGGTTTTTCCTGTTCAGGGGGTCCGGTTAATTATACGCATGTAAATAACACGCTTTGGAAATCTTGACTAAAATTTGAAACAAATGTCGTTAACAAATGGTAGTGGCGTAAAGTTACGTGCTGTGTTATTAACCTGGCCAGCCCCGAGGCAGTGCCTTTATTTTTTATTTTTTTTATCCCGCCCGAACCGGTTTTCTATTAGGACAATACAAAATTGTTATAAAAAGAAGAAGATTGCGTTATGCAAATTTCTTTTTTTTACAATGACCGATCATGACGTCAATAAGTGATAATGCTATCCTACATTGAATAAAGTTATTTCATTTTCATTTTTCATTGATGACTTTTTTTAAGTGGTCCGAATCTAGACATCTTTGAGGCATTAAAAAAGTACATCAAGAGTAAAGATAAGTATTTTATTAAATATTTTTGTCAATACACTATCTTGTTATTCTAATAAGAAGATAATGTTAATAAAGTAGGATTCTCGAAATGGTTTTTCCTGAAATTTACTAATTTAGCATACCTAATTCAATTCTGTTCTGCAGTAACGTTTCATCTTTTTTAGTTCACGGTTATTCTTGGCATTTAGGTGCTTAAGATATACTTAAAGATTAAAATTTAAAGTAAAATAATATAAATTGAATAATTAACATCACAACAAGAATAGATAAGATCTAGAACCGTGTCTGGATACAATAAGTTATTAACATAGATATAAAAACTGTACTCATTGGCCAGCACGTGTTTAAGTTGGTAGAATATAAAGAACACTTTAACATTTTAGCGACCTTGGACGAGCAAAAAACTTGTTTAGCTATATAAACATTCGCAAGTGAGATTAATCTGAGATACGGTCTTAATTTTTATTTACTTACACGTGTTTCACAATATTTTTTGCGCAATATCAACTTTTTTACAATATGTATTAAGCCAGTATATAGTAATAAGTATTTACAGAAGTCAGTCATCTAGATTGCTGCTAGCTAAAAATTTACACACGAACATATCACGCCTATAATCCCTTGCGGGGTGGGCAGAGCGTTAACCCGCAAAACGGGTATTTACGCCACGTCTGACAAATATTTGAGGACCATTCGTAAAATTGTGTATCGCCATAGTGATAGGTAGTCATCCCATCGCCTAAAATTGCAATACACGAGTCGAGTCCCTTAGTCGCATCTTACGACTTCCACGGGAAGGAAATGGGGTGATGCTATTCTAAGCCGGCATCACACGGCATTCAAAAATTTTATTTATATTATTTTTAAATTGTAAATTTTATTCACATGACTAGTGATTTAGCAAACGTTTTAGGGTTGTCTGGTTCTTGCATTTCATATCTCGGTAACCAAACAAGATATCGACATGACTGTCTTTGCAAAAGACATACATACATACATAAATCACGCCTACATCCCTTACGGGGTAGGCAGAGCGTTAACGGCCGTAAAACGGATATTCTTATTATATACCACATCTGACAAAAGTTTGAGGGTCAATCAGATAACTGTGTATCTATCTATAGTGACAGGTTGTCAGTCATCGTCTAATATTGCAATACACATCTAACCCTCGAGTCCCTTAGTCACCTCTTACGACACCCATGGGTAAGACATGGGGTGATGCTATTCTAAGCCGGCATCACACGGTTTTGCAAAAGACGCGTATTGTTTTTCTTGTTTAGAAAAACATGGCTGTGTTAAAAACTACGACAATCTGGTCTCATTCAATGCCACCAAAACACAGGCGTGTCATTTCACCGCAAAAAGGAGTCCTTTCGACTGGACACCTACTTTTCGGGGTATATCTGTCCCAGTCTCTGACAGGCTTGAGCTTCTAGGCATGGAGTTGACATCAAATTTAAACTTCGGCGCGACCATCGAGTACAAGGCTCAGACGGCGGCTAAAAAGCTAGGCGTCCTGAATAGAGTGAAGCGATACTTTACGCCTGGACAGCTTTTAACTCTTTACAAAGCACAAGTCCGTTCCTGCATGGAGTATTGCAGTCACCTTTGGGATGGCTCAGCCAAATACCAACTTGCCGCTCTTGACTCGGTGGAACGCAGGGCCAAGAGGCTCATAGGCGACATAAAACTGGTGGACACCAAGCTACATAGCCTGGCACATCGCCGCAAGGTTGCCTGCTTGTCGGTTTTTTATAGATTGTACTTCGGAGAGTGTGCTCAAGAGCTTCACGACCTTGTTCCACCAGCTCCCTTCTACCATCGGACATCCAGACGCACCGCCGGATACCATCCGTACCTGGTAGCCATTCCACCAATTCGGACTAAGCGCTTCCAGTCATCATTTATAATGCGCACTGCTAAAGAGCGGAACTCACTACCTGCGTCTGTGTTTCCAAACGCATACAACCCTAATCTCTTCAAAGTAAGAGTGAACAGGCTTCTTCTGGGTGAGCTCGCTCTATCTTAGACTCTGTCTCTGTCCTATGACCTAGACTAGAGTCAAGAGCAAACCCATCATTAATAAAAATAAATAAAAAAAAACTCATTATCGCAATTATTAAGATGTTTCTACATAACTCGTTCTATAAAACTGTTATTATAAGAGCTGAAAGGGACGATGGTGTACCCACCGAAAACTTTGCAAGCGTGATCCATAAAACTGAACAATTATTCATAGTGAGCAGAGCATGTTGGTAAACGACAAAAAAACGACTTCCCACACTTTGTCAGTCAGCTGATCGTGAATGTGTACGGGACGTCAAACAAATTTTGTCCTTTCCGACCATTGCCTTTATAGCCCATAGATAAAGTTGTTGAGTTTCATCGTCTGATCACGCCCGCAAAGTTTTCAAACCATCTCTTACACCTGGTATATACGACCGTTCAAAATCAACTTTGCATATCCAAAGTGACGTTGGCATGCAAGTTTGCAACGTTGCCACAAGCATTGTCATGTAAACTAGATAGTAACAAGATTATCTGCAGCCTATGCGAGTGGGTGCAACATCACTGCACTGCACCTACTATAGGTAATCTATGTGTTATGTGTTCATAAGCAATGCCATTGGCTTTGTCAATTATTGTGAATTATTCAATTTCTATTGTATTTGTAACTCAACAAAAATAAATTATAAAAAATGGCCAAGTGCGAGTCGGACTCGCCCACTGAGAGTTACGTGACATGCACAACAAGTTCTTTCATATGATACCCTACTTGAACTACTTGCTTCAATTTTGAAATTTGTTCTTTTTCGCAGTTCCCAAAAAAAACATATTTTAAATCAATCTCATTTTAGTTTTTCCTAAAATTGTACTTCGAAACGAAGGTTCTTGCCAATTTCCATAGTTCTAGGACCACGGGTAGTACCCTCTGAATTTTGATTCCCTTGAGAGGTTCAAAAACACGCGTTTTTATGACGTTAATGCCTTGATTATTTTAAACTACAAGCGGTCGTAGATTTGATTAGGTATGTGGTTTTAATATCAACTCGATATCTCTACACGCATTGTTAAATTAAAGTGGCAACAGATATACATATTCTGCAAAAGTTACAATTAGGTATCTATCACGGTTTATGAGATGCAGCCAGGCGACAATAGGTCTCAGTAATAGGGTCCCATTTTGAACCTTTGGGTACAAAACGGTAAATATATTTGTGTAGATGGGTACTAAACAACTTACATGATAATAAACCAAAAAGACTATTTGTCAAAGAGCAAGTCAAATCACATCCAAATATTACAAACTTTATCCAAAGACTCGAAACAGAACCAACAATAGGGGAACATGAACTGAACACACAAAATAAATCCATGACAAGTGCTATTCAACGCTTTTTACAGTACCTACTCGGTTGGCTGACAGGAAAAAAACATACGATGAAAAGAAAAAGAAAAACGTTACACAAACATAATCCAACAACTGGAGTTAATAGTCAAAGCGCAGGAAGGCTTTATTTCATTGGTAAATAAACAGTTTATTTTCCTGTTGCACGTACGCAATGCGAAGAATAAAATAAAAGAATGAAATAGACTTACGACAATGTTGAATTAATTAACAGTGACTTGTACTTGCGTTGCGACTCTAAAAATAGAATTATGGCTGTCAGTGTAATGCAGACCGCTCGCATACTCGCAATTACTACAAATGGTTATTTGCCTAGGATGGCTAAGTTATAACAACGTAATGAAGTGTGTGGGAGTGAATCTGAGATTAATAGCGCTTGCGCCGCTCCAACAGCTCAAAACAGCCACGCTCCATCGCAAACTAAGCGGATTATTGCGCTCTTACTGGTCCCAGTTCCAACAAGCGTTTAATATAATCACACCCATCCACACCTTCGAAACGCCAACATTGTATCTTTGTTGCTAAAAATAAACCCGATCGTAGTCTCTACGAGCAAATGCTACGCCAATCTGCAACTAAATCCACAGAGCAAAAGCAGCCAGCAACATTGCCTATTCAAGTCTCGATCGAGTCGAATCACAACGGCGCTCAAGAACTAGTTACGTCTATGGAATCTCATCTATCGCCGACAGCACGAAAAGATACGAGTGGATCGATTCAGTGCTCCGTCTGAATGTGAAATCGAGATCTCGTCGAGTGCATCTCAAGACGAATGCTCGGAACAAAGAGGAATCGATGAGAGCGGGCGAGGGGGGGGATCGGTGAGTGCAGCGACCTCCCCTCCCCCTGCGGGCCGCGGTGCAATTTGTACATTTCAAGTGCACACAAAGGCGAAGCGAGGAGGTCGCAGCAAGCTTTCACAGAATTAACTTGTCCGTCGCACAAGCACAACTGCGAGTCCCACCTTTATTGGACAAACGAGACCAAATTCGAGACGAATGTGATTTACAGTTGCGAGGTCCCGCTAACTGGCACGGTTCTATGATTAATACTCTCGAGCTTGTGAGAGCTATCAATTCTAATCTGCTGCAGCTAATTCTATCTCGTTCAAGACCCACTCATGTATAAACTTAATCTTGTATGCAATCGAACAATATTCTCTTTTAAAATTGAGACATCAGAAGTGTTCTGGTTCACAAATAAGTGCAAACTTGTGATATAAATATCCCGCAATCCGGTCAAAATTTAAATGTTATGAATTTTAAATTCTTAAGTACGCCTGAGATGCTTAGGTTGCGCCATTACGTAAACAGCCAAATAGTGGAGTACAGAGGATGCAAAGTAGGACAACTAACAACTAGAGTAACATAACATAACGAGGCACTTGTTAGTCAATACTAGTGCGGTCTGAATAGATATAATGACGGTCTGTCTGTCATACATAATGCCACTCTTTTACTGAGCACACGTGGTTGTGCATACAGGACATTCGCAGCCGTGCAGGTGGGTGGGGAATCAATAACACTGACGTAGAATTTACGTGATGCCGGCTTAGAATAGCATCACCCCATCACCGGTGGATGTCGTAAAAAGCGACTGAGGGATACGTTCATCCAACCAAGGAATGGGCAGTATCGTTCCCTGTGAAAACAACATCTGCTCGCCAATCCGCTTCCCAGGCGTGGTGAGTATGGTAATACCCCCCAATATGGGGAGGCCCATGTCCAGCACTGGACTGTTGTGACTGTTTATGTATGATTTACGTATCTGTGTTTATGACTGAATGTATCAAACAGAGAAACAAAAACTCTGTTTCTTGCTCAAAGGAAAAAAAGGAATTCAAATAATATGTAGGCAATAAACTGTGATCATGTCTTTCGCCTCTGAGTCTGTCTTTGTACAATATCATATAAATAATAACAAGATGCCTTTTAACCTTCTGAAATATTCTGTGCGCCGCAGGAATACCAATCAGTTAAAATGTTGAGACATTTAGTATTGATCGCTACTTTCAATAAGCCCTGAGACTGATGTTTGTTTAGTCTCAAACGAACAACAGACGCTATAAAAAGAAAGAAAGCTCATCGAGACGATTATTCCAATTACTAAACATCACGCCCACGGACTCCATTAAAGGTTAGGCGTGGGACGAAATAATCTATACCTTTGCGACTGAACGATCTTTCAGAATAAGCGGTATGCAGGTAACTTCTTTTTCGTGTGGTGGGATACAGAGTCATCCAACGACCCGATGGACCTTGTTGTCAGAGTTTTTCAACTGCCTACTACTAGTTGTAGGCCTCGGACATGGTTGTGTAACCATAATCATAGACAGCAACCTGGACAGACGGCTTAGCGTGCCCTCCGAAGCACGTAACCATCTTTCATTTCGGACAATCTGGTGGTTGACCCTGTAATAAATATCAACTAACTAACTAGGTAAGGTAACTTTTTGATAAGTGTCGTTTTACCTATGTTTTACTTGACACGACCACCGGAAACTTCGCGTCCGTCAGACATTTTAATACAAGGCAGATGACATCACAGACATTATACAGCAGAGCGTATAAATCAAAACGTGTGGTTTTTACGGTTTTACCCTAAACTTGTAAATTGATAAAGTTTCGTGAATTAACATAAAATGATTCGTCCTCAGAGGGGCATTAATCTTATTTTATTGTCCGTCTCGACATGTCAAGGTGACTCCGACATGGTGATTGGAGCAATTATTACTGTCGCGCCTCGCCTTCTGTGCGAAGTCAGTCTGGCCCTTCACTCGATAATTTTGCAACATTTATCATAATTTATAAATACACAAGCAATAACGCAGACCTCATTTCAAAAAACTCTAATTGCACAATCAATATGCACTCCTATCCAACAACTACTTTAACATTTCCATATGATCCGACGATACATAAATATTGATACCGTCATTATGGATACAAATGACCCGCAAAATACATTTTCGTTAATAATATTGTCTGTGAAATGGTTCTTTTTCTTGTCCGTATACTGCTATAAACATTCATAAATGGTTATAAATGACACATTTTCGCTGGGAGAGATCGTCAACGAGACGTGAAGCGTTTTTACGCGTCCGCGCAACCGGCCGGTGCTCAGTCGTTCCCAGAGAAGAAAAAGTGGAACGTCCACAGCGTACAGGCATTCCTGTATGCCGATGAATTGCTTTGCGGAATGCACTGGACACTTGACAGAACTGGTTGCTAATAGAATGAAATTGAACTTATAGTGGGTCGTTTTTCATACAAAAGTTAATTGGACTTATGTCTTTAAAGGAGACAAAAGTCTAATTGAAAAACTCAATGAGAAGTCCCGTGTTGATATGACATTTTCGCAAAATAATAAAATAAATTGTAAACCATAAGATTTCCATATTAAAACCGATTCGCCACTTTACGCCAATAGATGAAGCTACTGCTGCAAAAACATAGTTTGATTTTATTGTGGACGAAATACTTTTCATCTTTTAACCAAAAGTTGTTTTGCACTAAATAAATATTTGTTAAAAATTGCTCTTAATCGTATGTTTAACTCAATTGAATTTCAGTTTTTCGTTTGTATGTAAAACGACCCACATTAGGTGAATAAAATTACCTTAGGATCAAAACTGAAGGTGGTCTCCGGTCGCAGGGGACAAGGCAAGCCGCATTTACAAGTTCCCGTCGTCTGCAGATACTCTTTGAGCTGTGGCAAGTTGCTTAGCGCTGTACCACTGGGGCTGCAACAATAAAACATCAATGTCAATATAATTATCACAGCATGTCTGCTAACACAAATTGCTTTATGTTATTATTAATTCAAGTGTACAAGTCAACTTAATTGTACACTAGAATAATGTGTTATGAAACCGCAGGCTAACATTAAAACAACACATGTGTACAGACGATATTTAACATGCGGTTGGTATAACAACCGTACAATGATTTATTAAATTGTGTGGTATTAATACGCCGGCACTAACATACCATTGCAGGCAGTGTTTGTTCAGAGCCGAATGAACTAACAGACAGGAGTGCCTGCCGGCTAGTAATAAATATACTGTTCATTGCCTACTGAGGGAGAGAGGCAGTGATTCGTGTAAGCGATTGAAAGCGTATTCGCTGTAAAGCGGGCGATGCAAAAGCTTCTAGTCAAGCGTGCTGCGCTTGCCGGCCCGGGCGGCCTAATCACGCGGCTAACTGACTGCGCCCCAGTCAATCGATATTTAATTTCTAGACCCCATTACCCCACATCGATGCATCTCAATAGAGTAATGTTCAAAGCGAACCTTTGAGCTCAAAGATCACCTTTGAATTGAAGCACTCAACTCCTAAAACAATTTTGCGTCGTGTCGAGTTTTGAATTTTTGAACACAGACGCCTGGCACAGAACATTTTCATACGGAGTGCATTTTGAAGATAATACACCCATAACGTGTCTCGATGGGCTATTAAGGACAATTTGCAAACAACACAATCCGTTTTACGATGACAGAACAGAGCATGCCTTGCCGGCGTTATTGCACCTCTTATTCGCTTTACAAACAGGCTCTTTCATAAACGCTCCGCATGATAATTCACGGTGATTGTTCACGGTCTGGTACACTCCGCAAAGGTGAGCCGCGACCGCAAAAAGATTTTTGTTTACCTAGTTTTTTATTCATGTGCGGGCCGAGGCTTTGGCCATACAGGAGGGGTGTTACGCCGTAGGGAGTGCGCGGTGAAATTCGCATTTTGCAATCGCATGCAGTGTTTGGGGGAGCGTGCACAGTACGTAGACAGCTGCCGATGTAATTACTCAACACGCAAACTCTTTCGCACCTTGCACACGTAACTATTCCACTGCCGCTGTTGAATAAGCTAAGTAGAGGTTATTTATTGCATTAAAACGATAATGGAACTAATGGAAAAATTATATGAATTTTAATTATTGTAAGTAAAGTAGTCGACTGACATACATTTAATCGTGTAAAAGGGTTGTGTAACGCGTTCCGGTGTTGGTATAAGAAAGAAAGATGGTATGGGTAGGGGAGAATCGGAAGGGCAAAGACAGGATGACAAGTCCTTCGTCACGGGAGGGGTTCGACAAACTGTTGATGTAACCTGTCATCCTGCCTCACGGGGGATTTGCTGCATAACATAACAAACATTTACCGGTGAATCACTTAAGGGTTCATAGCTTTAGCGGGACATAGTTTAACTGAGGATGTTAGACATGCGTCACATTAATATTCCAAGAAAATATTAAAAGAAACTGCAAATCTTAACCTTGAGAGTATGACTAATCAACTGCGCGCTATTTTACTGAATGTATCCTCGTTGATAGCTAACTATTAAAGTAGGTTCTTATAGCAAAGCATCGACGTACCTATCATTGGAAGTCAGACAAACAACTGAGTTGAATAAGGACTGAAGTATCCCGGTTTACTTGACACAGCACTGTAATGGCGTCGAATTTTCTTTTCTCTCGACACGTTTTCACCCAGCGAAGATTATAAATCACTGATTATTATGTTAGCTTAGCAATCATGGCACAAAGAAACGTATGCACAGAATCTGGACAATGTTCGCACTAAACAGAAATTTTATAGATGCCCTGGTATTGCTTGTTTAGGGTTGTCAAACGTCCGAATAGAGACAGGCTTTTTGTATGTTTGGCTGGCCAATAATATGACAGTGGCCTAAACTGTTTGGCGAATTGAAATTTTACGCAAGACAGATGACGTTCGTGTTTACGTACACTTAAAAAAACGCTAGATCATTGCATTTATACGATGCCCAATAATATCCAAGTGTCCAACCTAGCTATCTAAAAGTCTGGATAGTAACTAGCTACACTGATGCTTGTTTTGAAGTGCCCTTACAACCCTACCCTACCTATACTGATTGATCTCATTTCCTTTGTGATCGCGCGCGGGGCATTGTATAATGGGTGAAATATTCTGGAGCAGTGCCAACGTGACTGCCACACGAGATGACGACAGTTCGTGCTATTGAGAAATTTGTACTTAATATATTGTGGCTATAATAGAACAGCCCTGTAACTAATCAGCAATATAATGCGGTAGGTATTATTTTTTAACTAGATATTCGCTTAGCGGTTTCACCCGCTGCTACTCATTTTCCTGTGGTAATACCTAGTTGTTTTCCCGCGGTAAAAAGTAGCCTATTTGTTATTCTGGCTTACACTCTACCTGTGTTTAAAATTTTATCCAAACGGGCAAGCCGTTTGAGTGTGAAGAGGTAACAAACATACACACAAACTCTCAGATTTATAATGTTAGTACGGATCGTTACACTACGTATTGCTATCCCTAGTAACTACCCAAAATGTTTTTAATATGATAGGTTTTGCAACTACCACTAATGTGTTTAGCGACCGGAAATTTGACTTAACGTGTACTGAGAAGCACGGAACCATCTTTCTTATTAGACAGTCAGGTGATTCCATGGGCGTATTATTAGTTATTTAGGCAGAATGGATAGTATTTAATTAAGCAAAACTTAATCGTATGGTTTGAATTTCTACTGTAATGAGGACTAACCATACTATTAGTTAAATAGCTTACACTAGACGTCGCTTGTATTGTCGTCGCTTCAATACGAGTATCAAGCGGTTGAAAATTTGGAAGGTTCGGTCGGGGCGTCGGTAGCTCAGTGGTAGAGACGGTACTCCACAGGTCCCGGGTTAAATTCCCGGCCGACGCAAATATTTTTTCCAATTTCTTATTTCCATTTATAGCATGGATAGTATCAGTGATTTTCAAAAACAATTGATACCTGCAGGGTTATCTATCAGTCGAGCAGCATTTGTATTGTTACAAGACCGCTTTGTATAGTCAATAATGTGACAACAACATTATCAAAGTGGGGTGAGCGAGTGAGCCCCGATGTTGCGGGTCCGATAACAAGTTGAGTCACGGAAGGGTTTCCCTGAGTGACTCACTCACTACCAAGGTCCCGCCACAGACTGTAATAACAGCTTTGAGCTTTGCGGCTTTCTCATTTTGCTGGACGTGTAATTTTGGTTCTCAATGTAACCCTTCAATGATTGAAAGCGTGAAACGGATAATCAGACCTTTGCATTATACATCCTCATCATACTTTATTTTGTGACTTCATAATTTATATACCAATATCACGCCTTATTCCCTTGTAGGGTAGGTAGAGCATTAACGGCTGTAAAATGCGGTCGCTATTACAACGTCTGACAAATATTTGAGTACTTTCAGAAACAGCAGATAGCCTAATTGAAATTGAAATTCCTTATTCAATGTAGGATAGTATTATCACTTATTGACGTCATGATCCGTCCTTGTAAAAAAAGAAATTTGTATCACACACTTTTCTTTTTTATAACAATTTGTAATGTCCTATTAGAAAACCGGCTCGGGCGGGATAAAAAAAGTGTAATACACGTGAAGCCCTCGAATCCCCTAGTTGTCTCTTACGACACTCGCGGAAAAGAAATGGGGTGGTGCTTTTCTAAATCGTGTGAGGTTGCTTATTTAAGTTAGTTCTTAAGAACAGCCTAATTAATGTTTCGAATACCAGTCCAGGATTCAGGATACCAAATTTGTCCTTCCACATCTGACCTTATAGAACTTTTTAGGTTTTGTCTTGTTAGATCACCAGAATATAATTTATAAAAAAAAACTAACCTGCAACTTAATTATATAAGCGAGATATTGTTAAAACAAATATCATGATATAATTCGTACAACCAATAAAAACTTAAATTGAGGGTCTGCTCCCTCTAATCTATTACCAATACCGATCAAATGACCTCATTATCAATTGAGTGACAGCATTACACGGCACACAATGACAACATCAATATACCCCAATTTGTTTACCCTCTGGTAAAGTAGAAGGTTCACGTCGCAAACGATTCCCCTTTTAACAAAATGAGCCTTACGGGGTAAACACAGAAATTGGATACCTCGTCAAATACTTCCCTTTTTGACTCGTGTCAGACCTGTTCCGGGTTCCCCCTATGCTCACCGGTTTATATTTTATTTTTACTCTTTGTCTTCACTTATTTTTATAAAATTGAACGGCTTTGATATGACTATAATATAGTAAGAAAATTCTTATCACTACTATCGTTGACATTTGTAATCCAAGAATTTAAAATGAAATACGCGGATCTAACTTGCTTTTTTTTTTTTTGCGCGTTATAGCCCAGTATGGCTAGCTTTTTATGTTTCAAAAATATGAAAGTCGATTATTTTCGGCTTATAGTTTCTGTCGCCTAAAACTGTAAATACACAATGAAAGTCCCTTAGTCATAGTCACCTCTTTCGACACCCGCGGGTAAGAAATATGGTGTTACTATTCTAAGCCGGCATCACACGACATTTGCTAAGTAATGATGGCTAATAATAATAAAACGAATCACAACCCTCTTACTAGCTAGTTTATGTTCAATAAACTTTTATTTTGACATCTCACAGACTCAGTAGATCGCTTAATTTGTTAAAAGGGTTCCGTGCGAGATCAAAACAAATTTCTGCGAAATCAAGTTCATCGAATGTTATTGCCATAAAAAAACGTATTTTTTTTTCTACGCTAATATTACAAAGAGGAAAGATTTGATTGTTTGTTTGGTTCATTTACTAAGTAAAACACACAAATCACGCCTTTATACCTTGCGGGGTAGGCGAAGGGTGAAAAGCCTTAAAAATACGGTATAAAAGAGAAGTTTTTTTTCTACACTAATATTATGAAGAGGAAAGATTTTATTGTTTATTTGAATTGAATAGACTCAACTACTGGACCTATTTAAAAAGTCTTTTTCCTTTAGAATCCTACATTATCCCTGATAAACATAGGCT
Source organism: Tuta absoluta (assembly GCA_027580185.1). Classification (NCBI taxonomy): domain Eukaryota; kingdom Metazoa; phylum Arthropoda; class Insecta; order Lepidoptera; family Gelechiidae; genus Tuta; species Tuta absoluta. The sequence goes on from JAQAHW010000004.1 coordinate 3,280,404, forward strand.
ATATTAAAATGTCTTATTCCCGCGGGAAAACAGGGCAAGCCACTAGTCTTAAGATAAACAACGAGAGTGGACCAGTCCTATACTCATGCTCGTAACTAACTACCCACCTGTCCGACACTACTTCCACTTCCAGAATAGTTGACCTGTTTAACACTTGAGAAACGAACCGACTCACAACTCAGTTCAAAAGTGTCGTCAAGGAATCGGACGAGTTCATTCTAGATACATAATCACGCCTTTATCTTTTGCGGGGTAGGCAGAACGTTAACATACGTAAAATACGGTCGCTATCGCAACGTCTAGCGTTTGAGGACCGTTTCATAAAATTCGGGAATTACTACCTACACACAACTCTGTTCAAAAGTGTCTTCAAGAAATTTGACGATTTCATTCTAGATACATATCACACCTTTGTTCTTTGGGGGTAGGCAGAACGTTAACGCCCGTAAAATACCTACGGTAGCTATCGCCACGTCTGATATTTGAGGACCGTTTCAGAAAATTCGTTTCGAAATATCACTATAGTGACAGATTGTAAGGCTGTCGTCTAAAGTTGTGATACACATGAAACCCAAATGCCGGCTTAGAATAGCATGACTCCATTTTTTTACAGTGGTTATAGTAAGAGGTGACTGAGGGACTCGAGAGTTTCATTCTAGATAACCGGCGTTTATTCGCTATATCGATACAGTCAGCAAACGCGCGAGCTACAAATTGAGCTTTTATTTATTCATATGAAGGGAACGAGGTTGATATGGGTCGGGGTCGCTCGATAAAGGACACTCTTAGCCCCGCGACCATCAAAGGGTTCTGAGTTCCAGAGACCCCCGTCATTGTTCCGCTAAAATATCAATCGACAGATGTTTCAATCATGTTTTGAAGCAAATTCTGAGAAGCACTCGCTTCATTTCGAAAATCATCCTTGACAAAAGATTATGAGTTAAACAAGTTAGGATTTGACCATTGAAGTCAAATCAGGGTCATTCGATACTTCGACAGACTCAAAAAGCCACCTTAAACCTGTCCAATTTTAATTAATAAAGAACCTGTCAGATCCTTCGCAGACCCTGTCAAATCCTTACAAGTTGTACCTACATGATGTTTAAATAAATTACATTTTAAACCATCAATTATCGAGTAATTAACGTCAATAAAATTAATTATCTGTTCGTTTTCTGCCCAGTTCATAATGACGAACTACACGATAATCTTCGAAATAATACCACTTAGGTTGGTTTACGTTTGTTGAAGCATGCTAAGCACCCAGTTGGCATGATGCATTCATAGTAAAGAAAAAGAGCAGTAAGCGATATTGGTAGAATCTTTAAAGTTATAATCTATTACTAATACGTCTGACCTTAAGATAAGTTGAAGAAAGATCTTTGATTGAGTTAGTTGATTACGACTGTGAATATAAGAGAGTCAGAGAGAGTAAGAGAGTCATTAGAGAGATTATTTAGATAGTATAAGAAATACTTTACTAGATAAGAGTTGTTACCAGACGCTTCGATTTGTGAGGGGCCGCAACTTTCATAGTCCAAAAATTATGTCCTACATCTAGGCAACAATTGTGCATTTTAACCTTAGACCAATTTCTAGCTCCTATTTGTAGCTTTTATAATCGCAGTCGTTATCAAATAACAGATGAGGGTAGAACAATCTTAAACGTATCTTAGCCCTTAGACGATATGTTCGGTTCGGAAATCACGCGGATCTAACTAAACCCATAAATTATCAGAGAGATAGGGATACTACTGTTTGTATGAAGATAGTTTGCTGTATCGTGCCTTACACTGTGATGCAGTTGCAAGCAGGTGAACGGCCGGGCTCGGCACGCGATCTCAGCGCTACCTTCACCGATTTGCCAGCGTTCTATTGGTCGTATCGAGACAAGGACCTAGGAAATAAGGTCAGCTCAGCTAAACGACAATTGACCTTTATTGTTTCACAGAAGTCAGAGATAATGTCGGTCTTTTAGTTTATTACGAGAATCGGGACGCAGTTTTCGAATTGAAATAGCTACTTCATGATAAGAGTTTAGTGGTACAGCTGAGTTATTATTAATGTTACGGACCTTGAAACGTGCTCCTATTAAAACAACAAAAACTAAGGCAATCGTAGGAACCATTTGCAACAAGATGCAGTACAGTCAGGGACCGATCTAATGTGAGCAACTTAAGATAAACAAAACTAACCGGCTGCAAACCACGAGTAAAATGTGGTCCAGTCAAGTTCAGTGTTTTTAGTGGCGAGTAGCACCTGCCACTTGCCGAGAGCCGCGCGGCTAAGTAAATAAATTCGCTTCAATAAGACGCCGACGTGTAATGCCGTCTAGTTTTTACAAACGGAGCACTTTTTGTTAGATTCGCACGGCAACCTTGACGCGGTCCCCTCGCAACGCTTCTGTGGGAACGATTGAGACTTTGGTGCTCCGTCCGTCTGGTGCCCATGTGAGCTGCGCCTGCGCATCCGGTGGAATCCTCGCAAGGGTTGTGCTGAGAGGTTGACAACACTGTTTATTTATCAGCCTTTGTTAAAGAGCTGAGAGATTAATGGCCTCCCCACACGCACCGCGCTCTCATCTTCATACGAATGTGCATTGTAATTTGCGTCAAGTGTATTTTTCCGGCCTTGATAGCCATAATAAATAATCGTTAGCGCTGCACGTAGATACAGTATAATGAAGACATAAGTAAACGTCGCCATTAAGAGATGATAATGGACTCGTGTGCCGTGTACGACGCGTGACGAACTCTTTTGCCTGAGTAGGTATAATATACCTACTTTAGATGTTGTTACAAGATAATCAAACAATCTGGATTTAGCTGTGCAATTAACAGCAGGGAGAGTAATGGCCGTATCATGGAGGCTGAATTGGTTTATTTGTTGTTGAGCCGAGACGCTCTCCACCCAGCGCACGGTGTGCCTCATTAATAGAGCAATAAAAACTGTTCGACTTGGCTTACGTAATCCGTGTTCCGTTTTAAGGTCTTATTACACTTCCCTGTTTATTATCAGCTCAGATTCAACATACACTGCTGGTTATCTTAAGGAAATTGTGAAGAAATACTTAAGCTAATCAGCAATGTATGACGAATCAGGCCCGATAAACATGGTAGCATAATAAGTTCTATATTTCCGCGTCGAAGCTGCTGAGGAGGTCGCCGTGCATCTAGAGGCCATTGTTTATACATTCAAAAGTAATAACTTTTATTATCATAACAATAAAATAATATCCCTGACGCTATTATTGTAGCACTGATTAAAGGTAAACTGAAAACAATGGGCTTTCATATTGACGTGTTTAATAGTATTGAAATAAGATTTAATTGCCTCACTTTCGAAACCAGTTCAACATACCAACACGTAGCTAACAACACAAGTGAAAACCACACATTAAAGTTTATGGAGATAAGCGGCACCTGACAGCGACGCGGTTTTGGTCCAAAACGACGGCCTAATAAGCAAGTGTTAAAGAATTTAATTGCACCTTTTGTTCGCCCGAGGGTCGGCTACTTTAAAAGGTAAACGGTCGGTTTTTGTTCGAACCCCTTTACTAGTCGCTGGACTAACTTTTTATGCTGTTAAAATTAAACGATGATACATCATTGTTTCTCAAAGCAGTTGATTAATAAAGAAAATTTAATTTGATTGATTAATTTTCTGCTTTATTATATAACTAGCAGCCTGCCTAGCGGTTTCACCCGCTGCTAACGGTTTTCCCGCGGGAATAAGACATTATAATATAGCCTATGTACTAAGCCTACAGGGATAATGTAGGATTCTTATGGTAAAAGTTATTTTATTGTCGATCCAGTAGTTTCGAAGCCTATTCAATTCAAACAAACAATCAATCGAATCTTTCCCCTTTATAATATTAGTGTAGACAACTAGGAGAATTACATTTTATACCACCGATTTTGTCTACAACAATCCTTTTACCCACGAAAGAATAAAATTATTGCCGGTATTTAAATTATATATACATCATATTCAGAAAATCTCTTGGGGTATTGTTTCGTTGTGGCTACGATATTGTATTTCACAATGACCATTCATCACGGCCGGGGCTGTAAAACTCAAATTAAGGACATTGTAAAGTTTTACGGACTGCCCGACCTCAGGCAGTTCATATTTCTTTTAGAAATGCCATAAATTCCACAAAAACGCTAAAATTGCCGTAACGCTTCATGGTTAGAGAAAGGACAACCTTATTTAGATAATAACTTGGAAGTTGTTTTGTTTTTCCTTGTTAACTTGGGTGGCAAACATGCTATTTACTTGATAGTCTACACTAGTTACTTTAATGTGTTTTCTCTGGTCTTCAAGGTGATAGGCGTTCAGTTTAATTGACTATTTTGAGTTTCTACGAATCTTATTAGGTACTTCTTACACATTAGATGTAGATACATCATCATCATTGTGTATCATTGAAGAATCGACATGATATGACATCAACTTTTTTCTTCTTTGTGTGGTCTATTCTAGCTAAACATTCTAATTACATTATCACTACTTGTCAAAAGTTACTATATCAAAATCTTTCTGTTGCTAGAAATGTTGGTGGGTATAGCTGATTTACTTCAAAATGAGACATGCCGATCATTCCTTGTTTATCAAACCATATTTCATATTAGGTCCGATCTTTTAGTTTAGACTCCGACAAAGCATCGTCGCGTCTGGTCCATTGTTAGGAGCTTGTAAAGAAAGTCGGAACGAATTGAAAATCGAATCAGCTTGGGGCGACGCCCATCACATTTTTCGAAACAATCGCCAACGCTCGTACAGGCATTGAAGGGCCGCGATCCAGCATTGTGCAACTCATCACAAAGGAGGCCAGAGAAATCCAACTGTGTTTGTAAATGCGACTTTCGAGAGAAAACAGTGTGTCTCTTTGCGACGCGATCGGCAGAAGCCGTAAATCAGTTGAGCAATGGTTAGTCCTGTGTCAATAGGTGAATAGCCTTCTCACGTTCTTTTCCTTCATTGTCCGGTCAGCTGTTTCTTTAACAGAATAATACCTTCGTAGCTTGTGTACAAAGGATTTATGCTCGTAAATATGTCTACTAATCTTGAGGCTGCAACCTTACGTGCTGCGTTTCAATACAAAATATGTATGTAGCTTTTGAAATAGAGAAATAAGATGAAAAGCTTAACCATTTGCATACCGTGTTACATACATATAGACGACAACGATAAACGACTGAGAATATACTCAGTATTAAAAAACGTCTAGCTGATAACACCTCCCACACATCAGGGTACTTAATATGTTAAATAACTCAAGTAAGACACTAGGCAAGTTAATTTACAGGCATAGAGTAAGAAGGCTGAAAGAGAGTGTATAATAGCAGTGGGCCATTACCGCCCAAGGTGCGTGAGTAACAGTATTGTTCGGTTTAGGCATTGTGCTGCCAATGACAGATAAGAGCCGCGTAATGAGAACAAGGAACCCACAATGGCATCTCCCTGGCGGGCCGCGCCGCCCGCCGTTAAACTACATTAACGACACCATAAAGCCAAACCGTTATAAATTCAAGTAACAAATCTTGAAGGCTGTAAATTGGAAAGGCCTTGAGGAGTGTTTTTAGATCGCATTACGAGTTACATAGATGATTTTACGCGCTGTTATCAAAAGACAATAATATCGCGAAGATTACAACGACAACTGCCAGCAAATTGGTGGTGAAGCTTTTAATATTATCTTTATAAAAAATACGCGATGGCGTATCGAAGCGCAGGTTAGATAGCGCGTATCTCGCGGTGCATGGGCGCATGAGGCTGCGTCCGCTCAGCTGCCCGACTGGTTTGTCCACTTGCGCAGAGTGCGAGTGATGTGATACACCGTGAACGCACGATCCGCGCCTGCTCAACCGCCACCGAAGCTGCGCGCGCACTTCATTACCTCCTAACTATCTTTAACGTTCGATTTACAAGATACAATGTTGGTATTTAGAAAACTGTGTACCATAGTGAAGCGCCGCCATGTTTGTTAGATTTTTTCATGCTTACTTTTGCTTTACTACTTTGTGTATCTAGTCAAATGCAATACAACAAGGTATAAGTTCCCAGCCTGAGCTGCTATGATTCTTCTCATCCTTAAATTGGGCATTATCTAGGGGGCTGTTGATACATGAAGGGCTTACTGAGTAACAGTCAGCTGACCTTTCATACTAGAAGTTAAAACAGGGAATCCATAAAAATTACACTCACACTATCCTTTCTGATGTTCAATTGAACAGGTGTCCACACAAGATTAATTTCAGTACGAAACAGTGCAAATTTTTTATAAAGTTTTACTGCATCACTAGACAGGTTATGAACTGAATTTGCACATCATAGGTAGACACAGTGTCTAACATGATATGCAAGCATGCAATATAATGAAACTAATCAATGCACTTTTGACTTTACAATGCAGATAAATTACAACAAAATAAGAAAATAAATAATTGTTTGTTTGAATTGAATAGACTCCGAAACCACTGCACTGTTTTAAAAACTTCTTATACCATTAGAATCCTACATTATCCCTGATAAACATGGGCTATATTAAAATGTCCAGCAGGAAAATGGTTACCAGCAGGTGAAGTTATATTTGATAAAATGATAAGTTGACAGAGCTAACAGCATCTTTTTGAACAGTTAGAAACTGATTAACAAAACTAAATATCCTAATTGTATCAATAGAGATGGTCATATTGGTCATTCAATAAATGGGTTAAATGGCTAGACATTGTGAACAGCAGTTTTATAGTCAGGCATACCTTGTGCATTTTTTTCTTTCATAATTATGTGTGCCTCTTATTAATTCATATGTGAGTCACTGTGTTTATAGGTTGTGGTGACTATATCAACAACTTACTTTGATTTGATTTGTGTGCAAGACTGGAAGTAAATGGTTTTTTGATGTTGTTTATCTAATGATATTGGGTCTTATTCAGACAGACAGAAAATATTGAAAGTAAATAACAAAAATGATTTATACATACCTAACATAGACAACAGCATTCACATTCACAATCCTCCTCCAGCCTATAGGCACGATTATTGTCTGAATATCACTAATTGCAGTCCTGGTAATTAGTTCAGTGTTTTCAGACTGCTGTGGTAGCACTGACGAAGGCAGCACGGCCAAAACCACTCCGTCTGCCGTCCGTACCAACTGTGGAGGCCCACTACCACTCTCACCCTCTCTCACCACAGCCTGGTTAACCCCCACTTGCTGGTTCAGTATACTTATACTCTGATTCACAATCGACTGATGCGACACACTTTGTTCTAAAAACTGATAGTTCACATAACTTTTCCCTACTGACAGCTCCCTTTCACTACAATTTGTTCCTTCACTTTGCACTGTACAGCTCTCAAACTGATTCTGACCTGGCCGGAGTGCTACTGACTGCATAGGTGGCATAATATTCTCAGCAATGGGTCCACTACATCTCACTTGATATGTTGAAGAATCCCCGCTTTCAACAGGTATCCTAAAAGCTTCAACACCACCAAAATCACTGAACTGACTACAACTATCCCTTTTAACACTATCCAGTCGTTCATTCACTTTGCTCTCCTCTACTTTTATAGTAGTCTCCTTCAAGAACTGCTGAGAAACAGGGAAAAACTCATTTCTTTGCACTGTTGTGTTATCAGCTGGATTGTATGCACTTAATTTACTATCTTGATCATTTAGAGACTTGTAAAAAACGGTGTTCGGGAGGTTTCTTTGATTGTTTTGTTCAATTTGAGTTCGGTAAACAGTGTTTCTGGGCAGGGAGAGCTGCGGCTGGTTGTCGTGAAGGTAGAGCGCGTCGAGCGGCGGCGGCGGCGCGTGTGCTGCAGCGGCGGCGGGCGGCGCGGGCGGCTCGGCGCCTGGCTCTAGCTGGCGCGGGTCCGCCACGTACACCAGCACGCGCGGCGCGCCCGCTCGCGTCGCGGCCACACTCGCGGGCTTGCCGGACATCGCTCACACTCATCACACTCAGCAGGCGCCAGCTGCTCACTAGCTGGTCGCACGGCGCGGTCCTGCGGCGATACACCACCCAGCTCTGCAACACGCATCGCTTTCTTTGCGGTCATCGCTCGCCGCCCTCACTCCAGTTCCTGGTCTGGGCACCATCCTCGACTACACTTTTTTCGTACAGCTGTCATGAATCACAAATCGTTTTAAGAACCCGCGAATGGAGGATATTTATTAGTTTTTATGGCGGAGCCCGTTCAGGCCCCATTGTAAAGTTTATGGCATCCCGCAATAAAATAGGTAGCACTTCTTTTTATATGAGCCACTAGTTGTTCTTTTATGCTCTCGATTCACACAAACACTTCCGAGGATGTAAAAAGGTCACTGATATAGTACTGTTTTCATCATCATGAAAGGACATCACTTGCACGATCACACATTGCGTCCCGTTTATTTTACGTCTCGCAACTGAATTTATGTTTCTGTTGCCTTCTGTTGGATGGGCAAGCAAAACAATCCCTTTGCATTGCAATCAAGAGAATCCAAATGCTTACGAAGCGAAACACTGCGAATAGGAATGAAAGAAGTTGACTCGCTCAACCACAACCAACACGACATTCACATTGGATTGGGCAAACTAACTGAATGAAATGAACGAGTGAACTGATTACTGCATCTCTTTCTCCCTTACGAGCAAAAGACTAATGACAAAACAAGATGAAAAATCTTGCGAAATGCGACGCAAGATGTGCCGCCCTCTCGCGGAAGATTTAAATATGTACTTGTCCTGTTTTACCGACTCAATGCTGCCAACATTACAGCCTCACATAGTCGATTCTAAAAACTGTTTTCTTACGAATTCTTCATTGTTATCATACATTACTACCCTTAATAGTAAGCGTAAATTGACATGAGAATTAGATGACACTGACATTGCCGCAGGTGTTACCACAATAAATCAATATTTACTAAATTAGGCAAAAAAATATAAACAATGCATCGGCGAAAGTGAACAGCCTAGCCAAAGAAAGGAGATAATTATGCTCCCAGGGAAAGTGCTGGAAGCTATAACCTAGTTGAGCGACGCCTATTTTAGTTACTTCTTTTCGTTATCTTTTTTTTTATCTGTTGTTTTATTTCCATACTGAGCAGACAGGGTACGCACACTTAAAAAGTTCAATCACTTTTATTATTCCTCATTTTTGTTTGCATTTGATGGCACAGTTTTAGTTTAATCATGGTTTTAACTAGAAAAGAGTTGAAAAAATTATATGAAATTATGCATATTTTTTATTGAGAATTATGGTATCCCTCAAAGTACCCTAATTCAAAAACCACATGTGATGTGGTTCGTTTGTTGATATTATATTTATTATTTTTTGAATACGGGTTCATAAAATGAAGCGAACAATCGAAGATATAGACGAAGAGGAATCGAGGTTCGTATAATTTGTTATAAATTCCGTATCTTAGATTCAGACATTCTAATTTTATAGTTCAGGTTATGGATGAACTTCTATATTTTTAATTTCTGATTTTAAAAATTCATTCAAACTATAGTTTTTTTCATCGTTACAGATTATCCAAGCTTCTCTTCAACAAAGCCAACGACCTTGTAGACAAATTAAAGAGAAATGAAAGTGTGAAGTGTGAACCAAATGATGACCAAAAACCTGCTTGGATTGATGATGACGAGGAGGACTTTCGCGCAGACATCATACCGAACAATAAAAACAAATGTTCCTACTCAGAGAAACTGAAGCAGAGATATGAGAACCTGATAGGGACGCCAAGCTGGGCACAACTCAATAAAGTAAAGAAAGAAGATGATGAAGATGAAGAAAGTAGTGTTCTTAGGACAGTGGGACATCTACAGAAGAAAAAAGCAATTTCTCTGCCAAAAGACTATCTTGAAATAAACAGATTCCCTAAAATCAATGCTGAAACAGGAACAGAAGGGCCTACTATATCATGTATTGAATTTCACCCAAACATGAGTGTTTCTCTTGTAGCCGGCCAGTCTGGAGTTGTGTCATTATTTTCTATCGGAGGAGATGTTAATAACAAACTCCACAGCTTCAAACTCAAGCAATTTCAAGTTTCATCAGCGCATTTCAACCCCAATGGATCCGAGGCTTATTTATCCTCTAAAAAAAGCCACAACTATTGCATCTATGATCTAGTGAAAGCAGAACCAAAATATGTCCAACTGCCACAAGTTGTGAAGAGGCCAACAATTTTTGTGATGTCTCCAGATGGAAAGTATATTGCTACAGCAATTGGCTATGATGAGGTTTACATTATATCAGCAGAATCAAGAGAACTTTTGAGATCTTTGAAACACAGTAACAATGTGGTCTCTTTAGTTTTCAGCCATGACAGTAAACAGTTGTACAGTTACTGCGCTCAAGGAGAAGTGATGATATGGAATTTGTCTACATTTAGAGTAGTTCAGAAGTTCTATGACCATGGCTGTGTTACTGCTTCCAAGATAACCAGCAGTTCTTGTGGTAGGCTCCTTGCGACTGGGAGTGGTGAAGGCATTGTTAATGTTTATGAAACATCTAACCTTACAACCAATGAACCTATACCACTGAAGACTATTTCCAATTTGACTACAAAAATAACTCACCTGAAATTCAATGCCTCTTCTGAAATTCTGGCAATGACTTCTGGGTATTACCCAAATGCAGTGAAGCTAGTTCATATCCCATCATATCATGTATTTGCAAATTTCCCTAAACCAACTGCAAACTTATATCAGGTGGATGTGGTCAACTTCTCACCAAACAGCGGCTACATGGCATTGGGTAACAATAAGGGATGTGCATTTCTGTATAGGCTTAAGTATTACAAGAATTATTAATAAAGCCTTCAGATTGTTCCAAAGTTTTTTTTTTATATGCTTATGTTTAATATTTTATGTTTATATTGTAACCTGTTAGCAGTCCCAAGCAGTCCTATGTAGCAGAACCTTTTATCAATGCAGCCTTCCATACTAATACACGAAAAAGACTGAAGGGTGGGTTACTCAAAGAGCAGGATAATGTCATGTGTGGTAGGTACTGTAGGAGCCAATATTGTATGTAAGTGTATATTTTTGTGGTGTTAAGGTGTAAAATGTCATACTTGCAGACATTTTGCAACTGTCAATCTGCAACTATGACATTTTACACCCAAATGATTGGCGAATAGCCAACAGGCAGAATCATTGGAGAGATGAATAAATAAAAGAAATTCTGTCAAGACAAAAACATTTATTGTAGGAAGGCAATAAATAAATTTATTTAATTTGTAATATATATGTATGGAAGTACACATTATACCTTATGTATTCCAAAACCGATTGAGTGGTTTGGTTAAAAACCAAAACTTGTCTAAAATGCATTTCATCACATCAGTTCGCGAATCCTAATGGATTGCAGCTCCTACTAGTCTGAACTTTGCAACTTATACAAATAAATAATCTAAAGGAAATGAAATCACAGTAATGATTATTTTATAGGTTACAATGAACTACCAATGCCTAATTACCAGTAAATTATCCTACCAAGAATCGTCGCCTATAAAATGTTAGGATAGATGTGCATGTTATAGGAGAAATCGAGAGGCCAACTAGCAGTTATATTATTGCTATTATACTCAATCTAGGACCAACAACTAAAAAACCAATTGGAACAAATGAAAAGAAAACTTGTATAACAAACTATGCAAATAAATAAATGAATTACAGATTATTTACAGCAAGTCAGCACTAAGTATCCATTAAATACGTACGCTATCTAGCTAGGTAGTCAAATATTATAATAGAGCGGGTGATATTTTTCTAGTGACCAATACTGAAAACAGAATATGGGCTGGTGATAAGGAACAACTTTCCCCAAGGTCGCAATATGACAAAAAATATTTTCAGCCTTCATAGTTATCCAAATTACCTGATCAACAATTTGTATGGGAGGTCCAAATTTTTTATTTCATATTTTGATCTATGTTCCTTCTTACCAGCTCTGAATTTAGTTTTCGCTATCAGTCACTAGTAAAATTTCACCCTATAATAAACTTTTTACCATGACAAACTATAAGTATTGCAATTGTATTTTCATAGGTGCATAGCTGTTTTTGTTCAGTTCTTATACTGAACTTTGGTTGTTGAACTAAAGAAAGATAGTTTTTCAGATTATTGCTTCAAGATTTCTTATCATTTTCATAATAATAGCATCATAGTTTGGATATGGTAATACTGTTGGGAAACAAATAGCTCATCTATATGTACTTATGAAATTAAGAAACTGCTAAGGTCTTAAGCATCCACTGAAAGTGCATACAATTTCAAAATGATCCAAATGGCATTGCTTACAGTTTTCTCTAAAGTACAAGATTTTTTTCGATACTAGAGATAGCGAGATACTCTCAAGATAATGACAATTTCCCTACGCAACTTTGACTTTTGAATCAGCTGTAAGCAATAATTGTTCGCGTTTTAGGCTGATTTCAGGAGTAACGCTCGCGCAGTCCTACTATAGTAGACGAATTACAAATTGACCCGATAGGTCATATCTTCGTATTGTTCAAATATATACAGGATGTAAGGAAAAGTACTGCGCTCCTTTTAAGGAATAAACCAGCCCTTGAAACTGAAAAACTTTCCCCAAGAAACAAAGGTAGAAATATGAAAAAATAATTAGACCTCCCATACAAAATGTAGCAGAAGACGATACAAAACGTACATATTTTGATCCATGGTCCTTGAGGAAATTTTTTCAGTTTCATGGGCTGGCTGGTTCATCCCTTAAAAGGAACGCAGTTCTTTTATCTACACCTTGTATAACATTCATCGGGCCATTTCAATGTTCGTCACCTATACTAAGGGTCGAATAATATTGAGCGACTTGGCCGCTGCGGTCAGGATTAATGTCGCGAATTCGAAAGGATTTTTAGCAACGAATTATACTGACCCTAAAAAGACGAGCATGCATGAAGAGATTGATGAATGTAGAGGAGGCGAAAGAAGTATGCCAGGATCGTAGTAGGTGGAAGGAAGTAGTCTCTGCCTACCCCTTCGGGAAAGAGGCGTGATTTATGTATGTTAGAATACTCCATTCGTTCTTATAATTAAATGCCCCTGTCCTATGACCTAGACTAGTCTAAAAAAATAAAATAAAAACATTTTCTTGTAATTTCGTGAAAAACCGCCTGACCACGTTAAAATAACTGTCATATCACGCCTTTATCCTTTGCGGGGTAGGCCGAGCGTTAACGGCCGTAAAAATACGGTCGCTATACATAACCCGACCCAACGACCCTCTGAAATCAGCCTCACCAACAGTATCACCAGTACCCGATATTATCAAACTACACACAATTTTAAAGGTGAAATTCGATGTTCATTGCGTAGTCGGTTACCCATTATGATACCAGTGGCCTATGTTATGAAACTACAGGCTACAAGTCTACAGGTGAAATTCGTAGTATATTGCGTAGCCGGTTGATAATCCCGGTATCATAATGGCTAACCGACTACGCAATGAACATCGAATTTCACCTGTAAAATTGTAGCCTGTAGTTTGATAATATCGAACACTGGAATATCAACCGGCTACGCAATGTACTAGGAATTTCACCTGTAGACTTGTAGCCTGTAGTTTCATAACATAGGCCACTGGTATCATAATGGGTAACCAACTACGCAATGAACATCGAATTTCATCTTTAAAATTGTGTGTAGTTTCATAACAGTATCACCAGTAAGCAGTGACCGCTAGCCCCCCGCAGCGCGCGTCGTCCAGGTTATGAAGGCCTCGGCGCCTAGCTGGTGGCGCACTGCACGCGGTTCATGCCGGGGTGGTCGTCGTCCTCGTCGTAGGCCATGCCGCCGGGCGCGTGGCCGCGTCGCCGCCGCGCCTCGCTCTCCGGGTCCAGGTCTATCAGCATGCACTCCTCGGCTAGCTCCGGGATCTCCACCTAAATTATTTAATAAATTAAATTAATATTCTGGTCATTTGTGGTCTTCATGACGGATACACGTCGTTCTTGTATCTCAGAAGTAAAAAAATCTCACTAGGTATTTTATAAAAAGGAGAAAACTGGGGAAGGTTGTTCAATGTTGACTGTGTGATGGCGGCTTAGAATAGCACCACCGCATATCTTTCCCGTGGGAGTCGTAAGAGGCGACTAAGGGACTCGAGCGTGTGTATTGCTATTTTAGGCAATAATGGGCTGATAATGATAACCTTTCACTATGGCGATCCGCGATACACAATTTTCCGAATAACCCTCAATTATTTGTCAGACGTGGCATAAATATCCGTTTCTTGCGGCTGTTTATGCTCTGCCTACCCCGCAAAGGATTATAGGCGTGATATGTGTATATGTATGATAGAAAACCGGCTCAGGCTGGATAAAAAAATAAAAATAAAGGCACGTAACTTTACGCCACCACCATTTGTAAACGACATTTGTTTCAAATTTTATCACGCCCATGACTTGCGGAGAAGGCAGAGCGTATGGGGGGGGGGAGGCCCATTAATAATCAGCGGTAATCAGACAATAATTTAATTCTCTGTTTGACATTTTACAGAAGTACAACCTGTATGAAATAAATATTAATTTCTTGAGTAACTTTCCCCATAATATTTTCTTGAGTTTGCACAACTATCACTCATCAGTCATCACAATAAAACAATTTCAAACGGATTTAAGTTGTATTTTTATTGGATTTTAGTTTCGAGCTCTTTACAGAGACCGTGGTCACGGATGACTGATGGTCATCGAAACATAGGAATTGTAAAATCCAAAATAAACACAACTTAAATCCGTTTAAAATTGTTTTTTTTTTTTTGGTAAGGATGTATTTGCTCTTGACTCTAGTCTAGGTCATAGGACAGAGACAGAGTCTAAGATGGAGCGAGCTCACCCAGAAGAAGCCTGTTCACTCTTACTTTGAAGAGATTAGGGTTGTATGCGTTTGGAAACACAGACGCAGGTAGTGAGTTCCACTCTTTAGCAGTGCGCATTATAAATGATGTTTTATTGTGATGTACCGTGATGCCGGCTTAGAATAGCATCACCCCATTTCTTACCCATGGGTGTCGTAAGAAGCGACTAAGGGACTCGAGGGTTAGATGTGTATTGCAATTTTAGGCGATGGGCTGATAACCTGTCACTATAGTGATACACAGTTATCCGATTGACCCTCAAACTTTTGTCAGACGTGGTGTTAATATCCGTTTTACGGCCGTTAATTACTTAATTACGTGATTTATGTATGTATGATTATTGTGATGAACTTTCCCCATCTGACTTAGGTAATAAACTTTGTGTCCGAGTGTACACCCAAAAATGTTAATGCAATACTAGGCCCCTGCGATACAAGCTTTGCTTAGTGCAGGGTCCGCTGTGTCACACAAAAAATTGTTTAAGCTAAGAGAAATGTAATCCTTTTGTTTGTTATTTATTAATCACTCGTCTGTCGCTTCATACTATAACAATTTCATTGGTTTTGAATTTTATTGTGGGTAGATAACCGCTTGTCTGTCACGTACCGGGAGCCGGACAACAATTTTGAACCTTAACTACCCACAATAAAATTCAAAACCAATGAAATTGTTATAGTATGAAGCGACAGACGAGTGATTAAGGTTCAAAATTGTTGTCCGGCTCCCGGTACGTGACAGACAAGCGGTTAAGCATGTTTTTGGTAATAAAAAAAAAATATTCTATTCTAGTTTGTTGATACAACTTACCGGGTCGGTCCCACTATACCCATTACCCATTACAGTGGTCATACTGGGACTTCACTTTTTTTCTAAAAACAGTGCCAGTATACCCACTGATGACTGACGGAAATAGTGGGAATTACTTTCATACGATCGTGTCCCAGAAAAACCATTTGCGGTGTTTATTAAACGCATGACAGCCTACGTTAATATCTAGGCAGCTGCATACTGGCCACCACAATATAATACTTTCTTTTATCAGTGTGACATTAGATACACATTTTTCTGTCAAAATATACTTAGTTGAGAAAATGGCTTCGAAACGTAAGTATCTTATGTAGATAAGATATTTTGAATTAATATTTTACGTCGACGACGTAGAGTCGAGAGCACGCACTTGAATAAAGAGTTTTCATTGAGATAAAAAGTTAGTATAACTAATCTTTCGTTTTTAATATAAACGCTCAGCATGCCAGCGCGTTTAAAAAAACGCAATGGTAATTATGGGAAATTTTGTGCCACTATTACCATTAATGGTTATTCTCAATGGGTATACTGGGACCGACCCAACTTACCCTAGGCCTGGGCGGCAGGCAGTTCTCGAGGGCGGGGATGACCTCCGGCGGGATGCGCTCGGGGAAGTTCACCAGGAACTGGATGATCAGCTGGCCCTTCTCGAACGGGTTCTTGTACATCGGCATACCTGCACCACAGATTGCCAAGTCATTACTCTCAATTACAAATAGCCGTGTGATGCCGGCTTAGAATAGCATATCCATGGAAGTGCTATACTAAAAACTTAAGCAACGTATATTCTGTTTCTGATAGATTGTTTGTATAAAGATATTTTTATTGTGAAGTGGCGCCACTGTCGAGGCCGTTCACGACTACACTCGCGGTGTCTCTTCCAGTCAGCTTTTGAAAGACTAGTAGTAGTAGGAAGTTTAAAAAATTCAGAATAATAAGTTTAGTTCTATCTACAGACAAATATCATGCAGTCTGTTTGTATGGAAAACAGCCTCTTTAATCACTGTGAGTATTCACTCTGCCCTTTTTAGTAGGAGATACTTATGTTCGAATCTATGTACTTCATCTAGATTTTTAGCTTTTAGCGATAAGACCGCCTTTGCGCACTTTAGATTAAGATTTTCTGTTTTTAATTATCCTGTATTTGTGTGTAATTAGAGATTTTACTTTCTTACTTACTTCATGTCATAAAAAATCGTAAATTTTTAAATCAATGGATAAACTGTTAAGTCTATAAGTACTCAAAGACTATACTGTTCATTTGAGAGTCGAATGGCGATGCATACCTACAACTGACGACTTTACATAAGATTAACATTTAAACTCAGTCATTTAATTAGATATAACATAATACGTAACATAAACAGAACAGAATTCGCGTTGAATTAGAATGTGAGTGTCTGTTTATCACACGAGGCGTAGACATGAGCATTCTGATGCGTAAATAAATATACGGGGTGTAAGGGATAGCCCTCCGAATACTGATAGGATGCGTGCAAACCATGAAACTGAACAACTTTTCCTTAGAACCATATGTCAGGAAACGACAAAAAAAACAGACCTCCCATACTAAATCACCTGACTGTATTTACTATGGGAAGTCAAATATTTATTGACGTATCCAGTTTTTTTTTATTTTTTTTTTATATTAATGATGGGTTTGCTCTTGACTCTAGTCTAGGTCATAGGACAGAGACAGAGTCTAAGATGGAGCGACGTCACCCAGAAGAAGCCTGTTCACTCTTACTTTGAAGAGATTAGGGTTGTATGCGTTTGGAAACACAGACGCAGGTAGTGAGTTCCACTCTTTAGCAGTGCGCATTATAAATGATGACTGGAAGCGTTTAGTCCGAATTGGTGGAATGGCAACCAGGTACGGATGGTATCCGGCGGTGCGTCTGGATGTCCGATGGTAGAAGCACACCTCGGACATTGGCGCTCAAATGTATGAATCAAACGCGTTGCTAGGCACACAGTCTAAGCTCGCGTAGGTGAACGCGGACCATGCTTGTGTGTGTGAGACAACATGTCAGGGTTGCCGCCATATTGCGTTCACGAATCGGGATAGCAATGTGCGGCAGTATGAAATGACCTTCGTCGCCGCGTCCTTGCTAGCCGGTGTCTGAGCGTCCTCCGAGCGCGGGTGGGCGGCGCTTGTAGGGGGAGGCAGGGAGTGACCATACTGTACGCTAGTACTATTAATTGTACTGTGGTAGAAGGGAGCTTTTGTACCTAACACGGGAAGTGTTTTGAAATTTGGTACTCAACATACCCTCGTTCATGACGCACTTGACCTCCCCGTGCTTGGTGACCTCCCCGGGCAGCACGGTGATGACGATGTCGCGCTCGTCGAGGGTGCGGACCACCTTCTGGAACCCGCACAGCGACTCCACCAGCTCTATGTTCAGCCGGATGATGAGGTCGTTGCCGGACCGCTTGAACACCTGCAATCACATCATTTTTACTAAAGATAAAAATAAAAATAAAATAAAAATATTATTTATTGCCTTTTTAAAGTCTACAAATCTTTCATCTTATCTAGACAGGTACTAAACATAAAAAAAGCAAAAGGAAATGGCTCAGCATTTGTTGGCAAGACCATTGTCTCTTCAGCGCTGATTTTCAGCCATTGCCTCCTCCCTGAGATCGTGGCGGGGTAAAAAGGTAGATAGGAGAGGACTTCACAATTTCTAAATAAAAATAAAATCTAAACATCCTTTAGAAAACAAAAGTTACTTAACTAGCTCAATAGAAAAGTAAAGAAAAGCTCCTACGCCGTGTGATGCCGGCTAAGAATAGCATCACCCCATTTCTTACCCATGGGTGTCGTAAGAGCCGACTAAGGGACTCGAGGGATGTGTATTGCAATTTTAGGCGATGGGCTGACAACCTGTCACTATAGTGATACACAGTTATCTGATTGACCCTCAAGCTTTTGTCAGACGTGGTGTTAATATCCGTTTTACGGCCGTTAACGCTCTGCCTACCCCGTAAGGGATATAGGCGTGATTTATGTATGTATGTATGTATGTAAAACCTCCTACATATAAGGTGTAAAAAAATTTGCTGAGAATATTTTAAGTGGTGAACCAGTACGTGAAACTGAACAACTTTCCCCAAGGAAAAGGTCGAATATGAAAAAATAATTTGACCCTCCCATACTTAGTGTGTTACCCGGCGGGGATAATTTGTATGGGAGGGCCATTTTTTTTTCATATTTCGACCTATGTTCCTTGGGGAAAGTTGTTCAGTTTCACGTACTGGTTCACCTCTTAAAATATTCTCAGCAAATTTTTTTACACCATGTATATACACTCCGTTTCGTTTATTTAAGAATGACTCATAACATAATGTAAACACACTTGTCGCGAGCTGTCATTATAAGCCTACATCAGCCTATTGCAGTCCACTGCTGGACGTAGCCTCCCCCAGGGTACGCCATAGGGCTTGATCTCTCGTGCACGCCATCCAGTCGCTACCAGCCGCCTTTGTTAATTCGTCGGTCCATCTGGCCGGAGGTTGTCTAACGCTACGCTTGCCGAGCCACTCGAGAACCCGCTTACTCTACCGTCCATCGGTTCTACGACAGATGTAATAATAATAATAAATAATAATAAAAAGATTATTCACGAAAAAAAAAAACACTTTTACAAAAAGTTTTTTACTCTGCCAAACTACATCATAGTTTGTGTGCCCAGCCCAGTGCCACTTCAGTATGCTACACTTCCAGATTATGTGTGTTACTTTGGTCTATTTGCGGATAGTCTCATTCCATAGCTCTCTGAGTGACATGTAGCCGGTGGGCCAGTTTTACTGTCAGGTTCCAAGTCGCGGCTCCATAGGTCATGACTTGCAGGACGCACTGATCGATTTATTGTTTTACTCACATCATGTTCAACACGATCTTCTGTCCTTGTCACACTCGTCTGCACGTCTAGTACGAAGCGGAGTGTACTACAGTATACTCACACACATCATGTTCCTTCTCGTCCAAAACGATGATGAGGTCCCCGGCCTCCATCTCCGGCTCCTGGTCTCCCTCCCCGCTGAACACGATCTTCTGTCCTTATCACACTCGTCTGCACATGTACTGGAGTGTACTACAGTATACTCACATCATGTTCCTTCTCGTCCAGCACGATGATGAGGTCCCCTGCCCCCATCTCCGGCTCCTGGTCTCCCTCTCCGCTGAACACGATCTTCTGTCCTTGTCACACTCGTCAGCACATGTACTGGAGTGTACTGCAGTATACTCACATCATGTTCCTTCTCGTCCAGCACGATGATGAGGTCCCCTGCCTCCATCTCCGGCTCCTGGTCTCCCTCTCCGCTGAACACGATCTTCTGTCCTTATCACACTCGTCAGCACATGTACTGGAGTGTACTACAGTATACTCACATCATGTTCCTTCTCGTCCAGCACAATGATGAGGTCTCCGGCCTCCATCTCCGGCTCCTGGTCTCCCTCCCCGCTGAACACGATCTTCTGTCCTTGTCACACTCGTCAGCACATGTACTGGAGTGTACTACAGTATACTCACATCATGTTCCTTCTCGTCCAGCACGATGATGAGGTCCCCTGCCTCCATCTCCGGCTCCTGGTCTCCCTCTCCGCTGAACACGATCTTCTGTCCTTGTCACACTCGTCAGCACATGTACTGGAGTGTACTGCAGTATACTCACATCATGTTCCTTCTCGTCCAGCACGATGATGAGGTCCCCTGCCTCCATCTCCGGCTCCTGGTCTCCCTCTCCGCTGAACACGATCTTCTGTCCTTATCACACTCGTCAGCACATGTACTGGAGTGTACTACAGTATACTCACATCATGTTCCTTCTCGTCCAGCACAATGATGAGGTCTCCGGCCTCCATCTCCGGCTCCTGGTCTCCCTCCCCGCTGAACACGATCTTCTGTCCTTGTCACACTCGTCTGCACGTCTAGTATGAAGCGGAGTGTACTACAGTATACTCACATCATGTTCCTTCTCGTCCAGCACAATGATGAGGTCCCCGGCCTCCATCTCGGGCTCCTGGTCTCCCTCTCCGCTGAACACGATCTTCTGTCCTTGTCCCACTCGTCTGCACGTCTAGTATGAAGCGGAGTGTACTACAGTATACTCACATCATGTTCCTTCTCGTCCAGCACGATGATGAGGTCCCCGGCCTCCATCTCCGGCTCCTGGTCTCCCTCCCCACTGAACACGATCTTCTGTCCGTCGGTCATGCCCTTGTCTACATGCACCTCGAGTATCTTGCGGTCGCGCACTGTCTTACGACCCTATTGGATAAACAGAATTGGTTGAGATTAAATATGAAAAATAATCCATCTCCAATCTAAATAAGAACTGCATAAACCTGAACCTGCTTTCTTAAAATGTATAATTTTTTTATAATGTTAGCGGCTTGTCTAGCGGTTGCACCCGCCACTAACCTTTTTCCTGTGGGAATAGATGTTTGCCGGGATATATTATACATATAAAGCTTCCACTTGAACCAATATGTATTTTAAAAAACGCATCGAAAATCGTTACGTCGTTTAGGGGTTAGCAGTGGCCATTAGAAACAGGCAGTGGCGGAAAGCGATTTAATTTATCACTATGTATTACTAATTCTTCCTCAGGTAGGGACGTCTGCGGAGCTCGCATACGGGTGATCAGCTCCACTAGGCGGGAACCATTTCACCCAAAATAGTAATACAATACTAGTTAACTCCTTAGCAAAGCGAATAAGTAGGTAATTATACCTATGCAACACACAAAGGTCAGATCTTGACCATTTCTATCAAAACCTAATGAAACAACTAAAGAATGTAAGAAGGTCCAACAATGGCCTAAATTTTACTTAATTACCTTAAGAGTCCTACTTCGACGGAAGGAACGAAATTCAAATGAAATTCGGAAGTCATGTCAAAGAGTATATTATAGAGGTGTCTGTCACCATTTCATATAATGTTAGTCTAACTGGTACTGATACAATACTTGACGACTAATGGTAGTGCGACTGCCTGCGGCGCTAAGGTTCCGGGTTCGATTCTCGGTGGACTACTCACAAAGTTGATATTATAACTTGGAAGGAATATTAACCTACATTATATCATAAGGACCATATTTTGGAATAAGCTGAACCATTCGCCAAGACTTAGCTGAACGCATAGTATCCATATTAATTATGAACTGTATAAACTGTACTGTATGTTTGTTTGTTATTCTTCCACTTTCAGTACATGAAAAGAATGGGTCTAAAAATATGGGCTTAATCAGTTCACAAAACACTTATCTTCATAACATCTCAAATCATATTTACAACTTTTTAGTTTTACGTTATTTCAGAAGAAGCAAAGTCATTAAACTAAATAAAGCCAACTTATTAGTTCAGGTTTAAAAATGCAAGTGGTCAGTATCATGTTACGCACTTTGCGCGAACATATTTTTGTTTCGTTTTTGTCCATCCTGGTATTGTAAATCTTTTACTACATAAATAATACTTTTGTATACTAGGTACGCAAGTTTCAAGAGATATGGGCGTGATATGTGTATGTATGTATGTACGTAAGTACATGTACATAATTATTTTTCTCAAACATGCTAGGAAATGTGTTCATTTCTTTCAAAAAAAGAAACCGCGAAGTTTCATATTGTTTGTCACGTCTCAGATCACGCCAGCAAAGTTGTATGGAAATCCTTTGCTGGTGTCCATTAAGATAAATTCGTTATATATACGCTAATTTAGTCATCGAGATAATTTTGAAATGTGATAATTTTGTTTAGCGACGCTAAACCCACATAATTTGATTTCAAAATTATCTCGATGACTCTCATAGAAACGGAACGTAATTTTGTATGAAACAGGTAACTAAAGACGAGGCTGTATGATGTGAAGACCCTTGCCTGTCCAGAATTAAAAAAGAAAAGAATGAACTAAACATTTAGTATGGCAGAATATTACGTAATACTGTGCCTTACAGGCGAATTTATTTTAAAAAATTACAATTGGTGGGAAAATTGTAAATTTTTATTTGTTTCGTTGTGTTGTGGTCGCTAGCTAACTTTTATAAGAAGTACAATCTTTCATTTCCTAGCCTTTTTTTGAGAAAAGCACTATGTAAGCCTCGGGGAAAATTACTTTGCTTGACTTGTATAATTGAAGTCCTCGCCTGATTCTCGTCCAGCAAAGTCTTATTTTCCATACCTCGACAACAATGTACTAATACTTGCTTTCTTATAATTTGTCCTAAAACTGTGGTTGGTGGTGACCGTGTGCGCAGCGCTCCATATATACATTTAAAAATTTCCGCCGCGGTTAAAAAACTGCTTTTGTGCCGCCGTGTCGCCGTCTAGTGTTGCATATAAATCGAACCTTACTACTTCATACTAATCTGCACTAACAACCACGTCATCCTATTATTTGATCGTAAAAATATTTTTAATACCTACGTCTAATCGGTTCATATTTTGCGTTTCGTTCGATGTACCAATCAACAAAGTATTGACATTGGCAAAATTATCCATAGCGGATAGAATGCCGTTGTTGTAGATAGTTGATATATTTTACGGCAAAATTCTAGCTACAATAATTTTTCACGGTCAAAATATCGAACAAATGTACAGTGTGTCGCGTCTGCATCATATTCCGTTTATCTATGATCAATTCCATGTCAGTTTTGACAGCAGAGGAAACACATCAAAACAAAAACCTTTTACTCCCAAGGAAAGCAGCCGGAAACAGTAAGTGTTTTGCTAAATTTCTTAATAACTAAGTTGTTTTGTCAAAAAATAGCCGCCCGGGCGGGTTCAACGAGAAATTGCCATTAATAATCATACTAAGATCAATACAGTTCGATTAGCACTGGCGGAAGAAATCTCTTACGCCACGCTTCATCACTGAAAAATAGAGGTAACTTCAAATTTTAATTTCTCCGTTATTAAATATAAAATGAGATTTTGCGCTGCCCTGGCTTATTCCTCGTATCTTGAAGAATAAAAAACAAAATTTTGTTGACAGTGATGTTCCTTAGAATATGTATAAAATGCATTCTCTTAGCTCGTTTTCACCTCACTTCATGGAAGTAGGCCCGTTAAGATTGCGCTGTTACTTTCCATCTAATTCGCACTAAAGTATACAAGCTATCTTAATCCATAAAAATCTTTTATAGAACAAAACATAATCCACATACCTGGCAAACTTTGCAGCGGTCTTTGGGGTCAATGATCTCCCGCTGTCCACGGCACTCGCTACACACCGTCTGGATCTGCTGAATCATGCCGGGAGCCAGTTGCTGGATCTGCACCTGCATGCCTGTACCGCGGCAGGTCGGACATGTTTGCACTGCACCCTAAGAAATATAACAATAATTTGTGATGATTATTCATATTGATATGAAATATTAAGTATAAATGAATCTTATAAAATATGAATATAACAGACAAACTGTTGTATTATCTTATTTATAATCTGCAGTGTGGTTAAGTATCTTGATTATTCCATTAAGAATTAGAAGTTCACAAAACATAAGCAACAGCATTATGGAGTAATGATAAGGACATAATTGTCAATTATTTAAAAATTGTGCTTTACAATCAATTTCAGACATGATCAATGTGTTTAATGTATTCAGCTGATACTATGTAGATATTGCAAGAAAATCACAAACCTTTTTGCCACCACGTCCTTCACATTTCTCACAGATAACATTTTTCTGCAGAGCTAATTTCCTGACAGCACCACGGTAAAGTTCCTCTAACGTGACAGACAGTTGGTGAATGACATCTTTGCCTTTTCGCTCGCGGCCTCGCCGCCGACCACCGCTGAATCCACCTCCGAAGAACATGTCGAACAGGTCCATCGGAGATGAGAAGCCGCTGCCACCAGCACCACCCTCCTTGAGGGCTTGTTCACCACCTATGTTAGAAACCAATGATAAGCATTTTTTGGTAATAACAATTTCTTATTCTATGTGGCTGGAGTCCAGTTTCAATCAAGAGAATAAAAGAGGTCAAGGGGAAAATTTTTGGTAGTGTACTAAATGTTAATAACTTTCATGAGGGGTATTCTATTTATTGAGAATTTGCAAGCAGGCAGGGTTTGAAGCTGCAACTTTCAGTACCAGAACTAGCAATACCTCTACTAAGTAACTGGGGCTTGCTATTGGTGAAATTATGCAAACTCAATGCCAATGATGCATGTGCATGGCACCTATTTTTCCCAGTAGATAGAGTAAATTTGTTTGACTCTCAAACTTTTGTAAGATGTGGTGTTAATATCCATTTTACGGCCGTTAACGCTCTACCTACCCTAAGGGATATAGGTGTGATTTATGTATGTATGTAGTTAGAGTAAAAAAGATTTGGTAGTCTTTTTAACTACACCTCAGTGCTAATCCAGTACTCACAAGTAGGTGCCATCAGCAGCACTTCAACCTTCCCCTTTGAGGGATCAACATAAACTTGGTTTTCATAGGTTTGGCTCGTCTTTTGAATACCAACCATGAGCTAGAGCTCCCAATATTTTTTTACTGATTCCTTACCATGTCACTAACATATCTGTAAAGTTTTAACTTGCGACGACGTCTAGAACTCGAGTTATAAATTTTTGAAATTTTATTTTCACTTAATTTGAGGTTAGTTTTCGCCATTTTGACACTACACGTCACTTAGGTATTACCATTTTTGTAAGTTTTGAACAATTTAGCAACTCTCTAAGGGTATTATGCCAATATTATGTGCTAAGTCACGCAAGGGTGGAGGGGCTGCACTACCTGTAGCGCTAGAGCAGAAGCCGAAACAACATCGCCTCAGTAATAGGTAAGATAAGATAAGATAATTTATTTCAAAATAAAAGTGAGCATACAAAAAGTAAATTTACAGATATAAAATTAAAGTTGTGCATACATTTCTTAACTATACCTAAACTAAGTAAATACAAAATATATTTACTTGTATCTCAGGTAATTTTCTTATTATTTATTATATGCTAGTTAAAAGTAATATAATTTACTCAAACAAAATCATTTTTATATACAAAGCTCAAAATACTAAAACAAATAACATTCATTTCATTTTCATTTTCATTTTTCATTTTCATTTCATTTTCATTTTCATTTTCATTCAAAATTAATTTCATTCAAAAATAAATGGCGTTCAACGCCAGGTTAGGTTAGGTTAGAACGGTGACCACAACGCACAAGCCGAGCGAGCGGAGCGAGCGTGCCCTGGCAGGGGCCGGCGAAGTGCCAGAACCGACACAGGGCAAGGCAAAAGTAGAGCAAACATCCCCCAAATGGGGGGTGGGGACAGCCTGTGTGGGGGGTCACACCCCTCCCCCCCCTATACATTCTGTCATTAAACCCCTTCAAATAGTGACTTACATGTCATTTGTGGGGGGGTCGTCGCAGGGGGGGACTACCTCCCCCCTCCCCCCCACCATCATTTTTTTTTTATTATTTTATGGTAGGTATTCAAAAGTCCTTCCATAGGTTTAATTGTAAAATGCAGTTTAGGCTGATCCCAGGGAGGATAAGCTGCTGACAGTACTTATCATATTTTTGTAACAGGCAATAGAGTGGGGAAAGTTTATAACAAACCTTGGTCATAGATTCTTCTTTTGTCTGGATTAGACAAAACTTCATATGCTTGAGAAATTTGTTTGAACCTCTCTCCTTCATTTGGATTCTTATCTGGATGGTACTTGAGAGCTAATTTTCTATATGCTTTCTTCAATTCGTCACTTGTGCAGGTGGGCTTCACCCCCAAAATATCGTAGAATGTGGTCTCCTTCACCATTTTTGTAACCTGTAGGAAAGATAACCTAATTTATTAAAAGATTTCGTACAAATTTGCACTGGTCGATGCAGTAGCATAGTACCTAACAACTAATCGCGTAAAAAACCATCTTGGCAAGAAAACAAAGTAGAAAATACCGTAAGCACCTGCGTAAGGGCTCTCTTCCGGGTTAGAACGTACTCAAAAATCAATGCTGTACGTCATAGATCAATCGGAAGGTAATAATTCTAATTACACAGACTCTGTAACGCAAGCAAACGTATCAGTTCAACCGAATTTTGTCACAATAGTAGAAATGAACAATCAAAGTACTTTTCAAGAATGATCTAGTAGCCGCTAGCAACACGAGGAACATAATAATGCATCGGTCATTGAAGTAAAAATTTCGTGGAATATGGTCAACTTACCTGTTTTGGAAAAAATTGCACAACACAGATCAATTAATTTAGATGTGTATAATAAATTGGAGTCTGCTGTTCTTTGCTCCTGAAAACAATTTTTTCGAATGAACACTCACAGTCGCTTGGATACGTTTGTTTCGCACGAGATTTCAATATTCCAATGACGTTTGACTTGCGCTACACGAAGAAGTCGATTTCAAAACGTGCTTTTTCGAGAAAATTCTACAAAGTCGTGGGATTATTATAACTCTACCGAATTTGGCAGTTCTAGCAAAAACTGTGTATCCCTTTCATTTTGTAAGCAAAATGAATACGTTATCTCTTACAAATTTACAAACTCAAATTGATAGGGTTATAATACAACTCACTCAAAACCAGCAATGAATTGTAAAATAAACCCAACATGGTCGGGTGCATCGGTTCGAGAATTACCTTGCAGATGACAGTTCATCATAGACAAGTATTTTATTTTTTATGATGTTAAAAAAAAATCTATTCACCCATAAAACATAGACAATATTATTATGCTACTAAATCTGCATAATTTTCCAAACGATTGCCGTCTCTTTTATTTTTGAACCACTTTTACTACACAAGAGCGAGATATAGCATATCGTCAGTATCAAAATAACCCTTTTTCCGTAACCTGTTATCATCAGTCAGTTTGTATGCCTGCCTGTCATTTTTATCAGCAGCGTGATAATACGCTGATGATAATTTCATAATTTCCTTGATAATGAAATGAAGTGAAGTCACTCGAGTCGAGACTGTATTGCGACGTCAGTCTGTTACATTGCTCTTTGTTTGTAGGACTTCGGCTGGCCGCAGTTTCCTACAGTTACAGCGACGCATCGTTTGCATTCTTATTTCTTGTTCATAAGTGTATAGTTTCATTTTTGTGATTCAACCATGGCAGAGAAGGTGCTAAGGAACAGAGTCTGTATCATCGGTTCTGGAAACTGGTAAGTTTCTAATAGGTTTCCAAGTTTCTCCTGGGGGTGTCACCTTTATCATCGACATTGCATGAGTGAGTGACCTTAGCCTTAGCCTTAGGTACTGAAGTGTGTACCTAACTGTAAGGTGACATAACAATACATGTTTTATGAATGCCTTTTATTTACTCATGATAAACTGAGCAAATATACCTACTTGCCTTTTTAGGCATGTCGATATTCCAGCTAAGTTAGTGAGATGTCAAAAATATATAATGTTTTATTTTAGGGGATCAGCTATAGCAAAAATTGTGGGTAGAAATGCAGCAAAACTACCCAACTTTGAGGACAAAGTGACAATGTGGGTGTTTGAAGAGATGATTGAGGGCAAGAAGTTGACTGAAATCATCAATGAAACCCATGAGAATGTCAAGTACCTGCCAGGACATAAGCTTCCAGAGAATGTAGTAAGTATTTTGATTTATTAAGTATGTACAACTAAGAAAGACTTCAACTTTTGATTCACACCTCTTCAGACTTTAGAAACATTAAGGCCGGTTTACATTATCTTAAGTGTTTAGTCGAGTGCTTTAGGATAGTATTTTAGTTGATACGTGTAAACGCTACTTGCTTTAGTACAGTTCTAGTTGAATTTCAAGTTGAATCAAAATAGAATCGCTTTCTATTTTTGTTTCAAGTGATATACACACATAAAGGCCTTTAGGTGTAGGTATTATAAATTCCTGTAAATAACTGGGTGTAAGTATTTCAAAAAGTTTTTATTTTATTTAAATCTCTTTCCATTATGATTCATGAGGTACCTAACTAAACCAAAAACAATTTTGTAACATAGTACCTAAACTTAAATACAATTATATATATGATTGGTTTAGGATAGTACCTACCTCTTTAAGTGATCTGATCATATTTTGAATTTTTAAATGATTATGTATTTTTTCTTATAACTAAAATATTATTTATCTTTGGACTACTGTGTATTAATGATATGTTTGTATTTGGAGCTAAATAATATTATAATAACTATAATATTTTTTTAGTTATCTTCTTCTTCTTCTTTTAATTTATGGCTTTTGCAGACAAGCAATTCAGCCAGTGTCACATGGAATGAGCTACTATTTTTCTAACTAGATAAGTTTTCAATTGAAACAGCTTTGATCCAAGTCATATCAATAAATATTTTGCAACTGGATAACAATATTGCTGTGTGATGCTAGATTTAAAAAATAAATTTTAAAAAAATCCTATGAGAAAATAATCATAGATGTAATATAAAAAGTGTAAATAAAAGTGTGTGTTTGCTTTGAATAGCATCACCCCATTCTAACCTGTGGGTGTCGTAAGAGGTGACTAAGTGACGCAATGGTTACATGTGTATTGCAATTTTAGGCGATGGGCTGACAACCTGTCACTATAGTGGTACAAAAGACCCTCAAATGTTTGCCAGATGTCGCGTAAATGTCCGTTCTTGCGGCGGTTAACGCTCTGCCTACCCCACAAGGGATACAGGCATATTATTTATATATGTATGTATAACAATAGCTTTACTAATATGCCACTTGTGTATACAGTTAGTTGGCACAGTTACTACTTGTACATTGACATGTGCAGTTTATTTTGGGTACTACCTTACGTGAAATGTTCATTGCCAATGTCAGTATCTCTTCAATGTCTTAACCTATTATGTAATTTGATTATGCAAATAGATTGTGATCACTACATACTATAAAATGGAGTTGCTATCTGTGGGTAGCCATTGTTTGTTCAGATCTTAAAAACTATGCGATGGATTTTGATGCGGCTTTCTTTATTAGTTGGGAGTTTTTCCAGAGGAAGGTTCTTTCATGCTAGGGAAAGGTGTTGTTCCCGCGGAAAAACATTTAGCAGTGAGTAAAACTGCTGGGCTTGCCGCTAATTTTACATAGATTGAATTTAAACATTATTGAAATATCTTTTAGAATCTTGTAACAAAAACCTAGTCAAGTATACATGAAAAGTACCAAACCCAAAAAGTGGAAACATACGTAGGAAAAAGTAATTTAACTTGTTTAAAAATATTTTCATGAACCAGTTCAAAATATGTATAGAAGGCTCAAACAAGGTCAAATGTATTTTTTGTCATGATTTTTTTAAAAGGAAGTCCAATAGTGTTGTGTAAAAATAGACACCTGTAATAAGTAAGTTACCTTATGTAGAGTAAAGGCAAGTAAGTTTTTAAATTTCCTGTAAAATTTGTATGTTGTATACAGGGTGGATCATAAAGTGATGTCAAAAGAAAAAATATTTGATGCCTTAGTGAGAGGTATCCCAATCACCACTATGTATGTTCCACATTTTTTTGTAGTTTCCAAGCTATTTAACTTTTAAAGTCGTATAAAAAAAATAGCAGCCCGCCCAGCGGTTTCACCCGCCGCTTAAAATTCCCCCCCGGGAATAAGACAGTTTAATATAGCCTATGTTAATCAGGGATAATGTAGGATTCTAAAAATCTTGACTTCAATTTGAAACAAATATCGTTTTCAGATGGTGGTGGCGTAAAGTTACATGCCTGTGGTTAACCTGGCCAGCCCCATGGCAGTGCCTATATTTATTTTTTTTATCCCGCCCGAGCCGGTTTTCTATTAGGTCATAACAAAATTGTAATAAAGAAAAAGAAAATTGTGTGATACAAATTTCTTTTTTGAGAATGACGGTTCATGACGTCAATAAGTGACTACATTGAATAAAGAATTTCAATTTCAATTAACGGTAAAAGAATTTTTTAAATCGGTCCAGTAGTTTCGGAGTCTATTCAATTCAAACAAAAAATTAAATCTATTTTCTCTATAATATTAGTGTTGATAAGCTATTACATTCAAGTACTAAAAATATACCTAATATAATGCATGTTTCATACAAATTATCATCTTGTCTTTGTTCAGACTATATGTAAATACATAACGTAATGACAACGCCTGGCCTTGACTTTGTATCTAAAGCAGGTACCTATTACGCCTTTTATAGAAAACTAGCGGCCCGCCCAGCGGTTTCACCCGCTGCTAACTGATTTTCCACGGGAAAAAGACTTTCTCCCGACATAAATCATACATAAAAACCTTCCTCTTAAATCACTCTATCTTTTAAAAAGATTTAAGCATACAAACAAACAAACAGTACGGCAGACGTGGGAAGCGACTTTACCTTATACTATGTAGTAATAATCCGTCTCGGTGCTTTAACGCATTAGGCTAGGATATAGATAAAATTTTGTATAAAGCCCAGATAACCGCTACCGCAACCGGGGGAAAAGCTAAGAGGTAATTTAAATATTGCTCGAAATAAGCAGGCGCCGCCGTCGCCAATAATTGGCACAACATCACGCGGTAGCATTGTACCATTAATGTTTAGAATCTCTACGACCATGTTGATATATTTACCACCCTTTTTAATGGTAAAAATTCACAACTTGGATGGATTCTAAATCCAAAAACAAATCAATTTGACGAACAATTTAAACCAAAGATCCAAACGACCAAACACAAATACCATACGACACCTATAATTTAAATTTCGATGAATGATAGTATAAAGGAGGTTAGACGATTTTTCATCGAGCAATTCTCAATGCTCGAGAATTAAATGAAATTAAATGCAAATACCATATAGTTTTGGAAAAAACATAACTATAGTGCGTTTGAAAAACTAACAGCGACATCTATGTTTTGTATTATGGAACTAAAATATAATTTGTTCTCAGTTTTCGTAATAGTATAAATGCTAAACTACTGAAGCTAGAGAGATAAAACGTGGACATAAAGTTTTTTATGTAATAAAGCAACCATTATAGATAAAATTCTGTTTTTGTTAATCCCCCAAATGATGAAAAGGGGGTTAAAAGTTTGTATGAAAGTTCGTTGTCTTAAGCGTGATCTGTTTCAAAATTAGTTATTAGTATAGTTATTATTACTTAAAATAATCAAACACGTGTTTTAGCATATTTGAAATTTTAACCCTTAATAGGATAATAAGGGCTTTAAAAGTTTGTATGAAAGATCGTATTTTTAAATGAATGTGATCTGCTTCAAAATTTGCAATTAGACTAATAATTTAAAATAATTAAACACGTGTTACAGCATTTTTGAAATTTTAACCTTCAAATGGGTGAAAAGGGGGTTAAAAGTTTGTATGAAAGTTTTTTATCTTAAGTGTGATCTGTTTCAAAATTTCTGATTAGACTCATGATTTAAAATAATTAAATACGTGTTTCAGCATTTTTGTAATTTTAATCCTTAAAGGTGTCAAAAGGGGGTCAAAAGTTTACTACCAGTTGGGCTACCCGTTTTCCCATGGGAATGTGACAATTTCCCAGAATAAATTATACTTATAAACCTTCCTCTCAAGTAACTCTATCTAATAAAAAAAACCGCATCAAAATCCGTTGGGTGATTCTAAAGATATAAGGAGACACCAAACGGGAAGCGACTTTATTTTATACTATGTAGTGATATATAGACTATAAGAATATGTACGGACCCAAGCATAATAAATTAAAATATTTAAAAACACGACTGCTTTCTGAGATAAAGCCTAGCCTATAACACTCGGGATAATGAAAGGATTCTTCCGATACAATTTCCATTCGAATCTGTTCAGTGGTTAACGAGTTGCAGTCCTTTAAAGAATCGCACATATGTAGGTACATACATACATACATGAACTCTAAAAGCATTACACCCTTTTTTTGGTTGGATAGTCATGTACCTAATTTTTAAAAAAAGTTTATGATGAACCTTTTATCCCGGTTTTGAAGTAGAGATAACCTGAGTACAACAAATAAATTTTATCTACCACTTAGACATTTTATAAGTCAGGCCATAAAAGTTTCATAGTCATTATTGTTTAATGTTACATTCTAGTGGTGCATTTAAATATAACTGTTATCAATTTGAATACTTACGTCATGAATGAAAGATCAATAAATTGATTAGAATCCTATAATATCCCTCATCATTGTCTTATTCCCGCGAGAAAACGGTTAGCAGCGGATAAAACCGTTAGTCGATATTGTTATTATAATAATAGCGGAAATATGTCATCAAGACAAACCTTTGCGAGGTTTATCGAAGGCATTTGAATTTATTGTATGTTTATGTATACTATGTCAAAAAAAGCTATTGCTCTTCATTCGTATTAATGAGTTAACAGGTGAAATATTATGTACTTATTCAAAAAATCAAGGAACTTCCTGTCTCATTTATTAAGTGAAAGAACTACGCCAAAATCGGCACCATATTTAAATTCTCTTCCCAGTTCGCTTGATCGTAGTTTAATCGTAGAACACGTAAGAATTTTTGCTGTCGAGTTCCTACTGAATGTTTAATTTAAACGGATCTGATTATTGTATCGAGATCGTACTAAAGATGACCATTGTTTTAGGTTGCCGTCCCTGATCTAGTGGAATCAGCGAAAGACGCTGATCTCCTGATTTTCGTCGTGCCCCATCAGTTTGTCCGAAACATCTGCGCAACGTTACTAGGTCAAATCAAGCCTACTGCGGCGGCGCTATCTTTGATAAAGGTATGTAATTGTATCAACCAACGCCGTAAATATTAGCCGCGTAAAAATACGACTTCACGAGCAAAGAAACAATGTAAGTGGTAAGCGATCTGGAGACCCTCCTGGCACGGCAGCTTTTCGTTTTAAATTTTTTCAGTAGTATCTAGATGCTACCTTACATAGTCGGCATTTAAGCTAATACGATGAGTACTAAAATACCGAAGACGAAAGGTACAGATTGTTTCATCATTAATTCAAACTGTTAGGTATGAAAGTGTCCATACGACAACCTTCTAGAAAAGAATGGAGTCCAGATGGACTCTTTGATGCAAATCTGCGAGGCATCGGTCTCACAAGTGTCTTGCGACTACTTCAGTGAGTTTCGTCCTTTATGATAAGCCACTTGTACCGAGACTTGTACTTATAGTAGAGTTTTGAAGACCCCTTGCCTAAATGCAATAAAAAACTGCCTCGCATCTATCAACTTCTGACTATTCAAGGGTCTTTTCTTTGCTCGTCAAATCTTACGTTTCACGTGACTATCTTTCTAGCTAAGTAAATTGTCGATATATTCGTCTACTAAAACATTTGTTTCCCAATAGGGTTTCGACATTGCTGACGGCGGTGGCATTGACTTGATCTCACACATCATCACAAGGTGCCTGAAGATACCTTGTGCAGTGCTGATGGGCGCCAACATTGCGTCTGAGGTAAACAATTCTAACTTATATAATTAATCTATATATCTTCTTCAAATATCCTATAATACTTTATACAGGTTGTAAGGAAAAGTACTGTGTTCCTTTTAAGGAATGAACCAGCCCATGATACTGAAAAACTTTCCCCAAGAAACATAGGTCCAAATATAAAAAAAATTGCAGCCGCCCAAGGCTGGTTGTATGGGAGGTTTTAATTTTTTTTTATTCCTTGTAAGGAACGCAGTACTTTTCCTTACAGCCTGTATAAGTTAATTAGTCAGGTCGATGGCTCTACTTATATCATCAAGCGGGACCTTACTAAATACTGGCATAGGATTATGAGGATTTGCACACTTAAGAAGAGTTAGGATTATTATACCATGCAGTTGGTGGGTGTGGGCTGATGATGATGTTTACACCAATGTATATTTGAAATCTTGGTCATTTTAATACGAGTCAACCAAATTGTCCCAATTAATGAAAATGTGTCCAAATCGGACAACATCTTCCTTTTTTGTCACTTCTATGGAAATCAAACCGCACAACATTCCTACGTATCGAAAAGCCCAGAGCTCACACCATTAGACCGATGAAGGCAACATGTCGTAAATGTTGGCAATATTTCATAGCCGCGTTATGAATGAGCCTTGAAATGTTTACACGCGAGTATGTCCATTAACCGTTCGCAAGATGTTGTTGACGTGCGTTCGCCTTGAGACTAGAGTAAGTAACATGTACCCGGTTGTGATCGATCGCTATGCAAATGTCAGCGAACGGGGGAAGCGGCATGGCAACAAGAAAACACCAATCTTTACTAAACAAATACTTATACTTACCAGTTATTTATACAGGAAGAAACAAAAAGGGTGTAAAACGCTGAATGGAGGTCATGAAACTGAACAACTTTCACCATGGAACATTGTCGAAGTATTTAAAAAATTGGGCCTCCCATACAAAATTGCCGATCAGCTGGGTAATTTAGTATGAGATGTGTAATTTTTTTTTAAATATTGCTACCTAAGATATGACTTTATGATATGACTGAGAATATTCAAAATTGTGAATATCACCTCTATGCCGACGACCTTCAGTTATACATTTCTTTTCACCCTAACAATGCTTATACAGCCGCTGATAAATTAAACCAGGATCTAAACCGTATAGCTCAATGGTCCGCACGTAATAGTTTAGTCCTTAACCCATTAAAATCAAAATACCTAGTCCAGGGATGGGGAAATACATTTTGGAAAGGGCCATATCAAAGAATCACAACTTGTAAGCGGGCCAAATAAGTTTATTAATTACTAAAAAAAATATTTAATAAATTAAGTTTGTTTTGATGTGCTTGGTCGATGAGATAAATGAAATTTTGATTATTCGTCTACAAGCACGTCAAAATTTGGCTTCAAATTACTTGACGTAACTTTTAAAATACACTAAAGGTGTTCATTAGTCAATTTGTTCCTCAGTTTGTTCTTACGCAGCTTCATTGTGGAAAACACTTGCTCACAGATATATGAAGATCCAAACATAGAAATGATTTTCTGAGCATGTTTTCTTAAATTGGGAAAATTCAATTTTCAATTTTCATCACACTGAAGCTCAATAATTTCAAGCTGATATTCTGCTGCTACATCCTCGCAATTAACTGCGAATGGGGAAGAGAACAATCGCAAATCAGTTTCTATTTTTTTGAAATCTTCAAATCGTCGCGCGTCGCCGCCGGTTGTCATATCAAGTTGGCGGGAATACAGGTGAGCGCGAGACCGCTGCGCTCGCGGATTTTTTGATCGGGTGATAGGTGATAAGGTGACGCACGACACGACGGACGAGGACCGGGAGCTGGTAGGTCGCTCGCGCCAGTAAACACCTAACTACCTTCACCAAATAGGTACATACTTATTATCGTGATTAATTGAACTTAAGGGACAAACTTAATAAAAATCAGTCAGTGACCGCGGGCCGGATGAAATCACTCCGCGGGCCGGATTTGGCCCGCGGGCCGCCATTTCCCCATCCCTGACCTAGTCCTTGGCAGCAAAAATCAAATTGATAAAATAATAAATATTTCGCCTAAAATATGCATCAACGATGAGCCAATTGAACGTGTTTCGGAAGCCCGAAATCTAGGAGTAGTTATGGATGGGCAACTCCATTTTGAAAATCATGTGCTACAAATAGTCCGCAACTGTTTTTATAGATTAAAAGTTTTATATAGGGTCCGAAATTATTTAAGTATTGATTTGCGGGTTAAACTTAGTGACTCCTTGATACTCTCTAAACTCAACTATGCCGATACGGTATTCGGGGAATGTTTACTGGCGCGCACCAAAAGACTTATACAGCGTATGCAAAATGCTTGCGCTCGCTTTTGCTTCCCCATACCGCGTCGCACGCATATAACACCTTATCTAAATAAAAATGGTCTGATGAACATGGCCGCGCGTAGAAACTTACATTTTTCAACTTTACTTTTTGGAATTATAATAAATGAACAGCCACAATATCTATACGATAAACTTATATTTTCTAAGTGTCACGTAAGATCCGCGATTCGTTTAATTTGTCCCAGACACAAAACAACCGCATTTCGTGGCAGCTTTCGATATGCTGCCACGAAATGCTGGAATAATCTCCCGCCGCCAAATTAGGAATTCCTTGTCCGTTAGTAGATTTAAAACTAAATTAAAATTACATTTACTTGATGTACAATTGATTGTTCCACAAGCAGTTGCACTGGGACAAACTATAACTACGTTCCTCTAGCTGTTTTAATTTATCTCTTGTATAAAATAAGCAACTAAAATGACTGCGTTTGCCAATAATTTATAATTTAAAGAAAACTTTAAAATATGTACTACCTCTAGATGTCTAATTGTTTGTAGGGTTATATAATATAGTATAGCTGTATAGTTTATAAGTCTCAAGAAAATATCTGTGGTACTTTAAAATTAATGTATGTTTATTCTCCGTCCTATGTTTATTCTCCGTCCATATGGCTTCACAGAATACCAGCGCTGTAGATAGCTACTGCTATCTGCCGCACATGCTGGGTGAGGTCCATTTTCGGTGCATATGCGCAATAACCTGTGCTTACGATAGCCTAAGTT
The DNA here is from genome assembly GCA_027580185.1 of Tuta absoluta. Classification (NCBI taxonomy): domain Eukaryota; kingdom Metazoa; phylum Arthropoda; class Insecta; order Lepidoptera; family Gelechiidae; genus Tuta; species Tuta absoluta. The sequence continues at coordinate 3,317,579 of JAQAHW010000004.1, forward strand.
TGAATGTAGTATTTTTTGTTGTTGTGTTGTGTGGACCGAAATAAATGTGTTTTCTTTCTTTCTTTCTTTCTTTACCTATGTTCTATGGGGAAAGTTGTCCAGTTTAATGAGTACCTTGACCTGCTTTCCGCTTATTGTTACTCCTTGTATAAATCACTGACCATCACTTTTTTGCAGCTCTGTTAGATTTTTATCGGACGATCTCAGATTTTATAGTGCTGATCTTATTCGACTCAATTTAAGAATACGAATCCTTTGATTCTTAGTTACACCCATCATTTTATCTGAAAAATCAGCTGTGAAATTTTATGTGTGTTATAACTTTATTTTAGGCGACAGGCTGGCAATCTGTCACTATAGTGATACACGATTTTTTTGAAGCGGTCCTATATTTGTCAGCGATAGCGACCGTATTTTTTCAGCCGTTAACGCTCTGCCTACCCCGTAAAGGATGAAGGCGTGATGTGTATGTATTTTGTCGGAATTGAGGGCATTCATGTCCTGAAATATAATTATTTGATTCCTTAATGAAGTACCTTCTAAGGCTTCATACATTAACGGCTAGTTTTGGCTTTAGGTTGCGGAGGAGAAATTCTGCGAGACTACAATCGGGTGTCGGGACGTTTTCTTAGCGCCTGTATTGCGCGACATCATCCAGACAGACTACTTCCGAGTGGTCGTGGTCGACGATGAAGACGCTGTAGAAATCTGTGGAGCTCTCAAGGTAAGAATACAGCCTTTAGGAGTGGTGCTAGACTACAATCGGGTGCCGGGACGTCTTCTTAGCGCCCGTATTGCGCGACATAATCCAGACAGACTACTTCAGAGTGGTCGTGGTCGACGATGAAGACGCTGTAGAAATCTGTGGAGCTCTCAAGGTAAGAACACAGTCTTTAGGTGTACTGCTGGACTACAATCGGGTGTCGGGACGTTTTCCTGGCACCCGAATTGCGCGACATCATCCAGACAGACTACTTCAGAGTGGTCGTGGTCGACGATGAAGACGCTGTCGAAATCTGTGGAGCTCTCAAGGTAAGAACACAGCCTTTAGGAGTTCTGCTAGACTACAATCGGGTGCTGGGACGTCTTCTTAGCGCCCGTATTGCGCGACATCATCCAGACAGACTACTTCAGAGTGGTCGTGGTCGACGATGAAGACGCTGTAGAAATCTGTGGAGCTCTCAAGGTAAGAACACAGCCTTTAGGAGTTCTGCTAGACTACAATCGGGTGTCGGGACGTTTTCCTGGCGCCCGTATTGCGCGACATCATCCAGTGTCAGACAGACTATTCTCGAGTGGTCGTGGAGATGTAGAGATTTTCGGAGCTCTCAAGACATAAAGTAAGCCAGACTTTATTATAATATTTATACTCCTTAACTTAAATTGTAATGCTAAACTGGACAGCCCCGTTTAACACCGTTAAGACGTAAAATTCGGCAAAAATATTATTTTTAAAACAGTTTTAGAAAAGGGTAACGCTACTCCATTATTACATCAAGTCATATTACCTTATTTGAAATCAATGTCGTTTTATGCAAATTCAAATGATGTCTTGACAGGGTATCACTTACGTGTTAGCACATTTTATGTCAATAACACCACAATTCGCGCTGATCTTTGGACCATGATAGTTTCGTAACTAAAACGTGACTTAATTAAAAAATTACGACTTGCATTAGGCACTCGCAAACAACATCCCCCTATTACTTGCGGTACTGAATAAACAGTTACTATCGCTTTTATATGTTGAAGTTAGTGTCAATTCGATAATTTCTTTTAACTTAAAATTGCTCTGTCACCTTCCGTTAAATAGGTTTAGAATAGGATAGAAGATATCTTAGCCATGTCATGTTTAAAAATGGCCATGGCTTGTCCGCCATTCCTTGTTATTTAGATGCTATATTTTTTATAGTCTCATTTTGACAGATAACGCGCATTTTGAGTAAAATTCGCGATCATCTCCTATCCTTTCTGAACCTGTTTGACGGAAAGTGACAGCGCTATTTTAAGTTAAAAGTCTGTGCGAAAAGAGAATAGGTGTGGAAATTGAGGGCGCCTCTGTGCCTCACAATGAGAAATGTCATAGCAACCTTGACTGCCGATGTGGCGCAGTAGTAGTGCGACTGCCTGCGACGCAAAGGTTCTGGGTTTGATTCTCGGCGGGACACTAACAAAGATGATATTTATCAACCTGATTGTCCGAAAAAGAAATGGTTCCGTGCTTCGGAGGGCAGGTTAAGCCGTTGGGCCCGGTGCTGTCATTGATTAGACGGCAGTCGTTACACAAACATGTCAGAAGCCTACTACTAGAAGTAGACGGTTGAAAAACTCTGACTTATCGTGTCGTTGGATGACTCGGTGTCCCACACGAAAAGGAAAAGAAAGCAACATATGATAAAAATATGAGTACACTTCCAACGCCTATTCTATTTTCGCACAGACTATATTAACAATATTTTCTATGTTATAATACAACAGTTCCAGCTTGTAATATGTGATATTATTTTGAACAGAACATAGTAGCGTGTGGCGCCGGGTTCGTAGACGGCCTCGGTTTCGGAGACAACACGAAAGCCGCTGTCATCCGTCTGGGTCTCATGGAGATGATAAAATTCGTGGACGTGTTCTACCCAGGCAGCAAACTCAGCACCTTCTTCGAGTCCTGCGGCGTTGCTGACCTTATCACCACCTGCTATGGTGAGTTACGTTCTCTTCGAAGTGTTTTGACAGCTGTCATCCGTCTGGGTCTCATGGAGATGATAAAATTCGTGGACGTGTTCTACCCAGGCAGCAAACTCAGCACATTCTTCGAGTCCTGCGGCGTTGCTGACCTTATCACCACCTGCTATGGTGAGTTACGTTCTCTTCGAAGTGTTTTGACAGCTGTCATCCGCCTGGGTCTCATGGAGATGATAAAATTCGTGGACGTGTTCTACCCAGGCAGCAAACTCAGCACCTTCTTCGAGTCCTGCGGCGTTGCTGACCTTATCACCACCTGCTATGGTGAGTTACGTTCTCCTCGAAGTGTTTTGACAGCTGTCATTCGCCTGGGTCTCATGGAGATGATAAAATTCGTGGACGTGTTCTACCCAGGCAGCAAACTCAGCACATTCTTCGAGTCCTGCGGCGTTGCTGACCTTATCACCACCTGCTATGGTGAGTTATGTTCTCTTCTAAGTGTTTAGACAGCTGTCATCCGTCTGTAGCTCAAGGGGATGATAAAATTCGTGGACGTGTTCTACCCAGGCAGCAAACTCAGCACATTCTTCGAGTCCTGCGGCGTTGCTGACCTTATCACCACCTGCTATGGTGAGTTACGTTCTCCTCGAAGTGTTTTGACAGCTGTCATTCGCCTGGGTCTCATGGAGATGATAAAATTCGTGGACGTGTTCTACCCAGGCAGCAAACTCAGCACATTCTTCGAGTCCTGCGGCGTTGCTGACCTTATCACCACCTGCTATGGTGAGTTATGTTCTCTTCTAAGTGTTTAGACAGCTGTCATCCGTCTGTAGCTCAAGGGGATGATAAAATTCGTGGACGTGTTCTACCCAGGCAGCAAACTCAGCACATTCTTCGAGTCCTGCGGCGTTGCTGACCTTATCACCACCTGCTATGGTGAGTTATGTTCCCTTCAAAGTGTTTTGACAGCTGTCATCCGTCTGGATCTTTCTGGAAATTCGTGGACGTGACTAACACCACCTGTTATGGTAAGTTTCCAATACAGGCATGAGGTGACCAATGAAGCGAGTTCATCCTTTACCCCCAGTTGCCATTCGGTTTTCCCGTGCCAAAGGCATGTTATCCCGCGGTAAAAAGTTGCTCATGCGTTATTCTAGGTTATACTCTATCTGTGTACCTTTTATCCAAATCCGTCAAGCCGTTGGAGCGTAAATAGGTAACATTTATTTTGCACATTATGGCAATTTGCCATAATATTTTTATAAATGAATATAAGCATTTGAAAAAAGCCAGTCGGGTAGACCAGTGGAGTACCTATAGAGCGGTGGAATGGTACACAGTAGGTCCCGGGTTCAATCCTCGGCCGACGCTTAAATTATTTAACTTTTATTTTCTTCATTTTTTATTAGTACGGATGAATGCAATGATCGATATACCTATTTACCATCCATATGTACTGACTGATAGCTGAACTTCGCTCAAAAAGCGGCCGCACGTTTCAGAAACAATTTATTGCTCGCATAAGCATGGAGCAGCGGCATTATTGCTTTTGTAGCATGTAGAGAATTTCTGAAATCTTGCAATTAAAGCCATCTGATTAATAATGCGTTCAGCCATGAACAGTTCATCAGGACAGTTTTTAAAAACTGACCAATCGGTAACTTTGAAGAAGAAGGTTTTCTCTCAACGTTTACGTTACGTTTTAGTTTCTCTCAATTTTGGCAATGTTATTCACAAACAGTATAATATGGTATGTATAATGTGCACTACAACAGTTTACACCGAAATCCCCAATGATGATGAAGTATATAGGGAGTTTTTTTATGAGTGACCGATACTGAAAACTCAAGACGGGCTGGTGATAAGATAAGCAACAACTTTCCAAGGAACATAGATCAAAATACATAAAAAAAGGGTATTCCATACAAGAAGTTGCTATGGAAACTCAAAATATTCTCATATTACAACCTATGTTCCTTTAGAAAAATTGTTTCTTATCACCAGCCTATCTTGAGATTTCGATAAAATTTTAAAAATCACATAAAATTTCACCATTATACGAATCCTAATCGCTGAATAAACAAACAAAGTCTCGTCATATAAGATCTAAATACAGATAAGTCTCCCTCCCACACTCGTTTATCTCAAGGTCTAGAACAGACAGAGTACTAAGTGCATTATGTGCATAGGACATGCATTTATTCATGACGACCGGACCATTGGAGTTTCCGCTTAGTCTATGTTTGATCTATGAACCGGACTGCATGTGTTATTGTTCATATGCTAAGCTAAGGATAGTAAAGTATTGTTTATCCAGGTAAACGAATGCAGCGTAAGATTATATCGTCTTTGTCTATCGTATAGGTAGGTTATAAGTACTGAAAATATTTCAAGGGAGTGAACTACTGTAAACATTCCCCAAGGAACAACGGTCGAAAAATGACCCGGTTGGCTAGGACATTTAGTATGGGAGGTTTAAAATTTATTTTCCGTATTTCGTTCGACCTATGTTTTTAAGAAAAAATTGTTCAGTTTCATGGGCTGGTTCATCCCTTAAACTAATGGCGGGTAACATTTTTATATACTGTATACATACATTATTACTTTATTTACTATTGGTACTCTTCAAGCTAAAATTTTACCAATTGCAACAAACTTTAAACGTAGCTTCTGCTTCATAGAGTCGCCATTAACAGTTTAAATAGATTTTAGACCAATTCTTGGCCTCGGAAATGTCTCTAGGGCCTAGCCAAAGCGGCCTTAATTGTACATTATATTTCAAAAGTGATATACTTCAGACAATAACTGGGGCGAGATGAGTTAAACTGAATTGATAATGTAGCCATTCGTTTTTAATGTAATTAAACAACGATGGATTTTTTTACTGAATAATGCCATTATTTTATTTAGACATATTTTCTAGGAATTAATTGTAATTCCCCGGTTTAGATTAAATTGAATGCACACAAATACATGTCTGTATCCTTAGTTCATGTGCCTACTTGTTTGTTGCTATAAATTAATTTTATCTGTGCTTAGTAGGTATAAAGTTCAGTGTAGCAAACTGGTAGTTGGAGCCGGAGTCCAAGGTTCAACTTTTACCTATGAGCTGTTTATAGTATTATTAATATTGTTATGTATCAAGAGTCGAAAGTTCAACTTATTCAACCTATGTATGTTATATGGAGTATAATGATTACTATTTGATGAATAATTTTATACGTTCCAAAGATTGAAAACAGACTTCAGATCGTTTTTAAATGTTGTGGGTGTGTCAATGGATTCTATATCTGTTACTTTTTATCACTCGAAATTATCAAACAACACTTACTAACGTAATTTATAAATCGTTATTGTTGATAAGTAAATAAATATGTCACTGATATGATCTTATTGCATCCATTAGATTTAGATAGTAATATCTTAATCCGTGATCTTTTTACTGGCGATTTAAAGCTGTGGGCTTACAACCTGTCACTATCGTGATACACAATTTTCTGAATGAATGATTAAATGAATGTAAATGTCCGTCAAGGCACTGCCTACTCCGCAAGGGATATAGGCGTGATGTATGGATGTATGTATGTTTGTGATCTTTTTACTTAAGATAAGATAAAAAAATATGTTCAATTAAGTTACTTATAAATACGTACAAATACAAAATAATTATGAGGCTTACCTATTTTCCGAACTAAGAATATGAATTCCTGTATCTCAGGTAAACAGATAGCCGACATTTATATTCTCTTTAAAAGAAACAAAAGAAAAGAAACCAACTTAAATACTTATTTGTTGTTGATGTGATAGGCAACTGGATAAAGTACCTACCTATATGTAAAACGTGTGATTAAATAGATGCATAAGTACAGACAGACAGAAACTGGACGAAATTATAAGGATTCTAGGGATGGAGGTTGTAGGGTTCTCTTCTCTTACATTAGATAACTTTATTAGAAAACATACGGGGTGTAAGGGACATCCCTCCGAATATTTAAAGGGTGAATGCAGATTATAAAACTGAAAAACTTTCCCCTACAAACATATGTCTGAAAACGACAAAAAAATCGAAGTCCCATACAAAATTGCAATCAGCTGACTACATTTACTGAAATAGGGCTGAAATATTTTCTTATGGGAAGTAGTTCAGTTTCAAACTCTTAATGCACTCTATCAGTATACGGAAATTGTCCTTTACACCATGTATAGAGATCAAAGTCGAATGGTTACGTGACAGTGAGTCATGCTTTTTCGTTAGTTCAGTCGGCGTTCATCGGAATTTTCGATTTGTCAAAAACTTCCATTCTTAAGTATCTTGATATTATACGGATGAAGAGCCCTATAGATGTAAAATCTATAGACATGGTGTGGTATTAGTTTTCAACATACATATATTACGCCTATTTCCCTTGCGGGGTAGGCAGAGCGTAAACGGCCCTAAAAACGGTCATTTACGCCACGTATGACAAATATTTGAGGGTCATTCAAGAAATTGTGTATCACGATTCACGATAGTGACAGGTTGTCAGCCCAACGCCTAAAATTACAATACGCATGTAACCCGAGGGTCCCTTAGTCCCCAATGTATAAAATAAAGTCGTTTGGCTTAAATCTTTAAAACTATGTAACAGATTTTGATGCGGTTTGAGTGATGCAAGAGGAAGGTTTATATATGCCGGGAAAGTGTCTTATTCTCGCGGGAAACGGTTAGCAGCAGGTAAAAGCTTACTGTTTTTATTATTTTCGTTCATGTCACCAGTTTCAACCGGCCAGAAAGAACATTAAGTAAATATAGGGTGGAATGAAATATTTGTTGTTATTTTAGTCTGGTTTCTATAGCTTTAGTCAAAGTTAGTCTGTGGCTTGGCATGCCCTAATAAATTGGCAAGTATATGGAACTTGAATTCGACATTTCAAGGGTGTGTAGGTAAGCGTGTTTAGTGATACTTATAATAAATCATCCGATATTGGCTCTTCATTGCAATTCAAATAGAAGTTCGTATCTACGTGTAATATAAACGCGGCGATAACCTCGTCAAGTTTATCAACTTGCTTACATACCTTCATAAGTTAGTACAGAGTACAGAAAGTAAAGTTAAACTTTCGTATTCACCTGACACCTGTCAAATATCAATTTTACGCTTGGAATTACTATAGGTCCCTAACAAGTCTCTAACGTAGTTTTCTGGCGCAAAATACCGGATGTATAGAACGGTGTACCCATAGATGTACCTACCTACCATAAAAAATTACAGGCGTGATTTGGGACTATGAATCTGAACAACTTTCCCTGTGGAGTCCAAATGATTGGAAACTACAAATAATCTTTGGCTTGCATACAAAATACACGACTGACTTTGAATGGGAAGTATTTTGTTTTTCAACGTTTGTTCCCTTAAAAAAAAGCGTTTTCGATACACTGTCTTCTACAACTCACGTGTCATATACTAGTTTCAGAGATGAAAATAAGAAATTGAAAAAATGTCAGCGCCCGCCGGGACTTGAACCCGGGACCGTGGAGTACCGTTCCACTGCTCTGCCAATTGAGCTACCGGCGCCCCGACGTAAGCCGACGAAATCTTCAACCTCTTGGTACTCGTCTCGAAGCGACGACAAGCGACATCTAGTATAAGTTATTTGAAACTAATACTATGGTCAGTCCACTTAAGAGTGAAATTCGAACCATGCGATGAAGCTTTGCTTACTTTTAATGTACTATGGTTTTATTTTGCACTCACAGTGCTATATTACTTTCATAAATGAAAATAAGAAATTGGTCCCGGGTTCAAGTCCCGGCGGGCGCTGACATTTTTTCAATTTCTTATTAGCTGGGCTAATGCTATATTAATACGACGTATATATAATATACTTACTTACTTAATATACCCTACAAATTGTCCAAATAAAACAGTAACACATTGTCATCAGGTGGCAGAAATCGTCGCGTATCCGAGGCGTTCGTGAAGACCGGCCGCACCATCAAAGAGCTGGAAGATGAACTCCTCAACGGACAGAAGCTGCAGGGTCCCATCACTGCCGAGGAGGTCAACCATATGCTGCTCAACAAGGGAATGGAGAACAAGTAAGCGTTAGTGTTGTACTTCGGAGAGTGTGCTCAAGAGCTTCACGACCTTGTTCCACCAGCTCCCTTCTACCATCGGACATCCAGACGCACCGCCAGATACCATCCGTACCTGGTTGCCATTCCACCAATTCGGACTAAGCGCTTCCAGTCATCATTTATAATGCGCACTGCTAAAGAGTGGAACTCACTACCTGCGTCTGTGTTTCCAAACGCATACAATCCTAATCTCTTCAAAGTAAGAGTGAACAGGCTTCTTCTGAGTGAGTTCGCTCCATCTTAAACTCTGTCTCTGTCCTTTGACCTAGACTAGAGTCAAGAGCAAACCTATCATTAATAATAAATAAAAAAACATTGAAATTTTTCGTGCATCAACCTATGTAGCGGTACCCCTGCCTGCTACGCCAAGGGTCGTGGGTTCGATCCACACAAATGTCTGTTTAGTCATTTTCAGATATTTGTATTGAGTCTGTGTGTTTCTATGTATAATGTGTATTTATTTACAAAAAACAGTATTTAGGTATTAATATCAGCTATCTAGTTCCCATAGTACAAGCTTTGCTTAGTTTGGGGTTAGATGGCGCTGTGTGAACTGTCCAGGATATTTATTTTTTATTATAATTCAATGTTTTTAAAGAATATGTTAGTCCGTGCGCTCATTTTTCAAGTCAACGCGTTTACGCTCTGCCTTCCCTCCAAAGGGATTATAGGCGTGATATGTGTATGTATTATCACAAAAATAAACAATGCGGCTGAACAATAGTAAAGAAGTCTGCACTTTGAATAGGATGTGTACTTGTAAACTAAAAAAGGTAACCATACTCTGACCATACTTTATCTAAACTTTTCTTTTATAAAGGATAAAATTGTATAGTGTAGATTTTACTTTTGTCAAAAAAATAGGTCGAATAACGAATAAAACATATTTTACCTCCCACCTACCACCAAATTGCCAATTAGCTGATTAGAGTTATTATGGAAACTCAAAATGTTATTGTCATATTCTTATTTTTCCTGTGGGTGGGTGTGGGATGAACCCTGGTGTCAGAGTTTTTCAACCACCAACTACTCTAAGCAATGTCATATTCCAACCTACGTTCCTTGTCTGCAGCCCATCTAAAGATTTCCCTATCGGTCACTAGTAAAAATTCACCCTATATAAAAAAGTGTTGCTGCTATGCTATTATTATCACAAAGTTTCCTCGTTATCAAGTGCAATTTGCCAGCAGTTAATAAACAAGGCTAAATTGTCACATTATTGTACCAAAATAAACTTACACTTGGCTTGTATCCATGCGCGACGGCGGTCAATGCAAGCAAATATAAATAGCCTGCCTACAAGTATGTTTAAGTATAGACTACAGTTACACAAATTTACGTCATTTACGTTTCTTTGGAGTATTGCAGACAGTTTTTCATGAAATGTTTGCATGCAGATATTAGTTATTTATTATTTAGTAGAGAGGCACCGCTAGTCGGCCATTTTTATAGTCATCGATAATATAATAATTTATTTCATCCAGAAATAATCATGTTCGAAATGAAACCACAATTGTTTGAATTGGTAGAAACGCTCTAGAAACGTGCTCAGACGGTTTTTTTTCCAAACACACCAAAGTGATGACCGGCCATTTTTGTAGGCCGGGTCGGGTCGGGTTAGCAGACTGTTTTTTTTGAAGACCAAACAACTGCATACATAGGTAACTTACATAATACATACATGGTACACAAAGCATAAGTTTATATACAGTCTAATACTCTATTCACGGATTGAATATAAACAGGCTGGTTTAGAAACAGGCTGATAAATTATAATTTATAACGTGTAACATGTATAGGACACTTACGAAATTTTATCTTTATGACTTACAATAATACATACACATACACACACATATCACGCCTATAATCCCTTGCCGGGTAGGCGTAATGTAAAGGGCCGCATAGAACGGACATTTACGCCACTTCTGACAAACATTTGAGGGTCATCCGGAAAATTGTGTATCGCCATAGTGACAGGTTGTCAGCCCATCGCCTAAAATTGCAATACACACCCACGAGTCCCTTAGACGCTTCTTACGACTCCCACGGGCAAGAAATGGGGTAATGCTATTCTAAGCCGGCATCACACGGCACTGACTTACAATAAATTTCCAATTCTCTTAAAACAACTGAGTGTATATAAATCAGGGTACGGGAATTTATCGTTGTAAGCAGAAATAATTCGGCGCATTGGAAACTAATCAGCTGAAAATCAGCCAACAAATTACCGACCGAAAACAATAGTCGGTGCATCTCTATTATTTAGTAATACGCATTGTTAAAGCGGTGCCAAATAGTAAAATTCCAGCAACACTAGAATGAGTAATCGTACATGACATAGTGACACAGAGAATATCTAAAAAACCTGAGCTATGTCTTCATGGGAATGTGTCCCGATGGAGCTAAACAAAAAATTTGAAACGTGCGATGTCTTGTTTTCTTTTGCTTAGAATATTTTTTATTACCGTGCGCACTTAAAAGTTTATTCAACTTTACTATGTTTATCGACAACCAATGCCCGATATTACCAAACTACAGGCTACAATTTTACGGGTAAAATTCGATGTTCATTGCGTAGTGGGTTAGCTATTATGATACCAAGAAAATTAACCGGCTACGTAATAAACTGAGAATTTCATCTGTTGAAGCCTATAGTTCACGCGATAAATTAAAGTACTTCATACTCTTACCAATGCATTTTATAGGCTGACTGTGAAATCACTTACTGGGTCAAAAGAGTAACAAATAACTTCGGCTTTCATTACCAACATCCACAGCAGTCCATTGCCGGACCCCTGTATTTGGTAGGCGGGTTGATCGGTTAATTCCACGTTAATTCACAGGAAACGCTGCGGCTGGAATTAATCTGTGACTTCTTACGACACCAACGGGTAGAAATGGTGTTTTAGGCTGGTATTAAAAACAAACGCGCTGCTTGCGCGTTTTGACGGGTGCTTGGCTGTAGATCGCGTTTTAAGATTACTCGATTGCGTCTCGACTCGAAACCGACCTTAGGTAGGATTTTCTTGTTCTCAGGAGTATCTTCTCGTTCCTAAAATTTTCTCGTTCCCGAAAGTATTTTCTCGTTCCCGAAAGTATCTTCTCCTTCCCAAGAGTATCTTCTTATTTCCAAAAGTATCTTCTCATTCCCAAACGTATCTTCCCATACCCAAAAGTATCTTCTCGTTCGCAAACGTATCTTCCCATTTCCAAAATTATCTACTTAACTTCTCGTTCCCAAAAGTATCTTCTCGTTCGCAAACGTATCTTCCCATTTCCAAAATTATCTACTTAACTTCTCGTTCCCAAAAGTATCTTCTCGTTCGCAAACGTATCTTCTCGTTCGCAAACGTATCTTCCCATTTCCAAAATTATCTACTTAACTTCTCGTTCCCAAAAGTATCTTCTCGTTCGCAAACGTATCTTCTCGCTCCCAAACGTATCTTCCCATTTCCAAAGTTATCTGCTCAACTTCTCGTTCCCAAAAGTATCTCCTCGTTCGCAAAAGTATCTTTTCATTCCCAAATTTCAGGTTCCCGCTGTTCACAGCCGTGTACCGAATCTGCAAGGGCGAGCTGAAGCCGAGCGACTTCATCGACTGCATCAGGAGCCACCCGGAGCACATGTAAGCATTCCCGCCAAACAGCTTCATGCCAAACTAAACCCGAGCCAATGTAACAAGCTCGATCTGACAGTCAAACCCAAGAATAAAACGGCGTCAGAAATGTAAAATGGCGTCTGTTATTTTATGGTGGGTGTCAAATCGGCTTTATAACTTGGCTCGACTGTAGATTAGCTTCCTGAGTAGAATAGTTCGCCCGATTAAGGTCAGACCACACCGCGACGCGACGAGCTACTTTAGCGACAGAAAATAAAAGCAGCAGTTTGGTTACACGGCGCTTTTACGTACTTACTACTATATCTGATACCTCCAAATGTTCATTTTGGTTTCTTAACCAGGTCTTATCGCTTGAATAATTGCGATAAGACCCGGTTAATGAACCAAAATCAGTGAAATTAATCACTTGCGCTTAAAAAGTTACATCACCAAGTCGCGCCGCGATGTGATTTGACCTTTACTTGCCAAGTAAGGGTCTGTTTCTTATGTATGTCATTTTTGACAGCTTTCTAACGCATTTTAGTTGTTCTGTTCTGAGACGCACGTTCTAATACTGAACTATCAGCAGCACCGCAAGTTAACAATTTAAGAGGTCAACAGATACTGGGCACTAAGCAATATTATCACGATAATAAATGTCTTAGATAATTATCACGACAATTATCTGATAATTATCTGTGCTGGTTTAGAAACTGAAATATTATTTTGGGTTTGAAATTAATTTAATCAGTGCCAATAATGCCAACATATTATATCAAAAAGGCAGTATTATAAATCAACTGAAAACATCAAAATTGTGATTTTTACAAAACTAGTTTTAGATACCGGGTAGGATTTGAACTTGCGACTTTCGTTATCACTAGTAGCGATCCCTCATCTATATGGGCTATCGCATTCGCGGCTCATCCAATGCCAGCAAAACTATGAAATTATGGAATTCAATCAAAATTGTTATAAACAAACCGGATCCCCGAAGGAAAATACACCGATAAAACCAATGTCCCGGGCTTGTTTTTTCAAGAGCAGACATTTTATTTTGTTTGTTTATTCGTGGATTTTAAAATTGTGATCGGATACACTATTCAATGCAATTCTATGGTAAGTAAAGACCATTTATATCCCGAATTGAGGGCAATATAATCAATTGCTGCTTGTATGTCATATTATAATTATCATGATAATTATTACTTCAACCTCTGGTACTAAGGATAACCATAACCACTATATGTTGATCCCTTGAATTAATAACTCGAGTGGCTGCTGACAGCGTTGCGTTTTTGCGCTTTTATTTACGAGTACCTAAAACATACTTATCACGTACATATCATGCCTATTCCTACATAAAAATGTAACGTATGACGTATTAAATAAATGACCCATAGTGTAGCTTAGAAAGAATATCCATGTAATATCCAATGTACATAAAAATAACAATATATTTAATAATATTTGTGTATAATTTACAGGGTGCTAGTACTTAGAAATTGGTTATTAATTATATTAGTAAAGTCGTATCACGAATGCATTGACTGCGCTTTTCGCGTTTATATGTGGTAAGATTCCGGGTTCTTAATAGGCTTGTGTCCTATTAGTCATACGAGCTACTTTTTTAAAATATATTAAAACGTTTTTTTTTTGGCTGGTCTCTGCAGTTTTAGCCCCGGGGCTTTCAAATCTACATCTGATATTAAAACTGATGTTGTGACGTCACTATACACTATTTAAGATGGCGTCAAAATAGAAACTTTAAATTCTTTTCTCAGTTTAATAAATCTTATCTTGGATATTTTGAAAAAGAAGTATGTAAGTGCTATTCTACTTTTGGACACTTACTTTAAACATTCAAGTCTCGTATTTTATTAATTACTCAGGACACAACCCTATGGACAATTAACATCACAAATTACCTGTTTAAGAAAACTACATATATTGGTTATTCATTATTACTATACGGAAAACCAGTAAATGTTGATCCCTTAAAATGGTAGCTCGAAGTTCTGCCGAAAGTTCGTATGACGCATACTATGAGGCTTATTGGGTGTAATGTTTATGGTTTAAATATCCGATATGATTGTATGAAGTGTTATTTATTATGATAACGTAGAGAAAATTGAATTCTAAAAGTTGACGTAAGCAGCAGTCGTGTTATTCGTAATTTTATTGTAGTACCTAAATAAAGCATGTTAAATATTGTATAATGTTTAATGCCATCTGTTGTTACATACGTTGTTACTAATATAGATAGATATACTAGATTTATCTTTGATGTATTACACTGTCAAATTAGTGGGGAAATTGTGGGTTATCTAGTTTTGAATGGCAGCCGCGCAGGCAGTAAATGAACATTTCAAGTACAGATAACAGATATTAGTGTTGTTGAAAGTTCAGCGTAGGTGATAAGTACAAATACATTAAATATTATCATGTTTATGTACATACTTCATACGTGAAAGTAGAATATTTTACTCTAAACAAATCTCTTTTGATTCTTTAAAGAGTCATTTTAACTTACCTCTAAAAAGACATGTAGTTATTATAGTCTTAGTCTTATTAAGATTGACTTAAAATCTTTTAATAAATTATTAGCAAAACTATACATTTTTCATTGCCTTCTTATTTATTATTTCCTTTACCTACAACCATAATATACTAATTTTGAATATCTTATTAAATTAACTTATTAAATTTTACAGATTTGCTCCCAAGAATATTAGCATTTATTAAAAAAATACGTGGTCCTGTCGAAATCCTACTAACACAATGAGATGTGGCTATACTGTCTTTTATCTTTTTATAATCTTATACATTTGTTTTCTATGCATGTTTTGTGAATGTTGTTTATAATTTTACAAGTTTTGTCCTTTTTGTGAATAGAATGAATTTTCTGGTGACGGATTGTCTTTAATTTCATAACATGCATTTTCGCTTGCTTTTCAAACATTTAAATATCGCCGCCATTTTGTATCAGATAAATGTTACCGGTACAAAATTTGCCTCCATTTTGTCACGTGACTTGTTGCTCGTTAGTTTTGTGACACAATTAATACGCGCCTTTAGTTGCAGTAATTCTTAATATTTTTTATTAATTATGACCGAATTTCCTGAGTACAGTATTTCAAGCAGTAGGTATGATTGATAGTGACTTATTTAACCTTTTCATGAACTTAACAAAAAACACAATCTAATAAAACAGGTAGATAAGTTTGTACCTTTACAATATGTAAAAAAGGGTAAGTTCAAAAATAGAAAGCAAGTCGAGGTACTCGTGGAACTGAACTTTCCTAAATAACCTACGTAAAAAATAGTCATTTTGACATGGGAATTGTTTTTTTTATCTTGAGACTGTGTAATAAATCAGTTTCCTGTCTACCTTGACCTACTTTTTTTTTTATACCTATCCTATTTGTTACATATTATACATCTCGTTTAAATAAACAGTATCTCGAGTGACCATTTCAGTGACCAACTTCTAACTGATAATTGTATAGAGGTAGAAAACCAGCAGCATTGATCCCTGAAATATATCGGGTGAAATTTTACTAACAACTGATACCGAAAACAGAGGACGGTGTGGTAAGCGATAAAGGACAACTTTCCCCAATCATAGGTTGCAATATGGAAGATATATTTTGTGCTTCCATAGTAACCCAAATAAGCTGATCGGAATTTTTGTATGGGAGGTCCAATTTTTTAAATATATCTCGACCTAGGTTCCTAGGGGAAAGTTGGACCTTATCACCAGCCCGTCTAGAGATTTCGGTATCGGTCACTAGTAAAATTTCACCCTATAACATATAACTTGATGTGCTGCTGATACGAGTAGTACCTTCGTACCTAATCGTCATTGCTATCAGTAAATGAGGAAGTCACCGTTTAGGTCTCGTTGCACATTGCATTGCACGTATGTAGGTACGGTAGATAATCATTTGTTTACTCTTATTTATACACAGTAGTTATTTAATATTCTGTAGTGTTCAGTCCGTGAATCCCGTTTGTTTATTAGAATTATATCTTGCTAGTATATTACAAATAGATTTGTGTATTGCACAATTTAAATTTTATAAAAGTTTATAACTTCGCGATTTTGTGCCGAAGATTTTACTTTTTAAATAGTTTTAGTATTTTGACATTTGAATTTTGAGTTTATCTGTTTATTTCGCGATTAAGGTAATAAATTAACGAAATTGATAAATAATCTTGCAGTAACATATATATCAGTTGCAAATACATGCAATAATTTTCACCAAACCATATTTAAGTTAATATTTACGATCCGATATGCTATCATCGTACGAACCGAAAAAGATTTTGAAAAGGAACTTCGAACATGTAGGTGTCGTAATAAATTAATGGGGAAGAAAACTTTAAGTTTATTGCCAATGGCAGAAGCAGTCGGCGCGACTGTGCCTAATCGCACCAATAACAAATAACTGAGGGGTTTTGCGCGGGAATGCAGAGGCTTCGGACGTAACTGTATTTCTCATTTTTCTAAATTTGTATTTCGCCGTTATTATTGTGTTAGTGTGATGAGGTTGAATTAATAATGTGGCAACAGTGAAAGCCAATCAAGTGAGAAATAAAGGAAATTCGACGAATCGTCTTGATATTCCCGTGTAAAGAGACCAATCTAAAGTGAAAAATGGTAATGAAAATTGTTCGATTCTTCTTGATATTCCTGTGTAAAGTTCCATGGGAATTTAAACGCGAGCGTCACTATCTCGTTTCAATGAGCTTAGGCTAGTTGTAACTTAAATTCTGAACTGAATAAAGTCAGAATTGGATTAGTTTTAGTGTTTCATAAGTTTCTTTTTTTTCTAATGGTCTCGCAACTAAAGCTAATAAAATAATAACAAAAAAAAAACAAATAACTGAACTTTGACATTGACACATTTTCGACCAATCACATAAAAAGTCACAGTCGAGAGTGGCGCCATTAGTTCCCCATTCATGTAGCCGTTTAAATATTCATCTTCATAACGAGTGTTCACTAATATTCTAGGAAACAGCCGGCGCTAAAATGCTCCCTGTGACCGGAGTGACGCCTCTACAGCCTCGCATTTACTCTTCAGCACTTTATGTCTCGTCTTAGAAACCGACCAAACTCTTTGTCCGAGTAGGTATTTAAAAGAATGTTAACAAAGATAAAGAGGGACAACAGTATTCCCTGGGGCAAGTTCAAGCAGCCGTCTTTCGTAGCTCTTTTATACTTTGACAGTTCGTAAAACCTGACTAAAATTTCTCCTGACTGGCGTGCTAAAACGCGGTTTTATGACCTGTCATCGGAGAAAATACCGACTGGGAGAAACAGAATGATAGCGCCCTTGTGACAGGAAAGGACAGAAAATATTCTGTCACTCAGCCATAGTAACACTATTTATATTCTTTATAATGTCTACTTGGACACAGGATAAGTTGACGATCGGTGCACAATAAAGCAAAAAGTCTTCTATGCTTGGTCGGTAAAGTTTTTTAACCACACTGCAGCTAGCTCGAAGTTACAAGGTTTTTTTTCATGTGGGACACTGAGTCGACGAACGACCCGGTGACACCTGGTGCCTATGTTATGAAACTACAGGCTAGAAGTCTACAGGTGAAATTCTTAGTACATTGCGTAACCGGTGCATATACCTGGTATAATAATGGCAAACCAACTACGCAATGAACATTGAATTTCTTGAATTTCACCTGTAAAATTGTAGACTGTAGTGTGATAATATCGGGTACTGGTGTCATAGATTGATGGATTGCAGTGGGCCAGCCCGCGCGTGAGGCCGCGCGCGGTCTCGCGGGATCCGCGCGGCGGTCTGACATCGCCGCCATTATTACCCGTCCAAATTTAGAAGGCGCATAGTGCCTAGGTAGTTGTAATATGGCAAGTGTCGTCGTGTTCGTACGGGTTATATTATGTCGCGGGTTGCTGAAGCCGCGGCGCGGGTGACCGCAGGCCGCGTCACGGGGCGCCAATCTTGTGTTTTGTCAAATCTGGCCCGCGCGGGCCGTCCCGCGCGTGAAACCGCGTGAGCGAGCGTACGGCCTTATAATGCGCACTGCTAAAGAGTGGAACTCACTACCTGTGTCTGTGTTTCCAAACGCATACAACCCTAATCTCTTCAAAGTAAGAGTGAACAGGCTTCTTCTGGGTGAGCTCGCTCCATCTTAGACTCTGTCTCTGTCCTATGACCTAGACTAGAGTCAAGAGCAAATCCATCAATAATAAAAAAAAAAACGATTTAAGATTATTTTAGATTAAGTGCAAATATTTTATGGTTGTGATCTACTCGTGAAACTGGGAAACCTTTCGAAATATCAAAATAATAATTGTGCCTCCCATATAAAAAATATTTAAAAAAACTGTTACTTTGTATAGAAAGTCCAAATTCTGTTTTCGTAAGTATTTCGAAGTAAAGTTAAACAAGTTCAGAAAATTTTGGCACTGAAAAATGATCTTATGTAACTCGCGACTCTTTATCCTATCTAAAAACAAAGCTGCGTGTGGTTAGAAAGCTGCTCCCGAATGCACGAATACCGCTGTTTGTCGTGTTTTCTATAGCTTCAGTAGGTTAAGTTATTTTTGTTTAAACTTTTTTTTACGAAATCAGTTTATTCTATTCCAAGAAACGAAGTTAATTTTAAGGTTTCATCTTTACGGTACTTATTTAAGTACTTTGATATGTTTAAGTTGTGGTATGATAAGCATAATGCATAACAATGCACTTTATTTCTATTAAAAGTTATATTTGTTTTTATACATTTGGGTCGGGTATCTTATAATTGCATAGTCAATTTTCCTAGTCTGTAACATAATATATAGGGTGTAAGGGACAGCAGCCCTCCGAATACTAATAGGGTGCATTGAGACCATAAAACTGAACAAAGTATTTTTTTACTTTTTATGGGAGGTTGAATATTTTGTCATTTCCCGACATATGTTCCTACGGGAAAGTTGTTCAGTTTCATGGTTTGAAACCCTATGAGTATTCGGAAGGCTGTCCCTTACACCTCGTATATAGAAACCTCCCATCTTAATGTTGGAAGAGTATTTTCGTTTTGTGGTTAAGTATGAAATATGCATTTGTGAAGTAAATAACTTAATTTCATGCAAATCTATCATAACTTGTTCCAATTATTTTCATTATGTGCCATTTACATGTTCTTTTTACACATTGTATGCAAAACAGTTGCATTTTGTATATATAACATATACATTTAAACAAAAGCGGAAACTTTCAGTAAGTTGTTTTGTACAAAATTGCTTTATAAAGGATTTTTTTATCAGCTTATTTTTTTCAGGATAAGAGTATTAAGAAAAGCTCCGAAATCATATTGCAGTATTAGCTAAATTTAAATGCATTGGGAGGTAAGAGGTTGAAACAATAAATCGCATTACTGAAAGGCTTCTGCTTTAGTTCATCATGTCTAAATATAAGAGATGCAACGACCATGGTTTTAGCCGATTACCGACTATTTGCCGACTATGAAATTGGGCGACTAGTCGGTGTCTAGTCGTTTCATCTCTACTAAATAACCAAATATTGATAGTTTATGTCAGCCATTTATAATCCATCATAATACAGCACTTGCAATTTAAACTTTTGTCTGTTATTTAAGCCCGTTGCACTTTTTCCGTTGTCCTTTTTTTATATCGGACATCGAGTCGTCCAACGACCTATACCTGGACCGCCCATAAAAAATGACCCAAATTGTTCCTTTGAATTTTATACTTCGACGTATGTTCCTTGAGGAAAGTTGTTCAGTTTCACCCATTAAAATATTTGCAGGTAATATTTTTAAAGTGTGATATTCCAGATTATCATTTATGTTATTTATTTTCAATAACTGCAATTAAATATTAATCAGTACGTTTAAATTCCGAAGAAAAACAGCTTCAAGTTTACAAGTTATTCCAACGTTTAGGTACTTTTTTAGTGTGTAATATAAACATGCTTTTTGCATCACACTCCCTCACCCTAATATAACCCTAGTTTTAGTTTTACACACTCACCAATACAATAAACTAGTAATAGCAAAATTCTGCTTATAAACTTTAAATACCAACCGCAGCTTTGTAGTTCATCAATCATCAAGTGAATCAGTAAGTATTTTTATTTTACGTCTGTAATCAAGTATAAGACATATTTTTTCTCTTGCTCTGCCTTCCCTCTTTCATTGTACCTACATAAATATAATACCTAGATCTAGATTCTCTTTACCTATCAAGTATTATGTTTTCGTGATCCAAGATAGTTTCAGTTTTGATATTATGCTCTGATATTGAGTGAAGGTGCTTTCGTGGCCAACACAAAGCGTAGTAAATTAGTTTTAATTTGCATTTAATATGAAATTCATTCACACCAGGGACAACTAATCGCGCCGCCACTTTTTTCCATTTGCTAGAGCAAAACAAAATGGGCGAGTCACTCCTTCGTTCGCAGTAGTTCTTTTATTTTTTATTAGGTAATTTTATTTGAGTGAAAATGAAATTACTTTATTCAATGTAGGATAGTATTATCACTTATTGACGTCATGATCCGTCATTGTAGAAAAATGATCGTGTAACACCCGTAACACCATTTTTTTTATACCAATTTCGTATTGTCCTAATAGAAAACCGGCTCGGGCGGGATAGAAAGTAGTTCCATTGCCTCTAATTTTCGCCCATTTTTTCGTCCATCCCTCCATAGCGATAGAGCGATGAAAAAGGGTGTATCGGTGCTATCGAGGTTGCTAAACGCGAACATGTAACTTGAATAATCTTGTATAAAAAAACTTTTTTTTCCATCTTTCTTTTAAATTTCTATAACCAGATTTATTAATATTACAATTTGCTTTTCAGGTGTAAAGTCGAGACCAAGTGAAGTTAATATTCTTATTTCTAAGTATAATTCTGTAAATACTACATAGACCAAAGATTTTAAGACTATTGTCGTCATCCCCCGTGCTAGAGTAATGAATGAATCTTTTAAATATTACGTTTATGTCCCTATTCATATTATATAATTATTTATTTATTGTACCTTCTTATATATTTTCATAAACTTAAACTTTATATTAACCTATTTAAAAAATATATTTATTTTGACTCTCATTTAATATATGTTTACTTTTATTACGATAACCATTATTTTCTGTCTATTTTACTTTCTGCTCATTGTATCATAATTCCAGTGTGATATAATATAGAAATATTGATACTGATTTACAAAAAAACACTTTTTTATAGTATAGAGAATATTAATTTATTAGTAGGTAGAAATAATCTATTAATGGTGAAGACAGTTGAATGTTATTTTATTGCTTTAGATTGGTGACAGTTATGTTATGAGTTTTATAGGTATTTGAATAAATATATTGTATAGTAAGTATCATTCTTATTTTATTTATTCTGTAAATGAAGGGTATCTACTGTAATAAATTTTCTGGTATTCATTGCTAAAATTAAAAAGTAGTTTAGATTTACTAATTTATTTATTTTAGTCTTAACAAACCATGCATAATCTTTTTTCTGCAGGCATATTTTTTATGTAACCATTATAGAAATCTAAAGCTGATATTTCTCGCTTACCTACTATTCTAAGAGATTTGAAGTGCACATATTTTCCATCCTTACATAATATTCTAATAGCATCTGTATCTTCACAGTATTCAAGAGACCCAGGTGGCTTACTTTGATCAATTTGTTCACATTTATTCAAAAAAGCACCAAATAATTTCATTTGCTTATCTCTAAATTTGGTTGTGAGGGGATACAAACCATATATGGCACGATACAAATTGTACACTTCAATTGAACTCATTTCTGACCATCTTACTTCACTTATGGTTTTGTCAATTTTCTTTGCTGAAACCAAAGTTATAACATTAGCATGTAAAGGTCTTGATTTGAAATTTCAATCAAACTAAGTCATGAATCTCACCATAAGTGACTCCTTCAATACTTTGGGGTTTTGCATTTTGTAAGCTTGTAGGCAATGTTTTTATACACTCTACCAACATGTCTGCTCCAATTTCAGACAGTTGTTCAGTCAGTTCTGGTAGTTTGATATCATCAGGAACTGACACCCTTCTTTGACTAATTATTTCACCTAAAACATTAAATTTTATTAGTCTTGCTTTATACATGTCTGGGATAAATTGCCAAATATTGGAAAATGGAAATTCTGAGCAGTGGATGTTACTCAGATATTTAATTAAAGAACAGAAAATGTTTTACACACCAACATCAAAAATATTGGCTTTGATTTTCATGAGGGAGACTCCAGTGGCCTTGTCACCATGAAGCAGCGTGTGTATAATGGGTGCGGCACCTCGCCAGCGAGGGAGTAGGCTCGGGTGTACATTCACCATACCTCTGAAAATCATGACAGAAGGGTCATTAGAGAGTTATGTAAGTAATACTCTATTATTTATTTAAAAAATAATGAAGTCTACGTAAGTATGGTTCTCTAAACAACAACAATGAACAAGAATGAGTCTTGAGTTGACTTACAGAAAGAATATAAAAATATTGCAATTTTTTTAAGAATTTTTAGAAAGAAAGAAAGAAAAATGTTTATTTGTTACCAAATTTAGTTTGGTACTTACAATGGAAACTTGTTGAGGATGTCATCTTTTATCAAATGGCCAAAGGCTACAATCAGTCCGATGTCATATTCTCCAATTTGCAGGGTTTGTAATGGCCAAGGTATAGTTTTTATGTTTTCAGTTTGAGCATATTTTTCTATAATTGTCTTGCTCTTTGAGGTGTTTGCAGTGACGAGGTCTAATCTGCTGATAATCCTATCTTGCTTCCTACGATAAAAATTGCGAAATATAAGCAAGAGAGTCAGATATTATGGTTTAAACAGGATCATAATAACTGTTATTGAATTTACCTGAATTCGTTGATTTTCCTCAAGCTACTGAGAGCAATACCGTCGGATCCAAAGAACAACACTTTTATACTACTATTACTGTAGAATCGCCTGTAATACCGCTCTTTTTCTTTAAAAATAAAGTTAATATATCTAGAAGTTAGGTTATAAACCATTGTGATTCACAGAACTGTCAATGTCATTACATTGACATTTCGACAGGGCTGCCAACCTTTGTAGGGTATGTTGGGTTGTTCGTTGGGCGGTCGCCACTGCTGGCTGACGTGAGAAAGAAAGCAATGTAGTTCATTAGTGATATGATATCCATTTATGTTAACATTAACTAGAATTACTCTTCTGGCGGGAAATAATTTTATGTTTAGTTTATTAAGAAATCTAACGTTATTTTCGAGACTTAATTATTGTAAACTAATAATTATGGAAGTAGGTAAGTAAGTAGGTACCGTGTAAGTACCTATGCATACTTCGGGAAATATATTGTGGGTTTATTAGCCGATTGGAACTTCAGTACTCCACAAATTTCAATTCTCGAACTTGAAAGTCGATGCCAAAAGGAGGCGAGGATATTATTTTTTTGTAGTAAGTACCCACTTACCTACCTACTTACCACTTATCAGATACCTTTAATTTTGCTTGGATCGATGGAGAGTCCACTGTTTTCGTCCTAAACCAAGTTAAAATAAGAATGGTTACAGAATTTAGAGCCATTTCAGTAGGTAAACAATACTTTATTTACGGCTATGTGTAATAGCTATTTATAACACGGTTTGAAGCGAGAACTTCATAAAAAAATAAATACGTTCATTCATTATCTTCTTTTCCCCTTACATGCCTACCAACTCCCCTCAACACCTATAAATTTATACATATTACTTAGAGCTTTACTTAATGATTATTGCGGTGTGAAAATAAATAAGCACATAATTTTAGTTTTCAAATACATACATTACACAATTTTATACACATTCTCTTAAGGTTTAGGATTAAATATAATAGGTTAGCCTAATAAAACCGAACTCGCAAATGCCTTCTACAAATAAACACATGATGAAAGAAGTACCTAGGTACATTGATCTACGACTTTTTCCTAGGATACTTAAGTTCGAATGAGATACTTCCGAAGTTTAGAGTATCGAAAGTACTCTGCACCGACTCAAACTGAATCGACAGAATGCTGGATCGACGAACGCTGGTTCGAATGTACTCTGGCACGATTAACACTGTACCGAAATTACTTTACACCGATTACCACTGAATCGACGAACGCTGGTTCGAAAGCGTTCTGGCTCGACTTACATTGAACATAGTTGTTCAAAAAGCACTAGATTTAAATGTTGTAGAGGAACTTGACTCGTGTAAGTTGGCGAAACTTATGATGAATAACATTCTCCAACTAGGCTAGGCGTCAATTAATAAAATTGAAGGTCGTTCTGATTAAAATCATGCAATATACATAATTTAGGCATAATATTCATCATCATCATTTTTTTTTCACTGGATGTATTATTCCTAATAATATTTTTATTTTTTTATTTACCGTTTATTGTGCACAAAAACATTACAAAAGAAACGCATACAAAGAATAACACAACAGGACAACTTATTTCTACTAAGAAGTTTCTTCCAGCTGACCTGCGCAAAGTGAGACTTAATAATCCTAACTAATCCTATTTTGATTCAAATTGAAAGGCCAGTGGATCTACTTAAGCAATTACTAAAGAAAGTAACGTTTACACGTTTCAACTTAAGCACTTTACTAAACAATAGGAGTTTTTCTATTGACAGTTCTCTTGATAGTTCTGAATGTCAAACTAGAGGGCGCTGTGCTAAACTGAAATTTTGACGTTTCAATATGGTTGGTGTTCGCCATAGTTTTGTCACAGGTTCCGTTTCACGTTGTGTTCGTTACAAATTAATTAATTATGTTAGTTTGATTTACTACAAAATAAACTTATCGGCTTGCTATTATATTGAGTATCATACGTGTAAGTAAAGAAATAACCAATAATTAATTTAGAAAAATTCAATAAACACAAAATAAAGAATAATTTATAAAGTGGTACAGTTTTTGTGTAAAGAAACTTTATTTCAATTAAGCTTAGCGCCCTCTACATGACACTCGAGAATCCTTCGAAAATTTCCCATTATAATGATGTAAACAGCCCTGTTTTTTTTGTGAGATTCTTATTCTTTAAGTAGGCCTTAAAAATACTAATAATATGAGTTATACTTGTTCTTTTAGTAATTAAATAATCATCAACAATCAATAAAAAAAAAGTAGGATGTAAGATAATTTTGAAGCGAGTTCCGCCAAGATTTCCACCAGCAACTTGGTCAATCCATGGCCGACTGGACTCTAGTGTTCCATCTACCCAAAATTGTGTTGAGTCCTGGCATAACAGATGGAATGGTTTACTAAGCAGAAAAAAGTGGAACGTTTACAGAACTATAGAAGAGATGATCAAAGAACAGAAAAGCACAGAGCTCACAGTGGAAAAAATAAAGGAACTAGACAGAAGTATATATAAGGAGAAAAATTTTAAACTCTACATGTGATAGAATAAAAAAAATTGGCAAAAAAGAACACTATGTCTACCTTGGCCTTACTTGATAGGCTTGCATACATTAATCAATTAAATTGTACGAAATAATTTGTGTCAAATATAACTAAAAATGCATTATAATCAATCATGGATTAGTTTAAGGTCACTGTTTTTTTTTTGTTGTCAAATTGTTTTTATTACCTAGGTACCCTAAATAAATATTTAGGACCCATCTTATAATCACTGTGAATTAAATAGGTATGATTTTTTTGCAAAAAATATTTGAATTATGAAATAAAACCATTGTTTCAATTACTCATTTTAACTGACTGTAACATGATGCACATGACAGGTTAGGTTGGCACAAAAGAGAGGTGGTTTATGACCTGCTGTGGGCAGAAAAAGTCTGTTGATGATTATTTAATTATCAAACGAACAAGTATAACTCATATTATTAGTATTTTTAAGGCCCACTTAAAGACTGAGAATCTCACAAAATAAAAATAAAACAGGGCTGTTTACATCATTATATTACAGTGTTTAGTAAAGTGTTTAAGTTGAAACGTGTAAACGTTACTTGTTTTAGTAATTGCTTAAGTAGATCCACTGGCCTTTCAACTTGAATCAAAATAAGATTAGTTAGGATTATTAGGAATAGTACTACTAGTTAAAAAAATGATATTGTTGAATAATATGCCTAAATAATGTATATCGCATGATTTTAATCTTAACGACCTTCAATTTTATTAATTCACGCCTAGCCTAGTTGGAGAATGTTATTCATCATAAGTTTCGCCAACTTACACGAGTCAAGTTCCTCTACAACATTTAAATCTAGTGCTTTTTGAACAACTATGTTCAATGTAAGTCGAGCCAGAACGCTTTCGAACCAGCGTTCGTCGATTCAGTGGTAATCGGTGTAAAGTAATTTCGGTACAGTGTTAATCGTGCCAGAGTACATTCGAACCAGCGTTCGTCGATCCAGCATTCTGTCGATTCAGTTTGAGTCGGTGCAGAGTACTTTCGATACTCTAAACTTCGGAAGTATCTCATTCGAACTTAAGTATCGCACTCTAGGTAAGTACCTTCTTAATGCTACCTATGTATGTACGTACGTATACAGGTTGATGGGAAAAGTATTGCTTTCCTTTTAACCATTTTATAGGTAGGTAAAACAACGATAAGCGTGTGGGAATAAATAAAAGTTCTTCTTCTTCTTTCTTTTTCGTGTAAGACACGTAAAATGTTAAAAATTTAGGGTAAAATTTTACTAGTGACCGAAAACTTAACAATACGGAAAAAGAACTTACCTTCCATACAAAATTGACGATCGGCTGATTTCAGTTTCTATGGAAACTTAAAATATTTTTTTGGGGAAAATTTTCCCTTATCGCCAGCCCGTCTTGAGATTTTGCTATCGGTCAACAGTAAAATTTTACCCTTTAAGTATTTTTTTTTAAAGAATGGTGCAACCGCAGCTAAATTTGACTGTAATACTGAATTTGACAGTGGTGGCCTACTAGGGTTGAACACAAGAAGCTTGAGTTGTACAATTTACTAAAAAGTTTTTGTAAGTACGTGTATTTTATTATAAACATTTCCACTTTTCTTAAACACGCTTAACACACTTTGTTATACCTAAAAATAAGTGGTTTAAAGGAACTTTGTTCTTTACCTAAAACCCTGTATAGTACACATGAACCTATCCTTGTAAATGGATTACCTTAAACTGGTTTTTTACAGTTTGTACGGAATCAGTAGTTGTAGGTTGATCCTTTAAAGGGGTAGGTTGATAGTACCTACCGTGCTACCACATATTTATCTATCATGGATGGTTGTTTTTTGTTTTTTATTTATACGGATTTATATTTATATGGATTGCTTTTGTGAATAGTTACTAGTTAGGTACACTGCACATTGTCTCAGATAACGTTCATCAAAGTTTTTTAAAGACAAAATGCTCATTTACCTATCGTCCACGTTGCTAATATACTAAGAACCTTTTAGTGAATTTACCAAGATGACGATAATTACGTAAATAGTCTAATCAGATTAGACATTATACTTAGACATACAATCTAACTATCTCTTAACGACATAATTTATTTTAGTAGGTTGGGATTTTAATATATCAATATTTAAAATACCAACAGGCAAAAATTCAAATCCTCCTATTGTTAGGTGTTGAAAGAAGAAAGAAAATTAAGTGACTAGAATAAACTTACTTAACAAAATTAAATTATATACGTTAATTATTTTCGTACCTATATTAATAACTTAGACTTAAACACAAATATTAACAGCAGCAGTTACAGCTGAACAGTTCAATCTAAATTATTTCAGTGTTATTTGATACAATACTGTGGGATGACCTTCGCGAGAAGCTTTTCTTTTTGGCAAATTTTGGTTTAGCGTACCAAGATGGCGGACTCACGACGCTTTCTTCTAGACTCTTCATGCTGATACTCCTTTGGGAATCCTGCCGCTCCGTGACGCGTGATGAGACCGACTTCACCGCCTCCATTGGCATCTCATTCACCCCCTTGTTATGATACGGTATGTTCTGCATTTCAACCACTTCCACATCAGTGTCACTCAGATCTCGGCTCGGTCGATGCACCTTAGTCGTCTCAGTATACCCAATGGTTTTCATCGTACTCATCCGTCTGGACTTGTCCTTAAATAACATCTTCTTGAATTCGCTGCGAAATTTAGGATGAGTTATTATGTAAATGAAAGGGTTTATGCACGCGGTCGTTTTACAGAATAACGCGGGTATCATAGAGGATATTGGAGTTATAAGATCTTTTCTTCCGAATATGCCGAGGAGAGCTACGACAGCGTAAGGCGTCCACGATATAAAAAACAAAGCTATTACAGCGATAACAAGAACCGCGAGTTTTATTTCGGCCTTATGTTTCGCTTGTTCTTTGACATGCCTCGAAGATAATTTGTTTTCACGGTTATTAGTTTTGACGGCTCTATTGAACGCTACTACACGGAATATGCTCATGTAGCAGAATGTGATCGTACAGAACGGGGCGAGCCAGGCGGCGCAGAAGAATACGAAGATAAAGTATCGTGGGGCGTCATCTTCGGTGAGGTAGTCGAAGCTGCAGCTGGTGAGGTAGCCCTCGGGGACGTAGTGGCCGTAGCCGATGTCGAGGGCCGGTATGATGGAGAAGACGCCGGCATAGAGCCAGGTGGCGATGGCGAGCAGGCGCGCGCGGATGGCGGTGAGCGCGCGCACGGACTCCAGCGGACGCACCACCGCCCAGTAGCGGTCCAGCGCGATAGCGGACAACGTCGCGATCGATGTGCAACCAGTTAGTCCGCCGAGAAAGCCGTATATCACACATCCTGAAGCAAAAGAGAAAACAGTTTGTAAAGGTTTTAATTTTTAAGTTTCGTGTCTACACAAATTACGGCGCTCGGCAAATTTCTATATTTTAATAAATATAAAAAAAAAATGCCTTTTTAACTTCTAGAAAATTAAATCTATTAATTAATCTAGAGAGGAACTTTAAAAACGCATAAAGCAATGGCTCAGTTTTATTATCGTCAACCGTGATTTTCAGCCAAGTGACTTAGGTTTATAACTAGCAAATGAAAAAAAAACTTACACCTCAATCGTATTCTTTGGGCGTTGTAAAATAAGTATATCTTTGGGCTGATTTTATATTAGACCTAAACCAGGCTTCAATCAAAACTTTTTGATTGGAAACCAAAACAAATTAGTTCGGTAGTAACATGATGCCTGTCGATCTGTAGCTGTACAAAGCTTGCCGTTGGATAATGAAATACAACAAGGGTGTTCTTTAGGTCTCGGAGAGTATGTAAACTTGTGGACTGTGGTACAGTTCCCGACGGGAGTTAGAAGCGCTGGCCTAGAACCGCCTAGAACTGTTGGGGGTGAACTAGTACGGTCGTGTACATAATTAAGTAGTTCCCAGCTGGCACGAAATACAAATCAAACTTATTATTTATTACGTACATTACGAGCAACTTAACATTAATTTTATCATGAAACAGAGTATGATGTACTTTAATAACCTAACCTGAGATTTATCCGCCTGACGGTAGGTAGGTATATAATCATAATCACACTAGCTGGTGCCCGGCGTACAAAACGAGCGGCGTAAATTAGATATTACATTTTCCCGTGGGATCTATAGATTTTCCTGCGGTAAAAAGAAGCCTATGTCCTTTCTTAGATTCCTGTCTATGCTTATGCCAATTTATATCAAAATCGGTTCAGTGCTTTAGGCGTGAAAATCTAACAGACAGACAGAGTTACTTCAGGAATTTATAATATTAGTATAGATAAATATTCAAGCTGGTGTAAATTTTTACTGTGTCAGACTGCAATCACTAGCGATGACGTCTAATTATCCAATCACGCTTCGTGCTTGGCCGCCCCTCCCCGTCGCACCTCAATCCCCGCACAGAGGAGACCTTCCCCACAAAGTAAGTATTGGCGGCTGCGCTTCCCCCCGCTACCTTTAACCCAGCGCTCATAACTTAATATATATCTTTAATTTAAATATATAATTATTTTCATGATATTTGTATATATTAATATGTTTATGTATGTATGATTGAAGTGTACCAACTACTTAAGCGTTATTATTTTTATTCAATAATTTTACTTTTTGTTTCTATTTTAATGTAAAGGTTGTCTGTAACAGATCGCTGCAAGCGATAAGGCCACCTTTGCTTACTTTTACTTAAGTTTTCTGTATTGTTTTGTTTCTGTTGTTATGTTGTATATCTATGTATCTATCTTATCTTAACTTTTGTTTTCTTTTCTTATTGTGCAATAAAGTGTTATTAGTATTACTTACTTACTTACCTAACTACCGTTAGCAACGTACTTAAATCTCTAGAGAATTCTAACGAGGACTTGAATTTCAGTCTTCTGCTTCCGGACTCGGTGCACTTGTAGAGTCGTTACCAAAGTCGTTATAACAATACGGATACGATAAAAGGAATGGAAAATTCATAAGAGAGCGCTCCATGGTTTATCTTTGAATGTTTAAGATAGCTTAGCTTTCTATGATTTTGTTTAAAAGGGCTCTCAAAAAGGTCAGCTGGGTGAAATGAGACTCCTTGGTTGCTACCTACACCTACGACTTCGAAAGAAAAGAGCTACTTTTATTAAAATACTAGATTTCCGCCCAGCGGTTTCACCCGCTGCCACTCATTTTCCCGTGGTATTAGTTGTTTTCCGGCGGTAAAAAGTGGCCTATGTGTTATTCCTGGTTATATTCTACCTGTGTTTCAAATTTCATCCAAATCGGTCAAGCTGTTTGAGCGTAAAGAGGTAACAAACATACATACACACACACACACACAACCTCTTAGATTTATAATCACTCGTCTGTCGCTTCATACTATAACAATTTCATTGGTTTTGAATTTTATTGTGGGAAGTTAAGGTTCAAAATTGTTGTCCGGCTCCCGGTACGTGACAGACAAGCGGATAATAATATGAGTACGGATATATCGTCTGTTATCGGGACGAACCCACTCTATATCCTCTTTGCTGAAGGTAGATATACCTACTTACACTGCACCACACTGTAGCAGAGTGAAAACTCTGCGTCGGCATCCTTTTCCATGTCACCTCCTCTTTTTCGAATTCTGTTAAATTTCAAATCAAATAAAAGAATTGGAACGTCGTGCAGACGTATTTTTCTCCCTGACGCACTCATCATCTATCTTTCCACGGGAAAACAGTATTCACCATTGTATTACCAGTGCCGTTATAGTTTCAAGTTTAAAGTTTCGAGTTTTATTGCATAGTTCCGTGGTGAATAAAATTACATTTTAGTAGGCCATAAGGCCAAGCCTACACTATTCTGGTGGAAACTCTCAGAGAACAGTTGACATAATTGAAAACTGCTTTCCATTTTGAAAGGGTCTGATTTCATATAATAGAAATCCAGACATTTTGCTGATGACGAATGCTTGATATGACGTACGATTGACTTAGAATTTCCACCCTGTACATACTCACTGTAGATATCACACACAGTCAAAATTTTTGATCACTCACCACCCATACTTACATTTAATATTCATTTATTTTGATTAACTTTTAGTACCTTCTATTTATTTTATTAACATTTACACCACATTTATTTATCGCATAGCATTTCGGAACATACGCCAAAATTTTACCAGCATTTCATACCAATTACCATCATTTCATCTCAACCAAATTACCCAAAAAAAAAAAAAAAAACCCTAGAGTACTTTTTTTTTTCTCCGGTCCCCCCGGGTACTGTAGCAGAGTGAAAACTCTGCGTCGGCATCCTTTTCCATGTCACCTCCTCTTTTTCGAATTCTGTTAAATTTCAAATCAAATAAAAGAATTGGAACGTCGTGCAGACGTATTTTTCTCCCTGACGCACTCATCATCTATCTTTCCACGGGAAAACAGTATTCACCATTGTATTACCAGTGCCGTTATAGTTTCAAGTTTAAAGTTTCGAGTTTTATTGCATAGTTCCGTGGTGAATAAAATTACATTTTAGTAGGCCATAAGGCCAAGCTTATATATTATATTTCTATTAATTGTGGAAAATCGTGTTGTGTTAAAAGGAACCCTCAAAGAGGGTTCGTCCTTGACGTTCGTCCTTTGTACATAATATAATAAAGAAGTCTCAAGTCTCTCCTGCTTTCATTTACCTGTGGCCTCCGGGCTACAACACTAATCTTAAGTAACAATCCCCAAAATAGAAGCAAAAATGATTAAGAATCTCTAGGAAATAATTTTAATATACTTACATATCGGTGTAAATTTTACTAGTCATCGATACTGAAATACAGATTGCGGGCTAGTGATAAGGAATAATTTCCCCCAAGGAACATAGGTCGAAATAAGACAAAAATATTTTGAGCTTCCTTCGTAACTCAAATCAGCTGATCGGATTTTTTGTAAGGGACGTCAAATTTTTTTCTTTTTTCGACCTATGTTTCTTGTGGAAATTTGTTCCTTACCAGCCTGATCTGAGTTTTCGCCATCAATCACTAGTAAAAATCACCCTGTATAGTGTGCTATGTTATGGCCGTTGATGTCTATGGAAAGCTTGGTTACCAGTTTTCCCCAGCGCTGGTCCCAGGTTGAACGAGTTGAAGATGAAGACAGGCGTCTTGGCCAGCATCATGAAGTCGCTTAGCGCCAGGTTCGCCACGAGGATGTTGCCCGGAGTCCGCAGCGAACGGCATCTGTAGGCAGAAATAGGAACTACCTTACAAAGGGATGAAGCCTTGGGAAGATGCAAATAATATACTTGGGTAATTGGGCCGCGACTACAACGGCTGTGCCCCAGATTTGAAGCTCGATAAAATGGTGCCGATCTTTGTTGTAGGCAGGAAAATTATAGTGCGACTGAAACAGGTATATCCACCCGCCCATCCAATTTAGCTGTTAATTTAAAACTAAGTATTCGGCGGTCAGTTGATGTTGATAGGGCAAAATAATTTCAAATTTGGAACGATCATCAGTTTTTCTTGGGTCAACAGGAGTATTAAGTAACTGTCTGTAAGGTAATGTACTTATTAATGTTACTTGTGGTTAATGCGATTAGGTAGGCGTCAAAGAGATATGCCTAAGTAGGTAAACCACAATTGTGACGCTGCTTAAAGGACCTACCTTATTAGCATTATTAGTAACAATGTAAATACTAGATTGAAGTTGTAAATTTTCCAAGGATATTATACCACAAAGGAACCCGGAACCCACGAAGCGAATTTACTCGTTCTTTGAGGCTCTATCTAATGACAAATATCAAAGAAATGGCGCACGTGATCCGTTTTCATAACATTTCTTTCGTTAGCTGACTCCACAAGTGTTATATACGTAGGTATTTAGAAATAAAACAAGTTTAGAAGTGCGATCATGGAAAAATAAAAGATCTTTTTGCGCTAAAATATTTTCCTGAATTTGTAAAGATTGGCGTTCATAGTTACTAGTATAATAATAATAAACCTTAGACAATTTTTCTTGTTTGTTATACCGTCACACGACCCGACAGTTTTTTATGCCACGTACTGTTGTAGATCTGTATTATAGAGAAATAACGTGCTTTCCACCGCACGGAACGATCTCTTTCTAAGAAATCGATAACTTAATATTTTCTTGAGTTTGCACAACTATTTCTCATCACAATAAAACAATTTTAAAGGGATTTAAGTTGGAAGGTACGGGAAGCCATTGAAATTCAAAAACTTCCGAACTTTAACAGAGATACAGGATGAGTAATCTCATCGACTTGGACTCCACTGATTGATTACACAGCGGAAGAACCAGATCCAACATACTTTAATACCTGACCTGCTCTACTACACAAGATACGGTTTCAGCATTCTGAGTGGAACCGGGACGTTACGCTAGGCAATATTAGAAATGGATGGCGGTAGAACAAAAATAATTTAAATTCTTAATAATGCCATCTAGCATCTTAGTCATTCGTGACCACGAGCTCTGTAAAGAGCTCGAAACGTAGGAAATATAAAAATCCAAAATAGAAACTACTGCAATCCGATTAAAATTGTTTTATTGAAATTGATAATTTGACAAACACTTATTAACTTTATGGTGTCTCTCCTGGGTATCGAACTAGGGACTTCGGGGTTTTGACACTGGTAGGAGTTGTTAATTCTAGTAATTTTTCGAATGCTTTTTAGTGATCAAAATTACTAGAGTAGGAGGGCTTTACTTAAATATTTACTTAAGTTCGAGTCTTTTCTTCATGTAAGAAAAACGATGAAATACCTAGAAGGCAATTGTTTTTTTACAGGCTATTATAAGTGCAAATTTAAAACGCAGTGTAACGCATGCGTCTTGTAAGGCGAAAGGAAATTGCGGATTCAGATCTTATTCCCATATAAATACGGCTCACGTCAAATGACTTGACAGACGTATCCGACAATGTACGTTCGTTACGCACCGTAGCCGTATTTTTATGTTTAATATATTCTTAATGGAATGGAATTATTAATGGGGTGTGTAATGTATTCTCAAACAAAATGATGATCTTCAGAATTATTTGCGCAGATGTTTTCTATTTACAGTAAATGAGGTACCTTTGTAAATAGGTTTATCATTACTTATACAACACAGAAGCCAATTTATGTCCATTCGAAACTGAATTGTACAAGATGGTGAATATTATTGTTCTTGTTTTACTTATTACTTGCTCGGTTTTAAGTGTAAGGTCTTCTGATTATTTTGATGATTCCCGTGAATCCCTAATAGACAACGATGACGAGAGAATAAATGACGTCTCAAACAACGAGAATAATCCCAATGATTTGAGCAGCGACACACCGGGCGACTCGAGCAGTGATAAACTGGATGATTTAAGCAGTGATAATCTGGATGACTCGGGCAGTGATAAACTGGATGACTCGGGTAGTGATGAAAAGGTCGACTCAAGCACTGATAAAACGGAAAACTCCAACAGTGACAGTGACATCAATCCGGGTTAGTCTTATCCTAGTTAATACTTTATAAATTAATATCCAGGACAAATCACGTAGCACCATCTAGCCCTAAACTAAGCAAAGCTTTTATTTTGTTATTTTTTTGCTAAGCAAAGCGTGTACTATAGGATCTTAAATACACATATACTTTTTTTGAAAATAATTGTTTAGTAAAGTAGAATAGTTTCATGATCTGAATGCAGGGTGCATCAGCATCAGTATTTGAAGCGCTGTCTCTTACACCCTATATTGATTTATATTTGTATTCAGGGATTATTTTAGTATTTTATCTACATTCTTAATTGTAGGTAAGTACCTAAATTCTCTGTACCTACTTTTGCGCACAAATCAATTCCGAATACAAACCGGGTCTTTTGGTGGACGCCGAGGAGAGCGGACGTGTCCACCCTGCGCGCACGTGCTCCCGAAATTGTGCATTTTAAGACAATAGTTCACTTTTTTTACGCTGTCCGACGTTGAAAGGACTGGCCTACCGCGCGCGTCTTTGCAGTGCAATATTTACCCAATTTTACTTTTCCCCCGGTATAAACGTTGTGTTATGTGTGTGTGTGTGCAAGTGCAAGAAAGGTGTCAGCTCTGAATCTACGGTCCTTGTACCTACTCATGCAGCAGTGACTACTAACATCTTAGGAATCCGGTGAGGAAATTCTATGTTGGAGAGTTTTTTTTTCAGGACTTATATTTAGCTAACCTAGGTATCAAGAGCACACGACTGAGCAATTACGTCCTGCCAATAAAACGCCTTAATCGGGTCTATCCGACGAGTTGATGGCTTCAAGCAAATATAATCCACAACAAAAGGTAAGGTCTAGCTAGGCCAGCCAAACTACAATACCCGAAAATGCCTCGTATATTTCAGCCCTAGGTCACCATTGCAGGCAACACCGAAAAGGACTAGACGTTAACGCCACGCCCTCTGGTCACCCGGCGCCTGCGCACCTGGCAAACGGTAAATTTAAAAGAGTACTCTTACCTTCAAACAATCTACAGTATGAACAACGCGACCAAAGACAAGCGGGAGGACCTGCACCGAAATACCCACAACAGGTTCGTAGTCTTTCTCATTATTAGTCTTAATTCATAGTCTTAAATTAATCTAGCTACGCCCCAGAGCTGCCGCCTAGGTAAATTAGAAAATATTGGTATCAGGTCACATACCTCAAACCATAGATCACATAACAGGATCTGTGCATCAAACAAACAGGCTAAGAAGGTATAGCTAGTCTGCTCTTACACGGCTATACCTAATTTCAAACAAACAAAAAGACCGGCAGTCTTACTAATAGAAATTGGCTAACAAACTACGACTTAGTGCCATCCCAATTAAGCCATTAAGGGAAAAAAAAACCTCCGCATTTCAAAGAAACACCGTAAAAAAAAGGGATATTAGAGTCGACGGATAAAACAAAGAAACTGTCTTCCCATAACTCTTACTGGCTGTTGTAAACGACCGGCCCAGGCAGATCATTCGCGCAAGTCGCGGAACATGTGCAAGCACTTGCGCAACACTCCGGACCCAAATCAAGAAAAAAAAGGCAAAACCCAAACGTTGTTGTAAGAATTCGTCCAAAGGCAATTCATTCTAGACAAACACCAAATAGACAAAGGACTACGCACGTGCATAAGCTTCTTAGAACAAAACGATAGAAAAAGCCTGGAAACATCTCAATGGGCAATAATATCTCACTGCCCATTATCCGCTCATGGCGCAACACAATACAAGACTTTCGTAATTGAAGAGACATCAAGAGATGGAAACTGCTTGCAATGCACCATCGCTTACCAGATTTTACATCTCAACGACAACTACCTAAAGCATACAGATGGAGACTTCGGAGGAACGATAGGCTGACTTATCCTCACAAGAGAAAAGCTCAAACCACGATATTGCAAACTACAGGGAGAAATCAAATGCATACTGGGAGACGATCAGGAACGGTTGAGACTCAATCAAAAACGGACGACGCGGACTACAAACACTGAAGAATCATCAATCAATCGCAGCCCCTTTCCCCTCTTTAGTATATTACACACCAAGTATAGTATCTATCTTCCTCATGCTGACTTTGATGCTAGTATTCTTGTCGGCTAAAACTTCCCGTCTCTCCCTATCCTGGCTGCCCCGCCCTACACTC
Organism: Tuta absoluta; assembly: GCA_027580185.1. Classification (NCBI taxonomy): domain Eukaryota; kingdom Metazoa; phylum Arthropoda; class Insecta; order Lepidoptera; family Gelechiidae; genus Tuta; species Tuta absoluta. The sequence continues at coordinate 3,355,060 of JAQAHW010000004.1, forward strand.
CCAATCCTATCTACTTGGCCCACCGGTGTCTTGGACAGGGAGTCAGTGTTTAACTCTGTACGGCTGGCGGTGACTCTATCCTAAGGCTATATTGTTACTTACAAATGAGCGAACAATATAGCTTTTACGGTGGTATCACCAAGAGCAACCGGAGGTACTCCTCGCTCCTGCGTCCTTGCAGCAGAACTGCTGGCTGGTGTGGTCACCGGAACGGAACGGAACGGAACAAATCAATTCCGAATACAAACCTGACATGGACTAATAATATCATGAATTATTTTATTTCAGATGTAAAACCAACAGACAGCCCATGGAACTGCTCACAAAGCTCTTCAAACTTTGTAAAATGTGAGCTGAAAACGAATACAACTCAAGCTAAAGTTTTCTTCAAGTCCGGTGTGGGAAGCTCTACGATTCCGAGCAAACCACCAAAAGGGGTCGCCCCCGACTGGCCTTCCACCAAGATAGACGGCTCTTTAAACAGTTTTTTCAGTAAGCTCGACATGTTTTTAAAGGGCACCAGTAGATTAATTGAAAGTGTTTTAGAACCTTTTATGTAATTATAAATCAGCCATAGAGCTCATAGGTCGTTTCATGTTCAATGTAATCACATCGATAAATTCATCAATAAATCAAGGTATGCAACGAAAGTTATGATTACTTATACCAACTCCGATTCGATTTTCATTTCACTTTGGCCTACTTATCCATTGGACACAATCGGCAAATTAATTCGCTTAACTTACCTTAGATAAGCGCTGTCACTTTCTCTCAAATATCTCCAGAAAAGGATAGGAGTTATCTAAGTCCTGAAACGTCTATGGATTCTTCGTCATTTTTAGTCAATTTAGTCGCCATTGTTTTGACACATAACGCGTTTCTTTGCGTCATGTTTTCGAACATGACATGAATAAGACATTTCATTTCCTTTTCCAAACCTGTTTGACGGAAAGTGACAGCGCTAATTTAGAGTCAGTGAAGAGAGTTTATTTCATATATTGTTGCCATTATTTAACTTGGGTTGTTCTAGTAATAAGTTAATCGGGTCGTTGACTTGGTGTCCCACACGAAAAGAGAGAGAGAGAGTAATAAGTTGTAAGACATTTCTAGTCATAAGTTGTAACAGGTACCTACTAGCATTAAACCCTTATCTTTTCTGAATGTAGTTCGCAATCAGGTCAGTCAGCACCTCTCAGTTAGCACTTTTCCGGCAAGGATAACATTTAGAAATCTCGTTTTCTGCTTGTATACCGGGTCAAAGAGAATTGTGAAAATGTGTGTCAGGTAGGTGTTGTATTCTCAAAAACTCTTTACGCTTTGTGTAACATGATGAAAGAAGGGACACTGTGATTGATGAGAGGAGCTAGTTAGTATTCTTCGTGCCAGCGAGCCGGTGTTTTTAGTAGCTGAACAAATCACTTAGAATGCACTCTGCTACATCTGTCATTCATACTATCATCTCAACCCTTTTTTTTATAGTAAATATAAACATTAGTCTCATTTCATGTTACCGACTAATATATCTAACTAAATAAACGCCGTTACTTTCAGATAAGCACCTCTTAAATTGTCTATCATTTTGCGTATTTTAGGTATCCGTCAAAATTAAGCGACGATTAAAAATATGGCGGTTAAAACATACAATTAAGACATGACATGACTACAAGCACGATAAATTAAAAAATTAAAAACACGACTGCTCTCTGAGATAAAGCCGAGCCTATGACACTCGTGATAATGTAAGGATTCTTCCGATACCATTCCTATTCGAATCTGTTCAGTAGTTAACGAGTTTCAGTTCTTTAAAGAATCGCACTTAAACACATACTTACATACATACAAACATGAACTCTAAAAACATTACACTCTTTTTTTGGTACTACATACTATTGGAAGAAGTGGATTTCATAGCACAGAATAATCTGTGCTATGAAATCCACTTCTCTTTGACAGTACTATTTTCAATTAGCCGTTTCAGTCAGAAACGTGAAATCGAGACAATAATTGTTTACTTATAGCCAAGATCTAGAAAATAAAATGTATTAAGTCAAGGCTTGGTATTGAATCACTTCGATTCGAATTCAACCTTATCTTATTTTTTGTCCTGCAATGTCGTACCCTTATCACAAGTGGCATCAATTATACGCTGTACTTTGTATAGGCTTTCAGGCTGTAGGTACTTGTAGTACTTATAGCTGAACGGTTCTAAATGGAACCACTTAAAATTCCGCTTTTACTTTCGAGACCCGCTTCACGAAGAATGGAAGAAAGGATGCCAAATAATATAAATGAAATATACTTAGGAAGGTATGTATGTAATTATGTATATGCCAGTTTTGATGGATGAGTATTAGATTCCACCATTGCTACCTTCTTTCTTCGAAAAGTACGTATGTATACCTACTTAGGAGCAAGGCGTAGGCATGACTTCTGCCCCGATAGGCCTTCATAAGAATCTCAAAATATATATTCATTTCGTTCCGGGGAGGACAGCGCGCTTGACTTCCCCGATATAAAAAAATTAAGAGAAGTCATCCGTAACCAATCAACTAATTATAGCGATGAGCTTTACAATAAATTGTTTTATATGTCAGCAGATATAGGGACATAATTTACCCTGTCTGGGGGCACGGTCGTGCCCCTGCTAAGACGTAGGTATATTGGTACGAATATAGTCTAAGATTTCAATTCTAATAATTTAAGACGATTTGAGATCGTTGCTGTTTTACAGTTTTGTTTCAGTATGCCAAACTTTAAATATTTAGAGGTAGGTATGGTATAACGGACTTGGAATAAAAATTAGTGTAATTACAAAGCTTTTTCCTTTCATTATTATGTTTATTATATCTCACAAAAGAAAAAAAAATGACACATGTTAACATTAATAAAGCCGCAACAGTCAATAGCCAAATTAAACTTAGCAATGTTGAATACCACATTTTAAAACACTTCCTGTGTTAGGTATACAATTTTTGAAAATTTGCAAAATTTTCAAGCGCGGGCAGGATTTAAACCTGCGACTTTTGTCATTACTAGTGACGACGCCTCTACCATCTGGGCTACTGCAGCTCGTTCCTTGCCTTTCAATTATGCAAGTGTATTTAAGTGGCTCGGCTCCATCTACCGGGTTAGTTTTGCAACTAATACCCAATGTTCCAATTGAAAATGTACGTATTTTCAGATATAAATTAATTAGCACTCGCGATCACGCGTTATGGTGTCTGCCGATGAGAACAGCTGACGCACGTCACTCAGTTGAAACATCGGGATCTAGGTTAATTACATAAATTTACCTAAAAACTATCGCTACTCGTTAAAATAACCATAATGTAAGTAATTTCCAGATGGCTGGGTTCTGGAATATTAACTAGTGAATGAGATACACTCGATAGAGTCATCACAAAAGATCCCAGCCCTATTTTAACACAGCTGAAACAAAGCCTTTCGTTGTAATCCTTTTTTGGGACAATACACTTACATAGAAAGAGCTCTACGAGTACGAGAACGCCCGAACTACAAAGAGATTTTAAGAGATAGATGTATATGTTACAGTAAAAACCCGTTTTTAGTTAAAACGCGTTTTCACGAGTTAAAACTAGTTTTTACTAACTGCCTTTGTAAAAACTAGAATCCCCTAGTAAAAACTAGAATTTACTGATTTATACGGTTGAGTTTTAGGTAAAACTAGTTTTAACTTTGAACGATAGACAAAACTAGTTTTAAGTAGAAAATTTTGTGTGTAATTTGCCTTGACTAAAAATGAAACATTAAAATATTTTTTTTATTACAATATTTATTGAGAATATTTGTGAATTGTAACATTTCAATAATTCAGTAACATTCATATTTATTATCAATATAAAAATTATAAAAAAAAATATTTCTCCTTAGGAAGATCAATTAACTAAATTGGCAATTTTACTTTAAGTTTAAATCAAGTCTTACACATTTAACAAAAGTATTTTTAAAATCTTCATACAGGACAAAAACTAGTATTCTACTTAGTGAGTTACTATCAATATAAAAATTATATAAAAAAAAACATTTCTTCTTATGGAGATCAAACAACTAAATTGGCAATTTTAATTAAAGTTTAAATCAAGTCTTACACATTTAACAAAAGTATTTTTTTAATCTTCATACAGGACAAAAACTAGTATTCCACTTAGTGAGTAACTATCAATATAAAAATTATAAAAAAAAAAACATTTCTTCTTAGGAAGATCAAACAACTAAATTGGCAATTTTACTTAAAGTTGAATCAAGTCTTACACATTTAACAAAAGTATTTTTTAAATCTTCATACAGGACAAAAACTAGTATTCCACTTAGTGAGTAACCAATCAGAATCGTTCTAACACGTCACGCCACTTCTGAAGTTTGTGGAATCAGTTTTAACTGATTGGTTTCGTTAAAACGCGTTTTGACTAGTTAAAACTAGTTTTAACTGAATTTATTTTTTGAACCACAGTTAATTCTAGTTTTGACAAAGCTATTCAGTTAAAACTAGTTTTAACTCGTGAAAACGCGTTTTAACTAAAAACGGGTTTTTACTGTAACATATACACCTATAGCTTCGAGGTATAGTTACCAACCTAGCTAAGTAACACCACTTTTGTGTCCTGTATTCTCTATCATTTAGTAGGCCAAAACAATCAGTGCTTTATTTGTCACAAGATTTCCGCCCAGCGGTTTCACCCGCTGCCACTCATTTTCCCGCGGTAAAAAGTGGCCTATGTGTTAATCCGGGTTATACTCTATCTGTGTGCCAAATTCCATCCAAATCGGTCAAGCCGTTTTAGCGGGAAGAGGTAACAAACATACACACACACACACACACACACACTCAGATTTATAATATTACGGATTATAATTTTAAATAATGTCTTCAATCAAGGTAATATGGCCGACTCGGTCCCACACGAAAAGAAAGAAAGGTAATATGAAATATGTTATTGTGGAGTTTTAAAGTTGGGTCTATAAACCTGGAACGGGTATAATAACAAACAGCACTGCAGCAAGGTTCGTGAGCTTTTACAGCAGTGGTTTAAGTACATTGCGCAGTTTCTTTCTGCCATTTTGAATAAAAATGAAGCCATATAAGTACGTGAATAAACCGCACTACAAGAAGATAATAAAAGTACACGTGCCAGTAAGCTTATGTTCTTCGTAAACTAGGAAAAGCAATATGTTCCCGAGATTAATCAGGTTTCCGACTATGTTCATTATATAACCAATCCCCCAAGTAGAACGTAAAGTTGAGTTATTACATTCCATACATACAGATATCACGGCTATAACCCCTGGCGGGGTAGGCAGAGCATTAACAGTAGCAAAAAACGGACATCTACGCCACGTCTGACAAATATTTGAGGGTCATTCGGAAAATTGTGTTTCGCCATAGTGACAGGTTGTCAGCCCATCGCTTAAAATTTCAATACACACCCTCGATTCCCTTAGTCGCCTCTTACAACTCCCACGGGAAAGAAATGGGGTGATGCTTTTCTAAGCCGGCATCACACGGCTGATATTGAATTTCAACTCTACGGAATCACAAAAGGAGTGTTCTAAGTCAAAGTTCAAGCTTAGTTACTTAACAGTAAAGTTTTCTTACTAAGTAACTTACTTCTTTGTAAGTAACTTACTTACATTAATGTTTGTAATTGTTTTCATTATATGTAAGTAAGTTGAGATTATAAAATAAGACTAATTTAAGCAGGTACATAGCAAACATTCGAAATGTGCTGAACACATATGTACGATTTAAATAATTAAAAAAGTTTCTACAAAGGCACCTTTGTAAAGGTAATTCATACAATTCATGTTCCGTTGGATAAAATCTTACATAAGCAACAGACTGCAGGCTGTATCGGTTAGGGGTTACATGTCGGATTTCCAGGAAGTCCCTTCTGGGGTCCCGCAAGGATCTCATCTGGGTCCTCTTTTGTTTACAATTTACATAAATGACATAAGTACCTGTATCAAGAACAGTAACATACTTTTGTATGCAGATGACGCCAAAATTTACAAAATTATTAACTCGAATGACGATTGCCAAGCCCTTCAAAGAGATATATGTGCGCTATCTGAATACTGTTCACATAATCAACTATTCCTTAACATTGATAAATGTCATGTCATGACATTCACTCGGAAAAGAAACTTAATCACATATAACTACAGTCTAGAAACACACGATATTTCCAGAGTGAGTGTTATCCGTGATCTTGGTATTCTATTGGACAGTAAGTTAACCTTTATCAATCACTATGACTATGTGCTTCAAAAAGCAACAAAGCAACTAGGGTTTCTTCTGAGGGTTTGCAAGCCATTTAAAAAACCACACACATATAAGTTACTGTATTATAGCCTGGTTCGGTCTCTTCTGGACTTTGGGTGTATAGTGTGGACTCCCTTCTATGCAAAACATGTTGATAGATTTGAAAATATTCAGAAGAGATTTCTTAGAGCCTTACATTACCGTACAGGTCTACCTTATACCAGCTACACGGATGCCGTTACTCTTCATAAGATATTACCTCTTAGCCTTCGGCGGCGTCAGCAGTTTGACTACGTCTTTATGTTTAAGCTTCTTAATAACTCAGTCGATTCCTCTTACTTACTACAACAAATAAAATTCAAAGTTCCGCGAAAAACCGTTCGTCGTAACAACCAATTATTTGCTCCTCCAATGTTCACAACTAACTACACAGCTAATAACTACTTTCGTCGATGTCTTAATAATTACAACAAAGATATATCCCATATTGACTTATTTTCCACATCTGCTTCAAGGTTCAAAACTTCTATCATAACACATTTACAACAAAAACTTCAATAACTCTTTACAACTAGTATTTCTAATATTATATAATACCTATGCTTTACCCTTCCGCATAATGTTCATTTTGTATCACTTACTTACATAGTTTGTCGAGGGCTAAATGAGCGCTACTGCGATGCAATAACTAAGTACCTACTTACATATCACCTACTCTCTGCGCTCATTGTGTCCTTGTCTAACTTTAAATTGAACTTGTTGGCACTCAAGGTCCGTATTTATATAAATTAATCTTAGACATAATTAAGTAGATGTAAATGACTGTTTGTGTCCAAAATAAAATAAAATAAAATAAACAACATTAACTTAAAATAGCTGCGTTTCCGTTTTTAGGTTTAGGTTAGCAGTGCTGTAGGATAACAGTGTGGAATCAACACTATGACGGATGCGTCTGTCAAACACCTTGGTTAATTTTTACAGGGTGCCATGCTATTCGATTTTAGGATGGAAATTCGAAGTTTCTTTTCGTCTGCGACAGATAGATGCGTCAAAAATACGTACATCAGACCGTCAAAGTGGAAGAATCAACAAACCTTTTATTTCTAGTTCTAGCTATTTATTTATCGCGTTCCACTCTGGAATGACTAAACCAAGCTAAAGTTAAGGGTTAAATACATACATACATACATACACATATCACGCCTATAATCCCTTGCGGGGTAGGCAGAGCGTAAACGGCCGCATAGAACGGACATTTACGCCACGTCTGACAAACATATGAGGGTCACCCGGAAAATTGTGTATCGCTATAGTGACAGGTTGTCAGCCCATCGCCTAAAATTGGAATACACACACACCCTCGAGTCCCTTAGACGCTTCTTACGACTCCCACGGGCAGGAAATGGGTTGATGCTTTTCTAAGCCGGCATCACACGGCACTCTAAGCCGGCATCACACGGCACTCTAAGCCGGCATCACACGGCACCTAAGGGTAAAATACTAGGTAATTTTCTAATAAAGTAAGAAGGTATGCAGCTACCTTTGCCGCCCCTGCCTTATACCTGGTTAAATGGGACCTGGATAAGTGAGAAACCCCTATAGTATCGAATTACCTCTATAACTAGAATTAATAACCTCATTATCTGATATTTATTATTAATGTTTTTTCCGTATTTACCTCCATATCTTATACAAAAAGCTTCTGATATTGACCCAATTATTTATATTGTTTCCAGCTGTAATGCATCTGTCGTGTCTTTTAGTAGGAGTTTTACTTTAATAATAACAGCTGACCTCTTTAAATGAGTCTTTTTTAATGCAAACCTCTATAAGTGAGATTTTCAATACACTTGTCTCTATTTCATGAAATTTAAATTGAAATTCTTTATTCAATGAAGGATAGTATTATCATATCACTTATTGACGTCATGAACCGTCATAGTAAAAAAAAGAAATTTGTATCACACAATTTCCTTTTTTTTATAACAATTTTGTAATGTCCAAGTAGAAAACCGGCTCGGGCGGGATAAAAAAATAAAAATCAAAGCACTGCCACGGGGTTGGCCAGGTTAATCACACGACATGTAACTTTACGCTACCACCATCTGAAAACGATATTTGTTTCAAATTGAAGTCAAGATTTTTAAAGCGTGTAGTTTACATGCGTATAATTAATCGGACCTCCTGAACAGGAAATCCCCCCAAAAAACCTGCCCAGAAGTGCTCCTACTCTAAATTCACAATCGTACTAAGCTACCCTAGCTAATTCTGCTGTTAATTGTACGGTTGATTTGGTTAATTTACATAGAAATAATTGACCTCTCAAAGTGACAAATGAGTTAATTTTGACCTCTGGAAGTGAGAACTTCTATAGATGAGATAATTCTAATCCTTAGCATAAGAATAGATAATATTAGCCTCGCTAATTTGGAAACGGGGTAAGTGTAAAAAGTCTAAAAGAGAGGATAATTCGTATGCTCCATGAATATCTCTTATTTAAGTACTTGCCATTACTTTCATTCATTAGGATCCCTAAACCCTATCCCGATAGTTTTGAGTAGACATATATTTAGGGATCCAGGTTAATCTTAATATCTAAGTATTTACTTAAATTTATATCAAGATATCATAATATCAAGCTTCATTCTGGCGGAAAAATATGTAAGTAGGTTGATTCCCGAATTTCATTAAAACATCGGTTCTTGAAATGGGTTATACGTATTCGTATACAAAATAAGAGGCGAGTTATTTCTAGTAACAATTCCTAGTAGCAATGGGTAAGGTATGGACTAAATATGTATTATATGTTGGGTAACACTTCAGTGGGTAGGTAATTGAATTAGTAACACAAACTACAAACAGCGCGCGGTTCTACATGGTAATGATTAAAAATATACATACATACCTAAATCATGTCTTTCCCGGAGGGGTAGGCAGAGAGAGACGGTTGCTATCGTCACGTCTGGCAAATATTTGATCACTATAGTAACAGGTTGTCAGCAGGTACCCTAAAATTGTAGCACCCATGAAACCTTCGAGTCCCTTCGTCGCCTTTTAAGACACCCGCTGGAAAGAAATGGCGTGATGCTATTCAAAGCCGGCATCACACGGCAACTCTTTCTCTCTCTCTTTTCGTGTGGGACACCGAGTCATCCAACGACCCGATGAACCCTGGTGTCAGACTTTTTCAACCGCCTACTATCACTAGTAGGCCTCTGACATGGTTGTGTTACGACCGCCGTCTAAGTAATCATAGACAGCAACCGGGACCGACGACACGGCAACTAACGGCTATCTACATGTGGCCCTTTTAACACTGATCAGTGTAGCTAAAGAGAATTGAGTAAATAAATCAAAATGAATTTTTGAACATTTGCTTCATCATAATTTTTACCTAAATTCGTGTCACTCCAACAAGCCTATTATGGCAGCTGTCAAACCCAAACTAAGAGACATGTCAACCTAGAAAAATAGGCCATATGTCAAAACATTAGCTTAATGGAGTGATGCGAAATGACCTTTGATAAAATATATTCTGCAAAATTTTGACCTTTCTTTGTTTTTAATTAGATTAGTTATAAGTTCACTAGCAATTTTTCTGGCAAAGATAGCGCAGATGGCGGAAATTGATTCACGATAAATTTAAAGAAAACTCCTTTGGAAAAATCTCGCAGAAAACGGAGTCGAGGTAAAAGAGTATTTATTAGACGATTCTCCCGCTTGACGTCCGTTGCTACGTAGTTTTAGCGCATGCGTCTGTCAGACGAAAGAAAATGGTGAATTCCGATTTTATTCCCAGACAAATACGGCGATGGTACTTTCATGGATGCTTCGTTTGCGTCATTTGACAGACAGGACAGAAATAACATCGGAATTCGCATTTATCCTATCGACTGACAAACGCATGCGTTACGGATGCGCGAAAAATACGCAGCAACAGATGTCAAGTGTGATCCCCGCCTTGTAGCACAGTGTGGCTAGCTTTTCATGTTTCAAATATATTGATAAGTGATAATACTATCCTACATTAAATAAAGTAATTTAATTTTCATTAAAGTATTTTTTTTGGTTTTTAGTTTCTGGGCCATTGATTGACCGAAGTTTATTATTTTGTGTCATTTTAGGTAGGTACCTGTAGGCTAACATGCTTCCGTTTGCAGTGGATAAAAATACTTATACATTTAATTTATTAAATGAGCTGTTTACATTGATTTAAAAAATTACACAACATGTGGTTTACAGTCATACATAACGCAATTGTAAAAAAAATAAGCGACTATACAATTTTCCGACGTTATGCCCTCAAATTATGCCAGCCGTACCAGACTATTTATTATTTAAAGAATTAGAAGCCCACTAATGTAATTATTATGTGATTTATTTTGTTCTAGTGAGAGAATAAGTAGTTTTCTCCGCTCTAACTATTTTAGATAGATAGATAGATAAAACGTTTATTGCATAAAATTACAACACACACATACATTCAACAAAGAACAAAACAGAAACAGTATTGGCATACATAGGTTATGTAGTAAATACACAATGTTAAACGCACATGTGTGCTGCAGTGATGGACCAAGGCTCAGATTTTCGTTCTAAAGATATTGGTTGGTACGTTGAATAATGTAGTCCACGAGAAGTGATTACCAAGCTAGCAACAAAGTAACTTAAGGACTCTGATAATAAAGGTAAATAACGCCCATTAATTAGATACTTACAGGCAATTAGTTTCAATTGTTAGCCAAAATTAAATGTAGTTTTTTGTTCGAGTATTAGTCGTAATTAAGTGGTTTTGAGGTGGTTTTGAGTAATATACATACATACATACATACATAAATCACGCCTATATCCCTTACGGGGTAGGCAGAGCGTTAACGGCCGTTCAACGGATATTAACACCACGTCTGACAAAAGTTTGAGGGTCAATCAGATAACTGTGTATCACTATAGTGACAGGTTGTCAGCCCGTCGCCTAAAATTGCAATACACACCCTCGAGTCCCTTAGTCGCCTCTTACGACACCCATGGGTAAGAAATGGGGTGATGCTATTCTAAGCCGGCATCACACGGCAAAGTAATATATATCTGATAAATATTATTCGTTTAGTCGTGCAGTGTCGTGTGATGCCGGTTTATAATAGCATCACCCCATTTGCCCGTAGGAGTCGTAAGACGCGACAAAGGGACTCGAGGGTGTGTATTGCAATTTTAGGCTTTAGGCTGACAACATGTTGCTGTGTGTTGCATGTGGGGATACACAATTTTCCGAATGACCCTCAAATGTTTGTCGGACGTGGCAAAACTGTCTGTTTTTTGCGGCCGTTTACGCTCTGCCTATCCCGCAAGGGCTTATAGGCGTGATGTGTCTATGTGAATTACGACGTCGTTCACATATAGTACGAATTCCTTATAAGTATTAAGTAGCCTAGGTACTTACTGGAAAAGAACATATACGTTTACTAATAAAGAAAATAAATTTGTCAAGTTCGGAGACCATTTAAACCACTTAAATTTATCACTTAAAAATAAAAACCTGCTCAATAATAAGTAGATACACAATTAATGCTCTTTGAGCAAGCACTTTTTCTCTCATGTTCCATTTTTCTTTTGTTTGAATTGCGAATGGACTAAAATAAAACACAGTGCTTTATTCACTGAAAACATTAAAATGCCGTTAATAATAAATGTGCCATAGCGAATGAAATAATATTTTGCTACATTCTCTAAAATTTACTTAGGTACTGTGCATTCGCAGATAAAGGACATTTTAAAAGGCATTTTGTTTTAACGGTCTTTCAGGCTGACTTAACAAAGTGACATGTGTCTGACATGACAGTGACGTACTTCAGACACTACGCGCTGTGTGAATGCACCTTTTAGGGTCGAGTACCTATGCGACGATAGGTCGAAAAATGTGTCAATAGCCTTCTTTCGGACACTAAACTCTAATAACTTACCTTAAATTGCAGTCAAATAGATTTAGAAATTAATAGGAGAAATCCAGGTCATGTCATGCCTTATTATTTGACGCCAAAATACTCAAAATAAGGCAACAATGAATACAATGGCGATTAATTGGCTAGACATGGCGACGAACCCATTGACATTTATAAATATGACAGGACTTAGATATCCCCTATCCTATTCTAATACTATTTGACGGAAAGTGATGGAGCTTATTTAAGGTAAATAATGATAATTTGTAACTCGAATTATGATAACAAACACTTAATTGTTTCGTATGTATTTTTCACACAGTAGGTACGCGATATAATGGTTAATCAGAGGTAACTTTGCGTTTTTTTCTATCAAGCTGAATTATCTTATCAGTAACATGTTTTGGAAAAAATAACACACACACACATATCACGCCCATAATCCCTTGCGGGATAGGCAGAGTGTAAACGGCCGCAAAAATGGACTTTTACGCCACGTCTGACAAATATTTGAGGGACATTCGGAAAATTGTGTATCGCCATTGTGACAGGTTGCCATCCCATCGCCTAAAATTGCAATACACGCCCTCGAGTCCTTTAGTCGCCTCTTACGACTCCCATGGAAAGGAAATGGGTTGATGCTTTTCTAAGCCGGCATCACACGGCACTACAATAACATAATAGAATATATCCCGAGAATTATTACTTATTTATTTCAAAAGATTTTAAACCTAAATAAGAAATTTTAACGGTTTTTCTCTAGTTTCTATGTCGAAAAAATCGTAAAACCTCATGAAAATTTTAGCGCAAAATGATTAGCTGTTTCTGGCACAGCGCGAATGAAAGGGACAAACTTTTCAGGTGAAACAGGGCCTAAAGTACTATTGGTGCTCGCGCCTGATGCCATCCGGAATAAACTTTGAGTTTTCCTCTCTTTACCGCTTCATAGAAGGAGGTATATATATCTAGCAGTGGACTGTTGTGGCTGTTAATGTAATGTGAGTACCTACGGGAAATAAATCGCGGTTTTGAGGCAAACGAGGTGCTTTGGTGTGGTGCTCCCGACTCCGAGAAGTTTTGCGTGTGGTTTCCCCCTCGAAATGAGTTCCAACTTTCCACGCCAATACAGATTAACGAGCTTAGCGTAATGAGATTTAATATACCGGGATATTGTTTGAAAGATTAATAACAAATATTGGTTTCTCTTTCAGCCGATAAGCTCTTGGCAAAATAAATGAGAAATTGACTTAAACCACAGCTTGAATAAACAGTTGGATGGAGCCACGTCAATCATTAGGTAAAGTGGCTATTCTTTTTGGGGAAATGAGATCAAGTTGTAAGTAAGTAAATATCTTGGTCATTTTACACAGCGCTGTGAAGCCCCAAACTAAGCAAAGCTTGAACTGTTTCATATATTATATATCACGCCTATATCCCCGCGGGGAAGGCAGAGCGTAAACGGCCAAAAAAAACGGTCACTTACACCAAGTCTGATAAACATTTGAGGGTCATTTAGATAATTATGTATCACTATAGTGACAGGTTGTAAGCCCATCGCCTAAAATTGCAAAACACATGTAATCCTCGAGTCCCTAAGTCGCCTTATACGACACCCACGGGAAAGAAATGGGGTGATGCTATTCTAAGCCGGCATCACACAGCCAACTATTTAAACTAGATCTATCGTAGTTTGGCATGAGTGACTTTTTTTTAAAATTTTGTAATTTTGATATAGCTACAAAAAAATTTGCTGATACATTATTTATTTAAATACTTTTTACTTTTTTTGTAAATTATTCTCTCTTTTCATTTCGGACACCGAGTCGTCCAATGACCCGATGAACCCTGGCGTCAGAGAGGTGTAAATTAATACAAATAATACGTAGAAAACACACGGACTCAACTCAAATATTTGTAAAGAAGGTAAAAACAAATACATGTGGTGTGTGGGGATCGAATCCACGACCTTCGGCGTAGCAGGCAGGCGTGCTATCTACTACGCCATCGGGCAAGTCAATAGGTTGTTAGTTTACTGAAGGCTTAAATGTTTTTCGAGTTACCTATTTCCTTCGTAGAAAATTCGTTTCATATTTGGCTCCAGTGTATATTTACAGATCTGATAACGCGAAAGGAAATCGAACGAAAATTAGGCGGAAGTTCGAAGTCGAACGCACTGAAACTGTTATTTTTTGACAACCATTCACAGCTTGCCGCCTAATGTCGGCGTAGAATAGCATCACCCCATTTTTTTCCCCTCACCGTGGTTGTCGTAAAAGGCGACTCAAGGGTTGCATGTGCAATGTGCATGGCTTACCTGTCACTATGGCGATACACAATTTTCTGAATGATACTCAAATGTCGTCTTCTTCTTCTTTTCGCGTGGGATACCGAATCGTCCAACGAGCCGATGAACCCTGGTGTCAGAGTTATTCAACAGTATAATGGTAAGCAGATACATTCGCTAAGAAATACAAAGTCTCACAGAAAACTGCCTCGCATGTATACATGATGCGATTGAAAATTAAATTACAATAAAATGCTATGCCGTGTGATGCCGGCTTAGATTAGCATCACCCTATTACTTACCCATGGGTGTCGTAAGAGGCGACCAATATCACGTCACTACAGTGATACACAGTTAAGATAAAAAAAAACTGATTGACCCTCAAACTTTTGTCAGACGTGGTGTTAATATCCGTTTTATACTCAAAATAACGCTACCTACCTAAAGGCGTGATTTATGTATGTATGTAAAATGTCATGCATTATAGCCATTAAAGAGTAAATTTTCAAAAAATATCAAGCAAGTCATGTCAAGTGTCTATCATAATAGTCCAAAATACAATAAATTTATGGACCTTATTAATTGAAAATAAATGATGATTTAATGATAATAAATGTTATATATTTTTTTTTCCGATTTGTCGTTTTGGAAACGAAAGCAAATTTTCCCTTTGTAGGTAACTCTCAAAAACGGCAAGCGCGTTTTTATCGATAGATAAATCAAACAAATTGAACTGCATTCTTTTTTAGCATGTGAGTGCTGACACGTTACTTCTCAGTGTGCGAGCGACAGTGATTGAATGAATAATAGAATTTGTGCACGTAGTTACGAAACCGTGCCGTGTGATGCTGGCTTGGAATAGCATCACCCCTTTTCTTTCCCACTTGTATCGAGAGGAAGAGGGACTCGAGGGTTTCAGATTTAGGCGACATGCTAACAACCTGTTACTATTGCAATACACAATTTCCTGAATCACCCTCAAAAGTATGTCAGAGCAGGCGTCCAATTCACGATTTTTCTGAAACAGCCCTCAAATATTTGTCAGACGTGGCGATAGCGACTGTATTTTACGGCCGATTACGCTCTGCCTACCCCGCAAGGGATACAGAACTCATCCGATGATTCTATAAACGAAAACTGATTGAGCGCCCGCATGGAAAAGTTTTTCCAATAAGACGGTTCCCACACCTACCGCATGTTCTTCCGGTGTATTGCCGGATCCGATTGTCAGACGAAAGGGAATAACGAAGTTTGATTTTGATACAAAACCCGTACACCATAGCACGTGGGAGTTATAAAAAGGTATCTGCCGCAGTACCTAACGGACAGACTGTGTTTTGTCGAATCCGTTTGACAGACGAAAGGTTTTTTTTTAAATTAGGTACATAGGTACACAAAACTCCAAGGCACACGTCGCTGTATCAAAATTGCGTCTGTCACAGGTTGTCATTTGTATGGTGGCTGTCACGATCACAAACCGCCATATCGCCCGGTGCGTGTGTGATGCGCCTAAGTAATCGATATATTAAGGACTTCTATTTGGGTACCTACCTATACATACTTATACCGAAAGGACAAAAGAAATGATTGGATCAAACAAGTGGTTGTTTTAATACCATTCATGTTAAGTTTGATTTAGACGAAACTTCTTTTCGTATGGGATAACTTTGAACGGGGGGCTTATCGCATCGGGGCCTTTTTTCATGTACTTGGACATACATACATACGCTGTCACACACAGCAGTCCACTGCTGGGACATTGGCTTCCCCCTATCGGGGGGTATTGCCATTCACACCAAGTTTGGCAGGTGGATTGGCAAGCGCAGTGCAAGATGTTGCGTTCTCTGGACGACTGTCCTTCAGTTGCTTTTTACGACACCCACGGGTAGAATTGGGGTGATGCTGTTCTAAGCCGGCACCACACGGCAAGGCCGCCTTAGACATGGTTAAAAATATGTAATTTACAAAGTTTTGTGTCCAATCAAAATATAAAGATTTTGTGCTTTTTCTTTTAATAGTGAAACACGATTTATCTGAAACGACCCTCAAATATTTGTCAAACGTGGCATTTGACGACTGTTAACGCTCTGCCTACCCTGCAAGGGATAAAGGCATGATATGTGTACAGGCGGTTGTTGCACATATTATTATCACCAGTTTATACACACACAATAAAAATTTGAACTTATTCTATCCTATTCATGTGAAAAAAAATATTGCTGGGGATGCAAATTATTCAGTTCTTTTCGAGTACCCCTGGTACCTTATGTACTACAACCGACAGGTATATGTGCTTTTTATTTACGAATAGGTACCTAAAATTAAATCAAATTTCTCCTCCTGCCCTTACTACTTAATGCATTTGTCTTTATGTAAATCGTTGATGGTTAGATAGATAACTGTTGCAAGCTTGGACAAGTAAAGCAATTTGCCAGGTATTTGGTAACTTCCGGCTTATTTGCCCAGAGCCCCTTTCAGTATTTCAAACAGCAATCTGTACCTGAAGCGTCGTGAATATTTCAGTGCTGAAGCACAAAGTTAGTACCTATTGGCGACGGCGGTGGCTGAAGTCACTGAAAATAAAGACCTACATTTTCAGACCTATACCTGAACAATAGATAATAGAAGGGGTAACATGATTGGACACCTGATACGACATGATCAGTTATTCAAAATGATTGTTGAGGGAAAGATCGAAGGAAAAAGAGGAAGAGGAAGACCAAGAAGAAGTGACATACACTACACATATCACGCCTATAATTCCTTGCGGGGTAGGCAGACCGTAAACGACCGCAAGAAAATGACATTTACGCAACGTCAGACAAATATTTGAGAGTAATTCGGAAAATTGTGGATTGCCATAGTGACAGGTTGTCAGCCCATCGCCTGAAATTGCAATACACACCCTCGAGTCCTGTAGTCGCCTCTTACGACTCCAATGGGAAAGAAATGGGGTGATACTATTTTAAGCCGGCGCTAGACCAAATAGACCAAATAAAAGAAAAAGTAATGGTCATGTCGTACAGGGAAGTCAAGGAGAAGGCAGGACTAAGCGCTTCCAGTCATCATTTATAATGCGCACTGCTAATGAGTAGAACTCACCACCTGCGTCTGTGTTTCCAAACGCATACAACCCTAATCTTTTCAAAGTAAGAGTGAACGAACAGGCTTCTTCTGGGTAATCTCGCTCCATCTTAGACTTTGTCTCTGTCTTATGACCTAGACTAGAGTCAAGAGCAAACCCATCCTTAACAAAAAAAAAACTCCGGAACTACACCGACAAGAGCATTGCTCTCAAATATGAGAGAGATATTTAGGGACCTACCGATTTCTATTTTGGTCTACTATCTTGTGTAGGTAACGGGTGTTTAATAGTACTCGTCATAAAAAATATTTCATTTATTCAGCTATTTTAAGCCGGAAAATTGAAACCCTCGAGTCGAGGCTGACAACCTCTAACTATAGTGATCTCAGACGGCCCCTCAAATATTTGTGAGACGTGGCGATAGCGACCGTATATTTAAAGGCGTGATATGTGTGTGTACATTTATTAAGAAACCATTCAAACAAGTCTAATATAAGAGATTCAGCGCGCTTCAAGAATCTACGTCTACGGGGTTTTATCCTTTGCAGCTTAGCAGCCAGATTTAGCTTTGTTAGATTTGCCGTGTGACGCCGGCTTGGAATAGCGTCACCCCATTTCTTACCCGTGGGAGTCGTAAGAGGCGACTAAGGGACTCGAGGGTGTGTATTGCAATTTTAGGCGTTGGGCTGACAACCTGTCAGTATGGCGATACACAATTTTCCGAATGACCCTCAGAAATTGTCTGACGTGGCGTAAGTGTACGTTTTTGCGGCCACCGTTTACGCTCTGCCTACCCAGCAAGGGATTATAGGCGTGATATGTGTGTAGATTTATCTGTTTTCTGTTCTTGTATGTTTTGAGTTGTCTTTAGAGTTAAGAGTTCCGTACAAAAAGGGTCAAAACGAACGGAACCCTAATACTAAGATCGTCCGTCCGCCTGTCAGTTACCAGGCTGTATCCAATAAACCGTGTTAGTAAGACAGTTGTTCACAGATTATGTATTTTGATGGCGCATAACAGATGCCGGTATAACAGATTTCAGTATTACTATACTGAAATCCGTACTAATATTATAAATCTCAGAGTTTATGTGTGTGTATGAATGTTTGTTATCTCTTCACGCTCAAACGGCTTGACCGATTTGGATGAAATTTGGAACACAAGTAGAGTATAACCTGAATTAACACATAGGTAACTTTTTACCGCAGGAAATTACTATTACCATGGGAAAATGAGTGGCATCGGGTGAAACCGCGGGGCGGAAATCTAGTTCTAAATAAATATTTAAAGGGCTTCTGTACAACAAACGTGATATTTTTATATATTTTATTCATGGATAATGGTCGTGCTCTAGTCCAACTCGCACTTGTCTTTTTTTATTAGTAGGTAGGAGTAAGTATATGTCAGTTAATTTGCACGTTTAACGATTGTAATATTCGTAGTCTAACTGGAAACAAAAATATTTTTAAAAAACAATAAAGAAATCTTTGAAAAAAGTTATATATATATTATATATTCAAGCCTTTCTTTAATATTTTTTTTTGTTTAATGCACCTGCTTTGACCCTTTCCACATGCCCTAAGGTAGACTGGGAGATAACGCCTTTGGCGTTAAGTCCGCCCGTGTACATTTTTGTGCATTAAGTTAAATAAATAAATAAATAATATGGGATCGAATCTGCTTATAAAAAAAACCTCTACATTATCTGCTTATATGAAAGAAAAAAACATCTACGTATTATCTGCTTATATGAAAGAAATCATCTACGTATTATCTACTTTTTTTTTAATTAGCCTTGTCTGCGTCCCACTGCAGGGCAACTCCCCCTTATCTACTTATATGAAAAAAAAAAAACGTCTACGTATTATCTGCTTATATGAAAAAAAAACATCTACGTGTTATCTCAATATACAGCTAAGTATGTTATGGAAATTTTACTAGTTACCTACATCAAAAAACTTAAAATCTTTACCCAAGGAAAATTCCATACAAAATTGGGGTTTCTGCAGAAAATCGATATATTTTTGTCATATTTCAATATTGCATGCTACTTGGGGAAAGTTCTTCCTTAGTACAGTCGGTTGTAACACATAAGGTACCAGGGGTACATCAAAGGAATTGCATTATTTTTATCTCCTGTTAATACATAATAAAAATTTTAACTTATTCTCATAAAAGAAGTCATTTTCTACTAATACTTAATCAGATTAAGAAAAAAATATTGCTGGGGACAAAAATAATTCAGTTCGCTTGGAGTACCCCTGGTACCTTATGTGCTACAACCGACTGTACTTGCCCGTCTTGAGAATTCGCTTTCGGTCATTAGTTAAATTTCACCTTATATTGCGAAGTTATTATATTTATAGAAGAACTGTTTGTACGTTGGAACTAATTTGTTTCGAGAATCGACCATAAGTGAGAATCTCAAATTACATTTGTTTTTTTAGACTATAAGTAAGTATCTATCTTAAATTACATTAGTTTCTTACAAATTATCTAGAATTTACAAAGTTATTAAGTTTTTTATCCAGCCAAGCATTTTACGAATCACGTCTATTTAATGGAAATTTTGTCTGCGAAGTAAATAAGAGTAGGTAGAGTAGAAAAAGATGTAAAAGAAAATTGCTAAATTTCTTTTTCATATTTTTGTTTTAAAACTCTTTTAGAAAATACGAGTTCTGGAAATTTAGTTTCAAATTAAATCTTTGCCAAGCACGTCTCGTTATTTAAACAGTATATACATTGCACGTTATTTATATGGCACGTAGAAATTATCAGTTGAGGAGAAAAACTTTGAAAAACAGACAGACAGATAAAAACACTTAATTGCTTACATCAATAGGTTACGATACAAACATCATAAATAGTTGATGCAGCCTTATGCCGAGTGATGCTGGCTTAGAATAGGATCACCCCATTTCTTTTCCTTGGGAGTCGTAAGAGGCGACTAAGGGACTTGAGGGTATGTATTGCAATTTTAGGCGATGAGCTGATAACCTGCGTTTAGTACTGTTGTCCCCGTTGGCCATGTCCCGTTTACGGGGACAACGGGACGTTATTATATTTCTGTACCGTTGTCCCCATTACGAAGATACCGCCAAGGGGACAACGGGACGTCAATATTTTTCTGTACCGTTGTCCCCATTACGCAGGTCATGATTTCACGTGTCATTATCATCACGTGTGATTACAGAGGGTGGGGGGGAGCGCTCGCGCCCGTTTTTTAGAAGAAAAGTATTATTTTCACGCGTATAATGCGCGATAAAAATAAAACTCTTAACTCAAAATGTTGATATTTTTTAAGACCTTTTTTGTTGGTTAGAATGAACTAGATTAAATAAGCCGTTTCCAAGAGAATTGGCAAAATATGGCGAAAAATAGGTTCACTTTGGGACTATTTTTCTACATCGGGGTAAACAAAAATGTTATTCTGTTCAACTGAAATTGTTGTTTGAATCCTTAATTTTAATGCCATATTTATTCTTTATGGATTAAATTCTTTATTTCTTAAACAATTTGACTTCAAAAACTACATATATTCTTGAATCGGTCGCAAAAGCGGACCGGAAGTTAAGGAAAAAATATTTAGTATTACATATATTATTAGTATTATGGAAATCGGCAAAAAATTTGTAAAATTTTGCATTGACTATACCTACCTGGTAATTGATGCAAAATTGTTAATAAATCATATTTGATGTAAGGAGGGTACAATTATACCCACAACTATTAGTAAAATAACAGTATATTTTTTGAAAGTCATTATGGCATAAAGGGACTAATTTTCATTTTTTTATTAATGGCTAACGGGGACAGAGGGACAAATTTTTTTTTTTTATTAAAGTACCGCTGTCCCCATTCAAGGGGACACGGCTAACGGGGACAGTGGGACTACTTTTTAATTTTTTATTAAAGTACCACTGTCCCCGTTCACGGAGACACGGCCAACGGGGACAACGGGACTAATTTTCAATTTTTTTATTAAAGTACCGCTGTCCCCGTTCACGGGGACACGGCTTACGGGGACAACAGGATGAGAGGATAACCTGTCTCTATGGCGATCGATACACAATTTTCCAAATGACCCTCAAATATTTTTGTGGTATAAATGTCCGTTTTTTGCGGCCGTTTGCGCTCTGCCTACCCCGCAAGGGATTATAGGCGTGATATGCAGCCTTATCGCTTCAGGCGATCACTTCACTACAGAATATTTGAATAAGTTAAGTATTCGGTATAAACTAAAAATCACTAAGATAGATTAGGTAGGCAGTTTAAGAAAGATTTATTTTGTTTTTCAACTTGAAACAATATTAATTTGTACTAAGCTTTATCCTTCAGAGGTACCATTTGTCTACCCGAAGTACCTTGGATAATTATAATTAAAATCTTCTTGCATTATCAGTGCTAGTTGAATTAAAAACTTTAACAAGTACTTTGAAGTTGAAATGATTAAGGTATAATTTCAAGCCCAACTCACATAAGTAGAGACAATCCCATTTAAATTGTGGCTTTTTCATAGAACTCTCAAAGTAATCGGTCTGACTTTTTGGTCAGAAATTTTTGCAAACCGGATCAATTTACGAAATCCTATTTAAGAGGATGATCCGGTAACCAATAATAAGTATCTTCATTGTTTAAAGAAAAACTTTTTCTAAAATTAAAAATTAATTTAGGGCCCGTATAATGCAGGTGTGTTCGACGGTATTTTATGAAATAACAAAATTGATTACTAACAACTTGGACTTTGAAAAGTCATTTTTGTGCTACCAATCCAAGTAATGAAGCACCTTCTCTCTTTAGGTAAACTGTTCTACAGCTTTCACTAAAAACTCAATTTTGTACGATTAAATATTTTATCAGAACGAACTTGACTTTGCGCAATACTATATTCAACAAATCTTTAAGTCAATAAAGGGAGGTTCAGGAGCTTTCGCAAATAGAAACATCGAGATCTCTGCTGAACTCAAACAAATAACCTGATTAAACTTTGCACTAGTTGATTGAGCGGTTATGTAGGCACTAGCAACAGGTTTAAAACCGTTTGAGACCGTAATAGCTCGACGCTTCGTTTTATTGAAGCTACGGTCGTGAAGATTAGCACCCCAATACCAAGAGAGCGCTCGTAACAACGTCTTTTCTATCATTCATGTGGATCGTGCAACACGAGACTCCATTTTGTATTCCACGGATTCCAACGATTCAGCGCCTTAACATTCTACACCGGTTTATTGTGAAACACCGTAACTTAAAAGAAAAATGTGTTTTTTAAATGTTTTCTCTTAGTGTGCAGGGTTGACTGGAAGAGATCACTTAAAGCGATTACATTGCGGCGGATTACATGAATAAGGCTTTTGCTTATATTTTGTTTTGTTTTTTCCAAGTTATAATTATTACACACACAAACATACACATATCACGCCTATAATCCCTTGCGGGGTAGGCAGAGCGGTAAACGGTCGCAAAAAACGGACATTTACGCCACGTCTCGCAAATATTTGAGGGTCACTCGGAAAATTGTGAAAATTTACTAAAATTGCAATACAATCAATTATAAATGTGAGCAATAAAGTGTTTCCATCGATAAACTTTTTACAGATCCGTAGGTTTATTGAATCGATTTTCCTTAGTTGACACCTAATACACTAAACGTGAGATTTTATGACATATCGCTTACACCATGTATAACAATGAAGCCTTCATTATTCATTTCTGCTATAGCTAAGGGAGGAAAATGTGTGATGAACCGGGCGGCGGGTAGAAATTCATAATTGTCGTGATTCATCTGCTGACATGGTCCGATTCGGCATATATTGTTGGTTATCTTAAGTTCGTGTGATGCCGGCTTGGAATAGCATCACCCCTTTTCTTTCCCGTGGGAGTCAAGAGAGGTGACTAAGGGACTCGAGGGTGTGTATTGCAATTTTAGGCGATGAGTTGACAACCTGTTACTATGGCGATACACAATTTTCCGAATTGTTTTCAAATATTAGTCAGACGTGGAGATAATGACCGTTTTGCGGCCGTTTACGCTCTGCCTACCCTTCATCGGATCTTATGTACATTTTAACGTCGCCCATATTAACCAGCAATGTATGCCAAATCAGTCTTGTTTGCAGGGTACTTTAATAGCCATTTTGCGAAGTACTTACTTAATTTAATTGTTCTTTTAAGCGATTATTGGAAGTTCGTGGGCATTTTATTAATGATAAACGCGATAGTTAATTTGTTTGTTCCACTTCTACAAGCTAAAGAGTGATTTAACGACCCTAATGAAACTGAAGCTAAATTAGTGACAAGGAAACATTGATTTTATTAAGTGTTATTTCGGGAAACGAATCATGCATCATTTATGTACTTCTGCTTTTCGTGTGGGACACCCAATCGTTCAACGACCCGATGAACCCTGGTGTCAGAGCTTTTCTATGTACTTTAATTTATCTTTCTACTTTTCTCAATTCATCGCCTTATCGGCAAAGTGTTATAAATGATAATCACATCAAATCATATTATACTTATTATAAATGCGAAAGTTTGTATGTCTGTTCGTTTGTTTGTTACTTCGTCATGCAGACACTACAGAACCGATTGTAATGAAATTTGGCACATATATAGAAGGTATCTTGGATTAACATATGGATAGTTTTTATCACCACTTATGCGGGCAACGCCGCGGGTAACAGCTCGTGTTTGTTTACAAGGTACTATAAACATCCCAATAGAGCGAAAAAAAAAACCTCCGTACAAAGATAAACAGTTTTTTAAACATTGGGAGGTCCATTTTTTTCATATTTCGTTGATGAGCGGTTGACAGTCTACGGTCTACTCATAAAACCGAATAACCTTTCCCAATAAAAACGGTCGTTACACAACCACGTATAACTCTGACACCAGAGTTCATCCGGTCGTTGGTCGAATCGGTGTGCCACACGAAAAGAGAGAGTATATCTGCCTTCTGCAAAGAGGATATAGAGCGGGTTTGGCCCGATAGCAGACTCTTTTCTTCTCAATCTTTCTTCTCTTCTCTGGCTTTGGTGAATCGGTTGAATAAAAAGAAGAATAAACATAGGTCGAAATAAGACAAAATTTGGAGCTCCAATACGAATAAGTGACATATTTTTTTAATTTTTTTGTATAAGTGGTCCAGTCCTGGAGAAAGCTGTTTCGTTCCTCGAGTTGAACTGAACCTAAAAATATTTGCACTGAATTTAATAGGACCTTATATAATATGTTTAATATATGGAGGTGACAGCTGACATTCCGTCGTGCTAATTTAAACAGACTCTGTAATTAATTCAGAGCAGTTACGTTAGCTCAATATATGCCAAAACGCTAGTTTATTTATATTCCGTTTGATGAATGAATGAATGTAGGAGTATTCAAAGATACATTCTAAGTAGCATTGAAGTTTACGCTCTATTTAACAAAACTAAATCTTTACTAAATTGTATAAAATGGTGTCGCTCCCCTTGTCCCTATGTATGCTTAGATTAGATCTTTAAAAGTACGCAACGGATTTTGATGCGGGTTTCTTGTATATAGAGTGATTCAAGAGGAAGGTTTAAATGTATAAAGTTTGCCGGGAGAAGTAGTTTTTTCTCATTTTTCGCGAAATTCTTTTCAAACCGCGCGATTTTTCATCGGAACAATCGTCGGATACTGTGAGTGTTGTGTGCCGGCAGCCTAGTGCAATGTTTACAAACAATCATTAAATAATATTAAAATTATAAAGACAAATGTGGGTAGCAGAACATCTTGTCACTCGCCGCCTAGATGACAACTCGCTGGGACGTCAGTCAACCCGCGACCACAATACATGAAACTGTGTTGAAACGTCGGGACACAGATAAATTACTAATATTTACCTAAATAATATCTCGATAGACCCGGTCTAATACTTAAAATGAGTGAAAGTGATCGCGAGTGCTTAAAAAGTTATATAAGTAGTTTTTCCTTCAAGAAAACGGCTAGCAACGGAACCGCTGGGCGGGCCGTTAGTTTTTTATATATACAGAAAAGTAAAAATGTATACGTACACCATGTTGACGTACACATGGTGAAAAATCTAAGAACATTTTATCAATGGGCCAAATATCACATGCAACGCATAATTCGCAATGAAGGAAAAAACTATGATTCTCAGATTTTCTGATGCCACATCAAAATGTGAAGGATTGTCAATAGAAATGTATTTGGTTTGCCGTGTTATGTCAGCTTAGGCATGTAACCCACATGTGTATTGCAATTTGACAACCTGTCACTATGGCTATACACTATTTTCTGCATGACTGTCAAATGTTTGTCAGACGTGGCGTAAGTTTCCGTTTTTTACGGTAGCTTACGCTCTGCCTACCCCGCAAGGGATTATAGGCGTGATATATGTTTGTACGAGTATATGTTGGGTCGATTGTATATTTCGCCTCTATGAAATTTTGCCAATTGTGACTTTAATACTGTGAATATTTGCTGCTCTTGAATTTTGACTCATTGAAATTACACAAATCTGGCATTTAGCCATGAACTTCTTCAATGTCCATAATAAATAAAAATCGCGACTGGATGGCGAAAACGAGAGATCCATAGAGAGGGGAGGCCTATGTCCAACAGTGGACTGCAAAAGTTACATACAGGGTGTAAGGGACAGCCCTCCGAATACTGATAGCGTGCATTCAGATCATGAAACTGAATAACTTTCCCTAAAAATATATTTTAGGAAACGTCAAATAATAATTGACTCCCCATAAATGTAGTTAGCTAATTATGATTTTTATAGGACTTTGATTTTTAGTCGTTTCCTGATATATGTTTCTAGGGGAAAGTTGATCAGTTTCATGGTCTGCATGCACCATGAAACTGATCAACTTTTCAGTATTCGACGTTATCAGTATTCGGAGGGCTGTCCCTTACATCCCGTATAGTTAAATGTACATAGCTTCGGTATAAGAATACGTAGCTGAATGAATCAAGTAGGCTAAGCACGCAAGTACCTAGACAAGCTGGCGAATCGTGCCGGTTGGTGAAATAGAAAGAAAAAAAGAAAGAAAACACAAATAATAGTAGGACACTACTCCTACTCTATATAAATAAAGTAGGCACAGTTGTAGGTACCTCTATATAGGGTGAAATTTAACTAATGACCGAAAGCGAAATTCAAGAAAGGCTGGTGATACTTATAAGGAACAACTTTCCCCAAGGAACGTAGGTCGAAATATAACAAACATATTTGAGCTTCCATAGTTTTCAGTATCGGTAACTAGTAAAATTTCACCCGATATACAAGGAGTACAAAAAGGGTGTAACAAGCCGAAACGACGTTGAACCAACTCATGAAACTGAACAACTTTCCCCAGAGAACATAGGTCGAAATATTTTGAAAAAGCTGGACCTCCCATGATAAATTAACCAGCTGATCGGCAATTTTGTATGGAAAGATCAATATATATATTTTTACACATTACTTTACATGTTACATTGGGAAAGTTGTTCAATTTCATGACTACCTCAACCTCCTTTCGGCTTATTAAACCTTTTTTGTTACTCCTTGTATACTTAGTTGTTTATCGAACAGAAAAAGTAAACATTTGTCAGAAAATAATATAATAATATTTGCCAGCCTTCAATTACATCCTTAGATAGTGTTTGTTCCAAATCCAAACTCTTCTTTTGGTAGGCCAGTAAACAAAACAAACGAAGATAAATAGCCATAACCTCAGTTTTCCTAAATAATTGGCCCAGTATAGTCAGCTTTTCATGTTTCAAAAATAGCAGTAGTTTTTTTTATTTATAGTTTCTGAACCATTGGCCGAACGAAATTTAATATTTTGCGACACTTTAAGTACTACTTATGCTAACATATTTTCGTTTGCAATGGATAAAAACAACTCGAACAGTCACATAGACGATACTGGTATATTTTGGAATTATAATTTAATTAAAAAGATTATTTAATAAATGAGGAAAGAGAGGCAGAGGTAGACCTAGACGCACTTACTTTACCTAGATAAAGGAAAAAGTCAATGTCGTGTCGTATCAAGAGGTCAAGTCACTGGCGGAGAGGAGAGAAGATTCACCTTAAATTTGAAGGAGAAGAAGAGCTATCATACATTTAATCCAAAATTTCCGCAAGCGTAAAATATGACACAAAATGTTACACGCGCTGACGTAACGCATTCGTACAAAAAATTTGTGACTTTAGAAATTTTGTACTTACAAAATTTCTAAAGTCACAAATATGTAGCCGTATTGGAATATACGGGGTGTAAGGCCCCCCGAATACTGATACAGTGCATGAACAACTTTCCCCTAAGAACATATGTCAGGAAAAAAAATATTCGGCCTCCCATACAAAATCACGATCAGCTGACTGATATTCCTTGTTTTTTGGACCGCCGGCTTAACGTGCCCTCCGAAGCACGGAACCATCTGTGCTAAGGCACAACGAAAAGTACAACATATTACCTTGTAGGGTAGGCAGACCGTTTACGGCTGTTAAAATACGGTCGCTATCGCCACGTCTGAAATCATTTCAGTGACAGGTTGTCAGCCTGTCACCTAAAATTGTAATACATATGAAACCCTACAGTCGCTTAGCAACCTCTTACGACACCTGCCGGAAAGAAATGGGGTGATGCTATTCTAAGCCGGCATCACACGGCACATCCCGCACATGCCTTGATTTATAAACAGCCCACTTGACTGAAGTACCTAGAGAGAGTACCTATATTAGTAATTTCGTGAATTTCCTAGTATTTTTGCACTCTTACTACGAGTAGGTAGGTAGCAAATCTAATTTGACGCCCGGACTCAGATATTCCATTAAGTTTTTTCAAGTCTTTTGATTTTGGCCGCTCGTAGGGTTCCCTCTGACATATCCTTGAAAAAAATATTCAGTTTTAGGATAAGGTCGTGTGTGTGAAGGAACTTTACGTCACTTGTACGGTAAAAAATCGTCATATTTCCTTTAACTATATCGTAAACGCTTAAACGGAAATAAGCTGTTAGTAGGTAGTGACTTAAATTTAACTAATGACCGATACTTAAAACAGAGTACGGGCTGCTGATAAGGAACCACTTTTCCCAATAAACATAGGGCGAAATAAGACAATGCCGCGTGATGCCGGCTTAGAATAGCATCACCCCATTTCTTTTTCGTGGGAGTCGTAAGAGGCGACTAAGGGACTCGTGGTGGGTTGCTCGAGGGTGTGTATTGCAATTTTAAGCGATGGGCTGACCAACTGTCACTATGGCGATACAAAATATATGTCAGACGTGGCGTGAATGACCGTTTTTTTAGGCCGTTTACGCTCTGCCTAACCCGCAAGGGATAATAGGCGTGATATGTGTTTTTGTTTTTTGTTTTGAAATAAGACTAAAATGTTTTGAGCTTGTATAGTATCTCGAATCAGCTGATCGGCCATTCTGTATAGAGAGACCATTTTTTACTTATATTTCGACCTACGTTCCTTGGGGAAAGTGGTTCACTATCTCCAGCCCGATCTGAGTTTTCGTTATTGATATTGATATTGATATTGATATTGATATTGATATTGAATTGATATTGATATTGAAATTCTTTATTCAATGTAGGATAGTATTATCATATCACTTATTGACGTCATGAACCGTCATTGTAAAAAAAAGAAATTTGTATCACACAATTTTCTTTTTTTTATAACAATTTTGTAATGTCCTAATAGAAAACCGGCTCGGGCGGGAGAAAAAAATAAAAATCAAAGCACTGCCACGGGGCTGGCCAGGTTAATCACACGGCATGTAACTTTACGCCACCACCATCTGAAAACGATATTTGTTTCAAATTGAAGTCAAGATTTTTAAAGCGTGTAGTTTACATGCGTATAATTAATCGGACCTCCTGAACAGGAAAAACCCACCAAAAAACCTGCCCAGAAGTGTTTATCGTTATCAGTCGCTAGAAATATTTTACCCTTTATTTTCAGTCAGCGGCTTTTATGTGCCATGAAGTTTTTATTCTAGCCATGTTACTACCTAAGAAAATTCTTCGGGACTCAATTTATTGACTCCAGGCGCCAAATATCATTTTATTATGCAAGAATGTATGAGTACAAAGAGAATTGAAAGGTATTTGTTCTCAAGTCAACGGGAAAAGGGCTTGGCTTTGGAATTGAGTTATCTTCGATTGATTGTCGTCATAAAAATGACGGGAATGTATACCTTTTATACTACTGAGAGAGTAAGGCGAACGTTCTATCATGTGTCGTCCATCGCTGCGCACCGTAGCCGTATTTGTATGTGAAATAAGATCGGAATTCGTAATTTTGTATCGTCTGACAGTCGCATGCGTTACGGTGCGTTAAAAATACATAGTGTCGGACAAGTGGGAGAACCGCCTATCGCAATATAACGCAAGAATTAGTTTACATACTAAATGTACCTAAGATAAGCTTGGTATTGTTTATTATTAATTTATTTTTGGTAAGTACATATAATATGCACCATCACCACCAGCCTATAAACAGTCCTAAATCAAAACAAAGATTTTTTACTGAACTGACCTCAAATACATGAGCAACACGAGTGCATTGCCGGTGCATCCGACGACCATCATGGCGACGTAGAGGCCACCGAGGGCGTACTGATGGCGCGGGTCGGGCGGCGGGAAGCTCAGCCAATGCTGGTTGATCATCAGCAGGTACTCATCAGAGAAGAACCCGAAGCTCCGCCACTGCGCCACCGGCCAGCGCTCTTTGAACCTCGCCATCAGTTCTTCGGAGCTCTCCTTGCCGCGGTACGACGCACTTCTGTACACTAAACTCCGCGAATCCACTGCATTTATCGCGCGACGCTTGCTCCTCAACTTTCGAAAACTTTTCACTGAATTCGCAATGAACCTACGACGCCGCTTCCACTGTTTCAAATTATCCAATCGCTTCCAAATGAAATCGTTGTGACAACTAAACGGTTTCAAATTCGCTGCTTGCACTAACGAATTTGTTGTTTTGATTTGCACTGCACTGCTTTCACAAAGTTTTCCTGGTTTCTGGGTTGCGTTATGGTTTGTTTTCATGTTGACACACTGCAGTATTAAGGGGATGACTAGGAGAAGTAGGTTAATAGTTGTTGACATGTTAAGGTGCGCGTAGCGACGGCGGTGCGACGGCGGTGCGGCGGTGTGGAGCACACGACCGCTCGCTGAGCTCTCTCAGACATAATGTTGGGTCCGCAGACAGATCTACCGGCTGCTTGGCCGAGTCACGGATTATACATTCACAGGATACGGCATTGTACTTTCATAATTGTGGTTGTCTTTCTTTTGAGAAGACAAATATGTTATTTAACTTTATGATAAAATATAATGTTATGATACAGTACGTAATATACCAGTACGGATTATACATTCACAGGATACGGCATTGTACTTTCAAAATTGTTGTCGTCTTTCTTTTGAGAAGACAAATATGTGAAACTTCGCGAGAAAATATAATATTATGGTACAGTAAGTAATATTTACCATAAAACAATTTGAACAGATTTATGTTGTTATTATGATGACTGATGAGTAATACATACACATACAGAAATAACGTTAAAATATTTTGCGGGGTAGGTAGAGCGTTAACGGCCGTAAAAATACGGTTTGAGGGCTGTTTCTGAAAAATCGTGTATCACTGTAATGACAGGTTGTCAGCCTGTCGCATAAATTGTAACACACATGAAAGCCTCGAGTCCCTTAGGACTCTTACGACACCTGCAGGAAATAAATGGGGTGATGCTTATTCTAAGCCGGCATCACAAGGCACTTATGAGTAATAGTTGTGCAAAATCAAAAAAATATTCTATATCTAACTGTTGTTATGGTAATGATACCTACCTTATTAGATACAGTTACCTATTTACAACTTTTGGAATTTGCTTCTTTTTTAATAGGTACCTATTAATTGTCTGATTTAATGATATAACTTACTGCGTTAAGTACATAATTAAAAGTACAGAGGACAAAGCGATCTAATTAGTTTAGTTAGTGAGTAAGTTACTATTTAGCATAAAAAGATTGAAATAATTTCTTACATAAATATAAATACCTAAACGAAAACATTTACGGTGTCATTACAAATAAGTTAGACGCGCATTTAGACAATGTTTAAATTATATTTTCATACGATTTGACGTTGTCAAACATCATAAACCATCTCTTACTTTTTTGTAATAACTCGGTTATAAACGTTTTTAAAAATCTCCTTCGTAAGCACTTTGAGTCTCAATGTGGATACTGTTGATGGTTGTTCGCCATCTTAGATAGTCACTTTGTGTAAAGTCAGTATTTATTAATTAGTGTGTAGTATATGTATAGTAGTTATTATATTATATTTGGAGCCTGTATAGTATTGTATAGAACGTAGTATATTTTATGACCATTTATTTATTTATAATTTGTTCGTAGTAATTAGTTAACGTATAGTCCTATGCAAATACGATTATGCACTGCTCAGCTGCTCCATATACAATTTCCTGTACCTAGGTTGCCTGGAAGAGATTGCCTGTTAGCAATAAGGCCGCCTAATTGTACGCTAATTAAGTTCTACTTTGGCTGTATATATTTATGTTGTTTCCTTTTGTGTGCAAATAAAGTATTCTTCTTCTTCTTCTTCTTCTTACACAGGGAGGCCATTTAATCTATTTAATATTGTATTTATTCGGGTCTCAATAACTTTGGTCTCCATACTCAATCGTCCGTAACAAAGAGGATGAAGAAAGAAGTGCCGGGTTGTGTCGTTTCGGACACACTTAATGGATATTTCATTCAAATTGTAGCAAAATGCAGTAAATTTTTAAAAACCATATCACGACAATTTGGTTTAACTTCCAGGTTGATTTCTATAATATTTCCATAAAAACAAATCCGTTCTAAATAATATAAATATTTGTAGGGTGAGTTCTACTCGTGAAACTGAACAACTTTCTAGAAAATACATAGGTCAAAATATGAAAAAATTTGACCTCCCTTACAAAAATGTTCTAAAATGTGTCACTTTGTTTGGGAGGCCCAATAATTTTTCCATATATCGGCATATGTTCATTAGGGATATTTTATCAGTTTCACCAGTAGAACTCACCTAAAAGCTTTGCACTGAATTAATTACGACCTTCTATATTGGGGTATTCATTAATTGATGATTAATTACCAATTCTAATAATTAATGGGAAATACGATAATCACATAATTAACCTGGCAAATAAATATACTTACCCAAGGATGACTGTTGATAAATTTAATTTAATCGTTTAAATACTACGTCTTACTAATAATTAGTTATCTATATATATCAGCTGTTCGGGCGAGCGGGTTCTCGAGTGGAGGCCACGCCTCGGCAAGCGTAGCGTTGGACGACCTCCAGCCAGATGGACCGATGACTTAAAAAAGGTGGTTGGTAGCGACTGGATCGCGAAAACGAGAGATCGTGCCCTATGGCGTACCCTGGGGGAGGCCTACGTCCAGCAGTGGACTGCAATAGGCTGATGCATATATGTTTCTACTATTAGTAGGTATGTCACATACACATTTTAATAATGCCTATTATTTGTTTTGCAAATCAAACTTTTTTCACTTTCCCGAAGTTTGCAGCCATAAGAGGCAATAATAACTTTTTATTTTTTTGTTATTTCTTTGCGTAAAATTTCTTTTAACATTTTCGATTTTGCAAACTTGACAGACATTTTCGAATCCCTAATAATAAATTATTAGATCCAACTCGGATAAGTACCGTTTTGGTAAATTATAATCTCATTTTGAGCTGACAGGCACAAGATTAACTGGCAGACAAGTAAATGCGAATTGCTTTTACGTTATATTATAAAATATAGGTAAATAGGTGATATCAGCAATACCTAAAGTTACCTATCTCAGGAATCAGCTAAGACTAATTTCCCAATAGCGAATACGCATGTCCAGACTTCAAACTTCTAAACTTTTATTTCCAAGTTTCACAATGCGATGCAATACTCTTTGAATGTTAAATAAGAAATCTACATAAGAGTATCGAGTTTATCTCGTATTAGTACGTTTTGGAACGACTCCGCACATACTCATCTGATAGATGCAGTTGACAATGACATCAGTTGAATTATCACAGGTTGTCTTCCAACTGCTGGTGGAAAGCTGTATCCACTCACTGGTATTCCCCCCTCGTTCGTAGGCAAGTGGCTGGTCTGCTTGAAATGCTCAAAAAAGAATCTTGTAATGAAAAAAGACTAAAAAGTAGGCACCGTTTTGTTAAAAAAGCACCCTCTTCTAGCGATGCTCCCTAAGAGAGATACCACCCAGGATCTACAGGTCAAGCTTCAGAGCAGTTACCACCTGGACACAATCTACCTTGGCCGACATTGAAGTGTCTGGGCAGACTCTGGACTCAAGTCAGCCGAAGTAAAAGCATGAGCAGGTGGGGCTTTAGCTCAGACAAACAATGTCTGAAGTACCTCTCCTCCTGCTCTTAGTCCCATTTCCTCCAGCACAGTGAAGATCTGTACTCGTACGAAACTACAGACGATACGAAGTTTGGAAGTTGGTGGCGATTTGTGTCGTTTCATTATAAAAGATAGGATAATTCAACAACATTAGAGTATTTCCGAGCGAGTTGTGATATCTAGTATGTATCGTTAATTCCGCAAGTGTGTTTCAACCTTTAGTGACATTTAATGTGTGAGTAATCGAAAACTGCTTATTTGCGCACGCTGTTATTTTCCTCGATAAATAATACTCAATTCTTCGGTTTTCTTGTGTCTATTCTCCTTCAAATCTGTATAGATTTCTAGCTCAACATACCCGCTAAGACGAGGTCATTAAATGTATGCTAATGATGGATAAATGATGAGTATTTAATGAGTAGTGATGACACTAATCTGTTTACATTGATCCTGTCACATTGCCAAATGGTCTATGTAGAGAATGCAACGTTGATAAATTATATTACCTACAGTGAAGTGAAAATGTTACTAGGTCGACAGTGAACTAAATTGTTTACGAGTACAACTTTGATTCAACGAATTCACACTACTAAAGCTTTATGTTTATTTACTGTGCCACATAAATTATTAAATTACAACCTAAATTCTTAATGTATATATTCCTGTTTTGTACGTAGATAATGTACGTCGTACGTACAATACATGGTAAAAAAATAACTTGGTAAAAAGTGGTAGCGTAGCTGCATAGTACACTACGAGGTATGTTTATAGGCTGCAGAAATGAAAAGAATTCAATGAACTTTAATTAATGTAGGATAGTACTATCACTTTCATCCGTGTTTAAAAAAAAGAAATTTTCTTAACTCATTTTTTTCTTTCCATAACATTTATGTATTGTCCTGATACAAAACCGGCTCGGGCGAGATAAAAAAATATAAAACG
Organism: Tuta absoluta; assembly: GCA_027580185.1. Taxonomy (NCBI): domain Eukaryota; kingdom Metazoa; phylum Arthropoda; class Insecta; order Lepidoptera; family Gelechiidae; genus Tuta; species Tuta absoluta. Next base: position 3,390,024 of record JAQAHW010000004.1, read on the forward strand.
AAGGAGCTGTGTAGGGGCTGGCCAGGTTAATCACACGGCATGTAACTTTCCGCCACTACCATCAGTAAACGACAATTCGGTAGGTATGTAAAGTTAAAATACTTATTTTATATTTTTTTCTGAATGAATAAACCATTTTAAGAAACTAATTTGGAATTTCTGAAATATATTGTTTGATGACGTCACTGTAGCGAACAAATCCATTCGTAAAAAATCCAATAAATCAGACTTTGTTTTCATAAATTTGACACTGAACGTTGACTGACGTACTAGGATTTATAGTTTCTAATACCTATGGTTATCTTGAAGGAGATCATGAAAGAGATTCGTTTCATTCTTGGTCAGTACGCCGTCTCACAGGTCAAATGAAGGTTATTTTTTTTTCATAAATAAGAGTCATCTTTAACTTTTTCTTACTAATTATAAGAATGTTTTAATTTAGACTAAAATATCTCCTAATGGTTTTCTTATTTTATGTCTTTCAGCTATGCTTTACATACCGAATTGTTTCAAATTGAAATCATGATTTCCAAAAGGTGTTTCAAAATGACAGATAACACACCCTACAATGTCACGTCCGTCACGTCATCGGGAAATATTTAAGATAAAGTTACCACAGACAAATAAAGTATGTAAGTACATTTCTTTATTAAATTATTTTATTTTCTCCCATCGTAAGTATGGTAGGTATGATATAATCCCATTAAAAGAAATATCGAAAAATTTCCCGAACAATACATGACAATAAATTCAATCAGCATAAACAAAATAAGAAGAACTGTGAAGTGATTGGTTCCTCGTAAAAGTAATTTAGAATAATAACGTAGTTTTTTATTCTTTTCGCAACTGCTCTTCATAATGTATTAAAAAAAAACATTTTTACGGATTTAAGCTCGGTGAAGAGGATTTTCCTTGAATAAATCCGCATCTACTTATAAAATAGGAATAATTGGCTCTATAGTCGCATAATCTTGTTGAATATTTCATATGGTGCAAAAATGGCTGCGTGTATTTTAAGTGGTGAACCAGTCCATGAAACTGAACAACTTTCACCATAGAACATTATAATTGACCTGTCATACAACTGAATTCGGTGGGTTGGTACATTTAATATGGGAGGTTATTTTTATTTTTCGACCTATGTTCCTTTGAAAAAGTGGTTCAGTTTCATGGACTCTGTCATCCCTTAATATATTTGCAGCAATTTTCTTACATTCTGTATAAGGACTAAAAAAAAAACGCTTTGCCAAATTTCATAGTTTTAAGTCCACGGTAAGTACACTATGAATTTTTGATTCCCTTGACCGAGTACAGACCATGTAACTAAACAACTTTCTCTAGGAACATGTCAGGTAAAGACAAAAAAATAATCGACTTCTCAGACAATATCACGACCAGCTGACTGCCTTGACTATGGAAAGTAAAAAGAAATACGTTTCCTGATATAATATTAAATGTCAATTGATACTGCATTGATATACCACGATATACCAATAGGGTGCATTCAGACCACGACTCTTTTTCGTCTTCTTTTCTTGTGTTACAATGAGTTGTCCAACGAACCGATGAACCCTGGTGTCAGAGTTCATCGGGTCCTACCTACTACTAGTAGTGTCATGTTTGTGTAACGACCACCGCCGTCTAAGTAATCATAGACAGCAACCAGGACCGAAGGCTTAACGTGCCCTCCAAACCACGGATGCTCTTTCTTTTCAGACAATTAGGTGGTTCAGCCTGCAATGTCCCAACCAGACTGGGAACAAACTCACAAAGTGATGAATATCAACTTTCTGATTGCACCACCGAGAATCGAACCCGGATCCTTTGCGTCGCAGGCAGTCGCACTAACACTGCGCCACATCGTCCGTTAAATTGCATCTCATCCTGTCTCCCTCATATCCTGTATATGGAGTGTCAATTTTTTTAATTTATTTTTAGATTTATTTGCTTGGGTAACTAATTCTCTATCTTGTCTAATTTCCTACTAATTATTTTCAGTCTACTTACAAGTAGGTACAATAATACTAGGGTATCTACTACTGCTGCCCTGTAGGTATAGTGCATGACTCAAGTTTTCACCATTTTGCTGAGGACTTAAAACAATACACCTACCGACTCAATAAACTGAAACAGGGTTGTTTTTGTTGAGTTTTCGGATATTTTGGCCCAGTTGCAATTCAAAAAAAGCAAGTATCGTGGTAACAACCCCGTTTCAGTATTATGAGTCATTAAAGTCGTCGTGAAAGCTTAAAACAGTTTATCAATATACCTACCTACGTAACCTTATACCTAATGTTCTGTTATTCATCTAGTTTTAGGTAGAAGTATGGCAATGGTGATTGATAATGATAATCACAGAAGTACAGAACTGCAGAGAAACTCACTCAGTCGGAATACCTTAGGGAAATTATTTATAGCTAACTAAAGTACTCGTCATGAATCTAAATGATAGATTGATTTTGGTTTATTTTGAACTCACAGTGCTATATTATTTTCCTGAATAAAAATAAGAAATTGAAAAAATTTCGTCAGTGGCAGAGTGGTGGGACGGTACTCCACAAGTCCCGAGTTCAATCCTCGGCCAACGCTACCATTTTTATTTTTCATTTAGATAGATTGATTGATTGTGATTCAAACTAGTGGTTGTTGTAACCTAAAAGAATAATGAAATTTTTGACTTTAGGTACAGTCAGGATCAAGTTTGGCTTTGGCCCGTTCTTATGCCGCGCGCATACGACTTACATTGGCAGTTGAAGTGTCTGATCGCACGCGAGCTTGACTGTACCGATAGTTTTTTTTTAAGTATGTTTTTTCATCTTTATTTAAATCACATTTTAGTTTATACGAATGCAAGTTAGCGTTGAGTAACAGATTAAAAATGGTACGAAACCCTTCGTGCGCGAGTTTAACCTAACTCGTTTTCACTTTAAGTAATATCTATTTTGTAATAAACTGCTCAGAGATCCTTGCGACCTCTTCCGCGACCAGTACCCGATATTATCAACTACAGGCTACAATTTTACAGGTGAAATTCGATGTTCATTGCGTAGTCGGTTAGCCATTATGATACCAGGAATATGAACCGGCCACGGCATGTACTAAGAATTTCACCTGTAGACTTGTAGCCTGTAGTTTCATAACATAGGCACCAGACAACTATCGACTATATTTCAATTAAGATACAATTTACTATAGATTTTCTACAGGAAACGGCTCGCGGCAAACGGCTCTCGGTGTGTGCTTGCCCTATTTTTAAAAATTTCGTATAATATTGTAATTATATTATGACGTTTATACTTCATTTGTTTATCACATTTTTAAGAGTTCTTTTGCTATCTTTTAAATGGACAAACTTCCAACGATAATCTAATTTAGCGTTTTATTGGTTTACCCGTCAAATATTAGGCGTCGTTAACTAAGTGCCGACCTAAGAATTTAAACTCTTAAGAGTTGTTGGGACACAGTGTATGAGTAAAAGTTAGTATACAACAAAGTGCGCTACAAAAGCGCTTTTTGTTTTACAAACCGACACTCAGGAGACAGCGAGGGCTGGGACAAATTCGATCGCTTAGAATACTGTCCCTTATTCAAACTGTGGTTTTTACTTGGATGCTTGAACAAAGGACTTATTTCCCTTGCAAACTCAATCTGGCAGAAGCTCCGCAGGGTCTTTGTCGTTGTCTAGTTTACAACTTTGAGCAGCAGACTTACTGGCGATACAGTAATACATAATTGGGACAAGGATACGCTGATCTTAACTTCATCAGTCCCTCAAAACTTGTAGTGATTCTATTTTCAAGTTAGATAATAGGCATTGTGAGAGTACGTCATGTGCTAATATTGTGCGTAATAAATTAACATGTCTTGAATACCGTCCCGTCTACAGTATTGTGGTTGCTGTGTAAATGGAAATGGCTGCTATATTTCACGTGCTTAATTAAAATCTGTCGGATTTTTGTTTATGGCTCCTGACGCAGCAATTTGCACAGTTCATAATGCGTTTACTAGTTCATTCGGGATTTGTTGTTTCGAAACGCATAATGACAGAATAGTCACAAATGTACTTGTGAAATTTAAGCACGTATGCCGCCAAGTAATAATAGGGAGCTATTTGGGCGTTTTGGCGAATCGCCAATGTTGGTAGGTTATGCCCGCTCTGCTCTGGTGTCAAATACCTACGTGTCTACATTTCTACGTAATGCAAAATGATTTACTTGCCTGAAGTACATGAAGAGCACAATGACGTTGCCCCAGCAGCCGACGGTGGAGAAGAACAAGTAGAGTCCTCCGAGCGTCTTCTGCAGCGCGGGATTCGGCGGCGGGAACTGCAGCCAGTGTACGTTGATCAGCTCCAGATAGTCCTCAGAGAAGTACCCCCACCTCCCCCACTGCTCCACCGGCCACAATTGTTTGAACTTCGCTACCAGCTCGCGCCTTTTTGTTACAGCCTCCGTATCGCTCGAATTAGTAAAGTTTTTCCATTCATCCTGCAGCGCGAGTCGAGATTCTGCGACCGATTCATTGGCCGCTCGTTTCGTTCTAAAAGTCGGCCCATAATCAGAACTTTGGAGCGTCCGATATTTCTGCACTTCATTTTTTAGATGGTTCGATTTTTTTTTACCGAATTCACTGTTGAAGAAAACGCCAAGGAATATGATCGCTGATAAACCAAATAAGGACACGATCTTCATTTTGTGGTTTATCGTGTGGGTGGACGTGCAGCCCGGATGGTTTCTTTCTTCGGTTTACGAGGGCAATCAGGCCGGTCCGCTTCATGGCTTCAAATCACCGGCGGCTGGACCCTGGGGACCGCTTCCACTATATTTTAAGTGGATTAAATTGGCTTGCTTTTAGCGAAGCCTTGGTCTAGGTATCTGTTGCTAATAAAGACACTTATTACCTTGATTGATTAGACCTCGTAATTCATTACTGCAATTTGTCAATACGTACCTCAAAGATCATATTTATTAGCGGAATTACTCATAAGTACGTGATAGACAATGATTAAAAGTCAATGAATAAAGAAGATAAAGAAGAGTAGAAAAAACAAATCCTATTTGCAAAAATGTTCCATAGTTTTCGTATTTGGCATATACTTAATTTTAATTGAAATGATTTAATATGTAATATTATTATTATTAAAATTTTACGCCTCAACGATATTTTAGATGCCGTGTGATGTCGGCTTTGAATAGCATCATCTCATTTCTTTCCCGCCGGTGTCCTAAGAGGCGACTAAAGGATTAGAGGGTTACATGTTTATTGCAATATTAGGCGATGGACTGGCAACCTGTCGCTATGGTGATACATATTTTTCTTTATAACTCTCAAATGTTTGTCAGATGTGGCGTAAATATTCGTTTGATACGGCCGTTAACGCTCTGCCTATGCCGATATTTATGTATGTGTATTTAAAACCCTCAGTCCCTAAAGTTCTCTTTTTGCATTCAATAACCAATCTTTGACTGCATGAGACATTACGTTAAAGTAAGGTCATCCCAATAAGCCATATTTGACAGCTGTCAAATATATAAAGGTAAATGTTCTCTCTGCCATAGCAGTATCAGCTCTCTGCCAATTATGTCTTATTGGGCACAACTATATGTACACCTCTACTGCCTTGCGAAACCGGCTTAGAATGGCATCCATCACCCAAGGAATGAATTCATCAAGGAAATGGGCAAATGCATTCCACGTGAATGCAACATCTTGCACTGCGCTCTCCAATCCACCTGCCTATAACCCCCTAAGATAAGGGGAGGCCTAGGTCCAATTACGGAGAATTATTTCGGAGGATAACGATTTGATTATTGTTGATAAATTCGTTTTATTTGTCCATTTTATCGAAATGAAAGAATTCTCATAAGACATTGCGCTACAGTTTTAGAGAAGAAACTGTAATTTCTACAGACAGAATGCATAGATCAGGTTTTTATACAACAGTTTTCAAGTTCTTAATTCGAACATTATGAGACGAGTGTAGATAAAATAAAATTACGAATGTTATGAGGGAATAAAAACTAGGACCTTCTCATGTAGAAATATAGGTACAACTATGTACACGCACGTACCCTACGTAGGTAAATTACTCTAAATGTCTAGTTAATATTTTGTTGCGTGACGAGCCTGTGCGTGTTCATGTGATCAAAATAAATGTTAGACAATATCAATTTGCTAACGGAAGGTAACCTGCATAATTTGTTCGATAAAGATAATGATATTTTAGTTAAACTACATTGGATCAATTACTCGTTGTAGTTTTAAATATCTATGAAATGTCTCCTAAAGTAAATATTTAGAAGCTTAGCCTATCGATGGCGGCCGATGTGGCGCAGTGGTAGTGTGACTGCCTGCGATGCAAAGGATCCGGGTTCGATTCTCGGTGGGACACTCACAAAAGTTGATATTTATCACTTTGTGAATTTGTTCCCGGTCTGTTTACGACATTGCAGGGTGAACCACCTGATTGTCCGAAAAATAAATGATTCCGTGCTTCGGAAGGCACGTTAAGCCGTCGCTCCCGGTTGCTCCAACCATGTCAGAGGCCTACTATTAGTAGTATAGGCGGTTGAAATAAATACTCTGACATCAGGGTTCATTGTTTCATTGTGTCCTTGGACGACTCGGTGTCCCATACGAAAAGAGATAGAAGAGAGAGAGAGAGTTTAGCCTACAAGAATATTATTAGGAAGATGTATTTAATAAATGAAAATAAGAAATTCAAAAAATATAGCACTGTGAGTGCAAAATAAAACCATAATACATGTACCTATTTAATATAATAACTTTACCTACGCTCGTCTCATAATGTTCGAATTATGAATTCGAAAACAGTTGCATAAAGACCTGCTTTATGCATTCTGCCTATATAAACTACGATTTAATATAAATTACAGAAGCGTAATGACTTAATGAGAAACTCTTACTACGATAAAGTTGAGAAATGAAAAGAAGTTTTTTTTGCCAATACTCAAATCGCCATCTTCCGCCGCACCTGCCAGTTGCTGTTGTACGGTAATTTTTTGGATATTATTTAGTTGTTTCAATAGGTTTTTGTTATGTTGTTGTTGAGTTGGGATGTTGTTCAGATGTTGTTTAGTTGTTGTACCGATGTTGTTCAGATGTAAGGCAGTTGTTGAGATATTGTTCAGTTGTTATTCCGATGTTGTTCAGTTGTTGTTCAGTGTTGTTCAGTTGTTGTTTAGTTATTTGTTGTTCAGACTCGACATCAAAACAACTGTAAGTAAAGAATTTTCGAAAATTCATATCAAGCCATATTACGTTCTCGTATTGAATTTGACCATGTATCGGGCTTGCAATCGGCGGTGCGGACGTTTAGAAAAGTGTTTAACTGAGTTTATTTTTTTAGAGTGTAGATAAAATGGTGTATGCAACTGCTATAATTAGGCATTAGAATGCTCGTGTCAAACTATTATCACACTCGGCTGCGCTCGGCGGCTCGTATGATAAACAGACACTCGCATTCTAATGACCCCCATTATACGACAGTTGCATAAACTACTAGTAGGGTGGCCACAAACGTAGCTATAAATCATAATATAGTGTTGTAGTAGTTTTACTTCTTAAAGTTCTTATTCTGACCACATTATAATTATAATAATAAAATAATAATAACATTCTTTATCGCAAAAAATAAAAAAAAACAAAGAATATCTTAAACATATGTGAAGTACAACAAGGCGGCCAGCAAGTTCTACCAGGCTACCTTTGTTGCCACATATTTTAGGCCAAGTGCGAGTCGGACTCGCCCACCGAAGGTTCCGTAACATGCACATCGAGCCCTTTCATTTGATATGCCACTTGAACTACCAGCCCCAATATTAAAATTTTGTTCTTTTTCTGCGTTAAAACTTTTTACAACTACAAGCGGCCGTAGGCTTGAGTATATGGTTGTGTTGTGATTATAACTCTATATATTTTTGCCGTCTAGAGAAAACGGTTCGTGACAGTCGGACGGACGGACAGACAACAAAGTACCCTATAAGGGTTTTTCCTTTTGAAGTACGGAACCCTGAAAATGAAAACTTACAAGATTTTGATTAGGTATCATTGTTTCATCGTCAAATATGATATTGAAAACACAACCAATTATTTCTAAACACTTACTAGGAATGATACACTCGTTTGCGTTTGTGTAGGTGCATTATACTAAAATGCAAATATCATTTTTGAGAAAGAAGAAGAAGAATAAAATGCAAATATCATTTTTGAGAAAGAAGAAAGAAGAAGAAGACTAAAATGCAAATATCATTTTTCGCTTAGGGCCGACGACGCACTTAAAGCAAAATTAAATTATATAGAAAATTTTAAATTGGATGCTGAACGATTCTCGATTCACGGACGTTATTATAATAAATATATGGGGTGAATTTTTCTTGTGACCAATAACGAAATGTCAAGACGGGCTGGTGATAAAAAACAACTTTCCCCAAGGAACATGGTGGAAATATGTCCGAAATATTTTGAGTTTACAAAGTAACACAAATCAGCTGATCTGCAATTAAGTATGGAAGTTCCAAATGTATATTCCTTGGGGAAAGTAGTTCCTTATCACCAAATGAAAATCGTTTCAGTTGCATGGTTTTCGGCGTTTCGTATTCTGCTAACAGTTTGAGGTATAGAATCGTTGAAAATAAAATGACCGTTGAGTGGCCTTCCCCGTCTTGAGTTTCTTTATCGGTCTCTAGTAAAATTTCACCCTATATATAAAAAAAAAGAAATTGGAATGCGGCTAAAATGTTAAGGCGAATTGCACACGCACCCATTACACACGATAATGCAATTCTTGCAGCCACCATACAAATGTCAACCACTGACAGCAGCAATTTTAATGCGGCGACCATGCCTTGGAATTTAGTTTATGAAATTTAAAATAAACCTTTCGTCTGAGAACTGGATTCGGTAAAACACCGTCAGTTAGGGACTGCGGCATGTACAGTCGGTTGTAGCACATAAGGTACCAGGGGAACTCCAAAAGAACTGAATTATTTTTGTCTCCAGCAATATTTTTTTCTTGACATTAATATGTATTAGTAGAAAATTACTTCTTATAAGAGAATGAGTAGAAAATTTTATTATGTATTAACTGGGAATAAACAAAATTCAGTTCTTTTGAAGTACCCCTGGTACCTTATGTGCTACAACCGACTGTACTCATCTATTTATTACACCTACCAACCCACACCTACATTGTCATAGTTTATGTGAACTACCGGATGAAATCTGTTTCGTTTGCGAAATAGATTTCGTGCAATCTTCCTGTTACAAATAGAGATGGGCGGTTGGTATATACCCAATCTACCCGTTTGGGCATTTACCTGGGTATTTGGGTAATTCAGTATGTAAAGCTTAGCTGGAAGACAAAATTAGAAAACCATTTGGAGATATTTTAGTCTAATTTAAAACATTCTTAAATTTGGTAAGAAATAGTTAAACATTACTCTTTTATATGAAAAAACTAAATAACCTACATTTGGCCCGTGAGACGTCATACTGACCAAGAATGAAACGAATCTCTTTCATAATCTCCTTCAAGATAACCGTTGACATAAGAAACCATAAATCCTAGTATGTCAGTGTCAAATTTATATAAACAAAGTCTAATTTCATTGAATTTTTACGAATGGAGTTGTTTGCTGCAATGATTGTGCGTAATGACGTTATCAAATAATATATTTAACAAATTATTCATAGATTCACGGATGATCAAATAAACTATTAAAAAAAATGAAAAATATTTTAACTTCCCATGCCCAATTACCGGGTATATACCCAAATGACCCCACTCATTGATTGAGAGATTGATTGAGACACAGATCTCTTATATATATGTCCTAAAGGACAGATAAGCAACTAGCCTTAGTACATGAAGTCCTTACTGAATTGACCATAGACTTACAATATACCACTACGTGAACTGACCATGGATTGTGTAATTTTACTGTGATGTACCATGGACGTACTCGCTACGTTATATTGTTACCTCCTAGTATTTAATAGTGATGTGTAGTAGTCACAGTAATAGGTAGTATTTTTCCCAGGTATTTTTATTATACAGGTAATTTAAATAAAATGAATGTTACATAATTTAAAATAATTTTATTACAGCAAACTAAACACGAAGTAAACAACTGTCACCTCAAGCCGCCATACGCCGGTTTCTTATTCGTATCACTCTGGGAGCCTGAAAATAAAGCATAGGAAAACTTTATTAAAAACGATACGATAGATAAATCTCAAAGTACGAGCCTTCTGTCCGTCGCAATGAATGTAAGCAATTTAACTACAACAGGATAAGATAAATAAAGATCCACACAATAATAATTGAGTGTGTCAAAGAAATTTGAGTTTCTATTTACTTTGCTGATCATGACCAACCGATTTTTTGATAAAATAGACGTGCAAACCTAGATTGTTTATATCAGGTTTATAATTATGTGTTTTCAGAGCTGAATAACGAAAACGCCACCCAGCCCACCAAGCTTATATGGTACACTTATTTTTTCTCCATGCTAATGTTTAAACTAAAATTAAGTTTAATTTGTCTTATATAAAAGATAACAAAACTAGGTTTTGGTCTAAAACCTGCGACATTACCTTCTACCTTATCAGGTAGGCAAAATAGGCGCGGATACGATTCTTATTTTTTTTCTGTATCAGTCTAGCGCTGATACTGCCCATAGAATTGCAATATTCTGAAACATTAATATAGTGTTAGGCTGTAATTGTTCTATTGTATATAATAAGTGTAGGGAAGTCGTGAGTTCATTAATTATAGGCAAGGTGGTGAAGAATGTGGGACATCATGCTATATTGACGCACACCTTCTGTGATGCAGTAGTCTAGCGTCTATTGATACTTAGCCAACTTATCGCTCGGTGTAGCTGTTCTCAATTTCAATTGTACATTGCTTTGGAGAGCATATCAAGCCATCAGGCCGGGATGATGTTTAAGATGATTCTACTTAAATGCTGATCGCTACACTGCCTCGTCGGCCTAGTAGGCAGTTTAAATACGCTGATACTGCGGTTATTCGTGCGGAAAGAGAAAAAGTATAACTCACCATGCATTTAATTCACCAGTTTGGATGCCGACGAAGAATCGAATGTGTGGATCTTCATTTGTATGGAACTCAACAGATCACCAGTCTACTAAGATCACAACATCTAAGTTGCTCTAATCTTTGTTATATTCTGAAAGTAGAAAGCATTGGATTGTTTTAAACTGGTCAGTACCGTAATGAACGCACCAAAGAAACTAGACACTTAGACACACATCAGCAAAAAAATATTGTGATATCAACATCAAGGGAAGCTGCTTACATTTCTATTCTATTCTATTCTTTATCAATGGCGTTCCCACTTTAGTGATTTCGCCAGTCTCATAGTAGATGATTAAAATATAAATTGGCGAGTGCGCCAGTATCAGTAATTAGAGTTCACAGGAGCCCTAATCTCGAAGGACTAGGGACTGTGAATTGCAGTGTGAACTAGTAACGAGATAGTGTAATTACTAGAACACGTGCGTGGAACAATTGCTGACATTTGAAAATGATAGTTATATGAATCAATTCCAATTCTCTAATTAATGTTCACTTTAACAGGCATTCAATGGTTAAGACACTATCACAAATAAACATTAAACTCTGCAATAAACAAAAAAAAAGCAAAATTAAAACTGATTCACGACCATCACTTGCAAATGGCGGAAATCGAACCCTGCTTACATTTGCTATAGCGAATAAGTATGAACGTTGAAGTCATATCATTACTTATATTACATACCACAAAAATTGCAGCGAAACTGCGTTCTAAACGATGTTCTAAACAGTTTCAATAAATTCTTGATCGTAAAAACAGCAATACAAATTTTTATCGAATGCCGTCACCTCGTATTCGCCAAGTTCACTTTTTTTCGTCTTTGCCCATAGCACAGGTCAAAATAAAATAAATGGTTATAAAATGGGCAATGTTTACAATAATATTAAGGATAAATGTAATTAAAGAAATAGAAATCGTTAGAAGTTGGCCGTGAAAAAAATGACAGTTTGAATTTGACAGGCATAGATAAAATTATTTTGTATTCTATTTATCCATTGGACAGGCAAAGGTCTTAAAACCATACAGCCTCGTCTCGATGTAGCTAATCGTAACTCAGAAGATAATCGTGGGACTGGGACAGGTATACGGTCCGGTAGCTTTGTTCGGAGATTCCAATGGCTGGATTGAGATTGCTTAATATTCATTTTTTCATAAACTATGACAGTGAGACAGTTGAAATTTTCACAGATTATATATTTCTATTGCTACTATGACAACGATAACGAAAATATGGAATTATTATTTTTAAAAAGATTATTTGCGGTCACGGTTTATGAGAAAAGAGATATCTAATCTACCCATGAATTTGGGTGCATACGGGTATTTGCCGGGTACGTTGGGGTATATACCGGGTAGGTGGGTAAATACCCGGGTGCGTGCCCATCTCTAGTTACAAATGTGGAGCTAGGGAATGGGACAGTACCGGACCGGAACGAAAACAAGTGATTTCCCCGGGGCAGGATACCCGTAAATACGATTGCTAATTTGTATCATAGCGACTTCTGATAGATTTCTATTATTATGATCGGAAATAACAATAAAATTCCGGTTGATATTTACCGCTTCTGCTTACTGTATTCATATCATAATCTTAAATTGTGTCTGTATTTTTTGGTATTGCAAATTTTGCAAATTCCAAAAATTTGCGTATTTTGTTAGGTACTTCTTTGACGATTGACAGATTTATATAAAATTTGGCACACAGATAGAGTATAAATAACCTTTAATAACATAAAGGATTTTTTTCTAGGCGACCCTCAAATATTTTTCAAATGTACGGATATAGGGGTGCTGTACGTAAGTTTTTACTTCGTGCTGTATGTAAGCTTCAAATCAAACCATCTCACAGGTTCACCGAAAAACAGCTGCGGGTGAAACCGCCGCGAGGCGAAAATCTTGTAAGTACGTCATAATATTGTATAAAGAAAGAAAGAAACGAAGTTGTGCCCTTTTTAAGTAGATGTACAAAACACCAAAAGAACAATACAAAGACTTACCTACTCAACCGTTGCGACTTTTGAAAATGCTGCTCTCTCTGAAAAAGTTCAAGAATTAATCAGAGGTATATTCTTTGTGCCACCACTCGGCCAAGTATTTTCATTAGCAACTCATTTGCTAGACGCTTTCATTCAAGTCCTTTGACTAAACAAAATAATGGCAGGTTTTTTCTTACTGTGGTCCTTTGAATTGACGACACAGAAGCAATTTTTGTTACATTAATGAACGCTGTGTGTTTCTCTTTGATATAAATTAGCACCGTAAGTGTGATGGATTCTTCAGTGAGCCGCGACGCCATCATGCAGACTTCTAAAAGTATGCTGGACACGTCTAAAATAAATTTCAGCTACAGTCAGAAATATGGAGTTACCAACTTATTACACATACATACATACACATACACATATCACGCCTATAATCCCTTGCGGGGTAGGCAGAGCGTAAACAGCCGCAAAAAACGGCCATTTACACCACGTCTGACAAATGTTTGAGGGTTATTCGGAATATTGTGTATCGCTATAGTGACAGGTTGTCAGCCCATCGCCTTAAATTGCAATACACACCCTCGAGTCCCTTAGTCGCCTCCTACGACACCCACGGGAAAGATATGGGGTGATGCTATTCTAAGCCGGCATCACACGGCTATTACCAACTTATTCACATGTTTTTAATATTTCGGCTTGGTTTATTTTGAGATCATTAATTTGTTAACACGTTCACGGACAGTACGTCACCCATGTTTGACACAAAAAAAAAATATGGAAAATTGACGTCTTCTATAGCATCGACGTCATATTAAATTCATATCTGACCAATAAATGTCACAACTAAATGCTATAGAATTCGAATGCTATAGAAGCACCGTCCAGGATTAAGATCTTTCACCACAATATAGGACAAGGACTGCTATATCAGTCGACTGCTGTCACATCTCTGTCATGTCATAAATCAGATTCTTCAACGCCGAAGATTCATCGTCAGATGCTTCTTTAAATAATTTCAGAAGCTTGCCTTCTTCGTTGACATTGGCAAGTTTTTGCCTTTTTGGCGACATCTGTGACTATAAACAGTAATATTTACGGTAACAAATCCTGATGCACGTTTGAGTAGTAAAATTTCTATGAAATTCTACTGCGATAGAAACAAATACGATAAAATTACAAACACTAATAACTGAACATATTTTGACTTAGATTTGATAAATCAATCGTTTTGGTTCCAAGTTAGCACATCTTTTGATACCTTTATAATCCCGCTTTTTGTTTATTTTAGCAATGCAGTCTAGGCTATTTAGCAAATATAAAGTGAAATAAGATGTGTTTTTTCATACTCCAGTCATAATTTTCACATAAATAATTCAAAAACAATACTTACGGTGGTATGAATGAAGTAGCAAAATGGCGCCAGCGCGCGAAAATCACTTGATGTGTACGTGTAAACACTCCAGCGCACATGGCACACGATTGAGCAAAATCTCATACAAACATGGCCGCTATAGCGTTCGTGTGCGAAAAAGGGGGCCACGGGGGGCGGGTTGGAACAGTTTTTTAGATGTGTGCAAAAGCTTATTTATGTGACAGTTAACGCCTCCAGATTGAGCAGATTATGACAGTAAACTTTATACCACATACTTTTAGTAAGAAAACCCGCCTTCTTAAGCATTTCTGCCCACAACAAGCGGTCAAAATTAGGATGCTATAGCAGTCGCGTCCAGATACGAGTGCAAAATCGACTTGCATAGAATTTCCATCCGTGAACGTGTTAATTTTGATAAGTTATTAAGGCGATCCATGAAAAAAAATACAAATACTAGGGGAAAACGAGGCATGTGCTAACAGATCGGGGCAAGTATTACCAGATTTTTTATTTTTGACAATTTAGCGAAAAGAAATACGTTCCCTGGATGAGTATCCCTTAGTCGCTCTTAACGACACCCACTAGTAGAAAAGCTATTCTAAGCGGGCACAAACGGCATCTCTAGGTACGCAGTATACTAAACATTAAAATAAAAAAGATAGTCCGTTTATTCATTATTAAAAAAATGGTACCACTAGTTTTAAAATTTAATCAGCCGTCAATCTTTTGAATTAGCTGAAGGTTGACTTGCAGGATTCATCCAAACAAAAGAAGGTAACAAATAAAATAACCTTCTTCTAACTTATTGCCACGCTACATTATCTAACGGCCAACCAGAGAGTAAACAGAGAATATAACTCACTAGAGGGCAACTTACCTATCTCCTATCCACCTTACCTATGAATCAGGTCGGGAAGAGGACTCGTGACTACAGTACACAAATATCTTCATCTGCAGCTATTCTACAAAGAAATTGCAGTATTTACTCATAAAAATAAACAGATGATTGTGACGGTTACCCGGGCCCCGGTTCTATTTTTTTGACATTGTAAAGCTATCGACACTTAATTGACATTCTTTTGTCATTGTGATTTTCTATACTTTAAACTAATACGAATCGGCCAAGATCATCCAACTCACATCCAACTGAATCACAACTAAGACGCTTTCAAATAACAAGACGGCCCTCTTTATTCTATACTATTTTCTGGAATCGGTGTTTATAAAATATATATATTTAAGTAAATGTTGTAACATAATTTAAATGATAAAGCAGTTTTTTTCCGGTAATACTGAAAATATCATCATGTCTACTAGAGAAATTGCCGTATGATGCCAGCTTAGAATAGCATTACCCCATTTCCTTCCCGTGGGAGTCGTAAGAGGCGACGATGGGACTCGAGGGTGTGTATTGCATTTTTAGGCGATGGGCTGACGACCTGTCACTATGGCGATACACAATTTTCCGAATGACGCTCAAATGTTTGTCAGACGTGGCGTAAATGTCCGTTTTATGCGGCCGTTTACGCTCTGCCTACCCCGTTAGGGATAAAGGCGTGATATATATATGTACTAGAAAAATTTAAATAAACGTAAGCTTATCTAACTGGGTCAATCTACACAACTTTCTTATTCACCTGTGCAAATTACAAACCTCGTATTAAACGTGAGCCGTGACTATGATTAATGAGGCTCTTAAAGAGAACCACACACCTTGAAAAATAAAAGTGTTTTGCCCAGAGTTAATGTTCCCCAGTTTTTAACCGTAATCCCATTATTATACAGAACTAGATTTCCGCCCAGCGGTTTCACCCGTTTTCCACTGCCACTCATTTTCCCGTGGTAATAGTAGTTTTCCTGCGATAAAAAGTGGCTTATGTGTTATTCCAGGTTACACTCTAACCAGTGTTTCAAATTTTATCCAAATCAGTCAAGCCGTTTGAGCGTGAACAGGTAACAAACATAAATACATACACACACACAAACTCTCTGATTTATAATATTAGTACGGGTTCCCTTTTTCTGAGGGCGGTTAAGTTTTTCTTGGTATAATTTGCAGATCTAAATGTGGCTTATTTATTTTTGCCACGCGGCTTATTATTTTATGCATATATACATGCACATACACATATCACGCCTATTATCCCTTGCTACCCCCGCAGACAGAGCGTAAACGGCCGCAATAACAGACATTTACGCCACGTTTGACATATATATTTGAGGGTCATTCGGAAAATTGTGTATCGCTATTGTGACAGGTTGTCAGCCCATCGCCTAAAATTGCAATACACATCCTCGAGTCCCTTAGTCGCCTCTTACGACTCCCATGGGAAAGAAAACTTATTACTTTATGAAAGGTGTATATCTAATTCAGTAGCATAATTCTTGCTTATATTATGTCATGTAAGAAGTGTTAACTGCTTTCGTGGTTTTTTATTGATTTAATTAAACACCAGATATGGTCATCGTTTGTAAAAGTCTTTTCTCTAAGGCGCTACTACTTTTTTGCTAATTATTGACATTCCGTAGGTCCTTAAGTTTGTCACAAGCCAAAAACCTGTCATGTAAGCGCCTGTTGGCCTCAATTGCCGACCATGTTTCTATAAGGCTTAAATAAGAGAGACTTATTGGCTGCCCTAAGCCGAGATCTTAAATTAACTTTGCCGCCGCTTGGTGCAACTAATACATCGCCTTATTAGCCGTGGTAAGCCAGCTTTATTAAATTAGGATGGCGGGACACGCTGTATCTCTCTATAGTATTTCAAAAAGAGGGCAGTATTTTTATTCGTTCAAGAGGTATTACAGTCTTGTATAGAAACAGTTACATACATACATCATCATCGACGTAGGCCTCTCCCAGAGTACACCATAGGGTACGATCTCTTGTTTTCGCTTTCCAATCACTACCAGTCGCCTTTTTTAAGTCTTCAATCCATCTGATGGTTTGGTCACATTGAGAGAATGAATGAAAGAAGATTAACGAAACAGGTGTATATGGCCAGTGTGGATGGGAACGTTGGAAGGGGAAGACCAAGACGCACGTACTTGGATCAGATCGGGGACGTTCTAGAGAAAGGTCAGGTCAAGAGTACCCTAAACCGACGAGCATGTATGAAAAGATTGATGCATGTTGAAGAAGCGAAAGAGGTGTGTCAGGATCGTAGCAAGTGGAAAGATGTAGTCTCTGCCTACCCCTATGGGAAAGAGGCGTGATTATATGCATGTATGTATGTCAATCCATCTGACCGGAAGGCGTCCATTGCTACTCTGGAGGAGACGTGGCCTTCACTCGAGAACCCGCTTACCCCACCGTCCGTCCACAGATGTGCCCAGCCCGCCGCCACTAGATTTATTTTTAGGTAAAGTTGTATTGGCACAACCAGTTTTCATTACAAGTATTCGCTACACAAAAGTATAAACAAACGAAGACTTCAGCTTAGTCTAGATTCTCAGCTTTGGAAAATAAAAGCCAGTATTGACAATGCTCGTTTGTTTTTGACAAAGTAAGCTAACAAAGCCTTCACACTCGCGGTATTCATCCTGCATACCAACACGGTACCACTGGGTTTATTCATTGCTATGCAGGCAGTACGAGTAGTAGTGCGTTTAACATGAGTTGGGACAACATCTCCCAGACACCATTTGAAGTGGGACTTATTTATTTTGTGACCTAAGAGCATCACGACTACCAGTGTCCGATATTATCAAACTACAGGCTACAATTTTACAGGTGAAATTCGATGTTCATTGCGTAGTCGGTTAACCATTAAAATACTAGGAATATTAACCGGCTACGAAATGTACTGAGAATTTCACCTGTAGACTTGTAGCCTGTAGTTTCATAACATAGGCACCAGTTTGAGTTTGACTAGGTTGTATCTAAAATATGTGACTAAAGAAACTAATAGTGTTGTCGGATATGTCAGCATGGCGCAATGAGTAGTGGCCTGGCACGCCATAACACGACTTCCCCATCGACTCCCGACTGCGACAGCTTGTTACAATCAGAGATCGTTTTAGGTTAAGGTACAGGGTTAAGCTACCGGTATAATAACGGTACCGGTATACTTTTTAAAGGTAGACGGATAAAGGTTATGGTACCGGTAAAAAATTACGGTACCTTTATTTTATACCTGTAGCGTTATAAATTTATTTAACCTTTATTAACCAGTATTAATTTTGATATCGAAAAATGAAGTGCGCGCGATGTATTTAGCGACGTTGTCAGACCTAAGTTCCACGCGGTTTTAACGTTTCCTTTGTTTCTATGTTGTCGTGTTCGCTTTCACCTTTGGCGTTGGCCCCACGTGCTTCGCTTGTCAAAGTGAACTGATGTTTCATGTGCTGAAATTGAAATTGAAATTGAAATTCTTTATTCAATGTAGGATAGTATTATCATATCACTTATTGACGTCATGAACCGTCATTGTAAAAAAAAGAAATTTGTATCACACAATTTTCTTTTTTTTATAACAATTTTGTAATGTCCTAATAGAAAACCGGCTCGGGCGGGAGAAAAAAATAAAAATCAAAGCACTGCCACGGGGCTGGCCAGGTTAATCACACGGCATGTAACTTTACGCCACCACCATCTGAAAACGATATTTGTTTCAAATTGAAGTCAAGATTTTTAAAGCGTGTAGTTTACATGCGTATAATTAATCGGACCTCCTGAACAGGAAAAACCCACCAAAAAACCTGCCCAGAAGTGCTCCTACTCTAAATTAACAATCTTACTAGCCCCTAAGCTACCCTAGCTAATTCTGTAAGTAAAAAAAAAATATGTTAAGACCAAAAATGGCTACATATTTTTTTTTTTTGTAAAAATTGAAGTAGATAAATCTACCAGTTTTAACTTATAAAATATTTACTTTAAACAATTGAAATTACATCCATGCAGATTTGTAAAATTATGTCAGTTGTAAACTCCACGCACGCCCCATTTTGGTATTAAAAATGAGTGCGTGTTTCTTGTGCTGCGCTGGAATTTCAGAGCTCCATGCCTCTTTGTCATTAATGTACTCATCTAACTTATAGTAAGCTTTATAACATAATGTTTTCTTGATAACAGACTTAAATTTACTTTCTGATAAACTCACTATATCTTCCGGTATTTTGTTATAGTATCTTATACTTAGACCTTCAAATGAAGTCCTAACTTTAGCGAGTCTATGCTTAGGTTGATCTATTTTATTTTTACTCCTTGTATTGCGGTTATGCCTGTCACAATTTCTAGTGAAAGTATTTATATTTTTACAACATACATGATATTTTCATAAATATATTGACACGGTACAGTCATAATATTAATTTCCTTAAACAGTTCCCTTAGGGAATCACGACTGCAAAGTTTATAAATTGCTCTAATGGCCCTCTTTTGGAGAATAAAAATTGTTTCAATATCAGCGGCGCGCCCCCACAGCAAAATTCCATAGGACATAATGCTATGAAAATAACTAAAGTAAACAAGTCGCGCAGTTGCAATATCCGTGATCTCTCTAATTTTACGTACCGCATATGCAGCTGAGCTTAATCTTCCCGACAAAGATGTAATATGAGGGCCCCATTGGAGACTTGAGTCGAGAGTAATCCCTAAGAAAACTGTACTGGTAGTAAACTCAAATTTTTCATTATTAAGTACGACATGATTATTCAAAGAATGTACTACGTTAGGTAAAGTGAATAATACACATTTAGTTTTTTTCTCATTAAGAACTAAATTATTTGCAGTAAACCAACTATGAATTTGTCCAAGAGTGTTGTTTACTTCGTCATAGTTATGTGCATGTCTATCGACCTTAAATATAAGGGATGTGTCATCAGCAAATAGTACAATCTTGGACAAATTTTCTACCATGTAAGGCAAATCATTTATGTAAATTAGAAATAGAAATGGTCCTAAAATAGAGCCTTGAGGCCCACCAATTTTAACACGAGACCCCAGTGATTTGGCGCCGTTTATTTGGACCTTTTGAGTTCTATTATCTAAATATGAATTCAAAAATTTCAGAGCTGCGTTGCTGCTGTTTGGCAGGTGTCATTGATACCTGTCAATTGTGTCGTGGGCCTCCCCTGACATATCTTACCCCCCTGCACCCCCTTCCAGTTCAAAATTTCACCCCCCTTAAACATACCGGACAATTTTTTTTTTGGCAGGGCAAGTTGCCCCCTCGTCTTCCCTCTACCAAAATTTTTGATCGACCATAACTTTTGAACCGCTTGTTACATTTTGACCGGGTTTTCACTGAAACTCTTTAAAAAAAGGGTGTGCGTCGAACCTCTCCCCCTTGCCCCCCGTTCCCCCTGCCGAATTTTTGACCCCTAAGTTCTTGGGAACGGCTGGATTTTATGAGCACGACAAGCGTGCAGGGTTGATAATCAGCACCTATTACGACTAAGCTATCTGTCTAGCGCCTCGGCACGGACCGCTTAGTCATATCAGATGACGAGAATGCTGAAAGCAGGGCCATAACAGAGGTTTTGGCCCAGAAAGAGGCTGAGCTGCTGTTGCTGCAGGAGATGGCTGCCCGTCTTCTTACAAATGTCTCGGTATCCGAGAAAACGACGGTGCTAACGGCTATGAGTGATGGAACCCTGCGCTAGACCGCGTGCGTAGGGGATTCGCGGCAGCGCGCCATAACTGGCAGAGTGCAAAAAAGCGACGCAGCCCTAATCATGGAGCATTTACTCACCATTCTTCGGGCTAAAAGAGGTCAGTACAAAAATGCAATGAGGCTCGCTAAATTCAATCATTTTCGCTCTGTGGCAGATTCTGGGAATGAAGACACATGGGGGCTAGCGTATTGGGCGGACTCCTGAAGGTCGCGTCCACCCATGAATGTGCTCCATTGTGTAGACCTGCTTCAGGCCTACACCACTACTGCGGATGCAACAATGTCTGGATTGTTGACGGCACGCTGCCCGGATGACGACCCCTCTAGGGAGGGATACGGCCTACCATCGCGCGATCCGCGTCACTGCCGCGTGTGCATCATATGACGACTCCAGAACGTCAAATCTTAAGACGCTCGAGAACATCATCAAGGTACTCCCGAACACTGCACCTGGTACGGACGCCCGACAGCCCATACAGCCCGAATCATTAAGCACGCCTGGAAGGTTAGTAGCAGTGAGATGCTGCTCATGTACACGCGTTGCTTGCAGGTTGGTTCTTCCCAGACGCATGGAAGGTCAGCCAACTTGATGTTCTTCCCAAAGGAAACGGCAAGCCCCCATCTGATCCGAAAGCCTACAGACCCAATAAAGTTTAAAATCGTTTGTAATAGTTAGTTGCGAAAGGTCAAATCTGTTAAGTATTATGTTGTCATTATTTGACGAGGTTGAGGTAAGCCAGGGTCAAATGGTAACTCCGAAATATTGCATGTGTTGTATAGAGCAATGAATTTCCCTTCTAAAGATCCTTATTCGAAGACCAAAAATTACAAGATTTCACAGATGGAAATGGATTTAAAAAGCTTAATCGAAGAAGCAAGCCTTAAATAGTGCTCTTGATTTTTATATTCTCTCAGTCAAGTAAAAAGGTGTCACCGAAATATACCACATAAGTTTGATAATGCAGTTATTTACCTGATGCAAGTGATTTTAAACTTTGTGGGAGGGTGAGAGGTAGAGAAAAGGTATGGCAAGGCGGAGCGGTTTATTTGGGGAATGAGCGAAGCAGGGAGAACGGTGAGCAACGTGGGAGCAATGAAAGTAAAAATTATGTATGAAATTTTCGATCATTTTAAGGTCAAGGTCAACCTAAGGTCAAAAAAATTACGGAGTTAGTAATTTAGGAGGTTTGAAAGGGGTTTTGAAAATCTTGTTATTTTTTCGCTGCGACGTACCGTTTTCGAGATAATTGCACTTACTTTTATTTTGTTGTTTATTTCTACCACCTAGTATTGAAAATCGGCTGTATGATGCAGGTTTAGAATATAATTACCTCATTCCTTTCTCACGGGTGTCATAAGAGATGACTAAGGGACTGTATTATAATTTAAGGCGACAGGCTGACAACCTGTCACTATACACGTGTCTAAAAAACGTGTATCACACTATTGTGATACACGTTTTTTTTTCTGAAACGGCACACAAATATTTGTCAGACGTGGCGATAGCGACCGTATTTTACAGCCGCTAACACTCTACCTATCCCGCAAAAGATAAAGGCGTGATATGTGTATGTATGTAGTATTGAAAATAGCAATTTTTCTGTGACATTATTAATATCCTCAGTCCAGTCCATTCATTATAATTATAGCCTACGCTCTATACCATATCAAACATACTGAAAGATTTGTCACCATACACTACACCGCAGAGCCACCGGAGTTCGACCCAACCGCTCTAAATAATCGTTGCATACATTTTCTTGTAAGTAAAGTCGCACAGTGCCGGCACGCGCTGCGCGGTCGCGACTGCCGCCGCCTCAGCCTCTTGGAAATTTCGACCGCGCCGCGCGCAACACAATTCGTTGCATACATTTCCTTGTAAACTCGCGACCCTTAGGAGTGGCACCGATTATCGGTGAGACAGTAAGAAAGGACATAGACAATTTTTTTACGCAGGAATATTAACAAAATACACATTTCATTTAAAGTATGGCATTTTCGGTGATACCTGAATGAGAAAATTTCAAAATCAAGAGGACTTCAAAGGCTTGCCTGTACGACTAAGGTTTTAAATCCATTTCCATCTGCTAAATCTTGGAATTTTTGGTCCTCAAATAGGGATCCTTAGAAGGGAAATTCATTGCTCTATACAACGCATGCTATATTTCGAAGTCACCATTTGACCCTCACTTACCTTAACCTCATCAAATTATGGCGACATAATATTAAACAGATTCAACCTTCCCCAATTAACTATTACAAATGATTTTTAACTTTATTGACATTCTTCTTTTGGTGGCACTCCAGTCAAAATAGAACCTTTCAATTTACAGCCAATCTAAATCTTCCGACCTAGTGCCACTTTAGGACCTTAGGAACCTGAGCCTCAAATGATCCCACTTATTTATTTACTATTTGATCTGACCGAAAGTCATGTACGTTGATCGATGACAAGTTTTGATGCACACGACCGTACACACGCTTAATTAAAGTAGTACAACCCGTACGAAACGAACACGACGACTTCTTGCCCTACCAAGCTACCCAGGCACGACGCGCCTTTTTAATCCAAAGGGTTAGAAGAATGGCGGCTCTGTCAATTCAACACGGGCGGGCAAGCGATCTGCTTGATGCGGCATTCACCCTTCCACCGCATGCACGGAACGGCAACGCAGCGTAGGCTACGGTGGCCGAATTGTCGGAGATGACCTTGCAAAACCCTTTTGATAGCGGTTTTGGTACCATAAAAATACCGGTACCGGTAAATTAGCGGTAGCAACAAATTTCCGGTTCCGACACTTTATGGTATCGTAATATTTCGGTATGACGTCATACCGTTTACCGTTTCAACCGAAAACATTTCGGTTATACAATCCCTGGTTACAATCGGATGTTAGCTTTGTATGATGTTGGCCATTAGCTACAGTACAGGGTTCTCTTAAATTATTTATAGTAAATAAAGGGAACTGTAGTGTGGTGCCGGCTTAGACTACTCGTGGGTGTCGTAATAAACGACTTAAGGATAATTTCCCAGGGAATGGGCAGCAGTGTTCCCAGTAAGTGCAACGCATCTTGCACTGCGCTGGCCGATCCGCCTGCCAAGCGAGGTGACTGGTGAGTATGGCAATACCACCCAATAGGGGTAGGGCCCATGTCCAGCAGTGGACTGTTGTTGTTTTTAATGTTTATGTTGAAAAATGCTAAAAGCAAATAAATAGATTGACTTTACTAGGATCATAAAAAAAACTAATCAAAAAATATTCAGACAAAGATGCATACTTTACTGTCTTTAATATCTTGATTGGCCAAAGAAGTTTGCTGTTTTGAGAGCATTTAAGATATAATATAGAAGTTTTACATATTACTCTCTGTACACGTAGTGAGATGTATAAAATAACCTAAAGGGGTCGGATGCATTTGCGGTGTATGAAGCCATATTCCCACCTAATACTAAAAGGAAAGTACTGTACGGTAGAAAAGTGTATTTACTGGAAGTAGAGCAATCGATATTTTATACGGTTACGGTTTCATCATAATAATATAACATTATTTACTGAGACAACGACGTCATATAAACAGCATCTCAAGAAATTGACCCCGTACTATGCAACTACGCAAACACTTTTTAGATTGAGGTGCTGCTGAAATCTATAGAATATATGACGCAGTAACACGGCAGAATAAAGTAGGAATTTGGCCAAAAGCCGAATATGGCCACAAGCCATCTTCCTGAAAAATCCAGAAAATCGGTCAAAATCCTAGAAAAGGTTACCTTAATTCGGCCTTTATTAAGTTTTATTTAGTAAGTAAACTAAAGTAACACAACTGCTTAGTTTAATTACTTACTTGACATTTAATTTGAAACAAATTTCCGCATACTAATGTTGTAGCAAAACTATTTTCCATACATACATATCTATATAGATGTATAGTGTGTTGGCACAGCGTAAACGGCCGCAAAAACGGACATTTAAGCCATAGTGACAGGTTGTCATCCTGTCGCTTTAAATTGCAATACACATGTTACCCAAGAGCCCTTGAGTCAGCTCTTACGACACCTACAGGAAAAAAATGGAGTGACGACCATACCAAACCGACATCACGCGGCAATTTTTAAAACAAACTATTTTCCGTACCTCCATATATGGTACAAACTACATAGCTTGCAATTTCGATGACTCTAAATTCTTTATCCCGGCGAGGGTAATTCCAGCTAAGTATAGATTAGCTCGTGGTAATCCTGGCAGAGGAGATCAGAAGTGGCCTTGGATATTGATCTGTAAGATTCCTCTTAAAGGCGGAGTAAACAATCCCGGGGATTAATATTGCCACTACGGAAGTATAACCGCGGATGTACAGGAAACCCATCTATCGTCAAATCTATTTAGCCGTAAATAAAAGATTTTGTCCACAGAATATTAGGAGATAAGATTCGAAATACACCTACGCCGCGTTTTGTTGAGTCGCAGAATAGTTTTATCAAAGTATGACAACATTAACTTAGAGCGGGTGACAGGAATTAATGCCAGTAGTCGGAATGGAGCGTTCCGGATTAAGTCTGGAATAGGGTAGCTATCCTGCCTGGCTGGGTGTTGTTGCCAGGAGACTGGCTGGTTGGTCTAGATAAAATGAGAAGTTGTAAATATGCGTTTTTTATATATACGGTGCGCGGTGAACACTTCGATACCGCGTTTCAGGCCTATTGTTCTCTGCCAATCTGTAACGTGGTGCCATCTTGCAGATATGTTGGAACTTCTGTTGCATCTTGCTTACTTGTGAACTACTTTAGTGAGTTTTTTGTAAAACAGGTCGCTACAAACTGTTGTGCTATGCATAACCTCGATAGCAGCTGACTAAACTAGAAAAATTCACCAATCTTAAAAATGTAATTTTCGTAGTAGCTACAACTATTACCACTCCATATATTATTAAACGCTATAAATTATCGTCCATGAACTTTAAACTCAAGAAGCGGAAAATACATAAATGCAAAGGCATGGTTCCCAGGTTTCCTACAAATAATGTGCAAAAGTCAATGGAATATGAAAATATTGCTAAAGATGGTCGAGCTTGCAGAAAACTTGTCGTCTTCGCTATGAATTATTGTGCTCATATTTTAGTCTTCGTGAACGTCGAAGATGTATCTAAAAAACTATCGGAGTTATTCATCATCATCATCATCATCATCATCATCATCGGAGTTATTACAAAAATGTTAAAACTGTCTGTCCTTTGACAACGTCAAATCGGATGGTAAAATAATTAAGACAGCGTCGAAATGTACGTCCCTCGTTTTTGTAATAACATGGTATGTATTTTTCTTCATTTATTTTGATTTTAAAAATGAATAGAAAAAACATAAAATGACGTCTATCAACTTAAATGGTTGGTCTTGACATCAGGCTTTCGTTCGTTCTTCCCAAAAAAGGATGTCATAAACATTACCTGTAATAAACACACACAAAAATATACAAATACACTATTTCCATACAATAGTAATGATCAGCGCCGAAATTCTGATATTTTATAAAAATCTAAGTTGTGTCTCGATAGCGTGTCAGTTACAGTTAACAGTTTGAAGTATAGAATGTAACAGTGGCAATAGAATGACTGGTGAGATTCGATGGTATTTCAATGGCCACAAAATAAAACAACTAGGGCCCTGTACCCATCCCGACGCATGAGCCTTCAACAAATTAGTAAGAAATATAGAAAAAATTATCATTGCTCTCACGTAAGCTTACAGATTATTTTGCAAGCTACTTAGCAGACAACATTTCTTTACTTGAAGAAAGGTATATTTGTGTCAATCTCACCGTCTTAAATAAATGGACTAAGTTGTTTGAAAATATATATTTTTACAGACGTAACTTGGTTGTGTTTTTTTTGTTGGTAAACCGCGTTTATGGCTAGATATTGTGTTGTTGATTTATCTAATATATTATGTCTTTAATCTGGCATTTACACTAAATGTGAAAACTTTAGACATAACCGATATGACTTAATACGAGTAACGTACGTATGTTTATTAAAAGAAAGTTATAATATCGGTCAAGTACAAAAGATAATTTTGTACAAAAAATGAAATACAAAAAATAATTTTTGACCTGCCATACCAAAACGTTCAAAAAATGACGCATACCAAGTAATTTTGTATAGAAGGTTCAAATTCTTTACTCGTCTTTCGAAAAAATATACTAAAAATAGATTTTTAGTTATACAAATAGACGCGGTCTGAAAATATTTGCACTGAATCCAAATGACCTTATAAATACACAATTATCTACTAAAACAGCATGAAGCTAAAACGGAATGGGCAGATGTCCTAATTGGCACACACAATTCTTCCAAAAGATCTACTTATCTCAGAACTGATCATAGATTAAAATAAAATGTGTTGTGTGGTGTTGTGTAGAGGTTTTGCCGAATCCCACACTATGACGGACTGACGGATGCATCTGTCAAACACATTGGTCAAATCGCAGCGATACAGTGTGCCATAGCATCCTTTTTTTGTATAAAAATTCGAAATTTTCCTTTAGTCTGTCAGACAGATACGAAAAATACGTTTATCAGAGCCTTTGGTTTGGAACGTCTAGAAGTTGTTTTTAACCGCCGAGGAAAATAGGAGGGGTGTTATTTCTGTGATAATAAGTAAATCTTATTAGTCCGCCCAAACTTTGTCACAGTTGAGGGAAAAACATTTTAACCACATTTATGTGTAACAACCAAACAAACGGGTTTGTGTGTACAAATGTTTTGTTCGAGTTTTTGGGAATAACGAACCTGTTAGAGCAAGGAACATATATACCCCAGAGTTTCTTTAGATTTAAGCATCCTTTGAAACTCCTGAAAACATTTTAATGATGACACTCTGTCACCGTAGTTTGGACATGTTACAACCATCTGATCGACGAAGCATGTTAATTTACTGGATTGTTAGAATATAACAAGAACATCAAAGATTTTCCGCACGAATTGTAATAAATATCTAGATTAATAAATTTTATCTGTCATCATTTGTGTGTTGTGAACTTAACAATTATAATAAACAAAAAATATTTTACATTCTTACAGTAGTTTTTACCTTTATTTTTGTTGATGATATCTGCTAATAATGTTTAGATATTGGAAGTAAATAACCTTTGTTTTACTCAGGTTGCAATGCGAAAGACATTGAGTTAAGGTGAGGTGACTGAGTTAAGGCGGGGTGTAAGACGCGACTGCAAGGTTGGAGTGTTCGGAATTTGTATCCCATTTCTTGAAATCCTTAAATTATGAGACGATATGTTTCTTACTAATACTTTAACATTTAATGTAAAAGCATTATACAACTCAGTGAGTACCCAATAGACGGGAAAAATTTATTATAAAGTTAAAATTGCTGCGACGTGACTTTATCTAGTTATCTACAACATAACCGTGTTATTACAAAAAGTTTCAGTCAGTAGTGTCTAAAATATTTTTTTATACGATTTGACGCTGTCAAATAGCTTAAACCACGTCACAGAATAATAACTAGTAACCACGTCTAACTTTTTTATTATATGACCGTAGTAGGTTCTTCATCTAGCTTACCTACCAACCTACTCAGGTTGGTAGGTAATATTGCCACTCTTTAGTCATCTCCTAAGGAAGGAGATGACTAAAGAGTGGCAATAATGTGACTAGAAGCCAAAATATTTTTAGTTATTAGTGGCTTGCCCAGCGGTTTCACCCGATGCTTACCGTTTTCCCGCGTGAATAAGACCTTTTCCCGGTATTATACATGTAGCGGTCATATGGCAGAATTAGGAATTTGGCCGAATACCTAGAAATTTGAACGAATTCCTGATTTAGCCATTTGACTGTGACATATTGTTTAAACCTTTGTCCAAAACACTCTATCTATTTATAAAACGCATCAAAATCTGTTGCGTACTTTTAAAGATATTAGCAGATATAGAGGAATAGGGACGTTAAGCGACTTTATTCAACATATACTACTAGTGAAGTGATACTGATTTATTGTCAGGGTATTACGGCGGTTCTACCACTTGTCGTCCGTCGTTGCGTATTTTTAACGCACCGTAACGTTTGACAGACGGGTCAAGTCGTTTAACAAACGCATCCGTAAACTTACCGTAGCCGTATTTATATGGGGATAAGATCGAAATTAGCAATTTCTTTTGCTACTGACAGACGCATACGTTAAGGTGCGTTAAAAATACGCAGTGATGGACGACAGATGCACCGCCGAATACCATCCGTACCTGGTAGCCATTCCACCAATTCGGACTAAGCGCTTCCAGTCATTATTTATAATGCGCACTGCTAAAGAGTGGAATTTACTACCTGCGTCTGTGTTTCCAAAAGCATACAACCCTAATCTCTTCAAAGTAAGAGTGAACAGGTTTCTTCTGGGTGAGCTCGCTCCATCTTAGACTCTGTCTCTGTCCTATGACCTAGACTAGAGTCATGAGCAAACCCATCATTAATAAAAAATCACTGTTTCAATGGTACGACCTTCTGCCAGATGGACCGATGACCGATGATCGTGCCATATGGCGTACCCTGGGGGAGGCCTACGTCCAGCAGTGGACTGCAATAGGCTGATGAATGTTCTAACGGTGCAGTGTAAGTTTTGTCTAATAAGCATATTATTTCACCTTCCATGTAAGAAGTATTTCATACATACCTACTTACTTTTAATCCCATGTTCCGCAGTAAGCGCTAGCTAACGTTTTCCTTTTGCAAGATTGCGTTGGGTAAGGGAAAAACGGCCACTGAACAAATACCAGGTGCGGTTAACAGTGCCAACTTAGCTCTTGGCCTCATTTGAAGCAACATTAGGTAGTAGTAATGTGTGTGATGTGTAAGTGCTGAGTAGAACAAACCAAAGTTTGGTACTTACGTATGTTCTCATTTCTTTATTTGATTAAAACTGGTTGCTATGAAAATAAGCTGAAAAAGGACTGCAAATATTTCAAGGTAGACCAGTAGTGGGAAATAATTGAGTTTTGATAATATTAAAGTTCTCTAATTTGTAATACCTGGTAACTGACATATTGATTAAAATTGTTTAAAAAGTTAGAAATTTTAAATACGTGCTTTAGGTACTGTTTAAACATTTACATATTTATCAACATTATCAGTCAATATTGAATTAGAGTAGAAAAAAATAATTGCATCTAAAATGAAATATCAATATCTAATTGTTATTAAATTATTAGAAATCTGATGTACGTGGTACATACCAAAACGAAAAAAAGCTTATACTTTCGCTAATATAAAATTTAAGTTGCTCTAATATTAGTTAAATACTCTATTAGCTTTTACTGAGTTTGTCCATAAAAGTTTAGAAACCTAGGATTAATGCTTTAATAATAACTAATTTTTTTTTCATGTAAGTGCCAATATTGAATTAGAGAATATAAAGTTAATACTACTTTCTCAGAATCATCTACTAAACAACTATTCAAAATATCAGAAGTTTATCTGTACGGCAACATAGAGATTTAACAAACTTTTTTTTGTAATTAACTGAATATAAATATAATTCCTACAGGTTCACATGGGTTCACATCGGAGCTATCCAATAATCGGTAGTACTACCGATTCCGATTTTCATCTACCGATTGTTATCCAAATTCCTTTGGTAACTAAAATCAAAATTTGCCTTATAAATTGCAGTGTCTATGTCTAGGTATGTACACTTTTTTAGCCAAAAATGTAAATCTACCGAATCAAAAAGATTTTTTTGTTATAATGTAAATCTACCGAATCAACTTATCGAATGCCTCAAGGCCTACCGATTTATGGTTTGGAAAACTCTTTTGTCAAGTCATAGAATGTAAATGAGAGGTAACGAGGACAAAAAAAATCGGCGTATCATTATTTTATAAGATTGATTAGTTTTTTTAACACAAGTTAGAAAAAAGGGGTGCGCACAATATGCGACAAAAATTGTTCAAACGAAAATGTTCAACACAAAATGTGCAGCAAATATTTTGCGTTATGACAAGGATTGTTCTAGAAAATCTATCTATCCTTGTCACACTAAGGCGAGTTTCATATTTGTATCCTGCTCTCAGTTGACACTCGTCAATTGACGCGTAATATTTGCTGCACA
The DNA here is from genome assembly GCA_027580185.1 of Tuta absoluta. NCBI lineage: Eukaryota > Metazoa > Arthropoda > Insecta > Lepidoptera > Gelechiidae > Tuta > Tuta absoluta. Next base: position 3,421,223 of record JAQAHW010000004.1, read on the forward strand.
TTTTGTGTTGAACATTTTCGTTTGAACAATTTTTGTCGCATATTGTGCGCACTCGAAAAAAGGTTGAATAAAAAATGAATTATTCGGTAAAGCGCATGGTGGTTGCTTAGAATAGCATCAGCCCATTTTTACCCATAGGATATGTTCCTACATCTTTAAAATCTTATATTTTATTAATGTCAATAGGGTCTAAAATTCCTTGTACTATATTTTTAGCCTCCACTATCGTTATGTTAGCTCATAAAGTTGTGCAAACTATTTTCATATGTATTGTATTGACATTATCAGGATAGGCAGGATTTTGTAAATTTTCGATAGAAAGATATGATAATAAGGATGAATTCTTGCCATGTAAAACATTCTGAACGTTTTGTCACCATACACCCATCTTAGTCCAATTTAGGTCTATTGCGGATTATCCGGATTGTCCAATTTAAGTATTGAACTTTTTTGCCATCCGTACAACATATCGTGGGAATGTCAGTCATCCATCAAAACTATTCCACAGTACGGTACGGCCATCCCAATAAGTCATATTTGACAGCTATCAGATTCGTGCTAATGCTATGACAGAGGGTCCATTTCCCTTTGCTACATCTCGATAAGTGTGAAACTGATAACTGTAAAATATGGCATATTGGGATGGCCGTACTGTAGTTCCCATTCCGTGTATTCCGTGTATCCAAACATGTGAAAAGATTGCCAAGATTGGTAATATTTTCAGACTACGAGAATTTAATATCCAAATTAAGTTCAGATGTACAATTATTATTTTTTGCTTTAAAATACATTTTCTGTTACCTTTTTATAAGAATATATGATATGCTCAATAATTAATGAAGCCTGGACATAGTTCGGAAGTGTAGTGATGGACGCCCTCCGGCCAGATAGACCGACGGCTTAGAAAAAGCGGCTGGTACCGACTGGATAGAGACAACGAGAGATCATATCGTGTTATGTAATAGCGTAACCTAGGGAAACCCTACGTCCAGCAGTGGACCTCAATAGGCTGATGTATGTATGTATACTATGTTCACACTGCGGTTTCACTCGGTGAAAAATAACTTACACTATATGTCGCTTGAACGTCGCTACAAGAAGAGTATCAAGAGGTTGACAAATTTTAAGGGTATGGTCGGGGCGCCGATAACTCAGTGGCAGAGTGGTAGGACGCTTACATTTTTTTCAACTTCTTATTTTCGTTTATTGTGCAACTTATTTTGAAAAGTTTTCAATGTTTACTGTTTTGTACAGCATCTGACATAATTAAGTACTTACTGCTTAACAAAGTCTTAATAAAATATGTAAATGATAGGTCAAACATTATAAGGCGTTATTTTAGTTTCTTGCAATTAACCAGATAGTTGCAATAAGAAGACCTCATATCCCAATTTTTAGTCATAATAATACAACTATTAATATCTTAACTAATAATTAGATCAATCTTGTATTATAACGGCTCAAAAAACGACTAATCACTTCGAGAAAAGCTTCACCTGTTGTGTCACATTTCTTTGCTTTGTGTCTTATCTGTATTGTTGTTGTGTGCAATAAACTGTAATTAAATAAATAAAATGTAGTGCCGTAACGCTTCGCTTGGCTCGTCTTGGCGGGCGCACCACCATGCCCGCCGCCCCCTAGACTACGTGCATTTGTAAAATTCCTAATATTTTCTAAAGCTTTTGGCCTACATTTCTAATATTTGGAGTTATAGATTGGTTTATTAGTATAATGAAATGGATACGGACTTACTCACTTAGATTTAATATTACTCTTACTACGACAACAAACATCGATAACTAAGTCAAGCTGAGGTCTCAGATTTCTAAACTTTTGTTGGTAGCTTTATATGAAACTTTAAAAAATATTTTATGAATTTCATTAACTCTAATTCAATATTACCAAAATTAGAAGCTATTTTTTATTTTCCATATTCGCAGGTATTTAAATTTTCTAAAATTTATATAAAATAAAGTTAAAACGTGTGTATGTCAGTTACAATCAAAATATTAAACTTAAATTTTATATTTACTTAGTTATTCAAAGATATTGAAAATATCTATTTTATAGAAAACACAAATGAGAAAAACTTCTAATATTTTTTTAATATGCCGAGAATAATGCTCCTAAGATAATAAAGAAGCAAAATCTAACTTTAATAAAATTATAACTTTTGCGGTCAAAATCTCGTTCCACTATCGGTCTAAGGGGTGAATCAACCTTACGGGGTAGGCAGAGCATTAAAGACCGTAAAACGGATAATAACACCACGTCTGACAAAAGTTTGAGGGTCAATCAGATAACTGTGTATCACTTTAGTGACAGGTTGTCAGCCCATCGCCTAAAATTGCAATACACATCTAACCCTTGAGTCCCTTAGTCGCCTCTTACGACACCCATGGGTAAGAAATGGGGTGATGCTATTCTAAGCCGGCATCACACGGTCACACGGTACATGACACTGATCAACAAAAATATACTATAAATAATATAATGAGTAAACAATAAAATTATACAACATGTTCCAGCCTAGTAGGTCAGTTTATATGGGAGATTCAAACTTTATTTTCATGTTTTGTTTAAAAATATTTGCCGCTGATAATTTTATACATTTTCTACATACATACATACATATATCACGCCTATATATCCCTTGCGGGGGTAGGCAGAGCGGAAAAGACCGAAAAAACGGTCACTCACGCCACGTCTAACAAACATTTGAGGGTCATTCAGATAATATTGTGTATCACTATAGTGACAGCTTGTCAGCCCATCGCCTGAAATTGCAATACACACCCTCGAGTCCCTTAGTCGCCTCGTACGACTCCCACGAGCAAGAAATGAGGTGATGCTATTTTAAGCCGGCATCACACGGCCATATATTTTCTATAATGAGTTAAAATAAATTACCTATTTTTCATAAACTTAAACTTTGATTTCCATATCATGTTAAAGTTGCCGTGTGGTGCCCACTTAGAATAGCATCACCCATTATCTTTTTGTGGATGTCGTAAAAACTGGCTTAGGGATGAATCCAGGGAATGGGCAGCAGCGTTCTCTGCGAATACAATACCTTTCACTGTGCTCGCCAATCCGAATGCCAAGCGTGGTGAGTATTGCAAGTACACGCCTAATAGGGGTAGCCCCATGTTCAGTAGTGGTCTGTTGTGGCGGTTAAACTACAGTATAGTGAAAGTACCAATGTATTTCACCTTTTATCTATCTATTAAATACCTACCACGTTTTATTTACGACTAGATCTGTGATCTAGATTATAGTTTACGTGACAAAAATTTACGTAGACTTCTTATTCAGCGAAAGCACGTTGTCTCCAAAACGGAAACAGTGTGAATGACACTCAGACACGGACAGCTAGCAAAATAACGCCGAGAAATGGTGTCCGTACGTTTCTATTAAAATTCTCATCATGCATGCTCCACACTATATTACACGAGTTGTGAAGACAACCTGACACGACTACAAATTGTTTCAATATTATTTTAAAAAAGTATGCTTCAGGGAATTAAACTTAAGGTTGAAATTGGGACGGAACTTCACGTCGCTGTGGCAGACGACGCGTCGCCAAAACTTGACAAACGGACGAATGTTTCGTAGACCAAAGAACTCGCGTGTTACAAAGAATACTATACTCACGCTATACTCACTGGCGTGCGCGGTAGGTCTGACAGTGCAAGATGTTTTGGTGCTCTGTAAATGGTGTGAATGGATTTGTAAGGAATACAGCAAAGACTTTTTTCACCGACTTTTTTATGTGTCAATTTCTCCAAGAAAAATTATGTCAGCCAACTGAGGTGCTCGGGTGCGGGGTAATGCGTGCATGCTGATTGGTCTGTGGTCTCGCCATCTCATTATGACCACTAACTAACTAATTCACGCGATTTTACATCAGGAATATAGGACTGATATGTAGCCAGAAAGTGTTTGCCCTCAGTGTGCTGTCTATCAGCGCTTTGTAGTCGATGCGGTACACATACGTACAGTCAAGCTCACGTTTGCCTAGTACGAATCAAAGTCCAAACTGTACATCCCAGCCTGAGCTTAAATGTACATTTGACAGCAGGGCAACGATTCTCTTATTTTTTTTTACATCTTGAGGCTTATAGAAAATCACAATGGCATTCATTGTGATTTTCTATACTTCAAACTGTTAGCAGAATTCGAAATGACCAAAACTGTCCCACTGACAGGCCACACAACTGAAACGATTTTCATTTAGCAGACTTCATGCCTGGTCTAGGCAACGCGTCGTCTGTTGTGGCGACGTGAGGTCCGAAGCTAACGCGTACCTTTATCTTCACAGTGATTTTCGTTTCCGATTACTGATAGTATTTCACAGAAATTGGAATCATGATATAATTTACAGCTGACAGAGAAAGTTCAATATCGACGACCCTCATCTTGTTATATTTAAGGAAGTTATACAACATGTAAAAAAGGTTGCTTTTATGGCTACAGTAATGGTTTATGAAAGTTTTAGTGGATAGAGATGTAAACATTAGTTGTGGACTAAATTATGACCTTGGCCTTGTTTGTACTTAAAATGGAAATGCTTCCAGTTCAAGATAATGGCAATTTCAGTGGAGTAGTGACTATAAAAAACATGTAAGCACCTACGGTTGCATAGGAAAATTGGAAATAAAATGTTGTTGTTGTTGTCCAAAGTAATTTATTATTATGGAGGACAAACGTAAGAGTCTCTAATACCTAAAATATTCAATAGCCTTCCAGTAAATTTTAAAATAGTATAGAAGCACTTATTTCAATGCTATTAAGGAGTGTTTGCAGTTTTAATGTAAGAAAACATAAGTATTGATTATTTAGTAATATATTTTATTACTGTTAGCAAACATTTCAATAAATAATACTTACATGGTGTAAATAATGTTAACCACTTCGCTCAGGTCGAATTTTGCAACAATAGATTTGTATTGTACTTCAAGCACACATGTGTGCTTTTACGAGCGGAGTAGTTAAGATAAAGGGGAATTTGTTTGCCCTTAAACTGTTTTTTAGCTTGACGGAAAAGTTGTTAAGTATACACGTGTGATTTTTGGTAAATAAACGCAGGTATTATATATTTATTTTTTCATTATTTCTACAAGTCATCTAATCTATTACTTTTAAAGCTACCTCAAACATTTTTCCAGACTCTGTATAATCTGCCTGCCAACCGTGGTAAGTATGGCTACAATAAATAAACACCCTTCAATTGAGAGGGGCCCATGTCCAGCAGTGGACTACTGCATAAAATGATTATTGAAGGATTGACGTCACTTTGGCAGCATAGATTATCCGTAGTCCAGCAAGCGATCTTCAAGCTTGAGTAAAATAAAATAACTTAGAATAATGAAAAATAATAATATTGTCTGTGTTTTAAAATTCATAATAATTTTTATTTTAAGTTGGTAATGCAAAGCTCACATTGCAACGGACTACGCTCCGCTTTTAAAATTTTGTTGTAAAATATTAATCTGTATAGTAAAACCGCATGGTAAGGAACCGCACACCGAATCTCGGTGCGCTCGGTGTATCCAGCATGCGCAGCGGATCCGGACTGAGGTACGGTGAGGTACGCAGAGCATGGCCCACTGCGCTCCGTATGTCTAATACCATTTGAATATATCGGACGCGTGCGCAATGGATCAGTAAGTACCGAATGCAGGCCGTCGTGCTCCAGAACTCCGGACGGAGGCACGGAAAGTACTGCGCGGCTGTTCGGTTCCGTGCCTCCGCAATCACATACGGAAGCCGTCGCTCCGCTCCGCTCCGTCGAAATTGGCTTTATATACCCAAAATTTTTTTTTGCGCTTGACATTCATACATACATAAATCACGCCTATAATCCTTACGGGGTAGGCAGAGCGTTAACGGCCATAAAACGGATATTAACACAACGTCTGTCAAAAGTTTGAGGGTCAATCAGCTTGACATTCAATTCTAAATTTATTGTAATAAAATGACATATGTTTACTACTTACAACCTAAAGACACTATGGTACATCCAAGGTTCATCATGACAGTTTTAGGCAAATAATTATTTCTATAAATGTTATTTATAGATAGGTGGGTAGCTACGAAGAGTACCCAAAAGGTTTTCGGAATGTTTGAAAGGTATAGCCTAGTAACTTTGTAATAAAGGGTTGGAATGGAATTTTACCAGAAAAGTTAACAAAAGGGGCAAGTGTGATGATGATGAGATTTATAAAAGACTTGGTTCTGTTTATTTTATTAATTAATTCTAATGTGGTTTTGTTCAACTCCAAAGTTTTAATTATGAACAAAATAAAAGCACATCAATCAAGATCATCGTAGATACCAAGAAGCATAAGTCTGCTACGAGAAACGTAGCTTTCGTAGCAGCAGCTACATCCGTAGCGGGCATCCCGCGTAGACACACGAGTCCAGTACGGGCACGCACTTTAGTTGGGAAAAAAGACAAAATAATATTGTTTAGCAAAATGTAAAGTAGACAATATATCGCAAAAACTACCATACACCTACGATGCGAACCTACATTTATTCCATGAATATCTAATGTATTCTCTAACCTTTTTACCCACATCCGTTAGTCCCATAAAGTTGATACGAAAAAGGCACCCCTAATAAATTTAAATTTTCTTTATTTGCCCATGCCACATAGTTGCTGGTTGTTGTTCTGCCGTTCCCGGTCGGCGGTAGCGAGCAGGACGAGCAGAGTAAGCGGGGTGAGCGTGGCGAGCGAGGCTAGCCACTTACCCACTATTGATATGTAGAGTAAAAGTTTATTTTACATCTCGGCCTAAGAATTTTCTCACATCAGCAGAGCTCAACCTCTGAGCTTTTGCCATACAACATTTCGCAGTGAAAATGTTGCTTTTGCAAACGATTGCACAAGTGCCTTGACAGAGTAGCCCAGTAAAGCTAGCTTTTCATGTTTCAAAAATATTAAAGTTGTTTATTTTTGGCTTATAGTTTCTGGACCATCGGCCAAACCCAATTTATTATTTAATGTTATTTTAGGTATATGCTAACATACCTTAGTATGCAGTGGATAAAAACAACTCAAACTGGGGTTGTACACTGTATTAACTGTCACATTGACAATACTCATAGATTTAATTATGTTAGTTTAATTATAATACTTAAAAATTTTATTTTATAAATGAGCTACCATACATTGAATCGGAAATTTATGCAAGCGTAAAAAATTACACAAAATGTACTATATGCTTTACAGACACACATAACGCAATCGTATAAAAAATAAACGACTTTAGAATTTTTATAAGTTTTACCCCCAAATAATGCCAGCCGTATCGGACTAGAGGGTTTCGAAAGATTGTTGGCCTTGTTGCTATAAGGAACTATTTAAATAAGGTGTAAAAAAAATAGCTGAAAATATTTTAAGGGGTGAACCAGTACGTGAAACTGAACAACTTTCCCCAAGGAACATAGGTCGAAATATGAAAAAATAATTTGACCCTCCCATACTTAGTGTGTTACCCCTTAAAATATTCTCGGCTAATTTTATTACACCATGTATATTTTGGAGCTACTTTATTTGCTCTTCACTTGCTCGTCTACGAAATATTTAAATTGATATATTATGTCTGTGAATGTAGCTTTCGCACGTCGTCAATGTACCGACAATATTCAAACTAGAACATAATTTTATGTTATCCGTTTAGAAACCACTCTAAATTTAAATTACTTTTATTTAATTTTATGTCTATTTCGCAGGATAACTGTAAGGGAGGTAGATATTCTAATCAGATTAAACGCAGAGAGGGAAAAATGTGCCTGTCCGTCCCGTGGAAAATTTGGGCGAGCATCGCTCTTGAATTGACAAAAACGAGTGGAGAACCCTCTAGATTGCGCTCGGCTAACCGACTGACTCCCCTACCGCTAGTACCAAACTCACTGGAAACTCGATCGTGAACATTCATGTTTTTAAAAGATTGAATACCAAATTTTTATAACACTTCCCGTGTTGAGTATACAATTTTTAGAAAACTTGCAATAGCTTCTACCGTGGGCAGGATTTGAACCTGCGACTTTTGACACAATTTCCTGAATGACCCTCAAATGTTTGTCAGACGTGGCGTAAATCTGTTTACGCCGTGCCTACCCCGCAATATATAGGTGTGTATGTATGTTTATGTAGGTAAAATTTCACAAAACGATTATTTTATACATACATACATATATCACACCTATTATCCCTTGCGGGGAAGGCAGAGCGTAAATGGCCGCAAAAAACGGACATTTACGCCACCTCTGACATATATTTGAGGGTCATTCGGAAAGTTGTGTATCGCCATAGTGACAGGTTGTCAGCCTATCGCCTAAAATTGCAATACACACCCTCAAGTCCCTTAGTCGCCTCTTACGACACCAACGGAAAAGAAATGGGGTGATGCTATTCTAAGCCGGCATCACACGGATCTTGATCGGATTGTTTTATATAAGAATGTGAAGTAAGGCATGTATTACTTATTGAAAGTGTGCGATCACCGTAGCGCAGATGAGAGTACTCTCTTGTAATGCTTGCAGAAGTTGCAACCAATCAAACTTTGTAATCAAGCCGGGGTTATGCAGAGTATGTGGCCGACCGCTGTATGCAGTATGTAACTAGATATGCAGTGCATGAAACACAGGTGGCTTAGGAATTACGAACTCAATCATGCTACATTCACTTGTTAGTTATCATATCGTATGGTAAATATATATGCCGTCTGATGCCAGCTTAGAATACAACCCGTGGGTGTCGTAAAAAGCAAGTGAGGGATAAATTAATTCAGGGAATGGCAGCAGCGTTCCCTGTGAAAACAGTATCTTGCACTGCGGTAGGGGGTAGGCCCTTGTCCAGCTGTGGACTGTTAGGGCTGTTAATGTATGGCAAAAATTACTAGAAATTAGAGTCATGAATAACAATTAGTATTTTTTATATAAATAATCGCAAGAATATAAAAGAGGCTTGGACTTGGGAAAACCGCTTAGATGATAATATGATATTACATATCTAGTTAGTTACATTTATTCAATCTGTGATATGTTTAGTTTTATATAATACATCTTTAGTGAGACCTTTGGTAACGAAAAACTCGAATTACGTTAGAACTAGTATTTCGTACGTAGTCAAAACAGTGGGAGTTATATTTGTATTATCGTGACGGCAAAAATGTATTTTGTATATAAGGTATTAAATTCAGTGCATATATTTTTAGAATAAGTTCTACTCGTGAAACTGAACAACACTTTCTAAGGAAGGTACATAGGTCGAAATATTATTATATTTTTCACTTTGTACGGTGTAATTTATTTTTCATATTTCGAAATAATTTTACCAAGTAAAGTTGTAGTTGCACAAGTAGAACTCACCCTACAAATATTAGCACTGCATTTAATATTACCTTTTATAAAATGGTCTTTTCATTAACATGTTTTAAAGAGACGTGTGAGGCTTAGAATAGCATAACCCTATCTTATTCTCACGGGTGTCGTAACAAATTTAGACAACAGGCTGACAACCTGTCACTATAGTAATGTACGATTTTTCAGAAACGGCCCACAAATATTTAGCAAACCATATATATACACAAGGGACAAAGACGTGTTAAATGTATGCTGCCCCACTAAGAAGAAAAGCCGTAAGTCAGTGGCGACTCATTTTGAGAAAAACGCAAAAGACTTTAAACGTTAATAATTTAGGATTCAATAAATATACAACGTTACAAATTACTGTTATGTATGGAGAATTGACAATTATTTTTTTGTGTACAGTGTTTTTGCGCTATTTCTTATAGTTTTATTTATAAAGGCATAAATATCAAACTCATAAGTATTTTCCGAAAAAAATGTATCACTTTACTAAGCAGAAAAACCATAAGTCGGACATATGGCTTTTTGTGAACGGATTCACTTGTAAATAAACCATAAGTATCATCTCATGTCTTTTACGCAAGCGTTGTTGTTAATAGTATCGTATTCATTTGTTAATGGAGCTTCGAAATTCTTTGCAAATATGTTCTTTTTATGCTCCAAGACAGCTTTCACACATACCGCCGCCGGGCTAAAGAGATGGAAGCTGCTGGATTTACGAAATTTTAGTACTTACTTTATGATATTGTATGGACCTCGATGCCTCTGCCATGGCGGCGGCATGCCACATAGCAAAAGTACTGGAAGCATCCGCCCCTTGCGTTATCATGCCGCCAGCCCAGCGACGACATGTGGGTGAGAGGATATCTCTCACCCACATGTCATAAAGCTGAATTAGCCCTTTTCTCCATTTGGGTCAAAAAGTAGTTAGAAGGGAGCAATTAATGTATGAGGTAGGTACTTAGGGGCTAACCTAAAATAAAACAAGATTATTTTTATAATTTGAAATATTTATTAATGTAGTTTTGAGATCACATTGAGGTACATTGAACATAATAACTACAACATCTAACTCTAAAACCTAAGTAAATTTAGTCTACTAGCTCTTACCTGCGATTTCGTCCGCGTTAGATATTTTTTTTAGGCAGAAGTTCTAATGTAGGTATGTGTATTCATAGTAAGTGTGACAGTGATATTAGAACAGTTCTTATCTCTACTGTTTAAAGATGACTTGCTTGCTTCTGTTGTTAAAGAACAATTCAAAATTTGCTATCCGGTCTGAGAGATCAATATTTATAACCATTGAATACAAAAGTCAGTAGATAACAGAGTACTTACTCAAGAGGTGCCGATTTGAGCACGCTAAAATGGTCAGCATAAGAAGATTAGACAGATAAAAAGGTAATTTAAGTTACTGTAATACATTTTTATACCTCTTTACCACATTTTTTGTTTTTCTATCCTCGGTAAAGAAGGCAATGTACTTTCTCAACTTTTTTCCATCATACTGAAAAACTTTTGTTTTGGAACCATTTTTGTATCTCCAATAGTTTAGCTGGGCTCCTGGTGGTACACCTGGTGGTCTACATAAGGTACTCCAGATCCCCAATGTCCTTGTGTAAATAAAGCGGCCCATCATACTGAACAACTTTTGTTTGGGATCCATTTCTGTATCTCTAATAGTTTACATGGGCTCCTGATGGTACATCTGGTGGTCTACATAAGGTACTCCAGATCCCCAATGTCCTTCTGAAGAGAAGCGGCCCATCATACTGAACAACTTTTATTTTGGAACTATTTCTGTATCTCTAATAGTTTAGGTGGGCTCCTGATGGTACACCTGGTGGTCTACATAAGGTACTCCAGATCCTCAATGTCCTTGTGAAAAGAAGCGGGCCATCATATTGAACAACTTTTGTTTTAGAACCATGCCTGTATCTCTAATAGTTTAGCTGGGCTCCTGGTGGTACACCTGGTGGTCTACATCTATACTCCAGACCTTCGAATGGTGATAAAAAGTACCCTATGTCCGTTCTCGGTATGCTAGCAATCTGTGTGCCATGTTTCATGAAGATCGGTTCAGCGGTTTGGCCGTGAAAGCGTAGCAGACAGACAGACAGAGTTACTTTTGCATTTATAATATTACTGTGGATACTGTGGATTACTGTGGATTTGCGACCAGGAATTTTGAAACAAAATAATAGTTTTGATGTCTCAAATTATGAGAACACACCTGTCTACAACGTAAAAACTTTCTACTTTTCTTATCATACTACGAATAATAACAAAATAACCATTATCTGGTAATATATAGTAAGTCTTATTGTATGCAAAGTGACATATGGTTTTTCTGCTTAGTGTTCGTATAGTGATTAAACCGTAAATCCAGTACTTGTGGCTTTTCTGCTTCTGACACAAGACATATGCTTTTTTTGCTAGTAAGAGCTACAAAATTAGAGGTAAGGTCCTAGAAAGTATTGACTTACGGCTTTCTAAAATTGGCAGTTTGTCTTCAATATCAACCGTTCCTAGAGAGAAAAAAAGGCCTTTTTTCACTGATCCCAAAACTGTATTTAACTCAATTTCCGTAAATTACCGACTTACGGTTTTTCTTCTTAGTAGGGCAGTATGTATGTTTAAAGTATTTGACTAAATAAAAAAGTACCAATGTATTTTTAATTCGAGTTTCAGTAGTAGGCGTCACTTAAAGGCAGGTAGCGACACGAAACGTGTTTTTGTTTCACTGCCGAACTCAAGTCTCTCCGAAATCTTCAGCGTTTCAGTAGGAGTAATGCGGCCATAATTTGTGAAATGAAATGTTTATGTTCCGGAACGTGGTACGAATGGGAAACACTTTACATGCTAAACTTGAAATAATTGGTTTTCCTTTGAACTGAATAAATAAATATCATGGAAATTTCACACAGCGCTAACTAGACTCAAACTTAGCAAAGCTTGTAATGTGGCAACTAGATAGCTGATATAATGCATATTTCTCTTGTAAATAGATACATATTATACATAGAAAACACCCATACTCAACAAAAATATTTGAAAAGTAATTTACAAATACTTGCGCTGTGTGAAGATCGAATGATTGATTAATAGATTCTCGAAACTCGTTACATATGATTTACTTATTAAAATATTTATTTGTGACTTAAATTCATCATATAACCATGTGATGCCCGCTAAATATAGCATCACCCCAATACAACCCGTGGGTGTCGTAAAAAGCAACTGAAGGATACATTCAGCGTTCCATGTGAAAGCTATATCTTGCACTGCGCTCGCCAAGTGACCGATAGCCATAAATCAAGACGGACTAGTGATAAGTAAAAACTTTTTCCAAGAAATAGGTCGACTAATGTCAAAAATTGGACACCTATACATATTTTCCGATCAGCTGAGTTGGGTTACTGTGAAAACTCAAAATATTTTTGTTACATTTCGACCTATGTTCCTTTGGAAAAATGTCACTTATCACCAGCCCATCCTCGATTTTCAGTATCGGTATCAAAATTTCACACTTTATAAAATAACCCGAACTTGACAAAATATATGGTAGGAGCTAAAGATAAAAAAAGAAAAGACATCTTTATTACATCGTCATGTTGGTGATTTGCAGTTACCATAAATCCCGTGTACCCAAATTACTACAAAAATACAAGTACATAATAGAAGAAGCCCAGTGAGGGGAGTCAAAGCTGCCTGTCATGGTTTCTGCGCCGCGTCATCGCCCACGCCTCTGCCACAGTAGGTAGGTATATGACAGGTTAACGCAGTAGCAAAACTCGATACTATCTATAAGGTTACTTTAGGTTATTTTAAACCAAACCTTTCACCCCGTAGTTTCACTCGCGGCTGTTTCCGTTTTCCCGAGGGAGTGAGATGTTTTCCCAAGACAAAAAGTAACCTATGTCACTTTTCAGACTCTAAACAATCTACATACCAAAAACTTAAACGTGAACTCGCTCCGTGCGACGAGAAAGAAGGATAAATAAACAAACTAACAAACTTTCCCATTTATAATATTAATATTATTATCAATCAAATTATGGATCGGAGTATTTTGAAATCAAATTTCAAACTTTTGACAACCACTAAACATACATTTTTCACCACTAGCAAGCTCAAAGGCTTCTTTTTACTGCGGGTAAACGAATTATTTCCTCCTAGTCATTTATTCAGTCGTTTACTTTGCGCGGTGACGACCCCGTGGCTATCGTCCGGCGAGAATCAGTGAAATGCCGTGCAGCTGCGTTATGCGTCTGTGTGAGTAATATTCTGAGCGTTTGTATGAAGTTTCGCTACTGCTTTAGCGTATTAAATATACTGTGCCTCTGTGCCCGCGCGCTCGGGGAGCTCCATCAACACGAATTATACTCGACAACAATCCCCTGCAGATGCTATCACCACAAATAATATTTGTTGACGACTTAAGTAAATTATATTTGTACCAGGTATCTTCAAAACGTGCCTATTGTGAGAGAATAAAGTATAACGTCGATCATGTTATGATTACGGAGCAAGCATGTAACAAATATAATGTTTCATGCTCGATTAAGTTTATGGCTGAAGATCCCTAGAAGAGAGATCTACCCCCATCTGTTATTTGATAACGACTGCGACTATAAAAGAGAGACAATCAGTCTTAGATTAAAATGCACATGGGTCACATAGCTGATTTTAGGGTTTTGTAGCTCAAAAGAAAAAGAAAACGTCTCATGAAATCCTCGACCTCGAGTCTCTTAGTCGCCTCTTACGACAAGAAAGAAATGGGTTGATGCTATTCTAAGCCGGCATCACACGCCAAAATAATTAATTTTTCATCGAACGGCTTAGAAGACAGTCCTTCAATTTATAAACGAAATATAAAACTTGCCTAAACATTTGAGGCTTCGTCCCTAAATTACAATCAATTTTCCTTAATTTCTTCATTTTCGCTTTTAAATAGGCAGGCAAAAGCGGTCCAATTTGAATGTTGACAATAAAATGACCAAAGTACTTACGTTTGGTGTGAAAAAAAATATGCAAAGGGAAATTGAATAATTTTGCCACGATGATAGTCTTGCACGAGTGCCGCCGCATACCGCCGAGCTAAACCGTTATTTGGGAAGAAATAAAACCGACAATTTCCTCAAAGTGGTATTTAACGTCGGAAATAAATTTCTTTTATATTTTATGCCGTAGCCGTTCAAAGAATTGAGTAGATTTAAAAAAAAAACTTTAACAATGCTGACAATGCGAGTGTCCAACACGTAGCATTCAAAGAAATTATTAATTTTAGTTGTGTGAAGATTAAACAGGAGTAGAAGGTAGTTACAATATAGTAATTTTTGTTTACTTTGAGTGTTCAAGGTGAGGCTGTAAAGTTCCGTGTAGTTAGCCCTTATTATCATGAAGCATTACACCGTCAATAAATGATCTAGGTAGTAGTACGAGTAGTAGTCGCTAGTACAATAAATACACCGTGCCGTTCTATATATTTTCATGTAATAGGGTGAAATTTAACAAGTGATCGATAGCGAAATTTCAAGACGGGCTGCTGATAATAAACAACTTTCCCAAGGAACATACGTTGTAATAGTAAGTTTCTTAATTTTGTATGGAAGGTCCTTTTTTCGTATTTAGCCCTATGTTCCTTCCTTGCCGTGTGATGCCGGCTTAGAATAGCATCACTCCATTTCTTACCCGTGGGAGTCGTAAGAGGCGACGAAGGGAGTCGAGGGTGTGTATAGCAATTTTAGGCGATGGGCTGACAACCTGTCACTATGGCGATACACAATTTTCCGAATAACCCTCAAACGTTTGTCAGACGTGGCGTAAGTGGCCGTTTTTTCGGTCGTTTATGCTCTGCCTACCCCGCAAGGGATAAAGGCGTGATATATGTATGTATGTATGTATGTTCCTTCGGAAAGTTGTTTCTTAACACCAGCCGGGAATGACGGCTGATGTGGCGCAGTGGTAGTGCGACTACCTGCGACGCAAAGGCTCCGGGTTCGAATCCCGGTGGGGCACTCACAAAGTTGATATTTATCACATAGTGAATTTGTTCCCAGTCATGTAAAGACATTGCAGGCTGAACCACCTGATTGTCCGAAAAGAAATATGGCTCCGTGCTTCGGAGGGCACGTTAAGCCGTCGGTCCCGGTTGCAGTCTATATTTACTTAGACGGTGGTCGTTACACAACCATGTCAGAGGCCTACTACTAGTAGTAGTAGGCGCTTGAAAAACTCTGACACCAGGGTTCATCGGGTCGTTGGACGACTGGGTGTCCCACACGAAAAGAAAGAGAGAGCCGGCATTGATCTACACCAGCCGGTCTTGAGTTTCCGCTATCGGTCACTAGTAAAATTAAAATTTGCACTGTACGTAATCTCGTTGCGTAAACCATAAAATGCGTCACGTGGTCACTGAGGAATCGGATTGCTACTTCGTTTTGGCCAATCACCTTAATAGTATATTAGGGAAGATACTTCGAAAAATAATTTTATTTCCACGAAGACCTCGAAGTAAATACATATATATATCACGCCTTGTGGGGTAGGGCAGAGCGTAAACTACCGTAGAAAACAGACGAAAGATTTGAAGGTCTTTAAAAAAAATGTGTACCACCGTAGTCCGTAGCCCATCGCCTAAAATTGCAATACACAATGAAACCCTCGAGTCCCTTAGTCGCCTCTTATGACACCCACGGGAAAGAAATGGGGTGACGCTATGCTAAGCCGGCATCATACGGCAACCAACGGCTTAAAGTTAATCCGTTCACTTTACTCTCTAAATTTCTTATTGGCACGAAAAGAATGTGCAAAATGAGAGCAGAATCTAAAAGCATAAGACATTTTAACTTTCGATTGCGTACCTGTTCTTGTATCTCATTTCCATGTACGGCGGTTGTAGCTTATGGTACCAGGGCTACTCCAAAAGAACTGAATTAATTTTATTCCCAGTTATTACATATGAAAAACTTAAACTCATAAAATAAATAATTTTCTACTTTAACATATTTATGTCAAGCCAATTAATATTTCTGGGGACAAAAATAATTCAGTTCTTTTGGAGTACCCCTGGTACCTTATGTGCTACAACCGACTGTACAATGTATCTCTTTCATACATAAGTCGAGACGACGACGGAGCAATCCGCTCCCAATAAGCGCTGAACCTTTCGAGCTTACTGTTTATATTGCTGCTACGTTGACAATTTGCCTGTGATGCGGCAAGCTTTGGAAATACAGAGTGTTTACTTACTTACTTGCTATGCGAAGTGTGTCGATTTGAATTCTTTTACAAAAGTTATACAGTCGTTTTGGGAAAAGATAATTTGCGAGTCGATACTTACGGACATAAAATAGGAAATGAAGATTACTAAAACCTGAATAATTGAAGTTTTTGAATAATACGTGCCGGTTGGTACTGGGTTAGAATAGCACCACCCCAGGCGACTAAGGAATGAATCCAGGGTAAGGCAGGACCGTTCCCGGTGAATAAGCTCGCCAGTCCACCTGCCAAGCGTGGTCAGTATCGCAAATACCTTCGTGAAGGTTGTAGTTGAAGTTAAAGAAGCTAAAAAATGCTTTGGAATATATTAGTACCGAAGTAGAAAAAAGGAAAAATGAAAAATTTTCACAAACAAGAGAGCTATAATGGTATTTTTAGAAATCTCAAAATATTTCTGTAAGTTATCGTAGCTATTAAATTAAGTACAAATTTTAAAACACTTTGACGTTTTTAATAATCGTATTTATATTTACCCAAGCAATGTTCATTATTATTTCCTACCATTTAATATCTCCAACAGAAATGTGCTCATCGTCATGTAGATTTTCTACGTTTCCATTTTAGAAACTTGTTTTAACGAGAACAGCGGTAGGTCTACGTGTCATCATTAAAATGTCCCAACACTTATTATAACAACCGGAACGTGACAGCAATACTCATCATTCTATAAAACTTTATTTAGTTGCTACTAGTGAATGTATTATATTTGGCTGTTTCATAACAATTAATGTCATGCGGAAATATATAATATTTATCAGCCTATCGAATGCGGAAAAAAAACCTAAAGCTCTTATCATCGTCAATAACTATCGAGTAGAATACCAAATTTTAAAACACTTAGGTATAAATTTTTTGAAAACTTGCAAAATTTTCAAGCGTGGGCAGGATTTGAACCCGCGACTTTCGCATTACTAGTGGCGACGCCTCTTCCATCTGGGCTACCGCAGCTCATTCCTTGCCCGCAAATTTTAAAAGTGTATTTTAATTCCAATAGCGCGTGGCATGGCTCCATCTACCGGGTTAGTTTTGCAACTAATAAAGGCGACTAATTCTATCTTTACAGATTGAATGTAGTCTAAGCGATGAAAACCCGCGATAAATTGAATACCAAATTTTAAAATACTTCCCGTGTAAGGTATACATTTTTTGAAAACTTGCAAAATTTTCAAGCGCGGGCAGGATTTGAACCTGCGACTTTCGCATTACTAGTGGCGACGCCTCCTCCATCTGGGCTACCGCAGCTCATTCCTTGCCCGCAAATTTTGAAAGTGTATTTTAATTCCAATAACGCGTGGCATGGCTCCATCTACCGGGTTAGTTTTGCAACTTATAGTAATGTGAAAGTCGCAGGTTCAAATCCTGCCCGGGCTTGAAAATTTTGCAAGTTTTCAAAAAAACTATGGGGTAATTATGGGGTATAAGCAGTACTACTAAGTATACTTCGTAGGAAGGCGGGTTGGTGCTAAATGGTGCATTTACAGAATATGCTACTGTCCATTCTCTTGATTTGTGATGGATGACAAATGCTTTTTACCATCCAAAAGAAAAGACATTCGCTGTAAGTTTTTTTTAATGGTAATCGCACTGCACTGCCTTTGTGGAGATGGACAGGACTATTTTCTGAACATTTTCCGCAGTCAACATTTCAGATAAGTCAGGTTACTGGTTAAGGGCGTCTTAGTGTGAAAAATGTCGAATCGACCTATTTTTGGTTGAGTTTTAAAGCATCATATATTATTTTATTTGAACCAGAAAAAATATATGTTGTTGTTAATGAACAGTTCTTGATTATTTAATGGACAAAAACACGATATCTATAAATTTTCTCGATCATAAAAAAATGCAAAGATACGTAAGTTTATGACAATTTTTCAAGTATTACTCAAAGATTATTAACACTAAAAAAAATGAAAATATGCCAAAATGTAGGAAATTACAAGATGTAAATTAAATAATGGATAGATTTTTTAAATTGTTTTTTGTGATTTTTTGAAACCCCATTATTCCCATTATATAACCAAACGACGCGCGCGCTGCGCTTCAGACGCCCGCCGGGCATCATCGGAGCAGGACCTATGCCAATTTTTCGACCGCGGCGTTCCGCAACCTGCTTTTTTCATCTTGTCGCGTAATATTAATAAGATATGAATTTTCTGACATCAAATGTGTTGGCTAGAAGAGATCTCTTCTTAAGGGATAAGCTCGCCTTTGCTACTAAGTTTTAAATAAGTGTTGTATATTTTTGACTGTAAATATTTTGTGAATGTGTAAATATTTCGTTAATTTATTGTAAATAAACGTGTACATAGTCTGTAAATAAGTAAAAATGGGAAATAAAAATAAATACAAGAGGGTACCTATATGTCAAAAGCGAAAAGACCGGCAAACAATATCGTAAGTATCTGAACATAATTCTAACCAATTTTTGACCTACCAAAGTAACTACCAACTATGAAGTAAGTATGTATAGGTATAAATTTTAGTGAATAGGTAAGTAGACAAAGAAATTGTATAGCTGATCTGGGTAACTAAACCAGAAGCAGTTTTAGGTTTAACAACAACAGACAGTAAAATTAAATAGTATTGCAACCACAGTATCTAACATTGTACCAACCATTTGATCTAGTGTCATTTTATTTATTATGTAGTTCATAAGCTGTTGCCATATTAAAAGTAAACATCAAAATACATACATAGTAGAAATGAAACCAGTGGTGCAACCACAGTTCAAATCATACGAAGAGAATGTACGATTTTACATAATGTAATTTTATTATTTATTAGTGAGCCATGCTATAAGTAATTATCAAGTACATACACAGTAAAACAAAATCAGTAGTGCAACCACTGAATTTGTTTGTAATGTAATAGTATATTTAATTAGACGGTAAATATTGTACCGATAACCTTGGACTTCTAATCCTTGCAGTGCTTCAATACTAAGAGACAAAGGTATTAGACATGCAAACAAATTACTAGGTACTGAAAAGTAAGTATAATTTAGTGAAACAGAAAAGGTAAGCCTGTTCAAGATTAGTGTACTTTTGATAAAAACGTTCCAGGACTTCAAGCCGTCATGACGATGGCCAACTTTCTCTGCAAGTTCTGGAGTCACATACATCTCCAAAACAACATAGTCAAACATATCGCAAACTGCGAGGTTGTCCAATCCTACGTTTATCTGGGAGCGCTGATTTCCAACAACGGCGGTTGCATAGACGAGGTAAAAAGACGTATGGCGATAACTAGATCCACTATGAGCAAGCTTCATAAGGTTTGGAAAATCGCAATATCACGAAAGCCACCAAAACACTTTGCAGGAAATTGAAAAGAAGAAGATAGACGCACTGGAAATGTGGTGCTGGAGGCGAATGCTTAGAATATCATCGATAGAATTCCCCACCAATGACTCCATTCTCAAGGAACTCGGCCTCTCCTCCATCGTGCAAGCTCGCATCCTTACATTCTTTGGACACGTCGCCCGACGCGGGGACATATCTATCGAGCGGCTCGTGGTCCAAGGGAAGGTCGAGGGTGCGCGCCCTCGAGGAAGATCAGACAGACCAAATTAAAGCTGCTACACAAGAAGGTTCCGTGACGGAGTGCACCAGAAAAGAAGTCATCCGTGAGGAATGGCGACGGATTGTAAAGCGTGCCACCAACCCGGATTGACGACCACGTCCGCTCTGTTAAGAGTGTATTGATGAAGAAGAAGACATCTCCACGCCAATCAACTCTCCAGTCTAATGAGTAAGTTACGAAAATTAAATGTTTTATTGTTCAGCTAATAAACAGTTGTTTTTTAATATGACTTTGAAAGCATTAATGATATTTTTCATATTTATATATAGATTTTCACTTACATATACATACATTTTTACTGTAGTTCTATACAGCAGCCTCACCATGTAGCTATTACCTCCCAAGCAGAAAAGGCAAGATAGAAATACGTAATTTTATAAACAAAAAGTGGAAATGACGATTCTTAATGTTATTTAAATACTGCTCTGTGTGAATATTGATGTTTCAAACATGTTTCAGAGCTTCAAGCATATGTGATGATCAACCCTTATTGCAAGTTATGGACTCCCATACATTTCCACTTCAATAAACTTCTAAATCTCATAAGTAAGTAACGAAAATTCATTCATTAGCCTATTACAGTCCACTGCTTGACGTAGGCTTCCCCCTCGGTATGCCATAAGGCACGATCTCCCGTTTTCGCCAGTCAGTCGTTACCAGCCGTCTTTTTAAGTCATCGGTCCATCTGGATTCTGGCCGGAGGACGTCTAACGTTACGCTTGCCAAGGAAAGGCCCACTCCCACTTCAGCTTGCTACACTTCCAGAAAATGTCCGTCACTGGTCTTTTTTGCGGATAAGGTAGGTGATGACTGGTAGGACACATTGATCGAACACCATGGTCTTGAGGCATTGTGGCAAAGATGATTCTAGGATATGACGCAGCTTCCCAAATGCCGCCCAGCCCAGCTGCACTCTTCTGGTGCTTTCAACCTCAAAGTTGTCTCTACCCAACTGCAACGTTTGCCCAAAGTACACATACTTCAACAACTTTAAAGGCTACACCTTCGACGGAGACTGGCTTGGGGATGATTTGTTGAGTGAATTTGACTTTTGTTTTGTCCGAGTTCATCCCGAGTCTGTTACTTCTCGAGGCTGCCTTAAGACATGGATAGCATTTTTGCACACACTCTTCACACACACTATATATAAAATTAGTACGGATAGTAAGGATTATTTGTCATTGTCCTTCGATTTTCATTGTTTCGATGATTATAAGTAACTAGTGAAAAATTTCAGATGTACCGACGGTGATGATATTGAGGTGGATATCTCCCGCTAGTAGAAGCGGAAACCAAGGAAGACGAATTTCAAACTGTTACGGGACGCCATATTTTAAATGAATTACAGGACAAAGCTCATCATAATGAGTTATTCAACTGCACATTACATAATACTAACATTATTTAAATTTATATTTAAATAATATTACTATTATTAATTAGTATATAATTCAATAATTAAAAATTAATAATATAAAAACACATCTTCAATGTTTAATTTTATCAATCCTACAATTGTACCAACATATTTTTCCTAAGTAAATTACGTAAACAATAAAATTATTATCTATATCTTGGGGAGTTATTGACCTACTGCCATAGTTTTGTATACTGTAACGCGTGCGCTCGCTGTGGAAGCTGCGCTTGCCGCCCGGTCCGCACCGCAGGGTCAAGTGAGTTCACCGCAGACTAGCTCGCGCGATCTTTTCTACGCGACGGGCGGAAGGCCGTAAATGCCTACTTTTCAGCACTAAGCTGCCCTTAAGCTGCTAGCAACTGTTGCCATTGACAACTTGCCAACAATAACCGACATGCGGCAGTATGGGAGCACCTTTAGGTATACATACATACATATATCACGCCTTCATCCCTTGCGGGGTAGGCAGAGCGTAAAAGCCCGCAAAAACGGACCATTACTCCACGTTTGACAAACATTTGAGGGTCATTCGGAAAACCGTGCATCGCCACAGTGACAGGTTGTCAGCCCATCGCCCAAAATTGCAATACACTCCCTCGAATCCCTTTGTCGTCTCTTACGAAACCCACGGGAAGGAAATGGGGTGATGCTATTCTAAGCCGGCAACACACGGCATTTAGGTATAACTTAGCGTAAATGCCGGTAAAACTGCTCTCACATTTATTAAAATACCTGAGTTTTTGGCTAGACTGCTAGTCGCCTGCAGTAATTTGTTATAGGTGGTGTATGTGTGTGTGGATTAGGAAAGCATGACCTTACTTTGCGGGAGTCATAAAAGTAATTAAATAAGTACGAGCCAATCTTCGTCGAGATAATACTATTTTTTATACAAAGATGAAAATTGTGTTATACAATTTTCGTTTATTTTACAATGACGGATCATGACTTCGATCTTCTTCTTCTTCTTTTCGAGTGGGACACCGAGTCGTCCAACGACCCGATAAACTCTGGTGTCAGAGTTTTTCAACGGTAGTACTATTAGTAGGATTTCATTAAATTTCACCCAGAAGGTAATTCTTAAATTTAATTCGACTAAAAATATAAGATGTGATATATGCAATATTTCTTTTTTACTTATTGAGAATACAATTCGTATAAAATATATTACAACATAAAACTGACAATGGTGGTTATCAGAACCGTCCATTATTGATGAATACACCAACCGAATCTCACAATATGATGACATTGATGACTATATGATGGACTGACGAATACGTCTGAAAGTAGTTATTATGTAATTAATGTACTTATTTTCATACCTTACTGGTAGGTAATAAATTTTTTTATTTCATAACACCTTGGTCAAATCGCAGCGTTATGTTTTGGTAAGGGAATATTAAATTTTCTTTAGTCTGACATACGGATGCGTCAAAAATACGTTCGTAAGCCCGTCTCAGTGAGAAAACCGTTCTACCGGTACCTTTTGATACACTCTGGGTAATTAAACTTACAATCTGATTTTCGGATTGTAACAGGTATTTAGATTGAATATAATGTAATATAGATAGAGTCTTCAACTAAGCAAACTAATCCATCAAGTTTTTTTTACACAGCAGGAAAATAATATTTACTTGCTAAATTTGTTGACATTACTGACTAACAGGATTTTGATGTTGTCGTAAAACTGTGTTAGCTGTCGGAGAGATAGCGACAAATTGCTCAGTAACATAGTGCGGTTACAAATATTCGATTTTCTGCTAGTAAAAAAAATATATATTACGTACTAGTAAATTCAGTGAACGTATTTTTAGGGTGAGTTCTACTCGTAAAACTGAACAATTTGTCCAACTTCACATAAAAATACAAACCTCCCATAAAAAATGTTCAAAAGATGTGTCACTTTGTAGGAAGGGATTTTCTTTTCATATTTCGACCGAGTTTATTAGGAAAAGTTGTTCAGTTTTATAAGAAGAGCTTACTCTAAAAATATTTGCAGTATATTAAATAGGATCTTATACATTGTAAATCATTAATTCTGCAAATTCACATATTCCTCAACGACAGATGTCTACTTCGAAATCTAGCAAAGATGAAACCAGTCCAGATAGGTCTCAGTGGAGCGCTCTTTTATTTACCTTGTGGGTGTCCCGTCTGCTTGGTATCGCTCCAGTCCGCTTCCAGAAGAACATCCGTGGCTTCCCTGCGACAGTGTCTGACGGGTTCAGTAAATACAGCAAATTGATGAATATTTTCCTACGTAAGTCGTGGCATAGAGTCGATTGACTAGTTCGTAGGTTAAAGTACGGTCACATCATGAAGTAAAACCATTTTCGACTGGCCCAATTTCGTACTCTTGCCTGCTACTCCGAGGGTCGTGGGTTCAAACTCCACAAGACACAAATTTTTCTAAAGTAAATTTGCAGATATTTGTGTTTAGTCTGGGTGTTATCTATGTACAACTAGCTGTTACCCGGGGCGTAGCTCGCATAACTGGTGATAAAAACTATCCTATGTGCTAATCCATGTTACCTTGTTGTGCCAAATTACCACAAAATTACATTACAATCGGTTCAGTAGTTTTTGTGTGAAGAAGTATCAAACAAATATACAAACCTTTGCATTTATAATATTAGTATGATATGTATTTATTTACCCCCGGCTATGCTTAGTTTGGGGCTAGATGACGCTATGTGAATTATCCAGGATATTTATTTATTTATTTATTTGAAGACAAAATCTTAACTCAAAATGTTGGTGATATCAGACTTTCGGGCTTCTAGTGCTAAAGCCGTAGTATTGTAGAACACTACAGCTTTAGCACTAGGAGCTAAACTAGCACTTACAGTGGCTATAACATTGTAACGTTGATGTGTATGATAGCTGCAAACGTAGACGAGCTGAAAAAATTATAGCCTCAATTCGGGATAATCTTAATTTACCTTAAATAAGCGCTGTCACTTTCCGTCAAATAGGTTTAGAAAATGATTGGAGATATCTTATAATAGATGCAAAATGCGCGTTATCTTTCTCAACAAGGCAAAGAATAAATAGCAATGGCGAATATATAGACTAGAAAAAGCGATAAACCCATTGACCTTATTAAACATGACAGTATTTAGATATCCCCTATCCTTTTCTAATACTTTTTCCCGAAAAGTAATAGCGCTTATTTTAGATTAAGTTGAGAGAATTGTTATCCCAAATACAGGCCACTACTGACTACATTCATAATTTTGTTCCAGATTGCGTTTTGCTAACGGGAATGATAGCCGATTGGCAGGAAGGCAAGCACGGAATACGTCTGCGAGGAAACTGGGCTCGGTTTGCGTTCATTACCGAAGTAATTCTGGTGATAACTATCAATATTGTCGGCGCCTTTGGAGCCCACGAGCGGCTCAACCGAAGTATAGTCTATTTGAATATCATTGACAAGGTGCTGCATTAATCTATCTAATTGAAAAATGTATCGGCACGCACGCGCTCCACATACTAGTTACTGAAACGCGGTATCGAAGCTAGCTAGCTACGTTTTTTTTTCACAGTGGTCACTCGGTCCTAAATTGGTCACCGGCTCCAACGATTTTCTCAAAGTTTCGTATGCAGGGGGTTCCGGGGACAATAAACTGATCTAGCGTTCATGACGCTCAGTTAACCAAGTACTTTCTATAATTGGACGACTTACTCTAGCATCAAGGAAATAGTAGAAATAAACATTTTGTTACTCTATATAAGGGATCAAAACAAAGTCGATAAGAACCCGTTTAAATTATAATTTTAAATAGTGTTAACAACCGCGAAGATTAAGATATATATACTATTTTCTTAATTTCCATCAGCTAAAGCAACAAAATAACTTTTTTCAGATTAAATCAAACATCGAACGTCCAGGAAGTCGCAAAACCCACAAAATTGGTTTCATCATAACCGTTCTTTACATAATTTATTCGATTTTGTTGAACTTTCTTGATTATGTAACTTTTTTCGTAGACAGTTACATTGAAGGCAATGACTGTAAGTAATACCTAAATATTTAACTATATCTCAATATTTATATGTTGTTGATTCATAAAATGATTAATGTTAATATAATCCTATATATTGAAAATATTGTTTGTAAAACACCTCTGCGTTATTACAAAAAGTTTGACGCGCGATTAGACGGTGTTCAAAATATTTTTCTTTACAATTCAACACTGTCAAAAGGCTGTAATTTTATATTTAGAAAAGGAGAGGAGATATCTAAGTTCTGTTAGATTTAAAAATTTCAATGGATTCTTCGCAATTTGTAGTCAATTTAGTCACCATTGTTTTCATCGTCGCCTTATTTTGACAGATAACGCGTATTGTGCGTCAAATTATAAGACATAACGTGACTAAGATATCACCTATCCTTCTCTAAACCTATTTGACAGAAAATGACAGCATTAATTTAAGGGAAGTTAAAAGAATTTATATCCCGAATTGAGGGCTGTCAAAATATTGTACTTGTTTCAGACACACTGATGTACTACTACGCTTGTTTTTACGCGGAGTTGTTGGTGGTGATGCTAGTAGAGCTGCAATTCACCTGGATCGCGACTATAGCTCATTCAGGGTTGGCAGCCGTCAACGACAACCTAGAAGACCTGATTTACTTAGTAGATTTACAAAGTAAGAGCAGGATGAGTTATCATCTTTGATATTTTTTTAAGCACTTACGTTTACTTTCATGTTTCGATTATTTTATCAGGTATATTGCAATAGCTTATATGTTTCCAATCCTAAAAACGAAATGCATACATTAAATTAGTATATAAGCATGATAATTTGACTTACTTACAAATTTAATCATAATAATACAGATGAATAATAATAAGGTTATTTACAGTAAATAATGTAGAGTGAGTTTCACTAGTGACTGATAGCGAAATCTAAAGACGAGCTGGTGATAAGGAAAAACATTCCCCAAGGAACATAGGTTAAAATATAACAAAAATATTTACAGTTTCCGTAGTAACTCAAATCAGCTGATCGGCAATGTTGTATGGGGGGTCCAATTCCTTTTTCGTATTGCGACGTACCTATGTTTGTTGGAGAAATTTGTTCCTTATCACCACCCAGTCTTAAGTTTTCGCTATCGACTATTAAAATTTCGCGATTTTAAGCGACATTAATTTTGTTTTTTAAGGATCATCAAAATCTATGACGATACCGGAATGGTTGCATGTGGACAAAGGAAACATTCCGTTATCAGTGGAACCAGTGAACACAATGGTGGACAGAATGGATCAGTTTCAGTCTAATCATGCAGGTATACCTGATTTACATGTTTCATACCCATATGTATTGTCTTGTCCTTCTTATGTATGGTAACCTATAGTGAGAACGTTTTTTTGTGTATTGTCACCCGCTTTGACTCTTTCTGTTTATCCTTTGGTTTGCCGGTAGAGAATGCCACGTAACATTAGGCCCACCCTTTGTATTTTGTGCACTACAGTTTAATAATTGTTTGATGTTCGTTCATATCCTACTAATTATTATTATCTTTTTTTTTTATTTACTTATTGAAAAGGGACTGAAGTGCAAAAATATAATTCTTTATTTGTTGATATACTGAGTGAATTGTCATACTAAAGAGAAGCAACAAACTTCTTTATAATCGGTCTTGTCGTTTTAAATATATTTGTACTGGTATAATCCGTGCCTAAATCTGCATTATAATATAATATAATATTATTATAAATCTGTGTGGGTGTATGTATGTATGTTGGTTACCTCTTCACGCTCAAACGGCTTTACTGATTTGGATGAAATTTAGAACACAGGTTTAATATAACCTGGCTAACATAGGCTACTTTTTACTGCTGGAAAACAACTATTACCACGGAGGCAGCGAGTGAAACTGCTGGGCGAAAATCTAATAATGTACTTAATAAAACTTTCAAACATTTTTCATTATCTACAGATCCTCGTGCAGGTACCCCGAGGTACATCCTGGAGAGCATCCGAACATTATCAATAACTTATGGTACCGTGTGCGATGTCATCAGTGGGATAAACGAGGACTTCGGGTCACTACTGATGCTTCTGATCGTGTCATTCATTCTACATTTAGTTGTGACGCCATTTTATTTTCTAAACTTCTGGTGTAAGTCAAAATCCCATTCATATTATAAATGCGGAAGTTTGTATGTTTGTTTGTTACTTTTCACACAAAATCTACTGAACCGATTGTAATGAAATTTGGCACATATATAGAAGATAACATGGATTAACACATTGAATAGTTTTTATCACCACCTATGCGGGCAACGCCGCGGGTAGTAGCGTAATAAATTTAAAACTTTTCAATGTGTTTGGTATATATTTTTTTAGAACTTGTAAAATTGCACCGCAGGCAGAGTTCGAACTTGCGACTATGGTGCAATTATGCATGATCTCAAAAGCAATTACACCAAACACGTTGAAGCGTTTTCGGTGCAAATTTGCAAGATCTCAAAAATAAGTAAATATAATTAAAACTCGAAATCCAAGTAAATCTTTGCATTTGAAGAAACGAGAAGCACTGGGCAAAAGTAGTTTCGACCATAGTCAAATGTGCACCTTAATCACAATGGAAGCCATTTTACGGAATATTAATTAAAGAAAATAAATTTACAATCCCACCGAAGTCTGGCGCCAAGTAGCTTGCTGCGTTCCGTCAGTGTGTGTGGGAGTGCCAGTGCCTTAACAGGCTTCTTCTGGGTGAGCTCGCTCCATCTTAGACTCTGTCTCTGTACTAAGTATGACCTAGACTAGAGTCAAGAGCAAACCCATCATTAATAAATAAATAAAAAAAAAACAATGACAATTCGTCCTTGCCAACTCGGTGTCCCACATGTGAAAAATAACAATTTAAAATATTACATATTTCAATTAATCTAAACGTTATATGGCTCAAATAAATAATAGTTTATTGTTATTATAACGTGACAATTTAATTAATATATTATTATAATGAATATCGGCTGGTAGCGACTGTATGGCGAAAACGAGAGATCGTGCCTTATGGCGTACCCTGGGCGAGACTTACGTCCAGCAGTGGATTGCAATAGGCTGATGTATTTATTTATTTATTTATTTATTAAACTTTATTGCACAGAAAGTACAAAAAACCTAATGCCACGCGGCATTCTCTACCGGCCAACCAAAAGATAAACAGAAAGAGTAAAAGCGGGTGCCCATTCACAAAAAAAAAAAAGAAATATAAAATATATAAGTACTTAAATTTCGCACTAAACTACAATACATAAGAAGGAATAAACTAAAATACTATACTTAATAATTTAACATGAAAAATAAAAATACATAAAATAAATACATGCATACATAAATAAATAAGATATACCAACGACAAGCTAACAGAAATGAGATAGGATGAACGTAATGAATGTAAATGTATTGTGTGGAAATAAATAATCTTGTATTTCAACTTTTTTGGTAAGATTCAAACTTGGCCGGACACACTGAACCTACTTATATAAAACGTTTGTAAATTTTTCAGATAGCAACAAACCAAGAAAAGTAAATTTAAGCGTACAAATACTATTTGTCTGTTATCATTTCATACACTTGATGCTGGCAGTGGAGCCGGGATATCAAACAGAAATGCAGGTAGGTACTTTTACCCGCTGCTTACCATTTTACCGCGGTAAAAAGATCTTTTCCCGGCATGAGTCATACATAAAAACCTTCCACTTGCATCATTCTATCTACATAATGAAGTTAACCGTATCAGAATCCGTTAGTTTTTATCAGTTCCAGCCACTGTTACTGTTTTCCCGTGGTAAAAAGGCCTTTTTCCGGCATAAATTATACATAAAAACTATCTTCTTGTATCTTTCTATCTATTAAAGAAAACCGTATCAAAATCCGTTGCGTATACTTTTAAAGATCTAAGCATACATAGGTACACATAAAGTGACTTCATTTAACACAATTAAGAGATTCAGTATTCGTTATTAAAATATAGAAAAGCGTTGCATGAAAAAAAAACTGTACCGGATAATTCATTCCGACAGTCGCTGATGCTGAAAATCTGAGACGGCCCTGAAATATATGAGTTATAAGACAGACGTAGCGATAGCGTATTTTACTACCGTAAAGGGATAAATGCGTGATATGTGTGTGTGTGTGTCTACAGAATGAACGCACCCTTACGCTGACTCGTCAGCTGATGCAGCGAGCGAGTCCTGACCAGGATCCGTTGTTGGGTGAGCTGGATCTCATGATGAAGCATATCACTCTCAACAAGGTGTACTACTCGCCGATGGGGTTCTGCAAACTCACTCGATCCTTGATCAAAGTGGTAAGTCTGTATTCTAGTTTGATTACGAAGTCTGGAAAGTTTGGGTAGTAGAGGATGTAGTAGGTAGGGATAGATAGATAGATGAACACTTTACTGCTTACAACATACACGAGAAAAGTAAACAATACTAAAAACTTATAACTAAAAGTAAGCAAAAGAGGTCTTATCGCTTGCAGTGATCTCTTCCAGGATACTTTTACCTTAAAAGAGAGACAATTAATAGAGATTTGCAAGTAGTTGCAGAAGAAAATTAGGATAAGTAGGGCATAGTGTCACGAAATTTCGAATGCAGATATGGGGATAATTAATAATTTATTGGACAGTTTCTGTCCGTAGTTTTTAATAATATGTTGTTGGCATTTTTATTTTGACTCCTCTTAATTTGGATTATGGTATATAATTTTTAAACAACTTTGACACCGTTAAACCTTTTTTGTAATAACACCGTTAATGTTTATTTTGTTTTAGATTTTGGGCGGTGCTACAACATACTTGGTCATCATTTTACAGTTCCAGAAAATGGTCGCCGGCGATTGGTAGTTGGTACCTAGACTAGGGTTTAATACCTCAATAGATATAGGAAATGTCTATTATATGTAAGAGCAGTAATGATTTCAAAATATACTTTAACATCTTATAATTTCAAGGCATGCAGCTTGCTAAAAATAAGTTTATGTTGCTGGAAATAAATGTGGCCGTTCAATTTGTTTCTGTATAATTTCGGTGTACTATTTGTATTTTTGACAGTCATGTACTTATCGCTTAAAACTTTCTTTTGTATTATAATTAATAACTTTCTACTCACTTAGCTTTTAAAGACCTGTTTTTTAGTATGGACCTACAAATAACATATACCTATGGTAGAAGTTTTTAATAACATTTAACGAATAAGAACGAGATAAGCTGTCATGGTCAAACTCGTACTTAGCTGAAATTCGGCGGCATAATTTAGTTAAAAAGTTTATAGTTTGATGAACTAGGCCATACCCAACAGCAAACATCAGCTACAGTAATAAGATTATAAAGTTTTCTGTGTTTTGTTAAACCTACTTTCAGTTAAGCTTACAATAGGATTACGTGAAAAGTTGGCACTGAAAAGTGACAACTGTTTACTAGCAACAAATATTGTGTTAAATAAGGTATAGTATTCAATTTAATAATATACCTACCTACCTATATATTTTGACAAATAAAATATCATTGTACCTATAGGAAATAAAATTATTATGTGTATCAGCAAGGTTTTCATTTACAATGAGTTACTGTTAAATAGTGACACAACGATCATTGACGCAATATTGTCTCTACTGCAATAAAAAGTTTAATATTTCCAAACAATGTAAGTAGCTATTGTAGAATTTCACATTCATGTTAGAGCCAAACGATCGAAATGCAAAGAAGAAGAGTACGTTATAATTTGTGTCTACAGATATTTAAACATACAAAGAAAATTCGAAGACCAATCTCACCAATTTTTATGGCACCTACTGTAAGGGCAGCCGCAGACCAAACGAATATTTTTTGCGAGCGACAGCTCAAGCACTTTTCATAAAAAATCATTAAAGACTGCAATAATAGTGACGGCGCCGGTTGCCGCCGGGCGACCGTGAGAACCGTTTTATCATTCTAGCCAATATCACCTTTATTTCACTCACGATAACATTATATTTTGAATTTCTGGTCAAGTTAGATGTGGCTCGCAAAAACTGCTCTTGCTCTGCGGCGGCCCTAACTGGTAGTGTTAAAGCTGAAAGAGCGCTTCGTTCGTATTTTCCGCATGATGGCATTTTAGTAGTCAGTTATCAAAGTTATAAAGTGTGACAGTGAAAGTGGAGTCGACGCAAATTGCAAAATGCTCACTTCGGCAAAGTTATCAATAGCGAGTTACTCTTGTACTGTGAGTTCGAAATAGTTTGAATGAGTTAATACCCTGGTTGTTACTTGTTACATAGGCACCGGTCCCAACCCCGGACCTGAACTTGTAACGAGGTACGACGCAACTTCCTAACTCCTTCAGTCTAAGTTTAGTCACGTTCACTGTAAAATGTAAACTTGTTCATACAGCCTTCGATAATTTACGATCTTCTTTTTTCATAATTTTTTATCGAGAGAGGATAAATAATATTTATTAAAAACTGTAAGAAAAACTGGCTAGCAGACAATCAAAAATAAAACAAAAACAGGCTAAGTGCGAGTTTGACTCGCGCACGATTGTTTCTGTAAAAACTGTGCCATATAATCATTTTTTGTATGGGAGCCCCCCAAATATATGGGTTGTTCTCATCGACCGCGTTTTTCGTACGTTCCGCTTAAAAAGTGCTGCTTCCTCTGGGACGAGCGTTATAAAATTTTACTTCAAAATACTTCAGCACTTCTCACATATGGTCAAACATTTAATTCATCAAATATGTGGTCAGTTTTTTGTAAATTTCCTGTCAAACATGCATTCTCTCACGTCCATGGCATGGTTCTTTGCTACCTTGCGCTAAATAGACTATTCTAGATCCTAAAATTACAATACAAGTCTATGTCATGTTAAGCCTTCTTATCTTTTTAACAATTATATTTTCTATCTTTTAGCATGTTTTTATTTTCCACAACTGAAGAAACTTTTTTATAAACACGTATTTTTGCGTTGAAGCCCTGAATCAGCCCACAATTACCTCGCGCTACTCTCTCACTCATATATTCATGACGGTAAAAGCTATCTGTCGATTTTACTCACGAATTCGTAGCGGCTAGTACCGCCGACAACGTCGTGGGGGACGCAGGCTCCACTCGCCGCTATATCTTCGATGGCAAGGGTAAGTTTCTCACATTTACGACTTTGTCCAGTACCGACCTCATTTCCATGCTAGTCGATTACCAGTTATTCAGTTATTAGGTATTATCGATATTTTTTCTGAGGAATACCTTTGATATGCTTAAAATAAGAGGCGGTACTGTATTAAATTTTAACGAATAGGTTTTTATTAAACTGCAAAATAAGCTTTCGTTCTCATTTCCATGTTCTCATTTCCATATCTTTCCATGGTTTGAGATGACATGGAAATGAGAAAGTGACATGGAAATGAGAGAATGATTAAAATTTTGCAGTCCTCAGTTGGACAAAGTTTTTAAATTATGAATATTTATTCTTAAATTAATCCAATGCCTGTTTTAATCGTAAATATGTGGAAGTACGGGTATTTTTCATTATTACCTATTTTTATGAAATGAAAGCTTTTGTAGTTTATTTTATATGTCTTTCTACCGAATGTCTTAGAAGGAGGGTTAGAGTTTTTCGGAAGTCTGTGTGTATGTTTGTATGTATTATGTATGTATGTATCTGGAAATGCAATTTCTTTTTCGTGGGCTATAGCCCAAACGGCTAGATGGATATTGACATGTGGGGTGTCATGTGATTCGCAGCGCATCAGCGCGAGTGACATTTGCTACATTTTAAACAAGATACCGCTATGACGCGGCACTCCCACCCGCTCTCTGATATTTCACCGCCCTGCGCTCGCCCGACTGGGAAGCAGTCTGAAGTTGTCATCAACTGGTTACGCACGCGTTATACTAGTTTAGAGTGCGTTGTGGTTTCGGTAGCCCTAGTTTTGGCACGCACATATAGTATACATGTGGGAGTTTTGCTTCTAAGCGGTAGCCATTATTATGTATTATTTTCTATAAGAGACATTCTATAGAAAAAAGTGGTTCTATACCAGGTACTGCAAACCCGCGATATCTGTACGCCAATAAAAGCAGTCCATCATGCTAACCACTTTTTTCTATAGAATGTCTCTTATAGAAAAGAATACATAATAATGGATACCGCTTAGAAGCAAAACTCCTACATGTATATATGTGCGTGCCAAGACTAGGGCTACCGAAACCGCAACGCACTTTAAACTAGTATAAAGCGCGCGTAACCAGTTGATGACCACTTCAAACTGCTTCCCAGTCGGGCGAGCCTATATTAATATTATGCTGGTACTCTTTTCAATCTTGGCCACAAGTTACTTTATAATACAAAGTGTTATAAAACTGTTTGTTGCATTCTGCAGTCGGTCACTATGTAAAAGTTACCAGTATCCACACCCTCATGTTCTTGGGATGCTTAATAAATATTTAACTAAGTAAATAAAGCTTATTTTCTTCATATTTCCTACAAATCAAGTAGTGGACATCTCATTTCCATGACAAAAAATAGTGGCCCTCCGTTTTTTTTATATTTATAATAGTAATATTTTATTTATTTTTACTAAAATACGTTCTTTAAGCTCTAGCAAACATTACTGACTACTTATATATTAAAAAACATTTTTAATTATTTTAATATCAAATAAAAGAAAAATTGCCACGGAATTCTCTCATTTCCATGTCCGCAAATAGTAGACATCAAATAACTCTGAAACTAGTGGTCCAAGAACCGGGCAATTTCAATCTAGTGTTTGTAATGAGAAAAACTTTGATAAGGTATATTCAATTATCCAAAAAAACTAAATTTGAAAAATGACATGGAAGTGAGAAAATTCCGTGTCATTATGAGAATGACCCATATAATTAATTTTAACTTTTAGTAACTGTTGTTATTTCAGCAACAGAAATACAAAATCTGTGAAAATTTTGGGGTCTTCTTCTTTTCGGGTCAATGGCGATGTACCCCGTGTTACAGTATTTGAGCCCAAAAGGTCGCTACGTCAATAGCATTTTGATTGGCTCGAAATAGGTCCTCCTGTGTGCAAGCAGCAGGAGAGGTAGGGCATGACATTAAGTGTGACATAGTTTGTAAGGCGCCACACTCACACGTGTCATCAGAAGAAAAGCCCCACTTCTTTCTGAGCTCCTTACACCTGCCGATACCTGACCGAAGTCTGTTTAGCGCCTTCCAGGTTGACCAGGGAAGGTTGTGACCTGGCGGTAGCTTCTCATTGGTGGAGGTATAAGCATTTTTGGGTGGGTATTTTTTGGACCACAGCTCTACTCTTGCTTTGGATGGGTCAGTGTCGAGAGGCTTGGTGTTGTTCATAAAACTGTGGCGGCTTTTCAGGCGGGGAGGGGGTGGCTTATGGCCGTGTAGTGGGTGCCTGTTATCTTGCTCTTGTTTTTGCTTTTCTACGGAACAGGCCACTTCGCGGCGGACGCCTGGTGGTGCAATGCCTGCTAACAAATACAGATGGGCCAGCGGAGTCGGCTTCAGCGTACCCGTGATTATCCGGCACGTTTCGTTGAGGGCCACGTCCACACTCTTTCAATTTTGGGGTGGTATGGGATCTACCTCCTAGCGGTCCACCCCGGGCAACGGCAACACAGGCTTGCCTGTGGATAAGTCCGGCTGAACGATCCCACTAAGCGGTGGAAGGCTCCGTAAGGGGCCGCCTGGCTCGCGACCACCATCCCACCGAAGTCTGGCGCCAAGTAGCTTGCTGCGTTCCGTCAGTGTGTGGGAGTGCCAGTGCCTTAACAGGCTTCTTCTGGGTCAGCTTGCTCCATCTTAGACTCTGTCTCTGTCCTATGACCCAGACTAGAGTCAAGAGCAAACCCATCATTAATATAAAAAAAATATATCTATTACGGTTTATGAGATACAGCCTAGTGACAGACAGACGGATAGACATTCAGCCAAATCAATAGCGTCCCGTTTTGACCCACTGGTAACGGAATCCTAAAAAATCTTTTATTAGAATGGAAAGAATAAAATCTAATTGAGTCAGTTTGCCCTTTGTACTGAGTAGCAAGGGGAGATAGGCACACATGGAAGTCGTAAAAACAATTCACAGTGGCGGGTAGTTTAACGGTTTGACCCTTGCCGGTGCCGATACGATTAAACCCTCGGTTATCTTCACTATGTATGTACGAGTAAGTTACATGTTGAGTAGGTTTGCTGTGTTTTGATGTGGCTTTGATCACAAAGTAAGTATTGGCGGCTACATTCTCTATTTTGTGCTTTGATGCATGTGATTTGATTATCTTATTTTTGCTGACATGGCAATTGACATTAAACTATCGCATTTATTACCGGCCAGTAATTGACGATGCTGTAAAATGTGGTTTTCAATTTGATAATGGAGACTTTTTCATCTTATAGTTATCGACCTTCTTAATGAACTAGTTGGCGGTTTGCACAGAGCACTGAAATGTCAAACGGGTGTGCGCGGAGCTCTTTTTCGTCTGTGGCGTTGTGTGTAGTTGAAATTTGTCATTTGAGCAACCAATACATTTCGTCTTTTCCTATACATTTCTATAGATATATTTTTCACTTTCGCTTAGCGCCATCTATGTACCTACACTTGAAGATTGGCTAGAAAATTACTCATAAGTCTTCCTATGTGTCATCATCAACATCATTTGATCATCATTAACATATTGTCAAACCATGTGTCATACGTTTATGCGGTTGTTTGATATTCTAATTACTTACACAGATTTAAACAGACTATTGGACCGAATAACGAGTTAATGCATGCAAACTCTTTTGATAATGTACTAAATTTTGGCCAAACTAATAATAGATTTTCAATTTCAGCTGCACTTTAATTAAATATTCCCAAACATTATAAATGATGAATCAGATTTATAATAGCATTAAACTTTACTAGTATTAGCAATAAACATCACCAACACATCGAGGATAAATCAACATAAACTGGTTTTTCATACAGTTTTTAAGAATCAACTGTAAAAGTTGAGTC
Source organism: Tuta absoluta (assembly GCA_027580185.1). Lineage (NCBI taxonomy): Eukaryota > Metazoa > Arthropoda > Insecta > Lepidoptera > Gelechiidae > Tuta > Tuta absoluta. The sequence continues at coordinate 3,457,893 of JAQAHW010000004.1, forward strand.
CTCTAATAGATAACTCAAGATACTGCTAATAGTTACTAAATGATTAGACACAATTTTACTTATAAACTTGTTAACAGGGTTCTCTTAGCAGAAATGCCTCCATTATTGAACCGAGTGTTGTGACTTGCAAGGTTTATAATTAACTGCCTGTTTCCGATGTTTATTATTATGCTCCTTATTATAGCACAAGAATAAAGCTTTTCAACAAGCTATTAATACAGAAATTTCAAATATGATCCGTAAAAATTGCTGCGTAGCTCGTGCGTAGCTACTGCTACGCAGTTTCTACGACATGCTACGAGTTCTTTATCATTCATATTTATAGATTTACCCATGTTCATTCGTACGAGTATCTTATTTAAATTATACACTACACTCTTCACTCACTACATAATCTTATAATCTAAGGCGATTACAAACTATGAAGCACTGACTCACTCATCTGTCAAACACTTGCGTCCAAATCGCATGCGTTTTGTGCAATGGTATTCGTTTTTTGTTTGTTTTCCGTTCGTCTGACAGACAGATGCTTCAAAAATACGTCCGTCAGTTCGTTATAGTGGGAGAACGCCCTAATCTAACAAATAAAGACGACCGTAGCAGCGCCCCTATTGACTGGCGTAGTAGTACCCTACCTGCTATGCCGAGGTCACCGCTGAGAGTTCGATCCCCACAATACACAAATATTTGTTTAGTCAATTTCTAGATATCTGTGTTTAATCTGGATATTTCCTATTTATAATATGTATGAAATTTGCAAATAAAAGAAGTATTAATACGAGCTATCTACTAAGAAAAAAATATTCGACCTCCCATACAAAATCACGATCAGCTGACTGCATTTAATAGGAAGTCAAAATATGTTTGACGTTTCCTGAAATGTTTTCTAATGGGAAGTTGTTCAGTTACAATGGTCTCAATGCACCCTATCAGTATTCGAAGGGCTGTTCCTTACACCCTGTATAGTTAATCCTACAAGTCACTGCTAGACATGGGTCTCCCACTTTTGGTGGGTATTGCTATACTTGTATATAATGTTATGTCACTCTGTATATAATGTTATGTCTATAGAAGGCTTACCAAAGGTTTAAACACTGCGAATAGCGCACGCATCATCTTAGCGCTCTACACCGCTGTATAGAACGTCTGGTATTTGTTGCCGCTGAAATTAGGCGCACTACCTTCTTAAGTTAAACTTACACTGCTCGAAATTGCATACGCTTTACACATTTCTTATCTACCTGGTGAGAAACAAATTAGTAAAGGTATTTCACGTTTAGTAATAATAAAAAAAAATACACTGAGAATTAATTTAAATGTTTATGTTTTGACGATGTCCTAAATAGTGTGTAGTGGCGATACAACAACAAGTTTTAATACATAGTAACGTTTTTAAAAGTAACTCGTTTGACTAGTAGGACACAAACATATTCTGCAATTACGCCTAATAAGACGAATAAATGATTAATCATAACTTTTTACATGGCAACCCCAAAAACAGCAAGTTGTAAAAACTTCCAGGTTCCATCCGGCTGACATCCATTGTTACGACACAAAAGAGCTACTGAAAGAATATTCTTGCCACCATTAGTCAAGCAAGTCAAAACCCCTTTAGGTCTGTCCACCGAGTAGAAATGACATGTTCATTTCACGCTCGTACAGTTTGCGTGTACCGTGCCGAATAAATGGATGAGATTTTTCCACTTCGATAGTTTCCATGTTGTGTGATTTTCAATGTGTGTTTTATCTGCGAGGGATCACCGAAACAGAGTGCTGAACATACTCCGGGCTTTTTGTTGCGATCGTTTGCGAGCTCGGCGCAACGCTGGCTTGGAAACACTGTGGTTGTGCATACGGCACACGATATATCGAGCTGCATGCAGCCGCAGAAACTCCATTATTTCCTATTTTTTCTTGTCTCAGGGACAAACCCAAAAAAAATAACAGTGTTTGATTTCACGCAGTCTTTTGTTACAAAAAAGAAAGACGCACTTTTAGGCAGTGTTTAAAATATTGTTCTTTACGATTTGACGCTGTCAAAAAGCGTAAACCACATCCAACTATTTTTGATTTAACACCTTATATGTACTGATTTTACTTTCTACGAAATTATTTTAGCTAGAAACGACCTACTCGAAATAAATTATAATCAAATAATTGATTTATAAAGTACTTGTCTAGATATTTATTTTCAAAGCAGATGCCTGGTTTAATAAGATATTTGAGTTGTTACTACTAATTGTTTTATAAACAAATTATACGTAGGTAATTATTACAGAGTGTTTTTTTAAATGTTTTTTTCTCTTAGTATGCAGGGTTGCCTGGAAGAGAGCCCTTAAAGCGGTAAGGCCGCCGTTGCTCGTATTGAGTTGTTTGCTTTTGTTCTTGTATAAGTTAAAATTATGAATATGAGCAATAAAGTCTTTATGTCTCTGTCTTTACTATAGGCACTAGAACTTGCTATATCGTAAAAACAAGTATTTTCAAATAAAAGGCAAAATGAATTATGAACCATTTCGAATGCTGGTGTAAAAAATAAGGCAAAACGAGGAATGAAAAGGTAATTCATTCGGCAGATATTGAAGCCGCCACTGTTAAACCATTATTTAGAGAAGAAATGGAACCAACAATTTCCTCCAAGCGGTATTTAATGCTGAATGAAAATTTGTGTTTTGGTACAGTTTAATTCTATGGTCTACTTGTCTTTTTATGTTTATTTTTATGTACAGCCGTTTTTTTGTGTCTTATTCGAATTGTGTTACTTGTATGCCGTGTGATGCTGGCTTAGTAGAGCCTCACTCTATTTCTTTCCTGCGAGTGTACGAGCGAGAGGCGACTAAGGGACTGTTCATGTGTATTTCAATTCGAGGCGATAGGCTGATAATATGTCACTATAGTGATACATGATTTTTCTGAAATGGCCCTGAAATATTTGTCAGATAAGGCTATAGCGACCGTATTTTGAAGCCGTTAACGCTCTGCCTGCCCCATACAGAATAAAGGCGTGATAAGTATATGTGAAACCTTAAAAAACAATTGAATTTTAAAAATAAGATCAGACATCATACTAATGTGCGCAGTTTATATTTTTGTTACTTTTAAATTAATATATTTATATTCCTGGTGGTTCTAGTGGAACATCAGTATGTACCATTAGAGCCACCAATGGTTCTACGCGGTGGTTCAAGCGGTCCCAGGGGTAATTGTCACTTTAAGTTAAGTTAACCAACCTTATTTGGTTTTAAACCTAAGATGAGTACGTCTAGAGGAACATTTCTGTCTCGTCAGTTGTGAGAAATTCAATTTACTTAAACACTTTACACTTCAAAGACATTTTCAGCTAGTGTGTTAATTTCGAAGAGCTAGTATTTCAAAATTACATTACCTACACTGAAATTTCCGCCGCGCCGCTGGGTTCCATTTGTCGCTTCAACGTACATGCAATATAACTGGCAGACATTTTCATGGAACTCTTTTGTGAATTATATTCGCACTCTGAATGTTTTCAACGATGCAAATGGGTAACTGGAAAATGGACTTCCAAATATAACTTTTAATTAGAAACAATATTGAAGCTAAAAATGCAGAACATGTTTGTTGCAAATAATTGTCTAAAATTATTACTATTCTCATTCAATGTTATACAAAAAAAAATAACAATTTCTAAGCTAATATTTTGACGCTTTCTTTTATACAGGCCCCTAGTTTAGTAAGTTTAATTGCGGACGGTCCGTGCTTACGGACGAAATGAAAAAGGTTGCCTGTAATTTTGTTACATACATACATAAATCACGCCTATTTCCCTGAGTGGTAGGCAGAGACTAGTTCCTTCCACTTACCATGATCCTGGCATACTTCTTTCGTCTCTTCTATATTCATCAATCTTATGCATGCTCGTCGGTTTAGGGTACTCATGGCTGTAAAAAAAAAACGGCACAAAAAGTAGCATATTTGTTAAAATTCACAATTTACATACAAAAACACGAAATTTTCTCAAATGTCGTCCCAAGTGTAAAAAAGGTAACAGCCACATGAATTTAAACGTATTTTTCATCTTATGACCTATATTTTTGATCTAATATATATTTTTTATTTGTTTCTGTGAGAGCCCTATTTTGAAAACAAGAATGTGACAATAATAGGAGACCCAAAATTTCCGCACGCGGTGACAGCACATGACGTTTCGGTGTCTTTGGAGTCTACTTAAATACCACCAACCTACTAGGTATTTCATAAAATATTACTTTAGTCTTCTTACATACACAGCAGTAGCAAATAAAAAAGGAAAAGTAAATGTTTAAAGGCTCGCATAAAACTAAATTGTAACACCTTTTCATACCGCAGCAAATAGTATAAATCTCTTATGCAGGTAAAGAGGTGGCAGTCCGCGCCTTAAATATTTATCAAGCGACGTCGAGGGCCTCCGACCCTGCGGCTATAACACCAGCAGAACATGGATAATGGACCTGCTTATTTTTTTTTTATTTCATTCAAGAACATCGAATTAAAGAAAAATACTGTTGCACCTAATAGATAAAAGTGTGAGCCGATACTTCTTTTATAGACAACACTTTTCAAATGATCGCGTAGATCGAAGCCTTATGAAATGCTTGCTCTTCATACTTGTAAAAATGAATCCTTCTTGTATGTAATTAAGGTATATTTTGTTAAAAAGTTAACTAAATAGGCAAGTTAGGTTAGTTCAGTAAAGTTTTTCGTAGCACCTCGTAGACTGCACATAGCAGTAGCTACGCGTGCTTATCACGCCACCTTAAGATAACACGTGATAAAAAACTAACTTGAACAATTAATAAAATAATAAATTAATTGGTATGGTTTGTATTGTTCACATACAATTTAAAATGCTCTACTTATTTTGTTATTATAGGGATAAACATCGTATATAGGAAAGCCACTTGAATCAACCATATATTAGGTGTTTTGAGTTATTTTAAAGTGAGTTGCTATTATGAATTAAGTATTTTATTTGTCAATTATCTAGTGATCTGTGGGATTCGAATTTTAAATAATGGCGGTCTCCCACTGCTACTGGACTTGACTTTGATAACATACATACAAACACAATATATACAAACATTTCTCCGAAACTATTGAACTATAATCATAGTATGTTATTTCCCCGTTTTTGTCGTGAAACAAGCTTCCTCTATGTTGAATTGTTTCAATTAATTTTATTTACTTCAAAAGCCTAATCTTCACAATATTTCATCAGTAGAAAGAGAAAGAGCACGTCATGAATATGTTTTACATGTAGATAGAGAAGGGAAGCACACCTAAGAAAGATATATTTTTCCTGATGGCATAGGTATGTCAGCTCATTTCACGTCTAAGCGAAGTAAACATGAAGTAAACACACTCTTCTGGCATATTTATTCTGTTATCTACCTGACCTATGCAATGTTGTGGTATATCCGTAAAATCACAAACTTCAATGTTTTTACCCACGGCGGAGCGGTGACGGTACGTATGCGTTTGGGGTGCGGTTTTATCTTCGTTCGTCTCATTATGTTCGGATTACGAACTCGATAACAGTTGTAAATATTACAGTTTCTTCTCAAAATCTGAAGTAATGTCTTCGGCTACGCCTCGTGTGATAAACGGACACTCGCATTCTAATGACCATAATTTATTTTAGTTTTAAGATAGTGATTAAAATAAAAATAGTAGTTTATGCAACTGTCATATAATGGGGGTCATTAGAATGCGAGTGTCTGTTTATCACACGAGGCGTAGCCGAGTGTGATAATAGATTGACACGAGCATTCTAATGCCTCATTATATGCAGTTGCATACACTATTTTATCTACACTCTAAAAAATTTACTCAGTTGAACACTTTTCCAAACGTCCGCACCGGCGATTGCAAGGCCCGATACATGGTCAAATTCAATACGAGAACGTAATATGGCTTGATATGAATTTTTGAAGATTCTTTACTAACAGTTGTTTAGATGTCGTGTCTCAACAGCAAATAACTAAACAACTGAACAACAACTGAACAACACTGAACAACAACTGAACAACAACTGAACAACATCGGAATAACATCTGAACAACAACTAATCAACATCTGAACAACAACAAAACAAAAACCTATTAAAACAACTGAACAACATCCGAAAAATTACCGTACAACAACAACTATCAGGTGCGGCGGAAGATAGCGATTTTAGTATTGGAAAAAAAACCTTCGTTTCATTTCTCAACTTTATCGTATTAAGAGTTTTCTCATTAAGTCATTACGCTTCTGTAATTTATAGTAAACCCTAGTTTTTATAGGCAGAATGCATAAAGTAGGTCATTATGCATCTGTTTTCGAATTCATAATTCGAACATTATGAGACGAGTGTATATAAAATTATAAATGACAGTCGCATAAACTATTTATTTATTTATTTATTTATTTACGATTTATTGTTCACATGAACATTAAAGAGAAAAACACATAAAGAATACAGACACAACAGGCACTGCTTATCTCTAATAAGAAATTTCTTACAGCAGACCTAGGGAAGAGTAATGGTATTATACGATATGGTACTATTATTATGTAATAGACTTCAAAACCACTGCTCCTATTTTAATGCGATTTTCAGTGATGGGTTTACATTAAATTGGTGCACGTACGGCAAAGACTCACCAAGGAATGCTGCATTATACATTTTTATCCGTTTTCAATCACATTTTAAATATATATACCTACCGATGTAAAAATTTTCATCTTTTTAAAATTGGTTATAAAGCTTGACATTGTTTCAGTTTAGGAAATTGGTATAAATTGATTTTTAACGATTTCTTTGAAATGCCACAAACTATGAAATTTATAATTAAAAATTTTAAAAGTGACAACAACGTTATTTTCTACGACGGCAGCGAAAGTTTACTCACAAACGGTTATTTAAAAGTTAAATTAGTTGTGTCTCCATTATTTCAGGCAGGTAATAGCCAGGTTGGTTGTTGTAGAAATATTGAAAGCAAGTAAAGGTGAATCCCCACCTGCTGAATCCCCACCACAGTACCGAGTGTAGTTTTACCGGATCCGGTTGTTAGATGAATGAAATTTTCTAAATCCTATAAAAAACCGATTATCATGTCATACGTCGCTGCGTCAAATTGTGACTGTCATTTGGGGCTGTCAAGAACCGCAATATAGTCCGGTGCGTGTGCAATTCTAAGAATGGCCCGATTTCCGAGCGGTCAGTACCTCTGCCTGCTACGCCGAGGGACGTGGGTTCAATCCCCACAGGACTGATTTATTTGTTAAGTCAATTGTCGAATATTTGTGTTTAGTCTTGGTGTTTTTTCATGTTTCATATTATGTCTTCATTTGCAAAAAAATATTTAAGTATTAGTATTAGTTATCTTGTTCTCATAGTATAGTCTGGATTGAACCGTTCTTATGCCGCGCGCATAAGACAGGGTTTCGGATGTCTTTCCGGAGGTGAACTTGACAGTACAAGTTTGGGGCTGTGTATTTCGTCCAGGGATACATAATCATATGAAGCGAAAAATGACCGGTAATACTCGGGATAAAATCTTGACTAAATTACTTCATGCGCTATACGTATAACAAACGTGCGTGTACAAAAATAAAAAAAATAAAAAAATAAAAAATATATAACAATACATTAACAGCTCTACAGTCCTTTGCTAGATATGACCCCCCTCGCCCCTATCTGTAATTTCAGGCTACAGCAATCAGACAAGCGAGTAAAAGGTATTATAATTATTTAGTTGAAAACTCTGACACCAGGGTTCATCGTGTCGTTGGATGACTCCGTGTCCCACACGATAAGAGAGATTATTTAGTTAAATTTGTAATGTCATTCCTTATTGCCTATTTGTAACCCAAAAACTAAACTCTCTAACAGCATATGGGTTGGCTGGAAGAGATCTCTTCTAAAGAGATAAGCCTGCCTTTCCGACAAAATGTTGATATGGTCTTTTCTGTGTACTTTATGCAATAACGATTATAATACGGGGTGTAAGGGACAGTCCTCCGAATACTTATAGGGTGCATACAGTACATGAAACTCAACAACTTTCCCTAAGAAACATATATCAGGAAACGACAAAAAATATTCGATCTCTCAAACAAAACCACAATCAACGGACTGCATATACTATGGGAAGTCAAAAAAAAATACGTTTCCTGTTCTATTTTTTTATAGGAAGTTGTTCAGTTTCATGGTCAGAATGCACCCTATCAGTATTCGGAGGGCTGTCCTTTACATACATACTTAAACAAATCACGCCTTTATCCCTTACGGGGTAGGCAGAGCGTTAAAGGCCGTAAACCGGATATTATCACTACGTCTGACAAAAGGTTGCGGGTCAATCAGATAATTGTGTATCACTTTAGTGACAGGTTGCCAGCCCATCGCCTAAAATTGCAATACACATCTAACCCTCGAGTCCCTTAATCGCTTCTTACGGCATCCACGGGTAAGAATTGGGGTGATGCCATTTTAAGCCGGTTTCCCTGCATCCCGGCAGCCGGCTGTCCCTTACACCTCTTATAATATATAAAGCGCGAGATCGCTATACATACTGAAGCAAAGAGCGTTATATTTATTAGCGGGCGCCTCGCTGCTGGAGCAGATAATGCAGCGCGTGTTATCAGCCGCAGCAAATCCACTCGCACCCTGTATAGTCTGTGGTAAGTCATAGGGATGTGAACCAAATAATCTAGGAAGAATTTGAAACGCGATAATTCTATAAAGTATAAATCAGTTAAAGAAATTATGCAGTTTCACGCGACTTACTTGTTAATTTAGTAGAGAGTTTAGCCCCATACGGTTTGGCTAGATAGGACAGCCTTCTTCATGGAGGTTGACAGATCACATACGCCCGCCCGTCCCGTCAGCTGTGATTGCCGAACACTGCGGGCCGCGGTTTGCTGCGCTCGCGTCGAGACGGTAGATGGCGCTGCAGAAGCCGCAGATAATGACACATGTCGTTTAATAATAAAATCATTTTTTTTTTTCTAAATTACACATTGTTTCATATCCGCGGGCCATGAAAACTATTTTTGAAATTACGCATGCTCACCACCTAATAGTCAGATGCAGGTTTCAAAGCTTTGGGGCTAAAATTGTAGAGTTCGACAATAAAGGCTTTTTAAATTGTCTTTTCATTAGTACCTCCTGTTACAGCATTTTATAATATTTACTAGTAAAAGGCGATTTTCGAACTTGACGTTCATTGACTTCACGTTCGCAATTCCTTTTCATCTGACCGACGCATGCGTTACGGTGCGCTATAAATACGCAACAATGGACATCAAGTGTGACGCCCGACTAAACGCAATTAACCTCTCACATGTTTTTTTAGATCTGATATTTTTAGATATAAGATTTTTGGTGCGAAGTCGCATCCCTGGTGTAGTAGCGGCTCGGAGGTGGAGCTCTCTATTTCAGTGTTGGCAGACTATGGAACTTTGATAAGCTGCTACAGACAACCCGGGGAGCTCTTACTGTGAACAGTATTCCCTACATTCCAATTTAATTGGTAAATAGTTGAACTGTTGTTAACTTATTGTGGCATGCAAGTTAGCTGGCAAGGCATAGACAAACAAAATTTCACAACTTTTGAGCATAGTAAATGCTTATTTATAGTTTTGGAAACGAACATCATACATTAATATGCAGCATATTCAGTTAACGGTATAGCACATCAACCTACCCATTTCAGGAATAAATTTATACTGGTTCTACCTTAAACACCAGTGTATTTAAAAACTTGCAAAATTTTCTACCGCGGGCCGGATTTGAACTCACGACTTTCACCATCACTAGGTGTCGACGCCTCTTCTTTGGGCTACTGCGATTCATCCATTTCCGAATATTGCAAGTTTTCTTATATTGTATGCCTTACACGAGAAGTGTTATTTAAAAATTTTTAACCAGAGTATATAAATCTACCCATTTAATAGATCAACTTATACCCGTTGATCCTACTAACTGTATAAAAAACAAATTTAAAAGAGTAGGTCAATATGCTGGTGATAGTACACTTTATTACGAACCGAGGTCAAACATTAAACTACCTGCCACTTTGAATTGTTTTTACGACTACAGCCTCTGTTTGTTTCCTACTCAGGAAACATCCCTTGCTCGGTTAAACGAGCAGAGTTATTAATCGTTCTTATCAGTTACTTTTACAACAGCATTTCGAAGCAACGCACTGAAGGACTATACTGTGTCTAAGTAGCTAATTACAAAATCTAAACAGACTAGATACAGAGGGAAACATTATGCCCTGTGACATAAAATTTATATAAATATAAGGGCAGAGTTATTCATCGACAGAGCCTCGATACCTCTTCTTTTTAGCTATTGTAATGTCATCGACACTCAACTGTCATTCTATTTCAGACACACACACATTTTCATACATATACATTTAAATACCATCACCAACAACTATTAGGTCATGCATTTTTTTTTTGGAATAAGTGTCTATTACCTACTTTTTTACTTATTAATAAATATAGTTTTCTTTCTTCTTTTATTTTGTATAACATAAATTAGTACCACTAGTACCTACTAACCTACCTTTTTGAATACATACAGCTTTGTTACTACCCAAGGAAGAACCGAGTTATTCCAACACAAGTAGTTTCCTTACTTAAACAGGGAAGACTCAAACACATGCTGCATTGTATTTTTTGCTAATAAAGCTTTTTTGTGATTCTCTATACTTCAAATTATTATGAGCGGGATACGAAACGGCCTTCTCTTCTCTTTTCGTGTGGGACACCGAGTCGTCCAACGATCCGAAGAAACCTGGTGTCAGAGTTTTTCAACCGCCTACTACTAGTAGTAGGCCTCTGACATGGTTGTGTAACGACCGCCGTCTAAGTAATCATAGATAGCAACCGGGACCGACGGCTTAACGTGCCCTCCGAAGCACGGAACTATTTCTTTTTCAGACAATCAGGTGGTTCACCCTGCAATGTCCGAACCAGACCGGGAACAAATTCACAAAGTGATAAATATCAACTTTGTGAGTGTCCCACCGAGAATCGGACCCGGAACTTTTGCGTCGCAGGCAGTCGCACTACCACTGCGCCACATCGGCCGTCAAACATCGAAACAGCCAAAACCATCCAACTGACACTCTATTCAGACACAATTAAGACGCTTTTCAAATAGCGAAATACGGCCTCAGTTCGAGGCAAGTTACCGAATGACTATACTCCTTCCAAGTTGGTATTTAAAAGAATGTAAACAAACTAGATAAAGAAGGACAACATTATACTCTGCGATAGAAAATGGATAGAAATCAATAGCTGTTACTCAGCCCCAGTATCCCTTTTGTCTAATGTCGGCCGATGTGGCGCAGTGGTTGAGCGACGTAAAGGTTCCGGGATCGATTATCGGGGACACCTACAAAGTTGATATTTATATGTTTGTGAATTTGTTCCCAGTCTGGTTTGGACATTGCAGACTCAACCACCAGATTTTCCGAAAATAAAATGGTTCCGTGCTTCGGAGGGCAGTTAAGCCGTCAGTTCCGTTTGCTTAGACTGCGGTCGTTACAAAACCATGTTTGAGGCATACTACTTCTGACACCAGGATTAATAGGGTCGTTGGACGACTCGGTCTCCCACACAAAAAGGAAGATGAAGTAACACTGTTAACATTCTCATTAATAGGTACATACTTGGACAAAATATGAAAGTTTTCGATCTAACTGTAGAAGAATGTTATTATGAGTCCGAAAACCCTAAAAATATTTACCATCACACTCAACACATCATACACCCACATTATACTAAAACTAAGCCCGAAGCCGTCTATAGTCGTCCGTATGCCGTATGATGCCGGCTCAGAATAGCATCACCTCATTTCTTTTCCGTGGGTGTGTCGTAAGAACCGTCTCAGGGACTCGAGGATTAAATGAGTATTGCGATTTGCGATAGGCTGACAACCTTTCACTATCGTGATACACAATCTTCTGAATGACCCTCAAATGTTTGAAAACTTGCAAAATTTTCAAGTGCAGGCAGGATTTGAACCTGCGACTTTCGCATTACTGGGCTACTGCATATTACTAGTGGTGACGCCTCTTCCATCTGGGCTACCGCAGCTCGAGCTGCAGTAGCCCAGTAATGCGAAAGTCGCAGGTTCAAATCCTGCCCGCACTCGAAAATTTTGCAAGTTTTCAAACATTGTATACCTAACACGGGAAGTGTTTTAAAAATTTGGTATTCGACCCTCATATGTTTGTCAGACGTGGCGTAAATGTCCGATTTTTGACCCCGCAGTGGATATAGGCGTGACGTATGTATGTTACGTAAGTTCCAACGCACCTCGGTAGGTAAAATACTTGGCAAGGATTTTGCATAAAATATTCTTATTATTTTTGGCGGTTTGCCCTGTGATGTTTTGCGATTTTGTCCATGACTAGTTCAATGTCCATCATAGAAAAGTTTTACTTCTTAGTTTGGTTAAGTAGCATCAATTGTTATCTGTGACTGTCATCTGGTGACATTATTATGTAATGTGAAATGTGTAATTATTATGGTTAGTGCCGTACAGTTAGCGCGTTTTAAACTCGGGAAAAAGTTCATTTACCTCTCGTGCAAACTGACGCAAATCATGACGTGACAGGTCAGTTAAGGGCAGGTTGTATGGGAAGACAATGAACTTTTCCCGAGTCTAAAACGCACCAACTATACAGGGTTATTTTTTTATTCACTTCGGAAATTTTACAGGGTGATTCTACTCTTGATTCTGAACAAATTTTATTATGGGGTCACCTGCGAAATCGCGACAAAATAAACAGCAGGTGACCCCATACTAAAAAATGTTCAAAATCATGAGTAGAATTGCCCTGTAAAATTTCCGGGGTGAATAAAAAATATCCCTGTAGGATATTATTGCAGTGTACTATACGTGTGGGTACTACCAGTATTATTATCTATTCTTATGGTACCATAGAGTAGTAGAAATCACATAGAGATGACACTCCCGCTCCAGACGCACTCAAGGTCAATCCGTCTGGCTGTCTCTTAGCGAACAATTCAGTCGGGAGTGCGCTTCGCCGCGGAAACGTTCGTCGTGCGGGTCGAATTTTCATTTTTTGTGAAAAAATTAGCAATGCCGAATTATTGTGGTGTGTATGGCTGCAAAAGTAAGTTTTTTTAATTTGCCTAAAGATGAGCCAAGGTAAGTGATGATTTTACAGTAAATACCTAGGTACCTACCATTCGTTATTATACGTAATTGTTGTGTGTACTCCTATTTTTACTTACGTAGGTACCTAGTTTCCATTTTCTAATTTAAACTACCTAGGTGCCTAAGTCATTGTTAGCTGATAATGATAAATAAGCACATTCGTATCGTAGGTATGTTTTGCACCTATTTTAAAATTCTGTATCTACCTATTGACAATAAAATGGTAAGGTAAGACTTTAAAACGGGTAAATATTTTGCTCCCACGGGAAAACTGTTAGCAGCGGTCGCAACCGCAACCGCTTGACTGGCCGCTAGTGTAGTATGGAATAAAATTATTGGCACGTGACAGCCCCGACTTAAAGCGCGGGAGAGTTCGGGCCGTTACGGGCTGCGGGGGGAAGTAGGTATTTAAAGCGCGGCTTTTGGGGCCCAGACAAAGGAGTTTCGTTTCTATACGCAGTATTATTATCTATTCTTATGGTACTACAATAAACCAGTTAATCGCTAACCACCGTGTTTGATTGACGCTCCACTGGCAACGAGTTCGGTTTTTTTTTCTACGCGTGCAGTACTTACATTTGCGTTAAAATGCCAATCGGTAAATTAGAGCCTTTCGATTTGGCCACTAATAAATGGCCGGTGTACATTCGGCGTGTTGATCAGTATATAAAATTGAATGATATCAAGGATGAGGTTAAAGTGTCGTTGCTGATTACCGTCGTGGGTGATAAAACGTATAGGTTAATGTGCGACTTGTGTTCTCCGGATCTGCCAGAAGATAAAACTTATAAGGACTTGGTGCAGGTGATGACGGATCATCTGGAACCGCAACGATCCGAGATTGCGGAGCGCCACGTGTTCCGGCAGCGCCGGCAGCGCGCCGGCGAGCCGCTCGTTGATTACCTACAGGCGCTAAAGCACCTCGCGGCTACATGCAATTTTGGAAAATGTGCAACCTGTTCCACTCTCGAGATAAACTTAAGGGATCAGTTTGTCTCGGGTTTGGCGAGTGAGGCCATGCGTTCTAGAATATTCGCCGAGGAAGACGTTCAGTACAAGAAAGCGGTGGAACTGGCATTATCTCTAGAGGCCGCAGAGAAGCACGCGGAGGTGAGCGCGACCACGGGGGCCGCACAGACCTCAGGTGCAGGCGGCGAGGCAGGCGAAGGCATGCATTATGCGCGCTCCGGGCGCGGTGGGCAGCGTGGCCGGCAGGCGGCCGGAGGCCGCAAGGCGGGCGCGGGCCCGCAGGCCGCGGTGGCCGGCGGCAGTGGCACCGGCAGCGGGGGCGCGACCCGTTGCTGGCGGTGCAACAAGCCACACCATCCAGATCGTTGTAGGTTTATACACTACACTTGTGATGCGTGTTTAGAAAAAGGTCATTTAAAAGTGATGTGCAGAAAAGTGCGTAACAGTGATCGTAGTAGCCGACAAAATTACGTAAGTGATGATGACGATTGTGAATCGGACGACATGTTTAACATCCACTCTGCGGCGCAAGGTAACGAGCCATTTTATATTGATATAAACGTCGATGGAAAAGTGATCAAATTTCAAATTGACACGGGTAGTCGGGTTTCGGCTATAAGTGAAAAGTTATATCGAAGCGTGTTTAACCACAAGGAACTCATTAGCGATAATTTACTACTACGAAGCTACTCGGGCACACGAATCGAATCGCTTGGATATATTTCTGTGAATGTTAAACTAGGCGATGTTCACGGCAATTCGTTGCGTCTTTATGTTATTAAGGATGGCGCGTGTCCGTTATTGGGCAGGGAATGGATACGCATTCTTAAGTCTACACCGACATTGCTAAATAAAATTATCGACGATGGGTTTGTGAACCAGTTGTGTGCGGAATTTCCGGAGGTATTTAGTGATAAGCTAGGTACATGTAAACGCACCATTCAATTACAGCTTAGTAACCAGGAACCGGTTTACGTGCGCGCGCGGCCGGTACCACTTGCATTGCGCGAGCGGGTCGAGCGAGAGTTAGCTCGACTTGAGGCCGATGGTACTATTTACCGTATAGACCAATCAGATTATGGAACCCCTATTGTGCCAGTAGTTAAAGAAAACGGTGATATACGTATCTGTGGGGATTACAAAGTGACGATTAACCCAAAATTAAAACGCGATTTTTACCCTCTGCCTCGTATTGAGGAGTTGTTTGCGAATTTGAGTGGTGGCGAAAAATACACTAAAATAGATCTCAGACACGCATATGAACAATGTCTCATTTCGGAAGAATCTCGCCCTTATACGGCGATTACAACACATATGGGTACATTTGTGTATAAGCGTACACCGTACGGGCTATCTTGTGTGCCGGAGAAATTCCAAAAAATTATGGAAGAAACTTTACGACGCGTACCCAAATGCGTAGTATTTTTAGATGACGTATGCGTGACTGGGGCTACGAGACAGGAACACATGAGTAATTTGCGAGCTGTACTTGAAAGGTTGCGTAATATGGGGTTAACTGTTAAGCTAAGTAAGTGTCGATTCTTGCAAGATAGTGTTAAATATTTAGGATTTATCATCAATAAAGACGGTTTAAGGCCGGATCCATCTAAGTTGCATGCTATTTCAAACGCACCCATCCCAAAAGACGTTACACAACTAAAAAGCTTTTTGGGTATGCTGAATTATTACGGTAAATTTGTAAAAAATTTGAGTACATTATTGCATCCGCTTCATAATTTGTTACGTAAAGATGTTAATTGGAATTGGGACTCAAAATGTGAGGAGGCGTTTGCTAGGGCGAAGAGCGTCCTCCTGAGTGAAAATGTTCTCGCACATTACGAGGAGGGGCGCCCACTTGTGCTGTCGGTGGATTCGAGCGCCTACGGGCTGGGCGCGGTGCTGGCGCATCGCTACCCCGACGGGAGCGAGCGCCCGATCAGCTGTGTCTCGCGCACACTCAGTGCGGCCGAGCGTAATTATAGTCAATTAGGTAAAGAAGCGTTGGCTATATTATTTGGAATAACTAAGCACCATCAGTATTTATTTGGACGGCGTTTCTTATTGCGCTCGGATCACCAACCTCTTACATATATTTTTGGAGACAAAGGGGGTATTCCCCAGACAGCTGCAAGTAGGCTGCAGCGCTGGGCAGCACGCCTAGCAGCGTATGACTTTAACATCGCGTTTGTCAGGTCTGCTGACAATGGACCAGCTGACGCGTTATCGCGGCTGCCTCAGGAGGGCCGCTCAGTAGATTCGGTAACTTACATGAATTTAGTACAAGAATCTATGCCGTTAAATTTCAGAGATGTAGCTAAAGAAACTGAACGAGATCGTATATTAAGTAGAATAAAAGGTTATATTATGTTTGGCTGGCCATCAGTCGCAAGCTGTGACGAAGAGAAACCATATTTTTCCAGAAAAAATGATTTAGTTCTTGAAATGGGGTGCCTGATTTATAAATATAGGATTGTTATACCTACCACATTACGCGAAAAATTTTTAAATGAGATTCACGACGGACATCTCGGTATGAATAAAATGAAGAATTTGTCTAGGAGCTACGTATATTGGCCGAACATAGATCGCGACATTGAGGACGTGTGCCGCCGGCGCTGCGAGCCGTGCGGCGTGGTGCGCGACGCACTTCCGCACGCGCCCGTACACCCTTGGGAGTTTCCCATGCATCCGTGGCAGCGCCTGCATGCTGACTTTGCAGATTGCGGTGGTCGGCGGTATTTCATTTTAGTCGATGCTCACTCTAAGTGGATCGAAGCCGTGATGATGAAGGGCACTGACGCGGTATCAACAATCAAAGTGCTAAGGGGAATTTTCGCGCGTTTTGGTATCCCAGCACAGCTCGTGACTGACAACGGGCCACCGTTCTTATCTAATGAATTTAAGCTTTTTTGTGAGAAAAACTGTATCAAACATGTGACCTCGGCTCCTTATCGGCCGCAGGGAAATGGGGCCGCGGAAAATGCTGTAAAGTCGGTTAAAAAAGCCATCAAAAGAGCTATTCATGAATGTGTAGACGTCGAAACAGCCTTGAACAAATTTCTTTTTCAATATCGCAATTGTGCCCACTCGACCACAGGCATTTCGCCGGCCGAGGCGTTGCAGGGGCGGCGCCTCCGCTCGCGTCTAGATGCGTTGCGCCCCGACCGTGCGGCAGCCGTGCGCTCGGCGCAAGCTTGCCAGGAGTCCGCCGCGCCTGCTGCGCTTCGGTCTCTTGCGTTAGGAGACACAGTTTTAGCCCGTGACTATACCGCAAGAGGGGGCAAGTGGTCAGAGGCATCAGAGGGCACAGTTGTAAAGAAAACAGGTCCCGTTTCCTATAAAGTGGACATGGGTCAGGGGTTAGAATGGCGCAGACACGTTGATCAATTAATTTCAACAAACAAAAATAGATTTTCCTTGGCGCGCGCAAATACTGCCCCCGACCCAGAGGTTTTGAACACTGATAAAGAGACCGACAGCACATCGAAGGGTGAGGCGGAGGGAGCAGCTCAGGTCATTGTGTCTGAAGATGAGAATAGAAGTCAGGAGTCTATTTCACCGCCTCAACAAGTACCAATTAATCAGCCACAGGAGCCGAAGGTGCTCGCTCCGCCGCCACCGGGCGCTTCGGCTCGTGCACTGCGTGCATATCAACGAGCACAGAAGTTAGTTGAGCAGATTGATTAGATGTTATTAATCTATTTCAGAATATCTGTAATTTAGTGAGGAGAGGTGCAGTGTACTATACGTGTGGGTACTACAATAAACCAGTTAATCGCTAACCACCGTGTTTGATTGACGCTCCAATTATTACATCATTCGCATTCAAAGAAAACAGCCACAAATACAATTGATAACTTTGCTGAAGCGTTTTGCAACTTACAATGTTTGCATATTCACTGTCGCCTGGTCCTTCTCTCGATAAATGCCACGGGGGCGGAAAATGAAATTCATCGCCGTATGTCTCGTAGTAGTTGATGCAAAATTTTATTCAAGCTTTCTTTTCTTTTCCTGAAATATTTTTTTATGGAAAGTTATTCAGTTTCATAGTCTGAATGCACCCTATCAGTATTCGGAGGGTTGTCCCTTACACTCTGTATATAAATAAACTCTGTATAAAAATATATTTTATTGGACAACCAACTTATACAGAAGACACTACTTATAAACCAATTATAGGTGTTCACTAAAAAAATAACACTAAACGAAGCAAGCAGCTAATCACATGAAAGGGCCATTAGCAAAGTATGCAATCTTCTTCTTTTCGTGTGGGACACCGAGTCGTCTAACGACCCGATGAACCCTGGTGTCAGAGTTTTGCAACCGCCAACTACCACTAGTAGGCCTCTGACATGATTGTGTTACGACCGCCGTCTAAGTTATCATAGACAGCAACCGGGACCGACGGCTTAACGTGCCCTCCGAAGCACGGAACCATTTCTTTTCGGACAATCAGTTGGTTCACCCTGCAATGTCCTAACCAGACCGGGAACAAATTCACAAAGAGATAAAATATCAACTTTTGTGAGTGTCCCACCGAGAATCGAACCCGGAACCTTTGCGTCGCAGGCAGTCGCACTACCACTGCGCCACATCGGCCGTCAAGTATGCAATCATACGTATCATCAAATATACCTAGTGAAGTACAACAAGACGAATTTCCATGCCTGCAACCAACCACACAACTACCTTATTTGCTATCAATTTTTTTATCATTCTTAAAGTTAGGAACTTCTTATAGTGAAATATTTAAGTAACATAGTTTTAACTTCAAAGTGATTTAATGATAAAGAAATGTCTATAGATATCGAAATATTTATGATTATTTAAAATGAAGTTGTCTAAAAACCTTTTCATTCAATAATTCTTCTTCTTGATGAAATAAAATAGCATAAATGTGTACATCGCCGATTGAGTATGGAATTCGATATTTTGTTTGTGTCTGAATTGCAACGCAAACTCTTGCCAAGAAATTATCTTTAAAAGCGCTGATATTTCAGTCCGAACCTGTTTAGTGCTGCATCAGCGAATATTTTGTGACTTTGAAACCTATCTGCAGAAAATTACTAGTTTAGTCATCCATACGAGCGATTAGAGTTTATCTCGCATTTAGAATCCATTGAACGAACGTAAATTACACTGATTTGCTTTATAAGCTTTTAGAGAGATGTAAAAAATTTTGCTATTGTCTGCACTAAAAGGTACTAAAAGTTTTCAAACGTTGGATGTGTATTCGTCCTATAAATATAAACATTTATTTAAACTTTTGCGACTTTCGTGACATTCAAAAACACATTTAGTAAGTATTATATAACTATTATGAAGCTATTTGAATCAGAATAGCCCCTATTCTGCTGTGTGATGCCAGATTAGAATAGCATCATCCCAATGCTACCCGTGGGGCCGTGGGTGTCGTTAAAACCTTCTGAGGGATAAATAAATTCATCCAGGAAATGGACAGCAGCGTTCCCTGTGAAAGCAATATCTTGCACTGCGCTCGCCAATTCGCCCGCCAAGCGAGGTTAGAATGGCATTATCCCCCAATAGGGAGTGACTGTATAGCAGTAGACTGTTGTGGCTGTTAATGTAAATGTTAATGATAAACCCTTTTCAGTATACAAATAATTCTGTCTAACTGGCTGGGTAATCTTTGATATACATACCTCAATATGAAACTAGCGGCCGATGTGGCGCAGCGGTAGTGCGACTGCCTGCGGCGCAAAGGTTCCGGGTTCGATTTCCAGTGGGGCACTCACAAAGTTGATTATAATCACTTTATGAATTAGTTTCCAGTCTCGTTAGGACATTGCAGGCTGAACCATACATGATTGTCCGGTAATCTTTGCTATACAATCGATGAAATAATCACATTACTAGTCCAGGTCAGTATTGCTGCATTGCTGGTTATCATAAGTATATTGAAATGATGATACTCGTGAGATAACTAGTATACTAAATCTCGCTGCGCCGCTTGGCAACTTCAGTTGAACTTGAAATTGACAAAATAGTGCAGCGATAAATACATATATATACATAAATCACGCCTATATCCGTACTAATATTATTAATATAAGATAACGGGTGGCCCGTATAGTGACGTCCAAAGACCAACCAAAGACAAAATTTGAATGCCTTATACCAAGGGGTATCCGAATCACCCCCATGTAAGTATGTTCCGCGATTTTTTGTAGTTTCCGAATTATTCAACTTTTAAAGATGTATGAAGAAAATTTAACTGGGAGGCTATTTTCCTTTTTTTGTATGCTTCAAAGTACAAATCATGAAGATTATGTCAAAGAAATAACCGCTCGAAAAGCCCTTTAACTTAAGAAAATAAGAAAAAAAGCCGGTGAGCTGAAATTTTCCCATACAACTTTAAAAGTTGACTAATTCGGAAACTACAAAAAATCGCGGTACATACATGGGGGTGATTCGGATACCCCTTAGTGTAAGGCATTCAAATTTTGTCTTTGGACGTGACTATACGGGCCACCCTGTATATAATGAATAATAATAAAAAAATATAATATAAATATGAATTATCAATAAATATAAATATAAGATTATATATCTGAGAGTTTGTGTGTGTGTATGTATGTTTGTTACCTCTTCACGCTCAAACGGCTAGACCGATTTAACCGAACACATAGGCAACATTTTACCGCGGGAAAACCACTATTACCACAGAAGTGGCAGCATATATATTTTCCGTAATTTTCAAAACCGCCACTACGGCTTCAATTTACTGTCAAAAGACTCTTTAACAAGAGACCCTTTCACACCCTTTCGGCTTTACTTGTTATTCTGTAACACGCAGTATATATCTCAATATAAAATATACTGAAAGCAATGTGAAAGCACCATAAAGTTTGTTTACTTTAGATATTGCGATATCGTCGTCCAAGAAAACGTATTTTCGCAAAATGTTTACGTTCCATTCGCAAACATCCGTGAACTTATCAACATAACTACTCGTTGCAAATAGGTAAGTCATGTAGACAAACAAACTATGTAAAGTAAGACCAACACATACATACATACATAAATCACGCCTATATCGGACATAAACACCACGTCTGACAAAAGTTTGAGGGTCATATAACTTTTTAAGCACTCGCGATCACTTTCACTCATTTTAAGTATTAGACCGGGTCTCTCGCGATAGTATTTAGGTAAATATTAGTAATTTACCTGTGTCCCGACGTTTCAACACAGTTTCATGTATTGTGGTCGCGGGTTGACTGGGTAAATTACTAATATTTACCTAAATACTATCGCGATAGACCCGGTCTAATACTTAAAATGAGTTTGAGGGTCAATCAGATAACTGTGTATCACTTTAGTGACAGGTTGTCAGCCTATCGCCTAAAATTTCAATACACATATAACCCTCGAGTCCCTTAGTCGCCTCTTACGACACCCATGGGTAAGAAATGGGGTGATGCCATTCTAAGCCGGTATCACACGGCAAGACCAACACAATGAGATAAACAATCGAGTAATTTATACGGGGTGTAAAGGACGGCCTTGCAAATACTGATAGGATGCATGCAGACCATGAAACAGAACCACACAATAAAACAATTTTAAACGGATTTAAGTTGTTTCAATTTTGGATTTTACAATTCCTACGTTTAAAATTGTTTTGAAACTGAACAACTTTCCCTCAGGAACATATGTCAGAAAACGACAAAAAAAAATTTGACCTCCCATACAAAATCAAGATCAGCTGACTGCAATTGCTATGGGAGGTCAAAATATTTTTTTGCGATTCCTGCAATATTTTTTCATGGGGCGCGGGTCTGAGTGCACCCTATAAGTATTTGGAGAGCTGTCCCTTACACCTTGTATATTTTATAAATCAAATAATAATATGTACATTTTTTTAAGTTTCAATACTATTTTAAAACAACAAACTTTTGCATCAAGATAACACTTTAAAAATGGAAGGACGGTAAGATTTTCATAGCACCTATGCTATTGTAAGTTAAGAACAAAAAAGTTGTCCAAAAAAGAAAGCGTGGCATCAAATTTGTATTGTTTCTTATGTAATTTTGATTTATTCTTGGGAGATTTTGAATCAGAAAAGGTCCGTTTCGTGAACCTTTTTTCTTTGCCGTTTTTATCCATCCCCCCCCCCCACTACCCCATAACTCTAGATTATGATGGACGTTTCAAAGTTATATTGCGTACTAATGGAAGCTCCGAAGCTAGGGTATTTTTTTCAAGGTATAAAGCACTTTTTTGCATTAGCGGAATAAATACAATAAGTGAAGCGAAGAAAATCATTAAATTTTTTGAAAAATGGCAATGAATATCATTAAATTTTTTGTTTCTTAAATGAAAATCGTTTTATTGTTATGTAGATAGCGTATCAGTGGCATGGTTTTGGGCGTTTAGTATTCTGTTAACAGTTTGAAGTATAGAATATCACGGTATCTATACACTGAAAAAAATCGAGCCAATCAAGTATGGGATTTTACTTGATAGAAAAAAAAATGAATGAATCAATCAAAAACTTTCATTGAAATAATAATCGCTGTTTGTTGTTCCAATAAAGCTTAAATTGTCAAAAATTTAATCAAGTTATATGATTGATTCTATAAAACAGTTGTATGTTTTTATAATGAAACATTATTAGATTCGATAAAGGAAGTTTTGTTTGTTAGTATAATGCAAGAACATTAAAAACAATAAACTATTTATTTAATTGAATTATGTCGCTTTTTTAATACAAACATTGTTTTGTCTGATTGTATAAGTACTGCTAGTTGAATGAATAAACGCACCATGAACGCACCCGAAACGCGTCGCGACCTGTTACCGACACTTGTCATTTCGTTTGAACCGGCCGGTGCGGTGAGATGTGTCACGTTGAAATCTAAAAGTGTATTGCCGTGTAGTAGTGTATTGTGTGGTGTCCAACGTAATATTCTACATGGATGAAGTCTCGGACCTCCTTATTGCATGGGGTCTCCCAGATCTACGTGCAAATTTTATCAGTAAGTACTTGGCTGACCTGACTGATGCTACCACTTCATTAATTACTACCTAGCTGTTTATAAACTACTCGTAAGGTACTTTTGGTGTAATGGATTATCTATTCGGGTTGCATGGGGTGCTGGCGGCAATAGTCTTCGGCAATTTGAGCTGGGCTTGCATTGCCGCTGGCTAGGCCGCGCGCCTTGAGGCCGGCGAGTAAGCCGGCGACACTATGTGTAGGATTCATGAAACCGAACCTACACCTACAAAACTTAGCAGCAAGGACAGGTGCCAGCACGATGTATACGCATACCTATTGATCAGTAGAGGAGACGTAGTGAAAATAGTTGCATTCTATGACACTAGGCGGTAGGGTTGGACCGCTCCATTACTGCTCTTGTTCTGCGGTAGCGTGCCGGCAGCTGCTGTTGTTGCTGTCAGTTGATTCAACTATTATTTTACAGAAAATGAAATTGATCTTCAAGCACTATCTGCTTTAACCCACGAAGATATCAAAGAATTGATGCCGCCATTAGGCCCTAGAACTCTGTTCGTTAGAAACTGGAAAGCATGGAACCCGAACTTCTCCTCTACCACCAACACAACTATACAAGGAGACTTCAGCGGTGCAGATAATATAAGTCTGAGTGTAAGCTCCTACATACATATATGTACCTAAAGGTATTATTACCTACCTGTACAAGAATCAGGTTAAAAGATAACGTTGGTGTAGAAAGTTAACCCTAGTTACAGAGACCCTACTTGTCTACTTGATAAAATATAATCTTAAACCTATCTAAACTCAGTTTAACAACCACAAGTTGGTATTACAGGCTAGTTAGTGTGTACAAACACCATCCAATATGTTGACGACCGATGTGGCGCAGTGGTAGTGCGGCTGCCTGCCACGCAGAAGGTTCAGGGTTCGATTCCTGGTGGGGCACTAACAAAGTTGATATTTATTACTTTGTGAATTTGTTCCCAGTCTGGTTAGGACATTGCAGGCTGAACCACTGATAATATGTAAGAAAGATGGTTCCGTGCTTCGGAGGGCACGTTAAGCCGTCGTCCCGGTTGCTGTGTATGATCACTAAAACGGAGGTCGATACCATGTCAGAGGCCTACTACTAGTAGTAGGCGGTTGAAAAACTCTGACACCAGGGTTCATCAGGTCGTTCAAAAAAGAAGAAGATCCAATATGTTGTTTGTGTAACTTGACTGCATAGTAGATGATTAGTAAGTAATTAATATTTTAATTTTATTTCAGGAGATTTCAGTTCAAGATTTCATTACTGAAGAATCATCAGAAATAGCTGATGAGCCTGTGGTAGAGGCAGCAGGGCCCTCCATCAGCCAAAACTTCCATGCATATGAGATTTTAGAACCACAAAGTACCAGGTACATTGTCAAAGTACACAGTTTATTGGAATTTCCTATATCATTTTATATCAGCATTGTGTCAAATAAAAATTATATAACATTGCGAAGTCCAAAATAAGGTCCTATTTAATTCAATGCAAATATTTTCAGGGTGTGTTCTACTCATAAAACTGAACAACTTTTCTTAGTAACGTTTTGGACCTCCCATACAAAAATGTTATAAAGTTGTGTCATTTAGTATGCGAGAGCCAAATTTTTTTTTTCAAATTTTCGAAAAAATGTTTCTAAGGAAAGTTGATCAGTTTTATGAAAAGAACACACCCTGAAAGTATTTTCACTGAATTTAATAGGACCTTATATAATATATGTCGAAAAAGGAAGAAAAGAGAAGAGATAATAAGAGAACGCAATGAAAAGAGGGGGAGCCTGTACACGTACAGGCACGCACGCCTGAACATCAGGATGCCACTAAATCAGGATGACACTGTATAAGGTCCGCTGTAGAAAACAATGAAGAAAGGACCCCAAAACTAATCAACCAGTAACTCTGGATGACGCTTAAATCACGGCAAATCAATCTTACGTCAGGATATGAAATAACACTGAGGAAGTATCACCTTACGTCAGGATACAGAACAAAACGTCGTGGGCGTATAATCGTCGAACCCTGTAGAATACTGCATCGTCAAATGCTGTCTCCAGCCACTGAAATGATTAACCACAACGTCGATAACATTACGCAGTCAATTCCCACGGTGAGGCTGTTTCGACCTGGCAGGTCATCGTCAGGCACGGTGTAACCGTACTACAACCGACCTGTCTACCAAACCAACCTAAGAATCTTAAGACACACGCTGATCAACATCAACGTGTCTTCACAACACCAAAGATACCGGTTGACACTAACCTTCAACACCGAACACTATTGAAATCCACAGCCTGCAGGATTACAAAGAGACCACAGCAGCAACTGTCACCAACCTCGTACAATCTCTGCATTTCACCAACCTCGGCTACAACCTCGGGGAAATACGACAATAACCAACACACACTTCATGATCTCCACAAAATTCCACCGGCAATACGCTTCTAGGGCTCCGCCATCGCTAGACGACCACAGTTTCTCCAAACGCTCCAGGATTCCAAAGATTTTACCAGATTCTAAACCTAACTTCAAAACGACCACATCGAACGACAGACCAACCGGAACTGTCCAAGTTGTTTACTCCATAGACCACCTGAGTTCCGTTTCTTCATCACGAACGCAGCCAACAATGAATTGTGAGAACGCACTTCAGCGCCTCTAACGTCACTCCAGTCTATCTGACAGTCGATAGCTAACTGCGCGCGAATAAAGCGCATCGCCTATTTGAGTGTTGCCAGCGATTATGCGTTTCGTTTCTACAAGAATCAAATAGCAATTGAACGGAAGAAAATAATTACAACACGCGAACTGTCAAATAATTTCAGCCAATACCCACCAAAGTTTGATCAATCTCCGACACGGCCATTCTGACAAGTCAGACGTCCTCGGATGACGTTTATCGAAAGAAACTAACTATTCCTAGACATGCCGCTCGTTCATCCTGACTATAACAAACAGAATCAACTCACTTGACTGAAAACATTAACCAACCAATAAATGTCAACATTTCAAATTAATAATATCTCCAGCGATGTCTGTACCTACAATCTGAAACCCCTGCACAAGCTCCACGTTCCCGTAAGGATATCCTTCGCTGAAGCCACATTGCAGCCTATTTAACACCGTTGACTCAATGAACCTCGCTCCAACCCAAAGAAGAGAGACGGCTGTCTCCATTTCATAGAAATTTGATCAAAGAAAACAATTTGATCAAACAAAACAGATCCACTCGCAGACCTGTCCTGACCGAACTATCAAAATCTGACATGTTTGCTCAGATCAGAAACGGATGAAATCGATGAAGCTCATCAATAATCTTAATGGTAGTCAAATCAAAAGTTTACTCAAATTAATAGGTTCTCAAAGTATTTTTTTTGAATTCACAATTTAAACATCAAAACAAATTTTAAAAAAGTTAAGGCTCACTCACAAAATCACACTGACTAGTCCCATCGGTCTGCACGCCCGTGTTGGACATGACGCACTCGCTCAAAGTACGGTTTCAACACAATCTCAACTGAGTTCCCAATCTTCGTGAAGCGCATAACTTCCATATGATGATAGCAATTTACGTTTTTTTTTTGCTCTTAGGAACTACTGCTGTTACGTACGGCTAACCACCGAGCGTAACAAGAGATATCACTGACCAGTCTCATCGGTCTACATGTCTGTGTCGGACATGACGCACTTGTTGAAAGAACGGTTTCATCACTATCTCAACAGAACTCCCAATCCATGCAAAGCACGTAACTGCCATATGAGGATAGCAATTTACGTTTTTCCGCTCTCAGGAATTACTGTTGTTACGTTGGTTAACCACCAAGCGTAACGAGAGAGTTTGGCTACCCACCAAACGAACAGAGTCGGCTACCCACCGAGTTCAAAAGAAACAAATACGCTCAGTTTATTTGGCTACCCACCAAATAAATGCAATCCATTTGGCTACCCACCAAAGGAAAAACCGCTCGGCTAACCACCAAGTTATCAGGCTACCCGCCAATGCTGTCCGTGAGGCTAAAGTTTAAAATAACTTTGCAACGTCAGAATCATCATTACACGACTAGATTTAACTCTACTAGAACCTTTTGATTTGACACCCTTCGTACGCGGTCTGTTTGAATTTAGAGATTTTACCAAGCACCTGTCTCCGTCCAAATAATGGACCACATTCTCATAAGAAAACTCATTATGTCACAACTAACAAAACAATGGTAGATACACTATCCCAGTCGAATACCTCTTCACATAAGTCCAAATAAAAGTCCACTATTGACACACTAGGGTACCTCTCACGACCACTCAAAATAATGGTACACTATCAAGCTAGAATACTTCTCATAGCCGTTCAAATAAAAGTCCACTATCTCATCAGAAAACTCACAATTAAGTCACAATCATAACAAAAAAAATAATGGTCCACCAGGAAAACCTCTAGCGCCAATCGAAATAATGGTCTACTATCCCCTTACAACACCTTTTACGCACGTCCAAATAATGGTCCACCATCCCATAAGAAAACTGTAACACATGGAGGTTTCAACCAATAATACAATGAAACACCATCACATTACAACACCTCTTTCACACACACGTTCAAGAAAACTCCCTAACTCACAATCACAACCGACAAAACAGTGGTCCACCGTCTCATTAGAAAACCTCTAACGCTAGTCCAAATAATGGTTCACTATCCCACTTCTGATGTCGAAAAAGGAAGAAAAGAGAAGAGATAATAAGAGAACGCAATGAAAAGAGGGGGAGCCTGTACACGTACAGGCACGCACGCCTGAACATCAGGATGCCACTAAATCAGGATGACACTGTATAAGGTCCGCTGTAGAAAACAATGAAGAAAGGACCCCAAAACTAATCAACCAGTAACTCTGGATGACGCTTAAATCACGGCAAATCAATCTTACGTCAGGATATGAAATAACACTGAGGAAGTATCACCTTACGTCAGGATACAGAACAAAACGTCGTGGGCGTATAATCGTCGAACCCTGTAGAATACTACATCGTCAAATGCTGTCTCCAGCCACTGAAATGATTAACCACAACGTCGATAACATTACGCAGTCAATTCCCACGGTGAGGCTGTTTCGACCTGGCAGGTCATCGTCAGGCACGGTGTAACCGTACTACAACCGACCTGTCTACCAAACCAACCTAAGAATCTTAAGACACACGCTGATCAACATCAACGTGTCTTCACAACACCAAAGATACCGGTTGACACTAACCTTCAACACCGAACACTATTGAAATCCACAGCCTGCAGGATTACAAAGAGACCACAGCAGCAACTGTCACCAACCTCGTAAAATCTCTGCATTTCACCAACCTCGGCTACAACCTCGGGGAAATACGACAATAACCAACACACACTTCATGATCTCCACAAAATTCCACCGGCAATACGCTTCTAGGGCTCCGCCATCGCTAGACGACCACAGTTTCTCCAAACGCTCCAGGATTCCAAAGATTTTACCAGATTCTAAACCTAACTTCAAAACGACCACATCGAACGACAGACCAACCGGAACTGTCCAAGTTGTTTACTCCATAGACCACCTGAGTTCCGTTTCTTCATCACGAACGCAGCCAACAATGAATTGTGAGAACGCACTTCAGCGCCTCTAACGTCACTCCAGTCTATCTGACAGTCGATAGCTAACTGCGCGCGAATAAAGCGCATCGCCTATTTGAGTGTTGCCAGCGATTATGCGTTTCGTTTCTACAAGAATCAAATAGCAATTGAACGGAAGAAAATAATTACAACACGCGAACTGTCAAATAATTTCAGCCAATACCCACCAAAGTTTGATCAATCTCCGACATATAAAACTGAACCTATTATATTTATAAGCTGATGGATGTTTATATCTTTAAAGATTAATAATAAGACAAAAGTATAATTGATAAGTTAGCCTATCATATTTATATCAAAATATGAAAAATATGCTTTCCCCATTGTTAATTTTTAGCTGATTGGCGTAATTTTTTATTTTTGTAGGGAAAGGCTACATAAGTATCTTGGCTTACTTTCAGGTTATTTTCTTTTTGTAAAACGTAAAAATATTCAAAGTAATCGTTTGAATTTAAAAGTTAAATATTCGAAGTCTGAGACAATTGGTAAATTTATTTACGAGACGGGTTGTTCGAAACTCGTCACGCATTCGCAACTTATCTCAATCGCATCTGATGCTATATACATGAAACCCAGAAACAGAATTTAAAAATACATAATGTCAAATACATGATATGATAAAGTTCGCAAAATGACAATTAAGTTACTCAAATCTCGTACTTACTCAAATTTTACAGATTTTAAAACTTGGTCAATTTGTGACTTGTACTTATTCGTATTTGGTATACTTAGTATATTCAACGTGTTAGAGAATGGCCAATAAACATTTTAAGGGTGTGTTCTGTTAATGAAACTGAACAACTTTCCCCAAGGAACATAGGTCGAAATATGAGAAAAAATATTACCTCCCATAGAAGATGACTGTCAGCTGTTATTTTTGTATGGGAAGCCCAAATATCTTTTACGTATTTCGACTTAAGTTTCATGGAGAAAGTTGTTCAGTTTCATTGACACAACTTTATTTAGTACACACCTTAAAATGATTATTGACTATTGTGTAACACCTTGGATATTCCAATTACCTATCATATTTTATTTTTTTTAGTTTTAGATTTCTATGACGATGAGGTAAGTTGTAAATGGAACGAGTTGCGAACGACCCTGAGACTACTGTTAATTTTTTGTAAAATTATGAGACAATTATAAAAAAAAATAAGACTCGTTGTGTTAATTAGTATAAGCTTGTTAATTATAAACACAAATTTTAAACAATACTGTTGATTTCTAACCATAGATGTACAAATGTTACAAAATGTCGGGTAAACATTTTAAGAGTGTGTACTACAGTGTTCTGTCAATGAAACTGAACAACTTTCTCCAAGGAATATAGGCCGTAATAAGAAATAAAAATTTGGACTTCTCATACAAAAGTAACAGGTGGCAAAATCATGTTATATGGGGAATCAATTTATTTTTTCATATTTTGACCTATGTTTCTTGGGAGAAGTTGTTCAGTTTTATTGCCAGAATTCACCTTTAAGAAATTAGCGGTGAACCAGCCCATGAAACTGAACAACTTTCCCAAAAGAACATAGGTCAAAAAATGTACCTCCCATACAAAATGTACCAGCGCAGCCGTCCGTGTCAATTTGTATGGAAGGCCTATTGTTTTTCAGATGTCTTCCTAC
The DNA here is from genome assembly GCA_027580185.1 of Tuta absoluta. Taxonomy (NCBI): domain Eukaryota; kingdom Metazoa; phylum Arthropoda; class Insecta; order Lepidoptera; family Gelechiidae; genus Tuta; species Tuta absoluta. Next base: position 3,488,351 of record JAQAHW010000004.1, read on the forward strand.
GTTCCTTGGAAAAAAATATTCAGTTTCATGGGCTGGTTGACACCTAAAAGTATCTCCAGCTCATTATGTTTCATCATGTTTATTCGTTGTATAAGTATAAGATAAAATGTTCATCTCTAAACAGCTTTTAATAAATATAAATAAAATTATTTCAGATATTTAATTTTTATAAAAATTGCTTAATTTGGATACGTTTCTTATAACAAGTGATCTGCTTACACAGGATGTCTGGGAAAGTACTTTGTTCCTTTTAGTAAAGCAGCACCCTCACTTGTTTAAAGAAATGTATCTATCATATTTAGACCCTGTATAAAAAAACTAATAAACACCTTTCATGTTAGCCCCAATAAAAGTAGTTTATAGCTTTGAACAAGTTCTCTGAACAACTCAACAATATTAACTTTTACATCCAATCAATTGAGTTGATAACATGAAAAAGAAGACCTTTAGATATTATTAAGTATCTTCTTAAAAATATTAAAGATAACTTCATAAAACCAAATAAATTCTACAACAAAAACTAACATCTAAATATAATGATTCTATTATCGAACACAATCAAATGTATCAAGTTTTAACATTCCCAATAATCAACTCCTTTGATAACACAAAGAAAATAGTTGTTAATCTTAACCAAGTTCATTATAACTTTAATCAGCAGTAATTATTGGTATAATAACCACACTTGATTGTTATATTTATTTGATCCTTTTGGGTTAAATAATTAACTTGATTTATCTCATCAAGACAACTTGATTGTTTCTTAATCAACATAACTTTATTGCCGTAATTATATTGCTTTATACGCTCGTATGTTAACAAGTTTCTTGATAGATGCATTCATTTTTTTGATTAAAGTAAACAATGTTTTTTTTTAGTGTATATATATATATATATCTATTAATATTATTCGGGCCCTAGTGACTATAGCTCTTTTAAGTTAATTTTTTTAACTAATCTCAACATCATGGTTACGCCTCAGAGAATAAGGAGAGAAGCCAGGAAATCGTGTTTGATTAAAAATTGGTAACTTTGACATACTTTGATGTTTATGAACGTCAATCTCAAAAGTCGATATACAACTCAGAATTCAGTTGTGAACTAACCTAAGAATAAATCGTTATAAAATCGTTAAATATGAACATAAACGAGACTATTATTTTGTTTTAAATGGACAAATAGAACCACAAAGAAACTTGTTCCCAAAGCTATATTATAAAACAAGGGATCTTGTTGCGTTTATACGAAGGTTAATTGTTCATAGTCAATATGTATCACGTCGTTAATATAACGCCAGGTAAGTAAGTAAGCCGTGCTTACACTTTGTCATTTGCGCTGCGGAATTACCCGTTTATCATAATACGTTGTAATCTGCCGTCACCCGCTATCTCTTTGTAAATATTATATTTTAGAGGTAAAATTACGCCAGTCTCCCCCTGCCGCAAATTACGGGCTCACGCTGTTTTTCACTTGGTTTACAAGACATTTTTGTTGTACAATATAGAGTGTAAATTGTCTCGGTAAAGGCATTGAGACAATATTTCTTAGCAGGTTTTTACGAAATAACCGGTGTGTGCTTCGACGGCACGGTAACCTGTCGGTCCCGGTTGCTGTCGGATTCCTAAGACGGCGGTTGTTACATAAACCAAGTCAGAAAAACATGTAAGTAAAAACAGTTTATTGCACATTGAAAACACAAACACGTGACAGGAAAACTAAAAGCTACTACTAGGCTGAAAGCTATCTTTATCAAAGAGAAGAGATCATCATCATCATTGGCCTCACACGTCTGTGACAGATGATTTGATCAGTCGCAAATTAAAAACACAAATAATGTAAATAATGAATAATTGAACAGAAGCCATGCAGTTTGTTCGTGGGCTGCAGCGTAAAGAACACGACTCGGTATCGACTCGCATATTTATAGACTAGGAGCTCTATTTTTGAATTAGCACGTGCGAATGTCTGCTTCTTCATCTTCTTTTCGTGTAAGACACCGAGTCGACGAATGACTCGATAAGGTCTGGTGTTTTTCAACCGCCTACTACTACTAGTAGTAGTATCTGACATGGTTGTGTAACGACAGTAAAGTGTGATACGAGTGATTAGACCAGCCGTTGCAGATTTTTAATCTGAGTACCAAATTTTTAAAACACTTCCCGTGTTAGGTATACAATTTTTGAAAACTTGCAAAATTTTCCTATCCTGCCCGCGCTTGAAAATTTTGCAAGTTTTCAAAAATTGTATACCTAACACGGGAAGTGTTTTAAAAATTTGGTACTCAATTTATCGCTGGTTTTCATCGCTTAGACTACATTCAATCTGTAAAGATAGAATAAGGCTCGATACAGGTGAAGCGGCCGCGCAGCAGCGACCCGGCAGAAAATTTTGGCGGCCGCGACCGGGCCGCAGAACGATTTATGTGGAGCGCCCGCGCCGCCGTCCGCCGCACGCGCGTTCTCCACAGTTTCGGGACAAGTTCAGGACAAATGTGGGACTACATATGAGATGTTAGATAAATAAAATACATGTATTTTGCTATTGATAATTTGTTTGTTTTTATTGTTTATACAAATTACGACCGATTTTGATACCATTTTAAACATTTTGTTGTAATTTTGTAAGTTAATTAGGTAGATATATTATAAATATTATAATAAAAGGATTTCGTTAATCTAAAATAAAATTCCACTTCAAACAAATAAATTACAAGTAAATTAATACTTATGTAGGTATGTATGTACAGATGTAGGTACTATACTTTCATTCATTCTCTCTTCGATCAAACTAATGAAGAGTTCGGTATCGAACATATTGTCACACTATTCCGCGCAGCGACGCGTCCGCTCCACATGAACCGTTGCTACTGAGTGCATAGAAACTTGCAATGGCGGCGAGGCGCGGCGACCGAGTCGACAGTCGGCAGCGCGCGCGCGTCGCCGCACATGAATCGTTGCATACAGTTTCATAGAAACTGGCGAAAAGCGGCTGAGTCGAGGTTGCGCGGTCGCTCTACCTGTATCGAGCCTTACTAGTGGCGACGCCTCTTCCATCTGGGCTACCGCAGCTCATTTCTTGCCCGCCAATTTTGCAAGTGTATTTTAATGCCAGTAACGCTTGGCATGGCTCCATCTACCGGGTTAGTTTTGCAACTAATAGCCGGCGACTAAGGCTCGATACAGGTAGAGCGACCGCGCAACCTCGACTCAGCCGCTTTTCGCCAGTTTCTATGAAACTGTATGCAACGATTTATGTGCGGCGACGCGCGCGCGCTGCCGACTGTCGACTCGGTCGCCGCGCCTCGCCGCCATTGCAAGTTTCTATGCACTCAGTAGCAAAGGTTCATGTGGAGCGGACGCGTCGCTGCGCGGAATAGTGTGACAATATGTTCGATACCGAACTCTTCATTAGTTTAATCGAAGAGAGAATGAATGAAAGTATAGTACCTACATCTGTACATACATACCTACATAAGTATTAATTTACTTGTTATTTATTTGTTTGAAGTGGAATTTTATTTTAGATTAACGAAATCCTTTTATTATAATATTTATAATATACCTACCTAATTTACTTAGAAAATTACAACAAAATGTTTAAAATGGTATCAAAATCGGTCGTAATTTGTATAAACAATAAAAACAAACAAATTATCAATAGCAAAATACATGTATTTTATTTATCTAACATCTCATATGTAGTCCCACATTTGTCCTGAACTTGTCCCGAAACTGTGGAGAACGCGCGTGCGGCGGACGGCGGCGCGGGCGCTCCACATAAATCGTTCTGCGGCCCGGTCGCGGCCGCCAAAATTTGCTGCCGGGTCGCTGCTGCGCGGCCGCTTCACCTGTATAGACCCTAATGCGAAAGTCGCAGGTTTAAATCCTGCCCGCGCTTGAAAATTATGCAAGTTTTCAAAAATTTTTAATCTGATTTCATATACGGAAATGCACATACACACATACTCGTATTTAAGGTATATCCAAGGATATGTTTGATTTGGGTATGTGTGAGAAGATATGGGTAGTAGAACGCGTGATACGATCACAATTAGTAGGAGACTTTCGGATGCGAAAATTCTAAAATACGCTTCCAGCTCAGATGATGCTGCCTTGCTTGTTAGGGACGTCTGTGCTACTCGTGCTACTATAACGGGATACACGTGGAGCTTTAACAAGGCTAGTTGATAGGTATATAATTCAAACCATTCTTGCCAGTTTATATGAACCATTTTTTTAAATAAATATATGTAAATAAGTACAATATTTTCTGAATGGCCCTCAAATATTTGTCGGACGTGGCGTAAAAGTCAGTTTTTACAGGCGTTTACGCTCTGTCTACCACGCTAGGTATATAGGCATGCGATATATATATTGTGTACGTAAAAATTAGATAAAATAGAATATTTCAAGTTAAACTAGATCTCAGTTATGTCTCTTAAGGACAGTTGTTCAATCTTTTTATATTTTACTTAGATTTTGTCTGATGCTTAAAACAAAACGTTTCGTATAAATTATAATTATTGTTTTACCTAGATTTTATTATTGCTTGTGTGAAAATAAAACGCGGTTTATATTTTCACACAATTTTTCAATATTATATTACTTAGAGTAGAATAGCTAAAATTTGAATACACGTAAATTGCACGTAGGTTCGCTACAACATCGAATATTCATAGACTGGTTGCCAATATGCACTATTTGCAAGTAAAAATTGTCTATCTTTCGATGTAAAATTTACTTTTACAACAAAAATTTTGCAGGAACTTCGGTGTGAAGCAACAAATTAACCATTAAATTAAACTGTTTGTGAATTCTTTCTTTTCGTGTGGGACACTAAGGCGACGAACGACCTGATGAACCAGGTGTCAGAGTATTTCTACTGCCTGCTACTATTAGTAGGCCTCTGACATGGTTGTGTAACGACCGCCGTCTGAGTATACATAGACAGCAACCGGGACCGACGGCTTAACATGCCCTCCGAAGCACGGAACCATCTTTCTTACGGACAATCGGTGAGTGACCAACCGGGAACCTTTGCGTCGCTGGCAGTCGCACTACCACTGCGCCACATCTGCCGACAAGCCGTTTGTTAATTAATAGCGTGTTAACTGTCTGTCTGCCACAATTAATTTAATGTTTTTTATTATGTATCTATTTAGCCGCTTATTACACCCTGTTGTAACTCAAATAACCTGTCACTAAATTTAAATTTTAAAACAAGACGTAATTTTACAAAAATTGGTAGTTATTTTAGATACTAAACGCAATTAATTCCCTAGAAAATGCATATTTTTTATTTGCTTTCAGAAATCAGTTTGTAAATACGCTTTGGCTAATTTAAAATAATTAGGGTTGCGTTTATTTGATCTCCTCTTTATCTTGGATCAAATTATATGGGGTGAGATTTTACTAGAGACAAATAGCGAAAACTCAAGACGGGTTGGTGATAAGGAACAACTTTCCCCAAGGATCAAAGAATATTGGACCTCCCAACAAAATTGCCGATTAGTTAATTTGAGTTAGTATGGAAACTCAAAATATGTTTGTCATATTTCAAACTATATTCCTTGGGAAAAGTTGTTCCTTATGCGTTTTAAGTCCGTCTTGAGCTTTCGCTGTCGGTCACTACTGTTTCTAAAAAAAAAGAATTTTATATTAAGACACTATACATACATTAAATGCAAGGAAGCAACATGGGGGTATGTCAGAAGAAGAAGAATCAACATGATATAGTTGGAGTTTAGTAAAGAATCTGGTCATGCAGGTAGATTAAATTACTGAGATAAATATGCCTTAAACATATGAGTTGCATACATACATGTCATGCATATAATCCCTTGCGGGGTAAACAGAAAAAAACGGACATTTACGCCAAGTCAGACAAATATTTGAGGGTCATCGGAAAATAGTGTTGTTTAGATTAATAACTCTCTTTCCTTTTTAGCGCATGTTTGAATTATTTCCTTGTTTCATGACCAATCAAAACAAGATTTATTTGTAATAAAAATAAAATTCCGATTTAAAACATATATTCAAGTACCAAAACGACGTAGATTAAAAATAAAGATAATTTTAGGTAATATTATTATAATCTCGACTTACAACAAATCGGGACAAAAAATGGGCATGATCCTTTTTATAGAGAACACTGAAGGTACTTCTTTTAAAAAAGTTATTTACAAGTACTATCAGCAGCACATCAACCTACATATTTAAGGGATGAACATACACTGGTTCTTCTTAGTAACTGTATGAAAAACCAGTATAATTGTTCCTTAAAAAGGTAGGTCGATGTGTTTCTGGTATCCAAATACAAAAACACTATGATAAAAACATGGCAACTCTGGGCCGAGCTGAACCGCGGCTACTGGATTATGCCACAGATTATAACCCCCGTACAATGTCTGCATGTCACACCCAGATTAGCTAATGTGAAAACTGTGTATGGGTGTCGATCAACCTTTATACCGTTCGTTTTTGTAACTGGCTGTTGATTTTATTTAATAAATCAGCATAAAGGGATGGGTTTCGAAGCAGTGCGCTGTGTGTATAAAGTTGAAAAATTGGCTACAACGACGTTATTTTACTTGTTTCAAATTAGCTGTACTTTGTTGTGTGGGTCAATTTATAACACGATAAGTTTAAGTGTAATACTAGTAAATAAGTACCTATGTGTTAGTAGTCTTTCTCTTTCAACATTACTTTTATATAAACTTGCAGTCCTTTCTTTTTACTAAATGTTTTTGTGTCAATCCTGCCTCATGCAGTGGTTTTGACAGAATATCAGCGTTACGGGTTCTACCGTGACATTAAAGTTGAGTCAGAACTATTTCACTTGTAGGTATAGTACATAAGTTTGTCTTCATTGTAACTAGAGTACTCGCCTATGGAACTATCGCCATACGATTAAATAAATTGTAACTCTTTCACTGTAATATTTCATCTAAACTAAATCCTTTTTTATGTACTATTATTAGCAAATAAATAAATGTCTATGTCTATTATCCAAGGATATCCCCCAATTAAATTGACAAAATAAATGAAATAACATAACCCTGTTTCAAAATACGAGTATAAAGGCGAATCACAAATTTACGGGACCATTTATGATTCGTGACAGCCATAAAACAATGTGAATGCCGAAATTTTGATGCGGTGACGTGTGCCGTAGTAGGATTTCGTAATATCCTATCGCTTTACAAACGGATTCGGCACAACACCGAAAAAACATACTTATGTGTGCCAAGCGCTGAAAAGCACACGTTTATATATATATACACGTTTTATATTATGTACCTACTTAGTAGGCCATTTTGTTTACATTATTGCATAAAGAATCATAACGCTATCATTCAACTAGAAAGAAACTCAAACTTTTGCTACGCCGTAGCAATCGTAGCACTCTTTAAACTTTGTTTTAAATGCTACGAGGATAGTTGTAGTAGTCAACGTGAGAAATTCACTCATGTTTTAAATTCAATGTAACAAATTAATAAAGTATCATCATAATTTACTGCCGACGGTTAAGCAACCCATGTTTTTAAATAGTTTCAGTTTATTAAACCTTCAAACTTTTCGGAATACCGTTCGGAAATTCAAAAGTTTACCGACTTTTTTAGAATGGAAATATACTTACGCAAGTTATTGCAATATTAATTATTGAAGATTATCTCTGTGTACAATTGTAAGTATAAAAAATAAATAAAAGACAAACTAATAAACAACAGAGTCAGTCATCGGGGCGGCGATTCGGGTTGAGGAGAGCGGCAGGCGCGGGGTAGGTGGAGGCGGGGGTGCAGGCGGAAGAGGGCTCCGCGGGGGGAGGGGGCGGCGGGGCGTCAGTCAGTGCCGCGCCGCGCCCGGGCCGCCCGCTCCCTCCGCCGGGCTTTACGTAACGATGGTGGCGCCGAGCTGATGGGCGCGCTCGTGTGGTGGCTGGCGGCCGCCTTCCTGGTCCGCGCCGCCACCGCCGGCAACCCCGACGCCAAGCGCCTCTACGACGACCTGCTGTCCAACTACAACAAGCTGGTGCGGCCGGTCGTCAACACCACCGACGTGCTGCGCGTCTGCATCAAGCTCAAACTCAGCCAGCTCATCGATGTTGTAAGTGTCCGACTCCGTCACAGCAGCGGCAGCGGCTCAACACGCTCGCTGCCGCCGCGACGACGCTGCGCTGCCCGCTGCAAGGTCTGACTGACCTACATCCAGTGCACTGCGAATGCATCGTGCTTGCACTTGCGCGCAGCATTTGGAATTTAAATAGACTCAAATCGCATCAACGCCTTGGGCCTGCGACCCAGTTTTACCACATAAATCCTAGGAGTTTAAACTGTGGGTATCCGTAGGTGTCGTTTGGTCGCGAGCCCCTATCGCTATTCTCGCGGGGCGCCGCGCTGTCTTCTTTACTTATATATTTCAAATCGGATTCCATAAATCACCCGAATGAAAGCATCCAATCTTTCTCTGATATTTGTTCAAACCTTAACGCATTCTTTTATGCGTATCACGTTCTTTATGATTCGTTCAATCGTTACTTTATTGCCATCTCGGAGTTTCATTTTCAATAAGTACGTTAATAATTAAATTCTCTAAAAAAAACTTCGGTAAGAAGCCGATTAACTAATGCAGAGAAAAAAGGTAAACAAAATCTTTTTAAGGTTTTCAAACTAGAACCTATAAAAACCTACTTTATCTCGGTAGGTTAGTAGAAAGCTTAGAAGACTGCAAATAAAACCACTCAAACAACGTTTTATTCGGTCAAAAAAGTTACTAAACACATACACACACACACATATATCACGCCTATAATCCTTTGCGAGGTAGGCAGAGCGTATTTATCCGCAAAAACGGTCATTTACGCCACGTCTGACAAATATATGAGGGTCATTCGACAAATTGTGTATCGCCATAGTGACAGGTTGTCAGCACATCGCCGAAAATAGCAATACACACCATCGAGTCCCACAGTCGCCTTTTACGACTCCCATTGGAAAGAAATGGGGGTGATGCTATTCTAAGCTATTAAAGCTAGTACAAAACAACCAACTCTGGCTCAGTGAACCGAAATGGATCTTGGCCTCAAAATGTTTCCTGTCCTAAGCCTGTCCCGCAAATGATTGACATGTAGGTGGCCCAGGTCAGTTTCCACCATGTCTCTCCAGCTGTACCTGGGGCGCGCCACAGGCCAGCGTCACACAACATATATGCTGCCCGATGGCGTAGTGGACAGTCCCTCTGCCTGCTACGCCGAGGGTCGTGGATTCGATCCCCTCACAGAACAAGTGTTTTGTAAGTTAATTTTCAAATATTTGTGTTGAGTCTGGGTGTTTTCTATGTATTGTATGTATTTAATTCAAATAAATTATGTATTATACGTATATCAGCTATCTTGTTCCCATAGTACTTTGCTTAGTTTGGGACTGGATTGTGCTGTGAAATGTCTAAGATATTTACTTATTTACATTAGGTACAATAAGAAAACAATTTCTGAAAATTTGAGCTCATGGATGGTAATTTTTAGCTAAATTAAACATGTAGTTGAACATCGAAATCCAATACACTTAGTATTTGTACATAAGTCTTGTTCCAAACTTGAAAAACGTCACTAGAAATCATATTCATTAAATTCAAAGTCAAGTGTGATTTGTAGCGTGAAACCGGAAACAATAAAATAAGAACAATTAATAAATTACCTAATCAACCTAGATTCAAGACCAGCCCATACTGAATCTCATTACATTTGTAAAATACACATATACACATATAACACCTTTATCCCTATGCAGGGTAGGCAGAGCGTTAACGGCCCTAAAATACGATCGCTATCACCACGAATGATAAATATTTGGGGGCCGTTTCTGAAAAGTTGTGTATCACTATAATGACGGGTTGTCAGCTTGTCGCCTAAAATTTTAATACACATGAAACTGCCGAGTACCTTAGTCACCTCTTACGACATTCGCGATCTCCGCAAACAGCTTGACGGATTTGGATGAAATTTGGGGAATTACAAAAATTCCACTTTATACCTCGGAGAAATATGCAATGTCCACAGCTAACACGAAAAATAGCTGGAAGTGAAACTGCGTGGCGGAAATCTAGTTGGTTATACAAACCTTGATAAACAAAACAAGAAACGATCATATTTTACCTTTACCACAACGATTAATAGCAAAACTCATTGCAAACATAACATTTGTAGCTCGTATTACGTAGCAAATCGCTACACAAATAAATATCATTGCAAAATTCAATCGCATTTTAACAAATTCACACTCGATTTGAAAAGCTAACCATGGGTATTTAAATTTGAAATATCACTCTCGCTTTTCAACCCATATTCGCAATAATTTCCGGATATTGGTTTCATGGGAACTAAATTTTATTTTACATGAAAATTTCCCGTGGCGATCCGTACTAATATTATAAATCTGAGAGTTTGTGTGTGTGTGTGTATGTATGTTTGTTACCTCTTCTCGCTCAAATTACATTCGGATTCGGATGAAATCAGGAAAACAGGTAGAGTATAGCCCGAAATAACACATAGGCCACTTTTACCGCGGGAAAACAACTATTACCACGGGAAAATGAGTGGAAGCGGGTGAAACCGCTGGGCGGAAATCTAGTAATGTTTATAAAGGCTCTTGTGAACAACCATGATGGCCAACTCAAGGTCAACACCATTGTGTACACAGGGTAATGGTATACAGTGGGGGGGCAATCGCCACTCGTGGCGCGCAAGCGTTCAGTTGACGGTTTATCACACATTTAAGGCGAGTGTAGTCGTGAACGGCCTCGACAGTGGCGCCACTTCACAAAAAAAATAATTTCTCTTTATACAAACAATCTATCAGAATATCCGTTGCTCAAGTTTTTAGTATTATCCTTATGAAAAATAATAACCTATAAACTCAATGAAATATATTTTGCTATAATTAAAGTTATGGCAATAAATACGAAAAAAGGGCGTTTTTAGGTTTTTTGCCCTAACTTCAATTACATCAGCCTATAGCAGTCCACTGCTGAACGTAGACCTCACCTAGGGTACGCCATAGGGATATTTCATTGTGTTTATAGTTTTTTTTTTAAGGATAATACTACAAACTTGAGCAAAAGGACATTCTGATAGTGTTTGTATATCGTAATATATTTTTTTAAGTGACTCCAATTTCGAGCCCGTTCACGACTACATTCGCCTTAAAAGGTATCGCGTTGGCCTGTAGAGTTTACACAGTGGCCCAACGGCTTGGCCTATCACACACCATTGTATACTGAAGCTTAAGCTCTGTCACAACGGGGGCTGGCACATTATTGCATCGCGGCTTTGTAAATCTTCGCTAAATTGAAATTGCAACTAGCGGTTTCGCGATTCGTCTGCTGGCTCGGAAAAATGGCTTTGAGCCTCGGATAATCGGTTTTATCGAATCCATACTACCTGGGGCCAGATACACGGAGAGATTGTAAAGGTATTTCTTTTAAAGTTTTTTAAATACGGTATTACTTTATTGGGACATGCTATGCTATGCTACCAATTTAGAAGAAAAATACTTTTAAGAATAAAATACAATCATTCCATACATAATGCTCTATCAGTCAGCGAAATAAGTACGGCAGGTTTAATATGTTTTCTGAAAATATTAAACTTAGTTTTTTTCTTGGTTGGTAGCTTTAGGATGTCCAAGATCTAGATAATTTTCTTTGTACCACTTTAAATACGCTGCCATTGTACCGAGATTTCTGCAACTTTCCACCACCTGCAATATTGCTGGTTTTGCGTTTTCTATTCTCTACACCCAGTGACCTCTTTAGTACGTGCCAAAAATACGCGCTGAGTCGACTTTGCAGAATAGTTTTGTACTATTGTACTATATTTTGCCGTGTGATGCCGGCTTAGAATAGCATCACCCCAATTCTGTGTGTCGTAAAAGCGATCAATGAATGGGCAGCAGCGTTTCCTGTGAATGCAAAATCTAGCACTGCGCTCGCCAATCTGACTGTCAATCGTGGTGAGTATGCCAATACCCCCCAATATGGGGAAGGCCCATGTCCAGCAGTGGACTGTTGTGGCTGTTAATTCTGATTGTACTATCATATACTTAGTTACCTATAGGTAATGTTACGTTGTTGGCATTTCTTAAAATTAAGGCAAAAGATATGAAAACTTTTAGATGTAGCTAGATTCAAGTCTTCTTCTCAAACCGTGTGGGACACCGGGACGACGAACGACCCGAGGTACCCTCGAGTTATTAAATATTAAACGACCTAGAAACCTAGACTGTGGTTAGATTAATTTAACATATTGGAAGTCTGTAATTGGCTTATGTTTCGAAAATATTTTTGTAATATACTTTATGTACTATAGCTGTAGACTTCAGTTTGAAATAATATAATAATTAGATTTTGTTAAGTGATATATAGTTATTATAACACGAGAACATTTCTATTAAAGGTCAAATGATATGTTTAGCGCAATATGTATTGTTTACATATTCTGTTACAGTTTATTGGCCGCCATCTGAAACTAATGTCGAAGATTTGGGTCCGAGGGTCTGACTATTATGATAATTACATTGGATAACTCAATACGAACGCGCAAGTCAGTTGTTCCTTATTTGAATGTATATTGTGGTATTATAAATGTTTATTCAATAATAACGGCAATTATGGCCTAATTTTTCTGGAGTGGTAGTCTAATTTATCTGGAGTGGTAGTCGTAGATTATTATTTTGGTTCAGACCAGATATCAGATTTTCTTATTACTCATTGGAATGCCATCGAATATCAATTGTCATTATATTGCAACTGTGATTATCTATACTTCAAACTGGTAGCAGAATACGAAATTATCAATATTGACTACTGACAGGCCATTGACACACAACTGAAACGATTTTCATTTAGCAGGCCCGGGTTTCATTACTGATGAAACAAAAATTTACGATTTGTAACTGGCAAGCACGCATATTGATGACATTATCATATGCCAATAAATTAAAAGAAAACAAAGTGGTGCTCACACCTACCGCATGTTTATCCGGGGTTTTACCAGATCTGGACCAGGGTTCATCGGGACGTTGGACGAAAAAAAAAAACAGATCTGGATGTCGGACGAGAGGAAGTTACGAAATCGGATATCATGACACATCAAATTTGCGGCTGTCACATGTTGTAATTTGTATGGTGGCTGTCACGATATTGTCTGGTACGTATGCGGTTCGCTTAAGAGCTGAGCTACGAAAACATTCTCCTGCCTGAGTCGAATATCAACATCGGTCACGTGTTGTGAATTGATCCGTGGCTGTGCTACGTAAGCATTACGCAACAAACAATCAAAGTATTGGAACGCGTCTAAAAGTAAGCTTAGATTTTTTGTCAGTGTTATCATTTTTATTATGAAACTTCTGTATAGGTAGCTAAGAATTATAAGGCGGGTCTACCACTTTTCGTCCGTCGCTACGTAGTTTTAACGCACCGTAACGCATGCGTATGTTATACGAAAGGAAATTGTGAATTCCGATCTTATTCCACTACAAATACGGTTACGGTGCGTTATGGTACGTCAAGGATGCGCCTGTCATATGACTTGACAGACGCATGCATCACGGTGCGTTAAAAATACGCAGCAACAGACAACAAGTGTGAGACCCGCCTAGTGTTTGAAATACTACCCATGTTTTATGTTTAATGTAAAAATAGAAACAATATTACACAATGTCATGTCATGAAGAATAATTTCATTTCATTTTCACAAGTTGTCCTTTGAAGTTATTTAAGTTATATTTAAAACCGCAGCACAAAGGACTGGCATTATTCTCATTACAAGTGTCAGATGAACTCAAACATCATTCACATCATCGGGATTTCCCGGTTTACAAATTGAGGCACGGGCCTACGAAGTCGACTATATAGGGTGAAATTTAATGACCGATTGCGAAATCTTAGGATTAGGTGAAAGAACAAGTTTTCTCAAGAAACATAGGTTCAAATATCTAAAAAAAAACTATTTTGACCTCCCATGCAAAATGAAATTATCAGCAGACCAAGTAGGTGTATGGCAGCAGGTTAATTATTTTAATATTTAGACCATAATTCATTTTAAAAAGTTGTTCCTTATCACAAGCCCGTCCTAAGTTTTCAGTATTGGTCACTAGGAAACACCCTATATAGTGGTTAGAGCTCATTTGCGAGACATGGATAAAGTAACCCATCTTTGCAAGCAATTTTGCAAGGAGATACCACTTATGTTACCCTAACTTGCCCGTTGTGTGTACTAACGTGTAACACACGCCGGCATGTAATGCGGTAATTAATCCCGACGTCTCCGTAAATCTTTTAAGGCGCATAAACCAACCAGGCACAAAGGGTTGCTAGATGTCTGCTCATGTGAGTTTTTCAAAATATTTGAATTGCGAGTACTGACTCCCGTAAAAGAAAAAGGATTTGACGGTTTGTTAACTGATTTGTGTGCCTACTAAACATGCGAACCCTAACACCGGAACACGTTTAAAGATGTAAATATATTTTTCATCATGGTTTTTTATTATGCACTCACAGTGCTATATTTATTATATTCTGGCGGGCGCTAACATTTGAATCTTTTTTATTTTAACTTTTTCATTAGTGCACATTTGTTGTACCAATTTTTTCTTTAAATTTAAGAGTTATTCTCTTGTCAGTGGATCAACCAGTCATGTCTTCTACCCATGCTACATAGCATGCAGGTGCGTAAATTTTATAAAGGTCAATATAATAAGGAAAACTGGATGGCCAGTTAATTTTCTTCTTAAAGTACTGGCAACCCTGCGCTAGTTAGGGCGTTATCGCTGAACATCCCGAATGGAAGAGCAGAGCGAGGCGGCGGCGGCAATCGATACGATTTGTATCGAAAAAGATGTTTCAACTTTGTTCTGAGTGCAAAGATCGAGTTTCTTTGAAAGTTTTTGAATCAACATTGGTTGAGAAAATACGTCTTTTTCCGCTAGTCATTGTTGTTTTAAACTTTGTACTTTCTAGTTGGTGAATCAGTTGTATAGGTAGTATAGGTACCAACCCAAATGCTTGCTCTCATACTGGTCTTGTTAAGCAACTAAGATGCAGTGTGCAACTGTGCAGTGTAAACGTAACCCTGCTGAGTACTCTTTTTACACGACTGCCCAACCAAAAAGGAGTGTAATGTTTTCAGAGTTCACATATGTATGTATGTATAAATGTGCGATTCTTTAGAGGACTGAAACTCTTTAACCACTGAACAGATTAGAATGGGAATTGTATCGGTAACATCCTTACATTATCCCAAGTGTCATAGGGATATCCCAAGAGTCTTTTTCTCAGAGAGCAGTGGTGTTGCTATTTATTTTATTTATTATGCTTGTTTATATTTTTATTTATTTATTTTTATTATTTATTATTACATTAAAAATCACAAATTTTCATTCATTTCATTTCATTAATTCCCTGGATGAATATATCCATCAGCTGCTTTTTTACTGTCATTTGATTATAAAAGTAAATGCTTACTGACATCTTGAAACTTGGCATGAGTCACCTTTTCGTAGTACTCAAATTATCATATCGATCATCAAAGAAAATTCATGAAATGGGAGGTCAAACCACGTAAAACATAATTTTCACAACCAAGCCAATTTTTTTGTTTTACTTTTTACCGATTTTAATACTGTCACAGATAATTTTCCTTTGTGTCATTCTGCTACGGAGGCGATAATAAAAAC
Source organism: Tuta absoluta (assembly GCA_027580185.1). NCBI lineage: Eukaryota > Metazoa > Arthropoda > Insecta > Lepidoptera > Gelechiidae > Tuta > Tuta absoluta. The sequence continues at coordinate 3,504,081 of JAQAHW010000004.1, forward strand.
TGGCCAAATGTGAGTCAAGAGTCGCCCAGCTAGGGTTCCGTAACATGCACATCAAGCCCTATCATATGATTCCCCGCTTAAACTTACAAGCCTTAACTTTTAAACTCTGATCTATTTTAGCCCCCTAAAAAAATATAGTTTTTTTAATATAGTTTTTTTCCTTAACTTAATATGAAAAAGAAGCTTTTTAGGGAATTCCATAGTTTTTGTTCCACAATTTTATACACTACTTCAATTATTTAAATTAAATACGTTATACGAAATAATCGATGTTTACGTACCCTATGAATTTTAATTCCGTTGAGAGGGTCAAAACACGTGTTTTTAAATAGCATATACAGCCATATGTTTGTAAAGTTTCATCTTTTACAACTACAAGCGGCCTTAGACCTGAGTTTATTTAAGGTTTTAATTTAAACTCGATATCTCTACGTCTACCGAGATAAAGATAAAGGGTCGTGACAGATGGACAAGAAATCCGTTCTTTTTTCTTTTGTGCTAAGGAACCCTAAAACATCAACTTTCCCAATTTTCAAATAGACCCCACTGCTTTACAATGTATTCGTATTTAAAATCACAGCAAAAAAAAAACACATTTTCGTAGTTGTACGCAATCAGAATGCTCCTCAAGCAAAATTATTAGACCTGTCTCAAACTCCCAATAAATCACTTTTATTATTAGGGGATATTTCGAAAGGCACGTATTAACCCTGACCCATGTTACTCATACCTACTTACCCTTATTAAAATGAAATAAGAGTGAAACTGCATTTTCATATCAGTAAGGAATTACAAAATTAGGACCTAAAACTCAACTGAAATTGTGATATAAACTTTGTTCGAAGTTTGCTCTCTCATGGTCGCAATTGTACAAATTCCAAACATATTACTTCGATAACAGTAGGGTGCAAAACAATATCAAAACTCAACTGGCCTGCGATGCAACTCCAAACACAACTCTGCGTGGCATGCCAGCTCGATTCAAGGGCCACCGCACATTAGAGACATTACATTCTCTGGACAAACTATAGTTTGCAACTCGGGAAACTTCGAGACAGAACTCGCGCACGAAGGGTTCTTTCCCACAGTGTCTAAAAAAAGCATAAAAATAACTTTTGTTGCATGGGAGACCCCTTGGGTTTTTTTGTCTTTGATAACATAGCGGCAATAGAAATACATGTTTGAAAATATCAAATGTCTAACTACATATTACCGTTCATATAATACTGCCTCTCAACCATTATACCTAAATAGAATCGAGCAAAATAGTAAGTTTTCAAAATTTTGTATTTTAATGTTAAAAGTGCCGTGTGTTGCCGGCTTAGAATAGCATCAACCCACTTCTTTCCCGTGGGAGTTGTAAGAGGCGACTGAGAGACTTGATACACACCGTATTGCTATTTTAGGCGATGGGCTGACAACCTATCACTATGGCGATACACAATTGAAATTGATATTGAAATTATTTATTCAATGTAGGGTAGTATTATCATATCACTTATTGACGTCATGAACCGTCATTGTAAAAAAAAGAAATCTGTATCACACAATTTTCTTCTTTTTTAACAATTTTGTAATGTCCTAATACAAAACCGGCTCGGGCGGGATAAAAAAATAAAAATAAAGGCACTGCCACGGGGCAGGGCATCTAATTTTACGAATGACCCTCAAATATATGTCAGACGTGGCGTAAATGTCAGTTTTTGCGGCCGTTTACGCTCTGCCTACACCGCAAGGGATAATAGGCGTGATATATGTATGTTATGTTAAATTTTTTTGTATTTTTTCTCATAGCGGCAACAGAAATACGGCATCAGTGAAAATTATAATTCTTTAATTAACTTTCACGGTTTATGATAGAGCATAATCTAATCTGTCACCCTGGTGACAGACAGACAGACAACCGAGTCTCAGTCGTAGGGTCCCGTTTGACTTCCTTATGTACGGAGACCTAACAAAAACTACTAGACGCAAACATTCGAAGCAAAACGTCTGATAAAAAACTTGTTTGTATAAAAACTGCACGAAGACACGTCTGTTTAACGTAGGCTTCCCTTAGAAGTGTATGCGTGCACATCAACGACAAAATTATCTAGCGATGCCTAGTCTGGTCTAAGTGGTCATCCAGAGCGTAAATTGCGTACGTTGCGTCATCGTCAACAGAACAGTTTTGTGTTGGTATGCGCCGCGTGGTAGACATAACTGTTTCTCTACTTCTCTATAACCTTAAAGCCAACTTGTCTATGTGAAATCAAATTGTATAAAATTTACGCGTCTCTATTGTGCGGTGGCCTTTACTCTACGGCACCAACGGCATTGCACTGTCTAGCATAGACTCTAGACACTAGCTCTACGAACAATTTGTACAAAGTCATGCAACTGCACGCGTTCTAATGGGAATTTATTTGCGGCCCCCACAGGAGGAAGTTAGAGAGATTTCTTGTACATATTTATAGCTACGATTGCTAAATTGGTTCGGTTTGGTGGACCCGTTTATCTAGTAGGTCGTGATACACCACACTACAACATTATGGCTAAGCCGATCGTTACTGACGCGCTTGTGGTTAACGGTGACATCGTTGCTTTCTGATAATGGAAGCTAAGCAACTCAGTAGGTATTCCATTCCTCTTTGTATCGACCATCGGTGTAGTCGTTTATCCTAATAAAGTTATTAAGTTTGGTACCAATCTGACAAAATAGACTGAATACATTTCAGGCATAATTCAGAATCCCATCACTTTTAATTAGTGTTATCTTTGTCAGTAAAGTCGACAGATTAAAGCCGGTGTCGGGGCCGATACGATTCTCTAAGTGGAGTGTTCGGAGGTTCGGAGCGTCGAGCGAGCACCCGAGGGACGAATATTTATCACAGTGACATGACGTCATGCCGTGATTAGGGCCGTTATTCGAGAAGGCTTTCAGGGATTCCATAGGCTTCACTGAGTCTTCAAGATACTCGATGCGTCTCTCTCTCAAAGCTTTTAACCGACCCCCGCTTTAGGTTTCGCATTAGCTGAGCTGCACCTTTTGAATGAAAAAACTATGTAGAATTCTTTGAGCGTTGGGGAGGCGAGTTTTTAATTCTTTCAACGCCTTTGCACTGATTTACATACATATTAAATTGCGTAGTGCTGGTATCTCGACAAAAGAACGTTGAACTCTCTGTGAAAAATAGTTTGTGTAGTAGTGTTTGTATGTAGGTAAGTTGCAAATTCACTTTAATGTGTCTAGCCGACTCTACAAGATATTGAGAGACGGGTTCACTTCAGAGTTAAGGGAGGTTATAACTTTGAAACTTAATGCAGCTGGTGTCTCTTGTGACTGTGTTCTATGATGTCGGTTTTGCAACTCATGCATGCAGTATAGCAGATTCCACTAATGGTACAATTCAGCGCGTATTGACCTTAGCCATTTGCATGAAAATGCGTCAATACAACGCCGAAGCGGTCAGCATGTCGGTCAGCTGACCGGTAAAGCCGCAGATTTCATGCGGATTTGAAAATGTGGTTACAGTATAAGCTCGATTGGCAGTTCTCGGATAACTAGTGAATGACTTAGTCTCACAACTGGTTTAACTTTTATGCTTAATATTTTTTGAAATAACATACTGCTCCAAGTTTTTATTCAACCGCTGCCGCAAATGGACAATGATTTTTCCCGTAAAAAGAATATATTTGCTCGCGGTAAACGGATGTAGTTTTTTTTAGTAATAATTTGTAATTCCTAGTAACAAAAGTAGTGTATTAAAATAAACCTAGCTGTTTCTTTTATTATTATATATATAATTGCGAAGAAAATAAATTAAAACATGTCAAAGGTTGAGGTTTAGAGCGGAAGGAAGTGCGGTTAATAATTAATTGAACCTGTTTGTTGGGAATTTATTTTAATTAGGTGCCTCCTAAAATCTCATCATCCTTTACTGTTGACTGTAATTACTTTCAGCGCGTTAAGAGAGATTTGTTCCAGACGAAACAACCAAAAAAAAACCTCCATAAAATTAGGTGAGGCAGCTCTCTTAATTGGGGTTCGATAAACAACTTTACAACACCGAACTTTCCTCATTTGCAAATAAATTAAATATGCTCGTCGTTTTGAGAAGTAAGCTGGGGCAGATAAGAACGTATTAAAAAAGAAGGTGGAAAAGTAGGCAAATGTATCTTACGGGACGGTTGTAGAGTTCTCTGCGGAAGTAGGCAAGAGTGTCGAGTGTACGCTCTATACAAGCACGTATATACAAGTGTGTGTTTCTCGACTGAGTTCTCTTGACGATGACTTCCCGCCCGCTTTAAGTTTTGTTTGCCGTTCTTACATTTTCCCTAAGCTAGGTATTTAATCTAGAGTAGTTGCCTCAGTAAAAAAATAATTTAAATTTAGAATTACGTGAAATTTTTGTCCCCCGTAACGAGTTTGTAATAAAAACGAGAAACTTCAGCACTCTTTTTACTTACTTGATTTTTATTGACCCTCTAAAGTTTATATTTTCTAGGACAACTGATTTGCAATTTGGCATAAAAAATTTGATGTATTTTTTATTAACTACAAGATTTCTACCCAGCGGCTTCATCCGCTGCCACTCATTTTCCCGTGGTAATAGATGTTTTCCCGCGTTAAAAATTGGCCTATGTGTTATTCCGGGTTATATTCTACCTGCATTCCAAATTTCATCCAAATTGGTCTAGCTGTTTGAGCGTGAAGAGGTAACAAACATACATACACTCACACAAACTCGGAGATTTCTAATATTATATTTATAATATTATACGGATGATGTAACTACAACATAGATCATTATTTAGTACAAAAATATCTCCGTGCTAGTAGCACGCCTCTAAAACCATTTTCCTGTTGGACAGAGATTCGGAAACGTTCTAACATAAAAGAGAAAACAAATACTTGCCGTTAAACAAACAAGTATGAATGCAGACACGTTCTATTTAGCTACATGTCTACAGGTAGTAAAGTTAAAAACGTAGCAAGCGTCCCCCACAATTTGTGGTTACTTTTGAAAGAGGTAAATGAAGACAAAGTTGCCGACGCGATGGCTTAGGCGCTCGGTTGTCAGATGAGAAAAATCTAATATCCTTTGGGAAAACACCGACGGTGATAGCGCGCCCCGGAGGAAAATAAAATATGCACAGGCTGAATTCTCCCTTAGATCAGGAATATCCAACTCGAAACGACGGAGCGAACGAAGCCTTAAACGTCATTTAGGCGTAAAAGCGATTAAGGAAGACCATAAAGCTTTCAAGTATATTTTATCCATTTAAATAATAGACGTAAGTGTTATCAAGCGAGTACACGACCGCTGTTTTACGAGAATGTACGTTGGTCGCTGATTGCTGTTACGACCGCGCTGTGGTCAGGAATATCATTTTATATTCACCAGCAGAGTGAGTGAAGCTCCGGTTTGACCGATGCTCAAATAACGTGGCCCGCCCGCGCCCGCCCGACTGTTGGCCAACCCTTCCAGATAAAAAGGTCCCCCGCATATTGTTCAAAAAGAAAAGTGCGAATAAATACGACCGTTTCGAGTTTTGACGTGATGTGTGCGTATCCATAATGTAGTGATGGATGTTATCCGCGAGAGAGTCTTTCTTACATAATACTCGTACAAATATGTATACGTAGACGATATAATGTGCGTAGTAGTGTTCTCGTCATATAATAAATCACATCCGAGGAGGATTCATAATGTATTGCTTAATCTGTGTGCCATGACATCATACATGGAAAACTTTGATCTTGACGTGATGGGCACATATTGTGCCGAATCACTGTATTCCTTGCTTATGTTTCAACCTCACTAGATTTCACTTTAATTGTTCTGTTGTAAGTGACTACACGTAAATGATACATAAAAACACTAAAATCTCATCACTTCAATGTTCAAATCTTCGATAAATAGTGATGAATGATAATTTTATCACGTTTTTATAAAAATACTGTGTTTGGGCGACATATCTTTTGTCTTTGAAGACAAATAAATAACAGGCAATACATAGATAGCATCGTCACCTTTTAAGTTGGCTTTGAGACGAAAGGGTACTTGGAGAATAGGTAGGAAGGTAAGAACAACAAACCGTCCGCTCAGAAGAGTAAGCGGATAATCCGCGATAACACCTCCTTCAGCCCATTGATGTATTGCTGCGTTTTATTAAATCCACGGAAATACGAACCTGCTTTCTCCACTATACCACACAAGTCTTTGAGAATCAATCCATGAAGCTTAAATACTTTTCTCAAGGAATATAGGTCGAGATATGGAAAAAAGGATCTCTCTTACAGATATTTTTCATTTTTTGACCTATTTTTTATGGAGAAAGTTGTTTAGTTTCATGTACTGGTTCACCTCTTAAAATATTTGCAGCTTATATTTTTACAATAGAATACACGTTACTTTGCCTATAACAGATAATAGTAATTTTCAAATCGAGTCGATATTCTTAGCACATTGGCCATAGAAGATTTACAACTTTCTGTGTAAAAATATCTGTGAACTGAAAATAAAACCACAGTGTAGGTGCAGTTTGTAATGTAAATCAATTCAGTCTGATTATTGTTCAGATTAACTTTTTACTCTCTAGAGGCTTTCCTTGTCTTTATAATTCGTGGCAGCTGTTGACAATCAAGATAAAAAGTTGAGGTTTAATCCAACATTATCTTCCATTTTCCTTAGGAAGGGTTTACCAAAAGGGCTGAGATTAGATACACAAGGTGTAAGGGACACCCCACAGAAGACTGATAGGGTACATGCAGACCATGATACTGAACAACTTTCACCTCAGGAACATATTGCCAGGAAAATATAAAAAAATTACTTCCCATATAAAATCACGATCAGCAGACTGCTGACACCAAAATCCAAATTAAACACAACTTAAATCCGTTTAAAATTGTTTAATTGTGTTAAGCACGTTTCTGCTAACTAGTTAGTTGATAAAAATCACTAAATCCATTTTAATAAAAAGTCTATGTTGCTTCTTAAAGGACCGTTTCTGAGTTCACTGACCTTCGGGGTTTTATTTATTTTGATTTACCTTACAGGTACGCTTGAACTTTTAAGTAGAACACATCAACCAACCCGTTTAAGGGACCAAACTTTGCTGGTTATTCTTAATAGAAGAACTGAAAAACCAAGAGTTGAGCCCTATAACTCGATATGCTGCTGATAGTACCTAGTATACATATTATCTAGAAATGGTGTGCTCGACTAGTTTAGTATTTCGTTCACTCGTAGCACATAAATTAATCTCCTTGCAGCGCCACCTTTCGTAATCTCTCTCTCTTTCTTTTCGTGTGGGACACCGAGTCGTCCAACGACCCGAAGGACCCTAGTGTCAGAGTTTTTCAACCACCTACTACCACTAGTAGGCCTCTGACATGGTTATGTTACGACCGCCGTCTAACTAATCATAAACAGCAACCGGGACCGACGGCTTAACGTGCCCTCCGAAGCACGGAACCATTTATTTTTGGACAATCAGTTGGTTCACCCTGCAATGTCCTGACTAGACCGGGAAAAAATTCACAAAGTGATAAATATCAACTTACAAGTGTCGTAATCATACTCGTATTTAGAATACAAAATAAGTTTTGTTGAAATGCTGTACCCAATATATTTCCTTGTAACTAAATAAATTAACGCCCTGAGACCTTAAACAACTATTAGCGCACTTAGTTGGGCCCGTTTATAACCCTGCAGAATTGACGAGGTAACTTTTGAACGTTTTATAATTTATTCACAGTGAGTAAATAACTATGTTATACGAAATTAGATGATGTAGTCAAGGGCAAAAAAGAAAATAAGAAATTGAAAAAAATATATATAGAACTGTGAGTGCAAAAATAAACCATGCAAAAATAGTCAAGGACATTTGTGTGTAACTTTATTAAACTTCAATTTGTCATTTATTGATTACGCAATTTGATTGAAAAAGAACTTGTAAGTATAAAATGCAAGTATTTAACTCTAAATTGTTTTTTTACGATTAATCTTAATCTATATACAAACTGGTCTTCTTAAACATACATTTACACATATCACGCCCTTAATCCCTTGCAGAGTAGGCAGGCAAACGGTAGTAACAAACGGACATTGACAAATATTTGTGGATTATTCGGAAAACTGAGTATCGCCATAGTGACAGGTTGTCAGCCCATCGGCTAAAATTTCAATACACACCCTCGAGTCCCTTAGTTGCCTCTTACTACCACGGAAAAGAAATGGGGTGATGCTATTCTAAGCCGGCATCACACGGCATAGCCTTCTCTTTGTCGACTTACGAACCAAACTAAATTGACCAAACTATTGTAAGTATCGAGAGCCTCCAAAAGGCTCTATAGGCGAATCTCCATCATTTATCTGAATTACGAGAAGTGCGCATTTACGTCGATGATGCGGTGGTCCCCGGATCCCCGCCCCGTGTCGAAGTCGACACGAACGACGCCCACTAATACTCAGCCAGTAACTCAGGGCAGTAAAAAGCGGTGTAAAAAGTAAAGGACGGACACTTTACTATGTGATTTACACAACCCCTCTCGCTGCCAGCCGAAAATTACACCATATCTCTACAGTCTCGTTACATTTTTATTCAAATGCCACTTATGAATTTTATTTAAATATCTCTCATTGCTTGCTCAGTCATTTTATCAGATACGTTTGCGGTGCCCAATAAAAGTATGTTTGATTAACTTAATTAGAGAGGGTGCTTTCTATATAATTACTTTATTAATTTAGATTAAGATTTTCTGTTATTCGGTGTTTTCATGTTTGTGCAAATAAATGACTGTCCCGATGGCGTAGCGCATAATACCCCTGCCTGCTATGCCAGGGTCGTGGGTTCGATTCCCACAAGACAAAAATATTTGTTAAAGTCAATTTTTAAATATTTATTTTTAATCTCGGTGTTTTCTGTGTATTAAATGCATTTATTTACAAAAACTATACTTATCTAGTTCCCAAAGTACGAGCTTTGGTTAGTTTGGGGCTAGAAGGCGCTGTGTGAGTTGTCCTCGATATTTATTAAAATTGTTTTTTCTATACTTACTTATTAAGTAACGAACATGTTCATACAGTTAAATGTAAGTACAACATGTCATTATTATTATTGGCATCTGCTGAAAGATGTCGTCATAATCTGATTCTCCGAGTAAATGTTATTAACGTGTCACAAAACGAGGCTCGGAGGCGCCCATAACTCGATAATAGCTGATAGTTATCGGGAAGCAGTCATACAGGATGTAAAGATATTAGCTGCAAATATTTTAAGGGGCGAACCAGCCCATGAATTAAACAACTTTCGCCACGGAATATAAGTCGAAAAATTATAAAGCTTTGTGCCTCCCATACAAAATGTTCCAGCCGACCGGGTAGCCACTTTATTTTATTTTATTTATTTTATTCCATACTTTATTGCGCATGGTACAAAAGGCGGGCCTAATGCCACGCTGCATTCTCTACCGGCCAACCAGAGGGTAAACAGAGAGAAAAGACACGGGAGCACTCGGGTCTGAAATACTAATAATGGAAAATAAATTAAACTACTATGAAATAAATAATAATATATAACACTTTGTATGGGAGGGAGGTCCCACTTTTTTCATATTTTGACCTATGTTCCTTGGGGGAAGTTGTTCAGTTTCATGGGCTGGTTCACCTCTTGAAATATTTCCAGATTTTTTTACACCATTTATTGTGAAGCTATTTCTACCTGTTATGAGCTACACCGGGTACAAAGGTCTATACAGACGCATACGTCAAAGAGATATGAAAAAAAATATCGGCATATTGTCCAGGGGCAGACTGAGCCACTTACAGTAGACGATGCAAATTGAACGTTATTATAACTTCCAAGTTTGGCTCCAACAAATTTCTGACAATATCAGGTGGCACGAACTCATTTTGGAAACAATTTGAAGCTTGCAAATTTGTGCGCGTGAAAGTGTAGAAGAAAATTTACAAGTTGGAGTTTTGCCTAAAACTTTTTTATTATGTGTTTTGTTATTGCTTTGAAATGTGTACATTGAGATAGAAGACATTAGCAACATCAACTTAGTAAACTCAAAGTTTGTTTTGTAGAAGATACCTTCAAGTTTCTACAACAACTTGTGTCATGTCATGATAAAACAGTATTTGTATGTCGGTAGGAGGAGTACCAAGAAACTTGGACAACATTTGCGAACGGTTGGTAGGGCTCCGAAGATGCGAAGGTTGTCCGGAACACACACACATATCACGCATATAATCCCTTGCGGGGTAGGCAGAGCGTAAAAGGCCGTAAAAATCGGCCTTTAACATAGACTTATAGCCAATTAACAACTTCTTCATGTGACTGTTTAATTCTTGATTTTCTCTTCAGATGCAAAATTTGTAATTTTCTATATTTATTTTCTTAATGTTATTCTTAACTCACAATTATTTTTATAATATGGTTACCTACTGGTGGAATCTTTTATTTCTAGTAATAATTTGTTATTTTGTTCAAGTCTTTGTTCTAAGTAAAACATATTCTCATGTTGCCACGTACTCTGCTTCACGCTCAAGAACACGAAATCGCTTTTTATTAGTGAACAGTAATAAAAACTGTGAGAAAAGTTGTAGATTTAAAATCTCCACGGCACGAAACTTTCTAAAAGTTGTTCCCTGCGACAGTCTTTGTCGTTTAAAAAATTTCGTTTCAAGCGCTAAGTTTTCTTAGATTTCCTGCTTTTTTATGACTGCACTTTTTACCTTTGAAGCAAGTAGGTATGCCTGAGCCACACAACGTACCTGCCTGCGCTATTAAACTGCAGTTCATTGTTGAATAAAATAAAGTATTAATACAGGGTAATTTTTTATTCACTCTGGAAATTTTACAGGGTGATTCTACTCATGATTCTGAACAACTTTTATTATGGGGTCAGCAGCGAAATCGCGATAAAAAAACAGCTGCTCCATAGAAAAATTCATACGTCTACTCGAACAAAATGTATGGAACAGCTGGCCTTTTTTTTTCGCGATTTTTTAGGTGACCCCATAACAAAAGTTGTTCAGAATCATGAGTAGAATCACCCTGTAAAATTTCCAGGGTGAATAAAAAATAACCCTGTATAATACCTAGTATCTAAAAAGTAATGGCTGTTAGTAAGCTGGTTTAGATGATTTATCGCTAGTGGTTTCTCATACTCGGACGGAAGATGAATGCTTATTATTTTTCTTAGCTTAACTAAAATATTGCCAAGACGCCATCTGTTCCACTTTATTTTTCAAAACGAACGTATTCAGTATCTGAAATTGGAAATGTATAACGAAACAAATAAAAGAATATTGCAATTTTACCTCAATTTTCCTATTAATGTAAAGTGTAAAATAATACGTGTGTGTTCAAAGCTTTTTACTCGCAGAGAAAAAAGTTATCTGAGCTAACAAGCTATAGTGAAAAATAAAAATAAAATATATAGAATTATCTCTCAAAGCTCGTGGTTTTATTAAACTTTCGTTGTACATTTTCATGTACCTACTATTAATAATTATACGAATCCGTCAAAATTTTTATAGGTACCTATATATCAACCCACGCGGCGCCTTTGACCCTATAGATACTTACTATAGTTACTTCAGTGGAATTTCTAAGCAGAATAACACGAACGACTCATAAATCACTTCAAATAACAGAAATGTCTATGGTGCTTTGTGTCTCTCGCTTAGACCAAGTGAACCGAAGGTATTATTCGTACTCATGATTCTCCGTTTTGTACGTCGCTGACGGGAAAATAAATGTAGTCCTTTACAAGCTCTAGAGGCAGAGGGGATACAGACAAATGTTTATTTCCCACTCTCCCAACATGGTCGAGTCTCTAGAGGTGTCAGGTGATAGTTGGTGAAGAGCTACTTACCATTAACCTGTCTACTATATTTTCGTTACCGCGTAGGGTTGAGATCGTAGTTTGGACTGACCGTGCACGGTGCAAATAAAATAGCAGCAAATGTTTTGAATCAGTACATGATATTCAACAACTTTTAAAAAAAAAATATTCTTCAATCGAGCTCTTGTTTAATTACGAGCACATCAAGTAATTAGTTTATTGTAATTAAGTACCTACCTTAGTAAACGAAATCAATCACAGGACAGTTCTAAACAAGTGGTTGATAGATCTTAATATGGTTCTATAGCAGAAAATAATCACTTGACGTGCTCGCATTGAAACAAGTACTTGATTGAATCATACATGTATTTTTGTGAGTGTAAGATACATAGGTAGACATTTGAAAAATGTTGAACGTCCTAATACAAATACACGAGGTCGTGTGATACATTTTATCACAGGTTTTCATCGCTTTCACTTCATTCAATCTATAAAGAATGAATTTAGTCACTGGGTATTAGTTGTAAAACTAACCCAGTACATAGAGCTGTCTCACGCGTGATTGGATATCAAGATATACTTGCAAAATTCGCGGACAAGGGACGAGCTGTGATACCGCAGATAGAAGAAGCGTCGCCACTAGTGATAGCGAAAGTCCTAGCTTCAAATCCCGCCCGCTCTTGTAAATTGTGCAAGTTTTTAAAAATTGTGTACTTGACACGGGAGGTGTTTTAAAAATTTGGTATTCATTAGCCTTACAGGCAATGCTTTTTACACCTTACATTTTCGTTTGTTTCAGAACTTGAAGAACCAGATTATGACAACAAACCTATGGGTGGAACAGTCTTGGTATGACTACAAGTTGCGTTGGGAGCCGAAGGAGTACGGCGGAGTGCACATGTTGCACGTGCCCTCCGATCACATCTGGCGGCCGGACATTGTGCTCTACAACAAGTGAGACCCACTCTTTATACATAATGTAGAAAAGAAGCTGTGCCCAATATTATCAAACTACAGGCCACAATTTACAGGTGAAATTCGATGTTCATTGCGAATCGTGCGGTTTTTCGGCCACGATCGGTTCTTCCAAATGGCCGAAACGCCACATAAAAAAAAATCTTTTCGTTCGGTGTTCGTCCAAATTCTTGTTTTCATTCATACATTTAACGAAAAAGTTACATTGTAAGTAATTTTTCTGAACAATTTATTTGTTTACGGCGTTTTATTGCGAACTCGGTTATTCATTATGATACCAGGAATATTAACCGGCCACGCAATGTAACAAGAACTTCAACTGTAGACTTGTAGCCTGTAGTTTCATAACATAGGGCACTGGAATTTTAAGAGGTCTACCAGCCTATGATACTGACACCTAAGCAACACAAGCAAAGATTTTGGATCCTTTCTATATTTGATACTTAACAAATTAATGTGTGCGCTCCAACGTGTGTTTCCCTGGGGAAAGATATCAATTAATGACTTGGCTCACCTCTTAAAATATTTCCAGTTTTTTTTTGCGCCTATACCTGAGTACCTACATTGATGTCTTGTTTATATTCCGTGTCTTTACCGATGTGTGCGTAAATCACGATCACGAACTCCAGTAGGTACTTGAGACAGTCCCGAATTAATTGCTCCTTTTTAGAGTGACAATTTGTACCCTAAAATAAATTATGATGATTTCGCGCGATTTATTTTTTGGAGATAAATACACAGTTAGGCGGTTCTCTCACTTGCCGTCCGTCGCTGCGTATTTTGACGCAACGCATGCGTCTGTCAGACGAAAGGATATTGCGAATTCCGATCATATTCCCATACAAAAACCTACGGCTACGGTCTGTTTACGTATGCGTCTGTCAAACGACTGAACAGACGCATTCGTTAAACACCGTAGCGCATCGTAGCTGTATTTGATTGGAATTTACAATCTCAGACAGACGCATGCGTTAGGTCCGACAGAAATACGCAGCGACTTAGTGGGAGAACGGCCTTAGTCGTAATTTATGTTTTTTTGTTAAATGTATATCTTTTACTTTAACCTACCTCATTTATATCCAATTCAACAGCTTATTTTCAGTTCTGTGATGTTTTATGTATGTTTTTACTGGAAAATTTCGTGATCGTAGTGTATTATTAACACTGTGTAATAAAATTATTAAAGCAAGGCGTTGACAAGCGACGACGCGTTCAGTCCAAAATCATTCTTGTCCCGTTCGATAACTTAAGGCCCTGATTCACCTGATAAGTTTGTCCCTTTCATTCGCATAGTGCCAGACAGAAAAAGACATCCATTTTGCGATCAAATTTTCACAAGATTTCACGGTATTTCGACATAGAAACTGTAGAAATACCGTTAGAATGTCGTATTTGAAAATGTATGTATCTAAATTATAGAATATATTTTTTGTAATAACTTTAAAACAGTCGAGATAATATTGAAAAAATGTTTCAAATAGAGGTTATTTTTTTTCTAACGAGTATAGTTTCTGAAAATGTGTAACTGATAGGTGTATGTTATTTGTTAGATCCTCGACAACAACATATATTTTTTTCAGAATTTTATGGCTGTAATTGTCCAAATAAACCTGGTTCAAAGATCTTGCTCGCGCTAAATTATTTGCAACCGAGCAGCAACCAATGGCTCATCAATGCCATGGAATCGATGTTTATTTTAGCCAAACGATTCAATTTTGCTAACAAGTTAAACCAAACAACGGCCTCGATTCTGTGGAGGTGATCTCTTTTAACTAATTCTGAACGATTCCTGGCACTTTTGTTAAATAAACAAACGCGGAATGACAATGCCCCGCAGTGGGATGGAGACTGTTGTTGCTGTTAATGTAATGTAAAGTGACGTTTGATTCTTAAAATTTACCTATGTTTTAAATTGTAAAAAAAATGGGAATTGAATTGCGGCCAATTTGTATAAAATTTAATAAGTTATGTTTTCGTTGTGAATAAAAGTATGTCCCAGAAATACGAGCGCAAAACTTTTTCAAAAGCAAACAATATAAAAGTCGGAACCCGAAAGGTACGAATTAAATTCTTCTGCGGTATTTTTTATTTCTACATTCTTTTTATCACAAAACTTTCATCAGACAAAGACAGGCGGTATCAGTTTACGAGCCTGAAGCTTCGGTAAACTCCTTGCTGTACAATACTGGGTGTTAAAGATAGCTCTCCGAATACTGATAGGATGTAGACGATGATACTGAACAACTGTCCCCTAGAAACCTAAATCAGGAAACGACAAAAAATTGACAACTGTCCCCCAGACACCTAAATCAGGAAACTAAGAATTCGACCTTCCATACAAAATCACACCTTCTGACCTATGTTATGAAACTATATGGTATAAGTCAACAGATGACTTTCTTCGTACATTGCGTAGCCGGTTAATATTCCTGGTATCATGTTAGCTAACCGACTGCGCAATCAACATCGAGTTTCATCTGTAAAATTGTAGCTTATAGTTTGGTAATATCGGGCTCTGGAAGTAAATTTTTTTACGTTTCCTAAAAACAATCTTAAGGGAAAGTTTCATGGTCTGAATGCACCCACCCTATCAGTATCCAGAGGGCTGTCCCTTAAATTCCGTGTAGCTACTTACATTAATTCAAGTTTTTAACGAACAACTTCCACAAAGCCAACGGAGAGCTACTTATCTCTGGAAACTTCGCGTCGTCGCTTCCAGTGCTTCTTAAAATTACCGTTAATACTTAATGAAACTGTTATTCTTGTGTAGAGTTTATGTTATCTATAAACACCGTTATTTTTACATCCCTTTAATCGAGTTTCCTCAACAGCCCCTCGCCTACATAACTTGCACACGATATTATGTCAACCATGCCATGCCCAACCTATGAATCCATTGAATTCGAAATATCGCACGAACAACCTACACTTAAAGTTTGTTTTCATAACAGTAAAAGTAATCAATAAAAATATAATAATGCCATTCAATAGCCGATGTTTTTTATCTCTATAAAACGATGTGACAATCAAAAGTTTCTTAGAAGAAAATGAAAGCAGACGGAAGGCAGAGATGAAAATAGGGTCGTAATGGATTTCAGTTTCATAAGCGAGGCGGAAACGGACAGGGGCGCTCAAAGCGCACAACTCGAGAGTTATTTGGCGTTTCGCATCTATGTACAGTCGAGCTCACGTCTGGTAAGACACTCGAACCGCCAACATAAGAGTTATGCGCGCGGCACAAGACCGATTCAAAGACCAAACTGCCTAACGCAGCGTGAGTTTGACTGTTTTCATAGCGCAACGCAAGGGACGCGCTTTAACAAACAACCGAACGATATTGCAATTTCGATTGAGCTGTAAATCGAACCTCTATTATTCACTAGCTCTTTTTTACTACCATCCTGTCGAAAACAAGCCAATCAAAGCTCATTTCTCCATAAAATCTCATAAATACGACCCGTAAACCATGATTAGATTGCTGACAGTGAGTGATGTGATTAGAAAAGGGGCGCATTTTTGTCAAGACAAAGGTTGACACTGATGTGGATGTGTTTCCATTAATAGATCAAAATCAATTACGGTTGTAGAAATCAGAACTCAACGCAATTCCATATAAGGGATGTAAAGGACAGCTCTTCGAATACTGACAAGCATGAAGACCATGAAACTGACAACTTTCCCTGGGAACATTATGTCAGGAAACTTAAATAAAAAATTTGACTTCCCATAGTAAAGTCAGTCAGCTGATCGTGATTATGGGAGGTCGATTTTCTTTTGTCATATCCTGATATATGTTCCTAAGAGAAAGTTGTTCATATTCGGAGGGCTGTCCCTTACACCTTATAGAGATTTTTATTCGTGATTTCTGTATGAGTAACAGAATATCACTCGCACGAATATCTCAGAAATATCTTTTAAAATTTAACCTGGAGCAGAATTTAACCGTGAAGGATACAAATGCGCTTGTCTAGATCTCAAGCGGCGGCAAAACAAACGAATTCCATTTGAGCTTGTACCAGGGGCGTGGGAGCATAAATCACGTATAGATAAATCCATATAACGAAACTAGATTTAAAGAAATGTTAATACATCGAATTATGACACTGAATTAGATCGGAAAATTATTTTATTGGAACCTTAAAACTGCATATATAAAGCGGTTCTCCCACTTGTCATCCGTCGCCGCGTTTTTTTTTACGCACCGTTACGCACGCGTCTGTGTGTCAAAGGGAAATTGCGAAATCCGATCTTATTCCCATACAAATACGCGTCTGTCAAGTCGTTGACAGACGCGCACGGTAACGCACCGTAGCCGTATTAGAACCGCTTTAGTAAAAGTAAAATGAAATATATGGAAAAAAAGAGTAAACAACTACTATTGTCATAACTCATACCTATTATTACGACGGCTGATGTGGCGCAGTGGTGGTGCGACTGCCTACGACGCAGTTTCGGGTTCGATTGTCGGTGGGACACTCACAAAGTTGATATTTATCACTATGATTACTTAGGTGGTTGCAAAACTCTGACACCGGTTCATCGAGTCGTTTGACGACTCGGTGTCCCACACGAAAAGAAGAAGAACTCATATCTCACTAAGAAGTGCTCGATTTCTTAGATTTATTTTTCTCAGAAGAAAAGCAAAGAGTCGCGGTAAACATGTGAAGATTACGCTCATGAGAACTTCATTAGAGACACGCAATCTTGCTTGGCTACGTAGGTACTCCCCCGCTCCAACACCCCTCCACCCATGACAATACGACTCTGCCGTGTTTGTCTGTAAGTATTCACATTATTTAAGAACCTCTTCATTTTCGACTTTGTTTAATGCTACGTCAGGTTCTGTTGGGGTAAAGTAAACACTCTAATTGCCACGTGTATAGGTACATATTTTCATTAATTTTATTGCATAGTATTGAACAGTCATTGTTCAGAGGCGATCGATGTTGAACCTAATTAAACATGAGACCTATAACGCTTTTGTCGTGCCTTTTTTATACTCGAAATGGTGAAGGAATAATATATATTAGGTAGGCTATAATTTACTTAAAAGATAGCCGTAAAAAACTTATTGCGTTTGTTACTTTTCTAGGTACAACAATTCTTTTATTCTTACTCGGAGAGTTCAGCGCTTGTTTTCGACAGGATGAAATACGGAATGGCAAAGTTGTTTAAACACGTCAAAACTATTTGGATAATATTTTCAACTGCACAATAAATGCTGTGGCTAAATTGTTACATGCAAAGAACTAATGAAATCCAGCTACTTAAGGCCCTGTTTCACCTGAAAAGTTTGTCCCTTTCATTAGCGCTGCGCCAAAGGGAAACACCCAATCATTTTCCGCTCGAATTTTCGCGAGTTTTTACGGTATATTCGACACAGAAACTAGAAAAATATCGTTACAATGCCCTTTTTAGGTATTCGAACTAGAAAAATTATGTATCAAAATTATAGCATACTTAAAAACTGTAGCCAAAATATTGAAAAAATTATTAAAATAGAGGTTACTATGTTTTTTTTAATCTAGTTGTTTGCTAAATTGTGTAACTGAGACGTATCTGTCATCTGTTAGTTAGATCCTAGACAGTCAAGAAATTGAATTGATAACATAAATTTTGTTCACATTTTTATAGCTGTAATTGTCTAAATAAAACGGGCTTAAAAAGCTTTCTCGCGCTATTACATGGGGATAAAGTTTTGTGATACCGAATATTCCAACGGCATTATAACTAAATTATAGCAAGGCATTCATTGTGTTGTGTCCACCAGCTCGAAGTCTCGGACGTTGATAAATGGCCCGGATGGCAATCGTTACTCATTTCCGACCCTCCTACAACCTGTGCGCCGCGCGTCACTCCCTCACTAATGCGTACCTTTTTGCCGTCGTTCCAACCGGAAAGTCTTCGACTGACGACGTTCCGAATCACGACGGTCCTTCAGCATAGAGATTTGTGAACCCGCATTCTCATTAGCTCATGTGTGCCCAATGTCTATCATGTTGATTACTTTTTGTTTGTGTGTACCGAGTCATTGTTGTTTCATGTTTAATTTAAATAAATAAAATGACAGTAGAGATATTAAATAAATTACTGAAATGCATGTTTGTTTACTGTTGTGTTGTGATAGCCCTGAATTTCCCAAGATTTAAACCGGCCCGGTGGCGGGCGCTGGTAAACGGTTACGTGTCGGTATGAATAACTGATGTGACAGGTGCATTTCCCCGGCAGCAGTGGTCCTCGGAGCCGGAGCCTCTCGGCCGCCAGCCCCTGTCAAAAGTATCAAACAAACACCTGAATTTATTGCGTTTCTGCGTTTACTTTCCCATCGAGCCGATACCTGGAATACGGTTCTGCGAGTTCTTGTTTACTTGGAAAACTTTTAAAGATAATTTCTCGGTAAATTTATTACTAGAAAAACAAGATAAGTGAGATGGAGCAGGATAGACTAGGTACAAGTTGAGCGTTACAAAAATAATTATCAAATTCAAATTTATTTAAATTAAAGAGGTTCCGTACGAGACCAAATTATTTGAGAAGATTCCTTACTTGACTTTGAAGATGTCTACTTGATCTTAGAATAATACAATGGTCTGTATCTGGTCAGGCTTACTTTATCATTATATAAAAAATACTTCCTAACATTTGCAATATTAAAACTAATACTAAATAAATATATATGGTCTGGTGATACCTATAGCACAACGTGTGTATTTACATGACACATTACGTCACAACTAATTCAACAGCAATACATTATTGATACAAACAAACTACTTTTACTATCAAATAAATCAATACTAACAAAAGGAAACTTATGGGAACACAGCGAACACTCGTGAGCTACAGAAGTTAGTCTATCTCCAGGCCGTAGGTAGGTGCCGCTTGCCGGCTTGTAAATGTACATTAAAATTGCAGTGCCGACGGCAACTTCGAAGTAACTTTGGCGACCAAGGCGACTATCTACCACCAGGGGCTGGTCGAATGGAAACCGCCAGCCATTTACAAGTCTTCCTGCGAAATAGATGTGGAATATTTTCCGTTCGACGAGCAAACGTGCGTTCTTAAGTTCGGTAGCTGGACGTACGACGGATTCAAGGTAATAGCTCAGGCTCGCCTGCCACTGCGCCCGCTGACCGCTCTGTTTGTCCGCAGCGCCGACGGCAACTACGAGGTGACGCTGATGACCAAGGCCACGGTCTACAGCTGCGGCATTGTGGCGTGGAAGCCGCCGGCTGTCTATAAATCTTCCTGCTCTATCGACGTCGAGTTCTTTCCTTACGACGTGCAAACCTGTGTGCTTAAGTTAGGCAGCTGGACGTATGACGGCTTTAAGGTGACGCCCCGCTGTACGCTGCTTGGCGCCGCGCGCGGGCCGTAGCCGTAGGGCCCCGCCCCGGCCGATGTCCATGCAATAGCTTGTTGGCTCGAACGTAATTCGTCGTGTATTATTTTTCTGTCCATGTGGTATGATAATTCACTTTTACATATTGACTGTACGGCGATGCTAGTTTAGAAGCGCGGAGCGAGCGACTCGCACACTCGCTCCTCGTTCTCGGCTCGCTCTTAGATCTGACATGTGCAAGTTTATATTTCGGTGGTGATGTTTAAAGTATGTGGAGTAGCAGTATTTCGACGTGCGTGCCCACGAATGCTCCAGATTATCCTCGGCCGGTTCCACTTAGATCTATCGGCCTTTCTCGCTCGACACGGAAAGGTATAAAATTCTTACTGCCAGGTGATATGGGATGCAAAAACATCACTCGGCCCGTCCTTATCCGACACGCCTCTCCGCGCTTAGCAACCGGCGTTCTGCATCTAGTAACGTAGTTAGCAGCCGGTGATAACTGCATACTTAGTGTCAGCTCACGATGCGAACGGATGCGGTACGGCGCGCGGCACGGAGGGGGGTCACGGCTCCGGTCCCACACTCCTCTAGCTGGCTCCGCTCGCGCCACACACACAGACACACGCACACTGAGCTTGTTGCATGCCTCCCGACGATCTATGTACACTCCTCACCGCATGACTCCAGCTTGACGAACCTCTTGCATTCCCGATCACGGCGGCCGCCCGCCCGGCTCTATCTACACAGCTTACAACACGATACCTTACACGCGAACAGAATAAGCACAGCACGATGTGTCTTAAACTCAAAGAGAAACATATTGCTCTTACACTTCAAGTAATGAACTATCATCGTTGCATATTTTATACCTTTCCCTATTAGCGACTCCTAGTTGGCTCTGAGAATTCGGTGTCGCTGGTTGTTCATTGCATGTTGAAATTCATTCAAGACAACACCCAAATCAAAACTCAGACACGACTTCCATAGTGCACAAATGTAAGCTACATAGATGTTAGGTGTAGTAGAACAGATTCGTCCATCTAAGCGAAGGGCTTTCGCTTCGGTGGGCGGAACGTTTCTTGCATGCTATACACTGGACGAGCTCGCCCCCGCAGCCAGTGCCGCTACGGACGCATCGCACGCTGGCTCGGGAGCGGGCGCAGGTCAGCCGCGTGAACACACACGCCGCGGCGGAGCCGGCGTTCCTGACCGACTTTTCCGAAACAATCACGATCTGCCCAACTAATTTGGACATAGAGACACAACAAAAATACAACGTTTAGAGAAAGCATTTCTATGAACAAATTCTTTGGGCTGCGGATGTTCCGGAACCGAAGGTCCATCCTGCCTTAAGAGAAAAGACTGCGAATCGTCGTCTTTATATCGGTGTTTTCAGTGTTACGCGTTGTTACTTCTTCGCATGTTTCGATATTTTGGAAATATTGTTGTATTGTGTCCTCGTTGAAGATAAAAAATATGAGCGGCATTTCGTTGAAATATTTTAATCTTCGTTTTAATCTAAAATTGTTGACACAGGTACATCCTACTTGGCACACTCTGTGGTATGGTTTAGTGATATTCTTCCAAGATTACCTGAATACTTACTTTGATAATGGTTAAATGTTCTTTTCTCCAAAATTTACCTGCCTACAATCCATCTGCATTGGAATCAGAACACCGAAAGTTCATGTCTGCTGGCGAATTTTTCACATTGTGTGACGGGTGCATGTATCGTATAAACATGATTTGATAATAGAGAGTGTTGTTTAAATAGAGGAACTAAATAAAATAAACTGAAAATAGTTAGAAAGGAGCAAAATTTTGTTTTCAAATGAATCTTGTGTCTTTGAATAGATCATTGAAATAATAACATAATATTCTGCCTTGGATAAAATACGTATCCAGTGTACCTATGAGGCTTTTTGCTCTTTTCTACCTATCGTAAATTAAACGCATCATCTAACACCATTTAAATAACTAAACAATGATGTAATAAATACCTAATGCTGATAAATTGTTATTAATTAATAAGTTATTGTATTTCCTTTTAGTCTTTTAAATCTCTGTGTTGTCATCGTTTATATTTAAGGTAATGAATAATTTATTAACTTTCTTGCTCAAAATACTTACCAAGTTACTTGCTTTTATCAATGTAAAGTTTCAACAAAACAAACCAAGTCAGGTTCAGAATTTGGAAGGCTCTTAAGATTTTCCGTATTTGCGTTGGTAGATATTATACATATAGTAAGCGAGCCTGATTATCTGGAGTAGGTTTGAGAGTATGTAGTGTTGTGCGTGTGTGTGAGTGTGTCTGTGTGTTCAGGTGGACCTGCGGCACATGGACGAGCAGGCAGGCAGCAATGTGGTGTCTGTGGGCGTCGACCTCTCAGAGTTCTACATGTCCGTCGAGTGGGACATACTTGAAGTGCCTGCGGTCAGGTGAGACCCTTTTTTACTTTTACGTTATGATGTTCTTTTTTGGACTAACTTAATTATGTTATGTAATACCATTGATAAACTTAATGAAAGTATAAGTAATTAAGCCTGTCCTTAAAACAAAACTTAAAAAGAAATTACTTGAGGAGAGGGTACCCTCTTGTTCCGACATAATTAAATAATATACTTAAAATATACATGTCAGTTCAAAATATAGACCTACTTCATTACTTTTATCACTATTTATTATTACTAATGATTTGGCAAGAATGTGTTGATGAATGTATAAAATAATGAGCGCAAGCGCCAACAAACTGTTACTACAGTGTGGAACGAATTTAAAATTTGTAAAACTACGTTAAGTTTAAAATGAATAAATAAATGCGTTTATTATTATTTAAAAAATCGTCTGGGGTTGTACAACCTACGAGATCAGGTAATAATGCCACAAAAAAAATATCCTTTATCTGTGCTGAAACTCAGCGTTGCGGACAAAAATGGGCAAGAACACGTCGTTTACTCAAAACCCACAAACCAACTTTATCCTTACACAAGATGTTAAGTAATTGAACATTGACATCCCACAAAGAAGCAGAGGTATTTTGTACTCAGGAAGCATAATAATTACAGAGGATTATAAGGGTTTTTTGAATGAGCCACATTAAGCTAAAAAGATTTTTCTTTTCTTAAAAGGGACCTCTATTCTGTAATAGCCCTTTCAATATTTGGCCTCAACTGGAAGAAAATATAAGAGGTCTTAATAATTTTTATACCTCAAATTGAATAAGCTACGCTACCACAACATTACCGAACAAATATTGGTTAGAAGCTATGAAGAAAAACCTCCGTAATTTAGTTTCACTTATTCCGAGAGCGGCGACGCGCTCAGGAAAATAAACAGAAATGGGTCGTTATTAGTGGGCGGACATTTTTCACGGAAGGACCCACCTTTTTCTCGCCGTAATGAAACCACGCTACTCGGGAAAACTTTGAAATGACGCCTTAGCCTAAACGCCTCGCTGAACTTCTACGTAATTACTGTTTATGTTTGCACTTAATTAAGTGCTCTAGCGCTTATTGTTGACAATCTTGGTAGCGAGGAGATTTCACCGCTATATATCAGTTGGGAAGTTGCGCGATTTCTCCAAATGTATGCCTTGACCTAGTTATCTGCGCGCTCGGGCCGGGCGCGCAACTTCAACGCCGTTGTGGCCTGCATGAACCAATAGACTTACAACACGCTCCACCAACTTCCACTTTCAGCGAACTTGGCTTTGTCTCGCAAATAAATTACGTAGAGTTTTCATTTACACCTGCTTGCGGTAGGAGAGCAGTTTCTTGCGAAAGTTTTACTAACTCCCACACTGATTTACAATTTTAACTCAGTAGACTACAGGACACATATCTTAATTTACTTTATTTGCTAAAACAACGGCGTCTGTCCGTGACCCCCGCCAAAACATACGTAGGAAATGTGTATATGCTGCCAAGAACTAAGACAATGGGTAGTAACTGAAAGTAGTTAAGACAAGTTCCCCGACAGCGCAGGTAACAAAAAGCAATTTAAGTGCGAATGTGCGCTCTCGTCCTCTGTCCTCTTCATTTACTAGAATGCCGTTATCCGCCACCCTCGAACTCGTGAGTGTCGTTATTAAGCCAACATCACTTACGTCGACATCACTTTTACGACGTCTATCCGCTTTGCTACGCCCGGCTAAGGCGTGCACGGAGCGCCCTATTCCCCTCCCTTATCGCGTCAACCCTTTAACGAGGAGAACCTTCGATTCCAGCATACACCACCGCCGTGTGAACCAAACGCAATAGAGTTTTATGCCTTGGGGATATGATGAGAACGTGACATTTCACGTTGTCTAATATTGTATCGGCTGAGACGTTTCTCGTGTTTCAAATTACACCAATATTTTATGAGATCATAAAATGGTTCGATAGGATCTAACTTTCAGACGATGTTTTATATTACTTGCAAAGGATCAAGATCAGTTTTACTCAAAGTAAAGGAAATGTAAACTTTTATATCTTGTTCCTTCAAAAATCGATTGTGAATTTCTGAAATCCAGTGGAGTAAGCTTCGAGACTTTAGTTCAAAGTGACACATGAAAATCCACTTTGTAGGGCCATCAGCGAGGTCGTTTCTGCGATTATAATTCCATATAACAACTTAATTTGGGTCTTATGACTGTGAGAATACAGTTTAATTTGCGATGGGTTGAATTTGGGATAAGGTTGTAACGTATTTTTCAAACGCCCATGAAAAGATCTGCGAAAATTACGGCATTATTACGACAAGCCTGAGTAACTTGGTACGGAAAGACTTTTGTTGCTGTTATGAAAGTGGGTATGACACGAAACAGCTTCCCTTTTAGTGTTTGATACCCATCGTGGCATATTGTTTTAATAATATTAAAATATTTTATTTTGGGTCATAGTTTCTGGAGCATTGGCCGATCCCAATTTATTACTTTGGGTTATTTTAGGCATATGCTAACACACTTTCGTTTACAGTGGATAAAAAAGTAATTGTATAAATAAAACTGGTTTAAAATCTTGCTCGCACTTTATAATGGGTTTTTATAGTGTGTAAAACTGTTACATAGACAATACTGGTATATTTTATAATATTAATTTAATTTTTTTCAATGTAATATGTGCTTTACAGACACACATAACGCAATCATACAAAAAATATGCAGCATTAGAAGTTTTGTAAGTTATGCCCTCAAATAATGCCAGTATGCCGTACCGGACTAATACTATTATTTATTCTGTGCTAATAGCAAAATTTTAGTAACAAGTACCTACCAACGAATTATGAAGTACGGGGTTCGTAATACTAAAATCTATCATTATGTAAGTTCCTAAGTAAAAACACGGTTATAGTTCCCAGTTCACAGAAGCTCATAAAATAAGGTCATTACATTCACATTTTCCCATTACAATCCGGTATACAGTAACAGGGCGACTACGGTTTCAGAACGCACTCAGCAAAATTACGCGAGATTACATTACATTTTTACGACAGGCATAATTTGTTTCTTTTTTTAATAATACCTACCAATTTATCACGCGGACATGTTCGTAAAGAGTTTCACATTATAAGTATCTTTTGTCTATTAATTGTAGTATTAATGTCAGCTATCTAGTTCCCATAGTCAGAACAAGCTTAGTTTTGGGCTTGATGGTGCTGTGTGACTCTTCCACAGATATTTATTTGTAATTTCAAAGTTGAATGGTTATGTTTTTTGAATACATATAAATACGTATGAAATTAACTTTATTCAATGTAGGTTAATACCCTACTATCACTATTAACGTTATGATCCGTAATTATCAAAGCGCAATGTTCATTATATTAACTAGATTCTGGTCGCAGAAAAACACGATTAAAGAAAGTTTACTCGATAGATTTATTTTTCAAAGTTAGGTCTATTTTTACACTTTTTTGCGTAGTGTGTAGCAATCTTATGAACATAACATAAACATTTTTGTGAATACGATACCAGATTCTTGTCACACAGTTTTTTGATTACTTGTTTATTTCACGAGAAATTTCCAAAAGAGAGATATATCGTCTAAATATGGCGATTCCGCTCTGTTCTCATACACAGGATTTGCCATTAGTCGGACATTTAAAAGTTCGACGCAGGCCCTCAGGAATCTAAGAAATGTTTTCCTATCTCACACGACTACTTGCATTTTAACATTATATTCTAATTTTGTTGCACAGAAACGAGAAGTTTTACACGTGTTGCGACGAGCCGTACCTGGACATCACGTTCAACATCACCATGCGGAGGAAAACGCTCTTTTACACGGTCAACATCATCATCCCCTGCATGGGCATCTCCTTCCTCACTGTCCTCACCTTCTACTTGCCCTCGGACAGCGGTGAAAAGGTAACATGGATAAAGGCTGTTCTCACATTTGCAGTCTCTCGCATGCGTCTGTCAGACGAAAGGAAATTGCGAATTCCGATCTTTATATACGGATGCGTCTGTCAAGTCGTGTGTCGCTCAAAATACGCAGCCGCGGACGACAAGTGAGAGAACCGCATATTATGTTAAGACGTAGTATAGAAATTGAATCGCAAATGAGCATGGGACATTTTAGTATGAAGCCTGGTATACCTACAATTCGCGATGACAAAAAAACAAATTTTGGCGGCCAGAGACGAAACATGTGCGAATCCATAGAACATAAAAATACAAACAGGAAATACTCTTTGGTAAAATGTCGTAAGTGATACGGTTTCGGAGTAAATGAGGGCCGAAGTTTTTTTTTTATTAATTAAAAATATTTTTTTTTTACTTTTTATTATCTCAAAATGTTAAGGCAAGCATATAAAACTTCTAATTTGTAAAAAAGGGTTTTAAAATAATACATTACCTACTATCAAAACCAAAGTAATTAAATTAAACTCGAGCCACTTTTGCAGGCTCCATTTCATTTTCAGGTGTTATATCCATAGTAGAAGAGATGTTAACAAAGGAAAATGTACCTTATTCCATAGCATTAGCATGGATCTGACACCTGTTAAATCGGGCCTATAAAAATGGCTCGAGTTTCTATGATATAACAACATAACCCCTGATAAATGGGAGATTTTGTGACTGTGAAATCGATCGCAGAACATTGTGGGTGATAGAGAGACTATATAGACAGACAACTAGAAAAAAACTCAAAAAGGCCTTAGTAATACAATGAGGGAAATATCCGAAAAGCTGTGAAAAGAAGATACTTTGATTAGACAACATTAGAATGGAAAAAAGTAAAGACCATAACATAAACAATACCTACATAGCTGTTCGATCGGTACTCGGTAAGGATTAAAATTCGTGAATGCAAAAAAAATGCAGGTGGTAGCGGAAAAATATCTTATATCGTCATGGTCAATGGTTTCGAGATTGCATGTGAGTTATTTCCGCTGTATTTCCGCTACCACCTGCATTTTTTTTTTGCATTCACGAATTTTAATCCTTACCGAGTACCGATCGAACAGCTATGTAGGTATTGTTTATGTTATGGTCTTTACTTTTTTCCATTCTAATGTTGTCTAATTAAAGTATCCTCTTTTCACGGCTTTTCGGATATTTCCCTCATTGTATTACGAAGGCCTTTTTGTTTTTATTTTTTACTTGTCTGTCTATATAGTCTCTCTATCACCCACAATGTTCTATGATCGATTTCACAGTCACAAAATCTCCCATTTATCAGGTGTTATGTTGTTATATCATAGTAACTCGAGTCATTTTTATAGGCCCGATTTGCCAGGTGTCAGATCCATGCTAATGCTATGAAATAAGGTTCTTTTTTCTTTGTTACATCTCTTCGAGTATGGATATAACACCTGAAAATGAAATGGAGCCTGCAAAAATGGCTCGAGTTTAATTTAATTACTTTGGTTTTAATAGTAATGTATTATTTTAAAACCTTTTTTAACAAATTAGAAGTTTTATATGCTTGCCTTAACATTTTAAGTTAATAAAAGTAAAAAAATATTTTTAATTAAAAAAAAAACTTTGGCCCTCATTTTCTCCGAAACCGATACGGTTACTTACGACATTTTACCAAAGAGTATTTCCTGTTTGTATTTTTATGTTCTATCGATTCGCACATGTTTCAACTCTGGCCGCCAAAATGAGTTTTTTCCAATATCTCCAACAATAGGTATACCAGTTTGGTTCCATGCTCTTTGTATGTCTTCCATGTTAGGTTATTTAAAAATCAACTACAATGGAAGCTAGGCTATCGCTATAGGCTTTACCGTTACCTACACGATGCTGTCATCTCAGTCTATATAATGTGGAACCCACAACAGGGCAAATATTTTAAAGGGTGAAATTACCCATGAAACTTAACAACTTTTCTCAAGAAGCATAGGTCAAAATATTTTTTAAATGGTGCATTTAATATGGAAGAAACTAGAAAAAAATTACCTGTGTACTTTGGGGATAGTCGTTGAGCTACTTTCGGCCCATAAGTCATTTGCCCATGTTGGCCTCAAATTATTGATGATTAAACGAACTTACCTGTAAGTGAAGTTCTATCACAATGTTTGTTCCGGCGCCGGCGAGCTGCCGGACGCGGGTTCGGCGGCTGCAGGTTCGGGCCCCGGCCCGGGCGGTGGCGCGGGCTGAGGCGCGGGTGCGGGATGTGGTGTGGGCGCCCGCGCGGGTCGCGGCACAGGCTGCGACGATGGCAGCGGCTGCTCGCCCGGCGCGGCAGTCGCCGGCTTGTTTTCGCCACGATCCCGAATTTTCCTTTCCAGTTTGCGCACTTTACTCAGCAACCGTTCCAAATCTTCCTCGCACGTCCTCGAAGTTTTCCTTTTCGACACCGTTGCACTAACACGAAAGATAAAAAGAAATATCGCGTCTTGAGTGGTCGAGCACTAAAGTGTCAATGACGACATTGCGCAGCGTGACAGCTGACGGGCCAAGGGGGATACCAAATAAATAAAAAAACTAATAATCTCAACTAAGTGCAAAGAGTGGTAGTACCTACCTAGTGTTACTACAAGTCACAATTAAATACTTATCTCGAGGACGCGGCACGAAGTATAATATAATTTATCTAACATTAAAAAATTGGACTTTCAAGTCTGTGTAAATACATAGTCAAATTAACATATGTTTTAATTCGAAGTACATTTTAAAATAAACGGACAATATTCTTGCTTTATTTAATGTAGCTATCATCATTCTCATTACGAGTAATTAATTACCCCCAATTGTGCAGTAAAAAGGGGATAAAGTGGCCATGTTGGAGGCGACTGGTAGCACCCTTAATAGCTCGTATCATTAATTTCGTATCGCCATAATAAATGTTGCGGATAAAGTAGAAACCGCGCCACAGCGAATGGCAAGCAGCCGAGAGAAGACCTCGTTAGTGGCTATAAAAAATTACACCTACTTTAGCGGATCCGCTTTGTGAATATCAAACAAAGTTAATAGTTTGACGTACATGAATCTAATTGTACACATTTTAACACGCATTTCTTCCTTGATCACAGCGTTACCGGCCCAAAAAATACGGTCGCTTTCGCCACGTCTTTTCAAAAAAATCGTGTATCACAATAGTGAAACGTTGTCAGCTTGTCGCCTAAAATTTTAATACAAATGACACCTTCGCGTCTCTTAGTCGACTTTTGCGTCACCCGCGGGATAGAAATAGGGTGATGGTATTCTCAGCCGGCATCACACGGCGATCGAATAGTTGCGACACATAATAAGCAGGTTTAATTGGCACAACTGCGATGAAGTTTTCATTTCCGTCAGAAATGATTCGTTTTCGCAAGGAAATCCTTTCATTTCCGCTTAGCTTCGCACTTTGTTGTTGCTACTTTGAACCCACTAGGTATATTTTAACTATAAATAATAATAATATACTTTTATTGCACATAATAAAATTAAAAAGAAAACAAAGAAAAGTAAACAATAAGGCAGCCTTAATGCTAGAATAACATTCTCTTCCAGGGAGGGAACCTTTGGGTGATTTGGAGAGTTTCGCACATATGAGCGGGATAGTGCAAACATCTACATATCCTACTAATCTTATATACTTATTGTTATGTACTTATTCATATCTTTGCGTAGCTACCTATTAGTTCGAGAACTGGAATCCTTTGTCGATAAACTCCGCGTTATCTTCTACAACTAAGCGATTAAATTCTGCTCGGATTCAGACGATAGTCCTCAAATCCGGGCGATTGAACAGCCGAATCCATTCGATTGGATCTGAATTTGAATATAAAATATCTTTACACAGGGATTTAGTACAATGTCACACTTGATGGGTGCGTGGAAACGTTCGCTATGAATGCCATCCAGTTTTATTTGTCGATCAACATTTATATATGAATCGAATACATAGGAATATTTTGAAGCGCTTCAATGGGAAATTTTCTAGGGATTCTCGAGTGTCATGTAGAGGGCGCCAAGCTTAATTGAAATAACGTTTCTTTACACAAAATCTGTACCACTTTATAAATTATTCTTTATTTTGTGTTTATTGAATTGTTC
The DNA here is from genome assembly GCA_027580185.1 of Tuta absoluta. Taxonomy (NCBI): domain Eukaryota; kingdom Metazoa; phylum Arthropoda; class Insecta; order Lepidoptera; family Gelechiidae; genus Tuta; species Tuta absoluta. The sequence continues at coordinate 3,534,721 of JAQAHW010000004.1, forward strand.
TAGATGTATTATTGGTTATTTGTTTGCTTACACGAATGACACTCAATATAATAGCAAGGCGATAAGTTTATTTTGTATTAAATCAAACAAACATAATTAATTTGTAACGAACACAACGTGAAACGGAACCTGTGACAAAACTATGGCTGACGCCAGCCATATTGAAACGTCAAAATTTCAGTTTAGCGTAGCGCCCTCTGGTTTGACATTCAGAACTATCAAGAGAACTGTCAATAGAAAAACTCCCATTATTTACGCGTAACAAAACAAAATTCAAAAGTTATGACACAAATATTTTTGTCACGAAATAAATACAGGGGTTATTTTTTAGTTTGTACGTGTCCGCTTTGCAGACTGATTCTATTCATCACTTTGAACAAATTTTACTTTATGTCACTCGCAAAATCACTTGTCGACTTGTCGTCCATCGTTTTTAACGCAACGTAACGCATGCGTCCGTCAGACAGGAGGAAATTGCGAATTCCAATTAAGTATAAGTATTGTTCTATGGACTAGCTGATTTTCAGTTTGCGAGGGCTGTGCTAATAAGATGTTAATAGAGTCTGTGCGGGATGGGAATAGGCGTGGAAATTGAGGGTGCTCCTGTGCATCAGTATAAGAAAAAAATTTATCAATCTTTGCCCACGCCTATTCTCGCACAGACCCTGTTGATGCGTAGAATCATCCTCCAAAGTTTACCAACCGACTAAAAACACTCGTATTATTAAGATTCCAGCCATATAACTCATAATGCTCTACACTGAGTGATCATTAGTTTATCAGTGCAAATCGTTCATTAGCCTGGTAATGGCACTCGCGGGAGCGGCATTTAAACCCGGCAGCATCAATAATGTACGGATGCATTAAGGCTGAGGCATACCGGCTGCGTTCAGCGTTCACTGTCGTAGAACTGATGGACGGTAGAGGAGTAAGCGGGTCGTTGAGTCAAGGCCAAGGTGGACCAATGAATTAAAGATGGCCGCTGATATCGACTGGATGGCAAAAACGGGAGATCGTGCCTTATGGCGTACGTCCTACGTCCAGCAGTGGCCTGCTATAGGCTGATGTGATGTACTTAATGATGACAGCGTTCAGGCTCAAGCGCCACCGGTTCAAGTGTTGTTATTGTTTGTAATTACCAAATTGGCAGTGCGGTGCCTGATGGCTATAGTAACCGATGAAGTGAGATCTGGTATAGCTTTGCGGCGTCCCTCGCACCCTTTTGGAACTTAATGACAACTAGCGGCCCTCTTAGCGGTTTCACCTGCTGCTTACTATATTCCCGTAAATAAAAAATCATTTCGCGACGTACATAAAACCTTCCTCTTAAATCACTATATCTACAAAAAAAACGCATCAAAATCCGTTGCGTACTTTAAAAGATCTGAGCGTACAAAGGGACATAGAGATACGGGAAGCAACTTCATTTTATACTATTCAGTGATCACCTAGGTGTAAATATGACCAAGTTTACAAAGTCATACTATATTGCATGATGACTAAAATTTCAGAATATCGCATGTGTAATTTTTTGCATGAAATTTTCCGTGTGATGCCGGCTTAGCAATGCAACACCACATATCTTGCCCGTGGGTGTCGTAGCTCGAAGGCTTAATGTGTATTACAATTTTAGGTATCAGGCTGACAACCTATCACTTAAGCGACACGAATTTACAGGGGTGCACCGGATGCATACCAGTTCCATTGTTACACACAATTTATTCTGAAACGACCCTTAAATATCTGTCAAACGTGACGATACGACATAATTAGAGATGTGACGCCACAAAAAAAAAACAAATCAATCAGTGAAAACAAAGATCAACACGCAGTTTTGCGCGCCGCATCGTGACCACGAGTGGTGTTGCACCTACACTACACTCACGTGGTAGCGCACACAATATCAGATGTTCCCAGCCCGTGTGCACAGCTGTTTTAAAGAGCTATTACACTTACCCTGCCCTTTCTTTCGATTCGGTATACAATCCCGATTATCTTGAGTTTGTTGTAATGTCGCCCATATTATAACCAGCAATGTATGCTAAATCGGGCCTTGTTGGCAGCGAAGTCTAATATATTATGTTTGTGTTGTAATGTTTTCGATTCTAAGAATTACCATGAGATAGCAATAAAGGAATTATGAATGAATACCCAATTATTTGTAACAGGTGACGCTGTCGATATCTATCCTGATTAGTCTCCACGTGTTCTTCCTGCTGGTGGTGGAAATCATCCCCCCCACGTCGCTGGTTGTGCCTCTACTCGGAAAATACCTCATTTTCGCCATGATCCTTGTATCAATAAGGTAAGTGTTTTATAATAATTTCACAACAATCTAAATTTACTATCAATTTTTAAAAAACGTTTCAAACTTGTAGTAAAGTTGCAAAATTTTCAACCGCTGGCAGGATTTAAACTGCAACTTTCGCAGTCATTAGTGGCGACGATCCATTGCCTGCGAATTTTGCAAGTGTATCTACACCATCTAACGGATTAACTAATTCATTTACTGATTGAATGTAGTAGAAGCGATTAAACCCGTGAAAATATGAATACCAAATTTACAAAACACTTCCCGTAAAAAAAGAAAACTTGCATTATTTTGCAATATCTAAATTTGTGTGAACACAGTCGCGATCGGTCATAACATGCTCTCTTTCCAACCTTCTTAGGATTATTAGTTTCTGTGCTAAGTTCACCATTATTATTCCCATCTCAGGTACTTATATTAACTCCATTATCGAATATCCTTAATTGTTTACAACTAAGGTTGTTTACTGTAAAAAAACTAAATTTGATTTAAAAGTTGTTAGCACTCTCTTGGAAAATGTAACCAATATGCGTCTTAAGTGAAACACAGAAGTCTATTAGCGATTTATAATTTGTAGGTATACTTAGTCATCCACAAAATGAACAACTTAAATAACACGGAGAATATTTCAGTATTTTAGTAAGTACCTTTTATAAAGCAGTTGATTCACAGTAAGGTTAGCGGTGGACCCTGGTCCGTGCGACCCGATTTCTGATAGGTCTTTAAAAGCTTCCACTTCATAAGTATATGAAATCTATTTGGATACTTTTAAATCCGATGAACGGTTGAAACCACTTTACAATCCCTAAAGTGTTTCAACCCTCCACGAACTCAGTTCAAAGCTTCTTGCTATAAATGAGTAACCGCTAATATCTGTAAAACGCCGCCGAGTAATTTATAGCGAGCAATCAAAACGTTTCATTGCTTTGCAACCAGCAGTTCTCGTTATTAAACGGTTATATTCGCGCGCGAGTCCAATGTAAAATGCAATGAATATGACAGCAACGATTTTGCTCAACTTGCGCTCGTAAAAACATAACCCTCAAATAATGCCCTACGGAGTAGGTAGAGCGTCGATTGTCAGGAGATTCTCCGCCAGTTTGTCTGAAAGACTTTATTCAGCCCATTGCTTGAAACACTAGAAAATTTATTTAAAATAGAATGTGTTGAATAACAGATGAATAACATTGTGGGTAGGTACTGGCTGAAAAATGGAAGTTGTAATAGATATGAAACGTGCAGAGGTCGTCTGCGAGCGCGGCGCGGCATGACCACGCTAATTTCCATTTCCCAATTTAATTCGCTGCGGTCGCATGGCTTCACCCTTTTGTTAACATTCATATAAACATGGATCGCGGTTATTTTCAGCCGGGGATTATTTATGTACTTCACATTACCGGATTAATTCTGACTTTCGCATTGTTTCTTTATGGTTGACTCCACATTACCCGAAAATAAATGTCATGTTACCTACATTTTGAGACACAAAATGCGCACCCTTCATCGCTTTCATCGAATCACAAGTAGAACAAAACGCCGCTGAATCATTTGATGAAAATTCGAGGAATATCGGCGGTTCCCGGAATTCAAAATCAAGTTCCAGTTAAGTCCCGCCCCTTGACACAAAATTTGGATAAAATTCACTCTCGAAGATAAAAGAGAATGACGCCTGCAAAAAGAAATTAATTTCTGCTAATATAATGGACTTTTAAGTACTTACCCATTTCATAACGATTATATGACCTTTGAAGCTCAGATTTAATAGCGGTGCAAATAAAAATTCGCTTTGGGCATAAGCCACCTTATAAATAAAAGCAATTTAAAATATGTTTCAGCCCTGCCCGTTTACAGCCACCAAATTTCCATATAAATTAAAGTTGGTGTTCCAAACAAGATATTTGATTGCTCGCCTACTTTTGTAAGTTGAAAAGTCAATTAAGTTTAGGGCAAAGCGAAGTCGACTTGTGCCGGCAAACACACGCTTCTCGTACAGTCGTAGGGGTGTGTACAAGTGGAGTTGTGGTTTGAAGCACGGGGCGCCGGCTCTCCGGGTGTGTTCCAATATAACCGTTACGCTAATGAGCTCGTTATAGGTGCTAAAGAGGTGAACAAGGTGATAATATGTCGCTGGATTCGGTTCTTGGCCTCGCACAGAGGTGGTTTGTAAATACGGCTTGCTTGGAGTGGGGAAGGAAGGCACCCTCCGCACCCTCTCGCTTAAGTTGGCTCAATAATCTTGATTAATTGTTATCTGCGCGCTCTACATACAAGTATTAACTTAATGATTGGTTTCACTGAGCCTGGCCTATTAAGTAAATAGTCGCGCCAATGACCACAAATGAATTGGGATAAGGGCAGGCCGATAGCTATGATAAGTGTATAATCTTGCAATAGATAAGGTGTTAGTTTTGGAATCTACAAAAATAAATCAGGATTAGAAAATATTAGGTACATTACTATGCGGGAATTGTGCCGACGCTGTGTATAACACAATAATTCGCTGAATCAGTTCGCACTCCCGGGAAATTGTGTAATACATTAATTATCTAGACAGATTTAATTACCAAACAATATGTAAATAGCAATTTCAATCGTTACACATACACATGTTACCGCGGGGACGCCGCAGCATTAGTATGCTACCACGGCTATGACAAAATTAATATGATAAAATAACTATACATACATATATCCCTTGCGGGGTAGGCAGAGCGCAAAAAAGCCGAAAAAAACGGATATGTACGCCACGTCTATCAAATATTTGAGGGTCATTCGGAAAATTGTGTATCGCCATTGTGATAGGTTGTCAGCCCATCGCCTAAAATTGCAATACACAAACCGTGTGATGCCAGCTTAGAATAGCATCACCCCATTTCTGTCCTGCGGGTGTCCTAAGAGGCGACTAAGGGACTCGATTGTTTCATGTGTGATACCATTTTAGGCGACAGACTGGCAACCAGTCACTATAGTGATACACGATTTTTGTTAAAGATCTGCCTACCCCGCAGGGATACAGGCGTGATATTAGTATGTTTATGAGGGGCTTTAACTTTTCAATTCCAACCCTTTCTTCGCCCTTACTTTGGATGGGCTAGTTTGATTTTCTCCCGCTGTATTTACTGGATAAGATCCCATAAATATTCAAAACCTGTTTATAACCAGCCCTCAAAATGTTTAAACAGGCAAAATATTGTTTATTTAGGTAAATTTTCTCCATCATAAAAGGTATCTCTGACTTAAAAAATCTACACTAATATTATAAAGAGGAAAGATTTGATTGTTTGTTTGAATTGAATAGGCGCCGAAACTATTAGATCGATTTCAAAAAATCTTTTACTAATAGATTACTAGACTTTCCCTGGTGAACAAAGGTAAAATGTCTTATTCCCGCGGGAAAACGGTTAGCAGCGGGTGGAACCGCTAGGCAGGTCGCTAGTTAAAATATTTATGGAATGGTTTCATCGCTGTTCACGATATTTTTTACGACTTAGGTGGATGTACATACATAGGTACATACATAAATCACGCCTGTTTCCCTTACGGCCTTAAAACGGATATTAACACCACGTCTGACAAAAGTTTGAGGGTCAATAAGATAACTGTGTCATAGTGACAGGTTGTCAACCCATCGCCTAAAATTGCAATTCACATCTAATCCTCGAGACCCTTAGTCGCCTCTTAAGGTAAGGTTGGTAAGAAATGGGGTGATGCTAATCTAAGCCGGCTTCACACGGCCGATAGGTGGATGTACTTTAGTTCATTGTGATATTATGATCCTGGTGAGGTAGCGTCGCAAATGCAAAGTAAATATTATCCGATAGCTTCATTGTCATCAATAGGTACATGTTGTCGTGTATTATCAATAAAAACACAATAAAGTTGTATAAAACCATAACAATGCTTTAAAATACTACTGTATTAAACAAAGTTACCGAGCAGTTGTCTAAAATTCATCAACTAGATCCACCAATAAAAAAAATTACTGTGAAAGAAGTTAAGTCAGCAATAAACAAATTGTCAGTGAAAAAAGCTCCGGGCTATGATCTAATAACTGCTAAAATATTGAGAGAGCTACCGCCAGTTGGCATTCTTTTTCTAACTCAACTATACAATGCTATACTTTCAAGAGGATTTGTTCCTTCTCAATGGAAAGTGGCCCAAATAATTCTGGTCCCCAAGCCAGGGAAAAGCCCAGATAATGTGACCTCGTACCGGCCCATAAGTCTGTTGCCAATCGCCTCCAAAGTAATGGAAATCCTGTTCTTGAAAAGACTTATGCCAGTAGTCGCTGAAATTAACCTGATCCCTGACCACCAGTTCGGATTTCGCTCTGCACATGGAACAATTGAACAAGTACATCGACTGGTTGAAAATATAAACAACACATTCGAGCAGAAAAAATACTGTTCAGCTGCATTTCTGGACATTTTACAGGCCTTCGACCGAGTCTGGCACGAAGGACTACTATACAAAATCCACAAGTCACTACCGATAAACTATTATAATTTTATTAAATCATACCTTGATCAGCGTCATTTCTATGTGAAACATAATGAGGAAAGCACTGAACTCAATGAAATCAAAGCAGGTGTGCCCCAAGGCAGTGTTATGGGCCCCATCCTATACCTGATATATACACATGACTTACCAGTAGCAGAAGAACCACATTGCCTAGTGGGAACCTTTGCTGATGACACCGCTATTCTGGCAGTACATGAAAACCCAAAAAATGCCTCAATATTGCTCCAAAAAAAACTTGATTAACATATCTGCATGGCTTAAGGACTGGAAAATCAAAGCGAATGAAACGAAATCTGCTCACGTCACATTTACTCTAAGACGCGAGACATGCCCTGAAGTGGCTCTTAACAACATAAAAATACCCCAATGTGAAGATATAAGATATTTGGGCATTTACCTTGACCGACGTTTAACATGGAAAAAACATATATACACAAAAAGATTAGCTCTAGGCCACCAGCTCAGAAAAATGTACTGGCTGATAGGACCAAAATCCAACCTTAGTCTGGAAAATAAACTCTTACTGTACAAATGCATCCTGAGACCAATCTGGACCTATGGTCTCCAACTATGGGGTACAGCTGCAAACTCAAACCTTGAAATATTACAACGCTTTCAATCAAAAATGCTGCGAATCATAACCAATGCTCCATGGTATATAACGAATAACCAATTACACCGTGAACTCCAAGTACAGACAGTCAAACAGGAAATCCAAAAAATGCTTAAAGTCTACTCAACAAGAATGAAGAATCACCCTAACAGATTGGCACATAGTCTAATGACAACTCAGGCGAATTGCACATTCAAAAGACTGAAAAGAAAAGCCCCACAAGACCTTATAATGGCCTTATGAGAAATATATGGACTTGTCAAGGGACAAGTACCATGCAAGCCTTCTTTTAAACTCATAACATCCAGCTAAATGTTATTAAATTGACAGCTCGCAGGACTAGAAGGAGATAAAAAAAAAAAAAAAATTATATTAACTGTTTAGTTACGTAGGTGGTTGTAAGAATACCTGCTAAAATACCATTATTTACAATGTATTGCATGAGAAATTAAATAAACCATGTTTTTTTAAACAAATTCTACTTTAATGCTAATAAGAAATTAAAATTTCATTTTAGGGTTCAATAACTGTTCATTGCTTAGGTATAAATATCTATTAATACGTTGGTTTGTACTTTAAACTCCCATTTACGTATTTGGTCTTTATTTATTAATTTAACTTTATTGCACAGAGAGTACAAAGGGCGGGCCTAATGCCACGCGGTATTCTCTACCGGCCAACCAAAAGATTAACAGAAAGAGTCAAAGCGGGTGCCAAGTGCCAATACACAAAAAGAAAACGAAATAAAATCGTACGTAAAGTTTTCACTAAAGGTATCGTATACATAAGAAGAAATAAACAAAAATACAAAGTACTTAATAATTTAAAATAATAACATAAAATTACGTATTAACAACATATAATTAGGCGTGATTGAAATTTATTTTTAGGTACGTAAAATAAATACCTAAAAATAAATTTCAATCACGCCTACGACATCTATGGGAAGAGTTTTAACGGCCTTACGTTTTCGCGAAGTCTGACCTGACACTATTAGGGTAACTTCAGGAGCTAAGCTTTCAGTTAAATATTACAGCATAGTAATGTTTCTCCCGATTTGCAACCCATCATCATCATCATTGAACACACACGTCTGTGACAGACGATTTAATCAGTGTCTGAGGCAAGACTTTTCATGGCTGTATAAGCCGATACGGGAGCGGCATAATTTTCCGCACGCTCTACAAGTGAAGGTGGAATTTGAGACTGGCACATGCATGTTTAGATAACGTTTTTGCCTTTTGTTAGCGAGACCAGAAAACCAGGCATTATCGTGTGTTTTACGCCCATCAAACATACACGCTTACGCCATTCGTCCCTATCCTCAGCAAGCTTCTCTCAACTTTGATGGTCAATGTTAAACGCAGCCATGTCCCGCAACCCATAAACACAAATGAATATGTGACAATTTGTTTGCAGTATATGCGTGACGGTGGTGGTGCTAAACGTGCACTTCAGGTCGCCGCAGACGCACCGGATGGCGCCGTGGGTGAAGCGCGTGTTCATCCACATCCTGCCGAGGCTGCTGTTCATGAAACGGCCACAGTACAAGTTCGACACTACCAGGTAAAGGTTTTATGGCACTTTGATTGCTAGGCGATGTAGCCTCTGATTTGGAGCTCGATTTTCGAAGTACTCGTAAGAGAAATCTTCTCATGGGCAATCCCAACATTGCTATTTTCTAACCGTGAATTTGAGTAATTTACAACGAGTTGCCTTACCACTCGTAACAAGCCGTATTTTTTACTACTATCCAAAACAGCTGATTGTCAAAATTTAATAACAACGTAAGCATTTCATTACATATAGACAATGATTTGATGCAATAACTTTTGAATAACGTGTCGTTTGTTTGTCGGAGATTACCAGATTTTTAAATCAATGGATTTTGCTAGGGATAGTGGTGGTGGGGTCTCAATATTCCTGCCTATAGTCTTCAACAGATACTCATTAATAAAAAAGGGGGAGTAAGCGAATTAAATTTCGTGAAAGACTGAATTAAGAATGTGAACGTTGGTCAAATTTCTAGTAAGTACTTAGGAAATTCAGCTTCTGATCTCAGACAAGCGCATAAGAAGATGCGAAATCAAATTATGCTACTTATAATATCCCTGTTAGAGCCATACCAGCCAGAGTCCATAGAATAAATACAATGTCGTATTTAAGCCAATAAGTGTGCTGTACCGTTGGTTGTGGGTAATATAACTTAGTCTTATAAGACGGTTCTCCCACTTGTCATCCGTCGCTGCGTTTTTTTTGACGCTCCGTAACGCATGCATCTTATCCTTTTAGTAGGGTATGACTAAAGCGCAATGAGTCTTAGTCGCGTTACGACTAGTCAAATGGCGAAGTAGACATAAAGAGAGTTAAGCGTAAAGAGAGTTAGGGCTGGTGCGATTAAGGTCAGCAGCTCAAATGGCAAAATAATACACATACCTACTGAGTTTTAATCTTTAAGTTGCGAAACGCCACTAAAGACACGGTGGCGCAAAATGTCACACAATACAAATACGGCTACAGCGCATTCAATGCGTAACGAATGCGTCTATCAAGTCGTTTGACAGATGCATCCGTAAACGCACCGTAGCTGTAGCCGTATTTGTATGAGAATAAGATCGCAGCTACGGGCGGCAAGTCGGAAAACCATCTAAGAAATTTCGCATCGAAATATAATTATTCCAAAATGTTGGTGATTCTGACAATGCGTATAGATAGAATCTGCGGCACCCTATCTCTCAGTCCCATTTCCCCCGTCTCCACCGCAAGTACTGTCAGCAGCACCTTAAGTTACCAATTTAAGGGATCAACTTAATTAGGTTTTGATACAGTCTTGGTTAATGGTTAAGGTGGTTTGAGAGCACAGTGGCGCCCCCAAACAGATAAAAATACCTGGCTAGTCATCTGGAAACCAAAGTATCAATTCACGGCAATAAATACCTACAAAGGTTATTTAGATTCAATAAGCCCTAAACGCTTTAGTTATGTATTGTAATTTTGCTAAAGTGGCCACTTTTAGCATTTTTGGAATACATAACCAAATCGCACAGTTTTACAAGGTTATATTGATTCTTAATAATCATTGTAGTTATATATTGCCGCGAATTGATAATTTGGTTTCCAGATTACTAGCGTGTCCAGTTTGAGTTAGTGTCCCGTTTGGGGGAACCACTGAGCTCTCAAACCACCTTAACTCGAAGTTGGTACATGACAGCAGACAGCAGCCCACCCACTTCAAATTACTTTGACGTTTTTTGTCTTAATTAATCAAATATATATGTTATCAAATTAAGATGTCTTAAAAGACTTTTACGGAGTTATAAATCTCTGCGGAGTAGTAACAAGTGTAAATTAATTATAAGTTGGCAAGGAGTTGCTTACTTTCTCCGTTTCTCGCTAGTATAACTTTATTATTAATAAGGTTTGAGATAAAGACGGTGTTTTGTGAATCCGGGTGGTGTCGCGGGGTGCTCGGGGAGTGTCGTTGTCGCGTGACGTCGTGTCGTACGACATTCTGTCGTGCCGTTTAGCCTTCAGCCAACCCTGCAAGGGTGTTGCTTTCTCCCTCTTCATATATTTTATATTAGCATCTGTTTGATGAGATTTATTACTAAATAGTTTAAAATTGAGTCGCTTACCGTGTCCCTAAGTACGCAACGGATTTTGATGCAGTTTTATTTATAGAGTGATTCAAGAGAAAGGTTTTTTTAATAATTTATGCCGATAAAAGGTCTTTTTCCCACGGGAAAACGGCTACTAGTGGGTGAATCCCAGTGGGTGAAACCGTTGAGCAGGCCGCTAGTTTATTCATAAAACAATGTCAGAATCACAGTACCAATCGACAAAAAATCTGTGTCAGAATCACAATACCAATAGACAAAAAAGAAATAAGCAGTTCAATCAAATATACTACTCCGGGTCACACCAGCCGCAAAGATCATGACACTCGCTGCGTTGCCGCGTTGAATGGCGATGGACAACCTTTGCGCCAGGTACCCGGAGCGGGCGTTAAACCCTCGCTCTCGAAGTCTGCGTCCGATTTCCTTCACCAGCTGTTTTAGATTCGTCACGAGTCTCGGTTTCGGGATAACGCTTTTAATTTCGCTAAAGGACTTCACAACTTTTGTTCTCACAAAAGTTTCTGAATTATTTGAATATAATTTAAATTTAATGAGTTAGGAATCGGTAAGCGTTTGATGGCGTGAATTGAGTAGCCTGATCTATTGCTTGGAGACATAATTGCTTTTGTATTCATGTGATTAATGCGACATAGTTGTAATTACAGCTAGAGCTGAGCAGAGCTAGAGTAGTGATAAACAGACAGTTACCTAACAGTTTCCGTTCCACAGTATTGATTCGTGGAGCGATTCGTGTGGCTTGCCATTCGCCAATTGCTATTGTAATTCACTTTGCGAATGAATGTCTATTAGTACGCCGAGTGGCACAATAGGTCGGCGGGCCGGTGCGGTTTCAGGGCATTACCTAGCTAAATGGATCATTTTGGTAGCTTGAGGCTGAAAGGCACAAAGTAAAGAGATTTACAGAAGGATCACTTGTGCCATTTTTAAAATTAACAAACTACAGTGTTATTACAAAAAAAAGACGTAGTTTAAGCTTTGGGACAGCTTCAAACGTACCTATATCTAATCACTGTCTAAAATCACGTCTAACGTTTTTGTAAGAACACGGCTAAATTGAATACCAAATTTTAAAACACTTCCGGTGTTAGGTATACAATTTTTAAAAACTTGAAAATTGTCAAGCGCATTTTTCAAAAGATGGAAGAAGCGTCGCCACTAGTGATGCAAAAGTCGCAGGTTCAAATCCAGCCCGCGCTTGAAAATTTTTGCAAGTTTAAAAACACGGCTGAACTTCATTTACCCAGAGTTGTTACTGGAGTCACTGCAATCATCATACGGTTTTTCATTTGAGATCTTTTAAAACAGATATATAGTGTCACCAAAAAATAAGGTATTTAGAAAGCTTGCCGTTTTCGAAATTTACAACTTAATATTTACAACAGGGTTGCACTGAAGTCACTGCAACCACAATTCTTTAGAAACTTCATCAATACGTGCGCGGTCCACTCACGTAGGTTACTCTCTCTTGAGATCCTTTGAAACCGCCTGACGACGCAGTAATAGTATGTATGTGGTAATAACTGATACATCTGCAAAGGTTAACCGTACGTAATTTGTGTGGAAGGTCAGGCACCAGAGCCGATGACTTTATGGCTCACATCGTGTCTTTAGGATTTAGTAGCTATAACTCACTTTAACGGCTAAGAACACCTCTGCCTAAATTATTGCCTCGTGTTACAGCTTAGCTACAGTTGAGGTTTCCAATGAATATAAACTGTGTAAAGCGCTACTGCTGGTAATTTTTAAGCTACAGTTTATGGAGATGGTCTCTTTACTTACCTTAAATTAGCGCTGTCACCTTCCGTAAAGTATTTTTAGAAAAGGATAAGAGTTATCTTAGTCATGTCATGTCTTCAGTTTGACGCAAAATACCCATTTACTTTTTCAAACATGGTAGGACTTAGATATATTCTATCCTTTTCAAAACATGTTTGACAGAAAGTGACAGCGCTGATTTATAGTAAGTTAAGAGAATTTATTTCCCGCATTAGGCCAGTATGAGTCATATTTTCAGGTGTCAAATATTATTTTATGCCGAATGCTGACATGAGTATAGCTCTTTTTAATACATACATGCATATTTGACGTTTGTATGCCTTGCGGGGTAGGCAGAGCATGAACGCCTTATAAAAATAAAATATACGCCAAGTCTGACAAACATTTAATTATCCCGAAAATAGTGTATCGCCGTAGTGGCAGATTATTATACCATCGCTTAAAATTATAATACACATAACACCTAACCCTCAAGTCCCTTGAACTCCACTTCCGAAACCTACGGGAAATGAATGGGGCGATGCTATTCTTAGCCGACATCACACAACTTTTTAATAATTACTATGATAGACGCCTCCCTTTAACCTAGCGGCAGCACCCCAGTCTGAATTTATTTATGTAAGCCCCATCCTAATTCACAGTTCAAAAGTTTTAAAGTAAAAGTAACAATTGTTTTGTGTAGCTCCGAACAAGCAATTGTTTGAAATTGGCCTCTAGCCTAGCTTCCCCCAGCGGAGGGATATCAACCAACTCGAGCCGTGAATCGCCCGTTTCCGCACCTAACCAAAGGCTGGATAATACGACACTAGGTTGTAGCGAAAGCTACATCGTGCTACAAACGACTCGAGTCATTAAGTCTCTTTTTCAGGCACTATAACAGCGTTTTGACGCCTGAAAGTAGCGTCAATAACCTGAATTCGTATACAAATTTCAAGGTTAAGATTTAAAGCTAAACAGGTATTTATTATGAGACACGAGACATTTTATTGTACACCGCGGTCTGATTATATTTTTGCTACTCGCTTCCTTATTCCCAGCTTAAACCAAAAGTTTCAATTGTTTCGTGTAGTTTTCGAACAGCCTTTTTAATTATCCTCTAGCCTAGCTTCGCCCAGCGGAGGGATATCACCAACCCGAGCCGTGAATCGCCTGTTTCAGCCAAAGCTACAGAAAGTATAGGGTGAAATTGTACTAGTGACCGATACCGAGAACTAAGGATGGATTGGTGATAAGGAACAACTTTCCCCAAGGAACATAGGTCGATATATGAAAAAAAATAGACATCCCATACAAACAGCCGATCAGCTAGTTGAGGTGACTATAGTAACGCAAAATATTTTAATCGTATTTCAATCCTCTTTCAACCTATATTTGTTTGTCGTCTTGAGGTTTGCTCTCGGTCACTAGTAAAATTTCACCCTATATTATGGCCCTCCCATGCAAAATTTTCGGTATTGGTTACTTGTAAAATTTAACTTACTCACTTACTTATTTATAATACAAATAATGGGAAAATACGATAATATTAGGATGTTGCAAACTCAATTTTTATGACAGTAAATAGTGTTATGTCGCTTGAAAATAGCTGCTAAAGCCAAAATTTGATAAATTTGAATTATTTTAAAAGTTATTTAAATTTAGAGTATAATATTTATCATGAGAGCTAAAACAAGTGATTTTAAGTCTTTAAGGCTCGTAATATCAGCTTTAGTTACAGACTATAGCCGAGGATTCTTTGATGTAAGCTCACAAAGCTAGAGTTTGGCTTCGTCGTTTCATGTGACTTTTTAAGAAGTGTCATTGAAATGTCTTAAGTCTCATTAATTAATTACAAATAGGTATACAAGGTTTTAAACTATTAGAAAATTTGCGACACGAGACAATTTTATTGAGCTTACCTTTTAAATGACCTTGGAAGGTTTTAAAGGCTCGAGTCTCTATTGTCACTAGTGCTGACTATCGAATAATCGATCGATTCTTTGATTAACCATTATTCTCCGTAGCGAAGGGCCTTTATCTTGCCCTGGGCCCTGAACCACGCTAAACCCCAACTCGTCTTTCTGCGTGATTTATTACTGATACCCTAAACACGCTAAACAAATTTAACTGCCTTCATCCGATACAGGCAAATGCTGAATAAGTTATTGCCAGCAAATGTTGGCACAATGTTTATGGCACGACGAAACGATCACCTAAGTAGAGCTACATATGAGTGCACAAGAGCACATTTGTATGAGTGTAATATTCTAATGAATATAGGGAAGATAAACTACTTTTTCGTAGCAAATTGCTACGAAGTGCTACGCAGTAGGAATAATCTTTAGGTTTCGACAAGAAAAATAAAAGTACATACCTAGGATCTGGAGTCATTTACACGAGGAAAAGTTTATCATAATGTCCAGTAGTAAACAGAGCTAAAGAGGTTTTTTGAAATCAACCTGCAAATTACATTATTTTAGATATTAGATAACACTAAGAAAAATAAAATATAGTGATTACTTTGGGTACACGTACGCTATTTTGCAGTACTCTACAGAGTCACTAGTAATATATTATCACGATCTGGTCAAGGGGTGAACCAGGTCATGAAACTGAACAACATTTCCCAAGGAACTATTGTTGTACAGCCGAATTTGTACGAATTCACTGGGTTGGCATTTTGTTTTCATTCACATTTTGTTTTTAAATTTGAAAAAATGAATGCCTAATTTGATGAAAACTATATAATATGCTAATATGCATACGAGTATTTAGAAAAAAAAACATATATTTACGCTGTTTTAAACTTTCGCGGTCACACATAATGACTCAAATACTAAAACGGGGTTCTTACCGCGATACTCGATTTTGTTGAATTGACCAATAATATGAAGACTATTGTTCTCACAACTACCTACTCACAAAACATCAATTGTTCCGTGATCATGGCCTATGCAATTGGGCCGAAATATCGGGCATTTCAACAAAATCAGTTATCGCGGTAAAAACCCCAATTAAGTATTGCTGTCCCTTACAACACCCCGTATTTACGCGTTTTATATTACGCAAGCTCTTGTCAGGCGTGGTGTTAATATCCGTTTTACGGCCGTTAACGCTCTGCCTACCCCGTAAGGGATATAGGCGTGATTTATGTATGTATGTAATGTAATTTGGTCGCGGGGAAAAAAAAAAAAAAAAAAAAAATTGTCTAATTCCAAGCTAAACTCCCGCAGTGGAAGCGATTTACACAGGTAAATTTCTAGTAAAATACCAGGAGTTCAACTGAAGGCAGACAATGGCCGCGTTACGCAGCGCTAAATAGCATACGCTGCACAATATAGCAGCGCATACTATGAATTAAACGTGAACCTAAATCTATTTAACTTAATTAACTAAGTTGAGTGAAATTGGCAAATGATGTGTTCTGACCTTTACATAACTCAATTCTGTAGTAAATACCGTCTGCCGATCTGGCGTTACGTCACACGTATAAGCACTAGATTATAAGTAAGTACCTCCAAATTATATCACCCCACGAATTCCGCAATTCGTACTAAGGAGTCACAATGATATGGTACAACAAATATGACTAAAGGGAACACACCATTAACACAAAGAAACAGTTTTATACTAAAACAACTAGGTTTCACACTTACAGTCACGTCGCCGGCGCAAATGCATAAAATACCCAACGGAGAAAGGAAGTACAGGGAATGGATCAAATAGGAATTCCGTGGGTACTTACAGGGCTGGGTGGAAAAGATATCGACACCCAGCATTCCACTACAGCCTTGGCGCGTTATTCACTTCAAACCACTCACAGCTTCTGTTCGTATTTCACTTTGATATTAGTCATTACGCGTGACCCAACACGAATTAGGGCCGTACAAAACGCGAGCCGATATGGCCACTTGATGCCTATTCAACGCGACGCTCACGTGGAAGACGTCGAGACATCCAACAATCACTAAGCCTGGTATTCTAGTATAACCCAGGAGAACCGCAATAATACGATGCATCAACACGCGCGATCTCAAATTGAATCGTCCATTACACGCGGCATCACAAAACGCGTGGCGGGAAATCCGTACAAAACACAATACGTTCTCGTCCGAACGGTTTTGAGTGACTGACAGTGCGGTGCAGAAATCACCGCTTGGCGTCTACCAGGCGGCCCGCGCGCACGCCGCCACCCTCGCCCCGCGAGCGAGAAAGGGACAACATATGCCCAGAGCGATGCGTGCGAAATCGCGGCGCATTCATAGACCGTCATTAATACCTAACTTACCCCAGCATAGCAACGCTAAATTAAACATTCACCCGCCCTAGGCCGAATCCCTTAGGCCTATTCACTACTGGGGAGACGAGATAGCGTTGCTATTGCTCGCTTAAGAACTGAATCCCCTACCTGAACTGTCGCGACTCGAGGAGTGCCATCACTACCTGGGAACAAGTTGAGAATGCGCCCTCTGCGCCATCGCAGTGGCGGCAGGTTGGCATCCTTAACCAGAACGAGATCTCCGATGCGAGGGGGTTCAGTTCTGTCCGTCCACTTAAGGCGTTGCTGCAGAATGTGCAAATACTCAAGCGACCATCGCTTCCAAAAATTCTGAGACATTTGCTGCAGCAACTCATAACGCGTCAAACGATTGCTACTGACCTCTGTGTAGGGGTATTCTGGCAAGGCGTTAAGTGGTCGGCCAATTAAGAAATGCCCTGGTGTCAGGGCCTCCAGATCATTCGGATCTGAGCTAAGCGGACACAAAGGACGTGAATTGAGAACGGCCTCAATTTTACAAAACACGGTCGCTAGCTCCTCAAAGGTTAATATCGTTAAACCTATAACGCGCATCAAATGCGTCTTAGCGGACTTTACAACCGCTTCAAATATACCACCCCAGTGGGGGCATCCTGGTGGATCGAACACCCAGTTAATGCCCTGACGGGAGAGGCTCGTGCCGATAGCTTCCTCGTTTTCCGATAAAAACGTTATAATTTCTTTCATACATCGATCAGCGCCCTTAAAGTTGGTACCACAGTCCGACCTGATCAGCGCTGGTCGCCCTCTTCGCGACACAAATCTATCTAAAGCTGCTAAGAAAGCCTCCGTAGTGAGGTCGGCCACGAGTTCCAAGTGGACGGCCTTGGTTGCTAGGCACACAAACACGCACAAATACGCCTTGATTGACTTCGCGTTGCGAAGGCGTGATGCCTTTACCATAAAAGGCCCCGCAAAGTCCGTTCCCACACCCGCAAACGTCCAGGCTTCCGTCACCCGGTCCGGTGGGAGGTCTCCCATCTGAGGTTGCATTGTGGCTGCCTTCAACCGATAGCAAGGCAAGCACCGAAACACAATGCTCCGTACCGTACGTCGTCCAGACAAGATCCAAAACTCGCGCTGCAGAATAGCCAAAAGTGCATTGCAGCCCGCATGCGAGTTTTTCTGGTGACGATCCCTAACTATAAGTTCTACCAAAGGTCCCTTCTTTGGGAGTAACAGCGGATGCCGTGCTGAAAAGGGCAGGTTAGCGTTCCGAAGTCTACCTCCAACCCGGAGCATTCCATGCTCGTCCACGAACGGGTTGAGGCGCACAAGACCTCCCTTCAGCTTTCCACGGCCATCCCTGAGCAGCCTGGCCTCTTCCTCAAAATGTTCCGCCTGGACGACCCTAACCAGTAAACTTAGAGCCGCATTCCGCTCCGCAGGCGAGAGGACAGGTGCCAAGTTCCGTTCTGCTTGAGGTTTTCTACAGTTGTTCACGAACCGTTTGATCCAACCTGTCACCCCTAGAAGTTTGTCGAGGGAGCTGTATCGTTCCAGCAAGAAAGCCGCACTAGGCTTAGGTACGATCTGCCCTACGTTCACTCGCAAACCTCGATCAGGTGGCCCAAGCGGCGACCCGCACTCATTGTATGGCCATCTCTCAGGTGACTCAGTCAGCCACTGAGGTCCCCACCACAGTGAGTGACCTACCAAATCAGGGGCCCTACATCCCCGTGAGGCGCAGTCCGCTGGGTTCTGTTCTCCCGGTACGTGTCTCCATACCAACGGAGTTTCCGATCCTTTAATCTGTGACACCCGATTTGCCACGAAAACCTCAAGAGTATGTACCGACGTCTGTAACCAGCACAGAACTATCCTACTGTCGGTCCATGCGTACACCGTTTCATCCAAATTGATGGTACCGCGTAGATTACTAGCGACATAATGTAGCAAGCGCGTGAGAAGCGCTGCTCCCGCCAATTCCAACTTTGGAATGGTCCATCTTGTCCTAACCGGAGCCACCTTACTCTTGGCCATAACTAGACGCACGTCTACAGTTCCCGTTGAACTGACTGTCCGCAAATAGACAGCTGCCGCGTACCCTCGCTCCGAGGCATCACAAAACCCATGTAGGGTAGCCTTACATCCCACCGATGGGAGCAACTTGCGAGGTATGGCGATGCGTACGATCCCTGGTAAGGTGGTCACAAACTTGGTCCAATCATTCAACAGCTCTCCGGAGAGCTGGTCGTCCCAACCCAAGTTTGCTATCCACAACCTTTGCAAGAAGCACTTCGCCATGAACGTCACCGGTGCGATCCACCCGTTAGGATCGAAAGTTCTGGCGATCGTCGATAATACCGAACGCTTCGTCCAAGTCTTCTGCAAAAGGTCTGGCTCGATCTGATACGTAAAGACATCATGCGTTGGCCTATATTGCACCCCTAGGATGCTCAACGTATTTGGATTGTCCGGGTTCTCGAAAAGGTGCGGGTCCTGCTGGAACTCACCTGGCAACCCGGCCAGGAGCTCTGGACAGCTGAACAGCCATTTCCGCAACTCATAACCTCCTGATTCCATGATCGCGATCAGCTCGTCTCGTAGTAGCAGTGCTTGTTGCACGCTATCTGCACCCGTGCAGATGTCATCCACGTAGACGTCGCGATCCAGTACTGCTGCGGCTCGAGGGAATCTTACCCTTTCCTGTGCGGCCAACTCTCGCAGCGTGCGTACTGCCAAAAACGGACTTGGCTTCAGACCATACGTTACCGTGTTAAGCTCATAAGTGACCATCGGCTCGTCAGGGCTCTCACGCCACAAAATCAGCTGGTACCGACGGTCATCCGGGTGTATAATTGTTTGGCGAAACATCATTTTGACGTCTGCGACGAACGCTACTTGGTGCAACCGAAAATCTGTGAGGATGTCCACAATGTCCCGGTTCAACTTGGGACCCGCGTGCAGACACTGGTTCACAGACACACCATTCGATGTAGGAGCAGAACCGTCAAACACTACCCGTATCTTCGCCTCCGGTGACTTCAAAACAGCCAGGTGTGGTATATAGTAATGCTCGACACACCTCCAATCTATGCTGGACACCGACATGTGGCCTAACTCTAGGTACTCCCTCATGAATTCGATATACTTCTGCCGAAGTGCTGCATCTCGCTTCATCTTTCTCTCCATAGCCAGTAGTCTCCGTTCCGCGATCTGTCGCGAACTACCTAAGGAGGGGCGGTTTGGGAGAAATGGCAGCCTGGTAACAAACCTACCTGACGAACTTCGTGCAGTGTTGTACTGATAGAACAGCTCGCACTCGTCATCCTCTGGCTTCCGTCTATCCGCTGTGGGTGGCTCCTCAGACTCCCAAAACCTCTGCAGCACCTCCGACAACACACTACCATAGAGAACCGTATCGCCCTCTGGTAGGTCCTGAGGTCTCCAAACTGGGCCAAAAATAACATACCCCCCTGTGGTATCAACGGCCACTAAACCAGTTTGCTGAAGTACCCGTTTTCTGCCACACCAGAATCTCCCGAGGACGTCTGACCCGAGGAGAACGTCCACCGTACCAGGAGTATCAAATTCAGGATCAGCTAGCTCTAAGCCTGTGGTTAACCCTCGTACCGTTGACGGTAACCGAACCTGAGGAAGTTTCCCTACCACTTCATCCAGCACCACTGCTGAGGCATGATAGCTGACCCCTGTACCTGTATTACCTAATGTAAACTCGAAGTTCACCTGACCCCGAACGTCAGGCACATCTACACCTCCAATACCTACAGCCCCATCCGTTGTGGGCCTTATATTTAAGCGTAGCCTACTCACCAGCTTACTAGACACAATACAACCCTGAGCCCCTGTATCTAACAAGGCTCTTACCTGTATGCTGCGGCCACCGTATCCCCATACCCAAATCATTGCCGTAGGCAACAATACCGTAATTGGCCGGGGGGCCGAAGCTGGCGTGTAGGCGGCGATTACCTAGCAGGAATCTAAGCGCGGAGTGTCCGCGTCCTGCGGGGGGGTCCCCTCTCTCCGTACACCTTCGAGTGGGTCCCACTCCTGCTGATAGGGACCTCTGGTCCTGTACGCCATGGCTGGCAGCCTATAGTAACCCTGCGGCAGGCGCGCGTACCGTGGATGCGCCTGTAGCCGCGGGTGCTCAGCCAAGGGGAGAGGCATGCGTGGGTCATGGGAACTCACCATGTTGTTCAGACCCGCCGAGTACTGCATGTACTGGCCCTGGTGTTGGCACCCGCCCGTAGCATCACGTACTTGTGATGGGTGCCCCTGACCTTGGACCTGTGACCACCTACCCTGTTCCGGCACCTGCTGCCGAGGTGGTGACTGTCTCGCGCGTGGTGAAGGGGGCATCACCTGCTGATGTCCCTGGCCTCGTCCCTGAAACCCTGGTGGAAGAGGACTCCTCCTTGGAGGGGGTGGGGAGCGTTGCTCCCGTCTAGGTAGGGCAGACTCCGTCCGCTGACCCGCGTCAGCTCTGCCTCCGTAATCTCCGCTGCGGTTCATGCATAGGAGCTGATGGTGGGCACCCTGGCAGTACCTGCAGTTGGTGCTTGATGGGCACTCTCGCACCTGATGCGGCCCCATACACCTAAAGCACCAACGCCGTTGCTGCACCACACCACGACGTTTCTGCACCCGCTGTGCAGAGAACTCCTCACACGCAGTCACCTGATGCCCCGCCTCTCTGCAGTAGGCACACCTCGATTCCAAATTAGCGACATTGTATCGCCTGGGTGGCCTACTCTTACCGTCTCGCGCCTGTGCACCCGGCCGTTCCGGGCGGCGAGCGGCTGCAGACTCCGCGTGAGGCGACTCTCCAAATTGGGCATCTACCCGCCTGCACTCGGCCTCGAGGAAGGACTTGAGCTCCTCGAAGGTCGGGAGGTAATCAGATGTCTTACCTCCGTGTGACTGTTCAAAACGAGCGGCCATGTCGCTCGGCAGGCGGCGCAACAACGTGTGGACCAGGATATAATCATAGCCTGACACCGGCATCCCCTGTCTCTCAAGAGCGTTCACTGCAACGCAGACAGGGTTGAGGACCTTGGCCCTGAGATCCGTCCCTCGTGTGATGGTCGGCACGGTGAGCCACTGTTCCAGGAGTTGGTCAATCATGAGACGTTTGTTGCTGTATCTCTCGATCAGCAAACCGCGAGCCGTCTCGTAACTTGCATCATCGACTGGTAGATGCTTTACCAGCTCATGGGGCTCACCTTGCAGCTTGGCCATCAATTGTGCCATTTTATATGCCGGCTGCAAGTCAGTGCGGTTATGAATCACACTGTCAAACAGATCCTGGAATCGGGTCCAATCCGTGTAGTCCCCGTGGAAGACCGGAATCGCCACAGCCGGCAGGGGCACTTGCACCCCCGGTCCCCGCGGACCATGGGGTGGGTCCGGCTCCCCAGCCCTACGCCTGGTGATCACAGCAGCCGCCTGCTGGATCTCCTGCCCTATCTCCAGGCACTGGGTCACATTCGCCCGGACCGTAAGTTTGACCTCCTCATCAGGCGTCCCATCAAATAACTCCTCGCATCCAGTGAGGCAATCCAACACCTCCGCGACCCGTTCGTCAATCCGTTGCGCACAAGCGATGAGTGCGTCCTCTCGGTCCCCGCGACCGACCATCGCCTGCTTAGTCGCGAACCAAATTAGGTGCGTTCTAATTTTTGCCTGAAGCTGTGTAATTGTGGGAGCCATGGTACCAACTCAAAGTAACACCGAACCTTACAATAAAAAAAAATAGACAATCGGCCCTGATCCCACCGTTAGGATATCCGCACAGGGTAAACACAACGATAATAACAAGCAATTCACTAATTGATTGGCCCTGATCCTACCGATAGGATATTCTACACAGGGCACACACTACAATCACAATAAATATATTTTTTTTATGTAGGTGGATTAAAAATCTTATACTAAAATAATCTTAAATCTAGTGGTTTTCTGAACCACGCTCTGCTACCAAAAATTGTCTAATTCCAAGCTAAACTCCCGCAGTGGAAGCGATTTACACAGGTAAATTTCTAGTAAAATACCAGGAGTTCAACTGAAGGCAGACAATGGCCGCGTTACGCAGCGCTAAATAGCATACGCTGCACAATATAGCAGCGCATACTATGAATTAAACGTGAACCTAAATCTATTTAACTTAATTAACTAAGTTGAGTGAAATTGGCAAATGATGTGTTCTGACCTTTACATAACTCAATTCTGTAGTAAATACCGTCTGCCGATCTGGCGTTACGTCACACGTATAAGCACTAGATTATAAGTAAGTACCTCCAAATTATATCACCCCACGAATTCCGCAATTCGTACTAAGGAGTCACAATGATATGGTACAACAAATATGACTAAAGGGAACACACCATTAACACAAAGAAACAGTTTTATACTAAAACAACTAGGTTTCACACTTACAGTCACGTCGCCGGCGCAAATGCATAAAATACCCAACGGAGAAAGGAAGTACAGGGAATGGATCAAATAGGAATTCCGTGGGTACTTACAGGGCTGGGTGGAAAAGATATCGACACCCAGCATTCCACTACAGCCTTGGCGCGTTATTCACTTCAAACCACTCACAGCTTCTGTTCGTATTTCACTTTGATATTAGTCATTACGCGTGACCCAACACGAATTAGGGCCGTACAAAACGCGAGCCGATATGGCCACTTGATGCCTATTCAACGCGACGCTCACGTGGAAGACGTCGAGACATCCAACAATCACTAAGCCTGGTATTCTAGTATAACCCAGGAGAACCGCAATAATACGATGCATCAACACGCGCGATCTCAAATTGAATCGTCCATTACACGCGGCATCACAAAACGCGTGGCGGGAAATCCGTACAAAACACAATACGTTCTCGTCCGAACGGTTTTGAGTGACTGACAGTGCGGTGCAGAAATCACCGCTTGGCGTCTACCAGGCGGCCCGCGCGCACGCCGC
This sequence comes from Tuta absoluta, assembly GCA_027580185.1. Classification (NCBI taxonomy): domain Eukaryota; kingdom Metazoa; phylum Arthropoda; class Insecta; order Lepidoptera; family Gelechiidae; genus Tuta; species Tuta absoluta. Next base: position 3,558,813 of record JAQAHW010000004.1, read on the forward strand.
CACCCTCGCCCCGCGAGCAAGAAAGGGACAACATATGCCCAGAGCGATGCGTGCGAAATCGCGGCGCATTCATAGACCGTCATTAATACCTAACTTACCCCAGCATAGCAACGCTAAATTAAACAATGTATATTACGCAAAATAGGCCCAAGTAAACATCGAGTTGCAGAAAAAAGCCCATTTTATCATTACCATTACAATATTACAATTCCTAAGATATTTTTTTAAGATTTTTATTTTAATGTGCTGGTTCACCCCTTGACTGGATCGTGACATATTACCAGTAACCCTGTATAATAGCGTTTTCTTAAAATAGCTTGAAGTGCGGTCGTCAAAGTGTCTTCAAGTATCTATACTAAAACACTTGCGGACCTTTTTCAAATAAATCTTGGAGCTCCTCAAAAAAGGGGATGAAATGATCCGGACAAAACACTTGATACTGTTAGTATAAAATATTATTATATGGTTCCGTGCACATCGTTGCTTCTGTCTTATCACTGAACCCTAGTTTACCTTATATTGCTATGTTTTTCATAGGTTTGAAACTTTAAGTAAGTAAGTTATGCTGTACCGGGGTGAAAGAGGCCTTTACCTTTTCTAGATGGAGGTTTAAAAAATAATAAAGAATTGCTTAATTTTAAGGATTTAATTGGCTCATAAAGTGGGTTTTAAAAGTGTAAATATATTTGTCAGTTAAAATTCCGATGAGCTTATAGCAGCGCTAGTCTTACTCTAAAATGGTTCATAAATCTTATTGTAATCCATTCCTTATTTAATAAGAGTAGGTTTATAAGTCTCTTGATTAATGTTGAGTAGTTTGAGCAGATCGAGGTACACTGCGTGCGGTATGGTGGTGCGATGCAGCGGTACCGCGCGGCCGCTCTACCCATACCGGCTGGCAGCAGCTGATGACGACTGCTGCGCGCCCGGCGCCTGGCCGCCGCCTGCCGCCGTCCCGCCGCGCCCGCTCACCCGCACGCCCAGCAAGGAGGACCTCACGCACACCACCTACCTCAACTCCGGGTAAGCTAGACCCAGCTGACGACTGCTGCGCGCCCGGCGCCTGGCCGCCGCCTGCCGCCGCCCCGCCGCGCCCGCTCACCCGCACGCCCAGCAAGGAGGATCTCACGCACACCACCTACCTCAACTCCGGGTAAGCTAGACCCAGCTGACGACTGCTGCGCGCCCGGCGCCTGGCCGCCTCCTGCCGCCGACCCGCCGCGCCCGCTCACCCGCACGCCCAGCAAGGAGGATCTCACGCACACCACCTACCTCAACTCCGGGTAAGCTAGACCCAGCTGACGACTGCTGCGCGCCCGGCGCCTGGCCGCCGCCTGCCGCCGCCCCGCCGCGCCCGCTCACCCGCACGCCCAGCAAGGAGGATCTCACGCACACCACCTACCTCAACTCCGGGTAAGCTAGACCCAGCTGACGACTGCTGCGCGCCCGGCGCCTGGCCGCCGCCTGCCGCCGCCCCGCCGCGCCCGCTCACCCGCACGCCCAGCAAGGAGGACCTCACGCACACCACCTACCTCAACTCCGGGTAAGCTAGCCCTGACTGACGACGACTACTGCGGACCTGCTTCTTCATTATGCGAAGTAGGTACCATGGCGGCACTTTACGTAACACCCTGTGCGTTGTCAGTCCGCACCGAATTGTTTTAAGCTTATGGTTTGTAGTGGTTTTATACCTTTTCGTCGCTACGAATGTATAAATTAATTTCATATGCAGAAATGTACAATAACGATATTTCATTTCCGTTGGTGAGGGCATTATTCATTTACGGGCGTGTCGTATGCAGGATGGACAGTAACCGTTTTGGCGGCAGCTGCATGGTGCACGGCTCGAGCGACGGCGGCGCGTTGGCCAGCGGTGGCATGACTGAGGATGAAGCCCTAAGCCCTGTGCCCGATCCGCCGCCGGGCTTCAGCCATTCTTCCTGCCCCCCAGAAGTCCATAAGACGTGTTTCTGCGTCCGATTCATCGCTGAACACACTAAGATGATCGAGGACTCTACTAAGGTAATTCAGTTTTCATAATGACTCTCCATGACCATGTATAATGAAATATGGATTTCAGAAAGTATAAAAACCTACGAAATAAAAATTCACTGCTAATATTTCATGGGATCAGCCCATGAAACTGAACAACTTTCCTCGACGAGGAACATAAGCCGACATTTGAGAATTTATTTTTGGTCCTCCCATATAAAATGCTCCAACCGGGCGGGTCAATTTGTATGGGTATACTTTTTTCATATTTCGACATATGTTTCCTAGGAAATGTTGTTCACATTCATAGGCTGGTTTACCCCTTAAATATTTGCAGCTTCTTGTTTTCGCGTGGGACACCGAGTTGTCCAACTAATATTTTTATATTCTGTTTATTTAAGTATCACTTCGCAGTTTACATGCTTTATTATTGTGGAAATCAAAGTAAAGATATAGGGCATTGGAGTAGAGTTAAACAGGGAATCCGTTACACTTCACAACTATCTCCGATTTATAAAATGTCTTATTTAGCTTCACTATACTCTTCCAAACATATACTTATCTTTACACGTAGATGCAAACAGAAATAGAAAAAATATATACTTCATTTGATTTCATCATGTTCATAAGCAAATCACAGCATCTGTTAAGTGCTAATAAAGGCAGCCACATAAGCCGCTAACCTAAAGCCACTTTGGTAGTTACAAATTCTCCTGGGTACTAAGTTGCCTGCTGTGACCGCCGTTTAACAGGTTTTAGCAGTCTCGGAAGTGCCGTTTTAAGTTGTTGACTGTTTATGTTAGGCTGAGTTTGATTTTAACGTGTGCATAAAAGCGATGAGTAAAAGCTGTATCGCAATAAATTGGATTAAGGGAACGACTCATTCGGCGCGAGGTGGTAAAATGCACCGTAAAATGAACAGTATTGCTCTTCAAAGCGATTTATAGACGAAGTAACTTTGGCTATGCGACTCACGTATGGCATCTATTGCCAATTACGATCGAACCCTATTCAAGTGCCAAACGACAGTCGTAAATTAAATTGTTGTTCAATATTTGCCATTCTGGAACGATATTATATACAAATTTTATCCAGTTACGAAACTGAAATAGTAAGTTTGACGCGGAATAATTCAGTCATAAGCTAAGCTAAGCTAGCAGTTAATGCTAATAGAGTCGATAACATTGTCATTCATAGGTAGTGTCTGCTTGGGATCAATGGTTGGATAAGTTTCGGTGATTTAACAAGAGAAGCCAACGCTGACGGTGATGTGACTTGTTTGTTTGATAGTTTTAAGTTGAGATTACTTCGTGAGTCGGCGCATCTCCCGGGACTTGTCTATAAGACGATAACAAATATTTGCTTCAAAACAAAAGATAAATCTGAAGACATTCTTCTTTATGTACTCAATTTCTAAAATATACATGCATAAATACATAAGGGTTATTTTTTATTCAGCCCGGAAATTTCACAGGGCGATTGTGCTCATAATTCTGAACAACTTTTATTATGTGGTCACCTGCAAAATCGCGAAAAAAAATCCAGCTGTTCCGTACATTTTGTTCGAGTAGGCCTGCATTTTTCTATGGAACAGCTGTTTTTTTTCGCGATTTCGCAGGTGACCCCATAATAAAAGTTGTTCAGAATCATGAGTAGATTCACCCTGTAAAATTTCCGTGCTGAATAAAAAGTAACTCTGAAATATATAACGATAATATCTCTTGCGGGGTAGACAGGGCGTGAACAGCCGATAAAAACGAACATTTACGCCACGTCTGACAAAGATTTGAAACATTTATTATTATAGCGCTAGTCTACTACGCAGATCCGACTACTAGGCTAAGGCTTCGCCCACGGTCTTCGAATGATAATCAAACAAAATATACATACCTACATACACATACACATATCACGCCTATAATCCCTTGCGGGGTAGGCAGAGCGTAAACAGCCGCAAAAAACGGCCATTTACACCACGTCTGACAAATGTTTGAGGGTTATTTGGAATATTGTGTATCGCTATAGTGACAAGTTGTCAGCCCATTCCCTAAAATTGCAATACACACCCTCAAGTCCCTTAGTCGCCTCTTACGACTCCCACGGGAAAGATATGGGGTAATGCTATTCTAAGCCGGCATCACACAGTAGTAGTACAAAATATAATCTCGAATTATAGAATGTCTCTTATGTAGGTTTGCTGTAAGAAATTTCTTTTTAGAAATAAGTAAACCTGTTGTGTCTTGTCTCATTGTAAATTGTTCCTGTGTATGTTTTTGTGTACAATAAATGGTTAAATAAATAAATAAATAAAATAATTTTCAGGTGAAAGAAGATTGGAAGTACGTGGCGATGGTGCTGGACCGGTTGTTCCTGTGGATCTTCACGCTGGCGGTGCTGGTGGGCACGGCGGGCATCATCCTGCAGGCGCCCACGCTCTACGACGACCGCGTGCCCATAGACAAACACTTCAACCAAATCGCCACCTCCTCACTCGTGCGGTGTCCGCCGCCCGCGTAAACCATGTTCACTTAAGAGTATACATAAGCAAGCCATAGAGTGCGCCTTACTAGGTAGGAACGGTTGGCATGGGTACCAACACAGCTGTCCATCCGAGTTGCCAACTGTACCCTTTGTTATGAAACTACAGGATACAAGTCTACAGGTGTAATTCTTAGTACATTGCGTAACCGGTTAATATACCTGGTATCAAAACAGCTAACCAACCACGCAACGAACATCGAATTTCACCTGTAAAATTGTAGCCTGTAGTTTGATACCTAATATCGGGCACTGGCGTCACTGTCAACCTGTAGAAAAGGGACAGAGACAGCATGGAACTTTCCATAGCGATACAGGCACGCTATAGCTTGCTTATGACATATTCTGACCACGTACAATACAGCTACGGTGACTGATCCCCCGAACTGTTTTCGATAGTTGAATGTGAATGAAGAGGCTGTTCAGGCCTGAACTGTTCAAAGCGGTCACAGTTGTTCGTGAAAACAGCTTCGTAAAAAGCTGGCTTTTTCGAGATTGTTTATGAATCCATGAAGTTATTTTCACGAGCAATCGCCAGCGAATCGTGACTCGTGAGACCCAACGCACACCCGTCCCGCCCGGCACGTGTTCTATTCCACGACACGTAACTAGGATATAAGTAAAGTCTCTCATGTATCTTCATCCACTCTTGCACTTACTACTCTTCCAGTTTTCTCTAGCGTATTTACTGTCACTTCCTTTTATACCTATTCATCTATTCTTAGATCGAAAACATTAGTTTTGCGACGCGCACTTTCGAAATTATATTTTTTTGCGTACCTTTGTTTTTGTACAATATTGATTTTATTATATTATTACTGTTCCTAAATATAATCACAATATGATCGTGACAATAACTTTAAGCAATCTCTTTTTAATTATCATATATGTTGTAAATTTTATTGCACTTGTCCAAAACGCAAACATAAATAAAAAAGAGAAAAACAAACTGACTCCATGAACCCATTAATTAATGACTAAGTATAATGATTAAGTAAGTACCTAACTTATGATTATACCTACATAGAATACTTAAATTATACGAACCACCACCAAATTAATGTTGTCTGTGTTCAACGACTATTAGATTAACGTCGTACGTAGCTAGAGCTAAACATTATCAGCTCTTTAATGATAAAAATAAATTCATAATATACGTAAACACACGCACCTCGCTAACACTTTAAGAAACAACCAAGCGATTAATTTTACTATAATTTCATTACTTACTAATGCTTAGTAGACATCGAAATTAAAACTATTCTTAGTGTAAGAAATATAGTTTCTTCTATCTATGTATTAATTACCACCAACTACTTATCTTTAAAATCATACCTATGAAAGAGGGAACTTTCTTCTAAGCATTTTATGCTATAATTTGTCGTAGAATAGAACATGTACAATTTAATAAAGAAATATATCGATTTTATTATTAATAGGTTAATATTAAAACATAGCATTCGAAAAAGAAATAATAGTCGTCTGCAATTTAACGAAGAAAAATATTTTATTATTTTATTATACGGAAAAAGCAATCAATATGAAATATACTTATAGATATTTACACAGTTTAAATGCAACAAACTTTCGTTCTACGTTTCAACGAATTCGTAGAAGTTACTCATAACTGAACACAACAGTTTCAGTTTGCCACACGAACGTCATAAATATCCTTATGATAAATAAGTACAATATAACGATTTACTTTAAGCGAAGATTGCTCAATTTTATGAATGAATACATAGGAGATTTATATTTGATGTTTCATTTATTAAAAGCTATCTTCATTTATTTTTATTGACAACTTTTCAGTAGATTTGGATGTCGATGTTTTGTTTTACCCAGAGACTCTGAAAATTGTGTCAATAGTGCATGTAAATATTCATTACAGTGATATAATAAATAATGAGGCACGTCTACGAACGTGGGACTCGAGGGTGTGTATTGCAATTTTAGGCGACGGGCTGACAACCTGTCACTATAGTGATACACAGTTATCTGATTGACCCTCAAACTTTTGTCAGACGTGGTGTTAATATCCGTTGAACGGCCGTTAACACTCTGCCTACCCCGTAAGGGATATAGGCGTGATTTATGTATGTATGTATGTATGTCTACGAACGTTTATAAGCCGTGCCAAATTTTCGGACAGGAATTGATATAAAAATAACTAAATTGATTTAATATCGACAAAAACTTAAAAAAATAGAAATTTTAAAAGTGTTTGTACAAAAATAAAAAGAATAATAAAAAAGAGCTAATATAAAATGCTTTTCGTGTTAAATGTGAAAGGGATAATGTAGCTGTATGGATAGTGACTAGAAAGTGCTGTACGGTTAACTTGAAATGTACGATACGAGCTAGACAGGCAGATGAATTCTTAACAATGGCTCAAATAACAAGTTTGTACAAAGAATAAGCAACTTTACTTGTTGTATAACCACAAAGCGTTGCCTTTCATCCATAATAATAATAAAAGCTATTGATATACAAAGAGATGCAAAGTATTTTTATCTTTGTATCTCTTTAAGCAAAGATAAAAAATAAAACAATTATAAAATGCAAACTTGTTATTTTTGTTACGCATTCGAATTCGCCTGCCTCATGGGGATGTCAATGGTAGGTACATAGTGTGTACCCTATATAAGGTCATTTTAAATACAGGGCAAATATTTTCAGTGTATGTTCTACTCGTAAACCTAAACAACTTTTCTTCGTTAACTTGGTTAAATGTTTTCCGAAGATATGTTACTTTATATAGGCGGTCAATTTTTATATTTTCTTTTTTGTAAAAAAGTTACTGATAAGAGTTGTTCAGTTCTATGAATAGAACATACCCTGACAATGTTTGCATTGAGTTTAAAATTCCCTTATACGAGCAAAATTAATTTAAATAGAGAATACTAAGAGATAAAGCACATTGGACTGCTCGCAGTAGATTAGCGCAGCTCAATAATTGTAGATAATAAGTTTGTAATTATCTATTTATATTGTTAATAAAACCGTTATAAGATAGAACATTGTGTGTATTTCTATTCATTGTTATCTTGAGTCAAAAAGAAAAGCTGAGATGTGTTTTTAAAAAACCAGGGATAATGCTATAAACAAAGATATGCATTTTTTTGGGTTGTAATCTCCAATTTTAGCCCCGGGGCTTAGCAATCTACACCTCACTTTTAAAGATATGCAAACATCACTTGCCTGGATAGGGACTTTTTTATCTGACGAATCTCGAGCTTTTTATTTAATGTCATACCAGTACCCGATATTATCAAACTACAGGCTACAATTTTACAGGTGAAATTCGATGTTAATTGCGTAGTCGGTTAGCCATTATGATACCAGGAATATGAACCGGCTACGCAATGTACTAAGAATTTCACCTGTAGACTTGTAGCCTGTAGTTTCATAAAATAGGCACCAGATGGCGTTGTGCTTAGTTGTTTTTTTTTACTTTTGAGACAAAAAATAAATTTCATCTTTTTACATATGTTTATACAGGGTGTAAGGGACAGCCCTTCGAATACTGTGATAAGTATAAGCATAGACCATTATACCATGATAATACTATCCAAAATTGAATAAAGTAATTTCATTTTCATTTTCACTGATATGGTGCATCCAGACCATGAAATTGAACAACTTGCCATAAAAAATATGTCATGAAACGTAATTTGTTTTTATCATCGTCACTTACCATCTGGTGAGATAGCAGTCAAATGTTTGTATCAAAAATAATGCAGTACCAAATTTTAAAACACTTCCCGTGTTAGGTATACAATTTTTGAAAACTTGCAAAATTTTTTTCCGAGTGCGGGCAGGATTTTGGAAAATTTTGCAAGTTTTCAAAAATTGTATACCTAACACGGGAAGTGTTTTAAAATTTGGTACTCAATTTATCGCTGGTTTTCATTGCTTAGACTACATTCAATCTGTAAAGATAGAATTAGTCGCCGGTGATTAGTTGCAAAACTAACCCGGTAGATGGAGCCATGCCAAGCGTTACTGGCATTAAAATACACTTGCAAAATTGGCGGGCAAGAAATGAGCTGCGGTAGCCCAGATGGAAGAGGCGTCGCCACTAGTAATGCGAAAGTCGCAGGTTCATATCCTGCCCGCACTCGAAAATTTTGCAAGTTTTCAAAAAATAATGCAGTTAGCTGATTGTGATTATGTATGGGAGGTCGTTTATATTGTCGTTTCCTGACATTTGGGATAGTTGTTCAGTTTCATGGTCTAAATGCACCCTTTCAGTATTCGAAGGGTTGTCCCTTACACCCCGTATATTAGTATGTACATCTCACAGACAAGGATTTATATGAAAAGCACGTTTTTCTGTTTAGCTCAACGCTTTCCAAGTACTTATACTTAAAGATTAGCTAGAAAATTTCCCATTACGTAAGCAAGGCAGTTTTCATACACAATCATGTATTTGACCTCCAAGTTTCGCAACCTTTTATAGGGGCCTCCTACTTACCCATGGCATTCAATTACAACTATCAATTAACTTTAATTGTAACAGTTGCGCAAATACGAGAAAACTTATTCTCGTTCTTTTGTCTCCGTGCGTAATCGTATGCAAAATTACGTCAGAAGAATAAAACTAGACACGAATTTTATTTATAAAACATTTTAATACTATAAACTTAAGAACAAAATGTCATGTGTCGTCTTAAAATACTATAAATGCATATTTACAACATAGGCGAATTGTAATATAAATAAGAAACGCGGCATAGCAACATTTAATATTCGTAGTTGTCAAACACACTAGGAGCTGAAGCCTGGTCCTGATTCTGGAAAAGTTTTTTCATCAAAGTACTTGTCAGTTTGCTTCCTTCGATGACATTTTTAGCGCCGTCCACGGCAGCTTGTTGTGAAGCTCGGTCTTGAGGACCGAACAGTTTTTCAAGTTCTTCAAGCTGTGCCATCTCTTCCGTTCTTATTGCTGCACTATCTTCAGGTGAGTAATCATAATCCTTAATTTCTGAAGGATCAATATTCCCGAAGAGCTTTTGAGCAAGTTCTTTGAAAGTCTTGGGCAGATCTGTAGCAGTGTCTGGTTGGTTTTCCATTTCATTTGGCGGAGGAGTGGAAGAATAATCTTGAGAATCCACTCCTGGTGTATGTGGTGTTGCTGTATTGATCTGTGAATCAGCTTCTTGTTGCTGTAAAATAGAAGATTTTTTGTGAGTTTAGCTGACTATCTGCTGAACTCCGTACTGTTGAAAGAGTTCTTCAAATATAATTCTGGACGACACAGAACATTAGAAAATTACATAAATAGAATGTCTTAAACACTAACGAGGTAGTAAAGTTAATATTTGGTGGGATTCCTGAGATAAAGTAGCATTTGTGGATATTGTTTGTTGCACCATATTTTATTTGCATCAACGTCACGTGCATTTTTATTTTGCAGATCATAGCGGTATTCTTGATATTTTTCTGTGACTTGGTCATCAAATTGATTATCCTTGCACATGAAGCTGGTGGAATATCCTGTCGTCGTTTGATTGAGGCGGCTGTATATGAGATGGGGCACGATCAGACGACGGATGAATATGCTTTACAATGTATTGTGCAATGGTTTACTTGTAAACTGGGTTATGAAGTGTGTAGGTATAATTAGGAAAGGAGGTCATGTAAATGGACAGTGATGTTTATGTTTGCGCTGCCTGAACAGAAGGACGTAGCATGGACTGATAAGTTTGTGCTGCCTGACCAGACACACGTGGATAAGTCTGTGGTGCCTGACCAGACAGACGTGGATAAGTCTGTGCTACCTGACCAGACAGACGCGGATAAGTCTGTGGTGCCTGACCAGACAGACGTGGATAAGTCTGTGCTACCTGACCAGACAGACGCGGATAAGTCTGTGGTGCCTGACCAGACAGACGTAGATAAGTCTGTGGTGCCTGACCAGACAGACGTGGATAAGTCTGTGGTGCCTGACCAGACAGACGTGGATAAGTCTGTAGTGCCTGACCAGACAGACGTGGATAAGTCTGTGGTGCCTGACCAGACAGACGTGGATAAGTCTGTGGTGCCTGACCAGACATACGTGGATAAGTCTGTGGTGCCTGACCAGACAGACGTGGATAAGTCTGTGGTGCCTGACCAGACAGACGTGGATAAGTCTGTGGTGCCTGACCAGACAGACGTGGATAAGTCTGTGGTGCCTGACCAGACAGACGTGGATAAGTCTGTGGTGCCTGACCAGACATACGTGGATAAGTCTGTGGTGCCTGACCAGACAGACGTGGATAAGTCTGTGGTGCCTGACCAGACAGACGTGGATAAGTCTGTGGTGCCTGACCAGACAGACGTGGATAAGTCTGTGCTGCATGCCCAGATGGGCGTGGATACGTAGGAGCTGGCTGACCAGACTGGCGTGTATAAGTCTGAGCTGGCTGACCAGACGAATGTGGAGAGGTCTGTGCAGCTTGACCAGATAAGCGTGGATATGTCGATGGTGCCTGACCAGACGGGCGTGGCATAGACGGATATGTCCGTGCTGACTGAGCAGACGGGCGTGGCATAGACGGATATGTCCGTGCTGACTGAGCAGACGGGCGTGGCATAGACGAATAAGTCTGTGCTGACTGACCAGACGGGCGTGGCATAGACGGATATGTCTGTGCTGACTGACCAGACGGGCGTGGCATAGACGGATAAGTCTGTGGTGCCTGGCCAGACTGGCGTGGCATAGACGGATAAGTCTGTGCTGACTGACCAGACGGGCGTGGCATAGACGGATAAGTCTGTGCTGCCTGACCAGATGGGCGTGGCTTAGACGGATAAGTCTGTGCTGACTGACCAGAAGGGCGTGACATAGACGGATAAGTATGTGCTGCCTGATCAGATGGGCGTGGCTTAGACGGATAAGTCTGTGCTGACTGACCAGAAGGGCGTGACATAGACGGATAAGTCTGTGCTGACTGACCAGAAGGGCGTGGCATAGACGTATATGTCTGTGATAACTGACCAGACGGGCGTGGCATAGACGGATAAGTCTGTGCTGCCTGACCAGACGGGCGTGAATAAGACGGATAAGTCAGTGCTAACTGACCAGATGGGCGTGGTATAGACGGATAAGTCTGTGCTGCCTGACCAGACGGGCGTGGAATAGACGGATAAGTCTGTGCTGACTGACCAGACGGGCGTGGCATAGACGGATAAGTCTGTGGTGCCTGGCCAGACTGGCGTGGCATAGACGGATAAGTCTGTGCTGACTGACCAGACGGGCGTGGCATAGACGGATAAGTCTGTGCTGCCTGACTAGATGGCCGTGGCATAGACGGATAAGTCTGTGCTGCTTGACCAGACAGGCGTGGATAGGTCTGTGGTGCCTGACCAGACGGGCGTGGCATAGACGGATAGGTATGTGTTACCTGGGCAGACGAGCGAAGATTATAAGTCATTGCTGATTGAGACGGACGTGGCATGGATGGATAGGTCTGTACACCAGATAAATAGGACTGAGAAAATTTATGCACGGGAACCGTAGTCGGTGAAGAATGTGATTGTTGTAAAGGGGGATTATACGTCTCGGGTTTGGGGTGCGGTACCTTTAGCCATTCCTTTTTCTTATTTGACCGATAAGGAGGCGATAATACACCTTTATTCAAATAAGTTGGCGGCGGAAGCGACACAGAAGCATGTGATTGCGGCACAGAAGCAAGTTTATTTGGACCAATTGCCTTTAAGCTGGCCATATGTTCGTTTGCAGAAGCATGATTTTTACCTTCTAAATGTGAAGGCTGAATGAAAGAACTTGCCTGTGCATAAGATGCAGGTAACTGCGCCTCTGTGATAACTGTCTGCATATTTGACTGTATAGTCTCAATAGATTTAGAGCTTGTTTGTGGAGATTGTGCGGTTGATATTGTTTCTATCGTGTTTGATGAAGGTGACACTTGAGTACTAGTAGCGTAAGTTTGCGAGTCCGATTGTAACTGTTTGGACATGTTTGTAGGTTGCATAGTGGCAAGAGGTAACTGCGTAGTGGCCGCTTTTTCTGGGTCGGTAGGCTCTGTGATCGTGGTTGTAGAAGGGAGCTGCACAGCGGGGGTATAAGCATTTTCATTTACTACCGTATATAACTTCTCAGAGATACTATTTGCTTTTGTTTTTGAATCAATAGGAACAGGTTTTATCTCTGTTGCAATTGATAACTTCATAGTAGTAGAAGTAGTAGCAGCAGGAGAATCTTTCTCTTCTGAAAATTCTGAGGGGTCAGTAGTTTTGGAGTTTTTAGATTCTGTTTCTATCACTGATGCAGTCTCTACTGTTGTAGAAATTAGAGGAACCTGTTCTTGACTCGACTGCGTAGTTACTGATGTTTCGGTTGAAACAGAATTTATTTCCGGTATTGTTGACGATTCTGTGGAGTTTATGATCTGCGGAGGAGAGTTAGTGGAAACTAATTTTATTTCCATGGATGTCGATGATTCATCAGATGACCCCAAAGACCCTGACACATTGTGATGATCATTGCTAGGTTTTGGTGAACCGATTGACCCCACTTCATCCAAAATATTCTTCGTTAAATCTTTTAAAGAATGAGAAAGATCAACCATTCTTGCTTGTTGTGTTTCCATTTCATCCATTTTTTCAGTTAATAGACGGTTTTCTTGAGCTTTATCTTCGTTACCTTTAGTATCCGATAGAGCTTCAGTGGCATTTGTGATAATCATTATATTTTTAATGTTTTTATTCTCCTCATCTGTCCACACTGTAACCTGTTTCTCTACGTCATTAGATGATTGTCCTAACAGTTTTAGAATTAATTTTACTTCGTCTTGATCTGACAAAGAACTATCAAGGCCTGTACAACGCAAAATAACAAGCACCTTGTCGAAAACACGACGCACTTCGTTCGCGTCTGCGCTGCTTTTGTCCTTTTGTTCCAACTCGTACAGCGTCTTGATTTCTTCAAATATGTCTTCAAGTTTGGTCGGATAATGTAAGTCCAAGCTAAATTTCTTTCTCACTTTATCAGGTAGCTTTTCTAATTCATGCCTCAATAAAGCATTTATTTGATTTAAACGTTCGGTTTCATTCTTAATTGTATATTGCACGTTTTCAATTTTTGATTGTGCATCACTTTGATCTAAAATATTCTGGATGCTAGTTTTTGCATCAGATACTGAATCTACGACATCTTTAATGATTTCTTTCTCAGTCGTTACCGTTGGAGAATCTGGCGCCTCAACATACGATACGGTATCTGCATTTTGTTCATAGTTGTCAGCATTTTGAGTATTTTGGCCTTTACATCTCTGATCATAATCGCTAGGCCCACCAAAGAGCCCATCTAATGTGAAAACACGTTCAACCGCCATTAAGGTACAATCGATTGTTTCCTTTATGTCTGAGACTACATCCGTTACCAATCTTCCCAAACTATCTTCAACGGGTGCAAACACATCGTAAAACGACATAGAATTTGCCTGCAACAAAAATGTTTATGAAATAATCGCCTGTGTCCATCTAAATATCAATACAATAAAAAGACTTTATTTCAACAAAACAAAACAATATTGTAGGTACAAAGAAATGCTATTTCACTTACCTGTGCAATTAATAAAACAATAATTATTGCCTTTTTCATTTTGCACTATTATACGACACTGTAAAAATTATAATCAATGCTCGTAGATATTATTGAGCAATACGACAGACCTATAGCTAATCTGCGACGCCTGTGCTAGTATTCCTTATTTAAGCCCCTGAAGCGTACTTACAGTGTTTGTTCAGTCAACAGACACGCGTCACGACGCCGACGTACACTTGTACCAATATTAGCCGCCATAAAACTATGATCGATAATACCATGAGGCCGAAAGGTATTGAAAACTAACAAATTAATAGGATACACCAATATTTACAGTACCAACAGTTTATACAAATTCGTAACCGTAACAAAAATGGCGGACGACACGAGTAGATAGTAAATGAAACGTCCATTTGGTCATACATAAATTTATTGTTTTCTTCTAAGAATAATTAATTATCACAAACTTTACTCTTACATGTCTATTACAATGCCGAAAATGCGGATCGTGACACCGAATAAAGTAAATTTAACATAAGATCATTTTTGTCGATATGCAATTCGTAGTCAATTAACAATTATTGTCAGAAATTTCGAATACCACGCACTGACTGACAATTACATTCTTAAAATCGCATTTTCTCCATCAACCAACAGAATTCTTAAGCGTCTACAAATTGCACTTATTTATTTGTAGTATATGCTTTCTTTGAATAGCAGCCAGTAACGATCATTCCTATTTATAGCTTAGAAATACCATGAGTTCATAAGAAACGGTTCATGATGCAAAACGTCTTATTTTATTACATTTAATACAATAAGATGTCGTGGTACATACATAGTAGTGTTTGATAGTAAATTTGCAATGCTTGAGAGTTTATATGCATATGTTGAATCAGCTGCCAATTTCACTGATCAGTTACGCACAAAACAGAAATAGACTTGACTTTTAATTTCTCTGTTGAATGCACTCAAAACGGCAGTTGTTTTCTTGCACATTTCGCTTACGCTACGGCTACATTCTTAGGACAAAGAGTCTCTTCCCACAACTTGGCACCGATTGAGCAAACGTTTTTACTCATAACCTGAACTTAACGTAATGACGCCATAGTCGCTGATGTATGAAACGTGAAGCTTACCTCAAACAAATTACTCTTATTGTAGGCAAACGTGTTACTCGTCCGAATAGGAAATTAGACTAACTCGTACCTTAAACGAATTTAATTCATATGAAAACTGTATATAAGATTTCAAGCCATATATTTATTAGCAGTATTAGTAATCACAAGAACCACAGAATACGAGTCAATTATAAAATGCAATATTTCGATTTTTATGATTATATACTCAATTCGTATGACCTAATAACTAGATGAGATGTAAACATTGTTTCATATAAGATTGTTTATATCTAGCAAACTATGTACATTTAGTTATACGATTTAAATTAAATTAATATAATTCATAATTTATAAAATGAGTAAATTTTTAAATAAAATATTACAATAGAAAACAGGGCAAAATATTTCTTTTCTATGTTTAGGTACAAAATAGTATAGGTACGCATACATTTACGTAAAATAAATACAAAATGTTGGAATGTAACAAGTGCATGGTAATGCTGTTTTGTGAAACAAACTGATATAGCATTTCCAATACATACTCAGAATTACTGTGATATGTAAGGTATAGTGATACGTGAATCTCCAAGAGTAATTTCTAAGGATGAATTTGCACTTGCCGTTTTCTTTCAGATACAATTTTTAAGACTAAACTACATACGATCGTAAATGACGATAACATAACTTTCTTTCAATGGTGTACTTTAGCTGCATAAGTAACAGGTGATCATAAAAATTTCGTCATAAAATACAACCATAAGATTTTATAGTAACTAAATGACAACCTAAAAGACAATTTGATATGGCATAAATGGTTAATTTTACGATTAAAGCTAACGAGAAACTCGAACATAGTAAATATAAGTTCCGATCTAACTCACACTAGAGATCATTCACAATACATCGACAAACACTCGATTAAACTATAATATAATAATTAAACTCAACAATTGAGCTTGATAAATTTTGTAAAATGTATCAAAATATTTTTGTGACGATAAATAGTTCATAAAAAATAAAGAGCGTTAATTTCAATGCTCCCGCGTTTCAATGTTAAAAAGATATAACATTTTATAAAGGTTACACTAAACCACAGTGCGATCATATGTGTTCTTCGTCATAATTGCCTCACGTTTACAAAATCATCAAAAAACCCACGCGGCAAAGCCCAAAATGTGGGGAATTAATTACATTGATTATTTTTTTATACATTTTCATAAAAGGTACTGAAACATTCTTTTCTAGATCTACACTCCTTATTTATAGCTTCGATTTGTATAATTATTTTCAGACATTTTTGTAATTTTCATAAAACGCAACCGACATAGCCCCAAACTAATCTACCGTACAGTTCCAATTCAAACAGTCAGGTCGTTCACCCCTTTATAATATCATCGAAGAATCTCACCCAGTGGTGTCATGGCGTCGCTGGCTCGTCGGCGAGCGGGATGGCTGTGTCGTCGCGGCGCGGGGGAGGCAGCGGCGCGACCGCGGCCGGCGCGGGCGCCTCGCACGCCGCCGCCGCCGGTGCCACGTTCAGCTTAGGCAGCGGCGGGATCGGCGGCGTGGGCGTGACGTCTCGCGACGCCGCGGCGGCGGTAGCGGCCGTCTGGTTGTTGTTGGGCACGGTGAACCCGTTGGCTAGGGAGTGGTAGTGCGGCTTCCACTTGTTTGCCGGCGGCGTGTAGTTGAGGTGATCGTATTCCATTTCTGAAAGAAACAGTGTTTTAAATAATAGGCCAATTCAGAATTGTAACTTTTGGGGCACTCGTGATTGCTTTCAATCATGGTTTCAACATACTATCGTGGAATAAACATCCGTCTTTTAATATCTTCTGTATCTGCGAATGCCAGCCGTAAAGGAGCCGATATTTTAATCTTCGCTTAGTTTGGGGCAAGATGGCGCTGTGGGTATTGCCCAGCCTTTTCACCCTGCCATCAGTACGAGACCTGTTTCTCACATATACACATATCACGCCTATTATCCTTCTCTTTTCGTGTGGGACACCGAGTCGTCCAACGACCCGATGAACCCTGGTGTCAGTTTTTCAACCGCCTGCTACTAGTAGTAGGCCTCTGACATTGTTGTGTAACGACCGCCGTCTAAGTAGACATAGACAGCAACCGGGACCGACGGCTTAACGTGCCCTCCGAAGCACGGAACCATATTTGTTTTTCGGACAATCAGCTGGTTCAGCCTGGAATGTCCTAACATGACTAACAAATTCACAAAGAGATAAATATCAACTTTGTGAGTGCCCCACCGGGATTCGAAACCGGAGCCTTTGCGTCGCAGGCAGTCGCACTACCACTGCGCCACATCGGCCGTCATTTGGTTATGTCGGTGTAGCGACCTCTGGGAGCTACGACAAGAAGCTCACTCAAAGTGGTTCACGAGCAAGCAAGACGCAACAGAAGTTCCAACATATCTGCAAGATGGCGCCACGTGACAGATGTACAGAGAAACAAAGAGCCTGAAACGCGGTATCGAAGTGTTTCACCGCGCAACGCATATATACAACTTCCAATTCTATCCAGGTGGACCATTCTGCCTATTGGCATCACTCCTGTCACCCGCCATGTCGGCTTACCGAATCCTTCCTTGTGCTTGATCTCGTCGTACACGTGGTCGAGCTTGTTATCGTCGTCGATGCAGTGGTACAGGTTGGGGTTGGTCGCGTCCGCGTCCTTATTCTTCAGGTGCGACAGTGGGTCGTATGCTGCAACAAAATATTAATACTATACGCCGTTCCACGACTCAAATTAGCCATAGACATTTTGGTACCTAATTCATTACCGATCTAGCCTAGTCCCAAAGTTAAAGTGGGATTAGGGTGATTATGTCAGCCGCATGCCTAACGATCTTAAGGCTAAAACTACTATTAATTGGAAACCAGGAGTCTTTGACCGTCAAACTGAACAACTTTCTCTGAGGAACATACGTCAGGAAACGACAAAGAAATATCGATCTCCCATACAAAAGCACGATCAGCTGACTGACTTTGATAAGTATATAAGTTTTTTTTTACGTAACAACACGTTGTTCTTTAAGTTACCCCGACTTACCCCAATGAACATAGGTCGAAATATGACAAAAATATTATGAACTTACATAGTACCTAACTCAAATCAGCTGGTCAGCAATTTTGTATGGGAGGCCCAAATTTCTTTTATTAATTCAGCCTATGTTCCTTAGAGAAAGTTGTTCCTGTCACCAGTTCGACTTGAGTTTTCGCTATCGGGCACTCACTCGTAAAATTTCACCCTTTATATACTAGCTTATTGAACCTACATGAAATGAAATGTAATCAAATCTTGGGATAGAATAGTACGTAACTTACTTTATACGTACATAAGTACCGTGTGATGCCGGGATAGAATAGCATCACCCCATTTCTTTCCTGTGGGTATCGTAAGAGGCGATTGTGATGCTGGCATAGAATAGCATCGTAAGAGGCAATTAAGGGACTCGGGGTTTAGACGTGTATTGCAGTTTTAGGCGATGGGCTGACAACCTGTCACTATGGTGATACAGGTATTATCTGAATGACCCTCAACTGTTTGTCAGACGTGTAATAAATGTTCGTATTTTCGGCCGTTTACGCTCTGCTTACCCCGCAAGGTATATAGGCGTAATGTGTGTATGTATGTACGTAACTTACTTTCACTAGATCCTGTAGCTCGCATGCGCAGTTTCTCAAGTGTAGCGTTGTTGACTTTGTTGAGGTTGTTGAACACGGGCGCGCCGTTGTTGAGTAGCGTTGTTGAGTCGTCGCCTCGCGTCGAACCCTGGTACGAATACACTGGGTTGTCGAAGTGTTGTTGTTCTGTAAATAAGAGGTTTTCGTCTATTAATGACTTACTTGACTGGCCTGATGGCGTAGCGGATAGTACTCCTGCCTGCTACGCCTAGGGTCGTGGGTTCTATCCCCAAAAGACAAATATCTGTTAAAGTTATTTTCAGATATTTGTGTTTAGTCTGGGTGTCTATGTATTATACGTATTTATTTAAAAAATAAAAGTATTTATGTATTAATATTAGCTATTTAGTTCCCATAGTACAAGCTTTGCTTAGTTTGGGGCTAGATAGGGCTGTGTGAATCGTCTAAGATATATAAATAAAAAATGGAAAGGATAAAGACGTTTCGTCGTGGTTAATAAAGTGGTGCTACGAAGAACGGGCTGATTGATACTTTGACAAGTACAAGGCTACGTATCGTGTAATAATAGTTTAACACGAATATTCTAATGTGAATTCCACACCGGCGATTATAAGATCAATTCTAATACAAAAATGTAATTTGGTTTGATGTGAATTTATAAATTTAATACTTTAGCAGTAAATAAAATAAATAAATAAATATCCTGGACAATTCACACAGCAGCGCCATCTGGTCCCACACTAAGCAAAGCTTGTACTATGGGAACTAGGGCCCGTATCTATAAATCGCACTCAATATCGCTCTCAAGAGCGCTCTCAGCTGATACGCTCTCAAGATGTGATCGCGATCTTAAGATCGTGTCTAATTAATAAACCGTCATCAAGAGTGTATCACCTGATACCGATCTTGAGAGCGCGAACTCAATACGTTGCTGGTTTGGATACTAGATCATGGACAAAATACCTGTTTTTAAACTAGCGTTTCGTTTGCTTTTTGTTACCCTATTAGAACATTTGAGAACATTTATAATAATATAGGGATAAAAATATAAATACTTACATATGGACAAAATATTTTGATAAAAGAATGATTTATTACATTACATCCGATTTTTGATTATTATTTATAACTAATATCAAAACAGAAAATTTCGCTGCGAGCTGTCACGAGTGTTACGACGGAAACAAAACGCAACTTAATTTTTCTGATCGTCTGTCATGTCATCAGTCAACGATTTTTTATTCCTGTCAAGTTTTGGTGTCCAGCCGTTGCATTTAAATTGAATTTATTATTTATTTTGTAAATAGGAGCCATGGCTTCTAAGAAGCATATTTTTTCTAGCATGGAAAAGAAAGTGTTCCTGGACATTTTAAAAGTATACTCCCAGATAATTGAAAATAAAAACACCGATGGCGCAACAGTGCGCGAGAAAAATTTAGCTTGGGAGAATATTGTAGTGTAGGACACCTGACTCTTATACTTAGTAGCTTAACATTTAGTATATAAGGCTTTGTCAACTTTAATCATTGGCATTACACGTATATTCGTCACACAGAGCGTATCATTTCCTAAGCCCTCTACAGCTCGCATTACATGGCGACCCGGCCAGGGCTGCCAAACATGGCAGCGTTGAGCCAAGGGAACATGAATGTGGGTTGTAGAGGGACAGTTTCAATATAAAGTGTTTGTGATTGGACTATTTTTGTGAACTTTTCTTCGGTGTGTTATAAAAAAAAAAAAACATAATAATATAAAGTGATGTTTTGCGCCGTCTTATCGGACTTTGGACAGGCTCATCCACGTGTCACCTACACACACGTGTTATTTCATAAGTTATATAGTGATATTTTTAGTAAGTAAAATGTGCGTTAAATCCAAAGAACAATTTGAAGTTGAATTTGGTGAACTTATTAAAATAAACTTATAATCAATATGTGACTAAAGGACTGAAATAAACGCATAATCTAAAAAAAAACAATAAACAAACAGTAATAAAATTGAGGTTCTAAACTAAGTACTTATAAAACAAACTGTGCCCAAAATAATAAAAAAAAAACATGAAACAAACCAGTGCTTCGGACTTGTGACTTTTAATTTTCAAACAGACCTGTGTTTTGGACTAACAAACAAAAATAAAAAAAAAAAAAACTTTAAAAGTGTTGGGGCAAACTAGAACTCTTTCTATTGGTTTTGGATGCGTTGAGATAAACATACAAAATTATTCAACCAAAATTTTGAAGTCTTGTGATGGAAAAAGATGGTTCCTGCTGGGTGCCGGGAGATACTGTTACCATAGAAGGATGATAATGTAGCAGGGCGCAGGGCGTATATATTCGATTCAGATGTGGATGCCGCCGGGAGAAGGTTAAGATCTAAAAGTTATGATAGATAGAGTGAGTAGAGTGTATCTGAGGCTGCCGACCGATGACAACAAGGCGATATATATAAAAATTGCGTATCGTGTGAACACCGGAAAAAAAAGTACAATAGAGCAAGTAAGTTTCCAACAGCGTTTTATTCAAAATTGTAATGAAAAATATTGAAATGCATGTATTTTGTGAACAAAAAAAAAAATAATGCATTCGTTTGACCTCTAAAAATAAGTGTTACCGTCATCGACTTAATTTTTATAGTTGTATGTAACTATTGTCATGTTCTTTTATGTTCACTACACCTATGCAATATTTATAAGATTTTTGATAATTATAATTTCAGCGCATTTTTTTTAATCATCTTAAATTGTTTAAACATGAAACATGTCAACTTCAAATTGTTTCTTTCTTTAGAAAATAAAACCTATAGGCATTTAAGTATAATACATAAACAGCATAAAAAATACATATAATGTTGATGATCGATCATTCTTTATATCATCAACATAATGTGTAAATAAGGTATAAAAAAGAGTGTGTGCATTACTAAGAGCCTTTATTTCATAATAATTAAGAAAATGGTTTCCGAAATAATTTATATACTTATTCATTCATAGTAAATACATTTTATTTTACTTTACAATTTCAGTACAATTTGAGGATAGCTTAGCTAGCTAGCTACCTATGTACCAGATATTTGATACGTCTACCTAATGATGTCAAGCGAGTCATTGGATTGTTGGTATGTAATCATGACAAAATTATGTAAGTACCGAACTAAGATTTTTATTATAACAAGGTACACCATTTACTGTATCAACTGTTTTAACTTAACTGTAAGTTGATAGCTAAAGATAGTTTCAAAAGTAAAAGAACAAAGTAAAGAATGTAGTACAGCGTAATAATTACCAAACAAAAAAATATTTAGTGCCGATTAATAAATATTGTTAAAATGATAATAAAGCAATTGTTTTGAATGTATAATAAGTATAAATTGAATTTGTTGTATTCCCATAACATGTGAATGAAAAATGCTTTGCTTTTACTTATGACTAAATCACAATTTCAGTTGCTACGCAGTCATAACTTTTTACGTAGATAATGTTTATCACGATGCTATTTTTAGAACATAACTAACTAAACATCAATGGAGTACTTACCACTTTATCTAGTTAAATTAATTTATTATAAATAAAATTCACCTCTAACTTCTTGATAAGGATCAATTGTAAAAAACTCTTGTGTTTAAGTTTCTTTTCAGAAAATTATGTTCAGGTTTTACTTGCAGAATGCCGTTTTTTTTTACAGTTTCGATTCTTTATGTTCTATCAATAACAAATACGTACTATTTGTGAATGTTGTCACAAACCAAAATTAAAAATTTTAGTGCCTACTTTACATTTGTTTTTATATTTCTCAGAAGATTTCATTATTTAATTATGTTTATTACAAGCAGTTCTCTACATTGATAACTTAATATGTGCTTGATAAAATTTAAAAAGGATTATTTTTCTTTTAACTAATTAATACAGTTGATTCTCAATCTGTCAACGACTATTTCAATATTTCAATTCTTCACTTAATATTAACATTATTTTTAATTATTATTTGGTTAGATCCGTTGCGTATTGCTTTTTCAAAGGGTAACAACTAATACGTTTTTTGTTGTTATTGTATTGTTTTTAAGACGAATACCTAGCAAGTCAGAAACAAATATAAAGTTTTCTATAATGCTTTCAGAAATGTAAATGAAGGTATGTAAATAAAGTATGTGAAATACAAACTAACAATTTCATAATATATTGTTATTTATATGTCAGTTTTTATTTGTGTGATGTTTGTGTTATGACGATAAAATTATGTAAATTCATTTATACGAGTTTATTAAAATAAAAGTAAGTCACACATTCATTTTCGAATCTAATTGTGTACCTTCAGATCTTACTGATTTAATAGTGTAAAAAAAATCTGTATTATTTAATTAACCAAGTTGTTTTTTTTTTCACATACTTACTACTTACAACTATTTGACTTTGTTTTCGTAGATACCTACCATATTTAATGTGTTTTGATTTTATTAACAAGTTTGTTTTAGATTCCTACAAAAATGTATCTGTAAATCTTTCCGAACAAACAAACATATCTTGTTACATTACTTGCAATGCTGAGTCGATGTTAACGCAAGTGCAAATCAAGTGCAGGGTGATGCAAATTTACATTACTTGGCTGCAATGCTGACGTTTGTTGAAATTGTTGAAGTACTTATAGGTATAAAGATTGACAGGATAGTTTAAAACTTTTTGTATGCAATTGATGCTAGAACTTGTTACTTTTACTTCCATTGTAAGTATATCAAATATTCATACCTAAATGTGTAAATTTAATCAGATTTTAGAAAGAAAATGTGCAATGAATGATTGTTTGAAATTATCTTTATGAATTAATTTGAATAAAAAAATATTACTTAGAAAAATAGGCAAACGTTTGTAATGGTTAAAGTAGGTATAGGGTTTGATAGTGAATCGTATTAAATCATTTTGGCTAATTTCAAATTAAGCACAATTTGTTACGAATTCACTTATACAAGTGTAAAGTTGAGTAAAGGTATGTGGAACGGTTATAGCACATATGTTGCTACTGTGAGTATGGTTTAAAGATGTTGTTGTTTTTTTTGAAGGTTTATGTAAAGTTGGCATAGTTTTATTTTTAAAGGATATGGGACTATTTTGGTTGTTATAATATTATTTCACAATAGGCCTTACGTGATTGTATTTAATGATCAAAATATTCATATGTTTGTAATATTTATCGAACGGTATGGTCAGTTATGGATACGCACGAGATGCGATAGTACACAGTCAACAATTTAAGGCACAAAGGCACTACAAGGTACAGGTCCTTCTTTCGATCATGGCCGGAACGAGCTTCCCCCGTGAGAAACGTTGGAGACATTATGTAAGTCTTAAATCATGACCTTGGTTAATGAATGCATAGCATTTCATTAATATTATTATGTTGTTAAAGTATATTATTAAAAAGTCGCGACTAGTCGGTTAAAGTGCCTAAATGAAGTTATGAAAAGAAAAAGTTTTAATAAATAAGAAACCGACATTGTTTTACAAGGCTGGCCAGCCCATGTTGTTCAATAAAGTGTGCCTAGTCCATGAAAGGACTTAAGTAGCAAAGCTACCATTAAATAAATAATTTTATTATAGTTGACTGTTGTTGTAAGAAAAGCGACAGAGTGAGATGTAAACAGTGAATTATGTAGAACGAAATTGATGAATGTAAAGGAAAGAATAAGATGTCATGAATGATATAATTGTCCTTAAGTATGTGAACTAGTAATAAAGGGAGTTGAGTTTGCAATAAAATAGCAATTTAGTATCTAGGTACCTACGCAGGTTAGAAACATGTCCACGGATGTATGAATGAAAAATAATTTGAATTTCAATTAAATTTTCCTTTTCGACTGTACTAGTGTATTGCACTATTGTGTTATGTATTCATTGTTGTGATTCATTATTTTTCTAGCATTTACAAAAATAAAGGTTGAAATATTAGCACTAAAATCATCTTCAAATAAAGGCCCTTAGTAGAGTTTACACTTTATTAAGTAGATAAAGTATAGGTTAAGTGAAAAGTTTATAGTACCTCTAGTATATCTTTCTTTTTGTACGTCTTAAAACGTTTTCTTGTTTTCAGAAATATAGATTTTAGAGCGCAGCTTTTATTATCAATTGATGTACTAAACTATAGATAAAAGAAAAAAAAATCTATATAAATAAGACGTATTAAATATGAAATGTTTTCAGACTTTCTTGTACTTAATGTAATGTACTAAGGGGATTAAATTACTTGTCGGATGATTGTTTGGCTGAAAATAGTACTTTCGTTTACAGACATTTCTTATTTTTCTTTAAATTTGTTACTTAAAATATATCGGTACCTACGTACCTACCTAGCTGGTATTATATAAGTTTAGAAATATGTTTTTAAAATATAATAATTTAAATAAGCAGTTTCAATATCATTCGTTATGTTTGAACAAATTATTTTTCAACTGTTGTTTTATTTTCAAATTTAATTTACTTCCGTATTTTTAATAATTATTGGATTTTAGACAACAAACATAATAAAACTTTAGGAAATTTTAGTTTATATCAATTTAGTTCCAAATTGAAGATTGTAGTACTGTACAACAAAAATTAAAAACAATTCTAATTTTTATTTTTTTAATTGCAGGGGGAAGGTGTAGTGTAGGACACCTGACTCTTATACTTAGTAGCTTAACATTTAGTATATAAGGCTTTGTCAACTTTAATCATTGGCATTACACGTATATTCGTCACACAGAGCGTATCATTTCCTAAGCCCTCTACAGCTCGCATTACAGCAAGCGCGTACAACTCAAGCCCCTATGTAACCGCTGAGGTAAATAGTCTGGTAACTTTTATGTCAGTAACATTTTAATAATAATAATGTATTCAGATCGATAAACTAACATATTGTTCCATATCAGGCGTCGAACAAACAACTCAGGAGGCTTTGGATGAACCTCAAACAGAGGCAGCGGGAGGCCATCACCAAAGAAAGACAACATAGGATGGCCACTGGTGGAGGGCCCTCCACAAATAGCGCTGAGGTGGATCCAGACATTTCCCAAATTGCACCAGGGCTTATGGTTGAGATTCCTGGTGCTATTGATTCGGACGCCTCATATATCATTGGTAGGTATCTAGTATACCTAAGTATTCCATTAATAGTAGTTGTTATTTATCCTTTTATTCCTGGTCTGGTTAGAATATTGCACACTGTACCACCGGATGGTCTGTATGAAAGATGATCCATTCGTAGGGCACATTAAGCCGTGAATTCCGGCTGCTGTCTATGATTACGACGGCAGTGGTTAGACAACCATGTCAGAGGCCTACTTGTAGTAGTAGGCTGTTTAAATACTCCGATACCAGGGTTCATCTGGTCGTACTTCGGCTGGGTGTCACATACGACAGAAGAAGTAGTAGTATCAAAGGGTACTTAGGGTAGGTACTTATACCTATTTCATGCTTATGTGTACTGTTTTCAAAGCTGTTATGTATCACACTTTGTTAAACCATTCCTACATATCTATTTGTTCAATTTTATTACAGGACACAAGAAAGTATTCGCTAACATATATTATTTTTTGCAGAGTCTGAAGAAGTCCCAGCAGAAAGTAGCCAGCCCGATTTCAGCATGACTCCTCCAACTCCTTCTACCACAAATCCTCCTCCACCTTCTACTCCTCCTCCCATCACAAGTCCCCCACCGTTTCCCGTCGCAACTGCTCCACTTCAAGACACCACTGCTCCACTCTCGTCCACATTATCAGCTATGCCTTCAGTTTCCAGAACAATACCTTTGCCACAACGACCAACCTCTTCTTCAAATACCACCTCCTTCCAACGACACAAAAATTCTATTCTGGATAAAGAATATAGAGACAGGTGTAATCGGGCTGGTGAAATCCACAATATGGAGAAGGAGCTGTTGGCCCACAAAATACGAGAGGCGAAAGCAAAAGCTGATTTAGCAGAAATAATATATCGACGAGAGCGATCACGAGAAGGTATTATTTCTAATCACGTAAAAGACAAAGCAAAATTAATGCCTACCTTTATTTTAAACTGTTTGTAAATTAACAATTCATATTTCTTTTTCAGATACTGAGCGGCTACCTTTTCCTCATAGTAATTAGATTATATTTTATTTTTTTAGACCATACTCCCAAATCATTAAGCTCACACCTCAGTGGACACCTCTTTGTTACCATGTCACCTTATTTAGTTTTAAAAGTTTTGTTATTTTTGTTTTGATAACAAACAAACAATTTTACTTTCTTTCTATTTAAAAACGTTGTGTATATTCTAACAATATGATTTAGGTAGGGGAGACTGGGGCAACTTTGAATAGGGTTTATTTTAAAATGAGATTTTTTTCTTTTGTAACAGGTTGTATTTAGTTTAATTAGCTCTCCAAGTCTCCAAATAGAGGTCTCATAAAATCTAATAAACGTTTGATATTTCAAATTAATTATAGTTTATTATTTACATCTTCTACTAACACCAAAAAAAAAAAATCTAATCCTAAGAAAATATCTAATCTAGCCTAAGGTTGACGAGGACACTGACGTTGATGGTGACGTGGAGACGAACTGTGATGGTTATATGGCAGAATCTATAGGTTACTCCTAATCCATTGGCTTTAACAGCCACAACAGTCCACTGCTGGACATGGGCCTCCCCCTATCGAGGGGTATTCTCATACTCACCACGGTTGGCAGGCAGATTTGCCAACGCAATGCAAGATGTTGCATTCACAGGGAACGCTGCTGCCCATTCGCTGGATGAATCTATACCTTAGTCGCTTTTTACGACACCCACAAGTAGAATTGGAGTGATGCTTTTCTAAGCCGACATCGCACTCTATTAACAATCACTTCAAAACAAACTCTTACGTTTGGTTTGCCTCCCCTAGATCAAGTGTCCCCAGTTTACTCTACAGACAAACAGATCCAAAATTGACTAAACCTATTTACCTCTTTACTATATTAAAGATAGAAATATTTCTTTGCAATATCCTTTATTTTTAACTAATTGACCTTACAAATGTAACTAATAAGTACTTAACTAACACTAACAAAACGCTGGTGGTCACTCATTTTTAATTGCTAAGGATATTTTGGTCCATAAAATTTTCTTTTATTATTGTTATTGGTAATTATTTTCTATAAGTGTACGTCTGAGAAGAAAACCCGCACTAGTACTTGGTACTACACTTGGTTCATTGTGTGGCCCTTCATTATTATCTTCATCAGGAAACGCCATAACGTCATTTAAAATTAATGTCAAATTATGCAGGACACCACAAGCCACAATAATATTTGAAACTGTAGTTAATTTGTTTCCAAGGCCTCTTTTTAAACAAGGAAACCTTCGTTTCCAAATTCCAAAAGTCCTTTCAACGATGTTTCTTGTTTTTATTTGTGCTCTGTTGTATCGCATTGATGGTGGGTCTTGTGGAGGAGGCCTTAAAGGTGTCAGCACAAATGGCAATGTGGGGTATCCGTTGTCGCCTACAAGTCTTCCAGTTAATATGCCCTGTGTGTATTTCATGAAAACTGATGACACTTGGAAAATTCGGGAGTCATGCGTGCTGCCAGCCCATTTCGCCACAATATCTAATATTTCCATTCTAGGTCCGACAACAACCTGGACGTTGATGGAAAAGTCAGATTTTCTATTGCGATAAACTTCATGATGCTGGCATCCTGGAGTATCAACGATTTTCACATGAGTGCAATCTATAGCTCCGTCAATACCTGGTAATCCAGGCCATCGCCCACATCTTCCCAATTCTTTGAAGATGCCTATTAATTGTAGCTTCTTGTCCTCTGGAGAACTTGATGAATTGTTTATGTAGCTGGGCTAACAATTTAGAAACTTTTGTTATTATGTTTGAGGCTGTTGGTTGAGAGATTTCAAACAGATCCCCACATACTATCTGCAAAAAGTACCATAATTGTATGTAAGTCGTAACATTAATTTTAGATTTGAGTAAACAAAAAAAAGTTCATAAAAATCACCTGGAATGATGCTGTAGCATAAAATCTTAAGGTTAGTAAGACAGCAAATTCAGGGGCAATGGGAAGGCCCCTCATATCCATTTTTTCCAGGTCACTTTTGATCAAAGATTGGATATATAGCACGGAGTCTTGGTAAAATCTATACCGTTTTTGAAACATCTCTGGTTCTAATTCAAAGGGATTTTTCACGTCCCTTATGTAAGTTTTTGGTATGCGATAGATATTTGGCCAAAATATTTCATCATAGTGGTCAATTTCTCGCAGAATATCTTCAAAATCCATTTCTATTCATATAAACAAACAGAACTCAACAAGAATATGACAAGCATCTCTATCTCAAGTGAAGGTTTGACCACACTCAAAAAACGTGCTCTCAAGACTGATCTTGAGAGCTATCTTAAGTACTGAGTTATATTTATTAATATGCGCGTCACTTACTTGAGATGGCGTACTCAAGTTCAGTACTAAGTTCGGTCTATTAATTAAAGCAGCATCTCAAGATCGCTCTCAAGATCGATCTCAGAGTTGAGAGCAGTTTATTAATACGGGCATAGATAGCTGATATTAATACGTATATACTTTTTTTTTGTAAATAAATACATAATATACAAAGAAACACCCAGACTAAACACAAATATCTGAAAATTACTTAAGAAATATTTGTGCTTGTGGGGATCGAACCCACGACCCTCGGCGTAGCAGGCAGGGGTACTATCCGCTACGCCATCGGCCCAGTCGAGCAGTTGTTCAGATGTCGAGTCAACAACTGTACAACATCTTAACAACAACTGAACAGCAATTGAACAACAACATCTGAACAACCACTTCACAAAACAACTGAACAATAATCCAACAACATATTAACATCCACAGAACAACAAGTTATCAAAACAACTGAACAATATCCCAACAACAACCATATAACATCTGACATGTGTGGCGAAAGCTAATGGCGGCAGATTTTAGTATTGGCAAAAATAACTTCGTTTCAATTCGCTATTTTTTCGAAAGGTTCGCCTTCTTATTAGATGTAAAGCTTCAGCATTTGAGAAGAAACTGTTTTTCTATAAGCAGAATGCACAAAGTAGGTTAAAATAAATGAAAATTGTTTTAATTACGGATCATGACGTCAAGAAGATAGTATACAATCGTACATGGAATAATGTAATTAACCTTTGGACCAGGCGCACTCAAAGTTCAAAGATTGCCGGCTCTATACTCGATTCCGCTGAATGTGAGCATGAACAATGATTTCTCCAAAACGAATGAGTGATAAGCATAGTATGTTGTGTCCCTAAGTTCGTCGTGAAACATGGTACTTACTTTGTTGAATAGTGTAAACATATAAGACTTTAAGCTGTGGCACTCTACAGATAAAGTTGTAACTTTTATTCTTACCCGGATTTTATGTTTATACACAAGATGTACAAAATAAAACTTGATATTTCCACCACACGAATTACCAGCTTACAATAATTTAATGTGCCTCTGTGCGACTGCATAAATGTTTTATACAGCATGAGCATGCGATATTCGAGTACAACGCCGGGCGTTTAAGCGTCCGTCATAAATAAGCGTATTTCTCGAAAAAAAAAACTGATTCTGGGTAGTTTTTATGCGTAAATATTGTCTATGAACATTCTACATCCGATAACATTCATTTATTCACAACTTCGATCAGTTTAATGTAAAAATAAGGCAATCGGTGGAGCAAGCAGCTAATGCGTTGGCTAACACGACTTTATCAGTCTTTCCCCAAGTTTAGCGATTTTTGACAGGTCAGGTTTGGATTCAGTCTTGTCCGCAGTTGACCAGTTAAGAAAATAATATAGCACTGTTAGCGCATAATAAAACCAGAGTACAAATATTAATGATAAAATGCTGCTAATGCTTTTGTATCAGCTTGTGTACCTGTCTGCGCGCCGGGGTCGGCGTGGTAGTGCACGTGAGCGATCTCCCGCTTGAGGTTGCGCACGCGCTTGCGGTAGTGCACCAGCACCAGCACCGCGGCCGCCGCGCACACCAGCGCCAGCACCACCATCACCAGCGTCAGCCCCGTGTTGGATGTGCCTGCTGACAACATGTGTACCTGTCTGCGCGCCGGGGTCGGCGTGGTAGTGCACGTGAGCGATCTCCCGCTTGAGGTTGCGCACGCGCTTGCGGTAGTGCACCAGCACCAGCACCGCGGCCGCCGCGCACACCAGCGCCAGCACCACCATCACCAGCGTCAGCCCCGTGTTGGATGTGCCTGCTGACAACATGTGTACCTGTCTGCGCGCCGGGGTCGGCGTGGTAGTGCACGTGAGCGATCTCCCGCTTGAGGTTGCGCACGCGCTTGCGGTAGTGCACCAGCACCAGCACCGCGGCCGCCGCGCACACCAGCGCCAGCACCACCATCACCAGCGTCAGCCCCGTGTTGGATGTGCCTGCTGACAACATGTGTACCTGTCTGCGCGCCGGGGTCGGCGTGGTAGTGCACGTGAGCGATCTCCCGCTTGAGGTTGCGCACGCGCTTGCGGTAGTGCACCAGCACCAGCACCGCGGCCGCCGCGCACACCAGCGCCAGCACCACCATCACCAGCGTCAGCCCCGTGTTGGATGTGCCTGCTGACAACATGTGTACCTGTCTGCGCGCCGGGGTCAGCGTGGTAGTGCACGTGAGCGATCTCCCGCTTGAGGTTGCGCACGCGCTTGCGGTAGTGCACCAGCACCAGCACCGCGGCCGCCGCGCACACCAGCGCCAGCACCACCATCACCAGCGTCAGCCCCGTGTTGGATGTGCCTGCTGACAACATGTGTACCTGTCTGCGCGCCGGGGTCAGCGTGGTAGTGCACGTGAGCGATCTCCCGCTTGAGGTTGCGCACGCGCTTGCGGTAGTGCACCAGCACCAGCACCGCGGCCGCCGCGCACACCAGCGCCAGCACCACCATCACCAGCGTCAGCCCCGTGTTGGATGTGCCTGCTGACAACATGTGTACCTGTCTGCGCGCCGGGGTCAGCGTGGTAGTGCACGTGAGCGATCTCCCGCTTGAGGTTGCGCACGCGCTTGCGGTAGTGCACCAGCACCAGCACCGCGGCCGCCGCGCACACCAGCGCCAGCACCACCATCACCAGCGTCAGCCCCGTGTTGGATGTGCCTGCTGACAACATGTGTACCTGTCTGCGCGCCGGGGTCAGCGTGGTAGTGCACGTGAGCGATCTCCCGCTTGAGGTTGCGCACGCGCTTGCGGTAGTGCACCAGCACCAGCACCGCGGCCGCCGCGCACACCAGCGCCAGCACCACCATCACCAGCGTCAGCCCCGTGTTGGATGTGCCTGCTGACAACATGTGTACCTGTCTGCGCGCCGGGGTCAGCGTGGTAGTGCACGTGAGCGATCTCCCGCTTGAGGTTGCGCACGCGCTTGCGGTAGTGCACCAGCACCAGCACCGCGGCCGCCGCGCACACCAGCGCCAGCACCACCATCACCAGCGTCAGCCCCGTGTTGGATGTGCCTGCTGACAACATGTGTACCTGTCTGCGCGCCGGGGTCAGCGTGGTAGTGCACGTGAGCGATCTCCCGCTTGAGGTTGCGCACGCGCTTGCGGTAGTGCACCAGCACCAGCACCGCGGCCGCCGCGCACACCAGCGCCAGCACCACCATCACCAGCGTCAGCCCCGTGTTGGATGTGCCTGCTGACAACATGCGTCAATGTAAAACAAGATAAAATAAATCTTAGAAGACCAAGGGGATCGACTTGCACTGGCCTCAATCATCAGCTCACCGGGTAGTCTTTACGGGGAGACCTTTGCCTAGCAGTGAGACACTATGGCGGGTGATAGGAGTAATGTCAATAGGCAGAATGGAGGGTTCCAGGTGGAGTCTGGAAAAGGGTAGCTACCCAGCCTGGCCGGGTGTTGTGACAAAGGGACCGACTGGTCCACGTGGATAGAATTGGAAGTTGTATATATGCGTTTCTCGGTGAAACACTTCGATACCGCGTTTCAGGCTCTGTTTCTCTGCACATCTGTCACGTGGCGCCATCTTGCAGATATGTTGGATCTTCTGATGCGTCTTGCTTGCTCGTGAACCACTTTGAGTGAGCTTCTTGTTGTACAACACCATAGGCTCGAATAATAATTTAAACATATAAGCGGGGTGTAAGGGACGGTGTGCCGGAAATCTTTGCAGGCATGATCAGACCATGAAACTGATCAACTTTCCTATGAAGGATTTGTTGGTTAGCGAGATTTTTTTTTGACCTCCCTTACAAAATTAATTTCTTAACATGAGCTCCATAGTAAAAGATTTTCAGTTTCATGGTTATGATAGCAAAGTTTTCGGTACACCGTCCCTTAACACCCTGTATATTTTTCACACACACACACACATCACGCCTTTAATCCCTTGCGGGGTAGGCAGAGCGTAGACGGCCGCAAAAACGGACATCTACGCCACGTCTAACAAATATTTGAGGGTCATTCGGAAAATTGTGTATCGCCATAGTGACAGGCTGTCAGCCCATCGCTTACAATAGCAATACACACCCTCGAGTCCCTTAGTCGCCTCTTACGATTCCCACGGGAAAGAAATGCGGTGATGCTTTTCTAAGCCAGCTAGCTAATTCCATTACCAGCGGAGTCTATATGTATGGCGTCGGCCGCGTGCACGTCACACTGGTCCCCGATGAAGCCGCGGTGACAGATGCAGCCCTGCACCGGGTCGCACACCCAATTGCCATTCGACGAGCAGTTGCACGCCTCCAT
Source organism: Tuta absoluta (assembly GCA_027580185.1). Taxonomy (NCBI): domain Eukaryota; kingdom Metazoa; phylum Arthropoda; class Insecta; order Lepidoptera; family Gelechiidae; genus Tuta; species Tuta absoluta. Next base: position 3,592,424 of record JAQAHW010000004.1, read on the forward strand.
GCAATGGTCGCCGAAGTAGCCCTCGGGGCAGACTGGAAAACAATGGTTTTATTAGAGTAGGGCGTTATAGAACGTGAAGACACTAGTCTCGATTTCATGTAATTGTATTCGACTAATATCTCTATCTGTAAATATGGCTGACCAAATTAAAATAATAATTATATACCAGATTTCCGCTCAACTGTTTCACCCGCTGCTACTCCTTTTCCCGTGGTAATAGTTGTTTTCCTGCGGTAAAAAGTGGCCTATGTGTTATTCCAGGTTAAACTCTACCTGTGTTCCATATTTCATCCAAATCGGTCAAGCTGTTTGAGCGTAAAGAGGTTACAAACATACATACATTTACACACACAAACTCTCGGATTTATGTATGGGTTATACTGACACTGCGTGCAATAGTTTCCGGTGTATCCTGGCGGGCAGCGGCAGTAGCCGTCGTTGGGGCGGCACGCGGCGCCGGGCGCGCAGCGGCACGGCTGTTTGCAGTCCGCGCCCCACCACCCGCCGCCGCATGCGGTGCCGCATTGCGGGTCCTTCCACCCGGGCGGGCATTGGCACTCCCCTGGTGACCAAATACACGTTTGAATAACATATTATACTACGGTAATTTTGTGTGAAGTTACCACAGAACTATGACTAAAGCTATAGAACCAACACAATATTTATTTTATACGAACGAAAATAACTATATCTTATTCAATTTTGCTTCATAAGCATATGCGAGTATAAGCAAGATGCGAAAGACTGACTGTTTTTATTGTTTTCATGCATGTTCAACCAGTTTCAAACGATCTATGGAGACCCTGCTATTGGAGTCGTATAAACCAAACAATTTTAGAAGTAAATCAAAAAACCCTTTATATACACTCGTGTCATAATGTTCGAATTATGAATTCGAAAACAGATGCATAATGACCTACTTTATGCATTCTGCCTATAAAAACTAGGGTTTACTATAAATTACAGAAGCGTAATGACTTAATGAGAAAACTCTTAATACGATAAAGTTGAGAAATGAAACGAAGTTTTTTTTCCCATACTCAAATCGCTATCTTCCGCCGCACCTGACAGTTGTTAGTGTACGGTAATTTTTCGGATGTTGTTCAGTTGTTTTCATAGGTTTTTGTTCTGTTGTTGTTCAGATGTTGATTAGTTGTTGTTCAGATGTTATTCCGATGTTGTTCAGTTGTTGTTCAGTTGTTGTACAGATGTTGTTCAGATGTTGTTCAGTTGTTGTACAGATGTTGTTCAGTTGTTGTTTCGATGTTGTTCAGTTGTTGTTCAGATGTTGTTCAGTCGTTGTTCAGATGTTGTTCAGATGTTGTTAAGTTGTTTAGTTAAGTTATTGTTAAGACTCCACATCTAAACAACTGCTAAAGTATAGATTTTTCAAAAATTTATATCAAGCCATATTACGTTCTCGTATTGAATTTGTCCTTGTATCGGGGCCTTGCAATGGCCGGTGCGTACGTTTAGAAAAGTGTTACTGAGTTTTTTTGGAGAGTGTAGATAAAATAGTGTATGCAACTGCTATAATTAGGCATTAGAATGCTCGTGTCAAACTATTATCACACTCGGCTGCGCCTCGTGTGATAAACAGACACTCGCATTCTAATGACCCCCATTATACGACAGTTGCATAAACTACTATTTTAGTTCTAGCACTTTGTTTAAAACTACTGGCGTTGTGTCAAAGTATATCGTTGTTTATGACAACTGAATTCTGACGTATAGTAAATGAAACTTGTGAAAACCTTCTTATTGGCGATACGAATAAGCTAAATGTATCCTTTTCAGCGCATTGAGAGAGAAATAAGCAAAAATTAAAAATAGGGTGAAAAGATATATTCTGTTGTTATTTTAGTCTGGTTTCTATAGCTTTAGTCATAGTTTTGTGTTCAGTATAGTAGGTATTAAATTTTCTATGAAACAGCTGATTCATTTTCGCGGTTTTGCAGATGGCCCTCACAATAATAGTACATTGTTGTCGAGGTATGGAAAATAAGACTTTGCTGGACGAGTATAGTTTGAAGTCCGAGCCGCAGGCGAGGACTTCAATTATACAAGTCAAGCAAAGTAATTTTCCCCGAGGCTTACATAGTGCTTTTCTCAAAAAAAGGCTAGGAAATGAAAGATTGTACTTCTTATAAAAGTTAGCTAGCGACCACAACACAACGAAACAAATAAAAATTTACAATTTTCCCACCAATTGTAATTTTTTTAAATAAATTCGCCTGTAAGGCACAGTATTACGTAATATTCAGCCATACTAAATGTTTAGTTCATTCTTTTCTTTTTTAATTCTGGACAGGCAAGGATCTTCACATCATACAGCCTCGTCTTTAGTTACCTGTTTCATACAAAATTACGTTCCGTTTCTATGAGAGTCATCGAGATAATTTTGAAATCAAATTATATGGGTTTAGCGTATAACGAATTTATCTTAATGGACACCAGCAAAGGATTTCCATACAACTTTGCTGGCGTGATCTGAGACGTGACAAACAATGTGAAACTTCGCGGTTTCTTTTTTTGAAAGAAATGAACACATTTCCTAGCATGTTTGAGAAAAATAAGTTTACACCCATGAGTAGAATCACTCTGCAAAGTTTGCATACCTACTAACTAAATAAATAAAACGGTATCGTGTTTTGAAACTATAAAATGTCATACTGCTAATACTACTACTATGTGATAAGAGTATTAAGCAATAACACACACATATCATATCACGCCTATAATCCCTTGCGGGGAGGCAGGGTGTAAGCGGCCGCATAAAACATACATTTACGCCACGTCTGACAAATATTTGAGGGTCATACGAAAAATTGTGTATCGCAGTGACGGGTAACAATAAATACTACATGAATATAAATATGAATTAACCCTGTATTTATCAAACAATAAAACGGATTCTCGAGTGGAGGCCCCATGCCTTTGCAGAGTTTAAAACGAACTAATCATTCAGGGCTTTACCACAAAAAAGTTGGACAAGTGTTGAATTCGTGTTAAAAATAAAACTCCATACAAGAAAGTTAAACACTCGTTCAACACTTGTCCTATTTTTTATGGCAAGGACCTTCATTTTTACCCGAATAGAATAATCTCTCTTCTCTCTTTTCGTGTGGGACACTGAGTCGTCCAACAACCTGATGAACCCTGGTGTCAGAGTTTTTCAACCGCCTACTACCACTAGTAGGCCTCTGACATGGTTGTGTTACGACCGCCGTCTAAGTAATCATACACAGCAACCGGGACCGACGGCTTAACGTGCCCTCCGAAGCACGGAACCATTTATTTTCGAACAATAACTCACCAGTTTCATGATGGCAGTCGGCGCCGTTCTTGCAGGCGCACTTCTGCGCGCAGTTGTCGCCGAAGGTCCCCAGCGGACACGGGTACTCGCAGCGCGTGCCGGTGTACCCTCGCGGACACGTGAACTTGCCGCTCACCGGGTCACACGTTGAGTTGTCTGACAAAGAAATCGTTTGAAAATTGTAGGAATTAAACAAATCGTTTGCATAAAATATATAATAGGAAGTACAAGACAATATCGCCGATCGACTTGAACACGTGATAGCTCCGTATACCGCCGGCTCTTATTTATTTTTCGTGTGGAACACGAGAAAAGTCTGGATTCTATATTTTCTTTCACAAAATACGCTGTCTGAATATTTGTATATTATGTTTCACGAAAATTTATAGACCTGAAGTTTGAACATATTAAAATCCTTTTTTGTTTTGTAAAGGCACTTTTGCAAGATCCGATTAGAGAAACCAAGGAAAAGCACACTGTCGTAGAACGTTATTTTTAAATTATAATGCATAGAAAATTATTGTTATTTATTCATTTAACATGCAGCAAGCCAAAACTATAAAAACAGTTACCACATTTTTTGTACAGGATTGTATCGTCAGGAGTAATCACAATTTTTAACGTAATCATTTATATTTATTAACTATCATCACACAAAATCAACGCAACAAACGAAACTGTTAAAATGTTGCAGTTCATATTTTCAGAATTTCTGAATTTGAAGTTACATTAACTTCTTATCGAGATCTAAGTCGTAATTCCAAACAGTCGCTGTTGATTTGCGCCAAATTTACAAACAATTCGGCAACTGTTTGACTCAATCATTCGTAATTCTGCGAACAATGGCCGGGAACGTGTATTACACGAAAGTTCTACCTTTTATTGAATATTATTGAAGTGGTCGTTTTGTGTTGAGTTAAATATTTTAAAGACATATCTTTTTTAAAAACAGCATAATTTTAAAAAAACGACGTCGCAAATATTAGAAAAATCTGCTACACTAGCCTGAATCGTATTGATCAAGAAAAGTCAAAATTGCAAGGTATGCTGAAAATTATTTTTTTCAATATGCTTTTAGTTTTAATATTAGAAATAAGCAAAGCTATCGTAGCGGTGTTTTTGACTGATAGGCTTTATTTATATATGATCAGTTCATCTCATGGTATTTGATGTGTCTACTCAGTAACCGTAGGCTTTTCTCAATAATTTCTAATGAAGTAAAGTATGATGGTTTTTCTTACACAAACGACATTAGTTAACAGTTAATAGCATGCGATGATGACATGTCTTGAAACAATTATTGCATGAATTATTTGTCATTCTTACCAGCGGAATCAGGGCAAAGCTGCGTGCACCCAGCGCCGTAGGTGCCGGTGGGACAGGGCTTGCTGCAGTCGTCCCCGGACCAGCCAGCGGCGCAGACGCAGCGCCCGGTCGCCGCGTCGCAGGACGAGTTGTTCACGCACGGGCAACGCTCCGAACAGTTCTGCCCGTAATGCCCCTCCTCGCATTGCGTCTCGCAGTGGACTCCTATTGATGAGAATATTGAGAATTAATAAATGTTTTGTAGTAGATGTCTCTTATTTATCCCTAAGCCCTGTACGATATATACAGGGTTATTTTTTATTCACCCCGGAAATTTTACAGGGCGATTCTACTCATGATTCTGAATAACTTTTAGTATGGGGTCACCAGCGAAATCGCGAAAAAAAAAAACAGCTGTTTTATACATTTTGTTCGAGTAGGTATGAATTTTTCTATGGAGCAGCTGTTTTTTTTCGCGATTTCGCAGGTGACCCCATTATAAAATTTGTTCAGAATCATGAGTAGAATCACCCTGTAAAATTTCGGGGGTGAACAAAAAATAACCCTGTATAAATAACGTGCTATCAATAATAACGCACATGAACATTTCAAGCTGCGTTATCGTTATACAACATGTTTGCGATTTCATGTATATGAATGTTAAAACATATGAAATATTTGATACATGTGTAAAATTATTATTAAAAACTTCGATTTACAAGAACAATCACAAGGTTACACTATCCCATACAGCTATATCCCTGAATACGAGATTCTAGTACATACATACATATACGAATAACACGAACATTTACCCTGGTAACTAACTACATGCAAACATAGGACAAATGTGCAAAACACTGTGTATGTAAATCAAACATTGAAAGTGATAATCAATAATTTATTGCACAAAGATACCGGAAAAATTTGGATGCTCTCGTTCGAAATGTGGTTTTGGCGAAGAAGAGTAACAAAAGGAAGATCAACAAAAAAGTACTTCCTACTTGTGAGGAAAAGAAGGTTGTTAAATCAATAGAAAATAGAAGGGGTACCGTTTGGGTACGATGTTTGGACACAGTCATGATACGACATGAACAGTTGTTGAAAGAATAATCGAGGGCAAAATCGACTAAAAGAGAGGGAGAGGAAGGCCAAGAATGAGTTAATTAGATAGAGTCAAGAAGAAATAATGGTTATGTCGATTAATCCTGTTCTAGTGGAAGGCCGTGTGATGCCGGTTTTGAATAGCATCACCCCATTTCTTTCCGTAAGTCGTAAGAGGCGACTAAGGGACTCGAGGGTGTGTATTGTAATTTAAGGCGATGGGCTGACAACCTGTCACTATGGCGATTCACAATTTTCCCTCAAATATTTGTCAGACGTGGCGTAAATCATAGTTTTTGCGGCTGTTTGCGCTCTGCCTACCCCGCAAGGGATTATAGGCGTGATAAGATATGTGTAGTAGAAGGAAAAAAAAATGGGATCTTCACCGACATGAGGAACAAGCTCTTAAATATAAGAAAAGAGGATATGAATTATTTCGTCAACAAGATCAACTTTGAACCTAGTGTGAGTCAAAAAGATACAGTAGTTATACTGGATTTTTAATTTGATGTTTACTTTTATCTATAAGGAATTTTAATTATATTTATAATAAAAATGGTAAAAAGCAATTCCAAAACTTTATTTCATTTAATTAAACAACATAGAATCCGTATTTTTCATTTAATAACAATATCTTCAAGTTTTTCTACAAGCCCCGAAAACAATGTATGTACGTACACATTCTGATTTTGTAGCGAGAGTTCCCAAAGGTTAGTTTCCCCAGTCAAGATGGAATTAGAAACATCCACGGACGCTACTATTACTCTCACGTCGGTCAAATTTAAATTATACAAAGTTTGCGTCGCTATAAAAACAGGATTTGCGTCAGCCATCTTAGATTTGGTTGTCAACGAATAGCATCTTTCTACTGAAACATCTTTATCATATTTCTTGTGCAAATGTTGTTTTTTCATCGTGGGTCTTGAGTGTGGTCTATAGCTCAGAAGCTGTGCTAATTTTTCATGCACAAATTTTGATATACGGTCGTGTTTGCCATCAAAGGAATTTCTAAGTATGTTTTTATCAGAGATTTTTCTGTCAGTAATCGTAGGTAAGCTAGTGGCAGGGTCCGCAGTGTCGTTGGTACACAAAGAGTCGTATTGTGAGGTGTTCCGGAATTTATCTGTTAAGTGAATACACAAAACACAACTACAAATAGTTATACAAATACACCAGAAGTACTATTGTAATGCTCGTGTACATACCATTCCTAGTGAGACCTGAATCAAGAGATTATTCACATAAGTATGTATGAAAGGCTATAACAGTTCTAAATTTCGATCTATTTTAAAACTAATAATGAATTCAAAACTTTTCATACTCATACACACATGACTATCTGATGTACTATTAATGAGAAGCAGGTGATTACTAAAGAACCTGAAACTTCATCACTTCAATAATAAATACTCCTTTAAAATTAAGCAATAAAGTTTTCTGTACCCACAAGTTTGTAATTGGGTTGAAGTAAAGTATTATGTTTTTTCTTGCATAAATTACATAGTTGACTGTTGGCATAGGTAGACGGGATGATATAGATTTATACAATTATAGCATACATTGGACATAATATTGCCGTTCAAAATTTTAATTACAGTAAGGACATCTTAATAAGCCCAATTTGAGAGCCGTGAGTTCCATACCAAAAGAGATGTCAACGAAGGAAAATCGACGCTCTGTTATAACATTAGCTCGAATCTGACAGCTGTGAAATTGGGCTTACTGTAAACGGTTGTGGTATGGAGTGTTGCGTACATACCTCTCCAGCCGGCGTCGCACACACACGCCCCGGTGACGTGGTCGCAGCCGCGCGTGTGCGGGGAGCAATTGCACGCGTGCGCGCAGTCCTGGCCGAAGTAGCCGGCGGGGCAGCGGAACTCGCAGCGCTGCCCGTGGAAGCCCGGACCGCACACGCACGAACCTAATTAAAAATATGTTCATTATTAAACTGCGGTACAAGGGTACTTGCAATATTAAAACATTTTTTCAACAAGTTTTGTTTATTATTAAAATATTTTTGAAAATTGCCTACTTTTCAAGTGCTGGCAGGATTTGAATCTGCGACTTTCGCATTACTAGTGGCGACGCCTCTTCCATCTCGGCTACCGCAGCTCGTTCCTTGTCCGCCAATTTTGCAAGTGTATTTTAATGCCAGTAACGCGTGGCACGGCTCCATCTACCGAGTTAGTTTTGCAACTAATACCCGGCGACTAATTCTATCTTTACAGATTGAATGTAGTCTAAGCGATGAAAACCCGCGATAAATTGAATAATAATCAAAATATTTATTTATAAATTTTACCCAGGTTAGCTGTGTCATGGGTAAAAGGTTAAAAAATAGCTCATGTCAGAATATAGCTGATCGTAAAGAGTCCGCAGGTTTACTAGTTTTGTTGTCGCTTAGTCAACTGGCACCTTTAAAAAGCATGTAAAATTCTGTGTAAGTATTGCTTTTATGTTGACTAATCTATGTCAGTTCCAAAGTAAATAATTATATGTGGTTACCGTACTGATTAGTATTGTCTAGATTTAAGGATTACTGAAAGATAAGAATCAAGGTGTAGTCACCTTCCGTCCCACTAGGTCTACAATATAAAGAGGAAAGATTTGTACATCTTTTTGTATTAAACGATAATTATCAAAAACTAAAACCATTGAAAACTTTTACCTTCTTGGGTAACAAAGACAACTTTGAAACGTTTAGCAACGATTGAATCCGTTTTGATGGCCTGTATTATAATATAAGTAGCAAACTTACCATTAACAGGATTACAAGGTGCGTCATTCTCACAGTGGCATGTTTCGAGACATCTCAATCCGTACGTTTTACCTCGACACGGTCGGTCACATTTTATACCGTCGAATCTGCAAGAGAATTCCACATAAACTAAATGAGACTTTTAAACGTGGCTAAAAAAAAGGACAATTATGTATACATAGATATATTGGTTGTCAAGGCTAAACAGATTTTCCAGGCATGCAAAAATTTGGAGTTTTTATTGCGGGGCCGGGTTTTTATTGCCTTTAAAGTATTGTTAAGGCATAGGGTCAAAAAACACTAAACATACCTATAAATTTAATAAATAAAAAAACATATTCTTTTGTTCAATGTGACCTCAAAAGAGCTTAATCCTGATCGTAATTATGTGCACATTCGGTTTTAAATCTGATGTTAATAGTACAACGGACAGCTGAATCCCAGTAATAAGGTCCCGTTTTGACCCTAATAAAAGTATGTACAATATAGGCGGCCTTATTGCTGAAGTAGCAATTTCCACCAGGCAACACGCGTGACGCGCTTACCCGGGCTTGCACACGCACTCGCCGGTCTCGTGCGAGCAGGCGGCGCCGTTGCGGCAGTCACACGTGTCGCGACAGTTGTCACCGTAGTACGGGTGGGGGCAGGGCTCCTCGCAACGCTGACCACGGTAGCCAGGCGCGCATAGGCACGAACCTAAGAAGAAAAATAAAGAAAATATAATTATACTTTCATTAAAAAAAATAAGAAACTGAAAAATGGATAGCGCCCGCCAGGGCTTAAACCAGGCACCGTGGGGTACCGTACCACTGCTCTACCAACTGAGCTACCGGGGCAGCTCAACCGACACTTCCAAATCTTCAATCTCTTGATACTCGTTTCGAAGTGCCTTACAAACGACATCTAGTATAAGTAACTAATACTTTGGTTAGTCCACAATTAAAGTAGGAATTTAAACCATACAATGTAGCGTTGTTGATTTAAATGTAATATGATGGGCGCTAACCTTTATTTTATTTCTTATTTTCATTTATGAAAATAAATTAGCACTGTAAGTTCATGATCAACCAATGTATTGAATAATTATACATGTTTCGGACATACTGTGTAGATGGGCACAACTAAACAGCTAGCCCGGCGTCACTAACTCATATAAATATTGTACATCACTTACCGTTGATGAGCAGTCGCACGCGACCAGGGGTCACACCTGTAGGGGCACAGATACTAATGTTGACCTACCGTTGATGGGCGAGCAGTGTCCGCTGTTCTCGCAGCGACAAGTGAGCCGGCATCCCTTGCCGTAAGTCAGTAGCGGGCATTGTCTGGAGCAAGTCTCCCCGCTCCAGCCCGCCTTGCAGTCGCACGCGACCAGGGGTCACACCTGTAGGGGCACAGATACTAATGTTGACCTACCGTTGATGGGCGAGCAGTGTCCGCTGTTCTCGCAGCGACAAGTGAGCCGGCATCCCTTGCCGTAAGTCAGTAGCGGGCATTGTCTGGAGCAAGTCTCCCCGCTCCAGCCCGCCTTGCAGTCGCACGCGACCAGGGGTCACACCTGTAGGGGCACAGATACTAATGTTGACCTACCGTTGATGGGCGAGCAGTGTCCGCTGTTCTCGCAGCGACAAGTGAGCCGGCATCCCTTGCCGTAAGTCAGTAGCGGGCATTGTCTGGAGCAAGTCTCCCCGCTCCAGCCCGCCTTGCAGTCGCACGCGACCAGGGGTCACACCTGTAGGGGCACAGATACTAATGTTGACCTACCGTTGATGGGCGAGCAGTGTCCGCTGTTCTCGCAGCGACAAGTGAGCCGGCATCCCTTGCCGTAAGTCAGTAGCGGGCATTGTCTGGAGCAAGTCTCCCCGCTCCAGCCCGCCTTGCAGTCGCACGCGCCTGACCACGGGTCGCACCTGTAGATTAATAGATAGATATAGTTTATGCACAAGTTAAGTTATAGTTCTCACAATGCTATTTCATTCAGGTGTAAGGGATGGTGTACCAAAAACTTTCAGGCGTGATCAGACCATGAAACTGAACTACTTCTACTGTGGAGTCCATGTTGGGGAACTTTTTTTACCATAATTTATAGAAAAAGTAGTACAATTTCATGGTCTGATCATGTCTGCAAAGTATTCAGCACACCGTCCCTTACATCCCAATCCCCATATACCCAAAAAATATAAATAACACACGGGATTTAAAAGCACGACCAACAGCAAAAAAAACGATGGGAACGTACGATTGATTTGTTCTAAAACGATAATGATAATGATAAAAGGGAAAATGCTCCTGATGATGCTCAGTGAACGAAACAGTTTTATTTACAATGTAATGGAAAAAATATTGTTGGAAGGTATGCTTGTTTGTCACTGTTGAGTAAAAATAACTCACATGTCGGTGGTGCCGGGGTTGCACTCGCACTCGTGCTCGCACCGCGGCCCCCAGCGGTCGTCGTCGCAGGCGCGCCGCTCGCACCACTGCCCTCGCCAACCCGGCTTGCAGGCGCACGAGCCGTCGCGCGGGGAACACTCGCCCCCGTGCTGGCACGTGCATTTCTCCGTGCAGCCTACCCCGTAGGAGCCCAGTGGGCACACTTCTAGGCACTGGAAATTGGAAATAACCTTTACTAGATTTCTGCTGCAGCTGTTTTTCAGTTTTCTCGTGGGAATGAAATGTTTTACTGCGGTAAAAGTACCCTGTGTATCATTCCAGATTGGACTAGATTTCAGGATATTATTGTACCTTATGATTCGCTCATAAAAGAAGTAAAAAATGCTGCAAATATTTAAAGTCACTTGAAATTACTAAACAACTTTCCCCGTGGGATCTATGGTCCCATAGTTCAAATAATTAACAAAGAAAAACAATCTTCCGTACTTAATGTGTTGACCGGCTGGGCCAATTTTATTCCCATATTTCAATTCAATCCATGTTTCTTGGGGAAAGTTATTTAATTTCAGGACATTTAGACGGCAGTTGTTACACAACCATGTCAGGGGCCTACAAGTAGGTAGGCGGTTGAAAAACTCTACACCAGGGTTCATTGGGTGGTTGGACAACTCGGTGTCTCACACGAAAAGAAGAAGATTTAAAATGTCTCAATTATTATTTTTATATTACATAATACAATGTAATGCTCATCTAAATAAATCTCAAAAGTAAGGGACTAAATGATGATACTATGTGTCCTATCTTAGCACAAAAAGAGCAACTGAGACTAAAATAATGATTTACTTTCATTTACAATGTTATCAATAACAAGTACTTTACTTATACCGAGAAGAAATTGCAATCGGTTCATTATTAATGCATGCAATGATAAACTCACTATCTAGTATTAGTCATTCGCAGTCATCAACAAAGTTGCAAAGAAACCTTTGTACATATCTGCGAGTAACTTTGAACTTATAAAAGGTGAAATTTTGATACCGAAAATTCAAGACGGACTGGTGATAAGGAAAAAATTACCATGGAGAATATAGGTCGAAAATGGAAAAAAGATGTAGACCTGCAACACAAATTGTCTAAGTCGATTGGTACATTTTATCATTTTATATAGAGGCACCACCCGAACAAGTCAATTTGTATGGCAGGTCCAATTTTTCTTCATATTTCGACCTATGGTCTTCTGGGAAAGTTGTTCCTTATCACTGGGCCGATGGCGTAGCGGATAGTACCTGCTACGCCGAGGGTCGTGGGTTCGATATTCGATAGACACAAATATTTGTTAAGTAATTTTCAGATATTTGTGTTTAGTCTGGATGTTTCTATGTATAACATGTATGTATTTACAAACAAAAAGAAGTATATAAGTATTAATAATAGCGATCTAGTTCCCATAGTACAAGCTTTGCTTAGTTTGGGGCTAGATAGGGCTGTGTGAATTGTCCAGGATATTTATTATTTATTTATCACCAGCCCGTTCTGAGTTTCAGGTATCGATCACTAGTAAAGTTTCACCCAATATTTTCTCCAGTGAAGCCAGTTTCCCACTCACCTTTTCTCCAGTAAAGCCGGCTTCACACTGGCACTGCCCCGTGACGTGATGGCAGCCAGCTCCATTCGCACACTCGCAAGTTTTGCTACACTTCTCGCCCCATTTGCCAGCTGGACATCTGGAAATGAATTTTTATTATTTTTATTTATTAAAACATTTACAAAAAAGATAAACAACAATTACAGTAGAACGCAACAAAAACCTGTCAAGGTTTGTCCGTGCGGTCTGATATCGCCACTACGGTGGCGCTGCTCGATACAAATTATAAAGTATATGTATATATCAAATAGTTTTTTATGGGCTTTCCTGTTAAGGGGCTGCCTCGAACTTTTAAACGTCCCCTTCCCACAAATGGCAAATCCTGTGTGTGAGAACAGAGCGGAATCGCCATATTTAGACGATTATTCACTGTTTTGGAAATTCCTCGCCAAATAAACAAGTAATCAAAAATCTGTACGACAAGAATCTAGTAATGTACAAGACGTATCGTATGTTATGTTCATAAGATTGCTATAAACTACGGAAAAGTGTAAAAACAGACCAAATTTGAAAAAAAAAGAAAAACCATCGAGCAAACTTATCGTATTCGCAAATAATTATGTTATGTTCATAAGATTGCTATAAACTACGGAAAAGTGTAAAAACGGACCAAATTTGAAAAAAAAAAGAAAATACCATCGAGCAAACTTTTTTAATCGTGTTTTCCTGCGACAGAAATCTAGATAATACAATGAAAAATCATTATACATAAAAATAAAGTGTTTGTCGTATTCAACAACAAAATTGCGTGCATCCAAAAACACCCATTTTTCTCACAGCCCGCCCTTAATTTACACAATCATGCCTTTGTCCCTTGCGGGATAGGTTTCCGTTTCCGCCACTTATGATAAACCATACTTATAACTTATAATAACAGTCACAACAGTCCAACAGTGGACTGATAAACATTGTTTTAAGGTAATTTTATATTCAAGCGAAATACTTTGTGTGAATATGATGTTTAAGCTTTGGAACCCTTGTCTTTGGTGCTGGCTGAGAATAGTCTTTTGATGACGGCTGATAATAACATCACCTTAATACAACCTTATAATGTGTCTTAATTAGCGACTGAGGGATAAATTCAACAGCGTTCCCTGTGAAAGAAAGATAAAGATATTTATTAGCATTTAATGTAGTAAAAGACATGGTGTTCATTCATCAATAATTATACATAGAATCATGCATTTAGATTGGGGTCAACCATGCAAACTGAACAGAATAGATCAATTTAATTAAATAAGAATTGAATTAATCCTTTATTGAATAAAACATTTTTCTATAAGCCATCTTCGCAATGTCAATTTGAATTTACTTATCGTAAGGCTTTTCATTTCTTCTAGTATAAATATTCTCACACTCATTGCGAAACTGTTCCTACTCTTCATTTCTGTCCTCACTTTGAAAGTAAAAGTAAAGTATAATTTCCACTTTTAATACGAGATATCCCGAAAGACTATTTCGGGATATCTAATAATTATAAAATAATATTTATTAATTATTAAATAATTTCAATATCTTGCCAAGCGTGTTGAGTATGGCAACATCCCCCGATAGGGAAGGGCCCATGTTCAGAGTGGACCGTTGTGACTGGTAATGTAATGTATGTTGACTGGGCCGATGGCGTAGCGGATACTGCGGGTAGTACCCCTGCCTTCTACGCCGAGGGTTGTGGGTTCAATCCCCACAAGACACAAATAATTGTTAAGTCATTTTTAGATATTTGTATTTAGTCTGGGTGTTTTCTATGTATAATATGTATACAGGGTGTAACGGAAAAGGTATATCAAGCGGAAAGTGGCAGAACGTATAGGTGATGTGGAACCTTTGTGTGAAGTACAACTCCGGAAAACGTTAAATTTTAAAATTCCGGAAATAACATTTGTAACCTAGTATGCTACGCTAGTACAAATTAGAACGTTCCCATCACTAAAGATTTTGATGCCCTCACGATTCCCTCAAAAGCCTCAGAATGTTCACTTTCTACATTTTCTGAGAGCCTGGTAGGTCTCAATACAAACTGACAATACCGTTCCGCGCATCCAAAGTCGCGCATGCGTCCCCCGCTCTACCACTTAAGGTGCAAGTTCATGTATTGCGTCTTATCGCAGCCGCACCTGGCCGATAACATGCGAATAACTCGCATGGTCGAGCGATACGACTAAAGTCTTAGTATGAAGTTAATTGCGCCGAGTTCGAGCTGTGTGTGCGCGATGAACAAACACACTACCTTACACAGTCAAGCTCACGTCCAACACTCTGACCGCTAATGTAAGTCTTAATTAATAAAGAACGGTCCAAAGTCCAAACTGTCTAACCTAGCCCGAGATTGACCGTACCTACCTTTAAGGTACATCGCGGCCGACCACATGCGACTAACGTGCGCAGCCGATGCAACTATTGTCGCTTCGCCAATGCAACAATATCCGCGTTAATTGCATGTCGTCAGCCGTAATGAACGAACTTGCACCTTCAACCAAACGAGAAAGTTTGGGGTTTTCTACAACATTAAAGTAAATAAAACAAGCTTTGAAACTTATCTTTTAATAAAAATTGAAGTATAAAGCGTAGAAGTATCCTACACTGTCCGCAAATTTTCAAGAAATACACAGTCAGAACAGCTTTCTGATATTTTGTCTTGCGTGCTTGCTTATTTATGTATTCTTCTCCTTCTACTTCTTGCGTCTGGAACAAACCACGGTTTAGAAGGCCACGCAGGACAAAGCAGCTCAATTTGTTTTGATACTCAAGTCTGCTACAACTGGTCTGTTGTTTATTGTCCTTGTAAAATTTGGTCACCAAACAAACATGTTGCCGTCACTTTCACCAACACAGATCGTCGCTAGATTTTATTTGTGTATTTTTGAAAAAGCAATATGTTCTACTACATAAATTTGCTATTTACAATTTCTTGATTTTATTGCGTTTTTATTATTTTCCACCAAAGCTTCACCAAAAAGTCAAACGTGACAGGTATCAATATGTATTTTTATCACATTGCTTTTTATCTATGGGATGCAGGAGCCATACTTTTTGCTGAAAAGTTATTTTGTTGATCTTTCTAAGAATATGAAATCCTAGTACATTTTCACTGCCTGCTGGTTTTCTTGACTCGCTTGGCTCAAACTTGTGTTCTCTTGATTTTCTGCGCTCTTGGTAATTCAAGCTTCGCGGGTAGACTTTGTACTTACTCGCGCAGCCAGCGTTTAGCTGAGATGATGATGATGAGTGACTTCGCCCTGAGCGTACGTCAGGGGCCCGTTTCACAAAGCTAATCAGAAGGCGTGTTGGCCATACATTTTTGTACCGTACACTATGCGCAGTTCTCGTTAGACGCGCCATGCAGCCGCATGCAGCACACGTGTTTTTTGGTATTCTTTTGGTACAAAATATCTAATCCAGGAATACTTAAATCAACAACTTCCGGATCGAAACGTCTAACAGAACCCGGTTTGCCGCATTACTGGTTCGTCACAGATAAAAACGAGACCTGATTCGTCACAAAGCTACATTATTCTTTAAAAAATCTTAGCCCCGTCACAGAATAATAACTAGTAACTAGCGTTACAGAAGCTTTACTTCGCAATGGTTTTCAAAGAAATATGTCCTCAATCTGATAGACAATATGATTTAATTTAGCTCGCGTTCCAGTCAACCACGTCTTCATTTACATACCTGCCAAATATTTTTTTGAGGGAATATGAGCCGCGGTCTAGGGTTGCTTACTTCGAGAAACTACTTACGCCATCTAGCGCACAACACGAGCGTTTACTCCTACTTTTGGCAAGCACGCAGCAGGCAGCCACGAGTACGTTCATGTAGTCTAAGACCTAGCAGCATAATTGTATATGCTATACGATTATTGCCGAAGATTTAATTCAATGAAGTAATAAACCTGCAATAGTCCTTGCATCAGGTGGGTGCTGGCTCTGGGTGTACGAGTACTTCTATAATGCAGACAGAGCAAGTATCCGCTTGATGTACACATCACAACACATTATTTGGTATAAAAAAGGCCTCTGTGCTGTTGGCTTTGGCCCCACACATGCCTCAAAGGACCGGATCCCTGTGGCCCCGAGATCCGAAAAGAATACCAACATAATAATAATAAAATGTATACTAATAATAATAATATTATAATGTATACTAATTTTTTTCCCGTGGGTGTCGTAAAAGGCGACGACGAACAATTTTAGGCGATGGGCTGACAACCTGTCACTATGGCGATTCACAATTTTCTGAATGACCCTAAAATGTTTGTCAGACGTGGCGTAAATGTCCGTTTTTAGCGGTCGTTTACGCTCTGCCTACCCCGCAAGGGATTATAGGCGTGATATATGTATGTATGTATGGTTTCGTCTGTCCATCTTGCAAAAAATTGTCGAGAAAGTTGAACAAATAGCGCACGCGTGTGACTTCTTTCGCTTGCGGCAGCCCGCTAGATTAGCCCTTTCGCAGTGGCCGGCGCCTGGAGGTATGTTTTCAATACCTACACGCGGAGTGACACAGGCCTGGCCCCGATCCGTCACCACTTTCGTCATTCAAAATCTACCTAATGGTAGTATTCCAATTTGGGCAGTCGGGACCCTGCTCTGCAAAGACACACCTCGGACACTGGCGCTCAAATGTATGAAACAAACGCGGTGCTACGCATACAGTCTAAGCTCGCGTAGCGTAGGTGAACGCGGACCATGCTTGTGTGTGTGAGACAACATGTCAGGGTTGCCGCCATTTTGGGTTCGCGAATCGGGAATGCAATGTGTGGCAGTATGAAATGACCTTCGTTCACGCATCTTTGCTAGCCGGTGTCTGAGCGTCCTCCGAGCGCGGGTGGGCGGCGCTTGTAGGGAGAGGCAGGGAGTGACCATACTGTACGCTAGTACTATTTATTATACTGTGGTAAAGATTTGTATGGGACGCTTACTGATGAGCGCGACTGTGCAGCACGGCCGGGTGGCGTAGCTTGCACGTGACCTCCAGTAGCGACGCCAAACCTGCCTCGGAAGAAGAACGTAAGCGCCGCTCGCTTATCACATCACGGCAATCAAAATTGCTTCCGTTTGACGTTTATGCCGTGTGGTGCTGGCTTAGTTTTGAATCACCCCATTTCTAAGGCTACTAAGGTATTTATTGGATTCATCCAGGGAATGGGCAGCTGCGTTCCCTAAACTGCGTTCGCCATTCCGCATGCTGTTGTTAAATTGAAAAATTCTGATCAAATCAGACCCATGAACCTGTCGCCATCCGTCATCATCATCACAGCACTATGTGAGGTGGCTAAAATGTATACTAATAATAATAATATTATAATGTATACTAATTTTTTTCCCGTGGGTGTCGTAAAAGGCGACGACGAACAATTTTAGGCGATGGGCTGACAACCTGTCACTATGGCGATTCACAATTTTCTGAATGACCCTAAAATGTTTGTCAGACGTGGCGTAAATGTCCGTTTTTAGCGGTCGTTTACGCTCTGCCTACCCCGCAAGGGATTATAGGCGTGATATATGTATGTATGTATGGTTTCGTCTGTCCATCTTGCAAAAAATTGTCGAGAAAGTTGAACAAATAGCGCACGCGTGTGACTTCTTTCGCTTGCGGCAGCCCGCTAGATTAGCCCTTTCGCAGTGGCCGGCGCCTGGAGGTATGTTTTCAATACCTACACGCGGAGTGACACAGGCCTGGCCCCGATCCGTCACCACTTTCGTCATTCAAAATCTACCTAATGGTAGTATTCCAATTTGGGCAGTCGGGACCCTGCTCTGCAAAGACACACCTCGGACACTGGCGCTCAAATGTATGAAACAAACGCGGTGCTACGCATACAGTCTAAGCTCGCGTAGCGTAGGTGAACGCGGACCATGCTTGTGTGTGTGAGACAACATGTCAGGGTTGCCGCCATTTTGGGTTCGCGAATCGGGAATGCAATGTGTGGCAGTATGAAATGACCTTCGTTCACGCATCTTTGCTAGCCGGTGTCTGAGCGTCCTCCGAGCGCGGGTGGGCGGCGCTTGTAGGGAGAGGCAGGGAGTGACCATACTGTACGCTAGTACTATTTATTATACTGTGGTAAAGATTTGTATGGGACGCTTACTGATGAGCGCGACTGTGCAGCACGGCCGGGTGGCGTAGCTTGCACGTGACCTCCAGTAGCGACGCCAAACCTGCCTCGGAAGAAGAACGTAAGCGCCGCTCGCTTATCACATCACGGCAATCAAAATTGCTTCCGTTTGACGTTTATGCCGTGTGGTGCTGGCTTAGTTTTGAATCACCCCATTTCTAAGGCTACTAAGGTATTTATTGGATTCATCCAGGGAATGGGCAGCTGCGTTCCCTAAACTGCGTTCGCCATTCCGCATGCTGTTGTTAAATTGAAAAATTCTGATCAAATCAGACCCATGAACCTGTCGCCATCCGTCATCATCATCACAGCACTATGTGAGGTGGCTACGCGTGTCGCTTGTCGTCGCGTCCGCTTGTCGCTTCATTCTCGCGCAGAACCACTATGGTTCCACCTAGTGCGAACATACCTTCATACCGTTCATCCTGAATATTAGGAAAGCAAATGGCAAGGCATCTTCAATATTTTTTAAGTTTCTTTGCCTACAAACCATAACCAACCTACTACCTACGTAGTCTCCTTAGTAGTCTCTGACTTACCTACTACCATAAACTTAGTTGCTTAGAATCTTTATGATTTTGACCACGAAAATTTTGACTGTTTGTCAGCTGGTTCGTCATGTTACGTGTCAAATGAAGACTATTGTTGAAAACGAAATTGAAAACCATTGAACACACTTATTTCATTTACCAAGAATACATGACGATTAAGAGTATTTAAGTTTTGAACCCATTTTGGAAAGTGAATTTAGACAAAATATCATTGTTATAATACCACGAAAACATAAACGACTTAAAGTTTTGAAAGTGAACTGTGCCATAGCATAGCTAAAAAAACGGCCATGTGCGAGTCGGACTCGCTCGAAGGGTTTCGTACTATTTACTTGCAAAAAAACACGTGTTTTGTATGGCAGCCCGCATAAATATTTATTTTATTAATTTTTTTAGTATTTGTTGTTATAACAAAAATACAAAACATGTAAAAATTTCAACCGTCTAACTTTCGCGGTTCATGAGATACAGCCTCTGTAAAAGTTTTTTTGTATAGGAGCCCCCTTAAATACTTACTTTATTCTAATTTTTAGTATTTGTTGTTATAACGGCAACAGAAATACATCATCTGTGAAAATTTAAACTGTCTAGGTATAACGGTTCAGAAGATACAGCCTCGTAACTGTAGGACGGACGAACGGACAGACAGACGGACAGCCGAGCCTCAGTAATAGGGTTTCCGTTATTACCCTTTCGGTACGGAACCCTAAAAATATCATTGTTGACATTGCTATTTCATAGGTAATACCAGGAAAACATAAACATACTGAGAAGACTATGTTCATTGCTGCTTTTTAGTGTTGTGTTTGTTGCAAATCGTTTTGAGAAACTCCAATGTAAAATATCGGCGAGGAAGCATATTTAATAGGAGGTGGAATGACTTATATCACTCTTTGCAGATGAGGGTTGTGAGGAGCTACTTTAGTGATGGGAAAATATTTGTTTGGGGAACTGGTATCTTTATTTTGATAATGTTACTTTTTAAATGAGTGAATTAACCATTACAAACCTCGCTAATGCATTTAAAATCGACGTCCAAAGCCCACATTTCTCGCTTGTTATACCCCTTCCGTTACACCCTGTATATGTACAAAAAAAGTATACCTCTATAAGTATTCATATCAGCTATTTAGTTCCCATAGTACAAGCTTTGCTTAGTTTGGGGCTAGATGGCGCTGTTGTAAATTGTAAAAGATATTTATTTATTTATTTTTATGTAATGTACCTGTTGGCGCAGACTTCCCCTGTCCAGCCCGGAGTGCAACCGCACTCGCCAGTGAGCGCGTGACACTTGCCATTGTTTTGACACTTGCACATCTCCGGACAATCCTCCACGCTCGGACACTTCTCTTCACATCTGTAGAAACAAATCTCGTGTGAAGATATGTTATATTATAGCTGTTCTGGCCCGTACTGGATACAGAGTTATGTAATGAGCAATATTTTTAATAGAAAATAACTGTCATAAATAGGTATTTAACGATCAACTTTATTGATGCACAGAAAGTTTTGCTCTTTCTTTGAGTAATATGATGTGACCACTATATTTGGCATAGTTCTGGGTCTTAGTCTGCCTAATATGTTCGATGGGACGACAGATACCTACATTATAATGGTAAAAATTGCACTGCGTTTCGTTATGAATGTATAACACAGGACAGATTGAAAGCGGTACATTGAGGTTATTTGATTACGGAAGCGGAAGTTTCTCGAAGGAATGTTTGAAATCCGGCTATTATTCAGCGTTTCAGCGGCCACCTCTTTAAGAGTCAAGAAAGTAATTGTAGAGTGGAAGAATATGATGTACTTACAGTGGCCCAGTAAACCCAGCTAGACATTTACACGCGCCGCTGACCTGATGGCACTTGGCGTCGTTCTTACAACGGCAGGTCTCGGCGCAGTTCTCGCCGAAGGTCCCAGCCGCGCAGGGCCGCTCGCAGGCGGCGCCGCGCCACCCAGGCGTGCAGGAGCATTTGCCCGTCAGCGGCTCGCATTTGCCGCCGTTCAGGCACTGGCATTCGTGCTGGCAGTTGCGACCCCACTTGCCATCTGGGCATGCTGAAAAACGAACACATGGTGTAAAAATATTAGCTGCAAATATTTGAAGGGGGACCGAGCAAGTTTACCCAAGGACCATCGGTCGAAATGTGAAAAAGAATTTAACCCTCTCATAGAAATTGACCCGTCCGGCGAACACAATTTTTATGAGAGGTCTTATGTTTTTTCTATATATTGACTTATGTCCCCTGGGGACTGTTGGGAGAGTTTTTCAGTTTAATAGACTGGCTAACCGTTTGAAGTTTATTTGCAGCAAAGTTGTGGCACCTTAGTTATAGCATGTTTTAAACAACTTCCAGATTTACAAATGTCGCTACACAACGGCGGATACTCTTGACACCAAGGTTCGTTGGGTCATTCATGACAATAGAAGAAATAGAAGAGAAATCAAGGGATCCGATTTAAATAACGGCTTGATATGGAATACAAATATTGGTTCGGTAATCAACAAGCCAAGGCAATGAACTCTGGCTTTGCATGGTGTACCATTTAAAAATAGAATGCCATTAAATTATTAACGGTCTGTTTTAGCGCTGATTCAAATCTTGCCAGAAACAACACTCTTAAATAACGCTTGCAAAGATTTAAAGATTGAAAGATTACTGAAATCATCTCCATTCCGAGAATACTTGATTGTCTAGACTTCAATAATGCAATTCAATTCCAAAAGGAAGCCATAAATGTACAGTATCTTCTAAGCATTACTTCTTATAAATAATTCAATAAGCAATTCTCGCATAGTCGCCAGTTAGGTATGTTTTATAAACGGTTATTATTCGCAAACAACTGTACCTACAAAAGGTGGTGACAAATCTGGTAGCACTTATATGGATTTTATAATGTTAGGATACTTTTTATTATAAATCATAATTTCAATTATAACCCTTGGACTATATTGTAAAATATGAAGGACAATTACTGTTAAGCATACTTGTTTCAGCTAGTATTTATTAAACCATAAACAGTTTTTAACAATAGTATAAACAGTAGCAATTAGATCGTATTTTATGAAGACTAAATTAGTATGAGCGCACCTAGCGAGACGATGAAAACAATATTTATAGGCTACATCCTATTTATACCGCAGATGATCTAAGCATCTACTGATACAAATATCCAATAAAAAAATATTGTAAATATCTTCTGTGTGTGGAAATGATACAGTCTGCACGGAAAGAGAATAGGCGTAGGCAGAAAGAGAACTAATAATTGTTTTGGGTTGCTATGACTATTCTTGACCATTCGGAAATACATTTGTCATAGTGAGGCACAGAGACGCCCTCAATTTACAAGGCTATTCTCTATCCGCTCAGACTCTATCTCCTCGATTCTACTGTTAAAATCCTTAACAAAAAAAGATTCAGTAAATAATAGACGAGTCATTTGTCTAAATGACGTTTCATTGATAAAATAATGCTGTTTTAGACAGTGGGATGAGGTTACTTATTTAAATAAATGTAAGGAACCCTACGTCACTTTAGCACAGAGACAAGAGCTGGTGATTTCATATGTCATCCTCTAAATTATGAAAGTGCCAGAAGTACATCAAAAGTTAAGAAATGTTTCTGTCAGAACCACAACTACTGTATTGTCTTAGGCAAGAAAACGAAAGTTCGGCCTAAAACAATGCTTTATTGAATGCCTGTGCGTGTATTGCCTATTGAGTCATCTACACAGTCAGTGCGCGCAAATTCCAGACGTGCTATCACAAGTACTGTCATTATATGATATGTGAGACACCTAGCGACAGATGGCTCATGAAATATATCATAGTATGCAAAGAAGAATCAAGTTCATTTAGATAGTGCTTGCTACTACTTTATACAGTTTCTTGCTACTACTTTTAAAGTCTTACAGTTTGATGGTCTGCATGCACCCTTTCAGTATTCGGAGGGCTGTCCCTTACACCCCGTATTTAAATTAAGATAATGCCTATAATAAACCTTGTGCTCGGACACGGACCGTGTGTGTGTGTCGACAACTACGCAACTTTGACTTTGGCAGTAATAAACCGTTTGCTTGAAAGGCCTGTAGCACCGAAGATCCTATGACGTATCGACAAATACGCGGGCGTATTATTCTGAAGAAGAACTATGATTGTACATAATACAAATTTGTAGTTTAATGAATATTACATTTACCCAGCCAACAGGGCCCGCTTCGGCATACATTGCTGGTTCTCCTAAGTTTATTGTAATGACGCTCGTATGATAACCAGAAATGTATGCCAAGTCGGGTCATGTCAGCAGGGTAGTGTATAGCCACTTTTGAAAGCGAAGCAAATACTTACAAATATCACAAGCTGGTCCCCCGAAGCCGTGATCGCAGGCACACGTGTTGGGCGCCACACATTTCCCGTGCACGCAGCTTTCCACGCACACAGCCACACACTGTTTCCCTTGGGAATCGGGCGCATAACCTGAGCAGCATTCTTCAACCGGCCGGTGCTTCACTAAGGTCTGGGTCTTGAACACTTGCTTGAAGTTGATCTTGTATTTGGAACACCTCGGCGGAAAGTTGAAGCACCACGCGTATTCCTTTACTTGGTACGGCTGTTGCTCTGACACTCGGATCGTTGTTGTGTATCTAGAAATAACAGAAAAATTATTAATTACAGAAGTTAACAAATGTTTAACCGTGATTTTTTTTTGTGGGCCTCGTATGTAGGTACTTTAGCCAGACCTTTGTATAGATACTAAAGGTGGTTCGAGAGCCCAGTGGCGCCCATAAACAGGACAAATAACCCTGGCTGGACACGATAGTCACCTAGAAACCAAATCATCAATTCGCGGCAATAAATACCTACAAAGGTTATATAGAATCAATAAGACCTTGTAAAAACTAAGCGCTTTAGTTATGTATTGTAATTTTGGAATACATAACCAAATCGCACTTTATATTCAGGTCCAAACCAACTAATTTTGAGTGTAGAGTCAACCCTCCTCGCGTTAAGGGGTCTAATTTTCATAGCCTCCAACTTGGCCGGTAATTTTCTCGAGTTCATTTATAAAGATCTAAGCATACAACGTGATACCACCGACCGGGAAGCGATTTAATATTACTAGTGATAGTCATTTTGATATTGTAAAAAGTACAAGTAAAAAAGCGCAATTATTTTTTTGTAAGTGTTGTAATCAAGTAACTGAGAAAAGGATTGCGTAAGAACGCATACCTGTATAAAACGCATACACAATCAAACTTGTGACTATACATACTTACTATGAAATACATATAGATAGGCGTGTAGTAAATTGACCAATTCTTAGTTCAATAACTTTGAAACTGTAGTTTTAATTAAGAAAACATAGTAAATGTTGTGTGATGCCGGCTAAGAATAGCATCACCCCATTTCTTACCCATGGGTGTAGTAAGAGGCGACTAAGGGACTCGAGGGTTAGATGTGTATTGCAATTTTAGGCGATGGGCTGACAACCTGTCTCTATAGTGATACACAGCTTGACCTTGATTATCTGATTGACCCTCAAACTTTTGTCAGACGTGGTGTTAATATCCGTTTTACGGCCGTTAACGCTCTGCCTACCCCGTAAGGGACATAGGCGTGATTTATTTATGTATGTAGTAAACTTTACAACAAATTGTACGTCTGAATAAAACTACGTGTTTTTAAACTAGTTTGAATTAAGAATACGCAGTGAATTTGACATTATTATTTTAACCTCATTTCTACGTCTGTAATATAATAAAATACGAGTTACCCCTCAATGATCTCGTTCGTCTCAAAGCAATAACATCAAATGTTATAAATCCACTTGAGTTTGCATTGGATAAGAGCTGTTGTTTAAATTGATTTTGGCTTTCACTGTTTATTTTGAGCCTGGGAAACACGTTGGCCGCATTTGCAGTTTATTGACATGTCTTTCTCAAAATACATTAGAGAATAAGGGTATTATTAGCGAATATAAATAATTATTATTTTACTCAAGAGAAAAGTGTGTGGAAATCAGGTTGAAAGTGATACGAGTAAATTGAATTTAAGAGCAGACGTTGATTTAATTTCTAATCCGTACTAATATTATAAATCTGAGAGTTTGTGTGTGTGTATGTACTTAAGAATATTTGTTACCTCTTTACGATCAAACGGCTTGACCGATTTAGATGAAATTTGGAACACACGTAGAGTATAACCAGGAATAACAGATAGGCTACTTTTTACGGCGGGAAAACCACTATTACCACGAGAAAATGAGTGGCAGCGAGTGAAGCCGCTGGGCGGAAATTAAGTTATTTTATATAAAAGTTCCTAAAATAACAGGAAATTATTTAACAATCCATTTTTTACAAGTTATCGCTTCCTGGCATGGTATGGTTTTCAATTGTTGTGTGTTTTTGATAGGTATATGTACTTACCTCCCATACATTAGTTAGGTAAGAAATTAGGTCGATAATAATATTAATCATAATATATAACGACCTGCTTTGATATAATTACTGGATTCAGGTTTTTTTAAACAAGCCAATAGTAATCGGCATTGGAATATGAACCCTTCCCCAGGTCACAGAATATACAGGACTTAAAGGACAGCCCCCCCGAATACTGATAGGGTGCAGACTTTCTCCTAAAAATATAATTCAAAAAACGAAAAAAAAAAACTTTTTTATAGTAAAGTAGTAATATTCCTATGAGAAAGTTGATCAGTTTCTTGGTCTGCATTCACCCTATCAGTATTCGGAGGGCTGACCCTGACACCCTGTATACCTACAGTAGCAGCAGACAAAAACAAAGGACTGTCAGGATGGGGAGAGTGCTGATAAAGTTAACTGACCCGATGAGCAACGTGACGATCAGCGACAATCAGTCACCCCCACTAACAAATATAACAATACATTCACACAAAGGAACAATGGCTACGTATTCCAATATGTGCCAACGCCAATTGACCAGGTTTTCAAACAGAAATCGATCGAATAACAAATATTTTTTAAACAGTCCGATGGTCATAGGTGATTCAGGTCATGACTGTCATGAGCTCTGTTGACATTTTGCACGCGGTCTGCCCACCGGCTAGGAACTTTTTAATCTCACTCGATTACCCACGCAGTGGCCCACTTTCTTACTTTTACTTAGCGTTCTATTTATACTCGGACCATTCGAGTTGAATATTCAACTGGTTGTAACTAAGTTAAGGCGAGTGGTGTCGCAGAACTAGCGCCACTTCACTAAAACTATCATTTCTCTTTATGCAAGCAATACATCGGAATGTCCTTTGCCCAAGTTTTTGGTGATAGCTTAAATCAAAATTAGATACTACAAACTCCATGAAATATTTGCGATAACTTTAGTTACAACAATTAGTACCAAAAGAAGCCACTATTGGCACTTTAATCCATAACTTTAATTATATAAAATATCTACACCCATACATACAAATTACGCCTATATCCCTTACGGGGTAGGTAGAGCGTTAACAGCCGTAAAACGGATACAAGCACCACACCTGACAGTTTGAGGGTCAATCAGATAACTGTGTGTCACTATAGTGACAGGTTGTCAGCTCATCGCCTAAAATTTCAATACACATCTAACCCTCGAGTCCCTTAGTCGCCTCTTACTATATCCATGGGCAAGAAATGGGGTCATGCTATTCTAAGCCGGCAACACACGGAAAATATCTCATGGGCAAAAACTTGGGCAAAAAAAATTCTAATGTATTGTTTGCATGAAAATATATTATTGTTTTCGTAAAGTGGCGCTTGTTCTGCGACACCCCTCGCCTTAAATAATCAGTCGAGTTTCCTGGGACAGCGCCGCATGTCGGCTAGGTCTGAATCATCTAGTATACATAGGTCAATGAATAAAGATAAACCTACAAGACATAATTATTGTTTTTGCAACTTAAATGACTAGAAAGATCAGGAAAGCAATTTGTCTTATTTGTCCGGTATGTTTCTCATTAATCTGTACTAATATTATAAATCTGAGAGTTTATGTGTGTGTATGTATGTATGTTTGTTACCTTTTTATGCCGTGTGATGCCGGCCTAGAATAGCATCACCCCATTTCTTACTCATGGGTGTCGTAAGAGGCGACTAAGGGACTCGAGGGCGTGTATTGCAATTTTAGGCGATGGGCTGACAACCTGTCACTATAGTGATACACAGCTATCTGATTGACCCTCAAACTTTTGTCAGACGTGGTGTTAATATCCGTTTTACGGCCGTTAACGCTCTGCCTACCCCGTAAGGGATAAAGGCGTGATTTATGTATGTATGTATGTATGTTGTTACCTTTTTACGCTCAAAGGGCTTGAGCGATTTGGATGATATTTGGTACACAGGTAGAATATAACCTGGAATAACACAAAGGCCACTTTTTACCGCAGGAAAACAACTATTACCACGGGAAAATGAGTGGCAACGGGTGAAACCGCTGGGTGGAAATAACATACACTTTATCCCATGCAGGATAGACAGAGCGTTGACGGCCGTAAAAATGCAGTCGCTATCGCAACGTCTGACAAATAGTTGAGGGCCGTTTCAAAAAATCGTGTATCACTATAGTGATAGGTTGTTAGCCTGTCGCCTAAAAATGTAAATACACATGAATCCCTCGAGTCCTTTAGTCGCTTTCTACGACACCCGCTGGAAAGAAAAGAGGTGATGCTATTCTAAACCAGCATCACACGGCACATTGTTTTCGATAATATCTATTAATACCATGAATTCTAAATGTACTTTTATCTATTTTATGTTTATGTATCCTTTAGAAATCAAAAGTTACTTAACTAGTGTATAGGTAAAAAAGTTGGTATAAGAGGGATTTCAAATATCTAAATAAAAACAAAAATAATTAAATATCCCATAGAAAACAAAAGTAACTTGTCTAGAAAGGTAGGTAAAAAAATGGTATTAGAGGGATTCGAAATATCTAAATAAAAACTGAATCTAAATATCATTTAGAAAACAAAAGGTACTTTACTAGATAGATAGATAGATCAAACGTTTATCTATCTATCCAGTTAAGTTCCTTTTGTTTTATTAAGGATATTTAGATTTTATTTTTATTTACATAATGTGAAGTCCTCTAATACCTACCTTTTTACCCCGCGATAATCTTAGGGAGGAGGCAATGGCTGAAAATCAGCGCTGAAGAGTCAATGGTATTGCCAGCAAATGCTGAACCATTTCCTTTTGCCCATTTTATAAGTACCTCTAAGGCCATAAATAACACACACACACATATACTATAATCCCTTGCGGGGTAGGCAGAGCGTAAACGGCCGCAATAAACGGACATTACGCCACGTCTGACAAATATTTGAGGGTCATTCGGAAAATTGTGTATTGCCATAGAGACAGGTTGTCAGCCCATCGCCTAAAATAGCAATATACACCCTCGAGTCCCTTAGTCGCCTCTTACGACTCCCATGGGAAAGAAATGGGGTGATACTATTCTAAGCCGGCATCACACGGCAATATAAATAATATTTATGTTTATTTTATTTTCCTTAATGCGTATGCATGTTCTAAGAACGATAATACCTAGCACAACGTCATTTCATTGAACCGGTAATAAACAATAAAATTGTGTAGGCCATTGTGGAATTTTATAATATTAATACGCATATTTGAAGCATTGTGTTTGGGAAAAATAAAAATTACACCTATATCGCTTGCAGACAAAGCGTGAACGGCCGAAAAATCAAACATTTACGCCACGTTTGAAATAAGTTTGAGAATCATTTAGAAAATTGTGAATCGCCATAGTGACAGGTTGTCAGCCAATCGCTTAAAATTGCAATACACATGTCACCCTCGAGTCCCTTAGTCGCCTCTTACGACACCCACGGGAAAGAAATGGAGTGATGCTATTTTAAGCCAACATACATTCGGCAGTAGCGTAAGCTCTACAAAGAATACGTTTCAGCTAGAAAAAACTGTGTTATTAAAACACTCCCAGGTGATGAGGCCTGTCTACTTAAAACATAAATCTCATGAAGGCATACCATTTATTGCTTACACATAAGCATATCGTAAAATAACCTGGGACCAAACGAATCCTATAAGGTGTAAAAAAAACCTAAAATATTTCAAAGGGTCAACCAGCCCATGAAACAGAACAACTTTCCCCGAGGAACCCTAGGTCGAGGTATACAAGTATTTAGACCTCCCATACAACATTCTTCACCCGACCGGTCAATTTGTGTGGTGGTCCAATTTTTCTTTATATTTCGACCTTGGATAAAATTGTTCAGTTTCATGGGCTGATTCACTCTTTTAAATATTTGCAACTAATATTTTCACATCATGTATGCACTGTGAGATAATGACTCAGTATTAAAAATCACAACATTAAATTAAAACATTGGATAGCAAATAGCAGTGCGCGCGGAGTTTTTTGGTCATTGCAAATCAATTGTATGACGGATAAAACGTTTTGACAAAAAAGATGAACAAGCCTCACACCCGGTTTAAAGAACAACTATGTTTTGGAATCCTGGACGGTTAGTGAACTACTAATTACAGCGACTGCAACACTCATCATTAGCGTCACCTTGTACAGTTCGCAAATGAATAGGCTGCACAGGTCTAACTAAAACTACGAATAACGCCATCTATAATAAAAATCAAATACCTCTGAGCCGGCAGAACTCAGAGAACCTGTTTTACGCGCACGCATATCATTCGCAGCCGCATACATCATATTCGCACTTTACAAATAATAGCAAGGGTCGGTAGGACGTCATAGGTAAGTAGTTAAGTGGTTTAAAAATTCGATGCACTCGTCACAGCTGGCATAGCCGAGATAGTATGCGTCTGGATTTAGAGCGAGTTTAGATTATAGTGGAACACTGGGTCGATCCCGCCCCCCATGGGTTTTGTTTTTATGTTTTTGTTTTTTATATGTAAGATAATTTTTAGTTAACGGCCCATTTGTTATTTTGAATGAATGATGTTTGTGGGTATTGCACGTAGTCATTATAACTATTAGACGGTAAGTAATAAGCACAGTCATCTGATCTGTATCGACTACTGCCTACGTATCTAACCGTTAGCTTTCGATGTTTCTTTGTGTTGTTGTTTGCTATCGTTTTATCGTAATTATGTCTACCTATAGTATGCTCCTTTGTCTACATACAGTGCTAAGAGCAAAGATCATAGTGCTATATGAAGATAATCTTAGTATTATGAAATTTCTCGACGTCTTCAATTAAATGTAAGTTAAATATTTTTATTTTACAAAATTAGCACAAATGCTTCAGGTCAGGTCATTTATATCATCCAAACATCTAGATAAAGATACCTACTACATACTACCTGCCATACGTTCATTATTTAAAATGTTTAAACAGGTATTAGATTGCTTATTATATTTACTTACTTAGTTTCCTATTTATTATTATTGGCATTTACCTACATTAAATACTTGTAGATTGACTAGGTATTTTTCTTACAGAAAAGAACTGTTACGCTGCGTTACGCCGATACCGGTGACATCCTGCCTGCCCGGAAAGGTCGTAAGGCCGTGATGTTCACAGATGCATCAGCGCGTCACCGAGGGATAGTTGCCAAGCATGCTAATACCCCATTCCTGTCAACTCGCTCAACAGCAACGGAGTTCGGAGTGACCTTACTAACTGTAAGGACCCATTTACACGCAGCTGGTATAAGTTGTAATCGGCCAGCTCAAAAAATTTGCTGTCAGCTGCTCATCAACAAGCACGAGTCCGATTTGCATATATTTATAGAAACTTTGATTGGGAGAATAATGTAGTAATATTCACTGATGAAAAAGCTTTTAAATCGGATAAAGATTGGACGCAAGATTTTATGGCGCTGGAGAGGCAAGCGTTACAGACCAATTCACATTCTCCCAAATAGAATGAGTGGTAGAATAACTCTGGGATTTTGGGGCTGGATGTCTTCTATGGGACCTGGAGAACTAGTTGAAATAGAAGGAAGGTTCAATAGCGAGAGTTATGTGGAAATATTGCAGGACGTAATGATGCCTACAGTGCGTATGGCTTACCCAAATCAGCACATTTATTTTGTGCATGATAATTGCTCTGTGCATAAAGCCCGTATCGTCCAGGATTGGTTGCAAACCCAGCACGACGTGACTGTTATTAACTAGCCGTCAAGGAGTCCGGATTTAAATCCCATAGAAAATGTATGGGGTCAAATGGTCCTTAACTGGGACCCATCTGAAGTCAGGACCAAGAAAAACTTACGCGACTTAGCCATGTTCACCTGGGAGTCCATGCGTGGTAAACCAATATGTTCGAACATGGTAGCTAGCATGCCAAGCCGTTTATAATAGATCGAGTCTGGTGAAGGTGCACCTCTTCGGTATTAAAATTAAATTATTATTAAATTGAAATATTTAAATAGGTAGGTATTAATATATTGGGTTGGGAATTTTGCAGAGGATTTATTTTATTCGATACTTACTGCTTAGTTAATTTCTGAAACTGTTCAAGCTCTCAAACAATAACAATACCAAGTTAACCTGTCACTTAATACCTAATTATTCTGCATAATTATTTAACTATGTTTACACAATCTAACGAAGAATGTAAATGAATTGATCCCCTGGTTCAGTTTAGGCTTAATGTGTTACCAATAAAAAATATGTTAAGTGATGTTATTGTTACAATAAATGCAGGAATGAGGCTACCTCGTTATCTCATTTATAACATGTTTATTCACTTTGACACACCTATTTATTGTTGCACATTAACAAACATTATGCAACCCAACCCAATATCATTGAATAGTTAAAAACCAAAATAAATACCTAACTGATAAATATTATGGTAGTTTTATTCATTTTACCTTATATCCTCAAAACTACTATATTTATTCGATATCACACACTATACTACACAGATAAGTATAAAAATTTATCAGCAACAGCAAAATAATCATTAAAAAATAGTAAGTATAACCTAAATTTAAAAAAAACAGGCCTAGACCTGCGACCAACCACGACTCGATCCTTAGCTACCTGTTTCCATAGTCCGCTATGTTAACCACTAAGCTACGACTGCTGTGATGCAAGTAGCGAAATTAAGGTTTAAATTATTATTAGTCATCGAACTGCGCGTCTTAAATTCTAGTGTGTGTGCGCGCCAGTCAATGTGTGTGTTTTAATGTGTCTATAATGGTATTCAATGAATTCAATTTGTCGTTAAAAGATGGCGTTGTCGGGCTGTGCAGGTTTAGACCACTTCGTGTGTACTATTTTTATGTCATGCTCTTAACTTAGCTACGTATCAAAGTTGTTGTTGTAAGGAAATAAACTTTATTGAAATATCACCATAAATTTATCAAAGATACCCAGCATTTTGTGTGTAGAAGATAAGTAACATAATTATTGAACTGATGCGGGCCCGCTGTTAGCAAAAGTTTACCTTGGAAACTTATTTAAGTTTTTGATTATTAATGAAATACCTATATCTCTTTATTTAAATTACTCTTGCACTCTGCTCATTTTCTATGTTTATTTTCTTTACCCTGAGGTTGACTGTAAGATGTTGCTTTAAGCGAGAACGCCGCCTTTGCGCATTATTAGTTTGATATGTCCTGTATTCTGTGTTTTTTTTTTATTGTGCAATAAAGTGTTATACTTTATTACTTAAAGATTTTTAAGATTCCGTACCTACCCAAAGAGTCAAAACAGGACCCTATTACTGATACTTGGCTGTCTACCTTTTGTCTGTCCGTTTGTCACCAGGCTGTATCTCACAAACCATAACCATCACGGATAGAATGATAACATTTTCACAGGTGCTGTATTTCTGTTAGCGCTATATCAACAAATACTAATACTAACCGGCCAATTGCGAGTCGAACTGGCGCACCGAGGGTTCCGTAACATGCACATATAACCCTATTATATGATAAACTTGAACTACTGGCCTCAATTCCTTTAATTTTATCCTGTTTTGGTTCCCTTAAAATCATATTGATTAAAAAAAAATGCCTAAACTTGTACTTCAAAACGAAGCTACTTGCCAAATTTCATAGTTCTAGGTGCACGGGAAGGCTAAAAACGCGCGGTTTTTTACAGGATTAACAGCCCCATCTT
This sequence comes from Tuta absoluta, assembly GCA_027580185.1. Classification (NCBI taxonomy): domain Eukaryota; kingdom Metazoa; phylum Arthropoda; class Insecta; order Lepidoptera; family Gelechiidae; genus Tuta; species Tuta absoluta. The sequence goes on from JAQAHW010000004.1 coordinate 3,625,719, forward strand.
TTAAAAGTTTTTTTTTTTTTTATGTATCCTGTTCTGTGATCCTGCTGGGCAAATGCCTCCCCTCTTTTAAGCAGATTTTTTTAAACTACAAGCGTTCGTGGACTTGAGTATATGGTTTTAATTTCAACTCGATATCTTTACATGTTCCCGTGCTAAAGAGTTCTGTCAGACGGACGGACAATAAAGTGAGCCTATAAGGGTTCCTTTTTTTTTCTTTTGAGGTACGGATTTCAAAAATAAAATTGTACGATGTGCAATAAAGTATAAATAAATAAAATTATTAAGAGGGGCTCCCATACAACAAACGTGATATTTATGCCATGTTTATACATAATGACACGGGGACCATCGTGCGCGTGGCACTTGCCAGTTTTTTTGTGTAATTCGGCTATGATACTGCTTTGCTCAAGTCTGTATGCATTTCTTCAACGTGTGCAACTCGAGGGATTTAATATTCGCGCTAAATAGCATTGTTCTCACGCGCATACGATCGAAGCAAAAACTGAATATAGGATCAAGGAAGGTCAGATAGCGCAACGTAGAATAATCTATGAAAAAACCGGTCAAGTGCGAATCAGACTCACGCACGAAGAGTTTCGTATCATTATCTATAAAATGGCAAAAAGAAAACGTTTGTTGTAGGGAAACCCCTTTTAATATTTATTTTATTGGTTTTTAGTATTTGTAGTTCAAGATTCATTGATTCATTGCAAGTCACAGTACAAAAGATGTTAACAATACAAGTCAGTTCAAATGTGACACCCTGTAAGTACGCAGTAATGATAAGGCACGGCACACACACACATATGACATGAATATAAGATATATTCATGTCATAAAGTCTCAAATATGAACAGCGTTAGTTATAGTAGCAATAGCATATCATCTGTGAGCTGCGTGATAGTTATTTAGGCAGTTGTACTGAGTTGAAATGCAGACATACAGCATTCGTTCCATTTTCGGTAAAAAATACCAAAAAACGCAAGTGTTATATGAGAGCCCCATGAAATTAGTATTTTTTGTTAAAGCGGCAACAGAAATACGGCATCTGTGATAATTTCAAATGTCTGACTACAACGGTTTATGAGATACAGGTGACAGAAGGAAAGACAGCGAAGTCTCAGTAATAGTAATAGGGTACCGTTTTGACCGTAACGGTACGGAACCCTAAAAAGTGAATGGAGTAATTCTGGCTTTAGCATAGTTTTGAACAGTTGTGGTTGGAAAACCGCAACCACAAATTTCCTTATCAGATTTAGCCTATTGCTTAAATATTTTACATTCGTAAACTAACAAGCTACGAGTAGGTACATTCGTTGTTTGATAGCGAAATGAAATTAAGTCGGTATGTTTACTTTATAGGTACCTACTGGAGAAGTAAAATTGACATTATTTTACTGAAACGAGTGAAAGGGATGACTGCAATTCTGGATATTATTTATAAAATTAACATTTAACAGCCACAAAAGTTTACTGCTGGACATGACCCTCCTGCTATAAGCAGGCTGCTTGACGAGCGCAGCGCAAATATTGCATTCACAGGGAATGCTACTGCCTATTTCCTGGATGAAATTTATACCTTATAGTCACGTTTTACGACATCCGAGGGTAGAATTTGGGTAATGCAATTCTGGATATCAATAATTAGTAGATTTCATCTGACGAAGTTTTAAACTTGAAAGAATGACTTACTCTTCCTGTCTCACACAAATATGCGGTCCGTCGAGAGTTTCACCAGAAACGATCACTACAAACAGGCAAAACCAACTGAATGCCGTCCACATCTTTCACACAATGCAACATTCAGGTCAATATAAGCCGACACCTTTGTATAACACTTCCGAAGACCGTCCGTCCCATATAGACAAGGAATCTGAACGTCTACCTAAGACAGTCCGTCCCATGTAGACAAGGAATCTGAACGTCTGCCTAGCACGACCTTTCTTCTCTTCAGCCACATTGCTACTGTGGTGTTGGCGTTAATTTCATAATAATAATCCATTGTAGTCCTTCATTACATCAGCTCAGCTATAGACAGAGACAGCGCCATATCAGGGCTCCGATTCTCTTATTTTTTTGCCATTGTAATGCCGCGAAACTATAACTGTTTATTCTATTGCCATTATATTTTTATGATATTTCAAGAGCAATACGCAAAGGCCAAAAACCATCCAACTAACACTCTATTGAAACACAACTGAGATGCTTTTAACATAGCGGAATGTGGCGCATGTGGAAGTGCGACTGCCTGCGACGCAAAGGTTCCGGGTTCGATTCCCGGTGGGACACTCACAAAGTTGATATTATAACTTTGGTGAATTTGTTTCCAGTTTGGTCAGGACATTGCAGGCTGAACCACCTGATTGTTCATAAGAAATATGGTTCCGTGCTTCGGAGGGCACATTAAACCGTCGGTCCCGGTTGCTGTCTTTGATTAATCAGACAGCGGTCGTTACACAACCATGTCAGAGGCCTAGTAGTAGTAGTAGTAGGCGGTTAAAAAACTCTGACACCAGGGTTCATCAGGTCGTTGGACGACTCGTTGTCTAACACGCAAACAAAATACGGAATACAGCCCCGGGTTATACGTAGTTAGTAATAGTAGTTGTTATTGGTCATGTTATGACTTACGGACGATGCATTGTCAGGGCCGTTAATATAAACAATTATTTCTGCGTACTTCTAAACTTGATACATTAGACTATGGAGTTGGAGTTGTATAGAGTTTAGTTTGTGCGTGATGCCGGGTTTGTTTGGCATCGCCGCTTTTATTTATACAGGGGCTCATTTCATAAAGCTGACAATTGTAATTTACAATGATAATTCAATGTAGGTACATTGCGTGGTCAGTGAGCCAATACGATACCAAGTTATCCTTACAAGCTACATAGCATGGCACATCGCCGCAAGGTTGCCTGCTTGTCGGTTTTATACAGATTGTACTTCGGAGAGTGTGCTCAAGAGCTTCACGACCTTGTTCCACCAGCTTCCTTCTACCATCGGACATCCAGACGCACCGCCGGATACCATCCATACCTTGTTGCCGTTACACCAATACGGACTAAGCGCTTCCAGCCATCATTTATAATGCGCACTGCTAAAGAGTAGAACTCACTACCTGCGTCTGTGTTTCCAAACGCATACAATCCTAATCTCTTCAAATTAAGAGTGAACAGGCTTCTTCTGGATGAGCTCGCTCCATCTTAGACTCTGTCTCTGTCCTATGGCCAGACTAGAGTCAAGAGCAAACCCATCCTTAATAATAATAAAAAGCTCCGCAATTTTAATCCCACTATCATACGAGTAGTAAAATACAATTGTGAGATTTATGAAATTACGCCAATCTGAAAAGTCGACTGATAGAGTCTGTGCGGAAAGAGAATAGGCGTGGACAAAAAGTAAACTAATCTTTTTTTCATAGGTGCTCTAATATTTCTCATACTGAGGCACAAAGGCGCCCTCAATTCTCATTCCGCCACAGACTCTACCTGCTTTAAGTGCGCCTGATTTTCAGACTGTCTGGTGTCAACGTTTTACATACATACATACAAATACGTGGCGTAAATGGCCGTTTTTTGCGGCTGTTTACGTTCTGCCTGCCTTTAAGGGATTAAAGGCGTGATATATGATATATCACGCCTTATGGGGCAGGCAGAGCGTAAACAGCCGCAAAAAACGGCCATTTACGCCACGTCTGACAAATATTTGAGGGTCATTCGGAAAATTGTGTATCGTCATAGTGACAGGTTGTCAGCCCATCGCCCACACCCTCGTGTCCCTTAGTCGCCTCTTACGACTCCCACGGGAAAGAAATGGGGTGATGCTATTCTAAGCCGGCATCACACGCTGTTTTAAAAGATAAAAAGATGAAGTATGTTATGTAATAACCACGTGGATAACTTTAATTGGCTATTTAAGTATTTAAAAACTGCAATTATCATAAGGAATACTGCTGTTGTTATCCCTGAATAAAGAAAAAAAAAAAAAAAAAAAAAAAAAAAGATGTGCTGTTTTGACTTTTAAACCATACATAGGTACTCACGGTTCCTGCCGTGTACAGACATTGGGTCCCTCCAGCAGTGCGCTGGCTGCGACCACCAGCACTAAGACCGCTCCGCAGTGCGCCCACATTTCGACTTGTTCACGCTAATACACACTCCATAACACCGCTATTGTTCTCTTGCACGTTCCGGCTTGCGTCACTTGTCGAAAGTTTCCAAATAAATGCGTGTTTACCTGAAAAAAAGAAAACGAACGTTAGGTTTAAGGCCAGTGGGGCAGGAAAATAATCAATATACTGGTTAGGTATATTATTCTTAACAACGGAGTATAGACGAAAATACAACAATAGAGCCTGCAGAGCAGACCACGTAAAGGATAACAAGAGTAAATAAAATCACTACATAGTATAAATAAGTCGCTTTTCGTGTCTGTCTATATATACTTACATATTTAAAACTACCTACCGGATTTTGATATGGTATAAAATAAAAACCGGCCAAGTGCGGGTCGGACTCGCGCACGAAGGGTTCCGTACCATTATTTACTTGCAAAAAAAATATGTGTTTTGTATGGCAGCCCCCCTAAATATTTATTTTATAAAAAAAATAGTATTTGTTGTTACAGAAATACAACATCTGTAAAAATTTCAACTGTCTATCTTTCGCGGTTCATGAGATACAGCCTCCATACAAAAAACAAGTTTTTTGAGCCCCCCTAAATATTTACTTTATTCTAGTTTTTAGATGTTTATTCTATTTGTTGTTATAGCGGCAACGGAAATACATCATCTGTGAAAATTTCAACGGTCTAGGTATAACGGTTCAGGAGATACGTACGATACGATACCTCGTAACTATAGGACGGACGGACGGACAGACACACGGACAGCCGAGCTTCAGTAATAGGGTTTCCGTTATTACCCTTTGGGTACGGAACCCCTTAAAACGTCGAGAAATTCTTCCGACGTCTGGCCTTGTTCTGGCGCTAACCTACCCATTGTTTGTGACACCCAGAAATTCGCCGTATGCTGTGTGATGCCGGCTTAGAATAGCATCGCCCCGTCTTATTCTCTTGGGTGCCGCAAGAGGCAGCTAATAGACTCGACGGTGACATGTGTATTGCAATTTTAGGCGATGGGCTGATATACACTTTTCTGAATGACCCACAAATGTTTATCAGACGTTTTTTTTTTTTTTTTAGTTGTGGACCCTACGATTTTTAGCCCCGGGGCTGTTAATCTACACCTGACTGTATGGTGGGGAGCAGGAGCTCACCCGGAAAAGCTTGTGGTTGTTCAAACAACCAGCTCAATCGCGCCCTTGGGGCGCGATTGGGCTTACGAGTGGTTCTGGGGAGAACGTATTGGACTGAATCTACCCGGCACGTGCCGGTAGTTCCCAAAGTGGGGAGCAAATGAGGGACCTCCGCGCCCCCGCCGGCGGGGGCGTCGGTTGCTTGAGGAGCTTGTGGAGTGTGATCTACTCGCAATGGCTGCAGCAGTGGCTACTGTGATTTCATCATCTTCTTCCGTAAGGATGTGTCTCGGACGGTGTTTAAAACGCGAGGTTGGATGGGGGAAGTAGTTGGACGCGGCAACTATCAAGGGGTTTTTATGATGGGGAGCATTATCGAAGAAGCGACGAGACGCTTCTTTCATGTACGCTTTAATGGTAGGGAGGCCTAAGTCGATGTGGAGGTTGGCGTTACGCATGTACCAGGGCGCCCCGGTAGCTTTGCGCATGAAACGGTTTTGGATGACCTGCAGCATTTTCAGATGTGAATCGAAGGTGTGAGCAAAGGCTACGCTGGCGTAGGTCATAATAGGCCTTACGCAGGTGGTGTAAATTCTCACCTTATTTCTAAGGGAGAGTTTGCTCTTTTTGTTCAACATCGGATGTAATCTGCCCAAAACGAACGCGGCGCGGTCGCGGACTCTCATAATGTGGCTACGGAAGCTAAGTCTTGAGTCGAGGGTGACTCCTAGATATTTGGTCTCGTTGACCCACGGGATGGGTCGGCCGAAAAGCTTTACAGCGGGGACGTTTAATCGGTACGAACCTCTACGAAAGTGCACGGCTGCACTTTTTTCAGGATTTACCTCGATTCTCCATTTACGGAACCAGCTCCCGAGGGAGTCTAGAGCGTTCTGGAGAATCTGAACTAATTTTAAGTGGTTACGGTGGGACGCGTAGATGGCAGTGTCGTCGGCGAACATAGCCAGCTGTGACATGGGCGATTTGGGGATGTCGCTAGTGTATAGCGTGAAAAGTAATGGAGATAGGACGGAGCCCTGAGGGACTCCTGCCTGTATGGTGTGGGGGGAAGACAGAGTGCCTTCCACCCTGTAACGAAAGCTTCGATCCGACAGAAAGTTACGTACTAAAAGCACGAGACGATCAGGCACAGCGAGCTGGTGTAGCTTGTATACCAGCCCGTTGTGCCAGACCTTGTCGAAGGCTTTCGCCACGTCGAGAAAGACTGCTCCTGTCGGGGTCGGTTTGGACGAGACATTTAGCTTAAGAGTGATGTGTTCGACAATGCGGTGTACTTGTTGGGTACAAGAGTGCTGTTGTCGAAAGCCAAATTGCTCGTCAGGTATGAGATTGTTGGTCTCTGCGTGGTCACGGAGTCGGGCATAGATCATGCGTTCGTACAGTTTGGCGAGAGGGTTCAGTAAGCTGATCGGACGGTAGGAAGTGGGCTCATTCGCCGGTTTACCCGGTTTGTGAATGCCTATGACTATTGCTTCCTTCCAGCAAGCTGGAAAGGTGCAACTAGCCATGGCGGCATTCAAAATCAGGGTGAGGCGATTGATCAGGTGATCGGGGAGAATCTTCAGGACACGGTTGGTGATGCCGTCCGGTCCTGGAGCCTTTCTGGGCTTGAGTGCCTTAAGGGCGTTGCGCACTTCCATCTCAGTGATGACTCTGAGTGGAGGGCCCGATGGAGGTAGTGAAATGAGACGTTCGACTTCGGAGTCGACCGTTGAGACGAAGGTCAAGTCGTAAGGGAGTGTGCTTGGGGTGCATTGGGCTGCGAGACTGTCAGCTAGGCATTCAGCCTTTTCGTCGTCGTCAAAGGCTTTGGTCTGGTCAGGTCTGTTAAGTACCGGCATCACAGAGATGGTGTCAGATTTCAGCGAGCGTTGCAGCTTGTAAAATGCGAGATGGGATGGGTTCAGCTCCTCAAGGTGCTGATCCCATCCGGCGTCACGCCATTCAGCTGCACGCTGCCTTACTTCCCTCTGTAGGGCGCGCATGAATAGTCTGTTAGATTCGATTGGGAAGGATTTGTAAGCGCGGATCGCGGCGTTCTTCTCTGTTATCATTTCAAGAAGGTCATTTGGAGGTTTGTATTTACTGTCTTCAGTGATTTGAACCGTCCGTGAACAGCTGTTCACGACGCTGCTAACGTGATTTGTGATGGAAGAGACGGCTAGGTTGATGTCGGTTTCGGTAGTCAGTCTAGTCGGTATTTGGTCCAGGTGAGTAGAGCTGGGAGCGTTCAAGGCTTGGCCTAGTTTCGGCCAGTCTACTATAGTTTTGGTCGGGCCGCACAGACCTGAGGGGCCGGGGATGTCGGTTCGCGGGTCAAGTTTTAGTAAAACTGGTCTGTGGTCAGAGTCGCAGAGCTCGTGGCGTACTTCTATAGAACTTAAACGAAGGTTTACGTTCTTTAGAAGGGCTATGTCGAGGATGTCGGGTCGATGAGTTACTGTATGGGGGTAATGAGTTACCTCTGTAGGGGCTACTAGGTCAAAGGACAGTTCGTTCTGCCACTCAAAGAGAAGATTGCCTCTAGGGTTGTTGGCGATACAGTTCCACGACATGTGCTTGGCATTCAAGTCACCTGCTATGATAACTGAGTCACCAAGGTTAAATAATGACTCGAGCTCACTTTTAAGAAGTGGCTTTGTCTCGCGATTATTGCTCGGAGATAGGTATACCGACACTATCGTAATGGGTTGGTGTCCCGTCATGCTTAAGCGGCAAGCGGAAGCCTCCATATAGCAGAGGGGCGGGGTCTCTATGGGTGAGCAGTGAAGCGCTCGCCTGTAATGAATGAGGGTGCCTCCCTTGCTGCTCGATACGCGGTCATTACGTACCGTGTTGTATTGCGCGATTCGCGGGGTACGCATATGGGGTTTTAGAAACGTTTCTTGTACGAGGAGGACGTCTAAACCGTGATCTTTCAGGAAGAGGCTAACTTCCGTCTTTTTATTGCAAATACCATCGGCATTGAAAAAACCTAATTTAAGTGACCGAGGCTTGGTCCTACCACTGCTGGATATCCCTAAGTTAATAGACCTATCCATAATCAGGGTTTGAAGTTTTTGAACGCGACTACCAGATGGTAGTATTTGGCGGCGGTTTGGATGAGCGCACTGGGGTTACCAGCGTTGGCTCTGATCTCCTTAGAGTAGGAGATTATCTCTTCGATGTCGAAGAGGCTGGTGAAATTGGAGACAACAGAGAGCGCGTCGGCTAAGTCGCCTTCAGCACTCTTGCTGTGGGAAGTGGGTTTGGGAGGAGACGGCGGCGGAGGCGCCGGCTTTTTGGGGGCGGGTTGGGGGGGCACCACCGGTTTTGGTGCGACTTGGGCGGGGGCGGGGGCTGGACCCATTTTGAGGGCCCATGCGGGGTTAGGCCTGAGGGGCGGGAAGTTTGTGTTTTCAGCAACACCTGGAGCGACCGCAGCTGGTTTTTGAGAGCCAGCTAGCCTATCGGCATATGTTTGCCTCGCAAGGGTGCGCTGAAGCACTTTGGGGTTCGCCTTAGGGGCACGGGGACAGCCGCGGTAGTTGGCTGGGTGGCCACTTTCGTTGCAGAGGACGCAACTAGGTGGGAGTGGGGGAGAGGAGCTGTCTGCCGAGGGCGTGTCCGTCTTTTTAGGACGGGCGCACTGGGCAGTGCTGTGACTCTCCAGGCACTTAACACACCGCGGGGCGGCGTGACAGGTGCGTGAAGAGTGACCGTAAAGTTGGCAGTTGTGACACTGGCCAGGGATCCCAGTCTTCCTGGGGGCTTCCATGCGGATGCCTGAAAGCATGCACACGGATTTCAAACCGTAAATGGCCTTACCAGCTTCGCTCCTCTCGAGCGTGACATGGACCATGTCGAATTGTCTCTTATTGCGATGAGACGAAATACGGTGTACTTTACGTACGGGGATATTCTGGGCGATAAGGTCGTCGTAGACTTCCTTTTCGGAAATCTCTTTCGGGATGCCTCGAATTACTACGCGGTGTAGTTTCTCCTCCTCCAGTGCGTACGTATGGTACGGGAACTGGAGGAAGTTCAGTAATTTGGTAAGCGCTCTGTGCGCCGAAGAGGTCGGGACTTGAATTTTAATTCCGTCCTTGGTCTGTGAGGCAGTCAAGAACGGAATCTTATTCTGGGTCATCTGACTGGAAAGGGACGACCACTTGGCGTTGTCCCTGAGAATAATCGGGGGGGGTTTGCGCTCTGTAGCGGGAGAGACTTTAGGGATGGCGGCGGCCACCTTGCGGCGGTTGCCATCGGGCCCTTCGACGCGGACTGTTTTCGCAGCCTCGTCGCTATCTGAGTGAGCAGCCTTACGCTGGCGCTTCTTAGACCTACTGACTACGGTGTAGTCGTCGTCGGAGTCGGGTTCGGGGTTTGAGTCATCGGACGGGGGGCCGGCAATGTCCATGACTTCGACGGTTAGGTCGGAGTCCTGGGCGTTGCCGACTTGGGACGATGGGTCAGGGGATAGCGGTGACTCATCGTAATGAGTAACCGCAGGGGAGGGGGCAGGTGCCGACTTAGCGGCGGACGCTTCGTCGGCGGATGGGGCTGACTCACCGGTGGTCAGGGGATTGGGCGATGACTCATCGCGGGTTGGGTCGTCGAAATAATTGCCGACTTCGGGAAGAAGTATCGCGACGCGGGCACGGGTTTTTTCGTCCTCGAGGACGACGCGAATGATGTCCAGGAGAAGGGACTGGGGAAGGGCTTTAGCCATTGCCTAATCTGTAGCTACCGCCGTTTCGGAACCGTTCCGTGGGAGAGAAACGGCAAGAACTCCACGGCTATCGGCCTAGCTATGTTTCTAATCGCGGCCCTCAGGCGGGAACAGCCTGAGGGTAAGACGCCGGTGATCCTCCCCGCCGGGTGTAGGCAGGGAGGGTGTACTTAACTAATGTAGCCCTAAAGTGTATCCTCCGCCAATCTTATTGTGCGGGAGGTTCCTAACAGGCCCGAGCAAAGAGGAAGTTGGGGCCGGAGCCCTTCTCCCAGACAGACTCTGCTCGGACAGGGGAAGAGGATGGTACCAGGGTCGACTTGGGTTCACCCCCAGGGCCGGTGGTTCTGGCACCCGTCCGATTGACTGCGTTGCCCTGAAGGGGCAAAGCTGGTGTATCGGGTCTACACCCCCTGTTCGGATCGTTGAGCACCGTTAGGTATCCACCGAACAAGGACCGCGTAAACCGGCGGTTTTAGGGCAAAAGACGTAGTTAAATAAAATACCACGGAATGTGTCTTGAAAAAGACACAAACGGCGGCGGAGGCTGCGTGGGACAAGTGATGCTTGTCCGACGCAGGGCTGGAGTGTCGGTCGCGGAGCGACGGCGAGGGGCGGGGCCACGGGAGCGGCCAGGTAGTCGGAGCGTAGGCGACCGTGCGGGACGGCTGCTGAGCGGCGACTGGAATGCCACACCGTTTATCAGACGTGTCAATGCCCGTTTTTTCAGCCGGTTACACTTTGCCTACCCCGCATGGGATATAGGCGTGCAATATGTATAAAGGTAAATTTACCGTAAAACCACTTAACCGCAATAAACTATTCAATTGATTGATGAACTTTTTCCCGTATGATGACTAGAGTCAAGAGCAAACCAATCATTAATAAAAAAAAAAAAAAATTACCTTATCACAGGCACAGGAAAAAGTTATGAATGAACTGATAGCCAATATTTACAAATAGTGTAAAGTGTAGTTGTTATTAATGAAATACGATAGTGTATGATAGAGTCGCATGTCGGTCCCGGAAAACATTTCACGATGCTTGTTTTCATTATGATAATTTTGCAAGTGGTTTTACTACTAACACTAAATGTCTGGCCATTCATTTTGAGACAAAATGTGAACGATCACTTGCGGGGTAGTCATAGCGTAAACGGCCGTAAAAATTGACATTTATACAACGTTTGACAAACATTTGTGGGTCATTAAGAAAAGTGTGCATCACCATATAGTGACAGGTTGAGAACCTGCGCATCGCCTAAAACTGCAATACACATGTAACCCTCGAGTCCCTTATTCTAAGCCGGCATCGCACGGTATCATCATTATGATCATGATTATCAGTTGTAAGTGCAATCTCTATCTTCAAACCAAACGATTAGGTACCGACTATGATATGTCAATATTATGTTTGGTTTCCTAGATGGCCTTCGTGTAAACATGCCTTATCAACCGGATGGTATAAGCATTTTGGTAACATACGATGACGCTACAAATCGCCACGGGAAGTACCTCTATACAAAGTACGGAGTTTTAGGAAGCTATTTACGTTACTGACATGGATTTTTGAGTATGGCTTATGAAAGTAGAGATTGAAAAATCGCGGCAAATTCAAATATTTCGACGGTAACCCAAATGTTAGGAACATTGTTTATTGGTTACAAACAATTCCAACAACTGCTGACTTAACATCATCTTGAGCATTTGACTAGGCATTTCAAAAGATTGCAATTGATTCGATTGCCTACTTTCATTAGCCAGACTCTCAAATATTTACTGCCCTTTGACTTTCTTTTCGAGAATTTATGTTCCGGTCCAAAAGATATAGAAAACCAAAAGTTCGAGACAAGAACTTCTATTGGCGATCAAGAGAGGAATGAAAAAAAAGGATTCTCAAAGGTGATAGAACTTTTTATTCTTTTGATAGGTTTGCTTGAAAATTTCGTAGCGAGTAAAGCAACATACTGGGATAGTAGTAGGTGTTTGCAAAACCCCAGGCCGGACATTTGATAGAAATGAAATTACTTTATTCAATGTAGGATAGTTATATCACATTTATCACTTATTGACGACTATCTACACTAATATTACGAGGAAAGATTTGATTGTTTGTTTGTTTGACTTGAATAGGATCCAAAACAATTGGACCGTTTTTTTTAAAAGCATAAGAATTCTACATTATCTCTGATGAACAAAGGCTATATTAAAATGTCTTATTCCCGCGGGAAAACGGTTAGCAGCGGGTGAAACTGATCGTGTCGCTAACGTGTTAAGTACATATCAAGTTATCTAATGGCGTTACGAAGACAAAACTAGATCTTTGTATTGTTAGATACGTTAACAAAAGCACCCACCGGACAGCGTGTGAAATTACCAATAGAGGAAACTAGTTATAATTGTAATCAAGACACTTTAGTTAATGACATGTACGATAAAACGAGTAGCTATATTGTTAGTACTCTTTGACGATAACGACTACACTGGATAAATTAATATAACTAATGTATCTACACATTATACGAAGGCTATATCCCTTGCAGGGTAGGCAGAGCGTAAACGGCAGTAAAAACGAACATTTACGCCACTCTGACAAAGAAGGGTCATATTGACAGATTGTCAACCCAAGCCCATATTGCCTTAAATTGAAATATAAGTGTGTATATGTATGATGAGGCGATAACGCAGATATTTTTTGTTCTTCTTCTTCTTATCGTACCAATACGCCCATTGTACAAAATCTATAGCAGCGATTGGCAATGTTTGGTAACAGCTATCGCTTGTGACTTGGCCTCTTAAAGGTCCTCGTGTGTGCAGGTCTCAGGGAGGCTCGAGCAGACAAGCATGTGAGACATTGTATGTGTATTTTTTTGTACTGCAAATACCTACTATACACATAGTTACACTAGTGATTAATGTTCGAGATATGCACACATGGTAGTGGCCTTCTTAATTTACATCGTAACATTCAACTTGAACTTAATAATTCAAAACAATGGATAGAGGGATCTGCGCATGCGAGTCAAATTTTTTGCAAACATGTCTAATTAATACAGAATTCATTCGAACATAAGAACCTTGAAAATCTGCGGAATGCAACTCGTAGTTAATTTACCATACTAGCCAAACAATTGTAATGTTTTGAGATATTTATGCAACAGAATGTGGAATAAAACAGGCTGCGTACTAAAACCGTATAAACGAAAAGACATATAAGGTACCGATACATTTTTGTAAGGTAGTGACACATTTTTTAATAATTTTTGTATAGGAGGTCCATATTTTTTTCATATTTCGTCCATGTTTATTGGGAAACGTCGTTCAGTTTTACGAGTAGAACTCACCCTAAAAATATTACTACTACTAATACTACCTTAATATAGGTAGATGCATTCAAAGATTTGAGAGCTACGGTATCAATACACAAAATTGTACTGTGAGTGGAAGTTGAAAGAGACATTCAATAACAAAAAATAGCCCGCATTTACTTAATTGACCATATAGGGGAGAAGAGTTTGACCTCGTCCCTATTATATTTGAAAGTAAAAAGTATCGATTTATAAATTACCATCAAACACAATAAAGTAAAAATATTAGCTGCAAATATTGTATTAAGGTGAACCAGCCAATAAAACTAAACTTTGCAGTTATTTGTTATACCTTATACCTAGACTATGCAGAGACGATTGCGGTGGCTAGGGCATGTGCACCGGATGGAACCTTCGCGTCTACCACGGCGTGTTCTGCTTGGCGCTGTAGCAAACGCTAAAAGAGGGGTTGGAAGACCTATGCTGCGTTTCAAAGATTGCGCCAAGCGGGACATGGCTGCGTTTAACATTGACCATCAAAGCTGGGAGAAGCTTGCTGGGGATAGGGACGAATGGCGTAAGCGTGTGTTTGATGGGCGTAACACACACGATAATGCCTGGTTTTCTGGTCTCGCTAACAAAAGGCAAAAACGTCATCTAAACATGCATGTGCCAGTCTCAATTCCACCTTCACTTGTAGAGCGTGCGGAAAACTATGCCGCCCCCGTATCGGCTTATACAGCCATGAAAAGTCTTGCCTCAGACACTGATTAAATCGTCTGTCACAGACGTGTGAGGCCAATGATGATGATGATGATGATACCTACTACTTTTGTCTACAAAGCTACGAATAGTTTTTTTTTTTCGGAGGACTTAATCTTGACTCTAGCTCGTGCTAAGGCGATAAAATTATTTAAATACGGCAAACTTGCCGTATCAAAAGCAGAAGGACACAGACTGATATGCATGACTATAAGGGTAGTTTATACAGGAAACAAAAACTTTACTTAGATTAGAAGAAGCACTTAGAATGCTAAAGACCGGTACATGACAAAAATAAAGATAATTAATGGTCATCTAAAAATACTGCAAAACGATATATAAATAAGAAAGAAAATGCTTCTGCGCAAGGCTGATTATTTCTGCTGCTAGCAATGCAAACAAACTGCATTCCGTAGGCACAGTGCTGACTTGTCAGTTGAGACTAGAATATTATACGTTACTACACGTACCGGCAGATTATAGGGCTCTAGATAAACTGCATAATTTGAAGCGCACCGCTCTCCTAGGTATTTTTGCACCACGCAAATAGTTCGCAACCGAGTTCTGTGCGGCGTGACCTCGTGCGGACTGGCTGTTGACAAAATTCATTGCTTGCAGAGTGTTTAGTTTCGATTAGTTCGCTGAATGTTCAAAACAGTTTAAAAATATTAGACTTTACCGGTCCGATGTAAATTCTACATACGCATAGTCAAAGTTCAAGCGGCGATATTATGCAAATACAGGCCCATTAAGGAAAAAAATACGTACCTACACGACGAATGCGTTTTAAGAATGAGGATTTAATGTAATATATAAGTTGTGGTTTGATTTCAGAGAAGTGCAAAAGTTCTCTGCGTAACTGGCACGATGACCACTCAATGCAAACTGAACGATTGCTTAACGGTACGGTACGAATGTGAACCCAGCCGGGTAATGCACCGATGCCAAATGGATATTTGCTTTATTTTGCCGGTATTCCCCGTTACTAGTGATACACTGACGTTTATCATTATTAATTACTTGCACCGTATTGACCGAAGGGAACTAAGCTACAGCAATATGCATCCATCATAATATTTTCTTGAGTTTGCACAACTATTACTCATCACAATAAAACAATTTTAAACGGATTTAAGTTGTGTTGTGTTAAAATAAACACAACTTAAATCCGTTTAAAGTTGTATTATTGTGATATGCATCCATAATTTAGTCATTATCTTTAACACGTATTAAGTAGGTAGGTCAGGCGTATAAGTGTGAAATGTGATATGTATGATGCAATCATCGCGAATATTGTCAAAACATCAGTCAGCTCAGCAATCGTGAACTAAAACAATGGGGGCCGACGAGCTAAACAGGTCACAGCACCTCACTCGGCACCGAGTGGGTATGGGTAAACATAGCTGGTACAAGTAGAAGTCAGTCGGAGTGATGTTTGACTGATTTTTTAAGAAAGAAATGTAGTTATGTAGGAAGTGTAACTAGTCCAAATCACACATCACTAAATAGTATAAAATAAAGTCGCTTCTCGTGTCCCCTGTCCCTATGTATGCTTAGAACTTTATAAGTACGCAACGGATTATGATGCGGTTTTCTTTAGTAGATACAGTGGTTCAAGAGAAAGGTTTGAATGTATAATTTATGGAAAAATGGTCAGCAGCGGGTGAAACCGCTGGGCGGACTGCTATTCTTAATAAACGCTCTGAATGCTTTTATTCGATATGCAAGCAAAAAACATACAACCTGTATTTTATAACAATAGTAACGGATTTACTAAATAAAAAAAAACGGTTAAATAATAATTCGTTTGTGGAGTGTATCTATGTTGGAATTTAGATTTAAATAGTATATTGAAGCTCGCTAGTTTTTCGTAGCTTACACCAATGACGTTCAAATAAATAAAATGTCGTGCCGTATTAGCTATCAGCACCAGGATTACCGCTACAATATGTGTGATCTTACATGATTTGTAGCACCTTATATTTAAGAACTTTCTTAGGAACACGAAATTTTTAACGCTGTGTTCCGACTGCCGCGAGAACTTCTATTATGATTTCCTAAACATTTTAAATTGCGAACTGTAACTTGGTAGCGCTGATTTGCGCGACACTGATGATGCCCATCGTCTCATCCGGTGAGATAGCACGCTCTAATACTCAGAAAAAAGCTAATAAAACTGTCTGCAGCCACGGTACACAGTGACTACCGTGGCTACTTTTAATACTGTACATGCCAGAAAGAGTCATCGTATGGTTAGCGGGCCTCTAACTAGAAACTGAAATTCGAGACAAACTAAAAATAAGTTTGGCATTCTTTACCTTTTAATGGAACAACAGACCGACGCGCGTTTTGCACAGTAGTAGGTAGTAGAAATGTTACTTAAGTTTGTACAGAATGCTATAACTTAAGTACCAATCTATACAGGGTGGCCTGAGGAGTGGCGTCCAAAGTCAAATTTCGGATGGCTTGTAGTAAGGGGTATCCGAATTACCCCCCATGTTTAATCTGCGATTTTTATTTCTTGAGTTATTCATCATTTAACATTCTTTTCGGAAATAAAATTGAAAACTATTTCAGCAATGTATCTATTTATTTGTGAAAAATATGCAATTATATACTTACAAGTATTTTATTTCATCAAAGGCAGGAAGCAAGAAAGGTCTCCTGAACCTAGGTTACTATTACTTCATAACTTTGGATAGTTAAGACTTCTGACAGCATATAACATGTATGTCAACTATGTACTTACTATGGATATCGCATATATCCCAGTTACAGAGTACCATAAATCAGTGTATTTCATAAATATGATTTAAAAAATTCTTTTACCGTTAATTGAAATTTAAATTCTTTATTCAATGTAGGATAGTATTATCACTTATTGACGTCATGAACCGTCATTCTAAAAAAAGAAATTTGTATCTAACAATTTTCTTTTTTGTTATTACAATTTTGTAATGACCTAATAGAAAACCGGCTCGGGCGGGATAAAAAAAATATATAGGCACTGCCATGGGGCTGGCCAGGTTAATCACACGCCATGTAACTTTACGCCACCACCATCTGAAAACGATATTTGTTTCAAATTGAAGTCAAGATTTTTAGAATCCTAAATTATCCTTGATGAACATAGGCTATATTAAACTGTCTTATTCCCGGGGGGAAATTGTTAGCGGCGGGTGAAACCGCTGGGCGGGCTGCTAGTTCATAAATATAAATATTATAAAAAAAGACAACTTACAATCATGTATTCAGTCTTGATCTTTTAGGATCATATTTTGTGTTATTTTCAATTACTACCATATGCAAAGAATCTGCAAACCACATGTTGTCAAAAAACTTTTTCAGGATATTACTCATATTCCTGCTAAATCTAAGCATAACAGCTTCTTATTTAGAACAAAAATATAACACATGTGGTGGGTGGGTTGTCTTGTGACTAATTAGTATATTTGCACAGCAGTCTTTACTTGAGTGACTACTTAAATTCCATGAAAAGGATAAATGGTTCAAAGAACCTAGTAATTATTCTAAAATAAACAAAACTATGTAGATTTTTTCTTTTTCTTAAGTACACTTTAAGTAATTTCTATGATGGTGTATGGCTTATACTGATAATATCTCTCATAAATGTAAGCAGTGTATCTAGTTATATTTAAAATAATTTTACAATAACAAGTTAATTAGGTAATTCATGGATGGACTTTGTGTCTCACACAACAGAAGATCAATTATGCTACTGTCCATGTTTCACACAACCAAAAAGCCACACAAGGTAATTTTTTTGAAAAATCTTATTACTGATTAGTTTTGGTTCTTCTGGTGTTGTAATGCTTGTTGCTGTTTAGTCATTGTTGTAAGTTCTTTAATCTTTTGAATAAATCACATACTGCATACACTTAACCTAAGATTAGGTACATTATTATTATTTGAGAAGTAGGGGTTGGCCCTAAAGGACCAACAGCAACTGCAACCTGTGCAGAGCTATTGCGGCTGACCCTTACCTTTTAAATGACCTGATCTAGTCGGGCCCATCTGAGGAAGGCGTCAAATTGTTTGGGATCAAGAGCTAAGACCTCTTTTGGGGACAACTCCTTGTTTGAGCAAGTGCATCACAAAGATAAGTATAAGAAATTGTTCTCTATTTTATTCTTTTAAACATCAGAAAATCAGAAAGCAAAATTACATTGCATGTTACATTCACAATAATGGTTTTTAAACATTTCTTTGCACTTTATTTGCAAAATGCTAAATAGACAATAACAAGTTCTGGGCAGCGATGGTGTAGTGTCTGCCATCGACACGCTAAAAAGAAGACAACTTTTGTTAAGTCTTAATTTTAATTTGTTTAGTTCGCTTTCAGAGATTTAGCCTGCAGTAGCTTAATAAATCTGTAAATGTAGACTATAGTGTGTTTGAAACAAAAAAAGTGTATGCTATATATGCCGAGAACTTACTCTGACCTACAAACTGCAATGGATTAAGAATAGACCACTGCTGAACAGTATTTATGCTCAGTGGAGACCTTTTTTAATCTATATTTTAGTTTAGTAATTGAATTTGCCTGAAATCAAGTCAAAACCATTAACTCTTTTACACACCGTGTTTCCATACACTGTGTTTTGGAGGAAATACATTCAATTACACATGTTGTTAGGGTAAAGTACTGAACAAAAACAAGCGTATAGCAAGTTTGTTTACTAAATGCACTGCACTTTACCAACCAGAAATGTTATACTCAATCGCATATTTACAGATCTAAACAATGAATTAAAAAGTAGGATACAAAGGTGGCATTGACATCATTTGACACCAATACCTTGCCAATACCCATCTAAGTTTGCAAATGTACTGAGCATGTGAAGTCTTTCTAGTTAATACTCAAGACTATATTAATACTCACAAGATACTGCTACAGATCTCCAGCCTCGCCAATCGCTGTGGTAGTTAAATGATTCACTGTAAGCTTCGAGCTGACTCAAGAATTTTACACTTTGTTCTTACACTAAAAGTACACTTATTACTAATAGGCGAAGAACTAATGTAGCACTTTGACTATACAGTTATAAGCATTAATACGCAAAGATTCGCTTACTACCTATTTCAATACGAAATTTAAGCAACAGGAAATTAACATTTACACAAAACAATTATCGCCACAGACACAGCTTCAATGTTTGATGAACGAATTAAATTAATGAGTTGAATGAGAAATGTCATTGTTTGACAGGTCTGGAAGGTGCATGTTCAGACGAATGACTATTAGGAACAACCCGTGGGAACAACCAATCAGAACCTGATTATTATTTTTTTATTTACAGCTTTGGATACCTGCACAACTCAATGTGCTGCCATCTTGTGATGAGAAACGGAAAAAATAATTTCCGATTTCATCCTTTTTAAAACCACCCGTGCACCAAACGTCACGTCAGCAATCCATTCACTCATTCATTCAGTTTCAGCTGTGCAGTTTTTTGTTGAACTCTAAAAATTTTATTGAATTTCTTGTGAAATTATCAAGATTTTACAACAGTATCATATTTTCAAGATTATGCAAGAATGGAATCGTCATCAATTGTAAGTTTTAACAACGACTCCACGTATCAGTCAACCCTCAAAGGCGAAAGTAACAATGTTAGTGTTCATGAATTAGCTCTTCACGCTATGAGGGATCGTTGTTTACTGCTACAGCGAAGAATCAATGCTTTAGAAACAGATAATATGCGTTTGAAACTAGATATAACCAAGAACAATGAAAACTCACCATATGTACCTTTACAAGAAGATGAAAAGTATCAGCTGCAACAAAAGGTAGCTGAGTTGAATAAACAAAAGTCTCAGCTTATGCATCATATATTTATGGTCTCATGTGAAAACAAGAATTTATGGAATAAAGTTTCAACATTGAAGGGTCCTGACAAGACTAAAGATCCTGTTAAACATCCCCTCATTAGGACTAACACATACATCCATCACAGCACTCCAAAGTCCAGCTCAAACTACCAAGAAAAGTATAACGAAGCAAGCCTGGAGGAAATCTCCTTGAAACTGATCAATAGTTATATCCAGGAGAAATCACACTTAGTTGAACAGTATGAGCAAATGGCACAACTTCAAGATGATGAAGAGCTTCTAAATGTTGATTCAATAGGATTCACTTACATGGAAGATCCAGCATTAGACTCCCTCAAAGAAATTCGCAGTCAGACTGAGAAACTGCAAAACTTAAAACTTGAGTTGGCCAAACAGGAAAAAGACTTGAAAATAGTGCTGGCTAAAGTTGAAGCTTTAGTGCAAGGTGGTTAATTTACTATTAATTGCAATGTAATTTTACCAATATTATTTTATTTTAAAGTATATTTTCTTTCTTTCAGATGGATTTAAATGTCCTTCATGTATTTCAAGCAGTACAAAGGTGATATCATCAGAAAATAAAGAAATTGAAACGAGCGACAGTCTAGCAAATTGGGCTACTCCAGTGGAATCAAGCACTTACAACAACAACTTCAATGACATTAACACTTCTGCCTATAGGAAGAACGAGACTCAAAAGGAAAACATAGATGGGGCTGTAGACAAGATTTGTCCAATGTGTGGACAAACATTCCAGAAAGATGTAGAGTTTGCAGAGTTTCAATCACATGTAGAAAGCCATTTTATAGGTGATAATCAACCAGATTCTATAGATAACTTTGAAAATGACCCTAATTCCTTTGATAATGTGATTTAGAAGTATCCTGATCTCAATTAAAATTGTTTTGTTATGGGACATTGAGTATGGCAATACTTTGCCCAACAAGGGGAGGCCCATGTCCAGCAGTGGACTGTTGTGGCTGTTCATCAATGTTAAAGTTATAAGAGACTATGAAATTAATTTATGTTATAGGATAGGTAATGCAATAAATGTAATAAAAATCCAGTTATTTGCCTTAGTAACTCAATCTAAGATTTATTAAATATAACTAGATGTTTAAATACACAAGTAGTATGATTAACATTGACCTTTCATTATTTAATCTATGCTAAATCTGTAGGCTTTACATCAGTTGCATTGGATGGTTGCTGGGTAGTCTTTTGAAGAAGGTTTCTGCTGAACCATTTTGGCCTCTCCTTCTTCATCTCAATAACTCTTTTTCCTTGCCAGAACTCTTTTTGCTGGAAATGTAAATTATCAGAATATTACAAAAGTATATTGGAAATCTTTGTTCAACATTTTCACTGCAAAGTAAAAATATATATATATTGCAACAATAAAATTTGTACTTAATACATACAGTTAAATAGGGTGACCAATTAAGGGTATAAAAAGATTATTCTCCCCATGCAAAACATTGTAGCTCATTATTCTAAAGGGCTCATTATTCTAAAGCTTATTAAATAAATAAATATTTTACATCAGGAGAATAAGCTTTTTATACAATTAATTGGTAGTAAAGTACATAACCATTTTTGTCCCTATACACCTGGCCATTCCTATACACCCTGTTGTATGGTGGGTGGTTGTAATTTTTCTTGTTTGTCTTTTAGTGATATTTGTCATTTGTCCCTTGTATTCACTTTGCATTCTACTAATTTGTTTCAGCTAATTGACTATTAATCAAATCATTGGAACAGATTTCTATTTACCTCGTCCGGTAGACTTTCTCCATGGTACAGTACAACTACATCCTGTTCAATGGGTGCAAGTCCTAACTTTTCCTTTATTTTTTCCTGAATTTCCTTTGTCTCCTCTGCCACTTTTTTGTAACAGTGACCTAAAAGTAAACATCACTTAATAATGGAGACTTTTATAAAAACTACAAATAGAAATACAGTTTATCACTTGTTTTTGTTCCCAGTTTGGTTAAGACATTGCAGGATAGAAAAGGAAGGTACCATGCTTCAGAATGCAAGTGGTCAGCCTTGGTTGCTGCCTATGATAAATCAGAAGGTGGTTGTTATACAGCTATATCAGAGTCCTACCATAAAATAAAATATTACACTACTGTGTAGAAATGAAACTCCTTTGTCTGAGCCCCAAAAGCTGCACTTTCAATACCTACTTCCTCACTCTGCCCATTACACCGCGTGGACTCCAGCATCATAAGCCAGGGCTGTCAGGTGCTGATAATTTTATTTTTTCCACCTGGGGCGGGAGTGATGTCTCTAGGTGTGCATACTCTGTGGTCCTTTTTCTATAAGTAGCTAGTTTGAAACCTATGACCCCAGAGTGCCCCAGATCAATTATCAACTTAGTGGCCCACAAAACAAGATAAGGAAAACTAATAGAAAATGTTTTAAAGCAAAACAAACCACATAAACGTCCCCGCTCATGATGGTGGCCACAGTCGCTACAAACTGTGATGTTTGTCTTAGGAACAAGCATCTTCCATACATAGTCGGGTGAACCAAACTTCCTCTTCCATCGCTTTTCAACAGTTCTTCTGAACTTAGGAACAGCAAGCAAGAATCCATCTCCTACAATATCCTTGATAGAGAACTTGGATTTGGGTGCAGGAGCTTTGTCTCGGTGGACGTACGCCAGAGCTAGTTCTGAAACGAATATTCAAAATAAGGGCTCAGCATTCTAAAGGTCTTTGAGGCTAGTTTTAAAGATTTTGAAAATTTAAAGCCCTTACCTCTTGGTGGATATCCAAACATATGGAACAAGCTTCTTTCAAAGTTTCTGACCGCATTTACAATATTTTGAACACGTGGTAACATTATTGCAATAGTTTATTACTAGGTATACTTATATTAAATAAATAATCACTGGAAAATAAAGATTATTCCGTGTTTTGTGATTTTTAGGTTATGATTTTTATTTTTTTTTACATTTGTCTGAATTGAACAAACGAGCTGATTTGGTACTATGCCAAAAAAAACTGGATGCCAAAGCGCAAATATATGGTAGGAAAATATTTTGGTAAATGGCAACACCATAAAAAATGGCATTTGACTTGACTGACAATCAGCTGTAGGGAAGTGGGGAGAAAAAGGCGATAGCTTGTGTGTTGTATGATGTAGTTCATGTCTTCAAGCGTATCGTAGCAGTTGTAGCTATGGCGTGTTTAAGTTCGAGTAGGCTCTGTGCTCGTGTTCAGGATAAGTTATTGTGTCAATTCGGGCATAAAGTTCGAAGACAGACTGTATTTGTGAAACTCAAACCTCCTGGACCCTCTCCACTGCGGATATTTGGAAAGACTTGCCAGGTTAGTCACATATTTTCTTTATTTCCTCTTGTAGATAGAGCATTAAGTATGATATTAATGCGCTTATACAATAAATTACCAATTAGAATATTTGTCCTTCAATAATAACCTCACTTTTTGTATTATGTCATTATGTTCATTCATAAGGTCCTTTTTACGCTTTACATAACAGCATGACAGTAACCTAAAGGCGGTCAGCTGATTAGAGAAATTACGGCTTTTTATGAATGAAATCTTCATATAGAAATATGATTTCGTTTATTATACAGTGCATTTGGTGGAAAGGTAAGTACTGAAGGACATTCATTGGAAATGATAAAAGTGAAATCTTGTCGGGCGCAGCGCGGCCAGTGGGTCGTTCGCGGCAGGTTTGTTGAGTTTGTCTGGCGAATTTCACTATGTTCATGACTTTTACTTTCGACAAACAAACCAATACACACAATTTCGAAACCACATAACAGTCTTGGCTTTCAACGCAACTAATTAATATCTCAAAGACAGTTATTGTTTTGCTATCGGCTTTATCATTCTGATAACAGTCACTATTATTTTCACACTGAAAGTAGGTAGGTTACGGTATGGCTTTTATTGTCATTCTAGCGACGTTGATGCTTGAAGTATTAATTTTACTTTATTTCGTTTTGACGACGTCAGCGACGGCTGCGCAGGCGCAGCGAGTGTCGTGATCGCGCAGACGCCGCGTCGTGCTTTCTCGCGCAGCGTGCGAGCATGCAATGTCCAGCCAATCTCTACTACTCACACTAAACTTTCTAAGCAACAATTATTTTTCGCATTAATATTTCATTTGCTTTTTCGATTCGATCGCAATCGAATTACTATCCGATTTCTTTGTCGTCGCCGTTGTCCTCATTTGTGTTGTTGCTATCGACGTCTCCTAGTCACTGTCTGTTTTAGATGCTTTCCAGCATGATGCGGCGTCTTGCTAGTGCGATCAAAACACATTTTCGACTCCATAGTCATCTCAACGAATCGCACGTACGGACCGACTGCCAGTGAAAGTTGTGAGATGATTCGTTGAATTTTTAATAGCGCGAAAACTGGGTAAGTAACCTGTCGAAGGAGTGCCGTAGCCTTTCTTATTCATTCTAGTTCATTTGGCGAACATTGACCCGGTTTGTCGCGAGTCTCTAGACACCGCACTCGGTGCCTGCCTTCGATGTTGCGTGTCGTCCATCGTCCAGCAAAAACTACGGACAAACTATGAGGAACTCGCTTAGCCTGGCTACCAGGCAAGCAATTTGTAAGAAAACGTTGCAACGTCTCGGTAAAGCGCTTTTATGCGCATTCTATGTGTTGAGCACTTAAAATGCGATGCCAGAAGAATATAAATGTGCAGTTACCAAGTTTTTATCAACCATAACATAACAGTTAAATATTTCAAAATGTCTCTGACATAAAGAATTGATAATGGTAAATATTGCTAACGGTTTCCAAAAGCTACAAAACCTTGGCATTTCGGCCACTACTGTATATAAAATAAAAATTTTGATTGACGCTATTGATTGTCTTTATCGAATAAAAACCTTGCATATGATGCAAATAACAACAATACATGATTGATTTGATTAATGCCTTGTGTGCATTGGTGTATTTAGGTACTGAAAGTTTTGGTCGAATGAACAGCGAACTGCTGTACTCGGCACGTAACGGCGTCGACGTAAAAGAAGCTTGGTAGAAATGCGGAACACATAACTATTTGTTCAGTCGACATTATTGTATAAGACTGCTGCAACGCACACAACTCAGCATTTGTTATTTTCGGCGTTCAACATTTACTTAAATCAGAAATTACGTGAAGACAATACAAAAGGGCATATAAGAATTATCCTATGATCTCAAAATAAAACAAATTCTATTAATTCTCTAGTACCAGTATTAAATTATATCAAATTCCGTCAAATCGTTGGTAAATTTGGGTGCCTACGCAAATATTGCTTGCATCACATAATTACCTAATGATGGTTAAAATCGAAATTAGGTAATTTGTAGGTAATTATCATAAATTCAAAATTTGTTAATAGTATCTTTATGGATAGATACGTAGTCAACAATTTATATACATACGATCAAAAATTGCGACATAATTATCTACGTCACTCTTGTTTTACCTTTGGTTGGTCTTGAGTAGTTCAAGATGATTTACGAACGTGTGTAATAGAAAATCCAACGTCGTTGCATACCTAATAAACAAAAGTTTTACTCGGAAGTAAATGGTAGGTGTACTGGGGATTAAGCTAATCGCCTAGCTAGGTTGTCGCTTCAAAGGCTAGCTACTTGCTGATCACTCGGCGTTTGCTCATCCTCGCCGCGATGAATAAACGCGAAATGGCCTGTCAAGTCAAATAAATTCAACTATTTAGCTAGTGTAGCTAGTCGCCTGTTACTTGTCGTCCTTGCAGCAGCTGGCACGTCAGCCCGCGCCCGATACAACCGTTGAGCAACTCGTTTCGGTTACCACTTGCAAACAATGAACTCATCAGTGTCAGTGGAAGCAATATTAATTGCTGTCGTTTGCACACGAGACCAAGTTATTTGACATGGTCCCTAACCTTATTTATGTTAGACAAACCATCACAAATGTGTTCGTGCATGATCATTATGTAATGGACGTCCTAAATGTATGTAATTATGTCGTGACGGTTGTGTGCTTTGACCAAATTGATTTGCGTAAGTTTCGGCTGAGATTCACGGTCGTGTAGACCCTGAGGTATTCACAAAGCGAGCATTAATCCCCTGCCAACAACGATTACCCACTTAGTTGATTGTTGAATGAAATGTAGACTCGTTAATAGGTATAGGCAATAGTCATTTGGTACTTTTGAGAGCGTGACGTGCGCTTGCGTTCACAGCTACTCATGCGAATGCACTGAAGCTGAATAAAACTGGCCGATTAAAAAGCTTGTATGAAACTGGATCCTGCACGCAAAATCACTGCAGAAATGAATATGTTAAATACAAAATATATTGAGCACAGCGTAATCAACCATCTTTAAATTACAAGAATTAAAACCATTTAATTTAAGTTGGACAGTTTTATTTACAAGAGTTCAACATAAATACTTTAATATTTATCAAAATGATGTTATCACGTTTCACTGATATATTTACGGCTTCTCTGTAGCAATTACACGAAACACTCATGCAGTTACATTTTGCGAAATATAATAGTTGTAACTTGTCTGTTAAGTGCATGTAAATTGTTAAGTCTGTTAAGTTTCCAGCAGTCTGTTATTACATATGTGAATATTTCAATTTGGGTGCCGTCATGCTCGTCCCAGTTGGTACGTGATTGCAGCTTGAAGGGCTTGCTTATTCGAAGCCTACAATTAAGATTGCCGCAGTGTATTTGACACACTATTCTTGCCATCAGATGACCCTAGGGTAATTCATAGTGTGCGTGTCACCTAAATGCTTAGCCGGTGTGACGGACTCAACGATTTCAGACTTTTAGTCTGTGTTGTGTACTCATTACATGGCTAAACACAGCCTTTTTAAAATTCCATCTAGCACGATATGTGCATGTTATACAAAAATGCATTGCTAGTAAAATGAATTAATTTAAATTTCATTTGTTGTTATCGACGCAATTTTTAAAGTTTTTCGGGTCATTAGTCGACTCGGTGTCCCATACGAAAAAAAGAAGAACTCACACACATATCACGCCTATAATTCCTTACGGGGTAGGTAAACGGCTGCAAAAACGGACGTTGACGCCACGTCTGACAAACATTTGAGGGTCATTCAGAAAACTGTGTATCGCCATAGTGAGAGGTTGTCAGCCCATCGCCTAAATTGCAATACGGTGTGTATTTTCTCTATTTTATCGAGTCCCTTAGTCGCTTCTTACGACACCCACGGGAAAGAAATGGGGTAATGCTATTCTTAGCCGGCATCACACGGCAAGAAGAATAACTCGTAGTTTAAAAAAAAACGAGTATTAGGTACGATTAAATTGAGCTTCCATAAAGTAAGGAAATTGGGTTTTATATCTTCATATCTCACAGTCTATGAGCTGGGTACATACATTTTATACTTATACTCCTATCCTAGTCGCATTATTTCTAAAGAGGCTTCTTCCGTTGACCTCAAGTTTAACGTCTT
This sequence comes from Tuta absoluta, assembly GCA_027580185.1. Taxonomy (NCBI): domain Eukaryota; kingdom Metazoa; phylum Arthropoda; class Insecta; order Lepidoptera; family Gelechiidae; genus Tuta; species Tuta absoluta. Next base: position 3,653,088 of record JAQAHW010000004.1, read on the forward strand.
CGGTGTTGCATTTTTAAATGTATACTAAAGATTTACAAATTGTTATTTCTTAACTTTCCGTTGTTTCTATACCTATCTAATACATGAGTTTGGAATTCATGGTATAATCCTTAAAAATCTAGAATCGATATCAATTTGTTATTAGTTGTTAACTGTAATAGATAGCTGAGATATCTTATTTGCAATCTGTCTGATTGAGTCAGTAAATCTTAGTTGTTGATACCAAACAACCTTGGTATATTTTGCACTTACTACTTAACATTTTTATCGCTTAAGCAATACTGTAACTGGCAAAATGCAACATTAACTTAAACAAGTATTGTTTATTTGAAAAACGTGAGAATAAATTGTATTTCGAGATAAAATCACATTATTCTCATGCTTAACTGTTCCTTTTAAAGGTTTTATAAAACGACCGTTTAAAGTTCACGTTCGCTTTGTATGAACTTGAATCCCAACTGGTGCCGAAGCCGATGGTGTAGGAATTTGTAGTCTATCATTAATAATAAGCTTCGAGGTATAGGTTCCTACTTAAAATGTGATTCATGCATGTGGAAAGAAGGATAATATTCAGAAGTGCAACGGTTTCGTTTTATTGATTGGAGTGTTGTAGTTCTAGCACATTAGCGGCGATCAGGGCTAGTGAGATTGTATGGTTTGTGGTAGTCAAGTAGGTTGCTGCCACTCCTCGTTCTGGTGGAAACGTCCTTGGCTGGCGACCTCGGCGCGCGCCCGATTTGACCCACATTCCGCCGCTGGGTAGGGCTGTCTTCCGCACCGGTTTTCTCTACCTTCATTCCGAATTCTTGTAGTAAATATAAATTTTTTATGCATTCTTCAAGCGAAAAAAACTGACGTTGTGTGATAAATTTTACGTTTCGCAAATCTTATTAAATACTAGCAGCCTGTGCTTACTGTTTTCCCGCGGGAATAAGACATTTTAATATAGCCTATGTTCACCTAGGTTAATGTATCCTACATAAAGATTTTTGTAAATCGGTCCAGTAGTTTCGGAGCCTATTCAATTCAAATAAACAATCAAATCTTTCCTCTTTATAATATTAGTGTAGACAATCTTGACGAATAAAAAGAGGTATACGAGTATACCGGGTAGTCCAGACATCAACGTCTAAAGATAAAATCCATTGACGAGAACCGAATCACCACTTTGTATGTACCGCGATTATTTGTATTTTCCAAATTATTAGAGGTTCATTTTCGACTGGCTTGGCCTTTTTATTATGCTAGAAAGTGCAACTCATGTTACTGTGAATGCAATATCTTGCATTGCTCTCACCAACCCGCCTGCCCGTAGGATCGCCAAGTCCAGCAGTGGACTGTTGTGGCTTTTGGTACAATATCAGACAACCGCGCAATTTCAACTAGAAGGAAGAACTAGCTCTTCCCCTTTTATTTCACTGTCACCGAACTAGCAGCTTATGAAACATTACTATAGTAAAAGCGCATTTGCATGGCAATAGCGAACATCGCGCTTCGTACTAAGTGTCGCTATAGGTCATATCGCTAGCGTATCATAATACTTGGTATTGTATTCCTATACTCAAACTATATTCATATCGCATACATTTGGCCTTTGCCCAGCCGTGGGATCATGCATGCTAATTATAAATAAAAAAAATATATTTACTAGAAAAAACGATGTATTGCTATCGCCAAGCTAACGCGCTTTTAATGTAGATCAATACTTTGATATAGTCATTCAAATCGGCAGCCCTGAGTGGTCCACAGAGCAGCAATTTACCAGCGATCATTACGCGCGGCCGTCGCCTGCGCAGCCGCCGCGACGGTGAGCGGCGCATGCGCTCCTATAACCTCTGATACAAGCCCTAATTTTTGTGCAGTTGCCCTTCGCTTCCGACCCACAGTACGGCGATTAGTTGATTACTCTACTCAGTGAATCTATGATTATTTACAAGGGCGCATAAATTAATATTAAACTACAAAATATTAAACCGCTCTGTAAGGTTAAATTATAGATTCTTAATTAACAATTAAATATGCCCTGTTTCAATTTTAATTCTTAAAAATAACGCAAGTAATCATAATACTGTGTAATAAACAAGAAATAATCATGCATTATATTCAAATTTATCTCAGAAAGAACGAGACTGGTGCTCTCCTGACTATTCTAGAAATAAGGTTTCTACTTTAAACGTAATATGATAATTACTCGTTTCAACGTTGCTAGTATCAGACATATAATAAATAGTCCTTCGTCATAGACCGTTAAGTATAGCTGAGGTGTTTGTCCTAGTTCGCTCGACGGTAGCTGTCAAACATTTAGCAGTTTCTAGCAATCAGTGTAGCTCCAGTCCAGCATCACGGTCACGCAAAAGTCTCGCATGATGGCGATAATTTCTTATGATGACTATACTTGTACAACTAAACACTGATATTGACCTCTTTCAGACGATTCTGTGGTGTCAAAGAATTCAAGGTGGACTTAAGTAACAAAATAGGACCGACAATGAATTGCATAAATATCTACCAACTTTTGCAAGTCATTTCAATTGGACCTTCAATCGATGAGACCTTCAGATGTTGACCTTTGCACTGCCCATTTTTCTTTTATGTTTCTCTTCAGCGTGATTGAGCTGCCATGATTGTAATAATACAAACCTAAGCTTAAACTAACACTATAAAGACGTAAACCTTGCAGCAAATGCCAATCTTACCTTTAGCCTTAGGTTACTGTCTTAAAAAATATGAAATTTCAGATTGGTTGCTCAAGTCATAGTCAAGTGAACTTTGGTCGCTTTAAACATTATTTCCGACCGGTTGACGGAGTAGGGCTGATGAATTTAAAATACGGACATAAATTATCAATTTCATAAAAATAGTCACCTTGCACGCAAGTCCGTGAATACAAGTACTATGTAAAGTATATAACAAATCACGGATGGGCATTGATGTGCACGCGAAAAGTGCACGCGTTGGTGTCTTTTATGCTGCACGCGCGCTCGCTACGGCCACGACGGTGTGGTGTGGCGTAGCATGGTGTGACGTAGCGTAGCGACCTTTGCTACACAAACTGCATCCGGCCATGGGACCACAATAGAGCTTGAAATTATGAACGCTTGACCCGTGACATATTAAAAATTATAAAGGCAGGTTTAAGCTGGTGTTACGAAATTCTTAATAAACAAGTAATGAGGTTTATTTATAAGCCGACAATGTTGTAGCGTATACAGTCAGACTCAGGCTGGATTAGACAGTTTGGACTTTAAACCGTCCTTATGCCGCGCGCATAAGTCGGACATTGGCATTACGAGAGTCTTAACCTGGTGTGAGCTTGACTGTACCTTTAAACATTCAAATATTTTTATTATTAATCATTTATTTGACAAGCTCTTGACTGTAATCTTATCCCAAGGTAGCCAGCTATAATAGAACCGACAAAGGACACACATAAGATGATTCTAACTATGATGCTATTAATTGTTATGTAAGTAGGCAGTTTTCAAAGTGTTATTCTTGCAGCAATAAGAAAATTCTAGCGTGTGGTTCCTTCTTGTTTTAGTGTATTTGATGATTTCGGTATTTTACAGCCTTTGGCTGCTGTCGTAATCTGGCAATGGCTGCATTTCTTTTCGCATGGCAAGTGTCTCCGTGTTCGGTAGCTCATCAATTAACGGGACGTGTCAATCGCTGCTCATTTCTATTTTGAGCAGTCGGTTGATGCGCAAGAGTGTTCGGAACGCTCACTTTCTATCGACTTTTAATTGTTATGTGCGGCCGGTGCGCGAATCGCGGACACATGCAATTTTACGTGCGGCAATGTTGTTCGTTATTTGCATCGATCACGGATTTGTTTTTAATCACACCCGACATGTTCCTATTCGAATCACTCCAATATTTTGCCTTGCTTGCATTTTTTCTATGCAGTCCAGTAAATCTATATAAACGCTTACACATACCAGTTTTACTCGCAGCTAACCGTTTTCTATAAATAAGACATTTTAATATAGCCTATGTTCATCAGGGATAATGTAGAATTGCAATGGTAAAATATTTTTTTAAATGGTCCAGCAGTTTTGGAGCCTATTCAATTCAATAATCATATCTTTCCTATTTTTAATATTAGTGTAGATATATCACGTCTATATCCCTTGCGAGGTAGACAACGCAACGGTCGTAAATAACGGACATTTACGCCACGTCTGACAAACAGTTGAGAGTCTTTCAGAAAATTTTGTATCACCATAAATGCCACGAGTCCCTTAGTTGCCACTTACGACACCCACGGGAAATAAATGGGGTGATGCTATTCTAAGCCACACATGGCATGCATCACAATTTATGGCAAAACTAAATAGCTGATTATCTGAAGCATGATTTACCTGAGAGAGATTTTTTTCTTAACAACTCTGAAAATATTACCAGCTGGGTTGTTACATGTGATGTGATGTATCTAAGTTATGCATGTGCTATTGAATAACTGCACATAACTTACTGGTATTTCTGGCAGTTCGAGTAGTTTGTCTGTATGGAAGATTAGGCATTCGTGTGTTACATACAACACAACACGATGCGTCTTAAATAGCAACTTTCTTGGCAGGTTTTAAATTAGCACGTTTTTCTCCCTAGCGTGACAATTGCAGCTTGATGTGATACTTAACTTGAGCTTTATTTTATTAATGACCGTCTTGATAGTGCGGCATTCCTGAGTGGTACTTGCAAGGTCTTCCTGATTACTCGTATATGACCGTTGTTTTTTTAGCGTCGTGCTGATGGTAGTTCCCATGCAGATTTCACGAGCGATGCTCTTTAGTTCCGGGTGTGACTAAAGTTTATGTTATAAATATGGACATTAAGTGGATATCTACATGCTCAATGCGCAATGACGATGTCGGGACAATATTGCTACTATAAAATAGATGTGACTTGTAAAACATGAAACGCTAGTGTTATAGTTTCGCGAACTGCTTTTATAAGCAAGTAGTATTTGCATACTGGTTATAAAGTTTGTTAGGGAAATTACTGTACTAACTTACAGGGCGTATTCTAGACGTGAAACTAAACAACTTTTCTGTGTACCATTTTTTCTTAATATGATATAAATATTTGGTCGTCCCAGGCTCCTATATACATTTTGTTGCCGTGTGGTGCCGGCTTAGAAAGCGACTAAAGGAATAGAAGCAGCGTTCCATGTGAATGCAATATCTTGCACTGCGCTCACCAATCCACATGCAGGGCGTGGTGAGTATGGCAATACCCCACAATAAAAATTTATTATTAATTTATTTATTTATTAAAATACAAATTTTGTTGCTGCTTAAGTGGTTGTATGGGAGTGTCCTCTTCGAAAAAAATATATTTGTTCAGTTTCAAATCTAGAACACGCCCTGAAAGTTTGTAGTCATTTCCCTAACATACTGTATAGTCAAGTATGTACTTTAGTAGGTACATGTACCTACGTATTTAATTGTTGAAACACAAAGTACCTTTGCGTGTAGCTACTAGGAAGTTGCACCTGTTGATTCTACAGCGGTAAGTGAGAAATATGACTATTAATTGACGAGTATTGGCCTTACAGTATAATTTTACTGGAATATGTCTTTTTGTTAACTAGTCGTAAGTGCAGACAGCATTCTCCAACCTTTCATAAATAAAAATATCCGTAATTGCTCCTTTGACACGGAATTTCGAGGAGATGATTGAGAAAAATGACTTACAGTGAGAAAGCAAACTGGTTCTGTGTGTAATGCCCTAGGAATGCTAATCGACGCAATTCGCGCCATATAATTATAGTCACGATAATTTTATATACGAGGGTATAAAGTATTTTCCGTAGTAATTGATGTACACAGACACACCAATCGAGCAGGTATTTTTACTATTTAATATGGGTGAAATCGAATGTAAATAATTTATTCGCCCTTTCTGCTCACGCCCAGACACATTATGGTGGCTGAGCATTCACATGTCACATTGAGAATTTCATTATCATTGCTGAAGATACATTGCCTTTAGTAATTTATTGTAAGTATTTCTTATTTAACTTTTGTTTTTGCTTTACGGCGCGGCGGATGTCCATTCTGTAATATGTAATTTTTGTGTCGTTTATCGACGTTTTCGTTTAAAGATTCCAACTGCAATTAGGACCTAATATTTTCTTGAGTTTGTACAACGAGTACTCATCACAATGAAACAATGTTAAACGGATTTAAGTTATGTTTCTTTAGGTATTTTACAATTCCTACGTTTCGAGCTCTTGAAAGTCACGAATGACTAAGGTGTTAGATGTCATTATTTAGAATTTAAATTGTTTTTGTTCTACCGCCATCTATTTCTAATTAGGACCTATTAACAAATGACACGCTAACAGGAATTTCGTCACTACATATGCGATATTTCCAAACCCTGCGACGTCGTCTAAGGAATGCATGGGACCGGCATCGTCCCTTTCACTCAGCGAGTGACAAATCCAAAATTCAACAGCACAGTTTAGCGGTAGTTAGTAGAAACAACGCAGTAGCTCATCTACATGTCTAGCGAGTAAATGCGTGAGTGTGTCGGTTGTGCGGTTTTGCAACGCGCCGGTCGGGGCCCATCAGGTGCTGCACCGACTGCAGTTGCATAAATGTTGCGCAAACGCGTATCGCGGTCACTGCCGCTCGGCATAGCTAAGGGCACGCGGCGCACCCTACGCTCCCTGCGACCGGCAGCGCGCGGCCTACAACCGTAGACCTGTCACTCCTAAAATTCTGATGGATTGCACGACACGTTAATGTACGTCCGAATGCACTAAATCATTGTAAACACAACCGCAGGACGAAGTCGCACGCGCTTAAGTTGTGTAGGTATTAAAGGGCCTGAAGTAAATATTAGCTTTGCGCGTTACATTGTTTTTAATGTGCTGGACCATCGTTTATGTCCTCGTATTTGCTAGGAAACGACACTTAACACTTATCTTCAACGGATGTTTTCGAATAATCTTTTAAGAGACATCAGCGGAGCTTCATTTGTCTGTAGTTTATCTGTTTGCCCAAACAGGTTTGTAGGCTAAGCGGGAAAGACCGCCCACCTTCGCCACAGGTCTCTATCGGTGGTCGTGAGGAATGTTACCACAGACTTGTCGCTGTCGCTTCCGCCAAACAACATTAGAAATATATGGGTCACTGTCACACAGCGCAGCTGTACCGTGGAAACAGAAATGAATCACTGCTTAGGTAGCTTTTATTTCCATTCAAGACTTTCAAGATTATTTTATAGAACTGTATGTGCCGTTTTCTTAACATAAGTACAAGCTTAAATAAACCCACTCACTGGTCGGGAATCCAATAAAAAAGGACCAAGATAGGTCTGTATGGGAAACGCCGTACGGGAAAGTACCTGTCTCGTTTCGTTCACCCGCACCGGAGACAAGGCCATCAGGGATTTTTTATCCTTTTGTATAGAAGATCCTGTCATACCGACATGCCGCGACATCTTTTTGGCATAATAAAAAGTACACATTTCTATGGGATAAATGTTTAACATTCCAGAACTAGCCAGGTACAAGTCCAAGACGGACTTTTTATTCGTTAATAATAAAGGAGGCGCTCCATGTTCACTCGCATGCTATTATAATGGTTATTTTAAAATTGACATGCAATGCTGATGATCGAGTATAGCTGAGATATGTTTAGACCTTAGCGTGTGAGCTCACGCAGAAGACAGATAAAACATACATCAGAGTATCCGAGGGATTGTTCAGCAGGACAAATGATAGGCAAGGCTGCAGGCAAGCCGTAGGATGCCGGTGCTCAAAAAAGAGGGAAGCACTTACAGGCCCCACTAGATTTCCATGAATTGCCATGGTATAAACAAAAACGCACAAAGTAACCCCAAATCCAAGAACAAAACAGATTCATTTCTCATCCAGCAGGTGCACTGCACCATAACAGCCTTCAATAGCCACAACATTCTACTGCTAGACTTGGCCCCCTTTTGGGGAGTAGATATTTGCCATACTCACCACGCTTGGCAGACGGATTTGCAAGCGCAGAGAAATGTGCTGTATTTACATTGAACGTTACCCGTTCCCTGTAGCCTGGATCCACTCCTTCGTCGCCTGCGACACCCACGGGTAGAAATGGAGAGTGAAATGCTTAGTCGGCACCAACATTCATAACGATCCAACATATTTGAATTTTGCATTTTGTTGTTTCAGAGAGTGACCACATGCGGTCCGCCGTGCGGGTCGGCGGGCGCGGGTGCCAGCGCGAGCGCGGCGGCGGCAGGAGCCGGCCTGGTCCGCCGGCTAGCCTCCAGCCTGCAGAGCACGAGTACCGGCTCGCTGCCGGACTACGGCACACAGATCGTCGACCCCTACCGGCTGCTCGAGGACGACCTCAACGGGATATATGAAGACATACGATCGGTGAGTTTTTTTTTATATATTTAAATCAGTAATAGGGTTTCCCTTATTACCCTTTGGGTAAGGAACCATAAAAAAGTATCGCTAGGATTTGATTTAGGTAACTATTGTATGACCTTTTGATTGGACAGCTTCTTGATATGAACACTTTTCTGATTGAACCACTTCCCGATTTGTGCTATTTTTACGGGACAGTTTGCCAATGACATTTGAATTTTGCGTTTCAAAGTTTAAAGAATAAGAATATAAACTTGTATGCGCTTCAATAACTGTATTCTATTTTCTAAATCTTTGATTATTTCCTGTTAAAAATCGACGAAATGGTCATAGAGTAAGCCTTTACGAGGTAATGTTATCGAATTTATGCCATGTTTGTTGTATATCCTATAAAAATATCAAATTCAGCATTGCATTCTATCAGTTTCTTGTAATTTGTTTTACAAAATGTATTTTATGCAAATTTCTGCAGTTATTTTCGTACTTCCCGTTTAAAACTGTTTCGTAATTAGATTATCTATCATGTCCATTCAAAGACCTTGCCTTTCAGTGTCCGAGTATAGGTAGTCGAGTAAACAAATTCTAGAACATTTGAGTTGCAATCTCGTTACTTATATTTTGGTGTTTACATCTGCAAGCAAGGTCTAACTCACTCTTTCGAATATTCTTATTTTAGCGGTCTTAGGTTGTAGGATATGTTCCTGTTCCTATTTACGAGTATATAGGTAACAATATCTTTAGTCTTACAACATAGATTTTGTTGCTTTTGTTTTAGTTTTATAAAATCCATTCCGATTAACCCGAATAAAGTACATAATAACAGTTGAAATTTAAATGAATGATGTATATGAACGCTATAAACGAAATAAACATGAATGATGAAAGCGAAGAGTTAAGACTGAGTCGTATATCAGGGGATTTGATTTTTCTTAATACGAAACTATTATAAGTGTTTATCTCACGTGACTTTGTTATTTCGCAACAAAAATAGTCAGATTCACGATTCCGATCTAGTGAGAGTTGCCAATAGCTGCTGACCTTGAAATGAAAATGGACACTTTCGCTAATCGTATGGTTTGGACTGCACTTCTAGTCTAAATAAAAATATACATGGAACCAAGTATAAGCGCTGTGACAGATGTATTCCCCAATTTATTTCCCAATTACATAATGTGGCGCTGTTTTCATACACATGTATTCCCCAATTGTTTTCTTGAGTAATACGTCTAAAGCAATTGTTCCTTTTTTAAATTGTACTAAGGTTTCTATATGGAATGACCTTTTTATACACATTTTTCAAAAATACTTGCGATACGGAACTTGCTCTTAAGGGCAAATTTTGCTCCTAGGGATGCTCTATCATAGTACACATGTGTGTGCCAAATATGAATCCGATTTTATTCGGTTTTCAAAAAGCGATTTCAAATCAATTCGATATAATAAATTAACAGTTTTGATTCAAAGTCTCGAGAATTAATGCATCATGCATTACAAATCACGCCCACATAATTTCGCCGATGTAATGACACAACCGATGGTCACAACAGGTCACAACCATGCTTGGCTAATATTACAAAAAAATGCATTGCTATGTGGGTGTGACAGTGTGACCGATAGGCGAATAACCTTTAATTTGACTAACCTTTATTGAATATCCTTGTGATGCCGGCTTAGAGTAGCATCACCCCATATCTTTCCCGTGGGTGTCGTAAGAGGCGACTAAGGGACTCGAGGGTGTGAATTGCAATTATAGGCGATGGGCTGACAACCTGTCACTATGGCCATACACAATTTTGCGAATGACCCTCAAAATGTTTGTCAGACGCGGCATAAATGTCAGTTTTTTACGGCTGTTTACGCTCTGCCCACCCCGCAAGGGATAAAGGCGTGATGTATGTTTGTTTTGTTATCAAATAGATTATTATACCTTGCGATAATAGGCTAGGCGTGATGTATGTATGCATGTATCTTATTATGGGTGCTATACTCATGATTTGCTACACCAGTTTCCACAAGGAGTTTATGACTCGATGCATAAGCACATATCTACTACATAATTATTCGAGGGATGTGTATTGCAATTTTAGGCGATGGGCTGACAACCTGTCACTATAGTGATTCACAGTTATCTGATTGACCCTCAAGCTTTTGTCAGACGTGGTGTTAATATCCGTTTTACGGCCGTTAACGCTCTGCCTACCCCGTAAGGGATATAGGCGTGATTTATGTATGTATGTATGTAATTATACCGACAAGATAGATGAGTGAATCATTGGAATGAATGATCCTTTAAATCTTTATTTCCTTACCTAATTCATAATACATACACATACAGGATTTAAAAATATTAGTTGTAAATATTTTAAGGGGTGAACCAGCCCATGATCAAATATTTTTTACATTATGTATAAGCTTCGCTTGTCCTACATGGAGACACTTAATAGAACTTCTGTACGTATTTGTTAGACTGCCGTTGCTCTGTCTGTAAGAAAATTGACATTTAGCTCTTGAAAATGATATAATTAAATTCACGACTACACTCGCCTTAAAATGATTGTACGAAAATAGTATAGTAATAGTATTGTAGTATGTATTCTGTAGTTAATTGAAAGGTGCATGTCCATTGATCAGAAAATGTGTCAAAGGCACAACGTGTCAATGCGCGGGCGGCGATAGTTATGCAATACGCACATTAATGATAGATAGATAGATACATATAAAGACAAAATAGCTGTTCTTTAATATATATTATTTATTGTGCTTAAATTGGTACAGAAGAATACTTTACTAACTTCATAAAAGTGAGCTTAGCTCTATAGAGAGATCTCTTTCAAATAACTACTTACCTACCTATATGATTTTGTGTTTGAAGCCTAGACATTTCTCAAACAAATGAAAAATTTAAATTTAAATAGACTTAAGCATGAAATGCAGTTCTCAACAAATGCTTATGTGATGAGGCGTACGTAAATTTGGCGCAAATTACTTATGATTAAAACGTAAAGAGTAAAGAGTAAGAAGTCTACAATAAAATCATACTTATCTTTTGTATCTTTCGTATGATTTGAAATTTACTCGTATGTTTATTATTCTGCGTAAATTTAATATAGACACGGGACTTCCCATCGAGTTTTTTTACAAAGACTTTAATCTCCTTTATAGAAGCATGCCCATTTAACTTTTGTATGAAACGTCGCTCGGTCCACCTTTAAATACAGAAATATTATGACCTCCGGTTATGTTGTAGATATATTTTTATCTAATAAGCCTACATTAGTTCCTGCTGCTGCTACACACGATAACACACGATAATGCCTGATTTTCTGGTCTCGCTAACAAAAGGCAAAAACGTTATCTAAACATGCATATGCCAGTCTCAAATTCCACCTTCACTTGTAGAGCGTGCGGGAAATTATGTCGCTCCCGTATAGGCTTATACAGTCACTGATTATATCGTCTGTCACAGACGTGTGAGGCCAATGATGAGTTACTGCTGTTACTAGTGGCCTGTAGACCTATGATTGAAACATAAAAATATCTGATAACGTCTTTAAAAATAGTATTACCATGCAATGCAAAATGCCATGTGATGTCGGATGCCATGTGATGTCAGTTTAGAATAGCATCACACTATTTCTTTCCCGTGGGTGTCGTAAGAGGCCTCATCATCATCATTGGCCTCACACGTCTGTGACAGACGATTTAATCAGTGTCTGAGGCAAGACTTTTCATGGCTGTATAAGCCGATACGGGAGCGGCATAATTTTCTGCACGCTCTACAAGTGAAGGTGGAATTTGAGACTGGCACATGCATGTTTAGATGACGTTTTTGCCTTTTGTTAGCGAGACCAGAAAACCAGGCATTATCGTGTGTTTTACGCCCATCAAACACACGCTTACGCCATTCGTCCCTATCCTCAGCAAGCTTCTCCCAGCTTTGATGGTCAATGTTAAACGCAGCCATGTCCCGCTTGGCGCAATCTTTGAAACGCAGCCTAGGTCTTCCAACCCCTCTTTTAGCGTTTGCTACAGCGCCAAGCAGAACACGCCGTGGTAGACGCGAAGGTTCCATCCGGTGCACATGCTCTAGCCACCGCAATCGTCTCTGCTTAAGCAGGGCAGTAAAACTAGGCAGCTGCGCAATTTCTAGAACTCGCTCGTTTGTGACTCTGTCCTTCCAGGTTATATGCAAGATATTTCTTACGCAGCGCATATGAAATGTACTGAGTCGACGTTCCTGTTTTGCATACGATGTCCAGGTTTCAGCTCCGTACAAGAGTATGCTTAAAACGTAAGTTTGATAAACAATAATCTTGGTTTTTGTGGTCAGGTGTTTATTGTTCCATACTCTTGTACTGAGCTTGCCGAACATGGTCGCCGCCTTGCCGATTCGCGTGTCTATCTCAGCATCGAGCGTGAGATTATTCGACACAGTCGACCCCAGGTATCAAAACTTATCGACTATGCTCAAGGGAACACCGGCTAGCATGATGTGTGCATCTGCGCCTTGAGCTAGAACTACTGTTTTTTTGGCATTAATGGTCATAGAGAGCACGCATACGAAAACTTATTGACAAAACTCGTCGTAAGAGGTCTATATATATAGATAACCTGTCACTATTGTAATACACAATTATCTGAATTTGTCAGACGTGGCGTGAATGACCGTTTTTACGGCTGCTTACGCTCTGCCTACCCCGCAAGGGATATCGGCGTGATATATTATTATGTATGTATTATACATGTATGTATGTATGAGTCATGCTCATGACTGTTACTCTTAATTAAAGAATCCTGTTGAGCCTTGTTGAACTTATCTACGTAAATTATCTCAATAAAAGTAAATTGAAGTGCTTGTCATTTAAATGGCATGAGGCTTACTTTCATCACCACATTCTCACATTCCTCGGAGATCGCTGACGGGATTTCTCAAGGTCACCTGGCAACGTCCACGACTGTACTATCTTTCAGCTATATCATTACTTCGACGTATATGTCACTTTGATATTGAATTAAAGATCACATTAACATACCTTCCCCCATTAATGTAGATAAGCTCAAGTACTAAATTTCCAAGCATTTTTATTCACAAGTAAAGCCTTTATAACTACTTATTCTATCTTATGAAAGCTTATTTTAAGCCTGTTTTTGTTTAGCATGTTTATTTCATTGTCATCAGTCCTATTGACGCGTCCTTGAGTGTCGCACTCTAATCATAAAATCTGAGCCACGTGCGTTCTTATCAATCACAAAGGCACGCTGCTGTGACACTGTCCTTTATATAGGTTGTTTGGCAGAGGAGTCAAGGAGTGAAAATTTTTCAGGTTGTATTGTAGACGTGCAACTTAACAATCTTCTGTAAACAACTTTTAGTCGAAAAATCAAAAATAGTCCTTCCGATAGAAAGCGATTGGTTTTTCAACATTTCTGTATATGACGGACAATTATTTCCCAACTAAGGCAACTTAAGGCCTTCATATACGGCGATGGGAAGATGTTCCCACCTAAAATTGAACCTTAAATACCCGCAATAGATTTCAAAACCAATAGAAAAATGGTACATGCTCTGCCCGTTTAAGGATTAAGAGATGTTGGTTTAGTTTCACATCTAGAACATGCGCTGAAAATATTCTCACTCCTCAGTTAAACACCCTGCATTATTCTTATCTCGTGCAAGAAGGTACGCGTTTGTTTATAGCATGTACAAGCTATAAGGGTTTAGTGACTCCGGATCTGCAGCCTTGAGAGTAGCTTGTATGCCATGCAGCTGGGTGACAGCCGGCTCGCCTACTTTCCGTTTGGAAAACTCGTCCACAACTAGGCCCCTTGAATGCTGCAGCGCCGGTTGCACATTTCTAAACGCACCTTACGTTTCCTGCCTTATCTTCCACCATTCATTATTTCACTCTGCGATTAGTATTGAACTTCACCCAAAGTATGTAGTAAGTATCTGTAGTTGAGTCATGATTCGAATGTCATTCACAGAGTAGGTATGCGTAACTTTATATAATACGACATACATACACACACATATCACGCCTTTATCTCTTGCGGGATAGACAGAGCGATAAAAGCCACGTCTGACAAATATTTGAGGGCCGTTTCAGAAAAATCATGTATCACTTCACACAAGTTGTCAGCCTGTCGCCGTAAAATCGTATGCACATGAAACCCTCGAGTCCCTTAGTCGTCCTTAACGATACTTAATTTATCTAACTATATATTGTACAAAAGAAAAGTTACAGGAAGACAAAACATGTATACATTGATGGTTTAAAATTTCATCAAAATGTCCCATTCATAAAATATTCTATGGTTGGCTATAGTTTCTTTTTCGCTGGTTACTGAAATTCCTTTTCTAGGTAAATACAAAAATGTATGACGATTATTTGATCAAATATATTAACACTAAGTCGCCATTAAGTCGCTATCATCTGGGTGCTAATTCTACGTATTTGATACCTAAGCACCTACTTAAGATGGTGCTACTAACGTAATTAGCGCAAAATGTAAACAATATTCATTATTCACGGAAAAGACACTAAAGACCATACACAATGCTTACGTTTGTTTAACTTGTGGTAAAATTTTCTCTGCACACTTTCCTGTTCCAACTTCCAACCTCGCTACGGTACCTACAAGTAGTCAGTCAGTAGATATACATACATACATAAATCACGCCTCTTTCCCGGAGGGGTAGGCAGAGACTACTTCCTTCCACTTACTACGATCCTGGCATACTTCTTTCGCCTCCTCTCCATTCATCAATCTCTTTATGCATGCTCGTCGGTTTAGGGTACTCTTGACCTGACCGTTCTTTAGCGTGCTATTTGACCCCGATTTGATCGATTTGTCAGTCAGTAGAATGTAATTTTTTTAAGTATCTTTGTTTATGCAGGAAACTACTTGAGCTTCTCTTTTTAAAATACGAGACTGATATGTTAACATGGATAGATAGATAGATAGGACAAAGTACATGGGCGTACCCAGGAGGACCCCTGGATCAAGGGTACTCCCTCTAACTATAGACTGTTTTTGAAATAGCTTTTTACTTTTTTGGTATGATTTTGTCCTAATTTGATTTACTAGGTATACTCGCCAACCTGCCGACTAGGTACGCCCATGACAAAGCATCTTATTTTTTTTATATCCGCTCTTATTGCTCAGTCTCAATTTGCGTTACAAAAGTATAAATTTTATTACTGTTCTAAACGTTCTAATGTTTTGTACTAAAATATTTTAAACTTGAATTAGACGATACCGTAATAATGAATGGTCGTTGCGCTGGCCGAGATGGAAAGTGGCGTGTGAAACCGCGCGAAACTTGGACATTGACCTTGTTCTCGGCTCTTGCGCCGGCGCAGCACGACTACACCACCAGTACACCACCACTATACCACCAGTACACTGCCACCGCATTATCACAACATTACACTATTATAATTTACATTTCTTTTTTTTAAATACACATGAACTTTATTTAATCATATACGCAAAACAAAAATCAAAATTATGCCAATAAAAAACTTCTTCCAGAGCGGCGCACCGAGGCAGAGTACCCAAAATGCTGGCAACATTACCTCTCTGTATTGCCAACTTATTCTTTGAGCAAACAACTGCCAGCTCTCGGGTCACCCAAAGCCTCGATAAGCCGCCCCGAAATGTCTTTTAAAAAAGCCTTGGCAGCCGGGCCCCAGGGGCCCATTGTCTCGATGGCAAAAGGCACAAACGTATAAACATCCCCCAGACTCGAGTATTTCCTCCTTTTTAAGTTAGAACTATTATATACTTACTATGATACTTACCTATTAACTGTGAAATGACATAACAGCACCGCGTGGGGCATTACCCCAAGTGTTACAAGGATAGCACTGAATAGGTAATTAAAATAATGAACCTTTTAAATTATTAGATTATACACTACCGTTGCGAGTTTGTGACCAGATATTGTCATGGACGCTAGTAACTAGTGAACAAACTGATTAAAACATGATTTTTGCTAAATACTAGTTGTAAAAAATTTACTGCAAATATTTTACGTGGTTAATTAAGGGTATACCAGCCCATAAACAACTTTTCCCGAGGAACTTAGCTCAAAATATCTAAAATAAATTGGACTTCCCATACAAAATGTTACAGCCGGCCGGAAGAAAATTTACTTACAGATATTTGTGCTGCGTGGGGTCGAACCCACGGCCCTCGGCGTAGCAGGCAAGTCGAGCCAGTCAAGTTTTTATATCCTGGTGTACCGAAAACTTTGGAGGCATGATCTGATCATGAAACTGAACTAATTTCACTATGGTGCCTATGTTGGGAAACCAGAAAGAAAATGACCTCCCGTAAACATTCTCGATCAGCTGACTTTATATGGAGACAAGTTTTTTTTTCATTTAGGCTCCATAGTAAAAGTTGTTCAGTTTTATAGTCTTTATCATGCCTGCCAAATTTCGATACTCCCAGTAATTTAAGACAGTCATATTCGCCACACTTTATGACGATAGGTAGGCATTTTTTTTTTAATTTCAAAAACCTTGTTATCTAATTTGCAGCCTCCTGCAAATCACATTGTAACCAAGACCACGCCACGACTTAAACAAACTATGTTGTAACGCAAACAAATTAGAAATCGACGAGTAGGTGTGTGCGACCTAAGATCTTCCCTTTTAAGGTTTCCTTACGTGACACGTGCTAACAAAATATACGTATGTTTCATAGTTCGACGTCAAATGATTTATCACCATTTTAATTTATTGTTTCACCTTTAACTTTTTTGACTTAGCTACTCTCAATTTTTTTTTGGCTTAGTTACTCTAATTTGTACATAACTATTATTTTCATATAGGTAAGGGACATTGCATCACAATGACCATGCACCTACTAATTCTAAATTTTACCTCAATACAAAAACAGATCAAAATAATATTTTCTTCTTGTAAGTGCTTTTCGAATGACAAGAACTTATCTTCCCATATTAATAGGACTTATATTGGCATGTAAAATAAACCCAACAATAACAATGTCACATTAAAGATTACAGCATAAATGAAGACAAATTCAATAGCTACTAAACGAATGATCGGTACCGTCTGAGTGATTTGTCGCCGTTAAATCGAAAGTGAGCCGAAACTGTACTTGCCTATAATATACTGGGTGTCAGGGTCAACCCTTGAAGTACTGAAAAGGTACATGCATACCATAAAACTGAACTTTGCCCTAGGAACATAATTGTTGGTTTTTTTACTCTTTATAGTAAAGTCAGCTGATCGTGATTTTGACTTCTATGTCGTTTTTTTGTAGTTTACTGACATATATTTCTAAGGGAAGTTATTCAGTTTTATGGTTTGAATGCGCCCTATCAGTATTTAGAGAGCTGTACGTTACATCCTGTATGTCTCAAATCAAGTACGAATAGCACATGTGAGAAATGAGGTGTGGCATAGAGCAACACATTGGTTGCAATAGCCGCAATGTCCGCGCAAACCAGTCCAGCCAGCGTGTTGCAAACAGCGCTGCAGCGGCAACCACATGTGGCTGTCTCGGAATTCAGACAGATTTTTTTCACAATTTCTAAATCTGTTAATAATTTTGAACTCGTTACTTATCATTAGTCACATGCCCAGTCACATTGGTAGTAGGAGGTTGAAAAACTCTGATAACAGAGCCATCGGGTCGTTCGTCGACTCGAAGTCTGCTCGTCGACGTAGAAGAACATGCCCCATTTAAAAGTAGAGTTTTTCGTAGCTTCTAACTACTTGTGAAATGAGAGTCAGTTTAAACACTACGCATTTCGTAGCCGTTACTTATCATCAATCGCGTATCAATACGATTAAAACACGAAAATTGCATTGAACAGTAAAAATCAATCATAAAAATCTAGCAACAGTAGAGAACTTGCATAATTGCATCGCTGGCAGGATTTTAACCTGCGTCTTTCGCTATCACTAGTAGCGACGCTTCTACCAATTCGGTGCAATTTTGCGAATACTCCAAAATTTTATACCCAACACATTAAAGTGTTTAAAAAAAAAATGTACTCAATCTAGTAGCGTTGTACTTCTAGGTCAGTTGCTAGAACAACATACGATAAATATAAAAGAGACACTAACTTCTATAACTATAACAGCCACAACAGTCTACTACTAAACATGTGCCTCCCCTTATGAGGGGGTATTTGCCATTGTCACCACGCTCGGCAGGTGAATTAGCGACCGCAGTGCAAGGTGTTGTATTCACTGAGAACGCTGCTGCCCATTCCCTGGATTCATCCCTTAGTCAGCTTTTACGACACCTACGGGTAACTTAACTTAAGGCGTGATATGTGTATGTATGTACGGGTAGGTGAGCTGATGCTATTCTAAGCAGGCATAAAATGTGTCTTATTTTTCGTGTGAGACACCGAGTCATCCAACGACCCTAGTGTCAGAGTTTTTGAACCGCCTGCAACTAGTAGATGGGCTCTAACATGGTTGTGTAACGACCGTCGTCTAAGTAATCATAGACAGCAACCGAGACCGACGGCTTAACGTGCCCTTCTAAGCACGGAACCATCTCTCTTTTCGGACAATTAGGTGGTTCAGCCTGCAATATCCTAACATGACTGAGAACAAATTCACAAAGCGATAAATATCAACTTTGTGAGTGCCCCACTGGGATTCGAACACGGAACCTTTGCGTCGCAATACCACTGCGCCACATCTGCCGTCAATTACACTGCAAAATAGACAAAACAAAACATAACCCTTGAATCGTAGACAGACTTATCTGAAGTCAGACGCGCAGTCTGCAAACCGCACTGACCACAAAGAATTTCAAACCACAAGTTACTAAACAATGTTACCTTGTCTTGTGCTTTGGAGAGCTGCATGCATTTAAAAAAAATCTGCTTAGCGCGAGTCGGACTTGAAGAGTTCCATACCATTACGTATAAAAACAATTATCGTATGGGAGCTTTAAATATCAACGTATTTTGTTAATTATTTATTTGTGTTTATAGCAGCAACAGTAGGTAATACATATTCAGTGAAAATTTCAACTATCGAGCTATTAACGCTCATGAGATACAGCCTACGAACCATTATAGATGCAATCGAGTAAAAATAGCAGGTTTTTTGTATGGGAGCTTAATTTTAAATTTAAAAGCAGCATTGATTTACAACATCTGTGTAATTACAACGGTCTAACTATCATGGTTTACGTTGCGTATAAAATACAGCCTTATAGACACAAAAAGACAAACAGACGGCAGAGTCTTAGTAATAGGGTGCTGTTTTGACGCTTTGGGTACGGAACCCTAATAAAATAAAGCTGCAAATAAAAAACAAGTGCAATGATTAAGTACCTCTTTTTCGCAATTGTAATGCTGTTGTTGCATTTACGTTCAGTACTAGTCATTATTTGGGTTTTCGTCATATTGCAACAGACTATGTGCATCTAAGAAGAGCTATTATAACTTGTTTAACACAGTTGGTAATTTAGTCTAATAGTAATATATAATAATACCAAACTTTTAGGTTTTCTGTTTAGTTTGAGCGCGGCACCTTAATTATATTTCATAATTTTCGTAATATAAGTTTTCATAATTACTTGATCCTTCCCTTCAATATGTAAATTTTCGACAGATTTATTTTTGGTAGGCAGGTTGTTGCCATAATTCCCGTCTTTTGCTAGAATGTTCGCAAATGCAAATTAAGCCTGAACTAATAACATAGATTATAGGTCATACTTCTCTTACATAATGAACAACAAATTCCGTCCTTCGCTAGAATATTAGCAATTAAACATGTATGCAAATCTGGTTAAAATTAAAAAGATGGGGATTATGACCTGTTTCATTATAATACATGTTTCAAAGATTTTTTTTTAGTTTTATATTGCATAATAAATCGATTGTCTTGAATTCTGTTTGAAAAAGAACAATAATATTTGGCACTTCGCTACATGTTTTCATTCTTCGTAGCAATGTCTACGAAAGCGTAGCAACAGAACAAAATTTATTTACTTCTTATGAAGTTTGTGACATGTTTATGTTGAGCGTTTATATTTTCTGTATTAGTTGAAATGTAGTTGTAATTAATAAAATGAAAACAGTTTCTCGTAGTTTACCATCGAATTCTTCGTAGCGTCGAAGTAAGTTATCACAAGCCAACTTGATTGTAGTACTATTTGAGCTAATATAGAATGACGATTTTTGTATCGATTAGACCCATCTCGACTGTAGCCCCTCTGTCGCAGGAGCTGGAGCGGAACACGAACCAGGAGGAGCTGAACACCATAGCCACATACTACTTCGACGGCCAGGGGAAGGCGCTGCGGCCCATGGTCGCCATACTGATGGCGCGCGCCGTCAACTACCACGTCTACGGAGAAAACAGGTCAGTATACATTTGAATACATGGTTATTTTTGTTTAGTATATACGGAAAATTTACTGTGTGATTCTACTTAGGATTACAAGCAACTTTTCTAGTAGAGTAGAGTTTGGTAGAGTATTTATTCGGAGACGGCCTTATAGTAAAAGTTACTCATAATCATGCGTAAAATCACCCTGCAAAATTAGCGCACTGACTTAATAACCCTCTATATAAGGGCGTCCGCTACGATTATATGCGTGTGATTTGGCGAGTGGTCAATCATATAACTACTTATTAACATAATGCGGCACTAGATTGAAGAACTAGTATCAAAGGAATTTAATATATTTTCCTGGATCCGGGATTAACTAAACCACAATGCGGTGATCACAACGAGGTGAAGTCAAAAAGCAAAAAAGATGCAATAAAAAACTGTGTATTCAATAAAACAAAGATTTTTCAAGTTTAAATTTATAAATTTGACTGTCTGGATGTAAACAACACAATCAATATTACTTACAAAAGACGTATTTGTTCGCCACGAAAAAATATCTGATTCCCTCAGGAAAACAGGTAGCAGCGGATGAAACCGCTGGGCTGGCCCGTAGTAGTTTATTTTTTTTTATTGCTTGAGATTGTTACTGCCATTGATTATGTATGATTACGCAAACACTTTTTGTTAGAACATATAAATTGAAAGTCCTTACGCATTATTATTAATATTTCTATTCTCATTTTATTTGCAATTTATTCAACTTGCAGTTATATGTAATTTAATGAACTTGCGGTTAAAACTTTTTCCCTTGAATCGCTATGTCGTTATTGTTGTGGCGGTAAATCAGCCATAAGTAACCTGGTTAGCTAGTTGTTACTTTGAGAAAAATGCGCTTTTCTGCTAGCTTCCAGGCTCAAAATTAGACAGAATTTCAGTCTTGCTAAAAGTTTGCCTTCTCTTTGCAACACATGCACATGCTGAGTCAGTCCCTTTTCACTGACCAATGTACGTAAACTTTCATTTATGTGTGCTTTCTTTCTATTTCTATTTTAGTTTTGTAATTCTTTTTGGAATTGAATATTTTCTATCTATTTATCTGTCTATACATTATCCTTGGTAAAAGTTGACAAATACTCGAATAGTTAACAACTCGTGCTTGCTGGTTAGAAAAATAACACCAATAAGTTGTCACAAACTTATCCTTGAAAAATAACTTACGCGTATATGACCATGTTCGCGAAGTGTTAAAGATGTGTCATTCATTCATTTTCATTACAGAATCAGGTCACCTTGACCTCAGTACTTTAAACGGTTTTCCCTGCCTTTAGTTACAAATAAGTGATATCTAATCAATTATCATATTACTGCTAGTTTTACAACGTAAGTTTTTAACTTCTCGCCTACATTGTATATTGTCAATTGAGCAGACGGGAATCCCAAGTGGAATTATTATAGTCACCAAGCACGTTGGGATTATTTCAATAAATGAATAGGTTGATTCTGGATTACGCAGTGTCTTCACGTATGCTTTGATTTGCGGTTCATTCTGGTCTTGTCATGATGGGAATATAAGTAAGCTGAGTGTAGGGAAACTCATCTCATCAGACTAACAAGTAAAGCCGAAAAAGTGTAAAAGAGTCTCTTAAAAAGAATTTATAGACCAAAAATAAAAGCCGTAGTGCCGTTTTGCATCGCAGCACTATTTTGACAATCGAAAAGTTTAACTGCAGTTGCCATTATTTCGTTAGCGTTATTTCATAGGCGTCATCATTTCAATAAACTGAAGATAACCAGCAATGTATGTCAAATCGAAATTCGTTAGAGGGGATGTGTAGAACTAACCTAGATTATTGTTGTGATTATTTTATCCACTGATGATTATAAATAATATTATTATATTTGGATTCTTTTGTAACACCTTGTATATTTAAAATGACACGTGGATTGATTAATTACATTGCATTGTTAGGTGAGGTAACTGTGATTTAAGTACGTGTCGACAGGAATTGATTTTAGTGCTGACATTTTACATTAACTTAGCTGTATATTACCTATGCAATGTTTCTAAATTGGGTGTTAGAAGAATTATATTTTTTCTTTTGTTCGTAGGTTATTTATTATTATCTACGTCTATTATTCGGAGGTTATGTAATAAAAAATAGGTGTGCTCAAAAGATTGCTTTATTTTTTTTATTTGTTGAATGCAACCTTGACGTGACCGTTTGAACTTTAAATTGAATCCGGCTACATGATTGGAAGTTTGCTTTCATATTTTATAATTTGTCCAAATTCCATTTGTTACTAAGCGAAAGTTAGAATTTTTTATTTTACTATGTGCAAACATCAACTAAACATATGATTTACCTAAAAAATGCTGATACCTAAGCAACAAATTTTGGTGGAATATGTATAGACCGAAATATCAAAAAGAACTTGAACCAGAAGGTACTTTAAGAAAAAAATAAGAGCAAAAAAAGAAAAATTTCAAGATTTTAAAAAGAAAAACGGTGGCCCAGAGTAAAAGAGGATGGAAAGAGAAGAAGGCTTTGCCCAGCTTTGGGACGATGTAGGCTAATAATTAAGATAAGATTACGTTTAGTCTGGGTGGTCATATACAATGTACATCTCTCAAAACCACGGTAAACTAACAGATTTGAAGTGTATTAAAGTTCAAAGTAGTATTTGCTTTGGGCAGATTCGGAACTATACCATGGATTTGACGATATCTTAGACTGTCCTATGACCTAGACTAGAGTCAAGAGTAAACCCATCATTATAAAAAAAAAAGTATATTGTTCATGATTTACAAAAAAAAATACATCAGTCACTTCCCATATTACAAGCATTGCTTAGTTTGGGGCGCTGTGTGTCTCGTCTAGGGATATTTATTTTATATTATTATAATAATAATGACTTTATTTGCCAGAATACAGTAGTTAATTAAGATGTTACAGTATTATATCTCCTTGTACTTTACCTGCATACAGTCGGTGCGCAAATTTTAAATTTAACTTTACACATGTCAATCTTGTTTAATAATTCTAAATACTCATTTATAAAAACACTTATCTGTAAACCAGTTAGTCACAGCTTTCTTAAACAATATAATATGACTAGCCTATCAGATCCCACTGCTAGGCAAAGAAAGGCCGCGGTTTTCCACTTGTCGCGGTCTTGTGCAACCTCGGTCTAAATCGGCATCGACATTTATTTATTTTATTTATTTAATCCAGTGCACTGCTGCCGTCCCAGCGGCAAGTGGCGATGATCAGTGAGATGATCCACTCGGCGTCGCTGATCCACGATGACGTGATCGACCAGAGCGACTTCCGCCGCGGGAAACCCTCCGTCAATGTGCTCTGGAACCACAAAAAGGTAAGCGCCACTTAATTTATTACTAGATTTCTGCCCAGAGGTTTCACCCGCTGCTAAGAATTTCCCCCGGGAATAAGACAGTTTAATATAGCCTATGTTCATCAGGGATAATGTAGGATTCTAAAAATCTTGACTTCAATTTGAAACAAATATCGTTTTCAGATGGTGGTGGCGTAGAGTTACATGCCGTGTGATTAACCTGGCCAGCCCCATGGCAGTGCTTTGATTTTTATTTTTTTTATCCCGCCCGAGCCAGTTTTCTATTAGGTCATAACAAAATTGTAATAAAAAAAAAGAAAATTGTGTGATACAAATTTAGTTTTTTAGATTGACGGTTCATGACGTCAATAAGTGATAATACTATCCTACATTGAATAAAAAAAATTAATTTCAATTAACGGTAAAAGAATTTTTTAAATCGGTCTAGTAGTTTCGGAGCCTATTCAATTCAAACAAACAATAAATAAAATCATGTTTCTAATATTAGTGTAGATTATATAATTATTATTTAAGTGTGATGCCGGCTTAGAATAGCATCACCCGATTTCTTTCCCGTGGGAGTCGTAGGAGGCGACTAAGGGACTTGAGGGTGTCTATTGCAATTTTAGGCGATGGGCTGACAACCTGTCACTATGGCGATACACAAATTTCCGAATGACCCTCAAACATATGTCAGAAGTGGCGTAAATGTCCGTTTTTGCGGCCGTTTACGCTCTGCCTACCCCGCAAGGGATAATATGCGTGATATGTGTATGTATGTATTATTTTAGTGTAGATTTTTTTAATGCATTATTTTATGTTTTTGTCGTCTTTTTTTATACCGAGTAACGGACAGCCCTTCGAATACTGATAGGGTGCATGAAACATAAAACTGGACAACTTTCCCCTAGAAACATATGTCAGGAAACGCCAAAAAAATGACCTTCCATACAAAATCACAATCAGCTGACTGCATTCACTATGGGAAGTCTGTTTTTTTACGTTTCCTGAAATATGTTCCTAGGGGAAAGTTGTTCAGTTTCATGGTCTGCATGTACCCTATCAGTACTCGGAGGGCTATCCCTTACACCCTATAATATAGTAATGATTAAATGTAATCATTACGCTGGTACGAATAATGTGGCGTAGTTTGTACATTTTTAAATGAAAAAGTAGTTATTGTGGCATAACTGTAATAGTTAGACATATGGTATCGCGGACATTATCATAGATATTGATGTCTTCTATAAAACTGTAGTACATCACTTTGCTCTATTGTCAATACTTTCCACAGCGTACGCAATATAAGATATTTTTTGGTACATTTTTCACACGTTGGGTTACATTATCGAAATTTTCACGCGGATCCCTATTTTTTTCTCGTATAAAATATAGCCTATGTTCATCAGGAATAATGTAGGATTCTAATGGTGAAAGAATTTTTAAAATCGGGCCAGTAGTTTCGGAGCCTATTCGATGCAAACAAACAAACAAACAAACAATCAAATCTTTCCTCTTTATAATATTAGTGTAGATTTCTGCCCAGAGGTTTCACCCGCTGCCACTCCTTTTCCCGTGGTAATAGTTGTTTTCCCGCGGTAAAAAGTAGCCTATGTGTTATTCCAAGTTATACACTACCTGTGTTTAAAATTTCATCCAAATCGGTCAAGCCGTTTGAGCGTGGAGAGGTAACTAACATACATACCTACACACACCACGCCTATAATCCCTTGCGGGGTAGGCAGAGCATAAACGGCCGCATAAAACGGTCATTTTCGCCACGTCTGACAAACATTTGAGGGTCATCCGAAAAATTGTGTATTGCCATAGTGACAGGTTGTCAGCCCATCGCCTAAAATTGCAATACACACCCTCGAGACCCTTACTCGCCTCTTACGACTCCCACGGGCAAGCAATGGGGTGATGCTATTCTAAGCCGGCATAACACGGCATTTATAATATTAGTCCGCATTATTACTCCTTGTGACGTTGTACTGCAAGGCAAAGACCTCAATCCTCTTCCTATTTTGGCCCGCCTTCATCCAATTTCGGTCATGCGCATGTAGGTCGTCCTTCCATCTCTTTCTTGACATTAGGAGGGACCCAAATAGTCCAAGTTTTTTCCCAAAGCGCATCCAACTTCCTTGCAATGAGACCAGCCCAATCACATTTGAAAATTTCGCTACCTACTAGTATCTCATAATCTTTTTTTTTATCAAAGCCATTATCTTAATAGCATGCGTGATCATTTCGAGGCATTAGATCACACAAGCCACTTATTATTCATCCGGACTGTTTAAAATTTTACTGACGACTACATTGAGCAAAAGCCTCATCTACACTGGTACAGCATATGTACCAGTCATATCATACCTTGTTACTCTCACTTAAAGTTTCATAACCTGTGAAAAAACATATCAATAGTAGGTACACTAGGCCTGAAAATCACTTGTTTGCCTGACTTAATAATTACACACACATCTTTCAAATCAAATGTTTGAAATAGAATAATGTCCCGTATCATGGCTGCTACGAAAAACTCACTTGTATTCCATAATGGATTATTAGCAACGTTATATTTATTATTTTTATGATCGCATCATATCATATCACTTAACATTCATTCAAAATTATGGTCTTCTTTTTGTTGAGTATATTTATTTCTATCATAATAAACTTATGAACTGTGTTAAATTCTAATAAAATATTATATGAACTGTTAACAGTTAATAAGATTATTAAAGCTTAAGAGAATCGACTACCGAGCTCTCGTCCATACAAAAAGAGAAAACGTTTTCCTACCCCTAAATGTAATCCGATCTCAATGATTTTTTAGAATGTTGTTGACACAGTAAAAAACTAGGTTTATAGTTTTTCCTTTTTTCGAATTTTGCAATTGATTGAAAATTATAGGCGTCTAAAAGTCACTTTTTTAATGACAAAATCTTCCTTGAAGTAAAACGTTTGTATTTTAAAAACCAAGTAGTTTTCAGAAAAAATAAAAAGCTATAAACCTAGAATATAATATGCTGAAACGATGGACACCAAAATCAAAACTATTGGTTGTGATTTAGTATGTGGGAAACGTTTTCTCCCGAGACGCAAATTTCACCTTAAAAATACCTACAGTCAGTCGCGAGCGGCAACGCTCTCTATCGCACTATCGGGGGTCGGGGGGTGAAGTAATGTTTCACGTATTATAGAGATGTTAACGAAAAAGTCGATAGTAGAGATGAGAAAGGAATCGATATCCCTTAATACCAATTTCTGTTTCTAGATGTAAGGAGAAGATAAATTTCGCTCCTACTTACATACATATTACAATAGGTTATCGGACTGCTCCAGAAAGATGGTATAGTACTTTACTATGCAAGTTTGGTAAATTGAAAATTACGATCAAGGCAAAGTAATCAACAACTACCAATTTTAGTGTAAACTAACTAATTATTAACTTATTTTTCAATCGAGCTTGTAAATGTTAGTAATAGTAAACGAGTGTTTAACGTAATGACCCCTTTCTGCTGGCAGAATGCGTGGTTCTAAAGTTACATAATTCTTAAAACGGAAAAGTTGAAAATTTAATAAATATTTTTAAAAAACTGATTCCCGACAACGGGAAAATTCGAAACAATGAAAACGTTTTATGAGTTTTGATTATTTATTTATTTATTATTATTTATTTATTTATTATTATTATGTCTTAAACTTCTTAACAGATTTCGATGAAACTTGAATTGTTCCCTAATTGTTGTTATAGTATATAGATTACAAAATGTTCAAAATATGTGTATACCTACCTACTTAGTGAGGTGTAGGTAGGTAAACAAAACACAAACCAAACATTATTCTTTCTCTTGAAGTGAAATTTCTTCTTGCGGACAAATAAACGTATTTGTTTCTTTTTGCCCCTTCTAAAAGTATTTTCCTAATTTTCCTCCATTTTTTTATATCAAGGATGGGTTAGCTCTTGACTCTAGTCTAGGTCATAAGACAGAGACAGAGTCTAAGATGGAGCGAGCTCACCCAGAAGAAGCCTGTTCACTCTTACTTTGAAGAGATTAGGGTTGTATGCGTTGGAAACACAGACGCAGGTAGTGAGTTCCACGCTTTAGCAGTGCGCATTATAAATGATGACTGGAAACGCTTAGTCCGAATTGGTGGAATGGCAACCAGGAATGGATGGTATCCGGCGGTGCGTCTGGATGTCCGAGGGTAGAAGGGAGCTGGTGGAACAAGGTCGTGAAGCTCTTGAGCACACTCTCCAAAGTACAATCTGTAAAAAACCGACAAACAGACTTGTGCTTTGTAAAGAGTTAAAAGCTGTCCAGGCGTAAAGTATTGCTTCACTCTATTCAGGATGCCCAGCTTCTTAGCCGCCGTTTGAGCTTTGTACTCGATGGTCGCGCCGAAGTTTAGATTTGATGTCAACTCCATGCTTAGAAGCTCAAGCCTGTCAGTAACAGGGACAGATGTACTCCGAAAAATAAGTGTCCAGTCGAAAAGATTCTTTTTTGCAGTGAAAAGACACGCCTGTGTTTTGGTGGCGTTGAATGAGACCAGATTGTCGTCGCCCCATTGGGAGACAAGGCTTAAGGTCAGATCTGTTCGCTCTACCATGGCCTTTCTTAACGAACGAATTTCATCCCCACTGGTTTTTTTACCTTGCAAGTATCTCTCTGAAATGGTACTAGCATCTGCGTATCCAACAATACCATGCTGAAGAAGGTCATTGATGTGCAGCAGGAAAAGAGTTGCAGAGAGAACAGACCCCTGAGGAACTCCGGCCTCAATGGCCGTAAGGTCAGAGGAGCAGCCGTCAACGACTACTTTGATGGGCCGTTCACTAAGGAAGTCCGAAATCCAAGTACAAAAATCAGCTGGGATGCCATAAGCAGGAAGCTTGCTGAGCAGACTTGCATACCAGACTCTGTTAAAGACCTTCGAGATATCGAGTGAAACGGCAAGTGCTTCGCCGTGTTACTCGATAGCTTCGCCCCAGCAGTGTGTGACATACACAAGAAGATCACCAGTAGACCGCCCCCGGCGAAAGCTATATTGACGGTCACTGAGATCATTGTCTTCAAGGTATGTCAGCAACTTACTGTTGAGTACCCTCTCCATTATCTTGCATAGGATGGAGGTGATGGAAATTGGGCGGTAATGGGCAGGGTCAGCACGGTCGCCCTTTTTGGGAATTGGTTGCACATTAGCAAGCTTCCAGGCCCCTGGCACCGTTCTTTCTTTAAGAGAGAGGCGGAACAAGCGTGTCAGCACAGGAGACAGTTCAGGCGCACATAGTCATAGCCATTATCGTGTGACTATTAATAAATCGGAACCTGCAATAATTATAAAATAATGTTATACCTACATTAGGTACATACCTATTCAGTTTTAGGTATGAGACCACGAATCCGAAAAAAAATTTGGTACTTGAAAACATTATAGTTAGTTGTAATGTGATAGATAATTATAGCAGCAAATGCAGTAGTTTTGTAGTCTAATCAAAGTCAAAAATCATAATATTTCGTAAATATCAACCTACCTACTACCTAGGTACAGTCTATTATGATTAAGCTACACAGGGGTACTCCAAACAAATCGAAATATTTTTATATCCAGTAAAAATATTAAAGATCTAAAAAAAAGACTGGTACAAAATAACTTCCTCTACAAGAATGTTTTATTGGGAATTATTATATTTCAATTCGTTTTAAGAATCCCCATGTAACTTATTAATTTTCTGTGTGTAGGTACTTACTTTTTTCAAGCTAAATCATCAAAAAATATTTAGTTTAAGTATACACATTACATAACATAGGTAGTAAAATACTTACTTGGATTTATCAAAATAATCCTCAATTTAGTTTCGGTTACGCCATAATGATCTATCTAAGAAAACAAAATAGCACCCCGCGTTGCGCAGTCGTCGTCGCTGCGCTCGCAGGGCTGGTGGCAGCGTTTGTCTGTGTGCGTGAGGTTCTGTGTATGTGTTGTGCGCACTACGCGGGGACTTCAGCGCGCGAGCGACAGAATGAGTTTTCTTAAATACCTAATTTTTTGAAATGGCGAAGGTATTCTTCCCTCTTAATGTCACGTGTGTATGTAGGAATTTGCGTCAATCTACATAAGATCAGTCATCGATATTAAAGAAGTATGGCGATGTTACTTAAGTATTGATTTGTATTCCATTGATAGATGATTTAAAGAGTCTAAGGCATGCCAGTGGCGTATAATGACACATCTGAGACGTAAAGTCCAGATAAAGATAGCCTAGTAATAGTTTTAGTATTAACGTTCTATGAATGGCAAACGTTGACCATCTACCAGTATTATCTTTTTAAAAGATCTAGGATCTGGGAGCACCCGAGGGGAGCACTTACTGATGTGCAAAACGTTTTGCGTCGCTGTCATCACATAATTTAGATAGTCAGCTGAACAGACAAAAGTAAATAGCTGTCATTTGTTTTATTGCTTTTGTTGTTTCTGTTTATTTGTTTTTGAACATAACTGAAGAAAACATTCGTCAGAAATTTAAAATTAACACTGTTATTCAAAACCGTGCTTAGATTTCAATAAGACTCTTGCATTGAATTAGGTGTTTAACATAGAGTGATAATACTATTTTGAAGGACTTGCAAAATTGCAACGCGGGCAGGATTTGAACCTGCGACTTTCGCTATCACTAGTAATGACGCTTCTATGGACTGGGTTACCGCGGCTACTACGGCGGCTCAGCTACTCTTGGCGAAATCATGTTAGAGTACCTTACTTCCTGCCTGCGGAGAAATAATGCATTTCACCAAAATTGTATACGCAGCATGTTGAAATGTTTTTGAATGTGAGTACTCATGAGTGATATACCGTCGACCTATCAAAGGTTGAGGCATATATTCGGCGAAATATTCTAGCAAATACGCATAGATTTAAACTAAATTGACCAGAAAAGTTTAAAGTGGTGAGTAGCCCATAAAACTTCAAACTCCATGGCACATACGATGAAATAATATTTCCCAAATATCTAGAAATTTGTATGAATAACTAATTCTGACATATTACTGCGACATATGCTAGAGTACAGCTCAGGTCTACAATTGGGGCTACGAATACGGTCATCTAGGTTACAAGGCCAAAACGGTTCGCGTGGAATCTAACGTTCATCAGGAAGCTGGTTCCGTGCACAGAATACACAATTTATCACATAGTCTACAACACAGTGACGTCCAGACAAAGTCATCTGTGAACAAATGGCCATTATTTATTTGGACGTATGTATAATTCGAAGGTTAATAGTTATACAATAAACCGTGAAGTCGATATATGTAGTAAAAAAGCTACTTCATTTCATTTACTTGTTTTGTAACGTTATTGATAAAGAGCTGATTGTACTTATATACACATATCACACCCATAATCCGTTGCGGGGTAGGGAGAGCGTAAACGGTCATTTAAGTCACGTCTGATAAAAAATTGAGGGTTATTCGGATAATTATGATTGTATTAATTTATTCAATCAACTTGTGACAAATTCTCATACAGATAATAATTTCGTTTGCTAAAGTTCGTTTCAATGACATCGTCACCTTAAGTCATTCTTCTATCAGTAGCACCCATATATGGATTCAACCTATATTAGTTTAGTTATTCTTAATTGGTAACCTTATCATCACATCAGCCTAGAGCAGTCCAATGCTGAAGGTAGGCCTCCCCCAGGGTACACCAAAACACACGATCTCTCGTTTTCGCCACCCATTCCTCAGTCCTACAAGCTTTGAAGGAACAGAATAAATAAATCTTTTAAGGGGATTACAAAGGCTTAGTGCTGCCCCCATCAACTAAAACTTAATGACTCAATGAATACGCAATTTATCAAAAATCTGCTTCTGTCATATTGAAGTACAGATGCTAAAGCTTATTTAAAAAAATGTTCTTATAGAAGTAACGCTGTAGTTACTGATAAAGAAATTGCTAATTGTGGCCACTTCTAGCTCTTTCGCTATCTGTATTTACAGATGAGTATGTATGTATGTACTTGAGTACATACATACATACTCATACATATATCACGCCTATTATCCCTTGCGGGGTAGGCAGAGCGTAAACGGTCGCAAAAACGGACATTTACGCCACGTCTGACATATATTTGAGGGTCATTCGGAAAATTGTGTATCGCCATAGTGATAGGTTGTCAGCCCGTCGCCTAAAATTGCAATACACACCCTCAAGTCCCTCAGTTGCCTCTTACAACTCCCACGGGAAAGAAATGGGGTGATGCTATTCTAAGCCGGCATCACACGGCATATACTTAAGTTCCTGCACTTTAATGTGATAGGGCAGCACCTGGCCTATCTAATCCCCTTAAATGGTAACTCGAATTGCTTCTGCTAGTATCAAGTCGGGATAACCAAATACAAATTAGTATGTGTACAGTGTCGGTCGCTCAGAGCTGTACGGAGAGTGTAAATAGGGTAACGAATAAGGCGCGGCGTTTGCCATTCATTATACCATCGCGGCGAGACTGTTGCTAAGGTATCTAATCGTTTTTTTTTCCTTGTGAGACATCGTGCCTACATAGTTTGTGGCACAATAATGAAATATAAAACATTACTTGTTCGTCAGCATTTCTATAATATTAAGTATGGAAAATTTTAATACGATTAATTGATTATGTTGTTTTTGAATTTTTGTTTTATTGCTAGTTATTGTTGACAGATAGAAAAAAAAATTGGTAGGATAATTTATTTATTGAAACATAATTTGACAGCATAACAGCATTAAGCCAAGGCACTGCCAAACTTAAACTAGATTAATACTATGTACAAAATTATTCATTAATTTCACAATAAAATGAAAGAGTACGGCAAAATTTATCATCAATCGTATGAATGGTATAAATCATAATAATAGATGATTGACACGAAATGAAAAAAGAAAATGCAAGTAAAGCGGTAAAATAAGTTTGCAAATACATAGGTACATTTAGAAGTATCTAATCCATGTGCAAGAATCCTCTATGTAAAGTAACATAAATCTCTATAAGAACGATGGTTCTGTGCTTCAAAGGGCACGTTAATCCGTCGGTCCGGATTCCTGTCTATGATTAGCTACTTATATGGCAATCGTTACACAACCATGTTAGTGCCCTACTCGTACTAGAAGGCGGTTGTAAAACTCTGACACCAGTGTTCATCGGACCGTTCGTCAACTCGGTGTCCCACACGCCAGACAATGCTACAGACAAAATGTTTGGATAAACTAGTGATCAGATGATAATAGGCATAGTATTCGGCCGCGGTCGTGAGATCTGGGTTAAGATCACGCCATTCAGTTCTACGCTGAGAACGTACCTAGGGCTATCAACTTACATTACCATTCCGGCAAAAGAAAAAGAATATCGATAAACAAATAAAATTCAGCATAATGGCCTCGATTTTGGAAGTACGTGTAACATAACTCTTTAACTTAGATTTTTAAACTTATTTCCCATGGACAAAAAAATACATAGAAACGGCTGTCATTTCATTTGTTTCCGTAATGTCATGTTTGTTTGTCAATATTACCAATTTTAGAAAAGGCCCATAGGGCTTTCGAATTAAGCTTTATTTTACGAATCAATTGACCGCATGAGTGAATGAATGAGAGTCGCTGTTTTCTTCATTAGTTAATTTAAAAAAGTGACAACAATGCCTAGAAATCGAGAACCTTCCATTCCTTCGATCAAACTTAATAAGCTTTATTGTTTATTTAGGTAGATAATTTTTTTTCTAAGAAGAAGTATATAATTTTACGAGTTACCGATAGTTAGTGATAAGGAACAATTTTCCCCAAGAAACTTAGGTCAGAATATTGCAAAAATGAACTTCCATAATGACCAAAATCAGCTAATCGGCAATTTTGCATGGACGGTCCAATTTGTTTCATATTTCGACCTATGTTCCTCAGGCAAAGTTGTTCCTTATCACCAGTCCGTCTTCAGTTTTTTCTATCGGTCACTAGTAAAATTTCACCCTATATAAATAGCTGGCAACCCTAGAGCATTCATTGAACGTCTGCGTCTGCGCATTGCTTTCGCGGCTTCCTCCCCGCTATCTCCTCCGCGATACGTCGATGATAACAAACTTTCTACAATTACAACAGCGTAACCTTATACATTTCGTTACACTTACATTCAAACTTTCCCTTTTTAGGGTTAATTATTATTAATTATTCGAGTCGACGATCGTTGCGTGACGGTCGGGTCCCAATAGGGCTTCCGAATGTTGAAACTCGAACACCTATCGTGTGTCAGCTCTTCACGTTTTTTGTAAAACCAAAGGTTGTTTTGTGAAATCGGTTACTGACCTTTTGCAGTGTAGATCATTGCAATAAGTAAGTCTTTTTCATACATAATAGTATACAAAGTGAAAAAAATAAAACAAATTTGCATAAAATGGAAATTCTTACCGCGCAGATAATAATGAAAACTTTAACTTAGCTAGTAATGTTGGCTTTAGGCTTAAACATGACCACTTTATTTGTCCATTTGTTGGACAAATATTTATTTTTTGCAGAGCCGTACCTCCGTACGTCATATTCAATTTCATTTTTCATAGAAAGTTCTTTTTGTTATGCCCGCAGACATCATTCAGAATATCTGTTAATAGATTTTACATTTTATTTACAATCAGGCACCACTAGTATCTCCCGCTGCTAACCGTTTTCCCATAGGAATAAAGCTTTTGCCCCGTGGTAAAAAATACCCAAAAACCTTTAATCTTGGCCTCTAAAAAATACAACTAAAGTCTAAGCATACACCGAGACGCCATGAAACGGGAATTAACTTTATTTAGTACTATGTAGTGATACTGCCTATGGTTTGATTGAACTTGAGTAACTGCCTGACCTACTTTTGTAAGAAAAGGTAAAACAGAACGAAATTGGGTCCACGAGATAACTCAAACAGGTTATTGCCCTGCGCGCGGGCGTATAGTAAAAAAAAGAAGAAATCTGTCCGAGAAGTGGTCCACTTTGTCGGTCGCCGGCAGCCGACCACGTCTTGATACCGGCCGACACTGACCGTCGTGTTGTTCCTTTCTCTCTCCGTACATATCACTTACAACACCTGTGTTTACGGCGATACAAACGCAGTGGTCTCCAAATGAAACGATCGAGCCTCCACACACAGCCGCGCCGCACCGGCCGGTCTGAGATGTTGAACCATGGTGAAAGTGCCTCGCGGCCCCACACCACACATCAACCTCAACCATTTTATTTGAATACAACTACAATTAATATAAATAAATACCACGATATTCAGCGTCAACACGTATTCGTTTATGGTAGTCGTGACGTGAAGGTTCAGAAATCAATATTTGCACTTGCAAAAGGTCGAATTCGTATAGTAGAAATAACAATAGGCCAAACGTTGAATAAACAACGCAGGCGCGGCGTAACGTTTAAGACACGATCATTGTGTAATATTTCTCTTGAAATGAATATATTTGTGAAACATATTATGGTCATTAGTTTTGTCAAGGCAATTTTCGTAAGGATTGTCACATATAATTTTAATATTTAGTATGCAGCTTTGACGAAATCTATGTGGACAATATCGGAGTCCAATCATGCAGTTACATAATTTGCATGGACGGTGGTCCTAAACAAAGAGTGGTTAAGATGCGTACGTGGCGGAACAAAGAAAATAAGAGCTTTACGGCATCTGAATACGAAGGTCTGCGTATTGCACCGGGACTTTGTCCACAGCCTTATTAAGTCAACTAGTACGCGCGACGCGTGTGTCTACCGTCCTTCAAGAGTAGAATGGGTAGCTATGCCCAGCGATTACATCTTCCGGCGATGTGATCTTCAAGCTGCAACACGCTCAGAGAATCCAAAAACTTATTTGGCGCTGTAAATATTGCTCTTTCTACGTACTGTGTGTTCCGTCACGAGGTTGTTCGTTGGGCAATGCGACTCGACCTTTACTAGATTAAACCTGTTCACGTAGGTAACTACTTATATCGAAAATTAGTTTTATAGATATTGTGATATTAATTTATTATTTACTATTAAGTATATCAAACGAACCGAAATATAGAGGTCAATGCCACAAAGAAATATTACGTCTATAAAAAAAGGATAAAAGCTATTGCGTTGTTGTAATTTATTAGAATTTTATAGACATAGGTACTCGAGTGTCTTAAGCTTTTAGGATAAAGTTTTGAAAATATAAATAATCGTGGCGATGCAGCTCATAAAATAACCTTATGAGCTTTAACTTGTAATATAAAATTGGAATTTGTGTTTACTATGAAATTATGTGTCTTTAACGATGCCGTGTGATGCCGGCTTAGAATATGCCGTGTGCCGCCGGGTTAGAATATGAATTTTGAAGCCGGCTTAGAATAGCTTTACCCCATTTCTTTCCCGCGGGTGTCGTAATAGGTGACTAAGGGGCTCGAAGGTTTAATATGTTTACAATCTTAGACGACAGGCTGACAATTTGTCACTACACGACGACGATACACGATTTTTCTGAAACGGCCTAAGAATAATTGTCAAAAGTGGCGTTTCAAACGGCCGCTAAGGCTATGCCTACCCCGCTAGGGATAAAGGCGTGATGTATGTGTGTTTAACGATTGCAAGTATGGTGTGTGTCTATCTGATCTGTCGTCGCCTAGATACAAGGATGTACGCACCAATTAGTCTCACGGATGTTGTCTCAACGCGGCGGTACTTAACACTTGCCAAAGATAACCCGTATTTGAAGTTATGTCATCCACATAAGGTTGTTTGGATTTGGACGCCGTGTTGTACTCGACAGTGTACATTAGGTTATCAGAAAAGGCGAATGTTTGCCTATAGCCAAATTTACGACTAAGCGTGGATAAATTATTTGCCACACTCGTTATGTCATGCTCATGCTAAACCTCGCGTTTCGAATATCGATTTGTTTGATTTTCTGATCAGTCGAATATAGTATTTATCGAATAAAAATAAACTCCATGCAATTTGGAGTCGTTGAACTTTTGATGCATGCGTGCTCTATAAAGTAGGGTTGTGTGACAATAGACGAGGCTGCCGAAGATGTAGAGCCGACGTCATCGAGCGATTGCGATTCCTGTCGTATCTGCGACCATTGTTCAGAATATGTCTCACGCTGAGCATTGTTCCTCGGAGCTGCCCAGGGAGCAGCGATACACGCCACAAGATTGCACGCGCTCGGAATACCAGTATTTATTACTTTTTAAATCATCATATCGGATCAGACCATAAGCCCGCTTTACATTATTCATACGATCCGCGCATCAACAGGCAGAATTATAAGGAAAATATCGTGAAAATTACCACAGGGGACATTTCTTCGAAATTACATACTTATGTCGTTGTTGAGTGTGTCGTAAAAGAGAAAGAATTATTGTGTTTCGGCTCGGTATCTGCCACTACCGGCATCTAACTTTGATCTTGCAGCGAGCGTCAACCCCGCCGCGTGATGTAACTGCGCACTGCGGCCCAGATCCCAACCGCACCTTTTCAATTTGGCGGATATCCGACGCATACTAATTAATTAGACATTATGTAATCCGTATCGACATCTACCTACCTGCTTGCTTCATTTTGTTTAATTCATTTTTTATGACCCGTCCGCCCCCATCAAGGAAATTAAACTTTGCGATGAAATTAATACAAGCAATCATTACGAATCACCAAGATAATTTATATTTTCGGAGAGGACTCAATGACCGCAAGGAATGGAAGCTTTCACATCTTGGCAGACGCAAGCGAGGCAGGTTGGGGGAAGAGCACAGAGCACGGATGTGATCCGCACGCGACAGCTATCAGCTACTATATACGCCTTTAAAAAAAAGGTAATAAAGGCTGAAAAGTAAGTCAAATGTGTAATATGTACTCTAGAGCAACATGGTCTTCCGTCCCGTTTCGCTACTCACAATACTGGAGTAAGCAACTTTGGCTTACCTGATAAACATAGTATTATCCTCTTTTCGCCTCTAGTAGCGGCGCGCGCAAGGATGAGATCCGTGCTCTGTGGGAAAGGTATCATCGGTCAATACCGCCCGTATAAGTATCAAGTATGAGCTGACTACCGAACAGGTCTCGATGGCGAACACTCCAATTCCTTTACATAACTAACAGACTTACAGACATTTTGGCGTCGCACTGTCTTTACAAGATAAAATATACTAAACTTAATTTTAATATGGATACTCGTTCATTTGTAGAAAAGAGTATTTCAGTTGTAATTTAAACTGGGCGTATCGTTTATCTTAATGTATTTTTCCACATATCGGGTATATTCAGCGGCGATGGTTTGCCGGAGAAAGAGCCGCTAGCGCGCGGACGACGTACAACTTTCTCTTTATTTCATTTTAAGGCCTTGACCGTGATTCTCGGACACAGGAAACTCCGGCCTAATATTTACGTTTGTTTATTATTAGGTCGACCGTTTCGCTGCCAGACAGGTTTTCGTTTCGTTTTCGAGTTTATATTTTTATTCAAAATCGAATCACTACTATGATTGGCTTTATTTTAAAACGTCTTCGAATCCATTTCTTTATCTGACTTTTGTTCTTAGTTGATCGTATCGTAACTTTTTAACATACCGACCAGTACCTACCTTGTACATTTAATCAGCTATCAGTATTAAAAAAGTTTATCAACAAGTGTGATAGTTCTCTACCTGTTATTAATTTATCGATGCATTATGTAAATTAAATTTATTTCGATTTGTCATGCCTCTCGATCCGGCTAAGGGAGCGACACTTTATGGGCGTGTAGAGTATTAAAATGCTTCGGGTACTCTGAGGTAGTATAATACGTTATGGTTTAAAAGCATTTCTTTCCTCTCGTAAAGGTCAGCCTATAATTTGTGTGGGCTTTACTTTTTTATAATTTGTTTGTCGTATTTTAGTCAGGTGTAAAGAATTCGCATCTCTCATAACTTTTTACAACGAATAATTAACGATTGCAAGACGGTTAAATTTTTTTACCTTTCATAATGACACAATTTGAAAGGAATTTTCCTCGTAAAAGTGGGCAGTGCCGTGGACGCGCCATGAGATCTTGTTTTCAGTGAATTACTGCGCCTTTTATTTTTTTATTGTCTGGTATTCTTAGTGCAATTTAATGGTCAATAATAGCCGCAGTACGTTGTTCAAGACGAGACAATTTGATGTAAGGAAAAACCAGAAATTCAGCTCATCATTAATTTTAAAGTCCGGGCGCGCGTTGATGTCTTTTATATGCAACTAACGGCCCGCCCAGCGGTTGCCCGCTGCTAACCGTTTTCCAGTCGAAATAAAACTTATTCCCGGAATATATTTTATATATAAACCTTTCTCTTTAATTAGTCTATCTATTGAAGAAAAAAAACCTCATTAAATTCCGTTCCGTGGAAGTCCGTAAAGGACTTTGAGGTGTCCAGGAGAGACAGAGAAACGCACAAAGCGACTTCATTTCATACTATGTATTGATTACCCTAGAGATGTTCTGTAGATACCAACTAAAAAGGCCAGAACTGTCCACTGCTGGACACCCCCTTAATAAGGGTGGCCTACCCTTATACACTCTTGGCACGCGGACTGGCTAGCGCAGTGTAAGGTTTTGTATTTACAGAGAAGGCTACTTGCTGCCCATTCCCTGAATTCATCCCTTAGTCGCCTTTTTCGGAACCCATGAGTAGATATGGGGTGATGTGATGCTTTTCTAAGCCGACAAGACACGACTAGATACCAGCTACTACATTTTTCTGAAAGCAGTGATTTTGTGAATCATTTAAATATGCTGAAACATCTATCATTATATTATTCTTATACTTTCGTTTAATTTATATAATGAATTGACGAGAGCCTGTGAACTATTACTTTCTATTAGCATTTTGTATGAGTGTTCCATCGAAAGCAAAATCCGGCACTTTCCTCGTCTGACCCAACAAGAGTTTGAAATAACGTGCGAAGTAAAAAAAACTGGTCTTGTAACTCTACTGTTGCGGCAAAGAATTAAGGTGTGATCGCACTACGCGAAAATTGGGAACGCGTCGCTATGCTATGCGTCAATTTTGACTAGCGGAACTAACAGATTCTAGTAGAATAAAAAAAACGAAAACGTCACACGTCCTTATGTGAAAAAATTTCCGCAAATATTTTAAGGGGTAAACACATATATCACATAGAAAAATATATATTACATACAAATTGTAGGTTACGGTCTATTACCATAGGAGGTCCAAACATTTTATTATCATATTTCGACCTATGTTCTCAGAGACAAGTTGTTCAATTTCATGGGTATACTATTTCTGATTTTTTTGTTACACATTCTACATATCTGTGAAACATGTTCGCGCCGCTGCAATTAATATACAGAACTGCACATATTTTTGTAATGCTGCGTCGCGTCGCGTGTAGTTGCTGCGTAGTATGATCGTACCTTTAGGGGAAGGGGGAGAGGAGCGTCGGGATGTGGGTCGGCGAGCGCTTTCCGTTCAGAACCAGCCAATTACCACCTAAATTAACTTAATGAGCATCAAACCTTCCGAACACATATCCACTACCGACTACCGACCGACCAGTTAATTTAAGACAGATTTACCTAATAAAAATTTTAATCACTAACCTACGTTAGTTTTAGTATACCAAACGTGACTAAACTGATTTTATACTTTGTCCAAGTTGGTATTTAAAAGAGTGAGCAATATCAACTTTGTAAGTGCCTCACCAGAAACCGAACCTGGAACCTTTGCGCCGCAGGTAGTTGCTCTACCACTCTCTCTCTTTTCGTGTGGGACACCGAATCGTCAACGACCCGATAAACCCTGGTGTCAGAGTTTTTCAACCGCCGACTACTAGTAGTAGGCCTCTGACATGGTTGTGTAACGACCGCCGTCTAAGTAATCATAGACAGCAACCGGGACCGACGGCTTAACGTGCCCTCCGAAGCACGGAACCATCTCTCTTTTCGGACAATCAGGTGGTTCAGCCTGCAATGTCCTAACCAGACCGGGAACAAATTCACAAAGAGATAAATATCAACTTCATGACTGTCCCGCCGAGAATCGAACCCGGAACCTTTGCGTCGCAGGCAGTCGCAATACCACTGCGCCACATCGGCTGTACCACTACCACTGAGTAGCTGATATTATTTTCAGTCCTTTTCTGTCGCAGGGCAGGGCCTCGCAGGCATGTTGTCCCTCTTAATATAGTTTATTTACATTCTTTTAAATACGTGATTGGATAGAGTATACTTTTGCAGGGAAGGCGGTCGCTTAGAATACATCCACACATACAATATCACGCCTTTATACCTTGCGGGGTCGGCAGAGCGTGATCAACCTTAAACACGGACATTTGCTTCACGTCTGACGAACATTTGAGGGTCATACAAAAAATTGTGCATCGCCATAGTTACAGTTTATCAGCCCATCGCCTAAAATTGCAAACATGTTACATGAGTCCCTTCGCTGCGTCTTATGACAGCCACTGGAAAGAAATGGGGTGATGCTATACTAAGCCGACATCACACGGCGTAGAATGTCAACAGTGTCGTAAAAGAAAAGGTTGTTAGATATATTTACATTTTTATTGAAGAAGTGGTAATAGGATGTAGAGCCTTGGCTGAACGTGTCTTCGTGTCAAGGTCACTGTATGGTAGAATCCCCCCCCTGCCCCCACCAACAGGCATACCCCCTCCAGCGCCCGAAGCAATGAAGTGGACACTCAATTGCGCCATCTGTAACAAAGTGTGACTTGCACAGCGATAGATTGCATTTGATTGATAATGATAACCTTTATTTTAACTAATCAAATAAAATAAAATTTAATTCAATTACAAGCTGAAATTGATACCTACGTTACTCTTTTGTCATAATTATAAAATTCTACTTTATAAAATTAAGACATAAATCAAGTATAAAATTATTTTTACATCACATAAACTTCACCGGATGAGCTCCTGCTCCCCACCAATCAGGCAGGTAAAGGTTTCATAGCCCCGGGGCTAAAATAGAAGAGTCCAGTCTTAAAAAAAAAGCTCATAAACCGTTATTTGTACTTATAATTGCGAACGACAAGTATCAAATTTACAAGTAACAAAATGTATGGGAGGTCCAATTCTTTTTTTTTTTTCAGGAGAAACTTCACCAGTTTCATAGGCTAGTTCACCTCTTGAAATATTTGCAGTTAATTTTTTTACACCTTATAAAGCAGTACATATTTCAGTAATATGGGACCTTATTTGGTCACACGATGTCCTTAATTGAGGAGTAGGTATCAGTCATGCTTTCATTTTTGTTTGCTCCACTGCCCCAAACCGAGCAGAACCGGATTCCCACCGATGAAAATATTTTTTAACGTTTTTAGTGTTAATTTATGGTAATCGTGGAACCAATGCAGCCCACGGGTAGCCCATCATATAATCCGAAGTATTTCATTGCGAGCAGAAATTAGATAGCCGTATAAATAAATAGTATTGATGAAACCGGATTTTGTAGTTTGGTTTGGCTCTAGGTAGGCAGGTGTTTCGACACGATGGCCCACTCGGCGGCCAATAATCGCCACTGCCACTAGATAGGTACCTACTCACTCGCCGGTTTCGCAACCCACCGCTCACTCGATAGCCGATGCGAATACCTCCACACATACGAACGCATGCCCATTTAGGATTTATGCACTTTTAAACATAAGAACTCTTCAGTAGTAAGTAGATAAACCTTTGAGCACACCCATATCGAACTTAGAATAATCACGCTTGAGTTGGCGAGTTGATGTATGATTTGACTTGTGTTTATTGATTTGGCGTACAAAATAATTGATTGAATTGTTTATGTGAATTGTGTAGGATAATCATTATTATTATTAATAATAATATAGGTAAAAATAAAAAACTAAATATGTAAAATTCAATCATTAAAATTATGCTCTTAGTCAAATGGAACCAAAGGGTAATCTGACCAAACCCACCAGATTTGCACACACCACGTATCTCTCACATGTTTTGGCAAAAAAAATGTTTGCGAAATTCTCAAAATTTCGTAATGTCGAAATATGTGCAGAAATGTCAGCGCTGTCTCACAAACTGGGACGGTCAAAGTACGATTACATTTACTATGCGTGTACTTTCGAGTAAGAAATAAGGCAGGTAGCGTGAGTAAAGCAAAACAAAGTGGAAGTTGTGACGCCTTGGTGTAGAGCGAGAGTCGTGAACTCTATGGCGTGTTTAGGGGTGCAATCGCAGTCACGGCCGGTAAGTAGACCGCTTACCTTCCGCGTCAAGCGCCGCCGAATGCACCGGCGCCACTGTCACGGCCAGCTTGCGAAACATCCACAAATCTGACGCAGCACCACTTGTAGCACGGTCCATTCGGAATGTCGCAACCACCTGATATTGGCCTTCAGTCGCTGCAGCCTCTCGGTACGACACGGCGGCGGCGATCCCCTCCCAACCCCCCTTTACTCCCCCTTCCGACTAGCATCTTGAACAGATGCACACTGCATTATGTTATGAAGCTGATTGCTATCTAATTGTGGTGCTACAAAGCAACCTTTGAAGATTGCGGTTATGCCGTCCCTCGTTTCTCGTAACGAAATATTTTAAGAACATGATACCTATTTAATGAAAAGAACTTCCTACAACCGTACAAAACATACATGAATGACGAGTTTTTCTAGAGATTATAATCTATAATAGAAACCTAGTTTTGAGGTTTATTTTAATGAATATTTTGTTCACTGTTTATCAGAGGTCAATGACATTCCTGCCTTTCAATTATGAATCGTACTACAAAATCCCCGCTAATTATTTGCGGCAATTTTAAGCGTAAACACTACATAAGTTTAGTGATTCTAACATAGTACAAACTTGCATTACAATGGGGTAAATGAATTACGGAATAGAAACTATACAACGCATTCAGAATTAAGTCGGTGTGAAATCGTAGAGATTTTTCTGGTAAATTATTCATGTGAGTCGCGCTGGGCACACTTTCGACACGTTCTTGTTAAAGCCTTTCACTCTTATCATGGAAGTTGCGTATTTTTAAAGACACACAACTATGTATTTAATATTTCATTAAATTAGTATAATTCCCGCAAAACAGAACTGACAGGAGAGGAGTTGCGGAAGGATATAAATTTTGACACACATTCAGGTATACTAAGAATTGATTTGTGAATAATGTCATGAAGCTAGGAGGGAAAATAATCCAAATGTTGCTAGTTATGTTCGCGTAG
Source organism: Tuta absoluta (assembly GCA_027580185.1). Taxonomy (NCBI): domain Eukaryota; kingdom Metazoa; phylum Arthropoda; class Insecta; order Lepidoptera; family Gelechiidae; genus Tuta; species Tuta absoluta. The sequence continues at coordinate 3,697,385 of JAQAHW010000004.1, forward strand.
TTAGCAATCATGCGCGTAACGGATGAGTTTTTAGCGTGGATAGTGGCAAGGCGGCAGAAAGTGTGTTAATGCGTGCGCGCTTTGCTTGGCGGAGCGTGCGCCCGCGCGCCCGACACGCACCGCAACCTGCTGAGCCGAGCGCTGCTGGAGGCGTATTTCTGATACATTTTCGCATGCGAAAGTCGAATTCGCTACATTAAAGCGACAAACACTACTGCAATGATTGTTACCGCGACATCACACTCGATAAACGCTGTCGCGACTTCACGTTCCGCGACAAACTTAGATCAAATACCAAATTTTAAAACACTTCCCGTGTTAGGTATACGTGCCGCTCGTTACTGGCATTAAGATACACTTGCAAAATTCGCGGATAAGGAACGAGCTGCGGTATCCCAGATGGAAGAGGCGTCGCCTTTAGTAATGGTGAAAGCCGCAGGTTCAAATCCTGCGCACACTTGAAAATATTACAAGTATAAAAAAAACTTAAGATCGACATCACGATACTGCGATTCACTATAGAGCGAGGAAGTCTGCTATGTATCGTCTCATCGCTACTTGTTTCACACGTTCCACAACACAAATCCATTCACAAGTTGGTACCGCAGTAGCCGCTGCTGCAGCCATCAAGTGGATCACACTCCACAAGCTCTTCAAGGAAAGGTCCCTCATTTGTTCCCCCATTTTGGTAACTACAGGCATGTACTGGATAGATTCAATACGCTCCGAGCTTCCCAGAACCACTCCTAAGCCCAGTCGCGCCACAACACAAACATCTCCGGGTGAGGTCTTGCTCCCTACAAATCAGTCAGGTGTAGCTTTCAAAGCCGTGGGGATAAAATCGAAGCGTCCAGTAAAATCAACTGTTTTTTGATATGACAAATTGAAGAAGTAGCAAGTGTATTACGAGCGGTTAAACCAGTCGTTTCAGACTTTCGCATGCGAGATTGTTTCAAAAATACACCTCCTGGTTTCCGTCCCGTGCGCGGTCCCGTTGTTTTGACCATTCTCACCCAACTAGAGCAAACACGTTATCGCCAATTAGCTGTCGTTTTTAATCCATAGAGATTGGGCGCGCAAGGCCAGTTAGATATGTAGTAGATTATAATCGTGTGATAGCTAGGTCGGTTATACTGTAGAAATTTTATTTAAGTAAGTATACCTGTATCATGGTTAGGTTGCATCTGTATTCTCGTATTGGCATACCTAAGGTAGCCTTTAAACTAAGCGTCAGTGACGCCGCGTCAGAGCGACAGATAGCTGATTGGCTGACGTTGACGTATGTGACGTCACGGACGTAGCATTGGCCAATCAGCTATCTGTCGCTCTGACGCTCAGTACGAAAGTCCAGCTTTAGGTGTAATTATCATCTATTTCAGCCCATAACTTCAGACTAGATTGATGTTTAGATAAACTTTAACAGAAAGTTTATGAGTAAATCCTAATACCTAATAGACTTGTATCAAGTTTCTCTTTCAGTAAACACGGGTCATTGCCCCTACACCTTAAAGTATGTATGACGTCTGCAATTCTTTGCACAATGCACATTTCACTTTGTATGATAATGATGAATTACGATAGTAGAACGCATCGGATTGAGACAATCGCAAACGACGATTGCGATAACTCGTTAGCAATGGTTCCACAATTAGTCAGGGTAAATATACTGGTGTTTTACCAGTTTGGTAATGTTGGTGAGTCCGTTGAGAAATGTTCGATAAACATTCCATTAGACGTGATAGTTCAGTGTGTCACCGGGCGAGGACTTGGTCTTGGGTCTGCAGCTCCCAGTAGCTACGGCTGGCAACTGCGACTAGCGGCCAGTAGCTACGGCCAGCGGCCAAACGCTGCGGCCAGCGGCTATGACTATCGGGCAAACGCTGCGGCCAGCGGCCAGCGGCCAGCGCGGCTACCACCGCACCACGGGACACTCGCCCGGATGTCGCACGCGTAATCTTATGGAAATACGCATCACGTCATCCGACCACTTTCGCATTTTTAAACTGTGTTTAGCACGGTTTAGTCATACATTACAAAAATCAATGTTTACGTAATTCGTAATACGAAATTTAACTAATGAATCGTTTGAATTAGCAGTACCGGTTTCTTTTAAATGTACAGACTTTCAAACAAGTTTAAATTATCTATCCTCGTCCCAAGATACAGATAGAGGTTTAATACTAGTCCAGAAAATGAACAACAAATAATGTTTGTGTCTGTGTAACTCTCTCTGACTCTAACTCTGTCTAGGACTAATTTAATTCATTAAATGTCTTTTAAAGTAAATAATAACTTTAGGTAAGGTTGCTTACCGTTAAATAAAGCAATAAAGAATCAATACCAATGATAGATATTAACGATTAGGTTAGCACGTAATGTTTCGCCTCGATCAACTGCAATTTTTTCAACGTAAGGAAGTGAAAATCTATCATAGGTAAGCAATTAGTTTGCGGAGGTACAATTAAATATGCGATTCGCTTCCATTCTTCCATAATCGCGAACATAACTAGCTTAAAGACGTTAAATTATGGCTAATATTGACAATAAATCATGAATTTTACATTGAGCCGATCGTAATGAAGCTAATATTAAGAGCAAAAAAAATGGCTTTGCTATTTTATACATTAAGGCAGGCCTGTGTCACTCCGCGTGTAGGTGTTGAAAACATACCTCCAGGCGCCGGCCACTGCGAAAGGGCTAATCTAGCGGGCTGCAGCAAGCGAAAGAAGTCACACGCGTGCGCTATTTGTTCAACTTTCTCGACAATTTTTTGCAAGATGGACAGACGAAAGAAAGCAAAGAAATACTCTTGATTTGATTACATTATGTTCCTTTTTGAAATGAATTAATTTTCTAAACAAACCCTTTCTTTTTTTGTTGAACAAAGTACCTACTATTCCAAAATCCTAAAAGTAAGTATTTAAAATTAAATAAAAAGGTTTAGTCGTTTCATTCGAGTTGCATTTCATTGGTCGTACGTATTCATTTACGAACTTAGACTAAGAGCCCAACGCAGAATATTTATATGTGATATGTCTATGGAATTCTTTTCAACTTAAATAAAGTTTGCGAATCCATATTGTGAATTTCTTGCTTGGAAATATAATAAATAATTTTAAAAATAAAATAATATTTTGCAATAATGCAGTTAAATTGTAGGTGCAAGATAAAAATTATATTGTGCTAGTTTCGGTGAGCACTATTCACACTCAGCACATATTTAGGTACTAGCTGATACCCGCGGGTTCGCGCGCGTCTTAGTTTTTATTTTTTAAACTGAAGAATAATTTTAATCGATTTAGGTGTTTTCACAAAATTTCAAGATATGCAACCAGCGCCAGAACTTGTTATTACATACATACATACATATATAGGCAGAGCGTAAACGATCACTAAAAACGGACATTTACGCCACGTCTGACAAACATTTCATTTCATTTAGGGTCATTCAGAAAATTGTGAATCGCCATAGTGACAGGTTGTCAGCCCATCGCCTAAAATTGTTCATCGTCGCCTTTTACGACACCCACGGGAAAAAAAATGTATATATTATAATATTATTAGTATACATTTTTTTTTTTTTTTTATTTTCTTTTTCTTTATTAGGACAACCAACAAGTCTTTCACTTCTTACATGAATACACAAAACATGACATTTAAATCTAAGCTAAAGTGAAGCCTTAATTATAGGTAGTCACCGCATGCATAAGTGTTTCCAACATTTTATTATTATTATGTTGGTATTCTTTTCGGATCTCGGGCCCACAGGGACCCGGTCCTTTGAGGCATGTGTGGGGCCAAAGCCAACAGCACAGAGGCCTTTTTTATACCAAATAATGTGTTGTGATGTGTACGTACATCGAGCGGATACTTGCTCTGTCTGCACTATAGAAGTACTCGTACACCCAGAGCCAGCACCCGCCTGATGCAAGGACTATTGCAGGTTTATTACTTCATTGAATTAAATCTTTGGCAATAATCGTATAGCATATACAATTATGCTGCGAGGTCTTAGACTACATGAACGTACTCGTCGCTGCCTGCTGCGTGCCCGCCAAAAGTAGGACTAAACGCTCGTGTTGTGCGCTAGATGGCGTAAGTAGTTTATCGAAGTAAGCAACCCTAGACCGCGGCTCATATTCCCTCAAAAAAATATTTGACAGGTATGTAAATGAACACGTGGTTGACTTGAACGCGAGCTGAATTAAATCATATTGTCTATCAGATTGAGTACATATTTCTTTGAAAACCATTGCGAAGTAAAGCTTCTGTAACGCTAGTTACTAGTTATTATTCTGTGATTAAGGTGACATAATATAAAGATTTTTATACAAGTACACACTTGCCTTGCTACGCCAAAAAATTTTGAGCAATTTCTTTCGGTATTAAAATCTAACAGGGTAACCGGTCTAGCTTTGTAGGTCAGGACTTGGATGTAGGCAAACAAGTGTCCAGTGCTTGTCAATGAGGCGGGCATCGGAAACGCTGCGGTGTGGCGGGGCGTCTTCGCTGTTATTAGGGGTGCACGGCATCCGGGCTACATGATCAAGTTTTTTGATGCTCGTTATAGCAAGGATGAAGAAATATTAGAAAATATCTGAGTTCTTTAAATTCTGATTGCATTATGAAGACTTTTAGCTTTGATAGATATAAATGCTTATCTTTTATCCTAAGAGCTGGCAACCCTGGCCGCCGTGGTAGCGAGCGAAACGCGCCGCGCGCCGGCCGCAAGCGCGGGCCATGCGCCATTAGTATGCGCCCGCCCGCCGCATCACAACTTTCTCGACATTCCTGATGCCAGCCGGAGAAATGAGCTACATATTCACCACTGTTTTATTTATTTGCGATTTATTCCAAGCATAATAACACATTCTGCCTCAGTGGTGTATCTGCGTCTTAACTGTCTACGAGAATTGGTAGCCACACAATTGAATTCCCTTTTCTTAAAATTTTAGTATCTGCTAAAAATTGTTGGTACTATTTTTAAGATTATTTAAAAACAATCAGCTTAAATTACTCACATAGTCATCAATTCCCTGTAGCACCAAGAATTAAGTAGAGACCCATAAACCAGTCTCCACAATTTATTTGCACCTGCTACCTATCCAATTTATCCCACACCCAGAAGTGTTAATAAAATCATCATAACTTGCGTCCAATAAGCATTCATCTTGTGTATACCATTTATGAGGTGTCGGTGCAATCTTAATATTAAAGCCATTACTCACGAACCTCACTTTCCAAGTTGAAAGACTACGAAAATAGCTGCGGAATAATCGGTTTAAATGAGTATTGATCGTCTGTAGAAGTGGCAATTTGAGTGAATCGTCCTTGCGCATTATATCCGCGCGAGTGTTCGTAATTATTCGACTATAGTACTGTGGAGCCGGGCGTCATTGAACTGAATACCAACTCACGATTCTACTCCAAACTTTGCTTGTGTACCTAATGATGGGACAATAATAATATATTATTATTCAATAATACGTTCAATGACAGACAAGGCTAAGCATTGGTCGAAGAGTATAGCAAAGTTTCACGCAAAGGCTGATTAATCTTAGAATGAATGAAATATTTTAATTCATTTTAGTACCCAAGAATACACAAAAAACAACATTAAACTTCTTCATAGATTTTAAAATGGCCATGTGATGCCAGCTTTGAATATAATTACCTCATTTCTTTCCCGCGAGTATCGTAAGACGCGACTAAAGTACTCGAGGGTTTCATTTGTATTACAATTTAAGCGCCAGGCTGACAACCTGTTACTATAGTAATACACGATTTTTCTAAAACGACCCTCAAATATATTTTGTCAGACGTGGCGCTTGCGACCGTATTTTACGGCCGTTACCGCTCTGCCTACCCCGCAAGGATAAAAGATATGTATGTGTGTATTAATTTTAAATTATTTACTCAAGAACCCGGTATAGCCGTCATGAAGGAAAGACTTGATACTCAGTGTATAATATAATACAATCGACGATTACAGAAATCTCATCATCTAAAATTTGTAGTGTCGACCAATAAAATAATTATTGATTCTAATTATAATTAGTAATAGGTTCAATACCACCGGTACTTCATGACAAATACTTCGTTTATGAACCTATGATCACTGTTGGATTCCTAAGCCAAAGTGTTTATAATTGTAGGAACATAATATGTTCTTGTAAGCTAATCAAAATGTTTGTTTGAATTCCAGGTGGCGATGGCCGGCGACTTCATCCTCGCCGTGGCGTCGATGATGATAGCTCGCTTGCGCAGCGATGACGTCACACTCGTCCTCAGCCAGGTACCTATACACTACACCAGTTTTGCCTACATCCCACAGCAGCATAGCAGACCACTGCTGTTGTACCATAAGGCACGATCACCCGTTTTTGCCATTCATTTGAGTCATCGGTCCATCTGGCTTCTACCTACATCCTTACTGATAGTTAAATGGATTTGCTTGACTCTTTTTTTATGTGAACATACGGCACTGACATTATCAAGTTGATTAATGATGAACTCCTGTAGCAAGTTCGCAAGCAGAACGGCCCTTTATGGAGTTGACCACTGCTATTGTGGGATCCTTCAGTCTTATTCTACCTATTTATACTATCCCACTGCTGGACTTTGGCCTCTTCTTCATTGCGCTTTTCTCTACGATCTGTGCCACACGGATCAGATGTTGTACAACAGACCAGCAGCAGATTTGCATCGTCAGACCATCGAATTGATGGTTCTACCGTTGACGTGTATTGAACGGTCTAGCTAAGTAAATCCAGTAGTGGCCTCGAGAGTTGGTTTACTGACTGGCAAGGAAGTTATCAAATCCTCAAGATAACGCTCTAGATATAACACATCATAAGGGCAGCTTGACAAGGTAATCACAACAATGCACGTATGTTAATCGGATCAGTGTTTTAAGCGTAGTAACCGGGCTAGGCATTGTTTTTCGTATCATCACTTCCCATCTGTCAAAATCCCATTTCTAAAGACTTTGAAACCTACACCTGACTGGTAGTCAAAATCCCATACCACACCACTCCTAATCTTATTCGCCCTTCAATCATACCGCCTTCTGACCTGCGTTTCTTTTATTTGCAGGTTGTTACCGACCTGGTGCAGGGCGAGTTTATGCAGCTCGGCAGCAAGGAGACAGAGAACGAGCGGTTTGCGCACTACCTCACCAAGACATATCGGAAAACGGCCTCGCTCATCGCCAATGCAGTCAAAGCGGTACGTATCGTATGACATCCTTCTTGAAGCCAGGTTACCATCAGTTGAGCAAGGAGACAGAGAACGAGCGGTTCGCGCACTACCTCACCAAGACATTCCGGAAAACGGCCTCGCTCATCGCCAATGCCGTCAGAGCGGTAAGTGTTGTATGACATCCTTCTTGAAGCCAGGTTTCCATCAGTTGAGCCAGAACACTGAGAATGAGCGGTTCGCGCACTACCTCACCAAGACATACCGGAAAACGGCCTCGCTCATTGCCACTGCAGTCAAAGCGGTACGTATCGTATGACATCCTTCTTGAAGCCAGGTCACCATCAGTTGAGCCAGGTCTCCATCTACCGGGTTTATTTTTGCAACTTATACCCAGCGAGTAATTCATTCTTTACAGATGGAATGTAGTCTAAGCGATAAAAACCCATTAAGATACACTTGCGAAATTCGTGGGCAAGGGACGAGCTGCGGTAGCCCAGATAGAAGGGGCGTCCCCTCTAGTAATGGCGAAAGTCGCAGGATCAAATCCCGCGCGCACTTGGAAATTTAGCAAGTTTTATTTCAACGCATTGTCGTACATTGTTGTATTTCTCTTGCCTTCTAACATTATACTGTAATTAATAAATAATTGATTAAAACATGTTTCTCTATTTGGTTTGTTGATAGAACTATTACATTTCCGTTCTATTTGCAATTCACGCGATTCGATGCAAATTGGGTGCTATCACGCATCTTATGTAAATGTTATTCTAAATCATTGAATCTTGAAAACATTGCATATAATTTTAAATAAAATACAAGTACTACTCTTTTGTCGATTTAACGTTCGTTCCTGATAAGTTCAAATACTATACAAATAGGTACATTTGCAGGTGTGGTATGTCTTTAAAATAAAGTATTTGTGCAAAATAATTAGGTAGGAAAAGTTTAGATTACTATTTTCCTAACGCAATTGAATTTATGATTGATGATTTCGAATTCCTTAATTTCAATGATATTTTATTTACCTGTATTTGTGTCCAAATGGAATCATCTTTTATAACGTATTTGAAAACTCTATCTCTTTACTAATTTTAACATGAAATAAGGTCAAAGATTGAACATTTCTGAAGATGTTCATTTAGAAACAAATGCAGGGAAAATAAGTACTATCGAAATTGTGTCATTCCATTACGTGACAATCAACTTTTTAAGAGCCCACCACTACTCCACCCGCCAATAAAGTTCTTAATTGCACTTGGTACACATTTATTATTTCTTTCTTTTTCGTGTGGCGAGTCGTCTAACGACCCGATAAACCCTGGTATCAGAGTTTTTCAACCGCCTACTTATAGTAGTAGGCCTCTGGCATGGTTTTTGGGATTGACTTTGTGGTAAAATAAATTGTTGAAATTGTATAAAAAGAAGTAGATAGATAGATATTATAGATAGATAGATAGATGGAGCTAGTTGTATGTTTGTTTTTTATAGTATGATTTTATTTCTGTTTAAATTTGAGTATGTATGTAAGTTTAAGTATTATTTATTGGTATAAGTATTTGTGTAAGTATATTTTTATGTGTAATAACTATGTATTGGTAGGTATTTATTTTGATAGTCGTTTTGACATGTTGTTTTCCTTAGTGTTATTTTCTCATTAGTGCACCCGCTTCTTTCTCTCTCTGTTTACCTTCTGGTTGGCCGGTAGAGAATGCCGTCTGGCATTAGGCCCGCCTTTTGTACGATGTGCAATAAAGTATAAATAAATAAGTAGCAATAAGTGTTGGTAGAAAACCTTGTTGATCTCTGTAAAAATCTATCAAGTAAAATCAACAGTCAACCGAGAACAACCTCAGTTTCAAAGCTCTTCATTGTTTGCAGGTGGCGCTGCTGAGCGGCGCTGACGAGAGCACATGCGAGCTGGCGTTCCAGTACGGGCGGAACCTGGGCCTGTCGTTTCAGCTGGTGGATGACCTGCTAGACTTCGTGTCCTCCGCGCAGGCCATGGGCAAGCCCACCGCCGCCGACTTGAAGCTCGGCCTCGCCACTGCGCCCGTGCTATTCGCTTGCGAAAAGGTATGTGTTCTACACATAGACTTATGTACTAACGTACACATAATACCTCTATGGTTCTACATGGTTTGGTGTCGTTTTGCATGCCATACCCCGTGTGATGCCGGCTTAGAATACCCCGTGTGATGCCGGCTTAGAATAGCATCACCCCCTTTCTTGCCCGTGGGTGTCGTAAGAAGCGACTAAGGGACTCGAGGGTGTGTATTGCAATTTTAGGCGATGGGCTGACAACCTGTCACTATAGTGATACACAGTTATCTGATTGACCCTCGAACTTTTGTCAGACGTGGCGTAAATTACCGTTTTTCACGGCCATTTATGCTCTGCCTACCCCGAAAGGGACTATAGGCGTGATATATGTATGTATGTATGTAATTATTCAAAGTCATAAAAACAACACGCATAACCCTTGAAGCATAAATTACCAAGTCATAATGTCGACTACATACTCCTAGAAAAGCATGTTGGCGGCTTAGGGGTGTACCCCCGGCGCACCATAACCTATTACTTTAAAAGTGTTTCAAATTATAAAATAGGTCAAAATAAAAGTATGACTTTCAATGCAGTATGACACATAAATATTATGCCAAACAAATAGTATAACAAAAAAAATGCAAACCGAGGTATGCCAAAGTATATTAGGATCTTCTACAATATGCAAAACGATGGTATCCCGTTCTACATCATCATTGTTGGGCATAGCATCTATCTACATGATTATTGCAGCGCTCGTGGGTTATGATTTACTTTAACTAATTGTAAATGAAAAAAGGATATAAATATATATCTGCGGCCGAGACTGGAACCCGCGATCGTGGGGTACCGTCCCACTATGTTAATAGTATTAGGCAAAATAACTTACACTAGATGGCGCTTGTTGGTCGCTTCGAGGTGAGCATCAAGGGATTGAAGATTTGGAAGCGACGGTCATGGCGCTTAGCTCAGTTGGTAGAGCAGTAGGATGGTACCGTACGGTCATGGGTTTTATCCACGGCTCTGCCGCAAAAATTTATTAAATTTAATAATATAGCAGTGCGAGTGCAAAATTAACGATAAATGTACAATTCAGTATGGTTTATTATGCTGTCACAGTGCTATATTATTTTCATAAATTAAAATACGCTACGTTGTAAGTCGCTTCGAGACGAGTACCAAGAGATTGAAAATTTGGAAGTGTCAGTTGAGGCGCCAGTAGCTCAGTTGGCAGGGTTCAAGTCCCGTCGGGCGCTAACATTTATTCAATTACTTATTTTCATTTATGAAAGTGCAATAAACCAAAGATAATTTATGTAATTTAAAGATAATTTATGTTATTTCATTTTGATTTTCATTAAGTATGTTTTATATGTTCAGTATATTTTTATGATAGAATTAAGTATTATGTTTTCTTAAAATGTTCATATTATGTTCCTTGTTCAGTATTTTTAGGTATTACCTGTTCACTGTACATTGTACTAATAAATAAATAAATAAAACAAATCTTATCTTTCTTTCTTACGTTTTTAATTTGCTTATGCAACTACTTGCTAATCGTTTTTTGTTTGTCTCTTTTTCTATGTAAAGGTTGCCTGGAAGAGATCGCTGCAAGCGATAAGGCCGCCTTTGCTTACTTTTAGTCTTAAGTTTTCTGTATTGTTTTGTTTCTGTTGTGTATGTTGTAAGCAATAAAGTGTTCATCTATCTATCTATCTATCTATCTTACTGACGGTGGATGTAATTCCCGTGTTGCAGTACCCAGAGCTGAACCCGATGATCATGAGGCGGTTCCAGGAGGCGGGCGACGTGGCGCGCGCCTTCGAGCTGGTGCACAAGTCGCGCGGTCTGGAGCAGACGCGCTTCCTGGCGCGCCAGCACGGGGCGGAGGCCGCGCGCCTGGCCGCCCAGCTCGCAGACTCCCCCTACCAGAAGGGTCTCGTCATCACCACCGACTTAGTCCTCAACCGGATCAAATAGCCGGCAAGGGCGCCCGAACTCGACTTTTGAAAGGTTTTATACCGTTTTTGATGTATTTTCTCTTCGCTGTTTCGAGTTGTTAAGACCTTTTTTGTTAGGAGTGCGATTTAGACTGTGAAGACGGAGAAGCGCGGCTCGGCCGCAGACTTGTGAGTGTTTGTGACTGTGTGGGGAATGTCATGACAGCCGCATGGCGAAATATTATCATAGATATTTTCATCATACCATGTGTCCTGCTACTGCTACTATGCGTTACGAGGAATTATATAAGGTGTAAAAAAATTTGCTAAGAATATTTTAAGGGGTGAACCAGTACGTGAAACTGAACAACTTTCCCCAAGGAACATAGGTCGAAATATGAAAAAATAATCTGACCCTCCTATACTTAGTGTGTTACCCGGGCGGGATAATTTGTATGGGAGGGCTAATTTTTTTTCATATTTCGACCTATGTTCCTTGGGGAAAGTTGTTCAGTTTCACGTACTGATTCACCCCTTAAAATATTCTTAGCTAATTTTTTTACACCATGTATACTAAAAGGTTTTACATATAAAAGTACATAATAATTAGTACACTTGCTATTCCGATCAGTTAGACTGATGGTTTTCGACATCATAGCGAAGTCGAATATTATATAACGTATTTTATTATATGTTTATGTAAATAATATTATTTATATAATTGTGCGTTATTCTGTTATTCATTTACTTATGTATTCCTCACTTTTGTGACCTGATTTAATTTAAGATAGTTTTCTATTGCAATGTTTTTTACATCGTAAACTATCTACACCTGTCTAGAAATATCGTTTGGGTGAGCGTGTATGTGACTATTCGTTACCAAATACTACTGCCGTGTTACGTAGGGCACGTTCGTATGCTCAACTGTAGTCTGTCGCATTACCTTACTCGTGCGGAACCAAACAGCCATCATATCCATGACGCTTCGTAGGAATGGGTCATTTTGACCCGATATTGTACGGATGGGTCATTTTGACCCGACGATGTAGAGATTGGTCATTTTGACCCACTGTTGTCATTCTTCCACTAATTTCATTCTTTCGTCGTGTGCATAGTGGTAAAGTACCCGTTAGTATGAGCAACGGACATCATCACGTCACTGAGCGCCGGCTCGGGACCCACTTGTGATCCTACTTTTTTAGACAAAAACACAAATCTAACCTGGCAACACTAGTGACAGTCGCTTGTTGGCGAACGCTAGCAAAAACGCTAGCCAGTGAAAAGTGCTCGGTGTTGCTAGATTAGAAATATCATTTGTTTTTGGTAATCTTATAAAGTGGGCTCCGGGCCGCCTGGCCTCAAAAATTTTCTTTATGCTGTGTACTGAGAGTCATTGGATAAGTTACCCGAGTTTTATTTTCAAAACCAATTACCTCAATTTCTTAGTGTACGCACGATACACGTTACTAGTGTGTATGTTCTGATTATTGTTAAATTGTAAGTTTATATGATACCGCACAACTTTTGGCGAAATCTTGAAACCTTTAGAAACTTAATACGTTTAATGGATATTAGATAAATGATATAGAATTATTGTAAATAATGAAGGCAACGCAAAATATTTAGTGTTGATATACAATTGATAGGAAAGATTGAGGTATAAAATAAGGCTCACATAAAGTGCACCTTGAGCGAAATATTTTTAAACTTCTTTTTTGCAATTTCTTGTTATTCAACAAATATTAGTCACTAATAAGGTAACAGTTAGTTAGAATAAGGCCGGCATAATGATTGATCAATCAAGATGTCGAAATATCATTGTAATGGAACACGCAAGTCTGTAGTGCGACCTACTTGTTCCTGAATCCATGTAAACCTGTATTATATATTCTTTTTCAGAAATAAGTAGGTACGGAACGGAATCATAAAATATACCGTTTTTAAATCATTATATACGAACACTATGACTTGTGTTTTTCATTGAATCCATGATGTCCCGGCAAAAGGAACAATTGTTAAATCATAGGTAGTGATTAAATCTTGTGTTAAAATATAAATGTTAATTTACAAGTATCGCTAGCGTTGTTGTAACCAAATCGAGGTTCTATCCAAATTGTAGTCTACCGTCGGTCGGGCGACATACCCGATAGGAGTTGTATGTTTTGTACATTAATGTTTAAAAATAATGGGAGTCAATGAAATTTATTTATATTGTATGTAGACATGTACGTAGCTCATACTGTTTGTAAATATGATTATTCTGTGAAATGAGACATCTAATAATTTCTAATATAAACATTAGTTACAAAATCTCGTTTTATTTTTATTATATTTATTAACCCCAAATAACTAAAATCTCAGTTTTAAATACCTAATAGTCTTTGGCCGTCCGCTCCCTCACGCGGTATCACGCGCGGCCTGCCCGCGCGTGAGGCCGCACGCAGTTACGCGGGTTCCGCGCGGCGGTCTGACAGCGCCGCCATTATTACCCGTCCAAATTTTGAAGGCGCATAGTGCCTATTTAGTTGTAATATGGCAAGTGTCGTCGTGTTCGTACGGGTTATACTTTGGTAGACTGAGCGTGTGTACGGTCGTGTGCGAGGAACTGTGTGCCGTGAAAATTGATATGAATCAATTTATAGTTTATTATTTGGCAAAAAAACGTAGAATTAATACAGATAAGTACAAAAATAACCGTAGGTAGTAATGTTAAACAAGAAATAGCTATTTTAGTACGTAGTTAATAAAATAAACCTCAACAATAGGTACCTACCGGCTTTTTTTTTTCCTGTTCACTATTTTCATTAAAATTATGAAAAAGCTCTGCAAATTTCTAGCCAGGCACTTTGCCTGGCATTTTTATCTTTATAGAGTTCGTGGGACATATCCCACAGCACAGGGTTCTTCTTCACCCCTAAAATAATACGTTCCGTAAGCATATACGTCATTGTGAGTTGTGAGTGATCGTACCGGAGCGTGCGGCCCGCGCGACGTAGCGGCGAGTACTGATTTTTGCAAAACAGGCACGCGCCCGCGCCGCGGGTTGCTGAAGCCGCGGCGCGGGTGACCGCAGGCCGCGTCACGAGGCGCCAATCTTGTGTTCTGTCAAATCTGGCCCGCGCGGGCCGTCCCGCTCGTGAAACCGCGTACGTACGGCCTTTGATATATTGCAGGGATATTATTTAATAAGAATACCAACCCACTGAACATACTATTTAAATTTTAAAGGCCCAACGCTGCCTTGAGCGCAGGAGGCCGCGCGGTTTGACATTATAGCCCGTCTGAATTTAAAAAGCGCATCGTGCCAAAGCTGTAATACGGCAAAATGTCGTTGTGTTCGTACGCGTCTTGTAGGACCCGCGGCGCGGGCTGGGTGTGCGCTGCTATTGTATTTTACTGCATGCGCGCGGGCTGCTCGCTCGACACAGCGTTGGCGCTAAGACCCCAATGTTATTTCACACCCTTCTACATACCTAAACGACAATCGTAAATGACAACGAACGGCCTAGTTTCAACTCCCACAAATAACTATTCCATCAACAGCTACCCTGAATAACCAATTGTCATTTCAATCATTTCATATGTGACCCAGTTTATTCCATAGTAATCCGTAGACTGCAGGTAGGTAAATAAATAAATAAATATCCTGAACAAAAACCTTGTACTATGGAAACTACATAGCTTATATAATACATACATATATGCATTTTTTCTTGTAATACATCATATACATAGAAACATCCAGACTAAACACAAATATCTGAAAATGACTTAACAAATATTTGGGTCTTGTGTGTATGGAACCCACGACCCTCGGTGTGCAGGCAGGGGTACTATCCGCTACGGCATGGCCCAGTCAAGGTAAGTGAATGCACGGTGTCTGCCTTCGGGCTGGCGGTGGCGTGCTGGTGGTAGCGATCGATTCCGCGCCTGGCACCGGCCGCGCCGCTGCAAATGTCATGAAATACTGAATACTTTCCTCGTACTGACAACCTGGATGCCGATGTTGTTATTGTGTACTTTTAGCAGCACTTCGATGTACCCTAACATAGTTGTAAGGTGTAAATATATGTTGAAAATTAGTCCCTTAAACTGATAAACTTCTCCCAAGGAACATAGGTCGTAATATGAAATAATATGTTTATGCATAATAAAGAATATATATAAAGTTTGGAACATGCAATACTAAAATGACTCAGTCCACACATGGTGGAGTCACTACAAACGTAACAGCTGGGCCTTTGGGGATCCTACATATCGGCGGGCTACAATTTTTTTATTTACTTATAACTGTTTTGTGTATATAACGTATTGCGCCGACGTACTCCCGTTCAGATGAATTGGGATAATATAAGGGCAGATGATGATATTTTGAGAATACCCCAATCACTCGCATATTTATTTTGACGGTTCTCCTACTTGCCGTCGGCACCTATGTTTAACGCAGAGTAACGCATGCGTCCGTCAGATGAAGGGAAATTGCGAATTCCCATACAAATGTGGCTACGGTACGTTTACGGATGCATCTGTCAAGTCGTTATGCAAAAATATTTTGATGATGAATTTTAATAACCAAGTAGTGAGTGGATATACCTATACATAAACCCATGTGTAGCTTACAGGCTGAATGTAAAATTTAAAAACAACGGATTAAGCTAAATTTTTACCCTGGTACGGCATTTCGATAGAGATAGCTATGATAGCGAAAATAAAAAACCCTGACTAGGCCCAACCACCAGCTCCTCTCTCCTCATAAATTATCGAGATAATTATCTACCAATATAGAGAAGAAAAATTGGTCACAGATAGTATGGTGCAATGCTTAATAAGTAGGTAATTATGTAGGAAGTATAACTACCTACTTCCTAGTGTTGTAGGTAAGTATTTTTCAGTACCCAAGCATTCGGCGAAGTACGGAAATATCGTAGCAAAACGAGACATCGCATTATGGAAATTTGCGATACAAGAATTACGACTGTCCTCCACGACATGAGGGCGTATCGATTATCATTGAACTTTGAGTTCTTTAGTTTTTTCTTTGTACCTACTAATAAGTATATCAGTTTATTAGAAAACGTTCAGTTTTCAGTCTTCAGTATTCATTTATTGCTTTCACGGGGTTTACAAAGGTCTTAGATATAAACATAGTTCCATGCGTGAACCCTGGTAGGGCGCTACAATTTTCTTATAGGTAGGGAATATTACAATATATATTTAAAATTATTTATCCTATAAGACGTTTATTTTATTTCTGTCCGTATTGCAATTAAGTGGGTATTTTTATCTTTACTTAGTATTGTAAATGGAAAGTGTGATTGTTTGTTTGTCCCTTTTTCGCGTCGCAATAATCGAGCGTTTTTTTGTGTGTAGTTAAAGATAGGCTATAGCTGGATTTTTACCGCGGAATAACTTCTCTTGGATGTTCCACAAAGCACCGACAAGTTATGCACTACGTTAGTATCTCTATATAGTTTGTGTTATGCACTGTCACCCCCGCGCGACTACTTTTATCTATGATCCACTAGGTAGCGTTTTTGGTTTTGTCCATACTAGGTACGTATTACATACCTAAAGTACCACCGTACCAATAAGTCGTATTTAACAGCTGTCATCTCCATACTAAAAGAGATGTCAACAAAGGAAAATGGACTCTCTGCCATAGTAGTATCACGAATCTGACAGCTGTCAAGTACGACTTATTGGAACGGCGGTCCTTTTTCATGTAATTACAATTGTTTTTCGATAAGAAACTGCGGGGCGGAAAGCTAGTTAATTTGATCCTTGTACCTACTATACGCAACCTGTCTGGAGTTCTGAGTATCGTATCGGTAAATGCAATAAAGGTCAGACAAGGCTCAAACAGACCTATTTAACTGATATGACCGACATGAACCGTGACAGTACCGCAGGGTACATACTCATCAAAAGAAAGTTTATAACATTCTTTTTTCAT
Source organism: Tuta absoluta (assembly GCA_027580185.1). Classification (NCBI taxonomy): domain Eukaryota; kingdom Metazoa; phylum Arthropoda; class Insecta; order Lepidoptera; family Gelechiidae; genus Tuta; species Tuta absoluta. The sequence continues at coordinate 3,714,521 of JAQAHW010000004.1, forward strand.
GAATTTAAACTAGTTCATTTTCATTGCCTATCGAGTTGAAAGCTATTCTATTAAAACTCTAACAAAGTAAACGCCTGCACAAAGGCAGCTAGCAAACAAACATACGACCTATTTGCCCGTTATAATAACTAAGTACTTCGATAGCACTATAACCTAAAGAGACGCCAATACAAACTTACCAACCTATGCCCTAGTACTTTTTATATATTCTTCGAAGAGAATGAATTGCGAAAAGACGGAAAAACTGTTCAGTAAACGACAGACCGTGAATTGCTACATACAAGCTTATTGGTGATTTACTTTGGCGATTTTTAAAGTAAGACTAAATAAGACCTAGTCATCCTTCATACGGTTATGAAGTGCTGGCCCATACTCTTAAATTTATTAGGAAACTACCTATGTAGATCATTTTACAGTTTTGCATGAAATAGCAGTTCTTTCGTGTTTTTTTTTATTGTGCATCTTCATTGTAATATTAGCTAAGTGAGCACCTAAAGTCATCATTATGCATGCCGTTCATTGCCCCTAAACGTGAGTTCTTTCACCCATTATTGCCACAAGGAAAGTTGGTAGAAACTAGGTTCCTAACTGCTAACTTCAATTATAAACGATTCTCTACAGCCAAACTTCAATTCGAAGTTCAACTTAATAGCTTTAAAGCTCGTTATCACGTTTCCGTTGTTAATTGATTAATGATAACGGAATCGTATAGTGTTCTTATGCAAGTATTAGAACGCTAACATACCTATTCATAACTAAGATTAATTTGTAGCGCTGAAATATTATAATTAACTTTTCGTAGCAAACTCGTAGCGCTCGTAGCACTTTTATTGTCGACTGAAAATAAAACCTACCAGCCGTTGTCAGTCGTAAATATCTGCTATCAAAATAGAACAATGGAAACGTAATTGAAAGCGCGCGAACTGACCCGGTTTCAGCAGCCGCTTGAAAAGTTCGCAGTGCAAGCCGGGTTGCCGCCCTGTTACAACCATTACAACCATGGCGGTTTTTATACCTCCGCTACCGGTTCCATTCATAAGAATCGCTTACACAATTTTATTACTTACGTCCGTTTGGTGATATGTAATGTTTGCTAGTTCAAGAGAAAACACGGACTAATGTTTGCTTTGCACTCACGCCGGCTTCGTAGGTAAGCTAACGGTTTAAGTTTCATTTTTGGAATTTCGTGTTTAATTGTTATTCGTATCATATTATGAAGTCGATCTCACATAATATTTATTGTTATTCATTCAACACGATGATATCGAAGAGAAGATAAGAAAATAATAGGAATTCTTCTAAAAGTACGAGAAATAAATTGAGCGTAGCAGCGCTTAGAATTATAGAAGTCTCTGTTTTCGTGTGAGACCCCGAGTCGTTATAGTAGTTTGACGAATTCATAAAAAATATCAGATTCGATATTTTATAAAGTTGTTTGATATCTATGATGACTTTTATCAGGTGTCATAAAACGATCGTTCGTCAACTCGGTGTCTCACACGACAAAAGAAGACAAACCTAAGAGTAAATAATCTTTTTTGAAAAATTAATTTTTCTTTACCCCAGGAGGCTGAGTGCCCCCACTTCGGGGTCAGCAAGGAGGCGAGCGCGGGAAAGAAAGCGAGCAGAGCAAACACGAGCGGAAGGAGAGCGGCTTGCCAGAGAGCGCCGCGAGCAGAGAGCCATGGAGAAAGTAGAGCAGCAACGAATAGTAAATACACAGTGCTAGAATTTGCACACCACCTTACAGACAACCATTTGGTGCCGGCTTAGAATAGCATCACCCAATATCTAACAGTGGAGGTCGTAAAAAGTGACTATGAATCTAGGGAATGGGCAGCAGCGTTCTCTGTAAATGCAACACCTGCCAATCGTAGTGATGGTGAGTATGGTAAAAACTCCCTAAAAGGGGGAGTTCCATGTCCCGCCATGGGCTGTTGTAGCTATCGAAGTTGTAGTTGTCGTACTTGACCGAGGAATTTTAAGGATGCTGGTGATAATTATATAGGCCAGCGAGCCTTCCAGAACAGGCACAGACTTCTGTCGTGAGGCTACTTTAAACATTAACCGCCACAACAGTCCACTGCTGGACAGGGGCCTCCGCCTATCGGGGGGTATTGTCATACTCAACATGGGTACAATTGGGGAGATGCTATTCTAAGATGACATCACACGGCAAACGCAAACATAGTGAGGCTACGCCAAAGAAGAATTATGCGAGCTGAGGTTTGTCTTGAGGTTGGCCTGATCGCACCAACACGCAAGAGTCGTTTTCCGTCTGCGTATATTTTAGATTTCAAAAGAAAACTAAGATATTTTCGGACAAGTTTACCTGTTTATTTACTTACTAGTCTTAAATCATGTAAATACTTTTCCCAAATAATTATTACTGGAATCTTTATGTTGTTGTTCTGGTAAGTTGTTATATTTCATACAATAACTGAACAGTACGCAGGTGGCATCAAAAAACAGCGTTTTGGAGCTGAAAACTCAGGTTTGTGTTTTTTTGGACGTCTAACTAATGTTGGTCTTCCTTTTCATGGCCACCTTTGGAGTACAGAGAAAAATGTCTCGGGTTCTATAAGATTGATGGAAGATTTGAATAAAAAATCATATTTTGTTATTAATAATGTCTTAGGATCGTCAACACTTTAAACGTTGTTGTAAGTATTTTTTGCCGAAGAATAGGTTTTGCTACTTCTGATTAGTTAACCAGTTCTAATCATATAAAAGATCAATATTTCTTACAATAATTAATCATAATCAGAAGCTGCAAGCCCTAAAGCAGTCATTAACACTTGACATTTAAGTAAGTTATATTAATTTCTCCATTAGTTTTACTGTTTAAAACACCAATACAATACGTCAGCATTTATTGTATGGGTATTTATCTGGATATTAACGGTTGCGTAATCCGAGAAAGCCCTGTCCTTGTCAAAAGCATAACCTGCCAATTGTGTATTTTCTTAATGCGAGAGTGAAAGCTGCCAATACGCACATACGCATATACACACAAATGAATCACATGTACTTAGGTTCATTTTCTAAAATGGCACGAAAAGGTCGTGCCGTATTCATACATTGTTGGCAAAAATAAACATTTTATGAAAGGGCCCCGGAAAACTCGTAAACGTGACGTGAACCGTTGGCATAACTAAGGTGGTTCTTCCACTTGTCGTCCGTAACAAAAAAGAAATAACGCACCGTAGCACATTCGTCGGTCAGACGAAAGTAAAATGTAAAATACGATCTTATCCCTATACAAATACAGCTGCGGCGTGTTAACGATGCGTTTACGGGTGCGTCTGTCAAGCGTCTTGACAGTAAACGCACCGTTACAGTATTTGTATAGGATATATAAGATCTGAATTAGCAATTTATTTTCGTCCGACGCGTTACAGTGCGTTAAAAATACGCAGAGACGGACAACAAGTGGGAGAATCGCCATAACCAATATCGAAGGGCGGAAATATTGTGCTGCTTGTTTAAATGTTTAGTCTACATAACCCCATGCCGTCAGAAGGTTGCATGGATATTGTTACGTCAGCAATCGGTATGTTACCTTCTTTGAAACCTAATATTTATTGTAAGTCACTTAGTAAAAAAAACAATATTCATTCCCTAGTTACTAATAATAATAATAATAATTATAAAAATAGTTTATTTCTCTCACAATAATTCATAAAAATAAAAATTTCCATGTAAACTGCTGGTGAGAGACTGGTGACTGTTATAAGCGTGAGCCTGTGTTACAGATCACCAGGCTCCCCCACTCGGATCGATTAGAGCTTTATGCTCTTGTTAAGCACTGTTTTATATGAGAAACGTTTTAACTAACTTAAACTAATTTAGAAAATTAATAAAATAGGAACAACTGCAAGTGGGTGTGATGTGTGTATGGCGTATAGGTATGTTTGAATTTGAGAGTGTGTGTGTGAGTGTGTGAGTTTATATGTAACTGAGTGTGTGTAACTTATTCAATTTTAATATTTAATTCGAATTCATATTATTTCATTAATTTTTATTTTATTTTATGTTGAAATGGTAAAAAGGTTTTCAGTAGCATTGTAGTCCAGAAACAGAAGCCAATTTTTTATTGCTTTTTTACTTTCATAAATATTTAGTGGGTAAATAGAAAGATATTTACTAGCTACATTATATAACCTGGGTCCGACTATATAAGATTGTCGCGAAGCGTTCTATGTCGCAAATGCAATCTTTTCTGCGAATAGAAGACCAAAAATTATGATCATAGGTCAGAGAGGCATGAGTTCTATGTAAAACTTCAGAAACGAAAAGCTGGCGAACTGTGAGAACCTTACATTCGGTGTAGAGGAGCGAGGTGGAATACATATATGGTTTTTTATTCATAACTTTCAGTACTACCCTCTGTGCTCTTTCTAGCGGTAGCATAATAGTCTTTGGAGAACCACCCCAAGCTTCTATACAATACATTAGGATTGATTGAGCGACAGCAAAATAAACCATTTGCAAGACATTCTTGTCAGCAGAGATTCTCAGCATTTTAAAGATGTATATTAGTTTTCTAATCCGGGCAGTTAGAGCTTGTATGTGACAGTGCCAGGAAAGAGTTTCGTCAATCTGTACTCCTAAGTACCTAATTTTCGATGATCTTAGTAATTGGGGACATAGGCAGGTCGTATCCTGACAGTTGCTGAGCCTGTGGACTTTAACAGGGAAGCTATGAGGTCGAGAAGCCAAACTTACTTTACTTAGCTTAATAATACGTAATATCAGCCCATTGCAGTCCACTGCTAGCCATGGGCACGATTTCTCGTTTTCGCCACCCAGTCTCTACCAGCTGCCCATACAAAACGTATGATATTATTATTAAGGTTTTGAGTTTCATTGAGGTGTTGCCTACTAATAGGTTCTCACATTAATTTATAGGGAACAGTTATGATACTAGAAACTTTTAGCGAAGGCATTGTACATATTCATCTTCTTCTTTTCGTGTGGGACACCGAGTCATCCAACGACCCGATGATTGTACATATTATACCTACGGTATGGTCTGCAGGCGCGGCAACAGCTGGCATCGTACGAGCCGTGGGGGCGGGCGGGCGGCGGGGCGCCCAACGCGCATGGAGTGCGCTACACCAAGATAAGGAACACCGGCATCTTCCCTGAGGACGAACTTCGGGTAATCACTCATAGCCCTTTACTATTATAGGTAACGTGTAGCCACCAGTGTAAAGATGCACCAGTGGTGACCAACTAGGAAAAAAGACCCTTTCTGCAGGTATTTCTCCTAGACTTTTTGGGTCCACGATTATCAGAATTAACGGCACTAGTTTCCGAATGCATTGTGTATTCAGCCATGGTTTTGTTTCCTCGTTGAAGCGCCACTGAACCTCGTTTTACTTGAGTTGATCGATTACTTATTTATAATCTATAAACTTGTGTGTCAGTCACAATTATCACTTCAGTTCAGAAGCACAATCACGTACAACGCACGACGCACGCACTTCAAGACCTTATTATGTAATACATAAAAGAGGTAACTATGCATTCTTAATTTATCGGCACATTGTCGCGGAAGAATGTCGAAAACTGTCGTCGTTTTAATGGCGGTGCCTCTCGACTCGACGTAGGCGTAAATAAAAAGTTGAGACTACATTACGTAAGAAAGATGCGCACACATCTATTTTGCATTAAGAATAACGTGGGTAATCTACGTAAAGAATCTCTATGTATCCGAACGCATATTTTAAAGGCTTAAGCAATCGAAAATAATGAAGTTGTATCCAATTTCAAATCGAACTCCAATTTAGTATAAGTAGATGAATAGTTGAATCGAGACGAGGAAATTACGGTCGTAAGTCGGACAGAACATGGTATGCGAGATCCGTGACCTTTATTAATCAATAATGTTCGAAATTGTATTCCAAAGTATCGGTATTACTTTAGATATGACTGACAGGTGTACTGGAAACAATGATTTATCTTTTCTTACTTTGTATTCCATCAGTTATTGTAACTTGATGGAGTTCTCTGAGAAAAAACAATAGGAACATTATATCTTAAATTTTTAGTTGATTCTTATTTATTCACAAAGTACTTATCTGCAAGCACGTTTCATATTTTCTCATAACTGGATATTGGAATATTTAGTAATTCTGAATTATAAATTCGTCATACATGTCGAACGGGCCGTATGAATAACACCAATAAAGCAAAATGTCACAACAATTTTCACAGTAATAAAAATTATCTTGGTAACTTGTGAATGTATGTGAGTTCGTAATTTATGTAGTATATTTTGGTCACTAAGAGCATTATCGTTAAATAAATCAGAAGTGATGTATTAAAGATGCAATAAACTTAAGAATCTCCTGTGAAAGTCTTAAATCTATTTAAGGCGAAGGGTCACGTTTAATACGTTAATTAAGGCGGGACCTCAGCGAAGCAATCTGTCGTTTTTAATGATGCTCTCTGATGAATGAGTAAAAACGTGCAAAACTGCATTGATGAATGTCGGTGATGAGAGCTTTAATAAAAGGCACAATTTAACTCTATTTGACAGAGGTGCGAGTAGTGCATAATATATGTATAATCCGTACTAATATTATAAATCTGAGAGTTTATGTGTGTGTGTGTGTGTGTGTATGTATGTATGTTTGTTACCTCTTCTCGCTCAAACGGCTTGACCGATTTGGATGACATTTAGAACACAGGTAGAGTATAAACTGTAATAACACATAGACGACTTTTTACTGCGGGAAAATAACTATTACTAAGGGAAAATGCGTGGCAGCGGGTAAATAGCTGGGCGGCAATGTAGTATATGTATAATATTTGGTCTAATTTCGGTGTAAATGGTATTCTGATTATGTTTATAATCGTATTAACATGAATCATTAAAAACTGATGTGAACGTAAATATCGCAATACAAAGTTCATTTAAGAAATTCTGTATTGTTTGATTACGTCTCAAGGCGAACTAGACGACTTTTTTTAGCTTAAATTTAGGTTAATCACTAGGATCTTTATTTAATTTTAGTCTAGTTTAGCTTAGTATTAATTGTTATTTGTCCCTTTATATTACCCTTGTTAATAAACTATTTAGGAAGCATAATAAATTAATTACGTCTGAAAAGATTGTACACATTAGTTGTCTGTCATAAAGTATCCGAATTGACAACTCACAAATATTTTCGCACTGTAAACCCAGGGCGTGTGCCAGTATGAGGCTTGCCGCCGCTGGCCGTCGCCTGGTCGCCGGCGCCGGCGCACCCCGCTGCGATTGCGCGAGGATCCGCAACTGCTATACGCAGAGACGCTGCGCAAGAGTGTTGACAATGACATTCGATATCGGCAGACTCCCGACCAACAGAGATCGTATAAGGAAATCTTAGGTACGAATTTTATATCTACTTGCACAGAAACAATAAGCTAAAAAGTCAATTCTAGCTAAGACAAAAGCGAGGCTCTGTAACTGCTCTACGCCGAGACACTGCGCAAGAGTGTGGACAATGACATTCGCTATCGGCAGACTCCCGACCAACAGAGATCGTATAAGGAAATCCTAGGTACGAATTTTATATCTAATTGCACAGACACAAAAGCGAAACTCTGTTACTGCTCTACGCCGAGACACTGCGCAAGAGTGTGGACAATGACATTCGCTATCGGCAGACTCCCGACCAACAGAGATCGTATAAGGAAATCTTAGGTACGAATTTTATATCTAATTGCACAGACACAATAAGCTAAAAAGTCAATTCTAGCTAAGACAAAAGCGAGGCTTTGTAACTGCTCTACGCCGAGACGCTGCGCAAGAGTGTGGACAATGACATTCGCTATCGGCAGACTCCCGACCAACAGAGATCGTATAAGGAAATCTTAGGTACGAATTTTATATCTAATTGCACAGACACAATAAGCTAAAAAGTCAATTCTAGCTAAGACAAAAGCGAGGCTTTGTAACTGCTCTACGCCGAGACGCTGCGCAAGAGTGTGGACAATGACATTCGCTATCGGCAGACTCCCGACCAACAGAGATCGTATAAGGAAATCCTCGGTACGCATTTCAAAAGTCCATTTTTAGCTAAGACAAAAGCGAGGCTCTGTAACTGCTCTACGCCGAGACGCTGCGCAAGAGTGTGGATAATGACATTCGCTATCGGCAGACTCCCGACCAACAGAGATCGTATAAGGAAATCTTAGGTACGAATTTTATATCTACTTGCACAGATACAATAAACTGAAAGGTCCACTTTTAGCTAAGACAAAAGCGTGGCTCTGGAACTGCTTTAAGCCGAGACGCTGCGTAAGTGTGTGGACAATGACAGTCAGACAGACTCCCGACCAACAGAGATCGTATAAGGAAATCTTAGGTACGAATTTTATATCTACATATGCTGAAAAGTCTAAAATAAGTTCAAGCGAGGATTTGCTACTGCTCTACTGACTCAGTAGAGCAGTAGCAAATCTGAGTTTTGGCAATGAGATTCGCTATCAGCAGATATCATGTGAGGAAATCCTAGGTACAAATTACATCTCATCTCTCTTCAAAATTAAGAGTCAAACTATTCTCGGTGGAGTAACTTCAATTACTTCTTTTTTAGGGAAAGTTTTGTGGTTCTTGCCTTCCGCACCGCAGTTCAACAACCGGAGACTACATTACTTGCGGATCGCTTGTTGATGTGTGGTCAGAAGCCCTTCTAGATCTCATTTCTTCAGCCATCTGCTAGTATCGCTGTTGTCGGACACTAGGGAAATTCTTATTATTAGATAGCGGCATTGATTTGCTATACCACAAAAAGCTGAAGGATGCAAGACCATTTTCGGAACATATTATACTAAAAAAAGATCTAAAAACGAGTTGACAAAGACGTCCGCTATCGATGGTCTATCGTTTCTTAAAGTTCAACATTTATTTAGATGTCACATTTATTGTCATGTCTGTCATTGAAAATTTTATTGTAAATCAGATCGTTATCGGAACTCATTTTGTTCTTTAAAATGACTCGACAACTTAAAGTTTAAACTGCATTAATAGAACTTTATATAGTACTTACCTATATCAGCTATATCTTTCAAGCACGTGAATTGTTCGTACTACGAAGAATACTTTCAGTTAAATAAAGATAAAGCAATTCATAGTTGCCGTGTGGTGCTGACTTAGAATAGCATCACCCTATTTCTTTCCCGGTGGTATAGTAAGAGGCGACGAAGGAACTCGAGGGTTTAATCTCGTATTACAGCGACAGACTGACCTGTCACTATAATAATACATGATTTTCTAAATCGGCCCACAAATATTTGTCAAACCCCGCAAGGGCAAAAGTGATGATGTATGTGTGTGTGTGTGTGTGTGTGTGTCTGTGTGTAATTCATAGTCTTTTGTATGCCTGGTCCTTCGTACAGATATTATATATTTATTTATTTTATAATTTTACAGATGACATGGTAGATAAAAGGCACAAGGCAATGAAAGACGAGAAAAAACGCGATCGGGATTACGAGCGCAAAATGGTAAACCACTTTAGGTATAATATTAGCGTGTACTAATAGCACATTGTGATCTTTGCTCGTGTTTTAGCAAGCATTGGATGGGCCATGGGGGAAGCCCGGGCCCGGTGGAACCACCTGGAGGAACCCTCGAGATATCGGACTCAATTTCTCAAAGTCTATGGTAAGCCTCATCTACCAACAACTAGATAATCTGAGCAGATTCTTAGCTTGTCGTTGGTATATCTTATTTATTTATGTACGCATGTATTTATTTTATGTAGGTTTATGTATTTTCATTTTATCAAATTAAATTATTAAGTATTGTATTTTTGTTTATTCCTTCTTATGTATTGCATAGCTACCTTTAGAGCGAACTTTAAAGTATGATTATATTTCGTTTTTTTTTTTGTGTATGGGCACCCGCTTTGACTATTTCTGTTTATCTTTTGGTAGGCCGGTAGACAATGCCGCGTGGCATTAGGCCCGCCCTTTGTACTTACTGTGCCAAAAAGTTTAATAAATAAAATAAATAAATAAATTCATTGTACCGTCAAGTTCACGTCCGATTACATTCAAACCACCAATAAAACTTATACGAATCCAAAGACCAAACTGTCTAACCTAGCTAAAGTTTACACAGTACGTATGCTACCTACTTACTAAGATCTCTGCCTAGTTGATTAGTTACCATATTATAAGATACTTTTATATAGGTAGGTGTACCCTGAATTACACTGTAATAACGTCTGTTGATTAAAACCCTAGATTTTAATGTATGTTGCTTCCTGTGCTGGTACAACTTTTGCTTAACCTTTCAAATATGATATTGTTTTAACGATCAGTAACTAAAGTTATCTAGAACTTTAATTAAAGAACATTCGGGTATGATATAACTTCTGAAATAGTTAGTAAGTTTTAACGACGTCATTGTGAATTACAAAGACTTGTTTACAAACTATTTCTTTAAATAGATATTGGTGGGTATATTTTGCATATAAGTGAATGTATAGCCTTAGGGCGTCATAAATAAGTGTAAAACACCAATTGATTAAGATGACGTGCATTATTTAGATACACATTACCCTATCGAATATCTTGGACTTGGATCAAATCAGCATAATATGGGATGGACGTAATAGGCCGTATTTGGTTAAGGCAAGACATAACATGATAATTATGATATATCAACACGCAGATTTTACGAACAATTTGAATTCAAATAAGTCAATCTAATTGTTAGTTAGTATAAGGGAACAGCTTCATACAGTTTTTAAGAAAAATCTCCTCAAAAGAGTAAGTAGGTGCGTGCTACTGGGCCCCAAGTCTACTATTTTTCTCTAAAACATCGACCATCGCCAGTCCATGACGACTTTATTGCCATGTTGTCAAAATTTGGTATTCTGCTAAACTTCAAACACATTCGTAATGGAATTGCAAACGCTTGTCGTCGGAATAGTGTCATCATTCTCTATGGTTTACCGATCTAATTTTGTTCATTCAATTATTCACTCTTTTTTGCTACTGGCTCAGTGTAAACCGGCAGAATGGAGCGAACGCTTTGCCTAAAAAAAAAAAGACTGTCAATTTGACAAGTAAAGGTAAACAACATGTTATTGTTTGTAAAAGTGTAAAGATTATACTTAATTATTAAATAAAACTGCTTTCCGTTTCATAGGAGGATTCTAAAGGGGAAATTGGTAAGTAACAACACAACTATCTTGTTTGAAATAAATTTATTTTCTTAGTGTTAATTCATTTTTCATGCATGAGCAATATCTTTGTAGATATGGCAGGCAACGGGGAAACGTCGTGAGCGTGGCTCAGTCAAGCACACTTATATATTATTATTTGGAGTGCCATAGGGAAATAGCACTCGGTCGCTGCACCAGAACCACAGCCAGTCAACCACTCTGGGTGCAAAACTTGCTAGATGAAACCGCTAGGTATGTATGTAACTGTATGGAAAAACCAGTGCCCTCTTGCCAATATAATATTCAAGTTAAAACATGGTAAATTAGGTTGTTTTTATTCTTCTTAGTAGGCACACAGTAGTTGCAACCTGATTTAAATGCCTAAATCTAGTTGTCCTTATCTTTCATAAGTTTCATAAGCCTAGTTTTGTTTACTACAATGAATCTTTTTGACTAAATGTTTATATCTATATATTTTCATTCATCTATTAAATTTTTATACCAAAATAACTTAAACCTTCTGCTTCAGGAATCCATTGGAAGACCCTATACATGTCTTGGATGACGGCGTTGAGATTGAAATATAAGACCAAGGAACGGCAAGGTATTTTTCAATTTCCTACCTTTATACAAGAGCCTATTCTTATGGCAGCATCTATTCAATTGAATCTATTGTAATGAGTAGTGATGACTGACGAAGACTACATTTATATTAACTAGTGGTCTGCCATTTATTTTTCAGACAACAACTCCTAGAAGAAGTGGAGGATCTAATTAATATGGAAAAAAATGTAAAATCTATATTAAATAGAATAACCAAGAGTGTATCAAGAAGTGAAAAAAAGAAAGAAAGAAGAAGAAGCAAAGAAAAAAATAAGAAAAAGAATGAAAACATGGATCTGGAAGATGTATATCATTTAATTTTATGAAATATTTGAATGAAACAGAAGTAAATTTAAAATAAATATTTTTATGAAAAATGCTGATATATTTTTTGTAGCTAGGGAAGTATATGATCTCTCTGATTCGTAAAAGGCTCCACCATTGTGTGAGAACGCCAGACCAGTATCTTCTTGATGCTTCTAGGCTTGTGGGTCAAATGAACCTGTCTATTTAGTCCATATTTTCAACGTGCACTCTTTCAATTGCTCTGCCCCTCTGCAGGTCCAAGTTATGCGCCAGTTCCGCAAATCGATTAGATTATCAGAAGTCACTCGTAACTCGTGAGCTATCTAAAAAAGAAATCAAAATTATTTCTTAATCTTTACAGAAAGGCGAAAGCGATAGCTGAGATTACTTACCTGTAGTCGATGTTCATGTTCCTTAAGTACTTCTGTTAATGCAGCGATGGGCAACCTTCTTTTATTAGTTATATTATGTTGAATACAACAGACATTCACTATTTTACCTGCAGTTATGGGACTGTAGTACAATGCATGTGCAGCTAGCAAGCACCTGAAAAGATTCACACATGCATTGATCATTTTATTTATTAAAAAATATTTTGTATACTTACATATTTTTTATTTATTAATACACAAGTGTTAATGTCCAATAAATTATCAACTAGCCAAATTTTTACCCAGAAAAAACACTTGTTCGCCCCTGTCTGATAGTTCTTCCGGTGTAGGTTCAAAGGATGGCTCTGCCACACCAATGAATTGTGTGCTGACCCAGGGGAGCTAGCATCTACACACAATATGATAAGGTCTGCATCACATATCTGAAATAAATAATATACAATTGTTAATGTCCAATAAATTATCAACTAAGACTATCTAGAAAAACACTAGTAGGTACTTACAATTGAAACATTGAGGGAGTGATAACCCTTTCTATTTATATATCTTTCTTCGTGGTGATCAGGCCTCAGTGTCTGGCAGATATTATGTAATGAACTTTGTCCTACCAGAGATTCCATCTGCTCTCTTTGGTCGGAGGATGTGGGCTCTTATATTTTGGATAAGACGGATTACTGACCTCTTATCGAGGCAGTACGTCTTCACAAACTCCTTATCGGAAACGTCTTGTATTGGGTCTACTATTTTTCGGGCCAACACACGCAGCCGGCGACACTGTATGTATGACCCTCAAGAGCTGCCGGCGGCGGACTGTAGATCAGCCAAAACCAATACTCTCCATCGGAGCAAATACGACACGAATGGTCTCATTCTATAATAATTGCCCGATAACAGCAAAAACGTGAAAAAAAACACGCAAACACCTATTTCACTGTGAATCCTTTGTGAAAAAAGCAGTGTCTGCTCAATGGTCGTTTGACGGCTTGGATATCATTGAGAGAAACGTCAAAAAATTAGTAGACTACGAATTTCATCTACCATCGATTCGTCATTATATAGTAGAATACCAAAAATGACAATGACTTATGAATTGTAGTTCATTGATTTGCTACTGACAGTCAAAGTTTTAACAGAATACGAAACGACTAAAACCATACCATTGAGACTACATTGGTAAACGATTTATACGATTTTCATTTAGTAGACTTCGGGCCTACAGTAAAGCACAGGCCGGGTTCGACAGTTTGGACTTTGGACAACTCTTACGCCGCGGGCATAAGATTTATATTGGCAGTTCGAGTGTCTAACCGGACGTGAACTTGACTGTACCCACTTAATAAATCCCATAATTTTTCAGGGTTGGACGGATAATGAAATTTTCGACAAATTGCAAGGGGACCACAGGCGCTATAAAAGATCTTCACTAACTTTGCCCAAAGTAAAGAGAGTTGATGATGCTAAAGAGGAATCGTCCGACAAAGAAAATATTAAACCATCGACTGTAGAAAAACTACCAGAAATCAAACAAGCGAGCAGTCCAAAAAATAATAATGCAGGTAGAAAAGTGAGCGCTGAAGACAAGGAAACTCAAAAATCTGAAACTAAAAAGAAAACTAAGAAAGCTCCGAAGAAGAGCAAATTTGTGAAAAGACTATCAAATGGCGAGAGGTTGCAGCGAATTGTTCCTGAAGACGATTCTAGTGATGATATAAACAATAACAAGTGCGATAGCAATGGTGTATCAGTGAATGGTGTGGAGAAGAAGCTGACCCCGGAAGCGACCATTCTCCGCGTGACGGGCGGAGTGGAGCTGGTGCCGCTGCTGGCGCGCAGGCGACGCATCGGAGCGCGCACCCTGCCCTCCACTGACGTCACTCGTCCCTCCGACGAACACTGCCAGTATGTATCTAAAATGCTATAGGTATTTTCTTTCTACCATCATTATCTGCCTGCCCTTATCCCAATTTATTTGGGGTTGGCGCAACATGTTTTTTTCTTCCATTCATCTCTATCAGCTGTCAAATCTTCGTTTACACCCTTTTGCTTCATATATTTTCTTTCTACCAGTGCTCAGCTAAACAGTGAGTGGAGATATATTCTAGGGTTGAAATACACCAGCAGATCAGATGCGGAATCTCAAATAATTGATATAAAGGCGGTTCGTCGCTGCGAATTTTTAATGCACTGTAACCAAACCGTTATGCATGTGTCGGTCAGACGAAAGGAAACGACTTGACAGACGCATTCCTTACGCACCGTAGTAGCCGTTTTGTATGGGAATAAAATCGTAATTTACCTTCCGCCTGACAGATGCATGCGTTTTCGGTGCGTTAAAAATACGCAGCTACGGATGACAAGTGGGAAATACGCCTAATGTGGTAGGATATTTTATATGACAAATTTCTCGAAAAATATTTGATGACATATTCAAGCAATCCGCAATCACGACCACATTTTTTGCGTGTAAATGTTCCTATCATAACAAACTAATTTGACAGTTTCGAAGTTGTCGATACTGAGGTTCATACTGTCATGTGGTTGATGTGTGCTTTCGTGAGCGCTTCCCATAACTCTGTTGCCATAACGCATTTAGAACAGCAAACAAATTGACGCTTAAGAAATTAGACACGCTTTTTCCGGCACCACTTGGGCACCACCCATCGATTTATTTATGTAGATTTAGGTAGGTATTAAAACCCATTGTGTATAGGTCAAAGTATCACGTTCCATCGTGCATACTTTATCAAATTTATCTAGAGGTGATTTATCCTTTGCCAATCGTCCTAACTAGAATCGACACGCCTACCGTGCGTAAAATCGATTGTACAAATTGAATTTCAAAATTCTTTCTCTGTTTGCTTATGTAACAAAACATTTAATACAGAAGACGTTGCGAAAAATGCAATGTGCTAAACCAAGGCCGGCCAACCCCAGGCCCGCGGTACACGAAGTGGCCCGCCAAGGCATTTGAATTGGCCGCCAGTCGGCGGTTGGGCCTGCTATGAAAGTAAAACTAAAACATATGTTTTGACCCTCTCAAGGAAATCAAATTTCACAGTTACTTCTACAACCGTTTATCCAAAATTAACCACGTCGGGCATTAATGAGACGTATCGCAAAAAATTGAAAAGATTCGACTAGCACGTCCGTTTTTCATCCTTACCTACACAGAAACATAAAAATGCTATGAAAGTCAGGGGCTCTATGAAAATTCATTTTAAATGTTATGGAACCCTCGCTGGGTGAGTTCGACCCGAAAATTTAATGTAATTGTAATGTAATTAAATGTAATGACAGTAGTATTGCCTCTAAAACCGTAGCCCGACGCCCTAGTAAACTTGAAAATTTGGCCCACCTGGAAAATCAGTTGGCCGGCCTTGTGCTAAACCAAGGTTGCAAAGAATAATAGTTTTAATTCGAAGAGGTCGTGGAATGTGACCTTAAGAAAACCATTAAATACTTAGTTGACATTTGCAAAGAACAGTTGGTTTTGTATTATAAAATTTTGATAATTAATCTATAAGAGGTCATCACAGCATGTCGAATTGTTGTGAAGAGAAAGAAAGTTAGATTAGAATATTTAAATAAACCGTGTGTGGCAAGTGTTCCATAGCTAAAGGTTACTATAATTAAAACATATTAATAAGTTCATTATGAATTCTCAAATTACATAAGAGCTTTAATTTATGCGCGATAAATTAATCTTTTCAATAGTCAAAAGTGTTTGCCAAAATTTACTAATTAAACAGTAGTTGAATGTTTTAGATATGTGAATTGACTCATTATTTTTGTTTATTAATACTTAGGTATTATATTTATGCCTTATGATGCCGGTTTAAAATTGAATCACCCTTACTTTCCCGCGGATGTCGTAAGAGATAAATTTTAGGCTATAGGCTGACAACTTATGACTATAGCGATACACAACTTTCTGAATGACCCTCGTAAGTTTGTCAGGCGTGGCGTAAATATGTGAGTTTTTACGATCGCTTACGCTATAGGCGTGATGTATGTATGTATTATATTTTTGATGATTTTTTTTTTCTCATGCGGTGTCAGAAGACATTTCGCTATTCACAAAGATTCACTGAGCACTTGTGAAGATCCTTATCTTGGAATATCTCAGCGGCAACCACCAGATTTATGACAACGACCTTTCAAAACATTGAACATTTGGCAATAAACATTCCTGCTTAGTTGGATACTCATTGTTATGCATACGTAGATCTTTGCTTTACATAAGTTACTTACATGATTATGCCTTCACAAATAAAAAATCCAAATTGAAAAAATGATAGCGTCGGTCGGGGATTGAACCCGGGACCTGTAGAGTACCGTCCCACTGTTCTGCCACTGGGGCGCGATCAATGGACCACGGATAATATATCTTTCGTCGCTCTTTTATACTTTGACAGTTCGTAAAACCGCGTTTTGGAGCGCATGGAAGAAAAATTCTCCTGACTGGCGTGCTAAAACGGGGTTTTATGACCTGTCATCGGAGAAAATACCGACTAGGAGAAACAGCATGAACGTGCCCCTGAGCTACCGGCGTAAAATGTTATAATGTTTGTGATACGAAGTGTTTAGGCATTGTGGTCAACAGTTGCTGACATTTACCTAGTGATCGTTCTCACTATTGCTGCGACCATTGCAATCTTGTTGCACTATTATTCTAATCTTGGCTTCAGTGTCAACCACTTTAATACAGTGTTAATCTATCATAGGCGATTCTCCCACTATGAAGAACTGACGGATGTATTTTTGACGCATCCGTATGTCAGTCAAGATGAATTTTTATTTAAAAAAACGGATACCATGGCACACTGTAACCCATGCGATTTGACTAAGGTGTCAGTCCGTTATAGAGTGGCCTGACTTACATACGACGCATGTATTATTTACGGGGCAGGCAGTTCATGCCCATAACGGCCGTACGGTCGCTATCGAAACGTCAAAACAATATTTTTGGGCCGTTTAAAAAAACACATCTCTTTGATTTTGCTAACAACTATCCATTTACGGCTATGTAGACGATTTATTATTGAATGGTAGAACATAACATGGGGTGGTATGGGATCTACCTCCTAGCGGTCCACCCCGGGCAACGGCAACACAGGCTTGCCTGTGGATAAGTCCGGCTGAACGATCCCACTAAGCGGTGGAAGGCTCCGTAAGGGGCCGCCTGGCTCACGACGTCACGACCACCATCCCACCGAAGTCTGGCGCCAAGTAGCTTGTTGCGTTCCGTCAGTGTGTGGGAGTGCCAGTGCCTTAACAGGTTTCTTCTGGGTGAGCTCGCTCCATCTTAGACTGTCTCTGTCCCATGACCTAGACTAGAGTCAAAAGCAAACCCATCATTAATAATAATAATAAAAAAATATATACTCAGTCAATCGATAGCTATATCAAAAGTAAAGTTTCTAAACAATATACTGGGTAAGACGAGATACCATGGATGTGTGTGGGTGATCTCGAGTACGCGGCGTGACAGGCTGTCAACTCGACCGGCATCGTGAACAGGGCTGATTGGGACAAATTGTTTTAAAAAAATCATGACCCAGTTTCAATGCCCTGTTATTAGAAGTAACTTGCAGCGTGCCCAACGGTCTCACTCGCTGCAAACCGTTTTCGGGCGGCAAAAATACCTTTTCCCGGCATGGATTACCTATACATGAAAACCTTCCTCTTAAATTATTCTATCTACTAAAGAAAACTGCTTCAAAATCCGTTGCGTACTTTTAAAGACATAAGGCGGTTCTCTCACTTGTCGTCCGTCGTTTGACACACGCGTCCGTTACGCATCGTAAATCCACCGGGTCCGAAGCCGTATTTGTATAGGAATAAGATTGGAAATCGCAATTTCCTTTCGTCTGACAGACGCATGCGTTACGTTGCGTAAAAAAAACGGAACGACGGACGACACGTGAGAGAACCACCTTAGCATGAACAAGGACACGGGAAACGACTTCATTTCATATTTTCTATTTAGTGATTGACCCGCGTATTTTTTTTTAGAAATAAAATATTTAAAATATTGTCCCGTCTTGATGCACACAGTCCAGCTGGCCTATTGAATTGGGTATCCTTATTTAAATTAATTTCTGGACGGAAACCTAGTAAAGCGTGTCTGCAAATGGCTGCCATCGATACCGCGGTTGCGTCACACACGACTTTCTACGCCCATACTGCACACACGTATAAAGATTTACGATTTTTATTAGCCCCTGCTAATCTCTTTACCGACTGACGCCATGTTGAATCTATTACTACTACTATAACAGCCACAACAGTCCACTGCTGGACATGGGCCTTCCCGACGACGAAGTTTACTTTTTAGTTCTAATACATTAAATTTGTTTGGACGCGTTGGTATATGCCGGATTAAAAAATAATTCCTAGTTCTTTATTATTGTCAATACAGGTACATTTGGATTTAATTTTAAATATTAACACAACACTATAGTAAAACAATTGTGGTAAAATTATCTATCTATATCGTACTATATAGTATACTTTTATAATGATAAAAATTATTAATTAAGACATGTTACTAACTTAATTCTGAGCTACTAACACCTATGAAACTTGTGATCAAGATGGTACACAAAATGGATGCTGTCACGTTGACCTTTTACGAGTTAGTTTTATCAGTAATTTCAATATATATATACGTATATATCCGATTATTTAGTTTTATCAGCAGCAATTCAACTATATCATGATCATTATTTATAACTATAGGTATGGAGAAATGGTAATGCGTTGATCTTCGAACTCGATATGTGGTATATAGTACAACCAAATTAAATACGGTCATACGATCGTATTCATACAATGCCGGTTAAGAATAGCATCAGCTCATTTCTACCCGTGGGTGTCGTTAAAGGCGACTAAGGGATGAATCAGGGAATGGGCAGCAGCATTATCTGGTAACATCTATAACACGTTGCACTGCGCTCGCCAAGTATGAAAAATTCCCCCAATAGGAGCCAATGTCCAGCAGTGGTCTGTTGTTACTGTTGCAGTAGTTGTACACATACATACACACATACACATATCACGCCTATAATCACGCCTATAATCCCAGCCGCTAAAAAACGGATATATACGCCACGTCTGACAAGTATTTGAGAGTCATTCGGAAAATTGTGTATTAGTGACGTAGTGACAGGTTGTCAGCCCATCGCCTGAAATTGCAAGACACACCCTCGAGTCCCTTAGTCGACTCTTACGACTCCCACGGGAAAGAAATGGGGTGATGCTATTTTAAGCCGGCATCACACGGCATCTTCTTACGACTCCCACGGGAAAGATATGGGGTGATGCTATTCTAAGCCCGCATCACACGGTATTAGTTGTAGCACAAACAAAAACTGACAAACTACATATAAGTAGGTACCGCTGTCTGAGACCTTTGAACTTAAATAAGTTGATAAATTTTAATCCAAGCGCAATATTTTTCACAGATGGCGGGAGATGGACTACGTCGATTACTTAAGAGATTTGAAACATCAGATGCAGGTCAAATATCAACGAAAAGAGGTAGGCTTCATTTCATAATGCACGTTACCAATCTTGTTTGATTATTGGACCAATTAGCAAATCATATAAGTATTTCACATATGATTAATAGAAATAAAAAATTAAGTTTATGCATGTTTATTTTGTTATGAAGAATCGTGATTCTATTCTCAAGGTTGTCTTGCACAGTGGTATATGTTATTGTAGATTTATGTGATTAGTTGAATTTTGTTTTTTAATATTCTCTCTTTATCCGAGCCTTACATATATAATACGGTCAAAAGAGTCCGATCACAGATAGTTATAATAAAAGTAGCGGCCCTCCTATTAGTTGTGCCCACTGCTAACCGTTTTTCCGTGGGAATTTTTGGCATCTATCATACATAAAATTAAAAGCATCCTCTGAATTCTCCTACCTATTAAAAGTCGCATCAAAATCCGTTGCGTAATTATAGAGTTAGCGGTGTCCATAACAAACAGACAAAGAAAGGCTGAAAGCGAATTTATTTTACACATTGTTGCCTTAATCATCATTTCTATATTTTCTAGGAGAGTCGCAAGGATTCAGCCGAGAGTGTTCGCAAGCACCACGCCACATGGGCCTCCCTGTGGGGGAAACCAGGCCACGGGGCTCCCTTACGGGGGAGGTACGCCAGAAGCAACCTCGCTCAACTACTCTACGTGGCGCCACTTGCTAACCCTGCGCAGTAAAGGATGGGGATCTTACTACTAGGGGCACGTTCATGGTTCCTTTCGGAAGGAACACAGTAGCAATTTTCTCCGATGATAGTATCGTAAAGCCGCGGTTTAGCACGTCAGTCACCTGAAATTTTCTACATGTCTTTTATCGAAGGCAATTTCCTATTATGACGGTTCTCCCACTTGCCGTACAAAGCTGCGTATTTTAAACTCATCTGTCAGACGAAAGGAAACTGCGAATTACGGTGCATTTATGGATGCGTCTGTCATCGAACACGGCATGGTGGACCGCCTAGGATAATATACTTAAGATTTTCATGAACATGGCATCTGCATCGGCTGGGAAATACTAACTCAGTCCCGCTGAATGATTTTAATCTGCAGACTTTCCTCCGGTTATCTGTCTTTGACTAATGTTGATCAAAACAGTTCAGATCTTCATATACAAATTGAAAAAAAAATGCTGCATATATTTTAAAGGGTGATCAAGTTTATAAAACTGGACAACTTTCCCCATAGAATACCTATGTATGGGTCGAAATATGAGAATAAAATAATTGACCTCCCGCTCCCATACAAAATGTACAATGTTTTTTCATATTTCGACCATGTAACTTGCGGAAAATAATTCAGTTTCATGGATAGGTTCACTTCTTAAAATATTTTTACATCGTATAGATAGATTTATGATGAACCGAGTAATTTGATGAAAGTGTACCTACATTGTGCTTCGACCGGATTATTGAATAACAAAAGTCAAATATTCAAATTATTTGTGTAAACAAGACAGAATCTTTAACCACGAGTTACATCATCTTTAGATATGTACCTTCTTACTTTGTCTTGTCAGACCAATATCTAAGATAGCATTAAAAAATATATTAGGTGATGCATGTATGAAGGTCTATCAACATATTGACGAACAATAACATACTTAGATTAATAAATAGTAAAAAGTATACTAGTGCCAATAGTATCTGTAGAAAAACATATAATTGCTATATACTATCATAAATTAATAGTAATGTGTACTATAACTAGCTTTGGAAATATTGCTTTGTTTATTATGTCAGTAATCTAAAAGGTCTACCTACCTATACGCTGTGTAAGGGACAGCCCTCCGAATACTTAAAAGTTACATGCAGACCACGAAACTGCCCTACTAACATATTCCAGGAATCTTCAAAAAAACGATCTCCCGTACAAAATAACGATCAGCTGACTACGTTTATTCATTTTATTTAAGTTTCCTAAAATATATTCCTATGTGGGTCAGTTGTTCAGTTTTATGATCTGAATGCAACTTATCAGTATTTGAAGGTCTGTCCCTTATACCTTGTGTAATAAATAAGTAGCTACTTAATTGTATAGATATCTTAGTATATATTGTAAGAGTTCAAGAGAAATGCTTCTGCATATACCTAGATCAGTCGCAAAATTTAAAATACTTAGTATATGTCATACTATTATATGTCATATACAAACAATTGCAGCAAATTAACTACCAATACGATAGTTACTATACGTGTGCGTTATTTGACCCTAAAAGAACCTTGCCTCTGTAGAAATAATAAGTTAGGGATAGCCCTCCGAATACTGATAGGGTACATGCAGACCATGAAACTGAACAACTTTCCCCTAGGAACATATTTCAGGAAACGTAAAAAAACTGACTTCCCATAGTGAATGCTGTCAGCTGATTGTGATTCTGTATGGAAGGTCATTTTTTTGGCGTTTCCTGACATATGTTTCTAGGGGAAAGTTGTCCAGTTGTATGTTTCATGCACCCTATTCGAAAGGCTGTCCGTTACTCGGTATAAAAAAAACGATAAAAAACATTAAATAATGCATTAAAAAAATCTACACTAAAATAATACATACATACACATATCACGCCTATTATCCCTTTCGGGGTAGGCAGAGCGTAAACGGCCGCAAAAACGGACATTTACGCCACGTCTGACATATGTTTGAGGGTCATTCGGAAAATTTTGTATCGCCATAGTGACAGGTTGTCAGCCCAGTGCCTAAAATTGCAATACACACCCTCAAGTCCCTTAGTCGCCTCCTACGACTCCCACGGGAAAGAAATCGGGTGATGCTATTCTAAGCCGGCATCACACTAAAATAATAATAATATAATCTACACTAATATTATTAGAAACAGGATTTTTTTATTGTTTGTTTGAATTAAATAGGCTCCGAAACTACTGGACCGATTTAAAAAATTCTTTTACCGTTAATTGAAATTGAAATTCTTTATTCAATGTAGGATAGTATTATCACTTATTGACGTCATGAACCGTCATTCTAAAAAAAGAAATTTGTATCACACAATTTTCTTTTTTTTATTACAATTTTGTTATGACCTAATAGAAAACCGGCTCGGGTGGGATAAAAATAAATAAAAATAAAGGCACTACCATGGGGCTGGCCAGGTTAATCACACGGCATGTAACTTTACGCCACCACCATATAAAAAAGATATTTGTTTCAAATTGAAGTCAAGATTTTTAGAATCCTACATTATCCCATGAACAATGATGAACATAGGCTATATTAAACTGTCTTATTACCGGGGGGAAATTGGTAGCGGAGGGTGAAACCGCTGGGCGGGCTGCTAGTATCTCATAAAGAAGGAAAGTGTTCTGTGGTAAATGCAAGTAAATATGCACCGGCTATGATTTGGAACTTCCCGATTAGTCGGCTGCCCCGACGCCGACTATTGCTTTGGTCATCATCTGAGACGTTTGAGAGTTTTCGTTGCGCGAGTATTAAGCTTTGTCGGAGGCCTATTTAGCTGTATAACGGCGTCGAGTTTTTGTATGGAATGACACATGCGGGCATTACGGCGTCGGAATTCGGACGGAATTCGGTCGAGTTTCATTTAGGTGTCAAACAGAATGACAAGTAATTTACATACAAAGTTCTTAATGTCATCGGGTTTTTGTCCCTTTCTACGATTATTTTGTCTATGGTGTCGAAAAGCGGTCGAGCTATGACAACCAAGTTTCTGTCATTGTACTCGACCATGAGCAGTCTCAAGCATAGGTGCCTTGCCGATGTCGAGTTTCATTTAATTAAGATAACTTATAAAAAATTACCCATAACTATGAGATTTTTAAGGTTGGTAATGCATCTGTAGGATATTTTAGACCGCATGAGCAGAATAAACTCGTTTAAAAAAGTAGTAAGCTAACTTTACCGACACACTAAAAGTACATATAAAAATTACCACTTGCCATCAGCTACTGTTGATTTT
Organism: Tuta absoluta; assembly: GCA_027580185.1. Taxonomy (NCBI): domain Eukaryota; kingdom Metazoa; phylum Arthropoda; class Insecta; order Lepidoptera; family Gelechiidae; genus Tuta; species Tuta absoluta. Next base: position 3,738,475 of record JAQAHW010000004.1, read on the forward strand.
CGATTATATGTGCAACTGTTTTTTTTTTGGGTTCAGTTTTACGCCTCATATATTTACATTATAAATAATTATTTCGATTACTTTTCTGAGTGATGATGATAACATTATGATAGTTGATATTCAATATTATAATGAATATCATTACAATAACAAATGTGTTATAAATGCTTGATCTCGTGATCAAACTTTGTACTTCTTGTGTTTGTCAATAGTTGGAGTTGCTTTGTACTGTATCAACAAACATCACTGTAGGATTACTAAATATTGAATACAGACTTATCTATAGAAGATATTTTATAAATTTTACGTAACATACATAAATCACGCTTCTTTCCCGCAGGGATAGGCAGCGTCTACTTCCTTCCACTTACGACGATCCTTGCATACTTCTTTTGCCTTCTCTATATTCATTTATCTTTTCATGCAGGCTCGTTGGTTTATTTTTTACTAACTAAAATGTATGCACCAACGAGCGTACATGCGTGTGATGATGATTGCCGTGTGATGACGGCATAGAATAGCATCACCCCTTTCTTTTCTCGTGGGTGTTGAAAGAGACGACTAAGTTGAAGGTTGTACTCGTGTACGGTGTGTGCACTATTCGTTTATAACTCGTGCTCTACATACATTCATTAGCCTATTGCAGTCCACTGTTGGACGTAGGACTCCCCTAGAGTAGGTACAGGGCACGATCTCTCGTTTTTTCCATCCAGTTATCAGTCCATCTGGTCGGTGGTCGTCCAACGCTACGCTTGCCGCGGCAAGGCTTCCATTCGAGAACCCGCTTACTCCACCGTCCGTCCGTTCTATCATAGGATACACACACGTTTTCTACGCGCGCTCTATTCTTGTGAAACGTGTGCTTTACACGTTGGTGACGCGTATTATACTAGTGTACAACACGTGTTCGATACGTGTGTAACGCGTTCTCTACACGTGTATAACGCGAGCTCTACTTGTATACAATGCTTGCTTTACTAGTATGCAACGCGTGCTCTACATGTGTACAACGCGTGGGCTGCGCGGGCGTATAACATGCATAGAGCACGCGTGGTGTCAGCGTTCGTGTAAAGCTGCCCAACATCCTAATAGACCAACATCCTAAGTCTTACAGTTTTCGGAATAATCACTTTAAATTACTTGATACCAAGGTACAGATTTTCCATACATTTTAACTGACTATTAAATACTCTTTACATCATACTTAACAATCCTTGATCAATTTTATTTATGTCAGTCACTCAGAATAAAATGTGTTATTCGTCACGTCAGACAATTCATAATCATAAGTCATTTCATTATTGTAGAGGAGCCCACAATGCTCAATGGGGTTTTACTCGAGCGTCAGTGACCTTAACATAAGATCAGCCAAGATTCAAAATTAAGAGCAATACATGACAAAATTTAGTGATAGCTGTCTTAATTCAAACTTGGAAACTATGCATGTATATTTCTGTGGAAAAGTTGTAGGTCTTGACAAGATCTACATTTGAGATGACAGCTGTCAATTTGTTGTGCCCATCCAGTATCTCTGTTGAAATTTGGATGTTTTTGAATTTCTAAGGCTTCCCGTACTTTCCTAGGAATGAATCTCTTCTCTCTCGCTAGGATTGCTGCCTTATCGAACCTGACATAATGGGTGGGGTTATCCATGATATGTTCGTACATATTGCAAAGCGAGATGAATAAGTTCTTTGTTTGACTACAAAATATACATCTCGGCAAGACCTACAACTTCTTCAAAGAACTAGTAGTTAAGCATGCATAGTTGACGAAATAAATTAGTTCTAAGTTTGACAGATGTCATCTACAATTTCAAGACCTACAACTTTTACAAAGAAATTAGTTTTGCATGCGCGCTGATTATTGCGCATGACTTGAACAAGACAGCGACATAAATTTGAGAAGGTGGACTACAGGCAATAGAACTTGAGTTAATAGCGGTTAAAAATTTTTGGTGGACCACGCAACGAAAAAAATGTGGTATGGCCCACCAGGTGGATCTATTTTAAAAAATCCCAGCTCAGCTCTATTGGTGAACTACGCGAAGAAAAAAAAATAACCTATAGGTGGACTACGGGTTAAAAAAAAATTGCCCAACTCATTTCATGGCAGAACTGACCAGCTTAGCTTTTAAAATAGAGACCTAAAGAAGATATAAGACCTAGGCTTGATTCGTTCTTTTGCACACTGCACCCACCATTAACCTTGCATTTTCTTCTGTTACAATATATTTAGGAAGAGGACGAGTTCGGAAATGGACGAAGTCGATCTAAAGGATCCAGCAATCCCCACTTAGGCTCCTCTACTATTAGAACTTGCATCAGTATTCCTATTTACTCCTAATGATTAAAATAAATTATCTGAATTATCATGACTCGTTATGAATAAAACTTTGTTCAGATGACTGAATACTGTAACATACCAAAATTTCATCCAATTTAATTAAAACTACATTTCTCCCACTTGTGTTCCGGGGCACAGATTAACTACAATATGGTCTGGGGTTGGAGTGGGAAATTGCACGATCAAAAACTGTAGTCTGCTATGTACGTCGATCAACTCGGCCTTCTTTTATGTAAGGAACGAGACGAGAGACCGCTTGTCTTGCTGGCTATGTGTTTATATGCGGATGTTAAAGAAAAGCAAAAAGAATTTCAAGTTGGTTGTTTTTATTAGTTTTGATCCATTATAGCGTTTCTCCCTAATAAGATGCCATCTAAAACACCTCGAGTAAAACCTTAAATGGGTATCTTGAGGTGATGTTAGTAGAACAATCATAAGTTCATAACTATTGAATGCATAAAAATCCTTTCTTGACTTCTCGAGGTTCGAGTCTGTCGCGTCTGAGTGTTCTTTCTGCTCGTCTGCTAAGTTTTTTTCAAGCAAGGTCTTAATTTGTCATAAAATTTGCGCTGGCAAATCGTGTGAAAACTGCAATACTTCACACAAATTATAAGGTTTCCTGGAGACAGCTGAGCTACAATGTAAACAAAGTATATTAATGAATGTTACCATCTACCATCATCAAACTTAATAAGTGAACTCTGCCAGTATTCGCAAAAACTGAAATATAAGGAAACCATGCAGATTAACTTCTACAGCGGTTCGATTATAGAGTAAGCGACGAGTTTGCTAAGATATCTAGCATAAACATTGTGTAGGAACTAAAATTATATGTGATCATCAGCATAGTAAGAAAAACAAATCTAACCTTCTAGTAACGAGTGGGTAGGTATTTCGCCAGCGCGTGGGGAAAAATACTGTAAATCAAAACCAGTTCTTCGCCTTATACAATTCGGTGTTTATTTAATATTTACAAGAAAAAATTAGGAACCAAAAGTAACAACCAAAACGTAAATAACCAAACGAGTCTCCATGACAACCAATCAACAGGAAGAGGCCGCGCGCGCCGATGCGAAATAACTATATACAAACAAAAAAATCATGTTGTCGCGCTGTCTATCTGTAAATCAAAAAATCTTTAAATAAACTAAATAAAAAAGCAATGGTGGCGATGCACCAAAAGTATAAATATTTTGTGTAATTATTATTATTTTATTTTATAATTTTATAATGAAACCACCCACACCGAGACGACGCCGCGGAAGACCCCATCGCAGGTGGCGAGACGAGCTACATGCCTTTAGCAAAGACTGACACTTGGAGGCCCAGAGTAGAACTGGATGAAAAGAGAAGAGGGAGGCCTTTGCCTAGCAGTGGGACGATGTAGGCTAATTAAGATAAGATGACATAATGAAACGCGTAATTACCTGTTCTTATGGTGTCCATGACTGCAAAGCTGGAATGTTGTGCATTAAAAAAGTTTCAAGCTTTTAGCTTTGTATCTAATGCCTCAGTTCCTCAGTTTATCCTGTCCTGTTCAGTAGTTATAGTCTTACGTTTTACGATCACTTTTCAGCTGAATTACTGGTAGAGTTTCTGCCGATTTGCTCAATGATAGTGATAAATTTCAGCTACCCGTTCGGACGGCCGTTGTAGCGTAGTGGTAGTACGACTGCCTGCGGCGCAAAGGTTCCGGGTTCGATTACCACTGTGTCGTGTTATCTAGGCTCCGAGAGGCACCGGCGCTCAGGGAGCCAAGGTAACCGCAGGTGAATACTTATAGCTAAGTATTTGTAGAGTGGTCTCGCGAACACGAGTGCCTGTGACCCCGGAGGGCGTGAGTGAGTAAGTGTGGGTAGAGTGTCCTGTGTGTAGGCACCCTAGCAAGCCTCGCGCCCGCACGCTAAGTGAGGGGCCGAGGGAGTAAAAGAGGGAACGTAAACGATAAGGCTTTATTAAAGAATTAACAGATAACCACCTCCTGATACGAAAACCAAAATTATAACCTGGCCACTCACACAGAAGGTAACGGCGGCGCGTCCAGCGCGAGGAGCGTCTTCGCAGCAGCTGTATCTTCAATCCGACGAGGCGTAGGCGCTGGAGGGGAGACTTTTAAGCTTCCGTCACTTGAGGGGAGACTTTTAAGACTAAAATAGACTGTTACAGTGGTTACTCAGTGAGAGACTATACTGGGAGTCTTCGAGATCACAACTTAGAGTCCAGACCAAACTCCCCCCCTAGCTGCTTGACGTGGCTTTTATACCCTCGTCTGACGCTGACTGTCACAGTCTTCATTTCGATAGTCATGTTCATTTCCAGAAGCTTCGATGACGATCGCGCTCTTCATTTCGATCGTCATCCTCTTCGGTTCTAGAATCTTCGACGATCGTCGACCTCGTCAGCCGTCATTTTGAGATCATGGAACTTGTCAGTGGCCAGTCGTCGCTGTCCATGGAGATCTGTTGGCATCTCATGTTAGCTTGATGATGAGGTGGTTATGAGGATGGCTCCGAGGCACGCTGGAGGGCTCGGGACCTCAGTTCCTCCGGAGGGAGAGGGAGAGGGAGAGTGCCAGGCGTAGTAAATTTAGATACAAGTACCAGGAGGTCAGAAAATACGAAGAGGTAGATCAATGTATAATAACTTTTTAGTAGAAAGCTACGCGGCTCTATGATGTATAGATAGCCGTCAACTTTGAGAGGTTGACATAACATCAAGAAAGTAAACAAACAAATTGATAAAATAAAATGGATTTCAGGAAATATTTAGAAAAATGGTAGTAATTGTAGCAGAATGCTACAACTGGGACACTCATAAAGTTGATATTATCACTTTGGTAATTTGTAATTTGTTTACAGTCTAGTTAGAACATTGTGGACCGAACCACCAGATTAAAAAAGATTCTAAAAAAAGAGAAACTCTGCCAGTACTTAAGTTTATTTGTTACGCACCTAGACTACACTTTGAAGAATCACACATCATATATGAACACATTAAAGTTTAAACATTACAATCTTATTTTTGGTTGTGCTCACACACACACACACATATATATATCTCACCTATAATCCCTTGCAGGGTAGACAGAGCGTAAACGGCCGCAAAGAACTTACATTTGGGCCACTTTTGACAAATATTTAATGGTCATTCGGAAATTTGTGTATCGCCATAGTGACAGGTTGTCACCCCATCGCCTAAAATTGCAATACACACCCTTGAGTCCCTTAGTTGCCTCTTACGACTCCAACGGGAAAGAAACGGGATGATGCTATTCTAAGCCGGCATCACACTGCAAATTGGTTGGGCAGTCGTGTAAAAAGGAATTGTATGATCAACATCAATATATTCCTTTGTTAAAAAAGTACTTTCAGCAGCATAATTATAAATATAACAAAGCACCAATTTAAACTGGCTTTTGTACAGTTTACAAGAAAAACCAGTAAAGGTTGGTACTCAGCTCCACTAATGGCACAAATTGTACATAATATTTTATAAAATATTCATAATTTATTATAATAATAATGTAATGAATGACTCGTTATGGACGGACGATGGTATTTTTGTCCGCTTATGTTGACGTTTGCGTGCGTTATGGCCGACTAATGTGTGAATGTGTGCGTGTGCACTTGTACGTACAGAGAACTGGCCGACTTTGAGCGACACAGTTTGTTATTAGCCGGATTCTGTCCGTACTTTTTTTTACGTCCATGGTCCCTTCGTATAAAATATGAGCACGCAGGCTAGTCCGCGGGTAACAGCTAGTCTACATTTATGCATATACGAATTTCAAATAGAACCTTCAAGCAATTGATACATTGACCTTCAACGTATAATAAAAGAAAAGATTATCTGTGGTTACTATCTTGCCTTCCCTTCTAGCCTCTGCGTCGAACTGATGCAAGCCGCAATAGGTCTAATACCGTCGCGTCGAGTCGTTTTTACCTCTATCGGCCCCCTGTTTATTGATAAATAAACAGTTGTGGTCTCAATCATATCACTAGTTTTATTAAATGATTGAATTGTCTCAGATAATTATGTAGTTACAGGCATTTATCGCGCAAAACTAAATAATGTATCTTATATCTTCGTATTGCAATTGTAGGCGAGGGGTTGACAACCTGTCACTATGGTGATACACAATTTTCCGTATGACCCTAGAAAATTTGTCGGACGTGGCGTAAATGGCCGTTTGCGCTCTGCCTACCCCACAAGGGATTATAGGCGTGATATGTGTATATCTTCGAACAAGACGACTCATATAATATCGATCGAACTTCACTTCAGTTCGTTTGATCTTATATTAAAATTCGAATTAGTAATATATACATACATAAATCACACCTTTATCCCTTGCGGAGTAAGTAGAGAGTAAACGGCCGTAAAACTAATCAGTCACTAATCAATCAGTTGACTAATCGGCTATTTAGACTTACATTCGATGACTACAAAAATGGTTAACTAGTTAGTATTCCTGACTAGCCCGTGCATGTTTACATGCAACTATCAGTAATTTATGTACAGTCGGTTGTAGCACATAAGGTACCAGGGCTACTCCAAAAGAATTAAATTATTTTTATCCCCAGTTAATACATATTTAAAACTTAAACGTATTGTCATAAAGAAGTAATTTTCTACTTTACATATGCATTTCAAGAAAATAGGATTGCTGGGGACAAAAATAATGAAGTTCTTTTGGAGTACCCCTGGTACCTTATGTGCTTCAACCGACTGTACATAGTTTGATTTAAAGACAAAGAATCATTACCAACCTATGGAAATAAAGTAATTTTTACTAAAACTTTGTTTAAATCTTATAATTAAGGTTAAAACCCTTGTAACCGCAAAATATGAACTGAACTGAACTGCTGGGCTAACATACGTGACACGATAAAGTTTTGCCACCGCATTATCTCATCTGCGGCTCACTTCACTGTAAATAATGTCTGCACTTTATTCCTAGTGAAGTTCTGCGCGCATGAGACGACAAAATATTTCGCAGCACGCATGTTAGCAGAGATGAAATATGCTCTGGGAAGCAGCTCTCGTCATAACATAATGTTTTCTATCTCAACAAATTACAACAACTGTAGCAGAATGTTTGAAAAGTAACAAGTAAAAAATTAAAAATGTTTTTCGGTAACAAAATAATAAGGAAAAATTAATTACTACGTCAAATAAATACGGTAATATTTAAATTGCAGTCAATAATTGGGAATATTAAAAAGTTCCGTTTATCAATATTACAAAATAACTTGGTCTAAGTCCCGTTGCAGTTTCCAAATACGTTGTGATTTCGAGTTTCATGAGAAAAGACGCCATTAGTTTTATGGTTACAATTAATAACCACAACGTCTTAACTAACAAATTTTCTATGCTGGTAATCTAAGGCAGTAAATTCCGATAAAAGCTGCAATATTTTTAATTTAAACATGAAAGTAGAAATTTGATTGCAACACTTTAAGAAAAATTTATTGAAAATCTTTCCTTATTTCTAGAGCTATATTTCTACACAGGAAATAATATGTTTATGTTGTTAGTTAGTACTTATATAAAAACAAATAAGTAAATAGATAAAGTATCCATGTCAAAATGCAACACAAACTGATCAATGTCAGATAAAGAAAGATCAGTAGGTAAGTACCTACATAATTATTTTTAAATAAAATAATAATAGAATCGACTACTTATCTACGTTTGCATCATCTAAAGTTTACAAAATACAAGCCTTCATTTTCATTTACCGAGTATTGTTACCTGATACGCCCAAGCAATAGGCATAGGCACATTGTAAGCAACATTGAGTAATCATTTGTGGTAAGAATTCATAGGTTATTTGTTCTTCGAGTGCCATCTTACATACACATAGGTTCGTTTTTGGTTCCTAATGGCTCTTCATACGTTGAAGAAGGCTTTAAGTAATCAAACACTTCATTAAGAGGTCTCTAATTAAACGTTTATGGCATTGAGCCTGGGCGTGGGCAGTGTTGAGAAAATATCAATGCAAACAAAAATATTCCGTGTATGCAAATGTTGGCACATAGAAAGCAGAGATGACGAAATGACAGACTGCAAAGAATGGGGCGTGAGGGGCGCGGTGCTATCGTGTGACAATGGCTAAGCTTATCTAAGTTTATCGCGATGAGTGTACGAGAAAGTTCTGTGAAAAGAATAGAAAAAACACTATTATTGGAATTTGTTATACCGGACCATAAGCATAAGGTCGGAACTCTTTTTTTAAGTAAAACTACTATTATAGAATATCGTTTCAAACGTAAAACTGATTTAAAATACCTACCTATATGAAAATATATCTCTTGTGAGGGAGAGGGTAACCTAGACGAGCATATATGGACCAAATTAAAGAAAAAATTAAGGAAGTCAAAGACAAGGCTCAAAATAGAGCAGATTGGATATTACTCCACCGACAAGGGCGAGGCTCTTAAATTAAAGATGATGATATCTCTTGCGGAGTAGGCAGAGCGTTAACACTTACGCTACGTGTGGCAAACATTTGAGGGTTATTCAAAAAATTGTGTGCTGTCATAGTGACTTATTGTCGCCCATCGCCTAAAATTGCTATACACATGTCTCTTAGTCGCTTCTTACTACACCCACGGAAAAGAAATAGGGTGATGCTTTTCTAAGCCGGCATCACACGGCTTATAAAGCACTCTATAGAAAAAGGTAGCTTTAGACTGCATCAACAGTATTCAACAGTAGGTAGTTAACCTAAACGTTAATTGGATGACCCTAACTTTTGTAATTCGTTCGACGGGTTTCTTAAGCATCAATTAAATGCAGCTTGATTAATGATTTTGCTAATCAAATGGCCATTTTATATTTTCACTACGTAAAATATTAGATAATTTGATATGTACAATGTACAACTATATGTATATTTTGTCAAACTTTTATTATGATCAATCATCATCACGTCTGTCACATGTTATAACACATCTGAATAAAATTTTATTTATTCATTGACATATGATGTCAAATAGATGGACATTAATAAACCTATCCATACGTATACTTTTTATTAAGCGAATTTTTATTTTCTGTGAGATTCAACATGATACTTTTTATCTTCAACTTCAACACCCACAACGGTCCACTGCTGGACATGAGACTCCCCCAATTGGGGGGCATTTGCCATGCTCACCACGCTTGGCAGGCGGATTGGCGAGTGTAGAGCAAGTTGTTGTATTCACAGGGAGCGCTGCTGCCCATACTCTGTATTTATCGCTCAGTCGCCTTTCGATGGTTTCGCCGGGTAGAAATGGGATGATAATATTCTAAGCTGGCACCACACGGCACTTTATTATCTAGCTGTCATTAAACCAATTACAGTACAATCCGGCTCATTGCAGGCATGTCACTGCGGCGACACACCGCACGCTTGGCTGCGAATGTGAAAGGATGCATGTACAGTGTATAAATAATCTCGTAATAATTATTTTAAACTAACCTATAATATTATACGATTCCGAGTAGTAGTTTAACTCCATACTAACGCTCGGTTTGCGCACTCACACGTGCACATGCCCGACCAAGCTATACGTACACGACTACTACATTTATACGTGTCACAGCGAACCGCACTGCCGCCGCGTGTTTTCGTTTGAGTATCGAGAAATCGGTAAAAAAGTATACCTAGAAACCTAACTATTCATTCAATAATAATGTCGGTCATTGTTTTCTTACTGTAACCAAGCATTATGGAACCGAAGTGTGACGTCACTTAAATTCAGGTTCGCAAACCCAACTTGTTGACATCCCTGCCGTAGTTCCAGGCGGAAAGATGCTTGAGTTAAACTACTGCTTCTTTCTATATTGCGATCTTAGCCTTTTTTATTTTATAGAAAACAATAATGTATCGAAGTAAGTAAGTAAGTAAAAACACTTTATTGCACATTCAAAACACAAATAAATAACAGGAAAACTTAAACTAAAAATGCGCAAAGGCGGCCTTATCGCTGAAAGCGATCTCTACCAGACAACCTTTGGGTGGAGGAGAAATCAAAGGGAAGACGAGAGTAGTGCATAAAATAAAGGTAAAATTATCGAATTGTATGTTATATGCCAGTAAGTCTAGGCGAGTTTGCGGAAAAGAAAGTCATTGCAGAGATCGGGTGCGCGGGCGCCGGCGCATCGGTCGTCGCGCTTTGACCTCTACGCCAAACTAAGTATACTACACATAATTAACTGGACGATGCCAGCTTAGAAAAGCATCACCCCATTTCTTTCCCGTGGGTGTCGTAAGAAGCGACTAAGGGACTCGAGGGTATTGCAAATTTAGGCGATGGGCTGACAACCTGTCACTATTGTGATACACAATATTCCAAATGACCCTCAAATGTTTGTCAGACGTGGAGTAAATGTCCGTTTTTTACAGCCGTTTACGCTCTGCCTATCCCGTAAGGAATTATATACGTGATATATGTATGTATGCCGGCTAAGAATAGCATCACCCTATTTCAACTTCATCTCCCGTTTGTCGTAAAAGGCGACTAACTAAGCCTAAATCTTCAATACACATGAAGCCCTCATGTATGTGTATTGAAGATTTAGGCGAAAGGCTGATAAACTGTCACTTTAGTAATATACGAATTTTATAAAGCGCTCTCAAATATATGCGGTGCGATAACAACCGGGACGTTAATCGTCCCGACAAGTTATAAAGGCGTGACGTGTGTATGTACGTATGTATGTATTAACTAGGTGAATACCGTACCTACTTCTGTATGCATGATGTATTTGCAAAGTATCAGATGACTGTCCCGATGGCGTAGTGGATAGTACCCCTGTCTGCTACGCCGAGGGTCTTGGGTTTGATCCCCACATAGCACATTATTTGTAAGTTAATTTTCAAATAATTTTGATGACTCTGTATGTTTGCCTTATTGTACGTATTTAAAAAGGTATTTTACTATTAATATTGGTTCCCATAGTACAAGCTTTGCTTTGTTTGAGGGTAGATGGCACTGTGTGAAATGTCCAGGATATTTATTTTTATCAGCACCTCGTAATGCAGGCACGATTCATACTCACCTTGATGGCCAGCCCACATCTAGCACTTAAGAGCGAGCCCATCTTTAATATGTCAAACATAAACTTTAAAAACAGAAACAGTCCACTGCTGGACATAGGCTTCCCCCCATTATCGAGGGGTATTGCATTACTCACCACGCTTGGAAGCCGTATTGGCCAGCGCAGTGCAAGATATTGCATTCACAGGGAACACTGCTGCCAATTCCCTGGATGATTTTCCTTGGTTGCTTTTTAAGACACATACGGGTAGAATTGGGGTGATGCTATTCTCAGCCGGCACCACACGGCAACATCATAATATATCATCATCATTATATAATTGATAACAAATAAAAATATATTAATGATTTTTAGACAATGCTCGCGTTGATGTCTTTTGTTCGAGATGTCGTAGCTCATAGGTTATGTATATTTTTATTATTTTGTAAATACCTTGTTAATGCTAATATAATGATAGTTTCTTATATGTAAATTAAACTAGGTCCTAATATGACAAATACCAAATATTATTCAAATAATAGAGCCATTTCTCGCCTCTATCCCTTGCGGGCAGAGCGTAAACGGTCGTAAAATACTTCATCTTAGCGTGTCGATGGCAGACACTATACCGTCGCGACTCAGAACTTGGCCACGACGGTAAAATACTGTCGCTATGAGAACCGTTTCAGAAAAAATGTGTATCAATATAATGACAAGTTGTCAGCCTGTCCCCTAAAATTGTAATACACATGATACCTTGAAGTCCCTTACTCGCCTCTTACGATACCCTCGGGGAAGAAACGGGGTGATGCATTGTAAGCCGGCATTGCACGCACGCCATTATTATTATAGCTGTGCCAGTAGTTACATCTTAACAGAATGATTAAATACTTTATCTAGCTAATACTCCAGTAGTATACATTTTATCACTAATTGATTTCTAAATGCACTAACGCTTTTGATCCTATTATGTAAACTGTTACATAAGCTGACACGAGTTGGTACTTTATCTTTTGTCTGCCTTTGAATGTTGTATGAAAACTGTACGCATAAGTGTTTTTGATGACGGCTGGGTGAGCATGAGATAACTGGCGGACATGTCACTAGAATATAGCGAAATCAGGGGTTCAGCCAAATTCCTAGGAATTCGTACTTATGCCGGAATATGACATAATAGTAGTCTTTATTCTACCATCAGCCTAAACGACAAGATTTTGACCTCATTACTAAATTTGTTTATAAATATCGTAAAATGAAGTCAAGATTTTGCGAAGTCAAATTCCTAGAAATTCAGACTAATTCCTGATTCTGCCACATTCCTGCGACGGCCATAACACTTACGATTCTTCATAGACAATTCGCTATCACTTCCAGTTATTTGCGTGAAGCTTCCTAAAGCCCGGTGATTATTCACGTAAAGATCAATTTTCGTATTGTGTAACTGTATCGATGTCAGAAGCCTACTAGTGGTAGTAGGCGGTTGAAAAACTCTGATACTAGGAGGAAGTAAGAATCAACTAAATTACAAACATTAATGCTGTCTTAGGTGGTTTTTGACGCATCCGTGTGTCAGACGAAAGAAAATTTCGAATTCAAATACAAACCATGGCACATTACAAAGCATGCGATTCAACCAAGGTGTTTAACAGACACATTCGTAAGTCCATATCATAGTGTAGGATTCGCCTTTGTTGATAGGTAACACTAGCAATTACACGGAATTTTTCCGTGTCACCAAAAGCTGTAAAACGAAATGAAAGCAACCGAGTGCACTTGTGTTATTGAAACGGGTTACAGCAGCCGAGACATTATAGGTCATGTTAGTAAACAGTCGTGGGTATGTGGCGGATGTGATTTTTCCACAAGTGTTCGGTTCATGCCGCGGGCGCTGCGTTGACGACGGTGCGGCGGTACGGGCGCGGGATGCCGCTGGTCGCGAGATGCGCTGCGCGTGCGCACCGCGCAGTGTCACCCCGGTCAGCCGCGCAGCCGCAAGTGCGCTTCTCTCGCGTCAGTGCAACAGTAGTGAGTCAGTGCAGCGAGTGAACGAAAGGAACTGCCGGCACAATGCGACTAGTGAGTATTCGTGTGATTGATCGTTTGGATTACGTGTTTAGTATAAATTAGCTGATAACCTTTTTTAATTGTGATGTGAACTGTGGCGGTTTTACTGTGGTTCCGACATTTATAATTTCACGGAAGCGTACCTTAAATTCTTCTTACAACAAATAAGTACCAATAAAAATTTGCTTCCTTGCTTTTGTATTTACGTCTTCTTCTTTTCGCGTGAGATGCCGAGTCAATTAACGACCCAATGAACCCTGGATAATAAGTTAGTTTGTGTTCGTGACCAAAAGCTGTGAATGCAACGACGTCCTCTAGATTTCCGCAACACGTGAACTAGGGATCCGTAGGTCAGTGAAAGTTGGTACAGCATCGTTCAAACTCTCCATTATTTATATTATTATAAATAAAATAAATATGAATAAACTTAAACAAATTACGTGGGTTCATGAATAGTTCATGAGATAAAAAGAGCGAGCGTACTTATGCAGTGCAAAAATTTATTGAAGTAAGAGTATATAGGTATTTAATATTAGGTTATTATAAGTACAATCCTAATAATTTTCATCGTGAATGGTGCCGGTTTCGAAAAAAAGATAGAGAAGAATTAAAGAAATAGATATTTTGTGCTAACCTGAAATAAACTGGGATATAGTAGATGAGCTACTAAATCCTTGGCTGCGTCAACTGTCACCCCAATTCGGATCACATCATTGGGATGTCCATTAACGAGGACAATGGACGAACAGACCAGGAAGCACTTACCGGTAGCACCAGCTATGTTTTACAATACTGCCTGTAAGGTGCTGGAAGTAATGTTTCTACAGGGTGTAAGGAAAAGTACTGCGTTCCTTTCAAGGGATGAACCAGCCACTTTTTTCATATTTAGACTTAAGTTCTTTGAGGAAACTTTTTCAGTTATATGGGATGGTTCATCCCTTGAAAGTAACGCAGTACTTTTCCTTACACCCTGTAAGTAAGTAAGTAAAAACACTTAACCCTGTATATGTTATCGTCTCGTTAGTCACATCACGAAAGCTGCTGACACACCAGATCCTTATTGGACTTCTATCACGGCAGCTACCCAACCGATCGCATAATTAATTACATTAAACATTAAAAGCCACAACACTCCACTGCTGGACATGAGCCGCCATACTCACCACGCTTGGCAAGCGGATTACCGAGCGCCGTGTAAGATATTGCTTTCTCAGGGAACGTTGCTGCCCATTCCCTGGACGAATTAATCCCTCGATGGCTTTTTACAACACCCCCGGGTTGTATTAGGTCGATGCTATTCTAAGCCGGCATTACATCGATCATATAATTTGCGTAAAACAAAGAAAAAAAGGAGACTCTAGGATTGCAGATTATGACTGATTAGGCTTTACTTTCCTACTTCTTTTTCTTTATCTTCGTTCGTGTGGGTCACCGAGTTGGCAAACGACCTGATCGTGATAAAAAAGGGCTACATAGGTACTTTTGAATATATGAATCTTGATCATCGATTTGATCAATGTGCCCAGGGAAAATTATTCACTGAAGATGCTTAAACTTTCTAAAAGAACCTGTAAGTGTATGATCACTATGTCACCCTCTCTTCAGTTACAACTGTAACGCCTTATTATGAAAAGATAGATATTTTACCTGTATGACAAATACTATGGAAAAATAATTTAAGCAGTGTCTTGAAGCTCGTCAAAATGTTTTGTGATAGCGCTGTTAACCTCCGAACTTTATTCAGGGAAATACTGGATACTTGTATTTTTGTGAGTAATTACCTACTTATTCAAATCTAAGCTAAACTGCTGACCTTACAGGCCGTGTCATCCCGGAGGTCATGTAAGGGTCTGGTATCTGATTAGGTAATCATAATTGCCGTTACCTTAAACACGTCTACAGCCGATGACCTGCCGGATCATAATGGCACCTGCACCCAGGGGGTTCATGTTTTACATGGCCGCTTGTTAGTAGGTAAACTCTCGTCATTTTTTATAAGCTTAGCTTGATGCCACAATACTTATATATAGGCTTCGTTTCGTTTGGGCTCATGTACTGTGCTGACGCTCACTTAAGGTATTTTACTTTGTTGACATGTCTCCTAGTATATACTAAACAGCGGGCAAAATTTACTTTTTGAAATGGCCATACGGTAGTCACAGAAAAGCCACTGACCCACGATCCTTATAAACCGCGTAACCCAGGGGTTTAAGTGAATGTAGATATTTATAATAGATACCTGTTAGTAGGTGCTCATTCTTTTTAAACACTGCTTAGCTGACCCACTACCCTAATAAACCGCGTAACTCAGGGGTTCAAATAAACGTAAGAAGATTTTTTATATGGCTACCCGTAAGTTCTATAAGCCACTGACCCTCGACCCTTATACACCGCTAACCTAATGGTGAAAATAAACGTAATGTTTTATATGGCTACTTGATAATCCGATGTGGTGCAGAGGTAGTGCGACTGCCTGCGACGCAAAGGTTCCGGGTTCGATTCTCGGTGGGGCACTCACAAATTTGATATTTATCATTATCACTTTGTAAATTTGTTCCCAGTCTGGTTAGGATATTGCAGGCTAAACCACCTGATTCTCCGAAAAGAAATGTTCCGTGCTTCGGAGGGCACGTTAAGCCGTCGATCCCGGTAGCTGTCTATGATTATTTAGACAGCGGTCGTTACACAGCCATGTCGGAGGCCTACTACTAGTAGTAGGCGGTAGAAAAACTCTGACACCAGGGTTCATCGGGTCGTTGGACGACCCCACTCGAAAAAAGAACACACACACATATCACGCCTATTATCCCTTGCGGGGTAGGCAGAGCGTAAACGGACGCAAAAACGGCCATTTACGCCACATCTGAAAAATATTTGAGGGTCATTCGGAAAATTGTGTATCGCCATAGTGACAGGTTGTCAGCCCATCGCCCAAAATTGCAATACACACCCTCAAGTCTAGACATAATATAATCAGTTATTGAATCCGGTATGCATACCGAAAGAAATGAGGTACGTAATCTTAACGAAACAACCATTTTGAAATTGACGATATATTAAGTTCATTGCTTGGATCATGTTTGTACTCAATAAAATCCGAACACAATGAATATTTTGTAGATTGACGTTATTTAAATTTTTAAATACCTACCAGCCTTTCGAAAGAGCAATAAAGTATGCTTCCTTTTTCTTTCTGTTTGGTTGGAAGAAAAATAGTCCCGGTTACTTCCGATATGAATTAAACTACATGGTCAGCCTACTTACTCTTTTTTAAAAGAGAAGAGCCTACTTACAAACTATTAGAAAGAGATAGAAGGATCCAACGAATTTTGAGGACATATTTCTTGACGGCACTCCCTTGTTTCCGTCTACGGACTCCAGTTTTACCTAAAAGCTTCTTGACCCACAGTCAAGCCACTGACCCAAGTCCTTATAGACAACGTCACCCAACGTTTCAAGAAAACGTAGATCGCATCAGCGAGTACGTCACTATATTACATCAGCCGGGGAAAGTGCATCGATGATAATTTACGATATGACATCACTACAAAATCGCATCTTTATGCCTTGCGGGAAATTAGCCTTCTGGGTTTTATAAAGTAAGACTTATGATTATTATGTATTTTATTACAGCATGCACAGTGGTTTTCTGTACGTATATCGATTATAAGTAAGATGTTTTACATATACGTGTTATTTTATTTTAAGACAAGTCGAATAACAAAAACAGTGTAAGTTATTAAACTTTATGTGAAGTTATAAGTTTACAATGGGAAATTTTCTTGGGATTCTCGAGTGTCATGTAGCAGGCGCCAAGCTTAATTGAAATAACGTTTCTTTACACAAAATCTGTACCACTGTTACTTGAATTGTTATAGATGTATTATTGGTTATTTGTTTACTTACACGAATGACACTCAATATAATAGCAAGGCGATAAGTTTATTTTGTATCAAAATTAATTGGTAACGAACACAACGTGAAACGGAACTTGTGACAAAATAATAGCTGACGCCAGCCATATTGAAACGTCAAAATTTCAGTTTAGCACAGCGCCCTCTGGTTTGACATTCAGAACTATCAAGAGAACTGTTAATAGAAAAACTCCCATTATCGACTTTTAGTCCCAAAATCGATCCCGGGTACTCCGCCACTAGACTATAAATTCGCTGTTTTATTTATTTAAAGATTTTCTAATCTTTATTATGAAGTGGATTCCATCTCTGTCAAATTCAATCGCAAGGTAATCTTTGAAGTCATATTTAAACAATTTAAACTTAAGTAAAAACATGAGTCTTTATACAATTACAATTTGTCGGCACTATGACAAGTTTTGGCTGTTAATATAATGTAATACAGTGACAGCTTAATCATACAATATTATTCTAAATCCGTGAATGAGTTTTATGCTAGTATGTTTTGACACTTAAGTGCATCTAAATAAATCATTTGGTGCCTATTAATTCTTTCACATCTAAGACTGAAATACCGTGTAATCGATTAACTAGTTGCATCGTATTTAGTCTTCATTTCAACAAACATAATAGTTCAAAACTGTGTTACATTAAATCTTTAGTAAGATTATGAAACTAATATTATGTTAAACAAAATGTTCATATAATCGTATTAGAAACGCGTTATTAGATATAGCACCCAGGCGATTATGTAAGTAAAGTCTATATAAACAACAATTTTGGTGTAATGTTGTCTGGGCCATTCGAGGTATTATTCTACACTTTAGCTTAAAGTTGAATGCACCTCTTACGTCACATCTCTTCGCAAGCTATTTCATGCTGGATGCTAGGGATGTTATGGCCATGAAATTTCGGATACGGATATTATAATATCGTTTTCGGATACGTATATGAAAAAATTCGAATTATCTGGAAGTCTTTTGTGCTAAGGTGCTAAATTCGCAACCGGCAATTCGGATATTTTATCGGTCGGGTCGTTGGACGACTCGGTGTCCCACACGAAAAGAGAGAGAGAGATAACAAATAAACACGACGGTTTTCTTATAGGTTTATCGCGCTAGGTATTCTGAAACGAGAAATTGCTGACTTGTTATTGCTCAACAATAGAAGAAAATTAAGAATGCAAGTGATTCGTGGCGCCTGTGTCACCGGCTGATGAAAGCAACTACACTTAAACCCGGTTAACTGGGATATAAGTGATAAAACCCTATAACTGATACACTCAACCAGATTCTGACACTTTTGCATCGAATTACCTCTATGACTGAGAATGGATAACCATGACCTCATTATCTGAGATTTATTTTTCATTATTTTATCTATATTTACCTCCACAAATAATATAAAAAGTTTAATACCCAGACAATGATACATGCTTTTTCCAGTTATTATACATCCGTCCTTGTCTTGCAGTAGAAATTTCTGTTTTATAATAATCGCTGAACTCTATAAATGAGATATTTTTAAAATTAAGACTTCGCGACATTTTCAACACACGAACTATTTGGTAAATTGTCATAGAAATTTATAACCTTGATCTTGATAAATTGGTTAATGTTGACCTCTGTAAGTGAGATAAATGAGATAGTTATAATCTTAAACTTTGCTAATTGGGAAACTAGGTTAAGTGATAAACCTCTATAAGTGAGAAAAATTTGTAAGCACCATGAGATCTCAGTTAAACAGTTTTCAATCTAGTCATAACTTGGCTCAGTTAGGTTTCACACCTATCTAAAATTACACCAAATTAAACCGGTTTCGGTTACGGATATCTTTTAATCGGATATCCGATAGTTTTGATTACGGTTACGGAGCTCCATAACAACCCTGCCTAATATCAAGCTAACTGCTATGTTCCGCTTGCGAGTGATCTTTACGAGATAGAACAATACAAGAGACATAGTTGATTGGTTACGAGTGGCACACTAAAAAGATAATTAGGTCGTCAATAGGGTTGTGCCCTGGGTAATTAATAAAATTAGAGTTCAAAAGTACAATAGTTCTCATTTATCGATTTCAAAATATGCAAGATAAGATTAATAAAACTAAGTATTTTTTAAAACTTGCAAAATTTTCAAGCGCGGGCAGGATTTGAACCTGCGACTTTCGCATTACTAGTGGCGACGCCTCTTCCATCTGGGCTACCGCAGCTCGTTCCTTGCCCGCTAATTATATACCTAACACGGGAAGTGTTTTAAAATTTTGCATTTAAACTGAGAATTTTTTAAAGTTTCTACTTTGACGACATCCTAAACAATGTGTAGTGACGTCACAACATCACTAAAATATCGCTTTAAAAAGTAGCTTGAATGACAAGTAGAACACAAGCCTATTGCAACTGAGAGGTGCATTATTATAATTATAATGTTGTCGTAACGTTTTAATTGAAGCTCGTCTCGGTTTTGGATGGCGACGCAGGCACACGCTGACGTATCGTGTCGACTGATAGATTGATTGACTAGGACAACGAAACTCATGTCAGTCTTGAGATGTTAAATTGTGTTATACCGATGATGAACAAGATGTTGAAAGCGAGGACGTAAAGTGCAATGTAGGTGTGAAACCATAAGAGAGCTTTAAAATTAAACATGGAAATAAACGTGCTACATAAATTAGGTGAAGCTTTACATTTAAGTACTTCATAAGTAATGTGATTTATACTTTTCAAAGATATAATTATAATTTTTCCGTATGATGCCGGCTTAGAATAGCCTCACTCCAATTCTACCCGTGGGTGTCGTAAAAACCGACTAAGGGATAATTATTCAGGGAACAACATCTTTCACTGCGCTCGCCAATTCGATTGTCAAACGTGATGAGTATGGTAATACCTTCCGATAGGGGAGGCCCATGTCCAGTAGTGGACTGTTGTGGCTGTTAAGTATTAAGGATAATTATATAATAAGTCAAAGTAAGTCAGGCAGATGTTAAATCATCTGTCGTTTACCATTAACTAATCAGCTAGATATGAATTGATATAAAGATAAGTTAGATATCTAGATATTCAAATCCAATCTGGTTTAGTTAGACTAGAAACAAGAACCAATTTACCTAATGAATAAAAGCATACCTGTTATGGCTTTTGCGAGGGAATAAAACACCAATGTATCGAGAAACTTTTTCTATGATTCTTTAATTCATAATCAAGCTCATAAATATATTGTA
The DNA here is from genome assembly GCA_027580185.1 of Tuta absoluta. Classification (NCBI taxonomy): domain Eukaryota; kingdom Metazoa; phylum Arthropoda; class Insecta; order Lepidoptera; family Gelechiidae; genus Tuta; species Tuta absoluta. The sequence goes on from JAQAHW010000004.1 coordinate 3,759,054, forward strand.
TCTACCTTCGTGAGACAGTGAAAGCTTTATGAGTATAACTTTAACATTAGTGTCCTTCTCACGATCTCTTACTACAGATTAAATATTACTGTCTTACTAATGTTTCTTAGTTGTGTCAAAACACATTGTTTTAAATGAAATTGTGCAACTCAGAGTAAGCAACTTAATTTATTGATGTTACTGTGACCACCGCAGAAGCTACAAAACAATTAAACCTGTATAAGCGTGAAAACTGCGTTTGAAAAAATCTGAGACTTTGCTCCTAGTAATTACATTGAAACGCAAATGCGAGTGACGACTAAACGTAATTCTTAAGTTGTAGGTAGTTAACAATTTTAAAACCATAATCTAGTTTATAAATGAATTTAGAATCATATTATTTCATGACCATTACGCTTGTCAATCAAACTTAGCCATTGTTCCTTAATAAGCTGTTTGTAGTGCTTGATTGAACAACATTATAAATCGTTCTAGCTCACAATTCATGCGTATCGCCCGCGGCAACTTACACCTCCCTATTAATATCTAAACCTTTTCATAGCCTGACTTATGCACAGTTTCGTAAAGATCGTTGCATAAACAATATTAATATTGTTAAGCCTATCCTTAAGACAGGATGCCGAAAGCTAAAATACACTTAAAGGTAACAGATGGTCATCATTAACAACGTTTGTAAATCGCTTGACACGCGATAAATAGTAACGAGGTATTGTGAGCTTATAGGCGATGTATTGACTCAGCCTACACAAACACAAAATAAGATCAATCGACAACAGTTCAGTATAGTTTGACCCTGTTCTTCTGAATACCAAGGGGTATTTCACAAGTGACTAATCAATACTAAACAAAGGCGGTTCTCTTGTCTGATACAAGTCAGACCTGCCAACGAATGGAAATTCAGATTTGCAATATAGAAGGTTTGTAAACAAGCACATGAACATTGCATGGTGTTCACAACGATGTTCATCGGCCTCGTCATTCATAGTGCATAGTGTGTGGCGTGACAAATAGATACAACAAGCTTGACAGTCTACGGAAGTATGAACAATGTGTGCCTTTTGACAAGCTATCATCGTTATTGTTGTATCATAATGCATTGTGTGTAGATTCTGATATGTGGATTACAACACGGCACAATCTTGGGTTAGGTTAGGTTAGAAACCTGCTTTAGGTTACCAAACTTTAGCCAGTCATTTGGTATAAAATTAGTGACCAAGTGCGGGAATTTTAGTCTAAACTACTTAGATCATTTTGTTGCTGCAATTTCGGAATACCCTACAATGGTGCAGACAAACTTGTAGTTATGGTGGTTACCAAATAAGGAATTGGCTAATTATGGTTTCTATGTGGCCCAGAAATTAACTTAGAATACTTACTATATAACATAGGTATATTTTAGAAAATTTTGATAGACTAACGTTATTTAGGTACTTAATTAGATTTTCAAAAGTACGAGCCGAAACCTTTTAATCTTTGACAACACTCAGTTAAGTAATAATCCTACGGATTGCTTAATTTTCAAGCGCTCTTTATTGAAACAACATGGTGATAGCTTAATTAGAGTGTAGAGAATAAGAAGGGACTACATCTGCAATTAGCTGGTCCTACACCATGATAATTATTGCATCAATTGGTTGAACAACATATACAACCTATAATGTAAGTATAGCAAGTACCAACCTACGTGTTTTGATTGAGTTGTAAACGTGATGGCTTATTTGTACCTTCCTTATGATTCATCCCATTATGTCCACCATAAAAGGCGTTTCTGCAATTTATTCGCAACTTTTCGGTTTCCCATGATGAGAATGGAAAGCGCTAGTCTTGGCTTACGGTTACCGTGGAGAATCGCAGATCCACGATAAATGTCGCTACCAAATAAAGCACTGTTGCATCCGCCTGTTTACATAAATTGTTGCAAAATTCTGAGATCACTCTAATAGTTAGAATGTAAACAATCATTTGCTACCAGACATTCCAGACAACAAGTTGGTTGCGGAGCTTCATTGAAAGTTAACAATAGAGAAAATTGAAACAAAATATAGTCTTGTGAGGCCATCAAGTGCATTGTTAATAATTACAGCAAGTACATATTTCGTCTGCAGATTTAATTCATAAGGCGGTTCACCCGTCGTTGCATATTTTTGACGCACCGTAACGCATGCGTCTGTCAGACTAAAGGAAATTGCAAATTCCGATCCTTTTCCCATACCAAAACGGCTATGGATGCGTCTGTCAAGTCGTTTGACGGACGCATCTGTGGACGCACCGTAACGAACCGCCTAATTGTGTGCGGCGCAACCTAGTGTTAGGTTTTTCCTTTGAACTCTTGCGTTTGACAGACGCATCCGTGGATGCATCGTTACGAACCGCCTAATTGTGTGCGGCGCTAGTGTTAGGTCTTTCCTTTGAACTCTTGCTTGCTAACTATATAGTGTTAAACAATAGCAGCGAATGCCTTTTAAATTTTGAAGGTCGTTCTCAATTTTTAATCTTATTTATTATTATGATAAAATAATTAAATTACAATGAAATCATTACCTTGAGAATTCTCACGATAAATGACAATGTGGACCCAGCAATGTCAGCGAACATTAGTACATTGTTAAAGCAATAATCGCAAGTCTTCTTGATTTCACAAACACGTGTTGAACAAATGCCTGCCAGTAGGAGGCGGTGTCATGGTGCAAACAGAATATCGTAATGAAATAAGCTGGTTAATCCACCAACAGACAAAGACCACAATAGTGATCCCGTATCTAGGTCTTATATGCTGTTGCAAACTGACAGTTGTCACCTTGCAAGTCCGCCTTAATACGTTCGATTTCTCACGCTAAATATAGCTTAATGTGTTAATGCGAATCACAGTTCATTCACTGAATTAACGCAAGGACAAAAAAAGTAGCGGTATTATTTTGTTGTATCCTCAAGGTTGTTTCGTTTCTGAGCTTGAATTTATAATTTTATATCAGAAAATATTTTGTAGTCATTCGTCATGGTATTTTCTTGAGTTTGCACAACTATTACTCATCACAATAAAACGAATATTGGATAAGTCGACTGTTAAAACGATATTGAATTTAAATATAAAAATTTAATAATTATCAAGAATCAAGAGAGCAAATTTAAATTGTTATAAAAAATCTTATTACTAATAAGCACATAATGTTCAGCTCGCATGCAAGCGTGCAAATATTTAGGTTTATAATAATAAATGTTTACAATTTTTAAATGTCAAATAAACTTAATTATTAAATAAATAAAATAAATAATTACTGATATCGAAGATTAATTTTATAATTCATAAATTCGTTAACTCTATAAAAACAATTGTGTAACAGCCAATTTGTCAGGTTTTTCTTTAACCTAGTTCCGGTCCATAGTTTTATATCCTCAGGCAGATTATTGTACAATCTAATAGGTATTCATGTTGTACACATTTTTCTTATAAATATCCTTAAAGGCAGGAGGTTCGTACAACATATATATTATGTGATATCTTCTCTGTCTTTCGCAAATTTCGCTTTGTTTTACAATAATTTGGGTTGTCATTTACAAAAATACAAAGGTAATATACATACACGGCAGTGGTATGATATATATTTTATTATGTTGGTTTACAACTAAGCAAAACTAGTGATAAATGTCGGCAAAACTGTTTACTGGTAGACAAGATTCAAAACACGCGCAGCGCTAACTTCCAAAGGTTGCTAAAGATGACCGAAGTGAATAGTCGATTCAGCCGACTAGATAGTCATTTTGGTAATAGTCGGTTACTATTCGGCTGATTTTAGTACGATTAGTCGGTAGTCGGCTAGTTAGCCAAAACCATACTGGGTACATCTCTAACATTTATTACTATTTTTTATCGTCTGGATGAAAATTGGTATAATTATGTACATTAGGAGTAAGCCTCTTGGCTAAGGTTAAATATGTTAAGCGTAAGTCAAAGGAGAGTTCATTATTATGCTAATGGGAAGGTCGCGAGGGAGAGTGGCCACTAAGAGCCTTTCCCCGACTCCGTGAACCGACCGTGTTATTATGAAAAATTGAGATCTGCAGATAACAAGACGCACGAGCATTACTCAATCGCCGAAGTAATTTCCATAACTCTTCTTCAATAATGGATTCTCACACGAGTACCCGGTCAAATGGAAAAGCGATTACAAAGAAATTAGTACGGCGCGTTCATCTTTGAATCGCAGACAATTATTTTTAATACTTGCGCTGTGTCAAAGAGAAATGTTTCTCATGATGACGATGATTAAAGTGCAAATTGATTATGTATGTAGAAGGAAACTAATTTAGTCGCAATCACTTCATGGGAAAGAAACAAAGGTGTTTCTCCAGCTTGACCCGTAACACATGCGTCTGACAGACGAAAGGAAATTGCGAATTCTGATCTTATTCCCATACAAATATGGCTACGATGGTCAAGTCTTCTGTCAAACGACTTCTGACGCACCGTAGCTGTATTCGTATGGGAATAAGATTGGAATTAAAATAATTCACAATTTCCGTTCTTCTGACATACTCATGCGTTTAAAATTTGCAGCGACAAATGACAAGTGGGAGAACCGCCTTAAATAAGCAACATTATCAGCATCTCGTATAGTTCTGAGCTGTCATCGATGGGAATCTATCGCTTGACACGTGTTACCACCGAGGTACTTGTTAATGTTCCCAGAAAGTATCGACATGTTTTCTCGCAAAAAAGTATTTAAACATACCCAGTTAAGTACTTACTTACATCATTCACCACGAACGACACCATTCTATTCCACCCACAACAGGTCAGTGGGTAGGTATTTACAAGTACTGCACGTAATTGCGGGTGGCGCCTTTCATGTCATGCTCCCCACGCTGGTAAGGCGGATTAGCGAGCGCAGTAGTAAATGTTATTCATAGGTAACGCTGTTGTCCTATCTCTAGATTCATAAATCTCACCTCTACATCACCCGCGAATAGGCAAGACTGGAAATGCGACGTTATGGGCTAGAAACCGACCACAAAGCCCTCATAGACGCCTTATGTGCCAATTTATATAAACAACAAAGTCTGTCAACTAGCTAAAGTGCGCGGGTCGGTGGCGGCGCAATGCCTGCATGCTGATTGGTCAAACGTCGCGTCATCTCATAAATCACCACTAACAAACCAATGAGCGCGATTAAACATAAGGCATATAGGTCTGATGTGCTGCCAGAAAGTATTCGCTCTTAGTGTTTCGTTTATCAGGTCTCTGTACTTTGTGGTCGTTGTTAGAAACCATAGATAACTGCAGTTACATCACACAACACAGGAAGTCTTCAACGAGAAGTTCACCTATCAGTTTAAGTACCTAGAAGATTAAATCAGACCCTATAAACAAGGGAGAAGCTTTATGTTAGATAAATCCACCATCTGATTGCTCATTTCAAAGCCTTTTAGTCATATCATGTCATAGTGAAGACTTAAAAACCAATAATTACCCGTTTAAATTAACCGTAACTAGCAATTATTTGACGGGCCATTACTGTGACAAGCGTATAAATGATGCTGTTAAACATATATGAGGCTTATGATGGTATAATAGTTAACATCAGGAAACAATCACAACATCTTCTTTTAAGCATCGAGATAAGAATCTCATTAACTGTAATGTTACATAGAGGGCACGAATGCGGTACATAACGACTGCGGTGCGTAGGCGCAACTTCGCAGTACCCATAGCATATTACGGACTCCTCCGACTCGTATGGTTCATTATAAAATTATTCCCACGAAGGAAATTAATCTCACTTTAGCTGATTGAAAACTGTTTTTATAAGCCGTAATTACATACGTTCCTATGGCGAAATAATGCTGCACTTCTTGGTAAAACACAACCCAGTCAGAATTTAGGTGAGTTAGGTGTCTTAATGACATGTGCATTATGTTTTTATTATATCAGCACTGTCTCAACGTACTCGTGGTACAATTTCTGTTTCGTAAGTAAGGTTTATTTAGAACTTGCTTGCCAATAACCACCATGAAAAATACTTTGAAAACAAATGTTACATGTAAATGTAAAAAATAAACAAAGCCGTTTCCACAGCAATTGACTGCTAAAAGCTATGAAACGGCGTGAAATGTCTTTGCATTAAAGAGTCTTACGTGAATGCCTTTCGAAGACAGAGATATCATAGAATAGAGCTATTTTGCTTTGCTTGTGTGTAGTTCCTATTATTATCTGTGGTAGAGCTAATTTCCGGGCGAAAAGACTGAAGTAGGCACAATCCCATTGGCATTTCGCGCAAATTCTGCACGTTGCTATGACGTAAACTTTCACAATCCATATAACGACTGTCAACAAGCAATACAACCCCGGAGGTGATACATACATACATAAATCACGCATTTATCCCTTACGGGGTAGGCAGAGCGTTAACGGCCGTAAAACGGATATTAACACCACGTCTGACAAAAGTTTGAGGGTCATTTAGATAACTGTGTATCACTATAGTGACAGGTTGTCAGCCCGTAGCCTTAAATTGCAATACACACCCTCGAGTCCCTTAGTCGCCTCTTACGACACCCATGGGTAAGAAATGGGGTGACGCTATTCTAAGCCGGCATCACACGGCACTTGATGATATACTTACATAGTTATGTTTAATGATAGTGCTACGGTAATTTATGATGAATATACGCGTAATGCTAGACACCTTCCTACATGGCATCCGTGCAGATGATGCATCCGCAAAATTACTATACCTAGCGTAATAAATGAACTACTGAACATTGAAATAGGTTTTGTATCAAAAATACCCCAAAATATCAACGACCGTAGTGAAAACTTCCACCGCCCACACGCGCGTTGAACTCGTGTCAAGCTTTTTTAAACTTGAAGATATTCTTTAAACGCGGCTAACTTTTTTGTGCCAGGGCCCCTAAGAAAGAGGGGGCCCTGGGCCCTTAAGAATGACTTATAATGTAAACAAACTTTGTATGTAACTGAACGACTGTCAGTTACATACAAGTTTGTTTACATTATAAGTCATTCTTAAATAAACGGAGTTTAGATGGTAGAAGCGAGTAGAATCAATTTGTATGGGAGGTCGAAATGTTATATTCATATTTCGACCTATGTTCTTTTAGGAAAGTTCTTTACTTCCATGGGCTGATTGACCCCTTAACATGTTATTTTTTCCCATATGTATTATCGATGTGACGTGACATAGCACCCAACTTGTATAACAATGACTTCTTGACACACTTACCATTTATAGATGCAAATTGAACATTAAATTTATAGAAATGACGTAACACTCTGTATTGGTGCTTCACAAGCAATAGCGCTGCGAACTTTAATAACAATAATCTGAAAGAAAGTATAAAGTAATTCTGATAGTTTTGTATTATTCACAGTTCATAAACCTGGGCACTTATTCAAATATCTTTTGTCCAATTTCAATTGGTTTCCATATTTAGACTTTCACGCTTCTATAAACTATCTATCAAAAGTGCGATTGTCAATGATATTTGATGAAGATATTTGATTGTGTTATGTTTGCGGTATCAGTTATTGATGTCACGAAAACACGAAATTGTCCATCGACCATAGTTGATAGGAAGCCAACCTTTTTGTCCTGAATCTGTTCTATTGAATTAAATCCAAGTCCGTGGCATGAATAAGTGGATAGATCATTTGTATTGATATGCGGTCGATGCGGGGTCACGAGAGGGAGAGCGGCGACTCGTTGGCCACCACACCGCGAACACGGAACCAGTCAGGACCGAGCCAATGAGTACCACTGTGCCGTACGACCACCTTACGCCCCAGGCTCTAAAACTGCGGTTACGCAAAGAGACGCCGTCCACACATTACCGTACGCGCCACAAATAAATTGATTTCGCACTTTCATCTCCGCGTTATACATCTCATTGACATAATATTGGAATGCATACTGCAACTGCACTTCTACCTGCATGCAATCGAGTCATCAGGGCGCTTCCTATGCGTGCAAAAAGCAGAAGCAGTCTCATTTACATATTACAGCCACCCATCATAAAGATTATACTTATAACGATAGATTATTAATTCTTTTGTGTATAATTGCTGTAATCAATCGATGTTGGGAAGCTTTTTTATAAACACTCTTGTATAATCATTTGCGCAAGGAATTTCGTAAATATGCCTAACAAGTGGGCTTCGGTGATGACTGTGATTCATGTAAATTGATGGCATCGTGACCCGCGTACGCTTCCACAGTATATAATCCATACAGGATAGTAGTGAGTATATCTTTCGCAAGTGGTGAAACTGAACAACTATACAACTTGGGCGGTTTTTTAGTTAGTTAGTTATTATTTTCTTTCTTTATTGTAAAAACGTTCGCTCACTAGTCGTCGTGTCGTTCCGTTATTTTACGCAACGGACGCGTGTGTCAAACGACTTGACAGTAGCCGTATTTGTATTGGAATAAGATCGGAATTCGCAATTTCCTTTTGTCTGACAAACAAATACGTTTCTTTGCGTTAAAAAAACGTAACGACACGACGACAAGTGAGCGAACCGCCTTTTGGACAAAATATGAAAAATTAAATGTCTAAGCGAAATCAGTTTGCTTTAATAACACTTTTGTAAAGCACATAGATAACACACACAAAAAAAATTTACTTACAACGAACATTTTTATAACGATAGACCCCGTTTAATACTTAAAATGTGTGAAAGTGATCGCGAGTGCCACAAAAGTTATATATTTGTATAGGCCGGCCAAATATATTTTTCAAAGTACGAGACAGTTGTCAATTTAAGTTATTCAGTTTCACGTCTAGAATGCGCCCCGAAAATATTCTCATTTCTCTACTAAAGACTCTGTATATGTAAATCTACTGTGACGCTGCGCTGGCTGCTGAAACCTGCGCCATTGGCTGTGCACGCGCAACGGGCGCGCTGTTATTGACATAACAGAAGGCATTACCACATCACATCTATCTTCAGCCATAGCCATTTAGCACCTTCTTTGCACGTACTCAATATGGTCGAAAACACATCATTCATAATCATAAGCAAACAATAAAGGTACATCGGGTCATACCGCTCTATTAAACATAGTAGGTCACTTTAACAATAAACATGGCGCTTACGAAATCTGTGGGTATTGGGTGGTAATTTTTTTACTACTTACCTATCGATATTATGACCAATAGGTTAAAATGAGGAACGGGGTCATAACATTAATATTGAGCCTTACATAGTCATATCTACATTGTAAATCATGTTACAAAATGATTAATATGGAAGTCTCTATCTAAGGCTGGCGTGAAATTAGTTTATCCATTAATATTGAAACTTTAGAGCCGTGTATCTAGAAAACTCTTGGATGAGGCTTTGTTCGTCGGATAGCAATTTTAACTGGCCTATGCTTATGCCAGGAAAATTGTATACAATCCTATCGTTATCTAAGCATTGCTAAATGTAATTGTAGTTTTCATATTTTGTACACAAGAATGCCCACAACGATCTGTAACAAACTACGCCTACTTGGTATGAACCGCATAGTTGAGGGTAGTTAGATGTTAGACCGGTGCGGACCACGGCCGCAGGCTCTGTCCTTATCTAATGTAGCCTCAAACCACATTTTTATTGAGGAACTCATTGTTTATGGTTCATAAAATCACCTTTTCCTCGTAACTGTGAGGTAAACGTTTCCACGGCTTATTGTGTGCTTTTGTGGTTTACGCGTTTCTACAGTTGCACGGCTGTAGGCAAAAGCAATAAGCCTATACTTATCTGTCCATACATGCACCAAGCTTCTTACCGGGGGTGAACGTAACGAACGTAAACATTGAAACAGTACAAACACCTCAAGAATGATATTGATTTTTCCGAAAGTGCACAAAAAATCGTAAATAAATGATACGTTTAGTTGGGGATTGTGCAACAAAATTTGAACAAGCGTCGTTACTATAATAGAGAATAATTATTCTTATTTTAGATATAATAGCACGGTTTGTGTCGGTTTCGGAGCTGGCGGCGGTCGTTGCTCTTGTAATTACGGCAGTCACCTCTTGCTATGGCCGCCATCTTGCACAACGAGGCTGCGTCAGCGGCGCAGGCGCCGACGAAGCGGAGTAATCATAATCACACCAGCCTTCGGTGTAAGTTACCACGGTGAACGCTCCAAAACGTGACGATCTTTCTGTAACGGAGGATTAGCAATCCGCTGGAGGTGAAACGTTACCGGCTAACGAGTGGTGCAAACTGGTGCAAGCACCTCATCTTGTATTCGTTACGTTATTGTTTCTCACATCTAAACTGTAGGTAGGTACATCAGGCTTGGTTTGACAGTTTGGACCTTGGACAGTTCTTATGCCGCGTGCATAAGACTTACATTGGCGGTTTGAGTGTCCAACCGCACGTAAGCTTGACTGTACGTATTAGAGGTATAAACATTTATCTTAACGTTCTTATTCTCTGGGGAGGGACTTTCAAACTCAGATACATTATATAGCTCTATTCCGAATACCCAGCAGTTTAGATGGAAGAATTTGGCACCCAACTCTCGTAGAGATTGTTGGTGCTTGGTTTAGTATTTAAGCAATAATTATCAAAGATTGAAACTAATAAGTACGACTGAATGCGTAATCAAAATAATTAAGCTAACTATACAGCATACAAATGTAACGCGTCTTCATTAAAGATTATCCATTGATGACGACAACATACCTAATCAAGCTTGTGATCATTAGCCCAGCACGAGTTTGAACAAAATGCAAGAGAGGCGTCAGTACATCGATACTGAAGAGGAAATTTATCTCTAGAAGCGGTTTTCAATCACACACGTAAAATGTAGTATAGTCAAGCTCAGACTAGGTTAGACAGTTTGGACTTTAGACCGTTCTTATCATCATCATCACGGGGTGCCATCTTCAAATTGAAGTTCGGAGGTCAGCACGTAGAAACCCTCGCGGTCTTGCGCCGCCCTTTTCAACTGGTAGTACCGAAGTCTGGTCCAATCTCGGATGTCATCTATCCACTTCCTCTTGGGTCGGCCTTGTGCTCTTTTGCCAGGGATCAAATCAGCATGAAAGTACCGTTTTTATGCCACGTGCATAAGAGTTACATTGGCGGTTTGAATGTTCAACCGAACGCAAGCTTCAGTGTAGGTACTTATATTAATCACTACATAGTATAAAGTAAAGTCGCTTCCCGCGTCTGTCCCTATGTCTGTTTGTTTGTATGTTTGCTTCAATCTTCAAAACCACCCAACAGATCTGGACGTATTTTTAAAAGATATGGTTTTTCAAGAGGAAGGTTTTTATTTTTATGTATGGTTTATGTCAAGAGAAGGTCTGTTTCCCGCGGGAAATCGGTTAGCAGCAGGTGAAACCGCTTGGCGGGCCGCTAGTGTAATAATAAACGCTTAACGAGGAAAGATTAGTACGTATTTTTGTTTCTAAAGCTCTTTGAAACTACTGAACCGATTTTTTTATAGTAGTTTATGCAACTGTCATATAATGGGGGTCATTAGAATGCGAGTGTCTGTTTATCACACGAGGCTTAGCCGAGTGTGATAATAGATTGACACGAGCATTCTAATGCCTAATTATATGCAGTTGCATACACTATTTTATCTACACTCTAAAAAATTTACTCAGTTGAACACTTTTCCAAACGTCCGCACCGGCGATTGCAAGGCCCGATACATGGTCAAATTCAATAGGTACGAGAACGTAATATGGCTTGATATGAATTTTTGAAGATTCTTTACTAACAGTTGTTTAGATGTCGAGTCTCAACAGCAAATAACTAAACAACTGAACAACAACTGAACAACACTGAACAACAACTGAACAACAACTGAACAACATCGGAATAACATCTGAACAACAACTAATCAACATCTGAACAACAACTGAACAACATCTCAACAACAACAGAACAAAAACCTATTAAAACAACTGAACAACATCCGAAAAATTACCGTACAACAACAACTGTCAGGTGCGGCGGAAGATGGCGATTTGAGTATTGGCAAAAAAAAACTTCGTTTCATTTCTCAACTTTATCGTATTAAGAGTTTTCTCATTAAGTCATTACGCTTCTGTAATTTATAGTAAACCCTAGTTTTTATAGGTAGAATGCATAAAGTAGGTCATTATGCATCTGTTTTCGAATTCATAATTCGAACATTATGAGACGAGTGTAGATAAAGTTCTTTTGCCGTTAATGAGCTGCATTATGCTGCAGCCGGCCAATGGAGAGCAACAGGTGAAACCGCTAGGCGGAATGATAGTGAATAAATAAAACAAATGAGTAGCTACGCAGACGCAGGTAGAGCTTTTCGTAATATTTAAAATGACTCTTCTGTAGAGATTATTTTAGATCTTTGACAACAGTGTGTGTCGAGAAGACGTAACTAATGATTGGAGTCAATTCATAATGTCAGGAAGTAATGCATATTAGTTTATAAAAGTCCAGACCTGAACAAATTATGTATTCAGTGGTTTATCCATAACTAATATCATCCGTACTAATATTATAAATCGGAGAGTTTGTGTGTGTGTATGTATGTATTTTTGTTACCTCTTCACGCTCAAACGGCTTGACCTATTTGGATGAAATTTGAAACACAGATAGAGTAACACCTGGAATAACACATAGGCTTTTTACCGCACGAAAACAGCTATTACCACGGAAAAATGAGTGGCAGCGGGTGAAACCGCTGGGAGGAAATCTAGTTGTCAATAATTTACCACTCATACTTTGTGTAGTTTAGTAACCTTATTATTTAATTATAAAATGAAATTAAAACTATTAGCATAAGATTTTTGGTGAGAATTGATTTTTGCATAATCCTAGAAAATTTGACTCATAAAGGCGTGCAAACATAGATTTGTCACGAATAAAAAAAAAAAAATATCAGAAATTTTGACTGTTGATGAACTTTTAAATAATACCACCAGTATTATTTAAAAGCTTTAAAAAAAATCCTGGTCTAATGCGGTTCTATTAGAAGAACAAAACACGATGCGTTCAATTCATATATCTTATAAGCTCAAAGAGGTCAGTTCTCGCTTAAACCGGATCAGATTCCCACGGTGTGCAACCGTAGGGACACCAAAATAACTGTCAACAAACCGTTGCACCGCTATCCGCTATAAAATAACTTATAATAGTTTATCTAATTTTAATTCGGATAAATAACAAATAAGCCCTTTTACAGAAAAAAGCAGGTTTTAGTAATATATCTCACACTTAACCTTTGCCCGAAGAATGTTAATACCGTATGAAATTCCGTATTTGTTACGCTAAGTCATCACAGTAAGTTTTAGCTAAACAAGTTGCAATTAAACAATGATTCAATTAGATAGTAACGTAACGATGTTTAGTATATCGACGGTGGAGTTCAATTCAAACTATTGTTTATAGTATCCAAAGGGTGCACGTTTGGGGTCAAACTTACGATTTCAACTTTCAACCAGCCGAGCCATTTTCTCCTAGGACCAGTCGTTGCTTCACCGTACTTACATTATCAACTACTGTTATACAAGCAGTTTGCACTTTGACTCGACGAGTAAGCTTATTAGATAATGTGTTGGCACGGGAAACCTAGAAGTCTCATTACCTAGCGAAAACGGGAAATATTATGGTGAAGTAAAGTCAGAAAACTTTTGCAAAAGCTTGTAGAGTTTTTGAGTTTTTGCTTACAAACTAAAAGAATATCAAATGTTTAACACACTACCCGTGTTCGGTATACAATTTAAGAAAAAAAAACATATTTTGATCTACTTGCGAAATTCGCTGGTTTTAAATGAGCCTCGGTAGCCCAGCTGAAAGAGACGTCGCCACTAGAGATGGTAAAAGTGTCAGGTTCAAATCCTGCAAAAATAAAAAAATAAAAAGTTGAAAGTTGTCATCGTTTAGTATAATGATAGTACTAAAAGAATATAAAATGTTTAACACACTACCCGTGTTCGGTATACAATTTAAGAAAAAAAAACATATTTTGATCTACTTGCGAAATTCGCTGGTTTTAAATGAGCCTCGGTAGCCCAGCTGAAAGAGACGTCGCCACTAGAGATGGTAAAAGTGTCAGGTTCAAATCCTGCAAAAATAAAAAAATAAAAAGTTGAAAGTTGTCATCGTTTAGTATAATGATAGTACTAAAAGAATATAAAATGTTTAACACACTACCCGTGTTAGGTATACAATTTAAGAAAAAAAACATATTTTGATCCACTTGCGAAATTCGCGGGTTTTAAATGAGCCTCGGTAGCCCAGCTGAAAGAGGCGTCGCCACTAGATATGGTAAAAGTGTCAGGTTCAAATCCTGCAAAAATAAAAAAATAAAAAGTTGAAAGTTGTCATCGTTTAGTATAATGATAGTACTAAAAGAATATCAAATGTTTAACACACTACCCGTGTTAGGTATACAATTTAAGAAAAAAAACATATTTTGATCCACTTGCGAAATTCGCGGGTTTTAAATGAGCCTCGGTAGCCCAGCTGAAAGAGGCGTCGCCACTAGATATGGTAAAAGTGTCAGGTTCAAATCCTGCAAAAATAAAAAAATAAAAAGTTGAAAGTTGTCATCGTTTAGTATAATGATAGTACTAAAAGAATATCAAATGTTTAACACACTACCCGTGTTAGGTATACAATTTAAGAAAAAAAACATATTTTGATCCACTTGCGAAATTCGCGGGTTTTAAATGAGCCTCGGTAGCCCAGCTGAAAGAGGCGTCGCCACTAGATATGGTAAAAGTGTCAGGTTCAAATCCTGCAAAAATAAAAAAATAAAAAGTTGAAAGTTGTCATCGTTTAGTATAATGATAGTACTAAAAGAATATCAAATGTTTAACACACTACCCGTGTTAGGTATACAATTTAAGAAAAAAAACATATTTTGATCCACTTGCGAAATTCGCGGGTTTTAAATGAGCCTCGGTAGCCCAGCTGAAAGAGGCGTCGCCACTAGAGATGGTAAAAGTGTCAAATTCAAACACAGCAAAAATAAAAAAATAAAAAAATAAAAAGTTGAAAGTTGTCATCGTTTAGTATCATAATAGTGGTATATCGATAGCTGTAGATAATTGACAAATCGTCTGCGTGCGTGACCTTTGCCCCGCGTAACCAACACCATGACCCCTCACATCCGGATTTTTGCACAAACAGTTATTGGTCTGATGTGTATCGTATGTATTACGTGACACACTCATAAAAACTTCGATTACTTCACACGTTGACATACTGGAGAGCCTTAAGAACTTTATCATACGTAAGAAGTATTAAGGCTCGTTTTAGGCAAGTCACCAAAAAAGTACATGGTGTGTGTAAGCAATTTATGAAGCAAAAATAATCTATTTGGGCAACAAAATTATAGTGCACCAGTTATAAATCAAAACATGACAGGTACTGTTATTGAATTTCGGGCTCGATGCAAGAATGCCGCGCTGTTATTTTAATAAAGGAGTATGGCTCTATCATGTTTTATGCGTGACCAAGCCGGTGCGGCATGTTGCGCAAGTAACACAATTATTTTCAAAAAAGGAATTAAATGTCGGTCGTTAATCATACAAAATTCAAATAGACAAAAGTCTTCTTAAAAAATCCGATGGTACGTGCCGTGTTGATATAAAAATTTCGGAAAATAATTAAATTAAATTATTTACCGTTTTATATTATATTTACTTTTTAAAACAGATTTGCTACTTTACGCCAATGGATGAAGCTACTGCTGCAAAAAATGAGTTTGATTCTATTGTGGACGAAATACTGTCAAAATTGGCTTTGCGCCAAAATAACGTAGACGTTTATAATTTTCCATAAGCATTTGTTAAAAAATACACGTTTAGGTGTGCTGAATTTTAGTTTTTCGTTTGTATGTAAAGCGACCTCAAAGGACACTCAAATAAAAAAATATAGCTTCGGTTAGGTTAGGTTAAACAGCATTATTTTGCAAAATTTGCGCTAGGTATGTCTTTTGTATTAGAAAATAGAGTCTTTTTGAATAATTGTACGTTACCTACTTCCACCTACATCAACCAGTGAATCTTAGTCACGTTACACTATTTTGTAATTCGTTATTTATATGCCGTACGCCAGTTTGATAATGAGCTATTATTCTTATAGCCTAACAATGGTCAATTTAACTTACCAACTACACTTTTAAAAAGTCAGCCAAGTGCGAATCGGACACGCGCACGAAGGGTTCCATACCATTAAGTATAAAATGGTATAAAAATCACATATGGGCGTCCGCTTAAATATTGTTTTTATTCTGTTTTAAGTATTTGTAGTAATCGGTAACAGTAATACAATCTTCTGCGAAAATTTCAAATGTCTTTTTTTTACCGTTCATGAATACAACCTCTGAACCATTTTAGATAAAATCGAGCAAAAATAATAGCTCTTTTTTACAGATTTTTACTTACTTTATTCTAACTATTACTATTTGTTGTTAAAGCGGCAATATAATTCGGTATCTGTGAAAATTTTAACTGACCATCACGGTTCCATCAGTGGTTCTACTCGGTGGTTCTAGAGGTCTTAGAGGTGGTTTATTAGATTCTCCATGTTAGAGACCGATAGACAGATGGACTGATGGACAGCCGACTCTCAATAATAGAGTCCTGTTTAGACCCTTTGGTTACAGAACCCTAAAAAACAAGAATGATGGTAGGTGTTAATGCAGTTGACAAACTCACGAAAATGACAAGGCTATTCACAAATATTGAGCATTCGTGGCTTGCGCAAGAGTGCCATCACCGCACGAAGAGCGTTTCCGTGTTTTCCATAACCGCTTCACTAGTTATTTACCTTGTAATTTACCCACTAGTTATTTAGTTGGAAATGGCCTCGCCTCTTGCCTCCTCCAGGGAATGTATCGAATAACCCTTATACACACATTTCACACATTTACATCCCGTAAGGGACAGGGACAGTCATCCAAAAACTGATAGGGTGCATTGAAACTTAACATATTTTTTCTAGGAAAATAGTGATCTATAGGAAAAACTCAAGACCGCTGGTCATAAAGATCAACTTTCCCCAAGGAACATAGGTCGGACTTCCCATTGTAAAGGCGGTCAGCTGATCGTGGTTTTCAACGGAAGGTAGTATTTTTTTGTCTTTCCAAAACCCGACAATTTTCTTTTTTTTACAATGACGGATCATGACGTCAAAAGTGATAAATCATCTACATTGAATAAAGAATTTCAATTTAAATTTCAATAACATTTGTTCCTAGGAGAAAGTTGTTCAGTATCATGGTCTGCATGCATCTTATCAGTATTCTGAAGGATATCCCTAACACCCTACATATTATGTATCAAATCATGTTTAAACAGAAATTGTGTGGTAAGTTATATAGTAATTTCAGCTATGATATGCTCTAGAGCATATAATATCATTAGAATTAGATCCAACCTTCCCGCCTTTGACGAGAGCCGTTGTAGTATCTAGCAAACGAATTAAATGACTATATATTAAAATCTATATTAGTCTGGTCGCGGAATGGCTCGCGAAGATGCCGGTGGTGCCGTAAGGCGGTTCTCCTACTCATCGTCCGTCGCTGCGTATTTTCAACGCACCGTAACGCATGCGTCTGTAAGACGAAACGAAATTGCGAATTCTGATCTTATTTTCATACAAACACGGCTACTGTGCGTCTGTCAAGTCGTTTGACGCAGCGACGGACGACGAGTGGGATAACCGCCTAAGTACAGTCGCTCATATAACATAACGTAACAGGCATTATAAGTGGTATTAAACGAACACTACGGGTGTGCCTTGTGTGAAAGAGGCTAACTATTTTACTCCTTGGCACAGCAGGTCTGTGGTGTAATGGTCTAACTGCTCGGTCGACACCTCAAGCAGAGCCACGATCGAGGTTCGATCCTCGGGTTGTGATAGCGTTTGTTTTTCTTTTTTGTTTATTATTTAGAAACATTTTTTTTTTGTATTATGTTTTTGTCGGTAGCTGGTGACTCCAAGGATATAAAAATAAAGCGTAAGTATATTTTAACTACAATGAGAAAGCTTTATGCTTTCTTTTAAAACATGACGTGTTAACTAAGTAATGATAGTATGGTAAGTGTAAGCATGGATCTATATTTGTATGAAAGTAGCGACATCTGGTGATCGGTTGTAATAACACGATGTTCTCTCTGATCATCGTCAAGCGTCTGAGGGGGAGTTATATATACCTGAGCTGATGATATAGATGCATTGTATAGATGTTTCTTACGTATTAACGGGCAGTATAGGTAGACCTACCTTTACCTAAAAATATCGCCTAAAAATTAAAAATATGTAATAACTGTGTTTTATATTTATTGCTAGGCAGGTTTTTATACTTATTTATTGGTAATCTTATTTAATCATTACGATATCATCTTTTAAAACATTATACATATACAAATTAAAGTAGAAAAATAAAAGTGAACAATAAATTTAAAGTATTTATTTATTTACAACGATTGTTTACAGCCTCACATAGGTGCTATGCTTAGTAACAATATAGGTAGGTATATCTATCTAATTAGTAGCCAGGTTTGAAACAACGATTTAAAAAACTTAGTTTACAACTGATTCCTTTGTTTAGCTAGCACACAGTGAATAAACATGTATAGTTAAATACAATAACATCACTTTGGCGCTTATTTAAGAATGAGTTGCACAGCTATAATAATTTTGTCACACATCTTAGGGTAAAGAAATGTTCCAGAAGGAACCTTACGACCAACCAAAATTAAACTACCAATGTATAAAAACTTATTCATTCATATAATAATGCACGCTCAAATACAAATCAAAGCTCATTTCTTTGTAAGTATAAACAAAGTATCTCGTGTATTTTTAGTGCATCAAATTATATTTAAGGGTTTGTCTTGGCTTCACTCCGGTTATTTGTAGGGTTCCCTCTGATATTTTTAATACATTTAGGTTAAACAAACTTAATAAATGTGGTCTGTAAAATTACAAAAATACTCCCGGGCAAATCGAATTATGTCCTGACGATGTCTATTAGACAAGGCGCTTTTTTTTGCCGGTTTGTATGTTTTGAATCCTTTCGCATGCAAATCTTAGCACGGTTTGTACAGATATACCATGTGCAATTGCTGTTTCCTTTGTTGATGTAAATGAATTCGCAGTGTGCTTTGCAATAACATCCCGATGGCGTGCAGACTGAGGAGCGAACATCTTGGGGGTAAAACCAGGCTTAATACGTTGAACATCTCCAGTGTCACCATGACGCTGAATTCACAATCCTACGGCTTTTCTCTGCAAATAAATGAATCCTAAATTAGAAGAATGATCCTACAAAGTTATCTTCCTACCATTGAACATTTATTGAAACCTAATATTAAAATACATTGTAGGTTACTATTAAAATGAGGATAACACATATATTACAATGACGTAACACAATATTTTACTTACCAAAATATTTAATTTACGAGTGATTGCACTCATTGACAGTTGCTGTTCATGTAACACCACAATTTCAGCCTTCATAAAAACTGATAAATTATGCATTATAATTAAAATTGTTAAAGTTCTGTTAGAATTCAAAAAACACTGTTGTCGCTTCCAAAGAAGACGATCAATAGTAAAGAAACGAATTCATTCTAGCTGAACTGGTTATTTATAAGTAATTTTTATTGGCTACCTGCAATTTTATAAGACTCGCGGTATATTCAACCATTTCTGATCTGACTATCTATGACGCGCCATGTTATTGATAAGCTTGTAGCAACCAGTTAAAAATTTAAACGTTCTACGTAACAAGCATCTGGTCTAGGGGCTTCGCTGTCGGATACAACGCAGCATAGTCACGGTTCGAATCTCGGCCTGCGCTTGAGTGGTAACTGTCATATTTTTATGTAAAAATTTTAGTTCCTAAGTGAATGATTGCGAGTTCAATTAAACTTCGTATTTGGCTTGCGAAAAAGTTTCCAGCAAGTAATTTAAACAGGTTTAAGTGACGTATGCAACGCAAGTAGATTCCAGCTAACTAGCTCAGTGCTGCCACCAAGTTTAAATATTGGCGGAGAGTTTGATGTGGTGGTATGTGGTTATAATTTTATAGTTAAGTGTCGCTGGTGGTGCCATCTTTGTGTTGAATAGAGAATAAATTCCTTTGATACTTCGCATATGCATGCCTGTTACCTTATGTGGTATAAGAGACTGTACATTCCAGCCAATTTGCTACTGACAACGGCGCGCGCCAAATGTCACTAGATATACGCCGGCCCTAAGTGGTGTGTCGCAAGTGGCGCATGGTGCGTGTCACCGAGACGAGAGCGATTATGTCAGAGGCCGCGACCGCTGTGCCCACTGCGCGTGCATCCGACATGACGAGGTTGCACCCGCTCGGCCAGGTTCCACTCGGCCCAAAAAATACATACATACATCACGATATCCCTTGCGGCCGTGAAAACACCTCTGACAAACATTTGAGGTTCATTTAGAAAATTGTGTATCACCATAGTGTCAACCCATATTGCTTTAAATTGCAATCCGAAAACAAAACATAAAACATTAAGAATAGTCAGATGGAAAAGTATTTTTTTCTCCAATATAGTATTTGTTTTAATAGGTACAAAATCTACGAACTACGTAGAGAAAAACACATTATTAAAATCACACGGCATAACTGTCTTCATATACTTACTTTCTAAGAAAAATTCACAGATTATTTTGACATATCATATAGTATGCCATAAATAGGGTCCAGTAGTCAACATAAATACATTAACAGCCACATCAGTCCACTACTTTAATATAATTCAAAATCGTAAATCAGTCTTCGTTTCAATCTGCGTTACCAAGAGTGACGTAATTATTATCATAATTTAAACAAAAATAAATTTTCCGACTGTAAAAACGATAGTTAAAAATTCAGGCCGAGTGGAGCCTGGGCCGAGTGTGTACGAACTTTCGTTGACGGAGCACTCGCCGCCGCCGCGTGGGTGCAGGTTATAGTCCGCCAGTGCTTTATTGATTTGACATTCGCTGTTTTTTTTTTAGAGCCGCGTGAGATAGCCAGTGAAAGTTTATGAATAAGTATCTTTGATATTTTTTCGCTTGAAGGCTCCTACGCAATTAACCTTACGATCCAAGCCTAATCCTTCTACTATTGTTTCTTAATATCTTTATTAAAATTTAGTTTTTAGTATGAGATTCCTGTTCCATATGCAAATTAACGTGATTTATGATGAAATTGATGCGTACACTTGCTATGATGACTTAAGTGCTTACGATATTAATCTTTATTGCTCACTGGAGCGGGCACTTCCGCAGGCATATAAAGTATCTGTACAAGTAGAAAAGTACTTAGTAGTAGAGATAGAGATACACTGACTCTTCGGGAAAGCTGACTAGTCGGCCATTTTTATAATCGGCAAATAGGCTGTAATCTTCTTCTATAAGTGCCCTCTCCATCCCGTAGGTCGGCGACCATCTGTCCATATGTCGATCTATTACTAGTCTTGCCTATTAGTTTTTTTGTGCTTATAATGTGGGGAGTTAGGGCTAGCGCGCACTGGTGACTTTTGTCAGCATGCCAAAAAGTTTTTGTCGCTGTCACGTAACGCTTCCAAAGCGAGGTGCGCTCACGAAAGGTGACAGTGACAATTTTTTTTAAAAAAAGTGTCATTTGTCGAAATGGATTTCGAAGAGACGGTCGTCATCTGTAAGAGAAAAAAAGCGAAAAGAATACTGGATAAACCCCCTTTGGAGTGACAGGTTAATAAATGGAAAGTTTTACACCATCTTTCATAAACTTCGGGAACATCCAAAGAAATTTTTTGGGTATTCTACCAACTGTAGAAAACCGTAGCGTACCCCAAACTGTATAAAATATTATACGACTGATTTCATCCCATGCTTTAATTTTCATATTAGAATCTGAATACTCTTTCAACTTTTTATCGTAAAGTCCCTGATGATGTTGTTTCTGCGCCGTCAGTGAACTCTTTTAAAAATAGACTGGACAATTGGTGCAAAAATAATAAAGACTTTATAAACAATAACATGCGCGTGTGTATGTGATCAAATATAATAAAAAGACATTAATTAACAAAACCAACACTGCAAGGACCTATCAGCATGTATTGCTGCCTGTCCTATAAATAATAATAATAATAATAATAATAAGTAAGGCTCTTTTTTCTACTTCTTCAATAAGCAAATCATTATCTATATCCTCTTCATGCACTTTCACGGTTTGCGTCGACGTTGACGCCATTTCGCGTTCGCTAAAGATGACGGTCCGAATGCAAATGGCGGAAGAACCACGTGTTTAGTGAAAATTTTGTTGCCCGTGCGCGCGCTGCTATAAGAACCTAGCGGCACGGTGACAGTTTCGTCACGGGCTTGTCCGCTGGTCGGCGGACAAAAATGTCACCCAATTGTCACGTCGTAACGTGCGTGCACCTCCATACATATTCATAGACTTGATGTGAGTGACGAAACAGTCACGGCGACAATAGTCACCAGTGCGCGCTAGGCCTTATAGGAACGAAGTGAAACAACCGAAGCTTGAGTTAATACTAAAGTCTTTATTAAAATTATAGCCCTTTTATAGTACGGTGGAAGTTATTAATAGGTACAGGAATGTCACACGATTGACGTCAATTATTGGTCTTGTTACAATAGGATCATTCAAGTATCATTTAACTGAACTCTATTCCTCCTTATATGGGATACAATAGTTAAAGGTTCTCGTTACAAGTAATTTTTGAACAGACGTGTAAAAGCTCTTGTTACTAGTTTGTTTGTTTGTCCACCATCAACCAGTCTCGTATATTCTTATTCCAAAAATTCTTCTTCTTCTTCGGCCTCTTGGCTGTAATAATGACAAAAAATAATAATATAAAGGTTTATTTTATCGAATAATCATATGTTCCAAATGAAACCACTACTGTTTTATTTAAAAAAAAAAAGACTCTACAACCAGTCACGTTTTATTTTTTCCTAACGTCTCCAAAGTAATTATCGGCTCGGAAAAGCTGACTAATTGGCCATTTTTGTAGTCGTTGACTAGACGGGCAAAACTATAGTCGGTGCACCTCTACTTAGTAGTAAGTAGGTATCATCTGATTATGTAAAAGTGTACCTAGTAGTGGCAGTGGATAGGTGATTTATTATTGTTCCGATTCCGACATACGTGTCTACTCAACCGTGGGTTGGTACCATATATTTATTATGATTAGTAATTGGTACCAACGCTTGCTATATGAATTTACATTCAACAAGCTTGATCAAATCTAAACCAAAATGCTAAATTTACCAAAAATCTATAGGGTTACTGGTAATACGTCACGATCCTGGAAAGGGGTGAACCAGCTTATGAAACTGAACAACATTCCTCATGGAACACAGGTCGAAATATATAATAAAAATTGGTCCTCCTATACAAAGTGACTCGATTGGATCGTTAGTTATTATGCAAAAAATGAATGAATGCGGATTAATAGTTACCTACTATGGGATATGACAACTTGCGCCAAAAATAATTGATCTCAATTTTTTTATTGCAAATTCAAATAAATCCCAAATATCGAACAGCCGCGACAAGATTTAAGATTAGGTTCTTGTATAAACGCACGATTTTGCACGTCAAATTTATCTATGATAGAAACCAAATGATAAAACTGGCTAAACGCATTTGCTTCAGGCAACTGTCGACATTGTCGTGGAGAGAAGTTACGGAGAGAGTTTCGGTAAGTCACGGTTCTACCACCGCTCAATGTGAGAGGTCCGCCGTGGACAACAATAGATTCACAACAATTGATTAATTACCGGTATTATATGATAAATGATGCGTCTTCTGGCATTATTAACGTTTCGTCAATCGTCAGTCACTCATGTACGTGCGAACGCCATTATAGCAAGGTCAATATCGATATAAGGGCACGAATTGAACACGCAATAGGCTCACTAAACGCTACTTTATATCTCCTATTCAAATAATTAGTCACACACGCAATAGTTGTAACCTCTTTTCGAAATAATACAAATATTTAGATGAGACACGGCCAAGCTGTGGCTGTGAGATAATGAAAATCGTCATGCCTACATTCATATTTGTCGCCCCGCGCAGCACCTTCGCAGATGAGATGACACTCGTGTTGAGTAATCGACCCACAAGAAAACCGTCACTGTTCCACATTACGCGAACAATGTTACCGAACACGTCTAAAAACATTAAGATCGTGGAAACGGGGAGGTGCTCATATAGCTGCTATTATCAAGAGCTCGATAGCGACCGCAGCATTGAGGCGACATTATTGCTATCATTATCCATGTTATAACAAAAAAGTTGGACATAGTTTAAGCTGTTTTGACAACATCAAATCCTATGAAAACATAATTTAAACACTGTCTAATAACTCGTCCAACTTTTTTATAAACACTGGTTGTTCACAGCTTTTCGACTGTAGAGTGGTAATTATAATAACAGTTGTTTTTCTTTATTTCAGGTGTCGGCATTATTTCTGGTCGCCGTGGCGATAGTGGCAGCTCAAGACTCTACTACCGACTACTACAACGACAAGACCAACAGTATAGAGACGAGCAAACCCTCAGTGCGATTGGATCCTTACATTAGGAAAGCGCTTCTAAAAGCGTTAAGCGATTTAGAAGAGAGCGACGAACATACGACAATCACTGAAATCACAGATGGTACATCTACAGTAGATGCAGGCCTACTTAGGACCAACGAAGATACTACTGAAACATTCCCACCTAATAATGAAAAGATACAAATACACTCCTTCGTAGTAAATGGTCAAGCTGCATTTTCAAATAATTCTAACTCAACACCTACTATCGTCGATAGTAAAGTTTCAATTCTGAGTTCCACTACGGGCAATGTAGAAAGCCAAGTTACATCGACACTTCCGACAACTGCACCATTTAATGAAATATTTCAAACTAGAGAATCAAGCGTGAACATTCAGCAAGTAAGGAGCATCCAAAGTACATCGAAATCCAACACTGACAACAGTTTCTCGTTCACGAAGCCAGCTCCGACCACGACTACCACCACGACCACCACGACGACCACCACCACGACCCCGCGCCCCACGCACAACGACGACGGAGAAAATATCGAAGAGGTCAACCAGCGTGACGTCCAGGTGTTCCCAGCTCCTTTAGTCGCAGCCTTTACAGTCCACCAGGACTCCCAAGGCCTACCGAAGAAGGTCATTCCACTCTACCAGCAAACAAATATTATTCCCACAAAAAAACCGGCCAGTTCTCTGGCTGCCTCAAATGATTTATTACAGCCTCACATTTTGTCACTACCATCTATAAATAGACCAACACAAAATGATATCATTCAACAACAACTGACGTTGCAGAGGCAGCTTGAACAGAAGCAAAAAGTACTTGAAGAACAGCTTCGCTTACTGCAAATCCAACAAAGACAACAAGAGGAGCTACTCAGAAAACAACACTTCCTGCTCCAGCAAAAAGAAGCTCAAAGACAGCAGTATTTTTTTGAACAAGAGCAGCTGAAGAGGCAACAGTTAGAGCAGCAGAGATTGCCGACCCATCAAGCTCCGAATAATTTCCAGTTACCAGGATTGCAAAACAACGTCCAGCAAAATCAATTTGGAAATCAGAACACAAATGTAGTTCAAAACCCACAAGTATCTATCCAACAGAGTGTGCCAATAGTGCAAGGAACTACTTTGAATAACCAGCAGCAACTACCGAACCGCGAAGCAGTTGACTTCCTCTTGCACTTGCGGAACCAACAAAGGGAACAGTTCCCTTTACAAGAAAATCATATTCCTCAAGGGATTTCCAGCTTTTTGCAACCCAACCCTGTTCCACCGTTCAACCAAGCTCAAACTTTTAACCAGATCCAAAACAATGACCAATTTCGACCTAAACAAGCCAATCGAGTTTTTCGGCAAGAAAATGGTGTAGGTAATTTGGGGTTAAATAATCAGCAACATTTTAACAGATTCAACTCCTTCAATCCAAATTTTCAGAACCGGTTTTTTCCCCAAAACCGGCCTCAATTCAATCCAGACAATGAATTAAACAAACTTTTAGCACAAAACGGACTCAATTCAAGAAGTCAGGAAGACTTGAACATAGTCTCAAAAGTATTATCACTAAACCATGGTATCCCGTTGAATAACCGATTACCTTTCGATAACCGACGGCCTTTCCGACCTTTTTGATAAGAAATGCGACTGTGAGAGTGTAAAACATTTTTCAATCCTTCTGCTATTTGCAATCAAACTAATCCATAATTCCATAGTAAGGATTACAAAGTCTGAAAAGCCGTAGAAACTCAATAGTAATGGAAATACTTGACTGATTATTTTCTCTTAGGAAAATATCGAATCAAAGATTTTCTTCCCTTCGCATTATATTTCAACGTTTACCAGTGTAAGGCGGTTTTCCCGTTAGTCGTCCGTCGCTGCGTATTATTAACGCACCGTAACGCATGCCTCTGTCAGACGAAAGGAAATTACGAATTCCGATCTTAAACCCATACAATACGGCTACATACGTACATATATCACGTCTTTATGTGTGGGGTAGGCATAGAGTAAACGGCCGTACAAACGATCAGTTACATATTTGTAAGGGAATAAGTTTGGAATTCGCAATTTCATTTTGTCTGACAGAGGCATGCGTTACGGTGCGTTAAAAATTCGCAGCGACGGACGATAAGTGGGAGAACCGCCTTAATACCGAACTATATTTCGGAGGCATTTGCGATGCAATGCAACCAAAGAAGTGAATGTCAATACAATAAAAATCAGCCAATCATACTTATAATTAACTCTGTGTTGATATATTTTCATGCAAGCAGTTGTAAATTAGATGTTAAACAATTATTTATTTAAATAATAATAACTATGAACTGCCATAAGTAGTGAAGTGTAGTAGGCACATAAGCTGGAGTAGGCACCTTAATATTTAGTGACTGATGGGAAAAAACTGGAACTCATGAAAATACTACCTATATTAGGCGGTTCTCCCATTATGACGGACTGACGGACGTTTTTCTGACGCATCCGTCAGTCACACGAAAGAAAATTTTGAATTCCCATACAAAAAACTGATACCATAGCACACTGTAACGTTGTGATTTTACCAAGGTGTTTGACAAACGCCGTCAGTCCGTCATAGTGAGAAACTCGCCTTTCATTAATTAATTTAATTACCTTATGTTTCAAAGTAGGTATAATTATAGAGTGATTTGTATGTTCAAGTAAATAGTTATCTTTTCAGAGATCCGAGGTCCGAGAGGCACAGAAGTAGCCTAAAATCTGGTGAAATATAAAAATAAGGTGCCTGAATATTTAGGTTAAACTATAAAATAATTGAGTCAAACTTTATTTTGTAGCTTAAACCTTAGGTACTGTTATAAACCTTACGTAACTAGGTATTAAGTTTGTAAATAATTAGGACTTTTATAATGTATTAGAATAAAGTTATTTTTATATTAAAGTATTTACTTATTTTTGTAATTTTATTTTTATTTTGTCGTGTGATGCCGGCTCAGAATAGCATCACCCCATTTCTATGCCGTGTGATGTCGGCTCAGAATAGCATCACCCCATTTCTTTCCCGTGGGAGTCGTAAGAGGCGTGTATTGCAATTTTAGGCGATGGGCTGACAACCTGTCACTATAGCGATACACAATTTTCCGAATGACCCTCAAACATTTGTCAGACGTGGTGTAAATGTCCGTTTTTTGCGGCTGTTTACGCTCTGCCTACCCCGCAAGGGATTATAGGCGTGATATGTGTGTGTGTGTGTGGGATAAAATTTACCAGAGAATGGGCAGCAGCGTTCACTGTGAATGTAATGTCATGCACTGCGCTCGTCAATCCGCCTAACAAGCGTGGTGAGTATGGCAATACCTTCCAATAGGGGGCGGCCCATGTCCAATAGTGGACTGATGTGGATATTAATGAAGGAATGTATTTTTCTTTTCCCGCATCCGATCTGACTTTAGAATTTTGTAAAACTCAGTATATAAAGATCAGGCCCTGGTCATCATTACCACAGATAATATTATACTACTACGTACTATCATTATGTAAAGAAAAACTTACTTACGAGTGTTTCAAATAGTTTCTGAGCGCTGAAGGAGAATAAAGGGGACTAAGCAACAGCAATGGAATCAAATGCGTAAATAATAATACTTATATAATGGCGCAATGCGATACCCCACTAGTCACAACATAGGCCAGCAGAAAATAATATGAAAAATTTTGCTCCATGGAAGACCAGGCGTTACAAGTGGCTTATCGCTAGTTGAACTTAAAGCTGAGTGAGTGGTGACCGTTTTAGTCGCATAAAATACGTATAGTTCTATTTGTAGTTCACCGAAAATTGTGACTAAAATAAGCGTATATTATGCTTTCTTTCAAAAGTATTTAATCTTCTTTCGTAGCCGGAAAACGCTAGCTCGTAGCCAAAACGGCCGTCGTAGCATATTGAAATGCTACTATACTACTATCTCCACCTAGCGACGCATTAAAGAACTAACTGGGTGTGTATATCCGGTAAAGGGTGAAGCACACTTATGTCGGGCGCCGAGCGACATTACGACAGATTATCTTTTTCACAGCACCTCCATCTAATCCTTACGAAGCTTTTAGAAACTGACTGCATGAGTTTGGCACTACTATTTTTGACTGATGGCACTGTGGCTGGCAACACTGTTCACTGAATAGCTATCTCTTTTCTAGTTTGTGGAATACATGGGTGGAATAGCTGTCAAAACAAAGACTAAATATTTCTTCAGTTCATTGGATGATAATTAAAAATAATTTAAATTTGAGTGAGTATAGAGTAATAAATCTCAGCGTGAGTTGTGAAGAGAAATTCGGAACCTGGTAATATAGTAACATGGTAATCATGGACAGCGGTGAAACTGGTGTAGGCAGCCTAGAAGAACAAGCGTTGAAAAGGAAGGAACGGCTGAAAAATCTAAAGAGAAAGGCCCCAGCTGAAGAAGATGCCTCGTCGAAAGGTGCTGGGGAAAGTGTGGTACTGCCCAAGTGAGTATTTTATTCGGTGTCTACTTGTTTATGAAATGAGGTTATGTTTGCCATCTACTACTGGTGGCATAGAAAACGTATTAATGACTGGAGATAAATGTGAAATTGAGTCTATAATGAACTTGTGATGTATTGCCAAATAATTGTGGTTTGTCTGTGTATGTAGCAGCACCTGGTTAACCTCTTACTTACTATGTAAAAATACGAAAATAAACCAAATTGGGAAAATTTTGTTTAGTGAAAACAGTTTCCAAAATTAAGAGAAAATTATTCAATGATGATCTTCAATTGGATTCAAAGTTTTGTTCCAATGACCTTCAATTGGATTCAAAGTTTTGTTCCACAGCCTTTGCAAGCAAGTCATTGGGTTCTGGTAGTCTTGTCAACAAAGCCATAATTTAATTATTCAGGCCTAGCAGCTTGCTAAACAGTTTCACCTGCTGCTAACCAATTTCATGGAAATAAGACATTTCCTTCCTTAATATGTATTATACATATAAAACCACTTCTTCTTGAACATCCTGACCTTTCAAAAATTGCATCAAAATGTGTTGCATAGTTTTAAAGACCTAAACATACAAAAGCACAGGCTGACAGTGAGAACTGACATTGTTTTATTTTATGCCAGCAGGTGCCCGGCATCTACATACGCAATAATTCAATATTACAATTTCCTGTGTGATTGATAGATTTTCCTGCAGTAAAAAGTAGCCTATGTCCTTTCTGGTTCCTGTCTATGCTTATTCAAATTGTATCAAAATCGGTTCAGAGTTTAGGCATGAAAATGTAACAGACAAACAGTTTCTTTCAAATTTATAATATTATAGTATAGATATAGTGATAAAACTCATTTTCATGATTCCAGGCCTAAGTTCCGCAGCTACAAGCCGCAAGATGAAACCTTACAGGAGGCTAAAATTGATGATGCCGAGCCTGTGGCTGTTGAGGAAGAGGTCAAGGACCTTTTGGAAGCCGGGAAGGAAAAGGTAAATTCTTGTAAATGTAATAAATAATAAGAACCCACCATTACTTTATTAGAACAGATTAAGCTGTAGGTACTCAGGTTCTTTATGTAAGTTTGTTTGTATGTATTTTACACTAATAAGTTTTTAAACTAGACATATAATAGAGTGAAATTTTAGTTGTTTTTTAGACTGATAGAGAAATCTCAAGACGGGCTGGTTATTAGAAACAACTTTCCCTAAAATACATGAGTTGAAATATGGCATTTTTTTTATAGTGGCTCAAATTATCTGTTCAGCAATTTTGTAAGGGAGGTTCAAATTTTTCATTTCTTAATTCAACCTGTGTTCCTTTGGGAAACTTGATACTTATCACCAGCCTATTTAGTGTTTTCACTAGTAAAATATACCCATATTTAGACTACCATACTTTTTGTATCATAGATTTATTTGTATTCTTAGGGCTACTTTACTAACTCTGTGAATTAATTTATGAAATCTGGTCTTACTTTGAATATGGATATTGGTTTCCATACAGCCTTAATTTCATAAACCTTTTAATATTTCAGGTTGTACTTCAAGAGCTAAATATAACCAGCCTGGCACCAAGAAAACCTGATTGGGACCTCAAGAGAGATGTAGCCAAGAAACTTGAGAAGCTGGAGCGACGGACACAGAAGGCCATTGCTGAGTTGATCTGGGAGAGATTAAAGCAGGGCTCCGATGACAACCTAGGGGCTATGGTCACAATGACTGACAACCGTGCGGCTGATGAAGACTGAATTGTGAAACATTATATGTGAGTGTGTATTTGTGTTAACTGTTTGTAAATGAAGTATGGTAGACCTACTATGAAGGTTTACTGAAGTATCAAACTTTTTAAAATAATTAAATTAACTAAGGATAAAAATAAAATAATTTGAAAATCTAGTATGTTTTAATCAAGAAGAGATTATCTGTATTATAATATCACAGAACGGATTAGTTTAAATTTTTCTCATCTGGTATCAACATGATGTCAGTCTACTACACTGCATATTCATAAATTAATTTATAGGTACAT
Source organism: Tuta absoluta (assembly GCA_027580185.1). Classification (NCBI taxonomy): domain Eukaryota; kingdom Metazoa; phylum Arthropoda; class Insecta; order Lepidoptera; family Gelechiidae; genus Tuta; species Tuta absoluta. Next base: position 3,790,101 of record JAQAHW010000004.1, read on the forward strand.
CTATTATGATGTGCCACTCTGGCACTCTGGCCTCCATTTGGGGTATACATCCTCATAACTTACCTGAAATAAGCTCTGTCACTTTTCGTTAAATAGGTTTAGAAAAAGATAGGAGATATCCAAGTCATGTCATAATAAAGGGTTATTCGCTATTTCTAGTAAATTTAGTCGCCAGTGTTTTTATCGTCCGTCACCTTATTTTGACAGATAACGCGTATTTTTGCGTCCAATTATAAGACATGACAGGACTTAGTATCTCCTATCCTTTTCTTAACCTATTAAACGGAAAGTGATAGCACGAAATTAAGGTAAGTTAAGATAATTGATATCCCAAATTGAGGCAACTGTAATACTAAGTTTGTATACTTTACAAACTCGCAGGTTTCGTTACCCAATGAGCCTTAAAGATGGACATTTACAACATTTTTAAATGCAGAATTATAGATAGGGCTCAGTGACTTGATGTACAGTCAAGACCAGCCTGGGTTGGACAGTTTGGACTTTGAACTGTGACCATAAGACTTACATTGGCAATTTGAGTGTCTAACCGCGCGTGATCTTGACTACCTTACATTTTTAAAAAAACTTTAGTAGTTACATAATTCGCTAAAATTTGTTCTTAAAACTGCATTCATACATAGCGCAGCATGCATGTTGAATTAAAGCATATTTCTAATAAATTTATTTATAAATGTATTTAAATATGAACTATAACCCCTTACTAGGATGTAGGATCCCTGTATCGCTGTGCCTTGGCTAGAGGCACTTATAAACATTTATGGAGTAATATTACGAATACTAGAGTTTTGGTTTCGCCACTAAAGTACTGCCGTTCCAATAAGTCGAATTTGACAGCTGTCATCTCCATACTAAAAGAGCTGCAACAAAGAAAAATGGACCCTCCCTCTGCCATGGTATTATCACGATTCTCTGTCAAATACGATTTATTGGAAGGGTGGTACTTTAGATAGTGGGCATAGAATGGCATTATTGACTGCTAGACTTAAGGCAAGTGTAGTCGTGAGCGGCCTCGACAGTGGCGCCACAATAAAAAAAAATCTTTTTATACAAATAATCTACCAGAATGTTTGTTGCTCAAGTTTTTATTAGAACCTGCAAACTCAATGAAATATTTGCTGTAATTAAAGTTATGGCAAAAAAACAGCCATAACTTCAATAACAGTGAATATGTGAGTGATTGTTTGTGCAAAGAGAAAATATTTTATTATAGAAGTGGCGCCACTGTCGAGGCCGTTCCCGACTACACTCGCCATAAGTCTCCTCCCCTAAGCTTGCCACAAGTGGCTTTGTGGGAATGCTATCGGCATACATGCGACTATTTATACTATATTTCACTAGCAGCATGCATAAATATTCATAAAGTAATATTAGCATTATTGCTGCACTAATTAATTTATTTAATACAATTAATTTCATCCAAATTTAATCATAATGGGAGTTTTTCTGTTGACAGTTCTGTTGATAGCTCTGAATATCAAACCAGAGGGCACTGTGCTAAACTGAAAATTTGACGTTTCAATATGGCTGGTGGCAGCCATAGTTTTGTCTCAGGTTCCGTTAGACGTGGTGTTCGTTACTAATTTATTTCTTTTAGCTTGATTTGATACAAAATAAACGTGTCATCTTGCTGTTATATTGAAAGTCATTCATTCAAGCAAACAAAAAGTCTATAAGAAATTTAGAACGATTACATAAATAAAAAATAAAAAAATAGAAGTGGTACAGATTTTCATGTAAAGGAACGTTATTTCAATTAAGCTGAGCGCCCTCTACATGACACTCGAGAATCTTTAGAAAATTTCCCATTGCCTTAAAAAAACATACATTCAACTGAAATTTTGCTAGCAACACCTTAAACACTACACACACAAACATTTCAAAGTTACTAATAGTAATAGCAAGCTAGTTCCACTAGAAGAGTATATTCTGTTGGCATTATTCTTCTTCTTCTTCCTCAATCTAGACCTTGGAGTAGTGACTTCCTGCTCGGGGTCGTCAATTTCATTGTATACGAAGTAGGAGTCGACGTTGTAGTAAACCACGCGGTCGCCGATTGGCTGGATCGGCCGGAAGTTGTGCCTGATCTTGCCGTGGGCGGATCTTAGCTCACGGAATGCTTTTATCTGTGGGTTAATAAAAATTAAATATCAATATATTATAAAAGTATCGAATACCAAATTTTAAAACACTTCCCGTATCAATCCTGCCCGCGCTTGAAAATTTTTGCAAGTTTTCAAAAAAATTATAATTGTCATAGTATTTCCGTTCATCCTTTGTATTTTTATTCTTTGCGCGTGTCCTCATTACGACTCGCAGTCACAGCTCATTCAAAATTCTTTCTATGGATCAAAGTGATAGTCACGTAATGTTGAACGCAAGTTGAACGAGCCTTTGCTTGTATGCAAACACAACACGTAAGTCTAAAACTGAAACTTAAACCAATGAGGTAGCAAACTAAAGAACCAATGGCGCCACTCCCGACTCTGCCTTACTGTGATTGGACGAAAATGTGTCGAAGTTCAGTTACTTATTATTGGTGCGTTTAGGTAAATTCGCGCCTGGGAAATGGGAAAACTTAAAGCTTGCTGCCATCTGCAATAAGCTTTACATTTTCCCATTTTGGTTACCTGGTCATGGGCCAGCCTGATTGGCTGCTCGAAGTCCAGCCAGGTGACCACCTCTGAGCAGGGAGGCGTGGTCAGCGAGCCGCTGTATGTGAAGTACCGCCGCAAATCGTACGGCAGGATGTTGAGGAAGGAGAACGGGTTCTTCATCACGACAGTCGTGTTCGGCTCCGTCACCCTCTCCAGCGCCGTCGTGATGTCGTCGTAGGCGGGGTGGAAGTGGCGGTCCAACTGAAATATATGCATATATATCACGTTTTTATCCCTTGCGGGGGTAGGCCACGTCTGACAAACATTTGAGGGTCATTCGGAAAATTGTGTACCGCCATAGAGACAGGTTGTCAGCCCATCGCCTAAAATTGCAATACACACCCTCAAGTCCCTTCGTCGCCTTTTACGACACCCATGGGAGAGAAATGGGGTGATGCTATTCTAAGCCGGCATCACACGGCATACTGAAATATATGATTTAATAATTATTATTACTAAAATTGTATTATAATAGGCGAGCAGCCACAGACAGTGCTTATATCCAAGCTGGTGTGCGTGTAACAGATTGTTAAAGTTCGTTTTTGGTTCAATCATAAGTTCACTTATCCATAAGTAATCTACTTGTCAAGTCTGTTTCTAAAACTATTAACGGACTGAGCTCTTATCAGTCTGCGGCAGCTTGTTCCACAGTGCCAACACTCAGTTGTTAAGAAGATAGCCAACGTTGCAGTTGGATCTCCTACGAGCCAGTTGGTTGTCATTATTATGACGTGTACGATGGACGTACGTCGCTGGGTCTAAAGATGGGGTCCGGATTATAAAATCAAAAGCCTTAAAATCGACGGCCGCAACATCGAACACTCGGCATCGAAGGTACTTTACATCGAACGTACTTAAAATCGGAGGTACTTCGAAAGCAATCTACATAGAAAGGTTCTTCATCGAATTTGCCACATCGAAAGTCCCCTTTATAGAAATGAACTAACATAATAAACTCCCCATACAACGATCGCGATTAATTTGCATCTTTTTCACAATATTTACATTTCAGTGTAACGGAACCCTTGGTGCGCGAGTCAAACTCGCACTGTCCATATTTATGTTTTTATTCATGTGTATATTTTCTTTCTTTCATTCTTTTTTCTGATTTTCTGAATAAAATAAACTTAAAGGAAATGAAATTATATACAATACAATGAAATGAAACTTAAACTTATAAGATTCAATTTAATTCGACTTCATCTTATTCCATCAATTAGAAAGGCAATGTTTTATCTTCGTAAGTATGTAGCAATGCGACCTCCGGGCATCGCACTATTTTGTCAACACTGTCCACCACCAACTTCTATCTCATCTTTCACATTTGAATTTTGAATCGCTGTCGTTCCAAGACACCATTTTCCAGCAGATCAGGCAGTCTAAAGTAAACCCCAGACTGAACGAGACGAGTGTTTTTAAGTTATAACCGTATGCAAGCCCTCGTGCAGTAGTTTGTGAAGTGTTCACCAAATCTTTCCGGATCACTGTTTTGAACCCTTAGAGGTAAGTCGCCTCCCTCGGCCTTATTTAGTTCCAGAACTTTGTTAAAATAGTCCGTAAACATTGTAAATAACATTTCTAATCATGGTACATTTTCTAAGGTTCTTCCCCCCCATATTAAATCTTCATCAACCAAACCAAGAGTTTCATTGCCTACCCTGACGATTGTCGCGGCGACGACGTGACAAGTGCACATCCTGACTATTGTGATATTCTGACAATGTGACTTGAGAATCATTAGAACTTACAATAGAAAGTTAAAAAAATTATAAATTTGGTTTACTACTGGATTCTTACAAACCGGAATGAATATTTTCCTAACTACGAAGGTACCTAAGTATTTTTTCCTCAATGTTATGGTCAATGTAGACAATATTTAGTGTTGGTGTCGCAATGTCACTGGCATTTGTCTTAAAATAAGTAAAAAAATGTGTCCTCGTGGGTCCTCGTAGTGTACACTAAGGAGGTAAACGTGATTTTGATTTCCGAGGTTATTTACAACTAGAGGTGTATTAGAATAGGTACCTAACATCATTCGGTGAGGTTTTTGTTGTGAGTTCAATACAAATGTTTTTCTCTTGAACAGTTCTAGGTTCAAGGAAGAATAATTTTGTTTGGTCACCGATTTCACCCACCTACGACAGTTTTCATTTACACCTCATAAAAGTTCACGCAAATTATGGCGCACAAAGGAATTATTCGCAAACCATAGAAATCGCATTGTCTATGCCTTGGATTAGAACGAGACAGCTATTACATATTTATTTATACACAGTTTTCCGAATGACCCTCAAATATTTGTTAGCCTTGGTGTAAATGTCCGTTTTTTGCGACCGTTTACGCTCTGCCTACCCCGCAAGGGATTATAGGCGTGATATATGTGCGTATGTACAGTTCAGTTTCATGGTCTGATCATACCTGAAAAGTTTTCGGTACACCGTCCCTTACACCCTGTATAATCCCTATACAATATTAATACATATATGTATTACAAAATTTACATATCTAATACACTCTCCAATTCCACTTCGACCTTGTAAATAGAAAACCATCAAAACTACCCGACTACCGACTAATCGTCTAAAAATCAGCCGACTATAGTTGCCATCTAAAACACTGGCTTTCCCGACAAGTCAGCTGAGCCGAACATTACTTCGGTGACGTCTGGGAAAAGAAATCGCATCTGTGCACGTTTTTTGAGTCTACCGATTAAAATAGTAGACCTGTGAATTGTTCCATATATATATATATATATATATATATATATATGTGTCCTATGTGTTTTTATTGTGTACAACAAACGGTTTAATATTAATAATAGTTTGAAAATAGTTATTACTAGTATAAATAAATTATTACATTGAAATTAAATGTTGCTTTAACAGCCGACTAATCCGCTATTATTCTAGTCCACTAGTCGCCGAGTATAAAAATGGCCCACTAGTCGGTGCTTCTCTATAAAATAAGCATGGCAGCTTTACCTCATAAAAGAACGCCAGGACTGTTAGCCCGTCTGGATGGTTCACAGCCTCCTTCGTACTGTTGTACTCCTCTTTAAAGAACACCATATGAAGCTCCATGGGGAAACTGAAAACATTAAAGCAAAAAATTTGCTTGAATACCAAATTTTAAAACACTTCCTGTGTTTGAAAACACGCAATTTTTTCAAGCGCGGACAGGATTTGAACCTGCGACTTTCGCCATTACTAGTGGCGACGCCTCTTCCGTCTGGGCCACCGCAGCTCGATCCTTGCTTGCTCTGCATCTAATGCAGTCTTTCGTTTGCATGAAAAACGTTCCACCTTAACGAAATGTATCTATCTGAGGCGAAATGTTACTGTGGTAATATGAACTGACATATTCTCCACTCAAGCCTGAAGAGACCCATAAAGTGATGTTACCTTCTGTGGTTGATCTTGTCCTCAGAGCCAAAGGTGTCGTTGTCGCCCCAGTGGAAGTGCAGCTGACTAAAGATGTAGTCCCCTGTCAGGGGTCCGCCCCTCACCCGGGGATGCGGTTCATTTTCTACTCGTACTTGAACTGAAAAAGAAAACATTTGTGATAAAATCAACAACAAACCCTTAACTTTTTAAGTTCGTATGAAAATAATACCTATCTTAGGTATTTATTTTATTAATTAATTTAAGAAAATAATCAAATTTAGTCTAATTTCATTTAATTTATCAAGCATTGTCCTTGTTTTATGTAGGTACGTCATGTATTATCTATTCTTATGGTCATGTAAGTAATGAGATCAAATTGCTTTTAAAATCATAAGTTGATTGCAAATAAAACATCCGTTCCATTACATCACATTTGCATACACCTCCAGTTTTTTTGTCAATTTATCAACATGTTTTTTGTATTAAAGTATTTCTTTGTAATAAAAAAGTTAACTATTTATTTTCTTGGCACTCTTAGACCATAAATTGATTATTTGTCCCTATCTACATAGGTAGGTACATTAATTTATTAGAGTAATTACTTAAATCTAGATTTCTTTTTTATGTTACACATGGAATGCAATTATTGAGTATTGAGTATGTGGTTTTGGTTTTGTAGGAACAGAGGAATGATTAATGTCATGAAATTGTTTGTTTAAGAAAAAAACAATTTGTAAGCAAGGCATAAGGCTGGGAAAAGGCATGATTGGGACTAAGCCATACTTGTGTACGTACACGGGTAGATATTGCTAGCCCGCGCTTGAGAGATAAAACATCTGCTATTCATACCAGTGTGTCCGTTGTTCTCGACGTGCACGCCATCTATCTTGTCGTAGAAGCCGATCAGCTCAAGGTCCGGCAGCGTCACGTGCTTGACGCTCAGGATGTTGATGTTGACGGTGCTATCAGACAGTGAGGTTCATACCAGTGTGTCCGTTGTTCTCGACGTGCACGCCATCTATCTTGTCGTCAAAGCCAATCAGCTCGAGGTCCGGCAGCGTCACGTGCTTGACGCTCAGGATGCTGATGTAGACAGTGCTATCAGACAGTGAGGTTCATACCAGTGTGTCCGTTGTTCTCGACGTGCACGCCATCTATCTTGTCGTCAAAGCCAATCAGCTCGAGGTCCGGCAGCGTCACGTGCTTGACGCTCAGGATGCTGATGTAGACAGTGCTATCAGACAGTGAGGTTCATACCAGTGTGTCCGTTGTTCTCGACGTGCACGCCATCTATCTTGTCGTCGAAGCCGATCAGCTCAAGGTCCGGCAGCGTCACGTGCTTGACGCTCAGGATGTTGATGTTGACGGTGCTATCAGACAGTGAGGTTCATACCAGTGTGTCCGTTGTTCTCGACATGCACGCCATCTATCTTGTCGTCGAAGCCGATCAGCTCAAGGTCCGGCAGCGTCACGTGCTTGACGCTCAGGATGTTGATGTTGACGGTGCTATCAGACAGTGAGGTTCATACCAGTGTGTCCGTTGTTCTCGACGTGCACGCCATCTATCTTGTCGTCGAAGCCGATCAGCTCAAGGTCCGGCAGCGTCACGTGCTTGACGCTCAGGATGTTGATGTAGACAGTGCTATCAGACAGTGAGGTTCATACCAGTGTGTCCGTTGTTCTCGACGTGCACGCCATCTATCTTGTCGTCGAAGCCGATCAGCTCAAGGTCCGGCAGCGTCACGTGCTTGACGCTCAGGATGTTGATGTAGACAGTGCTATCAGACAGTGAGGTTCATACCAGTGTGTCCGTTGTTCTCGACGTGCACGCCATCTATCTTGTCGTCGAAGCCGATCAGCTCAAGGTCCGGCAGCGTCACGTGCTTGACGCTCAGGATGTTGATGTTCAGTGCTATCAGACAGTGAGGTTCATACCAGTGTGTCCGTTGTTCTCGACGTGCACGCCATCTATCTTGTCGTCGAAGCCGATCAGCTCAAGGTCCGGCAGCGTCACGTGCTTGACGCTCAGGATGTTGATGTTGACGGTGCTATCAGACAGTGAGGTTCATACCAGTGTGTCCGTTGTTCTCGACGTGCACGCCATCTATCTTGTCGTCGAAGCCGATTAGCTCAAGGTCCGGCAGCGTCACGTGCTTGACGCTCAGGATGCTGATGTTGACGGTGCTATCAGACAGTGAGGGCCATACCAGTGTGTCCGTTGTTCTCGACGTGCACGCCATCTATCTTGTCGTCGAAGCCGATCAGTTCAAGATCCGGCAGCGTCACGTGCTTGACGCTCAGGATGCTGATGTAGACAGTGCTATCAGACAGTGAGGGCCATACCAGTGTGTCCGTTGTTCTCGACGTGCACGCCATCTATCTTGTCGTCAAAGCCAATCAGCTCGAGGTCCGGCAGCGTCACGTGCTTGACGCTCAGGATGTTGATATTGATGGGGCTCTGGTGCTTCCCCGTGCACTCGCGGTACCGCTCGCCCCAATGCTTCGGGCCTGCAAAAATACCCAATAATCGATAAGTGTACAATTATGTGCCTACCTAAGCAGGATCTGCCTCCAGAGTCTGGTTTCAGATAAGCAAAACCCAAGTTCAATTCCCGGGACACTAACAAAGTTGATATTTATCACTTTGTGAATGTGTTCCCAGTTTGCTTAGGATATTGATTATGATACGCAGTAAAATTAATGATTATGATATGATGATGCAATATGGTGGCGAGACGAACTGGGTGGGCTTTCCAAAGATTGGTATGCGGAGACACAGGATCAGGGAGGGAGGGGAGGGAGGCCTTGCCCAGCAGTGGGATCCTGACGGCTAGATAAGATACGATAAGATAAGATGATTGCAGACTGAATGACCTAATAGTCCGGAAAAAAAGGTTCCATGCTTCGGAGGGTCCCGTTTGCTATCTATGATAATTTAAACGGTGGTCGTTACAAAAGAGGCCTACTACGAGTAGTAACAATAGACGATTGAAAAACTCTGACACTAGGGTTCATCTGTTCATTTGGCTCGGTGAGCGACACGATAAAAGGAGCCGGGAAAATTACCGGATGCAGGAAATGCGACGCAGTCACTGCTTCCCGGATACTGAAATGGTGCAATAGTAACCAGTAAAATGTAAATGACAAGTGCACAAGACGTTTGGCAAATGGGAAAGGGTGTTAACAGCACATTTAGTCATTTATTTTAGGAACTTCAAAGGAACATTGAAAATTGATTTTGTTAGTGATACCGCCGCAACATAATACATATATCGCTAGTCACTACCTATTACTGTGCCGGCCGGGTACTGTAAGAGCAATGTTCGTTTTCGTCAATAATTCAATATCAGACAAAATTTTCTAAAATAACTTGTTGTAAATCTAAGAACCAATATTTGAAATCCGCTGAAAAAGTAGAACGCCCACCGAAAATATTTCACCTAGTACCAGTAAAACAATTTATAAGTATAATAATTTTTTAAAGGATTGGAGAAGGCTTTGTGTACATCAAATTTAAATATTAAAACCAGAATCTAAAATAGATATCTATATAAATACCTATAAATTGTTAGGCCTACAATGTTATAATTATAAAAACGATACGATTATAATTTAGTTTGAATTGTCGAGAATAAAGTTAAGACGAAATGCTGTAAAGTGCTAACTTATATAACAATTTTGCTACTTTTATTTTTGAAAAAATTTAAAAAGATTCCTTATTATAATTATTAGTTACCTACATTTCTCGAACAATTCTGTTCCTGGAATCCTCCTTTTGTTTATATACACTTAATTAACCAAGTAAAAATTATTACTGACTCCAAGAAATTGTTTAACTCCCAAATAAAATGCTACAACGCTGCTGTTCAAATGCTCCTAGTGTAGCGGGGGTTGCTATACCGTCGCCGTTCCAATAAGTCGTGTCCCTCAAGCTGTAATCCTCACCTATGAAAACTTAACGAAAAGCAATTTTGGTTTTGTCAAAAAATAGTGCTGAAATAGTGACAAATAGTGACATATGCAAGAAAATTAGTGACTTCATATCTCCCAAGATATGGCTATCGTTTGGTGAGGATTACAGATCGAGGCTCACGCTGTAATCCCAACTCTCGTGTGAGCAAACGGTGGGGTATTTTCACTTGATCTACATTCCAAAAAATAGTGCCTTATTAGTGACTAATAGTGACAAAAGATGAGAAATAGTCGCTTTATAATTCCGAAGTTATAAAGGCATCTTGGTGAGGATTATACCTATAGCAATTTTTGCTGTAATCCTCACCTCATTTCTGCTAAACGCTTAGGTCTTTTGACTCAAATTTAGTATCAAAAAATAGTGCTGAAATAGTGTTCTTAAACTGCATTGATATTTATTCAGTTTATGTAGTAGAAGCAATTAAAAAAACCGTAAGAACTTCTCCATACAAAATGGTCAGGTACAGTCGCGAACAATACTTCGTAGAATACAGACTTGATTTTTGCTTTAATTTAGGTAATGTCATTTCTGCCAATATAGGTAGGTATTAACTTAAACATAAGTTTAGCCACTGACATTATTTGGTCTATTTTATGAGTAGGTATTTTGGTTGACTATTTTTTAACGCCTTGAACTTTTTAACGGTTTTATAACAATAAGTATTTATATGTACTTATGCTATAACTTTCAGATCAACACATCGCATTAATTTATCACATCGTATTCTCTTAAGTCTGAAAGCCCTGTTTGGTCGCGCCACCGCTCAAGCCACCGCTAAACAAAACCGGTTTGGCCGAGCCTCGAAAACTGACAATAGTGAAATTATTGCATGCACTTCGCCTGCGTGGTATTTTTTGGTTTCATCACGTTACGCGATATTGAGTATTATGACAACTCAAATATAAAATTTCTTAAATAACAAATACGGCCCTTACGATTATTTTGAAAAATTAAAATGAAAACGCACGTTTTGAAAATAACAAAAATTATTATTTAGGTATAATATGTATGTATGTATGTATATATGTATGTATTTATGTATGATTGTAAATGTACTTAGTACATAAGTGTTGTTATTAAATTTAATAATTTGACTGATAATTTGCTTATGCAACTACTTGCAAATCTTTTAATTTTTGTCTCTATTTTAATGTAAAGGTTGCCTGGAAGAGATCGCTGCAAGCGATAAGGCCGCCTTTGCTTACTTTTAGTCTTTAAGTTTTCTGTATTGTTTTTTTCTGTTGTGTATGTTGTAAGCAATAAAATGTTCATCTATCTATCTATAATTAGGAACTTATAGTATTAGTCCTTGCCTCGAACGTCGTTAACTATATAGGATTAAATCTATTTAGTGACTGATAGCGAAAACCCAGGACGGGCTGGTGATAAGGAACAACTTTCCCCAAGGAACATATGTCGAAATATGAAAAAAAATGGAACTCCCATAGTAACCCAAATCAGCTGATCGGCAATTTTGTACGGGAGCTCTTTTTTTTTCATGTTTCGACCTATGTTCCTTGGGGAAAGTTGTTCCTTATCACCAGCACGTCCTGGGTTTTCGCTATCGGTCACTGATTAGATTTCATCCTATATACCTACTTTCATTTATTTATGAGTTCAATGAATTTTACCACATAAATATATTTGTTGATATTTATCTCTTTGTGAATTCGTTCCCGGTCTGGTTAGGACATTGCAGGGTGAACCAACTGATTGTCCGAAAAGAAATGGTTCCGTGCTTCGGAGGGCACGCTAAGCCGTCGGTCCCGGTTGCTGTCTATGATTACTTAGACGGCGGTCGAAACACAACCATGTCAGAGGCCTACTAGGTGTAGTAGGCGGTTGAAAAACTCTGACACCAGGGTTCATCAGGTCGTTGGACGACTCGGTGTCCCACACGAAAAGAGAGAGACCACATAAATATGTTTTTTGTTCAATTTTTACCAAACAAGTTAGGTACCTATATCTTTTATGTATTTATTTATGTACTACATAGATACAAACATATATCACACCTTTATCCCTTACGGGTTAGGCAGAGCGTAAACAGCCGCAAAAAATACGGTCGTTATGTACGTCTGACTGATTGAGAAATATTGTGTACCTACTGTAAGATATAAACAAAATACTTGAAGGAAATTAATTTGTTTGATTACGTTCCTACCGACATAACAAACCAGTATTGAGATTCAAGTACGACAATACGAAGTATTGTTCGCGACTGTACCTGACCATTTTGTATGAAGAAGTTCTTACGGTTTTTTTAATTGCTTCTACTACATAAACTAAATAAATATCAATGCAGTTTAAGAACACTATTTCAGCACTATTTTTTGATACTAAATTTGAGTCAAAAGACCTAAGCGTTTAGCAGAAATGAGGTGAGGATTACAGCAAAAATTGCTATAGGTATAATCCTCACCAAGATGCCTTTATAACTTCGGAATTATAAAGCGACTATTTCTCATCTTTTGTCACTATTAGTCACTAATTAGGCACTATTTTTTGGAATGTAGATCAAGTGAAAATACCCCACCGTTTGCTCACACGAGAGTTGGGATTACAGCGTGAGCCTCGATCTGTAATCCTCACCAAACGATAGCCATATCTTGGGAGATATGAAGTCACTAATTTTCTTGCATAAGTCACTATTTGTCACTATTTCAGCACTATTTTTTGACAAAACCAAAATTGCTTTTCGTTAAGTTTTCATAGGTGAGGATTACAGCTTGAGGGACACAATAAGTCGTATTTGACAGCTGTCATCTCCATACTCAAAGAGAGTCAACAAAGAAGATGGACCCTCTGCCATAGTATTGTCACGAATCTGACAGCTGTCAAATACGACTTATTGGAACGGCGGTACTTTAAGGGCTACTGCATGTTGGAGTGTCGATTTTCAGCCATACTCTGCGTATTTGTTTTTGTATTTATTTCACGTTGAATATAAAAAGGGGCGCATAGGTATTTCAAAAATGTGGACACAAACTCGTACGCGAACTGTTGATCGTTTTTGACAACTACGTTTTTTTTTATTTTAGTTGCCTACGCCTTTTATGCATAAAAATTTTGAAAATAATATAATATTCATTAACAAATTCTCTTCACTTCCCGTGTAAGGTATACCATTTTTAAAAAACCTTGCAAAATTGTCAAGCGCAGGCAATGGATGAGACGTGTTAGCCCAGATGGAAGAGGCGTCGCCACTAGCGATAGCGAAAGTCGCAGGTACAAGTATAAATGCCCGCGCTTGAAAATTTTGCAAAGTTTTCTATTAATAAAATGTTAATTACTATAATACAAAAGCGTCAAAAACAATTTCATCTCTCTCTCTCTTTTCGACCGACGACCCGATGAACCCTGGTGCCAGAGTTTTTCAACCGCCTACTACCACAAGTACCTAGGCCTCTGACATGATTGTGTTACGACTGCCGTCTTAGTAATCATAGACAGCAACCGGGACCGACGGCTTAAATTGACGTGCCCTCCGCAGCACGTTCAGTTGACGACAATCAGTTGGTTCACCTTGCAATGTCCTAACTAGACCGGGAACAAATTCACAAAGTGATAAATATCAACTTTGTGAGTGTCCCACCGAGAATCGAACCCGGAAAGTTTCCGTAGCAGGCAGTCGCATCGCAGTACCACTGCGCCACATCGGCCGTCAAATTCAGTGAATATGATGCATATGATTGATCCCATACAAAATTACTCGATCAGCTAGACAGTTGAGGAGGGACAAAAATTTCTTTCATATTTCGAAAAATGGTACTAAAAAGGTGTTCATTTTCACGTCTAGACCACACCCTGAAAATATTTACCCTCATTCGCCAAACACCCTGTATAACAAACTTTATCAAAATGCATTATCCCTGTAGTTTAAAATAATTTAAATTTACGTAAATAAATTGCTTTATCTATTTTTAGTTGAGCATTATTTTGTTTAGCATTATTGCTTTATGTAGATAATTTTGTTGTTCTTATTTAGTTCAATATGGTAGTGCAGTATAACAAAGTCTTCAGTTTTTTCTCTACTACTTATAACATTGCGTATGTGTTTTTTTTTTAATGTATTAATGTTTTTTTTACTTTCATTGCAGGAAATCATGATGCTTCTATTATATACAGGGTGTAAGGGACGGTGTACTCAAAACTTTACAGGCCTGATCGGACCATGAAACTAAACAACTTTTACTATGGAACCTATGTTGGGAAACGATTTTTCTTTTTCGAGTTTAGATAGAAAGTAAGTCAACTGATCGGGAATTGAATTTTGTATGGCAGGTCGATTTTTTTTTGTTTACCAACAGTTGTTCAGTTTCATAGTCTGAGCAGGCCTGCAAAGTTTTCGGTACACTGTCCCTTACACCCCGTATAACTCCTTTTTCTAAGTACCTACACTGCCCGCGTTAGGTCCACGTGTAGACTATGTGCAATTGTGCATGCATATTTTATTCGTCAATGGATATTATTTATTGAGCATTACTAAAAACTATTGATTTAATTTAATTAAATATATTTAGACAATAAGTGCGCTAGCTACTTAAACAAGCGTAACACACACATACAAATTTCGCCTTTATCTATTGCGGGGAAGGCAGAGCGTTAATGACCGTAAAAAACAGAGTTTTATAAATCAATTATTTGAGGGTCATTTCAGAAAAATTGTGTATTATAGTGACAGGTTGTCATCCTGTCGTCTAAAACTGTTATGCACATGAAACCCTTGCGTCCCTTAGTCGCCTCTTATGACACCCAAGCATAAGGGCTGCCGCAGACAAAACGTACGTTTTTGCGCGCGACGACGACAGCTCAAGCACTTTTCATAGGAATTCACATAGGCATTGTGCGTAATTAAAATAAAGGTGATATTGCCTAGAATGACAATTGCTGCTAGTTGCCTCCGGGCGATCGCAAAAGTCGTTTGTCATTCTTCTTCAGTCCTCCTTCTTCCAATGTCACCTTTATTTCAATGACGCTGGGAGTTCCTTTTCCAACTTTTAGCCAAAAGTGCTCGAGATGTCGCTTGCAAAAACTATTCTTGCTCTGCGGCGGCCCTAAGTAAGTACGAAGTAATTTGCCTCTATCGTGCATAAGACATTAAGCTCCTTTGCTTCGCAGTTCTAGGTAAACAGTAATTGTAGATCAGTCAGGGTATGCTACAAATAGGTCTGGCTGTTATTATACTGTTACGTACCAGCTATATTTAAATAATGCCCTTGTATAGTTCAACTGCAATGACTATCCTTAGAATATGCTTTAAAATTGACTGTAATAGGCTTGTGTCCTACTAGTAAAACGAGCTACTTTTTAAAACTATAGTTTGTATTAAAAACTGATGTTGTGACGTCACTATACAGTATACACTATATATTTAGGATGGCGTCAAAATATAAACTTTTAAATCTTTTCTCAGTGCAATAAATCTTATGTTGGATATTTTAAAAACGATGAATTAGAACTATTCTAATTTTGGACACGGATTTTAAACGTCTAAGTCTCATATTTTATTAATCATCCGACACAACCCTGTTTGAATTACTTAGTTGATACTCATGATGTTTTTCATTAATACAAGTATCTTCTTAGTTTCATACGTAAAACTAAACAATCCGCAGATATAGAATCCAACAGGATGCTAGATAATATCAACAATCTTACCGACAATCTGCATACATCTATTTACCTAACTAGGTAACTTAGGTTACAGTGGTTAGCCATTGAATAGCCATACCACCGTGTGAAATACTTACCTACTTAACAATTAACATTCGATGCAATTTCATAGAACCATCTAAAATAGTTTTGTATAGCCATTTCAGTTACATATTTTTTAAAGAACACGAGATTTCTCTTGCATATTTCCGTAAAATGGTAGACATGGTTGAAATTTAAGTCCTGTCATTTAAATTTAATTTGAGTATAGTGACAGTTGGAGTACAGTGGAAAGAAAACATTATCTTGATTTAAAAAACAGTTGACTGAATTTTCATAAATTTGTTTGTCAATAATGTTTCATAAACTATCTATTGACTATGAAAGTGAGATTAAAATCTATACTAAACCTGAGAAATGCATTTTTGAACTGTCATAGTTTCTGTCGTGTCCCTTGGTAGGTAAGTACTTGATTCCTAGACAGGTTGGAAAACTTTCAAACGTTATTTAAATGGTAAAATGCGTAAGTATGAGTGTATGCACATGCGCATGACGGTTTAGAATAGCATCACCCCATTTCGTGCCAGGGGAGTCTAAGGGACTCCAGGGTGTGTATTGTAATTTGAGGCGACGGGCTGACCACCTGTAACTGTGGCGATACACAATTTTCCGAATGACTAACAAATGTTTGTCGGACGGACGTGGCGTGAATGTCCGTATTTTGCGGCCGTTTACGCTCTGCCTTCCCCGCAAGTGATTTTAGGTGTGATATGTGTTTGTGAGTATGAATGCAATATCAGTTAATTAAATAAAAACATGTAAAGATTATCAGACATCCATGATATTTCTAAAGACATTGCAAATAAATATTTTACTGATGTTTATTATTGTACCTCACCGTGACGTGACCTTTATAACAAAAACAGCTTGAAGGCTTCAACTATGTCAAATATTTCCAGTAATCTTGATAACAATTTACCAAGTTATTTTAACAAGACATACATATTTACCTTACTAAAGTGATGGACGTTTAATGAGGTTTACTTACCTATAACGCCGTCGTAGCCAAAATCATCGCCTCGTGTGAGGTCAGGCGCTGAAAAAGTAGAAATAAGTAGTTTTAGTTATCATCATGTCAGCAACACCTAAATACATTGTTATACAAATTATAATGTTATAGCTTGATTTTCAAGTACATTTGGTTGAATGGAATAGACTTTGTTGTTGTGTCCATCTAGAAAAAAAAAAACAAAGTGAACCTTTTTCGGTTAAAAATTGCAAATGTTCTCCAAAACGGCTTAAATTATTTCGTTTTTACACAAAATAGAAGACGCAATTTAAATTTTATGTATTAACAGTTTTATTTTGACTACGCATATTTGTACACGTTAAATGTACTTATTAAAATAAACTCTAAAAACGCGCGGAAATTTGCAAGAAATCTGATTGGGTGTTTCTCTCTGACGCAGCGGCAATGAAAGGGACAGTCGCTTTACCTTACTTAGTGCCTGAAATTAATGGCAATTACTTGTTTTTTCTCCATATGAAATATCGTCCTAGATAAAAATAAGAAATTGAAAAAAACTTTATCGACGGCCGGGAATTGAACCCGAAACCTGTGGACCACTGTGAGTGCAAAATAAACCATACTACATGAAATATCTTGTTAATTATTAATCTTATCTTTTGTAGCATATAACAAAGTACTTCGGTATCACGGTTAGTTTAACATTTTGATGTTTGTATTTTTCTTTACCGTTATTGGTTTATTATTCGGTCAAATAATCCTTGCGTGCTCTATTTAAAATACTAATACCAATGTTCACAGTAATTATGTTATTAAATCGTGTCAGTAAGTAATAGTTAATGCATAAGGCCTTCATAATAAGCGTGTCAACATGTCATGTCACAAATATGAGACAAAATATACAAATTAATATAATAACGTAAAGAAATTATATTTGTGTATTCCTGCATTGAAAATATTTTTATCTACACTCGTCTCATAATGTTCGAATTATGAATTCGAAAACAGATGCATAATGACCTACTTTATGCATTCTGCCTATAAAAACTAGGGTTTACTATAAATTACAGAAGCGTAATGACTTAATGAGAAAACTCTAAATACGATAAAGTTGAGAAATGAAACGAAGTTTTTTTTTTCCAATACTCAAATCACTATCTTCCGCCGTACCTGACAGTTGTTGTTGTACGGTAATTTTTCGGATGTTGTTCAGTTGTTGTTCAGATGTTGATTAGTTGTTGTTCAGATGTTATTCCGATGTTGTTCAGTGTTGTTCAGTTGTTGTTCAGTTGTTGTTCAGTTGTTGTTCAGTTGTTGTTCAGTTGTTGTTCAGTTGTTGTTCAGTGTTGATCAGTTGTTGTTCAGTTGTTTAGTGATTTGCTGTTGAGACTCGACATCTAAACAACTGTTAGTAAAGAATCTTCAAAAATTCATATCAAGCCATATTACGTTCTCGTATTGAATTTGACCATGTATCGGGCCTTGCAATCGCCGGTGCGGACCTTTGGAAAAGTGTTCAACTGAGTTAATTTTTTAGAGTGTAGATAAAATAGTGTATGCAACTGCATATAAATACGCATTAGAATGCTCGTGTCAATCTATTATCACACTCGGCTACGCCTCGTGTAATAAACAGACACTCGCATTCTAATGACCCCATTATATTACAGTTGCATAAACTACTATTACCTAAGCGGCTGTGTGTTACATTTATTTTATATGTTATGATGAAATTTTAATAGTAACCAACCGCGAAAACTCATGGAAGATAAGTCGAAATAAAAAAGAAAATTTTTGGATCTCCGACACAAATTGCCAATCGGCTGATTTGAGAAACAACATTATGAAAACACATACATACACATACACATATCACGCCAAAAATCCCTTGCGGGGTAGGCAGAGCGCAAAATAGCCACAAGAAACGGAAATTTACGCCACGTCTGACAAATATTTGAGGGTCATTCGGAAAATTGTGTATCGCCATAGTGACAGGTTGTCAGCCCATCGCCTAAATTTGCAATACACACCATCCAGTCGCTTCTTACGACACCCACGGAAAAGAAAAATGGTAATGCTATTCTAATCCGGCATCACACGGCAACTATGAAAACATAATCTTGAAATAATATTAAATATATTTGTCATATTTCAAGCTATTGTAAATTTCACCTTATATAATATGAAGAACACTTAGAAATAAGAATATTAGGAAGTTCCTTCTTTGTCGCATTCTATTAAGTTGGTAGAAGAAACATCTCATAGCCCTTTATTTCAGTATGTAGGTACGCTAGAAACGCAATATTTCATAGGTTTCATAAATGATACTTTAGATAGCGTACTTGTAGGTACCCAGGTATACATATTTCCTACATGTAATGTGTGCGAATGCTCTTTGTATTCAGATTCAGCTTGAATACCGGAAAATTGTCATTACATTATCAAATGATCCACATGCACATACTTGCTGTTATTTTATTGTTATTCCATGGTCAACCTTCATACAAGATATAAAAATAGCTGCAAATATTTCAAATGGTGAACCAGTCTATGCGACTGTAAAACTTTCTCCTAGGAACATAGGGTAAAATATGAAAAAAAAACTGCTCCTACAATTATGTACCACCTTGCCAGCCGACTGGGTCAAATTGTATTGTAAAATTGTAAAATTTTTATTTTGTCCTACCTACGTTCTTTGGGAAATTTGTTTACAAAACCACGATCAGCTGACTGTATTTACTATGAAAAAAAAAAAAAAATTGACTGAAATATATTTTCATGGAAAGTTGTTCAGTTTCATGGTCTCAATGCACAGTATTCAGAGGGCTTCCCTTACACCCCGTTTATAGTAGGTATAATGTTAGTAAAAGTACTGTTTCACTGTACACCACGTATTCTATAGTTATAACGAAGTGTATTAAGCGTGTTTAAAAATAAATAAAAATATGTTATCTAAATATATTTCTCCAAAACTTTTCATACATACATACATAAATCACGCCTATATCCCTTACGGGGTAGGCAGAGCGTTAACAGCCGTTCAACGGATATTAACACCACGTCTGACAAAAGTTTGAGGGTCAATCAGATAACTGTGTATCACTATAGTGACAGGTTGTCAGCCCGTCGCCTAAAATTGCAATACACACCCTCGAGTCCCTTAGTCGCCTCTTACAACACCCATGGGTAAGAAATGGGGTGATGCTATTCTAAGCCGGAATCACACGGCAAAACTTTTCATTAAATTGTTTAAACCTAGGTCTAAACGCGGCAAAGCGAGTCGCTACAGTCAAGTACAGCTCGGAAAACCGTGAACCGTCCCTACGCACACGTAATAAGATCTACAATAATAGCACAACCGCAGCTTAACTTGACTGTAACGACGTGGTAGGTCGCGGTCAGACCTAGGGTCAAAAAATTCAATAAAAAGGTTTTGTAAAATAGATTTAATGATAAGTATGTTTATATTTGCCGTGTGGTGCCGGCTTAGAATAGCATCACCCCATTTCATTCCCGTAGGAGTCGTAAGAGGCGACTGAGGGACTTGAGGGTGTGTATTGCAATTTTAGGCGATGGGCTGACAACCTGTCACTATGGCGATACACAATTTTCCGAATAACCCTCAATTATTTGTCAGACGTGGCATAAATTGCCGTTTTTTGCGGCCGTTTACGCTCTGCCTACCCCGCATGGGATTATGGGCGTGATGTGTGTGTGTATGTATGGTATGTTTATATTTGTACCGACAGATTAATGTGGTTTAAAGGAACGTTCCTAATACCTTGTATAGGTATAGCTTATTTTATTACTCTAGTACCAACCTAATAGATTTTTAGCCCCAAGCTATGAGCATGTCAGAACTTTTCATTCAATTAAAAATAATAGCGTTATCTTTTTAGGCTAGGGCCAAATCTGCGATGACATTTCACGACATTCATCAAAACAGATGTATAAGTCAAAACTAGGTCAAACATCTTGCAAATTTTGGTAATATCTGAGATCCTTGAATTGTGTTATCTTGTGCAAATTTGTTTAACTTTCTGGTATCTAAAACACTTTTTATTTTCATTCCTCAAGCAAACGGAAGTGGTCGTACGTAATCCTCTGAAAACACGCCATAAAAATCGCAATTAACGTTGTTCTAATCCTAATCTACAAAAAAAATCATAGTTATCTAAGTAGGGTTTGTCAACATTTTCTGATTAAATAAATAATAACCATTTCACTAGAAGACCATTGTCAAGGATATCGCCGTGTTTTTTAAAAATGCACTAATATTGTAGCCTAGATTGCCCAACAGCGTTTCACAATAAATGGCTACTAAATGCTCGAACTATAAGAACTAACGATTCTGCTTCTAGTAGAGGAAAACGGGGCATGCATTAACAGGGGTAGGTTTTAACAATAATATGATAGAGTATATGTGAATGGATAAAGTTAATACAAAATCTAGCATCTCTGGATTGATCCCCTTCACGTTGCAATCAATCACTTGCTCCCGAGATTGCCATGGAATAAAATTTTGTGCAAGGCATGTATTTTGGTAGGTTAACGAACATATTTTTGACAATCTATATTTGTTAAGATTATTATGTGCGTTTCTTAAAAAAATTACTAACAAATTGTGGACGCTTCCTACGACTTAACAATATATTCTCTACCTAATATTGTTTTTTGTTACATTGACACATATCACGCCTATAATCCCTTGTGGGGTAGGCAGAGCGTAAACGACCGCAGATACGGACAGTTACGACACGTTTGACAAATATTTGAGGGTCATTCGGAAAATTGTGTATCGCCATAGTGACTGGTTGTCAGCCCATCGCCTAAAATTGCAATACACACCCTCGAGTCCCTTAGTCGCCTCATACGATTCCCTCGGGAAAGAAATGGGGTGATGCTATTCTAAACCGGCATCACACGGCATTAAATTGACAATAACGAAATATATATTATTACTACATGCCTTAATTTAATTAAACATTCCCCAGTCTCCCCTTTCGTATAGCACAAAATTTGGTAACTATGTGCGGTTAGCGGTACTTAAGTGTCCTCGCCTTGAGTTGTGCGAACTATAAGTACAACATCTTTTATAACCTTGCGACTCAAGGTGCGTATTAATCTTTTTTATTTAGGATATTTTCCCGCGTTACCGCGACATCTTTAACAAATAACCCCGCGATTAACCACTTATAGCGAGCCTCAATAAGTGTCAGCCAGTGATAATGTTCTGAGAAAAATACTTACTATTTTTAACTCTATTTTCCATCCAGTAAATACCATCATCAGTGTACGTGCAGTGCTGTATAACCATGTATTTGTATGATTACCAGAATGGCGTCAAAATTACATGGTCAAGCATCATTACCGCATAACTATTAAGATTCCAAGATAGATATACCCGAGGAATCGGACCTCAGATTCACATTTGTAGAGAACGATAAAATTACTTATAAGGCCATTATGTTTTCTCATGAAGAGCGATTTAGGAGGAATGTCGGGCATAAAGGCGCGGATTATTTTCGACGGCCGATGTGGTAGTGCGACTGACTGCGACGCAAAGGTTCCGGGTTCACACTCAAACTCACAAAGTTGATATTTATGTCTTTGTGAATTTATTCTCAGTCTGTTTAGGACATTACAGGCTGAACCACCTGATTGTCCGTAAAGAAAGATGGCCCGTGCTTCGGAGGGCACGTTAAGCCGTCGGTCCCGGTTGCTGTCCATGATTACTTAGACGGCTTTCGTTGTCATGTCAGACGCCTACTACTAGTAATAGGCTGTCAAAAATCACATCACCAGGGTTCATCGGTTCGTTGGACGACTTGGTGTCCCACACGAAAAAGAAAGAAAGACATTCTTCGAAAAGGAAGGTTGTCACGTTG
The DNA here is from genome assembly GCA_027580185.1 of Tuta absoluta. Classification (NCBI taxonomy): domain Eukaryota; kingdom Metazoa; phylum Arthropoda; class Insecta; order Lepidoptera; family Gelechiidae; genus Tuta; species Tuta absoluta. Next base: position 3,812,702 of record JAQAHW010000004.1, read on the forward strand.
TCCCAAGTACGCTTAGTTTTCACGGTTCTTAGCTGTTAAGGTTCGGCGAGGTGTTTTACGAAGGCATTTGGTGCTGACAAAGCGTAGCGGAACGATCGGTGACGCGTGAATGGCTTCTCCATTGATAAAAATAAATACTCAGTCTTTAGACTCGATTCCACACACCTGCCTATTGTCACAGTATACCAGGGAACAGTAGTTTAATTCGAGCACCTTTCCGCTTGAATCTATCTACAGCAGGGATGTCAACACATTGATTTTACGAACCCGAATTTAAGTGATGTCACACTTAGGTACCATATTGCTAAGTTACAGTAAGAAAACAGTGAATTACATTATTAATTCATATTATTATATTGACAGCTGTCATCTCCATACTAAAAGAGATGTCAACAAGGGAAAATGAACCCTCTGCCTCTGACAGCTGTCAAATATGGCTGAGATCGCCTTACTAAAGAAAGTTTACCACTCAAAACTAAAGATTATGGCGCCGGTCATATAGCATGATGTATCTACTGATGACAAAACAAAAATTTGCTTGCCGCGTAAAATTTCCAATATAAGGACTGTTTTATATAACCCTTTTTCTAATTTTATTTAAACTTAAAATCACTGGGGTTTTACATTAGTCCTGTCACTTGCGAATTGCGTCTGGCACGTACTAATGAATAGTTTTATCGACCTCTGCCAATGAATCCTGTGCATATTGGAATGCGGTTGACATGGCCAGGCACTGCACCTAATAAGTTATATCTATCATTAACAAGTGGATAATAATACCATTATAAGAGATCAATTGACCTCATAAAGTGTCCCAGTACTCCTTGAACGAATTAACTCCTAGATGTATTAGCAAGCGGAAATAGAAATAAAATTATAGGTATTCGTCTTCATGTTTATACTTATTAAATCAATTTACTTGATATTTATTACAAGAATATTCTCCAATGACGTATGCATATTTTCCTAATTAATAGGCAGGCATATCCAGCATTCTTCAAATTATGTGTATTATTTATTCAAATCCTATAAACTAATAGACAGTTCACAAGATTCTAGGAACTTAACAGACTAACTGGTCGATACGATAATATATAGGTCGAAATTTTACTAGTGACCGATAGCTAAAGCTCAAGATGAGCTGGTGATAAGGAACTACTGTTCCCAAGGAACATAGGTCGAAATAAGAAAAAATATAAGTATGGAGTTTCCATACAAAAATGCCAATCAGCTGATTTGTGTGATTTAGTATAGAAACTCAAAGTATTTTATTCATTTTTCAACCAGCCCGTCTTGAGATTTCGCTATCGGTCACTAGTAAAATATCACCCCCTATTAGGTAGGTATTTGTTTGTTAATTACTAGGTATACCTAGGTATTGAGGCCAACGAAACCGTTAACAAAGGTAGTTGTTCCATTGCCGGATAGCAAGAAATAGGGAAACTTTAGCATATCAAATCGGAATTGAATACTCTTCCGTAGATAACCCTCAACGGATCTGCTCAAGAACTCTTGGTGTTCTAACTTTCACTTTGGTATTGTTGAGATCTGCAGCGGGATCCTTTCAGGGTGTTATGGCTAAAGTTGTAAAATTATCATAGTCCTAAGGTATTTTTTCTTATGATCGTTGGTATAGTAAACATAAATATATCACACCTTTATCCCTTGCGAAATGGCAGAGTGTTTACGGCCGTAAAAAACCATCGCTATCACCACGTCTGACAAATATTTGAGGGCTGTTTCACAAATCGGGTATCACTGTAGTGACAGGTTGTCAGCCTGTCGCCTAAAATTGTAATACACATGAAGCCCTCGAGTCTAGTAGCCTTTTAGGACACCCGCGGACGGCCGCGGATAAGAAATGGGATGATGCTGCCGGCACTACATGGCCAATTTTGGTATAGTAGCTGTACTTCAACTGTTAATAACAAAGATTATGGGCATCGTAGATCCGGGTATTTCATCGTAACATCCGCTCCTACTCCTTTTTATCGTATCCATCTCCCTCAGTCAGTACTGACAGATTCTAGTTGATAAATAGTCTGTAATGTTGACAAAGATTTTCACGAATTCCAACAGCTATAGTATGGACGTAGAGAGCAAGGCGGTAGTGGCATGTCGGATCGCGTGGGCGCTCGCTCCAGCGCACAGGCGCAGCCATTGTGCCGCCGCCCGCACCGCGGTAACGCTGGTAACGCGCCGTGAAATGTTTGGGAGCCTTCACATTGTCTCGGATTCGTAATGACCAACGATGTTTCCGCGAAATCCACTACTAGTTTCTACAAACAAATCCGATATCTACTCAGCTATTAGCAAGAACAACAATGTAATGTTACATGCCCGTGTGACTGAAAATCTGTTTTGACGCTGCATTAAGGTATTTGGCATTGCAACAACGAATGCCAACTAACCCATTTAGTTTTTGTATCTGATGCTTAGGTAATAAAATAACTCTAGTTAGATATGCCGTGTGATGCCGGCTTAGAATAGCATCACCCCATTTCCTACCCATGGGTGTCGTAAGAGGCAACTAAGGGACTCGAGGGTTGGATGTGTATTGCAATGTTAGGCGATGGGCTGACAACCTGTCACTATAGTGATACACAGTTATCTGATTGACACTCAAACTTTTGTCAGACGTGGTGTTAATATCCGTTTTACGGCCGTTAATGCTCTGCCTACCCTGTAAGGGATATAGGCGTGATTTATGTATGTATGTATGTAGTTAGGTACTTAACTCATAAAAAAATACTTATGGATTGTATCATAAAAATTAAGGCCAAAAATAAAAGTGTGAATAGACTAGGTACACCTAACAGTATTACGTATGTATACATTAATAATTAAAACATACAGCTTATAGCTTTTTTATTATACATATTGGTTTGTACCAATATATCTCGAATAAACTGAAATCATTGAAAGACCTTTAAATTACTGAGTGTCACTTATAAAGCCATTTCTACTAAAACGATAATATAAGGTTTACCTAATACTTTTTTAATGACAGTATAATAAAGACGAGATTTAATTAATAATGTACGAAATTTATATGTTAGCATTTATTTGCCGTGTGATGCCGGCTTAGAATAGCATCACCCCATATCTTTCCCGTGGGAGACGTAAGATGCGACTAAGGGACTTGAGGGTGTGTATTGCAATTTTAGGCGATGGGCTGACAACCTGTCACTATAGCGATACACAATACTCCAAATAACCCTCAAACATTCGTCAGACGTGGTGTAAATGGCCGTTTTTGCGGCTGTTTACGCTCTGCCTACCCCGCAAGGGATTATAGGCGTGATATGTGTATGTATGTATGTATTTATTGAATCGCATTGTGATGTCGGCTTAGAATAGCATCACTCAATTTCTTTCCCGCGGGTGTTGTAAGAGGCAACTAAGGGACTTGAGGGTTACATGTGTATTGCAATTTAAGGGGATGGTCTGACAATCTTTGACTATGGTGATACACATTTTTCGAATGACGTGGCGTAAAATATTAGTTTTCTACGGCCGTATACGTTCTGCATAACCCGCAAGGGATCAAAGGCGTGAAATATGTATGTATAAAATTGATGGTCTTGTGTAGGTGTCTGTGTCTTATCTAAAATCTGCGTCATAATAATTCACGTTACATACATACATTAACCGCAACAACAGTCCACTGCCGGACTCCCCCTATTGAGGGGTATTGCCATACTCACCACGCTTGACAGGCGGATTGGCGAGCGCATTGCAAGATGTTGCATTCACAGGGAACGCTGCTGCCCATTCCCCGGATGATAATTCCTTAGTCGCTTTTTAAGTCACCCATGACTATTCATGGGTGACTTAAAAAACTGGGGTGATGCTATTCTAATTCGAAACCACACGGCACATGATACGAGCTATTCAAATTTATTTCCAGACGACCTCTTTACACTTCCTCCCAAAATCACAAACGTGGTAAAAAATAGAGTATACCGCCTATTATGTAAGAATGACATATGATTAAATAAGAAAATGACTGTGTACTCAAGCACCAAAAGTAGATTACCCTGACACGACACCAAGGAAATCTTGGTCAGTTTTAGGGCAAACATCCTCCTAAAATGAAACAACGAGATTTTTTACTTTTTTCCGCATCTTGGCAATAGGTAAATACAATTTGGCTAAACGACTGGATGGCGAAAACGGGAGATCGTGCCTTACGTACCCTGGTAGAGGGCTATGTCCAGTCCAGCAGTGGACTTCTTTCGATAGGCTGATTTGATTTGGCAAACTGTTTCAAATATACCTAATATACCTTATAAATATACATAATATAGTTGTTGTTACTTTTTTAGAGACAATCCACGAGATGTTCTTAATTTCAGTGCAATAAAATGAGGGTGAGTTCTACGTGTGAATCTGATAAATTTTTCCCAAGAAATAGCTGGAAATATAAAAAAAAATACTTCTCATACAAAAATGATCAAAAATGGGTCAGTATGTACATACATACATAAATCACTCCTATATCCCTTATGGGGTAGGCAGAGCGTTAACGGCCGTTCAACGGATATTAACACCACGTCTGACAAAAGTTTGAGGGTCAATCAGATAACTGTGCATCACTATAGTGACAGGTTGTCAGCCCGTCGCCTAAAATTGCAATACACACCCTCGAGTCCCTTAGTCGCCTCTTACGACACCCATGGGTAAGAAATGGGGTGATGCTATTCTAAGCCGGCATTCAGTATGTATGGAAGATCAAATTTTTCAATATATTCCGATCGATGGTTCTTGTGAATGTTGTTCAGTTTTATCATTAGGACTCACCTCACCCTAAAAATGTTTTTACTGAATTGGCTGCTGTGTCTTTTTAGCCTGGAGAAGCGTAAACTGCCTGCAGGGCCTTCCGGGATTTACTGTCCCAACCACACAATAAAATAACAGTAGCAGAAAAAAGAAACAAAGACGGGCTTAAAGTTATAAAATCCTTGTCGAAAGTTTCCTTCGCTGGGGCCAAAGTCAAGTTCAGGCAGCAACGACCTTATTATCAGTCCGTCAGTCGTGCACTAGTTACGGTGAATGCGCCCGCGCACGTGAGCCGACTAGCAATCTGATAAAAGGTAATTCAGCGGATGAAAGGTAAAAAACAGTGTGATGGTTGAAAAGTGGACGTTTTAGAAGTGACACTGAACAACTTTCCGTAGCACCCTTTTTTCTATAAAGGGTGAAATTTACTAGTAACCGATAGCGAAAACTCAAGACGGGCTGGCTCTTGATGAGGAACAACTTTCCCTAAGGAACATAGGTCGAAACATGAAAATTGGACCTCCCATACAAAATTGCCGATCAGTGTTTGTGTTGCGCTTGAAAATTTTGCAATTTTTCAATAATTGTATACCTAACACGGGAAGTGTTTTAAAATTTGGTATTCAATTTATCGCGGGTTTTCATTGCTAAGACTACATTCAATCTGTAAAGATAGAATTATTCGCCGGGGATTAGTTGCAAAACTAACCCGGTAGATGGAGCCTTGCCACGCGTTACTGGCATTAAAATACATTTGCAAAATTGGCGGGCAAGGAACGAGCTGCGGTAGCCCAGATGGAAAGGGCGTCGCCACTAGTAATGCGAAAGTCCCAGGTTCAAATCCTGCCCGCGCTTGAATATTTTGCAAGGTTTCAATAATTGTATACCTAACACGGGAAGTATTTTAAAATTTAGTATTCAATTTATGGCGGGTTTTCATCGCTTAGACTACATTCAATCTGTAAAGATAGAATTAGTCGCCGGGGATTAGTTGCAAAACTAACCCGGTAGATGGAGCCTTGCCACACGTTACTGGCATTAAAATACACTTGCAAAATTGGCGGGCAAGGAACGAGCTGCGGTAGCCCAGATGGAAAGGGCGTCGCCACTAGTAATGCGAAAGTCCCAGGTTCAAATCCTGCCCGCGCTTGAAAATTTTGCAAGGTTTCAATAATTGTATACTTACCTAACACGGGGAGTATTTTAAAATTTGGTATTCAATTTATGGCGGGTTTTCATCGCTTAGACTACATTCAATCTGTAAAGATAGAATTAGTCGCCGGGGATTAGTTGCAAAACTAACCCGGTTGACTGAGCCTTGCCACGCGTTACTGGCATTAAAATACACTTGCAAAATTGGCGGGCAAGGAATGAGCTGCGGTAGCCCAGATGGAAGAGGCGTCGCCACTAGTAATGCGAAAGTCGCAGGTTCAAATCCTGCCCGCGCTTGAAAATTTTGCAAGTTTTCAATAATAATAATAAATTTTATTGTTTATTAAAATTAATTTTTGATAACTATTTTACAGTAAGTTGCATGAAAAGTGATTCAGTCTCACGATACGAGTGATATTGCAATTCTACTTTGTCGTAAATGAACTAATTATATATTTTTAAAGTATCTACCTATTCAGCAGACTTTTGAAACCTTGTACATATTTTTATATTGTTAGGCAATATGAGTTTAGTTAGGTATTGTTAGGTACCTCTACAATGTAATTACAGTTTGTTGCATTTCAATTTATGTTTAGAAATAATAACCGGCCAAGTTCGAGTCGGACTCGCTCAACGTGGGTCCCGTAACATGACCTCAAGCCCTTTCATATAATAATTAGCTTAGTTTTAAAATTTCGTTTCTTTTTCGGTCCCCTTTAATACCATGCATTCATATGGTTTTTCCTAAACTTATACTTCGAAACAAAGCTATTCGCCAAATTTCATAGTTCTAGGACTACAGTAAGCACCCTATGAATTATGATTTCGTTTTTTACCCATAAACCATAAAATCAACCATATCTTTTTGAGCGTTCAGTTAGCTTGATTTTTGTACATCTGCAAGCGGCCGAAGATTTGAGGAAGTAAGTGGTTTATTTGCAATATTTCGACCTTAGTTTTGTCGAATATTCACCATAATATTCGATTTTGTGATAACCACCTACTTTTTCGAAAACTTGCAAAATTTTCAAGCGCGGGCAAAATTTTGCAAGTTTTCAAAAATTGTATACCTAACACGGGAAGTGTTTTAAAATTTGGTATTCAGACCACCTATACTTATTAAAAATACTTAAATTTACTAAAAATATTTAAACATTATTGATATAACATAAAAATCTTCCATTTGAAAATTATGAAAAATAAAGATTTTTAATGTTTCTAAGTTTTTGGGCAATATTCTTCGTGCCCGGGAAAGTTACTGGGAACATTCCCAATGGTATCGGGAACGGCACATTGCTAATCTGCTAATCTTGACTAACAGACTGACGGACGGTCGTACGGAAAACAAAGTGATCCTTTAACGGTTCCGTTTTTTTCCTTTGAAGTACGGAACTCTATAAATTAAAAATATTGAACTTTCAAAAACCTTCATAAAGTTCAGGGAAAGTCCCTGAATATTTCAAATGTTTTATGATCTGATTCTTGTAGACGTTATTATAGACTATAAATTTATGACGACTCCTATTATTAAGTGCATCATTAAAACTTCAGAAAGAATAACAAACTAGTAAGTTGATAGTAAATTAACACGTGCAGGGCACACGCTGTATGCGTCATTCATCCATCATTCAACCAGTTTTATTTAGCTTTCGTAAACAAGTGCATGATTTTACAGTTAGTTACTTTTCATACCTACTACATAAAAGGTACCTAAGGTACCTACCTCCTCTATCTTTTTTCGTATGATTACATTTACAAAAAAAAGTTCAGCGTCGGATACTACATTTGTCACTAGAGCCAAGGTGCCTACGTAAAGTTCAGACGCGCAATTTTGCGATTTGTATGGAAGATAACTTTAAGCATATAATAATGATAAAAATATGGTCGTGTGATGCCGGCTTAGAATAGCATTACCCCATGTCTTTCCCTTGCGAGTCGTAAGAGGCGACTAAGGGACTCGAGGGTGTGTATTGCAATTTTAGGCGATGGGCTGACAACATTTTCCGAATGACCCTCAAATATTTGTCAGACGTGGAGTCAATGTCCGTTTTTTGCGGCTGTTTGTGCTCTGCCTACCCCACAAGGGCTTATAGGCGTGATATGTGTGTGTGTGTGTGAATAACTTCCAGAATTTCCATACGATTTGAAATTCAGTGACTGAACATTTCGTGTATTTAATGGTTTTCTCATGGCAATAAACAAATAGGTAAACAAGCACTTAGGCAATGTGCTAATTGTGTTTGTTTTGAAATTAGTTACGCAGGATAGAAAGTTTGCAAATGTTGAATCAGCTGATTTTGCAACTGTTGACTCATAACGTGCCGTGGGAAAACTACTTTTCAACCTAATTTTATTTTCATTTATTTCTTCATCTTCTTGGATACCTACTGAATTTTATCGTAATTAAAAAGAGGTACGGCAGCACAATCTTGAACAACTGATGGTAACAGTTACAGGCAAGATTGACGGCAAAAGGCTGAGAGGACTAAGTCCTAAGGGCCGAATTCTGCTAAATAAAAATCGTTTCAGTTGTGTGTCAAAAGCCTGCCAGTGTGACAGTTTTGGTCATTCGCATTATAGAAAATCACAGTGGACTAATAATGACAGTGGAGTGTCGCAGGCATTGCAAGGGTAAAAAATAAGAGAATCCGGACCCTGATCTGATCCATTGAACCCTGAACACGAAACTACACGACGTTCTTCAGTCTGCCAAAGACAGAAACAAGTGGCGACCTCTACCCTTAGCCTTGAGGAATACGACAAGAAGAGGAGGACGGCGGTACAAGTACTATCTACATTATTGCTTAAATTTGGAAAATGGAAAACGGTTAACAGCGGGTGAAAGTGAAACCGCTGGACGGGCTGCTAGTATTAAATAAACGTTTTATCCACACTAATCCACACTTCCACACTTCCACACTAATATTATAAATGCGAAAGTAACTCTGTCTGTCTGTCTGTCTGTCTGCTACGCTTTCACGGCCAAACCGCTGAACCGATCTTCATGAAACTTGGCACAGAGATTGCTAGCTTACCGAGAACGGACATAGGCTACTTTTTATCACAATTCGAGGGTCTGGAGTACAGATGTAGACCACCAGGTGTACCATCAGGAGCCCAGCTAAACTATTAGATATACAGGCAAGGTTCCAAAACAAAAGTTGTTCAGTATGATGGGCCGCTTCCTTTCACAAGGACATTGAGGATCTGGAGTACCTTATGTAGACCACCAGGTGTACCATCAGGAGCCCACCTATACCATTAGAGATACAGAAATGGTTCCAAAACAAAAGTTGTTCAGCATGATAGGTCGCTTCTTTACACAAGGACATTGGGGATCTGGAGTACCTTATGTAGACCACCAGGTGTACCATCAGGAGCCCAGCTAAACTATTAGAGATACAGGCATGGTTCCAAAACAAAATTTGTTCAGTATGATGGGCCGCTTCTTTTCACAAGGACATTGAGGATCTGGAGTACCTTATGTAGACCACCAGGAGTACCATCAGGAGCCCAGCTAAACTATTAGAGATACAGGCATGGTACCAAAACACAAGTTTTTTAGTATGATGGGAATAAGTTGAGAAAGGATATTGGCAACTTTTTACCGAGGATTTTTTTGTAATCTACTTACTTTTGTATTCGATAGTTATAAATATTGAAATTTTGGATTGTCCCTTTAACAACAGAAGCAAGCAAGTCATCCTTAACAGAAGAGATAAGAACTGTTCTAATATCACTGTCATACTTACTATGAATATACATATTACTTTAGAACCTGTGCCTAAAAAAACTATCTAACGCGGACGACGTCGCGGGTAAAAGCTAGTCTATCTATATATATACTTACTTCCATGACCATAAAACTTGACCAGAAGTTGTGTAGATAGTGGTCGCCATGGCCGAAATCGGTCGGAAAGATCATCATCATCATCAGATCGAGGCGTGTCTTAATTTCTCTGTTTCCGAAAGGGGAGTACTTACATATAGGTTTATTTATGTGTTTATGGTTCCGTACCTCATAACTTAAGATCACTTTGTCATCCCTCCGTCCGTTCGTCCATCTGTCACGACCGTTTATCTCGGGAACGTGTAAAAATATTGAGTTGATATTTAAACCATATACTCAAGAGCCGTTTGTAGTTATAAAAAAACAAGCTCCTAACTTAACGTCAAAAACAGATAAAACGCGTGTTTTTGACCTTCTCAATGAAATCAAAGTTCACAGGGTACTTTCTGTGGATCTAGAACTATCAAATTTTGCAAGTTGCTATGTTTTGAAGTACAAGTTTAGGAAGAGTCCATTTATGTACTTGTTTTTTTATATGTTTTTAGGGAGCCGATAAAAACAACATTTTTAAATTGAGGCTAGTATTCTAAGTGCGGAAGACATGTTAAGGAACCCTCGGTGGGTGAATTCAACTCGCACTTTGCCGGTTAATGCTAAAAAAGGTAATATCTATGTGTATAGTAACTTTAGAAGATCCTGCATACTAGATAATAGCAAGAAAAGTATTAGGAAGCAATTTATAGACAGGAAATAATCGTCAATAATAATTATGGAGATCATAAGGTTGAGCGTTGCAAGCTTTAAGGCAGAATAATGACCGGTACAAGATATTTATTATTTATACCATACCTAGCTAAATAAATAGGTAAACTGCATTGTAAGAATATTATATAAATAGGTACATTCCTAGCCTAATAGAGATAGAGATGGCAAATAGTCGGCTGTAAGAACGACATTGAATTTTAATATAATAATTTATATCAACCAGTAATAATGAAACCACAACTGTTTTGATCGGTAGTAAGGCTCTAAGAAGGGGGACAGACGCGATTTATTTTCCCAAACGCTTTCAAAGTAATGATCGGCTCAACCGATTAGGCGAGAAAGCCGACTAATTGGTGACTAATCGGTTGATTTTAAGCTTATTAGTCGGTAGTTGGTTAGTCAGCCAAAACCTTAGTCGGTGCATCTCTTATTCCAAGCTTTGTGAAAGCATTTCCTGATACCTACATGCTGTTAAGGATTACCTACTTTCTTTTATGTAATTAGGATGTAGAATGCCGTTTTAGTAGGTATATGTAGTTTCTATAATAGTAACCTACCAACGGTTCTATATAATCTTTGTTAAATATAAAGGAAAAGTACAAAACAGTGCTAATCACCAGCAATATATCTTCATATTATCACTACCCAAGCAATTCATGTGATTTATTCAAGTATAATGGGAGACTTGAAGACGTCTGGCATGGGCAGAATAAACTTCGTAAATCAAAACGCGCTCTGTTTCATGTCCAAATGCATAAAGCAAATCATTTGAGTGACATCCAACTGCAATAAATTGTTCTTATAGTCGTTGCATACATGTGCAGCGCCAACATCTATTATTGATACAAAAATAACGTGACAACGTCACAGTAGATATTATTTATAGTCTTCGCCAAATACGAATGACTGCTTTAAATCATATTACTATGACGGTTCTTGGACTTGCCGTCCGTCGTTGCGTTTTTTCGACGCACGACTTTCAGACGAAATGAAATTGCGATTTCGCAACTTTTTTATCATACAAATACGGCTACGTTTACACATGCGTCTATTTAGTAATTTTTTCAGACGCATCCGTGAATGCATCGTTGCCGTATTTGTTGAGGAATAAGATCGGAATTCGCAATATCCTTTCGTCTGACAGACGCATGCGTTACGGTGCGTTAAAAATACGCAGCAAGGGCCGACAGGTGGGAGCACCGCTTAGACCGCTGTTCTATCTTAAAAAACATCGCCTTGACAAGGCCAAGCTTTGATTGCTATATATTGGAAAGCTAGACTAGCATAATAAATTTGCTGCAAATTTCTACCCACATAATGCCTATAAAAGGCCAATCGAATGCCACTAAATGCAGCTCTCACCCATCCACGGAACACCATTATTTAATAACGCTCAAAGTTGCCACTTTGTGCAATTTTATTGTGTCGTAACTTACTTTGCGACATTATTACCCGTGCCTTAAAGCTGTGAAATAATTCTCGGCGCGTTGATGTCTTTTACAAGAAAATCTTGCACGCTAGAGATTACACAAATATTTCTTATGGCAGATCTTTATCCCAGAAATGTAATTTTATGAATAACAGACAATTCGGGACATAAAGTCTCTTAACTTACCTTAAATTTGCGCTGTCATTTTAATAGATTTAGAAAAGGATAGGACATATCTAAGTCCTGGTTTAAAAATGACAATGGGTTCCTCGACATTTCTAGTCAAATTAGTCACCATAGTTTTCATCGTCGCCTTTTTGAGACACATAACGCGTATTTTGCATCAATTTAGAAGACTTGACATGATTCAGATATCTCCTATCCTTTCTAAACCTATTTGACGGAAAGTGACAGCACTAATATAAGGTAAATTTTAGATAATTGATTTCCCCAATATTTTCTATGACGTTACTTCGTGTCTATATTTATTTATTTGCTTTCGTTTAAAACAATTGAAGTTGTGACCCATATGAGCAACAGGATGTTTATTACAAAAACAAGCAACGTACCCACGTCTGTAGACGACGTAACCTATTGTTAAACGTTTGTCATTAAAACTGTATTTAATGGTGTCCTTTACAATGAAATGTAGTTTTTATTCGGGTTGGTAACGTATAGGATATAATACTAATATTTTGATTGTCTATCCTTGAATTGGTTCTGTCTGATTCATACGTTTTTTTATGGAGTGGTTCTCGCAAGTGTATGCTCCGATATTTAGTAGTGTTGCCGCTCGATAGTGGACTATCGATAGCTAATCGATAGTTCACGCTGTAGTCTCGATAGTTCTGTTCAGTGGAAAACCGATATTATCGATTGTATCGATACTATCAATAGTATTGAACTCATTCGATAGTATTGCTACAATTTGAACTATCGACAGTATCGATACTAGCAATAGTTTTTAAATAATGGGCCACGATACTCTTCAATCAATAACATAGCACTTTTTTGATACTATTGCTACATTTTGAACCATCGATACTATCGATTGTACAGGGTTATAATAATGAAAGTTGTCGATAGTATACTATCGATAGTTCGGCAACGCTAGTATTTAGTGCACGGATATTACATGGAGAGATAACTATATAAGAGTGTTACTAATAGCGATAAACGATTAAACACACACCTGCAGCTGCGTAAGTACGTAAAGGGAGGACATAGCATTTCGGGTTTATTAGATCTATTTCTATGGTTGGACAGTCGTGTAAGAATAAGTGCACGAAAGATTTTCTCCGAGAAATTGATTTTCATATGCGACTTAAAAACTTCAAAATGGCGCTGAGAAACAATTGCATGAATTCCACATATTTCAATTGTTTTCAGCTTATGAATTCTCAACGATACGAACGCTGTACGGTTCTAACTTCAAAATTGGCGGGAAACCTGCAAACAACAAAACTTAAAAGGCATCCTTCGTACATAGAGGTACATACACATATCACGCCTTTATCCCTTGCGGGATAGGCAGAGCGTTAATGGCCGTAAAATACTATCTCCATCTCCAAATTATTGAGGGCTATTTCAGAAAAATCGGGTTCCACTATAGTGACAGTCCCTGAGCCTGTCCCTTAAAATTATAATACACAATTCACATGAAACCCTCGAGTCAGACACCAGCGGGAAAGAACTGGGGCAATGCTATTCTAAGCCGGCATCATAAGGTTAGTCATAGTCTTATTAAAATAAAATACTTGTGGTTGAAAATGTGTTTTAAAAAATATTAATATTGAATGTAATGTGTGGTTGAATTTGGAATGCGTGCCTTGTGCCTTTTTTCGTGTCCATTATATTCCTAAGTAAAATAGGTGGGACGTTTTACATACAAACGAAAAACTGAAATTCAATGGACATAAACATGCAATGAAGAACATTTTTTTAACAAATAATTATGCAACATGATGTTGGCCCACGTAAATTGGGCGCACAACTACTTTTGATTCAAATATAAAGAGTAGGTATTTCGTCCACAATAAAATCAAACTCATTTTTTGCAGCAGTAGCTTCATCTATTGGCGTAAAGTGGCCAATCGGTTTGACAAAAAAATCTCATGGTTTAAAATTTATTTCTATTAATTTGCGAAAATGTTATATCAACACGGGACTTCCCATCGAGTTTTTTTATTAAATTTTTGTCTCCTTCAAAGACGTCAGTCCATTTTACTTTTGTATGAGAAACGTCCCACCTTAAATAAGTATTATTCTTTTGCCGGCCGCAATACGAGTTCAGATTGCACTTCAAGTGCTCAACCGGAGCTAGGCTTCACTGTACCTACCTTCATAGATTTCCTATCAATAATGGAGTGCCGTTATCATATCCTTAAACGTATGTATAGCCGTGTTATGTGACTTGCTAAGTTATCTAGAAACTGTGACTAAACTAAAGAAAGTGACTAATGCGAGAAGAGTCTCTTAAGTCACGTAGGTAATTTGTGTAAATACTAGCGGCCCGCTTTGCGTTTGCACCCGCTGCAAACTGTTTTAAAGTTTTGGAATAAGACTTTTCCCTGGCATTTATTATACCTAAAAACCTCGCCCCTGAAACACTCCATCTATTACAAACTGCATCAAAATCCATTGCGTAGTTTTAAAGATCTAAGCATGCAACATTCGCCTGATACACCACCTGGCACGGAAAGCGACTTTATTTTATACGAGGTAAACAGTGTTTAATATGTACCTACTTAGTTTCATTCATGTATAGTACCGTTATAAATAAGGATTAAGAGATTACTTTTAAAAAAATATGCCAATAAACCTAATGGATCTATCTATAGCTACGTAGTTCTATAAATATTTAAATTTTTGTTAGTAGGTATATTACTAAATAGGTGTTAGTATAGTAATATGCAAACAAGATTTTCCTTTAATTTTTACCTATGGCTGTGATTCTATATCTGGGTATCACCCTTAAGTATGTGTTGATATTTTCTTAATGGGAATTTTTCTAGGGATTCTCGAGTGTCATGTAGAGGGCGCTAAGCTCAATTGAAATAACGTTTCTTTACACAAAAATAAGTTGTATCATATAACGTGTTAGAAGTTGTATCATATAACGTGTTATATGATACAACTTCTAAATATATTGTTATTCCGGTTGGAACAGTCGTTCCCCTGATCACAAGTCCCGACCAGGCGGGTTAGCTACCCTTTTCCTCACAGTCGTCACTTGGCCATAACTGGCCTCATCAATAACTCCTTCTAATATCTCTGTCCATTTTGAATAAACTTTAATATCAGACTTTTAATGTGACCGTAGCTACGAGATAGATGCGTCTAGCTAACATAATAAAATTACCAAAGGTCACTTTTTTGGCATGATGTTAATAACTAAGGTTATACGTTTTAAGTGTACCTAGTAGAGCTAGATACAGAGATGAAAGATAAACTCAGATCATTCTTTTATGATTCGCAAAATGTTTTTTACAGCTTATTAAAGTTGCTAAGACATACAATACCTATATAATTGATTGAATCATATTATTTTTTATTACCTTATATTTGGTAGTTTTATACGACTTACCTTGTTTTTACTTGGTAAAGAGTTTCGGTTTAACGTTTAGACCGAAAAAAAACAATATTCATGATAGTTTTTTTATTCGTTTATCTATCTACCTTCCGAACTAATAACCACAGAGTACTTTAATACCGAAAAATAGAATCAGTAATATAAGGTAGGTACCATGTTCACCTGGACATATTGTATGGTACAGTTTTGCTTTTTTAAAATGTAATGCTTAGTTGACTCCTCATATAGGTAGGTAGTCTACTCTTTACGTAAAGTAAACTTAGTATTGTGACTGTCCAACATCCTTTTTTTATATATTTACCTACATACTCATTCTAATAATATAAGAATATTCTGCATATACGATTAAATAAACCTACTTACTAGATAATGTATATACCAAATAAAAACAAACTTTGGATACTCCGGGATCAAAATAATTCAATCAGTACTTCATAATTATAAATCTGAGAGTTTGTGTGTGTATGTTTGTTACCTCTTCAACGGCTTGACCGATTTCGATCAAATTTGGAACACAGGTAGAGCACATAGGGTATAACCCGGAATAACACATAGGCCACTTTTTACCGCGGGAAAACCGGGTAAAACCGCTGGGCAGAAATTTTGTAAAGTAATATATTTGTAGGTAATAAAACACGCACGAATTTTACAAACTAGCTGACGTAGGACTATGTTGTTTAATTACACGTGTCAAAAATAGCTGACTGTTTAACTGTGATTAACATCTTATAATTATAGGGTTTATGTTCAATTCAAAGGTAACAATAAAATAACCGCGACAAATCCGTTAGGTACTAGGTATAATTAAAATAATTTTTTAATAATTTTTTGATTATTTCTTAAATTTTTATATCGTTAATGAATATAAGAGTTCATTAATTAAAAAAATATTCGGTGGGGCACTCACTAAGTTGCTATTTATCACTTAGTGAATTTTTTCCCAGTCTGATTGTGACATCGCACGCTGAACGACCTGATTGTCCGAAAAGACAGATGGTTCCGTGCTTCGGAGAGCACGTTAAGTCGTCGGTCCCGGTTGCTGTCTATGATAATTTAGACGGTGGTCGTTACACAACCATGTCAGAAGTCTACTACTAGTAGTAGTAGGTAATCGAAAAACTCTGACATCAGGGTCTCACTGCGTTACCTAATATTCTATTCAGGGCGGATTGCGAAATGTGTGAAGGTAGGTAACCGCTTAATATGATAGCTAAGTACGTCCTACACTTAAATTACATTGATTATAAGTAGGTAAATAATTTGGAAATATGTGTTATCTAATCAATTAGGTCTTCTTCTTCTTAGCGTGTCGATGGCAGACACTACACCGTCGCGGCCCAGAACTTGGCTACGTTGACAGCGCTGACAGACGCTGTCATAAGATCGTCCTGCGTGCAGGTGCTAGGGCACGCAGGACACGATGTTAGGTGGTTCATTGTTTGAACTGCACCACACAAACAACCTACATCGGAACCCTCCAAGAAGCCCCACTTGGTCATGTTTTCCTTACTCCGGCCGGTCTGAGTCCGAAGTCTATTTAAAGATTTCCAAACCGACCATGGCAAATTATGGCCAGGCGGCAAGCTCTCAGCAATCGGGACGAAAGGATCTGGTAGGGTCACCCCCTCCCGCCAAAGGTTGCACCTCGCTTGTTCGGGGTCTGTGCAAAGAGGAGTGACGCACTTAACAAAGCCATTACGGCTTTTCAGCCGTTGTGTCACTGGGATGTGGTCGTGCAAAGGATGCCGTGCATCTGACTCCATCTTTGCTCTTTCAAAGGAGCTAGCCACAGATCTACGAACAACTGGAGGCGCTATTCCGGCTAGTGGGTACAGTTGGCTAACCGGGGTCGGTTTCAGGCAACCAGTTATGATCCGGCAAGTCTCATTTAAGGCTGTATCCACCATCTTTGCATGAGCTGAACGGCTCCATACAGGACATGCATACTCGCCTGCAGAAAAGGATAACGCCAGCCCAGTAGTCCGCAGAAAATGAGGTGTTGCTCCCCATCCAGTAGAAGTAAGGCGCTTTAATAGATTGTTCCGAGTGTGCACCTTCTTTTTTATGTTTTGGCAATTCTTACTAAAGGTAAGTGACCTATCCAGAGTAATGCCCAGATATTTTGGAAAACTATTGTGAGCTACAGGCACACCTTGCCACTCAATATTAAGCCTACGACCTGCTTGGCTGTTGCGGAGATGGAATGCGCAAGACTCAGTTTTTGATGGGTTGGGTTTGAGTGAATTTTCTCTATAATATTTGCTTAAGTCATTCAAAGCATCCGACAGATTCATCTCAACCTCCTCAAAACTGGACGCCTGGGAAGTCAGCGCAAGGTCGTCGGCGTATAAAAAGCGGCGGGTGTTGGGGCAGGATGGTTGGTCGTTGGTGTATATGTTGAAGAGCAACGGGGCAAGAACGCTGCCTTGGGGCAGCCCGTTCTTTTGCGACCTCCAACGACTTTTGTCCTGAAGAAGATGTACCTGAAAACGACGGTACATCTTCTTCAGGACAAATCAATTAGGTAGTTCTAGCCTAACTTTACCATACGGTTTACAGTTAACTTTCATGTTAACTTAACTTTCCTTTTGTTTAAACACGGTAACTATTTGCCTAAGTAATTGGCAAAATTTAATGCACTTTGTACAATACACTTTCGCTTAGCTACACTGAAGTAGGTACCTACCTACTAACTGTCTTAAGAATTAATGGTGTTTGTTGGTTTTAATATACTTATTTGCTTAAGAAAATCCAAAACTCAAAATAATTGATGCATTACTTCGTAGGAATTACGGCATTTAAGGGCCTGCCGTAAACTTGTATATGTGAGTGATCTGAGCGGAAAAGCCGTTTTTCACTCTTTTGGAAATTTCTCGCCAAATAAACAAGTAATCAAAAAACTGGACGAGAATAATCTAGCAATGTGTATCGTATTCGCAAAAAATAATGTGTTATGTTCATAAGATTGCTACAAACCACGCAAAAAAGTGTCAAAAGAGACCAAACTTAAAAAAATAAATATACAAGCAAACATTCTTTAATCGTGTTTTCCTGCTACCAGAATCTAGATAATATAATGAAAAATCATTATACATAAAAATTAGGCGTTTATCGTATTTGACGAAACGAAATTGCGTGACCCTAAAATACCCATTTTTCTTCACGCAATTACTTACTAGCACACACAAGCTTATTAGTAAAATTTTTGGATAAGACTGGACTCTTCGATTTTACCCCGGGGTGGGGATTTAAAACCTACCTGAGAAGTTTTTGTGGTTGTTCAAACAACCGGCTTAGTACATGTTCTGGGAAGAACAGATCGGAGTGAATCTACCCGTTACATGCCGGTAGTTCCCAAAATGTTAAACAAATGAGGAACCTCCGCGACCCCCCCCCCGCCGGCGATAGCGTCGGTTGCTTGAGGAGCTTGTGGAGTGTGATCTACTCGGAATGGCTGCAGCAGTGGCTACTAAGATATCGTCATCATCATCCGAAAGAACGTGAAATATTAGCACGCCCCGTCTACCTTATTTAAGTACGTTATTTAAGTACAGCCGTTAAGTCGTATTTCACAGCTGTCAGATTCGTGATAACACTATGGCAGAGGGTCCATTTTCTTTTGTTGACCTCTCTTTTGGTATGGAGATGACAGCTGTCAAATACAACTAATTGGAACGGCGGTACTTTAGTAGCGTAGTAGGTGTGGATTAGACACCAAAACCGACACAGCAACCGTAGTAAAATCCGCAACAAATTAAATAAACATACAGATTTTGTGCACTGATGCGATACGATACAGTTTGCCAAAAATGTAGCATAAGAGAGAGATAACTAAATAGCCCCGGATTTCATGAGTAGATAATAATTATTTGTTTATTATTAATTTAATAACAATAAGTTTTGTGAACTATTTTAATATTGAACTAGATGTGCAAAACGGTAATATTAAGTAAAAATATAATATTAAATAAGATTGCAAGTTAATTAGCTTTTTATCCAAATTGCGATACCCTGGCAGGGTGCATGTTTGTGTCCATTTAAATTTTAAGATCTTTTGTACAACATTATGTAAGCAGAAATGAATTTTATTGAATTTCATATGTCTAATAAATAAAAAAAATGTTTTAGGTCATCTTTAGAGCTCATAATACTAATTTAATTAGTGAATATAAAAAGTGAATAAGATACACGCATGGTTATCTACTTTCCTATAACCTACTACAAAAATACTAAGTGTAAGTACAGGTAGATATATATCTAGGTACGTACGATCTATTGCAACTTTCCCTTTTATATTTATAATGCCAACAAATGATATTAATTGAATATGAAATGAATCAATCAATAATGTTCCTTAAATCTGGGAGCATAATGCCTAAAATCATTTATTGGGGATGAAATGTGATTCATTTGTTACCAGGTAGAAATACATAGCTCTCTGCCAAGTAAGTAGATCTTAGAAACAGAGGGACTGTTCGATTCTTAATAGCTCTAAAAAGGACACTTTTAAGTTAAATGCAAATGTTTTCAGGGTGTCTCGTAAAACTGAAAAACTTTTCTTCGTAACTTTTTCTCGAAATATAGAAAAATATTGGTTCTTCAAAGTGACAGATTTTTTCACCATTGTAGTATGGGTGGTCCAAAATTTACTATTTCATATTTAGGAAAAAACTTACGAAGAAAAGTTTTTCAGTTTCACGAGTGTAACTTACTTTAAATTAATAAAAATATTTGCACTGAATTTAACATGACCTGTTTTTAAACGGGGTATTTTCAGGATTTTTTATATTGTATTTTAAATTGTCTTGAAAAGGTGATTTTATAAGTAAAACTAATGCATCCTACCTTGCCAAAGCTCGAGGATCACAAGTAGAGACGATATAAAGATGCGCATGTTCGCCACTGTTATTTCTAATTATTGTTCAAACTGAGCACTTTTGTAATGTTTCAATTGTTGCGGTTCATGTCACGTTATGTTCGAGTGCAAGTTTTCGGGTGTCGTAAGTGGAGCAATGCGTTATGCTTGCGAGGCCGCACCGCCGCGTCGTCGGTCCCGTCCGAGTGACAACTGTCGGCGAGCCAAGTAGCGCGCTTAGCTATAGCTCCCCGCCGCCGCCGCCGCATGCCGTACGCCGCCTGCTAAAAAGACAACAGCTGTTCATGGCACCTAGTTTCCCAACCACCGAATGAAAGATTTACAGCAAAGGCTGAAATTAAAGCTGAACGGCGCCACTTATTAATGACGCGCGTGATCGCATAAACATAAAGAATCAGTTATCATGAACTCTACGTCATCGAAAATGTTTCTCGGTTTGTTTTTATAAATCTTTTCAATATAAAAGGTGCTTGAGATATGGGTGGGTTTACTAAGCCTTACAAATGTAATTTTTGCGGAATTTTGAAAAATTCAAATAAGAACCTACAATTTTAATTTCTCATACAGATTGGCCCAAACCGAAAGGTCCATATTGTAAAAGTAAGTAAAAAACACTTTATTGCACATTCAAAACATCAATAAGTAACAGGAAAACTTAAACTAAAAATGCGCAAAGGCGGCCTTATCGCTGAAAGCGATCTTCAGCGATCTCTATCAGACAACCTATTTGTATTTAAGAAACAAATCCCTACTTTTACTTTTAAAAAGCTGTATTTAGAAGATCTTGTAGGTACAGTTTCTTCAGCTAAGTAATGCGCTATTTCCCTGACACCTACTACAGCTTTTGATTACCTACGTTTGTAATTAATAGATGAAAGACTACTTGAGGCGTAGGATGGAGAGATGCTTTAAGGCGGGAGCTGACGTGTCGGAAAGACGAGGAGGAAAACGAACTACGAGGATAAACTTTATAGATAATCTTTAACTATCAACAAAAAAGTTATTTGAATCTACAACTTTTAAGGGAACTAGCGAGCGCGGCTCGAAATCAAATTTTAATATGAAATTACTGAGAAATTAATATTTGAAGTTACTTACCTACCTCTTTTTTCACTGATGTAGCGTGGCCTATGAGATTTCTTCCGCTAAAGCTAGGTAATCGTAATAAAAAAAAATTATAGTATGATTATTAAAGGCAATTTCGTGATAAACACGCCTTGGTGGTTACATTTGATAGAACAACTTAATTCATTATTAAAAAAAAATTGCATATCGGCTGCTTTCCATGGGAAAAAAGGTATTTGATCAAATCAAATGTGTTTCCTCTGCTGTCAAAAGCTCGAGAACTGTCAGTAGAGAAGTCCCCATTGATCAAGATTACACAATGAGAAAGCTCGATTTACTTAGGTACATGAGTTTGTTAGGTTCGATTTATATTCGACGGCACAGAAGGGGTTTTTTCCCCATACAAAATGGTGTTGACAATCAGCTGACTGCATTTAGGTTTCCTGAAATATTAATGTATGGGAAGTTGTTCTGAATGCACCCTATCAGTATTTGGAGGGCTGCATTATTGGAGGGCTATTTACACCTTGCATAATATAACTCCCGTAAAACGGTGCATCGGGATGGCCGCTGGCCGGGTGAATAGTTAACTGGTTATGTACTTTACTAACAATTAATTGTACGAGTATAAAAAGCTTAATCTTCCGATGTAAAATATTCAATTCAATTCAATTTCACCACCATCCACCATCAATCATTTAGGCGAAATAACACTACCGTACTTACAAGGAGTAACTAAAAGGATATAACAAGCAGAAATGAGGTCAAGGTAGGTACTCATAAAACTGAACAACTTTCCCCTTGAAACATAGATTGAAATAAGTACTATACTTAAAGAAATTGGACCTCCCATAGTAAATAAACAATCTGACAGGCAATATTTTTTTTAAACTTGCAAAATTTTCAAGCGCGGGCAGGGTTGGAACCTGCAACTTTCGCATTACTAGTGGCGACGCCTCTTCCATCTGGGCTACCGCAGCTCATTTCTTGCCCGCCCATTTTGCAAGTGTATTTTAATGCCAGTAACGCTTGGCATGGCTCCATCTACCGGGTTAGTTTTGCAACTAATAACCTTCAAATCCTGCCCGCGCTTGAAAATTTTGCAAGTTTTCAAAAATTGTGTACCTAACACCACAAAGTAAGTATTGGCGGCTGCGCGTAACACGGTAAGTGTTTTAAAATTTGGTACTCTATCTGATAGGCAATTTTGTATGGGAGCTTAATTTTTATTTTTTAACCATTTCGACCCCCGTCTCATTGTGAAGGTTGTTCAGTTTCATAAATGCCTTGACCTCCTTTTGGCTTGTTATACCATTTTTGTTACTTCCTGTAAAGCGCAAAATACCTAGCTAGCTGCTTGAAACTTGTGCAAACTCTCCACAAAACAACAGTAATTTAGAACGAAATCAATCAACGCAAAACAACTTGGAGGCGGCTTCGTGGGTAGTTTACATAAAGAATTGAAAATGAAATCAGGTTTACATAAAATATTGATGCTCAATCAAATTGCAACTACCGTCATTTACTTCTACATAATTTGTTACAGTCACGATACAGGCAACTACAATAATTTTCCATAATGACTTACACTGGGTTATGTTATGGCTAAGAATAACATCACCCCATTTCCTTACCGCGGGTGTCGTAAGAGGCGACTAAGGGACTCGAGGGTTTTACATACAATTTCAAACGACAGGCTGACAACCTGTCACTGTAGTGATGCACGATTTGTCTGAAACGGCCCTTAAATACCTACTTGTCTGACTAACGATAGCGATCGTATTTCTACGGCATTGAACGCTATGCCTACCCCGGAAGGGATAAAGGCGTGATGTGTATTTATTGCAATAGGCTGATGTATGTATACGGCCGTACGCTCGCTTACGCGGTTTCACGCGCGGGCCAGCCCGCGCGTGAGGCCGCGCGCGGTCTCGCGGGATCCGCGCGGCGATCTGATATGGCCGCCATTATTACCCGTCCAAATTTAGAAGGCGCATAGTGCCTAGGTAGTTGTAATATGGCAAGTGTCGTCGTGTTCGTACGGGTTATATTATGTCGCGGGTTGCTGAAGCCGCGGCGCGGGTGACCGCAGGCCGCGTCACGGGACGCCAATCTTGTGTTTTGTCAAATCTGGCCCGCGCGGGCCGTCCCGCGCGTGAAACCGCGTGAGCGAGCGTACGGCCTAAGGGACAGCCCTCCCGAATAGCATTCAGACCATAAAACTGAACAACTACCCGTGAGATAATATTTCAGGAAAAGTCAACAAAAATAATACTTCCATTAGTAATTAGTCAGTTGATCGTGATATTGAATGGGAACTTTTGCCTTGTCCTGACATATTTTCTTTGCTGAAAGTTATTCAGTTTCGTGGTCACCCTATCAGTATTCGGAGGGCTGTCCCTCGTATGTATGTAAAATGATAAAATTAAAAACATTAGTTGGACTTCACACATTTATTGTATTTTCGTCTAATAAAAATACTATCATTATAACTACCAAGAGGATATCTACAGCAATTGACAGTCTTGCTGGGTTTACACATTTGCTAAGAACAACACCAAGTCCCAAAATTATGTGTACTTGTTCAACACATTGTCGATGACCTAGCTGACAAATACATATTGTAATTTACAGACCTATCGCATCTACATTATTTTTATGAAAATACTACCAAACACTTATGGTGGATATCTTGTATTGCACTATTGGACCAACATGGAAACGTTGAAAACGTAGATTTGAAACAGATATTGTTATTTCAGCAATTTTAAGTACACAATCGATTTAGGTACAAACATTTAGTAATGTTTTAAACTTAGATGAAATTCATTAAGGTTTTGTTGTGGGCGTTCTTTGAATAAACGAGGCCGCAAGTGTTGTACACCGCCATATACTAAGTCGGATTAACTGTCAAAATTTAATAGCTAATACGGCAAAGTCTATTGCGACGGAGCGCCATCTTGCGGATCAGTTTCTTAAAAAAACACCCACAAAATTCCATCAACATTTTACTGGTTTTTCCAACAGGTATTAAGAAAAACCAACATAAATTATTCAAGAAAAATGTCTAGCTCGTGGAGCTTTTAAAAGTTCATGGTTATACAGGGTTATTTTTTATTCACCCCGGAAATTTTACAGGGCGATTCTACTCATAATTCTGAACAACTTTTATTATGGGGTCACCTGCGAAATCGCGAAAAAAAATACCAGCTGTTCCATACATTTTGTTCTAGTAGGCATGAATTTTTCTATGGAGCAGCTGATTTTTTTCGCGATTTCGCAGGTGGCCCCATAATAAAAGTTGTTCAGAATCATGACTAGAATCACCCTGCAAAATTTCCGGGGTGAATAAAAAATAACCCTGTATGCTTTTGTATTATACAAGAATTTCCTGCGAAACAAAACATTTTGTAATAAAAGTTATACTTAAAATACTTTCTTTCATGTTTCAACAAGGAAGTAAGATAGTTTTAGTGAATCAATCATAAAAACATTCACACCGCACAAGCTTGCTATGCGCATTCGGAAACATATTTCTTCAAGAGAACTACATTATCTAACTTAGATATTTACACAATCTATGAAACAATAATTTTAAATGAATTCTATCTGTGGAGATTTTGATTACATAAGAAAGTCTGCTATCTCCTTTCCTTTCTGAAATAATTTAAATGGAAAGGACTTTACACTTTTGTCTTTGGGAAATCGTTTATGTAAATACATAAACCTGATATTACACCGTATATTGCAAACAAAACTTAAGTAATTATTTATTTAATAAACAAATAATTTACAAATTGAATCATAATTTCGTTAAAACATCTAAAATAAGCGTTGATGAATCAGTTAACTAAGACACATGCAAGTACAGTGCGCAAATGAATAGGCTGCACAGGTCTAACTAAAACTACGAATAACGCCATCTATAATAAAAATCAAATACCTCTGAGCCGGCAGAACTCAGAGAACCTGTTTTGCGCACGCATATCATTCGCAGCCGCATACATCATATTCGCACTTTACAAATTATAGCAAGGGTCGGTAGGACGTCATAGGTAAGTAGTTAAGTGGTTTAAAAATTCGATGCACTCGTCACAGCTGGCATAGCCGAGATAATATGCGTCTGGATTTAGAGCGAGTTATAATTATGGTAGAACACTGGGTCGATCCCGCCCCCCATGTGTATTGTTTTATGTTTTTGTTTTTTATATGTAAAATAATTTTTAGTTAACGGCCCATTTGTTATTTTGAATGAATGATGTTTGTGGGTATTGCACATAATCATTATAACTATTAGACGGTAAGTAATAAGCACAGTCATCTGATCTGTATCGACTACTGCCTACGTATCTAACCGTTAGCTTTCGATGTTTCTTTGTGTTGTTGTTTGCTATCGTTTTATCGTAATTATGTCTACCTATAGTATGCTCCTTTGTCTACATACAGTGCTTAGAGCAAAGATCATAGTGCTATATGAAGATAATCTTAGTATTATGAAATTTCTCGACGTCTTCAATTAAATGTAAGTTAAATATTTTTATTTTACAAAATTAGCGCAAATGCTTCAGGTCAGGTCGTTCATATTATCCAAACATTAAGTTTCTAGATAAAGATACCTACTACATACTACCTGCCATACGTTCATTATTTAAAATGTTTAAATTTATTTATTATTATTGGCATTTACCTACATTAAATACTTGTAGATTGACTAGGTATTTTTCTTACAGAAAAGAACTGTTACGCTGTGGGTTACGTTACGCCGATACCGGTGACATCCTGCCTGCCCGGAAAGGTCGTAAGGCCGTGATGTTCACGGATGCATCAGCGCGTCACCGAGGGATAGTTGCCAAGCATGCTAATACCCCATTCTTGTCAACTCGCTCAACAGCAACGGAGTTCGGAGTGACATTACAAACTGTAAGGACCCATTTACACGCAGCTGGTATAAGTTGTTATCAGCCAGCTCAAAAAATTTGCTGTCAGCTGCTCATCAACAAGCACGAGTCCGATTTGCATATATTTATAGAAACTTTGATTGGGAGAATAATGTAGTAATATTCACTGATGAAAAAGCTTTTAAATCGGATACAGATTGCACGCAAGATTTTATGGCGCTGGAGAGGCAAGCGTTACAGACCAATTCACATTCTCCCAAATAGAATGAGTGGGACTGTGGTGTCTTCTATGGGACCTAGAAAACTAGTTGAAATAGAAGGAAGGTTCATTAGCGAGAGTTATGTGGAAATATTGCAGGACGTAATGATGCCTACAGTGCGTATTGCTTACCCAAATCAGTACATTTATTTTGTGCATGATAATTGCTCTGTGCATAAAGCCCGTATCGTCCAGGATTGGTTGCGAACCCAGCACGACGTGACTGTTATTAACTGTCCGTCAAAGAGTCCGGATTTAAATCCCATAGAAAATTTATGGGGTCAAATGGTCCTTAACTGGGACCCATCTGAAGTCAGGAGTCAGGACCAAGAAAAATTTACGCGACTTAGCCATGTTCACCTGGGAGTCCATGCGTGGTAAACCAATGTGTTCGAACATGGTAGCTAGCATGCCAAGCCGTTTAAATTAAAATTAAATTATTATTAAATTGAAATATTTAAATAGGTAGATATTAATATATTGGGTTGGGAATTTTGCAGAAGATTTATTTTATTCGATACTTACTGCTTAGTTAATTTCTGAAACTGTTCAAGCTCTCAAACAATCAAAATACCAAGTTAACCTGTCACTTAATACCTAATTATTCTGCATAATTATTTAACTTTGTTTACACAATCTAACGAAGAATGTAAATGAATTGATCCCCTGGTTCAGTTTAGGCTTAATGTGTTACCAATAAAAAATATGTTAAGTGATGTTATTGTTACAATAAATGCAGGAATGAGGCTACCTCGTTATCTCATTTATAACATGTTTATTCACTTTGACATACCTATTTATTGTTGCACATTAACAAACATTATGCAACCCAACCCAATATCATTGAATAGTTAAAAACCAAAATAAATACCTAACTGATAAATATTATGGTAGTTTTATTCATTTTACCTTATATCCTCAAAACTACTATATTTATTCGATATCACACACTATACTACACAGATAAGTATAAAAATTTATCAGCAACAGCAAAATAATCATTAAAAAATAGTAAGTATAACCTATATAAAAAAAACAGGCCTAGACCTGCGACCAACCACGACTCGATCCTTAGCTACCTGTTTCCATAGTCCGCTATGTTAACCATTGAGCTACGACTGCTGTGATGCAAGCAGCGAAATTAAGGTTTAAATTATTATTAGTCATCAAACTGCGCGTCTTAAATTCTAGTGTGTGTGCGCGCCAGTCAATGTGTGTGTTTTAATGTGTCTATAATGGTATTCAATGAATTCAATTTGTCGTTAAAAGATGGCGTTGTCTGGCTGTGCAGGTTTAGACCACTTCGTGTGTACTATCAGAAGCATCTTGAAATAACTAATTTCAGGGATCCAAATAATGTATTGGTTTTTCATAAATGAAGATAGGACATTGAGAAAATGTTAGCGTCGTCCGGCGCTTGACCCCGGAACCTGTGGTGTACCATCTTACTCTGTCACTAAGCTACCGGCGTCTCAACCCACCACTTCCAAATTTTCAACCTGTAGCGACGTTTTAATAGTTAGAATAAACTATAATACAGGGTTTTTTTTATCAGTACGCAAACTTTGCAGGATAATTGTTCTCATGAGTAATATTTTCAAGAGTATTTAGAGGTACTTCTGAAAGTACGCGTTTGCACCGCCAACGATTGTGTTTTTTTTTACCAAACGACGCCTTTCCTCGATATCAATATCAACTAAGCATAACCTTGATATTGCCAATAAATTCTAGATAGTTGTCGGGCTTAGAAATTTCACTCTATATATTGATGTTGTCGGGCCTAATAAAAAAGTTACTTTCCGAAGAACACCCAATATTTATTTTTTTATTTAAAAATGGCATGAGCAGACTGTTTGAGTTCAGGGTAGTGATGGATCGTTGGGGGATGGTAAACTGAAAATAGTTTTGAACAAAACTAGTAGCAAAGTAACTAGCACATGAGCACTAGCCTTTACCATTGAAGTAGCAATACTCTTACTGCCGACAAGCCCTGATATTAGATCGTCAATTGTAATATGTAACCCTCAACTAAAATTAAAAATCTGTGTACTCATTTTATTCTAATTTGTCTTACAATCCTACAAAATGTGAAACAATCTACAGTACTACACACAGCATACATAGTATGTACAATTCTAAATATTTACACAACGGCCTCTATTCCGACAGGACAATCTTTTGCTAATTCTTAACTGTACCCGTTATTTTCTCGAGCAAAAGTAAAGAGACTGGAAATCTGCATCCGCCTTTTGTTTTCTTTGTTTATATTCAAACACCCAACCTGCATTTATCCCTTGCGGGATAGAAATGGCGTCAACGGTCGTATCAATACGGTCGTTCTCGCCTCGTTCAACAAATATTTTAGGTCCGTTACAGAAATTACGATTTTTACAGAAATATAGTGCTAACTAATTTTGTGTTATTTGTGAAATCAAACATCATTACGAGAAAACAAATAGGTATGCTTCTCTTTCCTTTTTGCCTATTCAAGAAAGTGACAAGAACATCTAAGAATTAGCTAAGTAAATGGTCCCGCAGGATCGACAGCAATCGCAAAGATACTCCAATACTTCGCTTGGCCTCCCTGCGACCTCGCGAGGTACACTCATTATTATACATATCGAACGTAGACGAAAATATAGCATCCATATTTTTATTAGGTACTTGGTGATTGTTAATTTATTGTTGGTAATTTTATAGTACTCAATATAAGGCAATTGGTAGTGTATTTTCGTTACAATAGCAGACGTGGCAGACGATTGGTAACTAACGATTCTTATTGTCCGAAAAGGCGAAGCACAGACATCCTTGCGCCCGCTTCTATATTAAAAATATACGAATATATTTCGTACAATGATAGCACGCAGATAAAACTAGCAAATAAATATTTACATACGTTTGGGGGCACTAAAGCTTTTCCTTAATGAGTTAAGGCGAGTGTAGTCGTGAACGGCCTCGACAGTTGCGCCACTTCACAAATCAAATTTTCTCTTTATACAAAAAATCTATCAGAATGTCCGTAGCTCAAATTTTAAGTATTATCCTTAAATAAAATTAAGAACCTGCAAACTCAATGAAATATTTGCAATAATTAAAGTTATGAATGAAAATGAATACATAAAAACAGTCACTTTCGGTATTAATTGCCTGAACTTTAATCACAGCGAATGTTTCATTGAGTTTGTCGGTTCTAATTTTACTTATGGATAATACAAAAAACTTGAGCAACGGACATTCTGATAGATTGTTTGTATAAAGAGATTTTCATTGTAAAGTTTCGCCACTGTCGAGGCCGTTTACGACTACACTCGCCTTAATTTTCACGTGCTCATGAATGTACAAGAAAATGGATAAATCAAACTATTTCCGTTCAAAAATATACCAGAAGTGTTATTAAATGATTTTAAATAAATAAATAAACACTATGTATGTGACATCAATAAAAGCGACTGTACAATCAAACAGGAGTTGTGCGCATTCCAGTGAGTAACTGTATACTGGGGAACGTCACTGAAGGGGAGTTATGGTTGATATTATGTAGACGACTTGCTCGTGTCTGCGGTGACAGGTGACATGATGCAAGCACTGTGTGAAGCCCGTGTGTGTGTGTGTGTCCTACTGCGGGAAATAGCACTACGCTGCAACTACCGTCCCTTAACTATACACCATGTCACAAAATATTTATTTACGCGGTTTTATATCCATTCATATATTTCCATAAATATATATATTTGTACATTACGCGTGTGATTTTTGCGTTTAAATTATTTACAAATTAACACAATCCTCGACCTTCACCTATTCGTAAAACTTTATAATCTAGTTTAGTTAATTATTTAAAAATATAAAGGATTTAAACCTAACGATAACTAGAAACTAATTGTTAAAATGAAAACTAATCTCATGATTAGACAGCGCGGACATACCTACACAGGTGAATGCCGCACTAGTTCTATCCAGTGTTGAGAATACTTTTCAAAATAGCAGACATTTGAACATAGCATATTAAAATTCAACTAAATAGAATGTTCTATCGCGTTAGGATAAAGAACGCATTTAGTCAGTGTATTGTAGTTTTTTATATAAACTAAGTAAGTTTTTATTCGTCGTTACACAATATTACAAAATAATACTTTATTCAGTATCTTTTCATAAAAATTTCAATAAAAACTGATCTAATTACGTTCCTTCACCCCGCAATCAAAAGTGCAAAGAACGGACACGTTTTACAGTTAAAATGCACGATATTTCATTATCTATCTAGACATTTGGTATGTGAATACTGTCCCGAACAATGTCTGTTTTCGTCTTATTTATGGTCGAATGAGTTTGTAGCGGCATGTTTCAATGTCCTTAGAGATTTGTCATCTAATGGATGCTATCGCTTCGAGGAAGAAGACAAAGCTTTACAAACATTCTGAATATACAAAATATATTTTTTTAGTTTACATGTGCACAAAAAACTTATAAAATAAATGTGAAGCAAAATTTTGTTTAGAACTGATTTTATAAAAATATTTAATTTTTACGAAGGATTACCAGTTGACAACAGGTGACAAAACTGATAAAAAATACTTAAACTAATCGAAAATATTTACTAAGTTTTAGTGAAGTAACAGAAAAGATTTTAGCTATTTAAATTTAACAAATATAAGTAGTAATATGTAGTTAAAATATTGTTTTATGCAGATAAAGTTGCCAGCACTTTTATAAGGTTTTACCAAAAACACTTGTTTTTAAGACAGGAATAATGCATTTCCATGTGTCGTAGGGTGCAGCTATATTAACCACATCTTGCGATTTAGTGTGACGTTTCACTCCTTGAACAATACAAAGTGTTATGGGGAAAAACTCTTTAGTGGAATATTTAAGTCATAGAACTTTTTTTGCTCTAAGCAAGGTTGTTTAAGTCGATGCCGTATGGTACGACGAGTACAACAAAATATTGATTGTGAATTTGTTATGTTACCCTAAATGTCGGCAACTAATTGAATTGTTACTCATAAAAATTGGATTGTTACTAAAATGTCTCCTTTGATCCCCATTAGAGATCGGCTGGAAGAGATCTTTATAGAAAACAAAATAATTTGAAATGTATTTTAAATTTTGTTACAATAAAGAATGGAAAGAATAAAGTATGGATTGTTACCCTAGAATAGGGCAACAAAGTATGGAGTGTTACCCTAGAATAGGGCAACAAAGTATGTTGTTACCCTAGAATAGGGCAACAAAGTATGGATTGTTACCCTAGAATAGGGCAACAGGGTATGGATTGTTACCCTAGATTAAGGCAACAAAGTATGGATTGTTAGACTGTTACCCTAGAATAAGGCAACAGAGTATGGATTGTTACCATTGGAAAAGGTAACAAAGTATGGATTATTACTAGAAAAAGATAAAAAGTATGGATTGATTGTGACGTGACTATTTGAAAAGGCAACAAAGTATGAATTTTTACTCCTAGAAATGGGCATCAAAGTATGGATTGTTACCCTAGAAAAAGGCAACGCAGTATAGAGTATTCCTTTATAAAAAAAACTCAGTATGGATATTCATACCAGAAAGAGGCTACTAAGAATAGGTTACCTGTGGTCTAAGCTTATACAATTATTGATCATTTTCCATAAATTTACTGAAAAGAACCTCTTTTTTTTGACCGACATAGATCTATCAAATCCCTCAATTGCAAATCAAATAAATCGGTACTCAACGTCACAAACCTTTCAGCATCGACAGTCCGCGAGCTCCGGCCGATCAGAATCACACAGAAGTTCATATAAAAACGTCTGACGCCACTGCAGCGGGGATGGCAGACTGAGCAGAAGATTATATAGTGTGAAATTTTACTAGTGACCGATAGCGTAGACTCAGGACAGGCTGGTGATAAGGAATTTAGGTCGAAATATTTAGAAAAAGGGTACCTGCCATACAAATTGACTTAGTCATTCTGAGTTTTTGCTACAGGTCATTGGTAAAATTTCACCCTGTATAATAAAATGCTTAGAATAGCATCACCCCAATCAAACTCATGGGTGTCGTAAAAAGCGCCTGATGGATAAATTCATTCAGAGAATGAATAGCAGCGTTCCCTGTGAAAGCAATTAACTTGCTTGTATGGCAATACCATGTCCAGCAGGGGACTGTGGCTATTGATGTTGCTGTTATGTTATGCTGCGCTTCTGACGCCAGTGTGTCGGGCTGGGGGGGGTGGGGGGGGCGTGCTCAGAGCTTGCGCGGGCGCGTGAGGCGGCGCTTCTTCCGCTCGGGAGTGCCGCTGCTGCCGGCGGCGGGGGGGTGGTTGTCGGCGGAGGCGCGGCGCCGCGCGGGGGGCGTGGCCAGGCAGCTCTCCTCTCCGCCGGACTCGGCTCGCGCCACTTCTGTCAACATTCAAGATGTTCGTTTGCTTTAACAAACAGTTTTTACATATCTCATGCATTGTAAGTAGGTAATATCTGACACAAAACCTTGGTGCGATTTACCAGTAAAAGGGCGTCAGCTTGGCAATGGCCCCAACCACTGTACTTTACTTACGATAGCGATATATCGTTTTCTTAGTGAATGTATGCGACAAGAATATCACTCGTATAGGAATACAGAAGCCAATGTATTATGATACGCTAGCGATGTAATTTGTAGCGAGCAGTGACAGTTTGTACGAAACGCAATAATTGTCATGACAATATAGTAGTTTTTGGTACCAGTAACGTTTTTTGTCGTTTCCTGAATTATATTCCCAGGGGAAAATTGTTCAGTTTAATAATAATCTTTTTATTCAAGACAATACATTGGTCCATTAGTTAGTACATATTTAGCTTATACCTAGGTTAGTTTAATTTATTACATACACATACATACATACACATATCACACCTGTTATCCCTTGCGGGGTAGGCAGAGCGTAAATGGCCGCCAAAAACGGCCATTTACGCCACGTCTGACAAATATTTAAGGGTCATTCGAAAAATTGTGTATCACTATCGTGACAGGTTGTCAGCCCATTGCCTAAAATTGCAATACACACCCTCGAGTCCCTTAGTCGCCTCTTACGACTCCCAATGGTAAGAAATGGGTTGATACTATTCTAAGCCGGCATCACACGGCAGATACTTAGGGCCTGAGTATTCGTTTCCAGGTACAACGACCGATGATGATGCTATTCTAAGCCGGCATCACACGGCATCAGCATGATAAGAATAATAATATTTATCTACACTCGTCTCATAATGTTCGAATTATGAATTAGAAAACAGATGCATAATGACCTACTTTATGCATTCTGCCTATAAAAACTAGGGTTTACTATAAATTACAGAAGCGTAATGACTTAATGAGAAAACTCTAAATACGATAAAGTTGAGAAATGAAACGAAGTTTTTTTTGCCAATACTCAAATCGCTATCTTCCGCCGCACCTGGCAGTTGTTGCTGTACGATAATTTTTAGGATGTTGTTCAGTTGTTTTAATAGGTTTTTGTTCTGTTGTTGTTGAGATGTTGTTCAGATGTTGTTCAGTTGTTGTTCAGATGTTGATTAGTTGTTGTTCAGATGTTATTCCGATGTTGTTCAGTGTTGTTCAGTTTTTGTTCAGTTGTTTTTCAGTTGTTGTTCAGTTGTTTAGTTATTTGCTGTTGATACTCGACATCTAAACAACTGTTAGTAAAGAATCTTCAAAAATTCATATCAAGCCATATTACGTTCTCGTATTGAATTTGACCATGTATCGGGCCTTGCAATCGCCGGTGCCGACGTTTGGAAAAGTGTTCAACTGAGTTAATTTTTTAGAGTGAAGATAAAATAGTGTATGCAACTGCATATAATTAGGCATTAGAATGCTCGTGTCAATCTATTATCACACTCGGCTACGCCTCGTGTGATAAACAGACACTCGCATTCTAATGACCCCCATTATATGACAGTTGCATAAACTACTATTAAGTGTCCTGTCGTGGTCCTGTCACACCAGCACGCTCATAAAGTGCCTCAGAAGAGGCTCTGCAAGCTTACAGCTAAACATACTTAGAATGCTGTTGGAACCGCCGCGCGATCTAGATAGTAGGGATGCCGTCTTCTCCCGTATCATGGCGTAAAAGTCATCTACTCGCGCTTCCACAAACATTTCGGAAGCTCTACAGATATTTAATGGACTGCATGCACCCTGTCAGTATTCTGAGGGCTGTACCTTACACCATGTTTGTTTACTTGGTTATAACAATACCTTTGACGGTGGCGGGCTGGGGTGGGGCGACGGGGGGCGCGGCGGCGTCGACGGGCGTGTCGAGGCAGAGCGCGGCGTGGGGCGCAGGCTCCCCGCTGCCGCCGGCCGCCGGGGCCTCCGCCTCCGACCCGCTCGGTCCGGGCGCCCACTGGAATACACAATCGTTCAGAAAAAACATCTAGCAACATCGACAACTTCATGTGTGATGCGGACGACCATTTTGTTGAAGAACTTTTGTTTATATTAGATGTTCAGTGAAACGAGTACAACTCACCCTTAAAAATATTTGCACCGAATTAAATAGGACCGTATAAAGGCGCGAATTTCTTTGGGAACATTCGTCTCTGAAACATGTTGAGACACAAATAATGGGGAGACATTTGTTGGGAAAGTTTTGTATGTAGATAATATTGCTAAGCAAATGTTTCTGAACGAATACGCGCCTTTTAAAGTAATCATCTCGAATACGGCTTTTTGCTTGCTTTCACATTTTATTGTGAGGTACTTCAAAAACAAATACTTATTCTAAAAGTAGTGATAGTCACCTTTTTACTCCAAAACAAGTTAATCAAATATGGTATGTTACTGTAGAATAGCAATTAAGTTTTAATAAGTTTCTTGCTATTGTAGTCCAATTTGTAATTTTTTTTGGGTAGAAGATTTTGATATATTATGCCAATCTGAAGGCACCCTTAAATGCTGGCACTTTCTATAGTGCAGTCGTCAGTTGGGGTCAAACACGTGACCTTGATGGAGTGATGTGGGCTTGTGACCTATGTTATGATATGAAACTACAGGCTACAAGTCTATGGGTGAAATTCTAAGTACATTGCGTAGTCTGTTGATATTCGTGGTATCATAATGGCTAACCGACTACGAAATGAACATTGAATTACAGCTGTAAAATTGAAGCCTGTAATTTGTTATACTCAGGTATATTTCGACTTATTGTAATACTAAGTAGTATTATTATTTTTGCACCTGCCTGTACTTTCCACATGCCCTAAGGCAGACTGGTAGATAATGGCACTGGCATTAAGTTCGCCCATGTACACTGTTTTGTACATACATTTCAATTTATAAATAAATAAATATCGGGCACAGGTTACGCCATGTGACGCCAGATTAGACTGGCATCACCCTATTTCGTTCCCTTGGGACTCGTAAGAGGCGACCAAGGGACTCGAGGGTGTGTATTGCAATTTCATGGGCTGACCACCTGTTACTATGGCGATACACAATTTTCCGAATGACCCTCAAATATTAGTCAGACGTGGCGTAGATGTCGTCGTGGCGCTCTGCCTACCCCGCAAGGGATTACAGGCGTGATGTGTGTGTAAGGCAATGCCGGTATACCTGCGCCTGCAGCCGCAGCGAGGCGCCGCACTCGGCGCAGAGCGGCGGCACGGCGGGGGAGCGCGACCGCCAGTACTGCAGCTCCGTTTTACACTTGTTCAACTCCTGCAACCAAAAAATATATAAATAAATTTATTTTCACCTCTCCAGCTTAAAAATAACAGTTTTGCCGCGAAAATCCAGTGGGCAAAAGTCGTTTTTATCCACTCGATGGAGAAAAGTGGAGTATTTGGATTTAATTTAATAACCCATAAACCAACTTTTAATTTTAAGGTATATCAACAGGCAGGGTTTGTCAGACGTGGTGATAGCGACCGTATATTTACGGCGGTTAACACCTTGCCTACCCCACAAGGGATAAAGGCGTGATATACGAAGTTACGCTTTATGTTTAGGATTAACCGGCACTCCTGTGTGCTTCCTCCATAGTTCAGGTTCACTGAACTGACCTGTGATGCCGTGTGATATCGGCTTCGAATATCATCACCCCATTTCTTTACCGTGGGTATCGTAAGAGGCAGCTAAGGGACTTGTATGGGACTGTATTGCACGGTTCGGCGATGGGATGACAACCAGTCACTATGCATGGCGATACACATTTTTCTGAATGACCTTCAAATGTTTGTTAGACGTGTCATGAATGTTCATTTTTTATGGCCATTTACGCTCTGCCTACCCCGCAAGGAGTATAGGGGTGGTATATGTATGTAGTAGTGAAATCTCCGTGGTAGATGACGTGTGAAGGAGAAAGTAAGAGACGTATGAAAGGGATGAAGTTAGTCAGAGAAGATGTCAGACGAGTGCTAAAACGTAGTAAAGATTTGTGCAATATAATAAATTCAAAAATATTTTGCGTATAGATTTGGTTTTTCTTCGCCGCTCGCCGCCCCGTCCACATGTATGTAAACTGACCTGAAGTAGAGTTTGAAATTTCCGGCTGGTCTCCTCGTTCTTCTTGTCGTAGTCATCGAGCCTCGTGGCGTACTCCAGGGTCTGCTTCTGCTGCTCAGCGATCTGCTTCTGTTGTTCAGCGATCTGCTTCTGCTGCAGCGCCGTCTTGCGCTTGCAGCCGCGCAGGTCGCTGCGCAACGACGCCAGCTGGTCGTTGTACCTGGAAACGAATACTCAGGCCCTTAAGTATCTGCCGTGTGATGCCGGCTTAGAATAGTATCAACCCATTTCTTACCATTGGGAGTCGTAAGAGGCGACTAACTCGAGGGTGTGTATTGCAATTTTAGGCGATGGGCTGACAACCTGTCACTTTGGCGATGCACAATTTTCCGGATGACCCTCAAATATTTGTCAGACCTGGCGTAAATATGTTTGTGCGTGTGTTATATTGTAACTCACTTCTTCATCCCCTGCTTGATGCGGTGTATCCGCTTGCGCAGCACCATATTGCTCTGCGGGGGCGGCGGGGAGGGGGGCAGGCTCTCCTCCATGTACGAGTAGCTGTTGAGCGTGGAGCCCCGCCGCTCGGAGGTGGACGGCCCGGACTGCTGCTGCGCCTCGAAGCCGGACTGCGGCGGCGAGTCCAGGCACATGTACGACTTACTGCTCTCGCCGGCTAAGGATAAACACAAGCTGCCTTAATACAAACAAGTTTCGACACGCGTTGAACATTTGTATGGAGTATACCGCGTGTTACAGAATCCGTACCAATATTATAAATCTGAGAGTGTGTGTGTGTTACCTCTTCACGCTCAAACGATTTGCATGAAATTTGGAACACAGGTAGAGTATAACCCGGAATAACACATAGGCCACTTTTAACCGCGGCAAAACAACAATTACCACGGGAAAAATGAGTGGCAGCTGGTGAAACCACTGGGCGGAAATCTAGTAATAAATAAAACCGAAAGGGTGTAAAAGGGTCCCTTGTAAAGAGTATTATTTACGTAAAATTATTTTTTAATATTATTTTATTTTTATTTTTTATTTTTTTTTAAATTTTCATTGTTGCATCGCAGCACTATTTTGACAATTTAAAGTTCAACTGAAGTTGCCAACGCGGCGCTGCGCGATTCAGTATACATTGCTAGTTACTTCATTGGTGTCATCATTTCAATAAATGAAGATAACCAGCAACGGATGGCAAATCAAAATTCGCTGACAGGGAAGTGTAATACTGACCTAGACTAGCGATTGATTATTTCTGATGATAATGCAGAATACTATTATTTTTGGGTTATTTTGTAACACCTTGTATATTTTGTGGTATGACCCAACATATAGAGGCTCTTGCTGGTTTTCAACGTTACTTTTACACCTTTTTGTATCTATTTTTCCATTCTGGACAAGCTAAGGTCTTAAAACCACACAGCATTTAGTAAGTACTCTTCTTTAGCATATTACTTTTACACTTAGGAAGGGATAGTTCAAGAATAAATGATATTTGTAAATAAATACATTGATTATACATAGAAAACACCCAGACTAACACACAAATATCTGATAATTGACTTCACAAATATTTGACTTGTGTGGATCGAACCCACGACCCTCGGCGTAGTAGTAGGGGTACTATCCGATACGCCATCGGGCCTGTCAGGTAAGTTACTACTAGAAATAGCACAGTGATCTTAAGACAACCAGGCAATAATAATGGCCTTCGATGGCGTACATTTGTCTGCTGGCTAACGATCGCGATCGCAAGGTTCTGGACTGATTATTTTAATTGATTATTCATATAACATTCACGCTAAACTACGCGGCTGTTTGAAAATTCTTGGAAAGAAAAGTAAGAAGTTCAGAAGAAATAATGAAGGACAATAAAACTAATAGGCTGCAGACAAGCCTACATAATTACTTATGTACATAATACATCTATATTTCTATTAGTGTTCAGATAATAATTTATTCTGGTGTCAATTCTCGGGTAGAAAAGTAACGTCAAGAGTACCCTAAACTAACAAGCATGCGTGAAAAAGTTGATGCATGTTGAAGAAGCGAAAGAGGTGTGTCAGGATCGTAGCAAGTGTAAAGATGTAGTCTCTTCCTACCCTTCCGAAAGAGGCGTGATTATATGTATGAATTGTACACAATACGTATATCTTAGCACATTCTAGACACTTTCTTAAAAGTTGGAAAAGAAGAAACAAAAACTGCACGCACAGCCAGCAAAAGTAACTATTCTTGATCCAAATTAAAGTTTTTCCTTATTTATGATATAAAACATAGCTGAAGCAGGCGAATAACAGCTGCAGACTATGTGTGTTTTTCCCAGGTTTTTCACTTAAGGATTCAGGATTAGCTGAAGAATAAGCCCGTTTAATAGCTATCTAACTGCCAATGGTGACCCTGATTAGACAAAGCTGTTTAAACCAGTCTTTTCCATCTTGGTTGTAAGATAACAAATGACTCATCTTATACTCTTCTTCTATGTAGTATTGATTTGTTAAAACATTTTGTAACATGAATAATCCATCTGATAATAATCAAGAAAAATTTAGGTTTAGTTCACACCAAGATGGAATGTGTGGATCAATTGATTACATTTTGTATTTCGTAACACAATACCTACCACCAAAAGTACCAAATGATTTTTAATAAACTTGTTGTGACGCCTAAATAAGTTAAATCCTAAACTAATAAAAACAATGGTCTAGTGGTTATAGAAATAATACATAAATCATTATCAACAAACTCAACAATGGACTGCTAGAAATGGGTCTTAAATTTTAGAACTTGGTATAAAAAAATACTTCTATTTTAACCTTTGGCTAACGACCTGGTCTAAAAGACACACTTACGCCGCGGTTACGTCCGACAGACGTAAAAATTTCAATTAATTAAAAAAACGTGTATAAGCGTGCCAACGACTAATAATTTTTATAGTTGTTAGATAAAGGCCTTAGCTAACGAAATAAATTATAATTAATATTAATTTAAACTTGAAATTTAAAGATAATCAACATTTATTTATGATATCGCATAATTGGCTTACTAAATTGAGGTACATAGTTCAGTCCTAATTTTTTTTGAACAATCATATGTTTCAATAAAGTGACTTTTAAAATCCTTACTTCTATAAATATTTATCAAAATAAAACAAAACAAGAACCTCTAACTAAAAAAATAAATAAATTGACAACGTATATATTTGGCTCATTTCACTTTCGCACTTTGCAGTCACTGCAGACTTGAAGGCAGCAAGTAAGGCACATTGGTTTCTTGCATTGATGGCAAAAGTACTTTGTTCGGCTTTTCATTTCTCTGGGTCATATCGCACAAGTCTTTCGAACACCTGGATCAGGATCGGAACTTTGTTTTGGAGGTGGAAGCTCAGGCAAAACAGTAGGTCCAATAACTCGCTCTATAGTAAGCCGTAATTCGCGTAGTATTCTTTCGTTGTACACGCGTAACTTCATTTCATTTCGAGTCCTTTTCGGCGGCGCAGAAATCTGAATTTTATCAACCGCGGACAGTTTCCGAATTATCGAACTCGTTATAGTATTTTTAGATGACGCTTAATTCACCATGGGTGCTTCCCGCTCTTTTGAAGCAGTCTTCTTCTTCTTAGGCATTCTGTTAAAATAAATAAAGCGTATAAACCGACATCACGTCCAGGAGACACTATGGGTGACGACACATAAACACTGAGGTGACGACTGAGAGACGTATAAAGTTTTGTACATAAACACCGTACTTACGTCTGTGAGACGGCGATGACTCCGTTACGGACTCCTGTGCACTCATCACTCACGACGACGTCGACTGCGGCTTCAAAATGGTGGCAGAGGAAGGTAGCGGGAGAGTGGAAGCTCCGCACCGCGTATTTTAGAAAATATTTTTATTACAAAAATATTGACGTCTGTGAGACGTATAGGTCGTCAGTTAAAGGTTAAATTCAGTGAATATTACAAATATTTGTTATCATCTTTTAATATGGAAGTCAAAGCATACCTATTAGAACAAGGTCATGCTAGGTCACATTTCAGTTTCCTGGAATTCAATCAGAACCTATTACGGTTCTATTTCCCTATAGCTACATACCTAAGAAATATCTAGTATAATAACATTTATTTAAAAATAAAAAGGATTAAAAATACTTACGTGAAAATGCTGTGGTTATGTCAAAGAAATCAGTACCAAAGTAGGTGATTTCAGGCAAGTTAGGCTCAATGTGTTCTTTAAAGTACTCCATGGCCATGGTTGTGAGGTCAAACAGCTCATCTGTCACTTTGTAAGGCCTCGCCAGTTTAGTGGTGGTCTTCAGGTATGCCAGGATACCATACACCTCATCCAATATCTAAAAAGATTGGATAAATTCAAATTCTACTTAAGTTTTTATTTAACTGAAAATTTCAGTCAGAATAATTATAATTCTAGTTGATATTTAAGATTATCTGACTAGTTCAGAACCATCTAGATTCTATGTTGCAAAGCAACACCAAATGGTTTTACACCATTTTTTTAAATCCTTATCAATTATTAGGATATTTAGCAATAACTCACCTCTCCTGGAAAGAAACAACAGTGTTTCCTTTCAATATGTTTACCAAATGTCATTTGCAACAAACTTAATCGCATGTGCAACGTCTCAATGATATCAGACTCGCAGGCCAGCGGGTGGCTCCTGCGAGCGGACTCCCTCCTCGGCATCTTGGCCTTGATTGCTTGGAAACGGTGCAGCATCTGGTTTTGCAGCCGTTGAAATGTAGAATTTAGAACACTACTACATATTGTGTTGAATTGACGGTTAACCTGAAAAATTAAGATGATTTAGCATGTGCTACATATAGCTTCATTGTTCTTAAACAGCAATTAGTATGTAGATTTAAATTACGCTGAGATAAAATGCTTTGTCAACAATATTCAATGGTACAGTAGACAGAAGTAGGTATAAAATTGTATAAATTTATCTAGTTATACATTTGCTTATGGTATATTAGAGCAATGAAGATAAAATTATGTGACTGGCTTGAATATCATATACTGTAAGTTGACCTCTATTAGTTAGTATGTGATACCTATTAATTTACCACAAGGAGCTAAATAAGTAGGTTTTGCATTATTCCACATCAGTATGATTGTGGAAACAGTAATTAATTTTATGAAATTGTTACATTGTATTGTATGTGATCACTGATCAAAATGAGTAGTACTTTTCATATTTTTTTTAGTATGATAGAAGATTTTTTTATGGATTTGGTAGTTGTATTAGTATAAATGAATTAATGAACCATGAACCATTTCATGATAATCAAGATAAGACATGGATTATTATTAAACACATATATCTAACATATGTATTAGGTAGGTAGGTACCTAATATCATTTGCATATTATCTACCTACTCCCAAATCAAGAGCATAGGTCAACTAACATTGTGAATAAAACAGATAGAAGGTAAATGCTAAGAAATACAAGTAAGTCACCATTCTCATTTGTGAGACGGTTTTGAATCCCAGATAGCTGAAGATTTTTTCATGTACTTCAATGGGCAGATCCAAGAGATTGGTAGAATAGGATCTGGGGGCTGGCAAGAGCGTGGCGCACTTGGAGGAGTTGGCGTGCGGGGAGGAGCCGCCAGGCATCAGGGCGCTGGAGTGCCGCGTGACGCGAGCCACCGCCGTGGGCTCGCCATGCGCCGCACCCCCGACGTCGACCCCGCCGCCACCCCCTGTGCTACTCATCTGCCTCGTAGACACCATCTTCCCCAGTTCACTTTCTAAATAAAACTCTGAAAACTAAACACTTCCAAATTCAATACAGCTTCGAAATAATCCCGATTTACACCGATGCTTCACAGTTACGGAGCAAATTTTTTATGCCAACGCCAAGATAATTAAGTGAGGAATCTTGAAAAATTACCGAAGCATTTGAAAATTCATAGAAAATGAATTTATTTCGGAGTCACGACCATAGAAATTCTAAAATGGTGGCCATGGCTAGGCCTAGTCACTTGTGCATTCTTATACGATATTTGAGGCCTTTTATGTCGGATAAAGCTTATTATAAAGATCAAAAGTTACTCACTCAAGAATTCATGCACATGTTTTAGAATAGAATAATGATTTTACTGTAAAACAAATTATAATGAGACGCAAAAGGTAGCTTCAAATGCGCTACGCTTTCACAAAAAATACGATTTTTTTTACACGCAAAGTAGAGTGAAGTGAAGAGAGAGATGAAAAACGTTCAGCCAACCATAAACAAGGTTGATTAACTTTGGTACATTTTTGTCTTTGATTTTGTCATACTTTCCTTTCTAAACGCTTTCCACACTTTTCATTTATTTTAAATTTATTAGAACTTTGATATAACTTTTCTTTTTGGCTAGAAATTATCTGTTAATAACTAATTTGTAGAATAACCTCAAAGATCTTTATGAAAGTAGGCTGAACCTGGTATAGCTACAGCTTTTAGTACAATTGGTACAAAAAATAATAATGTCAATGTCAAGATATAAAAATGTCAATTTGTTTACAATAAAATTATGCAATGATCTCGTATTTTATTGGTGGTGTTCTATTTTATCTTAGATTATTGGCTTTGTCATTTACGATGGAATATTTGGTATTCTTTGTGTTCAAGACCTAAGTGATCACAAATGTGCTAAACGCGAGTATACTACACATAACCTTTTAATTTTATTTCTTAGCTAGTCTTAGGGTTTTATTTGCCTACAATCACAGTTTACAAACCTTGTAAAAATGTATCCGCGTTGTGGAAGTAGTGGTTCTATCCCGAACATGCACCAGACTCCGTCATCATCAAATCACAATTCAGGTTTGTTTGATTCTGTTTACTTTAGCAACTCACTTTTACTATACCTACCTAAAACAATAATGTGCAAACTATATTTACTTCTGAAAATTCTACATTAGGTTCACATAACCTCTCAATGTATTGGATAATTATATAGTAATATTTAACAAGTAAAAAGGTAGTGCCAGCTTTGCTACAACATAAGTGTATTATAAAATTACAAACCTAAACTAGGCCGTAATAAGAATACATTTATCCCATTTCTGATATCAACCATAGATCAAGATAAAAATGTTAATCTGTCTGATATAATTATTAAATAATGTTTTAAGAAAGAATGTTCTTAGTTTAAGAATATGATAGCTTAAAAGATTTTTGCTACCAAAACAATTTGTGTTGCCTATACAAGGTGATACATTTCGCTGGAACATTTTTATACCAAAAGATCATAATGTTGGTAACCATGGGGTAATGCAAATGAATTACTGAT
Source organism: Tuta absoluta (assembly GCA_027580185.1). Lineage (NCBI taxonomy): Eukaryota > Metazoa > Arthropoda > Insecta > Lepidoptera > Gelechiidae > Tuta > Tuta absoluta. The sequence continues at coordinate 3,857,083 of JAQAHW010000004.1, forward strand.
ACTTAATTTATCAAACTAATAGAGTTTCTGATATCAATCTGTAAGAAAGAGTTGACTGTTATACTGTACCGGTGTAACTATTGTATATTTCAGAAGATGAGGATGACAGTGGAGACAACAAAGCAGCTCTTAGTTTTAAAGAAAGAAGAAGAGAAGCACACACACAGGTATTTAATCACACTGGAAATCCGAACTTACAGGGTCACCCACTAAAGCTTACCAAGACAAGAGCACACAACAATACTCGCAAGCACTTTTGAGCAATAGGGTGGTGGAAGTATGGAATAAACTACCAAAAGATGTGGTGTCTGCAGAGAATACAAACTAATTAAAAAATCTATTGGACAGATTACAATTGATAAAGAAATCCAAACAAGAGGACACAAGATACAGGCATAATCAGTTGCTACAACTTCCTCCCCTGTTTAAAAACAATAATATTTTATTACATACATATCACGCCTGTAATCCCTTGCGGGGTAGGCAGAGCGTAAACGGCTGCAAAATCAAACATTTATGCCACGTCTGACAAATATTTAAGGGTCATTGGACAAATTGTGTATCGCTTTAGTGACTAGTTGTCAGCCCATCGCCTAAAACTGCAGTACACACCCTGGAGTCCCTTAGTCGTCTCTTACGACTCCCACGGGAAAGAAATGGGGTGATGCTATTCTAAGCCAGCTTCACACGGCAATAATATTTTATTCACCTTCAATATTTATTTATCATCCATGATTATTAATAAACTAAGTTCTGTTTGTTATTTCAGGCTGAGCAGAAGAGGCGAGATGCCATAAAGAAAGGTTACGACGCCCTCCAGGACCTCGTACCCACTTGCCAGCAGGCTGATGCTTCAGGGTACAAGCCTAGTAAAGCTGCTGTGAGTTTTATTGTTATACTGCAAGCTTTTTTTTAAATATACATACATACACATATCACGCCTTTAATCCCTTGCGGGGTAGGCAGAGCGTAAACAGCTGCAAAAAAGGACATTTACGCCACGTCTGACAAATATTTGAGGGTCATTTGGAAAATTGTATGTTGCCACAGCGACAGGTTGTCAGCCCATCGCCTAAAATTGCAATACACACCCTCGAGTCCCTTAGTCGCTCTTACGACTCCCACAGGAGAGAAATGGTGATGATACTATTCTAAGCCAGCATCACACAGCATTAAAAATTACCAATCAAATTATATATTTCAACCATCGCTTCAACCATATATAAATTTAGAAATATATTCTTTAAAAAATATACATACATACATACATACATATATCACACCTATAATCCCTTGCGGGGTAGGCAGAGCGTAAACTGCCGCATAAAACGGACATTTACGCCACGTCTGACAAATATTTGAGGGTCATTCGGAAAATTGTGTATCGCTATAGTGACAGGTTGTCAGCCCATCGCCTAAAATTGCAATACACACCCTCAAGTCCCTAAGTCGCCTCTTACGACTCCCACGGGCAAGAAATGGGGTGATGCTATTCTTAGCCGGCAACACACGGTTTAAAAAATATATGCGGTAATTTATTAGATATAAATGCAATATGATTTCATAATCTTGAGTTAAACAGTGATTATTACTGGTGCATGAATAAATAAATAGCATAAATACTACTCAAGAGTAAAGATAAGGTAAGTCAATGTATGAGTTTGTTTCCAGTTTGTGTTTCGAGTTTGATATTGAAAACTTCAATTATTAAAATATTCTCCTTGCATTATGATGCACTCTGCAGATAGTTACACAAAAATATTGTGTGGAGAAATCAAACTTACAGTAGACCTTTTTCATGTAACTATCTAAATTCATTAGTTGTTACTTTGAGAAATTGGAAAAGAATTAAAGGTTAAACAAACTTACCTAAAGTGAAGTTTGACCATAATTATACGAGCCGCTGCATCCGAAGAGATTTACATAATTCACCAAGTAGTCCACTTCTCAATGTACTAGGCACCGAACACAATTTTTAGAGCTAGAAAAGCTAAAAAATAGGAATTAAACGAACTTCACAGTCCCTAGAGGCGGGGGGTGCGCTCGCGCACCCCCGCCTACCCCGCCACTGCCGCCGGCCCTGCGCGCCTGACGTTTCTCATTTTTTCAGAGAATTGAGTATTTCTCAAAAAAAAAAAAAAACTAGGGTAAATTGGACGTCGTCTTAATTATTGGGATAGGGCGGGTTTGTAAATCTCTTCGGATGCAGCGGCTCGTATAATTATGGTCAAACTTCACTTTAGGTAAGTTTGTTTAACCTTTAATTATACTTCGCCGCTGCATCCTCGAGATTTACATAATTCACCAAGTAGATGTTCAGAGTCTTTTTTGGGAAATAGTACATAATCGAAACAAATAAATATATTTCAACAAAGAATATTGATTGTTTTTATTCATGCAAATTTTTATGAGTATCTGCTTTACTGATAAGAAACACCACTCTAACTAGAGGTACTAGCTGTATATACGGCTTCGGCAAATACATTATCGTTATTATTTATTGTTAATGGCCGGTTATAAAATTTTCCGAACACCAACGAATTGCCAGACCAACCTGCAGTTTTCTTAATCAATTCTATAGAAACGCCTCTACGACCAGCCGCTGAGGTTGCAGCGTGACGAGTGCTATGAGCCGAGAACACAGCAGTGTCTATCCCACTGTCAAAAAGCACCTGCTTGATCCAGCGGCTGATCGTAGAAGCGCTAGCGCTGTGAACAGGTTTTTTGATAGTTAGTACTAATTTATCACACTGAGTACCCTGTCTTAAAACTTGGGTTAAATTAATGTAGGAAGTCAAGGTTTTAGCCGGGCATATTTGTTCCTTATCATGGAAGAAAGGTAAAATAAGGCGAGGCATTGGCCTGCCAGGGGCCGAGGTCTTGATTATATCGTCAACTAGTATTTCAATATTAGAATCGGTGTTTACTTTAATATTACTTAGCTTAATTAACGATAACGTCTGCACACGTTGTGCTGTTGACAACGCGAGCAGAGTTACTAACTTTTTTGTTAAATTTTCTAAAGATATTTTTTCATTTGGATACCATTGGGCGAGAAAATCAAGAACTTTATTAGTGTCCCATGTAGATTCATACTTAGGGAAACAAGGTCTCGTTTTATATACTCCTTTAAAAAATCTGTTGACACTACTGTCTGCACTAATGCATTTTCCTAAGATTAATGCAAGCCCTGATCTACACGAATTTAAGGTAGAGTAACTAGCCCCGGAATTAAATTCTTGTGTAAGAAACTTCAAAATCGTTGGTATTGTCGCTGCATAACAATTACTTACGTTATTAGAATTACAAAAACTCCACCATTTTTTATATACTACGTTGTACTGTTTTAAAGAATTTGGAGATAGTGAGGCGATCATAATTTCTACAGTTTCTGGGGCTAAAGATTGTTTTGAAAACGCTTGCCTGATAAAAGGCATGACACCAGGGTAAGACTGCGCCAAAGGGGGTGTTGTGTCCTGAAAGGAGACAAAAGAAGATCACAACTAGGTGATAAATATAAGGGTTTGGAGGTCTGAAGAGCGACAAACAGGGGAAACCATGGTTGGCTCGGCCAGTATGGAACCACCATAATGCCAGTGGCTTGGTCATGGATGATTTTCCTTAAACATTTTAAAATGAGTGAAAACGGTGGAAAGGAATAAAAGAAGTATTTATTCCAATTTAAAGTAAATGCATCAATGTTGAATGCTTGTGGGTCTCGTTTCCATGAAACATACTTCGAGCATTTGCTGTTCAAACGCGATGCGAAAAGGTCTATACTAGGTTCTCTGAATGTATCTACAATTCTTCTGAACGCTATTCTAGATAATTCCCACTCAGTGTCAACATTGGTACATCTGGATTCTTGATCGGCTTCTACGTTTTCCTTCGATTTTATGTATGATGCAAACACTAAAAGCTGGCGCTCTCCACACCACTGCCAAATATCCCTTGTGATGTTGTTCAAGTGAGGGTATTGGACTCCTCCCATCCTATTTATGTAAGAGACAGCGGTTGTGTTGTCAATCCTAAGTAAAATTTCTTTATTACGTAAGTTTCCCGCAAAGCATTTGAGTCCTATGAAGGCTGCTTTCAGTTCCAATAAATTGATGTGATTTTTGGCTTCGCTTGGACTCCAAAAACCTCTAGAGCGCTCTCCATCACAAGCTATTCCCCAGCCTGTGAGAGACGAATCTGAATATATCTCTAACGCGTAGCTGGCCTGTCGAATGGGGTTTACAGAGGTCATAATGTGATTTTTCCACCAGTCAAAATCCGATTTTAAATAAGAATTTAATATCATTGAACTATCGTAGTCATCGTTGGAATTTAAAAGTGCAAGATATTTCTCTCTTTCAAACCGTTTGGTGTAAAGCCAGCCATAATCAATGGCTGGACAGGCAGACGTTACTAGGCCCAAAAACTTTGCAAAATCCCTAATAGACAATGATTTCTTCTTTGAAATATTCTCAGTTTTGGTAAGAATATTCAACCTTTTCTTGTTAGTTAGTTTTAAGACCATAGCAACCGAATTCAATTCAAAGCCAAGAAACTTTTTATTTTGACTGGGAGTCAAATCACTCTTAGAGTAGTTTATAACAAATCCTAACTTGTTCAAAATTGTAATAGTTTCAGTAACTTTCTGAAAGCAGCCTACGTAGGTTTTATCTATACATAACCAGTCGTCTAAATAGACCACTAGTAGATGACCTTTATTTCTTAAATATGTGGCAACCGGTTTTAAAAGCTTTGTAAAAACGAATGGGGCTGAGCAAAGACCAAAAGGAAGACACTGAAATTCATAGAGTTGGCCTTGAAACTTAAAACGTAAAAACTTTTTACTTGTTGGATGAATCGGTATCAAAAAATATGCATCCTTGAGGTCAATATTTGCCATATAATTATACCGGGAAAGAAGCTTAGAAGCCGTTCTAATGTCTTCCATTTTAAAATGCTTAGCGTCAATAAACTTATTCAGTGATTTAAGATTGAGTATGAAGCGGAATGACCCATCAGGTTTAGGAGTAAGAAATATTTTTGAAAGGAATTGTCCAGGTGAGTATGCACATTTTACTATAGCTCCGGATTGTAATAATTTGTTGATTTCTATTTCAATATTTTCGGCTTCTACTTGGGAAAAACAAGAATTGACAGGTTCATACGCTTGTACTACTGCGCGATTAAAAGGTATTTTATATCCCGTAACATATTCCAAAATTACTGGATCTTTGGTAATAGACTTCCAAGAACCAACAAAATGTCGTAGCCTACCGGCATGAACATTTACCTCTATTGGGTTTTCCTGGTTGACTTGTTGTTGCTCGTCTTCGCTGTCGGGTAGCGATCGTTCGCCGCCCGTTGAGACCTGGGTGCTTGAGTTGGGTACCGACTCTTGTTCCCACCCGTCCTCGGCAAGTCTCTCGGCACTCGCTGCCTGGGTGGGCCCCTCGCGTTTCCCTGACGCGGTGTACGATTCGGATTCGGACGGTAGAACGAAGTTGATGGCTGAGATTCCGTTGCCCTTATCTGAAGACCAGATTTTTCAGCTGTCTTTGATGCTTTTATTTTGTCGCCCAGGTTTTCTCCAAACAAAAAGGAATCTCTTTTGACGTTATCAACAATGCTGTGGAAATTTTTGCCTAAACAGTAAGAGGTAAGCTTTCTTCTGGATAATGTATTTTGGAAATGCAAATCCAACAGTATCTGACCTGTTTCTGATATTTTTTTTATTATATTTGTCTTCTCCATATCACCCTCAATTAATGCTGACATTAAGTTTGTTAGAGCCGCTATGCCTAACCCGAGGTGGTTCTGAGCTTTTTCCAACCGCTTATCTCTTTTTCTTCCAGGTTCACTACAAACTGCTGATATTTCAGGATTAAGCTTTGGAGCCTTAAGAAGCTGGAAATTTTCAGGGATATGAATATTTTCAAACAGAGTCTGTCTTGTATCTTTACTCAATCCTTCAGTTATTATTTTCCCCCAGCGTTTAGAAATCTCTTCCCTGATTTTTGGGCCAAAAACTTCGTCTTTCTCTTTCGACTCACCCAAAGCTTTTAAGATATCGGGAGGTAGCTCAGGTAGCTGCTCAGCTGGTTCATCTTGACCAATAGGGTTACTGGCGGAAGCCACATCACGGTCATGTACGGGCGGCGGCGGCGACCGCGGTCGCGGCGGTGCAGCTCCATTATTGGAAGGAACTGTGACCACGGAAGAAATTCTTTCTCGCTCTGCGTCGTCTGAGTAATCCGAGTCTGAATAATCAGCATCTTCCGACCTTGTGTAAATATCTGGGTCTTCAGATTCATAGTCTGTAATAGATTACATGAAGATCGGGTGAACAATGTGTTACAAAGAAGTAATACTTTCACACTTACTGCCCTTAACGGAGGGATAGCCGTTACATTAGTGACTACAATCATGTTGAAGTTCTGAATGAATTCTGACCACAGCATTTAGGTACTTGAAAAGCACTGATTACAATCGTGTTGTAATTCTATGTGCACGTTAAGAAAGTAGGCATAGACTGCAATCGAGTTACAGCTCTTATTTACTTTCGTAAGTATTTTACTTATTGACTGCAATCTAGTTGCAGTTCTGAAGTAGGAAGGCACATGACATGCAATCAAGTTGCAGTTCTATAGTCCTACATAAAAATAAGACAATCCTAGGTTCGAGAGGGTATTTTCCTAACGTAAATAGATGTGTTACTTATACAACCAAAATGTTGTTTACAACTTACGCGACTTGTATTAAAATGTATCATTTTGTGTAATATGACTTCTGTAAAAGCTGGAATCTTTGATTAAATAACCGTAACAGTGTAACACGGATATTACTGCCTTTCAAAATAGCAAATATGTCGATAAAACACACCAAAACTATGCAAGTGTCAAATGCCCAAAATGGAGGGTATTTAACAAAACAAATATCAAGTGATATTTGACGGTTGAATTCTGTCGATCTATGTTTTATCTTTTGAACAATAACACTTTTCTACTCCTATTAAAACTTAAGATATTTTTGTACTTACATTCATCCTTGTAATATGGTGGATAACAATATTTTTGTCGTTCGATATGGCGTTCCAAACGCCGTATCTTTTTATGCAACTCATCGGTGTCCCTTTCTTTGCGGTGTCGTTTCCGCTTTCCCATCTCGAATATTCGCCGAAAAAAACAAAAGCACAAACTGATGCTATAATACGACGAAAAACTTGAGTTTTACTTAACTTTATTTCTATTGCTGAAAATAAAAGTAAGAAACACACAAAGTGTGGAACGATGTTTCGATGCCTGCACAAAAGAAGCGAAATGAGAAACGTCAGGCGCGCAGGGCCGGCGGCAGTGGCGGGGTAGGCGGGGGTGCGCGAGCGCACCCCCCGCCTCTAGGGACTGTGAAGTTCGTTTAATTCCTATTTTTTAGCTTTTCTAGCTCTAAAAATTGTGTTCGGTGCCTAGTACATTGAGAAGTGGACTACTTGGTGAATTATGTAAATCTCGAGGATGCAGCGGCGAAGTATAATAGAATTTTTTATTCTTTTTACACACTGTAAATCCAAAAAAGTCAGAGATAGTCTAGATAGTAATTTTCGCTCTGTAACTTATACTATGAATAGAATGAATTAAGTCAATACTCTGTCCAAGTATGTAGAACAATGTAAACAAACTAGATAAAGAGCAAACATTATGCCCTGCGAAAGAAAGAGATAGAAAACAATAGCTGTCACTCAGCCATACTAACCCCGTGTACAATCACTTGTAGCACATAAGGTACCAGTGGTACTACAAAAGAACTAAATTATTTTTATCCCCAGTTAATACATAGTTAAAATTTAGACTTATTTTCATAGAAGTCATTTTCTACATATATATGCGTGTCAAGAAAAAAGTATTGCTGGGGACAAAAATAATTCAGTTCTTATGGAGTACCCCTGGTACCTTATGTGCTACAACCAACTGTACATTCTTTCAAATACCTTCTTTGACAAAGTATAAGGCGATGCAACTACCGGCTGTTTGAATCGTTTAAACTTATTTATTTATTTTATTTAACAATTTATTGTACACAAGAAAATACAAAAACATAGAACATATGGAAAAATGGTACAACAGGTACTGCTTATTTCTAAAGAAATTTCTTCCAGCAGACCTAAAGAAGCGTGAGTAGATTAAGGATATACGGATAATACGTGCACATATAACAACAGCAATGGTCGCTAGGTCGTCCGTCCATCTAGCGGGTGGTCTGCCTACTGGACGTTTAGTTGTTCTTGGCCGCCACTCCATTACCGCCTTCGTCCACCGTCCGTCATCTCGTCTAGCCAAACAGTGGATGCGGGAGGCACAGGACCGGCGCAGATGGCGAGAAAAAGAAGAGGCCTATACTCAGCAGTGGGTAGATGTGGGCTGATATGATGATGATGATGATATAACAACAACTTATTGCAGGTTCTCCAGAAGTCAATAGACTACATCCAGTACCTGATGCAGCAGCGGCGCCGGCAGGAGGACGAGCGGAACTCTCTGCGCAAGGATGTGGTCGCGCTGCGCATCATGCAGGCCAACTACGAGCAGATAGTGAAGGCGCAGCACTCTGTGCCCGGCCACAACGAGCAGCGACTCACTGACCAGGACAAATTCGCTGTTGTAAGTCGAGATTATTTAATAAGTTTGTATGAACAACCAGCGGTCCGCGGTTACCCGTTTTCCTGTAGAAATGTGAGCTTTTCCCGGCTTTAATTATACAAAATTTCCTCTTTAACCACTCTAACCATTATTATAGTTGCGTATTTTAAAAGATTTAAGCGTATACTATGAATATCGTGCTTCGCAAGGATGTGGTCGCACTGCGCATCATGCAGGCCAACTAAAAGTAGATTGTAAAGGCACAGCACTCTGTGCCCGGAAATAACGCGCAGGGGCTCACTGACCAGGATAAATTCGCTGTTGTAAGTCGAGATTCTTTAATAAGATGTATGAATACCTAGCGGTCCGCCCAGCGGTTGCTACCCGTTTTCCTGTAGAATTTTTCCGGGCATAAATTATACAAATATTTCCTCTTGAACCACTCTATCCATTTTTTGCCTTGCTCATTATAACTTGGGCCTTTTCAAGGCAAGAGGCATTATCTAGGCAAGCATGTACCATCACCATCTGCATCTTTACTGACCATTAGGTGAGATAGCAGACAAATACGGGTCTATTTTATATTAAAATATATATATTTAAAAACCGCGTCAAAATCTGTTGCGTAGTTTAAAAGATCTAGGCATACATAGGGACACCAGGACGCGGAAATCGACTTAATTTAAACTACGAATGACGTACTTCGCATTACTTCGCAAGGATGTGATCGCGCGGCGCATCATACAGGCCAACTACGAGTAGATAGTGAAGGCACATATGGAAGAGGCGTCGCCACTAATAATGGCGAAAGTCGCAGGTTCAAATCCTGCCCGCGCTTGAAAATTTTGCATGTTTTTAAAAGTACAAGTAGATTGTGAAGCTCATTGTGAGGGCACAGTACTCGGTGCCCGGTCATGACGAGCAAGAGCCCACTGACCAGGATAAATCGCTATTGTAAGCGGATTTACTTTGTTATATCTTCATCACGACATAGTATTAAAAGTAGAAAATAAAGTTGATTTCTGTATCCATCCCTATGTCCCTATGTATGCTTAGGGACGAATTATAGTCAGCGGCTCGGCCGCTGCGGCGTGAAAGTAGCCGGGCCATTTCTTGCGAGATCATAAGTTTAGTGCGCAACTAATTATATGAGATTCAAGATTCATTTATTCATTGCAAGTCACACTACAAAAGATGTTAACAATACATTTCAGTTCAGATGTGACACCCTGTAAGGGCGCAGTAATAATGAGGCACGGCACACACACATAATAGTAGTTTATGCAACTGTCGTATAATGGGGGTCATTAGAATGCGAGTGTCTGTTTATCACACGAGGCGCAGCCGAGTGTGATAATAGATTGACACGAGCATTCTAATGCCTAATTATATGCAGTTGCATACACTATTTTATCTACACTCTAAAAAATTAACCCAGTTAAACACTTTTCCAACCGTCCGCACCGGCGATTGCAAGGCCCGATACATGGTAAATTCAATACGAGAACGTAATATGGCTTGATATGAATTTTCGAAAATTCTTTACTAACAGTTGTTTACATGTCGAGTCTCAACAACAAATATCTAAACAACTGAACAACAACTGAACAACACTGAACAACATCGGAATAACAACTAAACAACTGCTCAACATCTAAATAACATCGGTACAACAACTAAACAACATCTGAACAACAACTGAACAACATCTCAACAACAACAGAACAAAAACCGAAGAACATCCGAAAAATTACCGTACAACAACAACTGACAGGTGCGGCGGAAGATGGCGATTTGAGTATTGGCAAAAAAAACTTCGTTTCATTTCTCAACTTTATTGTAGTTAGAGTTTTCTCATTAAGAGTCCTACTTCGCCGGAAGGAACGAAATTCAAATGAAATTCGGAAGTCATGTCAAAGAGTTTATTATAGAGGTGTCACCATTTCATACTAACTGGTACTGATACAATACTTGACGACCAATGGTAGTGCGACTGCCTGCGGCGCAAAGGTTCCGGGTTCGATTCTCGGTGGACTACTCACAAAGTTGATATTATAACTTGGAAGGAATATTAACCTACATTATATTATAAGGACCATATTTTGAAATAAGCTGAACCATTCGCCAAGACTTAGCTGAACGCATAGTATCCATATTAATTATGAACTCTATAAACTGTACTGTCTGTTTGTTTGTTATTCTTACACTTTCAGTACATGAAAAGAATTCATCTTAAAATAAGGGCTTAATCAGTTCACAAAACACTTATCTTCATAACATCTCAAATCATATTTACAACTTTTTAGTTTAACGTTATTACAGAAGAAGCAAAGTCATTAAACTAAATAAAGCCAACTTATTAGTTCAGGTTTAAAAATGCAAGTGGCCAGTATCATGTTACGCACTTTGCGCGAACATATTTTTGTTTCGTTTCTGTCCATCCTGGTATTGTACATTTTTGTGAACTTCGACATTAAGAAACTTTTTTTGGATATTTCTTTGTCATTTTCGTCATTGCGTGGGCACCTTAAGCGCAACTAATACTGTTAAATTTCAATTTCAATTTTAAACGTTTATTGCATAAATCAGTATACATAGATGTAAGTACAAAATATAAATAGCAAAAACCAATTAGCGACGGCCATTATATATTCGAGTATGATATTATGATATGATAATATATAGCGGTCGCATTCTCGCACCGTTCATTAGGTTTTGAACAATATTTGTTGACCATCAGACATACACAGGGCCGCATGCCTTAAAATTTTCAAACCTTCGAACACCTTTAACAATCTTTTTCCTTTATTCAGCGACACCAGTTGAATTGCTTCATAGTTAAAAATTATCATACATTTTGGTGATATCTATTAAAGTAACTAAGAAAATTTATAAATCGAAGGTGCTTCTAATTGTTTTTTTGACTAAGGTTTTTAATCCATTCCTATCTGGATAATCCTGTAATTTTTGGTCTTGAAATTAGTATTTTTAGAAAAGGGATTTATAGCCCTAAACAATGTTTGGTATATTTCGGTGTTACCAACGAACCAGGGTGACCACAACCTTTAATATAATGATACTCTCGACCTTCCCGAAATTTTAACATTAGTATTGGCATTTTGTTCTGTGACACTCTAGGACTTTCCAGCTAGGTATAAGTCTAGAACCTTTCAACCCAGTGTTACCCTAGCATGAACATCTTGACCCAGTGCCACTCTAGAACCCTTCTACCCCATAACACTAAAAACCTTCCGAATCAATTGATCCCACTCTTGAACTGAAATCTGACAAAAATCTTTTACAACATAAATAATACTTTTGTATACTAGGTACGCAAGTTGCAAGAGATATGGGCGTGATATGTGTATGTATGTATGTAAGTAAGTACATGTACATAATTATTATCCTTGCTTTCTTATAATTTATCCTAAAACTGTGGTTGGTGGTGACCGTATGCGCATACGAGTACGGTCGAGAGTATCATTATATTAAAGGTTGTTGTTCACCACAAGGTATAGTATTGGTGACATAAATGAAAACCATGAAATTTAACTTGTTTCACAATTTATTGATATTATAATAGTTATAATATTGTCTGGGTTCAATCTAAATCACACCGATTCATTCTTACAACGGAAGTAAGATCATTATGTTCGGATACATGTATCGAACATGCTTAGGCCACAGCCAAAATACAAAAAAGGAGGATATACCTAACCTATTCTAAATACAAGCAAAACTTGAAAAGTATAAGTTGCTATTAAGAACTTTGAACTATATATGAACTGAAAAAGGGCAAATGAGACATTACTTTTATCTTAAAAACTTAAAATATAAACACTTATAGCTACCACAATGTAGTTTTAATTAAACCTAAATTTAAGGTACCTAGATGTAAGGTATAAAGTAGATAAGAAGTTAATATTGAATCTTCCATGACACAAAAAACCTCTGAATAAAATTATGATAGTTGCAAATAAACACTAATGTTAATCTACTCTTAACTAAAGGAGAGTCTGGGCTCTTTTTAATTATAATCTATGGGAAGTGGGCAAACTTTCATTATACTGGTTCGAATTATAGACCTGTTGGATACTTTCACATCTAACGCTCGCACCAACTTATCTTTTCCTGCTATGACCTTTACAATTCTACCTACAGGCCATTTAAGTGGAGTAACATTATCAGACTTGAGCAATACCATAGTTCCCTCACTTAGATTAGGTTGCTGATTTTGCCACTTTGGCCGGCTCTGCAACATTAAAAGGTATTGCTTGTGCCACTGATTCCAGAAGCATTGCTGCATTTTAGTACATTGCTTCCAGAAACTTAATTTTCCTACGTTTTCATTGGCCAAATTTAGTTCAGGATAAGATGTCAATGGACTACCTGTGAGGAAATGGCCAGGTGTCAGGTAAGACATATCATCAGGGTCTCTAGATAGAGGAGTAAGTGGTCTCGAATTTAAAATGCCTTCTATCTGAACCAAAACTGTGTACATTTCCTCAAAAGTAAGCACATTGTTACCTATTACACGTTTTATATGATACTTAATACTCTTAATCCCTGCTTCCCACAGACCACCAAATACGGGTGAATAAGATGGTATAAAATGAAATGAAATTCTTTCAGCATTGCTGTATTTTATTATTTCATTTTGGTGTTCTGTGGAATTCAGCGAGTCGTACAAATCTTTCAACACATTGTTAGCACCTTTATAATAGCTTGCATTGTCACAATAAATTTTTGAAGGTCTATTTCTACGACCTATAAACCGTTTTAAACATCCCAAAAATGTGTTAGTCGTCATATCCGATGCTAGCTCAATATGAATAGCTTTGGTTACAAAGCATATGAACATAACAACATATGCCTTTGTTATGACAGGCTTTCTTATTCTTGTTTGTTTAACATAGAAGGGTCCTGCATAATCAGTCCCTACAACCTGAAATGGCCTAGAAACATTAACTCTATCAATCGGTAGGCTGCCCATTAACTGACTTGCGGCCTTTGCTTTCAACCTGAAACAGCGCACACATTTATGCAAGACTGCTTTGATTTCCCTGTTAGCATTAACGATCCAATATTTCTCATTTAAACTACTTAGAGTTAACTTTTGACCAGCGTGATTCAATCTTATGTGCTCTGTTTTAATTATTAATTTTGTCAAAGTCGAGCCTTTAGGCAATATTAATGGATGCTTCTGATTAAATGCTAGATCTGCGTTTTGTAAACGCCCAGTCACCCGAAGAAGACCAAACCCATCAACAAATGGTTTGAGTTTATTTAAACTGGACTTTGATTTACCATCCGACTCTATAAATTTGTATTCTTCCTCAAAATATTTTCTTTGATCACACCGAATCAAATCATGTAGTGCAGAAGTTAACTCCTCGGGACATAGATGCCCTAACTTTCGGTCTACAGCTTTATTCTTACAATTATCAACAAATCGTTTCACGTAACTCATTATTCTTATCATTTTTTCTAAATCAGAATATTTTTCCACAAAATCATGAAAGACATTTTTTACAGTTTGACGTACAGTGCAGGTCAACAAGGTTCTTTTTACTTCAGGAAGCTCTGTTTCGTCGACATTACTTTCATGACTGCCATGATCATAATCTAAACTTTGTAAATAGTGAGGACCATGATACCACAATGAATTTCCCTTTAATAGCGGGGGCTCAATGCCGCGTGATAAGCAGTCTGCAGGATTTTCATTAGTGTTAACATAATTCCATTGAAAATTTGTACAAAGTTGTTTTATTTTTTCCACACGGTTAGCCACGTAAACAGTAAGTTTTACCGGTTCAATTTTCAACCAAGCCAAAACAATCTTTGAGTCCAAGTACAAAAACGTTTTTACATTGTCATATTTAAGTGTTAATGTATTATACACTCTTCTTGCTAACATGGCCAATAAAACAGCACTGTTCAATTCAAGTCTCGGTACAGTTAATGATTTGTCTTTAGGATTGATTCGAGACTTAGAACATAACAAATTGACCGTTACATTACCATCGGCACTGATGACTCTCAAATATAAGCAACAACCATGGGCGATATTTGAGGCATCAGCGTAACCCACAAGTTCCATTTTAATAGATTCTGGTACATTAATATTTCGAGGTACTGAAATATAAGACATCTCTATTAAATTATTCGTAAAGTCAACCATTTTTTTATTCAGGTGCTCGGGTAAAACATCATCCCAATTTAAATTTTCAAACCAAGCTTGTTGCATCAAATGTTTTGCTTGTACCAACACTGGACCGACAAGCCCTAGAGGATCAAAAAATTTACTGATGAAACTTAGCATTTGTCTCTTAGTGTAGCTGTCTCTTCCCTGCGTAAATGGGCACTTCATTTGCAAAGTGTCAGTGGACACATCATATGAAAGACCAAGCGTCTTTACATACGAGTTTATTTTATCAAACTCCCGACTACTCAGTTGATGAGTATCAACAGGTATATCATTCAACATATCCCTATGATTAGAGCACCATTTATGCAAGGAAAAGCTAGCTTTGTCCATTAGCTCTATCAGCTGCCGCTTTGTCTCTGCAAGCTCGGCCAAGTTATTGCTACCACATTGGATGTCATCAACATAGCTAGTATTTTTCAAAACGAAAGAAGCCAATGGATACTCATCCCCGTACCTTTCAGCAAGCTCAATCATGCACCGTGTTGCCAAAAACGCAGAACTCTTTAACCCATATGTGACCGTTTGCAACTGAAGACACTGAATATGTTGATCAGGCGAATCTCTCCAAAGAATATTTTGCAAGCAACGATACTTTTCATCCACCAAAATGCAGCGATACATAGCCTTAACATCGCAAAGCAGCACATATTTAAAAGTCCTAAACAACGTGAGAATATCAAAAAGCTCATTCTGCACTGTGGGTCCATTCAGCATTATATCATTCAAGCATAAATTGTTAGAAGTTTTCATACTTGCATCAAAAACTGACCTGACCGGTGTAGTTTTACTATTGGGATTAAAGACGGGATGATGTGGGATGAAACAAATGTTTCCTGCCTTAAGATCGTACTGTGAGATGTCATAGTATTTTGCATGACCTTCATCTACATAATCGTGCATAAACTTTGTATAAGCTTGACGCAAATGTTCGTCCCTAGCAAATCGCTTTTCAAGGTTGAGAAATCTTGGCAAAGCGCGGTTAAAAGATTCTCCTAACTGAACACGCTCTAACTCAAGTTTTAAGGGCAGTGCTACTGAAAATTTTTTGTTTACCAACTTTACAGATTGTTTGAAGCATTCTTCTGCTAATTGGTGCTCAGTAGTACCCTCCTTATAAACGTTTGAAACTTTCTCGCACTCCCAAAAATTTGAAATAGTTTTACTTATACTTTCCTGTGTAACTTTGTCATTGTGCAAGTTACTTTGTAGCGACTCTTCGCATAAGTGTCTTTGTATGTTTAGATTTTTTGTATTTTGTGATTCGTTTTGACAAAAATTATTAAAAAGATTACCTCTAATTGTTACACATAAGTTAGAGACTGATACTTTGCCCGCAGATACTGGTAAATTTCCAGCAACAATATATCCAAAGCTAGTATTGACCAGGTAGGGTCCAGTCGGTGTTAACAGCAACTTCTCCCTCTGAAGCACCTGGAAAAAGCAATGACAATCCAATAGCAAAGATATTTCACCAGTTTGATTAAAGTTTGGGTCAGCTAATCTAACATATGAAGGGATATTTTACATACATACATACATACATAAATCACGCCTATATCCCTTACGGGGTAGGCAGAGCGTTAACGGCCGTTCAACGGATATTAACACCACGTCTGACAAAAGTTTGAGGGTCAATAAGATAACTGTGTATCACCATAGTGACAGGTTGTCAGCCCGTCGCCTAAAATTGCAATACACACCCTCGAGTCCCTTAGTCGAAGGGATATTTTGCCTATCAATATTAAATGATTGCTGAGGTAAGCTGCATATGATGTTTTTTACTACAGCGCATGAAGCTCCTAAGTGAAAATCATTTATGGCAGAATATATATCAAAATTCGCTATTTGTTTGACACTGCTAGTTCCACCGCCTATTCCTGCTACAATCCTATCTGTTTTGGAAATTTGGCAGTTAATTTTGTTGGCTAAATCTTGTGAGATAAATGATTCCTGACTACATGAGTCCAAGAGTGCTCGAGCATAAATGAATTTGCCGTTTTTATCAATTAAACGTATTACAGCAGTAGGCAACAGCTTATCATTTGCCTGTGAGATGTTGGTCATCACCACCATACTATCTGCATTGGTATGGCCCGAGCTGGTAGACACTTTTGTAGCTTCATCATCAGAATCAGTAGAGGTGGTAAAGCAGCTTACGTTTTCTTGCACAGCATGATGCACCAATGTATTATGCTTCTCATGACAAGTCTTACAGGACAAGCGTCGCAGTGAACATTTTCCTTTATGACCCCCCATGCATAAAATACATAGTTGATTGTTGTTCAAGAAAGTATATCTATTCTGATCTATCATCAACTTAAATTGAGCACATTCATAAAGTCTGTGTGGTTGCTGACAATACTTACAGGAAAGCTCCTTAGTTGTTGTCACCAAGCTGGCCTTCCCAGACTTCACTATCTTTTCTGAAGCAGGGACGGCTGAGGCAAGCTTATCGCTGGCTGAATTTTCCATGGCAACTGCACGTTTTTCTATAAAATCAATAAACTCTGACAATTTTGGCAAATCCTTTTCATCTCGTTCCAAATGAAAACCCCTGTTAGTGTAGGCATCTACCTTCCTAGATAAAATATTTACTAGAAGGACATCCCAATGCTCTACAGGCAATGACAAGTTTTTTAGAGCAGCTGTGTGTTGATTCACTCGAGACACAAAGGTCCTAAGATTCTGAGAGGTGCATTTCGCAAAGGCTGGCAAGTCGAGCAGGCATGCTATGTGATGGTTTACAATCATTGGAACGTTATTGTAACGTTTTTCGAGCAACTCAATAGCTGATAAATAATTTTCGTTTGTAAGAGATAGGTGTTTGATGATATCTAGTGCTTCACCATGCAAATATGAACGTAAATAATACAGCTTTTGACATGAGCTAATATTAGTATCAGAATGGAACACTGCCTTAAATATATTTATGAAAGGGATAAAATCCTCAATATTCTTACCATCAAAAGACTTAATATCAATAGGTGGCAATTTTTTGAATGAGCCCTCAGGCGAATCGTTACCGTGAGGTTCTTTGTGACGTTTACGTATCTCACCGTCGAATAATGCTAAACATTTTAAATACTTACTTTCGGATTCCTCATAACTTTCCTGATCGTCAGGTTTTTTGAACAATATTTCTTTGTTAAGGTTCTCGTATTCCGTAAAAACTTGTGTTGTACGCTCACGCTTGTTCACTAGGATTTCAAGTGTGGCTTTAGTGAGTTCCTCAGATAGGCAGTACCTCTCAATACGAGTTAGACTTGACTTTATATACCCACGGTCACTTATAAGGCGAGCTATAGCTTCGGCGTCGGTAGCCATTGCGATAAAACAAAGCTGCAGAAAAAATAAGATTTGATAAAGCAATGGTACAACGCTAGTAAACAAAACGAAACCACATTTGATGCAACAAAACAATTCTCTGCTTACCGCTTATTTTGTACTACACAGTTAAGTATCAAAGTTTTCCACCTATTTATTGTACAATAGGCACTTAGGTATATTAAACAGTTTTATTACGATTGTTTGATCGTTTTTGTGTCCAAAATGGCGTCCAAATGGCGTTGGTAGATGGGTAGGATGTAAATGTAAAAGTACGATGCACAGCACAGATGAATATGCACAGCAGGTGACAGCCAGCGGTGAAGGTGAGACGACACTGGCGTGGCGGGGGTGGGTGAGGCGGACGCAGCGCAGCAAAACACCGGTCGTTCGGTACCTCTCGGAAGAGCTCGGCTACCATCGATCGCCTTCGATTGATTCCGGCAATCAAGACTCGACGCTAATGTCAGCTTCTAGTAATAATAATAATAATAATAATATAATAATAATAATTTATTTTCAGACACAAGATCCATTGATACAGTACATAAAATAAAAATAAGTCAGTAAAATACAATAATAAAACATAGAATAGTATAAATCGTATAAAAAACCAGCTGGGCTCTAAAACAATCAGACTACTAATTGTAGCCACTGCCTAAAGCAACTGGTACTGTATAGTCTATCGCACAATCCTTTTAGAATAGAATTGTGAGAGTGGCGTAAAGAGCTCAGGAAAGAGGCTATCCTATGCCTCACAACAGCATTAAACGAATTAACGCGGGCCTCAAAGAACATACCAGAGGCACTGCAATATCTTTTTAGACCCATCAGGTACCTAAAACAGTTATTGTACTGTACTCTAATGCTGTCATGAGACTTTTTAGTATAGTCTATCCATAACTGGCATGTGTACAGTGACTGACAGAAAGTTTTAAACAATAAAACTTTCACGCCATTTTCACATTTACTAAACCTCCTCGCCAACATATTACCAACTATGGAGAGCCCCCTCCGCTGCCTCTCCACGTCACTGTCATCTTTCAGAGTTGACGTCACAATATGGCCAAGGTATTTGAAGGACTCCACTACTTTAATCGGTTCACCTTTAAGTGAGACTACAGGAATGTTTTCGGGGCCACGACCAGATCTAAAAATTATTATTTCTGTTTTTTTGGAATTATATACGAGACCATGACTGCTAGCAAAGTCTTCGCATATCTCCAACAGTTTACGCAAACCTCTGATCGATGGACTGAGCAGCACCATGTCATCCGCATAACTCAAATTATTGAGGTATCGATTATCGATTTTGAGCCCTACATTAGTGCTGCTCAGTCTCACGATCAGGTCATTTACATAGATGTTAAATAGATCGGGTGAGGTCAATCCACCCTGTCTTACCCCGCACATCAGACCAAAACTATCAGAAAGCATATTGGCCCAGCGCACATTATTGGTCTGATGCTTATACCAATAAGCTAATAGATCCACAACGCCACTGGGGGCCTGAGCCCGACGTAGCTTGTTCCATAGAGTATTATGATCGAGGGTGTCAAATGCACGGCTAAGATCCAAAAAACATCCGTAAACCGATGTTTTTCTGTCACGGTAGGTGTTGACTATTTGTTTTAAAGAAAAAATAGCCGTGTCAGTTGACAGCCCCGGTCTAAACCCGAACTGCGCGTCATCAATCTCAAGGCACGGAGTGAGTTTCTTTTGCAGCAGTCTTTCAAACACCTTGGCCACAACGGTGGCCAAAGAAATCGGTCTATAATTATTGATACTAGATAAATCCCCTGTTTTATTTTTTACCACTGGTACCACAACAGTTTGGATCAGACTAGAGGGTAAATATCCAAACTTAATACATAAGCTGAACAGCTGAGCCAATAACTTACAAATGTGCGTTCCTGCGTAGTGCAGGTGTTCCAGGCTCAGGCCATCGTGACCCGGAGACTTTCCTCGTTTCATTTTCATTAGAACATTACAAACATCCTCGTCTGAAAAATTAAAAGGCTCCGGGTCACCCTGACCCTCACCTTCCACATGATCACATTTGGCCGTCGAAGGCATACAAAATTTATCTTTAAATAAGTTGGCTATTTTCGCTTTGTCATTTTCCTTTTCTATACTAACTGGCAGCGATATTTTATTACTAAACTTCTTCGTGTCCTTCCAAAATGCTTTAAAATTTTTGTTAAACTTGTGTTTCGCAAGTAAATTTAACTTTATTTTCTCTTGGTTATTTTGAACATATTTTAGGCTAATTTTAAATTCCTTACGCGTAATTCTCATTTGCTCATAGTAGTAACCAGAAGTTGGTCTACCAACCAGATTCCATTGCTGAAACATAAGCTTAGCCTTATAATGCTTATCCTTTACGTGAAAATTCCACCCAATAAGTTTCTGATTAAACGGGTTCTTTACTGAACAGCTAAGTATCGCACCCCTTTGCAATATACTTATTATTTTCGTGTATACCTCGGAAATATACTGGATATGGTCAAAATTTGTCAAAGATTCCAAATTAAAATTATTTACATTACAATATAAAATTAACTTACTCAATTCATTTTCACAGTAATTACTATATGCAGTTATTTGACTCTGTTCTCTAGATCCCCATATGATATTTTTCAAATGTAAATTAGTAATATCACAGTCTACTTTATCACAGATAATTTTATCAATATCGCATACAATTACCAGTGGCAAGTGGTCTGACCACCTGACGTCATAAATAACATACACATTACTAACTATACTCGACGCGGCCTCCGACACAAGGCAGTGGTCAAGCCAGGTACACGTCCCGTTCGCGTCACTGATATACGTATAGGTATCCGAACCACTACCTAGCACAGATATGTCCTTACATTCTAGTTTTTGTTCAGTACAATAACTAGTTAACTCACGACCGAACAAAGTATTCAGATGAGCGTTGAAATCACCTAAAACAAATACATTTTCAACGGCAACACTTTCAATTATCGCACTTATGTTTCCCAGACACTGAATGAACTCAGGTAGATTATCATGACAGTCAGTAGGCATGTACACGCTAAATACAAGTGCATTATATTTACCACACAGGCGCACCGCAAGGATTCGGTTATTGTCGCATGGTATTAACTCAACCTCTGTAAACACAGATTTATCCCATAGGATGGCTACTCCTCCGTATGGTCGACCTTTAATTATACCAGCGCTGGTGTCCATCGCTGAAACTCCATATGCACCAAACTTGTCGTCAATACTATTCAGGAAGCTTAAATCATGCGAAAAAAGCCATGTTTCTTGCAGTGCAATAATCTGATGTATCTTACACATGGAACGGATATTATCAACTGATCTTTTAATAGATCTACAGTTGAAGGATACCATGGTGACTTTTTTAGTTTCCATTTCTTGCTACTTCTTTACCAGGGCTGGGCACGGTAAAAGCAGAACGTTTCTGTGTAAATTTCCGATATTCTATGCCAATAGGCCAAAAGTCAGGTTTTAAAAATACTTCTTCCTTTTCCTTTGAAATCGTTAATTTAAAAGAGGAAAAAGTTGTCTCTTTAAATTGTTTGAGTAAGTCTACACAGACCACAGCCTCTCCCGAGTCAATAATAAAATTTTCAAGGTCTTTGGTAGTAGTACTTTTGTCAAATCTTGATACGTATATATAAGAAAACCGTGGCGCTACTTTAATTTTGTCAGATGTTAAAGCAGCCTGTCCGCAACTATTTTTCACACTCTTCCTCTTTTTCTTACGGTTTATTACTGTCGTAAACTTTTCTTCGTCTACTATCTCTCCAACTCGCTCCGACTCTCGCCCGAGAGATGGTTGAATTGGTCGATAATGCTGTTGTGACCCCGCTAATTCAACGAAGCGATTTTTATTACGACTAGTTCGACCCTTATTAGTAGCAGCTTGTTTCGTAGGTAATATGCCAGTGTTGCTACGAGGTGCGGTCGGCGGCGGAGGCGGGGGGGCCGCTCGCCCGAGCAGTGCCTTTACGTAACTCTCAGCTGATACCTGCTGCGTATCGACAGGCTGGCGTACCGGTGAATGCGTGTTATGATTCACACTTTTGCGTAGGGTAGACGAACTTATTATCGTGTCGTTACTGAGATTAACTTGATCTATTTCTTGCCTTAAATTTTGAATTTGTGTTTGTAGCGTATCTGTAACGGTCAATGGTGCATAGGAAGATGAGATATCACTAACTTGTTTCTTAAGCACAAGAATGTCTTTCAATAACGTCGTAACATCGATGTAGTCAAAGCTTATAGGTGGAAGACGGTTAAGATTTTGCGCAACCAACGTAGGTAGCTTATTGGAGTTTTCTTTTAGAAGTTTAATGATGTCCTGTAGATTACGCTTAATTCTACCTTCACCTTTTCTCAGTTGTAATCTTGCTGTTTGAAGATGGTTATAGATAACCGACTTCGCACTCTCAATTTCTTCCTCAGTGAAGTTACTTTCACAAATTTGCACTATGCTTTGTTCGTCCATTACATCCGTCTTCGCATTTATAAAGCAAAGCACTTCGTTTATGATAACATCACAACGGATAATCACGTGACGACCTAGTGTTCGGATACACTTAAAATTGCAATGATACAGAAACCAACATGAGAATATTGGAATTGCGGAAATGACGCACACGATGACCCTTTCACCTTCACAGACAGGTATTTCGTAGGTAAAATACCTCTGCAGGACCGCAGCCAGATATCTACTCACAAATTTGTAGGTTACTGCGGCAATCTTGAAGCTTGTTTCAAAACCTTAAAGATGATCGCGAAGACTGACGTTCACAGTCTTGGAAGCGTTTCTCAAAGCGTAGCAGCTCCGATACAAAATCGACAAGTCATGACAGTCGGATATGGCACGAACTTGATGATATGTTTTCTTGATTTGAAGGGGCTCACTGCACTATTAATTTGCACTATTTTGAAATTGTAACAGCAGCTGTTCTTCTTCACCATTGAAGGGAGGGCATAGGCACCACAAAGAAACTCCGCTGTTTTCCACCGGAACTATATTGTCCACTGGTCTTGTTCCATACGAAGGACCAATTTATGTTCACCACAAGGTATAGTATTGGTGACATAAATGAAAACCATGAAATTTAACTTGTTTCACAATTTATTGATATTATAATAGTTATAATATTGTCTGGGTTCAATCTAAATCACACCGATTCATTCTTACAACGGAAGTAAGATCATTATGTTCGGATACATGTATCGAACAGTTGTGATCACCCTGGTTCGTTGGTAACACCGAAATATACCAAACATTATATAGGGCTATAAATCCCTTTTCTAAAAATACCAATTTCAAGACCAAAAATTACAGGATTATCCAGATAGGAATGGATTAAAAACCTTAGTCAAAAAACAATTAGAAGCACCTTCGATTTTAAAATTTTCTTAGTTACTTTAATAGATATCACCAAAATGTATGATATTTTTTTACTATAAAGCAATTCAACTGGTGTCGGTGATTAAAGGAAAATGATTGTTAAAGGTGTTCGAAGGTTTGAAAATTTTAAGGCATGCGGCTCTGTGTATGTCTGATGGTCAACAAATATTGTTCAAAACCTAATGAATGGTGCGAGAATGCGACCGCTATATATTATCATATCATACTCGAATATATAATGGCCGTCGCTAATTGGTTTTTGCTATTTATATTTTGAACTTACATCTATGTATACTGATTTATGCAATAAACGTTTAAAATTGAAATTTAAATTTAACAGTATTAGTTGCGCTTAAGGTGCCCACGCAATGACGAAAATGACAAAGAAATATCCAAAAAAAGTTTCTTAATGTCGAAGTTCGCAAAAAAATGTACAATACCAGGATGGACAAAAACGAAACAAAAATATGTTCGCGCAAAGTGCGTAACGTGATACTGGCCACTTGCATTTTTAAACCTGAACTAATAAGTGGCTTTATTTAGTTTAATGACTTTGCTTCTTCTGTAATAACGTTAAAATAAAAAGTTGTAAATATGATTTGAGATTTTATGAAGATAAGTGTTTTGTGAACTGATTAAGCCCTTATTTTTAGATGAATTCTTTTCATGTACTGAAAGTGTAAGAATAACAAACAAACAGACAGTACAGTTTATAGAGTTCATAATTAATATGGATACTATGCGTTCAGCTAAGTCTTGGCGAATGGTTCAGCTTATTTCAAAATATGGTCCTTATAATATAATGTAGGTTAATATTCCTTCCAAGTTATAATATCAACTTTGTGAGTAGTCCACCGAGAATCGAACCCGGAACCTTTGCGCCGCAGGCAGTCGCACTACCATTGGTCGTCAAGTATTGTATCAGTACCAGTTAGACTAACATTATATGAAATGGTGACACCTCTATAATATACTCTTTGACATGACTTCCGAATTTCATTTGAATTTCGTTCCTTCCGGCGAAGTAGGACTCTTAAGTCATTACGCTTCTGTAATTTATAGTAAATCCTAGTTTTTATAGGCAGAATGCATAAAGTAGGTCATTATGCAACTGTTTTCGAATTCATAATTCGAACATTATGAGACGAGTGTAGATAAACGTTATATATAGCACATTCAGTTTCATAGTAAGATACAGTCATGCCATAAAGTGTCAAATATGATCATCATTTTAAAAATTAGTCAATTCGATTTTTCTATAAAATAAATATATGAATGAACTAAGTAAATTAATATATGTTACGCAGTATGATTGTTTACAAAAAGTCCTTCTAAATTCGCGATAAACGTCCTGTCTGGCCGTTTTCGCGCCGCCGCTGACTATAATCCGACCTTTCGATCTTTAAAGATATGCAACAGATTTCGATGTGGTCTTTTTTAATACATAGAGTAATTCTAGAGAAAGGTTTTATGTATAATTTATGCCGGGAAAACAATCACATTTTCACTGAAAACGGGTAGCAGCGGGTGACAAGTTTCTTCTGAAACTACCTACCAATAATCTATTTGTCCAGTTCCAGGCAATAATGGACAAGTTATTTGAGTCATTCGAGGGCGTTCCCGTGAACAACTTCGCTGAATTCTCCGCCGGAGTGTTCAACTGGCTCGAGGAATACTGCAAGCCTCAATCGCTCAGGACCATGGTGCACGGCGTGCTCAGGGAACAGAACTATACACAGTAGGATATAACACAACTATACACAGTAGGATGTAAAAAAACTATACACAGTAGGATATGACATAACTATACACAGTAAGTACAGTAACAAGCTGTTCAACTGGCTCGGGGAGTGACAGGACCATGGTGCATGGCGTGCTCAGGGAACAGAACTATACACAGCAGGATATAACACAACTATACACAGTAGGATATACCACAATTATACACAGTAGGATATGACACAACTATACACAGTAGAATATAACACAACTATACACAGCAGGTTATAACACAACAATGCACAGTAGGATATAACACAACTATACACAGCAGGATATAACACAACTATACACAGTAGGATATAACACAACTATACACTGTAGGATATAACACAACTATACACAGTAGGATATAACACAACTATACACAGCAGGATATAACACAACTATAAACAGCAGGATATAACACAACTATACACAGCAGGATATAACACAACTATACACAGCAGGATATAACACAACTATACACTGTAGGATATAACACAACTATACACAGTAGGATATAACACAACTATACACAGCAGGATATAACACAACTATATACAGCAGGATATAACACAACTATACACAGTAGGATATAACACTACTATACACAGTAGAGTGACAGGCTGTTCAACTGGCTCGGGGAGTGACAGGACCATGGTACTTCTCCAGTCGAGCTTCTGCTCCCCACCATACAGTCAGGTGTAGATTTCATAACCCCCGGGGCTAAAAACAGAACAGAACAGAACTATACACAGTTTATACACAATACAGTATTGTCATCTAAGCCATATTTGAAAATGCAAATGCTATGGCAGAGGGTCCATTTTCCTTTGTAGACGTTTCTTGTAGTATGGAACTGACAGCTGTCAAATATGGCTTATTGGGATGGACTTACTTTAGTTATGGAGGTAGCTGCAAATATTTAAAGGAGTACATGAAACTGAACAACTTTCCCCAATAGTGTTGGTTAGTAAAAACACTTCATTTGCCTTCTATTTATACTGTGAATATTTAACAATGGTTTTGTGTGTACATTTACTGCAGAGTTTTAATTTTTCTACTTGTTGTGCTGAAATATTTTTTGTAAAGTTAATATAAGAATACCCGACCGATTTCGTCTTCATTTTATCTAACAATACAATATCAATCAGAGTATGTTTCTTCAATAAAATGTTCATAATTATAAAATGCAAATAATAAAAAGAAATGTTTTAGAATTCTTCACAAGCACTTGCCATACGTACCTATTCTTATTTGAAACGTTTTAATTGACTAATTATTTAACGAGTATTCGTGTAACTTTATTTGTGAATGCAATTGCAAGTAATTTTTTTTTTAACAAGCAAAATTTTCTACCGCGGGCAGGATTTGAACCTGCAACGTTCGCCATCACTTGTGGCCCCTTCCATTTGGGTTAACGCGGCTCATCCATTGCAAGCGAATTTTGCAAGTGTATCTTGATGCCAATTACGCGTGTCGCGGCTCTATCTACTGGGTTAGTTTTGCAGGTTCAAATTCTGCCCGCGGTAGAAAACTTTGCAAGTTTCATAAAATTGTATACTCAATACGGAAAGTGTTTTAAAAATGTGGTATTGCAAGTTATTGTTAAATAAATATATTGGCTATCGAAGCTGTCGAACTTAGTTTTAAACGGTTTAGAAATAAGTGAAATGTTCCATATGATATAAGTAATATTTTTTTATTCTATTAAACGATACGTCGTCATTATGATTGTATAAAATTTACATGTTTATATTTTAATTTTAAATACTATTATCATAAGTATATTATTATAATGTATATTATTTAATGTTAAATACTATTATCATAAGTATATTATTATAATGTAATGGGGAGTTGGGAAAATAATAACTATGAAAATAATTACATATTTGCCTTCCTTCGAGGCCTTATTAAATAATAGTTATTTGTACAACAAGAGAACAAAGTAAATTTTTGCTGCGCTGCGAGTTCCGCGATTGAATCCCGAGCTAGGTAGTATGAAATTGAATCACGAGTGCAGCGAGTGATTCTAGAATAGACTCCTGACCGCAGTGAGGGATTCAAAGGACCGGGGCAGCAAAAACTTTGTCCTCGCGTGTTATATACATATAATTTTTTCACCTCATCCAGTGAGAAATTATTGAACTTTGTTACTACCTGTTGAAATATGATATTCTAAATTCAAATCACTTTACTTCACACTGTGAGTAAAAGAAGTTTTTATACACAGTGTGAGGCAAAGTGAGGCCGTGAATAAAATTGACTTTTGCTAAATGGTTATACGCTGCAAAACGGTTATTTTCAAACTGGAGAGGTGTAAATTACGTAACTTTATGATGATTGATTGGCATTATCAGCAAGACTTAAAGCCACGTGGATACTCAATAAATTTTAGACTCCTAAATGGGTCTTGATATTGACCTGCTGCTGGTAGTACTTTGCAAAATAAATCATATTCAGTTGTTGTTGCAAATCGAAGTGAAAAATAATGTAGCTCTTTATAAATTTTATATAATGAAATATATACGAATTGTTTTACAAATGAGTTTTTATTTACATCTCTGCTCTGATTGGTACAGAGTAAATACATGTTTTTTATATAAGTTCAGGCTTAAATATACACTTTTATATAAAAAATTACATGAAGCTCGCAGGAGTAGGTATATTTTTAAATTTTCTTTGGTAGTTTAATACAACTTTTTACATTTTGAAGATAAGCGCCAACGCTGCGTCGAGCAGGCTGCATGAGCAGGCTGGATTCATCAAAATGCAAGAGCAACGCGGGCTGGGCGACCCGCGTTACGCAGCGCTGCTCCTGTATTTTACCGAATCTAGCCCGCGCGCGCTCGATGCAGCGTTGGCGCTAAAAGTACATACCTATACAAATACATTCTGGACAGTAGTCTACCTATTCAATATGAGTTACATATTTATCTTATTATACTATTTATACATGTAATCAAAGTAGCTACAATATTATGATATCAGTTTTTGTTCCCATTCGCCACTATTAGCGATTCAAGTAGTGGTAAATGAGAGTAAAAGATAATAATCAGCCTTTGTATAAGTAAATAAACAAATATATCTTTACAAATGAAGAGGTAGGTGAGGTAACTTGTGTCGTTGTTTTCTCGAGTTCATAAATATTCATGTCTATTAAAATAACAAGGTGCGGTCAACTTGTCTGACGATCTTATCCAGAAATTGATTACCTATTAATGTGACTTTCTGTATTTACAAATTATTTATTACAGAAGCTTTACTTTCAGGTCATATTATACTTATAAAATGATTCCTTACGTTACGTACACAAAGTTGAAAACTCTTTGTCTAATCTTAGAGGCCGCTGCATTTTCTTTTCATATCTTTGTCGTATAAAAGAGATCCATTTCGCTACACACATTGTACCCGTTCCATTAATCACTCGAAAAACATCATGTCGGGATTAGAACCGTATTTTGGAATAAGGAATTTGATTTTATTATTATTATTCACTAGCTTTTGCCCGTGGCTTCGCACGCGTTAATTTCGTAGTAAAACAATTCCCCTGGTGAGAAGAAAATGTAAATGTTTAATGCTTTTTATGGCATTAATTCATAATTCATACTACATTCAGCGAGTACCTACCTACGGTACCAGTACCTTAGTACATTATCTTATTCATCTGTGGGTACCAGATATGTTACATTAAATAGAAAATGTGTTCGAATACGTGACGTTCGAATTTTGAAATCATGAAAAAGAAAATGTGTCAACCTATAGGACAGGCAAATTGCGACAGATGGTACACTGCTTGTAATTCTGCCTATTAACACCTAGTAGAACCTACCATGGTAAAATAATAGATAATGCATCAACAGAATACGGTGAAAAATACAACGGCCCATGTGGCTGGTGTAGTAGTGGACTGCCTGCGACGCAAAGGTTCCGGGTTCGATTCCCGGTGAGACACTCACAAAGTTGATATTATCACTGTGAATTTGTGTCAAGTCTGGTTAGGACATTGCAGGCTGAACCTAAACCAACTGATGATTTGAAATGAAATGGTAAAAACTAAAAGTGCCTCGGAGGACACGTTAAGCCGTCGGTCCGGGTTGCTGCCTATGATTACTTAGACAGCAGTCCCTACACAACCATGTCAGAGGCCTACTTGCAGTAAAAGGCGGTTGAAAGACTGACACCAGGGATAATCGAGTCGTTCGCCGACTCGGTGTACCACTCGAAAAGAAGAAGACTAAGGACCTAAAATATTTGTTTTATTCATTTCTATATGCTACTAAAAAACGGCTCGCACCAAACAACGCTACCATATTGTGCCAACTCCCATGTGAAATTGTTGGTATAAAACAATTCTATAACACGGCATATTTCAGCCGTGAAAGTTACAGTTACACCCTCTCGCTTTCCGTCGGTTGAGACAGCAAAGTTATATCTCCCATGGGAAAGCTCTCATTCCTGCGTCCGTAGGCGTCGTGCTTGTGTCCATTGCGGGGCGTGCCGCAGCATAGTCGCTTGAGGACGCAAGCGTAGCATAGAAGTAAAGACAGCATCAGCAACAGTCCTATGGTCACGGTCACTATGAGGAGAATCCGCAGCTCGCCGTTCGCTTCTAGGCCAGCGTTGGAGTTGCGACCCATGGTCGGTGATACTGGCACTGATGATGCCTGAAAAGAGAAGAAAACTTATTTATTTTATTTTAGATAGGAAAACCAACAGCGAACATAACAAAGTACTTAAGAACTATAGAAACAAACAGCCAATTATTAGGTCCTTACATATGAAATTGTCGTTTTGTCGTACTGGCCACTTTGATCACAAATTTCTCCTATTTGGTTAGGAATTCGAAATTCAAATTTATACAGCTATTTCCACATGTAGTTGTGTTTCGTAAACCGTCATTTTTACTTATCTTTTTTCTGTTTGCATCGCTCAATTTACAAAATGGAAAATTTGAAATATCGCGTTATTTACGAGTACGAGTTCCACCGTGGCACCAGTCCTGCGGAAACGGCTCGAAGGGTTAATGATGTGTATGGCGGTTGTGTCGCAAAAGAAAACACAGTGCGTTTTTGGTTCCAACGTTTTCGTTCTGGAAATTTCGACCTGCAAAACAAGCCTCGTGGACGGCCGGAGACCCAAGTTGATAATGAAGAATTGAAGGATATTGTGGAAGCGGATCCATCGCAAACCACGTCCGAATTAGCTGCAGGCTTCGGTGTTAGTGATAAAACTGTTTTAATCCACTTGAAGCAAATTGGAAAGATTAAAAAACTTGAAAGGTGGGTTCCTCACGAATTGAGTGAAGCAAACCGGCAAACGCGCTTCAACTGCTGCGTTACATTACTTGACCGGCACAATAACGAAGGGATTTTAAATCGAATCATTACCTGTGATGAAAAGTGGATTCTCTACGATAATCGGAAGCGCTCATCGCAATGGCTGGACCCTGGCAAGCCAGCCAAAGCCTGCTCCAAGCGAAAATTGACTAATAAAAAGTTACGTGTAAGCGTTTGGTGGACTAGCGCCGGTGTCGTTCATTACAGTTTTCTCAAATCTGGCCAGACGATTACGGCAGATGTCTACTGTCAGCAATTGCAAACCATGATGGAAAAGCTAGCTGCTAAACAACCGAGGTTGGTCAATCGCTCTACGCCACTGTTGCTTCACGACAACGCTACTGCACAACAGACGGCTAGCAAATTAGAAGAGCTTCAATTGGAATGTCTAAGGCATCCACTGTACTCCCCGGACCTTGCTCCAACAGATTACCATTTTTTTCGAAATTTGGATAACTTCTTGCAAGGGAAAAAATTGAACTCAGATGGGGCAGTCCAAATCGCCTTCAAAGATTTTATTGATTCCCGTCCGAATGGTTTTTTTAGTAAAGGGATCAATGAACTACCTATGAGATGGCAAAAGTGCATAGATTACAATGGCTCATACTTTGATTAAATAAATATACTATATTAAAAAAAATCGACTTTTTGTTCCTCCCATACAAAACGCCAATTTCATATGTAAGGACCTAATATGTATCCACACAAAGACAACAAAGTATATTAAAAAAAAAGAAGAACACTTAGAGTAAATATTAAATACCAACGAAATACAACAGCATTAATCACACATACCAAAATTGAAACTAATATTTATTTATTTAGCCTATAATCTGAGAGAAGCGGATTTCAGTGCTATGATTTCTGGTAGATTTTGTTTAAATCGTTATGGATTAAACAAATACAAGTGTGTGTAACTTTGTGAATGAAAACCAGTGCTGCTCTATATTGTGCATTCCTTGCACTGAGCCACGGCATTTTGCATCGCTGCAGCACACATGTGCATTTAACTGTGTAAGTATTTGCCTTGTTTTATTCTGAACTGTATTTACTCATTTTTTTCTTTTATTGTTGAATGTATGTGTGTGTTGTTCATTATGCAATAAACGTTTAATCTATTTATCTATCTAACAGTTTGATTGAAATTGTAATTTGTCGACTTAAAACACGAATTGAATTAAGATAATACAACTAAATAACAAAGTATGGGGCAATGTTCACTGAAACAAAGGTTTTTTAAAAGATAAATTACGTTTACATCGAGTTACGACTTACAAGTATGTGTAATTTTGTAACATTGTGATTGAAATTGTAATTTGTCGACTTAATACACTAATTGAATTAACTACATACAATTTAATAACAAAATAATGGGCTTTGTTCCCTGAGATATATTTATTAAGAGAAATTACATTCACATCGAGTTACAAATTTTTAAGTGATGGGGGCAGCACCTAGCCTATGTAATCCCCTTAACATCGAATCATAATTTCTTAAGTGAAGAGGGCAGCAGAGCAGGTTTTAAAGAAATTAGTTATTTTAGTCCTCTCGTGAGATAGTCAGCCTATAAATTAACCGATTCTGTAAATCTTTTATTTACGTTCGAAATGACCCGAGCAAATGGTCATTTTGTTCGAGTTTAATCTTTTTCCAAGAAAATATAAACTATAACTCCTACGTCTGTCTTTTACTGCCGTGGCGGGATAAGCTTGACAGTCCTGAGTAATTCATTACTTTTATTGCAGTTGCAATGGTAGTTTAATGCCCAGTTGCCAAGTCAATAACAGCAGGATGGCGTAGGTAGGTAGTAAACAAGGCAATAGAAATGAACGTTACGGGTACTCGTAATCTTGACGTAGCGGTGTCTACGCGCGTAGCAGTTTTTGCTACGAAGTTTTCTAACCTGGCTACCTAAGTTAAAATTAGGTAGATTGTGAATTAACTATGTTATTTAGAGATTTCTGTTTTTCTTATGCATTTAGTAAAGTTTTTTTATATTATACTAATGCTACGGCGTAGTAGAAATACATACGGTTTATGCAGGCTTGTACATAGTAATGGTGTTTATCTTCGTGATTAACGTGTTTACATTCAGAATCGATTTCACGAAATTTGCCAGTTGCTACGGCGTAGCAAAAGTCTACAATCATAGCTTGTTTGTTTTTGCTTTTTAAAAAGTGCGGAGTTCATAGATTTCAGCATCCCATACTAAACATTTCGATCATAATAACAAAGAATCGTGTTTGTTTATCAAAGTACTCGTATGTTAGGGTAATGACTGTACAAACTTTCAGAGCGTATTAAAGACGTGAAACTGAAAAAAAAACTTAGTTCATTTATTTCGAAATAAAAAAAGACAATATTAAGTCTTTCCATACACCTTTTTTGCTCTTGTGTATGGGAGAACCAAATATTATACGTACTTCTAAAAAATGTTACTATAAAGTCATTCAGTCTCTCGTCTAGAACATGCCCTGAAAGTTTGTATTGTACCGTTATTTACCTAACACACCGTATTAAGGGATACTTACATACATAAATCACGCCTATATCCCTTACGGGGTAGGCAGAGCATTAACGGCCGTAAAACGGATATTAACACCACTTCTGACAAAAGTTTGAGGGTCAATCAGATAACTGTGTATCACTATAGTGACAGGTTGTCAGCCCATCGCCTGAAATTGCAATACACATCTAACCCTCAAGTCCCTTAGTCGCCTCTTACGACACCCAGGGGTAAGAAATGGGGTGATGCTATTCTAAGCCGGCATCACACGGTATTAGGGATACTTAATATACATTAAAAACTTGATTTCAGCAGCCAGATTATATAACACACACATACACATTTCACGCCTATTATCTCCTGCGGGGTAGGCAGAGCGTAAACGGCCGTTTCATGGCAGTTTCATGGCCTATCAGTATTCGGAGGGCTGGGCTGTACCTCACACCCCGCATACTCATAAAGTCCTATTAAATTCAGTGCAAATAAATTCGTTGAATAAGTAGGTATTCGGGGGGCTGTCCCTTACACTCAGTATACAAAATACGCCGCCTTCTATGTCGCCACGCCGCCAGCTACTATCAGACTCGCCGGCACGGGTCATTAAACTTTCTAATTTGAATCTCTCTGAACGCCCCAACGAATTTAAACTGAAATTTCTTGATCATTGACGCTCGCTATTATTACTCGGACATGGAAATATGACACACTGTGGCGAAGGATGCACACGAAACTATTCCCATCGGCTTAGCTTTTAAAATGGCACACCATGCTTGCATATTTGTTTCAACCGACCATCTTATTTTGATGGACGAATGCCAACAACTCACGAAATTAGGCGGCTAAAAAATTTCGAGTTTGTATGGCCGAAAATGTGCAACAGTAAAGTTTTTGTAAATTTTCGAATCTCATATTGATATTGTTCTGCTACGGTTTAAATTACCCTTCGCTACTGTGAAACATAGTCTGATCTGAATTAAAAAGAATCAGTTGAATGCACATTTGCCACCGTCGTCAGTAATTAAAAAACTTTTTGTCACAAGGATCGTCTGGATCTTTCGAGCAACAAGAGTAGTTACTACCCTGTCAACAATCGGAGGTTCGCGGAAGCCTTTAAAACTTTATTATAAAAGGACAAACAGTCTAAGTAGAAAGGCTCATGCAAACTCAACTAACAAGAAAATTAATTTGCAACCGTTCAACGATCGTTGGAGCCACATAAATTTATCAAATATTTTTATTTGATATTTTATTTGTCTATCAAATTTATCAATAAATCTCGGTTAATATAATATAAGCAGAACACACATATTATATGTATACACTACTATACTATACTCAAAACATATTTACAAACAAAAATTAAAATAATCATTAAATTCATATTTAATTTTTAATTTTTGTTTGCTCTGATTGACAGACGCATGACTACACTTTGATAACAACATTATTTTGAATACTAACTTCCAACTTATTATTCTCGTACTTGATTATAATTATTACTTATTTCCAACTTAACTTAGATTGTGTGACCTACATAACAATAGGTATCTGGCCTTATACATCGGAAATACAAACTCATATAACTTTAAATATTTCATAATAATACTCTTTGGAAGAAAACCTAATCTTCCAAAGACTACAAAAGTATGTTTCTTACTCACTTCTGAATACCTTACCTTGCTAGATATTTTTGGAAGGCACATTATACGAGGCGCAGGTGTGTGACAGTTACAAATAGTGCTCTAATGTAGTGGACAATAATAGCGAGGTTATTCTCTAAGTAAGAAATAAGTCTAGTGGGTTTCTACAATGGTAATAGGTATTCGGTAATGTTTATATGTAACATGGATAGGACAATAAAAGGTTAATTATATGCATGTACGTAAATCTTGATTTTATATTAAATCTATTTAGTTTATCGGTGGTGGTGGCATAAAGATGCTGTGTGATTAACCTGGCAAGCCCCGAGAAAGTGCCTTTATTTTTAGTTTAATTTTTTCTCCCGCCGCAGCCGGTTTTCTACCAGGAAAGTACATCATTTTTATATAATTTTAAAGAAGAAAATTATGTTTATAAAATTTTTTTTTTTTTATTATGACGAATTATGACGTCAATAAGTGATAGCACTGGTAATTTCATTTATTTAAGCGTCGTTTCGGAACACATGAGTTTATTTACATACATTCATATCTCGTTTTCCGTGGTTGCGTAAATCATTCAAGATCTATGTACAGTCAAGATCAGTCTGGGTTAGTCAGTTTAGACTTTGGACTTAAGCCCGTTCTTATGCCGCGCGCATTAACCTTACACTGGTGGTTTGAGTGTCTAACCGTACGCGAGCTTGACTGTACATGTACAGTCGGTTGTAGCACATAAGGTAACAGGGGGGCTCCAAAAGAACTGAATTATTTTTGTCACCAGCAATATTTTTTTCTTGACATGAATATATATCAGTAGAATATAACTTATTTTATGAGAATAAGTATTTTTTTTATTAACTGGGGATAAAAATAATTCAGTTCTTTTGGAATACCCCTGGTACCTTATGTGCTACAACTGACTGTACAATATCTAACAATACGAAATATTGATTTATATGAAGTTAGAGTAAGATTAACCCTCACGCAAACTGAACCCTGGGTATCCCAGGAGGGTAATACATTTATTGTTTCGAAAAGCTACCATGTAAAATAAACCTGAGCAAGCACCTACTTGTTTATTCGTTGGTCGATAATGTGATGGGTTAATACTTTACTACTTGGTCTACTACTAATTTACTATAATAAGGCATAACTTTCGGTAAGAATAAAAAAGGCGAAGTTTTTAATAAGTGTTTAAAAATAAAATATACTTTAAACCAGCTTGATACAAGTAAAATAACAGAAACTTGACATAAACAAACTAATCTAAGTACATAACACAACACGGCACCCTGACAGGTCTGTCGGAAGATGGCGGCAAATTTGAGTATTGGCACAGAAAAATTCGTTGGTTGTTTGTTTGCCTGCGTCTCTAAATGGCGGTTTCGTTCATTTTTAATTTTGCTTTTTATCTGTTAATTGCTATTTTAGTATGAATTTAAACACTAGAAACTAAATGTTTCAACCATTGAATGAGTCAGTGTACGTTGATGAGTGAATTTAAAAATAATTCGCTTTTCTGCCATTTTTGGATGGTCGCAAGCAATCACCACTTAGGATCATTGTGCTGTGTTCACAACTATACGTTACCACCTATCTACATTACCTAGCTAAAAAAAGAAATCACTTTTCTTGAGTACCCACTCAACTCGGGGTAAATTGGCAGCTACGAGAGATGGTTCGATCTTTTATTTTTCAGTCCCTTTTATAAAATTAATTCTTAATCTTTTTTCAATGAACCGCCATTCTAATGATTATTTGGTTTTTCCTTTTTCATCGTCTTTGGTGTCTGTCTGTTGAATAGTTAATTGCTTCAAAAGTCCAGTAATAATCACCCCTTAACGAATGCAGGCTACTATTTCTAAAATTAATCTATACCCTTATGTCTATACCATTAATTCTATCGTTCATACTCACATACCTATTAATGTGTTTGCACGTCGAATGTAATATGGCCATATTTATAGGTATTTATATTTATCTACACTCGTCTCATAATGTTCGAATTATGAATTCGAAAACAGATGCATAATGACCTACTTTATGCATTCTGCCTATAAAAACTAGGGTTTACTATAAATTACAGAAGCGTAATGACTTAATGAGAAAACTCTTAATACGATAAAGTTGAGAAATGAAACGAAGTTTTTTTTTTGCCAATACTCTTATTGCCAACTTCCGCCTGTTTCCAAACGCATGGGAACACAGAGTTCCGCACCTGTCAGTTGTTGTTGTATGGTAATGTTGCGTTTGTTTTATTAGGTTGTTGTTGAGATGTTGTTTAGTTGTTGTACCGATGTTGTCCAGTTGTTGTTCAGATGTTGTTCAGATGTTGTTCAGTTGTTGTTCAGTTGTTTTTCAGATGTTGTTCCGATGTTGTTCAGATGTTGTTCAGTTGTTGTTCAGATGTTGTTCAGATGTTGTTCAGTTGTTGTTCAGATGTTGTTCAGTTGTTTAGGTAAGTCACTCCACATCTAAACAACTGCTAAATTACAGAATTTTCAAAAATTCATATCAAGCCATATTACGTTCTCGTATTGAATTTGTCCTTGTATCGGGCCTTGCAATGGCCGGTGCGTACGTTTAGAAAAGTGTTTCTGAGTTTTTTTTGGAGAGTGTAGATAAAATAGTGTATGCAACTGCTATAATTAGGCATTAGAATGCTCGTGTCAAACTATTATCACACTCGGCTGCGCCTCGTGTGATAAACAGACACTCGCATTCTAATGACCCCCATTATACGACAGTTGCATAAACTACTATTATTGTACTGTGTTTTTGGAGACTGAAATATTACAAGACACATCTGTCTTACGTATTAAAAAGTAATTGCGAGTACCTAAAAAGTTACCAGAAAATGTGAAATTACTATATTTCACAATCGTACAACAAAGAAAATTCTGTGAAAATGTAGGGACAGTTTTAAGAAAGTGTAATTTGTTTTGTATCCTGCTGTGTAGAAGTACCAAAGAAGTACCTAAAGCGTAAAAAAATTCACTCCAGTACAATGGAAATTTGATCTACTCTAGTTGAGGTAATTGTGTTTTTCTGTGGGGAAAAACTAATCGAACTTGGAATTAGCTGGTATTACAAATAGTCCTATAAATAACTTATTGATAAAAATATTTGTTCATCTAAACTTTTCCAATTGATGTATACTATATTGTAACAACCCCGCCCGCAGTCGATATTTTTCTATCTCTTATTTTCATTACCGAGTTCCGTGATTGGTTCGTTCGCTTACCACTGATAATAATCAACAAATCGCAAAAAATCGTCAAGTATGTTATGAGTACTGATATCAAATATATTTATCCAAAATATTTAATCGTTACAAACAACATTTTTGCCAAGACAGTAGGTATTTTTTTTTTGAAAACTTGCAAAATTTTCGAGTGCGGGCAGGATTTGAACCTGCGACTTTCGCATTACTAGTGGCGACGCCTCTTCCATCTGGGCTACCGCAGCTCCAGCAAGTTTTCAAAAATTGTATACCTAACACGGGAAGTGTTTTAAAAATTTGGTACACAGTAGGTATTGTTTAAGGTATGCGAAGTTTCCTGTAGGGGAGTTTCATGTCGTCATTGGTTCAGACCGACATCCGTTGTGAAACTCTACACAAGTTCACAAGTTGGAAAACTTTGACGTCAGGGGTGGTCCAGTTGGAAGTGGGCAGGAAGCGGCGATCCAATCTCGTACCAATTTGCTGAAGCATTATGAAATCTTTGTACTTACAGAGGAGTTGTGAACTTGTTCCTACCTACATTTTATTGTGGCCAAGTTTTTGTAATTTTTTGCGCAATTACGGCGAACATTCGGTTAGCCGTTTTTTGATGTAAGAATCTCATTTTTCGTTTGTTTGTGACATTTGCGAAATTGAATGAATATCGTTTCGCCACTTTCAAAACGTATATCAGGACACATTTGAAGTTCCTGAAATACTTTGTGTATCAGTATTTCCGGCAATTGCTTATAATTTATAATGCGCACTGCTAAAGAGTGGAACTCACTACCTGCGTCTGTGTTTCCAAACGCATACAACCCTAATCTCTTCAAATTAAGAGTGAACAGGCTTCTTCTGGGTGAGCTCGCTCCATCTTAGACTCTGTCTCTGTCCTATGACCTAGACTAGAGTCAAGAGCAAACCCATCATTAATAAAATAAAAAATATTTTTTTTGCTTGAATGACGAACTTTTTATTTTAATTTTATCGGTATATTAATATAAATCTAACATGTAGAGCTAAAGAGTAATTGGTTCTTCTGGCTGTTGCCGACAGCTTACCACGTTTGCACAAACACTGTAACATTTGCTGAACAGAAACCGGTTCCCACTGCACTGTTTGTTTGAACTATTGAAAACGTATTACCAATGGCGACGAGCGAGTTTCATTTCAAAATGGCTGGCTAAAAATACATTGCTGAAAGCGGTTAAGATTTGTTTACATTCAACGTTAGTTACTTTCAAGTGAAATAATTTTTCATTTAGAATATATATGTGACTAAAAGTTAGCGTAGTTAACAGGTTACTTTGAATGATAAATTTACTATGATGTGCCGTGTGATGCCGGATTAGAATAGCATCACCCCATTTCTTTCCTTTGGGAGTCGTAAGAGGCAAATAAGGGACTCTAAGGTGTGTATTGCAATTTTAGGCGATGGGCAAACAACATGTCGCTATGGTGATACACAATTTTCGAATGACCCTCGAATATTTGTCAGACGTGGCGTAAATGTCCGTTTTTTCTGCCTATGCCTACCCCGCAAGGGATTATAGGCGTGATATGTGTGTGTGTGTGTGTGTGTGTGTGTGTGTATATATATAAATATACTAAGCTACTTACTACGAGGTCATGATTGGAGATACGAGTACTCTATGCTTATTTACAGGCCATAGGCAATATGTTACAGGCCATAGGCCATAGGTGTACCCGCTACAAGCTATAATAAGTACTATAATTTGACCCAAAAATAAGTCATATCCATTGAAAAACTACGCTTGTTTGTCTTGTCAATTTTTCCTAACTTTTGGTGTTTTATGCATCTCTTGATTGGGGCAGCTGGGTAGCTACTGGATGGCGAAAATGGAAGATCGTGCCTAATTGCTTACCCTGGGGGAAGCCTACGACCAGTACCCGATATTATCAAACTACAGGCTACAATTTTACAGGTGAAATTCGATGTTCATTGCGTAGTCGGTTAGCCATTATGATACCAGGAATATAAACAGGCTACGCAATGTACTAAGATTTTCACCTGTAGACTTGTAGCCTGTAGTTTCATAACATGGGCACCAGAAGTGGACTGCTATAGATAGGCTTATGTGATGTGATGAAGGTTGTAAAACAGAGTAAGTAAATTTCTGTAAGGGCTGTCTGGGTGCCGTCTTCCCGAATTTGATACTTAGCACTCGAGACGAAACGACATCTTGAAACATGATTCTTTTACGGCCATATCAAACCGTCCCTATATATGTGAAGTTATTTTGAGACATACTGTGCCGTATTATGCCGTGGGATACCGGCTTAGAAAAGCATCACCCCATTGCTTTCCCGCGGGTGTCGTAAGAGGCGACTAAGAGACTCGAGGGTTATTGCAATTTTAAGGGATGGGCTAAAAACCTCACAATATTCTGAATGAACCTCACATGTTTGCCAGACGTGGCGAAAATGTCCGGTTTTTAAGACCGTTTACGCTCTGCCTACCCCGCAAGGGATATAGGCGTGATATATGTTAGCATGTATGTATTTTACGTCACTTTCGTATTAGTGTATTCAGTGATGTGTATAGGAAGTAAGTCTCCCTCTTTTCGTGTGGGACACCGAGTCGTCCAAAGACCCGATGAACCCTGGTGTCAGAGTTTTTCAACCGCCTACTACCACTAGTAGACCTCTGACATGGTTGTGTTACGACCGCTGTCTATGTAATCATAGACAACAACCGGGACCGAGGGCTTAACGTGCCCTCCGAAGCACGGAACCATTTATTTTCGGACAATCAGTTGGTTCACCTTGCAATGTCCTAACCAGACCGGGAACAAGTGTCCCACCGAGAATCAAACCCGAAACCTTTGCGTCGCAGGCAGTCACAATACCACTGCGCTACATCGGCCGTCAACAGGAAGTAAGTAGGATAACTACTTCTTACTTTAAACAAGTTATATAAATTAGATGTAGGTTTTAATGTGCATCCTACATTAATGTGGAAGTTATCAGAAATGAATCTGTCTTGAACGCGTTAGAAATGAATAAACTTGACTTCTGACACGTTGGTATAACCTTTGACACGTGTAAGATTATTTTAACTTATTTATCAAATGTAGCTTTAGGTATATATGACATGTCGCGAGGCAGAGTGACACTACAAGATATTTATTTGATTGTATCAGGCATTTGAAAATACATATAATATTTATTTTCTTTCACAACACATGACAGGTATTAGGTATATTTTTTTATTATTATAATTGGTTGTATTATTACTAGTGTTATTATGAGAGACTAGAGCCTAAACTAAGTAGGTAAGTATACTACCTTTAAGTGTACTGTTTAACGCGGTACATACTTCTTGTGAATAATAGTTGAAAATAAGTTCATTAGATAGATAAATTAATCAAGTTATTCAGTACATATGTATGTTATAGATCTCTCTTTAATTATTTGGATAATAGTTTGTAGATTAATACATTTTTGCTACGAGTGCTACGCCGTAGCAAAGTTACGTTACATAATGGGTGTAAGGGACAGCTCTCCAAATATACATAGGGTGCATACAAACCATGAAACTGAACTGAAAAACTTACCCATACAAACATATATCACGCCTTTATCCCTTACGGGGTTGGCAGAGCGTTAACGGCCGTAAAAATACGGTCGCTATCGCCACGTTTGACAAATAATTGAGGGCTGTTTCTGGAAAATGGTCTATCACAATAGTGACAGGTTGACAGCCTGTCGCCTAAAATTGTAATACACATGAAACCCTCGAGTCCCATAGTCACCTCCTACGACACCCGCGGGAATGAGATGGGGTGATGCTATTCTAAGCCAGCATCACACGGCACTTACCCCCAGGGGCATTATATCAGGAAACGACTAAAAGGGTCGCCCTTTTCTCCCATACAAAATCAAGATAAACGGTATAGAAAGTTGTCAAATAATGTATCATGAAAAAAAATATGTTTCATGAAATATATTCCTAGGGGAAAGTTATTTAGTTTCATGAGTCCTTTACACCCTGTATAATATACCGAAACCGACTAGTTCGTAACTAAATTTATAGGTGGAAACTTGTTACTATCTAAAGACTCACATTTTAATTGCCAAGCAATAAGATAATTTATGCTGTTAGTTTCCCAAATAGCTAATAAATAAATAAATACAAATAAAATCTTAATAAGTTCTTTCTTTTACGAGCTAAGCCTACGCCGCCGCTACCGAGACGATGATCGTAGTACTTAATAAAAGTTTGTGTACATTTAATACCGCCAGTAAAATATATCATATTATCTTTAGCAATTTCTGTCCATTGTTATCTTAATTTATGATACGAAAACAATTTTACCGACGTCATTTTGTTTACCATTCCGAATAAATTTTCAAAATTTTAGGGAAAAGCTTTTTAATATAAAGTTCGGAAGTTGAGTAAACTTCTGATGAAATTGTCCGGCGCATGGTATGTTTCATCACGTCTAAAACAATTTTCAAAATTCAGCATATTTCAGTAAATATACAGGTATATGTGATGTTCAAACGTTTACCTTATATTTTAAGAGGTATAATATGTAGGGTAGATCGGGTCAGAAATTATATACTGCGTTCCAAGACTCAAATTGCCGATGTAGCCTATACAGCCGCAAATCTTAAGTGAGATTGGGCTGGTCATGTCTGCCGCATGCCTGACATTATATATATTTTTTTATTAATGATGGGTTTGCTCTTGACTCTAGTCTGGGTCATAGGACAGAGACAGAGTCTAAGATGGAGCGAGCTCACCCAGAAGAAGCCTGTTAAGGCACTGGCACTCCCACACACTGACGGTGCAAGCTACTTGGCGCCAGACTTCGGTGGGATGGTGGTCGCGAGCCAGGCGGCCTCTTACGGAGCCTTCCACCGCTTAGTGGGATCGTTCAGCGTTCGCAAGCCTGTGTTGCCGTTGCCCGGGGTGGACCGCTAGGAGGTAGATCCCATACCACCCCAATCTATCTATGGGCTAAAACCGCCACAAATTGGGAGCCAAGAGCCGATAGACGTCGTCGCGGGAGGCCCAGACGCAGATGGCGAGACGAACTGGATGGGTTTTCCAAACTTTGGTATGCAGAGACACAGGATCGCGAACAGTGGAAAAAGAGGAGGGCTTTTGCCCAGCAGTGGGATCCTGACGGCTAGATAAGATAAGTATGTAGGGAGCAGATGACGTATGACTGCTTGCTCGAATCACCAACCGACGCCGTTTATCAGCTAGCTAACTTGGTCTACTTACATATCATTTATTTTATTATATTGATTCAACTTTATGCACAAACTGTAAACATGGGTGAACTTTATTCCATTGCCATTATCTACTAGTCTACCTTAAGGCATTTGGAAATGTATAGGCAGGTGCAAAAATCATAAATACTAGATATAGGTACAGGTACTAATACTAAGTAGAACGATATCAAATATATAATATGCGTGCGTACAATATAATGAAAATTTTAATATATTTAATGCATGTTACATATAAACAAAATAATAAATAGCTAAATTTGTTTAACCTTCTTCAGCTATTCACAAACAAGGCGGTGAATATTATAACTATAGTGTATGTATGTATAGTTACATAAACTCAGTGACGTAGCTAAGTAGCCGAAGGCCCTGAGGAAAATATAAACCCAAAAAAACTTCTTGCTACAAATCGTTTATTTCAAAATATTCCGTATTCGGTGTACCTACTTACTCTAAAGCTTTTGTAATCCAGATAGATCTTACTCATCCACTTTAGCCTACGTTCTTAGGACCCGGGTAGACTCTATAATAGCACCACAAGACATTAGTAAGGTAGTCGTTTCTACTATTTTTTCTAGTACTGTCGAATTTTCTGCTACTACTACAACAGCTATAATAGTCCACTGTTGGACATGGGCCTACCCTTTTAGGAGCGTAGGGTAATATAGCCAGGCTTGGCAGGCGGATTGGCGAGTTGCAAGGTATTGTATTCACAGAGAA
Source organism: Tuta absoluta (assembly GCA_027580185.1). Classification (NCBI taxonomy): domain Eukaryota; kingdom Metazoa; phylum Arthropoda; class Insecta; order Lepidoptera; family Gelechiidae; genus Tuta; species Tuta absoluta. Next base: position 3,901,121 of record JAQAHW010000004.1, read on the forward strand.
CGATGCTGCCCATTCCCCTGAATTTATCATGTGGTCGCCTCTTACGACACCCGCGAGTTGAACTGGGGTGAGGCTATTCTAAACTTAATCTTATCTTATCTTAATTAGCCTATATTGTCCCACTGCTGGGCAAAGGCCTCCGTCTTCTCTTTCGTGTTCATTTAAAGTTGTTAAAATTCTTCGCCACAAAAATATAAGGATAGTCCAATCCGACACAGAACTCCACCAAGCCTTGCGTACAAATTCACAAAAGACGGCGCAATTTGTTATATTCAGCGGACGAGGACGATACCAACACGGTCGTATTTTATTCCGTTTTGCCCCGACTAATTGGCACAAGCATTCAGACGCGACTGTTAAGTACTCTCCACACATACTTTTTAGGGCGGCAGAAAACTGCACAAGTTGGATCCCATGTGTAACGACTTACCTATAAAAAACTATGAAAATCAGGACTCATCAGGTTGTCCACTGACTCAGCGTCCCATGTACAATAAGCTTGCAAAGTAAGTAGAAGAAAATCTCAGAAATACTAATTTTATTATCGTAAGGAAACCGGCTGGAAACGGCGGCGCGACAGTGTCCCATACGAAAAGCATTCAGCAGCACTTCATAGAAAATCAAACTACGAAATGTATTGTTCTACACTTTTTAACACATACCTACATACATACCTATATCTCGCCTTTTTCCTTGCGGAGTAAGCCTTAAAATACTGTCGCTATCGCTTTTGAAGTTTGACAAGTATTTGAAGGCCGTTTCAGAATAATCGTGTATCACTACATAGTTACATAGGTTGCCAGCCTGTCGCCAAAAACTGTAATTAACTTGAAACCCTCGAGCCCCTTAATCGCGTCTTACGTCATCCGTGAGAAAGAAATGGGGTGATGCTAGCCGGCATCACACGGCATACGTTTCTATATCTGTATAATTGTGGATAGGCCTTAAACCAGAATTGCTAGAGTGCCGGAGTAATTGCATTTAGCCGCCTCCCGGGGTGTAGCCGCGGGCCCTACTTGTAGACTAGGATTTTATACATTAACTAGCTGGTGCCTTCGTATGCGCGGCGTGAATTCTATATTTCAATCTCCTGTAGGATTGATAGATTTTCCTGCGGTAAAAAGTAGCCTATGTCCTTTCTCAGGTTCCTGTCTATGCATATGCCAAATTGTATCAAAATCGGTTCTGTGGTTTAGGCGTGAAAACGTAACAGGTAGACAGAGTTACTTTCGAATTTATATTATTAAGTATAGATTGTATACGGGGTGTAAGGGACAGCCCTCTGAATACTGATACCTATGGTGCATGCAGAACATGAAATTGATCAATTTTCACATGGGACCATATATCAGGAAACGACAAAAAAAAATAAGGCCAATACAAAATCAAAATCAGCTGACTGTAATTACTATAGAAATATTTTTTTAAGCATTTTCTGAAATGTTTTTTCATGGGAAGTTGTTCAGTTTAATATTCTGAATGTACACTTTAAGTAGGTATTCAGAGGACTGTCCCTTACATACCATGTATAGGGTGAAATTTTACTAGTGACTGATACTGAAAACAGAATAAGGAACAATTTTCCCAAGGAACATAGGTCGAAATATGACAAAAATATTTTGAGTTCCCATAGTAACCCGTAATCAGCTGATCGGCAATTTTGTATGGGAGGTCCAAAGGATTTTTTCATATTTCGACCTTAAGTTTAAAGTTATGCCTTAACAGCAGCCCGTCTTGAGTTTTTGCTATAGGTTACTAGTAAAATTTCATCCTTTTAACAAGGTATAAGGGACGGTGTACTGAAAACATTGCATGCATGATCAGACCATGAAACTGAAAACCTTTTACTATGGAGCCTATGTTGGGAAACGATTTTTTTTTCGAGTTTCTTTAGAAAATCAGTCAGCTGATCGGTAGTTTTGTATGGGAGGTCGATATTGTTTTCGCGTTTACCAGCATATCTTCCTTAGAAAAAGTTGTTCAGTTTCAGGTCTGATCATGCCTGCAAAGTCCCTTACACCCTGTATAACAGACACAACTTGAGCCCAATTCGTTAAATTTCAGTAAATTGCCTCCAGCTGAGCTTATACATATTTGAAAAAGGTTTTTTGATTCTATCATTCTCAGAATTCTACAGTTATTTTGTAATTTTTGTCTCTAAAGGACTCTGAGTAGGTAAATGTGTAAGTATCTATATGTAAGTATGTTTGTCGTCGCTGAAAACTACCTAAGGCGGTTCACCCACTTGTCGTCCGTCGTTGCGTATTTTTAACGCTCCGTAACGCATGCGCTGTCCTGTCACACGAAGGAAATTGCGAATTCTGATCTTATTCCCATACAAATACGGCTACGGTGCGTCTGTCAAAGGACTTGACACACGCATCCTATACACATCGTAACGCAAACTACCAGATTGGGTTCTTCTTATTTTCGTGACACCAAGTCAAAGAACGATCCGATGAACCCTTACGTTTTTATTGTATACTAGCGGCCCGTCCAGCGGTTTCACCCGCTGCTAACTGATTTCCCACTGGAAACAGACCTTCTCCCGACATAAATCGTACATAAAAACCTTCCTCTTGAATCACTCTTATAGATTTAAGTCGCTTCCCGTTTGGTGTCTCCAATCTTTAGAATTACCCAACGGATTCTGATGTGTTTTTTTATTAGATAGAGTAACTTGAGAGGAAGGTTTATAAGCATAACTTATTCCGGGAAATTGTTCTTGAAAAAACATAACGATAGTGCGTTTGAAAAACTAACAGCGACATCTATGTTTGTGTTATGGAAATAAAATATTATTTTTATCAGTTTTCGTGATAGTATAAAATGCTAAACTACTGAAGCTAGAGAGATAAAACTTGGAAATGAAGTTTTTAATGTAATAAAGCAACTATTATAGATACAATTCCGTTTTTTTTTATCCTCCAAGGGATGAAAAGGGGGTTATAATTTTGTATGAAAGTTCGTTGTCTTAAGTGTGATCAGTTTCAAAATTTTGTGATTAGACTTATGACTTAAAATCATTAAACACGTGTTTCAGCATATTTGAAATTTTAACCCTTAATAGGGTCAAAATGGGGTTAAAAGTTTGTATGAAAGTTCGTTTTTTTAAATGAATGTGATCTGTTTCAAAATTTGTGATTAGACTAATAACTTAAAATAAATAAACACGTGTTTCAGCATTTTGAATTTTTAACCCTTAAATGGGTAAAAAGGGGGTTAAAAGTTTGTATGAAAGTTTTTTATCTTAAATGTAATCTGATTCAAAATTTCTGATTAGACTCATAACTTAAAATAATGAAATACGTGTATCAGCATTTTTGAAATTTTAATCTTTAAAGGTGTCAAAAGGGGGTCAAAAGTTTACTACCAGTTGGGCTACCCGTTTTCCCATGGGAATGTGACAATTTATCGGAATAAATTATACCTACAAACCTTCCTCTCTAGTTACTCTATCTAACAAAAAAAACCGCATCAAAATCCGTTGGGTAATTCTAAAGATATAAGGAGACACCAAACGGGAAGCGACTTTATTTTATACTATGTAGTGAAGACATTTTGTGTATGTTATTGTGTTGTGCTTTCTTGATAGAAATCCATTTTCTAGGTGAATTAAAAACTTTTTACACTAGTTCCACTAAAAAAAAGAAAATTAAACTATAAAGCGACCGGTTTCGTTACAACATCATCAGGCAGTGCGTAATTGTGACGGCCGATGTGGGGCTGTGGTAGTGCGACTGCCTACTGCCTGCTACGCAAAGGTTCCGGGTTCGAGTCTCGTTGGGACACTCACAAAGTTAATATTTATCACTATGTGAATTTGTTCCCGGTCTGGTTAGGACATTGCAGGGTGAACCAACTGATTGTCCGAAAATAAATAGTTCCGTGCTTCGGAGGGCACGTTAAGCCGTCGGTCCCGGTTGCTGTCTATGATTACTTAGACGGCGGTCGTAACACAACCATGTCAGAGGCCTACTAGTGGAAGAAGGCGATTATAAAACTCTGACACCAGGGTTCATCGGGTCGTTGGACGACTCGGTGTCCCACATGAAAAGAGAGAGTGCTTTGTAGTTTAATTTAAAAGTATATTATTGGAATTGCCGTGTGAAGCCGGCTTAGAATAGCATCACCCCATTTCTTTCCCTTGGGAGTCGTAAGAGGCGACTTAGGGATTCGAGGGCGTGTATTACAATTTTAGGCGATGGGCTGACAACCTGTCACTATGGCGATACACAATTTTCCGAATAACCCTCAAATATTTATCAGACGTGGCGTAAGTTTCCGTTTTTTGCGGCCCTTTACGTTCTGCCTACCCCGCAAGGGATTAAAAGCGTGATATGTGTATGTATGTATGTATTATTGGAACTAGTGTCAAAGTTTTTAATTTACCTAGACATTTTGTGTGTCTAGTATTATACATTTTCTCTAAATTTCCGCAGGACAGCAACTTGATTTGTTCTAACGGAGCAATAAAACGTTTGACCTAGTTCTCATAGTCGGGCTTGCATTAGTTAGCTACCTACATTTTCCTGCTTTTGAGCTTTGGCTTTGTTTAAATCAGAAACGCTCAAATGAGTTTTAGAGTTAATTATAATGAGTACTTTATGGTATGCCAACGTATGTGTTCAAAACAGTGATAATAATCACTTGGAATTTTGTAGCTGTTAATGAAAATGTAATTCAACTGGAACTTGACCTGTTAAACTGTAAAATTTTCCTACTTATTGCAGGTTTGATATACAGGGTGTAAGGGAGCATACACACACACACATATCATACCTATTTTCCCTTGCAGGGTAGTGAAAGGGACAGCCGTCGGAATATTGATAGGCTGTATTCAGACAATGAAACTTCAAAAAAAATGTCTTCTCGTAGTAAAGACAGTCACGTACAGGATATTTTTTTTGTTGTAGTTTCCTGACATTTGTCATTACTTAGGGGAAAGTTGTTTAGTTTTATCGTCTGCATGCATCCTGTCAGTATTCGGAGAACTGTCCTTTACTCCCCGTATAATCAATGTAATTTGTACTTCTCATATAATTTAGGATTATCTACATTTACACAAGTTCTCTTTTTTTTTATTTCAGAAATGGCTCTAAATTTCAAATTTTTTATGTTAATACATAAGTAGGATATACTAATTAAAAAAATATTTAATATACAGTGTGTAAGGGACAGTTCCAACTTAAAATATAAGTTGGATGCACTGATTAAAAATTATTTAATATTATGGTGTAAGGGACAATGTAGGGAAAACTTTTCAAGCATGATCAGACCATAAAACGGAATATGGTGGGAAGCGTTTTTTTTTGTTTCCATACAAAATCAGTAAGCTGATCGCGAATTTGGTATGGGAGGTCGAGTTTATTTTCTCGTTTACCAACATAGAAAAAGTTGTTCAGTTTTATGGTGTGACCATGTCTGCAGAGTTTTCGGTACACCGTCCCTTACACCCTGTATTTGCGACGTGCCGCGAGTTCACGGTTTAGGGATATAATTTGATTATACCTACTCCTCTTAAGGAATTCGGCCATTCCATAATAAATTTCTTTCCTCTCTCAAAAGTAAGAGGTTCCTTTTTTTATAAAAAGTATTTTATCATCCCACACAGGATGTAAAAATATTAGCTGCAAATATTTTAAGGGGTGAACCAGCCTGTGACACTGAACAACGTTCCCCAAAGAACATAGGTCGAAATATGAAAAAAGTTCGACCTCCCATACAAATTTGTTCCAGCCGATGACGGGGTTTATTTGTATGGGAGGTCTAATATTTTATTTTTCATATTTCGACCTATGTTCCTCGGGGAAAATTGTTCAGTTTTATGGGCTGGTTTACCTATTAAAATATTTGCAACTAATATTTTTACATCGTAATATAATATTTTCTTGTTGAACAACTTTCTTAGTACCACTTATTAAAGTTAATTCCTGTAATAAGTTTGCTCTTCCATAACCAATCAAAACTTTGTGACTGTCTTCAGCGGTGGAAACTTAGTTAATCAGGAAACTTGCACTCGAAGATAGTCCTTCAAGGGTCTGAGTCCTTAGTAGTTACAGTGTAGAAATCCTTAGGTGATAGCATTGCCTCTTTACAAAAATCACGCCTATATCCCTTGCGGGGTAGGCACCCCTGGTGAGGCCACCTGCCTTTTAAGCCTTTTAATATAAATAAATGGCCGTGTGATGCCGGCTGGCCGTGTGATGCCGGCTTGGAATAGCATCACCCCATTTCTTTCCCGTGGGTGTCGTAAGAAGCGACTAAGGGACTTGAGGGCGTGTATTGCAAATTTAGGCGATGGGCTGACAACCTGTCTCTATGGTGATACGCAATATTCCAAATGACCCTCAAATGTTTGTCAGACGTGGCGTGACGATGTCCGTTTTTAAGGCCGTTTACGCTCTGCCTACCCCTTAAGGGATAATAGGCGTGATATATGTATGTATGTATAAATAAAAAGGTACCGAGGAATGTCAGCTTAGAATAGCATCACCCTTTTCTTCCTGTGGGTGATAAAAGAGGCGACTAAAGGTCTCAACGGTTACATGGGTATTGCAATTTTAGGCGATGGGCTGTGACCTGTCACTATGGTGATACACAATTTCTTCTCAAATGTTTGTCAGACGTGGAGAAAATGTTCGTTTTTAGGGTTCCGTACCAAAAGGGTAATAACTGAAACCCTATTACTAACGCTCGGCTGTACGTCTGTCTATCCGTCCGTCCTACAGTTACGAGGCTGTATCTCCTGAACCGTTATACCGAGACAGTTAAAATTTTCACAGATGATGTATTTCTATTGCCGCTATAACAAAAAATACTGAAAAATTGAATAAAGTAAATATTTAAGGGGGCTCCCATACAAAAAACTTGTTTTCTTTTATGGATGCTGTATCTCATGAACCACGAAAGTTAGACAGTTGAAATTTTTACAGATGTTGTATTTCTGTTGCTGCTAAAACAACATATCCTTAAAAATATTTATAAAATAAATATTTTTGGGGGCTGCCATACAAAACACATGCGCGTTTTTATAGATAATGGTTCGGAACCCTTCGTGCGCGAGTCCAACTTGCACTTGGCCGGTTTTTATTTACAGACGTTTACGCTCTACCTACACGCAAGGGATATATACAGGGTGTAAGGGACGGTGTACCGAAAACTTTGCAGGCATGATCAGACAATGAAACTCAACTTTTACTATGGAGCCTATGTTGGGAAACGAAAATTTTTATTCGAGTTTCCATAGAAAAACAGTCAGCTGATCGAGAATTTTGTATGGGAGGTCGAAAAAAAATTCTCGTTTACCAACATAGCTTCCAAAAAGTTGTTTAGTTTCATGGTCTGATCATGCCTGCAAAGTTTTCGGTACACCGTCCCTTACACCCCGTATATACGTGATATGTGAAGATGTATGAATAAAAGGAAACATAACGGTACCGTTAATCCCCAATTTAACATGGATCAAAGGAAAAAAAATTAGCAAACAGCTTTTTATTTACCTGGTTACTTATTCATTCCAATTTGAATGTATAGTCATTTAATTTTCAAAGACCATAATTTATTTTGAACCAAAAGTTAATCATACGTCTTTGACACTCTTCCCCGAAATTTCTTACAACTTAGTAATCAATAATGTAATTTCATCGAATGATTGGATGTTTTCCTTTTGATTTACACTTTGTTGTGATTTCTTAATGGAACTCCATGGTGCTCATATTCTTAAAATTAAACCCTTTTTTTCTCAAGTTCCACTGTTTTTCGGAGAATCAGGTGGTTTTGCCTGCAATGTCCTAACCAGACTAAGACCAAATGAATAAAGCGATAAATATCAACTTTGTGAGTTCCCCACTAAGAATCGAACCCGGAATCTTTGCGTCGGCCGTCCGTAATTCAAATAATAGGTTGAAAACCTTAAACCTTGGTTTTTTCTTTTCTTTTGAACAGGGCTCAACGAATTGCATAAAAATTTAAGTACTATCTGCAGCACAACCTACCCATTTAAGGGATCAAACTAAAAAACCGCTTTAAATTGAACTCTGAAACTGGTAGGTTGATGTGCTGTTAATAGAAGCTTAGTGTATATAAAACATTTTGAATAGATTGGTGAAATTTTCTACTTTTTACCATACGTACAAGAGTAACTGTGTAAATACCACAAGTATACATACATACACATACCACGCCTTCATCCCTTACCTTCCTTCCCATCCCATCTCTTCGGGGTAGGCAGAGCGTTAATGGCTGTAAACCATGATGTAAAATGGGCAGTTTCGGAAGCGATGCGTTAGAGCTGTTTGACTAAGAGTGAAGCAGTTGGTAGCTCTTTTGCCTAGTTTTAAGTTATCAGTTTTTAGTTTTAATTATGTATTTCTCAATATTGTATGATACTGTAAATATTTACATTACATCAACAGACACAACAGTCCACTTCTGAAAATTTGCCTCCCCTTAAATATAACTTAAACTTTACTCTAACAATAATCCAAAAATATTTCAACATCTGTAAGCAATCATTTATTCATGCTCAAATTCAGTAAAAAGCTTAACAAATTTGTGATCTGAAATATTTGTTTACGAAATTTCATGAATATGTCTCTGAAAGGCGGTCTCTCTCTCTCTTCTCTTTTCGTGTGGGACCGAGTCGTCCAACGACACGATGAACCCTGGAGTCAATTTTTTTTTATTCAACCGCCTACTACCTCTGACATGGTTGTGTTACAACTGTGGTTACGACTGCCGTCTAAGTAGTCATAGACATAGAAAGGCGGTTGGTTATATTAGTGTTACTCGCGTGGTACATGTGATCACAATATCGTGAGCCAAATATTTGATGATTACGTTCAATTTAATCTAATCAAATCACCAACACATACAGCAGGCGTTTGCTTTGCAAAATGTAAGCTCCCGAATACGAGCGGGCCCCGGAAGATTGTAATCAAAGACTCTAGGTACGAATAGGTACGTGCTACAGTGTAAATGAAATGAAATGAAATTTATTCAAAGTAGGATAGCACAAGAAATGGGGTGATGCTATTCTAAGCCGGCATCACACGAATAGCATCACCCCATTTCTTGCCCGTGGGAGTCGTAAGAGGCGACTAAGGGACTTGAGGGTGTGTATTGCAGTTTTAGGCGATGGGCTGACAACCTGTCACTATGGCGATACACAATTTTTCTGATGACCCTCAAATGTTTGTCAGACGTGGCGTAAATGTCCGTTTTATGCGGCCATTTATGCTCTGCCTACCCCGTAAGGGATTATAGGCGTGATATGTGATTGTATGTATGTAGGATAGCACAGCACTATCACTTACTGACGTCATGATCCATCATGGTAAAAAAAATCGTCGTCGTATTTTTATAGCAAGTTTGTATTTAAATAAAGGCACTGCTTGGGGACCGGCCAGTTTAATCATACGTCATGTAACTTTTCGGCACCTTTAGTATACGCCTCTGCTTCAAAATGCAATCATGATTTTCAAAAGGTGTTATTTACACCGGACCCCCTGAACAGGGAAACCCCCAAAAACCTGCCCAGAAGTGGACGTTTGTAAGTTTGGTACCTATCAGACGAGATAACCAAATGTTTCTATTCTTTTGGCGTAGAAACAAACTATGACAACAAAATTAATTGTTGTCACAGTTGTCTCATACATTATTTTAACAGCCACAACAGTCCACTGCTGGACACAGTCCTCCCCCAAACCACTCCACTCTTGACAAACGGATTGATGAACGCAGTGCAAGATATTGCTTTCACAGCGAACACTGCTGCCCATTCCCTGGATGAATATATACCTGCTTTTTACGACACCAATGGTTGAATTGGGGTGATGTTATTCCAAGCCGGCATCACACGGCAACGTGGTTGTCTTATCATCATCGTCGCATTCTTCATTACTGAAGGTCGTGTCCGTCTTGAAAATTATTAGTGGCTTTGTTCATAAGCTGTTTCTAACATAACTTGCATTTATTCGGTAATCTTTACATACCTAGGTGCCTACTTTAATTTTATCACAGAAAAACGGCTCTCGCCAAACGTGATTATTTCATTAGGTTCTTATAAATAGGAATGCCAGATCAAATAACAGACAAAGTTTATTATCCGCCCATAATTCACAATATTTACCAAAGCTGTCAGTTTACGAGTAACAGCTGTGAAGAAAACCAGCCGGAACTGTACTTTCTATGTTTATTTACATCTTAACTAGTTACGGAATTGAGTACCAAATTTTAAAACACTTCCCGTGTTAGGTATACAATTTTTGAAAACTTGCAAAATTTTTTTTTCTTTTTTTTTCCTGCCCGCACTCGAAAATTTTGCAAGTTTTCAAAAATAGTTACGGAATTTTTTTTGTTAAGGGTGGGGCAGAAGAAAAATAAGTCGTTTAGGTCCTGTTTTACCTGAAAACAAAGATGGTCCCATTCGCGCTTCACCGGCGAGAAACAGACGATCATTTTTCGCACAAATTTTCGCGAGATTTCACAGTTTTTTCGACTTAGAATCTAGATAAATACCGTTACAATGTCTTATTTAGCCATTCTTATAAGAAAATATATGTATATAAATTATAGCATTCTGTTTTTGTAATATCTTAAAAACTGTAGAAGTAAAAAATGATTCAAATCGAGTTTACTTTGTTTTTTTTTTTCTGTTAAGTAAAGTTTATCAAATTGTGTATTTGATAGGTATCTAGGAATCTGTTAGTCCTTAATAAGACAAAAGGAAATACTTTCCCACCAGACACCACTGGATTTTGGACCTTATGTACCCGAATCAGATTTCAAATTCTATCCAAATAAGGGTTAAATCCTTGAAAATAAGATAATATGTTATTTATTTCAGAATTTTATGACTGTAAATTGTCTAAATAAAAAAGGTTTAAAAATCTTGCGTTTAAAAATAGTAGAAATTTTCTATTTCGTATTGTTTTTTTTGTGCTATTTTTGTTATTCATTATCTCTAAACTCTTCCGTTGAGTACCATCCATTAATGAAACTCGAGTGGTGCGTTGTGTCAAAATGAAGTGATATCTCTCGCTTCTAATTGGGAATTTTGCAGATAAGGAAAGGGGAAATATAAATATTTTCATGAAACTATTTTTTACTATACTACTTGAAAATTTATTGATAAAATCAGAACGACACTTATTTTATTTATTTTTTATTGCACAGAAAGTACAAAGGGCGGGCCTAATGCCTCGCGGCATTCTCTACCGGCCAACCACTTTTGCTACGACGTGGCGTAGCAACACGTAGTAAAAGTATCTCCATACCAAAGTGTGTACTAGCGACCCACTCAGCGGTTTCCATACCCATAGCTCTCCGTTTCCCTGCAGGAATCGAGCTTTTTCCCGCGGTAAAATGTTTCCAAAATAAGCCTCTTAAACTATATCCATTAAAATAACTATATAAACATGTGTTGCGTAGTTCCAAAGATCAAATAGTAGTTCCTAGTTCTAAATATTTCATTGAGTTTGCAGGTTCTAATTTTACTTAAGGATAGTACTAAAAATTGGGCAATGGACAATATGGACATTCTGATAGATTGTTTGTATAAGGAGAAAATATTTTTTGTGAAGTGGCGCCACTGTCGAGATCGTTGACGGCTACAATCGCCTTTAAGTGTTAAATAAGGCCTCGTTTAAAAGAGTGAATGTTCCATTTTCATAACAGTACTTTAAGGGCTTGACAACGGAGCATGTCTGCATATAGATACTACTTATTTATTTGTCCACTATGTAAACTTTTATACGTTGGCAACATCGCGGGCAAAATAAAGTAGGTAAACTACTTTCCTGATTGATGGTAACACATCTTTCATAGTCTTGAAACCTTTTATTTCTGTGTGGTTCACCGCATTACATTGGTCTCGGTTATAGACGAGTGAATATGTCATTGTCTAGTGACTGTGTGGACCAACTGACCTCTTTTTCAAATAAGCTAGCGGATTTTACTCGAAGCTATTCAAAGTTGGGCTAAAGAAAATATTACCCTGTCCATGTCCTAACTTTTTGTTATTGTTAATTTAATCACTTATTATTACATACATACACATTCACATATCACGCCTATAATCCCTTGCGGGGTAGGCAGAGCGTAAACAGCCGCATAAAACGGCCATTTACACCACGTCTGACAAATGTTTGAGGGTCATTCGGAAAATTGTGTATCGCTATAGTGACAGGTTGTCAGCCTATCGCCTATAATTGTAATACACACCCTCGAGTCCCTTAGTCGCCTCTTACGACTCCCACGGGAAAGAAATGGGGTGATGCTATTCTAAGCCGGCATCACACTTATTATTACATACATTAAAAACCAAAACAGACAACTGCTGGACTCGCCACGCTTGGCAGGCGGATTAGCGCGCGCAGTTCAGATGAACACATTGCATTCACAGGGCATGCTGCTGCCCATTCCCTGGATTATAGTAGGCATATAACCAGATTTGTCCCTATTCACTTCGCCATCTCGAATCACCCCATTTTAAGTCTACTTTTTTAGATATACAAACTGTAATGTTTCTATTGATTCGGTAGCAACCTAAATATTTGTGTTGTGCGGTCATTTTTATTGACTGAAACTGTAAAACACTAAAAACACATCTGTTTTATGTCAGTCCTGCTATAAACAAACCACAACAGTCGGAATCACGAGAACATTACATACTGTAAGAAGACTATATGGCATCGTTTATCATTAAAATCCTCCATTTCATAGAAAACATCGGGTTACCACTTTACACATCAATATGGTGGGGTTCTTATGTAACAATATATCTTATTGGATGAAATAGGAGCAGTCAGCGATCGGCCGTGTGATGCCGGCTTAGAATAGCATCACCCCATTTCTTTCCTGCGGGAGTCGCAAGAGCCGAGTAAGGGACTTGAGGATGTATTCCAATTTTACGTGACAGGCTGAAAATGTCACTATAGTGATACACGATTTTTCTGAAACGGCCCTCATATATTTATGGGGCGACAGCGAACGTATTTTACGGCAGTTAGCCCTCTGCCTACCCCGCTAATGATAAAGGCGTGATATGTGTATACATGTCTAGTGCAATATAAGAGTGTGTTATTTTACGACTATTAAGAAATATACTATTCAGAGTTCTAACATGAGAAACTAAGTAGAAACAAATAATGTACCTACCTACTAATAGGAAAAGTATGGTTAAACTTGTGGATAGATCATAAAATAACAAAGTATAATCCGAATAAGTATAATTATAAAAAACTAGTTGAACAGAATGGAGTATGCGCGGTATGCCAACTTGCCCTATTTGCCGACCGGCGCGATTCGCCAACTCGCTCTGTGCCTACTCGCGTGTTCAGCCTACTTCAGCGATTCGCCACCTGCGCGATTGTTAAACTTCAGATAAATTGTACACTTAAGTACAAAAACATTCAACTTTTTCATACAAAATGTCGGAAGGCAGGAATAGTTTACAAAATAAATGATGTCAAAGTACGGGTACAATATCGAATTAGTATGTTATAATATACCTATTATCGTCTTTTCGGACCATGAATTTGCATAAAGTTGAATTTCGTGTGAGTTAAATTGCAAAGTGTTGAATCCTTGTTGAATCTCATAAACTTGAATTTGCAGAATGTTGAATATCCAATCCAATCCAGTTCGCAAATGGTCCAGTCAGAAGGATTGAACGCCGCGCTAAGTGACGACCCCAAAAAGCAAGCTGTAGTAACATGCCCTCTGAAACACGTTCTTAGGAAAAGCTGTATGTTTTCACGAGATCTACATTTTAGGTGACAGCTGTCAAACTAAAACCCCGTTTATCTCCGAAACCGTGCATGCTAGACTACTACTTTCATCGGAAAAGTTGTATGTTTTCAAGAGATCTACATTTTAGGTGACAGCTGTCAAACTAAAACACCGTTTATCTCCGAAACCGTGCATGCTAGACTACTACTTTCTTGGGAAAAGTTGTATGTTTTCACGAGATCTACATTTTAGGTGACAGCTGTCAAACTAAAACACTGTTTATCTCCGAAACCGTGCATGCTAGACCCGCAGTTTATTTGTGAAAATGGTATGTTTTCACGAGATCTATATTTTAGGTGACTACGCATGCAACATGCTAGATTGTCAGTTTCTTTGTGGATAATATAAACAAATATAAACAGTTGAAACAGAAAATATATTTGAGAATCAATGAAAAACAATGAACACAACTAAAAATTAACACATTTTAATTCACTCACTACCTTAGTTAGTTATAGGTACTACGTTATGGAATAAAAGTATACCAGTATTTTTATTTTTTAGTAGTTTATACGGGATAATGATTTTAAGCAGCTTTCTAAAGATATCTCGTAGTTTAGATAGTCTGAAACTATTTTCACAATGCGCTTTTCTTTTTCAAGAGCATTTTTTAACCGATTCTTGTTAATCAAGTATGCTTCAGCCCTGTACATTTCAAATATGCTGTTTATAGATTCATTGCGGAGAATTTCGATTAACTGGATGAGTGTTGTTTTTTTTCGGTGACATAGATTGTTGATTTTAAAGTGCCATCCCTCTAGGCTATTAATAGTGCGGTGTCGCTCGTTATAGCAGCTTAAAATTGCTATATTTTTTTCACTCAACCATTGCTTCTCAAAATATTCATTGAAACTCTTCAATTCACTTGGTGATCCTTTTATTACATGAGGCCAAGCCTCAGGAATGATATCAACTGGTAGATGTGCCAGCGCAATGCATTTAGAAATATGTTTCACATTCTCTTGCGTTTCAGAAATATCTAATGAGCGTGCCTTTCTCCAAACAGCTTGGCCCAAATGAAAGAAACAGCCTGTTATGCTCACGTTAGAGTACACTATACGTATAGCATTAACTGCGGCAATCTCAAAATCCGTTTTGAAGTGTAAGGGATTGAATTGGGGTAGTTTTTCCTTTATAAGTTTGAATAGTCTTACATATGTTTGCTCCGTCTTGTCGGCAAGAAATGCAAAAAATATTGGTAATATGTTGGTCGAAGAATCTGTACTTTTGAAGTCCCCATGAACTGAGTACAGTTGTGCGAACGGGTTCGGAATGGATTTGAATGTTCCGTCACTGAAAAATATGGTCATTTTTTCCAGCATGCCTTCCATTTCCCTCAACATGAATACTAACATTCTGTTACCGTCTTCATCATCATCAATAATTAAAAAATCCTTTATGAAAAGTTCCGGAAGCTCAACATTTTTGAGGGCATCAAATGTTGTTTTAGCCACATTCAAAGCTTTATTTCTTGCTCGCCGCATGGTATCTTTTTTCTGGTTAAAATGAGGCAATGCTTCCACGTAATCATGTTGAATTTTCAAGTGCAATGTCTCCTCATCATAAATACGCTTTAAACCAACAAAATCCTTACTCACTCGCTTTTTTATTTTGTCCATTGTTTGTTCAACGACGTTTGCACAGTAATTTGGGATGCAAGTATGCATCTTTTCACGATGTATACTTTTTTTATCGGATCCTAATGTCAAACTTCCCGGGCATGACCGATCCGTACATCGCCATATACTAGAGTCATTTATGTTTCTTTTTGAAAAGAGGTAACGATGACCAGCCCGGAGTAGTACGTCCCCACCCCTCTTGCTTTTTACAAAAATTATATCCGGTGAAGAGCTACTGCCTCCTGGGATGTTCATTTCTCGTGGAGAATTACTGGTTCCTGGCATATTCATTTCAAGGGGGCAAATACTGCTACCTGGGTAATTCATTTCTAATGTAGTAGTACTGGTTTCAAATATATTCATATCAGATGAAGAACCACTACTTCCGTGAATATCCATTTTTGAATGATTTTGGATGAGGAATTATCGCGTTAGGTACGGAACTTTACAGTTTTTCACGATCGATATTTATGGCAGTAAACAATGGCGCATCAGACACAATCTGACAGAACGAAGGCAAATATGAAAAAAAATTACATGCCTGATACTTTGACAAAAGAGTTTTTATTATCACTGTACATCATGACAGTTTACAAACCGCGCAGGTGGTGAACCGCTTAAGTAGGCTAAATACGCTAGTAGGCGCAAAGCGAGTTGGCGAATCGCGCCGGTAGGCAAAACGTACAAGTAGGCAAACTGCGGGCAGACCAACAGAATATGTGTACAAGTTAAAGTAGGTTAAATCTAATGTTGATATTTATATGTATTTTAGTAAGTATAAAAAAGTTAAGTCTAGTTCTGCTTCCTTAAATCCAGGAATTTCAATTCTTACTTAAGAAATTGGTGTTATAGCCTCTTATTTATGTATTGTATTTTTTTTATTTAATCTAATCATTTAATGAAAAGTAACTACTGCATAATAATACCAAATAGGAAGTACTGAGTTTAAAAGTTTATTGTCACACCAAAAACAAAGAATTTTAATAAAAAAATTGCAAGTTTTTAAAATTTTATATCTACACGGGAAGTGTTTTAAAATTTGTAGTTGTTAGGGTAGCGAAGGATAGAATATGTGACAATGTTAAACATTTTTACAGTTGTTAATCTCAGAAGTGTATGTCTTAGCTACAATGTATTTACCACGGTATTTACTTACCTAAATCTTATTTGAATTTCATTGTTCCCAGTACAACGTCCTTGCCCTGTGGGTATTTGAATTCTCCTGATATGTGGCACTTCAAATAACTATGTTGTTTAATACAAGTAGTTTAAACTTTATAATTAATTTGTTAACTTTCCGAACTCCTTTAATAACTGCAATAAACTTTGGGATGTTCTCTTGAATCTTATTTTAGTTTTATTAGATTTTCTGGCTTAGCTTTAATATCTATTTATATAGTTTGATTATTATACTGTTTATTATGCTTGAATGCAAGAACGAATTTATTGTTTAAATCAGGCGACGGCGTCTGATACCGTTCAAGTCTGAATTAACACTGAGCAACAGTAGTACCTACTCACGTCCCTTACCAAGCGATAATAAATCCCTTACTCGACATCTAGACGGTTTATTCCTGAACACGTTCCATTGCCGCACGGCTAGCAAAACATTTGTATACTCGTAGCACTTTAGTTGGCAATGTATTTTGAACGCTACGTTTTTATCGTTCGAATAAAACTTGATTGCTGAAAACAAGTCGTGAAAATTGTTAGGACAATATGTCCGGTCATGAAGCAAAAGCGCCACAAAATGTTCTTAAGCGATAACAATTTCTTTATATTAGGTATCTTATGTATGTGATAAGATGTCAAATATATACGACTATACAGAATGTTTAACGCAGGAAAGTACATATTTTCAGGGCGTGTTCTAGACGGAAAACTGGCCAACTTTTCTTAGTAACATTTTTTTCGAAATATGAAAGATATATTTGGTATACCCCCCATACAAATTTTGTTGCTGCTTGAGCGATTTTGTATGGGAGAACCAATTTTTTATTTTCGTGTTTCCAGAAAAGTTGCTCAGTCTCGCGTCTAGAATGGGCACGTCCTGAAAATATTTACCTTCCTACGCAAAACACCCTGTATATCCAATACGTATAGTGGCACGAGACTACTCATATGTGTGTATCAGTTAGGCACAAAGACTGAGATCTGAGAGATTTGAGAAGTAGGTAGGTAGTTAGGTACCTCGCGTTTGTATGTAGGTTGCTTGCTTTTAAAAATTAAATTATCATAACTATTGCAAATTATCACTTAACATATACAAGTAAGTAACAGTAATAATCTATCACATCTTTAAATATTCTTTGTATACCAAATTTTAAAACACTTCACGTGTTAGGTATACAATTATTGAAAACTTGCAAAATTTTCAATACACTTGCAGAATTGGCGGGCAAGGAATGAGCTGCGGTAGCCCAGATGGATGGAGTCGCCACTAGTAATGCGAAAGTCGCAGGTTCAAATCCTGCCCGCGCTTGAAAATTTTGCAAGTTTTCAATAATATTCTTTGTATTCCTTATCTATGAAAATAAACGTCATGTTTTATGTTTACATACATACACAAATCACACCTATAATCCATTTCCGGTTAGGCAGAGCGTAAACGGCAGCAGAAAACGGACATTTACAACACGTCTGACAAATATTTGAGGGTCATTCGGAAAATTGTGTCGACATATAGTGACAGGTTGTCAGCCCATCGCCTAAAATTGCAATACACACCATCAAGTCCCTTAATCACCTCTTACAACTCCCACGGGAAAGAAATGGGGTGATGCTATTCTAAGCCGGCAGCACACAGCACAAGTTTTTTTGTTGTTTAAGTTAAAACATATCAGTTCTTCATGTAACATTTTCATATTACCCAGGACAAAATGAGTTATTTATACGGGGCGTAACACACATGGACGTATTAGGGCTGCCGCAGACAAAAAGTATGTTCTTGCAAGCGTAAGCTTGAGCACTTTTCATAGAAATTCAAATAAGAACCGTACGTTATTGAAATAAAGGTGACATTGCCTAGAATGACTAACGCCGCCGATTGTCGCCGGGCAACAAAGAGAGCCTTATGTCATTCTAGCCAATGTCACCTTTATTTCAATCACGATAGAGTTCCTCGCAATAATTGTTGTTGCTCTGCGGCGGCCCTTTTGTTTATCACTGTGACCGATGCAATATGACTGTTAGGCCCTCCCGATAAGACATATTTGACAACTGTCGGTTCCATACTAAAAGAGATGTTAACAAAGGAAACTGGGCCTTCTGCACTAGCATTAGCACGAATCTGACAGCTGTCAAATATGGCTTATTGTGATGGCCGCACTGTAATCGAGTAACATAAAATGTTGATACTCATATATACTTGCCATATTATCCGATGAACCTTTCTACAACCCAATAATTTTAGGAATGCCAAATATTCAAATCAAAGTTAATTCAATCTTCATGCCTCAGACCTTTATAAATTAGCGCTCAGACCTTTTTGAAATTATTTTGTTTATTTATGTAGGTTGTGTGGCCAGAAAATGGCCCTGATGGAATGGTATTGTTCGCTTCGGAAGGCAGGCTAAGGCAACTGCGGCATTTGCAATGGTTGTCAAACTTTGTACCAGCATTTGCCGTGGTAAATGTATGTATTATTCTACGAGTAGATTGTAGGCTCACTAATCATCATGTCGTTTTTTTAACGCAACGTAACGCATGCGTGTGTCATACGAATGGAAATTGCGAATTCCGATCTTATTCCCATACAAATTTTGGGGTGGTATGGGATCTACCTCCTAGCGGTCCACCCCGGGCAACGGCAACACAGGCTTGCCTGTGGGTAAGTCCGGCTGAACGATCCCACGTGCGCGGTGGAAGGTTCCGTAAGGGGCCGCCTGGCTCACGACCACCATCCCACCGAAGTCTGGCGCCAAGTAGCTTGCTGCGTTCCGTCAGTGTGTGGGAGTGCCAGTGCCTTAACAGGCTTCTTCTGGGTGAGCTCGCTCCATCTTAGACTCTGTCTCTGCCCTATGACCTAGACTAGAGTCAAGAGCAAACCCATCATTAATAAAAAAAAAAAAAAAAATACGGCTACGGTGGATTTCACAGTACGTTACGCTGCGTAACGGAGGCATCTTTCAAGTCGTTTGACAGACATATGCCTTACGTTGCGTTAAAAAAACGGAACGACACGACGACAATTGAGCGAACCGCCTTAAGCAGTTGGCTTAGCCTGCTTTCCAAAGAGCGGAAATATTTTCTTGATAGAAAATTTATCAGTTCGCTTTGGCCTCGGCGTGAAAACCGCTGGATCAGCTGGACGCGTTACATATCGATTCGATGATCTTCAGCTCCTCAGCAAATAAGAAAATTAAGCGTCTATGCAAACTACGGATAGTGATTTCAATTTCTTGTTTTTATGGCGTTTTCATTATGACTATGGATAGTGGTCTACACGGTGCCGCATGTTATTGCTGTTTTTGTTAAGGCTGCGTCAGTCCCAAAAAGTAAGTCCTTTCATTTTCGCTACGTTAGAAAAAAACAGATGATGAGGGCCCGGATCAGGAAAATCGAACATTTGTTTATTCAAAAAGTAGAATAACCCATAGATTCATTACTCATTTAATGAGAAAGAAGAGGACACTAAATAAAAAATAAAATGATGAGTAACAATCAAATTGTTCAGGTTTATAGTCTACTAGCGGCCCGTCTAGCGGTTTCACCCGCTGCTAACTGATTTCCCACGGGAAACAGACCTTCTTCCGACATAAAACATACAAAAAAACCTTCCTCTTGAATAACTCTATCTTATAAAAAAACTTCATTTAGATCCGTTAAGTACAAATACAAACAGACAGGGACAGACGTGGGAAGCGACTTTACTTTAAATTCCGTTTTTTTTTAACCCCCCCAAGGTATGAAAAGGGGGTTAAAAGTTTGTATTAAAGTTCGTTGTCTTAAGTGTGATCCGTTTCAAAATTAGTGATAAGACTTATAACTTAAAATAACTAAACACGTGTTTCAGCATATTTGAAATTTTAACCCTTAATAGGGTCAAACGGGGGTTTAAAGTTTGTATGAAAGTTCGTTTTTTAAAATGGATTCGATCTGTTTCAAAATTTGTGATTAGACTAATAATTTAAAATAATTAAACATGTGTTTCAGCATTTTTGATATTTTAACCATTAAATGGGTGAAAAGGGGGTTAAAAGTTTGTATGAAAGTTTTTTATCTTAAATGTCAACTGTTTCAAAATTTCTGATTAGACTCATAACTTAAAATAATTAAATACGTGTTTCAGCATTTTTGAATTTTTAATCCTTAAAGGTGTCAAAAGGGGGTCAAAAGTTTACTACCAGTTGGGCTACCCGTTTTCCCATGGGAATGTGACAATTTCCCGGAATAAATTATACTTATAAACCTTCCTCTCAAGTTACTCTATCTAATAAAAAAAACCGCATCAAAATCCGTTGGGTAATTCTAAAGATATAAGGAGACACCAAACGGGAAGCGACTTTATTTTATACTATGTAGTGATGATAAAACGGGGCAAAAAAGCAAAATTGGAACTTACTTTTAAGATCCATAGTTGTGTAGCATATATCTTGAACTATAACTGGGTTCAACGGGTCGTTGGACGACTTGGGACACCAACCACCACCACACGATGAAAAAAAAACTAAGAAAAATACCGCCTCATAAGGAGATTTGGAGATTTCAAGAAATGGGATACAAAATTCAAAACTCTATCCAACCGTGCGTGGTGGATTTGTAAGCTCATTTCACCTTAAGACTGGACGCTTCGGTTTTACCCACAGATTTTTGAAACCTACACCTGACTGATTGGTGGGGAGCAGGAGCTCACCCGGAGAAGTTTGCGTGGTTCTTTAAAGGGCGGGGCACACCAGCTCCGTATCCGTTCCGTATCCAGCTCTCGTCCGTAGTCACGCACGAACTTATGACGTTGTAATGTATGGTACTGAATGAGATACGGCACACCGCTTGCGTGCAGCACGGAACGGATACGCAACGGATACGCAACGCAAGCGGTGTGCCGTATCTCATACAGTCCCATACATTACAACATCATAAGTTCGTGCGTGACTACGGGCGAGAGCTGGATACGGAACGGATACGGAGCCGGTCTGCCCCGCCCTTAAACAGCCTTTGGGGCGCGACTGGGCTCAGGAGTTTTTTTGGGAAGAACGGATCGGACTGAAGAAGAACGGATTGGACTTAAGTTATTGCTGTAGGCAAGTAAGTTATCGGTAAAATTTGCACGGTGATGCAGCCTATGTGCTTCTAATGCACTTTCATAAACTCCTTTCACCATTAATACCGGACCGACAAAATACCCCAATGGAGCACGACACGTGTGAAGACAACCTAGGTGAAGAATTTTTTGCGATCCCGTTGGGGCAGATTCTTCTTTTCGTGTGGGATACCGAGTTAACGAACGGCGGATTTGGGCGTAGGTATACGCGTGTACGCGCGTGTTAAGTACTAAAGCCGTAGACGTACCCTACGCGTTGTGCACGCACTCAACCAGCGTGTAAACTTTGCATGTTTTTGTACAAAAAAATACGCGCTAAACACGGGCAGCACATGCGTTTAGTCGGCGCGTATGTCTGAATCCGACCTTACATTTTTCCTCCACTAATTGAACTCTGCGTCTGTGTGTGTCTACTTTCTAAGCGAAGAATGTAAAAAGGGTCGAGACGAGGAACGTGTATGAATATTTCGTTTTGACCTCGTCATTTTATATGCGAGCAGAATTTTACACGTCACTGTGTCAGCGAGTATAACATATGAGATGTATAACTTCTATATTTACGTATTTGAATAATAAATTGGAAAACTTACAGAGAGGTTGTTACAACACCTTAGGGGTTGGCCAGTAACCAGCAGTGGAGTGGTGGGGCAGTTGATGTTTTTGTTTATGTTAAAGTTGGTACCTATCAAGAGTCGATTTGTAGAAATGAAACGACGTGTTTCTGCAAATGCGCAGCGTTCAGGCGCTTAATTTCAGATTGTTTAAATAAGACATTTAATGTAAGGTGAAATTTTACTCGTGGACAATAGCGCAAACTCAAGACGGGCTGGTGATAAAGAACAACTTTCCCCACGGAACATAGGTCGAAATAACAAAATAAATGGACCTCCCATACAAACTTCGATCAGCTGAATTGGGTTATTCAAAATATTTTGTTAGATTTTGACCTATGTTACTTAGGGAAAGAGGTTTTTTATCACCAGCCCATCGTCTGTTTTCAGTATCGGTCACTAGTAAAATTTCACCCGTAGTTTTTGCGAAAGTTGTTGACGTATACCTATCTCATTCATTATTCTGCGACGGAACTATAAACACAGGTGAGTTCTGATCATCCTGTTTCAGGTAATATCCTTTTTTTATGAATAAAAACATAGGTACGTATGAAATAAAAGAAAAAAACCTTTCTTTAAATTTGTTTTTGTTTTATGCACCGCCTTGACTACCTACCTACCTACCTGCTACCGTGTGATGCCGGCTTAGAATAGCATCACCCCATTTCTTTCCCGTGGGAGTCGTTAGAGGCGATTAAGGGACTTGAGGGTGTGTATTGCAATTTTAGGCGATGGGCTGACAACCTGTCACTATGGCGATATACAATTTTCCGAATGACCCTCAAATATATGTCAGACGTGGCGTAAGTGTCCGTTTTTGCGGCTGTTGGCGCTCTGCCTACGCCGCAAGAGATAGTAGACGTGATATGTGTATGTATGAAAACACCCAAAATAAACACAAATATCAAACAAGCATAAATAGTTAAAAAACAAAACACGACTGCTTTCTAAGATAAAGCCTAGCCTATGATACTCGGGATAATGTAAGCATTCTTCCGACACAATTTTCATTTGAATCTGTTCAGTGGTTATCGAGTTTCAGTCCTTTAAAGAATCGCACATGCATACATACATGAACTCTAAAAACATTACACTCCTTTTTTGGTTGGGCAGTCGTGAAAAAAAATTTAAAATGGACTTTCCACGACGCTCGGCGTTAGCAGGGGAACGGCTACCACTATGAAAATAATTAAAAACCCTCGAACCCCCTAATTATTTTTGCGGTCATGTATCTCCAGTGGTATTGTATCAACTACTTACAACTCGGGGTATAATATCGTGTATTTTACGATTTAATGCCCTGAGTTGTAAGTAGTTGAAATAAATAAAAATCTGTCACTTTTGGCAATTTCCTGTGTATATTGAAAATTTGAAAGTCAATACTTTCTCTTTAAGGCTCTATCTATCAAAGCTACTCACTCACGCAGTTTTTTCGGGATCAGCTTAATTTTGCAGACAACAGGAAAAATTTTACGCTTTTTTTGCAAAGAAAGAAAATTAAATTCTGCCTTCTGAGGCGGTGTTCCCACTTGTCGTCCGGCGCTGCGTTTTTTTAACGCACCGTAACGCATGCGTCTGTCAAACGAGAGGAAATAGCGAATTCAGATCTTATTTCCATACAAACACGGCTACGGTGCGTACCGGATGCGTCTGTCAAGTCGTTTGACAGGTGCATCTTGAAACGCACCGTAGCCGTACTTGTATAGGAATAAGATCGAAATTCACAATTTCCTTCAAGTGGGAGAATCGCCTAAGTAGTACTATATGGATAGGTACTAAGTTTGATAACTTATAAGTGTTTTTTTAGTTTTGAATGTATCATTATCTGTTTTTCTAAGATATTCAATATGAAATAATACAACTTTCTACGAATATTGAAGGCTTTTTATATCAATACAAAAATAACATCAATAAATAAATAATGTAAGAGCACAATTATTACATATTGTTCTATACAATGTGTGAAAATTCACCAAAGTCTGTATAAAGAATGCCCGCATCTTTCTTTATAGTAAAAAATATTCTACAAGTCAGCTTGGAAATGTTTTGAAATGAAGACTGGTATAAAATAATATCTTATATTTTTTCGGAGTCTACTTAGGTCTAAGGAAAGTGAGTTTCAGAAGTTACAAGTCAGTTCTTACATCAGCTGTGTTCTTAGAACAGAAAAAATACTTCTATTCTTTTACAGTCATTTTGCTACGTAATATACCACATCTGTTAAATTACAATCAATACATAATCGTATAATATACTCGAATTAGAGGTACTCTTGTGCTAAATAGATATTTCTGTGTATCTAACATAGTTGAAACCAAAAATTTACTGTATATTTCGTGTAACAATTTCTGAAATGATTTATTCTAATCTACTTTATGAATTCCTTGGTTACATAACGGAATTAATACAAATACATGTTTACACATAAAGTTATTCAGTTTTTAAAACTAAACTCATAATATGGCAATCATATGGCAAATATCTACTATTCGTATTGTCAAAACATTAGTTAAAGCTTTCTGATTTTATTCCTATTTTATCGATTGTTAGTTCCAACTTATTGCTACCGCTAATTATAAAGTTTATCATGTAGATAAACATGTCAATTATTTTCAGACAAATAATTGAATATTCAATATCAATCCATTTTGCAATGAAATGCATACAATGCACCATTTCATATTTTAATACATCATGCGTTAATTATGGCAATAAATAAATCTGAAATTTCGATCTAGTAATAGTCTTAGATCTGATGCCAGTTTAAAAACACCATTTCACTAAATTCATACTATAGGAACCCTTACTTCAGTTCAAGATTTTCCAAAAGATCTTACGACAACGACCCATAATACAGCATTCTTAAGTATACATAGAAATCGTATAGGTATGACATCAAGGTTTAGTTCATTCATCCGACAGTATACGATAGGAACATCCTAATAGAGTAAAATACATTGGAAAAATTCAATATTCTAAAATTGAAATTACAAAGAAAAGATAATTAAGTACAGAAATTTCATCTCATTTCATGATAAGCTCAATGTTGCGTCAATTTATAAATACAGTACTTTACTTAGCTTATAATAAATAACAATAAATAAAATCTTAAGGCACTGCTTTAGGTACCAAGATCACAATTGTATCGTTTCGATGAATGCAGAGAGGAAAAGAAGCACGGTAGTCTAGTTGCTAAGACCGCAGGCGCCGAGGCACACCAGGGCATACTAAAGCATACCGAGGCACATCGAATTGTGCCAAGGCACTAAGGCACACCGAGGCACACCGTGGCACACCGATGCACACCGAGGCACACCGTGGCACACCGATGCACACCGAGGCACACCGTGGCACACCGAGGCACACCGAGGCACACCGTGGCACACCCTGGCACACCATGGCACACCGTGGCACACCGAGGCACACCGAGGCACACCGAGGCACACCGTGGCACACCCTGGCACACCATGGCACACAGTGGTACACCGTGGCACACCGTGGCATGCCGTGGCACGCCTTGCCACGGCACAAGAAACCGAATACTGCTTTACTTCAAGGAAGTAATGACCGAAATACTCCAAAATTCTCTAACAAAAGGACGTACCTACTTAACCACTTATTAATATTTTATACACTCTACTTAACAAACATAAGCGCATACATTAAGTATTTCTGCATTGTGCAGAATAACAATACCGACACAATTTACATATATTCCTAGTCAAGTATCTAAATAATATGCGAATTGCAAAAACGTCTAACTTAAACACCTACTTAATAAATAGATTCCAATAAGGGTAAGTAATAATCGTTGTCATCGCTACCGAAGCATGGGAAACGTTAAATGCGAGCATATTTACAAGAAGAAACGGGTGCTTTCACAGTTTTATGTACACTGGCCATTATTTACAGGTGTAATGAGTCCGGCACGTCCCGCGCGCGATATCAGTCCTCCACTTTATGACAGTGTTTCCAGTAGACGGCTACTGGAACCTGTAAGACGTAGGCAGCACGTAGTCGCCGAACTTGTAGAGTGCGGAAGCGTACCAATGCACGCCGCGCGGCAGGTCCGCACCGGGCGCACTGGAGCTCCACCGCGACAGCCAGCGCAGCGGCGCCATCGCCGTGTGCGCCAGCTTCTGGCTCCTCACGAGCGCATAGCAGGACGCGAGTGCATCGTCCACCATTATAGTCCCGGTGGTCGTCAGCGGCGCGTACACACCCAACCGCGTCACCATTTTGGAGCGCACGACGCGCGAGGGCCGCATGACGCTGCCGGGCCCGTGCGTCAGCAGCGTGTCTCCGACCTGGATGTTGGCGGCGAACACCTCCCGGAAGCCGTCGGCCGCCGCCAGCAGCAGCAGGTGCGACGGCGTCGTTGTAATGGTCACACCGTTCTGCGCCGTCACCTGCACGAACGCCCGCGTCGCGTTCGGATCCCGGTCGAGGAACGTCAACACCTGGAAATTGAATTATGAACATCAGACACAAGTAAAGTAAATTATAATTATCTATGAAAGGGTCTATCATACAAAGCATGTACAGTATGGACATGTTAAAAGTTTAACAAACATTGTTTATTCTCTAAAAATAGAGTACGACTAAGAATAGATGTAAGTAGATACGAGTATCAAAAAAGCGAAAAACGAGCAAAGAAGAAAGATTTACAACCCTAATATAGTCAAAGTACGTGTTAACAGGATTCTTCTGGGTGAGCTCGCTCCATCTTAGACTCTGTTTCTTTCCTATGACCTAGACTAGAGTCAAGAGCAAACCCATCCTTAATAAATAAAAGAAAAAAAAAATGATACTGACCTCGGAGTAGACTAGCTTGCCGGTGTCGTCGGCAGCCAGCACGCGGTCCCCGACCTGCAGCGAGGCGATGTCGCGCGGTCCCTGCTCCGTGTGCACCATGGCACCCGATGGGAAGCACCCGGCACCCGTACCCACTGAGGACTCTGCAATAAGACAACAAACATGTCATCGACGTATCCCAACAAAACATTAGAAACAAGTAACTTCATGTTCCCAGGATCAAAAACAAAACTAGTTATCATGAATGACATCGAAATGCCACATAAAATCCCACATAGTTATAATCAATCAATTCAAAACGTTGCCCATAAAATATTATATGAGAAACGAACATTCATCAAACGGACATAATAACGTGCGTGCCATACCTACATAAGTTCAGTCGTAAGCAATAAAATAAAGTCGAGAACATAAAATCGTGCAGGACGATAGTAAATTAGCTCGGAGCAGTCATATCCCTTTAAGGAATAACGAGATTTCTCTACCCTCGTAATTAAAATCCGATAAGATACGAAACAAAAGAGAATCGCAGACGCTTTCATGTTGCGGGGCGGCTAATCGGCGGCGGCGGTGTGTGGAGTGGCGAGCTTATACCTGCGCGCGCGCATCGGCCGCCCCGCGCGCCATGCGCACTGCCGGCCTGTAATCTGCAGGTCCCACCTAGCCAGTGCACCCGCCCGACGTTCTCACCAACACTTTCTAAGAAAACTATAATCGCGAGTCAGCTTTTTACCCGATTAACCGGCTCGATCCGTTTATACGAATTCCCTCCCATCCTATTGTTCACCTCAAAAAAGATAAACCTAAAACAGAATGCGGAGAATCTGACTTTCTTAGTTATGTTTGTTTGTTATCTAATTGTATTTATTTAAAAATTTCTAATCCAGCTTAAATTTTACCCATGCGTAATCTCCACGGATTCTGCAAACGGTTGCAAAAAGTGCTTATTTACGTGTAACAAAATAGCATCCGAGAGATAAGTCGGAACGGTTCGGTAATCCAGTACCGCCTTGCAACGACAGGTACAATGAAGCATGTGGTATGCGGCCTGAAAGCTGTGGTCTCGCCAGAGTGATGCTTAAAAGTGCAGCAATCACACGCTTGAACGGGTGGTAGAGGAGCCGAGGCTGCAAGGCTGGCATCGTTTGCGCGAGCTCGTTAAATTTTGATTTGTTGTGTAACCGACCGTCTGCGCCCGATCCTCGCACAAAGAGATGGCCCCCGCCTGATCGCATTACACAATAACCACACAAATTAGATTCCGTTCAAAGTCAAGCGCTTATTGTAGAGATTTGTTTGTTGTTGGGCGAACGCATCACACGACTCATTGAATAGGTGTCGGCCACCTTTGCGTTTTTTTGCACACCTCTGCTCGCGATTCATGGGGTTTTAAATGGTTGTATTTACAACACAATGATGGATAACGTTTCCGGTATCTATAGCTGTTTATATGAGCATTTAATTTATGGAATGGAATGTGACTCGACCATGTACACAATATAGGCGGTGCCTTTGAAAATTTGTAACTAATGTAAACATAACAACATAATGCGTCATCTGAGCATTTGCATTTTCACGTTTAAAAATAAGAATGTAGAGCCTTGAAACAAGTTATAGTACGATTTGACGTGACGTAAGCAAGCAGCAGCGTTAGGCTTGTGATGCAGCGATAAGCGGCGCGGACGGGGCGGGCGGGGCGGGATGGCGGCGGGCGCGGGGGGTGTAGCGGGAGGGGGCGGCGGGCGGCGGCGGCGCGGGCGCAGCGCTTGCGGACTGGCCGGGCTGACCCCGCCCCCCGCGGACCACCGGAGGAGCGAGGCGGCCCCGCCGCAACACTCGCAGCGCAGCCCAGTGCTGCCTGCCTAAACTATCGATGATTTGGACTATTTTTTCCACACACTATTGAATAAAAAAAGATAATTTGATGAGATACATTTTTAAACTAAAAATTTATAAAGACATTTTTTAAATAGCTTTCTATTTTGCGTTTCTTCTTTTAATTTGATTTGTCCTATGCAATTGCAATTTAATGACTAGATGTCGCTACCGGCTTAGACTGCAAATTAAAAAGATTTAATAATCAATAAATAATATTTTGAAAGAGTTTAATAAAATGCAAGTGTAACAGTGATTGTGTGAGATTTAAAATATTAAGTTCTAGTAATACAGTCACTCGTTTATCCTCATTAATAAAAATTCATTCAAATAGTTATACATGTTATTGAGATCATTCTTTTCCATTCGAAACCATTATGATGGCCCATCTTCAAACAGAGCAAAAGGACCTCGGTAGTTCCCGACAAGGTGTGTAACGTATAAGGTGCAGTGTGTGGGAACGTGGAGTCCCGGCGCCCACCGCAGTCTTCCGGGATGTGGCCTCCGGTCTCGAGTGTCGCTGTCAGACGCTTTCGCACGCCGCCGCACCGCACCGCACCGCACCACGCTGCGCCGCGCCGCACGCATGCTCCGAGCGCAACCGACCGCCTAACGCCCAGGGCGCTCAAAACATACTTTGCACTCTGGCCAAACCATGGATTTACCCGAGGCAATTTAACATGCCTAGCTAATATGGTTCCGTGCTTCGGAGGGCACGTTAAGGCGACGTCGATTCCGGTGGCTGTCTGGCGGTCGTTATTCAGCCACATTATATTTTACTTGGTCCATATTTTACTCGTGAATACATTTTATAGTTCCTACTAAAAGACAATACTCCACATTTGTGAAATTGATTGTAATAGGTATGATACTTGTTTTATTTTATATTTATAATATTATATTTTGTTACAAAGCGCATATCACTCTTGATGTAAGTTTACGCCACTAATTTGTTTTTTATTATATAGAGAGTTTAGTCCTCTCCGTTTCGGTTGCTTGCGGCAGCATCTTTACGGAGGGCAAAACTCTTTACCAAATCAATAACAAGTCGCGTAAACGTACATTATCATATTTTGATTTGTTTTATTTATTAAATTTTTTATATTTGATGTTTCCTCTGCCATAGTAAAATGGCCTCAAGCCTTCTGCCAGCCCTGAATGATTTGATAACCCATCCGCATCCCTACTACTGGAAGGAATTCCGTGCACGGACCGGTCCTCTCAGCGCGCACCTAAATATAAAATTTTAATAAAACTCATGCTCACATGTTCGCTCGTGGTGATTTTATCCTCCGTATCGCGGACAGAGATGTTATTTTTGAACCCAGGTCAAATCATCGAACGATAACTTTACTATTTCGTTTACCAAAAGCTTAAAAATCTTACCTAAGTTACTCCAAGTTAGCTTTTTACCCTATTAATCGACTCAAACCGGCAAAACTTTGGTAATTGATATTCACCGTTTTGTTATATAATCTGTACCATGTATATGCTTATGTATATATGTAGCATAAATTGCCACTTTGAATGCAATTTTATTAACGCCATATCTAACTTAGTATCTAAAAATATTATATCATATATGATGGTGCGTTGGTCTTAAAAATGAAACCCGCTGCCAGACATTGCAAATTACATGCGATTCCCATTCGCTACGCTTTGTTATGTAAAACGGCTTACAAGTGTTTAAATCGACTTCCCAGTGGTATCTACACATACCAACCTACATTGTTACGAATCTACATATAGGATTAATATGGAAAAGAAGGTATCAAATAGGTACGCTTAAATGATATTTTGCCTAAAAAAAAATATAATTTGATATCAACATCAATATTATTTATCAGCCACAACATCCCCTTTATTTTTCTTTACATTTCCCCTTCCCCTTTATATTTTGTTTAAGATATTTAAACTGAAATCATATAAATGATTGAAAAAGGTACTTTCTGAATACAAGTTGTGCCTTAACAAAATAGTCACTATGTATTATTAAACACGCGTTGATGTCTTTTGTAAGAACTATTTCGATTACCGATATTACCCTAGCCTAGCTAAAGTTAGGTAGGTATTGTTATTTCAAACGAAACACTTTCGTATTTAAATACCAAGGTTTTTGTTTAGAAAATGGATTTCCTTTTACCACCTCATACAGAAGATGTTGAAAAACTGATATGTGTTATGTCCTTCGGGTCGGGCGTCGCGTCGTGACCCGTTTGGTGTAGTCTGTGGTGGCCGGCGGGCACGCCCCACGCTCCGAGTGCCACGGCCATGTCACACAGATCACCAGACACATTTCGAGTTATTGCTCTGCATTATATATTTGTATAACTATTTTGGCTTCCCTTAAAACACATCTCAGAAATTGGTAGCTTTCCATTATTGTAATTTTTATCTCCCATCTTATTCCGAATTGTTAACTTACTACACGGCACTTTTGACCGCTTGCACTGTGCCTTTCGCAGTATGACCCCTTCCAAGAAGCACCTTGCTTATAATACCACAGATAATAAAATACTACTTTACACACACCATTAGACACCGCTTTTATCTATTATTTAATTTGCATTGTCCGGTCGTTGGTTTTTGTTCTTTTTCCACCGTTTCTTGTAAACATAAACATGCTTGTTATTTAAATTTTATTCTAAAGACCGTTGTTTAAAAATATCATAGCAACATTCGTTGATGTCTTTTGCACGGGTCGTTGAAACGCGATTACATTCAATGTCCCACGGAAACTTGTATATGTCATCGAGGCAATAAATTGTACAACTTCTATATAAAGAAACTACTTGAAAAACGGTGTCATAAAGTAGTCAATGCGCAGACGTGTAGCTACTCGTGGATTCGTAACTAGTTTTATATTGATGCCATTAAAAATAGCGCGAGCAAAAGAAAGAACCGCCGCCGACCAATAGGCAGCAATTGATTGGATCCAGTTAAAAAAACTGACTAGACTTTTATTGGGCTTGATAATTTGTGCGATTATTTAATACTCGTATGGTCTGCACACGCGAGGACTGGTTTCGAATGGTCTAGCAGAACTAGTAGGCTCGAACTTTATTTTTATTACACGCATTAGCTTAACTAGGAAGAAATAGTAGTATTCATAAACGCATAATGACAAAACCGGAGACCTAATGATGACTTTTACTTCGGAAAGAGACATGGACTGTTGCAAACAACGTACGTTTAGCATATTAAACCAGATCATACGCATAACATTTCAGTTCACACAGGTATACAGCTCATTACATAATACTTTTTGGTATTTCGCTTTGAAAATTCCTATTTTATTTAAGATGTGCAAATACAAAACTCTAGTCAGCATTTTTCTTTTAATGCTATTTGGATCAATATACATTATGCTACCACTGATTGTACACGAGTTTATAAAAACTTGCGAGAAAAATCTTTGATTTCATATTCAATCAGTCCTATATTCCCCGACTGAAATATACCACGAATTATAGAGACGGTGCGCGGAGCACCTACTATATTCATGTCGTGTGTGTTGCGTTACCTATTTTTAAAGGCTTTAGTGTGATAGGCCATACCGCCTAGCCACTGTGTGAATGCTAAATGCTATTCAACGCCACAATTCCTTTGAAATGTGTGAAGAAGCGGGAACTGACCTATTGTGCGTCACGAGTGGCATGTGCCCGCCACTGTGCTTATACCATTATCCCCAAAATGGCGATGGCTTGAAGATGGCCATTCTGGCTCATAGTGTACAGGCAACTCAGGCTGGGTTAGACTGTTCGGCCTTTAGACTGTCCTTTGGTATAAGACTTAGGTACATTGGCAGTTCAAGTGTCTGACCGGACGTGAGCCTGACTGTACAAGAGTTTTAAGACAATGAGGATCACTTGGAGAAAGTGAACTCGACAGCGTGCCCGCTCTGGCCTTGACCCGCGCTCAGCCACACGACCGCAACACGCACAAGATACTCTTGATATTCATAAACACAAATTAATACCAAAAAGTCGGCGATCGCAGAAAACGTTGGAATAAATGAATAACCATCAGACGCAGAGCAATATTATTTTTTGAGACGGATTTTACGTACGAGTACCTAAGCAAAGTAAGCCATGAAAAAAACGCATCTTAGCTATGTATGGCACGAAGTAAACGGATTAAACTTCAAAAGTTCACTTTGACCTCATCTTATTGCAGATTAACACAAAATACTAGGTAAATCGAGTAAGTATTTAAGTGTTTATGTAATGTACATACATACCCTAAAATCACGCGTCTTTTCTGGAAGGTAAGGCAGAGACTTCAATCTTCCACATGGTACGATCCTAACACACTTCTTTCGCTTCATTTACTTACATCCACAGATGCTCTGATTATTTACATGCAGAACTTAGCATAATTACATAGTTTTACTTGTGTTTTAACACGTGCGTACAGTAATTGCGACGGGTTTATCGCAGCTTCATTCTGGTTATTTGTAAATCTCTCTGGAATGTTTCTTTTCTCAGAGCCGCTGGAGTAAATGGGGTGCGTCGGCACCAGTGCAGTGCAGCCAGCGACGTTATCACTGGCCGAGCTTTAAACAATGACCAAGCTTTTTTATTGCTACTGATCTATGGTCAATTCAGCTTTAAATATTGGACCGATTTAGATAAAGATTAGGAAACGAACACAAAATAATAAAGAAGAAAATGTTTGATACGTAACTGACAGTAAATATACTGATCCTAATTTTATATTATTTACTCCTGAAACATGTCCTGTCTTTTGTCTTTTCTGACAGTTCTCTTAACACGTTTTTTTAACACACTGTAACGGAAACGACTTGTAAACGCGTAGCCGTATTTGTATGAGAATAAGATCGTAATTCAATATCCTTTCGTCTGACAGACGCATGCGTTACGGTACGTTGAACATACGCAGCGACAAACTACAAGTATATAACCACCTAAACACACATTTTTAATTCCGGAGCACGGTACTTTATCACAAATCTTTTTCGACATTAAAACTAGTTTTTCCGAGTGTGATAAGCGTTTAATATGGAAGTGTATAGGTATGTATATTTTAATTCACTTTAGCAGAACACTAACTCCAGTTTTCCACGTAAATCTCATTTTTATATTTCTTTGACGCATCCAAACCAAACTGCATTTGCCAAACAAGTTTTTTTTCCAAGAATTAGGTAGGTACACTTAAGCCTTAAAGTAAAGGCATATATTCTTTTACATCCTAATGGACTTTTTATATGCATTTTATTGTTCATTATGATGATATATATACTTTTGGCTAGGTAGGAGCGATTATGGATTTTAGTGTAGATAGGGTGTAAATCTGAGTCAAAAATAATGAAAAGGAATATGTAAAGGAAATAACAGTGTAAGTAAAGAATAGTGTGCTAAGTAT
This sequence comes from Tuta absoluta, assembly GCA_027580185.1. NCBI lineage: Eukaryota > Metazoa > Arthropoda > Insecta > Lepidoptera > Gelechiidae > Tuta > Tuta absoluta. The sequence goes on from JAQAHW010000004.1 coordinate 3,935,482, forward strand.
GTATGTAAATTATTTTACTACAGTTAAAACATTTGTCTGCAAATTAATTGGGTCTACCAGTCTACCTGCATTGAACATACCTCCATAACGTCTAAAACATATTCATATACATATAAATGCCCGGTTCTTTCATCGTAATGCTGCATACACACATATATAGATATAAGTGGCCATTGAATCACCGACGTAATTATAGAAGTGGGGGATTGGCTGCGATGCGGTCGCGGGGGAGTGAGACGGAGATAGCCCTCCCGTGTGCGAGTGAGGGAGAGCGATGTTAACAAGAGGCTTGTTGGTCCGTTTGATCGACACCGCCGCGCGGGAACCTCTCCGAGTGCATTCTTCTTGTAAAATTCAACTATATATTTGGACCATCCCGCGCCCGGTACAGTTATGGACCCATTAACGAGATGATAAAACGACACAGTTTCTCTTTCGGTGGGTTATCGCGTATGATATAAAACCACCAACACATTTCATTCGTTTCTACGTTTTGTATTAATTTCTTGTTGCATTAACGACCTATAAATTTCTTTTCATAGGAATTTCTTATAAATTAAAGGCTAAGCTTTTCAATAACGCTTGCAAAAACAACGCGTAGTGCTTTTTTAACGGCGCGCCAGAAATACCCGCCATATAAAAGACTTCAACGCGTTGCAATCGTCTACGAAAATGCTACGGGTACGGACTAACGGTATATTCCGCTCAGCTATTTTCACATATCCGCTTATAAATACTACTACCTCATCCATCTATTCTATTATGATATTGTTATGGGCCATAAAGGAATGGAATTCGTATTATAGCGAGCTCAAACAAAAACAATAATATACTAGACTACTAGGTCTGATATTTATTGAAATTTACTTTATGCAGAAATTCTATGGAAATAAATAATACGATGATTTTTTAATAACAAGAGGAGGACATAAGTATTGTCTATGTTTGAAAAGGTTAATTTACCTTTTTCCAATAGGTAGGCGGTAATTTTGATTATTTTGAGTTTATTTCAGTCATGACACGATTAATTGTTTGATGAATGTCGTTTCTTGGATACTTGCTTAATAAGTAAGTCATTCAAGTTATGTTTTATATTTTAAGGGTTGGGGGTCCAACATTAATTAAGAATATCAAATAGTAATTGGCAGGAAAACTCACTTTTGCAGATGGTGCCTAATGTGCCAATAAGGAATAAAATATCTTTAACATTGACACATTCTCGACCAATCACAAGAAAGTGGCACATTCAACAGTAGGGCTATTTACTTTTCTGTTTTCCTCTTTATTGGTATGGTTGCATACCTGACTTGACGGAGCAGTGGATGTAGTCTCAGAAAACACCCAGTCGCAGCCGGCCTCCTTGGCGAGCCTGGCTAGCATCCCGTTCTTGCTCCTATCTTTGTTATTCGGAAGAGTATGATAGAGTAGCAATGGTTGCATACCTGACTTGACGGAGCAGTGGATGTAGGACCGGCTCTCATAGAACACCCAGTCGAAACCGGCCTCCCTGGCGAGCCTGGCTAGCATCCCGTTCTTGCTCCTATCTATCGAGAAAGTATGATAGAGTAACAATGGTTGCATACCTGACTTGACGGAGCAGTGGATGTACGACCGACTCTCATAGAACACACAGTTGAAGCTGGCCTCACTTGCGGGCCTGGCTAGCATCCCGTTCTTGCTCCTATCTATGTTATTCGGGGGAGTATGATAGAGTAATAATAGTTGCATACCTGACTTGACGGAGCAGTGGATGTAGTCTGAGAGAACACCCAGTCGAAGCCGGCCTCCCTGGTGAGTCTGGCTAGCATCCTGTTCTTAGTCCTATCTTTGTTATTCGGGAGAGTATGATAGAGTAACAGTGGTTGCATACCTGACTTGACGGAGCAGTGGATGTAGGACCGGCTCTCATAGAACACCCAGTCGAAGCCGGCCTCCCTGGCGAGCCTGGCTAGCATCCCGTTCTTGCTCCTGTCCTTGTCCGAGGTGGTGAGGTCGACGGCCCTCCCCTCGTAGTGCAGCGAGTGCTCGAGATGCGCGTTCTCTTCATCCCAGCCCTCGATGACGCGCAGCCGCACGCCCGGCCATTGGTTCATCACGCTGATCGCGAGCGTGTTCAGACGCTCTTTGCATCGCTGGAATTTAGGGAAAGATGAATTTATTAAGCAGTTTATAATCGCCGTGTCATGCCGGCATAAAATAGCATCACCCCATTTCTCTCACGGGTGCCTTTAGAGGCAACTAAAAAGCTTGAGGATATCATGTGTATAACAGATTTAGGTGACAGTCTAACAATCTGTCTCTATAGTTACCTACGATTTTAAGAAACGATCTTCAAATATTTGTCAGACGAGTCGATAAAGATCGTATTTTACGGCCGTTATCGCTCAGCCTACCCCACAAGCGATACAAGCATGATGTGGATGCATATATGAGTATGTTTGTTGATCTAAAAAACAATTTTTACTGATAAAAACTCAAAATTAACATTTAATTCCGTGCTTTTCCCAAAGTCGGTGAGCTAAACTATGAGTCCACACCCGTGTTGGAAATGGGGTGATGTTATTTTAAGCCGCTATCGCAGCTTTTTTCATATTTTATCATATTGATTCTAGATAATGCTAAGTCATTAAGCGTACCTAACTAATTTGTTCAAAGCAAACCGCTCCGATAGCTAGTGCAAATATCTTGATGACCAATATTTCCATTGCAATTTGCGGCTACTGCCTAAAAGGTCCGTAAGTGGGCTAACGCTCTCAATGGATCTCCAAGAAACAATTCAAAGTTCTAAAGACACGCTAGGGTTTTGTTTGCACCTACTAAAGAAAATACCAATAGACGTGCTAACAAATTGACAAACGCCGCCGCCCTGCGCCGCCCGCCGCCTGCCGCCTGCCGCCTGCCGCCCGCGGACACAGGATGTCGGGCATTTTGTCCTCAAAGAATAAATCAAATTAAAACGCGCCGCACAAAGGGATCGACACAATTTTGTTTGTGAAATAACTCCGCGGGACAAATAAAGGAAATGTCAAAATATTTATAAAGAAATGCGGACAATGCGACGCACCCCGCGGCTTTGTGTCGCGATGTCACTTACTCTATGCAGATCTGTTGGTGAAAAAGTGAAGAGATTGACGTAACGAATCGCGGGCAGGGCGCCCCGCATGGTCCGCTCCACTCACATTCAGCCAGATAGCCCCGAGCACCGTACATAATCACTTCTACGAACGTTTCGACCATCTAATAAAGAGTTGCGAGAACTCCAATATGTTTCAGTTCAACAAAGTGATTCCTGATTTTTAACGGTTCATTGTTGCGTAGCCGCTGAGTAAGACGTTTGCGCACTTAGCTAATACTAACATTGTACATGTATTTAGCTACAGCAAAGTTATTAGTTATTTTAAAAAGATAATGAAGATTATAATAAGGTAAATCTAAAATTTACAAATCAGCATTATTGATACGAGAAAATGCGATGTGTCATATAAGTTTAACATTAATAATAATCTAGATGCTCAGTCTTGGTGAAATCTAGTCGATCCATCAAATTAGGGAAGAATTAAAATTGATAGTGTGAGTGTAACTTTAAAGAACAAAATTTTGGATCTAGTTGTCGAGAAGATCAAATCGATTTTGACTGAAAACCAGCCGTCTATCTTTCTTGAGGTCAAAATTTTTGCTGAATCGCTGACCGTTTCGTTATTGCGCCACATTGCATATCACAGTACCTTGTAATAAGTTGTTAAATTTAAATTTTTCTTTGTTTTTGTTTATTTTAGTAAAGAAGTAGTCTGCTGTGTAAAATGTCGCATCATTTTTCTATTCATAATTCGGAAGGAATATTCACATGTTCGGTGAGTGGCTAGTTTCTGTTGAGGAAGCTGGTGTTTGTTCCGCGCGCTCGTCTCTGCACCGCGCACTAAAACAATCGACTGCTAAACGATAGAGCAAACACACAGAGCATGCGACGTGGGAACTCATCGGTGGCGCAATTACTCACTTCACTCGCCATCGCTCAATACTCGTGTTCATTACAATATTTCATACAAGTTTGAAGACCGGGCATAAATAAAGTAAACGGTAAAAATTGTTTCACAATAACTATTCAGTTGACATTTTGTTTTTCGAACGTCATGTGGATTAGTTTAAAAGCCTGTTCACTTTTCAGATGATATTCGATCAGAGGAATAGATACAAAGTGACAGCGCCGTGGAGCTATTATAAATTCATTATGCATATTTTTAGTAAACAAGCTGTCGATCACAATGGCCGGGCGCAGCGGGACCCTGCCTCCGAGACACCACGCGTCCCGCGCCGCAGCCCCCAGCGCATCAAACCTGAGACAACATCACGATACCATCGGTAAACCTCTGCCCACTACTCAAACATCAAACGAGTTTTTATCACACGTCCCAACCACGTAAATTCAATTTCGCAAATTATCAAATTACACCACATCAAAAGCTCATATTCAGTTTTATTGAACGAGAAAAAATAACGAGCGTATCGAATACCTAAGGTCATGTTTGAAGCTTGACGCCAGACTACCTGCACCGGTGACGAGTGAGCACTTGCGGTCGTGTATGTATAATGAAGGCCGGCTCATGGAACCGAAGTAAAAATGGAATAAAACATCTCAGGATCATCGCACGGGCAGCAGCGGGTGCAGTAATGTGAGAGCGCAACCCGCGAGCTCGATACGAACCGTCAGCATCCGCTGCATAGGGGTTATTCCGAAATCCTTACGATCCTCTTCTAGACGACATGATTCATAGCACGTAGATACCTGAAGAAACATAAACCTTAAACCAGCCATCATTCGCCACCTTCAGTCACACTGGTAATTTATAACCGCCTCCCTCGCGACCATAACAATATATTAAGATAATTAAATGGCTCTTTACATTCCTTAACACATCGTTTTTTGTTTAAGGCCAGGAGTCGAAAAGCACCGACCAATGCTGACTAGGTTTTGATGTATTTTTTGTCTTTTTGTGGAAACCACAACAAATAGTTTAAGGGTGGTTTTTTGTGGTGTCGACCGACGACCGTTCATTTTGTTCACGCAAACCGAGGCGGTTCGATGTTGCGGCTGAGGATAGGTATATTTATTTTATCTTTCTCATACAGACCTGTCAAAACAAAGGTGGGACTGGGAAACAAAATAAATGCGATCCACTTAGGTGCCGTGATTTTATGGCACTTATTAGCACAAATTGGATTCTTTGTGTCAAAAACATTGAAATAAGAGCATCTGTATCACTTTGAAACCTGATGCGAATCCTACCTGCGAGAATTATACCTACATTTTGGTAATGTGAGGTTGAGTCAGACACCATCCGCTGCTAACGCCATATTTGGATGCCACAAAGTATAAATTAGGTAGCATTATATCCTCACCATCGAAATAACATAGTTTTTATAATAATAAATTGAAATATTTTTTCGTATTGGTCGGCGCATTTGGGAGGGTCTTTGAAATATTCCACGGTTCATTCACAAATAGCTACGGGAAACCACAAAATATGAATCACACAGTTCAAGCGCCATTTTGGATTTTACAGGTAAAGAAATATCTATTCCTGACTTCAAAGTGAATCTGCCTAGTAAGGCCTCAGAAATGACTACCTTTAGCTGTCTTAAAATTATTACGTATCCCATTCAGTAATTAGCTTTTCGGCTCATATTGGACTTGTCGTCATTCACCTGGTACTAAACAGAACACAAATATTTGAGTGGCACACAAGCCCTAGTGTAGGGCGAGTTGTCGAACATATCATAAATATGCAACGCGAGGTGTATCACCTGCGTCTGTTCAAATAGCCCTAATGTTTACCCACGAAAAATATCATCCTTTGTCGAGCTAATGCGGCTGTCGGCATTTCAGACATCTACCACCGCATGCTAGTCTTCTATCACAGCGCCTTTGTTCAAAACAGAAGTTAAGTCCATAAAATATGTAATACAGACTCTTCCTGCAAGGACGTAGCTAAAAAGAACGTGAACATAACATAGAATCCTGCGGACTTTAAAAATAAGAATATTTACGCACGAAGTCATCAAGATATATGATTGAATCGCGTTCTGTTCCCACGATCCGGGTATGAAATAGCTCAGTTCTTTGCAAGTTTAAAAGCTCATCTTTCCACAATATGCGGCGAGTTTCGTGTGTGTATGGCTCGCTAACGAATACGGTCTACAAGGCTTTTAAGGAGACGCGGGCGCCTTTCACTCGGTTGAAAAAACTCTTGAAACAAGACACCGTGCGCGGTGTTTGCTCGGGCCACGAACCCTGTTAATGAAACGCTACACTTCATTCACTCAACTGGAGCAAGTGTCTTTCTATTATGGAGTAAGCCTATTTAAACACGAAGAAAAAAAGGAGTCGAGAAACAATGTTTTACGTCAACATACACCAAGAGTCGCGCGGCCACCGCCGCGGCAAACAAAACTTTACATTTACCGCTCATTACGCAGGCCTAATGCTGGACATGAATATTTGGGATCAAAACCAAAGCATGTGTATCTGAAATTGATTTACGTTATTGTGTAGAGCCAGGTGCAAAGCTACTGGCTTCTCCATTGACAACTCGTTTGTATCAATTGTGAGTATTTGTGAAACGCACCCTGGGGACCGATCTATTAATGACAAGCTTTCTACAAGGACGCTCATGTTTTCGGTGTTTAAATCTGATTCCCTGGGGACGGATGTTTGTGTTATTGTGGTGGGATTGTTGCTGCTGTGAGAGGCGAGGTCAATGGCGGAGTCAATGAGAGCATGCGCGCGAGTTGCAAGTCATCCAAGTGAGCGATGGAATCCACGCTTCCGACGATCGACTTTATAGATACCCTTTGTTTCTCACCGTTATAACGTGAAGCAAATTCCAGAAAACCTTCTCATCAAACAAGCCGTGTTTAACATTATAAACATGATATAGGCTAAAGAAACATTAAAGTGCGTTATGTATAGTTGATTAAAAAATCATAAAATGCTCAGCTCGTTTCACATTAAACCACATTGATGTACGCAGCATTCCTCTCTCATATAATTATCGTTTTCGCTAAGTTGCGCGCGGAAGGCTATAAACATAAACTGGCGTATCGTGCTAATTTACTGCGTCAACCCCTCGTCGAGCCGATAACTGCTGTTGATCGATTTGCATCCGTAATTACGTCACTTTTAGCGGGGCAGGCAGGTGATGAAAACGCGACAAGTACGTGATTGCGGGAGGCGACGCCGCGCGCCGCCCGCCCCGACGCGACCGGTTGCGAGCTTTTACTTACCCTGCGCCCGCGCAACTCCCCCCGCCTCCCCCTCCTGCCTCTACACACACGCATTGCGGAAAATATTTGTTTCCTCCGCTCGTTTTACCGGTTACGTTCCTTTTGTAGTATCTACAAAACTTATTACAGTTACCTCTTCTTGGCGAAGAAAATACTCAAATGCGCATTCCTGACGCGTCTATGTTATCGTAATAAAATGAGTTATTGATTTATCAGTACAATATCAGAACTTCATAATTCCGGCTGTCGCGTCGGGTTTGCTCCGCTCCGGTGCGCACTCGCGCACTAATCCCCGGTACGGTCTGCACCCGCACCGCACTCTACCACTACACTGCACTACACCTTTCTCATCGAGCTCACAGCTTCGAAGAAAAATAAAAGATACATGTTACAGCATTGATACGTAATCGCCGGCTTGATTGTTTATCCCTCGCCACAAAGACTAGTGATCACATCGCGTGGGTATTAAGTCAACAATCGCACACGTATCACACTATACGTCCTCTTTTGCTGACGGTTCCGAAGAGCCTCTTGATAATATTTTATAAGACAAATAACCCGATAAAGATGTTTTGACGTGAACCCGTGTTCATCGCTCACACTAAAATGCGTCCACTGAACGCGTACAATAAAATATGTATTTACAATTTTGTGTTTTCGGGCATAAAAGAAATAAAAGTTGTAATTTAGTGTCAAGTTTAGTGGTGGCGAGCGAAGCGTTAAGGGGATCGGATGTTGAACGCGTTGACAGGACTCGGGGCGGTTGCTTTGCGTAGATCCATTAGCATTGTTTTAAAGGATTAAGCGGCGCTTACTGTGGTCACCGCGCCGGTGGGGTGACGTGTCGCTTGACATGCATATTTTTATGACACATATCTTTTTGGGACTCAGATAATCGGTGTGAAATGACTACCGTGTCGTAAGTCGCTGATAACTGTGGCATGTTTTGATTTCTTTTAGGTTGTTTAATAAATAAAGGCTGAAATGTTGTTCATGTTTATTTTTATTCATTTATAAAACTACCGGCCTTTTAAGAGTGTTTTTGACCTCTCCCGGTTTAGCTCCACCACTGGTTGGTGTCCAATTACACAAAAGGTTTATCTTCAAATCGCTTTCGTTGCCCAATTCAGACCGCTATCCCGCAATTTGACGAATTAGCCGATGACAGTTTTTACCTTTTTTGTAAAGAAGCTGATCATCACAAAAATAAATAACAAACGATTTTCAAACGTATCCTAATGTGATACGATAATATTTCAAATTTAAACCACTGGAGGAATTTTTGTTGTTGGCTATAATATTAGTTTACATGTAAAGCGATTGATGTTATATTAAAGTGACATGACAATCTTACAAAAGGGCATCGCTGCGGTTACTTCAGCTTCATTACTTTTACGGAATTTCGTACGATTTTGCCATATTATATGTCGTCCATGTAGCCGCACGGAATCTGTATTCTCTTCCGATGACGAAATCGATACACTCCGAATGAATCATAATCGAGGTCATCATCATTTTGTTTCATCATGTCATGAGAAAAAAAGTCAGTGATTGACTACGACCGTGAGAAGATATCAATCAGTTTAGAAGACCTACTGTCATTCAAAAACAATTTCAGTCTGAACAAAGTATCATTCGGAATCGAAAACATAAATGTAAATATCCTTTAAACTATCTCAAAACACTATCGTAAAAGCTCACGATACAAAGCGAACGACTCGACTTGGTCGTGTGATCGTGTCCCAGGGAAATAGAAAATGATTCTCATAACACAAACATTCTGAAGGGCAGTCCATCAGGTGGTAGAGCCGATTATTTATGCTGCTTATCTGGGAACAATGCGGAGCGGTCAAGCATCACTCCGCCTCATTGTACCGGAGCGGAGTGAAGTCACTCGGTCTCCCGTGCGCCCGCGCAGCGCACCCGTTGCACCGTGCACGTCACGATACCGCGCAGATCTGAGCCGCAATTTCTGATGCTGAGCTTTGACATACCGTATTTGTTCCACGATTAAACGTGACTCCTCAATTGTTCAATTAAACACATATCAAACTTTTTTCTTTATAAACCTTTTAACGGCGATCAATGTGGAGCACGACGCGACCTCGCAAATATCTCGGCAAGATCAAGGGGATCGGTCGAAAATTAATTATCAATTTGTCGTGGGTGCCAGCCAGGACGACATAAATCGATCGGTGTATCTGCCTGCAGCCACATTAGCCACGCTCCAACACGAGATAAGGATAACAAATGCTCAGTTTAAGGTTATCTCGGCATCGCGGACACGAGAGAGCTTTTTGCCACCGCATCCCTTCAATCGACCTTCTTGTTTTTAGGTGCGCTTCAATACCAGCCTTAATAAACTTTATATTAAACAACTTCCAAGAATGTGCATTACGACTTATGCTACAAAATACTATACATTTTACGATGATGAAAGAAAATTTTATATTAAGTATGACTCAACCATTTCACAATTTATAAAGCGAAACGGTATGTGCTTAGGTACGTACTTAGTGCGTACCTACTATTTACATAGGCATGTTCAAGTTCCTGCGCTGCGTTAACTAGAACACATTAATATGCATGTTCAACGATTAACGATTACCTGGTACATTACAGGCACGATAAAAAATTACATAAATTAACTAGTTATTTTATGCTCGTGTTATGATTATACCCCTTCAGTACCGCAGCGGCGATTTCTAGTTTGAAGAAAAACTTAACGCAGCAACTCGCACTACAAGTAATGGCAGCATATAGCGTGAAGGTTGTATTCATATTTAATATAAAAATGGCGTCCTTTTTCAGTCGTGGCTAGGGTATAATTATCAAGGCAGAGACGCATGCGAAATTGGGGTCTCACCTCGGCTCGGCGGCCATAAATAAAACAAAATGACCGGCGTCGGTGGGTGGACCTCGCGCTAATGAATAAGCCGGCCGGAGCGGCTGACCCGGCCATGCGCGCGCGCAGCCTCGCAGCCAGCGCAGCCTCGCAGCGGGGCTCCGCGCTCCGACCGGGGCGCAGGCTCCGCGGGCACACTCCCGACCATCCTTCTATTGGTTGATTTGAAATTTCAACAAGATCACCTCACTCGCACAATCTTAAGGATTGTTCCTTTCATTAACGTATGTCTTATAGTGTACATTTTAATTCCATTCCAAGGAAATTATTTATCTGATTCAATAGATCGTTTCCCTGTCCCATCAACGCTCTTTTGTGAAATGAAAAGCATCAATCTCACTTGTGGCGCCTCATTCTATATATCATTCAAGCCGATTGGATCTTACTATTGTACATAAATGTAAAAAATTACCCAGTAAGAAATTCCAATTTGAATATGAATAGTTAGGCGCCAAGTAGGCAGGTACATGAAAAAACCGGACCGAAATAATAATAGTAGACAAATGTACCCGTTGGCGACACAATGAGCGACCTCCGAGTGATCAATTCACTTTTAAGACATGCTAATTCGATACTCGAGAGCGTTCTACCTCTATTAGGGGTCACAATGAACTGCATACATGAATACGAAGGAGCTTGTTAAATGTATAACATTGACTCCGCTCCGGGCGAAGCTTTTGTCAAAGGAGAAAAAGTGCCTCTAGAAACTTGCTGAACCAAAATAGCCACACTTGTATGTACAAAGTTGGTAGCTCTCTTACAACTTTTATTTTATCTACAGACGCAGCAACCTGCACAAATTAGTTTAATAGACAAGCTAGCACGCACATTAATCATTAATGACACAAAAACACTCCTTTAAACGAGTTAAAAATAGTCCCTATTCTTGGTGATATGAGAAGGGTCTGTAGGCGCTGAGGCTCGCAGGTAGGTCGGGAGGCGGCTATTATTTAAATTAATTGGACATAAAACGAGGGCCGGCGAACACGGAGCGTGTCGCCTGATGTCGCGCCGCCGCCTGCCTGCGCCCGCGCCGCCGCCGCCGGTGCGGTGCGCCTCACGCGCTCAGACATTCACGCTTCTGCTCCCAGAGATAAGGCGTTTAGAGACGCTTTTTATGATAATGTAAATTCAGGTGTCACAATATTTTTCAGCGGCTACTCAAACTTTGTTTTACTGTTTAGTATTATTTCAGGCAAATTTTGTATAGAACGATATAGCAATAGAGCGAAATCATTACACATCATCGTCAAAAATCATCTATTCCGGTTATTTTCAGCCTTTCTTCAAGTATTTACGTCGAACGTAGGTATACGTTATTGGAGTATTTTAACGAATATAAATATATTTTCATAGAGTCTGTGCGTAAAGAGAAATGGAAATTGAGGGCGCCTGTGTGCCTCCGTATGAGAAATATCATAGCAATCTAAGTATGAAAAAATGATTACTTCACTTTTTGTCCACGCCTAGTCTCTTTTTGCACACATACATACATACATATATCACGCCTTTATCCCTTGCGGGGTAGGCAGAGCGTAAACGACTGCAGAAAACGGACATTTACGCCACGTCTGACAAAAATTTGAGGGTCATTCGGAAAATTGTGTATCGCCATAGCGACAGGTTGTCAGCCCATCACCTAAAATTGCAATACACACCTTCGAGTCCCTTCGTCGCCTTTTACGACACCCACGGGCAAGAAATTGGGTGATGCTATTCTGAGCCGGCATCACACGGCATTTCCGCACACATTCTATCGTTATCACAAAAATAGATTAGTAAGTACCGATATGATTAGTGTAGGGTCCACAAATTGGAAAGATGTGCACAGATGCGAGTGGCGCTTGCTCCGAGTCGCAGTCGGTCAGCGGCGATCCTTATCGCACGTCGCCGTGTGTCGTGTCGTGCACAATGCCATCTTTTGTGTTCCGACACGATTATTTATTGCCACCAAACACTGCGTTTACAAACCATCCAGATATCGCCAACAACCACCATTTGATGGAACACGCATATCACCACTTATCAGCATAAATTGATTAATATTACTACAAGTTCGCGATCAAATATTGTATCCGAAAGAAGTATGGATAAGTAAGTATTTTCTTAGCTTTGTATTATTATCTTATGTATCAGTACCTATCAGAATACTCGCAGCCTAATTTATTATGAGAACTATGATAAACAAATATCTACCAACATCACGTTTCCTTTTCAAAATGTTATATTTATGTTACCTAATTGGAACTGATAGGGAAAAGGATAAAACATGAGTACCTTAGTCAAGAACTAGATATACTCGTTCATACATAGGTACATACACATATTTATCACGCCTATATCCCTTGCGGTGTAGGCAGAGTGTAAAGCGCCGTTAAAAGAAACATTTACGCCGAATCTGACAAATATTTGAGGGTCATTTAGAAAATTGTGTATCGCCATAGTGACAGGTTGTCAGCCCGTCGCCTCATATTGCAATACACGTTTAACAATCGAGTCCCTTAGACGCCTCTTACGGCACCCATGGAAAATAAATGGAGTGATGCTAACTTAAGCCGGCATCACACAGCAATCAACATTAGATCTAGGTAACTACTTTTAATGAAATTTCGTACCTATCTACAAACCGAGGCTATGACGCAATAAGTTACTTTAATGATACTCTACGGTGCTAATTAGATAATTTCATTTAATGAGGTTTATGCATAGGTGCGGCTGAAATGAAATATAATTTTCCGTGTAATGTTTAAATTACTATTTATGCAACTAAGTGCGAACATTTGTCTACTTAGAAATTAAAATACCTATTCAAAGTATACATACATGTTTGGTTTTATGAATGTTATACGGAAATAAATTACCGTACAAACAAACTTCTCATTAAAATATTTGGTCCTACCATATAAAATTAATTGCTTCTCGAGTGATTGTGTATGGGAGGACCTGATTTATTATTTTGTATTTTGAAGAAATTATACTAAGAAAATTCGTTCTCTTTTACGCCTAGAACTCGCCCTGAAAATTTGTACAGTCATTTCCTTATCACAGTAATACTCGTATACTCGTAGTTTCAGAGTAGCCAACAGTAGATGCCATAGGCGTAGACTGTGTAGTACATGTTTGTATATTGTTGATATCAACGCATCGCACTTTAGGACTTCAGCACACTAAATGCGAGAAATCAACTAGGTGTAATCGTCCGGTATGGCTGGCATTATTTGCACATAATGGGCATGACTTACAAAATTCTAATGTCGCTTATTTTTGTACGATTGCGTTGTGTGTCTGTAAAGCACATAATACATTTTGTGTCACTATGTACGCTTTCGATTTGATATAATATGGTGGCTCATTTATTAAATTAAATTTAAAGAGTCTATTACCAAAATATTATTATAAAGTATTGTCTATAAGACCATTTACACAGTGTAAAGACCTAGTTTGAGTCGTTTTTAGTATAATAAATAATATATCTTTTTTTTTGTTGGTTGTGCATATGGTAACTAATTTACTATAGATATCTTAAATGACACAATATAATAAAATATTGTGTTCAGCCAATGGCCCAGAAACTATGAGCCGAATATAAACGACATTAATATTTTTTTAATCTGAAATCTAGCTACTCTGGGCTATAAGTGGTGCAAGTGGCATGAGCAAAAGTAGCACGAGTGCAAAGCTGGAAGATTTTTACTGTAAGAAATTTTACAAACTGACTTTTGTGGCAAGAGCAAAGAATATTTACAGTTTTCATAATATTCAGCGCACTTGCACGCACTCGGCGGTGTCCAGCCTTAAATAGTTAAGTAGGTACTGTGCAACGCCGCCGGCCGTTGCATTAAAACAATGACCAATAATTTGTATTTATGTCTCATTGGGCAGCGAGAGTTAGTCGGTTTCTCTGCAACGCTTATAGTTGCTTCTGTCTCTTTACAAGGAAATTTAATTAACGGGAAACCCGACGGACTCCATAGATACCTATCCGCAGTTATTTATTATATACATCGGTATGTACTCCTCCATTCTTACAAGTTTTATCACACCATTAAGCTAAAATTTATGAATAGTTACGAGCAAAAGGATCCCTATAAATTATGTCGGCGCAGCTCGAGCGCGCTGTTTAGAAATTGATTTTATCAAATTGCAAGGCCGGAAGTTATGCTTTCCCGCGACAGTTTCAATAACAATAAAACAAAATCACGACCCGCGCCGAGTGTGCCTTATCACGGGCACGAAGTCGATCGCTCATAGTCAAAATAATGACGGAACATACCCCACTCCGTCGCGACCGGTAACAATTATGCTCTTTATTATAGTTTATTAATCGCCATTGTCGGTGACCATTGTTCTGCAGCGGATAGCCGTCGCTAGACCAAATAACACTGCACGGGATCCGCTTACCTAAATACGGCGACGTAATCACGAGCAAAAACTAAACGGATTGCATTACACCTCCGCTGTTGCTTGCTAGTCTACAGTCCCCGGCGCCCGCGAATTTACGCCCGCCATATAACCAAGCACCGGCCCCGCAGACCGCTCTATGCAAACGGATACACCCCGCAATAGCGCATTAAACTGCGCCTCAAGTAAATAATGTGCGATATAAAAAAGAATAAGCCGTGTTCCGATATTAAAATGACAGAGACGTAATGCAAGGTTTTATCTGACGAGCGAGCGGGACGGGGAAACAGGCCCGTGAGAACAAATCGTATGCGGTTAGTGTCCACATCCACACGGGCCGATCGCAACCGCGAGCCGGATCCAGCAAATATGAAACGCCGATACAAATTTCTATTGCGTAGCAGTCTGTAAGTAAACAGCCGGTAGTAACGTAGCATGTGATTGGTTTACAAAAACCAGAATTATGTACGCACTAACCAGATGGGGAAATGTTAACGAGTGTTGGCAGTAACCGCCCCGGGCCGTGTTTGTGGATTTTCGCTAGTGTAGCGATGAATGGCAAAATGGCAAATCGGTTGCGCCCGCGCATGGCTGCTTTCTCATACAAACAACAATGCCATAAATGAAAATCATTACATGCTTATTAAACCAATTTACTAACAAATGAAAACCTATAACACGCTTACATTCATGTAGGTAAGCTGGCATATCTTTAATGATGTGATAAATAAAACTATTTGCAATTTAAACTGAACGTTACGATATGTTATAAAAAATTGCGATATGTGGAACAAAACAGAACTGTTTTGAAGGCACTGCTGAAAACAATATTTATTGCAATACCGTAGCAAATTTATAAACAGAGTAAATATAATGAAAACTGATATGTAGGTGAACCTCGTGGATTTTATGATGCTAGATAAAAGAAATTTAGTATAAAGATAGAAACCGCTGCTTTAGGTAAATGTTTTGAACCAAATAGGTCGTCAAATTCTAATTTATCGTGTGTAGAATAGGCATTTTATTCAAATGAGGATACTCATAAATACTCGTAAATTTATGAATTAAGTCAAGATTATACGAAACAATTATGAAACACTTCATGTATTAAGTATCTAGAAAGGCTAGATAGGTATATATCGCTTAAAATTGCAAGTTATCGCTTATATTCATTCAAATTTTCAAATGAGTACATAAATGATTTGTAAGTCTCCCTCTCTTTTCGTGTGGGACAACAAGTCACACAACGACCCGATGAACCCTGGTGTCAGAGTTTTGCAACCGCCTACTACCACTAGTAGGCCTCTGACATGGTTGTGTTACGACCGCCGTCTAAGTAAACATAGACAGCAACCGAGACCGACGGCTTAACGTGCCTTCCGAAGCACGAATAAATAATTTGTAAGTAACAGTTTCTGATTGTCAAAAAATATTTCCGATGCCTACACTTTTAATGAAAAAAATAGTCTCTAGTACGAGAATGTAGCTCGGGCCAGATGAAAAATTTATGTAAACGCACTATCATGTAACATATTTTACGAAGTAGGTACCCTAAGTAGTGACGCGCATTTATTTCGAAGTAGAAATGTAAACAATAACTAGTCCGTATTGCAATATAAGATAAACCGTAAGCTTTGGAAACGAGGCTATAATTGTTATTTCCTGGGATTGCCCCGATCCCGAATGAGAACATCTAAAGATGCGAAAATAAACACTCCAACCATGTTATAAGCCATTTGCTGCATTAGAAACAGATATACTAATATCAATAGAATTAATGGAAACCCTCCGTGGTCTAGCTGTCTCACCATTCCTCTCTCAGATCCTGAGGTCCCAGGTTTGATTCCCGGGGGCACTCACAAAGTTGATATCTATTACTATGCGAATTTGTTTCCAGTTTGATATTGCAGGCTGAACCTCCTGATTGGCTGAAAAAAAAATCTGTGCTTCCGAGGGTACGTTAAGCCGTAGATCTCGGTTGCTGTTTAAGATAACCTAACCGGTCCTTACACAACCCATATCAAAGTCCTGCCGGTAGTAGTAGGTGGTTTGAAAACTCTGACACATCGTGACCCAATATTTCGCACATCTCAATTGACGCGTACCTACCTAACTACCTATATAAAAGAATTAATCAAAATTTATCCTTCATAAAATGCTTTGATTTTTCATTGTGAACTCAAAAAGTGTGTAAATATTTACATCTACTCCAGAAATATGGATGTGTGAATATACATGAAAACTGGCAACAGTATGAATTATGCTAATTTCTTGTACTGATGTAAACGAGCCATATGGACGGCTAGTACCGAATGTTGGTAGTTGTAAAGTAAACAGTTGAATCACTACTATCATGGCGCCCACACTTGATTAATTTTGAGTTATCAAGTCATAATGGGGTACCCCGTGATACTAAAACACCAAAACGGACAAAAGATAGCGAAATGTCGCAGGTTCAAATCCAGTTCAAATGCGTTGCAATTTTGTATGTCCAAAAAGTACCCAATACGTTGTAGTGATTTTAAAGATATACTCAATGAGTTTTTATTCACATTCAATAGAAATAAAGATTCGTATGAGGTACACAGATAAACTCAACATTATTAAGTTTTGGCTATGTATAACTTAAATTTGTATAATAACTAGCTACCCGTTCAGCGGTTTCACCCGCTGTTAACTGATTTCCCACGGGAAACAGACCTTCTCCCGACATAAATCAAACATAAAAACCTTCCTCTTGAATCACTCTATCTTTTAAAAAAACTTCATCAAGATCCGTTTAGTGGTTTTGAAGATTTAAATCTTCAAACAAAAAAACAGACAGGGACAGACTTGGGAAGCGACTTTACTATACTATGTAGTGATAATCCGTCTCGCTTCATTAACGCATTGCTGGCTATTGAATGTAGATAAAATTATGTATGAAGCCCAGATAAGAGGTAATTTAAAGACTTTATATTGGCAAGATGCATTGACGGAGGTGGACGCTAAAATTGTATCACTACATTAAACTACATAGTATAAAATAAAGTCACTTCCCGTTTGGTGTCTCCTTATATCTTTACAATTACCCAACGGATTTTGATGCGTTTTTTTATTAGATAGAGTAACTTGAGGGGAAGGTGTATAAGTATAATTTATTCCGGGAAATTGTTACATTTTCATGAGAAAACGGGTAGCCTAACTGTTAGTAAACTTTTGACCCCCTTTTGACACCTATGAAGATTAAAATTTCAAAAATGCTGATACACGTGTTTTATTATTTTAAGTCATACGGCTAATCACTAATTTTGAAACGGATCACCTAGAACTTGGACATGAAGTTTTTTTATGTAATAAAGCAACTATTATAGATAAAATTCCGTATTTTTAATCCCCCAAGGGATGAAAAGGGGGTTAAAACTTTGTATGAAAGTTCGTTGTCTTAAGTGTGATCCGTTTCAAAATTGGTGATTTGACTTATGACTTCAAATAATTAAACACGTGTTTCAGCACTTTCAGCATAATTTGAAATTATAGCAATTAAAAGGGTCAAAAGGAGTTTAAAAGTTTGTATGAAAGTTCGTTTTTTTAAATGAGTGTGATCTGTTTCAAAATTTGTAATTAGACTAATAACTTAAAATAATTAAACATGTGTTTCAGCATTTTTGAAATTTTAACCCCTAAGTGGGTGAAAAGGGGGTTAAAAGTTCGTATGAAAGTTTTTTATCTTAAATGTGATCTGTTTGAAAATTTCAGATTAGACTCATAATTTAAAATAATGAAATACGTGTTTCAGCATTTTTGAAATTTTAATCCTTAAAGGTGTCAAAAGGGGGTCAAAAGTTTACTACCAGTTGGGCTACCCGGTTTCCCATCGGAATGTGACAATTTTCCGGAATAAATTATACTTATAAACCTTCCTCTCAAGTTACTCTATCCAATGAAAAAAACCGCATCAAAATCCGTTGGGTAATTCTAAAGATATAAGGAGACACCAAACGGGAAGCAACTTGATTTTATACTATGTAGTGATAGTGATATGCTCATATTTAATAAGTATCTGTTTTAAATCTAAACAAAATGATGACGTTATCAGTTTTCCAACAATTTTCGCGTAAACTGACATTACCTACATACAAGCAATTCACATAGCAATAATTTCCTTTAAGGGTCATTCTATTATAACTGTTTGAATTGCATGGGTGTAGCCATGACTCATTAAGTATTGGCATGATTTTGTTCATGTCAATGGCCATAATGCCCTAACAGGCACATTCGCACTACCTTGCGAATTGCCGGACAAATACACAAGAATGCACTTTTGACTCTGTGCGAGCTCAATCAGCTAATGGACTACAATATTGGTCAGGGATATTAATAAAAAAATATATAATTAAATATATAGAAAATATATTTAAAAGAAGGCTGGCCAGAAAGTTGCGACTTAGGAACTCGAAGGTTATGTTCATTGCAATTTCAGGCGATAAGCTGACCTACAGTGATACACAATTTTCTGGATAACCCTCGAATGTTTGTCAGACGTGGCGTGAATGACCATTTTTACGGCCTACACCACAAGAGATATAGGCGTGAGATTTGTATGTGACCGGGATAGATACGCCTAAATCAAGGATTAATCTTTCCATACGCCCCTGTACAGTCATAATTTTTTTTTTTTTATTAATGATGGGTTTGCTCTTGACTCTAGTCTAGGTCATAGGACAGAAACAGAGTCTAAGATGGAGCGAGCTTACCCAGAAGAAGCCTGTTCACTCTTACTTTGAAGAGATTTATAAATTGTTTTAAAATCAAATATTCGAAATATTTTATTGTTGTAAATAAATATCCTGTACAATTCACACAGCGCCGTTTAAATGGTTCCATTTCATTCATCGCGATTGTGGACACGGCAATCAGAATTCTTGAATGGTGTTATCCATAAGGGCTTCTCGGTTCCCGTCTCGTCCACTAATGGATGTCTCGTACAAGACACTCGACATCGGCAAGATTAATCCCCGAGGTGGCGGATTGTCACTTTTATTTATGATCCACCATTGTTTCGCGTGACGTCATCGGCCCATCGCATTGTCTGATTCAATATGTCACTTTTCTTTTTATAAACACGTTGACTTCGATCCGCAATGTAACTATGAAACAATTCGTAAATGCAACGAATGACTAAGTATACAAGTGTTTAATGATATTTAAGGTGGTTTACGATGAAATGGGCTAAGGAAACATTCGCGCAAGGTTGGATAGTGTTCTGAATTTTGTATGAAGCGATATTTTTCTTAGTTTAATTTATTTTTCAACATATATGCTACAAAACTGTGCGGCTCAAAACACGGTTTATTGAAATTGTCTCGATAGAAAAAATCGTAAAATACGTGATTCAATTTTTTATTTTAGACTAAAAACCTCAACGATTTGATTTTTATCCATAACTTAATACTTTATTTTGTATCCTCTTCTATCTCATTAAATAAGTAATAAATCCATGGGCTTACATTTTAATATTTTTTTATGTATGTTAATTACTAAACAAATGGTCGGTTTTCCGGATCTGAGCCGCCATATTCTGTTTCTCTCTAACGCAGCGAAAAGGAAAGGGACTAACTTTTTGGGACTGATGCGGCCTTAGCGTAGGTACCTTACTTTGTTAATATGACAGGTGTTTGGTTCATAGATTTAAAACACAGTGCAACTTTTTTATGGGCAAAGGAAATTGCTTGTCCTATGGCATGTGGTTGCACACCCTCTCATATATGAATAACGAAAGGAGGTTGTGGCCAACCGTATGGCGTGTTGTATTACAGAGTCGACCAGTGACCGCAAGTTGGTACTGGGCAATGGGCCCTCGAGGCCCTGTACCCAAGTCAACGACCTTCGACATATCCAGCTCCTCTACATCAGGATTCCTCACGAACGATACAAAATGAATCTGCACGCTTCGATTTCGAAGGGAATAGATAAGATACACCCTGAACAATACAATCTGACAAACATTTATAGGCGTTAAATTGATCCCATAAAGGCGAAACTCGTATTTGACGGTCGTAAATGTGTAAATGCATAATGTGAAATTGTCGTCCTTTGAACTGAAACAATCGGAAAGTAATTCACTGGCTGCGTTCGTTCCTGGGGTACCCAAAGGATCCGCAGTATAAATGCTTCATTTTTTAACCTTTATTTTCTACAAAAACGAAATAAATTAATTCAGGAAGACGAGTTTTACTCAAAAATTCTTTAAGTATTGTGTGACTAATGACACCGACATAGATGATAAATAAATTTCTATTAACTCACCGTAAATTAGCGCTGTCAATTTCCGTCAAACGGGTTCAGAAAAGGATAGATCTCTAACTTTTGCTATGTCTAAAAATGTCAATGAATTCGTCCCCACTTGTAGTCAATTTAATCGCCATTCTTTTCATCGTTGCCTGAATTTCACAGATAATGCTAATTTGTCGGCAAACTATAAGACATGACATAACTTAAATATCTTCTATCCTTTTCTAGACCTAGCTATTGACGAAAAGTGACAGCGCAAATTTAAGGTAGTTAAAAGAATTTATGTCCCAATATGCAAAATTGTCGCCAATATGCAACAGCCAGACTACCTGATGTCTCTGATATAACCAAGTTTACAGCAAACATTTTACGTGTAGGTAATACATCTACCCCTCGTAACCGAAACTATCCACTTGAAACGCGATAACAAATGGAAATTAATGAAAAATGTGTTTATAGATCATCGGATATGCATAACATGTGTACGTGTGTGTGTAAGCAGCGGCATGTTAAATAGCCATATTCGGGCGATAAGTATGCGTGTCTTTTTAAAGGGCTGTCAGAGCAACAAAGGTCTTCGAAACACAGCGTTGGGTGGAGCTAATAAACTATTTGAGTAGAGGCTTGTTGACACTAGAGTTTCACACCTGAACAATGCTTCTCGTTTGCATTAATGTAAATTAGGTTAGGCATGCCGCTAGCCGCGCGCCGCCCGCCGTCTGTCGCTCGGTGCACTGCACGCCGCGCCTACACTCAACTAGGGACATAATTTTCTTGGCAACTTTTTAAAGAGTGCGGTACCTAAAGTGAGCAGCAACTTCCAATATTCTGAAAAACTATATACCGACCTCTGCACATATATTTGCGAAAGCCTACATTATATTACATACACCTTTTTTATTTGCAGCACGTAAAATGTCGCAAAATATATTGTTAGTAAGATCATATTCATATTTTTTTTCTCTCCTCAAGTAATTTGAAATACAATACTACTTTACTACCTATTAAGAAATACCCGATTTCTACTTTTTAGGTGCCGGCAAGTTTTTGCTTATTAATAAATTCAGCTACCCAAATAATTTGCTCTAAGCTACTTTAAGTTAAATCGAAGCTCATAATAGTTTATTAAGCTTCCACTTTTTTTTATTGTGGCCCTCACATTAGTCGCCCACCTATATAATTTGCTATCCACTTCCATTATTTTTGAAACCTATCAGGTTTATTTGTAGCCGCGGTAAATACATGCCATTCAATTAGATGTGCTTAAAGTAGTATGTATGTACACGGTCTATGTCAAGTACCTGCCGACTGCACGTGTGATGTTCAAATAAAATATGAATAAAGTAACTTCATTATGTGAACATGAAGACCGAAGGAAAAAAATGTACTAAAATAAAAACAAAGTTGTTTTACAACTAAAAACTTCTAAAATAATTCTATAGGACTGAATAAATTTTAAATAATTTTGAAAAAGTTTCTACCGCGGCGCGCGTGGGCAGAATCAGTAAAACTTTGCAAATTTTCTAAAATTGTATACCTAACACGGTAAGTGTTTAAAAATATTGGTATTCAACTTATTAAACAGTAATATCCCTAATCTTTTTATACAGATAAGCTCACTTTTGTGACTGGGTTTTATTTTTGTATTTTGTACACAATAAAAAGCATAAACAAACAATTAATCACAAAACAAGCCTGCGCTTGTTTATTCATAGAAAAGACATCAACGCGCGTCCTAATGTATAAACGTTCAATAATAAACATAGGCAATAGGTAATATTATGTACTGCTATAAAAATTACATGGATTGGATAACATACGACATGACATAATGAAACCAACCAATTAATTTATGCTTAAGATTATCATGACCTAAACGACTTTACTAATTTTGATGTTTATGATTAGTGAGTTTGCCAAACAATGACGATTTTCTCGTGGCGCTGTTTACATTAATACATACATTTTATCAGCCGCAACAGTCCACTGCTATACATAGGCTTCCCCCTATTGGGAGCTACTACGATACTCATCACGCTTGGCAGGCGGATTGGCGAGCGCAGTGCAAGATATTGCATTCACAGGGAACACTGCTGCCCATTCCCTGGATAATTATTCTTCAGTTCGTAAAACACTTACGAGTAGAATTGGGATGATGCTATTCCGGTAACACGCGGCAAGTCTCGCTGTCATTTAAAAATAATTATGAAAGAAACAACCCAAGAAGATGGTTAAGCTGGTGTCTACCGGGTGCTCCGCCCAACGGCTGCGCTTCGTCCGTCAACGCGATCGATCCACCATCACATAAACAGCGCCGCCGCACCGACTCCCGCGCACCTTGCTATACGTCATTACATCTACTCTGAATTCGCGTTCAACAACGAACAACTGGGACCGTATTCCGCTATTTGAAAAACGTTTCAGTCGAATTTCAATAGTGTCAGTTGGATGGTTTTGGCCGTTTTGTATTCCGCTAACAGTTTGGAGTGTAAAACATCATAGTGGTAGTGGAATTACAGTTGAGTGTCAATGGCATTACAATGGCAAAAAATAAGAGAATCGCTGTGGCCCCGATTATCTTAATTTTTAGTCATTATAATGCCATCGAATGTCGATATTCATTACAATGCCACGGTGGTTTTCTTTACTTTAAACTGTTAGCAGAATACGAAATGACCAAAACCGTCCCACTAACAGATCATTGACACAAAACTGAAACGTTTCTCATTCAGCAGACCTAGTGTTCATATTCTGTTTTTTGATACATTTTATGTTATTTCACATTAAGTCATTTTAGACCCTTTACAAACCACTCTGGTCTAATCCGTGAAGCAGTATCTCGTTTAAAACTAACAATGGCAGAAGCTAGAACAAAAAGGAAATCAATCAAACGTGCCATTAACATTTCCGTACGACACAAATCACACCAGCAAAATGCGATATCTACCTAAGACCGAAAAAAAGATCAAACGCTGGGAATGATTTTTTAGGGTCCCGTACCCAAAGGGTCAAAGAGGAAGCCTTACTGCAACTCGGCGTTCTATATATCTGTCTGTCTGTCACCAGGCTGTATCTCTGTGATAGTTACAGTTGAAATTTTCACAGATTCCATATTCCTGTTGCCGCTATAACAACGAATACTAAAAACTTGAATAAAGTAAGTATTCTAGGGAGCTCTATTCGTACAAAAAAAAGGGGTTTGCCATGCCTTTATCCCTTGTGGGGTAGGCAGAGCGTAAACGGCAGTAAAAGCGGGCTTTTCCGCTCGTTTATATCGATAATGGAACGGGGGCATGTATCTCATGAACCGTGACCCTGTCTACCATTTGAAATGTTCATGGCTTATGTAATTCATGTTACCGCTGTAAGAACAAATACTAAAAAACAGAACTGAATGGGAGCCATACAACAAACGTGTTTTATTGCTATTTTTATACATTACTAGATTTCCGCCCAGCGGTTTCACCCGCTGCCACTCATTTACCCGTGGTAATAGTTGTTTTCCTGCGGTAAAAAGAAGACTATGTGTTATTACAGGTTATAATCTACTTGTGTTTCAAATTTAATCCAGATCGGCCAAGCCGTTTGAGTGTGAAGGAAAATAAACATACACACACAAACTCTCAGATTTATAATATTAGTACGGATGGTAAGGAACACTTCGTGCGCGAGTCCGACTCGTTCTTGGCTGATTTTTTTATCCTGCAGCGGCGGCTGGCGAAGGCGAGTCGCACGCGCGGCTCGATTGTGGGCCGTGTGTGGTCCTCTGCAGCCACTTTGTAAATAGCGCGGTTTACCTTTTTCAACTTTTGTGTTTTGTTACCTTTTGTGCTGTTGTACGACCAATATTACCATAGCTATTTAGGCTCGTTGGATAAATAAATACGCCATTTATCATGATAACTGATGTCCGGGCGTCGGCGCGTCACGCATCTGATGGGGTGAAGATATTATTGGGAAGCTTTGAAATACCATATTATGATAACCAGTGGTTTTACTCCTCCTTGTCCTAGAGGTTAAAAATAAAGTTTTTTTTTACTCCGTTATTTTAATTTTTATTATTTTTAATCTGAGCACATAGGGTTAATAGATACCTCAGACTGCCAATATAACAATTTCTATTAAAAAGACGATGAATTAAGAATAATTAGAAAATGTATCATCAAAAAAACAACTGGGCCGATGGCGTAGCGGATAGTACCACTGCCTGCTACGCCGAGGGTCGTGAGTTCGATCGCCACACGACACAAATATTTGTTAAGTAACTTTCGGATATTTCTATTTAATCTGGGTGTTTCTATGTCTAATATGTATTTATTTACTATTAAAAAAGTATATAAGTATTAATATCAGCTATTTAGTTCCCATAGTACAAGCTTTGCTTAGTTTGGGGCTAGATAGCGCTGTGTGAATTGTCCAGGATATTTATTTATTTAATTCTTTATACTTCTTCTTCCTGAAAGATAGAGGTACTAGATAGCGCTGTGTGAATTGTCCAGGATATTTATTTATTTAATTCTTTATACTTCTTCTTCCTGAAAGATAGAGGTATTACAACTTACTCGTATTAGCTAACTACGTTTGTAACCACTTGTGTAAGGTTGGGGTGACTCAAGTGGAACCGCCCCCTCGGCTAATTAGGTGCTAATTTGTTGACAAAGCTGCAACCCCAACTCATTGTATATTTTTTGTAAGACATCTGTTTTTACATCCGCCTGTACCCAGGTTGTTATTATATCTTCATGAATACCACTGACCTAGGAACATCTTAAATACTGTAGGAACTTTGTACGATTTGATAATAACTACAGCTGCGTGGAACTATTGAATAGATGTACAAAATACTTTTTTTTATAAATGGTTCAGTTTTTATTGTAACCGATATGCCGGCGTCATCGCAGCCACAAAATAAAATTGTGCCACAATAAATTCACTCAAACCGCAGGCTTTTCACAATGTTTGTGTCGGGCGTGTTAGAGCGCGGCAAAAAGGGCCGAAAGGGCGGCCCTCGGTGAATGAAGGGAAGGTAAATAAATATAAATAAAGGTGAGGGCAACGTGCGGGGGGCGGCGTCCCGCGGCGCCTCCGAGATGCGCTGCACCGACCGCTGCGCCAGCGCCGACAAAAACACATGCGCAGCCATTCTAATTTACAATCAACTTCTACATACTGACTATTCAACGTCTAGCCACATATTATTAAAAGCCTGTTCTCGATACGTAATTTTGTACAAAAGGAAACTTGAATTTCCTGCATTATAAAAATCCAATTACAAGCTCATTGTTTGCCGTATCGAGATGTCACACATCATTAAACGGGACCAATGAGAGTCGTAAATGTATGCGAGCGGGTATTACTCTGTGTAATTGTATTCAGCAAGCAGCGCGAGCAAGCACAGCCACCAATTACGGGCTGCGGCGTCGCGAGGTGCACTTTTATTGGGTGCAAGATTTAAGTGGCGATCGACACGCGGCGCCGGCCCTGCCTGATTTTTACGGCCACTTATGTTCCGTATTGGACGAACCATTTTCACTCGCAATGCCGAGTGAAACTAGCAATTTTCCACGATGATGGTACTAAACTGCGCCATCTTTGGGCAATACGAGCTCATGCGAAAACTTTGCTTACTTATTTTGTAAGTTGTAGAACCTACCTTGTTTCGATACGTAAGTAATTAAAAGTCTTTTGTAAACAGGCTTCCAGTCATCATTTATAATGCGCACTGCTAAAGAGTGGAAATCACTTCCTGCGTCTGTGTTTCCAAACGCATACAACCCTAATGTCTTCAAAGTAAGAGTGAACAGGTTTCTTCTGGGTGAGCTCGCTCCATCTTAGACTCTGTCTCTGTCCTATGACCTAGACTAGAGTCAAGAGCAAAACCATCAATAATAAAAAAAAAAACAGGAATTTCTAGTAAGTAAGGGAAGTAAGGAATTAGTATTTATTTATTCTGACGACATGAATGGTCTTCTTATAATAGTGTCTACTTACATTAAGGCAAGCAGGTAGGCGACCACATTCTAGAGCATTGACACGATAAATATTGATTTGATACCGAAACAAATCCTGATATTGGTGGGTAATATAATTCACCAAGGTGTTATAAATGGGGCGATAAAGCGAATCGACTATAAAGCAAATCTGTAAGCCATCTAAATCGCACATAACCAAATCTTGCTAATTCGGGAAGACGTATGGAGTTAGATAAATCGATAACACAGCTAAAATGGATAACACACTGCAATATCACACCTCGGACACTGGCGCTCAAATGTATGAATCAAACGCGTTGCTACGCACACAGTCTAAGCTCGCGTAGGTGAACGCGGACCATGCTTGTGTGTGTGAGACAACATGTCAGGGTTGCCGCCATTTTGCGTTCGCGAATCGGGAATGCAATGTGCGGCAGTATGAAATGACCTTCGTCGTCGCGTCCTTTGCTAGCCGGTGTCTGAGCGTCCTCCGAGCGCGGGTGGGCGGCGCTTGTAGGGAGAGGCAGGGAGTGACCATACTGTACGCTAGTACTATTAATTATATATTATACAATTATATATATATATATATATATATATAATTATTAATTATATAATATTAATTATACTTACAATATAAACAAACATCACGGTCTCATGACCAAGGCGGTTCACCCACTTGTCGTCCGTCGCTGCGTATTTTTTTCGTATACGTCTGTCAGAAAGGAAATATCGAATGCCAATCTTATTGTCATACAAATACGGCTACGGTGCGTTTGCGGACTTGACATGACTTGACTTGGCGTAATGTTTGAGGCTGTCAGAAGAGAGGAAACTGCAATTCCCGAATATATGCCCAAATAAATACGCCTGAAAAACGCTGCATGCGGCACGATGCAATTACATGCATACATACATAAATCACGCCTATATCCCTTACGGGGTAGGCAGAGTGTTAACGGCCGTAAAACGGATATTAACACCACGTCTGACAAAAGCTTGAGGGTCAACTAGATAACTGTGTATGACTATAGTGACAGGTTGTCAGCCCATCGCCTAAAATTGCAATACACATCCCTCGAGTCCCTTAGTCGGCTCTTACGATACCCATGGGTTAGAAATGGGGTGATGCTATTCTAAGCCGGCATCACACGGCTGCAATTAGTGCTTTAAAAATACGCAGCGACGGAAGAAAAGTGGGGGAACCGTCTAAGATTCAACTCTTTATGTAGCAAAATGTATGAATTTACGAAATCTTTTGTTATGTTTCTGCGCTGAAAGGAGAAAGTTAGCTGGTTTTTAATATCGACCAGTATAAACAACTGTTTACTTTGAAATCTCTTTACACTTTGAAGTCCAAATTTACGATCAATAATCGATGTCCTACTTATCCGCTGCACTCGACACAGGAAACTCATTCTGATTTATTATTAATTGTTTAAAGTTATCTGACAACATACCTCTATTTCGTAATTCACAGCATACAGTATTATTTATCCAGTCAAATGTCTCATATCATTCTTACATGTTATGCAAACAGAGCTATCATTATAATATTTACAAGCTCTCTCGATAGACAAGCCAAGAGCAACCTTTTGTGACTATGATACGGGGGAGAATAGCGAGTAAGGGAGCGGCGTGTGTCGGTTTCATACAAGATTTGCCCTTTCATGGCCCGTGCCTCTTAGCATTGACTGAGGTTTGACAGATAAGACCGAGATAACAAACACCTGTACCTTGACAAATATTTGCGCGGATAATTAAAACAAACCGAGAGCTCTGAGAAGAGCCAGCAAACAGGCACCGCTTTTTGCATTTACTTACTTGGCAACTATATTTATATTCATACAGACAGAGTGTTGCCCACAACAGGGGCAAATATTTAACGGGGCAATATTACCCATAAAACTGAAAAGCTTTCAAAAAAGTTGTTCAGTTTTATGGGTAATTGCGTCTCATTAAATATTTGCCCCGATTGTAGCCTACATTACAAAATATCCTTATTTCCGTTTCTATTATTAGAAATATGCGTACAAACAGGTAGGTTTAAATAACAACATTGTTCTGGCAAGTGAAGGCGCAGAGATGCGTGTGAAGTAACGCAGTTGCGTTAGACATACATCACTTGTGTTTACGTTGGTGCGAGATGCAAATCGTTAATTTATTGCCGGCTTAAGAGGCACCTATATGAAACATACCGCAGCCACGCACAAGGGTCAAAGACCTATCTCGAACAGTTTAGCTTGTATTTGAACAAGTGT
Source organism: Tuta absoluta (assembly GCA_027580185.1). Taxonomy (NCBI): domain Eukaryota; kingdom Metazoa; phylum Arthropoda; class Insecta; order Lepidoptera; family Gelechiidae; genus Tuta; species Tuta absoluta. The sequence continues at coordinate 3,964,575 of JAQAHW010000004.1, forward strand.
TGCCGTCCAGTCGCAAATACTAGACGCTGACGGCTAGCTGGCGACGGCCCTAAGCATAGACATACCTACTCCGCAGAAACTAAAATCATTTGATGCTCACAGCCAAACACAACAAGAGAAAATCTGAAAAATGCTAAACAAACAGGTATTAGTCCAAAATGTTCACATAAACAATGCTACGTGGTTTTTGAACGGCGCAGCTATTTCTGTTTTGTAAACATTTTGAAAGTGCCTATTACTGCAGTCTCGCCTGAAGGTCGAGATCATGTTGTGGATCAAGGCAGTCTGATGTGTGTTGTGATTGCCTTTTGGTGGTATCGTAAAAAAACAGGGCTGTAAGTAGGTAAGATTAGTTACTTACTTATTACAAAGTAAAGCATGCATTCAAGATTGAAATAATTAAAATTAAATGTAATTTTTTATATACTACTACAACTACAAAAGGCTTATTTTTGTTACTTTTATTTATCTTTATAAGTAGTATCAGTTTCCAGTGTTTATTCGTGGACAAACGCTCTCGAAAGACAGTTAAAGATTCCCCTATATTTCGTAGGAACATAATTACAGGCATCTTACATGAACAATAGCAAATAAATAAATCCTGTAATGTTAATATGACTTCTACTGAATAATGCGGTAGAATTTATTTTTGCATTGTTTTATCTTTCATAAGGTTAGAGCCCGGTTTGAGTATAATGGGCTATCTAGATAATGGAAAGTTTGGTTAAAGGAAATAATATTATTAAGTATTTACAACTTTTTCAAATGTTGTTCATGCCGTGTGCTGCCGGCCTAGAATAACATCACCCCATTTCTTTTCCGTGGGAGTCGTAAGAGGTGACGAAGAGTGTGTATTGCAATTTTAGGCGATGGGCTGACAACCTGTCACTATGGCAATACACAACTTTCCGAATAACCCTCAAATATTTGTCAGACGTGGCGTAAATGTCCGTTTTTTGCGGTCGTTTACGTTCTGCCTACCCCACAAGGTATTATAGGCTTGATATGTGTATGTGTATCAAAATGTTAAAGAACGTGATTTTATCGATTCTGCTTTTAGTAGTTTTTAAAGACTTAATAATTTTATCGACAAATAAAACAACTGCTGTTTTTAGCATCTCACAAAAGTTGTTTTAGCCCAATTGCTGTTTCATCATGGAAAGGTTTACTACAAACTCTTTTATATTTACTGGATGATGCAGTAGTAATAAACATACAGTCTCATAATAGGTTGTTAGGAGGTCTTTATAAAATTTTACAACGCTATAAACCCACCGTAGAATTTTAGGATTAATTTGATTATGGTCAATTATTCACAAAGAGCTCGAACTCGGCCTTTTTTTTTATCCTGCGCTAATAAGCCGAAAAGTATCTAATTTAGACGGCGGTGGCTTTGCTGCTAACAAATTAAACCACTTTAGCGTATCAGCCAATGAAATAAAATCAATATTTAACAATCGATAATTAACAGCCTTTAAAACGATTTCAACTTATAAAATGTTTGTTTTGCTTTCTTATTGAAACTAGACCGTGGGCTGAACATTCGGATTAAGATTATCAGGAATTTAAATAAAACAAGAATGTGTCCGTTTATAATGGGCTCCTTTGTGGTGTTATAGACCTAGATATAAGTTAATCTGGGGATTACAAAAGCATTATAAAAATAGATAACAAGAGTCGTCTCGTAGCCGAGGTGTGGTGTAGAGTGGAGGTGAGTCCCGAGCGCTGCGCGATCTGCGCGAGCAGTAAAAGCTCATTGTAACCCGAGCCTCAAATACGAAATTGAATAATGCTGACCTATCCCGCGACCGCCCAGCCCATAAATCACCGAGATATTTATGTCTCTCAACCCCGCGACCCCCTCCCCTCGCCCGGCCTGCATTCGCGGCCAGGGATATAAAATATTAAATAAAAACTTACATAAAATGGTAAGTAATTGCGATTGGAATCGGAGGAGCGCGGTCGCTATCGATGCAGTCGCGGGCACGACGCACGCGGCTATTTCGCCGCGCTAACTGCTGGTTCAGAGCCAAAGGTTTACAGCTCGTTTAATTGAAAATATTTGTATGTATGTATTCCTGGAAATGATGTTTATATTTGTTGGTTTGTAAGCTCAACTCGTAAACAGATATGATAACGATTTCACTACGTTCATTGGAATTGTGATATACGTGGTTTTCAGTGGCGTTATTACCTTAATTAAAGATACAATTTTTGAAATGTTGTTACCGAAACAGAGTTAGTAAGTAGGGAAGTATGTGCAGCTAGCGCCTATAATGGAAGATATAAATCCCAGCTGTTGGCACTCTTGTTGCGCAAGCGCAGCCCGACCAACAGAAAGAACATCGCATTTATCTGAGAAGCATCTGGCTGTAACGTACCGCTTCCCGTACACATTAACTTTACTTATATTCCCGCTTATTTATGAGAAATAAATAATACTATTAGACGGAGATACCGATTCCTGATAAAAAGTGGGCCCGAGTTAAATGGGAGGCATGATGGAGGCAGAAAGAAAGTAATGGAGGCGCATCGAACCGGTTTGAAGATTTTACGAATGCAAGGCTGGTTGGGCCGCGGCGCGCGGCGGGCAGCGGGCAGCGGGCTTCGGCGGGTCGGCGGCTATGTGCTGCCTCCGGCGCGCATATAACCCCCCGACGACGACGGCGGATTCGCGCCGCACCGCCGCCGCCGCCGCACCGCACGCACACACCCCGCTACCCCGAACCCTTCCCTCCCCGGACCATCTCATGCCGATTATTATCTGCATATAACTGGATTCCACGACGTACATTAGGCTATTAAAATATTTGCCGGGCAAATTCTACATGCATTCAAAAACATTTGCATGTGAGTACAAACAATGACATCCTTGAACAAGGACCGATTATTTTGAGAGTCTGATGGTATATCAATCGAGAATGTAGGCATTGCTCTGTTTTGAGTTATGAATGTAAACTGTTCATTATTCAATAGTATATCAAGTTGGATTTATTATTCTTCAGCGAGGTTTAGACTAATCAATGGAATTTACTTGTTCAGATGTATTGTCATAATTATCATGATCATAAAAGTACGTTTATACTTTTAGAGGCTATACTTACCTACTACTTCTATTCAAATAAACACTTTACTGCAATATCACAAATACATCTAAAGAGTACTCATATGACACCCCGGGGGCACAGCTATATAATACTTAGTATATATAATACAGTAATACATTTTCTTACGTAGTAAGTAAATATTATTATGTATTTATTTTTATTTTAGTATTTATTATGAATTCATTTACCTACACATTGTATTTAAAATGGCTTCAAAAAGTATTTATTATATAAATGGTGTTAAGAGAAAAGTGAATCATTTTTTTTTCATAAGTTCAGGGACTTTAGTTACTTATGTAAAAAACAAAAGTAACAGAGAAATAACTTTTAGACTACTTCTATATGTAAATTGATTAATCTTTAATAAATAACGTACATATCAGTGCGTTAAGAAAATAACTTCAACAGTGTGTTCAATATGTATGACAATGTTTATACATACCTACAATATTACCCGTCATCAATGAAAACATGTCAAAAATGAATGCCTAAGATAAATTATAACCATAAAACCTACTCCGCAAGGGATATAGGCCTGATGTATGTATGTATCTATAAAATCTATACAAAGAGTATTCTTTGTTTATTTGTACCTTATACATACATTACCTAAGTATTACTTTGTGCTTGCATCACTATTATACCTACAACCTACCTAGTAGGAAAATTATGGAAAATGCATCGGTACTACTTTTTATTATAAGAAAAGTACATTTACATTTTACATACCATTTTTTTTAGCACTTGCGAAATTGCACCGCTCGTAAAGTTCAGACCTGCGAATTTCGTGTTGTATTCACAGGGAATGCTGCTGTCAATTCCCTGGATTTAACTCTTTTAATTCATCTTAAAATACTTATCGTCTAGGTACTTATTAGCAAAGTAATTACTAAATATGTTATTGTAAGTGTTCCCTGGGTGGAATCGATTACATAAAGATCTGGTACCCATCTGGGCGCATAGTTTCATATGACGTATCAACTCATGTTCTAATTAAATTCCAATATGGCTTAATTGAACTATTTAAAGCTATTGGTTTATTCTAGAATGGTAGCGATAAAAATAGAAATTGAATCTTTGTATAATCTATCATCCGTACTAATATTATAAATCTTAGAGTTTGTGTGTGTGTATGTATGTTTGTTACCTCTTCACGCTCAAACGGCTTGACCGATTTGGATGCAATTTGGAACACAGGTATAGTATAACCTGGAATAACACATAGGTTACTTTTTACCGCGGGAAAACAGTATATAATTTAAGTGGTACGGTCGGTTGTAGCTCTTAAGGTACCAGGGGTACTCCAATAGTAGGTACTGTATTATTTATGACCAAAAACGTTTTAGTTCATTTATATTATTTTTGAGAATATTTTTACTTGCTTAGGTTTGACATGTTTCTACCACTGTTTAACTTATTTTGTGTCCTACCTACAGCCCGCATACTGGCGAGAACTGTCCGTAAAAACTGAAAAATTGTAACAATTTAATTTTTGACTAATACCAGATTCCCCGAAAATTAAAAGAAAAAACAGATTGCTCCATGTCATTCTATATAAGGTGTAGTATTGAATTTCGTGCAAATATTTTAAAGGTGTGTTCTGCTCGTAAAACTGATCAACTTTTCGTAACTCAAATCATCGACAATTTAGTATGGGAGTTCCGAATTTTATTTTCGTATTTTGACCTATGTTCCTTGGGGAAAGTTGTTCCTTATCACCAGCCGGTCTTGAGTTTTCTCTATTGGTCATTAGTAAAATTTCACCCAATGTAATAATAAACAGGTGTTTAGATGATGTAATGAACTGAATCAGTTAGTAATTTTGAGTGTTTCCCGCCAATAATAGAGTTATAGCTTAGTGTCGCCCAAACTGACCTAGATTTACCGATATATTATGACAGGGTCGCGAATGTGTGTTTGTTTGCTTGTTACTGTTTACCGGCCATTGTATGCCGAGCCATTAGAGCCAGAACGGATTAACTTACTTACTACGTGCTGTTTGACGACGCTTCACCGATTTTTATTTGAACAACGATTTGGCAAAGAACAAATTTTCATTATATTTTTTTTTATATAAAAATGTACTGTCATACTTATCGGTTGATGTCGAAAGACAAATAAGCCATGTTTAAACTTATCTAATTTTGAATTACAGCTGTTTTTAATAATCAATTAGGTATTAACCTACTATCTCCAGGAACGAATAAAAAAATGATGTTAAAAAAGTTAGCTAGTTATGGATTTTGGATACCTACTTTACTATAGGTAGGTACTATACTGCCGTAACCGTAAGCCGTGTGATGCCGGCTTAGAATAGCATCACCCCATTTCTTACCCGTGGGAGTCGTAAGAGGCGACTAAGGGACTCGAGGGTGTGTATTGCAATTTTAGGCGATGGGCTGACAACCTGTCACTTTGGCGATACACAATTTTCAGAATGTCCCTCAAATATTTGTCATACGTGGCGTAAATGTACGTTTTTCCGGCATTTGCGCTCTGCCTACCCCGCAAGGGATTATAGGCGTGATATATGTATGTATGTAGGTACTATACTAAACTACGTGCTGCTTGACGACGCTTTTCCGATTTTTATTTGAACAATGATTTTGCAAAGAACAATTTGGCTTGAAATTACTGTGATTCATTTCTATTATACAGGATATTAATTTAAATGCGTGTCATTCTTCGGGATTAAAATGTATCCAGGCCGATCTTTGCATTTTCCGGATGTATTGTAACTTTCCGGGGAATCATAACTTATCCTACTAATATTAAAAATGCGAACTTTTGGATGTTTGTTTGTTTGATACTTCTTCACGCAAAAACTACTGAACCGATTGTAATTAAATGTGGCACACAGTCATAATAGAAGGTAAAATGGATTAACACATAGTATAGTTTTTACCACTATTTATGCGGGCAACGCCGCGGGTAACAGCTACTTTACAATATAGTGCCAAGTTAGAATAACAAAAAAATTGTTAATAAATAATAAACATTGCTGGAATGTGCAATGAAGAATCGACGACGGCCATACATCCTTATCCGCCGGAGTATGGCGGTCGGCGCCGATTGCTTGTTACACATTCTCGCAGTGCCCATTTTTAAACAACTAATATACGCCCCGCAGTTTCAGTGACATCTTTTCCCGCCGTAAAAAGTAGTCTGTGTACTTTTATCGAAATCCTTCAAGCCATCTGAGTGTGAAAAGGTAAAACACTCAAACTCTCGGCTTTACAGTGTGTCCCGCGATAAAGTGCAACCCCGAAAAGGGGTGAATCTAGACCTAAAATTATCGATAAAAAAAATACTTAAAAAATTTAGAAAAAATTATTTAATTTTTTATTGGTGATTAAAGATTTTTATTTTTTATTAGGACCCTGTGTACTAAAATGTCAATTTCTTCCAAACTACTGGCTCTTTTTCATTGAAATAAAAATAATTATTTAGCCTAACACTTAGCAGTAATAATGACTTGATAAATAGCTCGCTAAAAAGTAATTACAATGTCTTAAACTTAATTTTTGAAAAAAAACGCTGCTTTTTTGAGTGCCTTTTTTTTCTATTTCACTTAATTTGTAAAAAAATACCCCCGAAAACCATAGCATTTTATGACATATTATTATTCTTCACTACTTTAGCTTTCAAATAAAAAAAAATGAACATTCTAACTCAAGAAACAACCTCGCTATGAAAAGTTAAAGTGGACTCCTAATTTACCCATAATTATATTAGCATTTCGGTAGCAACCCTTTTTTTGTTATTGATGCAATAAATCATCAGTACTGATCAGAAAAAATGAAAATTGTGTATGTTTTATCTGATTAAAGTGTTTTTACAGATTAAAAGTGTCATTGTCATTAAAAACTGTTTTTTATTTATTGCATGAAAAAAAGGGGTCAGCTTTAAAATTTCATAGCGAGGTTGTTTCTTGAGTTAGAATGTTCATTTTTTTTTATTTGAAAGCTAAAGTAGTAAAGAATAATAATATATCATAAAATGCCATGGTTTTCGGGGGTATTTTTTTACAAATTTAGTGAAATGGAAAAAAAAGCACTAAAAAAAGCAGCATTTTTTTTCAAAAATTAAGTTTAAGACATTGTAATTACTTTTTAGCGAGCTATTTATCATGTCATTATTACTGACAAGTGTTAGGCTAAATAATTATTTTTATTTTAATGAAAAAGAGCCAGTAGTTTGGAAGAAATTGACTTTTTAGTACACAGGGTCCTAATAAAAAATAAAAATCTTTAATCACCAATAAAAAATTAAATAATTTTTTCTAAATTTTTTAAGTATTTTTTTTATCGGTAATTTTAGGTCTAGTTTCACCCCTTTTCGGGGTTGCACTTTATCGCGGGACACACTGTATAATATTAGTTTGGACTGTGAATATATTTTTAATGCTTATTTGGCTCACCATAAGAATTTATTAGGATTCGAGAAACAACTTCGAAGTTTTTGTGAAAATTAAGTATTATGTATATGTCATTAATGAATTAAGATACAAAGGAAGACAACTTACTATACCTATGGTTCTTTATTATTTTGTTTACGCAAGGCTTACAATGATTAGATTTCCTACCTGTGTGTAATATAATAAAGAATTTAATTTCTTACATGGTAAAATTTACAGCACATATCTACCTACAATGAAACTATAATAAAATTATAATATATTACAAATATTACCAATACCAGTTAAGTTAAATACGTAAGTCTATTAAACCTTTTAGAAAAATAACCGACACCAGAACAATAAATATATTAATCCGGGAACAATCAAACCGAGATTACAGAGCAAATTTAAAAAATCCTTTGAACAAATTTATTTTAAAAATTTCATTCATCTGATTAAAAAAACTTATAATTTAAGCAATTCCTAAATCATTAAAAGAGAATCTTGATATCACCTAGGTCCAGTAGTTTTTGAGATATACCGACGGATAATTTATTTACATTAATTCATACATACGGAAGTTTTTCGCACACTAATAATTCTGAATCATTTTAAGACCAAGAATGATTAATTCAATATCTTCTTTCTTACATGATCTTAAATGACAGCTGCAGTTTTACCGTCTCTTTTGTTTATCTTTTTGAGAAAGTTACAGGAATAAAAAAGCGTGGAATTAGTTATGAAATTGACTGACAAAATTGTGGCGAACATCTAATCATTTAGAAAAAATAAAACAAATGCATGAAGTGCAACGGATCCAAATAAGGCACGCACCACAATGAAGTAACAGTGAACAATAAAGTTCCCGTAACTCGCCTTTACTTTTTGCCAACATCCCTGAATGACAACGCGTGACGCTCAATGCCTTCGACACCAAATTTTACGACGGCCATATATTCACCAAAACTGGCATCAAAATTGAAAGGAATTCATCATTCATCCATTAGTCACAGAGTCAAAATATTTGTTGACAAAGCCTGCGTAATTGCAGTGCTACAATCGGAACACTCGCTACGAAGCTACCGTAACGCCCGCAATTTGTCCCCATTGTTCCTACGCGTAATGTTTACACCGACGATTGTGCGCTTTTCTCCTAACTGAACACTCGCACTGTAATGGAAGCCATTGTCTACCAGTGTCAGCCGTCCCTTCCAACCGGCCCGCGCTACCCAACTCCGAACAACACAAAAATCTAAACTTCCACCAAACTTTACTTAAACAACAAACTATACGAACCAACGCGGAAAACTTCGGAAAATTCAACAACATCTTACCTGTGTCATCAGGCGATCGGCACCGGTGCCTTCATCATCCTTGAAATCGATGTCCTCATTATAATTAGGCACTAAGTCTCTGAACTTTTCGTCGTTCCTGGTGATGCGGCCCTCGGCAGGGCCGCTGGCTGCCAACGAGTTTTCACTGACGTTAGGATCGTGCTGGCCGAAAACTAGGGGGGTCACGCGGCGCGGAGAGTTGCGCCGGGTGAAGCCGCGCCCCGGGCCGCAGGCCGCCGCCGCGCCTAGCCACAGTAGCACCAGAGGCAGTCTCATCTCGTAGACATCACTTCACGCGCGCTCGACGCACGACCAACGCGCGCCGCGACTTGTGCGACACTAAGCCGGTCGCGGCGAGGCGGCACCACCGGCTGCATCCCTTGCCACCACCTCTCCGGTCCGGGCTAGCACGACGAGCACGACCACGCCGCCGCCGCCGCCGCCGCCTCGCCGTGCGCGCCCCCACGGTAGATACCACGCGCTCGCACATCCCGCTTTCGTCTTTTCTCCGGAAAATCCCACTCGCGGCAACACCTACACAATCTTGAAATGTTTCCTTTCTACCCATTCCTTATATAGTATAATAACATTACTAAACACCCTCAGTGAGTAAGATCATCACACAACAGTTCAAAATTATTATTTCACTATTTGACTTATAAATACGTACCTTACTTGGAGGCTAGTTTTTTGGCAGGAGGTTAGTTATATAGGACTTACAATAAAAATCTGCAAATCAATTTAGATTACAAAAAGTACCAATTTCAGAATCATTTTCTACCTAATTTTATATAAAATATCGGACACAACTGTATGTACCACTTTCATGACTGAAAGGGTGGATCGGAATGGCCTGTCGAATAGGGGGAAAGAATGGTGATAAAAAAAAAATGTGTTACACAAATTTGACATAGGTGGAAATATGAAAACGGATCTCCAAACGGATATGTACATAACCGGTGAAAGGTACTAGGTACGGATTGTACAAAAAGCTTAAATGCGATGCGTAATATAAATTAGAATAATTTAGATCGGGAGAATAAGTTGAATACCAAATTTTGATGGAGCCGTGCCACGCGTTACTGGCATATACACTTGCGAAATTGGCGGGCATTGGATGAGCTGTGGTAGCCCAGATGGAAGAGGCGTCGCCTCTAGTACTTAATGGCGAAAGTTGCAGGTTCAAATCCTGCCCGCGCTGGAAAATTTTGATAGTTTAAAAAAAACGGGAGCTTAAAAGCTTTTTATACAATTCATTGCTTGTAAAGTACATAACGTTTTGTCCCTTTTTACTAGTAATTATGACGAGAGTAGGTAACTACATATTTCGGTTTCAGGGACCATTAATATTGTTATAATATCAGCAGCGCCTCAAGTTGTCATAATAGTATGAACTTACAATGTTTAATCATAGGAACTGTATGAAAAACCAGTATAAGTCGAGCTCCTAACTAGTAACTCGACCCCAATCAAAATGCAGTAGGTAGGTACTAATATGAAATATTTATTTAAAAAAATACATAAACCTAAATACCAGATCAAGTGGTATTGGTATCGTAATTCTACAAATATTTTTGATGCAGTTACGTCTGTGCGTGTCAGCTGCGGTTTCGTGCAAAGTAATCAAACTTCCATGTTTACACTTCTTCAAAGTATTAGTCTAATATTAGTGAGAAAATACGTAAAGTACCATCTACTGAATTAGATTAAGTATTCAAATATGCTTCATTCAATTTAAACAGTAGCTAAGTACTTGGGTACCTACGTTACGTTAAACAAAAGTACCTCAATAAGTCTTCTTTTTCGTGTAGGACACCGAGTCGTCAAACGACCCGATGATGAAGTCGATGAATGATGTCAGAGTTTTTAAAGCGTCGAAATTTTCCCGTGTCGGAAGTTGGCCGTGTGATGCTTATTATAGCATTACCCCCTTTCTTTCCCGCGGGTGTCGTCGTAAGAGACGACTAATGGACTCGAGGCTTTTATGTATATTACAATTTTAGGCGACAGGCTGTCAACCTGTCACTATAGTGATACACGACTTTTCTGAAACGGACCTCAAATATTTTTCAGTCGTGCCAATAGCGACCGTATTTTACTGTTACGCAAGAGATAAAGGCGTACCTATAATACGCCAAATTAAAATTTCGTACATATATACATACATACGCCGCGTATGTATCTATTTATGAAATTTTCACCCATTTCGCTGGCGTAAAAACAAGTTGCGTAGCTACACACGGTACCCGGTATTTAGTCTTAGCGGTTATTATGTGAAATCGGATCGGTTAACGATGTGCGAGGACAAACAGTGGTGATTACAGGCTCTTTGTTGCAGCTATGGCGACGATTCTAGTAACAGCATTTAACTCAGTTGTAGACATCTCGATCCCTTACATAACTACTATTTATTTTCCTTATGGAATAACCTAACGATATGGTACTACCTACGTCACCCAAAATAAATATATTTTAGGTTTAAACCATTTAAACATTTCAAAAAAAATTACCTCCAAAACAAATTGAGCCGGTTGGCTGAAACTTTTTGTATGGGTCCAATTTTTTGTTTTCATATTTCGACTTATGTTCCTTGGGTAAAGTTATTCAGTTTCATGGACTGGTTCACCCCTTATAATATATGCAGCTTATATTTTTACATCCTTTATAAGTAAATCTCTTGTGATAATGGAAATGAGACAAGAGATGGTTTTAGTCTGTAGGCTCAATGCTGCATGATGGAATAAAATTATGTAAAAAAACTTTTAAAACAAGCTTTTATTTAAGTGCTCTGAAAAGATGAAAATAAAATTTTGAATGACATTAACCACATTCATTTATGACTTTACAGAAATGAAAATATAATAAAAGCTTGTCGCGATGCCTAGAAGAAACTACCTAATTACAGTTAGGTGCGTACCTTATTATAAAATTTCAATCACAAATTGAAAGTTTCGCGACAAGCTTTTATTATATTTCATTTCTGTAAAGTCATAAATGAATGTGGTTAATGTCATTCAAAATTTTATTTTCATCTTTTCAGAGCACTTAAATAAAAGCTTGTTTTAAAAGTTTTTTTTACATAATTTTATTTTATATTTTTTTGTTTATGTTACGATAGATATTGATCAGTTCGAAAGTCTTTCTATAAAACGGAGAGACCTTCAATAGAAAAACTTAAGGCACGGGGAAAACTAACATTAGGATAAAGTATAATTATCTCTTTTATATTCTATAGAAGTAGGTTGGTACCTACTCCTCCGGCATCCCTAATAGAAGAATTAGCTTGTAATATGTCTTAGTCTTTTCATTTCATTGATGGCGTCATTATTACATGGCCGAGTCCCAGTTAATTTCGAACAGTCTAATTCTTCTATCAGGAGGCCTTCTATTGACGTGACCCTAATTCATGGTGGGCCTACCAACTGCCTATCATGAACGAATTCGTATACAAAATTGCAAGTCCCAGCAGTTGAATATTGAGGAGTTCCATAGTTCGAAGACAACCCTGGATGTAGCGTCTAATTCATGGTGGGCCTACCAACTGCCTATAATAAACGAATTCGTATACAAAATTGCAAGTCCCAGCAGTTGAATATTGAGGAGTTCCATAGTTCGAAGACAACCCTGGATGTAGCGTCTCATTCATGGTGGGCCTACCAACTGCCTTTAATAAACGAATTCGTATACAAAATTGCAAGTCCCAGCAGTTGAATATTGAGGAGTTCCATAGTTCGAAGACAACCCTGGATGTAGCGTCTCATTCATGGTGGGCCTACCAACTGCCTATAATAAACGAATTCGTATACAAAATTGCAAGTCCCAGCAGTTGAATATTGAGGAGTTCCATAGTTCGAAGACAACCCTGGATGTAGCGTCTAATTCATGGTGGGCCTACCAACTGCCTATAATAAACGAATTCGTATACAAAATTTTGTGTCCCAGCTATAAACCGCTGAGGAGATCTCTCGTACGGAGCCGATCCTGGCAGCAGCATCAGGTCAAATTTATGATTAACATGCATTGTCATCGGTTCTGGACCAACATGCAAAATTTCAACTCAATCGGATACCGAGAAGTGGTTCAAATTAAACTTGCAAGATTTGCACCGAACAAACATTGTTACTTACTTACTTACTTACTTACTTACATACTTACATACACTGCAAGTTAAATAAAAGCTTTTAAAAAGGGCAATACCTATCAAGTTCAGATTTGGGTGTGCTGGAAGTGGTAGTCTAGTCAGGGACTTGTTTCCCTGACTAAACCACGAACATGACATGACGCTACCTGCTGCGACCGTAGTTCCCCAAAGAGTATATAATAGAACTAGCGTTTTGTCGTCCCCCGTGCGTTGATGACAAACTCTGTGCCATGTCGCAGCAGTCAGACCGATAACAAGTTAGGATCTAGGTGTGCTGAATGTGGTAGTCAGAAAATGCAACGATCCTTCTAGGTAATGGTATTCAGAGGACAACACTACTGAGTTCAATGATAAACGCAACCTAATGAACCCTAGTTTCTTAAAAACTGACTGAAAGAATCTGTAGTAAGTCTGCCTTTGTGCCTCATATTTTTATTCCTTTTTTGTTTTCATAAAACTCTTTTGCACAAACCTACAAAATGCGGGCCCGGGCCTAATGCCTCGCAGCATTCTCTAACGGCCAACTTTATAATCTCATAAACTCTATAATCTTTTGTGGTATAATAAGTTAAAACTTACATATCTACATACTCTGGCCACAGATTAGGTAATACTTAGTTCAAGATGCCGGCTTAGAATGCCATCGCCCCGTTTCTTACCCATGGGTGTTGTAAGAGGCAACTAAGAGTTTAGTAAGGGTGTATTGCAATTTTAGGCGATGGACTGACAACCTGTCACTATAGTGATACACAGTTATCTGATCGACCCTCGAACTTTAGTCAGACGTGGTGTTAATATCCGTTTTACGGCCGTTGACGCTTTGCCTACCCCGTAAGGGATAGAGGCGTGTTTTATATATGTATGTATGTAGTTAACGACTCTGTCCCACGTGCATTGGAGTACAAAGGGTCGTTAGACGACAATAAGTCACATGAAACATAGTCGATGATACTATGCTGACTAATTCTAATTCGTAACCTGATATTTATCAAGACTATAAAATAATACAGGTACCTTCTACATAATATACTCGTATGCTTATAAAAACAAAATGTCCTCACTGATTTAACGACTGACTAATTATGGGCCTTTGAGGCGATTTCTTTTAAATTTTGGGATTCCATTAAGGAGCCAAAGATATCAAAAACGGATTTCAGCATTTTCTAAGTTTTAACCCTCAAGAGATAAGAAGTGTGTATGGTAATTCATTATTTTTAAATGTGATTTATTTAAAAAAAATGATTAGACTAATAGAATAAATAATCAAGTACGTACTTGAAAGTTTTCGTCGGGTTGTTCATTGAGGCTTTGTTTCGTACAAAATAAGGATGCGCGAGTGAAACCGCGGACGGAAACGCTAGTACATAATATGTGGAAGTACTTTTCCTACTTTTACTTTCAGAATTTCGCAATCATGATGCATATCACGCTTTCAGTATTTAAAGGGTTCCGTACATTGAAAGGAAAAAACAGAACCCATATAGATAGGATCACTTTGTTGTCCATCCGTCTGTCACGAGTAGTCACGACCGTTTTTTACGGGAACGCGTAGACATATTGAACTTAAATTAAAACCATGGTCCACTCAGTTTTACGACTGATTGTAGTTGTGCAAAAATCAAGCTCCTCACTTAACGTAACAAAAATACTGCTGTTGCAGCTGAAAAAAACGCGTGTGTTTGAACCTCTCAAGGGTAGCAAAATTCATAAGGTAACTTCTGTGTACCATGTTTGGCAAATAGCTTCGTTTTGAAGAACAAGTTAGGCAAAGATCCAAATATATTAAATTTTTAAATAATTTGTTTTTAGGGAGCTAAAAAGATACAAAATTTTAAAATTGAGAAAAGTTTTCAAGAGGAGTATCATATGAATATGAAAGGGCTTGATGTGTATGTTACGGAACCCATGGTGGGCGAAAAGAAAGAATAGCAGGTTATTTTATGTCATTATTTATTATTATTATAGTTTTCATTAGGTGTCAATAAAACAAAATGTTTTATAGTTTTATATCAATTCCTATGCGATCGTTTACTATATACAATTTAAAATTAAATCTTATAAAACAAATACGTGCCTACTATAACTAATCATATAAAATGTAGTCCAACGATGTCGTTAGGATTTCATTGCTATTGACTATTGTTTAACACGGTTGTTTACTAGTCTCACATGCCGATCAGATCTATTACAGTTAATACTGGGTATTACAAGATCTGATAATGTTTGGTACATCAGCCTATACAGGGTGTAAGCGGCATCCCTGGGTGCATGCAGACCATGAAACTAAACAACTTTCTCTTAACATATGTCAGGAAACGACAAAAAAACTCCCATTCGAAATCAAGATCAGCTGATTGCAATTACTATGGGAAGAAATTATATTTTTTTGCTTTTCCTGAAATATATTTTCATGGGAAGTTGTTCAGTTTCATGGTCTTAATGCACCCTATATTATTATTCGGAGGGCTGTCTTTTACACCCTATGTATGTTTTTAGAAGTCTGAAATCTGTAATATTAGCTCTGGGCCTTTGAAATCTACAACTAACTAGTGATCAACACCTTGGTCAATCGCTGAGTACAACTACATCTGACTAGTAACCTACACTTGACTAGACAGCCTATGTATCAGCCTAGAACAGCTTTTATACAAGGTAGCATTTGTAAAGATGAAAAGCTAGACTTAAATAATAAATTAGACTTTTTTATTTGTACTTAACTGTAGGTACCTACTTTTTCTTACTGTTACACAAGTTTGTCCATGAGGAAGAAGGGAAAATTACTGAATGGTATGTGTTTGATACAAATAGCACCGTGCAAAATTCAAAAAATATCATTTTCGCATTAGCAGAAGCAGATAGATAAGTATGTCTTTTCTCGTTATCATCGAGGTCGTCTATACCATAGATCAATCTGTGGGATTTGGGCAAGGTATAATTTTTGATGCGGCAGAAACTATAAACCTTCCTGGTTAAAACCATAAGTAGAACATAACCAAACTATACATACATAGGTACATACAGCCACAACTGTACACTGCTGGAAATGAGCCTCATGATACTCACCACGCTTGGTAGAGATGGCGAGATGTTGCATTCACTGGGAATGGTGCTGCCCGTTCCCTACACGACTATCACTTAGTCGCTTCTTACGTCACCCATAACGAGTAGAATTAGGGCGATGCTTTTCTAAACAAAATTGGTTTTTAAACGAACTATTGTTTAAAATCAAATACAGCAAAAATATCAATGGCTCACAATATAAAATATTCATTTGTTTTTCTAAAGAATGATCGTTGATCGTTAGAAATATAACAGTAATAAAGTTTTCCCAGAAATACCTAAGGAAAACAGGTAATTGTCTGGAAAATTTTTACAAGAAATGTTTACCTAGATTATAACCCTATTCAATTTCAATGCTTTGGTTCCACATACTCTCATGATTAATCTACCAGATGAAATAACGAAGGCATCCTTTCAGCAGTGACCCAGAACGGAACAGTTTTAGAGAGAGGGAAATTTATATGCACATTACCATAACAGTGAAGGCCTATTTAGGACAATTTCTACGCGCCGCAGAGACGAACAACCATACACAGCCATACAATAAACTTATGAGCTGTATAATCCGCTCGTATGTCATACACTCACTACTTACATGCTTTGTTTATCTTCCGGCATCCCAATATGTTTAAGGCGAGTGTAGTCGTGAACGACCTCGACAGTGGCGCCACTCCACAAAAAATTAAAACTCTATATACAAACAATCTATGAGAATGTCTGATGCCCAAGTTTATCCATATGTAAAACTAGATTTCCGCCCAGCGACTTTCGCATTACTAGTGGCGACGCATCTTCCATCTGGGATACCGCAGCTTGTTCGTTCAGATGGAGTTATGGCAAAAAGTGCCTTAAATGCACTTTTGGTATTATTATTGCCATCACTTTAATAATAGCGAATATTTCATTAAGTTTGCAGGTTCTAATTTTACTTATGGATAATACTAAAAAAGCAATGGACATTCTGATAGATTGTTTGTATAAAGAGAAAACTTTTTTTGTCAAGTGGCGCCACTGTCGAGGTTGTTCACGGCTACACTCGCCTTGAGAGGAATCCCATATTACACATCGTTAGTCTTTTGCTGAATTACTTACTACGGCTTAGGTACGTACTTACTTAGATTTAGTTAATTTAGTGGCTTGTTCCTCTGCGAAACTTAAATTCATGGATTTGAAGGCATAAGCTGAGGCCATCCCATTTCAAATCTGATTTTAAAACCGCAAGTTAAGAACCTGTTCAGTTCACATATCTTACCTATTATTATCTTCTCAGAGCCAGGATTGGACTTGTACGATATTGCTTTTTATTTATGTATGCACAAAAATGTACACAAAAGGCGTTAGGTCCCTGTCTGCCTTAGGGCATGTGGAAAGGGTCAAAACAGGTGCATTAAACAATTAAAAGAAAGAAAGTCTTGAAATATATAACTAACTCAGTATTATGGATGTAAAAATAAACAACATTTATATCTATATTACATACAACATATATATCTATTATATAGTACTGTAAATCCACAATTTTTTCGAAACTTTAATCTAGCTTGGAAATATCCCTTGTTTACACAACTTTGTTAATAGCAAACAGTGAAATATTCTCTGAAAAAAAAATGCTCCGAATCAGCTTTGTTGTGGGGTATTGGCAGCGGATATTTACACGGGACATTCCATAACGCGGTTCTGTGACGCGGTGAAGACGTCAATCCCTCTTCTGGCGGCATGGCAGAGCTCACAAACAACCACAACTTGAGGCAAAACATAATGGCACCGTAAAGCCTAGCCAGTATTTTCGATACATCCACTCATATATGTATATATCACGCCTATATCGCTTGCAGTGTAGGCAGAGCGTACACGGCCGTATTAAATATAGTAAATATAAAACTTATATTTACGCAACGTCTGACAAACATGTGAGGGTAATTAAGAAAGCTATAGTGACAGGTTGTCAGCCCATTGCCTTAAATTGCAATACACATGTAAGCTAGCGAGTCCCTTAGTCGCCTCTTACGGCATCCACGGGAAAGAAATGGGATGATGCTATTATAAGCGGACTTGTTGTTATTATTAAAGATATTTTTGATATAAAATTTTCAATAGAATGAAAATACAAGTTTGTTTGGCCATGCGTTTGGTTTTACCATGTGTAAAACAAAATATTATTACACTTCTTCAAGATAGAATATGCCCGTCGATCGATTATTCTCTCTTCCCGCATAGACGATGTCACATGACACAGACACGTACTTGTACCTTACAAAACTCACATAATTTGAAGTTCTAGGTAAGGTATATTCCAAGTGGATTGCAGCTATAAGATGGGGTATTTTAAAATGTCGTAAGAAACGTAGTGAGACCTGTGCCACAAATGATCCAGTCCTTCGAGCAACGATGCGGAACGAGACGGAAGACCGTGTTGCTCGAAGATCCAGTCATTTCACCAGTCCGATCCGTTCTTCCTAAAACAACTCCTAAGCCCAGTTGTTTGAACAACCACACAAACTTTACGGGTGAGCTCCTGCCCCCCGAATCAGTCTCAATCGGTGTATGTTTCAAAGCCCCGGGGCTATAAAATCAAAGAGTATACTCTAAAAAAAGCTAACGATATTGAAGTTATTTTCCCTGACTGTACCACGAGGTGGTGAAGTGTTGTTTACTAAAAAGTTCTGCAAATAATCTCAAACAAACACTAATAATTTTGCCGCAAACTGAAGATAATAAACCCAGTACCTCGGGACCATACTTCATTTATCAATGACTGACCCATGCTCAAGACAAATTAAAATACGCAACCTTACTTTACAACAGTTTACAACGTGTAAAAATATTGCTCGTCATAGATACGACAGGCGCCAGGACACAATTATTACACCAATAAACACCAGCATAGTCCTTTGACGAGTCCCATTGTTGTGGACTTCCTCTTCCTGAGGACTTATCTACCGAAAAAGGTTTTATGACGGCCCCGGGAAGGTGTAAAACCAGATAAGGTCAGGTGAAAACGCTTTCGCAACAGGTGAATGGGGGAATGAGAACAAAGCAGAGAATACGAAAATAAGTACGTAGTAAAGTCTACTTATTGCGTGTCGTCTGTAAGTTGAGTGGAGGTAGTCAGTCTGTTGAGGTAGTCACTTTGTGACTTATTTTACGCCATTCATAAGGAATTCGAAGGATGAAGTAGAGGACATAAAAATGCCCCGTGCGTGATTATTACATTGCTCGCAATCAAACTTTAAATACTACATAGGGTGAAATTCTACTAGTGAACGATAGCGAAAACTCAAGACGGGCTGGTGATAAGGAACAACTTTTTCTAAGAAACATAGGCTGAAATATGTTAACATTAAATAAGACCTCTCATACGAATTTGCCGATACTATGGAATATAATACTACTGCCTATGGCAGATCAAATATTTTTGTCATATTTCGACCTATGTTCCTTGGGGAAAGTGGTTCTTTATCACGAGCCCATCCTGTTTTCAGTATCGGTCCCTACGTCCCTAGTAAAAGACCCGATAAAAAAACAAATACTGAAATATTGCTGAGTCACAATAAAGCGTCAAGCTTTCGGAAACGGTCTTATTAGCAGCATTTCACAGATTTGAAGAACACTTTTGACAAGCCGATTACTTGTCCAACCAAACAGACACGGAAAGCGGGCGAGTGTCGCCGTGGCACCTACGAACAGCAAACAGTATTTCGGACAAAAAGGGGCGGTAGGTGTCGGTAGGACTAATGGAAGAGAGTGCTGTACCAACAACGGAGATGTGTTTTAAACTGTTTGCTCTTCCATAAAGCTCTCGATGTAAGTGACGGGTGCTGTGTCGCCCGGCGTCCGACTGCGATACTACGCAGCGTCTGCAAACAAGGACCCGAGGCCAGAGTTGTCAGTATGTTATGCGTTATTAAAATACTTAAGCTTCTTCTGTGAAGGCAAGTACCTTACCTTTATATCTCTACCAGTACCTACACTACACCTGCCTGCCTTCTGACCGCTACACCTTGTGACCGTAACGATTAGTAAGATTAGTTTGTATTTTAGTTAACATACAATTTCATACAACGTACCCTTTGGTTTATTTACTATGTCAATACCTACTTGTAGATACATGCAGATACTTCGAAGTATTTTGTTTTATTTTAAAGGCGTGCTTTTTATCATTGTGCTCATTATAACGACCCTTTGTTGTATGTTAAAAAGATCACAACAGATAACAATGGCTTACAACTGTGCGAATTGTTAAGTTTTAAAGGTTTTAGAATGTTATCTAATTTTGCTTTGTTAGAATCCTACTGTTTGAAGAATATGAATCATCGTCGTGCTAGCTAAGAAAGTCTTTATTATTTTGTAACTATCCTTTTCAATCGTGCTGTGAAAAAACTTACCTTGGTACGTTTGCTTTTCTTTCTCACAAACATATTAAGGACGTGCTTAATCCCTCTTTCAGAAGATTCAATCCTTCAACCTGTCACCACCTTCCGCAAAAACAAGCACAAGTAAGTAAACTTGCATTCAAACGCTTGGTCAATTAAAAGGAAGTTTACGAAATGTTTCGCATAAATTCCGAACTCAATGGATGGGAAACAGTTTCCAAACAATATTGAGCACTAAAGTCAAGTTGAAAGTTGCTAATTAACATTCCAGCTGAGGCGCGTGGCTTGGTGACGGAGACTGACCTTTCAGCCAGGGTGCAACGATTTGTAGAGGTATAATGCTACAAATGAACATCTGACTGGAACCTGCTGTGTCTAGATAGTCGCCTGATTAGAATTTACGCTTTCCAATTACTTGTTGGAAGCTGAGGAACCTAATTGATATTGCTTTTTAGCTGCACTACATGCATTCCTTTTAGATATATCTGTTGAGGCATGAGAGAGACGTATTAAAAAAAGCTTTCCGTACACAAAACATGTTTCTTCTAAGTCTATTAAAACAGATATCTACATCATATCTCACATTGCAAACGCAACTTTCACGCCTTCCTTGTAGTTTTAAAGGCTATTTTAAATTAACCCTAACGTATAAAGATACAAGGTGTAAAGAAGTCAAACCAGTTTGGTTCATACGTTGCCCTCTAATTGACAAATTGGAATCTTATTAAAATAAAGTTCAAGTTCGTAAGTGAACTGGCGATGCGCGGCGCGGGCGCAGGCACGTATGATGTCAGCGCAAGCGCAGCCTCCGAGCGCCCGAGCGTTCACGACGGCGGCCGAGGCGGCCCGAGCGGCGGAAATAAAAAGTCCGGCAGCATTTGAAGCGCGTGCCTCCATGTGTGTGGTCCTCCAAGGAGGTCCCACTCCCGCTTTGATTTATTGAAATCTGATTTTCGCACCCTTTAACCAATTTGTTGGTAAAAGTGGAATTGTTTAAACATTTTTAACATTTATTTGGTTGTTTTAACAAATTAAAAATACGATTTTGTGTGTAGCTGTATATTTGATGAGATCTCAAGAAAATAATGAAGATAGTTGATGATATTTGATGTAGGTATCTACCTAACCTACCTTTCTTGCAATCATCAGGCTATTATACCAATAGACGTATTCGTCTGCCCTTTTACTGGACTGTCTCGGTAGGTTAAAAGGCAGGTAGTTCACTTTCTTTTAATCAGACGTAGACACTTCTTTAACATCTATGATATCAGGTTTAACCGGCTCATCTTTAACAGCTTCAATATCGACTACAGAAGTAGAACTGATCTCTGGATAGGCCGGCATCAACTCAAAATTATCTAAGTCATAAGATTCTTCGTCTGTGCCAAATTTCCATTTGCTGGCTATCATCTGGAGTGGTTCCAGGCATTGCAGACTCTGTTTCACACGGAGAAGTTCTATATTACACTGATTCTCCAGTTCCAGCAGTTTCAGTTTGTAAGCTTTCGCCAGATTTTGCTTTCTGATAGCGTTTTTCTTCTCGATCTGAGCCATGTTCAAAGTGGTCTGATATTTCTCCAGCTGCTTCTCATATTCTTTAAGGTTTTCGTCGCAGTTCAACTTGCTATCAACACACGCACTGTATAAATCCGTATTCAGCGACAAGTCTCCCAATATATCGCTAGAAGTAGACATGTGGTTGAAGAATGAATATCCTCTGGATGGCACATTTGAAGGAATCGTTTCAATTGTCTGGGAGGAATATGACAAATTGTGACTTTTGGAGTCTTTGTCAAGCTTCGCTTTTTCTTCGTTGAGTTCTAATTTCAACGAATCGATGATCTTTCGACATTGTGAGATCCTTACTTTCAATTTTGTTTCATGATCTTCGATAGCTTGAGGAGTAATATTTTCAGAGCTCATTGCATTCTCATGTTCACCGGCTTGAACAGATTCATTGTTGATATTCTCATTTAGATTTTTATCATCCTTGTCTCCCGCGTATCTGGGAGAACTGGGTTGAGATCTATTAGTATCGCCAGACCCAAGAATGGGATCCATTTCAATGTATAAAAGAATAAAGCACGCGGTAAATATTTCTAAAAGTATTATTTGATTTGACAAGAAAGCAATATTCCGTGCGTGATAAGGTGACAAGTGCACTTAAATGACACGAATGACACTCAGAAAGACAAGAATATAAAAATAAAATAATCAAAATGTGACACCCATCATCACCCATGAAAACAATTTTAAGTATAAAAAAAGTTTCCTGATTTTACATTTCAGGCTCTTTTTACTAGCCAAAACCGAATTTACCTTATGGTGGAAGTTTTTTGGGGTTCCGTGCCACAAAAGTAATAAAAAAACGGAACCCTTATAGGATCACTTTGTTGTCCGTCCGTCCGTCTGTCACGGTCCTTTATCTCGGGAGCGCCAAGAGATCTATATACCAAAGTCTACGGCCACTTGAAATTGTAAAAAAAATAAGCTCCATACTAAACGTCAAAAAAAGATACGGTTGTTTGTGCGGTAAATAAACGCGTATTTTTGACCCTCACAAGGAAATAAAAATTCTTATGATTTTTGGATACAGAACGATCAGTTAATCAAAACGATTGTTAAGGGAGAGATCGAAGGAATAAGCATAATGCATTAAAAAAATTAAAAACAAGACTGCTTTCTGAGATAAAACCTAGCCTATGACAATCGGGATAATGTAAGGATTCATCCGATACAATTCCCATTCGAATCTGTTCAGTGGTTAACGAGTTTCAGTCCTTTAAAGAATCGCTCATATATACATAACATACATACATGAACTCTAAAAACATTATCTACACTTCTTTTTTGGTTGGACAGTCGTGTAAAAAGAGGAAGACCAAGAAAAAGTTATTTAGACCAAATAAAAGATAAAGTAATGATCATGTCGTACAGTGCAGTAAATGAGAAGGCAGCAGACAGAAAACTGTCGGGAACTCCACCGACAAGAGCAATGCTGCTCTTAAATATAAGAAAAACCGGCCTAGTGCGAGTCGGACTCGCGCACAAAGGGTTCCGTACCATTATCTATTAAATCGCGCAAAAGAAAAAAAAGACTCGTGTTTTATATGGCAGCCCCCATATAAATATATATATTTATTTTTAGTATTTGTTGTTATAGCAGCAACAGAAATACAACATCTGTAAAAATTTCAACTGTCTAACATTCGCGGTTCATGAGATACAGCCTCCATACAAAAAAAAACAAGTATTTTGTATGGTAGGGAGCCCCCTTAAATATTTACTTTATTCAAATTTTTTGTATTTGTTGTTATAGCGGCAACAGAAATACATCATCTGTGAAAATTTCAACTGTCTAGGTGTAACGGTTCATGAGATACAGCATCGTAACTGTAGGGCGGACAGATGGACAGCCAAGCCTCAGTAATAGGGTTTCCGTTATTCTCCTTTGGGTACGGAAACCTAGAAAGGGGGTACTTCCCGTGGGCCTAGAACTATGAAATTTTGCATGCAGCTTTGTTTTGAAGCTACAATTTTGGAGAAAATTCAAAAATTTGTTTTATTATGAAGTTGAAAAGAAAACAAAATTTTAGAATTGAGGCTTGCAGTTTAAGCGAGGTACCTATCGTATGAAAGGGATGTGTGCAATTGTGCATGTTACGGAACCCTCGGTGGGCGGGTTCGACTCCCTCGTGGCTCCTGCAAAAGTTAAATGGACTTACGTGTATTATTATTATAGGAGTCAGTCTTTTCAAATATATAAAAATTGATACCTAAATAAAAATTGAGTCTGGGCAAAATTGCAAGAAACAATAAAGTTTTGACCCGCGTCTTTTTTCGTCATTTTCGCCTAAACTGTTACAAATTCTTCCTTGCGTTGGATTGGACGTCATGTAAGCATTGGAATAAAAAGTTATCTATTAATAGCCTGTTGAATGAAGCGCTCAAAGGGGGGGTCTAGGGTGCGCGGGCGGTAAGCTAAGTTTTTTTTTCGGAAATATGTTAAGCGTCCATGTGTAGTAAACATACTAAAAGCCCTGGACACTGGAAGACTGGAAGCACCCATTTTTAGGTTTTTCATTAATATTTCAAATTTGGTGCGTTCTAGATAGAAACTTTCAAGGAATAACAAAAGGACTATAAAATTATCTACAAGTTATACTTATATACCTTTTTCAGATTTGCAACCGTTTTCGAGCTACACCTTTGGAAAGGTGAAAATTTTGAAACTTTTTACTATACCAACGTATTACTGTTGTTAACACTCAATCTTGTCAATTTTGTGTAATTTTTTAAAAATTGTGACGCCAGGGTTCATCGGGTCGTTCACTGATTCGATGTCTGACTTGCTATGATAACGATTACTTTTTCATCCTTTTAGATTTAGAGGGTCCTGTTTCAAGATGGTCGAGGATCAAGATTTCTTCTTCCTCTATGATTTGCTCATCTTCAGTTGTAGGCATTTCCTGTTGTAGATCTTCATCATCACCATCGTCATCTTCTGGGATACACACGCCATTGAGGCATTTGCCTTGACAGTGAAGGCATGCCGTTGAACAGTTCAGCATTGCTTTCCTACATCCGCATTTGCCACTACTGCAATCCTTGGTGCAGCGACAAAATATTGTTTGCAGTAAGGCCTCTGGTGCTGGTGCATCTTCCGTTTTTATGGGCTCCAGGATGTTTTCAACTGATTTCCACCCCCATGCCTGTGGAGGCAGCTCGTTCCCAAGCCACTGCTTCACTTAATAGTAGGTGCGCCGGGAATGCTGTTTAGCGGCACTTTCAGTGGGTGGGAGAGAGCTGATATCAGGCTTTAATTTTGCTACTGACCTCATAAAAGACTGGAACCGGTACAAGTTAAGGGAGGTCACTTTAGTTGGTGCTCCATACTATTTTAAGAAGCAAACCTTCCCAGCCTCATCAACCTCACTTTCAAATCTTAACCGATACCAACTGTTATTGAAAATGCATCTCTAACTGTTTCCGCCTTCACCACGAGGAGGTACTCCCAGCTTATGTTTTGTGATTTTTTCGAGCAATAATCTATCACAAAATGGCTGATCATTCTATTGGATAACATTATTGCTTCTATAACTCTTAAACGATATAATAGCGGTTAAAACGTTAATTTTTCCGCCATTGGCTGTATAAGGCATTATGACGTGTCATTATACAGCTTTGCAGCTAATTTATGCCATACAAATCTCTATTATATCTCTTTGGGCTCTATTATAAAGTTTTGTTCCTGCATTAAAGATAAGTAGTTACAAGAGCAATAATAAATGCTATTGGAAAATTCGGAACGCATGAGGCGCAATGACGGTAATTGGTAGTTTTTGCACGATGTTAGAATGAAGCATTAAAAAGAGGACAAATTTGAATGGTTTTACGGCACAGATTTAATAATAGTTTAACGGTTCGGAACTATTTTCTATATGTTACTTACCACAGGAGTAGGCAGAATAGAACACGGTTGTCCGACACACACGTTGTGGCTCTTAGAGCACCTGCAGGTATGGCAGGCGTCTTCCTCGGTAATCTCTCCTTCCAGCACTTCCTTGCCGTCCGGACCCGGGTCACAGGTCGCACTCTCCCTCTACGGATCAAACGGACTAAACCTGAAATAAACAAACCAAACCAAGGGAGCGAACCAAACCCTTTCAAACCCCAACACTGAGCCCCACCAACCATTCGGCCAAGGGCAGCTAATAATATTTCTAATTTTTATGGCCCCACAACACAGGCCATAACTTTATCTCGTCACAAAACTCCATCCGGACCTGTAATCCGGACTTTTTAAATTTCTACTTCCTCTGTTCTTGAGTAGATGGCGCTCTAATTGACTAAATCCCAGTCCACACTATTGATGAGAGTCGAGCGTCAATCGACTTCGTTCCGCTTGACGCGCCCTGCGATCTCTAATGTGTGTTATGGCCTTTATGAGTTTGACATTTAAAAACGTGCATCACCATGTCACCACCACACTTCTTACTTTTTCTTTTGGTATATTATTGGACACAAGTCAAGTCTTGAAAAGGTAGAATAAAGTTTTACTATAACGAGTTACGCTTTTTTACGCCAAAAGGTGACATCTGGGGGTTTCTCAACTAGCCATGCAAGATAATAAAACTAGCGTTCTAGTAGTACTGAACTGTTTTCTCCCTCGTAACCTTGCAGGCGTACCTTTTTTACGACCCGAAGTATATTTAGTGATATCAAAAATATCAAAATACGCTTAAAACGCTTTATCAGCACCGCCAATATAATTTCCAAACTTTCAAACTCCAATAGAAAGAAAGAATATTGAATTTTCTTTGAGAGAATTAAAAAAATGTTTTTTCCAAGCACCACACACAAGTGAGGTTGGCGTTAATCTGACTACGTTACTAGATGCCATAACCAAAAGGCATGAAAAAAAGTAATTGTTGATTCCGAATGTATCCTCGTTTTTCGCGCTTAGTTATTAATTAATACTGCTTTGTTTTTACGTTGTTTTCGTGAATATGCAGGGAAACCTATGAAATTAAATATTTTTGAGATGTTACGTTTCTTTTAACGATTTCATACTTCCAACAAAAAAAAAACATTGTGTGACGTTCCGTTCCTTACGTTAACGTACCTAGTACATCGCCATCTATTCAGCGACTAGAAACCAGATTAAAATAAATTAAAGGAAAACTCCCAATTATAACTTCTAAATAAGTTTTCAAGGACGTTCATTTGACCCTTAGCTCACTGCATTATACAGGAAGAAGTGGCGAGAATTCTATTTTTATTTCGATTTTATTTTATTTTATTAGGTAAATACAACAGGAAATCATCAACATTGTCTATTGTGGATATATATTTATTTTCTTCGAGCAATTTACAGGATATACAAGCGAGTGTTTAAGAACCTTCATATATAGTGCAATATGGCGTAATATTTTAATGTTTTGATGCAAAGTGTTAAAAGTACCTGATTTGACTATAGTACCAAAACTACAAAACTAAAAGCATTGCGCTGGTCTTACTTGAGTAATGTGGTTTTAAACGAAATGTCAAAATTAATTTCATAACCTGAGTTTATTTATAACCAATTTACATCAAAAATAAACGTTTTCCTGTTATAATTTATAACTAGATAGGTTCGTACAAGTGTTTTAGGTTATTTATACCTATGTTTACGTTTAAAAATAAATCTGTCGACGTAAATACCTTGATCTATTTTACAGGAGTCAAGAAATAGATAAGCGCCGAGACTGAATTTAAAATAGTTAGATAAATACCAAGATGAGCTTAGAATCTATTAAGTATAAGAGAGGCAGCCTAGAAATCTTGGACCAGCTGTTGCTGCCTCTACAGACGAGATATGTGAAGGTTCAGGGAGTTGAAGATGGTTGGAAAGCCATAAATAAAATGCAGGTAAAGATCGTAACTTGATAAGTTTGTTTTTATGTATTCCGTTTAGATTCATGTTTAGGTCATAGTATACTTTTCGGGGCGAGAAGAGGGTGTTGGAATATACGCTTTGGGGCCCTATGAAACCTCGAGAAAAAATAAAAAAACTTTTTTTTGCATATTAGTTTGTTTAAGACTTAGAAAATTTTTAAGTAATTTTTTTTTCTAAATTTTCTATAATTTTTCATGTTGTAAAAAATTTTGTCTTTTTCCTTGCTAACTTCATGGGCCTATATCTTCGCCGGGGTGCATTGTTTCTTGTTTCTTGAATTATAATTTTTTACATAATTATAAGCTAAAACGCACCTAGGCTGAGTTATGCCCGGGTTTATCTAAGGGTCAGAGTATACTTTTCAGGGTATGGTTAGGGTTTTAATCTGTATTATTAAGGTTGGTCTTATTAAGCAATAAAAAAAATTAATACACTTAAAGCTACTACAATTCCCTGTATGGTGTGCCATGGACATATACACAGAAGATTTTTAAATTCATTATTCAAATGCCTGCCCCAGCTGGTAATTGAACTGGGGACTTTGCGCTGAAGACAACCATACTACTGTTGTGACCTGTCTCTAAGCTTTAAATTTCTTAGTCATCATAAGATTTTACTGATAAAATAATGTTGCAATATATTAAAATCATTTTATCATATAAGAAAATATGGACTTGTTATTACATACATGTTTTCTCTACAATGATTTTATTATGTAATGATCAAGTGATTAAATGATCATTACATAATAAAATCATTAAAATATACCATTGAGCAGATGATAGAACAAAAGGTCAGACTAATTATACTGTTACTGAATGAAATAAAATGTAATGTTGGTAGCTTTAGTACTTGAGTGTTATCTCCATAATTGTCACACAGCAAACATAATTTTACTTCAAAGATTCTGCCGTAATATTACTATCTATCAAGTTCATACAACTGATAACATTATCATTTACTCTAACTGAAGTATTGAAATGATTATAGCAGTTAATAAGTCTACAAAGTAGAATTTTCTGTGTGGGACAGTCAATGACGGCTTGTCTCTTTAGGAAATGCTGTTCAAATTGCACTGAACTTTAACCTTTTACAGACAAAAATTCTGAGGATACTTCTCGGGTTAATGTGTTTACCATGCAGGATGTAAAAAAATTATCTGAAAATATTTGAAACCAGTCCATGAAACTGAACAACATTCCCACAGGACGATAGATCGGAATATGAAAAATAAAATGGACTGGTCTCCTCTTAAAGTATATGCAGCCAATATTTATACTTATTCTATATCTAGGTTAAACACAAGAAGCTTGATTAGTTAAGACATTCCTTAGGTAAGATTGTTTTAATATCATTCTCAACATTCTACACTAAGTTGTTACAAGGATTTATAATATATATTTTTACAGGTTTTACAGGTTCTACTTACTTTCTTTTGTAAAAAATTATCTTATAAACGAAGCGAGAGGGATTTTGAATTCAGCAGTTTTGAATAAATAATGTTTTGTTTTAAGTTTTTGTTTATCTTTGAATTAAACTTCAATGAACTAGTTGCATCTTACTTTCTAAACTAACAATTTACAATGTTCAACTGATTTTTTCTCTGTTATCCAGTTCATTCTAAACTCTGTAACTGTGCTACTGTAACACAAATACCACACATCATCACGATTTTTTTTCTAATACACTGCTCTACTTTCTCTAGGGATATAGTACGGTGAAATTTTACTAGTGACCGATAACTAAAATTCAGTTTGGGCTGATGATAAGAAATAACTTTCCCCACGAAACATAAGTCGAAATATGAAAAATGGACCTGCCATACAAATTTTGCATGGACCTGCCATGCAATTTGTACTGAAGGATTTTTTTTTTATATTTTGACCTAAGTATGTTCCTTGGGCAAAGTAATACATGTTTTTATCACCAGCCAGTACTGAGTTTTCAGTTCACTAGTAAAATTTCACCCTACATAAATGACTAGATAAATGAAAATAAAAAATTTAAAAAATGTCAGCGCTCGCCGGGACTAGATAAATGACTAAATACCTGCTATATGTATAAAAACTTGGTATATTTGAAAGTCAAATAAATTCACAGGCTCTAGCTTTTTGTAGTCATAAGTTATGCTATGCCTTCGTCTTTACATAATCCCTAGACAATGTTGAGCAGAGTACAGTCAAACTCACGTGCGGTTAGACACTCAAACCGCCAATGTAAGCGCGAGCGCGCGGCATAAAAACGGTCCTAAGTCCAAACTGTCTAACCCAGCCTGATCTTGACTGTACAGTCGGTTGTAGCACATAAGGTACCAGGGCTACTCCAAAAGAACTGAATTATTTTTATCCCCAGTTAATACATAATAAAAATTTTAGCTTATTTTCATAAAATAAGTTATTTTCTACTTATACATATTCATTTCAATAAAAAATATTGCTGGGGACAAAAATAATTCAGTTCTTTTGTATCACCCCTGGTACCTTATGTGCTACAACCGACTGTACATATTCAATATAAACAAATGAATGATACAATTTTATACTAAACTTTTGTGCTTGTAGGTGAGGGGCGCTCCCGCGATAGCCATTGTGGGATGCTTATCACTCGCCACTGAGTTGCTCAACGATACCTCCTCTGACAAAAAAATCATGAGACAAGAGGTCAGATAACAAAGTAACAATGTTTCTACTTACTAACACTACCAGCAAGTTGATGTAATTCTCCTTCTTAATTATAGATTTGTTTTTGTGTGGTTGTATTACTTTATGCCGTGTGATGCCGGCTTAGAATAGCATCACCCCATTTCTTACCCATGGGTGTCGTAAGAGGCGACTAAGAGACTCGAGGGTTAGATGTGTATTGCAATTTTAGGCGATGGGCTGACAACCTGTCACTACACAGTTGTCTGATTGACCCTCGAGCTTTTGTCAGACGTGGTGTTACGGCCGTTAACGCTGTGCCTACCCCGTAAGTGCCTACTTTTTTCGTGATTTATGTATGTATGTATTACTTTAAAGTTCAGCACAGATTGGCACACGCATGCAGCATCCAATCTCTGCTAGCCACTAGGCACACTAGTGCAATATCGCACTGTGATGCCGGCTGTAAACAGCATCACGCCTTTTCTACCCGTTGGTGTCGTAAAAGTCGACCAAAGGATAAATCCAGAAACTGGGCAGCAGCATTTCCTGTGACTATAACACCCTGCATTGCGCTCCGCAAATGTGCAACCCGTGATGAGTATGTCAAACACCCCACCATAATGGGAAACCTTTGTCCAGCCGTGGACTGTTGTGGCCGCTAATCATAGTGAATTTGATATTCCATCTCAATAAGCCATATTGAACAGCTTTCAGATTCGTGGTAACTCTATGGCAGAGTGTCCAATGTCTTGTTGACATCTCTTTTAGTATGGAGATCAAATATGGCTTTTTGGGATGGGCTTACTCATTGCTATTTTTGTACAATTTTATCTGTTGTATATCATAATATAGGTTTAAATAAATGTAAATGTGCCGTGTGATGCCGGATTAGAATAGCATTACCCCATTTCTTGCCCGTGGGAGTCGTAATAAGCGTCTAAGGGACTCGAGGGTGTGTATTGCAATTTTAGGCGATGGGCTGACAACCTCTCACTATGGCGATACACAATTTTCCGGATGACACTCAAATGTTTGTCAGACGTGGCGTAAATTTAATGTCCGTTCTATGCGGCCGTTTACGCTCTGCCTACCCCGCAAGGGATTATAGGCGTGATATGTGTATGTATGTATGTAAATTAATGTACTGTATTACGCTAGCTTTTTATCAATTATAATTTTTGACCTATTTCTTATAATATTGTAACGCCCTTTCCAGATTGAAGGTAAACTAAATTATTTGGTGTCTGCGCGGCCCACGGCGGTTAATATAAAACAAGCAGCCGAAGAACTCATTACTTTGGCAAACGCTCTAAGCGCTGATGACGCTGTCACTCCAGAACAGTTCAAAGACAGGTACCATTCATTATCCAAGTATCCGATGTGGCGCAGTGGTAGTGCGACTGCCTGCGACGCGAAGGTTCCGGGTTCGATTCTCGGCGGGACACTCATAAAGTTGATATTGATCACTTTGTAAATCAATGACAATGCAGGCTGAACCACCTGATTGTCCGAAAAGAAAGATGGTTCCGTGCTTCGGAGGGCACGTTAAGCCGTCGGTCCCGGTTGCTGTCTATGATTACTTAGACGGCGGTCGTTACACAACCATGTCAGAGGTCTACTACTAGTAGTCTGCGGTTGAAAAACTCTGACACCAGGGTTCATCGGGTCGTTGACGATTCGGTGTCCCACACGAAAAGAAAGAAGATCCAAGTGAAACCTGATTAAGTTAGGGAACTAGGTAGTTACGTACATACTTGAGTTGGATTAGAACGTTTCTAAAAATTACGATCTTGTAAAATTATTCGTATTCGACGTATAACGTAGGACGTAAGTCGAAGTATTGACGGACAGAAGACAAGAGCAGTCACAGACTGGTGGCCAAGGGGAGCAGAAGGTCAGTGGGAAGACCTTTTTGTAAAGTAGATTTCATCATCTGCCCTTATCCCAATTTATTTGGGGTCTAGGGTCATGTATGTTAAACAGTTTTCTTTCCATGTATGTTTAACAGTTTTCTTTCCATGTATGTTAAACAGTTTTCTTTGCATGTATGTTAAACAGTTTTCTTTCCATGAATGTTAAACAGTTTTTCATGACCTACGTTTCAGGTTCATAACCAGTATAGAAGGCATGCTAACCAAAGACATCGAGGACAACAAAGCCATCGGCAAGTTCGGTTGCGAAGCCATTTTGAACAAATTAGAGGGAGACGGGCAAGTGCGCCTTCTCACTCACTGCAACACGGGGTCGCTCGCGACGGCCGGATACGGGACCGCGCTCGGTGTGATCAGAGCTTTACACCAAACTAAGAGACTGGGTGAGTACTGAGTGTTATACGAAGAAAGTATCGCACAGTGCCGTGTGATGCCGGCTTAGAATAGCATCACCCCATTTCTTTCCCATGGGAGTCGTAAGAGGCGACTAAGGGACTCGAGGGTGTGTTTTGCAATTTTAGGCGATGGGCTGACAACCTGTCACTATGGCGATACACAATTTTCCGAATAACCCTCAAATATTTGTCAGACGCGGCGTAATTGTCCGTTTTTGCGGAAGTTTGCGCTCTGCCTACCTCGCAGGGGATTATAAGCGTGATATGTGTATGTATGTATCGCACAGAACTGACATTATTAAACCGCCTCCTACTACTATACTAGGCCTCTGATATGGTTGTGTAGTGACCGCCGTCTAAGTTATCAGAAGCAGCAACTGGGACGGATGGCTTAACGTATCCATCGAAGCACGGATGCATCTTTTTTCAAGGACTATCAGATGGTTTAGCCTGTAATTTTCTGATCAAACTTGTAAAAATTTACGTATCCTTCGAAGCACGTAATCATCTTTTTTAAGAACTAACTCGTAAAAAAAGTCACAAAGTTACAAATATCAACATTGAGAGTCGAACCCCGGGAATCTAACTTGGAACCGTTGCGCGGTTGCGCCTCGGGCAGTCCCATTACCCCTAATGCCTAATTTCACTTAATGGCATCCAAACGATATTTTATTGAAATAAATGAATGAAATGAAAAAAAAGCCAACTGCAACCACCGCAAGAGCCATTAACTGCGGCTACTGCAACGCCACCTACCGTCCTCTCGCGCAGCAAGCCGCGGCCCGCAGTATTTGGCAATCACAGCTAACGGGCGGGCGTATGTGATATGTCGACCTCCGTGAAGAGAAGGCTGTCACAACCAAACAAAGTCTACCAAATCAAAATAAGTACCTAATTCGCGTAAATCTACATCAGAAAATGAATCTTTCCATTACAATAAAATAATTTTAAACGGATTTATTATCTTGGATTTACAATTCCTACGTTTAGAATTGTTTTATTGTGATGAGTAATAGTTGTGCAAACTCAAGAAAATATGTATCTTTCCGTTTTCCAGAACATGTATACTGCACAGAGACGAGGCCATACAACCAGGGCGCGAGGCTGACGGCTTACGAGCTGGTGCACGAGAAGATCCCCTCGACCCTCATCGTGGACAGCATGGTGTCAGCGCTTATGAGGACCAGGAAGGTCACGGCTGTGGTCGTCGGAGCTGATCGGGTGAGGGTCTGATATACAGGAGCTGGTGCAAGATCCCCTCGACCCTCATCGTGGACAGCATGGTGTCAGCGCTCATGCGGACCAGGAAGGTCACGGCCGTGGTCGTCGGAGCTGATCGGGTGAGGGTCTGATATACAGGAGCTGGTGCAAGATCCCCTCGACCCTCATCGTGGACAGCATGGTGTCAGCGCTCATGAGGACCAGGAAGGTCACGGCCGTGGTCGTCGGAGCTGATCGGGTGAGGGTCTGATATACAGGAGCTGGTGCAAGATCCCCTCGACCCTCATCGTGGACAGCATGGTGTCAGCGCTCATGAGGACCAGGAAGGTCACGGCCGTGGTCGTCGGAGCTGATCGGGTGAGGGTCTGATATACAGGAGCTGGTGCAAGATCCCCTCGACCCTCATCGTGGACAGCATGGTGTCAGCGCTCATGAGGACCAGGAAGGTCACGGCCGTGGTCGTCGGAGCTGATCGGGTGAGTCAAATGTTGGCCAGGCTGCCAGTGGCCATGGATAGATAGTATGACCAAAAAAGGCCATTCTAAAAATCCAACTAACCGTAACAAGAAGTGTTTTAAAACCCGCGAGTTTGCTTCGCTTCTGCTTAATTCAAATTGCCGTGTGATGCCGGCTTAGAATAGCATCGCCCCATTTCTTTCCCGTGGGAGTCGTAAGATGCGACTAAGGGACTCTAGGGTGCAATTTGAGGCGATGGGCTGACAACCTGTCACTATGGCGATACACAATTATCTGAATGACTCTCAAATGTTTGTCAGACGTGGCGAAAATGACCATTTTACGGCCGTTTATGGTCTGCCTAGCCTGCAAGGGGTTATAGGCGTGATATATGTGTGTATATATATTTATGGCTCGATCTACCTTACCTAGTTAGAAGCTAACTTACAGCGACTAATTTCATCTTTACATTCATTGTCATTTACGCCACGTCTGACAAACATTTGAAGGTCACTCGTGAAATTGTGTATCGCCATAGTGACAGGTTGTCAGCCCATCGCAAATTGTGTGAGATTGAAACTGTGACAAAATCTGGGTTAACAAGGTCTTTTTTGGCGACTGGTTTCATTTACGACGTACATTTTTACTTTTTGTTTAATAATGAAAAATAAGTTTATTACATACATACATACATACACATATCACGCCTATAATCCCTTGCGGGGTAGGCAGAGCGTAAACAGCCGCAAAAAACGGCCATTCATGCCACGTCTGACAAATGTTTGAGGGTCATTCGGAAAATTGTGTATCGCTATAGTGACAGGTTGTCAGCCCATCGCCTAAAATTGCAATACACACCCTCGAGTCCCTTAGTCGACTCTTATTAGTTTATTAGACTTTAAAAAACGGTACAGACTATTGTTACATCTGCCAAACTTTTAGTAAAGTTTGTCGGCAGTAAGTAACAATCTTACTTTAAAATATTTCCTAGCCACCGACAATGCGGTAAGGGTGGCTACACACTGGGATAATAACGTTTGAGGTATAGGCGCTTGTCCACTCGAAAGAAGAAGAAGAACAATGTTTATTTTTTTTCGTAAAACATTTCAGGTGGCAGCGAACGGCGACACGGCGAACAAAATCGGCACATACCAGATAGCTATAGTCGCTAAGTACCACGACGTGCCGTTCTACGTGGCCGCGCCACTAACCTCCATCGACATGGCGCTCACTTCCGGAGACAGGATCAAGATAGAAGAACGACCCGATAGGGAGATGACGCACATCGGGGAACACAGAATTGCTGCTCCGGGTAAGTCATCCCTCCATCTTAACCCTATAGAGAAAATCTGGAATCAAACTAAGAAAATGTCAAACAAAAGTCACATCACCACCGCCATCTATCCTAAAATAGTTGCCATACCTGGATAGTCTCTCTGTTTCTTAGTAATTTTGTTAGATGGCGTTCATCCTATTTCATTTCTGTTAGCTTGTCGTTGGTATATCTTATTTATTTATGTATGCATGTATTTATTTTATGTATTTTTATTTTTTATGTTAAATTATTAAGTATAGTATTTTAGTTTATTCCTTACCTTTAGTGCGAACTTCAAGTGCGATTATATTTCTTTTTTTGTGTTTTATGTACCCGCTTTTAATCTTTCTGTTTATCTTTTGGTTGGCCGGTAGAGAATGCCGCGTGGCATTAGGCCCGCCATTTGTACTTTCTGTGCAATAAAGTTTAATAAATAAAATAAATAAATAAAATCTGGGTTATATTCGTAAATTCGGATGGCGAGTAACGTGAGCGGGACTATAAAGATTCAATCGCATAAGCGGCAACTATTGCACATTGCGAAAAATATACGTATAGTCCGCTGCAACCTTCAAATGAAGTAAGGCGCATTAAATTGAATGAGACCAGCCTTTTTAGCAGAAAAGTTTTTATTTTGGGAAAATGTAAGTAGTTGTCTGGATTGGACTGTCGTTTTAAGAAGCATTTCTGTCGTCATGAAAGTGGTATATTCTTATCTTATCTGACATAGTATAAAATAAAATCGGTTCCCCCGTAGTCTATTTTTGTCTATCATGGACAACTCCTTCTGAAGCACGGAACGAATATTGATTCATTTTTTAAAATAAAGGGATTCATAAACGTTCAATACATGCCAAGAATGCGGCTAGCAGCGGATGCAACCGCTGGGCGGACCTAAAGCTGATAAATTATTAGATATACTTACTGATATACCGTATTTTTCATGCATATTAGCATGCAGGCTCTTTATGTTGCATATTTTTCGGTTCATACGATAATAAAAGTTGAATTTATTCCAGGTATAAACTGTTGGAACCCCGCCTTCGACGTGACTCCGGCGAGCCTCATCACGGGAATCATCACAGAGAAAGGAGTGTTCGCGCCCGACAGCCTGGCTGACGCGATACCTAAAAACTAAACTTAAAGTAAGGCCATTCCAATCAGGCATATTTGGCAGCAGTCAGTTCCATAGTAAAAGAATGGTCAAAAAAGGAAAATTAACCCCATCGGCCTTAAGCAAGAATCCGTCAGCTGTCAAATATGGCTTATTGAGATGGCCATACTTTAAGCAAGATTTAAGGCTAGCACAGATTGGTTGCATTAAGTTGCGTTCCGTGGCGTGCACGTACCTCCATACATTGCCACCGGTGCGTGCGTGCAATCTGTGCTAGCCTTTATTTATCCATATCTCCATATAGAGCCTTAACAAATAAAGCCTTTAAATTATGAAGGAATGTTTTATAGGGAACTACCAGAATAAAACCATGAAAAATTTGTCGTAAATAGACTTTTTTAAACAGATCTTAATATATATAGATAGTTATATAAAAAAAAACTGTAGAAGAAAGATTTAAAAAACGCTTCTTTACTTTTGTATTTTGTTTGTTTGGTTGTGTTTTATTTACGCGCTTCCAATCTTATTGCAACGATTTTTTCATGCGTTTATTGTGGTTGTTTGGAGGGTTCCGTCTGAAGTATTCCCTTGCTCCGAGCCATTGGTATACCAAAAGGGTATACATAAACAAGCTAAATGGCTAACTAATTATAATTTGTATAACCCGATTACTTAAAGGGACCCGAATGTCAATATTATTGTTGACATCAATTGTAAAAAAACGGCCAAGTGAGAGTCGGACTCGCGCACGAAGGGTTCCGTACCATTATCTTTAACAAAAAAAAACACGTTTTGTATGGCAGCCCCCATATTTATTTATTTTGTATTTGTTGTTATAGCGGCAACAGAAATACATTATCTGTGAAAATTTCAACTGTCTAGGTATTACGGTTCAGGAGATACAGCCTCGTAACTGTGGGACGGACAACCGAGCCCCATTAATAGGGTTTCCGTTATTACCCTTTGGTTATGGAACCCTAAAAAGATGAAACAATATAATTGCCATTTCGGGTTCCTTTCTATGAGTAATCGTTTTTTACCTTGTCTTATGAAGAACTTCTTAAAAAGTGTACTGTTTAATAACTTTTAGGAAATCCGTCTAAAACCTACTTCTTTAAGCTAAGTTTTACTACTCATACATACACACTTTGAAGCTACGTTTACGTGCTTCTGCTCCTGCCGCTAACACTACTGCGGCAGTCTCAGCGTGAGTGAGTGCTCACACACTGCTGTCACACCCTTGCACCAATCGATTTACAGCAATGCGAGCGAGCGAGAGAGGAACATATTCCACTCGAGGGAGCACGAGAATTGGCCGCAGCATGACGAGAAGCAGCGCGAATATCCTGTTCACATGCTCGGGCTGCCCACTTCCCTTATGCTACGTTCACAAAATGCCTCTATGGGTAGGGAAATAGTAAGGGAAGTAGGCAGCGTGAGCATGTAAACGGTTACTCGCTCTGCTACTCGTCATGCTGCTGTCACTTCCCGTGCTCCCGCGAGTGTCGGCTTCTGCGCGAATCGAAGTAACGCTAGCAAGAGCGCGAGTAGAATGTATTGCTATCTCGCTCACTCGTGTTGCTGCGAGAAGAGCATGACGGCAGAGTGTGAACACTCACTCGTGTTGATACTTCCGCGGAAGTATTTCGAGCAATATTCGCCACAGCGGCATGATGTGAACGTAGCATTACTAATTTCCTGTCTGCTTGTAAACGAGCTAAGTCCAGTTCAGGTTTTATTTGTGTGTTTTAAAAAGTTGTAATATTATGTAGGTTGCTTATTGATAGTAGAGTTTTATCGGTATTACTCAGTACACTGTTTCACAAGTACTTTTTATTTAAAAAAACTAAACTACACGCCTACAGTGCTTTGTATTTATAATATACAACATACTTACATTACAAAAATATAATCTTAAATAATGTATCAATTGCTCAAAACAAAGTTTACAAATTACCTATAAGGCTTATACTTTGTTATTGAAACTAAATACATAATTGTTATAAAAATCATAACTAATTTTTCTGTACTAATACACCAAAATCAGCCTGCTGCTTACTTCTTGCAAGACGAATTTCAGTGGTGATGAAAAGAATTACAGGTTTTGCACAGCATAACTCCGCATTACAGTGTAGGGCATTGTAGGGACACGATACTTCACACTCCTTGCGATCGGATACACAACAAAATTTAATTTAGTCTAGCTACTGCCCTGCCTGTCGACTGTGGTGTCGACATTCACTTGACCAAACCAACACAGCATAAGCAATAAATGCTACTACTTTTTTTTTTTTTTTGTAAACACTGCATTAAAATCTTCGTGGTGGGTTTAAAGATATTTTATCTCACGATTTCATTGAGTTTTATCTCGCGATTGCCGCTCGCTGGGGCATGCTTGTGTTGAGTTTGTACACGTACTTTAGGCTCAGGGGCGGCCGGTTTTGGCCGAAGCACACAAAGACAATGTGTACGTATGTCGCAGTAATGTTGAATTCCTAGGAATTGGTCCAGAAGCTGAAATGTAGGGCTTTTGAATACCGGTCTTTTTCAATTCCGGTATTGCATACCGGATTTGTTTCTTCAAAACCGGAATACCGGTAAATCAATAAATTATCTTTTGTTTGCGTTTAGTTTTAAAACAAAAAAAATTTGATGCCAGAATACCGGTAAAACAATAAATTATCTTTTGTTTGCGTTTAGTTTTAATACAAAAAAAATTGATTACTTTAAATAAATATTTACAGCTTAAAAGTTGCCAGACCCTGACCTGCATACAGGTGTTAAAGTTCGCAAGATATGATGTTAGGTGGTTCATAGCTTGGATCAGAACACTCTTAGAAGGCCACTTGGTCATGTCTTCTTTTATGCAGCTGGTCTGAGTCCGAAGTTTATTAAAAGTTTATGAACCGGCCATGTTAATTTATGGCAAGACGGCATGCTTTCAGCAATTAGGACGAAAGAAGTTAGGGCTACCCTTTCCTGCCAAAGGTTAGACATAGTTTTTTTAAGTTTTATGGTCATTACATCACATGAACCGTCGGTCCCGGTTTCTGTCTATGATCACTCAACCGGGGCGACCGTTGAACAACCATGTCAGAGGCCCACTAGTAGTAAGTAGGCTATTAATAACTCTCACACCAGCGTTCATTGAGTCGTTCGTCTCGAGTCACACATGACAACAGATCATATCAGGTTCAAAATATGTTACTTTTTTCCATTCAAATGTCGTCATGAATATTTTAGTGTTCTTTTTTATGGTTATTCCTTGTTTCTTGACAAAGAAACTTTCAATTACGAAGGAAATAAATCATGACGTTAAATTTTATTGAAAAATACAATTTAGGACTCAAGAAATCGAAGTTAAGGTGGAAAGTTTTACATAAGTAAAATGTGTAAGTAAAACTTCTTAAGGATGTTGTAAGGCTTTTGATAGAATGGAGAAATGAAACTTAGTGTTCTGTGCCAATACTAAAGCTATGTTTACGGCGATATACGAAAGCCTCTCAAACAAATGCCTTAACTTAAGAGCTTTCGGCTTTCATTCTACAATCTGGTATTTACAAGGTATAAGTGAAAATGAAAATGAAAATGAAATAACTTTATTCAATGTAGGATAGCATTATCACTTATTGACGTCATGATCGGTCATTGTAAAAAAAAGAAATTTGCATAACGCAATCTTCTTCTTTTTATAACAATTTTGTATTGTCCTAATAGAAAACCGGCTCGGGCGGGATAAAAAAATAAAAATAAAAATAAAGGCACTGCCTCGGGGCTGGCCAGGTTAATCACACAGCACGTAACTTTACGCCACCACCATTTGTAAACGACATTTGTTTCAAAATTTTAGTCAAGATTTCCAAAGCGTGTTATTAACATGCGTATAATTAACCGGACCCCCTGAACAGGAAAAACCCCCCAAAAAACCTGCCCAGAAGTGCTCCTACTCTAAATTAACAATCTTTCTAGGCCCTAAACTGCCCTAGCTAATTTTGGAAATAACGAATAATATATATGTATAGCCCAAAAATGGCTACATAAAAAAAAAAAATATT
Source organism: Tuta absoluta (assembly GCA_027580185.1). NCBI lineage: Eukaryota > Metazoa > Arthropoda > Insecta > Lepidoptera > Gelechiidae > Tuta > Tuta absoluta. The sequence continues at coordinate 4,005,556 of JAQAHW010000004.1, forward strand.
ATAATAATAACAAAAAATTGCAGTAGATAAATCTACTTGTTTCGTCTAATAAAATATTTACTTTATACATTTGAATTAAACCCATGGAGATTTATCTTGCATATAGTCTGATATTTCATAATAGCCTTTCTTGTACAATTTTTGTTTAATTACTGGTTTAAATTTATTTAAGGGTAAGTCTTGAATATCTTTAGGAAGTTTGTTATAAAAGCGTATACAATTGCCCTTAAAAGTTTTGCTTACTTTACTAAGCCTGCTCATGTGCACAGCAAGTTGCTCCTTATTTCTAGTGTTAAAATTATGCCTGTCACAATTTTTCTTAAAAGAATCTATATTTATTTTTACGTACAAAGAACGTACGTAAGAAAGCGGTACAAATAAAGATTTGCGATTTGTTACGACATCCACGCGATCATTTTGTTTGGAGATCAATCCTTTGAAGTTATTTGATATTGAAGCTTTTCCAATTTTAAGGTTATAAAAATATTTAGATCCAGGGCCACTGTTTAATGGCGATATTTTTACAATTCTAGTGGTACTAATATTCTTATAACTTATCTCATCAAAAGCAATCTCATCAAAAGTACAAAAGGTACGTGAAGGCAGAATCTTGAAATGAGCTGTGGACCCTTCATTAATATAGGCACATTTAATGGATTTATTATATTGTTGGTTCTGAACGAAAATTTTAGGGAGAGAGATGCGTTCGTTCTTTGAAAAGTAGTGAAAACCGTCTAAACGCTCCATGACTTGACTTGCCCTGCCCTGACAGACAGCTACCTACCATCGTTGATTGTGTATCCGAACGCGGTCCAAATCCATAATTTCCAACATGTCAGACGAGCGCGACGGAAGAAAGTGGAGAACTTATTTTTATTATTAGTTTTAGTGTAGATTTAATAAGGATAACCGTTGTGAATACATCAAGACATGGGACAATAAAGTAATCGTGGAATTGTTAACTGTTTGTGTTATAATTTTAAGTTCCGTTGTTCCGTTCAAAGTGGGTTGGTCCACTCCTCGCACCACCAAACCTAAGACCAAACGATTTTGTTGTTATTTATTGTTTCCACTTTGTACAATTTTAAATAAATAAGTTTACTTCAGTGCGCGTTTCGGAGTGTACAGTGTGTAAAGATTAGTGTATATTGTAATGTAAATAAAAAATATTTTGTGATCGCGCGCATGCGAATTTGTCGAAAACAGACAAAGGTTTTCTGTGATGTGAAAATCAGCTGTATGTGCGATGACTAGGTGATACGAAAAGTGTGTGTTTGGGAGTCACGATGTTCAGTGAAATTGGATATATTGCATTCTTGCTGTTGGCGCTGCCGTACATCGAGAGTGGTAAGTGTGATGACACCAGGAGTTGGCTCCCCTCGTTCCACAAGTCGTCCTCTAAACGGGGTCGTATCGTATCTATTACCTTTTTGTGGTCGTGAGTTTCTTAAACCCGTTTATGATAAATGATACCTGGTCAACAGTTATGAGCAGTGAATAAAGTATTTGCATTCCTAAAGGTTTCTGAATGTAGGTATAGTGAGTGTATTGATTTGATACATACACAACAAAGTATGTAAGTCCAAGTCCTACCTGTCAAAATATTTACATTACCTTTTACCAGTTTTCATAGTATAACATATTTTAATTTATAGGTACACAGCACTGTCTGTTTGTTTGTTGCACACAAAATGGCCCTGACCCTGATACTTTGTGCCATTGCCACTATTATTGTTACTTTTGTGTTCAATAATTTGCTAAATTAAAATCAAGCTACTATTGTTTACACACTACGGATAGTGCTCTGCATTATAATCATTGCTCCTACTTGTTTGTTTGTTTATTGTGTGGGCTAACAAGTCAATGTTCACCTTGATTAACTTTGATAAGATCTCTTCATGAGTCATCTTAGCACACACCCTGTATAGCTAACATCCTCTATACCTGTTTTTTTTTTTAAATCAAATTTAATATTATCAATCAATAATCATTTACACTTGTTATATTTTGATCCAAATATTGTTTCTTCTTATACCTTTTAACAAATAACAATAAAGGAAAAAAACTGCCAAAGAAAAATGGGTATGATTTAAGCTGTCACCAATTTAAGAAGTTTTCTGTTTCCTTAATAATAGAGTTTGCCCCCAAAATAATAGATTTGTCACCAAAATCTAGTCATCAAACAATATAAAATCTGTTCCACGAAAAATTACCTTAAATCATGGAGATATAAGGTCTAGTACCAAATTAATATTTTTGAATGTATTTTAATAGGTTTGTCCTAAGAAGTATTAAGGATAATTAATTTAAAGTGATCACCAATAAATCATATTTGTGTCCCGATAAAAATATCAAAAAGTTTCAAAAAAATTAGAAGTTATCATCATCATCGTTTCAACGAAAACAGTCTACTTACTACTTTACTGAACATATATTATGCCTCCCCCAAGGAGCTTAATTCCCACAGGTAAAAGCAGTATTTCGATAAAAATTCTAGTAGTATAGTAAAACACATAGTTCTCGTGAAATAGTCAACATTTGTTCCTATTTAATATAAGAAGGCATTTTCTTTTTTTCTTTTTTTTTTTGAAAACTTGCAAAATTTTCAAGCGCGGGCAGGATTTGAACCTGCGACTTTCGCATTACTAGTGGCGACGCCTCTTCCATCTGGGCTACCGCAGCTCATTTCTTGCCCGCCAATTTTGCAAGTGTATTTTAATGCCAGTAACGCTTGGCATGGCTCCATCTACCGGGTTAGTTTTTGCAACTAATAGCCGGCGACTAATGCCATGCCAAGCGTTACTGGCATTAAAATACACTTGCAAAATTGGCGGGCAAGAAATAAGCTGCGGTAGCCCAGATGGAAGAGGCGTCGCCACTAGTAATGCGAAAGTCGCAGGTTCAAATCCTGCCCGCGTTTGGAAATTTTGCAAGTTTTCAAAAATTGTATACCTAACACGGGAAGTGTTTTAAAAAAAAAATTTGGTACTCAATTTATCGCTGGTTTTCATCGCTTAGACTACATTCAATCTGTAAAGATAGAATTAGTCGCCGGCTATTAGTTGCAAAAACTAACCCGGTAGATGGAGCCATGCCAAGCGTTACTGGCATTAAAATACACTTGCAAAATTGGCGGGCAAGAAATGAGCTGCGGTAGCCCAGATGGAAGAGGCGTCGTCACTAGTAATGCGAAAGTCGCAGGTTCAAATCCTGCCCGCGCTTGAAAATTTTGCAAGTTTTCAAAAATTGTATACCTAACACGGGAAGTTTTTAAAAAAAAAATTTGGTACTCAAGGCATTTTCTAGGCAAACGCGAATCATCCTAGACCTCATCGTCACTTTCCATCAGGTGCGATTGTGGTCAAGCGTTAGCCTATACCATAAAAAAAGTGAATGCACCCTCAGCAATGAAATTGACGCGAATGAAGTAAAGTTGCACCTCGCTGCCCGCGCCACGCATCGTATGATCCTATGACCCATTGCTGAGGTCTGATTGGTAAATTTTTAAAGCGCGCCAATTTGGCTCCGCCTAATTGAATATTTTTTCATTCAAATTGACAATTGATGTTTTAAATTGGTAGCGAACAATATTATTTTGATAAATTAATTAAATAAAAATTTTCCACTGTATTGGTGACAAAATAGCAAATTAAAGGGAATCGCAGTCTGGGAACGAAAATTGATTTATTTGGTGACAGATCTACCATTTTGAGTACCAACCTATTATATAAGTAACAAAACTATTATTATGAGAACGAAGTATAAATTCAATCAATGCACTACAATTTATTTGGTAATCCATCTTTTATTTTACAAATTATATAACATTAATTTGGTGATGCATACCTGGGAACACATTTGTTTATCTGAGAACGAAAATATTTCGTGACGATAGATCTCATAATTTGGTGATACTACTTGATGACAAATATAAATGTTGGTGACAGAAAATATATTCCCCAAGAAAAATGTTCACAGCCAAACTACTCTGGTATCATGCCCATTAGGAACATGCTGGATGACCTTCCTGTCTACTGATTACCATCAAGACCACCTATTTTGACCAAAGAGCATATCAAACAGTAAATTGCCATAAATGAGTTGTTGAGAAAGGAGTGAGGCATTGGAGAACACAAACACAGATTTGGTGACAGACCCTTTTATAAAGCAGCCTAGTTTTGATGCCAGCAGGAAGATGTGGACTCGTTTAAACTGGTTTAGGACCAACCAAGGGAAAACAAATTAACACCTTCACAAATGGTGTCTAAAGGAGTCACCACAATTTGCCTGCAGACCACCAGACCAAACTTTATTCCATGTAGTGAATGAATGGCCACTGATGTTTTCTCGGTGGTATAGCATATCTGCACAGGTACACTCCTGACCCATAGAGCTGGCTGAAAATCCTACACATTAATGCATGATCAAAGCAGGGATTGTCATATGATACAATGACTATTTATTTCTATTAATTTATTAATTTATTTGTTAATTACAAAGCCTTAATACAATGTAATTATTTTAACACCATTAAACCTAAAGGTTTGTGAAGGGTCTGCACATTCCTCTTAAAATATGTTATGTACAAACTTAAACTAACTTAAATGCAAACTTAAATAAAACTAAAACCTACACAATAAATAACTTACGAAAACATACTAAATCTCAACATATTTTAACCTGTGATAGATTATCTTTTCACTTAACACTCATAATGACATGGGGTTAGGTATATGTTCGATTGAATGCTCGCACACATGCCCTGCCTGTAGGAGTAAACAGAACTGGTTGACCATTTCACCCGATACCCGGCACATATACAGCCACATAGGCAGGTACAGGTCCGATGATACAAAGTAAACGGGAAGATATGGTAGTTACATATATATTAATTGTTGTAAATAATAATAATAATAATAATAATAATAATAATATTTTTAGTAAGATAATAATTTTTTATACCATGTTTGACGTTTTGATAATTTAAGCTTTTCCTAAACACTAAAGGTGAATCATTTATTAAACCGGGAACCATGTAGTAATGATGAGGAGGAAAATCAAAATAATATAATTAAATAGCCCTAAAAGTTATTCTAACAAATACTGTGGTTTAATAAGGAATATTCCATTTCAAAAATATTAGTTGTAGGTATGTATACGCACGCACACACACACACACAACAGTCTACTGCTGAACATACCAGAGGGTTGGCAAGATCAATGTAAGGCTATGTAGGTATTTCACAGGGAATATGCACCTGCTCATTCCCTGGATTTATCCCTTAGTCCTCTTTTACGACACCCACGGGTAGAAATGGGTTGATGCTATTCTAAATCTGGCAAGGCATGGTGTTCGAAATGTTAAATTAATTATTTCAATAATAAGGTTCGCATTATGGGCAAAGTACCTCGAAACCCCAAAGTCGATCCCTGAGGCATTCAATGAGTTTCCTCGGGGAGCTAGGATGGCTCGAGTATTTAGCCTGTACGCAAAAAAGGCGCAAGAAGCCGTCGAGTTGCGGAAAAGCTCGTATAACCATTACCATTACCAAGGTTCACATTTTTCATGTTGACATCTTCTTTAATACTTAAGTTATTTCAGATAAAAGAAGAACAGTAAGATACTGCTCAATTTCAATTTCAATTTCAATAGCCTTTTATTACTAAATAGTTTTTTCAATTTTGCATGCGATTTATAATTATAATTCATTTACATTATATTATTTACACAATAAATAAACATATATTTTTTTATCAGATTAAATTAAGTTTTTTTTTTTTTGATAAGTGAACACTGTCGTTGAGATACTGCTAGTTATTGAATAATTGTTTAGTAAGTACAGTTCAGTATAAGCTACTTACGAGTTTCGCGGCACCTACGCCTTCAATGCTGGGCCGCATGATAAACCAGTTCTAAAACTGTGAATCATTCTTAAAACTAACATGAACCATTCGGTATGCCGGATCATTTTATTTTATGATATTTTCTTTTGTGGTTCTGTCGTGATTTCTCGTCTTATTATTATAGCTTTAAATAGCTCCTTATTTCACGATCATTACTCTTATTCAGATCTCGTGTACGTAATTATGTCGCTAAACGTTAACATTTGTGCGATAAATTAAATGTGGTTAGACTGATTTACTACACATTTTATAAATAATTTTCCTGTTTCATGCTGAATAGTTTTGTACCAAGTCATAACTTGAAGGTCTAATTTGTGATGTACAGCTGCATTCATTGTGAAACCATTCACTTTTTTGGGATATGTTCATATCACACAGCTATCAATCAATCAATATTCTAGAATGACAGTACACGCTTTTTCTATTAGGCAGCTAGCTAAGCACTATGCCTGCCTACTGCCTACCCATTATTACTTCCTACGAGTCAAATGGACGGGAGGAAATATCCACTTTGACTATCTATTTGCATCCTTTGAGCTGCGCTTCAATAATGGGGGACTAATCTCCAACGCTGTTTGGCGGACATTTTGCCCACTCGCCGCACCGCACGCAAGCCCAATGTTGTAAACTATTTATTTTGATGATTACCTTACCTATTTCTTAAGTGCTCACTCCTGATTTGTCAGTTTGGTATAAAACTGGCCTGTGAATCACCCTTAAGGAAAACACTATGTTGTTATTGTAGAAGGTAAAAACACGCAAAAGTTTTAGCGAATGCTGGTCGGTTGTTCTAACCACCTTACACCTAGGTATATTAACGACCACAAAAGTACATACTGCCTTGCTCTGCTTTTTGCCTTATTTGATTGGTCCATATGAAATAGCGACCATCGTTCACTGCCACAGATAACACTCAGCTGTTCATTCTCTGTTTTTTTTATTATATTTTATTACGAGTCCTATCTCTTATAGAAAAAATACCATTCAAACCGGGCAGATCCCGCAATATCGTATAGTCTACAGTTCGTTTGATGTTAATTTTGTTTTGTAACTTGGAAAGTTTGTTTAAATTAAAACAGTGAAATTGCCTTGTAATTGTAATTAAACAACGCCCAGTAAAAGTGAAAACAGTATTATTAGTGTTAACGTAGAAACTAAAAGTTATCGGAAGTAATCATTTCCTGGTGAAGCGTGCTAGGTAGGATCGGGCTTCAGGCTTCAAGTTGATTTATAAGCGGTCTGTCCTACTTGCCACGAATTGGGGTGAGATCGCGCGAAAACCATCTCAAATGCACAAGGCTAAGAAAAACGTAAAGAAATCGAGCCTTGCTTACTAATGTTTTGTTAGTTACTTTGTTCGTAAGATGAATAACGCTTGATGTATTCTGATTAATGGATTTTATTTTAGAGTTTCTAAAAACATAAAATACTCTGCGCTGCTACAATCAACTACTTACTTACCTTTTGCTTTCTACCTATGTCGATCTGTATATTTAAGTGTTTTTTGCGAACGAGTCTTGTGCTAGGGCACGCACACAGACTCGGATACAATAAGTCTTAAAATAGTTACTTTATCCTTTCTTACGGCCGTTAACACTCTGCCTACCCCTTAAGGGATATAGGCGTGATTTATGTATGTATGTATGTATGTATCCTTTCTTTGTTCTAACGGCCTTCTCTTATCTTTTTCTGGTCTAAGCTTAGTAAGTGGTTTGCTTTCCTCCACGTGGATGGCCTGCGTAAAAGCGAGAGCAAAGCTTTCGTTTTTATCTATAAGTATAACTGAGCTGCCTATCGGACGTTGTAGCCTGAAGAACAATGATCGCCGTCTGCCGCTTCGACAGGAGTTATTTATCTGAAAGGGCCACTCTGCGAAGCTAATGCTCCTGCATAAATAGAATTGTATTTTAACGGCAACTTCCGCAATCGTTTTTTGGATTATTTTTTATGCCAAGCTGGCCTAGTTTTTCAAACGTTTAATGATATAATAATTCGACTTGCGTTTGATTTCACTAACTACATAACGACATTATTCCTAACCAGCGAGCATGATAATTACTTAATCACAAATCGTGCCAAACTACTTATATCATTGGCGTTCGTCATACAATTTCCATTTCAAATACTGCTAAATAACATGTACATTCTTCTTTCTTTCGTTTTCTTGTGGGACACCGAGTCGTCCAACATAAATTGATTAGATGGCTTTATAATTTCATCAAACACGGGACCTTGGTATGGAATGGAGCTGATTACTAGTCATTGTCTAAGCATATAGCAGCCATACCGTAGATCCGTCTTTTGTCCGCTTCAGGGGTTAGTATACATATAAAACAAGCATCCGTCCTTTTGAAAGAGTTTACCATTATGCATGGCCGTGTGGTACCAGCTAGTATTAATTGGTATATAGTACCAGCTTAGAATATCGTCACCGCATGTCTACCCATGGGTGTCGTAAAAGGCGACTAAGGGATGAATCCAGGGAATAGCTTTCTCTGTGAACGTCTCTAACACCTTGCACACACACCTCGCCAATCCGCCTGCCAAGCCTGGTGAGTATGGCAAATACTCCCCAACAGAGGGAGGCCCATGTCCAGCAATGGACTTTACCATTATATATATTCATTCGCTCAGTGGGAAAAGAATATATATATATATATTCTGCCCTACCAAAAAATTAAAGCCTTTTCCCATATAAGAGATATGTATCTACTAACGATATTATTTTTACCTCGTATTACTTTCAGCGTGGGATTTGTAGTAACTCTTCGACAAGACAAATGAGATAATAAGGAATACAAGTGTTGTATCTAAAGCAACGGTTATTTCAATTCTCGGAAATACTAATTTTATATTTGCCGGAAATGATCTCAATACAAAACATATACGAAGAATCTGCCTGGCTGGTATACGAGTGCATTCGCTCTACTTTACCGTTACTTCGTACAAATACATGTTTGTCATTATACACTTCACAGGTCAATTCACCATACGCTCCATTTTGCCTGTTTGTACGTTTTTTGATGACTAATTGAGCTCACTTGCACCAATTGCAAACTTGCATCTTCACATGTTTTTCGATGTGCAAGTGTTGGTACACTGAAGTGTGGTTCGTTTCATAAAAATAACGAACATAATTTTAATAGTTAGTTTAGTAAGTACCCAACAATTATAAGGGGATATAGCACGAGCAAGATATGCAAACCAGTTATATTTAGACAATTTCAGCCACTTTTTTTATGTTTTTGTCGAGGATCTAACAGATAACATATTATACATATCAGTTACACAATGTTACAAACTTAACTCGATAGAAAAAAAAAAACAAAGTAACCTCTATCTGAAATATTTTTATAATAAAATGTCTACAGTATTAAAGTTATTACAAAAAAAATGCCTACCCCGTAAGGGATATAGGCGTGATGTATGTATGTATGTATGTAACGGTATTTCTCTAGTGTCTATGTCGAAAAAACCGTAAAAACTCCCGAAAATTTGAGCGCAAAATGATGTGTCTGTTTCTCTCTGGCGCGGCGCGAATGAAAGGGACACACTTTTCAGCTAAATCAGGGCCTTAAGTTTACTCGGGAAGTATGACAAATTTGAATGCAAAGGAGAGCGACAGTATGTGGACTTTACTTCAATTTATCACGCAGACAAAGATTTAGAGTCGTAGAGAGTTAAACAATGTAAAAAGGAGGTACTAACTGTAAGTAATACTCCTATTTATTATCTTAACGACCGGCAAGTTGGAAGGAAGTTTGGAGGTGCACGCGCACGTACGTAGCTATAGGTATGCTTGTTTCACCTAAACTTATTCCTACCACAAAAGAACGTTCAGCTTAAATACATACATACATCACGCCTATATCCTTTGTAGGATAGGCAGAGCGTAAATGGCCGTAAAAAGGACTACGCTACGTTTGACAAACGTTTGAGGGTCACTCAAAAAATGGTGTATCGCTATAGTGACAGGTTGTCAGCCTGTCGACTAAAATTGTTATGCACATGAAACCCTTCAGTCTTTTAGTCGCCTCTTACGACACCCGCGGGAAAGAAATGGGGTGGTACTATTCTAAGCCGGCGGCGTCACATTTTACCTTTAAACTTATTGCTTCCACAAAAGAACGTTCAGCTTAGAGATCTAACAATGGATTTTAGTTCCTATTAATTCTAACATAAAATATACTATGATTGGTTTCTATAACATCGACTGCACTACATTTATGTTATGTAACTATTTCTGTACGCTTAAGGAACCTAAATCATCTCGAAAATGAGAAACAAAAACTTGTATTCATCTGCTACGTATTTCTCATCTGTGCTGTAGAAGACATTTCTCCCCTTTGTGATCAATTTAATTATATTTTGACAGTCGGCTATAATAACTACCATTATTCGTATCACACGCTTGCCGGTGCGCAAGAGTTGACGCATCGTGATGCGCGCGCGCTGTGACGGCGCGGCGACGCGCCGTGGCGCGCGTTCATTGACCCTCGAGGTCATGACCATCGTGACGTGTGCGCCTTATAAACTCTTTCCGCACCGGCTGCCAACTGCCAACCCCGGCCAGACGCACTGGCGAACGCGACGCGGCTGTGTGATGTCATTTACTTTTGAAATCAAAAGTTGTACTGTAGATAGTAGCTCTCTCTCTCTCTTTTCGTGTGGGACACCGAGTCGTCCAACGACCCGATGAACCCTGGTGTCTTGAGTTTTTCAACCGCCTACTACCACTAGTAGGCCTCTGACATGATTGTGTTACGACCGCCGTCTAAGTAGTAGTAGCTGACACACAAGAACACGGCCTACCAGGGCTCCGATTCACTTATTTTTTGACATTGTAATGCCAGCGACACTCAACTGTTTATCTATTGCTGCTGGTAGCGAAATATCAAAGGACTAAAACCATCCAACTGATAAAGATCGAAACAAAACAAACACAAGTAAGACATTTTTAAAATAAAGTATAAATTACTAAACGTCTGCAACACCAGGGTCGTCTCATGTGCTGTGCCTTACACCCTAAAAAACAACTTTTTATGTCTGTTTTGAAGAGCCCTATCTTGATATAGTTCTTTTGGAAAACGTTTGCTGTTGACCTACTCAGCAAACAGTACGAGCAAAATAGCTCTCCATTAAATGGTCTCATATTATGTAACAGAGGAATATACCCGTAAAAATAATATAATAATGTATTTAAAAATATTCATCTACTGTTTTCATCATAACTTTCGTTAGTACCTATCATTAAATCTATCATACCGAAAAACCTGACCACAGACTTCCAAATTAAATTTTCACGAGCGAGCGGCTTTCAAACGAGTGAAAACTTTTTTACAACGTTCCCTGGATTCGCACTCAAAAGGTTAACCGAGCAAAATAGTATCCCGTAAAAAAGCTAGTCAATGCACTATGGCCTCATAAAATCTTAATGGCTAAAGTGGTCTCGCTCGGCGCTGTAACTTCTTAACGCTCCACCGAAAAAGGGATTATAGTTATAGTGCTCTGGAAAACTTCGCCTTAAGAGCCACCCCGAAAAATAGTCGGTATTACATTACGGAGGTTAAAAGGTCCAACCTTTATTAGCCGATAGAGCAATATAAGAGGGTTATCTTCTTTTTCCGTGCGGTACTGAGTAAGATGCTGTTCTGAACGACTCACTCGCGTACTTCCGCGGAAGTATTTCACGGCAGCGGCAGGAGCAGGAGCATAGTGTGAACGTAGCATTAGAATAGCATCACCACAATTATTTTTTCTACCAGTAAGAGTCGTATAAGGCAACTAAGGAAAAATACATCCAGGGAATCGGCAGCAGCGTTCCCTGTAAATGCAACACTTGCACTACGCAAGCCAAGCGACGTGAGAATGGCAATGACAATACACCCTCAATCCCCAATAGTGTAGGCCCATGACCAGCAGTGGAGAATTGTAGCTGTAGATAGTGATGAATCGTTATTTAATCGTGTAAAAATGTGGACTAATTGAATGTTTTACTTTCATTGTGTGACACAATCGCTGCTATTATTGTAATGCTACAATTGAGGATGCAATGCAACAACAGCTCTCCGTTTCAGAAGAGCACTCACAGTGTCATTGTCTCGAGGTAAATTACATAATATCACAACCATACTACTTCACATGTAACTTGGTGGTGTACTGTTTATAAAACTGGGCCGTATTAGGGCTTCACTCTAGATTTGTATAAAGATTTTGATAGTTGGAAAACATCTTGTTAAAAGCTAGTGGTTCTGATTTTTTTATGATTCCAGTTTTGACCGCTTCATTGATATGATTGGCAATCAACCATGTCAGAGGATTACGAATAGTAGGCGGTGAAAAACCTCTGATATCAGAGTTCATCGGGTTGTTCATCGACTCAGTGTCCCACAAAGGACTGAAACTGCTAACCACTGAACAGATTCAAATGGGAATTGTAACGAAGGAATCCTTACATTATCCCGAGTGTCATAGGCTAGGCTTTATCTCAGAGACCAGTCGTGTTTTTTTTTATTTTATTTATTATGCTTGTTGTGTGTTGTATTATGTCCTTTGCTAGTAATTTTAATTAAAGAACAAAATTCTTTTTCGTTTATTTATACACCTTACAAAAAAATTATCATAGTAAAATGTGTCATAAAACCCTGATTATTGGGTTTGTCTTGACGCCATGTTCCTTACGCATACTAAACGTTAGTACATAACTTTTAAATTAAAAGAAAAATCAGTGCAAAAGACACCTTAATCCGGGACTGGCAGTCTCCCACACTCTACCGACATTACTAGTCGTTAAGCGGGCAAAACATAATAGTGGTACCTATACCTAGTACCTACATTGGTATAGTTGCGCAGGCGATGTTTTTTTATTGGCATTCATTTTATAACTAGCGAGTACGACTCGAAACTTCCTTGGAGATTTTCCTTGAGTGACTCAGGCTTTAGTGTGAATAGAATAGCTTTTGGCATGTTCACGTATGGTCCTTTTCAAGTGCTTAAATTTACTTCGCATTAGATTAAAATATTCGGATATCTACTTCTAGACGTAGATGAGTGATGAAGTGGTTGTTTGATTAATATATTATTAAATCCAGCTTTTGTTGTGGAAACAAATACAACATTTGTATTTATTTTTATTTATTTAATAAGTCACCAACACAGTATACATCACTCCCATACATAAACCAATATCTTAGTCATATATGTTACTCTATTTATAGGCAACGACGACATGTATTGTGCAAAGAAAAAGAGAGAATGGGTAAGAACTGTTTCAACATAAAAACATTATAAGATCTTTGAAAACTTGCAAAATTTTCAAGCGCGGGCAGGATTTAAACCTGCAACTTTCGCATTACTAGTGGCGACGCCTCTTCCATCTGGGCTACCGCAGCTCGTTCCTTGCCCGCCAATTTTGCAATTTGTATCCCTAACACGGGAAGTGTTTTAAAATTTGGTATTCAACATTATAAGAGACAAAAGAAACACAAACTGATATGCTGCAAAATTAAGCATACACCTGTTTCGTTAAAGAAGATTAACGAAACAGGTGTATATGGCAAGTGTGGATGGGAACGTCGGAAGGGGAAGACCTCGACGAACGTACCTCGATCAAATCGGGGACGTGCTAAAGAAAGGTCAGGTCAAGAGTACCCTAAACCGACGAGCATGCATGAAGAGATTGATGAATGTGGAGGAGGCGAAAGAAGTATGCCAGGATCGTAGTAAGTGGAAGGAAGTAGTCTCTGCCTACCCCTCCGGGAAAGAGGCGTGATTTATGTATGTATGTTAAGCATACATAACAGATTAGTTTAAAACGCTTATTATATTATTTGGACTGTTACACCATCTAGACTAAACGTATAAAGATTAGCATGCATTTACGAAACTTATGTGTATTTGTATGTGTTTGTACGACGGGTGATAGTATTCCGCTAATATTTTCTTTACACTGCTGCTTACGCAATAATAAGGTTTGCCCCGATATGTACTTCAGGTTTACATTGTCCAATAAGCGTCATATAAGTCTAAAGTAGTAGTGCCAATTATGACACGTAAGCTGAACGACACTGTTATTACTCTAACACGTAGCTCGAGCTAATTTGCCACTGCTTCATAAAAGTAGCAGTTAAGATAACTAACACCAACGTTGTTCTACGATTTTAGTGCGGTTGCCATTGTAACAAAATTGAACGAGGTTTTCGTTTTAAGTCTTTGTTGTAGCCAAGTAGTTATGTTTAGTGCTCGCATGAGGCCTTATTAGAGCCAAGATCGCACGCGCCGTCAAGGTCACCTAGATCAAATCAATTGATTCGAGGTCGATTCTTATATAGGTAGGTATAAAGATTGAAATATTGTAACCTTCTGTTTACAATGTATGTAATAGTTTTCAGTTGGTGCGTACCGCTGACCTCTATAGTGACACAAATGTAGATATTCCATCCTGCTCGCGATAATGTAATGTGGGAACGACATTGGAAAAACTTCGTTATCTAACCCAACTGCCGTTTGAGCTATGAGTCATATCGACACGTGAACTGACCGAGATAAATCACTCTCGATAGGTACTTAAAGAAATCTTACGTAGGGCAGTTAGCTTGAGTCACAAAATAGAGTATTTTGCAGAAGGACAGCTCGCATTCATTTCAATTAATGATACCTACTATGCTAGGGTTGCTAGTTTCTAACTCTATGTTTGGGTTACCAGGGTTATGCATAGTTTAACTACTTACTGTACACCGCGTAATTATTGTAACGGAAAAAGAAAAGATTTTTGTTTATCTGAGCTAAATCGCAAGCGCAACCTACCTAATTTTAGTTAGGTATTTAGTTACCTAAAACAGTAGTATTTTATAAGCTAGAAATAAGCTATTGAAAAAGAAACCCCTCAATTTCTACTATATTTGAAGTTAAATGAGATGTTTTATGACACAAAACGCTAAATTGAAACTTTGTATCTTGTACTGAGTTTGGTTTACTCTTCATCCGGGATCTTCAAAAATGTTAAAACACTATCTTCAGTTTTATTTAGACAACCAACAACACTGGAACCGTATTTACATTTGCGAGAAGTTATTTACCGTGTACAACAAATGCTGTTGACACTCGACTATTTGCGATACTAGGACGAACCGGTTTCGCGACGCGGCGGCGGCGTGTACATGTGTGCGTGAGATATTGGCGTTTCCTTGAAGCCGTCCATCTGCCTTAGGCGAGCGCGCCAATACTTAGTTTGTGTTTGAGTCGAGACTGTAAATTGTGTTACAACCTTGGAAGCCGCCACGCTCGGCCAAGCGTGACGACGCGGCTGCGGCCCAACGCCAATATCTTTAATCTATTGTACCTGAAGATACTATCTCGTACATTATTCCCGTCAGCGATATTCTGTAGGGCCATTATCGCTTCCGGGGGAAATTGATGCCTCGGTATCGCCTTGACACTGTTTTCAAATCTTGTCATTATGTTACGAAATCTGGGCATTAGCACAATTTTTTGCTATGCAGTGTAAACCGTCTATCATAATGACACTTTCATCGTGATTGTAACGTTCGCTAATTGAACCTGTTGCTCGTTAATTAAAAAGTAATTTGCTAGGTATCACACGTATTGATCCAACGGAGGTCAAAGAACAGAAACTCTGAACAGCTTCTCAATACCTCGGCTATCGACGTCGACCGATCGTTCAATGAAATATTGCCAACCCCACCCGATTAGGGACATTGATTGGATCCGTCCATTCAGCCATTTATCACTGAGACAACATTTTACTTAATAAATGGACACTTCGGCTTTGAAACGCAATCAAAGTAAATTTGATACGATCGTCTGAGTTTACTTTATATTTGGAAGGCAATATCGTCCCAATTGCCCGACGGCTATTTATCTACTTTGTAAGGTACTTGAGAGCTTGAATCATAAAAAGGTTTCAATCTGATTTAGCAGGATACTTTTCTGAATTTGGAATCACATATCAAAAGAGTTGGTATTTTACGATTCTGAATATTCAACAATGTTTCTCATTGAATCAAATTGTTTACAATTGAACAAATTACGATTTAAAAATTCATCCCAACGTTAAAGTCGCCCCTTTGCATCCATTGGAAAAAATGTTTCATGTTATAGCAATTTGACTAAGAGCAGCAATCTTCCGGCATTACTCGCCTAAGAACTGCGACTAATTACGATGTTGAGTCAGTCGGTAGCTAGAGCCGTAATGGCGGCAAATGGCGACTGGCGAGTGGCGAGCCAGTGGGACGGAGCCGACGGATAACGTCACTCACATTTAATGCAGTGGATGCCCCGCACCCGACATCCTGGGTCCTGAGGGCTCCAGTGCCCACTAAGACATCGCAACGTGTTGACCCCATTTATAAGGACGTTGCTTCTTTTCTTCTCGCTCTCAAAGTTTGCCGCGGTAGCGGAGCTTGCACTGTCGAGAGAAATTTGTATAAGAAAAGGCAACGTCCTTTGTATTTAAAATTTTAAGAAGCCACTTTATATTCGTATGCAAGAGCGAAATAAAGTCATAGCGCAGCAGATATTCTGACACAGACTGCGCTACTTAAGTCTGCGTCATGCTTCAATTTCCTTGTACAAAATGTTCACATCTAGCTGGGGAACGTAGCGATGTAGTAATCAAGTTGCTCGGCGTACTTGCGAACTTACTGGGACTTGCATTGTTAGTGGCCGAGCTCAAGTGGTTGGATAATGAGGTTACCCGGACTATATTAAATACCTGTTACTAGCTCTGCGCCGGCTACCACCGACATGCCTACATTAACCAGTAACTTTATACTTGGATATTATATTCAGTCAGGTGGAATTTAAATGGGGCCACCTACAATTAACAGCGCACTGAAAGGCAGCCCTATTTATTTCACGTGTACGGTTTTTCCACAGTATCCATCCACTTTATTAACGCGGTCGTTTATGTAATGTTTAATCTGATGTGAAAGGAAACTCATAACGTTACATGCAGCTACGAACGGTTGGTTTATCTTATCAGCGCTATTTGATGAAAACTGCACGGTTATTGGCGAGTGTTATACAATAAAATACAGTATGCTTTTATTGTACTCCAAAAAACATACAGGTAAATGGTAAAGTATAGAAATGGCGAATTAATTTGACTGCCAAGTCGCCTCCCCGGCGCGTAGCTAAACTGGTTACACGGATCATTTGATTGCCACATGCAGTAAGCTTACTCAGCGGACCGTACAGTTGAAATTTAGTTGTGTTGAGCAAAATCAGTAGGCGAAAGGTTGTTGACCCCTGTGGAGCGACGGTCGCGCAGGGCGGGCGGCGGCGGTGGCGGCGGGCGGCGACTCCCCGCCCTGCAAACATAAACAAACGTTTTGCATGGATACTCGCCACTGGTTACGAATAAAAACGATTTACGGCAACTAAAATCTTTAATGCGCTTTTAACTCGCTCGGCACGCGTTGTTTCTATACTTTACCCCGTTACTTTCATTATTTATGGTGTTATAAAGCTTCCGACGTTTAACAACAACAATTTTACGAGTATTTTCGGCGCCTTCGCTTTTTAAATTTTGCGTCGTCTCGATTGATATTCAATTTTGTAGTTCGTGTTTCTAAGATGATATCGGCCATTGATTTCACTTGTTCGTTAGTAAACTTAAATTACCTATCTTCCAACTGATTAAAATTATCAATATCAATCAGAACCTTGGTTGAAATCGTTTAAAATATATTTTTACGTTAGTTGGTTGGTATGGAATGTTGGAAGATGGCAATACACACTGTAAAAAAGTACAGCAAATATTTCAATGGATGAACCAGCCCATAAACATGAACATCTTTCGCCAAGGAACATAGGTCGAAACATAAAAAATTGTACGTCCTATACAAGAAAATTTCCAACCGCCGGGTCCATTTGTAAGAGGTCCATTTTTCTTCATTAATCGACCTATAGTATGCCTTGAGGAAATCTGCAAATATTGAATTCAATATTTGCAGATTATTTATTGCTTTTTCCTGTTTATTACTGCCACTGAGATAAAATTTATAAATAACTTCCTTAAAATCGTAACTTTATGAAACAATTTTATTCATGGAAATATGTTATTTCAATTTCTCATAATTGATTGTTTTATTTGTTCTATTATATTTTATTTTATTTTGATAGGAAAACCAACAGCGAACATAACATATTACTTAAAAACGATTGAAACAAACAGCCAATTATAGGTTTCCACAGATAGCATAACAATACCTATCGATACTTCGAGGGTGTTATAACTGTTTTGATTTTTATAATGATATCAGTTGACTTAATCAAATAGAAGGTTTGCTTAGGTCCATGGCTTTTAATATATAGGGTGGCAATTTACTAGTGACCGATACTGAAAACAGAGAACGGGATGGTAATAAGGATGAACTTTTCCAAAGGAACGTAGGTATAGATGGGAAGCCGGTTAATAACGATTTTAACCAGGTGGTTATTAACGGCTTTTTTGGTTATTAACGGTTAATAACCAGTCAGACTGGGTTACTACGGTTATTTTCATATATTTTTTTATTGTATGAAGTTTTTAATAAATGTTTTTAAAAGCAGTTGGTTAGGTGTATAATTAATTATATTTGTTTTCAGTTAAATATTTTTAGTCTACAAGTAAAAGGTACATTTAGTCCGTTCACACGTTGTTTAGGTACCCCGTAAGGGATATAGGCGTGACTGTAGGTGTACCTAGTGACTGATCGACCAAGATCTAGCTCAGTAGACTACCATGAGAAGTAAAAGAAGCGATGGTAGGTAGGTAGGTAGTTCAATATCATGTAATGCAACGTTGCCACGTCGTCGTCTAGTCACCCGCCCCGCTTGCTTCTTTACTAAAGGAAAGAGCAAAAAAGTCGACGTAAGTAGTTTTCCGCCTACCCGCTGCTTCGTGCTTAGTAGTGGAGGTTTCCTAGGTACCCTACGCTACGTGGCCGTCGTCTTCGAGATCGAGACGATCACTGGGGGGGCGGTGCGTGTGCGTCAAATAAACAAAAGACGCCGCCGCCACCGCAACATCAATGACTGTCGCTATTGGTTCGGGGTGCGTATTTGAATATCTAAAATTAAAATACTTTACGTAAAAATACCTACGTTCAGAATCCCTAAAATCTATATACCTAGTGGTTTATAATACCTTAGTTTATAACGCCGACTTATAAAATAACTAAGTTTTAAAAAACTAATGGACTAAATGTCTAATGTAATAAAATATCTACAGATATAACACCAACGTTTAAAATACCCAGTGGTCAAAATACCTAAAATGATGCATCACTCGTGAGCGTTCTTTTTAAATAGTAGTTCGGGCGCCGCGAGCAAAAAAGAGGGTGGACTGATAAAATTGTCTCTTTGTTTATGTTTTTGATATTTTGTGTCAGTTGTTAGTTAACCACTTTGATTGCAAAAAGGTACCCCACTGTTTCTTATTTCCCTGAACGGTCAAGCAGTTCCTGTGAAAGATTCATCAAAATTTTTAGGAGTAATCCTAGATTCCAAACTGTCTGGAGTTCATCATATTGACCATGTGAGTAAAAAATGTGAAAAAAGTATTAATGTTCTACGCTCTCTATCTAGTGTCTGGTGGGGATCTCATCCCTATACCCAAAAAATATTATAAATAATGCTCTGGTGCGTCATCAGTCATCTAGACTATGGTTCTTTCTTGTTGGAACCATGTAATAAGACATCGTTGGCTGTTCTTGATTATCGTACTTTTATTTTTGATAACCATTATGTTGATTAAAATTTAATACTGTAATAGGTCGTGTTTCTTTTTGCTTATACCTTTTGATCTTCACATACTTATACTGACAGTATTTTGAATTTAGGTCAATCAACTTTGAGGTACATCAATTTTAGGGACTTTAAACGTAGATATTTCAAGTTTTATCTTTATGAACTTTGGTGACATAATCCATTTGACATTTCATACTTGCGGTATTTTGAATTTAGGTAGAAAAACCACTAGGTATATAGATTTTAGGGATTCTGAACGTAGGTATTTTTACGTAAAGTATTTTAATTTTAGATATTCAAATACGCACCCGTTACATATACCTACAGTTACTAAATACGTATGAGCACCTACATCTTTAGAATAAAATTGGTATTGTTTTCAAGCAAAAATGAAAAACTCGAACATTTATCTCTGTTACTTTCTCTTAATGCTTCTAAGGGAGTATCCGAGCAACATTTCAGTATTATATGTGACCAATAACAATCATCTACGCATAACAAACTTAAAAACTCAATATTTTGCTTCTCCGTTTCAATACCGCACTCGGTTAAATAACCATAGTTAACGGGTTCAGTATTGGTAGCTAACGGCGAATTTAGTTAAATAACGGTAGTTAACCGTTAATTTACATCTATAAACGTAGGTCGAAATATGTCAAAAAAAAATTAACCATCCATGGGAGGTCCAATTATTTTTCATATTTCAACCTATGTGTAAATGTGGGGATGTCAGTGATATAGTACCGATGTCTACTCGTGTAGCTAATGTAGCTACCGAGAGGCATCGAGCTGCACTAAACGTGGTATGCTGTAATGCATGTAGCCTGCATCTTACAACCAGTCAGTATAGGTACATACAGGGTGAAATTTTACTATTGACCGATTGTGAAAGTTCAGATCGGGCTGCTGATAAGGAACAACTTTACCCAAACAACATAAAGAAAACTGGACCCACCATACAAATTGCCGTTAAGCTGATTTGAGTAACTATGGAAGCTCAAAATTATTTTGTCTTATTTCAACCTATGTTCCTTAGGAAAAGTTGTTCCTTATCTCTAGCCCGTACCCTGTTTTTAGTAACGGTCCCTTGTAAAATTTGCACCCAACATTGTACTGTGCACAATACGTTAAATTGTTTAATTCATGTTTTATCACGTTTTAAAATCATGCTCTACTAGAAAACTTCAAAAATAACTGTTGATAAAAATTACAATTTTATAACAACTCATAACGGTCTGCGTACCCGCAACGTATAAAAGCGTGATATGCGTGTATTATCATCATAATATGCCTGCCCTAACCGTCCCACTTAACGCGCAACATACTAACTATCAGTCAAGATTCGGTTGATAGAATAAATCAAATACAAATGAGAGAGGACTTACGTTGTTATTTATGTTCTATAGAACTGTTTGTTGTATGAGGCATTAAAAAAAAGATAGGAATACTTATTCTTAAATGGAAATCAAACTACCTAAAATCAAATTCACGCCATGCGAACGAAGTCGTGGGCACCAGCTATAACACTGTAATGCATGCATCACCTTAAACCTTTGATGAAATTTGTTATAGTGATAGCTGAATGCCATGATCAACATCTATAATAACTTTAGTCACCGCTTAAAGGTCTGGAGTGACTGGTCGGGCGTGGAACACCAAGAGCACAGCTGAACATGGGGCATTCCATGAAAACTACACCTTTGTCATGTACGTGATGGTATGGTCACCTACCCATACCATACGCAGCACCTAATTATGCTTATATACAAAGCTACTGGACTCGTAGAATGTAATGCCTTTCAGATACTTTTAGTACCGCCAAAAAAAAGCGATAACCTTGTGTCTGGGAAGGAAATATTAGAAATCAGGGTGTCACGTACCCTTAATTTTCCGGGAATGCCCTCAATACGTATAAAAGTGATACACAAGGTCATTTCTAAAATAACTATTCAATTTAGGATACTATTATCATTTATTAACGTTATGATCCGTTATTGTAAAAAAATGTATAACACAATTTTCTTTATTTTATAACAATTTTGTATTTTCCTAATAGAAGCGGCTCGGACTTCTAATTATAAGAAATGGAAAACAATTTCATTAATTATCTCCAATTCAAAAGCAAATCGTGTTAAACAAACCTCTAATCAGCATGTAATTATACTGAAGCTTCATTTACATCGTATGGTAACTGAACCAATTACCGCAAGTTCTTTATAATAATTAAAAACATACCTACATATACCACGCCCTAGCGGGGTGGGCAGAGCGTTAACGGCCGTAAAAATAAACGATTATTCCACGTCTGACAAACATTCAAGGGTCAAAGCGACAGATTGCCAGCCCATCGCCTAAAATTGCAATAAATATATACCCTCGAGTCCCTTGGCCACCTCTTACAACACCCTCGGAAAAGAAATGGGGTGATGCTATTCTAAGCCGACATCACACGGCAACTACGGATTTAATTTAAGTAATGTTTTTTATTACTTTTAAAGTAAATTTTATTAAAATATTGAAACCGTTGAAAATATAATAGTTAATTCTTGAAAGTTTTCGCTACACTGACCACTAGCGACGTATTCGCAAAATGTATAATCCATTCATGGACAAATCGAAGTGAAGTTTGCCGAGAGCGGCAACTGGCTTAGCAGTGCGGCATACAGGGTGTTCATTTAAAAACACACACACATATCACGCCTTTATCCCTTGTGGGGTAGGCAGACCGTTAACGGCCGTATAATACGGTCGCTAACACAACGTATGACTGATATTTGAGGGCCGTTTAGAAAAATCGTGTATCACTATCGTGCCTGTCAGTCTGTGTCGCCTAAAATTGTAATACACATGAAGCCCTTGAGTTCCTCAGTAGCTTCTTACTACACCCGCAAACAGAAATAGCTTGATGCTTTTCTAAGCCGGCATCACACGGCATTTAAATAACTGAACAAAATTGTGCGTAAAGCTAGTAACTAGTTTGGTAACTTGACTTTGAAAAGCCGAACAATGTTTGAACTTTTAATTCCGTAACAATTTAAACGTGAACTTCTGTCCAGTATTTTTCCGTAGGTATTTTAGATATATTTAATTACTTACAAATAGGTAAAATGGTACAAAATAATTATGAGGTAGGTATGTGGGCTTTATGAATTAAGTTAACTTTAACTAAGTGGTAAACAGCCAAACTATTAAATGCGGGAAAATATAAACTATTCATATAAATATTGGATTTGGATCGAGCAATTTTTAGACCTTTGGTGAAATTTTCCCCCAATATTGATAGAGGTATGTATCCATCATAACATGGTGACAGATCACCGCCTTATGTGCGGGTGACCTAGTTGTTTGCATTGACATACATATATCACGTCTATATCACTTGTGGGGTAGGCAGAGCGTAAATGGTCATTAAAAACATACATTTACACCACGTCTGACAAACATTTGAGGGCTATTTAGAAAATTGTGTATCGCTATAGTGACAGGTTGTCGGTCTATCTACATCTACACTAATATAATAAAGAGGAAAGATTTGTTTTTTTGTTTGTTTGTATGTAATCGATAAACTCCGAAACTACTAGACCGATTTCCAAAATTTTTTCACCATTAGAAAGCTACAACATTCCTGAGTAACATAGGCTACTTTTTACTACGGGAAAATTCCTCACTCCCACGGGAAAACGGTTAGAAGCAGGAAAAGCGGGAAATATAGTGGATATTTCCCAAATTAGCCAAACCGATTTAGCGATCTTCGTGAAATTTGGCACTGATATTGGTGGTATATTGAAAACAGACTTGGACAACTTTTTGTCAGCACTTGAGGATCTGGAGTACATGATGAAGGGCACCAGGAGCACAGCTAAACTATAAGAGATACGAAAATGGCTTCATAGCAAAAGTTGTTCAGCATGACGGGGCGCTTCTGCTGACACATGGTTATCGAGGATCTGGAGTACCTGATGCAGACCACCAGCATCCCATCTAATCTATACGAGATACGGTAATGGTTTCAAAGTAAAAGTTGTTTATCATGACGGGCCGCTTTTGTTGGCACTTGGTCATTGAGGGTCTGGAGTACCTGATGGTGGACACCAGGAGCACTGCTAAACTATATTATATACGATAATGGCTTGATAGCAATAGTTGTTCAGCATGACGGGCCGCTTCTGCTGGAACATGGTCATCAAGGATCTGGAGTACCTGATGCAGACCACCAGCATCCCATCTAAACTAGAAGAGCTTAGGTAATGGCTTCAAAGTAAAAGTCGTTTAGCATGACGGGCTGCTTTTGCTGGTACATGGTCATCGAGGGTCTGGAGTACCTAAAACAGACCACCTGCATCCCATCTAAACTACAGGAGATAAGGTATCGGCATCAAATTAAAAGTTGTTTAACATGACGGGCCACTTTTGCTGGCACATGGTCCTGTTGAGTCACTTCTGCTGGAACGGAGTAAAGAAGTAAACAACTTTTTACTGCGGGCAAAGAGCTTATTCCTACGGGAAAAACTGGTAAGTAGCAGCGGGTGAAACCGCTGGGCGGGCCGCTAGTCGCCTATAAAATTGCAATACACATGTAACCCTCGAGTCTCTTAGTAGCCTCTCATGACACCCACGGGAAAGAAATGGAGTGAATGTAGAGTCACACCGTCACACGGCAAAATGTGAATTGAGCTTTAAATATAAGGATATTTATTATTGGCCACTGAAAGCAGTGTCAAAATCTTTTTCCTTACACATTGTATAGGGATGTAATATATTAAATACTTCCGATGAAGTTATTAACAAACATTAAAGTAATTACTTTATGATTTTGTAATATTACATATTAAATGAAAATTACAGGACTGCGGTGTTTGTTTAAATAAGTCATAAATAAGTGCACAATAAAGAAAAAAAATACACAGAATACAGGACATATTAAACTAAAAATGCGCTAAGGCGGCTTAACGCTAAAAGCAATCTCTTACAGACAACCTTTGGGTTTTGTTTGTGTATACATGTATGAATTATTCCTTTTTCCTCCCTGTCCCTGTAGATAGTTATATTTTTATCTAAAGCGGCGAGTGTGAGTGTAATTGGGTCACTGGAGCCCAGATGGGGCGATGCTCGCGGCGATACTTCACCTCACCTTCCCTCTACCACTTTATGAGAACAACTTAACTAAATATGTAAAGGGGTTGTGGTCAAAATGTTTACAGAATTGTAAAAACGTCTTATGGCAGAACTATGAAATAAGGTTGTAGAAGTAATTAATATATATAGCGTAGCATTTTAAGAAATTCTCGTATAAAAAGCAGAATTACGATTACGAACAATATGAAGGTATTAGGTAGGTATAAACAATTTATATCAAATATATCTAACCCTTTTCGAGCCTCCGTTTACAGCCACATGACGTTTACTTACTTGAATTAAACAAAAACATTCAAGCGTTTGCAAAACAATATTACCCTCCGATCACGTTTTTCCGTGATCTCCAAAAAGGTCCAATCATTTGTGTCAAAAAGGGGCTAAACGCGCGGATAATTGGGTCAACTCTCGGGCAGCCCTGCCCGTGGAACGGACATCAATGGATTTGTGATCGAACGCCGGCAGGCTCCAATCCGGGATGTGTATTTGACGTCTGCTACTGTTGGGCTCAATGCCGCGTTTGCACGCTTCAGCTGCAGGTAACAATGTTTAACAGACTTCTGTTTAGCATCTACAGCATATAAAATAACTTTACCTTTATCTTTGCCTTCATCAAGGAGGAAGTACTCAATTCGTCGGCGATTTAGTAATTTTTATGTATCTATACCGATTACAAGGACAAGATCTGATGATAGAATGGATGATCCTAGAGAAAGCTAAGAAACTCTTTAAATTCTATATGAACAGCACAGTTAAAGGGATTAATCAGAATAAGCTTTAGCATCTGTACTTCAATTTGACAGAATCAGATTTTCGATAAATTACGTTTTCATTGAGTTAAGAATTTAAAGTGATTTTTAAAAATGTTAAGCACTTAGCTTATGTAATCCTCCTAGGACTTATAACTTTCTAGGTTCTTACAGATTTTTAGTTTCAATATTGTTCGCTTTTGTCACACAAAGACGATTGAGATAAGTTGCTGCTATGTTGCAACGTGGCCATTAAGGTCACTCGTGTCGCAAAACTAGCGCCACTACACGAAAAAAAGAAACTTTTTATACAAGCAATACCTTAAATTGTTCTTTCCACAAGTTTTTTGAATAATCTTAATATCAGTTAGATCCTATAAACGCGGTAAAATATTCGTGGTAATTTGATTTACAACAATTAGTCCCAAAAGTGACCGTTTTTATCACCTTCATCCATAGTCACCTTCTTCATCCATCCATAACTTTTACTATAGAAAATATTTAGTAGCGTTTGTAGGTTTTAATTTTGTTCTCAGATAATACCATAAAATGTTTGCTTGCATGAAGAGTTATGTTTTTTCTCGTGATGCGGCGCTAGTTTTGAGGCACCACTCGCTTTAAGCAGCATATATTGTGCACTTTATTTCCTACGCAACTGACGAACAATCCCTCACATTGGCGGTAACAAGGCAGTTTCGTCAGTAAGCAATTTGCCGAAGGATAATGTCACATTAAGTCGACCCGTGAGTTGTGAAGCTGGTGGCAGCTGCCCAACGAAGGCAATTAGCAACATATACATACATCAGCCTATTGCAGTCCACTGCTGGACGTAGGCCTTCCCCAGGGTACGCCATAAGGCACGATCTCCCATTTTCGACATCCAGTCGCTACCATCCGCCTTCTTTGTCATCGGCCCATCTGGCCGGAGGTCGTCCAACACTACGCTTGCCGAGGCGTGGCCTCCTCTCGAGAACCCGTTAACTCCACCGTCCGTCAGTTCTAGCAACATATAATATGCACTTTATTTCCTACGCAACTGACGAACAATCCCTCATATTAGCGGTAACAAGGCAGTTTCGTCAGTAAGCAATTTGCCGAAGGATAATGTCACAATAAGTTGACGCTGGTGGCAGCTGCCCAACGTAGGCAATTAGCAACATATGGCACCGACGCGCGACTTATGAAACAGCCCCCCGACTATTGCGCCTCATATATTTTTCACGGAGCTCCCATTTTCCTCACCGCCTTAATAAATTGTTCATTGTTTTATTCATGACGAAAAAAATCTTTTACACATACATTTATAGGTACATATTTCACGACTTTATCCCTTTGCGGGTTAGGCAGGGCGTAAAGGGCCGTATAAAACAGTAATTTTTCCGCCACGTCTGACAAACATTTAAAGATACACATACACATATCACGCCAATAATCCCTTGCGGGATAGGCAAAGCGTAAACAGCCGCAGAAAACGGCTATTTACACCACACCTGACAAATGTTTGAGGGTCATTCGGAAAATTGTGTATCGCTATAGTGACAGGTTGTCAGCCCATCGCCTAAAATTGCAATACACACCCTCGAAGTTCGCCTCGGATCGTTCTCGAGTTAACACCTACGTTTGAGCGCTAACGCAAAATTTAATAATTTTAATAGTAAATTTTGATTTGATTAAAGTAAATTTAGTATCAGTGTGTAGTGTTTCAAATTTTCTGCATAATGATGCAAACAGTGTAAAAATCAGACAATTACTTTATCAGATATTTGAATAAATAATTTGAAAGTGAATAGATAACGGCAGTAAAAGGACCATGACCTATCCCAAAGTAAGCATCTAAGCAGCGAGTCAAGTGTAAGTCACATATTACTCGGGAGCATTGACCGGCATACTGGTCGTCCTTGACCGCATCGTTGGACCTAGAGCGGATCACTAACGGGTTGAATAGCACTATTTCGCCAGCTTTAGTACAGCGCCGATAGCGTAGTGGAAAGTGTTGCCGCCTATCGATATACAAGCCGAGAGTTCAAATCCTGCAAGAAATTAGATGTTTTGCTTTTTAAAATATATATTTTTTTTTTCTTGTTAATTTTTGTTGGTTGAATCTAAACAATCGAAGAGATTAACCACAACTACAAGCTATTGTTAGAGAAAAATAATAAATAACTAACATGTCATCCAAGAAAAAATCAACCGGTTCTAACATACATTGTGCGAAATGCAATATTAAAATAACCAGAAATAGAGGCCTGACGTGTGTCAAATGCCGTAGTACCTTTTGTCAGGAATGCACCGGCACAGAGAAAATGTTTTACTTATTAAAAAATAAACAGACATGGCGATGCAAAACGTGTACGAAAGAAACACCGTGCAAAAATTTACCTTTACTAAGTGAAACTAATCAGGAAAGGGTTATTTACAATCAAAACAAGAACAACCCGTAGCGTTAGCAGCAAACATAGCACTAGAGACGACTAGAAATGAAATAACCGCATCAACCCCAGTCTTAGACTACGTTACATTGCAGAAAAAATTTCAACTTAATTCTATAACCAACACCACTGTTACGGAAATAACGCCGGCTGACACATTACAAGCACTTCAGTTGTCTTTTATACAATCACATACTTCGGTCATCACTTCTACCTCCAGACAAGAAATCAATGCTAATATACAGTGCAATAAATTGCAGTACCCAGTGGCATCATCGTCATCAGCGAAATCTAATACAGATAATTTATCTTTAGAGGTAGGAAGAGTGACACAAGAGAAGGAGGTGGGAAAGGTGATTGTTAATATTCCCACAACCAACTCTTTCGATTGCTTATCGGATACTTTAGATTCTGAAACTGAAACTGATAGTGAAGATATTGAGAGTGACCACCCTAGTGAAACTGCTAAACAGCGAGATGTATTGCAAAGAAGCTGTCCAGAGCTGAATACAATCTTAATAAGTAATGAATTAGAACTCCTTCGAGCAGAAGTTTATGCTTTAAAAAATCTCCTCGCATCAGCAGAATTAGAAATAGAAAACCTACTAACAGAGAATGATCAATTACAGAAAAATATCATTAAATATGAAAATAAACTTCATCACCTTACAAATATAGGAATAAACACGAATAAAAATAATAAGAGAAAACCCAAAAAATATACCAATAAGACCATGCCCAACATGCCGAATAAGAATAACAAAACATATGAACAAGAGATCCCGAACCTAAATCTAAATAATCAAGATCTTAGCAACACACCTCTGCCGAAAACATCTATCCATGAGCAGAGCAAGAACATACCGGACGTACCTGGAAAAGAGATCCAAAAGAAAAATAACATCGACACGACCCGTACTGCCCACAGGGTTATACTTCTTGCGGACGAAACAGGAAGAGGGATGCGAAACTTGCTTGAGGGTCGGCTTGGCCCAGACTATTCTATAACAGCGATTGTCAAACCAAATGCTACTTTGCGGAATATATTAACAAATGATGTTATTACATTCTGCAAATATCTAACTACACAAGACTATGTTATGATTCTGGGTGGTAAAAACGATCAAGACTATGTTCAATTTTGTTCCTCTTTAAATAATTTATGTGTGTCTCTACCGAATACAAATATTATATGCATGACATTTCCTCAGAATAATAAATTAAATGTAATTAAAAATAGAATTATAAATGTGACATGTGAATATTACCATAATTTGACATCAAGTGACTTATACTACTTTAGATCGAATTCATTGGATAAATTGAACACATGTAAAGCCATAGTAAGGGATATAATTAGGATTGAATACAATTGTAAGATAAAATTTCCACACCCTCTGAAAACTGCCACTCCAGTAAAAACAAACGTTTCAACGCAAACAGTGGAGGGATGTTCAGCTGACAATAATGCTAACAACAACAACAATGACAGTAATATTGTTTTTTTTCTAGCCTAAGTTGTCTCCGCAGTACATACGAATTTTACACCAAAATATTGCCAGTGTTACTGCTAAGAAAAACACTTTAGAACTAGCACTCTTGGAGCTATATAACGAAAACAGATATCCGGATGTGATATGTTTAACAGAAGTTTTTGTACGGAGAGGTTGTGAAAGTAATATTAACATTCGTGGCTACGAGCTAGCTTCAGTAACATGTAGGGAGAAAGGGAATAGAGGAGGTGTATGTATACTCATTAGAATAGGTACCACGTTCAAAAATCTTCCGTTTTTAAAAGATTTCTCTAAAGATATATTGTTTGAATGCTGTGGTATTAACATCCCAAAACAAAATCTAATAATAATATGCGTTTATAGAGTCCCCATAGAGATAAGAAAGAATATCAACTTTTTTCTATATAAATTAGATATGTTACTTTTTAAGGTGACTCAGTATGCTAAACAAAAAGTAGTTATAGCAGGAGATTGGAATTTAAATATATTAAAAGATAGACCATACATTAAAACACTAAAAGACATAATAATCAAATATAATTTTAAGTTACACATTAATGAAGCGACGCGGGAAAAATCTGGCATTGATTTGATAATTAGTAACATTCATGAGGCAGAGGGTGAAGTGATACCACTCGGTCTTTCTGATCATAACACTGCCCAAATGCTAAAAATCCCAGTAAATAAAAAAGATGAACCTCAACGCGATTATTTCGTAATAAAAAGGGACTATAGTGATGAAAACATGATGAAATTCAGAAACTGTATGGCTAACCTATCTTTTCATAGTATTCTAGTTAATAACGACCTTAACACAGCTTTTGATGAATTTCACAATTTGTTCATGCTTTTCTATGATCTTTGTTTCCCTAAAGTCAGAATTCGTGTGAGGTGCAAACGCGTTAGAGCTGCATGGATGACACGTGGTCTGCGTAAGAGTTGCAATGTAAAAAGAAAACTAAGATTTAAATATTACGAAACTAAATCTAAAACTGATAAAGACAAATATAAGAATTATTCACGGCTATTGAGAAAATGTATACATTCTTCTGAAAAAAGAAATAACCATAAATATCTAATGAAATCTAAAAATAAATGTAGGACCTCGTGGATTATTATAAAAGAAGAGAATGACAAACCATTAATAAAAAGTTCCATTGATGAGTTACTGATTAATAATCAGACTATTACGGACCATTCGGAAATAGCTGAAGCATATAATAACTATCTAATCAACATTACGGGTACTCATAGCGGGGTTCATAATACGAATACGAATACTAATACATTTAGTCTACAAAACAGTATATATTTAGAATCATATACCCCAGCTAATGTAGAAAATATTATCACTTCACTAAATAATACCAAGGCGGTTGGATTTGATGAAATAATTACGGATGTTTTGAAGTTTTGCAAAAAAGAATTAGCACACGTTATAACCCATCTTATAAATTTATCATTTGAGTGTGGATGTTTTCCGGAAATGCTGAAATTGTCGATTGTTAGACCATTATATAAGAAAGGTGACAAAAATGACCCTGGAAATTATCGACCTATTACATTAATACCTATCTTTTCCAAAATATTTGAAAAAGCTATGCATATTAGAATAACTGACTTCTGCAAAAAATTTGACATAATTAAGAATCAACAATATGGGTTTCAGTCAAACAAATCAACTACATCCGCATGCTTCAGCCTTGTTAGTAAAATTGTAAAAACTTTAAATGAAAAAGAGCGTATCACAGTAATATTCTTTGATATGACAAAGGCATTTGATTTTGTTCCTCATAATTTGCTTTTGCGTAAACTTCATAACTATGGCATAAGAGGAGCAGCATTAAATTGGATATCTAGCTATCTGCAAAATCGCAAACAATACACTGAAATTATGCATATTGACAAAAGTTCTACATTAACAACACATAAATCGACATCAAAAATTAATGCGTATGGGGTCCCCCAGGGAAGCGTTCTGGGTCCTCTTCTATTTATTTTGTTTATTAACGATTTTCCCAATGTGACAAATTACGATAGTATACTATTTGCTGATGACATATCAATCGTTTTGACTTCTAAAAAATATATTGACATTAATGAATACATATTTGAAATTAATAATACAATAAGTACTGTAATAGATTGGTTAAATAAAAATAATTTAAAGGTAAATATGAATAAAACTAACTTTATACAATTTGCTAAATATGGAGAGACTACGTTTGACCTTAATTTAAATTACAATGGCGAGAATTTAAGAGAATGTGTTCAAACTAGATTTTTAGGAATTATCTTAGATAAGCATTGCAATTGGAAAGCCCATGTTGAAAAGGTTTGCAGTAAGGTTAATAGCTATAGGTATTTGTTAAGCCGTCTTCGGAAAGTAGCAACTTTACAAACACTTCTTACTGCATATTACGGCTATGTTAACTCTACACTTGCCTATGGCCTCTTGATCTGGGGAAACAGCACAGATTTTGAAAAGGCATTCATAGCCCAAAAAAAATGTATTCGTGCCATATGCGGTGTTGCTCCCGACGAGCCTTGTAAGCCCCTATTTAAAAAACTAGACATTCTAACGCTTCCTTCCATGTACATCTATGAACTATCAAATTTTGTAAAAACGAATCCAAACTTATTTTGTACAGTGGGAGAAGGACATAATCGTAATACGAGACACGCTGGTAGGAATGTTTACAATACAGCTCCAAGAACGGCCATCTATCATAAAAATTGTTACGCTATGTGCGTTAAAACGTATAATGCAATTCCATCTGATATCAAAAAACTACCTTTAAAGCAATTTAGAACTAAACTAAAAATATGGCTAAAAGAAAAACAATATTACTCTATAAAGGAACTATTTGACGTCAAAATATAGTTAATATGTTATTATAAAGTCACTCTTCAGCGTAACTTTCGTAACATGAATCTGGATCGCTTAAGGGAGGATGTTAAAAATATTGACTGGTCACCAGTACTATCAGCTGATAGTGCTGACGCCAAGGTTTCTGCATTTAACTTGATTCTCAATAATTTATACGACACTCATGCGCCTGTTCGCCCCGTGCGGGTTAGGCATGCACCAGCCCCTTGGCTGACCGATGCAATTAGACGAGTTATGTCTAAACGAGACAGGGCCAAAAGTAGGCACAAGAAGGATCCAACAGATTTAAATTTAATTGCCTATAAAAAACTGCGAAACATCTGCAACAGGATGTGTAGGGACGCTAAACGCCGCTACATCCATTCCTCACTGGACTCTTTGTCACAAGCTCAAACATGGAAATTTTTGATGTCCCTAGGTGTAGGCAAAACCACGAATACTGCCATAGGTATCGTGGACTTAAATTCACTCAACAAGCATTTTTCCACTGCACCAGTTACGCTTGATGACGCCACTAAATCTACTCCTCTTGCATATCTATCACATCTTGCCCCACCAGATTGTTCCCCGTTCAATTTTCAGTCAGTCGCTGACGAGGATGTTAAAAAGAGCATCCTTTCCATATCCACGAAGGCCGTAGGTGAGGATAACATAAGTCTTAACATGCTCACACCAGTGTTGAGTGACATTGTACCAGTCATCACACACATTATAAACTTTTCTTTGATGGTCAATGTTTTTCCTACCGCATGGAAAAAGGCTTTTGTGATTCCTCTACCGAAAACCTCAAATCCCACCTGTCTTTCCCACTTCCGTCCTATTTCTATTCTTCCTGTCCTCTCCAAAGTCCTGGAGAGTATTGCGCATAAGCAACTCTACTCCTTCCTAGTCACCAACAACCTCCTCTGCCCTTTTCAATCCGGATTCCGTCCCTCACACAGTACAGTTAGTGCCCTGCTGAATGTCACAGAGGATATTCGCTTGGCGATGGACAACACAAAGCTCACTATTGTCACACTACTGGACTTCAGCAGTGCTTTTAACTCTGTAGACTTTGACATCCTTCTAGCTTCCCTCCGCTCTATTAACATTTCTTCTTCTGCGATTGATTGGTTTCATTCTTATCTTCATGGCCGTCAGCAGTGTGTGAAAGCCAACGATGATTCATCGGAGTGGTCTAACTTAACTGCTGGCGTACCACAAGGCGGTGTGCTCTCACCTTTACTTTTCTCCATTTTTATTAACAATATCTCACGTGTTATTTCTTCTTCCTACCACCTGTATGCAGATGACCTACAAATTTATAGACACTTTTCTCTACTCGAAGTATCTCAAGCTATTGAGGCTGTAAATAAAGATCTGGAATCTGTTCAGACTTGGGCTAAAACCTTTGGGCTACTTGTGAACCCTAGCAAATCACAGGCTTTGATAATTGGTAGTAGTAGGTTGCGATGTAGACTTGATCCTGCAAGTATTCCACTTGTCTATTACGATGGCATATGTATCCCATATACTGACAAGGCTAAGAATTTGGGCGTCATATTTGACTGCCATTTATCTTGGTTATCTCACATTAACGAGGTGAGCAAGCGCATGCACTATTCCTTTCACTCTCTTAAGCGACTCCAGAACTTTCTTCCACTAAAAACTAAAATCATGCTTGCACAAGCACTTCTTCTTCCCATTCTTGACTATGCTGATGTCTGTTATCTGGATGCGACGGAAGAATTACTCAATAAGCTTGAGCGACTACAAAACTTGGCTATTAGATTTATTTTCGGTCTTCGTAAGTTCGATCATGTCTCAGAATTTCGTGCTCAGCTTAAGTGGCTTCCAATTCGCCTTCGCCGCGATGTGCACATCCTATCCACTCTCTATAACATCCTTCACAATCCTGCCACTCCCGACTATCTCCGCTCCCGTTTCCACTTCCTTCCCCCTGATCCCCGCCCTAGGCGCGACTGCATCACTAAGGTGCTGGAGTGTCCAAGAGCGAATACTAGATTTCTTTTTAACTCTTTTTCCGTTAAAGCTGCACAGCTCTGGAATGATCTTCCTAAGACTGTACAGGAAAGCCCATCTATTTCCGTATTTAAAAAGCGAGTAAAAGAGCACTTCATTTCTCAACAACCTTAAATATTTATGTATGTTTATGTATGTTTATGTATTTTTATAGTATTTATGTAAATTTGTTTATTTATTCATGTAAGTTTATATATATTATTTGTGTGCATGTTAAAATATTTTACAGAGTTATATATTCATTTATTTTGTTAAATTTATTTCGTATTGCCTATTTGCCCCAAAAGTTTAAATTCTCTCACAAGACATGGGTTGGCTGGAAGAGATCTCTTCTTTAGAGATAAGCTCGCCTTTGCGACAAAAATTGTACATTTTTTTTCTGTGTATTGTTTGTGCAATAAAGAATATTATTATAAGACTCTTTCATCAGTACATATATTTACCATAATAATAAAATTACTCATTATGTATTGTGATATAAGTACGTGTTTTTAAAATTTAATTATGTATATTCTTTTTAAATTTAGGTTAACTTACCTCTAAGTTTGCATGCTAAAGGATAGCTAAGTGTGTATGGACTATTATACATATATTGTAAAAAAAAAATGACACCTTTTGTAACCACACTTACTGCAAATAAATCAATTTCAATTTCAATTTCGAGTCCCTTAGTCGCCTCTTACGACTCCCACGGGAAAGAAATGGGGTGATGCTATTCTAAGCCGGCATCACACGGCAAGGATAAGGCATCACATTTAAGGATAATTTAGAAAATTTACAAGATGTCAGTCCATCGCCTGCAATGGGAAATTTTCCTGACAATCTTGTAGTGTAAGTACACTAAAAGTAAACTTTTTATGTTTAGCTCATTTAGTTTATTTCCATAGAAACGTATGTACTTGAAGGAATATTTGCACATGTAAACGTATTTATGACTCAAATGTCAAAATTTTAACTTAGCACAATCGCCTTCTGGAATGACATTTAAAAAAATGCTCGAGAACTGTAAGTAGAGATGTCCCCATTGCAATACACATGTAACCCTCAAGTCCCTTGGTCGCCTCTTACGACACCCACGGGAAAGATATGGGGTGTTGTTATTCTAAGCCGTTATCACACGGCAAGACTTTTAAAGGTATGATGTATTATAACGATTCTACATCGTAACTAATTAATCTTGGAAGTTTTGATCCGAGACTATTCGTCTTAGCAACAGAACTACTAGTTTGATGCAACTAAATCAACAACAAACACACAAGATACTTTACTAGTAAGTAATTAGATCTAAAATGTATTCCGTTTCGTACTGTGTATATAGACTGGAGTCTGTGGGTGTGGCACTACTTAATTACCTAATTTGTTTCCTACGATCATTCCAGACTTTACGTCTAGTCTGGTAGTCTAATTTAATTTACTCTCTCACTAGCGAAAAACTTTCATTCTACGATTCGCTAAGTAACGCATTAATATTCATTATAGAGTGACTTGAACTGACTGACCTATTATTACTGTAAGGTAGATTGAGGGGTGTTGTCAGTAGGCTCAATGCTGCATGATGGAAAAGAGGAATTCCCGCCGAGCGAGGTGTTCAGCTTGAGAGGACCGCGGCCCAACTGGTAGGACGTGGATTTTTGTATTTAACAAACTTCGTAACCGCGGTTTAGGTCTTGACTTCTGATTGGCTAATCTTCTATGACAAGTATGACGTGTTGTGTTTACATTGTGCAGGCAGCGTTGTCGTCGTCGCCTCGTCAGCAGTAGATGCATCCAGCGAAGTCAGCACATTCTGTGTGCGGCGCGCGCTTCATATTTATTTGCAATCCGCGCCGCTACATTACTATTACTTTTGAGATCTTCTTTCCTGTGGGACACCGAGTCGACGAACGACCCGATGATCCATGGTGTCAGACTTTCTCAACCACTACTACTAGTCCTAGTAGACCTTTGACATGGTTGTGTAGCCTAACGTGCCCTCCGAAGCGCGGAACCATCTTTTTTTTCGGACAATCAGCCTGCATTGTCCTAACCAGACTGGGAACAATTTCACAAAGTGATAAATATCAACTTTGTGAGGAGAATCGTACCCGGAACCATTGCAGTCGCACTACCACTGCGCCACAACGGCCGTCACTTTTGAGATGCAACATTTGCCGTCTGTATCCTTCTGGGTCGTTCGTCGGCTGAGTGTCCCACACAATATGAATAAGTATATGTTCCTGTGCAGCCCAAAGTTTAGTGTAGATAATGAAAATTATTATATTTCTACCTTGAACATAAGTGTTGTTACCGCATACAGCATTTGCAACAACTACGAAACATACTTACCATAATAATGGTTATTAAGCTATTAATATACTTTAATGACGTAAAAGACATTTCTAAGTGGTTGCATCATTGATCTACAACAACCCTAGATTACGCGCGTACGCTCAAAAGGTGGGCCGGTAAAGTAGTGCACAATTTGCAAGCGAGCACTCCTTTTCCACAGTGCGTGGCTGGCCGCGAAACTGTTAACATGACCAAGTACGGGCTAACAAATAAGGCTGAATTCAATAGATTATGGTGAGGTTCGTTGTGATATTTTGAATCAGGCGGACGCAATGAATCTATAAATCGCTATGTATGACTGTATAGTTCAGTAGGTGACAAAATCTTAGCGTAATTTTGTATGAGGCGCTAAATCTAGGGTTGTTGTAGATCAATGGGTTGCATGGATAACTAACCCACTAGAATAAATAATAATGGTTTTATGGAGCGTCAAATATCTAAGTGTAACTTAAATACTAAATTTTTAAAACACTTCCCTTGTTAGGTATAAATTTTAGAAAACTTGCAAAATTATCTACTGCGGATAGGATTTGAACCTGCGACTTTCGTCATTCACTAGTGGCGACGCTACGCCTCTGTCAGCTAGGCTACCGAGTTTATCCATTGCCTGCGAATTTTGCAAGTGTATCTTGATGCCAATAACGCACGGCTCCATCTACCGGGTTCGTTTTGCCGATTGTAATTTGCAAATACCACAAACTATTATTTAGCTTATTGTCGTGTTTGCCAAACCCGTTTAGAATGTCTATATTTCGAAACACATTTTCTGTTCCTATATAAATACTGTGCCTTTGAATTGAAACTGCTGAATAAAGATGCCGAGTGAAATTAATGAAGTTCGCGTGCTTGTGTAAAAGTTCCACCGAATGAATTCCCAAGTAAAGCATCAATAGGAATTCTTAGGGGATCGTTCGTGTCAGTTTAATTGAACCGGCATCGAATTCGCTTTTCGATGTACTCGTAGATCGCAGGTTATTCCCGTTGCATCTAATGCCAAGTTCAGACACTGGCGCTATGGGAAGGGAAGTGGGCAGCTCGAGGATGTAAGCAGGTTACTCGTGCTGCTACCCGTTATGTCGCTGCCTCTTCCATAGCTCCCGCTAGTGTCGGTTTTTCGTGCGGAAATCAAAGGAACGGCAGCACGAGCGCGAGTGGAATATATTGCTATCTCGCTCACTCGTATTGCTACGGGAAGAGTTTGTGAATATTAACTCGCGTTGATACTTCCGCAGAAGTATTTCAGTCAATATTCGCGGCAGTGGCAGGAGCAGGAGCATACTGTGAACGTAGCATAAGGTATTAAATGGAATACCATCGAGGTGTTGTTACATAACGCCGTGCGTTTTATTCTACAGGCTGTGATACTATCGCGGGATGATGTTTCATCGTTAGCCCTGAGAGTGAATCTAGTTTAAAAATATTAAACGAGAATAAAAAGACAATAATTTTCCTTTTGCTATAACTTTCACTATCTAGTATTCTACTTGAGATCTAATATATTTTTCTCTCCGTAAGCCATATGCTCTCGTCTTGGCGACATTTCACATGTTTTTAATGGTATGTTTTTTTCATAAAAGTGAAAATTAGAGATGGAATATCCATTTCTGCGAGCGTCAACGGGAATGGCCGCAAAGTCTTCATCAATTAGGTCGTATTGCACGGTAGTTAGATTCCACATATTATCGTTCATTGATTGAGCAATTCATTCCTGGTTGGCCACTGGTATTGTTGATGTCGACTCTTCGCTTTGAGTACATCGACTATTGTTCGACTTTGTGTAGAATGCAGCAAAAAAGAAAACAATATGTGTAAGACACAGTTATACTACTGTTTCGTTTCAAGCTCAATGAAATAATAATTATGTAAGTAGATGCAATACTAGACAAAGATCATACATATATCACGCCTTTATCCCTTGCGGGGTAGGCAGAGCGTAAACAGCCGTAAAAACGAATATGTACTCCCCATCGTGACTAACATTCCCTCAAAATTAATAATACTTATTATGAGCTTGCCGTGTGATGTCGGCTTAGAATAGCATCACCTCATTTCTTTCCCGTAGGTGCCATAAGAGGGGACTAGGCCTCGAGGATTACATGTGTGTATTGCAATTTTAGGCGATGGGCTGATAACCGGTCACTTGGCGAAACTATTTTCTGGATAACCCTGAAATGAGACGTGGTGACCTTGCAAAGGACAAGGGCGTGAATATGTTTGTATGTTACTAACTGTATGAAAAACCGATAATTATTA
Organism: Tuta absoluta; assembly: GCA_027580185.1. NCBI lineage: Eukaryota > Metazoa > Arthropoda > Insecta > Lepidoptera > Gelechiidae > Tuta > Tuta absoluta. Next base: position 4,044,530 of record JAQAHW010000004.1, read on the forward strand.
ACTGTATGAAAAACCGATAAAAGTTTATCCCTTAAATGGAAACTAGGTGCTGTTGATAGTAGCTACAACATAGTAGTGCGTTGGAGCGAAAGCTTGTATCGATGTATCTGGTCGCTAAGTAATTGGTCTCGTCCCCCGAGTGCCCTCTCCAACTTGTTTTGTGCTGTTAGCAGAAGCACTTTCTGTTTACTGCCAACTAATTACATTTCTGTGTCTCGTCTCTAGTGGGATGCGAGGTGTTGTCGGGTTATACCGGCATCATATCGATCGGTATTATAAACATTCATACCGCGTCTTTAGCCCTTGAGCAGGAAGTAAAATGCGGTCGCTACCGCCACGTCTGACAAATATTTGAGTACCTACTGTTTTAGAAAAATTGGTATCACTTTTGTGACAGGTTGGCAGCTTGTCGCCTAAAATTGTAATACACATGAAACCTTTCCAGTCCCATAGTCGCCTCTTACGACACCAGCGGGAAAGAAATGGGTTGATGCTTTTTTAAGCCGGCCTATAAGCCTTTCAAGTGCTTTCGTGACTACCCTTCCACCTCTGGTACAACATGTGTACCGGTGATTTTTACCTTACTTTCCTCGCATAAAGTTCAAAACCTATGAGAAAACATAACAATAGCTGTGTATTTTTAGGGATAGTTTACGAATTTATCTGACTGAATCCATTTGGCATGAGCTACCTACACACGTATTACATAGATAGCCCCAGACTCTATCTTCATCGGAATAAATGAACGAGACAATGGCTCAGCTCTGTAATACAATGGAGGAATATCCGAAATTCCATTCGTGTGCCTTAAATAAAGGATGTTTGTGCACCCTAACCAACCCTTGCTTTAAACGTGTACGACATAATTTAGCCCGGCGTTTGAAGACGGATTACTGCACACCGCGTGTCGCTACCCGCATAACTAGGTAGGTACCATCAAATAGGGTAGTCGTTGGTCACTTTGACGGTAACTTTAATTTACATGTCAGGAATCAGCAATGGACTGCTATAGTCGTTTTTTTTATTTTGTTCGGGGAGCTAACAACATTATTTTACCAGTACACATGTTAGCAATCATGAACCAATTATAAGCTACCACAAATAAACTAAAATAAATAAATTAATTAATTTGTATGTGTGTGTGAATCAAAGTGTGGTCTTTATCTACATTGAAATACTATTCAAAAGTCTATCTTATCTTACTAGCACGTTTGCATGGAGTAAGAAATACGTATTGTAGATCGAATGCAGTGTAAATAACATTTCAGATCCCTCTTGACGACTTCATAATTTTCTTAAACTTGACACTTTCCTATCTTGTCTCTTTTTAACTTGCTATTTTCTTACTTGGGCTTCTCTTAACTCTTCTCTTTCCTAACTGGACCCACCGGCACCGTACTTCGCCCATACCATTATTGGTTTGAATTGGTATGGTAGGTCTTTTATTATTATTTATTCAATCAAAAATTCATAAACAGCTTACGACTCCCAGGGGAAAGAAATGGGATGATGCTATTCTAAGCAGGCATAACACGACATATGAAATGCCTTATGAAATGTAGTGTTATCAAATTCCTAATGTGGGCTAGTATTACATACTTACGTATCTTTAGATGTATACTCGTGTACCTCGTCGCATCTACAACCGGCAAATAACATCCAAACATAATAACGGATAAGCTCACAACAAGGGAAGTTAAGCCCATAGAGAAAAGTTTTAAGACCCAAGGGACGGTCGAGTAATCCACAAATCCTTTGGGGTTCCTTCGGGAGTGGCTGGAGAGTCCGCGAGTCATGCTAGGTACTCTCTTTTCTCTTTTCGTGTGGGACACCGAGTCATCCAAGTACCCGATGAACCCTGGTGTCAGAGTTTTTCAACCGCCTACTACCACGTGTAGGCCTCTAAAACGGTTACGACCGCCGTCTAAGTAATCATAGACAGCAACCGGGACCGACGGCTTAACGTGCCCTCCGAAGCACGGAACCATTTCTTTTCGGACAATCAGTTGGTTCACCCTGCAATGTCCTAACCAGACCGGGAACAAATTCACAAAGAGATAAATATCAACTTTTGTGAGTGTCCCACCGAGAATCGAACCCGGAACCTTTGCGTCGCAGGCGGTCGCACTACCACTGCGCCACATCGGCCGTCAGTTACTAAAAGGGTGCAAAAAGAGGGAACAGTTCTTATACAATAAACCGAGAACGAAAGCTAATTTAAGAAGTAAAATGAATCCAAACTTTTTTTTCCAATAGACGACCATAGAGGTATATCATTCCTCCTGGGTCTGCTGGTTTCCCTTAAGATTTGGTAGTTCCTAGCAAGTTTCCTAAAATCGCGTTAGTCCCAAATCCTTGTTTTATTATACTGCAATTTAGGAGTCGAATCTATATCGTCTTGGGTTACGATGGTTACATCGGCCTCGAAATTTTAGGCGTGTACAACAGTCCACTGCTCGATATGCCTCCCCTTATTGGGAGATATTCCCATACTCACCACGCTTGGCACGCGGATTGGCGAGCGCAGTGCAACATATTTTCTTCACAGGGAACGCTGCGCTACGCTTTCCCTGGATGAATTAATCCGTCAGTCGATTTTTACGACACCCACGGGTAGTATTGGAACACTTCACTTTTATTATAGGTACTGAAAACGTGTACCTACGTACTATCGTTGAAAATTATACATACATACATATATCACGCCTATAATCCCTTACGGGGTAGGCAGAGCGTAAACCGCTATAAAAAACGGACATTTACGCCACGTCTGACAAACATTTGAGAGTAATTTGGATTTTTATTTGAAATATAATTTGAAAATTATGGTCTCTATTAACGACATTTTATCGGGCAGATCTAATCAGTAATCACAGTAGACAAAATTATTTATTGTAATTTAAGAATTTAATTTAGCTTTATCATTATTCTAAGCCAGCATCAGACGGAAAGGTTACATAAAATCTTACCTCCACAAATTTGAATGCCAACTTTTGTTTTACTTTAGTCGGGTAAAAAGAGGGGTATGAACGGCCGGTACAAGGGCTTACAAAAGGTGTTTATTAAACAATGCCGCTTGTGTGTACTACAATGTGCAATGTAGGTCGTCATGTAGGAGCAAAAACGTTGCCTTATGAATGTTTTGTAGATCTCTGGCTCTGAGCTATGTTATGTTATGTGTGACTCATGTTATGTTGGATGATTATGTTTAGGATTGTGGTTTTTCTACGTGATACATATACTTGAATATTGATAATTTGTAAGTACTTGTTTTCCTTTCTGATGTGGGACGCTGAGTCAACGAATGACCCGATGTCCATTTAGGTCATTTAGGGGATTTAGGTAAATAGATATATTTAAAGAACACAGCTACTGTCGCGTTAATGACATATTGCCAATACTGTGAGCACATCTTGTTATACATAAAAAAAATAGCTGAGAATATTTTAAGGGGTGAACCAGTACGTGAAACTGAACAACTTTCCCCAAAGAACATAGGTCGAAATATGAAAAATATTTTGACCCTTCCATACTTAGTGTGTTACCCGGCCGGGATAATTTGTATGGGAGGGCCAATTTATTTTTTCATATTTCGACCTATGTTCCTCGGGAAAAGTTGTTCAGTTTCACGTACTGGTTCACCCCTTAAAATATTCTCAGCTATTTTTTTTACACCATGTATAAAATATACATACACATACATAAAATATATCTGAAAGGATATCGATCAATCCTTGGCAACAGGACGCTTTCCCGAAGTGTTTTGCATAACGGCTACGTTTTCTACAATAAAGTTTCAAGAAAAGATCTCCCCAGCTCTTTGAATGACAATAGCCTTATTTAACCATTCAAAGGTAGTCAATGATGTTAATTTAAATCTTTTAAAAATGTAAAGCTCAGCAAAGTGAACATGGACGAAAGAATTCTTGAGTTGCAGAGCGCTGTTCTATAAACACTTAACTTTCAGACTTTGTAAGTAATAAAACTGTAATTTTTGAGCTGCGAGACGTCGACGCGTCAATATATTTTCATTGCATTGTAAATGGGGAGGGTGGGATGGGCCGATAAACCGTTAGACGAGTATCTATCCAAGTTTAGGGCACCGAACCTTTCAGGAGCAGAGCGTGCCCCCGGGCTGCGAGCAAACAAGGAAAGTTCCACTCTTTTACGGCGCTATCTCGAATCGTATCTCGGCGATACATCTATATGGAAATAGATGCGTAGACAGCTGAAGTTATTCAATATTGGATAACAAGCCCGCGTACCCGCCGCGCGCCGTTTCAGCCGAGCTGGGACTGCATGTGAGCTCTCTCGCTTTATTCCGTCCGGAAATATGCAGCTTTCTGAATGGCGAATGCCTCTTTTCTATGATTTACAGCATTACTTTTAACCTATATTCTAGCTTTACTCTACTTTTATTATTTCTAGATAAAAAGACCAAAAGCTTGCTTTGTTTTATTTGCAAAATTCAGTAGATCAGTGGGTTTTTTCACCTTTCAATAAAATATTATTGTTTTGTAACAAATCACTTGTAAACTCAACCAATGGCAAAATTCTTTCCTCTTTCTAATCTCGCCGGAAAGCACTTATTTATAGATGTTTCTTTTATCTGTGTTTCGGTTTATTCATTTCTTGTACGGACGCGGCACCGTACCGGAAGATAGTCTACATAACGAACTACAGGAAACTTCGTCATACGAACTTAGCTAACATATATGAAGACTTGCTTACGAAACTTTGTGTAGGTGTTGTACGCTCTACTTAGAGTACGTTTCCTTTACAACTATGTATGTATCGGTGCACGGTACTTATGTGACTCATAGAAGAACTTGTAATTAAGAAAACCTGTATAGCTACCAAGCTGAACCAACTTTTAGCGGTTGTAAAAACCCCAGCACCTACGCTAGTTTAGTATCTCGGCAGTCAGATAGCGGTCTTAATTTTAGTTCCGTAAAACTCGTTTTACGTTAACTAGGTTAGGCTGTATTATGAAGTCCGAGTCCTTTTAGTTCTCTCGTTGTGGTCCGGGCAACTTCCTCGGAGCAATGGACGTTGAATAAAAGAAACCGCGGAGTGGTGCATTATCCAGGCTTTGTGATTAGCTGCCGGAGGTTGCGGGGAGCCATTTCTGACTTGGTCCGCGTTCAAATGTTGCCAAATGTAACATATTTACATGCCTTTTAATTGTCTGGTTACATCGAACGCTATTTGTAACTAAAGCTCCATTTGCAACGAATATCTTTTTGGATTCTTAGATGGTGCTTAAAAAATATATCTTTATTCACAAGAAATATCAGTAACAATATAGAGGCAAAGAAATGGTTTTAAATCGTATTTATTCGAATTGGACGGAAAGCTTTTTTATCCGTTTCTGGCTTCAGCCGAGGACAGTAATGTAATTGTATGGTACAAAGCATTCCGAAACCGTTGCGTGTCTTATTAAGTAATGTTGACAAGGAGCAAAACGTTTGAAGAATAAAATGCTTTCTAAGACGGAGGGGTGAGAAGCGAGAACCCCAATTTCGTATCAAGAGGGGCGCCAAAACCACTTCGTCCAGAGCCCCATAGGGGGCGCTCCTGCCCCAGTGACCTAGTGACACGGCGGCAAAGCAAAAAGCTTAGTGCGATTGAACAAACACACGGCAATACGTGTATTTGGACCCACGTCACCGTTTTACCGTTTTCGCGGAATGATTAATGCCTTCCTCAACATGTATAAATATAAGTTAGCCCTAAGCTTTTATGGTGAATAGCATTTCCACTGCAAATAACTATGAAGGAAGTTCGAACAACATTCCATCTTTACACTTTAGTCATTCTTATTCTTTTCGTGTGGGACACCGAGTCGACAAACGACCCGATGAGCCCTGGTGTAGTAGTAGTAGTACTCTGACATGGTTGTGTAACGACCGCCCTTGATTTTAGTTATTTTAAACGAAACAGAAAAATATCACTAGATACTATAGAGTTGTCTGCATAACTGCAGCGAAGACATTTTCTTTGGTATACCGTAGTCGTATATCACAATTTTCGGACAATAGAAGCGGAATATAGAGGCCTATGTCCAGCATTGGGCTAATGTAGGCTAATTAGATAGATAGAGCAGTAGAGTGTTGTAATAAGGACTATAAGACTCGTTCCGCATGACTGTTTCTCATAAACACCTATTAGAACGTACCTTTAATTATTTTATCTGTCCACTTAAGAACCTTACAAATTTTCTTCTCTTGTTCTACTTAGACCAGTCTTCCGCAAACTTTTTGTAGTCGAAGTGTACCAAAGAAAATGAAAATAATAACTATATTTAAAATCTCCTTTCCTTTTGGAGTAATCGTTATTAGATCTGCTCTCATCTAATCGTTCCTTCACCGCGATATACCCGTTAAGTGATTTAGATTACGTAATCAAAACGTAATATTGGATTAGAATACTATCACCCCATTTCTTTTCCAAGGGTGTCGCAAGTGGCGGCTAAGGTACTTGAGGGTTACATGTGTTTTGCTATTTTAGAACAAAGGCTGGCACGATTTTCATAAAACTAAACGTTTGTCAGACGGCGTAAATGTCCGTTTTTACGGCAGTTTACTCTCTGACTACTCCGGATGGGATTATAGGCGTGATGTTTGTAAGTATAAAATCGTCTACCCGCAAAGTAATCATGGTGTTGTCTATGTTGCATTCTCCTGAGACTAAACGCTTAACATAAGAATAGATAATAATACTGCGTATAGAAACGAAACTCCTTTGTCTGGGCCCCAAAAGCCGCGCTTTAAATACCTACTTCCCCCCGCAGCCCGTAACGCCCCGCACTCTCCCACGCTTTAAGTCGGGGCTGTCACGTGCCAATAATTTTATTCCAGACTAGCGGCCAGTCAAGCGGTTGCGACCGCTGCTAACAGTTTTCCCGTGGGAACAAAATATTTACCCGTTTTAAAGTCTTACCTTACCATTTTATATAGGTAGGTACAGAATTTTAAAATAGGTGCAAAACATACCTACGATACGAATGTGCTTATTTATCATTATCAGCTTACAACTTTGATTAACAATAAACTAACTAGATGCACAATCTCACTCAAAAAGTGTCCGCGGCAAAACTCTGCACATCACGTCAATCGTGCAGACTTTTCTTTTAGTATGACCTTGCTCGCTCGCAGCGCATCACGTGCCACAATGACGAAGTGTTCTGTCAAAAATTGTAAAAATGACTCGCGAAACGTGCTCAAAAAGGATGGTGTATCGTATTTCAGGTCAGTAATCCTCAAATATTATCATATTTTACAGAAATTCGTGTCTTTAAAGGTATTTTTTTATTAATTTCAATCTTTGTACACTAAAATAATCAAATGTAATAGTACGAAATTGTAGCACTGCATCCGTGCCTTTCCCTCTTTATCACGCAGCAATCGAATGCTAAAGCGCAAGCGAGACAAGACATATTTCGAGCGACGTTCGAAGTCTGTCGCATCACGCAGTCCTCTAGGACAGAGAAGTAGTGGAGTAGCTTATTAATTTTTTTCTGATGTCTGCTACATTAGCAGTACTGACGGTAATGTAAAGCTTTCCGTTTTTTTTTCTCGACTACCCATTTAAAATAAATGTATAATGTATAAGGGTTTATATCTACATTTCTAAACTAATTAATCCCTACAGAAATAAAGAGGAAAGATTTGTTTGTTTATTTTTTGTAAGAATTATCCTTCCGTACTTAACTTTTTCTCGAAACTTCTGAACGGTTAAATCGATTGGGTTGAAATTTTATATGGGTATGTCGGTGGTTTCCTGGATGATTTAAAATATAATTGGACTCGGTAGGTGGCGCTGCTATCGATATGTCAACTACTAAACGGGTTGACCGATTGGGTTGAAATTTTGTATGGGTGTTTCGATGGTTTTCTGGATGATTTAAAAATACAATTGAACCCGGTAGGGGGCGCTACTGTCGGTATGTCAACTACTAAATGGCTTGACTGATTGGGTTGAAATTTTTTATGAGTATTTCCATGGTTTTAGCAAACACGAATGTATTATGCGAAAACGCCTTATTCCCACGGGGAAAAGGATAGCAGCGGGTGAAACCGCTGGACATACCGATAGTTTGTATATAAAATGAAATTCATCATTCATCAGTGCAAATAACTTTAAGGGATGTATCTTTATAGCCACCAAATTAACAAATAAGTTGTTTAGTTTGATGAAACATGGTTCGAAATATAAAAAAACGTACTTATAATCTCGCTGTGAACTGTTCAATCGTGAATCAAAATTTTACCAAAATCATAGACTTTGAGTCTTTGAACCGCTTTTGTGTAAACGTATAGGGGTAATTTTGATTGTTGAATAATGCTGAAGTTTGCTAGTCCTATAATATTTATTTATTAGTGTTTCTAAATTTTCAGTTTTCCGCGCAACGCCATACGATGTTCTGAGTGGAGTTGTATTATAGCAAGAGATCGGAAAGAAGAATATTTTAGGCCAAAAACAGGATCTGTTGTATGTTCTGATCATTTTCATCAAACAGAAATTTATACAACTATCAAAGGCTTTAGAAGACTTGCTAAACATGCTAAACCTACTTTAAACGTAAGTATAATATATCTCATTTCTTTTTAAATAACGATCGGTTTAGTTAAACTACCTGCCTATAATCTGAGTATTTATATATATTTTTACATACAGATGAGTGACGATCAAAATGGAAATGATGAAAGTTCACCTCGCGATGATCAAACAAATAAAACACCATCTATTTTAAACGTAAGCATAAATTTGTCTCGAACTTTTTAAGATTACTATCGGTATAAACAATATAATCTGAGTATTTATAAATATATTTAATGTTACATACAGATGAGTGACAATCAATCTGGAAATGAAAACATTTCAGATCAAGATCATCAAACAATTAAAACACCACCTACCATACAGGTAATTGTTATATATCTCGAGGCATTCAGGTTTTAATCGGTTCATGTAATAATTTGAATATGTATATTTTCTTCCAGAATATCAATACAGTTGAAATCAACATAAATCCACTTCTTGGTAGCCCTGCAGTGTCATTTGTAAAGGTGCATACTTTGAATTTTGTACTGAAATGAACTTACATTCTTAAAAACTTACATTTTCATGTAAATTTTGTTTGTTTTAGGGCCCTAATATAGGCAAACAAGAGAAGAGTCCTACTTCTTCTTTAAGTATAGGATCTATTTTAGACACACCAAAAAAGACTGTATTGAAAAGAAGACTCAATTTATGTCAAAAAATGATTCAGAAGAAAAACAAGCAAATTAATAGACTTCAAAAACAAAATAAAAGACTTATTAAAAAGAACATCAGCTTAAAAAAGGCCTTGTCGATGCTTAAAAATAGAAAAGGCATTGATGAGTCTTTGTTTACTGAATTATCTGATAACATAGAGATAATAGAAACTTTTAATGCTATGTATCTGAAAAATATTAAGCAGAAAAAAAGACCGTTTTCTAAATATCCACCGGGTGTTAGGAAATTTGCACTCACATTTCATTTCTATTCTCCTTCGGCTTACAAGTACGTGAGACGGCTTTTTAACACCTGTTTGCCACATCCGAATACTTTGAGTAATTGGTACAGAAGTATAAATGCAGAACCTGGTTTTACAGCTGAAAGTTTTGATAGACTCAAAGACAAAGCTAAGAATACAAACAAAAAGATCATTGGAGCTTTAGTTGCAGATGAAATGTCTATAAGACAACAAAAAATATGGACCGGGAAAAAGTATGAAGGCTTAGTGGACATGGGTATGGGCACTGAAGATTCCGCAGTAATTGCCAGTCAAATATATGTCATAATGTTTGTCGCTATCAATGACTCTTTTAAAATTCCATTGGGATATTTTCTAATAGCGAGCCTAACAGCTGAAACAAAAGCAAATTTGTTATTGATTGCTTTGCGAAAATGCCATCAAGCCAATACTAAAGTTGCTTCCATAACTTTTGACGGTTGCAAAACAAATATTGCAACTATGAAAATTTTGGGATGCAATTTAGATACGAGTAACATAGAGTCAATGAAAACACACTTCAAACACCCATGTGCTGACTATAACGTAGTTGTGTTTCTTGATGCATGCCATATGATCAAATTAATGCGCAATGTATTTGAATCGCAAAAAACCATCAAAAATGGAGAAAATGCAGCTATTAAATGGAATTACATCACAAAACTTCACCAACTGCAAGAAGATAAGCAATTGCATTTAGCCAATAAACTCACAAACAGACATATAGAATTCAAAAATGAAATTATGAAGGTGAAACTGGCAACCCAGTTGCTAAGTCGAAGCGTTGCAAAAGCTATTCAATTTTGTGAGTCAAATTTGAATATGCTCGAATTCAAAAACTCTTCACCGACATCAGAATTCATAATGACAATGAACAACGTTTTTGACATATTGAATACTCGAAACTTACGTGATCATGGCTTGAAAAAACCACTGAGCCTCTCAAATGCCAGTGAAATTCTTGCAGTAATTAAAGGAGCCAAACAATACTTGGTTTCACTAAATATTGACATCCGTCGAAAACGTACAATAAAAACAAAAAATGAGTCAAGAGTGGAATTCAGAACTGAAAACGTGTTGCTGGTAAAATCACAATCAAACACGGGGGTATTGGGTTTGATTGTTTGCCTCGAAAGCTTAAAGTACCTTTACACAACCCTAATAGAAACAAAAGTTATGGATTTTTTACTGACATATAAAACGAGTCAAGACCACGTTGAATTATTTTTTGGAAATATCAGAAGCCAAGGTGGTTTTAACAACAACCCAAACAGCCGACAAGTAAAATCAGCGTACAAAAAATTATTGACACATTTAGAATTGAGTTCAAAGTTTTCTGGCAATGCAATCCCTTTAGACAACATTCCCATTTTGAGTGGTGAAAATAATGTGAATAATCTTAATCACACCTCTACTGGCTACCGTAGTGAAATTGAAGCTGAACAAGATAACACAGACGAGACAAATAATATCCCAAACAATTCTGATGACTGCGATGAATTATCTACCAATTGCGATATTTTATCACGTGGACTCGATACATCGACAACAACTTCTGATTATATCGACCAAATTGTAGGCTATATTTCCGGAAATGTAGTGAGAAAAATTCTAAAAACACTGAAATGTGAAATTTGCTCAAAGTCACTACTAGCAAAAGAAAAATTGCCATTCCATAATTTAATTGATCTTAGAAATATGGGAGGGCTATTTTATTCATCAAAAGACGTATTTCATTTATGTAAAAAAACTGAGATGACGATAAGACACTATCAGTGTACTGCAACCATTTTAAATCATTCAAAAATATTGTCAACAGTTTTAAAATCATTCATTAATACAAATAATCTAGATGACATTATTGAGCACAGTCTTCATTTTTGTAATCATAGAACCATCCTTATGAAAACAATAGTACAACTTTACATTAATACAAGATTTCATTACATTGCAAAAAAAGACAGCGAAAAAATTAAACAGAAGAGCAAAAGACAATTATATAATAAATTAACATTATTTCAGGGTAATTAATTAATGATTGCTTAAGAAAAAATAAAAATTACAATAAAATGTTTATTTTATTTTTAGTACCCACCCGCCCTATACACTTCTCCACTCTTGTCTATGTTCCGGCTCGATAAGCGATCCATGTGCGAGTGAGTACTTGAATCGCGTAACAAGATAGTAGTGTGCGCGTGCTATTGATATTGTACCCTTTTCGTGAGGCGTTAAGGTCCAAATTTGAATGAATATTTTTATGGTACAAATATAACGATAACTATATGTATGTCCAGTGCGGCTCGGACATTTTTTGGATGGCGTTGTTCCGTGATTGTGCATCTAGTTAGTTTATTGTTAATCAAAGGCTTACAATGACTTAGGCACCTAGGTAGTTTAAATTAGAAAATGGAAACTAGGTACCTACGTAAGTAAAAATAGGAGTACACACAACAATTACGTATAATAACGAATGGTAGGTACCTAGGTATTTCATCTCTCTTTAATCTCATCTCTAGGCAAATTAAAAAAACTTAGATGCGGAGTTTTCCTCGCATCACTTTTGCAGCCATACACACCACAATAATTCGGCATTGCTAAATTTTTCACAAAAAATGAAAATTCGACCCGCACGACGAACGTTTCCGCGGCGAAGCGCACTCCCGACTGAATTGTTCGCTAAGAGACAGCCAGACGGATTGACCTTGAGCGCGTCTGGAGCGGGAGTGTCATCTCTATGTGATTTCTACTCTATGCGCTTAACAAGAATGTATGGGCTATTTATTTGCCGGGGAGCAGGCTACGTGCCTCGGCTAGCCGCACGTTCCTCCCTAATAGCACTGGTCATCATAACATAACCACATCACAGAAATAATGCCGGGTTTATACTGGTTAGTCTACATATATAGTTAACCTGTGGTTTACACAGCGCTAGTCAGCCTGGCGAGGAGCTATGCACTGCTATACTCGCACGTGCGAGTTAGATAGCGGTTTTTGTGTTTTCACTCGTCTGTCACACGGCAGCAACTCGCTATGATAGCAGATCTTCCGTCACTCGCATCGTTTAGACGCGTACGCCAGTAGCTCGCTAGTACCAGCCGGGCAGCTTCGGAGCGACAACTTGCAAGACTGGGAAGTAGGTGCCGGTGTCGTGTAGGCAGCGAAGACGAGTCTACCTATTGGCGTCGAGTAGCTGCCTATTCGTCTACCGAGTAGCTGTGTAAACCAGGCCTAACGTCGCCGCGAGCTCAAGCTTCAGGCGAAGCGCAGCTTCTAAATTCAAACATGAACGCTTTTCCGTATTGAATACTCTCTATTGTTATTCTTTTTGTATCATGCATGTCCTAGTTAGAATTCACGTTATGAAACGGGACGCGGCCACGTGTTGCACACTTGAATAGAAACGAGACGCATCTGGACGTGACTTTGTGACTCGCTTTTTTTTACTTCCTCCGCAACGTTTCTTATCCTCCCCTTGTTTCAGAAAAGACAACTTAAATTAAAAGTCCCAAGTCTTGCCTGAAGTGGCGTCCGTTGTCCTCGACATCATTGTGAGTTGACGAAAGTTTATAATTAACGTTACGGAAAAATTTGAACTGAGGAAATCGAATGTTTCTCAAGTGTCGTTTAATCAAAGTCGCCGAATCGTGGAAAGGGGATCGTGATGGCGGAATCGAGCGAAGCGCTTCGTGGCGTCGGCGACAACTTTACAACTCCATTACATACCGCTTTACACCCGAGCTATATTTGGATACGCGTTGGATATGCAGATTCGTTATAAACCGTAAATAGAATGAGACCGAATCTCTTTTGCTCCACATATCCAATGTAAATCTTTCTTTTGGAAATGGATCACATGCATTAAAATAAAGACTACGGCACATGAAGCAATAGGAGTAAGTAAGTATAGATAGTATATTTATGGGTTTGTTATCAAAACAATCCAGTAGAAAAACCATTACGGAGCAACGTCGGCGCGGAACTCGGTGGGTGGAGTCGAATTAAGATTTAGTGCCGTTCGAATTGGCTTACTTGAATAAAAAATGTGAACGCTGCTCATTGGCAGACCTATTTATCACCCGCTGAAATTTAATAGCAGTTTCAATAGTTTTAATTTTACTTTTTGTATCCACGAATGTGATGAAGTGGGAATATACTTTCTCGTTTATCGTTTTGAATTTGAATGCACGTTGACTCAATTTCAGCTTGTTGTCTTATTAGGGCCTTAAGTATCGTCAAATGCCTAAAATTGCGTTAATACAAGTCAAATATTTGGAATAACTAATACTTGGATAAGTAAAGAAAAATTCTAGTGTTGTAGATTGAATTCAAGTAATATTTTTGGTTGAATGTTGTTGGATTTGCTTATGTTGTGTGTGTAAAGTGAACTTAATTTTTGTCATTAATTGCAAATGTTCTCTATAACGATTTAATTATTTCGTCCGATTTTATACAAAATAAAAGGTATTAACAATATTAATATTTTGTGTTGAGATATTATTTTATCTCGCATATTACGTATTAAAAACCCCCAGAAACGCGCTGAAATTTGCAAGAAATCTGATTGGGTGTTTCTCTCTGACGCAGCGGCAATGAAAAGGACAGTCGCTTCACCTTACCTCCTTAATCACTGGAAAAGAGCGTCGAACATAATGTGTACCTTGATTGATCTTAGAAGAAACTGGCTTAGTTTCCGTCCATCTACATTTCCTGCTAAGTATAGCAAACGGGAAACGGGAACGACTGGGCGTGTGCCTGGCTTAGCTTGATTCAGCTCCCTTGAGAGCCGTTTATGCAGAAGGCATTTATTTTCCATTCTACAGACACTGTTTTCTTTCCCCTCTTTCGTTGGTTACCTTGTGTAGGAGGTTATTGATTTGAGTTACAGAAATTGGGACAAGGATAACGGTATTATTATATTGTATCTTAGGTACCTACAACCGCTTAAGAAAATTAATTTATGTAGCATACTTATGTTTGTAGATATTTGTTCGAAGGAACCGTATAGTATAAAGGATTTCAGTTACACGCAAATACGGTTACAGTTGTTTATGAATATCACTGAATAATAATTAGTGCCGTGTGTTTAGTTTAGAATAGCATCACCCGAATTCTACCCCTGGGTGTCGCAAAAAGCGACTAAAGGATGAATTTGTCCAGGGAATTCCCTGTAAATGTTACATTTTTCACTGCATTGCGCACTGAACGCAAACTTAGATATTCCTGTTTAAACCTTTGTTACAGGCGTGGCATATCACTAATTTCGAGTTTACCAGATTTAAAAAACGATGTTATTATCGTTGCAGCATATCGGAGAAGGCTCAGCGAGTATGTCGAGCACTACGAGCCGCTGGAGTACGACGCGCGCGACGTGCACGCGCAGCACGTGCGCGCGCGCCGGTCGATCGACGCGCCCAGGGATCTGCGGCTCAGTTTCCGCGCGCACGGCCGTCACTTCAAGCTGCGGCTGCGGCGCGACCTGTCAGCCTTCACTGACGACTTCAGGGTAAGAAATTGCAGATAATTGCAGGTAGAATTAGATACATAGTGCAACAAAATAAACCTTACAACTAAACCGAAACGGTTCCAACTCATTCGGAGAGTTTGCTCAAGAGCTTCACGACCTTGTTCCACCAGCTCCCTTCTACCATCGGACATCCAGACGCACCGCCGGATACCATCCGTACCTGGTTGCCATTCCACCAATTCGGACTAAGCGCTTCCAGTCATCATTTATAATGCGCACTGCTAAAGAGTGGAACTCACTACCTGCGTCTATGTTTCCAAACGCATACAACCCTAATCTCTTCAAAGTAAGAGTGAACAGACTTCTTCTGGGTGAGCTCGCTCCATCTTAGACTCTGTCTCTGTCCTATGACCTAGACTAGATTCAAGAGTAAACCTATAGTAAAAAAAAACTAACAAGTTTGACGAGCAATCCTGTCGCTTCGTCTCGGCTTACAGCGTCATCAGCGTCCAAATTCCTGGTACCTAGACTAGAGTCAAGAGCAAACCCATCATTAATTTAAAAAAAAAATGCCACAGCCAGAGGTGTGGCGCTGGTTTTAAGTTGAGGCCGCTAGAGCTTACAACTAAGAAAAAAAAAAAAAATTATTACTGACTTGTCCGCTTGTAAGCTTCAACCTTTTAACTGTTTAGAGTAAAGTTAAAACTCCACTCAGGAGATGCCCAGTGTAAATGACTAAAAGCATGCTTATTATACGCGGATCAATCCAGGGAATGAACAGCAGCATTCGCTGTGAATACAACACCTTACATAACGCCCGCCAACCATATGGATCTTGCCTGCTAGTTCTCGTATAGATAAACCACAAACAATATAAACGTCTGAACTAACGACGCCTTAAACTCGCTATATCATCTTGTTTCAGGTCGAAGGCTCCAATGGGGAGCACCATGATGTGGATACATCGCACATATACCACGGCGAGCTCGCCGGTAAGTTTACTATCGAACACGATCCTTTCCGTATCAGAATACAAGCGACGTGCAAAGAATTGCACTGGAGACTGGAGTCGTACTTACGGGGTGTCAAGACGATTGCGAAGTTTGTAGTTTGTAGGTGGCGTGCGGACGGCAGGCGCTAGCACCCGCGAACCCGCCGGTATTGTGCCCGGGAGCCGGGAACACCGACGTTATCTACACCCGAGATAGAGCGCCATTGTTTGCCCTCGCCTCGAGGGAAAATTTAATAAGTCCCGCTCTCAGTATGTCGACCGCGATTGTGTTTCTCTTTAATCAAACAGAAGCCTGAACGTTCCCCGTCCCGCAGCCGGCGCGTATCCCCTTTCAGCATTAATAATTCGTGGAGAGCACTAAAACATATTTCTTTTTGCAATTACTGGCGGGGGTGGCGTCAAAGTCCCGGCTAATTGGGAGCTTTCGGCGGCCACTCGACTTTTAATGCCGGGCCGCCTCCGCCCGCCGAGGTTTGGGTGCGGGCGCTGCCGAGCACCTCGTCGCCTCCGCCACCGCTACCGCCGCCATCGCTACGCAGGCTTACCTCCGCGCGGACGCTATGTAAATAATTACTCTCTCCGAAACAATTCCTGACATTCTTGTTCCTGAAATGTTGATCAAATTCTTGCAAGAAATTCATAACAATTTCTGTCTTTACGTTAACGAGAACTTGCCCTGTCCTTCACAAAAATGTTACTTACTTTTATTTTCCTTTGTCCCAATGGTTGGTGGAGGTTTGGTTAAACCTGTTCTTTTCCTTTAAATCCGAGTTCATCTCTCTGCCGGTCCAGTGCTTTTTGCCGTTATGATTTTCACTTTTCAACTAGATTTCCACCGCCGAAAACGTGGGAACAATACCTGTTCATCAAATATCTGGTGCTGGCGATGTCCTTTTGTTATTGGAGAGCCATTAACAAATGCGGGCGCATTGTGGCATAGCCGGGGTACATTAGTGCGGGTCCAATGTTATGATCGTGAAAGTTTGGAGCAGTGTAAATGGATAAAGTTGTGAGGGTTTCATCGATCGCAGTTCGTCGCCCTACTTACCGCTGATGCACCTATTCAGTGCTCACTACCCAGCTACCGACGGCAACCGACGACGACGTTTTTGCATGCATGTCCCTCCGACCACAGTTTGCATTTGTAATAACTGCGAACGCTCCAACGGCTCCACGGTTTATTGCTCCCCCAGCTAAATACAACTACCTAATATACCGGACAATGCTGTGCTTGTTCTGTGATTATACCGTCTGTCGCATTTGTTTTGTTCAGACTCTTCTAAAATAGTTACTAGATCTAAGAGTCAACAAAAAGTATGCAACAACATAAACAGCCACAACAGTCCACTGCTAGACATGGGCGTCCCTCTATTGCGGGGGGGTACCCACGGGTAGTATTGAGGTGATGCTATTCCAAGCCGGCATCACACGGCAAAAAGTCCAGTATCAACCGATTTGAAACTTTAGTTAGGTCAATATTCGAATAAATTGATCGCGATATTTATCTAATGTTCATACTGTTGAATTAGCCGCTTTTTACGTGATAATTATATGTTTTGTAAAATTTTAGAGGCATAGGCATACGGAGCACTCCATAAAGCGAATGTAAACACTGCAACAAATTCCAATTTGTTGGATTATTTACCTACAACGCTACGAGCGATACCCACGTCGGTTACGTGGAGTAAATACTTGTGAAATACACTCGATGATAATATACGGCAGTAGGCAAGAGAGCCCGCACTCCGAGAGTCACAAAATATACGTGAATTTTTCGCTCCGCCCCTCTTAAATTCTACTGAAAAACATTTTTGGGGCTTGTGGTTTGCGCGAAAAGCATTTGCGTCTCCAACCTTCGTAATTTTATAATGCCTGCCTGCTGTGTTTTCGCACAAATACCGTAATTTATACAATTCCTTAGCAACGACGGCCATTTGCTTTTTCAATGAATTAAGATTGCTAATAATAAAATAATAAGCCGTTCAATTACATTTGTCTCGTTTGGAATACTGGTAACTCAAAACAAAACACACACATAACCCGCCTTTATCCCTTGTGGGGTAGGCAGAGCGATAACGGTCGTAAAATTCGGTCGCTATCGTCACGTCTGACAAATATTTAAGGGACGTTCCAGGAAAATCGTGTATATCACTATAGTGACAGGTTGTCAGACTATCGCCTAAAAATGTAATACACATGATACCCTTGAGTCCCTTAGTCGCCTCTTACGAGACCCGCGGGAAAGAAATGGGGTGATGCTATTCGAAGCCGGCATCACACGGCATACCTACTGGTACCTACTTGGATAATATCCAATGGATATCAATATATCTTACGTCCATCAACTCTCTTGTATACGTATATCGGATTCGTGATTCGAGTTACGCCCAATGATTTTCTAATGTTACGCCGTTTGGTTTGAACAAGCAATTTGTTTGGTTTAAAACATCTACTTATTACTAGGTATTACCACGGAATATATAATAGTAGTTCCTTATCACAGTTATGTGTTGAGAATCTGGACTGTATGTGACGAATTGAACGACGTTCTTCTATTTTTTTTATTTATATAATTGTATATTCTCATGTAAGTGACTTTGTATTTTTAATGAGAAAATTAAATATCTTTGAACCTAATTTGTATGGTATCGGTTGCAAAATTACACGCTCTCATTCCTAATTACTTGCTATGTATGTACCTACCTGGCTATGTATAGACTGGATTGGCTAAATCCGAATCTACTCAATAGACCTAATTTCAGGGCTCAATGAATCTCTCTAAGTATACAGGGTGTTAGGGAATAGCGCAAATTTACTCGAGGGTTCATTCAGCTCATGAAATTGAACTTTGAATGTAGCTCTGTAGCAAAATCGACATGGTTTTCATGCAAATCAACTCGAGCTGATATTTATTTTCTAGAGAAAGCGAAACCTTTCCCATAAAGTGTGAAACAAAAACTGTCCATTCAGTAGCATGAGCTGAGCAAACAACACGAAAGTTTTTGCTCTATTTCCCTAACATCCTGTATGATTAGAAACCTAATCTTTTGCGCAATTGAGGCTTTTCTGCCCTGGATAGGAACATTAGTAACATCTTTCGTGTTATGTATCTAGAGATGAAAGTAATGTGTGTAATCAATTAAAAGGACTGCAAGAAAATAGGCTGTTTTGTGACTCGAATCTTTTGTATGGATGTAATTCTACTGTGCTCCAAGTAAAGGTAGCAGTTAACAGTGACGAACACAATGCAGCATCGGAAGACATTACTGGTTTATTTGGATTACTGTAAAATAAAATTACGACTAGACCGTAGATATCGGATGTCGGTTAACCGCTGATCAGCCATTAATTTATGTACGACAATATGTTTTACGCAGAATTTTACGTTTCAATGTAAATTATACTTATCTTACTAGATTTCCGCCCAGCAGTTTCACCCGCTGCCACTCATTTTCCCGTGGTTATATATAATAGTTGTTTTCCTGCGGTAAACAGTGACCTATGTGTTATTCTAGGTTATACTCAACCTGTGTTCCAAATTTGATCCAAATCGGTCAAGCCGTTTGAGCGTGAAGAGGTAACAAACATACATACACACACACAGGTTTATAATATTAGTACGGATTTCGGCGTAACACAGCCGCTGCAATCTGACGACCTGTTTGTCGAGACCTGTCATGACGACACTTATGTCTGCTAATGCGTCTTGTCATCCACTGTTTAATCTTAGCAAAAAAAACCTCGGTATTTATAAGTTAAATTTAACGATGAAATTATTTAATCACCTCTACCGCACTATTATGTTATGTTATTTATTTATTGTATACTTTATTGCACATGGTACAAAAGGCAGACCTAATGCCACGTGGCATTCTCTAACGGCCAACCAAAGAGTAAGCGATACACTATAACGAAAATATTTGAATAGGTTTCGGAAATATCAAGGTACATATGTTTACGAAATAAGTGCGGTGTCTGTAATAAGAAGAGGAATTCAATAAGCTCGATGGACATGCTATCTCTCTCTCTTTTCGTGTGGGACACAAAGTCATCCAACGTCACGATGAACTCTGGTGTCAGACTTTCCTTTTATAATTTATAGAGCGCAGTAGAAGCGGAAATGGTAACCAAAAGAGAGGAGAGGGGAGAGGGAACCACAATGGTAACGCAGATATTGTCTCTGCGACACATTGTTACCATACCAACTGATATTCGGTGTCAATGTTCGTAATATGCTAATAGTCTCAAACAATATGTGAGGAATTAGAATAACTAATGCTTTAAATGACAAAATGACGGACTTATGTGAAACAATACTTTGATATTTATTTTTGAAAATAGTCTCATTGCCTCAAATTGCTGGTAACACTAGAACTGAAAAACAAGCTAAATAAATTAACCAGGATTACAATAAGTTGCAGATGAATTGTTTGAAACTTTCGCGGTCACACATAGTGACTCATACATACATACATATATCACGCCTTTATCCCTTGCGGGGTAGGCAGAGCGTAAACGGTCTCAAAAAACGGACATTTACGCCACGTCTGACAAACATTTGAGGGTCATTCAGAAAATTGTGTCTCGCAATAGTGACAGGTTGTCATCGCCTGAATTTGCAACACACCCTCGAGTCCCTTAGTCGCTTCTTTTGAAACCCACGGGAATAAAATGGGGTGATGCTATTCTAAGCCGGCATCACACGCAGGCGCGGTCACAGCCCTCAGTTTCGGGGGGGGTCATCGTGGCCGGCGGCTGACCCAAACCTTGGAATTACGGCGAAACCATTTTTTTAATAGTAGTAAAGGATTCGGCAGGCGCGGATCCAAGGTTTGGCTTAAGGGGGGGGGGGGCATTTTGAGTACCTATATTTCGTATTTAGAGGTTTTTTTTCTTCTTATTGCGAGTGAAGCGAGCCCGGCTTTTCACGTTTAAACTGGTGTGGTTCAAGCATCACTAAGGGAGAGTGTAAGAAGCAGAACTACAAAACAACACTTATTGCGAGCGAAGCGAGCCCGAGTTTTTACTTTTAGACTTGTGTAGTGCAAGCATTATTTAAGGAGATTAGTAGAGGCACCAACGAATTGCGAGCGAAGCGAGTTCGACTTTTTACGTTTAAACTGGTGTAGTGCAAGCATCACTAAGGGAGAATGAAAGTGGCACGAAACCAAAACAGCACTCATTGCGAGCGGAGCGAGCCCGACTTTTTACGTTTAGACTGGTGTAGTGCAAGCATAATTTAAGGAGATTAGTAGTAGTAGTATCCAGGCAAGCGATCATGTATGTCAGAGATTATATATGTGCGGGATTTTTTATTCGAAACCTATACAATTCACACATGCGGACGGGAACGGGGCTACGGTTTGACAGATAAGATACGAGGACTGTGAAGTTACGTGACGAGTGAGGTGATGTGATGTGAGCTATTTTCGTTGAATCTCGGAAAAATTGGGTGAAGCCGGTGAAAAGCGGTTCAGGGCAGTTTCTTTCTTTTTCTTAGGTTTCGGGGGGGGTCATGACCCCAATGACCCCCCCCCTGTGACCGCGCCTGATCACACGGCATAGGGTTTAGGTTTTCTTAGTGACTATATTTTTAAAATTTACTTAAACTGACAAAATGCACCCCTTGTCTTTAACTAGCTACCCTAGTAGGAGCTGGTAATAATAGCGTCAAATACACAGGGCTGAATTTATAATAGTAGGTACAGTCAGACTGTTAGATTATCTGCTCGTTACTCACGAAATTCGGTATGCTGAGATGGTCGAATTCAAGACAAGTCTCAAAACTATTTCGAGAATTTTATTATACTTTATTTACAATATCTACTAATTTTAATAAAAAGAAAGTGTAGTATTAATAAGAATTTAATAAAAATATCTTTATCCTTGATGACATATGTTTGACGCGTCATAACCTGAATATGCATTAATGCTTTTGTCATATTTAGAAAAAAAAGCGTAACTGTCATTTGTCGTGTCTAATATAAACTTTTTCTTTGTGCAGACAAATGCATTATAACATTGTTCCAAATATTGTGACGTCACGTCCTCAAAACTTTTGAAAAATTGTTTTGAAATAATGAAATTTAAAAAAAACGAAATAAAGAAATTAGTTCATTAAAACAAACCATAAAACAATGATCCGGCATACCGAATTAACATGTTCTTTGTGGTTTTTTAAAAACGAGATCTTTTTATTTATTTTATTAAAATTTTGTGAAACAGCCATGAAGTAACTTTGTAATAATCCTCGCAGAAGTTATGAATATACCTCATATTTTGCAATACCAAAAATGCTTTGGACGTTTTCAATAAGACAGTTCTTCATGATGTTAACACTCAAGAACTGTAGTAGATCAGTCATTGAAGTATAAACAAAATAAGCGAAGCGTATGTAACTAAGTCAAGTAGGTACATTTCGCAATAGTTATACGGTTTACCTACTTATCAGCGTGACTCAGAGGTACATTATAAAAGTGTTAACTGTTATTATTTCTAAGAATTGAATAAATAAGTAACCCAATATGTTAAGCTTATATGTGCATGACTGTACCCAACATAACAGTCCCCTGTACACCTGCAAATTATGTGACTCATCTGGCATCCACTGTCCCCTACAAACTGTAAGTTGGTTTGTAAATCGGTAATTTTATTTTATAATTCACGCGTGTGTTTTTATCGCCGCCCCTATACTAATTACAGACATACATATATCACGCCTTTATCCCTTTGCGGGGTAGGCAAAGCGTAAACGGCCGCAAAAAACGGTCATTTACGCCACGTCTGACAAATACATATTCGAGAGTCATTCGGAAAACTGAGTATCGCCATGGCGATGGGCTGACAACCTAGCCCTTCGCCTAAAATTGCAATACACACTCTCGAGTCCCATCGCCGCCAAGTGCCAATGTTTATGTATCTTTAGGTTCGGACATTTTGCATCCCAACTCAATGAGGTGCAGTGGGCAAAAAAAATCAATCGCGCAAGGTTGGATAGTGTTCGGAATTTAGTATCCCATTTCATGAAATCTTCAAATAATTAGACGATATTCTTCTTAGTCATACTTCAAAATATATGCCCATAAACTGTGGGCTCAAAATACGATCAATTTTATGCCTCGATAGAAAAAAAACGCAAACCTCTAACTTTGCGATGGTCCGTTTTTTAGACCAAAAACCTGAACTATTTGATTGTTATTCATCATTTCAAATTTTATTTAGAGTCCTCTTCTTTCTCATGAAATGAGTAATGACTTTTTGGACTTACTTTTTGAAATATATGGGATTACCGTCAGAACCTTGCCACGATAAAATCGCGCTCGTACAATTTATTCGAAATTTACGAAAATACTGTGTTTTCGCATCTAAAAACATAGTAATTGTGTAGATAGTGTGTTTCGGAAGCTGTGTTAGTGTTATTTGTGCATAAAGACTTGATTTAACTAGTTAAAATAGTGAGAATAAGTGAACATTTGACAATTGCTGAGCTCAAATTATTTACATACCCTCATAAAAATTACTTCTTGTGACTTATTTATATCAACTGTCAAAACCAGTGTTGCCAGTAAAAACTTATAAAAACTGCCAACCTACCTAAAAATGACTGGCAATAAAAAAAGCCCTGCACCAAATGCTGGGCTCGGAAAGTGCTCGAAGTGCAACAAGCTGCCCAATGAAAAAAAGCTAGCGGTCATGTGCGACTCGTGCAGAAGTGTTGTGTGTGGGGATTGTCATGGTCTATCGCCGACAGAAGTACGCGTGTTCGAATTAAAAACAGTAGCTCGCGTTATTAGTTTTCTGTGCGGAGATTGCAAGGCCGCAATGACGAAGCTGCCCATGATAATGAAGAAGCTCGAGGAGCTCACCGCAGAGGTGCAGCAATTACGGTTGCGTCAGAGCATGCTTGCCACTGAATCTGCGATCCAAGAAATAAGTGAGAGGGCTAACCGCGCCAACAATGTGATTATTTATAATGTTGAAGAATCATCTAGCGATGACTCGGAAGAAAGAAAGGAGCATGATAAAAAAGAATGTATAAAAGTGATTGACAGTGTCACCAATAAAATAGAGTGTAGCCGGGTAAAGGTGTTTCGTTTAGGCGCACCAAAAGCTAACCCTAACGACCCCCCACGACCCATCAAGGTTGTTTTAAACAGCAAAAGAGATGCGGTGGAGTTACTCCGCAATAGATCCAAGCTAGCGAAGCCTTCCTCGGTTGTAGCTGACCTAACACCTATGCAAAGAGAATACATGAAACATCTCCGGGAAGAATTGGATAAACGCATCACTAATGGGGAGACGGACATCACGATTAAATATGTTCGAGGTCACCCACAAATTGTAAAAAAGCCAAAAAACCATTAACCCTCTCAAAAACTAATCAGTCTACATCTATTAAAAAAACTACCTCAGCATGTAAAACAATTAACAAATCACTACCAATTTATACAATTAAAATTTTTTATACTAATATTCAATCAATAACATCTAAGCTGGACTTATTAATTGCAAGAATTAGCAATGAGGAGCCTACTTTCATAATTCTAACTGAAACCTGGTTAAAACCTGAAATCCCTGACACTATGGTAAAAATTCCCGGCTATGACTTATTTAGAGATGACAGAATGACCAAAAGAAGTGGTGGAGTGGCTATATACGCCACAAACAGATTAGACTTTGTCACTTGTAAGCTGAGTACTAATTATAACAAAAAAAAGGAAGCGTGGGAGTGCCTGTGGCTAGATGTGAAAATAGGTAATACAAAGTTTTTGTTATGTGGTGTTTACAGAGGCCATGACTCGACCCTGGAACGAGACAACATTCTACTCGAGGAACTAAAACTAGCATCTGAAACCCAAACAGTAATCATAATGGGTGACTTCAACTACGCTGGTGTAAAATGGCCCTTGCTTAACTGTGGATACCTTACACCAAGAGAAGATCATTTTGTACAATGGTTCAATAGCAGCAATTTTGATCAATTAGTGGACAAGCATACTCGGTATAGGGATGGAAACCAACCATCAACTCTAGACTTGATCCTAACCAATGATGATGCTCTGATAGCCCATGTCAACCACCAAGCGCCAATTGGCAAGAGTGACCATACTTGCCTCCTGTCAACTATAGAAATCGAAGCTGTAATTCACAACACTACACCTGTCACTAAATGGAATTATCAAAAAGCAGATTATGACAAAATTTGTAAAATGTTACTCGAATCACTTCCTGGGGAAATAGAATTTTTGGACTGTGTTGAGAAACAATATGAAGTTTTTCTTAGGGAAGTTAATAGAGCCACTCTTTTACATGTACCACGCATCAAAATAAACAATACAAAAGTTATGAATAAACCATGGGTTTCAAAAGACATAAAGACACTTTCGGAACAAAAACTACATCTCTGGAATAGATACATGATCACTGGATTAGATGAAACATACAAGAAGTACAGAAAACTGAATAACAGGCTAACTAATTGGAGTAAGTCATCGCGCACCAAATTTGAACAGAACCTTATAAATGCTGGACCGAAGAAGTTCTATTCTTACATCAGCCAACAGTTGGCATCAAAAGTAAGCGTACCACGTGTGCTACAAAATAAAGAAGGGAATTTGGTCACTGCTGCCTTTGATATTGCAGAAGCATTTGCTGACCAGTTTGAAGACGTCTTCCAAAAAGAACCACAAACACCGCTTCCTGTTCTTGATCCCTCTCTCAGAATAGAAGAAAGTATTGCAGAAATTGAATTTACACCAGATAAGATCCAAAAATCATTAAATGAGATAAAATCAGACTCATCTCCCGGACCAGATAACATACCTGCTAGATTTCTACAAAAATGTGATCTTGCCAATACATTAGCAACAATAATGCAGAGATCGTACGAAAATGGTTTATTGCCGTCACAATGGAAAACTGCAACAGTAACTCCAATATTTAAAAAAGGTAGCAAACTGGTCCCAGCCAACTATAGGCCTATAAGCCTGACAAGTGTGATCTGCAAGGTTATGGAAAAGATAATAGTTAAGCATATCCGGCAATTTATCTCAAGACACAAAATAATTGGAAATCAGCAACATGGATTTTGCCCTCATAGATCAACGGTATCAAACCTACTGTCATGCCTATCATCATGGACTCACAGTTTCAACACGAGAGAGCCAGTTGATGTTATTTATTTAGACTACGAGAAAGCCTTTGATAAAGTCCCTATTACAAGACTTCTACAAAAACTGGATTGTATCGGCATAAGAGGTAAATTACTCAAATGGATCGAGGCCTTTCTGCGTGACAGAAGCTTTCGAGTTAGAATCGGTGAAGTTTTATCTGAGCAGCATGCCATCCAAAGTGGGGTACCACAAGGCTCAGTTTTAGGCCCAGTTCTATACATCATCTTCACTTTTGACCTGCCACGTGGCCTCCAATGCGACGTTAGTATATTCGCCGACGATACTAAAATTTTCGCAAACCCTCTGGTCGACTACGATAAAATTCAAAAAGATTTGGACGCAGTTGCTAACTGGTCTAAAGAATGGTTGATTAACCTAAACGCAGCAAAATGCACTGTCTTGCATATTGGAAGCCGAAATCCTCACTTGACCTACAAGTTAGGTGGCACTGATTTAAAGGAAACGAAAACTCAAGTAGACCTAGGCGTCATCATCTCTGAGAACCTGAAATGGGAACATCATGTGGCATCGATATCCAAGAAAGCCAAAAGTCTAATCTACCTAATCAGAAAAGCATTTGGTATCCTGACTCCAGAGATGATGATCAAAATACATAAAACCTATGTAAGACCCATACTGGAATACGCCTTTCAAATCTGGAACCCATATTTTATCAAGGATATTGACCTGCTTGAGAAAGTCCAACGTAGCTTTACTAAAGTACCACGGCAACTTAAAAACCGAACTTATGATGACAGACTACAGCTACTGAAACTAACTTCCCTCAAAGAGCGAAGGGAACGTGGAGACTTGATCGAGACATTCAAAATTCTAAATGGTCACTATGATCTGGATAATTTTGAAGAAATATTCGAATATGACAAGAACACTCGACTGCGTGGCCATCATCTCAAATTAAAGGCGCAAAGATCTCACAACAACCCGCACAAACACTTTCTGACTAACCGAGTGGTCAAACCGTGGAATGACCTGCCTCACAGTGTAGTTTCGGCAACTAGCATAAATGCATTTAAAAACAAACTAGACGAACATCAAAAACAGTGTCGTGGCAAATCAAAAATTTAACATAAATAACTAAAGTGAACTATAAGTGCTATATAGTGACGAACTTGAACAGTGAATAATAGGATGCAGGCATTATCAGTTGTTTCAACTGCCTGCCTGTTCAAATAAATAATAATAATAATAATAATATATGTTTAAATAGTTTAATAAATTAAACAAATCTTCGATTTTCCGGATGTGAGCCGTCATCGTCTATTTCTGTCTAATGCAGCGAAAAGGAAAGGGAGGGACTTACTTTTTGGGACTTATGCGGCCTTAATCAACATATTACCACTTCAGTTCTTCGTAGAGTTAAGAATAACTGGTTAAACTTGAGTAGGTTAAAGTGATACAGATAGGAGATTAATTTGGATTAATTTAAATTGTGAAATTAATTGTATGCTAATTAGTGTGCGATGAATAATTTATTGTGATGATATGAGTATTAAACCAAAGCTCTTAATGTAGGTATCTCATTGATGAATGTACCAATGTCAATGTCCAAACATTGGGTGACAATAATATTGTATATTTTTTTTAATAACCAATTATTTTAAAGCGTGTGTAGAAAATTAATCCTTTGAGACCTATTCAAATGCAAGGGGTGAATATTGAATTACATTTTAGATGATTACTCATAAATTACACCAAATTACCTTCCTCATAAATAACATCAAACTTACGTAATAAAACAAAATAGCGTTCAATAGTGAAAGACAATGTTGGCACTGTCTAAAAACAATACTTTTGACATAATCAATCAAAAATTATACACCAGTTTTACGCTCACATACACACATATCACGTCTATTATCCCTTGCAGGGTTGGCAGAGCGTAAACCGCCACAAAAAACGGTCATTTACGCCACGTCTGACAAATATACCTATAGGAAGGTAATTTGGAAAATTTTGTATCACTATAGTGACAGGTTATCAGCCCATCGCCTTAAACCCTTCTTACACCTTCGAGTCCCTTAGTCGCCTCTTACGACACCCACGGGAAAGAAATGGGGTGATGCTATTCTAGGCAGTCATCATACAGCCATATTTTTACAGCTGTAAATATGTGGCTATAACCAATCTACCTTCTGTATTTATCGTGTGCTTCAGTTGGCCTATTATGAACCCAGTATTAGTAAAGTAATCGGACATTTTCCATTTTCCTGTTATCGAAAATGATTTAATTTTATTTCCTTCCTATTAAACTTATTCATGCAACAGGAAAAAATAAAATAATCTTTATTAAATTTAAGCTAAATTTAACCTACAATACAACTATTTTGTTATTTTTGTAATCAGTAAACCGCACAATCAGTTGGGTTAACCACATGTTGTCATGTTTTTTCATAGGTTTTGAACTTTAAGTGAGAGAAGTAGGTAGATACAGCCCTTAATTCAGGATAAAAATTCTCATATCTTACCTTAAATTCGTGCTGACTCTTTCCGTCGAATAGGTTCAGAAAAAGTTAGGAAATATCAAAGTCCTGTCATATTTAAAAATTTCTGGCAGGTTCTTCGCAATTTCTAGTCAATTTAGTTACCATTGTTTTCATCGTGCCTTATTCTGATAGTTAACACCTTATATGCGTCAAATATTAAGACATGACATGACTAAGATATCTCCTATCCTTTTCTTAACCTATTTGACGGAAGGTGACAGCACAAATTTTAGGTAAGTTTGGAGAATTTATATCCCGAATTGAGGGCACAAACACTGGTACATCCGCTGTACCACGGGTAGATGAGGGGTTAATCTGATTTATAATTTCTATTACTTCCATCATCCATCACCAGTCGTTAACACTCTGCCTACCCTGCAGAGGATTAAGACGTGATTTATGTATGTATGTAATGTATCCATTGCCATCATCACGCCGAACCACCGTAGGTGTGAGGCGCATAATGCATCTTCTATATGAATAAATGAAAACTTTTAAAAACATGACTGCTTTCTGAGATAAATCCTAGCCTATGAAACTCGGGATAATGTAAGGATTCTTCTGATACAATTTCCATTTGAATCTGTTCTGTGGTTAACGATTTACAGTCCTTTAAAGAATCGCACATAAATACATACATGAACTCTTATAAAAATATTAAAGTCCTTTTTTGGTCGTGTAAAAATAAACTCAGTCAATTAACCAAAGCAGCCCTGTACAAGTAAAAGATAGATTTGTTAGATAGCCTAGCTTTTTTTGGTTCACTTCTGTTGTGTATTTTCTACTTAATACAGTGAACGAGAGTAATACAGATATTTGTATTTCTATTTAGATTAAACTCAAAAGCCGTTGCTTAGTTTTTAAGATCCAAGCATACAATGGGTCTCGACTTCATTTATAATATTTTGTTATAAGGAAATACATGTGAAATTAGCCAAACTGTGTGATACCGGCTTGGAATACCATCACCCCAAAACACGTTAAAAACAGCGACTGAAAGCAATATCTTGCACTGCGCTCGCCAATCCCCTTGCCAAGCGTGGTGAGTATGGCAATACCCTTCAAAATAGGAAGACCCATGTCCAACAGTGGACTGTTGTGGCTTTTAATGTCATCAAACAACAAGACGGCACACCACTCATCGGAATGCGACTTTATTTTATACTATTTAGTGATTAACAACACACACACACACACAAACACACAGATTCAGCAATAAACGAAAAAAGAAAAGAAGTTTAAGATAAAATTGGTTATCACACAGTTAAACACACGTGTGCTGCAGCGATGCCTATCAAACTCTTCGTTAAAAACGAATTTCTAAAGATGGATGCTCTCGGCGAGATAAATAGTGAAAGCTTAGCTAATGAAGTTGAAATTGTTTGTTACAGACGATCCGACGTCGGCGGTGTTCGGCTCGGTGACAGACGGCGTGTTCGAGGGCAAGATAATGGCCAAGGACGGGTCGTACTACATCGAGCACGCGAGACGGTACTTCCCGCCCAACGGCACGCGGACCAAGGTGCACTCGGTGATTTACCGCGAGGGCGACGTGAACGACCCTTACGCGCATCGCCGCCACGGTAAGTCATACCATAGCATGTTATCCACCATTGATGCCACCAAACCATTAATGCTACTCAGCCTGTTGGCAGACACAGGGTACCCCACTGTACCTTTATGTCTGAGAGGTGGTCTCTCGAGAACCTGCTTACTCCACCGTCCGTTGGTTCTACGACAGATGCGCGCAGCCCACTGCCACTTTAGTTTGCTACACTTCCAGACTTTTTGTATGCAACAGACGAAGCCGGCACATTTGCTTTTCAGTTTAGTTAATATTAGACATGTTTCGGGTAGATTTTCTTCGGTACTCTGTTTGGGCGCCCTTAGATGAACTGGCACGCTAAACGCAGATCCCGTACAATCACTACGTTCATAAGAAACCCTATTTCTCTGCTCAGAACGACCTGCATTACATTATTTTATTTACATATCTAGCTAGATCCTGGCTTAACTGTACCTTTACGAGTAGGTATACCTATAATAATTTAAAACTTTGAAACTCTCCGGGAAGGAATATTGAATGTTTAAAACAACCGATAACGAAATTCGCCTCGTGCGTAAAATCACCGTGCTAGCAACGTGAAAAATTACCGTGAACCACGTATGATTCATGAATTGTTATTTATCAGCTATCACCGTTAAATCAATTTTACAGTAAGATTATTGTGCAATAATAAACTTGGCAAAACAAACACCAACATGAAACCTTCGGCAAGGCCTTCAATGATGAAATTACTTTGGCCGTGTTCCGTGAAACTTTATTACTTTGCAACTCGGCTGTCTTTACTTAGTCTGTAGTAAATAGCCCTCGGCAATAACAACTAAACTAACTAAACGCTGTACGTGACGAAGTTACGACGAACTTTACGTCGCCAAATCGCACAAGCGTTTAATGCACTTACACTTGCGACTGACTAGATTACAAGCGCTACCTTGTCTTTGACATGACAAGTTGAATTCGCCGTAACTCCTGTTTCATTGTGTGTGAATAGAATCGAGTTCTTAGGCTTGGCATCCAAATGTAGTTAATTGAGACAGGTTCTGGCCGGGTTGAGTATTTCTTGTTGGCATGACATTGCTTGTATCCCTAGATTTTCCTATTCTCAACGCAAAACCCGTTACACGGACTGAATATTGTAAATGGTTCTTCATGAAAGTGATACCCGTGATACCAGACCTTTGGCGTGGCAGCTCCTAAAAAATTGGATGTAGGGAAAGTGATTGTTCTGGCATTCGCTTAAATATTCCTCACGAAGCATGGGAAAATCTTTATGATCCCTGATCCCACTGATTCACCCTCAGCTTTGGTTTTTCCAAGGATCGATTCTTTTCCCTACTTCTGCGTAAATGGATACTCAGCCTTAATGTTTTTTTATTAATTAGACAACATGATTAATCCCCTGCGACTTGTCAGGTGGAGCCTATGATATTCCTCGCAAGTACACGTCAAGCTCAGGCTGGGTTAGACAGTTTGGAATTTGGGCCGTTCTTATGCCGCGCGCATAACACTTACATTGGCGGTTTGAGTGTCTAACGTGAGCTCGACTGATCAGCACCACATAACCTACCTATTTAAGAGATAAACTTATACTGCTTATTATAACTGTATAAAAAGCAGTATATGTTGATCCCTGAAATGGGTTTATGCTGCTGATAGTACATCGTGAAAGTTCCACCGTGTGTCGCACAGCAAATGAATTGCAAGGTCGTTTAACAAAGTTTAATCCCATTCCGCTCGCGCTGTCGCCGGCTGATTACGGCATGCGGTGCGGTGTGCATGAGCTGAGCGGCATTAGGAAACTACTAATGGAATACCTGGCTCAATTGGGAGACGGTAATTTGATGCCATGAACGATTTATCACTGAGAATGCAACACATCGCAATGGGTGTCGTAATATGCGATCCTAAGCGTAAAGGATGAATACAGGGAATCGGCAGCTGCATACATTGTTATATTAACAATGCACTTTGCTGTCCAACTCACCTGCCAATAGGGCTCATGCCCAAAAGCGGACTGTTGTTGCTGCTGATGTGACAAACTTTTACGGAAAAATGATTTGTTGCAAAAAATGTGGACCTGTTTTTTCGTGCCCTATATTTTAACATAACATAAATAACATAACATAACATAAATATACTTTATTGCACAAAAACAAGAAATGGACATACATAAAGAAAAGAAAGAGTACAATATAGGCGGTCTTATAGCTAGGTAGCTATTTCTACCAGACAACCTTAGGGTAAAGGAGAGTAGATTTGAGATGCGGGATAGTGCTTTTACGGTTCTATAAAATACATATACAATAACACCTACATATTTTACATAAATAACAATATGAGTAAACTACTACATACCTTATATTACAATAAACTAATACATATACATTATTATAGAGAAATATGCATGTTCATTCAGATTAAATGGACAGGGGAGAAAAACAAAACAGTATAAGTGAAAATCACTTTTCGGACAGATAGTGTGATCTGACTCGCGCCTTAAAGCTTTCAAGAGACGGAGCACGTCTGATATCCTCCGGTAGGGCATTCCACAATTTGATAGCTTGCACAGAGAAGGACTTGGCGTAAAATTCTGTTCTGTGAGGAATCATGCTCAATGTAAGATTATGGCTGGATCGAAGATTACGGGTTAAAGTAGAAGAGTGGAAAGTGAAGCGATCTTTTAAGTAGGAAGGAGTGTTTGAAAGTGAAAGGATAGAGTAAAGTAACGAAAGAATATGACAGTCTCTTCTACGGGTGATTGAGAGCCATTTTAGCTTGGAGCGATGCTCCGACACATGGTCATATTTACGAAGCCCAAAGATAAATCTTATACATAGATTCTGCAGACGTTCGAGTTTACTCAGCAACTGCGATGATAAATCGGGGTAGCAAACGTCTGCATAGTCCAGTATTGGAAGGAAAACAGAGTGTGCCAAGGAAATCTTTGTTTTGGTGGGCAACAAGTTTTTGAGGCGCTTTAGCGAGCCATACGCAGCAAACACCCTCCTGCTGACTTCCGAAACTTGAGGCTTCCATGATAAATTTTCGTCAAAGATAACGCCAAGATTTTTTACCTTCTCACTAAAAGGTATTGCGATACCATCAAAAATAACATTCGGGAGAGAAATGCGGTCAACTCGAGAGATATACCAAGGGCTACCTATTAATATAGTCTGAGTTTTGGTGGGATTGATTTTTAAACCAAAATTTCGGCTCCATTCAGCAATACACCTTAGATCTCGATTAGTGATATCGATGGCGTCAGAGAGGTCAGTTAAAGGAGCTTTCGTGTAAATCTGCAAATCATCGGCATAAAGATGATAAGAAGAAGCAAGAGGGAGAGTGATAGAATTGATAAAAATGGAAAATAAAAGAGGCGATAGCACGCCACCTTGAGGCACGCCAGCAACAGCATCACTCCACGAAGAAAAAGACTCTTCAATGCGTATGCGCTGCCGTCGGCCAAAAAGGTAACTATGCAACCAGTCAATCACCTCTGGTGATAGATTTAGTGTGCGTAACATAGCAAGGAGAATGTCAAAATCAACGGTGCCAAAAGCATTACTAAAATCTAGTAATGTTAACACCGTTAACTCCTGGTTCTCCATGCCTGCTCGTATGTCGTCGGAGATGTTGACAAGTGCAGTAGTCGTACTATGACCGGAGCGAAAACCGGATTGGAAGGGATTCAAAAGGTTGTTAGCAGTAAGAAACGAGATGAGTTGCTGATGTACCAACCTTTCGAGGACTTTGGAGAGGAAAGGAAGAATGGATATGGGTCGATATTCGGAACATGAACTAGGATTGGATTTTTTAGGCAAGGGAATGATTTGCGCTTCCTTCCAAATGGTAGGAAACACACCACAGGACAAGGATTGGTTAAAGATTTTGACAATGACAGGGGAGAGGATATCAAGGAGAGGAATAATCATAGAACGACTAATGCAGTCACTACCGACCGCGTTAGAGGTGATTTCTTTGATATGTTTTTGGACATCATCAGCCGTGGTTGAGCAAAAAGTAAAAGAAGGAAAGTTAGGTATCGGCAAAGAAGAGAGGTAGTTAAGGGTACTATTTTTAATTGCAGTATCCATCTCTGCAACTGATGTAAAGTGGCGATTTAAGGAATCGATATCAATGAAGTTTGAGGAAGAGGGAGAGCGTGACTTGCCAACTCCAAGCTTTCTAAGGAAAGGCCAGACTTTTGCTGGGTTACCGTTTTCTAAATTTTTGTGGATATTACGGCGCTGCAAATCCCTTATTTTAGTGTTGCACCGATTCCTGACCTTGCGATATCTCTCACGATTCTTCTCCGAGGAATTCATCTTGTATTTGGTTTTTGCTCGAGTTTTCTTAGCCATGTGTTCTCGCATTTCGTCATCAAGCCACGGAGCAGGAAGATGTTTTACGCGAACAGGTCGCACAGGTGCATGAGTGTCGTAAAGCTCATTAAGGTGGGAATTCAATAATGCCACTTGATCATCGACCGAGTCTAGATCCTCCAACGCCGCCCAATCAATTTTTCTCGCATCCTCTCGTAGCTTCTCTACGTTCATGCCAGAAAAGTTGCGCAGAAGAAGTGTTCTGGCCTTAACTTTGGGTGGTCTGATCCGGTATGATAAGTATAGAAGATCGTGGTACGAGAATTCATCTGCTGAAAGCTGACCGCTTTTTACAGCATGGTCAGGGGAAGAGACTATAATTAGGTCGAGAAGAGAAGGTGTGGAATTTGGAAAGTGGTGGGTTGAGTTTAGTGGAAGAATATGTAAAGAGCAAGATTGAACAAGTGAATTAAGTTTTTTAGAGTGGTTGTCATTCTTTAAAAGACATGTGTTAAAATCACCCAGAATAATTGTATGGCTATAAGTAGGACATAAATCTTCAAGAAGGCGCTCAAGGGAATCGTAATAATCGTTGTTGAGCGATGGGTTGTAGTATACACCAAGGAGAACCTTCATGTGGGAAATAGTAATTTCCAAGAATAGATGTTCAGCCGTACCAGTAGGAGGAGGTTGAGGTGATTTGCTTATTATACTGAACTGAATATTTGGTCGAATATAAATAGCTACGCCCCCGCCGTGTGTAGTACGGTCATTACGGACTAATACGAAACCTGGGATCAAATAAGACGTTGAAGGAAGAGAGGGGTTTAACCATGTTTCAGAGACCAGGATCGCTTGTATATTCTTGTTGTCAAGTGAGGCAAGCATGTCATGATAGTGGGCTGGTATGCTCTGCGCATTAATGTGCACTACATTGAAATTTTTCTTTCGGTCGGAAAAAGTCGCTTCAAGAGCATCACAGAGTGGAAGAGGAAGAGATTGAAAACTGTCGTTGGATTTAGAACTAGATAACATAACATACCTCCTTTACAGCAATTCGTATTCAAACCAGGTAACGGGCACAAATATTTGCGAGTGCCATATCGTTCAGAGGCGGGCCACCGCTGAACACCACCCAATTAAGCAAAATGTGTGCAACAAAATTAATCCCACTTCTGATAACGTAGCGTGCACTGCATTGTGCATAGACATATTAGCGGTAACATAGGGAAATTCCCACAAATTTATAGCTCTACGATTCATCGGTTACACTCGTAAATTCTCTAGCATTATCATTCTGAACTGTGGTACTCGACAATTCAACATGGCCGTTATTTACAACTTCAATATCTTTTAGCCCCATTAAACTTAACAGGCTTTGTAACTTTATACAATTCATTTTTTTCAAATTCGAAATATGCCTGAAAGTAATTGCGTGTCAATCAGGCTTTACTTTGATTTCGTTTAGCTTCAGTTACGAGTATGTTAATGGAGTCATGAATATGTAAACGCTGAAAGGTTTGCAAAAGTATTTCAAACACTGTAATAAACTCTGTTGCCAAGCGGTTATTACGTTAAGTTATGTTTTTAAGGATTTGCAAAAATAAGTATAAATGGTAGATAAATGGAAACCCCTGTCAGTGTTAAACTATCAATATTCGACAAGCAATAATAGTGTCATGGCGTAACATCATAGCACAGATTGAACGAGTATAATAGTACCAGAGTAATAGTTTGCCATCCCTGCTAAACTTGCGTTTATAGTTCCAAAGAGAAATCAGAATTCTGAATAAGTGTTTCTACCTACTAATGTTCGTCGAGCAATGCTGTCGATTCGCCTCGGCTTACAGCGTCATCAGCGTCCGAATTCCTGGTTAAATATTCATCGCGCTGCAGCAGGCCCCCTGCCGCCGCCGCCCCGGTGGTGCCTGTAGGCAGGCAGCGCAGAAATGGTAATTTCACGTCAACAACTAGCCGCGTGCCGGTGTTGCCTGCTGCATTGATACAAGTGTCTATTATATGAAGTAACTAATTATATGAATAACAACCTTGTGCAACCTTGTCTATTATCTTCAAAGTAAGAGTGAACAGGCTTCTTCTGGGTGAGCTCGCTCCATCTTAGACTCTGTCTCTGTCCTATGACCTAGACTAGATTCAAGAGTAAACCCAGAGTTAAAAAAAAACTAACAAGTTTGCCGAGCAATCCTGTCGCTTCGTCTCGGCTTACAGCGTCATCAGCGTCCGAATTCCTGGTTAAATATGCTGGTCGCGCCGCCGCCTGTTAGCCTCGTGCCCTTGCCGGTGTTGCCTGCTGCATTGATATACGAATCTATTATATAAAGTAACCAGTTTGAATAGCTACCCTGTCCCTTCGTCTCGGCTTACAGCGCCATCAGAGTCCAAATTTCTGGTTAAATATGCAGGTCGCGCCGCCCGCCTGCTAGCCTCGTGCCCTTGCCGGTGTTACCTGCTGCATTGATACAAGAATCTATGATATGAAGTAACCAATTTGAATAGCTACCCTGTCCCTTCGTCTCGGCCCACAGCGCCATCATCAGAGCTGCAGCGGAAAAAGCTCCAGAACAGAAAAAAAAATGAGTTTCTATACCTACATGAGACCTGGAGATGCTTAACAAAGAAAACTGACTTCCTAAAAATAACTTCGCCGCATGGCAACACAGCCGCGCGCCGAGTTTGCATTTTTGTCGTTTCAACCACTGTGCAATCCCCCCTTCCCTCGTACACAGTCGCGTTTTGGCTACAGTTACGTAAATACCGCGAGATATCTATCCCTTCATAGCTAACGATTCGGGCGAATCATTGTCCCACTTTCAGTGAAACTCATTGCATCACAGACAGGGCTGGTGGTACTCGTACGTCAGCTGCGTTCTATCTATTTCATACGTCACTACAAAGACTTATAACATCGTTATCAAAGGTAGCATGTTCGATGTTACGCAGAAAAAATAAGCGCGTTTCGAGAACAATTTGTTTGGAGATATTGCAGAATGTTTCGTTGTACCTTTGTCCGAGAGAACGGTTTATTGTTTTCATTGTTCCAATTATTAACGAAAGACCTGAGCTAAATATTCATCGAGCAACAGAATTAATTATTACTTTTTATTGGCATGGAACTCTGTAAGGATTGTATAACAGCAAACTGCTGACAAAGTAATTGCTATTTTAAATCCGAAAATAATTTTCTTGAATTAAATAAGGTTTGAATTTAAGGTTCTTATTCAAAAGATGTTTTCAAATTATCGGGAACATAACAATATTTCGCATATAAATTTGGAGTACACTCATATGAATGAGTAAACGAGTTTACGTGACCTATTTCGCTTCGGTTAATATAATTTAGAATACGGAGGCTTAATTTCACCCTATGTAGGGTGAAATTTTACTAGTGACCTATAGCAAAGACTCAAGACGGGCTGGTGATAAGGAACAACTTTCCCCAAGAAGTATAGGTCGAAATAGATGAATAAATTGCAGCTCCCATACAAAATTGCCGGTCAACTGATTTTATTTACTATGGACACTCAAAATATTTTGAATTCCAAATTTTAAAACACGTCCCGTGTTAGGTATACAATTTTTGAAAACTCTTAAAATTTTCCTGCCCGCAATTGGAAAATTTTGCAAGTTTTTAGAAATCAAAATGTTTTTGTTATATTTCAACCTATGTTCTTTCGAGAAAGTTGTTCCTAATCACCAACCTCTCTTGATAATTCCTTATCGGTCCCTAGAAGTACATACATAAATCACGCCTTTATCCCTTTCGGGGTAGGCAGATCGTAAAAGTCCGTAATGTACTCATAAAAAAAATGTTTATTGTTATTTACAAAAAAGCCTTAAATTAAACATTGTACGGAGCCTCATTTAAGCTAAAAAGCCTGTGTTTGGAGGACTTATGAAACTAAACAACTTTCCCCATAGAACATGGGACAAAATAATAATAATTGGACCTCTCTTACAAAATTGCCGATCAGCTGGTTAATTTACTATGGGAGGTCCGTTTTTTTTATTTCCTATATTTCAAGGGGAAAGTTGTTCAGTTTCATGAGTACCTTGACCTCCTTTCGGCTTTTTATACCCTTTTTGTTACTCCTTGTATAGATCACGCATTTTCCGTCCACCTTTATGACTTCATATAGGCCGTGTGATGCCGGAGAATAGCAGCACCCCATTTCTTGCCCGTGGGAGTCGTACGAGGCGACTAAGGGACTCGAGGGTGTGTATTACAATTTTAGGCGATGAGCTGACAACCTGTCACTATAGCGATACACAATTATCTGTATGACCCTCAAATGTTTGTCAGACGTGGCGTGAGTGACCGTTTTTTCGGTCTTTTCCGCTCTGCCTACCCTGCAAGGGATATAGGCGTGATATATGTATGTATGTATGTATGTTTATGTCTTCATAAGTCTTTTGCGTATGTAAATTAGGTTCGATCGGAAAGGAATAAAGAAAGTGTATTGGGTAAACAGGAAGGGTCTCGGATACATTTGTTTTCATTACGAGTTATTGAACAGTCGCCCTGGGAGTCTGGGAGGGTTCAGCCCTTGCGCGTCCCTATTATCGTTTTATTTGAATATGAAACAAAGCAATCAATAAACAAATAAGCTCCCTAACGTATTATGTTTGCTATACAATAATTTATGTTGTGATTTGTTTTTGATAATAGGCTCAAGTCTGGATGTCATGTGACTTTGTAAGATGTCTCGTTTCTTTGTATAGGCACAATTTTCATTATTTTTTATTTTATTTATTTATTTATAAAATACAAAGTAATTATCACTCACTACTTGCGTCTGTGTTTCCAAACGCATACAACCCTAATCTCTTCAAAGCGAGAGTGAACAGGCTTCTTCTGGGTGAGCTCGCTCCATCTTAGACTCTGTCTCTGTCCTATGACCTAGACTAGAGTCAAGAGCAAACCCATCCTTAATAATAAAAAATATATAAATTCAAAACACCATTAAACTAAAATAATTATTTAAACACCATTAAATTTGTGTCGATGCTGCACATCTTTTTAGTGTTCCGTACCCATAAGGTCAAAACGGGACCCTATAACTGTGACTCGGCTGTCTGTCTGTCTATCACCAGGCAGTTGAAATTAGGGAGGCAGCAACTGTCTAAGTATCAGGATAGTTAGACAGTTGAAATTATCACAGATTATTTATTTCTGTTGCAGCTATAACAATAAATACCTATTAAAAAGCAGATTAAAATTAATATTTAAGGGAGCTCAACTTAACAAACAATATTTTTGACATGTCTACAGAAAATTGTACTCTGCTGGTTTTAGCTGTTATCTAACCAGCTAATACTAAAGCTAAACTGACGAGAAATGTAGACAAAAAAAACATCAGTCCTTATTTGATAGCAAGTGACAGCTAATTCAGGGAGAAGAATTTTATAGTTTAGAATGAATCTTATAATTTTGCTTTTTCATTAAGAAATACTTACTTTGTACAATTTTTTACTTTAATACTTACATCTACAAACACAGCTTAGTTCCAAGCTTAAGTAAATGTTCTGTACTGAGGTTCTTTAGGGGATTCCGGAGCGTAACTAGTGCCCTCGTCACTTAAAAAATCATAACTTGATGAAAACGTAAATCTGCTTCTGTCAAATTAAAGTAAAGGTATATTTAACGAATATCGCATTATTATCATTAGTAAAAATAAGAAATTGAAAAAAAAACTGCACCCGCCGAGACTTGAACCCGGGACGTGGGGTTCCGTCCCACTGCTCTGTCAACTGTGCTACCGATGCGCCGACTGACCCTTGCCAATTTTTCAATCTCTTGGTACTAGTCTCAAAGCGACGTAAAAGCGATATCTGGTATAAGTTATTGTTACGAATACTATGGTTAGTTAGTCCACAATTAGTGCAGGAATTCATCCTATTACTAGTAAAAAATAATGCAAGGTTACTAATAGTTTAAGTGCTAAAAGTGGCCTATCTGTAACTACAGCGACACTACTATTAATCATTTAATATTATGTAAATAAGCTTCAGCATCTGTACTACAATTTATCAGAAGCGTTACTACGTTTTACAATAGCGTTACTACAATAAATTACGTTTTCATGGAGTTATGTTTTTTAAGTCATGAGAGCGCTAGTTACGCTCTGAAATCCCCTTAAATGTTTGAGCTTAGATTTACGTCATCATAATCCGAACTTCCTGCTCGGGTATAGTACGTATGCAATAGTACGATTCATACGTTTAACTTACACGTGCCATCTTACTCAATTTTATTGAGCAGTGAGCACCTTACCAAGAGTTCACACAAATATTACGTCATTTTAAAAACCATTTTCAGCTTTACGGTAGGTATTTATTTCGTCCTTATGTGACTTATATACAGAATCAGTTATTTGTTTAAAACCTGACATTATTGGCCTCAATGCGAGAAATAATTTTCTTTTATTTAGCGCTGTCACTTTCCGTCAAATAGTTATAGAACATATCCAAGTCATGTCATGTCTATTTCGAATTCGACACAAAATTCGAGTTAAAATAAGGCAACAATGAAAACAATGGCGACTAAATTAACTAGAAATGGCGAAGAACCCATTGTAATTTTTAAACATGACGGGACCTAGATATTTCCTATTGTTTTCTAAACCTATTTAATGGAATGGGACAGTGCTAATTTAAGGTAAGTTAGGAGAATTAATTTTCCCATTAGATCATACATATTAGTATAGTGTGTTTTTTTTACAATGACAGCTGATCATGACGTCAATAAGTGATAATACTATCCTACATTGAATAAACTTATTTCATTTTCAGTGACACATCAACATTTTAATGCCTATTTCAATGATAATGCTATCCCTATTCAACTTCCTTTTAATATTGTTAAATAAATTGGCCTTATTTTGATCACAGGAAACGTGTACAGAATATTAGCGAGTTTGGAAGAAGAGTGAAACAAGGATCTGTTTACTGGCCGAAACTTGGGCCCAAATTATGAGTTATGAAAGTTGTTCGTGCAAAGCCAGTCTTACTTCTTTATTCCGGAATGGCAAACACAGTCATTGTTGTAGAATATTTTATTACTTTCCTAAGACTAGGATCTAGCTTCTCTGTTTGAAGTTCTGAAACAATATCTCAAATTTTAGATATTTTTGTCGGAAAATTCCGTCGAGTTGTCACTATCATCACTACATAGTATAAATAAAGTCGCTTTCCGTCTTCCGGTGGCCTCCCGTTCTTTCTTTGCTTAGATCTTCAAAACTACGCAACGGATTTTGATGCGGTTTTCTTTAATAGATATAGTGATTGTAGGAGAGGGTTTTTATGTATAATTTAAGCTGGGAACCGTGAAATTTCCACGGGAAAACGGGTAGCAGCGGGTGAAACCGTCTAGTGTATGATAAATAAAAAACATAGAACTTAAACAGCGATTTTTTTTTGACAGGCAAGTAGTGGTATTCTAGAATGTTGCGTTTCTTGGAGAGTGTCGTTGTATCAACAAGCGTAACAGCACTATCAGCCACCGGCGCTGACACCATCTTTCAGCTACTCTGAGACTTTAATGTTACTACATACATACAAACATATATCGCGCCTATATTCCTTGCGGGGTTAGGTAAAGCCAAAATTTTATTATCAAGTAATTTTGCCCAGTTTTAGCGTTCGTTAGCTAGCAGGTAATGTGATATTATCATGATCAGTTCCTAACAAAACAATTGCCCGAAATACCTTATAAAAGTTTATACAAATTTCTTTTTTTGACAATGACGTACCATGACGTCAATAAGTGATAGTACTACACTACATTGAATGAAGTTAATTTCATTTCAAATCCAATGAACAAACTTGTGAATTTTGTACACAACTGATGGAATTTTATTGCTACTAATTAGAAACCTTATACGTATCAAAGGATATAAAGTTCACAAATTCACCACATTTTAGCTAAATACTAGTGAAAACAAGCTCAACTCTGGTCACACTGGTTTGTGTAGGTATGTATCCTACTCAGCACCGCCCCGCCTCTCCACGTTGCAATGTCGGGATCGCTAATTTAATTTTCCTAAACTCGTAAGGAAACTGTGTACAATCTCGTTTAAAAGCTTCATGTATTCCAAAATAGAACATCTCCCCAAGCGCTACGGCATTGCCTCGACTTGACTTTCTTTTTTGTGATAGGTAATATTCTAGTTATAGTTTATTTTACACAAACAGAAAAAACATAACATATAGAACAATACACAACAGGTCACCTTATTTATAAAAAGACATCTATTAAGCAGACCTAGGGTAGTGAGAAGGCATAAGGTGAGGCAGTTGACGTGTACAACTTACTACTTCTTGTTGTTGTGTGAGACACCGAGTCGTCCAACGACCTGATGAACCCTGGCGTCAGCTTTACAGCCGCCTAGTACTGCTGGTAGACCTCTGACATGGTTGTGTAACGACCGCCGTCTAATAGGCAGCAACCAAGACCGAAGGCTTAACGTGAACTCTGAAAAATGGAACCAAATTCTTTTCGTACAATCTGGTGGTTCAGCCTGCAATGTCCTTACCAGACTGAGAACAAATTCACAAAGTGATTAATATCAACTTCAGCAGTTGCATTTTATTTTATGCATACCGACCGTTCCAAACTTGCACCATTTTTGAGAAGTTAAAGTTCTTCCTTCTATGGCTGATATTAATTGTGTGTACTTGCCCTACATAAACTCAAAATATACCGCTTTATCTCGTATTTTAATGGTTACCCGGTGTGCTGCTAAAAGTGCCAGCAGCTATTTTCGGTTAAAAAGAATAACCTGTCATGTAATAAAAATATCAGAAAACCCCTATTACTTCCCTTATTTTCCTCATATTTAGTTTTCATGAAATATGTGCCATTTTCACCACTCGAGGTATATTTCAGTTAAACTCCGTCGCCAAGTCGAGTCTGGCGCTGACGACAGCCGAAAAGCCAGACGCTTTCTGAAAAATTGCCACCAAGTGTATAATGGGTGGGAAAATAAACTGAAATCGTTAACGCCTGACGCCTGTTTGTTCAGCGGAAAGTCTCCTACAACGCCAGTCAGCTGCAAACAGAACTACCTAAGTTCCTACTTGTGTTCTGCAAACACTGCTTCAGTATTGACTCAGAC
This sequence comes from Tuta absoluta, assembly GCA_027580185.1. Taxonomy (NCBI): domain Eukaryota; kingdom Metazoa; phylum Arthropoda; class Insecta; order Lepidoptera; family Gelechiidae; genus Tuta; species Tuta absoluta. The sequence goes on from JAQAHW010000004.1 coordinate 4,088,243, forward strand.
GAGCTTGGTACAGTCGATCTCAGGCTGGATCAGATAGTTGGGACACGGTTAAGTACCAGTATAATATCAGTACAGGAATATGTTTTAAAGGTAGACGGAAAAAGTTTATTATATGGGTTATGGCACCGGTAGAAAAAAAGTACCATAGCCGTACCAGTACTGAAATTATTTCGATATTGAAATATACATTGCGCTCTTGCGAATTCGGGGAATCGTAGAGGTACTTAGAAAACCGTTTTGATAGCGTTTAAAGTACCGTAAAAATTTAGGTACCGAAACATTATCATTTGTCATGTCAAGAAAAAATATTGCTCGGGACAAAACTAATTCAGTTCTTTTGGAGTATCCCTGGTACCTTATGTGCTACAACTGACTGTACTATCCCTGGTTAGGACTTTGGACCGTTCTTATGCTACGAGTGTCTAACCGTACGTGAGCTTCACTGTACATCTAGTATTTACTTACCCCAAGTAAGGTATTTAATTCATATTGTTACCGAGGCCTTCGCATACAACGGATTGTTTTGAAACTAAATATTGTGTTTGTTTGTGTTGAGCCGACCACAAATTAAAGTTTACTGACGAGTTTCATTATCTATTCACGACGGTTGTCGTTTTCATTGCTAAGTGGTTTGCTTTAGAATGATAACGGGAATGTAATATTTTATGTAACTTTATAACCCTGTACAGCTACGTACATACCTTTACAACCCAATCCAGCCAGACATCAAATTACATGTTTAATAATACACCTTATGAATATGTGTTGTTTTGGAATTGATTATGTGATGAGAAAATATCAATGTTATGGGCGGGACAAATTGAAGTAATGCAGTATGTCGTGAGGCTAGCTGTGTGTAAGGCAGTGGCTTTTACTTTATTTAACCCCAGCCGTCTTCGGTTCATAGTAGGCTATAAGCTAGCAACTGTTCTGTATATTATACCATTGGCTAGCAAAAAATGTCTGTTGACCATTAGAAAGTGTTACAAATTTTATCGTACTTTGAATAAATACTTATTATATTTCCACTAAATTTTTCCGCACACAATCAATATGCAGGGCAGTTCAAGTAGTTTAAAATAAAGCCAGAATTTACAACTACTATTAAACCTCTTATAATCACGCCTATAATCCCTTGCGGGGTAGGCAGTGCGTAAAAGGACATTTACGCAACGTCTGACAAACATTCGAGGGTCATACGGAAAATTGTGTATCGCCATAGTGACAAGTTGTCAGCTCATTTGCAACACACACCCTCGAGTCCCTTAGTCGCCTCTTACGACTCCCATGGGAAAGAAATGGGGTGATGCTACTCTAAGCCGGCATCACAAGGCAATTTATTAAACCTCTTTTTGTATATAAATGGAACATCATCAAATAAAAAGAGATTGTGGGAACGGTCCAGTGAATCACACTTATACTACCGGGAATTCCTACTATAATTCCATTTATGCAGACCACTTTCATATGAAAAACCGGAATGATACTACGTTCTACGCAAGTGTGTTTAGAAAATATACCCTTGTGTTTTAGTTTACATTGACAGACAATGAACTGTCTGACAGGAAGACCAGTGTTAGGATATCTGTATCCTATTTATCATGCTATAAAATTAACTTGATTTGAAATTTCAATTCAAACCAAAGACTATGGAGTTTAAAACGTGTCGCGTGAAATAGAAATCAATCCGAAAATGTATTTTCTTCGAAACTGTAACGTTCAATACATAAGTACCTACATAAACAGGTTGTAAGGGACAGCCTTCCGAATACTGATAGGGTGCACGCAAACTATTAAACTGAACAACTTTCCCCAAGAAACATTTGTCAGGAAACGACAATAAGAAATCGATGTCCCATACAAAATCACAATCAGCTGACTGCATTTATTATGGAAAATCAAAATAATATTGACGAATGCACCCTATCAGTATTCGGAGGGCTGTCCTTTACACCCTGTATAGGGTGAAATTTTACTAGTGACCGATAGCGAAATTCCAAGACGGGCTAGTGATAAGGAACAACTTTCCCGAAGGAACAGGTTGAAATATGACAAAAATATTTTTAGCCTCCATAGTAACTCTAATCAGCTGATCGGCAAATTAGTATGGGAGATCCATTTTTTCGTCGTATATTACCTTTGTTCCTTGGGAAAAGTTGTTCCTTATCACCAGCCCGTCTTGAGTTTTCGCAATCGTTCACTAGTGAAATTTCACCTTAGATTTACCATTACGCAATTTTATTGGTTCATCTGTACATTTTTTAACCTCACCCCTTCTCCTTATAAGGTACATAGGATCCCTGGCTTAAGGTTGAGTTTTTTGAATATTACATAGACAACCAACTCTTTTACCTAAGCTTTGTTAAATCAAATTTGGTACATTTTCCCAGTTTTCCCCTCCAACTTTTGAATTTCAGCTTTCGTTTTCCATTCGGGGAAGGCAGACCGTTCACGGCCGTACAATACTGTCACTATCGCCACGTCTGACAAGCATTTAAGGGCCGTATCCGAAAAATCGTGTTTAACTATAGTGACAGGTTGTCAGCCTGTCGCCTCAAATTGCAATACACATGAAACCCGACACCCGCGTGAAAGAAATAGGGTAAAGCTATTCTAAGCCGGCACCACACGGCCCATTCATTATTTTATCTTCGCTAATAACAAAATCCGTATTTTCCCTCTTATAAGTTTATGTCCTGTTGGCTCACATGGGCGTCTGCATCCGGGGGGTGCATTTTAACGAGCACCCACATTTCACATACTTACAGATACAGATATACAGATAGAGAATAACATTTACAGTAGTTACAGCCACTATTTACTATTGAGCAACGCACCGCCAATGCCATTTGAATAATGAACCAGCCTGTTCACATTGCTGCTTTTCATACACCGTGTTTTGGAGGAAATTATTATGTCAGATTTATACACTAATACTTAATTTGTATGTCGGAGGGAAAAACATGAAGATGTGTCATTAATTTGACACCGACATCTATATTCTCATATTACTCATGTTTTACAAATAAAATCATCTTTATCTATATGAAATGCATTGAATTGAACACCTTGCAAGGTACTAAATAATTTTAATTGCGGATATAATACCAAAAGACGAGCAAATTTTCGATCTCCCGTACATAGTCAGTCAGCCGATCGCGCATTTTGTATAGGAGGTCGTTTTTTCCTGTAATTAAAAATTTATCAGTACGATGGCCTTACAAACATTTCCAATTTAATGCATTATTCATATTTCGCATTTCCTCTGCAATATAGTTAGCTTTATACATAAAAGTCAATAAGTAGGAATTTAAAGTAAAATTATTTCCTTTGGGGAAAATTGCAAACACCTCAAGACACAACTTCGGCACATAATTTTCTTTGGATTTAGATAAAGATAAGTAACCTAGTTTATGGAAGGAAGAGAATGCAGGGAGTAATTATTAGTGAAGAGAAATTGAAAATGTATTGCCATAAAGTTTACATCATTATCGGCTATTCATCGTTCTTTGAGAGAGAAAGCAGCGACTGACCATCGACTGAGTTGAGTGGGTATTGTCTCGTGTCATGATGACATGACACTTAGATTGTTTTACTTGTCATTAATTTACAACTTACTTCGCTATTTCTAAATGTTGGTCATGTTGTAGATTTAATTACGCTTTCTTGTGTTTCATATCTACAATGTTATTAGTGAATTAATTTAACCAGTAAATTAATATTTTATAGGCTCTGGGATTTTTGAATAGTTGAAAACAGAACGGTTTCCAAATGCTGACCTCCATACCTCAATTTTAAGATGACACTTCATGATGATGATGATGATCAATCGGTCCATCCAACATGGAGACACACACACACACAAATACATATCACGCCTTTACCACTTGCGAGCTAGGCAGAGCGTTTCGTAAAATACGGTCGTTATCACCACGTCTGACTAATATTTGAGGGCAGTTTCAGAAAAATTGTGTGAGCTAATAGTTTTATTATTGCTATCACGCTACCACATTCATAGTCCTTGTTTTAAGACATTAGGACTCTACGTAATAAATGTTATTGAATTGATAATTGAACACTGTATAATGACGTAAATTTAACAAATCGTCTAGTACCCTAGGCGACTTTCTCCATCTTCAATTAAGAATTTATAGCACAGTTTGAACAATACGTTTATTTTTATTTTATCCAAACAAATGAAAACGCGTGTGAAGAGACAATTTAGATTGTTGCAATAAATATACAGTTGTGGACACCTGGTTACAACAATAATACATTCATTACAACTTCATGACTACACCAATAACACTGCATGATAATATGTAATCTAATCAATCACGCAACAAAACTGACCGCAAAATGCTTTGATCTGTTTTTTTTTTTACTAGGTGTGTGACCATGTGATGCCGGCTTAGAATAGCATTACCCCATTTCATTACCGCGGGTGACGTAAAAGGCGACTAAGGGACTCGAGGGTTTCATGTGTATTACAATTTTAGGCAATAGGCTGACAACCTGTCACTATAGTAATACACGATTTTTCTGAAACAGCCCTCAAATATTTGTTAGACGTGGCGAGAGCAATAGTATTTTACAGCCGTTAACGCTCTGCCTTCACCGCAAGGGATAAAGGCCTATTGATTTGATTTTTGCAAATTGCGAAATAACGTGCCCTGAATAGCCTAAATTTTACCTCCGAATATTTTAGTTACCTACTGGATGGCGAAAACGGGAGATCGTGCGTGCCCTATGGCGTACCCTGGGGGAGGCCTACATCCAGCAGTGGACTGCAATAGGCTGATGTAGATGTAGATTCGATATTAAATCAAAAGTGGTTTTGCTATCAATATATATTTTTAATATTTTTTTGTATAACATTCCATTTAAGAAAGTGTTTGTAACGCGCTCATCTACTTGCAATTAAACAAAATTGCTTTCAATAATGCAGCACCGAATATAAGTCATGTCGTGTTTTAAGTAGCTTACAATGTCATTGTCAGATTATTAACACGTGCAGTCAGTGAATGAACAGCAATGATCTTAGAAAAGAGATCAGTAACTCTGAACAGATTATGGACGATGTAATATGCACATAATTAGCACGAATTGATTACAAATACAGATACTAAATCACTTTCGCCGTCTATCGTAAGTAATGAAATAACCGTAATCGCGGTTCTGCAAATATCCAATATTATTCTAGCAACGACCTACCTAAGCGAATATTTGATTTCCGTTGGGTACTCTTGGACCCAGTGGCTGAACTTTCCGGAGTAGCCAAAATGTCAGGTTGTTAAAAGATGTGATTTTAGGGCGTTGTACGTGACGTGTTAAAAACAAGGCCAGATAAAAATCTTGATGCTGTTCTGTATTTGTATTGGTACGTACATATAGTATTGGACATTCCAAGAAAGCATTACGTTCTGTACATCAACATTTTCGATTTTTTAATTCAGGAGAGTGGTATTTTCATAATAGAATAAGGCATCAAAATAAACCAAAAACGATTCTGCTCAATAATCCCTGTAGCTTTTTTATCAATATCGTAAGTCAGCTGTGCCATAAGAGGCGACTAAAGAACTCGACAGATTCATGTGTGATTACAATATTAGGCGATAGTCTGACAACCTGTCACTCTAGTGCTAGTTGTCAGCCTGTCGCCTAATATCCTAATATCGAAAAATCGTGTAGCACTCTAGTGTTACACGATTTTTCCTGAAACAGCCCTCATATATTTGTCAGACGTGGCGATAGCAAACTTATTTTACAGCTGCTAACGCTCTGCCTACCCCACAAGGGTTAAAGGCGTGATTAATGTATTTTAATCGATCATTATATCGACCGCTGTGTGATGCCGGCTTAGAATAGAATCACCCCATTTCCTACCCATGGGTGTCGTAAGAGCCGACTAAGGGACTCGAGGGATGTGTATTGCAATTTTAGGCGATGGGCTGACAACCTGTCACTATAGTGATACACAGTTATCTGATTGACCCTCAAGCTTTTGTCAGCGTGGTGTTAATATCCGGCCGGTTAATAACGGCCGTTTACGCTCTGCCTACCCCTTAAGGTATATATGCGTGATTTATGTCTGTATGTTTTATATCACAGAAAACAGAAAAGATCTTAAAAGATGTTTTATATCGAAAATTCGTAAATTTTGTCACCCGTAAGTTCTATTAAAGGGCGGGGCACACCGGCTCCGTATCCAGCTCTCGTCCGTAGTCACGCACGAACTTATGACGTTGTAATGTATGGGACTGTATGAGATACGGCACACCGCTTGCGTGCAGCACGGAACGGATACGCAACGCAAGCGGTGTGCCGTATCTCATACAATCCTATACATTACAACGTCATCAGTTCGTGCGTGACTACGGACGAGAGCTGGATACGGAACGCATACGGAGCCGGTCTGCCCCGCCCTTAAACAGAAATACTTTTGTATGTAAGTCAGTACTACGTTCTGCACATTGGCATTTTGGTTGAGTTCTTCATACAATACATCTGTTCTATCGCGCTGCATTGTAACTCATTTGACAAAATATTTACGTATATTTCAACATTGTTTGTTACCATGAAGAGACAATTCAAGCAAAGGCAGTATAAGTTGATAACAACGCTTAAGGCCTTCAGTTCTCACAGAAATTACCTTGTTGTTATGAAATCGTGTTCATATTAGTAGGTACCTAGATATTTTATGTCTGTCGAGCACATATTTGCTCTACCGATAATAAGATACATATCTTTAGACACAAATATAATTCGGAGTATTCTGGAATGCGAATGTTAGTTGTTTATGAAAATAAGATAGGTATTGAAAATGTTTTAGTGTCGGCCGGAGATTGCATTGTGAGTGCAAAATAACCTATAGTATGAAAGTAGTTTTAATTCTCTTATATTTATATGGATAGTAAATACTAGGTAGGTAGTTAGTTCACTAATAGATTCGCCAAACTTGCCGTGTGATACCGGCTTAGAATAGTATCACTCCATTTCTTTCCCGTTGGAGTCGTAAGTGGCGACTAAGGGACTAGAGGGTGTGTATTGCAATTTTAGGCGATGGGCTGACAACCTGTCACTAGAGCGATACACAATTTTCCGAATGACTTTAAAATGATTGTCAGACGTGGCGTAAATTTCCGTTTTTTGCGGCGGTTTCCGCTCTGCCTACCCACCAAAGTATTCGCCAAACTCTAGGGAGAAATAATAGTCTAGCCAACTCTAAAGAGTTAGCACAGTTTAATTTACAACGTGTGGGCGAGACAATAGGAAGTTTTCTTATAAATCCGTGCTTTGCGGGCGCTAAGGAAACACTCCCGTCCTGTGTCAACACCCGCTATTTATTTTCAGCCACTCAGACCTATTATTACGGTAGACTGAGCGCTGCGCGAACAAATACAGGTATAGCAAAAAAGAGTCGTCCTCTGCATTATCTACATTAATATTAGTATTTTAATTGTATTGTTTAGGTACACAATTATCCATACTAATATTATAAATGCGAAAGTGTGTTTGTTTGTTTGTTTGTCTTTCTTTCACGTTACAACAGAGCGATATCATGCAGTGTTTTTTAGGTGTGCAGTTAGGTGAGAGGCTGGAGAGTGACATAGGCTACTTTTTATCCCGGAAAAACATATTTTTCCCATCGGAAAAGCGATTAATGTTTAGCAATAGAATACACCCATACTACGAACATAGATGAGTATCATGCAGCGATGTAAAGCATTTTTTTTTTGAGAGCAGCTAAATGAAAAGCTGGTGAGTGACATAGGTTATTTTTTATCCCGGAAAAACATATTTTTCCCTTCGGAAAACCGATTAATGTTTAGCAATAGAATACATCCATACTACATACATAAATGAGTATCATGCAGCGATGTAAAGCATTTTTTTTTTTGGAAAGCAGTTAGATGAAAAGCTGGTGAGTGTCATAGGTTACTTTTTATCTCGGAAAAACATATTTTTCCCATCGGAAAACTGATTATTGTGTAGCATAGAATACATCCATACCACATAAAAAAGATGTATATACAGGATGTAAGGGACAGCCCTCCGAATACTGATATTCCCATAGTAAATGCAGTGAGCTGATTGTGATTTTGTATGGGATATAGAAAAAAAGAATTTAATCTATGGCAGGTTGTTCAGTTTCATGGTTTGAATACACCCAATCAGTATTCGAAGGGCTGTCACTTACACCCTGTATAGCACTACTATGAGAATGTCTCTTGAATATGAGTTTTGGGATATGAATGTGGCTTTAAGGGTGATGTGGGTATGTACTTGAGATACTTCTTACCACAGTAGTAAAGTTAATTTCTACAGTTAAACATGATTTGAAAGTCCATTTCTATAATAATAACCATTTTTAGCACAGTAAGTTTGCCCTGCGTATACTTGCGAAGACACATAATAAACTTAAATTTTTTAGATAATTTTTCCGGTTTAGTGACTGCGTCTCTATTAAAATTACGTTATCTTTACTTTTAACATTAAATGCCTGTTTTTCCTTACACTATAAATGTGTCATAATCTTCTTTCTAGCGTCGTAATATCTTCATTATTGAAGGTCGTAATTCCCCTGATGGGAAATATTTTTCTCATTCAGGATTCTTTTCCATCGCTGCGTATCTTTGGCGACATAGAGCGCTGAGTGTATTTAATGAGACCACCTAATTGTACTGAAACCTCTTGGTCGTTTGCCATCGACTTTTCCAGTGATCATGAGTGCAAAGTGGCAAAAGAACTCAAGGATCATTCTTGCGCCTCATTACTTGATTTTACAATAGCCTGTATTAGTGATGGTAGCGCCCAGGTACCACAAATTATATACTTTTTCAAGGAAGTGAACCATTCCAGTGTAGTGTCGTCTGTGTATCGGTGAATAGTGATTTTAGTGCCCTCCCAGTTTACACAGTTGTTCGCCTTACGATGTGTCGTTTAGAATACACAACTAATTAATAAAACTCTATGAGTACGCGGGCGAAGCCGCGGGTAACAGCTAGTCTATGTATAAATGTGTAAAATTGTTTAAGTAGGTAGGTTATGTGTGTATTCAGTACTCATAAGTAATATTTGCACTATCCCGCTTCCATTGTCGCACATTCTTTCACCCTATGGTGTCCTGGTATAGTGCCGTGTGATGCCGGCTTAGAATAGCATCACCCCATTTCTTACTCGTGGGAGTCGTAAGAAGCGACTAAGGGACTCGAGGGTGTGTATTGCAATTTTAGGCGATGGGCTGACAACCTGTCATTATGGCGATACACAGTTTTCAGAATGTCCCTCAAGTATTTATCAGACGTGGCGTAAATGGCCGCAAAAACGGACATTTATTTATTTATATACCTTTTTTTACTCCCCGTATGTTACGAACTCTCCAAACTCTGACACCAGGGTTCATCGGTTTGTTGAACGACCGAGTCGTGTCCATCCAACACAAAGAAAAGCAGTAGAGGAAGAGCTTCCCAGTTTACCAATCCACCTACCGAGCGTGGCATACGTGTTTTGATCAGGTGGATAATTTCCAGCAGATTGGACCAACAGTGCATAGTGCATACCATTATAACTATAACATATCATAACAAAATATGTATTGCACAGAAATAATACAACAATTTTATTGTAAACACAGATTAAAGAAACAGTAGAACAAGGCGGCCTTATTGCTAGGTAGCATTTTTTAAATGTCCGTTTTTGCGGCCATTTACGCTCTGCCTACCCCGCAAGGGATTATAGGCGTCATATATGTATGTATGTATGTGTCCTGGTAAAAAATGCTACCTAGCAATAAGGCCGCCTTGTTCTACTGTTTCTTTAATCTGTGTTTACAATTGTTGTATTATTTCACTGTGCAATACATATTTTGTTATGATATGTTATAATGGTATGCACTATGCACTGTTGGTCCAATCTGCTGCAAATTATCCACCTGATCAAAACACGTATGCCACGCTCTTTTGGAGGATTGATAAACTGGGAAGCTCTTCCTAAAAAAACGATGAACCCTGGTGTCAAAGTTTGGCGAGTTCGTAACATACGGGGAGTAAAAAAAGGTATAAGCCGAACGGTCGTCCAGGTCATGAAATTGAACAAATTTTCATTGTTTTTAAATCTACCTATGTTCCAAGGGGAAAGTTGTTCAGGTGCAGAAGTATCTTGACCTCCTTGCAGCTTGTTATACCCTTTTCGTTACTTCTTGTATATTCTCACACCGACGGCCGATGTGGCGCAGTGGTACTGCGACTGCCTGCGGCGAAAAGGTTCCGTGTTCGATTGCCAGTGGAGCACTCGCAAAGTTGATATTATCACCTTGTGAATTTGTTTCCAGTTTCGTTAGGACATTATAGGTTGAACCACCTGATTGTCCGTAAGATGGTTCCTTGCTTCGGAGAGTATGTTAAGCCGTCGGTCCTGGTTACTGTCTAGGATTACTTAGACGGCGGTCATTACACAATCATGTCAGAGGTCTACTAGTAGTAGGCGGGTGTAAAACTCTGACACCAGGGCTCGTCGGCTCGTCGACTCAGTGTCCCACACGAAAAAAAGAGAAGATTCACATTACGTTTTCCTTCTCAGTGCTTCTTCTTCCTTATCCTAGATCATGGGTTCATACCAGCCACCCACCACAGACGCTGCCCTGTTATTTTTCTTCAGAATTCCAACGACAAACACCGCAAACTTGAAATTAGTCATGAATAATTTAAAACAGCTTCCATATTACGCTGTATATATGACTTTGAAGGGATTCATGTTTGCATATTGATTTTATTTTCTTATTGGTTATTTCCGTCGTGCTAGAGTCTTCAATCTGGCTTCAATATATAAGGTCATATTAAATTCAGTGCAGATATTTTAGCATAAATTGTACTTGTAAAACTGAACAACTTTTCCCAGTAAATATAGGTCAAAAAATTAAAAAAAATTGGACATCTACATACAAAAATATTCAAAAAATTAGTTACTTTGTATGGGAGGTCCAATTTTTTTGTTTGAGAACCCTAAAAGGGACATCCCTCCGAATACTTATAGGGTGCTTGTAGACAATGAAACTGAACAACTTTCCGTAAGAAAATATTTCAGGAAACGTATTTTTTTACTTCCCTTTGTAAATGCAGTCAGCTGATCGTGATATTGTTTTATTTTACCTACAACCAAAAAAAACATACATAACTTAATATACAATACAATTAAATGAGGTTAATTTAATTGTATGGAAGGTTGTTTTTTTTGTCGTTTCTGGATGCATCCTATCAGTATTCGCAGGGCTGTCTCTTACACCCCGTATTTGTATGTCAAGCGTATTTAGGTTAGCTGTTACAAACGTCGCTAAATCGGCTCATTGTATTCCTGTCACGCACGGGATTGCGTTTATTTGCTATTGTGTGACGCTTATGTATAACAATAGAGATACTTATCTCAATTAATTCGCGTTGTTCTCGAACGACCTGCGCCGGAAGTAATTGAATTTTTGGTCATCGATTAAAAAATGCTTAGGATACACTTAAAGTCACAAAGCCTAGGTACAGTCAAGCTCACGTGCGGTAAAACAGTCAAACCGCCGATGTAAGTTATGCGCGTGGCATAAAAACGGTGCAAAGTCAAAACTGTCTAACCCAGCCTATGCGCGTGGCATAAAAACGGTGCAAAGTCAAAACTGTCTCACCCAGCCTATGCGCGTGGCATAAAAACGGTGCAAAGTCAAAACTGTCTAACCCAGCCTATGCGCGTGGCATAAAAACGGTGCAAAGTCAAAACTGTCTCACCCAGCCTATGCGCGTGGCATAAAAACGGTGCAAAGTCAAAACTGTCTAACCCAGCCTATGCGCGTGGTATAAGAACGGTCCAAAGTCAAAACTGTCTAACCCAGCCTATGCGCGTGGTATAAGAACTGTCCAAAGTCAAAACTGTCTTACCCAGCCTGAGCTTATAGATGTTCTAATTCTCTATTGAATTCAACGGTATTCACAAAAACTCATAAACAACTTATAAAGGTTTCAGTCGTTAATTATGCCTAATGGCCGAGATTTTTCCTGACACAATCTAAAATAAATTAAATTCTGCTTGTCACTTTCATTAATTAAGTAGAAACAACGGAAGAAAATACCGTCCAAATAAGTTTAGCGGTACGGAGCGTGTTTAGAAAGTGTCAGTTGTAAGTTAGTTTGCTTTTGTGTTGAATAAATTTCACCGTGTCTTAATTATAGTTTTTTGTAATTAAATACACGCGGTAAAATCGGCAGTGGGTTGATGATAATGAAAATTTTTTGTCCTCCAGGTCACGTAGGTGGCTGCGGCATCACAGACGAGGTGGTGCAATGGATGGAGCGCATCCAGAACTCGGGCGTGGATGATGAAGACACGTCAGCAGGCCCGACCGCTTCAACAGCGCCGGCTCACCCGTATCACGCCGCATCACCTCCCCCACATCCCAACAGTCTCAGAGACGCGCCGCCTAGGTGGGTTGAACTAGTGTAAGGTGGTGCAATGGATAGAGCGCATCCAGTACTCGAGCGTGGATGATGAAGACACGTCAGCAGGCCCGACCGCTTCACCAGCGCCGGCTCACCCGTACCACGCCGCATCACCCCCTCCCCCCAGAAATATTTCCAGAAAAAATATACTGGAAATATTTCAAGGGGCGAATGAAACCTGTAGCAAAGTTCAAATTATTTATTGCTCATAAACGTGAACAAGTTTTCCCAACTTCGAGAAACATAAATATAAAAATAATACTCGGATCTGCTTTTTATGAGCATTTTGTGTGTAGACATACACAAACAGAAGCCCTAAAGTCCATTTCTTTTGCAATGATCAAAATTATCATGCAAGCGGAGACACGTGAATAGTAAATATCATACCATTACCACACTTTTACTTAGTTATTGATTGATTCTCGCTCAAACGAACTGTTGATAACGACTTTTAAACCCGTAAGATCGTGAAAGTGCTGTTTACGTACAGTTTTTGATTGGCGGAAATTTTACGTCTCGTCGTCTGGCTAGACCGCTAGATGGAAAGTGGTGGGGCGTGCAGTGCACAAGCTTAGATTGTGAAATCACCTGAACCGAGACCTAATATAGCAACGAGTACAGATTCTATAGATCCGTTTAGTAAGTCTACGAAACTTAATGAAAAATGTTGCTATACTCGGGCCGAGTTAGGATTTTAGAGAATATAAAAAAACTAGATTAAGAGTTAAGAGCATTGATCTACAACAACCCTAGATTACGCGCGTACGCTCAAAAGGTGGGCCGGTAAAGTAGTGCACAATTTGCAAGCGAGCACTTCTTTCCCACAGTGCGTGGCTGGCCGCGAAACTGTTAACATGACCAAGTGCGGGCTAACAAATAAGGCTGAATTCAATAGATTATGGTGAGGTTCGTTGTGATATTTTGAATCAGGCGGACGCAATGAATCTATAAATCGCTATGTATGACTGTATAGTTCAGTAGGTGACAAAATCTTAGCGTAATTTTGTATGAGGCGCTAAATCTAGGGTTGTTGTAGATCAATGGTTAAGAGGTACTATTTTGCACTCACACTTGCAAAATATATATATATATTATTTTTATAAATGAAAATAAGAGGTTGAAAAATGTTCTGCGTCGGCCGGGAATTGACTGCTTAGGTCGCGGGTTCAATCCTCGGCCGACGCTAACATTTTGTTCAACTTCTTATTTTCATTCATTTAGATAAAGAAAGACTACATTATACCCTAAGACAGATGAGGACAGAAAATAAAAGCTGTCACTTAGTCATAGTAACATTATATAATATGTTCTTTGAAATATAGCCGTGTGATGCCGGCTTAGAATAGCATCACCCCATTTCTTACCCATGGGTGTCGTAAGAGGCGACTACGGGACTCGAGGGTTAGATGTGTATTGCAATTTTAGGCGATGGGCTGACAACCTGTCACTATAGTGATACAAAGTTATCTGATTGACCCTCAAACTTTTGTCAGACGTGGTGTTAATATCCGTTTTACGGCCGTTAACGCTCTGCCCCCGTAAGGGATAAAGTGTATGTTCTTTGAAATACCTACTTGGCGCAAATATAGGTAGTAGATTGGTAGTAGACGTCATTACTTGCTTACATCATTTTCGTTTGATCAAGCAATTTGAGAACTTATACTAATAGTTTGACTAACGAGATGACGAGATAATGTGTAATCGAATATTATTCCTTCCTTACGTTAAATTGCGTCGTTTCTGGATGATTTTCAATGGTTATATTTGTATTTGTCTACCCGATCAATTTTCGTGCTTCAAAGGACTAATTTCGTACCGAGTTACATACACTACATTATAATGTTTGTTAGGGCGGCTTACTTATAAGCCATTTAGCTGATGTCTGCAAAACATGCTTAAATACGATTATTATTATTTTAAACTTGCAAAATTTTCAAGCGCGGGCAGGATTTGAGCCTGCGACTTTCGTCTTTCACTAGTGGCGACGCCTTTTTTTTTATTAATGATGGGTTTGCTTTTGACTCTAGTCTAGGTCATAGGACAGAGACAGAGTCTAAGATGGAGCGAGCTCACCCAGAAGAAGCCTGTTAAGGCACTGGCACTCCCACACACTGACGGAACGCAGCAAGCTACTTGGCGCCAGACTTCGGTGGGATGGTGGTCGCAAGCCAGGCGGCCCCTTACGGAGCCTTCCACCGCTTAGTGGGATCGTTCAGCCGGACTTATCCACAGGCAATCCTGTGTTGCCGTTGCCCGGGGTGGACCGCTAGGAGGTAGATCCCATACCATCCCACGCCTCTTCCATTTGGGCTACCGTGGCTCGTCCAATGCCCGCGAATTTTGCAAGTGTATCTTAACGCCAGTAACGCGTGGCACGGCTCCATCTACCGGGTTAGTATTACAACGAATACCCAGCGACTAATTCATTCTTACAGATTGAATGTAATCTAAGCGCTGAAAACCCGCGATAAATTGTATACAAAATTTTTAAACAATTGCCGTTTTAGGTATATTTTTTTCAAAACTTGCAAAATTTTCAGGTTCAAATCATGCCTGCGCTTGAAAATTTTGCACGTTTCCAAAAAAAATATAGGTACCTACCTGACATGGGAAGTGTTTTTAATTTGGTATTCACGATTATTATCCTTACAAAATATGGTGTAGGTAGGTACACTACCTTCTCACACACCTATTTTACTTATTCACCTGAGTGCTTTTTAAACTTCTCTTAGTTGTAATAACTTTAGGTCCTTATTCACAATGTACTTTAACTATACTTCAGTAGAATTGAAACAAATGCATTCACTTGTGGTCGAGAGAACGCGCAAGGGTCGTTCATACAAGTCAGTTGTAGCATTATTTAGCGGACAATTGGGATACGTTATGTCTCCTTGAATATTTATTAATACCAACTAGATTTCCGCCCAGCTGTTACACCCGCTGCCACTCATTTTCCCGTGGTAATAGTTGTTTTCCTGCGGTAAAAAGTGGCCTATGTGTTATTCCAGGTTATACTCTAACTGTGATCCAAATTTCATCCAAATCGGTAAAGCCGTTTGAGCGTAAAGAGGTAACAAACATACATACACATACAAACTCTCAGATTAATTTATTTATTAATTGGGAAAACCCACAGCTATTTTTACATAAATTGGCAGAGCAACCTATTAAATTTAAGCTAATAAGAGGTTTCCCTCAGTTAAAAGTTATAATAATAATAGAGGTATTATACAAGGAGTAACAAAGAGGGCATAACAAGCCGAAATGAGGAAAGAGGAACATAAGTCGAAATATAAAATAAAAAATAAGTAATTAACCTTCCATAGTAAATTATCCAGACGATCGGAAATTTTGTATGGGAGGACGATTTTTTTTATATTTCGACTTATTTTTAATCGGGAAAGTTGTTTAGTTTCATGAGTACCTTGGCCTCCCTTCGGCTTGTTACACTCTTTTTGTTACTTCCTTCCATTAAACAAACCTATCAAATGGATAAAGTTCAATGTAAAACTAATTAGGCCTCTCTGTACTATTCAACTGCAACAAGTTAGTGTGTTTCTTGTGACAAAGTTAGTCACCTTATAGCACGTTCACACAATGTCAATATGGGCAAGGAAATAGTAAGGGAAGTGGGCATCGCGAGTGTGTGAACAGGTTACTCGCGCTGCTACTCGTCATGTCGCTGCCACTTCCCGTGCTCCCTCGAATGTCGGCTTTTATATTCCATTCATTTAAGAATTACCTATAATGTAAACAAACTTTGTATGAATTTTGTAACTGACAGCTCGCTGTCAGATTCATACAAAGTTTGTTTACATTATAGGTAATTCTTAAATGAACGGAGTTTAGTGCGCGAGTCAAAGAAACGGCAGCACGAACGCGTGTGGAATGTATTGCTATCTCGCTCACTCATATTGGTGCGAGAAGAGTATAACGGCAGTGTGTGAACACTCACTCGCGTTGATACTTCCGCGAAAGTATTTCGAGCAATATTCGCGACATCGGCAGGAGCAGGAGCATGTGCTTGGTGTGAACGTGCTATTACATTCATTTTCGTACAAACACGGTTATAAGATTTGTTGTTTCTGTTCTCTTATTAATTTCCTGTCTTATAAATTGACTCTATATTTGATATCGTTAGGAAAGTTCTCAGAAATGATCCAGATTCTTGTCGATTTCCAATTTATTTTCATAATCAAATAAAAAATAACTTCCATCTTTAGGTAGGTATGTATATTCAATTAAGGATATTCTGGTATAATTAAAGAAGTTGGTTCTAAAGTTTAAAATGTGTATAGCCTGTTACTTCACAGTCAAAACAAAATAGTTCACGGGTTTTATTTAGTAAAAGAAGGCACTGTAAAGTAATTTTAGTTTATTAATTGAAATTTTGTTTATGAATGATCAAAAGAGACTAATTAATTCTCTAAGCGAACTAATTTGTGCAATTTGTAGAACATTTCTTTTGTTCTAGTTTAGTTTTTAAATTAAGCGATTCTGAGATGGGTCTATATTTATTAAGGTTTTACTTTTTTCTTTGTGCTAATATTAAGTACGGTCGGATTCATAAGTGGAGTCATAGTTAGACTACGAGACAGATTGCAATACGGGTTATTATCCTCTGTACTTACTTTACTAACTTACGCACACACGTAAGATTATCGACTGTAAGTAGAAAAGTCCACCTTAAGGCGTAGCATTAAAACTTAAACAGATTACCACCAATAAGCGACATCTATGTAATCTTTGAAATAATTACTCGGTGATAGCCTATTCGCCACCACATCACCACAAAGTATACATCACACTGGTTTGTCTAAAACTGTATTATAGTTATCCTTATTCGTTCATTTGTAGTAAAGCAATAGATTACATACCTTTATTTCGTCGTTTTGATTACAAGCAACCGTAGCTTAGCGGTAATAGTTCTTACCTTCTAATCAGAACGGAACCGGGTTCCCATCCGATCCCTGTATGTTGATTAATGTTTTTTTAAATGTTTTTATCATATTTTCTCCAGTAATCATTATTTTATATAATATTTTTCTATATATTCATCTATGTATTATATCTATAAATGTTTATTGTAAATTATGTATCAAAATATTATATCTAAAAACATAAACCTATAATATTGTAATAAAACAAAAAGTAAGGTAAGAAAATATTTTATTGGTAGGTATGGTATAACTTTATGTAAATAACATAATGACATGAATGAGAACTTTTGGTAACCATAAGATACGAGTATGTAAAACTACATAAAATACTTGCTGTCGTAATACTTAGTTAATAGTTTTGTTTGAATGATAAAACACAATATTATGTAAAATGATATTAAGTGTTCATTAGCTGAAACATCGATAGGTAATTATTTATAAGATCATAGGAATGATCCAAATCTTGGATTGAATCTTTCAATAAAGTTATTTAAGTAATAATTTCGTTAGTAATTATTTTATTGTTCTATGTTTAACGATGATGCACTTTCCTCGGAAGTAAAAGTAGGTAATTGTAATAATAATAAATCAGTTATTTGTCTACATCTCAAGGTTTAAGCTTAAGTACTCGTTTTCGTAATGAAAAGATATTGAAGCAAGGCCTTAAGATAACTGACTAATAATGATCAATCTTATATAAATATATATCGATGTTTTAGCATAATTCAATTGCTAATGTAATGCTCCACAAATACCTACTACTGCAATAGTAGGCGGGTAAGCAGGTAAACAGAGGTTGAGTGAGCAACGATTTATCGGGCCCGCTTCGGCATACATTGCTGATTATTTTGTGTATATTCATATATTGTAATGAAATACACAAGATAATCAGCAATGTATGCTAGATCGGGTCAGATTGAAATCTTAAGTAAAAATCGCCGCTTACATAATTAGTATTTGGTGTTACCTCCGCTGTTTTCAACAACACTTAATAAACACTTATTAGACTCGACCAAATAAGTGCATATATCTGT
Source organism: Tuta absoluta (assembly GCA_027580185.1). Taxonomy (NCBI): domain Eukaryota; kingdom Metazoa; phylum Arthropoda; class Insecta; order Lepidoptera; family Gelechiidae; genus Tuta; species Tuta absoluta. The sequence goes on from JAQAHW010000004.1 coordinate 4,106,693, forward strand.
TCCTCTGGTACTCTCCCACACTCCCAGGCAGTGAGCCTCTAAAGCTTCTGTAGTTCTTTCATTGCGCATGTCCCACCTTTGCACCATTAAACCCCATAAATTATCTATGGGATTTAAGTCCGGAGATTTTGCTGGCCAACGAATAACTTGGATATCTGGGTGCTGGCTAAACCAATTATTCACCACGGCAGCTCGATACACTGGACAATTTATCCTGGACAAATGCAAAACGAGGAACTTCACTAGCAGGATAAACAGTTAAACATTTCGCACCGTCGTTGGTAGCATGCTTTCCTGTAGCATATCAACATAATTAGCGGCAGTTGCACGCCCTGTCTGTTTCTTGTGCTACTAATTCATCTGGACCAGCGGCAGAACCATTTTCTTCATATTGTTACACCATCATCCTCCGCTGTGAATCATTAATAAGACGAGTCGAGTTTTTACGCTACCTTCCTCTTCAAAACGTGTAACCCAACGTTTAACAGTCTTCCACTAAAACAAAGCAGCATTATTAATAAAAAAGTTTAACTAATCGGTTCACAGCTACCAACATACTATGAGTCAAAGTTTTTAATATTTAAAATACAATTGTAATGAAATAAAACTATACTTACGGCCAGACCAGTCTGATTAGCAATTTGAGTTAAATTAAATCCAATATCATGCAGCGCCACAGATAATTGCAGCGCAACAATACGCTGCCTATCCTGCAAACTGTTATTAGTATGCATTTCGAAGAAATAAACACTGAAGTTTAATAAATAAACTTAGGTTAAAAAAAACACTTAGCACACGCACTATCTCGCAAACGATCTAGCAACAACTAAAATGTAATTCAAAATTTACAAAATTTTGCTTCATTTGATAAAATAAAAACTACAATGAAGATATCGGGATTCGAACCATTGTCTCCACAATAACGGTCAAGAATTTGCTTGACCGCGCTACTGACCAAGCTACCGAAGCTAATGATTCATGTAGTGAAATAGTCAATACTACTCAGCCTATTATACAATGGTAGTTCGTCAAATTATAGTACGTTATACGTCATTTGTGTCATTGTGTGAGTGTCGCCGCGGGTGCGAGCGACTTGTTTTCTGAGGTTTGTGTTAACTATGACTCCACTTTTGAATGCGACCGTACAACATAATTATATTTTCAAGAGCCGATTACACCCTAGTACGACCTATTTATAAATTTCTAAAAGGTTACTTGTGAGCGGCATAAGACAAGCTAAGTGTTTTGCTTTTATCGAATAAAAATAAAACTCGATAATTTTCTTACAGGCATTGGGAGTTCCACAATAGTTACAAATACTCGCGAGCGGCGAACACGGGCGAACATTCGCGTTCGCGTCGCTCGCCCACCAACCGCAACACGTGCTCGCTGTACATACAGACCGACCCGCTAATATGGCGGCATGTGCGGGAGGGGTTTCCTGATGTAAGTATTTACAGATTGTGCTTCGTAGAGTGTGCTCAAGAGCTCCACGACCTTGTTCCACCAGCCCCTTCTACCATCGGACATCCAGACGCACCGCCGGATACCATACATACCTGGTTGCCATTACACCAATTCGGACTAAGCGCTTCCAGTCATCATTTATAATGCGCACTGCTAAAGAGTGAAACTCACTACCTGCGTCCGTGATTCTAAACGCATACAACCCTAATATCTTCAGAGTAAGAGTGAACAGGCTTCTTCTGGGTGAGCTCGCTTCATCTTAGACTCTGTCTCTGTCCTATGACCTAGACTAGAGTCAAGAGCAAACCCAACCTTAAAAAAAAATAACAAGTTTGAACAAGCAGTTCACTGCTGGACACATGCAATGCCATACTCACAAGTTCAGATTGGCGAGCGAAGTGCAAAATATTACTTTCACATGAAACGCTGCTGCCCATTCCCTGGATGAATTAATTTCTCAGTCGCTTTTTACGACACGAGTAGTATTAAGGTGACGCTATTCTAAACCGGCATCACACGGCAAGTATAATTCAACTGTGATTAAACACAAATATTTGTAAATAGACTTAACAATATGTTTGTATCCTGTGGTGATCGAACCCATGACTTGCGGCGTGGCAGGCCAGGGTACTATGCACTACGCCATCGCTGCCCTGTTACGCCTATCTAATGTATCTCTCAGACTGCCATTTGCCACAAATCCACTTTATATTTTGGAAATAATATTTGCTCATAACTTACATAAAATTGATTCTATGAAGATTTTTTTCTTATGAATTGGAGCAAAACAATCAAAGAATGCAAACCTCATTTAAATTTTTTCTTATTTTCAAGTGTGTAGTAAAATATAACGATTTTAATTATTTTGCTCCTTTATTTCTCATACAAATCGTGTTACGCGTGGTACTGTATCTAAGATACATGAGATAGCCGCGTCAAGAGCAACATTTTATTGAAATGCTAATCTCCTACAAGTTTAGTTACAGGACATGGGCAAAACAGTATTATCTCAGATTATTTACTTCTTGGATAGTATACAGGGTGATCTATTACAGTGTGGTAGTGCCTATGGAAAAATCTGAAAATACATCAGATTTAAACGTAAGCTAGGTATTTTAATATACTTACAGGCTGATCTATTACATACATACATCAGCCTTTAGCAGTCCACTGCTGGACATAGGCCTCCCCCAGGGTACGCCATAGGGCACAACGCTTCGCTTGCCAAGGCGTGGCCTCCACTCGAGAACCCGTTTACTCCATCGTCCGTCGGTTTTACGACAAATGTGCCCAGCCCACTGCTACTTCAGTTTGCTACACTGCCAGACTATGTCCGTTACTTTGGTCTTTTTGCGGATAGTCTCATTCCGGATTTTATCCATTATAGAGATACCGAGCATAGACCTTTCCATAGCTCTCTTAGTGACATGTAACCGGTGGGCCAGTTTTACTGTCAGGTTCCACGTCTCGGCTCCATAGGTCATTTCTGGCAGGACGCACTGATCGAACACCTTGGCATTGTGGCAAGGGTGATTCCAAGATATGACGCAACTTCTCAAATGCTGCCCAGCCCAGCTGCACTCTTATAGTGATTTCAGCCTCAAAGTTGTATCTACCCAGCTGCTGCGTTTGCCCAAGGTACACATACTTCTGGACAACTTGAAGGGCTATACCTTCGACGGAGACCGGCTCGGGGATGATGTGTTTATTGAACATGACTTTCGTCTTGTCCAAGTGCATCCCGAGTCCAACATGTCTCGAGGCGACGTTGAGACTGGTCAGCATACATGGTGTAAAAAGGAATTGTCCTAAATAATTAAAGACATAAACCAGCCCTTAAAACTTAACCACTTTACCATGAAACTCAGGCCAAAATATAAAAAAATTACTTCCCATACAAAAAGTGTCAGCTGACCAAGTCGTCTTGTATAAGAGGTCCAATTAACTTTTTTAATTTTTCAGTTATCGATTTTTACACTCCATAAGGTAATCTATGAGTAAATTTAAAATTATTGAGGGAAATTAAAAATTACAAGAGATAAAAAATGTATGCTGCAAATCTTTTAGTTTGCTTATCGTGTAAAACACTGACATTGATGGTTGATCAATTGACACATTTGGGGAGCGTAGAATTGATGCTGTGGGCATTATTAACGATTGCTAAAAATTGAGTTTACTTAGGTAGAGAATATATTTAATTTTTGGGGAATATTATGAAAAGAATCAAAGCAAGTGAAATAAAATTATTTTAAGTATTTATTATTATAATAACCAATTAAACAATGAAATTACATAATAAGATAATGTCTTTGAGCAGAAAATGAACTTTATTTAAAAAATTAAAAAGTGATTGATAATTTAATTGTGTTTTACGTCATCGAAATCTTTTGTTTTTCTCAATAATCATAATAATAAAATCTTTCAAATGAGTATGAGCAGTTCAATACAAACATTAATGTATTAAGAGATCATGAAATGTACTTACCTCTATAAGCTATGTTTAAAACATGCAATTGAATTAAAATGATAGAAAATGGAGATCAAAAAGTTTACACTAATTTGAAGCTTTTATTGCACCGCACTATCATTTAAATCCTTGACATTATCCTTGATTTAAAAAGTAGGGTTGATAAATAAGTTAAAACAAACACCTTGTATATTATGTTCACAAAAGTTATTCTGAATAAAATAAGTACTAATTAATATAATTAAAATCAACACCATGTACCTTTCAACTCTAACTTCAACGGCCACAACAGTCCACTGCTGAACATAACCACGCTTGGCAGGCGGATTGGCCAGTGCAGTGCTAGGTGTTGCATTCACAGGAAACGCTGCTGCCCATTCTCTGGATAACATCCATAGTCGCCTCATTGACACCCATGGGTAGAAACTTTATCTCCTAATGGCAATTTGTTTCGGACGCCGACAAGTTCATACAAGCTTTGTTTTGCCTATCTCATGTAACTCAATATGCCGGAGGTCCGCGCGACTCGTCTCGATGCGTACGGTTTTGCGTATCTCATGTATCTAGAGTTATAGTAGATACGCAAAGCTACTCCATACAAAAATTGAGTTACATGAGTTTTGTTTTTTGGATGTAATATTAAAATTATTTATATTTCTTGTAAATATGAACTCGTACGTATATAAATGGGACCTGAGGAATACGATTAAGCTTGTTGCGCGTAACTCATGTAACTAAAGATAACGTAGATAGGCGTAACAGGGCAGATCGGTCCTGTCAAAGAAGTCTTCTTCTTTGCGTGTAAATACACCGAGTCGTCCAACGACCCGATGAACCCTGGTGTCAGAGTTTTTCAAAGAAGTGATGCGAGTATTATTTATATTCTGAATAGCGACTCGCCCAGCGGTTTCACCCTCTGCTACCCGTTTTCCTGAGGGAACAAAGCTTTCCGCTGTAAAAGCAACCTTAAAACCTGCCTCTTGGATCACTCTATCTATTAAAAAAACCGTAACATAATCCGTTGCGTACTTTTAAAGATCTAAGCATTCAATTGGACACGGAAAGCGACTTTATTTTATACTATGTAGTAATGATTCAGTTATTTGTATTTATCCTGTCCTGAAAATGTCTGCAGCAGATTTTACATGTAAACAAATATTGTGCCTACTTTATCCCCGGAAGCTTTTTTCCATTTATTTCCATAACTCTTTGTAGACCAATTAAAAACCGAAACTGCGCGTTTGTTCGAACAGAGATGTGATTACATTGGATAATCCACTTGTTTGATAAACCGGGCGTTGTTAGTTTTAAACTGAAAGTTATTTACGCGGCTATAAAACTGTGCGTTTGATGCACGATGCACCATTTGTTTGTTGATTTATGGACTATCATACGGAACAACCGCCCGATATATTTTATACATATAAATCCTATATTATATGGGGACTTGCAGGGACGGTGTACCGAAAACATTGCAGGCATGAACAGATCATGAAACTGAACAACTTTTTGGTAAAGAAAATAATCGACCTCCCATAATTCCCGATCAGCCTACTGACTTTGTATGTTCTCTATTCTAATACACATACATACAAATATCACGCCTATAATCCCTTGCGGGGTAGGTAGAGCGTAAACGGCCGCATAGAACGGACATTTACGCCACGTCTGACAAAAATTTGTGGGTCATCCGGAAAATTGTGTATCGCATTATAGTGACAGGTTGTCAGCCCATCGCCTAAAATTGCAATATACACCCTCGAGTCCCTTAGACGCTTCTTACGACTCCCACGGGCAAGAAATGAGGTGATGCTATTCTAAGCCGGCATCACACGGCGATCTCTCTAACTCGAAACTATTTGTATTCTAACTCGAAAAAAAAATTGTTTTCCAACATTGGCTCTATATTAAAAGTTGTTTAGTGTCATGGTCTGATCATGCCTGCAAAGTTTACGGTACACCGTCCCTTACACCCTGTATTTTATTTCATATAAAAAACGTTAACCGATTAAACACCGTGAATCAAAAATGGACGTATCTAGTCGAGCACTCTTGATTTGAATTATTTATTTACAAGAGTTCTTTGTTAAATTTAATAATAATGGCAATATTTTAGGCCCTTACGTAAAATATATTTCAGGAGTGGATACTTGACAACTTTTCGATAATGAGCACCTACACAGTTCATCTAATACAAATTATTTTTCAAATACGTATCTACTAATAGATACGAAATTTATAATTTATGATAACTTTGAAAATTCACGCGTTTTATAAAGTAATTTAAATTTTAAAATAATCAAAACGAAACTCTTCAAAAGCTTTGTATCAAAGTTTGTTATTCGTATTTAAAATAGACAAAAGAACGATTTATATTAGCATAGCTTTTCTCTGAAATTTATATCTAAAGCTCCATTCGGTTTCGTTTAACCCCTAGCGTATTTGTCTAACTTATGAATTGATGAAAGGTGAATGTCCTCAATATAACATTGACTGTGCTGTGCATACTCATTATATAAACGACGGCCGATGTGGCGCAGTGGTAGCGCGACGCAAAGGATCTGGGTTTGATTCCTTGTGGGACGCTCACAAAGTTGATATTATATCTTTGTCAATTTGTTTCCAGTGATTCACACTGATTAGGACCTTGTAGGCGGAACCACCTGATTTCCCGTAAGAAAGATGGTTCTGTGCTTCGGTTGGCACGTTAAGCCGGTGGTCCCGTTTGCTGCTGTCTAAAAAAATAAAAAAATAAAATAACATAAAAATAGTTTATTTTCAGACAATTACAGTCCATAGCTTATTATTGGTACAAGGCATGACTTATAAAACTATGTTAGTCTAATTTTTGTTTGTCTATGATCACTTAGACGGCGGTCGTTACACAACCACGTCAGAGGCCTACTAGTAGCAGTAGGCGGTTGAAAAACTAAAAAAACATGGGGTCGTTCGTTGACTCTTTGTCCCACAAGAAAAGAAGATTATTTAAACTTAATGGTCGAGAACAGAATAATACTCTTAATTAAAGCTTCGCACAGAATATTGAATGAATAGTTTTAGGGTTTCGAGTTAGCTTCTCGTTCAATTATTACTGTTAATATATATCTAAATCTATAGTATAATATATTTTAGTCTATTCCATTTATACTGTCATATATTTTTCCCTTCGGTGTATTTCGCATTATCCATGCTTCCATAGTATAGTTTAAGTATTTTATGTATTAGTTTATCAATATTATATAGGTATCTATTAAGTTTATTATATTGTCTATGTATGTATTAGAGTGAATTATAGTATAAGTAGTTTAAGGTAGGTGTTTGCACTATCCCGCTTATATGTTTGCACTCTCCATACCACCCAAAGGTTGCCTGGAAGAGAATTGTACTGTGTTTTGTCTTTGTTTTTTTGATGTTATTCTATATGGTGTTATATATGACATCAGTTTTCAATTTGGTATTCTTTTTTAATTTGGTATTCTATATGACTACAATTTTTAATTTGTTTTTCTATGTGACATCAATATTTTATTTGGTATTCTATATGACATCAATTTTTTATTTGGTATTCTATATGACATCAGTTTTTAATTTGGTATTCTATATGACATCAATTTTTAATTTGGTATTCAATATGACATCAATATTTAATTTGGTATTCTATATGACATCAATTTTTAATTTGCTATTCTATATGACATCAGTTTTTAATTTGGTATTCTATATGACATAATTTTTTTACTTTGTATTCTATATGACATCAATTCTTAATTTAGTATTCTATATGACATCAATATTTAATTTGTTATTCAATATGACATCAATATTTAATTTGTTATTCTATATGACATCAATTTTTAAATTGGTATTCAATATGACTACAATTTTTAATTTGGTATTCTATATGACAGTTTCTAATTTGGTAATCTATATGACGTGACCCTCGTTTCCAGCACCGGGAGCCCAGCAAAAAGGCTGAAGTGGACATGAAGACGCGAGAAGAGATCTTATCGCTGATATCGCACCACGTCACCGCTGTCAACTACATCTACCGGGACACCAAGTTTGATGGTCGGATGGAGCATAGGAATATCAAGTTTGAGGTGCAGAGGATAAAGGTATGTTTGGTTTGAATCCTCAACAGTTACAACAGGACATGGGCCCTCTTTAATTGGGGGGTATTTGCCATACTCACCATGCTTGCGGGCGGATTGGTGAGCGCAGTGCAAGGTGTTGTATTCACAGGGAACGCTGTTGCCCCTTTCCTGGAATCAACCCTTAGTCGCTTTTTACGACACGCACAGGCAGGCGTCGTGAGATGCTATTTTAAGCTGGCACCATACGGTAATGTGACATACTTTGACCTTTCTATTTCTTTTCAAGGCAAATCATCTAACTTAAAAAAAAAACACATTAATAGCACTTAAATATTCAGAAAATAATACAAAGTAACGTGAGGTGAGTGCTCTCGTGAAAATTCTCTAGAGCACAATCTCAAATACCTTTCAGTCAGCCATTAAATTGAAAGCTAAATTGAACTCGGGAAAACTTCAACAATCATTAAATGTACAATGTATTCAGCATGTTTCCGAATTGCGATGTTATCGTGGTTCTTGTAGTCGTCATAAAAGCTTGGTTTTTAAGATAAGATCTCTTAAAATTATCCAAGTTTATTCTCTCAAATCTTTTAGCACAGGATTTTTGCCACGGTTGTCCGATATTTCGAACCAGTTGCACAGGTCATGTCACATTACATACATTAACATCCACAACAGATTAACGACTGCTGGATATGGGCCTCTGTGTGACGCTTGCCGTGTGATGCCGGCTTAGAATAGCATCACCCGATATCTTTCCCGTGGGAGTCGTAAGAGTCGACTAAGGGACTCGAGGGTGTGTATTGCAATTTTAGGCGATGGGCTGACAACCTGTCACTATAGCGATACACAATATTCCAAATAACCCTCAAACATTTGTCAGACGTGGTGTAAATGGCCGTTTTTTGCGGCTTTTTACGCTCTGCCTACCCCGCAAGGGATTATAGGCGTGATATGTGTGTGTGCGTGTGTGGATATGGGCCTCCGCCTAATGTGGAGTACTGCCATACTCACCACGCTTTATAAGCGGATTGGCGAGCTCATTGCAAGATATTGCTTTCACAGAAAACACTGCTACCCATTTCCTGGACGATTTTTTCCCTTAGTCGCTTGTTACGTCACATACAGGTAATATTAAGGTTATATTACCTGAATGTGACGGGTCTATTCTAAGTCGGCATCACACTGGTCATGTCAATATCGGACAATTCAAAATCATCTTATCGTCGTAAGAATCCTGTGTCTAATATTTTAAGACATAATAGGCCTTAACACATACATTTTAGACACGCTTTGAACGCGGGTCAATTCAAAAATCATGTTATCGTGGTAACAATCCTGTGTTAATTAATTTAAGACAAAATAGACTTTAACATATAAATTTTAGACACGCTTTGAACGCATGTATAAACAAATAAATAATTACGCTTTTGACAAATGTGTAGCTCTTTTCAGTGTTATCGCCAAAATTTAAAACCTTTATTAAATATGTGTTTATTTTGTAGATTGACGACGACTCAATGTGCAACGGCCACCAGTTTGCGAGCGAAACGAACCAGTTCTGCTTGGAGAACATCGACGTGTCCAACTTCCTGAACCTGCACTCGCTCGGCAACCACGAGGACTTCTGCCTCGCTTACGTGTTCACGTACAGGGACTTCACCGGGGGCACGCTAGGTAACATATTGCACCAGTGACGCGCGTCATATTGCACCAGTGACACGCGTCATATTGCACCAGTGACACGCGTCATATTGCACCAGTGACACGCGTCATATTGCACCAGTGACACGCGTCATATTGCACCAGTGACACGCGTCATATTGCACCAGTGACACGCGTCATATTGCACCAGTGACAAGCGTCATATTGCTCCAGTGACACGCGTCATATTGCACCAGTGACACGCGTCATATTGCACCAGGGGCACGCGTCATATTGCACCAGTGACACGCGTCATATTGCACCAGTGACACGCGTCATATTGCACCCGGGACACACGTCATATTGCACCAGGGGCACGCGTCATATTGCACCAGTGACACGCGTCATATTGCACTAGTGACACGCGTCATATTGCACCAGTGACACGCGTCATATTGCACCAGTGACACGCGTCATATTGCACCCGGGACACACGTCATATTGCACCAGGGGCACGCGTCATATTGCACCAGTGACACGCGTCATATTGCACCAGTGACACGCGTCATATTGCACCAGTGACACGCGTCATATTGCACCCGGGACACACGTCATATTGCACCAGGGGCACGCGTCATATTGCACCAGTGACACGCGTCATATTGCACCCGGGACAGACGTCATATTGCACCAGTGACACGCGTCATATTGCACCAGTGACACGCGTCATATTGCACCAGTGACACGCGTCATATTGCACCAGTGACACGCGTCATATTGCACCAGTGACACGCGTCATATTGCACCAGTGACACGCGTCATATTGCACCAGTGACACGCGTCATATTGCACCAGTTACACGCGTCATATTGCACCAGTGACACGCGTCATATTGCACCAGTGACACGCGTCATATTGCACCAGTGACACGCGTCATATTGCACCAGTGACACGCGTCATATTACACCAGTGACACGCGTCATATTGCACCAGTGACACGCGTCATATTGCACCAGTGACACGCGTCATATTGCACCAGTGACACGCGTCATATTGCACCAGTGACACGCGTCATATTGCACCAGTGACACGCGTCATATTGCACCAGTGACACGCGTCATATTGCACCAGTGACACGCGTCATATTGCACCAGTGACACGCGTCATATTGCACCAGTGACACGCGTCATATTGCACCAGTGACACGCGTCATATTGCACCAGTGACACGCGTCATATTGCACCGGTGACACGCGTCATATTGCACCAGTGACACGCGTCATATTGCACCAGTGACACGCGTCATATTGCACCAGTGACACGCGTCATATTGCACCAGTGACACGCGTCATATTGCACCAGGCCTGCTTGTCATCGACGTGTCCAACTTCCTGAACCTGCACTCGCTCGGCAACCACGAGGACTTCTGCCTCGCTTACGTGTTCACGTACAGGGACTTCACCGGGGGCACGCTAGGTAACATATTGCACCAGGGACACGCGTCATATTGCACCAGTGACACGCGTCATATTGCACCAGTGACACGCGTCATATTGCACCAGGGACACGCGCTATATTGCACCAGTGACACGCGTCATATTGCACCAGCGACACGCGTCATATTGCACCAGGGACACGCGTCATATTGCACCAGTGACACGCGCTATATTGCACCAGTGACACGCGTCATATTGCACCAGTGACACGCGCTATATTGCACCAGTGACACGCGTCATATTGCACCAGGCCTGCTTGTCATCGACGTGTCCAACTTCCTGAACCTGCACTCGCTCGGCAACCACGAGGACTTCTGCCTCGCTTACGTGTTCACGTACAGGGACTTCACCGGGGGCACGCTAGGTAACATATTGCACCAGGGACACGCGTCATATTGCACCAGTGACACGCGTCATGTTGCACCAGTGACACGCGTCATATTGCACCAGTGACACGCGTCATATTGCACCAGTGACACGCGTCATATTGCACCAGTGACACGCGTCATATTGCACCAGTGACACGCGTCATATTGCACCAGTGACACGCGTCATATTGCACCAGTGACACGCGACATATTGCACCAGTGACACGCGTCATATTGCACCAGGGACACGCGTCATGTTGCACCAGTGACACGCGTCATATTGCACCAGTGACACGCGTCATATTGCACCAGTGACACGCGTCATATTGCACCAGTGACACGCGACATATTGCACCAGTGACACGCGTCATATTGCACCAGTGACACGCGTCATATTGCACCAGTGACACGCGCTATATTGCACCAGTGACACGCGTCATATTGCACCAGTGACACGCGTCATATTGCACCAGTGACACGCGTCATATTGCACCAGTGACACGCGTCATATTGCACCAGGCCTGCTTGTCATCGACGTGTCCAACTTCCTGAACCTGCACTCGCTCGGCAACCACGAGGACTTCTGCCTCGCTTACGTGTTCACGTACAGGGACTTCACCGGGGGCACGCTAGGTAACATATTGCACCAGGGACACGCGTCATATTGCACCAGTGACACGCGTCATATTGCACCAGTGACACGCGTCATATTGCACCAGTGACACGCGTCATATTGCACCAGTGACACGCGACATATTGCACCAGTGACACGCGTCATATTGCACCAGTGACACGCGTCATATTGCACCAGGGACACGCGCTATATTGCACCAGTGACACGCGTCATATTGCACCAGTGACACGCGTCATATTGCACCAGTGACACGCGTCATATTGCACCAGGGACACGCGCTATATTGCACCAGGGACACGCGCTATATTGCACCAGTGACACGCGTCATATTGCACCAGTGACACGCGTCATATTGCACCAGTGACACGCGTCATATTGCACCAGTGACACGCGTCATATTGCACCAGTGACACGCGTCATATTGCACCAGTGACACGCGACATATTGCACCAGTGACACGCGTCATATTGCACCAGTGACACGCGTCATATTGCACCAGGGACACGCGTCATATTGCACCAGTGACACGCGCTATATTGCACCAGTGACACGCGTCATATTGCACCAGTGACACGCGTCATATTGCACCAGGGACACGCGTCATATTGCACCAGTGACACGCGCTATATTGCACCAGTGACACGCGTCATATTGCACCAGTGACACGCGTCATATTGCACCAGTGACACGCGTCATATTGCACCAGTGACACGCGACATATTGCACCAGTGACACGCGTCATATTGCACCAGTGACACGCGTCATATTGCACCAGGGACACGCGTCATATTGCACCAGTGACACGCGTCATATTGCACCAGTGACACGCGACATATTGCACCAGTGACACGCGTCATATTGCACCAGGGACACGCGTCATATTGCACCAGTGACACGCGCTATATTGCACCAGTGACACGCGTCATATTGCACCAGTGACACGCGTCATATTGCACCAGTGACACGCGTCATATTGCACCAGGGACACGCGTCATATTGCACCAGTGACACGCGCTATATTGCACCAGTGACACGCGTCATATTGCACCAGTGACACGCGTCATATTGCACCAGTGACACGCGTCATATTGCACCAGTGACACGCGCTATATTGCACCAGTGACACGCGTCATATTGCACCAGCGACACGCGTCATATTGCACCAGTGACACGCGTCATATTGCACCAGTGACACGCGTCATATTGCACCAGTGACACGCGCTATATTGCACCAGTGACACGCGTCATATTGCACCAGCGACACGCGTCATATTGCACCAGTGACACGCGTCATATTGCACCAGTGACACGCGTCATATTGCACCAGGCCTGCTTGTCATCGACGTGTCCAACTTCCTGAACCTGCACTCGCTCGGCAACCACGAGGACTTCTGCCTCGCTTACGTGTTCACGTACAGGGACTTCACCGGGGGCACGCTAGGTAACATATTGCACCAGGGACACGCGTCATATTGCACCAGTGACACGCGTCATATTGCACCAGTGACACGCGACATATTGCACCAGTGACACGCGTCATATTGCACCAGGGACACGCGTCATATTGCACCAGTGACACGCGCTATATTGCACCAGTGACACGCGTCATATTGCACCAGTGACACGCGTCATATTGCACCAGTGACACGCGTCATATTGCACCAGGGACACGCGTCATATTGCACCAGTGACACGCGCTATATTGCACCAGTGACACGCGTCATATTGCACCAGTGACACGCGTCATATTGCACCAGTGACACGCGTCATATTGCACCAGGCCTGCTTGTCATCGACGTGTCCAACTTCCTGAACCTGCACTCGCTCGGCAACCACGAGGACTTCTGCCTCGCTTACGTGTTCACGTACAGGGACTTCACCGGGGGCACGCTAGGTAACATATTGCACCAGGGACACGCGTCATATTGCACCAGTGACACGCGTCATATTGCACCAGTGACACGCGTCATATTGCACCAGTGACACGCGTCATATTGCACCAGTGACACGCGTCATATTGCACCAGTGACACGCGTCATATTGCACCAGTGACACGCGTCATATTGCACCAGTGACACGCGTCATATTGCACCAGTGACACGCGTCATATTGCACCAGTGACACGCGTCATATTGCACCAGTGACACGCGTCATATTGCACCAGTGACACGCGACATATTGCACCAGTGACACGCGTCATATTGCACCAGTGACACGCGTCATATTGCACCAGGGACACGCGTCATATTGCACCAGTGACACGCGCTATATTGCACCAGTGACACGCGTCATATTGCACCAGTGACACGCGTCATATTGCACCAGTGACACGCGTCATATTGCACCAGTGACACGCGTCATATTGCACCAGGCCTGCTTGTCATCGACGTGTCCAACTTCCTGAACCTGCACTCGCTCGGCAACCACGAGGACTTCTGCCTCGCTTACGTGTTCACGTACAGGGACTTCACCGGGGGCACGCTAGGTAACATATTGCACCAGCGACACGCGTCATATTGCACCAGTGACACGCGTCATATTGCACCAGTGACACGCGTCATATTGCACCAGGGACACGCGTCATATTGCACCAGTGACACGCGTCATATTGCACCAGTGACACGCGTCATATTGCACCAGTGACACGCGTCATATTGCACCAGTGACACGCGTCATATTGCACCAGTGACACGCGCTATATTGCACCAGTGACACGCGTCATATTGCACCAGTGACACGCGTCATATTGCACCAGTGACACGCGTCATATTGCACCAGTGACACGCGTCATATTGCACCAGTGACACGCGTCATATTGCACCAGGCCTGCTTGTCATCGACGTGTCCAACTTCCTGAACCTGCACTCGCTCGGCAACCACGAGGACTTCTGCCTCGCTTACGTGTTCACGTACAGGGACTTCACCGGGGGCACGCTAGGTAACATATTGCACCAGTGACACGCGTCATATTGCACCAGTGACACGCGTCATATTGCACCAGTGACACGCGTCATATTGCACCAGTGACACGCGTCATATTGCACCAGTGACACGCGACATATTGCACCAGTGACACGCGTCATATTGCACCAGTGACACGCGTCATATTGCACCAGGGACACGCGTCATATTGCACCAGTGACACGCGCTATATTGCACCAGTGACACGCGTCATATTGCACCAGTGACACGCGTCATATTGCACCAGTGACACGCGTCATATTGCACCAGTGACACGCGTCATATTGCACCAGGCCTGCTTGTCATCGACGTGTCCAACTTCCTGAACCTGCACTCGCTCGGCAACCACGAGGACTTCTGCCTCGCTTACGTGTTCACGTACAGGGACTTCACCGGGGGCACGCTAGGTAACATATTGCACCAGTGACACGCGTCATATTGCACCAGTGACATGCGTCATATTGCACCAGTGACACGCGTCATATTGCACCAGTGACACGCGTCATATTGCACCAGTGACACGCGTCATATTGCACCAGGGACACGCGTCATATTGCACCAGTGACACGCGTCATATTGCACCAGGGACACGCGTCATATTGCACCAGTGACACGCGTCATATTGCACCAGGCCTGCTTGTCATCGACGTGTCCAACTTCCTGAACCTGCACTCGCTCGGCAACCACGAGGACTTCTGCCTCGCTTACGTGTTCACGTACAGGGACTTCACCGGGGGCACGCTAGGTAACATATTGCACCAGTGACACGCGTCATATTGCACCAGTGACACGCGTCATATTGCACCAGTGACACGCGTCATATTGCACCAGTGACACGCGTCACATTGCACCAGTGACACGCGTCATATTGCACCAGTGACACGCGTCATATTGCACCAGGGACACGCGTCATATTGCACCAGTGACACGCGTCATATTGCACCAGGGACACGCGTCATATTGCACCAGTGACACGCGTCATATTGCACCAGGCCTGCTTGTCATCGACGTGTCCAACTTCCTGAACCTGCACTCGCTCGGCAACCACGAGGACTTCTGCCTCGCTTACGTGTTCACGTACAGGGACTTCACCGGGGGCACGCTAGGTAACATATTGCACCAGTGACACGCGTCATATTGCACCAGTGACACGCGTCATATTGCACCAGTGACACGCGTCATATTGCACCAGTGACATGCGTCATATTGCACCAGTGACACGCGTCATATTGCACCAGTGACACGCGTCATATTGCACCAGGGACACGCGTCATATTGCACCAGTGACACGCGTCATATTGCACCAGTGACATGCGTCATATTGCACCAGTGACACGCGTCATATTGCACCAGTGACACGCGTCATATTGCACCAGTGACATGCGTCATATTGCACCAGTGACACGCGTCATATTGCACCAGTGACACGCGTCATATTGCACCAGTGACACGCGTCATATTGCACCAGTGACATGCGTCATATTGCACCAGTGACACGCGTCATATTGCACCAGTGACACGCGTCATATTGCACCAGTGACACGCGACATATTGCACCAGTGACACGCGTCATATTGCACCAGTGACACGCGTCATATTGCACCAGTGACACGCGTCATATTGCACCAGTGACACGCGACATATTGCACCAGTGACACGCGTCATATTGCACCAGTGACACGCGTCATATTGCACCAGTGACACGCGTCATATTGCACCAGTGACACGCGCTATATTGCACCAGTGACACGCGTCATATTGCACCAGTGACACGCGTCATATTGCACCAGTGACACGCGTCATATTGCACCAGGCCTGCTTGTAATTTTTCTGAAACGGCCCTAAAATATTTTTCAGACGTGGCGATAATGACCGTATTTTACGAACGTTAACGCTCTGCGTACCTCGCTAGGGATGAATACGTGGTATGTGCGTATGTGCAAATATTGTTGAATGTTTGCGTTACTCCGGTTAGAACTAATTACGTTCCGAACATCACTAATGAAATACAGTGACCGCTCAAAATCCGTTTCACGTTTTGTGCTGAAAGCAAATAATGCCATAGTTCATTACAAATAGCGCTACTAGAGAATATATTCAGTAAGGATGGAAACAATACCTACTGTTGAATATTTATGAGTTTTATTTAGAACTAGCAGCCCGCCCAGCGGTTTCACCCGCCGCTAACAATTTCCCCGCGGGAATAAGACAGTTTATTAAAGCCTATGTTCATCAGGGATATTGTAGGATTAAAAATTTTTTGACTTCAATTTAAAACAAATATCGTTTTCAGATGGTGGTGGCGTAAAGTTACATGCCGTGTGGTTAACCTGGCCAGTCCCATGGCAGTGCCTTTATTTTTATTTTTTTTATCCCGCCCGAGCCGGTTTTCTATTAGGTCATAACAAAATTGTAATAAAAAAAAGAAAATTGTGTGATACAAATTTCTTTTTTTAGAATGACGGTATTTCAATTTCAATTAACGGTAAAAGAATTTTTAAATCGGTCCAGTAGTTTCGGAGCCTATTCAATTCAAACAAACAATTAAAAAAACCTGTTTCTAATATTAGTGTAGATTATATTATTATTATTTTAGTGTGATGCCGGCTTAGAATAGCATCACCCGATTTCTTTCCCGTGGGAGTCGTAGGAGGCGACTAAGGGACTTGAGGGTGTGTATTGCAATTTTAGACGATGGGCTGACAACCTGTCACTATGGCGATACACAATTTTCCGAATGACCCTCAAACATATGTCAAACGTGGCGTAAATTAAAACTGGACAACTTTCCCCTAGAAACATATGTCAGGAAACGTCAAAAAAATTACCTTCCATACAAAATCACAATCAGCTGACTGCATTCACTATGGGAAGTCAGTTTTTTTACGTTTCCTGAAATATGTTCCTGGGGGAAAGTTGTTCAGTTTCATGGTCTGCATGTACCCTATCAGTATTCGGAGGGCTATACCTGACACCCTTTAATACAGTAATGATTAAATGTAATAATTACACTGGTACGAATAATGTGGAGTAGTTTGTACATTTTTAAATGAAAAAGTAGTTATTGTGGCATAACTGTCATAGTTATACATATGGTATCGCGGACATTATTATAGATATTAATGTCCTCTATAAAACTGTAGTACATCACTTTGCTCTATTGTCAATAATTTCCACAGCGTACGCGATATAAGATATTTTTTTGGTACATTTTTCACACGTTGGGTTACATTATCGAAATTTTCACGCGGATCCCTATTTTTTTCTCGTATAAAATATAGCCTATGTTCATCAGGAATAATGTAGGATTCTAATGGTAAAAGAATTTTTAAAATCGGGCCAGTAGTTTCGGAGCCTATTCGATGCAAACAAACAAACAAACAATCAAATCTTTCCTCTTTATAATATTAGTGTAGATATTGTAATAATGTGATAATGAATAAGAATCCTCAGTTGGGAAGGTTATCGCACTTTATGTAGTGGTTGTCCTATACAATGCTAGTCTTGTATTAAGTCATGTCATGTCGAGTTAAAAGGACATTGACTTATCTCTAATACTGTTTTAGTATCGAGAACACTTGCGAAATTTTGTTGATTGCGTTTAAGTTGCATGAATTACATTTATTTTAATTTTCGCCACGAAACGTTAATCCATATTTCTTATGCTAGGTTTTAAACTATTTGCAAGTTTATGGAAATAATTTTATACGAATACCATAAATCTGAGCTAAATACATACAGCAAACAGGTAAACCTAAGTTGTAAGCGCACTTAATGGCAATGTTTTTATGTAAGACCTTACATGAGGTCATTTTGTTATAAAGCGTTTATTATTGAGTATGAATCACAGGTTTTCCTTGAAGTGTCGTAAGAATAACATAATAATGATGAAGCATTACCATTAGTATACGCAGGCTTTTTAATCACATATGTAAAGTTTTTCTTGTGTAAGTAGGTTGAATCAATAGGACGAACGTTTAATTGAATATTAAGGTACGATCGACAACGATCTTCGGTGTCTTGGCAATTATATTTTTTTCCATGTTTCAATCTTCTTTTTTCGTTTGAACGACGGAGATATCTTCGGACTGAAGAATGTCAGACATCTTCACCAAAGAACATACGAGTATGCGGGGTGTAAGAGACAGCCCTCCGAATACTGATAGAAGACCATGAAACCGAACAACTTTCCCCTAGAAACATATGTCGAGAAACGACAAAAAAACGACCCCCCATACAAAATCACAATCAGCTAAGTAACTGAATTTACCATAGGAAGTCGAAACATGTTTGATGTTTCCTAAAATATTGTTTTATGGTTATTTTTTCAGATTCATCGTATGGATGCACCCTATCAGTATTCGAAGGGCTGTCCATTACACCCTGTATACCCCTCCAAACTTCACGCTCCATCACTTTAAACTGGCCTTAACCGATTTGTTTTCCATTCTGGACTCTTCAGGAGGTCCGGTTAATTATACGCATGTAAACTACACGCTTTAAAAATTTTGACTTCAATTTGAAACAAATATCGTTTTCAGATGGTGGTGGCGTAAAGTTACATGCCGTGTGATTAACCTGGCCAGCCCCGTGGCAGTGCCTTTATTTTTAATTTTTTATCCCGCCCGAACCGGTTTTCTATTAGGACATTACGAAATTGTTATAAAAAAAAGAAAATTGTGTGATACATTTTTTTTTTACAATGACGGTTCATGACGTCAATAAGTGATATGATAATACTATCATACATTGAATAAAGAATTTCAATTTCAATTTCTCAGGTCTGGCGTGGGTGGCGAGCGCGAGTGGCGCCTCTGGCGGCATCTGCGAGAAGTACAAGACGTACACCGAGACCATCGGCGGGATGTACCAGAGCACGAAACGATCGCTCAACACGGGAATCATAACGTTCGTCAACTACAACAGCCGAGTGCCGCCTAAGGTCAGCCAGCTGACTTTGGCGCACGAGATCGGACATAACTTTGGCTCACCGGTGAGTTGACGGAATTTACAGAATTCGTTATAGAATACTTCTTGCTTAGAAGGATACAGGCATACTACTTGCTTAAAAGGAGACACCATCACCTAGCTACTAACATTAAGTTTGTTATAGACAATAAATATTTTAGATTTTTTGACTGATTGATTATTTTCCGTGTGATGCCAGCTTAGAATAGCATCACCCCATTTCTTTCCCGTGGGAGTCGTAAGAGGCGACTAAGGGACTCGAGGGTGTGTATTGCAATTTTAGGCGATGGGCTGACAACCTGTCCCTATAGCAAAACACAATTTTCTGAATAACCCTCAAATATTTGTCAGATGTGGCGTAAATATCCGTTTTTGCGGCTGTTTACGCTCTGCCTACCCCGCAAGGGATTATAGGCGTGATATATGTATGTAAGACTTCGGCTTAGATGGATTTAGACGCACCTGACTCTAGTCTAGGTTGAGATAAGACAGATTTGATCACGACGAAAAACGGAACACGCTTTAAGGCGAGTGTAGTCGTGAACTGCCGTGTGATGCCGGCTTAGAATAGCATCACCCCATTTCTTACCCATGGGTGTCGTAAGAGGCGACTAAGGGACTCGAGGGTGTGAAAGTGAAATTTTAGGCGACGGGCTGACAACCTGTCACTATAGTGATACACAGTTATCTGATTGACCCTCAAACTTTTGTCAGACGTGGTGTTAATATCCGTTGAACGGCCGTTAACGCTCTGCCTACCCCGTAAGGGATATAGGCGTGATTTATGTATGTATGTATGTAGTCGTGAACGGCCTCGACAGAAAACTCGCAACTTCACAAAAAAGTATTTTATCTATAGACAAACAATCTATCAGAATGTCCGTTGCCCAGGTTTTTAGTATTTAAGAAAAATTAGAACCCACAAAGTCAATGAAATATTAGCTGTAATTAAAGTTATGGAAATTAATACCAAAAAAGACCGTTTTAAGGCACTTTTGGGCATAACTTTAAGTACAGCAAATTTTTCATTTGCAGGTTCTAATTTTATTTAAGGATAATACTAAAAACTTGAGCTACGGACATTCTGAATTTCTGATAGATTTTTTGTATAAAGAGAAAACGTTTTATTTGTGAAGCCACTGACGAGGCCGTTCACGAGTAAAACCGTGAAAGAGAGGATTGTCGGAAGCCGCATGTCCTAAGGCATGGAATGGAAGCGTAAGACCATCTTACGATAAACGTAATGTACCGCGCTATGTGACCCCAAACCGCCCAAAATTTTCGGTCTCGTAACTTTTAGTTAGACATTGATATTAAAGTTAACAGCCAGATTTATGAACATGATGAATGGAATACGAAGTAAATTAGTGTCAACTAGAGATGCACCGACTAGTCGGCCATTTTTGTAGTCGGCTGCTATTATGACATAAAATTATATTTATAAACATGTTAAGTATAAATGACACCTCCACTGTTTATAGACAAGGCTCAAACTTCGTAACGATTAATTCCAAACGTCGTCGCTGATATGACCGAAAATGTAGTCGGGAAAGCCGACTAATTAGTTACTTGTCGGCTGATTGAAACCCGATCGGTAGTCGGTCAAAATCGTAGTCAGTCTCTCTCTCTCTCTCTCTAGTTTCAGCTGATAGCTTTAGTAATTTTCAAAAGTGGGTCAGGACTTAGACCGCGACCTCCGTGCATCTCATTATGAGGTTTATCTAACTGTAATTACGGTTGTAATTCCGATGCGATAATTTATTCATCGAGGTTGTATTGGGTTTAATTATGATAATGTAATTAGGATTAATTTGCTGCGCTGTTTCCTTTACAATAGTTATTAATTTCCATCGTATTATGCGTTGAATGAGTAATTAGTGTATGATTTTAATGCAAATTGAACGTAATATCTATTAAAAACCAGCTTTATTCAGTATGTTGAAATTAATTTTATACATATAGGCAAGTGGATATTTGATGTGAAATAAACAACAATAATGATATATTTTTTGGTATATTCCCGTTGTCCCCGGTGACCGTGTGTTGAGGGTTAAGCAAGGTCTGGCATGGTAATGTACTGACTGCCCCACCCTCTTCCACAACTTTCCCCACCTTGCACTATCCTGTCCCACCCTGCTCCACATTGCCCTACTCTCAACGGGGACACGGCTACCGGGGACAACAGAAATACACCCTTTCCCCAAAAACAATGACCTACCATTGCAAATTTGTCACTTAGCTGATTTTTTATATGTAATATGATCCAATATCTTTTTAAATCCTCGTGTTATATTTGATACAGGCTGGTTCCGAATGACCGACTTTCCCGAAAACGCTAAGCTGAACCCGTTAAAATAAACAACTTTCCCCAAAAACAATGACCTCCCATTGCAAATTTGTCGCCTAGCTGATTTTTTATATTTATGATCCAATATCTTTTTAAATATTGGCCCTATGTTCTTAAAAGGTCATTTTGGATAAACGCGCGTGTGCGAACAGGACGGAATCCTGCCGATTAGACCTTTTTTCGTAGTTTTAATGATAGTTCGGTAACTGTTGACTTAACCAACTAGAGTTTTGTAAGGCGATCATTATAAAAAACAGTTAGTTATTTCGTATGTATTTTTACACAGTACGCGATATAATGGTTTATTAGAGGTAACTTTGCGACTTTTTTCTATCGAGCCGAACAATCAGTACCTATCATGTTTTAGAGACAATAACACAATAGCATATATCCCGAAGCCCGAAGATTGTTTCTTATTTTTTTCAAAAATCCGATAAATGTCGCTTTTACTTAGGTTTAGCCTTTATTTAACTGGTTGAGCTTAGCGTTTTCTTAAAAGTAGGTCGTTCCGATGCACAATGTACAGTCAAGCTCAGGCTAGGTTAGACAGTTTGGGCTTTAGACCGATCATATCCCGCGCGTATAAGACTTACATTGACAGTTCAACTGTCTAACTGGACGTTAGCTTGACTGTAGAACGGTATAAAATCCCTGACTTACCCAGCCTTATCTAGCCTGTACAACGTAATTTCGTCCCCAGCACGACTACCCATCGGAATGCCGGCCGGGCGGACAGAAGGGCAACTTCATAATGTTCGCGTCGGCCACCAGCGGCGACCGGCCCAACAACAGCAAGTTCAGCGCGTGCTCAGTGGGGAACATAAGCGCGGTGCTCGACGCCGTGCGGGACGGCAGGAAGAGGAACTGTCTGTCGGAGTCGCAGGGGGCCTTCTGCGGGAACAAGATCGTGGAGGACGGCGAACAGTGCGACTGCGGTAATACATATATACCTATATCAAGGTGTAAGGGACAGCCCAACGAATACTTATAGGGTGCATGCAGACCATGAAAGTGAACAACTTTCCCCTAGGAACATATGTCAGGAAACGACAAAAAACGACTTCCCGTACAAAATCACGATTAGCTGACTGCGTTAAGGCGGCACCGAGCGAAATCCGACCGTCCAGTGGCGCCCTCCCATGTTTTTTAATAATTTCTTAAAATCTAGGACAAACATTAAAAATCTTAGACAGACAAATTGTTGTCCTATACGATAAGTTTATTTTAAGGTAGGTACAATAATAAGCTTTACATTGTTATGCGTCTTTAAAATCACTAAAACGGAAAACGGTGGCCACCATTTTCCGTTTTAGTGATTTAAAATTTAAAACACAAGAAAAAGCTCATTGTTGTACCTTAAAATAAACTTATCGTATTGGACAACAATTTGTCCGTCTTAGATTTTTAATGTTTGTCCTAGATTTTAAGAAATTATTAAATAACATGGGAGGGCGCCACTGGACGGTCGGATGATTTCGCTCGGCGCAGGCTTTACTATGAAAGGTCCATTTTTTTACCTTTTCTAAAATGTTTTTTTTTACGGGAAGTTGTTCAGTTTTATGGTCTGAATGCACCCTATAAGTATTCGGAGGGCTGTCTTGTATAAGGCGAAATGTTAAAAGTTACTGATACGGTAACTCAGGACGGGCTGGTGTATATCGAAATATGATATATTATTTTGGACCTGACATACAAATTAGTTGGCTGGTATGTTTTGTACGTGAGGTCGAAATTTATTTTTCGTATTTCGACACCTGTTCTTTGGGGGAATTTGTTCCTCATCACCAGCCTGTCCAGAGTTTTCGGTATCGAAGTTAAATTTCACCCTATATAATTAAGATGGACTGGCCCAACATTTAAGCATAATGTATTTCTCAACATTCAGCATATTGCCAGAGATCGGCCATCAAACGAAGAAATATTTGCATATGCTTTCACTGGGTTAATGTCGAACAAGGTTTAATCAAATAACAAGCCTAAAAGAGAGAACAAGTTTAAAAGAAAGCCCTAAGAGCGACGGGTATCTGTTGGATCATTGAGCTCTGAATCTTTGAAGGCGCCTGAGACAGGCTCCTGTTCAGTCCTTTTTAACAATGTTGATGATGATCAAAGTAGTGAATCAAGGGGTAGATTTGTTTTATGATTATGGAACGTTTAGCTGGTCCTTGAATTTTCGAAACCTTGCAAAATTTTTAAGCGCGGGCAGGATTTGAACCTGCGACTTTCGTCATTTACTAGTGACGACGCCTCTTCCATCTGGGCCAATGCAGCTCGTTCCTTGCCCGCCAATTTTGCAAGTGTATTTTAATGCCAGTAACGCGTGGCACGGCTCCATCTACCGGGTTAGTTTTGCAACTAATACCCGGCGACTAATTCTATCTTTACAGATTGAATGTAGTCTAAGCGATGAAAACCCGCGATTAATTGAATACAAAATTTTGGTCCTCGAATATCCCTGATCGTTCTTCTGACTTATAAAGAAGATCCAGAACTACCCCACGACTTCAACGAGATGAATCTCAAAAATATGCTAAAAACATTTAGAAAGATACTGCATATGTCCGTGTTCCATCCCTGATGAACATAAAATAAATAAAGCCTTTATTGCTGTTTTTCATAATTACAAGTAATTATTTACCTTAAATCTATTTACAAATCAGCTTGTCTCTCGACAAAGGCTTCCTTTAAAGATTTCCGCTTCTCCCTTTCCTTTGCCACCCAGCGCTTGTTTTGTCTCCCTTTACTTCTCTTGTTTCCTCTGGGGTACCATTCTGTGATTATTCTTGTCCATTTTCCCTTCTTTTCTCTCATCATATGTCCTGCCCATTTCCATTTTAATGTCTTGTACGTTTTTTCTATACCTTTAAATTTTGTTTCATGTTTTATTGTTTTTAACCTTATCTTATCTTTCCTTTTGACTCCAAGCACACTTCTTTCAATTCCATTTTGGCAGACATTTATCTTTTGTAAAAGTTTTTGGGCCATTGTTCATGTCTGACATCCATAGGAACATAGGCTATATTAAATGTCTTATTCCCGCGGTAAAACGGTAAGCAGCGGATGTAACCACTGGGCAGGCCGCTAGTCCTTGCATACATAATTTTTCATACAGCTCCTGAACTAACTTTAATAGCAATTAATTTTATGATACTATATAAATAACTTATTTTTGTACTATTTTTTTTCTATTTTTTGTGTAACGTCTCTTTAAAGCCCGACGTGGGGTAATTTTGGTGGACCGTGTTCATTAACTGGTTTCCATTGCAGGCTACGACGAGCTGGAATGCAAGGACCGGTGCTGCTACCCGCGCCAAGTGAGCGCGTACGACCGCGAACAAAACGCATCCGCCAAGGGCTGCGACAGGAGGGCCAACACACAGTGCAGGTAAGAGCAATCATCATCATCATCATCATAATCATCATCATACCATCATCATCATCATCATCATCGTAATCATTATCATCATCATCACCATCATCATCATCGTCATCATCATTATCATCATTGTAATCATTATCATCATCATCATCATCATCGTTATCGTTATCATCATCATCATCATCTGTGTCACCTTATTGCAAATTACTTCGATGAAACGCATCTCTTTTGTATGGAAAACGCGTTTTTCCATACAAAAGAGTTGTAAAGTCGATATCGGGCTGGGTTAGACAGTTTGGATTTTGGACCGTTCTTATGCCGCGCGCATAAGACTTACATTGGCAGTGAGTGTCTATCGCTGAGCTTGACTGCTACACTACATACCCCTTCTTTCCACCTCCCAAATGCCTCATTTGTTGATTCTTATTAAAATATAGTTGTGAACGTTGTTATTGTTTCATTGAACTTGAACTTTGTTAGCATCAGCCCAATTGTTCCTGTAGGTATCGTCAAAGTGACCAAAGGATCAATAAATTCATTCAGGGTATGGGGTGCCGGCTTAGAATAGGATCACCGCATTTCTTTCCCATGGGAGTCGTAAGAGGCGACTAAGGGACTCGAGGGTGTGTATTACAATTTTAGGTGATGGGCTGATAACCTGTCCCTATGGCGATACACAATTTTTCGAATGACCCTCAAATATTTGTCAGACGTGGCGTAAATGTTGGTTTTTTGCAGCTGTTTTGCGCTGTGTCTACCCCCCTCACTGATTATAGGCGTGATTTGATATCTGTATGGGAAGCAGATGATCTTGCATTGCGCTCACCAATCCGCCTGCCAAGTGGTGAATACGGGAATACTCTCCCAAAAGGGGGGGTGAACTGTTGTAGCTATTATTTTAAATAACATACATACATACATAAATCACGCCTATATCCCTTACGGGGTAGGCAGAGCGTTAACGGCCGTGCAACGGATATTAACACCACGTCTGACAAAAGTTTGAGGGTCAATCAGATAACGGTGTATCACTATAGAGACAGGTTGTCAGCCCGTCGCCTAAAATTGCAATACACACCCTCGAGTCCCTTAGTCGCTTTTTACGACACCCATGGGTAAGAAATGGGGTGATGCTATTGTAAGCCGGCATCACACAGCAGTTTACATTACATTACATTTTAAATAACGTTAAATGTGTATCCGGCAGTCCGTCGCAAGGGCCGTGCTGTCACGCGCAGACCTGTCAGTTCGTGTCGGAGTTCCGCAACCTGACGTGTCGCGAGGCGACGGAGTGCAGCCACGCGTCCTTCTGCAGCGGCCGCTCCGCCGAGTGCCCCGAGCCGCGACACATGGCCAACCTCACCAAGTGCAACAACGGTATGTGTTTTTCTCTGTAGCTGGTTTGTGTAGGGGCTGACTCCAGGCACAGTATAATTAATAGTACTAGCGTACAGTATGGTCACTCCCTGCCTCCCCCTACAAGCGCCGCCCACCCGCGCTCGGAGGACGCTCAGACACCGGCTAGCAAGGACGCGACGACGAAGGTCGTTTCATACTGCCGCACATTGCATTCCCGATTCGTGAACGCAATATGGCAGCAACCCTGACATGTTGTCTCACACACACAAGCATGGTCCGCGTTCACCTACGCGAGCTTAGACTGTGTGCGTAGCAACGCGTTTGATTCATACATTTGAGCGCCAGTGTCCGAGGTGTGCTCCAGGGTTGCAGAAATGAGGCGTATATTTAAGTTGTGACGAAAACGTTTTATTATATATCTCAAAAAACCTGAGGTGTTAACAAGTTAACGGTTGTGAATTGAGTGTGAGCACAGAGCTCTATTATGTAAAAATGCAATTTGTATGGCAAGTAGCGCCATCTGTTGGCCAGCAGCAGTAGCATGACGTTCTCTCGGTGTGTATAGATCCTTTGATGATCTCCAAGCGCCTGCATGGGGAGTAAACGCGAATTGATGAAGTAGATATCACTATCAGTATTGCTATTGTAACCATAATAATAATGTTAACAAACTTTTTATGTAACTGACAGCTCGCAACTGTCAGTCACATACAAAATTTGTTTACATAATTAGTAATTCCTAAATAAATAGAGTTTATATATAATTAGAAAAACTGCAGTATTCTAAATATTCTAATACATAAAACAACCAAAATGTACATATAAACGAATATTTGTATGCCAATTGTTGGCGCAACATGCTTGCTCTAAACTTTTGTTTATATCATCTTACTGTACCATGTTTGCCTACAAATAAATAAATTTGATTTGATTTGAACTCCGCAGGCACGCAACTATGCATAACTGGCGAGTGCCGCGGGTCGATGTGCCTGCTGTGGAACATGAAGGAGTGCTTCCTGTCGTCGTCGCCGCAGCAAGTGTCGGACGGTGTGACGGCGGTGGCGGATCGGCGAGCGCTTTGCCAGCTCGCGTGCCAGACCGGCCCCGACCCCGCCAGCTGCCGGAGCACGAAGGACTTCGCGGAGAGATATCACTTGCCGAAGGAGGGCATCAGTTTGCGGCCCGGCTCGCCGTGTGATAACTTCCAGGTACGTTACTGTGGAAAACCATTCAAGGGCCTGCCTCGAACTTTTAAACGTCCCTTTCCCACAAATGGCAAATCCCGTGTGTGAGAACAGAGCGGAATCACCATAGTTAGCCAATTTTTCAATGTTTTGGAAATTTCTCGCCACATAAACAAGTAATCAAAAAACTGAACGACAAAAAACTAGTAATTTACAAGACGTATCGTATTCGCAAAAAATAATGTGTTATGTTCTTAAGATTGCTATACAAAACGCAAAAAAGTGTGAAAATAGACTAAACTTTGAAAAATAAATCTATCGAGCAAACTTTCTTTAATCGTGTTTTCCTGCGACAAAAATCTAGATAATATAATGAAAAATCATTATTCATAAAAATAAAGTGTTTATCGTATTCACCAACAAAATTGCGTGCATCCAAAAATACCCATTTTTCTCACGGCCCGCCCTTAACCATACTCTTACCGACGCAGTGTGACGCCGGCTTAGAATAGCATCTCCCCATTTCTTTCCCGTGGGGGTCGTAAGAGGCGACTAAGGGAGTCGAGGGTGTGTATTGCAATTTTAGGCGATGGGCTGACAACCTGTCACTATGGCAATACATAATTTCCCGATTACCCCTTAAATATTTGTCTGACGTGGCGTAAATGTCCGTTTTTTGCGGCCGTTTGCGCTCTGCCTAACCCGCAAGGGATTATAGGCGTGATCTGTGTGTGTGTGATACTCTTACTATAAATTTTAGGCGATGGGCTGACAACCTGTCACTTTAGTGATACACAGTTATCTGATTGACCCTCAAGCTTTTGTCAGACGTGGTGTTAATATCCGTTTTACGGCCGTTAACACTCTGCCTACCACGTAAGGGATATAGTCGTGATTTATGTATGTATGTATGTATACTCAGACGTGGAATGAAGACCGTATTTTACTGTGGCTTACGCTCTGCCTACCCCGCAACGGGTATAAGCGTGATATGTGTATGTATACGCATACTTTGTCCAATTATATATTTAAAAGAATGTAAACAAACAAGAAGAGTGAGAGAAGAACAAAGTAGGTGTCACTTATCCGTAGTAATACTGTTTACAATCTTCTTTTTACCTACCTGGACGATGTATTGCTACTGAGTGTCGGTCTCAGAATATGTTGGTACCTGGTTCGATTTTTCAGGGTGAAACACACAAAGTTAATATTTTCAGTCCATTTATCTTTTTTGTGAAATTGTTCCCTGTTTGGCTAGGAGTGTCCTAACTATATTTGTTTCAAGTAGGTGTAAAAAGAATGTAAACAAACTAGACAAAGAGGAACAATATTATACCCTGCGGACATATAAGAACAAAACATAATATTTTTGAAAACTTTCAAACTTTTTAAGCGCGGGCAGGATTGAAAATTTTGCAAGTTTTCAAAAAATGTATACTTAACACAGGAAGTGTATTAAAATTTGGTATTCAGAACATAATAGCTGCCACTCAGCCATAGTAAGACTTTTAGTATTAATCCGAGTCTATCGCGAAAATAACCAACAACTCGCGACCACAAAACATGAAACTGTGTTAAAACGTCTCGGGACACAGGTAAATTATTGATATTACTAAATACTATCGCGATAGACCCGGTTTATTACTTAAAATGTGTGAAAGTAATCGCGAGTGCTTAAAAAGTTTCATCATCATAATATTGTATACATTCTTTTAAATACTGACTAGGAACAACTATAAGAACGCAATATTTGTCTTCAATATTCGCATTTCAATTATCTCGGTATTCCAGGGCTACTGCGACGTGTTCCTGAAATGTCGCGCGGTGGACGCCGAGGGTCCTCTGGTCCGTCTGAAGAACCTGCTGCTGAACCGCGCCACGCTGCAGTCCGTGCAGGCCTGGGTCACCGAGCACTGGTGGGCAGTGCTGCTGTCGGGCGTGGCGCTGCTGGTGCTGATGGGGGGCTTCGTCAAGTGCTGCGCGGTGCACACGCCCTCGTCCAACCCCAAGCGACCCCCGGCCAGGTGAGTGCCGCTACCGTAGCGGGGTCACCGAGCACTGGTGGGCAGTGCTGCTGTCGGGCGTGGCGCTGCTGGTGCTGATGGGGGGCTTCGTCAAGTGCTGCGCGGTGCACACGCCCTCGTCCAACCCCAAGCGACCCCCGGCCAGGTGAGTGCCGCTACCGTAGCGGGGTCACCGAGCACTGGTGGGCAGTGCTGCTGTCGGGCGTGGCGCTGCTGGTGCTGATGGGGGGCTTCGTCAAGTGCTGCGCGGTGCACACGCCCTCGTCCAACCCCAAGCGACCCCCGGCCAGGTGAGTGCCGCTACCGTAGCGGGGTCACCGAGCACTGGTGGGCAGTGCTGCTGTCGGGCGTGGCGCTGCTGGTGCTGATGGGGGGCTTCGTCAAGTGCTGCGCGGTGCACACGCCCTCGTCCAACCCCAAGCGACCCCCGGCCAGGTGAGTGCCGCTACCGTAGCGGGGTCACCGAGCACTGGTGGGCAGTGCTGCTGTCGGGCGTGGCGCTGCTGGTGCTGATGGGGGGCTTCGTCAAGTGCTGCGCGGTGCACACGCCCTCGTCCAACCCCAAGCGACCCCCGGCCAGGTGAGTGCCGCTACCGTAGCGGGGGTCACCGAGCACTGGTGGGCAGTGCTGCTGTCGGGCGTGGCGCTGCTGGTGCTGATGGGGGGCTTCGTCAAGTGCTGCGCGGTGCACACGCCCTCGTCCAACCCCAAGCGACCCCCGGCCAGGTGAGTGCCGCTACCGTAGCGGGGGTCACCGAGCACTGGTGGGCAGTGCTGCTCTCGGCTGCTGGCGTTCCTTTTTCGGATCCGTAGTCCTTATTCAATGTTAGCGATATCAAAATAAGAAACTCAGACTTTCATTGGGTCAATGGACGACTCGGTGTCTCACACGGAAAGAAGAAGAATCAAACTGTCCAGCAAAGATGCCCAAATGTGTAACACCATCTACGGTTGACTATTTTTCTTTTTAAACATATGTCAAAAAAGGCCTTATTAACTGACAATTCAACCTATTCAAATTGAAATAAGGTTTGCTGCCTCACCACATAGCAAACTATTTAGTACAGTCGGTTGTAGTTGTAGCACATAAGGTACCAGGGGTACTCCAAAAGAACTGAATTATTTTTGTCACCAGCAATTTTTTTTTCTTGAAATTAATATGTATTAGTAGATAATCACTTCTATTATGAGAATAAGTTTAAAAATGAAATTATATATTAACTGGTAAAGAAATTATTCAGTTCTTTTGGAGTACGCCTGGAAACTAATGTGCTACAACCGACTGTACGTAATTCTAAATCCTTGATGCTAACCACATTTATTGTCTCGCAGGCGGTTATCTGAAACCCTCCGGCGGCCGATGAACACGCTGCGTCGCATGCGCCACCCGGGGCAGGCCGTGCCCCGCGACCGCACGCCGCGCCCCGGACACCGCCGGCAGCGGCACAAGGGGTACACGCCCCCGCAAGCATACCCCCGGGAGCCAGGTACGTTGATCACTCTACTCAGCCTGGGCTCGGGAGCATTGCCAATAGGCAGAATGGAGGGTTTCTTTATTTAACCGTTTATTGTGTACAATACAAGAGATTTCTTTTTAGAAATAAGCTGACCTTTTGTATATTGATCTCAGCTTATTGTAGATGCAGCAGATGTCAGCTTATTGTACATAATATAACACAAAGGACATAACATTTAGATCAGTACATAATATAACACAAAGTAACACACATTTTACACAATATAACACAAAGGACATAACATTTAGATAAATACACAATATAACAGAAAGTAACACAAATTGTACACAATATAACACAAAGGACATAACATTTAGATAAATACACAATATAACACAAAGTAACACAAATTGTACACAATATAACACTGTACGAGTTAGCTCGACATTTTTTTTATTTTATTTTTTATTAAGGATGGGTTTGCTCTTGACTCTAGTCTAGGTCAAAGGACAGAGACAAGAGTCTAAGATGGAGCGAGCTCACCCAGAAGAAGCCTGTTCACTCTTACTTTGAAGAGATTAGGGTTGTATGCGTTTGGAAACACAGACACAGGTAGTGAGTTCCACTCTTTAGCAGTGCGCATTATAAATTATGACTGGAAGCGCTTAGTCCGAATTAGTGGAAATTTGTCCGAGTTTTAGAAGCAACAGCTGCCCAAGTGGTGATACACTGCAAAGAGGTGGCAACATACCGGGCAAAGTACCTCGGAACCCCGAGGTCAATCCCTGAGGCACTCAGTGACTTGGTAGGGTTGCTGAGCTTCCTCAGGGAGCTAGGATGGCTCGAGTAGTGAGCCCCCACACTGCACGCAAATAGGCGCAAGTAGACGTCGAGTTGCGGAAACCAGCCCGTTTAACCGTTACCATTACCAAAGGTAGCTACCCTGCCTGGCCGGGTGTTGTGTCCAGGGGACCGACTGGTCCACCTGGATAGAATTGGAAGTTGTATATATGCGTTGCGCGGTGAAACACTTCGATACCGCGTTTCAGGCTCTTTGTTTCTCTGCACATCTGTCACGTGGCGCCATCTTGCAGATATGTTGGAACTTCTATTGCGTGTTGCTTGCTCGTGAACCACTTTGGGTGAGCTTCTTGTCGTAGCTCCCAGAGGTTGCTACAACTATATTGTAATAACCCATACACTTGATCCTAGTCGCGACATCATATTGTAACATTCCGCCTTTATCATACAGAGTGTAAGGGACAGCCCTCGGTATACTAAAAGAGTGATATCAGACCATGAAACTGGGACAATTTTCCCATGAATATATTTCAGCAAACGTCAAAACCTTGACTTTTAATAGCAAAGGTCACCTGATCGTGATGGGAGCTCTTTTTCATGTTTTCTGAAATATGTTCCTAGGGGAAAGTGGTTCAGTTTCATGGTCTGCTTTTCATATATCAGTATTCGGAGGTCTGTCTCTTAAACCAAATATCCATATTGTAAAAATCCACGCTACTTATCCTGATTACGACACCCCCTATTGTAAGACCCATCATGTTACGAATTGCAACAATCTGCTTGTAGCCAATTGAACTAATCCCAGATAAGGGACCATCTATCAGACGCCACAAATCAGACGGAAATTACTCCATGGATTGAGTTCTAGATAGACAAAGTGGTATATTGTAACAAAGTTTTTTTGTAAGATTACCTTGTGATGCCGGCTTAGAATAGCATCACCCCATTTCTTTCCCGTGGGCGTCGTAAGAGGTGACTAAGGGACTTTAGGATGTGTATTGCTATTTCGGATGGCAGGCTGACAACCTGTCACTATGGCGATACACAATTTTCCAAATGACCCTCAAATATTTGTCAGAAGTGGCGTAAATGTCCGTTTTTTGCGGCTGTTTTGCGCTCTGCCTACCCGCAAGAGATTATAGGTGTGATATATGTATGTATGTTCTAGCAGAAATAGACAGTATTTAATAATAATAACATAAATAAATATCCTGGACAATTCATACAGCGCCATCTAGCCTCAAACTAAGCAAAGCTATGGGAACTAGATAGCTGATATTAATACTTATATACTTCTTCTTTTTTTATAAATACATAGAAACACGCAGACTAAACACAAATATCTAAAAATTACTTAACAAATATTTGTGTTTTGTGGGGATCGAACGGCGTAGCAGGCAGGGGTACTATCCGCTACGCCATCGGCCCAGTCAATAACAGATGTTATAATTATTTGGGTAAATTGAATGTTTGTGTTATTTATAGCGTCGGCGCCGCCCGGGCCGTCGCGCGGCGCCCGCGGGGAGCCCTACGCCAACGCCTACCCGCAGTCCTACGAGATGCGGCCCGCGCAAAAGGTATGCAGCTAAACATATTTTGTTTGGTCATATGTTTTTATTAGCCTACATTTGGGAAGCCTCAAAATACTAAAACCAGGTTCACCCAAGTAACCAGGCTTTCGACCTCGTATACAAGACACTTGGAACTATAGATCAAAATGGAAGCCGTACTCAGTATTAAACAGTGAAGTTACATTATTTGACCGATGCGAGGCTCAGTTACGCTTCTCTCTTTCTTATTTTCCCGAGTTACTCCCGAGTGTACCCGACGTTTGTTCACGAATTAGTAGGGTGACCATAACATAATATAATCAGTTTTGAAACGTACGAAAAAATGAGGTACGTAATCTTAACGAAACAACCATTTTGAAATTGACAATATATTAAGTTTATTGCTTGGATGAATATTTCCAAACACAATGAATATTTTGTAGATTGATGTTATTTAAGTTTTTGAATACCAACCTTTCTAAAGAGCAAAAAAGTATGCTTGCTTTTTC
Organism: Tuta absoluta; assembly: GCA_027580185.1. Taxonomy (NCBI): domain Eukaryota; kingdom Metazoa; phylum Arthropoda; class Insecta; order Lepidoptera; family Gelechiidae; genus Tuta; species Tuta absoluta. Next base: position 4,141,401 of record JAQAHW010000004.1, read on the forward strand.
TATCTTGTTTGCTTGGAAGAAAAATAGTCCCGGCTACTTTCGACATGAATTAAACTACATAGTCAGCCTTCTTACAATCAATTAGAAAGAGATAGAAGGATCAAACGAATTTGGAGGTCATATTTCTTGACTGCATTCATTGATTCCGAGTACGGACTCCAGTTTTACCTACAAGCTTCTTCGTATACAAGACTCATTAGTAAAGTTATCTTCCTCAGGTCTGACAGTACGAGTATAGCGGCGGGGTGGGGGCGGCAGCGGGGTGCGGGGGCGGGGGCGGGGTGGCGGGCGCGCAGGCTCAGCTTGAGCTGGTCGCGTTGGCGCCCGGCGTGCCGCTGCTGCTGGGCTACGTGTACCGAGCACCAGCGGCGCCGGAGCCCCCCGCCCCCGCGCCTGCGCCCGCGCCCGCGCCCGCGCCGCAGGTCACGGTGGGCTCGCAGACCACCATCACGCTGCACTCGCCGGACGGGCTCGCCGTCACGCACCCTCCGAGGAACAGAGATGATATTTAACGCGGCAAGAATTTCTGAAATTATTACAATGCGTGAACTGAACATGAAACGACTTTTATCTAGAAATCGAGATATAAAGAAAAAGAGTTGCAGCAGTTTCTTTCGACTGATGTTACTTTGGGAAAGTTGTTCAGCTTCACAGAACTGTTGACACCTTGTAATGTTACAAAGTATTTTTACACACTGTACTGGACGACAGCTATAGCGATCTCCGAGGCTAACAATGGAAGTAGAGTATTGAAGTTGAAATTCGGAGTTAATCGAATCATCCCTAGAGAGGTTATGATTCGCATTGTTGTATACCGCAACACAACAACCGGGCACGTCATTTCCCACAGCCGGAGTGACAGCGCGCGCCCACAAAAAGGACTCACCCAAAACGTGAACCTATCACTGATGTCGCTAAACGGACACTCAGAGAGCTACTTTAAGAACCAAATGTAGTGACAGCAGTGATAAAGCAACGCCTAGTACAATAGAGAATATGTATTATAAACGATACTGCCGCGAGCCACACGCGATCCGTCGTCGTCATGTTGAATAGTCAATCTTTACGTAGATACATGTTGCGTCTCACTGAGACAACAGTTATCCTGTGTTCGTTGCAATGTTTAGGCAAATTGTGTCTCCAAAGTGTGCACTTTTATAATTTACTCGTTTTGGTGTAAACACCCAATGAATATTTTTTGACAATGCGCACGTTTCAAGCGCAAATACATAAAGACAAAATTTTACCGAAAATTCTTTACTCGTTCTCACAAGCTGATTCTGTATTAAAAATTCAAAGTATGTTTACGAACGGAACGTTACTTTACCACAAAAAGTTAACGCGCATCGATCGCGTGTTTAAAAAATATCTCCATACAAAAATAACGCTAAACACGCGTTCCCCACGCCCAATCCCACACGCCTTGTCCTTTAGTTCCCCATTCGATTAATACTAAATTATTTGCTCAATCAAAATGTTGTTCGGTTGTATACTAAATTAATTACACGGAGCTCAAATTTTATCAATCCGAAATCGCTGTGGTGTATTACTATGAAATTAATTGTTATTTTTATACGGCGATACTTAAATAGTTCAGAAGCAGTGTTGTAATCGCACAACAGTCAGACATTTATGTATATTTTTTGTATATAAATGGAGAGGTATATAAAGGCTACGGTGTAAAAATATCATTCTGCTATAGACAAAATGTTCATACCAATACTAGAATAATGCATTGTTTTACTGGAATCTCTGTAATTGTAATTTTATATACAATTTAATGTAAGCGTAAGCAGAACGTTCAGGTGCCATTACCAATTTGTATTCCTTTTGTAATTCCTTTGTACATTCTGATACCTGAATACTCTTGTATGTATGTGTATGGAATGTCCGTTAGAGTGGGCTCAAATGTTTTCAAAATTTGCATTTAGTCTTCCTAAAGTGTACTCTAAACTTCATTTACTTTTATTTATAATACCTATTATTTAAGTAGATTATCAGTATTGCCAAATGATCAAATGTTATTAGACTGAAAACTTGAAACTTGATGATAAAAAAATTAGGCATCGGTTTATTCTATTCTAATGTCTCTTTAAAAGGCTCAAATTGACTAATTTTAAATGTTTAACTCTGTTATTTCCTGAAAAACATAAAGTTGCATATCACAAACACTCCTTATTCCGTAGATTATAAAAATGATTGTGTTTCGTTGTGTTGATCTCCTTTGATAGATAATGACATTATATTATCATCATATTTCCGTCGTGCAAGCCAAAGAGCATGATGTATTTTTATGATTTTCTTTTACATTAATTATAAGGATCGGTCTTATAAGTATACCATATTAATGCCATTTTATTAGTGATTCAATGGTTCTCGTAACTGTACTATAATGTTGTATATTTGTATGTAAAGCGAGGGTACTGTTTCCGTAGAGTGACTTGACCAATCGTGTATTGATGGACAGCGTTTATCTCCATCACTGTAGTACTCAATGGCATTATCTCTCCTAAGTGTAAGCTAGATTACCGTAATAGATTATTTAAATGACAATTATTTTTAACTAAATGAATGTTACAACATGTGATTTCAAAATAAATAAAAAACAATAAATTTTACATGGAATGCCCGCGTTTTAATTCTACCTGCACGTAATATACAACACAGCAATAATGCACGAGCTACACTCAATGCACTATGTTCGAGAACACATATTTGGGTAGCGGTATCCGCTGGGTATATGAGTAGCGGTATCCGCTGGGTACATGAGTAGCGGTATCCGCTGGGTACATGAGTAGCGGTATCCGCTGGGTACGATGTAGCGGTATCCGCTGGGTACATGAGTAGCGGTATCCGCTGGGTACATGAGTAGCGGTATCCGCTGGGTACATGAGTAGCGGTATCCGCTGGGTACATGAGTAGCGGTATCAGATTGGTACATGAGTAGCGGTATCCGCTGGGTACATGAGTAGCGGTATCCGCTGGGTACATGAGTAGCGGTATCCGCTGGGTACATGAGTAGCGGTATCCGCTGGTTACATGAGTAGCGGTATCCGCTGGGTACATGAGTAGCGGTATCCGCTGGGTACATGAGTAGCGGTATCCGCTGGGTACATGGGTAGCGGTATCAGCTGGGTACATGAGTAGCGGTATTCGCTGGGTACATGAGTAGCGGTATCCGCTGGGTACATGAGTAGCGGTATCCGCTGGGTACATGAGTAGCGGTATCCGCTGGGTACATAAGTAGCGGTATCCGCTGGGTACATGAGTAGCGGTATCCGCTGGTTACATGAGTAGCGGTATCCGCTGGTTACATGAGTAGCGGTATCCGCTGGGTACATGAGTAGCGGTATCCGCTGGGTACATGAGTAGCGGTATCCGCTGGGTACATGGGTAGCGGTATCAGCTGGGTACATGAGTAGCGGTATTCGCTGGGTACATGGGTAGCGGTATCCGCTGGGTACATGAGTAGCGGTATCCGCTGGGTACATGGGTAGCGGTATCCGCTGGTATACATGGGTAGCGGTATCCGCTGGGTACATGAGTAGCGGTATCCGCTGGGTACATGAGTAGCGGTATCCGCTGGGTACATGAGTAGCGGTATCCGCTGGTTACATGAGTAGCGGTATCCGCTGGGTACATGAGTAGCGGTATCCGCTGGGTACATGAGTAGCGGTATCCGCTGGGTACATGGGTAGCGGTATCAGCTGGGTACATGAGTAGCGGTATTCGCTGGGTACATGAGTAGCGGTATCCGCTGGGTACATGAGTAGCGGTATCCGTTGGGTACATGAGTAGCGGTATCCGCTGGGTACATGAGTAGCGGTATCCGCTGGGTACATAAGTAGCGGTATCCGCTGGGTACATGAGTAGCGGTATCCGCTGGTTACATGAGTAGCGGTATCCGCTGGTTACATGAGTAGCGGTATCCGCTGGGTACATGAGTAGCGGTATCCGCTGGGTACATGGGTAGCGGTATCAGCTGGGTACATGAGTAGCGGTATTCGCTGGGTACATGGGTAGCGGTATCCGCTGGGTACATGAGTAGCGGTATCCGCTGGGTACATGGGTAGCGGTATCCGCTGGTATACATGGGTAGCGGTATCCGCTGGGTACATGAGTAGCGGTATCCGCTGGGTACATGAGTAGCGGTATCCGCTGGGTACATGAGTAGCGGTATCCGCTGGGTACATGAGTAGCGGTATCCGCTGGGTACATGAGTAGCGGTATCAGATTGGTACATGAGTAGCGGTATCCGCTGGGTAGCAGTATTCTGATTGGACAGTCTAGCTCACGTCCGGTTAGACACTTGAACTGCAAATGTAAGTTATCCATGCGGCAATAGAACGGTCTTAAGTCCAAACTGTCTTACCCAGCCTGAGCTTGGCTTTACAAAGTGTCCGGCTATGTAAAATTAAAGTACTCTGGAATATCGGTACCCACGTACAGAGTGGATACCGACTAGATTTGGACAGGCCTTTACTCCTGTCACTTCCAAAAAAGTGTAAGAAAACCGTTATCTTTATGAATGACAGTAGAGCCATACAATTTAATGCCAACGCTCCGCTAAGCGGGCGCGGCGAGCCGGCGCGTCTGACATTATTTTATTATCCGTCCGAATTTAGAAGGCGCATCGTGCCTAAGTAGGTACCAAGCTATAATACGGCGAGGTGTCGTCGACGGGTCGCGCCCGCGCCGTTAGTTGGCTGCCCGTTTTGCCGTTTCTAGCCCGCGCGCGGCCGTATCCCGCTCGACGCAGCGTTGGCTCTATATGAGGGAATGTGTGTTTGGGGCTATTAGTTCGTTGAATTGAAACGAATTATATTTTACTTATTATTTATTAATGTGTAGAATATTATACAAGGTATAAAAGTGTCTTACTGTAAGTATTATTAACTTTAAATAATTGAGATAATAAGGATTACACTATTCTATATAAAGTTATAGGGTATTTTAAAATATAAAGTGCAAAATATGTGATACAGGATTTTGCAGTTTTGTTTGGTAGATGATCCTCAAAATCATTCAGGTCCAGGCGTCCAGAAGGTGCAAACAATAATCTCATCAGGGCAATTATACAACTAATTACCAATAACATTTTATAGAAGCAATTCCTTGATTTGTAATCTCTAATACTCGTAAAACAGCTTTATCATCTAGCCTAATATGCTTACAATACAAATCACCTACAATACAATTACTATAATTTCATAACTTAGATTTATAAAACTCTTTGTCTGCTAACAAACTACATAATATAAAATTTAAAGTAAACGTTAATTTTATAATAACTTATTTAATTATGATAAGGCATATTGAGATAACAAAAGGAAATACTTGACCAGTCTCATTAAGGCCTGGAATAATGTTTCATCTTGTAGCTATCTGGCTGATAAGATCCGCTTGTCGCCGCCGGCCGTAATCCGAACGATGAAATCAGCCTTCATGCTAAGAAGCGAAAATGAAATAAGTGCAAAGATCGGTGGCAATATAAGCTTTAACATAGTGGAATTTATAAAGATCACTAATCTAATCTCATACAATAGAAATAGTTTTGTCTTTCATGGCCAGTACCCATCAAAATATTTAAGAATGCAATAGGATTTGTTCCTGTTTATGGACTTCATGGTAGGCGTTACGTATTAATACATAAGGGAAGCACGACTCCAGCAGATCCATTGTCAAGAATGGTGATTCCTGGACTATCAAGTCCAACAGTAAATAAACAGATTCCCGGTTTCTTATTGCTTCTTTGTCAGTCTCTTGGCCGAGCCGCAGCAAGGAAGACGACGCCAACGCGAGAAACTCCTTCATTCTGTCTTCGATGTCGCCCTGCCCACAGATCGTGAATAAAGCGCCGAAAATATGGTTTATAGCGGGCGCTATGCAATGGATGTTGTTCGTGTGTCCTTCCAGTGACGGCCTGTAGAAGGAGCCTTCGTTGCGCGCGAGCCGAGGCAGTGAGACAGCGACGAACACCATCAGCAGGCACACAACCAAGTGTTCCTCTTCCTCTAGTTCCGCCTTGTGCTGGCGCAGCGCCGACGCCAGGGTCGGGTCCACTTTGCACGACAGCCCGGCGGCCGAGCACATCTCCGATATCACCCGCATCGGGTCTCCGCTCGGCAGCTGCTGTTGGAAGTCCTTGATTGAACTTATCAAGAAGGGAATTCGTCTTTCCAGCACATCCAACAAAGACTCCTGTGCTATTTGTCTGAAGCTCAATATTACACCAATTATTGTCATTCTCTGCAGGACATTATCTACATGCTGTAGCCTTTTAAATTGTTCTCTCATGATATCTGGTTTGTCAAAGTTGGTTCTAAGCATTTGAAGAACTTCTTTGTTTTGCACAACCAATTTCTTTAATTCCTGTACTTGGCTGCTAATGTGCCACATCAGGGTTTCACAGAGTAGTTTCATGCCATATGGGCCAATTAGTTCAGCCAGGGCCCTGAGTTCATTGATATCGGAGTATTCCTCTGCATTGAAAGGAATGGCTCCTTCTGCTGTGAGACTCACAAATGCTTTTTGATTCATAGAAAAGCAAATGCTCCCAGCACTCACTCTCCTGAGTAAGATTTCAGAGTACCATTGAGTGTACAATGATGCGATCGTCTTTTCACCATGGCTGTCCATATTTTGTGTTTGTTGCAGCAAGCAGTTGTTAAAAACTCGCGTAATGTCGATATGAACATAATTCTCCACAGTTTGGAGTACATTCATATATGCTCTGACGCTGACTAACAGTTCAGAAGGCTTTGCGATTTCGCTTGTGTCTTGATTAAACATGACCATGCCAACTAAAGCTTTAGAAAATCTGGTCTCCAGATGCTGGTGCAGATATTCTCGAGGAGCAAAAGTGTATTCCCAGACATTAACTGTCGTGCAATAATTGATGGCATAGCACAATTCTGTAAGAGCCATGTGTAGTTTATCCATTGTTGTCAAATCCTCTCTAGTCTTCCTGTAACTTTCAGCTCCTGGTTTCACAATTTCAATGGTGTTCTTCTTATTCTTGTCTTTTTTCTTCCTGTTTGCCAGGTGGGCAATAGTCTGGGCACAATGTTTAGGCAACAATTTGTCACTCATTGTACACTGCTCATCACAAATGGTTGTGATTATGTTTTTGGCCTCCTTTGCCATCTCATCCAAGAAAATATTTACAACAGATAGACTCCTCTCTCTGATATGGTGCCTTTCCTCAGGGCATAACTCATGTGTACAGTTTTGGAAGTGGCTGCAAATAAGTGGAAAAGCAATAATATATCGATTTTGTGCTGGAAACTCAAGGCACATGTGGAATTGACTTTCAAATATCTTGCTGTAAAAGCAAAACAGAGATAAATCTGATGTTTCAACCATTATCTCATCCAGGTTATCAACCATTTTTGTATGGAATACCATTTTGTCAATAAACTGTGCCAGTTCTCTCTGATCTGCAAGGCTTAGAGGTGTCTTAGCAACAGAAGTATATGATTGAAGTCTGAACCAGTCAAGTCTAAAGGCTCGGAAGTCAAAGATCTCATTATCTTCAACCTGTTTCACACTCAAGTTTGCTGCAGTATTGCACAAAGAAGAGAGGATAATACTTTCATCCTCTGGGCACACTTGAAGATTTTGAATCATAAGGTTCAGTGCCACTGCATCAAACCCTGACAGATACTGGACATAGTATCTCTGCATAACTTGGCTGTATTTCCGCACTAGTGCCCTCAGCTCCTCCATGTGGAACAACAATTCTGGAAGTTGCCTATCAACCAAGTCTTCTGTGGATTTGCCCTTCACTTTTTGAGGAGGGTTGTCATTGTGACGCAATAGCCAGAAAACTTCATCTCTGGCATAGCAAAGACCAATAAAAATCAGGAGAGCTTTTGGTCCTAAGAGTCCAGGCTGGTCAGTTAGAATAAGACCTAGTTCTTTCAGAGCAGTTCTTAGGAACTTCCTTCTCTCTCTGTGCTTGTATCCAGCTTTCTGTACAGCATGATGATAGCAATCTTTTACTTCTGAAATCTTTTTGCTGTACCCTTTGATTCCATCAAAAAAGTTCTGGATATAAGTATGTATGTAAATAACTTCATCACGGAATAGTGCTAAAACCCATCCGGATTCCAAAGCACTCACCCACATTTTGTTGGCATGCTCCTGTTGTAACACATGATGGCAAATTGCAAAGCCAAAGATGATCCATCTTTCAAGAGACTCCAGAGAAAGATACTCGCATGACATGGTATTTGTTTCTGATGGCTTCAGCAGTTGAGCTGGATTGCTCACCAAACTCAATTTCTGCTCTGATCGCCAATGCTCTGCGGTCATGTTCCTTGCAGGGTACACATGCCACAATGAATTTAAAGCACTCAATAATGCTTTCTGGTGAGGCATAAATTCTTCTGAAAGCTTTTTCAATGGTAAATCATACTCCAGTATCATCTGGCCCAGACGAGGGAAGCTGGGCTCGATCTGGCTGTGAACAGTTTCATGAGCAGCATTGAACAGGCCGAGGACAGCTTTTCGATCTTCCACCCGAGAGAGTAAAATCATTAAGGCCACATATGTGGTGACCAGGTCAAGATAGTTCTTAGTCAGCTCAAAGTTCAATGTCAAATCTAGGGTAATATGACATGCATCCATAATATTCAGCAGTTCACACACATTGTCTTTGAAGTCCAGAAGGTCCACAAAAGTATAGTAATACAGAGAAAGAGATTTCATTATTTCATTTCTGATATTTGTGATAGCTTGCAGCCCCTTTACATCAATATTAGGGAATCTTCTTACAATATGTTTGATGGTAGACTCCAAGGTTTTGTCAGACAGGAATGATGGTTTAGACTTTGCATCACCACAAGCTTTCTTGATGTTATAAATTCTCGTGAGCATCCCTATCCCGCGGTCATTTAGAATGATCAGTTTTTCAGCCAGCTTCTGCTGGCTGATGTGCATGGTCCTGGACATCGTCGACATCTTGCCTGCAAGGAAAAAAGAACATCATTGGCCATAATGTAGACAAAAAAATATTTGGAATGGATAACTGGAACTGGATGGCTGAGCTGGAACAGATCCCCTTCCCGCCCCGAAAAGTATATACTCTGACCTATGTTGTTATCGGTAGCCCCACACCACACGTCAGCCCTAAGGCATTATTTCCGTTCGGCTTCATTGTAGATAAGTAGGTATGAATGGTATGATTCCATATACTATTCACACGCTTACACTTAGGCAGTTCTAAGGCAATAATTTCTCGTACATATTATGACTAATTGACTTTATATGGATACAACTACAACAGTAAAATAACGAGATCGGTAAATATTTGGGTCTCGGTCAGAGTGATAGCGTTCTGAGTCATACCTGTATATCAATCCAGTTTTAGTATGGATGTTGCCTAATTTTCATCTTACACTTTCTTTGTACTTTGTTTTCGCTATTAGAAAAGCATACTTAGCCCAAAATATTTATAAAAAATCTAATAAAATGGGAGTGCCAAGCGAGAACGCGACAGCCATTTATTTGACAGATGTATGCAATGTTACCATAAATGGAAAATATTTTACCACTTTCCTTGTTACACTGCGCAATTTGTTGTGTGCGATATGAATCCTACCAATTTTTTTTAAATGTCTGAGCACGAGTTGTCAAAATATTCTCTGTTGTGTGAGAGATTTTTGAACTCGTTTATCTTGTTTTTCTAGATAATTTCTGGGGTACAGGAAGCCGCATTGCCTAGTTTTACAAATGGTTAAATTTAACACTTTATAACCGAGGCAAAATTTTAGGCACTTATGTGTAAAACAGTGTTAATTTATAAGTTTCCAATTTACATTCAGCCATACGGTAAAAGTTTTCAAAGTTCAAAAGGCCAAAGTAAGTATAAATTAGATTATGTAATTTGTTTACCTATTATCAGTGTACTAGGTAAGTTGTACGCAACCGGTAAAATGTAGTGTGATAAGCCGATAAGGCAGAAGTTCTGGATTTAATATAACCTTTCATTCATTTTCAGATGTTTAAATTGACAAAAAACCTGTTGAAATACAGTCCACTACCTGCAAGACGAATGATGTCGACCCAGGAAGCCGATGTTCTATTCGAAACCGTAAACAATGCTGGCATTGTTACCCTAAACAGGCCAAAGGCACTGAATGCTTTGAATACATCAATGGTATCAAAGTTGCTACCAAAGTTACAGGAATGGGAGAAAAGTAAAACTTTAGTCATTGTAAAAGGGGCTGGTGAAAAAGCATTCTGTGCTGGAGGAGATGTGAAGCAAGCCAGAGATGAAGTCCAAGGGCCAATATTCTTTTATACCGAATATAATGTAAACTATTTAATAGGAAGATACAAAATTCCTTATGTGGCCTTTATCAATGGTATTACTATGGGTGGAGGATTAGGCATGTCTGTCCATGGCAGATACAGGATAACTACTGAGAAGACAATGATAGCCATGCCGGAGACAAAGATTGGTCTGTTTCCTGATGTTGGAGGCTCATACTTTCTTCCCCGATTGCCAGTAAACATTGGCTTATATTTAGGTTTGACTGGTGTGTACTTATTGATAACATTTACAAATTTTCTATTCTCATATTTATTTATACATTTAGAAAAAAGAAATAAGAAGCAACAAAAACCTCAAGGTTTGTCCATGCACTCTGAGAAAGATAAAGGTCCCTTTGTCGAGATACTTGCTATATTTACAGTACTACTACAAGACAACCTTTGCTTTCAGGTGATAGGCTAAAAGGCCAGGATGTAGTCAAAGCGGGGATCGGCACCCACTTTGTGTCAAGTAGCCGTTTGTATGAACTGGAGAAGCTTTTATCTCGCTGCTCAAATGCTGGTGAAGTTGATGCGTTGATAAACAAGTTTGCAGAGCCTCTGGGAGAATTCACTCTAGCAGAGCACATAAAACACATTAACTATTGTTTTGCTGCTTCTACAATAGAAGAGATTATTGAAAGACTTGAAAAAGTTAATAATGACTGGTCAAAGAAGACTCTTAAGGTTTGTATTTTAATTGTATCACAGTACAATTACTGTAAAGTCACTCATACACCACACATTTTAAATTAAAATTAGCAATACATTGTAAATTTCTTTGTGCTTATTTGCATAGGAATTTATATTGAATTACAAGCACACATACACAAGGATTAAATGTTAAAAAAATTTGTTACTTTAGACCCTGAGCCAAATGTGTCCAGGCTCTTTGAAGATCACACTCCGAGCCCTACAGCGGGGGGCACAAATGGAGCTTCCCCAATGCCTTCAGATGGAATATCGCCTTGCCTGCAGAGCCACCACAAACCATGATTTCCCTGAAGGTGGGTGGGCCCTCTCCTCTTTTCTTATTTTCTTTTTTCCATCGTAAAACACTTATTTTATAAAACTAGGGCTTGAAACTGTTAGCTATTTTTAGGGTTCCGTACCCAAAGGGTAATAACGGAAACCTTATTACTGAGGCTCAGCTGTCCGTCTGTCTGTTCGTCCGTCCATCCTACAGTTACGAGGCTGTATCTCCTAAACCTACCTAGACAGTTGAAATTTTCACAGATGCTGTATTTCTGTTGCCACTATAACAACAAATACTAAAAATTTTAATAAAGTAAATATTTAAGTGGGCTGTATCTCATGAACCGCGAAAGTTAGACAGTTGAAATTTTTACAGATGTTGTATTTCTGTTGCTGCTATAACATCAAATACAAAAAAAAAAAAAAAGAATATTTATCAAGGCTGCCATAAAAAACACGTGTTTTTTTGCAAGTAAATAATGGTACGGAACCCTTCGTGCGCGTGTCCGTTTCGCACTTGGCCGGTTTTTATTATTATCTTGTAGGGTTCTGGTATACTAACAGTTTATATTTTTCTTCATTTACAGGAGTTCGTGCCCTGCTGATTGACAAAGACAACAACCCCCAATGGAACCCAAAGACACTAGCAGAAGTTACAGATGATTATGTAGAGAGCTACTTTTATAAGCTACCAGCAGATAAGGAACTGCAATTCTTTGATTCTAAACTGTAGATAGAAAAATAATTTTGTAAAATGTATTTTCAATGCCATTCCAGTTTGGTACCTATTTGATATTACATACATACATATATCACGCCTAAATCCCTTGCTGGGGAGCATAATTTAATTTACGCCACGTCTGACAAACAATTGCAGGTCGATCAGAAAACTTGTGTATCCTGTAGTGACAGGTTTTCAGCCCATCGCCTAAAATTGCAATACACCTGTAACCCTCGAGTCCCTTAATCGCCTCTTACGACACCCACGGGAAAGAAATGGGGTGATGCTAAGCCGGCATCACACTGCAAATATTTGCGATTTTACGTCCTGATTATCTGATCTAACTTCTAGCACAATTTTAAAGAATCAATATTTACAGTTTTGGTTAGACTTAAAAAAAAGTGACACAATACAGATAAAAGGTCTGTTTTTGCAGCACTATTCATAAGTGACAGAATTTATAAATGAATTTATTGTCTTTTTTGTATTTCTTTTTATATTATCTTTTATTAGGTGTAAGCACTGTATAAGTTAATAATCTTAGTTATTTTACTGTCTGTACTTTTTAAATGTGTTTAACTTCTAAAATGTAGGTAACCAAATGTTTATATCTATCATATTATTTTATATGTACCTAAAGTAATATAAGGATGATGGAGAATGCAATGTAATGTTGAGACTGGAAATGTTTAATAAAAACCTTTATAATATTAGTAGTCACATAGTTTTTATACTGACAGTGGGCAAAATTGTATGGAACTTGGTCCAAGAACCTCCACTATTGAGACTTATTGGAAATGGAAGAACACACTTATCAGATTATCCGAGACAAGTATTACCGAAATCTGCACCGGGATTTTTTTTTATAGTCACTTGAAGTTACTATAAAAATATTCTTAAAAATGATTTTAACAGGAGCGTGATATTTATTTTGACAGATTTTATTTATATTGCGTGTCTCTCGAATGTGCCACAATGTAAACTCCATGTAACGACACTCCACATAACGTCAAACTCCCCAAAACATTCAAATAACATGACTTTGGTTTAAAAAAAGTGGTCCAAGATCTTCCACTGTTGAGACTTATTTGAAATGGAAGTACGGTCGGATTCATAAGTGGAGTCATAGTTAGACCACTTGACAGAATGCAATACGGGTTATTATCCTCTGTACTTACTTTACTAACTTACGCACACACGTAAGATTATCGACTGTAAGTAGAAAAGTCCACCTTAAGGCGTAGCATTAAAACTTAAACAGATTACCACCTATAAGCGACATCTATGTAATCTTTGAAATAATTACTCGGTGATAGCCTATTCGCCACTACATCACCACTAAGTATACATCACACTGGTTTGTCTAAAACTGTTTATAGTTATCCTTATTCGTTCACTTGTAGTAAAGCAATAGATTACATATCTTTATTTCGTCGTATTGATCACAAGCTACCGTAGCTTAGCGGTAATAGTTCTTACCTTCTAATCAGAACGGAACCGGGTTCCCATCCGATCTCTGTATGTTGAATAATGTTTTTTAAATGTTTTTACCATATTTTCTCCAGTAATAATTATTTTATATAATATTTTTCAATAAATTCATCTATGTATTATATCTATAAATGTTTATTGTAAATTATGTATCAAAATATTATATCTAAAAACATAAACCTATAATATTGTAATAAAACAAAAAGTAAGGTAAGAAATTATTTTATTGGTAGGTATGGTATCACTTTATGTAAATAACAAAATGACATGAATGAGATCTTTTGGTAACCATAAGATACGAGTATGTAAAACTACATAAAATACTTGCTGTCGTAATACTTAGTTAATAGTTTTGTTTGAATGATAAAACACAATATTATGTAAAATGATATTAAGTGTTCATTAGCTGAAACATCGATAGGTAATTATTTATAAGATCATAGAATGATCCAAATCTTAGATTGAATCTTTCAATAAAGTTATTTAAGTAATAATTTCGTTAGTAATTATTTTATTGTTCTATGTTTAACGATGATGCACTTTCCTCGGAAGTAAAAGTAATTGTAATAATAATAAATCAGTTATTTGCCTACATCTCAAGGTTTAAGCTTAAGTACTCGTTTTCGTAATGAAAAGATATTGAAGCAAGGCCTTAAGATAACTGACTAATAATGATCAATCTTATATAAATATATATCGATGTTTTAGCATAATTTAATTGCTAATGTAATGCTCCACAAATACCTACTGCAATAGTAGGCGGGTAAGCAGGTAAACAGAGGTTGAGTGAGCAACGATTTATCGGGCCCGCTTCGGCATACATTGCTGATTATTTTGTGTATATTCATATATTATAATGAAATACACAAGATAATCAGCAATGTATGCTAGATCGGGTCTGATTGGAATCTTAAGTAAAAATCGCCGCTTACATAATTAGTATTTGGTGTTACCTCCGCTGTTTTCAACAACACTTAATAGACTCGATCAAATAAGTGCATATATCTGTTCCTCTGGTACTCTCCCACACTCCCAGGCAGTGAGCCTCTAAAGCTTCTGTAGTTCTTTCATTGCGCATGTCCCACCTTTGCACCATTAAACCCCATAAATTCTCTATGGGATTTAAGTCCGGAGATTTTGCTGGCCAACGAATAACTTGGATATCTGGGTGCTGGCTCAACCAATTATACACCACGGCAGCTCGATGCACTGGACAATTTATCCTGGACAAATGCAAAACGAGGAACTTCACTAGCAGGATAAACAGTTAAACATTTCGCACCGTCGGCGTCGTCGGTAGCATGCTTTCCTGTAGCATATCAACATAATTAGCGGCAGTTGCACGCCCTGTTTCTTGTGCTACTAATTCGCCTGGACCAGCGGCAGAACCATTTTCTTCATATTGTTACACCATCATCCTCCGCTGTGAATCATTAATAAGACGAGTCGAGTTTTTACGCTACCTTCCTCTTCAAAATGTGTAACCCAACGTTTAACAGTCTTCCACTAAAACAAAGTAGCATTATTAATAAAAAAGTTTATACTAATCGGTTCACAGCTACCAACATACTATGAGTCAAAGTTTTTAATATTTAAAATACAATTGTAATGAAATAAAACTATACTTACGGCCAGACCAGTCTGATTAGCAATTTGAGTTAAATTGAATCCAATATCATGCAGCGCCACAGATAATTGCAGCGCAACAATACGCTGCTTATCCTGCAAACTGATAATAGTATGCATTTCGAAGAAATAAACACTGAAGTTTAATAAATAAACTTAGGTTAAAAAAAATCACTTAGCACACGCACTATCTCGCAAACGATCTAGCAACAACTAAAATGTAATTCAAAATTTACTAAATTTTGCTTCATTTGATAAAATAAAAATTACAACTAAGATATCGGGATTCGATCCATTGTCTCCACAATAACGGTCAAGAATTTGCTTGACCGCGCTACTGACCACGCTACCGAAGCTAATGATTCATGTAGTGAAATAGTCAATACTACTCAGCCTATTATACAATGGTAGTTCGTCAAATAATAGTATGTTATACGTCATTTGTGTCATTGTGTGAGTGTAGCCGCGGGTGCGAGCGACTTGTTTTCTGAGGTTTGTGTTAACTATGACAGGCCTGCGACACTCGCCTATACCTACGGAGTTAAGTACCTACGCCGTCGTGTACCGCGACGGTACACTCGGCCAGAGCCGGATCGCGCTCGCTAGTGGAGCGCGCGCGCATCGATGCGGTGACGTCATTTCACTTGTGACGCGTTCTTTAACGAGACAGTCGTACAGGTAGTGGAATAAATTGTTTGTGCTGTGCTTCTTTACGAAATTTAAAACCAATCAATTTATTATGATGATGGGACAAAATAGGACTAGGTGTTCTTTCTGTGCACGGATGTCTTAATAAAAAGAGTGATTCCAATTTGTCCTTTTTTACATTACCAAAGAATTGTGCATGGTAAGAAAAATAATCCGTTAATAATAGGTAAATGTACCTACTATTATTGATTTATTTTGTGCTTTTAAGCAACCTATTGGATATGCTTTACTGGCAAGTACCAAACATTATCAAGAATTGGACGACTGGATGAACGAGATACTTTCGAAATTATCATATATTCTGATTCACTATAATATATTCTGTGTAAATAGCTAATATACCAACCAAATCAGTTTAGGATTTTATTTTTCATAGTTATATCCTGAATCCGGCCCTGGCGTTTAAGCTCCCGTGTAGGTAGTCAGAGAACGCAAAGGATTTGTGCTCTTATGCGCGTGCAATTGAGTTAAATTTAGATAGCGCACGGTGTCTTGGATGTTACAAAAAAAAGTGTAGGCTATTAAAACGGCGGCTTTCTTCAACATCAAAGGAGTGTCGCTTCTGTAGGTACTACTATTATCTATTCTGTGACTATGACTCCACTTTAGAACGCGACCGTACATACTTGTCTGTGACACATTAATATTGATATTGCGTGTCAGTCGAATGTAAAACAGTGTAAATTCCATGTAACGACACTCCACTCCATATAACGTCAAACTCCCCAAAACATTCAAATAACATGACTTTGGTTTGAAAAAAGTTGGCCAAGACGTTCCATTGTTGAGACTTATTGGAAGTGGAAGTACATACTTGTCTGTGACATATTAATATTGATATTAGGTGTCAGTCGAATGTAATATAGTGTAAACTCCATAAAACGACACTCCACATAATACAAAACTCCCCAAAACATTCAAATATCATGACTTTGGTTTGAAAAAAGTGGTCCAAGAATCTCCACTGTTGAGACTTATTGGAAATGAAAGTAAATACTTGTCAGATTGTCCGCGACGACTATTAACGAAACCTGCTGCGGGGTTTTTTGTTGAAGAGACTATAAAATATTCTTGGTACTATAATGTTTGATATCCGAGTGTCGTTACATGGAGTTTACATTGTGGCACATTGGAGAGACACGCAATATCAATAAAATCTGTCAAAATAAATAGCATGCTCCAGTTAAAATTATTTCTGAACAATATTTTTAAAGTAACTTCAAGTGACTATAAACAAAGAAACCCGGTGCAGGTTTCGGTAATACTTGTCTCAGATAATCTGATAAGTGTGTTCTTCCATTTCCAATTAGTCTCAACAGTGGAGGTTCTTGGACCACTTTTTTCTATGTAGGTAGGTAATTTGAATGTTTTTGTGAGTTTTGTATTATGTAGAGTATCGTTTCATGGAGTTTACACTGTATTACATTCGACTGACACGTAATATCAATATAAATGTGTCACAGACAAGTATGTACTTCCATTTCCAATAAGTCTCAACAGTGGAGGTTCTTGGACCACTTTTTTCAAACCAAAGTCATGTTATTTGAATGTTTTGGGGAGTTTGACGTTATGTGGAGTGTCGTTACATGGAGTTTACATTGTGGCACATTGGAGAGACACGCAATATCAATAAAATCTTTCAAAATAAATAGCTCGCTCCAGTTAAAATCATTTTTGAACAATATTTTTATAGTATCTTCAAGTGACTATAAAAAAAAAACCCAGTCTAGATTTCGGTAATACTTGTCTCGGATAATCTGATAAGTGTGTTCTTCCATTTCCAATAAGTCTCAATGGTGGAGGTTCTTGGACCACTTTTGCCCACTGTCCTTTACCTACTGTAAAAAATCCTGTGATTGAAAAGAAGCTCAGTCCTAGGTTATATTCTTTCTAGAGTTTATAGTCTGATTATAAAGCCACTTTATCCATTATTAGTCTGTCTATGTTATCCTTCTAGGGATTAGTTAGTCCGATGTGATACAAACATGAGAAAGACAGAACCAAACGAAAATTGGCTTTATTCAGCATAAACAGCAACAGACATTATGAATGATGATGACAGAGCCTACTGCTATAATAGACTACACCAGAGACCGTGAACAAGGAGTTTATCACATTCACCTCCACCTACGTGGAAGTCACGTAGTCTCGAAGATATCCTGGTGGTCTTCGTTCACGAGTTGAGCGCCGGAGTTCCGGTTCAGGTTCAGATGGTTCGTGGTTATTAGACAGTTCAGGTTCTTCATCATCGTCATCAACAATCAGTGGTCGCGGTGCTAGACGTCTGTTTGATACAGTTGTCTCCCGCCCGTCTGGTAGGCGGACGAAAGAGTACTCCGGGTTACCCTGTAAGAGCCCGACTTCCGCCACAGCCGGGTCGTATTTGGATACTCTTACGTTTCTTTTCATGTAGACAGGTCCAGGCGACTGTAGCCAGGTAGGCAAGGACTGACCATTTACTGAACGTCGAGGATGATGAAACATGCGCTCATGTGGAGTTGAGTTCGTTCCCGTGCATAGAAGTGATCGAATGGAATGCAGCGCCGGGAGTAATGCTAGCTCCCAGTCCGCTACGTCTTTGTTAATGGACTTTAGATGCAATAGGATGGTGCGCCACAGCGTGCCATTAAGTCGTTCTACCAAGCCATTGCCTTGGGGATTGTAGGGCGAGGTACGGCTGCAGGATATTCCAAGCGAAGTTAGGAACTGTTTTAATTCGTCAGATAGGAATGATGCCCCTCTATCACTATGAATGTAAGCTGGAGTGCCAAATGTGGAAAATAGGTCTTTTAAGCACCTTATTACTGTTTCAGAAGTCATGTCCTTGCAAGCATATGCAAAAGGGAATCTGCTGTACTCGTCAATTATCGTAAGAATATACCGGTTTTGGGTCTTTGACGGAATCGGTCCCTTGAAATCTAAATTCAGTCTTTCGAACGGCGCAGTTGCTTTTATGAGACGGCCTTGATGGCCGATATATCGAGGTTTAATCTCGGCACAGATAGGGCACGCCGCGGTCATTCTTTTGACCTCTTCGACGGAGTATGGTAAATTCTTTGACCTAATCCAGTGAATCATACGTGAGACGCCAGGGTGACAGAGAGATCGGTGGAGTTCGACTAGTTTTGAATTTGAAGACGCCGTGTCTATGAACATACAAACTCTAGAGAGTGCATCGGCGGCGTAGTTCTGTTTTCCAGGTCGATATATAATGTCGTATTTATAACAAGATAATTCTAGGCGCCATCTTTCAATTTTCTCGTTCTTAATTTTGTTTGAATGCGATTGATTAAACATAAATGCGACAGACTGTTGGTCAGTAATCAATAGAAAGTGTCTTCCAATTAAAAAATGTCTCCATTTGCGTAAGGCTTCGACGATCGCGCTAGCCTCTTTCTCAATAGTCGGTTGTTTCTTTTCAGAGTCATTAAGGGATCGTGAGAAGAACGCCACAGGTCGACCTTTTTGTGACAACGTGGCTGCGATAGCAAAATCCGAGGCGTCGGTTTCGACTGAAAATATTTCTTTGTCATCTATTCCAGCCAAGGCAGCTTCGCATATATCAGTCTTTAGTCTATTAAAGGCATTGATTGCGTCTTGAGGTAATGGCAGAGTTACTTTTATTAGGGGTCTTATTTTAGCAGAAAAGTTGTTGACCCATTTCGAGTAATGTGCGAATAGACCAAGTGATCTTTTTAAGGTAGCAGTATCGTTTGGGACTGGAAGGTTCATCAGTGGTTCTAATCGAGATTTGTCTGGTTTGATACTATTATTATGTATTGTGTACCCAAGAAGGTTGATTGATTCCTTTTCAAAAGTGCATTTTTGGGTATTTAAAGTAAGTTTGTATTTTTCAGCAGCTTCCATGAATCTGCGAAGGTTTGTGTCATGGTCATATTTATCTACCCCACACACGGTGACGTCATCGAGGTACGCATAGGTACCTTTGAGATTCTCAGATTCGATTATGTAATTTAATGTACGCTGAAACGCTGAGACACCATTAGTTACTCCAAATGGTATGCGGGTGAATTGATATAGATTACCGCATGCTTCAAAGGCAGTATATATTCTTTCCGTAAGTGGAATAGGAACTTGATGATAGGCACTTTTGAGGTCGATTTGACTAAAGATATTGTATTTAGCCACCTTCGTGATTATAGAGTCGATACTTGGAAGGGGGTACGCATCTAGCTCCGTATATCTATTGATTGTTTGTGAATAATCGATTACCAGACGTTTACGATGTTGGCCCCCTCCAGCAACCAGCACTTGCGCTCGCCATGGTGAAACGCTAGGCTCAATTACATTATCTTTGAGTAAATTTTTTATTTCATTGCTGATATATTCTTGATCTTCTTGTGAGTGCCGTCTCGAGCGGATCGCTATAGGCTTTATATTTGGCGAAAGATTTGTAAAAACTGATGCCGGTGGAACACATGCCTCCATGACGTTACAAACCTTCAGGGGTTCTCTGTTTCCCCCGTATTCGACTTCAACAGATTTATGTTGCTCTAGTATGTCTTGCCCGATAATGACATCAGCGCACAGGCCAGCCAGAATGTGAAGTGGATGGCGCTGGTACTTATGCTCACCAATTTCTATGTTAGCGTAACAATGACCTTCAGTGTATGAGACGTTGTCCAAGGACGCTAGGGCTACTGGTCGTCTGGAGCGCACACGCTTAAGATTCATAGATCGTGCAAGGTTGCTATTGATGAAGGTGATTGAACTGCCGCTATCCAGCAATGCGTCTGCGCGTATATTATTTAGATTTATTTTGACAGTCGTCTTTCGTAGGCTCGCCGGGGCGGCGGCCAATATAGTCAGCAGTTGAGGATCATTAAAATTAGATTGGGAGTCTTCGTCTTGCACGGTAATGGCGTTAGCGGCACGTTGAGTTTGCGCACTAGAGCTACGGCAGACGTTGGCAAAATGTCCTTTCTTCGAACATAGCTGGCAATCAGCATTTCTAGCGGGGCATTTGAGTCTCTGATGAATAGCACCGCCGCAGAAAAAGCAACGACGCCTATTTTGTGTAGGTTGATTAGGACGCGTAGAGTTTTGTTGGTTGCTCGATATTGCAAAATTGAGGGCTTCAGGGTTGGCAGGAACGGCATTGACGGTAGCAGACGACGTGGAAGGATAAGGTGCCGTTAATAGTTGTGAGATATTTTCCGCAGTTTCTAACGATATGGCCAGATTAAAAGTTTCATCGAGATCCATAGAAGATTTTTCCAAAAGTCTTTCTTTGATTTTATGTGATGATACTCCGGCGATAAATGCACCGCGTACTGCCTCGTCCTGGTGTTCTTTAGCAGTAACAGCACTAAAAATGCAGTCACGAGCTAGTATTGTAAGCGCTCTCGAGTACTCGGCCAAGGATTCGCCAGGCTGTTGTTTTCTGCTAGTTAGACGGTGCCGGGCTAGGATAATATTTTGCTTTTTTTCGAACGCCACGTTGAGACAAGTAATAGCGTCTTTGTACTTGCTATAGTCGCGGATATAGTTAAATATTGGTGGCGAGATATGGTTTGCAAGAATTTTGTATTTGAGCTCTTCGTTTGCAGAATCAGCTTCTAAGGCAATGAAGTTTTCAAAAGAATATTTCCAATGGGCCCATTTGAGATCCGAGCCGGGTATGGAAGGTTCTATGTCAAAGCGATCGGGTCGCAGATATTTCGACATCGACGAAGATGTTCCCTTTTTTGTTTCGTCGGGCATGATGCACTTCGCAGGGCGATTTTTTTATGCTGAATAAATTGATACAAACATGAGAAAGACAGAACCAAACGAAAATTGGCTTTATTCAGCATAAACAGCAACAGACATTATGAATGATGATGACAGAGCCTACTGCTATAATAGACTACACCAGAGACCGTGAACAAGGAGTTTATCACACGATGTGCCATCACAGGATGAGCGTGGACACCTTTGGGCGGTAGATCGGACAATCGCGTCCTTTATATCTAGCCTGGGTGATACAAAACAATTAGTACGACCAGTACATAAACATAAAATGCATATAGGTAGTCAAATTTCTTAGCCTGATTGGACTACATAAATCGGCTCGGACTTACCCGCTTATAGTGTGAATCAACTTGAACAACGCGATTAGGGTGTTTTTTTTTTGGCCTGGTCTCTGAAGTTTTAGCCTGGGGCTTTGAAATTTACACCTGACTGTTTGATAAGGAGCTAGGGCTCACCTGGAGAAGTTTGTGTGGTTGTTCAAACAACCACCAGCCCAATCGCGTGCGCTATCTTGTAGCGCGACTGGGCTTAGGAGTTGTTCTGGGAAGAATGGATTGGACTGAATCTACCCTGCTTGAAGACCTTGTGGAGTGTGAACTACTTGCAATGGATGCAGCGGCTACTGTGATGCCGTTATTATCATCCCAAAGACGTGTCTGGAACGACGTCACAGAATAAATAATAGTACTAAAGGTTTAAAACTGACGGCGGCGTTTAAAACGCGAGGTAGGATGGGGGGAATAGTTGGACGCGGCAACAATAAAGGGTATTTAGTTAGGGTTGAATCTGCTTTCGCGCCGCAGCTCACTATAATCGGACCCACCCTTTAAGTTTAGGCTATAGCCTATAATTTCAATGACCAATATTTTAGCAATTTTTTTACATCCATTTGCTCTTTTTCGAGATATAGTGTTGGCAACACTTGCTGGCTGTCACGCGTTTTGTTTTTGAGTTGAGGTTATTTTATTTTGTTCAAAAGTTCCGAATACTTTATTGCCCTGAATAAATTGGTAAGTAAATTATACATTTTGAGTATTCAATGGTAAAAAATCAGTATGATATCATAAACGAAGAAACAGAGTAGCAAAGAGGAATTTATATTACTTATACAATATCGAGCAGGTTGAAACATAGCCTTAGAAGTTGGATTGAAACTTTTTGAATAGGCTTTGCTTTTCTAGAATATAATTTACTTACTAATTAATTTCATCCAACAAAAGGGTGGGTAAGAGTATACTTTTCTTTCGGGGTGTCATTGCAGCAGGGTTGAAATTAATTTGAAGTCCTTAGGCAGTTTTGCAAGAGTTGCCGGTCAGAGATCATCCTTCAGGACGCTATGGGAAAGAGACTATAAAAATTGGACCAATTTTTTCATTTTCATAAGATTTTTATCGTGTAGAGGGGGTTCATAGTTACAAGCAATTTTTTAAATATTTAATATACTTTTTTTTTGTAAAGATTGGTTCAAATTAGCCTTTTTGTTGATGAATCTAGGCTGAGCTACAGTTCTTTTACTAAACCTAGGTCTTAGATAAACCTGGGCAGAACTCAACCTAGGTTCATCCTAACCCAAAACTACAAAGGACAATAAGTAATTGTACATAAAAAACTTGTTACATAAAAACCCCCCCCTTGTTACATAAAAAACTAAAATTCCAAGAAGAAATAGGAAACATTTTTTTAATAAAAAAATTTTGTTCAAAAATGTTCATTTTGGTTAGGGTGCAGTTGAGCAGGCAAGCCATAGTATATTTTAATTTATTGTTGTGCCCATTGGAATAGGCCCCGACAGAAGTTTAAAAGTTCAGGCTTAGTGTAGCGGGACATAACCTTATGATTGGGGACATAATAAAGTAAGCTTGACCCGGGGGCAGGGTAGTGTGTAATACTTAATTTAATGTAATATTGTACCACTTTAAACTTACTTTAAAAAAGTGTTGGATTGCATATCATAGCCATGATGTAGTTTAATCATGTTTTACACTTCATTTTTACACTATTTATTCTAATTAATGGTAGGAATGTTTTGTTAGTATACCACAATCTTCAAGGTCAGCATAGTTAATTTGTATTGTGTTTATTGGAGACCATTGAACTATGATAGATTTAAATAGGTACCACATTTTTAATGTTAGGTATACAATTTTAGAAAATTTGAAAAATTTTTTACCCTAATTTCAGATCAAATTTATCATCTTGTTTGTGTTATCTTATATATTATCACACCTCTTGCTCTAACATTATTATCAGAAAGTTATTTATTTTACAATCAACTTCAGTTTCAATCCAAAGCAACAACAACAGCATTTTCATCATATTATTTGACGTCAAATTAATCAGGGTTGACTCTTGCTATAAGTATAGAACTTGGATTAATTGCTTCTCAGAACTCTTTTCCCACCAAAGTACTAGGGAATACCACACATGACCTTTTCCTTCATAGATCAGTAAAAAATTTGATTTACTTTTTTTTGCTTACATACATACATACATACATATATCACGCCTATAGTCCCTTGCGGGGTAGGCAGAGCATAAATGGCCGTGAAAAACGGTAATTTACGCCACGTCTGACAAAAGTTCGAGGGTCAATCAGATAACTGTGTATCACTATAGTGACAGGTTGTCAGCCCATCGCCTAAAATTGCAATACACACCCTCGAGTCCCTTAGTCGTTTCTTACGACACCCACGGGCAAGAAATGGGGTGATGCTATTCTAAGCCGGCATCACACGGCAAATCTGATCACAAACTTCCCATACTTAACTTGAAGAAAAAATAATATAATTTGTATTATTACATCATTAAGATTTATTCTAATTAAGTTTATCATTCATTAGATAGTCAAACATTAGAAACATATTTTTTTTCGTTTATGCTGTTTGCTCCAGTATAAAAGTTATCAAAAATCTCACATCTGCCAACCCTACATTAAGTGGATAACAAGCATAATAATAAAATAACAAGAGCATGTTATCATTAGTTATCAGGACCCCTGCAAGAGGTCGCGAGTGATATAACATCGTCTACTATTGAGCAACAAGTTCATTTCAGTTCAATATATCTTGTTCACAGATCCACACACAACCATGGCTGCAAACGGAAAATTAGGTAAGCTAATTTCAAGGTTTCAATGGTAAAATAATACCTATAGCTATTACATGGTATTACTTAGCTATCAGTGCCTATTTTATGAAACTACAGGCTACAAGTTTACAGGCGAAATTGTTAGTACATTGCGTAGCCAGTTCATATTCCTAGTATCATAATGGCTAACGGACTACGCAATGAACATCAATTTTCAAGTGGGTCAGAATATACTTTTCGGGGCCGGATAATATCGGACACACATTTATACAATTGTGGCTTGTGTATATGAATATATATTTTAACCTCTAACTTATTTGCATCAAATATAAAAGCACCCTATAGCATAATGGTTCCAACGTAGTAGGGATCTTATCACCTGTTTGTACGTAAGTACCTATCACTTAATACGTGATTGACCTATCCCAAGATAGACAGATATTTGTATTAGTTAGGTACCTATTTCTGGGTGTACTATATAAGTATATCGTAAAACTCTACCCAAACTTTCGATTCTGAAATATACATAGTGTAAAAAAATCGACTGCAATTATTTTAAGGGGTGAACCAGTACGTGAAAGTGAACAACTTTCCCCTAGGGACATATGTCGAATAAGAAAAAAAAGGGCTTTCCATACAAATTTACCCGGCCGGCGAACACACTTGGGATGGGAGGACCAAATTTTTTTTTCGTATTTCGACCTGTTTCTTGAAGAAAGTTGTTCACTTTTATGGTTTCACCCCTTAAAATATATGCAGTTGATTTTTTTACTCCTGATACTTTGTTTTTTTTTTACACCTGATATGTTGATTTTAATTCCTGTTTATTTCAATTTGTGCAGCTCTCCTCAGCGTGTCGGACAAGACCGGTCTGCTCCCGCTCGCGAAATGCTTGTCAGAGATCGGACTGACGCTTGTCAGCACCGGGGGTACAGCGACATCGCTCCGCAACGCCGGGCTGAAGGTGCTCGACGTGTCGGACATCACCGGAGCCCCGGAGATGCTCGGGGGCCGCGTCAAGAGCCTCCACCCCGCCGTGCATGCGGGCATCCTGGCTAGGTGCGTAAGGGTGCTACCAGAGCAATCGATCGTCGATCGACGGCATCGATCGAAGTTGATCGAGGTTGATCGAAGTTGATCGAAGTTGATCGAGGTTGATCGAAGTTGATCGAGGTTGATCGAAGTTGATCGAGGTTGATCAACTCGTCTGGTAACTTTAATGGGAATTTTTCTAGGGATTCTCGAGTGTCATGTAGAGGGCGCTAAGCTTAATTGAAATAACGTTTCTTTACACAAAAACTGTACCACTTTATAAATTATTCTTTATTTTGTGTTTATTGAATTGTTCTCAATTTATTATTGGTTATTTGTTTACTTACACGAATGACACTCAATATAATAGCAAGGCGATAAGTTTATTTTGTATTAAATCAAACAAACATAATTAATTGGTAACGAACACAACGTGAAACGGAACTTGTGACAAAACTATGGCTGACGCCAGCCATATTGAAACGTCAAAATTTTAGTTTAGTACAGCGCCCTCTGGTTTGACATTCAGAACTATCAAGAGAACTGTCAATAGAAAAAATCCTATTGATCGACATATACTGTTCGACAAACCAAACGATCGATTGTCGGTCGATGGCATTGTTCAACCTCGAAAGTTTGGTGGAAACTATCGATTGACGTCGACTTTTCTATTCTACCAGCGACCGATGCCGGCGATCGACGATCGATCGATTGGTTTGGTTGACGATCGATATTGGTAGCACCCTAAGATCACTCCGTTTTTACCTACTGTAACATCACATACAATGGTCACGGGTGTTTAGGCTATAGATGTGGTAAACACCACAAAATTATTTGGCAAATGTGGATACATGGTTTTAATGTTCAACCGATTTCGGTCGAACGCTATTCTAGATCATGTGTAGTGACATTGTAGTTATCTATTATTTGTAGTTAGCTACGTTTTACACATGTAAACAGTAAATTATTGTCTGTTCTGTACATATGTTGTGTAAATTAGGTAGGTAGGTACTTTATTTATGGCGAGTGTACTCGTGAACGACCTCGACAGTGGCTCCACTACAAAAAAAATCTCTTTATACAAACAATCTATCAAAATGTCCGATACCCAAGTTTTTTGTATTATCCTTAAGTAAAATTAGAACCTGCAAACTCAATAAAATATTCGCTGTAATTAAAGTTATGGCAATTAATACCAAAAGTGGCCGTTTTTAGGCACTTTTTCCATAACTTTTTTAATGGAGTTTGCAGGTTCTAATTTGACATAAGGATAATACTAAAAACTTGAGCATCGGACATTCTTGAAAACTTTTTCTTGTGAACTGGCGCCACTGTCGAGGTCTTTGACGGCTACACTCGCCTTAATGGTTTTCTTATTTGTAATTTATTTATTCTTCTTTTCCCAGAGTGTCAGACTCGGACCAGGCGGACATGAAGCGTCAGAAGTTCGATATGATCAGCGTGGTTGTATGCAACCTCTACCCGTTCGTTGAAACCGTTTCTAAACCTGACGTGACCATCGCCGATGCTGTGGAGAATGTCGACATTGGAGGAGTGACTTTACTCAGGGCTGCGGCCAAGAACCACGCGAGGGTGACCGTCGTGTGTGACCCCAAGGACTACGACAAGGTGGTATACGAGCTGAAGAATAACAAGGGTCAGCAGACTTCTTTGGAGACCAGGTGAGTTGCTGCGTTAAACATGCCGCGATATTAGAATGTCTAGGCCATGTTTCAGAGTATCATGATAATGTTCAAGTCAGATGTTATTCATTTTTGGGCTAACGAGTGTATATAATACAAACCATATCTCGGACATTTCACACAGCGCTATCTAGCCCCAAACTAAGCAAAGTCAGTACAGTGCAGGTTTCTACTGTGCTCCTCAGTAATCAAGAGCAAAAAGATTTATTAGACATGAAAACAGAATCAATCCTTTCGCTTGCGAGCGTACAGAAAGTCTGAATTGGCGGAGGATTTTATTTATAAAAATAAAATACTAAAATAAATTAAATTAAATATTCTTTATTTCAGGCATAATAGGCACCCGTTTTTTTTTATTACAGTCAATATTATAAATCTTTTATTGGTAGGATAGAATAGAATACAAGTATTCAACAATGCCTATTTATTAACATTCAAAATAGCCAATCATACATCAAACTATTTTAGTATAATTAATTTTATTTTTAAAAAATAATGTGAGGCTGAATTTTAGGATACGGCAACAAAAGTCCTATTTTATACCTCAGACACTTTAGAATACATTATATGTATATTTAAAGATAAACGTATATGTGTAGTATTTATTGTTATTTTGATGTACATATTACACACATATCACGCCTATAATCCCTTGCGGGGTAGGCAGAGCGTAAACAGCCGAAAAAAACGGCCATGTACACCCAGTTTGACAAATGTTTGAGGGTCATTCGAAAAATTGTGTATCGCTATAGTGACAGGTTGTCAGCCCATCGCCTAAAATTGCAATACACACCCTCGAGTCTCTTACGACTCCCACGGGCAAGAAATGGGGTGATGCTATTCTAAGCCGGCATCACACGGCAAATATTACTGGGTTAATGTACAGTCGGTTGTAGCACATAAGGTACCAGGGGTACTCTAAAAGAACTGAATTATTTTGGTCCACAGCAATATTTTTTACTTGACATGAATATGTTTTAATAGAAAATCACAACTTTTATAAGAATACGTATTTTTTTATATTATGTACTAACTTGGGATAAAAATAATTCAGTTCTTTTGTAGTACCCCTGGTACCTTATGTGCTATAACCGACTGTACATATTACTGGGTTATATGAATTGAAGCCTTTCTTAATTTCTTTTTTCTTTAATGCACCTGCCTTGACTCTTTCCACATGCCCTAAGGTAGACTGGGAGATAAAGCCTTTGGCGTTAAGTCCACCCGTGTACATTTTTGTGCATAACGTTAAATAATTAAAATTCGCTTGACTTTTCTTTCTCTAGACTTTTTATTTGTTAATTTCAGGCAAAGACTAGCTCTGAAGGCTTTCACACACACGTCGGAGTACGACCTCGCGATCTCCGACTACTTCCGCAAACAATACTCCGCGGGACAGTCGCAACTCACGCTCAGATACGGTAATTACTCTCTTTTTCTTTTCGTGTGGGACACCGAGTTGACGAACGACCGCCTACTACTACTATAAGCCTCTGACATGGTTGTGTAACGACCGCCGTCTAAGTTATCATAGACAGCAACCGGGGACGACAGCTTAACTGCCCTCCGAAGCACGGAACCATCTTTCTTACGGACAATCAGGTTGATCAGCCTGCATTGTTCTAACCACACTGGAAACAAATTAAACGTAACAAGTCACACTACCACTGCGCCACATTGGCCGTCCTTTCGACGGAAGACAAGTTGGAGGAAATTATTGATTAGAAACTAACTCCGCATACTCTATTACAAAATGCCATTACAACAGCCACAAGTAGTCTACTGCTAGACATGAGCCTTCCCTTATTCGGCAGTATTTAACGTACTTACCACGCTTAGCAGGTGGATTGAGATAAATAAATATTCTGGACAATTCACACAGCATCATCTAGCCCCAAACTAAGCAGAGCTGGTACTATGGGAACTAAATAGCTGATATTAATACTTATATACTTTTAGATAGATAAATGGTTTATTGCCACATCAATGTTCTAAGTACTAATTAACATTTATCATAACAACGTGTGTATTGTGGCAAAAGGAACATTTTCTTCTTAATGCAGTTTCAGGACGTGATGCTCTGAAACAGCGCTGGTTTTCAAAACCTCCCTTTTTACCACATGTCGTGCCCTTACAAAATAATACATTTTAAATTGGCGAGCGCAGTGCAAGGAGTTGTAAGATATTAACTGGGATCGCTGCTGCCCATTCCCTGGATTCATCCCTTAGTCACCTTTTACGACATCTACGGGTAGACATGGGGTGATGCTCATGGGTATTCTAAGCTGGCGTATACTTACGGTAACTAGTTTGCGGCATGATAAGGATAACAAACGTGCTTATATTTTTATAAACGCCCTTGACGCATGTGTCCGAGTTCACCTTATCTAATTAGGTATTTAAAATTAAGCCACGGCGAGCATAGCAAATTTAAAATGAAATGTATCGCTATTTTACTAGTGACTGATAGCGAAATCTCAAGACGGGCTGGTGATAAGGAACATAAAAGGTTGAAACATTACAAAAATATTTTCAGTTTCCATGGTAAATCACGTCATCGGCAATTTTGTACATACATACATATATCACGCCTTTATCCCTTGCGGGGTAGGCAGAGCGAAACGGCTGCAAAAAAACGGACATTTACGCCACGTCTGACAAACATTTGAGGGTCATTCGGAAAATTGTGTTTCGCCACGCCATAGTGACAGGTTGTCAGCCCATCGCCTAAAAATGCAAAACACACCCTCGTGTCCCATCGTCGCTTCTTAAGACTCCCACGGGAAAGAAATGAGGTGATACTATTTTAAACCGGCATCACGGCAATTTTGTATGGGAGGTCCAATTTGTTTCGACCTATGTTTCTTGGGGAAAGAAAGTTGTTCCTTATCACCAGCCTATCTTGAATTCACGCTAAAAATCGAAAAAATCCACCCTATTTATGTAACATCTTTATTGTAACAAAAGAAGGCTTATACAGGGTTATTTTTTAGTCAGTGCGCAAACTTATACCATGATATCAGAATCGTTAATAGGACATTTTAGGCAAATAAAAAAATATGTTTTATTTTTATTATTTTTTTATTTTTGTCTGCCTCATAAAAAATAAATCATGGACACACTACTTTTCAATCGGAGGTGGGTGAAAATGGCAACAGCGCTCACGCAGCGCACCCTTCAGTCAGTTTCAGTTCTCGCTTTGATTCCGTCGCGGGCGGGCGCGCACCTGTGTGACACTACTTTTCCCGCCGATCCCGAATTGATTTCGCAATGTCGAATTTTACGTTTCGCGAGTTTTACGAAATGGTGCGTTCGTACTTTTTAAGTGGGGAAAATACCAGACTGCGTAATGCTGGCGTTGTGGACCCCAGTGCACCGAACCGAACCCAAGAACATTCCTCAACGTTATGCAGCGGCTGTTGGATCACGGGCAGTTTACAGTAAGTAACTGTTAATTAAACGACTATTGTACTTAGCTACTACTGCTTACCTAGTGTTCTAGGTAAACTTTTCATTTTGACGGTCCTAAGCCCGTAAAAGTATGAAGAGAAAATTTCAATAACTTTGTAAAGGCTCAGCTACACAAGACCGGCGCGCGATAGCCGCGTTCCGGCCATACGATTTTTTTTATGAATGCCCGGTCAAATCACACCCTGTTATTTTTGTGTGAGTAGACCGTTTTTAATCTTTATTCCTAAATTACCACTCAAGGTTAGTTCACACTGACGCAGTAGCAACATTTTAGTGGCCTAATCAACTTTGACTGTCATACTTTACTGAATTTTTCGCTCCACTCTCATAAGCGCACAAAATTGCCGTTTACTTTACTTTAAATGCAGTTGTACTTTAAGGATAATTCGGTTAAAATCATCGAAGGGCAGGCACGCGCAATACGAGCTACCTCATATCATCAGTGTACATAAAGCTTTCTAGCAGTGCAGATGAATTTCCCGCCAAGCCGTGCCGGCGGCGGCGGCGGTCGGGCGGCCGGCGCCGGCGTCAGTTTTCTTCTAAAAATTGAACCGTGTTGGCGCCACTATGTCTGGCGCTGTGAGACGCGGTGACTAATCGCGACGTTGTCAAACCATCACAACCTCTGTTGTATGCAGGTTGTGTAGGCTTTTTAGGTACTATCAGCAACGGCTCCAGTTGCCATTAAAGTCTTTACTGGTTATTTTTAAAGAATATTAGAAAAACCTTTGAATGTAATCTTTTAAAATGGGTATCAATCTTTTCTGGTTATTCTTGTTAACTGTAAGAAAAACCATTCTTAAGTTGATCACGTAGATGGTTACTCGAGGTGCTGTACAATCCCGAGTTACCGTTATGGATTAAACATTTACATGTCTTGCTTATGCTAGTTGTAGCTGCTAATTCTTAACCAAACTGGGAAAAATCCAACTAGGTACGTGATTAACAAAATAATCTCTAGAAACAGGGACCATCAAATCAAGAGACCAACTTTCAAACCACTACACCACGGAGGTAGTTTAAGTGTAAGTACTTGTGAGATTGGTACTTAGTTGTTGTAGGTATCACCCGCACGCACCCCGGTACCAATAGCGGTCATTAACCTGGACTGGTCATTGACCTGTGCTGTAGGTAGAAGCTAGTACAAAGTCAGCTGATAGGTATAACTGGGCCGCGCGCGACGTTGCCAAGCCGAATGCCACCTATTGTACCTAATAGGGTGATCCACACTTACGTACGATCCTGGGATAAGTTTAAGTGCGATTATTTCAACTTTTTTGTTCTAAGTCATGTGTAAAAAATAGATACATATTTTTTTAAATTTGATAACCATTACGTATGTTGAAGCTGCGCACTGACTAAAAAATAATCCTGTATAAACTAAGAGATTGTGTAGGCACAATGGCGGACTCATCTCATCATGACATCTTTACCAGTCAACCTTTGAAAAATCCATAAGACATGGTCTGATCGCAAAACTGGTCGCGCGGAGTTGTTTGCTATTGCCAGCTAATATTGACTTTTAGTTTATTTAAGTCTTCTTCTGTCACAATATTTTGTTCGGTACAGTAAAGTTATTAAATGCTTACTTCTATTTCAAGTAAGAGACTCATAATTTTTGAATGAAAACAGCTCAGTTCAAATGGCGCTAGACTTGTGCCGGTTCTAAGGCTCCTTTAACACCTGTAGGCATGAACCCTCACCAGAAGCCGGCGCAAGTGTTCACCACTCGCGACGCGCTTCCTCTACGCACCCTCAACGGATCCCCCGGGTTCATCAACCTCTGCGACGCGCTCAACGCCTGGCAGCTGGTCATTGAACTCAAGCGAGCCCTAGGGCTCCCCGCAGCCACCAGCTTCAAGCACGTGTCCCCTGCCGGGGCTGCCGTCGGCACGCCGCTTACTAAGGAAGAGGTAAAGTGTAGGGACACCGTTTAATTAATAGTACTAGCGTACAGTATGGTCACTCCCTGCCTCCCCCTACAAGCGCCGCCCACCCGCGCTCGGAGGACGCTCAGACACCGGCTAGCAAGGACGCGACGACGAAGGTCATTTCATACTGCCGCACATTGCATTCCCGATTCGCGAACGCAATATGGCGGCAACCCTGACATGTTGTCTCACACACACAAGCATGGTCCGCGTTCACCTACGCGAGCTTAGACTGTGTGCGTAGCAACGCATTTGATTCATACATTTGAGCGCCAGTGTCCGAGGTGTGGTAGGGATCTGTAGGAACCTATAGTAAAAACGCGTTTGCTTGACAATGGCAACTACCACTGCACTACTTTTTACGGTATAGTGTTTTGTACGGTTGAACCGCGTGGTCTCCACCAGTGGTGTGTAGTGATGGTGTTAGGGTAGGGGGTTGTAGAAAAGGGTTGTAGAAAACAAACACTACATTATAATAAACACACACACACACATATCACGCCTATGATCCCTTTCGGGGTAGGCAGAGCGAAAACGGCCGCATAAAACGGTCATTTACGCCACGTCTGACAGACATTTGAGGGTTATTCGGAAAACTGTGTATCGTCAGTGATAGGTTGTCAGCCCATCGCCTGAAATTGTAATACACACCCTCGAGGCCTTTATTCGCCTCTTATGACTCCCATGGGCAAGAAATGGGGTGATGCTATTCTAAGCCGGCATCACACGGCAAAATAAACACTTGTATATTGGTCAACGTACGGAAGCAGCCACGAGCATGTGGCGCAAAATGTTTATAATAAACGGAAAGTGCTGACACATTACTTTACCTTATGCTAATACTCCACTACACACTACAGTTTTATCGTTTTTAGTTGTAAATGTATGCGATTTGAATATAGCTAGAGTATATATAAAAATACTATAATCAATGTATTATGATACGCTAGCGATGTGATTTATACCGTCAGATTGTATTAAACGCGATAACTAACGTTTAAAAATAGTAGTTTTTTGGTACCAGTCGTGTCGATTTTCGCTATTGCCAAACTAACGAGTTTACTATACTAAGATCACTCCAGGTGAGCTTTAGCCTGCCCCAAGGCTCCCCGGAGCTACTTACTGAGAAAGAGGTGATTTTCATAACAGTTTAGCGGCCTCTAGGTACTACTGATCACACAGCTCAATCAGAGACAAGTAGAGACAAGCGAAGATGTTCTCGTTAAATCCTCAAGATGGCGGTAAAAGACCAGAACGCAACAAAACAACGAACCTGAAACGCGGTATCGAAGTGTTCACAGTAAAGTGCGTGTAACTGTTTCTTCCAATTTTATCCAGGCTAGAATATCCTAAAAACTGAGTGCGTGACTGCGATCCGATCTCTTTTTCTTTCGTTCACGTTTTCCACTAACGCGTCTATACCTAGATTAATTAAAGATAAAAGGTAATTTAAGGAAGTTTCTCGTTTTTAATGTGTTACTTTTTGCCCTTGCCCAGGCCGGAGTATGCATGGTAGAAGACCTATTACCCCAACTAACCCCACTAGCGTGTGCGTACGCGCGCGCTCGCGGCGCCGACAGAATGAGCTCCTTCGGAGACTTCATCGCACTGTCTGACGTGTGTGACGTCATCACCGCCAAGATCATCTCCAGGGAAGTGTCTGACGGAATCATCGCGCCGGGGTACTCGCAAGAAGCGCTGGATATACTGAAGAAGAAGAAGGGAGGAAATTACTGCGTTTTAGAGGTGAGTGCAACTTCGGTAGAATAGTGGAGATGCTGGGATTTTATCATTGGAGACTTTATCGCTTCACACGATTCACGCACATCTTTGCATAGTTAGAGGTACGTAAAGTACATCCATAAAATAATCTTTTGAGATAGGTATGTTCACAATAAATGTCCTTTTGCATTGCGTATTTTTTACTTATCAGATCAAAATAGTATTACAATAACACAGAAGAAATAGTTTATTTTTATTCACTTTTCTTTCTTTCGCTTTCTTCTTAAATTTTATGTTTAAGCAACTAAAGACGATTGAAGATTATATAT
This sequence comes from Tuta absoluta, assembly GCA_027580185.1. Taxonomy (NCBI): domain Eukaryota; kingdom Metazoa; phylum Arthropoda; class Insecta; order Lepidoptera; family Gelechiidae; genus Tuta; species Tuta absoluta. The sequence continues at coordinate 4,176,268 of JAQAHW010000004.1, forward strand.
AGGTAGTTTAACTGTGTAGCGGCAAGCTCGACTCGCTTTAGATCTTCGGATGTCGTTTAATATTCCGAATGAGTTGGTATTTTCTAGTTATTTACGTGTACACTACGTATTAAAAATAAATAAATAATTTGAAAAAAAACCTATGTGGGTTGTCTTAGCGAGAAATGTATGGTCATAGTGTGGGTCTATTTAATAAACCTTTGTTAGATTTTGTATACGCTCATGTACCGTGTATTCTCCAATGCATAAAAATATATATATTTTTAGATGGACCCCAGTTACGAGCCAGCCCTACTCGAGCAGAAGACCATTTTCGGTCTCACTCTGGAGCAGAAGCGGAACGACGCGGAGATCACGGCCGAGTTGTTCAAAAACGTCGTCACACAGAAGAAGGAGCTCCCGCCCCACGCGGTGCGGGACCTCATCGTGGCCACCATCGCCCTTAAGTACACGCAGAGCAACTCCGTGTGCTTCGCGAGGGACGGACAGGTGAGGCTTATAGCCATTCGTATGCTTTGCAGAGACCTATCTCTCTTCTTCTCTCTCTCTTTTCGTATGGGACACCGAGTCGTCCAACGACCCGATGAACCCTGGAAGAGTTTTTCAACCGCCTATTATTATTTTATTTATTAAAACATTTACAAAAAAGAAAAACAACAATTACAATAGAACGCAACAAAAACCTGTCAAGCTACCACTAGTTGGCCTCTGACACGGTTGTGTAACGACCGCCATCTAAGTAATCATAGACAGCAACCGGGACCGACGTCTTACGTGCCCTCCGAAGCACGGAACCATTTATTTTCGGACAATCAGTTGGTTCACCCTGCAATGTCCTGACCAGACCGGGAACAAATTCACAAAGTGATATGCTCTCAATTCGGTATATAAATTCTCCTTACTTGCCTTAAATTACTGCTGTCACTTTCCGTCAAATAGGTTTAGAAAAGGATAGGAGATATTTTAATCGTATCATGTCTCATAATTTCATGCAAAATACGTGTTATCTGTCAAAATAAGGCGACGATCAAAACAATGGCGACTAAATTGACTAGAAAATACGAAAAAACCATTGACGTTTTTAAAAATGACTTAAATATCTCCTATCCTTTTCTAAACCTATTTGACAGAAAGTGTAAGCCTTAATTTAAGGCAAGTAAGGAGAATTTATATCCCGAATTGAGGGCAATCTGATCGTGGCCACCATCGCCCTTAAGTACACGCAGTCAGAGCAACTCCGTGTGCTACGCAAGGGACGGACAGGTCAGACTTATGATAATGAATTTTATTTGCAGTAAATATGGTTCACAATGATGGTAGGTAAATATTATTCAGTATCACATATTCAACCAATATACACTTTGGTATGCAAAGATGAGTCAGACGCTACATTAAATTACAATTAAATAATTTCGTAAAATAAAATTAAAATCAAACAAAAATAAAATTAAATAAAAATTAAATTAAAATATAACCATAACTAAATTAAAATCAAACTAAAAATAAAAATTAAATTAAATAATCAGTTACATTGTCATATTAATAAATTCATCGATACTATAAATACAATTTTCACATAACAATTATAAACACAATCATATAATCAGACTAATATAAATTCGTATCCTTTGAACAACCCTTCAACCAACAGGATTACTGGTAATTCATCACAATCCCACCAAGAGCTGAACCACTAAATAATATATTTCGAAATATAAATAAAACAGTATTTCATACAAAAGTAAAATGGACTTGCGTTTTTAAAGGGGACAAAAGTCTAATTAAAAAAACTCAATTGGAAGTCCCGTGTTGATATAACATTTTCGCAAAATAATAAAAATAAATTTGTAAACCATAAGATTTCTTGATAAAACCGATTGGCCACTTTACGCCAATAGATGCTACTGCTGCAAAACATGAGTTTGATTTTATTGTGGAAGAAATACTCTTTAACTTTTAACCAAAACTAGTCTTCGGCAAAATTTACGTGTGCCTTCATCATTTCTCATAAGCATTTCTTAAAAAAAAAATTCTTCGTCGCATGTTTAAGTCCATTAATATACAGTTTTTCGTTTGTATGTATAACGTCCCACTTTAATAGGCTTTCTTTTCTTCCTCCTAGCATCGTTATGCTCATTTGTATGAGAATACAAATCCTCCTACAATATTATAAATGCGAAAGTTTGTATGTTTGTTTGTTACTTCTTCACGCAATAACTACTGAGCCGATTGTAATGAAATTTGGCACACATTATTTCTTTTATTACAATACAACAAATACAGGCATACATATTACGCGTCGTTAAACCCGATTGGGTGTGTCAACAACACAGCACTTCACTACATTAGTATCACCATCAAGTAATAGTAAATTACTATATAAACACAAGACAGACATATATTTGCTGTGTGATGCCGGCCTAGAATAGCATCACCCCAATTCTTACCTATGGGTGTCGTAAGAGGCGACTAAGGGACTCGAGGGTGTGTATTGCAATTTTAGGCGACGGGCTGACAACCTATCACTATGGCGATACACAATTTTCCGAATGACCCTCAAATATATGTCAGACGTGGCGTAAATGTCCGTTTTTGTGGTCGTTTACGCTCTGCCTACCCCGCAAGGGATAATAGGCGTGATATGTGTATGTATGTATGCAGACATATAAAATTTGATCTCCCTACCCTCTCATACATCAAAAACCTACAAAGAAGGTAACATGGATTAAATCATGGGATAGTTTTTATACGTACGCGGGCAAAGCCGCGGGTAACAGCTGGTATATCATAAATACAACTTACTACGGCCCGTATAATAATTGTATAACTAACTAGCTGTTACCCGCGGCTTTGCCCGCTTAGTCATCACTACATAGTATAAAATAAAGTCGCTTCCCGTTTGGTGTCTCCTTATATCTTTAGAAGTACCCAACGGATTTTGATGCGGTTTTTTTTATTAGATAGAGTAACTTGAGAGGAAGGTTTATAAGTATAATTTATTCCGGGAAATTGTCACATTCCCATGGGAAAACCGGTAGCCCAACTGGTAGTAAACTTTTGACCCCCTTTTGACACCTTTAAGGATTAAAATTTCAAAAATGCTGAAACACGTATTTAATTATTTTAAACTATGAGTCTAAACAGAAATTTTGAAACAGATCACATTTAAGATAAAAAACTTTCATACAAACTTTTAACCCCCTTTTCACCCATTTAATGGTTAAAATTTCAAAAATGCTGAAACACGTGTTTAATTATTTTAAGTTATTAGTCGAATCACAAATTTTGAAACAGATCACATTCATTAAAAAAAACGAACTTTCATACAAACTTTTAACCCCCGTTTGACCCTATTAAGGGTGAAAATTTCAAATATGCTGAAACACGTGTTTAATTATTTAAAGTCATAAGTTTAATTACTAATTTTGAAACGGATCACACTTCAGACAACGAACTTTCATACAAACTTTTAACCCCCTTTTCATCTTTTGGGGGATAAAAGAAAAAACGGAATTTAAAGTAAAGTCGCTTCCCACGTCTGTCCCTGTCTGTTTGTTTGTTTGTATGTATCTTCAAAACCACTTAACGGATCTGGATGAAGTTTTCTTAAAAGATAGAGTGACTCAAGAGGTAGGTCTTTATGCATGATTTATGTCGGGGGAAAGTCTGTTTCCCGTGGGAAATCAGTTAGCAGTGGGTGAAACCGCTGGGCGGGCCGCTAGTATGGAATAAAATTAACAATGAGTGGTGTATTGTGTCATTCAATCTCTCCCTCTTATATTTATGGAAATGGCCTTGTTCTTCCAGGGAATGTATCGAAATACTATTCACCGTGTATAAATGTGTACCTTCCCCAGGTGATAGGCATTGGCGCGGGTCAGCAGTCGCGCATCCACTGCACTCGCCTGGCCGGCGGCAAGGCGGCGCTGTGGTGGCTGCGCCGGCACCCGCGCGCGCTCGCCATGCGCTTCAAGCAGTCGGTCTCGCGCGCCGTGCGCTCCAACGCCATCGACAACTACGTCAGCGGCACCATAGGTAACTTACACTCTGTTGTATACAGGGAGGCTCCGAGCGCTTCAAGCAGTCGGTCTCGCGCGCCGTGCGCTCCAACGCCATCGACAACTACGTCAGCGGCACCATAGGTAACTTACACTCTGTTGTATACAGGGAGGCTCCGAGCGCTTCAAGCAGTCGGTCTCGCGCGCCGTGCGCTCCAACGCCATCGACAACTACGTCAGCGGCACCATAGGTAACTTACACTCTGTTGTATACAGGGAGGCTCCGAGCGCTTCAAGCAGTCGGTCTCGCGCGCCGTGCGCTCCAACGCCATCGACAACTACGTCAGCGGCACCATAGGTAACTTACACTCTGTTGTATACAGGGAGGCTCCGAGCGCTTCAAGCAGTCGGTCTCGCGCGCCGTGCGCTCCAACGCCATCGACAACTACGTCAGCGGCACCATAGGTAACTTACACTCTGTTGTATACAGGGAGGCTCCGAGCGCTTCAAGCAGTCGGTCTCGCGCGCCGTGCGCTCCAACGCCATCGACAACTACGTCAGCGGCACCATAGGTAACTTACACTCTGTTGTATACAGGGAGGCTCCGAGCGCTTCAAGCAGTCGGTCTCGCGCGCCGTGCGCTCCAACGCCATCGACAACTACGTCAGCGGCACCATAGGTAACTTACACTCTGTTGTATACAGGGAGGCTCCGAGCGCTTCAAGCAGTCGGTCTCGCGCGCCGTGCGCTCCAACGCCATCGACAACTACGTCAGCGGCACCATAGGTAACTTACACTCTGTTGTATACAGGGAGGCTCCGAGCGCTTCAAGCAGTCGGTCTCGCGCGCCGTGCGCTCCAACGCCATCGACAACTACGTCAGCGGCACCATAGGTAACTTACACTCTGTTGTATACAGGGAGGCTCCGAGCGCTTCAAGCAGTCGGTCTCGCGCGCCGTGCGCTCCAACGCCATCGACAACTACGTCAGCGGCACCATAGGTAACTTACACTCTGTTGTATACAGGGAGGTTCCGAATTTTCCGAAAACATTAATTACAACCCGTTAAACTTTTCAGTTAACCTGGGTGGTCAATTAACTTTATTCCAAGTTTATAACAAACAACCCAGACTATAGATGTAAATCAACCGATTTAAAACGATTTAAATCAAATCTTGAGGTTTTAAACCTGAAAAAAATCTTTTTCAACCGTTTTAAACTCGCCTGGAAAAATAAAAGGCCTGTGTTTTACAGTTTATTAAAACCACTTTTAGGTCAATTACCTACCTACGCAAATCTTTTTCAACCGTTAAAAACTCGCCTGCAAAAATAAAAGCTCTGTGTTTTACATTTTAAGTCAATTAAACCTAGGTACGCAAAGCTAGCCTGCAAAAAACTCTGTATTTCAGATACGGTGGCGCGTGCTGGCCGGCACTTGTTTTGAATAAAATTGGTTTTAAACCAAACGCACACACTCGCAGGCTCTCGTTTTAAACGATGCTCTGCTCACACACACACACACACGCGCGCGGGCGCAATCACCTTTGTGTTGCGCCGCCGCCTTGGCTTTGTCGGCTCTTGTCCGCGATCGCCGCATTTGTCTCACTCTTTCGTATCAACATTCGTTCTCAGTCGTTTTTCGCACTGATAATAAACAAGTGCAGTGTGCCCACCTTAGGAAATTTTCCCCCAAAATTTAGGGGATATTTTCTCGTTTAGGGGATTTTTTAGGGGACAAAAATATTTAGGGGACTTTAGGGAAAAAAAATGGGAACTATATTTTCTGTCACCAACATTTATATTTGTCATCAAGTAGTATCACCAAATAATGAGATCTATCGTCACGAAATATTTTCGTTCTTAGATAAACAAATGTGTTCCCAGGTATGCATTACCAAATTAATGTTATATAATGAGTAAAATAAAAGATGGATTACCAAAGAAAATGTAGTGCATTGATTGAATTTGTACTTCGTTCTCATAATAATAGTTTTGTTACTTAAATAATAGGTTAGTCCTCAAAATGGTAGATCTGTCACCAAATAAATCAATTTTCGTTCCCAGACTGCGATTCCCTTTAATTTGCAATTTTGTCACCAATACAGTGGTCACATTTTATTTCATTAAGTTATCAAAATAATATTGTTTGCTACCAATTTAATACATAAATTGCCAATTTCAATGAAAAAATATTTAAATAGGCGGAGCCAAATTGGCGCGCTTTAAAAATTTACCAATCAGACCTCAGCAATGGGTCGTAGGATCATACGATGCGTGGCGCGGGCAGCGAGGTGCAACTTTACTTCATTCGCGTCAATTTCATTGCTGAGGGTGCATTCCTTTTTTATGGTATAGGCTAACGCTTGACCACAATCGCAAGTGACGATGAGGTCTAGGATGATTCTCTCGGGACAAAAATATGATTTATTGGTGATCACTTTTAATTAATTTTCTAAAATACTTCTTAGGACAAACCTATTAAAATACATTCAAAAATATTAATTTGGTTCTAGACCTTATATCTCCATGATTTTAGGTCATTTTTCGTGGAACTGATTTTATATTGTTTGATGACTAAATTTTGGTGACAAATCTATTATTTTGGGGGCAAACTCTATTATTAAGGAAACAGAAAACTACTTAAATTGGTGACAGCTTAAATCATACCCAAAAAAAATATTTTGCGGATTTTTAGGGGAAAAAATATTCAGAGAAATTCAATATCCCGATCCCGATCCCGATCCCGATCCCGGTGCCGGTGCCGGTGCCGATGCCGGTGCCGATGCCGGTGCTACTAATTCAAGCGTCTTTACCTCGACAGTATCACGAAAATGCATTAAAAATATTGAAATAAAAAAAAAACATAGTTATCAGCCAACCGTGGTTTTAAACCGGAAAAAAACCGTTGTTTACGTTTTAAACGGTTTTTTTCGTTTTCAACAGGTTGGTTTAATTGGTTTAAAATCGGCCTTACATCTATAACACAGACTCTCACTTTAAGTTCAAAACCTCTTAACATTAAAAATTGTGGGTATACGATTAGTCAATACAATTTCTGTTATTTGTTTCCCAGGAACGGACATGCCCCTAGATCTGTGGGAGTCTTTGTTCGAGGGTGCTCCGCCCGCGCCGCTCACGGAACAGGAGCGCGCCGAGTGGGTCAAGGGCATGGACAAAGTGGCGCTAGCGTCCGACGCCTTCTTCCCCTTCAGGGACAACATCGATCGCGCGCATCAGGTAATTTACAATATACCTTTTCCATTCTTTCACATTTCATTTCATGTATTTATTGCAAGTCACATGTATTTACAGATATTAACAATACATTAGCCAGTACATTTGTGACAAACTGTTATTTGAGAGTGTAGCAATTTGAGAGGTACCACATTAATTATACAAACTTAAAATATTCCAATGTCATGCTTTTTACTAATTAATAATTTTTATAAATTAACTTATTCTTAACCTAACACAATTATATCTTTTTTTGTGGCTTTTTACATTCATACATTTATTTATTTATTGAACATAACTACAAAATAAAAACTTATGTTGAGCAAGTGTCATTCATATATCACGCTTATATCCCTTGCAAGGTAGGCAGAGCTTTAACAGCCATGAAAACGGTCATTTACACCACGTTTGACATCTGCCCATCGCCTAAATTGCAACGCACATGTTACTCTCGAGTCCCTGAAACGCATCTTAAGATATACACGGGAGGGAAATGGGGTGATGCTATTCCAAGCCGGCATCACACGGCAGATTTGTAGCTTTTTGCTGTATGCTTTTTCTAAATAGGTTTAAAGACATTTATTTCTCATAGAAAACAATAGTACATTGTTGTCGAGGTATGGAAAATAAGACTTTGCTGGACGAGTATAGTTTGAAGTCCGAGCCGCAGGCGAGGACTTCGCTTTTCTCAAAAAAAGGCTAGGAAGTGAAAGATTGTACTTCTTATAAAAGTTAGCTAGCGACCACAACACAACGAAACAAATAAAAATTTACAATTTTCCCACCAATTGTAATTTTTTAAAATAAATTCGCCTGTAAGGCACAGTATTACGTAATATTCAGCCATACTAAATGTTTAGTTCATTCTTTTCTTTTTTAATTTTGGACAGGCAAGGGTCTTCACATCATACAGCCTCGTCTTTAGTTACCTGTATCATACAAAATTACGTTCCGTTTCTATGAGAGTCATCGAGATAATTTTGAAATCAAATTATGTGGGTTTAGCGTATAACGAATTTATCTTAATGGACACCAGCAAAGAATTTCCATACAACTTTGCTGGCGTGATCTGAGACGTGACAAACAATGTGAAACTTCGCGGTTTCTTTTTTTGAAAGAAATGAACACATTTCCTAGCATGTTTGAAAAAAATACAGTATATTCTTTATGTTGCATTAACAATACAATAGTTTTTGTTTTAAAAGTAGTTCACAAAGGTGAGCTTATAAAGAGATCTCTTCCAGCCAACCTGTAAAACTAAGTAAGAAATAAATACGTACGGGGACAAGATTGCACACAAAGTTAAAGAAAAATACAGTACGATAAATAATTATTTGATGATAGTCAAATAAATACACATACCTAAACTAATAGAACTATAAATACATAAATACAAATGTAATATAAATATACAAATAAATATAAATACATAATATACAAACACAATACAAACAAAAAATACATACGTAAAATATCGAGGTAGTGAAAGGTAGTGCTCTTTCAACCTTCTTTTGAAAGAGGATAAAGAAGGACAGTCCGACTGCCTTAGGAAGATTGTTCCAAAGTTGTGTAGCTCGAACGGAAAAGGAGTTAAACAGGAACTTGGTATTGGCTCTAGGACACTCAAGTACCTTTGTGATACAAATGCGCCTAGGCCGGGAATCCGGAGGTAAAAAGTGAAAGCGGGAGCGGAGATACTTAGTCACTTACATGAGAAAAGAACTAAAAATAATTGTACAAAATATCACTAGTATTGTTCGCACTCGCACTTGATACGTAAGTCTATGCACTTATTGAAACTTTTATTTATTCATATATTTAAGAGGGTACTACTGGCTAACTCTCTGAGTAAATTAAAATATTTTGTTAACTTATCATTTGAAATGAATGTTTTTCTTAGTGTAAGCTGCCAGTCTCGCTTTAAACATATTGGAATCTAAATTTCTTATAGATGACGGTAACTTATTGTATAGTTTTATTCCATCGTGGGTTATCAATATCATGCTTTTGCCAATATTGGTACGCACTTTGTGCGTTACAAGTAGACTGGTCCGATGAGATGAGCGTATGGCGGGTGACAGGAGTGATGCCAATAGGCAGAATGGAGGGTTCCAGGTGGAGTCGGGAAAAGGGTAGCTACCCGCCTGGCCGGGTGTTGTGGCCAGGGGACCGACTGGTCCACCTGGATAGAATTGGAAGTTGTATATATGCGTTGCGCGGTGAAACACTTCGATACCGCGTTTCAGGCTCTTTGTTCTGTCACGTGGCGCCATCTTGCAGCTATGTTGGAACTTCTGTTGCGACTTGCTTGCTCGTGAACCACTTTGAGTGAGCTTCTTGTTGTAGCTCCCAGAGGTCGCTACAAGCGTGTAGTTGTTGTGTGTTTGAAACAATTATTGCTTTCGTGAAACTATTGACACTCTGCTGAGTCTCGCAGTATAAAAGTCCAGCTCCTCATTACGTACGGCCGAACAAAAACAAAAACCTACGGTGGAAGCCAGAAGTGTTACTGAACGAAGATTGATCCATAAAAATGACGATATTTTTGTATCAACGGAGAATACGTTTTAAGCATCTGCAGGACATTACTTAGAAATTACTTTCATAAGAAGTATCATAGTAGATTTAAATTTAAGTTAAATTGTGATGTGATTGAGGCTTACATGTTTAGCTAGATTTTAGTATTATCCTTTAGTAAAATTAGAACCTGCAAATTCTCGCTGCAATTAAAGTTATGGAAAAAAGTGCCTAAGAACGGCCACTTTTGGTATTAATTGCCATAACTTTATCATTCATTTTCATGTTTATGTAATATAAGGTGTAAAAAAATTGGCTGAGAATATTTTAATGGGTGAACCAGTACGTGAAACTGAACATTTTTCTCCAAGGAACATAGGTCGAAATATGAAAAAATAATTTGACCCTCCCATTCTTGTGTGTTGTGTTACCCGGCCGGGATAATTTGTATGGGCGGGCCAATTTTTTTTTCATATTTCGACCTATGTTCCATGGGGAAAGTTGTTCAGTTTCACGTACTGGTTCACCCCTTAATATTCTCAACTATTTTTTTTTTTCACCATGTATAATTTTTGTGAAGTGGCGCGACTGTACACTTGCCATAAAGGGGTTTGTTGTTGTTTAGGTGGGCGTGCAATACATCGGCAGCCCGGCCGGCTCCAACAACGACGCGGAGGTGATCCGCGCCTGCGACCAGCACGGCGTCGCGCTCGCACACACCAACCTCCGCCTCTTCCACCACTAGACAAACTAACATACTACTTTATTATTACTAAACCGTTTATTACACACACATATCACGCCCAGTATCAGGTAGGCAGAGCGTGAACAGCCACAAAAACGGACATTTACGCCACGTCTGACATATATTTGAACTATACTTAGCTTTACTGCTGCAGTGACATAATGGTGTCAATTCGATAATTAGCGCTGTCACTCAAATAGGTTTAGAAAAGAATAGGAGATGATCGCGATTTCGATTGCCTATAATTTGACGTAAAATGCGCGTTTTTTACCATAATTAGGAAAAGGGCTAGAAATGGCGAAGGAACTATTGATTTTTTTAAACATGACATGATTAAGATATCTACAATCTTTTTCTTAACCTAATTGACGGAAAGCGACGGCGCTAATTTATATTAACAAATATTATCGAGTTGATATCATTATGAAGTTTATTTCACCTTAATACTACTATTATTTCTACTTCACCCAAATAAAGAAAGAGTCAAATCAGTAAGAGAGAAGATTGGGAATAAGAGTCTAACTCTTTTTATCGAATAATAATATAGGTTCAGCTAAAGCGGACTTGATTTACATTCCTTTTCTATGTATTTTTGTTAAACTGAATAATAATGACGTTGTCATATTAATCATTATAGTAATCGTGATCATTATTTATACAAATCAATGAAATCCAAAGTTATTGTACTACAAAATTATACAGCTGTTATTCATTGCATTTTGTAACCATGCTGTTCGCGTAAAAGAATAACAATATTAAATCTTAAGTTGTATAATCCGTTTATTTTGGAATGACTAATCATGTAAACAAACTTTGTATGCAAAATAACCGGAGTATAGTAAGTTTACCGCGTGTAAGAGACGGCGTACCGAAAACTGAAGACCTACTCAGACTATGAAACTGAACATCTTTTACGAAACTGTAGCCTAAGTTGGAATTTTGTTCAGTTTCATGGTCTGATAATGTCTGCAAAGTTTTCTATACACCATCCCTTACCCCGCATACCATCTTCACGTACAAAGTGTTCCTATGTATTTAAAAAGACGTTGAACATTCCGAAAAATGTCTTCCTTACTTTTAAAAATATGTTCAGAGAATCTGTAAGAATCTCGGTCTTATTTTAGTGTAAGTGTACTATTAGATATAAGAAGGTGTGCCTTATTATTATGATAAGTATTTTTTGTAATTTTTAAAACTACAATAAAAATATTACTTTTATTCTTTGCTTATTATTTACATCATTATACATGATTATACCATGTGATTCTATTATACCCACTATATTAAGTAAGTCGAAAAAAATCTCACCAGCCGGAGTCTGTGCGGAAAAAGAACCGGCGTGAGATTTGGGGGCGCCTCTGTGCCTCAGTATGAGAAATGTCATAGTATCGTATGAAAAAAATATTAGTTCACTTTTTGGCCACGCCTGTTCTCTTTCCGCACAGACTATTAAGCAAGAGTCACGCTGTTGCGTGTTTAAGTTTTTTTTTTACTTGTCACTGAAACAGGTGCTCAAATAAATGGTCCCCTTGGAAAATAAAAAGCACTTATTACTGTAGAACGAGTTTATATTGTACTTCTATTTCATGATTACAATAAAAATAAAAAAAGTAAACTGAAATATATATATACATATATATATATATATAACTAACGTCTTAAAACGAAAACTAGCGCAAATACCTGCCTTAATATAAAAATAAATTCTGTGTAAGTAAATATGTCAATTCGTTAATTTCTCAGCGCTTCCACCTTCGGTCAAATAAGTTTAGAAAAGGCTAGGGCATAATAGCGATTAAATTTGTCTTATAATTTGGCGCAAAATGTGCGTTATCTGTCTAAACTAAGTGACGATGAAAAATATAGCGATTAAATGACTAGACATGGCGAAGAAACCATAGACATAGATAGCGCTTTTTTATGTTAAGAGAAATTATCGCATTGACACTATTGTATCTTTTAATAATGTCTAAATACCATTTTGAAAGTAATCAGAAAAATATTTGAAAGACTTTCTTTTCTTTCTTAGAATAATAATATAAGGGCCGTATGCATACATCAATCAGCCTATTGCAGTCCACTGCTGGACTGCTGCCTCCCCCAGGGTACGCCATAGGGCACCATCTCTCGTTTTCGCCATCCAGTCGCTACCAGCCGCCTTATTCAAGTCATCGGTCCATCTGGCTGGAAGGCGTCCAACGCTACGCTACGCTGTATAAGGGCCGTACTAATCTAATCTAGCACCATTTAACACGAGTAGTTTTCAGCAACAAATTGAAATTTTACTGTATAGTCGTTAAAATAATGTTTAAACTTATATCTAGTAAGGCACTTTGAAAATTAACATTTACAAATAACTTTCGTAGTACGACTTCAATCTTAGGTCTTTTATAAATTCACAGCTTGTAAGTTCTTAACGATGTCATCTTCCGACTCGTCTGAATCCTGAAATATACAAAGACTGATTATAATTTTAATTTTGAAAACAAGGCCTAGTTCCAACTGCATTGAATACAAGATTTATTGGTAATGGTCTCGATTCTGCTGGGACTTTTCTTTAGCTACTACTGCTATAACAGTTCACTGCTAAACATTGGCCTCCAGAGGTGTATTCGCCATACTCATCACACTTGGCAAGCGGCAATCCGCTCTCTCCAATGCGAGTGCAGTGAAAGGTGGTTTATTAACAGAGAACGCTGCTGCCCAATGTCTAGATTTCTATAGCTATTAAATTCTATTAAAATATTCACGGTACGCAAGGGAATACTGACAAAACAAAACCGAAAATATGGTTCTGTTTTTAAAATACATACATAGATATATCACGCCTATATCCCTTGCGGGGTAGGCAGAGCGTAAACGGCCTTTAAAAACGGACATTTACGCCACGTCAGACAAACATTTGAGGGTTATTCAGAAAATTGTGTATCACCATAGTGACAGCCCATCGCCTAAAATTGTAATACAATATAGCCCTCGAGTCCCTTAGTCGCCTGTTACGACACCCATGGGAAAGATATGGGGTGATGCTATTCAAAGCCGGCATCACACAACACCGAAATAACCTTATGCTAGAAATCTGAATCGTCAGAATTGATGGTCTGCGAAATTATGCAAGTCACTTGCAGCAAGTGTATCGTACAGCCAATAACGCGTGGCTCCATCTACCGGGATAGTTTTGCAACTAATCCCCAGCGACTAGAGCGGTATGGCGGGTGACAGGAAGGTATGTTACCTTTTGTACGTAAAAGCACTATCCCGCATCTCAAATTACTCTCTTTTACCCTAAGGTTGTCTGGTAGAAATAGCTACCTAGCTATAAGGCCGCCTATATTGTACTCTTTATTTTCTATCTGTATGTCCATTTCTTGTTTTTGTGCAGTAAAGTATATTTATGTTCTGTTTATGTTATGTCGGGGAAAGGGTAGCTGCCGTGCCTGACCGGGTGTTCTGATCGGGGAACCGACTGGTTCACCTGGTGCCTATGTTATGAAACAACAGGCCACAAGTATACAGGTGAAATTCTTAGTACATTGCGTAGCCGGTTCATATTCCTGGTATCGTAATGGCTAACCGACTAAGCAATGAACATCGAATTTCACCTGTAAAATTATAGCCTGTAGCATATAGTAGCATAATATATAGTAGGTACTACTATTATCTATTCTGTGCCTGTAGTTTGATCGGGTACTGGATAGAATTACAAGTTGTATATAAGCGGTGAGCGGTAATACCGCGTTTCAGGTCCACTATGATCTGCCAATCTGTCACGTGGCGCCATCTTGCGGATGTGTGGAGAACTTCTGTTGCGTGTAGCTTGCTTGTGAACCACTTGAGTGAGCTTCTTGCAGTAGTTGCCAGAGGTCGCTACAGTATCCTTACCCCTTCGTCCGCGGAGTAGTAGTCGTCGTCGCTGTCGGATGCTACATCCTTCTCGACGTCCACCGGCAATGGATCCGCCTGAAACAGTATTGAATACCAAATTTTAAAACACTTCCCGAGGGTATAACATTTTTAGAAAACTTACAAGTTTTGTAAAAATTTATCGTGGGTTCGCTTAGACTACATTAAATCTGAAATGAATGGATTAGTCGCTAGGTGTTTGTTGCAAAACTAATCCGGTAGATGGAGCCATGCCACGCGTTACTCGTATTAAGATACACGTCTTGTAAAATACGCGGGCAAGGAATGAGGCACGGTAGCCTAGATGAAAGAAGCGTCGCCACTAGTGATGGCGAAAGTCAAATTATGCCCGCAGTAGAAATTTCGCAAGTTTACTAAAAATTTAAACAGTTTTATCATGAAAATACAAAAGCCATACGACCGATGTAGCGCTGTTGAAGTTTGTCTTATCTGCCCGGCTCTTTATTAGAAGGTCGATTTATAAATACAAGAAAAAATATATTTATTGCCGTGTGAATATAATCACCTAATTTTTTGTGTGGGTGTCGTACATACATACACATATCGAGCCTTTATCCCTTGCGGGGTAGGCAGAGCGTTAACGGGCGTAAAATACGGTCGCCAAGCTGGGATCCCGGGGGCGACACTAGTTAGGTAGTATTAATTATTAGCTCTTTGCTCGAATTCACAGCCGTGCCGATACAGTACGGCCGGCCATCCCAATAAGCCGTATTTGACAGCTGACAGTGTTTAATATTTAGCGTTGTTATGCTGGGGTGAGTTAGGTATTAATGACGGTCTATGAATGCGGCGCGGTGCTCGATCGCACGCGTCGCTCTGGGCGTGTGTTGTCCCTTTCTCACTCGCAGGGCGAGACTGGCGACGTGCGCGCAGACCGCCTGACGGCGCCACGCGGTGATTTCTGCACCGCACTGGCAGTCACTCAAAACCGTTCGGACGGGAGGGTATCGTATTGTGCGGATTTCCCGCCACGCGTTTTGTGATGCCGCGTATAATGGACGATTCAATTTGAGATCGCGCGTGTTGATGCATCGTATTATTGCGTTTCTCCTGGGTTGTACTGGAATGCCAGGCTTAGTGATTGTTGGATGTCTCGACGTCTTCCACGTGAGCGTCGCGTTGAATAGGCATCAGGTGGCCATTTTGGCCCGCGTTTGTACGACCCAAATTCGGGTTGGGTCACGCGTAATGACTAATATCAAAGTGGAATACGAACAGAAGCTGTGAGTGGTTTGACGTGAATAACGCGCCAAGGCTGTAGTGGAATGCTGGGTGTCGATATCTTTTCCACCCAGCCCTGTAAGTACCCACGGAATTCCCATTTGATCCATTCCCTGAACTTCCTTTCTCCGTTGGGTATTTATGCATTTGCGCCGGCACGTGACTGTAAGTGATAAAACTGTTTATTCGTGTTAATGGTGTGTTCCCTTTAGTCATATTTGTTGTACCATATCATTGTGACTCCTTAGTACGAATTGCGGAATTCGTGGGGTGATATAATTTGGAGGTACTTACTTATAATCTAGTGCTAATACGTGTGACGTAACGCCAGATCGGCAGACGGTATTTACTACCGACTTGAGTTATGTAAGGGTTGGAACACATCATTAGCCAATTTCAATCAACTTAGTTAATTAAGTTAAATAGATTTAGGTTCACGTTTAATTCATGAAATGCGCTGCTATATTGTGCAGCGTATGCTATTTAGCGCTGCGTAACGCAGCCATTGTCTGCCTCCAGTTGAACTCCTGTGCCATGTATTATCATTGTACAGGTACAGGTCCACATTTACAGGCGAAAATCTGCCTGTAGCACACTTGTAGTTACAATTTACAGGTTACAGGCGTTTTATGAAGACACTTGTAAAGCTACCATTGTCAGAACCGCTCCAAAATCTCGACTACAGGTACATTTTACAAGTCGATTTACAACACTATCGATTCATTCATTTCATTCACTCAAATTCAACGTCAATGTTATAGCACAGATTAAATAATGTGAAAGTATGTAAACACTTTGCTAAATATATAAAGCATTACACTGAAAATTATTATTTTAATAAAAAGGAAATTACAAAAATGAAATCAATAATATTTCTAATTAAAATCATATTATTGATAGAGTACGTTAAAATAGTACTGTTGTGAATTAATAATAATGATCCACAATTGACGATAAAGTTTTGCTTTATTCAACGCCTCGAGCAAAATAATTTGGCAAGGAACGCATTATGAGTACTTTTGAACATATTAAATAAATTTTTATGCAGAAATCTTGCACTTGTAAAATAATTACCTAGGTCAGACGACCTGTAAAATTATTCACAAGTTGTAAGTTTTTACAGTTGTAGTTAACAAGTCTTTTGATGTACACCTGTAAAAACTTGCTCGATTGTGTTTTTAAAAGCAAAATCTACCCTATGGTTTGTCGATGGAAATCTACAGGTGCCTGTAGCTGTGACTTGTAAAATTGTAAACCTGTAGCTTCAAAAAACGCCTGTAGTTGTAATTTTCATCAGTGTTGCTATTTAAATATTAATTTTGGCGCGATGTTGCCACTTTTTCGCCTGTAGAATTGTAGTTGTTCAATGATAGCACAGGCCACTGGTATTTTGTTCGAAATTTACCTGTGTAAATCGCTTCCACTGCGGGAGTTTAGCTTGGAATTAGACAATTTTTGGTAGCAGAGCGTGGTTCAGAAAACCACTAGATTTAAGATTATTTTAGTATAAGATTTTTAATCTACCTACATAAAAAATATATATATATATAAATTTATTGTGATTGTAGTGTGTGCCCTGTGTAGAATATCCTATCGGTAGGATCAGGGCCAATCAATTAGTGAATTGCTTGTTATTATCGTTGTGTTTACCCTGTGCGGATATCCTAACGGTAGGATCAGGGCCGATTGTCTATTATTGTTTTTTATTGTAAGGTTCGGTGTTACTTTGGGTTGGTACCATGGCTCCCACAATTAGGCAGCTTCAGGCGAAAATTAGAGCGCACCTAATGTGGTTCGCGACTAAGCAGGCGATGGTCGGTCGCGGGGACCGAGAGGACGCACTCATCGCTTGTGCGCAACGGATTGACGAACGGGTCGCGGAGGTGTTGGATTGCCTCACTGGATGCGAGGAGTTATTTGATGGGACGCCTGATGAGGAGGTCAAACTTACGGTCCGGGCGAATGTGACCCAGTGCCTGGAGATAGGGCAGGAGATCCAGCAGGCGGCTGCTGTGATCACCAGGCGTAGGGCTGGGGAGCCGGACCCATCCCATGGTCCGCGGGGACCGGGGGTGCAAGTGCCCCTGCCGGCTGTGGCGATTCCGGTCTTCCACGGGGACTACACGGATTGGACCCGATTCCAGGATCTGTTTGACAGTGTGATTCATAACCGCACTGACTTGCAGCCGGCATATAAAATGGCACAATTGATGGCCAAGCTGCAAGGTGAGCCCCATGAGCTGGTAAAGCATCTACCAGTCGATGATGCAAGTTACGAGACGGCTCGCGGTTTGCTGATCGAGAGATACAGCAACAAACGTCTCATGATTGACCAACTCCTGGAACAGTGGCTCACCGTGCCGACCATCACACGAGGGACGGACCTCAGGGCCAAGGTCCTCAACCCTGTCTGCGTTGCAGTGAACGCTCTTGAGAGACAGGGGATGCCGGTGTCAGGCTATGATTATATCCTGGTCCACACGTTGTTGCGCCGCCTGCCGAGCGACATGGCCGCTCGTTTTGAACAGTCACACGGAGGTAAGACATCTGATTACCTCCCGACCTTCGAGGAGCTCAAGTCCTTCCTCGAGGCCGAGTGCAGGCGGGTAGATGCCCAATTTGGAGAGTCGCCTCACGCGGAGTCTGCGGCCGCTCGCCGCCCGGAACGGCCGGGTGCACAGGCGCGAGACGGTAAGAGTAGGCCACCCAGGCGATACAATGTCGCTAATTTGGAATCGAGGTGTGCCTACTGCAGAGAGGCGGGGCATCAGGTGACTGCGTGTGAGGAGTTCGCTGCACAGCGGGTGCAGAAACGTCGTGGTGTGGTGCAGCAACGGCGTTGGTGCTTTAGGTGTATGGGGCCGCATCAGGTGCGAGAGTGCCCATCAAGCACCAACTGCAGGTACTGCCAGGGTGCCCACCATCAGCTCCTATGCATGAACCGCAGCGGAGATTACGGAGGCAGAGCTGACGCGGGTCAGCGGACGGAGTCTGCCCTACCTAGACGGGAGCAACGCTCCCCACCCCCTCCAAGGAGGAGTCCTCTTCCACCAGGGTTTCAGGGACGAGGCCAGGGACATCAGCAGGTGATGCCCCCTTCACCACGCGCGAGACAGTCACCACCTCGGCAGCAGGTGCCGGAACAGGGTAGGTGGTCACAGGTCCAAGGTCAGGGGCACCCATCACAGATACGTGATGCTACGGGCGGGTGCCAATACCAGGGCCAGTACATGCAGTACTCGGCGGGACTGAACAACATGGTGAGGTCTCATGACCCACGCATGCCTCTCCCCTTGGCTGAGCACCCGCGGCTACAGGCGCATCCACGGTACGCGCGCCTGCCGCAGGGTTACTATAGGCTGCCAGCCATGGCGTACAGGACCAGAGGTCCCTATCAGCAGGAGTGGGACCCACTCGAAGGTGTACGGAGAGAGGGGACCCCCCGCAGGACGCGGACACTCCGCGCTTAGATTCCTGCTAGGTAATCGCAGCCTACACGCCAGCTTCGGCCCCCCGGCCAATTACGGTATTGTTGCCTACGGCAATGATTTGGGTATGGGGATACGGTGGCCGCAGCATACAGGTAAGAGCCTTGTTAGATACAGGGGCTCAGGGTTGTATTGTGTCTAGTAAGCTGGTGAGTAGGCTACGCTTAAATATAAGGCCCACAACGGATGGGGCTGTAGGTATTGGAGGTGTAGATGTGCCTGACGTTCGGGGTCAGGTGAACTTCGAGTTCACATTAGGTAATACAGGTACAGGGGTCAGCTATCATGCCTCAGCAGTGGTGCTGGATGAAGTGGTAGGGAAACTTCCTCAGGTTCGGTTACCGTCAACGGTACGAGGGTTAACCACAGGCTTAGAGTTAGCTGATCCTGAATTTGATACTCCTGGTACGGTGGACGTTCTCCTCGGGTCAGACGTCCTCGGGAGATTCTGGTGTGGCAGAAAACGGGTACTTCAGCAAACTGGTTTAGTGGCCGTTGATACCACAGGGGGGTATGTTATTTTTGGCCCAGTTTGGAGACCTCAGGACCTACCAGAGGGCGATACGGTTCTCTATGGTAGTGTGTTGTCGGAGGTGCTGCAGAGGTTTTGGGAGTCTGAGGAGCCACCCACAGCGGATAGACGGAAGCCAGAGGATGACGAGTGTGAGCTGTTCTATCAGTACAACACTGCACGAAGTTCGTCAGGTAGGTTTGTTACCAGGCTGCCATTTCTCCCAAACCGCCCCTCCTTAGGTAGTTCGCGACAGATCGCGGAACGGAGACTACTGGCTATGGAGAGAAAGATGAAGCGAGATGCAGCACTTCGGCAGAAGTATATCGAATTCATGAGGGAGTACCTAGAGTTAGGCCACATGTCGGTGTCCAGCATAGATTGGAGGTGTGTCGAGCATTACTATATACCACACCTGGCTGTTTTGAAGTCACCGGAGGCGAAGATACGGGTAGTGTTTGACGGTTCTGCTCCTACATCGAATGGTGTGTCTGTGAACCAGTGTCTGCACGCGGGTCCCAAGTTGAACCGGGACATTGTGGACATCCTCACAGATTTTCGGTTGCACCAAGTAGCGTTCGTCGCAGACGTCAAAATGATGTTTCGCCAAACAATTATACATCCGGATGACCGTCGGTACCAGCTGATTTTGTGGCGTGAGAGCCCTGACGAGCCGATGGTCACTTATGAGCTTAACACGGTAACGTATGGTCTGAAGCCAAGTCCGTTTTTGGCAGTACGCACGCTGCGAGAGTTAGCCGCACAGGAAAGGGTAAGATTCCCTCGAGCCGCAGCAGTACTGGATCGCGACGTCTACGTGGATGACATCTGCACGGGTGCAGATAGCGTGCAACAAGCACTGCTACTACGAGACGAGCTGATCGCGATCATGGAATCAGGAGGTTATGAGTTGCGGAAATGGCTGTCCAGCTGTCCAGAGCTCCTGGCCGGGTTGCCAGGTGAGTTCCAGCAGGACCCGCACCTTTTCGAGAACCCGGACAATTCAAATACGTTGAGCATCCTAGGGGTGCAATATAGGCCAACGCATGATGTCTTTACGTATCAGATCGAGCCAGACCTTATGCAGAAGACTTGGACGAAGCGTTCGGTATTATCGACGATCGCCAGAACTTTCGATCCTAACGGGTGGATCGCACCGGTGACGTTCATGGCGAAGTGCTTCTTGCAAAGGTTGTGGATAGCAAACTTGGGTTGGGACGACCAGCTCTCCGGAGAGCTGTTGAATGATTGGACCAAGTTTGTGACCACCTTACCAGGGATCGTACGCATCGCCATACCTCGCAAGTTGCTCCCATCGGTGGGATGTAAGGCTACCCTACATGGGTTTTGTGATGCCTCGGAGCGAGGGTACGCGGCAGCTGTCTATTTGCGGACAGTCAGTTCAACGGGAACTGTAGACGTGCGTCTAGTTATGGCCAAGAGTAAGGTGGCTCCGGTTAGGACAAGATGGACCATTCCAAAGTTGGAATTGGCGGGAGCAGCGCTTCTCACGCGCTTGCTACATCATGTCGCTAGTAATCTACGCGGTACCATCAATTTGGATGAAACGGTGTACGCATGGACCGACAGTAGGATAGTTCTGTGCTGGTTACAGACGTCGGTACATACTCTTGAGGTTTTCGTGGCAAATCGGGTGTCACAGATTAACGGATCGGAAACTCCGTTGGTATGGAGACACGTACCGGGAGAACAGAACCCAGCGGACTGCGCCTCACGGGGATGTAGGGCCCCTGATTTGGTAGGTCACTCACTGTGGTGGGGACCTCAGTGGCTGACTGAGTCACCTGAGAGATGGCCATACAATGAGTGCGGGTCGCCGCTTGGGCCACCTGATCGAGGTTTGCGAGTGAACGTAGGGCAGATCGTACCTAAGCCTAGTGCGGCTTTCTTGCTGGAACGATACAGCTCCCTCGACAAACTTCTAGGGGTGACAGGTTGGATCAAACGGTTCGTGAACAACTGTAGAAAACCTCAAGCAGAACGGAACTTGGCACCTGTCCTCTCGCCTGCGGAGCGGAATGCGGCTCTAAGTTTATTGGTTAGGGTCGTCCAGGCGGAACATTTTGAGGAAGAGGTCAGGCTGCTCAGGGATGGCCGTGGAAAGCTGAAGGGAGGTCTTGTGCGCCTCAACCCGTTCGTGGACGAGCATGGAATGCTCCGGGTTGGAGGTAGACTTCGGAACGCTAACCTGCCCTTTTCAGCACGGCATCCGCTGTTACTCCCAAAGAAGGGACCTTTGGTAGAACTTATAGTTAGGGATCGTCACCAGAAAAACTCGCATGCGGGCTGCAATGCACTTTTGGCTATTCTGCAGCGCGAGTTTTGGATCTTGTCTGGACGACGTACGGTACGGAGCATTGTGTTTCGGTGCTTGCCTTGCTATCGGTTGAAGGCAGCCACAATGCAACCTCAGATGGGAGACCTCCCACCGGACCGGGTGACGGAAGCCTGGACGTTTGCGGGTGTGGGAACGGACTTTGCGGGGCCTTTTATGGTAAAGGCATCACGCCTTCGCAACGCGAAGTCAATCAAGGCGTATTTGTGCGTGTTTGTGTGCCTAGCAACCAAGGCCGTCCACTTGGAACTCGTGGCCGACCTCACTACGGAGGCTTTCTTAGCAGCTTTAGATAGATTTGTGTCGCGAAGAGGGCGACCAGCGCTGATCAGGTCGGACTGTGGTACCAACTTTAAGGGCGCTGATCGATGTATGAAAGAAATTATAACGTTTTTATCGGAAAACGAGGAAGCTATCGGCACGAGCCTCTCCCGTCAGGGCATTAACTGGGTGTTCGATCCACCAGGATGCCCCCACTGGGGTGGTATATTTGAAGCGGTTGTAAAGTCCGCTAAGACGCATTTGATGCGCGTTATAGGTTTAACGATATTAACCTTTGAGGAGCTAGCGACCGTGTTTTGTAAAATTGAGGCCGTTCTCAATTCACGTCCTTTGTGTCCGCTTAGCTCAGATCCGAATGATCTGGAGGCCCTGACACCAGGGCATTTCTTAATTGGCCGACCACTTAACGCCTTGCCAGAGTACCCCTACACAGAGGTCAGTAGCAATCGTTTGACGCGTTATGAGTTGCTGCAGCAAATGTCTCAGAATTTTTGGAAGCGATGGTCGCTTGAGTATTTGCACATTCTGCAGCAACGCCTTAAGTGGACGGACAGAACTGAACCCCCTCGCATCGGAGATCTCGTTCTGGTTAAGGATGCCAACCTGCCGCCACTGCGATGGCGCAGAGGGCGCATTCTCAACTTGTTCCCAGGTAGTGATGGCACTCCTCGAGTCGCGACAGTTCAGGTAGGGGATTCAGTTCTTAAGCGAGCAATAGCAACGCTATCTCGTCTCCCCAGTAGTGAATAGGCCTAAGGGATTCGGCCTAGGGCGGGTGAATGTTTAATATTTAGCGTTGTTATGCTGGGGTGAGTTAGGTATTAATGACGGTCTATGAATGCGGCGCGGTGCTCGATCGCACGCGTCGCTCTGGGCGTGTGTTGTCCCTTTCTCACTCGCAGGGCGAGACTGGCGACGTGCGCGCAGACCGCCTGACGGCGCCACGCGGTGATTTCTGCACCGCACTGGCAGTCACTCAAAACCGTTCGGACGGGAGGGTATCGTATTGTGCGGATTTCCCGCCACGCGTTTTGTGATGCCGCGTATAATGGACGATTCAATTTGAGATCGCGCGTGTTGATGCATCGTATTATTGCGTTTCTCCTGGGTTGTACTGGAATGCCAGGCTTAGTGATTGTTGGATGTCTCGACGTCTTCCACGTGAGCGTCGCGTTGAATAGGCATCAGGTGGCCATTTTGGCCCGCGTTTGTACGACCCAAATTCGGGTTGGGTCACGCGTAATGACTAATATCAAAGTGGAATACGAACAGAAGCTGTGAGTGGTTTGACGTGAATAACGCGCCAAGGCTGTAGTGGAATGCTGGGTGTCGATATCTTTTCCACCCAGCCCTGTAAGTACCCACGGAATTCCCATTTGATCCATTCCCTGAACTTCCTTTCTCCGTTGGGTATTTATGCATTTGCGCCGGCACGTGACTGTAAGTGATAAAACTGTTTATTCGTGTTAATGGTGTGTTCCCTTTAGTCATATTTGTTGTACCATATCATTGTGACTCCTTAGTACGAATTGCGGAATTCGTGGGGTGATATAATTTGGAGGTACTTACTTATAATCTAGTGCTAATACGTGTGACGTAACGCCAGATCGGCAGACGGTATTTACTACCGACTTGAGTTATGTAAGGGTTGGAACACATCATTAGCCAATTTCAATCAACTTAGTTAATTAAGTTAAATAGATTTAGGTTCACGTTTAATTCATGAAATGCGCTGCTATATTGTGCAGCGTATGCTATTTAGCGCTGCGTAACGCAGCCATTGTCTGCCTCCAGTTGAACTCCTGGTATTTTGTTCGAAATTTACCTGTGTAAATCGCTTCCACTGCGGGAGTTTAGCTTGGAATTAGACAGACAGATTAGTGCCAAAGGTTTGATATGACAGAGGGTCTATTTTCTTTGTTGACATCTCTTTCAGTATGGAGATGATAGATGATAGGTGTAAAATATGGCTTAATAGGCTGTAGGTGGATGGAATTATAAATTTCTTATGTCGAGCGCGTTACAATAATAGCATGTTTGCCATACTTGATCCCGCTACTGCAGCTACCGCGAATATTGCTCGAAATACTTCCGCTAATACATTCCATTCTCGTTCGTGCTGCCGTTCCTTTGACTCGCGCACGAAAAGAAAGCCAACAATCAAGGCAGCACGGGAAGTGGCAGCGGCATGACGAATAGCAGCGCGAGTAACCTGTTTACTATTTCCCCGTATATTTTGGCATTGTGTGAACATGGTATAAGATATAAAGGTAAGAACACTCACCCCGTGGTCTCGCAGCATGGCAACAATCTCGTGCGTGGTGTCGCGCGCCGGCAGCGCGGCGGTCGCACGCAGACACGCGTTGAGGCACGACGCTCCCTGCGCAACAATAAACACTTTATTACATACTAGCGTACATACATACACATCCCCTTTGGGTCACTAAGTCACCGCAGTAGTAGTAGTAGCGGCCTACCCAGCGGTTTTACCCGCTGCTAACCGTTTTCCCGCGGGAATAAGACATTTTAATATAGCCTTTGTTTATCAGGGATAATGTAGGAGTCTAATGGTAAAAGAATTGTTTAAACAGTAGGTATAAATATTACAACTAATTACATATAATTGTTAGTACATATAAATATTTGTAAGCTTCTCATAGGAAATCGAGACACGAACGAAGTTGCAAAGTTTGTTTTGTTATTAGCGGAACGGGAGTGTACCGATTTCTGATGGGAGGTATAATTCTTATTTACATATACATATTTATAGACGTTACGTCGCACGTGAACTTTGTTTTGAGTGCTTGGCTTCGCCAACAAACTGCTATGCAGTTTGGCGATATAATTTTTTTTTGTATAACCTGTGCGCTATTTTCTTGAATAAACTACTTTAAAAAAAAAAACGGCCCAGTAGTTTCGGAGTCTATTCAATGCAAACAAACAATCAAATCTTTTCTCTTTATTATATTATTATATAGTGTAGACATACATCAGTCTATTGCGCGCGCAGCCGCCAATACTTACTTTTGCAGTCCTTTGCTAGACGTAGGCCTCCCCCAGGGTATGCCATAGCCGAACTCTCGTTTTCGCAATCCAGTCGCAACAAGCCCCCCTTTTTAGTCATCGGTCCATCTGGCCGGAGGTCGTCCAACGCTACGCTTACCGAGACGCGGCCTCCACTCGAGAACCTTCTTGTCCCACCGTCCGATGTTCTATGACGGCAGTTACTTTGGTCCTTTGGCTGATACGCTCATTCTAGACTCCATCCGTTGTAGAGATCCCGAGCTTTCCATAGCTCTCTGAGTGACATGTAGCCGGTGGGCCAGTTTTACTGTCAGGTTCGTCTCGGCTCCGTAGGTCATGACTGGTAGGACATTTTATTACTTGCAAAATATTACCGCGGGCGGAATTCGGTGGCAACTGTAGCTATCAGTAGTTCATGGACCTATACAGCTCGTCTCATGACAACAAACACAACAATTATATTCTCTTGGAAACACAAGACTGGCTCCTGGCAGGGCTCGTAAGTCGTGACAAAATCTAGTGTCAGACCAATAGAGAAAAAGTCTAAGGAACGTAATTTTTACACGTATTGCATTAGAAAGAAGGTTATGCATTCACAAGAACAAGCTTAATAAGGAAAAACTTATAAATACAAAGCCTACCCTGGGAGTGACTTCTAGCTTCTTATGGATATCGAGACGCTGATGTTCCACGGCCAGCTACAGAGTCCCTCCAAGTCTTTATCGGGGTCGCTGTACTCCAGAAAACACGTGACCATAGAACACTAACCCTGGCAGTAGTTTCAAGAAGCATCTTCAGGATGTCAGGTCTGTCATGTTCTACAGCCACCTACAGCGGCCCTGCCTGGCATTCCTCCAAACCCTTCTCCAGGTCGCAGTACTCCAGAAAACACGTGACCATAGAACGCTTACCCTGGCAGTAGCTTCAAGAAGCATCTTCAGGATGTTAGGTCTGTCATGTTCTACAGCCACCTACAGCGGCCCTGCCTGGCATTCCTCCAAACCCTTCTCCAGGTCACTGTACTCCTGAAAACACGAGTCTAAAGAACGCTTACCCTGGCAGTAGCTTCAAGAAGCATCTTCAGGATGTCAGGTCTATCATGTTCTACAGCCAGCTGCAGCGGCCCTGCATGGCATTCCTCCAAACCCTTCTCCAGGTCGCTGTACTCCAGAAAACACGTGACCATAGAACGCTTACCCTGGCAGTAGCTTCAAGAAGCATCTTCAGGATGTCAGGTCTGTCATGTTCTACAACCACCTACAGCGACCCTGCCTGGTATTCCTCCAAACCCTGCTCCAGGTCGCAGTACTCCAGAAAACACAAGACCATATAATGCTTACCCTGGCAGTAGCCTCAAGAAGCATCTTCAGGATGTCAGGTCTGTCATGTTCTACAGCCACCTACAGCTGCCCTGCCTGTCATTCCTCCAAACCTTTCTCCAGGTCGCAGTACTCCAGAAAACACGTGACCATAGAACGCTTACCCTGGCAGTAGCTTCAAGAAGCATCTTCAGGATGTCAGGTCTGTCATGTTCCACAGCCAGCTGCAGCGGCGAGCGTCCCTGGCATTCCTCCAACCCCTTCTCCAGGTCGCAGTACTCCAGAAGTAATTGCAAGCTGTTCACGCACTGCCGGTCCACCGCCAGCCATATAGGTGTTTGGCCGTCTGTGTGAAAACGAACGCTAAATTAAGTCACCCTGGAGATTAAGGCGAGTGTAGCCGTCAACGACATCGACAGTGGCGCCAACGACACAAAAAAAAACTCCTACAAACAATCTATCAGAATATCCGTTGCCCTAGTTTTTAGAATTATTGTTATTTAAAATAAGAACCTGCAAACTTAATAAAATATTCGCTGTAATTAAAGTTATGGAAATTAATACCAACAGTGGTCATTTTTAGGTATATTTTTCCATATCTTTACTTGCAGCTAATATTTTATTGAGTTTGCAGGTACTAATTTTACTTATGAATATTTTTTGTTTTTTTTTGTGATGTGGCGCCACTGTCGTGGTCGTTGACGGCTACACTCGCCTTAACCCTTCATTCTCTTATTTTTTGCCCATCGGCACTCAACTGTAATTCTATTGCCTCTGAATACAGATGGGGCTGACTATAATACAGGAGGTAGTTTTCAGGGTGTAATTTACTAGTGACCGATAGCAAAAACTTAGGACGGGCTTTTTGATAAAGAACAATTTTCTCCAACGGACATAGATTAAAATAA
The DNA here is from genome assembly GCA_027580185.1 of Tuta absoluta. Classification (NCBI taxonomy): domain Eukaryota; kingdom Metazoa; phylum Arthropoda; class Insecta; order Lepidoptera; family Gelechiidae; genus Tuta; species Tuta absoluta. Next base: position 4,203,794 of record JAQAHW010000004.1, read on the forward strand.
GACAAAAATATTTTTGAGTTTCCATATTAACCATATTCCCATACGAAAAAAGATTTGAAGATGTCGATATTTTCTTTTGCACTCGCAAACAATTTATAGATTCCACACTGAAGCGCTTATCTAGTTTCAGTGTGGAATCTATCCCTAATCTATAATATAAATGAAGCACATCATATCACACACACACACACACACACACACACACACACATACACTTACAAATCTCAAACTAGTTTTTTGGGGTTTGTTTTATATATTTGCCTGCTTGCCTTTTATTATTGTTTTCTTTTTGTTGTTTTCATAATATGTTTTAATCTACCCTTTTTTGGCTTTTAATATGTCGAAATTTGTGATTGGCTATGTATTCTTTTAAGTTGTATTGTAATATCTGTTTATGTGCTGTGAACTTTACTAATCACTACATAGTATAAAATAAAGTCGCTTCACGTTTGGTGTCTCCTTATATCTTTAGAATTACCCAACGGATTTTGATGCGGTTTTTTTTATTAGATAGAGTAAGTTGAGAGGAAGGTTTATAAGAATAATTTATTCTGGGAAATTGTCACATTCCCATGGGAAAACGGGTAGCCCAACTGGTAGTAAACTTTTGACCCCCTTTTGACACCTTTAAGGGTTAAAATTTCAAAAATGCTGAAACACGTATTTAATTATTTTAAGTTGTTAGTCTAATCAGAAATTTTGAAACAGATGACATTTAAGATAAAAAACTTTCATACAAACTTTTAACCAGATCACATTCATTTAAAAAAACGAACTTTCATACAAACTTTTGACTCCCTTTTGACCCTATTAAGGGTTAAAATTTCAAATATGCTGAAACACGTGTTTAATTATTTTAAGTCATAAGTCTAATCACTAATTTTGAAACGGATCACACTTAAGACAACGAACTTTCATACAAACTTTTAGCCCCCTTTTCATCCCTTGGGGGATAAAAAAAACCCGGAATTATATCTATAAAGTTGCTTTATTACATAAAAACTTCATGTCTAAGTTTTATCTCTCTATCTTCAGTAGTTTAGCATTTATACCTACTATCACGAAAACTGAGAAAAAATAATATTTTAGTTCCATAATACAAACAAAGATGTCGCTGTTAGTTTTTCAAACGCACTATCGTTATGTTTTTAAAAACTATAAGGTATTTGCATTTAATTTTGTTCCTTGCCGTTCTCGGTGCTCAAGGTGCTCGATGAAAAATTGTCTAACTTTCTTTAGACTATCGTTCATCAAAATTGAAATTGTAGGTGTCGTTTTGGTATTTGTTTGGGTCTATGGTGAAAATTGTATGTCAAATCGATTTGTTTTTGGGTTTAGAATCGATCCAAGTTGTAAAGATTTACCATTAAAAAGGGTGATATATAGATCAACATGGTCGTAGAGATTCTAAACATTAATAGTATAATGCTACCGCATGATATTGTGCCAATTATTGGCGACGGCGCCTGCTTATTTCGAGCAATATCCTTTGTGTTTTATGACACCCAAGTCATGGCTCGGGAGGTGCGCGAAAGTATTATCGCTTATGTTGTAGAGCACTACTACTGGAGCGAGTTTTCCGTCCTATCACACGACGAGGATGGAAATAATTACGCTAATTCCTCTGAATATTTTGCGGAAATGTCCCTACTGCATATTTATGGCCGCTGCAAAAAAATCCTTGCGTCTTTGAGGTTTACAACAATTGAGAGTTGTATGCGAAATTCGGTGAAGATGGAAATCCCGTTCATAGGCTGATAAAATTCCGGTTATTTTTAATCCCCCAAGGGATGAAAAGGGGGTCAAAAGTTTGTATGAAAGTTCGTTGTCTTAAGTGTGATCCGTTTCAAAGTTAGTGATTAGACAATTATGACTTAAAATAATTAAACACGCGTTTCAGCATTTTGCAATTTTAATCCTTGAAGGTGTCAAAAGTTGTCTACCCGTTGGGCTACCCGTTTTCCCATGGGAATGTGACAATTTCCCGGTATAAATTATACTTATAAACCTTCCTCTCAAGTTACTCTATCTAATAAAAAAAAACACAATTCTAGCGTCCACCTCCGTCAATGCATCTTGCCAATATAAAGTCTTTAAATTACCTCTTATCTGGGCTTCATACAAAATTTTATCTACAGCCTAGCCTAATGCGTTATCCGTACATAGTATAAAGGTCGCTTCCCACGTCTGTCCCTGTCTGTTTGTTTGTTTGTATGGTTAAATCTTCAAAACCACTTAACGGATCTGGATGACGTTTTTTTAAAATAGTGATTCAAGAGTAAGGTTTTTATGTATGATTTATGTCGGGAGAAGGTCTGTTTCCCGTGGGAAATCAGTTAGCAGCGGGTGAAACCGCTGGGCGGGCCGCTAGTATCAAATAAATAAATAAATAAAATTAACTGAAATCAGCTAATCAGCAATTTTTTATGGGAGACCATTTTTTTTTGTTTTACGACCTATACTCGTTCCTTGAGGAAAGTTGTTCCTTATCACCAACTGATCTTGAGATTTCGTTATCGGTCCCAAATAAAATTTCACCCCATATGTTTATCAGGGGAAAGTTGGTTAGTATCATGGTTTGCATGCACCCTGTCGGTATTCGGAGGGCTGTCCCTTACACCCTGTATATTGACAACGTGTCAGCTCTGTGCCCAACTTTTATCAAATGGAATTTATTTATAATAGACGTTGTCACAAAAAACAGAAATCAAGCCAAGCAGTTACAAAGATACACAAAAATAAAGAAACCACTATTAAACACAACAATTAAACCATTCTAAATAAAGTTATTGGTATTCACACTGGGAAATTTACAATTAAACTCAAAACTTGGAACAGATTTTGATGGTCACAACAATCTAGAAAATAATTGGATTTTTTTGCTTATAAATAAAGCGGCAACAATAATACTATTCTAAATAAAGTTATTGGTATTCACACTGGTATAATTACAATAAAACTCAAAACTTGGAACAGATTTTGATTGTCACAACAATCTACAAAAAAAATCTAATTCTAAATAATGTATGTGTAAGTAGGTATATTTATAAATATATAAGTATTTCATTTAAGGTACAATTTATTTAAATGTAGGTATATTTTTGATTTTAAGTTTATTCAGGTATATTTTATCTATTCGTGTGTAGGTTTATTTAATCTTATGATATTCTAATGTGCACGCGTCATCCGCCTGTCTAAGTCTAAAGTCTCGCTTTACGTAGGTCAGGTGGAAGCAATTTCTTAGTAGAAATAAGTTGTTTTGTTGTGTCGTTATTCTTTGTATGTGTTTCTCTTGTAATATTTTTGTGTACAATAAACGGTAAATAAATAAAGTTTGACTTATTTGCTTATAAAAGTGGTTAGTTCTTACCATAGTTGGTCTGTCGCAGCATCCAATCCATTTTCTTCTTATCTCGGCCGCACTGTTCAAAGACGGCGTCCAGCAGTGGCTTCAGAGTGTGGCCTCCGCAAATCACCGCGTAATGTATTACATTGTTGCCAGACCAGTCGCCGCATAGTGGGTCGCAACCTTGGACATCAAATTAATAATAAATCAACATTCTTCTTCTTACCTAAAGGCCGTCGATCATCACCCAATTTCTTTCCCGTGGGTGTCGTAAGAAGCGACTAAGGGACTCGAGGGTGTGTATTGCAAATTTAGGCGATGGGCCGACAACCTGTCACTATGGTGATACACAATATTCCAAATGACCCTCAAATGTTTGTCAGACGTGGCGTAAATGTCCGTTTTTACAGCCGTTAACGCTCTTCCTACTTCGTAAGGGATTAGAGGCGTGATATTATGTATGTATGTATGTATTCTTCTTCTTTTCGTGTGGGAAACCGAGTCGTCCCACGACCCAATGAACCCTGGTGTTAGAGTTTTTTCAACCGCCTACTACTAGTAGTAGGCCTCTGACATGGTTGTGTAACGACCGCCGTCTAAGTAATCAGTAACAGAAACCGGGACCGACGGCTTTACGCGCCGTTATGAGGGCACCTTAAGCATCTTTCTTTTCGGACAATCAGGTGGTTCAGCCTGTAATGTCCTAACCAGACTGGCAACAAATTCACTAAGTGATAAATATAAACTTTGTAAGTGACCCACCGAGAATCGAACCCGGAAACTTTGCGTCGCAGGCAGGCGCACTACCACTACGCCACATCGGCCGTCATCATCATTATCAGTTACACACAACAGTCAAACTTTGAACAAATCATAAATATTTTGGTACAAATTCCTAACGGATTTACATACGCAAATCACGCCTATTATCCCTTGCGGGGTAGGCAGAACGTAAACGGCCGCAAAAACGGACATTTACGCCACATCTGACATATATTTGAAGGTCATTCGGAAAATTATGTATCGCCATAGAGACAGGTTGTCAGCCCATCGCCTAAAATTGCAGTACACGCCCTCAAGTTCCTTAGTCGCCTCTTACGACACCCACGGGAAAGAAATGGGATGATGCTATTCTAAGCCGGCATCACACGGAATTTTATCACACCTAACGGATTTCTCGGCACTAATATACCTGCCTCGATTCTCTTATTTTTAGCCATTGCAATTCTACTTTGTATATGTACTTTGCTGAGTAAAGTTTCGCAGTATGTTTGAATATTCTTTCTATCTATCTATACAAACATATATCACGCACCCTTGCAGGGTATGCAAAGCGGAAACGGCCGTAAAAAACGAACATGCCACGTCTGCCAACATTTGAGTCATTCAGAAAATTGTGTATCACCATAATGTCAAGTTGACAGCCCATCGTTTAAAATTGAAATACACACCTTCAAGTCCCTTAGCCGCCTCTTACGACTCCAACAGAAAAGAAATAGAGTGATGCTATTGCACACGGCAAGTTTGGTGAATCCATTAGTTAACTTACAACTACCTACCTAGTATTTATATGAGATGAGATATGAGATAATTAAAACTACTTTCATGTACTATGGGTTATTTTGCACTCACAGTGCAATCCACGGCTGACGCTAAAACATTTTCAACATCTTATTTTCATATAGAAATGGGGTTCTATTCTAAGCCGGAATCACACGGCAAATCTATCTATCTATAAGGGGTGTGAGTGACGGTGTACCGAAAACTTTGCAGGTATGATCAGACTATAAAAGATGACATAGTGACTGGTATAGAAAAAGGAATGCTGAGATGGTTTGGTCACATTGAGAGAATGAATGAAAGAAGATTAACGAAACAGGTGTATATGGCGAGTGTGGATGGAAACGTTGGAAGGGGAAGACCAAGACGCACGTAGTTGGATCAGATCGGGGACGTTCTAGAGAAAGGTCAGGTCAAGAGTACCCTAAACCGACGAGCATGTATGAAAAGATTGATGCATGTTGAAGAAGCGAAAGAGGTGTGTCAGGATCGTAGCAAGTGGAAAGATGTAGTCTCTGCCTACCCCTATGGGAAAGAGGCGTGATTATATGTATGTATGTATGTATGTATGTATGATCAGACCATGAAACTGAACAACCTTTTCTATGGAAGATATGTTGGTGAATAAGAATAAATATTCGACCTCCCATACAAAATTCCCGATCAGCTGACTGACTACTATGGAAACTCGAAAAAATATTTCATTTCCCAACATAGGCTCCATAGTAAAAGTTGTTTAGTTTCATGGTCTGATCATGCCTGCAAAGTTTTCGGTACACCGTCCTTTACACCCTGTATATTATGCTAGTGCCAACGACTTACCCTGTTGCAGCAGTGCCGCCTGCAGCCCGGTTTGCTGCGCGGCTGTGGCGAGGTGCAACACCGTCAGCCCGTCGCCGGCTCTCTGCTGGCTCAGCAAATCCGCGCGACCTAATTTGCTCGCGAGCTCTGACAGACGCGTCAAAACTGCTTCGTTGTTGTTTAACAGCACGTGTAATATGCTGAAACAATTTTATTTACTTATTATTATCATATTACATGCCGTGCGATGCCGGCTTAGAATAGCATCGACCAATTCCCGTGGGAGTCGTAAGAGGCGACTAAGGGACTCGAGGGTGTGTATTGTATTTTAGGCGATGGGCTGACCATCTATCACAGTGGCGATACACAATTTTTCGAATGACCCTCAAATATTTGTCAGACGTGGCGTAAATGTTCGTTTTCGCGGCCGTTTACGCTCTGCCTACCCCGCAAGGGATTAAGGCGTGATATGTGTATGTATGTATGTATATTACATAAACAATCCTTAAACGAAAAGACACCGTTAATCCCTATTTGGGTTTGTCTCGATGTCCACATTCCGTTCCGATCCCAGCGTACCAAAACGAATAGATATAACTATAATACAGTCAATCAAATTTACATCGCAATATAGGTCAAGTCGGGTAATATAGGTCAATACATACATAAATTATGCCTATGTCCCGATGGCAGAGACTACATCCTTCCTCTACGATCTTTGCATACATCTTGCACCTACTCTACATTCATCAATCTCTTCATGCACGCTCGTTGGTTTAGGGTACTCTTGACCTGACCTTTCTTTAGTACGTCCCCGATTTGATCGAGGTACGTTCGTCGAGGTCTTCCTCTTCCAATATTACCATCCACACTCGCCATATACACCTATTGCGTCAATTTTCTTCATTCATATTCCTACATGATCAAACCGTAAGTATACCCCTTTCTACAACAGTCACTACATCTTCTTTTATACCACAATGTTGCCATAACAGGGTAATCCTTATCCTCTCACTCAATTTCACGTCAATCATACTTCTTAACGCTCTTATTTCTACCGCATTTATTCTACTTTAATGTTTTGCTACAATACCCAACTTTCACTCCCATACATGTGTCGAAACTAACACCCCTGTATGCACAGCCAGACGGGCCTTATCAGACACTTTCTGGTTGTTTATAAAAGCGTGCAACGCTTCATTCACCATGATACCGGCATTGAAAGGGTGAATACCATAATGTTCTACACTTACATAATTTACTCTTTTTCATAAATCATTGATTTCTTTACTTACATTCACTTTATATTTATTTTTCTTTCATAATATTTACCTCTTAAGCCTCATTCATAATATTTATCATCTCCTGCAAGCCTTCAGCCGACGACGCAAGGATAACTTGGTCATCAGCATAGGGAAGACATTGGACAAGTAAATCACTCAGTCTCAGACCACATTCACTCTCTTTCAAATATATCAAACAACTAGCCATGAATAGATTGCATGGTATGTACAGGGTGTCAGGGACAGCCCTCCGAATACTGAAAGGGTGCATTCAGACCATGAAACTGAACACCTTCCCATAAATAAATATTTCAGGAAACGTTTTTTTTTCTACCAATAGTAAAGGCAGTTAGCTGATCGTTTTTGTATGGGAGGTCGATTTTTTGTTGTTTCCTGACATATGTTTCTAGGAGAATGCGCCCTTTACGCATTCGGAGGGCTGTCCCTTACACCCCGTCTATCGTGTTTCATCTAATAATTCTACATTCCATAAAAATAATGACGCAATCAAAACAAACTAGTGTCAAACGGATGGAGGCAGCTTGGTGGAGATGCTAGAATGAGTATTCTTTCAATTATCTTTTGCAGTTACAATATTTTTAACGACTTCATAACGAAGAACTCATACCACTTGGAACTGAATGTGTGCCATATTTCTAGTGCGTAAAACGTAGACATGACGTCAATAAGCGATAGATAATACTATCCTACATTGAATAAATCATTTAAATTTCAGTAGTCCGCGGCAAACTAGGGAACTATACAATAATTTTACTTACGTATCTCCGTTTGCCATTCGCATTTCGAACAGCCTCTCAATCTTCTCTGTAACTTCTATGTGCCATTCTCGAAGCTTCTTCTCTTTCAAGTCTAGTATGTCCGTAATAAGCTGTAAAAAGTCAAATTAAATAAATAATTTAAAAAAATACATAGTTCAATTAAAATTTTATAGCTAGAGTTAGGAACATAGCTTTAACTTGCTTCATAAAAACAAATTTTAAATTTATTATTTGAGACTTTTCAGATTTACATCAGTAGTTTAAACATACATACATACATAAATCACGCCTATATCCCTTACGGGGTAGGCAGAGCGTTAACGGCCGTTCAACGGATATTAACACCACGTCTGACAAAAGTTTGAGGGTCAATAAGATAACTGTGTATCACCATAGTGACAGGTTGTCAGCCCGTCGCCTAAAATTGCAATACACACCCTCTAGTCCCTTAGTCGCCTCTTACGACACCCATGGGTAAGAAATGGGGTGATGCTATTCTAAGCCGGCATCACACGGAGTAGTTTAAAAATAATAAGAAATGATCTAAAAGCTTTAAATAACTAGGTTTAGGTACATAGTTTGCTTACATTTAAATTTATATTACACTATATTTCCGGTTTCACCCGCTACCACTCATTTTCCCGTGGTAATAGTTGTTTTGCCGCGGTAAAAAGTGGCCTATGTGTTATACCAGGTTATACTCTACCTGTGTTCCAAATTTCATCCAAATCGGTCAAGCCGTTTGAGTGAGCGTGAAGAGGTAACAAACATACACACACACACACTCAGATTTATAATATTAAGTAAACACGGATACGTGACCAGAGAGGTTACTTAAATTGGTTAAAATAATCAGTTATTTAATATATTTGAGATCAGAGAAACAGAAATGCCCTAGAAGTTACAAGTATGCACAGAATGCTGTTGGCACTGCCCCAAGTTCTCTGCAGTGCTACCGCGCATCATATTATATTTTCTTGAGTTTGCTCAACCATCACTTAAAAATAACAATTTTATATGATTTAAGATGTGTTTATTTTAGAATTTCAACGTTTTGACCTTTTTACAGAGCTTGGCAAAGAAAACTGCACAAAAATTAACACTTGTAGTTTACCAGGATATAAAAAAGGAAGCAAAATTTTCTTCATAACTACTCGTAGGTATCTTAAACGCCGACCAATGTTACCGATATACCTCTACAGTACGGCCATCCGACTAAGCCATATGTGGGTATTCATTTGCCTTTGTTGACATGTTTTTAGAATGGAAGTGACAGCTGTCAAATATGGCTCATTGAGATGGCCTTACTTCAGTAGAGTTACATCAATTAGACTTTTCAAAAAACGACATATCACTGTCTGGGTAATAGTGTGGTTTCCAATGTTCGATTACACGTCTCTAAACGATTTTAACCAATGTTAGCTCGGCCCTACCTACAACCGGTATGTACTTATTCAGTACGTTTTCTTGAACATGGAAAGTGCGGTTGTAGCATCAAAAGTGGAAGTGGGGGGGAGTTATGACGTAACAAAGATGGCGGCCGGACCAACTCTACTAAGCGGTTTTTCTAGATAATTACTGGGCCGATATACATAAATGAGGTGTCAAATGAGAGAGCATACAATGTTCATTATTTTATTTCATACATTTATGTACGTGAAACTAATAGCAAATGAAATTTTTCAAAAAAATTGCATTTTATAAAATTTCAGTATTTTTTTCTTGCCTATATATCGGTATCCGTCAGAATTATCAAACTTTTGACAGGTACAAAACATTTTGCAATTTTAATCAACTCTCTAATGAACCCCCAGTTATTGAGATCAGAAAAGAAACAACGGAGATACAGCAGTTTGAGTGGTCGGAGTCGTAGGTACAAGTGATCTAAAATTGACGAAGCTTGGCTGTGTGTTCATTTAAAATAATAATATAGTTTAAAATATAATGATAATCTTATATTGAACACGGGTCTTCTCCAATGGGGGGTACTATGTGTAGTATGCTATACTCACTAAGCTTGACAGGCGGGTTGGCAAGTGCAGGGCGGGTTGGCAAGTGCAGGGCGAGTTGGCAAGTGCAGTAGGTACAGGGTGTTAATTTACTTATTTTCGCTGGTTTGAGGTTAACATCGGCTTTAATCCACCCCCTACGATGTAATGAGAAAAACACTGTGGTACTTGAATAAGTAAAACTAGAAAGTCAATAACAAAGTGCGATTGTAATCATTTTTACATTAATTAAAATAAAATAAAATAATGAAGAAAAATAAACTACTTAATTATGATCATCATCATTCTGGATCAGTCATCATCATTGGCCTCACACGTCTGTGACAGACGATTTAATCAGTGTCTGAGGCAAGACTTTTCATGGCCGTATAAGCCGATACGGGAGCGGCATAGTTTTCCGCACGCTCTACAAGTGAAGGTGGAATTTGAGACTGGCACATGCATGTTTAGATGACGTTTTTGCCTTTTGTTAGCGAGACCAGAAAACCAGGCATTATCGTGTGTTTTACGCCCATCAAACACACGCTTACGCCATTCGTCCCTATCCTCAGCAAGCTTCTCCCAGCTTTGATGGTCAATGTTAAACGCAGCCATGTCCCGCTTGGCGCAATCTTTGAAACGCAGCATAGGTCTTTCAACCCTTCTTTTAGCGTTTGCTACAGCGCCAAGCAGAACACGCCGTGGTAGACGCGAAGGTTCCATCCGGTGCACATGCCCTAGCCACCGCAATCGTCTCTGCTTAAGCAGGGCGGTAAAACTAGGCAGCTGCGCAATTTCTAGAACTCGCTCATTTGCGACTCTGTCCTGCCAGGTTATATGCAAGATATTTCTTACGCAGCGCATATAAAATGTATTGAGTCGACGTTCCTGTTTTGCATACGATGTCCAGGTTTCAGCTCCGTACAAGAGTATGCTTAAAACGCAAGTTTGATAAACAATAATCTTGGTTTTTGTGGTCAGGTGTTTATTGTTCCATACTCTGGTACTGAGCTTGCCGAACATGGTCACCGACTTGCCGATTCGCGTATCGATCTCAGCATCGAGCTTGAGATTATTCGACACAGTCGACCCCAGGTGGCAAAACTTATCGACTATGCTCAAGGGAACACCGGCTAGCATGATGTGTGGTGCATCTGCGCCTTGAGCTAGCACTACAGTTTTTTGGCATTAATAGTCATAGAGAACAGAGTACACGCATGGGAAAACTTATCGACAATGACTTGAAGCTCACTTTGAGAATTAGCAACGAACGCTGCATCGTCAGCAAACATAAGGCTATCGACGAATAAGTTATCGCGGTTTCGCTTAGACTTAAGAAGCGAGATATTGTACAGCTTCCCGTCAGCCCTCGTGTGCAGATGGATACCCTGTTGGTCATCGCCGAAAACTACTTTAAATAGCAATGAAAAGAAAATACCAAACAGGGCAGGAGCCAACACGCAGCCTTGGCGAACACCTCTACGCATTTCAAACGGCTCGGATGTATTGCCGTTAAAAACAACAGATCCTTTCATGTCCATATGGAAGGATTTAACGAAGCTCAGAAGTTTTGGCGGGCACCCGATTTTTACAAGTGCAGTGTAAAGCCCCTCTCTGCTAACGGTGTTTAGTTGAAGGCTTTGTTAAGATCTACGAACGCCACAAACAGAGGTGTTCTCTGCTCTCTACACTTTTCCTGAAGTTGGCGAAGTGTAAAGATCATATCTGTTGTGGAACGCTGGGCGCGGAATCCACATTGCGATTCGGGATATACACGATCAGCTAGTTTCTGGAGTCTCTTAATAAGACTAACCGAGCAAATAATTTACCAACTATACTTAAAAGGGAAATACCACGATAACAGTTACAGTCACCGCGGTCACCTTTGCCTTTGTATAGGGTAACGATGTTAGCATCGCGCATATCTTGTGGTATATATCCCGCTTCCCAACATTTACACAACAGGTTGTGCAGGATGGGTAATATGCACTTGAGCCTGATGATTTCGTCATGTCATTGGATCAGTATCATCTAGATAATTAAAATGGTTAAAACATTTGAATCCCACATGGCATATCCCCCCCAAGCATTCTGTTTTTTGACACTACACCTACAACGGGATGAACGACATCCAGCTTTGCATTGACAAGATATCAATTCAAGAGCTTTTAATGAAATCAAATTTACGGATGATGTAATTGGCACTAGGCATCCCGTTTCTTCAATCTTCCAGCCGCTGTCCGTGGGTGCAGGTAAAATAGGCTCTGCCACGTCAGCATGCAGCCAACAAAACGTCTGGTAATTAGCTCTTAAGGCATGTTGGTTTTAAACTGTCTGAGGATTATTTTTTAACAGATCGTGTTATTGAAAAACAGACAGATTTTTACAGCCCTTTAAAAAAAGTTAAACCAAAAACATTTAAACACTTGCACGTTGTAAACGTAGCTGGTAAATCTGAAAATATAGTAAACACCGTTGACACAAATATGTTAGTCCGTAACATGTTTTCTGCAAGAAGTGGACGTCAAATAGATCTCAAAATTATTCTAAAGAATGAGTTACGTGATCCTCCACCATCTCTTTTTGACACTAATGGCCTTATCAGATCCACACGAAAAGCAGTTCTCGGTAATTCGATAGCAGGCGAATCCATATCTGAAACTATAAACAATGAAACAGATATGAAAACTGCCACTCTAATTCAAACAAAAAGTCAAAAACAGAATGCTTGAGGGGGATATGCCATGTGGGATTCAAATGTTTTAACCATTTTAATTATCTAGATCATACTGATCCAGAATGATGATGATCATAATTAAGTAGTTTATTTTTCTTGATTATTTTTATTTTATTTTAATTAATGTAAAAAGGATTACAATCGCACTTTGTTATTGACTTTCTAGTTTTATTTATTCAAATACCACAGTGTTTTTCTCATTTCATCATCAAGTGGTTTAAAGCCAATGTTAACCTCAACACAGTGAAAATAAGTAAATTAACACCCTGTACCTACTGCACTTGCCAACCCATACTACACATACTACACATAGTACCCCCCATTGAAGAAGACCCGTGTTCAATATAAGATTATCATTATATTTTAAACTATATTATTATTTTAAATGAACACACAGCCAAGCTTCGTCAATTTTAGATCACTTGTACCTACGACTCCGACCACTCAAACTGCTGTATCTCCGTTGTTTCTTTTCTGATCTCAATAACTGGGGGTTCATTAGAGAGTTGATTAAAATTGCAAAATGTTTTGTACCTGTCAAAAGTTTGTTAATTCTGACGGATACCGAGATATAGGCAAGAAAAAAAAAATGAAATTTTATAAAATGCGATGTTTTTGAAAAATTTCATTTGCTATTAGTTTCACGAACATAAATTTATGAAATAAAATAATGAGCATTGTATGCGCTCTCATTTGACACCTCATTTATGTATATCGGCCCAGTAATTATCTAGAAAAACCGCTTAGTAGAGTTGGTCCGGCCGCCATCTTTGTTACGTCATAACTCCCCCCCACTTCCACTATTGATGCTACAACCGCACTTTCCATGTTCAAGAAAACGTACTGAATAAGTACATATCGGTTGTAGGTAGGGCCGAGACAACATTGGTTAAACTTGTCTGAAAATCTTCGGAGCCTATACTATAAACAGAGTCACCATTATCGTAAAAGGTCAACTTACCGTCTGAATTTCTATTAGATCTTCAAGCAGGAGAGCGCCGCGGTCCTCATGGGTCTCCTCTTTATCTTCTTCGTCTCCTAATTCAGGATTGTCGCCGCCGTCAGTGCTGCACAGTATATAGGGCTTGCTCCGATTGCCGGGGTGCGGTTTATCGGACACTATTCTTTGCGCCCCCTGCAAGTAAACACGATAGTGCCCAAATATATGTTTGAAAATTTTCACTATTGTTTTCCAAAAAAATATATTATTTTGAACGTAATGTTACAGCATGAGTAACAGTCAGTTTGAACCTTACTACATACATACATACATATATCACGCCTATATCCCTTGCGGGGTAGGCAGAGCGTAAGCGGTCGTAAAAATATCAGTTACGCCACGTCTGACAAACATTTGAGGGTCATTTAGAAAAATTAGTATCGCTATAGTGACAGATTGTCAACCTATCGCCCAAAACTGCAATACACATGTAACCCTCGAGTGTCTTAGTCGATTCATCGATTCATCGACACCCACGGGAAAGAAATGGGGTGATGCTGTTCTGAGCCGGCATCACACGGCGCCTTACTACCCTCACTTGAAGTCAAACCTATGAAAAAACATTACAATAGTGGGTACACTAGATGTTTGAAATTGAAATTCTTCTTTATTCAATGTAGGATAGTATTATCATATCACTTATTGACGTCATGAACCGTCATTGTAAAAAAAAGAAATTTGTGTCACACAATTTTCTTTTTTTTATAACAATTTTGTAATGTCCTACTAGAAAACCGGCTCGGGCGGGAGAAAAAAATAAAAATCAAAGCACTGCCACGGGGCTGGCCAGGTTAATCACACGGCATGTAACTTTACGCCACCACCATCTGAAAACGATATTTGTTTCAAATTGAAGTCAAGATTTTTAAAGCGTGTAGTTTACATGCGTATAATTAATCGGACCTCCTGAACAGGAAAAACCCACCAAAAAACCTGCCCAGAAGTGCTCCTAGGGTTAAATTATTACACATATAGGTATACGCATCATGTTTTATCCCTTGCGGGGTTGCAATAGCGTCAACGGCCGTAAAAATACGGTCGTTATGGCCACATCTGACATATTATTTGAAAGCCGTTTAAAAAAATACATACATACACATATCACGCCTATTATCCCTTGCGGAGTAGGCAGAGCGTAAACGGCCACAAAAACGGACATGTACGCCACGTCAGACATGTATTTGAGGGTCATTCGGAAAATTGTGTAGTGACAGGTTGCTCCTCGCCTCTTACGACTCCCACGGGAAAGAAATGGGGTGATGCTATTCTAAGCCTTATTAAAATTATTTATAATTATGTATTACGAAGCTTATTTGCTTACCATAAACGGATCATCTTCTGCTAATAAAGGTATATACTTGTCCATCAGATCTGAAAAACGGTAAATAAATTAAAAAATTAGCACTCCTTAATTACATTATGGGTCTCGATTCTGTCTGTTAGAACATTCCCTTATTTATTATAGAAACAAACGTAAAACTAACTAAACTGCTGTAGATATCCTGTTTTTTTTTTTAAGTAAGACAATATTTATTTTTATTGAGATTTAAACAGCCTACTACTAGCTGTTAGTAATTGTAACGCCCGCCGTCTAAGTCGTCATTAACAGCAATCAGGACGATTAACGTGTCCTCCAAAGCACGGTGCTTACAATCAGTGACTGGGGACAAGTTTGAGAGACAAATTTTGTGTCATCAACCCGAAAACCAAACCAGGGCCCTCCAGATTCTCACGAGGGGCCGCGGATGCAGTTTTAGGGAATAACAAAAAACCCGCTAAGGAAGTGTGTAAGTAGTTGTATTCTTACCAGGCAAAACTTTGGTGAGGAATTCGTTGTAGTCGGGCGTGTCGGCAGTCGGCGCCTCGTTGAAAGCCTGGTTCAGTAGTTCCATCGGCATCTCCGGGCCCGACTCCGAGAGGTCGAACGTGTGGAATAATTCCGCGGCTGATTGCGCGCTAGGATTGTTGTTAGCTAAAAGCATGCCGGCTGATTGTGCGCTAGGATTGTTGTTAGCTAAAATCATGCCCGCTGATTGTGCGCTAGGATTGTTGTTCGCTAAAATCATGCCCGCTGATTGTGCGCTAGGATTGTTGTTCGCTAAAATCATGCCCGGTGATTGTGCGCTAGGATTGTTGTTCGCTAAAATCATGCCCGGTGATTGTGCGCTAGGATTGTTGTTCGCTAAAATCATGCCCGGTGATTGTGCGCTAGGATTGTTGTTCGCTAAAATCATGCCGGCCGGAAACGACCTATTTCCATCAAGCTGAAAATATTGTAAAAGTTACTACAAGATACAACCACATATCAACCACATATCACGTACCTAACGAAAAATTTACATAAGATAATACTTATAATATTATGCAACAACAAGGTAATAGTTTAAAAAAATATACTCACCGGTAACATTAGTAAATCGGGCTGTGCTGGTTTTTCAATTAGGATGGCATTAGGTAGAACCTCATACATTGCTGAAACAATCCTGTTTTGAACAAACTTGTATAGAGTAAAACTAAGTGCTGATACTACGTTTTACTTTTATGTTCACGTTTTTCTTACAAACAAAAACTGAAATTCAATAAACTGAAACATGGGATACATATTTTAATTTTTAACAAATACTAATGTAAAACGATGAAGGCGCACATAACTTTGCCGCAAAACTACTAATGGTTAAAAGGTAAAGAGTAGAATCACACACAAACACAAGTAAGATCAAACGTATTTTATGCAGGAATAGCTCAATCTATTAGCGTGTAGCGAATCGGTTTTAACAGGATAATATTTTTTTAGGTTTTATTTTATTATTTTGCGATAATGTCAAATAAACACGGGACTTCTCACCAAGTCTTTCAATGAGACCTTTGTCTCCTTTAGAGGGTCGTGAGGGCTTCATTCAGTGGACCACTTTTTTTTGGAATGATTGTTTTTCATTCAAATAATTCGAATAGTCCTTTTAAACAATCGAATATTCGAATACCTCTCTATTCGAATATCATTCGAGTAAATCATCCACATTCGCCCATCACTAGTCTTAACCCTCTCACCAGCGCATTTACATACTCCACTTACCGGAAGTAGATATCCTGGCGCGCTTCCTGAGTAGGTGGTGGGGCTCCGGTTTGTACCGGAACCTGACTGGGTCGGAGCGGCGGCTGTGGCTCTTCAGCACCAGCTCGATCCACACGTCCACAGGCTTGCTCATCTCCTCCTCTCTCTTATAGGTATACCTCGGAGTTCTGAATTCATACAAATGTTTAAAATAAGAAATTGATAAAATTATATACAGGGTGTAAGGGACGGTGTACCGAAAACTTTGCAGGCATGATCAGACCATGAAACTGAACAACTTTTATTATAGAGCCTATGTTGGGAAACGAATTTTTTTTTTTCGAGTTTCCATAGAAAGTCAGTCAGCTGATCGGGAATTTAGTATAGGAGGGCGAAAAAAATTTCTCGTTTACCAACGTATCTTCCATAGAAAAAGTTGTTCAGTTTCATGGTCTGATCATACCTGCAAAGTTTTCGGTACGCCGTCCCTTACATTCTGTATATACAGGGTTATTTTTAATTCATCTCGGAAATTTTACAGGGTGACTCTACTCATGATTCTGAGCAACTTTTATTATGGAGTCACCTGCGAAATCGCGAAAAAAACCACAGATGCTCAATAGAAAAATTCATACCTACTCGAACAAAATGTATGGAACAGCTGGATTTTTTTTCGCGCTTTCGCAGGTCACCACATAATTAAAGTTGTACAGAATTATGAGTATAATCGCTCTGTAAAATTTCGGGGGTGAATAAAAAATAACCCTGTATATAGACTTGAACCCTAAACTGTCCCACTGCTCTACCAACTGAGCGGCGCCACGCTTAACTACTGCTGCTAAATTTTCAGTCCCTCGATGCTCGTATACAAGCGACGATTAGCGACATCTAGTAGAATTTATTTACAACTAATACTTTGTCTACTGGTCTAAGAGTCCGAAGGTCTGTTTCTATTGTTGGGTTGAGCACTGATATTTGTAAATTGATCACTTTGTAAGATTGTGTCCACCCGTTTGATGCCGACTAAGAATAGCGTCATCCCAATTCTATCGGTTGGTGGCGAAAAAACGTCAAAGGGACAAATTCGTTCAACGAACGGGCAGCAGCATTTCCTGCGAATGTAACATCTTACACTGCGCTCGCCAATCCGCCTGCCAAGCAACTTTTAGCATTGAATACCAAATTTTAAAACACTTCCCGTGTTAGGTATACAATTTTTGAAAAAATCGCTTAGGCTACATTCAATTTGTAAAGAATGAATTAGTCGCTGGGTATTAGTTGCAAAACTAACCCGGTAGATGGAGCCACGCGTTATTGGCATCAATATACACTTGCAAAATTGGCGGACATTGGACGAGCCGCGGTAGCCCAGTTAGAAGAGGCGACGCCACTAGTGATGGCGATGGCAGGTTCAAATCCTGACGGCTATTGAAAATTTGGCAAATTTCCAAAATCTATTGGCATGTAAAAGAATTTTGACAACCAAAATAACGCTTCGGAACATGGTAGCGGTACAGTGAAGCTCACATGAGGTTAGACACTCGAACTGCCAATGATACTGTCTACCCAGCTTGATCTTGACTGTACATATACGGTGTAAAAGAAAACATTACAAGGGGCGAACCAGCCCATGATACTGAATAACTTTTCTCAAGGAATAGTTCGAAATATGAAAAAAGAATTACACATTCCATACAAAATGTTCCATCCGATCGCGTCAATTTGTATGGGAGAATATATTTTCATATTTCGACCTATGTTTCTTTGGGAAAGTTGTTCAGTGTCATGGGTTGGTTTTCCCATAAAATATTTGCAGCTAATGTTTTTACATAGTAAACTCAGAGTTTTGGTCACAGAATAACCATATGTACCATATGTTAACTGGGACCTCGATAACTGAGAAACTCATATAACTGATACACTCAACCAAGTTCCGGCACTTTTGCATCGAATTACCTTTATAACTGAGAATTAATAACCTCATTATCTGAGATTTACTTTTGATATTTTTTCCCATATTAACCTCCATAACTGATACAAAAAGTTTAATAGCCTCTGAAATTTCAGTTCTTTAATAATCTTTGACTTCTATAAATGAGATTTTGTTCATTTAGACCTCTATAAGTGAGATTTTCCATACACTTATCTCTCACTCACAGGCAATTTGGTTAATTATTCTAACCTTGAACCTCGCTGACTGGGAAACTTAGTAAGTGATAAACCTCTGTAAGAGAGAAAAATCACATGCACCATGATATCTCAGTTAAACAGGTTTCACTTTATTAAGAATGACCCCATAATAGTAAGTGGTTAGGCAGGTGATGCACTCACCTGATGCAAATGCCGTGGCCATGATGTATTTGAACAATATGAGCTTCGGCTTCCCAAACTCTTATTCCTTCAGAGTTTTCTTCAAATAAGTTCACCAGTATGTCTGAAAATTTAATATCAACTGCTATTAAAAGGCAAGTCTTTTCAATAAAGAAAAATGCACAACCTATTAAAATTCATCACTCAAATATCTGGGAATCGAACCCAGGACCTTCGCGTTTCTCGTCGTATGTTTCACATTTGTCATAATTTTACGAATTAAAGAGCATAGACTGATGTAGGTAGTATTTACCATAGAATAAATAATAACACTACCGTGTAGAAATGAAACTCCTTTGTCTGGGCCCCAAAAGCCGCGCTTAAATACCTACTACCCCCCTCAGTCCGTTACCCCGTGCGGACTCCAGCGTCATAAGCCAGGGCTGTCATGTGCTGATAATTTGATTTCAGAAGGAGGTATCATTATAAAATTTTTTAGAATAAGAGAGAGATATTCTTAGAATAATTTTAAGCAGAAAAAGCTTAGTCTTTTTTCGAGTTACTCTTATATACGAAAACACCAAAGTAAACCGACATACATACACATATCACGCTTTTAATCGCTTGCGGAGTAGGCAGAGCGTAACCGGCCGTAAAAACGAACATTTACGACAACCGACCCGACATTAATAAACCGACATGACAAAAAAAATAGATTCGATTGTATGAAATGTAGCCTGCGCGATAAGCGAGATCTCAGTTGAGTTGTTCGCTAAGCGCTAGCCCGACGGAAGGCTAATATAATGACCTTGAGCGCGCCTTGGGCGGGAGTGTCATCTCTAGGTGTGCGTACCTACTGTGGTATTACCTACCACATTTCTAGTTAGTTGGCACCTCGGGTCCTTGGTCGACTCGGTGTACTATACGACAGCAGTTTGTCACCACAGGTTGTCACCTATTAAGTCTATAGTGGTACGAACCCTTGTTGACTTTCTCCACGAAGAGCATTACTTCATCGCCGCCGCTCGCGCGTCCGCTGAATGGCAAGCTCCGGCATATTCGCAGTTCTGCAACAATATTAGTACATACATACATAAATCACGCCTGTATCTCTTACGGGGTAGGCAGAGCGTTGACGGCCGTAAAACGGATATTAACACCACGTCTGACAAAAGTTTAAGGGGCCAATATTAGTACGCTTACTATATTAGTTGCTGCTTTAACCGCGTGTTGGTGGCCCGCGGCACAGGCTGGGCGACCCGTCTCGCAGCGCTGCTTTAGTAAGCCCGCTCGACGCAGCGTTGGCGTTTAATCTTAACCAGTCGAAACAGAGAGCTAAACTCTCTACCTAATAATTAACGTAAACTATGTAATTTCCGATAAACTCCAAGTTCAAAATTATTGCTTTAATAAAGTAGACTGTTTATAAATATCTTTAATTTAATTACTATAATTTCTTTCCCCTTTTTTTTCTTTAATCTCTTCTTCTTTTCCTTTTTTTTCTTTTCTTAATTAATAAACTTTTTATAAGTTCAAGGAGTTCATAACTGAGAAATAATTTTAATTTCCTACATACATACTTAAATCACGCCTATAATCCCTTGCGATTGACATAATATACGCCACGACTGACAAATATTTGAGGGTCATTCGGATAATTGTGTATCGCCATAGTGACAGGTTGTCAGCCCACAAGTTCCTTACTGACCCTGCAGTTCCTTAGTCGACTCTTACGACACCCACGGGAAAGACTTGGGGCGATGCTATTCTAAGCTGGCATCACACAGCATTTTATTTCCTGTCTTAAATTATTCTAAAACTATGTAAGCGAGAAAATGCCCCACTCCGGGAATCAGGTAGGAGCAGGTGAAACCGCTGGGCGGTTCACTTCATTATACTTTAACACACTTTAATACTTACTTTGTATTTATGCTTTGTAATGAATAAATAAATAAATAACAGAAGTACCAAAGTAAATTGTAAAACATTATAGTCGTACCTTTATACTTACTCTTATGATAAATGATTCTAGAGAAGACTGAACACAGTTCCTTATCAGTCAGAGGGTCGTGTGCACTGAATCTTAGCCGTACTCGCTCTGAGTCTATTTTATTGCAGAGATTTTTCAACTGAAATTTAAAAATATAAACTATGGCTTAAAAAATAAAATTATGGCAAAAAAATAAAATATGGCTAAGTCTGTGCCGTGTGATGCCGGCTTAGAATAGCATCACTCCATTTCTTTCCCGTGGGAGTCGTAAGAGGCGACTAAGGGACTTGAGGGTGTGTATTGCAATTGTAGGCGATGGGCTGACAACCTGTTACTATAGCGATACACAATTTTCCGAATGTCCCTCAAATATATGTCAGACGTGGCGTAAATGTCCGTTTTTGCGGCCGTTTACGCTCTGCCTACCCCGCACGGGATAAAAGGCGTGATATGTGTATGTATGTGTATGGCTTAGCTTGATCGTTACGATATTTTCTGGGCCTCATTCTGTTGTTCGTAAGGTAACTCTCAGAAATATTGACTTGCTCAGAGGGTTCGAATTCAGTTTTAAAAATCAATAAATTATAATAGTTTATGTGTTGTGTCACTGTACAATTAAATTGTTGCTAATGCAATAAGTGTAATAAATAATTTTTCACTAGTGGTTTTACTTCTAAATACTTCATTTCACAGATGTTACTGCAAAATAGATTATTGCTAATGCCACAGTTATTGCTTTTTTGTAGCTGATACTTAAAGTGATAACATTATCGAGCTCTGTAATACTTATTTCCTGGAATCATACATAGAGTGATTCATGATACGCAACAGTGTGTCCTATCTTACTAACCTACATTCAACATAAATAAAACTGTTGTGTAGGTAGGTAGCCAGGTAGGTAGTTATATATGTGAACATATTACTTTCGATGCTACTTGTAAGCATTAGAAAATGACAGTTATAGTTCCATACTAGAGCAACTAGAGTAAGTATAGAATAAGTATCAATTCGTCTAATTTTATGAATCCTTAAAATTGTATTATACAAACTTTGTGTTTGTTTATATTTATGTCTACCCCTTTTACGCTTGGTGTTATATCTTGGTAGCCATCCAGTGAGTTTAAAAGATGGGCCGACGATCTGAAAACGGTTGCTGGCTCACTCTGGCTAAGAACAGCCAGGGACAGAGATAAATGGAAGGCGTTAGAGGAGGCCTACATGTCATCAGGATACGCTGATGGAACAGACTGATGTGCAATGTAAATGTAATATAGTAACTTAAAATAACTTCATCAGAAATAAAGGCTTTTGTATTTGTATATTTTGATTTACCTGTTTCATATCCAGTTGCTCAAATTCATCGCTTCCCATACTATTTTCTAGTCTTTGGTACAGCTGAGCTTTTTGTTCTCTCTTCGCTGTATGTATTATCCCCAGGAATTCAAAGCTGAAAAGAAATAAAGCTAAACGTAACTAACTTAAATATTAAGAATCTAATATATAAGATAAGATAAGTAAGATATATTTTTTTTAAGTAAGATATAAATAACAGCTGACACGACATGGTTGGCAGGTGCCAGGTGGGTTGAGGAGTGCAATGCAATTATACAAGGTAGTTTATACCATGCGGCAAATTGCCTAACATAGAAGCATATTTTGGTACATTTAAATAAATGTTGTTTACGTACGGTACAGTATAGTCTTTTGCTGCAGAAACTTGAGCGACAGGTTGGTTTTCTGTGCTTTTACAAAACAGTCTATGAGGGTGCTCTATGTCCTTGTCATGTTGGTACAGTTGACATTTTATTACAGCTTCACCATTGTAGTTCCTCAACTAAAATATAAATTAAAAATATTTATAAGAATGATGTAGGTTTAATAAGTAGGTAGCAAATCTCTCGGTAGGTAGGTAAGGTTAAATTTGTAAAACTTTAAAGAGATGGCTATCAATTTGTCCTGTACATGCAACAGTTATAGAATCGAGAAATATTTCATACATAATCCATCAGCATACCTAATAGATGTAATGTAGATCTTACACATCAAGTCTTTGAGTTATGTAATTTAAGGCTTACATGATTGGTAAGTCTGTAAGTGGAAGTTTAGAAAATAAATAAATGTAAAAAAAACTTGGGGCTTCTGAACACATCTGCAAAATTTCAGGTGTGTGTTGGTTTTATCTAATACTTTTTAGCAAGCAGTTGTTTTAAATATATTAGTTTATAATCAGGATCTCCGAAATGGCTACAACAAGTTTCAAGAAATGTTGTATGTAGGTTGGGAATTTAGGGGATTATAAATTGATCTAGCCTTTGTTTCAAGAATTGTAAAAAGAAAACATGTCACAAACATTTCCTAAGATCTTGATTCTTATTCCTACCTGTACAGTAGGAAATGTTTTGACCATAGTTGAAGATGATTCCCCTTGCAAGTAGCCATGAGAACTTTCGTCTATTTCTTTTATGTAACGAAACCGGAACTGCTCTTGAGGTTCAACAATTATTTTTAAATATGGATGATCCGCTGAAATAAAATTGAAATCAACAATTTGGCTAACATTATGATTGTAAGAAGTAGGTAATAAATAAAGATGCACCAAATCAAATAAGGTTTTGGCTGACTAGCTGACCACTGACCAATCTGCTTAAAATTTTCATCTTCTCAGTCAATGTTTCATTCCTGAGCTTAAAACCAGCCAACTACAAAAATGGTAGACAAATCTGCTTTCCCAACTAGTTGACTGCGCTGATCATTAGTTTGGTTGGTGTTGTTTGGAAAAAGAAATCATGTCTGCATGTTTTGTAGAGCCTTTTTACCTATTAACTTTATTATTTTTTACCTTTTTATTATTTTATACTGTATGTTTACTTGTTTCGTTTACAATAAAGGATATATTAATAGTTCATATCGAGGACACTTACAACATAAATAAATTTGATTTCCAAGATATGCATAAATGTTTTCAACTTTGTTGAATGAAGTTTAACTAGCTTAATCAACAAATAAAGGAATGAATGTCCTAGATGGGTATGATCTTTTGACTTGACCAAACCTACAACCATAGAAAAAGATACCTTTGCCTACCGGCTACAGATAAGCGGGACTTTTTTGTTCTTTTGGATGAAGTAAACATATGTACAAACTTTGTCAGTACATATGTAAACAAGTAGGTACATAGAAACGTAGATTGTGGTGTTATTGATATGACTCCAATTAGAATAATAAAACTTACGATTGTTCCAGCTGTTATCTAACGGACTGTCGCGAGGGTAAGTCTCGGTAGCTGGCACTTGCTGAAACGGCGACGAGCCCGGTGTGCTGATCGAGCCCAAACTTTCTTCTTTTTCAAGCATATTATTAATGTTGATGTACGAATACATCTTCTGGTGTTTATCGTAACGGAATTGTTGAACGTAAACAAATAGGCCAAAGGTGTAGTCTAGCAAGGCATAGCTCTTTGATTTTATAATAAATTACAAATGCACTGACTGGATCATCTTCAAAAACTGTCAATAAACTCAAACACAACAGAGACAGAGAGTGCGCAAGCGCAGAGCAGAGTCCTTTATGTTTTAGCTGTAAGTGATCTGTGGCCCTGACTCCCTATACTATAATGCACGACACGACAGTGTTTTGCACAGCATAATCCTGACCGATACAGTTTTGTACAACTCAATGTTACACGACAGTGGCAATGGAATAGAATGCTAGTAGTGATGTGACTAGATTTATAATTTTACATACATGTATGTACGACAAAATCAATATATATATTTTATATTATTTAATCTTATATGTATTCTTGTGGCTTCTCCCATAACTCACATTGTTCGTTCCAAGGGGCCAAAACTCTAACATAACCAACGTAAGTTACTGAGTCGGATTTGTGTTATATTCGGATTGCGGATTCTGGATTTCGATTTTCACTTCGTACCGACTGAAATATATTTCATTTTCTTCAAACCCGTACCTAAGTATATATGGTACCCCCAATTTTTGAAAATTCTATACTTTAGCAGTTGTTCAGATGTGGAGTCTTAACAATAACTTAACTAAACAACTGAACAACATTCAAACAACAACTGAACAACAACTGAACAACATCTGAACAACATCGGAACAACATCAGAATAACAACTGAACAATAACTGAACAACATATGAACACCAACTGAACAACTTCGAAACCACAACTGAACAACATCAGAACAACAGCTGAACAATATCGGTACAACAACTGAACAACAACTGAACAACATCTGAACAACATCTGAACAACATCGGAACAACATCAGAATAACAACTGAACAATAACTGAACAACATATGAACACCAACTGACCAACTTCGAAACCACAACTGAACAACATCAGAACTAAGCTGAACAACATCGGTACAACAACTGAACAACATCTGAACAACAACTGAACAACAATCTAATAAAACAACTAAACAATTACCGTACAACAACAACTGACAGGAGCGGCGGAAGATGACGATATAAGTATCGACAAAAAAAACTTCGTTTAATTTCTCAACTTTATCGAAGTAAGAGCCTTCTCATTAAGTCATTACGCTTCTGTAATTTCTATGAAACTGTAATTTATATCGACAGAATGCATAAAGTAGGTTCTTTATGCAACTGTTTTCGAGTTTATAATTCGAAAACTATGAGACATTGATGAATGTAGAGGAGGCGAAAGAAGTATGACAGGATCCTAGTAAGTAGAAGGAGGCGTGATTTATGTATGTATGCATACGGTAACGGTGCATGGCATGTGTGTGTATTACACATTAACACTCAATCGGTATTAAATTTTCCATTAAATACCATCAACAGTAAAATTTTATTATGAAACTAAATTACAGGATTACATAAAGTATGAAATTGAGTTTCATTTCTATGGTCAGTTTTAATTTTGATAATGCATGAATTTCGTGTAGTGATACGAAAAAATGATTTATAATTTATTATTATTTAGTAAGTATTTTTAAACTGTAGAAATTAAGGTAAAATGTTAGAGCAAAACGGTTAACCATTTCTTTATAGCAATATCACAGATAACATTACTCTTTTACTAATAGGTACGTTTCGTGCAAAAATAAATACTAACTTGCAGTTGTAATTAATCGGGTAGTTAGGGTCCGTGGAGTTTTTTTTTTGAAAATTATTAGTGGGGGGATTGAACATGCTTCAAAGAGTACCTTATAGAGGTGTAATTAAAGATTTCCCCTAGATTTATGAATAAAATAATAATCTATCGAAATCAAAAACTCCGCTTAAAAACATTTTGTAAGTTGTAATTACTGTTTCTTTCTTTATCGATACTGAACCTATTCTTTAGTTATGACACGAAATGATATTAAAGCCACGTATTAGGTATGCAGATCGCCGATTACGCTTTGCTTGCGCATTTCAGGCACATTTTTGTGCTTACTACGCTATGAAGTTTCTGCTTGTGACGCGTAGGCTTGGCGCTACAACAACATAAGTAGTAATAAGTAAACGAATACTATTAGTTTCAGTAATAAGTATTTTTGGAATGCCCTGCATTTCTAAGGATATTGGAAGCGAATGGAACACCGTATGGGACGCATTTTTGGAGAAGGACTTGACACCTAGCACATACTATTCTTTAAAGAATATTTCCTTAGGCCCGAATTTAGGTAAGTTTATTTATTTATTCCTCCTGGAGACCGTGCTACAAAACAAGTCTTGCGATTAAATATTAATGGAATATATAGGGTGGAATTTACCGTAAACTATTTTCAGTGTCGGGCACTAGCAAAATTTCACTCCGTATATACTACTTCTATACTCACTAGGGTAAAAAATTAGCCTACTGAACCCTCTCGCCAAACTGTACGAACGCATGATCTATGCCCGACTTAGAGATCACGCGGAGACCAACAATCTCATACCTGACGAGCAATTCGGCTTTCGGCACCGGCACTTTTGTACTCAACAAGTGCATTGCATTGTCGAACATATCACATCGATATCGACTGTTTCGTCCAAACATACCCCGACAGGAGCAGTATTTCTAGATGTGGCGAAAGCCTTCGACAAGGTCTGGCACAACGGGGTTGTATACAAGCTGCACCAGTCGCTGTGCCTGATCGTCTCGTACGTAACTTTTTGTCTAATTGAAGCTTTCGCTACAGAGTAGAAGACACTCTGTCCTCACCCCAAACCATACAGGCAGGAGTCCCTCAGGGCTCTGTCTTGTCCGCATTACTTTTCACGCTATACAATATTCAACCATCCCAAATCGCCCATGTCACAGCTGGCTATGTTCGCTGATGACGTTGCCATTTACGCGTCCCACCGTAACCACGAAAAGTTAGTTAAGATTCTCCAGAACGCAATAGACTCCCTCGGGAGCCGGTTACGCAAATGGAGAATCAAGGTGAATCCCGAAAAAAGTGCAGCCGTGCACTTTTGTAGGGGCACAAACCGGCTGAACGTCCCCGCTGTAAAGCTTTTCGGCCGACCCAACCCCTGGGTTAACGAGACCAAATACCTAGGAGTCACCCTCAACTCCAAGCTTAGCTTCCGTAGCCACGTTTAGGACATATCCGATACATCCGATGTTGAACAAACGGAGCAAACTTGCCTTTAGAAATAAGGTGAGAATTTACCCCACCTGCGTCAGGCCTATTATGACCTACGCCAGCGTAACCTTTGCTCACACCTTCGATTCACATCTGAAAAAGCTACAGGTCATCCAAAACCGTTTCATGCGAAAGCTACAGGGGCTCCCTGGTACGTGCGGAACGCAAACCTCCACATCGACTTAGGTTTCCCTTAGGTTATCATTAAAGCGTATATGAAGGAAGCGTCTCGTCGCTTCTTCTACAACGCTCCCCACTGCATAAATACTAACTTGTAGTTGTAATTAATCGGGTAGTTAGGGTCCGTGGAGTTTTTTTTTTTTGTAAATGATTAGTGGGGGGATTCAACATGCTTCAAAGAGTACCTAATAGAGGTGTAATTAAAGATTTCCCCTAGATTTATGAATAAAATACTAATCTATCGAAATCAAAAACACCGCTTAAAAACATTTTGTAACTTGTAATTACTGTTTCTTTCTTTATCGATACTGAACCTATTCTTTAGCTATGACACGAAATTATATTTAAGCCACGTATTAGGTATGCAGATCGCCGATTACGCTTTGCTTGATAGTTGCCGCGTCCAACTACTTCCCCCATCAAACCTCGCGTTTTAAACACCGTCCGAGACACGTCCTTTCGAAAGAGGATGACGAAATTACAGTAGCCACTGCTGCAGCCATTGCGAGTAGATCACACTCCACAAGCTTCTCAAGCAACCCGACGCCCCCGCCGCCGGCGGGGGCGCGGGGATCCTTCATTTGGTCCCCATTTTGGGAACTACCGGCACGTGCCGGGTAGATTCAGTCCAGTCCGTTCTTCCCAGAACAACTCGTAAGCCCAGTCGCGCTCTAAGGGCGCGTTTGGGTTGGTTGTTGGAACAACCACAAAATTTCTCCGGGTAAGCTCCTGCTCCTCACCATACAGTCAGGTGTAGATTTTCATAGCCCCGGGGCTAAAATCATAGGGTCCAAGACAAAAAAAGACTAGGGTTAAATCCAGCTGATTTGATATGGGTAATTTTATGTGGGAGGTCCCATTATTTCGTATTTCAGACTAAGTAGGTATGTTCTTTGGGGACAGTTGATCCTCATCACCAGCCAGTTTTGAGTTTTGGCTATCGGTCACTGGTAAAATTTCCCTAGCGGGGTTGTCTACTTCATCATCAGCCCACATCCACCCACTGCAGGGCAGGACTTCTCTATTGCGCCAATCTTCACGGTCTTGTGCTAAACTCATCCATGGCGATCCCGACGACTTGATGATATCATCGGACCACGAGGAAGCTACTTAAGCAGTAGAGCCATCAATATAGCAGAACTATTAAACTAAAGAATTCAGATCTTGCATACGCACGCACGACACCAGCCTACGACGAGTGGACTTTAAATACCACATGAACCATTAAAATTTTCGCACTTATTTATTACCATGTAGGTAAGTGATGTCAGCGGCTCGCCGTTTGGACAACCAGTGGCATATGATCTTATATTACCTTTGTAGCGACCTCTGGGAGCTACTGCAAGAAGCTCACTCAAAGTGGTTCTCGAGCAAGCAAGACGCAACAGAAGTTCCAACATAGCTGCAAGATGGCGCCACGTGACAGAACAAAGAGCCTGAAACGCGGTATCGAAGTGTTTCACCGCGCAACGCATATATACAACTTCCAATTCTATCCAGGTGGACCAGTCGGTCCCCTGGCCACAACACCCGGCCAGGCGGGTAGCTACCCTTTTCCCGACTCCACCTGGAACCCTCCATTCTGCCTATTGGCATTACTCCTGTCACCCGCCATATTGGTGACCCCTACCTTGGACTTCGCAGCCTTCGACCACGCACCAACCACTACAGCATGCAGCCAACTACTACGTCATCAGCACCCACCGCAGTCACAGCACGGCAGCTTCACTGGTCTTCCATCATCGTCTCGACTCACCGTAGACGTCCCGACTCACCGTGGACATTGGAACCAGCACTGCTTCGCCACGCCTGACTGCATCATCACGCTACATGACGTCATCAGCCCCACTTCGCTCGCTGACGGTATCGACCTCCGGTCTTGAGGGGGAGTACTGTAGCGACCTCTGGGAGCTACTGCAAGAAGCTCACTCAAAGTGGTTCTCGAGCAAGCAAGACGCAACAGAAGTTCCAACATAGCTGCAAGATGGCGCCACGTGACAGAACAAAGAGCCTGAAACGCGGTATCGAAGTGTTTCACCGCGCAACGCATATATACAACTTCCAATTCTATCCAGGTGGACCAGTCGGTCCCCTGGCCACAACACCCGGCCAGGCGGGTAGCTACCCTTTTCCCGACTCCACCTGGAACCCTCCATTCTGCCTATTGGCATTACTCCTGTCACCCGCCATACCTTGATCTTTAGCTCTTGGGAAAAGTTGTTCAGCTTAACGGATTAACCTTAGCATTTTCGAGAAAGTCCGTCGTTCGGTGTCCCACAGGAAAAAGAGAAGAAGTACCTCCTCCGTGTGCATTTCCCTGGCATTGTCACCATGGAAAATCATAACTTTGAGTATGCAGAATAATTGTCGATTAATTGTCGAAATTTGTCGGACAAAAACCAGAATTTGTCGGGACACCGTTTAGAAGATATAACGCATTGAAAGTGACCGTGCTGGAGAAACGTTTCTACAGCACGGTCACCGCTGGATCTTGATAACCAGACCACCTAGCAAGGATCCGATTATTGCCAATAAATGTCGTTTAATTGTCGACCCCACATGCGAAAAATCAGAATGATCCGATGCGCCGTTCAAAAGATATAAGCTAGTTCTGGTGACCGTGCTAGAGAAATGCATTTCTCTGGCACGGTCACCGCTGGATCTCGATAACCACGGCATGTAGCGAGGATCTGATTATTGCAAATAAATGTCGTTTAATTGTCGACCCCACATGCAAAAAATCAGAATGATCCGATGCGCCGTTCAAAAGATATAAGCTGGTTCTGGTGACCGTGCTAGAGAAATGCATTTCCCTGGCACGGTCACCGTTGGATCTCGATAACCGCGGCACGTAGCGAGGATCTGATTGGTGGAAATAAATGTCGATTAATTGTCGACCCCGCATGCAGAAATGCAGAATTTGTCGGCCTTTAGTTTAGAAGATAATCGCAAATACTTTTTTTGTATGGGCCTATAGTACGGGAGCTAACTTCAAATTATACCTAGTATACCTTCATAGAATAAGAAAAGATTAAAATCTAAAAAGATTTTTAGTGTTTTTTTAAATCCTTACTTAATTTGTGCAAAAAATACCACAATCCAAATTAATATGACAAACGAAAAAAGTAATAGTCAATGGGGATATTTTATTCCATAGCTTGAGTTTCTACTAGGTGGTGCTGTTGCCGAATGCCGGAACACCACAACATCGAAATCCTTGTGATATGGTAATCAAGTGATAATGTGTTCGTTTTATCTGAATAAAATGCATAATGATAATAATTACGATCAAAAATACGTAATTACAGTTCAATCCCATACAAAAATTGTGAGACTTTTAATTAAATGAAATGTCAATACTTAAGTCTACCTACTGACAAAGTTCATACGTAAAAAAAAATATAAAGTACCTAACTTTAAAAAAAATGCCCGCTGATCCGGCAATCTTTATGAAAGCTGACTTTGGAAAATCCCCATAGTCATTGAGGACGATATTGCTCCTGTTTAATATTTTATGTATGAAGTACTTGTCCATCTCTCTTTCTCTCAAGAAAGGGAGATATACAATAACATAGTGTAATAAAATAATACAGGTATGTCCGCCCCTAAGTAACTAATGCCTACGTCAGATAATGTTGCAACTTTATTTTAATATAACTCATTATTATTTTCTGAGAATTAATGTAAAGTGCAAACACGGCCATTCCAGTGTTTCGATTCGATAATAATGACAACACCGAATCTCACTGTTGCTTGCATTTAAACATGGCTTTTGTACGACTCTTTTTCAAGTTTAAATTGAATAAGTTTGTGTTTTTGAATGGTGCTACAGAAAGGTAAGTTGTTATAATATCAGTATAACTTACAACTTGAAGTTTATACTGTACTTTACTGTTGGTGCCAAAAGGTAAATAAGAGCTGTTGAAGGTCTACATCAGGTGCTGCTGCAGACCCTCGATTCCTATATGCCTGCAGAAGCGTCTCATCACGTTGAACAACTCTTTGTAAGACACTATTTTTGTATCTTGTATAGTTTAGCTGGGCTGTTGATGATCTACATCAGCTGCTGCAGACCCTCGATAGCTGATAAAAGTGCCTATGTTTGTCTCTGGTATACCAACTACCCCTGTAACAAATTTCATAAGGATCGGTTAGGCGGATTAGCCTTGATAAGGTAACAGACAGACAGATAAAGTTACTTTCCCTTTTATAATATTAAATGTTTTTTTTATTAAATTGGGATAAAATGTTGCCATTTTATTAAATTAGGTAAGAATTTAAGAAAACACTAAAAATCTTTTTAGTTTTTAATCTTTTCTTATTTTATGAAGGTATACTAGGTATAATTTGAAGTTAGCTCCCGTACTATAGGCCCATACAAAAAAGTATTTGCGATTATCTTCTAAACTAAAGGCCGACAAATTCTGCATTTCTGCATGCGGGGTCGACAATTAATCGACATTTATTTCCACCAATCAGATCCTCGCTACGTGACGTGGTTATCGAGATCCAACGGTGACCGTGCCAGGGAAATGCATTTCTCTAGCACGGTCACCAGAACCAGCTTATACCTTTTGAACGGCGCATCGGATCATTCTGATTTTTTGCATGTGGGGTCGACAATTAAACGACATTTATTTGCAATAATCAGATCCTCGCTACGTGCCGGGGTTATCGAGATCCAGCGGTGACCGTGCCAGGGAAATGCATTTCTCTAGCACGGTCACCAGAACCAGCTTATATCTTTTGAACGGCGCATCGGATCATTCTGATTTTTTGCATGTGGGGTCGACAATTAAACGACATTTATTTGCAATAATCAGATCCTCGCTACATGCCGTGGTTATCGAGATCCAGCGGTGACCGTGCCAGAGAAATGCATTTCTCTAGCACGGTCACCAGAACCAGCTTATATCTTTTGAACGGCGCATCGGATCATTCTGATTTTTCGCATGTGGGGTCGACAATTAAACGACATTTATTGGCAATAATCGGATCCTTGCTAGGTGGTCTGTTTATCAAGATCCAGCGGTGACCGTGCTGTAGAAACGTTTCTCCAGCACGGTCACTTTCAATGCGTTATATCTTCTAAACGGTGTCCCGACAAATTCTGGTTTTTGTCCGACAAATTTCGACAATTAATCGACAATTATTCTGCATACTCAAAGTTATGGTTTTCCATGGTGACCATGCCAGGGAAATGCACACACCTCCTCCCTGCATACAGGGTTATTTTTTATTCACCCCGTCAATTTTACAGGGTGATTCTACTCATGATTCTAAACAACTTTTATTATGGGATCACCTGCGAAATCGCGAAAAAAATAACAGCTGTTCCATAGAAAAATTCATACCTACTCGAACAAAATGCATGGAACAGCTGGATTTTATTTCGTGATTTCGCAGATGACCCCATAAGAAAAGTTGTTCAGAATCATGAGTAAAATCGCCCTGTAAAATTTCCGGGGTGAATAAAAAATAACCCTGTATAAGGTCCTATTAAATTCAGTGCAAATATGTTTAGGGTGAGTTCTACTCGTGAAACTGAACAGTTTTATTATATTACCTACTGGTTTTTCGGTATTACTGATTACCGGTATCCATGCCCTACCAACGAACATAGGTCGGGCGATATATGCAAAAAATATTGGATTTCCCATTCCCACACAAAGTAAATCATTTTTTGTGTAATTTTTATTTGGGAGGTCGAATCATTTGTTTTGGCCAAGGGGAAAGTTGTTTTGTTTACCTAGTACCTACTCGTAGAACTTAGTTTAGATATTTGCACTGAATATAGTTGGACCTTATATTCTGAGCCCTTCCTAAGATAGGTATAGGGAAAAGCGAAGTAATTAAATGATTACAGCATTAAAAAAATCATCTCGATCTTTTTATAGACTACAAATTTGACTACAACGCGATGAAAACCTTGTACAGAAGGTATACAGTTCACATGGATTCGAGGCCCGAAGGCGAGACTTACGACAAAAATTATCGACAAGAATTGCCCGACCGTTTTGTAATGTTTATATGCCGATCACAAAACGCATTGTATCAAGCAGCGTAAGTTCATGTTTCATTTACAGAAATAAGTGCTTTTATCATAGCTAACCCACACAATACTACACGAAGAAAGTTGGAAAAAATGCAACGTCGCCATCTTTGTTTCGTCACCGTTTTACGTGGTACAACATGGTACAACTTCCTGCAACTCAAACCCGTTTATATGAACAACTACACAAACTTCTCCGGGTGAGAGTGAAATGTAATTTCAAAATCACAATCTGTGTCAATCTTTTCAATTTCTTGATTTTATGGCGATTTCTTTCGAAAATATCACCTCGAACTCCAAACAAACGTATCAACAAAACCTCCAAAGCCTTTAAATCTCTTCTCAAGTCAAGTATCGACCTAACTTACGTAAACGATGATCAAATCTGTAAAAATCGCGACTTGAGTTAGGATTGTTACTTGAAAATCCTTCTGTAATAAGATTTTACTCAGGTGAGTTTCGGTTATTGAATCTTGTCTCAAGCAACGTTCTAAAATCAAATCTCTACTTAAAACTAGTTTTAAGTCCAGATCAGCGCTTGAGATGTGTTCTAAAATACGGGCCTTAGAGCATTAAACCAAAATTTGGTTTAATGCTCCATAACCAAAATTTGGACTTTATAATCAAGTATTATAACATGAAACAATGTGAGATTACGCGGAACTAGGGAGATTCGTCACCTCGAATGATACGCTGATTATTTTCATCCCAGAAAACCTTGACAAATGACAGCGCTCAGAAGCCTTGACGCTTCTCCAGATTGATGTAGTCCCGACGATTCTCTTCAAAAAACAGCAAAGATACGGCATGCGCCGTCATATATTTGAAGGGGACTTGTTTAATCGATATGTCATGGACGCGGAAGTTGTATCTTATAGCACGCTCACACAATGGCAATATGGGCAGGGAAATAGCAGGCCTGCGACACTCGCCTATACCACAGTATAATTAATAGTACTAGCGTACAGTATGGTCACTCCCTGCCTCCCCCTACAAGCGCCGCCCACCCGCGCTCGGAGGACGCTCAGACGCCGGCTAGCAAAGGACGCGACGACGAAGGTCATTTCATACTGCCGCACATTGCATTCCCGATTCGCGAACGCAAAATGGCGGCAACCCTGACATGTTGTCTCACACACACAAGCATGGTCCGCGTTCACCTACGCGAGCTTAGACTGTGTGCGTAGCAACGCGTTTGATTCGTTTGATTCATACATTTGAGCGCCAGTGTCCGAGGTGTGCCTATACCTACGGAGTTAAATACCTACGCCGTCGTGTACCGCGACGGTACACTCGGCCAGAGCCGGATCGCGCTCACTAGTGGAGCACGCGCGCATCGATGCGGTGACGTCATTTCACTTGTGACGCGTTCTTTAACGAGACAGTCGTGCAGATAGTGGAATAAATTGTTTGTACTGTGCTTCTTTACGAAATTTAAAACCAATCAATTTATTATTTATGATGATGGGACAAAATAGGACTAGGTGTTCTGTGGATGGATGTCTCAATAAAAAGAGTGATTCCAAGTTGTCCTTTTTTACATTATAAAAGGATTGTGCAAGGTAAGAAAAATAATCCGTTAATAATAGGTGAATGTAGGTACCTATACTTACTATTATTGATTGTTTTGTGCTTCGTTGATTTTTATCCACAAGCAATGTCATAGTTATACAATGTAAAGAAGGGACCTATTTAACTAAGAATAAGCTACTCAAGGCAATCTAAACATGAACGCAGAAATGTTATTTTCATAGTTATATCCTGAATCCGGCCCTGGCGTTTGAACTCCCGTGTAGGTAGTCAGAGAACGCAAAGGATTTGTGCTCTTATGCGCGTGCATTTGAGTTTAATTTAGATAGCGCACGTTGTCTTGGATGTTACAAAAAAAGTGTAGGCTATTAAAACGGCGGCTTTCTTCAACATCAAAGGAGTGTCGCTTCTGTAGGTACTACTATTATCTATTCTGTGGAAATAGTAAGGGAAGTGGGCAGCGCGGGCATGTAAGCGGGTTACTCGCGATTGTACATGCCGCTGCCTATTCCCGTGCTCCCTTTCTCGACTGTCGGATTTTTTTGTGCGTGAGTCAAAGGAACGGCAACACGAACGCTAGTGGAATGTATTGCGCTATCTCTCTCACTCATATTGGTGCGCGAAGAGTATGACGGTACTTGCTTGATACTTCCGCGGAAGTATTTCGAGCAATATTCGCGCGCGACAGCGGCAGGGGCAGGTGCGTAGTGTGAACGTGCTATTATGAACCGCGGTAGATAGACAGTTGAATACCATATTCAAGGGGGCGATACAACAAACGCGATATTTTTTACCCGATATTGATAACTGATAAGACAACATAAACGCATTAAATAATCACATAAAATGTACCTACACGTAGTTCCAAAAAAAATTTGATACTGATTGATATGGAGGCAAGGCATAAATACCTACATCAAATGCGATTTACTTTGATTTTGCCATTTTCAGGGTTCCGTACATTGATCTACAACAACCCTAGATTTAGCGCCTCATACAAAATTACGCTAAGATTTTGTCACCTACTGAACTATACAGTCATACATAGCGATTTATAGATTCATTGCGTCCGCCTGATTCAAAATATCACAACGAACCTCACCATTATCTATTGAATTCAGCCTTATTTGTTAGCCCGTACTTGGTCATGTTAACAGTTTCGCGGCCAGCCACGCACTGTGGGAAAGGAGTGCTCGCTTGCAAATTGTGCACTACTTTACCGGCCCACCTTTTGAGCGTACGCGCGTAATCTAGGGTTGTTGTAGATCAATGGTTCCGTACCTCAAAAGGAAAGAACGGAACCCTTATACGATGACTTTGCTGTCCGTCCATTTTAACCCTCTCAAGGGAATCGAAATTCAAAGGGTAGTTAGGTACTTTCCGAGGACCTAGAACTATGAAATTTGGCCAAGTACGAGTAGCTTCGTTATGAAGTTCATGTTTTCTTGTTGTGTGTTACACGTGTGACCTTTATTGGGTGCGGTTATAAAAACTACAGGCTACAAGTCTACAGGTGAAATTCTTAGTACTTAAATTATGTAGCCGGTTAATATTTCCGGAATCAAATGGCTAACCGACTAGGTACGCAATGAAGATTGAAATTCACCTGTAAAATTGTAGCATGTAGCACAGAGCACGCTTAAAGTACCTACGCACGGTAGTGTTATTATTAGTTTTATGCCTGTAGTTTGATAATATCGGACACTCGTTGTTCGTAAGGAATTTCTCTGAAACATTTTTTGCTCTAAGTGGCAGCATGAATCTGTAAAACACAATAATTCATTTCATTTCAAGCGAAGGTAACACATTCGGCCCTAGGTCACATAAGTTCTAAGACACTGACATTCTATTTTCTTTCCATATTTATTGCCTAAGTACTTACATCACTCCACATACACTTATAGATAACAACGGTAGAATTATGATGACCACACAAGAAAAACTTAAACTTTGGGAGGAGTATATTGAAGCGTTGTTCCATGACACGCGTTCAGACATTTTTGAAGAATCTTCTGAACACACTGGTCCCCCAATAACAAAGAGTGAGATCAGTTATGCCATCAAGTGTGCGAAAACGCGTAAAGCAGTTGGACCAGACGAGATCCCAAGCGAGGTCTTTAAACACATTGACTACGATAATTTAGACATTGTCGTCCAACTTTTCAACGAAATTTATAATACTGGATGCATCCCGATGGATTGGTTAAAATCTACCTTTGTTACTTTATCTTTTTCTGAAGATAATTCACTCTAGAATTCACACAAAAATTGAAGATAAAATCTCAGATACACAATTTGGCTTCCGAAATGGTCAAGTACTAATGCAACGTTGTTGGGACATGAACCAAACTGTGTATATCTGCTTTATCGATTATGAGAAGGCATTTGATAGAGTACAACACCAAAAACTCATTCAAATTCTTCACAATACTGGAATTGACTCAAAGGATATACGAATCATCCGTAATTTGTATTGGCAACAGACGGCAAATGTGCGGGTAGAGCAAGCACTATCGAATGATGTGGAAATTTTGCGCGGAGTCCGACAGGGCTGCATACTTTCGCCAATCCTCTTTAACATCTACGCTGCAACAATTTTTTCCGAGGCACTAGAGGATGCGGTTGAAGGAGTAGTGCTCAATGGACAACATTTGAGCAATATGCGATACGCCGATGATACCATACTTTTAGCTACTACTTTGGAAGACCTGCAGAATCTTGTAGACCGTGTAGAAAGTATCAGTGCTGCCTATGGCCTTAATATCAACACCAAGAAAACTAAATTCATGATGGTTGGACGTATACCACAAACAAACCGCTCAATTTTAAAAGTCAGAGGTCAACCACTCGAAAGAGTACAATCGTACAAATATCTCGGTTGTATCGTAAATAAACAATCATTGAAGTTCTCAACACTATCAAGAGGCGAAAATTGGAATACTTTGGTCACATAATGCGGAATGAAAAGTATAAACTCCTGCAACTTATTATCCAGGGAAAAATTCAAGGCCGCCGACTACCAGGCAGACGTAAAATATCTTGGCTCAAAAACCTAAGAGAGTGGTACGGAATGAGTACCAGGTCGTTGTTTCGAGCGGCTGTAGACAAAGTGAAAATTGCTATGATGATCGCCAACCTCCGGTAGGGAGATGGCACCCGAAGAAGAAGTACTTACCCAATAAGATATTAATTTTCTAACATCAGATGGGTTGGCTGGAAGAGATCTCTTCTTAAGAGATAAGATCGCCTTTACTACTTATTTTATTGTAAAACTTTTTATTAATATTGTGCAATAAAGAATATATATACCTATAAACGGTTCTAATACGGGGTGTAATGGACGGTGTACCGAAAACTTTGCAGGCATGATCAGACCATGTCAGTGAACAATTTTTTCTATGGAAGCTATGTTGGTAAATGAGAATATTTTTTTGATCTCCCATACAAAATTCCTGATCAGCTGACCGACTTTTTATGAAAACTCGTTTTTTTTTTCGTTTCCCATCATAGGCTCCATAGTAAAAGTTGTTCAGTTCCATGGTCTGATCATGCCTGCAAAGTTTTCGGTACACCGTCCCTTACACCCTGTATATCAATGTCCCAGAACATTAACAAATTTTTAATTTCACAGTGTTAGAGATGTCCGCAAATACTTTCCATTGAGGATATTGTATTTAGATAATTTGGAATTTGAAGTTGGTTACTTGGTCTACCAGGTAGGTACCTAAATGTTTAGCTATGTACTTATTCAGTCATATTATTATTAGTTCTTGTTGAACGTAAGATTTTATTATTGTAACTCAATTTGTGAACGCATCGCATGACACCTGTCAAGTAGTGATTCATGTGTGTTACCTGTTTTCCTGTTCTTGTATACTTGCTCTATGGCCAGACTGGCCACCTAACCTAATTTTATATCAATAATTTATATCAGAATCAGATTGTAAAAGTGTATTGTACCTACGTGTTTATTTTGAATCAATAAACCTGGTACAATCTAATCAAAATAATAGTTGTTGTGATTTTCTTCATCATCAGCAGCCGCCTTTCATCCACTGTGCCACACCACCTAACCTCTCTGCCAACGCTCTTCAAATCTTAATAGTTCTGTGGTTTAGCATACACACATCCATGAACGCATACCTAAATGAACCACAATGTAATAGAAAAACCGGCCAAGTGCGAGTCGGATTCGCCACCAAAGTTTCTGTAACATGCATATCAAGCCCTTACGCATGATACCTCACTTGTATTACATACCTCAACTTTAAAATTTTGTTCATCATTGGCCGCCAAAAATTAGTTTCCGGTTCAATTAGTACACCCTCCGCCCCGGTTCAATTGGTGTACCAGTTAATCAAGTACAATTAGGGTACTTGATGAACCAATATTTCTTTTTATATAAATTTACATAAATTCAACAATGATGTAGACCCAGCAGAAAGGATGTATAAAGATGAACCAGGATGATTGTTTAAATAATTATACTTTATTAAAAGTAACATAGTTTTAATGTTGGGAATCTATGTTACAATATGGAACTTAGTCTAATATTATTAAAATTAGACTAAACCTAAGGTGACTCCACCCTCGAAGTTGGAAGACTGAAGTGCTGGGCCGACGGTGATGTTCGTCGTTATACGGATCTTGGACTGGAGTCATGAAGGGGTAGAACTCCACAGTGTCATATAAGTATATTTATTTAAATATGATTCTTTATGTGCCCTATTCCGAATACATAAATAGCAGCCTTTGTAAAAAACAAGCTTTTAACAGAAAGTAAAAAAATATATAGGTATGGCCGTCTATGCTGTAACAACCGCGTGTTTTTAACCCTCTTAATGGAATCAAAATACATAGGGTACTGCCCGTGGACCTAGAACTATGAACAAGTTTAGGAAAACAAAAAAAAGTTTTTAAATACGGTTTTTTAGAGGGCCAAAAAGAAAAAAAGTTTAAAATCGAGTCTAGTAGTTCAAGTGGGGTATCGTACATGTTGAAGGTAAGGAACCCTCGGTGGGCGAGTCTGACTCGCACTTAGCCGGTTTCTTTTTAACACCAGAGCATTTTTTTTCAAACACCCACCTTCTTCAAAACAGCAACAATTTTATTAAAATCATTTTATCACTTGTTTAAAGCTATGATATATTTCAAAATATAATTAAGTATCTAAAAATCATAAATATTTCACAAAATATAAGCTAATATAGCTATTAGATCGATTTTAAGAAGACCTGACGAAGATTTTCTTTCCCTTCCGTTACCATAGAATTTTGAAGATAACTCTTAAAATGAGCATTATCAAACAATTTGATATACTTTATCATGAAATTTGAACACTACGGTGTTAGACAATATATATATTTTATTAAGAAAACCTTTAAATCCATTTAGTTTGATGCATTTTTTTGAATTCCGTTACCACATGGTCAAGATTGACAGTCTATTTTTCTTTTTATGGGCAAATCGGAGGGACAACTATAAAGTTAATTAATTAAAATAAAAGCCCTTTATATTTTTTACCTAATTTGTTTTTTTTAAATAATAGAAAACCACATAATTAATCATATTTTTAAGTTATTTTTAATGTTTACGCACCGGACGGTAACGGAAAGGACCGGTAACGGAACCGTAAGGCTGGTGGTACACTGGTACACCACGGCACGAAAACATCAAACATACCTCCAAGTTCTTAATATTTTAATTATATGTATGTATGTATGTACATTAGCACATCACACTTATCCTTTCGGGGTAAGCAGAGTGTAAAAAAATAAATTTGACGCCCTGTCTGATGAACATTTGCGGGTAATTCAGAAAATTTTGTATCGCTATGGAGACAGGTCTTTTTTTATCTCTCCAAATTTTCTTTGTTTTAATTTTTCTTCTTCTGACATATCAGCAATTTTTTTCACGTTTAATTTTTTTTCACTCTTTCTAAATCTTTTTTCTTTAGTATTGCATATTTAACCGGATCATTTTGTATTTTTTCACGGTATCTTTTATGCTTTTCGGTTGCTGTGAGAGCCATAGTTATGTTAACATAACTTATGTATCTAAAACAAAAAAAGAAGTAAGCAAAGGATTCAAATCTACAAAAAAATACCCTATACAAGGTGTTAGGAAAATGACGCAAAACCTCTCGTGGGTTTTCTCAGCCCATGAAACTAAACAACTTTTGTTCTACGAATTTTGGACAACCCAAAAAAATTTTTTGGTTTTCCGTACAAAATGATCATCGGCTCGGGCCAATTTGTATGAAAAAACAAATTTTTTTTGCGATTTTCCAAACTTCAAGACAGACAGACTAACGCGGGCGGGGGAGACTGTTATATAATTTTTTTCTGGTTATTAAATATAAAGAGAATAAATAAAAATCTCAGTGTACCTAACACTTTATGCTTCACTTCCGTTACTTTTCAGATTCACCATATACGTTACCACAAATTTGGCAACGGAAGTGAAGTAACGTTTTTGAGGTTGAGAAATTTTAAATGATCAAAATAACTGTATCCAACTGTAATTTTACGTTATGTTTTGTGCAATAAGAATTCACATTAACTAGTATTTTATGTTCAATTCATTGGTTGAACCTAAAACGAACAAATTCGCCGAATATTTACCTTGTTTGTTGCTGGTGATGTATAAGGGGAAAAAAAGCGTACTCGATACACTTCCACACTTCACAGCATTTTTCTACCAACTTAAGTTAGTACCGGGCAAGTTTTAGGGTTACAATATAAAAATGAATGATGCGAGATGTAAAAAAAGCCTTTAATTTGGTAACAATGTTATTGCATCAGGGCAAAATCGTAGTAACGGAGTGGTGAAATTCCCCTTTTACGAATTTCTCGGACGGCGTTGAAACTTAGATTATTTCTTATTTTTTGTACCAAGCAGTTCCTAATTAGGCTGAATTCGATAAGTTTAAGCATTATTCTGCCTAGAAAAATTGTTCGTAATGTAGAAAAAGTCTATTTTCACATAAAAATTACCAATTCCATTTTGATTTTTTTGCTTGGACGGTAGGAAATTCCGGTATCCCGCATAGGAAAAATAAACATTCTCATTAATTTTATTATGGATCAAATCATTGTTAATAAAATTTTTGTGAGAAAATTAAATATTCTTCCACCTTATCTCATAAAAACGCTGATAGCGAAGCAATTTAATGAAATATGACCATTGAAAGTCACCGGACGCGCCAAAAACACAAGGTGGGTGTTTGAAAAAAAATGCTCACCAATATCACAGAATAAAATTTAGTTCCAATATTAATCGTACCTATTTGTCAAGCTATGATAAATAAACAAATAAACTTTGTATTTTTATCCTTTTCTACCAGGTAGTCCATAGATATCAGATGATGGTTGAGCTTTATGAATTGGCTCACAGAAAATTTTATTTGCATGAATGGCAAATGAAGGCTGAGCCCAAGTAAGTTTGAGAACAACGTTGTTTTATTAAGTGCCTGCCCTGCCGATTTGGCATACATTTCTGGTTATTTAGTGGGCAACATTACAATACACTCAAGATAACCAGCAATGTATACCGAATAGCGCGGCAGGGCAGTGTAATAGACGTTTAACGCACCGCTGCTGATATAATAAAAACTCGCCCTAATGTTCAAAGTCCACGGAAAAAGAAGTCCCAATATTTAATATTTACGGTGAAATTTTACAACTGAAAATTGCGGGAAAAAATATTAACTTTTTATCGTAAACTCTTTAGATTTATTTAATTTTAGAAAATGTGGATACCTTCTAAGGAGATGAAGTCGGCTCGCGTTGATTGGTACCCCTTTCGGTCAACGCGGCCTGCCGTACCCGCAACGAGACGGAAGACCGCGTTGCTCGAAGGTAGTACCAGGAGGCCGAATATACTAGTACACAAGATAAGGGACTTATAGTTTTTTATCAGTTACATTACATTACATGCCGTGTGAAGCCGGCTTAGTATTCTATTCTATTCTTTTTTTATTTTATTCTATTGCATCACGCTATTTCTTACCCGTGGGTGTCGTAAGAGGCGACTAAGAGACTCGAGGGTTAGATGTGTATTGCCACTATAGTTATACACAGTTATCTGATTGACCTTCAAACTTTTGTCAGACGTGGTGTTAATATCCGTTTTACGGCCGTTAACGCTCTGCCTACCCCGTGAGGGATATAGGCGTGATTTATGTATGTATGTTAGCGGGTACCAATTATTAGTAGGTACCTACAATGTTTTGGATAATCAATCGACTTCAATCACTGTTTCCTGTGAGTTACGTAAAAGGCAACTGAGTATAAAATAAAGGCAATGGGCAGCTGCGTACCGCTCATTACCAATAAATATTTCCAAATTAGTCGATGCAGACGGTTTATTATTTTGCATAAATTGGAGCGTTGACAATCGATTGAAAATAAGAAATTGAAAAAAAATATATCGCCGGCCGGGGCTTGAACGCGGGACCGTGGGGTACCGTCCCATTGCTCTGCTAACTGAGCTACCGGGGCGCCTCGACTGACACATCCAAATCTTTTGGTACTAGCATAGTTATTATTCTGTGGTACCACAAAGTAAGTATTGGCGGCTGCGCGCCGAGTGGTACTAGGCTCGAAGCAACGTACAAGCGACATCTAGTATAAGTTATTGTAACTAATATTGACGGTACCTCACGGTCCCGAGTTCAAGCCCCGGCGGGCGCTAACGGTTTTTCAAGTATAGCACTATGAGTGCTTAATAAACAGTGATCGGAGTAGGTAGAGTGATTTGAGGTCAATGACATCAAAGGCTAAGTTAACATAGAGATGGATTCAGATTTCAGGATCTCGGGAAATTTCATTGCCATATTTTTATATTATTAATAAACCATAGTACATTTGACAATTGAACTGGGAAATAAGTTAATTCTGTTTTCTTTTTAATTTAGATATATGTTTTATATATATCGGAATATGCTGAAACTTAGCAATGTTATTATACATATGTGCAACATGGCACACTTAATGGAGAAGAAATATGAAGGGCACGAGAGCATATTTACACACACTGATCCTTCTGACAAGGCGAGCAAAGGTAAGTTTTATTTCAAAAATATCATTTCCGTTGCCCATCAAATTGAACCTTTACTTGCCCACGTCACTAGCATAGCAAATATCGATAAAATATTTAAATAAAATTATTATTATACAAGGTGTTAGAAAAAGTACTGAGTTCATTTAACACACGCCACGCCTTCTATAGGTATAACAAAGTGTATTAAGCGTGTATAAACAAAATACTTATGATGAAAAAAAATATACATTTTTTTATTAAATTGTTTTACCCTAGGTTACATAGCGAGTC
Organism: Tuta absoluta; assembly: GCA_027580185.1. Taxonomy (NCBI): domain Eukaryota; kingdom Metazoa; phylum Arthropoda; class Insecta; order Lepidoptera; family Gelechiidae; genus Tuta; species Tuta absoluta. The sequence continues at coordinate 4,248,348 of JAQAHW010000004.1, forward strand.
GCTACAGCCAATTACGGACCTTGCACCGTTCCTACGCCACGCACAATCCCTACGAATATTATAAATCTGAGAGTTTGTGTGTGTGTATGTTTGTTACCTTTTCACGCTCAAACGGCTCGACCGATTTGGATGAAATTTGGAACACAGATAGAGTTTAACCTGGAATAACACATAGGCCACTTTTTACCGCAGGAAAACAACTATCATCACGGGAAAATGAGTGGTAGCGGGCGAGACCGCTGGGCGAAAATCTAGTATATCTACAATAGTGCAACCGCAACTGAACTTGACTGTAACGAGCCGAGCTTACGACGCGCTATGTCGCGTTCTGACCAAGGGTTGAATAATTTAATAGCTTTTCTATAATAGTTTTCATTATATGGGGGTTGTAAAGGGACGGGGGTACCGCAAACTTTGCATGCATGATCAAGCCATGAAACTGAACTACTTATTTTCTGGAGGATATGTCTCTGTCTTGCATATAGCCCGCAATAGATAATAAACATTGATAATTTTAGTGATGCTCTTTCTGAATTAACATAACTTCATTTTACGACCACCACAATTCTCGTAAGATACTTTACTACAAATCTTTTACAGAATTCAGTAGATTTAAGGTGACCACAAACATAGCTTCAAATCACGTAGTGTTGTAGTAGTTTTAGTTCGCGATAGTCGAAAATCTCTCCTTGAAGTAGAGTCTTTGCGGAAAGAGAATAGGCGTGGAAATTGAGGGCGCTTCAGTGCCTCTGTATGAGAAATGTCATAGAAACCTATGAGAAAATTATGAGTTCACTTTTGTCTATTCTCTTTCCGCACAGAATCTTAAAGAAGAATATTTTAAAGAAGAAAATTGCGTTATGCAAATTTCTTTTTTTTACAATGACCGATCATGACGTCAATAAGTGATAATGCTATCTTACATTGAATAAAGTTATTTCATTTTCATTTTTTCATTACTACAAATTATAGCTACGTCTGTGGCCGCCTTTAATCCCATCCAATTTTCTTTTCATTTTCCCGCCTATGTTTCTTGGGAAAAGTTGGTCTGTCACTAGTATTTCGCCCTATATTGACGTGACTCAGTGCTTCTTATTCATTTATATGTTTAGGATCAAAGAAAAAAACGAAAACAACAGCTCGCGGAAACCAAAACGGTGGAGAACTCGATGCCGCGCTGCAATTTAACAAACATTTTGTAAGTTTTTCATACTATCGTGTGTCTAATGCATTGTAATAAACTCGAGAGCAATGAATTCGGGTCACTCGAAGAATTCTAATAGCACGTTCACACCATGCACATGCTCCTGCCGCTGTCGCGAATATTGCTCGAAATACTTAATCGCGAGTGAGTGTTCACACACTGCCGATTTACTGTTCTCGCATCGATATGAGTGAGCGGGATAGCAATACATTCCACACGCGAACGAAAAGCCGACAATCGAGGGAGCACGGGAAGTGGCGGCGGTATGACGAGTAGCAGCGCGAGTAACCTGTTTCGTTATATATTCGCGCTGCCCACTTCCCTTACTATTTCCCTGCCCATATTGGTATCGTGTGAACGTGCTATAAAAATCTCGGAAACTAAGAAAGAATTATAGCTGAATGAAATACATGATGCGATGTTGGCTGTTAGGGGAGGATCAAGAGAAACACGTATGTGCAGTTCAGACGTATAATGGCGACTGACTGACGCTACAAGCTAACTTATACATAACTATAATATACCTAATAGTAGGGAGTGATGTGTCACCACAGTACACCACCCCCCTTAATTTTGAAAAAAAAAATGAATGCCTAAAGTTTTTTTTTTTTTTGCTTATTCTTATACTTATTACTACTACATAATTTGAATGTTTTTTTTTTTATTTTGTTATTAAAAAGTAAGTAAATAGTTTTTGAAAAAATATATCTGGTGAACATTTTGTTTGGATGAATTTTCTCTGGATGAATATGAAACAAAACAAAATTTATTATTATTCATACTTTATCAAACTGAAAGATATATATATATATATCATTTTTTAATGATTTACAATATTATTGTTATATTAACTTTGTAAAATAATGAATAAATTTTGTTTGTATTACTGACAATAAAAAGTAATTTTTCTAAGAACATAGGTGCAGTTACACTTCTTTACCTTTCTTTTCAAGTTATAACTTTCTTACATTAAAATATTTAAAAGAAACATTCATATAATTAGATCTACTCATAAATGAAAATAACAGTTCGATAAAGATGTAATTAGAATTACTCCAGTTGGAACTTGACACTGAAGCCGTGAAATATGCGATAAAATAATAATTATTTTCATTTATGGATATAATAATAAAAGTAAAAATAGTAAGTACCTAAGTGCAAAAATTATAATGTAATAATTAATTGAAAATTAAAACTGTATTGAAAACTATATAATTGTTATTAAAAGATTGAATTTATTTGATCATAGTAAAAAAAATCATAGTATTAATCACGTTTTATTGTAGCTCCAATTCCGTGCCTATTATTGTTCAGAAATTAATATTTCACTAAAAAATTACATGTTAATGCAAACCGCTTCAAAAAAATTACAGTGTGATAATATATTAGGCATGTAGGTTTACAATAAAAACATAATGTTCCTGTATTACATTAAGGTTTATAATTCTATAAATATAGTATTTGGTAGATACCAATAATTGCATCCAATTCTAACAGGAAGCTACAGATACATTTTGTTAGTCCAAACGAACATTACATAGACATTGAATTTATTTTATAAGATTATTTAATTACTCATGACATATATTGGTTTAAGTGCCTTCATTTCTTTTTAATATATACTTATTATCATTAGACCATGATTGATTATACCCAATTATTAAGATAAAGGCAAATAATATAACTAAAAAAAGATAAAAAAAATCCTAGACTTCTTATAATTAATAATTTGTATATTTTATTCTTTTGTTTTCAATCCAAGGCGTAGGTATTTTTTGACACATCTATTAATTCAATTCATTTATCAAATTATTTCTTCAATAGAACTTTAATTCAATATACACTTACGTTTTATATCACATTCTGATTATTTTGAACTTCCATGAAACGAAACTTGTTTAAATAATTTTCCAAGATATCTTAGTTTTTATGTCTGATAATTAATTATTTGAGTTTTATTTATTTTCAGCACTATTCTAAACCACAAATGTTAGTTTTTGTCAAATAAAAGAAAAACATTAAAAATATTTATTATTTACTTAGTGGCTTTAAGTAATTCCAGCTCTCAGAAATACCCAATTTATTTGACTCAACTCTACTCTTCACATTATTTATTATCATTCATTTGTCATAATATTTGTCACATTTATTTATAATATTTGTTTATCATATTCTTTTTGTTCGTCTACGGGCTGCACTCTACACTTCACGTTATTTATTTATCACTCATTTGTCATAATATTTGTAATATATCTTTATCATATTTCATTTATTCGTCTATAGGCTGCACTTTACACTTCACGTTATTTATTTATCACTCATTTGTCACAATATTTGTCATATATCTTTATCATATTTCATTTATTCGTCTATGGTCTGCGCAGCCATTATAAGGAAATCGGTAGCACACTTTTATTAATAATTTTTATTTGCGGCACTATTCTACCGACCTGTCCGGACATAATAATATTAATAATACAGGCATACTAGCCTTAAATGAGTTCCTTAGAACTTCATTTTAATATAAGGTCAATTTTAAGACTGGTGTCTCCAACGTTTTTCACGGGGGAAAACTCGTTCCGGCCATGATCAAAATGAAGGATCTGATCCTTATTCGTGCCTAACCCTATTGCTTCTGCGTAACTAATGGGCTTGTCCTTATTCTGCATATTAAATGCTTACTTTTCCTTTACTTACTTAATCTGGCCAAAAAAACTCGCTACGATAAATCATATAGATAATAAAATATCAGCTCTTGGTTGATCTGACCAATCGTATTACGATAATTTATTAACCAATGATTTCCTTCTACTACAATTTTCCTAGAAAATGTGCTATACTGCCTTTCAATATCCATTTTAACCTGCACTAAGTGGGACCATCTGGCTGCTATATTAGTAAGTTGACGTACCAAATTGACTTAAACATCATATTTAGCCAAAATGATTTTTAATACGTAACTTCTAATACGCTTTTCTTTCTTAACACCTTCTATCTTCGTCCGAGAGACTATAATACTCTTAAGTCGGAGTAAGAGTATAGATATTTATAGTCTGTGCCGTAGAGTATGTCTATCAAGTATATGTGTTATTATAAATGTATCAAGTATATGTGTGATTCAAAATCTATAAGTAAACCAATTACCTGTTACTAAAATTTAAGCCCGAAGAATTGATTTCATAAAAGTAACATAAATCTGTAAGTATGTACCTAAGTATCAGAAAAAAAGACATAAGTAAGATCACTCAAACATTAAAAATACAGTATAAATTAAATTGCAATTGACCTAATTCTATTGCTCGTGTAAGTACATCTCTCAAGTCAGCAATACGGTGGCGTACATGAGTACATGATCTATCTATCATACAGAGATCTACAGAGATCTATGTTGTCTACAACGGCTCTGATTTCTTAGCAACTAAATGAAAATACATAAGGTGCGTTGGGGTAACATCGAACGAGGTGTAAGATCGTACAAGTGGAATATTTGGCGAACTAAGCCATATTTTTTATTACCGGCAACATTGTGCACGACGCCATTTTGTTGTTGATCGATTGTCAGTTCTCGCTAGTCGCTCCGATGTGATGGACGTGTGTTTCGGGGCAAAAAACAAAACAAGGTAAATTTTCTAATTTTTTCGTCTGTCCGATCTTTCCCTAAAATTTTTGATTGCGTTTTTCTGTGAAAATATAGCGTTTTTTGTTAATTTGTAAAAGTAATTCTAAGTTTTCAATAGTTATAAATGCTTCTACATGATCAAAATAGGCCTAGGATTACTATTGGCAAAAATCCGGTGTTCCCCCTGACTGGTAAAGACCGGATAAAATTATCCGCTCTTGACCCGTTACAAAAATGGAAGTGGTTGTCAAACTTTTTTGAGTCATAAATATTTTTTGGTCAATTCAATTATTTTTGTCAGTATACAACGTGTATCTTTAAATGCGCAAAACCTGAAAGCAGTTTGTTCCTTAAACTGAACAACTTTTCCCAAGGAAAATAGGTCGAAATATGAAAAAAAATTTCACCTCCCATACAAATTTTCTGGGTCGGCTGGTAGGTACATTTTGTATGGGAGGACGAGGTTTTGCGCATTTAAAGATACACGTTGTATTCACAATGGCTATTTTTTACGCAACGGCTAAAAAAATAAAGAGGGGTCTCTCTGCTGTACCCACTGCTCCGTCGTCCCCTAGTGTGCCCTCGCTCCACTCTGCTGTACCCGCTGCTCCACTTAACTGTAGCTGATGTGCTTTTTATTTTATTTAATGACATTGTTGGTAAGGTGGTTTTAGTGGTCCGGCACCTTGGTCATTTTGGCACCTTGGTCATTACGCTCCGAAAGGCTCATAGGTTACTAGAACTTCCTGACTGACACGTCACAACATATCCCACACAAAAAAATCTATTCGATCTTCCCCCGACCTAACACAAAACAGTTTGAGAAACACAGAATCACCAAATTTCAGCCTGAGGGGCAAGACCGGATGCCCAAACTCAAAAAATATAATAAACAATTGGAACATCTATGTCTTTTAAATAATCAAAGATTTTATTTCTATACGTGTTAGTACGGAAAAGATCGGATAAATTCCTGCTATAGACTTTGTTCTACGTGTAATAGAGGTGGTTTTAAAAGTACGTCCGAACTTACCCCTTTACAGCAAAATTTTCATCATGCTCTGAAAAAAGTATAATGTGACTTTGCACAAGTGCAAAACGCCAAGTATTGAGTTTTAAAACAAAAACGATATTCAAGGTTAAGCTCCGTTTTATTGTCAATCATTTACTCCGTATTTTATCAATTTTGCGTTCATGGATGTCGAATAAATCAAGTTTTAGGAATAGTCCTCAAACTAGTCGAAAATCCGTCCGATGTTACCCCAACGCGCCTTATTATATAGATAGGTAAGTAAATCATAACATCACATATCGAACATTGTTTCTATGCGTATCTGAAACACACAATGTGTTTGATGCACGCTTTATTTGATCTTGGTAGGTACTGACGACACTGAACTTTGTAACTAGGTGTCAACTAAAGTTTCATCAACAATAATGTTCTAGAAAGAATATGAACACGTGTAAAATATTTCATTAAAATTCTAAATTTAAATAAAGCGTACCTATTCCCGTGCATATTTTTGTAAATTATCGTAATCTAGTCAAAGATGCATTAAGATAGTAAGGTTTTTGTAACTATAATAACCGAAATAAGATAATTTTAAAACATATTTAACCTGTATACAAGTTATGACTTACCAACCAATATAATTTTTTTTAAACCCATAATTTATTAACATACATTATACCTGTCACTAAAATAAAACTCCTTTATACTTGCTTACATTGAGGCGTAAGTACGGATAGAAATGACTCATAACTTCTCCTTTATCATTCTTTAGAACTTGCGGGGTAAATAAAACGTCAACGGCTTTTTGCGTTATCTGCCTCATACCTATACCTATGAACGTTTCCTTTTTATACTGTCTGATTCAAAATTCTACCTACTGAGATATGATTGAGACTACTAATTAGTTACTTACCGTTCAGATACCTTTCCTAAGGATAATAAGATCTTTGTGATCTTATTATCTTACCTTTAAATCCCACTCATATAAATAATACATTTGCTACAAGAACCAAATAATTATAGACTAGTTATCAACTTTTTGAATTTTACTTTTTATAATTGAAATGTTTTCTTAACGCTGAAAATATTGACTATTTAAAGTTTCTGTACTAAATTTCATGAAATAGGTAGCTCAAAATAATATTTTGTCTTATAACTTAAAAAAAAAAATCTTAGATAAACTGACGCCTTGGAATGAATTCATAAACTTATTCAATACGCTTAATTAATTATTAAGTGACTGCATTAACTACAACTAACAATGGGGTCTATAGAATTGACATTAGAATGCCTAGCATTTGAGTATAAATGTGTATAATTTATTATTATTATACGAAAATATTTGTTTAACAGCACATGTATTAAATGATTCAAAAAATATGTTTAACATTCACTCAATATTTCATATTAATAACTGTTTGTCACATAATATAAAATAACTTCACTCACTAATTATACCTCTATATAAAGAACTTGTATGCTTTCAAAAAAATATATCTTCACTTCAACAATTTATAAATTGAGAATTCCAATAATACGAATAATAAATCATTTGTAATTCAGTTTATTGAATATTATACGTAATCCATTTTATTTTATCCTTTTTAATTATGATTATTATTTTCACAAAATTGTGTATTTAAAAAATGATCACACTTGAAAACGAAAAATAACGTTGTTGTTGGTATATTGTTGGTGGTTCCTTGAAAGTCTGCATCGTAAAAATGTTCTGGGGGCAACTGTGCACTCACATGATAAATTATAAAAATAGGAAAACACTTACGGTTTGATACTGGTACTTTCTACACACCATGACACGCCGATATCACTGATGATCGCTCTTCTCTAACTTTCACAACCTGATATGTCCACATGTTGTAAATTGGACAACACTTCAGCCTGCCGCATCCACTTCCGTCTCGTACAACCTCCCGGCGCCCTGCTTACTCTGCACATCTTATATTTTCACCATCAACATCCGACTCCAACAACCTCCCGGCGTCCTGCAAATCTGCTCATCATACTTTCACCATCGACATCTGACACCAACTTTCTCCCTGCGCCCTGCAACTCTTCCTCAATCTATTGCATCTGACTGTTTTCTACTCCTGTATCATCACGTCATGTCTTCTTTTATTTAATATCTGGTATTTGAATTAAATTTAGGTTAATTTATCTCAATTGGATTTTCTTCTTTCATTGTTAATTTAGATACCGATAGGTTATATCATAGGTAGCTTCTGTCCAAATGTACCTATGTCATATCACAAGTATATGCTTTATTTCTCGGCAAAAAATAGTTCACTTTCACATAAAACTACATATTAAAATATAGGTTCCATTGTTAGTAGATAGTCCGCTTTACAAGTCACGTTGCAGTAATTTGACACTGCAGCACTCGTCCACTGGCGACATTCTTAGTCCGTGGGAACAAAGTTCACTGTTCGAATGGTTCGAAAAAACACTCAAAATTGTTCTTTAACACTTCGACTCCCCTAAACAACCAACCACATCAGAAACCACAGCTCAGCACTGCCAAAAAGCAGCGCTGGCAGGGTCGCCATGCGATGTTGGCTGTTAGGGGAGGATCAAGAGAAACACGTATGTGCAGTTCAGACGTATAATGGCGACTGACTGACGCTACAAGCTAACTTATACATAACTATAATATACCTAATAGTAGGGAGTGATGTGTCACCACAGTACAGTATCTCATAGACACTTAATATTCCTTAAATGAAGGTAGGTAAAGACTTTAAATTTTGTTGTAATATAGCCATAGTCCTGATTCTACGTTTTAATCATTTTAAGTTTCTAATGCTAAATTAAATCCCTAAACTAAGAGGTTTTAAGTGTGGCTATATTTTTGGGAAGTTTTTGACAGGAATATAATTTGATTATGACAATGCTAATTTTACGAAATTTAGTGTTGCAAAATTAAAAATATATAAAAGTGTTGCATGAAAACAAAAAATTTTTTATACACCACAAAAAAAATATTTTTCTTTTATTTGGTAAAATAATTCTTATATTTAACTATAGAAACAGGCCTGTCCCTGTTGGGGCTTTGAGGAGATTTTCTAAACACACCAAACTTGGTAGATGGATTGGCGAGCGCAGTACGCAATAATGTTTATTATAGGTATCATCAAATTTAAAAAAGGGTGACTTTCGGAGATGAACTTCAAACTTCTGCGTTTATTGTTCCTTTTTTTCTCACCTTTTATTAGAGTATATAAACCAACCAGACACCAGGGTTCATCGGGTCGTAGGACGACTCGGTGTCCCACACAAAAATAAAAAGTTAAATTCTGAAAGAGACTCCGTAGCATGGTTCACCCAAGCATAGTTTTTTGCTGTGGTACACCTAGTTCTGCCTGTTCCTGTATCTGTGTGGGTTGGAATCAGTGTCGTAACATCATATTTCTGCAGAATACGCCAGTATAGGTAATTACCTACCTACTGAACACAGAATTAACTAAAGTACATTTACTGGCGTATTCTGCAGATGTAAGTGGCATTATTCCAGCTAGTATAAGTAATAAATGAATATAATAATAATATAATCAACATGGTTAACCACCTTGGATTTCATGAACAAAGAAAAAAAGCAGACAATTTCGTAGTTTTATCTCTTAAAATCTTCATTTTAAAATTTGATGCTTTTATGGCAATATTTAACTCAAAATTCATCGTCTTAAAACCTTCCTGAAAGAGTATTATAAAATTGTCTCAAAAATACCATTTATATAATTGCATTCATTAGTTTCCCAGAGTTTTACAATTGTTCTCGATTGTAGGTAATAAAATAAATAACTTAATAGAACGTGGCAATTTAGGAACATATGGAAAAACAAAAAAAGAAGGCTTTGAAAAAAGAGAGGCAACGTCATGAGATTGCAGGGATGACGATATATACACCCAAAGGAGAGCCGAAAAGACCTGAAAGATAGTGAGTCGTTTCCTGTACCTACTTACCAATAAATGTTCATCAGTATTCTACATTATTATTGACTAGCTGGTGCCCGCGAATTTCGTATCGCCTACCTAAAATTACTCTTTTTTTTGGTGTCTTTGTACAAAGTACAGATCTTTTCTTTTTATTCAGATGCAAAATCCACCTTTTTATTCTGGGGAAAAATCTAGATTCTGGACATGCTAAGTTAACAATCCAGCTAATAAAAATCTACACTAATATTATAAAGAGGGAAGGGATTGAATAGGCTCCAAAACTAAAATATGTTACGGTTAAAATCCTACATTGATGAACATTGGCTATATAAAAATGTCTTATTCCCGCGGGAAAATGGTTAACAGCGGGTGAAACCGCTGGGCGGACCGCTAGAAATAATACATTCCATCAGAATGAGGACTCATACTTTTTCTTCAAAAATAAAAAAACCGGAGTCGGACTCGCGCACGAAAGGTTCCGTGCCATTATCTATAAAAACCCGCAAAAAAAAAAAACACGTGTTTTGTATGGCAGCCCACGTATTTTTTTTCTTTTTTTTGTATTTGTTGTTTAAGCAACAACAGAAATACAACATCTGTAAAAATTTCAACTGTCTAACTTTCGCAAATAATGAGTTATAGCCTCCATACAAAAAAACAAAAAGATTTTAAATATTTACTTTATTCTAATTTTAAGTATTTGTTGTTATAGTGGCAACAGAAATACATCATGTGTGAAAATTTTAACTGTCTAGGTATAACGGTTCAGGAGATACAGCCTCGTAACTGTAGGACGGACGGACGGACGGACAAACAGACGACGGACAGCCGAGCCCCAGTAATAGGGTTTCCGTTATTACCCTTTGGGTACGTAACCCTAAAATAGAAACTTTGTACCACTTAATGTGGGACAACCTGTATAACGAATAATACTGTTTTCATGTGTTACAGCCCATACATTTACGGTTGGAGTATCGAGGACTGGTGGTTGTAATCCTTGGGAAGAATAACGTTAACGAGCAAAGTCGGTAAAACACTAACATGTCAAAAAATAATCAAATTGATCATAAATTGATGACTCTGAGCCCAGGGTTCAGCGGGTCGTTCATAGACTTCTTGACAAGAACAATTGAATGATGAATAACTTTAAAAGTTGAATAACTCAAAAATAACAAAAAAAAAAAAAAAGGAGTCCGGGAGACCTGCCCAGGTCGATACTTCAAATTACTTTTTTAATTTTTCGCCTTTGTAGGTCGCGTCGCGTGAAAAACCTACAATCACAAACAACAATTTACAGCTTATATGGACGCATGTTACCATAAGCGACAAAATAGTGATTTTACAGTCTCGGAGTGTTTTTTTGGGATATTTGTTTACTGTTCACGTATTTATAAAGGTACGCAAGTCAAATCTACGTTTCAGTATTGCCAAATCATATAATGTAGTTCAGCATTCACGATAATGTTCCAGAAAATAACAGTTTATAAGCAAAAAATCTTGATTCGTTCCTAGGGTGGGTGAGGGAGAGTTGACCCATTTTGCCTACGGGACACTTGAGCAGTGGTCAAGTTTCCCTTTACATCGGAACTTCTATCTTCAAAACTTCTATAATCAAAATCAGACTTAATTTTAAGTCACAGAAAAAAATTGTTATCATACGCTATTGAAAATATTTCATATAAATTGGTTTTGACGATTTTTGAGGCAGCAGAGATCTCCAAATTAAGGCTTAATTTATGTTAAGATACGCTATTGTCTCGTAAAAGAGTTGCATTCGAATAATTTTCAGTGGGTTAATTGGTTCGGAGATCAAATGAAGTTATCTTATTATATGAAGTACATTTTAATTATGAATTCGAATCTTTAATTAATTTTATGCTTAATTTGATTTATTATACCTTGTCATAAAGGCAAGTGTACCGCACCTATGGGCAAGTCTCCTGCCGTTAAGGACTTTGTTGTTGTTGCAGTGCAGCGGACTCTCTGCAGAATGTAGACAATTTATTTTTTGGGCAAGTTAGTGTTTTACCAATTTTACTCGAATTATATTCATCCATTGACCGCGGCCAGGTAGCTGCGTCCCTAAGTTTACAAGAAAATGTAAACCGATTCATCCAAACATCCGACAATTTTCATGTAAACTAGCTGGCCACCGGGGGCTGCCGGATCAATATAATTCGAGACTTAGATATAAATTACATTATAAAAATTAAACAATTATTTCAAAACATATTTTTCAATTATTTATTTAAACTTATTACAAAATATAATTTGATAAAATCTTCTTTCTTGTCAGACTTTCAGTACAATATTTATGTTTTCATTAGCTAACGATCAGATATTTGTATTATAGTTTCTACGAAAGAACGAAAGCTAATTGAAATAAATCAGATAGTTATTTTTTGTAATCTTTCATAAAATCATAATCAACTAATATTCTGACCGTTATCTATGAAAAAGTATAATAAATCACCACAGTTATATGATTATACTTTTGAGGCTCGAATTATATTCGTCCGTCTGTCGAATAGAATTACAAGCGTCCGCTACCGCTAGTCGCAGGCGGTCACCTTCTTGTCAACTTGTGGCGAACGGCGAAGAATGTTATTCGAGCCCTTTATCAATGTGAACATCTTGTTTTTAATAACAAGAGCAGGAATTATAGCAAGCGTTCTCAATAGAACAAAAAGAAATAAGTGATACGATATAAAGGTGATTTGCTGATTGTTGTCGAACGTTTTTGAGGTTGGGGGCTGTTAGTGGGCACTTTCAAAGGAACAATTCCAAAACAAGGCGTCGTCGTATTCAGTTATAGTCTGTCAAATGTGCTGTCAAATTTTGAGCTTATTTTCCTATGGTGGCAAAATAAGCTTAAGGGTCTGTTTCGTCAAAAAACACCCATTCTGAGGGAAAAGTCATGCCTGACAGCCTTGCGACAATTTCATATTTGTCATTGCCACCCCTTATTATGAGTTCCCATCTTCCCACCCACCACACCTTCACGTTTGTCATTTTTTATTCCTTTTACATCTTTGCTTGATGATGTTTGTCAACGTTGTTATACAGGGTGTTAGGAAAAGTACTGCGTTCCTTTCACGGAATGAACCAGCCCATGAAACTGAAATTTTTTCTCTAAGAAACATAGGGCGAAATATATAAAAAAAACTACAACCTACGCCTACATTTTTTTTCCTCATATTTCGACCCATGTTTCTAAGGGAAAGTTTTTCAGTGTCATGGGCTGGTTAATTCCTTGAAAGGAACGCAGTACTTTTCCTAACATTCTGTATAGGGTGAAATTTTTCTAGTGACCGATAGCGAAATCTCAAGACGGGCTGGTGATAAGGAACAACTTTCGCCTAGGAACATAGGTTGAAATATGACGAAAATATTTTGAGTTTACATAGTAACTCAAATCAGCTGATCGGCAATTTTGTATGGACCTCCCATATTATTTTTCGAATTTCGACCTATGTTTCTAGGGGAAAGTTGTTCGATACCGCTAGCCCGTTTTGAGTGTTCGCTATTGGCCACTAGTTAAAAATTTCACCTTATAGAATTAAAATCATAATTCCTTCATAATTCATGTCACAACATATCACAGATATAATATAATTAATCTCGCAAATATCAATAGCATAATAATAAGTAACATTATCAACCACATTATACTTATTACATCGTCAATAATTATCAGAAATGATTCATCATTAAGTGAATGTTTTTTATGTACTTATACATCTAAAGTAGCCACTGATCTCTCAAACTGTGGCGCTTATATTTAGCTAACAATTGTTATTTAGAATGACTAATCCAATGACAAAGTTAAAGAAACAATGACAAATCCAGTAACAAATTCAAAGAAACAATGACAAATCCAGTGACAAATTCAAAGAAACAATGACAAAGTGGAAGCAAAAGGGAGGCCCTTTCCCTGCAGTGGGACATTGGCTCAAAATAATATTATTTATAAATGACAAATCATATTGCGTAGCTTGTAAGAATAATTTTGTACTTGGTATCGAATTGACTCGTCGACCACGCAATGTACATTGAATTCTTATTGTAATAAACATTTGTCAGCTTTACGAAAAGATCCCCTGGCCTACCTCGACTTTCTGACAACCAAAATGGTACGTATTTAAAAATATGGGGACGAAGTGATTTCAATCATTTATTGAATCATAATAAAAAGAAGAAGTCAGAAGACCTACTGTATTACAACTTACAAACGAGGCCGCTTGGGAGATCTCATTAAAATAAAACAGTAGCTGAATCATATAGCATCAATCCTCTAAGCCTCTACAACATGATTGATGCATACAGCATTTACCCGAACGAATCCATTTATCCTTAAACAACTGCTCTATACAGCTTCTTACGGGAGGGCAAAGATTGTTGGAATGGAACCAACGAATGGCACTGCGAGCCAGTCATTTGAAAAAAAAGATTAAAATATTACATTCTTTACGCGGGGAAGAAAGAGCCATTAACTAACAAGGTTGTAGTTAGAGGCCCGAAGCGATTCAGTACATATAAGTTAGATATCGTACTTTCTTCCAAATTATAGATAGTGCTTACACTTCACCTACGAGTATAAGAAACATAACAACATTTTAATATAACCCAAATTAATGCCACGAAAAATCCAAAGCATATGCAATATTCAATCAAGCCGTCTTTCATTTTGTCTGCTAAAATATTGGCGACACGTTCCGTTTTACGAGAGCCTTATTTGTTGCATCAATGTATTATTACTCCCAAGGGAGGAAAATTATTTGTGTGTATTATTCCTTCCCGCTAATTTGAAACGTGAACAATAATTCACGTTTTAGATTTGAAAAATCTAAAAGGCACTTTCTATGTAGGTGGAATATAAAATTAATATTAAAATGAAAGCGTATGAAAGATTGTACCTCCCAAATAATGACTAGCAAGTTTATTATAGGAGGTTTTTTATTTTGACATATGTTCCTTGGGGAAAGTTGCTCATTCACATTATTAGGCAGGCTGGTTCGCCTGGTACTTTCTTAGGTACTTAGGTACTATAGATCACAAGATATGAAGATCTATCTACTGGCTTACAATTAATTCTTAGTTTTAACAAAGCTATTCTAAACATAAGGCACCATTGCTTCATAAACTTTAATTACCTATTTGTGTAACAAAACGACTACCTAGCTTTAGCACCTAAGTACTTATTCCTTTTTTGGATAGCAAAACTTAACAATACTAAGTTATTTAATACAAAGATCATTTCCCAATAGCAACATAGTATGGCAAATAAATGATTCAGCTTAAATTACATTTAAAGCAGGGAATTATTTGATAAGTACTATAATTTTTGTCATTTTAATTTGGTATTTTTCTTTCGGTGAACAATGTTTTGCCTGTCAATTACGTAAGGACAACATGCTGGAGCAACATAAAATGGTGTGTTTTTATTTCAATAACCATAAATATTGTACAAGTATCAAATAACTGTAAAAAAATACCATTACCAAGCCTGTAGTCCGAGTAAACAATTCTTGCATCAGAAAATGGTGTTGCAATAAAATAAAATATGTATAATTCGTTTCATTTGTCACCGACTTTTTGCCATGGGATAATTAGTCATTTGGTTTATTTGTTGTCAATCAATGTACTGTCGAATGATGTTGGCAGCTTCCAGTTCCCCCATGTCCTGCAAGTGCATCGCGAGGCTCCGAGACGAGAGGTTGTCACCGGATTCCTGAAATACAATATTTTCATTGGTGAAATATACCCTGGCAGAAGCTTACTCATCACTGCAGAGCATACAGCCTCTTCTTTATTCAGCCTTGAAATTTTACAAAAGTTTGAGGGTCAATCAGATAACTGAGTATCACTATAGTGACAGGTTGTCAGACCATCGCCTAAAATTGCAATACACATCTGACCTTCGAGTCCCTTAATCGCCTCTTACGACACCCATGGGTAAGAAATGGGGTGATGCTATTCTAAGCCAGCAACACATGGTAAACGGTATTCCTGAAATTACAATTCCAATATTTTTATTTTTTATTAAAGATGGGTTTGCTCTTGTCTCTAGTCTAGGTCATAGGACAGAGACAGAGTCTAAGATGGAGCGAGCTCACCCAGAAGAAGCCTGTTCACTCTTACTTTGAAGAGATTAGGGTTGTATGCGTTTGGAAACACATTGGTGAAATGACTTACCCTGGGGGGAGGCTTACTATTCATCAACACCCCACATCCACCCACTGCAAAGCATACAGAGTTATGTTTTATTCAGCCAGGAAATTTTACAGGGTGATCCTACTCATGATTCTGAACAACTTTTATTTTGGGGTCACTTACGAAATAGCGAAAAAAAATCCAGCTCTTCCACACATTTTGTTCGAGTAGGAATGAATTTGTCTATGGAGCAGCAGTTTCTTTTTCGCGATTTTGCACGCACTGTACCTTGACGTGGTGCAGTAGCGTGGCTAACTGGCGCCACGGCCCCCTAGCGTCCAGTAGCGCCGCACTGTACCTTGACGTGGTGCAGTAGCGTGGCTAACTGGCGCCACGACCCCCTAGCGTCCAGTAGCGCCGCACTGTACCTTGACGTGGTGCAGTAGCGTGGCGGCGGGGCTGGCGGTGTTGCTGTACCAGCTGAGCAGCGAGTCTGCATGCAGCCGCGTGGCTAACTGGCGCCACGACCCCCTAGCGTCCAGTAGCGCCGCACTGTACCTTGACGTGGTGCAGTAGCGTGGCGGCGGGGCTGGCGGTGTTGCTGTACCAGCTGAGCAGCGAGTCTGCATGCAGCCGCGTGGCTAACTGGCGCCACGACCCCCTAGCGTCCAGTAGCGCCGCACTGTACCTTGACGTGGTGCAGTAGCGTGGCGGCGGGGCTGGCGGTGTTGCTGTACCAGCTGAGCAGCGAGTCTGCATGCAGCCGCGTGGCTAACTGGCGCCACGGCCCCCTAGCGTCCAGTAGCGCCGCACTGTACCTTGACGTGGTGCAGTAGCGTGGCGGCGGGGCTGGCGGTGTTGCTGTACCAGCTGAGCAGCGAGTCTGCATGCAGCCGCGTGGCTAACTGGCGCCACGACCCCCTAGCGTCCAGTAGCGCCGCACTGTACCTTGACGTGGTGCAGTAGCGTGGCTAACTGGCGCCACGGCCCCCTAGCGTCCAGTAGCGCCGCACTGTACCTTGACGTGGTGCAGTAGCGTGGCGGCGGGGCTGGCGGTGTTGCTGTACCAGCTGAGCAGCGAGTCTGCATGCAGCCGCGTGGCTAACTGGCGCCACGACCCCCTAGCGTCCAGTAGCGCCGCACTGTACCTTGACGTGGTGCAGTAGCGTGGCGGCGGGGCTGGCGGTGTTGCTGTACCAGCTGAGCAGCGAGTCTGCATGCAGCCGCGTGGCTAACTGGCGCCACGGCCCCCTAGCGTCCAGTAGCGCCGCACTGTACCTTGACGTGGTGCAGTAGCGTGGCGGCGGGGCTGGCGGTGTTGCTGTACCAGCTGAGCAGCGAGTCTGCATGCAGCCGCGTGGCTAACTGGCGCCACGGCCCCCTAGCGTCCAGTAGCGCCGCACTGTACCTTGACGTGGTGCAGTAGCGTGGCGGCGGGGCTGGCGGTGTTGCTGTACCAGCTGAGCAGCGAGTCTGCATGCAGCCGCGTGGCTAACTGGCGCCACGGCCCCCTAGCGTCCAGTAGCGCCGCACTGTACCTTGACGTGGTGCAGTAGCGTGGCGGCGGGGCTGGCGGTGTTGCTGTACCAGCTGAGCAGCGAGTCTGCATGCAGCCGCGTGGCTAACTGGCGCCACGGCCCCCTAGCGTCCAGTAGCGCCGCACTGTACCTTGACGTGGTGCAGTAGCGTGGCTAACTGGCGCCACGGCCCCCTAGCGTCCAGTAGCGCCGCACTGTACCTTGACGTGGTGCAGTAGCGTGGCTAACTGGCGCCACGGCCCCCTAGCGTCCAGTAGCGCCGCACTGTACCTTGACGTGGTGCAGTAGCGTGGCTAACTGGCGCCACGACCCCCTAGCGTCCAGTAGCGCCGCACTGTACCTTGACGTGGTGCAGTAGCGTGGCGGCGGGGCTGGCGGTGTTGCTGTACCAGCTGAGCAGCGAGTCTGCATGCAGCCGCGTGGCTAACTGGCGCCACGGCCCCCTAGCGTCCAGTAGCGCCGCACTGTACCTTGACGTGGTGCAGTAGCGTGGCGGCGGGGCTGGCGGTGTTGCTGTACCAGCTGAGCAGCGAGTCTGCATGCAGCCGCGTGGCTAACTGGCGCCACGGCCCCCTAGCGTCCAGTAGCGCCGCACTGTACCTT
Organism: Tuta absoluta; assembly: GCA_027580185.1. Lineage (NCBI taxonomy): Eukaryota > Metazoa > Arthropoda > Insecta > Lepidoptera > Gelechiidae > Tuta > Tuta absoluta. Next base: position 4,266,428 of record JAQAHW010000004.1, read on the forward strand.
GACGTGGTGCAGTAGCGTGGCGGCGGGGCTGGCGGTGTTGCTGTACCAGCTGAGCAGCGAGTCTGCATGCAGCCGCGTGGCTAACTGGCGCCACGGCCCCCTAGCGTCCAGTAGCGCCGCACTGTACCTTGACGCGGCGGGGCTGGCGGTGTTGCTGTACCAGCTGAGCAGCGAGTCTGCATGCAGCCGCGTGGCTAACTGGCGCCACGGCCCCCTAGCGTCCAGTAGCGCCGCACTGTACCTTGACGTGGTGCAGTAGCGTGGCGGCGGGGCTGGCGGTGTTGCTGTACCAGCTGAGCAGCGAGTCTGCATGCAGCCGCGTGGCTAACTGGCGCCACGACCCCCTAGCGTCCAGTAGCGCCGACACCGCTCCTATGTACAACGGCAGCTCGGCTAGGCCCGTTTCTGGTTCCTGTTGAAAATGTTGTAGCTTAAACCGCGTTGAAAACAGTATCGTGCACGAACGAAATACAAAGAGGACATTGCGCAAGTCATTCAAGACATGAGAGGGGTTATAACTTTTTAAGCACCCGCGATCACTTTCACTCATTTTAAGTATTAGACCGGGTCTATCGCGATAGTATTTAGGTAAATATTAGTAATTTACCTGTGTCCCGACGTTTCAATACAGTTTCATGTGAGTCAACCCGCGACCACAATACATGAAACTGTATTGAAACGTCGGGACACAGGTAAATTACTAATATTTACCTAAATACTATCGCGATAGACCCGGTCTAATACTTAAAATGAATGGGAGGGGTGAAGGGGAAGGGAAATTTACTCTAAACCACATAGCAAAATATACTTTATTTCAGTACTATTATAATTTATTATTCTCTTTATAATCCCGTACCGTAAGCTCGCCATCTATCGGAAAACTAGAAAACTATATTCTCCGCTAGGCGCATTAAGTTCTACCATATTCTGCCACTACTCACCAGATGTCTCGTCAAATTAAAAACTATGCTACTCCACGATAGATGGCGGGGCAGTAATGGAACATTCTAGATGCAATAATTAAAATTTGTATACAAATAACACTTTTTCGGCCGTGTTTTCGTTCGTTTTAATTTGTTAGTCGAACTTTTGCATTGTAACACTCTGCACTTCATTTTAATAGTATATTTAGTATTTTACGGTTTGTATTCGTAAAATAATTTAACGTGATCGCTTGGTAGTGACACGAGTTCAACTGACGCGAGCGACACTCTGCGGCAAATAGCTAGAAGCCGCATGTAGACCACCTAGCGACAGGTCTTTTTGTATTTCGTCCGTGGTATCGTGTCTACTCGGTAATATTTCTTAAGCGGCTATTACACTAGGTTGAATACCGTGTACGGTTCGGCATACATTGCTGGTTTATTGTAACGACACCCATTTAATATCCAGCAATGTATGCCGGACCGTGCACGAGATTTAGGTTCAAAGATATTTATTTTCTCATTAAAAACACAAAGTCACTTACATGAGAATATACAATAATATAAATTAGAAAAAATAGAAGTACGTCGTTCAATTCGTCACATACAGTCCAGATTCTCAACACATAACAGTGTAACTACTATTACCTATATATTCCGTGGTAATACTTAGTAATAAGTAGATGTTTTAAACTGAAAGTCCGAAACCTTGTAATTGTTTACCTTTCCGCAAGAAATCACTCATACCACTTTTAAGTTTAATTGCATTTAATTTTAGTAAGAACGTAATTCGATAGTTTAGATTTAAATTTATTAAACGATTCCACTTTTTTTAGTAATGACGGTAGATTGTTATAGATCTTTGCGCCTTCGTAAGTGAACATACGTTTGCCGTAATTTGTTCGAATCTTAGGCAGTACCAGGTAGCTTGCGCGTCTTGTGCTTCGTTTAGACACGTTTTTGATTTGGGTAAGTGGAATTGATGATTGTATGTATTTGTGTAGGATTTTGTGTATTAGTAAGCAAGTGTGGTAAGTATATAGTTGAGTGATGTTCATAAAGCCAGTTTCTTTATAGATTTTGGAAGTTGGTGTTAAATACGCGTAATGGAATAACATTTTTATAAGTTTATTCTGTATGGTTTGTATTTCAGCTAGTTTGGTTTTATGTGCACTACCCCAGATTTCGATAAGGTAAGTAAGATGTGATTTCACTAGCGAGTTGTATATAAAAACACGAACTTTTCGTGGTATAGAACGAACTATTCCACGTAAAGAACCCATCAAAGAAGAAAGCTTTTTCTTTATATAGTCAATATGCGCACCCCATGTTAATTTGTTGTCTAGCTTTAGTCCCAAGTATTTTTCTACAGGTTTTTCTGCAATCAGTACATTATTAACATGTAAAGGTTTGTGAGGAAGTACCGGTTTGTTTTTTGCCCTGAAGATAACATAAGAAGTCTTTGCAGTATTAATCGTCAGTAAGTTTGACTGTAACCATATAACAAGAGTGTTAAGATCTTGTTGTGCTAAATCCACAATATCGTTGATGGAAGACCCAAAATAGAAAAGACAAGTGTCGTCCGCGTATAGTGTTATATGGCCGTGTAATCCTAAGTCAACGATATCGTTGATGTAGATTAAGAAAAGTAGGGGCCCCAAGATGGACCCTTGAGGTACACCGAAACTGACAGGGAGGGCTTCACTTTCATAATTACCAATTTTAACTATCTGTTTTCGATGATTTAGGTATGATTTGAAGATATTAAGTGCATTACCAGTTATTCCTATATTCTGGAGCTTGGTTTCTAGCAGTTTATGGCTCACTGTGTCGAAAGCTTTTTTTAGGTCGACAAATATACCCAATGCAATATTTTTCATATCAATGTTTTGTTTTACCTTTGTCACCAAATCAACCGTCGCCGCTACAGTATTACTTTTTGGTCTAAAACCAAATTGACGCTCAGTTATAAACTGGATTGACTCAAGATACGATTCTAAACGTTTGTGTAATACCTTTTCCAGTACTTTTGACAGTACTGGAAGTACTGAGATTGGCCTATAATTGCCTGGATCAGTTTTTGACCCAGATTTGTGTATCGGGCTGACTTTAGCTAGCTTCAGTGAATCCGGAAACTGTCCTTGCTTAAGAAGATCGTTAATACAATCAGTTACAATCGGTGCTATGAAGGATTTTAAGCATTTTACAGCTTTCGTACTGATTCCGTCTATACCTGCACTAGAGCTTGGATCTAAGTTGTTGATTATTTTAGATATTTCGACAACAGTAACAGGGCGTAAATCATTTAGAGTTGTGTTTTCTGATTTTATAAACGTGTTATGTATGCTGTGGAAATGGGCCGGGATTTCATTTGCAAGTATCGATCCTATAGAGGCAAGATAATGGTTAAATGTATTAAATGTATTGTAGATTTAGACTAGTGTAATAGTCGTTTTAAATAAAAAAAGCGCTGTCACTTTCCGTCAAATAGGTTTAGAAAAGGAAAGTAGATATCTAAGTCATGACATGTTTAAAAATGTCTATGATGTCATCACCATTTCTTATCATTCAGTCGCCATCTTTTTTATCGTCGCCTTATTTTGACAGACAACGAGAATTTTGCGTCATTTTTAAAAGACAATTTTAGTCGCCTATCCTTTTCTTAACCTATTTTTACGGCGCATTAATGACTCCACTATGATGACCGTCAAATCATAGTGGACCGTGAAACCATTGGGTTAACTGAAAGTAAGTATTTATCTATTTATTTATTTATTACAACAGTTTACAATTATAACAGGGTAAAACTAAAAATTGTACACCAACAAAGTATCGTATAGCTTGATAATCAAACAATGTTGTAACTTACTTTTATTTTTTACATATAGTTATAACCGTGTTAGAATGGGGTCTGGTGACCTATGACACCTGGTTTAGTAGTTTACACCGTCCCGAAACCTAGTTTAGGCGCCAGTCTCACAATTCTGTTCAAATTGTATTAGCAAGTTAAGAATTCACTATAGTGTATAATTATTATTTTATTGTGTCATACATAACTTTTGTACTAATTTGTGAGAAAATAAATGAATTTCTTTTTACTTATAATAACATTCAAATAGTATTGTGACCGTTACAAAAAAAACCGTTAATTATGATTAATTTTATTAGTCTACACTAGATTTTAGAACTTGAACAAAATCTTATATAAATAAGCTTGTACTTGTAACTAATTTTAAGTTTTCACGTTTTGTATGAATGTGTAGAATAAGTAATTGCTGAACGTTACGAATGTGTACAATATAGTGATGCATTTGTTTTTCAAGTTGGATCTTGTAATAGTGTTCTGGCTTCTCCCTTGTCGGAAGTAGCCAGAATGCTGTACAGGGTTGTATTGATAGGTCTTCGCAGAAGACGAAAGCACCTTCCGCGGGCACCATCAGTATAGTTTATTTCTTTATTCTTTTTTATTTTGTGATTTATACTATGTGTTGCACAATGGAGTGGCATTGTCATATTTTGACAAAACTCCTTAAATAAAGATAAAAAAAAAAAGTAATTGATCAACGTTACGAATGTGTACAATAAGTAATTGATGAATGTTACGAATGTGTAGAATAAGTAATTGCTGAACGTTACGAATCTGTAGAATAAGTAATTGATGACCGTTACGAATGTGTAGAATAAGTAATTGATGAACGTTACGAATGTGTAGAATAAGTAATTGATTAACGTTACGAATGTGTAGAATAAGGAATTGATTAACGTTACGAATGTGTAGAATAAGTAATTGATGACCGTTACGAATGTGTAGAATAAGTAATTGCTGAACGTTACGAATGTGTAGAATAAGTAATTGATGACCGTTACGAATGTGTAGAATAAGTAATTGATGAACGTTACGAATGTGTAGAATAAGTAATTGATTAACGTTACGAATGTGTAGAATAAGGAATTGATTAACGTTACGAATGTGTAGAATAAGTAATTGATGAACGTTACGAATGTGTAGAATAAGTAATTGATTAACGTTACGAATGTGTAGAATAAGTAATTGCTGAACGTTACGAATGTGTAGAATAAGTAATTAATGAACGTTACGAATGTGTAGAATAAGGAATTGATAAACGTTACGAATGTGCCGAAGTTACGAATGTGTAGAATAAGTAATTGATGAACGTTACGAATGTGTAGAATAAGTAATTGATGAACGTTACGAATGTGTAGAATAAGTTATTGATTAACGTTACGAATGTGTAGAATAAGTAATTGATGAACGTTACAAATGTGTAGAATAAGTAATTGATGAACGTTACGAATGTGTAGAATAAGTAACTAATAAACGTTACGAATGTGTAGAATAAGTAATTGGTGAAGATTGTGAATGTGTAGAATAAGTAATTGATGAACGTTACGAATGTGTAGAATAAGTAATTGATCAACGTTACGAATGTGTAGAATAAGTAATTGATGAAGGTTACGAATGTGTAGAATAAGTAATTGATGAACGTTACGAATGTGTAGAATAAGTAATTGATCAACGTTACGAATGTGTAGAATAAGTAATTGATGAAGGTTACGAATGTGTAGAATAAGTAATTGATGAACGTTACGAATGTGTAGAATAAGTAATTGCTGAACGTTACGAATGTGTAGAAAAAGTAATTGATGAACGTTACGAATGTGTAGAATAAGTAATTGATGAAGGTTACGAATGTGTAGAATAAGTAATTGATGAAGGTTACTCACGCCCTCGTCAGCTGACTCGAAGTCGTCGTCGGGCTCGGACTTGACGTCGTCATCGCCGAGCGGCGGGAACACCGCCCGCAGCGCCGGCACCACCTGCGCCAGCCGCCACGCGGACAGCCCGCCGTTCTCGTGCTTCAGAGGGTCCGCCTAAGGCATAAACGTCACCGAGAATTAGAAACCGTGATGCCGTGTGATGCCGGCTTGGAATAGCATCACCCCATTTCTTCTTAGGTACTCGAGGGTGTGCATTGCAATTTTAGGCGATAAGCTGACAACCTGTCACTATGGTCATACACAATTTTCTGATGGACCCTCAAATATTTGTCAGACCTGGCGTAAATGTACATTTTTGCGGTCGTTTACCCCGCAAGGGATTTTAGGCGTGATATATGTATGTGTGAAATAGAAAGAAAGAAGGAAAACACATTGATTTGCCTGCCTGCTACACCGAGGGTCGTGGGTTCGATCCCCACAAGACACACATGTTTGTTAAGTCATTTTTAAATATTTGTGTTTAGTCTGGGTGTTTCTATGTATAATATGTATTTATGAATATCAGATATCTAGTTCTCATGGTACAAGCTTTGCTTAGTTTGGGGCTAGATGGCGCTGTGTGAATTGTTCAGAATATTTTTTTCTTTTCGGCCCACACAACACAACAACAAAAAAGACTACATTAAAACTTAAGCTATCGTAACCACAGGTTATAACGCTAGGCCTTAAATGACAGTGGGCAAAATTGTATGGAACTTGGTCCAAGAACCTCCACTATTGAGACTTATTGGAAATGGAAGAACACACTTATCAGATTATCCGAGACAAGTATTACCGAAATCTGCACCGGGATTTCTTTTTTATGGTCACTTGAAGTTACTATAAAAATATTCTTAAAAAATGATTTTAACAGGAGCGTGATATTTATTTTGACAGATTTTATTGATATTGCGTGTCTCTCGAATGTGCCACAATGTAAACTCCATGTAACGAATCTCCACATAACGTCAAACTCTCCAAAACATTCAAATAACATGACTTTGGTTTGAAAAAAGTGGTCCAAGACCTTCCACTGTTGAGACATATTTGAAATGGAAGTACATACTTGTCAAATTATTCAAGACAAGTTTTATCGAAATCATATAGATATGTATTAGTTATAGCACACACAGTATATACTTTCATATCCATTAAGTCTCAACAGTAGAGGTTCTGAGGCCACTTTTTCCAAACCAAAATCATGTTATTTAAATGCATTTCATGGAGTTTACACTGTATTACATTCGACTGACACGCAATCTCTATATTAATGTGTCACAGACAAGTATGTACTTCCATTTCCAATAAGTCTCAACAGTGGAAGGTCTTGGACCACTTTTTTTAAACCAAAGTCATGTTATTTGAATGTTTTGGGGAGTTTGACGTTACATGGAGTTAAGATTGTTTTACATTCGAGAGTCACGCAATGTCACTATAAATGTGTCAAGAGAAATTGCACGCTCCACTCAAAATTATTTTTAAGAATATTTTTATGGTCACTCTAAGTGACTATAAAAAAAAATCCGCAGCCGATTTCGATAAAACTTGTCTCGAATAATCTGACAAGTATGTATTTCCATTTCCAATTAGTCTCAACAGTGGAGGTTCTTGGACCACTTTTTCAAACCATGTTATTTGACTGACACCTAATATCAATATTAATGTGTCACAGACAAGTATGTACTTCCACTTCCAATAAGTCTCAACAGTAGAAGGTCTTGGACCACTTTTTTCAAACCAAAGTCATGTTATTTGAATGTTTTGGGGAGTCTGACGTTATGTGGAGTGTCGTTACATGGAGTTTACATTGTGGCACATTGGAGAGACACGCAATATCAATAAAATCTGTCAAAATAAATAGCTCGCTCCAGTTAAAATCATTTTTGAACAATATTTTTATAGTAACTTCAAGTGACTATAAAAAAGAAATCCCGGTGCAGATTTCGGTAATACTTGTCTCGGATAATCTGATAAGTGTGTTCTTCCATTTCCAATAAGTCTCAATGGTGGAGGTTCTTGGACCACTTTTGCCCACTGTCCTTTACATTATGATGTATCACATACATACAACACGCCTTGCGGGGAAGGCAGAGCTTCAACGGGCGTAAAATGCGGACATTTAAGCCACGTCTGACATATATTTAAAGGTCATTCGGAAAATTGTGCATCGCCATAGTGATAGGTTGTCAGCCCATCGCCTAAAATTGCAATACACACCCTCAAGTCCCTCAGTTGACTCTTATAACTCCCACGGGAAAGAATTGGGGTGATGCTATTCCAAGCCGGCATACAAACGTCACCGTAAAACCAACCAATGTTTATAAATGTCATCCTACTTATATTATAAATGCGAAAGTTTGTATGTTTGTTTGTAACTTCTCCGCGCAAAAATTACTGAACCGATTGTAATGAAATTTGGCACACATATGAAGATAACATGGATTAACACATAGGATAGTTTTTATGAGTACGCGGGCAAAGCCGCCGGTAACAGCTAGTAATATATATAGGGCGAATTTTTACTAGTTACTGTTAGCAAAATCTCAAGACGGGCTGGTGATAAGGAACAACTTTCTCAAAGGATCATAGGTTGAAATGATGATGATCTGCCTGCCCTTATCCCAATTTATTTGGGGTCGGCGCAGCATGTTTTTTTCTTCCATTCATCTCTATCAGCTGTCAAATCTTCGTTTAGCTTCATATCATCTTTTATACAATCCATCCAAACGTTTTTTAGGCCTTCCTTTCCTTCTGCTTCTATCCACATTCATATTCAATACTTGTTTTGTCACATGATTTTCCTCCCTCCTCATAACATGCCCATACCACGATAAACGACTACTTCTCATCTTTTCTGTAACTGGCGCTACTTTTAAACTCCCTCTAATATACTCATTCCTTATTTTATCTATTCTTGTTACACCGCACATCCATCTAAGCATTCTCATTTCAGATACATGTAATCATAAATATATTGAGTTTCCATAGTTCTCAAATCAGCTAATCGGATATTTTGTATGAGAGGTCTAATTTTGACTTACGTTCATTGGGGATGTTCCTTATCCCCAGCCCGTCTTTAGTTTCGCTATCGGTCACTATAAATGGATATTCCTTTCCTACAAGCTGCACTTGTACTTTCCATCTTCTAGATCATGGCTGTTACCTTTTTATTGGCCGTGTGATGCCGGCTTAGAATAGCATCAGCCCATTTCTTTCCCGTGGGAGTCGTAAGAAGCGACTAAGGGACTCGAGGGTGTGTTTTGCAAATTGAGGCGATGGGCTGACAACCTGTCACTATGGTGATACAAGATATTCCAAATGACCCTCAAATGTTTGTCAGACGTGGCGTGAATGTGCGTTTTTTACAGCCGTTTATGCTCTGCCTACCCCGTAAGGGATCATAGGCGTGATATGCCGCGTGTTACAGAATAACAATTAAAGCCGAGAGGTCGTAAAAGGGACCCTTGTAAAGAGTCTATTGACAAAAAACTTAAGCCGTAGTGTCGATTTCGAAAATTACGGAAAATATATTTTTATATTAAAATATTTAAGAAATATATCGTTGCATCGCAGCACTAATTTGACAGTTTAAAGTTCAACTGAAGTTGCCAACGCGGCGCACCGAGATTCGATATACATTGCTTGTTATTACATGGGTGTATGTAATCATTTTAATGAACTGAAGATAACCAGAAATGTATGCCAAATCGAAATTCGTTGGAATGGAAGTGTAGTACTGACCTAGACTAGTGCTGTTATTATTTCATCGACTGATGAAAATAAAGAATATAATTATTTTGCTTTATTTTGTAACACCTTATGTATATACCTTTTTATCGAGCAACATTTTGACGATGTTGAGTTTCTTGTCGCAGAAGTTCTTCTTCTCACAGATGATCTGCAGCGCCGTGTTGCCGGAACCGTCCACCGCGTCAATGTCACTCTGAAATGTTGTCATTCAAATTATTATTTTATTTTATTCATTTTAGGGAATCTTACAGCTATATTATAAAAAAATGGACTATTAGTTTTAGTAGAATCATCATCATCATTGGCCTCACGCGTCTGTGACAGACGATTTAATCAGTGTCTGAGGCAAGACTTTTATCCGCGTGACGCGGGTGAAGTGTCCTCTCCACAGACACTGCGTTGCCTGGGACGCAATTATGGAAAACGCATATTTTAGTAGAATACTAAGCCATTAATAAGGTTCCGCCTATAAAACGACCATAGCTCGACTAGTGTTATACACCTTACTGCTTTGCTAAAATAAGAAAGTTAAGTGACAGTAGCCGTAGATCAGACAAACAGGTTTTATAAAACAAAAATGTTTATCGTGGTTGCATGACATGCCTAATTATTCTTATTTCGCATTTTATCGCCAAAAAATTAGTAGTGTACTATAGTTTTGAAGTGTATTATAGTAAACTTTGGATGGCACAGACTGGATTCAAATCTGCTACAGGGTTTTTATCTACACTAATATTATTAAGAAGAAATATATGATTGTTTGTTTAAATTGAATAGGCTCCAATACTACTGGAGCGATTTAAAAAAAGACTTTTAAATATAAGAATTCTTCATTATCATTGATTGATGAACATAGGCTATATAAAAATATCTGATTCCCGCAGTTAGCAGCGGGGGAAACCGCTGGGCAAGCCGCTAGTCATAGTTTGAAGTTGTTCAGTTTCATATATATATAACACACACGTAATAAAAAAAATCACACTTGAGTTTCAAAACACCAAACAATTTGCTGCAAATATTGTAAGGGGTGAACCATGCTATCAAACTGAACAATTTTCCCTAAGGAACATAGCTCGAATATGAAATAAACTTTTGGACCTCCCATACAAATTGAATCAGTTAGCTGTTGCATTTGGTATATAATATTTCGACCGTTCTTTGGGCAAAGTTGATCAGTTTTATCGACTGGTTCACTCCTTAGAATATTTTAATCTCTTTTACATACCGCCGCCGTGTGATGCCGGCTTAGAATAGCATCACCCCATTTCTTTCCCGTGGGAGTTGTAAGAGGCAACTGAGGGACACGAGGGTGTGTATTGCAATTTTAGGCGATGGGCTGACAACCTCTCACTATGGCGATACACAATTTTCCCAATGACCCTCACATATTTGTCTGACGTGGCGTAAATTACCGTTTTGCGGCCGTTTACGCAAAGGATTATAGGCGTGATAAATGTATGTTTGGATATATGTTTACATACTATACAGCGATTTTGAGAGGTTTATATGTCCTATATGGTTATATGTATATGGTTTTATGTTATATGTTTAGACGTGGTGTTAATATCCGTTTTACGGCCGTTAACGCTCTGCCTACCCCGAAAGGGATATAGGCGTGATTTATGTATGTATGTATGTATGTATATGTCCTTTGTTGATTTTTACAAGCAGCATACTCACGCTGGGTGTGTGTTGCACGAGCGGCAGCGCGGCGTTTAGGCAGCTGTCATACAGGGCGAGGTGCAGCGCGGTGCGTCCGGCCGCGTCGCGCGCCAGGTAGCTCGCGCCGTGCTCCAGCAGCATACTCACGCTGGGTGTGTGTTGCACGAGCGGCAGCGCGGCGTTTAGGCAGCTGTCATACAGGGCGAGGTGCAGCGCGGTGCGTCCGGCCGCGTCGCGCGCCAGGTAGCTCGCGCCGTGCTCCAGCAGCATACTCACGCTGGGTGTGTGTTGCACGAGCGGCAGCGCGGCGTTTAGGCAGCTGTCATACAGGGCGAGGTGCAGCGCGGTGCGTCCCGCCGCGTCGCGCGCCAGGTAGCTCGCGCCGTGCTCCAGCAGCATACTCACGCTGGGTGTGTGTTGCACGAGCGGCAGCGCGGCGTTTAGGCAGCTGTCATACAGGGCGAGGTGCAGCGCGGTGCGTCCCGCCGCGTCGCGCGCCAGGTAGCTCGCGCCGTGCTCCAGCAGCATACTCACGCTGGGTGTGTGTTGCACGAGCGGCAGCGCGGCGTTTAGGCAGCTGTCATACAGGGCGAGGTGCAGCGCGGTGCGTCCGGCCGCGTCGCGCGCCAGGTAGCTCGCGCCGTGCTCCAGCAGCATACTCACGCTGGGTGTGTGTTGCACGAGCGGCAGCGCGGCGTTTAGGCAGCTGTCATACAGGGCGAGGTGCAGCGCGGTGCGTCCCGCCGCGTCGCGCGCCAGGTAGCTCGCGCCGTGCTCCAGCAGCATACTCACGCTGGGTGTGTGTTGCACGAGCGGCAGCGCGGCGTTTAGGCAGCTGTCATACAGGGCGAGGTGCAGCGCGGTGCGTCCGGCCGCGTCGCGCGCCAGGTAGCTCGCGCCGTGCTCCAGCAGCATACTCACGCTGGGTGTGTGTTGCACGAGCGGCAGCGCGGCGTTTAGGCAGCTGTCATACAGGGCGAGGTGCAGCGCGGTGCGTCCGGCCGCGTCGCGCGCCAGGTAGCCCGCGCCGTGCTCCAGCAGCATACTCACGCTGGGTGTGTGTTGCACGAGCGGCAGCGCGGCGTTTAGGCAGCTGTCATACAGGGCGAGGTGCAGCGCGGTGCGTCCGGCCGCGTCGCGCGCCAGGTAGCCCGCGCCGTGCTCCAGCAGCATACTCACGCTGGGTGTGTGTTGCACGAGCGGCAGCGCGGCGTTTAGGCAGCTGTCATACAGGGCGAGGTGCAGCGCGGTGCGTCCGGCCGCGTCGCGCGCCAGGTAGCTCGCGCCGTGCTCCAGCAGCATACTCACGCTGGGTGTGTGTTGCACGAGCGGCAGCGCGGCGTTTAGGCAGCTGTCATACAGGGCGAGGTGCAGCGCGGTGCGTCCCGCCGCGTCGCGCGCCAGGTAGCTCGCGCCGTGCTCCAGCAGCATACTCACGCTGGGTGTGTGTTGCACGAGCGGCAGCGCGGCGTTTAGGCAGCTGTCATACAGGGCGAGGTGCAGCGCGGTGCGTCCGGCCGCGTCGCGCGCCAGGTAGCTCGCGCCGTGCTCCAGCAGCATACTCACGCTGGGTGTGTGTTGCACGAGCGGCAGCGCGGCGTTTAGGCAGCTGTCATACAGGGCGAGGTGCAGCGCGGTGCGTCCCGCCGCGTCGCGCGCCAGGTAGCTCGCGCCGTGCTCCAGCAGCAGTCTCACACTCGTCTCCGAGTCATACACCGCCGCTAGGTGCAGCGCCGTCTGTCTTTCTGTAAAAATAATAATAATAGTAGTTTTAAACTTTCGCGGTAACATATAATGACTCAAAACACGAGTACTAAAACGCGTTGCATTTTGTTATTTCTCGGGTGAGGGCGGGTCGGGGGCTGGGGTGCGGGGAGGTGAGTGTCCGTTCTGTATGTAAAATATAAACTACATACTATTGGTTATTCTGTGCATTGAGTCTGTCCTTGTAACTGTCAGAATAGTTACCGTTGTTGTAATCATTGAGGCCGCAATGGATGTCGTATCGCTTGATGGCTTCCAGCAGCGGCTTGAGACAGGTCCCGCACACCACCGCGTAATGTACTGCGTTGTTGCCTTCCACATCCGTCATGCTTGGGTCGCACCCTGACAAATAATTTGTATTTTATGACTGGGGATAAACTGAAAGTGAACACATTTTGTGTATAACGTAATAAATAGAAACAAAGTATTTTTTCACTTTCATCATGACTGTATTTCTGCCGTAAGAAGAAACTGCCATAATTGGAATCTGAATTGAATTTACTGACATGGCCTGACTCTGCTTACTGAACTAGTTTTGACCGGACTAGTTACGTTTTCATCAGCAAGTGTGATTTCATATCCTGTACATAAAGTCAACCAAAATGCCATTGATTCAGTAACCTGAGGCACACCTCGGACTCTCCATACAGCGGACTCTTTATAGACATCTGTCACTTCTACATGTGCATGTGTGGGTGATCACAGATGTGTGAGTGCAGGGTTGGCATGCTGGTTGATTTTTATACCTAACCTGATCACTACCAAAGAGGATGTAAGATGCCTAGCGCTAGTTTCTACTTAATTCTCCACTGGTATTTTGTAATTTCTCGTGTGAGGGCGGGTCGGGGGCTGGGGCGCGGGGAGGTGTCCGTTCTGTATGTATAATATATACTTACTATTGGTTATTCTGTGCCTGAGGTCCAATGCCTTCATCAGCAACTGTGTCTACGGCCGATGTGGCGCAGTGGTAGTGCGACTGCCTGCGACGCAAAGGTTCCGGGTTCGATTCTCGGTGGGACACTCACAAAGTTGATATTTATCACTTTGTGAATTTGTTCCCGGTCTGGTTAGGACATTGCAGGTTGAACCAACTGATTGTCCGAAAATAAATGGTTCCGTGCTTCGGAGGGCATATGCCGTCGGTCCCGGTTGCTATCTATGATTACTTAGACGGCGGTCGTAACACAACCATGTCAGATAGACTAGTGGTAGTAGGCGGTTGAGAAACTCTGACACCAGGGTTCATCGGGTCGTTGGACGACTCGGTGTCCCACACGAAGAGAAGAGAAGCACCTGTAAAGTGTACATACCCTTGCCGACGAGGAAGGGCACGAGACGCGGCTGGTCATGCACCACGGCCAGCTGGAGAATGGTCTGCTGCAGGTCGTTGGTGAGGTTGAGCAGGTGTGGCATGCGCAGCGAGTGCACCAGCGTGATCATGTACTCCAGGCTGGGCTGGTTGCTCGCCAGGGTCATGTGGAGGAACCTAAATAAACATACATACACACATACACATATCACGCCTATTATCCCTTGCGGGGTAGGCAGAGCGTTAACGGCCGTAAAACGGATATTAACACCACGTCTGACAAAAGCTTGAGGGTCAATCAGATAACTGTGTATCACTATAGTGACAGGTTGTCAGCCCATCGCCTAAAATTGCAATACACATCCCTCGAGTCCCTAAGTCGCCGCTTACGACTCAAACGGGAAAGAAATGGGGTGATGCTATTCTAAGCCGGCAATCACACCGCGAAATACCTAAATAAACATACATTTAAAATTGTTGAGGAGAGGCAAAGACTGCACAAACTGCAGAAAGTTTGGGGTTATGATCTGGGTGACATAGACAATTTGTAGGACACATGATATTTATTTATGTATATAAATTTATATGTATATTTGTTATTATCTATTATCAACTAAGGTGTATTTATTTATTATTTAATATTATTTATGTATATTAGTTAAAGAGTAAGCATTCTTATTATCATTTTATTTTATCACCTTTCTAAAGTACCGTAGTTTACCTGCAAATAACATATCCTCTGAGTCTCTCAAAGGTTGACTGGAAGAGATCCCTTTGTGGGATAAGTCCGCCTTTGTGCCTCCTGTTTTATTCCATCCTTTACTGATCATGTAAATTTGTTTTGTGGTACAATAAAGTTAATACATACAACCATACATACTGCAGACCTTTGGTTTTCAAAGCGATTCTTAAAATTCCAGATACAGAACTCTTAGACACTAATATATGGTAAAATTTTACTATTGACCGATAGCGAAAACTCAAGACGAGCTGGTGATAAAAAAAAACTTTTCCTTAGGAACATATTTCCTTCCTTACTTTTACTTACTCCCGGTCACTATTAAAATTACACCCTATACAGGCTGTAAGGGACAGTCCTACGAATACTGATAGGGTGCATTGAGCCCATTGAGACCATGAAACTGAACAATATTCCGTAAAAAATATTTCAGGAAACATATTTTTTTTCCATAGTTAAGCCTGCATCGAGCGTAAGCCGACCGTCCAGTGGCGCCCTCCCATGTTTTTTAATAAATTCTTTAAATCTAGGACAAACATTAAAAATCTAAGACGGACAAATTGTTGTCCTATACGATAAGTTTATTTTAAGGTACAACAATGAGCTTTTTCTTGTGTTTTAAATTTTAAATCACTAAAACGGAAAACGGTGGCCACCATTTTCCGTTTTAGTGATTTTAAAGACGCATAACAATGTAAAGCTTATTACATACATACATACACATATCACGCCTATTATCCCTTGCGGGGTAGGCAGAGCGTAAACTGCCGCAAAAACGGACATTAACGCCACGTCTGACATATATTTGAGGGTCATTCGGAAAATTGTGTATCGCCATAGTGACAGGTTGTCAGCCCATCGCCTAAAATTGCAATACACACCCTCAACTCCCTTAGTCGCCTCTTACGACTCCCACGGGACGAAATGGGGTGATGCTATTCTAAGCCGGCATCACACGGCATTCTAAGCCGGCATCACACGGCATTAAAGTAAAGCTTATTGTTGTACCTTAAAATAAACTTATCGTATAGGACAACAATTTGTCCGTCTTAGATTTTTAATGTTTGTCCTAGATTTAAAGAATTTATTAAAAAACATGGGAGGGCGCCACTGGACGGTTGGATTTCGCACGGCGCCGCCTTAATGCATTCATGAAGGTCAAATTTTTTGGTATGTCCTTGCGTATGTTCCTAGAGGAAAGTTGTTCAGTTTCATGGTCTGGATGTATATCTTTAAACAGAAAATCTATGCGGGGTGTCAGGGAATACCTAGAATACTGTTAGGGTGCATGCAGACCATGAAAGTTTGCCCTAGAAACAATATGTCAGGGAACAACATAAAAAATACCTCCATACAGATACAAAATCCCGATCAGCTGACTGCCTTTACTATGAAATTTATTCCTAGAAAAAAGCTGTTCAGTTTCATAGTCTGAATGCACCCTATCAGCATTCGGAGGGCTGTCCCGTACACCCTGTAGGTAGAACCTGGCCAATTTAAGGAAGAAACCCAAAGTAGCAATATTATTATTGGACTGGTTGTTTGTACAACGACACAAACTTCTGCGAGTGAGCTCTTGCTCCCCACCAAATAGTCAGGTGTAGATTTCAATACCCTGGGGCTAAAATTGCAGACCAGTCTTATGTTGCCATTTCGGGTCCCTTTCTTTAATTAATCAGGTTATACCACGTTTTCATAAAACCTTTAGTTCTTTTACAATGAATTGTTATGTTAGTAGCAATACATGGTGTAAAACAATTCACATACTCGCGCTACCCACTTCCCTGGTCATAGCTCGACTGTGTGAACGCGGCATGAGATAACTATCAATGTATACTAGGTATGTCTAATGTAATCGCTTAAGTAAACTCACGTGTCGCCATTGGAGAGCCTCATCTCGAAGAGCCGCTCTAGTTTGTTGCGCACGTCCTGCTTCTTGTAGCCGGCCCTGGTCTTCATCATGTCGCAGATCTCGCGCACCAGCTGTGCCCGGGACAAGGAGACGGTCTCAATCGAATGTATGGGTGGAGCGTACGCTTTTCGATGAACAGACTATTTCCTAGATTCTGGTTAAGCGAACATTGCTCGGCCTTTTTTGTTGGTAAGACGTGTTTTTTGGAAATTAAACCTAGCTTAATCGATTTATTGTCCCGAAACTCATACATACATACATACACATATCACGCCTATAATCCCTTGCGGGGTAGGCAGAGCGTAAACGGCCGCATAGATCGGACATTTACGCCACGTCTGACAAACATTGAGGGTCATCCAGATAATTGTGAATCGCTATAGTGATAGGTGGTCAGCTCATCGCCTAAAATTGCAATACACATGTATCCCTCGAGTCCCTTAGTCGCCTCTTACGACACCCGCGGGAACGAAATGGGGTGATGCTATTCTTAGCTGACATCACACGGCACACTAGGTGACCCTGTTTGTTTTATCTATTTTAGTAACTAGATTCTGTTTGACTGAACATTGCTCGGCATTTTTTGTTGTTAAGACGTGGTTTTGGAAATTAAACCTAGCTTAATCGAATTATCCGCCCCGAAACTCGCTACTAACAAAATGTTCCTTGACGAAAGTTTTTCTGTTTTATGGACTGGTTCACATACATACATACATAAATCACGCCTCTTTCCCGGAGGGGTAGGCAGAGACTACTTCCTTCCACTTACTACGATCCTGGCATACTTCTTTCGCCTCCTCCACATTCATCAATCTCTTCATGCATGCTCGTCGGTTTAGGGTACTCTTGACCTGACCTTTCTTTAGCACGTCCCCGATTTGATCGAGGTACGTTCGTCGAGGTCTTCCCCTTCCGACGTTCCCATCCACACTTGCCATATACACCTGTTTCGTTAATCTTCTTTCGTTCATCCTCTCTACATGACCAAACCATTTAAGCATACCCTTTTCTACACCAGTCACTACGTCTTCTTTTATACCACAACGTTCCCTTATCACGCTATTCCTTATCCTGTCACTCAATTTTACGTCAACCATACTTCTTAACGCTCTCATTTGTACTGCATTTATTCTACTTTCATGCTTTTTCTGCCATACCCAACTTTCACTCCCATACATAAGTGTCGGAACTAACACCCCTCTATGCACAGCCAGACGAGCCTTATCAGAGACATTCTGGCTGTTCATAAAAGCGTGCAATGCTCCATTCACCATGTTGCCGGCATTCACCCTTCTTTCGATGTCACTTTCACACTTTCCATCTGATGTGAACATGGAGCCCAAATACACAAACTCTTTCACTTGTTCCACCCTCTCTTCTTCTATCATAATTTTACACTCTGTCATGTTTTCCTCTTTCTCAAAAACCATTGCTTTCGTCTTACTTACATTCACTTTCATTCCTTTCTTTTTCAAAGCCTCATTCATAATATTTACCATCTCCTGCAACCCTTCAGCCGACGACGCAAGGATAACTTGGTCGTCAGCATAGAGAAGACATTTGACGAGTAAACCATTCATTCTCAGACCACATTCACTCTCTTTCAAATCTTCCAAACAACTATCCATGAACAGATTGAACAGCCACGGTGACGCAACACATCCCTGTCTAACACCTTTCTCGATGTTAAAAAGTTCAGTGTACGCCCCGTTTATCCTGACACAAGCACTGGAATCCTTATATAAGGATTTCAGTGCTCGTATCAAGATACTGCTCACCCCATACATGGATAGTGCCGACCACAATTCATTCCTCACCACTCTGTCATAGGCCTTTTCCAAATCTACGAACGCGCAATAGACTTTCTGGTTTTTGGCCAGGAATTTTTCAGCTATGCAGCGCAAGGAAAAGACCTGATCCGTACATCCCATCCCCTTACGAAATCCTGCCTGAGCATCCCATACTTTCTCATCCGTTTCTTTCATCACTCTTTCAATCAACACCTTTGCATACAGTTTGCCGACGACACTGAGGAGGCTTATACCGCGGTAATTTTTGCAGTCCAGCTGAGACCCTTTTCCTTTGTATAATGGCACTATTACAGCTTTGCACCAATCACTTGGCACTCGACCGCTTCTCCAACGGCCTCTCATACTGGTTCACCCCTTGCAATATTTGCCGCTTATTTGTTTACACCGTCGGCAAAAGTGACCAGTTTCACGGACTGGTTCATTAATTAAAATGAAAGCAGTACTTTCTTTTTTTAACCTCTTGTATCTATCTACTATAATTCTAGCTTCAACCTAAATAAATGTTGGCTGCGATTCTAGCGTACGCATTTTTTTTTTATTATGAGTGTTTCCCGTTATTTACTTAAATAACAATAAGAAGGGAAGAACAGTAAATATTATTTCACAAAGTACACGATTACCTAAAATGTACTAAACAAATGCCCCAAAAGAATCGAGACCAGAGTCGACTCAAAGTTCAGTAAGCGTCTGTTCATCTAAAGGCGATGCGCTCCAACAATACATTTTGCAAAAATCACATACATACATACATACATACATAAATCACGCCTATATCCCTTACGGGGTAGGCAGAGCGCTAACGGCCGTTCAACGGACATCAACACCACGTCTGACAAAAGTTTGAGGGTCAACCAGACAACTGTGTATCACTATAGTGACAGGTTGTCAGCCCGTCGCCTAAAATTGCAACACACACCCTCGAGTCCCTTAGTCGCCTCTTACGACACCCATGGGCAAGAAATGGGGCGATGCTATTCTAAGCCGGCATTACACGGCAAAAATCACACACATTAATAACAATCAGAGCTATTAGTTTAGCCTTTTTTATCCTGAAAAATTTGGTTCCATGGGAAAACGAAGTTCAAATGGCTTCTCGAAAACTACATGTTCATTATGATATTGGATTGAAAGTTTTTATTGACCTTTTTCATTGGGAAGAAAACTCCCAA
This sequence comes from Tuta absoluta, assembly GCA_027580185.1. Classification (NCBI taxonomy): domain Eukaryota; kingdom Metazoa; phylum Arthropoda; class Insecta; order Lepidoptera; family Gelechiidae; genus Tuta; species Tuta absoluta. Next base: position 4,286,246 of record JAQAHW010000004.1, read on the forward strand.
ACGTTGGCAAATATGTTTTGTAATTAAAATATACGTTAATTTATTTATTGAAAAATATACAAAAATAATTTAAGGAAAATCGTGCCACTAAGTCAAAGGCTATATATATTCCATTCCTTATATTTTTATCATAACTTTGTAGTAAAGTAAATGTAATTATCCCTATGATTCGCTAAATGAAAAATTACATAAGGAAAGATTCTGACGTTTTTCGATGGCATGTGTTGAGATCTGTACTCAGATATTCAGACAGCGTCGTATGTGGCTGCGTATAGTTACAATAGTTACCTGTTTGACGTTGCTGTCGTCTTCTGCCTAGCACAACGACAACAAAGCCCTGATAGCACTGACCTCTACAAGTATAGTCTTCTTCTTCTTTTTCGTGTGGGCCACCGAGTCGTCCAACGACCCTATGAACCCTGGTGTCAGAGTTTTTCAACCACCTACTGTTAGTATAAGTAGGCCTCTGACATGGTTGTGTAACGACCGCCGTCTAGGTAATCATAGTCAGCAACCGGGACCGACAGCTTAACGTGCCCTCCGAAGCACGGAACCATCTTTTTTACGGACAATCAGGTGGTTCAGCCTGCAATGTTCTAACCTAACTGAGAACAAATTCACAGAGTGAAAAATATCAACTTTGTGAGTGACCCACCGAGAATCGAACCCGGAACCTTTGCGTCGCAGGCAGTCGCACAACCACTGCGCCACATCGGCCGTCGGTACAAGTATAGTACGCTGGACTGACTGTACCCTTGAAAATGACAGTTCTTTATAAGACCCCTGTACCTGTTTAACCTCTAGGCCGTCCTCTGCCTTGTAGAAGGCGGAGTACCCGTCGGTTCTCTGCTTCTGTTCTGTTAGGGTATTTACGAACACAAGCAGACATATAATGTTAAACAGGGCTGTTGGAGAAACGCAACCAGCTCTCTAATTAACTGGTTTACTGTGTAGATGTGACACCCCTGTACCTGTTTAACCTCTAGGCCGTCCTCTGCCTTGTAGAAGGCGGAGTACCCGTCGGTTCTCTGCTTCTGTTCTGTTAGGGTATTTACGAACACAAGCAGACATATAATGTTAAACAGGGCTGTTGGAGAAACGCAACCAGCTCTCTAATTAACTGGTTTACTGTGTAGATGTGACACCCCTGTACCTGTTTAACCTCTAGGCCGTCCTCTGCCTTGTAGAAGGCGGAGTACCCGTCGGTTCTCTGCTTCTGTTCTGTAAGGTATTTACGAACACAAGCAGACATATAATGTAAGTAAACAGGGCTGTTGGAGAAACGCAACCAGCTGTCTAATTAACTGGTTTACTGTGTAGATGAGACACCCCTGTACCTGTTTGACCTCTAGGCCGTCCTCTGCCTTGTAGAAGGCGGAGTACCCGTCGGTTCTCTGCTTCTGTTCTGTTAGGGTATTTACGAACACAAGCAGACATATAATGTAAGTAAACAGGGCTGTTGGAGAAACGCAACCAGCTCTCTAATTAACTGGTTTACTGTGTAGATGTGACACCCCTGTACCTGTTTAACCTCTAGGCCGTCCTCTGCCTTGTAGAAGGCGGAGTACCCGTCGGTTCTCTGCTTCTGTTCTGTAAGGTATTTACGAACACAAGCAGACATATAATGTAAGTAAACAGGGCTGTTGGAGAAACGCAACCAGCTCTCTAATTAACTGGTTTACTGTGTAGATGTGACACCCCTGTACCTGTTTGACCTCTAGGCCGTCCTCTGCCTTGTAGAAGGCGGAGTACCCGTCGGTTCTCTGCTTCTGTTCTGTTAGGGTATTTACGAACACAAGCAGACATATAATGTAAGTAAACAGGGCTGTTGGAGAAACGCAACCAGCTCTCTAATTAACTGGTTTACTGTGTAGATGTGACACCCCTGTACCTGTTTAACCTCTAGGCCGTCCTCTGCCTTGTAGAAGGCGGAGTACCCGTCGGTTCTCTGCTTCTGTTCTGTTAGGGTATTTACGAACACAAGCAGACATATAATGTAAGTAAACAGGGCTGTTGGAGAAACGCAACCAGCTCTCTAATTAACTGGTTTACTGTGTAGATGTGACACCCCTGTACCTGTTTAACCTCTAGGCCGTCCTCTGCCTTGTAGAAGGCGGAGTACCCGTCGGTTCTCTGCTTCTGTTCTGTTAGGGTATTTACGAACACAAGCAGACATATAATGTAAGTAAACAGGGCTGTTGGAGAAACGCAACCAGCTCTCTAATTATCTGGTTTACTGTGTAGATGTGACACCCCTGTACCTGTTTAACCTCTAGGCCGTCCTCTGCCTTGTAGAAGGCGGAGTACCCGTCGGTTCTCTGCTTCTGTTCTGTTAGGGTATTTACGAACACAAGCAGACATATAATGTAAGTAAACAGGGCTGTTGGAGAAACGCAACCAGCTCTCTAATTAACTGGTTTACTGTGTAGATGTGACACCCCTGTACCTGTTTAACCTCTAGGCCGTCTTCTGCCTTGTAGAAGGCGGAGTACCCGTCGGTTCTCTGCTTCTGTTCTGTTAGGGTATTTACGAACACAAGCAGACATATAATGTAAGTAAACAGGGCTGTTGGAGAAACGCAACCAGCTCTCTAATTAACTGGTTTACTGTGTAGATGTGACACCCCTGTACCTGTTTAACCTCTAGGCCGTCCTCTGCCTTGTAGAAGGCGGAGTACCCGTCGGTTCTCTGCTTCTGTTCTGTTAGGGTATTTACGAACACAAGCAGACATATAATGTAAGTAAACAGGGCTGTTGGAGAAACGCAACCAGCTCTCTAATTAACTGGTTTACTGTGTAGATGTGACACCCCTGTACCTGTTTAACCTCTAGGCCGTCCTCTGCCTTGTAGAAGGCGGAGTACCCGTCGGTTCTCTGCTTCTGTTCTGTTAGGGTATTTACGAACACAAGCAGACATATAATGTAAGTAAACAGGGCTGTTGGAGAAACGCAACCAGCTCTCTAATTAACTGGTTTACTGTGTAGATGTGACACCCCTGTACCTGTTTGACCTCTAGGCCGTCCTCTGCCTTGTAGAAGGCGGAGTACCCGTCGTGCCGCGCGCGCTCCGCCAGGTGCCGCCGCTCGCGGTCTTCGGCGGCAGACTTCGATGGAGACACGGGCTCCTTCTTTATCACGCCCTGATAAAATAAAAACGTTAATTTTCCAAAACAGAGTACAAATGCCGTGTGATGCCGGCTTAGAATAGCATCACCCCATCTCTTTCCCGTGGGAGTCGTACGAGGCGACTAAGGGACTCGAGGGTGTGTATTGCAATTTTAGGCGATGGGCTGACAACCTGTCACTATGGCGATACACAATTTACGGATAACCCTCAAATATTTGTCAGAAGTGGCGTAAATGTCGCATTTTTGCGGCTGTTTACGCTCTGCCTACCCCGCAAGGGATTATAGGCGTGATATGTGTGCGTGTGCGTGTGTGTGTGTGTGTGTGTGTGTGTGTGTGTGTGTGTGTGTGTGTGTGTGTGTGTGTGTGTGTGTGTGTGTGTGAGTGTGTGTGAGTGTGTAGTGTTGTTGTTAATTATGCGATAAACGTTTAATCTATCTATCAATGTCTGCAGCAGCGGTGACATGACAGTACAAACCTTTCCTTTCCCCGAGTCGGCGACCAGCTGCATCGAGGATCGCAAGAAGTCCATGCTGCCGATGCTACCCTGCAATAAGTAGTAGTAACCTCAATCTTTAAGCACTAAATAGTAGATTTTACAACAAGTGCACAAAACGGACCATTTTCATCCGAGACTTTTAGCAGCCCGAGCCGAAGGCGAGGGCTGATAGTAATGTCGAGGTTAAAATGGTTTTGTGGACGAGTTATAAACTCTGCTTTTCACTTTGATTGCGAGGAAATAAAACAATAGTATAATAAATAAGTAAAAACAAGAGCTGTTTCCCGCCGCTTTATTTTTTTAAATCTTACGACATTGGCATTAGGCTTGGGCTGCAGAACTATACAGCCTACTATTTAAGCCGACATAGTGCTATTTCAATTTTTTCATACATATAAAATGAAATAGCACTATGTCGGGCCGATATCGGCGTTCGGGGCAGACGCCCTTTGGCTGTGTATGGCTCATTTTCTTTGCCTTCATTTATGAGTAGATACGTTCTTGCACTTGTGCATAAAATGCGATTTTGTGCAGCTTATATCCTGCACCAATAAGCTCTTTCAGAGCATGAGAAGTGAAAAAGTATTTTGAAGAAGTACATTTTGACCGAGATGTAAAGTTTGTTAAATTTGGGTCAAAGAAGTTAGATTACGTTACATGCGTGTGATTAACCTGAACAGCCCTGAGGCAATGCCTTTATTTTTATATTTTTATCCACTCGAGCTGGTTTTTTTAAGGGCAACACAAAATTGTTATAAAAAGAAAAAAAGTGGGATAAACTAATTTCTTTTCTTTTTTGAATAGCGGACGGACGTCAAAAAGGGATAGTACTTACTACGGTTCCTACATTGAATTAAGTTAACTTCATTTGATTTTAGGGTCTGTAGATTAAGAAGTTTGGCTGTATCTGATATCTTTTTCGCAGGGCAGGTAAATATTTCGTCTTGGATATTATATTTACAAGTAAATGTATTTGATGGGATCAATAATTACCGTTTTGTCTGTCAAACCGTCGCCAAACGCTGCTTGCATGTATTCTGAAATAAAACATCATATATTGAAACTTTATAAATAGCAACACGAGAACCGCTGTAAAGGCAAGCATGTTAAATAAGTTGATTGCAGTAGAGACCGATAGATACTTCAAACTTAAACGAGCGAATTATGATTTGAAATTGCCGATCAGCTCTAAGTTGCAACAAACCTTGTTGCAATTATTGGGCGAAACATATTTTTCGTATTTCGGCCTATGTTAAAATTATAGTAATGTCGGCTATACATTTACCTGAGATACAGGAACTCTCATTCTTAGTTTAGGAAATGGACAAGCCGCATTACTATTTTGCACAAGTGTACCTTTAATGTAATGTAATGTAAAGTAATTAAGTTTATTAATAAAGAATTATCTTATCTAATACGTTTAAGCTTGAATCTGTTGTTTTTCAGTTTTCCGCAGTAACGGCATGTTTCCGTGGAGTATAAAGTAGCCTAAGTATTCTTTTAGGTTTATTCTATCTGTACACTCATCCAAATCCGTCAAGCCTTTCGCGCGTGAAGAGGTAACAAACATCTGATTTTTAATATTATTTTAGACCAATTGATATTAGTATTAATTGGTTTATGATATTATGCTCCCTTGCGGGATAGGCAGAGCTAAAACGGCCATTTACGCCACGTCTGACAAGTATTTCAGGGTCATTCAGATAATTGTGTATCACCATAGTGAGTCTGAGTGTATCACTAGTAAAATTTTACCCGACATATAGTGTGTGTGTGTTTGTTAGCTCTTCACGCTCAAACGGCTTGACCTATTTGGATAGAATTTGGAACACAGGTAGAGTAAAACCTGGAATAAGACATAGGCTACTAATTACCGCAGGAAACCAACTATTACCACGGGAAAATGAGTGGCAGCGGGTGACACCGCTGGGCGGAAATCTAGTGTATAATATTAGTATGGTTTTACCTGTCCAGTCGGTCTGCGTGAACTGCCTCCTCTCCTCATCGGCTAAGTCGTTGTCGTCGCGTATGAGACGCTCCAGCTCGGCCGAGTTGAGAGATATGACAGGTGGCATCGGCACGTTCGGGGCTCCTATAATACAAATACGGGATGTAAGGGACAGCCTTCCGAAATGGTTATGAAATCTACACCTGACTGTATGGTGGGGAGCAGGAGCTCACCCGGAGAAGTTTTGTGGTTGTTCAAACAAGCAGCCCAATCGCGCCCTTCAAACCATGCAAAACCATGCCCCTGGTTTTGCATGGTTTGAATTCCTACTCTAATTGTGGACTAACCATATTATTCGTTACAATAACTTATACTTGATGTCGCTTGTACGTCGCTTCGAGAAGAGTACTTACCAAGAGATTGAAAATTTGGAAGTGTCAATTGTGGCGCCGCGCCGGCAGTTACCGGTACCCCACGGTCCCAGATTCAAGTCTCGACAGGCGCTAACATTTTTTCAATTTCTGTGTAGCAAATTGAAGTGCCAGAGGGCTGCGGTCATATCTGTCGTAGAACCCATGAACGGTGGAGTAAGCGAGCTCAAGAGTGGAGGTCACGTCTCGGCAAGCGTAGTATTAGACGCCCTCCGGCCTAATAGACCGATAACTAAGAGGGCGGCTGGAAGCGACTGTATGGTGAAAACGGCAGATCACGCCTCATTGCGTACCCTGGGGGAAGCCTACGGCCATCAGTGGAATGCTATAGGCTGATGTGATGGGTACTACAGGTTTTACTCATCAATAAGAATATTATTTTACTTGGGTCATATCGAAACTTCAATTTCATATTCAAAATTGCGAAAAAATGCAGCTGTCAACTCTTATACATATTTGTAACAAACAGCTGATAAATTCTTCTAAAGCGTTGAAGGAACAGTCTCGCTCGTCTAGTGCCGAACAGCTTACTGCCATCGTTGAAAATCACTTGGTCCTGTATGGTTTCTGTGTGAGCTCCTACATTTATCCCCTAGATCTGTACAAAATCTCAAAGCATATAAAAATAGTGTGTTTTCAGCATACCTAACATGGGGCTGAGTGTTGGAGGGGCGCTATTGTCCATTCCTGGCGCCCCCGCGCCGTACAGTAGCGCGTCCGCCAAGTCACTAGTGGGCTGCGCTTGGCCCACTGGGATTTGAGGAATCTGAAAATATTAAAGGTATTAGATAGTGTATCTGGATTCCAGGCTCAAGTAAAATCAATTCTTTGTGATAATCCATTCTATAAAGTAGACGAATATATGAAACATAATTTTTAAATCAAATGTATTGAATTAATATTAACTATGTATTGAATTAATATTTACATTTTATATGTTATCAATTCTTTACATTTTTGACATGTCTTTTTGATATCATGTTTTACTTTTTATTGTAAAATAATGTTTATACAATCTAACGAATAAACGATTCTAATTCTATTGCTTATTTTGATAATCCATCTACTATAAGGTGAAATTTCACTAGTGACCGATAACGAAAACTCAAGACGGGCTGGAGATAAGGAACAAATTTCCCCAGGGAACATAGGTCGAAATACGAAAATCTTTTTCGTCGTTTGTTTATTTTTCATCATCATCAATAGCCACAACAGTCCATCCACTACTGGACATAGGCCTCCCCCAACACAACCAAAAAATATACTCACCACATTTTTGTTCTCTATTGTGTAATTAATGTTGCACTATAAGTTTTTTTTGTAGTCATCTGGCCCAACAGTAAAAAAGTAAACAGTAATTTTTTTTTTTTAAGAAAAAACAACTCTCCCACGGCCCAGATATTTTGCGGGCGACATGCCTTCTAAAGGAAAATAAATTGGACCTCCCATACGAGAATGCCGATCAGCTGATTGGAAATTAGTATGGAAACTCAAAATATTTTTGCCATATTTCAACCAATATTGGCGAAAGTTGTTTCTTATCACCAGCTAGTCTTGAGATTTTGCTATCGGTCACTAGTAAAATTTCACACTTTATAAAAACTACTTGCCGTCGGCCATAGCTGGCGGCACGCTTACTTCCTAAAACCAATTATTGCAATTTAATTGTGTTGTATGATGCCGGCTAAGAATAGCATCACCCCATTTCTTTCCCGTGGGAGTCGTTAGAGTCGACTAAGGGACTTGAGGGTGTGAATTGCAATTTTAGGCGATGGGCTGACAACATGTCACTATGGCGATATACAATTTTCTGAATGACCTTCAAATATATGTCAGACGTGGCGTAAATGTCCGTTTTTGCGGTCGTTTACGCTCTGCCTACCCCGCAAGGGATAATAGGCGTGATATGTGTATTTATGTGTAATTGTGTAATTCAGCATATTAAGATATTTATTTATGATTGATTGTTTGATTTGTTTCCGAAACTGAGACTTAAGGTGTACTATACCAGCCACAACAGTCTACTGCTGGATATGGGCCTCCCCTTTTACCCTAAAAGGGGGGTATTTGCCATACTCACCACGCTTGGCAGGCGGATTGGCAAACGCAGTGTAAGATGTTGTAGGTATTCAGAGAGAATGATGCTGCCCATTCCCTGGAATAATCCCTTAGTCGGTTTTACGACACCCATGGGTAGATATGGGGTGATACTTCGAAGCCGGCATCACACGGCATAAATTTGTTCACAAATTGTGGTGGCGTAAAATTACGTGCTGTGCAAATAACCTGGCCAGCCCCGAGGCAGTGCCTTTATTATTATTTTTTTATCCCGCCCGATAACAAAATTGTTATAAAAAAAAGAAAATTGCGTTATGCAAATTTCTTTTTTTTTACAATGACTGATCATGACGACAATAAGTGATAATACTATCCTACATTGAACAAAGTTATTTCATTTTCATTTTTCATTTTCATAAAGTGCAAACTTACGTTTATTTGGAACGCCGGTATGTTTGAGATGGCGTCAGCACGTTCGGATTGCTATTGTAAAAAAGGTAAAAACATTTACTACAGTAGCGCAGCTTTAATATTCCAAAGTAAGGAAATAGATGGGAGGAAACTTACGTCTATCATTTCAACTGTAGTTGGAACGTCATTGATGATGGATCCTCCTGAAAAAGGTTTTTTTTTTAATCTTCGATCTGAGCGTTTGTGGCAGAATTTGAAAAAAATAGAATAGAAAAGTATTTCAAACGGTTTTTTTTCTATTTAATGTCGGCTAATGGCAATCGCACAGAAAGTTAAATGTAACAGAAATGGATCGCCTTAGGATTCACATGTATACTAACCATACACAATATAACAAGGAGCAGTAGTTTAACTTCATACTAACGCCTGGTTTGTGCACTCACACATGCACACACCCGACCGACCTATACGTAAACGACTACTACATAGAATCTCGTTGCGCTCGTGTCACAGCGAACCGCACTGGCGCCGCGCGTTTTTATTTGAGTATCGGGAAATAGGAAATAAATACCTAAAAACTTAACCACTCATTTAATAATTATGTCAGGCATTGTTTTCTTACTGTAACTTAGTATTATGGTACCTAACTCTGACGTTACTTAAATTCGGGTTCGCAAAACCAGTTTGTTGACAGCTCTGCTAATGTAGGTAGTTTAAGGTGGAAAGATGCTGGAGTTAAACTACTGCTCCTTGTATATTGTGCCACAGACAATAATTGAATCGTCTAGAGTAGGTAAGACTCTGTAGTTTATATAGGAAATAAATACCTAGGTATTTAGGTATTTTTTTATTTTAGGTATTTATGATATGAAACTGCGTTCATATGGACTCGGTGCTTCACTGCGAGGCATCGGTCTCATGAGTGTCTTACGACAACTCGTGTATGAGTTTCGTCCTCTACGATAAGCTTCTTGTACCCGAGCGGGGCAATCGCTAAACTTGATGTAGACTTATTTTGTTGCAGACTTATTATTTTTTGTTAAGGATTAGTTTGCTCTTGACTCTACTCTAGGTCATAGGACAGAGACAGAGTCTAAGATGGAGCGAGCTCACCCAGAAGAAGCTTGTTCACTCTTACTTTGAAGAGATTAGGGTTGTATGCGTTTGGAAACACAGGCGCAGGAAGTGAGTTCCACTCTTTAGCAATGCGCTTTTATACTTTTCGTTGTTCCTTTACCAGTTCAGCGTAAAAACTGAACTAAACTACATTATAGACAAGATACTCACCTGAGGAGCTATCCATGGAGGAATAGTTGGAGTTGACCCTTCTCCGCTTGTTGTGTTTAAACACTTGCTCGGCCTTGTAGACGAACTCTTTGCGGTCGCTGGTGCGGCCGTCCGAAGGCCTCATCAGCTCCATGTAGACCGTCACGTCATGTGTGATTTGAGGGTCGCGGTACGGTGGGGTCCTACGAGGTAAATAAACATATAAAACGTCTGCGAAAACTGACAGCCGTGTGAAGTCGACATAGAATAGCATCACCCTATTTCTTTCCTGTGGGTGTCGTAAGAAACGACTAAGGGACTCGAGGGTGTAAAATGCAAATTTAGGCGATAGGCTGACAACCTGTACCTATGGTGATACAAACTATTCCAAATGACCCTCAAATGTTTGTCAGACGTGGCGTAAATGTGCGTTTTTTACAGCCGCTTACGTAACGTAAGGGATTATTGGCGTGTCAATATAATATATAAAACCGATAGTATGGCAAATACGCAAGCAACTATTCGGTAGGTATGCTAGGTGGTCGATTTCAAGAAAAATCTCAAAACCATTTCGAAACACTCTACTTACAATATCTACTGATTAGAATAATAAGAAAGTGTTATTAATACTTAATAAAAATAGAGATATTTAATAAAAATATACATACACCTATAATCCCTTGCGGGGTAGGCAGAGCGCAAACAGCCGCAAAAACGGATACTTACGCCACGTCTGACAAATATTTGAGGGTCATTCGGAAAATTGTGTATCGCCATAGTGACAGGTTGTCAGCCCATCGCCTAAAATTGCAATACATACGTTCCAGTCCCTTAGTCGCCTCTTACGACTCCCAAGGGAAATAAATGGGGTGATGCTATTCTAATCCAGCATCACACGGCATTATATACATAAAATGAATAAATAAGTTACACCAATGACAAGCTAACAGAAATAAAATAGGATAAACGCCATCTAACAAAATAACTAAGAACCAGAGAGACTAGCCGGGTATGGCAACTATTTACATTACCTGAAAACAATTGCAAACTGGTGATGCACGTCGCTCTGCAGGAAGTTCCCATTGGCTGACCACACCTCATCTCCTTCCTCGTTCAACTCGTAGAACCTGATCACTATGTTCTCTGAAACAACAGCTACAGGTACAATATCGTCCAGGGACCAGCGCTCAATTTGTGAAAACTTGCAAAATTTTTAAGCGCGGGCGGGATTTGAACCTGCGACTTTCGCATTACTAGTGGCGTCAAATCGTAAACAAGTAACTCGCGTAAATCTTCATCATGAGTGATACTTGTTCGTTTAATTATTTTTTAAAAGTACAAGTTATCTAACAAACGCCAAAGTTTCTATAGATAGGCGAGAGGCTGATTAAAAATTCGATAAGCACAGTAACAAGATAAGCAGATCTCTCTTTCGCTCAGAATTGACTCACGGCGTCTCATATTGCATATCATAATTCATACCAAGCTTATCAACAGCAAGAAAAATACACACAAGACATATACGGGGTGTAAGGTACAGCTTAAATATTGACAGGGTGCATGCAGACCATGAAACTGGTCAACTTTTCCGTAGGAAAATAAATTCGATCTTTTATACAAAATCACGGTCAGCTTTATAACGGGGATAGTATTTTTTTACGTTTCCTGAAATATATACCTAGGGAAAAGCTGTTCAGTTTCATAGTCTTAATGCATCCTATCAGTATTCAGAGGGCTGTCCCTTACACCGTGTACACAAAATATGCAATTTGAATGCCACTCCATAGCAATAATCCCGTCAAGTGTCAATAAATCGTGCCCTTGGAGATTGACAAGTAACACTTGAGAAGGTCGGCCTTGGTGAGCACTTGAGTGGCCATAAAGTGCAAGTGTCTATAACGTAACACTTAAACATGACACCAACACCACACCAAAACAGTATTTACCTACTAGTTTATCAAGCAATTCATTTAAACGATATTTTGTATGAAAATAGAGGCATACGACGTCATAATGCAGTAATAAAGATGGCGTCGAAATATAAATAGATAGTCAAATCAGCTGATGGGCAATATTGTATTGTCCAATTATATTTTTCGTATTTCGGGCTATGTTCCTTTAAAACTTTGAAAGTTGTTCCTTATCACCAGCCCGTCGTGAGTTTTTGCTATCGGTCACTAGTAAAATTTTACTAACTAACATACGCGCCGACACGTTGCGCTCTCTTGAAAACGAGACTGCCTGGACAATTTGTTTAATTAGCTACTAGCTAAAGAGTATTTTTTTACTTCTGCCCCACTCCCTTAAGAAGTCCTGAGTACGCCCATGCAATCAAGTAAAGATCAACTTACTCTTGTTGACTTTCTCGACGAGTATGAAGACGTCGTCGCCGCCGCGCGACCTGCCGCAGTGCCGGCTCATGCGGCAGATCTTCAGGTCATTCGTAGCGGCACTCTCTGTAAGCACAAGTACATGAAAATGAAAAATTAAAATGAAATTACTTTATTCAATGTAGGATAGTATTATCACTTATTGACGTCATGATCCGTCATTGTAAAAAAAAAAGAAATTTGTATAACACAATTTTCTTTTTTTTATAACAATTTTGTGTTGTCAAAAAAACCGGCTCAGGCGAAATAAAAAAAAAGGCACTGCCTGAGGGCTAGCCAGGTTAATTACACGGCATGTAACTTTACGCCACCACCAGCTGTAAACGACATTTTGAACATGTGCTGAAAGGCTGAAACACAGAATTGAACATGTGCTGAAATGAGCACATATAAGGTGAAATTTTACTAGAGAACGATAGCGAAAACTCAAGATGGGCTGGTCATAAGGAACCACTTTCCCCAGGTCAAAAAAGGAAAAAAAAATGGGCCTCCCATAAAAAGTTGCCGACAGCTGATTTGGGTTACTCGTAATAAGGATGATCTAAATATTTTTGACATATTTTGACCTATGTTTCTAGGGGCAAATGTTCTTTATTACCAGTCCGTCCTGTTTTAAGTATCGGTCACAAATTATATTTTACCCTGTATAACAAAATCTCAGTATGTTGGATAGTATTCATGAATACAATAAACCTATGCGACCACTGTCGAACTCGCGAAACATTTATCTGTTGTACCGTAGACGAATTATCCGACCAAAACGTAGAGCTGCAGCTTTATTTGAATTTTTAAGAGTTGCATGGCTCTACAGTAAAACAAATATCATATTCGTGAAAAAAAACACCTTGCTATGTTTGCATACTGTGCTGTTTATTGTTAGTCATTTGGTACATATCATTGTTACTAACCGTTACTATAAATAATCAGGTTAAGTGGTTTTACGTCGAGCTTGAGAAAACCACTTCGAATAAATAAAAAAATTAAGTATTGAAAAGGTCCTCATAAAAGGTACTAATAACGTGTTTCGTTAAAGCCCTATTGTTCGACCAAGCAACTGGCTCCTATCGCTGTATGGTAAACTGAAAACTCGCCACTAGTTCACGACATTATGACGCGATAACAACACAAAGCTCCAGTCATAATAACAATCAACAATAACCAAGTTTCAAATATGTTCAACTGGTTAGGTGGGCATATAATACGTGTGGCTATAGGCCAGGCAGTCAGACTTTAAATTTCAAGGGCCTTACCACAAAAAATTTAAAACAGCGTGTTTTAAATAAAACTCCATACAGAACAAACATAACAAATTTAAAAACACGACTGCTTTTTGACATAAAGTCTAGCCTATGATATGACACTCGGGATAATGTAAGGATTCTTCCGATAAAATTCGAATTACAGATTCTTCAGATACAATGGTTAACGAGTTACAGTCCTTTAAAGAATCACACATATATACATCTTAGATATACATTCATACATGAACTCTAAAAACATTACCTTTTTGGTTGGGCAGTCGTGTAAAATACGTCAAACACGCGTCCAACGCATATTTACAAACTATGCTATTGAGATATATATTAAGTCTGTATAATAATAAACGAATTGAATCTAACTTTTTTGTGGTAAGGCCCAAATGGCTTTCCTAAATTCGCTCATAGTGTTGTTCCTTTACGTCATCGGCCATTTTAATATGTGCAAATATTTCCAGTTTGTGCTTTAATTTCATTTTTCCTTCACAATACTTAGCCAAAACACAAAGAAAACAAAGGTGACTCGATCGGCGATATTTTTTATTTTGTATAATAGTAAAGAACTTCAAAAGCGAAACTGGCAAACCGTACTTTATAGGTACTTATTTATCTCTATGATAACTGAGTATTATGTACGTGCTGCCGACCGAGTATGCTAAGTTTTGCCTAAAAGATTATGGCTGGCTATGGTCGCACCAGCTGCTATTCACTACAATACAACTGCAACAAAGTTTATCTTACTCATGTTATGAATAGGTTCCGAGAAAACCGGGAAGCAGATTTCCTCATCCGTGTTGATATCGTGAGCGCTGAATCTCAGCCGCACTATGTTCAAATTGATTGTCTTCGCGGCATTCTCACAATACGCTCGTAGCTAGAATAAAAAAAAAGATATAGTTAGAACTTACCGCAATTAGGACAGTAGTACATTGCCGTAGTCGTATTGAACTGGTATTACTCTTTAAAACACAAGAACACAACTTCGGAAAAACTTTTCACGTATTTACACAGGGCCGTAGTTTTTTTTCTAGTTATTACACTTTGTAAAGTTATTGACACCTCAAGGAGTTATTAACAAGTGAGTAAACTGCAGTGCAAATTCACTAGTTAGTTAATATTTATCAACACAGCACCACACCACCGTGACGAGCATGATATTGGCCGAGCGCACGTCCGCTCGCGTTTATATCCGCCAGATTTCTGATCCCGTCCCGTCCGGCTGTGTCCAGGACCGCCCTATAACACCCCTGAAACATTGACATGCGATGTTCCTAACACACACACACACACACACAAATCACGCCTATTATCCCTTGCGGGGCAGGCAGAGCGTAAACGGCCGCAAAAACAGAAATTACGGCACGTCTGACATACATTTGAGGGTCATTTGGAAATTATGGTTCGCCTTAGTGACAGGTTGTCAGCCCATCGGCTAGAATTGCAATACACACCCTCAAGTCCCTTAGTCGCCTCTTACGACTCCCACGGGAAAGAAATGGGGTGATGCTATTCTAAGCCGGCATCACACGGCATCCTTGCATCCATGTTCCTAACCAGCTTAAAAAAATCATAATAATTCGACCCGTATGAATCATTCTGAGAACTCTACAATACATTAATATTGATTTTCAAATCTTCTGAGCAATAGATGTTTCTATTGGACTGTCTCGATGGCACAGTACTCCTGCCTGCAACGCCGAGGGTTGTGGGTTCGATCTCCACATGACACAAATATTTATTAAAGTTATTTTCAGATATTTGTGTTTAGTCTGGGTGTTTTCTATGTATTTATTTACAAAGAAAACAATATTTAAGTATTATTATCAGCTATCTAGTTCCCATAGTACAAGCTTTGCTTAGTTTGGGGCTAGATAATGAATTGTATAGAATATTTATTTTTATTATATTTGATGGAAGGATTTTTGATAAATTACGGTAAGGTACAGAAGAAGAACATATACACACACACACACATATCACTCCTATAATCCCTTGCGGGGTAGGCAGAGCGTAAACAGGCGCATAATACGGACATTTACGCCACGTCTGACAAATATATGAGGGTAATTCGGAAAATTGTGTGTCGCCATAGTGACAGGTTGTCAGCTCATCGCCTAAATTGCAATACACACCCTCGAATCCCTTAGTCGCCTTTTACGACTCCCACAAGCAAGAAATGGAGTGATACTATGCTAAGCCAGCATCACACAGCAGAAGAAAACATACACACACACTCACATACACATATCACGCCTATAATCCCTCGCGGGGTAGGCAGAGCGTAAACGTTTGCAAAAAACCGACATTTACGCCACGTCTGACAAATATTTGAAGAAGAACGGTTTCTGTAAACCACTTATGATCGCTTGTCACTTGGCAAGAGTAGGTGAAATAGAAGTTTATCAGTAGTTAACACTATGGATGAATCACATCCCATTATTACTCTAGATATAACAGCGCGCATGAAAACAACAATTAAATACTTACCTATCATGTCATGGATAAAAATAGAATGAGATAGTGAAATAAGTAGTTACATTAAAGGTTTAAGTAAGTATTCTTTGGATTAAGATAAGAGAAGGGACAACGAGAACCCTAATTCAATGCATCTTAATTAATTAATTAATCATAATCCTGGATTAATTAAATGCTTAGTCAGAACATAAATGTAATTTATTTAACGATCTGCTTAGCGGTGGCAGTTTCAACGTTTACTTGCAAAATGTGTTAAAGAGCATTATTTTTCCATATCACAGTAATTTGTGTAGTTTATTTATGTATTTTAATAATTGTATAGGTATATATAGTTAAATATGTGTATTTTTATTTTTAGTCATATATTTATTTGGTTTGTGTTTTGTTCAGAAAATTATAAGTAAACTGTTATATTGTGCACGTCTTATCCGTTTATCCTCAATCTACTCACGCTTCTATAGGTCTGCTGGAAGAAATTTCTTTAAAAATAAGCAGAACTTGTTGTACAATTTTTCCGTATGTTCTGTGTTTTTTTTTGTATTTTCTTGTGTACAATAAATTGTTTAATAAAATAATAGTTGTGTGTGATGAGGCCGATGGGCCATGTCTGTGTGAACGGTGTAAATATACATACCTACCGTGTGGTTAACTTGGGCATACTGCCGCTGTTTTCTACCAGCATCAATTTTTTATACATATCGTGAGTCAAAAACTCAGAACATCAAACCACGGATGCAGTTTCGAACATAATAAAACGTTATTTGATAATATCATACTTGAATAACGCGAAACGTATCATCAGGTCTATTTAGATTCATATGGCGAGCTTAGAATTACAAGGTCACATAACATAAGCTTATATACCAGGAACTTGTAAACAAAACAATACGCGATTATTTTACTATAGCATAAATAAACCCGTAATAGCCCACTTATCGCTTCCTTTCGCCATTGATAAAAAAAGATATTTGCATAAAATGTATTGCCAGCTCAGAATATAGAAATACAATTAAATTAATTATTTATTCTTCAGCGTAGCAGCATAATCGTCAACCGTGAGAAGACACCTGTTGGACATAGGCCCCCTACCTAGGGGGACCCTGCGACGGATCGGATAAAAATTAAAAATAAAAGCACCGTCTTAAATTTTATGAGCTCTTAACGCTGCGATGACACTATCAAAGTGTACTAGTATCAAGTAACTTTTAACAAATTAGCTCTCTAAGAGGCCTTGTATCAACAAGTCTACTTGGATACCTGTTGTACTTGGGCCAAATTTTGTGACTTTGATTTGTGACTATATTCTACGAATTTTACGGTGATGATGATGGGCACCACACCCAGCCAAGACTGACCCGGACAAGCCACATAAACCAGGGGGCGCAATATGTTTAGGAGGGGCACGCTCGAAGATAAAGGAAAGGAGATCGATGGACCGCGGTCCAGCGACCAGATCCAGCCAGTCGTCTGACGTTTAACCAGAATAGGATTGAGGGTATGGAAGGAAATTCGATGAGGGAGTGAGCGTTAATGATATTCGTGACGTCCGTGTCGGGGTGGCTTGTTGATGAACACTCGTCAGTGAGTTGACGGGATCTCCTTCGTTTTCGCAGTCTGTTTTGTTTAATTCAAATATTTCTTTTGCCTCTGCTCTTATTTCGTTCCTGTCATGTACGAGCTCGTTCCATTCTTTTATACTTCTGTTATAGTACGCCATGTCATGTTAAATGGAGTTGTTCCATGTGAATATTGGGCGACCAGATTTGAGTTTGGTTGCCTTGTAGTTTCTTGCCGCGTGTTAGAGGTGGGCTAGAGTGCGTCTTTGGACGTGACCGTAGTAGCAAAATCGGAGGAATTTGATTCATTTTGTAATTGTTTTCCTTCCCGCACTTTTGTGATGGTTTTATTTTGTGGTGGGTTCTTGGATAGGCTAAGGATTTCGATGAGTATAAGGCTTTCGTAACGGCTTAGTTTAGAACTGTTTGCTTTTATTAGCGCTGCTGCTTTCAGCCATGACCATTTTGTAAGTGCTAGACTGAGGCTTGGTGTGTGGCGATTTTCAGAAACGTGTTTGACGAGGTAATTTCTTACAATTTAGTGATTGAACGTGAGACCGCGTAAGTCGTTTATTTGTTGAGTAATTGAATGGTATAGGCAATTCCCGTCGGATACTGTATTTATTAGTTGCCGCTGCAATGTTTTGTTTTATGGCGTAACGAAGATTTTTGTCCATTGTTCAGAATCCTTTTTAAATATGAGGGGTGATAATTTTGTTTTGTTAGTACTCTTTAATTGGTTTTTGCGATAGATATTTTTTTTTATGCGCCAGATGCGTTAGGATCTATTTAGCAGACAGCAGGAAACTTTAAACAAAGTAATTGTTGAACAATTTTATTGCTATGGGGTTAAAAGAAATTTGTGAGTCGAAGAAACGGGACTTTTTATGGAGGAGCTGTATTTTTCTATGGATCCGAAGTCTGTGCTCCCACGGTATTATCTTCGTAGGACTGTTTTTTAATAAATGTCAAAGATGTGTTTGGATTATTCGGGGAAGGAATTTTTGACTGCATATGACATGACACTGAAATTCGTAGATAAGGAAGGTAAGATATGTTTATTTTCTGGCAAGAATGTTCATAAATCCAAGGTTTTAATAACTTAAGTCTAAGGGCTGGTGGTGCCGGGTATTAGTATTGTGTGTAGTGTATAAATAAACAAAAAAAAAAAGAAAACTCAATGTCATATTAGTCAGTTGAGGACACTTAAGCTAAACTTAATCTAAAGGTAGGTAAAAACTAAATGTCTCTTTAGGCCACTAATGTCACTGCAGGACGTTTAGTGGCAATTGAACTTTTGTAACTTTTAAATAATGGAGAATTCTCAGAAGAACGACCAATTGAACTGCCAATAGAAATAATGAGAACAAAGGGTTGCCATTATTAAAGTAGCGTCGAAAACCACATCAAACTATACAAGTATACTGTAATAGTGTCAACGCGGTTTAAATGAGCACCTTTGTGCGGTTATATCAAGAAGCCTACAAACAACACGGGATATGAAACAGGTGTATGTAGATAATTATGTTTTTAATACGAATTCTACATATTTATAATATTTATACTTAGTTATTTGTACAACAAGAGAGCAAATTTTTATTTCTGATTTGAGTGCTAATTTTGAATTCTGTGGTAGCGAAGGATTACGCTCGTGATTCAAAAGTAGAATCCTGAAGATTCAAAAGCACGAGTTGTGAATGAATTTGCTCTGGTGTGGTTTACCTCTGCCAATGCCAAGTTTGGAAAATTGGCTGTAGAGCTCGAATGCTTCAAGCAAAATAAAAATGGCCGCCAAATATTTTTTCAAGGCCCGCTCAGAAATCTCACATGTATCACAATATTTAAAAATGAAAAATATTAACAGAATAGAATAAAACGCTAACAAAAGAAATAAAAAACTGGCTGTAATTATATTCCACCACCGCCATTGATAAGATTGGAAGTTTTGCGCGGGAATTCAGAGGCTTTGGACACAACTTTATTTCTTATTTTTCAAAATTAGTTTTTCGCCGTTATTATTGTGTTAGTGTGGTGAGATTGACTTAATAATGTGGCAGCAGTGAAGGCCAATCTAAACTGAGAAATAATGGAAATTCGACGATTCGTCTTGATATTCCCGTGTAAAGTTCCATGGGCATTTAATCGCGAGCGTCACTATCTCGTTTCAATGAGCTTAGGCTAGGAGTATTTACTTAAATTGAAGAAGACTCAGCTGAAAAAAGTCTGAATTGGATTAATTTCAGTGTTTCACTTTTTTTTTAAGCTGATGGTTTCGCTACCACAGCAAATTTTTTTTTTCATTAATGATGTGTTTGCTCTTGACTCTAGTCTAGGTCATAGGACAGAGACAGAGTCTAAGATGCAGCGTACTCACCCAGAAGAAGCCTGTTCACTCTTACTTTGAAGAGATTAGGGTTGTATGCGTTTGGAAACACAGACGCAGGTAGTGAGTTCCACTCTTTAGCAGTGCGCATTATAAATGATTATTTAAAAACATGATAAGATAAGTTTTATAAAATTTGATGTTCGGAATTCAAATCGCTGTTCTCCATCCAAATGATGCCCACTGGATTTACGCGGTAAAACCGTTCAAGCTCGAAAGGTAAAAAATATTTGCTTACCTCTTTCTGGGAAATATTTTTTGACTTGTCCATTTTGTTCATGTAGTTATTGAATAACAATGAAGCGAGATTTTTCTTAGCTGTGTGAATTATTCCCATGCCCGCAAATCTGTCAACAAAACAAAATTTTAATTTAATTAAATATTTATTCAACTACCCACACTTACGTTCTCAAATTGCAAAATGCTTGATGTACAATAAGTGTAATCGAAGTCTGCGACAAGTAAGTATAATAGTACCTAAAGTAGCGAGTTAATTTGATATTTCTTTTCGCAGTGATCATGTTTGCGTTACTAGCACAGTTTTTGGTCAAGCAAACGAAAAAATGCTGAGTAGCCGTGCGATGCCGGATTAAAGATAAAGATAATTTATTTGTTAAAACATTAGTAAAATTCTAGAGGTAATACAGATGTCAGTGTTTATACATAGTAATAACTCCTTCATGTTTGGTCTTGCGACATACAAATATAAATAAAAGATTTAAAAATTGATATTACTTAATTACGATCAAAATTAAGATTACAAATTTCAATAAAAGCACAATAAAAAAATATACAATTTAAATTACAAACTAATGTCATTCAGAAACGTAGGAATTGTAAAATCCAAAATAAACGCAACTTAAATCCGTTTAAAATTGTTTTATTGTGATCAGAAATTGATTATATATTAGCATAGCATCATCCCAATTCTACCCATGGGTATTAGGTATCGTAAAAAGCAAAAGTTGTGAATGTTGAGCGCAACGCCGACAAACTACTAAGTATCGTAGTTTGGCGTGAGTGTAGTTTTGTAAAATTTTTGTAACTTTGATATAAGTACCATAATAAAATAAAATATACATGGTGTAAAAAAATTTGCTAAGAATATTTTAAGGGGTGAACCAGTACGTGAAACTCAACAACTTTCTCCAAGGAACATAGGTCGAAATATGAAAAAAAAATTGGCCCTCCCATACAAATTATCCCGGCCGGGTAACACACTAAGTATGGGAGGGTCAAATTATTTTTTCATATTTCGACCTATGTTCCTTGGGGAAAGTTGTTCAGTTTCACGTACTGGTTCACCCCTTAAAATATTCTCAGATATTTTTACACCTTATATAAAAAAAGGAATAGATTCGTCTTGAGAATGGGCAGCAGCGTTACCAGTGATTGTAACATCTTGCACTGCGCTCGCCAATCCGCCTGCCAAGCGTGGTGAGTATGCCAATACCCCCTAATAGAGCGAGGCTCATGTCCAGCAGTGGACTATTGTATTGTTTATATTTTAAAACAAATTTAAAGCCGGCGGCGGCAAAATGCTGGTGTTGTGGTAAGAGCAAAGATGTTGCATGAATAAAATCGACATTTTGCTCAAAACACTAAAACACTCCTTTACTCAATATATTAAAACAGAGTTCTTACCGAAACTGAAACTGGGGCAAAATATCGGACAATTCGGTATGTTAAGTTAGAATGTATTCTTTTCTGAAAGAAATAACCATTTAAGAAACTCATTTATTTTTTGAATTAAAAAATAATATTGTTTGATGACGTAATTTGGGAACAGTCACTGCAACGAACAACTCTACATATAGTATATAGTTTGTGCGAACAACTCCACTTGTAAAAAAATCCATTAAATCAGGCTTTGTTCTTTTTTTTATTCTTATTAATGATGGGTTTGCTCTTGACTCTAGTCTAGGTCATAAGACAGAGACAGAGTCTAAGATGGAGCGAGCTCACCCTGAAGAAGCCTGTTAAGGCACTGGCACTCCACACACTGACACAACGCAGGTGGCTACCTACTTGGCGCCAGACTTCGGTGGGATGGTGGTCGCGAGCCAGGCGGCCCCTTACGGAGCCTTCCACCGCTTAGTGGGATCGTTCAGCCGGACTTATCCACAGGCAAGCCTGTGTTGACGTTGCCCGGGGTGGACCGCTAGGAGGTAGATGCCATACCACCCCAAAAAAATATCACTTAAAATATTCGACTCTGAACGTTGACCAAAGTACTAAGGTTTATAGTTTCTAATGTCAATGGTTATCTTGAACGAGATCCTGAATGAGATTCGTTTCATTCTTGGTCAGTATAACGTCACACAGGTCAAATGAAGGTTATTTAGTTTTATTTCATAAATATATTTATTTACTAATTAAAAGAATGTTTTAAATTTGACTAAAATATCTACAAATGGTTCTCTTAATTTATGTCTTCCAGCTAAGCTTTACATACCGAATTCAATAAAAACAAGTATTGCGGTAAGAACTCCGTTTTAGTATTTTGATTCATTATGTGTGACCGCGAAGGGTAAAAACAGTTTCAAATCGACATTGTTAAATTATTTAAATTTTAATTGACTAAGGGTGGACTTAAAATCAGCACTGCGCTGTGCACATACCTTTTTTCCATGCTGTACTTACTTTCGTGTACCTAGTTTTAATATTGGAATGTTTTGCTTTATATTTTTATTTCTGTGTGTATTTTGTGATGGAAAATAAATGATTTGTATTTGTATTTGTTACTTTCAAAATTATCTTAAGTTTTAAGGAAAATAAACCTATCGGGGGTTTACTCAGCCCATGAAACTGAACACCTTTGTCTACGTTTTGGAACACACAGAATGATCTAAATATGGAAAAGGAGACCTCAAATACAAACACCTTTGTTCACCACTTTTTTTTGTTTCCTCGTACAGTCAAGCTCACGTCTGGTTAAACCAAGGCAGGCCAACACTAGGCCCGCCAAGGCATTTGAATTGGATACGTAATTTTTTTATTTTCTTGAGTATAATAATGACAGCAGTATTGACTCTAAAAAAAGTGGCTTTGCAAAAACTTCAAAAATTTGGCCCGCCTGAAAAATCGGTTGGCCGGCCTTGGGTTATAAACACTTAAAACAAACGAACCGCCAGCATAGGAACGGTCCAATGTACAAGTTGTGTAACCCAGGCTGATCTTGACTGTACTGAATTTACATAAAAAATTTTTTTAATTATTCAAAAGTGGTGGAATAAATAAAGAAAAACAATGATGAGCACATTATGAGGTTTTGCGCTACCTATTTCCCTAACAATTTGTAACTATGTCTTCTGAAAGCAAAGCACTATACCCCGGCCTAGTAGGTATTTAAAAAAATAAACATACATACATATATCACGCCAATATCCCTTAAAGTGTAGGCAGAGCGTAAAAGGCAGTAAAAATAGACATTTACGGCACGTCTGACAAACATTTGAGGGCCATTCAGATCATTGTTAATCACTAAAGTGACAGGTCGTCAGCCCATCCTAAAATGCCTAATATTGCCATACACATGTAACCCTCAAGTATCACAATCGCCTCTTACGATACCCACGGAAAAGAAATAGGGCGATGCTATTCTAAGCCGGCATCACACGGCAAAAAAAAAAATAACAAACTAGATAAACTTCTCCTGATGTTAGTTAAATATTAATACATAGTATACATAGAAACACCCAGAATAAACACAAATATCTGAAAATTAATTAACGAATATTTGTGTCTGGTGGGGATCGAACCCACGACGCTAGTAGCAGACTGGGGTTCTATGCGCTACGCCATCGGCCCAGTCTATTGACATATACATACATACACATATCACGCCTGTTATCCCTTGCGGGATAGGCAGAACGTGAACAGCCGCAAAAAAAAACGGACATTTACGCCACGTCTGACAAATATTTGAGGGTCATTCGCAAAATTGTGTATAGCCATAGTTACAGATTGTCAGCCCATCGCATAAAATTGCAATACACTCCCTCGAGTCCCTTAGTCGCTTATACGACTCCCACGGGAAAGAAATGGTGTGATGCTATTCTAAGCCGGCATCACAGGGCTAATACATATACATACATACATACACATTTCACGCCTTTTATCCCTTGCGGGGAAGGCAGAGCATAAACGGCCACAAAAAACGGACATTTACGCCACGTCTGACAACACGATACATATACATACCCGACTTTATAGCTGCCCTGTTGCGGCACAACAGTGCTGACTTCCCTCTCTTTCTCGTCATCTTCCAACAGCTTGTGCGGATGCTCTTCATCCTTGTCTTGGTGAGCCAGCCGTACCTTGATCACAGCTGTTCCTGTGTAGTTCACCAGCTGCAGACAAGTAATTTATACATTAATCTTGTTAATGCAAAAAAGACACACATATCACGCCTTGCGGGGTAGACAGAGCGCAAAAAGTCGCAAAAACGGTCATTTACGCCATGTCTGACAATTGTTTTGAGGGTCATGCGGAAAATTGTGTATCGCCATAGTGACGAGTTGTCAGCCCATCGCCTAAAATTTCAAATCACACCCTCGAGTCCCTTAGTCGCCACATACGACTCCAAAGGGAAAGAAATGGGGTGATGCTATTCTAAGCCGGCATCACACGGCAAAAAAGATATTTAAAAAAATATTAGCTGCAGATATTTTAAGGGGTGAATCAGTACTTGAAACTGAACAACTTACCCCAAGGAATGTAGTTGAAAAAATTTTTAGGACCTTCAAAACGAATTGACCCGGTCGGCTGGAACATTTCAAATTCAATTTTCATATGTCCTTAGGAAAAATTGTTCAGATTCATGGGCTGGTGCACGCACACCATGAAATAAAAAAGGAGTAATTGAAGTTACTCCACCGACAAGAGTTCGATTCTTAAATTTGAAGATGAAGAAGATTTAAAAATATATATATATTTTTAAGTAATTGAGGATTTATAATATGATTAATTTCCGTAAAACGGATATTAACACTACATCTGACAAAAGTTTGAGAGTCAATCAGATAACTGTGTACCACTATAGTGACAGGTTGTCAGCCCATCACCTAAAATTGCAATACACATATAACCCTTAAGGTTCTATTCCGAACCGAGCGGCGACTGCATATGCTATCGGCCGCCGCGCATGTGCCGCGGCACATGACTGCAGACCAGTATAGCCGCGGCGGATTTACGATATACAAGTACTATCCAAAATGGTCGAATGAGACTGTTTAACCCGATGAACCTAGCGAACCAATGAATTCTGGCGACTCGATAAACAATAACGACCCGATTAACTCTGGCCACATGATGAACACTCACAAGATGAACCCAACGACCGGATGAACCGTAATAACGCGATGAACCCTAAGTTTAGTCCCGAAAACTATACTCTGACCCAAACCGACTGCCAAGTGTATATGTAACTATCGGCCGCTGCGGCATGTGCTGTCGGCCGCTGCCTTCGGAATGGCATCTGCCGCGGCGGCCGACGGCCGATAGCCGCGGCATGTGCTGTCGGCCGCTCGGTTCGGAACAGCACCTTTAGTCGCCTTTTACGACACACATGGGTAAGAAATGGGGTGATGCTATTCTAAGCCGATATCACACGGCTGATCTTTATCTACACTTAAATGTTATTTGTTATCTTTAAATCTGTTATTTTATTTAACTAATAGAACAAATATAAGTTGCCTTTTCTCAAACATGCTAGGAAATGTGTTCATTTCTTTCAGAAAAAGAAACCGCGAAGTTTCACATTGTTTGTCACGTCTCAGATCACGCCAGCAAAGTTGTATGGAAATCCTTTGCTGGTGTCCATTAAGATAAATTCGTTATACGCTAAACCCACATAATTTGATTTCAAAATTATCTCGATGACTCTCATAGAAACGGAACGTAATTTTGTATGAAACAGGTAACTAAAGACGAGGCTGTATGATGTGAAGACCCTTGCCTGTCCAGAATTAAAAAAGAAAAGAATGAACTAAACATTTAGTATGGCTGAATATTACGTAATACTGTGCCTTACAGGCGAATTTATTTTAAAAAATTACAATTGGTGGGAAAATTGTCAATTTTTATTTGTTTCGTTGTGTTGTGGTCGCTAGCTAACTTTTATAAGAAGTACAATCTTTCATTTCCTAGCCTTTTTTTGAGAAAAGCACTATGTATGCCTCGGGGAAAATTACTTTGCTTGACTTGTATAATTGAAGTCCTCGCCTGCGGCAGGCCTGTGTCACTCCGCGTGTAGCAGTATTATTATCTATTCTTATGGTGTAGGTATTGAAAACATACCTCCAGGCGCCGGCCACTGCGAAAGGGCTAATCTAGTGGGCTGCCGCAAGCGAAAGAAGTCACACGCGTGCGCTATTTGTTCAACTTTCTCGACAATTTTTTGCAAGATGGACAGACGAAAAAAAGCAAAGAAATACTCTTGATTTGATTACATTATGTTCCTTTTTGAAATGAATTTAATTCTAAACAAACCCTTTCTTTTTTTGTTGAACAAAGTAGGTACCCACTATTCCAAAATCCTAAAAGTAAGTATTTAAAATTAAATAAAAAGGTTTAGTCGTTTCATTCGAGTTGCATTTCATCTGTCGTACGTATTCAGTTACGACGGCCCATGTGGCGCAGTGGTAGTGCGACTGCCTGCGACGCAAAGGTTCCGGGTTCGATTCTCGGTTGGACACTCACAAAATTGATATTTATCACTTTGTGAATTTGTTCCCGGTCTGGTTAGGACATTACAGGGTGAACCACCTGATTGTCCGAAAAGAAATGGTTCCGTGCTTCGGAGGGCACGTTAAGCCGTCGGCCCCGGTTGCTGTCTATGATTACTTAGACGGCGGTCGTTACACAACCATGTCAGAGGCCTACTACTACTTAGTAGTAGGCGGTTGAAAAACTCTGACACCAGGGTTCATCGGGTCGTTGGACGACTCGGTGTCCCACACGAAAAAAAAAAAAAAAAAAAAGATTTACGAACTTAGACTAAGAGCCCAACGCAGAATATTTATATGTGATACGTCTATGGAATTCTTTTCAACTTAAAGAAAGTTTGCGAATCCATATTGTGAATTTCTTGCTTGGAAATATAATAAATAATTTTAAAAATAAAATAATATTTTGCAATATTGCAGTTAAATTGTAGGTGCAAGCAAGATAAAAATGGTATTGTGCTAGTTTCGGTGAGCACTATTCACACTCAGCACATATTTAGGTACTAGCTGATACCCGCGGGTTCGCGCGCGTCTAAGTTTTTATTTTTTTTAACTGATATCGGTTTATAACTGAAGAATAATTTTAATCGATTTAGGTGTTTTCACAAAATTTCAAGATATGCAACCAGCGCCAGGACTTGTTATTACATACATACATACAGATATAGGCAGAGCGTAAACGACCGCTAAAAACGGACATTTACGCCACGTCTGACAAACATTTTAGGGTCATTCAGAAAATTGTGAATCGCCATAGTGACAGGTTGTCAGCCCATCGCCTAAAATTGTTCGTCGTCGCCTTTTACGACACCCACGGGAAAAAAATTGTATACATTATAATATTATTATTATTAGTATACATTTTATTATTATTATGGTGGTATTTTTTTCGGATCTCGGGCCCATAGGGACCCGGTCCTTTGAGGCATGTGTGGGGCCAAAGCCAAACAGCACAGAGGCCTTTTTTATACCAAATAATGTATTGTGATGTGTACATCAAGCAGATACTTGCTCTGTCTGCACTATAGAAGTATTCGTACACCCAGAGCCAGCACCCGCCTGATGCAAGGACTATTGCAGGTTAATTACTTCATTGAATTAAATCTTCGGCAATAATCGTATAGCATATACAATTATGCTGCTAGGTCTTAGACTACATGAACGTACTCGTCGCTGCCTGCTGCGTGCCCGCCAAAAGTAGGAGTAAACGCTCATGTTGTGCGCTAGATGGCGTAAGTAGTTTCTCGAAGTAAGCAACCCTAGACCGCGGCTCATATTTCGTCAAAAAAATATTTGACAGGTATGTAAATGGACACGTGGTCGACTGGAACGCGAGCTAAATTAAATCATATTGTCTATCAGATTGAGTACATATTTTTTTGAAAACCATTGCTAAGTAAAGCTTCTGTAACGCTAGTTACTAGTTATTATTCTGTGCCTGCGGCTCGGACTTCAAACTATACTCGTCCAGCAAAGTCTTATTTTCCATACCTCGACAACAATGTACTATTGTAGTATAGCTCAAGGTCTGGATGAATCTAATGGTTCAAGTCTTGGACATACACACACACAATTGATAGTTTGGCTAACAGGTCATTGTAAAAATAATAAAGTTTAATAACTTACTTCTACAGTAGGGTGAGTTCTAGTTTTATTTTGTGCAGTGGTCTTTCCAAGCAGGCATCCGTGAGTGCCGACCATCTCACTCTTGTAGCGGAAACGGAAGTGGTCTTGGGGCTGCTCTATAATCCGTAGGTATGGCCGCTTTCCTGGTACATGGGAATAAAAAATATTTAAAAAAAATATTCTTATAATACTGGATATAAAAATTTTGGCTGTGAATATTTTAAGGGGTGAACCACCCCATGAAACTGAACAACTTTCCCCAAACGCATAGGTTGAAATACGAAAAAAGTTGGATCTCCCATCTAAATTGTTCCAGCTGACCAGGTCAATTTCTATATAGATATTTTTTTACAAATTTCGAACTTAGTTTGTTGGGGAAAGTTGTTCAGTTTCATGTACAGGTTCACATACATACATACATACACATATCACACCTATGTTCACAAAAAACGGCCATTTACACCACGTCTGACAAATGTTTGAGGGTCATTCGGAAAAACAGAGGCTCACCCTTTAAAAAAATATATGCTACAAATATTTTTACACCTGTATAGTAAAATAAATACTTATAATACAATATGTTGCATTATGTAATTTGTGGACAACTTCTTTTGAGATATTATGAAAAAAAGAATATAAATATATAAATACTTACATTAAATTTTCGACATACTTAATCAGAGGCCTTTTTAACCAACTTGCCTATTATTTTAAAATCCTCAGAATGTTACATACATACAGATTTGTTAAAATGAGAGTTTTTAGAGAGTTTTGCTATTGGCAACACTGGGACGGGGGATGTCAGTCAAGCTTAGGAATAGACAAGATGGTTGTTTTGTTTCAAGGAGATTTTACAAAATAATGTGTTGTGATCTGCGCAAGAGTTGATGTGATTGTTGAATATACTTTAATAACATATACCACAGGCATTTTTATTATATCAGAAGCGAGTAAGTAACACCATCGTCCAAAAGTGGATTCTTCAAAATTGGTATGTAGTTCTTTCTTATTTTTCTCGGTCACCAAATGTAAGAAATTTCATCAGAATCGTATATATATATGTATTTCCGTAGGGATAGATTAAATGTCCTATTACAAAATTTGCTAGTAGCAGGCATAGAGTGCCTTAAATCGTTGACCCACGCGGACAAAGATTTTGTCTGTAAAACTGTGGATCAATTTATGACGTTGTGTTTGTGTATTATGGGTCATAATTAATTGTTATTTGTAAGTGAGAAGTTCAAGATTATTCGTTTTATTCTTTGATTTGTTTTATTCATGCCAGTTACAGAAAATTTTACAAAAGTCCTATCTATGGAGGTCAAATTTTGTTTAAAGTCCCGTCTATGTAGGACCGGTTTTGTACCGCCACTGACAGTGCACTGAACGGGTCCTACCTATGAAAGTGCACGTAATTGTTCGCCATGTTTTGATGTTCATAGTATAAGTTTTGTGTGTCATGTTTTTATTTTACAGCAGAAATTTTGATGTGTGCAAGGTGTGCACATTACCAAAGGTTGTATTTATAAAATTTACTTACATTTAAATCGTTGTTGCAGAGATAAAAACAAATTCTTTGACTGTATATACTTGCGCTTTTCTTTGTGTTACCTATTCCTTAATTCCTACATATACATACCTACCCTGAATACCTACCTAGTTATATATATTTTTTTAAGAAGTCACTATATAACCGACTGTCATTTTAAAGAATGTCTGATTGCCATACACCTCCGTTGGTTGAAATGTCTCCCAGAGTAAATGCCATAAGACGTAGTCGATCACCTAAAAGAGACAAAAAAGAATTAAAAAAGAAAATAAAGTCTAAGCACCGCGTGCCATCTAATGATAGTAGTAGTAGTTTAAGCACATGCTCAAGTTCGATTTCGCGATCACCTGCCCCAAAGCGGCGGCGTTATCGTTGTCATTCACGATCATATTCCAGAAGGTATCGCTATGAAGATAACAAACGATCGCACTCTCGTACCCGGCATTCGCGACGATCGCGCTCTCGTACCAAGCATTCGGGAAAATCTCGACGTCGCCGATTTAGGTCAGATAGTAGTGTCTCTAAGAGAAGCAGGTCGTTATCACCGAGCCCCAAACGTGGTCGTTCTCGAATTCGGCGTACGCATAGAACATTCAGACACCGCCGTTGTTCTGCTACTTCCACGCCGAAAAGTAACTTATCACCGACAAGATCGTGCAATCGCGCAAACAATCCTACAAGTTATTCTATTCTAAAAAGTATAGCTGATGCTCTGCAATGTAAAAATAATAATGTGGCAACCTCAGGGTCTTCAATGCACGGGTCGCAAAATGTTTTGACGGACTTTGACCCAAAATCCAGATCACAAACAATGAAGGACTGGTTGGCTAAAATAAATGAATCAGCGGAAATTTACGGTTGGAGTGAACGTCAAATCATCTACTATGCTCTGCCTAGACTTACCGGTTTAGCAAAAAAATGGTATGATGGCTTGACTACTGTTAAATATACGTGGATTGAGTGGCAGGATAAACTTTTGAAAGCTTTCCCTTGTGATCAAAATCACGGCGATTTATTAACAGAGATGTTAAACAGAAAGAGTCGAAGAAATGAGACCCTGGTTGAGTACTATTACGACAAAATAATGTTAATAAATCGCTGTAATTTGAAAGGACGTGAAGCTGTTGATTGTTTGACACATGGCATATTTGATCAGAATATTCGGATGAACATACAAGGTGCACATTTTGATGAACCTGATCAGGTACTGAACTATTTCCGCAATATCACTAGTAGGAATGATGACTCCTTCTTTACTAAGCGGCAAATTCCTAACAACCGAGAGTTAGTTAACAATGTTGCAAAGAAAAATAATGTAGAAAATGCTAATAGAAGGCCATGGGGTGCGGTCACTTGTTTTAATTGCGGGGACAGCGGTCACGTAGTAAGTAAATGCAGTAAACCAATAGTGCGTTGTAAGAAATGCTTTAACTACGGTCATACAGAAATTCAATGTACGTCTAGTAGAAATACTAATTTTAGCAACAACACTAACAATCCTGAGACTTCAAATGCAACTACAAAAAGAGTTATGTGCATTGGACTAGCAGAAAATCGCAATAAAAAGTTTTTTAAAGATGTCAAAGTCAATGATACCGCTATTGGAGCCTTTATAGACTTTGGTAGCGAATGCACACTGTTAAGCGAGGAACACTGCATAAGGCATGATATGAAAATGATGAAAGACAGTTTACCGCTATTAAAGGGATTCGGTAATGGTTTCACTTCACCAAAGGGAAAGGTTCAAATTCGCATTGTAGTAGATTATGTTGATGTATGCTTAACAGCATACGTGGTGCCGCGGTCGCTTCTACTAGCTGATATATTGATTGGCCAATCATTAACTGAGCAATCAACGGTTCGAGCTTACAAATGTGACAAAGAACTAACACTCTATCAGGTTATAGCAAACAATGTAAATAGTGTCACATTATTGGTGTCAAAGGATCAAACGATCAATGGCGATTCATTTATTGAGGTTCATACTTCAATTAACTACACAGGATACATAGCCATCTCATCAGATATTAGGCGGCAAAATGATAATGACTATTTAATATTGCCAGGTTTATACTACTTTACGAATGGCTCAGGTCACATCACGATAATTAACCTCAGCCAGAAAAGTTTATCATTTCACAAAGGCAAAGTTATCGCAAGAGGGGTAGCAGTACCTAACAACATGATGCCATCTGGAAAAGAGAAAAAAGACAATTACATTGTTGACGTCCAAAGAGTGAGCACAGAGAATAACATAATTACTCTACCGGAATTAAACATAGATTCCAAACTTGATCCTGCGATTCAAAATGATTTAATAGGAACCTTAAACCAATATCGCGACTGTTTCTCCTTTTCAGTAAGTGAGTTAGGAAAGACTAATGTAACGCAAATGCATATAAGACTGAACGATACAACTCCTGTCACATACAGGCCTTATAGACTCTCTCTCTCCGAAAGAGAAAAAGTGAGCAAGATTGTACACGAATTACTTGCAAATGATATCGTTCGCGAATCAGAATCAGACTACGCTAGTCCTATATTATTAGTAACTAAAAAGAATGGCGACTCAAGGCTCTGTGTCGACTACAGAGCCTTGAATCGAAAAACCATAAAAGACAAATATCCGATGCCCCTGATCGACGATCAAATCGATCAACTACAAGGACAGAAATTTTACACAACCTTAGATTTAACACAGGGCTACCACCAGATACCGATGTCGGAAGAGTCACGCCACCTGACAGCGTTTGTCACTCCGGACGGCCACTTCGAGTACAATCGTATGCCGTTCGGGTTGACAAATGCTCCAGCTGTCTTCCAGCGAATGGTAAATAATTTACTGAATAAAAAGAAAATACCAGGAGTATTAGCATACATGGATGATGTTGTTATAGGATCTAAAACCTTACTAGAAGGTATGGAGAAATTGACGGAAGTATTGAAACTTTTACGTGAAGCAAATCTTACTCTAAACCTTAAGAAATGTCATTTCTTCAAAGAAACAATTGAATACCTTGGTTTTGAAATATCGAGTGAAGGCGTAAGACCCGGTATAAGAAAAACAGAGGCAGTCTCTGCTTTTCCCACTCCTCAAAACGTACACGAGGTACGACAGTTTGTTGGCCTCGCAAGTTTTTTTCGTCGTTTCATACGTAATTTTGCCACAATCGCAAAGCCCCTTACTTCGCTGACTAAAGCAGACGCAAAATGGTCGTGGGGCGATCAGCAGATCGAAGCGTTTAAACATATAAAAGAAGTCCTCACCACGAGACCTGTACTTGCTATATATAACCCAAATTGGTTAACGGAGCTTCACACAGATGCTAGTCGTTTAGGCATTGGTAGTGTCCTGTTGCAGCGTGAAAATGAAAAATCTCCGTTAAAACCAGTGGCTTACTTCAGCCGACAGACGACTGCAGAGGAGCAGCATATGCACTCTTTTGAACTAGAAACCCTTGCAGTCGTCATGTCACTTAATCGTTTCAGGGTTTACTTGCTAGGTATTCCGTTCAAAGTGGTAACGGATTGTAACGCGTTGAGAACCACTCTTACAAAACGCGATCTTGTACCACGCATCGCGCGATGGTGGTTGACGGTTCAGGATTTTGATTTTGTTGTTGAATATCGCCCCGGGACGCAAATGCGGCATGCAGATTGCCTGAGTCGCAATCCTTTACCATCACAGAATGACCAAGATTTACAAGTTTTGAGCATAACAACCGGAGATAATTCTTTATTGACGGTTCAGTTGAGTGATCCGCGTTTGACACACATAAAATGTATTTTAGACAAAAATTGTGTTGAAGCTAAAGAAGTTCGTGACAAATACATGTTAAAAGATGGTATGGTTTATCGGAAAGTAGGAGAAGATTTAAAATGGGCAGTGCCTCGTGATGCGAGATGGAAAGTTTGTCAAATGTGCCACGATGACAGTGGACACTTTTCATTTGATAAAACAATCGAAAAGATGCGAAGAGATTATTGGTTCCCACGTATGACCCAATTCGTTAAAAAGTATGTACGAGCTTGTATTCCTTGTGGCTATGCAAAACAACCTGCTGGTAAAAAGCAAGGGATGTTGCATCCCATACCTAAACCTAACGTACCATTTCAAAAATATTCACATAGACCATCTGGGGCCTTTCATCAGGAGCAAAACCGGGAATACTTACATCTTAGGCATCATAGATGCTTTTACCAAATTTGTGATACTACGCGCAGTACGAAATACTAAAACAAAAACAACAATAAATGTTCTCGTTGATGTATTCGGGCTCTTTGGCACTCCTAAAATAATAGTATCTGATCGAGGCACGAGCTTTACATCATCAGACTTCAAGAAATTTGTTGAAACTCATCAAATTAAACACGTGAAAAATGCAGTAGCAACCCCTCGTGCAAATGGGCAGATTGAGCGCTATAACCGCTCAGTGCTTAGCTCTTTGACCGCACTGAACATTGACAAGGACGATCGAGACTGGGACTTGTCCTTAAATAAAGTTCAATGGAGTTTGAACAATACTCTTAATAAAGCTATTGGCAGAACACCCGTTCAAGTTGTTTTTGGCAAAGAAACCGTTAACCTCGAAGAAAACCATTTACATGATATTTCAGACGGATTAGTACAAAGCGATAACATTCAAGATATACGTGAGCAAGCATCTCAATCTATAGAAAAGCAACAACATTCGATGAAAACGCGCTTCGACAAATCCAGATGTGCTGCTAAAGTGTATAAGATAGGAGATTTAGTTATGGCAATGAAACATATCCGCAATTTAGGCGAAAGCAATAAATTAAATTCACCTTATAGCGGACCTTTTAAAGTGACAGCCGTTCTTGACAATGATAGGTACGAGATAAGTAGTGTCGAAGGGTTTTCTAACCGTAAATATAAAAATATATACAGCGCTGATAAATTAAAACCGTGGATACGACTTCATCCTGTAGATGGCTCAGATAGTAACAGTGATTATTCTGATAGTGATCAGGACAATGCTTAGTAAAAGTAATCATACAACTTAAAAAATAGGCTTTCCTGATCCTGACCTTCCCATTGCCTAAAATCCTTATCCATGCAACACAATAAAGCTGAGTATAGTCAAAGCACCGACGGCGCTTTGCTGGTGTGCCATTTGTGAAGAATTGTTACTTATATGCGATGGTTCCGCTTACGAATTGCGATGGTTCCGCACTTTGAACATCTACGGTTAAAAACTTATATGCGATGGTTCCGCTTATGAATTGCGATGGTTCCGCACTTTAAAGATCTACCGTTTATTACTTATATGCGATGGTTCCGCTCACGAATTGCGATGGTTCCGCACTTAGAACATCTACGGTTGACAATTTATATGCGATGGTTCCGCTAATGAATTGCGATGGTTCCGCACTTTGAAGATCTACCGTCTACTACTTATATGCGATGGTTCCGCTCACGAATTGCGATGGTTCCGCACTTTGAACATCTACGTTTAACAACTTATATGCGATGGTTCCGCTTATGAATTGCGATGGTTCCGCACTTTGAAGATCTACAGTTTATTACTTATATGCAATGGTTCCGCTCACGAATTGCGATGGTTCTGCACTTCTAACATCTACGATTAACAACTTATATGCGATGGTTCCGCTTACGAATTGCGATGGTTCCGCACTTTGAAGTTCTACCGTTAACAACTTATATGCGATGGTTTCGCACACGATTGTTACCTATTAATACTGTTCGTCGACATTGGAAGAGCGATGGTTTCGCACTTAAACATCACCAACACTATTTGTCAGCATGGAGATAGTGTAGTTTTCCTGTCTACGGTTCAGTAATTACTTGCTATAATTTTTTTATTAATTTTAATTTTTATGTTGTAAAATTAAACTACGTATAGTTTATTAAATATTCTTAATTATTATATAATGATGTTATTTGATTTAAAGCGTCATTATGAATAGAGACATTCAATTTGATAGGATGGCCGAACGTCAACGTATTATTCTCATTTTCATTTTACTAATATTTAATTGTTTTGTACTTTGCATCTGATAAAGCTACAAGTAGGTATTTTTGGTTCACACAATGCTGTCTAATTGTGATACTAAGTTATAAGAAGTGTAGTGTTAATAGTGTAAATGATTGAACTTAAAACTACTTAACACTCTAATATACTAAGATTTAAATTGTTATGTAGGTACTTTGCATTTGATAAAGCATACTTTCAAGTTAGTTATTTTTTTATATAATTCTGTTGAATTGTGTTGTGATACTAAGCTTTAGAAACCTACATATTGATGTAATAGTTTACTATACTAATAGGGTAAGTAAATGGATGTTCAAACGTGTATAATTTTATTGCTCTATATAGTTTATGTTAGTGATTTATTTCTTTTATATGTTGGGCCGTAATTTGTAATCTTCGTTTAACGTCACACTGATTTGATACATAAAATATATATTTTATAGATATTTCCTAAGAATTTCATCACAGTTTGAACAATGTTTTAAAATTGCCTAATATGGGGCTTTAAGTATTTTTTTTTGTAGTCTTATAACATTATTATTATTTTTGTACCCATATGTAACTGAAGTTTGGCTGAGGACAGCCATTTGTTCAGGATGGCCGACTGTTAAAATGAGAGTTTTTAGAGAGTTTTGCTATTGGCAACACTGGGACGGGGGATGTCAGTCAAGCTTAGGAATAGACAAGATGGTTGTTTTGTTTCAAGGAGATTTTACAAAATAATGTGTTGTGATCTGCGCAAGAGTTGATGTGATTGTTGAATATACTTTAATAACATATACCACAGGCATTTTTATTAGATTGAATTTATGACTTCCTTGTTTAGGAGTTGGTTAATAAGTATGCAACATTGTATTCTGTGCATAACTTACTACCATAGCTACCTAAATATAAATAATGAGGTCAGATTATTTACACTATTCAAACAGTTGCTGAAACTGAATATTGTAAACAGCTTCATATTACAGCTTTACCATAACATTACTGAGACTTGCTATGTTAGTTACTAATGCATACAATGTGTTGTTGTAGCATAATAGAAGCTATCAATAACTACATACATACATCCATCACACCTCCATTTCTTGTGGGGTAGGTACTGTGCTTTAAAAATGGTCATTTACACCATGTCTGACAATCATTTGAGTGTCATTCAGAAAACAATCGATGTAATTTATAACTGAACTTCACATTGTTATTTATCAAACAGGCATCTACTGGACAGAAAACCAGATAAAAAAAACTATAAATAAGATTTGTAAGAGGTCATGCAGACACAAATCTGTAACTAATATACAAACAACTCATACACCATGTTTAGGAGAAAATTCATTCAATTGCACATATTGTTTATGGCATCAAACTGAACACTTTTCACTGTAGAACCAATGCTGGGAAATGAGACAGTTTTCAACCTCTCCTTGATCCCATACAAACTTAGTCAGCTGATCATGAATTTTGTGTGGGAGGTTGAAAAGGCTGCTTCGAAAAGAATACTCTGCCCGAATTTTTATTCGTCTTCCAGCATTCCCATAAACAAAATTTTTCAGTATGATGCCCTAAACAATAATGCATTGTCCCAAAAATGCATAAAATTAATCTGCATCTTAATGGTCAACTGACTGCGCTAGCTGGGTAGTGATAACGATAGATACCCACTACGATAAGTATGTGTAGTATTGATACCAAACAGATAGCTAAATGTCAAAACAAAGAATTCTCGGAATGTTTACCATCGGCATGCATCGTGACATCGTCGCCACATGTGATCCCCGAGAAGGCGCTCGCCAGATGCGGCACCTGCTGCGACGGCGACGAGTACGGAGACTCCCGCGGCATAGGAGACCCCGAGCTCGACGACTCGCTAAACTCATGCTCGCTTGCCGACATTTTTCAAACCAGTATTTTGTCCAGTTAGAAACAAAACTCACTGAATCTACTTAGTCTATATATTCACTGGCATTCAAGCTTTCATTTGATAGCGGAGATAATATTATCATCGACGCATTTGCGCTGGAATTTATTTTACAAAGAAGAAATAACAACATCACTTTCGATCGACAACTTTTTGTGACGACACGACCGACTCTATTTGACATTTGACGTTTTGTCACAGATAACAATTACCCCTTATTCTGTGAATGTTGCCATTATTTTCTTTGCTCTCCCGACAGCATATTTATTTGATTATGTTGAAGTGAACCAAGTTATAAAGCTTGACTTGACAGTTCTCTAATGGTATACTATAATGGTCCATTTTCCCTAACTGATGTCCTTTTTTGTATAGATTTAACTGTCAGTTGAACAAGGCCTATTCTATACTATATGTTTCTTGGAATTTAAAGCTTTGCCATCTCCGTCACCAATGACAAACATCCTAATGATGAGAGAGAAGAACGTAACATTCATATTTTAAACATGAAAGATTATTAAACAATAGTGATGTCTCATATCATATGTAAGCACAGGCAACAAAAGTACCCGTACTTTAGGAATAATTTGTTAGCTGGTATTATCGTTTAACAAGGTCAACGCCGGGGAATAACCAGTGAATGAGTCACAAAAAGTCCCGAGCCGAGTGGTGGCGATATAGTGGGGGCATGCCTTCATGCGCATGCGTATCGTGTATACACTTTATACATAAAGAAACCAGGCCTTCTCAAACTTTTTCATATTATTATTCTTTATTAATGGCGTTTCCACATTGTCATGTGATTTCGCACAGTCTCAAGTTTTAAACGATTACAAAATTATCATGTGGGTTTCATTTCTTCTGTAAACGTCATTTGTAGCGCCCGGGTGAGCTAAGGCATAGAATATAAAATGCGTATATATCGTGTAGGTATACATGTATTATAATAGGTATAATATGTATGTAAGTACTACAAGTGAAATTCTTACATTGCGTAGCCGGTTAATATTCCTGGTATCATAAGTTCATAATTTTGTTAACCGACTGCTCAATGAACATCGAATTTATCTAGTAAAATTGTAGCTTGTACTGACCGTCTTGATCTTGAGTCGAGTGCACAGATCTCTTATATATACCTACGTCGAGTGAGCGAGATACGCTTACTACGCTACGGTCATACATGTTATACTATGCTTCGGATCGGAACTACCGGAGTCCGGTAACGCTGGGCTGGGGGCGCTGGGGCCAATTCGCGTTGCGTGCGATCGCGATGCTCGCACAGATTGGAAACCCGTGGCGTTAAAGTAATAGCTAGTACTATTAATTATACTGTGGTAATAGTATCGCTGTCGTCGACATAAATAGCTCGGCAAAATACTAAGCAAATACTCGATCAGCAAGCACTAATGAAAGGTCCGTCCGTCTCTCTCTCTCTCTCGTGGGACACCGAGTCGTCCAACGACCCGATGAGTCCTGTTGATAGAGTTTTTCAACCGCCTACTATTAGGTCCTTCGCCCTCGTGAAAAAGTACTTTAGATTCAGAACATCTGCATTTTCAATTCATAAATGAATGAAAATAAAAAATTGAAAAAACAAAATTTTAGCGCCCGCCGAATGTAAGCATTTCTTTTTCAATTTCTTATGTCCATTTATGAAATCAATTTAGCACTGTGAGTGAATAATAAAATAAACCAAAGTACATTTTGCCTTTATTCTTTTAGAGCACTTCATATGGGTCATTGGCGGCCGATGTGGCGCAGTGGTAGTGCGACTGCCTGCTACGCAAAGGTTCCGGGTTCGATTCTCGGTGGGACACTCACCAAGTTGGTATTTATCACTTTGTGAATTTGTTCCCGGTCTGGTTAGGACTTTGCAGGGTGAACCTACTGAATGTCCGAAAAGAAATGGTTCCGTGCTTTGGTGGGCACGTTAAGCCGTCGGTCGGTCCCGGTTGCCGTCTATGATTACTTAGACGGCGGTCGTAACACAACCATGTCAGAGGCCTACTAGTGGTAGTAGGCGGTTGAAAAACTCTGACACCAGGGTTCATCGGGTCGTTGGACAACTCGGTGTCCCACACGAAAAGAGAGAAATATGAGTCATTTGTATTTGTACTTTCAGCGCCACCGCTGCGTGTCGAGCGGACTGCACGCACCTTCCGGCTTGACATTATTATCCGCATCGTGCCTAGTAAGTAGTAGCTATAATACGGCAAGGTGTCGTCGTGTTCGTCGGACGGGTCGGCGCAGCGTTGGCGCTAAATGAGAATAAGAATTTGAAAAAATATGTTAGCGTCAGCCGAATGTTAGCATTCTTTTTCCAATTTCTTATGTTCATTTATGAAAATTATAAGTCACTGTCAGTGCAATAAAAAATAAACCAATCTATATTTGTTTAAGACTTCATCTGGATCATTGAATATGTACTTTCAAATTACGGTAGGTATGAACGTCAAGGGTAAGCCAGTAACAAGAACAAAAACAAGATACATATTTGCAAAGTAACATTTATTTATGGTTTAAGTAGTACAGCAGGGTTCTACAGTGTGACCTTAACAAGTAGGTACAGATTTCGAAAATTCCAATTGATCAGAATGCGTTTCATAAGATATAGGGTGAAATTTTACTAGTGACCGATAGCAAATCATGATATGATAAGGAACAACTTTCCCCAGGGAACATAGGTCTAAATACGAAAAAAATTGACCTCCCATACAAAATTGCTGATCAGCTGATTTGGGTTACTATGATGATGATGATGATGAAGTCCTCTTATCCCTCGTCAGGGACATAGGGCTCGAAGAAGAGATTTTCACTGCTGCCCATGGGTGGAAACACAAAATATTTTTGACATATTTCGACCTATGTTCCTTAGGGAAAGTTGTTCCTTATCACCAGCCCGTCTCCTGTTTTCAGTATCGGTCACTAATCAAATTTTGTCCGATATATACTATCAGTAGTAGCTCAAATGATGATTTTCTAATCAATATTCATTGCATATTCATAAAATTAGGAACTAGCGGGCCGCCCAGCGGTCTCACTACTACTACGTTGAAATTGAAATGTTACTCAGGGATATTAGTGTTGCACGAACTAAACAAAAGTAATTTGAGGTGCTGCCGATAGTATAGTATCTTCAAACAAAACAGATAAGATAACAGTCAGTTCATCAACAAAATAACAGATACTTTGGAATAGAATGTACCAATAGAGGGCGTCATAATCAGGAATTATAATCATCCTTTTGGGACACTTGTACAAGGCACTACTTATACAGGGTTATTTTTTATTCACCCCGGAAATTCTACAGGGCGATTCTACTCATGATTCTGAACAACTTTTATTATGAGGTCACCTGCGAAATCGCGAAAAAAAAACCTGCTGTTCCATACATTTTATTCGAGTAGGTATGAATTTTTCTATGGAGCACTTGTTTATTTTTTCGCGATTTCGCAGGTGACCCCATAATAAAAGTTGTTCAGAATCATGAGTAGAATCACCCTGTAAAATTTCCGGGTTAAATAAAAAATAACCCTGTAGATTTTATGAGTGCTTCGAGAACACAAATTGTCCAAGTAATTTGAAGTAATTAGAGACTTGACAAAAATTACTCCCTCAAACTTAGTATTAAGGGAAATAAATTATTTGATACACTAATATATGTTTTCAAAATGCTGTATACCTACTTAATAAACTGCATGTTATATTAATATAACAATAATTATAACATACAACTCGGCACAATTTCTATTAAGACTCGTTTGATAAAATTTTGCAAGTTATATTATAACGTCAATCATAGCAAAATATTTATTGTAATTTAATAAATATTTACGAGCAAATTTTATATGACATAGTCACATTACTAAAGCCGATTTTAGAAGCTCGATTTAACACTTGTCAAAACTGCTTGTGCTATGACAAAAGGCCGTTGAAATTCTTGAATGAATCTTACGGCTATCAAATCAGGCTTGCTAGGAAGCCCAACTGTAGTGTATAGTGTTTGTGGCATTTCTTTCCTTCATTTCAGGCATTGCAGGCGAAGCCGTGTTGGGTCAAAAGAAATTTGTATGATAATAAAAGTTTTACTTTTTTTCTTATTATAAGTTTTATGTAAGACGTAATACATATTTTAAATATTTAAAACTTTCCAATCAGTAGGACTGACCATAGCTACAACATGGCTGCAGTTATTAATATTTATAATCATAAAAATATATTTTTTTCTTTAACAGCCATTTCATCTACCTAGTTAGGTAATTTAGAAAACATCACATTTCAAAAATACAGAAATTCCTGTTAGTTTTTTTTACAGTTGTATAATAAAATAATCGGAAAGTTTATGTTGTGTCCATTTCATATGCTTTAGACATATCGTCATAAAATATTATAACAACACTTTATACGGTCATAATAATTCATATTCATAATATATATAGGGTGGAATTTTACTAGTGACCGATAGCAAAAACTCAAGACGGGCTGGTGATAAGGAACAACTTTCCCCAAAGAACATAGGTAGAAATAATAAAAAATGGACATCCATACAAAATTTCCGATAACCTTTTTTGAGTTACCTACTATGGAAGCTCAATATATTTTAGTTATTTTTCAAGCTATATTCCTTGGGCAACGTTGTTCCTTATTACCAGCCCGTCTTGAGATTTCGCTATCAATCACTAGTTAAATTTCAACTTATATACAGGGAGTAAAAATAATAGCAGCAAATATTTTAAGTGGCGAACCAGCCCATGAAACTGAACAACTTTTCCGGGGAACATAGGTCGAAATATAAAAGAAATTGGAGCTCCCATACAAATTGACTCGGTCGGCTGGAACATTTTATTTGACAGGGCCAGTTTACTTTTTCGTACTTCGAACTATGTTCCGGAAGGTTGTTCAGTTTAATGGGCTAGTTCACCCTTTAAAATATTTGCATTTTTTTACACCTTAAATACTTATCTTGTATTCTGCCTACAGAGCTGTGTAATGTTACGCAATCCATTAAATTATTTAGAATAATAAACAAATACGAGTTATTGCGATCGAAAAAACTATATCATTTATATTTGTTTTAAAAAATAAATGGATATAAAACATCTTGCTTATTTTTAAACAAATTATATCTTACAATACCTAGAAAAGATTATATAGAAGGATAACTAAAGACAACTTAATAACAGTTTGGCACTGAATTGGAAACATGCGAATTATTCGACAACCTGCAGTTAAAGCTTACACTAAATGAAATGCAAATGAATCCATGAACACTGGGAATACATATTTCAAAAATCGCCAAGTCATAAAATTGTCGCTTCATTTTGAACAATTCTCTTGGGGACTGACACTCGGTGATATTCAAAAATGTATTCCCAGCGAGAGCTAGTGAGGAAACAGGTCTTTTAAAATGTAATATAGGTATTGTCTTGTGTAAGATATTGTTAATTTCGACTATATTTTGTGGTAAAGATACTATAATATTTTTTCCTTAACTTGCCTATATAACATGAAAATATACAAGGGGCAACAAAAGGAGTATGACAAGCAAAAAAGTAATCATGAAAATGAACAACTTTCCCCATGGAACATAAGTCGAAATATGAAAAAAAATTGATCTGCCATAGTAAATTAACCAGCTGATCGGCAATTCTATATGGGAGGTCCAATTTTATTTTTATTTTTGACCTATCTTTCATGGGGAGAGATGTGAGTACATTGACCTTCTTTCGGCTTGTTATAACCTTTTTGTAACCCCTTGTTTATTTTTTTTTGCTGCTACTACAGATTGCATAGCGAGCGATATCTTAAGATAAAATATCATCGTATCTTCACCGTCTGTGACGCGCATAAAATTCAGTCAATTTGGTGCTAAAAAGTAGCTTTTTAGTTGGAATTAGAGGATTATTGAAACATGTATAATACATCGGTAATGCAATGCTTCCCTTTCCCTCGCTAGCTCTACGACTAACGTTAAATTAAACAACACATACAATATTATGCACAGATGATATGGAATACGAAACGATCGATCGTCACTTAAACGAAATTCACTATTTCATCTAAAACAGTACGAAAATTTAAAACCTATTGTAAAACTAAGGAAACCTATCAAAATCCTGATAGATTGGTGTAAGTAACGTATTGACTAAACAAATTATTTACTACTTAAAATTAATGATAAGAACATTCAATTAAGATTGAATTTGTTTCTCCTTGACCCCGTTCAGTATTTTTGCGTTACCGTTTTCTTTTTTACCGTTACCGTTCTCGATGACAGTCTTGTCGTCCGATATACTCAGAGACGACACTGAAATGTCGTCTTCCTCTTCATCTGCAACAAGCATATTGTAATATTATAATAGTAGTTTATGCAACTGTCGTATAATTGGGGTCATTAGAATGCGAGTGTCTGTTTATCACACGAGGCGCAGCCGAGTGTGATAATAGTTTGACACGAGCATTCTAATGCCTAATTATAGCAGTTGCATACACTATTTTATCTACACTCTCCAAAAAAACTCAGAAACACTTTTCTAAACGTACGCACCGGCCATTGCAAGGCCCGATACAAGGACAAATTCAATACGAGAACGTAATATGGCTTGATATGAATTTTTGAAAAATCTATACTTTAGCAGTTGTTTAGATGTGGAGTCTTAACAATAACTTAATTAAACAACTGAACAACATCTGAACAACATCTGAACAACAACTGAACAACATCTTAACAACAACTGAACAACATCTGAACAACATCGAAACAACAACTGAACAACATCTGTACAACAACTG
This sequence comes from Tuta absoluta, assembly GCA_027580185.1. Lineage (NCBI taxonomy): Eukaryota > Metazoa > Arthropoda > Insecta > Lepidoptera > Gelechiidae > Tuta > Tuta absoluta. The sequence goes on from JAQAHW010000004.1 coordinate 4,330,668, forward strand.
AACAACATCTGAACAACATCTGTACAACAACTGAACAACAACTGAACAACATCGGAATAACATCTGAACAACAACTCATCAACATCTGAACAACAACAGAACAAAAACCTATTAAAACAACTGAACAACATCCAAAAAATTACCGTACAATAACAACTGTCAGGTGCGGCGGAAGATAGCGATTTGAGTATTGGAAAAAAAAACTTCGTTTCATTTCTCTACTTTATCGTATAAGAATTTTCTCATTAAGTCATTACGCTTCTGTAATTTATAGTAAACCCTAGTTTTTATAGGCAGAATGCATAAAGTAGGTCATTATGCATCTGTTTTCGAATTCATAATTCGAACATTATGAGACGAGTGTATATAAAATTAAATTAATTTAGCCGTGTGATGTTGGCTTAGGATAGCATCACCCTATTCCTTTCCTGCGGGTGTCGTAAGAGGCGAACAATCGACTCGAGGATTTAATGTGTGTTAAAATTTTAGTCTACAGGCTGACAACCTGACACTATAGTGATACACGATTTCCTGGAACGGCCCTTAAATATTTGTCAAGACGTGGCGATAACGGACGAATTTGTACGGCCGTTAACGCTCTGCCTACCCCACAAGGGATAAAGGCGTGATATGTGTGTATAAATAAAATAATAATTTTAACATGTTAAATCTACTAAATATGGATAATCTTGTTTTCATCGATTTAACAAGGAAAAGGAAGATAAATAGAGTTTAAAGGTGGAGCGAGTCAAACTGCCAAATTTCGGCGCTGTTTGTGTGCGAAACAAAAGAATTGGGAGGTAATTTTTTTATATATATTTCACCCTGTGTTCCTTGGGAAAGTTGTTCATTATCATGGGCTGGTTTACTCCTAATATTTGCAAAGTTTTTACACCATTTGTCAATTTTAAGGGCGCGTTCTTCGGGAGCTTTAGGTATTTTACGCGCCAAGGCGACCCGCCTCTGCTTTACGCGCGGGCCGTTTTGAATTGAACTCCGCTGACCTTACGCAGCGGGCGAGAACGCCACAGTATAAAATTATGCAGTAGGCAAACTAAGTTGGTCATTGTGTTTGTTAGTTAGTTATTTTATTATGTGTGTTAGGATATTGGAAGGATAGTTAAGTAAGCTAATTTATTGCCTGTTACTATTCACCTGTGTTAATACTCGAAATTAAAATTACCAGCTTAAATCAATTTTGACTCCGAAAATCAACTCACAATGTTAGTCTCATCAACTTTCGTGATCTATATTTTAGTTTATATTCGAAAATTATAATTTACGTCGCACGTCAGAAGGAGCACTGGCACAGGTCCGTCGTCTGTAAGCGTCTCCGCACGACTGACAAAGCCCTTGGTGTCGCGCCGCTCCCGCTTTTGTAGGTATTTAGACATCATAATTAGGAAAATAGCGATTTTTACTAGATAAACACTTTATCTTTTAAAGTTGGTCTAAAAATTAAGTCATTGAGTTTATTATTTTATCTACACTCGTCTCATAATGTTCGTACATCGTTCGTTCTCATACTATTCTACTATCAAAAATGGTCAAATGCGACTGTTTAGTTAAGATGATCCTAAAGATCCGATGAACCCAGCCAACCGATGAACTCTGGCGACCCGATGAACTCTGGCCACATAATGAACCCTAACGACAAAATGAACCCAACGACCCGATGAACCATGATAACCCAATGAACCACGATAACCCGATGAACCTAGCGAACCGATGAACTCTGGCGACTCGATGAACAATAACGACCCGATGAACTCTGGCCACATGATGAACCCTAACGACACGATGAACCCTAAGGACTCGATGAACCTAACAACCTGATGAACCCAGCGAACCGTTGAACTCTGGCTACATGATGAACCCTAACAACAAGATGAACCCAACGTACCTATGAACCATGATAACCCGATGAACCACGATAACCCGATGAACCTAGCGAACCGATGAACTCTGGCGACTCGATGAACAATAACGACCCGATGAACTCTGGCCACATGATGAACCTTAACGACAAGATGAACTTAACGACCCGATGAACCATAATAACCCGATGAAAAATAATAACCCGATGAACCATGATGACCCAACCAACCTAGCAAGCCGATGAACTCTGGCCACATGATGAACCTTAACGACAAGATGAACCCAACGACCCTAATAACCCGATGAAAAATAATACCGTGTGATGCCGGCTTAGAATAGCATCACCCCATTTCTTACCCATGGGTGTCGTAAGAGGCGACTAAGGGACTCGAGGGTTAGATGTGTATTGCAATTTTAGGCGATGGGCTGACAACCTGTCACTAGTGATACACAGTTATCTGATTGACCCTCAAACTTTTGTCAGAAGTGGTGTTAATATCCGTTTTCCGGCCGTTAATGCTCTTCCTACCCCGTAAGGGATATAGACGTGATTTATGTTTGTATGAAAAATAATAACCCGATGAACCATGATGACCCGACCAACCTAGCAAGCCGATGAACTCTGGCCACATGATGAACCTTAACGACAAGATGAACCCAACGACCCTATGAACCACCATAACCCGATGAACCATAATAACCTAATAAACATAATAACTAAGTCCTGAAAACTATACTCTGACATGTGCTGTCGGCCGTCGGCCGCTGCCTTCGGAATGACATCTGCCGCGGCGGCCGATAGCCGCGGCATGTGCCATCGGCCGTCGGAAAAGGTGGTTCGGAACAGCACCTTAAGCCGGCATCACACGGCTAACGGTATACATACATACATACATACACATATCACGCCTATAATCCCTTGCGGGGTAGGCAGAGCGTAAACAGCCGCAAAAAAACAGACATTTACGCCACGTCTGACAAATATTTGAGGGTCATTCGGAAAATTGTGTATCGCCATAGTGACAGGTTGTCAGCCCATCGCCTAAAATTGCAATAAACACCCTCGAATCCCTTAGTCGCCTCACACGACTCCCACGGGAAAGAAATGGAGTGATGCTATTCTAAGCCGGCATCACACGGCAAACGGTATTATTGCATAAAACTAAATAGTAAAGCCGCCATCTATGCGGACGTCACAGATACCTAGTGTACCAAAACAGTCTAATCCATCATTAGGAGATTATGATGAATCAAACGGAACGTGTTATAGCTATCGCGTATAAGGTGACGACGACTTTTCTCAAAATTGAGTCCTTCGTCCAGACTATCTGGCCCCAAGAACTTTTCAGCAAGTCTTTTATAAAGGACTATGGGTGACCGGAGTTTTGAATTATGTTGAACTTCCTGTGTTTGGCCCTGGATGGCGTAATTTCAGTAGATGGATTTAAGTATAAAATTATTATTATTTTGTAATAAGATGTTATAATAATCAATCATTTCGACATCTGGTGGGATTTCAATATTTCTCTGCTACATATAATACAACACATTCCACTGCACTCACCAACCCGCCTACCAAGCGTGCGGTGAGCATGGAAAACACCCTCTAATACCAGGAGGCCTATGTCCAGCAGTGGACCGTTGTAGTTGTTGATGTTAATATCCAAATATTACAAGACCCTTTTTAAAAAGTTAGAATATCTAGTAGTCGGCCTTACTTTTTCTTTCCGTTGTTATACTGCATTAATTATACTGTGGCACTAAATGGTAACAAATAAATCGAAAAATCAAATCACGTCGCACGTCGAGTAGAGCACCAGCACAGGTCCAGCCTCCGTAAGCGCCACCGCGCGACTGACGAAGCCCGCGGAGCCGCGCCCCTCGCCTTTTTGTAGGTATTTAGACATCATAATTCATAAAGTAGCACTACAACATTGAACTTGCCGATTTTTACTAGATAATTGATTTATCTAAAGAGTAGTATAAAAATTATCTCGAAAAGATTAATATTTTAAGCATAATATCGTAATGAAATTTTGAATAGAGGCAACTTTGGCATTTTATTCTATCGAGCGAATTTCATCTGATTGTGTAGTTGAGATCGAATTTTTATCTGTTAGATCCTCAACTGCAATATATATTTTTTTCAAAATTTTATGACTCTTTTCTATTGAGTAATATCGTTTTGAAAAACGGCATTTGAGGTATAAGGCGCTCTTAAACCAACTCGAGTATGCCTGAGAAGAGTAAGTGTGTTTTTTTTTACCTGAGCTGACATCTGATTGGTTCCTCGGGCTGAACCTGCAGCCCTTGGACAAGTAGGTCTTCAGTTTGCCCAGCGTGGCCAGCACCAACCTGGAAACAACAACAAATATCTTATATTTTGTATGATCTCAAAGAAAAGGAATGTCTAATAAATAGCTCTAAGAATACAAGAATGAAGCCATTAGTGTCCTATTTAAACTTAAGTGAGACAACTAAAACATTTAAGTAAACACGGATCAAACTCACTGTTATTAACGATAATAATAGTGACGATAACGCGCAAAAAAAATAACAGTGAGTTTGATCCGTGTTTACTTAAATGTCATAAGTATCCTTGAAGGCGCTAAAACACATTTAAATATGGACAAGTTACTGAATAATGATGGAACACATTTAAACCGCTATAGTCGTGATAGTTTAGACAGAAAAACATCGAATTTTTTGACGATTAGGTACTAAATGATGATACTATTTCATACTTAATTTAGAAGCTTAGTCTTGAGAACCTAATTTAAAAAAAACACTGAAATGTATTGAGTATACAATTTTTGGAAAATTTGCAAAACCGCACCGCAGGCAGGATTTCAACCTGCGACTTTCGCTATCACTAGTAGCGACGCCACTACCGACTGGGCTACCGCTGCTCAGGTACCCTTGGCGAAATTACGAAATCGCAGGTTTAAATCCTGCATGCAGTGCAATTTCGCAAGTTTTCCAAAAATTATTTTGGTCTCCTTGATGAACATTGATTTTTGCAGTTTTCTTCGAGACACAAAAACACTCACCCGAGGAATGGCGGCGAGGGGTTGAGCGGCCTGGAGAGGTACTCCGGGTGGAACTGCACCGTCACGTAGTAAGGGTGGTTGTCCACCACCGCCACCTACAATCATAAAATACCATATTTTATTATTAAACGAACAAGTATCATTTATGATGTAGGTTTACGCTATTTTCTTGTTTATAATTTGGTAGAGATTTTAGCTCCCTACGTTTCGGCTGGTTAAGACAGCCTTCATCTTAGAGGGCAAAACTTCGTTTTAGAGGGATAAACTCTCTACCAAATTAAAAACAAGTAAACCTATAAAATACCACATGTTTTTTATAAAGGCGTCATTAGGAAAATTTGCTACAATGCAATGCAAGAATTAAATTATTAACTCTATTAAATTAAATATTTTGCTTGTGGCCCCAGACTGCTCCAGAGTGTGAAAGTGACTTTCTTAAAATATTATTTATAAAATTACTACTTAATAATGGGGTTGTGCCCTGGGTAAAACGAAACTTGGATGTTTAAAATTTGTGTCCCAAAGAAAAATAGTTCTCAATCATCGTTTTTCAAACATGCAAAATAATAGTAACTAAAACAACAAACAAAATGTATATTTTGCGCCATCCCAAATAGTGTATAGTGACGTCACTATATCAGTCTTTTATACAAAATAAACGGTAAAATTTTACTAGTGACCGACAGCGAAAACTTAACACGGGCTGGTGATAAGGAATAACTTTCTCCAAGTAACAGAAATATGAAAAAAAATGGACCTCCTATACGAAATTGCCGATCAGCTGATTTGGGTTACTATGGAAGCTCAAAATATTTTTGTTATATTTCGACCTATATTCCTTGGGGAAAGTTGTTCCTTATCACCAAGCTGTCCTCTGTTTTCAGCATCGGTCACTAGTTAAATTACTCCCGATATCATTTTATAAAGTAAGTCGTTTGACTAGAAGGACACAAGCATATTATTTTCTTTGTATATAGGGTGTAAGGGACGGTGTACCGAAAACTTTGCAGGCATGATCAGACCATGAAACTGAACAACTTTTACTATGGAGCCTATGATGGGAAACGAAATATTTTTTTCGAGTTTCCATAGAAAGTCAGTCAGCTGATCGGGAATTTTGTATGGGAGGTCGAAAAAAAAATCTCGTTTACCAACATAGCTTCCATAGAAAAAGTTGTTCAGTTTCATGGTCTGATCATGCCTGCAAAGTTTTCGGTACACCGTCCCTTACACCCCGTATAATTGTCGAAATAATTTTGGAAGAGCAGGGTTTTATCCCACTAAAAGTGTCTGACTACTAACCGGGAAGCCTCCAACAACTATGTAGTAAGGTTTATTGAAATAAAGTATTTTTTATATTGACCTCCATTCGTTTCCCGGTGGTGTCCCGCCCCACGAAGCGCAGGCCGGCGCCCTCCAGCCGCGAGATGTAGTCGGGGTTCACTTCGTAGCGGTGCCGGTGACGTTCCTCTATCTCGCTCTTCTTGTATAGTTGCGCTGCAAGTTATTGGAACATTGAGAGTCGCTAGTGATTGACCAATTCCACCAATTCGGACTAAGCGCTTCCAGTCATCATTTATAATGCGCACTGCTAAAGAGTGGAACTCACTACCTGCGTCTGTGTTTCCAAACGCATACAACCCTAATCTATTCAAAGTAAGAGTGAACAGGCTTCTTCTGGGTGAGCTCGCTCTATCTTAGACTATGACTGTGTCCTATGACCTAGACTAGAGTCCAGAGCAAACCCATGTTTAAAAAAAATAAAAAAAAAATAACCTAAAAGGTTTTCCTGACGCTTCACACTCTGCTTTTGGTGCTGTTTCTTTGTAATATAATATAGGGGAAACTGACATTTTAAATTAGTAAGCGGGACCTTGAGATAGGTTCGGACACCTACCAAACGACGCTTATTAAAGTCCCAGTTCCTCCTTTATGGGAGGGACGAGATATCCTGGAAAAATTGATTCTGTAAGAATATTTCTGGGGGCTATATTCGTTTCTCGAGCAGGTTATCGCTTCGTGTAAATTGGTCTGTTTTTCAAGAAATGTTTATAACATACTACCGGCCTGCCCAGCAGTTTCACCCGCTGCTAACCATTTTCCCGCGGGCATAAGACATTTTAATATAGCCTATGTTTATCAGGGATAATGTGGAATTCATGTGGTACTTTTTTTATCGGTCCATTAGTTTCAGAGCCTATTTAATTCAAACAATCAAATCTTTCCTCTTTATAGTATTAGTGTAGACTAGCGTTGAGTGGTTTCACCCGCTGCTACCCGTTTTCCTGTAGGAATAAATCTTTTTCCCGCGTTAAACGATACATTTATACCTTTTTCATGAATTACTCTCTAATAAAAACCACATCAAATGGACAGACAGCGGGAAGCGACTTTGTTTTATAGCATGAAAAGATATGATGGTGAGATGACATAGGTTTCCTGATCCTTTCCTGGCTTTCACAAGACCGGGACTAATGAATGGTGCGAAAGGAGAGGCCTTTGCTTTGCAGTGAGACATTAAAGAAGCTGCATAAAAAAAGTCTCTCTCTCTCTCTCTTTTCGTGTGAGACACCGAGTCGTCCAACAACCCGATGAACTCTGGTGTCAGAGTTTTTCAACCGCCTGCTACCACTAGTAGGCCTCTGACATGTTTTTTTTTTATGTTTGAGTTGAATCAGCTGTCAATCGAGCTAAATTATCTCGCTGCTGCTGCCATCTGCCCTAATGATCAGAACATTACAACCATTCAAACCAGATGGCACCAGCAGTTTTCTATTTTCTATTTAAGTAATATTAATTTATTTCTGTTTATATTAGAGTATGTATATTAATATAAGTAAGTTTATTTTAGTAAGTATTGTCGGCCGATGTGGCGCAGTAGTAGTGCGACTGCCTGCGACGCAAAGGTTCTGGGTTCGATTCTCGGCGGGACACTCACAGAGAATGGAACCCGGAACCTTTGCGTCGCAGGCAGTCGCACTACCACTGCGCCACATCGGCCGTCAATAAAAAAAATGATACACTGGGTTCGGGAGACTGATGACACTGGGTTCGGGATTGGCATTTGCTTTGCAGTGGAACATTAAAGAAGCTGCATAAAAAAATTGATATGTATCTTACTGAATACCAAATTTTAAAACACTTTCCGTGTTAGGTATACAATTTTTGAAAACTTGCAAAATTTTTAAGCTCACTAGTCACTAGTAAAGACAAAAGTCGCAGGTAAATCCTGGCCGCGCTTGAAAATTTTGCAGGTTTTTTTTAAAATGTATCTTACTGATGACACTGGGTTCGAGCAAAGTCTTCCTCTTGCCGAGGCGCATGGTGCCGCCCAGGTTGCCGGGGTGGTGCTCCGGCATGTCGATCACTAGCTTGTCTTCGCAGTTCGGGTCCACCTGCAACATAAAACAAGTTCATTCTAGATTAGATTAACTAGCGGCCCGCCCATCGATTTCACCCGCTGCTTCCCGTTTGTAAATAAGAGATTGATTGAGAATAAAGAATTTACCCGTGGTAAATGATACTGCAAAAGCTATTATTATTTAGTCATTAATTGAAATAACACTACAGTACGAATAAGACAACCAAAAACGTATTGCGAGCGAAGCATTTTCTACACTAATATTATAAAGAGGAAAGATTTGATTGTTTGTTTGTTTGTTTGTTTGTTTGTTTGTTTGTTTGTTTGCATCGAATAGGCTCCGAAAGTACTGGCCCGATTTGAAAAATTCTTTCATCATTAGAATCCTACATTATCCCTGATGAACATAGGCTATATTTTATACGAGAAAAAAATAGGGATCCGCGTGAAAATCTCGATAATGTAACCCAACGTGTGAAAAATGTACCAAAAAATATCTTATATCGCGTACGCTGTGGAAATTATTAACAGTAGAGCAAAGTGATGTACTACAGTTTTATAGAGGACATCAATATCTATAATAATGTCCGCGATACCATATGTCTAACTATTACAGTTATGCCACAATAACTACTTTTTCATTTAAAAATGTACCAACTACGCCACATTATTCGTACCAGTGTAATGATTACATTTAATCATTACTGTATTAAAGGGTGTCAGGGATAGCTCTCAGAATACTAATAGGGTACATGCAGACCATGAAACTGAACAACTATCCCCTAGGAACATATTTCAGGAAACGTAAAAAAACTGACTTCCCATAGTGAATGCAGTCAGCTGATTGTGATTTTGTATGGAAGGTCATTTTTATGGCGTTTCCTGACATATGTTTCTAGGAGAAAGTTGTCCAGTTTTATGTTTCATGCAACCTATCAGTATTCGAAGGGCTGTCCCTTACTCGGCATAAAAAGACGACAAAAAACATTAAATAATGCATTTAAAAAAATCTACACTAAAATAATACATACATACACATAACACGCCTATTATCCCTTGCGGGGTAGGCAGAGCGTAAACGGCCGCAAAAACGGACATTTACGCCACGTCTGACATATGTTTGAGGGTCATTCGGAAAATTGTGTATCGCCATAGTGACAGGTTGTCAGCCCATCGCCTAGAAGTGCAATACACACCCTCAAGTCCCTTAGTCGCCTCCTACGACTCCCACGGGAAAGAAATCGGGTGATGCTATTCTAAGCCGGCATCACACTAAAATAATACTTATATAATCTACACTAATATTAGAAACAGGATTTTATTTATTGTTTGTTTGAATTGAATAGGCTCCGAAACTACTGGACCGATTTAAAAAATTCTTTTACCGTTAATTGAAATTCTTTATTCAATGTAGGATAGTATTATCACTTATTGACGTCATGAACCGTCATTCTAAAAAAAGAAATTTGTATCAAACATTTTTTTTTAATTACAATTTTGTTATGTGTTGTCGGCTAAGAATAGCATCGCCCCATTTCTTGCCCGTGGGAGTCGTAAGAGGCGACTTAGGGACTTGAGGGTGTGTATTGCAATTTTAGGCGATGGGCTGACAACCTGTCACTATAGCGATACACAATTTTCCGACTGACCCTCAAATATTTGTCAGACGTGGTGTAAATGTCCGTTTTATGAGGCAGTTTACACTCTGCCTACCCCGCAAGGGATTATAGGCGTGATATATGTATGTATGTATGTAATTTTGTTATGACCTAATAGAAAACCGGCTCGGGCGGGATGAAAAAAATTAAAATAAAGGCACTGCCTTGGGGCTGGCCAGGTTAATCACAGGCATGTAACTTTACGCCACCACCATCAGATTTTTAGAATCCTACATTATCCCTGATGAACATAGGCTATATTAAACTGTCTTATTCCCGGGGAAAATTGTTAGCAGCGGGTGAAACCGCTGGGCGGGCTGCTAGTACTGTATAAAAGTGGCTGGTGACAACCGCTTCAAAAGCTGGGTTGCTTTACCACACCTCGGACACTGGCGCTCAAATGTATGAATCAAATGCGTTGCTACGCACACAGTCTAAGCTCGCGTAGGTGAACGCGGACCATGTTTGTGTGTGTGAGACAACATGTCAGGGTTGCCGCCATTTTGCGTTCGCGAATCGGGAGTGCAATGTGCGGCAGTATGAAATGACCTTCGTCGTCGCGTCCTTGCTTAGCCGGTGTCTGAGCGTCCTCCGAGCGCGGGTGGGCGGCGCTTGTAGGGGGAGGCAGGGAGTGACCATACTGTACGCTAGTACTATTAATTATACTGTGGCTTTACTACTTGATCACTTTTCAGACTAAACATTTTGCGAATTGAACGTTATAAGATCGCTTGATATACTAACCATATTTTTGTTGGGGCAACTGTTCTATAAAATAATATTTTTTTCCCTAATTCCTTTTTATTTTTCACCAAATATGAATAAGTTAGGCCGTATGATGTTAGCTTATAATACCATTCCTTTTATTTTTTATTTTTTCTTGTGGGTATGGGAAGAGGCGACTAAGGGACTCGAGGGTTACATGTATATTGCAATTTTAGGCGATGGGCTGACAACCTGTCACTATAGCGATACACGGTGATAAGTATTTGGGACGGGGCGGCGAGTGGCGAAGGGAAACAAAATACTTAAATCTTCCAAGAATATTTTGACTGGCCCGATGGCGTAGCGGATAGTACTCCTGCCTGCTACGCCGAGGGTCGTGGGTTCAATCCCCACAACTCACAAATGTCTGTTAAGTCATTTTCAGATACTTGTGTTAAGTCTGGGTGTTTCTATGTATATGTATGTATTTATTTACAAAAAAAAGTATTTAAGTATTAATATCAGCTATCTAGTTCCCATAGTACAAGCTTTGCTTAGTTTGGGGCTAGCTGGCGCTGTGTGAATTTTCCAGGATATTTATTTTATTTAAATATTCGTTTATTAAACTGCAGATATCTTTACAGCTAAGTAGCTTTTCAATTATTTTTTATTACCACATCGTCGTCCATGTATATACCAGAGTTATCATGGATTTAGAACACTAACATTAGTATAACATAGTAGCAAGCAACCTGAGTTCCTCACCGTTTGCTCTCAGAAATTATATAGTTTTTTGTTTTATAGGCAACATTTTATTATTTTATATACTGCTCAATGCTGTTGTGTATTTTTATGTTGTGTTGTTAAGTATATTGTGAAGAATGAGAGTAATAAACACACACACACACATATCACGCCTATAATCCCTTGCGGGGTAGGCAGAGCGTAAACAGCCGCAAAAGACGGCCATTTACACCACGTCTGACAAATGTTTGAGGGTCATTCGGAAAATTGTGTATCGCCATAGTGACAGGTTGTCAGCCCATCGCCTAAAATTGCAATACACACCCTCGGGTCCCATCGTCGCCTCTTAAGACTCCCACGGGAAAGAAATGGGGTGATGCTATTCTAAGCCGGCATCACACGGCGTATTTTTATGTTGTGTCGCTGTGTGATGCCGGCTTAGAATAGCATTACCCCATATCTTTCCCGTGGGAGTCGTAAGAGGCGACTAAGGGACTCGAGGGTGTGTATTGCAATTTTAGGCGATGGGCTGACAACTTGTCACTATAGCGATACACAATATTACAAATAACCCTCAAACATTTGTCAGACGTGGTGTAAATGGCCGTTTTTTGCGGCTGTTTACGCTCTGCCTACCCCGCAAGGGATTATAGGCGTGATATGTGTATGTATGTATGTTGTTAAGTATATTGTGAAGAATGGGAGTAATAAAGATATTTTCTCAAACATGCTAGGAAATGTGTTCATTTCTTTCAAAAAATGAAACCGCGAAGTTTCACATTGTTTGTCACGTCTCAGATCACGCCAGCAAAGTTGTATGGAAATCCTTTGCTGGTGTCCATTAAGATAAATTCGTTATACGCTAAACCCACATAATTTGATTTCAAAATTATCTCGATGACTCTCATAGAAACGGAACGTAATTTTGTATGAAACAGGTAACTAAAGACGAGGCTGTATGATGTGAAGACCCTTGCCTGTCCAGAATTAAAAAAGAAAAGAATGAACTAAACATTTACTATGGCTGAATATTACGTAATACTGTGCCTTACAGGCGAATTTATTTTAAACAATTACAATTATTGGGAAAATTGAAAATTTTTATTTGTTTCGTTGTGTTGTGGTCGCTAGCTAACTTTTATAAGAAGTACAATCTTTCATTTCCTAGCCTTTTTTTGAGAAAAGCACTATGTAATAAGCCTCGGTGAAAATTACTTTGCTTGACTTGTATAATTGAAACTATACTCGTCCAGCAAAGTCTTATTTTCCATACCTCGACAACAATGTACTATTGTATTTGTATTCAAAAGCTCCCGTACCTCGGTGGTATTGGCGCCGCTGAGGCCGAGCACGTTCCTGGCGAACTCGATGACTGCCGCTTGCAGGCCGAGGCAGATCCCCAGCATCGGCTTCTGCGTCTCGCGGCACCACTGGCACGCCTCGATCTTACCCTCCATGCCGCGGTGACCGAAACCGCCCGGGATTATCACGCCACTGACAAAAATATGGGTTTTATTAAGTATGCACTGACTATGGTTTTGGCCGACTGATCGGCTTAAAATTAGCCAACTAGTCTCCGATTACAAAATGGCCGACCAGTCGGCTGAGCCGATCATTAAAGTTCTATTCCGAACCGAGCGGCCGACAGCACATGTTACACTACTTGTTTGTATGGGATACTATCCGAACCGACTCCGAATCCGATACTATCGGAACGACGACGGCGACTGCACAATGCTATCGGGCGCCGCTCGGTTCGGATAGTATCCAATACAAATCCATACAAACCAGTAGTGCCAGGTTGGCCGCTCGGATCGGAATAGAACCTTTACTTTGGTGGAATTTGGAAAAATAAATCATGTTTGTGCACGTTGTAAGAGTTTTTCGGCCCATTAAAACAGCTGTGGTTTCATTTTGAACATGATTATTACTTGTGGAATTAAAATGTTATTTCTTTATTTCAGCCAACTGCTCGCCGAGTCTGAGGAAATTTGGATAATGAAACATGTGCTTTGATTTGTTTACAAAAAGATAAGTACATATCCTTATGAATTATAGACGTGTTGTACAGCCTTGGTCGGTCACACAGGCACAGGCTTATCAAGACAATACGCGAGGCGGGGTTTAAGCCAGATGCTCATGCTTCTCACTCGCTATAACACCTGCCTTGGTCACACTGGCGTAACATGAGATGACACGGGTTTTAGCTAGATGGTACTCACTCGCTCTTACACAGGGTCATTGACCTTAGTCTGTTTCTCCAGATTCTCCGCCTCAATGTACGTAAGGTTCAGTTTGCTTCCGGCTGCTATGCAGGCGTGCTGTAAAGCCTTGGTCACACTGGCGTAACATGAGATGACACGGGTTTTAGCTAGATGGTACTCACTCGCTCTTACACAGATCCTGCCAGGCGCGATGGTAGCCGACGGGGTCATTGACCTTGGTCTGTTTCTCCAGATTCTCCGCCTCAATGTACGTAAGGTTCAGTTTGCTTCCGGCTGCTATGCAGGCGTGCTGTAAAGCCTTGGTCACACTGGCGTAACATGAGATGACACGGGTTTTAGCTAGATGGTACTCACTCGCTCTTACACAGATCCTGCCAGGCGCGATGGTAGCCGACGGGGTCATTGACCTTGGTCTGTTTCTCCAGATTCTCCGCCTCAATGTACGTAAGGTTCAGTTTGCTTCCGGCTGCTATGCAGGCGTGCTGTAAAGCCTTGGTCACACTGGCGTAACATGAGATGACACGGGTTTTAGCTAGATGGTACTCACTCGCTCTTACACAGATCCTGCCAGGCGCGATGGTAGCCGACGGGGTCATTGACCTTGGTCTGTTTCTCCAGATTCTCCGCCTCAATGTACGTAAGGTTCAGTTTGCTTCCGGCTGCTATGCAGGCGTGCTGTAAAGCCTTGGTCACACTGGCGTAACATGAGATGACACGGGTTTTAGCTAGATGGTACTCACTCGCTCTTACACAGATCCTGCCAGGCGCGATGGTAGCCGACGGGGTCATTGCACTTGGTCTGTTTCTCCAGATTCTCCGCCTCAATGTACGTAAGGTTCAGTTTGCTTCCGGCTGCTATGCAGGCGTGCTGTAAAGCCTTGGTCACACTGGCGTAACATGAGATGACACGGGTTTTAGCTAGATGGTACTCACTCGCTCTTACACAGATCCTGCCAGGCGCGATGGTAGCCGACGGGGTCATTGACCTTGGTCTGTTTCTCCAGATTCTCCGCCTCAATGTACGTAAGGTTCAGTTTGCTTCCGGCTGCTATGCAGGCGTGCTGTAAAGCCTTGGTCACACTGGCGTAACATGAGATGACACGGGTTTTAGCTAGATGGTACTCACTCGCTCTTACACAGATCCTGCCAGGCGCGATGGTAGCCGACGGGGTCATTGACCTTGGTCTGTTTCTCCAGATTCTCCGCCTCAATGTACGTAAGGTTCAGTTTGCTTCCGGCTGCTATGCAGGCGTGCTGTAAAGCCTTGGTCACACTGGCGTAACATGAGATGACACGGGTTTTAGCTAGATGGTACTCACTCGCTCTTACACAGATCCTGCCAGGCGCGATGGTAGCCGACGGGGTCATTGACCTTGGTCTGTTTCTCCAGATTCTCCGCCTCAATGTACGTAAGGTTCAGTTTGCTCCCGGCTGCTATGCAGGCGTGCTGTAAAGCCTTGGTCACACTGGCGTAACATGAGATGACACGGGTTTTAGCTAGATGGTACTCACTCGCTCTTACACAGATCCTGCCAGGCGCGATGGTAGCCGACGGGGTCATTGACCTTGGTCTGTTTCTCCAGATTCTCCGCCTCAATGTACGTAAGGTTCAGTTTGCTCCCGGCTGCTATGCAGGCGTGCTGTAAAGCCTTGGTCACACTGGCGTAGCTGTCCTCAAGCTTGGTGTATTTCCCGACGAGCGCGATGTTCACTTCTTTACGTAGATTGTCGACACGTCGCGCGAGGTTGCGCCATTTTTGCATGAACCTGTAGGAAAACATTTATCAGAATAAATAAAACTGTTCTTTTTCTGTGACGTGGGACACCGAGTCGACTTTTTTAGATGATTGGTAATTTGATTATTGAGGACGATGAGACGAGGTTATTTCTTATCTATCAATTAAAAATGTATATTAATGGGTTTTTAGTTTATTTGCTATGACCCAGATTATCAATTTTCTTGCATGAAATGATTTTCTGTTATGGTTGTGCATGTTTTTCCCTGTGATAGAATAGCATCGCTCCATTTCTACCCTTAGGTGTTTTTGCAGAATGTCTTTTCTCAAAATAAACTTTCTCATAAAAGGTCCCTATAGTGGCTGCAATGTATGAAAACTTAATTGTAACTTTTTAGGGAAGAGTATGTGGTGATAGCACTTCCCATTTCTTTATTTTAGGGTGCCGTAAGAGCCACCCCTTTGTGTGCGAAACGACAATATGAGTAAAGACTATTATCAGATTATTTAAGTTCATTCAATGGTGATTACTAGAGACTGGATTATATGCAACATAAAAAGCCTGAAATATGCACGAAAACTGGCAAAATATGCAAGATCAAATTACTAGTTTTACGTGTAAAAACAAAATAACAAACATTTGTCTACCAAACTTAACAATAAGGCATATTTCCACCATATGAAAACGATCCAGGATAGTCGAATATCCATGAAGATAATTTTTTTTTGTGGGAGGCAAGGTAAATTTTGACAGATAAATGAGTGCACTCACCAACAATGAGAACAATTTTAGCAAAGTTCTCGTAGACGGGAAGGTAACGAAAAAAAAGTCGCGCTGCGCTCGATAAATATTTAAAATATATCGACAATATTATGCATTCTAACAAGATTTTAGAGAAAATATGCTATTTGTGATGAGAAGTGCTTAAATATGCACAAGCACATGCATTATCCGGCAAAAAGCACCTCGATAAAAGCTGTTGTTTAAAAAAATTGAGACATCATTGTGTATGAAATATGAAATGAATATGCTTTACCCTGACCTGCCGGCGGGGGGGCGCGGCACCGCGCTGAGCTGCAGGCGCTCCGTGAGGTACTGCACCACACCCTGCGCCTCCATCAGCAGCGGCACGTGGTACACCGAGCTCAGGTCGTGGATGCATAACACCTGGACGGAAAGTTAACATGTGATGCCGGCATGGCATTGTCAAAAGAGGCAATATGGTAGCAAATTTATAGCCCCTGTAATTTTATGAATATCGGCCCTTTCTAAGATCTATTACCAGGATCTTAGAAAGGGCCGATAACAAGCACAATAAATTAAAACATTTAAAAACACGACTGCTTCAGAGGTAAGATAAATAGCCTATGACACTCGGGATAATGTAAGGATCCTTCTGATACAATTCCCATTCAAATATGTTCAGTGGTTAACGAGTTTCAGTCATTTAAAGAATCGCAAATATATACATACATACATGAACTCTAAAAACATTACACTCCTTTTTTGGTTGGGCAGTCGTGTAATAAATAAATAGATACACAAGAATTGCTTGTTTAAATGTATTACATATCACTTTGTATACTTAAAATATTTCATTAAGGGCGGGCCGTGAGAAAAATGGGTATTTTTGGATGCATGCAATTTTATTGGTGAATACGATAAACACTTTATTTTTATGTATAATGATTTTTCATTATATTATCTAGATTTTTGTCGCAGGAAAACACGATTAAAGAAAGTTTGCTCGATAGATTTATTTTTCAAAGTTTAGTCTATTTTCACACTTTTTTGCGTTTTGTATAGCAATCTTAAGAACATAACACATAATTTTTTGCGAATACGATACGTCTTGTAAATTACTAGTTTTTGTCGTTCAGTTTTTTGATTACTTGTTTATGTGGCGAGAAATTTCCAAAACATTGAAAAATTGGCTAACTATGGTGATTCCGCTCTGTTCTCACACACGGGATTTGCCATTAGTGGGAAAGGGACGTTTAAAAGTTCGAGGCAGGCCCTTAAATACCTGTTCCGGTGCGACATGGCAGAAGTTGGATATCTTCTCCTTGACGGTGTGGTCTATCGGTTTCTCTGAGCGGCACAGGATGAGGTCCGGCGAGAGGCCGAGGCCGCGCAGCTCGCGCACCGACGACTGCGTTGGTTTGGTCTTCGCCTCTCCAGTTGCTTTCGGCTGGAAATTAATGTTATATTCTCTTCTCTTCTCTTCTCGTGTGGGACACCGAGTCATCCAACGACCCGATGAACCCTGGTGTCAGAGTATTTCAACCGCCTACTACCACTAGTAGGCCTCTGACATGGTTGTGTTACGACCGCCGTCTAAGTATACATAGATAGCAACCGGGACCGACGGCTTAACGTGCCCTCCGAAGCACGGAACCATTTATTTTTCGGACAATCAGTTGGTTCAGCCTGCAATGTCCTAACCAGACTGGGAACAAATTCACAAAGAGATAAATATCAACTTTTGTGAGTGTCCCACCGAGAATCGAACCCGGAACCTTTGCGTCGCAGGCAGTCGCACTACCACTGCGCCACATCGGTCGTCAATGTCAATGTCAATGTTATATTGATAGGTCAACAAGTACACAGATTGATTAAGGAGATTCCCGAGTGTAACTGAAAATGAAATAACTTTATTCAATGTAGGATAGCATTATCACTTATTGACGTCATGATCAGTCATTGTAAAAAAAAGAAATTTGCATAACGCAATTTTCTTCTTTTTATAACAATTTTGTATTGTCCTAATAGAAAACCGGCTCGCTTTCATCAGTAAAAAAATCATAACATAACTCAATGAAAATGTAATCTATTGAGAATCCGCTTCTGTCAGATTTAAATTCGGATGCTGAAGCTTATTTACAGAATGTTGTATTAATAAAAGAGGCCACTTTTAGCAAATTTTTAGAAGTGTAACTTCGACAATGAGGTCAATTCGGGATTTAAATTTTCCTTACTTGCCTTAATTTAGTGCTGTCACTTTCCGTCAAATATGTTAAGAAAAGGAAAGGAGATATCTAAGTCCTGTCATTTTTAAAAACGTCAATGGTTTCTTCGCCTTTTCTAGTCCATTTAGTCGCGATTGTGTTGATCGTCGCCTTATTTTGACAGATAACACGTATTTTGCATGAAATTATAAGACATGACACGACTAAAATATCTCTTATCCTTTTCTAAACCTATATGATGTAAAGTGACAGCACTAATTTAAGGCAAGTAAGGAGAATTTATATCTCGAATTGATGCCAATTTTTTACTGATACGACATTCGGCTGTACTTCAATCTGACAGTAGCAGATTTGCGATAAACAATGTTTTCATAGAGTTATGAATTTATAAGTGATGAGGGCGCTAGTTACACTCTGGAATTCCATTTAAACATATTTTGTAATATATTTGCATGCAAGTTTAATTATGGACATGCCAAAACTAATGGTTAGTAGAGCAAACTTACAATTGTTAGGCTCTGAAACAAGAAAAAATCTAAGTTGGATATAGAATAGTTAGAAATAAATAATAAATATTACTGTTGGCATATTGTTTAACGTAATAAGTGGGGTGTAAGGGACAGCCCTCTGAATACTAAAAGGGTGCATTGAAGCCATGAAATTGAAAAACATTCTCCAAGAAATATATTTCAGGAAATGTATTTTTTGTCATTTCCTGACATATGTTCGTAGGGGAAAGTTGTTCTGTATCATAGTCTGCATGCACCATATCAGTATTTGGAGGACTATTCTTTACACCCTGGTATCACTTCTTTATGGTATGTAATATTTCTGCTCTCAATAACTAAATATAAATAAAAAAAAAATGCATAGCTGGGGCCACTACTCAACAATATTTATTAAATTACCATTGGAACCAAAGATACATGGGCCACACAGAAGTTTTCCCTCTTCACCCTGAACTGAAACTGGCGGAAGGCTTCCACAAAAGACATACTCTCTATGTCCCCAATGGTCCCACCGAGCTCCACAATGCATACTCTTGGTGGGGTCTTTTCTGGAGTAACCGGGATCTCTGCAACTCTCTGCACCCATTCTTGTATTGCATCAGTTATGTGAGGTATAACTGAAATAGAATTAAGTGTAAACAATATAATTAAGTGCAATTTACGTGATGGGCTGACAATCTGTCACTATGATAATACATAATTATCTGAATGACCCTCCAATATTTGACAGATGTGGCGTAAATGACAGTTTTTACGGCTGTCTAAGCTCCGCCTACCCCTCAAGGGATATAGGCGTGATATATGTATGTACTATGTTCAATGATCTGAACAAATAAATATACCCATGATGTTCAACATTTGTTTTTCACATAATTTGTTGGTCAATTTTGCTGCGACAAATGACTGTATAGGCTATGCTAAGACTGTATAAACATCCACAATGGGTGTTTTTTGAAGAAACCACTCCGAAAGAGATATCCCTTTATTAGACCAAGTGGGAAATAATGGTCAGAATTTTACAACTAATCTGAAAAATTTAAGGCAGCAATAAACTCAATCTTATGGATTAGTTTTTTGATAAAATACCTACTGTAATAAATGGAATTAAGAAATTGAAAGTAATACAGCACTGTGAGTGCAAAATAAAACCATAGTACATGTAATAAATAGGATCATTTACAATCAAATATTTGTCAGATGGTGTAAATGTCAGTTTTTTGCGGCTGTTTTGCACTCTGCCTATCCTGCAAGGGATTATAAGTGTGATATGTGTATGTATGTATGGATTCATTTAATGAACACACGGAGGATAATGACTACAAACAAACATAAACTATTATAACAGTAATTTAAATATGTTGGTAGCAAAGTAAACTGGGTCAGCTATATTCTTATTAATAATAACTTTCTCATTTACAGTTATTAGTTCCAACAAACAGAGTAAGGTTTTTATGTCAACTTTTAACATCTAAAAGTGTTTGTGTATCAACTTTTTTAACTATAGGTCAAGAGAACCCTAAATGGGAGCATGTATGAAAAGGTTGGTGCTGTTGAAGAAGCAAAAGAGGTGTGTCAGGACTGTACCAAGTGGAAAGATGTAGTCTCTGCCTACCTCTCTGGGAAAAGGCATGATTATATGTATGTTTATAATATATGTATTTATAGTATATGTTTAAATGCTATTTTTCTATTGGTTTCTTTGCCATAAGTATAAAATAATAAATAATAGGTGAAAAAGTATAAAAAAGGCTGTGTACACACACACAGACACATACACACAGATATCACGCTTTTATCCCTTGCGGGGTAGGCAGAGTGCCAAGTGCTTGGGGGCCACTTCAGGAAAATCATTTTTCACTATAGTGACAGGTTGTCAGCTTGTCGCCTAAAATTGCAAAAAGACTATTATAAAATAATGATCAAACACGCACCCTGAACTGTTTTCCCCAGGTAATCTCCTTTTCTCTCGCGTTCAATGACCTGCTGGTATATTTTTCCAGTTGTAATGTTGTTATCACGATGCAGTGTGATGTCTAAAAATCGTTCGTAGTTGCCAAGATCAAGGTCGACTTCCCCACCGTCGTCCAACACGTAAACTTCACCTATAACGTATAAATAGCATCAATGCAAGCGCCAATTCCTGGTCCAAATAAAAAGAGAAATTATAAGGTTAGCTACGTTAATTCTTCCCACGCTTACCATGCTCGTAAGGAGAGAATGTTCCAGCGTCTATGTTGATATACGGGTCAATCTTTATAGAAGTAACATCAATGCCACAGCTTTTCAAAATTGTCCCAAAAGAACTTGCAATCACCCCTTTCCCCACACCACTTATCACGCCACCAGTCACTAATATATACTTCATATCAGGCATTTTTGATAAACAGTTATCTAAACAACTAAATTCCACGAAATTATCTAGGAACACAGAAAGAATTCACAATAACAACGTTGTTCTAAGGAAAAACCACATGTCATATGAAAAATGCACCAAATCAACTGCGCGCGCCATGTGTTTTCATTCGAGACAGACTGTCAAAGCTTTACACGTCCCAACATATTACATGCAATTTCAGAAGCAGCAGATTGTTTCATGTAGAGTGGATGTTCTTGCTAAAACTTTAATGGGAGTTTTTCTATTGACAGTTCTCTTGATAGTTCTGAATGTCAAACCAGAGGGCGCTGCGCTAAACTGAAATTTTGACGTTTCAATATGGCTGGCGTCAGCCATAGTTTTGTCACAGGTTCCGTTTCACGTTGTGTTCGTTACAAATTAATTATGTTTGTTTGATTTAATACAAAATAAACTTATTGCCTTGCTATTATATTGAGTGCCATTCGTGTAAGTAAACAAATAACCAATAATACACCTAGAACAATTCAATAAACACAAAATAAAGAATAATTTATAAAGTGGTACAGATTTTGTGTAAAGAAACGTTATTTCAATTAAGCTCAGCGCCCTCTACATGACACTCGAGAATCCCTAGAAAATTTCCCATTCCATTCAAGAAATTGCTGAGTGTAGCCATAGCCAATAGCCAGTGTACTTTTTAAAATGGTCATACTGGCTGTTTCTATCTCGCTCTTTCTTTCTGTTCTTTGCGTCATGTCAATGTTTGCCAAGCGAAATTTGTAGAATTTTGTGGTTATTTCAAGTGAATTTGTACTGTTTATTGTGATATTCAGTAATAAAACAAAATGCCGAAGTATTACTGCGATTACTGTGACACCTACTTAACTCACGATTCGCCTAGTGTCAGGAAAACACATTGCACAGGCAGAAAACACAAGGATAACGTGAAGTTTTACTATCAAAAATGGATGGAAGAACAAGCACAACACCTCATCGATGCTACGACTGCAGCGTTCAAAGCTGGCAAGATTGCACAGAATCCGTTTGGTACTAAGGGTGCGGCGATTCCGCCGCCTTGGGACCCGTCGGTAATGGGCCCTGGCGGGCCCCGTCCGCCAATGCCGCAACAAGGACCCCCTGGCATGCTGCCGCCGCCGCAGATGGGCCCTGGTGGCCCTATGGCGCCTCCTATGATGATGGGACCTCATGGACCTATGCCGCCAATGATGGGTATGAGACCACCAATGATGGGCATGATGGGACCTATGGGCCCCATGGGTCCCATGGGGCAGATGCGACCACCGTTAATGAATGGACCTCCTATGAATAAGTGATTTTAGTAATAATGTTAGATACATAGCCACTTTACTACCTGATAATTTAAAATATTAGAAGGTCATACATACATTCATGCTGGAGAGTCAAGTTGTAAACATACTCTGACTAAAATCTGTTGTATAACTTCTTCTGTATAGCTGACTGAATTAAAAATGTAACTCAATTTGTTTGATAGAACCACATTGCAGAATAACAAGTTTGCAATAAAACATTGTAGTTTAGGTAGCACTTCTATTTTGTGGGCCACACAGAGACAGACAAAGTTGCCGAACAACCCAATCAACCCATGTGTGAGGGTTTTTCAACAGCCCACTCTAGGTAATACTTTGGTAATATTTGAATAGTTATCATAACCTCTACTCTGGAACAATGTATATCTTAGTGATTCAAATTCTCACTGATGTAATCTTTTTATAGGTAAGTACTTGTGTAAGATTGTGCAAATGTATTTGTATAAAAAGTAAATTTATTGATATAGAATATAAGCATTTTATTTGTCCCTGTCCAGTTATATTATTTGGCATTAAAAACCTAGCTGAATTATGTACTATTGCTAGGGACTGTACTGGTAAAAAACGTAAAAAAAAACAAAAGTAGCGCTGCGTGACGCGGTATGAGTATGACGCATCATAAGCGCTATGATGGCGCAAAGAAAGCCTCTTCCGAACTTTAAAGGCGACATAACCACATGTTAGGTTACTGACATTACCATGGATGTAGATACCTTTCCAAAATGTTAGTGGATTGCCTTTGCCTTTCGAATGGGTTTAGATGAGATACAAATAGAAAGAGTAAATCCATATGTATCCTACACCCATGGTACTGTCAGTAACCCAACATGTGGTTAACTAAGTTCGAAAGAAGCTTTCTTTCGCATGGTTGCGTTACTGAACAAACTTTAAAAAATTTTGATCAGGCAAAATTAAATCTACATTTATTTCTGGTATAGTTCTATCAGATGAGTTCAAATGCATACCTACCTACCTAAAGACTTTCTTTAATGGTCTTTCTAGTAGAATGCGAACGAATGGTTCTGTAACGCCCGAGGTCCTGGATGTATGACTTGTTCACGAGAAGTCGCAGGTTTCAAATGAATATTAAATAAGGAGGTCGTTCAGATAATAAAATAAATTATATTAAATTATTTCTCTATCTAAGTGGGTATACCTAGGTGCTTTCTATAATATCTAAAACGTGGGTAAAATTAACAGCTTACCCAGCTCTCCTAGCTATCACTGAGATGGAAGGTAGGTACATAAATATCTAGATATAAAATGATGTGCCTACGTCTTTTTCTGAAGAACCATTGAGTTGCTTTTTTTAAGTTGTATCCTCGATGACGATCTGCTCTCTACTTGATAAGAGCATTACTACGACATCACTGCCCATAAGCAAAGCATTTATCACAGGCAGCACCCCATTCAACACCATCGGCAAGGTTATATGCAGCTCCATTTTGCAAGTCATTAATTGACTGAAAACCGTATACGCCAGGACACACTCCATGAAGCCACAAATTAATAAAGCGTACGCTTGCAGAAACTGTGAACCGTAGCTTCTGTAGCATGCACCAACAATGAAACAAGTCATGAATATGCAAACTATGAAGAAGGTTACGGGCGCGAGGAGAGCGTGCAGTCTGCCTAAGCTGTGCGTCATTCTGTCGTTTATTATGTTGGCCGTGTTCACAACTAGGGTCAAGATTCTTAGTCTAATCAGGCAGCGAGGTGGTTTCAATCCTACATGTGGTGGTGGCAATGGGTCAATGTTAGGTAGCGCGACCATTGACCTACTTAAGGTCAGATTTCTGAAGGGGTCCATGATTTGATGGATTTACGATTTTACAACTTTTTCATATAAAACTATAATTTTATGAACAACAAGGAGCTGTTGTTTTGTAAGTGTAAATATTTACACTTTCAAATTTTGACAATTAACAGTCTATCAGTTACCAGACAAGCACAGAACCAATTTAAATGTTTCCCTCCAGCCCAGAAAGAACCGAAAGAGGTTAAATCCAAAGACGAAAATAAAAGTAGCGTTTGAAGAGACACTCTTTTCGAACATTATTAGATCTTATATTAGACTGGCACAGCCCGTCCAGCGGTTTCACCCGCTGCTAACCGTTTTCCCGCGGGAAAATTTTTCGGCGTAAATTAGAGGTACATGGTAGTATCAAAATGATTTCAAGATATTTTTCAGTGGTATAGAGAGAACTGTCAGGCAGGAGACAGTCCAGTTGCAGACCAGAACCTACAGGTGACTTTACAGACTGGGTACTGTTTTTCTGATTTTTGTGTTTTACTTTTTTGGGGTAGGATGAGTTTATCTTAGAGCTATAAATACTTAACTACATAGATTTCAAAAAACAACGCTTTCAAGTCAACACATTTATTTAAAATTGTATTCAGAATAACTTAAAAACTTTGAAAAAGTTTAAAACACTACTTAGTTACTTAAAAGTCCTACGTATGTAGGTACGTAGTACTCAATAAATACTTACAAGCTAACTTTTATACCTATGCATTTAAGATTACACAAAACAATATTGGCCCCTCGAGAGCTTTTAAAAGACGGGCGGTTTTGAGCTTTATTAAACCTTATTCAAAAACTGGATGCCACTGGCGGCGATGCTAGCAACATGGCACTTCTAGCAATAAACTTCTAGCATAAAAAAGACTAGATCGAAGCTTCTTTTCATAAGTCTTATTTACAGAAGAGCAGAGTGAATTAAAGCACTATGTACTTATCTTCTAAATAAATATCATAAAGCCGTTTCTAGGGTACTCGGGGAGACTTTTCCTCTGTCAGGCGAGTTGGTGGAGCGCGGGGCTGCTGCCGCCCCTTGGGGGCTCCTGAATGAGGTCAGTCTGGGCGGGGACTGCGACGGGGGACTCGGAGGAGCACTGAAGAACTCCGCCCGCCTCGCTTGCAGCAGCTCCGCCCGGGACATGCCTGGCGCCCTCGACGACTCAGGGTCGAGAGGGAACACCCCTCGGCCAAATCTATCCGTTTCGTGGAAATCCAGTTCCGCCTCTATGTTATTTTCGTTAATAGGAATGAGATTTCGGCGAGCACCGAAATGCTGGTTAGTAACTATAGGAACTGTCTTAGACGGTGGGTTTGGGGACGTGTCGTGTTTCTCGCCGGAACTATTCGAGTCTTCTTCGTTGTTGGCCTCGGGAATGGGGCTCGATAAGACGTCTGATCGCGGACTAGAGAACCTCCACGCTGATTTCGGCGACAGTAAAATCTTGGGCGTATTTTTGTGCTCCTTTATCAAGGCGCCGGTGCGACCGGGCGACGCGGGCTGCGGATTCGATTTGATCACTTTCCTATGAGTGTAAGTTTTCGGAGATCCGCTCAAATCCAGGATATTCACCTGGGATCGATTGGCTGTAGAAGGTAACGGCAGAGTTCCACTTTTCTCTTTGGATAATTTGAGTTGTTCGGCTGCAGATAGCTTAGTGGATTTACTTTGAGGCTGTAACGTGTTGAGTTTGACGCTGTGTTGAAGCAATAGCTTTTTGAAGTCGAGTCTGGATGTTTGTGGGATCGGGCCTAATCTGTCGGCGCACGTGGTGTCTTGCCTCTGCATGGAATGTACGGGGGGCGGGTTGTAGGCGGGCAAAGAAGGCTTATCGGCGGGAGACCAGCTCATTCTCGATCTCGGATCACCCAGGTATCCCGTCTCTGGGTATCGTTGAGTACCTTTGCCGTACAAGGCGGTCTCTGAAGGCACGGGGGACAGGCTGATGGTAGACAGCGCTGGCGATTCAGCTCTCTCTGGCGCATCTTTAATATTCAACTTCTTTTTACTCTTGTGTATGACGGCGTAGAGTTCTTCGTTGGTCATCGTCGACTTGACCGGCGAGAGCAGCTTGGCGCCGAGGTTGACCACATTGTCTTTGTTGGAAGGTGTGGAAGATTTGAACGGTCCCGTGGCGCGCGGGTCGATGGGGGATATCCTAATACTTTCGTCGGCGGCGGGAGGATACGGCGGTATCCTTTGTTCGGAGAAGGTATTAGGCGGAGGTTGTGGAGCGAGTTCTAGGGTGCTTCTCTTAGGAAGCGTCCAGAACTTGGGTTGTTCCCTGTGAGTGGCGTTGTCGTAGCTGAGCACGCCGTGCCGCCCGCGGAGGTGCGCCGTGCGCGGCCGCTGCAGCGTGGTGTGCAGTGACCCGAGGGCCACCGTTGGACCCTTCTGGACTAGATTCTGCGGCAGGTTCAAGTAGGGCTTATCAGCACCGTGTCGATAGTCTGCGAATGTAAAGAAATCTTATTAAAATCAAGAGTGGTCATACTAGCCGATTGATTACCGGTTGTAAATAGTAAGTAAGTGTATCAATAGGATTCAACTTTATAAGTATGTATGCTATCCAATCGGTTATCAGTCGGCTGATAAGGACGAACTAATTTAGGTTGGTACATAATACGAAATTATATTCGTCATTCAGGTTGCTTTCGAGATAGTATACATGGTAAACAATAAATATTTATAAACTTACATAAGACTTAAATAAAATAACCCTTTCAAATATAAAGTATAGTATCTAAGCTAATATTCGATATAAAATATGTACCTACTAATAAACTTATAATCAAAATCATACGTATTGCCCAAAAAGCTTGAGTATAGCTAGGTAATAATTGTTTGTGCTACATAGGTAGTTAAATACACCAACGTGCACAAATTATACATTACGAATAGGAAGGTACAAAATATGGTTGAATTAGTAACAATATAATATTTACAGTAGGTATCTAAACAAAAAGTGCATGGTATATTTTTCTGTTTGAGAATTATTATGTTAATATTATTTTTAATTAGTTTAGTAATTGATTACTTTTTAATCTGTTTTTTTTTACTTATTTACTACCGCCGCATACGTGCCGTGTTAGTCGTGATTTGGTATAAATGTTAGTCACTCCCTTGTGCCAAGATATTTCATGCATTCGGAATAAATAGGCATGCCAAAAAAGCAACACACTTTACCTTGGAAGAGTTGTCGTTAACGTGCTTTACGAGGCACGGACCGTCTGTGCAAGCGGTGGAACATGGATGAGTGCAAGGGACCGCGACACTGTGCGACTTAGACCAGAGAAGACGATTTCATAAAACGTCAAAACAGCCCTTTTGGAATCACCATCAATATTTTTAACACGGTTGCCATTTTTCTAAGGCCCTATTCAAACCACAGCGCTATCCGCAGGGTTCCTGGGTAGCAGAACTCAATCGTTTGTACCCATCGGGATACCGGTACCCACGTACCCAGCGCATACCGCTGTGATTTAAATAAGGTTTAATGATGGTTTCCAATTTGTACAGAGAACGTTTTACGCAATCTTAGAACAGGTTGTTAAGGATCTCGTAGTTAGCCACAGGTTGAAACAAAATGGGTTTTTAAAGTGTTATTCACAATTAGTTATTAAATTGACATGTTATTCACTATTTTAGATTTCGTTAGGTTTTTATTTTCTTTAGAAGGTGAGATAATGGTTTTATTTACAACGCAAGTAGAAATCAAATGAAAACACATAATTAAGGGGGTATATTTTGAAACAAATCGTGCCTCATCTTTTTATAGTTTACATAGATGATGTAATAAGAACACACAAATAAAATGTAACAGAATTTGTTCCAAATCTCATTCGGGTATTGTGCAAAACGAAATTGAGCTGGGTGTGATTTAGGAGTGACATTAAATGAAATAAGTGAGTTAATTCATTATAATTGTATAATGTATATTATTTACAACAAGTGGACACAGATCAACACACCATGCACTTACAGATGAAGAATATCAAACACTCGTAAGCTGTGCACTCTGCGGTGAAAAAAGCCACCATGCATACATTGAAAAACTAATAAAAAATCATTTTACAAAAAATATAAAAGATACACACGTCAAAATATTAAAATCCATATAAAATTTAAGCACAAGGAATGAATAACATTTATCTACCTATCACAGAGCTGAAATATTCTGGAAGACGTATTAATTATAAGGTACAAAGTTACTGGACGGAATCTTTTTCCAATCTAAATTTATCAGAGTAAGAATAATCTAAAATCTATTCCTATCCTATATTTCCCTATTCGTTTTTTTAATATAACATACCTAAGTATACTATAAAAGTCAGGAATTTATGAGATTTCATTAAAATTGTTATTAAAATTAAGCGTATTAATGTAGAAATCTTAATTTAGGTAACAGACAAATTAATTGTATTTAGCTATCCAGCAGTGGGGCTATTAAAGGCTAATTACATAGATAGATAGCTATCTTCTATCACCAAATTTCTGTTCCATATTCTGATTCAGTAATGGACAAGATTCGCGCTCTATGCATAGATCCGTCGAAGGGCAGGGTCACTTTGCTCGGAGACAGCGGGCAGGAAGGGGGCGAGTGCAGAATGCAAACTTCATCAGGATCCGAGTCCAAGATGGCGGACAACATGTCTAGGGACGTATCCCTATTATCCGGGACTATAGCCACCGAGTGACGTTTAGGAACAGGAGTAGTAAAAGGACTTAGCGTCAAAGCAGACAACTCCGCTTCGAATTTCTCGCTCATGAAAGATGTACTCGTGTCGGTCATACAATCGCAGTTATCAGACAGATTGAGAACATTTCTGGGGCTGAGTTTAGGCGACACGGTGGAGGGGTAGTTGATTTCATCACGAAGCAAATCTGCTGTGATTTCGGCCTGGATCATCTCTAAAGAGTCTACTTTTTTAGCGCTACTGAAACTTTCTAATTTTAACAACTTTTTTATGGGCATCAACGGAGAATTGGCTAGTTTATAGCTGTCACTTCGTTTGATTTTAGTATGGATGGATTTTTCGGAATTTTCATTGGAGAGTTTCGGAGTCATGTCGCCATTGTTAACGCCGTTGCATTTGTTAGAGAACATTCTCATAACTTCAGCGACTTTATTACA
Source organism: Tuta absoluta (assembly GCA_027580185.1). Taxonomy (NCBI): domain Eukaryota; kingdom Metazoa; phylum Arthropoda; class Insecta; order Lepidoptera; family Gelechiidae; genus Tuta; species Tuta absoluta. The sequence continues at coordinate 4,360,142 of JAQAHW010000004.1, forward strand.
AGATTTAAAATCATGTTGACATCTATTCTTTCGCATAATGGGCGTTTGGAAGTTCGGAACGAAAGGGGTGATTTCATCAATCTCGGATGGATCTGACTTATCTAGTTTAGGATTGGGAGATACTTTCGAGACTGGTTTTGAGCAAACGTTCTTACCTGGTAGATTGTCTTTCGTCGGTGATAAGCTGACGCCCTCCGCATCGTGTATATTTACATAAGCCCCGGTTCTAGTGATGGCTTCGACTACGCGGGGCAGGTCGGGGTTGGCTTTGGGCGCGGTCACGGTTGATGTTTGGTTGGTAGTGACGGTCTCGGTGACGGGCGAGGCTGTGATGATCGTGCTGGGTTTGGGCTGAGGGAAAGGCACGTATTCCGTGGTGATAGGACCGTCGGGTTCTACCGGCGCTTTTATGATCATTTTCCCTAACTGTGGCGACGTTGGTTTGCTGGAGGGCGAAGGCGGTTCATAGGGGAAGTCCGTTTCATCGGTGACTTTGACGACATCCGGCGTTTCTCGCTGTATGACCGCAGTGGTAGTACTGATCTCTTGCACGAATGGTCCCGGTTCGAAGGTCGTGTGCGCACCTTTTCTTCGCTTCAAAGTGTCCGATGAGAAAATCACTTGTCCGTGCGAGTCGAGAGTCACTTTAGCTCCTTTCTTTTGGATCTCGTCTAAGGCTGGTGAAGATTTGATTTCTAGGCCATGCTCTAAATAGTCCTTGGTTTCGTTTAAACAGTTGGGTAGTTCGTTTAGAGATACGTATTCGGTGTCCGGTAGTTTTCCGGACAAAACAGTTTGTAGGTTCTTTCTGACGATATCGTTATTTCCGTATAAACTTCTGTTTAGGCTTAGTTTCTGGTTGTTGTTCTTGACGTCAGCGATAGTGACGTAATCTCCAGCATCGTAGAAGCTGTCTACAGGAGAAACTTCTTTGGCTACCGGCGACTTTTTGCTCGAAAGCTTGTGAGGCAACACTCCTTTTAGTTTACACATTAAATTATTCAGCGGTAGGAGCGAAGATTTGAAGGTAATCTGACTTTGTGGTTTACTAGGTTTTATTTGCTCGGTGATTTTGTCTTCTTTTTGTGTTTCTTCGGGAGGTAGTTCTAATTTCGGTCGGCTGGCAGATTTCTTAACGGTACTAACAACAGTCTTTTCATTGTCTGATTTGCGACCTGATTCTGAATCCTTGTGGCTTGTTTCACTCTCGTCATCAGAGTTTGTGGGTGTGATGACGCACATTGACGGTATTCTTGAGCTGTTTATTGTTGTTTTGTATCTTATTCTCTCTATTCTGTCTGTTCCTTCTAAGTCTGAAGATTCCGAGTAGTCTTGTTCTGAGAGGCTGTTTTTCCCGTGAGCACTCGACACGGAGTCCTCGATGGGTGAACTGGAAGTGTTATGACCCGAATCTGGAGAGCTTGTTCCTGTACTTTTCTTGGCACTCTCTACTTCTATTTCATTGTGTACTTCAGCGACAGCCGTTATTTCTGTGTGATTGCCTACGTTTCTTGTTATCGTAATAGTAGATGTGGGCATTTCATTGATTTCCGGTGAGGAATGATTGCCGACTTGTTTGTCCTGGTAGGATCGAATTGGATACCTTAAACTCAAGGTGCTGAATGGCGACTTAGAAAACGAGGAGTTGCTTCTGTCTAAGCTAGCATTTGCACTGTGAACGTTGTTGCTTCGGCTTCTATTTAATTTAGTCAGTGAGCTCTTTCTTTCAGGAACTGTTGGTCCTATAACGAGGGACCTATCGCTTCCAGCGGCCATAAGAGTTGTACAAACGGTTCCTGCTGAACTAGTTGTCGTACTAGTCGAACCTTTGCCGAACAACTCGTACTCGTTCTCAGCAGTCAGATTTTGACTATTCGAAGAGTTTGATAGTGCATTGCTTGTATGCATCGGCGTACTAGGCGATAGTTCTTCTTCTTTCAAGGTCTTTAATCCCGAATCCATGTGGAAAGAGGTGTAATATCCCTCTGTGTCGCAGGAGAATTCGGAGCTGGTCTCCAAGTCTTCGTGGAGGTCTTGTATGATGTCTGGAGTGAGGGTTCCTTCGCTGGTGACGCTACCGGAGCCAGACGTGTTGAGGAACCTTCGACGGCTTATGATGGAACTTGGAGGGCCGTGGTGGAAGTTAAGGGAGTTATTAGATGTAGCAGCAGATGTTGTACTTTTAGGCGGAACTGTGGTGGTAGTGATTTCAGAGCCGATACTTGTTCTGCCGGATTCGGAACTGGCCGACCAGTTGCCACTGGAAGAATGAATCGGCTCTTCCTTGCCTATGCCTGAGCGTCTTAACCTCTTCTGTGCCGAGGTGCCTCTGAGTTTGACGCCGGTGTTAATAGTGGCAGTGGGAGCGGGAATGTTAGTTGGAAGGCCTATACTCTTTTCGGAAGACGAGTATGAAGCGCATCTTTGATGCGTCCTGCGATCTTCGTCTCCGGGTCGTTTCTTGCGCATCGTTACAGTCTCTTGAACCTGGCCTTCCTCCGACCTTGTCGGCGATTTTGTATCCTTTTTCTCAGTTTTTAACGTATCTTTAAAACTATCTCTACTGGCGCTCGGCGACCTGCCGATCATTTTCAGCCTGTTTTTCCCCCATTGCTTGAGCGAGTTGAAATGACCCTTTTTGACCGTATCGCTGGGGCTTTTCTTGAGTAAATCGCTAGATCGAGATCTGATGACTGTGCTATCTTCGGTATCATCGGGGGCCACCGCGTGTGATGAGTCGCTAAGGTAGAACAAACCAAGCAAAGCATTAGTCACACGCTAAAGGCAGTCTATAATTGAGTAATGTCTTTGGAAAACGCCGCTTAGTCTCGTTACAGCGACGCTCTCTGAAGGCAATATTAATCATGAAGCCAATGAACAAATGGCACTATTAGTGTTGAAGTGCACAAATGATTGATTGTCCATGTTTCTGATTATTATATGAAACAACGACAGTCAATGTTAAAACTAACGTATTCACAGAAGCACAAGATTATTGAACGAGTTGTTAAAAGTGCTGGTTTCGGAACGTCGAAGCTCCACAACTGTGCTGTACGGTTAAAGATGGGAGATCAGGAGGCGTCCATAAATTACGAGAGGTGAGTTTTTTGAGAGGTCCAAAAATCTAACACATAAGATTTTTTAAATCTATGTTTGTTTGTATTGTATTGAAATCACATCTAAAATATGTGCATCTTTTGCTTTATAATCCTGTATAACCTATCCATAATAAAACGTGTAGGTGTAGGTAGGTAATTTTTCAGGTACCTGGTTTAACCCAATTTTATCTCATTTTTACTCAAATTTCTGTAAAAAAAATATATGTAACTACGTAAGGTTTCTCATGATATCAACTTTTGGGAGTTATGACTCCACCGTGTGGAATCCACACCCTCCCGTAATTTATCGACGGCTCCTTACACTATCTAGTTGCAAATGAAATTAATGGTGATACATGTAAACGTGGTGAGTGTAGTGCGAACTAAAAGCTTACCCAGCTATAGCCTCTCTAAGCTCTTTCTGATCAGTGCCGGATATGGTGTTTCGTCTTTTACCGCGCGGTTTTCTGGAGCGCGTGCGTCGTTTGACGGTGTCCGTTTCTCCGGGCTCAGCCAGCAAGGACTTGCGCGAGCTGCACATGCGGTCGAAGAACTTGCCTGACGTGTCGATTGCTATCACCTCCGGTGGGAATCTGGAATTGAAACAAGGCAGGTCTTAAGGGAAGTATTAAAAATCATCGAAGATGTTGATTGTTCGTCATTCGTAAGACAAACTTTAGAGAACCCTACATCACGGTGACATCGCTTATTAGGTTCATTTAAGATCACACTTATTTGGAATTACTGATGGCTTGGGTATCAATTGGTCAACGAATGGCAAGACTGTGTTCAATTCGGATTTGCTCATAAGGCAAGAATTAAGAGCAAATTCTAAGACTAAAGAATTATCAGCACAAGGTCCTTACTTGCTGGCGATGACACGCAGCTGTTCCTCAGGGCTGGGCAGCCTGTGGTCGATGGGCTCCTCATCTCCAGACCCACACTCGGATAGCTCGTCCGGGGTCAAGGTCACGCTGCTGGCTATCCGCATGGAGGCGTCCGGTAGCGCTGTCACGTCGCCTATCGCTTCTTTCGATGTCCATTTCCTTAGGTGCTCGACTACGGATGGCTGGAATGGCGGAGATCAAGGATTATCTGTTAAGCTAAAATGTTTTCGGGCAAGGTGCCAAGAGGTAGTAGTATCGTGTACATAACAAAAAATTATCCGTTTTCATAACTTACTCAGCTGCATCATCAAATTATGTTGCGCTTTCAAACAATTTTAACAGAAAGTTATAAATAAGGAACAACAGAGTTCGCTAATATTTGGGCGAATACCTACTTAGAACAGGAGAAAATTTCTAGACATGGTTTTATTTGTAACTGCAGCAGACGCGGGTATATTTTATGGCAGCTAGTGTTTTTGAAATAGGTTTCCTGCCGAGCAAGTAGCGAGTTGACGGCAATTTACCGCCTCAATTAAAACCAGGATAGATTGCACATGGCGTGGTTTACGCGCGTAATCGTATGCTGCAGATTTCTAAAATTAAAGGGATTTCTTCGAACAATAAGGACTAATTAAAATATCTGCACAAATGTTCAGAGATAGGGACTATTCATGTCTATATTTTACTTACGTATTTGCTGCAAAATAAGTCTCATCCTATTCTTTGCACCTTCAAATAAACTTCAAATAACTTATTACCTAGAAGATATTTACAGAGATAAACCGTACAAGGCGCCGATAATACCACATCTAGTACGTTCGTACATAGGAAGGCTTTTATTTTGTGACTGTAAACGGTATCCAGTCTAGGTTATAAAGCAACTCTTTCATGCTTTAAGCTAAGGTCTCTTACTAAATGAATACTTACAATATGAGTCTCGATGTCCACGTCGACCTTCTGGTATATTCTTCTCCTCTTGGAGCCGAGAACAGGCGTGCAGAGCAAGTAAGGGGAATGCTGGGAGTCTTTCCGGAGCTGGTCGAGGATGGAGGCCGATAGACGGTCCACTGTTGCCTTCTCGTATAAGTTACGCACGCAATGTGGTCTGGAAGAAGAAAAAGAAAGTTGTTTGGAAGAATCCCTATAGTAACAAATAACTCGCTGTTTCATCGTTGTGGGTATTTGCAGGCGACCTTTTTTATCATGGAAATTGTAATTGTTTATTTTTTGGGCGGAGATCTTATTTTCCAGACGGAGCAAGACAACGATTAATGTACCCTTGTTTCATCAAGATTCAAGCTCTGTTTGTAAGGTCGTGTAATAATAAGACTTTTAACTACATCCTATAGATATATTGAATCTTGGAGAAGATGGGTAGGTAGGTTACCTCGTATCAGGTGTGAACAAGCCCTTCTTGAGGGGGTTGGACGCCGTGTAGTGAACTTTGCGGGTCGCAAAGTCTGACAGGCTGCCCTCCGCTGTAACAAACAAACACACGTGTTAGTTTTTCTTGTTATGAAACTACAAGCTTATACTAAATAGCACACACGATTTGAAATAAATTGTTCTCGCAATAAATATAACGTACACCGAGAAATACCTAGTCTGCCTAGGCTAGAATTCTTTACTAAGAAGGTGAAGCTGTTCTTTTTAGACACGGCTGTTTTCAGTTGTGAAACTTTTACAGCTTGGCAATCTAAAACTAATTTCTCTATGAAAAACCTCATTAAAAAGTGCTAGCGGTAGGATAGTTATTAGTTTGTTTAGTTTTAGCTGGCGGGTCGTGGCGATGTTTTAAACGTGAAATGGACAAATAACCAGTGATTATTCAGCCGTCCGCCCCCCCGGCTACGGTTATCGCGATTAATTGCGGCTATATCTAGACGATACGTCATTTCATTTCGAAAGGCAGAGGCTCTAATGGACGCTTTGGAGCTTTTGAAATGTGTAGATAAATCAGAAAATAAGGATCATAGAGAATTTCGTTGGACTGGCTTTATTCGACTTTTGGCAGTTTTAACTGTAAACACTATAAGTAAAAACAATGTGATAATTAAACTAAACATTTTTTTTCAACTTACAAAATTGCACCGCAGGCAGATCTTAAACCTGCGACCCAACATATTGAAGTGTTTTAAAACTTAGTACAGAAACTGAACACTTTTTATATAGAACGATACTAGGTTAAAAGCATAGACGGAATTTGGAAAATTAAACAAAGCGTATATTTTGTCGATAAGTACTTTTGTATTACATCACACATTTCCAAATAGGTAATAAATAAAAGGTGAGCACTTAATTATGGAATTTAATAATTAACAGTATCTGTTCGCTGTCAATAGTTTGATTTATTGTATTAACTCGATTAAAATTAATAAAACTCGTGAAACTAACCAACGCGTGTACTTGTCATGAATAAATCACATTTTGTGGTATTCATTCAATTTGCTTCAACATGAAATTTAATTATCAGACCGACTATGGTTTTGACCGACTGGCCGACTAGCGACTAATTAAGGCTTAAAATCAATCAAATCCGACTAGACACCGACTACAAAAATGGCTTTCCTGACGAATGAGCCAACCATTACTTAGGTCATCCAGCGACGATGTTTAGAACAGCCGATTACAAAAATGGCGGACATAGCAGTCATTATTTACTCCAATCCATTTACGTAGCATAGCCGGTTAGTTCACTACAATACTTTGTCCAAATATTGGTAGAAATTGACAATAATGTAGGTACTATTAAGTAGGTACGAAGTGCACTGTTGTTGTTGGAAATCGTGAGTCTCGTTACTTGTCGTGACTGATTTTGTAACCTCGTGGTACTGGTTGCCAATAGTGTCTAATTGTACAACCAAGAAAAAGGATAGGTAGATACAAGTTTCAAAATAAGTAACAGTTAGCTATTATAAAGTTCAATCGGTTTATAGCATGCAGCTTACAGCGTAACCTATTGCAGCTGAGGTCAAGTTGCGTATCAAGCGGTGTTGGTATAAGGCTAGTATAAGCACAATATACCAAGTAGCAGTAGTTCAACTTCATACTTACGCTCGGTTAGCGCACTCACACAAGCACACGCCCGACCGAACTATACGTACACGACTACTACATAGAATCTCGTGCCGCTCGTGTCACATCGAACTGCACTGCCGCCGCGAGTTTTTGTTTCAGTATCGGGAATCAGGCAAAATTAATAAATAGGAACCAAACTGCTCATTAAATAATAATGTTATTCATTTTATTACTTCAACTTAGCACTATGGTACCTAAGTGTGACATCACTTGAATTCAGGCTCGCAAAACCAATTTGTTGACATCCCTGCTAATGTACACTTCAGGCGGAAAGGTGCTCGAGTTAAACTACTGCTCCTTGGTATATTGTGTTATAAGCCTCATGGCATAAGCAATCTACTTATCTATTGCAAAGACCAGTGGCGTTCCCGTTAACTTCAAACATTGTTGTTAACTTTATTTACAAAAGCAAAACACGAAATACGCGTAGGTAACTGTCGCATTTGCAGAAACTGGTTTGAATTCAAACGATTTTAGCCAGACACAGGATATTTATTGATATTATACTTTGTCCATAATCTGCAACAACGTTTGCTTGACCCATAAGTAGCCAGTAGCCACAAAGTACTTAAACCTGGGTTTGGTACTTACGTGCTGTACAGTACATTTAATGTTACGCTTATTATTAGGTAGAGATAAAACGTACATCACATAAAATGAACGATGATGATATGAGCGTCGTAAAAACTAATTGCTTAGGATTACTACCGGCAGTAAAAGTTAAAGTCTGAATTAGATTTATCAAATCAAACATTATGATTTGAAGTGTAAAGACAGGTCTTAAAGATACCAGTTGAAAACACGTTTTAGAATAGGCTAGCATCAATAACATTTGCAGAGAGATAAAAAGATGTTTCGTGAGAAATTATGCTGGTACAATTTACTCTTCTCGCAAATCTCGATAGCAGAACGCGATAGGCGAGAATTTGATTTACAAAGACGTTTTAATTTCCATTTTGTTGCTAGATTTATGCGCAGCTAGTATTTACTTGAGACCAAATAAAAATCCAGATGGAGTGTAGAGTGAAGCCAAGACACAACTTGGACTTTACATAACGTTAGGATCTAACTAAGCACGCTGATTCGTTTTAAATACAGGATATTTTTTGCGTTGGTATTTATGTGTATGAAAGCACGTGAAAAACAAATGCTTCGTTTTGTTGGTGAGTATCGCAAAGTCTTCCCTAATCCCTTGATCCAAGGTATTTACATGCCGAGTGGTACATTCCACGTCGGGTGCGACATAAATTTCCTACCACTGTGAATGCATTGTACGGTTGATTCACGTTTGGTCATTGTGGGAAAGCGCGTGGCGCATATTGAATTAAAGCGGACAGTATTTTAGACGTTGTTTGAGTTTTGTTGTCAAGTCATCCTTATTTTTCTATGGTAGTTATGTAATTGCTGATGAGAGTATCATAGAACTGTAAATTTTTGACCGTACACATTACCTGTAAACACTAATGTTAATACTCGAACTCGGTCGGTAAAGTATTGAATTTAGGTCAGATTTCCTTTAATTAAACGAAAAAATGCAGCAAACCCTCAAATAGTACACCTCCACAAGTAAATTATTAGCCTCAACTCGGGATAGGTTACAATTTTCTGAACTTACCTTCAATTTGCGCTGTCAGTTTCCGTCAAAAAGGTTTAGAAAAGGATAGGAGATATCTTAATACTGTCAAGTTTAAAAATGACTGGTACTTCGCCATTTCTAGTCAATTTAGTCGTTATTGTTTTAATGGTCGATTTCTTTTGACAGATATTTCATTTGGCGCATTTTGCGTCAAATCATAAGACATGACAGGCCTGAGATACCTAGCTCTAATTCTTTTCTAAACCTGTTTGATGGAAAGTGACAGCGCTGATTTAAGGTAAGTTAAATGAATTGTTATCCCTAATTGAAGCCATTTTCTAAGTAATTATAGTTTAAAGTGCTTACACCTTCATTTACAATAACAATATCTCGTCAATTTGTAGCAAAGAATACGAATCTCAATAACTTAATCACTACATAGTATAAAATGAAGTCGCTTCCCGTTTGGTGTCTCCTTATATCTTTAGATTTACCCAACGGATTTTGATGCGGTTTTTTTTATTAGATAGAGTAACTTGAGATGAAGGTTTATAAGAATAAAATATTCCGGGAAATTGTCACATTCCCATGGGAAAACTGGGATCCCAACTGGTAGTAAACTTTTGACCCCCTTTTGACACCTTTAAGGATTAAAATTTCAAAAATGCTGAAACATTTATTTCACTATTTTAAGTTATGAGTCTAATTAGAAATTTTGAAACAGATCACATTTAAGATAAAAAACTTTCATACAAACTTTTAACCCCCTTTTCACCCATTTAAGGGTTAAAATTTCAAAAATGCTGAAACACGTGTTTAATTATTTTAAGTTATTAGTCTAATCACAAATTTTGAAACAGATCACATTCATTTAAAAAAACGAACTTTCATACAAACTTTTAACCCCCTTTTGACCCTGTTAAGGGTTAAAATTTCAAATATGCTGAAACACGTGTTTAAGTATTTGAAGTTATAAGTCTAATCACTAATTTTGAAACGGATCACACTTAAGACAACGAACTTTCATACAAACTTTTAACCCCCTTTTCATCCCTTGGGGGATTAAAAAAAGAGTGATTCAAGAGGAAGGTTTGTATGTATGATTTATGTCGGGAGAAGGTCTGTTTCCCGTGGGAAATCAGTTAGCAGCGGGTGAAACCGCTGGGCGGCCGCTAGTATTCAATAAAAGTTACAAGGCTATTGTTTTATTTCTAAACAGTAAGAATATTGGATGAGGTTGGACTGTACAATAGAATTATAATTCAATTCCTTCGAGAATGGCTTTCCACAGGGAATGCGATCTAAATATACCCTCTTCTTATAGACTAGACTCTAGATTGAATAAAGATCGCAGGAGTTGCAAGGTAGCCCATTGTGTTGCAGTAACGTAACAAAACTATAGAAGTGTCACAATACTTATTGTACATTTTAAGTACTAGACCGGGTCTATCGCGATAATATTTAGGTAATTTTAAGGCATAAAATAATTTGATAATAATTTTCAACAACGTTAAGCCGTCACGGTCCTGGTTGCTGTCTATGATAACTTAGACGGCAGTCGTTACACGACCACGTCAGAGGCCTACTACTAGTAGTAAGCGGTTGAAAAACTCTGACACCAGATCCTGGTCGTTCGAAGACTCGGCGTCCCACACGAAAAGAAAAAGATCAACTAACCTAGTAATCATCATCTAACTAAGTCATCGGTCCATCTGGCCGAAGGTCGTCCATCGCTAAGCTTGCCGAGGCGTGGCTGGTATAGACTGGATGGCGAAGACGAGAGATCGTGCCATATGGCGTACCCTGTGGGAGCCCTACTTCCAGCAGTGGAGTGCAATATGCTGAAGTATATATGTAATCATCAATCAATGGTGGGCTAGCTAGCTGGAGAGCATTGCTCTACAGGAAGCCCAGTATGATAATCTCAATTGCTGCTCGTAGGCATAGCATATTTTAAAACATTCTAACTTGTAATGGGGAGGAAAACTGAAAGCTATTGCAGATGGCTGCAGCGCGACTGTGCCTAAACACACCAATATGAAGTAACTGAACTTTGATATTGACCCATTAACGACCAACGAAAGAAAAACGGCACAGTCGAGTGTAGCGCCATTATATCCCCAGTTAGCCAATATTTCTAGTTTTGATTTGTGGAGATTCCTAGAGTAATAAGTGATCTCGTATGTACTGATCGAAGGCCATCGTCCTTGTGCTAGCATCCCCGCGGGATCGCATGCGCACGTTTCGTCGCCGTGGGTGGCTTCATGGCAGGAATTCCAACCAAATTATATCTAGGAATTTAAATCAAGACAAACAGAAACAGAATCAATGTGATTTCCTAGCTTTTTGCAACTTTAAGTGACAACAATGTAGAGCAAATAATTGAAATTGACATAACACTTTCGTAAACAACAAAATACATTTTAATGTTTAGGATGTATTAGTCAAATCAAAAATGCGCCATGTCAGAAATAACTCTAATAAGCAAAGGAAATGCCCTGTTAGAATCGAGAGCAGAACAGTGTCCTAATATGATTAGAATTTAGAAACTCTATGCTATTAGAATTTATAAACTAAACTGTTTTATGATTTTCTATATTTTCTACTCGTTAAACAGCTATTTGCTGAGAGAGCACAATGCAAAGTGCGTTTCGGAGCAAGTGCTTATACCAGCCTTTATGGTATACAAAGCGTAAGTTGCTAAGGGCAAGGTTCCGGAGGTCACGAGAAGGACTCACAAGGGCGGCCATCGGCACACGCATGCAGAACTGGTTCTTCGCGCCTAGCTGCAATGAATGAATTTAAAAACAGATTCTCTGAGCCCTGATTTTTTTGTCCGTTGTAATTCCAGCAACATACAACTGCCGGTCAATTTTACTAAGATGCAAAGTTTCAGTGGAATACGAAACGACCATAACTATCCAATTGACACTCTCCCGCAATACAACTGGGAGGCTTTTCAAATAGTCGTTTAAGGGACTAGTAAGACGGTTCTCCTACTTGTCGTCCATCGCTGCGTATTTCTGACGCACCGTAACGCATGCGTCTGTCAGACGAAAGGATATTGCGAATTCAGATCTTATTCCCATACAAATACGGCTACGTACATTACTGACAATAACGTTATTTTTTCACCGACCGAAACACAAACTTCTTGCGTGACATTTCTTTACTTTTCCGCTGAATCATAACATATCAGACTTTATCTTAACTTTTGAAGTCATGAAATATAAAAGAAGGAGAAGACGAAAGAGGAAAACTGCGTTGTCTAACTCCGCAGTAAAGTCGACGAACTACCGAAGGAAGTAATTCGCACGCAATCGGCCGTAACAATTTATCGGCTTACAACTTATGAAAAGACTCGAAAGGAACAAAACTTGGAATAAAGTGAAGATGAGCAAAAAGTTTTGCTTGAGTGATTAGGTATAGAGCAAGATATCAAAAGTTTGAACCTTCTTTAATTATTTTATCAATAGGTACATGAACGTATCAGAGAAGTTTTAATACCGAGAACAATGGCTATAGACCACAACTAGGCATTTCCATAAACCGCGATTTTTGGCCATCTGCATCCAACGGTTGCTCGATCGAGACTTGTGGATGATCTCGATTATCAATAGTTTTTCCTTGAGTTACGCACAACACCGAGCCGCAAGCAAAATAAAGCATGTCACTGCTAACTTCGAAACAAACTCTTCTTCTCTGGCAGCATAACCTCAGCCAACCAATTCGGAAGCTGCAACTTTAGTTCCAGATGAATTTATCTCCGGCAGACATTCTACCATCATTCTACACTATTATCATTTTGTGATTATTAGGCTTAGCTGTAAATGATTTTTCATGAGTTAAAGTTTTATTAGCGAGAAGCGAATCTGTGATATAACTTAATTATTTTACTTTCAGACTTTCTAGAACATTTACATAAGAAAATGAAACATGCATTAAACCTCAAATTAAGGGTGCATGAGTTAAAAATCACTGCAGCATTATATGGCTTGACCATGAAAAATATATTAACTTTCTAGGGCTTTGAAGGCTTCAGCCTAAGCCACAGGCATGCGTGTGAGGATTACCCACTATAATCTGGCTTCTTAAAGGCATATTTTCTCGGTACACGGCTTGCCCGGCTATTTCAATTATAATGAAGCCTACAGGCTTAGTATGGTGTCCAATTACTGGACATAAGAGCCACGATCCTAATATGTAATTCTAACTACAGATTAGGCGCAGAAATAGAAGCACTTTAGCAATACCTTAAAAAGCTCTTTAAAATGTCTTGTGTGTCGTCTGCTACATTGAACATTTTGTTTCTACAAATAGCTTAAGTGACTCTAAAAGCTTACGAAAGCTTTAAACTGATATTCCTTTTAGAACTAAACAACGCAATAAAATGGATCCTTGAGACATGCCTATTGCGTAGTTAGTTGTCAATTTAACTGCAACGCATGAGTCACCCGTCGCAGTATATTTCGGGCTTGTCTGGGAACCACTACAAATGCGGACCGACGGCTCTCTGCCTATTTGTCTCTTTGTAAATCACTCCAGAAGATCACTCAGCGACGCGCCAGGCATTCTTACAAGTTGTTTAACACTTTATTGATGACGGAATGACGTGACGACATCAATATGAAGTTACAAGAGAGTGCAAATTCGAAGTTTCCAAATGTAATATTGAGCTGCATAATAAAAGCCTTGACCGAAAGCTGTATGGAAATCCTGTTTTCAAATCAAGCCGACTCAGCGATAAATATGACGTCAGCTCCAAATAAACAGATATTCATTTCTAGCAGCAAGAGGGAAGCCTTCATGAATTGCTGATATCAGCTGTATTCTAAGACGCTTCCTTTGCAAATAACGTTGCATAAATTTATATTATGAGCTGAAATTGTAGCGTGTAGTTTCCTCAAGGAAGTGTCTACCGATCTGTGCGAGACGCCGGGGCGTGGAAGGGTCGTGAATTAATGAACGTGTTTTGCCGTCATAGGACGCAAGATACACTAAAGAAAACCAGACCAAAAGCTATACGTAACTTTGGCAAAACGACCTAAGCACATAATTAAGATGGTGTCTCCTGTCTCCCCCAAGTAGACCAAAACAAGTAAACAAGCAATAGTGCGTGTGGCGTGGTTGCGCAACATTAATTCGCACTAGCGCGTACACAGGGACCATTTAATCAACTGCTAATGTGCTGTAACGCTTAAAATTCATTAAAATTAGCTTCTAAATTTGACTGGAGCACGTGCGAAGGTAATTGTTCATCCGAAATTGGTTTATTACGAGAACTGGGTAACGGTAAAGGGTGCGACTTGATTTATTTCAGACGCATGAAATTGTGAACCGCAAATTTCCCATGCAATTTTGGAAAGAAACTTTTCAGTCCTGTCTTTTCTCATATTCGTTTCGTAAACAAATATGTAAATGAACGCAAAATTATGCCAGCATCTAGAGGGCGGAGGGCGTGGGAAAATGGTCAATAACTTCCTATAAAGTCGGCGAAGCTAAAGTTTTCCTTATACAACTTATTACGAGTAAAACGTTATGATATGAGGGTAGGCCGTCAAGATGGCGGCGCGGTGGTGGCGGTAAAAGGCTGGTCTCGATGACAGTTTTCACAGCCGCAAAACGAAGCCCTCGATTCACAATGGCAGACCTTTTAGTTTACTGCCGAAATTCTCATTTGCCTTAAAAGGGGTCGTCGTCTTTCTCGTTAATCGTTATCAGGAAAACTGTGAAGAATTTTCAATAAAAACCAGCCATTTGGTGGTTTTAAGCTAAAGTGCTGCAAGTCTAAAGCTAAAATGTCTGAAGTAGGATTTAGCGACATGGATGGGTCGGTATTTTAATGGTTTCTACAAGAAGGCATTATTTGTAGCCATAACCATCAATTGCATTGCAATTTTAAACCGCGTGATGCTAGCTTAGAATATCGGGTGTCGCAAGGGACGACTTAGGGGCTCGAGGGTTTCATGTGTATTACAATTTTAGGCGACAGGCTGACAACCGGTCTCTATAGTGATACAGTATTTTTCTGAAACGGCCCTCTAATTTGTGTCATGCGTGGTGGAAGCGGCCTTTAATGCTCTACCTACCCTGCAAGACAAAGGCGTGATAAGTGTGTGTGTAATTTTCATGCTTCTGTAGGGATTGCCACTATAAGTATTGTTAAGAGTATTTATTTCTTTCATTGATTACTAAGACGGCGGTAACAACCATGTCAGAGGCCTTCTAGTAGTAGTAGGCGGTTGAAAAACATTGACACCAGGGTTTATCGGGTCGTTCGTCGACTTGATGTCCGACACGAAAAGAACAAGAAGAAAAAGTATGTCTTATCTTAAATATCTTTCATCTTACTAAAGCTTTGTTCGTATCTCTTCGATGCTAAACTAACTGTACAGCGACGGAAAAAAGCTTTACCTATACATGATTATGGAAAGGGACCTTTAATTTTTCCAAGCGGAAGAATTGGTTCAGCTTTGTTTAAAGGTCGAAAGAGGCTGAAAGAGGTATCCGGTCAAGTAGCCCTGGGCTATGGGGATTTTCATCATTAGCCCTCAACCTATAAAATATATTTTATATAAAAAAGTGTATACTCTGTCTGATCCTTTATCTGTATTGACTAAACATGGCTGAAGTCAAAAAGATGAGTGAGTCTAATTATTTCGTAAAATTAAGTTAGTTTTAGATAAGTTTTTAGGACTTACTAACAGAGTATTCGTAAGGTTGTGTGTACTTACAAAATGGGTTTCTTTGCCTGAATATAAGAATAATATTTATTTTAATTTTTGTTTTAACAATAAATAATGTAAAAAAATACGTGGTTTTTATGGTTCCCTACCCAAGGGGTCAAAATGGGACCCCATTTTTGTATACGGTGTAATTACTAAAGAACGTTTTCAAAGACGGTAGAGAAATTATTCTTATTTTTACTTTTATGATAATTACTCTACAAATGAGTAATAGTAAACAAGTATACAATCTCTCTCTCTCTCTTTTCGTGTGGGACACCGAGTCGTCCAACGACACAATGAACCCTGGTGTCAGAGTTTTTCAACCGCCTACTACTAATAGTAGGCATCTGACATGGTTGTGTAACGAACGCCGTCTAAGTAATCATAGACAGCAACCGGGACCGACGGCTTAACGTGCCCTCCGAAGCACGGAAGTATACAATAAAGGGTCGTGACAGACGGACGGACAGCAAAGTGATCCTGTAAGGGACGGATTATAGTAAACGGCTCGGCCGCTGCGGCGCGAAAGAGGTTGGGCCGTTTCTCGCGTGATTACTAGGACATGTTTATCAATAGTTATACGAACGCATTGAGAATTTAATATATGATACGCAATATATTTCGTTGCGAAAACTTCCTTGTAAATTCAAAACAAAAATCCAAGTCACTCACTATAATCAGACCCTAAGGATTCCGTTTTTTTCTTATGAGGTACGGAACCCTAAAAACATTTTTCAATTGCCACCATTTATCTCTCTTCGCATTTTTGCGTCCATCTATCCTCTGAGTAAAAATTTCAGTTGATCTGGAGAAACCATCGTAGAGCGTTTTGGCATGAACTTCCTTGGCTTGCTTAGCACGTCCTGCTATTCACCGCGATGGTTCGGGTTCGAATCCTCGGTTCGATCCCGTCAACCCTCGCCGGTAACGCATTCGACGGTAATGGTGCGGAAAATTGTATACTATCACGTTTTTTATGCGGTTGGTCTGTTTGTGAAGTATTTGATCTAGATGAAAAAATAATTTACCCTAAAGGTACCTTGCTTAGGTATATTGAAAAATGCATCTATAGAAATTATTGGTATAGGTATGCGATTAAAAAACTTTCATTCACTAGTAGATGTAGAGATACAGTGGCTTCAATTTGGGATTTAAGTTTTCTTGGCTTACCTTCAATTAGTGCTGTAACTTTCTGTCAAAAAGGTTTAGAGAAGCATAGGAGATATTGGAGACATCTTAGTGACGTCATGTCTTATTTTTTGACGCAAGATACGTGTTATCTGTCAAAATAAGGCGACGATAAAAACCATTGTGATTGTGACTTGCGAAAAACCCATTGACATTTTAAAATGTGACAGATCTTGATACCACTTAGAAACATAAATACGCATTAATGATTGTTGTGAAATAGCTTATAATTATAAATATACCTAGGTAGTATGTACGTATTAATGCTTGTAGTGGAAGTGCGTTATAAATAGTAGAAGCACGCGGTTAACTCAAAGGAATCGCTGTGTAATAGTGTTCTGTAAGTACAGTCAGTGCTTCATAACGACTATTTATCTACGTACTTACTTACTACATAGGTGCACTGATTAAGTTTATTTAATACTCGACTCCATAATATAGGAAAATACTACTAGTCTAGAGCTTTAACAGGATTTTCAGGCGATCTGACGGATTCCTTATAAAGGTAACTGTTGTTTTGTACAGGGCAATTTTTCGCGAATTCGGATATATGGCCCTATAGTAAAAGTTGTTTAGAAGTAGAATCAAAAAAAGCATACTGATTCTTCTTATGGGACGCCGAGTCGTGCAACTAATAGGTGTTATTTATGCAAATATTTTTGACTTAATCGTACATCTTTTGAGGTCTTAGTAAGAACAATAATATTAGGCTTAAAAACTTGATCGAACGAAACGCTTTTCTTCAATTTCTCGCAAAAGACCGCCTTAAAACAACAACAACATTAAACAATCAACATGTCGGTCAACAAACAAAGACCGACACACATATGTATTGATATCAATTCCGATAAATTAATATTGATATCAATTTCGATAACTTAATTCCTTAGAACGTTTAATGTGAAGATTTTAAATTGCAATAAAATTAGGATCTCGGCTCTATTGCCCAGCATGCATGTTTTTTTAAGATAGTTAGATAAAGGCTGTACAAACACAGAACAAGTGAAGTTTAGATACCCTGCGAGTGTACTCGGCATCTTTGAAAGGCCTTGGCTCAGCGCGTTACCCTGCGTTTGCGAGCTTCATATCAGTTTGCAACAACACAGCACACACTGTTTCGTCTTATTCTAGCAACAGATAGGCAACGATGCATTTGAAAAGTAATGTAAACTTTAGTACTAGCATCTTTTAAATTTTGGTCTACTTCTTATTATGTCTATACAAAGAAAAAGAAAGACATATAAACGGACAATTTTGATCAATTTTGCAATCCACTAAGACAGAGTAGTCTTAAACCTTATAACTGCCTATAACCAATGAAGAACCTTGTAAGAAACTTTGTTTATATTCAGTTGATAAAAAAGTAGTGACGAGGATACGACGAAGGTTCAACTTTAGATTTACTTTAGAAGTTTCTGTTTCATTCCAACTTAATTTATAGTCTGTACTTCATTAAAAATTCATTCATTTCTTTTAGTTTATATTTTCGCAGAGAACTAACGTTTTCCATTAAATCACGTTTCGAAATATAAAATGAATAAGGTGCTTATAAAAAAAAAAACAAAGATTTCACCACTCTCCAAGTTCATATTAATTATGATGATCATGTTCAATTAGTGCGAAGTTTTAATCATGTTGGTAGAGCTGTCAATTATTTTTGATTGCAAGACTTAAAACATTCATCTTGTTTGTCCTTCCCAGTAAATCAATAACTTGCAAACTACAATTACGAAATAAAACATAAACGAAGGCAAAAGCGATCGCATATGGACCAAAGCATGATTTACGATTTATCAAGTTTGAGTTTACCGTTCGACAGGAGATAAACATCACAACTACAAAGATATTCAATATTGTCATCCAAAACCTATACCCGCAAGCCTTTCCCGATTAAACTTGGGCCATGATTTATTCATGATGGCCGAGATTGGGCTTGGTTGGCCCAACCCGACCAACTTATTGGTCCTGCGGAACTATGTCACTTAAATCACTTGTCAAAGTTGACTATAATGAGGTAAGTAAATGTGGAAAATGCTTAAGTTTAATGGTATAAGTTTGTTCTTAGCATTCGTTTCTGACTGTGAGACTGATTTTGGTTTAAGGTATTGAAAGAAGCTCATGTTCAGCAGTGGACTGTTGTGGCTGTCATAGTTGTAGTAATATAGCAATGCGACCTCCGGGAATTGCAACAACACTGTCCACTACCAACTTCTATCTCATCTTTCACATTTCAATTTTGAATCGCTGTCGTTCTAAGACGCCATTTTCCAGCAGATCAGGCAGTCTGAAGTAAATCTCGGCATGGACTAGTTGTCCAGACGGCAGTGTTTTTAAGTTATAATTATATACAAGCCCTCGTGCTTGTTAGTTTGTGCAAGTTTTCAGTAACCTTTCCTGACCACCGATTTGAACCCTTAGAGGGTTCTGCTTCTGCCTCCCACATTAAATCCAATAACCAAACAAAAAGAGTTTCATTGACTTACCCTGACGATTGTCGCGGCGACGTAACAGTGGTAGTAATATTGAAAATGACATAAAGTTTTACAATAAGTTGTCCTTTTCATGGAATGCACCAATACTACATCTTGCTGAAAAACATATATCTCAAGGAACATTCGTTCTAGCCTTTCGGCATTTATCTTGTCTTGCTTAGCACACAATACCTCTGGCGCTACAAAGGCGTTAACGAACGAACCTGGCCCTTTAGCTCGACTAATATAATCAACCTTTCTCCATTGCTTACAATTAGCCCTGTTCTGGTCTGGTCGGCTATTAAATTGACGTACCGACTTCCTAGAGGGAGGTTAGTGACCCGCACACCTCGTGGGATGCTGGCGGCAGAATCCCATCGTTCCCTTATAAGACCCACCGCCGATTAGACCCAGTGGGTCTACTTGGTGACATTGCATTTTTCATTTTACCTTCTGAACCTGTCACTAACTAGACTCACTGACAAAAACATCACATTAACAGCCACAACAGTATTGGGGGGTATTGCCATACTCACCATGATTGGCAAGCGGATTGGCGAACGCAGTGCAAGATATTGCTTTCACAGGGTACGCCACTGCCTATTCCCTGGATAAATTAATCCCTCAGTCGCTTTTAACGAAACCCACGGGTAGTATTAGGTTAATGCTATTCTAAGACCTACTGACAAAATCAGGTGTAATTTGGTACAGATAAGTATTAAATAATTCAAGTACCTAATAATCTTAGACATTTTTTAGTTTGTATTTTAATAAAAACATTACTTATTTTGTTTTATACATTCAGGATGCGGACTGTACTTTGCAACAAACTGAACCTAATTTTGATAGTGGTTCTAATTGTGACAGACCAGTAGTTCAAATGCAATGTCAATATTTACACCCACTGGGTCTAATCGACAGTGGGTCAACTAAGTTACATATTATTAGTTGGTTAAATGCAATGTCACCAGTTACACTCACTGGGTTTAATAAGTGACAGACAGTAGTTCAAATGCAATGTCACCAGTTACACTCACTGGGTCTAATCGGCAGTGGGTCTAAAGAGTGAACGACTCGTAGCGCCATTCTACACGACGTGGAGATACGAAGATGTGACTTTTTGTACCTCTCATCGGATTCAATGGAATGATGGGCCTGATAAATATGGAGGACATTTTCTAATTCATTTAGTTCTTGTGATCGTTGTTATTATAGCCCTCTTTCAACATTCAAGTCGATTATGTCAGTTCTTCCTTGTTAGGTGAGTTTTTATATTTTCTCGGTACAGTAATACCTAAATAAATATAAGAAATTGAAAAAATGCCGCCGGGGTTTGAACCTGGGACCGTGGGGACCGACTCACTGTTCTATATATGTATAATACCTACATTCTGAAATAATAACTGTTGATATATCTGAAAATACCAGTAGCGAGAAGTTATTCGAGATATGAAAGAACTACAAAGAGATGAATTGAAACAAAGCGTTTCAAACGACCAAGTTTCGTCTGTTTATTTATCTTTGTTGAAAACTTCTTTATACCTACCTATTGGAGTGAACTGCACACGAACCGGACGACATTGCGGCTCGTGACAACCACCATACAAATGACAATCAGTGACAGCCGCAATTTGGATGCGTCAACAACGTATTCGGTTTTTGTTATGGGATTATATAATTCCCTTTCGTCTGGCAACCACATCCGACAAATAGACGGAATAACGTGAGGTAGGTGTAAGAACCGCATAAACAGGTGATTTGACAAGTCCATACCCTTCGTAACTTTGTGTCTATCTTGTTTTGATTCAATAGCGGCTTTTGTCACTTCACCGCAGGCACTGTGAAAGTGACACCACATTTTATTCAATAAACTGAACAATAAAATAGAAACTTAAATCTATTAAAAATGGAAAAATAAATCTGGTTCACCCACTCTGCAATGTCCTAACCAGACCGGGAACAAATTCACAAAGTGATAAATATCAACTTTGTGAGTGTCCCACCAAGAATCAAACCCGGGACCTTTGCGTCGCAGGCATTCGCACTACCACTGCGCCACATCGACCGTCGAAGAATTGGGGATATGCTTCTAAGCGCGCATCGTTTGTTTTAAAAAGGGAAGTAAACCATAAGAAAGTTCTGTAACTTTCAAATGCACATATTGCTGAAGTAGGCCAACCTGTGGGTGTTACAATTAGATAACATCCTGTATAAGCCCTTTGAAGTACCGAGCGTGGGTTTCTATCTATCGGTGCACCGAAACCAATTGAGCATGCATTTGATTAAAACTTCCTAAGGAAAGTTCGTTGTATTTAATCTTCTTTGCGGTGTGTGTGGTACATTTCTTTGATATAGTTTCTTCGTCATAAATCAGTCCAAACTCTAACTTGCTTGCGAGCTTTCAACTCCGAGTAACTTTTTATAAAAAGTTAGTTTCTGTACTAGAAATAAAATTAAAAAGTTAAAAAGGAAAAGATTTATCTAGATGTGGTATACAACTAATTTATTTTTTAATTCTTTTTGTGTGGGACACCGAGTAGTCCAACGACCCGATGAACCCTAGCGTCAGAGTTTTCCAACCGCCGTCTAAGTAATCGTAGACAGCAACCGCAAGCACGGAATCATCTTTTTTTCGGACATTCAAGTGGTATAACTTGCTATGTCCTAACCAGACTGGGAACGAATTCACAAAGTAAAAAATATCATTGTGAGTGTCCCACCGATAATCGAACTCGGAACCTTTGCGTCGCAGGCAGTCACACTACTAAGCGCCACATCGGCCGTCCGCGTTCGCTAATGCAGTAAAATTAATAGAATAGGCTTACGAAGTTACGAGCTTTATTCAATTAAAGCTAAATGAGATTTTGTCATTAACGCAATAATTATTCTAAAGATTATTTTTATATCTGATCAGGAATCAATCTATTTACTAATCAAATGCGATTTGACGTATCCTAGGTACTGATTGTACGGATTGTAGATGTGTACCTAATCCTATCATAATAATATTGTGCCATGTGATGCCGGCTTAGAATAGCATTACCCCATTCCTTTCCCTTGGGAGTCGTAAGAGGCGACTAAGGGACTCGAGGGTGCTTATTGCAATTTCAGGTAATGGGCTTAAAACCTGCCACTACACCAACCGCCACTACACAATTTTCCCAATGACCCTCAAATATATGTCAGACGTGGCGTAAATGTCCGTTATTGCGGCCGTTGGCGCTCTGCCTACCCCGCAAGAGACTATAGGCGCGATATGTGTATGTATGTATAATAATAATAAATATTCTGGCCAATTATTTAATAAGCAAAGCTTGTACCTACTATGGACTAGATAGATTATATTAATACTTACTTTATTTTGGAAATAAATACATATTACATGGAAAACACCCAGACTAAAACTAAACACAAATATTTGAATATGGACTTGACGAATATTTGTGTCTTGTAGGGATCGAACTCACGACTCTCGGCGTAGTAGGCAGGGGTAGTATCCGCTACGCCATCGGCCCAGTTAGATGATCTAGACAGGCCGTACCTCCTATTTCTTCCACACCGCCTTCCGCATGAAAATTATATTTGTCTTATCACAATTTGATTGATACTGCGCCTATTGTTCCGTTGCGATTATGAATGCTCGAGAAATGGGCCACCTCGCTCCATCAACCATTGTTCCATTCATTTCTGGTTGCTGCACGCTTTATGCGGCTTTGTGCACAAGAGAACTGTCATACTGCGTCTGGCAGTTGGCACAGGTCTGCCAGTGAGATGTAGTATACCTATACGAAATATTTTCTTTTGTTCTACTGATATTCTACAAGATTTCTTGATGAGTAAAATAGGTACTAGTAGCAGTAATCACCATCACATCATCCTATCCATTTCTGGGATCAGCGCTTATTAGTTTTACTTATGACTGTATGAAAAACCAGTATTTGTTAATCCCTAACGGGTAACGCTAGTTACTAGTTATTATTCTGTGTAAAGGGGTTGGTTTTTGTGATGCTAATAGTAGCACTGCAATGTCGATCCCTAAAAACTATTTCCCACAAAAAAATGATTTTTATTTTCAAGCATCGGTCCCGATGTTCGTAGCAATGAAGAAATAAAATCTTCGCAAAATCAACAAAATAAATTACAAAATGCGAGTCGATTACTGCCACCAACAGACCATTACCTGACTCCGGATGCATAAATTGCGTCAGCCCATTTATTTTTACACACAAAAATTGCAATAATTTTACTTTCAGATACCGCACCTGAGTATGTTCCAACAGGCTCTAATCGTATCTGTGTTACGGTTTTCACATAGAAGGTTTTGTATGATATGCCTATCTGGAAATCTAGTACCTACAAGATTAATTTACGATGGATAATTTTCACAAAACATGACGAAATATTATGAGCCCGGACCGGAAGAGACATCACTGAATAGGTCCTTATGTTTTAAAACTGGTTCACATGAAACGCCACCATATCTACTTATCATTGGTCTTGTGAGGAATTGGTTTATGATGAAATCATTGTTTTTTCCGCGTGATGCCGGCTTAGAATAGCATCACCCGAATTCTACCCCCGGGTGTCGTAAAAAGCGACTAAGAGATAACTTCGTCCAGGGCATAGGCAGCAGCGTTCCTTGTAAATGTAACATCTTGCACTGCGCTTGACAATCCGCCTGCCAAGCATGGTGAGTATCCCAACAAGCGGGGGGATATGTCCAGCAGTGGACGTTAATGTGAATGTAAATTGTTCCTTCAATAACGGTTTCGGACCTCAGTGGCGAGGTACTCAGCGCCATGATTACATCAGCGGAACATAATGACATAGGGCCGGTCCACCGGACTCGTTTAATCAAATTCAGGATTTACGAAATCGCATCATTAATTTGAAGTGACCACTGCGCGGTGGAACCATCCCGCCGTGTTTAATTGATAATCGATCTGGTGATTAATTTTGACCTGGATTTTGCTGATAATCAGACGTTCCTATGTTATTTGATTGGCAGTATTTAGGTGTAAATTATCAGAAACTATTTTGAGTCTGTACGATCTTACTGAAAATTAGGGCTGCAGACGGAATGTACGTTTTCTCGAGCGACACCTCGATAATTGAAATAAAGGTGACATTGCCTAGAATGAAAAACGCCGCCGATTGCCGCTGGACGACCGAGCCGTTTCTCATTCTAGCCAAAGTCACCTTAATTTGAATTGAGATTGAGTTCCTTTTCAAATATCTAGTCAAAGTGCTCTAGCTGATGCTTGCAAAAACTGCTCTTAACAGGGCGACCCGTAAAGTATAAGTTCCTAATAGCCATCAGAATTTTAAACACCTCAATTGTAGTCGTAATTGCGGGTAGTGTTCGCAACCTACGTCCACTGAGGTCCAGGCAGCGGGCAGCGAGCAGCGTTGCAGCCCCGCCTGCCCATTGTGGCGAGAAATTTATAACTTAGCTCACTTTGCCGCTAACGAGCCGCAGATACTATCACAGCACCCGGAGTAACCAAACATAGGAAAGAGTTGGAGCAGTAACCTTGAAATAATATTGATTAAACTCCACGATGACGCCAAACTGCTGCTTTAATTTTGACTGCTTCCACGATGACGCCCAACAATTTTTTTGCTTCCCAAAATGTCGCTATCCCCAGCCCTACGTGGTAGTTAATGGTCAGGGCCCCGATTTTCTTATTTTTTAGCCATTGTTATGCCATCGACTCTCAACTATCAATCTATTGCCATTGTGATTTTCTTTCAAACTGTTAGCGGGATATAAAACGGCCAAAACCATCAAATTTATACTCTATTGAAACACGTTAAAACTCGTAGCCTGAATCATTCAGTATAAACGCATCAAACAAACTGTACCTCACTTCTACCAACTATTATTTATTCTGTGCTTCTACTGTGGTCTAACTATAATCCTGCCACCTGCTTCTGTTTGAATCGGCTTGGCCCGTAATTGGCGTGTTTACCCTATTTTCGAAACTGTGTGCTCAGAAAAAGGATTGTGAGCTTTGTGGCTCTCGAGCGGACTTTACTGGTTGCGTTTCGCGAAAGTAAGCAGAAAGAAACGTAGGATCACAACTTAGACTTGAGCTTCTTATCCTAAAAAATACCGCCTCTCTAATGGCAGCCAGTCAAAGCCGCTAACTGAATAAAAAAACTTAACAAAAGGGAAAATGTTTCTTTCACGAAATTTACGTAAAACTCGACGATCCCTTATAATACCTGTTTACGCATTTCTTCCTAATTTGTGTTTGGCTAATGTTGTGGCGTAGTCATTAGGGCGAAAAGGCCTGCCCTTCGTCGCGCATAATTATAATTCATTACCTTTATTCTGCAATATTATAAGGCTTATCGTTGTGAAAAATATTATTCCACTAAAAGGTGGTTTAATTAGCTAAATAAATTATTTGGTTGTTTTTTAAGGACCATTATAAGCAAAATGTTTAATTTAGCGTTGCTATGCTGGGGTAAGTTAGGTATTAATGACGGTCTATGAATGCGCCGCGATTTCGCACGCATCGCTCTGGGCATATGTTGTCCCTTTATCGCTCGCGGGGCGAGGGTGGCGGCGTGCGCGCGGGTCGCCTGGTAGGCGCCAAGCGGTGATTTCTGCACCGCGCCCAGTCACTCAAAACCGTTCGGACGGGAGGGTATCGTATTGTGCGGATTTCCCGCCACGCGTTTTGTGATGCCGCGTGTAATGGACGATTCAATTTGAGATCGCGCGTGTTGATGCATCGTATTATTGCGGTTCTCCTGGGTTATACTAGAATACCAGGCTTAGTGATTGTTGGATGTCTCGACGTCTTCCACGTGAGCGTCGCGTTGAATAGGCATCAGGTGGCCATTTTGGCCCGCGTTTGTACGACCCAAATTCGGGTTGGGTCGCGCGTAATGACTAATATCAAAGTGAAATACGAACAGAAGCTGTGAGTGGTTTGAAGTGAATAACGCGCCAAGGCTGTAGTGGAATGCTGGGTGTCGATATCTTTTCCACCCAGCCCTGTAAGTACCCACGGAATTCCTCTTTGATCCATTCCCTGTACTTCCTTTCTCCGTTGGGTATTTTATGCATTTGGACCGGCACGTTGACTGTAAGTTAAACCTGGTTGTTTAGTATAAAACTGTTTATTCGTGTTAATGGTGTGTTCCCTTTAGTCATATTTGTTGTACCATATCATTGTGACTCCTTAGTACGAATTGCGGAATTCGTGGGGTGATATAATTTGGAGGTACTTACTTATAATCTAGTGCTAAAACGTGTGACGTAACGCCAGATCGGCAGACGGTATTTACTACCGACTTGAGTTATGTAAAGGTCAGAACACATCATTTGCCAATTTCACTCAACTTAGTTAATTAAGTTAAATAGATTTAGGTTCACGTTTAATTCATAGTATGCGCTGCTATATTGTGCAGCGTATGCTATTTAGCGCTGCGTAACGCGGCCATTGTCTGCCTTCAGTTGAACTCCTGGTATTTTACTAGAAATTTACCTGTGTAAATCGCTTCCACTGCGGGAGTTTAGCTTGGAATTAGACAATTTTTGGTAGCAGAGCGTGGTTCAGAAAACCACTAGATTTAAGATTATTTTAGTATAAGATTTTTAATCTACCTACATAAAAAAAAATATATATTTATTGTGATTGTAGTGTGTGCCCTGTGTAGAATATCCTATCGGTAGGATCAGGGCCAATCAATTAGTGAATTGCTTGTTATTATCGTTGTGTTTACCCTGTGCGGATATCCTAACGGTAGGATCAGGGCCGATTGTCTATTATTGTTTTTTATTGTAAGGTTCGGTGTTACTTTGGGTTGGTACCATGGCTCCCACGATTAGACAGCTTCAGGCGAAAATTAGAGCGCACCTAATGTGGTTCGCGACTAAGCAGGCGATGGTCGGTCGCGGGGACCGAGAGGACGCACTCATCGCTTGTGCGCAACGGATTGACGAACGGGTCGCGGAGGTGTTGGATTGCCTCACTGGATGCGAGGAGTTATTTGATGGGACGCCTGATGAGGAGGTCAAACTTACGGTCCGGGCGAATGTGACCCAGTGCCTGGAGATAGGGCAGGAGATCCAGCAGGCGGCTGCTGTGATCACCAGGCGTAGGGCTGGGGAGCCGGACCCATCCCATGGTCCGCGGGGACCGGGGGTGCAAGTGCCCCTGCCGGCTGTGGCGATTCCGGTCTTCCACGGGGACTACACGGATTGGACCCGATTCCAGGATCTGTTTGACAGTGTGATTCATAACCGCACTGACTTGCAGCCGGCATATAAAATGGCACAATTGATGGCCAAGCTGCAAGGTGAGCCCCATGAGCTGGTAAAGCATCTACCAGTCGATGATGCAAGTTACGAGACGGCTCGCGGTTTGCTGATCGAGAGATACAGCAACAAACGTCTCATGATTGACCAACTCCTGGAACAGTGGCTCACCGTGCCGACCATCACACGAGGGACGGACCTCAGGGCCAAGGTCCTCAACCCTGTCTGCGTTGCAGTGAACGCTCTTGAGAGACAGGGGATGCCGGTGTCAGGCTATGATTATATCCTGGTCCACACGTTGTTGCGCCGCCTGCCGAGCGACATGGCCGCTCGTTTTGAACAGTCACACGGAGGTAAGACATCTGATTACCTCCCGACCTTCGAGGAGCTCAAGTCCTTCCTCGAGGCCGAGTGCAGGCGGGTAGATGCCCAATTTGGAGAGTCGCCTCACGCGGAGTCTGCGGCCGCTCGCCGCCCGGAACGGCCGGGTGCACAGGCGCGAGACGGTAAGAGTAGGCCACCCAGGCGATACAATGTCGCTAATTTGGAATCGAGGTGTGCCTACTGCAGAGAGGCGGGGCATCAGGTGACTGCGTGTGAGGAGTTCGCTGCACAGCGGGTGCAGAAACGTCGTGGTGTGGTGCAGCAACGGCGTTGGTGCTTTAGGTGTATGGGGCCGCATCAGGTGCGAGAGTGCCCATCAAGCACCAACTGCAGGTACTGCCAGGGTGCCCACCATCAGCTCCTATGCATGAACCGCAGCGGAGATTACGGAGGCAGAGCTGACGCGGGTCAGCGGACGGAGTCTGCCCTACCTAGACGGGAGCAACGCTCCCCACCCCCTCCAAGGAGGAGTCCTCTTCCACCAGGGTTTCAGGGACGAGGCCAGGGACATCAGCAGGTGATGCCCCCTTCACCACGCGTGAGACAGTCACCACCTCGGCAGCAGGTGCCGGAACAGGGTAGGTGGTCACAGGTCCAAGGTCAGGGGCACCCATCACAAGTACGTGATGCTACGGGCGGGTGCCAATACCAGGGCCAGTACATGCAGTACTCGGCGGGACTGAACAACATGGTGAGGTCTCATGACCCACGCATGCCTCTCCCCTTGGCTGAGCACCCGCGGCTACAGGCGCATCCACGGTACGCGCGCCTGCCGCAGGGTTACTATAGGCTGCCAGCCATGGCGTACAGGACCAGAGGTCCCTATCAGCAGGAGTGGGACCCACTCGAAGGTGTACGGAGAGAGGGGACCCCCCCGCAGGACGCGGACACTCCGCGCTTAGATTCCTGCTAGGTAATCGCCGCCTACACGCCAGCTTCGGCCCCCCCCCCCCCAATTACGGTATTGTTGCCTACGGCAATGATTTGGGTATGGGGATACGGTGGCCGCAGCATACAGGTAAGAGCCTTGTTAGATACAGGGGCTCAGGGTTGTATTGTGTCTAGTAAGCTGGTGAGTAGGCTACGCTTAAATATAAGGCCCACAACGGATGGGGCTGTAGGTATTGGAGGTGTAGATGTGCCTGACGTTCGGGGTCAGGTGAACTTCGAGTTCACATTAGGTAATACAGGTACAGGGGTCAGCTATCATGCCTCAGCAGTGGTGCTGGATGAAGTGGTAGGGAAACTTCCTCAGGTTCGGTTACCGTCAACGGTACGAGGGTTAACCACAGGCTTAGAGTTAGCTGATCCTGAATTTGATACTCCTGGTACGGTGGACGTTCTCCTCGGGTCAGACGTCCTCGGGAGATTCTGGTGTGGCAGAAAACGGGTACTTCAGCAAACTGGTTTAGTGGCCGTTGATACCACAGGGGGGTATGTTATTTTTGGCCCAGTTTGGAGACCTCAGGACCTACCAGAGGGCGATACGGTACTCTATGGTAGTGTGTTGTCGGAGGTGCTGCAGAGGTTTTGGGAGTCTGAGGAGCCACCCACAGCGGATAGACGGAAGCCAGAGGATGACGAGTGCGAGCTGTTCTATCAGTACAACACTGCACGAAGTTCGTCAGGTAGGTTTGTTACCAGGCTGCCATTTCTCCCAAACCGCCCCTCCTTAGGTAGTTCGCGACAGATCGCGGAACGGAGACTACTGGCTATGGAGAGAAAGATGAAGCGAGATGCAGCACTTCGGCAGAAGTATATCGAATTCATGAGGGAGTACCTAGAGTTAGGCCACATGTCGGTGTCCAGCATAGATTGGAGGTGTGTCGAGCATTACTATATACCACACCTGGCTGTTTTGAAGTCACCGGAGGCGAAGATACGGGTAGTGTTTGACGGTTCTGCTCCTACATCGAATGGTGTGTCTGTGAACCAGTGTCTGCACGCGGGTCCCAAGTTGAACCGGGACATTGTGGACATCCTCACAGATTTTCGGTTGCACCAAGTAGCGTTCGTCGCAGACGTCAAAATGATGTTTCGCCAAACAATTATACACCCAGATGACCGTCGGTACCAGCTGATTTTGTGGCGTGAGAGCCCTGACGAGCCGATGGTCACTTATGAGCTTAACACGGTAACGTATGGTCTGAAGCCAAGTCCGTTTTTGGCAGTACGCACGCTGCGAGAGTTGGCCGCACAGGAAAGGGTAAGATTCCCTCGAGCCGCAGCAGTACTGGATCGCGACGTCTACGTGGATGACATCTGCACGGGTGCAGATAGCGTGCAACAAGCACTGCTACTACGAGACGAGCTGATCGCGATCATGGAATCAGGAGGTTATGAGTTGCGGAAATGGCTGTCCAGCTGTCCAGAGCTCCTGGCCGGGTTGCCAGGTGAGTTCCAGCAGGACCCGCACCTTTTCGAGAACCCGGACAATCCAAATACGTTGAGCATCCTAGGGGTGCAATATAGGCCAACGCATGATGTCTTTACGTATCAGATCGAGCCAGACCTTTTGCAGAAGACTTGGACGAAGCGTTCGGTATTATCGACGATCGCCAGAACTTTCGATCCTAACGGGTGGATCGCACCGGTGACGTTCATGGCGAAGTGCTTCTTGCAAAGGTTGTGGATAGCAAACTTGGGTTGGGACGACCAGCTCTCCGGAGAGCTGTTGAATGATTGGACCAAGTTTGTGACCACCTTACCAGGGATCGTACGCATCGCCATACCTCGCAAGTTGCTCCCATCGGTGGGATGTAAGGCTACCCTACATGGGTTTTGTGATGCCTCGGAGCGAGGGTACGCGGCAGCTGTCTATTTGCGGACAGTCAGTTCAACGGGAACTGTAGACGTGCGTCTAGTTATGGCCAAGAGTAAGGTGGCTCCGGTTAGGACAAGATGGACCATTCCAAAGTTGGAATTGGCGGGAGCAGCGCTTCTCACGCGCTTGCTACATCATGTCGCTAGTAATCTACGCGGTACCATCACTTTGGATGAAACGGTGTACGCATGGACCGACAGTAGGATAGTTCTGTGCTGGTTACAGACGTCGGTACATACTCTTGAGGTTTTCGTGGCAAATCGGGTGTCACAGATTAAAGGATCGGAAACTCCGTTGGTATGGAGACACGTACCGGGAGAACAGAACCCAGCGGACTGCGCCTCACGGGGATGTAGGGCCCCTGATTTGGTAGGTCACTCACTGTGGTGGGGACCTCAGTGGCTGACTGAGTCACCTGAGAGATGGCCATACAATGAGTGCGGGTCGCCGCTTGGGCCACCTGATCGAGGTTTGCGAGTGAACGTAGGGCAGATCGTACCTAAGCCTAGTGCGGCTTTCTTGCTGGAACGATACAGCTCCCTCGACAAACTTCTAGGGGTGACAGGTTGGATCAAACGGTTCGTGAACAACTGTAGAAAACCTCAAGCAGAACGGAACTTGGCACCTGTCCTCTCGCCTGCGGAGCGGAATGCGGCTCTAAGTTTATTGGTTAGGGTCGTCCAGGCGGAACATTTTGAGGAAGAGGTCAGGCTGCTCAGGGATGGCCGTGGAAAGCTGAAGGGAGGTCTTGTGCGCCTCAACCCGTTCGTGGACGAGCATGGAATGCTCCGGGTTGGAGGTAGACTTCGGAACGCTAACCTGCCCTTTTCAGCACGGCATCCGCTGTTACTCCCAAAGAAGGGACCTTTGGTAGAACTTATAGTTAGGGATCGTCACCAGAAAAACTCGCATGCGGGCTGCAATGCACTTTTGGCTATTCTGCAGCGCGAGTTTTGGATCTTGTCTGGACGACGTACGGTACGGAGCATTGTGTTTCGGTGCTTGCCTTGCTATCGGTTGAAGGCAGCCACAATGCAACCTCAGATGGGAGACCTCCCACCGGACCGGGTGACGGAAGCCTGGACGTTTGCGGGTGTGGGAACGGACTTTGCGGGGCCTTTTATGGTAAAGGCATCACGCCTTCGCAACGCGAAGTCAATCAAGGCGTATTTGTGCGTGTTTGTGTGCCTAGCAACCAAGGCCGTCCACTTGGAACTCGTGGCCGACCTCACTACGGAGGCCTTCTTAGCAGCTTTAGATAGATTTGTGTCGCGAAGAGGGCGACCAGCGCTGATCAGGTCGGACTGTGGTACCAACTTTAAGGGCGCTGATCGATGTATGAAAGAAATTATAACGTTTTTATCGGAAAACGAGGAAGCTATCGGCACGAGCCTCTCCCGTCAGGGCATTAACTGGGTGTTCGATCCACCAGGATGCCCCCACTGGGGTGGTATATTTGAAGCGGTTGTAAAGTCCGCTAAGACGCATTTGATGCGCGTTATAGGTTTAACGATATTAACCTTTGAGGAGCTAGCGACCGTGTTTTGTAAAATTGAGGCCGTTCTCAATTCACGTCCTTTGTGTCCGCTTAGCTCAGATCCGAATGATCTGGAGGCCCTGACACCAGGGCATTTCTTAATTGGCCGACCACTTAACGCCTTGCCAGAATACCCCTACACAGAGGTCAGTAGCAATCGTTTGACGCGTTATGAGTTGCTGCAGCAAATGTCTCAGAATTTTTGGAAGCGATGGTCGCTTGAGTATTTGCACATTCTGCAGCAACGCCTTAAGTGGACGGACAGAACTGAACCCCCTCGCATCGGAGATCTCGTTCTGGTTAAGGATGCCAACCTGCCGCCACTGCGATGGCGCAGAGGGCGCATTCTCAACTTGTTCCCAGGGAGTGATGGCACTCCTCGAGTCGCGACAGTTCAGGTAGGGGATTCAGTTCTTAAGCGAGCAATAGCAACGCTATCTCGTCTCCCCAGTAGTGAATAGGCCTAAGGGATTCGGCCTAGGGCGGGTGAATGTTTAATTTAGCGTTGCTATGCTGGGGTAAGTTAGGTATTAATGACGGTCTATGAATGCGCCGCGATTTCGCACGCATCGCTCTGGGCATATGTTGTCCCTTTATCGCTCGCGGGGCGAGGGTGGCGGCGTGCGCGCGGGTCGCCTGGTAGGCGCCAAGCGGTGATTTCTGCACCGCGCCCAGTCACTCAAAACCGTTCGGACGGGAGGGTATCGTATTGTGCGGATTTCCCGCCACGCGTTTTGTGATGCCGCGTGTAATGGACGATTCAATTTGAGATCGCGCGTGTTGATGCATCGTATTATTGCGGTTCTCCTGGGTTATACTAGAATACCAGGCTTAGTGATTGTTGGATGTCTCGACGTCTTCCACGTGAGCGTCGCGTTGAATAGGCATCAGGTGGCCATTTTGGCCCGCGTTTGTACGACCCAAATTCGGGTTGGGTCGCGCGTAATGACTAATATCAAAGTGAAATACGAACAGAAGCTGTGAGTGGTTTGAAGTGAATAACGCGCCAAGGCTGTAGTGGAATGCTGGGTGTCGATATCTTTTCCACCCAGCCCTGTAAGTACCCACGGAATTCCTCTTTGATCCATTCCCTGTACTTCCTTTCTCCGTTGGGTATTTTATGCATTTGGACCGGCACGTTGACTGTAAGTTAAACCTGGTTGTTTAGTATAAAACTGTTTATTCGTGTTAATGGTGTGTTCCCTTTAGTCATATTTGTTGTACCATATCATTGTGACTCCTTAGTACGAATTGCGGAATTCGTGGGGTGATATAATTTGGAGGTACTTACTTATAATCTAGTGCTAAAACGTGTGACGTAACGCCAGATCGGCAGACGGTATTTACTACCGACTTGAGTTATGTAAAGGTCAGAACACATCATTTGCCAATTTCACTCAACTTAGTTAATTAAGTTAAATAGATTTAGGTTCACGTTTAATTCATAGTATGCGCTGCTATATTGTGCAGCGTATGCTATTTAGCGCTGCGTAACGCGGCCATTGTCTGCCTTCAGTTGAACTCCTGGTATTTTACTAGAAATTTACCTGTGTAAATCGCTTCCACTGCGGGAGTTTAGCTTGGAATTAGACACAATTAAAAGTTTAATAACGTACTTAAATTTTTGAGTTTTAATCAGTATTTTATCAACCGTTAACATCAATGTTAGGTAAATGCAATGCTCATAATTGAACTCAGGTTTATGATAAACAGTCGGATATATTACAGGAACAATGATTTTCATAGACTAATTAAACAGTATCTGACTTTCAATCCATCCATTTTGACAGTTCGCACTGGCTTCTGTCAACGTGGAACTTCTGCCAATGTGAAAATGGATAGATAAATGTCAGCGGATACATCTATAGCCTTTAAATGGCAACTTTTTATTCATAAATTTAATAATGAAATAGAGCTTTCAGGGTTATTATTCGAAATCGCGAGCGTACAATTCAAAACTCACTCGTCGGTGTAGTTTCTTGCAAAAGTGTGGGTGTGCATGATCCGTAAAATGGGACTTACTTATGCACTTCCTCACTTTGTTACTTACGAACCGTAGAACAACAACGGCTCCAGTTCCTTACGGGGTATTAAGTTCCACACAAAAATTGCATAAACCTATAAAGTTAGGGAACGCCCGACACGGAAAAACATGTATACATATTTCAAGCCTATATCCCTTGCAGAGAAGGCACAGGTAGAGCGTAAACGGACGTAGAAAACGGACATTTACATTCACTGAAAACATTTGAGAATCATTAAGAAAATTGTGTTGCACGATAGCGACAAGTTATCAGCCCATCGCCTAAAATTGTAATACACATGTAACCTTTAGTCCTTTAGTCGCCTCATACGACACCCACGGAAAAGAAAAGGGGTGATGCTATTCTAAGCCGACATTACACGACAACGGTGAAATGATATTCAGAAAAGCTACCAAAAGCTAAAGCACCTACTCTACAATGACTTCTCTTTAAACTTGCAGATAAAATAATGCAGGTCTATGAAATGTCTTTGCGGGATATTATTTAGGAAGAAATTATCACTTTAATAGTAATATCTCGGCTACAATACGTATCTCTCTCTTACTACAAAACCATCAAGCCGCGGAATTTATCAGCCGTCTGCTTGTATTCCATAAACCACACACGTTTTCGCAACTTCCTGCAACCAAGTATAAAGGTACCTAGACTACCTAGTTATCTACATCACAAGATCGTGCTTGTTAACAAATAACGGTAAAATTGTTTCTTTTATAACGGATAAATGTATAATAGATTTACAAGAAGTTATACTAGAAAAAGCCATGGCTGAATTAAAACCTTATAATTTAAGAAAACTTGCAAAATTTTATACCGCTGGCAGGAATTGAACTGGCGTATAAAACGGACATTTACGCCATGTCAAAAACTTGAGGGTAATGCACATAATTCTCACAAATAATTCTGTATAATTATAGTGACAGGTTGACAGGACATCGCCTAAAATTGCAATACACATGCAAAGAGTCCCTTAATCGCCTCTTAACGATACCCACGGGAATGTAATGGGGTGATGTTATTCTACGCCGGCATCACACGGCGTCAATATTTTGACCTAAATCAAATTAATATGGAACATCATAACTTAACATTATGCACGAGAACATCGGACATTGAAACGATCGCATCGCGAGCGGTCACTGACATCTTCATGTATTGCATTAATCCAGCATACACCTTATTTAAGCAGAATACATTACAATGAGTATAGTAGTATTTAAATAACTTTATACTATATATCGCTTGTACGTCGCTACAAGACGAGTATCAAGAGGTTGAAAATTTGGAAGGGTTCGTGTCGGCGCCCCGACATATTGGTATGCTAAATTCTCTATTTTGTGCTGCAACTGAACTGAACTGAACTAAATCATGCCTGCAGACCAGACACAACATATTATAAAATTCAATAGATACCTATCCAACTTAGAGCTTATCATAAATAGCCACTCTAAGGAAGAGGGCGCTTAAGGTAATTAAAAAAACATTGCGTTATACGTGCTAGAACGCCAGTACTTGGCAGAGACGAGTTAATTATGGGGGCTAAGTTTTTAGCGAACAAACTCCGTGAGACTACCCAAGGTATTCCATACACAGACCCAGTAATAGAGTAGATAGAGCGTTGGTAAGAAAACTACTGCAAAGCTACTGACACATGCTTACTATAGAACGACTGAACGATATAAACACGTGAAACCACATGTACTAATGGTTGGGTCAGGTAACTGAACGGTACTTCACGGTGACGCAAAAATAAAAATCAATTTCTTATTTTCATTTATGGAACCACATGGTTCGCAGCACTCTGGCTTCTATACGGTTTGGTCTGCGATACAAAACTGGTCGTCTTCCTGATCCCTAAACGGCCTATAGGCTGTACATCGTTCAACGCGCGTAGTTTCCGCTATACAACTTTTTATCGGCCGCCCTGAATGGGCCATACAGGTATAGGCGATAAAAACTTGCTAATCGCTGAACTATCCTATCAGCAGCAATTCAAGTTATATAAAACAGATCAATATACACTGGTTTTCCATAGAGTTTTTAAGAATAACCAGTATGCGCTGGCCCCTTAAATGGCAACTTGTGGTGCTGGCTAGTAGTCCGGGCTTGTCGGATTGGTCGTTGAACTTGTGCAATACCGTAACAACTCACTTTATAATTGCTGCGAATCTAGTAATAATAATAATCGTAAAACAAGTACCGACGGATAGTAGAGATTCTCGGGTGGAGGCCACGTCTCGGCAAGCGTAACGTTGGACGCCCTTCGTCCAGACGGACCGATGACTTAAAAAGGCGACTTGATAGCGAAAATGAGAGATGTTCTCCTATGGCGTACATTGGGGGAGGCCTACGTCCAGCGGTGGACTGCAATTGGCTGAGGTATGTATGTAAAACAAGTAACGTTACGACTTGAAACGTGTTACATCAATTTAAATAACAATTTCTGATACTAGTAATTTATTTTCTGTTGTTGGTTTTTTACAGATTGTACTTCGGAGAGTGTGCTCAAAAGCTTCACGACCTTGTTCCACCAGCTCCCTTTTACCATCGGACATCCAGACGCACCGCCGGATACCATCCATACCTGGTTGCCATTCCACCAATTCGGACTAAGCGCTTCCAGTCATTATTTATAATGCGCTCTGCTAAAGACTGGAACTCACTACCTGCGTCTGTGTTTACAAACGCATACAACCCTAATCTCTTCAAAGTAAGAGTGAACAGGCTTCTTCTGGGTGAGCTCGCTCCATCTTAGACTCTGTCTCTGTCCTATGACCTGGACTAGAGTCAAGAGCAAACCCATCATTATTTAAAAAAAAAACAACGCTCTTTTCACCAGACTTTCCATATTTGCCAACCTGTCATAACCACCTGGATATTTTCATATCCTGGTAAAATAAAAAGCGCCAAATGGATGAATAAACAACAAACATTCTGTTTATGTTTATTTCTCTGAATTTTCACCCGGTTTTATATTAAACAGAAGTTTCCTTATTCAAAGTGCAAAGCTTGTTTCCCTGGAACACATGCAATTTATAGTGACTTTTGAGTAGGTTTTTACTTTGTAATATTCAGGGATACATAATGTTCTGGCTTTGATTCAAGTTTAAGGGCTGATACCGAATTCTATAGCCTTATCCTGTATAACTTGCATTCTTCTGTTTTATGCTCTAGATTCCTTATTTTTTCATAGTTTAGTTTACAGCTTGAACTATTTTCAGCAATTTTCTTACACCTTATATATGTGTTGTAAAATATTATACTTGTAGTTAGTACCTTCGTTACAGATCGTCAATCGACAATCGTTTTCACAATATTTCAGCCTGAACAAACTACTTTCAGTTGTCCGTTCCCTGCGGATACCTTTACTGCCATAAAGGGAGTTGATAAAATATGGATTGTTCCGTTGAGTAATCGTTCGCAGGCAGCCCTGGCTCATCCAGAATTCAGAGTCGGGCGTCAGCTGCGCCAGTGATTTATAACAGGGACGTTCAACCTCCCTGTAAACCCTCTGCGAAGACTACTCTTTGCTGTGATTTCATGTAATTGGAAATTTTACAACATCTAATTTTTGCTCTCATTTTCTTTATGTTATGCATAGGGCACGCCTTCAATCTTCTTATATTGAACTAGATTTTGTGATGACTAGAGGATACTTATTTTGGTTGGTTGTTGCGAACTGAATGATATTCACTCGTACTAAGGACCAAATTTGACTAATAGAATGGAAGTACAAATTATCCGAAAACTCAGCACGAAGAAGGATACTTTGATTAAGTTAGCCTGTAAGTAAAGTAGTACGCTTTAGCTTTTCCCCTCTCCTCGACTTGAAATGCACTAATTACGAGCGAACTTTTGGCACAGAAGTGTAAACTACATTACCGTCACAGTCAGACATAAGAACGTAAGATTCTCCGAGTACTTAGTTTTGAAATTTCATATGAAAATCTTGAAAACAAAAATACTTTCCCATATCTCTTGGATGTATATATATGCTCTAAAGAAAACTTGTCTACCTCTAGAAATGCGGCTTGGAAACTTTCAGCACCAGATTCGGTTACAATGATCTATGATCTTGACTGTAGCTGGGTTGTACTAGCACGACAAGAAGAAATATGTGTCTTGGTAGCTTTCGCCCTATTTTATCATTCCTTCTAAATCTAGGCAGGTTTAGGCAAAGAGATCAGATCCAGAGGTCTTCGGAAAACGAGTATATTCTTCAGACATAACTCCTATTCCTACATGGGGTGTAAGAGACGGTGTACCGAAAACTTCTGTTCCAGCATAGGCTCCATAGTTTAAGTGGTTCAGTTTCATGGCCTGATTATGCCTGCAAAGTTTTCGGTTCACCGTCTCTTACACCCTGTAACGAACCCTGTAAAAATTAGGAACATTTCTCTCAATTAGTTTATGCAGTTTCCCGCTAATTATTAGCAAATTGTAATTGTACGGACTCATTTCTGATTTCCTTGAAACTACATAACTAAATTAATTTCCACCTTTCTTCTCCGTCGCCTGCACTGCAAATGGAATAATACATTTTAATTGATTTCCATGGTGTGTGTATTTCATGGTATTCGCGCTGTTACTAATTGGCTTGTTTCGCGCTCAGCTGAGTTTTATATTGAACCCTATCGAATCATTCGTCGGCTCCGATCCGGTAAATAAAACTATAGAAATAGTCACCTAAAGGCAAGCAGACATTTATGGCATACAGTGAGTCTGTTGTTAAGTGACTACTAAATTGCAATACCGTACTAATATTATAAATCTGAGAGTTTGTGTGTGTGTATGTATGTTTGTTACCTCTTCACGCTCAAACGGCTTGACCGATTTGGATGAAATTTGAAATACAGGTTGAGTATAATCTGGTACACATGAACCACTTTTTACCGCAGGAAAACAACTATTAACACGGGAAAATGGGTGGCAGCGGATGAAACCGCTGGGAGAAAATGCAGTATTTTTATAAGACCTTATTAGGTAGTAGGTATTTAAAAATGAGGGATAAGGCAATGTGTGACAGCGTTCCCTGTGAAACAAAATTTTGCACTGCGCTCGCCAATCCGCCAACCAAGTGGTAAGTATGGCAATAACCCCCGATTGGGGGATACCCATTTCCAGCAGTGGACTGTTGAAGCTATTACAGTAAAGTAATTTAAACAATATAGAATAACAGCTGTTCTCTGTAATATGAAACAGATAATATTGTTGCGATGACAGAGTACTGGTCCAAATGAACTTAAATAGTCTACTAACGACACGACAGAAACTCATTTATTTTATAAAAATATTATATCTCCGCCGTTTTATTTCTTCTCGCTATGTCAAGAAAATTGCATACAAAGTGGGCATTTAAAACTTTTATAGCTCGTATCATCGTCGTAGCACGCCACTTTCATCTTGTAGATAAATGTTTAAAGTAACGTAAGATAAATTATGCCGCCTCATAGCTCGTAGTTCTGCGACGTGCTTCTTACAACGTTGAAATTTTTCACTAGTATCTAATAAGTCCTGTAAATGTCTCATCCATTACCTAGTGAATAGGTGCACTCAAAAGGTCTCATCGGCAGTAATACGTATTCGGATCAAGATATACAGATACAGCGCTATAGGACAGGTATCGCTGTACAATGCTAGCTATACGTAAAATCTTGCGAACTCGTTAGTCCTTTCCAACAAGCAACGGAAAGCTACATAAAAACATTTTCTCGGCCGTTACATACCAGTTTAACGGTCGGGTAAAAGCCAGGGCTCCACAACGTGAAACACGCTCGGCATAGAACACGACAAACGACCCGTAAAACTGTTTGTTCCCTACTTTTACGATTATTCCGGGCACGAAACTGCACCACCAACATTTTGATGGGACATTCTGATACTACTCCGTGAAGAGACGAAAGTGATTAATAAAAAATCTAACTTAAAAGCATTGGTGTAGAAAATTCGTTCTATTGACTTTGAACGCAATCAAATAAAACCATATGTTATGTAAAAGTTTTAAAATAAAACGAAAATGCTACAGTTCAAGAGCGAGCAAAGAAACGAGACCGTCTACGTAACGGATAGTTAGTATTCTTTGGTAACGCCAAGAATGAAGAAGTTCAATTCCGATAGCGAAGACAACTGACGAAAGACGAAGACAAATGGAAATTGAAATCCGCGGATGTGATTTGCTTTTGTATGTTTTGTAAAGATACAAAAGAAAAAAGAATAACAGCTAGGTGTGAAAGAGTATTTTCCTGAAGCTCTGTTCAAGCCGCGAATGCGTTTCTACATTAGCGGTATCAGTTGTTTAAACGCCGGTCAAACACTGGCGCTTTGAAGAGCCGATTGCGTGCGGACGTTGTTTGACGTGGACTTAAACAATGGGTCTGTTTAAGACCTGCCAGCACTCAACGCCTTACCTTTTTAACGTCTCACGCGGTGTGCCTGGCTTTCATGTTTGGGTTTAGCAACAGCCCGCGAGTTAATACATTTTCTTTTGTTTGGTTTACTGTGATTTTATCGGACGTATTTTTTGTTGCAACAATGTGATAATTGACTTGTTACTTTTTTGTTCTTGTTTGTTGATGCACGTCTTCCTTCTTCTTTATGTATTGTGTTATGTGATGCGGCGGAAAATTAGATGTCGACGGTGCGGTCATGCGGAACGAAAACGAATGCGGGAAATTCCCAAAATAGTTCCAACGAAAATATTTGATCTGATCGTCTTTAAGAAAACTTTTTGCATTCGATCTACTCACTGTTTGGTAATTTTATAACAAAAAATAATACCCAGATGAAAACAATAGCGTTTTATTTTTCATTATTATATTAGTAAATTTAATCTAGATGATGAGAATTTAGATTAGTGCACATAAGCAATTATGAAATTGTAACCTTATCATAAAGACAGTCAGCGAGTAGGTAGATCAAGGCTGTTAACTTTTTTTTTGTTACGGTCTGATACCTACCTTTCCACTACATAAAGTATTGCATTAAAAGGCTTGTTTCATAAGTAGATTTACGTCAAATTTTAAAAACTTCTTTTAGAAGATTATATAGCTATTTCAAAATCATATATCAAGCAAGATTTAAACGGCTAAATGGTAGATTAGACCAACCAATATATTAAACTCATTGATAATTTATACGATTAAGAACCTGGATTTCATGCATACAGGAGAGAACTTACGAAAAAACATGAAACTCGTTGTCGTTATCAGAATTAAGTCTTTAAGAAAATAAAACTAATCATTATTTATAAACGAAAATACGAAATTTAAATATATTTTTTTGCGTCGAATGGTACTCCACTCACAGGTCCTGTGAACCCGTTCAATCCCCGACAGACGCTATACGCTTTTGCAACATTTTATTTACATTTATGAAAATAATATTATAGCACTGTAAGTGCAAAATAAACCACAGTAAGGGTTTATCGGAACAAATTAGGAAGACAGCGCGTGAGGCCAGTCATCGGGTTGTTCGTCGACTGGATGTACCACACAGAAGAAAAAGTAAAAGAATCTCACTTTTACTTTTTCTAGGCAGCTGATAAACCCACGCAGAAAAAATACCTAAGCAAATTGAAATATAGACAAAAACAGTCCACGCAATCCAACTT
Organism: Tuta absoluta; assembly: GCA_027580185.1. Taxonomy (NCBI): domain Eukaryota; kingdom Metazoa; phylum Arthropoda; class Insecta; order Lepidoptera; family Gelechiidae; genus Tuta; species Tuta absoluta. The sequence goes on from JAQAHW010000004.1 coordinate 4,401,839, forward strand.
GACCGCACCTTCATCGAAAACCTACAGGCGGGATGGGATGTTGTCACGAATAAATCGTTATTGGAAAGCATTCACCGGGAACGTTACGGTGCGTTCACATTCACACGGGATGTGGCTCCATAAATCACCCCGTGTGACCGGTAGCTGTTACGCCAAATCGGGAGAAGAAAGTCCATTTAAGGCGATTTGTTTTGTTTTGGCGCAGAACTAGCGCCACTTCACGAAACAAATCATATCTCTTCATGCACACAATACCTTAGAATGTCTTTCGCACATGTTATTGGTATAATCTAAAAGTTCAATTAGACCCTACAAACTGGTGAAATATTCGCGGTAAATTGAGCTATCACAATTAGTACCAAAGAGGTCGTTTGGCACTTTCATCCATAACTTTAATGTAACTTTAATTACAAATATTTTGTAGTGTTTGCAGTTTTAATTTTGCTTTACGAGAACACCAGAAACTTGTGCAAAGGACATTCTGGTTGTTTGCATGAAGATATATGTTTTTTGCGTGAAGTGGCGTTTTTGCGGCACCACTCGCCCCGTAGGGCGCTCGCGTGAGCGGTATATGGAACTGGATTCCTTTAGGGATTACACTTGTTCTAGGCAGTACTTGGTGGCGTTGCCCTCAGGTAGAGTTAGTTCGGTACTACCATGGAATATACTGAATACCAAATTTTGAAAACACTTCCCGTGTTAGACATTAAATTTTTGAAAACTTGCAAAATTTGTATACCTGCACGGGAACTGTTTTAAAAATTTGGTATTCAATTTATCGCGGGTTTTCATCGATTCAACTACATTCAATCTGTAAAGATGGAATTAGTCGCCGGGTAGTATTTGCAAAACTAACCTGGTAGATGGAGCCGTGCCACGCGTTACTGGCAAGACACAATTGCAAAATTGGCGGGCAAGGCACGAGCTGCGGGAGTCCAAATGGAAGAGGCGTCGCCACTAGTAATGTCGAAAGTCGCAGGTTCAAAGCATGGAGTATACCTCAGGGAAGTGCTAACTATGTTCCTACTGTCTATCCTGCCTGCCTCCTGTTCTTTGCCAGACATCGACGTAGTAGTAGGTACTGCTTTTGTTTGAATATGTGTGTCACAATTTTAAACACAATGAGACGTCGTGAACAATACAGAAAACTTCAAGAAGCTTACTTGTATTTACTTTAATGTTGCTTGTCTTCTAAAAGCTCGGGATTTGGATAGAATGAACTAAGTTTTAGATTTCACATTTATTGCTAAGGTCAACATTCAAAAGTTTGTGTTTCGTCGGTGTTATTTTTATATATAATATGTCTGTTATCTAGTACCGAAGGGGCGGGTGGCTTATTTTGGGGATTTTTAAGACTTCTCCAGGAAAAAATGTTTATTCATTTAGCTGAAATCCAGCCATTGCGTAAGTAACTCTATTTAATCTTAAGCGCATCAATCAAAGTTGACTACAACTGTAACTGCCAAGGGTAGATCAAATATAGCGCAGTAAAAACCACATAAATTGTTTATTGATGTATTTCTGGAGTGGTCGGAAACACATCACTGGGCCAACCACATGAAAAACGATTTAATGGTGTTCTAAATGTGTCTATCGATTGTAAATGTTGATTAAAAACCATCTGTATGTTATACTAATAGATGTTTAGATAGGTTCCTATAAGACTGTTCAAACGTAAACATCTAATAGTACCACAGAGTACCGTAACACCATAAGCTGTCATTAGCGGCACGCGCAAGTTCTATGGTCTGTGTATATGTAGAAGGTAAGGTTCTAACATTATGAATACATAGTATAAAATAAAGTCATAAGTAAATGCCAATGATAATGCTGTTAGAGTAGCAAAATACTGGTCGAACGGAATTTGAGGCGATCGGCTTTCCATCGACACGATAGAGATAAAGCTAAAACTAGTTGCAAGCCTTATTTTATAGAGAAAAAATTGCTATCGTTCCCGTCTATTTATATATTGGAGATCTCGCTATGGGTACGTAAGAACCTAAACATATTTAACTTCTGCAAGAGTACAAGGCGCAAACACTTACTGGAACTCCCAAAGCCAAAATTAGAAATATTTAAAAACTGCACTCAATATATGGGGGCAAAAATCTATAATAAAATTCCGACAGAAATAAAATTAGAATCTAATAATCTTAATATATTTACTAACAAACTGAAAATGCTGCTAATTCCTAAATGTTATTACTCAATTGATGAATTTTTAAATGACAAGCTGTAAATATAAATAGTGTATAAAGTTATTTTTAATTTATAATTAATTAGTATAATGTATTTAATTTAATGTTATATCGTACTTAATTTAATGCTCGTGTGATTTAATTTAACCTACTGTAATTTGCGGTGCCCCTACGGGGTTTATGTACTATCACTTAGACTAATTTTAAGACCTTTATTTAATAATTATTGTACATAAATGCAAATAAATAAATATGAAATATGAGAAGTAAATAAATTGCCTAAGATGTGTTTAATAAAGTCGCTTCCCGTCGTGTCTGTCCCGATGTCCCTTTGTATGCTTAGTCTAGTAGCTTAGTTGTAGTAGTTATCTTTAAAACTACGCAACTGATTTTGATGCGGTCTTTTTTAAATAGATAGACAGATTCAAGATTTTATTTAAATTAATACCGAGAAAAGATTACATTCCCACGGGAAAACGGATAGCAGTGGCTGAAATCATTGAGCGGGCCGCTAGTAAATCATACAGTGAAGTCAAGGCTATTAAATGTAGAGGTTTTAATCGTATACAAAAGGGATAAAAAAATCCTTAAACAAGTCCCTGTAATAACCTTTGTAGGTGTCTGAATTATGTATACTGAATAGGAATAACTTTTTCCTACAAAGAAATCAATAGTACTAAGTAATGGCGGCGCTAATACTTGGAATCCCCTTAACCGTGAATCGAGAGCATCGTCTGTATATACGTTTCAATTAGCATTTCGTATGCACGAAGTAACAGTTACTGCTGTGTCCCCTTGGATAGCGGGACTGAGCTACCCCTGGACCGGCTTCATTAGAATTTAACCGCGTCTTATGATAAGATAACCCGCCTCGCTTGTTCGTAACCCGACAACGTTTATTAACTAGGGTTCTGTTGGCGCCTTAATGATACAGTATCAGGTTTGGTCACAAAATGATATGTTACGCTTAGCTGCTGTTGGAAGATTTAGTAACTTCTGTGTTGTTTTATAAGAAAGATAGATAAATCTTTTAGTAACTGAAAAACAGTACATGGCAATAATGGATTACAATATACATTATAAGCACTAACAAAAGTTCAGTATGCATAATTACATATACGCCTATATTCCCTTGCAGGGTAGGCAGACCGTAAACGGAAAACGGACATTTACGCCACGCCTGAGAAATATTTGAGAGTCATTCGGAAAATTGTGTATCGACATAGTGACAGGTTGACAGCCCATCGCCTAGAATTGCAATACACACCCTCGAGTCCCTTAGTCACCTCTTACGACTACCACGGGAAAGAAAAGGGGGTGATACTAGTCTAAGCCGGCATCACACGGTTATGCTATACAGACCGTCGAATGCCTTTAATCGCCTCTTCTGACTAGGTATAGTTGAGGATGTATTCGAAAAACAGTTATGTGACGACTAGAGACACTATGGGGATAATTTGTTGTGCCAAGCACTGCATGGGCCAGTGAAAAGGTCCGAACTCAGCAAGTTGTCACAGCATGCTGTGACGCTAGTTCTTCTGCTAGAACTTGTGATAGTGAGTCGACGCTAACGAGGCAGGGAGGGCTTATTAAGAAGAGTAAGTAAAACATGAAAACCAACGCACTGATAGCTCCTACTAGGATTCCCTGTTTCTGGTTGCCATGGACACAGAAACCGATCCGTTTTTCCCAGTTCCTATCCGTTCTTCTCAGATTCCAATCAGTTTCCAGAACAACACCTAACCACAGGTTTTGGTTGTCTGTACAACGACACAAACTTCTCTGAGTGAGCCGTTGTACCGACCAACCAGTTAGGCGTAGGTTTCAAAGCCCCCGTGCTAAAATCGAGTCCAGTCTTAAAAAACGCAAAAAGAACAGTCAAACTTAAGTACAGAATACATTTAGATTCGTCATTCAAATATCTGCCCCGGCCGGAAATTGAACCAAGGATCTATGCCGTGTGATGTCCATTTCTTTTCAGTGACCTGAGTGAGGCGACAAGGGCGCTCGAGGGTAACATAATGTATTTCAATTTTAGGCGATGGGCTGACAAACTGTCACTATGTCGATACACAATTTTCAGAATGAGCACAAATGCCAGACGTGGCGTCAATGTTCGTTTTTTACGGCCGTTTTCTTTCCGCCTACCCCGCAAGGAATATAGGCGTGATATATGTATGATACTATGTATATTTGCGTAGCAGCAGGCAGACTTACTGCCATTGCGCCGCACCGGTTGTCAATCGCTGGGAGACTGTATTTTATACGTGTTAAACCTTGATATTTTAAGTTTATTCACTTCAAATATCACCGCAACGGTAGTCAGGTTACCGGTGTCAAAGTAAAACTTTGCGGTATGCACAATCTTGATATACGCCGGCTTATTCAAGTAGTATGCGAGCAGTGGTTATTGGCTGTATGGCGGTTCTCACACGCACAACATAATATTGCGGTTTATGACTGCCAGCAAGCACATGACAGTAGCCTCAATTTGGGATAAGAATTCTCTTCAGTTACCTTAGAGGTAAATTCACGCAGCCAGTTTCCGTCAAATAGGTTTAGAAAAGGATAGGTGACATCGAAGTCATGCTATGTCTTATAATTTTATGCCAATAACGCGTTATCTGTCAAAATAATGTGATGAAAACAATTTAAAATCATCATTTTTAAACATGACAGGACTGAGATATCTCATATCCTTTTCCAAACCTATTTTACGGAAAGGGACAACACTAATTTTAGGTAAGTTAAGAGAATTTATATCTCGAACTGAGGCCAGTGTGTGACAGCGGCGATGCGGCGACGTATGCCATAATATGCTGCGTTAATATGTTATTTTATACAACTCATCTCGTCAATAAAATAGGACCGGAATGCCGCCAAAACGTGTGGCGCGCGTGCTAACCATCCATGTTTTCTCGGAATGCACTAGGAAGTCTGCCGCTGCGGTCAAGACATGCACCCTCCCTTCGGCGGGTGTCAATCTCGTGCTCACGATGTTGTAGCCTTCCGGCACTTAGCGGCGACGCGTGAGCACAAAATAGAGAATGTACAGAAGGATCACTCGGCCCTTTTTTCGATTATTTCAGCTTTCGGCAAGGGCTGCCACAGTTTTCTTACCGATTTTATTTAATGGAGTAGGTACCTAAACATACAGGGAGTAACTGAAGGCTATACCTATCAAGCCGAAAGGTGCTCATGAAACTGAACAATTTTCCCCATTTCCCCACTTTGTGTATTGTAATTTTAGGCGATGGGCTGGCAACCTGTCACTATGGCGATACACAATTTTCCGAATGACCCTCAAATTTTTGTCAGACGTGGCCCAAATATCCGTTTTTGCAGCCGTTTTCGCTCTGCCTACCCCGCAAGGGATAATAGACGTGATATGTGTAGGTATGTATGTACATCAAAAATGAGAAGTTGTTTTTAAGCCTTTATTTAAGTAGGTAGAAACTCAAATCACATTATAAAAAATATACTGATTAGTTATTAATCTTTGTTTTTTTATGAAAGCAAGTTTTTATTTCAGTTGGTACAAAATATTATAGGAACATTGTACAAATCACATCGTATACTAAAAAACCTCCTCATTACCTATTTATATTTACGAGAAGCCATTTTGCACGTCCGCACCAAACGCGATTGACACTCGACTACAAGTGTGTTTGGATTGGTTTGGATTTCCTTGTAAACGGCGGCGTGTCAAATTTTGGAGAGTTTCGTGACGTTTGCTTGAAGTGAGCTCTCTGTATTCGGCGCGCAGCCGTCAATACTTACTTTGTGGCGTGAGTACCACACTGGTACCACCAGCATCTACCATTTGAGGGATCAAATTATGCTGTTTTTTTATATAGTTACTAAGAATTACCACAATTAGTTCATAGGTTGATGTGCTGCTATTGAAGTACTACCGGAATATTCAGTAAAGTGTTTGCGAACGCTGTATACAATTGTGGTAGGAAGGAACTGTTTCCAATTCAGATAATTATGATGGTCGTTGTTTAAACTTAGTTTTTGACGTAGTAGTATCATTTATGGTATTTCTATTCGACCACAAGATTATAAGGGTTTTGCGAAGATGTTGACAGCATAATGTAACATCTATCAACTGTAAAATTAATACTGCCAGTTTAGAATTTTACCGAACTTGGGAAGTTCAGTGGAGGCTCTGGCAAGGCGCCAGTCTTTTCAGATTGGATGGACTTCCGGTAGTTAGATAGGACTTGTGAGAAATACATCCGGCCTTCAGTAAACAGCAGCTAAGTTTTCTTAGTTGCTGACCTATTTTAGGAAAAAAAGTTTTATACTTAAATTTTTCCGACAATGCAGATGCTGAATCTTCGACTAGTCTTGTCACTGACAAGCCGCGGCAGAAGACATTAAATTTCTCGTTTTTCTGAAATAATTAAAAACTTGAAATATTGTGTTTGGAATCATCAAAAACTAGGTAGGTACGCAAGTTTTCATACGTACAACTTTTTGCAGCATGCATTTTAAATTGATATGTTTAATTTAGCGTTGCTATGCTGGGGTGGGTTAGGTATTAATGGCGGTCTATGAATGCGCCGCGATTTCGCACGCATCGCTCTGGGCATATGTTGTCCCTTTCTCGCTCGCGGGGCGAGGGTGGCGGCATGCGCGCGGGCCGCTGGTAGGCGCCAAGCGGTGATTTCTGCACCGCAGTCAGTCACTCGAAAACCGTTCGGACGTCGAGTATCGTGTTTGTGCGGATTTCCCGCCACGAGTTTTGTGATGCCGCGTGTAATGGACGATTCAATTTGAGATCGCGCGTGTTGATGCATCGTATTATTGCGGTTCTCCTGGGTTATACTAGAATACCAGGCTTAGTGATTGTTGGATGTCTCGACGTCTTCCACGTGAGCGTCGCGTTGAATAGGCATCAGGTGGCCATTTTGGCCCGCGTTTGTACGACCCAAATTCGGGTTGGGTCACGCGTAATGGCTAATATCAAAGTGAAATACGAACAGAAGCTGTGAGTGGTTTGAAGTGAATAACGCGCCAAGGCTGTAGTGGAATGCTGGGTGTCGATATCTTTTCCACCCAGCCCTGTAAGTACCCACGGAATTCCTCTTTGATCCATTCCCTGTACTTCCTTTCTCCGTTGGGTATTTATGCATTTGCGCCGGCACGTGACTGTAAGTGATAAAACTGTTTATTCGTGTTAATGGTGTGTTCCCTTTAGTCATATTTGTTGTACCATATCATTGTGACTCCTTAGTACGAATTGCGGAATTCGTGGGGTGATATAATTTGGAGGTACTTACTTATAATCTAGTGCTAATACGTGTGACGTAACGCCAGATCGGCAGACGGTATTTACTACCGACTTGAGTTATGTAAAGGTCAGAACACATCATTTGCCAATTTCACTCAACTTAGTTAATTAAGTTAAATAGATTTAGGTTCACGTTTAATTCATAGTATGCGCAGCTATATTGTGCAGCGTATGCTATTTAGCGCTGCGTAACGCGGCCATTGTCTACCTTCAGTTGAACTCCTGGTATTTTACTAGAAATTTACCTGTGTAAATCGCTTCCACTGCGGGAGTTTAGCTTGGAATTAGACAATTTTTGGTAGCAGAGCGTGGTTCAGAAAACCACTAGATTTAAGATTATTTTAGTATAAGATTTTTAATCTACCTACATAAAAAAAAAAAAAAAATTATTGTGATTGTAGTGTGTGCCCTGTGTAGAATATCCTATCGGTAGGATCAGGGCCAATCAATTAGTGAATTGCTTGTTATTATCGTTGTGTTTACCCTGTGCGGATATCCTAACGGTAGGATCAGGGCCGATTGTTTATTATTGTTTTTTTTATTGTAAGGTTCGGTGTTACTTTGAGTTGGTACCATGGCTCCCACAATTACACAGCTTCAGGCAAAAATTAGAACGCACCTAATTTGGTTCGCGACTAAGCAGGCGATGGTCGGTCGCGGGGACCGAGAGGACGCACTCATCGCTTGTGCGCAACGGATTGACGAACGGGTCGCGGAGGTGTTGGATTGCCTCACTGGATGCGAGGAGTTATTTGATGGGACGCCTGATGAGGAGGCCAAACTTATGGTCCGGGCGAATGTGACCCAGTGCCTGGAGATGGGGCAGGAGATCCAGCAGGCGGCTGCTGTGATCACCAGGCGTAGGGCTGGGGAGCCGGACCCATCCCATGGTCCGCGGGGACCGGGGGTGCAAGTGCCCCTGCCGGCTGTGGCTTTTCCGGTCTTCCACGGGGACTACACGGATTGGACCCGATTCCAGGATCTGTTTGACAGTGTGATTCATAACCGCACTGATTTGCAGCCGGCATATAAAATGGCACAATTGATGGCCAAGCTGCAAGGTGAGCCCCATGAGCTGGTAAAGCATCTACCAGTCGATGATGCAAGTTACGAGACGGCTCGCGGTTTGCTGATCGAGAGATACAGCAACAAACGTCTCATGATTGACCAACTCCTGGAACAGTGGCTCACCGTGCCGACCATCACACGAGGGACGGACCTCAGGGCCAAGGTCCTCAACCCTGTCTGCGTTGCAGTGAACGCTCTTGAGAGACAGGGGATGCCGGTGTCAGGCTATGATTATATCCTGGTCCACACGTTGTTGCGCCGCCTGCCGAGCGACATGGCCGCTCGTTTTGAACAGTCACACGGAGGTAAGACATCTGATTACCTCCCGACCTTCGAGGAGCTCAAGTCCTTCCTCGAGGCCGAGTGCAGGCGGGTAGATGCCCAATTTGGAGAGTCGCCTCACGCGGAGTCTGCGGCCGCTCGCCGCCCGGAACGGCCGGGTGCACAGGCGCGAGACGGTAAGAGTAGGCCACCCAGGCGATACAATGTCGCTAATTTGGAATCGAGGTGTGCCTACTGCAGGGAGGCGGGGCATCAGGTGACTGCGTGTGAGGAGTTCGCTGCACAGCGGGTGCAGAAACGTCGTGGTGTGGTGCAGCAACGGCGTTGGTGCTTTAGGTGTATGGGGCCGCATCAGGTGCGAGAGTGCCCATCAAGCACCAACTGCAGGTACTGCCAGGGTGCCCACCATCAGCTCCTATGCATGAACCGCAGCGGAGATTACGGAGGCAGAGCTGACGCGGGTCAGCGGACGGAGTCTGCCCTACCTAGACGGGAGCAACGCTCCCCACCCCCTCCAAGGAGGAGTCCTCTTCCACCAGGGTTTCAGGGACGAGGCCAGGGACATCAGCAGGTGATGCCCCCTTCACCACGCGCGAGACAGTCACCACCTCGGCAGCAGGTGCCGGGACAGGGTAGGTGGTCACAGGTCCAAGGTCAGGGGCACCCATCACAGATACGTGATGCTACGGGCGGGTGCCAATACCAGGGCCAGTACATGCAGTACTCGGCGGGACTGAACAACATGGTGAGGTCTCATGACCCACGCATGCCTCTCCCCTTGGCTGAGCACCCGCGGCTACAGGCGCATCCACGGTACGCGCGCCTGCCGCAGGGTTACTATAGGCTGCCAGCCATGGCGTACAGGACCAGAGGTCCCTATCAGCAGGAGTGGGACCCACTCGAAGGTGTACGGAGAGAGGGGACCCCCCCGCAGGACGCGGACACTCCGCGCTTAGATTCCTGCTAGGTAATCGCCGCCTACACGCCAGCTTCGGCCCCCCGGCCAATTACGGTATTGTTGCCTACGGCAATGATTTGGGTATGGGGATACGGTGGCCGCAGCATACAGGTAAGAGCCTTGTTAGATACAGGGGCTCAGGGTTGTATTGTGTCTAGTAAGCTGGTGAGTAGGCTACGCTTAAATATAAGGCCCACAACGGATGGGGCTGTAGGTATTGGAGGTGTAGATGTGCCTGACGTTCGGGGTCAGGTGAACTTCGAGTTCACATTAGGTAATACAGGTACAGGGGTCAGCTATCATGCCTCAGCAGTGGTGCTGGATGAAGTGGTAGGGAAACTTCCTCAGGTTCGGTTACCGTCAACGGTACGAGGGTTAACCACAGGCTTAGAGTTAGCTGATCCTGAATTTGATACTCCTGGTACGGTGGACGTTCTCCTCGGGTCAGACGTCCTCGGGAGATTCTGGTGTGGCAGAAAACGGGTACTTCAGCAAACTGGTTTAGTGGCCGTTGATACCACAGGGGGGTATGTTATTTTTGGCCCAGTTTGGAGACCTCAGGACCTACCAGAGGGCGATACGGTTCTCTATGGTAGTGTGTTGTCGGAGGTGTTGCAGAGGTTTTGGGAGTCTGAGGAGCCACCCACAGCGGATAGACGGAAACCAGAGGATGACGAGTGCGAGCTGTTCTATCAGTACAACACTGCACGAAGTTCGTCAGGTAGGTTTGTTACCAGGCTGCCATTTCTCCCAAACCGCCCCTCCTTAGGTAGTTCGCGACAGATCGCGGAACGGAGACTACTGGCTATGGAGAGAAAGATGAAGCGAGATGCAGCACTTCGGCAGAAGTATATCGAATTCATGAGGGAGTACCTAGAGTTAGGCCACATGTCGGTGTCCAGCATAGATTGGAGGTGTGTCGAGCATTACTATATACCACACCTGGCTGTTTTGAAGTCACCGGAGGCGAAGATACGGGTAGTGTTTGACGGTTCTGCTCCTACATCGAATGGTGTGTCTGTGAACCAGTGTCTGCACGCGGGTCCCAAGTTGAACCGGGACATTGTGGACATCCTCACAGATTTTCGGTTGCACCAAGTAGCGTTCGTCGCAGACGTCAAAATGATGTTTCGCCAAACAATTATACACCCAGATGACCGTCGGTACCAGCTGATTTTGTGCCGTGAGAGCCCTGACGAGCCGATGGTCACTTATGAGCTTAACACGGTAACGTATGGTCTGAAGCCAAGTCCGTTTTTGGCAGTACGCACGCTGCGAGAGTTGGCCGCACAGGAAAGGGTAAGATTCCCTCGAGCCGCAGCAGTACTGGATCGCGACGTCTACGTGGATGACATCTGCACGGGTGCAGATAGCGTGCAACAAGCACTGCTACTACGAGACGAGCTGATCGCGATCATGGAATCAGGAGGTTATGAGTTGCGGAAATGGCTGTCCAGCTGTCCAGAGCTCCTGGCCGGGTTGCCAGGTGAGTTCCAGCAGGACCCGCACCTTTTCGAGAACCCGGACAATCCAAATACGTTGAGCATCCTAGGGGTGCAATATAGGCCAACGCATGATGTCTTTACGTATCAGATCGAGCCAGACCTTTTGCAGAAGACTTGGACGAAGCGTTCGGTATTATCGACGATCGCCAGAACTTTCGATCCTAACGGGTGGATCGCACCGGTGACGTTCATGGCGAAGTGCTTCTTGCAAAGGTTGTGGATAGCAAACTTGGGTTGGGACGACCAGCTCTCCGGAGAGCTGTTGAATGATTGGACCAAGTTTGTGACCACCTTACCAGGGATCGTACGCATCGCCATACCTCGCAAATTGCTCCCATCGGTGGGATGTAAGGCTACCCTACATGGGTTTTGTGATGCCTCGGAGCGAGGGTACGCGGCAGCTGTCTATTTGCGGACAGTCAGTTCAACGGGAACTGTAGACGTGCGTCTAGTTATGGCCAAGAGTAAGGTGGCTCCGGTTAGGACAAGATGGACCATTCCAAAGTTGGAATTGGCGGGAGCAGCGCTTCTCACGCGCTTGCTACATTATGTCGCTAGTAATCTACGCGGTACCATCACTTTGGATGAAACGGTGTACGCATGGACCGACAGTAGGATAGTTCTGTGCTGGTTACAGACGTCGGTACATACTCTTGAGGTTTTCGTGGCAAATCGGGTGTCACAGATTAAAGGATCGGAAACTCCGTTGGTATGGAGACACGTACCGGGAGAACAGAACCCAGCGGACTGCGCCTCACGGGGATGTAGGGCCCCTGATTTGGTAGGTCACTCACTGTGGTGGGGACCTCAGTGGCTGACTGAGTCACCTGAGAGATGGCCATACAATGAGTGCGGGTCGCCGCTTGGGCCACCTGATCGAGGTTTGCGAGTGAACGTAGGGCAGATCGTACCTAAGCCTAGTGCGGCTTTCTTGCTGGAACGATACAGCTCCCTCGACAAACTTCTAGGGGTGACAGGTTGGATCAAACGGTTCGTGAACAACTGTAGAAAACCTCAAGCAGAACGGAACTTGGCACCTGTCCTCTCGCCTGCGGAGCGGAATGCGGCTCTAAGTTTATTGGTTAGGGTCGTCCAGGCGGAACATTTTGAGGAAGAGGTCAGGCTGCTCAGGGATGGCCGTGGAAAGCTGAAGGGAGGTCTTGTGCGCCTCAACCCGTTCGTGGACGAGCATGGAATGCTCCGGGTTGGAGGTAGACTTCGGAACGCTAACCTGCCCTTTTCAGCACGGCATCCGCTGTTACTCCCAAAGAAGGGACCTTTGGTAGAACTTATAGTTAGGGATCGTCACCAGAAAAACTCGCATGCGGGCTGCAATGCACTTTTGGCTATTCTGCAGCGCGAGTTTTGGATCTTGTCTGGACGACGTACGGTACGGAGCATTGTGTTTCGGTGCTTGCCTTGCTATCGGTTGAAGGCAGCCACAATGCAACCTCAGATGGGAGACCTCCCACCGGACCGGGTGACGGAAGCCTGGACGTTTGCGGGTGTGGGAACGGACTTTGCGGGGCCTTTTATGGTAAAGGCATCACGCCTTCGCAACGCGAAGTCAATCAAGGCGTATTTGTGCGTGTTTGTGTGCCTAGCAACCAAGGCCGTCCACTTGGAACTCGTGGCCGACCTCACTACGGAGGCCTTCTTAGCAGCTTTAGATAGATTTGTGTCGCGAAGAGGGCGACCAGCGCTGATCAGGTCGGACTGTGGTACCAACTTTAAGGGCGCTGATCGATGTATGAAAGAAATTATAACGTTTTTATCGGAAAACGAGGAAGCTATCGGCACGAGCCTCTCCCGTCAGGGCATTAACTGGGTGTTCGATCCACCAGGATGCCCCCACTGGGGTGGTATATTTGAAGCGGTTGTAAAGTCCGCTAAGACGCATTTGATGCGCGTTATAGGTTTAACGATATTAACCTTTGAGGAGCTAGCGACCGTGTTTTGTAAAATTGAGGCCGTTCTCAATTCACGTCCTTTGTGTCCGCTTAGCTCAGATCCGAATGATCTGGAGGCCCTGACACCAGGGCATTTCTTAATTGGCCGACCACTTAACGCCTTGCCAGAATACCCCTACACAGAGGTCAGTAGCAATCGTTTGACGCGTTATGAGTTGCTGCAGCAAATGTCTCAGAATTTTTGGAAGCGATGGTCGCTTGAGTATTTGCACATTCTGCAGCAACGCCTTAAGTGGACGGACAGAACTGAACCCCCTCGCATCGGAGATCTCGTTCTGGTTAAGGATGCCAACCTGCCGCCACTGCGATGGCGCAGAGGGCGCATTCTCAACTTGTTCCCAGGTAGTGATGGCACTCCTCGAGTCGCGACAGTTCAGGTAGGGGATTCAGTTCTTAAGCGAGCAATAGCAACGCTATCTCGTCTCCCCAGTAGTGAATAGGCCTAAGGGATTCGGCCTAGGGCGGGTGAATGTTTAATTTAGCGTTGCTATGCTGGGGTGGGTTAGGTATTAATGGCGGTCTATGAATGCGCCGCGATTTCGCACGCATCGCTCTGGGCATATGTTGTCCCTTTCTCGCTCGCGGGGCGAGGGTGGCGGCATGCGCGCGGGCCGCTGGTAGGCGCCAAGCGGTGATTTCTGCACCGCAGTCAGTCACTCGAAAACCGTTCGGACGTCGAGTATCGTGTTTGTGCGGATTTCCCGCCACGAGTTTTGTGATGCCGCGTGTAATGGACGATTCAATTTGAGATCGCGCGTGTTGATGCATCGTATTATTGCGGTTCTCCTGGGTTATACTAGAATACCAGGCTTAGTGATTGTTGGATGTCTCGACGTCTTCCACGTGAGCGTCGCGTTGAATAGGCATCAGGTGGCCATTTTGGCCCGCGTTTGTACGACCCAAATTCGGGTTGGGTCACGCGTAATGGCTAATATCAAAGTGAAATACGAACAGAAGCTGTGAGTGGTTTGAAGTGAATAACGCGCCAAGGCTGTAGTGGAATGCTGGGTGTCGATATCTTTTCCACCCAGCCCTGTAAGTACCCACGGAATTCCTCTTTGATCCATTCCCTGTACTTCCTTTCTCCGTTGGGTATTTATGCATTTGCGCCGGCACGTGACTGTAAGTGATAAAACTGTTTATTCGTGTTAATGGTGTGTTCCCTTTAGTCATATTTGTTGTACCATATCATTGTGACTCCTTAGTACGAATTGCGGAATTCGTGGGGTGATATAATTTGGAGGTACTTACTTATAATCTAGTGCTAATACGTGTGACGTAACGCCAGATCGGCAGACGGTATTTACTACCGACTTGAGTTATGTAAAGGTCAGAACACATCATTTGCCAATTTCACTCAACTTAGTTAATTAAGTTAAATAGATTTAGGTTCACGTTTAATTCATAGTATGCGCAGCTATATTGTGCAGCGTATGCTATTTAGCGCTGCGTAACGCGGCCATTGTCTACCTTCAGTTGAACTCCTGGTATTTTACTAGAAATTTACCTGTGTAAATCGCTTCCACTGCGGGAGTTTAGCTTGGAATTAGACAGATATTAATAAAAATATAAATAAAAGCATATTTTGAAATGTAGAGAAGAGAGGGATTTCTATGAATCGGGCGCATAGACGAGTCTTGAAACAAATAAAATGGTTTTATAGCTTCATAGCGAGATTGGTTCCTTGTGTTTATGCCAGGGGTGGCAGGGGATCGGAAAGCTTTCTGCTTGACTGAAATAATTTAAGTAGCTTGTGATATACTTACCAGAAAAGAGATCTATTTATTACCCCTGAGGACCTTAGTACTAAGGTCCTTCTATGACTGGGACAAGATAGTTCTTGAAGGGACCGTAAGGAAGTAAGCCTTACCACATCCTTTCCTTAATAGACCGACTGTGGACCGATTGAGATTCTTAAGTAAATTAGTTTGGTCACCTTTTGAAATACCAGAAAAGAGGACTATAATATATTGCCCCTGAGGGCCTTAGTACCTTCTATGACTGGAAGAGGATAGTTCTTGAAGAGCCTTCCCACAGCCTTTACTTTATAGATCGACCATGGATCGATCTTCTTCTTCTTCTTTTCGTGTGGGACAACGAATCGACGAACGACCCGATGAACCCTGTTGTCAGAGTTTCTCAACCGTCTACTACTACCGACTATGGACCGATTGAGATCCTAGATTGGTGGTCTATACAATGCAGTGGACTGGGCTGGACGTATTATGCCTAGGACAATGCGCAAATCTGCAATTCGAACAATATGATTGCAGCAGCCCTACAGCCCAAGAAAGTCTCTATTTAGACGGCTGCGACTTATGGTCCACGACTAGCTTCGGGCATCGGGCGTCGCTTGTGTGGTCCGCCGCCGTATTTGCACTGCTAATACTTAATTATACGAACATTTGTATTTGCTACATTGCTTTGCATAAACTTCTGTTTTGCAACTTTGAATCCCCAAGTTTGGTTAATGTGAAACAAAGCCGAGTCTACAAAGGACAGAGGGTGTAGTGTAATCAAAGCAAATTCGTCTCGCTCATTTTCGTCACACAATACAGGGCAAGATTTGTTTAGACAAGGACGTTGTGTAGTAAAGTGCATATTTGTAGAAATATTTTAGATATACACCGCTAAACCTGAGAGGTGTTTATAAAATAACGTTGCTTCTATTTCCAGCTGTAAGACAACTCAGTATTGCTCGCCATTGTTCATCAATGTATTTACTTAAGTTTTATATCAAAAGTTTGGTGTGTTGTGTACAGTATTTGAGTGTTCATTCGTAGCTAATATGGTAGTTTTTGTGCGACATCACATCGCTGAAATTGAGATCTGTCATACCTCGCCGAGTGCACCCGAGAAGTGACGTGAACGTAAGATCCGAGGTTACGTCCTCACTGGAACTACTCGCGCAGATTGGATTTACAAGTATTGCCCTGATATTGCTATTTGTCAAAGCCTCAGGCTTTAAAACGTACCGACATCGTGAAATTACACGTGTCACAAGTTACACGTAAACTTGTTATCAATATCCTTAAGGTGCGATCAGCGTCAAAATATATAGGCATACCATCTTTGAATCGCTTTAATTGAGCACCTTACCTTTACTAATCACTAAATAGTATAAAATGACGTCGCTTCCCGCTCTTCCAGCTCTTTAAAACTACGCAACAGATTTTGATGCCGTTAATAGAGTGATTCAAGAGAAATGATTTTTTGAAATCGCTGGCGGGCCACTAGTGTAACACAAATATTTTTCCGCCTTGCTTTCATTTAAGTAGGTAATACAAAGCTTAGAAACACAAACTTTTGAAAGTAATTAAACGATACTATCGTAAGCTTAAGCCACAGTTCAATAGTAGTTAGGCCTGGAATTCCCGAAGGATGTTGTTGATCTTAGATCCGTGTTGTCTAGCCTAGCTTGGATCCAATTTACGGGACCTTTGTCGAGCTTAAAACGACCCCAGGAAATGTCAAACAAAGGAGTAGAAAGGTAAATAATTATTTAAATAGCAAAACAAAGTAGATAAAAGGTTTTCGTCATTTAGTAAAAAGCAGTCGGGAGTTAACATCACCGAATCTCCTCGCTTCAGTTTTATCTATTCAAAGGCTATAGCAAAATAAGTGTAAATGATGCATACGGGAAGTGTGCTTTCACGGCAGTCAGGGTACATAGTGTTCGATACACTAGTTCAGTCTTCAGTCCCCTGGCGTCTATCGCCGCCTTATCGCGAGAGCAAAAAAGGTTTTCTGTGTAAAGAGCTATCGAAGGAAAGCTTTTTGTTCTCGCTCCTCGCTTTGTGAAATATTCAATATTGGGATTGCACATCTATCACGCACTATGTCGATACACTTATGAAAGTAATATTTTTTGTTCAGTTATGAAGAATGGCATTGCTTTTCATATCGTATTGAAAGAGTTGTCTTATTTGTGACAATAACAATGTTGTTATTTAAAAAACTGTCGCTTTGTATGTATGTATATCAATTATATCTAAGAGTATTCGCATCAAATAAAATTTCACTCGCAACTCACAAGTTTTACAGTTATGTGTATTCGAAAATTCACACCTAATTTAGCGTATATGCGTCATGCACAAAGTACTGCATTTGACGAGTGAACGAGTGTATACAGACTAACAGACAGCTCCTCTGTATACGTACACGGGCTCAATAAGTACTCAAAGCAGCAGTTAATTTGTAGTTGTGATTGAATTAACGAAGCCGAGTACTTGGCTTAGCTCATTTCGAAAGACGATACTATCTCCTACTCTCATAGACGGGCATGCTAATGAACGCGTGTCAAAGTTATGCAAAAGTAATTTATCGGACACGGAGTCTAGAGCCTAGACCGTTTCAAATTAGCTTTTAAATCCGCTGATTGAAAATGCACGGTATCTCTGGAATTGAAATCCAGTTGGACGGAGCGTCGGCTGCTATATAGGGTGAAATACTAGTAACCGATAGCGAAAACTCAAGACGGACTATACGGGACAACATTCCCCAAGGAACATAAGGTCGAAATATGAAAAAAGAAAATTGGACCTTCCATACAAAGTTGCCGATCAGCTGATTGGCGATACCATGGAAACTCATTATTTTTGTCATATTTCAACCTACGTTCCTTGGGGATAGTTGTTGCTTTCACCAGCCCGTTTTGAGTTTTCGTTTTAACTCACTGGTAAAATTTCACCCTATATACTGTACCGCCGCATTCACTGTCGCAGATGAAATGAAAACAAACCCTACGGGATTATTAATTTCGACCAGCACTGAGTACCTTTACTGAGACTCAATCTGGTCAGCAAGAAATCATGGATAAATGTATAAATAAAGCTATACTATAAATGTATAGTGATTTATGAAATATGACTTATCATGGACAGAATGGTTTTTAGCCCATCATCTCGAATCTACGTTACATGAGAAGAAAAGCAGCACGATTAATATCCCAGCAGGGATCTTGCGGCTGGAAGCCATCGGATACGCCGCGTCTGTCCATTCGAGAACATTACACATATGACAAGCTGCTAGGGTTTACATTGCACTTGCAAAGTTATACATTCCTGCACTAGTCAACATAGCTGTATAGAAGTACTCGGTGGAACTGGTTCGCGTGATGGTAAAGCAAACTTTGTGTGAAGTTCCAGTCGGCTGAGCGACTGTGTAACGAGATGTGACGGCTCTAGGACACAATGCCTGTCGGTTCAGGTGTTCTGTCCAGTCATGGCTGTGAGGAATTCACAGCTGACATCCAAGAACCAGTCCGCTAATGAGATAGACAAAGAGCGGACGTCAAATTGAAACCACTCAAGAATATGGCTATAGGTATGCACGGTGAAGTTAATTTTTCTCGTGCCTTGTGTGCCGCCAACGGGAAGTTACGTAACCAATTGTTCACATAGAAAGCGGTCAAAAGTCAAGGAGATAATTGTTTGTGCAGGAAATTAGAGGCATTCGTAAGTGGGGCAACCGCGGCGGTCGAGACGATCGTAATCGCAGAAACGCAACGGAGGCGCCCTTATTAGCCCGTCCGACTACAGAGGCCACGAGAATAATGCGATGGTTAATCTTGGCAATAAGAGCGATTACGAAGGTATGGTACGCGGCTCGGGGATAAACAAATTGAGCGCCGGAATTTCTTTTTTATTCCAAGAAGATGCTTAAGTGGATGATGTTACGGATTAGCGCAAAAATTTCAAAGAAAATTACCATCGAGGCCAATAATCTACGGACTAGCGCAAAAATACTTAGTTAAATAACCACTAAGGCCTGCAATGGTTGTGTTCGCTGCACTTTTTTGCACTGATGATGACCACGATGTAGTTCACATGCGGCTCACGTTCGGCCAATAACGCCAGTATTCGCGGCTGTTGACGTGAGAACCGAGTAAAGTAAACAACGTTTAGTATCGCGTAGTGGTTTATAGGAAGCGCAGTGTTTGTTTGTCTACAAGCTGTCTGCAGACGCGTGAATCACACGCGTGGGCGCGCTGCACTAACCGCGGTGTGATGCAAACTTAACTTATTATTATGTTGAAGGTTGACGATAAAAATAACTCTTCGTTGCATGCCTTATGTAACACGATAGCTAAGCTATGAATACTAAAGAAGCTATCTCTATACAACCTCACGAACGATCGTGCTTATCGTATTATGTTTGTATGTAGGTGCGATTCTAGGTACGCAAGTAATGCAAAATGATAGGTACGTATTTTTGTCTGTTGTGGTTATGTTGAATGTTAAAACGTCTTCTTATTTCCTCACTAGCGGCCCGCCCTCTTCCCGTTTGTGAGAATAAAGCATTTTCCTCTGGTAACAAGTACTCGAACCATCCTCTTGATCACTCCATCTATTTTATAAAACCGTATTAAAATCGGTTGAGTAGTTTTAAAGATCTAAGCATACATATGGACAGCGGGAAACGACTTTATTTTATAGTATGTAGTGAAGCGCACCCAGGACATAAGCATCTCAATCTTGTTCGTGGTTATTTCCGGCTAAACATACTTCTGGGTGGTTTCTGTCGAATTTCTCAGGCAACCTGAGAAAGCCCGTCGCTGGCGAAATGTTTGCACTTCACCTTGACGAATTCCTTAAAGCCACTGCCAATTTTATATTAATAATAAAAATCGCGCAATTCACCACGGCACTCCACCTCCGCTGTCGTTCGTGGTCTGATGCCTCCGGAGCCGGTCGGAGCACAGGATAATTTACTTTTATGGGCTGCGAGAAGATTACACGCAGCGAAATTGGATACGCTAAGCCTTGCTCAACTCACGGTAATGAAGTTGTACAGACAGATTATGGAGTTTGGGTGCATTGATTTTTCAAAAATGTTGACGCTAGAAACACTATAGCAGAGGAAATGGGGCAGCGCAACAGCGTTGCAGTATCTACTAAAACTGACTGCATATTCTTGGAATCTTTTTGAACGTTTGTTAGGCCCTCTACATTTACGTTGCCTTGTGCATTTTATATGCATTGATTTTTTCAAAAATGTTGACGCTAGAAACACTATAGCAGAGGAAATAGGGCAGCGCAACAGCGTTGCAGTATCTACTAAAACTGCCTGCAGATTCTTGGTATCTTTTTGAACGTTCGTTAGGCCCTCTACAGTTCCGTCGCCATGCATTTTGTAGAGTAAATCCGCGTGGTCTGAATTCACACACGTTCTACTTTACGTATGCAGTAAAAATGCATATCATGGAACCGCCGGGTCCGGATTCCAGCCCCGGTCAACTTTCCGAAGAAGGTACAACTTTCCACGCCCGTGGGCGGGTGACATATCGCCGGCCAAATTAAATATCCCTCGGGCAACGGTTAATAGCCTTTCAGCTTATTAAATACGACCCACATACTCTGGTAGGCTGTACCTACGTTAGAAATATGATGAAGTAAGTATATTGACTGAGTAATGGAATAAACTTGAACAGACTTCTGTCGTACTTGAGTCATATCCGCATACATTGGATTCTACTCAAAGACAAACTGTATGATCTTTCGCAGAAGCTAATAAGAATATAACCTTACATGAAAGATTGGTCCTAGCTGTCGCTCTAGCGAGCTAATTATTTATCCACGAATATAACATAAAATTTATATTATCAAGCCCGAACAATTTAAAAGACAAAGAACATTATTTCGAAATACGAATTAACAATTAGGTACCGTACTCGCAGAACTAATGTATGTAGCATTCACAAAAAAATACACATGTCAACACAAGCAAAGCTACCAACAGCAGTACATTTTGAGATACCACAGTGGGACAGCTTTGTGGTGGGCTGTATTTAGTTCATGATTGGCGTGGCTCAAGGTCATAGACACCGGCGGTTTGGCCAGCCAAGGTCCCGTGAGTACCATAGACCTGTTTGTACCGGGTAGGTAGCTTTTGATTTGATAGCTATCTGTATCATTATGACTATAATAATGATTCTAAACACTATTCATTTATGTAAGCAATATGCTACGCAGGATCATTATTTCGATCTTCTCTCTCTTTTCGTGTGGGAGACCGAGTCGTCCAACGACCCGATTTCGATAAGAAACTAATTTTATTATTTCTAAACAATATTATTTATTTTTATTTTTAATGATCTTCTTTGCTGTGTCATGTTGGCTTAGAATAGCATCACCCCATTTTTTTCCTGTAGGTGTCGTAGGAGTAGAGGGTTACATGTGTATTGCAAATTTAGGCGATGGACGGTCACCAAAGCGAGTTTTCTGAAAGTCTCTCAAATGTTTGTCTGAATGTTCGTTTTTTACAGTCGTATACGGCCTACCCCGCAAGGGCTATAAGCGTGATATATGTATGTACGTATGTATAGTTTACAAAAATTCTAAGCTTTGCTTGCTCAAAGAAAAGTTAATCATAGACAAGACAATGACCAAATCATTTATTCATATTCAGGTTTTGAGGCGACATACAAAGATCATTAAGGGAAAAGATGGGTATTTTAGTATTAGTACACCTTTTTTTTATTATAATCAGAAGATATAGTGAATGAGCTATAATTCTCAAAATGGTGTTGAGATTTTTTATTAATTTCCACCATTTTGCATACCGAATTGGCGATTATTATACCCAACAAACACACGTGTCAAGTTAACTTCAAAAATGTATTAAACTTGAAGTAAGTAATTGAAAATTAATTAACTTTAACGTGCTCAAGTCGTATAAATATTAGTTCATTTGAAATTGAACAAGTTTTGCAGGAAAGGAAACACATCTCGACTGAGTAATATAACCCTCCGTTTACGGTGGAAATTAATTTGCCGTTCGCGGTGCTGAATTATGTTAATGTGATATTAACTATGAATTATATACCCCGATCGACTTCCTTGAACATCCTAGCTAGACGGTTTAACAGTCGTATATCATGTCATATTTTGAATAATGTCGCTTGTTTCCAGTCTCAGTATGACATTCGGTTACGCTTGATTAATGTTTTTATACAAGACTTCTAATGTGGTTGTCATCCCACGCTGTCAAAATGGTATCACGGCAAGGAGTATTTAATAAGCTTGTATGGCCAGCTTTTTATGTTTAAGAAATATTAAAGTAAAGTAGGTCTACAAAAAACCTAATTTTAAAATACTAAATACATATGTTAATTTATCGTATCTATCTTTTACAGGCCTTAACTTAATTCCTGTTATTTTTCTTTACAATTTTATTTTGTATGATAAATGAACGTCAACAACATCTATCGATATTTATATGTATCCACAGTGGTGTTTCATCCTTTACATTCAGGTCAGATCGAAAGGAAGTCGTCAATCCGAACATGTAATATTATAATAGTAGTTTATGCAACTGTCGTATAATGGGGGTCATTAGAATGCGAGTGTCTGTTTATCACACGAGGCGCAGCCGAGTGTAATAATAGTTTGACACGAGCATTCTAATGCCTAATTATATGCAGTTGCATACACTATTTTATCTACACTCTCAAAAAATAAACTCAGTTAAATACTTTTATCTACACTCGTCTCATAATGTTCGAATTATGAATTCGAAAACAGATGCATAATGACCTACTTTATGCATTCTGCCTATAAAAACTAGGGTTTACTATAAATTACAGAAGCGTAATGACTTAATGAGAAAACTCTTAATACGATAAAGTTGAGAAATGAAACGAAGTTTTTTTTTCCAATACTCAAATCGCTATCTTCCGCCGCACCTGACAGTTGTTGTTGTACGGTAATTTTTCGGATGTTGTTCAGTTGTTTTAATAGGTTTTTGTTCTGTTGTTGTTGAGATGTTGTTCAGATGTTGTTTAGTTGTTGTTCAGATGTTGATTAGTTGTTGTTCAGATGTTATTCCGATGTTGTTCAGTGTTGTTCAGTTGTTGTTCAGTTGTTGTTCAGTGTTGTTCAGTTGTTGTTCAGTTGTTTAGTTATTTGCTGTTGAGACTCGACATCTAAACAACTGTTAGTAAAGAATCTTCAAAAATTCATATCAAGCCATATTACGTTCTCGTATTGAATTTGACCATGTATCGGGCCTTGCAATCGCCGGTGCGGACGTTTGGAAAAGTGTTCAACTGAGTATTTTTTAGAGTGTAGATAAAATAGTGTATGCAACTGCATATAATTAGGCATTAGAATGCTCGTGTCAATCTATTATCACACTCGGCTACGCCTCGTGTGATAAACAGACACTCGCATTCTAATGACCCCCATTATATGACAGTTGCATAAACTACTATTCCAAACGTCCGCACCGGCGATTACAAGGCCGGTAGGCCCGATAAATGGTCGAATTCAATACGAGAACCTAATATGGCTTGATATGAATTTTCGAAAATTCTTTACTTACAGTTGTTTAGATGTCGAGTCTGAACAACAAATAACTAAATAACTAAATAACTGAACAACACTGAACAACATCTAAACAACTGCTCAACATCTGAACAACAACTAAACAACATCTGAACAACAACTGAACAACATCTCAACAACAACAGAACAGAACCTATTAAAATAACTGATAAACATCTGAATAATTACCGTACAACAACATCTGTCAGGTGCGGCGGAAGATGGCAATTTGAGTATTGGCAAAAAAAAACTTCGTTTCATTTCTCAACTTTATCGTAGTAAGAGTTTTCTCATTAAGTCATTACGCTTCTGTAATTTATATTAAACCGTAGTTTATGCGACTATTTTCGAATTCATAATTCGAACATTATGAGACGAGTGTAGATAAAAGTTTGTAAATTGGATTGGATTTGTTTTAAAAACAACATCAGGTCGTGAGATCGCTGGGGATACCAATCCAACTCATGTTAACTTTTCAGATGTAACTCTCTCTCTCTTCAAAAGAGAGAGAGATGTAACTCAACTTTCATAGAACTGTGATATAGGTATACAGATAGGTAAGTTCTATCTATCTACTCATTTGCTTTATTGAGGTCAATTGCTGCTATTTATGTCTTAAATGTATTTATGAGAGGTGGACATTCACAAATCTGACAATCCAACCTTGTTTCTAAACTATAGCCTATTGTTATAAGTGTCGCATAGCGCTTGAAGGCGTTATTTCTACAAGGTATATAGTAAAGTCGCTTTCCGCTATCTGCCTCTTTGTATGCCAAGATCTTTAAAACTACGCAACGGATTTTATTGCAGATTTGAAAAAAAAATGAGCGGAAGGTATATATGTATAGCTGTATGTCTCTTTGCATGGCAGGCTCTTTAAAACTACGCAACGGATTTTGATGCAAATTCAGCAAAAGAAAAGAGAATGAAGAGGAGGTAAGTATAATAGGAATGAGTTCATACATGCCGGCATAAAGATCTTCAAATTCCCACGGGAAAACGGTAAGCAGCGGATGAAACCGCTGGGCGAACCGCTAGAACTTAATATTATCAACTCGATTCCACGTGACTGACCAAAACTGCTAATTAAAAATTGCAGTCACTTTTCGTTTAATTAGTTTTAGAAAAGCATAGTAGATGTCATAGACTATTTTAGTCATGTCTTCAATAGTCTATGTATGTGTGTATGAAATGCCACGCCATTTCGCAGATTTCCTTGTATGTTTAATTGCCATATTTTTTATCGCAGCTAAATTTTAACAAGCGATCATCGTTTATCTTTGTCTAAGCCTATTTAACAGAAAGTGACAGTGCTATTTTTAGTTAGAGATTTTAGTCTGTAACATGGAATTGAGACCTCCAAGCCTAGCCTACTTGATACTTTGTTGCAAATCATCTTGCCACTTAGGGGCTCGACACGAATTCTCTTGCATAATTATTAGCATCGTTTATGTCGACATTTGCCGGTAGTCTCTTTGAGATAGGGAGCTTCATTTTACATTACTTGTTGTAATCAGTCTACTTGACAAGTGGGTATTAAAAGTCCTCAGATAGCAATCTACATGAACACTGAAAACGTACATTGATTGACATATAGAGCAATGAAACTTTGGCATACTACGTTGCGTATAGCAGACAAACTGACTAGTGACAGGACTGACAGCGCCAAATCGGCCTAGTCTGCGTATCGCTAATGACTTGCTGCTTCCGCTTCAAGCAAACGCTGACTTGTTCTCCTGTCTTTCAAACCGAATTATGCTCGTATTTCAAGCTGAATTTGAGCCCGTATACGACGGTTGTTCGGAACCGTCTCGGGAGCTTACCTCCCTTTGTCACGCCAACGACAAAACAATGCTTAGATTTATGTATTCATGGCCCACCGGTCTGTCTATTCCCCACAACATTGTTTATGGCATACGTTATAACAGAAACATCACTACGTATGTTGCCGAAGTGTGGCCGCAGTGATTCCGTGGTTCTATTCTGTGCGTGCACTGCATATTATTCGAAATTCAATTATTAATTAAGACGAGTGGTGCCGCAAAAAAAGCGCCTTTTTACGGAAAAGATCATAACCTCTTCATGAAAACAATACACCAGAATGTCCGTTGCACAAGTTTTTGGTGTTATCTCAAAGCAAAATTAAAACCTGCAAACGCTATGAAATATTTGCTGTGAGTTATGGATGAATTTGCCAAAAACGGAAACTTTTGAAACTTAAAAGTTTTGGTTTCAAATTACAGCAAATATTTCACCGAGTTTGTAGGGTCTAATTGAACTTTACGATTATATATGTAATAAAAACTTGTGCAAAAGACAATTCGAGGTATTGTTCGCAACCAGATCTTTTCGTGAAGTGGCGCTAGTTCTTTAAAAGGATTTTCATAGAAGATATTGCATACAACGTCTTTGTTAATCGGGTAACACGAATGTTCTTATGTTTATGAACGCTCGAATAAGATAAGCTTCTATCATTCATTCATATTCAACGGAGGAATTTATCTAAATGGCGCGGTCTCGCAATGATGAAAACTCGGCAAAGGTTCACTGTTTTATCAGCGTTGAACGCACACATTAATTCAACGAGTGGCCCTAATTGGAAAATCCTTTTCAATGAGTGTGCTCGGACTATTTGTGCATAATGGGACCTTTGGAAAAGGACAATTGGGATGGACGAGGTCATTCCTCAAATAGAAGTTAGTCTCGAGTGGTCATCGACCGTTTATAATTCTTCTCCAAATGGGAAACGAGGAAAATATTTTTAGGAATAGGGAGTGTCAGAAAACTCGTCGGTTTTAGTACGGATTACGTGCTAAATTTTGTCGACGAAAGATAACCAGCAATATAATTTATGTCGAATCGGTTTCTTTTTCCTTTTTTTTCTTGTGGGACACCGAGTCGACCAATGACCCGCTGAACCCTGGTGTCAGTTTTCAATCGCCTACTACTACTAATAGTAGATCTCTGAGATGGTTCGGTACCGACCGCCCCGTCTTAGTAATCAAAGACAGCAACCGGGACGGCTTATCGTGCCCTCCGAAACACTAAACAAACTTTCTTGTCGGTTTCTGATAGAAAGCAAAATCACTACAGTAAAGTCGCTTCCCGCGTCTGTCCCTATGTTTTTATTTTATTTTATTAATGATGGGTTTGCTCTTGACTCTAGTCTAGGTCATAGGACAGAGACAGAGTCTAAGATGGAGCGAGCTCACCCAGAAGAAGCCTGTTCACTCTTACTTTGAAGAGATTAGGGTTGTATGTCTGTTTGTATGTATGCTTAAATCTTCATAACCACCTAACGGATCTGGATGGAGTTTTTTTTAATGATAGAGTGTTTTAATAGGAAGGTTTTTATGTGTGATTTATGTCGGGAGGTCTGTTTGCCGTGGGTAATCGGTTAGCAGCGGGTGAAATCGTTGGGCAGGCCGCTAGTTAGATACATACACACTATTTAATAACAGGTAAAGGAAGGTGTTATGAGGGGTAAATAAAATATGGTGGTCATATCCAGGCGGAACTTGCTGCTCAGTTTGATAGCACAAAAGGAAATTACAAGAGGCCCCGGTGTTCACACTCGTGAGGCCGCAAGGGTCCTCCTAGGCCCGGAAGAGACCCGACCATACTCTTTGTTTACAACGACCGGGAGCGCCCGGACAATCAAAATGTTGCCTCATTCCGGATATCAAATTACTCTTCTATTAAGGAAATTTTAAATGACCCCTCGTAGCATTATATTGGATTCAATTAAAAATCTCTTTAGGATTTATATATTTTTAGGACATTTAATCTCTGAGTGTCGTGTGGTGTCGGCAGAGTAGAATAGCACCACAAATACTCCAAAAGCGTTATTATTTTGTAATGATCTCGACCGTACGTTACGAATTTTTAATGGTTAATTTTATTGTTGTTACCTGACATTTACACGAACACACACACACACACACTCACACAAACACACACACAAACACGCGCTTAGTTCTTTTGTGGTAGGTAAGATAGTTTTTGATTGATTTTATTTAGTTAACCTTTTGTTTAAAAAACTATAGCATGTACAATTAGTTAATATGAGTAGGTATAAATCATGACAGTTCTGTTGATCTTGTCCTGGGGTGGGGGCCTGGTGATATGTAACACGGGTTTGCGCCTATCACATACACCAGTCTCTCACAGAACAAAACTTATGAATAATGTCATACTTTTTAAATTTATATTAAGGCTTTGCTATTGTTTTGTCGAGAGAAATAAACGAATTTTATTATTATTATTTATCTTTTATCTTATCGAGTTTGTATGTAAACCATGTGAGTACTTAAATAGACTTGACAACACTATTATACCTTTTTCTATTTTATCACAAACCAGCGAATAGAACGCTTACAGTCAAACAACCTATCTTATAAACAATGAATTTTCGGTATCCATCAGCCCGCATCAATACAGTTGACATGTAATGGATTATGATCCCCGATATATACTCGTAACAGATAAATGCGATGCGGTTTGGGGTCCCAATAAACTGATTGTTCGAGCCGAGAAAGCCAACCTTTATTCCCAAAGTTTATGGACTTATGGGACAACCAATGGGGGAATGGAATCAAGGCAAAGAGCTTATTAATAAAAGCTGCTTCTTTAGCCTTGCTCTTGGTCCAGGGGTTATGGGTTCGATTTTTTTCAGGATATAATCAATTTATGAAAGTAGTTGCCGTGTGATACCGGCGTAGAGTAGCATTACCCCAATTCTACCCGCGGATGTCGTAAAATCGACTAACGATTATATCAGTGCAGGGAATGGAGAGCAACGTTTTCTGTGCATGTTACATCTTGCACTGCGCTTGCCAATCCGCCTGCTAAGCGTGGTGGTCAGTATGGCTATACAGCCCAATAAAGGGAGGCCCGTCCATCAGTGGACTGTTCTGGCTGTCCAGATTGTTTCGATGTGCAGGACTTTGGTAACGAAACGTTACTACTAAAATAGTTGAGAGTAAAAGATTTTATGTTAGGGATAAAATAATATAATATCTTCTACTTACAAAAAAAGCTCGGATAGACAACATTCCAAATAACTACTTAGTAGGTGGGTATAAAAATTTAATTATGGATGGATGTAAAACACGCTACGATGACTGGCGATAGCTGAACAGCTCAGATGACGTCATTAATTATATTTGGGAGACCTTCCTGAATTTCAGCCTGACACGAACAAAAAGACTATGAACTCAGCAAATTTACAACGACTGAGCTACCACATACTTTTAGGTATCAATATAACTATGATTTCTCTAGCACAGAATTCATATTCATTTTGTTCTCTTTTGGAAAAAACGTTACGTTGGAATATAATATAACGAACGAGTTACGTTTAATAGGCACTATTTTCATGTACCTAATCCAAAGCCCGTTTACATAGACTTTATTTCTGTAAGATTATATCCATAAACATAATGGAATACATTTAGTATCTTTTTACTTACAGTTAGGGAAATATATAGTAGTCCGATTTATGATAGCGTATCGATTTTGGTATAACAGTCGTAGCCTCGATTGAGTATGGCAAAAATATTTTCTGCTCATAATATATTTTCGTTCTCGTAAATAAACTAGCTGACATAACCAGTCAACGAACGGCTCACGTATATAAAAAAAAACTATAAAATTCGGTAGTGGTAAACTATAGTAGCAACCGATGTTCAGTGTCCAAAGTATCCATACAATCGAGTCACCCCATAAGTAAAAAGAAAGTTTTCTCCTTGAAGCCACCAACTGTATTATAGCCGAGAAGTGAAAACGTTAGGCGAAGAAAGCTCAGAGGGGTCAAAGGAAAGAGCATTCGAAAAACTGTGCGAATGTTTACCGAGTAACCCCTGAACTGAGATTTAGTAGCATTTTCTTTCACTGGATCACAAAAGTTTTTACTACCAACTAACTTATAAGATCGCATCGGAAGGTCAGCAGAAGGAATTATGTAAAGTATATCTTTATGCATTATGACTAAGAAATTTGAGCTCCTGCACTTAGTCGGCTTTTTAATTAAACTTGACGACTAATTTCAGAAGCAGCCGCAACGATGTCAACGCCCAACAAGCCAAGCGAACAATGCCCGAAAAACGTTCGCAAATTAAAATTAATGTACCCTGGTCTTTGGCTCGTTTCAACACAACGGAAACAATGATTTGTTAGCTAAATTAATGGGCCGCAATACACGTTCAATGTTCCTTGGCGGGATATGTTTATGATTCAACAATGTAGACTAAACAATTTCCATCCCAAATGAAAAACTTATACGAGGGTTATTTTTTAAACGTAGTAGGAACGTTGGCCGCTGCAGGGGAGAAAATAGTGAACTGGGGCTTCACTGAAAATAAGCAAACTAAATGCGACTGCGGAGCCCCATTGCAGTCAATGGCACTTCTGATATCATGTCCTCTTGTGCCCAACACCTGCAGCGGGGAGGAACTGAATTCTTCGTCATTTTTTGCTATCGCCAAACACTGACAAACGATAATTTTGTAACTAATATATACGAAAATGCCGTGTAATGCCGGCTTAGAATATCATCATACCATTTCTTTTCCGTGGGCATCGTAAGAGGTGATTTAGGGACTTGAGGGTTACATGTATATTGCAATTTAAGCGATGAGCTGACAACCTGTCTCTATGGTGATACACAATTATCTGAATGTCTCTCAAATATTTGTAAGACGGCTGACTAAGCTCTGCCTACCCCGCAAGGGATAAAAGCGTAATATGAGTATGTATGTATACATACAAGCATACATATATCACGCTTATATCCATGGGTAGGCAGAGCGTTGAAGGCCTTAAAAATACGGTCACTATCGCCACGTCTGTCAAATATTTGAGAGCTGTTTCAGTAAAATCGTTTATCACCATAGCTACAGGTTGTCAGCCTGTCGCGTAAATTGTAATACAATAATGAAACCATTAGAGTCCCTTAGTCGCCTCTTACGACTCATGAAGTGACTACGCGTGAGGTTGTTCGTTGGTGAAGGTATTTTATGGTTAAACACTACAAGTCAAAAGTAAAGTTGAAGACCTGTATGTATGTACGGTTTGTTTACTTGGCGCTTGTGTCCGCGCTTACAAGGAAACGGTCACAACTACTACTTTGGATCGAAAATGCCTCCCAAGACAGGTCTAGCTAGGATAACCCAGGTGTGTGTAAGCCTTATTGTGTATCGCTATAGAGACAGGTTGTCAGCCCATCGCCTATAAAATTGCAATAGTAACCCACGAGTTCCTTAGTCGCCTCTTACAACACGCCGTAAGTGGCGACTAAGGGTCTTGAGGGTGTGTATTGCAACACAATTTTACGAATGACCCTCTAATATTCGTCAGACGTGGCGTAAATGTCAGTTTTTTGCGACTGCCTACCCCGCAAGGAATTATAGGCGTGATATGTGTATGTATGTATCTATGTACGACACCTACGGGAAAGAAATGGGGTGATGCTATTCCAAGCCGACATCACGCTGTTGTGATATCCAGAATAATCCAGTTCTGTCCCTTTCAGGCCGCCGCCTCGTGACTAACGCTGATGCAGCTTCGAGATAAACGATATTATTTACACGGGAATACCATCTTTTACCGCTCAAACTGTGACCGAAAAGTAAGGACGATGGGGCACCGCAAACATGCGAATGAAGTTAATTATTTATAGTATCCTCTCTGCAAGTATGTATAAGTGGCGCTGAAAAGACTTCGGTCAGGAGTCGGTAAGTGCAACGAACTCAGGAAAAAATGGGGCTTCTCCGAGAACGACAAGTGTGAGTGCGGCGCTATACAATCTATGTCGCACTTATTGTCGTACCCCACCTCTCCGTTTCCTGTACCCAGGATGGCCTTTTCAGCGCCAACCAACGAGCCATCGATGTGACCACGTTTTAGGCTTATATACTCTGAAGATCCACATTTTGCCATTGACCCGTTAAGGAGAAGAAGTGGGTGATATACACATGCTTATACAAAACTCTTCGACTCGGTATTCTCGCATGACCGAGCAAGAAAACAAAATACTGCTCTAAGCTTGTCAAATTGAAAAACAAATTTTAAAAACACTTTCCGTATTAGGCATTAAATGTTTTAGAAAATTTGCAAGTTTTTCTACAGTATTTGAACTTGCGACTTTCGCCATTACTAGTGGTGACGCTTCTTCCAGCTGGGATACCGCGGCTCATCCATTGCCCGCGAATTTTGTTGCAAGTGTATCTTAATGCCAGTATGCGGCAGAAAACTTTTCAGTTTTCTTTGCAGTGCTCTAAAAAACATCTTTTTCATTGTTTCCATGTGTGTGTTTGGTAGCGTACGCGCACAAATTAAACGGAGGGCGTGAATGGGGTGTCTCAAGTGTGTGTGTGTGTCAAGGCTCTGTATTACCTGCCATTGCGATTTTTTTCTTATTTTCATTTACGCGATCCATCTTCTAAATTCTTTGGTCAGGCCGCACAAACGATAAAAGAAACCGGCCATTCTACTCGGCCGTGGTTTATAGTTTCATCTCGACGCCGGGAATCGAACGAAATTGCTATAAATTGTACTGATTCGATCGCGCTTTTTGTGGTGAACAAAAAACTTGGTTAGTTTTGTTTTGATTATAGTGAAAAAACGAAAATTGTCTAAAAGGTACTAAGTTTGTTGCTACAACATAGGAAACAAAGGACGATAAAACAGGAGAGACTATTTGAAAGGTTACTTTCACTAAAAGGCAGGACAAGGCACTTCGTGAGCAATAAGGTTCGAGTGCCATCTGCGCAAATGAAGGGTCACCAGGCAAATGGGCACCAACCCTTAATTAAACCCAACAAATTTCTAATCACGTGCGCGCTGTAAAGAAAGTGCCGTCTTGCTGATGTGTCGAGAAAGTTGATACTATGAAAAGAATCGGATTAGATATTCCTTTGTTAGTTTGATTTGTAGTTAAACATATACCCAAAAATGAAATTAAAAATGTCAATCCAGGGGCCGTACTTCGCTATTTAAAAACGTCGTAGTTGTGGTTCAATAGAGTGTCAGTTGGATGATTGTGATCGTTTCGTATTCCGCGTGTATACCGCTAACAGTTTAAAGTATAGAAAATCCCAATATCAATTGAATGACATTGAGTTTGGATGGCACTACAATGACTAAATAATAAAAGAATCGAGGGCCAGTATTTAAGGAAATATGAATCCAATGGACTACCGAACACCGAAGATAGCTCATAATTCTTCTGTACTGACTAACTTGCATTTATAAGACAGAAAATATCAGCAACTCTCTACTACCCAGTAGTTATTTTGTTCCGAGGAGTTCGTGCTACAAATGCAAAACCAGCCTTAACATCAAATAATGATGCGGTCATGTGATTTACGCACAGCTGGGATCAAAACCTTACTGGGCCTTAGAACCTTGAGGAACTCATCTGGGAAGGGCTGAATCTACTTATAGGTTGTAATATAGACTTGGGCAAACTTGGGTATGTTCTACAACAAAATGATTCGAGCGCAAAACAACATACATGCGGAAACTTAAAAAATCTGTTGCAATGAAATGCCCCGCTCGCGTCGGGGAACATTTTGCACGAATAAATACACGTACCACCAACGTTTCGTTTCGTGATTAACGAGTGGAATTGTGGTTATTGTACCTGATGATTGACGAAATCCAGTGGAATGCGGCCATGGCATGGATACTTACCTGAAAACAACAAATATATTATTAATACAAAAAAAATAAAGAACTGTGTCTGATATGCACTTCTTGACTTATAAAAAGTTCAACAAAATGGGTCAAACAACACAAAAAATGCAATGAATATAAATTTATGGCATTTTTATTGTTTTAGCGGCTGCATATAGTACTTGAGTGTGCAGCCGGCATCGAAGTGTTCAAGTGGGTCTCCCCACACTCCTCGAAAAGAGCTGTAGGTTGACTTTTTTTAAAATCCATACAATCGATCGTATTTGCTTCAGAATTAAATATACTTTTGAATGACAAGGGCAAATTTAGACGCCGCCAGTACAAATTGTTTACGACAGCCAAAAGGCCAATAAGATCGCCCATTGTGGTCAATAACGAATAATTGAAAAATGCTTACAAATTCGATTGCGTAGTCGACCGCGGGAATATTTCGTATGATTTACGATTGGGGTGTTCAAAATGCCATCACGCTTCATTCCCGTATCCGGAGTAAAATACGGCTTTTTCGTTATTCTGTTTCTCGTTTTGTTTTCGTTCGTGCAAACGACATGGAAGTGCAAATTGGAGTTTTACGAGACCCACCTCACAGCGGATATTTTTAGTTCGAACACAAGGTCTTGTGCACATGGAACAATGGCATTAACGAAGGTTGAAAAGGAAGTTCTATGTTAGAGCACTGTTATTTTTAAAAGCCCTGTTGGACTTGTGAAAGGGAACGAAATTAAATGCAGGTAAATTACGTTTTCGACTCTCAATCTGATGGCTTTTAGGGAAATGATAAGGAATGTATGTAGATTTATAAACAACGCGCTGTGTAACTGTGAGAGGAAGCGGTGATGGAACACGAGCCATTCGAGAGCAAAAGCTAGTCAGGATAATATATTTGTAATCATCGATCAATAGGGCATTGTGGTCGTGCCGGCGCCGCCGCCCGCCTATCCAAGCGTGAAAATGTAAACCGATCGAAACAGGAATGCAGCGATAAGTGAATAGGGCCTAATTAACGAAAGGGCCGTTGATAGATAATAATGGCCGCCACTCTGCAGGTCACGAAGCCAAGGGTCCAACCGACATCTGTTGGCTCGGCACACGTTGCCAACAGATGCATGCAATTTATTCACATTGGTTTTGGTTGAACATTGATTTCCATACGAGTTAAACAAAATCCACTCATCCACACAGTGAAAAATATATACGGAGGAATAATGAAAAATCTGTGGAAAATTAAATTTTCAATGCGAAGCCGCGAGGGAGAATACATGATGAATATGAAAACAATGAAGAAAACAAAACATCTCTTGTGAATATATCACACCACACAAACGAATGGCGTTGCCTAAATAAATGCTGTCGTCGAAAATATTCAGTATAATGATGCCAGGTTCATATGCTTTCATGAAGGTTTTGCTCTGTTTAATAGAGAAAGGGGGAGGGTTGAACATCTGTTCTGCACAACATCACAAAGTTATTCTAAAATGATAAGCGTGATAACACACGTTCGCTAATGCACCGCCCCGCGTATTAAATTACATTAAACATATTATGCTGAGATTACAATGAATGCATCATTACTTATACAACACGAGGGGGCCTAACTATAGCGTTAAACCCAGATTGTGGCGGCACGTGCACAAAGATACGAAAGTACGGTTTTAATTGCAACAGTTCAATTTTGGAGTCAGAACAACGTGATAATTTCCAAAAAATGTGACTTTTATGGTTTACTAGCTTTTACCCGCGACTTCGTCCGCGTTAGATAGTGTTTTTAGGCACAGGTTCTAAAGTAGATATGTATATTCATAGTAAGTATGACAGTGATATTAGACCAGTTCTTATCTCTACTGTTTAAGGACGACTTGCTTGCTTCTGTTGTTAAAGGGACAATTCAAAATTTGCTATCCGGTGTACTGCCCTGAGAGATCAATATTTATAACCATTGAATACAAAAGTCAGTAGATAACAAAAAAATCCTCTGATAAAGTTGCCAATATCCTTTCTCAACTTATTCCCATCATACTGAACAACTTTTGTTTTGGAACCATGCCTGTATCTCTAATAGTTTACCTGGGCTCCTGATGGTACACCTGGTGGTCTACATAAGGTACTCCACATCCTCAATGTCCTTGTGAAAAGAAGCGGCCCATCATAATGAACAACTTTTGTTTTAGAACCATGCCTGTATCTCTAATAGTTTAGCTGGGCTCCTGATGGTACACCTGGTGGTCTACATAAGGTACTCCACATCCTCAATGTCCTTGTGAAAAGAAGCGGCCCATCATAATGAACAACTTTTGTTTTAGAACCATGCCTGTATCTCTAATAGTTTAGCTGGGCCCCTGATGGTACACCTGGTGGTCTACATAAGGTACTCCAGATCCCCAATGTCCTTGTGTAAAGAAGCGGCCTATCATACTGAACAACTTTTGTTTTAGAACCATGCCTTTATCTCTAATAGTTTAGCTGGGCTCCTGATGGTACACCTGGTGGTCTACATAAGGTACTCCACATCCTCAATGTCCTTGTGAAAAGCAGCGGCCCATCATAATGAACAACTTTTGTTTTAGAACCATGCCTGTATCTCTAATAGTTTAGCTGGGCTCCTGATGGTACACCTGGTGGTCTACATAAGGTACTCCAGATCCCCAATGTCCTTGTGTAAAGAAGCGGCCTATCATACTGAACAACTTTTGTTTTAGAACCATGCCTTTATCTCTAATAGTTTAGCTGGGCTCCTGGTGGTACACCTGGTGGTCTACATAAGGTACTCCAGATCCTCAATGTCCTTGTGAAAAGAAGCGGCCTATCATACTGAACAACTTTTGTTTCAGAACAATGCCTGTAACTCTAATAATTTAGCTGGGCTCCTGATGGTACACCTGGTGGTCTACATCTGTACTCCAGACCCTCGAATGGTGATAAAAAGTAGCCTATGTCCGTTCTCGGTATGCTAGCAATCTCTGTGCCAAGTTTCATGAAGATCGGTTCAGCGGTTTGGCCGTGAAAGCGTAGCAGACAGACAGACAGACAGACAGAGTTACTTTCGCATTTATAATATTAGTGTGGATAGTGTGGATAATGAGCGGTGAGGAAAAAAAACGGCCGCTCAGTCACGATACAATCTCGTAAAGAGCCGCCATAACGGAAACGATGAGGTAATGTAAACGTGAGGCTGGGCTGGCTGGGTACTAAATGGACTTGGTCAGTCCCGCCTTTTAAATGGGGCAGAGGTTCAAGGTCCTTGGCCAAGTAATGGTAGCTACAACTCTTGAAATTCGAAGCATAAAAGTGTAAAAAAAACATTAAGGAGTAGGCAGGCACCTTCCCAAAATTCTATGGTTTCACGATGGTTTGGTAGTTAATTTAACTAGTTCCCAAAAGTGGTCTTCACCTTTGCCTCACGATGTTGAGGTATGTCGTGTGGTGCCAGCTAAGAATAGTATCACCCCAATTATAACCGTGGGTGTCGTAAAAAGCGATTAAGGATCGACCAGGGAACGGGCAGCAGCGTTCCCTGTGAATGCAACATCTTGCACTGCGCTCGCCAATTCGCCTACCAAGCGTCGTAAATATGGCAATATCCCCCGGCCAATGGTCACTTTGGACTATTGCGACTATTAATATAACGTATTTAATGTAATATGCAGCAACGAATAGTGCTTCGACATCCGGTTTCATACAACTTACATACATACATACACACACATATCACGCCTATTATCCCTTGCCCTTGCGGGGTAGGCAGAGCGTAAACGACCGCAAAAACGGACATTTACGCCACGTCTGACATATATTTGAGGGTCATTCGGAAAATTGTGTATCACCATAGTGACAGGTTGTCAGCCCATCGCCTAAAATTGCAATACACACCCTCGAGTCCCTTAGTCGCCTCTTACGACTCCCACGAAAGAAATGGGGTGTTGCTATTCTAGGCCGGCATCACACAGCAAAATGGGGTGATGCTATTCGAGGCCGGCATCACACAGCAAACAACTTCTTCGTCATTAACACCGGATCTGACAATATACTGCAACGTCTTGCTGCATATGGCAGAACCAGCTTAGCTTTTAAAGAGCTTTTTTAAAGGACTACCTTGCATTGTTATTAAAAAAAAATTGACGCAATCAGACGCTGTTTAAATTATTTTTCCATACGATTTGCCGTTGTCTAACGACTTAAGACTGTGTACCTTTTGTTGTGATGTTATTACATCGCTAAGCACTTTCAGCTTAGAACGGCCCTGGATGTTTCGAGTCACTGTGTGACAGCCGCGCCGTAGACCGTGACGGACAGTCGGCGGGACATTACGAATGCATTACATTCGAAATTCGGAACCCCCCAATAACTCACTGTCCCCAATTTTGAACACGGTTAATAACATTAGTTGAGCCGAGTTGAACAATTAAGTGTTTTTGTAATTAACTTCTAATTCCTCCAAACGAGTTGTTTAAATGTTTTGACGTAATTAATACTGGTGGTGCGTATTTGCATTTTAATTTGGAATAGTTTTTTATAAAATGTTTGTTCTTAGCTATAATATATAGTTTAGAATAGCTATAGCCGTGTGATGGTGGCTTTAGAATAGCTCATCCTATTTCTTTCCCTTAGAAGCCGTAAGAGGCGACTAAAGGACTCGAGGGTGTGTTTTGCCATTTTAGGCGATGGGCTGACAACCTGTCACTACGGATATACACAATTTTCCGAATGCTCCTTAAATATTTGTGAGACGTGGCGTAAATGTCCCTTTTTGAGGCCGTAGGCGCTCTGCCTACCCCGCAAGGTTTATAGGCGTGTGTATGTTTTAAATAATATTTAAAGTAAGGCAGCTGCAATGGACTATGACCTAGTAAGAATATTCTCCACGTGTTTCACAGCTCACAGTAGTTGCTCTTTGAAAAGAGTGCAGAATGACTATAAGTATGTAGTTCGACCCGGGACATACAATCACAGTAGATCACCAATCATCTGCCGCGTTACTCGTTGACTGCACAAAGAGTTCATCCGATGCACATTGCACATGCCCGTCGCATTGTTGTTGACTGTCGAGCGCAACAATTACGATACTCGACAACCCGAAATTTAAATATGAAACGTATGATCACAAGGCTGAACGACAGTTGTTTTATTTTCTAACGCTGGAGAAATAAGAGTAACTTTTACTGGAATCGCGTTAATTTAGGACATATGAATGAAGATTAGTAACATATAATAATATGTATAGCACATTTAGCAAGCCTTTATACTTTGCGGGGTAGTCAGAGCGTAACCGCCGTAAAAACGGTCATTTAGGCCACGTCTGAAAAACGTTTGAGGGCCATCCAGAAAATTGTTTACCACCATAGGACAGGTTTTCAGCCCATCCCGTCAGATTTCAATACACATATAACCCTCGAGTCCCTTAGTCGCCTCTTACGAAACCCACAGGAAGGAAAAGGGGCGATGCTATTCTAAGCCGGCATCACACGGCACATGATACATAGAAAACGAGTCAAAATTCCAATTAATGTATCAAGTCGGGTATAATAAAATTTGGTGTGAACGATATTAAATTACATGTAATTTAGGTAATATCGGGGAGGTGAGGGCCTGTAATTAATTTTTGAGATAATAACACGGAAAGACGCGAATCTCGCTAAAATTTCTGCTCGCCTCTTTTGCCGCAATATTTGGTGACCCAAATTCATATAATATCATGCACCCTAAACACGCCGGCTGTTTTTTATGCCATCCGTTAAATAAGCCCATAGGCAAGTTTGAAGAGGGCTAGATAATGCACGAATTACAAACCATATGTGGACGCATGAATCAATTCAATTGCATTTATGAATGAGGTTGTATCAGTTTTATAGTTTGACATGTGGTAGAGTGGCTTTTTAAATACAAATAAAAACCTTTTGTTTCCTATTGCATCTGTTACTGTGTCTACACACTTTCGACTTCATCAGCAATCCAAGTAGATAGGAAAGAATAAATGTTATTATTATATCCTTTATTTCATTAAAAAAGGAAACATACAGTTCAAACTTTAAGATAAAATAACAGGCGAGATTATCCCTTTAAGAGATCTCTTCCAGCCCACCCAGTGGGGGAGAAAGATGGGAACAGATACAAAGAAAAATAAAAGATAATACTGAAATTAATAGTAATACACATATAAGCAAGGATGATAAAAATAAACTAATACATAATAATAAGTACATAAATTTTTCTATTTGTCTCTCTTTGAATGTAATGGTTCCAGGCGGAAGAGATCGCTGCAAGCGATAAGACCTGCTTACTTTAAGTTTTAAGTTTTCTGTATTATTTAGTCTCTGTTGTGTATGTTGTAAGCAATAAAGTGTTAATCTATCTATATAGTACATGATTATAATGTTATATCTCAATGAACAATATAATGATGATGTTAAATGCTTTTTTTGCCTTTTTTTTAAATAGGTTGTGAAACACTCTTGTATAGTACCTACTAGGAAGCTTGTGAACGTTTTCCAATTTCAAGTTAAATTCAATAAGGCATATTTCGGTTTATATCATAGCTTGAGGGCACGACTCTATAAGGTTATACTCGTATCTTGGGTCCGTCGATTTCAGTGCCCGTGTTTATTTTCCGGGTGGTTACTCCTGTCATATACGTTTAGAAAGGTCGGGCTCTCGGGCTTGCAAGCAATTTAAAATATTTTGAACGCCCTTAAATACGGCGTGTAAGGGACAGCCCTTCGAATACTTATACGGTGCTAGCAGACCATGAAACTGAACAAACTTACCCTAGGAACAACGACAAAAAAAATGACCACTCATACAAAATTCGATCAGCTGACTGCACAACTTGCCATGAGAGAATATTTCAGGAAACGTAAAAAAAAATACTTCCCATTAATAAGTATCTATTCGGAGGGCTGTCCCTTACACCCTGTATATTAGACACGAGCGCGGCAACATTTTGTTTACCACTAGCGGCCCCATAGCGACCCGCTGCTTACCGTTTTCCCGCGGGAATAAGAAATTTTACCACGCAATTGTTATACATAGGTGAGTAGTTATCTATATATCTATATACATATAATAAAATTATATTTTCATTGATTTAGTTTACGGCGATGTTTCTCAATTAATGAAAGTAGAATAAATGCGGTAGAAATGAGAGCACTAAGAAGTATGATTGGTGTGAAATTGAGTAACAGTATAAGGAATAGCGTGATAAGAGAACGTCGCGGTATAAAAGAAAACGTAGTGACTGGTACAGAAAAAGGAATGCTGAGATGGTTTGGTCACATTGAGAGAATGAATGAAAGAAGATTAACGAAACAAGTGTATATGGCGAGTGTGGATGGGAACGTTGGCAGGGGAAGACCAAGACGCACGTACTTGGATCAGATCGCGGACGTTCTAAAGAAAGGTCAGGTCAAGAGTACCCTTAACCGACGAGCATGTATGAAAATATTGATGCATGTTGAAGAAGCGAAAGAGGTATGTCAGGATCGTAGCAAGTGGAAAGATGTAGTCTCTGCCTAACCCTATGGTAAAGAGGCGTGATTATTTGTATGTATGTATGTTCTCAATTAATACATCAAGACAATTCATGGCTTTGTAGGAAAGCAATACTTACGCCCAAAACCGACCAAGCCGCTGCCATCAACCAAACTATTCTCGAAAGCATTGAAGGAGACCAAGTGGTATACCAGTCTATAAATACAGTGGTAGACCAAAGTTACGTTATAAATTACCCGGTTGAATTTTTAAACTCTCTTGCTGCACCTGACTCCCCGCACATAAAATTACTTTGAAAGTAGGCATTCCCATAATGTTGCTTCGAAATTTAACACCCCTAAACTAGGCTAAAAGTAATTGCACTTCGAAGTAATATCATAGAAGCGGAAATTCTTACGGGTTGTAGATCTGGTGAAGTAGTATTTATACCATGCATACCGCTAATCCTAAATAATATCCGATTTCAATTCAAGCGCGTGCAGCGTGGAAACTTCCCGTTACTCCATGTTTTGCGATGACCATTATCAAGTCGCAAGGTCAGACACTTCGTATAGTTTTTCATCTTCTGTTGGCGCATACGAGAATATCCCTTGGCGAGACGAAGTTCGCGGGCACCAGCTAGTAGAGTTATAAATAAATAAAAACATATCAAATCCCTTGCGTAGTTTTAAAGATTTTAAGCACGTGCTTTCACACTCGCACTGCTATTATATAGCTTCATCATCATTATCGTATGATTTGACGTCATCTGCATCATCATCATTATATTATTCTACACGTTACTTTGAGTCGATCATGAAGAAATCAATAATTTTATTATAACCAGAATTATTTAGGGCTTATATAGTTAGTGGAGCAATTGAACGGTATTCAAATCCACGCAGTTATTTTACCCGACTGCAACAGAAGGAGGGTGATGTCTTTTTATTTCTTGT
Organism: Tuta absoluta; assembly: GCA_027580185.1. Taxonomy (NCBI): domain Eukaryota; kingdom Metazoa; phylum Arthropoda; class Insecta; order Lepidoptera; family Gelechiidae; genus Tuta; species Tuta absoluta. The sequence continues at coordinate 4,443,557 of JAQAHW010000004.1, forward strand.
TTTGCTTACAGATCATGACATTCACCAGCTACTTACTATTCACTAACCGCACCAAAAAATGTCTTCTCTAAGAAAAACATACCTATAAATTAAATAAAACAGCCACTTGGATATTATCCCGCTTCTGCGAAGATTATAACTCATCATCCGTCCAACTTGGGTAACAAAAGCCAAGGACGGAACACATAAACTGAGAAATGTTTGTCCTATTCTCGGCCTTATAAGGAAGCGTTCGGAAACATAAAACCGAGTTAACAGCGCGTAGGGAAGAGCTCAATACTGCGAAATGACAAATCCGTTATTGCTTAAAGTGCTAAAATATCAATAAATGTTTGAGCATAATATACTCACGAATTGAATGCTCCTACGTATCAATTGGCGATAACATCGGCTGCGTTTCTATAGGGTGGAATTTTACTAGTGACCGATAGCGAAATCTTAAGAGGGGCTGGTGATAAGGAACAACTTTTCCCAAAAAACAAATACTTTTTCCATAGTAGGTATCTCAAAATCAGCTGATCGCCAATTTTGTATTTTGACCTATGTACCTTGGGGTAACTTATTCCTTATCACCAGCCCAGCCCGTCTTAAGTTTTCGCTATCGGTCACTAGTACAATTTCACCCGATATATTGCATCCTAAGATACTGTTTTACTGAATAAAGTCAAAACATTGTAAAAAGAAACAATGAAACAAAACGTACCTCGATCAAATCGGGGACGTGCTATGGAAAGGTATGAAAAGATTGATGAATGTAGAGGAGACGAAAGAAGTATGCACGGATCGTAGTAAGTGGAAGGAAATAGTCTCTGCCTACCCCTCCGGGAGTGGTTTATGTATGTATGTATCAAAACAGTAAATCACCTTGTATATGAGCGTTTCTTCAAAAGACGTCTCGTTGATGGTTACGAGCTTCAGTATGCTTTGAGTAAGCCACTTTCTCTCCATAAGGAGACCCTTCATGTTTCATAACGTCTTACACAAAGTTAAGCTTTTGACACACTGGGATATTTGTCTGTATAGTGAAATAATACAGATTAATGTGCAGCGTGTCTCTTGCGGCCTCAGAGCAAATGTTTCCACCACACGAACAAGTAACCATAATGGAGTCATGAAAACTCGTCGCAACTGATTGAGATTTCGCTTTTGTGTTTTGCTGTGCTCAGACAGGGTTCGCGCAAATCACAACTAAATACACTAGATATTATTTTAGTTACATTTTACAGTGCTTTTTACACGACTGCCCAACCAAAAAGGAGTGTAATGTTATTAGAGTTCATGTACGTACATATATGCAATTCTTTAAAGAACTGCAACTCGTTAACCCCAGATTCGAATGGTAATTGTATCGGAAGAATACTTACATTATCCCGAGTGTCATAGGCTAGGCTTTATCTCAGAAAGAAGTCGTGTTTTAGTTATAATGCTTGTTAATAATAATAAAAATAATAATAATAGTACTTTATTTTGCCAACTCAGGACCACTTGTTAGTATTTACAAACACACTTAAAAACTATGTTATATAATTAAAAACTTACATCTAAAAAAAAACATGAAAGAAAGGCCTATATATGTTTAATGCCCCAAGCCCTTCTCACCAAAGAATGTAGTGTTTTATGCGTCTACTTGCTAACTTTTATTTAGAGCAAAAGAAATCAACGAGTCTTTCATGATCAAACTTTCATGATTAGGATAATCGTAGGGTTCCCTTCGAAAGTTGTCCTTATTCTAGGCCCTTGGCTTGCATTAGCAGTAGGATTACATTACGACACGTGTACATAAAACGCCTCTGTTATAACAACCGCAGCGAGGCGTGATTTCGTACGCGGCACGCATTGTTAATGTGTTCCTGCCTTTATTTTTGATTGGTATGAGCTATTTAAAGCTATTATATTGTTGGCAGTCATTAGTGAAGAATAATAAACGCATTTCTCATTGTACTTCAATACTCCATATCATTTTTGTGTGTTTCGGTAGCCCTTTCCTCTCACGTCGTAAAACGAACAGTCCCTTTGAGAATGTTGTCGCATTGAATGAGGAGATGACACGTTTGAAGACATATCGTATATCATGTTTACACGGTTGTTTGTTGCTCCTACTGGTCTTGGTCTGTTTGTATTGTAAGTAGAGTTGAACATACTGGTTCGAAATGGAACTTCTGTAAGTAAAAGTGAGTTTTTTTTAATTACTGGACTGTAGGATTTGATCCCCGGGTCTTTGAAACCTACACCTGACTGGTTGGTGGGGAGCAAGGGCTCACCCGGAGAAGTTTGAGGCGCGACTGGGCTTCGGAGTTGTTCTGGGAAGAACGGATTGGAATGAATCTACCTAGTACATGCCGGCAGTGCCTAAAATGGAAAACAAATGATGGACCTCCGCGCCCCCGCCGGCAAGGGCGTTGGTTGCTTGAAGAGCTTGTTGAGTGTGATCTACTCGGCTATGGCTGCAAGTAAAAGTGAGTACCTACCAACTCGCTAGCTGTACAAGGAGTTTTTAGGCAAAAACGTATGTCAATTGATATAATCTGCATCACGCGTTATATATCTGTCCTTCGCAGTATATTAATAAGGATCTTTATAAATAAAGCCAATAAATAGAAAACGAAAGGCCCCAGCCTAGAAAAGTATTTCGGCTGTGTGGTTATCCATGAGAGACAGGCCATTAAGCAATAATCGAAGTCAAAAGGCTAAGAAGGGGTATAAAAAATTACATAGAATAAAAAACTGAGAGCAGTGATATAAGCAAGACTGTAAAGTGGGATAGTAGGTACAGTCAAAATCAGGGTGGGTTAGACAGTGAAGACTTTGGAACGTTCTTATTACGTGACCGCAAGACTTACATTTACATTGGCAGTTCGAGTGTCTTGCCTGACGTGAGTTTGACTGTACATGACATGCTTTAAAATAAAGAAATACGGCCCAGTCGGCGGTTTCATTCGCGGCTAACCGTTTTGCCATGAAAAAACTGTTTGTATCACACATGTAAATCCATTAAAAAGGACCACATCATTATCAGTTGCGTAGTTTTAAAGATATGAGAAAACATATGGACAGAGAGACACGGAAAGCGACATTGTTGTGACTATGTAGAGAATTGATGGGGAGAGTGCAAGTTACGTAACTTATTACACTGGTAGGTTTATAATGCGCACTGCTAAAGAGTGGATCTCACTACCTGCGTCTGTGTTTCCAAACGCATACAACCCTAATCTCTTCAAAGTAAGAGTGAACAGGCTTCTTCTGGGTGAGCTCGCTCCATCTTAGACTCTGTCTCTGTCCTATGACCTGGACTAGAGTCAAGAGCAAACCCATCGTTAATAAAAAAAACATTCCAAACCTCATCCTGAAATATTCATCTATCGTTCTCGGACAATGCTAAAAGAACCAGCTCGTAGGCTGTCTGGTTTCTTGACGATATGACATGCTCGCCGCGGGCGCCGGCTGTCTACTACAGTCTTTCGAGTCAAAGATATGGCTCCAATGAAGGTTAAAATTAAAGTGAAATGATAGGTACCTCCTGCTAGATATGTAGTTAAAATATATTTCATGTTTACAATTACTTAATTTTTTTTGCCGAGCCTTAAATAAATTTCTTAGGACCATTTGAACCACCCTAGTAGCACCACCAGTGATACTTAATAGTTAAAATATCTTTACAGTTAATACCACTGAATTCACTTTCTAAGTAATTTAGGTACACTATTTTATCATCATTTCGTCAGGCTATTTCAAGCCAAAATTGGATTTTATATTTACAACAAGCTGGGCAGTTAAAAAACCACAAAACGTTAACAACTTCTTATACTTACTATTTAAAAACATCCATAAATAACATAATTTTAAGTAGTAAACGTATTCTTATTAGTATTCTATGGCTCTTCTGGTTATTGTAGAGCTGTGGTTGAAATCGTCAATAGCTCGCCGCCGTAATCTGGTTTCTATATCCGAATGTTGGAGGGCTGCTGTAATAAAAATTGGAATCAACTTGGCGCAGCACCGGTTCTACGGGTTGTATTGCCTCATGGCTTGCTCCGGCACCGAATAAAGGACGCTTCAAATAAGCTTAATAGACCGTTGTGTATCCGATAGAGAGGCGGGTTAGGTATTTGCTTGTTGCATTTGGTAGGTTGCATGCTCTAACTTAATTGATTTTGATTAGGTAATAGTCATGTCTGATTTTCTTTTAATAGAAATAATATGACAGGAAGCTAAGAGTACCCAGTATAGCTCATAGAAATGAGTGATGACCCTGACATTGATGAAATAATCTGTTAAAGTACTTACAAGTTTGAAACGATAAATTTTATTTTTATTAAGAAGAAAGCTGATATTATAAAATTTCTGGATCTTCCCTTTACGAACCACAATTTGGAATTTAGGAAACCGCGACAAAGCCTTACCGCATTCGCTGTAAGAAATATGGTTCGTCGAGCGAATAAGAAAACGGTTTGCCAAGCAGTGGTTCCGCACAGTTTCATACTACTGTTTACACAAAGGGTGGCAGCGCCGGGAGATATCAAATGTCTCTGGAAATGCGCACTCCGTTTGAACCAGTTCATCGTTAATCACATTAATTACAATTGTACTGATTACCTAGTCGACGACGATCTATGTGTTTACTACCTGTTTCAAACAGAAAACCGACACTACCCAAACAAATTTATTGTAATTCGATTGAGATAGCTGTTGAACTCTATTAAAGAGACGTCTGTAACACATTATTCTGTTTAAAGATGAGATTATTAGAGACAAGCAAGCTACGTAAGAAAGTTAAGACGTATTTATTGTTGCTTAATGTTTTAAGCCTAAAAATAAAATAATGAGGGGCGCGGAAGCGTGTGGTACATCGGTTCACACCTTACCCGTGTAATGTCATGTAGTGGATTACCTTAAGGAACACCGTAAGCTATTTCTGTTTATTTGGGGTGCCATGCCACCCGCACTTCTAAACAATTACTTTTCACTCAAAAGTCTTACACTAAAAATAAAACAATCTTTCGCCTCTAAACAGAAACAACATGCAGCGCTTGAGACAGAAAACATTCTTACCTAGTTGCTATAGTATAGAGACCACCCACACATACATACATCAGCCTATTGCAGTCCACTGCTGGACGTAGGCCTCCTTCAGGGTACGCCATAGGGCACGATCTCTCGTTTTCGCCATCCAGTCTCTACCAGCCGCCTTTTTTAAGTCATCGGTCCGTCTGGCCGAAGGTCGTCCAACGCTACGCTTGCCGAGGCCTGGCCTTCACTCGATCACACAGAGTCCATGCAGAGACCACACGCAGTCGAAGAACTTAAAGTTATGTTAAACAAATACAATGAAAAAGATATACTACACTATTTAAAGACTAGTAAACTTACGTACCTGCTTTGCATGACGACACAAAAATGTTACGCAACAAAAAATAAATAAAAATCTTCGTAAGCGTCCTAAGAGGCGCGTCATGCGTAGGAGTTAGATGTATAAAGTCGGAAGAGCTGACGAAACCTTGACCTCATGGATGGCCTACGTGGGTAACTATCTAACTGTACTCGAATGCATCAGTAAAACAAGAAATAGCCAACAGACATGCTAAACAAAATTCATCAACAATAAAACAAAAGTATTGCCTAAAGAAAGAACTGTAAAATTAACGGCTATAACGGCATCTTTATTAGAATACCTAGTCATTTCGAAATAACTGCTAGGTATAACTGCTGTATGATATGTTTGCCGTATGGTGCCGGCTAAGAATAGCATCACCCCAATTCTGCTCGAGGGTGTCGTAAAAAGCGAATAAGGGATAATCATCCAGGGAATGTAACATCTTGCACTGCGCCCGGCATATCGCCTGCCAATCGTGGTGAGTATGGCAACTATTGGCAACACCCCCCAATACGGGGAGATCCATGCCCAACAGTGGACTGTTGTGGCTGTTAACGTTAACGTATATCTGCTATTGATCAGCGGAATCAAAATCAGAATTGAAACACTGGAAATTTACGGAATTACAGTAACGGCTACTAAATAAAATAAAAAGGCATGAAATTAAAACATAGGTATTTAAACATAATACAACTACAACAGCCTCAACAGTCCACTGATGGACATGGGCCTCTCCCTTTATTGGGGGTATTTGCCATACTCACCACGCTTGGCAGACGATTTGGCGAGCGAAGTGCAACGTGTGATAGATGTTCACAGAGAACGCTACTGCCATTCCCCAGATTCATCCTTAGTCGCCTTTTGACACCCACGGGCACAAATGGGGTGATGCTATTCTAAGGCGAAATCACACGGCCAAACATAATAACCCCCTATTTTCTTTAACAGGCACATAGAATGTTCAAGCTCCTTTGGGTCTCTTTCAGCTTTTACAGTATGCTCGAGAAGAGAACCTTCAACCTATGTCTTCTTATCGTTCCCAGTCCAAGGTGGAAGGTATGTAATAGACCCAACATTTCCAGAGAAATGCAAGCATGAAAGTTGAATAGCAGCTAAACCCGTCCAACAGGAATTGAGATGACGTGGTTGACATGATTACTAGCTCTTATACGCGTAATGCCTAGTAATGATGTAATACCATTACTAAATGCGACCAGATGTAGACAAGTTTATCCTGTAAGAAGGAATTGTTGGTATCAAATATTTTTTTGAGTTTGCACAACTATTACGCATCAAAATAAAACAATTTTAAACGGATTTAAGTTGTGTTTATTTTGGATTTTAAAATTCCTATGTTTCAAACTGTTAACAGAGCTCGTGGTCACGGATGACTAAGGTGTTAGGCGTCATTATTTAGAATTTAAATAATTTTTGTTCTGCCGCCATCTAAGTTAGTTTCTAAATGCCTAGCGTAACGTCCCGGTTCCAAGCAGAATTCTGAAACCGTATCTTGCGAAGTAGGTCTTACAGTATGTAAAATAAACACAACTTAAATCAGTTTTTTTTTGTCGGTACGTTCTAAATAAATTCGAAGAAACATGTAGCACGTATGTCGCAAAATTTAAAGAATGGTTTAGTACATGATAAGAGCATTGATGGTGATATAAATTTGTATTATGTTGTTGTCGAGCTCCTATCTTATCTTACCTATCTGTACTTAAAAGTGAAATAACATTCACTTTTAAAGTGAAATAATCTTGGATTTTGTAACCGGTAACCTACTTTTCAATCTGATTCCAAAATTAACAACAAACCAATAAACGAAATAATTTATAGATCGATTAACCTAAATGAGTTGACCGATTACAATTTTGCTATATACAGGGTGTAAGGGACAACCTTCCTAAATTATAGGGTGAATAGAATACTGAACAACTTTCTCCTAGAAACATATGTCAGGAAACAACAAAAATATCATACAAAATGACGATTAGTTGACTGCATTTACTATGGGAAGAACAATATTTTTTATGTATCCTGAAATACTTTCTTACGAGAAGTTATTCAGTTAAATGGTCCGCATGCATCCTCTTTCAATATTCGAAGGGCTGTCTTTTACACCCTGTATTTTGGTACAGTTATAGTTGTTTGAGAGGGATAATTTTCCGTAGTTTATAAATAAGAATTCGCATCAAAACACAAAGAAATGCACCGAGGCGAAATGAGTAGCAAGTGGGGTCAATTTTTCAATCTGAAAGAGTTGAGTCTCTGCCAAGGGATAATGAACTTGGCCGTGAGTTGATTGATACTCGCTCACTGCGCGAGATTGGATGATAAGAGGCTATTTACCTTCACAAAGGGATATAAATGCTCAACTATTCATCCACATTCTGAACTCTCATCCGCAGGTTAGTCATCGTTGTATTGAATAGACGTTATTTTCCTATCTAGAATTAGCCAACTAAGATACTCGTACTTGCAGGCTGAACCATTTCAAATACAAGGAGAATATAATTATTATTTATAGGTTGTTGACCTTCTGAGGTTTTTAATGTACACCCTCTTCCAAAGCTTCCTGTATACTTACTTGCAAATAGAAAATACAACTAAGGCCACTTTAGATACTAAGGCTTATAATAGGCAGATAGCTATTAACCTTAAACTGTACCATGATATCACTACGAATGTGTACAATGCGTTCCTGGTGAATATAACACCGCCAATCCGCCTGCCAAGAGTGGTGAGTATGGCAAACATCTCCCAATTGGGGGAGGGCAATGTCCAGCAGTGGACTGTTGTGGCTGTAGAAGTTGAATTGTACAATTATAATTTGTGGCGGTACCGTGTAAAACCTGATGTACGTTTAGATGATGTGATGAAGATAGATTTCGCCGTGTGATTGCCGGCTTCGCCGTGTGATTGCCGGCTTAGAATAGTATCACCCCATTTCTTACCCATGGGTGTCGTAAGAGCCGACTAAGGGACTCGAGGGATGTGTATTGCAATTTTAGGCGATGGGCTGACAACCTGTCACTATAGTGATACACAGTTATCTGATTGACCCTCAAGCTTTTGTCAGACGTGGTGTTAATATCCGTTTTACGGCCGTTAACGCTCTGCCTACCCCGTAAGGGATATAGGCGTGATTTATGTATGTATGTATGAAGATAGATGTCAGATAAACTCTAACAGACAATATAAAATCCGATGGCGGGACGGTAACGTAGGGCAAGGTGTCAAGTATCCGTAGAGAAACACAGACGCGTTCCGTGGAACGCCTGTTTGCTTTCACTGGCTGTGTGAATGCTCGAAACCTTACACCCACCAATGTGAGAGCCGGGATGAGTTCAACAAACGAACATAGGTTTTGTGTAGACATTCGTATAGTTAGTCGGGAAGTGGTAGGTGTATAGGAGGAGCCACGTTCTCTTGTGTTTAAACGGCTGGTTTGAGCCGGTGGGAATCGATGTCTTAGAAAACGTTGTCTAAAGTTAGAGAAAGAGAATCTTGGGATTCCGACAAGAGATAAACAGTCCCATTATATTTGTTCGAGTATCGTTCCGCTGTGAAAGCATGCGTCGGTGCGAGATTCGGGGTTGTTTATATTCGGGCCGAGGGACTGTCCTGCCCACGCCCTTCCCACGAACCATTGTACGTGATCGAACCGTATTTACATGACAATATGTCAGCTTTGGCTTAGCGCCATGACATGACCCGCCCGGATGAAATACCACATATTTTGGATTTTGGTGGTCAAAATCGACACTGCTCCCGGAAAAATCTAGAGGAGTCGAAATATTAATTAAACGCACAATCTGACATGACTCCTATTAAATCGGCCGAATGCTCAGCCAAATTCAACTTCTAAGGTCTACACGATCAACAATTGTCTCGCAACGCCAGACGATCACAAAAACTTAAGATTGTAAAATTTCGCTATTATAGTTTACTGCAACTCGGCACGAGGATAATTTGCCTCAACCGTGGTGTAGTTAGCGTAAAGTACACGAAGATAAATAACCGGGGTTCGTCGCACTCATGAATTTATACCGGTAATTCATCACGACCGTTTTTTCGCTGAAACATCCTGCCCGCACTTTACTAAAAGAAATTCGTGTTCCCTTAAAACGTGGTTCTTACCTACTAACATGTACATAAATGGCGATGTAACGAACGATGTTTTCAGAAACATTCAAAACAATTCAATGAGACATCACCTCGCTTCCGGCATAGAGCGCGATGCTTTGACAAACGTTCATGAACCTATTTCATCCGAATGACTCATTTTCAAAGTTCAGTATTCGCTCTGGGGATTGTATCCTAATATAACTTTAATACTGGATACCGTGAATAATTCGTATAACTTTAATGGCCGTATTGAGAATCGAATTGCTGTCTGTCGCAATTCATTAGTGTCGAGCGGTAAGTTACTCGAAACTGGGGCAGAGGAAAACTGAGAAGGGCTCTTGCGATTAATAAGGTAGCTAAGGTATGCACTGAACCGCTGCGCGTAGCAAGCGCTAGGTGTTAAAGTATCCAATGTCGATGTCGCAATGCCAACGCAATGCAAGCGGTCAATACGGCTTATCTATCGATATTTGACTTACGATAAATCTCACATCATGTATGGCTCGTTCGGTAAATATTTGCTTGTCGCCACATTTCGTTGGACACATTGCCTTTACAAATATTTATGTAGTTATTAGTACGAATTATATGAAATGAAACTAAATTGTATGAAGTAAGTAATTAAATGTAGGTTAGTACTATCACTTTAATGACGATATGATCCATCATTGTAAAAATATAAATTTTCTCTCTTTTTACAACAATTTTGTATTGTCCCGCCCGGTAAAAAACCGGCTCGGCCGGGATAAAACAATAAAATTATGTAAAAAAAACTTTTAAAACAAGCTTTTATTTAAGTGCTCTGAAAAGATGAAAATAAAATTTTGAATGACATTAACCACATTCATTTATGACTTTACAGAAATGAAAATATAATAAAATCTTGTCGCGATGCCTAGAAGAAACTATCTAATTACAGTTAGGTGCGTACCTTATTACAAAATTTCAATCACAAATTGAATGTTTCGCGACAAGCTTTTATTATATTTTCATTTCTGTAAAGTCATAAATGAATGTGGTTAATGTCATTCAAAATTTTATTTTCATCTTTTCAGAGCACTTAAATAAAAGCTTGTTTTAAAAGTTTTTTTTACATAATTTTATTTTATATTTTATAGTTTATGTTACGATAGTTATTGATCAATACGAAAGTCTTTCTATAAAACGGAGAGACCTTCAATAGAAAAACTTAAGGCACAGGGAAAACTAACATTAGGATAAAGTATAATTATCTCTTTTATATTCTATAGAAGTAGGTTGGTAGGTACCTACTCCTCCGGCATCCCTAATAGAAGAATTAGCTTGTAATATGTCTTAGTCTTTTCATTTCATTGATGGCGTCATTATTACATGGCCGAGTCCCAGTTAATTTCGAACAGTCTAATTCTTCTATCAGGAGGCCTTCTATTGACACGACCCTAATTCATGGTAGGCCTACCAACTGCCTATAATAAACGAATTCGTATACAAAATTGCAAGTCCCAGCAGTTGAATATTGAGGAGTTCCATAGTTCGAAGACAACCCTGGATGTAGCGTCTAATTCATGGTGGGCCTACCAACTGCCTATAATAAACGAATTCGTATACAAAATTGCAAGTCCCAGCAGTTGAATATTGAAGAGTTCCATAGTTCGAAGACTACCCTGGATGTAGCATCTAATTCATGGTAGGCCTACCAACTGCCTATAATAAACGAATTCGTATACAAAATTGCAAGTCCCAGCAGTTGAATATTGAGGAGTTCCATAGTTCGAAGACAACCCTGGATGTAGCGTCTAATTCATGGTAGGCCTACCAACTGCCTATAATAAACGAATTCGTATACAAAATTGCAAGTCCCAGCAGTTGAATATTGAGGAGTTCCATAGTTCGAAGACAACCCTGGATGTAGCTTCTAATTCATGGTGGGCCTACCAACTGCCTATAATAAACGAATTCGTATACAAAATTGCAAGTCCCAGCAGTTGAATATTGAGGAGTTCCATAGTTCGAAGACTACCCTGGATGTAGCGTCTAATTCATGGTAGGCCTATAATACCAACTGCCTATAATAAACGAATTCGTATACAAAATTGCAAGTCCCAGCAGTTGAATATTGAGGAGTTCCATAGTTCGAAGACAACCCTGGATGTAGCGTCTAATTCATGGTAGGCCTACCAACTGCCTATAATAAACGAATTCGTATACAAAATTGCAAGTCCCAGCAGTTGAATATTGAGGAGTTCCATAGTTCGAAGACAACCCTGGATGTAGCGTCTACTTCATGGTGGGCCTACCAACTGCCTATAATAAACGAATTCGTATACAAAATTTTGTGTCCCAGCTATAAGCCGCTGAGGAGATCTCTCGTACGGAGCCGATCTGGCAGCAGCATCAGGTCAAATTTATTATTAACATGCATTGTCATCGGTTCTGGACCAACATGCAAAATTTCAACTCAATCGGATACTGAGAAGTGGTTCAAATTAAACTTGCAAGATTTGCACCGAACAAACATTGTTACTTACTTACATACACTGCAAGTTAAATAAAAGCTTTTAAAAATAAAGGCACCGCTTCTGGGCTGGCTAGGTTTAAAACACGGCATGTAATAATAGATAGCTTTATGTACTTCCTGTGAGCAATACAAAGAAAATTTTACTTCTGAAAAAAATAATATTAATTAAAAAATCCTTTGTCTGTTATTATCCGTCCATCATAATTTAAAAACCCAAGGGAAAGATTAATTTTCGAAATTTTCTGTTTTCTTTCGCATAATTAAATTTACTTAACCTAAATCTACCTACCGCAAAGGACGCAATTTATAACGCCGCGCCAATTATCAATGAATACAAGTCAACGTATTCAAGTAAAGACTACCCACATCGCTGATCGCAAATTGATTACACACGTAACATACAATCTAAGCTCTCAATCGACCACCTTGATTCCTACTCTTATAGCACACGTATGTACACCCGCATAGTGTGCTATTAAGGTATTAACAGTAAGTACACGTGTCTGGTGAGTGTCGCGCGCGGTTCAGTGGGCAAGTCGCATGGAGGCAAGCGACGCAAGCGACGCAAGTGGGCAGGTGGGCGAGCTAACGGTCGGCGTCGCAGCCGGTACAGTAGGGCTAGCATGTAGCACTGTCGTGGTATTAACGTGGCGGATAGAGGTCTCATCGGGTCCCGAGACAGGAATATTTGCGCGCCAAACTGTCATTTTAAGCGTTAGGAAATTTTGGATGAATGATTTTAAGGTAACGATGAACTCAATACTTTTGCTAAAGGAACATTAATTATAAAATACAAATAAACAAGTAGGAGATTGGATAGCCGTGTGCTATCGGCTCTGAGTAACATCACCCCATTTCATTCCCACTGCTGACAACCTGTTACTATAGTAACACACGATTTTTCTGTAATGGCCCTCAAATATTTTGTCAGACGTGACGCCATAGACCGTATTTCTACGACCTTTAAAGCTCTGCCTACCCCGCAAGGGATAAATGATGTGTATGTGTATGAGATTGAATAGGGTACATACATACATACATAAATCACGCCTATATCCCTTACGGGGTAGGCAGAGCGTTAACGGCCGTAAAACGGATGTTAACACCACATCTGACAAAAGTTTGAGGGTCAATTAGATAACTGTGTATCACTATAGTGACAGGTTGTCAGCCCATCGCCTAAAATTGCAATACACATCCCTCGAGTCCCTTAGTCGGCTCTTACGACTCTTGAATAGGGTACAGTAAAAAAATGTAAAATAACGCTTAACCACGAAACCACGACCTTAATTCTTGTCGTCACATCCAGCCTCACAACTCACAAGTTTGTATGGCCAACCGGCATGTAAGATCGTATCCATATAAGGCTTTCACATTTACCGCAGCCGAAGCATGGTTTCAAAACGAAAGCTACAGACCTATAAGGCCGAAGTATTCCTGCGTAGGCAGTTGCATTTACCGAAACGACATCGTGGGTGTACGGCATACGATAGCGATCAGTACCCGTAGTCAATGCAGTCGTCTTTACGTGTGGGACACCGCGTCGTCCAACGACCTGATAAACCCTGGTGTCAAAGTTTTCAACCGCCATCTACTAGGCCTCTGACATGGCTGTGCAACGACCACCGTCTAAGTAATCATAGACAGCAACCGGGACCGACGGCTTAACGTGCCCTCCGAAGCACGGAACCAGGTGTCTTTTTTCAGACAATCAGGTGGTTCAGCCTGCAATGTTCTAACAAGACTGGGAACAAATTCACAAAGTGATAAATATCAACTTTGTGAGTGCCCCACCGAGAATCGAACCCGGAACTTTTGCGTCGCACTACTACTGCGCCACATCAGCAGTCAATGCAATGAACATGCGGTCAAAAATCGATCGAACTTCCCTGTCTGAAATAATAATCGGCAGCAAACACGAAACTCAACAAGGGTGGCTCACCCTTCTATATTGGAGACTCGTTTTATGGCTTTTAATAATTTGGTGCAAAAGCTGCACTGATTGTTGTGCTGGCAGCTGCTCGCTGTTACCGGATTAACTGAATAAATCACCGTTTTTTACTGACTCTAGGTGAGCATGGAATAGATAAGATTAAGTTCAAATCACGTATCACATTCCGGATGTTTATCAAACTGCATACGATTTAGAAAAAATACTTATATTGCTGTGATGACGGCGTAGAATAACATCACCCCATTTTGTCGCCGTAAGAGACTAGAGAGTTACACGTGTATTGCAATTATAGGCGATGGGCTGGCAACCTGTCACAATGGTGACACACAATTCTCTGAATGACCCTGAAATATTAGTCAGACGTGGCGTAAACGTTACCCCGCAAGGGATAAATTTTTGGTGTATGTATGTACTAATAATTTAGTGAATGGGTCGCCGTTGCGAGTAGTTTCACGCCCATAAACGGTTATATGCGCCTGGGCACTGTCTGCGTCTTCCAAAACCAGTGTTGCGGGCATTGCGTATGCATAGTGACAGGGGTCGTTCACCGGCACTGGCTTGCCGGGCAACTGGCGGGGTCGTCATCGAATAAATCATCAGTTGCACGAGCTCACGTGGAAAACGCTGACATAACAAATTAATGAACTGAACCGTTGGTCGCCTGAGACCGGCGCTAAGCGCAGGCACTTGACCGAGTGCTCGCTATAAATAAATAAGTAAAATGATTATATGCGTGCTTCAGAGGGCACGTTAATCCGTCGGTCCGGGTTGCTGTCTATGATTACTTAGACCGTTACTCAACCATGTCAGAGGACTGCCAGTAGTAGGCGGATGCTGATCTGACACCATGGTTCATCGGGACATTCGTCACCTCGGCGTCCCACACGAAAAGAAGAAGAATGTGCTCTGAACCATATAGTTAGCCATATAAACACACGCTAGAAGCTTCCTTTTCCTTAAGAAAAACAATCGCATCTAAAACAGTTGCATAAGCAGAGAGTACAAGATGATCTCTTATACCTCTTGTAAAATCTGTGTTTCGCAGACATAAAGCATCATCATCATTTCATCCGTCCATTATCTTCCTTCAATTTATAGTACCATGAGTGGACGTCGGAGCCAATTAAACTTCAAGTAAGGTGTTCGCTTTATGAAGTCCTTAAAAGCAGGTGCTCCATTACACAACATGATGCGAACAACTTTCTTTATTACCCAAGCTGATAATATCTCGATTGTTGCCAATGGCTTATGGCGTTGAATCTCGTAATAACAACTCAAGCCTGCTTAATCTTATAAGACACAGACGATTTATCTTCATAATAATGGAAATAGGCTCTCTGGGTATCATTAATATAAAGCCCAAGATTTTTAGGTTAAGGCTGAAATGCCTTCTAACCAGCTGAAATTGGTATCATGACTCTGAATTTGATTATTGTCATTTACAATAGTCTCCAAGCTTCAAAAACTCCAAGATGTAGATTATAATATCTAGTATGACGTGTAATATTTCCATATCCAACCACAAGAAAAAGTAGTCGGTACTCACAACATTTCTTGAACGTAAGACAAATCAAATTATTGACGAAATGATAAGTCATAGTAATTTAAAAAATCCTGTTGAAGTGGGTTGATTACTTACCTAGAACTAAAGAAAGTCAACTACAATA
Source organism: Tuta absoluta (assembly GCA_027580185.1). Lineage (NCBI taxonomy): Eukaryota > Metazoa > Arthropoda > Insecta > Lepidoptera > Gelechiidae > Tuta > Tuta absoluta. The sequence continues at coordinate 4,459,174 of JAQAHW010000004.1, forward strand.
AACTCATACTAGCTGTATTTGAATCGACTAAAACACACATGAAACCGCATAGGTAGTTGTTTTTTACCATAAAGCCATTATCAGGATCATGTATTTATCACCAGCCGTATTCAGTTGCATTGTTGCTGTCATAAGTTTTATCTATGATTCATTTTTATTGCAGCGCGCAAGTGCAATTAGCAGGCTGGTGAAAATGCTTTCTATCACGCGAATGGCAATTAAAACACGGACATTTAAAAGGTTTAATGTGTTTGAGCAATGAGAGTGAAGCTTTATGCTATGAGAATAGGTCGCTTGTGTAACTCTTTCATAGTACATATCAGTTTTCTACGGGTTAAGCAAGCGAGAACGATGTATCATATTTCTTGTTGATAATTATATGTATAACTTCACTTATTTGCCGTAAAAAGCTAAAAGGCGCTGTTGAAATCATAGCATAAGTATTCAAGTAACCTGGTATGAACTCTTTTATAAAATAAATATTTGAAATAACTACTTATTAATTAATATTAAGTTTCCAAATACATCGAAAATCGTCTGGTTACTTTAATAGCATTATTAGTATGCCCGGAAACAGGAACTGGTCATTTTATGTAGCAGATTCCAACTAAGTGTATGTGTATCCACTAACTATGTGATGTGTACTCGTTGGCTGTTTTGTTGAATCTGGCCCAAAATAGAGTCAGGTCTTCAAGAGGTAACTCATCATTTGATTATAATAAATTAATAAACAATTCGTATCACTACATAATTGAAAAAAGTTTTGGTAACTGAGCAATATCGATGTCACGTAGGGGACTTTATTTTCATCTCACTGCCTTACGTGATTTGCGTGATAGTTAGTTTGTATCTAAAGGCTCTAGCCTTTTACACATACAACTATGTAGCCGGAATCCTGACATGCCCTATATGTTCACGTGCACAGCAAAACAAGATTGGCTACTGCAGTCACATGAGGGCACACGAGCGGGCAAACAAGCCCCCGCTCCTGATACAGTCGCTGTAGCCGAAATCGGCTAGGCTGGACATCATCATTCATCATCATCAGTTAGTATATAAGGCACATTATAACCCGAAATAAATGTGCACTAACAAACGAGCCGTCGAGATATCAACTTCCTCATCCTCAGCCCACCTCCGTTTTATGACGCTTTTAATAACAATAGGTCACTCTTATGTAACTCGTCCGATATCAGAATTCAAAGCACTCATAGAATCAGTAATGAAATGAGAATGAGAACGGGTTTATTGTTCCAAAATGATATCAGAACACGGATAGCCAAGCCAAGGCTATTCCAACCGTTCCAACGAGCAAGTCATGCAACGTAATAAGTTCAACTTGTCGAACAAGATTTTGTGTGAGTACTTCAAATCAATCGTCTATCTAGTCGCGTCGAACATTGTTGTGTGATTTGTACCTGATTGGTACCTTGTTTATACGAAAAGCAAGAATTGATTCTAAAATTAAACACATTGTTACAATCATTCGTGAAAGATTGCTTTCAAGGGTACTTAAGATTGACAGAGTTGCTTTGTTCTAGTTCTCACGAGAAAATATGTTTCGATCCTAAATATTTCTAGCTACATACACACTTATATACTTGCGAGGTGCAGAGCGTAAATGGTCGTTAAAAATGAATATTTATACCATGTCTGACAAAAAGTTGAGTCATTCCGAAAATCTCTGTATCACCATAGTAACTGGTTGTCAGACTATCGTCGTACGTAACATCGTAACCGGCGAAGAACTTAGTCGCCTCTTACAACCCCCACAGGAAAGAAATAAGGTGATGTTATTGAAAGCCGGCATAACACATTTCTAGCTTCATACCCGGTGCATAATTAAGGCATTTGGCATGTAAAACGGATACACGCAAAGAATATTGAAGTTACAAAATATCTTCGAAGAACGTTCGTGACTGCATACCCTATCCCCGACATCCTTTACAGCATCAAGCATGTTGCACCACTGTCCGTCTGCAATATAAATGAGCTGATCGAACTGTTGCCAGCACTTTGCAATATGGATGAAGCGGGTCCATTTCGCCCGTTCTGGCGAAATCACCGGCTTGCGACGCAATTTCTATCTACTTTACTAATGGTCCACTTTTGAAGCACATTTATATCCCTTGATCAATTTTTCAAAGCAACCTTTAGGCCCATTATGGCAAAATACGAGGCTATATCGCCGTGGGTGGTAGGGCGGCAGGTTCCTGTTTCAGTCCACGTATCTCGACGTTGAAATTAAATGAAAAGTTCAGTCACGACAAGAATCACAAAGTTGGATGTACTTACTTTTGAAGATAGATGTTGCGTCGGTTCGTCGAAAAATATTTTCAAAAGTAGATTGCATTAGGTAAAGGTGTGTCCTAAGACAAATTTACCAACAAGCATGTAAGTGTCGGTAGTATGATTGTATGGAGAGCAAGTTTCTTTGTAATCGTTGATTTCTTAACACTTTCCAAATTCTTGATTTTACAACCTGTCTAAACATCTTTCCGATAAACGACTGTGAGAACTCTAGGTACTAGCTAAGTATCAATTTGGAAATAAAATAGATAATCGATAAGTGCGTACGTATGTGTGATGTGACTTTGTCGGTGTCTTCCAATTCAACGAATGCGACCAATAGCAAACAACAAAAAGGTCTCAAATCTTTTCCGAACTAAACTTGAGCACGTGAACACAGATAAGGAATGTTATCCCACTAACCCAATGATTTATGGCTCGAGTTCTTATAAAAGGGTACAACGTACAGCTTATGGGCCGATAAGTTAACCCACGGATCGCGGTACCGGGCGACGACGGCCGATCGCCCATCCTTATCAAGTTCATGACTTTCCACGCCATTCCGTAAACAATTTTTTGCACACAACACGGATTTTTCATGCTTGTCTAGAATGTTATACGAATTTTGGATGTATGTTGAGGGAGAGTATATCCTTATCATAGCTAACGAACATTATTTCTCCCAGAAATATAGCTTCCGTGCATATTCTACCAGGTATAATATGATTGATAATTTGATCTTCAACCAACATATTTTACGATCAAGTGATTGATTCAGTATATAATGATTTAAATATAGGAGTATTTTTATTTTATCTTTATTAGAGAAACCAACAGCTTACATTTGTAAATAAAGTCCTTAAGAAACATAATTTTGTAACGCTAATAAGAGGTTACTACATTTAATATAGTTCGAGTGGATATAGTGCTAGTAGTAGTTTTAAACCAAATTTTATAATCCTATATCTACCAAGCAAACTGTATGACATACCTAATTCGATTGGAAGGCTGTATTACTGAGAAGACTTTTAAAAGACTGCAGGATTTACGATTTCAGTACCCACTAGGTGCTCTTCTCTTCTTTCTTTTCGTGTGGGTCACCGAGTCGTCCAACGACCCGATGAACCCTGGTGTCAAAGTTTTTCAACCGCCTACTACCACTAGTAGGCCTCTGACATGGTTGTGTTACGACCGCCGTCTAAGTAATCATAGACAGCAACCGGGACCGACGGCTTAACGTGCCCTCCGAAGCACGGAACCATTTCTTTTCGGACAATCAGTTGGTTCACCCTGCAATGTCCTAACCAGACCGGGAACAAATTCACAAAGAGAAAAATATCAACTTTTGTGAGTGTAACACCGAGAATCAAACCCGGAACCTTTGCGTCGCAGGCAGTCGCACTACCACTGCGCCACATCGGTCGTCGACTAGACGCTGAAATCAGATTACTTGAGAATGCCATGTTCTCTATTTGTGTCACAATCACAAGCCATAACTACTTGACATTCCCATGGCTAGTAGCGTCATCTGTTCACGTGATGGACCATTACAGTTACTGGGTATAATTACTACAGATCTATCCAGATTGTTGCACATGTTACGATTATTACAACTGCGTAAATATTGTCTTTAGTTTATGATTTAATTTGATATGTAAATGGGTCGTTTTCTCAAAAGTTGTCCCGTGCAAAAATAGTGACGAAAATACTTTAGGTTAATGAAATTGTGATTTTTTATCTTTATCATATAGCTAGAAAAACTGCTTTTCAAATAATACTAGTATCATTATGAATTAATAGCTATTAATTGATAAATTTTACATTTTATTTGAGGAGGTGGCCCAAAACGTATCCATTCCGTGACCATATATTTTGTTGAATTTTGTAAGTAAAAGGCGATAAATAGTTATTCTGAATGTTTTATTAGTCTACAAAATCACATTTTTAATTAAAATTATAGGAACTTTACCGTACATTATATTAATAAAGGATAATGGTTATTTTTCTTCTCCATTCCGTTACACTTTGGCAAAATATACTCTAGAAACTTTCATATTATTTTTAGTATGGCACTTATATGAGATCTTTAGTATGAGTTTTAACAAAAACATAACATAAAATAACTTCTCGTCATCAAAAAACAACTTAATATAGCTTAAATCTTCTAAAATTATGAGTTTAAGAAAATAAAATCCGTGGGACAGTCACGGAAAAAATATATCGGTAACGGAATAGAATTCTTAAGCCTAATACACATTAACATCAAATTTGGTTTCTTTTTAAGTCTCTCCATTTCTTCCTGGTACGTTCTTTTTCTTCTTCAGCCATTTCTGATATTTTTTTAGTTTTAATTTTCATTCTCTCTAAACCTTTTTTCTTGTATTCTTCATATTTCTCAGGATCTTTTTTTTTAATTTTTCTCTATATCTTTTCATTTTTTCTGCCGGTGTTAGTGGCATCTATAAACAATAAAAGAGTTTATATATTACTAGTATAGGTGATAGGCTGACAGCCTGTCACTACAGTAATACACACATTTCTGCAATAACCCTAAAATAATTGACAGACGTGGCGGCCATTTCTGTCTGCCTACCCCGTTAGGGATAAAAGCGTGATGTGTGTAGTAGTGTAGGTATGTTTGTAACATCTACTAGTTAAAGATTTATTAAAATCGGTTCAGTAGTTCTAATGAATGAGCACCTACAAACAGACTCTTTAACTCAAAAGTAAGAAACTAGTCACAAACTTTATTTCTCTAAAATAATAGTTCCTATATTTATATTTACACAAAGAGGAAAAATAAAATCAACTTTGTTACTGAAACCAAGGTCAAGACCAATGTGCACTAGGTTTTATAATTCCATTCCGAAACTTTTCCATTCTTTAAATACGTGACCGCTACTTTGGTTTCGGAAATGAAGTCACGGATGCACTGCTTGGCAGAATAATTATCAAATATTATTGTCAATTTGACGATAATAGAGTTATCTAATGTTCGAAATGAATTCATAAATGTTCAGTGCACACGATAAAAGACACTTAGTTAATAACTGTAAGCAATTTACCTTGATTTTTGGTATCGGAAGGGAGGGCACCAAAAATTGACACAGAGCGCACGTCTTGTTTTCACTTTCGCAACCGACAAAATGGACGAATTCAATATGGCAGAATTGTCACGTGGCTTTTAAGAATGTCGCCATTTATCAAAAAAACTTATGCAATGGTTGAATTTTTGGTTCAAAACCAACAGAATAATGGTTTCGGAGTGGAGTTTTCCACCTGAACGAAATTCCGACCCAACCGATTTTAAATTATTACCGATGAATCTGATCAGTTATAAGCAAAATAATACTTGTGGTAGCTAACATAAGGTTCATTTCATAAAACACATAATATTTTAACTGCAATATTATTTATGTATTGTATAATTCAGTGTGTCAAATTTCTGAATCGTCGTGGGACATGGAAAATAAGCTGCATCTCAATATTATAAATGCACATATTTTTTAATTTGCATTAGTTTATATATTTATGAGCATTAAAATAGACAGTAATAAGCCATGAAATCTATTGACCGTCAGAAAATCATTAAAAAATATAAACAAATATTTTAAAAAAATATTTGAAGACTTGGGACATAGGCATATCGCCTATGTACAAATTTGTAGAAAACGACCCAAATACAAGATGTAATAAAGGATATACTAAATCAAATCTTTCTTCAAGGGTTATTTAGAGAACAAATCATCAAAAAAAATATCAATACCATCCGTGGACTCCATTCGGAAGTTCTGTCACTTGAAATTATATTTATATGACAAGTTAAAGTCTTAAAAACATTTTAACAACTTGAACTCATTCAAATCCTTACAATTAAAATCTTAATTGAATGTGAAATGGTGCTGACGAGATGCATGTTTTACTGGACTCTTCGATTTAGCCCCGGTGTTTTGAAACCTACACCTGACTCCTTAGTGGGGGGAGCAAGGGCTCACCTGGAGAAGTTTGTTTGGTTATTCAAACAACCAGCCCAAACGCGCCCTTGGGGAGCGACTGGACTTAGGAGTTGTTCTGGGAAGAACGGATCGGACTGAACAATCTGGCGGGATGCAAGAAATGTTTGTAACTATTGACGAAGTTATTGATTTCCAGAAGCCATGCTTCCGTATAACGAAGTTTGCGGTTAGGAAGTACTAAAAGCTATATTCGTAACAGCAACACTAAACTTGTCATTTCAAGACAATGTTGCCAGTCACGTGGTTAAATAAAACCAGCATTAGTATTGAATTTTACATTTCAAAACCTTAGATTAAAATTACATGAGACATGTCGGTTAAAACTGATTGAATTTTGGCGATACATTATCTTGCTGATTACCTACTATCAATCGTTTCCTCGTATTAGGTATGTTGGTACCTAAATAACATCCAAAAAGAAAACCTTCACAATGAAGTTAATTGTAATTACCTGTAGAGTTACAAAATGATGGTCGTGGCTTGCCCGAGGCAGTGTTGTATAGTGCCTATTGCACGCTTGCGGTGTTAATGACTAAGGCCATTTTCATAAGCGTTTTGCGCGCCCTTAATTAATGTGCCTTGCAATCTAGTAGGGAGGCCACGAGTTATCTCGGAAACACTCGCTGTATTGAAACGTTCAAACATTGCCTAAGATAATTGAGTTCTACAAACTGAATTAACAAACTTTAAAAAAAAAATATGACGGAAATGGTTGAGGAGGGGCAGGAAATACCCAATAAATTTTTAAAGGTACAATCTTTTGGCGTGTAATAAAGCGCTATAGACACTAGACATTGCTTTTATATTCGCGTAGAGCCGACAAAAGCCAACAATTTTGAATGACAATCTCTGTAATCATGAACAATCGATCTCGACGGCTATGGATCACACGCTGCGCGCGCGCAGTCACCGGCTATTGTCCAAAATACTCTGAATAATGGAGCTTTCCCTGCATTGTATGGATAAAAAATACGGATATTTCGTAAGGACAATGGAGCGTAACATGGGATTCGTGACCACGCTGCTGGCTAAAAATTTCACTAGAAAGGTACGCCATCGATAACGTGTAGTATGTCAAAGGATGTACATGTATCGAATACGCAGGTAAAGTTTATCATCGATTTGTGGAACCCCGGAATCCCGGCTTCCTTTCTTAACTTCCCGGCGGCAAAAAGTGCGGTCGAGAGGCACAAAGGGCAACGCTTCCGATCAGCTGCCATAGCGGCGCCCCTGCTTTTTACACGGCTTCCTCTAAAATTAACTACACACATAGCTTGTACACACCTACAAAGTAACAAGTACTTGCGTTCTTTACTACAAATTAACAAAAAATCTTTACAAATTTTACTGCTAATGAGAAAGACGAAGTTTCTTATATTCAATTCTCGTAACTTTCTGAAATTATAACAGCATTTCCTGTATAGTTACTTAATAGTTCCGTGATTTAGCCGGAGATTTGGCAAGGAGGTGCGAAGGCGTACTGCGAACTTGTAAAAGTTTAAAGCGTAAGTTCTGCCAACTGCAATGCGATGCGGCGTCTGCTGCAGTCGTGTAGATCAGGAATTCGGTGCACGAGATCTCGTTTACTACACAGAATACTTAGAGAGATAATATAGCGTCCCAAGATATGGCTACTGAGCAACTTTCCTTGAGGGACAAAGGTCGTAAGATAAAAATTATTCAATCGCTAGCTGTAATTGTATTTTCATAGTTAAACCTATGTTTATTAGAGACAGTAGTTTTATCCCTTGAAAGCGTTGTAAGTATCTGTTTTAACATCTTGTACCACCATTCTTGCGCAGTTCTGGTCGCTAAAGTTGGTATCGTTCCAAATTGAATCGCATTAGTAGGTACAAATGATGGGTAAGTGAACTTCGGGGTACGTCGAACCCTCGTCGAAACTAACAACGCGAGGGTAAGGGAGGACCTACAAGTTGTCGCTGTGGTTACGTTGTAAATATGACTGTAACTTTGCTTTAAAGCTGCAATTGGCTACTACTACCTTACCTACTACAACTGCTACACGCGAGCAAATCATCTCATGTAATTTTTATGCATTAAGGATATAAAAATATAATTGGAATCGACTCCATCCAGAACCACACTGCGTAAGAATCTCCAAGAGATTGTTCTCATGAGTGTTTTTCGAAAACAAAAAAAAAAACTTTGAAATTGAATAACGTTAAAAAAAATCGTTCCATTGATTAAGTACTAATCTAACACTCAGACGTAAGTAAATATAAATCATTATACATGGTGTACATATTGGTAAGCATTTTATTAAGACTAAAATTTACATAAGAGGTAGTAATTATGAAGTGTAAGCAGAGCAACCATGCCATATGTTTTGAGCCAAATTTATTGGAGCCGAACAGGGTTCGAATCTTGTAAGTTATTGCATCATAAGCGCCGGTGCACAATTTCGATTGCCTCTTCCCTCTTCCTTCCTCCTCCGGATTAGATGTCAATGGGTTCGAAACGATCTCCAAGGATCTGAAGGGTGTAATAAGGAATTGAAGCAATAAAGGTGAAAAATAAAACGCGTAAAGACGAACTTAAGGCGGCGCCGAGCGAAATCCGACCGTCCAGAGGCGCCCTCCCATGTTTTTTAATAATTTCTTAAAATCTAGGACAAACATTTAAAATCTACGTCAGGTCTCTCCTGTCTATGCCATCTCACAAGACAGACTTCTACTCCTACTCTTTTACTGTTCATGCCGTCAGATTGTGGAATTCTCTCCCGCACGCTGTGCGCGATAGTCCAACTATTGCTATATTTAAAAAGAGAGTAAAAGAACACTATCTTTCTCTTGCATATCCATAGTAATGTAAGTATGTATGTAGTATATATATAATATATTTATATATTAATAGGTATATAAGTATTCTATCATAAAGGTATTTAAGTATTGTAGTATTCGTATATATACGTTAATATTTTTTTTTTTTTTGCTATTGTGCACGTCATATCCGCGTCTCGAATTATAGAATGTCTCTTATGTAGGTTTGCTGTAAGAAATTTCTTTTTAGAAATAAGTAAACCTGTTGTGTCTTGTCTCATTGTAAAATGTTCCTGTGTATGTTTTCGTGTACAATAAATGGTTAAATAAATAAATAAATAAATAAATCTAAGACGGACAAATTGTTGTCCTATACGATAAGTTTATTTTAAGGTAAGAAAAGGCTCATTGTTGTACCTTAAAATAAACCTATCGTATTTTTTAAGATGACATTTACTTTTAGGCTACTACAAAATAAAGTGGCTCGTATAGAGTCAAAGGTACTGAAAACACCTGTGAGAAATAGTATTCAGTACTCGAAGAAGACTTAGTACCTACGCTACGTGAGAATAGACAAAGTGAAGCAGTATGTATGGTTATTAGCAATAGCAACTAAAACATGTAGAAAATTACCAAGTCAAAAATATAAAAATAAAAAAACCTAGCACAGATTAAAATAAGTTACGTAGAAGAGGCCAGTCTCAAGTCAGTCGCAGGCACGACAGGAATTCGTGTTGTCTACCCTCTGCCTGTCAGGTTGTCAGGACAGGAATACATCTTAAGCAGTCAGCTGGAAATGGCTGAAATACGCCGAACTAAGGTCATTGTCGCTGCAGAAGCCAGCAACTTAAATAGAAATAGACAAGCTATTTAGCCGACAGATTCTTTAGCGGATACCAGACGTCTAGCCGCAATAGGTCAGCCAGGTCAATATGTTTACAAGCAAAACAGGATATACACGCTGCTGTGTTTAATAAACTAAAACTAACTATAAAAATCCAGCAGTACTATTGTGCTTAGTAAAATCTGAGGGTACTAAGTTAAATCAGCATGAAGAAAGGAAATGTAAGTATGTTAGTTTATAGACTGTTATTTATATCGAATATATACACGTACATACATTTGCATGTTACGCCCTCATCCCTTGCGGGGAAGGCAAAGCGTTAACGGCCGTTAAATACGGTCGGTACCGCCACGTCTGACAAATATATAAGGGCCGTTTAAAAAAACAATCGTGTATCACAAGTGACAGGTTGACAGCCTGTCGCCTATAATTGAAATACGCATGAAACCCTCGAGTCCCTTATTCGCCTCTTACGATACCCGCGGGAAAGAAATGAGGTAATGCTTTTTTAAGCCAGCATCACACGGCCATATCGACTATAAACCTCCATTATGCCCGATATATTTGTTTTGTTAATGAGCTTTTTTTTATAACATAATTGCAATGCAATTTTTGTACTTAGGTACATTAACATATTTCCCTGCCGGTAATGGAACCCACGCACATTCTATATTACTCAGCTAACTCTATCACTGTCATATTTTTGGTAAGTAGGTGTGCCGGTCTCGGCGACAGGATCCGTCTGCTGTCAGGAGAGTATTATTAGCGTGGGCTGGTAAGGTCATTGCCGCATCCCGGTAATGTGCCGGTAAGGTATGGTAGGCCGATGCAGTTGAATTAGAACCGCTCTATCGCCTATTGTTTGACTGTAATGAGCGCAGGAAAATTGCTTAGGAAAGTGTTCTCGTTATAATGACTGTGACTTTGTTTATGAATTCGTTATGGGATTTTTTCACATGGGATTCTTTGATTGGCAAATTAAATTGAACTAAAAAAAAACTCTGTTAAATATAAACACATATCACGCCTATAATCCCTTGCGGGGTAGGCAGAGCATAAATGGCCGCATAAAACGGACATTTACGCCACGTCTGACAAACATTGGGGGTCATCCGGAAAATTGTGTATCGCCATAGTGACAGGTTGTCAGCCCATCAAAATTCCAGCCCAGTTTTGATAATTAAAGACAGCTATAAAAATGTAATTATATTTAAGTTTATGGATAAAGTTACAAAAAAAAGATATAAATATGTTTTAAGGTGCCGTGTGATGCCCGCTTAGAATAGCATCACCCTATTTCTTTCCCGTGGGAGTCGTAAGAGGCGACTAATGGACTCGAGGGTGTGTATTGCTATTTTAGGCGATGGGCTGACAACCTGTCACTATGGCGATACTCCGAATGACCCTCAAATATTTGTCAGACGTGGCGTAATGTCCGTTTTTTGCGGCCGTTTACGCTCTGCCTACCCCGCAAGGGATTATAGGCGTGATGTGTGCGTGTGTGTGTGTGTGTGTGTGTATGTTTAAGATCTTGTTTCTTAACAAACTCCGAATAGCATTTTTATGTAGAGCAGCACAATGTATTCGGATTTCATTCCAAAAACGCACCGTTGTCGGTGAAATGACGTGACACTGCATAATACGAGTTAAATATGAGCATGCAATCCAGTTTCACAATAAATATTTGATTGCAACTCCGGTAGATAAAATATGAGGTTACAGCATAACCGTGAGAAAGAATTACTTCGCAACATATTAATTTAAGCACGAAATTTACTGGCTAGCTTAATGTTGTTCGTTCTAATTAAATCATAATCGCGCTTTCGCGTCTATTATAAACTGAAATGTTGCTAAGAAACCATGGACATTTCATTACGACACTCTATCGACTCTATAAATAATTATGATGATAATGAATCTCATCGAATTGACTCTCGCCATTGTCATTAGATCATTCATGTGATTGATTGCACAAACGATTCATTCTGAATATAATTTACGACACACATTCACAATACATTGCTAATGTAGGCAATAAAGTTTCGTTCTTTCTGTTTCACTATCGTCCGCAAAATTCTTTCAACTCATGCATACAAAACCGTGCATTAGCGCGGCCAGCTACCTGGACGATATTCCCAGAAATACGAATCGAAAAAAAAACTTCTTCCCTGTTTGTTCAAACGTTCCCACAATGAGCCGAGAGGGGTGAGCTCCTCAAGTGTGGTTTTTGTCTCCTTCTATTTGTGGAGTACGATAATAAAACTCCGACGCAACTAAGTAAGAGCCCAAAAAACTATTGTCAGTACTTGAAACTATTTATGGAAGAACGTACTTACTTAGAAAAATTTACTTACATTTGTAAATTATTCAAGACAGATATATAACATGTCCTTCCCCTTCTGATATTACATTAATCCTTTGGCAAAGTATCATTTTTCGTACGTAATTTATTCAGGCATAAAGTATTAGGCACAGAGGCCGTTACATTTAAGCTGCAGTTCATATTACATTACACGAAGACTGCAGATATCCAATAGCGTGGCCTGCCGACCGCTACGAGGAAAGACTGCCAGCGAGTATCGGGGACGAAAGCAGACACCGCTGCCACAGGCATATACGTGTGCAGCCTCAGAATATTATTACCTATAATATTTTGCATCATGCACGACAAGTCCATAAGAATAAGGAATCATGAGCAAAACGGGACAAAATCACTGTCATCGAAAGACTTGTCTTTGCGCCCTTCGATTCTTCCACGACGTCTTGTTAACCGCGACCCGTATGGTCTAACGAGACGGTTATTATGATAGACAGCCAGACGTGGACCAGACGCGATTATAACAATGTAAAGCAAACGTCAGAATCGGATCGGTGATGATTGGCGTTGCATGTTCAAAATGCGATCAGACAACTCACACGCTCGGGACTTTCGTTGCCGAGTTTAATGGTGTCTGACTATATCACTGTATCTGCTTATTAAAGGCGAGCTATAGATCATATCTAATCGTATGACTAAGTGGTGTCTGTGGCCGTATAAGCCACGCATAAAACCTAGTAGAATCTAATGATCTAAGTAATAGCTACCTGGTTATCGTAGATACGATCGCGTCCGGTACTAAATATACAAACCAATAAATTCTGTTATATTAGACAATTATTTGCGTAGCTTACTGAAGTTTATTGGCTGCTTTTATGAGTTTCATGAACCGAAGTTTTACATGTGAAAATCAAACGCAGTCGAACTATTGCTAAACGTTGCGGGAAGGTTAATGTAACCAAGCACTGAGGAATTCAACCACAGTCGGTTAATATAATAAACATAGGTTATCCAGTTAGTGCGACTGGTTGCACACGGATAACATCTTATACAAGATGCGGGCCACGGAAATACTCTCTATAATTTCCTCCCATACCGCAGTGATTTATGTTGACAGTGTCACGTTCTATATCATTATTCGAGCGGGAGGTCTTAGGCTTTATAGACCTCTTACAATATTAAAAAGAAATACAACCAGTTTCGTTCTTTCGTTTTATGTCGCCCGTGTTGCGAATTAGATGCTTTGTCTCTAGAGCAATAGACGTCCGTGAAAATAAACAAGGTCGGGCTTTGCGTAACTAATGTTTACATCACCGGTGCAGACACGGTTAGATGGTTCCACCTCAACAGATAAATCAAGCATTGGAAATCAAATGTATGCTGTCACTGTAAGCATTGTTCACGACTCTAGCTTACACTTACATGCCGCCATGACATTTGATCGTTTGTCTCTCCTCGGCGTGAATGCAAATCGGCCACGTATAGCTACCAATTTCTATAATGTCAAAGCTACACTCTTCGGTTGACTTATTCTCATGCCGTTGGTGGTCCAACTTTCTAGTTACGATTTACGATCATTTGAAATTATCAGATTTCGTCGAGGCTAATTAATTTCTTGCGACACGCTCCCGTTCTCCAGTTAGGCACAAAGAAAACTGATAAGAACATTATCGTGCAACGAACTCGGTCGCAATGGCGCAAACTTGTAGAGGCACAGCATTTCCACCTTCCATTGGACAACATTTGCAGCGACATTTATGGACTTCAAGGCGGTACACTTGAAAAACAATGTTTTCTCTTTGCTTTCACATAAAACATGCAGTATTTTTATCGTCGCTAGCAAGTGGGTCGACTTAACAATACTACCTGACCGCCCATAAACTTTGCAGAGAAAAAGTCAAAGATAAAGCCTACTTGGCAACTGCTAAACGGAATAAAGTGTCCCATAAAAGGACTCTGAGAATGCAATAAGATGATACTAAAACAACACTTAGCGCTTATCGTGCAGGTGAAAGGTTGTCAAATGAATCGTGGTGTTTACGCTCAGCGCGATGGGTTGTTTAGCGAATATATGTTTGTTTACCAAGCACTTGTGCTCGTTTTCTTCATCCATTTATAGTCTAGCTTGTTTTCATTTTTGTATATTATCTACACAATGATTTGTCAACATAAGTACTAAGCATATGCTGTTTTTAATGTGGCTAAGGTAAGTGATTGATAAAATCTCCTGCGAATACGTCTTTCTAAAGCTGAAGCTGTCTTACGTCTTCGAAATGGGTAAGTAGGTCGACATTTGAATAAGTAAAAAGGATTTGAATTACTTTTCGATTCTCACATAAAATCACTTTCAGCGTAAATCCTGTCCTCGTTTTAAGCACATTTCGTGACATATAAATTTGCAAATTGGACGTGTTGACGGCATTTGCGGAAACGTGGGTGGTTCGCATCCGGATGGCAAGACAATATAGGAGGTGAGGAGATTTACTGGAATGGAACAGCCATCGCCCGGGAACGCGACGTGGGCTGGCAAACCGGAATGACAGCAAACACAGTTCGAACACTACAACGAGATTATGTGAATCTATCCAGTCAGATATTTCGAAACATCTGGAAGAATAACAACTAAATTAGAGATGACTGAGATAAGCAGCCTATTTTAGGCGGCAAGTTGATCGTGCACGGTAATGCTTAGAGTTTTTTATCTGGAATACAATCGCAGTAAGACGAAGGTCGTGGTCTTGTCGTGTTTATCTGAAATAAGCTCCAATCCATCACATAGTTGTTAAATACTTGAGCGGTCAGGACGGCGGGCTTGCAGCATTGGAAATTATCTCGAGACGTTTTTATGGGCCGCAATGGAATCTGGGAGTTTTTTTCCCATCGCGGGCCCCGTTCCGACTCCGAAACAGGTTTTTAGATAGCGCTTGTGGATTGCGTTCGGTAATGCATCAACATGGAGCGTTTTTGTAAAGGCGGCGGCGACGGCGGCGGCGCATTCATGGAGTACGAGGTAATGAGGTTCTCAAACGGGCCTTTATTCAATGAGCATCAATTTACTCTTGGGGACGCACACGGCAACTTAATAGGTATTTGATGGAGGCGTAACTAGACCTGCCGGAGCTAGGTAAGTACAATTACTGATGCCATTGGTTGTCTGCAAACATAGCCCTTTTCACGTTGATTGCATGTAAGCTCGGACGGTGCCACATTCTTATCACGATGACATAGATAACATTCAGTAAAGGACGATTGTAAAGTAAATAATTGAACGTTTGATAAGAAGCTTGTACCTACTTAGGTACATACCTACCTCTCTACTCTTAGACTACCTGCTAGGTGCCGATAGTCTTGCGATGCAGAAATACGAGTAGGTAGGTACCTACCTACAAGCCGGCATCTTTAAAACTACAGTACCGATTTTGATGAAATTTATTGTTCACGTTAGACGATTTTAAAAACGAGTCAAAAAAACCCATCAAAAGGTGTCCATCCATTAGTACCAACCTACCTAGCAAGATAAACGGACAAACATTTTATTACAATAATCCACCGTATAGGTAGGCAGAAATTATATGGGCGATTCTCTGTAAACTCGTCATGGCCTCATACAAAGGCTGTCCAGACAAATTTTTATAACATTTTTGAAAAATTTCTGTTTTATTACTTAGGAAATTAGCTGTAACTTTCGATACATAAGAGGTGCGGTTGAATTAATGCCTAATTTCTGAGATAATTGTGATTTTTTTTAAAAACGTGCCAGGGGACTGTTGGGTGCGGCAGGGGACTGTTTTAAAAACAATATAGTCATATTTATAGTATGAATTATTTATTATTTTAGTGCTTAAATTCGCACGATCGTACAATAATATTATTATTATTATTATTATTTATTTGAACAGGCAGGCAGTTGAAACAACTGATAATGCCTGCATCCTATTATTCACTGTTCAAGTTCGTCACTATATAGCACTTATAGTTCACTTTAGTTATTTATGGTAAATTTTTGATTTGCCACGACACTGTTTTTGATGTTCGTCTAGTTTGTTTTTAAATGCATTTATGCTAGTTGCCGAAACTACACTGTGAGGCAGGTCATTCCACGGTTTGACCACTCGGTTAGTCAGAAAGTGTTTGTGCGGGTTGTTGTGAGATCTTTGCGCCTTTAATTTGAGATGATGGCCACGCAGTCGAGTGTTCTTGTCATATTCGAATATTTCTTCAAAATTATCCAGATCATAGTGACCATTTAGAATTTTGAATGTCTCGATCAAGTCTCCACGTTCCCTTCGCTCTTTGAGGGAAGTTAGTTTCAGTAGCTGTAGTCTGTCATCATAAGTTCGGTTTTTAAGTTGCCGTGGTACTTTAGTAAAGCTACGTTGGACTTTCTCAAGCAGGTCAATATCCTTGATAAAATATGGGTTCCAGATTTGAAAGGCGTATTCCAGTATGGGTCTTACATAGGTTTTATGTATTTTGATCATCATCTCTGGAGTCAGGATACCAAATGCTTTTCTGATTAGGTAGATTAGACTTTTGGCTTTCTTGGATATCGATGCCACATGATGTTCCCATTTCAGGTTCTCAGAGATGATGACGCCTAGGTCTACTTGGGTTTTCGTTTCCTTTAAATCAGTGCCACCTAACTTGTAGGTCAAGTGAGGATTTCGGCTTCCAATATGCAAGACAGTGCATTTTGCTGCGTTTAGGTTAATCAACCATTCTTTAGACCAGTTAGCAACTGCGTCCAAATCTTTTTGAATTTTATCGTAGTCGACCAGAGGGTTTGCGAAAATTTTAGTATCGTCGGCGAATATACTAACGTCGCATTGGAGGCCACGTGGCAGGTCAAAAGTGAAGATGATGTATAGAACTGGGCCTAAAACTGAGCCTTGTGGTACCCCACTTTGGATGGCATGCTGCTCAGATAAAACTTCACCGATTCTAACTCGAAAGCTTCTGTCACGCAGAAAGGCCTCGATCCATTTGAGTAATTTACCTCTTATGCCGATACAATCCAGTTTTTGTAGAAGTCTTGTAATAGGGACTTTATCAAAGGCTTTCTCGTAGTCTAAATAAATAACATCAACTGGCTCTCTCGTGTTGAAACTGTGAGTCCATGATGATAGGCATGACAGTAGGTTTGATACCGTTGATCTATGAGGGCAAAATCCATGTTGCTGATTTCCAATTATTTTGTGTCTTGAGATAAATTGCCGGATATGCTTAACTATTATCTTTTCCATAACCTTGCAGATCACACTTGTCAGGCTTATAGGCCTATAGTTGGCTGGGACCAGTTTGCTACCTTTTTTAAATATTGGAGTTACTGTTGCAGTTTTCCATTGTGACGGCAATAAACCATTGTCGTAGGATCTCTGCATTATTGTTGCTAATGTATTGGCAAGATCACATTTTTGTAGAAATCTAGCAGGTATGTTATCTGGTCCGGGAGATGAGTCTGATTTTATCTCATTTAATGATTTTTGGATCTTATCTGGTGTAAATTCAATTTCTGCAATACTTTCTTCTATAATATAATATGTACTTCTAAAGATATATAAGGTAAAAACACTTCGTGAAGGTTGCTTTCTGATCAAACCTGGAGTTCAACCACCGATAGTTTACCAATATCCAATTAGTTTACTGTTAATGGCATGGCTTTAAATGTCAACAAAGGTGCAACAAACCAACATATTGCACTTCCAACTGCGCAAATCAAATATGCATAACCTTGACGTTGAGATAAATACAACAGTTCCCTAGGTCAATAAAGTAAAGTATCTAGGATTCACTATTGATTCCGGTCTAACATGGTCAGCCCACATAGATGGCTTGTGTGGCAGGTTATCTTCTGCATGTTTCGCGCTATCCAGATTGCATCACTCCCTGACAACCGACAATCTCAAAAAGGCATATTATGGATATTTCCACACGATTCTTGCATATGGTGTGGATCTATGGGGTACAGCCGCAAATCGAGATCGAGCATATAAGCTTTCAAAACGGGCCATACGAATAGTAGCCGATAATGTTATGACCATCATGATCAGAGATCCAAGATCTTGGAATAATGTCTGTTCTTGAAATATTGGTAAGACAAACCTTCACTGCGTTCCCAACACTCAGGGACAGTCATAACTTCAACACCCGAAATCGCCTCCTCTTGTAAGCACCGCGGTGTAGACTGGCAAAGGCGCGAAAATTGTTTCGAGTTGTTAGACCAAGTGTGTACAATGCACTGCCTACGCGCGTTAAAGATGGTACTAGCACAAACTCCTTCGCTTATAGACTGAAAGATATTTTGAAACCTGTGCTGTTTTGGAGTCCTTGCAGCGGTACCAAGTGGATTGGCGAGATGTCGCGATGTTGAGAAGCCTCTATTAAATGGCAACGAAGTCCGTGCAAGTACAAAACCACAAAACAGGATCCATTCAACTACTACGAGGTTTAAGACGTCATATCCCTGGAACTCTCGACCAATGCGCTGGAGGATATCTTCCATACTCTGCAGTGGGATGGACTAGGCATCAACGTCAACGGCGAATACCTCACACATCTCCGCTTTGCCGACGATATAGTTATAATGGCTGAATTGCTGCAGGATCTGCATAAAATGCTGACCAGTCTCAACACCGCCCCGAGACGTGTTGGACTCGGGATAAACTTGGACAAACTTAAAGTCATGTTCAATCAACACATCATCCCCGAGCCGGTCTCCGTCAAAGGTGTGTGGGAAAACTTTGCAGCTGGGCAGAGACAACTCTGACGCTGAAATCACCGGAAGAGTACAGCTGGTCTGGGCAGCATTTAGGAAGTTGCATCGTATTCTGGAATCACATTAGCCACAATGCCTCAAGACCAAAGTGTTCGATCAGTGCGTCTTACCAGTCATGACCTACGGAGCCGAGACGTGGAACCTGATAGTAAAACTGGCCCACCGGCTACTGTCCCTCAGAGAGCTATGGAAAGGTGTATGCTCGGGATCTCGCTACTGAATAAAGTACGGAATGAGATTATTCGCCAGAAGGCTAAAGTACCGGACATAGCCTGGAAGTGTAGCAAGCTGTAGTGGCAGTGAGCTGGTCAAATTTGTCGTGAACTCACAGGCAGTGGTGTAAGCGGGTTCTCGAATGGAGGCCACGCCAGATGGACCAATGTCTTAAAAAAGACGGCTGGTAGCAACTGGAAGGCGAAAACGAGAGATCGTGCCCTATGGCGTACCCTGGAGGAGGCCTACGTCGACCAGTGGACTGCAATAGGCTGATGTATGTATGATATTTTAATCGCTCTGCTTATCTCCTTTTCTGTAACGATTCCTCCTCTCGGGAGAACAGAATTATGAAAAATCAACAGTCCTCTGACGTGTAGAACAGTCCCCTGCCCTATTGCCAGACAGGGGACTGTCGTCAAGGGACTGTTTTTTTTGAGTTATGGTGGATTATTTACAAAACATCTGAAAAAGAATTCCTTACGAAGCTACCAATGAATAGGAACCTGGATCAAAGAAATGATACATAGGAATTATGTGATTCCACTTATAATCGCCAGTAAAATCACTTACCAGAGGACTGTTGGTGGTGCCGACTCAAACACTTACTCACGCCACTTATGACGCTCTGGCACTGAAAGAAATGGTGTCGCTTCGCTTTTGCCGGAACTGTGTCTAACTACACACTGATAGCGTTTTGTTACACGACAAAATTCATTTGAAAACAATACATTCTTCTTTTTTTGGAGCTTTAAATTTTTGGCAGGGGACTGTTTAAAAAATCCCCGGACAACATTCACATTACAGTATTTAATTAATAGAAATATGTAATGATCTCATGTCTAATGTAACAATGTTTTTACATTATTCTATTTTAAGATAATAGTTACCAAATGTATGCAGTGTTTATGAATTCTTTATAATTAGTACCTTTATACGGGTATTCTGCAAATGGGACAGCCAGGGGACTGTCTTTTTGGGGCTTTGACAATTTTTAGTTTAAAATATAAAATTGTTACCGTCCTAAATACTACTGTGCTATAAAGTGTGCGTGTTTTACTAATGATTAGAAGGATTGTTATTTTTTTTAAACCATCTATTTAATCAAAACTTGTCTGGACAGCCACTTTACAATCTTACAGAGAATCGCCCATATATAAATATTTTAGAATTCTGATTATGTTACTTACCTTTATAACTTAGTCAAAAAACATCGTCATAATAACATAACCACAAACCATAATAACCTTCAATTCAAGTCAGTAGGTAGGTACCTACTTCCTTATAAGATGTAGATAGATGTGTGAATATTTGATTGATTACTTACGGACTGGCACCTTCTTCGGATCATACTGGTCGACGATCTCGCCAATCTTTAGGATCTTTTTCTGTGCGACCTTGGAGCGTTCAGTGATCCCCTGCAGCTCGGCTGTGAGCTCGCTGAAGATGTCCTCCGCGAGCAGCACGAGCGACGCGAGCTGCCGCAGCGCATTGCTCAGCGTGCAGTTCGTCACCGCCTGCAACTCCTCGTCATTCACCTTCGGCCTTCCATCCGCGTCGCGTAAACTCGTCCGAGAAACAAACTTCGGCTCCACGACGCGCTGAACGAAAGGCATCTCGAAGCCAGTTCCAAAACTCACAAACACGCCACTATCCTACTCACCCATCCCCGTATCGCGAATTATACGTATCCATTCAACACTGAACACAAAAAACGTCAGGTAACCGCCACTTTGAATTAACCGACATTTTGACCGGTGAACTTTCACTTATTAGCCGAGTCTGTTGAACGCTCTGCAGTTTTTACGATGCTTGAATGGAAGTAAACAACTTTTTCCTTGAGGAAATAAAGTTAGGAAGTTTTTTAAAACTTTTCATGTTGACGATATCCCGCCATAACTCGGCGTCGCGCACGACATTACAACCTCGCTCCGCATCTGCCGGTCGAATGAATGAAATGTGGTCTGGGATACCATCCTCAATATTTTTTTTACCCTTTCAGGTACCATTAGTTGAAAAATGAAAAGCGTATCAGTTGTTTTTCAGTTAGATGTTAGTTAAATTGTTTTGGTCCTTTCGTATTCCGCTAACAGTTTGAAGTATATAAAATAACAGTAGCAATATTTTGTTGTTTGTGTTGAGTTGAGTGTAGATGATGGCATTACATTGGCTAAAAAATAAGAGAATCGGGGCCCTGATTGCTTGACATATTCCGTATATAGTATACTAGACTTTGCGGAAAGGGAATAGGCGAGGAGAAAAAGTAAACAAATATTTTTTCATATTTTTGAAAACTTGCCTGCCAAACTTTCAAGCACGGACAGGATTTGAACCTGCGACCTTCGCATTACTAGTGGCGACGCCTCTTCCATCTGGGCTACCGCAGCTCGTTCCTTGACCGGCAATTTAGCAAGTGTATTTTAATGCCATAACGCGTGGCACGGCTCATTCTACCGGGTTAGTTTAGCAACTAATATCCGGCGAATAATTCTATATTTACACATTGCATGTAGTCTGAGCGATGAAAACCCGCGATAAATTGAATACCAAATTATAAACACTTCCCGTGTTAGGTATACAAATTTTGAAAACTTGCAAAACATTCAAGCGCGGGCAGGATTTGAACCTGCGACTTTCACATTACTTATGGCGACGCTTCTTCCATCTGAGCTATCGCAGCTCGTTCCTTGCCCGCCAATTTTGCAAGTGTATTTTAATGCCAGTAACGCGTGGCACGGCTCCATCTACCGGATTAGTTTTGCAACTAATACCAGCCGACTAATTCAATCTTTACAGATTGAATGTAGTCTGAGCGATGAAAACCCGCGATAAATTGAATACCAAATGTTTAAACACTTCCAAATTTCAAATCGATACTCTTAATTTGTAATATTTAAATTGTTCCTTTGCCCTACTAACTACCATAAAATTTCCAGTTCCATAAGTAATATTTAAATAAACTCCCTGATTGTGGGATGACTAGAACTGCTTATTATGGCAACATTTGGTATGGCGTGCTTACTGCCATCTCACAGGCATAATATGAACTAGTCATGCAACCAGCTGTGAAGCTAGTTGTGATCATTTTTAACAGATGGCGTTTATAAAAAAATGTTTCAACGTATGCTCCATAGATGTCGCATTCGCATTTCATCTCATTTCAGAAATTTCATAGATGCTTTGCCATTGATCTACTACAACCTTGTAGTAGATCAATGTGCTTTGCTCACAGCCGCCAATACTTACTTTGTGCTTTGCTGAGTGGAAATAGTATATAAAAAAACATACTTACCTATTTTCTGTTGTTGGTTGGTCTATTTTTGTGGTTGAGTATCATAAAATGACTAAGATGGCTGATAGTGACTTTCGTCGAGGCCGTTCACGACTACACACGAGGGGATGCCCACGTCGTGAAGTGTTATATTGGGCTGACATGATGTGATGTTATCATGTTATCGTGTTTAGTGACTTCCCGTTTGTATGTATCTCATGTTGTAAAAGGATGGTCAATAAAATAATAAACAGTAATTTTGCACAAAAAATAATTATTACATTAAATGTAACAAAGCGTTTATAATTATGTTTGCAACGATCATCTTTCTTGGCAGTTTTTATAATAATAGTAGGTTAACTATCCTACTTACTTTTAGAATACAATGCTTGGCATTATTTTGTTTTTTAGCTAATTTAATATCTAATTACATACCTACACAGATTGATAAAAGTTTTTATTCATAAAATTTATTCTCGAGTTATAAGTTTATAGGTAAGTATAGTTACTTGAACAGCAGTAGGAATAAAGCATCATTATATAATATAAATAATGTAGTAGTTGTAGCAATGTAGACACATTCAGCTCATTTGAATCTATGATATACAATTTCATTGGTACACTGAAAAATAAATAAGATTATAGATCCAGTTAAAGTTATTTAGTTAATGATGAGAACTACGACACGATTAGTAAGTACAAAAGCATAATATTTACCTTATTCCATGATAATACGTAATATGAATGAATACGATAGCAATTTTATAAACTGTTTTTATTGTTTTTTGTTTTTTAATCTTTGCAGTGTGATACCGGTGGCCGGTCACCATACATTACATACATACATACGTGAGATAATTTTTTCACGTCAATGAGATTTTTTGTTCGGCTAATGTGATGATAAGTAGGTACGCGTTGCGAATATTGCGTTGGATATTTAAAACCGACTTGATAGTTAAGAAATATAAATGGGACTATTTATAGGCTTAGACATAGTAACCATTGCAAGCCTGGTACCAAAAATTACCTACATTTAGTTTGAAAGTTTGTCGAACTGTTGTGTCCTGTTTTTTACCCTCTTTGTAAGGTAAATTAAATTTCTAACATGAGTCTGATTTTAACTTCTAGATAACATAATGTTGTGTAAATTTATCTAGAAAGTTCGGTTATATCGCAAATTTTCCAATTTTAAAGGTACAAATCTAATAATCTAAGTATTTATATATTATTATTGGCATTTATTTATTTAAATAAGTGATTGTGCACGCCCAATCCGCCTGTCTTGTAGAAGTCTCACTTTCTGTAGGTCAGCTAGAAGATTTTTTTTAGTAGAAATAAGTTGTCCTGTTGTGTCGTCATTCTTTGTATATTGTCTCTTGTAAAGATTCTTGTGTGCAATAAATGGTTAATAATAATATACTTAAGTTTAAATTTTTATGGTTTTATTTATGGTAAATTTTTAATTTGAACGGCAGGTCCAGATTTTTGTAAAATTTCACCCTATTGACGTATTGTAGTTTCACAATATAGCTGTGGTTGTAACGATATTACCTACCAGTTGTTTTTATAAGGCAATATCAGTTTTTTCACAGTGCCCAACCAAAAAAGGAGACATAGACATAACTTTATTGGTAATGTTCATCACAAGTCGATTAGTAAGTGAGCGAGTGTAATGTTTTGTAGAGTTCATGAATTCTGTAACCACTAAACAGATTCGAATGGGAAAGGTATCGGAAGAATCTTTACATTATCCCGAGTGTTATAGGCTAGGCCAGGGATGGGGAAATGGCGGCCCGCGGGCCAAATCCGGCCCGCGAAGTGATTTCATCCGGCCCGCGACCGTTGACTAATTTTTATTAAGTTTGTCCCTCAAGTTCAATTAATCACTTTAATAAGTATGTACCTATTTGGTGAAGGTAGTTAGGTGTTTAATGGCGCGAGCGACCTACCAGCTACCGGTCCTCGTCGTTGTGTCATTTCTCTCATCGAACAAGCACATCAAAACAAACTTAATTTCTTGTCCTTTTCTTTGTAATTAATAAACTTATTTGGCCCGCTTACAAGTAGTGATTCTTTGATATGACCCTTTCCAAAATGTATTTTCCCATCCCTGGGCTAGGCTTTATCTCAGAAAGCTATCTCGTTTTTATTTTTTGAATTAATCATGCTTGTAGTATTAAACTGCGTGTAAGTGGGTAGATACTTCATTAGATAAATCTTTTTAATTATAATTATAAAAAATTGCTACAAGTATACTTACCTAGTTAGTAATAACAAGATTTCTGTTGATCACCTCAGCAGAAATAATTGGAAACATTAGATTATGGTCAGTTACTAATAAATATTAGTTAGATTACTAATTTACCGTGTGATGCCGGCCTAGAATAGCATCACCCCATTTCTTACTCATGGGTGTCGTAAGAGGCGACTAAGGGACTCGAGGGTGTGTATTGCAATTTTAGGCGATGGGCTGACAACCTGTCACTATAGTGATACACAGCTATCTGATTGACTCTCAAACTTTTGTCAGACGTAGTGTTAATATCCGTTTTACGGCCGTTAACGCTCTGCCTACCCCGTAAGGGATATGGGCGTGATTTATGTATGTATGTATGTATGTAGATGACTAAGGTCTGTTATTGATAGACCGGGTTCTTACCGCGGCGATACTCGATTTTTTTTAATAGTAAATATTTTTTTGTATTTAGTGTAGTTATTTATTTGTAGTGTTTTGAGTCATTGTATGTGACCGCGAAAGATAAAACAGTTTAATTAATAATTTGCGAAGTGAACTAGCTTATGATATTGAATAACTTTTACCCAGGAATATAGATAAAAAAAATTGGCCTACCAATCTTCCATACAAAATGTTTCAGCTGACCGGAAAAATTTGTAAGGGAGGTCCAATTTTTTTTCATTTCTAGTTTCAGTTTATAAAATATTAGCATCTTATATTTTTACATCCAGTATTGTACGTAAGCTTATTTTAAATGGATATATAAACCTAATCTGATAAGCTACTCATAATAGTATACTCCTACTAGGTAATTAACAAAAATATATAACATTAAACTAAAACAATTTTAATTTTCTAATCTACTGTTTTAGCCTCACTATTTGCTTTCATGTTATTTTGCTTAATTTATTTAATAATTATGACTTATCCCTTCATTAATTCCATACATACCTGCTATATTACTTATATATAAACACGTAATAAATCTGGCAACACATATTTACATAGGAACAAATAATTTTAATAAAGAGTGTAGCTAACAATTATCATTAATTTTTTTTAAATAATTATTAAAAACTTAATTAATTAGGATAAAATTCTTGGGATGAAATTATTAATTATAATAAATATATTCGTAGGTACCAACTTATGACGATAATTAAAGCAGTCGTAAAGCATAGGTTATCTAGAATATATAAAAGAGAAAACTTTACTCTTGTCGGTAGGGGAATGATTCGCCAATTGCGAAACAGGTATCTAACGGAAAATTCATAGATACAGCAAACTTTATTTAACAGTAGTAAAATTATTATATAAGCATAAATATTGTAATATAATATCAGTATATCATTAATTTATACTAATTTTTCTATTTCCAAGCTGAACACATACATTGGCAATATTTTCACATCCACCCAACTATCTTTCAAATCAAACAAGACAATTTAAACGTTCTATTACTTTGTTTAATATTATTCATTAAAATATTGAACAATATTTAACTCTTTCTATTGTATTTTAATGGGAATATATTTTATGATAAGATATTCATTGATTAAATAGAGTAGGTAAATTTATGAGTACCTATATTATGTAATATTGATATGATAGGTAGTAAGTTACTAGTAACTGTGATTATGCAAAGTAGATACATATTATTATTCTGATTGTTTTTAAATAATACGCTAGTCTTTACAGTAATCTATTGCCAGAAATAAACACTAAAGATAATTCAATAGAGACATAGAGACAAACGTTGATTTGATACACAGATATCTAGGTCTACAACTATTTTGAAATAGGATTAAGTTTGATTAACACAGCACAATGCGTCACTGAAATCACAGGAACAGAACTCTTTGGAACGATTTGGCTTTAGGTCGAGTACATCTACTTAACACTAGGGCATGTAAACCGGAATTCCGGAATATCGTAAGTCCGGAATATCGGACCGATTTTTCCGATTTTTTAATGCCGGTTTTGACAGACTCAATATCGTAAAACCGGTTTTGAGAAAGAAAAAAAACAAAGTTGTTTTGGTAGATTTTTGATCATTCCTAAAACAAATAATTGAAAAACGCACTGTTCAAAAAAGATATAACCTCCCATACAAACAACATATCGGCTGACCGATTCATTTTGTATGGGATGGGATGGGAGGTCCAATTTTTCTTTTTCATATTCCGACTTAAGTTCCTTGAGGAAAGTTGTACAGTTTAATGGACTGATTCACGCCTTAAAATATTTGCCCCTATTTTTTTATCCTGTATAGTTTTTTCGTTTTAAGTAGGTAGTTCAATATTAAAACTTTACTGTTTTTACTTAAAACTCTGAACAGATACCATGGTTCCCTAAAAACGTTACTAAACAACTGAACAACATCGAAACAACAACTAAACAACATCTGAATACATCTGAACAACAACTGAACAACATCCGAACAACAACTGAACAACATCTCAACAACAACTGAACAACACCCGAACAATTACCGTACAACAACAACTGACAGGTGCGGCGGAAGATGGCGATATGAGTATTGACAAAAAAACTTCGTTTTATTTCTCGACTTTATCGTAGTAAGAGCCTTCTCAATAATCACTCGTCTGTCGCTTCATACTATAACAATTTCATTGGTTTTGAATTTTATTGTGGTTAAGTTAAGGTTCAAAATTGTTGTCCGGCTCCCGGTACGTGACAGACAAGTGGTTAAGTCATTACGCGTCTGTAATCCAAACATCCACATCGGCGATTGCAAGGTCCGATACAAGTGCAAATTCAATACGAGAACGTAATATGGCTTCATACGAATTTTAGAAAATTCTATACTTCAGCAGTTGTTCAGATGTCGAGTCAGCAAGTGAACAATTACGTAACTAAACAACTGAACAACATCTGAACAACACCATCTAAACTACATCGGTACAACAACTGAACAACATATCAACAACAACTGACAGGTGCGGCGGAAGATGGCGATATGATTATTGGCAAAAAAAACTTCGTTTTATTTCTCAACTTTATCTTAGTAAGAGCCTTCTCAAGTCATTACGCGTCTGTAATTTCTATGGAACTGTGATTTCTATAGGCAGAATGCATAAAATAGGTCTTTATGCAACTGTTTTCGAGTTCATAATTCGAACATTATGAGACGAGTGTAGATAAAATTAGTGTCATGACAATAACTTGATTAAAAAGCTGATAAAAAAATGTGTATTTTTTTTCTTAAAAAACTCTCTGAAACCGGAATTAAAACCGGAATTCCGGTTTTGAGCGTCCAATATCGGAACTCAAAACCGGTTTTGGGGATCTTCCGATTTTACATGCCCTACTTAACACTATGAAATAAGTCTTTTAAACAGTCCACATAAAGCGCAAATAAAATGAGTACCCACCTCAATAAGTCACTAGCCAAAGTTCAAAACAATACCCTACAGAAGAAGCAAGTTTTCTTGTGAAAATGCAGCGTTGCGACAGCGTAGCGTAAGCTTGAAGCATGCATTCCATTCGCGTTCTCCTTCGCGCACTCCAGGTGATTCTTTTCTTCTGAAACTTTCTAGATCTTTCTAGAAGTTTCTCCCTGCGGGCGGCTAGCGACGGTTAGACCGATTGCGGTCTTTGAAGGAGCTCCTCATCTATTTGCGCACGCCTCGCTATGGATCCACCTCATGACAGACCTCCATGTAGTCAGGGTCGTGCATGATGTCCTTGATCATGTCCTTGAGCATCGTGTACCGGGGGATCATGGGGTACATCTTTGTGCTCATGTATTCAGACTGAAACAACACGATAAATTATTATTATTTTGTGTATCTAAGCAACGCAAGTGTGAGTGTGTCACTTTCCCCCAGACAATGGCCCACCTTACCTCCTGCCCCACGTGTCCCACCACCTGCACGCGTGACGACCTGCTGGCCGCTACCACAGAAGCGGTACGAGTGGCCAAATTCTGGGCACGCAAAATTTGACAAGATTGCCATTGAATCGACAAGAAGAAGAAGAAGATCGCTTTCTTTCCTTTACCTTGAGCATTCTGATGAGATTTCTAAGGCCGGAGTATTTCTTGAGCAGGCGGTAGAGGTCGTTGGTCATCTGTGTGTTCTCAGCTTCAATCTGCGATGTCGTCATATCTGTAAATAACATTGTGTTTGAATTTGTGACCACGAGACTCAAAATTATTTTTTCTCAGATAGAGTCACATCATTTTGTAAATGTATCTAGTGCACATAAATTTGTTAATTTTTATCTACCAATTATAAGTAATGTACTATATTTCAATATAAGTATCTTATTTACAGTATGGCCATAGAAGCGATGGACGTCCACTTAACTGTCTCAACAGAAGCACGTTGCAAAAATTAGAACTGATAAGATTTAGTCTCAATTTGAGTCAAGCCTAGTAATTCCCTTTGGAAAATTTCCGAATATCTTCCCGCGCATCAAAACCTTCGGGACAAAGAGTTGGCAAGAGGCCAGTGTCGTTACACTTAAGGTGGTATTACCAAAACTTTATTAAACAAGGTGAGCCTTCCTTTGAAATTGGAAAAGGGGTGATTAGAGAGACACTGTGAAGTTGTGAGAATTTAAAACAGCTTTGGCAAGGAAGAGACGTACTTTATCTGGAGCCAAAAGGAGGCTGGAAATAACGTGATTAGATTTTGTTTGTATTAGTATTTAGGACCTTATTTGGAATTCTAATTTTCGTTTCGGAGATTTATAGATCAGTCAGAGTCTACACATTTGAGATTTATAGATCAAGCTGAGTCTACACAATTAATTTACGTCTCTCCTTTTTCGCGAGAATTAATTAACAAATCCAAACAAACTGAATCTTTATTCTACTAGTGTTTCATCTAGAGACAAGGACGGTATAAAAGGCAAAAAGGGTAATTAAAAAGGAGTCCTACTTGTAAAACGATTGTCTTCTTCGTACTTGTGTAAATATGTATTCCGAGAAGGTTTTAAAATTACGTGCTTTTCATGAATTATGCTATGCATTTAGAAGTAGGCTGTAGCGTAAATTAAACCCTTTTTTGCCACTACTGCGGTACAAAGTATGTAGGTGCCGCTTTTTTAAAGAACTGTAACGATATCTCATATTCGGGCGTAAAATGTAAATATATTAATTACAATCTTATTTTTTTCAGTGTGAAAACAAAGTTACGGTTTAGTTATTATTCTCTTTTTCTATATAAGTAATTATATGTTCCTTTTATATTCGGTGCAAATCCTTTTAGGAAAAGTTCTCAAAAAACAACAACTTGCCTCAAGGAATATAATTATGTCGAAATATAAAAAATATTTGGCAAAGTGAAATATAAGTCTTTTTTGTATGCGTGGTTAAATTTTCTTTTTCACATTTTGACCTATGTTACTTAAGGAAAGATGTTTAGTTTCACGAATTACTTGAAATAAAAAAGCTTATCTCGTAATTTATGAACGCCCCCTTCTCTCTGAGTCTTCAACGTGACAAAAAGTGCAAATAATCTCAGCTTGGTCAATACCGTACCATTCAGTCGTTCTATCCGCTCCCTCCTGTCTGCAGCCTCCTCGGCCAGCTTGGTGGACGTCTTCACACCCTCGCCCGACTTCTGCGTCTTCTCCATGATAGAGCAGGCCCGCAGCACGAACGCCGGCACCGTCTCCGCTTTCTCCTGCTTCGGGATCTCAACCAATGACCAGTATTGCGTCTCCAGTCGGATCACGTCCTGGAATTTAGAAAACGGAATTTGTTAAATTAAGATTCTTTACAGTGGGTTTTTTCTTCAAGGTAACATTTTAGTAGTTTGTACTTTTGCTCGAAAATCTCTGCAAAAATTGTTATTTACGCTGCACTGGTTTTGGCAGTATTGTCTTAATTAAACCATTACTGACAAAACTGCTGCTATTTAAAATAGTACACTCACTTAAAGTTATATTTAGAAAGCGATAACAGATGTGTTAGGATTTTTAGTTAACATAACTTAAATATAGCCTATGATTTCGGAGCCACTACCGATTTCCTTGTATGTTTCAACCGCCATATTTTTAATCGCCGCTTCATTTTGACAAATACCGCGTAAAATGCGTAAAATCATAAACAATTTAGGAAACGATCATCTTTTATCCTTGTCTAAACCTATTACCCTGAAAGGGACAGTGCTATTTTTAGTTAGAGATTTAGTCTGTAACACGGAATTGCGACTATTGCCCTTAATAACGTCGCTAAAATTTTGCAAATTTTCAATGAAAATGAAAATGAAATAACTTTATTCAATGTAGGATAGCATTATCACTTATTGACGTCATGATCGGTCATTGTAAAAAAAAGAAATTTGCATAACGCAATCTTCTTCTTTTTATAACAATTTTGTATTGTCCTAATAGAAAACCGGCTCGGGCGGGATAAAAAAATAAAAATAAAAATAAAGGCACTGCCTCGGGGCTGGCCAGGTTAATCACACAGCACGTAACTTTACGCCACCACCATTTGTAAACGACATTTGTTTCAAATTTAAGTCAAGATTTCCAAAGCGTGTTATTAACATGCGTATAATTAACCGGACCCCCTGAACAGGAAAAACTCCCCAAAAAACCTGCCCAGAAGTGCTCCTACTCTAAATTAACAATCTTTCTAGGCCCTAAACTGCCCTAGCTAATTTTGGAAATAACGAATAATATATAAATGTATAGCCCAAAAATGGCTACAAAAAAAAAATAATAATAACAAAAAATTGCAGTAGATAAATCTACTTGTTTCGTCTAATAAAATATTTACTTTATACATTTGAATAAAACCCATGGAGATTTATCTTGCATATAGTCTGATATTTCATAATAGCCTTTCTTGTACAATTTTTGTTTAATTACTGGTTTAAATTTATTTAAGGGTAAGTCTTGAATATCTTTAGGAAGTTTGTTTTAAAAGCGTATACAATTGCCCTTAAAAGTATTGCTTACTTTACTAAGCCTGCTCATGTGCACAGCAAGTTGCTCCTTATTTCTAGTGTTAAAATTATGCCTGTCACAATTTTTCTTAAAAGAATCTATATTTATTTTTACGTACACTAGATTTTCGTATATGTACTGTGACACAAATGTCAATATGTTGATTTCTTTAAATTTCTGTCTCAAGGAGACTCGAGGTCCCAATTTATAAATTGAACGAACAGCCCGTTTCTGCAAAACAAATATATTGTTCACATCCGCAGCATGGCCCCATAATAGTAAGCCATAAGACATTAAGCTATGGAAGTAGCTAAAGTAAACTAGTCTTGCAGTGTCTACATCAGTGAGATGTCTTATTTTTTTAACTGCGTATGCTGCTGAACTCAGTCTCTTCGACAATTTCTCAATATGTGGCCCC
Source organism: Tuta absoluta (assembly GCA_027580185.1). NCBI lineage: Eukaryota > Metazoa > Arthropoda > Insecta > Lepidoptera > Gelechiidae > Tuta > Tuta absoluta. Next base: position 4,491,260 of record JAQAHW010000004.1, read on the forward strand.
CATTGGAGCGAGGCGTCCAAAGTTATGCCTAAAAATACAGTTGAGTCCGCAAGGTCCAACTTTTCATCCTTTACCTTAATAATTGTAGAGCTTGGTTTAACATTTGGTAATACAAATTTGATACATTTAGTTTTCTTTTCATTCAATAGTAGGTTATTTACTGTAAACCATTGCACTACATCGGTAATAGCTTTGTTCACGTCATCATAGTTGAGTTGTTGCCTCTTTACTCTGAAAAGTAGAGAGGTATCGTCCGCGAACAAAACTATATCATGTTTTTCTTTAACTAGATATGGTAGATCATTAATATATACAAGAAACAAAAAAGGACCAAGAATCGAACCCTGCGGAACGCCCATTCTTATCTTTGATCCAGATGATCTTTCACCGTTATCGACCTTTTGGATTCTATTGTTAAGATATGATTCCAAAAGACTAAGAGCGTGGTCTTTTACGCCGTAGTGATGTAGCTTCCTGACCAGAGTATCATGATGAACACAATCAAACGCCTTGGACAAATCACAAAACACACCTACTGCATCATGAGATTCCTCCCAGGCTTCGATTATATGATTGATGAGATCCACACCTGCATCAGTAGTAGAGCGACCACGTGTGAAACCAAATTGCTGCAGGTGCATTAAGTTATTACGATAAAAATGTCCTTGCAATTGATTTAAAATAACTTTTTCAAAAATTTTACTTAGAGTTGGTAGTATTGATATAGGTCTGAAATTAGTAGGGTCAGTAGTACTACCAGCTTTAAACAAGGGAATAACTTTACTATGCTTCATCAAGTCAGGAAACACGCCACTGTCTACACAGTCATTAAAAAATGCAATCGATTATGGAGAAATGCAATCGATTATGGAACTAATAATTTTAACAGAGAGGCCGTGGAGATCTGAAGTATTTTTCATTTGTAAACTTTTAAATACTTTTATTATTTCAGTGTTACTAACGTGAGAAAATTTAAAATATTTATCACAATGGTTTACATTATCTTTTAGAATAGATTCAGCGAGAATAGGGCATGAGTTTAACGATTTGGTAGTCGAAACTGGAATATCAGTAAAAAATTGTTCAAAAGCGGAAGCTACTTCCAAATTAGTATTTTTAATTTCATCGTTTATCATAAGTTTATAATTTTCATTACAACGTTTAGATTTTCCAGTTTCATTATTTACAAATTTCCAAGTGGTTTTGATTACGTTTGTGCTATTCTTTATATTATTTTTGATGAAGTTAGATTTAGCTATTGCACAAACGTTTCTAAAAGTTTTAGAGTAACGTTTTACATAATCAGCAAAAGTTTTTGATTGATTATATGTTCTTTCTTCATACAGATCGTATAACTTCTGCCTGCTTCTATGAATTCCAACTGTGGCCCAGTCACTAAATGATAATTTTGTGTTAACTTTAATTTTCTTAGATTTAAATACATTGTCATATTCTTTTTTGGCAAGACTAAATACTGCGTTATATAATTTATTTGGATTTTCGTTATATGGCAATTCAGGTAATTTTTGCAAAATATTTTCTCTATATCGATTTAGCCTACTTTCATTTACCGGTACACACGTAATATCTTGTTTAGGTGCCTGCTCACGTGCAATAACGTCGATAACATTTTAACGATTATCATAGGTAAGTTATGCGTGTTAAGTTTTTACAAATTCGTTCGGTTGTGGTTCCTACTGAAAAAGTTGGAACACAAAAGAAATATCACTCTTTCAGAGACTCAAACTGAAAGCCATTCACAGAGGATCATCCCGAGCTACGTGCCAGGCACAATAGAAGAAATTCCAGACGATTTCAGGCATTCAAAGGAGCAGCCTTTACGCCCTGCGAGACGGCAGTGGCTACTGAAACTAGTTTCAGACCTTGTTATTTCCGCTGGCATTTGTTACTTACTACAATCCGTACTAATCCGTATCCTTACTAATATTATAAATCTGAGAGTTTGTGTGTGCGTATGTATTATGTTTGTTACCTCTTCACGCTAAAACGGCTTGACCGATTGGATGAAATTTGGAACGCAGGTAGAGTAGGTATTATAACCTTGAATAACACATAGGCCACGCATAGGCCGCAGGAAAACAACTATTAGCACGGGAAAATGCGTGGCAGTGGGTGAAACCGCTGGGCGGAAATCGAGTGTTATATAAGTCACGTCTACTTTTTACACGACTGCCTAACCAAAAAAAAAAGTGTAATGTTTTTAGAGTTCATGTATGTATACAATTATGTGCGATTTTTAAAAGTGATGCAACTCGTTAACCACTTACAGATTCGAATGGAAATTGTATTGGAAGAATCCTTACAATAATATCCACCTTAGTTTAATGATACTCTTAAGCCTATCTGTTAATGTTATTAGAAGAGCGGAGATTCTTAACACAAGCAAATATTTCGCTTAATAGGAAACTCCAACCTCAGATTATGTAAACTAGGATCAAGTAACCGAAATAAATGTAAATAATATTGTTTATTTGAATTTTGAATCCCGGCTAGGCTTTATCACAGAAAACAGTATTTTGCTTGTTAATAAAGAAAAACAAGAATGTAGACAAAAATTCCAAGACTGGAGATGACCATTAAGCACTGTGTCTGGGAGAAAATGCACAATGCACTAGCACAATAAACTAAATATTTGCAGCTAATATTTTGTATACTTATAATATATTAGTAATTCAGGTTTGTTTTTAAATGATAGTAATTGCTACCCCCGTAGCCCGTTATAGTGGTACACATACACATATCACGCCTCTTATTTCTTGCGGGGTAGGCAGAGCATAAACGACCGCTACACAGAGTTATACCGGCTTAGAATAGCATCACCCTGTTTCGTTCCTGTGGAAGTGGTAAGAGGCGACTAAGGGAATCGAGTGTGTATTGCAATTTTAGGCGATGGGCTGACAACCTGTCACTACGGCGATACACAATTTTCCGAATGACCCTCAAAATGTCTGTCTTTGCGTTATAGTGGTAAAACCGCCTAAATACCTAATAATACGACACCAGTTTTCTTAAACTTTTTCATCTTTCACTAAACTTTTCGACCAACCCAAAAACCCTGATTAAGTATTACAATAACAAACCTGAGGTTTTGTAGAAAAACAAGTCCGTGGTTTCCAGATTTGCTTAAAAATATATAGTAAAGCGAATTTCAGTGAACTCTTATCCCGTCTGCTATTTCCGAGTTTTAACCAGGAGATGAGTTTCTAAAATGCAAATAAAACTTTGCTGCGAAAACTTGGGAATTGGTTGCAGCAATATAAAACGCGGTATAAGAGGTAGGTTAGGGATGCATTTGAAACGGAAAGAACAATGAAGATTGTATGTGCAAGGTACTCCTAAGTATTTTAAACTAGCTGTTACCCGCGGTGTTGCCCGCTTAAAATTAAAACTATCCTATGCCCATGTTACCTTCTATTTGTGTGCCATATTTTATTAAGTACAATCGGTTCAGTAGTTTTTGCGTGAAGAAGTAACAAACAAACATACAAACTTTCGCATTTATAATATTAGTAGGATAGTTTTGTACGGTCAGTAGTGTGGCGTCGTAGTAGTGCGACTGCGACACTCACTACGTTGATATTATCACTTTGTGATTTCCAGTCTGGTTAGGACATTGCAGGCCGAACCATCTGTTTGTTCCCCCGCGAGGGAAATGTAGCATTCTGCTACAATTACTACCATTTTTCTAAATATTTCCTGAAATCCATTTTATTTTATCAATTTGTTTGTTTACTTTCTTGATGTTATGTCAACCTCTCAAAGTTGACGGCTATCTATACATCATAGAGCCGCGTAGCTTTCTACTAAAAAGTTATTATACATTGATCTACCTCTTCGTATTTTCTGACCTCCTGGTACTTGTATCTAAATTTACTACGCCTGGCACTCTCCCTCTCCCTCTCCCTCCGGAGGAACTGAGGTCCCGAGCCCTCCAGCGTGCCTCGGAGCCATCCTCATAACCACCTCATCATCAAGCTAACATGAGATGCCAACAGATCTCCATGGACAGCGACGACTGGCCACTGACAAGTTCCATGATCTCAAAATGACGGCTGACGAGGTCGACGATCGTCGAAGATTCTAGAACCGAAGAGGATGACGATCGAAATGAAGAGCGCGATCGTCATCGAAGCTTCTGGAAATGAACATGACTATCGAAATGAAGACTGTGACAGTCAGCGTCAGACGAGGGTATAAAAGCCACGTCAAGCAGCTAGGGGATCAGTTTTGGTCTGGACTCTAAGTTGTGATCTCGAAGACTCCCAGTATAGTCTCTCACTGTGTAACCACTGTAACGGTCTATTTTAGTCCTAAAAGTCTCCCCTCAAGTGACGGAAGCTTAAAAGTCTCCCCTCAAGCGCCTACGCCTCGTCGGATTGAAGATACAGCTGCTGCGAAGACGCTCCTCGCGCTGGACGCGCCGCCGTACCTTCTGTGTGAGTGGCCAGGTTATAATTTTGGTTTCGTATCAGGAGGTGGTTATCTGTTAATTCTTTAATAAAGCCTTATCGTTTACGTTCCCTCTTTTACTCCCTCGGCCCCTCACTTAGCGTGCGGGCGCGAGGCTTGCTAGGGTGCCTACACACAGGACACTCTACCCACACTTACTCACTCACGCCCTCCGGGGTCACAGGCACTCGTGTTCGCGAGACCACTCTACAAATACTTAGCTATAAGTATTCACCTGCGGTTACCTTGGCTCCCTGAGCGCCGGTGCCTCTCGGAGCCTAGATAACACGACAAATGGAACCCACCGAATCCGGGCTCCACCAAATGTTAGAATTTCTCAAAATATTCGAACAACCAACAAATGTTTTTTTGGTAATTTGTCACCAAAATGTAGGCTAAAATAAGTGAAATCCTAATAGATTTATCTGTATCAAAAATAGCAAATAAACAGTATCACCCGTGGCAGAATCCGCTTGGGTAAAAGCCTGTAATAGGCCAGTACAGCTGTCATCATTTGAGGGCATAACTTACAAAACTTCTAAAGGCACTTTTGTTTTGTATGACCACTTCATGCGTGTCTGTAAAGCACATATTACATTTTTATTACCAAACGAAGAAGTATGACTCATGATGTCGGTTTCGGCTGCTTACGACAGCTTTCTTCGCGGAGGTCGACAGATCACATGAGGCTGCTGCTGAAGTAGGTATTACACATTTATTTTCATCTTTAAACACTATTAAGTGAATAGATATATTTTATGACTTTTCTTTTAGATTTATTTCGATTTATTAGTACTTACTGAATTATGATAAGTCTATTTAAGCATGCTTTGGTAGGTATGTATAAAATGTAACCGAGCGATACTCGCCATCAAACTTTTTATTTTGGCGAGAAGTGTAAAATGTAATTACTATGTACTTGCCAAATGTATTTCTAATAAAAAAATATAAAAAACATACGTAAAACTCTCTACCAAATAATTACACATCATAATTTTTTTTATGGACTTATAATTAAATGAATAATATATACCAGTATTATCTATGTTACAGATTAAACAGTGTAAAAACCTAGTTTGAGTCGTCTTTATCCACTGCGAACGAAAGAAGGTCATAGGTATGTTAGCATATACCTAAATTGACACAAATTAATGAATTGGGTTCGGCTAATGGTCCAGAAACTTGTCTTGTCTTGTCTAGCCCACACCATCCCACTGCTGGGCAAAGATCCAGAAAATATAAGCTAAAAATAAGCGACTATTTTTTTTTAATCATGAAAAGCTAGCCATAGCTATGCTGTGTGATGCTGGCTTAAAATAGCATCACCCCATTTCTTATCATTGGGAGTCGTAAGAGGCGATTAAGGGACTCGAGGGTGTGTATTGTAATTTAAGGCGATGGGCTGACAACCTATCACTATGGCGATGCACAATTTTCCGAATGACCCTCAAATATTAGTCAGACCGTTTTGCGGCCGTTTGCATTCTGCCTACCCCTCAAGGGATATAAGCATGATGTGTGTATGTGTAAAAGCTAGCCATACTGGGCTATAACTGGGATAGCGTGATAGTGAGTTGGGAACTGCCACTTGGCTTAAAGTTGCACCTCATGTATACCATATCCGTATTTTAACCAATAAAAAGGTGATAGATAGATAGATAGATGAACACTTTATTGCTTACAACACACACAACAGAAACAAAACAATACAGAAACTTAAGACTTAAAGTAAGCAAAGCCGGCCTTAACGCTTGCAGCGATCTCTTCCAGAAAACCTTTACATTAAAATAGATACAAAAATTAAAATATTTGCAAGTAGTTGCTTATGGAGATTATCTATGATTATTGATATACCAATAATCTCTAGAAGCATGTACTTAGGTACGCTTAAAATACATATTTACGTATTTGGGCTCTTTTATAAAAAAATATCTATAATTATCTAACGTAATTTATGCCCATTCATAGTACTGGAATATAGGTAACTTACTAATACCATAGACATAGAGTAGAAATCTCATAGAGATGACACTCCCGCTCCAGACGCGCTCAAGGTCAATCCGTCTGGCTGTCTCTTAGAGAACAATTCAGTCGGGAGTGCGCTTCGCCGCGGAAACGTTCGTCATGCGGGTCGAATTTTCATTTTTTGTGAAAAATTTAGCAATGCCGAATTATTGTGGTGTGTATGGCTGCAAAAGGGATGCGAGGAAGACTCCGCATCTAAGTTTTTTTAATTTGCCTAAAGATAAGCCAAGGTAAGTGATAATTTTACAGTAAATGTACCTACCATTCGTTATTATACGTAGGTAATTGTTGTGTGTACTCCTATTTTTACTTACGTAGGTACCTAGTTTCCATTTTCTAATTTAAACTACCTAGGTGCCTAAGTCATTGTTAGTTGATAATGATAAATAAGCACATTCGTATCGTAGGTATGTTTTGCACCTATTTTAAAATTCTGTAGCTACCTATTAACAATAAAATGGTAATGTAAGACTTTAAAATGGGTAAATATTTTGTTCCCACGGGAAAACTGTTAGCAGCCGTCGCAACCGCTTGACTGGCCGCTAGTCTGGAATAAAATTATTGGCACGTGACAGCCCCGACTTAAAGCGCGGGATAGTGCGGGGCGTTACTGCTGCTGCGGGCTGCGGGGGGAAGTAGGTATTTAAAGCGCGGCTTTTGGGGCCCAGACAAAGGAGTTTCGTTTCTATACGCAGTATTATTATCTATTCTTATGCCATAGAGTAGAAATCAATAAATTATTATCTATTCTTATGCTAATACCTTCAGAGTAGGTAATCAAATAATGTAAAATCTTCTTACAAATAAAAGTGTCATAATAATGTTCTAGTTGCACTTTTAGTAAGTAACTAAATTACCTTCATAAAGCATATCAAAGAAGTAGATTTACTTCTAATAATTTCAACTTCCTAGAAGTGAGAATCAACAATCCCCTAGTTTCTGTAAGAAAGAAATACATCACTCTATCTATATGAAAATTTAGACATCATATACCAATTTGTGAGCAAGAAGCAATGGCAAGAAGCTTTAAAAAGCAGGGACAACAGAACAGCCAGCATAATATCTATTCTACGTAGCTATAGCTTATAAAGCTTATCTATTCTATGTAAGTAGATAGGTGTTACGTAACGAAACGAGCTTTATGTTACTGCTCCTTTAAGCTCAGAAGCTACAACGCTGTACCCCAGTTATTGGACGACGTTATAAGAACACTGGTGGTGGTACTTAGGGTCTTACAACATACATATATCACCGCTTGCGGGGTAGGCAGAGCGTGAATAGCTATGAAAAACGAACATTTACACCTCATCTGACAAACGTTTGAGGGTCATTCAGAAAATTGTGTATCGCCATAGGTTATCGGCCCATCGCCTAAAACTGCAATACACATGTTACCCTCGAGTCCCTTAGTCGCCTCTGACGAAATGGGATGATGCTATTTTAAGCCCGAATCACACGGCAAACACGCAAGCACGGGTCTTACAAATATGAGAATTTTATTGATCTTCATGATATACGTAAAAACCAACAGTGTAGAAAAAAAATTACCACTGCTGGATATGGGCATTATTTACCACTCTCATCACGCGTGGCAGACGGATAGGCGATTGCAGTGTAAGTTCTTGTCACCACAGACGCTGCTGCCCATACCCTGGATCCTTTCCTTCGCTCTTTACGACTCCCATGGGAAGAAATAGGGTAAAGCTATCTTAAGGCAAATTGTAGCGAACATTTCATTGAGTTTGCAGGTTTTAATTTTACTTGAGGATAATACTAAAAACATGGGCAACGGATATTCTGATATATTGTTTGTATAAAGAGTCTTTTTTTTGGTGAAGTAGCGCCACTGTCGAGGTCGTTAACGGCTACACTCGCTGGCAATTATAGTATCAGCCAAACATTTATCAAGGAGACGCCTAATAAAGAGGAGTAATGTGCTTTTATATAAGGTCCCATTAAATTCAGTGCAAATACTTGTTAGGGAAAGTTCTACTCGTAAAACTGAACAACTTTTTCAAATAAACATAGTAATTATTATGGCCGTTTTTTGCGGCTGTTTACGCTCTGCCTACCCCGCAAGGGATTATAGGCGTGATATGTGTATGTATGTATGTATTATTATGAAAAACAAAAGGCCATGTGTCACTTTGTATCTACCATACAAAGTGACACATTTTTTATCATCCCATTTTTTCAAATTTTGATCAAGGTTCCTTGGGGAAAGTTGTTCAGTTTTACGAGTAAAACACACATTAAAAATATTTGCTGTGAATTTTGTAGTACCTTATATAGTAAAGTTCTAATGTACGTCTTAAGTTACAGCGCGGTCGCGTGCTATTAGAAAATGTTAGTGCTCTGAAGCTATTGTTCTGTTAAAAGCTCCAGACAAGCGTGTAATGTAAGTATTTCATTATAACAATGTAGGTAGGTAGAACATATTATAAAATAAAGTGATATTAGGAATTGGAAGCTTCCTCGGTTGAATTGTCAATAACTTACTTCTGCTTTTTTATGACGAATGCGTTGTTAAAACATGATTACTTTATGAAATTTCTTCGAAACCATTTTTGAATAAAATAAAAAAGTTCTACGCTTTTGTACAGTCAAGCTCATACCTGATTGCCATTCATGAGTTAAACACTTTAGTCTTTGGACCGTTCTAATGCTAAGCACATAAGATGCATATTGGCATGGCAATACGAGTGTCTAACCGGACGTGAGCTTGACTGTACAAACATGGATGTGTAGGTCGCCAATCACAGCGAATTAAAGTGCAAACACATTCGACTTATGAACACGTCACATGATCTTACGATAGCGATACACTCGCTCTACGCAATACACACGTCAGAGTAGATGCACACTGATCTTATGTGATGTGACGCCATCTGATGTGTCGGGGCCACGTCGTGCACTGCAGGCGTGTAATAGTTTGCTAACACGCCATACACAGGGTCTAACGGAGTCTGACGCCTACGCAATACACGTCGACTGGCAATTGGTCTGGTCAGTGACGTGACGTAAGATAAAAGAAAACATTTTTTTGTTCTTAAACTATGCTGTGAAAGCTGTTGTTTTCTAACGGGCATAACATCAATCAACTGTCACTTTACACAATTATCTGAATGACCCTCAAAGGTTTGTCAGACGACGACGGCGTAAGTGACCGTTTTTTTCGCCCGTTTACGCTCTGCCTACTCCGCAAAGGATAAAGGCGTGATGTATGTATGTATGCATAACATCACATGCATACGTGGGATCACGTCAGCCTAGTGAGTCTGTACCTTTACGTATCAGTCGATTGTCATTGATTCATAGAGGTAGAGAATTCTGGAGAAATCATGCATCGTGGTCGGTCGGCACGAACTGCCTTTATGTAGCCGATAAAACTTGTCACGGCGTCTTCCTCACAGTAACTGTAATTGTCAGGGGAAAAACCCAGTAGCGAAAGCGTGATGGAGATATTTATTATTGGTTGGGTTTGTTTTATAGCGTTTGTGTTTATAGCGTTTACACCCTTCAGTAATAGTACTAAAACAGCTACTATTCATTTATAACGAATAAGTAAAGATAATTAATTTCACGACTGGATGATCTTTCTTTACACATTTATCATAGCAGGAAAACATTAAAATATTAATTTTGTTTGACGAACGATGCACGACCAAATACAAGGTATTAGTTTTTAGTTTTACTCGCTCAAACTACAGGTGTAAGGACAAGAATACATGCACCCTGGAATATCATATTATGTGTCATCCTTCTAAAAGTTATTGTTATGCTCCAGTTATTTTTTTCGGCCGTGTGATGCTGGCTTAGAATAGAATCACCCCATTTCTCACCCATCATGTAGTCTCTACAAAACACGAAAGTGTAATGAGACCGTATGACTCTTCTATTAACTTCCATACAAAATCAAGATCAGCTGACTGCAATTATTATGGGAAGTCAAAAATGTTTTGGTGTTTCCCAAAGTTTTTTTCATGGTAAGTTGTTCAGTTTCATGGTCTAAGTGCACCCTATAAGCACAGTATAATTAATAGTACTAGCGTACAGTATGGTCACTCCCTGCCTCCCCCTACAAGCGCCGCCCACCCGCGCTCGGAGGACGCTCAGACACCGGCTAGCAAAGATGCGTGAACGAAGGTCATTTCATACTGCCACACATTGCATTCCCGATTCGCGAACGCAAAATGGCGGCAACCCTGACATGTTGTCTCACACACACAAGCATGGTCCGCGTTCACCTACGCGAGCTTAGACTGTATGCGTAGCACCGCGTTTGTTTCATACATTTGAGCGCCAGTGTCCGAGGTGTGCTATAAGTATGCGGAGGGCTGTCCCGTCCTTTTCATCCTGTATAGAAACACCCAGGTTAGACACAAATATCTGAAAATGACTTAACAAATATTTGTGTCTTGTACGACCCTACGCCATCAGGCCAGTCAAAATCACCGTTATCCTGGTTGTACCCACTGCAATTGTGTTTCAGCAGTGTTTCAACTAGCAGCATGTTTGCCCGACGCTCTGTTGATATTCGCAACACGTCGCTCGCAACACGTTCACAGCAATTAACACCAAATTTCCAGAGCAAAGTAAACTTTACTAGTTAACGTATTTCCTAGAATATCTATAAAAATAGCTTTTTACAATTTAAGTATACGGGTAAAAAATTTTACAGTGTGTAATCGGTATACCGAAAACTTTGCAGTCATGATCAGGCATTGAAACTGAAAAACTTTTACTATAGAGCATAATTATTTTGGGAAACGTGTTTTTTTGTGTTCCTATAATAAGTTTGTATACCAGTTTTTGGCGCAACATACTTGTTCGACACCATAGTTTAAGATCTTATGTTACCATGTTTGCCTTTTTATTGATTGATTTATAAGTCAGTCAGTATGATAATTTAAATTTGTATGGGAGGTCCATTTTTTTCCCGTTTACCGAGATAGACTCCTTAGAAATAGTCGTTCAGTTTCATAGACTGAACGTGCCTGCAAGGTTTTCGGTACACCGTCTTCCTCATACCCATATATTTTATTTCTAATAGAATATTTGCTTAGGAATGTGGGTGTAAGAGAAACACGAGTGCTTTGTGCCTTGGTCACACGTAATGAGTAGGGTGGCGAGTGAAAACTTTGGCTTTGGTTGAGACAGGCCGAATACACACAAATGCTACATATTTTAGTTTATTTATAAGAAACAAACAGTTATATACAAGTTGTTACAAAATAATCCCAAAATAATTTAATTTAATAATTCTTTATTATTAACAGTCGATGAAACAATTACATCACTAGTCTAAAGCTACGTCAGTACTACACTTTCCTTCCACCGAATTTTGATGTGGCATACATTGCTAGTTATCTTCTATGAATTGAAATTATGACATCCATGAAATAACATGCAATGTATACCCAATCTCGCTGTGTTGGCAACTTCCGCTGAACTTTAAATTGACAAAATAGTGCTGCGATGCAACGATAATTTTTTTGTGTTATTTGATTTAAAAAGTATTTTCCATTATTTTCAAAATCGGCACTACGGCTTACATTTTTTGTCAATAGACTCTTTACATGGGACTCTTTCACACCCTTTACTTGTTATTCTGTAACACGCGGAATAGTTATTTGTAATGCATCTAACCTTATCTGATAATAGACCTACAGTTTCCTCAATTAATTTTATCAAAACATTTCTACACTAGGAGGAACTACAAAGTAAGTTTGATGTAAATAACCACTTCGCTCAGGTCGAATTTTGCAACAATAGATTTGTATTGTACTTCAAGCACACATGTGTGCTGTTACGAGCGGAGTAGATAAAAACTAGGTATTTTTCGAAAAGTACTGCAAAGTTAATTTTAAAAAACGTTTAAAGAATTACCGAATATATTATCAACATTTAAATTTTTTGCATTGTAAAAAGCAAGCCCGTGTTATGAAACTATTTCTTGCGAAACTAGTGCGACTTCGTTGTATTTGAAATAAGGGATTATTACGGCAACCATTTATATAACACGCCTGTATCCCTTGCGGGGTGCACAGAGTGTAAACGGCTGTAAAAACTGACATTTACCAGAAAATTTTGTATCTCCATAACGACAGTTTGTCAGTTTAACTCAGAAAATTGCAGTACACATTACGAAATCCACGGGAAAGAAACGGGTGATGCTATTCTAAGCCGGCATTACACGGCGAATCGCAAATATTTTTTACATATATTTTTGATAAGTTTTACAACCGACCCACAATCTCGTTTCCGTAGGAAATGCAACCGACACATGAATGAAATTGCAAGAAAAAGTTAAAGGAGGAACTTCGTCGGGCCCTATTTCCCGAAGCGCGTCCGGGTTGGTTCAAATAATTGTATTGTATCAGTAGTGTAATAACATCCGGAGGAAAGTTGCCGGTACAACGCGAACAATAGAAACTTTAAGCTTTCTTCTAAATGACGGTTGGTTTTCGAATAAAATAAGAAAGAACTATATCGTCGTTCGTATGCAACTAAAAAATATATTTTTTATTGTTACTTTTGGGTCCGAATCCTATTTTATCTATTTGCGTAAGGTCAACAAATTATCGAGCATCTAGCTAGACATTAAAAACTTTTATTAATTATGTTTTTTTGAAAGCGTCACAATTGTGTTTCAATAGAGTGTCAGTTGGATGGTTGTGGCCGTTTCGTATTCCGTTATCAGTTTGAAGTATAGAAAATCACAATGGCAATAGAATGACTTAAAAATAGGAGGATCGGGGCCGTGACAAAAAAAAAACATTCAGCAAAAAACTACCAATCAACGAATTCTACAAACTCAAAATGCCTACCTACTTTTAAAATCCAGACCCAAAAGTTCTATTTAGTTTTAGAAACCTAGTTGGTCCGCTAGATCTAAGGAAGGGGAACTAGGTAAGTCTCCGGTCGTTTTATTTGCCTAAACTAAAAGTACTTAAACAAGTAGATAACTGGTTTAAGGTTTAATTATTTGTATCAGTTGGTACCATCTGCTAGTTGGCGAGTGTCCCGCCGCGGAGAGTTATCTTAATGGTGAGTTTAGCTAGCAAGGGACTTGGCAGAATCTCCTCAAAAACTAACGAGGGTGTAATCACTTCATTGTCTGACTGAGGATAAAATGCAGAACAACAGCCTAAGGCGGTTCGATCACTTCTCGTCGTGTCGTTCCGTTTTTCCGCATGCGTCAGTCAGACGAAAGATAAAAACGGACACGTGTGTCAAACGATTTGACAGACGCCTCCGTTACGCAACGCACTGTAAAACCCACCGTAGCCGTATTTGTACGGGAATAAGATCGGAATTCACAATTTCCTTTCGTCTGACAGACGCATGCGTTACGTTGCGTTTAAAAACGGAACTACACGACGTCAAGTGAGCGAACCGCATGATTGTAAAAAAAGACATGGTTTAAGATGTTTGCCAACGTCAAATCGTTTGGAAAAGTAATTTAAACACTGTCACAACGCGCGGCTAACTTTTATTGTAATAACACCGCTAGTGTTTTTGCAAGTTGTAGGTATGAGAATAAGATTTATTTTCTACTAGCTGTTACCCGCGGCTTTGCTCGCGTATCTACTCATAAAAACTATCCTATGTGTTAAACCATGTTACCTTCTATATGTGTGCCAAATTTCATTACAATCGGTTCAGTAGTTTTTATGTGAAAAAGTAACAAACAAACAAACAAAAATACTTTCTCATTTTAATATTAGTAGGATATTAAATAATTTACGACTCTATATAAAATGTGGTAGTTAGACATACTTGCAATCACATTGCCCTATAAACTGAAAGAAGTTACTTAAGTGTTTTTGAGAGAATCATTACGATAATTTATACTAGGTAACTACTATTCTTGTGGTAATTTTATTTTATTAGGTACTTTTCTTTATCTGGGAAGAGAGGCACCGAGTCCATGAATAACCTTATTAAATAGGTAATGCACAAAAATTTCTGAATCTTTCCATCCATTGTACATAAGCACATTAAGCACCAATCAAGCAACTTTCAAAGAGTAAAAGAATTGCATATTTATAACAAATGTTTTATTAGCATCGTAAGACATTCTTTCCGAGATAGCTGGAACGATGGAACAATTTTTAATGTATCTTTAAGACCCTGCTATAAGAATGAAGTCATATTTTCGTTGTTTCAGATAATTGATAGAACGACCGTATCAACCAACAGGCTCCACACATAATGTCTAGCTCGTACCTACCTCTAAAATAAAAACCTAGGCAAAGTCAAAGAAAAAATGTATGTAGATATTATTTCATACATAATTATGTCAGAGGCAGAGCGAAAACGGTCATACAACCGACATTACGCCAAGTCTAACAAACATTTGAGGGTCATTCAGAAAATTGTGTATCACCATAAAGACAGGTTTGTCAGCCCATCGCCTAGAATTGCAATACACATGCAAGTCCCTTTCGCCCCTTACGACAATCACGGGAAAGAAATGGGGCAAAGCCATTCGAAGCCGGCATTTCACGGCTATTTCATGATTTTTCCGAAATTCTATAACAGAGTTGTTCAGTTTCAGGCTGAGTAAACCTTTCATCCTACACTTACATAAGTAAGCAGGCAGGTATAAGCTACTAGTTACGCTTCTAACCAACTAGTTTTCTCGGACAGCTTGTAATTGGGTAAAAACATTCCGACTCGGCAATCTCAAGGTGTGTACGTGCCGTGCGAATACGCCCTTGGTGCCCTTGGTCCCTTAATACAAGCGAGTCACGTCTTACCCTTCCAGTTAGGGCTACACTGGCAAATTTCTGGTCTCCTATTATAAATGTGCTTTGGGAATGCATAATTAAAAACAATTTAGTTAAAGGACAAGTAAATAAGCCCAAAATTGCAAGCAGCCGACAATGGTTGCACGCTGTTGGCTCAAACTCGCCGATCTATGAAGCCGTCTCGGGGAGAATACGTCCAGCAGTGGACCTCACACGGCAGTTCATGATGATCAAAAAATCGCGTAGCAACGCTCTTGCGATTCAGTTTTGGAAAATTGTCCAAGCGGATACACCTGTAAGTAGCATTAGTTTTCCATCGGTGGACACTGCCTTTCGGTAATTTGTTGATATAGATGGCGCGTAATTACGTGACTTTAAATGGGGAGATGGAGATGTGGGGTTGGCGTAGGATGGAGCAAATAAGCTGGACACAGAGAAAGACGAACGAGGAAGTGCGTATCTAGTAAAGGAGAAGAGAACTATACTGAACGTTATAGAGAGCAGAAGAGGAAACATGCTGGGACACTTGTTACGATATGACGACCTACTAAAAACTATAATGAAAGGAAATATCAAGGGAAGAAGAGAGGGAGGGCGACCTAGACGAGCGTATATGGACCAAATCAAAGAAAAATTGGTGTAAGGTATGCATGTATGTATGTAATAACTTTATTGTACCACCAGACACATTTAAAAGAACAGTTACAGAAATAAATCTAGAAACAAGAGGCACAAAGGCGGACTTATCCCATTAAGGGATCTCTTCCAGTCAACCTGTGAGAGACTCAGAGGATATGTTATTAAGGTCGTATTAGGAAGTCAAAGAGAAGGCTCAAAATAGAGTAGATAGGATATTTCTACTCGATGATGAAATGGGGAGAGGGGGGCAAAAATATGTAAATTTTGCTTTACGTAATTTGTCGACTACGCCCTACAAACCAGTCCCTACCAAGACCATAAAAGAACATGAATAAAAGTCAGATCCTAGCAAAGTCTAGGAACCTATTTATTTCACGGTCTTCCTTTTAATAATTTCGCAGGGCTTTTGTTTATTTACGTATATTGTCGTCTTTGTAGGGGAATTGAATCCACAGTCACGTCCACTTATTGTCTCGTACAGTCCGCCACAGACAAACGTAGAAAGCAACGTGGTATCTTCTTCTCCACAGTTCTTCTTCACAGCGTGATAGCTCTGCTATATTACAGATTAACCAATACAAATAATACACAATACACAATAAATATAGGATGAAATTTTTCCAGCAGCCGATAGCAGAATCTCAAAACGGGCTGGTGGTACGGTACAACTGTTTCAAAGGAACATACCTAGCTTGAAATAAAAAAAAAGTATTTTGAGTTCCCATGATAACCGCCATGGCAAGCTTACCTATCGGCAATGTTGTCTTCTACTTCTTATATTTAAGAGCCCATTGCTCTTGTCGTTGGAGTAATCGCTAGTTGTTTCTATCTTCCTCTTGTCCTTGTATGGGAGATAATCTTTTTCTTTTGTATTTTGACCCATTATTTACGTCACGTAATTTGTGGAAGACCCTAAGTTATGATTTTTTAGATTTAGTAATTATGTAATAGATTCATAATTTCAAATCCAAAACTGTTTTTATACCTGGTTGGTATAGGTATAAGTATTTCCATGGCATTTCCTAGAGTACCTAGTAAGAACCAGACAACCAGTGGTACTCTTTGGTGGTAATATCTACTAGAGGGCATTACTTATTTATTTATTGTTTTTATTACCGTGTGGTGGCCGGCTTAGAATAGCATCATCCCATTTTTCCCGCGGGTGTCGACGGAGTTGCAATTTGAGGCGATATGGGCTGAAAACCTGTCACTATAGCGAAACAATATTCTACATGACCCTCAAATATGACTGTGTCAGACGTGGCGTAGCTATTAATTTTACGGCTGTTTACGCTCTACCTACCCCGCAAGGTATATAGGCGTGTATGTAGAAGGCTATGTTATGTATGTAGAATACCATTACGGATTGAAATATAACCCGGACAAATATCGATGTGCAGCTCTACGAACCATGATGAATGTGCTCAAGATGCCCTATCATTTGTCAAGTTAATATCTTCTCTCGAGACTACTTGTATTAAGTTGCGATACTGATCCTTATACTATTTACAGCACCACAACCTACCCATTCAAGGGATCAAACGATACTGGTTATGCAAATAAACTAAATGGATAAGCTAGTGAATTATAATCCCTTAAATAGGTAGTTAAATCAAGGTGTCGCTAATGGAATTCAGATAAAGCAGTTTCGAATATGACCGTGATGATTATATTTTAATACTAGCAGCCCGCCCAGCGGTTTCACCCGCCGCTAACAATTTCCCCCCGGGAATAAGACAGTTTAATATAGCCTATGTTCATCAGGGATAATGTAGGATTCTAAAAATCTTGACTTCAATTTGAAACAAATATCGTTTTCAGATGGTGGTGGCGTAAAGTTACATGCCGTGTGATTAACCTGGCCAGCCCCATGGCAGTGCCTATATTTTTATTTTTTTTATCCCGCCCGATCCGGTTTTCTATTAGGTGATAACAAAATTGTAATAAAAAAAAATGTGTGATACAAATTTCTTTTTTTAGAATGACGGTTCATGACGTCAATAAGTGATAATACTATCCTACATTGAATAAAGAATTTCAATTTCAATTAACGGTAAAAGATTTTTTTAAATCGGTCCAGTAGTTTCGGAGCCTATTTAATTCAAACAAACAGTAAATAAAATCCTGTTTCTAATATTAGTGTAGATTATATAATTATGTGCCGTGTGATGGCGGCTTAGAATAGCATCACCCCATTTCTTGCCCGTGGGAGTCGTAAGAAGCGTCTAAGGGACTCGAGGGTGTGTATTGCAATTTAAGGCGATGGGCTGACAACCTGTCACTATGGCGATACACAATTTTTCGGATGACCCTCAAATGTTTGTCAGACGTGGCGTAAATGTCCGTTCTAGGCGGCCGTTTACGCTCTGCCTACCCCGCAAGGGATTATAGGCGTGATATGTGTATGTGTATGTATGTATATAATTATTATTTTAGTGTGATGCCGGCTTAGAAAAGCATCACCCGATTTCTTTCTCGTGGGAGTCGTAGGAGGCGACTAAGGGACTTGAGGATGTGTATTGCAATTTAAGGCGATGGGCTGACAACCTGTCACTATGGCGATACACAATTTTCCGAATGACCCTCAAACATATGTCAGACGTGGCGTAAATGTCCGTTTTTGCGGCCGTTTACGCTCTGCCTACCCCGCAAGGGATAATAGGCGTGATTGTATGTATGTATTATTTTAGTGTAGATTTTTTTAATGCATTATTTAATGATTTTTGTCGTCTTTTTATACCGAGTAAGGGACAGCCCTTCGAATACTGATAGGGGGTGCATGAAACATAAAACTGGACAACTTTCCCCTAGAAACATATGTCAGGAAACGCCAAAAAAATGACCTTCCATACAAAATCACAATCAGCTGACTGCATTCACTATGGGAAGTCAGTTTTTTTACGTTTCCTGAAATATGTTCCTACGGGAATGTTGTTCAGTTTCATGGTCTGCATGTACCCTATTAGTATTCTGAGGGTTATCCCTGACATCATTTAATACAGTAATGATTAAATGTAATCATTACACGACGGGTACGAATAATGTGGCGTAGTTGGTACATTTTTTAAAGAAAAAGTAGTTATTGTGGCATAACTGTAATAGTTAGACATATGGTATCGCGGACATTATTATAGATATTGATGTCCTCTATAAAACTGTAGTACATCACTTTGCTCTATTGTCAATAATTTCCATAGCGCACGCGATATAAGATATTTTTTTGGTAAATTTTTCACACGTTGGGTTACATTATCGAAATTTTCACGCGGATCCCTATTTTTTTCTCGTATAAAATATAGCCTATGTTCATCAGGAATAATGTAGGATTCTAATGGTGAAAGAATTTTTAAAATCGAGCCAGTAGTTTCGGAGCCTATTCGATGCAAACAAACAAACAAACAAACAAACAAACAATCAAATCTTTCCTCTTTATAGTATTAGTGTAGATGTAGATGTAGATTTGCTTGGAATTTGATATATTAAGGGTCCCAGAGATTGTCACTTTCCCATCTATCAATATGAAGGTTAGTTAGTAAGAGAATGTGCAAATGTTGTAATGTTGATTATTTTTGGGTTATCTCGAGAAAAATGGCATCGACTTAGCATACAAACAAACTGACCTAAACTGACCTGTCATATGTCATGATTAGTTACGAAGGTGTCAGTAGGCACTAACCGCTACTAATAAAATAATGTGTTACCTGCGGCGTACGTGTAAAACATTTTGACGATGAACAATTAAATAATACCTCTACTCCATGCTCACGTTCCAGTTTCCTGATATAAGTTTTTTCTGTCGGACCTATTTTTTATTATGTTTCAAAATAATTATGCTGGTATAATCATGCCAGTAGGAGAACAGCAAAAAAAAATTGCCGGAATAAGGCAAAATCGCTGTCTTCATTGTACTATCTTCCAAGAACAAACTTGGGAATAAACCAAATGAAGGTTTTTGATAAATTACTAAATTTCATTAGGAATTTGGTAGAATTAAGTTTAAAAGACACTTTTTTGTAAACTATTTTAAAAGGCGTGGTTATTTCTTGTTTTTTAATGAAGAAAGAAAAGCTGATCGTGAAACGAAATTCCTTAGAGATATATTCCACTAATGGAATTTAAGTTTTTTTGTATGTGCACCCGCTTTTGACTCTTTCTGTTTAGCCTTGAGTTGGGCGGTAGAGAATGCCGCGTAGCATTAAGCCCACCCTTTGTGATTTCTATGCTTTAAAGTTTGATAAATAAATTATACTTATAAATCTTAAACTATTGTCACTTAGTTGTAATTAAAACTTCCAGATAGGTTGATTTTCTTTGCCATCTACCTACGTGTAAATATCCAAGATCTATGATAATTCGTTCAGTTTGCAAACTATCACTAACACACGTGGTAAATATTTCTTCAAACTTTAATGATTTGTTTTCTTTGTAAGTTATACTTTCGTTATAAGAAAACAACGGATAACCTAAAAAGTAAACATAAAAATAATCTTGACGGAACTTAATTGAAAAAAGTATAGATGTATTGAACTTTGTTTTGCCTTATTCTTAAACAACATAAGAAATTCGGCCAAATTAGAATTACCAGATTCGTTAAGGACATATTCCGACTTATGGCCAAAATGTTAGGATTTCCGCCGAATTGTGCCATAGTCCTGAGACATACAAGGATTAACAAAAAGGGTATAACAAGCCGAAAGGAACTTAAGGTACTCATGAAACTGAAAAACTTTCCCCAAGTAACATAGGTCGAAATATGAAACAAAAATTGGACCTCCCAAGTCTACAGGTGAAATTCTTAGTACATTGCGTAGCCGGTTCATATTCCTGGTATCGTAATGGCTAACCGACTACGCAATTAACATCGATTTGTAAATTTGTTTCATAATATCGGGTACTGGCCGTTTCTCGCGAGATTACAAAGACATGTTCGCAACGAACGAATTTAGTAAATCAATGATTGATACGCAGTATAATTCGTTGCAGAAAAACTCCATGAAAATTTGCGACAAACGGCCTAGCCCATAGGCTGATGTGATGATGTATGTTCATGGGAAGGACTTGAAAGTGGAGTACGTGATGTAATGTGAATCAATACCGCGATGCGATCTAGAGTGGCGGGTCACGATCACGACGCATCGATCACGAAGCTCCCGACCTACGACCTCAGTAATGAGCCATAATTTATTGCTTAGGCTTAACGAGTGAAATAATATCCTCGATATAATCACGTAGCGGCGGCGAACATGCGTCATTATTATTCACATTAACATTCACATTATCATTCACATTAACAGCCACAACAGTCCACTGCTGGACATGGGCCTATGCCTGGCAGGCAGATAGGCGAGCGCAGTGCAAGTTGTTGCTTTCACAGGAGACGTTGCTGCCCATTCCCTGGATGATTATCCTTTAGTCACTTTTAACGATACCCACTAGTAGAATTGGGGTGATACTTTTCTAAGCACACGGCAAATATGTGTCAGTCTGTCCGATATTTCTTTGTAGCTACTACCAATGCATCGATTTTTCAGTTTATAAAGTAAATTGAGTCATTCAATTATCAAAAGTTTGGGGGAAGAAATGACAGCCTATGAAATTGGACAAGTTTAATTAGTCCAAACTTCTAGATTTACAGTAAATTTCAGTGATGATGGTTTTTCTTGCAAAACAACTATCGAGTCAGCGATTTTCCAATATAACTATTCAGTTGTACCGGTTTCATGAGCTATGTCTGCCCATTTCAAACTTTTTGGTACTTCTCTCCTTAACACCCTGCCTGCGCTTATAGTCCGATATGGATGGCATTGTTTGCTTACAAAAATTCTTAAGTCGCAATTTTTTTCTACGATTGCGTTATGTTATGTGTGTCTGTAAAGCACATATTACATTTCGTGTAATATTTTACGCTTGTGTAATAATTCGGTTCAATGTTTGGTAGCTAATTTATAAAATTCCATTTTTAAGTGTCTATTATTAAATGAATGTTATAAAATATACTAGTAAGGTATGTGACCAACAGTGTAAAACCCAGTTTGAGTCGTTTTTATCTACAACCAACGAAAGTATGTAAGCATAACCTGAAATGGCACAAAATAATGAATTGGGTTTGGCCAATAGTTCAGAAGCTATAAGCCAAAAATAAACAACTTTAATGTTTTTGAAAAATGAAAAGCTGGACAAGATGGCTCCTGGAGACTGTAAGTGTAAGAAAAAGAACAGTATTCCTTTTAAGGGATGAACCAGCCCATGAAACTGAAAAACTTTCCTCAAGGAATATAGACCAATATATGAAGAAAAAAAAATTACCTCACATACAACCAGACCTGGTCGCTGCTACATTTTGTATGGGAGGTCTAATTTTTTTATCATATTTTGAAAGTTTTTTCTCGGGGAAAGTTTTTCAGTTCCATGGGCTGGTTTATTCATTGAAAGAAACGCAGTACTTTTCCTTACTCCCAGTATAATACCTCGCCTCGCTCGCCACAGCTACTCCGTTTTAATTGTATTACGTAATTACGCCTGTGAGATATTGCTTCAGCAAATAAGCCAACACTGTGAATAACACTAGGAGATGCAATGCTGGCTTTGAAATTGTATTTAGAGAAAACATTGTTTAATTAGCGCTCAAAGCAATATAATAATCAAAGTCGCCTACGTAAAATCTCAGTGGGTAAGGTTCCAACTACTAAATGTTTTCGTTTCTAGATAGGGCAGCAAAGTTCTTTGCCAAAAACATCGTCATCTTGTTTTTTCATCAACAATATATACACACAAATATACACCACTTTTATAAAGTTACGTAACTAGCTCTAACACAGGCTCTGGTCTTTAAGGGCTGTTACTGCTTACCATCGTGCTGTTTGTAATAGCTTGAAATTATTTTTGTTCTTTTATATTGCATGTGGTGAACTATAATGTTTAAAATGAAATATTGTATTCAATAAAATAAATAAATAAATACGGGGTGTAAGGGACAACTCTCCAAATACTGATAGGGTGCATGCAGACCATGAAACTGAACAACTTTGCCCTGGGAATATTTGTCAAGAAACGAAAAAAAATATTCGACCTTTCATACAAAATCACAAAATAAATTAAGTTTCCTGAAATATTTTTTTATGGGAAGTTGTTCAGTCTCAATGCACCCTTTCAGTATTCGGAGGGCTGTCCCTTACACCCTGTATAAGATTGGAATGGTATTTCAAACTGTGTAGCCATAAATTAAAAATATTCTTCTTTCGCTCGAAATTTAACTCGTACTATTTTACCCTAGATCTGATCTTCCCCAGGTTATAATATCTACTCCTTTCACGAGGTGTTACCTTGATCAGTTCCTTAAGAGATGGCTGGTGAACACGTTTCTCTGCGGTTTTGAGTTGCAGTAACTCGTCACCAGCCACACTAACTCCTTCGTTGCCGTGTCATAGTTCTTCATCTCTTTTGCGCGCCTGGTACTAGCATCTACTCCTTACAAGAGCTTACCTTGATCATGTCCTTGAGCAGCTGGTATCTTGTGAAGACGTTCCTCTGCGCCTTGGAGTCGCAGTACCTCGTCATCAGCATCACCAGCGCTTTCTTCGCAGTGTCGTAGTTCTCGTCGAGGCGTACGCGCACGGCTCGCAGCCGCTCGTTCGTTTCTATCACCTCTTCCTTCGTCTGCCCACCTGGTAAGGGTAATGTTTTTTTAATTAGGTACTTCTACGTACTCTCTTCTCGTTTTTCGTGTGGGACACCGAGTCACCCAACGACCCGATGATCCCTGGTGTCAGAGTTTCTCAACCGAGTTTCTACGTACTGACTACTACTGCTTATAAATCAGGATAATCTGTTAGTCTGGAAAGTCGCTAGATACTCGTAAGTCGATAGGTTGAGGTGCTAAGAATCTTTATCTTATTAGCTATAGTTTGAGAAAATTTGCTCCGCTATATAATTCGCTATATCATAGGTACCTACAAACTTTTATCCAGCCACCAGCCGCGAACTAAGTGCCGTCTTACGAGTCTTGCAAGAGGAAAACTTTGGAAAACACCGCAAATCAAATCAACAAGTCAACCGGCGGCGGGTTCCCGACCGAGCGAACTATTTGTATTCAAGGGTGCACCTCTCGGAAAGCCGAGACAAGTCTGCGTCAACGTTTTAACCGACTTCAAAAATGGAGAAGGTTTTTAATTCGTCGGAGGTAGTCTTTGTTTCATTCATCTCAACCAATGGCCGCCAGATGAGGGGATTGTATAACGCTTGTGGGAGTATAGTACTATTTGACTATATTCAATGAAATGCTCCAAATTCCAAAGGCAAATGATCAACATTTTCAGTAATATTAGAAGGGTGCGTGAAACAAATCAGCTCGCGACGTTTTGCATTATTATCTGCTGTTTCTGTCACGTTGTGTTGCGTGGCGTGCACGCAGTACGCATGCATGCTGCATCCAATTTGTGCTAGCCTTAAACCTCAAACACTCGTAGAACTGGGAGCCTTTACGTCTGACAAACTTTAGCAAAATCGAATCAACTAGTTGACCGGTCAGCAACTAGACGTGGAAAACTATTAATATTCAAGACTGGTCTTCACGGAATGCTAAGACAAGCCCCGGTCATTGATTGTATAGGCTCCATTGGGCTCTAGTCGGGTACGTGATTCATTAGCTTTCTCTAGTGAGGTCCGAAACATTTCGATAGTTTTGGAGACACGGTATTTTGGATACATTTTTCAATCTGGTCGATAAGTCAGAAACTAATCGTAGAAAACTATCAATATTTAAGACTGTGGTCTTCCTGAAATGCTAAGATAAGCCCCGGTCATTAATTGTATCAAGACTGGTCTTCCTGAAATGCTAAAACAAGCCCCGGTCGTTAATTGTACCTATTGGCTGCATTCGAGTTCAAAATACGAGTATCCCGATAGTTTTCAGAGACACTGTAGGTATGTTGGTATATGTAGAAATGTATAATCGGAAAATCCAATTGCAAATACATTTCAATATTCTAAATGGCTACGTGTGTTCTAGAGCATTTCGATAAATAATATCCACGGTCCGGTAGGTAAGTTTTGCTGTGCACTTTAATCCGTCGGTACTGGCTTATTACTGGTATTCAACCTCGTCAGAGGGCTAAGTGGTAAAAAATTCTGACTCCAGAGTTCATCGAGGCAACAGAGGCTATCAAGTTGGACATTTAAGATAGAACTTTATTAAAGTATCGATACGACATATCGTTACAGCTAGACTATTTTCTCGAGTGGCATCACCTGTGGGCAACACTATCCTGTCGATATGGGGAACACGGGACAACCGACACCGGTCAGCGAGGTTGACAAAGTGGACAGATATTAGCCTGGCGGAGGGCAACCTTTGACATGGAACGTAGATTTATGAGTCAGCACCGATTTTGGACTTCCGGATTAGTCGTAGATTGGCTTGTGGCCTAGCAGTGAGGAAAATACGGAGTTTCTGTGTAGGTACCGAAAACTTTGCACGAATGATCAGACCATGAGACTGAACAACTGTCTCAAAGAAAGATTATGTGGGAAAGGACAAAAATACTATTTCCCTGACAAAAAAAATACACGATCAGCTGACTGACAATATTATTCGGAAGGATTTCTTTTTCTCGCTCGAACAACGCGCCGCTTACACTCAGTAGTTATAATTAAATTTAGCGTGAAGAGAGTTTACTTTAACGTTTAATTTTGCAAGCTAGAAATAAGGATAATCTTCATAACTGTCAAAATATAAATTTAACTAGATATAACTTAGAAAAGTTTTTGCCTTAGTTAATACAAATTCTCCATTGAGGCTGTTCGGTTAGGTTGCCTTTAAGAAAATTGATTTCTCTGTTTCCCGAAAAAACTGCCCTTCAACCAATAGAAGTTTAGCTTTGGTAGTTTAAGTCTAGAACTAGTGGAAGCTTTCTTCTCGCAACAATGTAGAACGATTGAGTTCAAACGACTCTTTTTACAGCTCGTAAATATTTTGTGCTGTATTTTTATTGCGGTCCGCAATCTGTGCCGTGTTTCAATAAAACTTTTTGTGTAAATAAGTAATGCAATTTTGTATGCTTCAACACAGCTGAATCGCCTGGCGGATTCAATTACGTAATATACGAATTATTTACAGCTTTAATACTTCACGTTTGTAACTTTCAATAAATAAATTAGATTTTATGTACACATCTAACACCTGTCACTTTGGCAACACACAATTTTCTGAATTACCCTCAAATTAGTGGGTAGTATTCTTTACAGATTAACTATATGTAGACTAGCTAGTATTCCTTGCCTAAATATTTGTCAGACGTGACGTAAATGTTAGTCTTTTACGGCTGCTTACGTTCTGCCTACCCTGCATAGGATATAGGCGTGATACATGAATGTATGTTTACCGATTTATCTCGTCCTCAAAAATATGGTCGGCTGTAGCCAACACTATAGCCCGCAAAAATAATGTAGCAGCAATACATAAACTTTACGCAAGCCCAAAGAATTCTATACTCCCACTAGCGTCGCCAGCTTATTAAAAAGCCATTGGCATGCATTCAACTTATAATTGCAGTTTATGGAATTGCCACGGAGAAGCCCATGACATGACCCACTCCTAATGATGATGATGATGATGACAAAAACTTACTGGAAGTGCCCTCATCTTTGACGTCCTGGACGATCCGTCGGACGCTCTGGGTGAATTTCCCAACTAAGTTGGTGCTCGCTGAAACAAAAAAAAGTTGGTCACAAATGGTGCCATCATTGGCGAACTTATAATAAAATCCTAGTATAGTATTCACGATCATAGTGGAATAACTGCCACGAGCTTTACAGAAGCCTGTGGATATCATGATCGCTCTAGATTTATTGTGCTGAGCAATATTGTGTATATGTGCATTATAATATCAAATAACTACTCGCAAATTGTACTATGATTTTTCAATATGAGGAGCCTATGAAAACGGTCTAATGCATTTGTCCGTCCGTTCAGACGGACTGATGAATTTTATTAAAAATTATCGGCTGGTAGCGACTGACTGGCGAAAACGAGAGATCGTGCCTTAATTATGGCGTACCCTGGGGGAGGCCTACGTCTAGTACTGGACTGCAATAGGCTGAAATGTATATATGTATGTAAAACGTCTACTTAGTGCCATTACTTAGCTCATAACATTTACCAAATGTTAATTGCTGCTGCTCAGAAGCACACTTTTTTTTAAATTTTCTCTAAATGCTAACGGTGCGATTGGAATCCCAAAAATAAAAAAATACATTTGCGATTTCCCAGGTGCTTCCTTCGTAAAAGTGGTTTGTAGTGTTGAGTAGAATCATCCTGCAACTTTTGCGTACGATCGGCGATCTAAAGAATAACCCTGTATATAACACTTCGTAGCCAGTGCTCCAGCTGTTTGAATCCATTCCGCTTCCTTGAACATTTGTCTGCTCAGAGAGTCGTAGCAAATATCATACAGGGTCATTTCATTTCGTGGTAAGTAAACCAACGTGCATTAAAATAAAGTTTGGAGACTTTTTTTTTTAGTTACGTTAATAATAGGTTCCACCTATGATTTTAACCCCGGGGCTTTTTTAATCTACACCTGTGGGGAGCAGGAGCTCACCCGAAAAAGTTTGTTGGTTATCAAACAACCAGCTCAATCGCGCTTACGAGTTGTTCTGGGGAGAACGTATTGGACTGAATCTACCCGGCACATGCCGGTAGTTTGCAAAATGGGGAACAAATGAGGGACCTCCGCGCCCGGTTGCTTGAGGAGCTTGTGGAGTGTGATCTACTCGCAATGGCTGCAGCAGTGGCTACTGTGATTTCATCATCTTCTTCCGTAAGGATGTGTCTCGAACGGTGTTTAAAACGCGAGGTTGGATGGGGGAAGTAGTTGGACGCGGCAACTATCAAGGGGTTTTTATGTTGGGGAGCGTTTTCGAAGAAGCGACGAGACGCTTCTTTCATATACGCTTTAAGTGTACGTGTAGGGAAAGTTTGGAGACAATTACGAGGTAAGCAACTTGTTTTAAGAGTTCCGTGCCGTACCTATAAAAGGAAAATAGAAACGATGCCCTTATGGGATCACTTTGTTGTCTGTCCGTCCGTCTGGCTAAGAAATAGCAAGCAAAGGCAAACGTAATTGGGTTACCGTCGAGTATGTGTACGAATGACACTCGTATGGTATAGCTGTAAAATCAAAATGAATTACGAAATAAAGTTTTAGTAGGTATGTATTAACCATGCGGTGCCGGCTAATAATATCCTCACCCTATTTCTTCCTGTGGGTATCGTAAAAGACGACTAAGAGATGAAGCCAGGGAATCGGTAGCAGCGTTCTTTATGAATACAAACACCCTTGCAATTCGCTCGCCAATCCGTCTGCCAAGCGTGGAAAATATGGCAAATACGCTTCAATATGGGGAGGCCCGTGACCAGCAGTGGACTGTTCTATCTGTTCTAGTATTACTAATTGAAAATGAAATGCCGTAAGATGCCGGCTTAGAATAGCATCATCCTCATTTCTTTCCCGTGAAAGTCGTAAGAGGCGACTAATGGACTCGAGGGTGTGTATTTCAATTTTATGCGATGGGCTGGCAACCTGTCACTATGGCGATACACAATTTTCCGAATGACCCTTAAATATTTGTCAGACGTGACGGAAATGTCTGTTTTTTGCGGCCGTTAACGCTCTGCCTACCCCGCAAGGAATTTTAGGCGTGATATGTGTGTGTGTGAAATGAATATGAAATTTATTTTTTTCAATGAAGGATAGTATTAACACATATTCACGTCATGATCCGTCATTGTAGAACAAGAAATTAAATTTATTATAAATTTTATTTGTGTGTTTGCATTTCAAGTTTCACGATGGTTTGTGGTCTACCAAATGCAATGCGATGAAATCAGTGAACCGAGCAGCGATTATAAACAAGATTTAAAATTAAATCAAATTATCGAGATAATAATGTTCGCTCTGATTTATTAAATGTTCATTGAGGAGTTACATTTAAAATGGTTTTAGATACTTTTGGGTTCCGGAGCGCCCTGTTCATTTCTGTAAGTTTTACACAAGTCAGTTAGATACTTAGGCGGTTTGCCCACTTGTCGTCAGTCGTTACGTTTTTTAACGCACCGTAACGCATGCGTCTGTCAGACAAACGGAAATTTCCAATCCTGATCTTATTCCCATAAAATACGGCTACCGTGCGTTACTGTGCGTAACGAATGCGTATGTCCAGTTATTAGACGGACGCATCCGTAAACGCATTGTAGCCGTAGGTATTTGAATGGAAATATAATCGGAATTCGCAATTTTCTTTCGTCCGACAGACGCATGCGTTACGGTGCGTTAAAAATACGCAGCGACGGACGACAATTGGGTGAACCATCATATATATATTTTTAAACTGTGATAGTAAACTTATTTATTTACGATTTATTGTACACATGAACAGTAAAGAGACTAACACAGAATACAGACACAACAAGCATTGCTTATCTCTTATCAGAAATTTCTTACAGCAGACATAGTGAAGAGTAATGGTATTAAACGAAATGCGGATAAGACGTGCACAGAATATATATCTAAATATTAGTTAACTTGTTTTTTTAATCATTTCTCAATAATGAAATACCAAAGCGTCCGAAGTTAAAATACTCGCCTCTTTGTCGTTAGAGTTAAAGCTTATTAGCAGTCAAAACTTACCCACTAGAACCGACTCCAACAAGGTTTTGCACTCGAATGGCCGACTGATGTAACCGCAAAGAGGATGGAAGTGTATCGGTGAAATTCTGTACAGCTTCGATTCTCGGATGCTTCACTCACAGCAATCAAAGATATCAGACTGATTGGCGGTCGTAACTTATTTTGCCATATGGACCGCATTTTAAGACGCCAAGTCCCCCACACTAGAACCATAGACTTAGAATACTAGAATCGATACCGATACGGTTCTGCACTCAAATGAATAGTGCTACAACCGAAAAAATTGTTCTACAACCGCAAAGAGGATGTCAGTATATCGGTGAAATGCTGTACAGATTTAAACCTTGGAACCTCCAAACACAGCAATCAAAGATGGCAGACTAACTGGCAGTCGTAACTTATTTTGCCATATAGACCGCAAG
The DNA here is from genome assembly GCA_027580185.1 of Tuta absoluta. Classification (NCBI taxonomy): domain Eukaryota; kingdom Metazoa; phylum Arthropoda; class Insecta; order Lepidoptera; family Gelechiidae; genus Tuta; species Tuta absoluta. The sequence goes on from JAQAHW010000004.1 coordinate 4,521,257, forward strand.
ACCGCAACCTGTCAGTGTGGCGATACACAATATTCCGAATGACCCTCAAATGTTTGTCAGACGTGGCGTAAATGTCCGTTTTATTTGCGGCCGTTTACGCTCTGCCTACCCCGCAAGGGATAAAAGCGTGATATATGTATGTATGGACCGCATTTTAAGGTCCCAAGTTCCCCACACTAGAACCATAGACTTTAAATACTAGAACCGACTCCGACACGGTTCTGCACTTGAAGACATACACTGCTACAACCGCAAAGAAAGAGGATGTCAGTATATTGGCGAAATGCTGTACCTACAGTTTCGATTCTCGGATGCTCCACTCACAGCAATCAAAGATGGCAGTATAATTGGCGGTCATAGCTTATTTTGCCATATGGACCGCATTTTGAGAAAATTTCCCTACACTTTGTCACTCTAAAAACATAGACTTAGAATGCTGGAACCGACACCGACACGGACGCCAAGGTGCTCACACTGTGCCACACTAGAACCATTCAGGTCGGATTATAGTGAGCGGCCATGCCTTTTTACGCGAGATAACAGAGACATGTTTGTAATTACGATTAACGAATTATACAAATCATATGAGTAAATTTATGAAAAATACACCGTTCCTTGTTAATTTGCGACGAACGTGCAGGACCTGAAGTCTGCTAAATGAAAATCGTTTCAGTTGTATGTAGATAGGGTGTCAGCGGCACGGTTTTTGGCGTTTCGTATTCTGGTAACAGTTTGCAGTATAGAATAACGGTGATAATAAAATAAAAGTTGTGTGTCGCTGGCTTTTCCGGTGTAAAAAATAAGAGAATCAGATGCCGAGCCTTTAAATCATAGTTCGGCCCTAAAAGAGTACTAGAACCGACACCGACACGGGTTTGCACTCGAATGACATACTACTACAACCGCAACAGGATGTCATTTTATCTTTGAGAAGCTGTTCATCTTTGAACCTCGGATCCTTGACTCAGAGCAATCAATGATGTCAAAGTTTGGATGCCTGGCGCATTGGTAAATTTCAGTCAAACTTAGATGCATACAAATCGGGTCTTGGTTCCTAACTAGTTTAACAATTGCTAATGGATTAAACATTTCAGATGTATTCAAGAGTTCAAAATAATGAAATAATCATTTAAAACAATATAGAAGAAACTTGGTTATAAAGGGGGAAAATTTTACCAGTGACCGATAGCGAAAACCGAATTTGGGCTGATGATAAGAAAAAATTAGCCCAAAAGAACATAAGTCAAAATCCGAAAAAAAATTACCTGCCATATAAAATTGCCGATCACCTGGTTTGAGGTACTTTGGAAACTCAAAATATTTTTGTTCAACCTTTGTTCCTTGGGGAAAGTTGTTCTTTATCACCAGCCAATTCGCTTTTGCTATCGGTCACTTGTAAAATCTCAACTTACATAACTGCACACAAGTGCTTACTGTGGACTTTTTCATGGTTGACAAGCGGCCCTTCCAGCGGTTTAACCCGATGCTAACAGTTGTCCTGCGGCAAAAAACCGCATCAATATCCGTTGCGTAGCTTAAAAGATTTATGCATATAATGGGACTCCACCGACCGGGGCACTACATACGGGAACCGACTACCTATTGATTTATTTAGATGTATTAGGACAACCAATTGTAGTTACAATGATCTAAATTCAACATATAAGATAGAGACATAAATGCACTACATCTAAATGTGCCACATCCAGCACAAAAATGGATAGGTAACAATGAAAGTAAAATAATTGTATATAATGCAAGATTAGTAACAGTGACTGAGATTAGGAATCTGACATAACACTTAGTTGTTGTAAGGCTTAAGTTTTAAAACTAAAGAGAGTATCGTCAAACACATCAACATTACTACATAGTTTCTACTTATTCTCGATATAGGGGTTGGTATGGGATCTACCTCCTAGTGGTCCACCCCGGGCAACGGCAACACAGGCTTGCCTGTGGATAAGTCCGGCTGAACGATCCTACTAAGCGGTGGAAGGCTCCGTAAGGGGCCGCCTGGCTCGCGACCACCATCACCATCCCACCGAAGTCTGGCGCCAAGTAGTTTGCTGCGTTCCGTCAGTGTGTGGGAGTGCCAGTGCCTTAACAGGCTTCTTCTGGATGAGCTCGCTCCATCTTAGACTCTGTCTCTGTCCTATGACCTAGACTAGAGTCAAGAGCAAACCTATCATTAAAAAAAAAAATTATATAGCAAAATATTGCCTTAGATTAGTTCTACAAGACGGAGCACTTAGAAGATCTAAAGGGCGTCTAGGTAAGTGGTAAAAAAATTAAATACTCCGCTCTCTCTTTTATAACGTAACGATTTAGTTAATATTCTCTTATACCTACCCTGAAAATTATTTTCTTGATGATCTGAAATTCTGAACTAGCCTATAAAAGTTAATTAAATTTAAATTTTATGTGTATTTGTACCACCCTATAGCGGATGGAAATTACGGCAGTATAATTTCAAAATGTAGAAATAAAGTAACTGGACTTTTTATTGCCACTTCCAGTCTGAAAAATGTTGTTCGTAGCTAAGAAATTAATTAGTTATCCTGAAGGAACTACTGGTACTAAAAAAACTAGTAAAAGTAAGTAAAACTAGCAAAGGAACTACTAGAGCAAAAGGATTTTTGACCGATTTACTTAGCTCCATTTTATAAATGAAAATAATAAATTTAATAAATGTTTGCGCCCGCCGGCACTTGAACCCGGGCGCCTCGACTGACACTTCAAAATTTTCAATCTCTTGGTACTCGTCTTGAAGAGACATGTAGTGTAAGTGATTGTAACGAAAACTCCATTCATTAATTATTAATTAATTATCCATTTATGGTTCGTATGTAACGTGTCAAATTGATAGTAGAAGTTTAGGTTCACAGAGCACCCAAACGACACGTGCTGTCACAGCGTGACTTCTTTAATTAATTTTAATTAAAAAAAATTGAACTAGAACTTGACTAGAATTTGCGAAGAACCCATTGTTGAAATATGACAGGACTTAAATATCTCCTATCTTTTTCTAAATATATTTGACGGAAAGTGACAGTACGAATTTAAGGCAAGATAAGAGAATTTTTATCCCGAATTGAGGCCAATATCATGGCTAATTCGGTTACCTGTAGTTTGTATAACAGCCTGTATTAGGCTCGAACTATGTGTCCTGTTTATTACCTGTAGTAATTTCGCAATAATGTCATGTGGCCAATCGGGTGAATGCAATTAGTCCCGTGCTCATCCTACACGCGCTGAATTTATTGACACATGCCAGGCCTACATCAGGCCAACTAGTTTTCAGAGACAGAATTTATATTACCTAGTAACTACACAGAGTAAAAGCTTCATGAAACCGTTCCGCAGTAAAAGACTATATTTTGCTAAATGAGATCGTCCGATACAATACGTTTGTTCAAAAGAACAACAAGCTAAGATTTTCTTGTGTTTTAAATATTATATCAATTTAACGGTTTATGCGGTGACCACCATTTTCCGTTTTAAGTGATTTTGACACATAACTTTTTTCATTGAAAAAATCGTTGAATATCTACCATAGCTACGACTACGAGTATGATTAAATGTGCGTGCCATACATACAGTACTATGAAATAAGAAGTTTTGACACAAAATAAACTGCGTCAGTTTGTAATTTGTGGTGTTGTCGTTGTGGTAAGTATCAGCAGAAAATTAAATAAATCCTTTTAGGAACCAACCAAAACTGTTTTTTCTAATAAATTGTATGAAAAACCAATTTAAGTTGATGGTGATGAGAAGGAGGTTGATATACTGCTGATAATACCTGCATTGTCAGTATAGGTACTGGTGGTCCGGATGTTTGACATTGTTATGAGTGAGTGATTAACGTGCTGTGTCCTACTGTTGCTATTATCGACGAAAATGCATTACACTAATAGTTGAATAAGTCATTCATGATAATGAGAATTTGTCAACCGAAACCTTATAATGAAAATGAACCAAAAATAGAGTGAGTGAGAATAATTGAGACTTGTAAAATATTTTCTCTACCAAGTCATGGATCGCAAAAATTTTGCAAAAAAATTGGGATGTATGATCAAAATCACTTTGCAGAGTAAATTTAAGATACAAATATTTTTTTGTAAGTACTATCAATCAGCAGCACCTCAATTAACAATGTTGTAAGTATGTATGAATTATCACGATAACATTATAGAATCGCCGTGTAATGCCAGTTTGGAATTCTCACATGGGTATCGTAAAAAGCGACTAAAGGATTCATTCTCGGAACGGGCAGCAGCATTCCCTGTGAATATAACATCTTGCACTGCGCTCGCCAATCCGCCTGCCAAGCGTGGTGAGTATAGCAATTACCCCCCATATGGGAAGAACCTTGTAAAGAATAAATTGATTATTTTCAGAAGAGTTATCTTGTCACAACACAATTTCCTTTTTTTATCACAAATTTGTATTGTCCTAATAGAAAACCGGCTCGAGCGGGATAAAACAATAAAAATAAAGGCACTGCCTCTAGGCTGGCCAGGTGAATCACATATCATGTAACTTTACGCCACCATCATCTGTATACTATACCCTAATAGGTAGCTCTAGCTCGAAGTGCAGCCGATAGTACGCCCAACAAGCCTCTACTCCAGACCGGTCGTCTGTATTGGACACAATTAACTTGGACAGAACTGTACCTACCCATTGCACCGAGAGTAATTGGACGATCACGGACCGGGCACGGTCTACTTGTAGTTGTAGCCTGGTGGAGACCTGCCATTGTGATGTGATAGATGTAATCTCGAGGTTCCTGTTTTAAAAGGAAACTACCTCGAAGTGACAAGAATTATAAGCAGGATGGGGCCATGTGACAGATTGGCAAAGAAACAAAGGGTTTGAAACGCGGTACCGAAGTGTTTCATCGCGCAACGCATATATATTTTATACTTCCAATTCAATAGGTGGACCAGTCGGTCCCCTGGCCACAACACCCGGCCTGGTAGGGTAGCAACCCTTTTCCCGACACCACCTGGAACCCCCTATTCTGCCTATTGGCATTACTCCTGTCACCCGCCATAGATTTATTTAAATCGGTCCAGTAGCGTCGGAGACGATTTAATAAAAAATAAAAAAATCTTTATAATATTAGTGTAGATGTTTATTTTCCTACTATAATAATTTGGTAGAGACGTTACACTTCCCACTGATTTCTCTAAATTGCTGTTTATATGAAGACTTGGAAACAGTTACGTCCCTTGTAGTGGTAGCCTGGTGGAGACCTGCCATTGTGATGTTATAGATGCAATCTCGAGGCAAGAGAATTGGGTTCCTGTTTCAAAAGGAAATTTCCTCGAAGTGACAAGAATTACAAGCAAGAATTATAGGGACACGTGACAGATTGGCAAAGAAACAGAGGGCATGAAACGCGGTACCGAAGTGTTTCACCGCGCAACGCATTTATTAGGTATCTGGCAATCTAATCATTTCATTTATAATTATGTTGACATTTGTAATATTTAAAATATCAATTATTTAACTTTTGATTTTATTGACATTTGTAAAATTTCCGCGCCTGCGTGCAGGTTGAATACACGGTCTTCTTTTAATTTTAAGAACTTTTGTACCTAACTGTATTCTAGCAAATAAATGATATTATTATTATATTTTATACTTCGAATTCCATCCAGGTGGACCAGTCGGTCCCCTGGCCACAACACCCGGCCTGGTAGGGTAGCAACCCTTTTCCCGACACCATCTGGAACCCCCTATTCTGCCTATTGGCATTACTCGTGTCACCCGCCATAGATTCATTTAAATCGGTCCAGTCGGAGACGATTTAATAAAAAAAATATATCTTTATAATATTAGTGTAGATGTTTATTTTCCTACTATAATAATTTGGTAGAGACGTTACACTCCCCACTGATTTCTCTAAATTGCTGTTTATATGAAGACTTGGAAACAGTTACGTCTCTTGTAGTGGTAGCCTGGTGGAGAGCTGCCATTGTGATGTGATAGATGCAATCTCGAGGCAAGAGAATGAGGTTTCTGTTTCAAAAGGAAACTACCTCGAAGTGACAAGAAATATAAGTTAGGTGTTAGCGCTTAATTGTCTGCTCGTTATAGGATCTAAGCATGCAAATCACTTTTGTATTACTGTCTGGGGTGAATCGTTTTTAGTTAAACCTTTATGATTGCCACGAAACAGGCGTGGCCTAGGGTGGGGTGATAGTAAGCTCAACTATGTACCTCTATTTTACCTTATGCAAGTACTAGGCTTAAAATTATGAAATGTCATCTATGCATGTTATTGGTTAAATAAATATTAGTCATTTTCAAACGATGGGGCTGGGCCCCGACTCTTTTATTTTTTTGTCATTGTAAATGCCATCAAAACTCAATTATCATTCTAATGCCATTGTGATTTCCGAAAGTTCAAACTGTTAGCGAAATTCGAAACGGCCAAAACTATCCAATTGAGGCTCCATTGATCGACAAGCCATATGCTTTTTTAAATAGCAGTATACGGCCCCCAGGCCCCAATTATCTTGTTTTAAAGCAATTGTAATGCCATCGATACTCAACTGTAATTCTATGGGCCATGATTTTCTATACTTTAAATAATTAGCGAAATACGAAACGGCCAAAACTGACATTCAACTAAAACAAAACTGAGAAGCTTTTTAAAGAGCAGAATACGACCCCTGTTCGCTTGTCTACACAAAGGTTAAGGTAAGGTTTGTCATCTACACGAGAATAAAGATAATAATATACAGTAAAAAAAGATAGACTAAGAATATTTTGATGCCTGAATTTATTATTTTCTAGCCTCAAACTAACATCACTGGCGCGGGAGACTTTCAGCGCAAGTATTAATATCTGTGTATTCCGAGTGATACCGGCATAGAATAGCATCACCCCATTTCTTTCCCGTGAGTACCTAGGGACTCCAGGGTTCCATGCAATTTAGGCGACGTGTCGACAACCTGTCACTATAGCGATACACAATTTTCTGAATTATCCTCAAATGTTTGTCAGATGTGGCGTAAATGCCCGTTTTTTCGGCCGCTTACGCTCTGCCTACCCTGCAAAGGCGTGATATATCTATGTATTCATATAAGATACAATAAAAAAATCGCGAATGAACTATACTTGGTCCTCTTTCGTTTTTTACAGTGTCATTAAGGCTGAGTGACAGCTATTATTTTCTGTTCTTTTTTGTCGCAGAGTATAATAAAAATAATGGCTCTATATGCAGTTTGTTTACATTCTTTTAAACACCTATTTGGTGAGAGTATATGTGAGTTTTGACCCTAACTATTACGTCTTTGTAAAATGATTTTAATGAATTTGTCTTCCACGAAACAATCACAGCTACAAATTGAGGCTCTCCTCCACAATGGCTTTATTGAAACTGCGTTGATTGACGCGGAACATTCATCTCTGCGAATTTATGTAGGTTGATTGGAACAAGGCTTTCGATTTAAATGTTATACGATCAAACTGATGAATAAAGAAAATTTCTGTTACTAAATTTTTAAACCCTCCCGAAACACAAATTCCGAAACTGTCCGGACATGTGCTAATAGACCATATTATACACAGAAATAACTACTTACATTAAATTTTCTTATTATAAAATTTTTCCGTTAACAATTTAAAAACACGACTGCTTTTTGAGATAAAGCCTACCTATGACACTTGGGATAATGTAAGGATTCTTCCAATACAATGCCCATTCGAATGTTCATTGGTTAACGAGTTTCATTCCTTTATAGAACATATAATACATACATGAACTCTAAAAACATTACTCCATTTTTGGTTGGACAGTTGTGTAAAACTAAAGCCTCCTATACAAAATTTGCATAGGAGGGCCGGCCGGGACAATTTGTATGGCCATATTCTTTCATATTTCGAACTATGTGTCTTAGGGAGGATTGTTCAGTTTTATAGACTAGTTTACATAATATTTACAGCATTTTTTGCTCTTTTTATCTTCTTTTCGTGTGGAGATCACTCAGCCTTGTTCCAATCAACCTACATAAATTCGCAGAGATGAATGTTCCGCGTCAATCAACGCAGTTTCAATAAAGCCATTGTGGAGGAGGGCCTCAATTTGTAGCTGTGATTGTTTCGTGGAAGACAAATTCATTAAAATCATTTTACAAAGACGTAATAGTTAGGGTCAAAACTCACATATACTCTTACCAAATAGGTATTTAAGAGAATGTAAACAAACTGCATATAGAGCCATTATTTTTATTATAATCTGCGACAAAAAGAACAGAAAATAATACCTACCTGTCACTCAGCCTTAATGACACTGTAAAAAACGAAAGAGGACCAAGTATAGTTCATTCGCGATTTTTTTATTGTATCTTATATGAATACATACATATTATATCACGCCTTTGCAGGGTAGGCAGCGCGTAAGCGGCCGAAAAAACGGGCATTTACGCCACGTCTGATAAACATTTGAGGATAATTCAGAAAATTGTGTATCGCTATAGTGACAGGTTGTCAACACGTCCGCCAAATTGCATGGAACCCTGGAGTCCCTAGGTACTCACGGGAAAGAAATGGGGTGATGCTATTCTATGCCGGTATCACTCGGAATACACAGATATTAATACTTGCGCTGAAAGTCTCCCGCGCCAGTGATGTTAGTTTGAGGCTAGAAAATAATAAATTCAGGCATCAAAATATTCTTAGTCTATCTTTTTTTACTGTATATTATTATCTTTATTCTCGTGTAGATGACAAACCTTACCTTAACCTTTGTGTAGACAAGCGAACAGGGGTCGTATTCTGCTCTTTAAAAAGCTTCTCAGTTTTGTTTTAGTTGAATGTCAGTTTAGGCCGTTTCGTATTTTGCTAACAATTTAAAGTATAGAAAATCATGGCCCGTAGAATTACAGTTGAGTATCGATGGCATTACAATTGCTTCAAAACAAGAGGATTGGGGCCTGGGGGCCGTATACTGCTATTTAAAAAAGCATATGGCTTGTCGATCAATGGAGCCTCAATTGGATAGTTTTGGCCGTTTCGAATTTCGCTAACAGTTTGAACTTTAGGAAATCACAATGTCATTAGAATGATAATTGAGTTTTGATGGCATTACAATGACAAAAAAATAAAAGGGTCGGGGCCCAGCCCCATCGTTTGAAAATGACTAATATTTATTTAACCAATAACATGCATAGATGACATTTCATAATTTTAAGCCTAGTACTTGCATAAGGTAAAATACACACCACAATAAAGGACACCAAGATTCATCGGGTCATCGACTCGCCTAACGACCCGATGAATCTTGGTGTCAGAGTACTTCAACCGCCTACTACAAGTTTTAAGCCTCTGACATGATTGACTCTCTTTATTTAACGCCTAAAATCTAGATAAGCAAGGGGTGGGGGAGGGAATGGAGGAGATTTGATCGGAGCAATCGGCACAAGGGTTTTCTTATAGCTGTCTGGTGGCCCTTCAGATAATTGGGTGAATTATGATAAGGGTACTCCGCCACCGCTGATTTAATTTGGTGCTTTACCAGTTATACCCCAGTAGCCCGACCAAATTCACTTATGATATTATAAATATACCATCAATTTTAAATACATACATCAGCCTATTGCAGTCTACTGCTGGACGTCGCCCCAGGTTACGAATTTTAAATTTCCTATCTAATCCATAATTCTAAATGATTTTTAACAAATGTGGAAAATTTGGGACTTTGGTTTGATAGACATTTACCGTGTTATTATAAAAAGGTTAGACACGCATTTAAACGCTGTTTAAATAACTTTGACGTTGTCAAACGACTTAGACGCTGTTGATTTTTTTTCGTAATAACACCGTTATGCTTTTGTGTTTTATGGCCAACGCAAATGAGAAAACTTCAACTTTTTTATGTCGAGTACTTAATGCTTCTGAAATAATAGAGAGCAAAATTTTAGTTTAATTATATTATAACTTTTAGGTTTAAAATTTCGTTGGGTATCAGTCTATTAGCAACAAATGAAAACGACTGAATTTTCTCTTCGTGTAATAAAACACATCGGAAGTTTTGGTGTTTACTTTCAGCTTCATTAGCATAGTCTTCAACTCCTCACTATCTACACTTTATTTTATCCAACAACACAATAATATACTTTTGTACATAATTTAAAAGACGAAATATTGAAATATTTGAAACTGCGTCTAATGGGTTTTTTTCTTTTTTTGTGTGTAATGGATAATCTAAATACCGTACTACTGAACGATTTCAATTATTCTTTTACCATAAAGCTACAGCATACACATGTGTAATAGAGGCTATTTTTTTACAAAAACAAAAAGTACTTACTAAAAAAATATTTCTACTAAAAAACTATTAGAAACGGATTAAACCGTTCAGCTGGTCGCTAGTTCGTTATGAAACAAAGTTTTAATGCAAAAGTTCGGATGTTATTCCCGTATACGTATATCGTTGCAAAAAAAATAAAAATATCCTACACAATTCACACAGCATCATCTAGCCCTAAACCACAAAGTAAGTATTGGCGGCTGCGCGCAAACGTCACGAAACTCTCCACAATTTGACACGCCGCCGTTTACAAGGAAATCCAAACCAATCCAAACACACTTGTAGTCATTTAAATCGGTCCAGTAGCGTCGGAGACGATTTAATAGAAAAAAAAATCTTTATAATATACTAATATTATTATAGTATATGATTATTTTCCTACTATAATAATTTCAGTCCGTAAAAAATCGGTCCAGTAGCGTCGGAGACGATTTAATAGAAAAAAAAATCTTTATAATATACTAATATTATTATAGTATATGATTATTTTCCTACTATAATAATTTGGTAGAGACGTTACACTCCCCACTGATTTCTCTAAATTGCTGTTTATATGAAGACTTGGAAACAGTTACGTCCCTTGTAGTGGTAGCCTGGTGGAGATCTGCCATTGTGATGTGATAGATGCCATCTCGAGGCAAGAAAATGAGTCTCCTGTTTCAAAAGGAAATTACCTCGAAGTGACAAGGATTATAAGTTAGGTATTAGTGCTTAATTGTCTGCTCGTTATAGGATCTAAGCATGCAAATCACTTTTGTATTACTGTCTGGGGTGATTAAACCTTTATGATTGCCACGAAACAGGCGTGGCCTAGGGTGGGGTGATAGTAAGCTCAACTATGTACCTCTATTTTACCTTGGATGAGCTCGCTCCATCTTAGACTCTGTCTCTGTCCTATGACCTAGACTAGAGTCAAGAGCAAACCTATCATTAAAAAAAAAAATTATATAGCAAAATATTGCCTTAGATTAGTTCTACAAGACGGAGCACTTAGAAGATCTAAAGGGCGTCTAGGTAAGTGGTAAAAAAATTAAATACTCCGCTCTCTCTTTTATAACGTAACGATTTAGTTAATATTCTCTTATACCTACCCTGAAAATTATTTTCTTGATGATCTGAAATTCTGAACTAGCCTATAAAAGTTAATTAAATTTAAATTTTATGTGTATTTGTACCACCCTATAGCGGATGGAAATTACGGCAGTATAATTTCAAAATGTAGAAATAAAGTAACTGGACTTTTTATTGCCACTTCCAGTCTGAAAAATGTTGTTCGTAGCTAAGAAATTAATTAGTTATCCTGAAGGAACTACTGGTACTAAAAAAACTAGTAAAAGTAAGTAAAACTAGCAAAGGAACTACTAGAGCAAAAGGATTTTTGACCGATTTACTTAGCTCCATTTTATAAATGAAAATAATAAATTTAATAAATGTTTGCGCCCGCCGGCACTTGAACCCGGGCGCCTCGACTGACACTTCAAAATTTTCAATCTCTTGGTACTCGTCTTGAAGAGACATGTAGTGTAAGTGATTGTAACGAAAACTCCATTCATTAATTATTAATTAATTATCCATTTATGGTTCGTATGTAACGTGTCAAATTGATAGTAGAAGTTTAGGTTCACAGAGCACCCAAACGACACGTGCTGTCACAGCGTGACTTCTTTAATTAATTTTAATTAAAAAAAATTGAACTAGAACTTGACTAGAATTTGCGAAGAACCCATTGTTGAAATATGACAGGACTTAAATATCTCCTATCTTTTTCTAAATATATTTGACGGAAAGTGACAGTACGAATTTAAGGCAAGATAAGAGAATTTTTATCCCGAATTGAGGCCAATATCATGGCTAATTCGGTTACCTGTAGTTTGTATAACAGCCTGTATTAGGCTCGAACTATGTGTCCTGTTTATTACCTGTAGTAATTTCGCAATAATGTCATGTGGCCAATCGGGTGAATGCAATTAGTCCCGTGCTCATCCTACACGCGCTGAATTTATTGACACATGCCAGGCCTACATCAGGCCAACTAGTTTTCAGAGACAGAATTTATATTACCTAGTAACTACACAGAGTAAAAGCTTCATGAAACCGTTCCGCAGTAAAAGACTATATTTTGCTAAATGAGATCGTCCGATACAATACGTTTGTTCAAAAGAACAACAAGCTAAGATTTTCTTGTGTTTTAAATATTATATCAATTTAACGGTTTATGCGGTGACCACCATTTTCCGTTTTAAGTGATTTTGACACATAACTTTTTTCATTGAAAAAATCGTTGAATATCTACCATAGCTACGACTACGAGTATGATTAAATGTGCGTGCCATACATACAGTACTATGAAATAAGAAGTTTTGACACAAAATAAACTGCGTCAGTTTGTAATTTGTGGTGTTGTCGTTGTGGTAAGTATCAGCAGAAAATTAAATAAATCCTTTTAGGAACCAACCAAAACTGTTTTTTCTAATAAATTGTATGAAAAACCAATTTAAGTTGATGGTGATGAGAAGGAGGTTGATATACTGCTGATAATACCTGCATTGTCAGTATAGGTACTGGTGGTCCGGATGTTTGACATTGTTATGAGTGAGTGATTAACGTGCTGTGTCCTACTGTTGCTATTATCGACGAAAATGCATTACACTAATAGTTGAATAAGTCATTCATGATAATGAGAATTTGTCAACCGAAACCTTATAATGAAAATGAACCAAAAATAGAGTGAGTGAGAATAATTGAGACTTGTAAAATATTTTCTCTACCAAGTCATGGATCGCAAAAATTTTGCAAAAAAATTGGGATGTATGATCAAAATCACTTTGCAGAGTAAATTTAAGATACAAATATTTTTTTGTAAGTACTATCAATCAGCAGCACCTCAATTAACAATGTTGTAAGTATGTATGAATTATCACGATAACATTATAGAATCGCCGTGTAATGCCAGTTTGGAATTCTCACATGGGTATCGTAAAAAGCGACTAAAGGATTCATTCTCGGAACGGGCAGCAGCATTCCCTGTGAATATAACATCTTGCACTGCGCTCGCCAATCCGCCTGCCAAGCGTGGTGAGTATAGCAATTACCCCCCATATGGGAAGAACCTTGTAAAGAATAAATTGATTATTTTCAGAAGAGTTATCTTGTCACAACACAATTTCCTTTTTTTATCACAAATTTGTATTGTCCTAATAGAAAACCGGCTCGAGCGGGATAAAACAATAAAAATAAAGGCACTGCCTCTAGGCTGGCCAGGTGAATCACATATCATGTAACTTTACGCCACCATCATCTGTATACTATACCCTAATAGGTAGCTCTAGCTCGAAGTGCAGCCGATAGTACGCCCAACAAGCCTCTACTCCAGACCGGTCGTCTGTATTGGACACAATTAACTTGGACAGAACTGTACCTACCCATTGCACCGAGAGTAATTGGACGATCACGGACCGGGCACGGTCTACTTGTAGTTGTAGCCTGGTGGAGACCTGCCATTGTGATGTGATAGATGTAATCTCGAGGTTCCTGTTTTAAAAGGAAACTACCTCGAAGTGACAAGAATTATAAGCAGGATGGGGCCATGTGACAGATTGGCAAAGAAACAAAGGGTTTGAAACGCGGTACCGAAGTGTTTCATCGCGCAACGCATATATATTTTATACTTCCAATTCAATAGGTGGACCAGTCGGTCCCCTGGCCACAACACCCGGCCTGGTAGGGTAGCAACCCTTTTCCCGACACCACCTGGAACCCCCTATTCTGCCTATTGGCATTACTCCTGTCACCCGCCATAGATTTATTTAAATCGGTCCAGTAGCGTCGGAGACGATTTAATAAAAAATAAAAAAATCTTTATAATATTAGTGTAGATGTTTATTTTCCTACTATAATAATTTGGTAGAGACGTTACACTTCCCACTGATTTCTCTAAATTGCTGTTTATATGAAGACTTGGAAACAGTTACGTCCCTTGTAGTGGTAGCCTGGTGGAGACCTGCCATTGTGATGTTATAGATGCAATCTCGAGGCAAGAGAATTGGGTTCCTGTTTCAAAAGGAAATTTCCTCGAAGTGACAAGAATTACAAGCAAGAATTATAGGGACACGTGACAGATTGGCAAAGAAACAGAGGGCATGAAACGCGGTACCGAAGTGTTTCACCGCGCAACGCATTTATTAGGTATCTGGCAATCTAATCATTTCATTTATAATTATGTTGACATTTGTAATATTTAAAATATCAATTATTTAACTTTTGATTTTATTGACATTTGTAAAATTTCCGCGCCTGCGTGCAGGTTGAATACACGGTCTTCTTTTAATTTTAAGAACTTTTGTACCTAACTGTATTCTAGCAAATAAATGATATTATTATTATATTTTATACTTCGAATTCCATCCAGGTGGACCAGTCGGTCCCCTGGCCACAACACCCGGCCTGGTAGGGTAGCAACCCTTTTCCCGACACCATCTGGAACCCCCTATTCTGCCTATTGGCATTACTCGTGTCACCCGCCATAGATTCATTTAAATCGGTCCAGTCGGAGACGATTTAATAAAAAAAATATATCTTTATAATATTAGTGTAGATGTTTATTTTCCTACTATAATAATTTGGTAGAGACGTTACACTCCCCACTGATTTCTCTAAATTGCTGTTTATATGAAGACTTGGAAACAGTTACGTCTCTTGTAGTGGTAGCCTGGTGGAGAGCTGCCATTGTGATGTGATAGATGCAATCTCGAGGCAAGAGAATGAGGTTTCTGTTTCAAAAGGAAACTACCTCGAAGTGACAAGAAATATAAGTTAGGTGTTAGCGCTTAATTGTCTGCTCGTTATAGGATCTAAGCATGCAAATCACTTTTGTATTACTGTCTGGGGTGAATCGTTTTTAGTTAAACCTTTATGATTGCCACGAAACAGGCGTGGCCTAGGGTGGGGTGATAGTAAGCTCAACTATGTACCTCTATTTTACCTTATGCAAGTACTAGGCTTAAAATTATGAAATGTCATCTATGCATGTTATTGGTTAAATAAATATTAGTCATTTTCAAACGATGGGGCTGGGCCCCGACTCTTTTATTTTTTTGTCATTGTAAATGCCATCAAAACTCAATTATCATTCTAATGCCATTGTGATTTCCGAAAGTTCAAACTGTTAGCGAAATTCGAAACGGCCAAAACTATCCAATTGAGGCTCCATTGATCGACAAGCCATATGCTTTTTTAAATAGCAGTATACGGCCCCCAGGCCCCAATTATCTTGTTTTAAAGCAATTGTAATGCCATCGATACTCAACTGTAATTCTATGGGCCATGATTTTCTATACTTTAAATAATTAGCGAAATACGAAACGGCCAAAACTGACATTCAACTAAAACAAAACTGAGAAGCTTTTTAAAGAGCAGAATACGACCCCTGTTCGCTTGTCTACACAAAGGTTAAGGTAAGGTTTGTCATCTACACGAGAATAAAGATAATAATATACAGTAAAAAAAGATAGACTAAGAATATTTTGATGCCTGAATTTATTATTTTCTAGCCTCAAACTAACATCACTGGCGCGGGAGACTTTCAGCGCAAGTATTAATATCTGTGTATTCCGAGTGATACCGGCATAGAATAGCATCACCCCATTTCTTTCCCGTGAGTACCTAGGGACTCCAGGGTTCCATGCAATTTAGGCGACGTGTCGACAACCTGTCACTATAGCGATACACAATTTTCTGAATTATCCTCAAATGTTTGTCAGATGTGGCGTAAATGCCCGTTTTTTCGGCCGCTTACGCTCTGCCTACCCTGCAAAGGCGTGATATATCTATGTATTCATATAAGATACAATAAAAAAATCGCGAATGAACTATACTTGGTCCTCTTTCGTTTTTTACAGTGTCATTAAGGCTGAGTGACAGCTATTATTTTCTGTTCTTTTTTGTCGCAGAGTATAATAAAAATAATGGCTCTATATGCAGTTTGTTTACATTCTTTTAAACACCTATTTGGTGAGAGTATATGTGAGTTTTGACCCTAACTATTACGTCTTTGTAAAATGATTTTAATGAATTTGTCTTCCACGAAACAATCACAGCTACAAATTGAGGCTCTCCTCCACAATGGCTTTATTGAAACTGCGTTGATTGACGCGGAACATTCATCTCTGCGAATTTATGTAGGTTGATTGGAACAAGGCTTTCGATTTAAATGTTATACGATCAAACTGATGAATAAAGAAAATTTCTGTTACTAAATTTTTAAACCCTCCCGAAACACAAATTCCGAAACTGTCCGGACATGTGCTAATAGACCATATTATACACAGAAATAACTACTTACATTAAATTTTCTTATTATAAAATTTTTCCGTTAACAATTTAAAAACACGACTGCTTTTTGAGATAAAGCCTACCTATGACACTTGGGATAATGTAAGGATTCTTCCAATACAATGCCCATTCGAATGTTCATTGGTTAACGAGTTTCATTCCTTTATAGAACATATAATACATACATGAACTCTAAAAACATTACTCCATTTTTGGTTGGACAGTTGTGTAAAACTAAAGCCTCCTATACAAAATTTGCATAGGAGGGCCGGCCGGGACAATTTGTATGGCCATATTCTTTCATATTTCGAACTATGTGTCTTAGGGAGGATTGTTCAGTTTTATAGACTAGTTTACATAATATTTACAGCATTTTTTGCTCTTTTTATCTTCTTTTCGTGTGGAGATCACTCAGCCTTGTTCCAATCAACCTACATAAATTCGCAGAGATGAATGTTCCGCGTCAATCAACGCAGTTTCAATAAAGCCATTGTGGAGGAGGGCCTCAATTTGTAGCTGTGATTGTTTCGTGGAAGACAAATTCATTAAAATCATTTTACAAAGACGTAATAGTTAGGGTCAAAACTCACATATACTCTTACCAAATAGGTATTTAAGAGAATGTAAACAAACTGCATATAGAGCCATTATTTTTATTATAATCTGCGACAAAAAGAACAGAAAATAATACCTACCTGTCACTCAGCCTTAATGACACTGTAAAAAACGAAAGAGGACCAAGTATAGTTCATTCGCGATTTTTTTATTGTATCTTATATGAATACATACATATTATATCACGCCTTTGCAGGGTAGGCAGCGCGTAAGCGGCCGAAAAAACGGGCATTTACGCCACGTCTGATAAACATTTGAGGATAATTCAGAAAATTGTGTATCGCTATAGTGACAGGTTGTCAACACGTCCGCCAAATTGCATGGAACCCTGGAGTCCCTAGGTACTCACGGGAAAGAAATGGGGTGATGCTATTCTATGCCGGTATCACTCGGAATACACAGATATTAATACTTGCGCTGAAAGTCTCCCGCGCCAGTGATGTTAGTTTGAGGCTAGAAAATAATAAATTCAGGCATCAAAATATTCTTAGTCTATCTTTTTTTACTGTATATTATTATCTTTATTCTCGTGTAGATGACAAACCTTACCTTAACCTTTGTGTAGACAAGCGAACAGGGGTCGTATTCTGCTCTTTAAAAAGCTTCTCAGTTTTGTTTTAGTTGAATGTCAGTTTAGGCCGTTTCGTATTTTGCTAACAATTTAAAGTATAGAAAATCATGGCCCGTAGAATTACAGTTGAGTATCGATGGCATTACAATTGCTTCAAAACAAGAGGATTGGGGCCTGGGGGCCGTATACTGCTATTTAAAAAAGCATATGGCTTGTCGATCAATGGAGCCTCAATTGGATAGTTTTGGCCGTTTCGAATTTCGCTAACAGTTTGAACTTTAGGAAATCACAATGTCATTAGAATGATAATTGAGTTTTGATGGCATTACAATGACAAAAAAATAAAAGGGTCGGGGCCCAGCCCCATCGTTTGAAAATGACTAATATTTATTTAACCAATAACATGCATAGATGACATTTCATAATTTTAAGCCTAGTACTTGCATAAGGTAAAATACACACCACAATAAAGGACACCAAGATTCATCGGGTCATCGACTCGCCTAACGACCCGATGAATCTTGGTGTCAGAGTACTTCAACCGCCTACTACAAGTTTTAAGCCTCTGACATGATTGACTCTCTTTATTTAACGCCTAAAATCTAGATAAGCAAGGGGTGGGGGAGGGAATGGAGGAGATTTGATCGGAGCAATCGGCACAAGGGTTTTCTTATAGCTGTCTGGTGGCCCTTCAGATAATTGGGTGAATTATGATAAGGGTACTCCGCCACCGCTGATTTAATTTGGTGCTTTACCAGTTATACCCCAGTAGCCCGACCAAATTCACTTATGATATTATAAATATACCATCAATTTTAAATACATACATCAGCCTATTGCAGTCTACTGCTGGACGTCGCCCCAGGTTACGAATTTTAAATTTCCTATCTAATCCATAATTCTAAATGATTTTTAACAAATGTGGAAAATTTGGGACTTTGGTTTGATAGACATTTACCGTGTTATTATAAAAAGGTTAGACACGCATTTAAACGCTGTTTAAATAACTTTGACGTTGTCAAACGACTTAGACGCTGTTGATTTTTTTTCGTAATAACACCGTTATGCTTTTGTGTTTTATGGCCAACGCAAATGAGAAAACTTCAACTTTTTTATGTCGAGTACTTAATGCTTCTGAAATAATAGAGAGCAAAATTTTAGTTTAATTATATTATAACTTTTAGGTTTAAAATTTCGTTGGGTATCAGTCTATTAGCAACAAATGAAAACGACTGAATTTTCTCTTCGTGTAATAAAACACATCGGAAGTTTTGGTGTTTACTTTCAGCTTCATTAGCATAGTCTTCAACTCCTCACTATCTACACTTTATTTTATCCAACAACACAATAATATACTTTTGTACATAATTTAAAAGACGAAATATTGAAATATTTGAAACTGCGTCTAATGGGTTTTTTTCTTTTTTTGTGTGTAATGGATAATCTAAATACCGTACTACTGAACGATTTCAATTATTCTTTTACCATAAAGCTACAGCATACACATGTGTAATAGAGGCTATTTTTTTACAAAAACAAAAAGTACTTACTAAAAAAATATTTCTACTAAAAAACTATTAGAAACGGATTAAACCGTTCAGCTGGTCGCTAGTTCGTTATGAAACAAAGTTTTAATGCAAAAGTTCGGATGTTATTCCCGTATACGTATATCGTTGCAAAAAAAATAAAAATATCCTACACAATTCACACAGCATCATCTAGCCCTAAACCACAAAGTAAGTATTGGCGGCTGCGCGCAAACGTCACGAAACTCTCCACAATTTGACACGCCGCCGTTTACAAGGAAATCCAAACCAATCCAAACACACTTGTAGTCATTTAAATCGGTCCAGTAGCGTCGGAGACGATTTAATAGAAAAAAAAATCTTTATAATATACTAATATTATTATAGTATATGATTATTTTCCTACTATAATAATTTCAGTCCGTAAAAAATCGGTCCAGTAGCGTCGGAGACGATTTAATAGAAAAAAAAATCTTTATAATATACTAATATTATTATAGTATATGATTATTTTCCTACTATAATAATTTGGTAGAGACGTTACACTCCCCACTGATTTCTCTAAATTGCTGTTTATATGAAGACTTGGAAACAGTTACGTCCCTTGTAGTGGTAGCCTGGTGGAGATCTGCCATTGTGATGTGATAGATGCCATCTCGAGGCAAGAAAATGAGTCTCCTGTTTCAAAAGGAAATTACCTCGAAGTGACAAGGATTATAAGTTAGGTATTAGTGCTTAATTGTCTGCTCGTTATAGGATCTAAGCATGCAAATCACTTTTGTATTACTGTCTGGGGTGATTAAACCTTTATGATTGCCACGAAACAGGCGTGGCCTAGGGTGGGGTGATAGTAAGCTCAACTATGTACCTCTATTTTACCTTATGCAAGTACTAGGCTTAAAATTATGAAATGTCATCTATGCATGTTATTGGTTAAATAAATATTAGTCATTTTCAAACGATGGGGCTGGGCCCCGACCCTTTTATTTTTGTGTCATTGTAATGCCATCAAAACTCAATTATCATTCTAATGACATTGTGATTTCCTAAAGTTCAAACTTTTAGCGAAATTCGAAACGGCCAAAACTATCCAATTGAGGCTCCATTGATCGACAAGCCATATGCTTTTTTAAATAGCAGTATACGGCCCCCAGGCCCCAATTCTCTTGTTTTAAAGCAATTGTAATGCCATCGATACTCAACTGTAATTCTACGGGCCTAGATTTTCTATACTTTAAATTGTTAGCAAAATACGAAACGGCCTAAACTGACATTCAACTAAAACAAAACTGAAAAGCGTTTCAAATAGCAGAATACGACCCCTGTTCGCTTGTCTACACAAAGGTTGAGTTAAGGTTTGTCATCTACACGAGAATAAAGATAATAATATACAGTAAAAAAAAATAGACTAAGAATATTTTGATGCCTGAATTTATTATTTTCTAGCCTCAAACTAACATCACTGGCGCGGGAGAGTCTCAGCGCAAGTATTATTAATATCTGTGTATGCCGAGTGATACCGGCATAGAATAGCATCACCCCATTTCTTTCCCGTGAGTACCTAGGGACTCCAGGGTTCCATGCAATTTGGCGGACGTGTTGACACAACCTGTCACTATAGCGATACACAATTTTCTGAATTATCCTCAAATGCTTATCAGACGTGGCGTAAATGCCCGTTTTTTCGGCCGCTTACGCTCTGCCTACCCTGAAAAGGCGTGATATTTGTATGTATTCATATAAGATACAATAAAAAATTGGGAATGAACTATACCACAAAGTAAGTATTGGCGGCTGCGCGCACTATACTTTGTCCTCTTCGGTTTTTCAACAGTGTTACTAAGGCTGAGTGACAGCTATTATTTTCTGTTCTTTTTTGTCGCAGAGTATAATAAAAATAATGGCTCTATATGCAGTTTGTTTACATTCTTTTAAATATCTATTTGCTGAGAGTGTAGGTGAGTTTCAACCTTTACTATTACGTCTTTGTAAAATGATTTTAATGAATTTGTCTTCCACGAAACAATCACAGCTACAAATTGAGGCCCTCCTCCACAATGGCTTTATTGAAACTGCGTTGATTGACGCGGAACATTCATCTCTGCGAATTTATGTAGGTTGATTGGAACAAGGCTTTTGATATAAATGTTATACAATCAAACTGATGAATAAAGAATATTTCAGTTACAAAAAAATATTGATTTGAAACCCTCCCGAAACACAAATTCCGAAACTGTCCGGACATGTGCTAATAGACCATATTATACACAGAAATAACTACTTACATTAAATTTTCTTATTATAACATTTTTCCGTTAACAATTTAAAAACACGACTGCTTTTTGAGATAAAGCCTACCTATGACACTTGGGATAATGTAAGGATTCTTCCAATACAATGCCCATTCGAATGTTCATTGGTTAACGAGTTTCATTCCTTTATAGAACATATAATACATACATGAACTCTAAAAACATTACTCCATTTTTGGTTGGACAGTTGTGTAAAACTAAAGCCTCCTATACAAAATTTGCATAGGAGGGCCGGCCGGGACGATTTGTATGGCCATATTCTTTCATATTTCCAACTATGTGTCTTAGGGAGGATTGTTCAGTTTTATAGACTAGTTTACATAATATTTACAGCATTTTTTGCTCTTTTTATCTTCTTTTCGTGTGTGAATCTTGGTGTCAGAGTACTTCAACCGCCTACTACAAGTTTTAAGCCTCTGACATGATTGACTCTCTTTATTTAACGCCTAAAATCTAGATAAGCAAGGGGTGGGGGTAGTAAGTGGGGGAGATTTGCTCGGGGCAATCGGCACAAGGGTTTTCTTAAAGCTGTCTGGTGGCCCTTCAGATAATTGGGTGAATTATCATAAGGGTACTCCGCCACCGCTGATTTAATTTGGTGCTTTACCAAATTCACTTATGATATAATAAATATACCATGAATTTTAAATACATACATCAGCCTATTGCAGTCTACTGCTGGACGTCGCCCCAGGTTACGAATTTTAAATTTCCTATCTAATCCATAATTCTAAATGATTTTTAACAAATGTGGAAAATTTGGGACTTTGGTTTGATAGACATTTACCGTGTTATTATAAAAAGGTTAGACACGCATTTAAACGCTGTTTAAATAACTTTGACGTTGTCAAACGACTTAGACGTTGTCAAACGACTTAGACGCTGTTGATTTTTTTTCGTAATAACACCGTTATGCTTTTGTGTTTTATGGCCAACGCAAATGAGAAAACTTCAGCTTTTTTATGTCGAGTACTTAATGCTTCTGAAATAATAGAGAGCAAAATTTAAGTTTAATTATATTATAACTTTTAAGTTTAAAATTTCGTTGGGTATCAGTCTATTAGCAACAAATTAAAACGACTGAATTTTCTCTTCGTGTAATAAAACACATCGGAAGTTTTGGTGTTTACTTTCAGCTTCATTAGCATAGTCTTCAACTCCTCACTATCTACACTTTATTTTATCCAACAACACAATAATATACTTTTGTACATAATTTAAAAGACGAAATATTGAAATATTTGAAACTGCGTCTAATGGGTTTTTTTCTTTTTTTGTGTGTAATGGATAATCTAAATACCGTACTACTGAACGATTTCAATTATTCTTTTACCATAAAGCTACAGCATACACATGTGTAAATAGAGGCTATTTTTTTACAAAAACAAAAAGTACTTACTAAAAAAATATTTCTACTAAAAAACTATTAGAAACGGATTAAACCGTTCAGCTGGTCGCTAGTTCGTTATGAAACAAAGTTTTAATGCAAAAGTTCGGATGTTATTCCCGTATACGTATATCGTTGCAAAAAAAATAAAAATATCCTACACAATTCACACAGCATCATCTAGCCCTAAACCACAAAGTAAGTATTGGCGGCTGCGCGCAAACGTCACGAAACTCTCCACAATTTGACACGCCGCCGTTTACAAGGAAATCCAAACCAATCCAAACACACTTGTAGTCGAGTGTCAACCGCGTTTGGTGCGGACGTGCAAAATGGCTTCACACTTATAAATAGGTAATAAATGGGTTTATTAGAATACGATGTGATTTGTACAATGTTCCTATAATATTTTGTACCAACTTTAATAATAACTTGCTTTCATAAAAGAACAAACAAGATTAATAACTTTTATTTGAGTTTCTACTTAAATAAGGGCAACTTTTAATTTTTGATGTACATACATACACATATCACGTCTATTATCCCTTGCGGGGTAGACAGAGCGTAAAAGGCTGCAAAAACGGTCATTTACGCCACGTCTGACAAAAATTTGAGGGCCATTCGGAAAATTGTGTATCGCCATATCGATAGGGTGCCAGCCCATCGCCTAAAATTGTAATACACACCCTCAAGTCCCTTAGTTGCCTTTTACGACTCCCACGGGAAATAAATGGGGTGATGCTCAGTCTAAACAGCCCCAGAGCAGATATCTACCTATTTGTCATTCCCCTTTTCATAATAATTGTGCTATGTAGATAGTATACGTAATGTAAATACAGGGAGTAACAGAAAGGGTATACCAAGCCGAAAGGAGTTCAAAGTGGGGAAATGGGGAAAGTTGCTCAGTTTCATGAGCACTTTTTGGCTTGATATAGCCTTTCTGTTACTCCTTGTATGTTTAGGTATCTACTACATTGAATAAAATCGGTAAGAAAACTGTGGCAGCCCTTGCCGAAAGCGGAAATAATCGAAAAAAGGGCCGAGTGATCCTTCTGTACATTCTCTACTCTACTTAAATACTTACTTAAAAAAATTATGTATAAAGTCCGTTTTTGAAGGTAGTTGTAGTTCACAACCTAATATAATTCCTACTTAGTACTTATATCTGTTTAATGCGTAATTTTTTACATTTTCGCGAGTTGAAGTACGAATGTGCAACTTCTTTAACCATGACCTGATAATATGAATATGACATACCTAATTGTGAAATATATTTTTATTTAATGTTCTTATTTGTTGTCAAATCTCATTTACTGTTCTGAATAATCTTATTATTATTATTAATGTCAAATAATTATGTCGACATTCTTGTTCTCGTTTCCTGTAATTGGTACGTCGTTGAAAATTTAATTAATAAGTAAATCTGTTTTGCGTAGTAAAATCTTTAGTTGCACCTTCATCTTGTAATAGCCTGATAGAAAATATCTCCATAAAACAGTATTTTTCCCATTTTCCTGGATATGATTAATCTGAACTTGCATGCCAACGTCTCCATATTTCTTTTATATACAAAAATCTAGACTATAATCAAAAGAGCAAACTAGCTAGTACGTTAGATCACTATAGTGCACCAGCGAATCTGAAGAGTTCACAAGGAACGTGTGTCGAATGACAAAGTTTCAGTTGAATTGCCCCAAGAGGATATGCGCTATGTGAACTGAAGTATTCTCATGAAACTTATTCTTCTATTCTAGCACTGTGGCTCCCAATGTGTTGCATATTGAAACGGAGTTAATAGCACCAGTTGGTGATATAGCACGAGTAAAATAAAACGATAGTTTTTATTTGCAGCTACTACTCCTCAATCAATAGTAATGTATCTAAAATTGCATATTCCCAATTATGATTTGTTTTTATAGCGCTACAAAATAAAAACGCAAAAAATATATTTACTGACTACATAAATGTGTTATCTTAAAATATTTCTGCTCATATTGCATAGTCATTTGGATTTAATCTATTTATTACTGCGTCTCATTTAATTTTTGTGACGCATAATAAATGCATTTTTTCTATCTATTTCCAAAGTGCTTATTTAAATCTGAGCATTAAGTTAATAAGTCCTACATAAAAATCCAGCAAATAATGCATTATTGGCTCGGGTGGTGGGCCTTCCTACTTAAAAGCACGTTCACACGATGCACCTGCTCCTTCCTACGCCTAGCCTGCTGCTGTCGCGAATATTGCTTGAAATACTTCCGCGGATGTATCAACGCAAGTGAGTGTTCACTGTTCACACACTGCCGTCATACTCTTCAGGCGACGAGTGAGCGAGATAGAAATAACAATTCCACACGCGTTCGCGGTGCCGTTCCTTTGACTCGCGCACGAAAAGCCGACATTCGAGGAAGCACGGGAAGTGGCAGCGGCATGACGAGTAGCAGCGCGAGTGACCTGTTAACATAGTCGAATAGTAAGAGAAGTCTCTTACTATTTCCCTGCCCATATGGCATTGTGTAAACAAAACATGCTGTATGATGCGAATTCATATATGGGTCACGGTTTACAACTTTGGGAACCACTGCTCTAACACATAGAGATAAGCAACTACTGCTTGCTTTCAAACTTTACTGTTTCACTCTTTATCTTTTGAGTTTAGCTGAACTTAAGACTACATATACCTCTGCAAACCTGAGTTAAAATGGAACCCATTCGTACTTATCTCTAGTTTTTGGAATTTTCGTTTTGAATATAGTTTGCGAAATGAGACTGTTGTTTGAAGAGAGGAAATTAAAGACGGGTTCGTTTCGCAGTTAACTGAAGCAAACATTACTGTTCACGATACGAGTACTCGTAAATACATGGGTAAGTACAGAGAAACACTTGTTGGTTGTAAGTACGCTCGTATTTATTTAACCGACTCAAAGAAATAAAAAGGTTACAAGCTATTGCTGTTGCTTTGATATAGCTTGCCGTGTGAGGCCGGCTTAGATTAGAACAGCATCACCCTATTTCTTTCCCGTGGATGTCGTAAGAGGCGACTAAGCGACTCGAAGGTTACGTGTGTATTTGCAATTTAGGGCGATGGGCTTACAGTCATTATGGTGATACACAATTTGTGAATTACCTTCAAACATTTGACAGTTAGTTGTAAGGGGGCAACTAAGAAACAGACGTCCGACTGCTGAGATGAGACCAGAGAATAGTCGACACTAATCGAATATTTAAAAGTTCAATTTTAGATCAATGCATACACATACACATACATATCACGCCTATAATTCCTTGCGGGGTAGGCAGAGCATAAATGGCCGCATAAAACGAACATTTACGCCACGTCTGACAAACATTTGAGGGTCATCCGGAAAATTGTGTATTGCCATAGTGACAGGTTGTAGCCCGTCGCCTAAAACTGTAATACACACCCTCAAGTCTCTTAGTCGCCTCTTACGACTCCCACGGGCAAGAAATGGGGTGATGCTATTCTAAGCCGGCATCACACGGCATATTCAGATCAATTCATTATTTTAACCTTAAAATCTCGTGACGTGACTAGTATGCTAAAGCCTATTTCTTTTGAACATCTTTATCAAATTAAGCAAAGAACCACACTGATCATATAAGCTTTTAATGAAACCGCATTGAAATCAGTTCAGCCGTTTAGGAGCTACATTCCGTTAGACAGACGCAGACGTGCTTCAGTTTTTTCAAAATAAAGTCGGTCCGTTATTGTTTAATGATTGAAAATGCCTACTTTATCTACATACGCCTACTCTTTTTTACCTGTGGACGTAAAACAAAATGCAATTTTTATGGTCGAATCCACTTGGGGTATATACCCTTTCCATTTTATTGACCCTTCGCGATTCCAGTTGATTAGAATGTGCTCGAATTGGTTTCGCATTTGAAGCAATAATAATTCTCTCAATGTTTATTGCTGCAAATCGCTGACATGGGGATCACGTTAAGCTATCTCCGCATTTCAGCTGTCCGTTTGAGTGAAGTATTTATTTAATCTACTTATCAACCGCATAAGCGAATGAATATTCTGCGTGTATACTTTTGTATTTTTATTCATCATCATCATCATCATCCTCAGCCCACATATTTTTATTATGTGGCAAATATTATGACTTATGAATTCGAGAGTTTCACATTCGCCACCACCAGGGCGAATGTGAAAGACATACACTGACTACCATACAAAAAATTTACAGTGATGGCGTCGCATGCCGGAAAGCCAAGATTAGCCTAGTGTCAAAGAATACTAACTAACTATAGCTATAGGCAAACCAGATAACTCGCGGGGCAAGAAGTAGGAGGAAGCGGAGGAATTGAAAGTCTAAACCGGGGGTACACTACATTTATGGTAGGTAATTCATTTTGCATTGGAGTAATATATTTTGATGAGTAATAGTTGGGCAAACTCAAGAAAATATTATGCTTAAAATACTTGTTATTTTTAATAAAATAGGCCACAGACTTGCTTTAACTTGTTTAAGTTTCAGCTGCACTTCAATCAATACATTAAGTTCTATGACTGGTTTTTCTTATTAACTTGATGAAAATCCAGTATAAGTGTTGCGTGAAATATTACTAGTGACCGATACCATAACACAGGCTGTGCTTCTTAGCGGGTCAATGGCAGACGATGGAGATAAGAAACAACTTTGCAGCTCGTTCCTTGCCCGCTAAATTAACAAGTGTATTTTGATTCCAGTAACGCCTGGCACGGCTCCATCTACCGGGTTAGTTTTTCAACTAATACCCGGCGACTAATTCTATCTTTACAGATTGAATGTAGTCTAAGCGATGAAAACCCGTGATAAATTGAATACCAAATTTAAAAACACTTCCCGTGTTAGGTTTACAATTTTTGAAAACTTGCAAAATTTTCAAGCGCGGGCAGGATTTCAACCTGCGACTTTCGCATCACTGTGGTGACACCTCTTCCATCTGGGCTACCGCAGCTCGTTCCTTGCCCGCCAATTTTGCAAGTGAATTTTAATTGGTATTGGTATGTAGGGAACATAGTTGGGACTGTAAAAAAAAGGATCTGCCATACAAATTGACTTGGATATCAGGTACATTTTGTAAGGGAGGTCCTCTTCTCTATATTCCAACGTATGTTCCACGGGGAAAGTTGTTCCTTATCGCCAGCCAGCCAGTTGTCAAGTGCCGCAATATCGTACAGCGCGTGTGTGTATCACCTGAAGTACCAGTTATTTGAACTATTTTTTTCTACTAAAGTAATTTTATGTTTTGGAACGCTCAGTATACCCAACCTCATTGAGAGCACTTTCCTTTACTCAAAGGCTGGCTCTGTTTACTTATACGGAACTAGGGTTTCCAGTTATAAAGTCTTAAAGTTAGACATTACAATATACTATAACAACGAAAAGGCGACGCGAAGGCCGATGTGGCGCAATGTGGGCGCAATAGTAGTGCGGCCGTCTGCGGCGCCAAGGTTCCGAGTTCAATTCCCGGTGAGGCACTAACAAAGTTGATATTATCACTTTGTGTATTTGTTTCCAGTTTGGCTGGGACATTGCAGGCTGAACCTGAATTTAACAACGACTCTACACACACGCTCGCGGTATTTTCACAGTTATGTTCGCAACGTTAAATTTAATGGACGTTGAAGTAGCTGTTGCTGCGTTCCTAACTTTATGTGCTCAAGCGTACTACAACTATGTATATATTAAAAATAAAACGCAAATTAAGAAACGGTGGATAAAACGTAGGTGGGGGTGTGGTGTCCATGTTACGCTCATTATTTCCGCCAATTTAACAACAACCTCGAACAATACTGACCGTCGCGGGTTGCGAGTGTGGAGTCATGCACGTTCGCGTCGAGTTCGCGCTTCGCGCACCCTTTGACGCGGGACGACAAACCGACCAAAACTGGGGAACAAAAAAAAAATGGCAAAACGGCTCTACACTTCAAGCGTTACTTTTAAGCGTTCGCGCCCCTTCGCAGAAAAGGGAGTTTTTCTGTTGACAGTTCTGTTGATAGTTCTGAATGTCAAACCAGAGGGCACTGTGCTAAACTGAAAATTTGACGTTTCAATATGGCTGGCGGCAGCCATAGTTTTGTCTCAGGTTCCGTTTTACGTTGTGTTCGTTACTAATTTATTTCTTTTAGTTTGAATTGCTACCAAATAAACTTGTCGTCTTGCTATTATATTGAGTGTCATTCATGTAAGCAAACATAAAATCTATAAGAAATTTAGAACAATTACATAAATACAAAGCAAAGAATATTTTGTAAAGTGGTATAGATTTTCATGTAAAGGAACGTTGTTTCAATTAAGCTGAGCGCCCTCTACATGACACTCGAGAATCTCTAGAAAATTTCTCATTGCGCGCGATCCGCGGGCTAAGTGTGGAGCGGGCATATCGAAAAATCGGGAACCCAATTTATTTTTGAAAAAAAGATATGCACTTTTTCGTCAAGATACCCAAACCGCCTTAAAACTGCACCGCATACTACAACATGCTTCGCGAGAAACAGCTACAGTATGGCTATTAAACTTTATAACATCCTACCAGATAATATTAAAAACTTGCCGGTATCGAAGTTCAAAGCCAGCCTGTACAAGATATGCCTTGACAAATGTTTTTATGATTATAAGGAGTTTATGGAATTGAAATTTTAGTGTTGTCATTTTAATTGATATTTTATGTTTTATTATTGATCTTGACATTAATTTTGAATTGATATTTTATGTGTTTTATTATTGTTTGTGCCAAATTATTTGATTTGATTATTTTATGTTTTGTTTATTTTCTGTTAATTTTGCATCTTGATTTCATGTGACTTTTAGTAATTAATTGTATATTAGATGTCATTTTTTGAATTTATTTTTTGTGACATTGTTATTTATTGATTCATTTTATAATTTATATATTTGCATACCATAACTTGGTGCAACATGCTTGGCCTTATAAATTGTAACATCTTGTATTTTAGCATGTTTGCAAGCAAATAAATGTTTCATTCATTCATTCACTCACTTTGACCTAGCATTATGAAACTTAAGTGGTACCTAAATGTGTCATCACCTAAATTCGGGTTCGCAAAACCAATTTGTTGACATCCCTGTTAAATTGTTAATGGAGATAGTTTCGTATCATTATTATTTATTTTTATGGTTTCAGGGGTAGAGGGACTCGAATTATATTGTGCACATGCATAACATTAAGATAAAATACTATACTGGTAAAGAGAGGTAGGAAGGTCTAACTTACATACTTAGACATACACATATCCCGCCAAATCCCTTGTGGGGTAGGCAAAGCGCAAACATCCAAAGCACAAAAAACGGTTATTATCGCCACATTTAACAAATATTTGCGGACTAAAATTGCAATAATCTCGAGTCCCTTAGTCACCTCTTACGACTCTCACGGGAAAATATGGGGCGATGCTATTTTACAGCTGTCATCATACGGCTAACGTAGCCTGCAATAAAAATAATTTCGACTAAGCAATCAACAGTTCAGTTCAACAGGACAGTTCGGTCAATTTTGTCAATTTTCTTCCTGAAAAGCATAAAAGATCCGGCTTTATCCAATCGCCTGGCCATCCTATTCGGAACTATTTCCTGTTGCTGCTGGAATTGACTGCTTCACTAAGCAAATACGAGCTTACTATACAGGGTGTTAGGGACAGCCCTCCGAATACTTAAAGGGAATACTTTCAGACCATGAAACTGAACAACTTCCCATGAGGAAATATTTCAGGAAACGTCAAAAATTGTTTGACTTCCCATAGTAATTGCAGTCAGCTGATTGTGATTTTTTGTGAAAGGTCATTTATTTTGTCGTTTCCTGACTTATGTTCCGAGGGGAAAGTTGTTCATTGTCATGGTCTGCATGCACCCTATCAGTATTCGGAGGGCTGTCTCTTACACCCTGTATACAGTAGCTTTTATTCGCAATATTCTTTGGGAGCAAATTTTTACATTGGTTGAAGGAAATTGGTGGCAAAAACGGAGAAAACTGTTCAGATAAGTAGCAGGTCTATTTAGCAATCTACGTACTGTAAAAAAAAGTATAGTGCGAGTAGTACTCGCCAATCGAGGGCTCCGTAACATGCACTTTCATATAATACGATACTTGAAATACTTGCCTCAATTTTAAAATAATGTTCTTTTTCGGCACCCTAAAAACTATAAAAAACATTTTTTTTATTTTTCCTAACTTTGTACTTCAAAATGAAGCTACCTGTAAAATACACAGTTGTAGATCCACGGAAAATACCTTGTAATTGATTTCCTTCCAAAGGGTCCAAAACAAGCGTTTTTACAACACAAACAAACGTATCTTTTTTAACGTTAAGTTAAGAGCTTGAATTTAATACAACTGCAGCGGCCGTAGACGTGAGTAAACATATCGTTTTAATTTCAACTCGATATCTATACTGCCTTGTGATGCCGGCTGAGAATAGCATCACTCCATTTCTTTCACTTGGGAGTCGTAAGAGGCGACTAAGGGACTCAAGGGCGTGTATTGCAATTTTAGGCTATGGGCTGACAACCTGTTAATATGGCGATACACACGAATGACCCTCATATACTTGACAGACGTAGCGCCAATGTCCGTTTTTGCGGCCGTTTGGGCTCTGCCTGCCCCGAAAGGGATGATAGGCGAGATATGTGTATGTTTGTACGTATCTCTACGTGTTTCCAACATAAAGGGTCAACAATGTGACAACATGTGCAACAACCTATAAGGGTTACGTTTTTTCCTTACGTGGTGCGGAACCCTAAAACGAGCTTTAAAGTATTTCAAGGCATACTAATAGAGAATACCTACTTTAGGTACAAATTACTTATTTCAAAGAGAAAAATGAAATAAAAACTTCTTGAACTCAGCGCAATTAAGAAATACAAAGGGCGCTATAACTTTATCAAATCGGAGAGGAATTAAGGAAGGTGGGTAGGTAATTAATTTTCATTATAGAGGTCAGGTACGAACTCAGTAATAAACCTTATTATGTAAACTGCGAAATAGAAAGTTCATTCTATGTAGCTAAATGATAAGATAATGATAAACTAACATTTAAAGGTATATTTGTGCATCAATCTATTATCAACTAGACTTTATTTATTTTTTATTTGTGTGTATTACTTATAGAGTAGAGTATACTTTCATATAATTTATTGCCATTCTAAACTACCGTAGTTTACCTGCAAATTACGTATCCTCTGAGTCACTCAAAGGTTGTCTAAAAGAGATACCTTTGTTGCATAAGTCCGCCTTTGTGCCTTTGGTTTTATTCCATCCTTTACTGTCATTGTCTCGTGTTATCTACAGGATGTAGAAACATTAGCAAATATTATGATGTGGGTTTACGCGACTTACTTGTTATTTATTTGGTAGAGAGTTTATCCCTCTACGTTTCGGCTGCTTACGACAGCCTTCTTCAAGGAGCGGAGGTCGACAGATCACATACGCCGCCCGCCCGTCAGCTGTGATTGTGATTGCCGAACACTGTATGCATGATACTTGTTCGTTTAGAAAAAATAAGCAAATATTTTAACGGGTGAACCAGCCCATGTAAGTAAACAACTTTTCCCAAGGAGCATAGGCCGGGATATAAAAATCGGTCCTCCCATACAGTAAATCCCAGGTCGGCTGGATGATTTTGTATGGGAGGTGATCTTTTTAATTTCGACCTATGTTTCTTGGGGATTGTTGTTCAGTTTCATAAACTAGTTCACCCCTAGTAATATTTGCAGATTTTTCACATTTTATATTTAAGGTGTCAATCTGTACTGGTTAAGTATTCTTTGTTTATTGAAAATCAGATTTCTCAAGTGGCGATATAGAACAATATTCTTAATGTATTGTCAATCATTTTTTCTATAGATGAGATTAGCTGAGGACCGTCAAGCAACAAAACTACTCTTAATACAATAGTTATTTATCCTTAAATAGTGCCCCGTTGGGACCAGAGCCCAACTCATTTTAAATATCATGCAAGACTAACAGAAAGCTTAAAATATGGCCAGTCTAAATAATGTTGCTGAAAAACTTTAGAAGTGTTTTAGAACTCCGTCAGAGCTCTCATAACACTGTGGTTACTACGAAATGCACTCATGCTAGTTAGTAAGTATGTCAGAGCTAGTTTATAGCAGACCGTTTTATATGTTAGAGGAATTATTTAAAGTACCTACTTTCCTACCGAGCGTGACCAGAAAATTACATTAACAGCCACAACAGTCCACAGCTGGACATGGACCTCCCCCTATCCGGGGGTATTTCTAAACTCAAAATTGGCGAGCGCAGTGCAAGATATTGTGCTCAAAGAGAACGCTGCTGCCTATTCCCTGAATATATTTATCCCTCAGTCGCTTTTTAAGACATACACATTAATGTAAATGTAACTCTAATTTACTGAAAAAATACACACAGACACCCTTCATATACATATTCAACTAAAGTTAAACTTTGATGACTGTTTAAAAAATATAGGATGAAAATTTACTAGTTATGGCGAACACTCATTACGAGCGAGCTGGTGATAAGGCACAATTTATATTTAGTTTTTTAAAACAAAAGAAGCTTTAGTGAGTACTTTTCATAATATTTTCATAATTTTTGTTTGACGAGTTTTTTAACCCCCGAGTCTGATTCCGGCCCTCGCATCTTAATTTCTGTCAACCGTTTCTCAAATTGTTGGAGCCGGGGAATTAATTGGTTCCTCATTTGAAGAACCGCTGGGTTTCGCGGCTTTCTCAATCAATTCACAATGTCTGGAGTCGAGGATCTTTGGACTGATTACCACAAATTACGTAGACGGCACGTGGGGCGTTTTTACTACTGCTGTTTTAGGTGTTGGGTTCAATAGGTGAAGCCCGTATCATAACTACCCTAGTACTATTATGTATTCTGTGACATAACATACTCATCAATGTATGCACAGTTGAAAACATACTTCAATTAAAGCGCGCTTTGCCCCTCCCTCGTCACTTAAGTCGGTTAATTTTAACCTTTTTTTTTAGTTCTGGACCCTATGATTTTAGCCCCGGGGCTATTAAAATCTTCACCTGACTGTATGGTGGGGAGCACGAGCTCACCCGGAGATGTTTTGTGGTTGTTCAAACAACCAGCCCAATCTTACGAATAGTTCTGGCAAGAACGGACCGAACTGAATCTACCCGGCACGTGCCGGTAGTTCCCAAAATGGGGAACAAATGAGGTAGGTGAATTTTTACTAGTGACCGATAGCACAAAGTAAGTATTGGCGGCTGCGCGCCGATAGTGAAAACTTAAGGCGAGGCTTGAGAAAAAGAGCAACATTTCCCATGGAATATAGGTCGTTATATGATAAAAGCAATTGGACCTCCCATACAAGATTGCCGATCTGCTGATTTGGGTTACAATACAATACAAATCATTTATTTTCCATTAAAAAATACATACAGAAATAAAAGTAAAAATATAATGCACAACATTCCAATATTAAACTTAGGTACACAAAAGTAAGTACAGCATGGAAAAAAGGTATGGGCACAGCGCAGTGCTGATTTTAAGGTTACTATGGAAGTAAAAAATATTTTTATTATATTATGTTGACCTATGTTCCTTGGGATGTTATTCCTTATCACCAGCCCGTCCTCTGTTTTCAGTATCGGTCACTAGTAAAATTACACCCTATAGAATAACGCAACGCAAGACATGACATCAACATTGCACAATAAAGGTAAACGGCTATATTTTAGGTGCGTTTTCAATGTGAACGAATGCCACTAAAATCACACAGTCAATCGTTTAGGTCAATCCAGACAACACATCGTATAATTATGTCTTTTAGTTCTGGGTGAGCTCCTGGGCCCCGAAAATCTTTATTTTTTATTAAAATGCCACAGAATGTCAATTGTCATTATAATTATATGTTATTCTATACTTCAGACTGTTAGCAGAATATGAAACTTCGATCAACGAGACGGAAGACCGCGTTGCTTCAAGATACGAAATGACCAAAACTGTCACACTGACAAGCCATTGACACACAACTGAAACGATTTTCATTTAGCAGACTTCAGGCCGTGCTCCTCACCACTGGTTGTAGATTTCGAAGCCCCGGGGCTAAAATTGCAGAGACCAGTCTTAAAAAATTAAAAAGATATATCAAGTATTCTTGAAAAACAAGCTTCAGTTCGATCGTAATGAATTTACGTAAACATAATTGTTGATCATGAGGATGTGTTATATTGATGATTATGTACTTTATTTTCATATAAGTACCTACAACATGTTTTTTAATTTTTACATTTTAGTGCACCCAATTCTTTTCTCTGTGTTTACCCTCGGGTTGGCCGGTAGAGAATGCCACGCGGCATTAGGCCCGCATTTTCTTGAACGATGTGCAATAAAGTATTTAAAAATATATAAGTATTGTTTTTTTTTCCTGTGTTGATTTTCTATTCATAGTCAGAGGCTACCAAAAGGATTCCGGTATTAGTTAGCTTCAGCCAGCAGGGTTCATAGGATCGCTGGACGACTCGGAGTCTCACACAAAAAGAAGTAAAAGAAGTTTGCTTTTTTTACTTCTTTTTATGATATAAAGTCCGGCTGGCAAAACGTCTTTATTCCCTGCGTTCATTATCGCTGGCATAAAATTATCAAAGTTCCTTCGTCGGAATGGGCTTGTCAAATTTGTCCACGCGCAAATTCGTATTAATGTTTATCACCAACAGCTGCTGTTCTTCTTTGTTCCTCCAATTAATCATTGTATACATTTTGTTTATTATTTTTTGTTTTCAGCGGCCATTCCGACAGCCGAGACACTTCATTACGTTGTTTAGAAAAATGTAAGCTGGAATTAATCGACCTAATTATTTTCTTTTGGAGTGGAAACTGTGGAGTAGGCAAGACTGGCAAATTGGGGTCATAAGTTTTTGAGCTTAAAGTTTTGTGAATCTGTTTCTTTAATAAAGTATTATTTATTTTTATTTGTATTTTTGGATTCCACTACATATCACCTTAATCGCTCCATCAATGTCATGTGTTTGAACTCTACTGACGACTGCACTTCCGGAAGTGCAACCACAGTACCTACATATCAAGCGAACTTAATATATGGAAGAAGGTCCAATTTTTTTCCATATTTTGACATTTTGAAAATAGTGTCTTAAAATAGGTTAATATTGCGCAAGATAGTATTGAGTTTTCTGGTTATCAGGGTGTTTCCGCCCGTGGAATTCATCGCTTTTGTCAAAAAAACAAATTAAATTACGAACCGGCCTAAAATCGTACGCAAACAAATATAAATAAACCCAGATACACAAAGGATGCTCAACAAGAGATCTCATTAGACGCGTAATAAACTGGATAACAGAAGGCAACACATCAAGGTCTCATGTAAGTACCCGGTTGATTACTAGCTATTGTTTCCCGTAGTAAAATCCTTTCTGATCCATGTTTTATATTTTTCATTAAGGGCGTCATTTTATGAGCTATTAACTCCGTGATGGCGTGAGGCTGAGCATAATCTTACAAACATTAAACTCTCTCTGGGGATTTGCTTGTTGTCTTGAGTTTTAGAAAACTTGAAAAATTTTCAACCCCGGCCAGGATTTGAACCTGCGACTTTCGCCATCATTAGTCGCGATGCCTCTTTCATCTCCTTCGTGGCTCAACCAATCCTGCCCAGCTAGAAAACGTTGCAATTTTTCCAAAATTTGGTATTTAATTTTGAGCGGGACGTAAGGCCGTGTTGCTTTGAGTATGGTGTGGAAAGGATAGTCAATGAGTACCTATCAAGTGATTCATAGACTTAGATAAATTGTTATGAGATCACAAAGGGGTAAACGATACCTACTATCACCAGCACATCAACCTACCCTATAAGGAATCACCCTTATATTATGATTTTTATCACACCTAAACTGTATAAAACACTAGCTTCAGTTGATTCCTTAAAGAGGTAGATTGATGTGCTGCTTATGTGGCGACTCAAACTACTCTATTCTGCCTTATCAAGTTACGTCCTATAGAGAATCTGCCGAACGACGCGTGATGGCTCTAAGCAGTCATTTTTAAATAATAGGTACTTAGATATGTTGGCTATCTGTTTATCTAACATACTGAAATTCTAATACTTAGTAGAGAAATAAAAACCTCATAATTATTTTATATAATTTCACCTTTTTCTAATTACGTTATTAATAAAGAATTATCTTATCTTATTTTCAATTCACATAGAATTAAGACAGAAACATATGTCAGAAGATGCTTCCACGACCATCAGTAATGAGTAATACGCTAAAAGAAAAATTTTAATGATGGATCACTATGTCATGATACCTATAGGCATATTATACATATTCTTAAGAACAACCTGGTAAAAACGCATTACCATACAATAAGGAAGCAATGACATCAGTAAACTATTCTCCGAGATGTTCAAAAGACCTGACCAGTCTGCTTTGCATATCTGACGTGTATTGAATTGAGCCATGACTTGAGAGAGGCGAGCTTAAAGTGATGGTTGTAGGTAGGGTAGACATACTGTCTTAAACCAGGCATGGTCCAATTTTGTTAACTTATTTATATTACTTAGAAAAAATAAGCATATTATTATTGGATTTCTATAATATACCTACCAGTAAAACTTCCAGTGGAACCTGACAGTAAATCAGGCCCACCGGCTACATGTCACTCAGAGGGCTATGGAAAGGTCTATGCAGTAAATCAGGCCCACCGGCTACATGTCACTCAGAGGGCTATGGAAAGGTCTATGGGATAAAATCCGGAATGAGACTATCCGCAAAAAGACCAAAGTAACGGACATAGTCTGGAAGTGTAGCAAACTGAAGTGGCAGTGGGCTGGGCACATTTGTCGTAGAACCGACGGACTGTGGAGTAAGTGGGTTCTCGAGTGGAAGCCATGCCTCGGCAACCGAAGCGTTAGACGACCTTCGGCCACATGGACCGATGAATTAAAAAAAAGCGGCTGGTAGCGACTGGATGGCGAAAACGAGAGATCGTGCCGTGCCCTATTGCGTACCCTGGGGGAGGCAGCAGTCCAGCAGTGGACTGCAATAGGCTGTTGTATGTATGTATGTAATATACCTCCGCCTTGATCCATCGATAGCTACCATTTTGGTTTACACATACATACACACATACACATACCACGCCTATAATCCCTTGCGGGGTAGGCAGAGCGTAATCGACGCAAAACACGGACCAGTCACGCCACGTCTGACAAATATTTGAGGGTCATTCGGAAAATTGTGTATCACCATAGTGACAGGTTGTCAGCCCATCGCCTTATATTGCAATACACGCTGTCCCTTTGCCGCCTGTAAAGAATCCCACGGGAAAGAAATGGGGCGATGCTGTTCTTAGCCGGCATCACACGGCACACATTTGGTTAAAATATAAAGAATAAATAAGTGCATTAACTTTGGTTCGCCGTTATTACCCGTTTAACTAAAGAAAGGGACCCGAAATGGCTCCATTATTGCTGACCTCCCGTTCATATCACAATGTCATGTATTATGAAAAAGACGCAAACAATAATGTTTATAATTTTGGGTCCCTTAAGGCGTTCCAATTTTTTATACAAAAATTAAATGTGGCAAATGTCTTATTAAAAAACTCGATGGGAAGTCCCGTGATATAATAATAAAACATTTTTGCAAAATAATAAAAAATAAACTTTTGGCCATAAGAGTTCCCTGTTAAAACTGATTCGCCACTTCACGCCAATAGATGGATCAACTGCTGCAAAAAATGAGTTTGATTTAATTGTCTTACAAAATATCTTTATTTTAAAACCATAAGTAGTTTTGCGGCAAACTTACGTGTGGCTTCATAATTTCACATGATCATTTGAGTTTGATAAATTGCTCAGTATATCATGTTTAAGTCCATTACATTAATTTGTATGAAAAACGTTCGAATTATTGTTTGTATGAAAAATGTTCCAGCTTAAATAAACGGTAGATTTAACTAGTTTGGTACTGGTACGTTGACCCTACTTGCTTAGTCATCTCAACATGCTTTTTCATGGCTTTAATGACCATGATAATATCTGTATTTAAATCACTCACGATTTTCAACTGAATAGGCATTATAAAATTAATGGATTGAAATAAGTAGAATATTGCTTTTGTGCATGATTGCATTGCAGTTAAATATTATATTTAAAGATCGTGCTGCCATATTTGTATCAAGGTATGATAAAGTAGACAATTATTGTTCAATAAGAGAAATAGGGCTACTCGTAGGTATACAAGGTGTAAGAGACTGTGGTGTAACGATTACTTTGCAGGCATGATAAAACCATGAAACTGAACAATTCTTTAGCCTATTATGGGAAACGTTTTTTAGTGTTTCCATAGAAAGTCAGTCAGCTAATCGGGAATTTTGTACCGGATAGGACGATATTTTTTCTCGTTTTCCAACATATAAATAAAGCCTCCAAAGAAAAGTCTGATCATGCCTGCAAAGTTTTCGGTACACGTCCCTTGACATGTAAATTTGTAGTTATACAACTAACTACATACGTTCGTTACACTGTTTGGCGATTCTGCAACTTGTTGTCCGTCGTCGCTGCGTATTTGCCGCAC
This sequence comes from Tuta absoluta, assembly GCA_027580185.1. Taxonomy (NCBI): domain Eukaryota; kingdom Metazoa; phylum Arthropoda; class Insecta; order Lepidoptera; family Gelechiidae; genus Tuta; species Tuta absoluta. The sequence continues at coordinate 4,560,914 of JAQAHW010000004.1, forward strand.
CGTAACGCACTGTAGCAGTGCCTGTATGAGAATAAGATTGTATTCGCAATTTCCTTTTGTCTAACAGACCCATGCGTTTCGGTGCATTAAAAAAACGTAGTGACCACAATCTGTGGTAGCGACGGACGACAAAGGAAGAACCGCCTACCGTCGCATTTGCGTCTACATACTCGTGCTTACCTATTACTGATATATTTTCAAGACCGTGTGTTCTTGTCGACGCGAATTCGCGATTGTTTGAATTTGACGTCACAGAGTTACCACGCATAGTTCTGCCCGATCCTTATTGGCAAAAAAGGCTTCAGTTCGATGTGATTTGTGACTGAAAAAAAGGAAACGTTTAAAGAATATTTTTTTGTATTTGTGAGTCGATGGTGAAGATTGTAGTAGAGTATGTGTTTAGAAGTTATTTTAATGGTATTTAGTGTCGAATAGTCAACATGATTTTGGCCCTTTCTTGTTTCTGTGCTGGCAACACGTGTTTTCCAAGAACCGACGACAATCGACAACAACCGACGACAAACGACTACAACCGTATACAACCGACGACATCCGACGACAAGTTCGGATGTATCTAAATGTCGGATACAGTCGCCGACTTAGGTCCAGGAGGACCTTAACAAAACATTACTTTTAGACCAATTACGAAACGTCGAGTTGTTTATTTCATCCTTGTGCAAACTGTCACTGACCAGAGCAATTCGGCTGTTCGGTTCATTACTCTAGCAGTCCAGGTTCACTGATTGAACTGCTACATCACTACCAAAATAAATTTTGATCAATTTAACCGATAATCAGTCTAGCTTTCAAAAATAATATCAGTATTGAATACCAAATTTTAAATCACTTCCCGTGTTAGGTATTAAATTTTTGCAAATTTTCAAATATTTTTTTAAGCGCAGGCAGGATTTGAACCTGCGACTTTTGCATTACTAGTGGCGACGCCTCTTCCATCTGGGCAACCGCAGCTCATTCCTTGCAAGCCAATACCAGTATTAATTTATTTGACTGGCCCGATGACGAAGCGGATAGTTGCCTGCTACTCCTAGGATCGTGGGTTCGATACAAATATTTGTTATGTTATTTTCAGATATTTGTGTTTAGTCTGGGTGCTTTCTATGTATAATATTTATTTATTTAGATATAAAGTATGTTAGTATTAATATCAGCTATACAGTTCCCAAAATAATTTTTCCCCTTTTAAGTTTAGTGTACGTGTGTTTTAGTTTTAGAGCAATTTCAAAAGCTTTTGTTAGTTGATAGTTCATGTCATTTCATCCTTGTGGAAATTGTATTTTGTGCCCAGCCCAGAACCGTCCCGTCGCTCGCTTCATTAATCCAGCAGCCAGCCACTGATTAAATAAACTGCTACACCTAAATAAATTTAATTCTACGCTAAATAAACTTAATTCAATTTTTGTTGTATTCTGTCCAGCTTATGTAATTTAGTAAAATATGTAGGAAAGTAAGTAAATACACAACAAGCAAAGCTTAAGATTTAGAATAATTTTGAGTTGTTTTGTCGCTGGGGCCAGAACCATTTTAAGTACTGCTAGTTTCATAAATCTAGCATTAACATTAGTACCAACTATTAATTTTCTAATTTACATATAATAGTTATAAATGAACAATATATTTAAGTCTATTCTTTTTCTTCTATGGAAGAATAGAACATGTTGATCATGAGTTTGACAACGTAAAATCGGATGACAATTATATGAAACATTGTCTCAACACGCGCAAAACTTTTTTTGTGGTTAGGCCAGTAGAAAAAGCACAGGTTTAAACTTTGTAGGTACAGGTTCGTAAGTCTTTTCACTTCTCTGATTCTTCAACTTACAACCTAAAGCTGTAAATCAAAGTTACTGTGATTCCAATTAACAAACGGGTCATTAATTAGCTTTCCGCCTAACACTTATAATTACAAAGCTACACAGGCAACACTCAAAGCTCACAGCCCTTTCTAATACAGGGTGGTCAAAATACCTAACTTTTACGGCAACCATTCCGATTTCCGAAAAACTTATCTTACTTATTTCTGATCTACATACATACATATATCACGCCTATATCCCTTGCGGGGTAGACAGAGCGTAAACGGCCGTAAAAATTATAATATACGCCACGTCCAACAAATGTTTGAGGGCCATTAAAAAAACTATGTATAGCGACAGGTTGTCAGCACATCGCCTAAAATTTGCTTCACAATGATTGACAACTTGTCACGGCAGCGTCTCTTGCAGGAAAAGTTAATGTATTCATACAGGGTTCTCCCGAAGTTACGGATAAATAATGGGATGAGCTGAAACGTTTACCAAAAACCTTTAGACAGTTTTGAATATAACCCTAGGGTGCCCAAATTTTCCTTACTTTGTCAGCAATGACTTGGTCTTTGTAGAGACCTTTGCATTCATTTTCTATATACATGGTGTAAAAAAAATTGCTGAGAATATTTTAAGGGGTGAACCAGTACGTGAAACTGAACAACATTCCCCAAGGAACATAGGTCGAAATATGAAAAAAAAATTGGCCCTCCCATATAAATTATCCCGGCTGGGTAACACACTAAGTATGGGAGGGTCAAATTATTATTTCATATTTCGACCTATGTTTCTTGGGGAAAGTTGTTCAGTTTCACGTACTGGTTCACCCCTTAAAATATTCTTATCAAATTTTTTTACACCTTATATATTTTCACGGAAATCTTCTACTAACTATAATCAGCCTGTATACGTGTAACATTCCGTTTTAATGAAAACGTTGGTATAATTGTGTAACACGGTGTGATCCCGTACGCTCGCACTTGTCCACTAATGTACACAATACAGGGTCACCAAGGGGTTTGTGAGGTGGCCATGCGTTTCGAATAACGTGGAAGATGTAGATATTACTAGGTATCTACTTAACTTAAGTTAAAAACATTTTATTTCAAGCTGAACAACTTAAAACTCAAACAAACAAATGAAATTCAAATGTCTGGATACAAATTTACCTAATTAGTATCCTAGTTAAGCTAATCGACACAAGTATCAAAATTTGGTTTTGAATAAGTCACCAATGCGTTTTTGAAAAGACTAAAGGCATATTGAAAAAGTCTTAAATAAGCCACGTAGAGTACTACTATACCGCGTTTGGGCACAAAGTTCAGGACTACTGATCTTGGTTTAGCTTTGTATACGCCAGGGAATATGCTAATTTGCTCTTAATTTAATCTCCAAAACGCACAAAATGATGCTTTGGATCTTGTATTCTGCTAAACTAAGACTATTTTGAGAGTTGCAGCCATTTCCAAAATAAAACTCAGTGTGGTTAAATGCGTTCACAAATTTATAAAATATATTGACAACTTATATTTTAAAACAAGCAGCCATCAGCGATATTGGGGGATAGTGTTTACTGAGACCAATTTGATATGCGAACTTAAGTTTTTCGTGGATTTATATATGAATATGTGGTGAACTTTCAATGCCCCCTTGATTTTTTCAGTTTAAAGCCTTTAAAATTATAAAATTTTAATGTGCAAATAAAACTAAAACTATTACAAGATCTTATGTCTGAGATTCTGCTTTGATAAGACCTATGCTCCGATTCAGATTTCCACAATTAGATACGATAATAATTTTGGGTTCCGCTGTAAAAATAAATAAAGAAAAAAAACCTGTCCAAGTGTATAATATACCTACACACTTTTTTTTGTGTGCATATATTGGCACATACCTAGTTGTGTATTTTTACCAGGCATTTACGTAGTTGTGTTTGTTACGCTAGTAACATCTAAGATCTGTGGTTTTCCTACCTACCTACGCCTACCTAAAAGTGTGATTTAGGAAGATTATAATCATAGGTTGAATTATTTTTTGTTATCATAAGTCAGTTTTTTTAAGCACGATTTGCCACCCCCTAGTATCTTGCCACCCTAGGCCCGGGCCTTAGGGTAAATCCGCCACTGCACCTTCTTAAAAATAAGAATTACATGTATTAAAAATACATATAATGTAATAGTATTTAAATAAAATGATATGGAGTTATTGCGGTTGTTAAATGATGCATACCTACCTAGTTAAAGTCACATAGTGCCAGTGGCGAGGTGTGTAGCAACTTTAAGGCTAAACTTTTATCTTTTCAGTTTTTGGGAAGTCCCGGAATATGGTGGTATTAGATACGTTTCTGACCAAAGATGATTTCCGCTTACTACAAAAGTCAAAGACATGGCCATGGAAAAAGACTCATTTTAATTACAGTCAAAAATATTTATTATATATTATATTATTATGTAAAACCTTATTTTGACAATTAGAAAAATGTACGGAACCACTAGTTTCATTTTCAATATCGCACTTTTTTTGGATAATCATGTTTCCACTTATTTCTTGCATTTTTTGATATTTAGCAATAACTTTTCTTCAGAACCCACCACTTCGCTTTATTTGTGTCCATTTTTTCAAATCAATTATAGTTTTATTTCGTAAAATACGTAAAAAATCTTTATCCTCGTGTCCACCTTGTTTATTAGTTAAGATTTTGAAAATGCAAGATGCAGGATTAGTTCAAGATTTCTTATCTTTTTTAAGAGCAAAAGAGTACTGATTACATACTATTACTCTGGTAAGAGTCAGCGTCCTTGCTTTCCCAAGATCACTAGCACAGCGTGTTCAATAATGGCGTTAGTAAGACTACGAGTCTTGCACAAATCCTAACGACGCACTTTTGTAGAGTTGTGTTAGTTTTGGTCAAGACTTTTTTAGGAGTAGAAATCTTATCGTAAAGTTAAGGTCTTATATCTTGCTACCCTAGGACTGACACTTGAAAATATCTTAATTTTTAATCTCTAATGCGCTTTCGAGACTGAGTTCAGAAGATTATTTCTCTTGGCATTTGAAAAGCACTAAGCAGTGCAAAACTAAACCAGCATACATTTACCAAAATTATTCTGTGACATTTTTAAGACTTTTTGCATTATAACCCGCTTTTCTCAAGAGAACTTTGCTAGTTGGGGGGCCTTACCACGAATAAGTTATGTTATAGGCACGCGCGTTCAACTCGTGCCTTAAACTTTTTTGTATGGAGATATTTTTTCAACACGTTTTCAACGCGCTCTCCGAAGCATTACATCATAATCTTATGCCCTTATCAAACTGGAAAAAATCTCATACTTACCCCTTTTTTACAGAGTATAAAGTGAAATTTTACCAGTGACCAATAGCGAAATCTCAAGACGGGCTAGTGATAAGCAACAACTTTCCCCAAGGAACATAGGTCGAATTACGAAAAATTCTCATATTTTGACCTTTGTTCCTTATCACCAGCCCGTCTCGAGTTTTCGCTATCGGTCACTAGTCAATAAAATATACAGAATGAAATTTTGCATCATGTATATTCTAAAATATTGCAATATTGCAAAACTCGGATACATTTAGGATCATTCTCCTATTTAAAATATATAAAAAATGCGTCCCTTCTGTGTCGTCTATAATTTAAGTTAAATTACTTATGAAATAGAATATTTTTTTGTGATGTATCGCAAATTTTGCGGCACCGCTCGCATTATATGATTGAAAATGCCAACAAAATACCGGTGCCAACAGGATCCTAATAATAATATCATTTGATATTTTAAACTTCTTCATTAAATCATGGTAAGTGATGTGACATTTATATAAAAAAAATAACTAACTAAATCGTGGCTTGATATATTAACAATTCAACGTTAGAATCTTAAGCTTTGGACCACTTTAGATAAGAAGCACTGCAGATTGACAGGTGCATATATTGTGTATTATTATAATGACCACTTATTTACTGCGTGATTAATTATGATTTCTTATCTGAATTGAGAACAGTTGAGATGAGTATACCGGGTGGTTTCGAAGGACTGACTTTTTCAAAAGCGCTGAGCTCTACCCGTTAAACGCAAGAAATATAGGTTAAAATATAGACAATTTTCTCGATCAGATGTTTTTTTGGAGGTAGAATATAGAATATGTTTACGGATAGACCGCGTGAGAAACACGACGCTCCGCTCTAAAATGGCCTGCCAGTGTGACAGTTTTGGCCATTTTGTATTCTGCTTACAGTTTGAAGTACTTATAGAAAATCACAGTGGCATTATAATGACAGTTGAGTGTCGTCGGCATTGCAAATATGAGAATTCGGGCCCTGGACATTAATTAAGTTAATTTAAACAAGCGATCTAATTGAAACTAGTGTAGGTACATCTGCATTTAATGTAAACTACTTTGTACAGTGGAACCTGTTCAACTGAGATCTCATGGTGCATATAGAGGGTTATCACTTACCCAGTTTCCCAATTAGCGAGGTTTAAGATTAGAATGATCTCATTAATAGAGGTTCCTAACTACAGAGGTCGAGGAGAAATCCGATTAATCACTTAAAGAGGTTAATAATTTCCCTGAAAATTAACCAAAGCGCCCGTGAGGCAGAGACGTTTGTATTGAAAATCTCACTTAAAGAGGTCTTAATTAATAATGTCTCATGTATAGAGGTCAGCGATAATTATAAAACTGAAATTTCTACTGCAAGACAAGGACGGGTGTATAAAAGTGGCAAAAAATATGAATAATTGTCTCAATTACAGAGGCTATTAAGCTTTATGTATCAGTTATGGAGGTAAATACGGGAAAATTTATCAAAAATAAATCTGAGATAATGAGGTTACTGTCTAATTCCAAGCTAAACTCCCGCAGTGGAAGCGATTTACACAGGTAAATTTCTAGTAAATACCAGGAGTTCAACTGAAGGCAGACAATGGCCGCGTTACGCAGCGCTAAATAGCATACGCTGCACAATATAGCAGCGCATACTATGAATTAAACGTGAACCTAAATCTATTTAACTTAATTAACTAAGTTGAGTGAAATTGGCAAATGATGTGTTCTGACCTTTACATAACTCAAGTCGGTAGTAAATACCGTCTGCCGATCTGGCGTTACGTCACACGTATTAGCACTAGATTATAAGTAAGTACCTCCAAATTATATCACCCCACGAATTCCGCAATTCGTACTAAGAAGTCACAATGATATGGTACAACAAATATGACTAAAGGGAACACACCATTAACACGAATAAACAGTTTTATACTAAACAACCAGGTTTAATACTTACAGTCAACGTGCCGGTCCAAATGCATAAAATACCCAACGGAGAAAGGAAGTTCAGGGAATGGATCAAATGGGGATTCCGTGGGTACTTACAGGGCTGGGTGGAAAAGATATCGACACCCAGCATTCCACTACAGCCTTGGCGCGTTATTCACGTCAAACCACTCACAGCTTCTGTTCGTATTCCACTTTGATATTAGTCATTACGCGTGACCCAACCCGAATTTGGGCCGTACAAACGCGGGCCAAAATGGCCACCTGATGCCTATTCAACGCGACGCTCACGTGGAAGACGTCGAGACATCCAACAATCACTAAGCCTGGCATTCCAGTACAACCCAGGAGAAACGCAATAATACGATGCATCAACACGCGCGATCTCAAATTGAATCGTCCATTACACGCGGCATCACAAAACGCGTGGCGGGAAATCCGCACAATACGCGATACCCTCCTGTCCGAACGGTTTTGAGTGACTGATAGTGCGGTGCAGAAATCACCGCTTGGCGCCTACCAGGCGGCCCGCGCGCACGCCGCCACCCTCGCCCCGCGAGCGAGAAAGGGACAACATATGCCCAGAGCGATGCGTGCGAAATCGCGGCGCATTCATAGACCGTCATTAATACCTAACTTACCCCAGCATAGCAACGCTAAATTAAACAATAATTAATTCTCAGTTGTAGAGGTAATTCGATGCAAAAGTGCCGGGACCTGGTTGAGTGTATCAGTTACATATTTGAATGGAAACTTATAATGATATACCATCTTATTCTTCGATGGAGTCATGAAACTATGTTATTGGAAACTTACTACCATGCGAATTGGGAATACGTAAATACCTAAAAGGTCCTATTAAATTCAGTGCACATATTTTCAAGGTGAAACTGAACAACTTTGCCCAAGGAACATAGATCTTAAAAATAAAATTATGTAAAAAAAACTTTTAAAACAAGCTTTTATTTAAGTGCTCTAAAAAGATGAAAATAAAATTTTGAATGACATTAACCACATTCATTTATGACTTTACAGAAATGAAAATATAATAAAAGCTTGTCGCGATGCCTAGAAGAAACTACCTAATTACAGTTAGGTGCGTACCTTATTACAAAATTTCAATCACAAATTGAAAGTTTCGCGACAAGCTTTTATTATATTTTCATTTCTGTAAAGTCATAAATGAATGTGGTTAATGTCATTCAAAATTTTATTTTCATCTTTTTAGAGCACTTAAATAAAAGCTTGTTTTAAAAGTTTTTTTTACATAATTTTATTTTATATTTTTTAGTTTATGTTACGATAGTTATTGATCAATACGAAAGCACGAAAGTCTTTCTATAAAACGGAGAGATCTTCAATAGAAAAACTTAAGGCACGGGGAAAACTAACATTAGGATAAAGTATAATTATCTCTTTTATATTCTATAGAAGTAGGTTGGTACCTACTCCTCCGGCATCCCTAATAGAAGAATTAGCTTGTAATATGTCTTAGTCTTTTCATTTCATTGATGGCGTCATTATTACATGGCCGAGTCCCAGTTAATTTCGAACAGTCTAATTCTTCTATCAGGAGGCCTTCTATTGACGTGACCCTAATTCATGGTGGGCCTACCAACTGCCTATCATGAACGAATTCGTATACAAAATTGCAAGTCCCAGCAGTTGAATATTGAGGAGTTCCATAGTTCGAAGACAACTCTGGATGTAGCGTCTAATTCATGGTGGGCCTACCAACTGCCTATAATAAACGAATTCGTATACAAAATTGCAAGTCCCAGCAGTTGAATATTGAGGAGTTCCATAGTTCGAAGACAACCCTGGATGTAGCGTCTAATTCATGGTAGGCCTACCAACTGCCTATAATAAACGAATTCGTATACAAAATTGCAAGTCCCAGCAATTGAATATTGAGGAGTTTCATAGTTCGAAGACAACCCTGGAAGGAGCATCTAATTCATGGTAGGCCTACCAACTGCCTATAATAAACGAATTCGTATACAAAATTGCAAGTCCCAGCAGTTGAATATTGAGGAGTTCCATAGTTCGAAGACAACCCTGGATGTAGCGTCTAATTCATGGTGGGCCTACCAACTGCCTATAATAAACGAATTCGTATACAACATCTTGTGTCCCAGCTATAAACCGCTGAGGAGATCTCTCGTACGGAGCCGATCCTGGCAGCAGCATCAGGTCAAATTTATGATTAACATGCATTGTCATCGGTTCTGGACCAACATGCAAAATTTCAACTCAATCGGATACCGAGAAGTGGTTCAAATTAAACTTGCAAGATTTGCACCGAACAAACATTGTTACTTACTTACATACACTGCAAGTTAAATAAAAGCTTTTAATAAATATAGCCCTCCAAAACAAAAGTGCTCCAAAAATGTGTCACTTTGTATGGGAGGTTGATATTCTTTTCAAATCTCGACCTATGTTAGTGGAGGTAAGTTATTCAGTTTCCAAAAATAATAGTATCTTATATAAGCTGAACTTTCAGCATTGTTTGCAAACTGATACAAAAACAGAAATTGATTCCATTAAATTAGTAAATTAATGAATAAACCACGTACAAAAGTCTCTGAGCTTTTAGTTCTCAACATCTTTTTACTTATAACAATATAGGTAATTTATTGACAGTGATTAGGTAATCCATCTTACTCTTTGTTTCGATGTGATCACGATTTTCTTTCTATCATTGTGTCGTTCATTGAGCTTTGGGGGTAAATTTTTGAACCACCAGATATAAATACAAAATTACAAAGTCATTGATAGCTACTTACTTATGGAGATGGAGATTTAAAGGTTGAGCATCATATACATACATACACATATCACGCCTTTATCCCTAGCCCATACAAATAAGGTCGCTATCGCCACGTCTGGCATAGGATATTTGAGAGACTTCTCAGAAAAATCCTGTATCCCTATACAGAGTGCCAGGTTGTCATCCAGTCGCCTAAAATTATAAAAGACATGAGACCCTCGAGTACCACAGTCACCTCTTATGACACCCGTGGAAAATAATTTTTTGAGTTTCAGCTGGGTAATTATTTCGTGACATGAGGTGACGGCTTCGAATAGCATCACCCAAATTCTACCCGTGGGTGTCGTAAATAGCCTCTATAAGCTGACACCACACGACAAGCACGTGCCCTGCCACATCCTTACGGGGCTCAACTCTTTATTGCAGTTTTGCAAATTTGTCGCGTATTTTAAAAATCACTCGCCAGTCGTGATCATTGCATTGGTTCTGGTACAAAAGGCTTGTAATTACGTGTATCTGGTCATCTCACTTTAGCCGCAATAGTACCTAATTTATGTCTAGATAAGACGAGAAAATTGCAGGTTTGCTTTAAATCCTTTACATTTGTTTTGAACAAATAATATACAGAATGTGAAATAAAAATGTAACACTTACTCTATCACAAAAATTAAAAGTACGCAACGGATTTTGGTCCGCTTTTCTTCAGTAGATAGAGTGATTCAAAAGGTTTGTATGTATGTATGATTCATGCGGGGAAAGGGTCTTTTCCCGTGGGAATACGGTTAGCAGCGGGTGAAACCAGTGGGCGGACCGCTAGTTGCTTGATAAAATAAACTAACTTTAAATCTATAAGTTGGAGTGATTTAAAAAGGATGCGTAGGTACAGTGTCTACATAGGTATGTAGACACTGAAATTCTTCACAAAAGCGACAAAGTAATTTAACTTTGTAAAAGTGTGTCTGCATGTGAAAGCTGAACTTCTACTGTCACCGACTTCATACAAGCGCGTTATAATAATAATATTTTATTTAGGAGATTTTATTTGATGTTGATCATTTTTTAACAAATGCTTAATACATTCCCAGCAAAACTTTTGTTTTAGCTAAATCAAAATTCAAATACAAATTCATATACAAATTCTTTATTTAATAAACATAATTGCTAATAGGTAAAACTATACAAAAACAATTATGAGGCTTGTAGGCTTGCAAAAGTATTGTAGTAGGTTGATTATATCCTGTAATATTTGTCAGATTCTTGATTCCAAGTTTCCTTGGTAGGCTGAGGCTAGGCTAGACCAGGCTAGATCAGGCTGGCTGAGGCTAGGCTAGATTAGGCTTGCTTAAGCTAGGCTTTGTAGATTGCAATGGTAGGTGTTTTGTAAGTTTAAATATATAGAGTTTTTGTATAAATAGGTACGCAGATGCAGATATATTAGGTACCTTAGTTATAGTTTATAAGTAAGTAGGTCAGTAGTTTGGGTAAAAAATCCCGTGTAAATATATTTTATTTTTATTTTAGTGCCCTAGTAGGCACTAGGTACTTATTGATCACTTGAAGGAGGTTTAATTTTATTTCTTCAAAATACCAACCAATCTACCAACATACATTATCTGTAAATAAATCACTCAAATCAATATCATGGTTTACAATATACAGACTTTATCTTAAAAAATTGCAAGAATATCACGATTTTAGGAGCTCCCCTAAATATTTGATTTACTCTATATTTTTGTGTTTGTTGTCATAGCAGCAATAGAAATACATAAAATTTCAACTATTTCACTGTCGCGTTTTATGAGAAAATAAATATTATGCAATCTACCCACCAATTTGTAGATGTGTATGATGAAAACTTACTATTCCCTTACCTAGTTTTGGAACTTTTTGTAAAACATTTTATGTATAGATATTCCACATTATCGGATAGATAAGTAATTACTTACAAAATGATACGAAGATACTTACCTGCAAAAAGAAAAAAACATCATTAGATTACACACACACACACACACACATATATCACGCATATTATCCCTTGCGGGGTAGGCAAAGCGCAAACGGCCGCAAAATACGGACATTTACGCCACATCTGACTAACATTTGAGGGCAACCTGTAGGACTCTAAAGTGTTATAGGTTTGCAATTCAAACTCCGACTTTACTCTGGAAAGAAACCCCATAATAATGCTAGCATAGGTACTAGGTAGTCGTAAAACGTATGTATTTTACGAGTAATGAATTTTCCTATGTGCCAAACATTTTACTAACGTAGCGTATGTTACTCACTTTTATTGCCGCAACTACCTTCAAATCAATACTTAAATGTACTTTTACTACAGTACGGCCAACCAATAAGTCATATTTGACAGCTGTCAGTTATGTGCTAATGCTATGGCAGAGGATCTATTTTTAGACAATTCATTTAGTATGGGGATGACAACTGTTAAATACGGCTTATTGGGATGGCCTTACTTTATGTGTAGTTTCCTTTTGGTTATTGCCTTTGTCAATTTTATTAAATCGTTCTCCCAGGGAAAGTTATTTTGCTCTGTACGTTGTAAATGACGTGTTATAACAAGTTCTGGGCCTGGGCCGATGGCGTAGCGGATAGTACCCCTGCTTGCTACGCCGAGGGTCGTGGGTTCGATCCCCACAAGACACAAATATTTGATTAGTCAATATCAGAAAGTTGTGTTTAATCTGGGTGTTTCTATGTATAATATGTATGGTTAAAAAAAAGGAAGTATATAAGTATTAATATCAGCTATTTAGTTCCCATAGTACAAGCTTTGCTTAGTTTGGGGCTGGATGGCGCTGTGTGAATTGTCCAGAATATTTTTCATTATTGTTTATTATTAAGTATTTTTAACTATTTCGTTTAAAAACGCAACTACTTAGATGTATATCAAACCTAAAAAAAACTGTTCACGTAAAATATTTCCAAGTAGTGCCAAGTGTCTGTATAGGGCTTACCCTGTGAAAAACATATCAGATTCAGAACCCATGTTTCTAGGAAGTTATTTGTGGCTTCATAGGTAGATACTTTTTATAAACAACAGTGGCAAATGTAGCGCTCTTGTGATACAGTTTTACGCGGCAAAAGCCAACTTTTGCGTTCCATTCAATGAAGTCTGTTGGTACACTAGATATTCAGGCCGCCCGCCATGTTGTTTGTGGCTACAACTTGCTCGTAAAAGCGGAATGAAAGAGGCTTTCTTGTGGCGCTGTGCACATAAACAGTACTTAAATAAGGAAACGAGATGGTATGACGAAGTTATCAACATTATATCTACCATCAACTAGTTACATACATAGGTACCTACTGCTTTTCATAGGTACCTATTAGGCCTCTCTTCTCGCCTCTTTTACAGTAAGGCCATCCCAATAAGATATAATTGCCAGCAGTCCTGATAGAGCTTTCCATTAGGACAATAGTAAATTCGGCTCGAGCGGGATAAAAAAATAAATAAATAACGGCACTGCCCCGGGGCTGGCCAGGTTAATCACACGGCATGTTACTTTACGCCACCAACACCAGTAAACGACATTTGTTTCTAAAGATGATATTTACATGCGTAAAATTAACCCACAAGATATGAGTACTTATTTAAACAGGGAAGGAGCAGCTCTCCTAATACTTATCGGGCACATTCAGACTTTGAAACTGAACAACTCCCATGTTTTTTTTCAGGTACCGCCAAAAAAAATTTACTTGCCTTAGTAATTGCAGTTAGCTGATCTTGATTTTGAATGGGAGCTCATTTTTTTCTTGGTGTTTCCTGTCATATATTTTCCTAGGGAAAAGTTGTTCTGTTTCATGGTCTGCAAGCAATCTATCAGTATACGGAGGGCTGTCCCTTACACCCCGTATTTTTTCTAAAGTCCAGCAGGATCAATCATACGGGGATCAAATCGCATTAACCAACTTTCTTGGAGACGATCAAGTAAAGTTGTTAGGTTTTTGTTATGATTGATTGCTGTTTCTCATCGCTGGGAAAGCGCTACGAATACGGTTCGATATATTTAAACTATAAAGTGTTCCTCCATTAAAAGTTCGTTTCATTTTAAAAGAGAGTAATTTCACTTGCGACCGATAGTGAAAACTCAAGACGGTCTGGTGATAAGGAACAACGTTTCCCAAGAAACACAGGTAAAAAATGGACCACCAATACAAAATTACCGATCAGCTGATTTTAGTTACTATGAAAACACAAAATATATTCACATTTTTCTGCCTATGTTTTACAAACTTGCAAACTTTTTTCTTTTTTTTTAACCTAGTGTTCTTTGGGGAAGTTCTTCCTAATCACCAACTCATCTAGAGATTTCGCTATAGGTCAGTAGTAAAATTTCACTCTACATGTATTTTGCGATTTCTTTCACTAAATGGACCACCAATACAAAATTACCGATCAGCTGATTTGAGTTACCATGGAAACACAAAATATTTTCTCATTTTTCGACCTATGTTTTAGAAAACTTACTTTTAATTTATTCATCCTATATTCCTTGCGGAAAGTTGTTCTATGTCACCAACACGTCTTGAGATTTAGCTATCAGTCACTAGTCAAATTTCATCCTATATGTATTTTGCGATTTCTTTATGGAATCAGGATTTTTACAGAAAATATAAAACTCAATAACTTCAAGACTTCCGTGGCAGTGTTCTCTTATTACTGTCCTACTTCAGAGTAATCGATTTTATATCGTTTGTCTAGCTCGGAAACGTACTGTCTGTCTTAAGTGTCGCAAAGAGTTGAAAAAAATTTCATCTTCACTTTAAAGTGCAAAAAAATACGCTTGACGTGTCCCGAGTGGGTGTTGGATGCAACGAATTTTGTTTTTGAAAATGTGTTTCTTTAATTAGAAGAGGAAGGTTTTTGGGTTTAATACATGTCAGAAAAGGTCTTATCAATACAATACAACAACACCGAATTCTTTACTTAATAAACATAATCACTAATAGGTAAAATTATACGAAACAATTATGAGGCTAAACTATTTTCTAAACTAAGAATAGATAGTTATTCCTGTGTCTTAGGTTAACAGATAACCAACATAATTGTTCTAAATAATAAAACATTAAAATAAAATACGACCCTTAAATCAAAATAAATATAAATACGCTTTAAAATACCAGGATTCATTAGACTAATTTTGTTGGCACTTATTCCCGTGGGAAAACGGGTAGCAGTGGGTAAAACCGTTCAACAGCCGCTATCATGAATAGACTAAATGCCTACTAAAATGGTTGTGATATAGGAAATATTCGGTAAAGCCCGCGCCATAAAAGTGAAAAATGAACTACAACATAGAATAATAGATACTAGCTACGTATGTTGTAGTTCTTTTATTTCACATTTTACCAGGCCTGTGTCACTCCGCGTGTAGGGATTAAAAACATACCTCCAGGCGCCGGCCACTGCGAAAGGGCTAATCTAGCGGGCTGCCGCAAGCGAAAGAAGTCACACGCGTGCGCTATTTGTTCAACTTTCTCGTCAATTTTTTGCAAGATGGACAGACGAAAACATACATATATCACGCCTATAATCCCTTGCGGGGTAGGCAGAGCGTAAACGACCGCTAAAAACGGACATTTACGCCACGTCTGACAAACATTTTAGGGTCATTCAGAAAATTGTGAATCGCCATAGTGACAGGTTGTCAGCCCATCGCCTAAAATTGTTCGTCGTCGCCTTTTACGACACCCACGGGAAAAAAATTAGTATACATTATAATATTATTATTATTAGTAATACATTTTATTATTATGTTGGTATTCTTTTCGGATCTCGGGCCCACAGGGACCCGGTCCTTTGAGGCATGTGTGGGGCCAAAGCCAACAGCACAGAGGCCTTTTTTATACCAAATAATGTGTACATCAAGCGAATACTTGCTCTGTCTGCACTATAGAAGTACTCGTACACCCAGAGCCAGCACCCGCCTGATGCAAGGACTATTGCAGGTTTATTACTTCATTGAATTAAATCTTCGGCAATAATCGTATAGCATATACAATTATGCTGCTAGGTCTTAGGCTGCCCGCACAAGTCCGACTTTTTATAGGACCGATAATTGGGCAGATTTTTCTTCCGATTCTTAAGACCGATTTTGTGACCGACTCAAAGCACACGTCCGTCACTTTGTCTGTTGGTTTCGAGGGAGTAGCACGTCATGGACGGCCGACTGTCGGTGAGTAGTGTGCGTTAACGCATATATTTCCGAGTGTTCCATTTTTCACCGACAATCGGATCGGTCGGGATGCACCGATTTTATTTCTGACCGACTATTTGTAGGATGTGGGCGTTACACCATTGCAATCAATACGTTCCATTTTACTCCTACAAAAAATCGGTCACCGATTATCGGACGTGCGGGCAGCCTTAGACTACATGAACGTACTCGTCGCTGCCTGCTGCGTGCCCGCCAAAAGTAGGAGTAAACGCTCGTGTTGTGCGCTAGATGGCGTAAGTAGTTTCTCGAAGTAAGCAACCCTAGACCGCGGCTCATATTCCCTCAAAAAAATATTTGGCAGGTATGCAAATGAACACGTGGTGGACTGGAACGCGAGCTAAATTAAATCATATTGTCTATAAGATTGAGTACATATTTCTTTAAAAACCATTGCGAAGTAAAGCTTCTGTAACGGTAGTTACTAGTTATTATTCTGTGATTTTACGCAAAGAGAGTAATTCTCGCTGCGTCAGCGGTACTCCTTTTGTGTCGCAGACTCCACTATGTTACCATATCAGCACCCACAAAGGTTTGAAGCGAGAAATGATGAAACCTTATTTTTAGTTGAGTTGACCTACCTTTGATCATCTACTTCTACAGCTCTTTTTTCAGTTTGGATCCAGCGCGTCTAGTTTTTCAATAAAGAGCTCGGGCACGGAAAATCAAACTTTATTGCCCAATTTGAAGGGAAAGCCAATAATGGCGCCGGGAGACGTGTTACTGTTTCTTTCACCTTTAGTGTTGTTTGTGAACCTAATACCAGGCAGGCGTTAAATAAGGCTTATACATATAGGGTGTAGAAAAATGCTGCAGATCTTTTACGTCGTAAACCCGCCTATGAAACTAAATAACTTTCCCCAAGGAATTTAAAAAATTGCGTGCTAATAGTATAAGTTAGCTGAACATGTCTCGTACTGAAATCATTTATGTAAACATCCTATATAATATTAATCATCAAATAAAAAATTAATATACTGGACAATTCACACACCGGCATCTAGCCACAAACTCAGCAAAGCTTGTACTATGGGAACTAGATAGCTGATATTAATACTTATTTACTTACATAAATATCTGAAAATGACTTAACAAATACTTGTGTCTTGTGGGGATCGAACCCACGATCTTCGGCGTAGCAGGCAGGGTGGCTGTCCGCTACGCCATCGGACCAGACCGAATATATTTAAGCAAATAAATAATTATAATATTGTATTTTAAGGAACATACGACGAAATATGAAAAAAATGGACCCTATTAACAAATTTAAATCGGTCGGCTGGGATGAGAGCTTATTCATATTTCAATCTAAGTAAGTACGTTTGTTCAGTTTCATGGACTGGTTAACCCTTTAACGTATTTGCAGCTGTTGTTTTATATTCTGTATACCTCAAGCAATTGCTCTTCTTTATTTTTCGTAACTCTTGTCTTGTTAAGCACAGACCAAAGAACACGCGGCAGGGATGACAGCGTTTCACGTTTCAGTGCTCTGTGATGTTAAGTAATCATAGACAATACAATACTTGTTGCGTTGTTCCTTTTCAGATCGGCGAACGCATACCCGTAAGCAAATAATTTTACAAAAAATTACAAAATATGAGTGAATTGTTGACCTGTAGATAATTGACTGGCGTTGCAATATGACAGTCGTAACAGTTTGTAGGTACTAATACGGAACGTTTTTCAAGTTTGCGGAAGCGGCCTGA
Organism: Tuta absoluta; assembly: GCA_027580185.1. Taxonomy (NCBI): domain Eukaryota; kingdom Metazoa; phylum Arthropoda; class Insecta; order Lepidoptera; family Gelechiidae; genus Tuta; species Tuta absoluta. Next base: position 4,578,741 of record JAQAHW010000004.1, read on the forward strand.
GACTTTGTATTTTCACCTGCAGTTGCTTTTTAGTTTTCCCGTGGTTAAAAGTAGCTAGTAGAAGTGATATTTTAGGTTATACTCTATCTGTGTACCGAATGTGTTTGCCGTGTGATGCCGGCTTAGAATAGCATCACCCCATTTCTTGCCCGTGGGAGTCGTAAGAGGCGACTAAGGGACTCGAGGGTGTGTATTGCAATTTTAGGCGATGGGCTGACAACCTGTCACTATGGCGATACACAATTTTCCGAATGACCCTCAAATTAATGTTTGTCGGACGTGGTGTGAATGTTCGTTTTTGCGGCCGTTTACGCTCTGCCTACCCCGCAAGGGATTATAGGCGTGATATGTGTATGTGTATGTATGTGTACCGAATTACATCTATATCCGTCATGGGGTTTGAGCGTGAAGAGGTTACAAACATACATACCTACATAAACCGTGAGATTTATAATATTTGTATGGAAATATGGACGTCTAGAATAGCAAGATCGGTTTGCACCAGTAGAAGCGTTAGTGAAAAAATCAAAATGAAGGGCGGTGACCTTATCGTTGGTAGATAAATAGTTTTATTCAAAGAACTTGTAAAAGGCCTACTGCTTATTTTATTTACTGTGGCTCGATATTAACGAATGTTGTGATGTGAACTCGGCTAATTATACCACGTATTCTGCACAATGGATCGTTAATAATAATTTGTGTTACCCAAAATGTTTGTTTCCAGTTTGCATTCACAATGTCGTGCAGTTATTGTAGCAAAAAAGTGGTGTATAAAATATATTGCAATCTAACCAAAAAGTTCTCAATATATAATAAATAATGTCCTCCCAATAGAATACTCGGCCGCCGTTTCATACGGAGGGTTATAATTATTAGTAGAGTTAATTACCTCAAAAGGAAAAAAAACAGATCTCTTTAATGATCACTTTGTTGTCCATCTGTCTATTCGGCTGTCACAACCCTCGGTCTCGGGAACGCATAGAGATATCAAGTTGAAAGAAAACCATATATTCGGGTCCACGGCCGCTTGTAGATGTAAAGAAATCAAGCAAGATACGGCCGTTTATGCTGTAAAAACGCGTGTTTTTGACACTTTCAAAATAATAGAACTTCTTAGTATACTTCCTGTGAACCTAAAACTGTGAAATTTGGCTAGTAGCTTTATTTTGAAGTACCTACACATTCAGAAAAAAAAATTTTTTTGTTGTTGAATGGGGCCGGAAAAGAACTTCTTTTTAAAATTAAGGCTAGTAATTCAAGTGGGAAATCTTATGAAATGGATAAATGTGCATGTTACAGAACCTGTGGTCCGACTCGCAATTGCTCAGTTTTTTTCATATTTCGACGTATGTTAGGACATACTGGTTTCTTGTTGCCAGGACAGTTTTCAGTATCGAATAATTTTTCACCTACATAGGGTAAGTACCAAAAATATTTTCAAGGAGAGGCAACAAATAAAACTAAGTAGGCAAAATCTCATGAGACAGTCTGTCGCATGCAAAATTGTTGCCGCCAGGAACGATGAGAATGTGTCAAAGCCCTTCTTCTATCTCAGCCGATGTAACAAAATTGATTTTTATGCGACAATTCGTTGGAAATTGAACCTTCTGTGGGGGTGTAAAAGAAGAATTGTTTTATGGCGAAAAGAAAGTCTCTGTTGGACAATATTATTGAATTCTTGTGAGGGAGAGCGCTCCCTTGTGATGGATTGTTCTACTGTGCTCCAAAGATGAGGTATTATCAGCAGCACACCAACCTTAACCTTTAAGGGATCGACCTATACTGGCTTTCTTAATATACAAACATACATACACATGTCGCGCCTTTATGTTTTGGCGGGGTAGACAGAGCTAATGGCCATAAAATAAGGTTGCTATAGCCACTGTCAAATCTGTACCTGTTTATAAATTTTTCTACTATAATCTGTGTTCATTGAATTGTTCCAAATTTCTTAATGGTATTTAGTTAACTAATTAATATGAATGACACTCAATTAAAAAGCAAGACGACAAGTTTGTTTTGTAGCAAATCAATCTGACAGTAATTTAGTTACGAACATTAAAAGAGAAATGGAACCATATGAAAAACTATAGCTGCCGCCAGCTATATTAAGTTTTGCTGATTGGCTGTAATAACGTTAGATTTTCAGTTTAGCGCTACGCCCTCGGGAACGGGAAAGCTCCCATAACTTTTTTGAGACGGTGTCTATAACCATGTCAGAGGCCTTCAACTAATAGAAGTGGTTTAAAAATCCAGGAGCCGTCCGTCGACTCATTGACCCATTCAACAAGAGAACACTGTGTAAGCTCTGATATGGCGTCGTAACATCGCTACCTTTCAGCAATATTTTAGTTATTGATCTGCATAATCGGCTCGCGGGGATTGTGACGTTTGATTGAAGAATAAGCGGATTTCTCTATTCCTCGAGTTTTATCCGTGTCGTCGGTAGCTTACGTACGCAAACGAGAGTATGAACGACTTGTAAATCTGGAATCATATTTTTGAATTCTGAACAAGTACAATTAAGAAAGTAGCTAATAACTATCAAATTTTGAAACCACTTCCCTTTGCTATTTTTTACCGCGGGTAGGATTTGAACGCGGGTTCACTGGTGGCAACGCCTCTTTCATCTGGGCTACCGCGGCTTATCCATAGCCCGCGAATTTGCAAGTGTATCTTGATGGCAATAACGCGAAACATAGATAGAGTAAAACCTGGTACAACATATAAATTACTTTTTACTCGGGAAAACATGCCATTCCTATGGAAGAACATTAAAACAGCTGCGGTTGAAACCGCGGGGCAGAAATCTGGTCAAAAATATTTTTTGCATTTAATGTCGGTAGTTGCCGCTGGCCCTAAATGGTTTCTTTAATAAACGGCTCACAATGAATATTGACCTCAAAAAGTGCTTGCCGAATAGACAGAAAAGTTCAAAATTATTGTAGATGGCAGCAGGCGTGACTGTGCCTAAACGCACCAATAAGAAGTCACCGCACTTTGACATTGACACAATTTCGACCAATCACAGAATAAAAGGCACACTCGGAAGTGGTGCCATTAGTTCCTCAGTTTGCTACCTCATTCACGGTCTACACTGTAGACTATAACTAACGATACTAACATCCTGTAGACTCTCTACAGTATGTTTCCAGTTTTAGGAAATATGGTAATGATGGCATGCGTCTAAAGCCAATGAAAAATTCATGAGACTCCTCGCCACCGCCACGTAAAATGAATGAAATGATTCGCTGGAGAAAAGTGAAAAGTATTCCCATATGATACGTTTATACATATACGTTTAGGACATAAAATAATTGAAATTATTAATATATATGAAAGCGAGAGATCCAAATATGTTTTTCGTTATACGGCCTATGTTCCTCAGTAAAAGTTGCTCCTTATAACCAGCCGCAGTCTTGAGATTTCAATTCAATTCAAAAATACTTTATTGTACACAGGAAATACAGCGAAAACAAGATATAAATTAAAAAAGTGTACACAAGGCGGCCTTATCGCTTAGGTAGCGATTTCTTCCAGGCAACCTTAGGGTACAGGATAGGGGAGTAGCCGTAAAGTAGAGATTTCGCTATTGGTCACTAGTAAAATTTCACCTTATACCTATATAATAAAACTGTTGAAAAGTTTTGAGACTGGAAGCACCCGTGCGCCGTACTTACCTTATTTTGTGACCAAACTATAGATATCAACGCAGGCAGAATCTATCAACAAGTGTTTGCTTACGAAATATAAAAGAGCTTACAAAATAACGATACTAACTTTAGCAAAAATAGATTTGAGACAATCAATTGAGTCCGTGCTAAATTGGTTTCTTGTACCAATCCAAATAAAAAAATCCCCGACGACATTCTGATCGATGTTTGCTCATGACATTTCGTTTTAGACTTAAAGGAATCACGATCACAGATAAGGTATGTTTTTTTTTTATTTCATCATAGCATGATAGCATCATATTTTTGAGAACTTGCAAAATCGCAGGCAGGATTTGAACCTGCACCATATAATTTCTAACTATGACGGCGTTTACAAAAAAGTAACACAGGGTCTACGTCTTTTGACAACGTCAATTCGTATGGAAGATAATTTAGATAGCGTCTACATGCGCATCATCAAAAAGTAACACAGGGTCTACGTCTTTTGACAACGTCAATTCGTATGGAAAATAATTTAGAGAGCGTCTAAATGCACATCTTACTTTTTTGTGATAACACGGTTAGTGTAGTAAAACATGACTTAGGATAATTCAGGGAACTGTCTCCAGCGTTCCCTGTGAATGCAACGTCTGTCTGACAATTCACCAAAAACCTGCGTACACTTGAGTAGGTATGTCATATAGCAAAAGGGTTATCTACCTACGAGTATGTACCAGCGCCTTTAATACAAGATTCCTAAATTTTAAAACATGAGCTCTAGTTTCTAAATAATAATAATAATAAATCCTTTATTTCAGGCAACAAGGCCCATATAAAATTAAATTAAACAATAAAATATGACTTAAAATCTAACACAAATACTATAAATACACAACAATAATGTCACTTAAATAAAGCTAGATAGGCACTTTAGGCGACGGCGACTCACGTTGCACAGGGGGTCGATAGCGCCTGAATACGACTCCCTGTGGCCAGAAATCTGTTCGCATGAATTCGCACGCGTATTTCCGGGGAAACGACAAAACAAAAGACCTTAAATTTATTAAAATTTTAGAGTCCAGCTGTCGGATTTCCAGGGTCAAACCTGTGGAGGATCCTGGCGTAGCTTTACCATCTTCTGCAGGTGCTGTATAATAAAAATTGTGGCTTACTTTGAACTGTTCAGTCCTTCTGTTATTTATTTCCAATCAGTTGTAACACCCGCCATTTGATTGAGTGACATTTCAGTTAGCGTGCAGACTTGTTTGGATAGGACAAACAAACAAAAAGCGGTCGGATTTGAGCTTGTTATATCGACGTCCTACTTCCAAAAGGCAAGCCAAATACATTTTAGAAAGCAATTCGAGGTTACAGAACAGGATATAGCAAAAATAAAAACAATATGATGTAAAAAAATGCTGCATATACTTTTGGGGATGAACCAGTTCATGAAACTTATTACTTTTTCTCAAGAAACATAGGCCGAAATATGAAAAAAGTAATTTTTAAACTAGTGTTTAAAATTTGAGAGGTAATACGGGGTAGACGCCTTCGAATACTGATAGGGTGTATGCAGACCATGATAAAACTGAAGAACTTTCCCCTAGAAACACACACATACAAAACTCAGGGCCAAGAGGCTCATAGGCGAAAAAAAACTGGTGGACACCAAGCTACATAGCCTGGCACTGTGGCACATCGCCGCAAGGTTACCTGCTTGTCGGTTTTTTACAGATTGTACTTCGGAGAGTGTGCTCAGGAGCTTCACGGCCTTGTTCCACCAGCTCCCTTCTACCATCGGACATCCAGACGCACCGCCGGATACCTTCCGTACCTGGTAGCCATTCCACCAATTCGGACTAAGCGCTTCCATTCATCCACACTAATATTATAAATGCGAAAGTAACTCTGTCTGTCTGTCTGTCTGTCTGTCTGTCTGCTACGCTTTCACGGCCAAACCGCTGAACCGATCTTCATGAAACTTGGCACAGAGATTGCTAGCATACCGAGAACGGACATAGACTACTTTTTATCACCATTCGAGGGTCTGGAGTATGGATGTAGACCACCAGGTGTACCACCAGGAGCCCAGCTAAACTATTAGAGATACAGGCATGGTTCCAAAACAAAAGTTGTTCAGTATGATGGGCCGCTTCTTTTCACAAGGACATTGAGGATCTGGAGTACCTTATGTAGACCACCAGGTGTACCACCAGGAGCCCAGCTAAACTATTAGAGATACAGGCATGGTTCCGAAACAAAAGTTGTTCAGTATGATGGGCCGCTTCTTTTCACAAGGACATTGAGGATCTGGAGTACCTTATGTAGACCACCAGGTGTACCATCAGGAGCCCAGCTAAACTATTAGAGATGCAGGTATGGTTCCAAAACAAAAGTTGTTTAGTATAATAGGTCGCTTCTTTTCACAAGGACATTGAGGATCTGGAATACCTTATGTAGACCACCAGGTGTACCATCAGGAGCCCAGCTAAACTATTAGAGATACAGGCATGGTTCTAAAACAAAAGTTGTTCGGTATGATGGGCCGCTTTTTTTTACAAGGACATTGAGGACCTGGAGTACCTTATGTCACCAGGTGTACCATCAGGGACCACGTAAACTATTAGAGCTACAGGTATGGTTCCAAAACAGAAGTTTTTCAGTATGATGGGCCGCTTCTTTTCACACGGACGTTGAGGATCTGGAGTACCTTATGTTGACCACCAGGTGTACCATCAGGAGGCCAGCTAAACTATTAGAGATACAGGCATGGTTCCAAAACAAAAGTTGTTCGGTATGATGGGCCGCTTCTTTTCACAAGGACATTGAGGATCTGGAGTACCTTATGTAGACCACCAGGTGTACCATCAGGAGCCCAGATAAACTATTAGAGATACAGGTATGGTTCCAAAACAGAAGTTGTTCAGTATGATGGGCCGCTTCTTTTCACAAGGACATTGAGGATCTGAAGTACCTTATGTAGACCACCAGGTGTACCATCAGGAGCCCAGCTAAACTATTAGAGATACAGGCATGGTTCCAAAACAAAAGTTGTTCAGTATGATGGGCCGCCTCTTTTCACCAGGACATTAAGGATCTGCAGTACATAATGTAGACCACCAGGTGTACCATCAGGAACCCACGTGAACTATTAGAGATACAGAAATGGTTCCAAAACAAAAGTGGTTCAGTATGATGGGCCGCTTCGTTTCACAAGGACATTGAGGATCTGGAGTACCTTATGTAGACCACCAGGTGTACCACCAGGAACCCACGTAAACTATTAGAGCTACAGGTATGGTTCCAAAACAGAAGTTTTTCAGTATGATGGGCCGCTTCTTTTCACACGGACGTTGAGGATCTGGAGTACCTTATGTTGACCACCAGGTGTACCATCAGGAGGCCAGCTAAACTATTAGAGATACAGGCATGGTTCCAAAACAAAAGTTGTTCGGTATGATGGGCCGCTTCTTTTCACAAGGACATTGAGGATCTGGAGTACCTTATGTAGACCACCAGGTGTACCATCAGGAGCCCAGATAAACTATTAGAGATACAGGTATGGTTCCAAAACAGAAGTTGTTCAGTATGATGGGCCGCTTCTTTTCACAAGGACATTGAGGATCTGAAGTACCTTATGTAGACCACCAGGTGTACCATCAGGAGCCCAGCTAAACTATTAGAGATACAGGCATGGTTCCAAAACAAAAGTTGTTCAGTATGATGGGCCGCCTCTTTTCACCAGGACATTAAGGATCTGCAGTACATAATGTAGACCACCAGGTGTACCATCAGGAACCCACGTGAACTATTAGAGATACAGAAATGGTTCCAAAACAAAAGTGGTTCAGTATGATGGGCCGCTTCGTTTCACAAGGACATTGAGGATCTGGAGTACCTTATGTAGACCACCAGGTGTACCACCAGGAACCCACGTAAACTATTAGAGATACAGAAATGGTTCCAAAAAAAAAGTTGTTCAGTATGATGGGCCGCTTCTTTTCACAAGGATATTGAGGATCTGGAGTACCTTATGTCACCAGGTGTACCATCAGGAGACCACGTAAACTATTAGAGATACACAAATGGTTCCGAAACAAAAGTTGTTCATGATGATGGGCCGCTTCTTTTCACAAGGACATTGAGGATCTGGAGTACCGTATGTAGACCATCAGGTCTACCATCAGGAGCCCACCTTATTGGAGATACAGAAATGGTTTCAGAACAAAAGTTGTTCAGTATGATGGGAATAAGTTGAGAAAGGACATTGCCTTCTTTACCGAGGACAGAAAAACAAAAAATGTGGTATATAGAGGTATAAAAATGTATAACAGTAACTTATATTACCTTTTGATCTGTCTAATCTACTTATGCTAACCATTTTAGTGTGCTCAAATCGGCACCTCTGGAGTAAGTACTCTGTTATCTACTGACTTTTGTATTCATTGGTTATAAATATTGATCTCTCAGGCCGGATAGCAAATTTTGAATTGTCCCTTTAACAACAGAAGCAAGCAAGTCATCTTTAAACAGTAGAGATAAGAACTGTTCTAATATCACTGTCACACTTACTATGTATACACATACCTACTTTAGAACTTCTGCCTAAAAAAAAACTATCTAACGCGGACGAAGTCGCGGGTAAAAGCTAGTCATTTATAATGCGCACTGCTAAAGAGTGGAACTCCCTACCTGCGTCTGTGTTTCCAAACGCATACAACCCTTATGTCTTCAAAGTAAGAGTGAACAGGCTTCTTCTGGGTGAGCTCGCTCCATCTTAGATTCTGTCTCTGTCCTATGACCTAGACTAGAGTCAAGAGCAAACCCATCATTAATATAAAAAATATATATAAAACAAACAAAATCCAATCAGCTGACTGCATTTACTATGAGATGTAAATTTTTTTGACGTTTCCTGTAATATTTGGGAAGTTGATCAGTTTCATGGTCTGAATGCACTATATCAGTATTCGGAGGGCTGTCCCGTACACCCGTATAATAAATGCTTATCCTCGCATATTTCAAAAACTCTTTACACGATAACCATAATTATTTTGATATTTATTTAGGAATTTGGTGCCACAAGCCGTAACAAATCTCATCAAAATCAATGCAGTAGTTTACGAAAAACAGACTGATAAATATTTATCCACTGTTAATACGATTAATATTACTACTTGTTTAATATAATATGCAAATAGGAAGTACATTTACTTAGCAGATCTTTACACGATCCAATTATTTCAGCCAATGATTAACCTTGAATAGCTTTTAGTAGTTATAAAGGAGTTATTATCTATATGATTATATAATGCAAGTTCAGTTCATCATACAAAAGATGTCTATTTAAGGCGAATATAGCTGTGAACGACCTCGACAGTGGCGCCACTTTACAAAAAAAGTTTTATCTTTTTACAAACAATCTTTCAGAATATCCGTTGCCCAAGTTTTTAAGTAGTATCGATAAGTAAAATTTGAATCTGCAAACTCAATTTGAAAATATTCGCTGCAATTAAAGTTATTGTAAAAAGTGCCGAAAAACGGCCACTTTTGGTATTAAATGCCAACTTTAATTACAGCCGTGTGATGCCGGCGTAGAATAGCATCACCCCATTTCTTACCCATGGGTGTCGTAAGAGGCGACTACGGGACTCGAGGGTTAGATGTGTATTGAAATTTTAGGCGATGGGCTCACAACCTGTCACTATGGTGATACACAGTTATCTGATTGACCCTCAAACTGTCAGACGTGGTGTTAATATCCGTTTTACGGCCGTTAACGCTCTGCCTACCCCGTAAGGGATATAGGCGTGATTTATGTATGTATGTATGTATGTTTAATTACAGCGAATATTAAATTGAGTTTGCAGGTTCTAATTTTACTTAAGGATACTACTAAATACTTGGGCAACGGACATTTTTATAGATTGTTTCTATAAAGAGTTTTTTTTTGTGAAGTGGCGCCACCGTCGAGGTCGTTCACGAGTACACTCGCCTTAAAGACTAATGAGCAGTTCCTCTATTAGCATTACCATGATCGCTAATGATGCTTATAATTTGATGTCTATTGGAAATGGAATGGAGGTATAAATGTATAATCATCGACACGTATTAATGGTATATTGTACTAATAGATTGTATAGATAGGTTGCAGGTAAGGTACATTAAGTAGTTATAGGTGGGTACAAAAAACTGATCTCTTTATTCTATAGACTGGATAGGTAGTTGCCTGTCAAGTTATGGAGCATACTTGAATATGGCCATTTTGGCGCCGAAAGCTAATACAAAAGTACGTGGAACCAAAATAGTGATGTCCTAAATCGATATGAGTATCGATTATTATATCGATTATATGAAGAAAGTGTAGATCTTATAGTAGGTGTCTCGGTTTTAGTGATCCAAAGAAAATATTGTAGATTCAGGACATGCTAAGCTACCAATCTAGCTTAAATAATAATTTGAAGATAGAAATTTGGACATTATACGGGGTGCAAAGAGACAGCCCTACGAGTACTGAAAAGGCGCATGCAGACTATGAAACTGAAATTTCCCCCAAAATCATATGTGAGGAAAGGAAAAAAAAAACGACCTCCCATACTAAGTCACAATCAGCTGACTGCATTTACTATGGGTAGTAATTTTTTTTGACGTTTCCTAAAATATTTTAATGGGTAGTAGTTCAGTCAGGTCTGAATCGCCCTATTCCAGTATTCGGAGAGCAATCCCTTACACCCTGTATACAAAATATTTCATCAGTAAATATCAAACATTTTTAAGCTAGTTTGGTAGCTTAGCATGTTCATAATCTAGATATTTTTTCTTTGGACCACTTAAAGCAGGACACACTTTTAATCCTACATACATACATACATAAATCACGCCTATATCCCTTACGGGGTAGGCAGAGCGTTAACGGCCGTAAAACGGATATTAACACCACGTCTGACAAAAGCTTGAGGGTCAAACAGATAACTGTGTATCACTATAGTGACAGGTTGTCAGCCTATCGCCTAAAATTACAATACACATCCCTCGAGTCCCTAAATATTTGTATATTATTAAATCCTTCACCCCCCCCATAGTAAAAGCAGGTAGCGGAACGTGATGTTTTATGGGAGGCTGTTTTTTTTGTCGTTTCCTGGCACTTTATGTTCCTAGGCGAAAGTTATTAAGTTTCATGTACTGCATGCACCCTATCAGTATACGGAGAGCTGTCCCTTACACCCTTATATTATGAAGGGAAAGTAAAGAGTCGTAAAATACAGCTCTTAATAATAGTTAATAACGCAGACCCGTCCTGCAATTACACAGAAACCGTGTACATTTAATAAGAATGAATGGGCTCATAATGTCCGCTTATTTAAGAAATGAAATGACTTTCCGTGGGGCACGGTCACAGCTACATTTTAAACCTGCCAAAACCGTAGAATCTACACTGTAGCTGCTTAATTGGGTCGTCTTGTAAGTAACAAACGCGTACATTATGGGCTACTGGTGAGGATCTGGGAGGCCTCGATATCATGACTGTTGACAACTTGGTATGAGTTTCGTCCCTTACGACGAGTTTCTTATACCCAAACGGAACAATCGTTAAACTTGATGAAATGAAACTGAACAACTTTCAGACATCGTCAGGATACGACAAAATATTGACCCTTCATACAAATTCACGGTCAGCTGACATTCAGGTCAGTTGCAATTTTAGGCGATGGACTGACAATCTGTCACTATGGCGATACACAATTTTCCGAATGACTCTCAAATATATGTCAGACGTGGACTATTAATTATACTGTGACGTGGCGTAAATGTCAGTTTTTGCGGCCGTTTACGCTCTGCCTACCCCGCATGGGATAATAGGCGTGATATGTGTATGTGGGTAAACAATAAAATCGAATCCTCTTCACGACACTAAATATTTCTTTGTAAAATGGTATGACATCAAAGATTTTATTTGATTGAAGATTTTCTTTTCCTATGGTTAATTTTGACAGGCAATTAAGACAGGCTGACAAGGAACAACTCGCTTCAAAAGCACATAGATCAAAATATGAAAAATAATGATCTCCCATAAAAAAATACGAACAGCTGATTTGGGCTACTATGGAAGGTCAAAATATTTTTTTCTGATTTCGACCTATGTTCCTTGGGAAAAGTTGTTCCTTATCACCAGCCCGTCCTCTTGTTTTCAGTATCGGTCACTAGTAAAATTTCACTCTATATATGATCCTATAACCCATAAATAACTCGCTGTCCATTTTTGTTGAAGAGATGTCATGTACGAGATATGTGGCATAGACATATTAACGAAGCATTTATTATAATCCCATTGAAGGGCACACACACGCATGCTATGAGAAAGTCGCGACATTTGCCTCTCTTAATGTTAATAGGGTCCAGTCATATCATGATTTTGATAGACATAATTCATTATAATAACCAAGCGTGATAAAACGAGCCCATTGGTATAAATTAAACTATACATATGTACATACATACCTACATACATCACTGGTAGGCAGAGCGTAAACGGCCGTAAAAATGGACATGTACGCCACGTCTGACAAACATTTGAGGGTCATTCGGAAAATTGTGTAGCGCCATAGTGACAGATTGTCAGCCCATCGCCTAAAATTGCAATACACATGTAACCCTCGAGTCCCTTAGTCGCTTTTTACACAACCCTTAGCAAATATATAATAAATAAAACTATGCCTTCATAATTCATTTTACACGTTGTTTAAATAAAGATATGCAAATTATTTTGGTATTTTATCACTTCAGATGTTAAATATTTGTACTAACTGTTTTCTAGTCGCCGTGATGGTAAATATTATAATGTACATTTAGATAGGTACATACATTTCCATGCAGACGTTCTGATTAGGTATGAGCGAAACCAGTGCTCATTCAAGATTCATTCAAATGTGACGGAAGTGTTAATAAATTTGTAATAAAAATATATATTTATAAAACAAGATGGAGAAACAAAAAAACGAAGTGCAAAATCGATATGGATTAGAGGACGCTCTCGATCTAACAGGTACAGAATCTGTTATTTTCTTTCGTAAGTAGGTACTTCAACTTTGATTTCAATATCCAAAATTGGAAGGGTATATTACAAGGAGTAACAAAAAGGGTATAACAAGCCGAAAGGTTAACGTAATCATGAAACTGAATAACTTTCCCCATCGAACATGGGTCGAAATATGGAAAAAGAGGAGTTCCCAATGCAAAACATATTTCATATTTTTTTATAATATTGTTTGATCTCTTGCTCAGTTTAATGAGTACTTTGACCTGCTGTCGGCTTGTTACCTTTTTTGTTACTTCCTGTATAATGTTTATGTGGAATCGCACCTTTTTAAACGTTTTGTTTTATATTTTTTGTTACTTTTTTACGTTTTTGATGTCATTTTGCTCTTTGGTTCGTTTTTTAGTCAATATAGCTCTGGAAGCAGTAAGACGTTGTTTTTTTTTTCTATTGATTATATCAGTCTTATATACTTATACACTCTTTCCAACCTTCAGTGGCCCATGTGGCGCAGTGGTAGTGCGACTGCCTGCGAGTCGCACTACCGCAGGCTGCGACGCAAAGGTTCCGGGTTCGATTCTCGGTGGGACATTCACAAAAGTTGATATTTATCTCTTTGTGAATTTGTTCCCGGTCTGGTTAGGACATTGCAGGGTGAACCAACTGATTGTCCGAAAAGAAATGGTTCCGTGCTTCGGAGGGCACGTTAAGCCGTCGGTCCCGGTTGCTGTCTATGATAACTTAGACGGCGGTCGTAACACAACCATGTCATAGGCCTACTAGTGGTAGTAGGCGGTTGAAAAACTCTGACACCAGGGTTCATCGGGTCGTTGGACGACTCGGTGTCCCACACGAAAAGAAAGAAGAAAGAGTGGCCCATGGAGCCAAGTGGCTCGGCACAATGTTTTAATAAAAAAATCGTTCGTCAACTAAGTGTTCCACGAAAAAAGAATAAGATATAATAATAATTAATAAATGAATATCCTGGACATTTCACACAGCGCTATCTAGCCCCAAACTAAGCAAAACTTGTACTATGGGAACTAGATGGCTGATATAATAATCCATACTAATATGATAAATCTGAGAGTTTGTGTGTGTGTATGTATGTTTGTTACCTCTTCACGCTCAAACGGCTTGACCGATTTAGATGAAATTTGGAACACAGGTAGAGTATAACCCGGAATAACACATAACCCACTTTTTATCGCGGGAAAACAAGTATTACTACGGGAAAATGAGTGGCAGTGGGTGAAACCGCTGGTACATAAATTCTAAATATTATACATAAATACACCCAGACTTAAAACAAATATCTAAAAATTACTTATCAAATATTTGTGTCTTGTGGAGATCGAACCTACAACGCTTGGCGTAGCAGGCAGGGGTTCTATCCGCTACGCCATCGGGCCAGTCTCGAATATATAATTTTTTATTTTCAAAGGATTCGGGAAATACAACATCGCAATGCTGATATCCTGTTGTCTGGTGATGCAGGGCATGTACTTAGACATGTTTGGGTTTTCGGTTCCTCTCCCTTCGGCGGCATGCGACATGGATCTCACTACTAGTCAGCAGGGACTGTTGTCGGCAATGCCTTTAATTGGTAAGACCACCTAGCCTGGCCTAACCTGGCCAACCCCGAGCCAGTGCCTTTATTTTTATTTTTTAGCCCGCCCGAGCCGGTTTTCTATCAGGACATTACAATATTGTTATAAAAAAAAAGACAATTGTGTTATGCGAATTTCTTTATTTACAATGACAATACTGTCACATGATGTGATAATACTGTCCTACATTGAATAAAGAATTTCAATTTCAATATACGTAAAAAAACTGATGATTACTTAACGGGTTTTTATTTATGCTGTGTGATGCCGGCTTAGAATAAAATTACCCCATTTCTATCCCTTGGGTATCGTAAGAAGCGATTAAGGGACTCGAAAGGTCCCTTAATGATTTGAAGTGCCAAGAAAACAAATTGTATACTTTTTTAAAAACATTAAAGAAATACAAAAATACAAACGCGTATTGCAAATTTAGGCGATCGGCTGATAACCTACCACTATGGTGATACACAATTATGAGAATGTCCCTCTTTAATGTATGTCAGACATGGCGCCAATGCCTCTTTTTACGGCCTACCCCGCAAGGGATACAGGCGTGATATATGAATGTATGTTAATTTGTTAAAGTTCCAATCATCATGTGCACTGGTAATTTATGTTCTCCATCAATTGTGATTTTACTACCGAGCAATTCACATCGTTTAGCATATTGCCGTTAGCCTTTATTAGAACACTGCCAATTGAATCGAGAATCACTGGACTAGAATCCACTAGCGTACAATTCAGTCTTAGAACCGTAGCTTCGAACTTGAGATTTTCGAATATGATTGGATTGAATTGACTTAAGTCTTAAGTACTTAGTATAAGAGCGTAAGCGTGCTCTACGCGGGTAGATCACCGGTTGAGCCCTTGCTATTCGGGTGAGCCCTTGCTTTCCGGGTGAGCCCTTGCATATCCGGATGTGCCCTTGCATCTTCGGGTGAGCCCTTGCTCTCCGGGTGTGACCTTTCTTCCCGCCAATCAGTCAGGTGTAGGTTTTGAAAGCCCCGGGGCTAAAATTGAAGAGTCCAGTCCAGTATACGTTGTGTAGGGCCAGGCTATGCGGGTGACTTTGTACTAGAGCACGCGCAGAACCCATCTATCCTGGTATAATATATGTACCAGTCATACCTTACTACTCTCACTTAAAGTTTAAAACCTATGAAAAAAAAAGTGTGTTATGTAGAGGTTAGTATTAAATGGCAAATCCAAACGATTTAAAATTAGAATTATGATATCTTGTTTACCCTTGGCAATATATTCCTTGCTCAGGTGTGATGATATCATCTTACGCTTGGGGACTCTGCGCTGACACCTTAGGTCGGCGGAAGACACTGTTGATGGCCATGCCAGTTGGCACCTTCTTCAATGTGATCACGAGTTTTGCACCTTCCTTCGCTACCTTGGCTGCGTTCAAATTTCTATCAGCTTGTTTGTGAGTATCTACTGGGTTTAATCCACACTAAAATATTATAAATTCGAAAGTAGCTCTGTGAGTCTATCTGTCTGCCATCACACCGATTTTGACCCAAATTTTATCACCACGGGAAAATGCTTTACCCAAACAGCTAACATTATTAAATCAGTTGTATTACCTCAGAGTTTGTATTGTTATTAATTGCTTGCATTTTAATCTGTACCATTTTAAAGAATAAAAAAAACACTTTGTCTAATTATGGTTTCTCTTTCAGCTTAATTTCGAAACTATTTCAAATAACAATTATTTTATCTTTCAGTACATCATCAGCAAATGCAGCAGCGTTTGTACTGATGGGTGAGAGTGTCTCCAGAAACTATCGCAGCAGATGCATGTTCATCATGGCAAGTGCAACCATGTGCAGTCAACTAGTCACATGTGGTTAGTTTGCCTTTGAATTGATACTCATTATGCTTAGGGTTCTGTAAAGGGTAATAACGGAAACCCTATTACTGAGGCTCGGCTGTCCGTCTGTCTGTCCGTCCGTCCGTCCGTCCGTCCGTCCGTCAGTCCTACAGTTACGAGGATGTATCTCCTGAACCGTTATACCTAGACAGTTTAAATTGACAGATGATATATCTCATGAACCGCGAAAGTTAGACAGTTGAAATTTTTACAAATGGTTTTCTGTTGCTGCTATAACAACAAATACAAAAAATATAAAATAAATATTTATGGGGCCTGCCATACAAAACACGTGTTTTTTTTGCGCATTTTTATAGATAATGGTACGGAACCCTTCGTGCGCGAGTCCGACTCGCACTTGGCCGGTTTTTTTTCTAGTGTTATTACTTTCACCTTTTTACTTACATAGTGTTTCTGTTTTCATTCTTGCAGTAATCGCCCTTCCAGTTTTAAGCCTCAGCTTTCGAGCGAATCTTTTGGGGTTGGAATACAGACCCTGGAGGCTTTTGGTACTCCTGATAAGTTTACCAGGTTTACTTGGAACGATCGGTGCAGCTCTCTTATACGAAAGCCCCAAGTTTCTATTGAGTAAAAAAAGAGAGGACGTGGCCTTAAAAGTTCTTAGGAGAATTTATGATTTAAATAACAGCCGGCCCAAGCAGAACTGTTTTAATGTAAGTTTTTTTCTCTATCAAGAAGTATTCTTTGTTATTCCGGTTTCTTTTTAATTAAAAACATTAATTTGCTTTTCTTTTAAGGTAGATAGTCTTTATCTAGATGACTGTATATCTCCTACTGAACCGAAGGATGAAGAAACACCTAAAATCTCCTTTATATGCAGAATGTCTAATCAAACTGTTCCACTTTTCAAACCTCCTCTTTTGAAGAATTCCTGTATAATTTACTATTTATTGTTATGCGCTTTCATGACGTAAGTGGGCTATTGGAATATTTATATGAGTTGTAAATCTTAGTTATTTGCTTTTTGATAGATATGAGATTGTTTGCTGTTACTAAGAGAACTTGTTAAATTATTATTTAGTTTAATGTTTTACCTTACTACTGTAACTTTCCTGGAACCTAACATAAAGTAGTAAAATTTTTGTTCATTTGTAGAGCCACTGGGTACACAATATGGATCCCCACTATGACAAATGCCTATTTTAATGGCGAAGATAACACAGGAAAACTATTTTGCGAAGTAGCTAGTTTTGCTGCCGTCCCTAAGAATAATGTAAGTAAGCAAACTTTTCTTTATGTTATGGTGATGGTCATACGGGTAAAAAAGAAACAAAATAATATTTTTCTAATTATCTTACGTTGACTGATGATGTTGGCTACATCATCTTACTTCTGGACAAAGTACTAATTCAAATGTTACTTTTCAGACTCAAATAGACTGCGATAATGCAATTTCCAGTTTTACGCTGTACGCCGTGATGGTCTACTCTGGAGGATGTTCCGTTGTGAACTTCCTCCTCCTGTTCATCGTCAAACCCCTCGGCAAGAAAGGCACAACGCTCGTCACTTTTGCTTTCTGTATAATGTGTGGCATTGCGTTGCTCTTCGTCACCATTCCTCTTCTGAGCATCGCGATGTTCTATCTGTTCCTCTACATCGTTGTCATATTGGGAAATGCTAATACCTATCTGGTAGATCTTAATCCTACATATTTAAGGTATGTTTTATTTTTGATGTAGGTTTACCTGACTTACTTGTTACTTATTTGGTGGAGAGTTTAGCCTAAGTTTCGGCTGCTTAACAACAGCTTTCATCACGGAAGGTGACAGATTGCATACGTCCGCCCGTTCGTCAGCTGTGATTGCCGAACACCGCGGGCCGTTGTTCGCTTCGCTTGCGCCGAGACGGTAGGTCGCGAAGAGCCATAAACTGCGGCTACTGCAGCGCCACCTACCGTCTCAGCACGAACAATTCATTAAATAATTTTAATTATATCATATATCGTGATATATCGTATTAATTATTTTTTATTGAATATTTTCAGAGGGATGGCAACATGTTTATCGGTGGTTGTGGCGCGAGGGTTCGGCTTTATCAGCGTGCAGTTGATTGCAACGTTCTTAGCCGACCACTGCACGTCCTTGTTCATCGGATACCTCACACTCGTTATAAGTTTGTATAAATACTTGTTATTTATTTGTATGATTTCGTACAGAAATTTAAGATCCAGTTTAGTGGATGCATAGTAAGTAGCCATAGTAAGTATTACAACTACGGGTCAGATTAGAATTGGGTTCAACTTGAATAAGCTCTGCAGAATCATTGCTTCGTATGCAATACCCATGACGACATTGGTGCAAAATCTTTGATCTCATTTATTGCAAAATATTTTTTGCCCGTTTTTCCGCGTGAATTAGTCTTTTCCCGGCATGTAGTTAGTATACTAAAAACCTTCCTCTTGAAACACTGCATCTATAAAAAAACGCGATATCAGCCAATGGTTGTCTGTGTTTAGTTTATGTATATTTTTTATAAAACTGAGCTATAAAATATAATTTTACTAGTGATAAGAAAGAAGAAGAAATGGCCGATATTAAAATCTATGATGGTACATAAGTACCTAAATAAACACTTTTCCCAAAAATAGCGATTTCCCAAAATTAATTCAGCAAAAGTTTTCAATTTTATGTTCTGAGTAAACTCAAAAGGTTGTGTGCTTTTTTATGGCGGTTCTCCCACTTGTCATCCATCGCTGTGTATTTTTAACGCATCGTAACGCATGCGTCTGTCAGACGAAAGGAAACTGCGAATTCCAATCTTTCCCATACAAATACAGCTACGCTGCGTAATGAATGCGTCTATACTCGTACACTCAAACTGCCAATGTAACTCTTATGCGCGCGCCATAAAAATGGTCCAAAGTCCAAACTGTCTAACCCAGCCTGATCATGACTGTACTTGATGGTATAATTATCTTTTTCAGGTGGGTTTTTCGTGGCATTTCTGCTGCCACCTGATACCAAGGTACAAGAATTTGCCGCTTCAAAGACTGATGAAAACTCTTAGTTCAATAAATATCTTGTCGCTGTCGTCTAGTTGGTTGTTGTTCATTTCGAAATTTTCCGAAGATGTTAATACGCGGATGGTAGATACGGGCATTAAGGCCCTGTTTTTCCTGAAAAGTTGATACCTTTCTTTGCGCCAGAGAGAAACAGACAATTATATGCGCTCAAATTTTAGCAAGATTTTACGTTTTTTTTGACATAGATACTAGGGAATTACCGTTACAATTTCTATTTCAGCCATTTTTACTAAAAAAGTACGAAAATTTCATCGGGCCAGTCTCTGTGGATTTTTCAAAATCTCTGGTACAAATGCTCCGGGCCAATAAAACTCAAATGAGGCGTCTGAATGAAAGTCATTCCCATTCCCTTGTCAATCTTTACATCTCAAACACATGTCGCCAACATTAATAAAATCCTTATTCGTCCTACAAATTAGGTTTAAGCGGACTCATTACCATCATTATCAGCGAATAAGTGAACAAAGCGTCCATATGGAATCTGCGAGGCATCGGTCTCATGAGTGTCTTACGACAACTCGTGTATGTGTTTCGTCCACTACAATAAGCTTCTTGTGCCCGAGCGGAGCAATCGCAAAACTTTATGAAACGTAACTGAACAACTTTCCCCTCAATATGTCAGGTGATCTAAGCCACTTGATTTTCGTATTGTTTGTAAAATGTAGGTGGATATTTTTCGTGTTCGTTTCGCGCACCACTGGTTTCAATTAAAACTCGGATATAGTTCAGCAGTTGGACCGGGGATTCTATAGGTAGGTATATATCTACAAGGTTAGTATGCCTGGCGTTGCTAGGTAGCTAGAGTACCAATGTACATACCTACCTGCTCTAGAGTTTGT
The DNA here is from genome assembly GCA_027580185.1 of Tuta absoluta. NCBI lineage: Eukaryota > Metazoa > Arthropoda > Insecta > Lepidoptera > Gelechiidae > Tuta > Tuta absoluta. The sequence continues at coordinate 4,598,799 of JAQAHW010000004.1, forward strand.
GCGGAAATAGAATGGGCGTGGGCAAAAAGTGAACTAATCAGTTTTTCATAGCTAGCTATGACATTTCTCATACTGAGGCACAGAGGCGCCCTCAATTTTCACGCCTATTCTCTTTCCGCACAGACTCTAATTTAAACTGATTATCCATGAAAAAGGAACCTATGAGCCAATTCTTATGACATCACCTCCATAAAGTGGGTACTACTGCGATTAGAGTGATTTCAAAGAAATAAGTGAGTAACTTATTCTTATGACGTGTTAAATTGTTAATACAGATTACAATCATAAGCGATGTCATTTTATGGAAATGTGGATTAAGGAGCAGCAGGTGATAAGGTTAATTATCTAGAATTATATCACGCATCATAAAAATATATTATGACTAAGCTGGGATACATAGTTACCTATCTATAATAAATTATTTTGGGCTGAACTCAGCCTGGCTGTTGGTGTAACAGATTTTAATACTATCGACAACTACCTACAATGAAAAAAATTACGAATTTCCATCTACACAACACGATTTTGCCTATTCAGAAACAATACAGGCTCCTTACACAGTTCTTTTTATACGATCTTGTAGTTTCGAGACTAACTCACTAGGTATATTATAATATAATTTAGACTTGCGTAATTAATAAATACTGTTAATATTTGGTAATTAATGAAATAACTAATACTAACTAATTTGATGCAACTCAATTAAATCAATATTAACATTATCTAATTATGTTCAGAATAATTGATGAGTTAGTTGAAGTAGATATAGCGTCAGCTTTTGTTTACACAAATCTTTTATAATAATAGGCAGTAATGCTTTAAAATATAACCTACTTGAGGCAATTTAAGATACCAGACTTGACGGTTGTGAGTGTGAGTTTTAAATTAATTAAATGAATTCTACACTAAGAGCTGTGTTAGTAGACAACCAAAGTAAAAATAAGGTGACTTGTCATGTCAAGGAAGGAAAGTGGAATACTATAGATATGACTGATGTCAAATAATAGATGGTAGTTATGCGGTACTAATCCTCAGGCTATCTGCAACTCAGAATCAAAAATTGTATAACATACATACATACATACGCATATCACGCCTATAATCCCTTGCGGGGTAGGCAGAGCGTAAACAGCCGCAAAAAACGGCCATTTACACCCATCTGACAAAATGTTTGAGGGTCATTCAAATATGGTGTATCGCTATAGCGACAGGTTGTCAGCCCATCGCCTAAAATTGCAATACACACCCTCGAGTCCCTTAGTGGCCTCTTTTGACTCCCACGGGAAAGAAATGGGGTGATGCTATTCTAAGCCGGCATCACACGGCATTATATAACGTGGGTTTCATGAATAACGTAGATAATTGCAAGCTTCTCTTCACTGTAAAACAGTTTCATGAACTGAACAACAAAGTATCTGCTCAAAGCAAATATGCTGGTCATGCCGTTTGAATGGAATTTCACGAGGACATGCATGCATGCCGGGAGCCGGGACGGGAGGCCGTGTTGCCCGACGGGTAAAGTATTCCACTCGCTTTGCACCAAACTTTACCTTCTGATGCCGGCTTAGAATAGCATCATCCTAATTCTACTCGACGGAACGCCGCACCAACGAATCTATCCTAGAAGAACTAAATATAAGGACCAGGCTCTCCACCATTTGTACACAACGCGTACTTAAATTCTTCGGACACACAGTCATACGAGACCCGGACCGCCTTGAGAGGGTCCTTATAACAGGCCGTGTTGAAGGTACAAGGAGTAGAGGACGAGCACCATCACGTTGGAGTGATACAGTACAAGACGCCACTCACACCACCTTAAGGTCCTCCCGGACCTAAGTCGGCGACTGTATCCGACATTTAGATACATCCGAACTTGTCGTCGGTTGTCGTCGGATGTCGTCGGTTGTATACGGTTGTCGTCGTATGTCGTCGGTTGTTGTCGGTTGTCGTCGGTTTTTGAAAAACACGTGTTGCCAGCACAGAAACAAGAAAGGGCCAAAATCATGTTGACTATTCGACACTAAATACCATTAAAATAACTTCTAAACACATACTCTACAATTTACACTATCGACTCACAAAAACAAAAGAAAAACTTCAAACGTATCAACTTTTACAGTAAAGCTTAGATTTTTTGCTTTCTTTGACAATAATACACAAGGAGCATCTACTCATTTATGATTTTAATGTTGATTTTATAAATAAATCATTTAAATCGTGTTTAAAACCAATTTTTGGTGCTGCTATCTTTGATAAATTTGTAAACAATCCTTTCTAAATATATCTAGTATCAGACAGATTTAATTGTGCTGATAACACTTCGTTTGACGGCACGTTGATGACGTGTACATAGTGATATGCATTATAAGAAACGATAAAATATAACAGATACTATGACACTGGCCACCAAGATAAATGTATTAATTCAAAATTTTAAATTTAAAGACTGACTCACACTGGATGCGTGTGCAACAGTGTACGTTGCAGTAGAGGAAGTGTCTACTATGTTGTACTGAAAGTGTGATACATGTATTTGCATATATATATATATATGTCTATCTCTCTTTATCAATGTTTATTTCTTCCGTAACCAAACATTTAGCCCTTTGACGTCCCGCACAATTTTGTGGTTATATTTCTGGTCCCACATTACAGACGAACATAGATAAATGCAACCGCACTACACACCGCGTCGCTGTGTGGTAATCATATGTCATATATGACACATCACGCATCACATCAGCCTAATAGCAGTCAACTGCTAAACATAAGCGCCATACGCATATGCCATAAGGCTACGCCATAAGGCACGATCTCCCGTTTCCGCCATCAAGTCGGAAGTCTTTAAGTCTTCGGTCTATTTGGCTGGAGGGCATCCTGCCACTACGCTTGCTGAGGCACGGGCTCCACCACCACCAAAACCGGCTTACTCTACCATCCATCGGCATCGACAGATGTGACCAGACCACTGCCACACTACCAGATCAAACATGTTTGCCATATTAACTGTCCAATACCGCAACATCGTCTTGCCCACGCCTTAAAAACCACTGTTTGCATACTTAACATAATTTTTTGTAATATTTCAATCAACCAAAGATCTTATATCGTGGAATGTTAAAATCTGCAAGTTTGCATTGTTGCAATTTAATATTTTCTATCATTTTACAACTTCGTAATTTTTTACTTTATCAATTATCTATTTCGGTGGCGTGAACAAAATCACATGTGATAACTCATAACTCATTTATTAATAATAATAATATTACATATCAAATGTTTAACTATATATAGGTTAGGGAAAAGTAATTTATTTCTATCGACTAATAACGCCTCATATGTGTGATGGCGAGTGTGTGACTGATAATGGGAAATTTTCTAGGGATTCTCGAGTGTCATGTAGAGGGCGCTGAGCTTCATTGAAATAACGTTTCTTTACACAAAACCTGTACCACTTTATAAATTATTCTTTATTTTGTGTTTATTGAATCGTTTTAAATGTATTATTGGTTATTTGTTTACTTACACGAATGACACTCAATATAATAGCAAGGCGATAAGATCATTTTGTATTAAATCAAACAAACATAATTAATTAACGAACACAACGTGAAACGGAACCTGTGACAAAACTATGGCTGCCACCAGCCATATTGACACATCAAAATTTCAGTTTAGCACAACGCCCTCCGGTTTGACATTCAGAACTATGAACAGAACTGTCAACAGAAAAACTCCCATTGTTAATTTAAAATGTTACTGTGCAATGCTGATGCTGTTCTGTATGTTTTTATTTTTTTTTGCTGCAACTTATAATCTTACGCACGCATGATGCGTACGTGATGCACGTGCAATTGGTCTGCCTCAGTCTTTAAAAAAACTTACTGACTGATGGATACAAAAACTTGCAAAAAAAACTTCATAGAAATCTTAATGGAAAAAGTTCCATCATGGATCATTGTCTAGTTATCTATGGGATTATGATTATTCTTTTTAACAAAAAACTAAACCACCTTCAAGAATAAACGATAATTATAAAATACTCAAAGTGAATTCTAATGGGATATCTATCCCAAACTTTTTTTCTAGTTACCTATTAACTTTACTATTTTACTACATAATATTATTATAAATAAAATTGGCCCAGAATGATGCACCACTGAGCAGGGTTCAGGAGGGCAAGCGAAGAATTTCATATCAACTAGTTTAAAATATGAACACGCCTTATTTTTAAAACTTGATTCATTGAAATGGACTCAGTAGCCAAGCTGAACGTTATGGCCTTTATTCGGGATAACAATTTTCTTTACTTACCTTATATTAGCGCTGTCACTTTCCGTCAAATACTTAGGTTTAGGAATGGATAGGAGATATGTCATGAAATGTGCGTAATCTGTCAAATTGAGGCGACGATAAAACAATGGTGACTAAATTGAATAGAAATAGTGAAAAAGCCATTGACGTTTTTAAACATGATAGGACTTAGATATCTCCCTTATAATAATTTATTTCATACATACAAAATCAAAATACAAAATCAAAATGTCAACTTAAAACTAGAAACTTACTATACCTAACTACATAATTATCCTTCCCCATACCTATGATATCTCCTATCCTTCTCCATACCTATTGGACGGAAAGTGGCAGCGCTAATATAAGGTAAGTAAGGAGGAGACCTACACCACCCTACACTCAGCATTAGGTGGCAACGGGTTGAAGAAGAATAAGAAGATGAAGATGATTGTTAAACTAATTTTAGGCCAATACTTACTCTCAATACAAAAACAGATATATACAATAATTGATTAGATTAGAATATTGGATCACGTACGCTACATGCCCTTTTTTAACGTTTTTGACAAAAAAGAACGTCTCTTCTCTTAGATGGAAGAAAACCAAAGAAAATCTTATTGATGCACTCCTACTTCTTTCTGTGGTAAATTCTCTATGGTATTTCAGGGCAAGGGAAGAATTCAGAGAGAACCCTAGAAGCAAGTAAAATGAATCCATGAAATACCTATGCAATCAAAGGCATGCGATAAAATACAAATGCTTAAAGACACGAAATACTATTTATTTAATCAAGCATAAGAGAGCATGTTTAGTCTTTACACAGAATATACGCACCATATTTTTAATAGGTATAGGTATTTTTGGTAGTTCACTCTATCACGTTATGACACTATCAATTTCGTCCGGTTGGATTTTTCATTTCTAGCCAAAACAGCAAATGATAGTGTGGTTAACCCCGCTTCAGCCATGCTTATTTACATGGTTAATGTAACTGGTGGTTTTGATAATGATTAAATATGATTATTACTCAGGTACGAATAATGTGGCGTAGTTCGTACCGGCGCGACGTTACTATTGCACTTTCTAAGATTAAAAAGTAGTTAATGTGGCCAAACTGTAATAGTAAGACACATCCTATTGCGAATATTTTTTAGATATTGATGTCTTCTATAAAATTGTTGCACATCACTTTGCTCTATTGTCAATAATTTCCACAACGTACGCGATATAAGACATTTATTGGTACTTTTTCCACGCGTTGGGTTACATTATCGAATTTTTCACGCGGATCCCTATTTTTTCTAATACAAAATATAGCCTATGCTCATCAGGGATAATGTAGGATTCCAATGGTATTTTTTTTATCGGTCCAGTAGTTTCGGAGCGTATTCAATTCAAACAAACAAACAACCAAATCTTTACTCTTTATAATATTAGTGTAGACAAGCCAAGTCTACTTATTGCGGTGAGATGAGTTTTTCATAGCTTCGAGTATAATATTGGTAGGTTTCACATTTACTTGCTCTGAGACAAATGATATTGACCTGCAAGTTGACATAACTCTCTGGATTACTGATATTGACTGTCAATTGGCTGTCAAAGTATATAGACTTATAGGCTGTGTGCTGGCTTTTGGAACCATAAATGCACGACATTGATTATGCACAACACGATTATGCCCGACAATGTTTTGTACAACATGACTTTGTGTATGTACGACTAGCAATGTGTTGTTCCCGTTAACATTGAGAATATTCCCAGTGACGTTCCAGGGCACGATGAATATTCCCCGGAAACATAGAAACATTGACTGGCCAGATGTCGTAGCGGATAGTAACCCTGCCTGCTACGCCGAGCCGATCGAGTCGATCCCCACAAGACACAAATATTTGTTAAGTCCACGATTATTTAAGGAATTTTATAGTAAAACTAGCGGCCCGCCCAGCGGTTTCACCCGCTGCTAACTGATTTCCCACGGGAAACAGACCTTCTCCCGACATAAATCATCATAAAAACCTTCCTCTTCGATCACTCTATCTTTTAAAAAAACTTCATCCAGATCCTTTAGGTGGTTTTGAAGATTTAAGCATACAAACAAACAAACAGACAGGGACAGACGTGGGAAGCGACTTTACGTTCCGTTTATTTTAAATCTCCCAAGGGATGAAAAGGAAGTTAAAAGTTTGTATGAAAGTTCGTTGTCTTAAGTGTGATCCGTTTTAAAATTAGTGATTAGACTTATAATTTAAAATAATTAAACACATGTTTCAGCATATTTGAAATTTTAACCCTTAATAGGGTCAAACGGAGGTTTAAAGTTTGTATGAAAGTTGGTTTTTTTAAATGAATGCGATCTGTTTCAAAATATGTGATTAGACTAATAACTTAAAATAATTAAACACGTGTTTCAGCATTATTGAAATTTTAACCTGTAAATGGGTGAAAAGAGGGTTAAAAGTTTGTATGAAAGTTTTCTATCTTAAATTTGATCTGTTTAAAAATTTCTGATTAGACTCATAACTTAAAATAATTAAATATGTTTTTGAGCATTTCTGAAATTTTAATCCTTAAAGGTGTCAAAAGGGGGTCAAAAGTTTACTACCAGTTGGGCTACCCGTTTTCCCATGGGAATGTGACAATTTCCCGGAATAAATTATACCTATAAACCTTTCTCTTAAGTTACTCTATCTAATAAAAAAACCGCATCAAAATCCGTTGGGTAATTCTAAAGATATAAGGAGACACCAAACGGGAAGCAACTTTATTTTATACTATGTAGTGATAATGTAGTGTTATCCCTCATCCCTCAATACATTATTGAGGGATGAGGGATTACCAATGCAAAGAATAGATAAGATAAGATAACTGTTTATTTGCCAGAATACAGTACATAAGGTCTTAAAAATAACACATTCGTTCAGTGCATTCAGCCTGCTCGCAGGCATGCAAATATGGCATTATAATATACTAATATTAAGCTGTAGAATATTATGCTGTAGGCATGTATTTCTGTAGGGTGCATTTTAAAAAGTGAATACTTAAAGGTTTGCTTTAGTTCTTACCATAATTATATAGTTACCACTTTTCCCAAGTAAATAAGGTAAAAAAAAAACTTGGGAGATAGTCCGGGAAACTAAGAAATTTACTGGGAACATTCCCTTGGAAATATTCCCAGTAAATTACTAAAGTAGGAACGGCACATTGCTATGTACGACACAGTCATTGGATCGTTTTCAGTAACTGGCCCGGACAAATAATGTACAGGGATGTTATTCGAATTAAAATAACCTGACGTCGACGAGTGAATGAACTCATGTACTAGTGTTGGCTATAATGGACTTTTCGATCATTATTCTAATATGACATATTAAATAATTGAATAATAAAAACTCTGACACCAGGTTTCATCGGGTCGTAAGACGACTTGGTGTCCCACACGAAAAGAGAGAGAGATATGACATATAAGGCCGCGGACGGGGGGACGGTGGAACGAAGCCCCCCGCTTTATTTATTTTTGACACAAATCCGACACAGTAGGTAGAGTTGTGACCCCTTGGAGCGAACAAAGTGAGCGAGTCGTAAAAAAATATCAACAATATATAAGAAAAAAACAATATTGATTAAGTTACACGAGTGTGTAAAACAATCGATTAAGTTTCATCACTACTACAGATTTTCAATATGGTCACGTAATGTCTTCGGTGATCGTGTCTTGCATGCGCGGGGTGTACATTATTGGTACAGGGGTGTTTTTGGCGACATTGTTTTGATTCCATTGCCATTGTCGTGCAGGCTTGGGTTGAACATAGCTCTGACGTTCACGATTATGCTGTGCAAAACACTGTCGTACGTTATAGGGACTCTGACTGTTTACTGTTTAAGTTTACAATTCATTGTTTAATTTTACATTCATTTAAATCCTACGTTATATTTATTTTTAGAATAATTTGTGTCATCACGGCAAATATTATGCAGGTGTTTTATGTAGCCGGTGTTTGTGTTATCTGTATAAAAAAATTATACCGTGACAATGATTTACCTACTTGTTTTATTTATTTCAAAGAATAAATTATTCTATCTATATGTAACGGCTATGTACCTTGACCGTAATACAAGTAAAATACATACTTGGTATAATTTATTTAAAAGAGATACATGCATAATAATTAGATATTCATCGGGTATTGCGTTGACTAAGTGTACCAAAATTTAAGCACATTTCGTACCTATTACATAGACAGTGAGAATTTAGACGACAAAACGAGTAAAAGGTGTTAATTTCATGTCGTCAAATTGTCGTCAGCTGCTCGTTTTAGTGTTTCATTGGTCCACCGACAAAAGCATCGCTCTTTTTAAAGAAGAAGATCGACCTCAATATGGAAAGATGGTCGCAGTCTTCCCTGCAGGACCATCCACAAGTTCCACAACCAGATATGAGCTTGATAAGCTGTCCGTTGTTTATTATCCTCTGAACTTCGAATAAGTTTCTTGCTGAGATTCTGCTTGGCAAAAGATCCAATAACATCCAGATCTGAAGATACCGAGTATACAAGTATACAGAGATGATCAGAAATTGAAAAACCAACCTCTATATTTATTTACAGCACCGAAACACCGTATTTAAGTATCACTTTTAGAATTATATCAATAAAAATGCATAATTATTATGAATTCATAAACAAATTTGACACAATAGGTAACTATGCAGTGTAAATAGAAATTATGAGAGTTTTAGAGTTCCGTAGTCAACTACTTGCAGGGCGACAAAAAACGCTCACAATTTACTTACTCGCTATGCTGGTCTAGTCCAGTGGCATACAGCTTCTGATCATTGGGAGTCACAACACATATCATAGCAAGATTAGCGTCGGGCGAAAGAAGATATACATCACAAGAAAAGCGACTAGACACATCACATAAAAAAAAAACAAGGGATGCGCCACACTGCGTTACATTTACACTACACGTATTGCGAACGAAGTTAGCTCTACATTTACGTTTGAAAAGTTGCTTGCGAAGCGAGATTGAAAATTCAAAAGGCTAAAGAGTTCCACCCTACAGCAACAATAAACATATTATTGCGAGCAAAGCAAACTCGACATTTTACGTAAAAAAGCAAAGCGAGGACCTGCACCACACTCCACGAATATAACTTATAATATAGAGCGAAGCAAGCTCAAAATTTCATATTAAAAAGGCAACAGAGGAGCCTGTCGTCTTTGCGCCACAGCAACACTACACGTATTGCGAGTGAAGCAAGATCGGCATTTCACGTAAAGAAGCAAGAGAGGCGACATACTGCGTTACGCTACCACTGAACGTATTGCGAGGGAAGCGATTTCACGTAAAAAAAGCAACAGTATAAAACTCCGCTCTTTTAGCACTGCATGTATTGCGAGCAAAGTGAGCTTGAAATTTCACGTAAAAAAGGCAAGAGAGGCTACATACACACTGCGTGCGTTATGCCTTCACTCCACGTTGATATGCGAGCGAAGCGACCTCGAAATTTCACGTAAAAATTGGTGGTAAAACTCATCTGATGGAAGACGTAATGATGTGGAGGAAATTAGCTGTAGTAGTAGTATAATTCTTACTTTGTGGGGGTCCTGCCGAAAAATATCCTCTTCATCCTAATTTTTGGGAGGACAAAATTTTTTTGTACTTTGAAAAAATTTTATTACAAAAATTTGTTCAGTTTTACGTCTAGGAAACGCTTTGAAAGTTTGCATTAATTTCTCTGACACACTGTACACAGGGTGACCTGTAAAGTGACGTCCAAAGACGAAATTCAAATGCCTTATACTGATGGGTATCCGAATTACTAGCATGTATGTTCCGCAAATAATTGTAGTTTCCGAGTTATTCAACATTTCTGGTAGGCTTCTTTCCTTCTGTTCTTTAATTCCGTAAAAGGGCTTTTTGAGAAGTTGTTTTTTTAGCATTTTTATTTCTCGCGCACAAAAAATGGGCTGCCAGTCATGTTTTTCTCATACAACTCGAAAAAAGTTGAATAACTTAAAAATTACCAAAAGTCGCACAACATACATGGGGGTGATTCAGATAGCCCTCAGTATAACGAATACAAATTTTGTCTTTGGTCTTCACTATTCGGACCACCCTGTTTAGACAATAAATACTCTACTTACCTAAGCAAGCGACACAGGCCAGCAAAGCATAATTTTCTATCTCATGTGCACCATTTGGGAGGCTTTCACGGACCTACGGTATTTCATCACTTTTTTATAGTTATAAGATTCGACATATTTGATTAAAAAAACCCTAGATTTAGGTGTGACCGACCCGCTCTTAGCATGTTTTAATGCCATGTAACAACGAGTATTGAAGTTTATCAGGTATCCCATCCCTTTTTAATCAAATAAAATTAATCAAATAGCTGTGACGTCATATGTATAGAAATGTAGAGAAAAGTCGGAGAATGTAGGAAAATGTCGGCGGCCGACTTGCCAGCATCGCTCCCACACTGGATGTATGGAACAGTCGCCGACTGTAGGGAACAGTCCCCGACTTAGGTTCGGGAGCACCTTTACAGGCGGCCGTACACATGGCTCAAGACAGAGAAGTTTGGAGGAAGCTGGTGACGATTATTGCCCAGAAAAGTCACGTCCCTCAGTCATGAGGATACGACGAAGAAGAAGAATTCTACTCGTGGGTGTCGTACAAAGCAACGCGTGATGAGTGGTAAGGCAATACCCCCCAATAGGGGGAGGACCATGTCCAGCAGTAGACTGTTGTGGCTGTTAATCATTGTATCTGCTCCGCACTGTCAGCTACGCCAAACTGTCAAAGTACGTGTTTAATTGAAAGTACTTGGTTTGACCGAGCTCGCTCTGTATTTTACACCTCAATAGATGGCATTAGTCGTTAAAAACAACTCATAAAAACGAGATTCTAGATTTTTTTCTGCCGTGTGATGTCTGCTTAGAATAGCATCACCCCATTTCCTTCCCTTGGGAGTCGTAATAGGCGACTAAGGGACTCGAGGGTGTGTATTGCAATTCTAGGCGTTGGGCTGACAATCTGTCACTATGGCGATACACAAACCCATTTCCGGGTGAGGGGCCGAATCCCCGGATCGTCAGTTGTTTTTTTCGGTCATGACCCTCAAATATTTGTCAGACGTGGCGTAAATGACCGTTTTTTGCGACTGTCTGAGCTCTGCCTACCCTGCAAGGGATTATAGGCGTGATGTGTGTGTATGTGTAGATTTTAAGAAATTATTAAAAAACGGGTGATGGCGCCACTGGGTGGTCGGCGCCATCTTAAACAACGATTTAACAAAATTAAAGCTAGCTAGATCCCAAAATCCCCTACTTACAAAATTTCAAAAAAATCTCTAGAGCCGTTTCCGAGATCCTGATTTTATAGCAATAAATAAATAAATATACAAGCTTTTTTTCTTATTAGATCTACCTATGTAGCTAAAAGTCTTAATATTTTGCTAAAATGGGAGCTTTCGAAAGGGTCAATACTGAAACGTTCAATTAGCTCGAACTAAAATTTTCTTTTAAAAATGGCAATAATTGTTTGCTTGTTATGTTGTGGATGGGACACGGAGTCAACGAACTACTCGATGAATCCATGCTTCAAAGTTTTGCCTGTAATCCAAGGTCAAACTACAAGGCCTACCTTAAACAAACCTCTTCATACAAGGTGTAAAACGAAACCTTGAACCTTGAACACAAGGAGGATGCCGTGTGATGCCGGTTTAGAAAAGCATCACCCCACTTCTTACCCGTGCAAGTCGTAAGAGGCGACAAAGGGTCTCGTGGGTGTGTATTGCAATTTTAGGCGATGGGCTGACAACCTGTAACTATGGCGATACACTGTTCCGAATGACCCTCAAACATTTGTCAAACGTGGCATAAATATCCGTTTTTGCGGCCGTTTGCTCTCTGCCAACCCCCCAAGGGATTATAGGCGTGATATGTGTGTGTGTGTGTGTAGTTCAAGGAGCGAACCAGTTCATGAAACTAAACAACTTTCCCCAGGGAACGAAGGTTGATATGAAAAACTAAAAAAAAAACAAATTTTAATGGACCTCCCATAGAAAATACTCCAACCGACCCAGTCAATTTGTATGCGAGGACCATTTTTTTTTGGAAAAATTTGTTCAGTGTCACTTAAAATATAAGCAGCTAATATTTTTACATTCTGTATAAGTAAACATAACAAATGTCTACCTGCTTATTCAATTTTCTTGGCCAAACTAATATTTTACGGTAGGTAGGAACTTCGCATTCAATATCTTAAGTAAATTTACATAATTCGAGGACAACAGGACAATAATATAATATATACTTTACATACAAACACGTACCTATGTTGTTATATGTGTATCTATTATTATGAAAAGGTTTTTTATTTGCCGTGTGATGTTGGATTCGAAAGCATCACTTCATTTCTTTTCTGCGGCTGACGTAAGAGGCGACTTAGGGACTCGAGGGTTACATGTCTATTGCAATTTTAGACGATGGGCTGACAACCTGTCACAATACAAAATTTTCTGAATGGACCTTTAAATTATTTACGGCTGTTTACGCTGCTGTGTCTGCCCCGCAAAGGCGTGATATATGTATGTATGTATGTATGTTTTTGACATGTTATGTTATGTTTGACACTTTAAATTTTTGACATGTCTTTTTGATATCATGTTTTACTTTTTATTGTAAAATAATGTTTATACAATCTGACGAATAAACGATTCTAATTCTATGTTTTTGTTTGTTCAAATCTGCGTTTCTTTAGAGAATATATACCTACTACGTTCAGTCACAGAATAAATAATAGTACTTGTAGTTCAGTCATGGAATTTCGGTTAATTGTAATACTAGTTAAAATCATTGTCATACTTCCTTTAGTTTGATTAATTAAAATTTTAAGTACTATCATCAGCATATCGACCAACCCATTGAAGGGACCAACTTAAAAAGGTTTGCTTCGTAACTGTATGATAAACCTGTATAAATTGGTCCCTTCTATACAAAAATGTTAAAAAATGTGTTATTTTGTATTGGAGATGGAGGTCAAATTTTTTTCATATTACGACCAATGTTCCTAGGGAAAAGTTGTTCAGTTTCACGACTTGAATCCGCCATAAAAATATTTTGTACTGAACTGAATAGCACTTTATATGGTTCATATGGATTTACATAACATGTGGTTTTCCTATCTACTTACATACATACATACCTACCTTTATCGCTGTATGTAAAGTTTGCATGGTATTGTGTATACAGGGTGTCAGGGACACCCCTCCGAAAACTGATAGGGTACATACAGACCATGAAACTGAACAACTTTCCCCTCGAAACATATGTCAGGAAATCACAAAAAAGATCGACCTCCCATACAAAATCACAATCAGCTGACTGCATTTACTATGGGAAGTAAAAAAAAAATTACGTTACCTGAAGTGTTTTTTATGGGAAGTTGTATAGTTTAATGGTCTGAATGCACCCTATCAGTATTCGGAGCGCTGTCCCTTACACCCTGTATATATCTACCATGCGATCGACAATGCTCTAAGGGTCACTGAATACCTACTTGACTAATGACCCAGTAGTGCACCCGCTGCTTTTTCTCCCTGTTTGGCCGGTAGAGACTGCCGCGTGGCATTAAGCCCGCCTTTTGTACGATGTGCAATAAAATATAAAAATAAATAAATATTGTAAATAAAATATGTACTTTTGAGGCCATGCCATCTACTTCTACATCGCTGAATAAGATAGTAATATACATGTATGTCTATATAAATATGTATTATACATATAATATTTTATATTTTTGTATGTATGTATATTTAAAATTATTTGGTAGGTATTAATATTTAGTTTTGTTAAACTAGTTAGATTTGTTAAGTTAATGATTTTAATGTCTTTTATGTGTTGCCGTTGCTATTAACAGTGTTTTTTCTCTTAGTGTGCACGGTTGCCTAGAAGAGATCGATGAAAGCGATAAGGCCGCCTTGGCTTATATTGTGTTGTTTGTTTTTGTTCCTTCATTAGTTATATTATTAATGTGAGCAATAAAGTGTTTCTGTCTGTCTAGTATTTACGAACTGGCTGCAATTAGGATTGATTCATGGAACTTGTGAAATCCTTGGATTAAATCAGTTTTGACAAAGATCTGTCAGTCAAAGACACCAAGACATTACATGTTTCTAACATATCGTTTTACCAGATTTTCTTTAATTCAATATAAAAGTAAAGTTTAAAAGTTCTCATGGTTTGTTATGATAGAAGCCTCCGCCAGCTACGTTCCCATAAAATCTATCTTACAACTAGTAATACTTAACCTTTACGTTTAACGCATGGGTTTAAGATCCCCGATGCAGCGTCTGTCAAAGTGATTTTGAACCTTACTACTCACACTTAAAGTTGAAACGTATGAAAAAATATAACAACAGTGTGTATACTAGGGGTTAACCCATGAAGTCATTAGAATTCTTTTATATAATTTGACAAAAAAAAGAATATATACCTACTAAGGATTCTAAAGGTTTCTTTTGCTTCTTCAAATGGTAAAGTTTAAAATGTAGAGAAGAGACTCTCGTAACAGTGGCGTGTCCTTTACGCGGAGGAATTGCAACTTAAAGTGTTAAAAAGTGCGAACAAAGAAACACACTCAAGGTGCCGGCTACCCGAGTGAAACATCGTTTTCAATCAACATTAGAGTAACGATACATAACCCTTTTAGAATTTTGAATTTAATGTTCTTATTAGTAATGGACAGTGTACCGAAAAGAGGCAAGATAAGACCATGAAACTGAACTTGGGAAACGTTTATATTAACAAAGCCTCAATAGAAAAGTTGATCAGTTTCATGGTCTGATCATGGTACTTCAGTTATCCAATAAGGGGTTAATCTATGCTTATTCTTTACAATATTATGTAGAACAAGTACAATTGTTGATCCCTTTAAATAAGTGAAACCACTGGTTTAAACGTAACTATCTTAATTTATTATATACAAAAAACAATTAAAAATAACTATTCTCATGAAAGTTATAGACAAGTATCTTCCATAGTATGAATTATTTTGGCTAATAGAACTTACTTAGAACCGTGATTAACCTGGCCAGCCCCATGGCAGTGCCTATATTTTTATTTTTTTATCCCGCCCGAGCCAGTTTTCTATTAGGTCATAACAAAATTGTAATAAAGAAAAAGAAAATTGTGTGATACAAATTCTTTTTTTAGAATGACGGTTCATGACGTCAATAAATGATAATACTATCCTACATTGAATAAAGAATTTTAGTTTCAATTGACGGTAAAAGATTTTTTTTAAATCGGTCCAGTAGTTTCGGAGCCTATTCAATTCAAACAAACATTAAATAAAATCCTGTTTCTAATATTAGTGTAGATTATATAATTATTATTTTAGTGTGATGCCGGCTTAGAATAGCATCACCCGATTTCTTTCCCGTGGGAGTCGTAGGAGGCGACTAAGGGACTTGAGGGTGTGTATTGCAATTTTAGGCGATGGGCTGACAACCTGTCACTATGGCGATACACAATTTTACGAATGACCCTCAAATATCTGTCAGACGTGGCGTAAATGTCCGTTTCTGCTGCCGTTTACGCTCTGCCTACCCCGCAAGGGATAGTAGGCTTGATATGTGTATGTATGTATTATTTTAGTGTAGATTTTTTAAATGCATTATTTAATGTTTTTTGTCGTCTTTTATACCGAGTAAGGGACAGCCCTTCGAATACTGATAGGGTGCATGAAACATAAAACTGGACTACTTTTCCCTAGAAACATATGTCAGGAAACGCCAAAAAAATTACCTTCCATACAAAATCACAATCAGCTGACTGCATTCACTATGGGAAATATGTTTTACGTTTCCTGAAATATGTTCCTAGGGGAAAGTTGTTCAGTTTCATGGTCTGCATGTACCCTATTAGTATTCTGAGGGCTATCCCTGACACCCTATAATACAGTAATGATTAAATGTAATCATTACACTGTTACGAATAATGTGGCGTAGTTGGTACATTTTTAAATGAAAAAGTAGTTATTGTGGCATAACTGTAATAGTTAGACATATAGTATCGCGGACATTATTATAGATATTGATGTCCTCTATAAAACTATACTACATCACTTTGCTTTATTGTCAATAATTTCCACAGCGTACGCGATATAAGATATTTTTTTGATACATTTTTCACACGTTGGGTTACATTATCGAAATTTTCACGCGGATCCCTATTTTTTTGTTGTATAAAATATAGCCTATGTTCATCAGGAATAATATAGGATTCTAATGGTGAAAGAATTTTTAAAATCGGGCCAGTAGTTTCGGAGCCTATTCGATGCAAACAAACAAACAAACAAACAAACAATCAAATCTTTCCTCTTTATAATATTAGTGTAGATTTAGAAAGGAAAGTAATGTTTCGGATAAAACCGTGGATAAAACAATGTGAAGGCACGATTTGACAGGTTGTTCAACCTTTTGCTCTGAGGAAACTTCAAAATTTAATAAAAATGTGTAGGTACTTACATTTAAAATTTAATATAAATATGCACGTAAGACTTATGAAGAAGATAATAATATTGCCAGTCACTTTGTAAACTGAGTAACCTTAAATTAGTGCTGTCAATTTCCGTCAAATAGGTTCAGAAAAGGATAGGAGATATTTAAGTCATGCCATGTTTTATGTAATTTGACGCAAAATACGTGTAATCTGTCAAAATAAGACGACGATGAAAACAATGGCAACTAAATTGACTAGATAGAAAACACTCATTGAGGTTTTTAAACATGACAGGACTTAGATATTTCCCATCCTTATCTAAACTTGTTAGACGAAAAGTGACAGCACAAATGTAAGGTAAGTTAAGAGAATTTATATCTCAAATTGAGGCCATTATGTCTCAAAACCAATTTTATTGTGACGCGATTTGTCGTGTATGAATCGACTAAAGGATGTTATAAATAACACTCAGAAATAAAGTCTAGCAGAGACAAAATATTTTTTTTCGTATTGATATTTTTAAATAACGGTTGAGTGGTATTCAATGTTCGAATGGTAAATTTATATATTTCTTAAATATGTTTTTAGTAAGTGGGTTGGCTACCTTTGCCTTGTTCAGTTTTTTTTTTCTGGTAGGTATGTATTTACTCACGATGAAAGTTTGTACAGTTGTTGACTAGTCATACCTTGTCTTGTAAAATTTTGTCAGAAAACATAATCCTGTACGGGTGAAATTTTAAAAGTGAAAACTCAAGACGGGCTGGTGATAAGGAACAACTTCCCACAAGAAACATAGGTCAAGATACGAAAAAAAAATGGATCTCCCATACATAATTACCGATCAGTTGATTTGAGTTACTATGGACACAATATTTTTGTCATATATCAACCTATGTCCCTAGGGGAAAGTTGTTCCTTATTACCAGCCCGTCTTGACTTTGCGCTATAGGTCACTAGAAAAATTTCTACCTATATAACTTACAGTCCTGAAACTTGACCATAACATCAGTTATTCGCTTACAAGTATGTATCATCTCACAATGATACCTATACACACTACATTGTACACACCCAAATACCGCACCGTGTATAAATTAACGCATGTGTAGGCACTGTGTTCATCGTCACATCTGACGTAAGTCTGGGTTTTCCCATGTGTTATATGAATTATTACAGACTTCCTCACTTCCTCTGATAAAAGCGAAAACAGCTATTTCTTGGTAATATTTAAAACTGGCCGAATATGTATCACTTCCGTGGTTTTCCTCTTGAGCCACTCCATCGTGTGCGTAGGCGTGGTCGATTATGAGGTATTTACATTACCCAACTAGGACTATTACCTGCGTCAATACTAGGACAATCTATTATTAATAATTGTGGCTTTTATTTGTTTGGTGACACGTATTACGATACTTAATATCTACCATGCATCTTTGCAGGGAAAAACGTGAGATTACTATGGACTAACATATCAATGACGCAAAATCGAGCCTATTTTAGGTTTATTTTGAAGAAGAAAATCCTTTTTCCTATAGAAATTGTGCGTATCGAAAAGTTTCGCATGCCTGCGGTTGTCAGAGGACGTTGACTGCACTGTGCAGTCTCAGTGCAGGTACACACAAGTAAAGCCTTGTTTATACTGTGAACTAATACTGTTAACAAGTGTGTACTCTGATTAGACTTAGTCGGACTTATTAGTGATCTGACTAATATCGACAACAGAGATTTTCTAATTGTTCATTACTTAATTTCCTGGTGTGAACTAATGAACTAAGTTGGATTCAATAGTTCCTATAAACAATGGAAAAACCTCCAGAAAAGTTCCGCGCCGAATTAAATTTGTGAAATCTTACATTTTTCCTTCTATTTGTCAAACACAGTTGACAGAATTTTCCGCATTGGAAATATTTTATCACTCAATAGAATAAATACAACGAACATAAAATAAAATGAAGTCACTTCCCGTGTCCCTATGTATGCTAAGATCTTTAAAAGTACGCAGCGGGTATTTTGATTTAGTTTTCTTTAGTAAATAGAGTGATTCAAGAGGAAGGTTTTAATGTGTTTAAATCATGCTAGGATATGGTCTTTTTTCCGCGGGACAACTAGTAGTATATTTTGAATGTAGCACAATTTAAAAATAGTAAATCATTAATTGAAGGATAATTACATAAAAAACAAACATTTTGAAAATTAAAATCACTTAGATATTGTCGGACCAATTTCTGCTAGGTCATTGAAATTTTCTTGGGTTGAAGAACTGCCTATATTAGGGTTGTTATTCACGGGAGGTATTTCCTAAAGCAGAGTACTGTGACTGTGACCGCTGTGACGCTATTTACGCGTGCGTTTTGTTTTGGCACCATGAAGACACGCCTTAGCGCAAAAATATATATCAGCGGCCTGCGCGGGCGCATTCAATGCCACGGCCGCATGCGTGGACGCCAGTCGACCACGACACCTCGCACGGAGCGCACGTTTCCTGCGCTTACCATCATCAGTGATAATGATAACACAACCACCGGTTTTCCTGTGAAACTTGTTAGTGCACTTGTGACTTCAAAACCTTCGATCAATCTGTTTATTCAACTAAAAGGTGCAAAATATTTGGAAAGTTCGTAAAGGTAAGTTTGAAAGTGACCCAATTATACCTACATACGGGTTGAGTGAAGTTTTGGCAATGACAAAAGCCAACTGTTTATAAGTATAAAGCTTTTGTGGCTTGTGTCTTCTACTGTATTTAAAGTATCAAGTTCAAGCAATATTAGAATCTTATTTAAGTTGTTAATACAATATGTAATATGTTTATGACTGTAATTCTTTGATATTATATCTCTATGAGCCTTCACTAATGGTATGGCCAGCCAAAAATACTTGTTCAACCACTAATGTCACACGTGTTACGTGTTTGCTAAATTTATAATATCCCGAAAACCAATCATACATTAGCTGTAGTTCATTTAATAGCACCTCGTAACTATCAACAATAGTTTTTGATTAATCAATGATCAGCAGGTATTTGTCTTCCTAGATCAAAATGATAAAAAAACCGATTTGACGTGACCTTCCATTTATTTTCAATTAGGAAACTATTGTGTCCGATCATTGGTTTCGCCAGATAGCAAAGAAATTAAAGTAATTACATGTCATTAATGTATGATTATTTTATAATGACCCATTGAACCATTGTAAACTTCACCTAAATCTATTTATCAGAAGTAATCAACTAGAGGCAAATATGACCAAACAAGTTTTGAAGGTGAATGTTCCATCAAGCCATCCAAGAAACACGTTTTGGCACAGTTTGACAACTTGTTACCTTTGTTTCAGATGAACACACATTTGTTCCTGTTTGGACTCCTCCTGTGTTTAGCAGCTGTGACGGCTCGACACACGGATCCAGTAGAAATCTCAGATACGGAACCCAGCAGCAACAGTGGCAACAACAAAGCCAAAGGGCATGGGCATAGAAGAAAGAGATACCACATGAGCTATGGATACGACTACCAACCCCCTGCAATTCCTTTCTACTCTCCTCCCAGAAGGGAATCTCACGATAGGAATCAAGATCTGCTCCCGGAGATATACCGACTTTTAGATGAGATTTCAAACTACATCAGACGTCCTCCTCCACCGCCTCAGCCTCAACCGATCTACATACCTTATCCTGTACCGTACCCTATGTGCAACTGCGAAACAAACAACAACAAAAAGAGCTCTAAACCAACAATCACTAGCAGGTTCCCCGACATGGACGATACTAACCAGAACTGGGGAATCATTGACGAAAGTAGCACAGAGGATGAAGGCGATGGATCAAGGCCTCTCTCTTTTGTGCCAATACAGCCAAAACGGCCTCTGAACAGGCCACAGATTGCTTTGGACCATGGAACCCAACATGCAGTTAGTATTTCACACGTACCAAACTAAAATCTCTCTGATAATATCCAAAGAATTGAATATCAATATTAAGCTCAGCCAAATACCAACTTGCCGCTCTTGACTCGGTGGAACGCAGGGCCAAGAGGCTCATAGGCGACATAAAACTGGTGGACACCAAGCTACATAGCCTGGAACATCGCCGCAAGGTTGCCTGCTTGTCGGTTTTTTATAGATTGTACTTCGGAGAGTGTGCTCAAGAGCTTCACGACCTTGTTCCACCAGCTCCCTTCTACCATCGGACATCCAGACGCACCGCCGGATACCATCCGTACCTGGTAGCCATTCCACCAATTCGGACTAAGCGCTTCCAGTCATCATTTATAATGCGCACTGCTAAAGAGTGGAACTCACTACCTGCGTCTGTGTTTCCAAACGCATACAACCCTAATCTCTTCAAAGTAAGAGTGAACAGGCTTCTTCTGGGTGAGCTCGCTCCATCTTAGACTCTGTCTCTGTCCTATGACCTAGACTAGAGTCAAGAGCAAACCCATCATTAATTAAAAAAAAAAAAAAAAAAAAAAGCTTTTTCTACTCAAGCAGGAAGCACAACAAGCCTTGGCAGTCAATTACTTGTATTGAATACCATGTGTATGCACTGCCCACAGTCTCATCAATAATGGTTTTACAATTCACTTGACAAATATGGTTTGCTCCTACAAATTTTTTGGCATGAAGGCTCAAGTACTTATCCTTCAACTTAAGATTGAATAGGCATTCCAACAACATTCTTGTCATAAACTCTGACGACTTTTACAAATGGCAAATTATAAAATGTAGATATCGTGTTGCGGTGTTATAGGTCCACATTTAAAAAATATTAGCTTCCCATAACTTATATAACTAGAGGTAATCAATTTTGGATATAGCGCAGAGATACGCAGGTGTATTTTTTACTATTTGACATAGCGACCCTATCCTTCAGGAGCATTGTTTGTCACCATCAGCACATGCCTGGTGGTTGGTATCAGTCAGTCAAAGTGTTTGTTAGATCGTCGTGGTACGAAAACTAAAGTATTGTTTATGATTGCAGCGCGCACCTGCGGCACCTGCTAAAGTCCCTGACATGTGCGATGTGTTTTCCCTGTCCTGCTGCAGCGGCGACGCCCCCCAGCAGAAGCGCTGCTTCACCGAGGCCGGTTGCGCCGACACCTTCGCCAAAGGCAATGCATGTGACCAAGAACGACTCCTGAAGATCATTGAGGAATACAGCAAAGCTTACGCCCCTGTCCATTGAGAGACCGGTGTTCACGGGACTGTGACGATCAGTATTTTGTTGTCGGCTTTTACTGTGATTGTTCTTTGAATGTACCGTTCTGTTTCTGTTATTATTTAACCCGTTGTTCGCTATGTGTGTTATTCCTTCAAATGTGTTCACTATGATGATCAAATCAAACTTAATGTTTACCTCTTGCAAATACTTTAGAAATAGCACAAGGTCCAACATTAATGCAGATTGCAGAATTACTTGTGGAATTCCATTGACGCGTGCAATGAATTCTTTATAATTATTTCAATCATGGTATCGGTGTTTAATTGATGCTTTCCGAAGCACTGACTAGCATGGACAGTATTATAAAAAAAACAGTCTATAGTTATTAGTGCTATGCTTTTTGTTCATAGTATGCAACGCAAATAATGTATTTTCTAACTTGATGTATTGTCATGAAATTATTATGTATCTGCAACATGTTTTAAATGGACGTCGATTAAACTTTATGTCCGTTTAAAATATTGCGATTATGATCATCAAAAACCTAAACATTCAGATAATGTTGTAGATACCTGTATGAGTATTATTTTGCTGAACGAAAAATGTTTTGGGTTTAACTAGAAACGAAAAATGATTTCTCGAATATTATATATATTTATAGATAGATCAGTTTTAATACTTAGTGCCATGACATCATTTGAACTTTATTGACTTGATCACTATTAAACTTTATCTTTTAGTTTTTAACTTAGTTTACTATGCCTGATATTATCAAACAGGCTACAATTTTACTGATAAAATTCGATTTCCATTGCGTAGTCAGTTTGCCATTCTGATACCAGGAATATGATCCGGCTACGCAATGTACTAAAAATTTTACCTGTAGACTTGTAGCCGGTAGTTTCATATGATAGGGCTCTGGTCGTAGGGTTTATGTTGTTTCTAGCCATTATAATATTTTATTTATTCCTGTCGTTTGTTCGACTTTATGTGTTTGTTTAGAGAATAAGAATAAAAAGCATTTACATATAATTTACATAATGTCTATGTATGGAGTATTTATAGGATTTAAACTCGAATGGCAGCTTACAATGTGTTCCTAGTCTGTAGCGTTATAATTTTGAATTAAAAATTAATTAAATAACACCATACAATAAATAACAGTTTTATGTTTTATTGCTAGTGAGTCTGCCTTGCCACAGATAATATAATACTACACCTTGCTAGCGTGTTCACTATAGTAACGTTATATGCCGTATGATTAACCTGGCTAGCCCCGAGGCAGTGCCTTTTTTATATTCCACGCGAGCCGGTTTTCTTTCAAGACAATACAAAATTGTTATAAAAAGAAGAAAATTGTGCACAACTTTTTTTACAATGACTGATCATGACATCCATAAGTGATAGTACTATCCTACATTAAAATAAGTTAATTTCATTAAATGTTTTGGTTGGCTATGGCAGCTAATTTGCCACCATATGACCGACGTACGACGTAGCACAAACAAACTCTCAGATTTATAATATTAAGTACGGATGGATCTCCTAAATCCAAGGCTTACATGTCATCAAGGCGATGTTTACGACAAAATTTTGATCCATTTAATAGAAGGCATATGATAAAGGAAGGTCAGCTATGCTGCTGCATCTCGATTTAACCAGTTAAAAGATTAACATGTGCTGGTTGATTATAAAAAACTAACTGAATACAAACTAATTCCTTAATTGTGAACTGGATGAGGTATTGAGCTATTCTTATAATAAAAAATCTCAATCAATCAAAAATAAATCAAATATGTATATAAAGCCTTCGTGTGTAAAGCCTTAGATCAGCATCACCCCATACTACACGTGGGTGTCGTAAAAAGCGAAGCGAAACGTTAAGTAGGCAGGTACGTGGTAAGAAGATATCATCTTACACACACGTATCACGCCTTTATCCCTTGCAGGGTAGGCCGACCGTTAACGGCCGTAAAATACGATCGCTATCGCCACGTCGGACAAATATTTGAGGGCCGTATTAGAAATCGTGTAACACTATAGTGACAGGGTGTCAGCCTGCGCCTACAATTATAATACATATGAAATCATCGAGTCCCGTAGTCACCTGAACCCTGTTACGACATCTCAACCCTGTAAGATACATATACACATATTACGCCTATAATCCCTTGCGGGGTAGGCAGAGCACAAAACAGCTGCAAAAACCGACATTTACGCCACGTCTGACAAATATTTGTGGGTCATTCGAAAAATTATCGCCTTATTTTAAATTGCAATACACACCATCGAGTCCCTTAGTCGCCTCTGATGACTCTCAAGGGAAAAAAATGGAGTGATGCTATTCTAAGCCCGCATCACACGGCACGGTATATATTTACCTAGAAGTAGACAACGATTTGACAAAAGAATATCAACAATATTGGATAAGTACCTACTTAATAGATCTTGTCTTGGTTTTATGGACATGAGCTAGTATTGGTAGCTCCAAAACTATGCTTCTTGTTCTTTATCGTGAGGGCCACCGAGTCGTTCAACGACCCGATAAATCCAAAAGTATTAATAGAATAATTTCAAATGCGCGATATTTTTTTAAACATTCAGCAATGAATAGAAATTGGAATGGTATAAATTATTATAATATCAGTAAATTATTTTCATGACACACATATATTATGACACATACATTAAATTAAACTGTTAATTAACTGCAGCGACAACACATGAATAGGGCATATAAATGCGCGGGAAAACCTATTACTTGTTAAATTGGTTCGCCATTGGCCTGGAAAGATAACAGTTATTTGTCAAACAAAGGTGACGGTAATGTGCTAGGTGATTAGTTTTTGAATTGTAAAGCTTCCAAAATAGAAACTAATCACCTACTTAATTAGGGGCATAAAGTGGTTACAATGATTCAACCTGTACTATTAATATATGTGTCTTTTTTGCGTGTTATCTACTTAGGTCCTCCTACCCTACAACTATTCTCAGCCTGACTGCAACATGCAGAACAACTTTAAGATAAGATAAGAATACTTGAATCTTATTGCACAGAAAAAAATCATAGTATTAACACAGAGTACAAATACGCAGCCAAGCAGTAATTTCTTCCAGGCTACTTTGAGGCACAACTGAACTGAAAATCTCTAAACTTTGCTCAATATAGGCTCAAACATTATGGGCTTATGATCGGTTTTTGTGAAAACAAAAAAAATATCGAACAAAAGTTGAAAAGTTTTATAGGATTAGTAAAGTCACGAGAAGCTTTTCACATTTTCCATAAAACTCTGTGGAATTGCAGACGAGATGTGTCTATCTAATACGAATCACCCAGCCAACACAATATAAAAGCAAACTGGTGACCACAGAACCATATTTTTATAACTGTTATATATTGTATACTGTAATCCAATTTACACATTTCGGATTTGTTTTCATTTTTTGTGGCTGGCTGTGACAGTGTTATATTCTTTTATATAGCAACGAACGCTTTCTAAAACAACAAAAAAACTTGAATTCATGACCTGCTGCAACATCGGATCGTACAACACGTGCATAAAATCAACGTGCTTTTTATGTACTCTACTAGAAGTACAACAATCCACTGCTGGACATGGGCCTCCCTTACTGGGGGGGTATAAGCTCACCACGCCTGGCAGGCGGATTGGCGAGCGCAGTGCAAGGTGTAATAAATATTCACAAAGAAAGCTGCTGACCATTCCCCGTATTCATCCCTTAGTCGTCTTTACGACACCCACTGGTAGAAATAGGTTTCTATGTATTCTACTGGCACATAATCTGATAGTAGATTAAAATATGACCCTAGATAATAAATCATAAATATACATACATACACACACATATCACATAATCTCTTGCGGGATAGGAAGAGCGTAAACGGCCGCAAAAAACTGACATAATATATGCCACGACTGACAAATAGTTGAGGGTTATTCGGAAAATTGTGTATCGCAATAGTGATATGTTGCCAGCCCATCGCCTAAAATTACAATACACACCCTCAAACCGATAGTCGCCTCTTACGACTCCCACAGAAATAAATGGGGTGATGGTATTCTAAGCCGGCATCACACGAATCATAAATATAACAAAAAATAATTGCTCTTTACAGTTTAACATGTGAGATAATCCTTTCAATGAACTCATTTCTAATCTTATCTGGTTAATTTTAATAATGTTTAGGCTGACCTTCCTAAGGTGTCATTCGTTGGTTTTGGAGCAAAAGCAGTAAAACTCACAAGGCCTTGTCGTGTCATTCGCAGTGGAACGTTGCGTCACCATGAGTCATCTTCAGATTAGTATACAACCCTACCATGTGACTACTATGTACGATCAATGTGCACAAGATAACGTAGTGTGAGTAATGAAATGACTAAATGAATTCATAAGTTTGTTTATTTCCTTCAGGCCCTTGGCCTTTCATAATCAAGATAAAAGACGTCTATTTTAATACGATAGATGAGGTCAAAATAGTGTAAATAATTTTATGTTATTGAATCACCTGGAATAAAATAGGTATAAGACGAATTTTGTTTTTTAATAACGAACGCATAAAGAAAAAGAACGGATTCTGCCTTAAGAAAATACATATAAAATTACAAAAACGAAGAGTTGCTGCGATGGAATTTGTGATTTTTTGGAAAACGTGTCATTGATTATGATTTTCAAATACCGAAATATAGGCCTAGTATTACCTAGGTATGTATTGTCTATGGCAGATTCATTTGGTCGGCATCAATAGTAATGTATGCCACCAAAACAATTTAGAACACATTGGACTAGCCGTGTTATTAAAAAATTAAAATAAATTAAATTAAATATGTTTTATTTCAGGCACAGACCCATAATTAATAACACAATTTTACAGTTTGTAGTAATTAAAGTAAAATAGTAAAATTCAAAGAATTGATTACAAAATAAATAAATAAAGCAATATTTACAAGAATGTAGGTATGTCAAATATATATTTATAAATCAGCACAGGAACACAGCTTAACTAATGTTATCAATCAGTCATTGAATGAGGTACAAAACGTGTGGATGTGGGCATTTTACATATGTCATCATTTTTCATAATGCTACAAAATGATTTAGAGTTTTGAAATACAGTTGTTAGTATGACCTTTACAATTTCATTGTCACTATTAATAACTCTTGTGTGAAAAGAGGATTTCAATCTTCGTAGAAGTCATTCACCCTTGTTTAATATTTAGCGTTGTTATGCTGGGGTGAGTTAGGTATTAATGACGGTCTATGAATGCGGCGCGGTGCTCGATCGCACGCGTCTAGAGATGGGCAAGTATCCGATAATTACTCGACCGTGAGTAAATATCGGATAAATATCCGATAAATACTCCAATGTACTCAAAATAGTGAGTATTTATAACTTATAGTTTAAAATATTCTATTTTGTATTTTATTTAACCGATTTGTGTCAGATAATTTATTTATGCTGTTTTTGGTGTGGATAAACAAGCCTTAAAAGTTATTTTTTTAGTAAAAGCATATTAATAATAATATAAAAAAATATTTAAAAATAATATTTTACAGAGTTATATATTCGTTTATTTTGTAAAATTTGTTTCGTATTGCCTATTTGCCCCAAAATTTTAAATTCTCTCACAAGACATGGGTTGGCTGGAAGAGATCTCTTCTTTAGAGATAAGCTCGCCTTTGCGTATTTTTTTTGTGCAATAAAGAATATTATATATGACGGAACGGCCGAAAATCAGATAGTAGGCTTGCAGCTATAATTAATTTTAACATTAAGATCAGGACGCGAAGTACCAAAACCAAGGAACGATGAAAGGTCATTTGAGCCTTGCGCAACGCCCGATCGCTCAAACAACACTCACTCGGAATCTCTCTGTTCCCAAAAATGCCTTTAGCCAAACCACTTGACACAATATGTCTACTACATGCTTCGACCGACGCCAACGCATAGGTACTCAATTAATGCTCTTTCCATAAAATACATCAAAAAGTGCACTTTACTTCATTCCTCAGGTTTAATACCTCACGCTCCGACACGGCCTTCCTGACTTACACACGTCCTCGTGTGGTCACAACTTTCCATTTCCCAGTATCGTTCGGTTATCCTGACAGACATACTTTAGCTTATTATAGCCCATAAAACCATAATGATCTGGCTAGACTCCTGAACTGAACAAAGATCTAGTTGTTCACAACAGTTCGCTTCGTTCCTTTGAACATGTGAACAGGTCTATATCGATGAACTGCAAGAACCGAAAGCAGCTCAGCATTCATTGCGGCTTTAAGTATCTTTGATCCAAAGTACTTGCTAAGTTAGCTATCCTGTTTGGTACTTACTTACTTACTTCCTAATACTTGTTTGTTAAATTTGACTTGGTATTCATAACAACAAATCTATTATCTCCAAATCGTTCAAGTATTTTTCACGTTTGTGTTATTATTTGCTAAATAAATAAACAGGCCCATATTCATTTGCACTTCAAAAACTTCTCATAAGCCATCCAATACGTTTTTACCCTTACATGATTAGTAACTATGCACTGTTTTACTGTGCTGTCGAACTTAACAGCTAAAGAAACAACATTTATCAGAAACTCATTATTATTTCAACTTTGACATTAAGGTTACGGGTTTAAAGTGACAGATTACAAGTTGAGTGTGAACCATAAATTTTCAACCCACTTGAACCAGCCGTTTTCGTCGCTTTCTGATAACTTAAATCACTTTACTACTTATTGAAAGACAAGTGCCCATAAAACAATATTCTAACTTGAATACAATACAATAATTGATACGAGTACCGCAATAAAGTCTTTTGTTGCATCTGGCCACCGTCGCAACGGTCACAGAGCTTCCCCACCATGGGTCACTCAACACTGTCAATCACAGTCACAGATCCCCGCCACGGATCTCAGGCCGACACCACCACCTTGTGGCACGCCTACTGGTAACACCGGTTACCTGGAGCGACATCATACATAACAGTAATGACCACAGTAATCACCTACTTGGTCAAGTATGATGCCCTCAACGAAACCATGCGTCCATCAAAGACACCATCTGATCACACAGATCAGCAAAGCGGATGGTGAATGAGCCACTGCAGCTGGCCACTCACCCGATCAGATCATAGTTCCCCGGGCTATATCTGACCCAACACAACATGAGACCACACTGTCTCCACAATTTGAGACCACACTGTCTCCACCATGGCACGCGCTCCTCCCGCAGAGGTCTTAAGTCAGAGTCAATAGGTAGGTACGTACGGTGATCACAGTCATAGTATATCGTCGTGAGGGGTCGGGAGGACAAACACGTCCATCATTGCCAGCAACAAAAACTTTAACAGCTACTATCATCTGATTAATTATGCAATTTTATGGGTACTTTACTTTCGGGCATTTTAGCTTTCTAATCCAAGCAAGGCACATAACAGCTATATGAAGATAGCCAGATTACGTTTTCCTGCTCAAGAAAGCAAATCAATATTACTTAAGCAAATCACTATAGCCATACGATTCAGTACTTCTAAAATGAAAACATAAGTCCATTTCAAAATGCAACTTTTAACAATCGTTTCTATTATCACATTAGATCCATTCAATGCTTATCAGATTAAAAATAGGTAATTCTTATTACATTCCACCTTTACAAAGCATGTATTAATTTTAACTAAGCACTGCTTTGAGAGCTTAATTTTCATAAATTGCTTCACCGAGTAGGTGATTTAATATTTCTCAATTAATCTTCCAAGTTGACAAAATAACTTAATGAAATCTATTTTTAAATGATAGGTACCTAATTAATATCACGTACCAATACTCAAATATCAATTGCATTCAATATGCAATTTACTATTTACCTACTTCTTTCGTCGAAGTCAGTGCTATAAAATTCTATATTACTTACACAACATAGCCACGTAATCTATGCTTTAACTACATCAACCCATTGTATCCAACAACAAACAGTTTTTTTTTTGTTTTGTTTTTACCGAATCAAGATATTAATGCGGTTCACGCAGAAATATACACAACGTCCTTCTCCAGCTGCTCTATTGATCACCAGCACGGCAAAGCACTACGTTACCTTAATAAAAATTATTACTTCATAATTGAATAACGCTATACGCATTTAAGTAAATCTTCATAAGTTACTTACAGTCATGATCATGCTTAACCATGTCATTGTCATGTTTGTTTCTAAATCCCTTATGATATAAGTTAATTAACAAAAGAGTTTTTGCCAGACTTGCATAATGAAAACAATACAAAGAACTCGCTCATTTCTCCGAATACTATGGTAACATGTGTTGAACCACGGGTATCAGTAATACGCGTGGCTACAACCCTCAGTCATTTTGGACATCAATGTCCCTTTTAGAACAATGCTTTTTTTATACCTCTAAGATAACATAATAGAGCTACAGCAATGCTTTAAAATGTTTTCTGAACTATAAGGAAATACCATAACCATTATGATTATTTATTAGCCATTCATTAGTTTTAAAACTCAAGTGTGTTTCTCACAAACGAAATAAAAATCCAACGCGAGAGTGATTCTCAAACTGAAAGTTGTAGAGAACAATGTCTTCTGGCAATAGGTACAGTACTTAGCATTCCCGGGACTCTGAACCAGCAACAAATTGTTCAGTTTTAAAAATACATGTCTCATGAAAATCAAATAGGTACGTACATTCCTTTCGTACAATATCTATGTTAAAATTCAAATCACGTTTATTGCAAACAACAAACACAAAATCTTTTCTTCTTCCGAAAATTGCTCTATCTTTATAGGTACCAACTACTCAAAAGCTTTTATTTCAAAAGTTTTGTATAAATTCATTTCTGCACCAGGTAATATTAAATATCAATTGCAGTAAAGATTGAGAACCAGTCGCTATTCCCAAACTAAAACACAACGCCTTGGTTCTCATAGGTACTTGAAAAGACCCTTTTTTTGTCTCCACCAATATCAAATAGCCGTCCCATAGTTTGACTTTAGGTTTGTTAAACTTAGTTCTAAAAATAGACTGATTTATCCATTTCCAAAAGTTTAGAAACACGCTAAATAATATTTTACTGTAACGATACATGCGTCACTTTATTAACAAGTAGTAAGTAAGCACTAATGCAATGCAAAAATTGCAAAAGATCACAAATACTTCTTTACACAGTAAAATACGAAATCAAAACTTCCAGACTAGGCCAAGAATTGAACCTGAACCTTCATGTTCCTTGAAACAGTCTACCAACTGTGCCAACGAAAACGAAATACGTGTGCAACTAACTGTACACAACAAAACTAAATCGTGTTTCTTTTTATATTTGATTATTTCCGATTCCAGAGACATCTTCCTATCATCACAACGTCATCCATTGACAAAGAAATTAATTAAACTTTTGTTTTTGTGAATCTAATTCATTATCCAAAATAATTATTTTATCAAGTGATTTTTCATCAAACAATAATGCCAATTAAAATCCGATAAAATTGACGCCAGTCCAACTTAGGTCCACTTTTATAAACAAATTCAGTAGATTAACGTGTGGCAATCATTACCGTACTAAAATAATAATTATGACACAAACTGAAAATTGCCATCAGTTGCAAATGAACATTACTAATGCGCAGCAAATAAAAATCATCAGCAACCAATAACATCAGATCACTAGAATATATTAGTATGGAAAGAACTGGCCTGAATTATTTGTGGTCCAAGAGCATTCTTTGCAATCTGCATTTCCGCTTACAACTGGTATCTTCGCCACGAAAGTCATTTTAGTCACGATCACTGGGTCCACAAGTCTATCACTATGGCACTACATTACAGTTTGTAGGTCTCAATCCCACTTCTGATGACGGAACGGCCGAAAATCAGATAGTAGGCTTGCAGCTATAATTAATTTTAACATTAAGATCAGGACGCGAAGTACCAAAACCAAGGAACGATGAAAGGTCATTTGAGCCTTGCGCAACGCCCGATCGCTCAAACAACACTCACTCGGAATCTCTCTGTTCCCAAAAATGCCTTTAGCCAAACCACTTGACACAATATGTCTACTACATGCTTCGACCGACGCCAACGCATAGGTACTCAATTAATGCTCTTTCCATAAAATACATCAAAAAGTGCACTTTACTTCATTCCTCAGGTTTAATACCTCACGCTCCGACATATATTAAAAGGAGCGGATAGTAGTTTAACTCGAGTACCTTTCCGGTTTTCATACTTACGTGTAATGATACGCCTGATAATCAATGCAGCAGTCGTACGTATAAGCGCGTCTGCGTTTGTGAGTGAGGATTCGACACGTTGTATGAAGATATCTTACTACCCGCTCTTTTTAAAACAGATGAGTGAAAAAACCAACACTTGCATTCCAAGCGTTAAAAGAAACATAGCGCTCTATATCTATCTCTTTTTTACGTGTATAGTGCTGTCACACTCGCAACAATGGGTAGAATATTTTTGTGTGCTGGTCGCACGCGCCGCATATGATATCGTTTGGACACCAGTTGCTCTTCGGCTTTGTTACGAAGCGGAATATTTTAGTGCGTGTCTTTGATTTTTGTCGACCCGGCTTTTTTTTTATTTGCTGATCTTGTTTTGATCGATGAGTAAGGCTTGATAATTAACGGACTTCGGATTAACAATTTTTTTTGTACATAAAATATCAAAAACGTACTAATATTATAAATACTCATCATTTGAGTGCATACGAGTATTTACTCAGTAAATATCCAATCTTCTGAGTAAATACTCAGATGAGTAGATTGGATATTTGTCCACCGCCCATCTCTACACGCGTCGCTCTGGGCGTGTGTTGTCCCTTTCTCACTCGCAGGGCGAGACTGGCGACGTGCGCGCAGACCGCCTGACTGCGCCAAGCGGTGATTTCTGCACCGCGGTCAGTCACTCAAAACCGTTCGGACGGGAGGGTATCGTATTGTGCGGATTTCCCGCCACGCGTTTTGTGATGCCGCGTGTAATGGACGATTCAATTTGAGATCGCGCGTGTTGATGCATCGTATTATTGCGGTTCTCCTGGGTTATACTAGAATACCAGGCTTAGTGATTGTTGGATGTCTCGACGTCTTCCACGTGAGCGTCGCGTTGAATAGGCATCAAGTGGCCATATCGGCTCGCGTTTGTACGACCCAAATTCGGGTTGGGTCACGCGTAATGACTAATATCAAAGTGAAATACGAACAGAAGCTGTGAGTGGTTTGAAGTGAATAACGCGCCAAGGCTGTAGTGGAATGCTGGGTGTCGATATCTTTTCCACCCAGCCCTGTAAGTACCAACGGAATCCCTATTTGATCCATTCCCTGTACTTCCTTTCTCCGTTGGGTATTTTATGCATTTGCGCCGGCGACGTGACTGTAAGTGTGAAACCTAGTTGTTTTAGTATAAAACTGTTTCTTTGTGTTAATGGTGTGTTCCCTTTAGTCATATTTGTTGTACCATATCATTGTGACTCCTTAGTACGAATTGCGGAATTCGTGGGGTGATATAATTTGGAGGTACTTACTTATAATCTAGTGTTTATACGTGTGACGTAACGCCAGATCGGCAGACGGTATTTACTACCGACTTGAGTTATGTAAAGGTCAGAACACATCATTTGCCAATTTCACTCAACTTAGTTAATTAAGTTAAATAGATTTAGGTTCACGTTTAATTCATAGTATGCGCTGCTATATTGTGCAGCGTATGCTATTTAGCGCTGCGTAACGCGGCCATTGTCTGCCTTCAGTTGAACTCCTGGTATTTTACTAGAAATTTACCTGTGTAAATCGCTTCCACTGCGGGAGTTTAGCTTGGAATTAGACAATTTTTTGGTAGCAGAGCGTGGTTCAGAAAACCACTAGATTTAAGATTATTTTAGTATAAGATTTTTAATCTACCTACATAAAAAAATATATATATATTTATTGTGATTGTAGTGTGTGCCCTGTGTAGAATATCCTATCGGTAGGATCAGGGCCAATCAATTAGTGAATTGCTTGTTATTATCGTTGTGTTTACCCTGTGCGGATATCCTAACGGTAGGATCAGGGCCGATTGTCTATTATTTTTTTTTATTGTAAGGTTCGGTGTTACTTTGAGTTGGTACCATGGCTCCCACAATTACACAGCTTCAGGCAAAAATTAGAACGCACCTAATTTGGTTCGCGACTAAGCAGGCGATGGTCGGTCGCGGGGACCGAGAGGACGCACTCATCGCTTGTGCGCAACGGATTGACGAACGGGTCGCGGAGGTGTTGGATTGCCTCACTGGATGCGAGGAGTTATTTGATGGGACGCCTGATGAGGAGGTCAAACTTACGGTCCGGACGAATGTGACCCAGTGCATGGAGATGGGGCAGGAGATCCAGCAGGCAGCTGCTGTGGTCACCAGGCGTAGGGCTGGGGAGCCGGACCCACCCCATGGTCCGCGGGGACCGGGGGTGCAAGTGCCCCTGCCGGCTGTGGCGATTCCGGTCTTCCACGGGGACTACACGGATTGGACCCGATTCCAGGATCTGTTTGACAGTGTGATTCATAACCGCACTGACTTGCAGCCGGCATATAAAATGGCACAATTGATGGCCAAGCTGCAAGGTGAGCCCCATGAGCTGGTAAAGCATCTACCAGTCGATGATGCAAGTTACGAGACGGCTCGCGGTTTGCTGATCGAGAGATACAGCAACAAACGTCTCATGATTGACCAACTCCTGGAACAGTGGCTCACCGTGCCGACCATCACACGAGGGACGGACCTCAGGGCCAAGGTCCTCAACCCTGTCTGCGTTGCAGTGAACGCTCTTGAGAGACAGGGGATGCCGGTGTCAGGCTATGATTATATCCTGGTCCACACGTTGTTGCGCCGCCTGCCGAGCGACATGGCCGCTCGTTTTGAACAGTCACACGGAGGTAAGACATCTGATTACCTCCCGACCTTCGAGGAGCTCAAGTCCTTCCTCGAGGCCGAGTGCAGGCGGGTAGATGCCCAATTTGGAGAGTCGCCTCACGCGGAGTCTGCGGCTGCTCGCCGCCCGGAACGGCCGGGTGCACAGGCGCGAGACGGTAAGAGTAGGCCACCCAGGCGATACAATGTCGCTAATTTGGAATCGAGGTGTGCCTACTGCAGAGAGGCGGGGCATCAGGTGACTGCGTGTGAGGAGTTCGCTGCACAGCGGGTGCAGAAACGTCGTGGTGTGGTGCAGCAACGGCGTTGGTGCTTTAGGTGTATGGGGCCGCATCAGGTGCGAGAGTGCCCATCAAGCACCAACTGCAGGTACTGCCAGGGTGCCCACCATCAGCTCCTATGCATGAACCGCAGCGGAGATTACGGAGGCAGAGCTGACGCGGGTCAGCGGACGGAGTCTGCCCTACCTAGACGGGAGCAACGCTCCCCACCCCCTCCAAGGAGGAGTCCTCTTCCACCAGGGTTTCAGGGACGAGGCCAGGGACATCAGCAGGTGATGCCCCCTTCACCACGCGCGAGACAGTCACCACCTCGGCAGCAGGTGCCGGGACAGGGTAGGTGGTCACAGGTCCAAGGTCAGGGGCACCCATCACAAGTACGTGATGCTACGGGCGGGTGCCAACACCAGGGCCAGTACATGCAGTACTCGGCGGGTCTGAACAACATGGTGAGTTCCCATGACCCACGCATGCCTCTCCCCTTGGCTGAGCACCCGCGGCTACAGGCGCATCCACGGTACGCGCGCCTGCCGCAGGGTTACTATAGGCTGCCAGCCATGGCGTACAGGACCAGAGGTCCCTATCAGCAGGAGTGGGACCCACTCGAAGGTGTACGGAGAGAGGGGACCCACCCGCAGGACGCGGACACTCCGCGCTTAGATTCCTGCTAGGTAATCGCCGCCTACACGCCAGCTTCGGCCCCCCGGCCAATTACGGTATTGTTGCCTACGGCAATGATTTGGGTATGGGGATACGGTGGCCGCAGCATACAGGTAAGAGCCTTGTTAGATACAGGGGCTCAGGGTTGTATTGTGTCTAGTAAGCTGGTGAGTAGGCTACGCTTAAATATAAGGCCCACAACGGATGGGGCTGTAGGTATTGGAGGTGTAGATGTGCCTGACGTTCGGGGTCAGGTGAAATTCGAGTTCACATTAGGTAATACAGGTACAGGGGTCAGCTATCATGCCTCAGCAGTGGTGCTGGATGATGTGGTAGGGAAACTTCCTCAGGTTCGGTTACCGTCAACGGTACGAGGGTTAACCACAGGCTTAGAGTTAGCTGATCCTGAATTTGATACTCCTGGTACGGTGGACGTTCTCCTCGGGTCAGACGTCCTCGGGAGATTCTGGTGTGGCAGAAAACGGGTACTTCAGCAAACTGGTTTAGTGGCCGTTGATACCACAGGGGGGTATGTTATTTTTGGCCCAGTTTGGAGACCTCAGGACCTACCAGAGGGCGATACGGTTCTCTATGGTAGTGTGTTGTCGGAGGTGCTGCAGAGGTTTTGGGAGTCTGAGGAGCCACCCACAGCGGATAGACGGAAGCCAGAGGATGACGAGTGCGAGCTGTTCTATCAGTACAACACTGCACGAAGTTCGTCAGGTAGGTTTGTTACCAGGCTGCCATTTCTCCCAAACCGCCCCTCCTTAGGTAGTTCGCGACAGATCGCGGAACGGAGACTACTGGCTATGGAGAGAAAGATGAAGCGAGATGCAGCACTTCGGCAGAAGTATATCGAATTCATGAGGGAGTACCTAGAGTTAGGCCACATGTCGGTGTCCAGCATAGATTGGAGGTGTGTCGAGCATTACTACATACCACACCTGGCTGTTTTGAAGTCACCGGAGGCGAAGATACGGGTAGTGTTTGACGGTTCTGCTCCTACATCGAATGGTGTGTCTGTGAACCAGTATCTGCACGCGGGTCCCAAGTTGAACCGGGACATTGTGGACATCCTCACAGATTTTCGGTTGCACCAAGTAGCGTTCGTCGCAGACGTCAAAATGATGTTTCGCCAAACAATTATACACCCGGATGACCGTCGGTACCAGCTGATTTTGTGGCGTGAGAGCCCTGACGAGCCGATGGTCACTTATGAGCTTAACACGGTAACGTATGGTCTGAAGCCAAGTCCGTTTTTGGCAGTACGCACGCTGCGAGAGTTGGCCGCACAGGAAAGGGTAAGATTCCCTCGAGCCGCAGCAGTACTGGATCGCGACGTCTACGTGGATGACATCTGCACGGGTGCAGATAGCGTGCAACAAGCACTGCTACTACGAGACGAGCTGATCGCGATCATGGAATCAGGAGGTTATGAGTTGCGGAAATGGCTGTCCAGCTGTCCAGAGCTCCTGGCCGGGTTGCCAGGTGAGTTCCAGCAGGACCCGCACCTTTTCGAGAACCCGGACAATAATAATAATAAAATAATAATAAATAAATCTTTATTTAAACACAATTAAGGCTTAACTAAAACATGGCCGAAGCCTCCTTTTAAGCTTTTATTGCCTGTGGCAGGAGACTTCAAAGACAAGACAATCCAAATACGTTGAGCATCCTAGGGGTGCAATATAGGCCAACGCATGATGTCTTTACGTATCAGATCGAGCCAGACCTTTTGCAGAAGACTTGGACGAAGCGTTCGGTATTATCGACGATCGCCAGAACTTTCGATCCTAACGGGTGGATCGCACCGGTGACGTTCATGGCGAAGTGCTTCTTGCAAAGGTTGTGGATAGCAAACTTGGGTTGGGACGACCAGCTCTCCGGAGAGCTGTTGAATGATTGGACCAAGTTTGTGACCACCTTACCAGGGATCGTACGCATCGCCATACCTCGCAAATTGCTCCCATCGGTGGGATGTAAGGCTACCCTACATGGGTTTTGTGATGCCTCGGAGCGAGGGTACGCGGCAGCTGTCTATTTGCGGACAGTCAGTTCAACGGGAACTGTAGACGTGCGTCTAGTTATGGCCAAGAGTAAGGTGGCTCCGGTTAGGACAAGATGGACCATTCCAAGGTTGGAATTGGCGGGAGCAGCGCTTCTCACGCGCTTGCTACATCATGTCGCTAGTAATCTACGCGGTACCATCACTTTGGATGAAACGGTGTACGCATGGACCGACAGTAGGATAGTTCTGTGCTGGTTACAGACGTCGGTACATACTCTTGAGGTTTTCGTGGCAAATCGGGTGTCACAGATTAAAGGATCGGAAACTCCGTTGGTATGGAGACACGTATCGGGAGAACAGAACCCAGCGGACTGCGCCTCACGGGGATGTAGGGCCCCTGATTTGGTAGGTCACTCACTGTGGTGGGGACCTCAGTGGCTGACTGAGTCACCTGAGAGATGGCCATACAATGAGTGCGGGTCACCGCTTGGGCCACCTGATCGAGGTTTGCGACTGAACGTAGGGCAGATCGTACCTAAGCCTAGTGCGGCTTTCTTGCTGGAACGATACAGCTCCCTCGACAAACTTCTAGGGGTGACAGGTTGGATCAAACGGTTCGTGAACAACTGTAGAAAACCTCAAGCAGAACGGAACTTGGCACCTGTCCTCTCGCCTGCGGAGCGGAATGCGGCTCTAAGTTTATTGGTTAGGGTCGTCCAGGCGGAACATTTTGAGGAAGAGGCCAGGCTGCTCAGGGATGGCCGTGGAAAGCTGAAGGGAGGTCTTGTGCGCCTCAACCCGTTCGTGGACGAGCATGGAATGCTCCGGGTTGGAGGTAGACTTCGGAACGCTAACCTGCCCTTTTCAGCACGGCATCCGCTGTTACTCCCAAAGAAGGGACCTTTGGTAGAACTTATAGTTAGGGATCGTCACCAGAAAAACTCGCATGCGGGCTGCAATGCACTTTTGGCTATTCTGCAGCGCGAGTTTTGGGTCTTGTCTGGACGACGTACGGTACGGAGCATTGTGTTTCGGTGCTTGCCTTGCTATCGGTTGAAGGCAGCCACAATGCAACCTCAGATGGGAGACCTCCCACCGGTGACGGAAGCCTGGACGTTTGCGGGTGTGGGAACGGACTTTGCGGGGCCTTTTATGGTAAAGGCATCACGCCTTCGCAACGCGAAGTCAATCAAGGCTGTTTAATTTAGCGTTGCTATGCTGGGGAATCAGTTAGGTATTAATGACGGTCTATGAATGCGGCGCGGTGCTCGATCGCACGCGTCGCTCTAGGCGTGTGTTGTCCCTTTCTCACTCGCAGGGCGAGACTGGCGACGTGCGCGCAGAGCGCCTGACGGCGCCGAGCGGTGGTTTCGGCGCCGCGCAGTTAGTCTCTCAAAACCGCTCGGGCAAGCGTATTGTGTTTTGTACGGATTTCCCGCCACGAGTTTTGTGATGCCGTGTGTAATGGACGATTCAATTTGAGATCGCGCGTGTTGATGCATCGTATTATTGCGGTTCTCCTGGGTTATACTAGAATACCAGGCTTAGTGATTGTTGGATGTCTCGACGTCTTCCACGTGAGCGTCGCGTTGAATAGGCATCAAGTGGCCATTTTGGCCCGCGTTTGTACGGCCCAAGTTCGGGTTGGGTCACGCGTAATGACTAATATCAAAGTGGAATACGAACAGAATCTGTGAGTGGTTTGAAGTGAATAACGCGCCAAGGCTGTATTGGAATGCTGGGTGTCGATATCTTTTCCACCCAGCCCTGTAAGTACCCACGGAATTCCTCTTTGATCCATTCCCTGTACTTCCTTTCTCCGTTGGGTATTTTATGCATTTGGACCGGCACGTTGACTGTAAGTGTAAACCTGTTTATTCGTGTTAATGGTGTGTTCCCTTAGTCATATTTGTCGTACCATATCATTGTGACTCCTTAGTACGAATTGCGGAATTCGTGGGGTGATATAATTTGGAGGTACTTACTTATAATTTAGTGCTAATACGTGCAACGTAACGCCAAATACCGGTAATAATAGGCGAAATTAGTATTACGTTTTGGTTGCATAACATATAAAGGCCACCACACATCTGATGAACATTGGGTACACGTGAATTAATTTGG
Organism: Tuta absoluta; assembly: GCA_027580185.1. Taxonomy (NCBI): domain Eukaryota; kingdom Metazoa; phylum Arthropoda; class Insecta; order Lepidoptera; family Gelechiidae; genus Tuta; species Tuta absoluta. The sequence continues at coordinate 4,638,761 of JAQAHW010000004.1, forward strand.
GTACAAAATTTTGTTATTGTGAATTTTGGTTTTGATGCCCACAGACATTATTAGTGTTTAGTATTTATTAGCTTTAGGTATTTCTAGCACCGCGATACCGCGGTCGTTGTCACATATCGATTTCAGCTGTAAATTTGTATTTTCCACTGCGCAGGCTGGGGTCGATTGTGATCAATTTTTGGTAGCAGAGCGTGGTTTCGTAAAGGCCACTAGATTTAAGATTTTAGTATTAAGTTTTCAAAATACCCACATAAAAACAAAAATATATATTTTTCGTTTTTATTGTAATTATATTGTGTGCTCTGTGTGTAGTATCCTATCGGTAGGATCGGGGCCAATCAATTAGTGAATTGCTTGTTTATTATTATTGTGTTTATACCCTGTACGGATTATCCTAACGGTAGGATCAGGGCCGATTGATTATTATTGTTTTTTATTATAAGGTTCGGTGTACTTTAGGTTGGTACCATGGCTCCCTCACTTACTACGTGTAAGGTAAAGATTAAGACGCATCTGACATGGTTTGCGTGTACAAAGGCGATGGTCGGTCGCGGTGACCGACAGGATGCGCTCCTTGCTGGTGCGAAACAGGTTGAAGCGCGGATCATTGAGGTGTCAGAGTACTACGCTGCTTGCATGGAGTTCTTTGAGGCAACGCCTGATGAGGCGGCCCAGCGTACGGTCACAGCAAATGTGGAGCAGTGTTTCGAGCTGGCACAGGAGATAGAGCAGGCGGCTGCTACTATCATAAGATGCCGCGCGGGGGAACCGGACCCACATCATGGTCCACGGGGACCAGGGCTACAAGTGCCCTTGCCGCCGGTGGCGGTTCCGGTTTTCAAGGGTGATTACGCTGACTGGACTAGATTCCAGGATTTGTTTGACAGCGTAATCCATAACCGCACTGATTTGGCGCCGGCTTATAAAATGGCCCAATTGATGGCGAAGCTGGAGGGTGAGCCCCACGAGGTAGTAAAGCATCTCCCAGTCGATGATGCCAGCTATGAGACGGCTCGCAGCTTGCTGATCGAGAGATACAGCAACAAACGTCTCATAGTTGACAGACTGCTAGAGCAGTGGCTCACCTTGCCGACCATCACCCGGGCCACGGACCTCCGGGTCAGGATCCTCAACCCTGTCTGCGTTGCAGTGAACGCTCTTGAGAGACAGGGGATGCCGGTGTCCGGTTATGATTACGTCCTAGTTCACACGCTGCTACGCCGACTGCCGAGCGATATGGCCGCTCGTTTTGAGCAGTCACACGGAGGCAAGACATCTGCTTACCTCCCGACCTTCGAGGAACTGAAGTCCTTCCTCGAGGCCGAGTGCAGGCGTATGGATGCCCAATTTGGGGAGACGCCTCATACGGAGTCTGCGGCCGCTCGCCGCCCGGAACGGCCGGGCACACAGGCGCGAGACGGCAAGAGTAGGCCACCCAGGCGATACAATGTCGCTAAATTGGATTTAGGGTGTGCCTACTGCGGAGAGGCGGGGCATCAGGTGGCTGCGTGTGAGGAGTTTGCTGCACAACGGGTGCAGAAACGTCGTGGTGTGGCACAGCAACGGCGTTGGTGCTTCAGATGCCTGGGGCCGCATCTGGTGCGAGAGTGCCCCTCAAGCACCAACTGTAGGTGCTGTCAGGGTGCCCATCATCAGCTCCTCTGCATGAACCGCAGCGGAGACTACAGTGGCAGAGCTGACGCGGGTCAGCGAACGGAGTCTGCCCAGCACGGACGGGAGCAACGCTCCCCACCCCCTCAAAGAAGAAGTCCTCCTCCACCGAGGTTTCAGGGACGAGGTCAGGGACATCAGCAGGTGATGTCCCCTTCGCCACAGGCGTGGAGACCTCCACGGCAGCAGGTGCCGGAACGGGGTAGGTGGTCACAGGGCAACGGTCAGGGGCACCCATCACAGGTACGTGATGCTACGGGCGGGTGCCACCATCAGGACGCCAGGCAGCACCAGGGTCAGTACATGCAGTACTCGACGGGCGTGAGCAACATGGCTCACGACCCACGCATGCCTCTGCCCTTGGCTGAGAACCCGCGGTTGCAGGAGCATTCGCGATACGCGCGTCTGCCGCAGGGATATTACAGGTTGCCGGCCATGGCGTACATGACCAGACCTCCCTACCATCAGGAGTGGGACCCACTCACAGGTGTACGGAGAGGAGGGACTCCCCCGCAGGACGCGGACACGCCGCGCTTAGATTCCTGCTAGGTAATTGCCGCCTACACGCCAGCTTCGGCCCCCCGTCCAATCACGGTATTGTTGCCAACGGCTCGGATTTGGGTATGGGGATACGGTGGCCGTAGTATACAGGTAAGAGCCTTACTGGATACAGGGGCTCAGGGCTGTATTTTGTCTAGTGGGCTGGTGAGTAGGCTAGGCTTAAACATGAAGCCCTCAATGGATGGGGCTGTAGGTATAGGAGGTTTAGATGTGCCTGACGTTCGGGGTCAGGTGAACTTCGAGTTCACATTAGGTAGCACATGCACAGGGGTCAGCTATCATGCCCCAGCAGTGGTGCTGGATGAAGTGGTAGGGAAGCTCCCTCAGGTTCGGTTACCGTCAACGGTACGAGGGTTGACCACGGGCTTAGAGTTAGCTGATCCTGACTTTGACACTCCCGGTACGGTGGACGTTCTTCTCGGGTCAGATGTCCTCGGGAGAATTTGGTGTGGCAGAAAACGTGTACTTCAGCAAACTGGTTTGGTGGCCGTGGATACCACAGGGGGGTATGTTATTTTTGGCCCAGTTTGGAGATCTCAGGACCTACCAGAGGGCGATACGGTGCTCTATGGTAGTGTGTTGTCGGAGGTGCTGCAGAGGTTTTGGGAGTCTGAGGAGCCACCCACAGCGGATAGACGGAAGCCAGAGGATGACGAGTGCGAGCTGTTCTATCAATACAACACTGCACGAAGTTCGTCAGGTAGGTTTGTTACCAGGCTGCCATTTCTCCCAAACCGCCCCTCCTTAGGTAGTTCGCGACAGATCGCGGAACGGAGACTACTGGCTATGGAGAGAAAGATGAAGCGAGATGCAGCACTTCGGCAGAAGTATATCGAATTCATGAGGGAGTACCTGGAGTTAGGCCACATGTCGGTGTCCAGCATAGATTGGAGGTGTGTCGAGCATTACTATATACCACACCTGGCTGTTTTGAAGTCACCGGAGGCGAAGATACGGGTAGTGTTTGACGGTTCTGCTCCTACATCGAATGGTGTGTCTGTGAACCAGTGTCTGCACGCGGGTCCCAAGTTGAACCGGGACATTGTGGACATCCTCACAGATTTTCGGTTGCACCAAGTAGCGTTCGTCGCAGACGTCAAAATGATGTTTCGCCAAACAATTATACACCCGGATGACCGTCGGTACCAGCTGATTTTGTGGCGTGAGAGCCCAGACGAGCCGATGGTCACTTATGAGCTCAACACGGTAACGTATGGGTTGAAACCAAGTCCCTATTTGGCAGTACGTACGCTGAGAGAGTTGGCCGCACAGGAAAGGGTAAGATTCCCTCGAGCCGCAGCAGTACTGGATCGCGACGTCTACGTGGATGACATCTGCACGGGTGCAGATAGCGTGCAACAGGCACTACTCCTACGAGACGAGCTGATCGCGATCATGGAGTCCGGAGGTTATGAGTTGCGGAAATGGTTGTCCAGCTGTCCAGAGCTCCTGGCCGGCTTGCCAGGTGAGTTCCAGCAGGACCCGCACCTTTTTGAGAACCCGGACAACCCAAATACGTTGAGCATCCTAGGGGTGCAGTATAGGCCAACGCATGATGTCTTCACGTATCAGATTGAGCCAGACCTGTTGCAGAAGACCTGGACGAAGCGGTCGGTATTGTCGACGATCGCCAGAACGTTCGATCCTAACGGGTGGATCGCACCGGTGACGTTCATGGCGAAGTGCTTCCTGCAAAGGTTGTGGCTAGCGAACATGGGTTGGGACGACCAGCTCTCCGGAGAGCTGTTGAATGATTGGTCAAAGTTTGTAACCACCTTACCAGGGATTGTACGCATCGCGATACCTCGCAAGTTACTCCCGTCGGCGGGATGTAAGGCGACCCTACATGGGTTTTGTGACGCCTCGGAGCGAGGGTACGCGGCAGCTGTCTATTTGCGGACAGTCAGTTCAACGGGAACTGTAGATGTGCGTCTGGTTATGGCCAAGAGTAAGGTGGCTCCAGTTAGGACAAGATGGACCATTCCAAAGTTGGAATTGGCGGGAGCAGCGCTTCTCACGCGCTTGCTACATCATGTCGCTAGTAATTTGCGCGGTACCATCAACTTAGATGAAACGGTGTACGCATGGACCGACAGTAGGATAGTTCTGTGTTGGTTACAGACGTCGGTGCATACACTTGAGGTTTTTGTGGCAAATCGGGTGTCACAGATCAAGGGATCGGAAACTCCGTTGGTGTGGAGACATGTACCGGGAGAATGGAACCCAGCGGACTGCGCCTCACGTGGATGTAGGGCCCCTGAATTGGTAGGTCACTCACTGTGGTGGGGACCTCAGTGGCTGACTGGATCGCCTGAGGAATGGCCATTCAATGAGTGCGGAGCGCCACTTGGGCCACCTGATCGAGGTTTGCGAGTGAACGTGGGGCAGATCGTACCAAAGCCAAGTGCGGCTTGCTTGCTGGAACGATACAGCTCCCTCGACAAACTTCTAGGTGTGACGGGTTGGATCAAACGGTTCGTGTCTAACTGTAGGAAACCTCAAGCAGAACGGAACTTAGCACCTGTCCTCTCGCCTGCGGAACGGAATGCGGCTCTAGGTATATTGGTTAGGGTCGTCCAGGCGGAACATTTTGAGGAGGAGGTCAGGCTGCTCAGGGATGGTCGTGGAAAGCTGAAGGGAGGTCTTGTGCGCCTCAACCCGTTCGTGGATGAGCTTGGTATGCTCCGGGTTGGAGGTAGACTTCGGAACGCTAACCTGCCCTTTTCAGCACGCCATCCGCTGTTACTCCCAAAGAAAGGACCTTTGGTAGAGCTTTTAGTTAGGGATCGTCATGAGAAGAACTCGCATGCGGGCTGCAATGCCCTTTTGGCTATTCTGCAGCGCGAGTTTTGGATCTTGTCAGGACGACGTACGGTACGGAGCATTGTGTTTCGGTGCTTGCCTTGCTATCGGTTGAAGGCAGCCACAATGCAACCTCAGATGGGAGACCTCCCACCGGACCGGGTGACGGAAGCCTGGACGTTTGCGGGTGTGGGAACGGACTTTGCGGGGCCTTTTATGGTTAAAGCATCACGCCTTCGCAACGCGAAGTCAATCAAGGCGTATTTGTGCGTGTTTGTGTGCCTAGCAACCAAGGCCGTCCATTTGGAACTCGTGGCCGACCTCACTACGGAGGCTTTCATAGCAGCTTTGGATAGATTTGTGTCGCGAAGAGGGCGACCAGCGCTGATTAGGTCGGACTGTGGTACCAACTTTAAGGGCGCTGATAGGTGTATGAAAGAAATTGTAACGTTTTTAACGGAAAACGAGGAAGCTATCGGCACGAGCCTCTCCCGTCAGGGCATCAACTGGGTGTTCGATCCACCAGGATGCCCCCACTGGGGTGGTATCTTTGAAGCGGTTGTAAAGTCCGCCAAGACGCATTTGATGCGCGTTATAGGTTTAACGATATTAACCTTTGAGGAGCTAGCGACCGTGTTTTGTAAAATTGAGGCTGTACTCAATTCACGTCCTTTGTGTCCGCTTAGCTCAGATCCTAATGATCTTGAGGCCCTGACACCAGGGCATTTTTTGATTGGCCGACCACTTAACGCCTTGCCAGAATACCCCTACACGGAGGTTAATAGCAATCGTTTGTCGCGTTATGAGTTGTTGCAGCAAATGTCTCAGAATTTTTGGAAGCGATGGTCGCTTGAGTATTTGCACATTCTGCAGCAACGCCTTAAGTGGACGGACAGAACCGAACCCCCTCGCATCGGAGATCTCGTTTTGGTTAAGGATGCCAACCTGCCGCCACTGCGTTGGCGCAGAGGGCGCATTCTCAACTTGTTCCCAGGTAGTGATGGCACTCCTCGAGTCGCGACAGTTCAAGTAGGGGACTCGGTTCTTAAGCGAGCAGTAGCAACGCTATCCCGTCTACCAAGTGAATAGGCCTAAGGGATTCGGCCTAGGGCGGGTGAATGTTTAATTTAGCGTTGCTATGCTGGGGAATCAGTTAGGTATTAATGACGGTCTATGAATGCGGCGCGGTGCTCGATCGCACGCGTCGCTCTAGGCGTGTGTTGTCCCTTTCTCACTCGCAGGGCGAGACTGGCGACGTGCGCGCAGAGCGCCTGACGGCGCCGAGCGGTGGTTTCGGCGCCGCGCAGTTAGTCTCTCAAAACCGCTCGGGCAAGCGTATTGTGTTTTGTACGGATTTCCCGCCACGAGTTTTGTGATGCCGTGTGTAATGGACGATTCAATTTGAGATCGCGCGTGTTGATGCATCGTATTATTGCGGTTCTCCTGGGTTATACTAGAATACCAGGCTTAGTGATTGTTGGATGTCTCGACGTCTTCCACGTGAGCGTCGCGTTGAATAGGCATCAAGTGGCCATTTTGGCCCGCGTTTGTACGGCCCAAGTTCGGGTTGGGTCACGCGTAATGACTAATATCAAAGTGGAATACGAACAGAATCTGTGAGTGGTTTGAAGTGAATAACGCGCCAAGGCTGTATTGGAATGCTGGGTGTCGATATCTTTTCCACCCAGCCCTGTAAGTACCCACGGAATTCCTCTTTGATCCATTCCCTGTACTTCCTTTCTCCGTTGGGTATTTTATGCATTTGGACCGGCACGTTGACTGTAAGTGTAAACCTGTTTATTCGTGTTAATGGTGTGTTCCCTTAGTCATATTTGTCGTACCATATCATTGTGACTCCTTAGTACGAATTGCGGAATTCGTGGGGTGATATAATTTGGAGGTACTTACTTATAATTTAGTGCTAATACGTGCAACGTAACGCCAAATACCGGTAATAATAGGCGAAATTAGTATTACGTTTTGGTTGCATAACATATAAAGGCCACCACACATCTGATGAACATTGGGTACACGTGAATTAATTTGGGTACAAAATTTTGTTATTGTGAATTTTGGTTTTGATGCCCACAGACATTATTAGTGTTTAGTATTTATTAGCTTTAGGTATTTCTAGCACCGCGATACCGCGGTCGTTGTCACATATCGATTTCAGCTGTAAATTTGTATTTTCCACTGCGCAGGCTGGGGTCGATTGTGATCAAAGGCGTATTTGTGCGTGTTTGTGTGCCTAGCAACCAAGGCCGTCCACTTGGAACTCGTGGCCGACCTCACTACGGAGGCTTTCTTAGCAGCTTTAGATAGATTTGTGTCGCGAAGAGGGCGACCAGCGCTGATCAGGTCGGACTGTGGTACCAACTTTAAGGGCGCTGATCGATGTATGAGAGAAATTATAACGTTTTTATCGGAAAACGAGGAAGCTATCGGCACGAGCCTCTCCCGTCAGGGCATTAACTGGGTGTTCGATCCACCAGGATGCCCCCACTGGGGTGGTATATTTGAAGCGGTTGTAAAGTCCGCTAAGACGCATTTGATGCGCGTTATAGGTTTAACGATATTAACCTTTGAGGAGCTAGCGACCGTGTTTTGTAAAATTGAGGCCATTCTCAATTCACGTCCTTTGTGTCCGCTTAGCTCAGATCCGAATGATCTGGAGGCCCTGACACCAGGGCATTTCTTAATTGGCTGACCACTTAACGCCTTGCCAGAGTACCCCTACACAGAGGTCAGTAGCAATCGTTTGACGCGTTATGAGTTGCTGCAGCAAATGTCTCAGAATTTTTGGAAGCGATGGTCGCTTGAGTATTTGCACATTCTGCAGCAACGCCTTAAGTGGACGGACAGAACTGAACCCCCTCGCATCGGAGATCTCGTTCTGGTTAAGGATGCCAACCTGCCGCCACTGCGATGGCGCAGAGGGCGCATTCTCAACTTGTTCCCAGGTAGTGATGGCACTCCTCGAGTCGCGACAGTTCAGGTAGGGGATTCAGTTCTTAAGCGAGCAATAGCAACGCTATCTCGTCTCCCCAGTAGTGAATAGGCCTAAGGGATTCGGCCTAGGGCGGGTGAATGTTTAATATTTAGCGTTGTTATGCTGGGGTGAGTTAGGTATTAATGACGGTCTATGAATGCGGCGCGGTGCTCGATCGCACGCGTCGCTCTGGGCGTGTGTTGTCCCTTTCTCACTCGCAGGGCGAGACTGGCGACGTGCGCGCAGACCGCCTGACTGCGCCAAGCGGTGATTTCTGCACCGCGGTCAGTCACTCAAAACCGTTCGGACGGGAGGGTATCGTATTGTGCGGATTTCCCGCCACGCGTTTTGTGATGCCGCGTGTAATGGACGATTCAATTTGAGATCGCGCGTGTTGATGCATCGTATTATTGCGGTTCTCCTGGGTTATACTAGAATACCAGGCTTAGTGATTGTTGGATGTCTCGACGTCTTCCACGTGAGCGTCGCGTTGAATAGGCATCAAGTGGCCATATCGGCTCGCGTTTGTACGACCCAAATTCGGGTTGGGTCACGCGTAATGACTAATATCAAAGTGAAATACGAACAGAAGCTGTGAGTGGTTTGAAGTGAATAACGCGCCAAGGCTGTAGTGGAATGCTGGGTGTCGATATCTTTTCCACCCAGCCCTGTAAGTACCCACGGAATTCCTCTTTGATCCATTCCCTGTACTTCCTTTCTCCGTTGGGTATTTTATGCATTTGGACCGGCACGTTGACTGTAAGTATAAAACTGTTTATTCGTGTTAATGGTGTGTTCCCTTTAGTCATATTTGTTGTACCATATCATTGTGACTCCTTAGTACGAATTGCGGAATTCGTGGGGTGATATAATTTGGAGGTACTTACTTATAATCTGGTGCTAATGCGTGTGACGTAACGCCAGATCGGCAGACGGTATTTACTACCGACTTGAGTTATGTAAAGGTCAGAACACATCATTTGCCAATTTCACTCAACTTAGTTAATTAAGTTAAATAGATTTAGGTTCACGTTTAATTCATAGTATGCGCTGCTATATTGTGCAGCGTATGCTATTTAGCGCTGCGTAACGCGGCCATTGTCTGCCTTCAGTTGAACTCCTGGTATTTTACTAGAAATTTACCTGTGTAAATCGCTTCCACTGCGGGAGTTTAGCTTGGAATTAGACAACCCTATTGTCAGCAAACATGCCAGATGCACTACACCGCCAAGGTAGGTTCAGCATGGTACGGAAGCCGTTGTTATATTGTACACGCATAGTATTCATGGCAGACTGCGTGTATCCCCACCATAATTGGCTAGTGTAGAACGCCTGACAATATGACTGAAAGAGTAAGATTTTTACCTGATTTGAGCACTGATTGAAACGTCTGGCAAGCGTGTTGCTCTTCATTGCAATAGCACGTCTCTGACGTTCTATATCGTCATCATCCTTTAAGTTATCAGTAAGGATGTGCCCTAAATATTTAAAGCTGGATACAATATTTAGCTGAGAGCCACACAAGGTTATAGATGGACTATGAGACTGTGCTCTTCCCGCCTTAAAAACCATTACTTCTGTTTTTTTAACATTGTACTTTAGACAATGCTCCGATGCATATCGCTCGCATATGTCCAAAAGTTTGGTCAAACCGGCAATCGAGGGGCTCAGCAGCACCATATCATCGGCATAGCTTAGATTGTTTACGCATTCACCCCCTATATGACACCCAACCCTGGTGCTACTGAGCTCCTCGATTAGGCCGTTTACATAGAGGTTAAACAAACTAGTAGAAGTCAAGCCACATTGTCTTACGCCGCATTGTAGCTTATATTCCGCAGAAATCGTATTTCCCCATTTTACATGATTTACTTGCTTGTCATACCAATACTGCATTAGGTCTGTGATTTTACTAGGCACTTTAGTATATCTTAGCTTGGCCCACAGCTTTGAATAATTTATACAATCAAAGGCTTTACTTATGGCGGCTTAGAATAGCATTACCCCATTTCTTTCCCGTGGAAGTCGTAAGAGGCGACTAAGGGACTTGAGGGTGTGTATTGCAATATTAGGCGGTGGGCTGACAAGCTGTCACTATGGCGATACACAATTTTCCGAATGACCCTCATATGTTTGTCAGACGTGGCGTAAATGTCCGTTTTTGCGGCCGTTTACGCTCTGCCTAGCCTGCAAAGGATAATAGGCGTGATATGTGTGTGTGTGTGTGTGTGCAAAAAAAATTGAGGCTCGTTCTCGCGTGTTCTTTGGCATTGATGGAATGTCAAGTTAATTATGGAATCTCATGACATCTAATCATTGTTAAATTACTTAGGTTTTGTGAAATGATTGACAATCATTGGCCAATTACAGTTTTTACTTGCTCCGTGGTTTTTACAAAAAGTATCAATGTCGTGTTTCATGCAAGGAATCTTTACAATAGGCAAATAATTAGCACGGTTCCCTTGGGAATAAAAGAATGACTCCTAGGAACTTTTAGCAACACTGTCAGAGGCCTACTACTGGTAGTAGGCGGTTAAAAAACTCTGACACCAGGGTTCATCGAGTCGTTGGACGACTCGGTGTCCCAGTGGAAAAGAAGAAGAATAGCAACACTTTCCTTGAAGGCCGAGTCGCTCTTAGCCTACGAAGCTCATACTCCTCATAGTTTTTACTTTATTGTGGTAATTTAAAGACTGACGTGATAAATATTTTTTAAGAATAAAAGTAAATTGCATTGCTTAGCTGAGACGGATATGAATTTGCCGATTGCAAGTTAATACTTCCTTAATTTATTATATGGGCTGACAACCTGTCACTGAAGTGATACACGGTTATCTGATTGACCCTCAACTTTTGTCAGACGTGGCGTAAATGATCGTTATATTACGGCCTTTTATGCTCTGCCTACCCCGCAAGGGATTATAGGCGTTATATGTGTATGTATGTATGTATGTAATTTATTATAACAATTATTTTTAAGTTGGTACGTAAGATCATTTGTTTGGTAACCAATATAATCTAGTGATTCAGTGTAATTCTTATAGATAACTCAATAGTACCTTACCTAAAGTCGTCACACCGGTAATTCGTCACATCACACTTTTAGGACATAAGACAATAAGGAAATACTTATTTTGTACTTTGGCACTTTTGTTGTACTTAAATGTGAACTGTAGTGTGGATAATTTAATTTTATGGCATTTAACTGAAAAGAGAACGTGACAAAAATGAGATCATTCCAACAATAACTGGCTGTATCCTTGCATGCTAATAGTGTTTTACTGAAAAACCCATTTATTTTATTATAATTTTTTGTTGTAAAGGACCTACTTTACTAATAAGTATTTTTAAATGATACGATGTAGGCACGTTTAGTATATTGCTAATCCAGTTGCGAAAAAGGTTCATTGAGACACGTTGCTAGAAATTTAGCAAATCAACGTCCTATTACCCCTTTAAGATCCTGAAACACGTATCAAATTATTTTACCTTTGCCGAATACCAAATTTTTTAACAGATCGCCTCAAAGCCCACGAATTTCTATACAAACGGTTAACCCATATTATCTTTGATCAAATAGAATAGTCGTAAAATGCGACTGCAGTATAAATTAATCTAGGGAATGAATGCAACACCTTCCATTGGGCTCGCCAATCCGCCAAGCGTGGTCAGTATGGCAATATGTAGACAGTGTACTGTTGTGGCTGTCAATGATAATGGAAAGTAAAGTACCTATCAAAGAATTTCTTCTCAACTTTCACGTAGCTTTGTCGGGAATGTGGCTTGCTCGTTCGTACAGCGTCCTAATGATGCGGAACTGTGCGAGAATTGTGTCGCCACGGTCGTTATAGAGGGCGCTGCAACACAGCATTGTGCTTATCGCCGCCGCTGCTAAGCTCGCGCGCGATCACTATGTAAACGAGGTTGCGAAAATATTATACGCCATTGTATGTACAGGATGTAATGTATCTGCATATCGAACAACTGCTGCTGGTTGTGAATCTAAATATCAAAGAATTGGATCTCATACTTTTCATGCTTGCTATTGTTCCCCTGTATAGAAAAACCAGAATTGTCACTGCAATGCAAGTTTTTTTAATGATATTTTTTTTTGTTTATTTGGCACACAAAACAAATGACAGTGAATGTGAGTAAATGTACAAATTCGAATGTTTTCTTCAAGCTTCTAAGATTTTGTAATGTTTAAGACACAGCGCCAAATGTAGCATAAAAAAACAATGCGAATATTACCTGCGTGTGAAGATGGAACATATTGTTACCAAGATAATGAAATTGTTACAACCGAAATTAAATGAAAAAATTTCAAGGTCGGTCTGAATTATTGCAAGAAAAATTATGCACTTAAAAAAACCTTTGAATGCACAATTGGACTTATAAGAATTAGCCTACGAAAAAATAAGGTCATCTACATATAATAAAAACAAAAACTATGTAATTGAAGAATAAGATATATTAAATTGTAGCTACAATTGGTTGTCCTAATTAATTTAAAAAAAAGAATATTAGAGGAATGGTAACAGAAAAAGTATAGTTGACGATACTGAAAAGCAGAGCTTTTGTTGAGGAGAGGTTATAAAAAAAGAAAAGCAATTATTTTTTAAGGTTAAATTTAAATTTGCTATTATACCTACTTAGTATATAGTGCAGGAAACAGAGAAGACCTTTTACATGCCAGCATAGAAACAAATGCTCATTAGTCTAGACAAGAGGCCATTACGATATAATCTAGTGCAAAGGAAGAGGCTCTTGAAGATTGATGAAACAAAGAACCCGATGGTTCAAAATAGCCTTTCTGGTAACCGATGTATCCGCCAAGATAAACTGTATCAAGGCTGGGAAACGAACATTGAACAGATGCACTAGTGGTCTGGGTGTAATCATCTGAGCACGATGTTTGTATAACGGCCAAGCATTTTGCACACGAAGCAATTTTTTTGTGAAATTGGCGTGATGTTTACATTGACCCGTTTTTGAGGTTAGATTCAGGCAAATCACCGAGGTTTTAGTTGTGGGTAGATACTTTTGTTTTTAAATACACACGAATCTTTTAAAGTTGAACTTTGCAGAAATTTTTTGCTGCACGGTGAGTACGCAAAGCAGGCTCTTTCGATAAGGATCTTGCAATGTAAAACATTTTCAATGTTCAGTTAGTCTCTTTGTGTGTAAAACGGTTGGTATAGAATGGTCGATAAACTCTTAACGAACATTTAAATTTCAGGCACACAATCCCGCATGTATGCCTGTATTTCTTTTTTTTCTTTCTCTGTACTGTTGATACTTACGTGCTCATTAATGGAAGAAAATATACACATTACATCTTTTTCAGTATTGTGGGACTTACCTGAAACAAAAATTAATAACTTTTACCAGGCAAATCCAATGCAACATTTTGTAACGCATCTATCAAAATAATGTAAAATCCATGTTTGAGTAGTTTATCAATCAATTCTAATTGGCCAATGTCAGTGACCTCTTCTTAATTCCCTTGACCTTTGCTCTTAAAGATCGCTCACGTAAAAGGTACCAACGATATACTATTAGAAATATCAATAGGTAAGATATCAATATCATATATAATTGAAATAGTGAACACAATTCGGGTTCTACACTCTCTCTTAATTTACCTTCAATTGGCGCTGTCATTTTCTGTCATATAGGTTTAGAAAAAAAATAGGAGATATCTAAGTCCTGTCATGTTTAAAAATGTCCATGGATTCTTCGCCATTTCTAGACAATCTTCGCCATTGTTTTCATCGTCGTCAAATTTTGCCAAAATTATAAGACATGACATAATTTAAACATCTCGCATCGCTTTCTATACCTCTTTGACAGCGCTAATTACAAGTAAGCAAAGATAATTTATTTCCCGAGTTAAGGCCAGTGTCATTTCAAATTTTGATGAATCTTATGTTTTGATTGCAATTTTATGTTGTCTTAATTTGCTAGGGGTAGCGACTAGCGTAGCGACATAAAACCTCGCTCTACAAGCAGAGCACAATGCACAAAGCAGTATCCTATGTTATGAAACTACAGGCTTCAAGTCTACAGGATACATTCTTAGTAGTTAATATACCTGGTACCTTAATGGCTGACTGACTATGCGATGAACAACGAATTTTACCTGTAATCGGGCACAGGACATTAACTTTTTGAAATTCATGAAACGAGTGTAGATAACATGTTTTTTATCCTGATCAGTGGGTACTGAAATGGTTCAGATCAATTTGGATTCTATATATATTCTATATGACACAGTGCAATAAATAATGTCAAAAGCCTTCAATCATGGATCAAACTCGGTCATCCTTTGTTATTGAATCGTGATGTAATAGGCCACATTATGATAATTTCATAATTCATGTAAACTCTTACGTCTCTTTAGTATAGAGTCGAAGACATTTTTGTGAAGAAACTTAGAAAATGTTTGATACTTTCGCAACATGTAGATTGAGTGTGTGTTGCGTATAACAAATAAACGCGTACCTAATGTTTACACGTATTTGTCGAGCCAAAGGATTTTCGCCAGAATTGATGATGTCTAGTGAGGTACATCGGTACATAATATGCCGCAGTGAAATGGCAAAATCAAGAATTCGGCCAAAGATTATGGCCAAAAGTCGAAATATGGCAATATCGTGACTTCATTGATTTCTTCCTGACATCGACAGCGAGGGAAATCAAACCGTCTGGGACCTTCCATTTCAATTGTGCGCCAATAATCTCAATTCGTAGAAAATATCCAAATAAAGATTATTCCAATGATTTATTATCTTCTTAAGTTATTGTTTCTTTGTTGAGAAACAAAGAATAAGAATAACCATAAAAGTGAACTCTAATATATCTAACAATGACGACATACCATTGATTTTTTTTATTGAATTTTTTAGGGAAGATAGTAGAATAAAGTCTACAATCTTGCCATACTCCGGGTTCGGCCATATTCCTAGGAAATCAGCCGAATTCTTAATTATGCCATAGGTTAATACTGCAACACGTATACAATATAGGTACGTACTCAAAAATCTGACCTAGGTGTTTACAACACGCGACTTTTATGAAATAACTATATTTTTTTATTTGAATTTTCCTTCTTTCTAATCTTACCAAGAATAATTAAATACTCAACTTCAGTTGCTTTCAAAACCAGTGTCGTTTTTCTGAGTCATAGCCTAAGAAAGTTTTTAAACCTGACTTTCGTCCATTAAAAAATAGTAAAAGTGAACTGTTCCAGATTTACTTACACTCCTAAAGGCTTTTCAACATTTGTCAAAAATAAAAGAAATACTAATTACAGAGATCATTATCAGGAAACTGAAGTTGTTTGTTATTTTCAGGAAACTTTTCTCAAAGGTTGAAACTTTTACTGTGACCGATAGCGAAATCTCAAGACCGACTGGTGATAAGGAACAACTTTTCCCAAGGAACATAGGTTGAAATATGACAAAAATATTTTGAGTTTCTATAGTAACACAAATCAGCTGATCGGCAATTTTGAATGGGGGACTCTATATTATATTTGGTTTTTCGACCTATGTTCCTTGTTTCTTGGGGAAAGTTGTTCCTTATCACCACCCCGTCTTGAATTAACGGTCACTAGTAAAACTTAACCCTAATATGAAGCTAACTCCATCAAAACCATGTTTGTTGGTGCAATAAGGACTGATAAACATGACGTCGAATACAGAATGTTACTCTATCAGGTACACGCCCTAGACATTCCTCGTAAACTAATATTTGCTGCTTGATAGAGACCTAAATACTGTACCGCCGTATCTCGATACCGTCGACTGTTATCGCCAAGGTGCTGACGATGACCTGATTCTGAGCTGTCCCCGTTATGTATTGTGCCAGTGCCATCGTGGGTAGCAGAAGGCACCTACTACTACTGTTATCTATTCGAGGTGAGGAGTGAATGAGTCGTTTGATGGAAGGTTCGGTTCCACCTGCTAGATAAGAACTATTGACGTTATTGATTGCACATATCATTTTAGATTCCCTGAATCGATATCTTAATTATCATTTGGTGTTTTGCTAAAATTATATGGTTTACTTTTCACTAGTTTTCCACCCCACAGTTTCATACGCGGCCGTTTGTCCGCGTGAAAAAGGAGCCTATGTACTATTCCAGGTTATCGGTCTATCTGTTTACCAAATTTCATTCAAATCCGTCAAACTAATTTGGCGTGCAGAGTCAACAAACGCACACACAAACTCTCGGGCTCATCGTGCAACTGATAGTTGGTGGACGCGGACCTTGAAGATGAGTCGCCTGGCCAGATAACGGTGTTTGGCTACCGTGTGTCTGCTAGTAGGCGCGTCGGTGAAGCGTGCAGCATTCTTGCGATCCAATCTCTCATCTTATAGGTACGCGGCGCGGGTCTTTTAACCGGAGTAAGTAGACACAATAACATAATTTTTTATCGTTTATGTTATTATTCTCTTCACTGGTACGTACATCAATTACCTGCGAAGGTATTGTTACTGCGTTTTAAGACATAACACAATAAGACATAACACAAATTTGATGCATTTGTATTAAAAATAAAATAGGAAAGTCTAAGAACGAAACACCTGAGCAGTCAGGTCTAATGACTGCAGTCTAACGAGGGCCCCGCTCTCAGATAAACTTTTAATTGGTCCAAAACTTCGTCCTTCGCAAAAAGCAGATGGGCTCGTTTAAGACCGTTCACTACCACCACAGTCGACTCTGTGCGGTGTTAGGCAAGTTGCCTCACTCAATCGCAGAGCAGAAGCCGCGGCTTGCGCGCGCGTCGCTTACACGCAACATTCGAAATACAAACGCGATGTCGAAAGTAACACGATGAATTCAAGACGATAAATATTTGAATTTAGAATCTGTGTTGGTTTTCACCAGTGATATTGTTTTGTGCCAGTTAGATTTTGTGGATGTGTTTAACAAAATTTTTCAAGGTGAGGATATGATGTTTTGTAAACATTGTCATTAAAAGTTACATTTGACAGTAACGTAAACATGTATCAAGTACGTGAGTAGAATTATAAGTTAAAGGTGCCTCAATAATTAGTTTTTATTTTACTTTATATAACAAAAATACTATATAATATTACTTAACTACATATAATAAAAATATTACTCAGACTTCTAAATAGGCAAGGTACTTATAATTTAAATGATAAGCGTATTTTTTCTTACTAAAGTTAACTTTACAAAATTTATCAAAGCAAAAATGTACAATGAAAAATAAATTTACTGGGTCCTACGGCAATCTGTTAATTGGAAGACATAAGATCACCAATGACATGACTCACAAGCTTAATCAAACTCAGAACAAATTTCGTACAAAATAGCAAAATACCTCGTGGTAATGTGAGAATTAGAGCAATTGGCAGCCCAGGCGATAATTGCCAGAAAAAAACGGAAGCACGGACTGTACACATTGTAAAAGGTTTCCTCGACCCGGCGAAGGCCAGCCTAATTGCTAATGCTAGACAAATAGCACATTAGCATTCTGCAGTTACACTGGTTATCTGACGTTACATCTCTTTCAGCAAAAACTACTGATTTGTGTCTTCTAAATCCTACTACTATTATAAATGCGAAAGTTTGTATGTTTGTTTGTTTGTTACTTCTTAAAGCAAAAACTACTGAACCGATTGTAATGAAATTTGGCACACATATAGAAGGTAACATGGATTAACACATATGATACTTTTTATCACCACTTATGCGGACAAAACAGCTAGTCCTTCATAACGTAACTTATATTGCAAACTTATATTTTTAGACAGCTCATACTTAATCAAAATATGATTTATATTTGAATTTGTAAGTATTTTTAGTCTATCAACCAGTCGAAATTAGTAAAATATCGTAATCGACTTTATGATCGTGAATTTCAATTACGATTTACCAACTAAGTTTAAAGTTTACAAAATATTATGTTTGACCGTAACACTACTACGAAATTAAACAAAAAAAATGCATTACGATTCACTAAAATTAGGGTAACAATAGTTTCTTTGGGCAATTTAAAATGCTAATGCCTGTAATAAGAACATTACACTGTTATAAATTGGCAATAAAATGTATCTTGCAAATTATGAATTGCGGAACATGAAGAATTGTTTACAATACACTTATTACATGCAAGTGAAAAAAAAAGGTTTCAAGAACGAGGACAAGATTATGGACCTCAATTTTTTGTAAAGTAGCTGACTTGTGTTAGACGCGCGTTGAATGCGTGTTTAGCGTTTTTTGTCTGAAGTAAATTTTTAAGCACGCGTTTAAAAATATACTCCAAATAAAATTTTCTCATCAGAATCATGAGCCATACCACAAAAAAAATTACAACGCGAGTCGAATTGTTTGTGCACATTTTTTTTCCATCATGGAAAAGTGGCGCCATTCATTTCCAGTTCTAGATTTTGGCGCGGATTGCCTGAAGTTCTGGTATCAAAAGTGTATCTAAGTATGTACTTCGTAGTTCAGTTTTATGAATCAATTTACTTATCAAATTTTCAAATTTAAATTGAATCTCTACGGAATCCTGGGCCATACCACAAAAAATTAGACAACACGAGGCTAACCGCGCCAAAATCTAGAACTATAAATTCAATGGCGCCACTTTCCCATGATTGTAAAAAAATGTGTCAATGTGAATGATTAGTGACTTTTAATGTATTTATTAGATAGAGTGTCCTGGAGACAAACCATATCTGGAGCTGCTTTTGGTGGTCACGACCCTCAGCCTTGAGGAAACGACGCAGAAGAAGAAGAAGAATGTATTTATTATGAAGCATTTATGGAAAATCGCGCCGTGCGCTATCTGCAATAAGCTTTGAGTTTTCCTTCCCATTATAAGGAGCAAACTAATTAATTTTTAAATGTTTTTTTTTTGAAAATATAACGAAATAATTTCAAAATTTCGTAATAATATTATTTATTTCCTTTTTAAAATATTTTTCTAAAGTTTTGATGCGGTGACGTCACAATTTTTCATTAAGTGCCTTTGCCTGCACAAAAAATGGTTATTCATAGACAACTCATTGTCCCATGTTTACAGAGGGAGGCACAGAAACGAAAAAATATTCCGCCATCTTTGACATAAGTTCAGATTCAAAACAATTTTTTGTACTTTTAGCATAACTTTAAAACTTACATAACACAGAACTCCTACAGTCAAGATACATAATATTAACGGTAGTTAGACAATTAGTAAGGGTATTGATAAAGTATTGTTTGTTCATTGTAAATAATGTAACTGGATACTCATTAGCTCGCTTCCAAATCCTCATCCACTACATGCTGAATTATATTCCAAATTTAAAAAAATAAAATAATAGTTTAAATTAAACTACAAAATATAAACTCCTTCTTCTTACAAGGTAACTGTGACTTTAGTTTTAAATAATAAAACATTGCTCGTCCCAAAAGAAGATTATGTACATTCATACGTATATCACGCCTATATGCCTTGTGGGGTAGGCAGAGTGTAAACGGTCGTAAAATCAGATATCGTCTGACAATCGTTTGAGGCTCATTCAGAAGATTGTGTATCACTATACTGACAGGTTGTCAGCCTATCGCCTAAAATTGCAATACACATGTAACCCTCGCTTTCCTTCGCCGCTTCTTACGACACCCACTGAAAAGAAATGGGGTGATGCTATTCTAAGCCGGCATCACACGGCATGTATGTAGGTATATAAATAAAGTACCAAAATTAGTAGGTCATGTGGGTTAACATTTCAATCCACTCTCCTTATTCCTTTGATCAACTAAATACGGTTTTCTTAGAAAACTTTTTCAGTAGGTAATCCCTTTATGGATTTTTACATACAATTTCGCATCGGTTCAAAGTACTTTTAAGGTTTCTTGCCAGTAGGTAAGACCTGAATATTTTCTACTTAAATGTATAAATGTAAAGCCGCACTCCACAGCAAGACGATGTCTGATATTTGTAGTTTTTCAGTGGCACAAACAATGTACAGAAATTGTACTTAATTTGTACGATGTGTGCCTGCTGTAACATCCAACAAAACTTAATAACATGAATGAGCGAGTTGAACTTCCTTCTGACACTGAACAAAGGGCTTCTTCTTTTCGTGTGGGACACCGAATTGACAAACATCCCGATGAACACTGGTGTCAGAGTTTTTCAACCGCCTACTACTAGGTACTAGTATGCCTCTGACCTTGTTTTTTTTACGAAAAATCCGTAAGTTCAGCCTGCAATGTTCTAACCAGACTGGGAACGAATTGACAAAGTGATAATATCAACTTTTTAAGTGACCCATCGGGAATCGAACCCGGACCCTATGCGCCGCAGGCAGACGCACTGCCACTGCTCCACATCAGCCGCAACGAAGGACTAACGAGAAGTACCCCATCCTACTGTTATATACTAATCGGGTGCGGCAGTCAATAACTGCTGTTAATGCAAAAGCTTCTACTTACTTACTTAACTATTAACTCGCTGGTTTATCAGCACATATTTTCACAGGATTACTTAAATAATTTATTTGTGATTGATTAATTTTCATATAAATCTTTTTCTTTAGTGAGAAGGTAGGTACCGTAGGTACAATAAAGCTGTAAATTCAATGAAAAGTAACATATTAGATGATATTAGGTTTCCTTTTTAGCCTCAAGTGCGTGGTATACTTCATAGGTTAAAAATCACGCGCTGCACCTATTAAAATAAGTTTTATTTAATAGGTTCACAAGACCTTATACCTATTTATTGTAAAAATATATATATTGGACTAGATTAGACAGTATCATTTTGTCTGGAAAGGAAAATTACTTTAAGTACTAACTAAATTCTGGGGTAGCTAAGAAGGTAGGTAGGTAGGTAATCAGAAATGTATTTTGATAAACTTAATTCAAATAGGTACAAGGATACAATGTTATTTATTCTTTAATAAGACTTCTGTTCTGAATTGCTGAATGAGATTAATTGTTATAGTAATAGTTATATAAATGTTCTTGTTGTTTTTTGTTAAATAGTATAATATGTATTTCGATAAGTGCCAACAGCATTAAAAGCTTGTTTTAAAAGAACCGCTAAAGCGAATAGGAACCGAACGCCTGATGAATGTGTAAAGCAATCAGCGTTGCGGTTCACTTAATTTGCGCTAAGAGCGTTGCCATTAATTTATTATCAGGCGTTACAGGTTACAGTACAGAATTTATTTGTACCTTTGTTTCTTACAAATACAAAATAATAATATCTCTGACCAGGGATCGTTTTAGGTTAAGGTACAGGGTTAAGCTACCGGTATAATAACGGTACCGGTATACTTTTTAAAGGTAGATGGATAAAGGTTATGATAAAGGTTATGGTACCGGTATAAAATTACGGTACCTTTATTTTATACCTGTAGCGTTATAAATTTATTTAACCCTTATTAACCAGTATTTATTTTGATATCGAAAAATTAAGTGCGCGCGATGTTTTAAGCGACGTTGTCAGACCTAAGTTCCACGCGGTTTAAACGTTTCCTTTGTTTCTATGTTGTCGTGTTCGCTTTCACTTTGGGCGTTGGCCCCACGTGCTTCGCTTTTCAAAGTGAACTGATGTTTCATGTGCTGTTTGGCAGGTGTCACTGATACCTGTCAATTGTGACATGGGGCTGTCACTCACGGGGGTGAGTGACAGCCCGGGTGGGCCTCCCCTGACTTACCCCCCTGCACCCCCCTTCAGTTCAAAATTTCACCCCCCCTAAACTTCCTGGACTTTTTTTTGCAGGGCAAGTTGCCCCCCTACCTCGTCCCCCCCTCTACCAAAATTTTTGATCGGCCATAACTTTTGAACCGCTAGTTACATTTTGACCGGGTTTTCACCGAAACTCTTTAAAAAAGGGTGTGCGTCGAACCTCTCCCTCTTGTCCCCCCGTACCCCCTGCCGAATTTTTGACCCCTTAGTTCTTGGGAACGGCTGGTCCGATTCGCACCGCGTTTTCTTCAACGGCTGCTCCAAAACAAGAAAAACTCATTTCGTGCACCATAAACCACCCTGCCCTAGAAGCGTATTTCTCGGGATCGTAGAGGCATAAAGACCAACGGTTTACATCCCAGTTTTGAACAGGATACCCAGTCATATGTATATTGACGCCTCAAATAGCCCTCCTCCTCCATACATTTTTCAATTTTCAACTTTTCCGGATTTTACGCGCACGAAAACTGTGCAGGGTTGATAATCAGCACCTATTACGACTAAGCTATCGGTCTAGCGCCTTGGCACGGACCGCTTAGCCATGTCAGATGACGAGAATGCTGAAAACAGGGCTATAACAGAGGTTTTCGTCCAGAAAGAGGCTGAGCTGAAGTTGCTGCAGGAGATAACTGCAAGCAGCCCCTCTTCTTACAAATGTCTCGGAATCCGAAAAAACTACGGTGCTAACGGCTATGAGTGGTGGAACCCTGCGCTAGACCGCGTGCGTAGGGGATTCGCGGCAGCGCGCCGTAACTGGCAGAGTGCAGGAAAGCGACACAGCCCTAATCATGGAGCATTTACTCACCATTCTTCGGGCTAAAACAGGTCAGTACAAAAATGCAATGAAGCTCCCTGAAATCAACCATTTTCGCTCGGTGGCAGATTCTGGGAATGAAGACACATGGGAGCTAGCGTATTGGGTGGACTCCGGAAGGTCGCGTCCACCCATGAATGTGCTCCATTGTGTAGACCTCCTTCAGGCCTACACCACTACTGCGGGCGGAACAATGTCTGGATTGTTGATGGCACGCTGTCCGGATGACAACCTCTCTAGGGATACGGCCTACCATCGCGCAATCTGCGTCGCTGCCGCGTGTGCTCCATCATGTGACGACTCCAGAACGCTCTAAGACGCTATCTTAAGATGCTCGAGAACATCATCAAGGAACTCCCGAACACTGCACCTGGTACGGACGACCGACAGCCCATACAGCCCGAATTATCAAGTACGCCTGGAAAGTTAGTAGCAGTGAGATGCTGCTCATGTACACGCGTTGCTTGCAGGTTGGTTCTTCCCAGACGCATGGAAGGTCAGCCAACTTGTTGTTCTTCCCAAAGGAAACGGCAAGCCCCCATCTGATCCGAAAGCCTACAGACCCAATAAAGTTTAAAATCGTTTGTAATAGTTAGTTGGGAAAGGTCAAATCTGTTTAGTATTATGTTGTCATTATTTGATGAGGTTGAGGTAAGCCAGGGTCAAATGGTAACTACGAAATATCGCATGTGTTGTATAGAGCAATTAATTTCCATTCTAAAGATCACTATTTGAAGACCAAAAATTCCAAGATTTTACAGATGGAAATGGATTTAAAAAGATTAATCGAAGAGGCAAGCCTTAAATAGTGCTCTTGATTTTGATATTTTCTCAGTCAAGTTAAAAGATATCACCGAAATATACCATATTAGTTTGATAATGCAGTTATTTATCTGATGCAAGTGATTTTAAACTTTGTGGAAGGGGGAGAGGTAGGGAAAGGGTATGGCAAGGCGGAGCGGTTTATTTGGGGAATGAGAGAAGCAGGGAGAACGGTGAGCAACGTGGGAGCAATGAAAGTAAAAATTGGCTTGGCTTACCTTAACCTCATCAAATTATGACGACATAATATTAAACAGATTCAACCTTTCCCAATTAACTATAACAAATGATTTTTAACTTTATTGACATTCATTTGGTGGCACTTCAGTTAAAGTAGAACCTTTCAATTTACAGCCAATCTAGATCTTCCGACCTAGTGCCACTTTAGAACCTTAGGAACCTGAGCCTCAAATGATCCCACTTATTTATTTACTATTTGATTGATCTGACCGAGATCAATTATGTTAATCAATTACTAAGGTGTATTTATTTATTATTTAATATTATTTATGTATATTAGTCAAAGAGTAAGCATTCTTATTATCATTTATTTTATCACCTTTCTAAAGTACCGTAGTTTACCTGCAAATTTCATATCCTCTGAGTCTCTCAAAGGTTGACTGGAAGAGATCCCTTTGTGGGATAAGTCCGCCTTTGTGCCTCCTGTTTTATTCCATCCTTTACTGATCATGTAAATTTGTTTTGTGGTACAATAAAGTTAATACATACATACATACGTTGATCGATGACAAGTTTTGATGCACACGACCATACGCACGCTTAATTAAAGTAGTACTACCCGTACGAAACGAACACGACGACTTCTTGCCCTACCAAGCTACCTAGGCACGACGCGCCTTTTTAATTCAAAAGGGTTAGAAGAATGGCGGCTCTGTCAAGTCAACACGCGCGGGCAATCTGCTTAATGCGGCATTCGCCCTTAGACCGCATGCACGGAACGGCAACGCAGCGTAGGTAGGCTACGGTGGCCGAATTGTAGGAGATGACCTTGCAAAACCCTTTTGATAGCGGTTTTGGTACCATAAAAATACCGGTACCGGTAAATTTGCGGTAGCAACAAATTTACGGTTACGACACTTTATGATATCGTAATATTTCGGTATGACGTCATACCGTTTACCGTTTCAACCGAAAAAATTTCGGTTATACAATCCCTGTTCTGACTATGTTTTATGCGTGTGACGAAATAGTATAAGAACAATACTAGGCGTTGTGTAAACTCTCTCTACGTATTGTATAGCATCTATATGTACCTCTTATAGCACTAAGGTCGACATAACTGATGACCTTCCGGAATTTACAAGATTAAAGAATTCCGAATGCAGAATGAATATTTAATAGACCCATAAAATAAAATTATTTTTATTGGTCAATAAAATCATTCAAATGGATCGTAAACTAAAAAGAGGTGGAATTTTCTGCAGATAATTTCGACAAATGCAAATGTTGGCTATCATTTCAGTATTGTCGTATAGGTATTGAAGAAAGATTTATTCCTTTACTTAATTGACACTCTCAAGGGAATAAAAAATCATATGGTAGGTACTTCCCGTGGACCAAGAACTATAAAATTCGTCAAGTAGCTTCGCTCTGAAGTACAAGTTTAGGAAAACGCTAAAACATTTTTATCACGATTTTTTTAAGGGGACCAAACCTTTTTTTTAATTGAGTCTAGTAGTCCAAGTGGGATATCATTTTATGAAAGGGATATCATTTTATTTGCATGATACGAAACCCTCGGTGGGCGAATCCAACTCGCATTTGGTCTTTTTAGCACTATGAGCAAAGTTGAGGCTCTTCTTTGTCGCTAACAACCCCGCTACGCGAAAAAAGCATTTGTCTACCAGACAATTCCTAGGCAAATGAGGAGAACAATATTGACATCTCAACTAACCTAACCTAACATAGCTAGGTATTGATTAGAAGACTTAGGTATACACAAATTTTATAGAGAATCGAAGATCTCACAGACAAACCTCGAATAGTGGTTTTGTCATAGCCCCTATGTATTCGTTTTTAAGAATACTTTATTGATTCATGAATAAATTCATTCGTTCATTCATTTACTCTTACCTCAGCCAGCACAGGTTTTGGTAGGCCTCCTTTTTTCGTGTGTTACACCGAGTCGTCCGTTGTAATGTAAGTTTAGTACATAATTTATCGCGGGTTTTCATCGCTTCGGACGCACATTTAATCTGAGTTGCTAGGTTTCGTTTCTACACTATCCCAGTAGATGGAGCCTTACCACGTATATAGGCACTTAGATAAACTTGTATAATTTCATCAACGGCAGGTGATCCGCGGTAGCCCAATCGGTAGAGGTGTCATTAGTACTGATGATACCGAATTTCATGGGTGCAAATCCTGCCAATTTAGCAAATTCTCAGAATATTGAAGTGTTTTATAATTTAGTACGGAATTTTTAAGTGACCCTCAGAAAATCGAACCCGGGACGTTTGCGTCGCAGGCTGTCACACTCCCACTGCGCCACATTGGTCGTTAGCCAAATCCCACACTATGACGGACTGACGGATGCGTTTCAGTGTGCATTATTTTTGTATGGAAAATCGAAATTTTCTTTCGTCTGACAGACCGATGCGATTAAATACGTGTGTCAGTCCGTTATAGTCGGAGAACCGCCTCACCGTAGTAGTAGACTGGACAAACGCAGCACTTCGAGATACCCAATAATGATACACATTATATTATAAAAGTTTGTCGCGTTTAAAGCTCTTGAATAAAACGCCTAAATCTGAAGAGCTCTTTAACAAAAGCAATGGTACTCAAACATTTATTTCTCTTTAATTACAGATGAATCAGTTCCACCTACTTCCTCTGCTGGTGCTTCTCATACATGCATCTGTCAACGCGGCACCCAGTCAGAGTGACATCGCCAAGTTAGAAGATATCGCCAAACTAGAAACAGCTGATCTCAAAGTTGGTGCTCCCACCACTCTTGATGAAGCCACAAATAACGACAAGAACGGAGCACAAGTACAAAGGCAAAAAAGATTCTACAATCACTATGGTTCTTATGGATTCTCACCCATAAATCCAGTGCCTTACCCAGGTTTTCCAAACAATGATCCTTATCAGAACAATTATAGTGAAGATCCACTGCAGCAAATTTACAGACGACTTCAAGATATTGCCGGTGTGATTAGAACTCAACCGACCTTCAATCAACCACCGCCTCCGCCGCTGCCAATTCTGTTTCCCGTAGTGTTCGTACCGCAAGTGGGTTGTGGTTGTACTCCAAACCAGGGAGCCACCCCGAAACCAAAGCCAAACGGCACAGACTTCGATGTTCAAAACCGCTTCCCCGACATGGAGGACACCAACCAAAACTGGGGAATCGTCGTCAATCAAAACGATACGGAGGTAGACGACGGAGAGGATGAAGACTTCGCTCGACCCATTTCGTTCCAACCGATTAGACCAAACAGGACCATGACTAGGCCGCCTCCAGCTGTGGATCATGGAAGTAATCAAGAAGGCCGAGACCCTATGAGGACCACAACTACAGTAGCTCCACCGGCTGCTC
Organism: Tuta absoluta; assembly: GCA_027580185.1. Classification (NCBI taxonomy): domain Eukaryota; kingdom Metazoa; phylum Arthropoda; class Insecta; order Lepidoptera; family Gelechiidae; genus Tuta; species Tuta absoluta. Next base: position 4,665,703 of record JAQAHW010000004.1, read on the forward strand.
CTCCCGCAGCATCAGCGAGCGCCCCAACTCGACCGACTGCCTGTGACGCTGCTGTACTTAGCTGCTGCCATCAAGCCGAAGTCACGTACGAATGCTTCGTAGCCAATGGATGTCCAGATCCAACCTCGTATGGAAATCCTTGTGATTCAACAAGTATATTGCAAGTTATCAACAGATTCTCGAGGTTTTACGGTCAAAGGACAGGCTGAGGTTAAACTAAATACGTGATTCCCGATTATGTTAAGCTTCGTGCGTCCAAGTACCGAAGAAGGTATTATTGTTTAATAATTGCTAGGTTTAAAGTTCAATATAATGATGCTGACTCGATCTCGCAAACGTAGTTGTATAACGAGTATGCATTATTTATTATGTATTACATTTGAAATGATTTGCCATTCATTGTTAGATTATATTTTTAGTTTAGGTAGATTCGAAAGTTTAGTATGATTGTAATTTCAGTAAGTATTTAGTAATTAAATTATACAGGATGAGGACAGCCCTCCAAATACTGATTAGGTGCATTCTGACCACGATACTGAACAATTTTCCATAAAAAAATATTTCAGGATACGTAAAAAAAAATATACTTTCCATAGTAAATTCAGTCAGCTGATTTTGATTTCGCATGGGATGTCTATTTTATGTCGTTTTCTGGCATATGTTTCTAGGGGAAAATTGTACAGTTTGATGGTCTGCCTGCACCCTATCAGTATTCGGAGGGCTCTCCTTACACCGCGTATCTTCAGATTTTTTATATACCTGACGAAATTATAGTAATTGTAAGAAAATTGTAAGTAACCATTCAATCGGCATGTGCTAAGTACTGCTTAGTGTTTGTGTTTATTATGAAAGTCAACACAAACTCTCATATCGAAATAATCTATCATCCCAATACTCTGGCTTTTTACAAGGCGTCTATTTTTACACCTACTAGTTTTGTCTACTTCAGATAACTAATTAATTTATTCTACTGTCCTGTTCAATAAAGTACCGCCTGCCTATTGTACCTATCCGTTTTATTAGTTATCATGTCCTGACCATAATACATTTTATAAGTACTTAGATACATTATTATTTATTTACAGTTTATTGCACTCAAACACATTAGACAAAAGACACAAATCATAAAGAAAAACGACACAACAGGTGTCTTATTTCCAAGTAGAAATTTCTTCCAGCTGACCCTTGGAAGTGAGACATTACAAAGAAAGGCCGAAAATACTAATACTTAGTAGGTTAAAACTATACAGGGTGTTAGGGACAGTCCTCCGAATACTTAGGGTGCATTCAGATCATCAAACTTAACAACTACCGGTAAAAGAATATTTCAGGAAAGGTAAAAAAAGAATTAGAACCTTCCATAGTAAATGTAGTCAGCTGATTGTGATTTTGTGTGGGAGGTTAATTTTTTTATCGTTTCCTGACACATATGTTCCTAGGAAAAGTTTTTCACTGTCATGGTCTGCATGCCTATTATTATTCGGAGAGCTGTACCTTATTCCCCTTTTTTTAATAAATACGTTTATTTAGAAGAACATTACAATAATTAATCATATAGAATTTACAATAGAAAATACAAATGGCGCATTTGAGCCGTAAACTAAGACCAGGTTGGGCTATGGGTTCGGAACTAGGTAGATAGATAGCTGACATTAACCATATACGGATAGAAAATACCCTGACTAAATTTTATATGCACCTATAAATTTTAATAGCACATTATGTTTAGAGTACGGAATAGGTGTACTAAATTATATGATACTATTCAGTAGTAAAACTAACCTTAACCGCCGTATTTTACAGGGCCATATCCGAATGCTGATATGGTTGATGATTTATACATACATACATACACATATTTATTTATTTATTTACATATCACGGCTATATCTCTTGCGGGGTAGGCAGAGCGTAAGCAGCCGCAAAACGGTCATTCGCGCCACGTCTGACGAATATTTGAGGGTTATTCAGAAAATTGTGTATCGCCATAGTGACAGGTTGTCAGCCCATTGCCTAAAATTGCAATACACACCCTCGAGGCTTATTACGACTCTCACGGGAAGCAAAATAGGGTGATGCTATTCTAAGCCGGTATCACACGGCGGGTTGATGATTTATTGTGCCCTTTAAATTTAGTATAAGGTATGGATGGTACTACGGAATGTACTGATATTTCTTACTTTATTTACATTCAACGATGGACTGCAATTGAAACGCAAAATTCTCCGCAACCGATAGCGGACTAGGTCTGTTAACCGAGATTCCAATTTATATTATCTGCTGTGAAGGTATGGCCTTAGGTACAACATAGAAATTAGAAAAACCTACAGTCGAAGAACTCCGTATTTAAAACTGTTAAAATATTACTTATAGTTCAACAAAGGTGCAAGCACAGCGCTCAGCACTTTCTAAGCTATACTAAGCTGGACCCTAGCTTGGTTTTAGCTCGCTCGCTTCCTGCTAGGTGAAAATCCAAGCTTTTAGCGTCGTCGAGTGTAGGTAGACTGTAGACTATTAATTAGGTACCACCAGCAGTACATTAACCCATCCATTCAAGTTTATTTAAACTGGATCTTTATTTTATTTATTTATTTATTTTCCGTTTGTACACAAGAACATTACAAGAGAAACACATACAAAGAATAACGACACAACAGGATAGCTTATTTCTACTAAGAAATTTCTTCCAGCTGACATACGTAAAGTGAGACTTTATAAGACAGACGGATTAGGCGGATTAGGAATCTTTATACAATTACTAAGAATAGCTAGTATAAATTGATCTCTTAAATGGTAGAGTCATGTGCTGCTGATAATAATATGTGCCGATCGATCAAAAAAAATCTTATTATACAACTTGTAAGGGACAGCCCGCCGAATACTGATGCATTCAGACCATGAAACTGAACAACTTCACATAAAAAATATTTCAGGAAACGTAACAACCAATAGACTTTCCATAGTAAATGCAGTCAGCTCATTGTGATTTTGCATGAGACGTAGATTTTTTTGTCGTTTCCTGACATAGGTTTCCAGGGAAAAGTTGTTAAATTTCATGATACGTATGCACCCTACCAATATTCGGAGGGCTGTCCCTTACACCCTATATAGTTATAGGGATGTAAATCTTCTGTATAAAACTTCTTTTTGGTTGACAGGGTAATTAAACACCGCAAATTTTAACCCTCTGTTAAAAAAAGTACCTAATATTACTTACGTACTCCGACCGAAAGTACGTACCTACTTTTGGTCAGGTAAAAAAAACTTTTCTTTGCCCGTGACAATAATTATCTACGAGGTGTATTTGTAAGTAGTGTAACTATCTTTTTCTCAGGTAATCCATCTTAAACATTAATCCCTACAACCATATAACCCTAGCCGAGTCGAAAAGGGGGAGAGCCGTCCTTCTGTTCTGTATTTTGTGTGAAATGCCTTTTTATATGCAGTTGCATTCACTGTTTTACACTACAACTACACTCTTAAAAAAACTATGAAAAAATATCTATGTACACAAACCTCCGCACCAATTCAAATTTGTAACAAAAGTAGCGTAGAAAAAAATTATTAAATTTTACATAAGTTTTTCGTACGTGACATCTTAAATACGCTGTTCTTAAAACTTCATTTTATCTTTTGCCGGTTCCGTGTGATGCCGGCTTAGAATAGCATCACCCCATTTCTTTTCCTTGGGAGTCGTAAGAGACGACTAAGGGACTCAAGGGTGCGTAATGCATTTTTAGGCGATGGGCTGACAACCTGTCACTATGGCGATACACAATTTTCCATATGACCCTCAAATATTTGTCAGACGTGGTACGCCACAAATGTCCGTTTTTGCGGCTGTTTGCTCTGCCTTTCCCGCAAGGGATTATAGGCGTGATAATATGGGTATTTATGTATATACCTTCATAATAAATTACTATTTACATTAATCGTACCAGTCAATAAAGAGCCCGCCGTGGTAAAAAAGGTGCCCAACCGTTTACTTTATAATCGCATTACGTAAGCCATAAAAAAAACGATTAAAACAAGTAAAAAATGAGTATCATCTACGTCGTCAGATTATCATGACGTCGATGGCGGAAGCCGGAATCCAGTAAGAATCCAGTTTGTTGATGTAAGTACCTATTACTATAGTCTACTACTACTAGATACCTATATTATATGTAATACCTACTTTGGACTTTGAATTATCGTCGTATATCGTCACTGATGCCTTACGCAGTACCTACTTACTAAGAACCACATGGGCATTTGCATTTAAGAGATTGTTCTTAGAAAATGAGTTTATCCCAGGAGAATATTTTGGAGACACGTTTTTCGTTAATAATTTCCTCTGTTTTACAGGTGTTAGATAGGGGATGTAAAACGGAATGCCAGTATCTAGAAAAATCGGAATATCAGAACGAATTTGTCGATATTTAAATTCTGGTTTTCAGAGCTTTAAAATCATTTAAACTGATTTTGAAAAAAGAGCCCCGAATAATGTAGGGAGGTTTTGCGCTACATTTTTCGGGGCATTACTCCTGCTTGCAGTCATTTTGTCGCGCAAATACCTCAGAACTGTTCACGACCTCTCACGAAAACTTCCTAAAATTGAAAAATATTGATCCGAAATACATTTTTACTACGTTTTTACAACTTACCACAACTGGAATTTAGAACCGAAATTCCAGAATTGAGCTCTAATATCGGAACTCAAAACCGGTTTTTAGAACCTTTCGATTTTACATCACCTAGATAGAGGCATGATGGATGTGGCATGGCTGATGTGGCGCAGTGGTAGTGCGACTGCCTGCGACGCAAAGGTTCCGAGTTCGATTCTCGGTGGGATACTCACAAAAGTTGATATTTATAACTTTGTGAATTTGTTCCCGGTCTGGTTAGGACATTGCAGGGTGAACCAATTGATAGTCCGAAAAGAAATGGTTCCGTGCTTCGGAGGGCACATTAAGCAGTCGGTCGTTACACAGCCATGTCACAGGCCTACTACTAGTAGTAGCCGGTTAAAAAACTCTTGACACCAGGGTTTATCGTGTCGTTGGACGACCCGGTGTCCCACACGAAAAAGAAAAAGAAGAGGCACGCCCCAGGGGCATTTCAGTTGCCAAATATTGGTCACGAAAAATTAAACTGTTGTTATCTTCTCGACGAAGAAGAAACGGAGGGTTTAAAGTAAAACAATCATTCAGAGGAAACATTTGATACTCTTAGAACAGCCAGCCCAGACAACAAAATAAACACAAAATTTGTAATAGTTTCTTAATTCAAATAAAAGTAAGTTTTTCTTTAGAATCTCCTCGTCTCATCAACTGATCATCGTGTCCCCACCTCATCCTCCATCTCCCCATAACAAATGTGGAGGCAAGCCTCGACAAGCGTAGCGTTGGAAGCCCTCCGACCAGATGACTTAAAAAGAGGGCGGCTGGTAGCAACTAGATGGCGAAAACGGATGATCGTGCCTAATGGCGTACACTGGGGGAGGCCTACGTTCAGCATTGGACTGCTAAAGGTTCATGTGATGATGACGCGTTGTAAGTACTTAGACGGCGGTCGTAACACAACCATGTCAGAGGCCTACTAGTAGTACTCGTAGAAGGCGATTGAAGAACTCTGACATCAGGGTTCATCGGGTGGTTCGTCGACTCGGTTTCCCACACGAAAAAAAATACGAGTTTTTCCTAGCTCGGAGGAATGGTCTAGTAGGAGAAGTTTATGCACAACGAATACCGAACTAAAATTGGTATTATACAACTTCATCTTCAATTTGTAAAGTTTTATAGGGAATTGATTTCTAGACTAACTTGAATAAACTTCAATATCTTTTAACTTCCAAATAAGTACGTAATGACGAAAAAACGTAGGTTGTGTATGTAACAAAAAAAAATGTAGAACTTTAGATTCACATGGGCATGATTTCCCTAAACTTTGTAAATATCTATCCCCAACTTGTCCCAAAAATATGATAAGAAAACTACGATAATACTTTGTTTCGAGTAATAATAAATAAGGTAAATAAAGTATGGTTTATTTGCACTTACAGTACTTTATTATTTACATAAATCAAAATATGAAATTGAAAAAAAGGCGTCAATATTTTTCAATTTCTCATTTTTCATTCATATAAATAAACATTACCAAACTGACCACAAGGTAACTGGTATAAATAAATATTATACGTGAATCATCAAGATTACAACCAGATGCCTCGGTCTGCCGCAGCCGGGCAGACGTACTAAATTTTTTTTATATTTAAATCATAAAATAAAATAAACAAATACTGAAGAGACTTTAGCCATCAAGAGAATCTTTGAAGAATATCTAAATCTTCTGGAAACTTCTGCCCAGTGAACTAAAAGTGCCAAAAAAATAACAGGTGAGTAGGTTTTTTTGTCATAATATAAGTAGGTATGATGCGAATACTGAATACAAGTGTCATGTGGTATTAAGTGAATGAACTAGCAAGGTCTCACGGCTTAACAATGTACTTCCTTGTAGTTCTTCTTAGGTTTAATGAATAACATAGGTGCTTACAACATAAAGAGTACATAGTATCACATAAACGCCCATAGATTCTACTTCGGGCCCTACATCCGCATAATTGAAATACTTAAGAATGAATCTTAGACAAATCGAAATTCCAATTTTTTTTATTGATTGGGACTTGGGACACCGAGTCGACAAGCGACCTGATGACCAGAGTTTTCAACCACGTAATAGTTTGTCAGAATTTCTTTGAACAAAACAGAATTAGACCTCCATAGAACTTGATCTCCATAGATACGTTATTACACGTATTTTTCAATACTGCTTAGCGAATGCAAAATTGTCTTGGATGGTATCCTCAAACTAAAACGTAGAAAACATAAAAGCCAAAATAAAACAACTCAAATCCGTTTAAAATTGTTGTATCAGTATTCTTAAACTATTGAATGAAGAACATGCTTAATAACAACGATGTTATTACAAAAACTTTAGGTTAACAACTTTAACTTTGGTCGTAAGTAATATATTTTCGAAACGGCTATTAACCTTGGCTGTTCTTTTTTTCAATCCTCTCATACATTTTGTGTGGCTGCAGACGCATGCATCGTAACCGGCAATAAGCCGTGGGGAAACCCAAATGCGTAGGTCACGTTACCTTATAAGAGGCAGAATATAATCTGTTCATTTATAATACACTAGCGCCCAGCGCCCATATAATTCACCCGCCTTTAACCGTTTTACTGCGGGAATAAGACATTTTAACATTGCTTATGATCACCAGGGATAATGTAGTATTCTAATGGTAAAAGATTTTTTTATATCGTCCAGTAGTTTTACGGAGCCTATTCAATTCTAACAAACAATAAAATCTTTCCCACTTTATAATAATATTACAGTGTAGATTGCATGGTTAAATTACAAGAAAACTTTGTAATTTAACAGAAAATAATATTTTACGGAATAGAAATATTTATTTATTTATTTTTATTTTATTTATTTATTTTAGGAAAAACCTCAGCTTACAATATACAAATAAATAGTTGACATTAGAAACAGGAAGCCATTTATGGTTTCTCACAAATATAAACAAGTTGAAAACTTAAAAATATCGGCAGTTAACAGAGATTATCATTATCAAGATAATTTATACCTTTAAGAATGTACTTAATTACATATAATGCTGCTTAACTATTATTAAAGAAGAGGTTACCAATAAGACGTCTCGCTGTTGCTGCACTCGTGTTAAACAGATCTAAATCTATTTCAGAAAATAGAACATTAAATTTGCTGCTCGCTCGGTACATAAAGCTATTTTGCCTATAGTTAGTTGATGCAGGTGGTAAGGCCAAAGGAACTTTACGACGATACGATCGAGGTGCTCTTAGGTTCAGCTTGCTTAATAAATCCGGACAATCAACTGAATTATTAGCAATTTTAAGGAGAAAGACTGCGTCAGCTATATTACGACGCATCTCTAGAGGCAATAGGTGGAATTTTCTACAAAGGTTGTGATATTCACTGGAATGATATTGATGTTTGATGCGAAAGCACATATGTTTAATGAATTTTCTTTGAATACGTTCTATGCGTGTAATGTAGATATCATACCTAGGGTTCCAAACCTGAGAAGCGTACTCCAACGAACTTCTTACATAAGAACAATATAAGACTTTTAAAGTTTTAAGTTGCTTAAAGTCCCTTGCAGTACGCATCACAAAGCCCAAAGCTCTATGTGATCTAGCTAATATATTTTCAACGTGCTTGTCGAAAAGTAATTTTGAGTCGTGGGTAACACCTAGGTCACGAATTAAGTTTTGTCTTAGAAGGGCATGCCCATTAATTTGGTAATTATAACAGATGTCATTACGTTTGCGACTGTATGTAACTACTGAACATTTTAATGGGTTAAGATCTAAATGGTTTTCGTAACAATAGTCAGCTAACCTAGAAATATCTTGTTGTAGACAGTGGGCATCAGTAAGTGACGATACAGCCGCAAATATTTTCATGTCATCTGCAAAACACAACAAACGAGAGCTAAGAAGGCAGTGATTAATATCATTGACAAAAATGACGAAAAGCAAGGGCCCCAGCAAGGATCCTTGGGGTATAATATAAATATATAATATAAACCATAACATGGTTTAATTTAACCGTGTAAAGATAATCATTGGACGTGTTATTAATTTAATTTGTAGCTCACTTAACCTTTTAGATATTTTTATTACAAAACCCATTTAAACAGAGATCAGTTAAATGTGCCTTACACGAGTAACGATAACGTTTTTGCCACGAAAAACAGTATGGCATAGCGCAGCCGTCTATTTTTAAACTGATTGTTTTTATACATCCTATCCTAGCTCATAGAACCGGTTTTATTTATCATGTTAGAAAAAAAGAGTTCACTTAAGTAGGTATTTTGTTTGCATGTTCAGTTACGATAAGCAATGATATATACTATATCTTGTTTAATGAATGAATACATGTGATAATAAGAAGGCCGTTTTTTGTCGTTCCAGCCTACAATACTTAATTAGATTTAACGAGCTGAACGACCGAGCTATGATCTGATTAAATGGCTGCTTTATTGAAAATATTTGGGCCTTATACATACATACATACATACATAAATCACGCCTATATCCCTTACGGGGTAGGCAGAGCGTTAACGGCCGTTCAACGGATATTAACACCACGTCTGACAAAAGTTTGAGGGTCAATCAGATAACTGTGTATCACTATAGTGACAGGTTGTCAGCCCGTCGCCTAAAATTGCAATACACACCCTCGAATCCCTAAGTCGCCTCTTACGACACCCATGGGTAAGAAATGGGGTGATGCTATTCTAAGCCGGCATCACACGGCAAAATATTTGGGCCTTATAGTATATCTAAAGCATTTACCAGCTATTTTTGTGGCAGGTTTGCTGAAATCGTTTTCTGTAATAATATGAAAAAACAATCTACATTTCAAAATGTACTAAGCTAGAGCCTGTCCGGCATGGGCAAAAAGTGAGCCAATATTTTTTTACAGGTTGCGATGACATTTCTTATACTGAGGCACAGAGGCGCCCTCAATTTCCACGCCTATTTTCTTTTGGGAGACTATATTTCAACTTGTTCTAGTAAGTACAGTACAGATATTAGAATTACCAAAGCTGTTTATTCTTTTCCAGTCATGAAGGTGCACACGTTGACCATCCTTACTGTACTCCTGACGCAAGCACTCTGTAAGCCAGAGGTCAAATCATCCACCTTCGCAACGCCAGCCAACCTGTCCTACGATGAACTCCTGTACATCCTCAAAGTGCGAAGTGGCGAGCAGCCTAAGCCTCGCAGACTGTCACCATGCGCGCGAGCAATCCTCGGCTGTTGCAGGGAGAGGGTGATGAATGAACACTGCTCGGAGACACTCAAGTGCGGTGCATTTTTCTTCGACGTAAACCCGTGTGAGGACAAGTTCATAATAGACGCTTTGAACGCGGCGCGGGCCTTTTACGAACAGTTCAACAGTGTTACAAGTTAGTGCGAACTTGAAATTGGAAACTGCGGATGACTCAGAATTGTTATATCAAAGTTGTGAAAAGTGATTATGTATGTGATAGTGATATATCCTTTTCGTGCAATTGTGTTCGTGATGTGAGGCATTTATTTACTTTTGTAAATATATAATGCAGAAAATAAAAATAGAATACTCAGATTTTATATGTAAGATAGACGCCTTCCAAGAAGTCTTTTAAACATTAGAAATCAAAAGAATAGTACTCAGTTTTTTATTATTTTCAGTTGAATCATGAAAGTACTTCTTATTTCCAACGGAGAGGCAAAAGAGATATAAATTAAACTAGCGTTTAATGGAGGTTCTTAAAATGGAAAAAAAAATTTCACAGCAAGCAAAACAAAGTTGAACTCATTGAGTTAACAAGTGTTTCTGAATCGCTATCGCAGCAGGAATTCAGCAGAATGAAATGGTGTATACTGCGAGCCTTTTGGCCCGTCGCCAAGCAAACCCGCTGGCTTTGACTACATACCGACAAGCAACAGGTCCAGATAATAATCGTATATCTTGAATCAATCTCTATTCAATAGTCTACTCTTACACCAGTACTTTTGCGCTCTATGGAATAAACCACAATTTGTTACTCGTAACTAAAAACTTCATAAATAAAAGTAACAGAAATAAATATCAGTTCATTTGGTCAAAGGTGATCTTTTAAATCTCAAAATCAGTCTAGTAATCGTAAGCGATCTTTCAGACCAATAAGGACGTCCTTCACTGCGTATTTTTACCCGACTACGGCAAAGCAAAAAAGGGGGTTATGATTTTGACCGGTATGTACGTATGTATGTGGAAACCAAAACGACCACGGCTATCACCTATAAACCACAATAAATTTATATTAAATATACAGTTAAATATATAATTATGTGTAATACCTTCGTATAAATTTCGTGGACAATAGATATTAAATTGTTTGTAGTTAATATTCCAGATTTCTTGTTTCTTACTTTTAAGAGCGCGATATCTCAGTAGTCGGGTGTTAGTTTTTGAACTGTTTTATGAACGCACCGTTACGCGTGCATCTGTCAGACGAAAGGAAATTGCTTGTCATATTCCGATCTTACTCCCGATATTAATATCAGCTATCTAGTTCTCATAGTACAAGCTTTACTTAGTTTGGGGCAAGATCGTGGTGTGTGAACAGGATATCTATTAATTATGACGATGATTTCAAGATTTTCTGGCCAAGTTGTCATATTACGTTGAATGCAGGTGGGATTCGAATTAAGTATTCGCACAGATGAGGTAATTTGAAGTCGTATGAAAGGAGTTCAAACAAAGACACAAAAGCACAACTCCACCTACAAATAGAACTGTATCAAATACTACCAGACTTTTTAGGTAAATACAACAGCTTAAGGAGGCAAATAAAAGCATCCCTTTCTAGTTGATCGTAAAGGAATACTCAAGACAGCGGTTTCGCAGCATCGCTCTCTGAGGAGTCGTTAGAGCGCGAATCGGCCATTTTGGACATTTCGTGTGACTGTATTTGTGCCACCTTTGTAACGTGAAAGACGGGAAGTTGCTGGTTGAAAGATTATCAAATAGGTAAGTGAAATAAAAAGGTAAAAAGGTTAAGTTGTCGATGAAAACGATTAACTGTGGTAAGTACCTATGATTTTAAGAACAGTTTTTTTAGATTAGATAGAGTTCCAGTTCCTAAGTCATGATATAAATAGTGTCTAATTCCAAGCTAAACTCCCGCAGTGGAAGCGATTTACACAGGTAAATTTCGAACAAAATACCAGGAGTTCAACTGGAGGCAGACAATGGCTGCGTTACGCAGCGCTAAATAGCATGTACGCTGCACAATATAGCAGCGCATACTATAAATTAAACGTGAACCTAAATCTATTTAACTTAATTAACTAAGTTGAGTGAAATTGGCAAATGATGTGTTCTGACCTTTACATAACTCAATTCTGTAGTAAATACCGTCTGCCGATCTGGCGTTACGTCACACGTATAAGCACTAGATTATAAGTAAGTACCTCCAAATTATATCACCCCACGAATTCCGCAATTCGTACTAAGGAGTCACAATGATAATGGTACAACAAATATGACTAAAGGGAACACACCATTAACACGAGAAAACAGTTTTATACCAAAACAACTAGGTTTAACACTTACAGTCACGTGCCGGCGCAAATGCATAAATACCCAACGGAGAAAGGAAGTTCAGGGAATGGATCAAATAGGAATTCCGTTGGTACTTACAGGGCTGGGTGGAAAAGATATCGACACCCAGCATTCCACTACAGCCTTGGCGCGTTATTCACTTCAAACCACTCACAGCTTCTGTTCGTATTTCACTTTGATATCAGTCATTACGCGTGACCCAACCCGAATTTGGGTCGTACAAACGCGAGCCGATATGGCCACTTGATGCCTATTCAACGCGACGCTCACGTGGAAGACGTCGAGACATCCAACAATCACTAAGCCTGGTATTCTAGTATAACCCAGGAGAACCGCAATAATACGATGCATCAACACGCGCGATCTCAAATTGAATCGTCCATTACACGCGGCATCACAAAACGCGTGGCGGGAAATCCGTACAAAACACAATACGTTCTCGTCCGAACGGTTTTGAGTGACTGAGTGCGGTGCAGAAATCACCGCTTGGCGTCTACCAGGCGGCCCGCGCGCACGCCGCCCCCTCGCCCCGCGAGCGAGAAAGGGACAACATATGCCCAGAGCGATGCGTGCGAAATCGCGGCGCATTCATAGACCGTCATTAATACCTAACTTACCCCAGCATAGCAACGCTAAATTAAACATTCACCCGCCCTAGGCCGAATCCCTTAGGCCTATTCACTACTGGGGAGACGAGATAGCGTTGCTATTGCTCGCTTAAGAACTGAATCCCCTACCTGAACTGTCGCGACTCGAGGAGTGCCATCACTACCTGGGAACAAGTTGAGAATGCGCCCTCTGCGCCATCGCAGTGGCGGCAGGTTGGCATCCTTAACCAGAACGAGATCTCCGATGCGAGGGGGTTCAGTTCTGTCCGTCCACTTAAGGCGTTGCTGCAGAATGTGCAAATACTCAAGCGACCATCGCTTCCAAAAATTCTGAGACATTTGCTGCAGCAACTCATAACGCGTCAAACGATTGCTACTGACCTCTGTGTAGGGGTATTCTGGCAAGGCGTTAAGTGGTCGGCCAATTAAGAAATGCCCTGGTGTCAGGGCCTCCAGATCATTCGGATCTGAGCTAAGCGGACACAAAGGACGTGAATTGAGAACGGCCTCAATTTTACAAAACACGGTCGCTAGCTCCTCAAAGGTTAATATCGTTAAACCTATAACGCGCATCAAATGCGTCTTAGCGGACTTTACAACCGCTTCAAATATACCACCCCAGTGGGGGCATCCTGGTGGATCGAACACCCAGTTAATGCCCTGACGGGAGAGGCTCGTGCCGATAGCTTCCTCGTTTTCCGATAAAAACGTTATAATTTCTTTCATACATCGATCAGCGCCCTTAAAGTTGGTACCACAGTCCGACCTGATCAGCGCTGGTCGCCCTCTTCGCGACACAAATCTATCTAAAGCTGCTAAGAAAGCCTCCGTAGTGAGGTCGGCCACGAGTTCCAAGTGGACGGCCTTGGTTGCTAGGCACACAAACACGCACAAATACGCCTTGATTGACTTCGCGTTGCGAAGGCGTGATGCCTTTACCATAAAAGGCCCCGCAAAGTCCGTTCCCACACCCGCAAACGTCCAGGCTTCCGTCACCCGGTCCGGTGGGAGGTCTCCCATCTGAGGTTGCATTGTGGCTGCCTTCAACCGATAGCAAGGCAAGCACCGAAACACAATGCTCCGTACCGTACGTCGTCCAGACAAGATCCAAAACTCGCGCTGCAGAATAGCCAAAAGTGCATTGCAGCCCGCATGCGAGTTTTTCTGGTGACGATCCCTAACTATAAGTTCTACCAAAGGTCCCTTCTTTGGGAGTAACAGCGGATGCCGTGCTGAAAAGGGCAGGTTAGCGTTCCGAAGTCTACCTCCAACCCGGAGCATTCCATGCTCGTCCACGAACGGGTTGAGGCGCACAAGACCTCCCTTCAGCTTTCCACGGCCATCCCTGAGCAGCCTGACCTCTTCCTCAAAATGTTCCGCCTGGACGACCCTAACCAATAAACTTAGAGCCGCATTCCGCTCCGCAGGCGAGAGGACAGGTGCCAAGTTCCGTTCTGCTTGAGGTTTTCTACAGTTGTTCACGAACCGTTTGATCCAACCTGTCACCCCTAGAAGTTTGTCGAGGGAGCTGTATCGTTCCAGCAAGAAAGCCGCACTAGGCTTAGGTACGATCTGCCCTACGTTCACTCGCAAACCTCGATCAGGTGGCCCAAGCGGCGACCCGCACTCATTGTATGGCCATCTCTCAGGTGACTCAGTCAGCCACTGAGGTCCCCACCACAGTGAGTGACCTACCAAATCAGGGGCCCTACATCCCCGTGAGGCGCAGTCCGCTGGGTTCTGTTCTCCCGGTACGTGTCTCCATACCAACGGAGTTTCCGATCCTTTAATCTGTGACACCCGATTTGCCACGAAAACCTCAAGAGTATGTACCGACGTCTGTAACCAGCACAGAACTATCCTACTGTCGGTCCATGCGTACACCGTTTCATCCAAAGTGATGGTACCGCGTAGATTACTAGCGACATGATGTAGCAAGCGCGTGAGAAGCGCTGCTCCCGCCAATTCCAACTTTGGAATGGTCCATCTTGTCCTAACCGGAGCCACCTTACTCTTGGCCATAACTAGACGCACGTCTACAGTTCCCGTTGAACTGACTGTCCGCAAATAGACAGCTGCCGCGTACCCTCGCTCCGAGGCATCACAAAACCCATGTAGGGTAGCCTTACATCCCACCGATGGGAGCAATTTGCGAGGTATGGCGATGCGTACGATCCCTGGTAAGGTGGTCACAAACTTGGTCCAATCATTCAACAGCTCTCCGGAGAGCTGGTCGTCCCAACCCAAGTTTGCTATCCACAACCTTTGTAAGAAGCACTTCGCCATGAACGTCACCGGTGCGATCCACCCGTTAGGATCGAAAGTTCTGGCGATCGTCGATAATACCGAACGCTTCGTCCAAGTCTTCTGCAAAAGGTCTGGCTCGATCTGATACGTAAAGACATCATGCGTTGGCCTATATTGCACCCCTAGGATGCTCAACGTATTTGGATTGTCCGGGTTCTCGAAAAGGTGCGGGTCCTGCTGGAACTCACCTGGCAACCCGGCCAGGAGCTCTGGACAGCTGGACAGCCATTTCCGCAACTCATAACCTCCTGATTCCATGATCGCGATCAGCTCGTCTCGTAGTAGCAGTGCTTGTTGCACGCTATCTGCACCCGTGCAGATGTCATCCACGTAGACGTCGCGATCCAGTACTGCTGCGGCTCGAGGGAATCTTACCCTTTCCTGTGCGGCCAACTCTCGCAGCGTGCGTACTGCCAAAAACGGACTTGGCTTCAGACCATACGTTACCGTGTTAAGCTCATAAGTGACCATCGGCTCGTCAGGGCTCTCACGCCACAAAATCAGCTGGTACCGACGGTCATCTGGGTGTATAATTGTTTGGCGAAACATCATTTTGACGTCTGCGACGAACGCTACTTGGTGCAACCGAAAATCTGTGAGGATGTCCACAATGTCCCGGTTCAACTTGGGACCCGCGTGCAGACACTGGTTCACAGACACACCATTCGATGTAGGAGCAGAACCGTCAAACACTACCCGTATCTTCGCCTCCGGTGACTTCAAAACAGCCAGGTGTGGTATATAGTAATGCTCGACACACCTCCAATCTATGCTGGACACCGACATGTGGCCTAACTCTAGGTACTCCCTCATGAATTCGATATACTTCTGCCGAAGTGCTGCATCTCGCTTCATCTTTCTCTCCATAGCCAGTAGTCTCCGTTCCGCGATCTGTCGCGAACTACCTAAGGAGGGGCGGTTTGGGAGAAATGGCAGCCTGGTAACAAACCTACCTGACGAACTTCGTGCAGTGTTGTACTGATAGAACAGCTCGCACTCGTCATCCTCTGGCTTCCGTCTATCCGCTGTGGGTGGCTCCTCAGACTCCCAAAACCTCTGCAGCACCTCCGACAACACACTACCATAGAGAACCGTATCGCCCTCTGGTAGGTCCTGAGGTCTCCAAACTGGGCCAAAAATAACATACCCCCCTGTGGTATCAACGGCCACTAAACCAGTTTGCTGAAGTACCCGTTTTCTGCCACACCAGAATCTCCCGAGGACGTCTGACCCGAGGAGAACGTCCACCGTACCAGGAGTATCAAATTCAGGATCAGCTAACTCTAAGCCTGTGGTTAACCCTCGTACCGTTGACGGTAACCGAACCTGAGGAAGTTTCCCTACCACTTCATCCAGCACCACTGCTGAGGCATGATAGCTGACCCCTGTACCTGTATTACCTAATGTGAACTCGAAGTTCACCTGACCCCGAACGTCAGGCACATCTACACCTCCAATACCTACAGCCCCATCCGTTGTGGGCCTTATATTTAAGCGTAGCCTACTCACCAGCTTACTAGACACAATACAACCCTGAGCCCCTGTATCTAACAAGGCTCTTACCTGTATGCTGCGGCCACCGTATCCCCATACCCAAATCATTGCCGTAGGCAACAATACCGTAATTGGCCGGGGGGCCGAAGCTGGCGTGTAGGCGGCGATTACCTAGCAGGAATCTAAGCGTGGAGTGTCCGCGTCCTGCGGGGGGGTCCCCTCTCTCCGTACACCTTCGAGTGGGTCCCACTCCTGCTGATAGGGACCTCTGGTCCTGTACGCCATGGCTGGCAGCCTATAGTAACCCTACGGCAGGCGCGCGTACCGTGGATGCGCCTGTAGCCGCGGGTGCTCAGCCAAGGGGAGAGGCATGCGTGGGTCATGAGACCTCACCATGTTGTTCAGTCCCGCCGAGTACTGCATGTACTGGCCCTGGTATTGGCACCCGCCCGTAGCATCACGTACTTGTGATGGGTGCCCCTGACCTTGGACCTGTGACCACCTACCCTGTCCCGGCACCGGCTGCCGAGGTGGTGACTGTCTCGCGCGTGGTGAAGGGGGCATCACCTGCTGATGTCCCTGGCCTCGTCCCTGAAACCCTGGTGGAAGAGGACTCCTCCTTGGAGGGGGTGGGGAGCGTTGCTCCCGTCTAGGTAGGGCAGACTCCGTCCGCTGACCCGCGTCAGCTCTGCCTCCGTAATCTCCGCTGCGGTTCATGCATAGGAGCTGATGGTGGGCACCCTGGCAATACCTGCAGTTGGTGCTTGATGGGCACTCTCGCACCTGATGCGGCCCCATACACCTAAAGCACCAACGCCGTTGCTGCACCACACCACGACGTTTCTGCACCCGCTGTGCAGCGAACTCCTCACACGCAGTCACCTGATGCCCCGCCTCTCTGCAGTAGGCACACCTCGTTTCCAAATTAGCGACATTGTATCGCCTGGGTGGCCTACTCTTACCGTCTCGCGCCTGTGCACCCGGCCGTTCCGGGCGGCGAGCGGCCGCAGACTCCGCGTGAGGCGACTCTCCAAATTGGGCATCTACCCGCCTGCACTCGGCCTCGAGGAAGGACTTGAGCTCCTCGAAGGTCGGGAGGTAATCAGATGTCTTACCTCCGTGCGACTGTTCAAAACGAGCGGCCATGTCGCTCGGCAGGCGGCGCAACAACGTGTGGACCAGGATATAATCATAGCCTGACACCGGCATCCCCTGTCTCTCAAGAGCGTTCACTGCAACGCAGACAGGGTTGAGGACCTTAGCCCTGAGGTCCGTCCCTCGTGTGATGGTCGGCACGGTGAGCCACTGTTCCAGGAGTTGGTCAATCATGAGACGTTTGTTGCTGTATCTCTCGATCAGCAAACCGCGAGCCGTCTCGTAACTTGCATCATCGACTGGTAGATGCTTTACCAGCTCATGGGGCTCACCTTGCAGCTTGGCCATCAATTGTGCCATTTTATATGCCGGCTGCAAGTCAGCGCGGTTATGAATCACACTGTCAAACAGATCCTGGAATCGGGTCCAATCCGTGTAGTCCCCGTGGAAGACCGGAATCGCCACAGCCGGCAGGGGCACTTGCACCCCCGGTCCCCGCGGACCATGGGGTGGGTCCGGCTCCCCAGCTCTACGCCTGGTGATCACAGCAGCCGCCTGCTGGATCTCCTGCCCCATCTCCATGCACTGGGTCACATTCGTCCGGACCGTAAGTTTGACCTCCTCATCAGGCGTCCCATCAAATAACTCCTCGCATCCAGTGAGGCAATCCAACACCTCCGCGACCCGTTCGTCAATCCGTTGCGCACAAGCGATGAGTGCGTCCTCTCGGTCCCCGCGACCGACCATCGCCTGCTTAGTCGCGAACCAAATTAGGTGCGTTCTAATTTTTGCCTGAAGCTGTGTAATTGTGGGAGCCATGGTACCAACTCAAAGTAACACCGAACCTTACAATAAAAAAAAATAATAGACAATCGGCCCTGATCCTACCGTTAGGATATCCGCACAGGGTAAACACAACGATAATAACAAGCAATTCACTAATTGATTGGCCCTGATCCTACCGATAGGATATTCTACACAGGGCACACACTACAATCACAATAAATATATTTTTTTTATGTAGGTAGATTAAAAATCTTATACTAAAATAATCTTAAATCTAGTGGTTTTCTGAACCACGCTCTGCTACCAAAAATTGTCTAATTCCAAGCTAAACTCCCGCAGTGGAAGCGATTTACACAGGTAAATTTCGAACAAAATACCAGGAGTTCAACTGGAGGCAGACAATGGCTGCGTTACGCAGCGCTAAATAGCATGTACGCTGCACAATATAGCAGCGCATACTATGAATTAAACGTGAACCTAAATCTATTTAACTTAATTAACTAAGTTGAGTGAAATTGGCAAATGATGTGTTCTGACCTTTACATAACTCAATTCTGTAGTAAATACCGTCTGCCGATCTGGCGTTACGTCACACGTATAAGCACTAGATTATAAGTAAGTACCTCCAAATTATATCACCCCACGAATTCCGCAATTCGTACTAAGGAGTCACAATGATAATGGTACAACAAATATGACTAAAGGGAACACACCATTAACACGAGAAAACAGTTTTATACCAAAACAACTAGGTTTAACACTTACAGTCACGTGCCGGCGCAAATGCATAAATACCCAACGGAGAAAGGAAGTTCAGGGAATGGATCAAATAGGAATTCCGTTGGTACTTACAGGGCTGGGTGGAAAAGATATCGACACCCAGCATTCCACTACAGCCTTGGCGCGTTATTCACTTCAAACCACTCACAGCTTCTGTTCGTATTTCACTTTGATATCAGTCATTACGCGTGACCCAACCCGAATTTGGGTCGTACAAACGCGAGCCGATATGGCCACTTGATGCCTATTCAACGCGACGCTCACGTGGAAGACGTCGAGACATCCAACAATCACTAAGCCTGGTATTCTAGTATAACCCAGGAGAACCGCAATAATACGATGCATCAACACGCGCGATCTCAAATTGAATCGTCCATTACACGCGGCATCACAAAACGCGTGGCGGGAAATCCGTACAAAACACAATACGTTCTCGTCCGAACGGTTTTGAGTGACTGAGTGCGGTGCAGAAATCACCGCTTGGCGTCTACCAGGCGGCCCGCGCGCACGCCGCCCCCTCGCCCCGCGAGCGAGAAAGGGACAACATATGCCCAGAGCGATGCGTGCGAAATCGCGGCGCATTCATAGACCGTCATTAATACCTAACTTACCCCAGCATAGCAACGCTAAATTAAACAAATAGTTTGGATATAAAAAAGGTATACTTGCCTACTTATTACCTAGTTGTGAGTAAGTAAAGGTATACTTACCTACAAACGAGACATTTATCATTTGGTCGCAGTATGAAAACAGTATCAAAATGTCTACACTCTCAAAATTTAACTTGTAAAAAAATTACCACAGTATCAGAATATCATCCTAGTAAGAAAAGAAAATTGTTAAAATGTGCTGGCATTTTTAAAATTTCTCGATATAATTTTTCAGAATAAGTTTTATTATTATACTTGCCTATATTCTTCACGACATTTTCTTTGCTTCAATAATAATAAATACCTACCCGGAGCGAATTCTTTGCAGAATTTTGCGCTTCGAAACTATTAAACAATTTGTTATGAAAATGTTCAAAAGAGTGTACGTGTCTCAGTAATATTATGTCAGAATTAGGAATTCGGTCAAATTCCTAGGAATTTAGCAAAAACCCGGAATATTGCAAAATCGTAGAATTCATTCTACTATCTTCCTAAATAAACCTTCCTAGGATATTGGACATATTTCCAAAGTGGTTAAATAATATGGCAAAACGAAGTTCAAAAGTTACTGTTTCATTTAAATGCCGTTTGAGTTCACTTTTGTGGTCATATCCACAGAGCTTTTTTAACAAACAAATAATAATTTAGAGAAGATAAATCATTCAATTAAAATATACAGGATGGGAAGATAGTTGCTACTTAAATTGTATTGTGAACCAGCCCGCGAAACTGTACAACTTTCTCCAAGGTACATAGGTCTTATTTACCAAAGAAAAAAAATCCTCCGTCCAAATTTGTAGGAATTAGGCCGAATTTCTAATTTTGCCGTTTTACTGCGACATAGACTGCCTCTATTTGCTCGTAACAAAAATAGCTCAGAATATTTTGAACGACAGAAAATCATTTCAAAATTGAAAATTGCATTTGGATGTTTGTTTCCGAAAAAATGCTCACAGTGTGCACCGTTCGTGTAATTTTTACCTTTTTCAGTGCACACGTTGTATTGAAAATCGATAAAAACAAACACACAAACATAGCACGTGGTGGTAAGTACTAGAGAAAACAGCTTTTTGCAAAATAACGGTTGACAACCAAATAAGCATTTGCCCGTAAAGCAATATGAAATAGCTTTCAAAAGCGACCCGAAATTATTTGTAGCGAAGAACTATGAATATTAGAATTGTTGTCTGCATGCACTCTGCATGTAAATAGGTAATTTACATACCTATGAGAGTGTGGAGAGCAGTAGGTATCACAGGCATCCTAAGTACTTACCAGTACCGATGTTTGTAAAGGGAGTAATACCACAGACAAACCTCGAAAAGTGGTTAGTAAGTGGTAACACTTTATTGCACGAAAAGAAAACAGAAAATAGGATATACTAAAAACAAATGCGGATAGGCTTACCATAACCTCATAGTGGTTTAGTGGGGCTATGTATTAGTTTTTAGAATACTGTGCTGATTATTAATAAAATAAAAAACACAATTGGCGAAATCATAATGAAAACGCCATAAAATCAAGAAATTGAATTGGGAGTGACAAAAAGGGTATAACCACTGGAGGGTTACAGGTTCTCCTGAAACTAAACAACTTTCCCCAAGAAATAGGGGTCGAAGTAATAAAAAAAATTACATCAAAAACAAAATTGCCGATCTGCTGGTTAATTTAATATTATGAGAGGTACATTTTTTTAATACTTCTACTCAGTTTTATGAGTACCTTGACCTACTTTCAGCTTAAAACCCTTTTGTTACTCTTTGTATACTCAAAATATGTTTAATTTACCAAGGTTAACTGTCAAAAGTATGTTTACATTACCAAGGTAAACTGTCAAAGATAGATCCAACCAAATCTTTTTATAGCGGTACTTGACTAGGTTTGATTCCTAATGGTAAGCCGACGAGATAGGCCAACTTAACCCTCAATATGAGCTTGGTGAAAGAACTTGCCAAAATACAAAAAATCCAATAGTCAAAGATGGAGGCATATATTTCTTTTTTTTTTACCTATTGTGCGCGATATCAAATGATGCAGCTTCATGAGACTATTTCAAAAATTTAACGTATTAATACTTCTCAGCTACCCGTTAAAAAAATCAACTTCTTTAGGGTGTCGAAAACATTAAACTCCAAAAAGACAATTTCTGGCTGCAAATATTTATGTTTACGCTAAAATATTGATTGTAGGAGTTTACAACAGTTGTCAGGGACCAAGGGCTCGTTATTTGAATACGAATTAGTTTTGTTAGTGTGGCAAAACTGACAAACTACAATGTAATACGTTGCTGATTCTGATTTGAAGTTTCAGATAAACTTTCAACTGGACAATTGTAGCTTGTACGCAAAAAGTTATATGATGTTAAGTTATTTGTCTTTGCCTGTGATGTACAGTCGGTTGTAGCGAATAAGGTACCAGGGGAACTCCAAAAGAACTGGATTATTTTTATCCCCACTTGATACATAGTTCAAATTGAAACTTATTCTCATAAAATAAGTAATTCTACATAAACATACCCATGTAAAGAAAAACATATTGCTGGGGACAATAATATTTAAGTTTGTTTGGAGAACCCCTGTTACCTTATGTGCTACAACCGACTGTACTATAAAATTTATATACTTTATTGCACGTAATACAAATGGCGGGTCTAGTGCTACGCAGCATTCTCTACCGGCCAACCTGAGGGTAAACAGAGAGAAAAACAAAATACGGGTGCACTCGGATGTGAAATCATAATAATAGAAAATAACAATTAAACTACTACAAAAAAAATATAATATTCATATCATTCTAAAATATACCTACACAAGTACTTACTGAAATAAATTTACTTATATTAAAATACATACTCTAATGTAAACAGAAATGTACTTTTCAATGTTCAATACCTACTTTAAATGTTTATTGCTTTTCGTTAGGCGGCGTTCGTTACAAAGCCCTGTCAGAGGCCATCCCTTGTACCTAGTAGATGGTTGACAACAGGGTATATCGGGTCGTGCGTCGATTCGGTATCCCAAAATTACGATGAACAAGTTTGTAGTTGCACCTGTTGTGTTCTTACTGGCTACTAAAGCAATTCAAATTTTATTACCTACAGCTACACTACGAGCAGTCGTATTTAAGTGGTCGTTGGACGACTCGGTGTTCCCACACGAAAAGAGAGAGAGTGGCCTATAGAAGCCTAAGCTACCAACCTAGCCAAAAAATGGTCATATTATACAAAATGCTCTATCAGTCAGCATAACAAGATTGGGAAAGGACATAATTTTTTCTTAAAATACGAAACCCTTTTTGCAAAATTTAGGGTGTCTAGAACCTAGATTTTTATTCTTTAGTCCTATAAAAGAGAGACACCTTTTATAACACTGTCATCATCATCATCATATCAGCCATAGGACGTCCAGTGCTGAACATAGGCCTCCCCTAAATATTTCCACCTCGTCCGATTAGAAGCGGCCTGCATCCAGCATTTCCCCGCGGACTTGACCAGATCGTCTGTCCATCTCGCGGGGGGTCGTCCTACGCTGCGCCTGCCGGTACGTTACATATGACACTGTAAACGCAGAAATATCTGAAATCAGAGGATGGGCTGGTGATAAGGAACAACTTTCCGCATGGATCATGAGTCGAAATATAGCAAAATATTTTGAGCTTCCATAGTAACCCAAATCAATTAATCGGCAATTTTGTGCAAGAGGTCCTTTTTTGCATTTTTCGTCCTGTGTTCCTTAGGGAAAGTTGTTCTTTATCACCATCCCATACTGAGTTTTCGCTATCGGTCACTAGTAAAATTTCACTCTTTATACCTAAACCTAATTATAAAATGAAAGTTTACTCTGGCTAAGAGAAAACAGATCCTTTGATGTTTTTTGAGATGAAAAATATGTCCAGCATCCCAGCTTGCTAAAATGAGACCAAATAATTACCTTGTCTAAAACAGACGGCTAATAAAAAGGATAATAAGCAGTTCCTAACAAGAAGCTCTGCTAAAATTAATATCCTTATAGGTCTGCTCCCAAGTGACACCGTCAATTCTCAAGTTTGAATGAGTTGTAATTACAATTAACTTAAAGATTTTAAACTCATTGTAACTGAATTAATCGAGTTATTACGGAGATATCTTGCCCTACGGAGATTATTTTCTGGTATTATGCACAAGGTGAAAAAACTGTGAATTAATATAAAGTCACCCATCATTGTTTCAAATTATAAATAGTATATAATCTATCTAATCAATGTATCAAATACTTTTAAACGAGCAATATTTGTATATTTATTTAGAACTAGATTTCCACCCAGCGATTTCACCTGCTGCCACTCATTTTCCCGTGGTAATAGTTGTTTTCCCACGGTAAAAGGTGGTCTATGTGTTATTCCAGGTGTTCCAAATTTCATCCAAATCGGTGAAGCCGTTTGAGCGTGAAGAGGAAACAAACATACACACACACAAACTTTCAGATTTATAATATTAGTACAGATCAGGATCTCGGAAACGGCTCCAACGATTTTAATGTACTTATATTCTATTGTGCACGCCTAATCCGCCTGTCTTATAAAGTCTCATTTTGCGTAGGTCAGCTGAAAGAAATTTCTTAGTAGAAATAAGCTGTCCTGTTGTGTCGTTATTCTTTGTATGTGTTTCTCTTGTAATGTTTTTGTGTACAATAAACGGTAAATAAATAAATAAATAATATCATTTTCAGCAATTCTCAGTAAGCGAATTTCTAAAGTTATTGGAATGAGGAATGCCGACAGACATTTACACAGTGTTGGAGAAATCATGTTATTAACCTGGCCAGCCGAGGCAGTGCCTTTATTTTTATTTTTTATTCCGCCCGAGCCGGTTTTCTATTAGGACAATATAAAATTGTACTAAAAAGCAGAAAATTGTATTAAACATTTTTTTAACAAATACGGATCGTGAGGCCAAAAAATTATAGTACCTACAATCTCTATTGTTTTTTATTAATTTAATTTCATAGATAAAAATAAATTGACTACAGTAACACTTGAAAAACTGCACATGAAAATTTTCATTCATAGCATATTGAACAAGCCGTGTGATGCCGGCTTAGAATAGCATCAACCCATTTCATTCCCATGGGAGTCTTAAGAGACGACTAAGGGACTCGAGGGTGTAAATTGCAATTTTAGGAGATGGGCCTATGACAACCTGTCACTATGGCGATACACAATCTTTCGAATGACCCTCAAATACTTTTCAGACGTGGTGTAAATGGCCGTTTATACCGGCCTACCCCGCAAGTGAGAATAGCCGTGATACTTATGTGTGTGTGTGCATATTGAACAAGTTAACAAGCTAATTAAATTTTCCACAGTTAGCGATTGTAGCAGTTAGTTAGTTAGGTAGTTCGTTGTCATCGTAGTTCTAGAACAAGTGTTGATTCAAACTGTGTGGATGCCACTGAAAGTTAAGTTAACATACAGCTTTAAAAATATAAAATATTTGATGGTATCGTTACTGAAATCGAAATTTTTTATTCAATTTTTGCTTTGTGGTGTATTTATTGCATTTGAAAAAACTGTGAAATCTTGTGTCGTTGACAAATCCAATTTTGGTTTAATGACACTTACCATCACCATTTTCTATGCATATTTTTAATATAAGTAACAAAATGAATTTTTTTTTTTTTTTTATGAAATTGACTTTATTCAATGAAGGGTAGGACTATCACTAATTGACGTCATATTCCATAACTGACAAAAAAACAAAAGTTGTGTAACATGGTATAACACATTTTTTTTATTAATTTCTTCTCATCCTGATATAAAACCGGCTCGGGCGGAATTAAAAATAAAATTATCACTGCTTCGGGGCTGGCCAGGTTAATCACACGACATATAACTACCTCGAAGTTTTAACTTATACGTTCGGGATTACCTTACCGGGGATGATGATTAAAACTTATCGCGTGCCTTATAGAGTTAAAGCCTGTTAATGTATGTAATATAATTTATAAGATTCACTACGGAAATCATTGAACGTATTTTTTCGTGTTAGAAACCAATTCTTTTTTCAATTTGTTCACGACTGTGTTTCGGCCATTATAAGAAGAATCTGCCCTAAGAAGAATCTGACAAAACCGAAATCTGACCCTAACGGAACAAGCATTTTGAATTTGACATAGGATTCAATCTAATGCTACGTCCACCCTGTACTCCTACTCCTGCCGCTGCAGCGAATAGTTCCCGAAATACTTTCGCGGAAGCATCAACACGAGTGAGTGTTCATCCACTGCCGTCATACTCTTCTCGCAGCAATATAGGCGAGTGAGCAACACATTGCACTCACGCTCGTGCTGCTGTTTCTTCGATTCACGCACGACAAGCCGGTACCAGCAGGCACGGCAAGTGGCAGCGGCATGACGAGTAGCAGCGTGGGTAACCTGGCCCCTATTTAATAAAACTGACTATGCGACAATTATGTCATGGTTGACAATTCCGACAATTCGACAAGTTTCTGTTCAATAAAACTTACAGGTGACAAAATTGTCATGGTGGAAAATTTACAAATATGTCGGATTATCGTGACAATTTGACAATTTTCTGTTTAATAAAACTTTTCGCGCGACAGGTGACAGGTGACAAATTGTCGTGAAAAACTTGTCGATTCTGCTTTATTAAACGGATAATTGTCACGACATATTGACATATTTGTCGAATTGTCGGATATTATTGACAGGTGCCCCTACCCTATGTCGCGCTATCAATTAAAGCTTATAAAAGCTTAATTTTTCCAAAAATTGTGCTTAAGTCTAACAACGAGAGTAGTGATGCCACACACTAAATCTTTATTGTTAAATATCAGCTCCAAAGTGGTAATTTTATTATTCATATCCATAATTGAAAGGTATC
Organism: Tuta absoluta; assembly: GCA_027580185.1. Classification (NCBI taxonomy): domain Eukaryota; kingdom Metazoa; phylum Arthropoda; class Insecta; order Lepidoptera; family Gelechiidae; genus Tuta; species Tuta absoluta. Next base: position 4,692,491 of record JAQAHW010000004.1, read on the forward strand.
CAAAAACATTGACAAAACAAGAATTATAGTCACAAAAACCTCTTATTCGAATAAACATTAAAATTGTATGAATTATTGTAGTGTACCCCTCACACAATTCCATAAATTTAATATTTGACAATTTTGTCAGTTGCCGACAAATATGTCACGATTATGCGACAATTTTGTCACTGACAATTGTCACGGGGCTCGACCATGGTTTTCGATAATTGTAGAGTTTTATTAAACGCATTTACAATTGCGACAATTTGTCAATACTTTACCTGTCGAATTGTGACATAATTGTCATTTTTATTAAACGAGTTTACCATGACAATGCGACAAATTTGTAGGTTTTTGACAATTATGTCGGATTGTCAGCTTTATTAAACAGGGGCCTGTTTACATGCTCGCGCTGCCCACTTCCCTTATACTATTTCCCTGCCTGTAGAGGCATAGTGTGAACGTTGCATAACATACACATTAATATGCCTATACTTTAGTAAGATTAATTAAAGACGACAAGACAAAACTCACTCCTTGCTCGAGTTTTTTAACAGGCGTTGGTAACTACATTTTGTGGAAGTAGGTAGTAGTAGTAGTAGAGATAATATTGACGGTGTAGGTACTGAAAACTTTATATCAGCACATGATACAGATCAATTTTCTCTATGGAGCTCATGGTGGGAAACGAAAACTTTCGACCTCCTGTACCAAATTCACGATCAGCTGACTTTGTATGGGCAGCCGAATTTTTCGCGCATTTATGCTCCCTGGTGTAAATTGTTCAGTTTCTTGATCTGATCACGACTGCAAAGTTTTCGGCAAACCGTTCCCTTACACCCAATATTTGTGCTTAAATTCAGTGCAAACCATTCAATCTCACTTTCCAATATCGCTAATTTCCCGGTCATTTCCACTGTTCCCGATAGACTGGCTGTTGATACGTTAAAATCACAGCTTAGAGCAAACACCAACACAGGTAATATGAAGAGTTTTTTTTATCACGGAAGTAATAGAGAGCAATTTCGCATGCGAAAGTCAGCCACGAATCGTCAAACCGCTACTCGTATCTCACGTTACGTCACGAATAATCCCCTATGTTGCAAACTTTCGCGAAATTATTTCAAAAGTTTGACTCCTGAAAAGGGGGCTCACTCTTTAAACTGCAGATGAGTATGGAAAAAATTGGTCCTTATAACACAACTTATCGTAAATACTCGTACCTATAACATGAGTTTTAACTTTTAAGAACTTCATATGGGTTGGTTCTTTTTTTATTAGTAGGTATGTTTGATAAAGTGACTACAGTTTTAGTCCCGAATCTACGAATCTACAACTGACTATTTGGTAGAGAGCGCGGGATCACCTGGAGATATTAGTGTCGTTGTTCAAACAACCAACCCAGTCGCGCTCTTGGTGCGCCACTAGGGCCGTTCTTAATTCAATGTCTTCTTCTTCTTTTAAATTCGTAAATTCGTAAAAGATGGATTTCTGGATGTTACAACTCTCGGTGGCATTCACCTAGTTAGAAACAACAATTGGCGCTAGAACTAAATGAAAACGAACTAACTAACTGCTACTATCGCTATCTGTAGGAAATTTAATTAGCTTGTTAACGTATTCAATATATTTCGACTCTGAAGGGAAATTACTAGTAACTACGATAAAACATTTATACTCTGTATATTACAGAATGATTCCCTTGATAGCAGGTTGCATAAATAGGAAACCAAGTGAGAATGAAAAGGACAAAAGAAAAATTTTATGAATCTGACTTCTTTCACAGAGTTCAAGCTATATTTTATTATCATAGTTATGATATAACGGGAAATAAATAATTATTATTTAGTGATCTTAGGCGGTTCTCCCATTTATTTTCCGCCGCTGCGTATTTTTAACGCACCGTAACGCATGCGTCTGTCATGTCATGCGTCTGTGATTAAAACGGCTACGCTGCGTTTACGGGTGCGTCTATTAGACGACTTAAAAGACGCATACGTTACGCACCGTAGCCGTATTTGTGTGGAAATGAGATCAGAACTCGCAATTTTCTTTTGTCTGTCAAACGCAAGCGTTGCGGTGCGTTAAAAATACGCAGCGACAGTCGACAAGTGGGAGAAACGCCATAAAAGCACACAGATGATGGAAACATATACCTCGGGATGAAAACCGGAGTTTATTTGAATATTCATGTTATGAGAGTAGGCGGGCTTTTTAGCTTATACATTCCTTCTTTTATCGTGTGGGTTTGGTTAATTCAATGAAACAACACTCTCCCACTGGTTATAGAATAAATATATGAAGTGAATTTTTTCTATTGAACGATAGTGACATCGGCCGCCGCGGCACTACTTTAAATAATATAGAACCTTTATATAAAATGATAGATGTATGCAATTTATTCAAAATTCAAATTCATAAATACTTTATTGTACACAGGAAATACAGTAAAAACAAGATATAAATTAAAAAAAGTTTACACAAGGCGGTGTATGCAATTTATTTAGGATTATTATTATATTATATATTAGGTACTTTAGATTCAAATACTACTATTCGTCGAAAATTATTATCAAATTGTACTCTGGAGTGCGGTTTATTATAAAATTAGATAACGCTGCTGAAACTTAGCTTCGGCTTAGTTTACCTAGTTCACTTAACTCTAATTATGTATACTATATTAGATTATAGATGTGTCTCAAGATAATACTCCCTTACTGCCTGTAGTAATAAGATATGAAAATCTTCAGATATCAAATTTCATAAATGCAAATGAGAAATTGAAAGAATGTTAGCGACGGCATATAACACTGAGTGTGAAATAAACCACATTACATTGAAGTAATAATTTTTGAATTGGGTTTCCTAGCCAATCTTGAATTAAACTTAGATGGCGCTGAGCTCAACTGAAAAAAAGTTTATTTCCATAGAAACGCAGGTAGACAGATGAATTACTGTATTTGACTCAAATGTCCCCTTTCAAATTAGCACAAAGCCATCTCGTATGACATTATGAAAAAAGCTCGAGAACTGACATATAGAAAAGTTCCGAAACCCCGAGTAAGTAAAGTAAGATAGTAAAATGACACACATGGAAGTATCTCTATGTACTTTTGAAAATGCATCGTGGTATATACATGCATAATAGTGCCAAGGGCAAATATACAAAGAGTATTTACAGGTTGTAAGGGACCGCCCTCCGAATACTGATAGGATGCATACAGATCATGAAACTGAACAACTATCCCCTAGAAACATAATATGTCAGGGAACGACAAAAAAAATTATGGGAGGTTGTTCAGTTTCATGGTCTGAATGCACTCTATCAGTATTCGGAGGGTAAGTAAGTAGATAAGTAAGTAAAAACACTTTATTGCACAAAATAACAAATAAAAATAACAGGAAAAAAGGAGGGTTTTCCCTTACAACCTGTAAATACTCTTTGTATATTTTCCCTTGGCACTATTATGCATGTACCTACGTATAACGTAGTAAGTATTACAAACAAAACATTAATTTTCGTAGCAGATTAAAATGTCTACCAGCTTCCAGGGCCAATGCCATCGACTCTCAACCGTCATTCTATTGCCATTATGATTTCTATACTTCAACCTGTTATCGCAATACGAAACGGCCAAAACATTCAACTGACACTTCATAGAAATACATTTGAGACGCTTTTCAAATAGCGGAATACGGCCCCAGGGAGGTCTACCAGCCACAATATCCTGGCGTACGTACTATTACCGCGCTGTTTTTCGCTACTCAACATAAATCAGCTCTGTGATTCAAAGCTTTTGCGGCTTGCTAGTAAGTAACCCGTAAACCGACAACAAGATCCATGTGTTCGCTGAACAACTGCGTCACAGATTGACTGCCCTCCTGGGAAGGCAAGCAGGGCGAGCGAGCTGCCATGACATCCGCAAACAAATTGCCACTTGTCGGCGTAACATATGTGGCACAATACAGGAGTGATCGGGGTCTCTTATGCAAGCAATAACGAGAGTGTTACAGTGTATCTACATATGTTGCGTTGCTTCAATTACTATGCAACGTAATCTACATCTATCTCCACCTCAGATCTACACTAATGTTATAAGGAGAAAAATATTTTTTTTGTTTGAATGTAATCGATAAACTCTGAAAGAAGGGAACCGATTTCGATAATTCTTTCACCATTACAACAATATTGAGTAACATAGGCAACTTCTGCCTACAGGAAAATATCTCATTCCCTCGGGAAAACGCTTAAAAGCTGGAAAATCGCTGGGTTGGCTACTATATTACTCTTTCGCAGCCAAACCACACAGGAAAGGCACTGAGATTGCTAGCATATCATAGACAGACATAAAATACTTTTTGTCAGCACTATAGGAAGAAGAGTCCCTTAAGTAGAACATCAGGAGCATAACTAAACTACACGTGATACAGAAAAGGCTTTTGCCAAAAGTTTTCAGGATGATGAGCCGCTTCAGCTGACACCAGACACATCAAGAGTTTGGATTACCTGATGTAGGCCACCAGGAGCCCATCTTAAGTATACCTAAGAGTAACAAAAGTCGTTCAGCATGATGAGCTGCTACTACTGACACGTGAACATCAAGTGTCTCGAATACCTGAAACCTGATGTAGACCACCAGGATGCCATTTAAAGTATAAGAGATACGGAAATGGCACCAAAGCAAGGTTGTTAAGCACGATTAACCGCTACTTCTGGCAGATAGACATTGAGGATCTGGTGTTTCTACGGCCAGAGATCAGAATTTCCCAAAACAGGTCAGTAGCAGCGGGTGTAACCGCTGGGCGGGCCACTAGTATAAAAAGTCGATTCCAGGTGACCCGGCCGTTTGATGTATGGTTAGATCGTTAAACAAAGCAATCCACCAATTCGGACTAAGCGCTTCCAGTCATCATTTATAATGCGCACAGCTAAAGAGTGGAACTCACTACCTGCGTCTGTGTTTCCAAACGCATATAACCCTAATCTCTTCAAAGTAAGAGTGAACAGGCTTCTTCTGGGTGAGCTCGCTCCATCTTAGACTCTGTCTCTATCCTATGACCTAGACTAGAGTCAAGAGCAAACCCATCATTAAAAAAAAGCAATGGATTGATGCGATTTTTTATTCGATGGAGTGTGTCAAAAGGTTTTTTAATATGATATGATATTTTTGATGTGATATAATAAATGCTGGGAAAAGTCCTATGACTGTATGAAAAGCTTTGCAGTGATTTAAATTCAACCCTTTCGTGGATAGAGGCATGATTACTCGTTTTCTAATGGCAATGTTTCGTGACAAGCAGTACAATTTCGTCAAGTTCATTCTTTTGATTTAGATTAGACACAAGGTCAGTCCTGATGCACTCGCTGTGCAAAAAACTACGTAAAATCTCATTCAGTACGTCCCTAGTTCTGCCGTAACGTATAAACATCACGAGTTTCGCCGGTCACATTGAATTTTCAGGATGTATAAGTAGGTGTCTTCTTTGCAGTAAAACTTTTTAAAGGCGCATTGTACTTATTTTAAAAGAGTTCTTCTTTTCTTATGGGACACCAAGTCGTCTAACGACCCGATGAACCCAGAGTTTTTCAACCACAAACTACTATTAGTAGGCCTCTAACAAAGTTGTGTAACTACCACCGTCTAAGTAATCATAGACAGCAACCGAGACCAACGGCTTAACGTGCCCTCCGAAGCACGGAACCATATTTCACTCTGGCAATCGGATGGTTCAACCTGCAATGTGCTAACCAGACTAGGAACAATTTCACAAAGTGATAAATATAAACTTTGAGTGTCCCACCGACAATCGAATCCGGAACCTTTGCGTCGCAGGCAGTTGCTCTACCACTGCACCACATTCTGATAATATTTAACTATATATTAACTTTATTTAATGTTGGTTTCATTTACTTGGAATAACTAAATGTTAAATGTAGTTAAAAAAATTTAAGCATGAATTTGGATGTCAAAATAAGTTTAACATTTCCTTGTTGCGTCTCAATTGTTTTGTTGTGCGACATTTTCTTTTTTTCTATACTAGCGCTAAGCCCACGTACTTTCACTCCCACACGACAGAAGAATTTTTCATTAATTACATTATGGTATTATAGAAATAAGTTGTCCTGTGTCTTCATTCTTTGCGTATTATGTCTCTTGTTATATTTCTTGTGTGCAATAAATGGTTAACAATAATAACTAAATCTTCATCAATGCATTTTCGCTACTATATAACTCATCAGATTACAAAAATTAACAGTAACGGATTAAGGCTGTAATAATGATTGGATTTTCCAACTTAAATCCGTTAAATTGTGAATTCCTCCATCAGTAGAATTGAAAACTTCGTAAATCGGAACTCTGTCCGCCACGAATCCGGGCGGTATCGGACAAAAAAATAATGGAAATCGAAAAGGAATGGAGTCGCATCGTCAACTCGTAATTAAACCATTTATCTCTCTTTTCTTCTGCCATCCTCGACAGACAGGATTGTTCTAGAAACGGAAGCTTCGAAATGATAAAAACACGTTTGTACTTTAGCTGCACTTACTTACTTTGTAAATATTTGTATTTTTGATATTTTATCAAATACGTATTTTTATTTTATTTCTGACATAGATAATTAAGCTATTTACTGAAAAACGCTGTCATTGTATTTTTTTTCTATTTTATATTTATGACGATCACATTATCCTCATTTGTTAATGTGAAATAAATTAATCTTATCTAATCTTGTAACAAAATTTATTAAAATAAAATATCAATAGCAGGTATCTACAAAGAGTAAAGACGCCATTTAACACAAAAAGTTTTATCCAAAACCATTGGTTAGAGAAGAAGGCTCAGGATTTTTTTCTAATTTAAAATACTCTATTTTCATGGTGGAGCTTGTCAAATACTTAAAATTTTCTTTGGTAAAATAAGTGCCGACCAATATGAAAATTCTTAAAAGTGAGTTTATTTCGCTCGCTGACTTTTGCTTGGAGCATGAAATTGCAATGCTTTGCCGCTTTGCACTGCAAAGCTGTGTAACGGACAGGGCCAAAAATAGAAAATATTAAATATACTCAATACATTTATAAAGAAAAAGTATTCTTTATTGTCGACTGGCCCGAGGTTTGCTTACTTTGGGGCTTGTCTAGGATATTTATTTATATTTGTACGGAATTTATCAGTCCTATTTAATAAATGTGTAAAATTGGCAAATATTGCTTGTAAACTATTTATTTTTAGGGTTACGTACCTAACTCGAAAGGAAAAAAATAAACCACTATTAGAATCACTCTGTTGTCCGTTCGTCTTTCACGATCACGACCCTTTATCTCGGGAACATTATAGAGTTGACTTTAAAACCACATATTCAAGTCTACAACCGCTGGTTGCTGTAATGAAATTAAGCTCCTAACTTTACGTTTAAAAAAGGTACAGCTGTTTATGCTGTAAAAATACGTGTTTCTGACTCTCACAAGGGAATCAAAATTCATAAGGTTCCCATGGACCTGGAACACGCAATATGGCAAGTAGCTTCGGTTTAAAGAACGAGTAAAAAAAAACTAAAATTAAACTTATAACTAAATGGTTTTTTAAGTGCCGGTTTAGAATAAAATTTTATTATTTAGGCTTGTAGGTATTTTAAGTGACATGTCATATGAAAGGGCTTGATGTGCATGTTACGGAACCTTCGGTCGGCAAGTCCGAATCACACTTGGAAAGTTATTTAAATTTTATTATAAATTTTATTTTAAGTACTGAAAACATATTAAACATCATTATTTATTTTCTTTTAGTCTTATCGATGGGTGGTATTCACTCCTCTTCTCCGCCAGCGACTGCACCTGATATGATATTTTATTTATTTATGATTTAAATTTTAATTATATTATTTTTCAGTACAGAACAGTAGCAGGTATTATAAAAGCAGCACAGAAGGATTTTACTCTACATACTAGTTCCATGGCAGCACTTAATTTGTCGCGTATACGTGGAAAGGTCTTTGGTTATTCCTGTCACAGAACTATGACTTAGACTATAGAATCAACACAATATTTTACTTTTAGACGAACAAAAATTACTATATCTTATTCAGTTTTGCTTCATTAGCATTGTGCAAGTATAAGCAACATGCAAAAGACTGACTGTTTTATTATTTTCGTGCATGTCACCAGTTTCAACCAGCCAAAATGGAGTCCCTACCATTGGAGTTCTATAAACCAAACAATTTGAGAAGTAAAGTAAAAAAACGCTTTGTAGTTCTAGCCACAGGAATTCTGACGTATAGTAAATTAAACTTATGACAACCTTCTAATTGGCGATACGAATAACCTAAATGTTTCCCTTTTCAGCGCATTGAAAGAGCAATAAGTAAAAATAGGGTGAAATGATATATTCTATCGTTATTTCAGTCTAGTTTCTATAGCTTTAGTCCTAGTTCTGTGGTACCTGTCATCTCCCCGGAATACGATATGTCGGACCCACGTCATTCTCATATATCACTTTTAGTTTGTTCAAATTAATTTAGCTAAGTTGTTTACAACGTATCTCAGGTAAGATATTGTTTGAATCTAAGTATATTAGTTACAACTTAGCTACAATATCCCACAGACCAAAAAACTCGCGTGCACTGGCAGCGTATCACGTTTTGGTGCTCTGTGCGATATACTATTTAAAAAATAAACTAGGATATTGTTGGATTTTTAGGAAAGATTTATAGTGATTATGTACTATATGCGTATTTGTGTACGACACTAAAATTACATACATATATCACGCCTTCATATCTTGCGGGGTAGGCAGAGATGGCCTTAAAATATGGTCGCTTTCGTCACATCTGATAAATATTTGAGGGCTGTTGAAAAATCATGTATCACTATACTGACAGGTTGTCAACCCATCGCCTAAAATTGTAATACGCATGTAGCCAGTCACCTCTTACGATATCCACGGGACAGAAATAGGGTGATGCTATTCTAAGCCGGCATCACACGGCAAGCGAAACTACGAATATTGGTCCGTAAACAACATCTTGCTGGAAATTGAGTACTAATCGTGACAAACGACCAGCCTGCCGGGTACTGATAAGGCGTAGTACAAATAAGATGGCCCCTTGATACAAGGGTGGCCCTTTAGCAACGACAGGCGTTGAGTCTATAGGTACCTAGAGGCAGTAATAATCATTCGTCTCTCTCTTTTCGTCTGTGCCACCGAGTCGTCCAAAGACCCGATGAATCCTGGTGGCAGAGTATTTCAACCGCCTACTTCTAATAGTAGGCCTATGACATGGTTGTGTAATGACCGCCGTCTAGGTAATCGTAGACGGCCACCAGGACCGACACGGCTTAACGTGCCGTCCGCAGCAAGGAACCATGATTTTGATGGTTGATCGATTTCTTTTTGTTATTTTCAATAGTTTTTACGTCCTTTAACATTAACATTTAAACTAACTCACCCATTAATTTTGGTAACGATTTCATATTATTTAATATTTTCTGACTACCTGTTACTATGGCGATACACAATTTTCCGAATGTCCCTCAAATATATGTCAGACGTGGCGTAAATGTCAGTTTTTGCGGCCGTTTACGCTCTGCCTACCCCGCAAGGGATAATAGGCGTGATATGTGTGTCTCTACCCAGTGTTGCCAATTTAGCATATTAAATGCTAAATTTGGCAGATTTTCTTCTTGTTTAGCTTATTATTTTGTCGTTTAGTATATACCATAATTTTTTAGCATTTTATTTTAGCAAATAATATACACGAACATGAAACGAACAACCTGGCAATAACCCCTTTTTGCAAATTTTTCTCAGTTTGCAATATCTCTGCTTTTATTACCGCATTCAAACGCGGAGATTGAACGTGTTTTGAGTTAAATGAGCTTGGTGAAAACTAAACTTTGTAATCGTTTGGCAGTGAAAACCTTGAATGCCATATTTTATATGTAAGATTTGGATTGAAGAGAGCAGGAAAATGCTGTTATTTATTCGAATACAGTTTAGACGATGTTTAGGCGTTGTATAGGTACCAAAGAGACTTATGATTCCGACTCCCAGTCTTCTACGTCTACAGCTGCAGTTCGTGAAGATGAAGAAACTATCGATATTTTATTCCAAAACTTTGAATAATTCTATTTAATACAGTTAATCTGTACGTTTTTTTAAAATGTTGATTAAAATTTGAAATTTATTTGAATAGCATATTATTTTAGCATTTTTAATAAAATTTAGCATATCTTTAGCATTTTTTTAACAGTACTTTATCACATTTAGTATAAGCCTTGTTGGCAACACCGTCTCTACCTGCATTGCGAACTCTACAAAACCTACGTTTTGCCATGTTTTCTTTTGTATTTCGAACCTTTATCTTAGTTATTTTGTTTTCAACCTTTATGTAAAAATAATTTCATTTGAGTGGTAGGGCTGGTAGGTTCTACCTCTAGATATAGTACAGAGAAATTGTAGCCCAAGAATTAGGCTACCTATATAAGTATATCGTTAGACCCGTTTCACTCCCCACTCCCCAGACAGCTCATGAAAATACCGAATTCTGACTCATTTTCATAAACTTGTTACGTAGTTCGCTTGTGGTCTGGAGATGAAGTAAAATTAAATGTTGTAAGTGGTAGTTTAGCTTCTGGGAGCAATTATTAACTATTCAACGAGTCTTTTGGTGTAAATAAGCCAAGCTAGTTTGTAGAGGTGGATCTGTAAATTGTTTTAAGAGGAGGAATTGCGTGATCATGCTCGATGGAACTGGTGGAATCAGGATGGTACATATATTATGAAAAGCCTGCTACACACAAAGGGTTCTATTCCAATATCGCCGGGTGTCCCTTGCAAAGAAAGCTGCCAATTCAGTAATTTTACTTTGTCCAAACAGTTATTGAAAATAATGTAAACAGTCTGAATGACTATGGCATAGCTTTTATTTTCTCTCCTTTTCTATTGCAGTACATAGTGATGTCCTCTTTATCTAGTTTGTAAATACCTGATTGTACAGAGTAGTTTACCATAATCTCGAACGGCTCTGTTTGAACCTAGTTGTGGGTAGTGGTAGTGTGCAGTTTTTGTGCGGCCGTAACGATCAGCGCTGGCGAAAAAATCTAGTAAGTATAGTAAGCTCTTTCTAGTATAGTAAACTTACTTGAACCGTAGGGAGTAGCGGATTTAGGCTCCAAACGCCGCTAACGTACAAGAATCATACACTGAGTCATATGCTATGTTCACACTCTGTTGTGTGCTCCTGCTGCTACCGCGAATATTGCTCGAAATACTTCCGCGGACGTATCAACGCGAGTAAGTGTGAGCGCGCTTGACTTGACTTCCTCACTAAAAACCGATAATCGAGGGAGCACGGGAAGTGGTAGCAGCATGACGAATAGCGGCGCGAGTAACCTGTTTACATGCGCTGCCCACTTCCCTCACTATTTCACTGCCCATATCCCAAATGTGTTAACGCGGCAATAAAAGAAGAGGCTGCACTTAGGTCTCGTACTTAGCTACAATAGATCTGCAAAGGTCGCAGTGGCTGTTGGTCTCTCAGGACCAACCCCTACTTCTCAAATAATAATAATAATAGGTCTCGTACTTACATTTCTGTGATTCAGTCCTGCCGGGCAGTTTCTTGTCGCGGACCATGGCGGCGGCGGGGCGCGGGGCGTGGCCCCCCCCGCGGTACTATCGGCCCCGGGTGCTGCTCAGCGCGACCGTGTTGTCGTGGTTATGCCAGATACCTGTGACAGAAAGAGTTAATCTTAGCTTAGGGAGAAGGACTACGATCTCATCAACATCACAGCCACGGAATCCCCGTATTCGGGGAAATAGAGCCGTCAAGTAAGGCCAACTTAATAAGCCATATTCGACCGCTGTCATCTCCATACTAGAAAAGATGTCAACAAAGGAAAATGGCAAAAGCACCACAAAGCACTTACCTAACAGCTGTCAAATATGGTTTGTATGGTTGAAGATGGCCGTACTGTAGGAGTCATCACGTACTGACGTAACTGTCAATCTAAAGCCTGCTGAAAACAGTTACATCAGAACAGACGCCGACAAAAGTTAACCTCTTATAGATATTATAATATAATAATGCCATAAATATTAATTTAAGACTGATCCTCCGCGTCCATACTGAAATAATAGGCGGTTTTCTCACTTGTCGTCCGTCGCTGCGCATTTTTTAACGCTCCGTTTTGCATACGTCTATCAGACGCTGGAACGAGACAGAAGACCGTGTTGCTCGAAGATCAGACGCAAGGAGTCAAACGTCAAAGATATGACAGAAGCATCCGTTACGCACCGTAGCCGTATTTGTATGGGAATAAGATCAGAATTAGCAATTTTCTTTCGTCTTATAGACGCAAGTGGAACGGTGCGTTGAAAATAAGCAGTGACAGACGCCAAGTGGGGGAACCGCCTCAGCTATTAAGCCCATCGCAGATCGCACAGCTACTTAAAGTTCACCCGTATGGAATCACAGCGGCCCGGAAATTGCCTCGACTCGCGAAATGAGTCTTCAATGTATGCGATAGTTCGCGATAGCAGCTAAGCTCAACTGAAGCCTGGCTTATCGAAGGGCGTATGTTCGATTTCCGGCCTGAAACTTACTGTAGTTACTAGAATGGAATAGATTGTTGTCGTAATCTCCTGGCAGTCTATTGTGGGTTTGTGAGCTAAAGAAGGCTACAGTGCCGTGAGGTGCCGGCTTAAATCCATCACCCCAATTCGACCCATGGATGTCGTAAAAAGCGATTAAGGGCCTGCCTCGAACTTTTAAACGTCCCATCCCCACTAATGGCAAATCCTGTGTGTGACAACAGAGCGGAATCGCCATATTTAGACGATTTTTCACTCTTTTGGAAATTTCTCGCCAAATAAACAAGTACTCAAAAAACTGTAGGTACGACAAGAATCTAGTAATAAACAAGACGTATCGTATTCACAAAAAATAATCTTTTATGTTCTTAAGATTGCTATACAATACGCAAAAAAGTGTGAAAATAGACCAAACTTTGAAAAATAAATCTATCGAGCAAACTTTCTTGAATCGTGTTTTCCTGCGACAAAAATCTAGATAATATAATGAAAAATCATTACACATAAAAATAAAGTGTTTTTCGTATTTACTAACAAAATTGCGTGCATCCAAAAATACCCGTTTTTCTCACAGCCCGCCCTTTAGGTATAATCATCAGAATTGGGCAACAGCGTTCCCTGTGAATGCTACATTGCACTGTGCTCTCCAAATTGCCTGACAAGCGATGTGAGAATGGCAACCCCCCGATAGGGTATACCCAAGTCCAGCAGTAGACTATTATGACACATGACCACATATAAAAAGAATAGGATACAGAGTGTACCTTCTGAACTGCGAAGGTGCAAATCTTTTAAAACTCAGTAGGTCCTTACAATTTGTACTTTCTTTATGTATAAATACATCGGCCGGTTTACACATTTTGTATGAATTTATTTCTTCATAATGTCGATCAATATTTCTTAAGTAATCGTAATCGTAATCTTTTTCAGTTTGATAGGCTGAAATGTCCTTCGAAATAAATTTAGAGATTTTTACAGGTTCAGTTGGATGGGCTAAAAGAAAATACCCTTCGAAATAATCAGGGTTTATTATATTCTGTTAGTGAAGAGTGAAGATTGCCATGTGATGCCGGCTTAGAATAGCATCACCCCATTTCTTACCCTTGGGAGTCGTAAGAGGCTACTAAGGGACTCGAGGGTGTGTGTTGCAATTTTAGGCGATGGGCTGATAACCTATCACTACGGCGATGCACAATTTTCCGAATGACCCTCAAATATTTGTCTGACGTGGCGTAAATGTCCGTTTTGCGGTCGTTTGCACGCTGCCTACTCCGCAAGGGATATAGGCGTGATGTGTGTATGTATGAATGTATGTTAGTGAAGATACCAGCAGTTATTACGCAAAGGTGAAAATCCCTTTAACCACGGTATGTCTTCACGTTTTGTACCTTCTTTAAGTATAAATACATCAGCTGGTTTACACATTTTGTGTGAACTTAGATTTCATATGTCGAACTATTATTACTTAACAAAAGTTGTTTAGTTGGATGAGCTGAACTGCCCTTCGAAATATTTGCTGATATTTTTACATTCTGTATTTCTTAGTGAGGACGGCCGATGTGGCGCAGTGGTAGTGCGACTGCCTGCGACGCAAAGGTTCCGGGTTCGATTCTCGGTGGGACACTCACAAAGTTGATATTTATCACTTTGTGAATTTGTTCCCGGTCTGGTCAGGACATTGCAGGGTGAACCAACTGATTGTCCGAAAATAAATGGTTCCGTGCTTCGGAGGGCACGTTAAGCCGTCGGTCCCGGTTGCTGTCTATGATTACTTAGACGGTGGTCGTAACACAACCATGTCAGAGGCCTACTAGTGGTAGTAGGCGGTTGAAAAACTCTGACACTAGGGTTCATAGGGTTGTTGGACGACTCGGTGTCCCACACGAAAAGAGAGAGTGAAGATACCAGCAGTGATTACATATTACGGAGCCGATGGAGCCTTGTACAATCTTCAGAACTTGGCACATACTATGTCGGCTTTGAAGTCTTTAAACTATTCCCACGGCTTGATCGGAAGTCGGCAGATAGTTACCAACTAGATAGAATAGTTTCAGCGTATAATGTTAAGAAGTCAATCTGGGTATACCTATACAGCGGGAGACAGAAAAGGGTGTAACAAGCCGAAAGGAGGTTGAAGAAACTGAACAAATTCCCACATGAAACACATCGCGAAATATATAAAAAACTGGTCCTCAAATAAAAAATTGCCGATCGTCTGGTTAATTTCCTATGAGGGATCCATTTATTTTTTAATATTTCGACCTATGTTACTTGGGGAAAGTTGTTCATTTTCATGAGTACCTTACATACATACATATATCACGCCTATAGTCCCTTGCGGGTTAGGCAGAGCATAAATGGCCGTGAAAAACGGTAATTTACGCCACGTCTGACAAAAGTTCGAGGGTCAATCAGATAACTGTGTATCACTATAGTGACAGGTTGTCAGCCCATCGCCTAAAATTGCAATACACACCCTCGAGTCCCTTAGTCGCTTCTTACGACACCCACGGGTAAGAAATGGGGTGATGCTATTCTTAGCCGGTATCACACGGTATGGTATGAGTACCTTAATCTTATAATTCGTCTTGTTGTACCCTTCTGATACTCCTTGTACATATCCATTATTTTATCTGTTTTAGTCTGTACAATTGCAAAAAAAAGCAAACATCATTTGCCAGCAGTAGATTTATTTTGATTGCCGCCGTGTGATTGCCGGCTTAGAATAGCATCACCCCATTTCTTACCCATGGGTGTCGTAAGAGCCGACTAAGGGACTCTAGGGATGTGTATTGCAATTTTAGGCGATGGGCTGACAACCTGTCACTATAGTGATACACAGTTATCTGATTGACCCTCAAGCTTTTGTCAGACGTGGTGTTAATATCCGTTTTACGGCCGTTAACGCTCTGCCTACCCCGTAAGGGATATAGGCGTGATTTATGTATGTATGTAGATTTATTTTATGTCAGCTTTGTTTTAAGTGCAAGAAAGGCGCAGGATCAGCAGCACATCAAACTACCAATTTAAGGAATTTAGATATACTGGTTATGCTTATTAAATGTATGGAAATCCAGTTTATGTAGGTGCTTTAAATGGGTAGGTTGGTGAGAGAGAATGCTGAAAGTACAATTTATTAAGGAATTATATATACTATAGTATTCCCCAGATGAAATTTTACTAGCGACCGATAGCGAAAACTCAAGACGGGCTGGTGATAAGGAAAAATTTTCCCCAAGGAACATAGGTCGAAAAATTTAACGTTGTACTATATGAATCTCAGCTAACCTTTGTATGTATTATTATGACAAAAAAGAAACCTTTTTTAATTTTCTTGTTTTCTTTTTACGTTGGACCTAACAAACAAATTTCATGATTAGGTTTCGCAATTATTTTCTTTAATTTAGCAGGTTTTCTTCGAGGAAGTTTTTTTAATTATTATTTACATTTTCGTTTGCAGGGGTTTCTTTTGACCAATTTGATTCCTTCATTGTGATTAACATGTCATACTATGCTCCTGCTCCTGCCGCTGCCGCGAATATTGCTCGATATATTCCCGCGAAAGTATTAATGCGAGTGAGTGTTCACACACGACCGTCATACTTTTCTCGCAGCAATACGAGTGAGTTAAATAGCAATACATTCCACTCGCGCTCGTGCTGTCGGTTCTTTGACTCGCGCACGATTAGCCACCACTAGCGGAGCATGGGGATTGGCAGCGGCATGACGAGTAGCAGTGCGAGCAACCTGATTACATGCTCGCACTGCCCATTTTCCTTACAATTTTCTTTGGTAATAGTGACCGTTACTTCAATCCTTCAATCTTAAGATTGGGTATCTTAAGATTGGCTATCTTAAGATTGGCTATCTCTCTCGCTAATTATTTATTGTTGGTTGGTGGTTACTTCAATCCTTCAATCTTAAGATAGCCAATCTTAAGATAGCCAATCTTAAGATTGAAGGATTGAAGTAACCACCAACCAACAATAAATAATTCTAATAACTTGTTGGTTTATCTTCTTCCTCTTTTCACGTAGGACACCTAGTCGACGAACGACCCGCTGAACCCTAGTGTCAGAGTTTTTCAACCTTCTACTACTACTAGCAGGCCTCTGACATAGTTGTGAAAACAACCGCCGTCTAAGTAATCATAGACAGCAACCGGGACCGACGGCTTAAGGCGAATGGTGCCGTGAAAATAGCACAAGTTCATGAAAAAAATCATATCTCTTTATGCAAACAATACACTTAAATAAATGTCCTTTGCACAAGTTTTTGGTGTTATCGTAAATAAAAATGTATACCTGCAAAATGCTATTAAATATATGCTGTATTTAAATTAAATTTTTGGTACTTATTGTTATGTTATAACTCAAATTACCGTAAATATTTAATCGAGTTTATAAGATCTTATTTGAACATTAAGATGCCAAAAACTTGTGCAAAGCACATTCTGCAGTATTGTCTGCATGGAGAGCTATGATTTTCTTCGTAAAGTGGCGCTACTCCTGCACCATTCGCCTTCACGTTAGTTTATCTAAATAGACACATAACTTTTTAGTATCACAGCTTATTGATAAGCTTAATATGAACGGCAGCACACTATAAACTACCTAGATGGTGAATACTTAGTTCGTTGAGCGGCTGTGAACTGGAGCGCGAGAATTCATTAGCGTTCCAGAATACGATCAAAGGTCCCGGTCTCGGGCCACCGGTTGGCTGGCCCGGTTGAAAAAAAACGGTGTAGGCATTAGTAAATTATCAAAGGTATATATTGCCATGTTCTGAAAATTTAATATCGATTCAAACACGACGCGACAAGAGAATACGAAACAGATGGATTATAAAGCACATTCGCTTAGATACTGTCCTCAGAATCATCAGCTATTTAGTCATACTCTGTCCAAGTAGGAATTTAAAAGTTTGTAAACAAACTAGATAATGAAGGACAGCATTATGCCCTGCGACAGAAAATGTCATATAAACCAATAAACGGAAAATTCACACAGCGCCATCTAGCCCAAAATTAAGCAAAGTTTGTTCTATGGGAACCAGATAGCTGATTTTAATACTTAGTTTACTTTGTAAATAAATACGTATGTTATATAGAAACACCCAGACTAAACACAAATATTTGAAAAACAAATATTTGTCATCAAACCCTTGGCGTAAGCAGGGTTACTAACCGCTAAGCCATTGGGCCAGTCATAAACATAAAATAGTACCTAGCCGTGCCATAGTAACACTGTTAACATTATTTTAAATGAAACTGCGTCCAAATGGACTACTGGTGCGAATCTGCGAGGCACCGGTCACCGGTCTCATAAGTGTCCTACGACAACTCGTGATTTTCCAGGTTATACTCTACCTGCGTTCCAAATTTAATCCAAATCGGTCAAGCCGTTTGAGCGTGAAGAGGTAACACACATACATACACACACAAACTATCAGATTTACAATATTAGTACGGATACCTACTTTAAGAAAGTATAGCCAAGGCGGCGTGATACAAAAGATGCTTACTATTACATCTAGGTGAATGAGTTATACCTTCCATGTCTAACAATAAATGATTCGGAATAACTATCAAAGATGCCTAAAGGTTAGCGATAGGTTAAAAAACCTCTGATACCAGAGTTCGTCGGTGTGTTAGCCGACTCTGTATAAATTAAAGGTGTTTATTGCAAGACATGTAGGCTAGTATAATAATAATAAGTATAGTGCCAAAAAGTTAGTCGACGACATTGCGCATTCATAAAAGCCGGTCCAATTTTGTGTCATACCGATTTAGTGCCTTTCTCCGTACGAAACCGGCTAAGGTCTTACTCGCGCAAAGCTTTGTTACAAAACAAATAAACGTATGTGTATTTTTATAGGACACAAAGTAGCCAGACTGTCTTTTTATATATACCTACTTAGAAAGGTGGATACTTACCCTACTTACTTACAGGAAGTGAGAAAATGTATTGCGTTCCTTTTAATACAACTATTCAAGTTATTTGGTAGGAGAGTACGTATTTGTTGAACAAATTAAATTACATTTTGAAGTTACAGACTAATTAACTACTAGGGACCTAAGGGTAGGTTCATAGTAATAGGTACTGTGATTAATCTGGGCAACTTTCTCCTAGCAACTGAGTAGGTCGTAATAATTACCTAGGTATATGAGAATCGGGTATATTGCGAATGACCCGGTTAAATGAAATTGTACTAGCTAATAAAGATATTTTGTATGGAAATACCATAAATCTCTTTTATGTTTCGTTTTAAGGGTTCCAAAAGGAAATAAACGGAACCCTTATAGGATCACTTTATTGACCGCGCATCCGTCTGTCTGTCTGTCAAGACCCTTCACCTCGGGATCGCGTAAAGATATCGAGTTTAAAACCACATACTCAAGTCTATGGCCGCTTGCAGTTGTAAAAATATCAAGGACCAAACATAAAGAATGAAAAATTATGCTGTAAAAAGCGCGTGTTTTTGATCCTATCAAGAAATTAAAAATTAAGAGGGTAGGTACTTCCCGTGGATCTAGAACTATACAATTTGGGAAGTAGCTTCGTTTTGAAGTACAAATTCAGGACAAGCTTCAGAATGAAAAATATGTTTTCACAAATATTGAGGCACGTCCAAGTTAAGCGCGCTTTAGGTATCAAGAATGTTGACAACCGCTTAGACAAACAAAGGCTAGAAGCATGTTGTCAAGGATTTCTTGACCTGGTCAAAGATAAAGAAGAAGCTACTATCTCTCGAATTGTGACCTGTGATGAAACTTGGATATTACAGTGGGAGCCGGAAAGCAAACAAGAGACGAAGAATGGAAATTTAAAGGCGAAAAAGTTCGACCGTCAGCTGTTCAGCAAGGATGTTCGAAGTCCAACCGTCAGCAAGTAAACTAATGGTTACCGTATTTTGGAATGTCGAGAGGATTTCTATGATTGATTATCTACCAAAACATACGTCCCACAAAAAAAAACACAACCATGAATACTGAATATTAAGCAAAATTGCTTGACCTACCTGTTAACAAATCAAAGAATAGCAAAGGGGTAAACTCAGCAAAGATGCTCAGATTTTGCAAAACAATGCCTCTGTACCTTCTGTACATACAGCCGTAACGGCAAGGTCAGCCCTAAGTAAAAACGGCTTCACAGAAATTAACCAACCGCCTTATACGCCTGATCTGTATATCTTATTCCGTAGTTTTTCGACGGATGAAGAGATAAAGAAGGCTGTGATTAACCATGCCACTTATTTGCAAATGTCATGAGGGTATTTCATTATTGAAAAATAGAATAAAACTAGACATCAAACATTAAATCTTCTTTAATAGTTAGGTAGATTACTTATCAGCCACCCTGGTAATTTTGCCTACTACCTAATGATAAAAGTTTCAAAAAAAATAGGATTAACAATGTTATGTATATTTTAGAATGTATTGTAGAGTACAGTAACTAATAACTGAACGATGTAGGGATCGTCAGGTCTGTAATAAAACTACTTTTTACTATCAGATTGGCACAAGACCTAAAAGGAAATTTCTACGTGACGATAACTATTATTTATGAAATATTAGCGACCCGCCCAGCGGTTTCACATGCTGCTACCTGTTTTCCTGAAGAAATAAAGATTTTCGCGGTAAAAGTAACCTAAAAACCTGCCTCTTGAATCACTCTATCTATTATAGAAACCGTATCGCAATCCGTTGCGTAGTTTTAAAGATCTAAACATACAAAGGTACATGGCAATCGACTTTATTTTATACTGCAGTGATTGTCGCCATCACTACATGAAAGCTCCCTTTAGGTACTTCTACCTTATACGTCGTAACTCCTAAAGTCAAGGCCACTCACTTACACCGACACCCCCAAATCTGGAACAGAATATAACAAGGCTCGCACTGTTGCGTTAATGTGATCTTGTTTCGAATATCTTGCTCGTATAAAAAGCTTACCGCACTTCGGTTATTTATCAGTTGTCAATTAGTACTCTTTAGAGTCAAGTGTAAAAAATCACCATGTACGCCAAGGTAAGTTTGACCTCTACGTAAAGAAAGACGCAAAATTTATCCTTCAGTCATTTGTACAATACGTGAATTTGGTTCTATAAACCGCACGCTATATCATTTTGAACTCAAGGCGAAATCACGTTCATTTAAACCCAGTTCATTCTTTTGTTGTGATTTAATAATTACTTACTAAATACCGAAAACAGTTATAAATATTGTCAATTTAGTAAATTTTAGTGTACATTGGATCTCATTTGGATCTTTTTTCGTGTGGGACACCGTGTCGTGCAACGTCCCGATAAACCCTTGTATCAGAGTGGCACGGACTAAAACAAACCATCTGTATTTTTTGCAAAGCTTTCGTGAACCTCTCACTCTGGAACCCAGTGTTCCCCAGCTTGTGTGCTAATAGCATATTTCTGACCAGGTCTTCTGTCTCGCCGCCCTGGTCGCCGCCGTGGCCACCCAACATGATCACCACGATCACCACGCGTACTCTTCGCAAAGCATCCACCGCCACGACGGGCACGCCCAGCCTGTAGAGTACAAGGACAAACACGGACACAAAATCGTCGACTACTACGTGAGTATACCTATACAAGGTGTTACAAAAGAAACTTAATATTATAGTATTTTTCAGTATCATCAGTCAATAAAATAATCCATCACTAGTCTAGGTCTGTACTATACTCCCTGCCAACGAATGTCGATTCGGCAAACATTGCTGGTTATCTTCAGTTTATTGAAATGTTGACACTGAAAAGGCCCTGCCGCAGACAGGACCGCTTTCGATAAAAGGGCTGCTACAGTACAAACTCAGGATAACTTGAGAGATCTTTAGATTTCTTTGACGGTAAAATCACATCCTACTCATAGGGCTGTACTAGAATAATTGGCATCAAAAATAGAGTCTGTCACGGTGTCTTGACACATCATCACGACATCATGACAGCAGGTGCATCCAGCCTGGTATCAACCAAAGGAGGATGCACGCCATAACACCTATGTTATAACTAGCAACGTAATTAATACCGAATCACGTTGCGCCGCGTTGGCAACTTCAGATGGAATTTAAATTGCCAAAATAGTGCTCTCTTCTCTCTTCTCTTGGGTGTTATTAGTTATTCAACAACGTTAAATTTAAAAACATTTCTACGGCTATAATTTTTTGTCAAGAAACTCCTTACTAGACCCTTTTGGCTTTATTTGTTATTCTGTAACACGCGGATACAATAATAAACGATGTATATGTATCTACAGTAATAAGGTATTGATCTCCCGGTTAATTCAATAGCTCTTGTTTCAACCGATTTTCACTTCTATTCTCCGCCAGAGACTTCTTAACATTAACAGACACAACAGTCCACTGCTGGTCATGGACCTCCTACTATTGGGCGTATTGCAATACTCACCCCGCTTGGCAGGCGGAGTGGCGAGCGCATCGCAAGGTGTTGCATTTACGGGAAATGCTGCTGCCTATTCCTTGGATGATTATCCCTTAGTCGTTTTTTACGACACCCATGGGACACCACACGGCCTATCTTTCTTATTGCTATTTCTTAATGTAAGCAGATTCAGAAGAAATTCTTTTCGACCTCGTTCCAATTACTTACTCATGAAACCTTTAGGTATTATTAAAAGCCGTGATCTCTTTTGTTTTCTAGAAAAATTGCTTTATCCTGTATCGAACTAACGTACAGTCCTTTTATATGTTCAAATATCGAAATGTTGGTGACCCATTTGAAATATCTTTATTATATCGAAGCCTAACATTAACGATTCCCGATAAAGGATCCATTCCTGGCTTTTATCCCAACCGATTTGATCTATTTATTGAAATTGAGAATTTATTTCGTGTCGGTCGGTCCCTAGCTTCCTCGAATCATTTATAGAAGGGTTCCATCCATGGCCTCCTGTAAGGTAGCATGAACCGTTTATAAAATATTTATAAGCACCTTCCTATTGAATGATAATGTATTATCATTGGAATACATCACCTATGAGCATTATTAAATGGCACTTACATGAAGCATATTCCGGCCAACAAACACAAATTTACACGCGCGCTAAAACCGTAAAAGCAATAGTGGTAGATAATGCAATTCGCGCACTTGCCGATGAAATTTTACTAGTAACTGTCACTAAAAACTCGGAAAACTTGTCCAAAAGAACATTAGTCGAAACATGAAAAGAATGAGCCTGCCATATAAATTTACTTGGTTGGCTGGTACATTTTGTATGGGTCCAAATTTGTTTTTCATCTTTCGACTTATGTTCCTAGCGCAAAGTTGTTCCTTATCACCAGCTCGTCCTAAGTGTTTTGTATCGGTCATTAGTGAAATTTCTTCCAATGATACTTGACCAGTTGTAACAAAATCTTTATTACAATGCATGCCACTGTACATGCAATAAGGGTGGCGAGATACTGGGCAAATGATATAGGGTAATTTAGCTGGTTGACCGGACACCAGTAGCTATCGGACACAGCCCAGTTATTTGCGCCGAAGATGAAAACTTTAAGTAAATTATTAGAAAAGTCAGTTTCTTTCAAAACTTTTCGACTATTCCCATCACATTTTAATTAGTTAGCATTATAACTGCTCCAGTGTCTCGTCAATTGACCTCTTAAAATTTGCGAGTGCGGTTGTGTGCACATACAGTGAAAAAATCTTGGAGCAACGCATTTTTCGAGGTAAGATACAGCGTTGTTTATAATTTATTGGATATAAATATTGACATAGTGTGACTATTTGTGATTCTAATTTACGTCAATTTCATTAAAAAGCTTGAAATTTTCGATATTTAGCATTAAAATTAGATGTCCGGATAACTAGAAGCAATTTTCGGAGAAAGTTAGCTATCGGCCTACTGGTCGATAGCTAGCTGATAAACATTCAAGTTACATCCTTTTTTTCATAACATTTTGAAAAGCTTCAGATGTATTATATAATTTCAAGCGTTCTAATATCCAAAGGCAACGGTTTAGTTAACAGGCGGCCATGCACCTTCATACAATAATTTAAAATAAATAAACTTTAAAATACTTTGAAATTGACGGCCGACAGCTGAATTTGTACATTTTAGTTATCGGCATAGAGTTTACTAATGTGGCCGGGAACCAAAAACTTTATTTTAGGATTCCGGCCATTTAATTAGTGTTACTATTACAATTTATTAGTAAGTTTCTTTTGTAAGACGATTTTACGAAGCAGAATATTATTTTCTACTTAGTTTTGATTATTAATAATGGCTTATCATGTTTTGAACTATGGCAAAAACATAAATATTGAATAAGACAATGATCATGACATTTACATTTAATTTTTTATTGAAAACCCATCCTTACTTGTCAGCACTAAGACTTATTTTTCAACGCATTACATGGTGGCCGAAAAGTAGTTGGTTTAGCGGGCGAAAACTGAATGTTCTGTCCGATAACCCCCTAATTCGCTCATTTCAGATATTTTATAGTTTTATTTATTTTTAAAGCATTTTTGAATAATAGGGGGTTTTTAAACTAAAACTACAATATCTTCTAATTACAAAATCATTTTATGCTTTAGCCTCGTCTAAATATTTGATACAAATATATTATCTTCAAATCAAAAATTCGCAAGATTGGCCGATAACCCCCTAAATTACCCTATGTCGTTGGATTTATGATGATATTGCTATCGACTCGTCTGAAGAAGAACAAGGTAATTTTAATTTTCGTTTCTCCAGGCGGAACCCAAATACGAGTTCGAATACAAAGTGGAAGACGGCCACACCCACGACCAGAAGTCCCAGCACGAGTCACGCGAGGGAGACGTCGTGAAGGGCTTCTACTCGCTACACGAGCCAGACGGCACCCAGCGCATCGTGCACTACCAGGCCGACCACAAGAACGGGTAAATAACACCATCATACACTAACAGTCCACAGCTGGACATGGGCTTGCCAAATTTGCCTTAATTAAGGAAACTGGCGGTCATGCAAACAAATTGTATTGTCTCTTTCTCAGTCTCTGGATTCATCACCCCGGACATACTATAGTACAGGGTGTAAGGGACAGCCCTCCGAATACTCAAAGAGTGCATTCAGACCATGAAACAACCTGGAACAAGATCCCGTGAAAAATATTTCAAGAAACGCCAATTTTTTAAATAAATGCCGTAGTAAATTGCAGTCAGCTGATCTTGATTTTGTATAGGAGATCAAATATTTATTGTCGTTTCCTGGCATATGTTCCTAGGGGAAAGTTGTTTAGTTTCAGGGTCTGCATGCACTATCATATCAGTATTCGGAGGCCTGTCATTTACATCCCGTATACATACATCAGCCTATTGAAGTCCACTGCTGGACTTAGGCCTCCTCCAGGTTACGCCATAGGGCACGATCTCTCTTTCGCCATTCAGTCGCTACCAGCCTTTATTAATTTATCGGTCCATCTGGCCGGAGGTCGTCCAACGCTACGCTTGCCACTCCGCTCGAGAATCCGCTTACTCCACCGTCCGTCGGTTCTACGAATGCTCACCTTACTTGTTTCTAGGCATGAAATGTATGGTCTAGAATGTAATGACTGCAAAACCCCTAGTATCATAGTGGCGCGCCCGCCAATACATAATTTTATGGTCATAGCTCCTAACATAATATTCGTTTTATTGTTACAGTTTCCAAGCCCAGGTCGAGCGCAAGGGGCATGCCCAGCACATCGTTCCTGCTCACCACCATTAAATTATAACTAGGTACCTACATTATAACGTGTAAAAAATTGTAACAAATATTTTAAAGGGGTAACATGTAACAGAACAACTTTCCTTACGAAACATAGGTAGAACCATGTAAAAAGTAGACATCCCATATTATGTTGACCGGCCGGGTCTTAGCTTGGGAAGTCCAAAATAATTTTTCATATTTCGCCTAAGTTTCTTGAGGAAAGTTATTTCGTTTCATGAACTAGTTCACTCCTTAAAATATATGCAGCATTTTTTTTTCACTCCATGTATAAGACGCAATGAATTGTTTTTGTATTGTGATACTTGTTGATAATGCTGTAAATAGACTTAGCTTTGTTGAATGTGAATAAAATGTTATTAAATTTATTACAGTATTTTACCCACCCACCCACATATCATACATTTATCCCTTGTGGGGTAGGCAGAGCGTTAACGGCTGTAAAAATATGGTCATCGAATGAAGAATGAAGGTCATGAAAAATCGTGTATCACTATAGTAACAGGTTGTCAGCTTGTCACCAAAATTGTAATACCTATGAAACCCAAGAGTCCCTTATTCGTATTTTATGTTTGACCACTAAAATGTAACGTAAATGATGGTCTTGTAGTTCAAAACTCGGTAGTTTAATTAAAAAAGTTCATGGCTGTGTAGAAAACCGCAACTGAGTACTTAAAATTATAAAGTTTTGCCGTGTGATGCCGGCTTAGAATAGTGACACCCCAATTCTACCATTAGGTGCCATAAAAAGCGATTTATGGATTAATTCGTCCAGGGAATGTCCAGCAGCATTCCCTGTGAATGCAATATCTTGCACTGCGCTCCGTCCTGAGTATAGCAATATCTTCCAACAGGGGGAGTGAGGGAGGACCACGTCCAGCAGTGGACTGTTGTGGCTGTTAATTTAATGTTAATGTAAAAATTGGGTTCATTGTTTCGTTGGACGACTCGGTGTCCCACACGAAAAGAGAGAGAGAATGTAAAAATTGGCTACCTAGCAAGCAGTTTGTTATTTAATGTGAAGAGAATTGAAGTTTGGGAGTATTCATGTGTTTCCTTGTAAGAGAATAATAAATAAATAAAAAAGTATAAGTAGCACCTCTAGACACCTCACTTATTTAAGGAATCAACATAAACTGGTTCTTCATACAGCTATTAATAATTGACCAATATTATTTTCCTTATAACTATCGCGACGAGACTCGTTTAAATAAATAAAAAACTTTTAAAGATAACGTCTTTAAAACATGACAAGTTCCACTATTTCATTAGTTTTGCAAGTTTTCTCAAACCTTTTCGACCATTCATACATCAGCCTATTACAGTCCACTGGTGGAAAAGCCTCCTCCAGGGTACGCCATAGGACACGATCTCTCGTTTTGTCCATTCAGTCGCTACCAGCCACCTTTTAAGTCATCCATCAGTCCACCTGGCCGAAGGTCGTCCAACGCTACGCTTGCCGAGTAGTGGCATCCACTCGAGAACCAGCTTACTGCACCAATCGGTTCTACGACAGATGTGCCCAGCCTATGCCACTTCAATTTGCTATACTTCCAGACTCCAGACCATAGATCCAAACATTTACCCTAGCTTTTAGATGCTTACGTAGCGAGTGCGGAAAAGCAGCATACATCGCGCTTAAAGAAAGCACATCGATCAATCTGTCTTTATGCCAGAAAGAGTCTGTAGCCCTACCCTACAGCCCGTGATAAATGAAGGAGGAAATGTTCCTTTGCTTTGTGATGTCGGTTCAAAATAGCATTTTTTTTTAATGATGGGTTTGCTCTTGACTCTAGTCTAGGTCATAGGACAGAGACAGGGTCTAAGAGTGAGCGAGCTCACCCAGAAAAAACCTGTTCACTCTTACTTTGAAGAGATTAGGGTCGTATGCGTTTGGTAACACAGACGCAGGTAGTGAGTTCCACTCTTTAGCAGTGCGCATTATAAATGATGACTGGAAGCGCTTAGTCCGAATTGGCGGAATGGCCACCAGGTATGGATGGTATCCGGCGGTGCGTCTGGATGTTCGATGCATCCCCCCATCTCTTTTCCGTGGGTGTCGTAAGAGGCGCCAAAGTGCTCGAACGTTACATGTTTATTGCAATTTCAGGCGATTAGCTGACAGAATATCACTATGGGGATACACTATTTTCTGAATGACCCTCAAATGTTTGTCAGACGTGGTGTAATTTTTTTACATCCTGTATTTTTACGTGCGATAAGTAGTACATAGGTACGTTGACATCGTTACCGGTAACCGCTCAGCTCCGCACCGCAAACTTCAACCCGAGCGAAGGACGGAACAGTCAAGATAAGATAACGTGACAATCTACCGGGTGTAAGGGACAGCCCTCCTGAAACTGGGTGGCATTTAGACCATGAAATTGAACATTACTTACATACATACACATATCATGCCTATAATCCCTTGCGGGGTAGGAAGAGCGTAAAAGGCCGCAAAAAACGGATATTTACGCCACGGCTGACAAATACTCGTATTTGAGGGTCATTCGGAAAATTGTGTATCGCCACTATCAGTGACAGGTTGTCAGCCCATAGCCTAAAATTGCAATACACACCCTCGAGTCCATGAGTCGCCTTTTACGACTACCACGGGAAAGATATGGGGTGATGCTATTCTAAGCCGACATCACACGGCAACATTACTTCCTTAAGAATATAAACAAGGAAACATAATTGTTTCGTTTCTCACAGTAAAGGCAGTCAGCTGAACGTAAATTTGGTTAGGAGGTCGATATTTTTTGTCGTTTCCTGACATATGTTTCTAGGGAAAAGTTGTTCAGTATCATGGTCTGCATACGCCCTATCACTATTCGGAGGGCTATATCCCTTACACCCTGTAAATTAAGAGCTTATACGTACTATCAATAATGGAGATCTTGCCTCGTCTTTGTAAAGGATGAGGCATCACATCCATACATACACATATCACGCCTATAGTCCCTTGCGGGGTAGGCAAAGCGCAAACAGCAGCAAAAAACTCGCCTTCAATACCTACGCTAGCCTTATGTTTATCCATATGGCAGTACCGAATAAAAACCTAACGAATACGCGAAAAAGATTTTAACTAACTAAAGCCCATAACAGGAAAACCCGGTTTAAAGCTTTTCGATAACGAAAATAACGATTCCCGCATACAATATGAATGAATATCAGTCTAGTACCATTACGTACTATAAAAAAGGGGACAATGAAATTTTTCTGTTTATTTCTCAGTTGAAAACAGTTGTGCATCTATACGAATATTGTATCCATTTTATCTATCTGTATATCTAGATGTAAGGGAAGGTAAGCGTGCACCCTATAAATATTCGGAGGGCTGTCCCTTACACCCTGTATAAGGTGCTATTAAATTCGGTGCATTTTTTTCATACAACTGAACAACTTTTTTAAAGCGACTAATGTGGAAATATTAAAGATAAAATAAATCCCATATTAAACAGTTAAAATTTTTTTAAGTATTAGACCGGGTCTATCGCGATAGTATTTAGGTAAATATTAGTAATTTACCTGTGTCCCGACGTTTCAACACAGTTTCATGTATTGTGGTGGTGGTGGTAGACCCGGTCTAATACTTAAAATGAGTGAAAGTGATTGCGAGTGCTTAAAAAGTTATATAGTTAAAAAAAAAATATTTGTCCTTCATTTACTTCTGATTCTAATCTTTTGTATGTAGTTAGTTGAGTATACAGTGTACAAAGTATACAGTGCTGTGCAGGATGCACAGTGACACAGTATACTTTATACCGCGGGAAAACATCTAATTCTCATGCAGGTGAACCCAATAATAGTTATGATAAAGAGTTCAAAACACTATTAACAAAAGTAGACACGCACAACAGCTTGAGATGCACTTATTTGCAGCAGGTGTCCCAGCTGAATATTACACGAAGGTATTACCTCTATACAGGGTGTAAGGGACAAGTCTACGAATACTGAAAGCGTGATTGGTGTGCATGCATGAAGCGACAAAAACGAAAACAATCCTATAGGATACAAAATCACGATTAGCTTAATGCGTTTTCTACGAGGTTTTTTTAGATTTCCTGTTATATGTATATTTGTAGGGGAAAATTGGTCAGTTTCATGGCCTGTATGCAGTTTCAGAGGAGTGTTCCTTACACTCCTTATTACTCAATTTCAAACACAATTTACTAGATCATAAATCTGTTTCTTACATTCGGTTCTGCTGCAAGTTCATATGGTGCGAGGTTTTATGGCATTATCTAGGTTACTATCACTATAAAAACTGTCATGTCATCTAAACCAGCAGTATAAAGGCAAGCTAAATATAAGGCATTTTATACCCTGATTTCTTTTTAGACAACTCGTAACAAAACAACAGAAAAAGCAGTCGAAATGACTAACTTTACAGTTAACTGAGCTTTAAAAATGTTTACTTGTTTTGTTGCCAATGAATACTGAGAAGTTTAAAATCCGCACAGATAGGAGAACAAAAATGAAATACAAACAGTAAGAGAGAAAATAGTACTGTGAAATGGAGAGAACAATGCCTACAGAACAAGTTCGCCCGGAGGCCGGTTATCTGTAGCCGCTGTTGGTTTTCCAGCTACGTTTTTCTCTGATTTCACTAAAAGAAAAAGCATTTTGCAACCAAACTTTTCATCCCAAAAGTCATCAGATTTACCTTGTTTTCTTTCTCGTACTAAGTGGGTGCCGTAGGTTTGTTTTTCAAAGACAGTATTACGCTAAATATAGTCGTAAAAATAACAAAACAAGTTACCCAACTTTTCTAAATAAGATTGTATTTGATTGTATGAAATATACATATTTTGTTAAAGTTTATATTAGTAAAAACATCAAAAACATATTTTTTTATTTATATCGCAAATAGTTACGTTTTATATACATATACATACATACACATATCACGCCTATAATCCCTTGCGGGGTAGGCAGAGCGTACACGGCCGCAAAAAACGGCCATTTACACCACGTCTGACAAATGTTTGAGGGTTATTTGGAATATTGTGTATCGCTATAGTGACAGGTTGTCAGCCCATCGCCTAAATTGCAATACACACCCTCGAGTCCCTTAGTCGCCTCTTACGACTCCCACGGGAAAGATATGGGGTGATGCTATTCTAAGCCGGCATCACACGGCACGGTTACGTTTTAGTGGAGTCCAAACAGGGGTAGACTTGCTACAGTGACCGCAGACCACAAGCTGGGTGAAACTACCGGACTTGAGTAATAGCCGTTCTGCGTAGACCCCACCGCAACATGTTTTACGAAGTGTCACTTTATACCTAGTCACTGAAAGAACTCATTGACGAAAGTGATCTATCTGTGCCATGGAACATGGAATGGAAAAGAGATTTTTTGAGCATAACATAATTAATTTCAACATCGGTTTTTATTTTAATTTTTTTCATATAGTCTGTAAAAAAAGGTAAAAACTACCGAAAGAATTACTTCGATACGATAAGTAGTTTCCGAGATATAATTTTTTAAAAGTCGGCAAGGCATGCTCGACCGCGCTCGCA
The DNA here is from genome assembly GCA_027580185.1 of Tuta absoluta. Lineage (NCBI taxonomy): Eukaryota > Metazoa > Arthropoda > Insecta > Lepidoptera > Gelechiidae > Tuta > Tuta absoluta. The sequence goes on from JAQAHW010000004.1 coordinate 4,723,315, forward strand.
TGTGTGACGTCACTGAACACTACCGGCCGCCCGCCACCGACTCGCTTTGTTGCTCGTTGTTCACCAGTCGTAGCACACGTGCGCGACGATCTGCTTTTTATTCATTGTTAAAATAATAATAACTTTACAGTTATCTACACTAATATTATAAAGAGGAAAGATTTGATTGTTTGTTTGTTTGAATTGAATAGGCTCCAAAACTACTGGCCCGGTTAAAAAAAAATCTTTTACCATTAGAATCCTATACATTATTCCTGATGAACATAGGCTATATTTAATACGAGAAAAAAATAGGGATCCACATGAAAATTTCGATAATGTAACCCAATGTGTGAAAAATGTAGCAAAAAATATCTTATATCACGTACGCTGTGGAAATTATTGACAATAGAGCAAAGTGATATACAGTTTTATAGAGGCCATCAATATAAGGAAGAGGAAAGATTTTTTGTTTGTTCAAATTGAATAGGCTCCGAAACTACTGGACCGATTTAAAAAAATATTTTACCGTTAGAATCCTACATTATCCCTGTTGAACATAGGCTATATTAAAATGTCTTATTCCCCGGGGAAAATTGTTAGCGGCGGGTCAAACCGCTGGGCAGGCTGTCAAATATATATAGGGTTCTTACTTACTTTTTCATTTTAACTCCTCGCATTTCAGCGGCAACGAAATCACCTTTTTTTGAAAAAATATTGAGCCACCATCAAACCGTCCACCCTCGGCAAGTTATTTGATTGCCCTTTTTGACAACCTTCTTCCATATTTTTATTAAATAACTATTAAATAACAATAATCTGTCGGGAGAAGAACTCATACAGCGCGCGGTGTAACTGGGCGGAGCCTGTACAATTACGTCACACGCAAAGCGCGCGCGTTTACAGAGATCTGAATTTTTGTTCAACTTCCAATGTCCATAACTTTAAAACTATTTGGAATTTTCGAATGAAACAAAAACAGTTGTATTTCGTAACACCTAAGCACCATAGCTAAGAAGTTTCAAGTGATTCTGCCCACCTAATAATGTCCTTCATTGCCATCTGTCTTGCTACAGTTCGCGTCGTAGCTATCCTGCTACGGATCGTAGTTATCCTGCTACGTTACGTAGTTACTTCGTAGCACAATCGACAAACGCTGTAATTATTATTATTATTACTGCTATAGGCTGAAGTGATGTATGAAAGTCTTGGAGAACGATTTTTTCCAGTTTTTCTACAGTATATTAGGACAAAGCCGGTACAATATACCGCCGGTACGGTCTTTACAAAGCACAAGTCCGATCCTGCATGGAGTATTGCAGTCACCTTTGGGATGGCTCAGCCAAATACCAACTTGCCGCTCTTGACTCGGTGGAACGCAGGGCCAAGAGGCTCATAGGCGACATAAAACTGGTGGACACCAAGCTACATAGCCTGGCACATCGCCGCAAGGTTGCCTGCTTGTCGGTATTTTATAGATTGTACTTCGGAGAGTGTGCTCAAGAGCTTCACGACCTTGTTCCACCAGCTCCCTTCTACCATCGGACATCCAGACGCACCGCCGGATACCATCCGTACCTGGTAGCCATTCCACCAATTCGGACTAAGCGCTTCCAGTCATCATTTATAATGCGCACTGCTAAAGAGTGGAACTCACTTCCTGCGTCTGTGTTTCCAAAAGCATACAACCCTAATCTCTAGAAAGTAAGAGTGAACAGGCTTCTTCTGGGTGAGCTCGCTCCATCTTAGACTCTGTCTCTGTCCTATGACCTAGACTAGAGTCAAGAGCAAACCCATCATTAATAAAAAAAAAAAAAAAAAATTTTAGTTCAATTCTAGACCTGAAACTGACCAACTAGCATTTTTGTTGCCGCATAAGTGATACGTTTGTACCAAATTTGTATTTCATATTACAAAAAAAAACAAGGATGTGTTGTTCAGTTTCACGTCTAGAATACACTCTGAGTGTTTGAACAGTCAATTATCTAGTCGCATATAACAGTTCGACAAACAAAGCAAATAGCTTGCACTATTTAAATCCTAATCAGCTTGAAATGCACAATACAAATTAGAGCTTAATGTCTGCTGACCGCCCGCCATTTGTGTGCAACGTATTGTGTAGAATATTCACGAAATTATTCACCGTATCTTTTGTTCAATCAGACTGACCTTTATTAATACACGCAGCCCTTGCGGGGTAGGCAGAGCGTGAATAGCCATAAAGAACGTACCTACATTAACGGTACGTCTGTCAAACATTTGAGGATCATTAAGAAAAATCGTGTATCACTATAGTGCTGTCACAACACGTTGTCAGCCTGTCGCCTAAAATTGAAAAAAATATGAAACCCTCGAGTCTCTCAGACGCCTCTTACGACACCTATGGGTAAGAAATGGGGTGATGCTATTCTAAGCCGGCATCACTGAGGTATATACTTACACAAAATATTCACAACCTCTCAACTGCAGTCAACTGCAATCATTCTTACCCTCCTCTATGTTAATTACACGACTGCCCAACCAAAAAAGAAGTGTAATTTAAAGGACTGAAACTCGTTAACCACTGAACAGATTCGAATGGCAATTGTATCGGAAGAATCCTTACATTATCCCGATTGTCATGGGCTGGGCTTTATCTCAGAAAGTAGTCGTGTTTTGGAGACGGAGAAACGTGTGTTCGTTCAGAGGGTACCTTACAAAATAAAATATCGGGTGAAATTTTACTCGTGACCGATAGCGAAAAAAAAGACGGGCGAGTGACAAGGAACGAACTTACCCCAACTAACATAGGTCGCAATATAAAAAAAAACATTGGACCTCCTATACAAAATTGCCAATCAGCTGATTTGAGTTACCATGGATGTAAAAATATTTTTGACATATTTCGAACTATGTTCTTTGGTTATCACCAGCCCGCCTCCGTTTTCAGTGTCGGAGTAATAGTAAAATTTCCCCGATATAAAAAAGTGTAAAATATAAATATATATAAAATAATATTTCAAAAGGTGAAAATGACCCTGGCCGTGTAAAATGATACTAATTCAGAATTGCTCCACCAAATTCATTATTGAGAGCAAATCTTAAACATAATTGTAAGAACTTTAAAAAAAATTAGGTTAGTTTCTTAGCTAAAGATAGTTTTCTTTCCGTTCTTTATCTAACATCTCATTACCTTAGGAATATTATCACTAGAGATATAAGAAAGTTACTTTTAAACACATCTACCATTTTCTGAGTTCAGTGAAAGCTCGAGACAAATTTTCTTTTTAAATGATATGCCAGATAATTCCCTGTAACAGCTGTGAGACTGAAGAAATATAGCAAGCACCTGAGGTTGGGAAGCGAAGCGCTTCGAGCACTGGAATTTAATTTATCCGGAACCCGTGTCGTCGGTAAGCCGATTAGGACGTGCTACTTTGTGCGGATCTCTAAACCTATAGAATGAACTGGACTAACATTGTGGTAGAGGCGCTGGTTGGTCAGAGTCAGTTATTAAACTGAATTCAAGATTCAAAATTGATATGAAATGGAAAATGTAAGTTCCGTAAAAAATCATAGATCAAGGAAAAGAACAGAAAAATGAATACAGGCGAATAGAAACCATCACTGAAAAATAGATAAATGTAATCTTAAGGCAAGGTGGCAAGGTTTATGTTACAGTGCAGTAAGAAATGCTTTTATACCTTTAACCACTTGAATTATCCAATAACTTACAAATTCGAGATTTTATTTGGATTGTTTCGTCTAAATCTTGAGGTACACTTTCGGTACAATTATAAAACAAGTTCAAAATCAGTTTCATAAAGAAGTTTACGGGATGTGAGGGTGAACGGCTGTCGTAGAGCAGGTCTGTGGCAGAACCAAACAAAATGATTTTTAGCAAATAAAACTTGGAGGTACTTTTTATTTCATGCTAATGAGATAAAGGTAGACGTAGGGTAGCATGTGTTTACAACAAAAGTAATTGAGGACTAAAAGGTGGTCCGGCTAGGAAACAGGGAGTGGAATCGGTTTAAAATATACCGGTAAGTAACGCTTTTTACCGGGTTTTTTACGAGAAATAATCGCTCTGAGCCTAATTGAAGAACGAGCGTTTAAAAAACCTTAATAAACCAGTTTAGTACACAACTGCAAATGTTTACTCTTGTCAAAAGGGAAGAAAGCAACGACTAGGTTATCCCGAAGCCTCAAGGGCCTTAAGTACCTTTTTTAGAGTTCGTATTTTTTGTGGACTGGAAGTAGGAAGGTCCCATCGGTCACTAGTAAAATTTTACCTGATATATTTAAGTAAGACTAAAGTTGCCCAGATTAGGTTAAACTACTGTAGAACCGTTACGGGCAGTATACTAACCGTATAAAGATAGTTAATAATAAATAAACAAACAAAAAAACTTTTTAAAGAGATGGCTTTTATTTTATAAAATAAATTCTTACTAGTACTCTAGCATTTAAAATGAGATTTCTGTAGCTCTTACCCTTGCGCAGCTTTTCAACTAGTTCCCGCTACGTGTCGATTGCATTACGTACCACAATGGCGCGGATGCTCCTCTCACAGCCACGTCTTTTCTCCGCCTGCGATAATAAGACTGCTCTATCTTATAGGGTTGGACGTGTAGTCGACGAATCACCCACTATTTCCAGTTACGTTTCGATTGCATTACGTACCACAATGGCGCGGATGCTCCTCTCACAGCCACGTCTTTTCTCCGCCTGCGATAATAAGACTGCTCTATCTTAAAGGGTTGGACGTGTAGTCGACGAATCACCCACTATTTCCAGTTACGTTTCGATTGCATTACGTACCACAATGGCGCGGATGCTCCTCTCCCTGCCACGTCTATTCTCCGCCTGCGATAATAAGACTGCTCTTTCTTATAGGGTTGGACGTGTAGTCGACGAATCACCCACTATTTCCAGTTACGTTTCGATTGCATTACGTACCACAATGGCGCGGATGCTCCTCTCCCTGCCACGTCTATTCTCCGCCTGTGATAATAAGACTGCTCATTCTTATAGGGTTGGACGTGTAGTCGACGAACGACCCACTCTTGCAGTGACGTGTCGATTTTTGACACGTCTTTTCTCCGTCTGCGATAATCAGACTTTACAGTATTGTAGTGTGGGACATCTAGTCGACGAACGACCCACTAGTTCCCGCTACGTATCGATTGCATTATCGTACCACAATGGCGCGGATGCTCCTCTCAGCCACGTCTATTGTCCGCCTGCGATAATAAGACTGTACATTCTTGTAGTGTGAGACATCTAGTCGACAAACGACCCATTAGTTCCAGATATGTGTCGATTGCATTATTGCACGACAATGGCGGTTGATGCTCCAGCCACGTCACAACGACAAGAATACTTCGCCTTCGATTATAAAACTATTCTTTTGTTCATACCAGTATTGTGTGGGAATCAAGTCGATGAATGACCCGATAAACCCTAGGGTACGAGTTTTAAATCTCCTAGGCCTCCAATGTGGTTGCGTAACGACCGGTATTAAGATAACTTATGTTCTATAAAACGTATTTCAACAAACAAATCAATGATAAAAATAAGATGTAAACCATCGAATCCAAACTAATGGCAAATTTTTACTAAAATTTCAAACCCTATAAAACCTTAGTAAATTTCATGTATAGCATTCGTGAAGATGAAAGATTGGTTCTCGCTGGTGAGCGCTAGTGAACCAATCATTTATCTAAGATCACAGTATGCGAGGCAATATGGCTTGTATGATTGTGTTATATGAGTGCGCAGTTCTACAAGGAGTAAAAAAATTATATAACAAACCGAAAGGCGGTGAAGGTAATCATGAAACTAAACAACTTTCCCCATTAAATTTGGACCTCCGTTTCTGCCCCGAACTCTTTTCGGCTTGTTATTCCTATAACGATAATACAAACCATAAAATAAGGGTGCTGTCACAAATCTGTGCAAAAACCTCCCTGTATAAAAAAATGCCTTTAAGAAATACTACGGAAAATTATTAAAAACTGTCTTATTCTTCTGTCGGCAACACCGTATACTTTGTAGATAATTGAAGGCGGTGGAGCAACGCGCTCCAATCTGAGTAAACGTCTCGTAGCGAGACAACCGAACCATACCAGCAGTACCCACAGCTACAGCGAAATCGATACGCTTGTAGGTACTTCTTTATTGAACATTTCTTTTACCACACTTTTTTTTTAAACAAATGTCATTTACAGATGGTGGTGGCGTAAAGCTACATGCCGTGTGATTAACCTGGCCAGCCCCGAGGCAGTGCCTTTATTTTTATTTTTTTATCCCGCCCGAGTCGGTTTTCTATTAGGACAATACAGAATTTTTATAAAAATAAGAAAATTGCGTTGTTACAAATTTCTTTTTTTACAAATACGGATCATGACGTCAATAAGTGATAATACTATCCTACATAGAATATATAAGTAATTTCATTTTTATTTTCACACAATCGTATTTATCAACAACTGTAAGACTTTTACTACGACACTGGATATAAGTAGGTCTCCCACAAGCCCTCCATGGATTACGATTTAGGGATCCAACGGCTTACGCAACCTTTACAAGGTCATTGTTCCATCTAGTAGGGGAACTGTGGGGGTGGTACCTAGTTTAAGTTAAAACCATCTATATGTCGCCGTAGGCCGCCCAAGGCCAGCTGATACGATTTCTATGGACACACTACTGTATGTTTTGTAGTGAAACATTTGTTTATAATATATTCCAAATTTATATCTAAATCAAAGCTCTAAAGAATTAGAAAGGTTAGTAAATAAGACCTCCCAAAGCAGCCATTTTAGGACCCTTTATATTTGATTAGATGAAAGGGACTAATTTGCATAAAGGTAGAGCGAAAACAATGGTCATAAAGACACGGTAGTCAGTAAAATTAAAAACTAAATAAATAAAGTCTGCAATATAGAGAAACCTTTACGGGTCTCGTATTTTAATTTCAGATTGTACTAATTATTAGAGTGTTTGCAGACGACCTGTTTGTTTCATAATTTTATTAAAGATGGTATAGGTTTCTACGAAGCAAAACTGACGAAGAAAGAGTTATACACAACGTCCTACTTTTTACGAAATTGAAAGATAAAAGCGATGGAGTAAAAGAAATAATACCCGCATTACTGGTGAGGCAAGTAAATCCGAAGGCTAAATTTATTATCTCAGGACAGGAGTAGGCCTACAGAGTCGAGACAACAGGTGGCAGAAAAGCAGCCATGTTGGATGTAGGGTGGAAGAAAAGTTAAACGAACCACCTTCCGTTTGCATTCCAAGTTTTATTGCGATATAAATTACTTAAGGTGACAGTGGCCTCAATTAGGAAAATAAATTCTCCTTACCTTAAATTAGCACCGTCTAAAAAAGGAGGAGATATCTAAGTCATGTCACCTCTTATAATTTGACGCAAAATAAGACGACAATGAAATCAATGGCGTCTAAATTGACTGGAAATGGCGAAGAAGACATTGACATTTTTAAACATGACAGGACTTAGATATTTCCTGTCCGTTTCTAAATCTATTTTATGAAAAGTGAGAACGCTACTTTAAAGTAAATAAAGATAATTTATTTCCTGAATTAAGACCAGAACCTACCTGATGTACGTTATGGTGTTAAAATGCCACGAAGATGTAAAAAAAACCAGCAGTTCAGTTTTTTTTTCAACACTTAAAGAAGTAACCTCAAACATTTGTGAAGATATTTTATATGATAATGAGTGAATCCTGTAAAAATGCTTTCATCCTATTTTTATGCGGCTGCCCAACCAAAAGAGGCGTGTATTGTATTTAGTTTTCATGTATGTATGTATATTTGTGCGATTCTTAAAAGGACTGAAACGGGTTAACCACTGAACAGATTCGAATGGGAATTGTATCAGAAGAATCTTTACATTATCACAATTGTCATAGGCTAGATTTTATCCCAGAAAGCATTCGTGTTTTTATCTGTTTAAAATAGCAAAACATTTTTCGGAAAGTTAGTTCGGCAAATTCAAAAAATTTGTTCATTGACACTAAGACAACTATTTTAAAGAGAAAAGATTTCCTTTTTGTTTGTAAGTAATCGATAAACTCCGAATCTACTAACTCTAAAACTACTGGACCGATTACAAAATTATTTTACTATTACGAAATTACAACATTCGCCTGACGCCAAAGTATTTAATGAATTCAGGCCAATCTCGATTCTCCCTCTTCTTTCTAAGGTTTTGGAGCACTGCGTTCATCAGCGTCTGACCGAACACCTCAACCGCTTCATGCTTTACAACCGGTTTCAATCTGGGTTCCGTGCGGGGCACAGCACTGTGTCTGCATTAGTTCATATTACGGACGATATCCGACACAATATACAGGAGGGGAAGATCACTGTCCTTGTTCTCCTTGACTTTAGTAGCGCGTTTAATACCGTAGACAGTGATATTCTTCTTGCTGTGCTCCGTAGGCTTAATCTTGAAACCAAAACTCTTGCATGGTTTCGTTCATATCTTACGGACCGGTATCAGCTTGTCAAGGCCAATGATAAGCGATCTGGCTGGTGTAGAATTGAGGCGGGAGTGCCACAGGGGGGAGTGCTTTCACCTCTACTTTTTTCTATTTTTATTGATGGTATAACATCGGCTTTATTATCCTCATTTCACCTTTATGCTGATGATCTTCAGATATACACGGCTGAACCACCGGATAGACTTAATGATGCAATCAACAGGATAAACCATGACCTGCTTTCTATAAGTTGTTGGGCAAAGAGGCATGGACTCCTGTTGAATGCGGCCAAGTCCCAAGCCATCATTATCGGCGGTCATCAGCGTATTTGCAAATTAAGGCTGAATCCTATTCCTGAGGTTTTTCTTAACGGCTCTCCCATTCCTTTTTCAACCAAAGTAAAGAATCTCGGAATATTTATCAACCAGACTTTAACCTGGACGGAACAGCTGACTGAGGTTAGCCGAAGAGTGTACGCATCCCTTCACTCACTTTTAAGGCTGCAGAACTTTCTTCCTCTCCAGACAAAAATTATGCTCGCTCAGGCACTCCTATTGCCTCTTTTGGACTACGGTGATGTCGCATATCTCGACCTCACTGAAGAACATCTTAGTAAGATGGAGCGGCTCCAGAACCAATGCATTCGCTTTGTTTTTGGGTTGCGTAAGTTCGACCACATCACCGAGTACAGGGAGCGCTTGAAGTGGCTGCCAATACGTCGTCGCAGAGACCTACACACACTTTCACTCCTCTTCAATGTGCTAACGAATCCTGCCGCACCTCAGTACCTGCGTGAGAGGTTTGCGTTTAATGTTGCGGCACCTCGTCTACGCTCCTATGGTGATCTTTCGCTTCAGATGACGGTATGCTCCTCTACAACATTTAAAAAGTCTTTCACTGTCCATGCTGCGCGCTTGTGGAATGGCTTACCTGCAGAGGTGAGGAACAGCATTAATGTGAAGATGTTCAAATCCAACATCAGGAAAGTTTGGGGTTATGATCTGGGTGACATAGACAATTTGTAGGGACATGATATCTATTTATGTATATAAATTCATATGTATATTTGTTATTATCTATTATCAACTAAGGTGTATTTATTTATTATTTAATATTATTTATGTATATTAGTTAAAGAGTGAGCATTCTTATTATCATTTATTTTATCACCTTTCTAAAGTACCGTAGTTTACCTCCTGCAAATAACATATCCTCTGAGTCTCTCAAAGGTTGACTGGAAGAGATCCCTTTGTGGGATAAGTCCGCCTTTGTGCCTCCTGTTTTATTCCATCCTTTACTGATCATGTAAATTTGTTTTGTGGTACAATAAAGTTAATACATACATACATTAGTTTCTTAACGAAAGTAATGTTGTTTTTTTATTTAAAACATATACCTCACAATACTCAGAAATTTCACTACAGCACCACAAAACTGACTATTGTTTTATATGTGTATTATCTAAATCTTTCAATGTACAAAAAGATATCCCTAGTATAATACTACAAAATGCCGCTTTTCCTTCCGTAAATTTAATATTGCTCTTTGCGACGCTTATTGGAGTGATGCTATTCTATTCCGGCGTCACACGGTACTGCAATAATGAAAGCAAAAACAAAGCATTTTACATAAAAGTATCTGTTTCTTTTCATTTTCGCAGACATTATCCGTTTCGTTTTTTCTGGATGAAAGAACTTTATTTTATCCCTACTTTCCTATATATTATAAAGTCCGTCCGTCTGTATTCTGCTATGCTATCACGCATAAACCTCTAAACCAATTATGATGTAATTTAGCATAAACATAGATATACATTGACAAAGTTTCTCATTTCTATGTACTACTGCGCCGCTTTCTTTGATAAGTAATAAGTTGATACTATGGTCTAAAAAAGTCTTAATAAACTTAGATGATACGTTAAGAATGTTCACAGGCTAATTTTTGTCAGCACTCGAGTACTTACCTGATGTAGACCCCCAGGACCCCAGATAAACTATAAAAGATACGAAGATGGCTCCGTAGCAAAGGTTATTCAGTATGGTTGGTCACTTTTGCTAACAATGGACATCGAGGGTCTGGCTGAAGTACCTAATGTGAACACAAGTATCCCAGATTGACTATACGTGACACAGAAATGGCTTAATGGACATTGTCTTGCTATAAGAACTCTGTAGAGTATTTTTTATCAGTTATTTAAAGTCAGCGAAATATTAGCTATCCGTACTAATATTATAAATCTGAGAGTTTGTGTGTGTGTGTATGTTTGTTACCACTTCACGCTCAAACGGCTAAACCGATTTGGATGAAATTTGGAACACAGGTAGAGTTTAACCCGGAATAACACATAGGCCACTTTTTACCGCGGGAAAACAATTATTACCACAGAAAAAGAAGTGGCAGCGGGAGAAACCGCTGGGCAGAAATCTAGGAGATTAATAAAAGTCTCAAAAGATCCCGCAGTATTAGTTATACACTTGACTACCTAGTATCTTTAAGTGTACAACTGTGTCAAAATTCCCCCAGTTGTACCATGATAAATTGTACTATGATTACACCCGGTATCAGATACATAAAAAAGAATTCCATATAGAGGGGAAAACTACCAACGATCGACATCCTCTAGAGACCTCATAAAGGTCGCATAACTCAATTTTCTTATTTCTGTTAACCTTACTTTGGCAGGACATGTTCCAGCCTTTGTGAACAAATTATATCAAGTAGAACCTTCAAGAATACTTACACAAAAAAGTTTACCTAATCTAATAAGTCCATAACAGTAACGGTTAAAAATAGCCTCGTGTTCGGGAAAGCTTTCAAAATTACTAAGTAACTTATTACTTATCATAACCGCAAACAAAGAACTTCGAAATATATGAAAATCCGTCTGGAAAATAAATGACAGTCTGCGGTTTTAATTTTTTTGCGAACAAAAAACAATGAGCAATCAAAACTTTTTACTCACCGATCATTCTATCCGGTAACGACTTCGCGATCCACCGGTTATGTAATAGTTTCAAAGTTACCACTTCGCGCCGGATCAAACTTATAACATACGAAATTGAGGAAAACGCAAACAAATTTTCTCTACTATTAATGTAAACGGAAAAGCAGAAACACTTTAAAAATTCTTGAGTCTGGAGTGATTTACCGGCGACAAATTTAAGGCTAGTTCTCTGGCCCAGAGTCCCGTAGCGACTGAAATATTCCGGGTTCCTCTCCTCCAAAGCTAGGCTTTGCAAGGATACCATAATATAACAATAATCCCAACAGTTTCAGACCTTCGGCATGTGGCGCCACCTAGGAATCTTACCGATACAGAGCCATCTACAGGTATTTTCTGGAACTACTACAGAATGCTGTAACAGGAAGTGTGGAGCAATGTTGTTGCTGAAACCAAAACCCTTGCTAGCTCGGTGGTAAGTAAAACAAATATTGAAATGAAGAACTATAAATTAACTCTAGATAGCGTTTATTCAAGTCTTGATTCAAATGGGGTTACGGGAGTAGCTCTTATGCATAATAATACGAAACATATTCTTTCTCATTAATACTTACTGCGTTTTCTAAGTAATTGTTTTTCTAACTGCTTTTAAAACAATCTTAGTAAATATTTTCAATTAACAAAAAAAATATGAGTTACTTTATATTAAAATATTTTTGAATGGTAATAGCTATTCACGTTTTTTTCACGTGGCTATGCCTCCTCCATTGACATATTCGATTTCTTCCGCTGACGGGGGCTGCCGTATGTATTTTGCTGGTAGGTCTATGTCGGGCAGTATAGTACCTGCGCTCGTTGGAGCTGATTGCTGAAATAAGAAAAATAGACAATACCCTATTGTTCATCATGCACATACAATTTTTACTTGAAAATAAGCTGTACTGTACCTGTTGTGTCGTATTTCTTTATAAATAAATAATACATAAATATATTACGCCTTTATCCTTTACGGGATAGGAATTACTTAAACGGTCGTAAAAAGTTACAAGCTTTGAGGGTCATTCAGATCATTGTTTATCTTATCACTATTGCGACAAGTTATCAGCTTATCGCCTAAAATTGTCATACACATGTAACCCTCGAGTCCCTTAATCACCTCTCATGATACCCTCGGGATAGACATGGGGTGATATGCTATGCTAAGCCGACACCTATCTACCACCTTTGACTGGCCCGATGATGGTGTAGTGCAGCTACGCCGAGAGTCGTGAATTCGATCCCTACACAGCACAAGTATTAGTATGTTTCTTTAAAAAATTGTGTTGAGTCTTGGTGTATTCTATGAATTGTATTATATCAGCTATCGCCGTAGCCAAATTTTGGTCCAAGGCTATCTAAAATGTTACCATTCGACTCGATTGCCAAGAAGCTATGTAGTTCCCATAGCACTGCAGGATATTTATTATATATTTACTTATCGTTGCTATTCTCTACTCTGCACTGCACTACGAGGAATATTTTCGTCGACTGTATCTCATACCTGTGCAGCTGGAGCGGGTACAGGTGTAGTTGGTGCCGTTACTGCTGGCGTGGAGCCTCCAGGTCTTGCAGCGCCACCCTTCCTGAACTTGATTTTAGGGACGTGTTTCAGCACGGCGGAAACCACCACCATTTGTAAATTTTATGTATTTTGTTACAGGTTTGGTAGTGATTATGTTTTAGTTATGTTGCGCACAGAGTACCTTTTATATTAGCATGTTGCAATGCTAAATTTTAGAGGTTAATTTTTGCTTAATTTTTGTACAATCATTTTTTTTGTTGGCATCTATCCATATAGGACAATTCCGCCAATGTTTTAATAATAATAATATATCCTGGACAATACACACACAGCGCCATCTAGCCCCAAACTAAGCAAAGCTTGTACTCAAGAGGATGTTTAAAAAAGAACTCAAAATCATCGATCGATGGCGTTAAACGACTGCGTCTTTGCTGGAAAATTTGATTCTTCTTCTTTTCGTTTGGAACACCGAGTTGTCCAACGACCCAATGAACGTCCTTGAAAATTTATAAAGATGTGAATTGAAGTTTGATTGAAAATTTGGAAATAATATTTGCGTGTCTAGTGGTGCCTATTTAAACATTAACTTAGGACTACGGGTCCGAAAAAGGAACGCTAGCAGCAGTTAGGAGCATGAAAACTGTTTACTACTAGGTACTGAAACGGTAAAAAGTCGTAAAAACACATAATTTTAACATTTACCTATCTTGTCTTTGTCACAACTAATCTTGTTACAAAAAGTTTGTAACTAGATTAATCTCTTGACCGTTTTGATCTTTTCTACCGAAGGATCAATTATGGATAATAGCACTTAGTATAGCACAAGATAAGATAAGATTGCTAGATTACAGAAAAATAACATTCCCGTCTACATTTCAATCAGCGCCATCTGTTGGAATTTCCCAATAACCTCATACGTTCGCTCTTCGCACGCTCGTTTGCTTATGCGGGCAAGTATTTTCTTCGTTAAGTACTTACTTACCTCTCGATACAGAGGGCGCTATGCTACCGAAGTGTTTGAATTGAAACATCATTAATTGTTGGAATGAAAATGAAAATATATTAAAAATAAAATGTTCTTAAGTTTCCTTACTCCATCTAAAGATTTACTCAAAACGCAGTCACTGCTTTCATTTCTATAATATCTCCACATACAAAAGACATCAACGAGTTGCCATGTTCTAAGCATTATAAAAATGTTGGCTTGCTCTAAGTTTTCGAAATTAGTATTTTATTTACCGGTTTATCACGTCGATGGAACTAGCATGTACTCGGAGTACTGGAAATTTTTTAACATAGATGGCGCAAAGCTAAACTAAAAAAGTTATTTTTCTAAGAAACTGTATTTGTGACTCAAATGTTAAAATTACTAAACAATTTAGCTCGAGAATTGTAATATAGAAAAGATTTCATTGTAAAATCTTCGACCACATATTACGATTTTGCTATTGAAATCACATACATTTATTTGTCAAAGTTTTAGTGAATCAATTTTCTTCTAAGTTTGGTTTTACTGTCTGTGCAACTTCAGGAGGTTGTTTTTTTGTGCTGATCTCACAGAACTATAGCTTTCGTTATAGTTCCGTGGCTGAAACTTTGCGGGCATAATTTAGACCAAGAGACCAAGAATTTTTCTTTTCGTGTATGACACCGAGTCATCCAACGACCCGATGAACCCTGGTGTCAGGAGTTTCAATAATAGCAAATAATAAAATACCTACATAATAATAATGGTTTCATCGGGGAAAGATAAGTATTAAACAATAAATAAAAGTACTTAGAAAATATTATCAATTTGGCAATACATTTTTCTAACTTTTGGTGCACACAGTAGCTTAATTTTTCAAAATAAGTCAAGTAGTTTCAAGCTCATCATCTTCATCTACACTAATAATATGATAAGATAAATACTTTGTAATCTAATCAATAAACTTTCAAACTTCTGGACTTATTTTAATAATTATTTCACCATCAAAAAGCTTCCATATCCCTGATTAAAAGCAATCTTTATTAACTAATAAAGATTGCTTTTAATTAGGAAAATATTTAGTTGTTTCCATGAGAAATCGGTTAGCAGCTAGTAATTTCGGTTATAAGTATTTCTAGTTAATTATAAATAATATTTGAAAACGACCAATAAAAAAACTGTTTTAAAAAGTTGAATAGATAATGCAGATAAGATTCGTCTCAATTATCTTCAATGCTTTGGAATTGCTAAAAACATTGTGTGCATTATTTCAGCATCGAAACATGGAGATTCCGGAGGGTAACTAGCGCCCTCATCACTTAAAAACTCATAACTCCGCCATTATCAGATTAAAGTACAAGTACTTAGTTAAGTATATTTACCGAATATGTCGTATTAGTATAACATTGTTCATGTAAATTAATTACTGATAGCGAATGTGGTAAAAGTGACAAATTTTAGCAATTTCTCCATCTGTAACTACAGGGGCACACACTATACATACATACATAAATCACGCCTATATCCCTTACGGGGTAGGCAGAGCGTTAACGGCCGTAAAACGGATATTAACAGCACGTCTGACAAAAGTTTGAGGATCAATTAGATAACTGTGTATCACTATAGTAACAGGTTGTCAGCCCATCGCCTAAAATTGCAATACACATCTAACCCACGAGTCCTTTAGTCGCCTCTTACGACACCCATGGGTAAGAAATGGGGTGATGCTATTCTAAGCCGGCATCACACGGCAACACACAGATTTCAGATTTCATTTATTTGCAAGTCACAAGTCATATCAAGATGGATGAAATGTCCAGTACATATGTGACACCCTGCAAGGGCGTAGCAATTTGAGAGGGTACCTTAACAATAATCAGTCACTTAACATAATTTATAAAAATTTCATCTGCACTAAAGTCTTAAACATTTCAAATTTACATTAATTTATATTACATTAATTTCAATCACATTTCATTAAATAATGAGATAATAAATTTAATTTAATTTAATACATTTAGTCATTTCATAAACTAAAATACATACATAATACATAAACACTATTATTACGTATATAAATTAGTGATTATGATAAGAAATAAGTTAAACTTTAACTCAGTCTTATGTTGGAAATTCGAAAAGTGTTTAACGGGCCTACTTCCATGAAGTGAGGTGAAAACGAGCTACGAGAATGCATTTTATGCATAATCTAAGGCACATCACTGTCAACAAAATTTTGTTTTTTAATCTTCAAGATATGAGGAATACGCCAGGGCAGCGCAAAATCTCATTTTATATTTAATTACGGAGAAATTAAAATTTGAAGTTACCCTTATTTTTCAGTGATGAAGCGTGGCGTAAGAGATTTCCTCCGCTAGTGCTAATCGAACTGTATTGATCTTAGTATGATTATTAATGGCAATTTCACGTTGAACCCGCCCGGGCGGGTATTTTTTGACAAAACGTCTTAGTTATTATGAGATTTAGCAAAACACTTACTGTTTCCGGCTGATTTCCTTGGCAATAAAAGGTTTTTGTTTTGATGTGTTTCCTCTGCTGTCAAAACTGACGTGGAATTGATCATAGATAAACGGAATATGATGCAGACGCGACACACACTACATTTGTTCGATATTTTGACCGTGAAAAATTATTGTAGCTAGAATTTTGCCGTAAAATATATCAACTATCTACAACAACGGCATTCTATCCGCTATGGATAATTTTGCCAATGTCAATACTACGTTGATTGATACATCGAACGAAACGCAAAATATGAACCGATTAGACGTAGGTATTAAAAATATTTTTACGATCAAATAATAGGATGACGTGGTTGTTAGTGCAGATTAGTATGAAGTAGTAAGGTTCGATTTATATGCAACACTAGACGGCGGCATGGCGGCACAAAAGCAGTTTTTTAACCGCGGCGGAAATTTTTAATTGTAAATATGGAGCGCTGCGCATACGGTCACCACCAACCACAGTTTTAGGATAAATTATAAGAAAGCAAGGATAATAATTATGTACATGTACTTACGTACATACATACATACACATATCACGCCCATAGCTCTTGCAACTTGCGTACCTAGTATACAAAAGTATTATTTATGTTGTAAAAGATTTTTGTCAGATTTCAGTTCAAGAGTGGGATCAATTGATTCGGAAGGTTTTTAGTGTTATGGGGTAGAAGGGTTCTTTTGGAAGGGTTTAAAAGGGTTCACACGAAAAAGAAGAAGAAGAAAGAAGAAGTTGCGCCTAAGGTGCACGCAATGACGAAAATGACAAAGAAATATCCAAAAAAAGTGTCTTAATGTCGAAGTTCGCAAAAAAATTTACAATACCAGGATGGACAAAAACGAAACAAAAATATGTTCGCGCAAAGTGCGTAACATGATACTGACCACTTGCATTTTTAAACCTGAACTAATAAGTTGGCTTTATTTAGTTTAATGACTTTGCTTCTTCTGTAATAACGTTAAACTAAAAAGTTGTAAATATGATTTGAGATGTTATGAAGATAAGTGTTTTGTGAACTGATTAAGCCCTTATTTTAGATGAATTCTTTTCATGTACAGAAAGTGTAAGAATAACAAACAAACAGACAGTACAGTTTATAGAGTTCATAATTAATATGGATACTATGCGTTCAGCTAAGTCTTGGCGAATGGTTCAGCTTATTTCAAAATAATATGGTCCTTATAATATAATGTAGGTTAATATTCCTTCCAAGTTATAATATCAACTTTGTGAGTAGTCCACCGAGAATCGAACCCGGAACCATTGCGCCGCAGGCAGTCGCACTACCATTGGTCGTCAAGTATTGTATCAGTACCAGTTAGACTAACATTATATGAAATGGTGACACCTCTATAATATACTCTTTGACATGACTTCCGAATTTCATTTGAATTTCGTTCCTTCCGGCGAAGTAGGACTCAGAATAAGTGTACGAAAGTAGAAAGAAATACCTAAAGGAAGTTACATTGGTGTCCTATGTAATTTACATCTTTCAATTTAAAGGCGCGCTGAGCCTGTATATGTATATTTTATTTCTAAGATTTAATTACGCTTTATCCAATTTAACCTGTAGGCTGTAACATATAGGGCGAAAATTTACAAGTGAGCTAGTGACCGATAGCGAAATCTCAAGACGGGCTGGTGGAAAGGAACAACTTTCCTCTGGGAACATCATGGGAACATACGCCGAAATACAAAAATTTTTGATTTATTTCAACCAATGTTCCTTGGGGAAAATTGTTCCGTCTTGAGATTTCGCGATCAGTCACTAGTACAATTTCACCCTATATAACAATTGTAAATCATCATCGTCGCATTCTTCATTACTGAAGGTCGTGTCCGTCTTGAAAAATTATTAGTGGCTTTGTTCATAAGCTGTTTCCATACAGTCCTGTCCTCGGCTTTTCTGATGGCTTACGTGACTGGGAGCCCTGTCAGGGTGGTGACCTGATCTGTCCAGGTAGGAGACCGGGATCTTTTACCACTGACTTTTCCGAAAACCACCAGCTTTTCCAGGTTATCAGGTTCCCTTCGAGCTATGTGCCCAAAGTAGCTTAAGATTCTGCGGTAACAAATAGCTGAAAGTGTTGTTTCGACAAGTTCGTTCTTTTAGCCATCCATGGTATGCGTAGCATTCATAATTCATAATTGTAAATAAAGAATATGTAAAACAAAACTATTATTATTACAACATTTCATAAATAAGCTTCATTTAGCATCTGTACTTCAATCTGACAGAAGCGAATTTTCGAAATTATGAGTTTTTAACTGATGATGGCGCTATTCACGCTCCGGTATCCCCTTAAAAGAATTATAGAGAAAAGGTAAGGTCTAGTGAACCTACCACCTGCACACAGTAAATCTCGAGTAATGGTCATTTTCGGACGTACACTCTTATGGCAAGAAAAATGTGCGGCTAAGCATTTAATTACAGAGAAAAGAGGGCCCTCAGATAATCTATTGGTAACCCCTAACTTAAGGTGCGATCAGGATATAGATGAAACGGCCTTATGTGTTTTTCTTTTATCGGTAAAAAGTTTTAACTCCACTCAATCGCTCTTAATCAATTTATAGCCCAGTATGGCTAGCTTATGTTTCAAAAATATTAAAGTCGTATATTTTTTACACGAATGCCCAACGAAAAAAGGAGTGTAATGTTGTTAGAGTTCATGTATGTATGTAAGTATGTACATTTATGTCCGATTCTTTAAAGGACCGAAACTCGTTGACCACTAAACATATTCGAATGGGAATGGTATCGGAAGAATATTAATGAATAATCCTTACATTATCCCGAGTGTCATAGGCTAAGTTTTATCTCAGAAAGCAGTCGCGTTATTATTTTTTTTATTTATCATGCTTGCTTGTGGCCTATAATAGGTCCCTGGACCATTGGCCGAACTCAATTTATTATTTTGTGTCATATTAGGTATAAGCAAACATACTTTTGTTAGTATTGGATATAAACGACTAAAAATGGCTTTTTACACTGTGTATGGTATGTTTTATAATACAATACTGGTATGTTTTATAATAATAATTTAACTATCGACACTTTTCAAATTAATATAATAAATGACACGAAATTTAAAATGTGCTTAACAGACACACATAACGCAATCGTAAAAAAGCTGTGCGACTTTAGACCTTTTTTTAAATATGCTTTCAAATAATGCCAACCGTTCCGGACTAGTGAAAACTTACTGTAATTTTTGAAGAAGTTTGAAAAGTTTGGAAATATAAAAAACAACATATTTTAAAACATGAAATGCCAAGTTTTTAAGTCTTTTTAGGTATGCCGTTTATATTCTTATTTGCTTTCTAGTCGTTTATATAAACACTGTACTAAACAGCAGTTTGCATTTTTGTGTACTAAATAACATACTTCCAGTAATTATCAAAGCCTATAAGTTGAAATGAAAAGGACCACATTGAATATTAGGTCAACTGTTTCCAAACTTTAACCTATTTTACAATAGTTGCAAATATTCAGGGATTTTCCATCAGGAGTTTTACGTGTGTAGACTTTCTCTATTTTAACTATTTCTTATGTCTCGCAACTCTCTCGTTTACCAACAAAAAAAACAGTCACTCCAAACAAATCAGTGTTGATTGGCTTATTAGTCCGAGTTCCAATGAAACGGTGCGAAGAATTTGGGTCTATTATAAAATTTACCGCGAGCGAGCGCCGCGCCCGCGGTCACACACCACACCACGTCACTTCGCTGCCGGCCGCTACGTATCATGCGATCTGGTCTGTGCTACAAAAAAGTATTTAGGTTTTTTTTTCGGAACCCGATGAGGACCCGTTGTCAGAGTTTCATGACCGCTTACTACCAGTAGTAGGCCTCTGAAATGTTTGTGTAACGACCGCTGTCTAAGTAATCATAGACAGCAACCGGGACCAACGGCTGAACAAGCCGTCCTAAGCACGGTAGCAAATTTTTGGCAATCAGGTTATTCAGCCTGCAATGTCCTAACCAGACTGAGAACAACTTTACAAAGTGATAAATATCAACTTTGTGAGTGCCCCACTGTGAATCCAGCCCGGAACCTGTGTATTTTAGTATTATTATAGCTACCTATATCCTATAATACTGTAATCTTTAGGAGTCAGACTACCGGCTACTGTAGTGTGATGGTATGAGTGAACGAAGATGTGATGTGTCATCGGTAATACCTCTCACTGACAGCCACCTCTAATGCCGGTTTCGCTAGCCTAAATTACCAGAAGTATCATCGATTAGTACCATAGATGAATAACCGTTAGGTATAGGTACCTAGACTAGACAGTCTCACTGGCACTTGGTGATGAGCCTAGAGAAGATATGGCGTAAGTGTTCCATTAACCGCAAAAGGAAGATAAAGTTATTAAGAACACTTTCTCGATATTTTTGTTCGCCTTTGAAAGCTTGACGTGAAAGCCTGCGTCCGAAAGAAAATAGATACGTTCTAGATTTGGGACCAGCGTAAAAAGGTCCGAAAATCTTAGACGGAACACTGCATCAGCGTCTAACCTTGAAGAACTCAACATAAAGACCAGACTTTTCGCCACACATACGCAACAGGTTCTCAAATGTTTATGAAAACTGTCAGACGTGACAGATAGTCTGGAGAGGCTGGTTATCACTAGTCGTGATTAAAACCGTGTAAGTCGTGGTATAAGAATCATCACGTTGGAATAGAACAATATAGGAAGATACGGCTTACAGCTAGGCAGAAGACCGAGGAGTTTAAAGGAAGGTGACGAATACAAACCAGAGTAGTCAAGTCCCTCAGTCATGAAGCTACGACAGAAGAAGCATTTAACACTCCAGAGAATCCTCAGCATATAATCCATTACCACATTTCCATTGCCTCTGTCTTACTTTGACGGTTGATGTCCCGCGCCGTCAAAATCAAACCTAAAGACCTAAAGGTTGGCCCTCCCCTAAAAATGATCGGTATGTAGCAAACAGCTGATTACGGCAATAGCGAGATCCGTCCGTGTGTATCACGGTCGCTTTATCGGCGCCCCCCTCGCTCGTCGCGTCGCCACGGCCGGCGCGGCGCCCCGAGCGGAATTCGCACGACGACGCGACGCGCCGCGCCTCGCCGCCTGCCGCCGCCTGCCTCGCCTCGCCGCGTGTTCGCCTCGCGAGCTGGCTCAGACTTCCATCAGTATACGTGCGACTCGCGGCCGAGGACGAACGCCGCCACGCGCCACGATCCAACACACTTATTACGCAGTAGCTACCAACACCGACCGCGTGGACACAACAGTGACTTTTAAGTGTTTTCCGAACAACATTTCTCCTGTAAAATTACTTGTGCACACACTTCTCAACTTTTAGCCCCCCAACAAGTGAATTGATAACCCTTATCAGTGTGGAAAAGTTACGTCAAAGTGCAAAACGGACTCTTCTTCACGACTCTGGAATTAGTGCAGTGGTGAATTCTCCTGGACTGGGACTGTAGCCACGGATACGAAACAGTGTTTCGGGCCATTTTACAAGGTTATCGCGCCTCTAGCCCACCAGTAGTGATGAATTGGAAAATCGGCGCGTAGTCGCTCACGTGGTGCGTCCCGCCCCCGCCGCCGCCGCCGCCCCGCCGCCCGCTCGCTTATATTTAGCGAAAATCAGCTCTCGGCCCGCTCCCGACGGACGCTCGCATTACTGCTTATGAACGGCGAAACGCCACATGTTATTGGCTTCGAATAACACACGATAAGGAGAAGACAGATAACCTCTCCGGTTAAATCGCCGCTGCGTCGTATCTTTAGGAATTTTAGAAAGAAATCAAGGCGATGTTAACGGTTGTGGCCGGCACGCGCCGATGAGCGTCCGGCTCGACACACCCACCGAAAAATTCCACTGTTGAGTAATATCGAGGCGGAGTGATGAGTATTCAGGGGGGAGGCGGGTACCAGTCGCCGTGGTCGTCGCAGACCGGGCTGACGGAGCTGGACGGCGCGATGGGCGAGCTGGAGCCTCTGGGCGAGCTGACAGAGGTGGGCTTCGAGCCGCAGACGCGCGCGCGCTCCAACACGTGGCCGTTGCCCAGACCCGACAACTATGTAGACCCTACAGACGACGCCGGCTCCAAGAAAAACTCCAACCAGAACTTAAGCGGTAAAGTTATTTCATAATTACATAACGAATACTTGAGACGCTTTTCCTGTTGGCATTTCCGTAAATTACTGCGACGCAGGGTTTACTTAGGCAAACAGACGTAATCACGCCTGAAACGGGGAAACCTTTTGAAAGCACTCAACTGGTATTTATATTCTAATTTGAAATCACAATGCTGACAAAGAAATAAATTCTTGTAATCATTTGGGTCGAATAGACCGATGATCCGATCGGTCAGCTCGACCAATAACAGGCTAACATTGAAGAAGTCGCCATATCAGGCCCCTGATAAAGAATACAAAAACAAACACGCACACACAGTAACTACAAAGTTTCTATTATATACCGTTCCAATGTGTACGAAAATAATAAACAAATTATT
This sequence comes from Tuta absoluta, assembly GCA_027580185.1. Taxonomy (NCBI): domain Eukaryota; kingdom Metazoa; phylum Arthropoda; class Insecta; order Lepidoptera; family Gelechiidae; genus Tuta; species Tuta absoluta. The sequence continues at coordinate 4,746,276 of JAQAHW010000004.1, forward strand.
CTTCTACACACGTGACGCTTGTCGGTTGGCGTATTAGTAAACAAACATATTTACGTCACATGAACCTGTGCTGTGTGGATAACCCATATCTTTACTACCTATAACTTATAAACCGATTTCAAAGATAAGTTGTCAATTTCCACCCTATTATGCACGTAATAGGTAACAGCCTGAAAATAATTAATACTTAAATACGTGGTGCTATGGAAATTATGCAATGATTTACTCAGTTTATGATATTCAATTTTATTTTTTATCTACGACCTTTAAAAGCATGAATTAAAGAAATGTTTTGTCACAAAACATTGATGTATCATAGGCTTGGGTCAAATAATGATTTAAATTTAAATAATGTATTTTACTTCCTACTTATCCTCCTTAATCGTACAACAAAAGTTCAAGTGTCTCGGACTGAGTACACGTGCCAGGCTTGGGTCAAATTATGTATTACATTATAGAAAACTTCCAAAATTTACTACAGAAGATATGAAGCAGGATTTGAACATGCGACTTTAACTTATGACTACGAAACCCTCTATTTAGGCGTGTCAGACACACTCTCGGCCGGTATTTTTATGTCCATTTTTTCGATTATATAGGAAAAGTGGCGGCCTAAAACTGGACGAACACGACCCAATGGCACAAAAAGTGTGGACCATACGGGACACGGAAGTTCTCTTTAGGTCCAAGACCATATTGCCAATTATGTATTTTTTTAATATGCTAAAGAATGTGTTCATGTTCATCCTAACTCGAGAGGTTTTCATATTATTCAAAATATTTTAGAAAATGGTTGAACATCTCAAACTCTCCAAATGATATGATTGATGAATTATTTTAGTATCTAATGTAAAATGAAATCCATTGTATAACCAACAAGAGAAGTGTTTTAAAAATTTGGTATTCTGTTTTACATTTAAATAATGTATTTTAATTTTACTACTTATCCAGATTTCGTACATCAAAAGTTTAGTGTCATGGACTGAGTAAAACGTGCCACGACGAGATTTTTCGCGCTTTTTCCATTAGAAAATAAATATAATAAAAAGTGTGTAGATTTGCATTTGTGTGTAACCTCTTGTGTTTAAAAAACTACTTTCTTATTTTCAATGATAACTTTAATTTTCATTTAAATATTTTTTTATGATTTTAATTTAATGAATTCAAAATAAATTCATCTGAAGTACTGTTTATTTTTAGAGGGCCAAATAGTTTCACCATTACGCATTTTTATACTCCAAAGACTTAATCCAATAAGAACGAGGGTACGGTTACAATTGCAAGTTGCCTAAAACCTATTTGACTCACGTATAGGTATAGTACATTTTTAACAGTAAAAGAATAGGTGCCCACTCCCCCGCCCGACACGTAATTTTTTACGAAAATATTGAAATAGGTACTCGTATTACGTCATATTTATCCATACTATGAATTCGAAAGCAACACTCTCTGTTTTTCTGTCCGTCTGCTACGCTCTCACGCCTAATCTAATCAACCGCTTTTGATGAAATTTCGCATAAACATAGATAATACATTCAGGAAGGACATAGGCTACTTGTGAACGCGGAAATATTTCTCATTCCCATGGGAATTGAAGAACATCAGTACCTTCGATACGTTCATACCACGGTGTGAAAAAGTCTAATAATAAACATAGATGATACGTAAATAAAGGAAATAGACTACTTTTTCTTGGCACTCGAGGTTCTGGAGTACCTTATGTAGACCACCAGCCAATCTATAAGAGATACGAAAATAGCACGATAACATAAGTTATTCAGTATGATTAGTGGTTCCTGCTGGTACATAAACATTGAAGATCTGAAGTACCTTATGTAGACCACCGGAGCCCAGCTTACCTGCCTATAAAAGATACGGAAATGTCTTCAAAGGACAATTTTATCAACATGATGGGCCGTTCGCTGGTACAAAGACATCAAGGATTTAGAGTACATAAGATAAGATAAAGATAAGATTAGTTTTTTTTTTATTAATAAACTTAAATATGACATGATCACTACATGATGTAGACCACTAGGGCCGTGCTAAACTGTAAGAGATGCAGTAATGGTTCCATAGCAAAAGCTATTTAGAATGATGTGTCGCTTTTGCTGGCACATCAACATTGAGGATCTGGAGATGATGGTGATGGTGGTTCCTTGACGTGAACCACCAGGGCCTATCTTTTATTGTTGGGTGCTATAAAAGATACAAAAATTATTCCTTAGCTAAGGATCTTTAGCACGATGGGCTTCTTCTGATGGCACATGAACATCGATGATTTGGAGAACTTAATGTGGAACACCAGGAGCCTAGTGGAATATAAAATATATGACAATAGTTCTGTGGAAAATGTTGTTCAACTATTCATGCTGACCGCTTCTGCAAACACATAGACATCGAGGCTATGTAGTACCTGATGTAGAACACAAAATACCCGGATAATCTATACGATATACAGAAATGATTCTGCTGCGATCGTTCGCGGAAGACTCAGACTCAGCTAATTCACACAGATATAAAAATGTATTTTTTCTTTAAAATGGGATCACAAGATCTAATCAACTTTAAATTTTGCTTCAGCAACAGCTTATTAGCGCAATGGACATTCTCTTGCTTTCAGAGGTTGTAAATTAAACATCGCGCGTGTGGAAATAGGTTTATAACAGTTATTCAAAGTGAACAAAACGAAATTCGCGGGTACCAGCTACTATATCATATTTTGAATACGGCCAAAACAGTAACTTTTATGATATTTTTTCGTTTAACAATTATTTCTTAAATATTTTGAAAAACTTTGAATGAAATCTGTTTTTACAAGTTTTCTAAAATTGTTTACCCAATACAAAAAGTGTTTTAAAGTCTGCAGTAATTTTCGACAATAGTTTTAAGCATACTTCTTTTGTATTTTACTAATTACCCAGTCAAGTACCGAATTGGCTAATATTCATGATAGTAGATATTTTAAATCAAATTTTTCCTTATTTGTACGTGTATTTTTGACATGTTTTAACTTAAAAATACATACAAACATATAATCACGCCACTTTTCCATAGGGGTAGCAGAAACTACATCTTTCCACTTGCTACGATCCTGACACACCTCTTTCGCTTCTTCAACATGCATCAATCTTTTAATACATGCTCGTCGGTTTAGGGTACTCTTGACTAGACCTTTCTGTAGAACGTCCCCGATCTGATCCAAGTACGTGCGTCTTGGCCTTCCCCCTCCAACGTGAATTAAAAATATTTTTCGTTTTTGCACAGAAAACAAGAGATATGTCATAGATATTCCAATCAATGAGTGATATAAAGGACATGAAAGAGACAAACTTTTCATATTTCAAAAAAAATAAATAGGTTTGGTAGGACTAGGAGACAAACATCCTTCGGGTCGTTGAACGACGAAAAGAAAGTAGAAGACTCTTCCGATTTCTGCAGAATTGTAAGCCACGATCGTTTCTTAGAAGCGTGAAGCTGCAGGGGTTTATAATAAATACTCTAATACAAGAAATCTTCGGGTCGAAATTTTCGGGTCAACTCTTTAAGATATTACTAATCACATTCTACACAGAGGATGACGAAAGGACTCTTCAAGTATTTTGCGAGTGTTGCGTTCTTGTTCAAATTAAGCTTAATTCGGGTGATCCGAGCGGACATTCACAGGCTATCCCGACTCAATGAGGTCATTTGATTATAAAGAGTAAACTGCAAGGGATCTACACAACGCAGTGTCTGTCGGTATATTAGCAACCAACCTCCAGTTCACCAGAAAACACTCAAACACTAACCATATATTTTACTTCTAGGTGCACCCCCTTTACCTACTTCAGGGGTGTCATCGAAGAAAAACTCCTCGCGCCGCAACGCGTGGGGGAACCTCTCGTACGCTGATCTCATCACCCAGGCCATCACTTCGGCGCAGGACAACCGGCTCACGCTGTCCCAGATCTACGAGTGGATGGTCCAGAACGTGTCGTACTTTAAGGATAAGGGCGACAGCAACTCTTCGGCTGGATGGAAGGTAGGCTTTATTTGCTAAGTTTTTGGATGCTCGAGAAGTTTGTGTGGATTTGCAGAAATTTGGCAGCTTATATGATCTGCGGGGAAAAGTATACCTATGCACTTGAGTAACCCTGACCATTGTTGATTCAATTAGAAGTGTTGGCAAAAGATGCCATCAATAAACAACTCGGCAAGGGGGGGTTTATTATTATTAGTCTTGAAAATAATTTCCACTCAAAGATATGATCAGCATTTTAGGCTATTCGGATCCTTCGTTACATGATTAGAATGGCGGCAAACCTTTGAAAGGTTGAAAACATCAGAACACATGTAGACAGAATTATACACTGTACCTAGCAAACCTAATTTTTCGAGCTAAAAGTTTCAAGTTATTAATTTAAAACATAACTAGGTAGGTAAATACTTACTTTAGTACTAGTTATTTCTGTGGTTTTAGTTATAATTAGTCATTGCTTAACCAATAGTTGAACGGTTTCTAAAAATCCATGATACAATTAAACTAAGACTATTTTCCTCTTTAGAGTAACTTTGATTGTGTATTATTTATATGGGCATTCCTCTAGTGAATCATTTTGGCCAGCAGCCATTGTATATCGTATATTTATGGCACCTCGCCATTAAGAAGATACTTATAGGAAGGTGTATAAACATTCTTACATTTAGTGTCTGCTGAAAACACTTCAGTATCAGACTATCAGTACTGTCGGTGGTCTTGTCAGTGATTGTGTTGCCAACCTTCGAAACTTCCTTTTAAAAAGCCTTCGATCCAGCTTTTCGGGAAATACTACGCAGTTCATTCCATAACTTAAAGCTTCTAGATTTTACGGTCCTGGGTTCAAGCCCCGGCCACCTATAACATGTATTCATTTTCATTTTAGTTTTAAATTGTGTTTCTTACTTCCGGGTAGCCATATGAATTATATGTATGAGGTATTTTTTTGCCACGGATAACTTAAAGTAACCTTCGGGCCATTAAAATTCTGTTCTAAAATTGTCTTCGCTATAAATATTTTAGCAGGTAGGTATATCATAGGCTCATATCGTACAAAACATTTAAAAATAGATTGAATGAGCATTCATTCGCAGAATAGTTTTTTTTTTTTGTTTGGAGATCTGTTTTTTTATGAATTAGCACCACTCGGTATCAAATCAGCTTGTATATGATGAAGGTACCTATGAATGATCCGGATGATCATTATATGTCTCGATTCTAATAGGACACTTCTGTAGCTATTCCTGATAGTTTTAAAATAAATTTCAGCTGCTTTTATTCTCTTCAAGTTTATGTTTGATTCCATAAAAACAATGTACATATGGTCATAGGTTAAACTTAGCTCTTTTCAGAGAACCAAACATGTTTTTAAGGAATCTAATGATAGAAAAAAGTAGGCACAAGAGGTACGGCCGCCTGTATCTAATTTTTTGACTTAGTCAAGTAATTAACAACTATTATTAGACTCCTTAAAAACATGTTTGTTTCTTTGAAAAAGTATGGTCTAACCTGTGACCATTTGTACATTTTTGATATGATAGGTAACTAACACGCCGTGTGATGCCGGCTAAGAATAGCATCACCCCATTTCTTACCCATGGGTGTCGTAAGAGCCGACTAAGGGACTCGAGGGATGTGTATTGCAATTTTAGGCGATGGGCTGACAACCTGTCACTATAGTGATACACAGTTATCTGATTGACCCTCAAGCTTTTGTCAGACGTGGTGTTAATATCCGTTTTACCGCCGTTAACGCTCTGCCTACCCCGTAAGGGATATAGGCGTGATTTATGTATGTATGTATGTAGGTAACTAAAGAAAATTGTATTGGCCGTGTGATGCCGGCTAAGAATAGCAGTACTTACCCCATTTCTTTATTTTAGGCAACAGGAAGGCATCCAGTCACTGAAATGATACACGATTTTTACGAAGCGACCCACAAATATTTGTCTAGACGTGGCGATAGCGTTAACGCTCTGCCTACCCCACGAGGGATAAAGGCGTGATATGTGTATGTAGAAACTGGTCTCCCAAAGATAGAACCCAAAGAATGCATAGCGCCTGAATTTACGATGACTGAGAAATCCGATTTAAGTAGGATCCACACGCGTTCTTCCAAACTGCGCAGTGACATTATAATCGTCATGAGCCATAGATAAAGCGTAACATTGCTGATTATATAATACACTCAATTCCTACAGCTGTAAAGCACAAAGTCCATTGATGCCAGGAACCTGATTTAATAAACTGGTATCACACAGAATGCAAAAGTTAGGAGCTGTCACAGTAGAAATAAATAAGAGTAGACTCGTAAGAGCCGGTGTTGCTGTTTTCAGTAGTTACTTACAAAATTGAGTATAAACATTATCGTATTTGTAATATAATTATAACCCCGAGGGGCATGCCAGCCAACACATTTTGTTGTAGTCACGGTAAAAGTTATTTTTAATGTGCTGTGATTTATTAAGAGTAGATTAAAAAGTTAAAGCGAGTGTACTCGAAAACGACCTCGACAGTGGCGCCACTTCACAATAAAAATATTTTCTCTTTATACAAACAATCTATCAGAATGTCCGTTGCCCAAGTTTTTAGTATTAGGTATCTTGAAGTAAAATTAGAACTGTATTGGATCCATATTTGCCTCCTGTCCTGTTCAATCCCCACAAGATACAGATATTTTCAGATATTTGTGTTTATTCTGGGTGTTTTCTATGTGTAAAATGTATTTATTTACAAAAAAGAAATACATATGTAATATCAGCTGGGCTAGATGGTTCTGTGTGAAATATCCAGGATATTATTATTATTATTAACATCATCAGTTTTTTATTACTGTGACAGATAGATGGCGCAAAGGAGACACATTGACTCGACTCATGCGCAGCCAGTACTGACGTAGGTGAAGCATGACACCTTAGCATATTTACATAATATTACAATCTTATTAGAATTGACATTTGTATATTATATAGATTCCAGTTTAAGTGTGAACGGACGAACGACTTCTTAATACGCTTGCTGTCGCACATGGTATTAATAAATAACATACATACAAATATCACGCCTATATCCCTTGCGGGGTAGGCAGAGCGTAAACAGACGCAAAAAACGAACAATTACGCCACGGCTGACGAAAATTTGAGAATTATTTAGAAAATTGTGTATTCCTATAGTGACAGGTTGTCAGCGCATCGTCTAAAGTTGCAATACATTCCCTCGAGTCCCTTAGTCGTTTCTAACGACACCCACGGGAATGAAATGGGATGATAGTCTAAGCCGAAATCACACGGCATGTTAGAATTGACTTTAGTATATTATAGATAGATTTCAGTTTGAGTGTGAACGGACGAACGACTTCTATATACGCTTCCTGTGGCACACAGTATTAAATAATATGTTTTGTGGTATAATTTACTAATCCATTTATTCATAGATTAGTTGAGTTTTTGGCCGAGGCCGCGCATACTAATAGGACAGAAACCTATAAGACGCGACTTTAAACAAGTGGATTTAATCGACAAGTAGGTAAAGTGTTACACCGTCTACGTCTAGTAGGTACAAAGCATTATTAATAGGGCTTTAGGAGGCGTTGACAGGAATTTAAAAGGCGGCTTAGTGAAGATTTGTGATCTGTACGAGGCTTGCGACCTTCAACGTACCCGTGGCATTGATGAATATTTAAATATTCACACAATACACATTCAACCATTACCATATTCAGCTAGAAAATCAACCTTAACCTAAAGTACTTGAGTTCAAAACTCCAATCGCTCGCCGTGTCATTGTAAACTTAATTAATTAGCGAACTATTAAATCGCTGCGTCTTATTCGCACACAACGTCCTATTGTACTGAAGAAAGAGATGGCTATGCTTCATGAGGTGAATGAATTGTAAATTATCTTCTAGCACGTGCCTTCTCATTTTAATAAAACATGTAAAATGCCTGTCGGCATGTAGTTTAGTTCCTGGAAAAGATGTAGTCACAAAAATTCTAATGGAATTTAGAAATGATATATTTTAGTAGGAGGAGGGCCATGTCCAGCAGTGGACTGTTGTGGCTGTTATAGTTTTTAGTTCTGGCCTCTATGATTTTAGCCCCGAGGCTATGAAAATCTACACCTTGACTGTATGGTGGGGAGCAGGAGCTCATCCGGAGAAGTTTTGTGGTTGTTCAAACAACCAGCTCAATCAAGAGTGGGCTAGTATATCTTGGTAACTATCTTTAAGTAGTTTTTTGAAAATATAATCTGCTCACGATAATGTAGGTACCTACTTATCATTATTATTATAAAATTGCAAGATATCAAAATCTGTCTATCTGTTACTTAGCTTATCAGGTAGCGTAACTAAAATTTTACGTATCTACAAATTTGCTATGGAATTATTCTAACATTATTTTGGCTAAAGTAGGAACTAAACTTTTACATAAAAAATTATGCTATGGAATTCATTGATGGAACTGTTGTAAGATTATTTTCTTCAAACTTAGTTAAGTAGGAACATTTTACGTTAAAATTTTGACGGAGTTCAGCAGATTCATACCTAGTTGTTATCTTTTAGAAAATTCTTATATCAGTTATTGTAACCGTAGGCAGTTTCGGCACGCGGAAAAATCAAAAAACCCGCATTAACTATTTGTGCCCGCACTTTACTCTGGGCGAAATAGGAGTTGTAGGTATATTTGGGCTCGTGGGTCGGACATAATCTGCGCGATGCGTGTGCGCACAAAATTCTCATTCCCTCGATGTCGCTCTGCCCAACTGAATAGCAAATGGCCGCAACCGTTACACGCACCGTTAGGACACCTCCGCAAATCTCAGCCGGATCCTTGCTGCGTTTCGCTCTAACTAGCTAACCTATTGACTTTCATAGAACATGTTTTTTAAAGTCGTGAATTGTTTCTGTAGTGATAGTTCCAAATGCACCCTTAGGTTTTAGTTGGCTGGCTGGATTGCCATACATATTTTTGGCATCTTCTTATGAGCTGACTGAGGCATAGGCGGTAGGTTTGCCTGCTGTGTTTCCTGCCCATTAACAGGTTCATTTGGCTCAAATCCTAGCTAAATTTGAAAAAAAAAAATACAACGATAATATAAATTGTTGTCTCTTTATTTCACGCTTTAAGTAATGAATTTCTTACAATAATTTTATTGTATCCACGAGCAGAAATTAGACACAAAAAGCACGGCACCAAGTTAATTATTCGACGAAGTAAGATTACAATTTGTAACAGTATGAGTGAGACGACGCTGAACATCGACCTTCGTCGCTCGTCTGATAGAGAATCACTATAATACACTTTGAAGTTTAATTATCAGCAGGCAATATGATCTTATTTACGTCATTTGGCCCGTGGCTTATAAATATAATCGTGGAAATTTCCAACACAAGACCTTTCTTAGTGAGCTATTGAGGTTAAATTGATTTACACGACGGCCATCTTGTTGCAGATAATGCTGGGTGTTATTTGCACAGCGGTACAATATTATGAGGCCGATAACGAAGCTGTGTGACGCCCATTCATATCAAATCAATTTATTCTATTTAAAAGAACTCAAGCGGCACTGCCGCGGATGGATGGTCTGTGCCCTATCTTCTTCTTTTTTGTGTCGACCGAAACTACAGGCTACAAGTCTACAGGTGTAATTCTTAGTCCATTGCGTAGTCGGTGAATATTATCAGTATCATAATGGCTAACAGACTACGCTATGCACTCAGAATTTTACCTGTAAACTAGGAGCCTGTGGATTGATGATATCGGGCACGAAACAACTTGGGTTGCGCTGTTGTCTGTAGTTCTTTTTACTCCTACTGCCTGTGCCATTAAATTCTGCCATTGCTGAGGAATTATTTCTGGTGGTATGTCAAGAGATAATTATCCTAGCCTGCCCTGAGCAATGCCACTACAGACTTGCCTAACTACAAACACTGGTCCAATCTCATTTAGTTACCATTTCGACTCGACGAAGAAGATACCAGAACCTTACTGCCGATCTTCGACTGTTGCTTACCTACTTCATTTTTTTTATGTAACTGGTACTTTTCTATTGACCAGTACTTCTCTTGCACTAAATGTATTTAAATATTCTGGCAAATTTAAATATTTTTCTGGTTGAGTGACTTCTGCTATAATGATCTCCTTGACTGTTGTAGTAGCCATACGCACATGGCCAAAGATAAAGTTTCAGACACTCAGATCTGGACTAGACTAGTGTCAAGAGCACACATAGTTTTAATTTTAAACGATTAAATTGAGCCTCGAAAGCTACTTCTTTAAATCTACAACGAACACGTAGAATGTTTTTCGCAAATGGTTTTGAAAAAAATGTGTTCCTATACCGCAGACAGTCTGTCTTTCTTTGCATATCTTTCATGCTCTTCAAGTCAAGGATAAAATGTGACACGAGGCAGCTACAAAAGGCAACAAACATTTTGCACCGGAAAATCTAAGGCCGAAGTTTAATTCCGTGAAAGATGATTCCGTGGTTCGGAAGGCACGTTAAGCTATCGGTCCCGGTTGTTTCCTAAGATTAATTAGACGGTGGTCGTTATACAAACATGCCAGTGGCCTAATACTAGTAGTTGTAGGGGGTTGAAAAACTCTTACACCAGGGTTCATCGGGTTGTTGGTCGGCTCGGTGACCCACACGAAAAAAAGAAGAAGAATACTAAGCTAAAAAAAGAGCTTTTTGAAAAATAATAGTAGGTACCTACCTACAAAATGATAAGTAATTTCATAGGTAGGTAGGTAGGTACCATTTAAAATAATTATGTTACTTCAAGAGATGGTGGTGCGTGGTTGTCAGTATAGAGTATCAAATTATATCAGTTAGCGTGAACAATAAAAAAAAATATTTTATGCAGTCGCTTAATTTAGTTCGAAGGCCACTTTACTCGTACTTCCCAAAGCCGTGAAAATAAATAAACAAACTATACACTTTTATTTTTCAACAAAACCAGCCAAACACCAGTTCAATCAATCCACAGATTATGAAACTAAAGGAAACCAGAGACGATCCGTACATTTTTTTACCGTCTAAAGGGAGTTACTAAATGGGTATAACAAAACAAACCGAAATGAGGTCAACGTACACATGATACTGAACAACTTTTTTCATGGAACATTCGTTGAAAAATTTTAAAATTTATTCTGCCACCATACAAAATCGCCGATCAGCTGGTTAACTTACAATTGGAGGCCCATTTTACTTAAAATATTTCTTTTTATTGGGGAAAGTTGTTCAGTTATAGAGTACCTTGACCTCATTTCGGCTCGTAATACTCCTTTTATTACTCTTTGTATATGTTTAAGTATCCTTTATTTTAGTTGTGCTGTAATGTACTGTAAAATAAAAATGTAATTTATTTTACTGTCGTTTATTTTCCAAAACTTCGTAGACACCCAACAGATTTTATAATAAATATGGGCGAATTATTCGCTTGGTCAAACCTTTTTATTTAGGGGTGCGGTCCCCAGTAGGAAATTTAATTTTCTATACATTTATTTAGTATTCGTTACAATAACTTAAACTAAATGCCGCTTGTACGTCGCTTCTCGAAGCGAGTTCTCCTCTCGGAGTACCAATAGTTTGAATATTTGTAAGTGTCAGTTGAGCGAGGCGCCGGTAGCTCAGTTGGCACTGTTGGCAGAGCAGTGGGACGGTGCCCCACGGTCCCGGGTTCAAGTCCCGACAGGCGCTAACATTTTCCAATTTCTCAGTTTTATTTATGAAAATAATAAAGTTCTATGAGTGCATTATACACCATAGTACAGGAAATTTAACATTGAATTGTATAGATATTACGTATGTTGTGTACACAACAAAAAAAATGGAAATCTTGTGCAGTCTACGGTATTTCTTAATCTATTCAAATTAGGTTTAGCATTTAGTTAAGTAATCATTTCAGCTGTATGTATTACGAGACACACTGTTTGTATACTAAACTCCAAGTTACATGCCCTGTCACTTTTGTTAAGGATAAAAAATTATACAAAAAAACTACTAGAACTAAAGAAAATATAAATATAGAAATAGTTCAACAAACTTAAACCTTCGGCAGGTTTGTCAACCACGTAACCTTACCGCGGCGTTATAAGTTCAATCACATTTTATCCCGGAATTATATATTAAACCAATTAAAAATATTAATAAGAACATAATTAATGTACATTGATTAAATTGTGATAAATATGGCATTGACACACATTGAAACGATTTGAAGCTGATACATTGTCCAAGTGAGCAACAATGACACACTTAAACGTCCTGTCATATCCACTTTCCAGTACAGTGGTACTCGTAGCATGGTTGATACAGTTTTAACCACACGATATTAATTAAATACATTCATAAATCACGCCTATATCCCTTGCGGGGTAGGCAGAGCGTAAATGGCCGAAAAAAAGGACATTTACGCCGCGTCTGACAAACATTTTAGGGTCATTCCAAAAATTGTGTATCGCCATAGTGACAGGGTGTCAGCCCATCCCCTATAATTGCAATGCACACCCTCGAGTCCCTTAGTCGCCTCTCACAACATACACGCGAAGCCATTTTCTAAAAAAAATATTTGATTATTTATACGTATGGTTAATCTTACAGGTTAATTATTTTTCTCCCCTACAACAATGGTAGCCATTTTTTTATTATTTTTAATATGAGAACTCTCTTAGATGACATTTCAAATTATTATTTTTCTCCTTTAGAACCTCAGGCAGGCAGGCAGTAATGGTAGGCCTCTCTTAAATTATTTTCAACTGACTATCTGTTATTTCAAATATTAGAAACAATAACAGTTTTTCTCATCTGATAGATTTCTAAACTTACAAATTTAAGCAAAAACCGTGTAATTTTAATCGTTGTTACGCGTGCTTAGAAGAAAAATATAATTTATTTCAGACGTAAGTAGTCCATAGTTATTCAAATGTGTTTAGAGTTGTAGAGTATACAAAAATGTATGTTTGTAATAGCTATATGTAGTTGTCTGCAGACATGTTGACTGTGTGTTCATTGAATACAGATTGGCAAGTTGTTCCTCTAATGCTGAACTGACGACTTTTGTGAACCACAGTGCGAATGTCGCGCCGTCATACGTATATTTACATACCTTATTCCGTGAAATGCAAGCAAGGTATACTGTTACAATCAGGTCACGTACTGAGGCATACATACACATGGATACTACCACAGAATATATAATAGGTAGTACTAACGTATACTACATAGCCTTCTGTATAGTCTAAAGATTTTTATCACTATAATAGTATAAAATGAAGCCGCTTCCCGTGTCCCTATGTGTGCTTAGATCTTCAAAAGTTTTCAGCGAATTTTGATGCGGTTTTCTTTAGTAGATAGAGTAATTCAAGAGGAAGGTTTTTAAATGTAATTTATCCCGAAAAAGGGTATTTTTTTCGCGGGGAAAACGGTTAGCAGCGGGTGAAGTCGCTGGGCGAGCTGCTAGTTCCTTGTTAGATTTTCAAAATCTGTTTAAAAAACTACAGTATTTTTTCTTTCCGTTTACTTTGATACTTGGATAGTATTGTGCTCGAAAATACAAATTTAAATATTTGATAACTACTCTCTATATCTTATCAATTTCTTAGCGACGTTGTAGGTCGATGTGGCCCGATGCCAGTACCACTGAAATAACGATAACTTTTACAAACCTTCGTTTGGCGTACATTGCTGTCGTAGCACTGTACAAATTAAAAGATTGTTGAAGAAGACCGCAGTGGATTTGACTTGAAAGTAAAATATCTAATTATAAACTTTGTAATACTAAAGTAGTATAATATGCGACCGTTGGATAGCAACCGGCTTTGATATCGTATATTTAATTGCTCTTCCAAATTAACAGAGTCGAAGGAAAGTTTTCGTAATCTTTATTTAGTTTTCGAGATAAATAACTATGTAATGTTATCTTAGGTACAAACGGTAGCAGCTTAGAAGCTTGTGTAAAATGTTAGGATCTACTTACAATTTGTTATTCTTAGTTACTGTAGTAAGACCAGTATAGAAGGTGGCCCGTATAGTCAAGTACAAATACAAATTTGAATGCCTAATACTGAGGGGTATCTGAATCACCCACGTTATGGGAATAATTTGACTAGAGTATATTTTTGTATGCTTGAAAAGGCCAATCATAAAGTTTAGGTGTGCTACAAGAACAACCAGTCGAAAACCCTAGTTCAGAACGAAAAAAAAAACATTTGCCAGTAAAATTTTACAATACAACTTTAAAAGTTGAATAACTCGGAAACTGCACAATATCACGGATGAAACATGTGGATGATTCAGAAACTCCTCAGTATAAGGCATTCAAATTTTGTGTTTGGACGTCACTATTCGGGGCACCCTGTAGGTTGATTCCTTAAATTAATAAGTAAAACAAACTGACTATTTCCATTGATTTCCATTCACAACTGACGCTTTCTCAATTTTAAACTTTGGCCGTCGTCTGGCCGTAGGAATAAATAAATCAAAAAACTAATAAATAAAATTTAGCACTCGCAAAACTCATAACGAGTTTAGTTTTAACCTTGGCTATAAATTTAGTACGAATTTGTTCCACTTTTGATACCGTTGACTGCAGTGTTGCCAACCGGACTTGGTTTTCAAATAAAGACGTAGGTCCTCTAAGTGTATACCTATTCGTAAAAGAACACTTTAGTTTTTATGTAAATATTCCACATGAGTACCTATAATCAAACTGAAATCTTTTCTATTTAAACATTTTTTTTTAATTTAATACTCCATTTCTGTTTCTTCCCCGGTTTAAAGTAATTTTATTTGAACATGTGAGAACTTAAGGGCCTGATTCTCCTGAAAAGTTTGTCCCTTTCTTTAGCGCTGCACCAGAAAGAAACAGACACTCATTTTGCGCTCAAATTTTTGCGAGATTTTACGGTTTATCCGACATACAAACTAGAGAAACCAATACAATGTCTTGTTTAGGTATACGTACTAGAAAATGTATTATCTAAATTATAGCAGTTTTTTTATAACTTTAAACTGTACTTAACTATTGCAAATAGAGGTCACTTTGGTCTTTTTTTCTATCGAGTAAAGTTTGTCAAATTGTGTAACTGATAAGAATATGTCATCTGTTACATCCTCGACAATAACATATAGTTTATTCAGAATTTTATGGCTGTAATTATAATAATAAAATTTATTTATTTCCCAAAAAAGTTGAACATATATAAGTTTTGAAGCCCCGACCCCCAAACTAGGTTTAAACCTGTATCTTGGGTGGCAGTGCATTATTTCGTGGAGTGTGAATACATACAATACAAACAATAGGAGCGGATGTAGTAAGAAACAAGTATGGGATGTGAGTGACTTATATATACATAAGCTTATAATAATTGACTTAATAAAACTGGTTACAAATCTTGCTCGCGCTATATCCCCGCCTCAATAAGTTATTAATAAAAAAAAGTTAATTTGGCAACATTGTGTGGTTGTGGGGATGGCGGGGGTGGATGCAATACAAGCAGAGGCTGCATACCACACGCGGCCACAGCCGCTGCCTTGCCTGATTGATTTATTCGTCTTGTTTGTCACAAACCCGATTTATTTGAATTCCTGCCAGGGACCGGCTACCCCGCGGATTAAGGCTAGTGTACTCGTGAACGGCCTCGACAATGGCGCCGCTCCACAAAAAAGAAATCTCTTGTCAATTAATAATCCGCCTAAATCCCTTTTTCTCAATTAATAAGGCGCCTAATCCGCATGTCTTATATAGTCTCACTTTACGTAGGTCAGCTGGAAGGAATTTCTTAGTAGAAATAAGTTGTCCTGTTGTGTTGTTATTTTTTGTAATTGTATGTGTTTCTCTTGTAATATTTTTTTGTACAATAAATAGTAAAAAAAAAAACATTAATAATACCTTAAGTGGCCACTTTAGGCTCTTTTTGCCAAAACTAAATATGCAGCGAATATTTAATTGTCTTTGAAGGTTGTAATTTTACTTAAGGATAACACTAAAAACTTGGGCAACGGATATCTGAAAGATTGTTTGCCTAAACAGTTTTTTTTGTTATAAAGTGGCGCCACTGTCGAGGTTATTCACGACTACACTCGCCTTAATATCGCGCAGGCCTCCGCGGTATATCCCCGACTTTCGGCAATAATTCAATATTTCATCCACCCGGCCGGGACCTACGATGTGAATTAACATACAAACGTCAATCGTTTCATGAATAAAAAATGTATTGGATTTAGTGAAATGATTCGCGCGATCGGCAAGCGTTTAAGCGACCCTGCTATAAGCGTAAAGATAGATTACAGTAAAAGTATATTTCTTTTTAAGCTTTCTGCTGGTGAATATCGTAAGCCGTGTGATGCTGGCTTAGAATAGCATCACTCCATTTCTTTCCCGTGGGAGTCGTAAGAGGCAACTAAGGGACTTGAGGGTGTGGATTGCAATCTTTGGCGATGGGCTGACAACCTGTCACTGAGGCGATACACGGCTTTCCTCTCGAATGTTTGTCGGAATGTCTGTTTTCTACCTATCCCGCAAGTGATTATAGGCGTGCTATGTGTGTAATATCGTAGCGTCTTAAAAGATTGACTTTTTCTTTTGGTCGCCATTTTAATTTAAGGCCCGACTCGCAACATGTAGGTTTGAGGCGGTCGAAAAAATTCCATACACCGCATCTCATCTAGCGTAACCGGTTTTTTTTACACTACGTGACTACACAAATTGCCAACATACTCGACTTAATGAAGGCGCCGCGAAGCAACTAAGTAGGTACTAAACGTACGTTTCGTGGTTAGAGAGATACCTTAAGTACCGCCGTTCCAATAAGTCGTATTCCTCTGCCTGTCATCTCCATACTTAAAGAGATGTCAACAAAGGAAAGTGCCTGCCATAGTATTTTCACGAATCTGACAGCTGTCAAATACGACTTATTGGAACAGCGGAACGTTAAGGTCTTCATACGACATACATAATAAGGCCTAAAATCGCGTTAATAAAAAGTTATTTAAAAAAAAACCATTGAATCAGTAAAGAAAAATTATAGTGTTAAAGACTGATTTTCAAGTAAAATTTTTTCGTTAAATGGAATTGCATATTTTTTGTTGTGTTCATCTATATACGTACCCAAAGTTGACCTTATTTAAGTAATTTATTGCAAATGTTCTCCAAAACGCCTTAAATTGTTTAGTTCGTTTTTACACACAATAAAAGATATCAACAATGTTAATTTGTGTCGAGAGTTTTATTTTTATTTCGCATAGGTAGTACACGTGAAAAGTATTAAATCTGAATGAGTGTTTTCTTCTGAGACACACACACATACACATCATGCCTATAATCCCTTGCAGGGTAGGCAGAGCGTGAACGGCCGCAACAAGTTGTCATTTGAGCCACGTCTGACAAATATTTGAGGATTTGGAAAAATGTGTATCGCCGTGTTCTCTCTGACGTAGCGGCAATAAAAGGGACAGTCGCCTCACTCACCCTACTTAGCGCCTTAAAGGTACTGCCTCCAGTACTTCAAACAACTTATTTCATTTTAAAAAGATCATCTTCTAGAATTCAGCGCTGATTTTACGGAGTGTCCTTAACGGGTAAGTCAACAAGCCTTTCTGCTAGTTCCCAAATAGGAGTTTTCTTTTTGAGAATAAAAAAAATGTTGATTTTGCAAGCACTCTGGAGATGGCGTTGAACTGAAAACGTTACTAGATGCCAAAGCCAAAAGGTGTATAAAAATAGTATGCCTTGTCTGTACGCTGTTCGCGTTAAAACGCAAGGAAATTCATGATAGTGAATATTTTTGTGATGCGAGTGATGTAACAATGATAAGTTCCGTTTCGTTTTACGATCTCATACATCCAAGTGAAAAATCTAATAAATGTTATGTGACGTTCCGTTCTTTACTTTAATTTACTAAGCATAGCGACATCTATCGAGCGTCTAAGGAGGAGTTAAAAAAAAAAAAAAAACTTTTTTTCTACAAATATCAAAATATTACTGTTAATAGCGAACAGTCCAAAGTGCTTGTTAATTCTAATAATGTTCGATGACAATATGATTGACCAACAAAGTGGAAAAGAGAGAACAATAACATAATACCGTCACCCAGCGCAGACGCAGATTCAGCGTGTTGAATAACTTCAAAACAAAATGTACAATTTGCACTGAAATGACGTCGATCTATTTTATAACTTGCGTCAATCTTACACTGCAAAAACTAGCTAGATGTACTCGCAGATAGTACATATACTTACTTACTTACTGAATCTACATAACGTTAAGTATAAGTTGAGTTTTTACGTCATTATATTGTTTCACCCGCTGTTTCCCGTTTGTGAGAATAAAGCATTTTCCCGTGGTAAAAGGTACTTAAAAACTTTCCTCTTGAATCACTCCATCTGTTTATAAAACCGCATCAAAATCGGTTGCGTAGTTTTAAAGATATAAGTATACACAGGGACAGCGGAAGGCGACGTGATACTATGTAGTTATTTTTTCGTGTGGGACACCGAATCGTCAACCACCCGATGAACCGTGGTGTCAGGTTTTTAACCGCCTACTACTAGTAGTAGATATGGTTTAGTAACGCCCGCCGTCTATCTTATCCTAGACAGCAACCGGGACCGACAGCTTATCGTGCCCTCCGAAGCATAATCTTTCCTTTCGGACAATCAGGTGGTTCAGCCTGCAATGTCTTACCAAGATGGGAACAAATTCACAAAGTGATAATCAACTTTGTGTGTATTATCGTTTTGTTTTGTTTGTGTAAATTATCAACTTTGTGAGTGCCCCACCGAGAATCGAACCCGGAACCTTTGCGTCGCAGGCAGTTGCACTACCACTGTGCCACATCGTCCGTCGGCATGAATGAATACTACGTAGTGAAGACGTGCTGGCTGGCAGGCAAGCCTTCAATTTTTTAATTCTAAAATTCTGAAGTGGAAGCCTGTCTAGTTTTTTTACTGTTACGGTCTCATTGTATTATTCCTGTTGTGTATTTAATACATACATACATAATATCTTGTGTTTTGAATGTGTCAAGTGAAGATAATAAGTAATGCAGACATTTGAATCCACAAGATTTCAAATTTCTAACAAGACTTTTTTATATTTATTAGAGATAGTTTATCGCGTCATTAAATAAAAGGCATTTACTTTTTTTTATGTTTCGTATTCAGAGATTTATAATTTTAAAAAATGCCTTAGTTTAGCTCCAACAACTAAGCTGCTGAAAACAAAATTCATTTGCCTACTACTTACCTATATGACGTTTATAAAAAAACAGGTGACAGATGAATGAATGAAGTTTTGGTTGACTTGGCAGATAATGCACGTGTCTGTCTTTTTTTTTTAATGGCTATTGAGTTTCTTTTTTGCTTTGTGTATTCTGGAAGTTCCAAGACCATGCTGCCTCAATAAATTTTTTTCTACTGTAAGCAAAGGATTTTTTCAGGGTAATCCTAACTTTGGAAGTTTTCACATCTTTTCAAAATATTTCAGAAACAATTGCATTAAACATTATGAAAATATGTAAACGGAACTAATCTTACGACTCCCACGAGAAAGAAAAGGGGTTATGCTATTCTAAGCCGGCATCACGGGAAATTTATTTATTATTTATTTATCATTATCTGTGAGACGTTGACTGATGGATAGACATAGGTCCCTTCAGGCACTCCCATACCCTGCAACTTTGACTGGACTCAACGTCTGTCCGCAACCTTTACTTACAAGGTCCTCTTGAAATGAGACTACTTCATTGACTATTCCAATATTTTGTATTGGAAGCAATTTTATATGATGTGGCCAAAACATATACCTACATTAAATTGAGTAACATACTTAACTTACTGACTTTATTATTAAACGATCAAGTATCACTCTTATCCATCCAAAACGTAAAAAGTTGGCTAAAATCTCAACTAAATCATAAATAAGTGAGTCGCGTAAGCATAATCTATATGAACTTACTGACTTGTCACTTCTTCCATATCTCTTCATTCATTCTAATTTAAGAGTTTGGCTCTTGTCGGTGGAGTAATTGCAATTTTTTGCTATCTTCTGCCAGCGACTTGACCTCTTGATATCTCTTAGAACTTCCTAATTTCGTTATATCACAGGATAGTTAAGTAGTCGTCATAAGAGCAGCATATTCCAGTAGATTTTCTTGTGTTAATGGCGCCCATAGAGAAAGGAAGTCGCGCGCCGCTCATGACGTATCGATGCTCTGTGATGGCGCCACTGGAAGATCTAATAACAATGTCGGAATCATAAGTAATTAGGTAACTACGTAATTAAAGCAGATCAGGACCTCAATTATGTACTTGTTCTGGTACAATTGGATGAATTGTGTTATCCGTTACCGTACTACGGATATCGAATTACAAATAGTAAAGATCACTACTTTGATCTTAGTTTAATGATTCCCACCCAAGTGCCGCGAAATAACCTCACTATAGATGATTAAAAATACTGACGGCTGATGTGGCGCATCGCATTGGTAGTGCTACTGCCTGCGACGCAAAGGTTCCGGTTTCGATTCTGTCTGGGGCACTCACAAAATTGATATTTATCACTTTGTGAATTTGTTCCCAGCCCGGCGCAAAGACAGATATCCTCGTTCCGTGTTTCGTAGGGCACGTTAAGCTGCCCGTTCCGGTTGCTTTTTATGAGTACTTAGACAGCGGTCGTTACAAAACCATGTCAGAAGTCTACGACTAGTAGGAGAACCTTGACTCGGGTGCATCGGGTCGTTGGACGATTCAGTGTCCCGCACGAGAAGAAGGATCACATCAACAGTCACCACAGTCCAGTGATCGACTGGGGTTTTCCTCTATTGGGAAGTGTTTCCCATAGTCACTTCATCTCCGTATTTATCACTTAGTAGCTTTTTACGACACCCACGTGTATAAATTGTTTGATGATAATTATTCTGAGCCCACATCACACAAGAAAGCCTATCTAGCTGAGTGTATAGATGAAGTTTTACTATATACAGCCAGTACTGTGATTGTAGTAAAATATACATATCGCAGTAAATTACAAAATCAGGAATTCTGACGAATCTCAAGGACTTTGGCCAAAAGCCAATCAAAAGCTTAGGACTTTGGCCTAACTTTTTGATTTGTTTAGGATGATGGTAGAGTGAAGGTTACATTAATTATGTTTTGACCAAATTCCTAGGAATTTGACTGAATATCAAATTCTGCCATTATCCTGCGACATACATAACCGGTCCTGCATTATGCATTCTGAATCAGCGTTCCTTGTTAAAATAGCGGATTTATAACTAGTTGTCGCTTAGATAACTTGAATATAGATGGCGTATACATCAAACCGTAATGGCCATACGTAGTTACACGTGATTATAATTTGCATGGAATGGTAAATATTCTAGCCAATCTGCAAACACATAGATGGCGCTTAGCTTAACTGAACAAAGTAAATAGATAAAATTTATTTGTGACCCAAATGTAAAAATTTTAACATCACGCCATCTTCTTTTTCTTATTTTGTAAATTATATACCTTTTTCTGTTTTATTTCGTGTCCCTCGAGGAGTAATCCTTGCATAAGAAAACTTAAAGAAAAACGATTTTGGTAATGCCCAAAAATTGTTCTGAAATAATGCTAAATGCTTATGCGAGAACTAGTGCCCTTATTATTCCGAAGATGTAGCTATAGTTTGGTGAGGAATATAGACCGAGGTTCAAACTGTAATCCTTACTTCAACTATGAAATTTGGCAAGTACCTTCTTTTAGAAGTACAAACTATGAAAAATTTCTGTAAAGATGATTTTGAAACATGTTCTTTGTGGGCCCATAGCGAGTAAATTTAAAAAATTTAGTCTAATAATCGAATGGGGAATTATATGATGGGCTTACAGAGCATGTGACGGAACCCTCAGTGGGCGGGACCGACGTGCACTTGACCGGTTTTTGTTAGAGCAATCTTTTAATAAAGGTCAAGCAAACTCGGTAGCTAATAATTTTTTTGTAGCTTAATTCGTTCTGCCGAGTGAAAGTTGATAGATGAGAATATGAAGGTGATTCCATGTCTCCAATAATAAACAATCTTCTTCGAATTTAAATGACTTCAAAAAAGAAGGTTATCTTATCAATTTGACACGAAGGTAGGTAGAATATATGTAATAGTCTATTTTTTTGGGATCAGCACCTCAAAAGGAAAAGAAACGGAACCCTCATAGGATGACTTTGTTGTCCGTCCGCCGCCCGTCCGTCAGTCAGACCCTTTATCTCAGGAGCACGTAATGATATCGGTCGAAATCAAAACCGTCTACGACTGCTTGTAAACGTCAAGAAATCAAGATCCACTTAACGTTTATAAAGATACGGCAATTTCTGCAAAATCAACGTTATCAAAATTCAAAGGGTACTTCCCGTGGTCCTAGAACTATGAATTTTGCCAATTAGCTTCATTTTGAAGTCAAAGTTTACCAAAAAATCCATAACATTGTTTTTCAGTATGAGTTTTTGAGGGGGCAGAAAAGTATATTTTTTTATTTTTTATAATTAATGCAAGTACAAGTATTGTGATGTGATATGCAAGGGCTTGTTGTGCATGTTACGGAGCCCTGGGTCGTTGAGTCCAACTGTTGATAATTATATCTCTAAAGGCTTCTGAGGAAGTAAGCTACTAGTAAAGTAGGAACCTATGTTTGTGTTTGCATGTTTTTTTCATTAATTATTTCTTGTTTCATGCTTCATTAACAACTTCCCCCCTTTAAAATTCTAGATCTTTTCATACGGTACAACTTTTACTGACGATGTCGTAACGAAACAAGTATGTAGGTCTGCGAGCGTAGTGGTTTAATTTGCATGTTATATATGCAGACTCACCTTGATATGATTATAAAGATAACACGAAGAAGTCAGACTTTACTCGCACATTTTGTACTTTAAACTGTGTTTGTTTATAATCCGGTTTAAACCGCACCCAATGATGCAGATGAAGAAAATATTATACGCATATTTTTTAATTGGTATTTAATTATTTTTTAAGGTGACCGATAGCGAAATCTCAAGACGGTTTGCTGATAAGGAACAACTGTCCCCAAGGAACATACATTGAAATATGACAAAAATATTTTGAGTTTCCATAGTACCTAACTCAAATCAACTGATTGGCAATTTATAACCCTGCCAAGTTATTTTCGTATTACGCCCTTGTTCCTTGGGGAAAATTGTTCCTTATCACCAGCCCGTCTATAGATTTCGCTATCGGTCACTAGTCAAAATTTCACTATATTCCATATATTACTGATCCACTGATTAAATGATGCAATCATGGTTTCTAAAGTCATAAGTCATAGTCAATGCCGTGTGATGCCGGCTTAGAATAGCATCACCCTATTTCTTGCCCGTGGGAGTCGTAAGAGGCGACTAAGGGTCTTGAGGGTGTGTATTGCAGTTTTAGGCGATGGGCTGACAACCTGTCACTATGGCGATACACAATTTTTCGGATGACCCTCAAATGTTTGTCAGACGTGGCGTAAATGTCCGTTTTATGCGGCCATTTATGCTCTGCTTACCTCGTAAGGGATTATAGGCGTGATATGTGTATGTGTGTGTAAGTCATATTGCAGATCTTGCATGGCGAACATGATCCCATAAGGTTTTTTTTTTGTCTATTCTTACTTACTAAGGTACTTATTTCGATAGATTTTATTCACATGTTTAAATATAGATATTACAAGCGAAAAGAACGATGTGATTTCACGCAATAAAAATGATGCATAACCTAAATGATGTCACTACAAAACTTTTTCATGCTTAATGTGCTTGGACGTAAATGTGTGAAGTTAAAAGGCTTTCTTGCCCGATCTAGTTATGTCTGCAAGATGACATCGGCATCATTTTCGCACGTCACGTCATCTGACGAGCTTAAACCTAAATCATCAGAAAGATAAAACGATAAAACACAGGATACGTCTTAATACCAAGTGGAATACAACGTGTCGATTTGCAATAGCATGTTCTCGTTGCCCTCAGGGTTGCACACACGCAAGATAAGTTGTTGTTGGCGGGACAGCACGCCAGTTCTCAGAAGCCGCCATTGATACCTAAGTAACCAGCGTGCTGGTGTTTACGACGTGGTGTTTGTAAACAGTGAACTGTTTACCCTGACAACGCGGTGCAGGCGTCATGCCGCGTCGCGTCACACCACGTCAGAGAAACCCCCCGCCACCCCGCGCCGCCACCTCCGCCCGGCGCCATTACATTCGCGATCACCCAATCGTAGTCTATTGCGTCTTTCGATAATTGTGCCAATTCTCCTGGCTTCAAGAATCGGTAGCGTTGGCATTTCAAGTGTTTCATTCTGGACGTTCGGGACTTGTATTCCCGGTCGGATAAATAGCCGGGCTAATTAACGAATAGCCACTCGGTATCATGGCGCAAGGCGACGATACAGGTTCCCTGTATCGGTCGTAACGGAATTGCGGAACGCGGTGCCATCGACGAAAACGAGTTTCCATGGCCAATTTAGCGCTCATCACATGCCTTTTTAAACCTTCTCCGCAGTGCTGTACAACCAAATTATTCTGACAGCTTTAGGAGAGCATTAGAGCATAATTACTATGTAAAAATTAAAATTTATTGATGTAGATACCATGCCATTTGAATAGGCTACGTTGTATAGGCAAACGAAAGCTATGCCTACTACGTTACGTACCTTTTCATTACGATACTTACTTACTTAACAGCCACAACAGTCCACTGCTGGACATGGGCCTGCCCCTATCGGGGGGTATTGCCATACTCACCACGCTTGGCAGGTGAATTGGCGAGCGCAGTGAAAAATATTTAATTCACAGTGAACGCTGCCCATTTACTGGATAATTATCTCTTATTGGGTATTTACGACACCCACAGGTAGAATTGGGGTGATGCTATTTGAAGCCAGCAACGCGACACAAGGCAAGCCGGCATCACATGGCAATTATTACGATAATCAAGTGTTAAATATTAGCCCTAAAAACATTTCTAATAAATATACTGAGTAAAAGTATGTTTAGAATGCCAAATAGCCATATCTGCATTACACACGTGTAGATATTTTGTTCAATGTCAAGTCAGTGCATCATAGGATATTTACCTAAGTTTATACAGGGTGTAAGGGACAGCCTTCCGAATACTGATAGGGTGCATTCAAACCGTTAAACTAAACAACTTTTCCTTAGGAATATATGTCAGGAACCGACAAAAAAATATCGACCTTCCGTACAAAATCACGATCAGTTGACTGACTTTATTATGGGTAGTAATTTTTTAAGTGTCCTGCCATATTTATATTCCTAGGGAAAAGTTGTTAAGTTTCATGGTCTGCATGCACCCTGTCGGTATTCGTAGGGTTTTCTTTTACACCCCGTATACACTCCTAGTATGTTACTTTTAAGGTTTTTTTTTCCTTCTTCTCCGTAAGGTTTTGAAGTCATAATAAACGTGTGTTCATTAGTGGGTGTGTGTTGTCGTACTAACTTTGCACTTTATTATCTTTAAGTGCAAACTGAGTGCAACAATTTAATTGCGTCACGAATAACAAACTTTAGTACGTATGTATACGCGGAAGTCGAACGCTTCTTTTGCACTTATATAAGATGTAAAAAAATTACAATGTTTAAGGGGTGAGTCAGCGCATAAAACTGAACAACTTTCTCAAATAGCACAGAACAATTTAAAAAAAGGCTTTGTATACAAAATGTACCAGCCGGAAGGTGTCAATTTGTAAGGGAGGTCCAAATTTATTATCGAAAATTGTTCAGTTTCATGGACCAGTTCACCCCTGAAAATATTTGCAACTTGTATTTACTTTCTGAGTTTTTACATTTACCTGCGGTTTTACTTTTGATTTCGGGGTTTTCGTATTAAATAATTTCTGGTCGTTGACAAACTCTTCGAGTTTTTTGAAACTCCTATTTGGGGTAGGTCTCTATCTCTAGTAGATATTCTCTACCATGGCATAGAATAGGATTACGTCAACATTTTTTTTTTTTTTTCAATTAATATATCGTCTCGGGGCTCAAAACGTTTCCCGTAAATATATTATAACATACAGAAGTACAGATCAGACACACCTCTCTAAGATCTATAATAAACTAGATACGTCATCGTGTTCTCGAATTAGAAACACACGCAGCCGCGACCTAGCTAGTGAGATGATTCTGTCGTTTCAATCATTGGACTTCTATTGCGCAGCTGACAATAGAAATAACATATTATACATAGATAAGATAGGAGAAGAGAAGGCCCCAGGGACCGTATTCTGCTATTTGAAGTGTCTCAGTTGTACAATACTTACTTTGTGGTTGTAGTTCAATAGTATCAGTTGGATGTTTTTGGCGTTTCGTATTTCGCTAAATTTGAAGCTATTAAGTTTGAAGCATAGAAAATCACATTGGCAATATAACGACAATTTAGTTTCGATGGCATCACAATAACAAAGAAATAAAAGCATCGGGGCCCAGGGGCGCGATTGAGCTGGTTGTTTGAACCACAAATCTTCTTCGGGTGAGCTCCTGCTCCCCACCATACGGTCAGGTGTAGATTTTCATAAACCCGGGGCTAAAATCATAGAGTCCATTAAAAAAAACGGATATCACGTTGACAATAAAATTACAGATGAGTGTCGCCAGCATCACCATCGGCCTCACACGTCTGTGACAGACGATTTAATCAGTGTCTGAGGCAAGACCTTTCATGAGCGGCATAATTTTCCGCACGCTCTACAAGTGAAGGTGGAATTTGAGACTGGCACATGCATGTTTAGATGACGTTTTTGCCTTTTGTTAGCGAGACCAGAAAACCAGGCATTATCGTGTGTTTTACGCCCATCAAACACACGCTTACGCCATTCGTCCCTATCCTCAGCAAGCTTCTCCCAGCTTTGATGGTCAATGTTTAACGCAGCCATGTCCTTGCAAGAGTAAAAAAAAAGAGAATCCGAGCCCTGGTCCATCTGTGGATAAGTGAATGGATAAAAAGTCTATCGACTCGAAGGAGACGTGGAGGTATGAGGCGGGGTAAGAAGTATGCAAACCGGTCGCAATGACGTACGGTTTTGTAATTTACAACATTCGCAACAACGCAGTAGCAAAACGAGCAGGTTTTTGAAGGTCCCTGGTTTATATTTGTGCCTAACTTACCTAATAGGTATAAACTAACCTGATAGATAATTTTGCACGACTGCCCATAAAGAAATGTGCTCTTTGCGCGCGCGTTAGTAGCGTTCGACGCCCTCCTTCTTCTTTTCGTGTGGGACACCGAGACGTCCAACGACCCGATGAACCCTGGTGTCAGAGTTTTTCAATCACCTACTAGTAGGCCTCTGACATGGTTGTGTTAAGACTGCCGTCTAAATAATCATATACAGCAACCGGGACCGACGGCTTAACGTGCCCTCCGAAGCACGGAACCATTTCTTTTCGGGCAATCAGTTGGTTCACCCTGCAATGTCCTAACCAGACCGGGAACAAATTCACAAAGTGATAAATATAAACTTTTTTGTGAGTGTCCCACCGAGAATCGAACCCGGAACCTTTGCGACGCAGGCAGTCGCACTACCACTGCGCCACATCGCCCGTCAAAACGCCCTCCGGCCAAAAAAAACTGGATGGCGAAAACGGGAGATTGCCTGCGTACAGCAGTGGACTGCTATAGGCTGATGGGAGCATGTACGATTCACTACCAATACTACTGCTAATTAGCCTATTTTAGCCCACTGCTGGACATAGGCCTCTTCTTTAATGCGCCACTCTCTTCGGTCCTGTGCCACACGCATCCAACCTTTCCCTATAGCCGATATTATATCATCTGACCATCGGGCCGATGATCTGCCCACTGGCCGCTTTCTGTCCCTCGGCCACCACTCTGTCACTGCTTTGGTCCACCTTACATCTTCCCGCCTTACCAAGTTTTCACACAAATGTTTACCTACAACAAAAACGTATCTTCAATATCTCAATCAGCATTAAAACTCTGTGTAACACATGGTTTCCAGAGTTTCTGTTAGCAAGTGGAAAAATTATATATTGAATAGTTTACCCTAGGCCTTAGTAAGGCGCACACGATCAACGATTTTCCCTGTCCCAGACATGACAACTTGTCTTACGTGGAAGATAAATCAATGTATAAGGAATCGCATCACCTACGTCACAATTGGCCTTAAAATTCCCATGAAGGTTATGTTTTACAATTAGTTATTTAGCATTCAAACGTACGTTATTAATAAATTAAATTTAAATTGGCTCAATTTCCTTTATAAAGTACTTTTGGAAATATCTTCCTCAAATTGTGGCATGCTTAATCTGACACTCGAAGTGGATTATATATCGTATAATCTATATATACATATTTATTCGTTTATATATGTATGTTTATGTATATATATTTATTATACCTTCCTTTGTTGTAAAATTTAGATTAAAATTTAGATTTATATGCTGTGCACGTCTTATCCACATTTCGTTTAATACCATTACTCTTCCTTAGGTCTGCTGTAAGAAATTTCTTATTAAGAGATAAGTAGTGACTGTATTCTTTATGTGTTTTTCTCTTTACTGTTCCTGTGTACAATAAATCGTAAAATAAATAAAATAGATCAAGCATTAATTCAACTTATATAAATATAAAATTTAAAAGCTCTCATTCATACATTGAATCAACTGATTCTAGTGTGGTTTCCAATGCTCGATTACACGTCTCTAAACGATTTTAACCAATGTTAGCTCGGCCCTACCGACAACCGGTATGTACTTATTCAGTACGTTTTCTTGAACATGGAAAGTGCGGTTGTAGCATCAAAAGTGGAAGTGGGGGGGAGTTATGACGTAACAAAGATGGCGGCCGGACCAACTCTACTAAACGGTTTTTCTAGATAATTACTGGGCCGATATACATAAATGAGGTGTCAAATGAGAGAGCATACAATGCCCATTATTTTATATTATACATTTATGTACGTAAAACTAATACCAAATGAAATATTTCAAAAAAATCGCATTTTATAAAATTTCAGTTTTTTTTTTCTTGCCTATATCTCGGTATCCGTCAGAGTTATCAAACTTTTGACAGGTACAAAACATTTTGCAATTTTAATCAACTCTCTAATGAATCCCCAGTTATTGAGATCAGAAAAGAAACAACGGAGATACAGCAGTTTGAGTTGTCGGAGTCGTAGGTACAAGTGATCTAAAATTGACGGAGCTTGGCTGTGTGTTCATTTAAAATAATAATATAGTTTAAAATATAATGATAATCTTATATTGAACACGGGTCTTCTCCAATGGGGGGTACTATGTGTAGTATGAGTTGGCAAGTGCAGTAGGTACAGGGTGTTAATTTACTTATTTTCACTGTGTTGAGGTTAACATCGGCTTTAAACCACTTGATGATGAAATGAGAAAAACACTGTGGTATTTGAATAAATAAAACTAAGTATTTGAATAAATAAAACTAGAAAGTCGATAACAAAGTGCGATTGTAATCATTTTTACATTAATTAAAATGATATAAAATAATCAAGAAAAATAAACTACTTAATTATGATCTTCATCATTCTGGATCAGTATCATCTAGTTAATTAAAATGGTTGAAACATTTGTATCCCACATGGCATATCCCCTCCAAGCATTTATGTTTTTTGACACTACATCCACAACGGGATGAACGACATCCAGCTATGCAATGACAAGATATCAATTCAAGAACTTTTAATGAAATCAAATTCACGGATGATGTAATTGGCACTAGGCAACCCGTTTCTTTGATCTTCCAGCCGCTGTCCGTGGGTGCAAGTAAAATAGGCTCTGCCTCGTCAGCATGCAGCCAACAAAACGTCTGGTAATTGGCTCTTAAGGCATGTTGGCGAAATGCTTCTCGTGTTGGCGGTGATTTGTCAAGCTCCCTTATATTTTGGAATATCGCAGCTCTCAGATCGTCTAAATTATTTGAGTCTTGAGGGCCCGGCTTCTTATTTGTGTACATAAAAATCACAAATCTCTCAGCATTTCAGAGCTGCACTTCCGTAGGGTGTGGGCTTGTACCAAAATCGGATAATAAATTATTGTGCCGTTAAAAATTGGGCCAGCTTGATTTTTTGTGTGCCCAGATAGTGCACTTGTGGTATCACACCCAGTTAAGCTGCGATAGGCCGACAAAGCTTTTCTTCTTTCCTCTGACGCTAATAAATCATTGTTTGCGTTTATATGTTTTCCGTCAATGAATTTTGTTTTTTGGTAGTTCCTGATTTAATCCAGACAACACTTGGTAAACGTTCATAAAAATGCAAAATGAGAATAACGTCAGTATCGCGATTATTAACAATTAATCTCTCATAACCGGATTGTTTGATGTCAATACCATGTAAAACGAATCTGGTATCCGCTTCTTCTTGAGTACTTCGTTAATGATCCACGTTTCTCAGAGCATATGTGCTGACTTCTTTCGAGTCCAAGTAACCACCAGAGGTCAAAAGTTCTGGTCCAGCTGGGGGCATCGATGCATGCATTGCAATTTAATATAATTTCACTTAAATCTCCAAATGTTTTGTCACTTTTCGGTTTTCCACTACTCTGCACCAAAGCTTGACCATCAATTAGAGTGGCAGTTTTCATATCTGTCTCATTGTTTATAGTTTCAGATATGGATTAATCAAATTACCGAGAACTGTTTTTGTTGTAGATCTGATAAGGCCATTGGTGTCAAAAAGAGATGGTGGAGGATCACGTAACTCATTCTTTAGAATAATTTTGAGATCTATTTGACGTCCACTTCTTGCAGAAAACATGTTACGGACTAACATACTTGTGTCAACAGTGTTTACTATATTTTCAGATTTACCAGCTACGTTTACAACGTGCAAGTGTTCAAATGTTTTTGGTTTAACTTTTTTTAAAGGGCTGTAAAAATCTGTCTGTTTTTCAATAACACGATCTGTTAAAAAATAATCCTCAGACAGTTTAAAACCAACATGCCTTAAGAGCTAATTACCAGACGTTTTGTTGGCTGCATGCTGACGAGGCAGAGCCTATTTTACCTGCACCCACGGACAGCGGCTGGATGATTAAAGAAACTGGATGCCTAGTGCCAATTACATCATCCGTGAATTTGATTTCATCAAAAGTTCTTGAATTGATATATTGTCAATGCAAAGCTGGATGTCGTTCATCCCGTTGTGGATGTAGTGTCAAAAAACAGAAATGCTTGGGGGGGATATGCCATGTGGGATACAAATGTTTTAACCATTTTAATTATTAATAATTTAATTATTAATAATTAGATATTAATAATTAGACCTGCAATAGGTTTAAACGTTATAATGTTTTAATAATTATCTAGGTGATACTGATCCAGAATGATGATGATCATAATTAAGTAGTTTATTTTTCTTGATTATTTTATATCATTTTAATTAATGTAAAAATGATTACAATCGCACTTTGTTATCGACTTTCTAGTTTTATTTATTCAAATACTTAGTTTTATTTATTCAAATACCACAGTGTTTTTCTCATTTCATCATCAAGTGGTTTAAAGCCGATGTTAACCTCAACACAGTGAAAATAAGTAAATTAACACCCTGTACCTACTGCACTTGCCAACCCATACTACACATAGTACCTACCCCCCATTGGAGAAGACCCGTGTTCAATATAAGATTATCATTATATTTTAAACTATATTATTATTTTAAATGAACACACAGCCAAGCTCCGTCAATTTTAGATCACTTGTACCTACGACTCCGACAACTCAAACTGCTGTATCTCCGTTGCTTCTTTTCTGATCTCAATAACTGGGGGTTCATTAGAGAGTTGATTAAAATTGCAAAATGTTTTGTACCTGTCAAAAGTTTGATAACTCTGACGGATACCGAGATATAGGCAAGAAAAAAAAACTGAAATTTTATAAAATGCGATTTTTTTGAAATATTTCATTTGGTATTAGTTTTACGTACATAAATGTATAATATAAAATAATGGGCATTGTATGCTCTCTCATTTGACACCTCATTTATGTATATCGGCCCAGTAATTATCTAGAAAAACCGCTTAGTAGAGTTGGTCCGGCCGCCATCTTTGTTACGTCATAACTCCCCCCCACTTCCACTTTTGATGCTACAACCGCACTTTCCATGTTCAAGAAAACGTACTGAATAAGTACATACCGGTTGTCGGTAGGGCCGAGACAACATTGGTTAAACTTGTCTGAAAAGCTTCGGAGCCTATACTATTCAAGGTTTTCATACAGTTTATAAAAAAGGGGTAGGTTTATATGCTGTTGATAGAACCTGACAATTTACTTAATTTCCTAGCAAGCACCAAAAGTGCATCTTTTATCATTTAAGGAACGGTTTACATTTGGTATTTTTGGTTCTAGATTTCTTTGTGGCCTTGTGAGGCGAGACTAATTACGCGATTTAAAAATACTTATATGATTGTGTGTGAATTTCATAATCAAATCAAAATTGTTTTTTAAAAAGGTACCGGTTTAATGTAAATTCGGTAGCGGTCGAGAGGCGGTTGTCCTTCAAGGGCGCAACCGTAGCGGTTGAATTGTCAGCCTCATTAGCGTAATAGCTTCTAGATAATTTTAGGTATCGATAAGCTACTATACGTCTTCTACTCTTTTATTATACTACATACCGTGGAAAGAAGAAGCGGCCCTAATGCGTACAAAGCGATCCAATTTTTGCACTTTATTTAGGAATGCATACACAGGTAGGTTAGCTACAAAAACCAAATGTTTAATTATAAAATGACGTTGAGAAGTTAAATGGTGCTAAAATTGGCACCATTTTGGGTAGCATAAAATGTAATGTTCTATTTTAAAAACGCTCAATAAACTGAATTTGGCATAATTTTACCTACTGTACTCTTGATCTAAAAATATAAAGTAAAATGATTAAAATTTCAGAATTTTACTCAAAATTTGAAAAGTAAGTATTTAATTAATTACCTTTTTAGAATTAATTCTTATGGAATATTATCAGCGTACTATGCTCTAATTCGGTCCTGCCTGGCACTTCGCCGGCCGCTGCCGCGGCACGCTTGCTGCTTTGAACATCATTGGCTGTAATATTAATTATTGATTGATTGTGTTTAACTGATTAAATCCGTTACTTTTTAAGGTATGAGGTTTTTAGTTAAACTTATTAACATAATGGCAAACAAAATTATGGATATTTATACTTATGGCATAGCATAGTTTATTATATCCATAATGAATATAATAAACTATGCTAATCCAGATGTTTAACGCCATCTATTGACGTAGAGAATCGTACCTTTTTGAATGTAGGCCATTGTCAATTATTACCCCTGAAGCGAAAAGTAGTACCTCTTGTAGCTAAGTACTAAGCTTTTTATGTCAGGATCGATTAGTTGAAATCTAGCTGTGTTCCAAATTGATATTGAATGAAGAAAAATTTGCTCAATACAAATTAATTCGTGTCCTGCTGTTACAACATTGGGTCCGCCATTAGGACAATTTAGGTTAATTACCTATCTTCTTAACACGAGTCAGTTTAATGCTTCCTGTTCTCACATTATTCCTTTTGACTTGCTCATGAATCTAATGATAGTAAATATTTTTAGTTATGATGGTAAATACAAACATGAAGTTACGAGTTTAATCAAGACGGCTGATGTGGCGCAGTGGTAGTGTGACTGCCTGCGCCGCAAAGGTTCCGGGTTTGATTCTCAGAAAGTTGATATTTACCACTTGTTCCTAGTCTGGTTAGGACAATGCAAGCTGAGCCACCAGATTGTCCGAAAAGAAAGATGCTTCAGAAGGCAGTCCCGGTTGCTGTCTATAATTCTTAGATTGCGGTCGTTACACAAACATGGCAGAGGTTTACTACTAGTAGCTAGTAGTAAT
This sequence comes from Tuta absoluta, assembly GCA_027580185.1. NCBI lineage: Eukaryota > Metazoa > Arthropoda > Insecta > Lepidoptera > Gelechiidae > Tuta > Tuta absoluta. The sequence goes on from JAQAHW010000004.1 coordinate 4,780,177, forward strand.
AGTGTGATGGTAAGCACTGCATTTCATAATACGAGAGTTCAATCTTACCAAGTTAGACTAAAACTTCCAGTGACAAGAACGATCTGCTCTCTCTACTGCCCTAGACCTTACTTTTGGTAGGTACCTTGGTAGCTTCTAGAACTCTACGTTCCTTTACACGTACCAATTACACATTTGCGGTTAAAATTTGCGAAACAACTTTTTCTTTGCATTGACTCTGGCTGAGTAAATTTGTCTTTCACTTTCATCATTTAATTCGTTGTCCTTTAAGCTATAATTAGACCTATCGCGATTTATCGGGTCATTAATGAAGTTATTAACTACCTTCGGTTTAAATTGATCAATACCCAATTTATAATTAACCGATATTTCCGATATTTCTGATGATTTCTATCTTACTACGTAGTATCGAATAATATAATTCATATTATTACGTACGCAGTATGCACATGCACGTAACTTATTTGATATATTAGCTTTTTAGGATAAGGTTCCTTAGGGCCCTGATTCACCTGAAAAGTTTGTCCCTTTCATTCGCGCTGCGCCAGAGAAAGATAGACACTCATTTTGCGCTCAAGATTTTACGGTTTTTCCGACATAGAAACTAGAGAAATACCGTCAGCATGTCTAATTTAGGTATTCGTACTAGAAAAGGTATGTAGCTAAATAAAAGCATTTTTTTATAATTTTAAAACTGTACATAATAATGAAAAAATGTTTCAAATGGAGGCTACGTTGTCACACAATATAGGTTTAAGTTATCTCTTAGATCCTCGACAATAACACAAACTTTTTTATTTATTTTTTAAATTTATTAATAATAATTCGTTTATTTTCAGACAATTACATAGTCCATAGATTGTTAGTATTATAATAATAATAATTATAAAAATATGTTGCTATATAATTGTGATCTTTTTAAGTAACTTACGAAGGTACTGCTGACGCTCTGGTCTAATTTTTTACAAGATACGAAACGATTATCCAGTAGCTGTAAAGATTTAAATTATATCTCGTTACCATCTTACTATCTAGCGATGTTGTCTCAACGAGAGCCACTTGCAAGCAATCGCCAAGCAATCGCGTTGCGTCGTGTTTCAAGATCATTTCAACTAGATGTTACGATCCAGCGCGTGAGTGGCCGCCGCCGCCGCCGCCGGCCGGCTGGACGCAACGAGAATGGCAATGGCGTGCACAGAGCAGTTTAATATTAGCCGCTCGATGAGCGAGCCCACTCAATTGCTCGCCTACTCCTACTCGCCTACGATGCCCCTGAACCCTGCGCATGGGCACTCACTCGTAAACTGTGACATTTTACTGACGTTGCGCGTCTATTGCTCGTCTGACATTTGTAGCCCAGCAACCTTGGCTACAACTGGCCTCTAGAATGGAAATTTTTACTATAAATTATTAATTTTAGCACCGCGTGAAACTAAAAACCTGTCCGTATAAGCGATTATGATAAGTATGCAAAACTTGAGGTTTCCTGACGATTTTTCGTAAAGATTGATTAGGTCATCGCAACCTTCTGGTGACCCTGCTGCCACCGTTGCCCTTAGGACTACGTAATTGATGACCGGTTTACGAACTAATAAGTTGGTTCGTTCACCGCCTACGCGTCAGTCGGCGAGGACTACATTACAGATGCGGTTATCTCGCGTTTATTTTCTCGCTTTGCTATAAAGAGCTAGCTGACGCACTGGTAAGGAGGGGTCGTTGAACTGCACAGCTGCAGGCGAATGCGCGAGTAGGTACGTGCGCGCTCGCTGCGCGGGCGCCGCGGCCGATGCGCGCGGTCGTCGCGGCGCGCGCTCCACGAGTGCAACCTTGCGAGGTCGCTCGCTGGTGCGAAGCTGGTTTTTATTGCCCGATTAGATCACTTAAATTCCGTAAAAACGCAACCATTTTAATAGCAGTTATCAACTTCAATAATTTGCGACGAAACTTTTTGCGACGCGCAATCATCATAGTACATATCACGCATTTTATCTTTATTACCTTTATAATGTAGGTAAATAAAACAGAATGTTAGATATGTACGTAAATCATACACGCGCTCGAATGGAAATTGAAGAAAGATAACGGTTGACATGAAAATTGTGTGTTGTACTCGGAACGGAAAGGTCGGGCTTAATGAGTTAAAGCGTCAGGTGATCGTCGCGCCCAGTTTCCCACACCCTAAGCCGGGGGGGGTCCAGGGGGGACCAGGGGGACCACGTGGACGCAACAAGTGCGCCACCACGCATGCGCGCCCCACACTCCACTCCAAAGTTCACTCAAACGGGAAACCAGACCGATGCCCGTACTTTTCCACTACAAACATTCGGAAATCATTAACTGATTCGAATTCCGAAATTCATTTGAATAATCGACAATCGTCTTAAATTTGGAAGACGATCCAGGCCTTACAGTTGTTGTATGTATAAAAGAATGAAGTGTCTTTTGAATAGTAGGTACGTATTTATTTGAGCGATTAAAAGATGGACGTCACGCACGCAACAGACGATTTCATTGATGCAAACATGGCAGCGGCGGCAGCGTAATGTTTTCAAACAGTAATATTTTCGTAGTGACCTTACGTGTTGTGTTGCCCCAATTTAGTCGGACCACGCTTTACTTAAATAACTTACGTTTTTCCTCACCAATTTCCTTGAGGTGTTCCCTTCTCTGCATGTTTGCAGTAGACGCAGGCAATTGCCGACATTGGGATTATTTTGTTGAGTCGTAAACAATGTCGTGCATTGATGGTACTCGGTTCCCATTTTGTTTACTCACAAAACGCTCACTGAAATGTAGGTATCTATACTATAGGCTATTACCCAAGTGTTTTATTTATTTAAACTAAATTTATTTTTCTACTTCGTATAAACAAAAAGATTACAATTAGGAATCTGTCTGAAAAAGTAACCTTGGCCAATAAGCATGGCGGGTAATTCTTTACACGATTTCACCTTCGAACTCTCGATGGAAAAATATCTCGTTTTTAGGGTTTCGTACCCAACGGATCAAAACAGTACCATATTACTGAAACTGTGATGTGTGTTAGTCTGTCTACAGTCTCTATCTCATTATACGTCACAGTTAGAGTGTTGAAATATTGCCTTTATGACGAAAACTTTATTTAAAAAAAAATGAATTTGACGGTGTCTCCCGTACGATAAAACGAGCTTTTTTGCTCGATTTATATATAAGATTTTTGCAGAGCATGTATTATTGTTGCTACTTATAAAATAAGAACTAAAAAATAGAATAAAATTTTTATTTTTACTAGAAAATGTATGTATCTAAATTGAAGCATAAAAATTGGCTATACCTTTGAAACTGTAAGAGCTTACTTCGGCTTATTTTTTCTATTAAGTAAGGTTTGACAAATTGTGCAACTGATAGTATCTGTTATCTATAGGTAACTAGACAATAACATATATATTTTTCTGATTTTTATGGCTGTAATTGTGTAAATTATACTACTGATTTAAAAATCTTGCCAGCGCGCTCTCCCTGCCTGAACAACAAACGACAAACGTAACTTTATGCCATTTATACATACTGGTATGAAACCCTTCTCGCGCGAGTCCAACTCGCACTTGGTCTTTTTTTGACAAGGCATTTCGAGTGAGTGACTTTGACAAGGCATTCTATTCATTCTTGTTTGAAGCCTGTGATGAAGACATGAAGATATATGGTGTTATACAGGGTGTAAGGGACAGCCCTCCGAATATTTATAGGGTGCATTCAGACCATGAAACTGAGCAACTTCCCATGAAAAAATATTTCAGGACACTTCAAAATAGTTATTGCAGTCAGTTGATCTAGATTTTGTATGGGAGGTCAAATATTTTTTGTCGTTACCTGACATATATTCCTAGGGGAATGTTGTTCAGTTTCATGGTCTGCATGCACCCATCAGTATTGAGAGGGCTGTCCCTTACACCCCGTATAGAAATTAGTGGATATGGGTAACCTTTTGCTGTTTTAAGAAGGTGTACTTTAAAAACTGCAAGTTAGAATGCTTAGAATAGCATCACCCCATTTCTTTTCGTGGGAGTCGTAAAAGTCGACTAAGGGACTCGAAGGTGTGTATTGCAATTTTAGGCGATGGGCTGACAACCTGTTACTATGGACACAATTTTCCGAATGATCCTCAAATATTTGCCAGACGTGGCGTAAATGTCCGTTTTTTGCGACCTTTTACGCTCTGCCTACCCCGCAAGGGATTATAGGCGTGATATGTGTATATGTACTTTAAAAAACCGACAAACACTACTCCAAAATGAATCACGATGATACTTCGACAATACACTACACATTAATTCTCGTCGTGGTCTGAATAGTTTTAGGACCGGTTAAACCGTTATTTTTCTTAGAACAGTTCCGCAAGCAGCCCCTTAACCTTATATTAATTTTTATATATTGGTTTTAATATTTACCTATTTTAAATTTTCATATTTTGAAAATGCTTCCCATTGACGTTAAAAATTTACCTAGTTATAAGTATTATTTTAGTAAAGGTATTCGTAAGTATGAAATAGCTATTGTTTGAATGTGTTCATTTTTAAGTGCAATCTTAGTTCTAATCTAAAACAAAAGTTATCTAAAAGAAAATACAAATAAGTAAATATAATTTGACATATCAAGGTAGAGGTATGAATTTGTAATAGTTTTTTTTTATAATAGAGTGATGGTGGTATCGCGTGATACAAGTCGATCTGATCTTCACTATATTATTGACAGTATCGCATTCTGAATCAAACGAATGATTATAAGTGACCGCTAATATCAACATGGAATAAACTATCGTTTATTGGAAAATGTTGGTAAATTGATCAATCGTACATTTTGATGAAATTCTCTCCCAATTTCCAGTTACTCATATGCGGAAACTTAAGACACCTCCCTAGGTAATCATAAACAGCAACCGTGACTGACGGTTTAACGTGCCTTCCGAAGCACACAACCATTTCTTTTCGGACCATCAGGTGGTTCACCCAGATTAAAGTACAGATACCGAAACCGAAAATTCGACGACTAAACTTAAACAGTGAATCTTATAACGTGCTTACTTTAGATCGACTTATCTTTCAAAAATAATTGTGAATGTAACCCCAAAATCAAAAATTAAGCATTTGTTAGAGAGGCAATGGTTTTTTAAACTATCTGGTACGTAATGGCAAACAGAACATAAGCAGGTACCTGTATCTTCCTACTTTGGCAAAGTCAAAGCGTTCTTTCTAAAGCCTCTTAATGTTCGGGATAGAGAGTCCGTTGACACCTGTCAGCTCACATTACATTACAGTCGCGTTTAACGGTCCAAGCAAGCATTACTAAAAATAGCTACCTTAGTCGACAGTGGACAGTGGACACTCTAGTAAATCGAGTAGAGTTGCCAGGACATCTCAAAAAGGACCGTTTTTCATTCCTATTGGCGATGAAATGTCCCTCTTCCCGTAATTATTTGATCGTTTGCATCCGTTTCCGGTTAATCAAGACGAGGCCATTTTTGGGAAGAACTTCTTTTTCTCTGATTATTGACCAGTGAATATAGTAAAAGTTCATACTGTAATCATGCCTTAGTGCATCTAAAAATAACTTCGAATTCAGGCTTAACTTGACTTAACAGCCCCAACAGTCAACTGCTGGACATGGGCCTCCCCCTATCGGGGGGTATTGCCATACTATAATTGGCGAGCGCAGTGATAGATGATTGACTTACAGGGAACGCTGCTGCCCATTCCCTGGATAATTATCCCTAAGTCGATTTTTACGACACCCACAGGTAGAATTGGGGTGATTCTGTTCTAAGCCGGCATCACACGGCAAATCGAATTGAGGCAATTTTAAAAACATTATTTTTTCTATTGGACAATTACCATCCATCTTTTTTGGAGGTTCATGTCATCCGATATCGGTGGAGCAATCTGGCAATACAGGCACTGAGTGTTACACGTGCCAGATATGATATTGCACGAAGTACCTCAGTTCTCATGAAACCTGCTTCTTTATGTTGTATTGTCATGATGGAAAAAAACCAAAGATGCAGTACTATTGTTAATCTGTGGTAAAAGGCTAAGTTTTTATGTGATCCTAATTGTAGGTGTTTAATAGATAATTATGTGTAAGCACCTATATTTTTGACGTCATACATTGTGTTCTAATAGACTCTAAAGAATGAATGAATTTGTCTGAACACTTTGAATTCAAAACTATTAGCTTTAAGGATAAATGTGGCTTGGCAAAAGGATCATAGAATGTAAATCTGTAAATCAGTTAGTACTCTAAATATTTTATTTGTAAATTTTGTACATATAGTCCAGTACATTCTCAGCAAAAGACCTCTAAATCTTGAGTTTTATCTCTAACCCCTCTTTATACAATGAAGTTACTCGTACGTAACTAGCCCTAACACAAGTCCTGGTCTTTAAGGGCTGTTATTGCTTACCACCGTACTGTGTGTAAAAGCTAGAATTTATTTTTGTTCTTCTAAATTGCATGTGATTAATTATAATGTTTTAATGATCTGTTGTATTAAATACTAAATACAAAGGTTGTATGCCCAAAAATATTGCAGAGTTCATATAAGTTAAGTGTTTTGACGCCATGCAATATCGTGAAATACAAGATATACAATACAATGGGGTAGGCAGAGCGTAAACAGCCGTAAAAGCGATCATTTTTGCCACGTCTGACAACCATTTAGGGGTCATTCAGAAAGTTGCGTATCGCCATAGTAGCAGGTTATCAGCCTTTCGCCTAAAATTGCAATACTTGTAATCCTCGAGTCCCTCAGTTGCCTCTTAATATGTTCTTCTAAGCCGGCATCACACGGCAAAAATACAGTAGTGACTTTGACGTCTTAATTCAATATTTTAATAAAAATGTCGCTTGAAAACGTTTAAAAAAGTAGCTGATTTGATCTGTCAGTCAAGTAGTCCATTTCAGACACACCAAGAACTTGTATTAGTATTACATACACACTGAAAAATGACTAGATTTCCGCCCAGCGGTTTCACCAGCTGCCACTCATTTTCCCGTGGTAATAGTTGTTTTCCCGCAATAAAAAGTAGCCTATGTGTTATTCCGGGTTATACTCTACCTGTGTTCCAAATTTCATCCAAATCGGTCAAGCCGTTTGAGCGTGAAGAGGTAATAAACATACATACACAAACAAACTCGCAGATTTATAATATTAGTACGGATGTTTCTGACAATGTGTTTAGTGACGTAGTTTAAAACAAAATGGTTGGGTAAAGTCAAGCAATTTGTATTAATCTCATCAAAATGAGTTTTTGATTAAGATGATAGTCTGCTACAACCACACAGGCGAACTTTGTTGATTACATAGTCACTAGAAGATAAGGTCTCGTGACGTACGAGAGCTGGCTTTGTGATGTGCAAGGTTACAAATTTCAAAACCGTAGGCAAATAAAATACTGTAAATATTTAAGGCGAGTGAAGTTGTGACAGTGAAAAAATGTATTCGCTTTATACAGATAATCTATCAGAATGTCCGTTGCTCAAGTTTTTAGTATTATCCTTAAGAAAAATTTGAACAATCTCAATTAAATATTCGCTGGCAAAAAGTGTCTAAGGCCACTCTTGGTCTTAGTTGCCATAACTTTAATCACGGAGAATTTTTCGTTGAGTTTGCATGTTCATCTTTACTTAAGGATAATATACTAAAGACTTGAGCAACAGAAATTCTGATAGATAGTTGTGATATAGAGAGAATATATTTTTGTGAAGTGACACCACTGTCGAGCCCGTTCAGGACTACACTCACCTTAAAGGGTGAACCAGATTTTAATTGTACCAACATTTGTTTGGTTTATCCTCTTTTCATTATTCGAGTCATTTCATCATTCAGTTTCATGTGTTACCTTGAAATGTTCTTTTTTAGGTTTGACACCTTTTTTAGCTGTAAATAGAATTAACGTTACCAACCTTACATACCTTTCCATGCATAAACGATCATTGATCTTGATCCATCTATGAAACTGATAAATTTTTGCCATTGATACTCAATTCAGCTAGTTCGTATCTTATGTCGAAACTGTTGTCGTTTTCTACTTAAGACTACTAGGCTAGGTGCCCTTGTGAGAATCTTTTTGTAATCTTGATAATTTATCGAAAATCCGCGAGCAGTGAATGAAGTACAAATAGTGAAGCTTATTTATAGAATGTCGATTTTCTTTAATAATTAACGTTCAGTCGTTCACTCTGGTTACAGATAATGATAGTGCTATAAATTTGCCTCTTTTAGGCTTTTCGATCAATTTCGTTTTCATCGAGTAATTATTTTTTTAAGTGACGAGGGCAACACCTAGCCTAGGGAGGCTTCTTAATAACTTAATATTCTTTGGTTTATTTTCGTGCTCTTATCGTGCCAAAGTATTAAGTGCGAATAATACATTATTCTTTTGATATAAAAGTAATTGCTATCGTAACCGAATTTATTTTTAATATGATTACGAAATGAAATGGCGTAGGAAGGATCTTTGCAAGTTTAGAGAAAACAAACCTGCCACTTTTTAAATGTTCAATTAGGTACCTACTTTGTGAGGTATTTATGCCTCTGATGTGCACAATATATCTATCTCTATAGTGTCTAACTTATCCTTCCATTTTCCTAGCTAGATATTTTGTTGTTTACGTATTTTGATTCTTCATCTCGATGGTTCAAGAAGTTTCTAGAGAGTTCGCGTGTCTATGTCCTTGTTTTGAAATATCCCCTACTGTTTGACCTATTTATTCAAAGTAGCGGTACTCTAATAGTACTGCAAATATCTAAATAGGTGGGTAGCGTTCTGAAAAGGAAGTGTCTCGAATGTTTTAGAACATTATCAATCACAATATTATGGAGGAGTTCATTCAGCTTTGCGAGATTCGTTTCTCTTTGTCTTTTTCTTTAGTTGCCGTAAATACATACATACATACACATATCACGCCTATAATTCCTTGCGGGGTAGGCGGAGCGTAAACAGCCGCAAAAATCGGCTATTTACACCACGTCTGACATATATTTGAGGGTCATTCGGAAAATTGTGTATCGCTATAGTGACAAGTTGTCAGCCCATCGCCTAAAATTGCAATACACCCCCTCGTGTCCCTTAGTCGCCTCTTACGACTCCCACGGGAAAGAAATGGGGTGATGCTATTCTAAGCCGGCATCACACGGCAGTTAATCACAAGCCGTAAATAATTGAAATATTGTGGTCCTTAACCTTTCAGGACTCGGTAGGTACTTGAACCTGTTTTCTGAGACAACTAGGTGAACTTTATAATCTGTACTCTACATTCTACAATCTGTCTTAGAAATGCCGTGTGATGTCGGTTTAGAACAGCATCACCCCATTTCTTTCCCGTGGGTGTCGTAAGAGGCGACTAAGGAAATCGAGGGTTACATGTGCATTGCAACTTTAGGCGATGGGCTGACAACCTGTCACTATGGAGAGACACAATTTTCGAACGCCCTCAAATGTTTGTCAGACACGGCGCAAATGTCAGTTTTATGGCCGTTTACGCTCTGCCTACCCCGCTAGTCACAGAAAACTTTTTTTTTCCAAGGAGAAGACTCTTAAATTCAAACTATAGCGTCTGCTATAAAATCTACACGATAACAATTCGATACCCGAATCTACAAGAGAAATCGTTTATAGGACTGCCAAAGTCATATGGAATGGTATGGCCAGCGTGGCGGCGGAGCGGCAACGTCGCACTATTCATGAAGGCGTATGGGGGGTATAGTTCGAAGTGGGGAAGAGGGGGGGGTGTAGCAACAGGCGCCGCGGCCACGTGCTACGCGGCCTTGCCACTGCCTGCCGCGCCGCCGTCAAAGCTTCGCGCCTTTTTTTAGATAACAGCCTCTAATCGGTTACCCACGTACAATCTCAGATTACGCAATTTTAGTTTCATATTAGGTATCCTAAAATTTTGAGTGACCTAATGCACAAACATAAAGACGACACGAGCGCGAGGATGACGTTGTAGATGTTCGATATTCACGCAATTTTCTACACGACCATCAAGGAATACAGTGATTATTATCAGAACTCTACCGATCCTAAGCGCGTTCATTGCCATTTAGTTCTGCTATTTGGCGTTACATCATCAGGGAAATAGGGCATCAGTTATACAACTAGCGCGGCGCGGCGGTCCCTCGGGCGAAGGTCGTCTAAACGTTAATGACTTCCGCGTGGAATCTTATCTACATACACACACACATAACTAACACACACACACGCCTCATAAAAGCAATACTTACACGAGTGGACACGAGTAAGTTGATGAGAACGTCGCTTTGATGTGTAAAACAGGCTACAATTATTATTTTGTATCTTTCAGTCTGGTACGCCGCGTGACATTAATAAGTAGGCAGGTAGATATCTATCCAACAGTGGTTTATCGATATTATTATGTAATTTCAAACATGATGATGATAACAGCTTGGTTGGGTTCTAATTTAGTTGTCAATTTATAACTTGGTACGTAAATATCATGTAAATACTGAGGTCAATTCGGGAAAAACCTCTAAATAAAATTTGCGCTTTCGGTTTCCATTAAATAGGTTTAGAAAAGGATAGGAGATATTGAAGTCATATTATGTCTTATTTGATGCAAGATCCGCGTTATCTGTCAAATAATGCAACGATCAAAACAAATGGCGACGAAATTGAGTAGCATTGGCATAGAACCCAATTGACATTTTTTAACATGACATGACTTTGATATCTACGTTTTAAGTGCCTATTTCTATACCTATTTGAAGTTTAGTGGCAGTGATAATTTAAGGCAAGAGGTTTTTTCCCTAGTTGAGACTGCTACTACTGGTATAATAGTAGTTTATGCAACTGTCGTATAATGGGGGTCATTAGAATGCGAGTGTCTGTTTATCACACGAGGCGCAGCCGAGTGTGATAATAGTTTGACACGAGCATTCTAATGCCTAATTATAGCAGTTGCATACACTATTTTATCTACACTCTCCAAAAAAACTCAGAAACACTTTTCTAAACGTACGCACCGGCCATTGCAAGGCCCGATACAAGGACAAATTCAATACGAGAACGTAATATGGCTTGATATGAATTTTTAAAAATCTATACTTTAGCAGTTGTTTAGATGTGGAGTCTTAACAATAACTTAACTAAACAACTGAACAACATCTGAACAACATCTGAACAACAACTGAACAACATCTGAACAACAACTGAACAACATCTGAACAACATCGAAACAACAACTGAACAACATCTGTACAACAACTGAACAACATCTGAACAACATCTGTACAACAACTGAACAACAACTGAACAACATCGGAATAACATCTGAACCACGACTAATCAACATCTGAACAACAACAGAACAAAAACCTATTAAAACAACTGAACAACATCCGAAAAATTACCGTACAACAACAACTGTCAGGTGCGGCGGAAGATAGCGATTTGAGTATTGGAAAAAAAAACTTCGTTTCATTTCTCAACTTTATCGTATTAAGAGTTTTGTCATTAAGTCATTACGCTTCTGTAATTTATAGTAAACCCTAGTTTTTATACGCAGAATGCATAAAGTAGGTCATTATGCATCTGTTTTCGAATTCATAATTCGAACATTATGAGACGAGTGTATATAAAAATGTTTTTTTTATTTGTTCAATTTTTTTTTGCGTTGGTTCCTTATCATTTGGCATTATGTGACACTGATTTAACAAAATGTGTTTGTTATACAGTAAGTATGTGATTTAAAAATGTATAAAAGTTGCAAGATATAATTTGGAACTAACACTTCTGAGTAGGTTACAAATTTACAAAATATATAATATCTTGTGTGATGCCGGCTTAGAATAGCATCAGCCCATTTCTTCACTTAGGGACTCAAGGATGTGTAATGCAATTATAAGCGATTGGCTGACAAGTCACTATGGCGATACACTATTTTCCGAATGAACCATGATGTTTGTCAGACGTGGCGTAAAGTCTGCCTACCCCGCAAGGATTAAAGGCGTGGTATGCGTATGTATGTATGTAACTGAACATAAATAAACTTATTGTCATCGTCATCTCGCAGCCCTTGTTCCAATTCATTCAGGGGTAGGGCGATCAGTGAACGTACCTATACATAATGTATATGCAAGCATAATAATAATATAGGATGTATTATATAGGAAATATTTTAAAGAATGTCCCAGTCCATGAAACTGAACAACATTCTCCATGGAACATAGGTCGCAATATGAAAAATATAATTTGGACCTCCCATACATATTAACCCGGGCGGCTGAAATATTTTGTAAAGCAGGTCCAATTTCATTTTACATATTTCGCCCTATGTTCATAACGAAATTATTTAGATACCCACTGTACTTATTGTAAATTAAAGAGAATCAGCATATGTTATGAAACTACAGGCTATAAGTCTACAGGTGAAATTATTAGTACATTGCGTAGCCGGTTACTATGCCTAGTATCTTAAAGGCTGACCGATTACGCAATCAACGTCGAATTTCATTTGTAAATGCGCGCTTCGGAGGGCACGATAAGCCGTCGGTCCCGGTCGCTGTCAGTGATTATTTAGACCGCGGTCGTTACACAACCATGTCAGAGGGCTACTACTAGTAGTAGGCGGTTGAAAAAAAAAACTCTACGTTGGCCGACTCGGTGTCCCTGGTCCCACACGAAAAGAAGAAGACCTGTAAAATTGTAGCTTGTAGTTTTATAATATCGGGCACAGATAATGATAACATAAATATCGTTGCAGAAGTCTTATCAAATAATAATGTAGCGTTTGATGAGATAAGGGCTTTTATTAGATCTAGATATATACGCGAAATCTTTGTGAACGACCTTGTTCTAAAACAGTATAATCTAATGGAATATTTCTCGAGACTGTAAACTATTGATAAGGCACATGTGACCACAATATATCGTAAAAGACATAATATGCTAAGGAAGATTTACTTCTAAGGGAACGAAAAGTTCTCTAGCGAATTCCTTTCAGAATCGCAAACGTTGCGAATAAAATATTTAACAACAGAATTCCAAAAGAGAAAGTAAATTTCGAACGGAAAGTTCCCACTGCAACATTTTCTGTTCGCAACGTAGTTACTAAGTTGGCAGACGGTTTCCCCTGCCAACCTATAAATATACATTGCACCAATAAATTCTGCGGAATTAAAAAAGAACCTGCACTTCAGAAGCCGATTTTATTCGTCAAACGCATTTGGAAGTAACTTTATGCAGAACTTGTGGAAACGCCTGCATCCCGATCTTGGGCTTCGTCCAAGAATATCGCTTATTGAAAGTAAAGTGAATTCGTACTTACGCGTCATTTTCCGTAAACATCATTACTTTAACGCCGTGTGATGCTGGCTTAGACTAGCATCACCCCATTTCTTTCCCGTGTGTGTCGTAAAAAGCGACGAAGGGACTCGAGGGTGTGTATTGCAATTTTAGGCGATGGGCTGACACAATACACAATTTTCCGAATGACCCTCAAATGTTTGTCACACGTTTTTTGCGTCCGTTTACGCTATGCCTACCCCGCAATGAATGAAGGCGTGATATATGTATTTATGTATCATTACCTTAGATGAAAGATTGGTCCTCGCTGTCGCTCAAACGAACCAATCATTTATCTAAGATCATTGCATTATTTTGGTTATTTTATTTTGTACTGTGTACAAAGTTGATGATTCATATTTAGTTTAATCTAGCAGTTTATGATTCATAATGCGTTTATTTTGCATAAGTCCCTATACGTATTTCTAAAATTATGTAACAACGTACGGATTGTACCCGCTTCTCACTGTTTTCCCGTGGGAACAAGACGTTTTCCCGGCATCTTAACCTTCCTCCTGAAATAGAGGTACTATCTAGGCACTAAGGCTTTACACTTTAATTCAGCTTTTAATAATGAGGTTCATAATCACTATATTTTAACTTATAACACTTTATATTACTTTATATAGATACTTTATTCTGAAATTTCTAACCACTTTTTTTCTGATTTGTTTCAGGTAATTATAATAATAAGAGAACTGATAAACCATCGGAGGCCCTTGGAAAATATCAAAACATTCTGTGTAAGCATTTTATTTTAATGTGACAACATTTGAAATATATGAAGAAACACATTGTTATATTGAAAACCCGTGGGAACCGTCAGGTGTTACTGTGTTATAATAGAATCGTCCAGCCGTTATCAAAGATAGGGTTTTTGTAACAAATTTCATTTGAATATATACCGGCCTACAGCTTTTGATGTATACTACCTACGCGAAAAGCTCAATAGCAAAATGGAAATGTTTATGTAAAATAAGGGTTTTTCATCAGTCACCATTTCAAAATTCAAGTAAAGGTCAGCTAAAAGGTCACAAATTATCAATATCGGTTTGAACATGAACATGAACATCAAACTACAAATTTACAATCGAACCATGCCATGCATCTCCAAATTTAAATAAAATACATCAAGTAACACTTTTCGGTTCAACTGATAAATTAAGTTGGCCATCACTCACAAAATCCAATTTCTTTCATACGCCATCACTCAAAAAAGGCAATTAATAAATTGAAGCAGTTGAACGAACAGCCTTTGCCACATATACGAAACGTGCATACTAAGTGCATTAGTCGAATTAGTGCAGTGAGGCGTGGCAAAAAATTCAATTTACTCCGGGCATCGTCCGCTGAAAAAAAGCCAAGATGGACGGTAAAAATTATATCCGTTTTCTCCGGAAAACCGGCAGAATATTGATGCAGACTCCTCTAAGCTAAGAGGATTAATTCGTTCATAGAGAATTTGTGTTGATTTGCCCGGCTTTGTTAAAGTTACGAACGACTACCTACATAGCATACTTCACTACATACTACATAGTATAAAGTAAAGTCGCTTCCCGCGTCTGTCCCTATGTCTGTTTGTTTGTATATATGCTTAAGTCTTCATAACCACCTAACGAAACTGAATGTTTTTGAAAGAAAGAGTGATTCAAAAGGATGGTTTTTATGTATGATTTATGTCGGAAGAAAATCTGTTTCCCGTGGGAAATAGGTTAGCAGCGGGAGAAACCGCTGGCCGGGCCGCTGGTGTAGGATAAATAAAATGCTAGATATACTTTGCCTATTATATGTAGAAGATGGAACCTAATAGGATATCCTTGGACCTCATGAGGCTATTAGAATGAAGTCGTGTTAAATAAAAAAAAACGCGGAAAGCACTGAAGGAAGTGAGCTAACTTGTCCACAAAAACCTTACAAGGTTGTCATGTTAATAAAAAGGGCCAAAACTTGTTTTAAAGCGAACAAAAGTCCTTCAAAGTTACATAATCGATAAAAAATCGCTAGACAAATGTTTCCGTGTGATGAAATTGATTGTTTTACTGGGCCTTGTTTTAGCACAATAAATCTTAATTAAACTTAAGCATCCATACCGAAAATAAGATTGAATAATGGTTACTGTTACTAATTATTATTTCCAGGAGTAACTTCGTTGCATGTTAATAACTTGACTATGTGCATACATATATACACATATCACGCCTTTCTTCCTTGCGAGGGAGGCACAGTGCTAACGGCCGTAAAAAACGTTCACTATCGCCACATCCGACAAATATTCGAAGACCGTTTTAATAAATATAAATGAATAAATAATGAACTTTTATTTCAAAATCAGCGCAAGTTTTTAACACTAAAATCCGCCGAACAATCGTGTATCACTATTGTGACATGTTGTCTGCCTGTCGCCTACAATAGTAATACACATGACACCCTCGAGTCCCTTAGTCACCTTTTGTGACACCCGCTTGAAATAAATGGGGTAATGCTATTCTCATATAGGCACATTTCTATGTCTGGAGTCAAACCTATCAAAATGAAAAAAAGTAATGATGCATATATACGGGGTGTAAAGGATAACACACATCTGTGTACTAATAGGGCATGCACAACATGAAACTGAACAACTTTTTCCTAGGAACATACCTATGTCAGTAACAGACAAAGAAAAACGACCTCAGATACAAAGTCATGATTAGCTGACTCTTACTGCGCGAAGTCAAGCAATTTTGACGTTCCCTGAAATATGTACCTATGGGAAGTTGTTCAGTTGCATAGTCTTAATCCATCATTTTAGTGAGGGCTGTTTCCTACACCCTGTATTAAAAAAAACTGATCGTAATTATCGCATTAAATCCAATTTTTTTACGATCATCAATAAATAGTATAAAATGAAGTCGCTTCCCGTGTCCCTATGTCCCTTAATGCTTAGATCTATAAAAGTACGCAACGGATTTTGATGCAGATTTATTGAGTAGATGGAGAGATTCAAGAGAAAGATTTTTACGTATAATTCATGCCGGGAAAAGGTCTTTTTCTATTTAATCAAAAGCCGCTAGTTTATATTATATTCAAAAGTCAACTGAACATGAATACTAGCTGCTTTGAAAAGTATCAGCAGTTGAAACTGAGTTGAAACCAAGACATTAGCCGGGCGCATTATACCCGGGAAGCTATAAAACGGCTTCACTGATGTTCCTGGGGATTTTTACAATCGTTCCCAGGCCTTATTCACCCACACTCGATGTCACATTATGGTACACCCTTCAATTTATGGCAGTTTATGGTGATTCCCCACTCTTTGTCTACGGACGTATTTACATATTCATACGTTTAACGGCCTATGTGCTACAACTATTGCGTCTAGCTATAAATTTGGCGCTATAAATATTTTATATTGGACGTTATTCTGTCGCGTTTACTTTTCACTAATGTCGTTTTATGTGACATATAATCATGTTTCTTTTCCTTTGATTTTCCTTTGGAATGCCTTCCGTATTCGTTTTCTTTGCCATTAAAAATAAAATAAAAAATACTTATATTTTCTACAAAGCTAATTCAATCTATACAAGACATGAGTTCAAACTCTGACATCAGGGAGTCGTTCGTTGACTTGGAGTCCTACACGATAAGACGAAGAACGAACACGATAAGGCAACTAAGTTTTTTTTTTTTAAACTTTCATTTTTTTTACATTTCATTTTCAAGGTTCAAATTAGTAGGCAAAAAAAAATCAAGGCAAAAAAGGGTTGCAGGCGTTGTACACAACCAACGCCTGCAACCCTTTTTTGCCTTGATTTTTTTTTTAAAGCAAGCGAATATACATTTATTACGACGACTAAGTGTTTGCTACGACGTAGCAAAATCGTAGCAACGATGCATGAAGAGGGCAAGCTTCCCTTACAGTATTCTACGCATACAAAATTTGACGAGTTCGCCACACATAATATCAAGAAAGATATACACACATAGGGTAATTTAGCTGGTTGACCGGACACCAGTAGCTATCGGACACAGCCCAGTTATTTGCGCCGAAGATGAAAACTTTAAGTAAATTATAAGAAAAGTCAGTTTCTTTCAAAACTTTTCGACTATTCCCATCACATTTGAATTAGTTAGCATTATAACTGCTCCAGTGTCTCGTCAATTGACCTCTTAAAATTTGCGAGTGCGGTTGTGTGCACATACAGTGAAAAAATCTTGGAGCAACGCATTTTTCGAGGTAAGATACAGCGTTGTTTATAATTTATTGGATATAAATATTGACATAGTGTGACTATTTGTGATTCTAATTTACGTCAATTTCATTAAAAAGCTTGAAATTTTCAATATTTAGCATTAAAATTAGATGTCCGGATAACTAGAAGCAATTTTCGGGGAAATTTAGCTATCGGCCTACTGGTCGATAGCTAGCTGATAAACATTCAATTTACATCCTTTTTTTCATTACATTTTGAAAAGCTTCAGATGTATTATATAATTTCAAGCGTTCTAATATCCAAAGGCAACGGTTTAGTTAACAGGCGGCCATGCACCTTCATACAATAATTTAAAATAAATAAACTTTAAAATATTTTAAAATTGACGGCCGACAGCTAAATTTGTACATTTTAGCTATCGGCATAGAGTTTACTAATGTGGCCGGGAACCAAACACCTTATTTTTGGTTTCCGGCCATTCAATTAGTGTTACTATTACAATTTATTAGTAAGTTTCTTTTGTAAGACGATTTTACGAAGCAGAATATTATTTTCTACTTAGTTTTGATTATTAATAATGGCTTATCATGTTTTGAACTATGGCAAAAACATAAATATTGAATAAGAAAATGATCATGAGATTTACATTTAATTTTTTATTGAAAACCCATCCTTACTTGTCAGCACTAAGACTTATTTTTCAACGCCTTACATGGTGGCCGAAAAATAGTTGTTTTAGCGGGCGAAAACTGAATGTTCTGTCCGATAACCCCCTAATTCGCTCATTTCAGATATTTTATAGTTTTATTTATTTTTAAAGCATTTTTGAATAATAGGGGTTTTTTAAACTAAAACTACAATATCTTCTGATTACAAAATCATTTTATGCTTTCGCCTCGTCTAAATATTTGATACAAATATATTATCTACAAGTCAAAAATTCGCAAGATTGGCCGATAACCCCCTAAATTACCCTATAGGGTCATATTAAATTCAGTGTTAATATTTTCAGGCTGAGTTCTACTCATAAAACTGAACAACTTTTAGTAAATATAGTAACCAGTTTAAAGTTTTACCAGTAAACATAGGTCGATAAATTAAATAAACAATTTGGACCTCCCAAACAAAGAGACACGTAAAAAAAATGTATGGGAAGTAATTTTTTCAATATTTTGTTGTTGTTCAGTTTTACGAGGAGAACTCACCCTAAAAATATTTGCACTGAATTTTATAGTAAATACATACATACATACATACACATACCACGCCTAAAGTCCATTGTGGAGTAGGCAGAGCGTAAACGGCCGCAAAAAACGCCGCGATTCAATAGTACCTTACATGGACCAGTACCTTATATATAATTAATTGGTGAACTGGTTTTTCCTCATAAATGCATGAAGAGTCAGTAAATTTTACTTCTTTAGTTGGGAACTTCTAGGTGATGTAGCACAGATAAGGTAATAATACTTACTCGCGTAACAGATACGAGTACATCACTGCCATACAATTAATGTGGAAATTCCCACGCTCATTCAAAACTTCAAAATCACCAAATATATTAATCTATCTCATCATAAGATCACCCTTAAGATTGCACTTTCGGAATTGCAGTCGTCAGTAGGCATGCACACACATGAGAGGTCAAAATCGTGACTGATGGAGTAGATGGAGGGCTAAAGTACCGCCGTTTCAATAAGTCGTATTTTAAAGCTGTCAGATTCGTGATAATACTATGGCAGAGGGTCCATTTTCCTTTATTGACATCTCTTTTAGTATGGAGATGACAGCTGTCAAATACGACTTATTGGAACGGCGGTACTTTAGGTTGTAGTATCTAACGTGTACCTACGCCTCAATCCGCACCAATATCCCCCAAAGTTCATTGACCTACAATAGTTTGAGGTGATTGCACTTTATCTCCAGTATTAATCGTAATTAGCTCGGTGTAGCGGACTGCGCAGTGTCACCCCTAGGACCTTGATCAGGAGTTCGTTGACCGCAGTCGACCACGGATTCTAGTATTACATTTGAATGTTTAAAGAAAGAATAAGGAAAGATGATGAACAACGAGGAGATTATCCGACAGAAGACCAAAGTAGCGGATATGACTAAAGACTTGGAAGTGTAGGTAATTGAAGTGGCATGGGGATGGGCACATCTGTCGTAGAACCGATGAGCAGTGGAGTATGCAAGGTTTAGAGTGCAGGCCACGCCTCGGCAAGTGTAGCGTTAGACAAGCTCCGGCCAGATGAACCGATGAGTTAAAATAGGCGGCTGGTAGCGACTGGATGGCGAAAACGGGAGATCGCGCCCTATGGCGCACCCTGGGGGCCTACGTCCATCAGTGGACTGCAATAGGCTGATGTATGTATGTATGACTAATAAAGAGATACTGACCCAATAGTGGACAGTAGTACCGCGCCACACAAACATTCTTACTTCACACGCAAACTGTAAACAAACGTGTACAGAAAATCTGGAAATACCTGAAATCCGGACCGAGATGGCACATTTAAATGTATCATAACATTGCCTCTACCTGGCAGGGAATCCAAAAGTGAACTATCTTCACAGAAGTGTGTAGTAAATGACCCAACCACAGAGGCCAAGTGGGAGAAACTGCCTCAATCCATACATTATTAGATAATAATAATAATATTAAATATCCTGGACAATTCAGCGTCATCTAGCCCCAAACGAAGCAAAGTTTGTACTATGGGAACTAGATAGCTGATATTAATATTTAAATACTTTTTTAATACATAGAAACATCCACAATAAACACAAATATCTGAAAATGACTTAATAAACATATGTGTGTTGTGGGGATCGAACCCACGACCCTAGGCGTAGCAGGCAGGGGTACTATCCGCTACACCATCGGGCCAGTCGATTCAATTTTAGGGCGATTGAAAATGCATTCGCACCATCTGATCGGGTGAAGACGCGCTGCACTCAGTGTCACCTAAAAGACCTTGGCCAATCAGTACGTTGCCCCGACTACTTGGTTAGTTACGTCTGTTTGCTTATAATGAGTCTTACACCTATTTATAGACAATGAACACCTACTGATGCTAACACGAACGCCTTTTACATCCGATAATAGTGTGAACATTTGGTGCGTTGAAATTTGTTTGTAAAAAATGAATAACCTATTTTCAATGTACTCGAGTCTGATTTCGTTTTTGTATACCTAGGTACTTACTCTGCCGTGTGATGCCGTCTTAGAATAGCATCACCCATGTCTTTACCGCGTTTGTCGTAAAAGGCGACTAAGGAATTTTTCATGTGTATTTCTATTTAACGCGACAGGCTGAAAACATGTTACTATAGTTATGCACAATTTTTCTGAAACAGGCCTCAAATATTTATCAAACGTGGCGATAGTTAACGCTCTGCGTACCCCGCAAGGGATATAGGCATGATATGTGTAATAATCTATACCTACTTATTTTATTATTTTTTGTGCTGTCGTGTTATCTAGGCTCCGAGAGGCACCGGCGCTCAGGGAGCCAAGGTAACCGCAGGTGAATACTTATAGCTAAGTATTTGTAGAGTGGTCTCGCGAACACGAGTGCCTGTGACCCCGGAGGGCGTGAGTGAGTAAGTGTGGGTAGAGTGTCCTGTGTGTAGGCACCCTAGCAAGCCTCGCGCCCGCACGCTAAGTGAGGGGCCGAGGGAGTAAAAGAGGGAACGTAAACGATAAGGCTTTATTAAAGAATTAACAGATAACCACCTCCTGATACGAAAACCTAAATTATAACCTGGCCACTCACACAGAAGGTAACGGCGGCAAGTCCAGCGCGAGGAGCGTCTTCGCAGCAGCTGTATCTTCAATCCGACGAGGCGTAGGCGCTTGAGGGGAGACTTTTAAGCTTCCGTCACTTGAGGGGAGACTTTTAGGACTAAAATAGACTGTTACAGTGGTTACTCAGTGAGAGACCATACCGGGAGTCTTCGAGATCACAACTTAGAGTCCAGACCAAACTGATCCCCTAGCTGCTTGACGTGGCTTTTATACCCTCGTCTGACGCTGACTGTCACAGTCTTCATTTCGATAGTCATGTTCATTTCCAGAAGCTTCGATGACGATCGCGCTCTTCATTTCGATCGTCATCCTCTTCGGTTCTAGAATCTTCGACGATCGTCGACCTCGTCAGCCGTCATTTTGAGATCATGGAACTTGTCAGTGGCCAGTCGTCGCTGTCCATGGAGATCTGTTGGCATCTCATGTTAGCTTGATGATGAGGTGGTTATGAGGATGGCTCCGAGGCACGCTGGAGGGCTCGGGACCTCAGTTCCTCCGGAGGGAGAGGGAGAGGGAGAGTGCCAGGCGTAGTAAATTTAGATACAAGTACCAGGAGGTCAGAAAATACGAAGAGGTAGATCAATGTATAATAACTTTTTAGTAGAAAGCTACGCGGCTCTATGATGTATAGATAGCCGTCAACTTTGAGAGGTTGACATAACATCAAGAAAGTAAACAAACAAATTGATAAAATAAAATGGATTTCAGGAAATATTTAGAAAAATGGTAGTAATTGTAGCAGAATGCTACATTTCCTCGGCCCCTCACTTAGCGTGCGGGCGCGAGGCTTGCTAGGGTGCCTACACACAGGACACTCTACCCACACTTACTCACGCCCTCCGGGGTCACAGGCACTCGTGTTCGCGAGACCACTCTACAAATACTTAGCTATAAGTATTCACCTGCGGTTACCTTGGCTCCCTGAGCGCCGGTGCCTCTCGGAGCCTAGATAACACGACAGTGCATACGAAATCGGTGCGATTAATGAACCGGTGAACGCTGGTGTCAAAGATTTAAAACATTAAATTGATCATGATTTCATTTAGATATATTTTAATTTCTTATAATCATCAAATCCGGGTGACCTTTTTACTGACATGATTTTTTATATTATAGCTTACCTACCTATTTAACCTGCTGGAAAAATGTAATATTCAAGAATATTTTTTAATTTAAGTTGGAACGCTTTAGATAGGTATGTTGTCAGGTTCGACTGTTTTTTTTGCATGCTACTATTCTTTTGATGTTCGCCGTGTGATGTCAGCTTAGAAAAGCATCATCCCATTTCTTTTGGGGTCTCGTAATAGGCGACTAAGAGACTCGAGGGTGAGACGTGTAATGCAAATTTACGCAATGGGCTGACAATCTAATACACAATGTTCTGAATGTCCCTCAAATATTTGTCAAACTTGGTGAAAATGATCGTTTTTTACGACCGTTTACGCTCTGCCTCACCCTCTAGGTGTACAGGCGTGGTACATGTACGTATATACAAATCGTCTAACTCGTAGAACGGCTATGGATTTTGCTTCTATCAACTGCGCATTAGATTTTAATTGCTTGATAGTTGTGGGTCTTAGGACAATTCATAACGTGTTTGGTAATATTGCATTTAAAACGAACACTTAAGGGGATTCCAGTGTAAAACTAGCGCCCTCATCACTTAAAAATTCATGCACAAATAAGTACACATATCACGCTATTGCCACATCTGACAATTACTTATTTGATACAGGTTTAACCTAGTGCGAGGTACGCTAGTGTCTGTTTATTAGTTGAAGCATTTTCTTTTAATACGTTTTTTGTATTTGTATATGAGCTTAGTTCAGTTGCGGCTTTGCGACTTGAAAGTCTTTATACAGGTTGTAAGGGACAGCCTGCCGAATACTCATAGGGTGCATTCAGACCGTGAAAATGAAAAACTTCCCGTGAAAAATATTTCAGGAAACGTCAAAAAAAATTGGTAGTTGTAATAGTAAATGCAGTCAGCTGATCTTGATTTTGTTGGGAGGTCAAATGTTTTTTGTCGTTTCCTGACATATGTTTCGGGAAAAGTTGTTCAGATTTATGGTCTGCATAAACCAGTATTCGGAAGACGGTCCCTTACATCCCGTATACTTTCAAGACGAATCTTAACAAAATAATACTATTACTACTTATTACTACTACAATTATTGTAGAAAATCTGATTCCACGATGGAACTAAACGTATTCGGAGGACTGTCCCTTACACCCCGTATACTTTCAAGACAAATCTTAGCAATTATTTTAGAAAATCAAATTTCCGCAATGGAAATGGTATGTTTCGATAGTTGCGCAGGTTGGCATAGCTCATACTCATGAGCAGTGATCGGCAGTCGGCATTCGTTCGAGTCAAGGCCGTACGCGAGCATCCGGCTGGCTGTTGCCAACTGCCACCGGGCATGCGGGCATCGGTGTTGCCAGATAAACGTCTCGCGTTCTCCCAATGTCTCATATGTAAAATTGTTTGAAGCAAAAATTCCACTGATAAAATTATAAATAATTGTGAAATAGAAAGTCTTGCGATATCCTCAAATAATACCATAATTGCCTTTAAGTTATGTTATCAAGAAAAAATCACACATTTAAGCATCCTATATTTCTGAACTGCCTACAAAAATACTGTCCCTAAAATTATCCCCCATTGCTTATATTAAAATTGGGATTTTCTCCCTAATCTGGCATCACTGTCGGCGCAAACGCCGCTAGGGCGCCGGCGTGTTTCATCTGCGCAGTGTTGAGATACGGGCTTCGTTGGTGGGGGTAATGAGCGTACAGTCACATTTACTATGCGTGCTTTTATTTAACCTACGTTTTAGTATTTGGCCATTGACTTTCTATTTTACGTTGATGAAACAACTTTTTATGAACGTGCACTGGCTTCTACGAGCAAACGGGCAAGTGCGATCAGACTAATATAAGCTTTATTCTTATTACACATTTAGTTCTTTTTAGAAACTAAAAATGGGTCGCGCGGTCGAACAGCACTGAATTTACGCCGGTCATTAATTGGTACTTTTGTCGTAGCTTCGTAGACGTTGGCTACGGCGTAGCAAGGGTCAACAAAATAGTATATAACCAAGTCAAACAAGCAAGTTCTATTCGTGATAATTTGTTAAGTTAGACTACAAAAAAGTGTAATGTCAGTTTGTCCTATTTCTGAGGTACGCATGGTAAAATAGTAGCCATTACTATGAAGGATGTCGTTTCTGTAGAGCACAAGGGTTTGAGAACAATTTCACCTCCATCGCTATTGACCTCACTTTGTTCAACTTATACACTTACTAATCTAATCGTTTCTTGAGTGGTTTAAATTATTAACACTGTCACTGCCAAGGCTTCATACTTGCATGCCCTGAATGTTTAATGGAACTAAGTTTAACGGACGATTTTCCTAATGATTAGTAATTGGGACGATTTGTACAAATTACTTGGACACTCATTCCTTATGTATGCAGAAAGCTTTTAAGCATTTTTATGTCTCTACCAGCCATCAAGTTTTAGAGCGTAATAAGTAATGCATACTTAGAAATCAACAAGCTCAACGAAATAAATATTCATATCATCATTCGATTGAGATATGCAATGATTATTACTTACTAGCTGTTACCCGCGGTGTTATCCGCATAAGTTGTGATAAAATCTATGCTGTGTTAATCCATGCTGCCGTCTATATGTGTGTCAAATTTCAATACAATCGGTTCAGTAGGTTTTGCGTGAAGAAATAACAAACAGACAACCAAACCTACAAAATTTGGCATTTATAGTAGTAGGATTTCGGATACGATCGGCAGTCTTTTCCGAAATAATTGAATATAATGTTTTTTTTTTCACTAACCTTTCCTTCGCAGTTTTTTCAAATTTTTCAATTTTATATGATCCTATAAAAAACATTCCGAGTGTAGCTCATATAGAAATAAAAGTTTATTTCGTGTGTGTGACTGTAAATGGCTCAATGGTTTATTTTTGTACTAAAACTCGAATCATATTTTATGGATTCCAAAATCATTAAAGTTTTATGGGACACTAGTGTTTTCATCAGGCAAATTTAGTTTTCTCAGCTTCCGTAACAGGTTTTCAGATGTATCTTTTAGTCAAGTTGCGCCACCAATTATAATAAATATGTTTCACTCCAAATGCTTTTCCATGAAATAAAGCATTTCTTATCTAAAATTACTTACGAACCGAATATTGTTCCATAAGTTTTTATAATTTACAACAGAAGCTTTTTTTGAAAACTTGCAAAATTTTCAAGCGCGCTCACGATTTGAAATTGTGACTTTCGTCATCACAAGTGGCTATGCCTCTTCCATCTGGGCTACCGCGGCTCTGTTAAAACTTTATCATAAGACTACATAACTTTACATAGTAACAATAATTGTTATGAATTTACCTATTTTCAATAATAATTTAGTAGAATTTATGAACTTTAATATCTATTGGCGCTTCTCAGCTAAGGGATACCAAAACTTCAGCGTCGGAATCATAGTCGAGTAACATTCAGTGAAATTCCAGCGAAGGGTGGAATAAAAAGTTTGCTGTGATTGGAGGAAATAAAAACTAAAAAGAGTTGTCATATTTTACCAAGTTCCTGTTATGATCGGTAAACTCTAGGTGGGTCGTAGCATTTAATAAATTAAACCATCAGCTGAAGCTTAGATAGCGGCTTATTGCACCGCCTTGTCAGAATGACGCAATCTGCAGTTCAGAACATATAGCTTGAGCCCTGTGACAGGTGGCAGATTCATAAAAAAATTATTTTGTCCTTTTCACTCTCACTTGGTTTCCTATCTAGCTACCTCCTGTCAAGGGAATCATTCTATAATTTACAGACTTAAAACGAATGATCTTTACCTATAATTCTTCTTGTATTCAAAATGGCGAAAAACATGATGACAAAGATTCTTCTCAAACGCTGGAGTTCTATTTCCAAAATGGCATATTTCGTATTTTGTTAATTGTTATTTTCGATCATTTAGCATTAAATAATTGGATAACCAACAATTTTGCGCCTATTCACCAAAAGCGTCACCTATTTTACCATTACATTCACTTTTGAGTGTGTTAAGGGAAAAGTAGATTAAAAGAGTGCCTAAGTCTTTCTTAAGCTCAGTTCTTAAGATAAACTAGATGGAAAAATGAAGATCTTAAGCATTTTCTTACTCTTATATTTTCCCAAAGATAAAACGGATACGTATAACAGTAGGTAGATGCCAATTTTTTTGCAAACCCGCTTTACCCGGAACTCTTTTATTCGTCTAATCCGATCCTTACGTCGGTTGCTAAGCACGGGTCGCACTTAGCGTTCTTTTTAAACTTTGCTCAGTTACTCGAAGTTTCCTCTTGCTGTAACATTTTACCGGAGTTCTCCCCCCCCTCCTCTTCCCGATCACATCGAGTTAATAAGTTCCCGATTCGATGGCACGCGTTTTAAACTTTTAGGACATGAGATAACAAGCTAAGAAAGGCGTCCGATTTGGCTAAGTCCGCTGATTCTGCCAAGTTTCGGTGTTGCCGTCGTTAAAATGTTTCTGCGATGTCGCAAGTTTTATTAAATCGATTTGACGCGTATTGCATTATATTACTTTATTTTTTCCCGTATTTGTTGGAAGTGTAAACTTGTCTTTTAACGAAGCGCTGCTGTAGGATTGAGTAAAATACACTTTTATGTATTTGTCGCAATATTACGAATTTGTGATTTTTTACGCATAATTATTGTACAGATTAGATCATTGTTACAGTAGCACCATCCCAATAAGTCGTATTTGACAACTGTCATATTCATGCTGATACTATAGCAGAGGGTCCAGTTTAGTTTAATAACATCTCTCTTAGTGTGTAACTGACAGCTGCTGGTAGCTATAGATTTAATTTTAGATATTATGTACCTAACCTATCTAAAATAATAGCATTAATATCCTAAAACAACTATGACAGGTCATACATCAACAAACACTATTATATCAAAGGTGGCCCTTCGATCTGCGCTGCCACATTCCGTGTCAAACGGAAAGGCGATCTGTCGAATATACTTGTCGGAAAATTCGTCGAGACTTACGTAGAAACTGTAGGGACTTTCTGTTCGTTCAAATCTTATGATAATATTTTAGTTTCGATGTACAGTCAAGATCAGGCTGGGTTAGACACTCAAACTGCCAATGTAAGTCTTATGCGCGTGGCATAAGAACGATCCAAACTGACTAACCTAGCCTGATCCTATTGACTGTATTTATTTATTACTAATTTGAAAGCTTTTGTAAGAATTTTATTTATATTGTGAAATAATTTGTATAGAAAACAAAAGGATTTTTTGCGAAAGTTCGAAAATGGACAATTGTGGAACAACCCATTATTTAATTTTGACAGATTTAGTACACTCACGAGACGTTTTTTGCCATTACACCCTGTATGTCGGAAAATAAGTCGGAAAAGCTGGCATTTTCTTTTAATAGCCCTCAGCCCCCAGTGATTGGTTGAAAGACTTGAGTTGAGAATACATTGTTAGTACAACTAGCTACATTCTTACAAACAAAGAGCTCTATTGTGACGATAAGTGATGTCACTAAGCTGTTTTTTTTTACTGTACACTATCATATAATAAGGGAAAGATTAATTTTATTTTTAAGTATTCGATTATTAAAACTACTGAACCGATATTTTAAAAAATCACCTGCAATATATCTAAGTAACAATATGCTAATCAAACCGGAAAAACCGGGTAACACCGTGTAAAACCACTGGGTGAACCACTAGTCTACAATCTTATTTACTATTTATAGTAATTGACTGGCTCGATGGCGTGGCGCTAGTACTACTGCCTACTGACAAGGTCCTGGGTTCGATCCCCACAAGACATACATATTTGTTAAGTAAATTTTCAAATATTTGTGTTTAGTCAGGGTGTTTATTATGAAGGTATAATCTCCATAAATTTACAACAAATAGTAAGTATATACGCATTAATATCAGCTATAGTCCCTATTGTACAAGTATTGCTTAGTTTAGGGCTAGATGGCACTGTGTGAATTGTCCAAAATATTTATTTATTTCAACCCAGCCAACGATTACAGCCAGTTAAACGTTTCCTGCAATAAAATTCATTTTTGGCTAAACCAAACTCCCCTTGGTTAATTTAATCGCTTGGATTGGAAACGAGGGAATCATGAAAATGAAATTGTCAAAGAGATCCGTCGGTCGACTTGGGGAGCGCGAGAAACTATTGTAACGAGAAATTTTATGTTTCCGAGAAAAATATCTCGATTTTCTCACAAAATGGGAATCACTTACCATTTAAAGAAATTTGGATTTGTAATAATGAAACAATTAAGTAATTTATGACAGCCATGAATAAGTAAGTAAGTAAATAATGTTTATCGTACACGAATCCAGGATAATTGAAAACAGAAAATCTTAACCTAAAGTGCTCAAAGTAAGGTCTTATCGCTAAAATCGATCTATTCCAGACAACCTTTGTGTTGAGGAAAGTGGTAAAGAAAACAGAGCAGTGAAACAGAACAAAAAAAATTAAGCATAATAAGATATGCCGTGTGATGTCGGCTTAGAATAGCATCCCCATATTGCTTTAAAAAAAAATACAAAACGTTTATTTGGCAAAATATTTATTGCAAATGTGGTTGTGCACTGCCTTCCACACTAGGATTCCCTGTGTTGTGTCGTGTCTGTAAAATTTCCCGCGGTTATCATAAGAGGTGACTAAGGGCCGCGTGGGTTACATGTGTTTTGCAATATTTTAAAAGACAGGCTGACAGTCAGTAAAGTAAAGTAAAAGTAAGTAAAAAACACTTTATTGCACATTTAAAACACAAATAAAAGACAGGAAAACTTAAACTAAAAATGCGCAAAGGCGGCCTTATCGCTGAAAGCGATCTCTACCAGACAACCTTTGGGTGGAGGAGAAATCAAAGGGAAGAAGAGAGTAGTGCATAAATAAAGGTAAGATCAGACAGTGTAAGTACATTAATAAATATACTAAATCATACCATATTATAATATACTACAATATATAATATTATAAATAAATACAGATTATAATACATAAGTATAAATACATATTTATATATATGTATATATATATATATATATATATAAGTTAGATAGGATTGTAATCTAAGAATGCAATAGGATACAATACTAACTAGCGAACAGACTTTGTCATAAAATGTTGATGTACCTTAATTTTAAAGGTATCCAAAGAAGTACAGTGACGTATTTCTCGTGGCAACGCATTCCAAATGTGAGTGGCTTGTACTGTGAAAGATTCCTTGTAATAACCCGATCGCGTAAATGGAGCCTTCAAAACATTATCGAATTTAGTCAGCCACTATAGTGAAACACGAAATTTTTAAATTGATTCAATATATTTGTCTAACGTGGCGATAGCGATCGTATTTTTACGGCCGTTAGCGCCCAGCCTACCCCGCAAGGGATAAAGGCGTGATATGTATAGTAAGATAGACGGTTCAGTCGTGGTTCCGTCAGTAGGTACGCTCAATATTTTTTCTGGCGCGCACATAAATAACTTGGACCTAATAGTTTTCACCTATTACCGTGAGACCGAATTTATCGCTTTCCACTGTTGATTTATCTCGTACCTCGGATTAACTGCCCTAACTTGCGATAGTTAAGACTGCTATCTATGGTGTTTCAGGGAGAAAGCTCTTTCCTTTTATCTAAATTGGTCCACTCCCAATAAAGATTCGCCGACGACTCTCGTAAAGCATCCGTCCCATACGCTTCATTATGGGGCAAAGTTTCAGATATGATGGCAGCGTTTTATTGTCCACCGATGTCGCGAGATCTCTATCGATAATGGGTTCTGCGACGACACTAGTTCTAGTCAAGTTAAAACGGTGGACGACTCCCCCCGGCAGTAAACTCGAATTGCTTAAAAACTCTAAGCGTAAGTTCGTTCTTAAACGAAGTTTGGTAGAATGATATAATGTTGTCAGTCTTTTAAAGCTTTAAAAGTTACTACAAAAAAAAAACTGAGACATTTGACACAGCGCCACCTAGCCCAAACTAAGCAAAGCTTGTAGTAAGGAAACTAGATAACTGATATAATAAATAAATACTTCTTTGTAAATAAATACATACAATACATAGAAAACACCCAGACTCAACACAAAGATTTGAAGGTCGCTTAAAAATACTTGTTCTGTGTGGGGATCGAACCCACGACCCTCGGCGTAGCAACCACTACGCCATCGGGCCATCGTAGCTATGGAGAGTTAGTATGTTGCATAATTTAATGGAATAATCGGTTGAGATACAGATACTCCCCATTTTTTAATTTTACAAAAGCTCTACCTAGGAAATAATTTTGAGATTTTAAAGCTTAACTGTTTTACTCTATTAGATACGTTTAATTAAATTAAAAAAAGAAAGAACGAATTCTAAACGCACAGGTTTGAACTGTTACACTCAATGAAATTCTACAAATCCATTAAAACAAATGACTTGTAGACGACACTAATAAATGTCACTTCAGTAGTCGTACAAAATGCATTCACAAATTACGCTGAAAACTTAGTCGAGCGAGGCTTAGTTGGAGCCATATAACTATCTCGCTCGCACAATCACAACCAAAGTTTGCGAAGAGAGAGACACATAACTCTCGCATAATTGAATTTGTCATAAAAATTGAAAGTTCCTTCGTTCCAGGGCCGCACTTTGCGAACTAGTTTTAATCCATTCTCATTCGTAGGGAAGTTCTAATTTACCGGGAGTGGTAAGTTTGCAAACGCTCCTAGATACCCCAACTTTACTCCCGTACCCCGTTTCACCTTCGTGATGTAATAGTCTGGATTAAGATTAAAAGTGATTACGTTTTAGCGAAAAAACTTTGTTCGACATTCTTGTTAAGTTCAAATGGATGGCTCTATTCTCACTAGGTAAACAGTAAACGTCGGAAACCTTTAGTACCCCAGTTACAATAAAGTTTTGTAAGTTTTTATTAATTTCTACATACCCACCCACTATGTATGTACTTTATTTGGGGAAACATACAAGGATAACCTTTAATGCAAAGCATGGGATGACAAACGATGGGAGTCGTAAGAGGCGACTAAGAGACTCGAGAGTGTGTATTGGAATTTTAGGCGATGGGCTGACAACCTGTCACTATGGCGATACACAATTTTCCGATTGACCCTCAAATACTTGTCTGACGTGGCGCAAATGCCCTTTTTTTTGCGGCCGTTTACGCTCTGCCTACCCCGCAAGGGATTATATGCGTGATATGTGTGTGTTTGTTTGTAGATATATGCCTAATGACAGATTTTTTTTAATGTATTCCATTATTTTTATTTTTGTGTGTCTCTATACCCTAAAAGCGGAAAAAACCTACATACCTTAGAAATTCTAGAGTATCTATACTCCGCCTCAATCACCAGTTGAAAGAGTGCCAGGCCAAATAAATCAGCGTACGATATTCAGGTCTGACATTGTAACTTCGCAACAGTTTTATACGACAGAACTATGTCAATCTAACTTTTAAGATTATCACTTCCGCGCTTGCCTACTCTGTCTGCGTTACCTGCTTAGCGTCAGGGCTGCCACAGACAGAGAAAAATATGTTGAGGAATTTTTCGAAGTACCGAAGTACGAAGTAGTAAGCAACACTTTCAGTTACCAAATGAAACGAACGAGCCTTGTGATGCCTACTTAGAATAGTAATACCCCATTTTTTTCCCGCGGGTATCGTAGGACACGATTATGGGACTACAGGATTTCATGTGCATTACAATTTTAGGCGACAGACTGTCAACCTGTCACTATAGTCATACACGATTTATTTGAAACAGTAGTACTTTAATATTTGTCAGAAGTGGCAATAGCGACCGTGTTTTATGGCCGTTAGCGGCCTGCTTACCCCGCAAGGGATAAAAGCAATATGTGTAGTATGAAACGAACAAGGTACCTACTGGATTTCCATACAGTTACTATGAATAACCACAGTGGGGTGATCCCTTTAATGAGTTATTCGAGGTGCTATTGACAGTTCTAAAGCACAAAAGTTGTTGTAAAATGAAAGTGCGAGTTGTATGGTATCTTGATTTTTATTTTGCAATAGCTAATTTTGTTGAAAGCATCCAAGCGATTATTAACCCTTTGGTCATTGAAACCAGTATTCATTACCCAGGCCATAAAAATACGAAACCATGGATTGAAATAGTCAAAGAAAAAGTAATCAATATTCTTAAATTTTATAACCCTAAATTACCCTCATCAAGATAGTTAAGAACCTTTTACGCTTAAATTATTTGTAATTAATTTAAACTGGAACAAGAATGCTTCTTTATTTAATCATTAATACCATTTATCACGTCTTGATTTATTGATCGTTATCTTGAATCCAAGTACTTTTGAATGCATCTTCGCTATATCATTGCTCATTGATTTTATCACGCATTATCGGTACTTGCGTAAAACATCTGAATAGTAGTAACACACACTCTACTGCTTTTTATTGTTGAAAATTTAAATAATTGTTTCAAATTAACGCTTCTCTCGATGTTTCTAATATTAAGTTGGATTTTTGGCCAGTTTAAGATATTCAACGCAGATCCGATACACTTACACTAAATATTACTAAATTCTCAATTTAAAAGATATATCTATCGAGAGGTAATGTGTGTGTTGTAGCGGCCCTAACGCGGCGACAGCGCGGCGCGCTCCCCCGCTCCCGAAAAAAGTTGCAAGTCGCTGAGCGGCGCCGAGCCACATTCAAATTTATCGATTGTCCCGCGCGCCTCATTACAACATCCCTCAAAACTTACCCACTCACCAACTTAGCCCTTTCAACAGTTACTACCACATTACTTTTTATTTCCCGCAGTAATGCCGTATCTCATTTTTTCATCGCCGGTTATTATTGTCCGTTAAAGTTTAAGTGCTTCGAAGCTAACTTTCGATGTCGTCGTGATTTACGACGAGCCGTTTCCAAGTGTTTTATCGAGCATAAATGTAAGTTCGCTACTTGTTGACGAAGGTCGAAACGGGTTATGATCGGTCGGGCTCAGTGGGTCAGCTTTATTATCAATTCGTTGTAAATGTGGAGTAGATGCGCGGCAGGATGTGGAGCAGTGTTAAGTGGGAGATCGTAGGTCGTATATCTCTCGGAGGAAGGAGCGATGTCGTCGAACAGTAGTTTCGCATCTGGGGGGTTTGGGGGAGGGGGCAATGATCCATTAATCTGGCTGAAGCCCATGTGGCGCCGGCGACGTACCTGCGACGCGCCGGCAGGACGCCTACCTAACGACAGCGCACATCCACGCTCGTACCTCCCAACACGTGCCAATATGTACAAAGTTATTAAGTTTTCGCCGAATCCGTACTTTGGGAATCGACGGTTTTGCATGCTCCATTTAGTTTGATATCACACAAGTCGCAAACTATTCCTTTCAATTGAATGCGTCGTACTTACGTACACTGCTCACGTGTTTACGCGGAAATTCTTGATTCTTTTGGCATAACTGAACCTTATGTTGTAGATTCAATATATCATACGGAAAAAGTATAGGTATGGACTGTTCACCCCCTAACACAAAGCTCTGTTTAACTTCTCCACCGTACGTATAGTTTCCCTAACAACCGTCTCTACGACTCCCATAGCCCCCCGGAAGTACTCCCGCGAAGGTTTTCCGCCTATTTATCGGTCATATATAATACAACAGCCCTTTGAATACAGCCCGACCTCATTCAGGGTTGATGAAAGAAGGTACCAAGGATAGTGCTGGACTGGTGACACGGTCTTTGACATTTGAGAAGGGTGGTTTAGGGCTTCTTTTGCTCAATACAAAGGCGGTACTTTTCATCTAAGTAACGAAAGGTCTTCTAATTAGTAGAAACCATTTGCATTTCAAAGTCTTTCCCCACGCAGAATAGTATTGGTGTTCTGGACTAGAAGCACTATATTAAAATCATTCGACCAAACAGTCCCCACAAAAAAGACTATATATTTCTCTTATAATACTATAC
Source organism: Tuta absoluta (assembly GCA_027580185.1). Lineage (NCBI taxonomy): Eukaryota > Metazoa > Arthropoda > Insecta > Lepidoptera > Gelechiidae > Tuta > Tuta absoluta. The sequence continues at coordinate 4,814,535 of JAQAHW010000004.1, forward strand.
ATTATGTAACCACATCAGATTGGCTCGCATCTTTCCCTACATGTGTTACGGGAGAGTATGATAATTATGGCTATTCACCTAGCGCAATTCACTAAGTGGAGTACTCTACTTATCCCCGCTACGGGACTCCGGGCACGGCTACCTACAGCTTTGCACAGAGATATATGGCGCGCATTCATTACACACCTACAATATGAGTGCGTAAGTTACTATGAGAACTACCACTGATGAATAGAACGAAAAAATACTTAGCTGATAAGTTATGTTTCGTATGTAATTTAAATTTCTTTTCCTCTATTAACGTTCCTTTTTAGTATCAATCTATATCTTTCACCATAAAAGTCATAAAAGAAGGTGAGTGACCCACTATCGCAACACTGACAGTTACTTATCTTTCAAGGTGCCTGATTTCGGAGAGATAAAAACGGTAAGCGACCGTTAGCAGTGCATCATTTATCGCCCATTTGCCGCTTGAAATACGGGAGCTTTTCCAAATTTGAAATTTGATTTGAACGCGATGCATCACGCCGGCGCCGCCGTGCCAGCCACGCCGCGGCCAGTCCGCGCCACACACCGACACAGCAATATTTCAATCCCCGAATTGACACATTGCGCTCTCCAAAAAGTTCCGCGTGAAACTTTTACCTGGCATATTTACTTAAGATATTCCCCACGAAACAGATAGTGGAACTCCTTGACGAGTGAAAAGTTTTATTGCTATAGATAGGTCATACTCAACCGGTAAAAGTTTTCACATAAATTGGCGGTCATTCGAGGCGAATATGCTGACTTAGGGAGTAACAAATATGCCAACTTGGGTTGTTATAACAACGATATGTAAGTTCGGTGATACTTCGCCATTAACTTTATGGAAACGACTGCCGAGATTACATCACACTTTCTGAAAGCTTTATGTAATTCTTCTTTCTTGGATTTTCTGGTGAGGTATACGTCGATGACTATTCCTCGTTTGCGCAGTTATCCTCGGCGATAAATCACGCGAAGAGTCTGTATAGGAGAATTGTGTCAGTAAGAAAATGATATTTAGAGGGAACATTTTTAATGTAATCCGTCAAATTGGCCGGTAATTCTGATTTAATTAGCGGGGAGTTTTCACGCGTGGGAGACGACCGAACGAACGACAATGACGCGTTAAAATGATTAATTTTTGACGGAGCGCGTAAGGCGTCGGCCGAGTGGAGACGACGATTAATCTTGTTCACCTAACACTTCCCGCCATTGTACCACCATCCCGGTATTTTTTCTGTCTTATACAATACCATTAACTGGCGGCGCTAGTTGGCGCTCGTTGCCGCCTCATCACAGCCCATTGAAGAGTTGAAAAGGTGTTTTCGTTCTGCGGGAAAATAGATCTCCCTGTTCTCCCCTCGATATTTTTAAATCATTCTTTCGAGATCACTTAGGCTGCGATAGTTATTATCTGAGAATGTTTTAATCTGGCGGCGTCATCCGCGTACAATGAATCTCGAAGGGAATTCATACAGTCATTCCTTGTTCGTTCGTTGAATGAGATTATTTTGAAAGAATTTTTCGGTGTTGCTGCATCGGTTGCATTTTCATAAGGGTTGCACCGTGAGGGCATTGCACCTCGTTTGTCAAAAGAGCGTCATGGAAATCGATACAAATATGCTCCCATATTTCTGTGTATCACGTCTATAAAGTTTACAGGTGAACCTTTCTTCTTCTTTTCAACCCGTTGCCACCCAATGCAGAGTGTAGGTCTCCTCCAATGTTCTCCACTTCTGACGTGTAAGGGTCTGTCTCATCCAGTTCTTCCCAGTGAACCTTTATAAATAGTTAAACATGTTTGCAGAAAATATATATTTTTTTCTATCTTTTTTTTTTTTTATTAATGATGGGTTTGCTCTTGACTCTAGTCTAGGTCAAAGGACAGAGACAGAGTCTAAGATGGAGCGAGCTCACCCAGAAGAAGCCTGTTAAGGCACTGGCACTCCCACACACTGACGGAACGCAGCAAGCTACTTGGCGCCAGACTTCGGTGGGATGGTGGTCGCGAGCCAGGCGGCCCCTTACGGAGCCTTCCACCGCTTGGTGGGATCGTTCAGCCGGACTTATCCACAGGCAAGCCTGTGTTGCCGTTGCCCGGGGTGGACCGCTAGGAGGTAGATCCCATACCACCCCAAAAATGAGCACTTCTAATGAGGTGACCGCTAGCCGCCTGCCATGTGTCGATTCGACGACCCATTTTAGTAATTGTGTCAATTTACTTCGGAAATGTCACACCTCGCTACCTCTCGATAGCTTTTAATCTTATAATTAGTAGGACACTATTTCTGTTCCCTAAAGGTACGTATATTTGTTAAGTTGTTTTTGGTTACTAAGGAGTAATAAAAAGGAGTTCAAGCCTACCCATGAAACTGAACAACTGTCCCCATGGGCCATAGGTCGAAATTAAATACAAAATTAACCTGCTATAGTAAATTTCCCAATTGATCGTAAATTTTGTATGGAAGGTAAAAAAATCGAACCATTCTCCAAGGGGAAGGTTGTTCAGTTTCATGAGTATCTTTACCTCCTTTCAGCTTGTTTAACCTACCCTTTTGGTTACTCCCCGTACACACAAAAAAATGTTTACACTTATAAGTGTTGGAGAACCCATGTCTATAACGATTTTTCTATAACTTTAAATGAAAATGATGGGTTAACCTAGTTGGAATTTGTTAGAAGTTGAAAAGACGTGAAAATTGAGGGCGCCTCTGTGCCTCAGTATGAGAAATGTCATAGCAACGTATGGAAAAACGATGAGTTCACTTTTTCCCACTCCTATTCTCTTTCCGAACATACTCTATGTGCAAAGTTTAGTTCCGTCAAACAGTTTTCTACATTGCATTGGTTCGTTTTACCATATATTATTTAGTCTATGTATGTGTGAGTAGGTATATTCATAAATATATAAGTACTAGATTTCCGCCCAGCGGTTTCACCCGCTGCCACTCATTTTCCCGTGGTAATAGTTGTTTTCCTGCGATAAAAAGTGTCCTATGTGTTATTCCAGGTTATACTCTGTCCCAAATTTCAACCTGTGTCCCAAATTTCATCTAAATCGGTCAAGCCGTTTGAACGTGAAGAGGTAACAAACATACATGCACACACACAAACTCTCAGATTTATAATATTAGTACGGATTTATTTTTAAGGTACAATTATTTTTTTGTTGTAAGTTTATTTAGGTATGTTTAACATATTCGTGTGTGTGTTTATTTTATCTTATTATATTATATTGTGCACGCCTTATCCGCCTGTCTTATAAAGTCTCACTTTAGCTTGTCAGCTAGAATACATTTTTGAATATATAAATTAGTTGTCCTGTTGTGTCGTTATTCTTTGTATGTGTTTCTCTTTTAATGTTTTTGTGTGCAATTAACAGTAAATAAATAAATAAATATTTTCAAGTTCTCCACCTACTTCCCAAGTAATAAATATCATGTTTTAAGTGGACCTGAGACCCTCAGTAGTGATAAGATAAAGGTTATCATTGGCCTCGTGCAACAGCTGATAACAATATTATAATTGCTCACTTACACTCGAATCACGCCCACTGGTTTGAGATTGACTATAAAAACATACATACATATATCACGCCCATAATCCCTTGCAGGGTAGGCCGAGCATAGACGGCCGCATAAAACGGTCATTTACGTCACTTCTGACAAACATCTGTGTCAACAAATGTCCGTTTTTTGCGGCCGTTTACGCTCTTCCTACCCCGGGATAATAGGCGAGATATGTGTATGTATGAATTAAAATTATATTTACTTATGTAGATAAGTATACCATAGAATGTGATAGAATACAAAAGCGACTACAATCAAACCGCATGAATTGGGTATGCCGGATATTTTTTTATGGTTTGTTTTGAAAATATAATGAATGTCAGGAAACAATTGTCATTATTTCGAAATAATTTTATCTAGGTATATCTATTTTTAAATATTTTTCTAATGTTTTTATGTCACAATTGTTGTCAAAGTATTATAACGCCTTTGCCCGCAAAAAGAAAAAGTTAAATCATAGACAAGACTAATGTTAGATACGATTTTTTTTTCTATTGCGCAATCAACAATTCATATTCATATTCAGTTTATGAGGCGTCATACAAAAATCATTAAGAGTAAAGATACTTTATTAAATATCTTAGAATTTTAAATTTCTTATTTTCCTAATCAGTAGATATTGTAGATAAAATAGAGGTATAATTCTCGAAAAAGATTCGAGTATTTTTTTAAATTGGCCGGCCTAGCATACCGAATTGAAAATTGTCACTACTAAGAATATCCGAAAGTGAGTTTTTTCAGGCCATGAAACTAAACCAAGTACATTTTATTCTACAAACGTGGTGGAAGTTTTAGTGGTTTTAGGTTGATAAAATCCAAGAGACGTGGTATTTACGTAATACTTTGTAAACTCATACTTACATTTAGTGGAACACTAGAGGTGCTTGTCTTAAACCAGGTATGAGCTGGCACTAGCCCAGGTTTAAATACGGAGACACAGAGCAAGGTAAACTTACAGAGAGATATACGAGTAACCAGAATGAAGCCACGAAAAACTCGGCGCAATCAGACTTGGCGCGTACTTAACCTTAACTATATATTTTATTTATCCTTTCCTCGTCATGAAGTCCCACCACGACAAAAAGAAAGAAACCCGTGCAGGTTTGGCAGAGCGTAAGCAGATATAAAATTGTCGTAATAGCTACATCTGACAAATATTTGAAGGATGTTTAGAAAATATGTATCACTGCAGTAACAGGTTGCAAGCCCGATGATCAAAATTGTATTTTTATTCATTATATGATTAAAGTAATACTCTTACTCTCATATTTTATTTAAGTTGTAAGTATTTTGAGTATGTAAATCTGATTGTGACGAGGTTTTCGTTGTTTAATTTTGGTTGAACGTAGCATTCTGTCTGAAACATTTCCTTGCACTGAGTGTGGAGAGTGTTGATCTTCAGACTTGACCCCACTTAACATGTTTCTCTATGTAGACGATGCGATATTATTCACTGGGTAAACAGAGTTTAGTATATGGGACTTGGAGGTCACTTAATAATTATTTTGAGCAAATCATGTTGTAAAAGAATAAGAAAGATCAGCAGTATACTGGTTTATGATACAATTACTGGGATAAACTCGTATATGTTGATCTCTTAAATGGGAGGATTGAGTGGTGCGAGATGATAATCGGCTTGAACAAATATGTGTGGAAAATAAAAAATAATGTCGTCGTCGATCCAGGTTGTTTTTTACGACTCTTCTAAAGACACTTACACAACCACCGTCCGAGGCCTAGTATTTGGAGTTTATACATTTCTATGGTGGTTCTTATTCTTACACTTCATCATCCGCGTTGCTGCGTATTTTTAACGCACTTTATAATAACGATGCGTCTGTCTATAATAATAATACTGCTACGGTGTGGTTATGGTGCGTAACGGATGCGTCTGTTAAGTCGTTTGACAAGTGGGAAAAACGCCTTTGGGTTGTTCGTGTTCCTAAATGAAAATAAGATTTTACTTAATACCCTACACTCTACAAGGTGAACAAAATCAGCGTCGGCGATAAGACGCGATAACCTATCGATACATGTGGATCTATCTGTATTGACACTGCCCTATCAAACCGTGTCAAGATTATAACACCAGAAACTTACGGAGGGTCATACAGGGTGTAAGGGACAGCCCTCCGTTTACTGATAGTGCATGCAGACCATAATACTTAACAACTTTACCGTAGGAACATATACTTACGAGAAAATGTACATGACTGTTTGTTACCATAACGGTAAAAAATATTAATTACAAAATCACAAGACCATCAAAATTTACAACATTTTCCGCGGGGATCACTCTACGTTAAACCATAAAATGGGTGACTTAAGGAGCTGTTGATAGTATCCGCATAAGAAACGCTGATGTTTTATTTTTATTGCATAAATTAACAGATTATCATCACAGAACTTCCTTAATTAATATTCATAGATCATGTTTCTGTATGATTTGTAATTCTAAATGAGCAATAATCTTAATACCAAATTCTTAAACTAGAAGACACTTATTCGGATAATAAAACCGGGTTTATCGCGAAAGTGTTGTATGTGAAAGTAATAGCGAGGGCTTATAAGTTAGGGCTGCCTCAAACGCACGTGCGGGCAACGCGTGGGCTGCGTGGGCGGCGTGCACGGGTTGAGCACGTTATACTAAAAAGTCTTCCCGTGAAGCCTATGCGCTCACCACGCGTGCCTACGCGTGCTCTTAAAACTTTTGCTATACATTAATATCACGATTAAATAGTCTGAATCTACCCTAAGGTGGTTCACCGACTTGTCGTCCGCCGTTGTGATTTTTTAAACGCACCGTAACGCATGCGTCTGTCAGACGAAAGGAATTTGCGATTTCCGATCTTATTCCCATACAAATACGATGCGATTACGGATGCGTCTGTCAAGTCGTTTGAATAGAGGATACCCATTACCTAATGACACAAAAACTACATGAGTATCTCACTCCCTACCCCATACGTAGGTACCGTAACGTAGCCATGTTTCTTAAGTGTCCCTTCACCGCCAGCAAACTCTTCCCAATTTCTTAGGTACAGTCAGCTTCCGCATTTATTGACACTTTACATATAGTTTTACGTAACTGAGTGTTTTACGTTATTTAACATACAAGCTGTTACCCGCGGCTTTGCTCGCGTACTCACAGGGAGTTAACAATTGTATTGTGCGATTTGTTGCGCATTATACAAAGATCTTATCCCCTTTCCAGGATTGAATATTGAACAACGCTGAAACACGTTATTTATTTATAACGCTGAATAAGTAGTTCTAAGTTTGAAAGTAAATATGAAAGAGACAAAAAGTTTCATACGTAATTCAATTTCATCTTAGGGGTTATAATCGAAAAATGCTCTCTTATTTAACTACCTGCAACATTAGCTGAGTGACGACAATTTTAAGTCCCTTTTACCCCGTATACTTTTTTAAACAGAATAAATTGTAGGTTTCCTACAAGAACCAATACTTTATTCCCTTTAACTGTACATTGGGATTCAAATACACTGTCTATTTTACGTACACCTCACACTTGGCCAGACATTAGTCGGTACATTAACGTGATTTATAACTATCCGGAAATAAATTCACGACGAGACTAGTGTGCGTGTGCCTTTATATATTTCTCTCATTCTTCTTATAAGGTGTGCTGATTTTATGACTGTATCCACGTACGTATTTTAAATTCAAATCATATAAAAAATATTATAGATTAATTACATATAAAAAGCTAATGGACGAGATCTTTGTTAAAGTATACTTTAGTTAATAAATAGTGAGGTGTCTTATGGGTGTCTTCTATTATTTGATGGCAGTAAGAAAAGTACTCTATGGTAGTCACAGACCAAAGAACTTGAGCGGGGCGGAAGTGACAGCTGATGACGTTTCAGTGCTCTGTCATGTGACTGTAGTATATATAATGGGCGTTTTTCTGTTGATAGTTCTGAATGTCAAACCAGAGGGCGCTGTGCTAAACAGAAATTTTGAAGTTTCATTATGGCTGGCGGGTGGCTGGCGGCAGCTATAGTTTTGTCACAGGTTCCGTTTCACGTTGTGTTCGTTACTTATTAATTATCTTAGTTTGACTTGCTACCTAATAAACTTTTCGTCTTGCTATTGTATTGAGTGTCACTCATGTGAGTAAACAAAAAAAACAAGGGTGCGCACAATATGCGACAAAAATTGTTCAAACGAAAATGTTCAACACAAAATGTGCAGCAAATATTTTGCGTTATGACAAGGATTGTTCTAGAAAATCTATCTATCCTTGTCACACTAAGGCGAGTTTCATATTTGTATCCTGCTCTCAGTTGACACTCGTCAATTGACGCGTAATATTTGCTGCACATTTTGTGTTAAACATTTTCGTTTGAACCATTTTGTCTTATATTCCGCGCACCCGATTTATTTTGTAAACTGTATGTGTCAGATCTTTCTCAGAAATACCAATTGTAAGTAGTTGAACATTCTGTAAGACATGCCATAGTGTAGATTTGTGTGTAGATATATGTTAAAGCTTCATTTTAAACACGTGCATAAGTCATTATTCGTTTGAACAATTTTTGTCGCATATTGTGCGCACCCAAAAACAATAAGAAATTTAGAACGACTCAATAAACACAAACTAAACAATAATTTATACAGTTGTACAATTTTCGTGTAAAGAAACGTTATTTTAAAGCGCCGCCCTTTAAATTACACTCGAGAATGCCTAGAAAATTTCCCATTGAAATTGAACTATTTTCAAACTTAAAATCCCGAAATATAGTAATAGTAAAGTTGTTGATGATAAATGTATGCAAAATCAGTGAATTGAGCTTGATAATTTAAAAGATACCTACTGCTACAAACCATTGAAATTGAATGACATTTTGAATTGGTGAACGTCTCAGCAAATTCCGAAGTGTGAAATCAAAAAATAAATAATTCAGATTAGAAGATTCACGATTACACAATAGAAGGTCGACTCGAGGTGCGAAAGGGCGGTTCCTGAAAATTTGAGTCGTTCCACAGTGATCCAAAACCAGTGCACTAGAAAAATCGTTTAATTTAAATAATTTTAATGTCAATAAAACAATATTTGCTTGAATTACTCGCTATTGGGGAAATTATTTTCGAGAAGGAAACTTTCTGTCGTACTTATTCCATACATAAACTCCGAAATATTGGTACGTTCGTAATTTGCAAGCTCTGATCTCTTTGACCTTAGTATTTCTGAATAAACAAGTAAGAAGTTCAGTTAAAACGACTCATAACATATTTAACATATTTTGATCAAAGTCAATTTAACTACTATACCTGATGTGATCAAATGTATTATATAAAAAATGGCTTGTACGATACAGCGGTTTGAGTTACCAAATTTTGGGACTGCAAAATTTTACTAACGCCATTTATTTGCCGAAAAAAAACGGTGCATATATGTAGTTTTTGTATTCCTCTGCTTTAGAATGTTTCAGATTATCACAGTATTAACATGATTATCTCACATTAGTGGACTCTATGCAATATAACAATAATGCTACTCTACTCAAGACCAAAATTTTCAATTGGTTAGGTTAGGCAAAGCCAACTGCTTAGAGTTTCAATTCTGCCAGTCTTCTTCGTTGACATTTATATCTACTCGTAGTGCCATCTATGAAAGTTTTGTGATAAAGAACAGTGGATTTAGAGCTCAGTACATGACCCAAAAACGTGACAGCCCTCCGAAATCTTGAAGAAAATCCAGCGCGTGTCAACCGCCAGTGACAAATTCAATTATTCAACTTAGCGAAACGTTAGCAAGATGACTTTTCCTGAACCGATAGCTAAGTATAAATAAATTCAGTTACCGCTGCTGCCGCGGTAAAGTTTAACTTAATATTACATTGATGAAATTGGGTAACTTAATTGTGCGGTTAGATTCCGTTGTTCGAAATTTGAATAGGTAGTCATTAGGAGTACCCATTCACCTGTACGTTGTTAACTTTCGAGTACAATTTGATTTATTGTGAATTTAATTCTAACAAACGAAATAATTTTGCAACGGAATGTGTCTTCTTATTTACTGTATGAAAACCGTTATTACTTGATCCATTAGACGGGTAGCTCAATGTACTGCCGATAGTATCTACTCGTTAGTCTATAAATATAATTTAATTGCTGTGATGATATAGATATTGAGAACTACCAAAAAAATATGGCAAACCCAGTTTAAATTAATTAAAGATGTACCGATAAAAATGTGAGATAAAAATAACAAACTCAGCAAAAAATCTAAGAGACTTCACAATGGAGAATTCAAAAATAAAATGTTTGTTAGGACTCCTAATTTAGTCAACTTCCAATACCCACATAATTTTGATTAGCCTAAGTCTAAAGATATGCGAGGATGAAAAATGTATGTTTTTTTATCATAAGCTCAAATCCCCAAATAGAGCAACTGTTAGCCGCTAATATATTAAAATGCTATTTCAGGAATGCAACAGACATGCCTACATTACTAACGTTATTTTAATGATAAATTTCTTTAGAAATAAGTAGTAGGTACCTGTTGTACCTACCGTCTCCGAATCTCCGTTGCTCAAGTTTTTAGTTTTATCCTTAAGTAAAATAAGAACCTGCAAACTCAATGGAATATTTGCTGTAATTTAAGTTACGACAAAAAGTGCCTAAAACGGGACTTTAATTACAGATAATATTTCATCGAATTTGCCGGTTCTAATTTAACATAAGGATAATACTAAAAACTTGAGTAGCGGACATACTAATAGATTATTTGTATAAAGAGTTTTTTTTATGTGAAGTGGCGCCACTGTCAAGGCCGTTCACGACTACACTCGCCTTAAAGTCGGCTAAAACCGTCTAACTACCTTCGTAAGGACACTTGGAATTACGCGTTCTCTCAAGGTGGGACGTATTAGAATACCGTTTGAAGGTCCACGTGCAAGTAACGGCTAAATTGTTCTGAATAATTCAGCAACTTTATCCCGCTTGTGCATTGTTAGAGGAATTTAAAATGGATTTTGTGGAAAAAATATATAAAGTATGTATGTATTTTAAAAGATGTTATATTTTAGTTTCGTATTCGGCTAGAAACTCACATCATACATGCCGCTAACTTTGTCTGTCTGTCTGTTTGTCACGCTTCAATAATCAATCGATCATATTCAACAGAAATACGAAAGGAAATCGAAATATACATACTAATATCACACCTTTATCCCTTTTGGGGTGGGCAGAGCGCGAACGGCCATAAATACTGTCACTGTCGCCACTTCTGACAAATATTTAAGGGCTGTTACAGAAAAATCGTGTAAGTACATAGTGACAGGTTGTTAGCCTGTTGGCTAAATTGTAATGCACATGAAACCCTCGAGTCCCTCAGTCGCTTCTTACCACACCCGCTGGAAAGAAATGGGGTTGTGCTATTCTAAAAAGGCATCACGCGGCCAAATCGAAATATATCTTGCAGTTTAATTGGAACAATATCAGAATAATCACTTATCTTAGTCAATCCCCCGCCTCATATATTCGATGGTTTCACCAAACAGTCCTATTTGTGACGGTCATAAAACGCGGTTGTGTAGGTCGTTTTGTCCTACTGACGATTCTTATTAATACACATCCTATATTTTTCTTATATGCCAGTTATGTTGATATTTATTTTATTATAAACTAGCGGCCCGCCCAGCGATTTCACCCGCTGCTAACCGTTTTCCCACAGGAAAAAATCTTGTACGGGCATGAATTATACATATAAACCTTCCTCTTGTATCACTCTATTTACGTAAGAAATTCGCATCAAAATTCGTTGCGTACTTTTAAAGATCTAAGCATAGAAAGGGACATTGGGACACGACTTCATTTAATACAATTTTGTGATGTTATTGCATATTTTCAAACCCTGTCTTGTACTACCTATTGGTAGACAACGACGCTATTGTTCGCTTTCTAACCACTAGAAGTAATTTCGTTGCTACTAAACTGCTACTGTACCGCCTAACTGTTAAAAGTATTTTAGAAATACACCTGTCAGATAATTTGAAAGCGCTTCAACGACTTCTTTACCACCTAGCTAAAGAGTGTTAAAGTAAGCTACTGTTCATCTTTAAACAAATTGACGTTCCCTATACAACTGAAAGGCTATACAATAGCTGTACAAGCAGCTTATGTGCTAGTTGGGAGGCTGTACAATTCGCCAATACGTACGCAGTTACGCAACGCTACCGTGAAAATTGGAGTAAATTTAAGTCGGGGAAGCATTAAAGGGGACGTCTAAGGGCCACGGCGGCGCCGCGGATCCTACCGCACTGAGGCCTCGCTAGCTTAGATAGTGAATTTGGTAGAGTCGCTACGTGGAAGACGAAAATTAAAGCTATTTTCTAAATGTATGTTATGTATTTACTAAATGTAAAGTCAATACATTTAGTAAAGGGTTTTTTTTATTTAGGTATCCAAAAAAAATGTTTCGACTAGATTTTTACAATGAAGAATAAATCTACTTTACAAAATTTGCTGTGTGATGCCAGCCTAGAATAGCATCACCCCATTTCCATTCCGTTGGAGTTGTAAGAGGCGACTAAGGGACTCGAGGGTGTGTACTGCAATTTTAGGCGATGGACTGACAACCTGTCACTATGGTGATACACAATTTTCCGAATGGCCCTCAAATATATATCAGACGTGGCGTAAATGTCCGTTTTTGCGGATGTTTACGATCTGCCTACCCCGCAAGGGATAATAGACGTGATATGTGTATGTGTATGTATGTGTGTACTTTACAAAATACAATACGAGTAATGAAAATTAAAGTTTTCTAAACACGGATGAAGGCATAATCATGAAACTGAACAACTTTTACTTTGGAGCCTATGTTGGGAAAGGAATTTTCGAATTACCATAGATAGTCAGATGATCAGAATATTTCGGGTGGTCGTTTTTTTTTTTCCTTTACCAACATAGCCTCCATAGAAAAATGTATTCAGCTTCATGGTCTGATCATGCCTGCAAAGTTTTCGGTACACCTTCCCTTACACCCCGTATTGCGCTCTGTTTCGTAAACTTTTTTCCTTTCGGTGTTCGGTGGAGCGCGGGAATATATGTCCTTATGCGCCATAATACACGCACGTCGCCTTAAACAGGTAAATCACAGGGATACCACCACGGACGTGATTTCACGGCACCAGAAAATCAAATTATCCATACCCACCAGTCAGCAACACACAAATCCAAGAACCCTCATAAATAATATTACGCCTATTTACGAAACTTTCACCAGCTATAATGTTCTTTATGTATGAGACGAGTCACCTAACCCCGCCAAATCCAGCCTACGCAATCAAAAGGACCTGAAAATCCTGGTAATAAATTGAACCAATTACTTAGCTTCATAAAAGTTTGCCATGAAGAATGTTCTACATGACTCTACCGATATCTCGTCAAAGTAGTTCAGCTAACTACTACGACATCTCACTTGTACCTCGCTCATTTCAATACGTGACGTTTTGAAACGTGAATTGGGGTGAATAAATCGCATCGTTTATGTCGTCTCATTATTCTGCCGTGGCTTGAGTGTTCGTTTCCGAGTTAGCGCAAACTTATCACGTTTATGGCAGACATAATTCGTGGTAAGGGCTTGTGGCGACATATCCGTCAACATGTCGACAGGTCATTTGTTGCGTGTGTTTTCACGCTTGATAAATCGTACGACTTGTCCACATTTGCTGGATTTATATCCTGACTCAATTTGTTCCTTATTATGTAAGTTAATTAACGCATTTATTTTTAAATATACAAGGTGTAACAAGCGAAAGGATGTCAACGTACTGAAGAAACTGAAGAAGTTTTCCCATGGAACATGGGTCGAAATATTAAAAAAAAATTGACCTCCCATTGTAAGCTGATCGGAAATTTTGTTCACTCTTTTTTTAAGATTTCGACCCATGTTTCATGTGAAAAGTTGTTCAGCTTCATGATCATGAACATGTTGATCTCCTTTCGGCTTGTATTACCCCGTATATTGTGACTTATAAGACAAATATTACGCTCTTTACAATTTGACAACATACTATGAATTCATCAATTCTATAAATAGGTGTCCAGTTTAACAATTTGTGAATTTCAACCTTCACGGTTGGTCTAGCAACGCGAATACATACATTAGTTTCCAAAACGTGTATGATACACGACCCGCCAACGACGTCCATGCTGGTACAGACACCGACACTTTGAAATTCATGCGGCATCATTTAAAATTCGAATCAATAGATTTAAAATTTTCCATCTTTAAAGAGGACGACGCGTACTAGTAGCAACACCGCTAGTTACCCGTCTATGGGAACAAGTTATGTTAGTTTTCTGCTATTTACAGTGTGTTTTTATTATTTTTTTTCTATTAGTGTGCAGGGTTGCCTAGAAGAGATCGCTTAAAGCGATAAAGCCACCTTTGCTAGTATTTTGTTGTTTGTTTTTGTTCTTGTATAAGTTATAATTATGAATGTGAGCTATAAAATGTTTCTGTCTGCCTGTCTGTTTTCTATGCTGTTTTTAAGATAGTTTATTCGGGTCATTCCAATCTGCTACATCAAGATTGTCATCTTGGGGGATAGAAGCAAGGGTGGAGACCTAAGTTAGGTTTCCTAGGCTGGACATCTAGATTATAATGGCTCGTTGGACGAACATTTCCAATCTGGGATAGATAGGAAGTCAATCCTAGGGTGTCAGATTGCAATAACCCGTTTAATCTTAAAAGGGTAAATCGAGGTGCTTCTGATAGAACGTAGCTGAATCGAGCGCGGTACGTCTCAAAGTTTCTACGCATCGAACAAAATGTTAGAAAGATATTTCAAACTCGTAAAATTTGAGTGATTTACACTGGCTCCAAAAGTATTCGATATTTCAACATGCAGAGACAACATTCCTGTTAAATTGCCCGCGAAAAATATCAGTGAAATGTTGGAGCTTATGCCACGAAATATCGATATATTTTTTCACCAACTTTGTGATTTAAGTTACAGTAGAACGCTACATATTTACATCTTGCGAAGGATATCCACCGTAAGTGGCAGTTCTCACAGGGCACACAGAAATTATTTATGGACTCTTTTATTGCTTAACTTCATTCGTTGCTGCGGTCGCTTTTATTCGTTCGACGGGAAAAAGTTGCGAGGTTTTATTGCCGGTGTGAGATAGGACACGTTATTGCACTAAGTTTCGAGCGGTGGTGGTATTAAAATAGATCTTTTTTGTGGTCAGCAGAGCGGTGGCCGGCGCGCCCGGATGCGTCCACGACGTCTCCCATCAATTTATTGCGCCGTATTTTTAGTGACACTTTACCTCACGATTTACGCTGATAAGTATTGAATAATGCGGTATAACTTTGTTGTCGTTCTATCCTCTTCTCGTTGACTAACTGATCGTTTTAATAACCACCCTGGGCCCAGATTATCTTATTTTATTCATTGGTAATGCCATCGAATACCAATTGTCATTATGATTCCACTGTGATTTACTATACTTCGAACTGGACGCATACAAAATTTATATTATCTAATACTGAAAGCTTATCGCATAAGGGTCAAATGATAGTGAGCAAAAGCGGCAATGCCTTTCGTCGCTAGTCACAAATTCACAATGTTTGCAACGAATTTTTTTTTCGCCCTATTTATTCGTATCATTTGTTGCAAAGCTTTCATGTAGCCGTTTTCGTGTCGCACTATAATTTGACCCTAATCATTAATTATAATCGATACCATAGTCTGTAGGTACATACTTACATAACATAGCTATATATTAATCTAAATTTTCTTTTACAGAACTCTATCCGGCATAACCTGTCGCTGCACAACCGCTTCATGAGGGTGCAAAACGAGGGTACGGGGAAGTCCTCCTGGTGGATGATCAACCCCGACGCCAAGCCCGGCAAGTCGGTCCGCAGGAGGGCGGCCTCCATGGAGACCTCCAAGTTCGAGAAACGGAGAGGCAGGGTAAAGAAAAAGGTAAGAACTGAAGATTGTTATATGTTACGTATTAAAAAAGTAAATATAACATTCTTCACTTGCCTTGCCAGTTTTAGGAATGAATGTGGGGCAAATGGTCTCTAACACCATTCACATAATTCTTACTAATCAGCGGTGTCAAAATCATTTCGATAGATGTAAGACTCCATGCATCCGATGTATTTAAGCTGGTGTAACTCTACGAGTGTCAATTAAAAGAAACCTAGTAGGCATAGTCCGTACGAGTTGATAAAGAATTTTTTAAGACTAACCCGCATGTCAGTGAAGGATTCGAGAAGGAACGTAAACACAGTTTCATTTTGTTCCACCATCTTGTAAAATTATCTCAATCATACCCACGTTGTAATGTATTAGCAGTCAAATATTGATTTAATTTTCAGGCTGATGTGTTAAGAAATGGTGCAACAGCTGATGCGACTCCAAGCCCCAGTAGTTCTGTATCAGAAAGCTTAGACATCTTCCCAGACTCACCACTTCACAGGTAAAAGATATTTCAGTAATTGTATACGCCGCTTTATACAGATACCAATAGATTAGATATAAATTAGAAGTGCTAGACTAGACGCTAGATGATAAACGCATATTAAACACAAAAGAAAAAGAGGAAAGATATGTGGCATCAAGCCAATAATTTTAACGGACTCGGATATAGTGGGACGCGATACTAATACGACTTTAAAGGCAAAATATGTTGCCCATACGGGTAATGCAACGGCGATATGTGCCAAGACTGTAAATATCCAATAATATCTTAAGTAAACTACCTTTCTGCAAAATATCAAAGTTTTACGACGCGGCACGCATGTAACACTTTACAAAACTATCGGCATAAACTTTCGCTGACCAGACTAATAAAACAGAGTTATTGCAACTCTGGTTCTTTACGATAAAAGGTTTTAAATCATTCATAGCCATTAGATGATGAGTTATGCCGATGCTCAGTCTCGTCAGCTAGCCGATATTTAACATTTTTATTGCCGAATATCTGTCCGGATTACGGACATAATCGTGGCATTTATTTTGGCCGCCGGCGCCCTGCGTTGCTCCAGAAATCTGCCCATACCAACATTTTTACTGAACACTTTCTGTCATACTAAAATAGTCGTAAAAATATTTTTGCGCTGACCATATACCCCGATTCCGTGATCGCTTCATTTAGCATTACGAATTTATGTTAGCCTATAGACAATAGATTTGCATGTTCTCGTTCGTGTCCGAGATAGATCACAATAGATATAGGTACTAGTGGACTTTAATTTTTACTTTCTGCGTAATAATTTACATTATTTGCCTCGGTGACGACTCTGAAATCTTTGATTGTTCCATCTTTACCAAGATTCAAGTCGTGACCATTAGTACCAGTTTTGTTTCTTTGACGCTTGTTCGCTTCCGCGTAGCAGCGGTTTTCAGTTATCGCCGGACTTTCGCCAGCGGGCGTCGTCGAATGCGTCTTCTTGCGGGAGGTTGTCCCCCATACCCAGCCTGATCCCCTCGGAGCCGGACTGGGCCTCGGAGTACACGCCGGCCGGGGACTACGCCACGCAGTCGGAGTTCTCACAAGCGGACTATGTAGCGGACGAACAGTTGCCCGGCACCCTCGCTGACTCCTTGAAACTCCAAGGAGCCGATCCGTTCCTCAACACGTAAGGAGTTTTGTCTGCTTCCGCATTGAGACCAGACTTTTCAATTTTTTTAGCGTATTCAATTTTATTTACATCGCTTTCAGTAAAAGTCTGTTCTTGATTACGACTTTTACGAGTAGACCGTAAGGAGTGCGTCATCAAAATAATGATTGCATTATTATGTTGTTACACGTCGTTATCATTATCTGATGAACCACCTTTACTTCATGTAATAGCGATTGCAATTTCCTTTTTCGATAGTGCTAATGATCCTATAGTAAAAAAATATCAATCAAATGATTTGATTATTTTTCCAGTCGGAATATCACCTTAATAACTTCTTATACATCTTTGCTACGTAGTTGGACGTGCTGTTGGTTTAATAAGAAGAAGCGGGACGTTGAACAGAAGAAGAATGACTAAACATAATACCTGTCTTTATCTTACTATGAAGCAAACAAATCTCGCTTCAGGAGAATACAGATCTCAAGAGTGGCAACTGATAATGTATATGTCTTTCCCTGCAGGTATGTCCCAACCACGTTGTCGTCTTCTTCCGCCAGCAGCTACCGGTACAGCTCGTACTGTCCGCGGCACCCGCACGGCGGCTGCGCGTGTGGCATGTACTCACACCCGGCCCACCCCGCGCACCCCGCCCCGCATCAGCACCTCGACCACTTCGTCAGACCGCCTCCGCCTGCGGACCCCGCTGATATCATGCAGACAGGTTGGTTCCGGTCACATGTCTTGGTTTAGGCTACGCCTGTGGCTAAGTACACAACCCTGCCCCGCATCAGCACCTAGTCATTTTGGTTCCAGCATGTTCGGTTACCCATCTCTACACACACACACACACACACAAATATCATTCCTGTATCCTTTGCAAGATAGGCAGAGCGTAAAAGGACGCAAGAAACGGTCATTAACGCCACGTCTGACTCATCTCTATGCGCGCAGAATATTCTCGCACCCCGGACCCACCCTGCCCCGCATCAGCTTCAGTATTTGGTTACTTAGGCTGTGCGTAAAGAATGTGCTCACACTCCGCGCACCCTGTTCTCCATGAGCACCTTGAGCTCTTCCTCAGATTTTCCCCTCTTGCCGACTTTGCTGCCGATAGGATCATGTAGATGTAATGCCCTACCAGTACTTCACAGTCAAATTTATTAATCCAAAATTTTCTCACACAGAAAATAGCCAAAACCAAATGGTGACGACGTCTGACGCTGCGTTGATGAACGGTGGGATGATGGTGCATGGTCCCTCGTTGGGTCTACCTACCACGGTCATGGGGCAGATCATGGGGGCCCTCAACACGGGACTATCGGAAGACCTAAACATTGAAACGTTGGACCATGGTTTCGACTGTAATGTAGACGAGGTTAGTACATTGTTCTATTTTATTATCATCCAAACTGGAGTATTTTTCATCATCAGCTGTTAAACGCCCATACTACTAGCATGCTGCTAGATATAGGTGAAAATTCCAGACCAGACATTTTAATAAGTAAGTACTACAAGATTTTCGGCTGATTGTAGCGGCTTCCGCAACCATTAAAAGATTGTCAGTGAAGAAGTCTACTTAACTAATCTCTTTGCTAAATCTTATGACTTTCAGCACAATATCCAATATAGTGTCAGCTACCATTTCTTCACCACTTCCATCTTCCAACAGGTCATAAAACACGAGCTGAGCATGGACGGTAGCTTGGACTTCAACTTCCCCCAGCAGCATTCAGCGATGACGGCGGCGGAGGTGGAGAGCCAGTTCGCGACTCCAGCGCCCCCTGCGCCCACCACACTCTCCAACCAGGCGGCCGGCGGCGGCGCCCCCAGAACCACTTACTCCGTCACCCCCTCCTGGGTCCACTGAAGAATACAGTACACACATTCGGACTAGTTACCTACTTATCGGTTGTTTAGACTAGAATCATTCTACATCGACGACATCCTAATTGTAAATATTTGACGCGAACAACAGTTTTAAGTTTTTTGTTATTTTTGCATTAATAGTCGATATTTTTTGTTCTTTATCATGTTAACTAATGTTAGAGTTTTATTTAGTGTTAAAAGTAAGGACGTTACCGATCGTTAAAGTGTCAATTGTGTTAGTTGTAGGGCCTTAGTGTTAAGCTAGGTGGAAGCTTGTGATATAGATAGGTTATTGTAATCTGGCTGTATTGTTTGGACCCGGAGGGGCGGTTGACTCTGTGTGGCTGCAATCCATGGAGTTGTCAGGTTAGTACCCACATTTTTTACGTTGGTGTAACGTTTCTACAGAAAAGATTAGGTTATGTATGATAAATAAGTACCTAAAAGTCAAAGTTTATCCATCCAATCAATGAAGAAGAAACTAAGTACTTCTTATCGCATTTCTTCAAAACAGTTCAAATAAGATTCCACTACAGTACGAAGTAGTATTGTTTAAAATTTGGTAAAGTTCGTTCAAAACTTCGAAAAATATGAACAAAGATTTGGACGGTGAAATATTAGTTATCGTTTAACAATACGAGCGGGCAATAAATCCGGAACATCAGCGATAATCTGAGCAAAGTTTCCCCGTGGAGTGGCCCATAACTTGCTCCGGTATCTATGGACCGACCACAGACAAGATACTTTGATGGACTACACAAGATAATTTAAAGACAACAAAAAAAGGAACCAGAATAAGTCTCCCAATTTAAAATACAAAAACAGAACAACACCTCTCGTCTTAGTGGCCAGTGTCAGCACTATAAAAGTAATTTAGGTAATAAGCAGCAGCGTCCTTGTGAATTTAAACTGTGCTTGCCTACCCGTCAGCCAAGCTTGTAAGTTCGGTATAGCAAATACCCCTCAATAGAAGAGGCTCATGTCCAGCAAAGGACTGTTGCTGCTGTTGATGACATTATTTTAGTGGTGGGTGACATTGGCGGATGTGTAAAGTTAGTTCGAAAATCAGTGATGATAATGCTCTTGATGCTCTCTTGATGTCATTTGTGTTTTTTTTTACAAATATTTGGTAAGGAAGTAGAGTAAAAGCTATGATAGAAGGTGAATAAGCGATCATATAAGATTCTTTTGAAACAGACAAGTCCTAAAATTAAGCGCGCTTTTGAAAAAGATTCCGTAAGTTTTGTGGAACTCCGGTCAGAGTTAGCTGGTCTGTGATAAAAGCGGACCAGCAGCCACTTGCAGAGATACAGCTCCATTGTTTCGTGAAAATTGTGAGCTGACCCCATTGCTGCGTATTTAGGAACTTTTAGTACTCACAGCAGATATATTTCCTGAAAGAAAAGATTCATTTTATTGTGAAATTATTGAATAATTTTTGTACATACTTAGTATTAATCTAGTTTAAGTTTGCCAGTGCCTTGGCTTAATGCTGTTATGCTGTCAAATTATGTTTCAATAAATAAATAAATACCTCTGACAACTATTCAAGATTTTGTTCTTTTTTGTGTAAAAGAATGTCCCAATATAAATCACGTCCAATTTTTGCGAGTGAAGCCTTAAAAGCGGATTTTTTCATGCATCAGAAATTTGTCTTCTTTTATGCGACCCTCAAAATCTGAAGCCGGGATTCCCCCTCGCATTCATCTTTACGAGGCTAGGTATTACGTCCGTAAGCACCGTACTCATGTTTGCGTCCTTGTGCGTGGATTATGACACGTGATGCCTTTTCTTGTTTATGAACAAACCAGAAAACCTTAGGTGTATACGATAGCGACATTCCCTTGCAAATGATATTGACCTATGAATAAGTAGACGGCATACAAACCACCATTTGGCTGAGGAAATGGAGACGACGCGAATTATACTCAATAACATTACTTACGATGGCTTACGAAATAGGACTCCCGAGTGATTTCGTTATAATACAATACACAAGAATGAACTCACAATCCACATTCGTAGCTAACGTCATACCCATGGCATTAAAAATTTAAATGACGACTCTAATTAATAATACAAAGAATGCGGCAGTCACGTCAAAAAGTTTAAAGTTCCGAACCGTGAATAACCCGATAGAAAACGGGCGCTGTGTATTCGTATGAATAATAATTATAATTAGACTCCGATTGAGCATGGTTCGTTCGAGGTCGTGATTCAATTTCACCAATGAACGGTCTTATTTGTGCCGTAATGAGGGAGCCTGGGTCGGTAATTAATCATATCATTTTAGCGTAAACCTCTGCCGTCGCGACCGAGGCGAGCAGGGAGCGGTCGTCTCGGAATAATGGACCACCGCGAAAAAATCCAGCGAACACGATTCAAGCTCAGGACGCTCGATTTAACCGCCTTCGGTAATGACTTGTTTTTTAAGGGTTACAAAATAAAGAATACGTCCCCGCCAGACGGTAGCGGGGATCTTGTTAATTTTTAATTTTTCTCTTACCAGAGTTTAATGATCAAAATACGCATTAGCTCGGCTCAACTCTTATAGTAGGTTTTTAAACGATCTGGATTATACTTATAACTGAGAACAATAATCCAATCGACATTTTACATTATTATCATTACATCAGCCGCAACAGTTCACTGCTGAACCTGGGCCTCCCCCTTATTGGGGGATATTGCCATACACACCTCGCTTGTCACGTGGATTGGCGAGCGCTAAGAGGTCGCATTCAAAGAGAATGCTGCTGCCCATTCCCTGGATGAATTTATCCATAAGTCGCTTTTTACGACACCCATGGGTAAAATTGGGGTGATGCAAATAATTCGAGCAAACACTCGGAAAAGATTAACAATGAGTTCTGAAAAGAGGACAAAACTTAAATCGTTATTCTATTTCCAATTAATTTGGTAAAATAGCCCTCGTAGCAATGACCCCGCAGTGAATGGTCAACATTCGGAGATTTTATTATAAGGCTGATTTTCATAAAGAGGAAAATTGGAAGGAGGTTTGTTAAATTTGTGAGCTCATTGGGTATTCCGGCCGGCTGCGGACGTAATTAGGTCTGGCGGGCTGGGCCCACCTTTACACACGATTTCTCGCCACTTGTTAAAAGTTTTCAATTGCGTTACGAGAGACTCTTACACTGAATTTATTCATTACGTCCCCCGCCCTCTTTCTACTTAATAAAACGTTCCTTTGCTCTTTTTTATTTCCTCCTACTTTTTAAATATTTGCCGCATGGCGTGTTTGATGAGCAATGAATTAAACATTATTTCTGAATTTTTATTGCATTATTACAAGAGTTGGCGTTGGACTGGATTAAATTATATTTCGTTTAAATTCAACAGACTATTTATTTATTGACTTTTCATTTTTATTGAGTAAATTTGAAATAATATTTGTGTTTCGGTAAACTCAATCGTAAGTAAAAAAAACTGACTCAAAACGGACTGATGCAATCTTGTGGTGACCGGCTCGAATCAAGCATGTACCAAGACCTTATTAACTTATAATAATATTCAAAATTCTGCTCATTTCTGCGTCGCTCGCGAAGCCGTCGGCCCGTCGAAGGGTGTCAACGCTGTGGTAATTTTGTTGAGCGCGACTTAGCATTCTTCGGCTATGGCAGGCTCAGAAATTGGATTACGTGGTAAGTGTCGGCCACGCTCCCGCACTGCTAACGATTTTATCATTTTATTGCGGAGTGCGAAACAAAATGGCGGCCGATGACAAAAATTAAAAGGTTCCGCATATTTCAATTTGTTCAATTAGTTTGCATAGTTCAGTTCTAATACTAGTATTTATCTTAGTATAAATTTTATGCTATTAGAAACTTAACATCGCAGTGTATATTGTAGATACCTACTTCGTAGTCCATAAAAAAAAGAGAAATAAAGGATATGGTTTCATACTAGAAACAAATTATTAGAGGTATGTTCATGAATACAATACCTACAAATCGTCAAACGCCATGTTAAACTTCTAAATACAAACATATATTATGCCGTATTATTATTTATACACAATTTTCCGAATGACCCTCAAACATTTGTCAGACGTGGTATAAATGGCTACCCCGCAAGCAAGATACCTAGTGTATCTCATAATGACAAGCCCATCACCTTAAATTACAAAACACACTTCTAGAAAAAAAGTAAAATAAATAACATTTAATTCCGTCACCGTTAATAAGGATAGAAAGTTTTTGCCATTGCGCGCGGACCCCTAAATGATTATGACAGCGCAAATTAAGGGGATCGAGTTTGGGGCGAAAGATTTTACAGCTTTACAAGCTTAACTCGTACTTGTCAATTTAGAGTTGGCAAGTTACTTGCTAAAGGAATTCCTAAGATTATGTGATTGCCCGCCATTCAGCTTCTGGTTTAATGTAAGTTATAAATTCGCGCAAAGATTTCAGAGCATTATGTAACGAGCTCGTGTGTAGCAATTAGTTGTAACTTTTGCTATTCTTTCTATTCTTCCTATAAATCCTTTACATTCATACATACATACACATACCACGCCTATAATCCCTTGCGGGGTGGGCAGAGCGTAAACGTTCGCAAAAACGGACATTAACGCCACGTCTGACAAATATTTGAGAGTCATGGAAAATTGAGTTTCGCCATAGTGACAGGTAGCCAGCCCGTCGCCTAAAATTACAATACAGACCCTCTAGTGACTAGAGGGTCGTAAAAGGCGACTAAGGGACTAGAGTCTAGTCCCTTAGTCGCCTTTTACGACTCCCAAGAAATGGGGTGATGCTATTGTAAGCCGGCATCACACGGCTTTATTGCCAACTTTTGCTATTCTTTCTATAATTCCTTTACAAATACAGAGCCAAAATATTTTTAACAAATCTTTACGTTGGGAAAATATTATCGTGGTACCGTGAAGGTAATTAATGATGGCGGACAGCTAGTTCTCAATAACTCGACATGTTCTCTTGAACACCAGCACTCAGCTGAAGCACAGGCTGAAGTCAGGTCTAGGTCTGAGCAAAGTCTAGACTAGACTGCCCCACGTGTACTGGGCGTGGGGCGTAGCCGCCCCGCCCCGCGCAACAGGTGTCCCCTCCCCGCTACGCCCTGAAGATGCTACATGACGTGCTACGGTGCTACGTCATACGCGCGGTGAGATTTGGTAACGTCTACGGGGGATCGGGTTGAAATAGTACTTTATTAAAGAAGTGGTGAATGGAATTAGGTTCTTACTCAGTAGTTAGGCGGTTCGCTCACTTGTCGTCCGTCGTTCCGTTCTTTTTAACTCAACGTAACGCATGCGTCTGTCAGACGAAAGGAAATTGCTAATTCCAATCTTATTCCCATACAAACACGTCTACGGTGGGTTCACAGGATCAGACGGCTTGACAGACGCCTGTCAATGTGATTAGAACTCGTCACAAATTTTACGAAAGTACAAAAGTAGAATTTGTGAGAGAAGAGTAAAAATGTGTTTGTGAAAGCCTTTTATAGGTACTTAATAGTAAAATATGTATTGCCTATACGCCGTTATCGAAATCCTTATCTTATTTCATATACGTTCCACAGTGTACAAGTTCGACAATGTCCCAGTACTATACTTGAAAAACATAATTAGTTATTAAACTAGAAAAAAATGTGTATTTTACTCATTATAATTTTCAAGTTTTGAAACCGATAAATAAATAAAATGATGCAGAATTTGACGAAAACACAGGACACTGTTGAAATTGTGTACCGTTACTTCACAAACGAATACTATAAATAAATCCCAAAAACACAATAACTTATAGTCACCGACATATTTACTGGTACATTTTTATCGGTAGGCGTCGAGAATTATGAATATTCTCAGCAGTATTTCAGTGAGGTGTCGGTGTGGAAAAGCCTCAAACCGTGACGATAGTGGATAGTGAGCAATCGCCGAGAGGAAGTCTGCCCTAAATAACCGGGCACTAAGTCGCTCCCTTGTTGTATACAGCGGATACTGAAACTATCTGTCCAGTTCTACCGAATAATCGAGAAAAAAATATATTTTTAGATTGGGTAGACTGGAAATGCTATAATAGAAACAAATTTTCGGCTAAGAAAGTTATAAGATTACTATTTGGCACGTCAATTCGAATTGTGTAATGCGCTTTTTATTTTCTGGTACCCTTAGAGTGAAAATACCTACTTACCTAGTTATTAAGAAATATTTCATATTCTTAATGCTATTAAGTAACATAAATACTGAAAAAAAGAAAGAAACCTATGACTAAAGCAAACAGGCATAATAAATAAAATAAAAAACATGACTGTTCTCTGAGATAAAGCCTAGCCTATGACACTCGGTATAATGTAAGGATTCTTCTGATACAATTCCCATTCGAATCTGTTCAGTGGGTAAGTTTTAGTTCTTTAAAGAATCGCACATATGAACATACATACATGAAATCTAAAAACATTAAGTACACTCCTCTGGTTGGGCAGTCGTTAAAAAAAAGCAACAAATTTTGTCCCCAAAAATCCGTATGTTTTGGTTACCTTACACCGGAATCATTCGATACCCAACCACGACGCCTATGCTTTATAGCGCGTGACATCCGAAACCGAATTTATAGTATTGTCACCCCATGTCTACAAACCAAAAAAAAACTCCAACATTTTTTGTTAGCATTACGATTAACCTAGATTGTTCGTAATTTGTTGTAAGGTATTATTTGAGCAAAGTACTTTTTGGTTAGATTACTTGTAAAGAAGTGCTGGCCACCCATAAACCGTAGTGTTTGGTATCAAAACTTTTATTAATGTTGTTCCCATATATTCTAGTTAGCAGTGATAATACTTGATTTACTATATGAAATGGTTCAGGCGGTTAAGCGCGTGAGGTTGTGTTTATTGATACTTATAGGATGCATATCCACTTTGCTATTCTTCTTCTTGTCGAGTGGGACATAAAGTCGTCCCGATGAACCCGGCTGTCATAGTTTTTCAACCACCTACTACTAGTATAGTAGACCTCTGACATAGTTGTGTAATGACCGCTGTCTAAGTAATCATAGACAGCAACCGAGACCGACGAATGCTTAACGTGCCCTCCGAAGCATGGAACTTTCTTTTCAGACTATCAGGTGGTTCAGCCTGCAATGTCCTATACAGACTAGGAACAAATTTACAAAGTGTTAAATATCAACTTTGTGAGTGCCCCACCGAGAATCGAACCCTGAACCTTTGCGTCGCAGGCAGTCGCACTACCACTGCGCCACATCAGCCTAAGCAGCACTAGTCCATACCTAGGATCACACCTTCGATCAAATGTTTTAAATACTGTCCATATCCAAACTGTTATCATAAATCCGAGAGTTTGTGTGTGTATTTGTTACCTCTACGATTTGGATGAAATTTGGTATAAGGATAGAATATCACTTTTTAAGCTACTTTTTACCGCGGCAAAACATATCAATTCCATGTAAAAACCCGAAAAAAATTGATTCAGGTTAGGGAAAAAGGTGGCCTTTCTTATGTAGTTTTATCTAAATATTGAAAAATTATTTTTAAAATTAATGAGATTCTCAGACATTACTGTTTAGTTGGCCTAAAGTTGAGGTTTTTTTCTTAGTTATCACAGTTATGCTTCGCAATAGGACTTACGAGTATCACTATTACCTAGCAGATGCCCAATAATTTTGCTATTCTACTATATTCCCTACACATTTGTGTGATTTTATGAGTCAGTGTACACTAGGGGATGGCAACCTGAATTTTGGAATTACGAAAAACCGGAATATCGAAATCATTTTTCCGATATTTCAGTTCCAGTTTTTAGAGCATTCAAAGTACCTAAGAACTGTTTACGACTTCCACGAAAACTTTCCGAAATCGAAAAAAATATTGATGTAAATAAACTTCTATGTATGTAACTTACCAAAACCATAATCAAAACTGGGATTCCGGAATTTAGCTCCACTCTTAACTCAATAGCTCCACTATCAATACCCGAAACCAGTTTTGACAACCTTCCGATTTGACAAGCCCTAGTCTACACGCGCTGAGATGAGATGCACCCTAAGTGCTGATTTGAATTTCTACTTAAAGGAACCAACACCAAGTTTGATAACCATTGATAAGACTCTGTATTTTGTATGTCACTGAACTAAATATGCTCTACAATCGAACTTTATCCTCGTAAAATTTTGACAATATCCATTTTTCTTAATTAATTTTATTATATATGGCAGTAACAGTACTATTTCACACTTTTCAATATATGAACCAAAAAATAAGTTTGGCTCGTGAAGTCAGCTTGCTTCAGAATGCTAGGGCCATGTTTTAAAATGTAGCGATCTATTTACTGCACCCGCGATAGACCCCGGTAACAATGAAAATGTGTGAGAGTAATCGCGAGTGCTTAAATGTTATATATCTAGTATCATATCCTAAAATGTCACGCTACATATACAAGTCGTCATAAAACCGTCACTCCGGCAACCAAGTTTAGGGGCACGGTAGTAATCTCGATCTAATTCTCACGAATCGTCCGTAGATGTGGATTATCAGCGTTTCTCGTCGGGCGGAGTTTCTGCTGAGTTGGTGGAGTGTAAATCGTAACCTGCCCGCCAGCGCGTCGCCAGCCCGGCGCCCCGCTTCGGTTGCCTCACCCCGCCCGCGCCCTGCCTCGCAGGTGACGACCTGTAGGGATGCCCCGACTATATCGATGCTCTAGTACATTTTCTTATTTATTTATTTTATTTATTAAACTTTATTGCACAGAAAGTACAAAGGGCGGGCCTAATGCCACGCGGCATTCTCTAACGGCCAACCAAAAGATAAACAGAAAGAGTAAAAGCGGGTGCTACACAAAAAAAAAGAAATATAATCGTACTTATATTTTCTTCATTCATTCATTCACATATCACGCCTGTAGTCCCTTCCTGGGTAGGCAGAGCGTAAAAGGCCGCAAAAAAAGATTATTTACGCCACGTCTGACAAATATTTGAGAGTCATTTGGAAAATTGTGTATCACCATAGTGACTGGTTGTCAGCCCATTGCCTAAAATTGCAATACACACCCTCGAGTCCCTTAGTCGCCTCTTACGACTCCCACAGGAAATAAATGGAGTGTTGCTATTCTAAGCCGGCATCACACGGCACATTTTCTAGGACTTAGTATTTAAAACATATAAATTGATGAACGCCGGCTGCACTTACGAAACAGCATGACTCATTGTAACGTTCCCCCTGAGTCGAGCATGCAAGCGAGAACGTGAAACAAGCGATAGATAGGCACGATCGGTACTAATCTAACCTAACCTAACATATCCTAAACATTCGTCTTGTGGTGCATGCAGTTTTCTCATGACTTCATCACGTAAAATTATTGTCCGTGAATCTTTAATGTGTTGAACTTGTTGGAGAAAAAATAGTTTTTGTATTTCTGTCCGCTGACAGACTATTGGTCGTTGCCTGCTAAATGCTTCGCCCGTTTCCAACTTCCGTTGATAATTCTGCGTTGAATTTTATGTCTTAAATCCTAACCTACCTACTCTACCGTGACAATATCATTTTACTATGTACAAGTTCTTCTTCTTCTTATAATTTAAGAGTCAAATTCTTATCGGCGGAGTAACTTCCAATGTTGTTCTCTTCTCTTCTGTACAAGCTAAATGCCCTTAAATGTAGAGCAATCTTTTTATTTCCTGCTAAATTCACACATTCATCTCCTTCCTTTGCGTCTAGATCATTTCAGCTGTGTCGATCTGAACACCTACAAGTTCGCCTATTTTCAATCGTAAACTATCGATATCGATATAACTTTGTCCCAGCATTATTAAACCGCGATAAATCTGTCGCATATTCAGCGATGTAACGGACTTTCTCTGCGTGAGTCATTGCTCAGAATAAAGTGAGTCGCTCTTAATATGCGATGTGGATAATTGGCGTGCTTATCCCGAAATAAGCTCGGCGGCGGGATCAAATGAATAAATTCATAGGGTTGTATGAATATTACGTTATTACAGCTATCTTACCGAATGTAGGTACTAGGTAGTGGATTATTCTTGCTAAAGGAAATATTTACTCATTTTAAGTATTAGACCGGGTCTATCGCGATAGTATTTAGGTAAATATTAGTAATTTACCTGTGTCCCGACGTTTCAATACAGTTTCATGTAACTGACTGTTGACTGGTCAACCCGCGACCACAATACATGAAACTGTATTGAAACGTCGGGACACAGGTAAATTACTAATATTTACCTAAATACTATCGCGATAGACCCGGTCTTATACTTAAAATGAGTGAAGTGATCGCGAGTGCATAAAAAGGAAATATTTTGTTTGGAGCTGTTTCTTTGAAACAATTCGTCGCGTATAGGAATAGTGACAACCCATAAAATTTGCAATCGCTGATTTGTTTTTGAGTAGTACTTACTTATCTCAATTTCGGTCCAAAAGTAAATTGGATTTCTTAAAATGAATGTATGACGAGGCAAATCCAGATATAATATGAGGTCGATTTTATAATAATTTCGAATAGGTACTTACTTTATATTGGGTTTGGTAACACACCTGACTTTTAAGACTGCTAAATGACCACGTTAAGTTGTGAAAGAAATAAAGACATTTTTTAACGTAAAAGATGAAGAATAATCATCGTTCAACCCTACCTGTACAATCATTATCATCATTAAGAGCCATAAGCCGTCTGTTACTTACATACACACATATATCACGCCTATATCCTTTGCGGGGTAGGCAGAGCTTACACTGCCGTAAAAATTAAACGCCTGCATTCACGCCACGTCTGTTTTTTTTTTAAATATCTAAAAAAAATTGTATCACAATAGTGACAGATTGTCAGCCCATCGCCTTAATTGCAATACACATGTAACTCTCGAGTCCCTAAATCGCCTCTTGCGATACCTACGGGAAAGAAATGGGGTGATGCTATCCTAAGCCGACATACGGCACATCACACCAGGCGTTTTCTTAGACCGCGATTTTGGGTCAATTGCTTCCAAAGGCTTCCCACGACCTTTACCTTTGCAAGGTCGTCGGACGATCTGGAGGTCACTTTTGACACACTGTAATCCGATTTCGCATACGGAAGTCCGCAACGACTCGTCTAACTACTCGTATCACGCTTTCTACTTACTAATTGATTAATGTCAAGGCATATGTGTGAATTGATTAGTGCATGTGTGAATGGATGGCTGTAGTGGGACGTGACGTGATACGAGCCCTATTAGTGGCACACTTTCGGAAGTGAATTAGTCAAATAGAGCTCCTGGTAGAATTACATTAACAGCCCTTACAGTCCACTGCTGGACATGGACCTTTCCCTATTGGGAAGTATTGCCATACTCACCACGCTTTGCAAGTGGGTGCAAGGAGTGCAAAATATTTTATTCACAGATAACGCTGCTGCCCGTTTCCTAGATAACTTGATCTCTAAGTCGCTTTTTACGACACCCACGGGCAGAAAAGGGGTGATGCTATTTTGAAAATCATTCTGCGGCCCTACCACGCTGTACTTACTACATACACATATCACGCCTATAATCCCTTGCGGGGTAGGCACAGCGTAAACGACCGCAAAACACGGACATTTACGCCATGTCTGACAAATATTTGAGGGTCATTCGGAAAATTATGTATCGCCATAGTGACAGGTCGTCAGCCTATCCCCTAAAATAGAGATAAGTCCCTCGAGTCCCTTAGTCGCCTCTTACTACTCCCACGGGAAAGAAATGGGGTGATGCTATTCTAAGCCTACTTGCTAGCCTTCTTGGCATCACACGGCATTAGTTACTTACTTGAATAAAATTATAAAAGTGTTTTTTATTGTTTCAGGGCTGTTCCAAGTGCTGGCTCGCCGAGGACTATCTTGTCGAATGTGAGGTTGTGACAGCATTCTAAACAAACTAATCATCACAATAATGACCAAATTGAGACGAGAACAGACTTACAGTGTTCCAAAAACGTGAACGAAAGGATCGACGACATGGTGCGAAATTATATACAAAGTGATATTTTGAACAATTTATTTGACTTAGAAGTTTTTGTGAACTCGCGTTATTTAGTGGGTTAGGGCAACTTTCGGCATAAAAATATCTATAGGTAGGCAGTGAAGTGTGTCCGGTCTTTGCACTATTGCTACTAAAGTCAAAAGATTTTTGCTAATGTTGGTACAAATGGTTCGTTCATAAGTGTTCAGAAAACTGTTTAAATGAAAAGGTGTTGTAAACGTTCAAATTATAATAAAATTGGTAAATCAAGCATCAAAGTAACTCCACTAATAACTTTAAGTCTATGCCTATCCTCAGAGCAAGAAATGTTTCAAACGAGGCTTACGAACAACTCGTACGAAGCCGGTTAAAGATTCGTTGCCGCGTGCTAATACTTACATAACTAAGGGCAGCAAAACACACTTAATATTCTGCATAAACCAGATTTGTAAAGCACTAGTATTTAGGAGGAAAGTAATATTTCGTTTTATACTTAAGCATTTAAAAACATTTTAGTGTGTAGCTTGATATAACGGGCGCAAAGTCTGATTGCGACCACACTCTCATGATTCGGTCCAGAATAATGACCAATTGTTCATAGGGTTCCCTCTGAAAATTTCCCTTTGCTCTGAGTAGACTACCTTCTTTCCGATAATCGTCGCAAATCAGATGCAGAGTTTCAGCTTCGAAGGTGGTTACGGTAAAGAAACTTATGATAGAGACGTAATTAGTTGGTGAAAAACGTACCACTGTCTTAAGGCAAATATATTATGTGCTCAGTAAGATATTGCACAAAATTTTTGTTATGTAAATGGACATCATATGACAATAACATTTAGGTATCCATTGTTTACTAGGGTAAACAAACCACTATGCAGATCAGACTGATTGTTATATGGTGAGGACACCGGAAAAATAACAAATTTTTTGGGATTTGAAAACTGTCATGTGAGTAAAATAGCCCAGTATGGCTAGGTTTTAATGATTCAAAAATATTAAAGTCGTTTATTTTTGGCTTACAGTTTCTTAACCATCATCTCAAGCCTTCTTATTAATTTGTGTCATTTTAGGTATATGCGAACATACTTTGGTTTTAGTAGATAGAAACGGCTCAAACTGCGTTTTACACTGTGTAAACTGTCAGATGGACAATACTGGTATATTTCATAATATTAGTTTATTGTAATAATTTATTGGATTATAAAAAATTCAAACAAAGGCTAATCCGTAACAGGCATCGTCAGACATTATTCTAAAGATACAGAACAAATCAGCAACAAGCTTCGTCAAAACCTGTGACAATAATACGTTTCAGCCACATGCTTCGTCAAAAATAACAATGCTTTCAGCAACATGCGTCGTCGTCGTTAGTTTATTTAAAGACACCTGAAAAAGTGATTTAATAAATTACCTGCAATACATTGAATCGAATATTTACGCATGTATAAAAAATACACAAAACGTTATATGTGCTTTACAGACACACAATACGATTGGACAAAATCTGGCGACTTTAGAGTTTTTGTAAGTTGCCCTCAAATGATGCGAGCCGTACATGACTAATATATTGGCGGCCCTACTAAGTGTAATTCTTTATTAAAATTAATACCTTACTCTACGGTGCACTGATCATTGCCATTTTAATTTTGTATCATTCTTAGTTACGTAGGATGCCATACACATATGTTAAGATAATAAGAGAACCATGTAATTATTGGGTGCGCACTAATTTGCAGCAAATATTTCGCGTCATGCATGACATTACAAGGATTGTGCCAGACAAACTATCTATCCTTGTCACACTAGTGCAAATTTCATATTTCTGTCCTGCTCTCAGGTGACACTCGTCAATTGTCGCGTAATATTTGCTGCACATTTTGTGTTGAACATTTTCGTTTGAACCATTTTTGTCTCATATTCCGCGCACCCGATTTATTTTGTAAACTGTACGTGTCAGATCTTTCTCAGAAATACCAATTGTAAGTAGCTGAACATTCTGTAAGACATGCCATAGTGTAGATTTGTGTGTAGATATGTGTTAAAGCTTCATTTTAAACACGTGCATAAGTCATTTTTCACCAAAAATCTTTCTAATACAGGTCAGCGTGACGCAACAAAATATTTCTAGAGAAGTTTATTTAGGCAATAATTTATAAGACGATCCTTTGCCAGTATAAATACATAGTACCCTACGTAATACTTGCAGTAAATAAATACATTGTGCCTATATTATATTTCGAGACGTGTGATTAATAAGCTCATTGTTCAAAGATTGTATACATAGTGTAAAAAAATAACTGAGAACATTTTAAGGGGTGAACCAGTACGTGAAACTGAACAACTTTCCCCAAGGAACATAGGTCGAAATATGAAAAAAAAATTGGCCCTCCCATTCAAATTATCCCGGCGGGGTAACACATTAAGTATGGGAGGGTCAAATTATTTTTCATATTTCGACCTATGTTCCTTTGGGAAAGTTGTTCAGTTTAACGTACTGGTTCACCCCTTAAAATATTCTCAGCTATTTTTTTTACACCTTATATAGGTACTTATGGAAGGTGGCGCACAGATAATGCTCATAGTCAGACCTCTAGTCCAAAATATTAACTTTGAATAAGCAAATCGTCAGCCTTGCACAAATTACTCGGTTAGTAGCGAAGGCTTGCTGGCCCGTTAAGGCGAGTGCCTCAGCACTAGCGCCACTTAACGAAAAAAACATAGCTCATCATACAAACAATACCTCAGAATGTCTTTTGTACAAGTTTTTGGAATCATATAAATGATCCTCACAAACTCGGTGAAAGAGTTGGAACAATTAGTACTAAAAGTGGCTATTTTTGGCACACATCTAGGTATTACCTAATTACAGCAAATATTTAATAGCGAAACCTGAAAGGTTTAAATTTTGCTCTAAGATAACACCAAAAACTTGTGCAAAGGACTTTCTGGTGTATTGTTTGCATTAAGAGACATGTTTTTTTTCGTGAAGTGGCGCTTGTTTCGCGGCACCACTCGCCTTAAACTCGTAATGGTCGGATCACACCGCTTCGTACAGTCCAGTCGCGAAATTTCCGATTATATGGGATATGATAAACGTGAAAAATCGTTGATGTCATATCTGGAACTACGCGACTGAACTATGCGTAGGGCGTTTCGCACTAAAGTAGCAAAAATATTAATTACCTCAGTGGATCTTTGTGATAGATTTAGCCAATAAGTGTTCAAATTAGTACGTGTATCAATATAAGTCAATTCATGTCGGTACTTTTGGCGTCCATTTTTATGATATTGTTTGGTTCATGCATTTTATAATACAGTAAGGTCGGATTCCAACTGCGTACTTGTAGTTCATTCGCGGTATTTCAGACAGTTTCAATGAGACATTAAAGATATGCTGTGCAATATGTCTTGTTTCTTAGTGCTAACGCTGCGTCAAGCGGGCTGCACGCGCGGGCCGGCCTAGGCTTAGAATCGGCAAAATACAAGAGCTGGGCAGCCCGCGTCACGCAGCGCAGCTCTTGTATTTTGCCGAATCTAGCCCGCGCGTGCAGCTTGCTCGACGCAGCGTTGGCGCTTACAGATCGATGGTAGAATAGGCGCATTGTTAACTTGCGCGGAAATCTTTGATGTCATATTAAAATAATCCACTGTCGACTGGACTAAACGCAGATGAAATCTACGCTTCAATGTATTTTTGCGCAGGCGATTCGTTTAATGTACATTTACCGCTAACATATAACAAATTTATGCAGCTGATATTGGTGCTATAGATTATATTTTGATAGCGCAATTTAAATAGACTCATTTTAGTTTCTATTTGGCTACATAAATGAAATCGACGTACAAATTTAAAATCAAAATTGAAACTTATGAAAAAGAAATGGGCCTAATTTGTACTATATAGTAAGCACCAACTATTTAGGACTACTTGAAGCTCGTATGTTAAATACCACACGAGTTTATATTTTTGTAGATAGGGAATCAATTTTACGTTTATTGTGAGTTGACGACGTCATGCCTGTCCAATGTTTGACACTGGACACATGGGGGTGATGGTATTTTTAATTATAAAACCATTTGCCAAATATACATACGTAACGTTAACAGTCGATTGTATGTAGGTAGATGTAAAATTGTAGCAAGTGTTGTAGAATCATTTTAATTCTCTTTGGAGTTATCTCAAGAGTAGTTTAGAAAAAGTGTTAACAGCACGTAAGAAGTAATCTTCTGGTTGTTGATGAATGTGAATTAATGAAATACATTTTAAGGAAACGTGTTTATGTCAATCCATGTGGTCAATTAAATACAGACCGAATTATTGTCTGTTCTCATAGGAACTAGCGTTTAAGGGAAGTGTAGGGCCATACAATAAAATACATTTTCAATAAAACAAAGTTTTAATGAAAATTTTAATGATGCTGCAGCAACATCATTTTGCGAAAAAGAACATATTTTTGAGATTGTGAATAATATTTTCATCATCACGTTAAACATGGGTGTTGTTCAAATCCGAAACGATCAGGCCCAACGCTTTGGCAAAATATAAGAGCAGCACTGTGTGACGTGCATTATGTCAACACGCGCCCCTCCTGACCGACAGTACGTAGCGCGCACGGGGGCAGTTGGTACAACCCGTAAACATGACGAACATTGCCGCTTATTACAGCTACTTAGGCACGATGCGCCTTCTAAATTCGGACGGATTATATGTCATGACGCGAAACTCCCGCGCCTTAGACTTAAAATTATAAGACCTATACCTACCCACTGTTATTAATTCTGAGCCCATGTTAGAATGAGCTTATAAAAAGCTCCAATGAAATTCCTAAATCAGAATGCGATGTGCTTTTAGTCTCAGTTATAATTAGGAAATTGATTACAAAATGTTAATAAGTGTTCATAGATACGTAGAACTACGTAATTATTAGGACTTTAGAGAGTTATGATCAGTGGTTGGTAAGTAACGTTCAAAAGCCTCGTAATTTAGGTACTTTATTCAAATATTTTTGTTGAAAAAGAAACTGCTGCTTTATGCAGAAGTACCTTGAATTTTTGGAACAATATTGAAATTTATAAAAGGATAGCTAAAGTGATTTTCGCACTCGTTAAACTAAGTATGTCAAAAAGCATTTTAGAATAAGTATCCGACCATTCATTACCTATTTCAAAGGCATGATTGAAAAAACCAAGTTTTTTGGTGATTGTAAAAAGAACTCGGATTATAATAAGCGTGAATTATTTGTTTTGCGTTCATGGCAACTCCAATGAGACGAAATCTTTTCAAGCCGACTTCTCTCGTGAAAATAAATGTTACTTAACACAAGAATTTGACACATGTATTTAATTTGATTACTTTGCTGCCACCGCTATCGTTTCCAGTTAAAATTATACAGAGTATATTTGCAAAAGTGAAAATCTCATATACTTGTAACAAGTAGGTATTTAAAAGAATGTAACAAATCTTACTATGAATGAGGGACAACTACAATACTGTCCATCTATCGCTGAGCAAAATGTGTCCCTTATTATCTCTTAGTTTGTTTACATTATTTTCAATACCTACTTGGCCCGAGTATAGATGTCCTTAACATTCCTCAGAGATTTATTCTCTTTAGAGGAGAATGGCCCTCCATACATAGATCTACAGATCAGCTGTTTTGATGTGATTTGGTTCAAAGGATTTACATTTTAGCAAATATACTCTGAATAGCCCACGTGGCAATCTCTAGCTTGTAATAGATAAAATTATATTTTAATATAAGACCATGATTCTTTAGCTTCTTAAGAAAAGGGTAAAAAATAATATCCATAACAAAAACCTTGTAAATTATTTTGTACATTGAATTGTTTAAAATTTACCTACGTTTGCATTAATATGTTTATATCGTAAATCTTTATTTTGTTAAATTTCAGTTGCTTTGTTATAATTTTACGAATGATAAATGAATAACGAAGGAAAATTAGATAAATTAGGTAAAGATATGTGTTTCAATGTAAATAATATAAACGAAAACATGTATGTAGAATTACATAAATCTTATTTATGTATTAAATTTGATATTGTTTTCAAAATTTAACGGGTTGTTTTATTTTTCTATCCAGTCTAGAGTCAACAGCAAAGCATTAATAAATATAAATCAATGAGGTTTGAAGAAAGTGACTGTTTCTGAATAGGTTTTTTTCGATATTTTTCTGGTCTTCAACACCAAGCTGAGTCCATACAAAATATCCCTCTATCTAGCTACCTAAAATCCAAGTTATACTACCATCTTAGCACAAAATAATAACCTAAAAAGCCTATGATAAAAGTACTTTTTAAAAGCTTTTATTTAACTTGCAGTGTATGTAAGTAAGTAACAATGTTTGTTCGGTGCAAATCTTGCAAGTTTAATTTGAACCACTTCTCGGTATCCGATTGAGTTGAAATTTTGCATGTTGGTCCAGAACCGATGACAATGCATGTTAATCATAAATTTGACCTGATGCTGCTGCCAGGATCGGCTCCGTACGAGAGATCTCCTCAGCGGTTTATAGCTGGGACACAAAATTTTGTATACGAATTCGTTTATTATAGGCGGTTGGTAGGCCCACCATGAATTAGACGCTACATCCAGGGTTGTCTTCGAACTATGGAACTCCTCAATATTCAACTGCTGGGACTTGCAATTTTGTATAAGAATTCGTTTATTATAGGCAGTTGGTAGGCCTACCATGAATTAGACGCTACATCCAGGGTTGTCTTCGAACTATGGAACTCCTCAATATTCAACTGCTGAGACTTGCAATTTTGTATACGAATTCGGTTATTATAGGCAGTTGGTAGGCCCACCATGAATTAGACGCTACATCCAGGGTTGTCTTTGAACTATGGAACTCCTCAATATTCAACTGCTGGGACTTGCAATTTTGTATACGAATTCGTTTATTATAGGCAGTTGGTAGGCCTACCATGAATTAGACGCTACATCCAGGGTTGTCTTCGAACTATGGAACTCCTCAATATTCAACTGCTGAGACTTGCAATTTTGTATACGAATTCGTTTATTATAGGCAGTTGGTAGGCCCACCATGAATTAGACGCTACATCCAGGGTTGTCTTCGAACTATAGAACTCCTCAATATTCAACTGCTGGGACTTGCAATTTTGTATACGAATTCGTTCATGATAGGCAGTTGGTAGGCCCACCATGAATTAGGGTCACGTCAATAGAAGGCCTCCTGATTGAAGAATTAGACTGTTTGAAATTAACTGGGACTCGGCCATGTAATAATGACGCCATCAATGAAATGAAAAGACTAAGACATATTACAAGCTAATTCTTCTATTATGAATGCCGGAGGAGTAGGTACCAACCTACTTCTATAGAATATAAAAGAGATAATTATACTTTATCCTAATGTTAATTTTCCCCGTGCCTTAAGTTTTTCTATTGAAGGTTTCTCCGTTTTATAGAAAGACTTTCGTATTGATCAATAACTATCGTAACATAAACTAAAAAATATAAAATAAAATTATTTAAAAAAAACTTTTAAAACAAGCTTTTATTTAAGTGCTCTGAAAAGATGAAAATAAAATTTTGAATGACATTAACCACATTCATTTATGACTTTACAGAAATGAAAATATAATAAAAGCTTGTCGCGAAACTTTCAATTTGTGATTGAAATTTCGTAATAAGGTACGCACCTAACTGTAATTAGGTAGTTTCTTCTAGGCATCGCGACAAGCTTTTATTATATTTTCATTTCTGTAAAGTCATAAATGAATGTGGTTAATGTCATTCAAAATTTTATTTTCATCTTTTCAGAGCACTTAAATAAAAGCTTGTTTTAAAAGTTTTTTTTAAATAATTTTATAAATACGTATGTATATAAATTGAAGTTTATGTAACGAGACGAAGTTCTGTTCTGTTTGTTCCTGCCTCTACGAATCTGCTACGCCGGGGCTTGAACTCGGGACCGTGGTGTACCGTTAGAGCAGTACCGTGGTACGGCACCTCACGGTTAACATTTTGTCAATTTCTTATTTTCATTTAAGAAAATAATACATATAACACTGAGTGCATACCATAATACAAATTGCTACGCGCTGCGACTGCTACGCCGTAGCACTTCAAACGGGATACGGTACAGTACGGGAGATGGCTCCGGGTGAGCTCCTGCTCCCCACCATACAGTCAGGTGTAGATTTCATAGCCCCGGAGCTAAAATTGTAAAGTCCAGAACTAGAAAAAACGGGAGATGGTTCAATTAGCCCACTGCCTGTCCTTGCCAACAACAATAACATCAACAGCCACAACAGTCCACTGCTGGACATAAGTCTCCCTTTCAAATATTGACCATCAGTGTGGTGCCGGCTTAGTAAGTATTTTAAGTTTTGTACTGCATTCGCCAACCCGCCTGCCAAGCCAAGTAGTGCAAATACTCCTAATATGGGAGTCCCACGCCTTGTAATTATTTCTGATGAGAGGTTGATGTGAACAACAAATAGTCGTGCTGGAAGTACCTTACGTTAGTACCTATGTAAGGTACCCACCCTGTGAGACCCAAAAAAAAAACAAGTATTAGAACAGAAACGTAGGTACGCAAAACAACGCAGAACTCTTAAGACGCCTTCCTAGGTAACGTGCTGCCTTCATCTTCAGTTCAAAATCATAACTCGATGAAAATATAATTTATCGAAAATCCTTATACTGAAGCTTATTCACGTTGATTTATTTAGCTTGAATTTTTAAGTGACTAGGGCAGCACGTAGCCTTGGAATGCGTCTTAATATTACCTACACTATCCCTAGCGTAATTCTCTTAATAATACCTACACCTAACCATTTTTATACTTTGATGATATACCCAACCAAGAGGAAATTTTTATTATCAAACTTTTGGAATACTTAACGCAAAACATAACGGAGTTTTTTATTACGAATAAGTAGGTGAAGTTTTTATGACCTCAAGAGCTATTTCTGAAGATTTTTATATCAGTTTCAAAGTCATCAGTTTATAATAAAGTTACCATGGTGTTAAAAAAATTGGAATGTAGGCTGATGTGATGTGGAATAAAATTCAGTCCATAAACCTTTTTCGCTTGGACAAATCAAATTGGAAATAATGGAATTTTGTATGTACTTACCTAAATAAGATCGAATATGTATTTAGTAAGAATATCTTTTAGGTATAATTATGTCAAGTTTACTTATTTATTTTATAATATTGCACGTACAGTCGATTGCAGCACATAAGGTACCAGGAGTACTCCAAAAGAACGAATTTATTTTTGTCCCAAGCAATATTTTTTTCTTTATATGAATTTGTATTAGTAGAAAATTACTTAATTATGAAAATAAGTTTAAATTTTAATTATGTATTATCTGGGGATAAAAATAATTCAGTTCTTTTGGAGTACCCCTGGTACCTTATGTGCTATAACCGACTGTACATACATACCTTGCGGGTTAGGCAGAGCGTTAACGTCAGTATACAATTTACATTTGCGCCACATCTGAAAAACATTTTAGGGTCATTCAGAAAATTAGTAGTGATAGCCCATTGCTTAAAATTGCAACACACATGTAACCATGCCTCAGTCGCCTCTTACGACACCCTCGGGTAGGAAATATGGTTATGCTATTCTTAGCCGGCATCACATGGCAAATAATACATTGCGTTGTGTATGATTTGTGTTCAACGAGTAAGTATAACTATTTGTTACTTAGAAGATTAAAAGTAATTAGAAGAAAATAATCTGCATCTACATAAATCATAAAAAAATATGTGTTGGAGTATTGAATGGTATGTTCTGTAGCAACTTTCAATCACTGTGCCCCTCGGGCTGTCACATGATAACCCTAATAATTAGGAAAGATACTCGTAGGGTCGAAGACGACCTTTAAAATATTTATTCTTAAATTTAGGAGTAGCTATTTCTGTTTTTTGAGAAGTTTTTAACTACGTTTCAAATGATTATAAATATTACTTATTAAAATATAAGAATGATATTGCGATAATACCAGTTAAAAAAACGGCAAATTGATCATATTTTTGACGAGTTTTAGAAAATAATAATAGGTATTAATTAGCAATATTGAATAATTTTTAATTTAAAAATAAACAAATTGATATTATTGAAAGGTGCCAGCAGAGAAAAAGCTTGTTTTTTGTAAAATGTTTAGTAGCCAATAGAGCTTAGCCCTCGATAGTCATAACTGAATTCTTAACTGGGGTTGAATCCTTAGTAGCAAATGGATCTGAACGAACCCTCAATACCTTTGAGGGTTTAGCTCCATTGAAATAAATTATTATTGAATTAAATAAATTGGGAAGAACATAATATCCCTCCTATACCCTACTGAGCTTACTCTTAAGATATTACCAAGCCCAAGAACCAGTTCATATGTTTGAACGGCTCATCGGATCATTCTTGTTTTTTTGCAGGTGAGGTCGACAAATTAACGAACTTTTGTTAAGAACAATTAGATCCACGATACGTCTTGTGCATTTCGAGATCGAGCAGGGTCGTGTCATAGAGGCTTTCCAAATCATGGACCAATTATTTTCGTTAAATCTTCTAAACGTTGTCCCTACAACATCTAGTTTATGTGCGACAAATTTCGACAAATCATGAACAATAATTCTACTTACTCAAGGTAATGGGTATACATATATTTAGGCCGTACGGTAAGCCACATGAAAGATACCTTTCCGAATTCTACATTCCTTTCTCACATTCCCACAGGATTTATCCAAGTGCTACAAGAAATTGAAACTTTTTAAAGGGTCGTTTTATTTGCACTGGCTGAAAAAGAAAAATACTGCGCTTTCTCTACAAATTTGAAACTGTCACAAGACTGTCGCTTAGCAGCGGGCGACCAAACGTGCATGGTAATTTTTATGAGTGCGAAATAAATAAATTTCAATGATGCTGCTTTCCGTTTTGCCGATAGTTATAAAAAGGAGCTTATTTGCTTTTAGTCAGCCGGCGAGTATTATTTACACAAGGAAATACTCGTCTAAACCGGCACCGGGTGAGTTTAGTTTAGTTACCAGTTGCTAAAGGTTTTTTTTAAATCTCGCTTTCTCGATATGTTCTCGATCTTATAGCACGTTCACATGATGCCAATGGGCAGGAAAATAGTAAGGGGAGTGGGCAGCGCGAATGTGTGAACAAGTTACTCGCGCTGCTACTCGTCATGCCGCCGCCACTTCCCGTGCTCGCTCGATTGTCGACTTTTCGTGCGCGAGTCAAAGGAACGCTCGAACGGCAGCACGAACACGTGTGGAATGTATTGCTAAACTACTCACTCATATCGATGCGAGAAGAGTATATCGGCAGAGTGTGAACGCTGCGTGGTGTGAGCACTCACTCGCGATGATACTTCCGCGGAAGTATTTCGATCAATTTTTGCGAAAGCGGCAGGAGCAGGAGCAGGTGCATGGTGTGAACGTGCTATTAGGCTCAAATTAGGTATATCTACTCTAATATTACAAAGAGGAAAGGTTTGATTGTTTGTTTGAATTGATAAAGCTCCAAAACTACTGGACCGATTTTAAAAATCCTTCATTAGAATCCAACATTATCCCTGATAAACATGGGCTGTATTAAAATGTCTTATTGTAGGGTGAAAACGCTGGGCAGGCCGCTAATTATATTTAGCCTTCTTTTGAACTAATGGCAGTTCAGATTTCTTGTCCTATATTGGTTAAAGACCATACTTACACTTCGATACGTTAGAATGAGAATAAAATAACTAGCAAATTCAACCAAAAAACCCTACGCTACCCTAAACTTTTGTCTTCAGTGCGCTGCGACGCTCACATGAATGAGCTGCCAATCCCGTGCGGGCCGTGGGATACCTACTACAGGGAACGACAGAGCTATTACAACAAGGTGCTGATAGCTGGCGCCATCTGGTGAGTGGGACATTGAGTCGACCAAAGACCCGGTGAACTCCAGTGTTCAGTGCGCTGGGATGCTCACATGAATGAGTTGCCGATCCCGTGCGGGCCGTGGGATACCTACTACAGGGAACGACAGAGCTATTACAACAAGGTGCTGATAGCTGGCGCCATCTGGTGAGTGGGACATTGAGTCGACCAAAGACCCGGTGAACTCCAGTGTTCAGTGCGTTGCGATGCTCACATGAATGAGCTGCCGTTCCCGTGCGGGCCGTGGGATACCTACTACAGGGAACGACAGAGCTATTACAACAAGGTGCTGATAGCTGGCGCCATCTGGTGAGTGGGACATTGAGTCGACCAAAGACCCGATGAACTCCAGTGTTCAGTGCGATGCGACGTCCACGTCCACATGAATGAGTTGCCGATCCCGTGCGGGCCGTGGGATACCTACTACAGGGATCGACAGAGCTATTACAACAAGGTGCTGATAGCTGGCGCCATCTGGTGAGTGGGACATTGAGTCGACGAACGATCCGGCGAAGCCGTGTTTATTACGATGCGACGTTCACGTTTATTAGCTGCATCTTGTAAGTGGGACATTGAGTCGACGAACGACCCTGCCAACCCGTGTATATAACGTTGCGACGCTCACATGGATGAGCTGCATCTGCTGCGTGGGACATTGAGTCGACGAACGACCTAGTAAACCGCAGTGTTCAGGAAGATGCGACGCTGCTGCCGATCACCTGCGACCGCGGGCTGTGGGACATCAACTACAAGGACCGACAGCTTCTACACCAAGGTGCTGGCGCTGTGGCCATCTAGTAGGTGGGCATTGAGTCGACGAACGACCCAGTGAATGACAGTGTGTAAATTTGTTGTACAGCGTATTCTCACCTGGTACTTACATTTTATTACAAGTAGGTAGGTAGTGCTATCCGTACTAATATTATAAATCTGAGAGTTTGTGTGTGTGTGTATGTTTGTTACCTCTTCTCGCTCAAACGGATTGGCCTATTTGGATGAAATTTGGAACACTGGTAGAGTATAACGTGGAATAACACATAATAAAATAAAAATAAAAATAAAATAAAAAAGCCTTTTATTTCTAACAGCAAATTTTTATAAACTACTTACTACTTAAATTAAATCTTATTTAATATTCTATCCTAAACATATATAGCTGATGTTATATAGAACAAAGTGGCTTATATTTAACTTAACTTTTAGGGGAGGAAAGTCTCCTCCATCTCAGGGGTTTCTTCTAAAATCAAAAGTCTTTGGGTACGTTCGCCACGTATTTAATCAGTATCACCAATCATACGTTTACAATCAAAACTAATAATTATGATCACAATGGATTGGATTAGTTACGTTAGGAAAACCACATGTATCGACATGCACCCTCGAACAAGCAGAGAGCAGAACAGAAAACGGAAGTAAGAATGACGTAAGAGTGAATGTCGATAACATGACCGATCATCATAGATAATCGATTAAGAATGTAATGAATGACTTCCGGCGGTGAGCGCCATCTATGACTGAGTAACTATGGCAAACAGTTTTATAAGCTCCGCTACCCGACGCGCAGCGGCGCGTGGCCTTGGCGCCTACGCCTATGTCCTATAGCGTGCCGGAACATTACCCCTACTCGCCCTGAGAGGGAGCCTCTGGTTCGCTATATACTCCCCCTCCAGTTCATGAGAACGACCCCGTTCATGGACTGGCACGTCCTGAGGTTCTGGAGCACCATCTGCAACCTCAACTGGACTATCCGAGTCCGAAACACGACGCTGAGGACGACCCCGATTACGTTTAGGTACAACCGGAGCTGGTAGGTGATCATCATCAACACGGCCGCGAAAGAGT
Organism: Tuta absoluta; assembly: GCA_027580185.1. Classification (NCBI taxonomy): domain Eukaryota; kingdom Metazoa; phylum Arthropoda; class Insecta; order Lepidoptera; family Gelechiidae; genus Tuta; species Tuta absoluta. Next base: position 4,859,365 of record JAQAHW010000004.1, read on the forward strand.
GTTAGTTCTTTAGAGTGAAACTTTCCCAAACTCTTGCTAGGTTCGTCGACAGGAGCAATCAGGTACGTAGTAGGGCTAACCTTCTTGGTAACTACGTATGGACCATCTCTCCTAGGGACAAATTTGCTGCTGAACGCTTTCGGAGCACTGCTGAGTAGATGCGTGGCGAGCAGCACCTTATCTCCGACTTCAATATTTTCCCCGACGCGACGAGCCTGATCCGCATATTCTTTCCTTTTGTCTTGCTGGATTTCAACCTTTTCGCGGATCGCAGCTAAAGAACTCAAAAAACTCTTCAAATATGGCGTTATTTGCGGCACAAAATTTTCTTTATCCAATATCGCTCTTGGATCATGCGACACCTCTAATGGTGATCTTAGCTCTCTAGCTAATGTTAAATAAGCTGGAGAAACGCCTGTAGACTGACATCTAGCTGAATTCATAGCAAACCTCACAGAAGGAAGATGCCGGGGCCATGAGTTGTGTTCGGTTCCAACTAACAGAGATAACTGTACCTTCAAGTCTCTGTTTTTCCTTTCTGCAGGATTCCCTTGTGGATGGAACAGCGGCAAAAGCTCTTGCTTTATGTCCAGAATGAACATTACCTGTTGCATCACTGCAGAAATAAATTGGACACCATTATCCGACACAATACGCCGCGGCAGGCCAAATCTCAGAAAATATTCTTCGATCAATACCTTAGCACAAGCCTCCGCAGTTGCTTCGCGCAACGCGTACAACTCGACCCATCTAGTGGCCGTATCTTCTACCAGCAAAATCCATCGTTCTCCACCTTCACCTGGCGGCAGCGGCCCAAATAGGTCGATTGCCAAGACCTCATTCCGCTGGCTCATTACTGGTGTCTGCAGCAATCCAGGTGGCTTCTCATTAGACGGCTTATAACGTTGACAAGATATACACGATTTTACATAATCGACAACAGCACGCCGCATCCCAGGGAAATAAAAGCGTTGAGCTAACTTCTGATAAGTCCTTTCCACACCAGGATGACCTGCGACGGGTGCGTCGTGGCACTCCTTTAGAATCTCCATTCTAAGGTCGACAGGTACGACAAGCTGAGGTTCTTCGTTGTCCGAGTCTGGGTTGTAGCGGTACAGAACTCCCTTTTCCATGAGATATCCACGGCCAGTCCAACAGTGAGCATTAATCTCCACTCCTCCTTCCAGATCTTCAATAATCTTCTTCAGATCCGGGTCAGCTAACTGTTCTTCGCGCAGCTCTGTAGGACTTTTCGCCGGTAAGTCGATGATGACCGAACAGACACCACACGCGTTGGATGTCTCTTCGTCACAGTTCGGACGGCTGAGAGTGTCGGCTACGAGATTAGCTTTTCCTGGAGTATATTCGAAGTGTAGATCAAAGGCCTGTAGCTTCAATGCCCACCTCACAAGACGGCCTGATGGAGACTTCAATGACAACAACCATTTCAGCGGCTGATGGTCAGTCCCCACAACGACAGGATGTCCTTCGATGTAGCCACGAAAACGTTCTACCGCCCAGACGACGGCTAAAGCTTCTCTCTCGGTTGTTGAGTAATTCCTTTCGGCGGACGTCAGCAGTCTACTTGCGTACTCGATAGGTCTCTCGTTCTTGTCCTTGCCCTGCAGAAGAACAGCTCCCAAAGCGTACGAGCTCGCGTCTGTTCTAAGGACGAACGGCTTCGAGTAATCCGCTTGCACAAGTATTGGCGCTGAGGTGAGAAGTTTCTTCAGTTCCTCGAAAGCGCCGTTCTGCTCCGGTCCCCACTGCCATGGGTGATCCTTTTTGGTAAGTCTCGTTAGCGGTTCTGCGATGCGAGAAAACCCAGGAATGAACTTCCGAAACCACGAGCAAGTCTGAAGGAAGGTCCGGAGATGTTTCAACGACGAAGGTTGCTTCATTTCAGCGACAGCCTGAACCTTCTCTTGATCGGGCGAGATCCCTTGCGACGAAATGATGTGCCCCAAATACTTCACCGAGTCACAGGCGAACACACATTTCTCCCTATTGACGCGTAGCTTAAACAAGCGAAGTCTCTCGAAAACAATGCGCAAATCTTCCATATGCCGCTGCATATTAGGCGAGATTATAAGGATATCGTCCAAGTATGCCCTGATAGTAATATTCTTCATTGATGCCCCTGAGCGAAAACGATCAATAAGGCGCTGGAAGGTAGCCGGCGCATTCTTTAATCCGAACGGCATCCGCTTAAAGCGAAACGATCCCAGTGGTGTCGTGAACGCTGTCTTGTCTTGGTCTTCCTTACTGATAGGTACCTGCCAGTACCCAGCCCGCAGATCCAGAGTGCTCATGACACAGCCTTCGGTTGTCGCTTGTAGCAGCTCATCAATCAAGGGCATCGGGTATTTATCTGATGTCGTGACGGCGTTCAACTTGCGGTAGTCGACGCAAAACCGGAATGTACCGTTCTTTTTTGGTACGAGCAGTGCAGGAGCAGCCCACGCAGACTCACACTCTTCTATGATGTCCTCGGCCAGCATGCGCTCCAACTCCTTCTCCATTACCTCCTTCCTCGCTGGAGTCAGGCGGTAAGGCGGCACTGCGATCGGTCTATGATCTGCTGTTTCGATCCGATGCTCAGCATATTCAGTTGGTGGTCCAGTTTCCTTAAAAACGTCTTCAAAATCAGCAAGCAGTTGGGAAAGCATCACATTTTCATTTAAATCTTCCCGCGCATACTCATGCAAGTTAGTATTATTAGTGCTCACAAAGCCTTCATACCGCAGCTCGTGTAGCTGACCATCACCCTTGAACCACCAAACATGATCAATATGATCACAAACAATACGCGCTTTTCTAATAAAATCCATCCCCAACAATGTTTCATTATCTTTTGAATCGGGCAAAATCACAAATTCAATATTAACAATTTTGTTTAAAATTTTCACATCAACGTTGGCCACAAGAACCTCCATTGGCCGAATAAACCCATCAGCAAGTTTAATGTTCCTCGTTGAAGTTTGCAGAGGATGCCCCTTTGACTGGAGGAAAGCATATAGCGAATGCCCAGCAATACTACCCTTAGCGCCAGAGTCTAACAACCCAGTACCGTTAGACCCCAAGATCTCAATATTCATAATAGATCGGCGGTAAGGTGTAAAAGAAAGTAGAGAAGTGTCCGACTCCCCCTTGCCGCAGCCCATCATTGTTTCACATGAAACCACCGGAAATGATGAAACTGACAACCCTTCCTTCTTTGTACACAAAGGCTCCCCCTGCTCACTAGCATTATTACACCCATAAAAATTGTTAAAAACTTTTTTCACATCACCAATAATTTTTTTTGATTTTTCAAAATTAATTTCCAAATTTTCAGAATTATTTTCAAAATTAAAAACATCACCATATGTGTTAGAAACATTAGTTGAATCATTTGACAAACATTCCACATTATTAGAAACAACATTTATATTGTTTGAAATTATTTCCAAGTTCTGAGAGAATTTTCCCATGGGATTGCTAGGAGAATGACCCTTAACTATGTGGGATTCAGGAGAATGACCCATATTAAAGTTGACTTTTTCAGATTGAATTTTACTAGGCTTGGAAATACTTTCAGTATCAAAAGTATGAATTGGATTAATTGTAGAGCAATTTGAACACATATTTTGTTTTACAATTAAATTGTTACTGTTCAGCCCGCAAGCGATTTTGTTAGAAACACTTTCATTTTGTTGGGGTGCATCAATAGAGTAAAAAGCATTAGAATTATTGTTATTGCACTTCAAACACTTTGCCCTAGTCACACCAGGCTCATTACACCCATAGCAAGAGATTTGTGACAGCGGCTGTCCACTTTTATTTTTCAACCGAGGGCACTCACTTTTAAAATGTGAATTATTTTTACAGTAGAAACAAAAACGTCTGACAGCACCTGTTATTCCTTCTCTGTCACCTGTCTGCTCAGTGACCTTGTTACCCAAGGCACCTGGATCCTGCTGTTGAGAGTGTGATCCTCCACGCTGCACTCCGGACCGAGGCTGAGAAGGCTCCCATGTCAGCGGCGCCTGCGCACCGCGGGCAAGCGGCGCGCTGGGCGCGGGAGTATGCCAGCTGCGCAGTGGCGGGCCGCCGGCCGGCGTCCGCGCGCGCTGCTGCACGCACCCTACTGGCTGGTCTTCCTTGAGCGAATCCTCCACGCTCCTCGCTCGCCGTAGTAGCTCCTCGAAGGTTGTCACACTGTCGCGCTCGACTCTCTTTCTTATGCGTGAATCCAGCATACCGTAGGCCATATCTAGTGCTACTTTTTCACTTATATCCCCTTTGGGCAGTTTAGCCAGTAATGCCCGCACCTGGGCAATAAACAAATCTGACATTTGACCATTTTGCTTCATGGTGCGGAGGTCATTATATATTTGAAAAGGTGGCTTTCTCTCGCCAAACGCACTTTTCAGCATGTTCAGTGCATCATCCCAATTTTTCACATCTTGTTTGACACCTTGCCACCAAGTTCCTGCTGTACCTGACAGCAGCAGGGCCAAACCTTTCACTGCACTCTCATCGCCGATCCCTGTGGCCGTTTTATATATCTCAACAGCGTCGATGAAGTTCTCAACAGACTCGCGGGGCTCGCCGCTAAACTTTGCTTGACACAGAGCAAAATTAGCGCCCGCCAACGACGCGGCCACACCGGACGCGGCCTCCGACGACCCAAGGGGCATCGACTCACGCTGATCACGACGAAGTTGTGCAAGTAGGTGAGTGGTCAAGTTTGTCTGATGTTCTTGAATGGTTTGCATCAAGAGGGCGAAGTTTTCCGATGACATGGTGATACTGGATACGTCAGGATTCTGCGAGGCGGCGCCATGCTCGGCATCCTCGCCATCGCAAGACTGTTGGTGACTTCTAAGTCCTTCTCGGGGCATCTTGAACCGAGCCTACCAAACGCGTTAGAAATCCACAATTTCACTGGAGTCACGTTGAAGAAATTAGCACGAAAGTCACTTATTACACGGCAAACAGTCTTGGCAAATCCTATGACACGGTGGGTGCCATTTTAGGGGAGGAAAGTCTCCTCCATCTCAGGGGTTTCTTCTAAAATCAAAAGTCTTTGGGTACGTTCGCCACGTATTTAATCAGTATCACCAATCATACGTTTACAATCAAAACTAATAATTATGATCACAATGGATTGGATTAGTTACGTTAGGAAAACCACATGTATCGACATGCACCCTCGAACAAGCAGAGAGCAGAACAGAAAACGGAAGTAAGAATGACGTAAGAGTGAATGTCGATAACATGACCGATCATCATAGATAATCGATTAAGAATGTAATGAATGACTTCCGGCGGTGAGCGCCATCTATGACTGAGTAACTATGGCAAACAGTTTTATAAGCTCCGCTACCCGACGCGCAGCGGCGCGTGGCCTTGGCGCCTACGCCTATGTCCTATAGCGTGCCGGAACATTACCCCTACTCGCCCTGAGAGGGAGCCTCTGGTTCGCTATAAACTTTATTTAGTACAGCTATTTTTATTGATATTATGTTATTAACTTTCTATTTATGCCAGTGTCTATTTTTGTATAAGAAATTATTTATTATTATTTATTTATTTAATTTATTATGTATTTACTATTCTATGTATCTGTTAGAACCCCTCTACAGGTAAAGGCCTCCTCCAAAGATGACCAGTCTTCTCTAGATTTGGCGGTTTGCAGCCAGTTGTCTCCAGCTATTTTCTTTACTTCGTCTTCCCATCTAGCGTATGGTCTTCCTTTCTTCCGTTTGCCTTGTGGTCCCTTCCAAGCTGTCACTTTTAATGTCCATCTCTGATCCTGAAGGCGAGCAACATGTCCAGCCCACCTCCACTTTAGAGCGAGAGCATGCCGAAGGCTATCATTTGCCTTAGTGACCTTTCTTATTTTAGTGTGTCGGATTTTTTGAATTTTCTTTATGTTCAGCATGCTGCGTTCCATTCCTCGTTGGCATGTGGTTATTTTTTGTTTTACCTTGTTGTTGTAATTCCACGTTTGGCATGCATATGTCAGGCATGGTATCAGGCATGAGTTCATTACTTTAGATTTACAATAACACATATATCACTTTTTACCGCAGGAAAGCAACTATTACCAAAATGGGTGGCAGCGGGTGTAACCGCTAGGCGGAAATCTAGTTTGATTATAGAAAAGAACTTAAACTATGAGTCAAAATATATAGGTACATGGATGAACAAAGGCGTGCTCGCAGGCACCCATGCTGCGTCCAATCTGTGGTATTAACTTACTTTTGCCTTATCTTCTATCCGCAGGTGGCTTCTCTCGTGCATAATGATGGTGTCTACGGGAAGCTTTTTCCTGAATTGGGGTCCACCACTGCATCCAGCACCGCCCAGCGATATGATTGAGGAGTGCAGCGATGACTAATGTCGCGTTGTCGTGTTTCAGTTCATTTATTGTGATTTACTAATACCGTATTGCGTTGCTGTTGTACTACAATTGAACATGTTTATAACTATATTGTTGTTTTTTTTATTTTCAAATAACCATTAATATGGGGACATCCCTGACACACCCAGTATGGAATACTTAGGGTTTATAACTATATTGTTGTTTTTTTTTTTTTTTTCAAATAACCTTTAATATGGGGACATCCCTGACACACCCAGTATGGAATACTTAGGCTAGCGCCACATCTGCGGAACGTACGGCGCCGAACCTTCGGAATGTACGGCGCCGCACGTTCGGCTTTAGTTTCGCGACACATCTGCGGAACGTACGGCGCCGCACGTTCGGCTAAATGCGGCGTCTTGTTCAGTGCGCTACGCGACGGAAAGTTACGTGGATTTAATGATGTAGTTTAGATTGAATGATGGGTTGTATGGTAGGTTAAGTAGGTTGTATGGAAGGTTGTAAGGTAGGTTACGTAGATTTTATGGTAGGTTAGATAGGTTGTATGGTCATTTGTAAGGTAGGTTGTATGGTAGTTTGAATGGTAGGTTGTATGGTAGGTTAAGTAGGTTGTATGGTAGATTGAAAGGTGGGTTGTATGTTAGGTTAAATAGGTTGTATGGAAGGTTGCGAGGTAGGTTGTTTGGTAGATTGTATGGAAGTTTGTTTGGTAGGTTGTATGATAGGTTGTATAGTCATTTGTATGGTAGGTTGAACGATAGTTTGAATGGTAGGTTGTATGGAAGGTTGTAAGGTTGTTTTTATGGTAGGTTAAGTAGGTTGTATGGTAGGTTACTACTGTGACTAATGTGTCATAACTTGAAATACACTACGAGCGTATTTAGCGGAAGGTTCGGCGCCGTACGTTCCGCAGATGTGGCGCTAGACTTACACGCACATTTAAATCAGAGCAAAACGCTTCGGTTTTCACGATAACGTTTGCGAATACTGATAGGGTGCATACCATACAGACCGTGAAAATGTTAAAAAGTCAACTTCCTAAGGGCGGGCCACACCGGCTCCGTATCGTATCCGTTCCGTGCTGTGCAAGCGCGGTGTGCCGTATCTCATTCAGTCCCATACATTACAACGTCATAAGTTCATGCGTGACTACGGACGAGAGCTGGATACGGAGCCGGTGTGGCCCGCCCTTAAGCTGACTTCATTTACTATGGATACGTTTCATGAAATTTGTATGGGAAGTTGTTCAGTTGTATGTTCTGAATGCACCCTATAATTGTTTGAAGGGCTGTCCCTTACACCCCGTACAATTATATTGTAAACTGGATCCAGCGGCCGAAAAAAGTCGGGATAGCACTGAACAACAGAAATGCCCAGCTGTTCTACCTTTTACCAACTATTTAAAAACTTATATTTGTGCAAATTGTGTATGTTGGTAAATACATTATTTATTTAATAGCAAAATATACCTAGGGGCGGCCCTTTCCCAGAAGTAAAAAGGATTTGTCTGTTGAATTTTTCTAATACAACAACTCGTGAACTACAATAATAAATTGAGTTAATAGAAAATAGTAATTAGGAAAAACTGTATTTGCTATAAATTAAACTATGAAATAAGTTTGAACTTCATTTTATTCAAGAAAAAACCTATTTGGAATAATCAAGTTATTCACCATATATTATGAACTAAACTATAGTCTGTAACGGATATTTCGGTGCGTAAAATTGCTCTGATGCAATTTCAATTACGTGTTAAGAATGGAAAGGTTTCAAGCTTTTATAATTTAATTATAATGAAGACTATGAGTTCATAACCTTTTGGCGCATAATGTTCAATTCGTAAAATGTCCAGCGGTTTCATAACGTCCGATTCTCAAAATGTTTAATATTCAGAATATTTTACCAAACTGTAATGTTTAATAGCGTCAAAGAGTGAAGCCAAACGAGTTACAAAATGTACTAGGACTATAGCACAAGAGAAGTAGATACTGAAAATATAAATGAATATCAAATTTTAAAACACTTCCCGTGTTAGGTATAAAATTTTTGAACACTTGCAAAATTTAGAAGCGCGGGCGGGATTTGAACCTGCAACTTTCGCCATTACTAGTGGCGCACACTTGCAAAATTCGCGGGCAAGAGACGAGATGCGTTAGCCCAGAAGGAAGAGGCGTTATCACTAGTAATGGCGAAAGTTGCAGGTTCAAATCCTGCCCACGCTTGATAATTTTACAAGTTTTCAAAAAAATAGAATATAACTCATTTTCTTAATAAAATGCCGCGAGAATTTAGGCGCTACCTTTTTAGCCGAGATTTAGCCGTTTTGAGAAACAGGCGTTATGAATTTATAAATAAATAAAATAAATGAAACATAATTAAGACTGGACATTAATTATCTAGAATACATAGAACTATGTAAGTTACGTGTTTTTTGAGAACGTTTGGTGGCATGAACGTCCAAGTTTATAAATAATATAAATCATATTGATCACATTTTCTAGGCATATGCCCTAGATACTGGACCTTACAATACCTATACAGTTATAGAGTCAATTCAGACGCAGGCTAGCAGAATCTTGCCATTCATTTCAAAAGCTAAATACAGGTTGTAAAAATATCGTGTTGCTCGCCAGTTTTAGCGTGTCAAGATAGGCGTTATTTTGTGCTATCGTGTGGGGAAGGATATTTTGAGAAAAGGACATTTTGCGAAGACGACATTATGAGCTGAGACGGAAAAAGGGCACATTCGAGTGACGCCATTACTTCCTGTTTGCTATCTCATTCTGAAGACAAACAAACTCTTATATCGAAAATTTCCTAATAGTAAGATTATGTTGATGCAGTTATCTGGACTCCGGTTTGGGTTTGGGTGGTTTGAATCCCTGGATTTTCTTCTTCTTCTTCTCCTTGCCGCCGCCTGACTGGAATGTCTTCCAGCTGTCCACGCGGTTTTGTCGGGATTCCTGGAAAACGAATAGTTGACAAATAACCTATTAAAACCAGATTATAATCGCCGAAGTTTGGGCTGTAATCAAAATAAAAAATGGCTGGAATCCGGGACCAAACAGTTAATAGCATCATCATGTGTCTATATTTTTCTGTCTATACTGTAGGCCTTCCCCTTCCATTGACACTCAAGCGCAAACTCATGGACATGTGCATTCTCCCCATCCTTACCTATGGAGCTCAAACTTGGTCTTTGACTGACATCCAAAAGTCCAAACTCAAGGTTTGCCAACGAAGTATGGAGCGCAGCATACTCGGAGTCAGGCTAATAGACCGAGTTAGGAACACTACGCTGAGATCCCGCACTCGTAGATGTAGATGTAGACTCAAAATCGTAGATGTAGGTCAGAAGGCAGCATTTTTGAAATGGGATTGGGCTGGCCACGTGGCCAGGATGCCGGATGAGCTTTGGGCAAAAACATGTACAATTTGGGTCCCTCCCAATGCAAAGCGGGCGCGCGGTAGACCTCGAAAAAGATGGAAGGATGGACTACGTGCACACGCTCCTTTTTGGATGCAGGAGGCCCAAAACAGGGAAGAATGAAAGAAAGGGAGGGAGGCCTTTGCCTTGCAGTGGAACATTACAGGCTAGAATTACCTCTAGAATTTATACTAGTGTTAATGAGGAAGTTGTTAAGAGGAAGAGAAAGCGGAAGAGGATGCAGGTTGTGTCATTTCAAAATCGACATTGTGCATCCCAAGAACTTGGTTTATCTAAATAAAAATAAGAAGTTGTTTTGTTTTTTGCGTCGGCCGGGGATTGAACCCGGGGCCTGTAGAGTACCGTCCCACCGCTCTGCCACTGAGCTATCGAGGTTTGCGGTGTATCTGGTCATATGTTAACTCCGGTAACTCATATGCTTGATTATCCTTGCTTGATAGGTTAGAGGTGTAGCTAGACGCTGCCGAGCGGGCGGTTTAAAGTTTGATGGGGGATTATCAGGTCGTTCGTAAATTTTTTTCCTACATACATACATACACATATCACGCCTATAATCCCTTGCGGGTCATCCGGAAAATTTTGTATCGCCATAGTGACAGGTTGTCAGCCCATCGCCTAAAATTGCAATACACACCCTCGAGTCGCTTAGTCGCCTCTTACGACTCCCACAAGCAAGAAATGGGGTAATGCTATTCTAAGCCGGCTTTTTTTCCTACGCGATATATTTATACTTCTTTTTATTTTTAACTATTTGTAATTTGTCTTAGAAGGTTACGAACAACCACAAAACTTCTCCGGGCGAACTCCTGCTCCCCACCACACAGTCAGGTGTAGATTTTCATAGCCCCGGGGCTAAAATCATAGGGCAAAGAACTATTTATTTATAAAAAAAATATAAATAAATAAGCCGTGTGATGCCGGCTTAGAATAGCATCACCCCATTTCTTACCCATGGGAGTCGTAAGAGGCGACTCAGGGACTCGAGGGTGTGTACTGCAATTTTAGGCGGCAACCTATCACTATGGCTATGCACAATTTTTCGAATGACCCTCAAATATTTGTCAGACGTGGCGTAAAATGTCCGTTTTGCGGTCGTTTGCGCTCTGCCTACCCCGCAAGGGATATAGGCGTGATGTGTGTGTGTATGTATGTATGTACAAATAAAAAAGAAGGTTACTAACCTCAAAGTTCTTAGCCCACTCTTTCTCCATGGAAGCCTGTTCCTCGCAATCGATCTCTTGTTCTCGTTTCCGTTTCCGTTCCTCCATGTCGCGCGTTTCTAACCTCTGGCGTTTCCGCTCCATATCCGCAAATAACTGTACAAAAAGGAGGATTAAAGTTTTTTTTTATATTTGTAAATGGAATGGTATCGGTTTGATTAGCTAGGTGAACAACGAAAGTGGAACCTAAAAGAATATTAATACCAAGTCTCTTTTTGCCCTAACTTCAATTACAGCGAATATTTCATTGAGTTTGCAGGTTCTAATTTTACTTAAGGATAATACTAAAAGCCGTGTGATGCCGGCTTAGAATAGCATCACCCCATTTCTTACCCATAGGAGTCGTAAGAGGCGACTAAGGGACTCAAGGGTGTGTACTGCAATTTTAGGCGATGGGCTGACAATCTATCACTATGGCTATGCACAATTGGTCGAATGACCCTCAAATATTTGTCAGACGTGGCGTAAATGTCCGTTTTGCGGTCGTTTGCGCTCTGCCTACCCCGCAAGGGATATAGGCGTGATGTATGTATGTATAATACTCAAAATTTGAGCAATGGACATTCTGATAAGATGGTTTGTATAAAGATAATAGTAGTTTATGCAACTTTCATATAATGGGGGTCATTAGAATGCGAGTGTCTGTTTATCAAACGAGGCGTAGTTGAGTGTGATAATAGTTTGACACGAGCATTCTAATGCCTAATTATATGCAGTTGCATACATTATTTTATCTAAACTCTCCAAAAAAAACAGTTTAACACTTTTCCAAACATCCGCACCGGCGATTGCAAGGCCCGATGCAAGGTCAAATTGATATGAGAACATATATGGCTTGATAATTATGAATTTTTGAAAATTCTATACTTCAGCAGTTGCTCAGAATAACAGATGTCGAGTCTGAACAAGATAAGAATACTTAAGATAAGATAAGAATACTTTATTTGCACACAAAAGGAAACAACATGAATATATACAGCTAAAGTAGAACTTAACTAAACTACATCTGAACAACATCGGCACCATATCGGAACAACATCGGAAAAGCAACTGAATAACAACCAAACAACATCGGTACAATCTGAACAATAGCTGAACAACATCTCAACAACAACCTTATAAACAACTGAACAATAACCGAACAATTACCATTCAACAACAACTGTCAGTTGCGGCGTAAGATGGCGATTTGAGTATTGGCAAAAAGAAACTTAGTTTCATTTCTCAACTTTATCGTAGTAAGAGCCTTCTCATTACAACATTACGCTTCTGTAATTTCTATTAAACCGTAATTTATACAGGCAGAATGCATAAAGCAGGTCTTTATGCAACTGTTTTCAAGTTCATCATTTGAACATTATGAGACAAGTGTAGATAATAGTAGTTTATGCAACTGTCGTATAATGGGGGTCATTAGAATGCGAGTGTCTGTTTATCACACGAGGCGTAGCCGAGTGTGATAATAGATTGACACGAGCATTCTAATGCCTAATTATATGCAGTTGCATACACTACTTTATCTACACTCTAAAAGATTAACTGAGTTGAACACTTTTCCAAACGTCCGCACCGGCGATTGCAAGGCAAATTCAATACGAGAACTTTATATGGCTTGATATGAATTTTTGAAGATTCTTTACTAACAGTTGTTTAGATGTCGAGTCTCAACAGCAAATAACTAAACAACTAAACAACAACTGAACAACACTGAACAACACTTAACAACAACTGAACAACACTGAACATCATCGGAATAACATCTGAACAACAACTAATCAACATCTGAACAACAACTAATCAACATCTGAACAACATCTCAACAACAACAGAACATAAACCCATTGAAACAACTGAACAACATCCGAAAAATTACCGTACAACAACAACTGTCAGGTGCGGCGGAAGATAGCGATTTGAGTATTGGAAAAAAAAACTTCGTTTCATTTCTCAACTTTCTCGTATTAAGAGTTTTCTCATTAAGTCATTACGCTTCTGTAATTTATAGTAAACCCTAGTTTTTATAGGCAGAATGGATAAAGTAGGTCATTATGCATCTGTTTTCGAATTCATAATTCGAACATTATGAGACGAGTGTAGATAAAATATATTTTTTGTGAAGTGACGCTACTGTTGAGGCCGTTCACAACTACACTCGCCTTCATATAAAACTTGAAAACTCACTGGAAACTAAAACTTGTTCCAGAAGGGTGTGGTAAGCACACTGTTGAAAAACTATAATACAATACTTGCCTTCATAGTCATAACATAAACTGAATGTTTATAATTGGCTGGATCATCTTCTGGGATTCCTTCAGCTAGACGGCCATCTTTTTTCTGCTTTTTCCTCTTTTGCTCTATCTGTAATGCAGTTTGTTTTCAATGATTTTAAACAACTACGAAAATAAAGTTTATTGATTGCTAACTGTATGAATGTAACATTCCTTTTAAATATATTAACAGTACTTTTTAAATATATTTTATATCCTTTGAAGACTTTTACTCTTTTATTTTATTAAAATTGGTGCAGTAGTTTTCTAGATACAATAATTAAATTACAGGTAAATCTTTGATACAGAAAATCAGTGTTAAGACAGTCACCATGGCTAGGCGACTATTAGACCCTAAAATAATAAATCAAATAATCATTATCACATTAGCCTATAGCAGTCCACTGCTGAGGCCAAACTATAACGCACAATCTCCCATTTATGCCATCTTTAATTAAGACCATGATCTGGCTGGAGGGTGTCCCACACTAGGACACACAACTCCACCATCAAGATAGAAATAAACCAAAATCTATTAAATCACCATGTGGTCAGTCCGTTCTTTGGCTTCCTGGTAGATATCCAGGCACCTTTTCCTAGTATCGTCATTCTCCAAGGTTTTCCATGCTCTGTTCACTATCTCAAAGGCTTGTTGTGCTCTTTCTGAATCATCCTGGAATCAAAGACAGAGATATAACAAATAAGACGCTTCCAGATGTGGTGTAGCCGTGTGTGTACCTAAGACAATTCCTGAATTATTTACTTGACTCTGAGTCTATGGTCAATCACTGAGTTTATCATAGTTTATCCTTTGAATCAACAATTTAAGTTTTACCTTGCCAATATTTAGCATTATCTATACCCTAATTTGCCGTGTGATGCCGGCTTAGAATAGCATCACCCCATTTCTCACCCATGGGTGTCGTAAGAGGCGACTAAGGGATTCGAGGGTTAGAGGTGTATTGCAATTTTAGGCGATGGGCTGACAACCTGTCACTATAGTGATACACAGTTATCTGATTGACCTTTGTCAGACGTAGTGTTAATATCCGTTTAACGGCTGTTAACGCTCTGCCTACCCCGTAAGGGATATAGGCGTGATTTATGTATGTATACCCTAATTTGACAATCAGCATCTCCAAAAATACTAAAAGGGCAAATATGCCATGGATTGGGATGAGGCTCCACAATTTAAGTGTGTCTATATATTGCCAATGAAGGCCGCTTTTATTAACTTTAGACAGCCAAATTGCTTAACTACAAATCTGGAGAATGGATGACACCACTCTTGACTGTGCCTTTTTAGTTGATTGAACATGTGTTAATTTCAGATTTCTGTTACTTCTTATTGATGTGTTTGACACAGTTGTGCCTGCTGCCTTTTCCAATAAGCTTTGAGTTTTCATCCACATTTATTTAAATTAAAGTATTTTAACAGATATCAGGCAAACACACATACTATCAAACCCTATTTATTCTAATGACGACTGAAGTTTATTATCGCTGCTGCAATCCTCTCGGAGTGATCCTTACCTAAGTCCGGCCGTCTCAGCTCTGAGGGTATGTTCCTTCCATATCTGCGGATAAAAACGGAACGTTGACGGACATAACCGCCTAGACTCAAGGAATGAAGACTGTTATCTTCCAATAGCATTCATTATTCTTTTCTTATGAATGAAATAAGAAATTGAAAAATTGTCCATCCTTAGAATGCTAATAGCAGTTTAGTATAAATATTTGCCACACATTTTTTTACGACTCTGACTTTGGACTTTTTTGTCAATTATTATAATCTGTTAGTTCAGATAAATGACCATGTAAGGAAATTATCTCAATTGGTCCTGAATTTCATCACAAATAATTGGGATGCTAGTATTTTGCCTATTCAGGTTAATAACAAGCCTAGTTACGGTCTAGAAATAATTGAAATAAGAATATTTGACTAACCATGTTTTTGTCAGGGTGCACCAGGATGGAGAGCCTCCTGTACTTCTTCTTGATCTCCTCCAGCGAGACATCTGGATCGAGCTGTAATACTTCGAATGGGTTAAGGTTGAAATACGTTGACCCTGGCCGGAGAAGCCTGTCGATTTGTTGTTTTGGTGTCAACACAGAATCCCGCTTCTCGATCTCTTTGACCTGTAAAAATAGGCAGTTCAGGCAATACAATTCCAAACCAAAGGCTCGCTTGCTATGCATCATTCTCGATATTGAGAGCATTTAGGCACAATCCTACCGGGATTTCGAAACTGTACGAACCTCGGTGTAAAATTCATCAAAGGAAACATCTTTGGTTGAAGAACTACCAGAAGACATTTTGCTATCAACAGCTGTCGCCCTTTAGTACATGCTCTGTAGCACCACTTTAATATAAATATCGTCAATGTGTGAATGAAAATATAGAATTGGGATTGGGACACAACCCGACAAAACACAAAAGAATCACACACAAATCAAATCAAATCGTAGCACAAGCAAGCACACAGTCGGCCGCCATTATATTATTCATGGAATGGATTCCAGCTTTTCAAGCCGCAGACCAGTGCTGCCAGAAACTCACCAATAGATCAAAGATTTTTAATAAGTCCCTTTAATTTGACTATTTAAAAAGCTAAAAAAACATGTACTAAATATTTTCGCTAGATGGTGTTGAACATCTGGGGTGTCTTTGATGGGGTGTGTGATTCTTATTATTTTCTTTTGAGACAACGAGTCGTCCAAAGATCCATTAAAACTCTTTGCAAATGTACCTACTAAGAAATAAAAATTGGAATTTGAATAAACGTTTGGAAATAATATCTGCAGTAGGTACGCGCATTTAGGGCGCGTTTTTGATATGAAAACGAAAAAATTAAAGTGAACGTACAAATTTGTACGTTACGTATGCGCGCCGTGTTTGATATTGTAACCATAATTTGCACAATTTTATTTTTAATTAAGAGCTATTAATCTCAGGAATTCAATAAAATACGGTAACACTGTCAGATTCAGCGCGTACGATGATCACAGATGTACGACTACTTTATGGACTACGGATCCGAATAAGGAATGCCAGCAAGGTAACGATGAAAAAAACAGTTCGCTTCTACCAGAACGCTAATTGTATTACCGTAGTTGATAAACCCCTAGATGTTCAACGCCCTCTATTGGCAAAAAATGAAATTAAAAAAAACTTCATCACAATCACCTATCACGTATATGAGCTGTCAGCGCTGTCATCGTAGCCAAGTTCTGGGCCGCGAAGGTGTAGTATCTGCCATCGACACGTTAAGAAGAAGAAGTGCTGATTGCTGGCCCATAAATTATGAAATGCACCTGAGTATAGACACGTATAGAGAAGTAACCTCGGGCAAAAAGCGATATTCAAATTGCCATTAAAACAGAATAGCTTCAAAAAAATTTGAACCTAAGTAAAACTGTTTGTCGAATATTTAAGTACAATGTGCAGCTATTTTTTTATATTATGCCATTTTTGCCATAGGTACTTGGTTGGTTATATTATAATTTTGTAAGTAGGTATCTGGCAGCATCAATAGTGGCTCTAAAAAGCTGTATTCCAATCCAATAAATAAAAATACCGGTGCACGTTCACTGCAGCACAGAGAAGACTACGAGCACAATATTTCCTGCTTAATGCATTCTGCCTAAAGAAAATATACAGTTTCATGGAAATTACAGACGCGTTAAGAGAAGGCTTTTACTTCGATAAAGTTGAGAAATGAAACAAAGTTTTTTGCCAATACTCAAATCGCCATCTTCCGCCGCACCAGTCAGTTGTTGTTGTATGGTAATTATTCGGTTGTTGTTCAGTTGTTTAATTAGGTTCTTGTTTAGCTGTTGTACAGATGTCGTTCAGATTGTTCAGTTGTTGTTTAGATGTTTTTCATTTAAGTTATTGTTTAGACTCGACATCTGAACAACTGCTAAAGTATCGAATTTTCATATTTATATATATTTTAATATTAAAAAGTGTTAAACTGAGTTTTTTTAGAGTGTAGATAAAATAGTGTATGCAACTGCTATAATAAGGCATTAGAATGCTCGTGTTATACTATGATAAACCAACACTCGCATTCTAATGACCCCCATTATATGACAGTTGCATAAACTACTATTGTACCATTACGTTATGGATAACAGACTTCAAGCACATGGGTGTCTGTGTGTGAAGCACATATTATAATTTAACGTCATTTTGTAAGTCGGCTTAAATTTGTTTTCGATTCAATGTTTGGTAGTTCATTTATTATTAATTTTTTTTTTAAGTCTCTATGATTAAATTAATACGAGTAGTATAGCATATGCCAGTATTATCTATGCAACAGTTTACACAGTAATAAAACGGAGCTGTTGTTGCACATGTCAGAAGCGTACTATGTCCATAAAGGACATTTTCCTTATTTTTCCGGAACCTCTGCTGAAGTATTATCACGAATCCACCAGAATTTGAACACTAAAACTTGAACACCAGGGACATGACATAATATGGCATTTCATGTGATATGACATGATAAAAAACATGACAAATTACATTACGTATGACATAACATATGAAAACACATGTTGTCGTATGACACGTCATATCATATTCTAGTGTTAAAGTTTCCCTATTCTATTAGTAGTAGGTCTTAGACGTCATGTGCAAAAACGTGCGTGTAAGTAATTATAGCAACCGGTGGGACTGACATGAACCATCTTTCTTACAGACAATCAATCAGGTGGTTCGGTTCAGTCTACTGATCAGACACCGATGAATAGTTATTGCTTAGATGTTAATTTTTTAATTTCTTAAACAGCTGTTTAAGAAATAAAAAGTACTAAAAATCATCGATAGATGGAGCTGAACATCTAGGTAGGGGTAGATTTGCTGGGGTGTTTGATTCTTATTATTTTTGTTTGGAACATCGAGTCGTCCAACGACTCAATGAACGTCCTTGAAAATGTATTTAGATGCTATTGGTGTTATATTGAAAGTTTGGAAACTATATTAGCGGTGCTAGAGTATGTGCGGACAGTGAATAGGCGTGGAAATTGAGGGCGCTTCTTCTACTACTTCTTCTTCTTGTTATAAAATAATATTAGTTAACTTTTTCCCCAGGCCTATTCTCTTTCAGCAAAGACTCTAGCACCGCTTAAAATAGCATATTTTGACATCGCTTACGATGCACAAGAACTACGTGTCCGAAAAAGGAAAGCCAGTGTTCAAACTCTTTTAAAAGGAAATTTGCAAACAACTTCTTCCTTTGACTGTTCATTTCTTTATTGAATTTTTATGTACATGCAAATTTGTGATTTTCTGTTTGTAATTTGTTATTGTTATTCTTAACTCGACATTCTTTTTATATGGTCACCTACTGGTGGAATCTTTTAATTGGCTATAAGTTTATTAGTGTTGTATTTAACTACTATTATTATTTATTTTATTTTATTTTATTTGGGAGATTAACAGTTATTCAAGCTGTAAGTTTCCCAAAGAAACCAAAAATAGAATAAAATAAAATAACTTTTTGCGTGTGACTTCGAGCAACGACGGCCTTCCGTCCCGGAAGGGAGTAGGCATAGAAAGTATTTCCCCTCTGTCAAAGTACAAGCCGAAATGGGCATTGGCGTTTATAAAAACCAGTTCCGTTCAGATTTTTTCCTAGACCGAGTCCAGTCGTGCAAGAGAACACATGTTAGTTTTTTAATGTAAAAAGAGGTCTGGAACATCAAGTTTACAAAAAGATGGTGTAACATTTCACATGTAAGTAAATTCTTAACATGTTATTGCTATTTAATACATTTAAACACTAAATTCTTAAATAGTTGTTGGATTTTTTCAGCAACATCTGGTCCGCTCGTCCGTACAAATTACAGATCGATCGCACGATAAATCCGACTTCTCGACGATAGCAACAATAGTGATATTACCGTTTCATGTCATAATGTTTGTCGATGAATATTATAGGAGGCGGGTATTATTTAATCACATGTATTAGACAAATAATTGTTATCATGGTTCTATATGTACCTGGATAAGCGAGATATCAAGGGACCCAAATATTATTCTCGCTCAAAGAGGTTTTTTACTAAACCAGTTTGTCATTTATGCAGGTTTGGGAGTAGTATCTCTCATATATAGATGTGAATGAAATATTTTTATCAAGAGTTTGTTTAATCTATTCTATGAGACACTTTCAACTTCGGGAAATTCAACAACTTTGTCCCTTTGAATATTTCCATGTCCTTCCGCACACTGCAGTTTTATAAAATCTTTATTTTTTATATTTTGTTATAGGTAGATTCCGGCAAGTCAAAATCATTCATAATAGCGTTACGCGACTGCCCGGCTTCGAACACCACATCTGGACTGCCTTCGATAATGTCATCATCTAGACATGGCGGCTGATGTGGCGCAGTGGTAATGCGACTGCCTGCGACGCAAAGGTTCCGGTTTCGATTCTCGGTGGGGCAGTCACAAAAATTTTATTTTCCCCTTTGTGAATTTGTTTCCGGACCTGTTAGGACATTGCAGGCTGAACCACCTGATTGTCTGAAAGGGGATGGTTCCGTGCTTCGAAGGGCACGTTAAGCCGTCGGTCCTGGTTGCTGTCTATGATGACTTTGACGGCGGTCGTAACACAACCATGTCAGAGGCCAAGTAGGTAGTAGTAAGCGGCTGAAAAACTCTCTACACCAGGGTTCATCGGGTCGTTGGACGACTTGGTGTCTCACACAAAAGAAGATTATCTAGATACCAAATGTTAAGCAGCTTTTAGTTGGTGATTGTGTTTTGTAGGGCCATGGTTCTTATAATTACTAGAGGACCCCTAAAATGGCATGATTTGACTACTTAAAAGTTTATTGTTATGTAAATTGCTTTAAATATAAATAAAAAAACAACACAAGCGTCTTAGTACCTACACTTTTGAAATTCATCGATAGTCAAGCATCGATATTGTCAAGCACTAACTTGACAGCTTTACCTACCTCTCCCCCCGCGCCCCGCAAAAAACGACAGAACTATGCTCCGTTTATTTAAGGATGACCAATAATGTAAACAAACTTTGTATGTAAATGACAGCTCGCAACTGTCAGTTTCATACAAAGTTTGTTTACATTATTGGTCATCCTTAAATAAACGGAGCTTATTTATGTGTAGTAAAATGGCTAAGGCTCCTCCCCTTCCGGGTCGGAACGAGACGGAAGACCGTGTTGCTCGAAGGCGTGTGATTATCTATCTAGTTGAGAAACAGGCCCAGATTGGCGATGTCCATGTCGCTGGCTCCCCAAAGTATATATTTTTCAAAGCTGAGAGGCTCAAACGTTTGTGACCAATGGATGGACTCTTATTTTAAGACTGGTTTTCAATGTGACGCTACCTAGACTGAGATCTCAGGTCAAAAAATTTGGGGAGCCAGCGACATGCTTTTAGGTTAGAATTTCAGAGAAATCATCAGATTACTTGTTAACGGCGCAATGTGCCAAAATGATGGCTATGCCAAAGAAATGTGACGGAATATGTGACAGCTACAAGCACATTCAATAGCTATGTGACTCAACTGGAGCTGAGAAATAAGCCATGGAATGTTTCCAACCCATGTCGCTGGCTCCCCAAAAAACCGGCATCCGAAATCTCTGCAAGTATCACCTAAAACTACTAACCAAAGAGGAATTCTCGATCGTAATGTAGTAAATACACGTTATTCAAACAATCTCCTATAGAATCTGCTTCGTTTTTGAGAAAACACAACATTTGTTTTTGTATGAATATAAGGGTGACTACATCGTTCAACCCTTTTTGGGACAGTTTCAGGAACTTATGGCTTTTGGTTTCCGTACAGATTTTACTATAAATGACCTTAAATAATGTTAAGAAAGTGCTCCGCTTGAATTGATTCCTATAATTAATAAATAAATATGGTTTATTCTCATAAAACTGTAGCGTTGTTACATTTTCACAGTCTGTACAACATGTATGTAGGTATAGTCAGTTGTAGCACATAAGATAACAGGGATACTCCAAAAGAACTGAATTATTTTTATCCCCAGTTAACATACAGTTACAGTTACATAATCAAAATTGAAACCTATTCTCATAAAAAACAAAATCTACTAAAACTTATTCATGTCAAGAAAAAAATATTGCTAAGGACAAAAATGATTCAGCTCTTTTGGAGTACCCCTTTTACTTTATGTGCTATAACCGAGTGTACATTCCATTTTTTTTATATTTAGCTGTGTTCCATGGGAAATGTTTTTCAGTTTCATCAATACTTGACTAGACTTGTATAAATATACTCTACACGCATTATTTCAATTTAATAGTTTTATACATGAGAATAATAAAGCACTGTTAGTGCATAAAACTCTAAAACATTAATACCTTAACTCAGCCTTATACGCGCTAGCGCTCACGTGCAACTTTATTGCCGGGTGACATTCGGACCTATCCATGAAGATCTCTTTTCGACGAAAATGAAAGGGACCGATTTCTCCCGAATGACAACAACGAGATCGTGTATACTACAATGAATTTGTACTATAAATGTTATAATACTAAACCGTGGAAAATACCGTCAAAAATCTAAGTACCTTTAATAGGTAAGTTGATGTGCTGCTAATAGTACCAGCACAATATAAACACTAAGAGCCCTTCGCGGACATTGTTCAAGGTAATATTTAGTATAATTTGTACAGAAATCATTAAACCATAAGTTCCTGAATCTGTCCCAAAAAGGGTTGAACGATGTAGTCACCCTTATATTCATACAAAAACAAATGTTGTGTTTTCTCAAAAACGAAGCAAGATTCTAGAGGAGATTGTTTGAATAACGTGTATTTACTACATTACGATCGAGAATTCCTCTTTGGTTAGTAGTTTTAGGTGATACTTGCAGAGATTTCGGATGCCGGTTTTTTGGGGAGCCAGCGACATGGGTTGGAAACATTCCATGGCTTATTTCTCAGCTCCAGTTGAGTCACATAGCTATTGAATGTGCTTGTAGCTGTCACATATTCCGTCACATTTCTTTGGCATAGCCATCATTTTGGCACATTGCGCCGTTAACAAGTAATCTGATGATTTCTCTGAAATTCTAACCTAAAAGCATGTCGCTGGCTCCCCAAATTTTTTGACCTGAGATCTCAGTCTAGGTAGCGTCACATTGAAAACCAGTCTTAAAATAAGAGTCCATCCATTCGTCACAAACGTTTGAGCCTCTCAGCTTTGAAAAATATATGCTTTGGGGAGCCAGCGACATGGACATGATTGGCGCATGTATAAGTATGTGTTTAATTTGAAAAAAAAAAACTTTATATAGCATAAATAATTTGTAGCAAAAGTTTAGGTAAGTTTATCCAAGATTCAAAATAATTATTTTTATCTACGAATATACAACAGATGAACATGTTTTCAAAATTGGTATTCATTAAAAAAATGTTCTAAAAAACAGAATGAACGCACTCTTGTACTGACAGCAAAGAGCATGATAGTAGCCATCCAAAGATCAACTATAAGAAATTTGTTTTTCATTGCTTTTCTGAAATCTTACCACGACACACGTACTCAACCACTACAGCAATGGATTATGGACCACGGCAAAATAAATTATGTGCGTCCCATGAACCAACAAAAGTTAACCAAGTTGATAAAGAAACAATAAATTGAAATAACTAAAAATTGCCGAACTAATTGAAATTTAATTGTGAAAGCTGGTTTAACAGGTAAGCAAAACTTACTAATATTTTACTCACTACAAAACTTAAGCAAAACTTACTAATATTCTACTCTACTCTACTCTAAATACTTAAATGAATTGATAAGGTTAGGTTGGTGTACTTAGCCGTGTAGTATAAATACCGAATATGATTACTTCATTAGGACGGTTCAATACGAATACTTACGAAACTAATCACTACATAGTATAAAATAAAGTCGCTTCCCGTTTGGTGTCTCCTTATATCTCTAGAATTACCCAACGGATTTTGATGCGGTTTTTTTTATTATATAGGGTAACTTGAGAGGAAGGTTTATAAGTATAATTTATTCCTGGAAATTGTCACATTCCCATGGGAAAACGGGCAGCCCAACTGGTAGTAAACTTTTGACCCCCTTTTGACACCTTTAAGGATTAAAATTTAAAAAATGCTGAAACACGTATTTAATTATTTTAAGTTATGAGTCTAATTAGAAATTTTGAAACAGATTACACTTAAGATAAAAAACTTTCATACAAACTTTTAACCCCCTTTTCACCCATTTAATGGTTAAAATTTCATAAATGCTAAAACACGTGTTTAATTATTTTAAGTTATTAGTCTAATCACAAATTTTGAAACAGATCGAATTCATTTTAAAAAACGAACTTTCATACAAACTTTAAACCCCCGTTTGACCCTATTAAGGGTTAAAATTTCAAATATGCTGAAACACGTGTTTAGTTATTTTTAGTCATAAGTCTTAGCACAAATTTTGAAACGGATCACATTTAAGACAACGAACTTTCATACAAACTTTTAACCCACTTTTCATACCTTGGGGGATTAAAAAAACGGAATTTAAAGAAAACTCGCTTCCCACGTCTGTCCCTGTCTGTTTGTTTGTTTGTATGCTTAAATCTTCAAAACCACTTACCGGATCTGGATGAAGTTTTTTTGAAAGAGAGAGTGATTCAAGAGGAAGGTTTTTATGTATGATTTATGTCGGGAGAAGGTCTGTTTCCCGTGGGAAATTAGTTAGCAGCGGGTGAAACCGCTGGGCGGGCCGCTAGTTATAGATAAAAGTAGGTGAAATCTATAAATTAGAAATATTTACCTACTCATAACTAGGTAAAAAGCAAGTTATTCGTTTAGTATGCACCTACTAATTTACTAAAAACCTTAAACTTATAATTAATTTAAGGGTTCTATTTTTGTCTAAAACATAGAACCCAGCTTCTGTAACTGACAAGAATGTAAATGGGTTTCTAACTTTCTTCCTCGGGGTGGTGGTGGGACTATGGGATGCCTGCCATGCTTGTTCACAGTCAAATAGTTTAAGTACCTACTTTTATTTAATAAACTGGTCACAACACTTGACCATGCTGGTACATAGCTTACCATTTTCTCTCACTATGTCTGGGCTAACCAGCTTTATAATTTACCACTCCCTCTAAACATAAATGCCTGTTTTTTTTGTAAATTTTTTAAAACGCTTAATTGTCCTTATAATAATTATAATAAATATCCTGGACATTTCACACAGCACCATCTAGCCCTTAGCTAAGCAAAACTTGTACTATGGGAACTAGGCCATCGGGCTAGTCGAGTTGAGTCCTAGTTTTGATTTTTTCGTCACTCATAAGAAGAAACTATAAAAAAAAAGTTGGTACCTAACTAGTCAAGACCCTAGCTGATAAGTACTTGTATGTTTACACAGTTCACCATATTGCCATATTCATATTTTTTTATTATTTGTTTTCTGTCTTTTCCATGATCTAGGTACAAACTGCCATGGTAATACCTTTAATACTGCCACATGGTAATACCTAGGTATATAATGTTGACTGGCCTGATGGCGTAGCGGATAGTACTACTGCTTGCTACGCCGAGGGTTGTGGCTTCTACCCCACATGACACAAAAAAAAATTTAGTCAATTTTCAGATATTTGTGTTTAGTCTGGGTGTTTCTAAGTATAATACCTAAGAATTTATAAAAAAAAAAGTATGGGAGTTTTCATATCAGCTATCTAGTTCCCATAGTACAAGCTTTGCTTAGTTTAGGGCTAGACAGCGCTGTGTGGGAATTGTCCAGAATATTTATATTTACATCAGCAAATTACCTCCTTAAAATTCCACCCTTAAACCTACCTATTAACCCTTTCTGGGGGCAGGGTTGTGCCCCAACCATGACCATTTTCTACACAAGAGATCACATATTTGGTGTCTAGGCTTGGAGTTAGAAACAAAAAGTCACATATATCAAGATTTTTACATAATCACTCATTAATCTTATAAAAAAGTTAAAAAAGGGGGTGTATGGGATTTACTTTCCTCCTACTTCTTTTCTTATTTTTGTTTTTCCAATTTCCCCCTAAAAATAAGTAAAAAATCTTTTTGAGGGGATATATTTTGCTGTGTAGGTAACTTTAATTGTTTTCACTGTAATGTCGTGTTTCTCTCATAAATCATTATGTATTATTATCCATTGTCCATTACACTCTTAACGAAATCATGAAACCGCTTTTATTTGCTTCGTGTCTGAATAACTGTGACGGAGTTGCCTCATTAACACCTGTACCTATTTGTTCTGCGTGTCTTGCCTTTTGCATGGTTGCCTATTAAATATTTAGCTTATGCAAAATATTTTGTGAATAGTGAAGTTTAAAAGAGTTTTAAGAGAGGCTTATTGTCGCAGGTAATTCGCAAGATGTTCGCCGGAAAAGTAGTTTTAATTACTGGAGCTAGTTCTGGTATCGGGGCTGAGACTGCCATAGAGTTTGCGAAAGCTGGAGCGCATGTGGCCCTCACAGGACGTAATGAACAGAACTTACAAGCTGTTGCAGCGCAATGCCCCTCTTCAATAGTCATTATCGCTGATATGAACAAAGAACAAGACGTCGAAAACATCATCAAGACCGTCATAGATCGCTTCCAGAAAGTTGACGTACTTGTCAATAATGCAGGAATTCTAGAATCTGGTATTATCGAGAATACTTCTCTAGATCAGTACGACAGAGTCATGAATACCAATGTTCGGGGACCTTACCATCTTACTATGTTGGCTGCACCACATTTAGTCAAAACCAAGGGAAGTGTCGTTAACGTGTCCAGTGTTACCGGAATTAGATCTTTCCCGAATGTACTGGCTTATTGCATATCAAAAGCTGCTTTAGATCAGTTTACTAGATGTGTTGCCTTAGAGCTAGCACCAAAAAGCGTCCGAGTCAACGCAGTTAACCCCGGTGTTATAACTACTGGAATTCATATGAAGTCTAGTATGAATGAGCAACAATATGAAGAATTTATCAAGAAATGCGCCGATACTCATGCTCTAGGGCGAGCAGGTGATGCTAAGGAAGTAGCTTCTGTGATATTATTCCTGGCCAGTGATGCAGCCAGTAACATAACAGGAGCTACGTTGCCTGTTGATGGTGGACGTCATGCTATGTGCCCTCGCTAGTTTTGAAGAATGTCATAGTTGGATTCGGGATTTTCCTCATTTCTGTGTATATTTTATGTAAGAAGTAAATAAATGACTTTATTCCCATGTACTTGTGCTCTTTGATTTATTGACCGTCTTTAACACAATTTATAATTTGAATGGATTCAGCTGCAATAACATTGGAAGCGTCGATAAGGCCTTCTACTGAACAGTTGACTACTGCGTCTAACAGGTCGTCTACTATACCTTTAGATTCCATTCTCTGAAAAGGATAATATTGTTAATTTAAATATTATCTCTTAAATTTCAAGATATTTTAACTTTTTTCTGCCTATTGGGACTACTTACGATTGTCAGGACCTCTTCTTCTATTATTTCCACAGCTGAATAAATATCTTGTTTAACTTTAAGAAGGCATTCTTCCACATCCTCCTCCATAACACATTTGTTCATTTTGTTCTCCACGTCAGATGTAAAACGAGTATCGTTTAGATCTAGATTTAATGACTGTTTGTCTAAACGTGAAAGACTGTTCAAGCTATTTGAAATGCATGATGTTACGTAAGAAAGAATTTGTTTTAAAAGTTGTTCGACTTCTTCATTTTCTTTCTAAAAATATGAACATAAATAAAAGTATTAGCAGGTAGAACAGTTGTGATACGCAGACGACGTTGCGTATCACATCTGTGGGTATGAAATTAGTTGGCATTCAATTAAAAACTACAGCTATCTCGATACTTACTATAAAACATTTTTTCACAAGTTGCCCTGTACCAATAAGCTTTTCCAATGCAGCTTTACTTTTTTCACGAATTTCCTTAATACGCTTCTCCAGTTTTTCTCTGATGATACGAGCATGATCTTTTAGATTTCCGATCCATTGGTTAATTTTATCCTTAGTATTTTTTGCAATGGTTTTGATGGCAATCCATGCATTAGTAGCACTGTTCTTTATGCTATTCCAAATATCAGTTATTCCGCGTTTGTTGTGTTGAAGCACTTGTAGTTCACTTAGTTCAAAGTTTGACTTTGCTTCGACATACTGAAAAAACATTAAGCAGGTAGGGTTTTATTAATTTGCAGTGTGATGCCGGCTTAACATAGCATCATCCCTCACTATCAGATGTTAAGGTTAACTCATACTTATTGTTCTTACCTGCAAAGATACAACTGCCAAGGCAAAAATTAACAGAATTAGACGCATTTCAGCTATAGTAGTACTTAGGACTCAGTAATAATTCAGTCATTTTGCTTTTATACAGTTTCTTAATGCATAATCTCGAGTAGGTGATAATATTGTATTTACCCGTATTGGTCAGTTTAATTACCAAACAATTAAATTATTATCATCTTAGGCCTATTACTAAGTATAGTAAATAGTCTGTTTATCAGTCAAGTAGTAGAACCTTGCTATTTTTATTCGTGAAATGTTTTTTGTTTGTGATGGATGTTGGTTTTAAAAGAAAAAACAGTTTAAAGGATTTTTCACAGCAGTTTTAATTCATCCTATTTTATGTTAAAATTACTTATTTTATGTTCGTTTTCGGACTCCGTTCGTTCGTACAATATTCTATTGACTTATTTAGAAAAAGGCAAAGCAGACTGAAGAGCATTGAGGGCAGATGAAGTGGCGGTAGATATAGCAGACTGAGCAGATTCAGCTGCTGAACTAG
The DNA here is from genome assembly GCA_027580185.1 of Tuta absoluta. Taxonomy (NCBI): domain Eukaryota; kingdom Metazoa; phylum Arthropoda; class Insecta; order Lepidoptera; family Gelechiidae; genus Tuta; species Tuta absoluta. Next base: position 4,887,469 of record JAQAHW010000004.1, read on the forward strand.
CTGGAGCAAGGGCGGACGATGCAGCACTTGATAAAGTTGACCCAGCAGTTTCAGCAGCTAAAGAAATTGGAGCAAGGCCCGAGGACGCAGTGTTCGATATAGCCGAATCAGCAAATTCCGCCGCTGAAGAAGCTGGAGCAAGAACCGAGGAAGCAGCGTTCGATAAAGTAGACCCAGCAGATTCAGCAGCTCCAGACGCAGAAGCCGCAGCGCTTGCAGCAGCATCGGTGATAGAAGACGCGTCAATAGGCAGAGGAGGGAAGGAAGGTAAGGAGCCTCCCCCGAATGTGTTGATGACGGAGGTGGTGGAACAGCTGCCGATGTCCATGAGCACTTTCGCAGTTCCCATTCCGGCGTTGACGAGGCTGGATCCAGCGCAGACTTCTAGAGAAGCAGGTAGTGTAGACATGAAGAGGTTGAGTCGCCCGAACTGTGAATCAAATAAAAATAATTACGTTCTAGTTCTAAGTAGTTATTGTAAATCAAAGTTAAGTACCTAAGGCGATGTGCGGCTGATTCAAAGTAACATCACAAGAATCAAATCAATAAGACATCATTTTATCCGTTTTATAAATTGGGGTTTTATCAAAATTTCTACTTACGGCTAGCCCGTATTGCATTAGGAAAGATGCTCCTTTAGCTTCAGTTCTTAAAGCCACAGATCCGATACAGCTTCCGACGGCCAAGATATTATCATTGTGTTGTTCAGTGCAGTTTCTCATTTCCTCAAAAGCCTGGGCTGCAATTGCCCGACCATTGTCACCGAGAACCATAAGGTTCTTGGTAAGTTCTTCTCCTTCTTGAAGGCGAAGGTCTGCGCATGCAGCCATTTGTTTGGAAGCGTCTTGGTATATTTTCTGGGCGTCACCGCGATGGGCCTGAAAAATGTTGTTTTGTTGTAGATGGAACAAATAGTGCTTCAACTCCAAACAATATTTAACATGTGCTCTACTAAGCACGAACGAATTTTAGGTACGAGATGGGAAAACTAGCGGGGAAGTGAGTATCTTACTTACAAAATCTCAACATTTAAAACGCAACCTCCAGGCGAAAATTGGACTACCTACCATATGGTATTTATTGCGTAAAGTTCACAATAAATTACACACAATTTTCGTTACAAAGGCTAACTTAAGAAGAGATCTTTTCCAGCCAATCCATGTCTTATGTGAGACTTAAATATTTCTTCTGTCATACTTTAAACTTAAGGCGAGCGTGAACGACCTCGACAGTGGCGCCACTGCACAAAATTTTTTCTCTTTATACACAAAATCTATCAGAATATCCGTGCCCAAGTTTTTAGTTTTATCCTTAAGTAAAATTAGAATCAGCAAAGTCAATTAAATATTCGCTGTAAATAAAATTATGGCAATTAATACCAAAAGTGGCCGTTTTTAGGTAAGTACTTTTATTTTTTGTTATCGAAAAATAACTTTAATTGCAGCATATACATATTTCATCGAGTTTGCAGGTTCAAATTTTACTTAAGGACAATATTTAAAACTTGGGCAACGGACATTCTGACAGATTGTTTGTATAAAGAGAAAACTTTTTTTGTGAAATGGCGCCACTGTCGAGGTCGTTGACGGCTACACTCGCCTTAACTTACATTGATACATTCGCCAATAGCTGCCTGCGATCCGGTAAATTTCTCCTGCAGCTTATCGATGGAGTCTGATACCCTTTCTTGCAGATCGTTCAGGCCTTGCATGAACCTTTCACGACACTGCTTGGCCTGGTCGAGTAGACCGTTCTTAAATTGTTCCACTGCCTCCTGGGCCTGCTGAGCTGCCTTGTTTAAATTGCTGATCAACTCTTGCACTAGTTTTCTGTAAGTATCGCCAGAGATTACCTTAGTGAACACTATTATATCCAGGATATGCAAAATGCTGCAAATATTTTAAAGGGTGAACCTGGTTATGACTCTGAACAATTTTCCCCAAGGAATAAAGCTTGAAGCTTAGATGAAAGATTGGTCTTCGCTGTCGCTCGGAGAACCAATCATTTATCTAATGCTTGAAGTATGAAAAGTGGTAGTGGGTAGGTAATGGTATTACATACAAAATTGCCGACAGAGTCAATTTGCATGGCCTGTCAATTCTTTACATATTATTTTATCGTCTTATGTTTCTTGGGAAAAGGTGTTCAGTTTCATGAGCTGGTTCATCTCTTAACATATTTATTTACACCTTATATGAGGTAACCTGGTTAACGTAAGGGTTCCGAGCAGCCGTCTGGTGAAGTCGGCCCAATACCACGGTGTATAGTTAGATAGGCAAAAAACAAAAAAATATTTTAAAGGGTGAACCTGGTTATGACTCTGAACAATTTTCCCCAAGGAATAAAGCTTGAAGCTTAGATGAAAGATTGGTCTTCGCTGCCGCTCGGGGAACCAATCATTTATCTAATGCTTGAAGTATGAAAAGTGGTAGTGGGTAGGTAATGGTATTACACACAGAATTGCCGACAGAGTCAATTTGCATGGCCTGTCAATTCTTTTTCATATTATTTCATCGTCTTATGTTCCTTGGGAAAAGGTGTTCAGTTTCATGAACTGGTTCATCTCTTAACATATTTATTTACACTTTATATAAGGTAACCTGGTTAACGTAAGGGTTCCGACCGAGCAGCCGTCTGGTGAAGTCGGCCCAATACCACGGTGTATAGTTAGATAGGCAAAAAACAAGGTTCAACTGGCAGTCCTTTGGCAAAAGAAGGGCGTCGCCCTCAAACGTGGCGGCGGTGCTCAGAGGACAAGGAGGCTGCATCCACTGACTTGGCTGGAGTTAAAGGCTGTCGCGCAAGATCGAGAGAAGTGGAGAATTCTTCTAAGAGCTCTATGTCCCTAGTGAAGGATAACATGATTTCATCATCATCATAGTTAGAGACGCCTGGAGAAGAGACGCCTACGTCCAGCAGGTGACCGTCGCAGTTGATGATTATGAGAATATGTCGTGATTTGCATAAAAATGATTCAACTCACCCAGTATTCTGCAAGAAACCTAACTGTCTGCGATGGCGTACAAGGGCGTGAGGGGATGGACTCGCTAAACCAGCGCAAATCTGTGAAACAAATTCATTTATTAGTAATACAACTCTTTATGGTGGCAGAATATTGTGCAAATGTTCTTCAGTTTCAGGAACTGTTTTTTTTTTCAGGTTTCTTTTTCAACTTTATAAATAGATAGGTGGTATTCTTAGGAATCAAGTACTCCACTCACCAGCGCTAAGAACAAGAAAGAAAAACTGAACGTCTTCATTGTGGAAGCTCTTTACCGATTTTTTTTCAGTCGTAGTTACCAAACTGTTGTTTTTCATGCAGTCCCATGGTTTTTATAGTTCTAATGGTTTGTTTGTACAGAATCATAGTAAATATTCTTATCTTATCGTTACTATTACCATCTCGAAGATTTCTGTCCAGCAAATATTGATATATCTGCCATGACTATGGTGTGGATCTACCTCGAGACCTAATTAATGAGGTAGTGACTTAGAGCACGAGATATATTACTTATCTATACAACCAGGGTGAACCATGAAAAACTCATCGCAAGTAGCTTGTCTTGGCGCAAGTGCGCGAGCTCAAATACAACAATATTCAAAGAACACAAAATAAAGATAGTATTTAAAATATGATATTGATTTCAAAAAACTTATAGGTTCCTATTTAAGAAAACTTGCAAAATTTTCAAGCGCGGGCAGGATTTGAACCTGCGACTTTCGCATTACTGGTGGCGACGCCTCTTCCATCTGGGCTACCGCAGCTCAATCCTTGCCCGCCAATTTTGCAAGTGTATTTTAATGCCAGTAACGCTTGGCATGGCTACAGGCCTATAGGTTCCTATTCCTACCTACATGATTCTTTGTATTTTTGAGTTTGAAAACATGACAATTCTGAATGCAAAGAATTCTCCATTGCCTCTGGTTGTTCGTGGAAATTCTTTTGAAACATTTCTTTGCTCTGAGCGTAGTAGGTATGAAACTAAATACCTAGCAAGTACAAATACCGGGCAAGTGTAAGTTAAGATCTCGCTCTATGTACCTATGCATCTACGTATCTATGTATCTACGTTCAATGAAGTAGGTATCTTCGATTTTTTCATTTCTGTCTTAGGGTAGAAAAAAAAGTCGAGCAGACCTAGGTGTGACTATTATAAATTTCAACATCAACAGCCACAACTGTCCACTGCTGGACATGGGCGTTCCTCTATTGATGGGTGTTTGCCATACTCGCCACACTTGGCAGTCAGATTGGTGAGCGGAGTATTAAGCTGATTAAATTGAAATGAAATGAAATTCAATGTAGGATAGTACTATCACTTATTGACGCCATGATACATCGTTGTTAGAAAAGCAAATTTTATAACACAATTATCTTCCTTTCTTCTTCTTCTTAGCGTGTCGATGGCAGACACTACACCATCGCGGCCCAGAACTTGGCTACGTTGACAGCGCTGACAGACGCTGTCATAAGATCGTCCTGCGTGCTGGTGCTAAGGCACGCAGGACACGATGTTAGGTGGTTTATTGTTTAAACTGCACCACACAAACAGTTTACATCGGAACCCTTCAAGAAGCCCCACTTGGTCATGTCTTCCTTGCTCCGGCCGGTCTGAGTCCGAAGTCGATTTAAAGATTTCCAATTTCTTCCTTTTATAACAATTTTGTAGTGTCCTGTCCTGATATAAAACAGAGTCGATGTATTTCACATTAAACGCTGCTGCCCATTCCCTAGTTAAGTAAATTATTTTTGAATTGATTGTTTCTCTTAGGTGACGCAAAAAAAAAACATGCATAGGTACTTACATTTATTACCAATTTACCAGCCACAACAGTCCACTGCTGAACAGGGACAACTTTTTCATACTCATCAATTCAATTCAATTAATTTATTCATGAACAGAAATTCTGTGTGTGAAGTGAAATAATAATTACATAAATCTTACAACTAGACAATAATTCTCGTAATACTATTAGGACAATAAAATAATATCTATGTCAAAATAAATAAATTAAAATGTTTATACAATTTATATTTCAAAAATTAATCAAGGCAATTAATCAAAAATATTTTTTTTCTAATAAGTATAGTTTTAGCCTGGCCTTAAACACACCAACACTATTCACATTCTTTAATTCAATAGGAAGTATGCTGTAAAATGCCACATCTTGGTACAGGGGGCTGTGTTTGACAATTTGCAACTTCGGTTTACACATAACATGATTTAGATCCATACGCCTAGTGTCATGCCGTACCGTACCTTCATCTCATCCACAGTTTCAGACTTGCCTGTGCTTTACTAAGTAAATCAACCAAAAGTACAAGAATATAGAGGTACAAGCCGGGCACTGTCAGTATTTTGTACATTTTAAAATATTCCTTGTATGAATTCGAGCAATAGTCCTAATTGCCCTTTTCTGGATAGTAAAACCCTTTGCAACATCACTACATAGTATAACTTTATTTTATACTATCGCTTTCCGTGTTCTTTTTAGGGTTCCGTACCAAAAGGGTAATAACGGAAACCCTATTACCTACGTGTTCTTTTTAGGGTTCCGTACCAAAAGGGTAATAACGGAAACCGTATTACTGAGGCTCGGCTGTCCGTCTGGCTGTCCTTCCGTCTGTCCGTCCGTCTGTCCGTCCGACCGTCCGTCCTACAGTTACCTACGAGGCTGTATCTCCTGAACCGTTATACCTAGACAGTTGAAATTTTTACAGATGTTGTATTTCTGTTGGTGCTTTAACAACAAATACTAAAATATGGGAGCTGCCATACAAAACACGTGTTTTTTGGTACGGAACCCTCCGTGCGCGAGTCCGACTCGCACTTGGCCGGTTTTTTTAATGCTTAGATCTTTTAAACTACGCAACTGATTTTGATACGGTGTTTTTAAATAGAGGTAGATAGAGTGATCCAAGAGGCAGGGTTTTCGCTTTGTTCCTTCAGGAAAACGGGTAGTAGTAGCATGTGAAACCGCTGGACGGGTCGCTAGTAGGTACTTCATAAAGTTAGTCCATTCGTTAATTGATTATAACTAGGTAAGACAAAGTTTAATGACCCGATATCTATCTCAAGGCCTTACAACTATAAATAAAATAATTAACTAAATAGTAAGTAGATAATACCTGAACAGGTAAGTTTGTTATCTGTGCCTGAACAGTTTATAGTTAAATAAAAGCGTATTTTTTATTTACTTGCTCAAATAGTATTTGCACGTATTGCTCAATAGGGTTATGTTGAAGATCCTTGATCTGAATTTCGGAAGCTATCTAGATAACGTATAGGTAGGTACTATCAGCAGCATCTGTACTTATCTAAATAAGAGATCATCCTATACAGGTTGTATGTAAGGGACGGTAGATCGAAAACTTTGCAGGTATAATCAGACCATGAAACTGAACGACTTTTTCTATGTAGGCTATGTTGGGTGACGATTATTTGATCGAGTTCTATAAAAAGACAGTCAGCTGATCAGGAATTTTGTATGCGATATCAAAACAAAATTTGGTTTACCGACATAGCCTCCATAGAATAAGTTGTTTAGTTTCATGGTCTGATCATGCCTGAAAAGTTTTCAGTACACCGTCCTTTACACCCCGTATATACAGGGAGTAAGAGACAGCCCTCCGAATACTTATAGGGTGCATTCAGACCATGAAACTGAACAACTTCCCATGAAAAAATATTTCAGGAACCGCTAAGAAATTTTTGACTTTCCATAGTAATTGCAGTCAGCTGACCTTTTGTATGGGAGGTAATTTTTTTTGTTGTTTCCTGACATTGTTATAAAGGAAAGTTGTTCAGTTTCATGATCTGAATACACCCTGTGATTATTAGGAGAACTGTCCCTTTCCCTAACCTACAGATTATTTTTAACAACTGTTTTATTTTAAGATCCTGACTGTTGGTCCCTTAATATGGGTACCTCGGTGTGCTGCTAATAGTAGTCCTATTGTTATACTAGATATACCTTATTAAACAGTCCTGGTAGGTATAAGTTTTCCTAAATCAAAAGCCGAATGCTGTACTAACACTAAGATAAATTTATTATTAATTTCGCGAGGACCGTAGTAACAACGCCTCTCTACATAAAAATACCTTATGCTTGCGCTAGCAGAGAGTTGGCGTCCTAACGCCTGGCAAAGGATAGCGAGCACACCTAATATTTAGTCATTACTTCTTATATAATACCTTATCGGGCAGGAGTTGCTTAATCTTAATCATTTCATTACCATTTAAATTAAGTGTTACCTTCATTAAAATGGTAATAGCATGTAATAGCGTTAGCTGATTATCGACCGCACGCTTCGAATACTATACCATCAAATACATCATGTAAAATGTAGCTAAGACGAGAGCAAATAAGACAAAGTTTTTTAAACTTTCGCGGTCACACATACTGACTCAAGACACTAAAACGGGGTTCTTATCGTGATACTAGATAGATTGTTGTATACTGATGCTTTGTGAGTGGGTAGGTTCACACATTTATGTATGTATTATGGTATGCATTTCTACATTCTACGATTCTATCGATTACTTCCCGGAACCACTCGAAATATAAAAAAAAAACCGAGTATCGCGGTAAGAACCCTGTTTTAGTTTTTTGAAGCATATTATATGAGATCTCAAGAAGAGCCAAGTTTCTGAATCTACACAATCTAACACCATCAATCCGAATTTCAAAACTCTACATCTCATTTACAATGTATGGCTTGCTTGGCCGGATTTCATTTCTTTTTGTAGGGAGTAAGAAAATACCATACAAACTTCTAACCCCAATTCTTCAATACTCATAGTCAAGTCCGTATACTAAATATTTGATCTCTAGCATAAAAAATAGTAAAAGTTTCATACAAATTTCTACCAATCAATTAAAGGTAACAGTTTATTTTTGTTGTTTGTAGGTACATAACTTAGTATACATACCAAATAAAATTCTGCTTTCCAGCACTTCAGGAAGTGTCATTTTGACGATCATCATCAGTGAGTGAGTGAGTAACGAAATCGGCGTATTCTAGATATCAGTGAAATCTAAAGTATCAAAGCTATGCAATTGAAACGTTGTATGTTCAATGGGGTTACTATTGACAACTTATCCCGAGAACTTTATTAATCTGGTATATCAGACATTAAGGTTATGAGGGTTTGAAAACGACGATGCATTTTGAGAAAAGGTAGGTAGTGTCTTCGACTTCGCTTGGTCGTGTTGGCGGGGCACGACAGTGCCCCCAGTTAAGCTATAGTACCGCCGCTCCAATAAATCGTATTTGACAGCTGTCATCTCCATACCAAAAGAGATGTCAGCAAATGAAAATGGACCCTCTGCCATAGTTAAATATTCTGCCATTATTATCACGCTTCGGACAGCTGTCAAATACGACTTATTGGAACGGCGGTACGATAGATAATAATTATCTTAAGCTTTGTGCGCTAGTTAAGAACTATTACGTAGTATAGTTTTCCTTACACTATGTAATATCATCTAGTCTGATCAATGATCCGTTCATTCATGCGCCATCAACATTGCCTTGCGGTTTATAATCAACTGATTAGATTGATCTAGAGCATGCAGTGAGTGCGAATGTGTAGTTAGTACACTAAGTGTGTGAATAATCTAATATTAGTTCTTTCTTTTCCGTGTGGGACACCTAGTCGTCCAACGCCACGATGAACCCTGGTGTCAGTTTTTGAACCGCCTACTACTAGTAAGTAGTAGACCTCTGACATGGTTGTGTAACGACAGCAGTCTAAGTAATCATAGACAGCAACTGGGACCGACGGCTTAACGTGCCCTCCGAAGCACGGAAACAATTCTTTTTCAGACAATCAGGTGGTGCACCTTGCAATGTCCAAACCAGACAAGGAACAAATTCACAAAGTGATAAATATCAACTATGTGAGTGTTTTGCCGAGAATCAAACTCGGAACCTTAGCGTCGCAGGCAGTCGCACTACCACTGCGCCACATCGGCCGCCATCTGATATTAGTGATAGCGATCGAAAACTATTACAGTGCTACTTACAAATTACCTACTGCTCAAAAATATGTACATGACAAAGATAGTAAGACAGGGTAAACTCGTGCACAGCTGCAGTGTAAAACAAATAATTACTATGGTAAAAGATGTTTCAAATATTCTGTTTCTAGGATTTTTAATGATGTAGACTGGTTAGCCCTTTCGAACCGGCAAGGGGGTGCATGGAATAGGACTGATCATTTATTTTTGTTTATTTGTTATTAACACGTTGAACGCCACGCAAAAATCATGGTGTTTCCATTCAGGCCACGAGGCTCACATGTGACCCCGACCATGCTGTACCATTCAGGCCACGAGACTCACCGTGTGACCCAGCGGTAGGCTTCTGTTCAAACGCACTTTATAGGCCATAGGACATCGGTATCAAACTAAATGGTTAAAACAGTGTGCCGCATGGCCCTGTAGAACAGTCCGGTCAGCTTGGTTCTCGTCTATCGAAAAAGACTTAAAAAATATTTGCAAATTTTACCAATGGTTAGGGTCGCTTCAGTGTGCTCCATACAAACTATAAGAAAAACTACGTGTTTTGGACGTAGTTTTAAGTTGTGTTTATTTTGGACTTACGTTTCGAGCTCTTTACAGAGCCCGTGGTCACGGATGACTAAGGTGTTAGACGTCATTATTTAGAATAGAAATTATTTTTGTTTTACCGCCATCTATTTCTTAATTGCCTTGCGTAACGTCCGGGTTCCACACAAAATGCTGAAACCGTATCTCGTGTAGTAGGTCTTACAGTATGTTGGATCTGGTTCTTCTGCTGTGTAATCAGCGGAGTCCACGTTGATGAGATTCCCCATCCAGTATTTCTGTTGAAATTCGGATGTTTTTGAATTTCTATGGCTTCCCGTACTTTCCTAGGAATGAATATCTTCTCTCTCGCTAGGATTGCTGCCTTATCGAATCTGACATAATGGGTGGGGTTATCTATGATATGTTCAGTTCACATACTGCAGACTGTCTGTCACGATGGTTTTTTACATCAGCAATATGTTCTTTTAGACGTGTAGATACTCTCTTTGTTTCTCCTATGTATGAGAGTCCACAGTCACAGTCAAGTTTATAAACACCAGGGTCTTGGAGAGGGATGTTGCATTTGACTGATCTGATGTTCTGGCTGATCTTCCTTGGCGGCTTTAAAATGGTCTTGATTAAAGCTCGCTTCAGAATTCTACCGATCTTATCAGTTACTCCCTTCATATATGGTAAGTATGCTGGTTGTCGTTCGACTGTGGATGGTTTGGCACGGTTTCTGTAACGTTAACGGGATGGCTTCAGGTTATTTTCATGGAGTACTCGTGTCACATGCTTGAGCTCATCGTCTAGGTGTTGGGGGTCACAGATACCGCGTGCTCTCTGAAACAAAGAGGTACCAACGGCAGCTAATTGGCTCGGATGATGGTGGAAGTTACCATTTAGGTACCTATCTGTGTGGGTTGGCTTTCTATAAACGGAATGACTGATTGTACCATTTGTGTTTTTTGTTATAAGAATATCTAAAAATGCTCATTTATTATTTTGCTCTGATTCCATTGTTTTAATATTGGGATGAATTGAATTAAAATGATTTAGAAAAGCAGTAACTTGTCTTGTGGAAGGATGGTGAAGGTGTCGTCTACGTACCTCTTATACATCTTCGGCACAGCCGGAGCTTGCTTTTGGGCTCGATCCTCAAAGTCCTCAATAAAGATGCCAGCCATCAAGGGGGATACTGGAGAGCCCATAGCCACGCCATCGACTTGTATGTAGAACTCATCATTCCACAATAGGTAACCAGATGTTAGGCACCATTCTAAAAGTTCTGCATATTCTATTGCTATGTTATTTTCCCGGAGTTTTCGTTTAACTATTTCGATACAATCCTTGACTGGAATGGCAGTGAAAAGCGATTGGACGTCAAAACTAACCATTACTTAATTGCTGTTTACTTGCAAGTTTTTGAGTTCTCCGACAAACTAGGTTACGCTAGGCAATTAAGAAATAGATGGCGGTAACACAAAAATAATTTATATTCTAAATAATGACGTCTAACACCTTAGTCACCCGTGACCACGAGCTCTGTAAAGAGCTCGAAACGTAGGAATTGTAAAATCCAAAATAAACACAACTTAAATCCGTTTAAAATTGTTTTATTGTGATGAGTAATAGTTGTGCAAACTCAAGAAAATATTAATATTGTAACAGTCTAAACACAACTGGGCGGAACTGGCAGGCCGGCCGGCAAAGCACATCGCGTGGCGCGTGGGCATGCGGGGGAGGCGTGCGGGGTGGGTCGCATCTTGACCCCGCGGCCCCCGCGGAAGGATTTTGTGATTTCCCTCCGCTAGGGCCACGGGGGACACTAGTGTGCCATTTGTAAATTTACTCACTTTTTGGTAGAATAACAGCTAAGTATTTAATGCACAATGTGTTTCGAAGTATTTGCAATCGATCTACGCAATAAAACAAAATCGACTAAAATCAAGATAATTAGGATTTTCTGTTGGCCTCAATGCGTGGTCCTTGGTTGGCCCACATGGTGGGCCGCGTGGCGTTCAACGTGTTAAATATAGTTTAAATCACTTAATTTGATAAGAAAGGCCAATAGCAGAGCTAAAATATTATTTTTGAGCCAATGTGTTTTTTTTTAGAGTGGGACAATACCATCAGGCCCGAAAGGTTAAGAAGCGAGGATGAAAGTAGTATTAATGTATATTTTGAAGTTTTTTTTAAATTACGTCTCCGTAATTGAATAGTAGTTTATGCAACTGTCATATAATGGGGGTCATTAGAATGCGAGTGTCTATTTATCACACGAGGCGTAGCCGAGTGTGATAATAGATTGGCACGAGCATTCTAATGCCTAATTATATGCAGTTGCATACACTATTTTATCCACACTCTAAAAAATTAACTCAGTTGAACACTTTTCCAAACGTCCGCACCGGCGATTGCAAGGCCCGATACATGGTCAAATTCAATACGAGAACGTATATGGCTTGATATGAATTTTTGAAGATTCTTTACTAACAGTTGTTTAGATGTCGCGTCTCAACAGCAAATAACTAAACAACTGAACAACAACTGAACAACACTCAACAACATCGGAATAAAATCTGAACAACAACTAATCAACATCTGAACAACAACTGAACAACATCTGAACAACATCTTAACAACAACAGACCAAAAACCTATTAAAACAACTGAACAACATCCGAAAAATTACCGTACAACAACAACTGTCAGGTGCGGCGGAAGATAGCGATTTGAGTATTGGAAAAAAAACTTCGTTTCATTTCTAAACTTTATCGTATTAAGAGTTTTCTCATTAAGTCATTACGCTTCTGTAATTTATAGTAAACCCTAGTTTTTATAGGCAGAATGCATAAAGTAGGTCATTATGCATCTGTTTTCTAATTCATAATTCGAACATTATGAGACCAGTGTAGATAAAGTTATTTAGTAATATCTGTATTGATATTATGTAAGCATATAAAGTACGGCCAGCAATTAACTGATGTATGTATGTATTTAAAGAAAAGTACTTATACGGGGTGTAAGGGACGGTGTACCGAAAACTTTGCAGGCATGATCAGACCATGAAACTGAACAACTTTTTCTATGGAAGCTATGTTGGTAAACGAGAAAAAAATTTCGACCTCCCATACAAAATTTCCGATCAGCTGACTGACTTTCTATGGAAACTCGAAAAAAAAAATTCGTTTCCCAACATAGGCTCCATAGTAAAAGTTGTTCAGTTTCATGGTCTGATTATGCCTGAAAAGTTTTCGGTACACCGTCCCTTACACCCTGTATAGCAGAAGTACCTAAGTAATAGTGCATTATATCGCCAACAAACTGCCCATCAGATTAGGATTTTCTAGATTGATCAATGTAATAATAAGTTTAAAAAAAGTTGTTATAACTTGCCGTATGATGCGCCCTTAGACCACCCCATTTCTTTCCCGTGGGAGTCGTAAGAGGCGACGAGGGACTCAAGAGTGTGTATTGCAATTTTAGGCGATGGACTGACAACCTGTCACTATGGCGATACACAATTTTCCGAATGACAATCAAACGTTTGTCGTAAGTGGCGTGGGTGTCCGTTTACGCTCTGCCTACCCCGAAGCGATAAAGGCGTGATATATGTATGTATACATAAAAATAAAGAACATGACATTCATAAAACCAAACCAACACTCATTGAGAGACGTAAACAGTTGCTGACCTACTTCTTATTAAGGCGAAACACCATTCAATTAACCTGGAAGTTTCCCAGGAAGTGCATTTGAGAAACAAGAGCATTGTTTCAAAGTCATAACGATATTGTTAGATTCAATAATCATTTACAAATGTCGCTGCGATAATAGTAAGTCTAAATGGACCGACGTCTTAAGGCGAATGTACCCGTGCACGATCGACAGTGGCGCCACTTCACAAAAAAAGTATTTTCTCTTTAGGCAAACAATCTATCAGAATATCCGTTGCCCAAGTTTTAAAATTAGAAACTGCAAACTCTATCATAGCTGTTATTAAAGTTTTGGGAATTAATACCAAAAATAGCCGTCTGTAGGTACATTTTTCCATAACTTTAAGTGCAGCGAATATTTCATTAAATTTGCAAGTTCTAATTTTACTTTTGGATAATACAAAAAACTTGGGCAACGGACATTCTGATGGTTTGGATAAAGAGAAATCATTTTTCTTTTGCTGTCGAGGTCTTTGACGGCTATCACTCGCCTTAGTGAGTGGATGGCGAAAACGGGAGATTGTGCCTTATGGCGTACCCTGGGGCAGGCCTACGTTCAGTATCTAGTGGACTGATGAAGGCTGATGTGATGTGATGGTCTAGAAAGAATAGACCAAACCTGGATCGTGATCCTAGCGGCCAGATGATGGCGTCTACGTATGACTAACAACACAGCCCACATTAAGGGATTTTTGATTACGAGTATTTGCTCCAAAAGGGATACCTAAAGAGAAATCAATAGTTTGTATGGAACTACGTATTTTTATGTCACCTGTTTTAAAATTAGGATGAGCAAAAAAAGTTGAATTTCAACTTTTAAGACTAAGTTTGTATGAACATTATAAGCCGAAAAAAAGTTTGTATGGAAATTCATTGTTTCTAAATTTGATCTGTTTGAAAAAAAGAAATGCACGTCTTTGTTTATTTTTAGGGTTGTCGAATTTTTCGTTGACTGTGTGTTCCGTACGACAAAAAAATGTGCGTGTGAAACCGGGGGCAAAACGCTAATAGCCGGATAAGGACCCGCAAAAAGAAGCAAAAATTACTTTTCATAGCAGAAATTACTTATATTTTTTTTTTCAAATTCTACCATAATTTTCAGGCGCGGGCTTTACAAAAACACGGCTACTGTTTTAAAATTTTGTAATCAATTCACTTACTCTTCTTAGTTTAGAAAAATGTAGTTGAGCTGTTGACTGTTTCGTACAGTTTTACCTATTATAAATTTATGTTTATTATTATTTTTTTTATTAATGATGGGTTTGCTCTTGACTTTAGTTTAGGTTATAGGACAGAGACAGAGTCTAAGATGGAGCGAGCTCACCCAGAAGAAGCCTGTTAAGGCACTGGCACTCCCACACACTGACGGAACGCAGCAAGCTACTTGGCGCCAGATTTCGGTGGGATGGTGGTCGCGAGCCAGGCGGCCCCTTACGGAGCCTTCCACCGCTTAGTGGGATCGTTCAGACGGACTTATCCACAGGCAAGCCTGTGTTGCCGTTGCCCGGGGTGGACCGCTAGGAGGTAGATCCCATACCACCCCAATAAATAAAGAATAAAGAAAAATCTAATAGTTGATTTGGTTACAATTCCTTCGTTATTCAATCTTCTCATAAACTAGAATTTCTGAAAGAAGGAAACAAATTACGTATTACGTGAAAGTAAGTAGAGCAGTAACAGTAAGGTAACCGATCTATCTGGGATAAAGTAATGTCTGCAAACACCATACTGATGTAAAGATTGCTCGTTACATCGGTGAAAGGACCAGGAGCTCGATTTTCTGAGTATTAGACATTTGAACAACATTCACATTCGAAATCCATTCTCTCACGAAATCTAATTCGCTTATTCCAGTTTTTTTGTATTTCCTTAACAGTTTATTTTGTGTGTGTGGGACACGAGTTCCTGGTGTCAGAGTTTCTGACATGGTTGTATAACGACCGCCGTCTAAGTAATCATAGACTGCAACCGGGACCGACGGCTTAACGTGCCCTCCGAAGCACGGAACCATTTCTCTTCGGACAATCAGGTGGTTCACCCTACAATGTCCTAAGCAGACCGGGAACAAATTCACAAAGTAATAAATATCAACTTTGTGAGTGTTCCACCGAGAATGGAACCCGGAACCTTTGCGTCGCAGGCAGTACCACTGCGCCACATCGGCCGTCTTAATAGTAGAAATCTGTATTGCCATTTTACTAATATATCTTGAACTTTCTCGTTATACGCAGAAATATTGAGACCCCAACCATCGCCCTTAGCAAAATTCATTGATTTTAAAATCTGGAAATCTCCGACAGTGAAACGAAACGTAATTTAAAAAGTTATTCCGTCAGATCGTAGTCTTAGGTCAAATGCTTACCTACCTTATCATTTGATTTTGACAATCAGCTGTTTGAGAGAACACTAAAAATTATTCACGGCTTGATACGAGTGGTAAAGACGTGCGAATCACTCGAATTCAGAAAATAGCAATTTTGGGATTGCGCATGAGAAAAGGGCCAAAGCGTGCGGGATTTTAATTACGAATACTTGGGAAATCGAGATCCCGATTACTGACAGACCCATTTAGACATCGATCAAATTACAGTTTGGCATTTGGGTACCTATTTAAACAAGGAGTAGCAAATCATCAATACATAGTATAAAATAAAGTCGCTTCCCGTTTGGTGTCTCCTTATATCTTTAGAATTACCCAACGGATTTTGATGCGGTTTTTTTTATTAGATAGAGTAACTTGAGAGGAAGGTTTATGAGTATAATTTATTCCGGGAAATTGTCACATTCCCATGGGAAAACGGGTAGCCCAACTGGTAGTAAACTTTTGACCCCCTTTTGACACCTTTAAGGATTAAAATTTCAAAAATGCTGAAACACGTATTTAATTATTTTAAGTTATGAGTCTAATCAGAAATTTTGAAACAGATCACATTTAAGATAAAAAACTTTCATACAAACTTTTAACCCCCTTTTCATCCATTTAATGGTTAAAATTTCAAAAATGCTAAAACACGTGTTTAATTATTTTAAGTTATTAGTCTGATCACAAATTTTAAAACAGATCACGTTCATTTAAAAAAACGAACTTTCATACAAACTTTAAACCCCCGTTTGACCCTATTAAGGGTTAAAATTTCAAATATGCTGAAACACGTGTTTAGTTATTTTAAGTCATAAGTCTAATCACTAATTTTGAAACTTAAAGTAAAATTTGGAATTTAAAGTATTGTCGCTTCTCGTGTCTGTCCCTGTCTGTTTGTTTGTTTGTATGCTTAAATCTTCAAAACCACTTAACGGATCTGGATAAGTTTTTTTAAAAGATAGAGTGATTCAAGAGGAAGGTTTTTATGTATGTATGTATGATTTATGTCGGGAGAAGCTCTGTTTCCCGTGGGAAATCAGTTAGCAGCGGGTGAAACCGCTGGGCGGGCCGCTAGTATGGTATGAAAGGAGGTCAAGGTACTCATGAAAGTAATCAAACATGGAGCATGGGACGAATAATAAAAAACAAACTGGACCTTTCATACAAAAATGCCAAACAGCTGGTTAATTTACTAGGGATACATACATCAGTCTATTGCAGTCTATGTGGGCTTCCCGCAGGGTGCGCCATAGTACACCCTGCGGGCACGATCTCTCGTTTTCGGCATCCAGTCGCTACCAGCCGGAATTTTTTTATTTTTTTTGGCCGTAGGTCGTCTAACGCTACACTTCCCGAGGCGTAGCCTCCACTCGAGAACCCGCTTGTAGATTGTATGATTGATGTAGATTGTCATGTAGCCGACGAGCCAGTATTTCTGTCAAATTCCAAGAACACGATCCTACGAATGGACAGCAAGCGCAAGCATTGTAAGGTAGGTTAGTCGATTACCGCCTGTCGGGTTAAATCGCCTAGGTTCCATAAAATTGGTAAAACAAGAGGATTGTTGTCATTCAACACTAAGCGCCACAAGCTCCCCGCTTGCGCCTTATGCTAGTGGCCGCGCATCTTTTGTTGAAAAGCGGGTGTTGCTGCTGCGCTTATAAAAATATGGGAAATGTCCAGGTAAGTTTTGACTTCATTCTAAAGCATTTAATATCGTTCAATAACTATTTTAATTAAAGTATCTATTTTGCAATCTATGTTGTATAAGTTTTTTTATAAAAGTATCAGGGATATTTAATTTGTGAGAATATTTGTTAAAGTTGACGTAAAGGTTAATACCGCCTATGCGGCAATATACTCCTCTTAGGCGGTATTACCCAACCGTAGGCGTCATAAATAGACACACTAGGCGTTACTATCAATGTTTGTTTAACAGATGAAACAACATGTTTACCACAAGAAAAAAGAGTTTATGGATGAAGGAAAATTTAAAGGCGGCATTTTCTGATGTCGAATCACGAATTTCTAGCTATTAAGCTTCAGAACAGTATGGAATGCCAAGGAGAACTTGGCTTGATTTTGAAGAAGTGGTGGAGTGTTCAAACGGCAGCTAAGAAGAAAATCTGTATTTACCAAGACACAAGAAGCCGATTTTGTTAAACGGATTATCCGATTTGCTGAGTTGGGAATACTGTTGATAGGGAAGATGATTTACATAAATCGGTACGTGTGGACTCATCGGATTGACGAAGGACTTCAAAGAAGAATTTACTTGCCTTATTGGCTGTAATTAGTTTTAATATTATTTTAAAAATAATTCACACCGTTTTATTTTAAGATTTTGTTGTTTTATAGTTAGTTTTATATGGTAGGCGTAATAAGCCACTAGGCAGGCGTAATTAGGCTCCAAGTTTTAATAGCGCCTACCTATGTTTTTTAATAAAACATTTATTTTTATCTCAAATATGGCCTAAAAAACTTATTTTGTTTATTTGTTTTGAAGTTATTGTAACTAAAAAAATTACAAGTAACTATGACGTTAGTTATAAAAGAATTTGTGTTTTAGCTTAGAAATGTGAGAAATAATAATTTATAAACAAGGAGAGTACTGACTAGCATAAAATTTTAAATAATAATTATCTTAATTACATAATAAGTACAGAAAGGATCTCAATTAGAACGTAATAGTCAAGTAATACTCATAGGCGAATTAATCTCCCACGTAGTTTAATTCTGCCAATGCGACTGTGTTTTATTTTATTTATTATTTCATATTTCAAAAGTCTTACGTTACTCTGCTGGATGCTATTTCTAATTTAATTGTTCAATTAATATGACGTGCTTGTTTTCTTATTTAAAGTATTATCTTTTATCAAAAATATTTGCTTTCGAAGTTACGTAGGCGGTATATGACGAACTTACCTTAGATTAGATAATAGTATGGTAGCAGACAAAGTACTTATCCGATTACGTAGAAAATCTTGGAGCTTCTTCTCGTATTTACTTCATGCCAGTAGTCAATTATAGGCCGCGCTACGAACGAAAGCAGGCTCGTGGAAAAAATATATTAGATGTGCTTTGTAAATGAATGTTTGATAGACAAATAATATTCTCTTTTTTATAGGGTGACGGCTTAGAATAGCATCACCCTATCACCACCATACCAGTGCGTGTAGTAAACTGCGACTATGGGATAAATCCAAGGAATGGGTATTTCTTTGTGGAATGCAACATCTTGCGCTGCGCTCGCTAACCCGCCTGCCAAACATGGTGAGTATGACATAAACCCTCCAATAAGGCAAGGACTATGTCCAACAGTGAACAGTTGCGGCTGTTGATACCATACATAATACCTCAATGGTTGATACCACATTCGTTCTATTAGTGTATGTATGTGTATTTATTTACAATTTTAATATAATTATTTATTCTTGTATTTTTCTTGTACTTTGTGTGCAATTTTATCCTCGCACGTATTTATTTCATACTTAGTTTTACAGGTTGGCTGGAAGAGATCACTTTGTAGATATAAGCTCACCTTTGTGATCAATATTTAAAACTATTATTATTGTATTTCTTTATTTATTTACCGTTTATTGTACACAAAAACATTACAAAAGAAACACATACAAAGAATAACGACACAACAGGACAACTTATTTCTACTAAGAAATTTCTTCCAGCTGACCTACGTAAAGTGAGACTTTATTAGACAGGCGGATTAGGCGTGCACAATAAAATATCTACACTAATATTATAAAGAGGAAAGATTTGATTGTTTGTTTGTATGTTTGTTTGTTTGTTTGTTTGTTTGTTTGCATCGAATAGGCTCCGAAACTACTGGCCCGATTTTAAAAATTCTTTCACCATTAGAATCCTACATTATTCCTGATGAACATAGGCTATATTTTATACGAGAAAAAAATAGGGATCCGCGTGAAAATTTCGATAATGTAACCCAACGTGTGAAAAATTTACCAAAAAAATATCTTATATCGCGTACGCTGTGGAAAATATTGAAAATAGAGCAAAGTGATGTACTACAGTTTTATAGAGGACATCAATATCTATAATAATGTCCGCGATACCATATGTCTAACTATTACAGCTATGCCACAATAACTACTTTTTCATTCAAAAATGTACCAACTACGCCACATTATTCGTACCAGTAGTGTAATGATTACATTTAATCATTACTGTATTAAAGGGTGTCAGGGATAGCCCTCAGAATACTAATAGAGTACATGCAGACCATAAAACTGAACAACTTTCCCCTAGGAACATATTTCAGGAAACGTTTAAAAACTGACTTCCCATAGTGAATGCAGTCAGCTGATTGTGATTTTGTATGGAAGGTCATTTTTTTTGCGTTTCCTGACATATGTTTCTAGGGGAAAGTTGTTCAGTTTTATGTTTCATGCACCCTATCAGTATTCGAAGGGCTGTCCCTTACTCGGTATAAAAAGACGACAAAAAACATTAAATAATGCATTTGAATAATCTACACTAAAATAATACATACAGACACATATCACGCCTATTATCCCTTGCGGGGTAGGCAGAGCGTAAACGACATTTACGCCACGTCTGACATATGTTTGATGGTCATTCGGAAAATTGTGTATCGCCATAGTGACAGGTTGTCAGCCCATCGCCTAAAATTGCAATACACACCCTCAAGTCCCTTAGTCGCCTCATACGACTCCCACGGGAAAGAAATCGGGTGATGCTATTCTAAGCCGGCATCACACTAAAATAATAATTATATAATCTACACTAATATTAGAAACAGGATTTTATTTATTGTTTGTTTGAATTGAATAGGCTCCGAAACTACTGGACCGATTTAAAAAATTCTTTTACCGTTAATTGAAATTGAAATTCTTTATTCAATGTATGATAGTATTATCACTTATTATTGACGTCATGAACCGTCATTCTAAAAGAAGAAATTTGTATCAAACAATTTTCTTTTTATTTATTACAATTTTGCTATGGCCTAATAGAAGACCGGCTCGGGCGGGATAAAAAAAATAAAATATAGGCACTGCCATGGGGCTGGCCAGGTTAATCACAGGCATGTAACTTTACGCCACCACCATCTGAAAACGATATTTGTTTCAAATTGAAGTCAAGATTTTTAGAATCCTACATTATCCCTGATGAACATCTATGTTCATCAGTTTAATATAGCCTATATCTTATTCCCGGGGGGAAATTGTTAGCGGCGGGTGAAACCGCTGGGCGGGCTGCTAGTAATAATATAAAAATAAACCTACACACGAATAGATTAAATATACCTAAATAAACTTACAATCAAAAATATACCCACAATTAAATAAACTGTACCTCAAAAGAAATACCTACTTATATATTTATATTATATATCTACTTATACATACATATTCTTGCAATTTATTTTTGTATTGTTTATTCACAATCTATACTGAGTTTTATAAATTCGAAAGTAACTCTATCTGTCTGTTACGTTTTCACGCCTAAGCCACTGAACCGATTTTGAGACAATTTGGCATAAACATAGACAGGAACCTAAGAAAGGATAAAGGCTACTTTTTACCTCAGGAAAATCTATCAATCTCACGGGAAGTTGTATGTAATATCGATGTCACGCCGCGCTTACGAAGACGCCGGGCACCAGCTAGTAAGGAATATAAAAAGGTCTGCTTTAGTTTTTCCCTGCGCGGGTCTCATTTCGTGGCCCCAACCCTATTAAAGTCTCGTAGGATCGATTATACGGAATGGCGGGGTATCTTCAAATTGCCTTACCGCGAAATATGCGCCTGCACACACGCAGCGCGCAGGTGCGGCCTCCTCCGTTTATGGTGATTCAATTAAATCGCTTTTGACCGATCAAGTCGGTCGTTAAACCCTAACGTGGCCTTATGTTCTCTAGATGAGATCGACTTTAGATCTTTTTCTGCCTTGGCATTTGTATCGTGTCATAATCTCATTGACAAACGATTTAGCGCCAACGCTGCGTGGAGCGGGCTGCACGGGCATCACGCAGCACTGCTCTAGTATTTTGCTGTATTTTTTTGCTAGTATTTTGCCGAAACTAAACCGCTAGTGGCCCGGCCCGCCCGCTCGACGCAGCTTTGGCGCTAAATACTAACGTTTGAAGAGTTAAATCGTCAAATAACAGCAAGTCTCTTCTTATAAATTATACCACCCCCGAACCAGACGTTTATACTTTTCAGTGGCTAATTTAGTTCAATTCAGAGAAAGCTAAAGAGGCCCTTTAATTGCCTTTTATTATTTTTGCGCTTGCATTGCACTATCATAGCAAGATATAGCAAGGCATAGGCCGTCGAAATCGCGTGCTACCCACCTCTTTCATGGCGGAGCGCGCTAGCTATATTACTTCAATCAAAACCCTATTGTTTAGCGATTTTGGATTAGTGGACATTGTGGTAAAGTATTCATTTTGTGAAATCAAGCAGCAATGTACTATGGTTTTAATATACACTCACAGTGCTATATTATTTTCAAGTCCCGGCGGGCGCTAACATTTTTTCAATTTCTTATTTTTATTTATGAAGCAGCCATTATGAAAATTTAGTCATATTGGCTAAGAAGTAATTTTAGTGGGGCACTCACAGAGTTGATATTTATCACTTTGTGAATTTGTTCCCAGTCTGGTTAGGACATTGCAGGCTGAACCACCTGATTGCACGAAAAGACAACTCGTTCCGTGCTTTGGAGGGCACGTTAAGCCGTCGGTCCCGGTTGCTGTTTAGGATTCTTAGATGGCGGTCGTTACACAACCATGTCAGAGGCCTACTACTGGTAGTAGGCGGTTAAAAAACTCTGACACCAGGGTTCATCGACTCACTGGACGACTCGGTGTCCCACTCGAAAAGAAGAAGAAGAGTAAAGTAGTCTTTATGTGCTTAAAGGGAAACGAGCATGTTTGCCTTTGAGTGATTTTTCAATCATTTACTCGTTCATTTACTACAACACCAGTCGTAGTAAACCGAAGACATTATAGATCAATAGTAAACTATCGACTAGAAACAACGTCGCGAAAAAAAAAAACATCCCGCTTTCGCCCCGATCATAATATTTTCTTTTTTCACGAAGTTTTTCTTTCACGGTCATGAATGGTCATAGTCAGTCCTTGTGGTAGTGTTATTTAACTTTAGGTACCTAGGTAAGGTATATACTCGTAGCTAAAGGAAGAATTTGAAATAAGTAATAATAGTCTCAATTACTTGTTAAAATCTCTAACTATATGTAGCATTGCCACTTTCACAGAGAGAGAGAGAGAGAGACTTTCTGTTAGTAGGGTTAGAAAAGGATGATAGTAGATAGATCTAGATATTCGTCTCTTAAATTAGCTATGATTTTACGCGGTATCGGCATAAGAATAGATAATACAAACTGAGCGGCGATTAAAATACGTAATATATTAGGAAATCTACGTAATGGCGCTGAAATCATAGAACATTTAAGACATGGGATGACTAAAATTGTCTATGACATCTACTATCCTCTTGTAAACTTATTTATCGGAAAGTGACTGTGCCGATTCTTAGCCGTTTCTGTCAGTATCGTGAAATCGAGACAATTGGTAGCTGAATGATTTCTATCAAACCGCACGATGCGAGCGTACCAATCATTCGTCTCTTTTTGCCTCATCCTCGAAACTGGATGTCGGCAGTTCATTATGTTTTGTAGTGAAGCTTGCGTGTCTCATCATAAATGGTCAAGTTGATCGACGCCGCGCATACCTGACCTGACGATAGGAAGTTTTTATGGCTCGACTGTTTTATATCTTCAATCACTTTTTGATTGTTTTATGAGGTGCCTTGAACCTTACCACATGCCCTAAGGTAGACTGGGAGATAACGCATTTGGCGATAAGTCCGCCCGTGTACATTTTTGTGCGTAAGGTTTAATAAAAAAACTAATAAATAAATATGTGCTTCTATTATTTTGTCCAGTCCAGCGTATGATTGAAATGCAAAGATGCCTGAAAGTCCTTTATAATGATTCTCAATGGTTCTTCTCAACCTATCTAAGAGATACGGAATTTGGCACCTGGCCGGGTGAAAAAAAATGCCAGCCTGAAGATTTCATTAGGTTGTATCTAGATAATGTGTCTTGTTACAGAATATATTTGTCATTGAACTCATGATCATGAGTTTACATCCAGGAAAAGGGATTTTACTGCCGTAGACTTCAACTATATTAGGACTACGGGCAGGTATTTTTTTTTCTAGTGACCAATTACTAAAAAACTGAGTACCTATATAGGTAGGCAATTGCTGGAGACCAAAAAAAAAAAAATCCCAATGAATATAGATCGAAATACCTATGTGATACATATTTTGAGAGTAGATATCTCAAATCAACTGATCAGAAAATATTGTGTATAGGGTAATTAATTCCACATTTTGTTCTATTAAATTTTTTATGATAATTATCTGTACAAGTTATGTTACTCTATGATAATTATGTTATTGCAAAACGATTTGGTGGTTCTGGTGGTCCTAGAGGCCCAATGCCCACGAGTAAAATTTCAGCCTGTTTGAGGAGTTCTTCAACGCAATAATTTTTCTAGACAGATTATCTACTTTCACCAGTGAATGCGCAGTACACCGTGCGATCTTCATTAACCTAGATTTTAAAGTGCAGTAATTAAAATACAATTATGACATGTTTATGTCATCAAGTAAATCGGTATGTTGCATGCTTCATCTAGATCTACGTATGATGAGATCCGGGATTTCTCTGGGTCGATTTGTCTCAGGGCTCAATCGACCCTCAAGATCTGACTAGGGATCTAGTCTAGGGTGAACAAAAAACTCACCCATAAAAAGAAGAATATCATTATAATCAAAATTATATCAAACTAGCAGCCCCCAGCGGTTTCACCCGCCGCTAACAATTTCCCCCCATGAATAAGACAGTTTAATATAGCCTATGTTCATCAGGGATAATGTAGGATTCTAAAATCTTGACTTCAATTTGAAACAAATATCGTTTTCAGGTGGTGGTGGCGTAAAGTTACATGCCGTGTGATTAACCTGGCCAGCCCCATGGAAGTTCCTTTATTTATTTTTTTATCCCGCCCGAGCCGGTTCTCTATTAAGTCATAACAAAATTGTAATAAAAAAAAGAAAATGTGTGATACAAATATCTTTTTTTAGAATGACGGTTCATGACGTCAATAAGTGATAATACTATCCTACATTGAATAAAGAATTTAAATTTCAATTAACGGTAAAAGAATTTTTTAAATCGGTCCCGTAGTTTCCGAGCCTATTCAATTCAAACAAACAATAAAAAAAACCCTGTTTCTAATATTAGTGTAGATTATATTATTATTATTTTAGTGTGATGCCGGCTTAGAATAGCATTACCCCATTTCTTTCCCGTGGGAGTCGTAGGAGGCGACTAAGGGACTTGAGGGTGTGTATTAAAATTTTAGGCGATGGGCTGACAACCTGTCACTATGCAATACACAATTTTCCGAATGACCCTCAAACATATGTCAGACGTAATGTCCGTTTTTGCGACCGTTTACGCTCTGCCTACCCCGCAAGGGATAATAGGCGTGATATGTGTATGTATGTATTATTTTAGTGTAGATTTTTTTAAGGCATTATTTAATGTTTTTTGTCGTCGTCTTTTATACCGAGTAAGGGACAGCCCTTCGAATACTGATAGGGTGCATGAAACATAAAACTGGACAACTTTCCCCTAGAAACATATGTCAGGAAACGCCAAAAAATTACCTTCATTACAAAATCACTATCAGCTGACTGCATTGACTATGGGAAGTCTGTTTTTTTACGTTTCCTGAAATATGTTCTTAGGGGAAAGTTGTTCAGTTTCATGGTCTGCATGTACCCTATCAGTATTCGGAGGGCTATCCCTGACACCCTTTAATACAGTACTGATTAAATGTAATCATTACACTGGTACGAATAATGTGGCGTAGTTTGTACATTTTTAAATGAAAAAGTAGTTATTGTGGCATAACTGTAATAGTTAGACATATGGTATCGCGGACATTATTATAGATATTGATGTCCTCTATAAAACTGTAATACATCACTTTGCTCTATTGTCAATATTTTCCACAGCGTACGCGATATAAGATATTTTTTTGGTACATTTTTCACACGTTGGGTTACATTACCTATCGAAATTTTCACGCGGATCCCTATTTTTTTCTCGTATAAAATATAGCCTATGTTCATCAGGAATAATGTAGGATTCTAATGGTAAAAGAATTTTTAAAATCGGGCCAGTAGTTTCGGAGCCTATTCGATGCAAACAAACAAACAAACAAACAAACAATCAAATCTTTCCTCTTTATAATATTATTATTATTTTGTTTCTTCACATTTTCTTCCTTTCGGGGGTTTTTAATTCAATGACGCGGGTTGTTAACCAAGGGCCATCAAATTTAGTCTCAAGGGTTAGCTGGATCAATTTCAACGTCAGTTGAAAGGAACTTCCGTACAATACGGCATGTATTTAATATAGCTGCTTTTTGCATGGTTATAAAGGTGTTTGGTGGTAAATCTAATATTTTAATGCTGTTGTGGAGATGATGTGGAATGACGCCTGTAGTTGAAAGAACCAATGGTATAACAAAAACTTTATCTAAGTTCCAAATTCGTAGAACTTCTTCTTTTAGCTCTGCGTATTTGTTAATTTTTTCCGTAATAGATTTTAAAATATTGTGAGTATTTGGTATTGTTACATCAATAAGATACGCGGTTTTATTAGTTTTATCAATCAAAATTATATCAGGCCTATTAAAATGGATTGTTCTATCAGTTAAAACGGCGCGATCATAATACAATTTCGTGGAAGGGTTTTCTAAAACAGGACTGGGAGTGTATTGATAGTATGGTGTTTTATGGTTATCTGTAATGAGTTTGTATTTAAATGCCAGTTTTTGATGGATATAATGTGTTACTTGGTTATGACGGTGGGTGTAATCAGTTTGGGCTAAAATATTATTATTATTATTATGTTGGTACGTTTCTGAATCTCGGGCCCACAGGGACCCGGTCCTTTGAGGCATGAGTGGGGCCGAATATTATTATAGTGTAGAAGTACCGTGTGGTACCGAAAAATAGAATCCCCCCATTTCTATACCTGGGTGTCGTAAAAGGCGACTACTAAGGGATGAATCTAGGGAATGGGCAGCAACGTTGCCGGCAAATATAACACTTTGCACTGGCAGGCGTATTGCTGCTCAGGTTGGGAGTAGGGCAAATAGGGCCAAGGGCGCGATTGGGCTGGTTGTTTGAACAACCACAAAACTCCTCTGGGTGAGCCCTTGCTCCTCACCAAATAGGCGTAGGTTCAAAAGCCTCGGGGCTAAATGCGTTTGAAGAGTCCATCCAAAATAAACAATTAACTTCACAGCGGCGGCGGCGGTTGCTTGAAGTGCTGCAAATATACGAGGTGTAAGTGACAGCCCTCCGAATACTGATAGGGTGCATGCTGACTATGAAACTGAACAACTTTCCCATAGAAACATATATTATGTCGGAAACGACAAATTTGCTTAGATCTACCATACAAAATCAAGATCAGCTGACTGCAATTACTAAGGAAAGTAAAAACAAAATTGACGTTTCCTGAAATCTTTTTTCATAGGCAGTCGTTCAGATTTAGATTCATGGTCTGAATGCAGCCTATAAGTATTTGGAGGGCTGTCCCTTACACCATGTATACCTACGTACCTATTCCTTGCAAGGTTGAGAATAACTACAAAGTGATACCATTAAGCATTAAATAAATCCAATTACAGTGGTTTCTACGTTTAACATCCAAAAGAAACTCGTGACTAGAATTAAAGGACGATTCGCTACCTTACTTTGCCGTCCATACAACAAAGTATACTCAAAAGTAGTTCTTAAAATTATACAAATAAGAGTGAAAGTAGATGTGTATGTGTGTAGCAGCTTGTTGTTGATTGGTTAGTTAACCTTGTTCTAGATAGAGACACCTATTTGAAGCCGCCGTTGAACTTGGCAATTTAGAAAATAATATCATGTTACTAAGCTTGCATTGTAAGCTTTATATGACCTCCTTGACATACTAACTAGATGTATATCATACCTACATACCTACACTCTAACATGACATAGATTTATTACATAAGTTGCGTACGCTAAGTATATTTTCTTTAGAACAAGAACAGATTCGGTACAGGGAAAATTGAAGTAATCAATTCTCTTAACTTACCTTAAATTAGTGCTGTCACTTTCCGTCAAGTAAGTTTAGAAAAGGATAATACGCGTTATCTATCAAAAAGGCGACGAAAACAATGGCTGCTGAATTGACCTGAAACGGCGAAGAAACAGTAGAAATTTTTAAACATGAAATGACTTTGATATCTCATACCCTTCTCTAAACATATTTGTCAAAAAATTAACATCAAGTTAAGAGAATTTATTTCCCGAATTGAGGCCAATGTATCTGCATCTCGGATCTAAATGCTCTGTTCTGTGTCGTGCACAGATTATTTAATTAATTAAAATTCACAATTATGTTAATACCTACAGGTGACTTGCGGTAGATACTATCAGTTGCACATCAACCTACCCTTTTTAGAGGCCCACTTATACTGTTTTTTAATACAGTTACTAAGAATAAACAGCGTAAGATTGATCCCTTAAATTGGTAGGTTGATGTGGTGCTGAGAGTATCAACCTGTTTCAGACTGTTTGAATATGACTTCCAAGTTTTTGTGCACAATGCCATTCCCCTATCAAAGATAGTGACATGACATTATGCCCAGGAATTGTTTTTTAAGACTTGACGTTGGTTGCTACACATTTTAAGCGCATCCGTAACGCATGCGTCTGTCAGACAAAACGAAATTGCATGCGTCGTTTGACAGACGCATCCGTCAACGCAGCGGCAACGCAACGTATTTTATTAATTTAAATAAGTATGCACAAAAATGGACACGGGCGGACTTAACGCCTAAGGCGTTATCACCCAGTCTACCTTAGGGCATGTTGAAAGGCTCAAATTGTATGGAAATAAGATGGGAATTCGCAATTTCCTTTCGTCTGACATTTGCTTGCATTACGGATACGCTACAAAAGCGCAGCACCGGTTATCAAGTGTGATCCCCGCCTTATACATACGAAAACACGATAAGAAATAAATAGTAACTAGTACGTACTTACCTATAGTAACATATCGAAACAAACAACGTCTTATTCTTGGTACAGTGCAGGTCAATAGTGGCTCACCTCGCCACCGGCGGCACACAGTTGATTCACAGTCTAATTACTACAGTCGATGCTCATGTGAGTACTGCTGCACTGGATACATTATTCAATGACTTCACAGGTTATTCTGAAAATTGGACACTTTGTAACCACACTAGAGGTCCGCGCCGCAGTCCAGAAGGCCGGCGGCGGCGCGCCGGCCCTCTGACCCGGCGTGGCGCGGCGCCGCCGGCGTGGGCGGATTTTTTAGAAGTTTTTGAGGGGTAGTAGAAAAAGCTCTCGAAGTACTGAATCAAACTTTATTTTAAGAAAACTATGTATCTAATTAAAATGATTACTCATAAAGGAAACGATTGAGAAAAATCGGGGGTCGAAAGTCTTTACCAAGACTCTGGGAAGAAGTCATCTAGCAAAGCTACCTCCAATTGCGTAACTGTCACATCAGTTCCAGGGCATCTCGCCGATATTGGGAACTTCTACGGTAATCTGTATGCCTCGCATGCGCAGAAACCTCGCACCTGATGCGACTCCAGACCCCAGAGCTCCCCTCTCTCGCCACTTTACAGACGATCTCCCGGACGTGGATGTTGACGAAATCGGGGTGGCTCTTAGACACCTTAAGAATGGGAAGGCTCTCGGAGAAGACGGAGTGGCCTCTTGAGCTACGCAAGAAAAGCCTGTCCTCGAAGAGTTGAAAAGGCTTTTCAACTCCGTTATAGCCAATGGGACAACCCCGAAGGCGTGGAGCAGAGGTGTTGTGGCATTGTTTTTCAAGCAAGGAGTCAGTTGATCACACTTCTGAGCCACGTCTATAAGCGGTTCTTGCGAGTCGTTACGAATCGCTTGGCATTAAGATTTGACGCCTTCCAGCCACCGGAACAGGCCGGGTTTCGTAAAGGCTTCAGCACCGTGGACCACATCCATACTATACAGCAGGTTATACAGAAGTCAGAAGAATAACCAACAGCTGTGTATGGCCTTTGTGGACTACGAAAAAGCCTTCGACATCATCGAATCCTGGGCTGTTTTGGAGTCCTTGTAGCGGTGCCAAGTGGATTGGCGATATGTGGAGATGCTGAGAAGCTTCTATCAAATGGCAACGATGTCTGTGCAAGTACAAAACCATAAAACAGGATCCATCCAAGTACTCCGAGGTGTAAGACAGGCTGATGTTATATCCCCGAAACTCTTCACCAATTCGCTGGAGGATATCTTTAAGACTCTGCAGTGGGATGGACTAGGCATCAACGTCATCGGCGAATATCTCACACATCTTCGCTTTGCTGACGATATAGTCATAATGACTGAATCGCTGCAGGATCTGCAAAAAGTGCTGACCAGTCTCAATGTCGCCTTGAGACGTGCTGGACTCGGGATGAACTTGGACACGAAAGTCATGTTCAGTCAACACGTCATCTCCGAGCCGGTCTCCGTCGAAGGTACAGCCCTTGAAGTTGTCCAGAAGAATGTGTACCTTGGGCAAACTTTGCAGCTGGGTAGAGACAACTTTAAGGCTAAAATCACCAGAAGAGTGCAGATGGGCTAGGCAGCATTTGGGAAGTTACGTCATATTCTGGAATCACCCTTGCCACAATGCCTCAAGACCAAGGTGTTCGATCAGTGTGTCCTGCCAGTCATGACCCATAGGTCTACTAGGTGACTCCATAGAGCCGTGACGTGAAACCTGACAGTAAAACTGGCCCACCGGCTTCATGTCTCTCAGAGGGCTATGGAAAGGTCTATGCTCGGTATCTCTATAATGGATAAAATCCGGAATGAGACTATCCGCACAAATACCAAAGTCTGGAAGTGTAGCAAACTGAAATGGCAGTGGGCTGGGCACATCTGTCGTAGAACGGATGGACGGCGGAGTAAGCGGGTTCTCGAGTGGAGGCCGCGGCTCGGCAGGCGTAGCGTTGGACTACCTCCGGGCAGATGGACCGATGACTTAAAAAAGGCGGCTGGTAGTGACTGGATAGCAAAAACGGGAGATCGCGCCCTATGGCGTACCCTTGAGGAGGCCTACGTTCAGCAGTGGACAGCAAAAGGCTGATGTATGTATGTTTGTATGTATCGTTAGGGGGATGCGCGGGGCCTCCAATCGCACAACACGGCAACTTCGCGTATTGACGCATCGATAGCGTGTATGAAACATAGTTCGCGCGGGAAATTTGAACTCGGCGTGAGTTTTTCTGTGACCCGGCGGCGGCGGCGGCGCGCCGAAGTCACCCGGCGGCGCGGCGGCGCGCCGGCGTGGCGCGGACCTCTAAACCACACTTCATGGAACGTCTAGTTTGCGGTTAGAATTTGAAGTCAACGAGGCACCGGGTCAAGTATTTAGCACAAATCTTACGAGTAGGTATGTATAAAAAAATATACAGGGTGAAATTTTACTAGTGACCGATAAAGCAAACTCAGATCGGGCTAGTGATAAGGAACTACTTTCCCTATCTCCAAGAAACAATGGTCGAAATGTGAAAAAAATTTACCTCCTCTCCTACAAAATTGCCGATCTATTTCCTAATTTTGAGTTACTAATGAAGCTCATTTGTTTCATATTTCGACCATTGTTACTTGGGGAAAGTAGTTCCTTATCATATCACCAGCCCGTCCTCTGTTTACAGTATCGGTCACAAGTAAAATTCCCCCGATATACATTTCCGTATGATGCCGGCTTAGCAATAGCATCACCCCCTTTCTACTCGCGGGTATCGTAAAACGCGACTAATGGATTAATCCAGGAACAGGCAGCAGCGTTTACTGTTGTACCTACAACACTGCCAAGCGTGGTGAGTAGGTATGGCTAATACCCCTCAATAGATGGATCCTCAAATATGATCAAAAGAAATATTGAGAAAATAAAAATATGCATTCAAAATTAATACCTACTCGAGCCAATATAATACGGCTCAATGAAAAAGGTCAGTATTTTCGTATTGTCACATGTATTATGCATTACACTCATATTTGGTCGTATAACTGATCTGTCAAATTTTAGGAGGTAAGTACCTACACGTACGGCCTCTAGCTTGATGCAAAGGTGTGAATCCCTTTAATCAAACTTTAAGTACCTATATTGTATGTCCCTTGTCAATGACCTTTAGGTACACTCGCGATAGATACTTATACAAGAAAAAATAATTACCAAGGTACTTAACATTGGAAAAATAAGCCACACTATCGGTTTGATAATAAAATAAGGACTTTACACATTAATGAACACAATCTAGAAGACCATTCACACAAATATGGAGTCATGTAATGCTGCTTATCACAGTGGCATAAAGCCAACTAAAATATGAATGGCTGTTGTTCATAAATGTGTCATTAAACCGATTTCAAAAGAGGAAGAGGTCTGCTTTCGCCGGGGACATATGAACCGGTCACTTAGAGGAGGTGGAACATCTAGGTAATGACAAGCTTGAAGAAAGAGATTTAGCCAACATATCTCTAAAAGATGCAGGGCAACAAGAGGATTCTAGGAGGTGACGCTGCCGGAGCACCAGTGAACCCAGTGCCAAAAACCTGGGAATTGGGTGAAATAGTTCCCGCCTTGCGGAGCTGATCAGATCACCCGTCTGCGAGCTCCGCAGACGTCCCAAACTGAGGAAGAAGAAGAAGTAGAGGAGGATGGAGGTTGCCCAGAAATGCTGTGACTTCGACTGATATGGAAAAATCTTTTTGCTGTTTTAAAGCGTATACATACTTCCTAGGTAGCCAACAGGTTAGGCTCTTTTATGTAAGAATCCTGAGGAAATCAAGGAAACTATTCGAATTCCATGCGTATAGGACAGTTTGCCGTGTGATGCCGGCTTAGAATAGCATCACCCCATTTCTTTCCCTTGGGAATCGTAAAAAGCGACTAAGGGACGACCCTCAAATACTTGTCAGAAGTGGCGTATTCCGTTATTCGCGGCTGTTTGCGCTCTGCTTACCCCGCGAGGGATTACAGGCGTGATATATGTATGTAGGACAGTTGAAGTCGGTTCACACATGTTTTTACGTTTTAATAAGTATCATTTTGCTTATTTAAACGAGTCTTATCTCGATAATTTTTTGGTAATTATATCAATATTTTCAATATCATGTCAGTGTTTACGAAAAGACGACAAAGAGCTTGTCTTTGTGGAATGGTAACGTCAAAACATAACATCTAGAAATTACGAATATTATTCGTAATTTTTTTAAACTAAGTAAGTAGGTACCTATCGTTTATTGTTATTCGAAACACGTACCTTCACGGCCAACAAAATAAAACAGTGAAACAAGATCTTACTTTAAATCATAATGTATGGAATTTTACACAATAAAATATGAAATCTCATCATGCGTGACTTAAATGTTGTTGAATGAGGTAAGTACATACACATACACATATCACGCCTATAATCTCCTGCAGGGTAGGCAGAGCGCAAATAACCGCAAAAAACGGTCATTTACGCCACGTCTGACAAATACTTGAGAGTCATTCGGAAAATTGTGTATCGCCATAGTGACAGGTTGTCAGCCCATCGCCGTAAGTGCAATACACACCCTCTAGTCCCTTAGTCGCTTCTTACGACTACCAAGGGAAAGAAATGGGGTGATGCTATTCTAAGCCGGCATCACATGGCATATGTACACGGTAAGTACATAACGCAATCTTGATTCTTTATGGGAGGTCAAATATTTTTTTCGTTTCCTGGCATATGTTCTAGGGGAAAGTTGTTCAGTTTCATGGTCTGCATGCACCCTATCAGTATTCGAAGAGCTGTCCCTTACACACTGTATAGGTACAGTGGCGACCGGCACTCATACCGATCACCTTGCATTTTGCATATGTCTTCTCCTTGTGAGCACACTGCGAAATGTGGTTTGAATCAGTTTTTGACAATGATCTGACAGTCGATGACATGATTTTTATAATGTTTGTTCCTAATTTCAATAAAAGTATAATTTTAAACGCTCATGGATGATTTAGACAGAAGCCTCCTCCTGCTACTTTCCCACATTACCTACTTACTCAAAATCATTACGGGACCTTTATTTTATACCTACCTACATACACATATCACACCTATTATCCCTTGAGGGGTACGCAGAACGTAAACGGCCGCAAAAGGGACTTGAGCGTGTGTATTGCAATTTTAGGCGATGGACTGACAACCTGTCACTATGGCGATAAACAATTTTCCGAATGACCCTCAAATATATGTCAGACGTGGCGTAAATGCACAGAATATATAATAGTACTAACGTACAGAAGAATCACTCCCTAAGAAATTACATGTTTAGGTATAAATTAATACCTACCCTCGGTGTACCCAACCGCTCACAAACAAAATTGAAACTTATGAACGCGCGTGAACGCTCAATCTCCCTTGCGCATCGCAGTTTTATGACTGAGCCGCCGGCGAACTCCAAGGGTTGTAACTTGTCATCATGTTATTCGTGCACGAAGATTTTTTGTTATTGATTTTGCTATAATATCTTATTAGTTCACTTAATCTACGGAAGGAATTGTAAGATTTGTAAATATTTATAAACCTAAACGAAATTATTAATGACTACTGTTTATATAGAAAAACAATTAATTATTCTTGTGTCTAACTGTTCTTTGTATCGAGTGGGACACCGAGTCGACGACCCGATCGATTTTTTAACGAATAAACGTACTAAAACACAGAAAAAAATCAAGTAAGTGTGCGCGCGAGCAGCACATGCGTGCGAACAGTGCGGCGGCTAGCGGCACACTGGCGGTCTGGCGACGACAAGTGACAACCCGCGGAGATTAGTCCCCGTAGGGAACCCGCCGGCGGAACATACCTAAACCGTGGAGTGAGACCCCCCTGGTAAATGTCCGTTTTTGCCGCCCTTAACGCTTTGCCTACCTAACTAATGTTAAATTATTTATTTACTTGAGTACCTACCTACATTAATTGATTAAAGACATTATTTCATTGATAAATAAGTACATACACATACCTACTTAATAGAAAAAGGAGTCAATTAATGTAAAGTTGTTCATAATATAAAGTATATGCACAAGTGTTTTTATTTAACCAGCTAATTGATAACTATCGATGCCTGCGCATCTAACTGAAGCCCATAGAAACGCACAGCTCTTTTCATAATGGCGACCTAGCCTTGTCAAGACGCAAAGTCAATGACTGATATTATTGTTATTATGTTGATGTTATATGGATAATAATATAGTTTTAACACTCATGAAAATCGGCATTGACCGAATTATTATTTGTAAGAAATACGTAACTTATTTAAGTAAAAACTTGTTACCTCAACCCATCTGTAGCACTATTGTAGTTGGTTTGACGAAACTTACCTACACTGAAAAGCTGAAAACATTTGTTCGTCTCACAGAGGCAGAGCACCGAAACCGCGTGGTTTGCCTCAATAACAATTTATTATCTTTGATTTGACGCCTACCCACAGAATATATAATAGTACTAGGGTAACTAATAGTAGGGTGGCCTAACTTACTACTTTCTCGTTCTGGTAGCTGCAGTCTCTCTGTCAGACGAAAGGAAACTGCGAATACCCCCATAAGTGTTACGGATGCATGTACCTACTAAACACACCCAACAACGGTCGTTAACAATTAGGATCCCCACCTTAAAAAATTACTTAGTTAAACATTGTATGAGGTATGACAACTCGCGCAGAACTTGGATAAATCCTGCAAATGTTGGATATTTTGGCAACAGATGCATAAGAATAGATAAACAGATGAAAGAGGAAAAACCGACCAAACTGAATATGTTTTTGTTTTATTCTAAAGATTTTTAGCAGAAGAGTTCTTGAGTGGAAACCAAGTACCGGCAGGCGCAGCGTAGGAGAAGGACAGACGATCTGGTCAAGTCCGCGGGGAAATGCTGGATGCAGGCCGCTTCTAATCGGACGAGGTGGAAATATTTAGAGTGGGGGCTATGTTCAGCAGATGACATCCTATGGCTGATATGATGATGTTGAAAGATTTTTAGAGAGAAAATCGGTTAAGATCAATCCGTGTTATTACAAAAAAGTTAGACATGGTTTTTAATTTTTCCATGGGATTTAAAAATAATTTAAACACCGCCTATGTCGAGCAATAGCTCGTCTATTTTTTTTTTGTAATAACATCGTCATAGCATTCCATACGTTTTCGTTTAAATTTTCACGAAAACGCAAAATAGTTTTCGTTGAATATCTCGAAATGAAGTCGCGTGGAAATATCTAGGTTTTAGCGTCAAAAATACTGTACGAGTATAGTTTGGAATTCCGACTGGTGTATGTTGATTTTGATTGAATTTGTATGTATTTGTTATAATTATAAACGGTATTGACAATAAAAGTTGTTGTCAACGTGTTGGATATCGATTCCGCCTCTCACTTGAAACAAAATCATTGAAGTTTTTTTATTCTATGTAACTACCTATATGAACATGTATGAAACCAATTCTAGTCTTTCCCGTTCCGTATTTAATTTATGAACTAATTGGATGTAAACTTTTTCGAATTTTGTTAATGTGAGTATCACATTTATTTTTACTAGCGTAACGATTTTTCAATAATCGATGAATTCATTTAAAGAGACGCAAGTGGTTTTGTAGAAAACTATCGATTGGAAATATCGGCGCGAAAACAACACTGCACTTTTGGTCATGATATGACCCGGTGAGTAGGTAATAATAAGTCTAATAACGGATTTTCTTTCATGGTCATGATTGATGTGACTGTCATGCACAGAGGGATATAATATCCTTTTTACGTTTTTTTTTACTTTTTTACCGTGTGATGCCGGCTTAGAATAACATCACCCCACTTCTTTCCGTGTCGTAAGAGGCGACTAAGAGGAGGGTGTTGAGGGTGTGTATTGCAATTTTAGGCGATAGGCTGACAACACACACACTTTTTCGAATGACCCTCAAATATTTGTCAGACGTGGCGTAAATGTCCGTTTTTTGCATCTGTTTACGCTCTGTCTACACCGAAATTATTATAGACGTGATATGAGTATGTATGTTTAAGGAAAATGACAGCGCTTATTTAAGGTAAGATTTTTTTTTCCCGAATCGAGGCCGTTACCTACGTATGTTATCTAATTGAATTAGCATACATAAACTGATGCTGGTAGATCTAACTCACTATGTCAGTGTGCTGTAGAGTAAGTAGTACCTACCTAATAAGCTTTGCAATTTCCAGAGCAAATTAGAATCATTTAAACATTTGCCCATTATGAAACCACTACTTGATGGCTAGAGCTCCGTTTATTGCTGTAGACATCCGCATTTGACGTCATGCGTTTGCGTAATGCGTTCTTTGATGGTTTTACAATCGACTTGATTATGTTACAAATACGCGGAAATGTGTAGATTCAAAACATTTTACTACAAACTCAAATAAAGATTAAGAGAGATAAAAAGAGGAATGCAAACAATGGTGGTTTTGCTTCAAGTAATAAAAAAACATCTTTATTATACTTAAATATTTAATAAGTTTTGAGCAAAAGGAATTTCCTTAACAAACAGTAGAATTGAGGAAATCGGCAGTCTAAAAGATACATTAGATTGGCGTAACGGGGCAGATCAGCATTTAACGCATTTGAATACATTTGGGTAGTGTGGGTTGGGGTGGGCACATCCGTCGTAGAACCGACGTACTATGGAGTAAGCGGGTTCTCGAGTGGAGGCCACGTCTCAGCAAGCGTAGCGTTGGACGACTTCCGGCCAGATGGACCAGACTAAAAAAGGCAGCTGGTAGCGACTAGATGACGAAAACAAGAGATTGTGCTATTAATTATACTGTGCCCTGGGGGAGGCCTACGTCCAGCCGTGCCAATAGGCTCATGTATGTATTTGGGTAATGCGTTCTTTGATGGCTTTAAAACCGACTTAATTATGTTTCAAATACGCGGCAATTGATTCAAAACCGAAGGATAAGTGATATGAGATACCTACCTACCCAAGAAGTATAAAAGTTCAACATTATCGAATAAATTAGTGAATATAAATAAAGGGTGTACGCGACAGCCCTCCGAATACTGATTCTGCATTCAGACCATGAAACTGAAAAACTTTCCCCTCGAAACATAAGTCAAAAATTGACGTCTCCTGATTTTTTTTCATGGAAAGTTGTTCAGATTAGTCTGGATGCACCCTGTCAGTATTCGGAGGGCTGTCCCTTACACTCTGTATTAGTATCTGGTTGGACAAATGCCCCAGACCCTAAGTGGCCACATAAACAGCGATTTTAGTCCTATAGCATCCCGAAATCCTTACACGCTTCAGTGTCCGGTGAATGGCTGCCACTCCATAACTTTCCGATCGCATCGATCGTTAAAATAATTTATTAATAATAAAAATAAAACGTATTTTGATGTTGCAGACGCTTATCAGCTGCACTGCACTGCTATGGCAGCTGTCAACAAGAAAAAATACGTCGAAATAACAGAAAAAGTAACAAACAAAGTAAGTATACGTTTGTAGCGACCTCTGGGAGCTACGACAAGAAGCTCACTCAAAGTGGTTCACGAGCAAGCAAGACGCAACAGAAGTTCTAACATAGCTGCAAGATGGCGCCACGTGACAGATGTGCAGAGAAACAAAGAGCCTGAAACACGGTATCGAAGTGTTTCACCGCGTAACGCATATATACAACTTCCAATTCAATCCAGGTGGACCAGTCGGTCCCCTGGCCACAACACCCGGCCAGGCGGGTAGCTACCCTTTTCCCGACACCACCTGGAACCCTCCATTCTGCCTATTGGCATCACTCCTGTCACCCGCCATCTTGGTGACCCCTACCTTGGACTTCGCAGCCTTCAACCACGCATCAACCATTACAGCATGCAGCCAACTACTCTACGTCATCAGCACCCACCGCAGTCACAGCACGGCAGCTTCACTGGTCTTCCATCATCGTCCCGACTCACCGTAGACGTCCCGACTCACCGTGGACATTGGAACCAGCACTGCTTCGCCACGCCTGACTGCTTCATCACGCTACATGACGTCATCAGCCCCACTTCGCTCGCTGACGGTATCGACCTCCGGTCTTGAGGGGGAGTACTGTAGCGACCTCTGGGAGCTACGACAAGAAGCTCACTCAAAGTGGTTCACGAGCAAGCAAGACGCAACAGAAGTTCCAACATAGCTGCAAGATGGCGCCACGTGACAGATGTGCAGAGAAACAAAGAGCCTGAAACACGGTATCGAAGTGTTTCACCGCGTAACGCATATATACAACTTCCAATTCAATCCAGGTGGACCAGTCGGTCCCCTGGCCACAACACCCGGCCAGGCGGGTAGCTACCCTTTTCCCGACACCACCTGGAACCCTCCATTCTGCCTATTGGCATCACTCCTGTCACCCGCCATACGTTTATTACTGCTATGGCGGCTGGCAACAAGCAAAAATACGTCAAAATAACAAAAAAAATAACAAAACGAAGTAAGTAAGTACACATTTATTACACAATCATTGCATAATATGGGAAACCGATAACCTGTTGATCAACAATTAATGAGTTAATTACCTAAATGTAAGTAAGACAGTCCGCAGGAAGATTAGCGTAATGCGAAAAACGTTGCTTTCAAGGTGGTTAAGCCAGTTACAATCACAAAAATCATGCAGAATGAACACCAAAAATAAATGAAAATATAAAGTTGATAATTTTTTTTTTATATAATGTGGGAGTGGGCCGGACACGTTTGTCGGATGCACCCGGATCGTTGGGCAAAGATCTTCACCGAACAATAGGTTCCTCAAAACGGGTCCCGACGTAGAGGTAGACCCTGAAAACGTTGGCTTGACGATCTTGACGCCCATTTACAGGACTGGATGACGGTGGCATTAGACCGCAAAGAATGGAAGATTGCGGGGAAGGCCTTTGCCCAGCAGTGGGATCAAGCAGGCTAATTATAAATAAATAAAAAAAAAATTGGTTAGCATTTGTCTGCCATCTCACCTGACGTTAAGTGACGATGGTCACCTAGATAATGCCTATTCACTCTCGCCTTGAAAAGGCCCAGGTTGTAACGTTCCGGAAACAGATTCCCACCGCACCCTACAGGTCCCGGGTGCAATCCCCGGCCGACGCTAAAAAAAACAACTTCTCGTTTTCGTTAATGAAAATAATGCACTGTCAGTGCAAAATAAACCTTAGTACCCAAAAATAAATATATGTTGTAGTTACACTTAGCTATGATTGGCCCGAATGTAAGTAGCGGATACCAACCTAGTACTTATTTACTTAAACTAGTTTTTGATACAGTTTATGTAAAAAATCTGTATAATTTGGTTCCTTAAAGGGTAGGTTGATGTGCTGCTGATAGTAGGATTATGTGGGGATCAAACCCTTTGTTAACTTATACTGGTTATTATGAGTGACTATATGAAAAAGTAGTGTACAGTCTAATAACTGCACTTAGAGCATTGTAAGCAATTTACTTTATACGATGAATTTTATAATGTAAGCAAAAATCAGTTCACGTTTCGACACCGCACAGCGTGCAACTCATTATCAATTTTAAATCAATATGTGTTAAAAATATACATTCATTTGAAACTTTCTCTTGGACTTATCAATTATCAATCATCTAAAGGCTGTATTGGAGATCAAGACCATACACCTTTATGGTCCTTCGTGCTATTTGACCCACGCGGCACGGGCAATAGCGGGGCCACGCGGCAAAGTGCAAAGTGCGCAATTTGGACTGTGCAACGTGGTGACTGAAATTTCCGTGCTTGGAGTCTACTATCATCAAAATTAAATTGTCTGCTAGGTGCTTTTGTGTTTTCCTATGTGGCACAGTGAATCGGTCCCCCGGCCTCCCACCAGCGGGTCTCACCGGTAGGATTGAGAAGGTACTGAAACCGCATAGACGGACACTTGGGCATCGAGCGACCATCAATATCAAGCATATATAAATTTATCAAGCAAGTTATAAATCAAGCGATCCAACAAGGGGTCTATTCAGCAAGTAATCAGCCAAGTGAGCGTCAGTAAATTATCAAGAAAATAATAATTTATAATATATAAAGTAAATCGTCAAGCAAGTCATACAAAGTGATCAGAAAAGTGATCTTCAATAAATTATCAAGAAAATAAATAATCAAGAATATATCAAGTAAGGCATCAAGCAAGCATAAAAACAATCAAGAAATATTTATCAATCTTAATAAGATGGAAGTTCTTATTGAAAGGCAAAAAGTGATATGTGAAGAAATAAGAAGACTGAACGTGAATTTTTCTAAGGATGGTCCAGACAGAAAAGGGCCAGAAAAGATTAAAAAGCGTTTAATCAAATTAAATAATTTTTGGACTGAATTTGACGACAATCATAAAACTCTACTAACTAGTCTAACAAAAACGGACGCTTACTTTACATCAAACGTTTACTCTTCTGTGCATCAACTTTACCTTTCAACAAAACTTGCCATTGAAACCTACGCCCCGGAGAAAGATACTGAAAAACCAAAAACTACTGATCAAGAACAAGAAGAGAGTGAGACTGACAGCGAATATGATGATGGACGTGCTAGCCCACATACATCACCGTTTAAGCAGAATCAAGGTAACAATAGCAAGTCAGATGAGCTCCTGAAAAAACAATCGAGCAATTTTCGAGCTTTCTCCAGAACTGTCACCAGCATACATCTGGATCTACTGAACGCAAAGTGGGAGCTAGAAGATGCCCTACGAAGTTTGGAATCTCGCTGGAAGACTGTTGACTCAGCTCACTGGGAACTAGATAGTGAGTTAGAAGGTGAAACTAACTGCATTTACGAAAAAGCATTTTCCACTCACGAGCGCACCTACAATCAAGTAAAAAAGGCCATAAACAGCAAGCTTTGGTCTATTTCACATCGCGAGAAATTCACGCCTAAAATTGATGTGCCCGTGTTTACTGGAACCTATCAAACTTGGGTGTCATTCAAAGATTTATTCTGCGAAGCGATACACAATAACCCATCGATGTCAGATGCTCAGAAAATGCAATTTCTTAAAGGCAAAATGCGAGGAGAAGCTGAGCGCCTGCTTCAGCATTTATCAATTAGCTCAGAAAACTACAGTGCCTGTTGGGAAATTCTGAACAACAGGTACAATAACATCAAGCTTATATTTAATTCACATATCAATACGATATTAGATATTCCGAGCTCAAAGCAACAGAGTGTGAGTCACATCAAGAAAATTCACGACACAGCAAACGAGTGTCTCAATGCTGTCAAGAATTTGGGCGTCGATACTAGCTCATGGGATCCTCTCATTGTACATCTTTTGTCGTTCAAGTTGGATACGTTTACATACAATGATTACATGGATTCTGTCACTAACAAGAGGGAGCTACCAACATTGAAAAAGTTCTTTGAATTTTTGGAAAGCAAGTTTACTACCTTGGAATCTTCGCGCCGAAAGCAAGACGGAGCGCAACCCTCAACATCATTCAACAGCAAGCCATTATCAAACAATTACTTCCAAAAATCGAATTACAACTTCAAGCGCCCTGCATTAGCCAATCAAGTGGTTACGCAACAAGCAAGTAATACGCAGCAATATACTCCTATTTCATGTCCGTTGTGTGGAAATAAACATGGAATTTATTACTGCAAGGAATTTTTGGATATGAATCCGATAGCAAAGCAAAAAACAATATCAAGACTAAAATTCTGCGATAATTGTCTTCATCCCCACGGAGATAAGGGATGTTTTTCAACAAAAAAGTGCCATAAATGTGGCGAACCCCATAATACAATTTTACATGATGCATTTAAAAAATCAAGTTACCAAAAACCGAACGTTGCAGTGATGCAATCAGCAGCTGCAGACTCGAATGGAAACTGTCTTATCAAGAAAAGCTCGCAAGTATCACAAACATGTGACGAGCCTGAAATTTTATTATCAACAGCAATTATCAAGATACAAGGCGTAGATGGTACTTACTATACGATGCGAGCTCTAATTGACCAAGGGTCTCAAGTTTCGCTCATAACAGAGAAATCAGCACAGATTTTATCACTACCGAGACAAAGATGCAAAGGTGTGATTTCGGGAGTTGGAATCAAGGAAAGCAACAGCAGAGGTCATATCAATATCAAGTGCACATCAGCTGACGAGAGCTACAGCTTCAGCGCAGATGTACAAGTAATGAAGCAACTTATCAGGAACTTACCTAATTACACATTCCAAAAACCAGCATGGGAATACTTAAAACACATCAAGCTAGCAGACCCAGACTTCAACATAAGTCGCCCAGTAGATGTCCTATTGGGAGCAGAAGTGTATTCTCAAATAATTCTGGAGGGCATCTGCAGATCAAAAGAAACAACATCCATAGCTCAGCAAACTCGGCTGGGATGGATTCTATGTGGCAATATTGCAAAAACACTACAGTGCAATGTTGTCCTTAACAATATCGATCAACTAGAAAAATTTTGGGAAATCGAAGATATCTCTGAAGAGACAACCCTATCGTCGGAAGATTCCCACTGCGTACAATTTTATCAAGAAACAACGCAAAGATTAGAGGACGGTCGTCATGAAGTCCGACTACCCCTCAAAGCAAATTTTGAAGAAGAACTGGGAATGTCAAAATCAAAAGCAATCGCAACTTTTTTACAAATGGAGAAAAAATTCCGTAAATCAGAAGAAATTGCTAAACAATATAAACAATTCATAAGCGAGTACATTGCACTTCGTCATATGAAACCGTCGGTCGGCAACGCGATTCCAGAATGCTACCTATCGCACTTCTGTGTATTGCGCAAAGAATCACTGACTACGTCATTAAGAGTAGTTTTTAACGGAAAAATGATAACATCATCAGGAAAAAGCCTTAATGACCTTATGGCCAGGGGTCCAAATTTGCAACAAGATTTACAAGCCCTAATTTTGAAGTGGAGGCAGTTCAAGATAGCCTTCACCGCCGACATCGAGAAAATGTTTCGGCAAATATGGGTTCACAAAGATGATCAAAACTTACAGAAAATTATTTGG
Source organism: Tuta absoluta (assembly GCA_027580185.1). Classification (NCBI taxonomy): domain Eukaryota; kingdom Metazoa; phylum Arthropoda; class Insecta; order Lepidoptera; family Gelechiidae; genus Tuta; species Tuta absoluta. Next base: position 4,931,322 of record JAQAHW010000004.1, read on the forward strand.
CGAGATTCAGAAATGAAACCAATAAAAGAATACAAGCTGACAACTGTTACTTACGGCACCAAGGCCGCCCCCTTCTTAGCCATGATGACCCTGAAGCAACTAGCAAGAGATGAAAAGGAAAACTATCAAAAAAGTGAAGCACCAGCCGTACTGGAAGAATCATTTTATATGGATGATTTACTTCATGGCTCTCATAATATAGCAGCAGCAAAACAACTTAAGCTAGACTTGATACGTCTATTGAAATCAGGCGGCTTCAACTTGAGAAAGTGGTCGTCAAATCATAATTCACTACTACAAAGTGAAAACGCTGAACATGTAAATCAGAACAACAACTTCGAATTCAGACAAGCACAGTCTACAAAAACTTTGGGTTTGGGCTGGAAACCAACACTAGACACTTTCACGTTTGAATCTAAAATAAATCAAACCCAGCAACAGAAAATCACAAAAAGAATTTTACTCTCAGAAATTTCCAAAATTTTCGACCCCCTCGGTTGGTTAACTCCGACAACAACAGAATTCAAGCTCCTTTTTCAAGAAGTATGGAAAACGTCGCTACAATGGGATGATGAACTACCCCAAGACATCAGAACTAAGTGGAACAAGATAAAAGAAGATATCGTAAACATAAACAACATTCAAGTGCCGCGCTGGCTCGGTACCGACGAAACGACGAATATCGAGTTACACGGCTATTGTGACGCATCAATTAATGCGTATGCCTGCGTCATTTATTGCAAAATAATTACAAAAAAATCATCAAAAGTTGTATTAGTGATGGCTAAATCAAGAGTAGCGTCACAGAAGAAGAAACATACTCTGCCACGACTAGAACTGTGTGGAGCAGAGCTACTATCAAAGGCAATGAGCAAAGTACAGCAATGTTTGTCCACTTATAATATCAAGACATTTGGATGGACCGACTCAACAGCTGTTCTTGGATGGATACAGGGTGATATAAACAAGTGGAAGCCCTTCGTCGCACACCGAGTGAGCAAGATTACAAACATCATTGAGCCAACAAGCTGGCGGTACGTAAAATCAGCCGACAACCCAGCTGATTGCGCAAGCCGAGGCATCACAGCATCACAGTTGTTGGAGCACCCCTTGTGGTGGAGAGGACCAGCTTGGCTAGCTTCATATAAGGTAGAAAAAGACAGCAAACCTGAAATATATCAAACAAATGAAGAAACAAGAAAAACTCAGCAAGTTAATGTCATTATACAGCAAGACGATGATGATGATAACATTATCAAGCAATTAATCAAGAAGCACAGTTCCTTCAAGAAAATTGTCCGCATCCTAGCATGGGTGTTGCGATTTACCAGCAAAAAGCAAGAAAAAGAAAGCAAAGCATATGTAACAGTTCAAGAAAAAGAAAAAGCAAGGCAAATAATTATCAAGCAAATACAGCAAGCAGAATTCAGAGCAGAAATCAAGAATTTACAAGAAGGAAGGGAAGTGGATTCGAAAAGCAAGATTGTGAATCTAAACCCTTACTTAGATAAGCACGATGGCCTTCTCCATGTTGGTGGAAGGTTAAGAAATGCAAACATAAGCAATGAAATGAAAAATCCTATCATTATACCTCACGATGGTCGCCTGACAGAGCTTCTGATCCAGCAAGCACACGACCTGACGTTCCACGGAGGTGTACGTCTTACTCTTTCATACCTCAGACGGATGTACTGGATCATCGGAGGAAACAGATCAGTCAAGAAACAATTACGTACCTGTGTCACATGTAGAAGACACAACCCATCAAAGCTTAATCAAATAATGGGGGACTTACCCTCTGCAAGAATAAACCAGTCACGCCCGTTCTACCACTGCGGGGTGGACTATACAGGGAGTTTAGAAATCAAAGCTAATCGTGGACGTTGTGTCAGGACAACAAAGGGTTACATAGCTGTATTTATCTGCATGGCAACAAAAGCAGTCCACCTTGAGCTGGTATCAGATATGACCTCGTCTGCGTTTATGGCAGCACTGGTACGGCTATCATCAAGAAAAGGGTCACCGCGCCATATCTATAGCGACAATGGGACAAACTTTGTTGGCGCAAATAACAAACTACAACAAGAATTCTTCGACCTGAAACAAGTATTAGATCCAGAATTCTTTAATGAACTCTCAGACATGGAGATCGAATGGCATTTTCAGGCTCCATCGTGGCCAAGCGCGGGAGGAATCTGGGAATCAGCCGTGAAAAGCGTCAAACACCACTTACGCAGAGTGCTCGGAGAGCAAAAGCTGACGTATGAAGAGTTGGCCACAATATTGTCGCAAATAGAAGCGTGCCTAAACTCACGGCCGCTATGTGCAATATCAGAGGACCCAGATGAGTTGGACTACCTAACACCATCGCACTTTTTATCAAGTGGTCCCATTCTAACTATCATTAACACTGAAAAAGACGAAAGGACTAACTCAAAAGATATTCAACGATATTTGGAAGAGATGGAAGGTTGAATACCTCGCCCAGTTATCAGCACGTTCAAAATGGATGAAAACCAAAGAAAATATCAAGATCAATGACGTCGTCATTATTCAAGACGCAAACCTGCCCCCAGGAAAATGGGCTATGGGGCGAGTCGTCGAATTACACCCAGGAAAAGATGGCTACGTCAGGGTTGTAACACTCAAAACAAAGAACGGTCTTATCAAGCGACCAATTGTAAAATTATCATTATTGCCCGTCAGTAACCAAACGACGCAAGCGACCGGCAAAGTCGAGCAAGTATCACGTGCGCCCGCCAGTAACCAAACGACGCAAGCGACGAGTCAAGTCGAGCAGGTATCAGCTGATGTGACGTCACCCAACGGCGAACACGATACTCGTACGCGGCGGCCACGAAAACGGACACCTAAAGCAAAACAATCAAACATGGCCTCAATCATTATGGCTATTCTTTATTTCTTGACAATTATAACATCATCTTTCTGTCAAAATATATCAAGCCTAAAAGATAATCATGGTCTTTACTTTGACAAGATTGCGAATATGCAACTCATACAGGATGAATGGAAGATCATCGTATACTACGACATGAATCCATACTGGGATGGCACAGCCGCATACATGAAATATCAAGAGCATCTAGAAAATACATGTGAAGAGATCAAGCAAAAATCTCATTGCGATGTCATCATGCTACAGCTGCAACATATGTTTGGCGAACTGGAATTCTACAATGAAATTCTACTACATAAACAAGTACAGCGCGACAGACAGAAACGAGGTCTTATTAATGGAATAGGCAGTATAGCGCGTAGTTTATTCGGTGTACTAGATGACGAGTTCGCAGAACAGTACAAACGAGACATCCAGCTTATCAACAAGAATGAAAATCATATGGCGCTACTATGGAAAAATCAAACATCAATAGTAGAAGCTGAATATAATCTCTTAAAAAGAACAGAGGATAATATCAAGAAACAACATAAGCTGTTTAACCGGCACATCATGGCTTTACAAGAAGCATCAAGCAAGTTGAAGTCGGAGATAAATAATCTGGCGTACGTCAACGAATTTACGTTATCAGCAATATCAGCACATAATATGATAGAGAGCCTAAGGGAGACTCAGAACACATTATTGGATATAATCACGAATATCTACCACGGCAAATTCAATATTCATCTAATAACTCCAAAACAACTACAAGACGAGCTAAACACAATATCTGGGCAGCTAAAGCAAGAATTAGCCTTACCAGTCAACAATATCCAGTCCGATCTACAAAGCATTTATCATCTACTAAAAGTTCGCGCTAAATTATCAGTGTCGTACTTAATAATCGAGATCAAGATACCTCTAATAAGTAGAGAAAGCTATGACTTATATCATGTGATTGCAGTTCCGAAGCAAGTCGGACGTAATATGGTCACCCTACTACCAGTAGCAGAATATGTTGGTATGAACCTACAGAAGGATTCCTACTTACCTCTATCGCACGATGAGCTGAATCAATGTATATCACATGATACATCGACATACATGTGTTACCTGCGCAGCCCCATTTTCAAGTTGAGGTCAGACAAGGATTTATGCATGAAAACAGAAGATGACAAATGTCAAAGCAATATAGAAACCTGTAGTCAAAAATGGTTGAATCTTATCAATAGCAACACTTACTTCCATTTTTGTTGTGATTCATGCCAGCTGAGAGTGATATGCAGCGATCGCATTACGGCCATACATATAAAGCATGCAAATATTATAAGCTTAGATGAAAATTGCGTAATCAAGACAGAGAACTATACTGTGTATGCGCACAAAGATACTATCAGCACTATTCAACTAAGTTCAAAAATAGACAAGCTTGTAATTCCTCAGATCAACAACATTTTTAATATAACGTTCGAGCCAATTCAGAACACGACAAGAATCAACGAAGATATACAAAAGCTCATGAACGATCTAGAGCATAAAATTATCAAAATGAAAGAGAGCAATCCGTCGATAGAAAATGTGTCAACTCACGATATTCATCAGTATTGCATCATGTACGGTACACTACTAGTAGCAAGTATAGTAGCAATCGTCACCGTTTGTAGACGCAGAATCAATCGTCGAAAATCATCGCAAGAAGTGCCAGCAACTCTAGAGCTTGAGGCAAATGGAACAGCACCGTTTAGAGCCGCCCCTACAGCCGGCACAGCGGGCACGCACTCCGCCAGATACGATGTCGAGTCAGCAAGTAATAATATTCACAAAATAGATAAAGGAACAAATCCAATAAGCCACTTCAAGACTCGGGATTTCTCAGTGTAGTGCAGTGCAATAAAATTTATAAGTTTTTAAATTTATAAGATGCTTTTTAAATTTTTAAGCAAAATGTATTTTAATTTTTATCAGCTTGAATTATTTTATCATGAAATTTATAAGTTTTATTTTTAAGCAAGTTGTAACTTAAATTTGTAAGTTCAAATTTATATAATCATGAAATTTATAAGATTGATTTTAAACAATTTCAAATTATCAGATATATTTTTTTGTTAATTTTCTCTCCCCCGGGAGCATGTACAGTCTAATAACTGCACTTAGAGCATTGTAAGCAATTTACTTTATACGATGAATTTTATAATGTAAGCAAAAATCAGTTCACGTTTCGACACCGCACAGCGTGCAACTCATTATCAATTTTAAATCAATATGTGTTAAAAATATACATTCATTTGAAACTTTCTCTTGGACTTATCAATTATCAATCATCTAAAGGCTGTATTGGAGATCAAGACCATACAAGTAGAGTATGTTGATCCTTTAAATGGTTAGGTTACTCTCTTCTTGCGGTCTTGGGTTTGATCCCCACCTAATACAGAATGTCGTAGATATTTGTTAAATGTTGCAATATGTATGTCTAGCCACAACAGTCCACTGCTGGACATGGGCTTTCCTCTTTGAATTGAGGGGTATTGCCATATTCACCCCGCTCGGCAGGCGGATTGGCGATGGCAGTGCAAGATGGTGCATTCACAGAGAATGCTGTTGCTCATTCACTGGATGATTATCCCTTAGTCGCCATTAATGACAACCTCGAGTAGAATTGGGGTGATGCTATTCGAAGTCGGCAACACACAGCATATACAGCACGTACCTATTACTTCTTTAATTAAGATATAAGACTCTAGTATAATTTTTTTAGTTCTGGACTCTAAAATTTTAGCCCCGAGGCTATGAAATATACACCAGACTGTATGGTGGGGAGCAGGAGCTCACCCGGAGAAGTTTTGTGGTTGTTCAAACGAGTTGTTCTGTGAAGAACTGATTGGACTGAATCTACCGATTATATTGAATCTACCGATTGGACTGAATCTACCGATTGAACTGAATCTACCGATTGGACTGAATCTACCTCTAGTAGGTATCTTTCCTCCTCCTTTGGTCACAATGATACTGTGAGAGCATGCAATCCTATCGATTGGAATCGTTACTAACCTTATCTTATTTTTTTTTCAATAAGGGTTTTATTTTACAGATTTAATAAGTTAGGTATAATAACGCCTATAGATGGCATTAAAAATCTGCCGGTTCTCAACTAGCCTCGCAAGAATAAAATTGGCGTTCTCGTAGTTGTGTATTCTTTTATTCCCCGTTACCTTGCTGGCGTTTCTTTTTTGGACCCCGAGTTCTTATTCTCTGACAGCGATATCAAAATACACTAAAATTGCCACTAGCACCGCTAAAAATATGTCCAGATAAAGATCAAATTATATAGTTCAGTCAGATGGACGACTCGGTGTCCCACACGATAAAGAAAGAAGATACCTAGTCAGAAATTAATATACTGTTCCTGTGTACAATAAATCGGAAATAAATAAATTTTATTTTTTTAATTATATTTCTATAACCAACGAGTTGGACAATTTCTCACGAAACTGACATACGGAAGCTTAGAATAGAGATGGATGGAAGGAGCAGGGAGGCCTTTGCCCAGCAGTGGGATGGTGTGGGCTAGACAAGACAAGATTTCTTTAATTATCCACACTAATATTATAAATGCGAAAGTAACTCTGTCTGTCTGTCTGTCTGTCTGCTACGCTTTCACGGCCAAACCGCTGAACCGATCTCTATGAAACTTGGCACAGAGATTGTTAGCATACCGAGAACGAACATAGGCTACTTTTTATCACCATTCGAGGGTCTGGAGTACAGATGTAGACCACCAGGTGTACCACCAGGAGCCCAGCTAAACTATTAGAGACACAGGCATGGTTCCAAAACAACAGTTGTTCAGTATGATGGGCCGCTTCTTTTCACAAGGACATTGAGGATCTGGAGTACCTTATGTAGACCACCAGGTGTACCATCAGGAGCCCACCTAAACTATTAGAGATACAGGCATTGTTCTAAAACAAAAGTTGTTCAGTATGATGGGCCGCTTCTTTACACAAGGACATTGGGGATCTGGAGTACCTTATGTAGACTACCAGGTGTACCAACAGGAGCCCACCTAAACTATTAGAGATACAGGCATGGTTCTTAAACAAAAGTTGTTCATTATGATGGGCCACTTCTTTTCACAAGGACATTGAGGATCTAGAGTACCTTATGTAGACCACCAGGTGTACCATCAGGAGCCCAGCTAAACTATTAGAGATACAGGCATGGTTCTAAAACAAAAGTTGCTCAGTATGATAGGCCGCTTCTTTACACAAGGACATTGGGGATCTGGAGTACTTTATGTACACCACCAGGTGTACCATCAGAAGCCCAGCTAAACTATTAGAGATACAGGCATGGTTCTAAAACTAAAGTTGTTCAGTATGATGGGCCGCTTCTTTTCACAAGGACATTGAGGATCTGGAGAACCTTATGTAGACCACCAGATGTACCATCAGGAGCCCAGCTAAACTATTAGAGATACAGGCATGGTTTTAAAACAAAATTTGTTCAGTATGATGGGCCGCTTCTTTTCACAAGGACATTGAGGATCTGGAGAACCTTATGTAGACCACCAGGTGTACCATCAGGATCCCAGCTAAACTATTAGAGATACAGGCACGGTTCTAAAACAAAAGTTGTTTAGTATGATGAGCTGCTTCTTTTCACAAGGACATAGAGGATCTGGAGTACATTTTGTAGACCACCAGGTGTACCATTAGTAGCCCAGCTAAACTTTTAGAGATACCGGCATGGTTCTAAAACAAAAGTTGTTCAGTATGATGGGGTGCTTCTTTTCACAAGGATATTGAGGATCTGGACCTTATGTGTACCATCAGGAGCCCACCTAAACTATTAGAGATACAGAAATGCCTCCAAAACAAAAGTTGTTCAGTATGATGGGAATAAGTTGAGAAAGGACATTGGCAACTTTTTACCGAGGATTTTTTGTTATCTACTGACTTTTGTATTCAATGGTTATAAATATTGATCTCTCAGGGCACTGCACCGGATAGCAAATTTTGAATTGTCCCTTTAACAACAGAAGCAAGCAAGTCATCTTTAAACAGTAGAGATAAGAACTGTTCTAATATCACTGTCATACTTACTATGAATAACCTGTGCCAAAAAAAAACTATCTAACGCGGACGAAGTCGCGGGTAAAAGCTAGTTCTAAATATTTTTTTAAGACAGTCCATAGGGTCGTTGGGCGATTTGGAGTCCCCAGATGTTAACGCTATCTATCGATGAATTTTATTACTTTCTGAGTACTTTTTTATTTTTTAAACAGCTGTCAAAAAAGGCATCATTATGCGTCCTGTTCGCTTTACTTTTATCTATCAGGGTTAGTAGCTTCTTATCTACTCATTCTACATTTATTTATACATGACCAATAAGTACAATTAATTATTTATACATCTCCAATGGAATGTTACCAATATACCTACCTACACATGTTATCGCATCTTCATTGTAAATTATTATTTACGTTAATACATTTATTGGTTATATTATTCATAAGTATTGTATTATTGATTTTACCGTTGATTGGTCGCGTGGGGTCTTTGAAAGATGTTTTAATAACAAAAACGTTTTTGTTAATCGATTATGATTAAAGTAAGTAGGTAGTATGAAACTTTATCAAATGTATTGAAGTAAAGACACTAAAGAGGGATATTAAGATGTACAGTCAAGCTCCGGTTGGACCTCGAACCGCTAATCCCCTAATTCTTTATTAATAATAATAATAAACTTAATTACAAATAGGTAACACGATACAAATAATTATGAGGCTTCTGTTTCTTCTGTTAATGTAAGTCTTATGCGCGCGGCATAAGAACGGTCCAAAGTCCAAACTGTCTAACCCAGTCTGATCTTGACTGTACTACATGCTACTACAAATTAAAATACTGAAGAAAAATATTAACCTAATATTGAGAGTTGCCTGACCGCAATGATAAAATATACATATGTATAAGTAGGTACATCTCGAGAAACAAAGTAAAAATACAATTGTCGTTTGCAAATTCTAAAGGCGAGTCTCTCACACAAAGGTTTCCCAACAATAATACCCAAACATAACACAAAAACATTGCTTTCCATTAACGGTCGCGGAAAATAGAAATGCCGCAGTGTATAACGATGTTTTGGTTATGTTTAAAACAAGGTACTTAAGGAGACGACCGTAAGAGACTCGGCTTCACAATACCCACAAATATAAAAACAGATCGCGTAAAAGAAGAACATTTATTATATATCTGGTGAAATTCTTCTAGTGACCGATAGCGAAAACTCAAGACGGGCTTGTGTTAAGGAACAACTTTCCCCATGAACATAATAAGTTGAAATACGAAAGAGACATTGGACCTCCTATACAAAATTGCCGATCAGCTGATCTAAGTTACAATGGAAACTCAAAATATTGGACAGAATGGGCTAGAAAGGAAATTGCTAATTCCGATTTTATTCTCATACAAATACGGGCTACGGTGCGTAACTGTCTGTAAAGTCATTTGACAGACGCAACAGTTAAATTACGATGCGATAAAATACGTGGCGAACGACGTGACATGTACCCACATGTTCACCCAAACAACCAAATTGGTACCTACATACTTACAATACAACTGTTATTTTTGTTTCAGAATTTGTCAGGAGCTGTTGAGAATTAGCAAAGGAAATGATCTGCGAAATCGTGGTTTGTGAGTATACTACCTACTACGTAAAAGAATGTAAACAAACTAGATAATGACATGCAACAATATGCCCTGCGACAGCAAAGGACAGAAAATACTGAATAGCTATAACTTAGCCATGCCAGACGCACTGTTTACATTATTTTCAATACCTAGTTGAACAATGTAAGTACCTATCTGTAGATTCAAGCAGACCAACCAGCACTGCCACCCGCCGCGCCGCGCCGCGCCGCGCCGGGGCACTGGGTCTGTGCAGGCACTTGAAAGTCTGCAGCGCTCGCGGCTCAGGGCAAGCAGCTCTCGACCTTGGCGCCTACTGCTCACACATTACTTATTCGCCAGTTTTTTCACCTTTTTCCGCAAACCTGAACTCTATCAATATTTATCGAAATGCGATTCTCGTGTTTGTAAACGCTACCGGCTATAAGAATAGCAATAAACAGTCACGTCTCTGGCATTTGTTTCGCTAATATGCGTTCAGTGACGGACGAGTTTCTGCAACCGGTCGTCAATACAGCGTCTTTATCTAACCCTGACACCTTATGTTTATGCATCGCTAGCCGCTAGGCTTAACGATTATTGAAACGGGAGTTAAGATTCTAGAATATGTCGCTTGAATCGCCTATGCACTGTCACCGCTTGCTTGCATCAGTCAACGCGTCTTTCATTTCCATGTCACTGATAACGGGAAACGGGCATTGAACGGCGCATTATCCTTGCGAGGGCAAAAGGTGGCCCGGCATGATATGATACTTAAGGTTCCGGCGAGTGCGGTCGAGGCCGGGAGCCGGGAGAGGTGGTAGCGCGCATGCGCTTGCCGCATTCAGTGTTCAATCGCGCGCCTCGAGTGTTGCGCGCGCGCCTTCACCGCACAACGCGCGGCTATCGACGTCGTGACCGCCTTATCGAACTCTTCGCCGTCAACAACACCGTGCCGTGTATCAACTATTGGGATGTCTTGCACATTTTGTTATTTGCGGATTTGTGTATCGTAAACGACACGCGATGCGGGTGTAGGCCGCGAGCGCCGTCAGTCGCAGACCGAGCGGCGCCGCCGCCGATGGACCAGCCCCTGTTGGAGTGCGCAACCAGATAACGTGATGTGACAACGATACGTGTAGTGCCAGTGGAATAGTTTTGTGAAAGTGTGCAGCGAGCGTGAGCGACCAAACGGCAGCCGGCGCGGCCGCCGCCTCGCCCCGTCACCATGTTGAACTGCACCGACCTGGAATGCATCCTCCACCACCACCATTACTACGCCCACCTGCATCACATACACCACTTGCAAAATGCACAAGACTCAGGTAAAGCCAAACATTCCGACCCTCTTATGCAAAACATGCGAGTGCAACGAGTTTAAATTCTTAACACTAGGCGCAAGAACAATGCAAATACCTTTGTAGTTAAGTATAATTGTTTGATTAAACCTAACGACGAGTGGTATTAATGATAATGATAACAAATGAGGCAGACTTGACGAGAAGGCCTCATTTGTCACCCTTGATTTAGATATCGCTTTTTAAACATGAGACGACGTTAATGATGCAACTGAGAATGATTTTTTGGTGCGATGTAGTAGCAGGCGCTCTTGACCTTTGCTAACAACAATGAGAACAGACTTGGCCGAAGATGTTAATAGGTAAAACACAAGGTTCGTTGCGCGATAGCCGCCTCGCCTAGCGAGCAGGTGTCGGCGTCTCACGCAACGCAAGCAAGACGCAACGCGGCGGGCTCAGCCACTCGCTGTTTTCACTTCACTCGATCCATGTGGACGAGTGACTTTAAAACCTGCCCGGCGAAACGAAATGGACAAAATATTTTGTACAAACAAACGCTCCTCGTTTTCTCTTTCTACACTCTCAGACGTGTTGGATAACCATTCGAATAAGTATTTGTAAATATTCACTCCAAATTGCTTTCAATTTCATCGCCACCTTTGTGCGGGTAAAGTTTTTGAAAAGATTATAATTGCCACTTAAATTAGTTAAACTGTGTTATTAGTTACCTAATCACTTGATATTATGAAACTCTGAGAGCACTACTGGGAATATATTAACTTTATGATGGTTAGTGGCTTCTTTTCAACCAAATGTGTTTTGAAATAAGTTGAACGTTGATATCGTATACTTAGTACCTATTGCCGTTTCCACTTGTTTAAACATTCGATTTAGTCACGCTGCCGCTTTATCGCTAGTACCTAATTATCTCATTGCCATTCCTTATTATACGACTTAAACCTGTAAATTGCCATAGGTATTGCTTTTAAATACCATTAACATTTTATTTGCTTACCTAGATGACTTGCTTAGCGTCGCGCCTGATATTGCTGCAGTCGTGGTTCAATATTTTTACTAGAATAAGTTTGTGTTTGAATTCCATATTATCATACTTTACAACACCAAGGTTAATCGGGTTGTTCTTCGACTTGGTGTCCCACACGAAAGAGGAAGAAGAAAGCTCTGCTCTCTGGGTCTTTTTGGGTCTATCTTATCTTATTGGGATTTCAGCATTGTTGGTAGAATTTTTGCATGTAGGAGAAGCTGCATTGTAATCCATTGAGTTTTTTAAATAATAATTTTAAAGTATAAATCTTTAAAATGTTTAATTGGGAAATGTGTTTGCAATAGGTGGTAATAATTCTTCGTAGGTAATTAACTAATTAAGGATATTTGTCGTTCCTATGATTGACTTTTTGAAGTGTACAGGCAAATATATTTAAACTAATAATGCTTTTATTTGGAAATAATCAAATTTGTTTCTTAGAATGACCTATATTTTCAAAAGAAGCCATAAAAAAAACACCAGGCATTCCGAATTATCAACACATTTCTTTCTCGAGGTGTCAAAATAATCGTTAAAGGCGACCCGAGGTATTTCAGAGGCAGTCATGTAACAGTAAAAGCATTGATAGTTTTATGTTCTCTTATCTTATCACTGGCATTTGCGTGCTATTTACATTACGAACCTACACTTTATTAATTTCAATATTTTCTTTCTTCAATAATTTCAAATGGGTACCATGTGAAACGATACGGGTGTGCTTCCTTTCTGCAGTGCTACCAACCTACGTCTATGCTTACGGATGTCGTTTTAAAGTGTGGAGGAACGTGTTTCCTGTAACTCAATGTAGAGGTTGCTGGAAATTTGGTCATTTTTTTAAGTACTGCCCCCTAAAGAAAATGCTTTGCCCGAAGTGTGGTGGTGAACATGATAATTGCACAAAAATGAATATTAAATGCCTGAACTGCAAGGGGAACCATCTTGTCCTTGATAAATCTTGCCCAATATTTCAAAAAGAAAAAGCTATAAAGGAAATAATGAGCTATGAAAATATTACCTACCTATAAATGTGCTTATGAACTTTACCGACAAAATTATAACCCAACACCAGAACCAAATGAGACGCAGCAATACCAGATTGAGTTACAAGGTACTAGTCAAATAATTGAAGAAGAGAGATCCGTGGCACCAAATACCTCTAACATAACTATGGACTCTTATGCTAGCAGAGCTAAATTGGAAACCAAAACAAAAGAAAAAAGAAAATTACACAACTCCAAAATTACCTCACACTCAAAAACAACGGACCCTACACACTCTCAAATTATATCACACCCTAAAATTGAAAAGAAGAAAGAAACATTGCAAGAAAATTATGAAAATACCGAAAAGCTTGACATTAAGAGGCTACTACTTAAGCTTAAGGACATATATGTAAGTGAGGCTAGTTTTGAGCAGAAGTTAATAGCGGTTGTGAAAGCTATTTTCATAGAAGTCAAAGAGGTTGTATGTAGTTTTGTATCCAATGGTGACCTCATGGAAGTATTTTTTAAACTTCTGAATGGATAGATCAAAAATTAAGTTATTCAAAATCAATCTGCTTCAATGGAACGCTCAGAGCATCCGACCAAAATTAACCTGCTTAGAAGATCTACTATGTAGAGAAAAAATTCACATTGCAATGATCAGTGAGACCTGGCTAGATTCGATGACAATGCTTACGGTTAGTGGGTATAATATATATCGCCATGACCGTGATGACGGCTATGGAGGTGTAGCAATCATGACCCACAAATCTATTCAATCTCATCAATCTATCTTAAAACTACGTAACTCTGGAATCGAAGTCGTTCACGTCAAACTACTAAATTGCCCCGACTTACACGATATAGTTTCTGTCTATTGTCCGTCTTCTATTAATACGACCTCAGCTGACTGGGAGGAGCTCTTTGCAAAGTTTTGTAGTAAATCTCTTGTGGCAGGTGACTTCAATGGACACCACAAAAGCTGGTGCAGTAGGACAGACTCCAGAGGGACGCAGTTGTGGGACGCGGCTTTAGAATACGGATTGACGTTTCTTAACGATGGCGCGGCAACGCGAGTTAAAATGGTAGATGGTCTTCTTCAGCAGTCGTCCCCTGATATTTCCTTCACCTCATCTGATATCTCCTTTAAATTTGATTGGAACGTGGCTAATGAAAACTTAGGTAGTGACCACTTGCTTGTTAAAATAAGACTGAACTACCTTGACTCTCCTCACTATGTACGCAAGAGAAATCTAAAACTAGCCAAATGGAATAAGTACACACATATCCTAACGGATTCGTTCTCCAAAATTATCTTCAATCAAGATTCCTCCCCAAGTTCTATCCAAGACATGTACGATCTCCTTGTAAAAGAAATCAACAAAGCTGCTGACCACAGCATACCTTGTTATAAAATATGTAACAATCCCTGCTCCACGTTTGTGTCCAAACCATATTGGGGACCTAATCTCTCACTTCTTGTAGCCCAGCGTAGACTAGCCTTGAAAGACTTTAGGCGAAATCCTATTCCTGGGAACTTATCTCGATTTGAAACTAAAGTAGAGGAATGTTTACGAGAATTCAAAAAAGCTAAATCTGAGAGCTGGCACGAATTTTGTGACACCATTGACGAAGAAATGACTCCATCTGACCTATGGGGGAAAATGAGGTGGATGAAGGGATACAAACGAAAAAAAGCACACTTTTCAGACGAGAAACAGATAGAGCTACTCAAATCGTTAACTCCAGATCTTGTCACCCTAGATAAACCTATGTTCACATCCCCAAAAAGCCCCCTTGAAATTGCTTTTACAATCCAAGAGCTAGAAAGCTGTTTAAAAAAAGAGACACTGCACCAGGCAACGACTCAATAACTTACTCCATGATAACCAATACACCCTTGGTCGTAAAACAGTATATCCTTCAGCTATATAATCTGATTTTTGACACGAGTTACGTCCCAAAACAGTGGCGTGACATTCACGTGCTCCCTATTCCTAAGCCCTGCACTGATACAAACACGGAACCTAAATTAAGACCTATTTCCTTAATTAACTGCTTGTGTAAACTGTTCCACTGCATGCTTGGCAAACGTCTTGAATGGTTTGTAGAGAAACATAAGTTGTTATCCCAGTTTACCGTAGGTTTTCGTAAAACTCAGTCGTGCTTAGACTCCCTCTGTAGATTGACTTCGCAAATTCAAAAAGGATTTACAAATAATACCCCTACAGCTGCCTGTTTTTTAGATGTGGAAGGAGCTTATAATAATGTGCTAGTCCATAAAACTGTAGACATCCTGGATCAAATCAAAGTAGGCTCTAAAATTTGTAACTATCTTTTTTCCTTTTTGATCGAACGGCATCTTTTTATCCTTCTGAACAATGGTATGGATAAGATTACTCGTTGGACACATAGAGGCCTAGCTCAGGGTGATCCGCTCTCGCCTTTATTGTTCAACATTGCCACTTGCAAAATCTTCTCGAACATTGAAGATGTGACAGTCTCTCAATACGCTGATGACCTAGTCCTTTATATTTCCGAACCAAATCTGAGTCTCTGTGAAACCTACTTACAAAGCGCTTTAGACCATCTCATTGTCGCCCTTCGTGATGTTGGACTTGAGGTATCCCCGTCAAAATCTCAGCTGTGCGTGTTCAGTAGACAAAGAAATGTACAATTTCCTACACTACTCGTAAATAACCAAGTACTTCCATCCACCTCCGTTGTTAAATATTTGGGAATGTGGCTTGACCGTGGTTTGACATGGGGTAAACATATAAATGAAATTATACAAAAATGCTCAAGATTTTTGAATATACTTAAATCTCTGGTAGGTTCTGGTTGGGGTGTTCATATGAAACATGTAAGAAAATTGTATATAACATTGATAAGAAGCCGAATTGACTACGGTTGCGTACTGTATGATTGTAGTGCTAAAACACATCTTCACAAATTAGATAAGTTACAGAACCAGGCCATGCGGGTAATTGGAGGCTTTATCAAAAGCACTCCGATCCATGTGATGGAATCTGAACTGTCTCTTTCGCCTCTGTACATAAGAAGATCATTACTAGCACATAAATATTGTTTAAAAACTCAGGCTTGGTCAAACAACATAACAACAAACTCGATAAATGATCTTTGCTCCTTGAGCGCCTCTAAGTACTGGTCAAGAAAAAGAAAACCATTGCTAGGTAAAGTTTTTGCTGAAACAAAAGATCTTAACATCTATGCTGCTTACCCCCTACCGATGTTTAGTTTGAATGTCTGGACGTCTATAGTAAATACTCGCGAAATAATTGAAACCAAATTGGCCTGCATTACCCGGTCTAAGAAATCATACGAGACTAACAACATAAATATCGATGTTAAAATTGAGCTGATGAACAAATATTTAGGCTGGGAATTTGTATTTACTGATGGGTCAAAATGCAGCGCTGGCATTGGTGCTGCAGTATTTCATTGCAAAAGTAATTTTAGAGGTCGCTATAAGTTAACAGATGAAATATCTATAATGTCGGCGGAACTTATAGCGATTTCAGAAGCTCTCACGTTGGTACTACAACATCAATTTAGTAAATGTGTAATTTTTTCAGACTGCAGGTCCGCATTGTACCACATTACTCGCTGTACAGGTTCATATTACAGAGGAATTGCAATTGCCTATGACATAATCCAGAAAATCTATGAATGTAAAAAGAAAGGTTGCCTCCTTAGGGTGCAATGGGTACCATCTCATATTGGCCTAAAAGGAAACGAGGTGGCTGACAATCTAGCCCGGGAAGCTACGCTCCATGGAATACAATATGAGATACGACCAGATTATGCGGAATTTTTCACGAAATTCAAAAAGGTTAACTACCATTGTTGGAAAGAGCACTTTAATGTCAGATCCGTAGAAAAAGGAATCTGGTACAAAACCATTCAATGTGAACCACCTCGCATTCCATGGTTTTCCACGTTGGAACTACCTCGCAAAGTTGTCAAAACGTTACTGAGACTAAGATCTGGTCATATCCCTTTTAATAAGTTTGCTTTCTTGATGAAGAAAGTAAACTCTCCATACTGCACAGAATGTAACAAAATTGAAGATGTTACACATGTACTCAAGGAGTGCACCCGAAACAGCTTGCGCAGGGAAATCTTATTCCAAATTTTAGAAATAAACCCTTTAGACTTAGGTTCCTTTAACGTAATGCTTTCAAATCCAAATCAAGAAAATATTCTCCAAATTTACAGGTTGTACAGAACGTTCGAACTAAACCGCCCGACGCAGGCTGCTTTACCCTAATTAATAGTTTTTTTTTTCTAATTTACCTACCTATTTATTATTTATATTAGGAGATAATGTATACTGGCAGGGAACAATAGGGCTGGCATGTACATTAAGTACAAAAGCCCTTATGTAATAAAGTAGAATAAAAAAAAAAATATATATTTTCTTTTAGTATTGTATTAAACTGATTACTTTCCTACTAGAAGTGCATCTACCTTCATAAAAGTTTGTCTCTGACACATCTATGTAATGTGTTTGTCGCAATAAAATGCCAGAATTAGGAGAAATTCAGACTAATTGATAGGATTTTGGCCAAATACCGGAATATGGGAAAATCGTGTGACTTCATTCTGGCATCGTCCTAAACAGATGGAGGAATTCATACAAATTCCCAGGATTTTGTCCGAATTCCCAAAGTTGTTTTTTAAGAAAATAGCAATTCGAGGTCCGAATAAGCAATACTTTTTTCGAAATGTGTGTCGTGATGACACTGATGACTATTTATGTGTTAACTTTAAAAAAGAATAACGTACATATACATAGGTACTGAATGAATAAGTAAAATAATACTATAGAAATTCGGCTTAAATTCTAGGAACTTGGAGATGGAGATTATATTACTGCGACATAAATAGTGGAAGTGTAGCTACGTATTCAGCTTTTAATTACGATGAATGAGAACCTACTTATACTTTATCTACCAAAAGTACGAAAGACGAAAAGTGTATTTGCTTGGATAGGTACGTCGTCAACTGTTTTGCCTTTTCTGGCTCTTCGTCCTTACTACAGTCGATCATTTTGAACTTCCATCTTGAGCCTCAAGCTACTACTAATATTAAAACGTTTAAAATCTGCCATTTTATAACGTGTAGAGAGGATGAATGAAAGAAGATTAACGAAACAGGTGTATATGGCAAGTGTGGATGGGAACGTCGGAAGGGGAAGACCTCGACGAACGTACCTCGATCAAATCGGGGACGTGCTAAAGAAAGGTCAGGTCAAGAGTCCCCTAAACCGACGAGCATGCATGAAGAGATTGATGAATGTGGAGGAGGCGAAAGAAGTATGCCAGGATCGTAGTAAGTGGAAGGAAGTAGTCTCTGCCTACCCCTCCGGGAAAGAGGCGTGATTTATGTATGTATGTATGTATGTTATAACGTGAAATCTTGAAATTCGTAAAGGTCCCAGTATCACTCGCGATGCGGAGACCAATCTAACGATACATCATACATCCTAGGTATTGTCAACATCCGCCAAGCCGTTCGGTCTATAGCTCGTGAAATTGGACTTACCTACATGTCCACATACATTCATTACAGTTTTCTCGAATAACATCCTTCAGATGATTACACTCCTGCTAAGGCTAGTTAGATAACATGATATTTAATTCTTTGTCTTAACTCATAAAGGATATATCATTTCAAAGATTTTCATAAGTTCTTTAGTCTATAGTATAGAGTCGTGGAGTAAACTTCTCCGTGAAAAAAAACTCCGTTTACGGTTGTATAGTGGATTTAATTTCACTCAAGTCTTAATTCATATACACTTGAAAATATTAATATAAAATATGTAATCACGTGTTGCAGCCGACGCTACGAGTAAGTTTTTGAATGAAGAACATCAACCCAAAAACAACTAAGAAAATGCATCTTGATCCCAACAAAGAATTGGCGCTAGCCAGCATAATTTGGAGATGCTTTAAAGGAGGTGGCGTAACGAAACGCCAGTAGTCTATACAACATGGTTTAACATCCAGTGACAAATAATTTTACTCAATCCTGTATAGAAAGTCAAACGCTTAACTTGTTGGCTAGGTTACGCTATACACTGGCGACGTCCCCAAATCGCCCACGTCTCAGCTGGCTATGTTCGCTGATGACACTGCCTACGTGTCCCACCGTAACCATGACAAACTAGTTATGATTCTCCAGAGCGCACTGCACTCCCTCGGGAGCTAGTTCCGCGAATGGAGAATAGAGGTCAATTCCGATTTTTTCTTGTATGGTTGTTTGAATTGAAAAACCATCAACCACAAAAACTTCTCCGGTTGAGCCCTAGCTCCCTACCAAATAGTCAGGTGTAGATTTCAAATTCCCAGAGCTAAAATTGCAGAGTTTAGACATAAAAATAAACTTAACAAAACTCAAAAACTATAAACCTAACTAGTTACATATAAATTTAGAACAAAATAACGAAAACTCATTATCTTCATACTGTAAGACCTACTACACAAGCAAGATACGGTTTCAGCATTCTGCGTGGAACCGGGACGTTACGCTAGGCAATTAAGAAATAGATGGCAGTAGAACAAAAATAATTTATAATCTAAATAATGACATCTAATTCCTTAGTCATCCGTGACCATAGGAATTGTAAAATCCAAAAGTAAATACAACTTGAATCCGTTTAAAATTGTTTCATCGTCTTCATCGTTTTCAGCTATTTGTTGTCCATTTTAGAACGTAGGCCTCTTCAAACTCCTTCCATGCTAGGCGATCTTGTGCCCTTGTCATCCAATCATATCCTCCGTGTCGTCTAATGTCATCCACCCATCTCTTGGGTAGACGACTCCGAGATCTGTAATTCATGCGGGGTCGCCATTTCAGTAATCGTCTACACAAAATAAGATAACATTAGTTTACACATTTTCTGCATAGGAAAGACTAACTGTCAGTTCAAGACGAGTTTAACTCGCACGCCTGGTACCGATTGCTAATGCTTCTGCATATGTCTTGTAAACGCCTTACAATCGATGTATTTCTATTGATTCATCGTCATTATATGCCGATGAACAATGGTCAATGGGTTTTCATTTGTTCGTAGAAGTAAGTACATAATGCCGGCTATATATACATATAGAAATTATAAACATGTTGGGTACGGACACGACGGCAGACGAAATTTGAAGTAGGTCAATATTCAGATACAATAGAACAAAAGTTAGTAAAAAGTCAATAGATAACATTCTTAGGGACCGAAAAATAACACAGTGCCTAAAAACTAGTGTGTCCTACACGCCATGACTTTTGGTGCTAAAAATGTACACTTGCTAAGGACACTGTCCACAAAATGCTATGCACTTCTCGGCTGAATACCAAACGTTAAAATACGACGTCGGTCGGACAAAAGTTAAAGACGTCGATAACTCGCCGACGTTGCGATAGGCAGGGGATGTGGTTAGATGAGATGATGGCAGGTGGAGTAAAGGCTTGAACAGAGTGGTGACCAAAGTAGAGTGAAAAAGCGTGACTTACGCTCTTCTTCTTCTCCGGCAACTATATGTGTTGACGAAATCGTTAAGGCTGGTGGCAAAACTTGGACAAAACTACCACAGGATAGGTATCTATATACAAGAGAGTAAAGCAGTGGTTGGACAAAGTAAATAAATAAAAATATCTTTATTCATCAACAAAAACAATTTGTACAAACAGAATTACAGTTGGTAAAAGGGGGAAAAGCTCAGCATTTTTGCTGTTTTTAGTGTTATCCCACTTTTTCGGCCGCTGGACCCAGTTTACAATATAATAATAAATATACAAAACAAAAGTAAAAATGTGCACTCCTAAAACAAATTAATAAACAAACAGCACAAAGACTCATATACAGATATTGTGTAGGTACCTATGTACTATACGTTCCTGAAGGAAAAGTGTAAAACAAAACCCCAGCGTTGTTGTAGCGGTTTAAAATTATCATCATCCTTGACATTTAAGCTTTGTGTTGTGGTTTGTTTTTGCAACCTGTTAATTGCAGGCTCGGAGATTTAATAATGTCAAGCGATTTGGTAGGTTCAGCTATATGTAGGTAATTACGCTACGCGAAGTCTCAATTCTCTATTTTTAGATACGGTCTTTCAATCACATTCTGTAGGTACTCTAGACCATTGCTGACAAAATATAGAATAAAGGCCAGCCTAACGTTTAACCCATTGAAACATTTGCAGAAAGTCACTTAACGGCCTTCTTTTTATATTTTGGCGGCAGTATATAGAGTGAAACTGTACTAGTGACGAACAGCGAAATCTCAAGACCGGTGATACGGAACCACTTTCCCCAAGGAACATCGGTTGAAATACGTAACCATTCCATTTCCATTGTAACTTAAATCAGCTAATCGGTAATTTTGTATGGGGGTCCAAACTTTTCGTATTTCGTCCTGTGTTCCTTGCGGAAAGTTGTTCCTTACCACCAACCTGTCTTGAGTTTTCGCTATCGGTCACTAGTAAAATTTCACCCTATATGTCATTCCTTTAGAATAGATTTTGAACATTATAGCTATTAAAGAGTATCTAACTCGATATGATGAGGTAACCTAACCGAACAACTCATTATCTTTCAGAACTTTGACCTTACGTTTGTAGATATTATTTAGTAAAATGTGGGTACTTACTTCACTATATTTATTTGACAGATATGACGTATTGTTAGATTATTTACTCTTAGTTATAAATGTATGACATGTATTGGTTTGTAAAAGGTCTGACGCCTGCAGTATGGCCTTGGTCTCCTACTTTATTGTATCGGTCCATCTGGTTGGTGCTCTTCCACGACTTCTTTTCCCCTTTACATGGCCAGTGAAAATAATAATTTCTAGACATTCATGTTCGCGCCTAGTCAGGTGTTCGAAAAACTTAAGAATGCGCGGTTGACAAATGGTAGACATTCTTTTCCGTATATTTAGCTCTTCCAGGATAGACTCGTTTGTGCGCCGTGCAGTTCGTATATAGTACATTCATATAATGCAATTATAAAGGACTAGTAGCCCGCCCAGCGGTTTCACCACAGAATCGGATGTCGGCCCATGGCAAAAAGTCATGGCTGTGCTCCTGGTGTATTCCAGAACCTCAAGTGCTGACAAAAAGTAGTTAGGTCTGTCTCCGTTATCACAATGTCAGTGCCAAATTTTACGATGATCTGTAAAACGGTCTGGCCGCAAAGCCAGCCAGCGATTTTCCCGCTGTTCAAAATTTTCCTTTGGGAATAGATTATTTTTCGTAGATAAAGTAGCGTTTGTTACTAATGGATGATGTAGCTTTATCATGATAAAAGAATTATCAAAATCGGTCTAGTAATTTCGGAGTTCACCAATCATGTGATTGTGTATGTACAAACAAACAAAATTAAAATCTTTCCTCTTTATAGTGTACCTAGATTATAATAAGTGTTTACTTCAAGGTTGTCTTAATCCTAGGAAGATTATTATAATTGCTGTTAGATTGTAATATTGAAACGCTGAATAAACAATACTGATTGATAATAAGTAGAGACCGGATTATATGCGTTTGCTTAATTGCATACACATTCGCATATTAAAGACCTTTTCATCGCAAAGAGCATATTTTCTCTTGTTAATGCATATTATTGGCACTTTTAAATATTTTTGGAGCGAATCGGGCGCTACTTAGAGGTAACTTATCAACTGAACAACAACTAAATAACATCTGAACAACAACTAAACAACATCGGAACAACAACTGAACAGAATCTGTACAACAACTGAACAACATCAAAAATCTTGTTATAATGTATATTATCGGCACATTTTAAATTCATTTTTTCGTTTTCTCCGCGCATACTTTGCCAAATTGTTTATCATCGTTGACGAGTGCGCTCATTATAAAGAGGCACAATAAGTTCTCATGTTACTGTAACAGTGTTCTATTGCCACTGCTGAGACACTGTCTATACCACACATTCTAGTAAATACCAGGTACTTGATAGATACTAGTTATTAGAAACGTCTCCGTCTTTCTCCAAGAGATTATACAAGACACGTAAAAGTGCTTATCGTAAGCAAGCGATTTTCTCTGACAACTTGTCAGTCAAAGGAGGTATTTACTTATAGTGTCTGAATCTGAACTTCGTATGGTTCGATCGTAGGATTTAAGATTAAATCTTCTTCTGATTTAAGATTGAGTCGTCCAACGACCCGACGAACCATGGTGTCTGTTTTTTTCAATCGTCTAATACTAGGTGGTAGGCCTCTGACATGGTTGTTTAACGACCGCAGTCTAAGTAATCATAGACAGGAACCGGGACCGACGGCTTAACGTGCTCTCCGAAGCATGGAACCATCTCTCTTTTCGGAAAATCAGGTGATTCAGCCTGCAATGTCCTAACCAGACTGGGAACAAATTCACAAAGTGATAAATATCAACTCAAATAAAACAATAAAAAAATTGACCGGCATACCGATTGTCATACTATTTCATACAAAATTCTAAGAAATAAGAATGACTATAGGCAGTGATAATGCCCTCAATTCGGGATATTAATTCTCCTTACTTGCCTTAAATTAGTTTGTCGCTTTCCATCAAATAAGTATTGAAATGGATAGGAGATATCTAAGTCCTGTTTTTTTTGCCTTTTCTTGTCAATTTAGTCGCCATTGTTTTGATCGTCGCCTTATTTAACGGATAACACGTATTTTGCATGAAATAATAAGACTTGATACGACCAAAATAAGCCCTATCCTTTTCAAAACCTATTTGACGAAAAGTAACAGCACTAATTTAAGGTAAGATAAGAGAATTTATATCCCAAATTGAGACCAATATCTGACTGACCACTTGTAGCCACATCAAGATGGGCTGCTTCCTCTAATGGCGGTCACTTCCTCCTACGTGAAGAGATGCCAAGTTTTTACAACTCGAGTAAACTTATGTAACTTTTACAACGTAATACTCTTTTACAATTACTACTTATTACAACGCCCGAGAGAAACCCCTTCGCAAAGCAAAAACAGTTTGTTCTACCACGCTCTTCAGCTCTATTAGTTTTCACACATGCATACATACATACATACATACATACATACATACATACATACATACACACATCACGCCTATATCCCTTGCGGGGTAGGCAGAGCATAAACGGCCGTAAAATACGGACTTTAGGTACGCCACGTCTGACAAACATTTGAGGGTCATTCAGATAATTGTGTATCACCATAGCGACAGGTTGTCAGCCCATCGTCTAAAATTGCAATATACATGTCACCCCCGAGTCCCTTAATCGCCACTTACGATACCCTTGGGAAAGAAATGGGGTGATGCTATTCTAAGCCGGCATCACACGGCACGGTTTTCCTTCTGGCAATTTTTTTACTTGTTGCATTTTGTATACTGAAAATTCTAATGGTGACAGGCTGACAATCTGTAACTAATAGCAATGCACAATTTTTCTAAAACGGCCCTAAAATATTTTGTCAGACGTGGCGATACCGACCGTATTTCACGACCGTTAACGCTCTGCCTACCCCACAAGTGGTAAAGGCAAGTCAAAATGTTTTTTTCATATTTCGATCAATGTTTCTAAGGGAAAGTTGTTCAGTTGTCGATACTTAACCTGCCCTTAAGCTATGGCACGCATTTAAATTAACAACCTGTATAATGTGATATTCTACGGGTGTACTCGTAGGTAGTATAATTACAATCATTTAAATAATATAAAAGCCATAATATAACAAGGTAATGAACCTTAATTTGGTTATTGAATGAAATTTGTTGTTATTGAATTTATTATTTGGTGTTGTGTATCAAAGTGGGTGGCCTAGACGTGACTGCGGTGCATGTTAGGGCCAGCGGACACCCAAACTTTGTCCAAATATATAATTTATAAAAAAATTACATACACATATCACGCCTATAATCTCTTTCGGGATAGGTATAGCGTTAGCGGCTGCAAAAATCGGACATTTACGCCACGTCTGACAAACATTTGAGGGTCATTCGGAAAATTGGTTATCGCCATAGTGACGAGACGACAGGCTGTCAGCCTATCGCCTCCATTGCAATATCAGTGCCGTGTGGTGCCGACTCAGAATAGAATAAGCCCATTTCTTTCCGGTAGGTGTCGAAAGAGCCGACTAAGGGACTCGAGGCTGTGTATTGCAATTTTAGGCGATGGGCTGAAAACCTGTCATTATGGCGATACACAATTTTCTGAACGACGCTCAAATATTTGACGGATGTGGCGTAAATGACCGATTCTCTTATTTTTTTTGCCATTGTAACGACATCGACACAACTGTCAATCTATTGCCGTCGTGATTTTCTATACTTCAAACTGTTACCGGAATACGAAACAGCCAAAACTATCCAACTGACATCCAATTAAAACACAAATGAGACGCTTCACGAACAGTGGAAAACGGCTCCTGGACTACATCACACCATCAAGGTCACGTGTTTAACTTATACCGACAACTGCATTAAAAAAAATATATATTTGTCCATTGGACAGGCAAAGGTATTAAAACCATACAGCCTCGTCTTCAGTTAGTACACTTCTTTAGTCTTAACCAGTGGTCTTAACTCAAAACCTAACCTACTCATGGAAACGCGATAGTGACATTAGTGACGCTAGCGTTCCAATGCTCACAGAACTTTACACGGAAATATCAAGACAATTCGAACATTTTCCCTTTATTTCTCATTATTAAGTTAATCTCACCACATTAACTCAATAATTTAAACTGGCCATAAACATATTTGGCCATAAACCAATTAGAAAAAATATGAAATAAAAGTTATATCTGAAACCTCTCACTTCCCGCGCAAAACTCCCGACAACTGAACTTCTAAAAGTGCAACCATAGGGAAAAATTATCTAAGATAGGTTAATGTTTCTTGGTATTTTAGAATTAGGAATAAGCCTGGGTATTTTCGCATTCGTATGGGTCGAGTGATGTATCTGTTACGTTACCTAGTAACTATTACCCAATCTGTGATTTTGTTTTTGACCTGTACTGACAACTGCATTACTGAAAGTGCAATCATCTAGGATAATGTTTCGATACCTAAAGATTAATCTTTTATGGTGTTTTTGAATTTGGAATATTTTGCATTTGTGTGGGAGTGATGTACCTTTTGTGCCTGTAACGTTAGAAACTATTCCTTCATCTGTGGTGATACTTTACTGTTATGACTTATTAAGTTATGTTGAACAAACACACGTCACGTGTCTTGCATTTATCTGCAGCAAATGACCAATAAACAGTCTAAATGTCGTAACTATTCTAGCGGAAGTATCTAAACGACCTGACAAGAACCAGTCGAAATTTCCAGAAGCCGCCGCCGACCCTCGCTAAACTCAGCCTCTCGGACCGGTCACAAGACCCAGCAATTGGTAAAATGGCAGATTACGTTATATCTGCGTCCATGCAGACCGACTGCATTGACTGACTTCATATCTACTGTTGGTGCTTTTAGAAATGCGTACAAAACCTATCTTATTGACAGCGTCTTCTAAAAAATTTGGCTTGTGTCTACATACTACATACTAACTTATCTTTCGATTGTTTTCATTCAGCTTTGGCTTTTTCCAGAAGTCCACTCTCACTCAAACAGACATACCCCACATCTCCACGCATAAGTAAATATCTTTATTATAAATTTATTACTAAAGTAAACCTATTGCTTCTTATTTATTTATTTATATATTAATGTTGATATATCTTTTTATATATCAATACTTCTTACTTAACTACACCTAAATATGATTATGTATGTAACTTCCTACCTAAGAATAAAATTACCATTTACCTACTATTCTCCGTATTGCTATCGACCGTATCACAGTTTGGTGCTGGCAGAGTACCAGGGTCGTAGTTACCACTGTGACTTATACTGAGTCAGAACCATTTCTCTGGCACAATACAAAACACAACTACCTACTTATCTTCAACTGTATGTATCTATAATACTTATCTATATCTACTTTATTGTCTTTTTGTTTTCGTGTATTTTAAATGTTATTTTGTGTTGTGTACTGTATTAAGAGAATAATCTGTTTTCAACTAAAATTTATAATTAAAAGTTTAACTAGAGCCGGCGGCAGTGGCTCTTGTTAAACTTTAATAACACGGACCAATAAAATGACCCACAAATTGATAAAATTGGTAGATAGCTGTTTCAGTCTATCTTAAAGAAGTCGGACTGCAACGCGGGCTTGCATAGCTCAATAATATTTTTAAAGTCACCGCTGTCTACCGAATAATTCAGCCTCTTACTATCAGTATGTACCCAGCAATAAGTAAAATATCAGACCATGTTAGTAGCGCTAATGTGAGCCAACTACCATGTTTCAGTTAACTACCTACCATTCTCTCTCCTAGTCTCTTGTGTACAATAATAATATTATAAAGAGGAAAGATTTGATTGTTTTTTTGTATTGAATAGGCTCCAAAAGTACTGGACCGATTTAAAAAAATATTTTACTATCTGAATCCTAAATTATCTCTGATAATATTTATATATTATAATTATCATTAAAATGTTTTATTCCCTCGGGAAAACGGACAGGCTGCCAGTGTTTGATAAAAATCTTCACTAGTAAACCATACCTGTGATAATGATTGGTATCCGTCAAATCGTCAATAGTTTTATTTATAGTACGTCTGCTGAAGCCCGTCTGTCCATCCTTTTGCCATCCTTTGGGTTCATGTGCACTTGACATTGCGTGAATCTAATAAACTGATTGTGACTCAACTCATAAAGTATCAGCTTCGTAGGCGGTCGGCACACGACAGTAGATGAAGTAATTAATATAATTTGAAGTCGTTACATAAAGACGACTAAATTGCTGGTTAAAGAAAATGAATTCTCGCACGAAGATTTGAATGCAGATGAAATTTTTGATTTAATTATAGGGTAACAGTAGAATAAAATTGAAGCATTCGAGTCCGAATAGATTTAATTTTGATACCATGTTGCTTTGAATTTTATGTGATAAGCACTCTAGTTAATCAAGTAATAAACTTGGTGTTTATTCTAGGAAAATCTTTTGGAATTGGGTACTGTCCGTAATGTTGGCTACAGTGTACGTACTGACATTTCCAATGTTTTGACTATTAGTAGATCTAATATAACTAGGTAGGTATTTAAAATAATGTAAACAAACTAGATAAAGAGGGATGGATGACCTGCGACAGAAAAGGATAGAAAATAGTAGCTGTTACTCAGCTATAGTGGCACTATTTTCATTCTTAACAATAACTGCTGTACCTGTGTTTTCAACCTGCAATTAATAAGTACATACATACATACATAAATCACGCCTCTTTCCCGGAGGGGTAGGCAGAGACTACTTCCTTCCACTTACTACGATCCTGGCATACTTCTTTCGCCTCCTCCACATTCATCAATCTCTTCATGCATGCTCGTCGGTTTAGGGTACTCTTGACCTGACCTTTCTTTAGCACGTCCCCGATTTGATCGAGGTACGTTCGTCAATTAATAAGTATTAAGAAAAAATTGGCGTGCCCTGGGGGAGGCCTACGTCCTGCAGTGCACTGCAATAGGCTGATGTAGATGTAGATGTAGGAGAAAAAAATGTCCTAATACTTTGATTGCACCGTAACGGAAATTGGTAAAAAGGTAGCCAATTAAAATACTTTCTATTCGACAACTGGATTATTGCGTGCTTGGGAATGTCGATTAGTAAGCAGTAATTTCAAATACGTGGTATGATTTCAATACAAAATTGTAGGCATTGCGAGTCACCTGTCAAGGGTTTTGAGTATGACTATACTCCCCGATAGGGGCAGGCCCATGTCCAGCAGTGGACTGTTGGTGTCTGTTAGTTTATGTTACACGACGTGTATTAGACATTGGTTATGACTTTACAAAAAAATATTCTCAATCTAACTCAGCATTGCATTATAAGTAGATATCAGATGATTGAATCGCCTCGAATTCAAAACAAACAAAAACAATTTGTTCACCAACCGTCCACCAAGCTTCCTTGTTGAACAAAAAAATAAACATCAGAGACCGATCAATCGTATTATTTTTTTAATTGCACAAAAAAATACACAATCCACCGATAAAGTAGGTACAAAATACCTACCTGCTACATACTAGATTGTAATAAACTGAGGAATGCATGATAACCACTATATGATGTATCTTGCGTGCTGATCTAAATCAAAATATAGGATGAAACTTTACTAGTGACTGATAGCTTATTGCCAACTCGTTCTCAAAATTGCACCCTATCTATACGGGGTGTAAGGGATGGCGTACCGAAAACATTGCCATTGCAAGCATGAAACTGAAAAACTTTTTCTATGTTGATAAAAGAGATAAATTTTTCGATCTCCCATTCAAAATTCTCGATCAACGGACTGAATTTCTATAGAAACTCGAAAAAAAAAACGTTTTCCAACATAGGCCTCATAGTAAAAGTTGTTGAGTTTCATGGTCTGATCGTGCCTGCAAAGTTTTTCGTACACCGTCCCTTACAACAGTCTTAGGTATACAAAAGGTTAAATTAGGTATAAAAAAAGCCAGAAATTTTCGAGTGACATTTAGGTACAGTACATTCCTTTTGACATTATACTGAGATTAAGGTAAAAAATAACGATCGATCATTCAAGTTATTTAGTCGAACTGCGCAAAAAAAGAAACTCCAATAATATAGCTGTATTGTAAGTATACATGGTGTAAAAACGTAACTGCAAATATTTTAAGCGGTGAACCAGTTCGTGAAACTGAACAACTTTCCCAAGAAACATAAGTCGAAATATGAAAGAAAATTGGCCCTCCCATACAAATCAACCCGGCCCGCTTACACACTTAGCATGGAAGGACCAAACTTTTTATTTTATTTCGACCTATGTTTTTTGAGGAAAGTTGTTCAGTTTTATGGGCTGATTCACCCCTTAAAATATTTGCAGTTGATTTTTTTATACTCCTTATATACAGAAATGCTAGACTGTAAATGATTGCGCGTGCGTCAGATTTGGTGAAACGTAGGAATGCGCGTTAACTGCTGTAAGGCGTATCGGCTGCTGATGGAATTTAATTTTCTATTCGGTTCTCGACTGTAATTTCAGTTGTTCCAAGTTATGAATGCAACTGTATTTATTTGTATTTAGATGATATAAAAATAAATTTGTGATAAAGGCACATAGCTAGCTAAAAGATTACCTACAATCAAATCTTCAAAGTTGGAACTGGTGCAGGTTAATTAGCAAATAATCAATTTTCTGATACATATTTATTTTAATTTATACCTGCCTACTTGAAACTACTTGCACGGAAAATCTACATACATATATCATTTATCCCTTGCGGCGTAGGCAGGCAGGGCGTAAAAAACGAACATTAACGCCATGTATGACACACATTTCAGGGTCATTCAGAAAATAGTGTATCATCATAGTGATAGGTTGTCAGCCACTCGCTTGCAATATACATATTGTGGCATTCTAAGCGGGCATCACACGGCTAACAATCAATCTATTTGACCGAAGAAAAACAAATTGCCGCTGTTGCTCACAAATGTTGTAGCTTTCCATTGTTTAATTTTTATCATTGTCCGTCCAGTATTTTCGAAATTAGAATCAATTACATAAACAATCTTTCTTCGTTATAATATTAATGTAGATAGCGATATTAACTACTAAGAACCTCTTACGACACCGAGGCACAGGAAAGAAATGGGGTGATGCTATTTCTATATCACACGGCAAATCTTTGATGTCGTTTTAATGTTTTCCAAAATAACTGAACTGAACATACGTCGATGGAAACCTCCTTTACGTCGTCGGCATGTGTTAAAGACCTAACAGTTTGACAAGCTGCCGTTAGGGTATGTACTTACTATTTAACACAACCATATTACTTGCAACTAACGTTTTACAACAAAATATAGACATGATAATGGACAAGATAGTTTTTAACCGTTAGTAATACGGTTTTGACATAAACATGCAAATTTTGCCAAAGTCAAAGTAGGTAACTCCAATAACACGCCACCCATGTAAAATGTTGCGGTGCTTAGGTTTCCAGACGTTTTTGAGAAATACTAGTATTTAATGTACCTACTATGGTTTATTTTGCTCTCACAGTGTACGTCGCTTCAAGTCAAGTATTAAGAAATTGAAAATTTGGACGTGTTCGGTAGTGGCGCTAGCAGCTCAGTGGCTCAGCCGGTAGCTAAGGGTTCAAGCCCTGGCCGACACAAAAAAAATCAATTTTCCATAGTAACAACAAGTTTCTATAGTAAAATCCGCTTTTCGTCAATTTTGTATGGTAGGTCCAATTTAGATTTTCGTATTTCGTCCTATGTTCCATGGGGAAAGTTGTTCCTAATCACCAGCCCATTTTGAGATTTCGCTATCGTAGTAAAATTTCACCATATATAAGTTCGAGCGTCTAAAGCAATTGCTAACTAACATAGGTACTGCTGATACTTAATAAATACATTTTAATTAACAGAGCGTTGATTCAAGTAGGAATTCACCTAAACAGTTACTTGAACATTGAGAAAACAAATATTAAGAAATCGTCTTAGCCGTAGAAGTATTGTTACATTTGACCTAAATGATGAAGTGGTTAACGCATTTAACACGCAAGTTAGGTATGTCGAAAGAAGTACTTACTTGTAAGAGAACTTGTAGGCTGGTGTTTCCCAAGAAAGCAGTAAGGTAAATCCTGCTCATAAAAATTACCGGCGCTCTTGGTTAAATCGTGATACCCCGTGGTGCGAAATTTCGGGCTTGCTCCTTCGTCTCTCTATTTCACTCTCATGTGCATTGGATGGTAGCGTTGGATTCCCTCCGGCAAGATGGACCGAGGGTAGCAACTGGGCGGTGAAAACAGGAGATTGTGCGTATGGCGTATACCCTGGGGTAGGCCTACGTCCAGCAGTGGACTGCTAAAGGCAGATGTGATGTGTTGATGTGCATTGGTTATTGTTATTCCTAGGAATCTAATGAAATTTATTTACACCTGCTAAATATAAAATACGACAGCCCTTGTACTTTTCCTTGACATTCAATACAATATGAAAACAAACACATAAATCATCATCTGATACGAACATGCACATACATTGCTGACCCATAAAGACAGTCCATCTTTACTCGCGCTACAAGCAACGCAATGGAACTTGTTATCGAATGTGTCGTGTCAAGTGCACGGAGAGTCGGAGACTGTGTGAATGCGATTAGTTCCGTCTAGAATTATACCTACACCTGTCTTTCTCTACTTCGTTTGTAAAGAAAAGGATAGCACGAGACGAGGGGACGGATCTTGACGTATGTCGGAAGAAGCTGACAGTTCTCGAGTAAATGGTTGATATGAAGTGTTTAAGGCCGAAGTGTCAGATTGTTCTTAAGTGGGTCATGGGAGCCGATCACGCGTGCTTCATTAACTTCTTAATGAGACGTGCTTTACCGTTTCTTAAGTAAAGGACGTTGACTTCGAGTCAGGTGATACAAAGTTTCTAAAAGTGACCAACTAGATATAAACTTAGAAGTTTAGTTAGACTGTCTTCCTGCAATGCAGCTAACTTGCAATGACTTATTCAACGAAAACGTCGATAAAGCGTAATTTTAACAAATTAAAATGACAGCTCTTAATTGATTTTGATGCCCATAAATTACGCAGTCAAAAACTAATTATGCTTTAGTCGATTAGTACAAATACAGCGGCGAAAAAGTTCAAAATAATTTCTTCCTAAAAAAGCATTCGCTTCGACTTATCAAATGAAATAATCACATCTTATTCTTTATGTAGGTACATTAGTTGCATTTGTAGGGTAAAATATACGGCTATTAGTGAACCAAAGATTTCCTTTGGTAGGATTGGTCCTTAAGACCCAAGGATGGATTTTAGAAGTGGAGCCACCAAGATTTTTGATGTTTGTTTTTTGAGATTCTAGCTGCTTTAGATCCGGAGGAAAATAAGTTCTTAATCTCTATAGAGGCATAAATTAGGCTACTTCTCCAAGTTTGGTACCATGTTAGTATGACTTAAGGGTGCTGAATTCATTTAAGGACTTATATTTGAAAAGAAAAGTACATCAAATAAAAGAATAAGTACTAATTACAAAATAAAAAAAATACAGAAAATACAAGACAGTTTCTAGCCTTAGTTCTCTAGATCTAGGTCTATATCATCTTCGATGAGTGCTTCGCGGTCCATTACACTGAAATAAAATAAAAAACAATGAACCCAAAAAAGAAAAAAAAAGACAGGCAAGCAAACTAAAAGCGAAAGTTATTCACATAAATATACCTGGAATTATCGCAGTTGCCATTACAGGTTTTGCATAGGAGTGTACATGGCATCCCTTCTCGCCTACAAGAACAACGTCCTCTACAGCTATTCTTACAGCCACATTCTACCAGCTCTCGCGCCACATCCCAGATACTCTCTTGCGTTGTCCATATTGGTTGCCATTTTCCATCTTTTTCAGCCCATCCCCGGTTTGATGGAGAAGGTATATCGGGCGGGGAATTAAAAGCTTGTCCCCATATATAACCTGCTTGGTAGGCTGCCCTAAGTGTATGGATCATAAGGGCATCTCTTGTGGGAGGAATATTCTGTAAAGGCTTACTTTTTGCGAACAAAACCTTGCGGGCTTCATTTACTGAGACTATTTCACTGGCACCACAGTAAAGCTTGATGACGAACTTTTCCAAGCTTATCAGGATGTCAACGGTCAGTTCAGTGACCGGATGTGAAAGCGCTTTAAAAGCCAATGTGGCATCAGTACATCCCTGCCATGCCTACCAGGTAAGTGATTTCCCTTTTAAGTACAATGCAAAAACGGTGTCACAACCTGTAAATGCGTGGTACCCTCTCATGGCTTCTGCTTTCTCTTCACCCAGATGATGAGCCAAATCATGCACTGCTAAATAGCTGTGATGCTTTCCAGTGCCAAATGACACCCATAATCATTTTAGACCCAACCGCTCAAGAGAAAAGTAATAGGATATGGCGATTATGAGAACGTCAGAGTCAACAGTATGTATTATAATGTTTGTTGCCCCGTTCTTCACCATGTCATTGGCATGCAGAATAATGCGGCTATCAGCCTCCTCGCAAGTTACATTAAGCCCTGTCAACAGCGTTTTTGTTGGTACAGATGATAAAAAAAAAAAAACCGGAAAAGACATTTAGACACCCGGTTTAATAAAAAATGGTACCAAACTCGATTGTAGACCTAAACCCTACGCAATTATTGACCTAAGACATCGTTAAGGTTTAACCCCCCCCCCCCCCCACCTGCATAAACTATTCGGGTGGCTCCACTTCGTAAATCCATCTTAGGGATCTTAAGACCAATCCCAACAAAGGAAATCTTTGGTTCAGCAACAGCCGTATTCTTTGTTTTTTTGTCTTGTACGACAGCAACTACATGTCAAAATTATCCGAATTCGTATTTTCAAATTTCGCTGACATTTATAAATTCATTTACAGTGTTATGTTTTATTTATTTATATCTACGAGCAAGTTATGTGATCTGGTTTTAAATGTACACTATCATTAACGTTTTTAAAACTACTTGGTAACTTATCATACAGTTTCAGCGCATCGTAATTATACTCTGCATCAGCCATCAGGTAGGTTTTAAAGCCCCGGGGCTAATACCGATGAGTGTCCTAAAAATATTACACTCTGCTGGCATAATGTAAAACAAGGGTAGATAAGTAGTAAGTACTAAATTGGCATTTCGAAACTCCTTGTCTAAAGAGTACTATTTATACGAGGTGTAAGAGACAGCTGTCCGAATCCGGAACGCATGCAGACCATAAAACTGAACAACTTTTCCCTAGGAACATTTATGTCTGGAAACCACAAAAAATAATTAACCTACCATACAAAATTACGATTAGGTGACTGCATTTACTTAAGGAAAGTAAAAAAAAATTTACGTTTCCTGAAACATTTTTTATGGAAAGTTGTTAAATTTCATGGTCTGTATCCACCCTATCACTATTCTGAGGGCTGTCCCTCTCTCTCTCTCTCGTTTCGTGTGGGACACCAAGTCGTCCAACGACACGCCGTCCCTTACACCCTGTATATTCTGTGTCTAAAGTGAATTTAAGTTTGGCGAAGATCAAGTCGAGGAATCAAGAATTCTTGAATGAAGATAAAGAAATGGACCTGTTGATATAAATATTGCATTTGAGTTAACCTTTTCACCGCCAGAGACGGGTATAGCCGACAACTCGCGACTTGCCGTCAGCGCCACGGTCGGGTATAGCCGACAAAACGTCGTTAAAGTTTATGTTCATATACTAGCATTTTAAAACCTTAAATATCTTTTATTTTTTCGCATATTGCATTTATTGTACCCTCTACTTTGATTTATGAACTTTTGCGCTTAGATATTTATTAGATTTGTAGTATAAATAAGAAAAATACTGATTACGTTTTGAAGCTGTCAGAAGTACCATTCGCACACGCCATAGTCGGCCCCACACGACTGGAAGTGTTGTTCCTTACTAGTACAAATATGAAATATCGATACATCTTTAATATATTTACGGAATATACTATGCCAAGTTTGTCATAACAATAACATTTTCTTATTACTTTAATGTATATTGAAAATATTCCCGACATCGATTTGTAGAAATACGCCAAGTATTAGACATTATTTTCTTTGTTTGATTGAGTATCGACAAACCGGTTTCGGCGACTCGTGCACAGCGATAATTGCTTGACCATTGTGAGTGCACTGTACGCCGTAGTCGGGTAAAGACGACACGCTCTGACGTCATTGCAGTAGTGACATAAAAATAGTGATGGGAAAATGAGTGCCGACGATCTTAGTTCAGCAGAACTTCTACAGATTTTAGAAAGCGTAGAGGATGACGTTGATCTGTCGTTTGAACCTGGATTACTCGAATTAGAAGATTTTGAGGTAAGTAATTACCTAATAATCATAAATAATAATAAATAAATTAGGAGCGTTTGGGAGGGTTTCATGTGAACTTAATTTAACGGGTCAAATTGTGATACAAGATTATTATTAGAATTATCTAATAATAATCTTGTATCACAATTTGACCTTGAAAATGAACCGGGTAGGAATAGAAAAAAAAATGTTCAAGTATCATAAGTCTTAAAATAATAGTTATGTCGGTTTCCCATTTGCCTGAGATACTGGAATTCATATTCTTAGTTTAGGAAATGGTTAAGCCACAGAATTATTTCATATAAGTGTACCTATTTGTAATTAAGTTTATTAAATAAATGATTATCTAATCTCTTATTATCTAATAATAATCTTGTATCACAATTTGACCCGTTAAATTAAGTTCACATGAAATTTGTGCCACTCAAAATCGTTTTAAAAGAAAACAAATAGGCACAAATAAAGTATTAAAATAAATACCAGCATAAATCCTATGATGTTTTAATTTTTTTTATCGATATTCTGTATTACATCTTTATTTGTCCTAAGGGTTTGAGAATATAGAAATGCCACCGACGCCACAGTCGTCTATAACCGACAACGCGATATAGAGAGACGCGTAATAGAGATGCGCCAGTGCTGATCGAAAACTGAACTAAAAATGAACTTGTTGAATATGCCTAGTGTTGTTTACGAGGCCACCACTACTACCACTATCCTATATTATTATTTTGATCTATATGAAATCAGAACTGAAAAGTAGGGGGCAAAATAATGGTTTTAGATTAATTAAAACTCGGTTTAAAAAGTGAAGATTTATTATCGATATGAACTGTTGGACATCTCTATTTTATTGAGTATTTCTTTCCAAGAAATTGGTGTGGCGCTGGTTGCAATTTTTTACTCGAATGGCTTGGCGGCGAAAAGGTTAAAGTTGCTATCGGATCATATCGAATAATAATATTTTATTACTTCCTGCTTCCAAGGTTAGTTTAACGTGCGTAGAAATATATTTGTTTTATTGCTGCAATAGGTATACATATAATTTTATTGCCATGCCAATGTTTATTGAAAACACTCAATGAAAAGTGACCAAGCTTCCACACAACAAACATACAAAATATTGTATAGTGTTTAGTTATTCAAAAGAAGGAGCAATTCGTGTCCCTCAAGCTGTAATCCTCACCTATGAAAACTTAACGAAAAGCAATTTTGGTTTTGTCAAAAAATAGTACTGAAATAGTGACAAGTAGTGACATATGCAAGAAAATTAGTGACTTCATATCTCCCAAGATATGGCTATCGTTTTGTGAGGATTACAGATCGAGGCTCACGCTGTAATCCCAACTCTCGTGTGAGCAAACGGTGGGGTATTTTCACTTGGTCTACATTCCAAAAAATAGTGCCTAATTAGTGACTAATAGTGACAAAAGATGAGAAATAGTCGCTTTATAATTCCGAAGTTATAAAGGCATCTTGATGAGGATTATACCTATAGCAATTTTTGCTGTAATCCTCACCTCATTTCTGCTAAACGCTTAGGTCTTCTGACTCAAATTTAGTATCAAAAAATAGTGCTGAAATAGTGTTCTTAAACTGCATTGATATTTATTTAGTTTATGTAGTAGAAGCAATTAAAAAAACCGTAAGAACTTCTTCATACAAAATGGTCAGGTACAGTCGCGAACAATACTTCGTATTGTCGTACTTGAAGCTCAATACTGGTTTGTTATGTCGGTAGGAACGTAATCAAACAAATTTATTTCCTTCAAGTATTTTGTTTATATCTGACAGTACACAATATTTCTCAATCAGTCAGACGTGGCGATGATAACGACCGTATTTTTTGCGGCTGTTACTGCTCTGCCTAACCCGTAAGGGATAAAGGTGTGATATATGTTTGTATCTATGTAGTACATAAATAAATACATAAAAGATACAGATACCTAACTTGTTTGGTAAAAATGGAACAAAAAACATATTTATGTGGTAAAATTCATTGAACTCATAAATAAATGAAAGTAGGTATATAGGGTGAAATCTAATCAGTGACCGATAGCGAAAACCCAGGACGGGCTGGTGATAAGGAACAACTTTCCCCAAGGAACATAGGTCGAAACATAAAAAAAAAATTAGGCCTCCCGTACAAAATTGTCGATCAGCTGATTTGGGTTACTATGGGAGTTCCAATTTTTTTTCATATTTCGACATATGTTTCTTGGGGAAAGTTGTTCCTTATCACCAGCCCGTCCTGGGTTTTCGCTATCGGTCACTAAATAGATTTAATCCTATATAGTTAACTAGCAGCCCGCCCAGCGGTTTCACCCGCCGCTAACAGTTTCCCCCCGGGAATAAGACAGTTTAATATAGCCTATGTTAATCAGGGATAATGTAGGATTCTAAAAATCTTGACTTCAATTTGAAACAAATATCATTTTCAGATGGTGGTGGCGTAAAGTTACATGCCTGTGATTAACCTGGCCAGTCCCATGGCAGTGCCTATATTTTTATTTTTTTTATCCCGCCCGAGCCGGTTTTCTATTAGGTCATAACAAAATTGTAATAAAAAAAGTAAATTGTGTGACACAAATTTCTTTTTTTAAAATGACGGTTCATGACGTCAATAAGTGATAATACTATCCTACATTGAATTAAGAATTTCAATTTAAATTAACGGTAACAGATTTTTTTAAATCGGTTCAGTAGTTTCTGAGCCTATTCAATTCAAACAAACAATAAATAAAATCTTGTTTCTAATATTAGTGTAGATTATATAATTATTATTTTAGTGTGATGCGGGCTTAGGATAGCATCACCCGATTTCTTTACCGTGTATTGCACTTTTAGGCGATGGGCTGACAACCTGTCACTATGGTGATACACAATTTTCCGAATGACCCTCAAACATATGTCAGACGTGGCGTAAATGTCCGTTTTGCGGCCGTTTACGCTCTGCCTACCCCGCAAGGGATAATAGGCGTGATATGTGTATGTATGTATTATTTTAGTGTAGATTTTTTTACCGTGCGATGCCGGCTTAGAATAGCATCACCCCGTTTCTTACCCATGGGTGTCGTAAGAGCCGACTAAGGGACTCGAGGGATGTGTATTGCAATTTAAGGCGATGGGCTGACAACCTGTCACTATAGTGATACACAGTTATCTGATTGACCCTCAAGCTTTTGTCAGACGTGGTGTTAATATCCGTTTTACGGCCGCTAACGCTCTGCCTACCCCGTGAGGGATATAGGCGTGATTTATGTATGTAGATGTTTTTAATGCATTATTTAATGTTTTTTGTCGTTTTTTATACCGAGTAAGGGACAGCCCTTCGAATACTGATAGGGTGCATGAAACATAAAACTGGACAACTTTCCCCTAGAAACATATGTCAGGAAACACCAAAAAAATGACCTTCCATACAAAATCACAATCAGCTGACTGCATTCACTATGAGAAGTCAGTTTTTTTACGTTTTCTTAAATATGTTCCTAGGGGAAAGTTGTTCAGTTTCATGGTCTGCATGTACCCTATTAGTATTCTGAGGGCTATCCTTGACACCCTTTAATACAGTAATGATTAAATGTAATCATTACACTGGTACGAATAATGTGGCGTAGTTGGTACATTTTTAAATGAAAAAGTAGTTATTGTGGCATAACTGTAATAGTTAGACGTATGGTATCGCGGACATTATTATAGATATTGATGTCTTCTATAAAACCGTAGTACATCACTTTGCTCTATTGTCAATAATTTCCACAGCGTACGCGATATAAGATATTTTTTTGGTACATTTTTCACATGTTGGGTTACATTATCGAAATTTTCACGCGGATCCCTATTTTTTTCTCGTATTAAATATAGCCTATGTTCATCAGGAATAATGTAGGATTCTAATGGTGAAAGAATTTTTAAAATCGGGCCAGTAATTTCCACAGCGTACGCGATATAAGATATTTTTTTGGTACATTTTTCACATGTTGGGTTACATTATCGAAATTTTCACGCGGATCCCTATTTTTTTCTCGTATAAAATATAGCCTATGTTCATCAGGAATAATGTAGAATTCTAATGGTGAAAGAATTTTTAAAATCGGGCCAGTAATTTCCACAGCGTACGCGATATAAGATATTTTTTTGGTACATTTTTCACATGTTGGGTTACATTATCGAAATTTTCACGCGGATCCCTATTTTTTTCTCGTATAAAATATAGCCTATGTTCATCAGGAATAATGTAGGATTCTAATGGTGAAAGAATTTTTAAAATCGGGCCAGTAGTTTCGGAGCCTATTCGATGCAAACAAACAAACAAACAAACAAACAAACAAACAAACAAACAATCAAATCTTTCCTCTTTATAATATTAGTGTAGACGACGTTCGAGGCAAGGACTAATACTATAAGTACCTAATTTAATTATACCTAAATAATAATTTTTGTTATTTTCAAAACGTGCGTTTTCATTTTAATTTTTCATAATAATCGTAAGGGGCGTATTTGTTATTTAAGAAATTTTATATTTGAGTTGTCATTATACTCAATATCGCGTTACGTGATGAAACCAAAAAATACCACGCAGGCGAAGTGCATGCAATAATTTCACTATTGTCTACCCTCTCGCTCACACGCGCGGCCAAACCGGTTTTGTTTAGCGGTGGCTTGAGCGGTGGCGCGACCAAACAAGGCTTTCAGACTTAAGAGAATACGATGTGATAAATTTATGCGATGTGTTGATCTGAAAGATATAGCATAAGTACATATAAATACTTTATTGTTATAAAACCGTTAAAAAGTTCAAGGCGTTAAAAAATAGTCAACCAAAATACCTACTCATAAAATTGACCAAAATAATGTCAGTGGCTCAACTTATGTTTAAGTTAATACCTACCTATAT
Source organism: Tuta absoluta (assembly GCA_027580185.1). Classification (NCBI taxonomy): domain Eukaryota; kingdom Metazoa; phylum Arthropoda; class Insecta; order Lepidoptera; family Gelechiidae; genus Tuta; species Tuta absoluta. The sequence goes on from JAQAHW010000004.1 coordinate 4,972,053, forward strand.
TGGCAGAAATGACATTACCTAAATTAAAGCAAAAATCAAGTCTGTATTCTACGAAGTATTGTTCGCGACTGTACCTGACCATTTTGTATGTAGAAGTTCTTACGGTTTTTTAAATTGCTTCTACTACATAAACTAAATAAATATCAATGCAGTTTAAGAACACTATTTCAGCACTATTTTTTGATACTAAATTTGAGTCAAAAGACCTAAGCGTTTAGCAGAAATGAGGTGAGGATTACAGCAAAAAATGCTATAGGTATAATCCTCATCAAGATGCCTTTATAACTTCGGAATTATAAAGCGACTATTTCTCATCTTTTGTCACTATTAGTCACTAATTAGGCACTATTTTTTGGAATGTAGACCAAGTGAAAATACCCCACCGTTTGCTCACACGAGAGTTGGGATTACAGCGTGAGCCTCGATCTGTAATCCTCACAAAACGATAGCCATATCTTGGGAGATATGAAGTCACTAATTTTCTTGCATATGTCACTATTTGTCACTATTTCAGCACTATTTTTTGACAAAACCAAAATTGCTTTTGGTTAAGTTTTCATAGGTGAGGATTACAGCTTGAGGGACACAGCAATTCTACTAATATTATAAATGCAAAACTTTGTGTGTTTGTTTGTTCGTTACTTCTTCACGCAAAAACTACTGCACCGATTGTAACAAAATTTGGCACACATATGGAAGGTAACATGGATAGTTTTTATGATTACGCGAGCAAAGCCGCGGGTAACAGCTAGTTTATTCTATATGGAAAGCTCTATTATACAGGGAGTAACAAAAGGAGGTCAAGTAAAAAGAATGGTCCTGCCATACGAAATTGCTGATCAGCTGGTTAATTTACTAAGAGAGGACCAATTTTATTTTTATGTGGTTCAGTTTCATGAGGACCTTGACCTCCTTTCGGCTTGTTATACCCTTTTTGATACTCCTTGTTGAAAAGCTGAGAAAAATTAAAAGATGTTCACTCGATACCAACTTCATGCATTTGACTTATTGCTTTGGTATATTACTGTTTTAAATGAATCGATATTGTTATGTTATAATTATAATAGATCCACTGGCGCTGAGTCACGTTTCATTCATGAAACTCAAACAGTATATACTTACTTCTTATTTTATACAATTTGTGCCTTTTCTGAAGCAAAGAAAAGTAACTATAGTTACGGGCGCGCCGTGAGAAAAATTGGTATTTTTGGATGCACGCAATTTCGTTGGTGAATACGATAAACACCTTATTTTTATGTATAATGATAATGATATATCATTATATTATCTAGATTCTGGTCGCAGGAAAACACGATTAAAGAAAGTTTGCTTCATTGATTTATTTTTCAAAGTTTGGTCAATTTTTACACTTTTTTGCGTAGTTTTGCAATCTTATAAACATAACACATTCTTTATTGCGAATACGATACGTCTTTTACATTACTAGATTCTTGTCGTACAGTTTTTTGATTACTTGTTTATTTGGCGAGAAATTTCTAAAAGAGTGAAAAATCTTCTAAATTTCTTCGATTCGATTCCGCTCTGTTCTCATACATGATTTGTCATTAGTGGGAAAGGGACGTTTAAAAGTTCGAGGCAGGCCCTGTGGAGTAGATAGATAATGCAGTGTTTTATCAAACACTGGAGGCCAGCCTAGAGTTTTCATGTTGTGCTGACCATTTTTCAGTAATAACAAGATACACACGTATATCACGCCTATGCCTATATCCCTAGGCAGAGCCTAAACGGCCGTAAAAACAGACATTTACGCCACGTCTGACAAACTATTGAGGATCACACCCTCTAGTCTCTCTCTACGGGAAAGAACTGGGATAATGCTATTTTAAGCCGGCATCACTCAGCTAACGAGTTATTTTCCCGAAGAAAAAAATAGCCTATGTTGTTTACAAATTTTGTAACTTTCTATTGTTGAATTTTTATCATTGGTCTAGTATTTTCAAAATTACAGACAATTAGAGGTACAATCTTTCCATTTATATTTATGTAGGTAGCATAGCAAAATAAACTTCTAAGAAGCTAAATAGTTAAATACCTAAAAAAATTCAAAAACGCTTAGAGAAGATAAATATACTATATTGTACTTACATATAAAATGAGCATTTCCGAATAACACTGCCTGACCCTAACTTCAAAACAAAGTTACGAAATATAACATTGACTAGAATGACAACGCGACTGATTTATGACCGAGCACTAAACATGTTTAGAAGTAACAACCTTACTTGATAGTATCAAGTCACTTCGCGACTTCGACCAGGTATAATTATGAAATTCGCTAACAGATTCCATCTGGATTCGCACGAAATTATGAATTCAAGGTGGCTTGCCAAGGATTACGAGGCTTTTTAACCTAATCGCATTATTTAAGATTCAACACGATGTAGGCAGTTATTATTTTCCTCTCAATTAGTGATGCTGCAAAGAAATGCATTATCAAAAAGTTCTGCCTTAACTGTCCAAGTGTTCAAGCACAACACTTTACAAGTGCTTATGCTTTACTGCTGCCAAAAAACCATACAAAGACAAAAATCGGTTCATGTCTGCTTTTTCCACTTTTTCAACTTAACCTAACTCGTCCACTTTCTTAATCTGTCGACCTGCTATTCTTAGTACGTCCACTTCCTTACTCGTCACTACCCATGAGACAACGAGAAATTCGCGTAGAGACTACTACTTACATGACTCAAATTGTAAAGTGGCAGAGCTGAGACTCCTGTCGGAGTCTACCGATTTCATTCTTAATAGAACGACTGTTACCACACAAACTTCGCCGGATGAGCCCTCGCCAGTAGCTGTCACTCAGTCATAGTAAGATTGTTCACATTCTTTCAAATACCTACTTGGTAAAAGTATAAGACATTTGTTTTTTACACATTGACAGTATTAAACCGTAATATATTAATGTTTACATACATACATACACATATCACGCCTATAATCCCTTGCGGGGTAGGCAGAGCATAAATGCCCGCATAAAACTGACATTTACGCTACGTCTGACAAACATTTGAGGGTCATCCGGAAAATTGTGTATTAATGTTTACTTTAATTTGATTACGGTTTCATTGTTAAGTTATTAAACTTACTTGTGTTTTATTCTTATAATGTGAAAAAGTTATCGCTAGTTCTTAAAAAGTCATATTTGTTATATTTTGCAAGTAGAACTTACCGACTTAGCCTAGAACCTACACTTAGATTCTCTTCACTGATCATGATGATGATAATACTCCTTACTATATTATTTAACAAACCTGTTCCATTATGTCATGGGCGCCATCATAATCATAATTATAATTTGTTGATAATTAAGCAGAATAATGCTGCATGTCATTATAACAGCTTGCAAATTACATTTTCAACAATGGTTCGACTTAAATAGTCTTCGTTTCAATACAAAATACTCTTGCCCATTTCTGTAAATTGTCTTTTTCCTAACTCGTCCATTTCCTCAATCTATCCTCTTGCTAATCATCCGTGATCACGAGCTCTGTAAAAAGTTTACGAAGGTGTAAAATCCAAAATAAACACAATTTAAATCCGTTTAAAATTGTGTTATTGTGATGAGTAGTTGTGAAAACTAAAAAAAATATATTCTTATCTCATCCACTTTCGTATGTCAATTAGTCTCCACTCGTCAATGCTCAACAAAACATGCAAAAACAAAAGTAGTTACGAGTATTATTCGACGCCGTTTAAGAATATCAAAAGGAAAGAAATAAAACAAAATCTATTGAGATCTACTTTAAGCACGGAAAATTTTGTTGTGTGACGCCGGATCAGAATAGCATCACCCCATTTCTTTTGCCGTGGGAGTCGTAAAAGGCGACTAAGGGACTCGAGAGTGTGTATTGCAATTTTAGGCGATGGGCTGAAAACCTGTCACTTTGGCGATACACAATTCTCCGAATGACCCTTAAATATTTGTCAGACGTGGTGTAAATGGCCGTTTTTTGCGACCGTTTACGCTCTGCCTTCTCCGCAAGGGATTACAGGCGTGATATGTGAATGTGTTTAGCACTTAAAATGTATTCGGTGTGCTGTTGAACACTTGCTCCAGCCAATATTATATACGCAGCGAAACTAGAAAGGTGATTATGATTACTTTTATGTAATATTTAAATTTGGTCGTATAACTGATTTGTCAAATTTTACAAGGTAGGTAAGTAAATTTTGTAAACCTATACTTATATAGTTCTAGAAGGTTCTAGATTTCCACCCAGCGGTTTTACCCGCTGCCACTCATTTTCCCGTGGTAATAGTTGTTTTCCCGCAGTAAAAAGTGGCCTTCGTGTTATTCCGGGTTATGCTCTACCTGTGTTCTTAATGTCATCCAAATCGGTCTAGCCGTTTGAGCGTGAAGAGGTTACAAACATACATAGGTTCAGATTTACCTATAATATTAGTACGGATTAACATTAGATCGTTTAACTTATTTGTCAAATTTGACGAGGTAAGTCTTTGTAAACCTATACATAAATAGTATTTTTTATGAGTAACTTGAAGTTCTGCTTATAGTTCTTCAGCAATTTCTAAAACTAACAACGTTCCGGTTTCCTTGTGTTTATAAATTACTTCCCCTCTTACCGTGGGAAAGTCAATGAAGGCTGACCGCGGATTCGGCAACATATAACAAAGGAATCATATTATAGGTTCTACCAGCGGACCGTCCATGGCGGTTTTAGCCGCTGCTAACTGTTTTCCCGCGGGAATAAGACATTTTAACGGCATGTATTATACATAAAACCTTTTTGAAACACGCAATTTATAAAAAAAACCGGCAAAGCGCGAGTCGGACTCGCCCACCGAGGGTTCTGTTACGTGCACTACAAGCCGTATCATCTAATAACCCTTGAACTACAAGCCTTAATTTTAAAGTTTTGTTCTTTTTCGGCCCACTGAAACAAAAATGCAAAAAAAAAATCTTTTTGGGTTAAAAAAACTTATATTCAAAAACGAAGCGTCAACGGGAAGTACCCTATGAATTTTAATTCCCTTCGGTCAAAAACACGCGTTTTTTACAGCATAAACGGTCGTGTCTTTTTTTTTAAAGTTAAGTTAGAAGCTTGAATTTTTTACATCTACAAGCGGCCGTAGATTTGAGAATATGGTTTTAATTTCAACTCGATATCTCCACGCGTTCCCGAGAAAGGGGGTCTTGACATACACACATTTTTGCTTTTGAGGTACCGAACCCTAAAAACCGCATTAAAATTCGTGTGACGCCGGCTTAGAATAGCATCACCCTATTTCTTTCCCGTGGGAGTCGTAAGAGGCGACTTAGAGACTCTAGGGTGTGTATTGCAATTTTAGGCGATAAGCTTACAACCAGTCACTATGGCGATACACAATTTTCCGTATGACCCTCAAATATTTGTCAGACGTGGCGTAAATGGCCGTTTTTTGCGGCTGTTTACGCTCTGCCTACCCCGCAAGGGATTATAGGCGTGATATGTGTGTGTGTGTGCATAGTTTTGAAGTTCTGAGCATACATTTCGATATCCCGAGAAGTGACTTTATTTTTTACCTTTCCGCAGTGCCTCTACGATTTAAAATTTTTGTGAGTGCTCGGCTGTTATTAAATTTTTTCATAACTTTTCTCTTGATTCTAAATAATGTTGACAAACCGGCAATCCAAGTGACTTCTTTCTTTTTCGTGTCGCACAGAATCGTCCAACGACCCAATCGTCCGACCTCTGACCCTGTGGTATTCAAGCGTTCCATCAAGTTCTACAGGATCTCATCATCACACCCTAACTTTATCACTGGCCTGGGGAGTATTGCCTGTTTCCCAAATCTGTCAAAAATACAAATATATTTATTTCGCATTACATATTACATGAATCAGTTAATACATCCCTAATAAACAACCTCTGGACGACCCTCAAATGTTTGACAGACGTGGCGTAAATGTTAGTTTTTTTCGGTTATTCACGGTCTGCCTACCTCGCAAGGGATATAGGCATGCGATATATATACCTACAGGGTGTAAGGGACAACCCTCCGAATTCTGGTAGGGTGCATTCAGACCAAAAAACTAAACAACTTACCAAATCAAAATGTATCAGGAAACGTCAAAACATTTTGGACTTCCCATAGTAAATGAAGTCAGCTGATCGTTATTTCATAACATATGTGTCTAGAGGGAGTTTCCTACTTGAAACCTTATGCCATTTGATCAAACGTTAAATGCTCGAAAGCCTATGCTCGATTACCTACGAAACCTACAAATCGTGACCTTGATAGTTTTCCACATCGATGCATCAAAATCTCTAATAACGTGAATTCTAACGATCAAAAAGGTAAATGTAAATGTAAATTTTTGAAAGATCATCAGATCGAAACACGTATGCTGTTATTAAAATATGTAGCCTAATATTTTTCTAAATTTAATCATTTTAATTGGCATAACAATTCTATGCAAAAGCTTCTAGTACATAGAACTATACTCACTCATAACGCGTAGAATACTTGTCGTGTTTCTGAAAAAAATTTATCTTAATATAATTAATCATGTGTAAAAGTATTTTGTCGGTTTTTTTTTTTTATTTATTTACCTTGTACTCCGTATTACAAAGAAGCGGTTAGTATACATTTATTGTTCAATGTTCAATACAATATTTATAAAAAAAACGTGTAATACGAAACCTTATTTTGTCTCCTCAAGTAGCGAAAACCCATAACCGTTGCATACTTAAGGTAACGATAGGTGAGGGAAACAGCACGGCTTGCTTGGTGGCCGACTGATGCGACGTGAAGTTAATTAAAATCATAGTAATTTTTATAACGATTTGACCTGATGATATTTGTAGAAATCACGTTCTTACCTCTTTTAATTGTTAGATTTCCCGGTTTTAGTAATTATAATAACGATTCCATCTGATGATCTTTCGAGAATTTACATTTACCTTTTTTGATCGTTAGAATTCACGTTTTTAGAGATTTTGATGCATCGATGTGAACTATCGAGGTCACGATTTGTAGGTCTCGTAGATAATCGAGCATAGCCTTTCGAGCATTAAACGTTTGATCAAATGGCATTAGGTTTCAAGTAGGGAACTTGTCTAGAGGAATGTTGTTCATTTTCATGGTCTGCATGCACCTTATTAGTATATGTATTAGTATATTATGGCCCTTACACCCCGTATATATAATATATATGTATGTAAATAAACAATATGAGCTGTAAATGAGTGTCCAACCGTCTACTAGCTAGTGATCAGGTGATCTTACTACGTTAGAAAAAGCAAACGGTCCCACGAATAAGAAAACTCTTTTATTGAATGGGGAGAACACCATTCAATGTCGTAATTATGTTTAATGTCGTAATGAAACTCCTGACATTTCGCATCAATGGCGACTTCCGCTTTACTGCTCCGGTCATTTGTTCCACTGACCAACAAACCAACAGTTTAAATATGCTCATCGTGACATGAAGAGAAATGAATATGCGCACTACGCCCAGAAGCTTGATTTTCTAAGTATTAGAACTTTTACGAACACTAACATTCGAAATCAAGTTTCTCATAATCATAATCAAACAACCTGTCACTATGGCGATACATAATTTTCCGAATAACCCTCAAATATTTGTCAGATGTGGCGTAAACGTCCGATTGTTGTGGCCTTTTACGCTCTGCCTTCCCCGCAAGGGATTATAGGCGGGTTATGTGTATGTGTAGAAATCTGTATTGCGATTTTGTTAAAATCTTTTGAACATCTCGTGAGACGCAGAAATATTGAGACCCCGCCATCACCATCTCAAGCAAAATTCATTGATTTAAAAACCTTTAATCTTCGACAGTACGAAAACGTAATTTAAAAAGTTATCGCTTCAAAGTTTGATAATCAGCTGTTTTGGAAAGTAGAAAAAATGTTTCACGGCTTTATTTATTTTATTAAGGAGTGATTGATAAGGCCACTCGTTGCAAATCACTCGAATTCACAAGAAAACTTACGGTTAGAAAATAAGAATTTTGGGATTGCGCATGCGGAAAGGGCCATTGCGTGCGGGATTCCAATCACGAATACTTAGGAAATTGAGCTCCTATTTGCTTACATGATCGAAGCAGATCAGATTTGCTGATCTTAGCGGTGACATTTATACACAGTTTCCTGAAATTACCCTGAAATAGGTTCTTTGGAGACGCGGCGACAACGACAGGTATTTTTACTATTCACGCTCTGCCTACCCCGTTAGGGATAAAGACGTGATGTGTGTTAGTAGTAGTACCTATAGATACATTTTGGACTTCCCTTTAAATGCAGTCAGCTGATCGTTATTTCATTACATATTATGTGTCTAGAGGAATGTTGTTCATTTTCATGGTCTGCATGCACCTCATCATTATTCGGCTGTCCCTTACACCCCGTATATATAATATATATGTATGTAAATAAACAATATGAGCTGTAAATGAGTATCCAACCGTCTACTAGCTAGTGATCAGGTGCGATCTTACTACGTTAGAAAAAGCAAACGGTCCCACGAAAAAAAAAAACTCTTTTATTGAATGGGGAGAACACCATTCAATGTCGTAGTTATGTTTAATGTCGTAATGAAACACGTGACATTTCGCATCAATGGCGACTTCCGCTTTACTGCTCCGGTCAATTGTTCCACTGACCAACAAACCAACAGTTTAAATATGCTCATCGTGACATGACGAGAAATGAATATGCGCACTACGCCCAGAAGCTTGATTTTCTAAGTATTAGACATTTGACGAACATTCACATTCGCAATTAAGTTTCTCATAATCATAATCAAATAACCTGTCACTATGGCGATACACAATTTTCCGAATAACCCTCAAATATTTGTCAGATGTGGCGTAAATGTCCGTTTTTTGTGGCCGTTTACGCTCTGCCTACCCCGCAAGGGGCTTGATATATGTATGTGTGTATGTATGTATTTAGACTTATCTGGTAGCACCGGTTATATTGGGTGAAATATTAGGGACCGATAGTAAAAACTCAAGACGGGCTGGTGATAAGGAACAACTTTCCTAAAAGAACATAAAACAAAAGTACGTTCCATACAAAATCGACAATCACCTGTTATGAGTTACTATGATTAAGGGATTATAGGCGTGATATGTGTATGTGTAGAAATCTGTATTGCGATTTTGTTAATCTTTTGAACATCTCGTGAGACGCAGAAATATTGAGACCCCGCCACCACCATCTCAAGCAAAATACATTGATTTAAGAACCTTTAATCTTCGACAGTGAAACGAAAACGTCATTTAAAAAGTTATCGCTTCAAAGTTTGATAATCAGGTATTTTGGAAAGTAGAAAAAATGTTTCACGGCTTTAAAGGAGTGATAAGGCCACTCGTTGCAAATCACTCGAATTCACAAGAAAACATACGGTTAGAAAATAAGAATTTTGGGATTGCGCATGCGAAAAGGGCCATTGCGTGCGGAATTCCAATCACGAATACTTAGGAAATCGAGCTCCTATTCGCTGACATGGTCAAAGCAGACAATAGTATCTATTGGTACTTACCTACTAACACACATCACGTCTGTATCCCTAACGGGGTAGGCAGAGCGTGAATAGTTAAAATACCTGTCGTCGCCGCGTCTCCAAAGAACCTTTTTCAGGGTAATTTCAGGAAACTGTGTATAAATGTCACCGCTCAGATCAGCAAATCTAACCTAATTTAGGCACAACGTGTGGTCCAATACAAGAGCTGAACTAGCCCGAGAAACTGAACAACTTTCTCAAATAATTATAGATCAAAATATGAACGACAGTTGAACCATCCACACAAAAATCATCTGCTATTGTCAAATTAGTATAGAAATTTTGCTTTGTCCAACTATAGGATTCATTATGTTGTGAAAATACAAAGAATTATTTATCAAAACATTATTCTCTCTACCATTGTTTCAACATATCAGCAGAGTACTTGTAAAACGTCTCAATATTGCACATCTTATAATTTATGCCGTGTGATGCCGGCTTAGAATAGCATCACCCCATCTCTTTCCCATGGGAGTCGTAAGAGGCGACTTAGGGACTCGAGGGTGTGTATTGCAATTTTAGGCGATGGGCTGACAACCTGTCACTATAATGATACACAATTTTCCGAATGACCCTCAAATATAAGTCAGACGTGGCGTACATGTCCGTTTATGCGGCAATTTACGCTCTGCTTACCCCGCAAGGGATAATAGGCGTGATATGTGTGTGTGTGTGCAAAGTTCATCCCTGGCTGTTCAGCAAGGTAACGCCGCTAGCATCTTCGGATCCTTTGCTCCGGGAATGGTCCGGGGTGGTGAATTAGACTTAAGGTTAGGTACCTAATTTTTATTATATTGACGATCGACATTTTATAATTAAATAAATAAATACCTATTTTATGATAAAAAAAAAATATTTACTAACATAATTTTAAGATTAATTTGTACAAAAAATTGAGAAATCTGATAAAGGTAAATCTCTCTTTTTTCGTGTGGGACACCGAGTCGTCCAATGACACGAATAGGTAAATGAAATATTGTTAATCAGGAGATGACGAAGACGTAGATGCTAGTTAAAAATAATAAAATTTACTCAAACAAAAGTAATTTTAAGTAAAAAACTAAAAATACTAAAACAAATAACTTTTACAACTGAAATTGGGTTTTCTATCTCCATGTAAGTTTTACCTTTCAGCCAGTGATTGAGAATTACCTAAAACAAAAAAGCCAACAACACACCTCACTATTTATGAGGTTCATTCAAATCTCAACTGTACTAACTACGTTAGGTATATGAACATTTATTCACTGCCTGTTCGTCTCTAACTCCGTCATGACGTCACACCTGACGCGTATTCGGCGATTGCATCATCCAAGTACAATAGTGTGAAAGTACGATAGAAAGTGCAAGTCAGGTCAGCTCACGTACTAAGTTATATCAGAATCAGACAGTTTTACATAACGTCACACTTTTGTGGGTAACTAGAGCGATATTAATTATGGAACCTTATAAGGTCTAATTCGTGTGGCACACATTTCGGTAATGTGATGATTAAAGGTGAAATTACACTAGCGGCACGTAAAACCGTGCGATGCGACGCGACCAGGGAATACAATTCCGCAAGGAAATTAAATCCCAGTATTTGCAGGACTGAGTATTCTCATTCCTGTGGGATCTCGTATAGTTAAATAGATTTTGCCAAAAGCATATGAAAACACTTGTTTTTAAGTTGTGTTGCGCCGTAACTTTTTTCTAAATACGAAATGAAAATTTGTCCGGTCATCCAAAATTAAATGAGCAGCAAAAAGTATGAGGAACCATTTGTTCAAGTTGAGAACTCAACAAATTTGTTCAGCTTCACGTCGAGAAAACACCCAGTACAATTGTCGACCGGACACATTATGCAGACGCGTGATGCAGAATTGCCGCTGGTGTGATCACACCTTTAGATATATGTATAATTTTGATAACTCTTGATTTGATAAATCTTGGTATGTTCTTTTTTAATGTCGCGGGCATTTCCAATTTCGAAACCGATAAAGGTTCATCGACTTCGCTTGCATTTGTAGTCTGTTATGTTAGTGGAAGATAAAGATAACAAATAATAGGTTATATAACTATATACAGGATGTAAAAATATTAGCTGAGAACATTTTAAGGGCTGAACCAGCCCATTAAACTGAACATATGAAAAAGCAATTGGACCTCCCATACAAAATGTATTCACCGTACGGGAGATCTTACCTATTCCTTTTCATTCGCTGTATAGCTTATTTCAGTAAAAAAACTGCACAGCACGACTGCATGTTTCGATGAAACCTGCTGCTGCGCAAAAAATCCATCAAAAGGCATTACGTAAGTGATTCAATCAATACTGGTCGTTCATCGACGACTTTACGATCAGATATCATTTCGATTAGCTGGTGAGGTAGAACTACAGTCAAACGCAGAAAAAACAAACTTACTGTGGTTACCTCTGCACACTTCGACAAAGAATTTAATAGCTTGACCTATACTGGTAATTTTTAATACTCATACGAGAACCAGTACATTTGAGGCGCTGCTTATATTGGGTGAGGGGCCGAATCCCCGGATCGTCAGTTGTTTTTTACAGCATTTGTACTATGAGGAAGAGAAGCGCAATCTTGAAAGAAATAAATTACTTCTTTACTATCTGACTGCCTCAAAGGAACTACTGACGTAAGTACTGACGTGTGTTTTTACGCATACTTTTTTACTGTCCAAATCACAATGGCAAAGTTCGATCAGGTATTTTTAAATCAACAAATTGGCCAATATATGTAATTGTACAGTCAACCAGTTGAACAGCTGTTGAAGCGGCATACGCGCAAACAAATCGCTATCTCAAAATTAAGTAGGTTCTCTCGTCACTGTCTATGTGCCCCAATGTTTGCTTAGATTAGAAATCTACGCAACGGATTGTGATGTGCTTTTTTAAATGCATTCATTCAGTGATTGAAGATGGAGGTTTATATTTACCTATCTATAATACAAGCCGGGAAAAGATCTTACTCCCACGGATAACTAGTTAGTACGGGATGAAAACAATGAATGGCCCGCTAATTGAAAATAAAGTGTATCGTAAGTAGTTGATGAAATAAAATAATACCGATATTGGTCGGGCGCGGTAGATATGGCTTACACAGACGCCGTCGGGCCTTCTGTTCATGTCATCCAATATGGACTCTATTTAAATTACATATGATAGTATTTTTTTTTATCCGCGATAGGAAATGACGGGCGTCAAATGAAACTGGATGTGCGCCGGTCTTTACATTATTTTCGTCATATATTGCTAGTTATTTTGAGTTATTGTAATACCATCTATAAAAATAATAACCAACAATGTTGAATAGGGTCAATGGGGCTCGATAATTCGGTGTATGTAATAACATAATAAGCCGTAGGCTGAGTCCGAGTATACTTACCTGCCTACTTATATCTTCCGTAAGCCAAAATTCTTGCAGCTGTCAAAAAAAGAAACATCGATATACATTGCGGCGCGGTGATAGACATTTCAGTATTCTGCGACCGATGTAAAGCAAAGTTTTTTGTGTTTTGTTTGGAAAATGTTGAGGAAAACCATGCGCAAGAGACTCGGCTATAAAGTAATATTTCATTAGCTACTGATGGCCGATGTGGCGCAGTGGTAGTGCGACTGCCTGCGCTGCAAAGGTTTTGGGTTCGATTCTCGGTGTGTTTACTCACAAAGTTGATATTTATCATTTTATAAACTTGTTCCCAGTCTGGTTAGGACATTGCAAGCTGAACCATCTGATTGTCCGAAAATAAAGATGTTTCTGTGCTTCGGAAGCCACGTTTAGCCGTCGGTCCCGGTTGCTGTCTATGATTACTTAGTTCGCGGCCGTTACACAACCATGTCAGAGGCCCACTAGTAGTATGCGGTTGAAAAACTCCAGGGTTCATCGGGTCGTAGGACGACTCGGTGTCCCACACGAAAAGAAGATTAGCTACTTATTTACCTAACTGTGTTATTGATGTGTGTTGTAATTTGTATGCCAGCGGTGCATGTACTAAGCTATTTATGTTTAACTCTTGAAACAAAGTTTGGTAATATGAAACATGTAGGTTTATTACCCAAGACGTATTGAGTGTTAATGTCAATGATTTATTTGTTTATTCAGTTTGTTAGTAGGTATATATACCTACGTATTTATTATAATTAAATAAATAGAAAAAGGAGAGGGGGGCTTTGCCCAGCAGTAGGCAAAAATAATAATAACAAAGATTTATTAACACCCAAGTTCTTAGTGTTATTTGCAGCAAAAAATGGATGTAGCCGATATCCTGCATTCAATGAAATTTATTGTTCCATGTGGGAGAATCAGACGTCACGATGACCTCAAATTGTATTTGCCTTTTACCCGGTGTAATTATAGGAAAAATTCATTTTTATGGCGACTCAGTAAAAAATTTAATGACCGTTATACCAAATCAATTGATCTTTTTTCAACTAGGCGAGCAAAAGTATATTGACTACGGGCGGAAACTTGTAAATGGCGTTGTTTTTGATCACCGTTTCTTTGTCAAAATTATTATAATTTTTAGCTGTAAGTTTTCCTAATAAAGTAAAATAAATAAATAAAATATGACACGCACACAGCTGTCTACTTCCAAAATGAAAAGCGCACATCATAAAAAAAACAGTCACACTTACTCTACAATGAATTGTATCTAGAAGTTGCATTGCATACTTTTACTACATATAACGCTGTAACTTATAAGCCGAATTGAATAAAGTAGATTACCTATGTATGAAAAATTCTCAGTATTTGAAATCAATAAATAATATACTGTACCCAAAATCAATACTTAGTTAGCGATGGAGATAATAAGATCATCATAACAGTATACTATGGGCCTATTGCTTGGCAGGTGGGTTGGCAAATGTCACCCATGGTTAGAAATGGGGTGAAGCTATTCTAAGCTGGCAAAACACAAGATGATATTCTCGGAAGTAATTAAATACAATACATAGATCTCTTGTAAACAAAATACCACAATAAGCAAGGAATGGGTTGGTCTGACTCTCCTGTCCTCCGCCTCTAATACGCCCTAAGCCCGCCTTATTGGTAGATGCCTATTGTTACGTTACTTAAAGTACCGCCGTTCCAAAAAGTCGTATTTGACAGCTGTCAAATTCGTGATAATACTATGGCAGAGGGTCTATTGACATCTCTTTTAGTATGAAGATGACAGCTGTCAAATACGACTTATTGGGACGGCGGTACTTTAGTCAGATTTGCATGGTTTTTGTTTGTGAGGAAGGTCTATGACTGCTTGATTTTGGGGACCTGGGAGATCGAGTTCATGTACGACCCGATGAATTCAGAACTTTTAGAACGTGGTTGTATAATGACATAAATGACAGACCATTTTTTAGTCCAAAATCAAAGATTAATCGGTCGGAACTGACTAACAGATCCGCCAACTTTCCTACCTCTGAAAAACACCTATCCTATCCCGTATCCCTAGAGTTTGCCTGATCATGATGCTGAAAATGAGTAAGAGGTACTTCTTGACGCACTGCTCAAAACTGAAGGTGGTGCCAAGCAGCGAAAGGTGTAGTAGCCAAGTAGGCACTACCCCAAGTTTTGATTAGTAGGTCAAGAAGGTTCATGCTGATTTTCAGCTTTCCAACTCGGTGTGCAAAGTTGAACCTATTTTTTATAGCTAACTTAACTTAACCACAGAATAACCAATAGTATGTGGTATACATATTATTATACATACAATGGACACTCACCTCCCCGCGCCCCAGCCCCTGACCCGCCCTCACACGCGAAATGTCAATACCTGTGGAGAATTAAGTAGAAACTAGCGCTAGGCTTGTTACATCCTCTTTGGTAGTTACTGTATGTGTTCATCAGGTTAGGTATAAAAATCAACCTGCGTGCCAACCCTGCACTCACACATCTGTGATCACCCACACATGCACATGTAGAAATGACAGTTGTCTATAAAGAGTCCACTGTATGGAGTGTCCGAGGTGTGACTTAACTAAAAACGGCCAAAGTTGCATGAGTCGCTCATATAAATCGGTGCATATATCAATAGATTTGTTTCATTTAATTGCCGCGATACCAAGGAGCTTACCAATATCGTGTCAAGGCAATTTCCGATATTCTTTCTTCATTGTCAATAAACAGGTTCTGTAGACAATGCCCTCAGGCTATAAATATTGAAATCATACGATTGTTTCCGATCCTTGTTTTGAATGTTGGCATTCAAGGTATTGATAATGGCCGCCTTCAAACAAATAGATGGATGACATTTTATTGGAATGAGTGGGTGCGGCAGGTGATACTCATCTCATTCAACAAGGTGCTTCGTTTTATTTTTCAACTTTGTGAGGATATTTTAAACGAAACTGAATTATTTTAGAGGTATAATAGACCCGATTCCACGTTTTAATCATTTTAAGTTTCTAATGCTAAAATCACTAAAATAAAATCCCTAAACTTAGAGGTTTTAAGTGTGGCTATTCCAGAAAAGCCATGTTTTTGGGAAGGTTTTGACAGGAATATAATTTGATTTTGACAATGCTATTTTTACCAAAATTTAGTGTTGCAAATTTAAAAATATATTAAAGTGTTGCAAGAAAACAAATAATTTTTATACACCACGAAAAAGCATTTTTCTATTATTTGGTAAAATAATTCTTATATTTAACTATAGAAACAGGACTGTCCCTGTTGAGGCTTTGGGGGAATTTGCTTAACACACCATGCTTGGTAGATGGATTGGCGAGCGCAGTACGCAATAATGCTTTAAGGTGCATTTTTGTGTAAAATCGCCAAAAAGAGATGAGATGGAATTGATAGATTAACATTCGCTCGGTACCACTCTAGAACTTTCCGACCCGGTGCCACTCTAAAACCTTTCAACACGGTGCCAGCCTAGAATATTCTGACCCGGTGCCACTTTAAAACCTTTCAACCCGGTGCCCGCCTAGAACATTCTGATCCGGTGCCACTTTAGATCTTTCCTACCCGGTGACACTCTAGGACCTCCCAACTCAATTGATCCCACTTTAGAACTCTCCTATCTGATCGAAAATCACACAGAAAACTCCAACATTGCAACCATTTCGATTTGTTTTGACACTACTATTTTTAAGCGGGACCTTTTTAGTGGCCGCTAAGATTAGTAAATTTAATCCTTTTAAATATTTAAATTGCTTAATTTTGCACCTCCTAGAATTGCACTAATCGGCTTAAGCTAAGTTTAATCCTGTCAGTTATTTTTAGAGATTATAATCATGTCATTTGAGTTTGACAGTTACATGCAGAATAGGAAACGACTTTAGAAACGTCAAATTAGACTTAGTAATAAAAGAAGTGCATCTGGAATAGGGTCTATTGTATGATTTAATTTTTTGTACAGGGTGAAAGTTACAGCCCTTCGAATGCTGATAGGGTGCATACAGACAAACATAAAACTTTCCTCTAGAAACATAACATTTTCATGGCCTGAATGCACCCTATCATTATGCGGAGGGCTGTACCTTACACCCTATATATCTAAAAAGTAAAAATCAGTACGGTACTATGTATTTGATTGACTCAACAGTTACTTACTAAACGGATATGAAATCTCTACAGATAAAGCCCAAGGGCGAAAAGCAGGTGACCTGTTTACACTGGTGGTATGATTATGACGCAGATATTTTTATGATGAAATTCTATAACTGTTTTTGGGTTTGGGTGTTCTTTGTAGTGTTTCTGTGTATTTCCATGGCATCCTATACAGGGAATCCTAGTGGGGGCTATGACTGTAATCGATTATTTTTGATATGAGAATATTCATACATAGAGGTACATTTATATTCATACACAACAGTCCACTGCTGGACATGGGCTTTCCTCTACGGAAGGCTACTGCCATACTCACTACGCTTGGCAGGCGGATTAGCGAGCGCAGTCTAAGATTTACAGGGAATGCTGCTACCCGTTCCCTGGAAGATTATCCCTTAGTTGTTTTTTACGTAACCTACAGGTAAAATTGGGGTGATGCTAATCTAAGCCGGCACCACACGGCTAATGAGGGTATGTTTAGTATCTTCTTGCTATACCTATACATAATTGACTCGTTTTATATCCACATATTTTTTGACTGTCATTAAAACTTACAACATCAACAGCCACAAAATTTTACAGCTGTCCAGCCTCCCCCTTTGTATTTGCCAAAAACTTACAGAACTTACTAAGTTTAATCTTAGTTAGCAATGCCCTTTGCATCTTGAAGCAAAGTGGGTAATTTATTTTTTATATTACCATCATTCTATTTTTACCGCAGTACCTATACAAAGTCCTTTATTGTGTTACATTACTTGCATATTTAAAGGACAATGGACGCTCTGAAAAGAACTGTGATTTGTTTGATGTGCCTTTTAATAAAAATAAGTACTTTTAATAAGTACTTGCTTTTTGTAAGGTGATGAAAAAAACTGGTGTAGTGGCATTGACCCTGATAAATAACATGTAGGACAATACTTATAGGTACCTTACTGGTTATGTTTAGTACGTAGGACTTGCCTCAATGTGTACCAAAAGCGTTATAGATTCATTAATTTATGTATTTATCTACACTCGTCTCATCGTGTTCAGATTACGAATTCGAAAACAGTTGTATAAATACGTGCTTTATGCATTCTGCCAATAGAAATTACTTTTCTTCTCAAACGCTGAAGCACTACGAGTACGCCAGTGCAAGTCTTAAACCCAACTGCATATAATTACTTAATTAGGTATAATTGTGGTACTATATTATTTCTTTCTTTCTTGATATCATCATTTTTGTCAGCTGTACTTGGTACATGAATATTTCCCAAAATTTTGTTGGTAACACGTGCTTAATCTTTATTTTTTGAGTAGATTGTTTTATGTAAGTAGGTATTGTAGCAGGACGTTTATATAAAAGATCCAAACAAAACACGTACGGTCGCGTTCAAAAGTGGAGTCATAGTTAACACAAACCTCAGAAAACAAGTCGCTCGCACCCGCGGCGACACTCACACAATGACACAAATGACGTAAAACATACTATAATTTGACGAACTACCTTTGTATAATAGGCGGAGTAGTATTGTATTGACTATTTCACTACATGAATCATTAGCTTCGGTAGCTTGGTCAGTAGCGCGGTCAAGCAAATTCTTGACCGTTATTGTGGAGATAATGGTTCGAATCCCGATATCTTCGTTGTATAGTACGGGTCCTATTCGGTAAGTACGATACCATCTGGCAGAAAGCATGAAATTTGGTACATATGTAGCTTACATATGTGTGCTTCAGGAAAAGAAGGGAACCAGATCGGGGCGCCCCTGGTTCCCCCCCTTCTCCCCCCTTTTATACCCCAAATTTCAGTTTTTCGGATTTTTATTCAAAACGACTAAAGATAGAAGAAAACCGTCAAGACAAAAAATATTTCCTATAAAATTGTCTATATACCAGTCTTTGGAAGTATGTTGATACGATTTATAGTTTTCAAGATATGCTCACATTTATTTTATTTTTGCAAGAAATAATGCCTATAATATTAAGATGACACCATAAGCGAGCTCCCACGGAGTTGATGGGATGGGGTGGGAGATTTCAGGTAGAAGGAGGGAATAGGAGGGGGGGAGGGCGCGCGTTGTGTGTTATGTATGTATTATATGAATATGTTATATATATGTTATCATTAAATGTTATTATATTTTGCGAATGCATTGGTAAAACGAACGTATTGGTGCTAGGTTTTGAGTGATAAAGTAAAACATAAGTCTAGGATATTAATTTATTACCCTACCAGATCCTTCGTCCCGATTGCTGAGAGCTTGCCACCTGGCCATAATTTGCCATGGTCGGTTTGGAAATCTTTAAATAGACTTCGGACTCAGACCGGCCGGAGCAAGGAAAACATGACCAAGTGGGCCTTCTTGAAGGTTTCCGATGTCAACTGTTTGTGTGATGGAGTTCAAACAATGAACTACCTAACATCGTGTCCTGCGTGCCCTAGCACCTGCACGCAGGACGATCTTATGACAGCGTCTCTCAGCGCTGTCATCGTAGCCAAGTTCTGGCCCGCGACGGTGTAGTGTCTGCCATCGACACGCCAAGAAGAAGATTAATTTATAACATATTTATTCAATTAAAATCACAATTATCTCCTACGCACTTGCATAGGCCAGTACAAGGAAGCCCTGACTTCCTGCATTGGCACCGACCCCTACTGCAGGTGGTCAATTCCTTTAGGGAGGCTCCTGTTACTTTCATTGTGCTCCATAATGGAGACCAGAAACCATTTTTTTTTCTACAACCCTAATCTTCGAAACTGGGATATTCTGGATTATGTATGAAACTCTGACCCCAGGTGAAGCCGGCTAGGAAAGACGCCCTTTTTGTGTGCTCTAAAATAGCACTTGACGTGGGTGGTAACCTATCCATGGCCCGTCCCTTAACAAATCATATCAGCACAGAATACCAATATGTTTAAAAACAAACTTGATAAACACTTAAAAATATAAAATGGAAAGAGATAAAGTGAACTATGAACAGTGTGATACAGGCACCATCAGTTGTTACAACTGCCTGCCTGATAAAATATAATAATAATAATAAATAAGGCCTTCCTTGCTTCATTAAGATCTTTGCTTCACATGTCTTATCATATGTAAAGATAACATACATCGACAAAAGATCCAAATGATGGGTTTTAATTGCTTTTACAGGCTGTGATAATTCTTTGAAGAAAGTAATTGTATCAGGCGTTACTTTGCGGAAGTCCATCTTGATTGAATTAGATAGAAAGGTATTTAGCTTCTTCCGCACTTATGATGGCTAGTAATGCAGCTAGTTGAATGCACCACGCGTACGACCGCAAGTCGAGTTCCGAGCACTGAGTGCTCGGAACTCGACTGTCGAAGATCTCCTGATGATGCTCCGTGGAGGGGCGAAACACGTGTAGAGTGTTAAACGGTGGAAGTAGTGCGAGTAAAGTGCATCGCTTGTGCATTTGCATTAACTTGTGGTCGTACGCGTGGTGCATTCAACTAGCTGCATTACTAGCCATCATAAGTGCGGAAGAAGCTAAATACCTTTCTATCTAATTCAATCAATTCTTTGAAGGTTTTTGTGGCTTCAGGGAACGATTTCAAAATGACTTCTTTCCTTTTCTACTAAAACCAGTATCACAGCCTGCAAACGCATGAAAAAATAGAATCCCACTGCATACTTCTGGCCCGAGTGAATTAGCCAGGTCATGGATAGCGATGTTACGTGTAGCTTTTCCGACCCCAAAACAGATCCAAAATTCTTTCAAACAGCAATGACGACTACATCTGTATCCACAGTTCTTACCAAAACCTTAGTATGACCGTGCTGCACAGCATGATAAATATGGAGGAGAATTCGGGAATCAGCTTCTTCTTGCTTCGAGTACAGGGAAGCTACGTCTGTGCCATCATTACGAAGAACATTTTCGTCTTTTGTTGATAAAATTGACCTTTTGTCATATTGAACTTGCTGAAGCCCATCAGATAGGAAATTAAAATGTTCTATTTTATTGTCAGAACAGCGAAGAAATTTTTACCAGTTTTTTTGTAGCTTCCCTGCTGCTGTGACCCTTTGTCGAAGTCCTTCTCCTCTCTTTTCTCTGGTAGTACTCTTCAAGCTGTCCTCTTTGTACACGTCAAAAATTACATCAATTCTGTTCCCTTTTTGGTTCCTTTACATAATTTATAAAACTACTGCGGTTGTCTTCGAACGTTATATTGGTATCTCCAGAAGTGACGTGAATATTTCCATTTTAATATCATACCTAACTTACATACACATATCACGCCTGTAATCCCTTGCGGGGTATGCAGAGCGTAAACGGCCGCAAAAAACGAACATTTGCGCCACGTCTGACAAATATTTGAGGGTCATTGGACAAATTGTGTATCGCTTTAGTGACAGGTTGTCAGCCCATCGCCTAAAACTGCAATACACACCCTCGAGTCCCTTAGTCGCCTCTTACGACACCCACGGGAAAGAAATGGGGTTACTAACCTAACTTACCTACTTAATAAAATAAAATTATATCAACGTGCCGTGTCCCAGTGGTCCGGTGCCGCCCCTACGTGTATGCTTAATTCTTCAAAACTACGCAACGGATTTGTATGCGGTTTTTGTTGATAGCTGAAGAGTGTCAAGACGGAAGGTTTGTATAAAATTCATGCCAAAACAAAGTCTTATTCCCGCAGGATAACGGTTAGCAGCGGGTGAAATCGCTAGATGGGCCGCTAATTCTCACAAAATTGGAGTAAATGTAAGCATATCTTGAAAACTATAAGATCTATCAACATACACCCATAGACTGTTATATAGGTAATTTTATAAGGTATATTTGTTTCCTTGGCGGTTTTCTCCTATCTTTACCCGTTTTCAGTAAAAATAAAAATTACTGAAAATTGGGACATAAAAGGGGGGGTAAGGGGGGGAAACAGGGGGGCCTCGACGTGGTTCCCTTCGTTTATTGAAACACATATATAAAAGCAACATACATGCCAAGTTTCATGCTTTCTGCCAGATGGTATCATACCTCCATACAAAGTCACAAATTGGGACCCGGACTAGTAGTTTTTATTTTATCAAATGAAGCAAAATTTAGTAAATTTTGAATTACATTTTAGTTGTTGCAAGATCGTTTGCGAGATAGTGCGTGTGCAAAGTGTTTTTTTTAACCTAAGTTTATTTATTAAACTTCAGTGTTTATTTCTTCGAAATGCATACTATTATCAGTTTGCAGGATAGGCAGCGTATTGTTGCGCTGCAATTATCTGTGGCGCTGCATGATATTGGATTTAATTTAACTCAAATTGCTAATCAGACTGGTCTGGCCGTAAGTATAGTTTTATTTCATTACAATTGTATTTTAAATATTAAGAACTTTGACTCATAGTATGTTGGTAGCTGTGAACCGATTAGTATAAACTTTTTTATTAATAATGCTACTTTGTTTTAGTGGAAGACTGTTAAACGTTGGGTTACACGTTTTGAAGAGGAAGGTAGCGTAAAAACTCGACTCGTCTTATTAATGATTCACAGCAGAGGATGATGGTGTAACAATATGAAGAAAGTGGTTCTGCCGCTGGTCCAGGCGAATTAGTAGCACAAGAAACAAGGCGTGCAACTGCCGCTAATTATGTTAATATGCTACAGGAAAGCATGCTACCGACGACGGTGCGAAATGTCTAACTGTTTATCCTGCTAGTGAAGTTCCTCGTTTTGCATTTGTCCAGGATAAATTATTGTCCAGTGCATCGAGCTGCCGTGGTGAATAATTGGTTAAGCCAGCACCCAGATATCCAAGTTATTCGTTGGCCAGCAAAATCTCCGGACTTAAATCCCATAGAGAATTTATGGGGTTTAATGGTGCAAAGGTGGGACATGAATGAAAGAACTACAGAAGCTTTAGAGGCTCACTGCCTGGGAGTGTGGGAGAGTACCAGAGGAACAGATATATGCACTTATTTGGTCGAGTCTATTAAGTGTTCAGTGTTGTTGAAAACAGCGGAGGTAACACCAAATACTAATTATGTAAGCGGCGATTTTTACTTAAGATTTCAATCTGACCCGATCTAGCATACATTGCTGATTATCTTGTGTATTTCATTACAATATATGAATATACACCCGCCTACTATTGCAGTAGGTATTTGTGGAGCATTACATTAGCAATTAAGTTATGCTAAAACATCGATATATATTTATATAAGATTTATCATTATTAGTCAGTTATCTTAAGGCCTCGCTTCAATATCTTTTCATTACGAAAACGAGTACTTAAGCTTAAACCTTGAGATGTAGGCAAATAACTTATTTATTATTATTAGGTACAATTACTTTTACTTCCGAGGAAAGTGCATCATCGTTAAACATAGAACAATAAAATAATTACTAACGAAATTATTACTTAAATTACTTTATTGAAAGATTCAATCCAAGATTTGGATCATTCCTATGATCTTATAAATAATTACCTATCGATGTTTCAGCTAATGAACACTTAATATCATTTTACATAATATTGTGTTTTATCATTCAAACAAAACTATTAACTAAGTATTACGACAGCAAGTATTTTATGTAGTTTTACATACTCGTATCTTATGGTTACCAAAAGTTATCATTCATGTCATTATGTTATTTACATAAAGTAATACCATACTTACCAATAAAATAATTTCTTACCTTACTTTTTGTTTTATTACAATACTAGCGGCCCGCCCAGCGGTTTCACCCGCTGCTTACTGATTTCCCACGGGAAACAGACCTTCTCCCGACATAAATTATACATAGGTACATACATACATAAAAACCTTCCTCTTGAATCACTCTATCTTTCAAAAAAACTTCATCCAGATCCGTTAAGTGGTTTTGAAGATTTAAGCATACAAACAAACAAACAGACAGGGACATACATGAAACGTGAGAAGCGACTTTACTTTAAATTCGGTTTTTTTATCCCCCAAGGAATGAAAAGGGGGTTTAAAGTTTGTATGAAAGATCGTTGTCTTAAGTGCGATCCGTTTCAAAATTTGTGATTAGTTTTATGACTTAAAATAATTAAACACGTTTTTCAGTATATTTGAAATTTTAACCCTTAATAGGGTCAAACGGGGGTTTAAAGTTTGTATGAAAGTTCGTTTTTTTAAATGAATGTGATCTGTTTCAAAATTTGTGATTAGACTAATAACTCAAAATAATTAAACACGTGTTTCAGCATTTTTGAAATTTTATCCTTTAAATGGGTGAAAAGGGGGTTAAAAGTTTGTATGAAAGTTTTTTATCTTAAATGTAATCTGTTTCAAAATTTCTGATTAGACTCATAACTTAAAATAATTAAATACGTGTTTCAGCATTTTTGAAATTTTAATCCTTAAAGGTGTCAAAAGGGGGTCAAAAGTTAACTACCAGTTGGGCTACCCGTTTTCCCATGGGAACGTGACAATTTCCCGGAACAAATTATACTTATAAACCTTCCTCTTAAGTTACTCTATCTAATAAAAAAAACCGCATCAAAATCCGTTGGGTAATTCTAAAGATATAAGGAGACACCAAACGGGAAGCGACTTTATTTTATACTATGTAGTGATTATAGGTTTATGTTTTTAGACATAATATTTTGATACATAATTTACAATAAACATTTATACATATAATACATAGATGAATACATAGAAAAATATTATATAAAATAATTATTACTGGAGAAAATATGGTAAAAACATTTAAAAAAACATTAATCAACATGCAGAGATCGGATTGGAACCCGGTTCCGTTCTGATTAGAAGGTAAGAACTATTACCGCTAAGATACGGTTGCTTGTGACCAATACGACGAAATAAAGATATGTAATCTATTGCTTTACTACAAGTGAACGAATAAGGATAACTATAATACAGTTTTAGACAAACGAGTGTGATGTATACTTTGTGGTGATGTGGTGGCGAATAGGCTATCACCGAGTAATTATTTCAAAGATTACATAGATGTCGCTTTTAGGTGGTAATCTGTTTAAGTTTTAATGCTACGCCTTAAGGTGGACTTTTCTACTTACAGTCGATAATCTTACGTGTGTGCGTAAATTAGTAAAGTAAGTACAGAGGATAATAACCCGTATTGCAATCTGTCACGTGGTCTAACTATGACTCCACTTATGAATCCGACCGTACCTAATCAAATGGTGGCACTTATTATCAAGCTCTTATTTCTGTTACAATAAATAAAATCAATGTTTACTTCTATACATATCCCATGTAGGTATTTAAAAGGGTGTAAACGGTGTACTTTTCTTTAGCTGTGTGACATCTAGTATTGCCTGTCCTCATCTGTCACAGGGTAATTTTGGCCCCCTTATCTACATAGTTTTTTTTTATTACTTGCCCCTTGTATAGCCGCACAAAACCTCGCACTTGGCGGGTGCAGAAGCGGCGCAGGCGCACGCAACAAACATTCTATGGTTTCTAGGCTACACTTGGACTATCTGGCTGGCCTATAGACAACCAAAAAGTTCTAGAGGCTGTCTATTGGTATACAAAGAGGTGTGCCGTGGTATTGAAAATGGCAAGGATAATGTCAATAGACTTACTAAATTAATTATAAATTAATAAATTATTGAAGGAGTCGCACGCGTACCTACATTTCGTTCATTCAAATCATTCTAGGTATCAGATATTAAATGGCGAGGAAAACTCAAAGAATGTTTATAGAAGATGGCAGCAAAGAGAAGAAAGTGAACTTTGACATTGAAACCGTATCGACCAATGACAGAAGAAAGGCACAAAAGTTTTATTGTTATACTGAGTTATATATTTTTAAGCCATTCTTTCTATATTTTTTGCAAGTTTAATCTTACTACCTTGACCCTACCCACATGCCCTAAGGCTGACAGGAATATAACGCCTTTGGCGTTAAATCCACCCGTGTACATTTCTGTGCATAAAGTTAAATAAATAAAATGTGATAATTACAGTTCCCCAGTTTACTATCTCGTTCAACCCTAAGAATTGTCATACATGTACGTATTTATATAACTTACCACTTAAGTAACTAGACGCAGTTGGGTGCATGCATGTTTAGATGACGACGACCTTAGGTGTCGGTCTCGGAACCTAACCAACACTTGTGCAACGCTACATGCCACTAGCTTTGTCACACCTCACGCCTCTGTGCGTACCATACTAAAAAATATTAAACAGTTTACATTTTGATATAAGGTACAATCAACCTCACATCCAGTCACATCACACTTCAACCGCCAATGTAAATCTTATGCGCGCGGCATAAGAACGGTCTAAAGACCAAACTGTCCAACCCAGCCTGAATTTGACTGTATCTACTTATTTATTACTAGATTTCCGCCCACCGGTTTCACTAATTTTCTCGTGGTAATAGTTGTTTTCCCGCGGTAAAAAGTGGCCTATGTGTTATTCCAGGATATAAACAACTTGTGTTCCAAATTTCATCCAAAACAGTCAAGCCGTTTGAGCGTGAAGAGGTTACAAACATACATACACACAAACTCTCAGATTTATATTAATAATATTATACATTCGAGAGTATGTGTGTGAGTATGTTTGTTCCGTTTTCACGTTCGAACGGCAAGACGGATTTGGATGAAATTTGTTTCACAGATATACATAATAATAATCTGGTTTAACAAACAAGCTACTTTTTACAGTAGGAAAACATGTCAATAGCCACGGAAAAGCCAAAAAACAGCTGCGGGTCAAACCGCGGGGCGGAAATCTAATATCCCATCCCTTAAGCATTATCCATCACTAACCATCAACAGTAATTGGCCATCACCTTCAAATTGGCGAGGGCAGTGCAAAACGTTGTATTCACAGGGAACGTTGCTACTACATCGACTCGAACCGCCAATGCGAACGTCATCGTATGCGTGCGGCATTAGAACGATCCTATATCCAAACTGTCTAACTCAGCCTTAGCTTCACTGTACAAATGGGTTGATGCTAATTTAATCCGGCACAGAAAGCAAGAGCCAGGCGAGACGTCTGGCTAATGCGCTACGAAAAATCTGTAGAAATTGGTATGTCAAATTTGGTTTAGCATCATCATCATCAGCTCACATCCACCCACTACAGGGCAAAGGACTCTTCTCTATTGCGGTAATCTTCACGGTCTTGTGCTAAACTCATCCATAGAGATACCGTCAATTTGGTGATATCATCGGACCACCGGGCTGATGGTCTGCCCGCTGAATTTTTTGCTCTAGCATAGCAGTCAGAAAAAATTACACACGGGAAATGGCGAAACAACGTAGCAAGCACAATTCATAAAATGTAAATTCGTCGATAAGAGCGGGTCGCGTCGAAAATACCACTGTTCCAATTCACAACATTCTACTTTCACGCTGATAAAATTCAAACCTGCTGTAATTTAATTTACCTACCTACTAATTTATTTATTAAATTAATTTAACACAATAGCAGAAATTACGTGTGATTAATGATTTAGTTTAATATGTTGTTAGGGATGGCATTAAAATCGACTTCTTCCTTTTAATCAGCTAAATGACGTTGGTTTATAAAATAGTACTTACCTCCAGATTTGCGTATGGCATTGTAAAACTTATATTGTGCCTATCTCCGCTATGAGAGAATAAAACTGTGTACTGAAAACAGATAAGAATGTACTTACCTTCCGTAATGGTATTACAATTCACTGACCCTATAGGGATATAAATTCTCTTAACCTACCTTTAATTAGTGCTGTGACTTTCTATCAAATAGGAATAGCAAAGGAAAAGATATCTAATCTAAGTTCTGTCATGTTTGAAAATATAAATGGTTTCTTCGCGATTTTTAGTCAATGTAGGTGCCATTGTTTTCATCGTCGCCTTATTTTGACAGATTACGAGTATTTCGTGTCAAATAATAAAGACAAGACACGGCTTTAATAAAATAAATAAAATAAAATAAAATAAAATAAAAATCATTTATTTCGGACATTAAAATCCATATTTAAAATTACAAATTAAACATTAAAATATGAAATTTTAGTGTCTTTGGCGAGGTGCACGCGCGTCCAGTGCTGCATGACAGCACTGTCCACGTCCAGCCTCGCCGCGACACCCTTCAGGAGGCTGTTGGAGCTGTTCCGTACGCGATTTATCAAGGATGCTGTGCGTTTCCTTATAATAGCTGTAAAGCTATCAACCTCGGCCTCCGCCAGCATCCCCGACGCACTGCAGTATCGTCGCAGCCCCATCAGCATCCTGAATGATAATATCTCCTATCCTTTTCTAAACCTATTTGAGTGTAAGTGACAGCGCCAATGTAAGGTAAGTTAAAAGAAACAATTTACCGAATTGAGGCCATTATTGCATACAATTACCTGGTAAATTTATGGTGCTTTTATTTATACCTTGCATGGACCAATAAATACTAGATACCTAGTTTACTGGCAACTTATTGTTGCTGTGGTCATCAGCCGACAAATTGTCATCAACATGTGTATGTCTGCAACCAATCAGAAACTGTTGCCAATATGCAGTTGTATACTTGACTAATAATAAAATTACATACTTATATGTTACCCTGCTACTATCACAACAACAAAAAACACGTTTTATGTTGTAATGTAATATCATGTGTATTGCAGTGACATCTACCGACTAGACGATGTACTAGAATGAATGATCTATGAGTTATATGATGGATGAATGACATACATACATATATCACGCCTATAATCCCTTGCGGGGTAGGCAGAGCGTAAATGGCCGCAAAAACGGCCATTTACGCCACGTCTGACAAATATTTGAGGGACATTCTGAAAATTGTGTATCGCCATAGTGACAGGTTGTCAGCCCATCGCCTAAAATTGCAATACACACCCTCGAGTCCCTTATTCGCCTCTTACGACTCCCACGGGTAAGAAATGGGGTGATGCTATTCTAAGCCGGCATCACACGGCAATGGATGAATGAA
Source organism: Tuta absoluta (assembly GCA_027580185.1). Classification (NCBI taxonomy): domain Eukaryota; kingdom Metazoa; phylum Arthropoda; class Insecta; order Lepidoptera; family Gelechiidae; genus Tuta; species Tuta absoluta. The sequence continues at coordinate 5,001,071 of JAQAHW010000004.1, forward strand.
TTGTATTGATTATGTCAAAGCATAAGTTTAAAAAACTCGTTCAGTTCGTTACCACCATTTTGATATTACTTTTAGATAGGTTACATGATAATGATTCTCGCTCATTTCTTTTGACAATCAAATTACTCCTCAGATGAGTTGAAACAGGTTCCCGGCGGACCAAATTTGTGGTATTTGCGAAATTACCGTTTTGGGAGCTGTGATAACGGTGCCGGTTACATTTATTTTACTTCTTATGTCGTGTGGAAACCGAGTCGATGAACGACCCGATAAACTAAGGTGGCATTTTCTAAAGTACATTTAAAAAATATATATATAATAATAATAATAAATTCATTTAATCCAGGATAATTTCCCATATTTTACAATAAATAAACAGCTTAGAATAAATTATCTTACATACATAACATTTCAACTTAAACTTAAATTACATTAAGTTTTGTCATTTATAAATATTATAATTATATTGTAATTTGATTTTATCTATGTCAATTAGTTATTATTATTCATTCGTTCATTTAATTTCATTTTATATTCTATTGCTGGAGCCGCCTCCAAGTACAGTGGATAGGACTCGCCACCCAAGATCGTGTCGCCTGGACTAAGGTGTTTGTTGAGCTACGTATGCGCTCGGCCGCGCGCGCTGTAGTGTGACGCATCAGCGCCTCCCAGCCGTGGACCCGCCCCGCCGCGAACATCTCGGACGCGCTACACCAGCGCGGTAACCGGTGCAGCGCCCGCCATGCGTTATTGTATTGGACACGTATATGGTTGTAGGCTGCCTTCGTGTGATTACACCATAGTTCAGCCGTGTAGATGCAGGTGCAGTACGCAGTAAATAGTACCCGCTTCACTGGAGGACTGCAGCGGTGGAAGCGACGCGCGAGCATGTTGCCCTTTACGTTTATGGCCCGCCTTTGTCTCTCTATATCGGCTTCGTCTCGCAAGTCCGAGTTTATTATATGTCCTAGGTATTTAACCTCTTCGACCTTGATTAGCTCGGCTCCGTTTAAGTATAGCGGCGGTATCTCGGCCGGAGTGTTGGAGGATCTAAACACCATAAACACGGATTTGGATGCGTTGTATAGCATGTTGTGTTCTCTGGCATAGCCTTCACATGTTGTGAGTAGACATCTCATAGCAGTAACTGAGGGTGCTAGTAGTACCATGTCATCCGCGTATGACACGTGATTTACACACACACCGTCCATGTAGCAGCCCACGCCACACTGCTGTAACCTGGTGCTGAGCTCATCCATGTAGGCATTGAACAGTACAGGAGAGCTGGATCCTCCCTGCCTTGCCCCGCAGTGTAGCTTGTCGGGTTCGGAGTAGGTACCGTTCCATCTGACCGTGTTACTTTGAAGCTCATGCCATTTTTTCAGGGTCTCGATATAATTTTTTGGCATTCCACGTGCGTATAGCTTCTGCCACAGGAGCGAATGGGAAACTCTGTCGAAAGCTTTGCTGAGGTCCAGGTAACACGCTATCACGGAGGTATTTCTGTTCTTATAGTAATGAGCAACTTGCTTAAGAACGTAAATAGCGGTACTGGTAGACGTTTCGCTTTTGAAACCCATCTGGTGGTCGCTGCTGGTTAGGTATTTTTCAGACAGCTTATGGATAACTTTTTCAAAGAGCCGCGCCACTATCGGTGCTAAAGCTATCGGGCGATAGTTATTCGAGTGAGTCACGCCTTTTTGCTTGTCTTTGCAGATAGGTATAATGACCGTTTTCGCGAATGTTGTGGGTAAGTGCGTTTGTTTAATCATCGCTCTGAATAGTAGGCTAAGTATTTCACACATCGGCAGGCCTAGGTATATAATGTGTTCGATTGATAAACCATCACACCCCGGCGATTTACCACGAGCCATGTTACGTATTATCTCGTATAGTAACTTCGGAGTTATGTTGTTTATACCGCTGTCTCTGTCGCACCCGTGCGTAGGCGCAGCGAGTGTTATCAGTGGCGGGGAGGGCGGTGGTGCCGGAGCGGCGGAGGCGGGGGGCGGGTGTGTGAACTTAGTGATAAACAGGTTTGCTATGGATTTGTTGTCGGTCACGCCGTCGATGTTTGAAGGGGTTGAACTATGTGATTTACATATGTTGTTTGTTTTCTGCCAGAACTTGAAGAAGTTTTTATCTCTCATGCAACTTGCTATGCTGTCCATTTTGTGTTGGTCTGCGTTTTGTTGACATAATGTAAGGGTCTTCTTAAATGTAGATCGAGAGAGTTTTCGGTTCTCGGCAAGTTCCCCAACGCGTGGCCTTCCCGCGCTATGCCAGCTGATTAATGCGGCGCGCGACTTTTCATAGCTCTGTGCAACTTGTTTGTTCCAGCCGGCGATGTGTTTATATTTTTTAGATGTGCGTTTTTTATGGAATGTAGCTCGTGACGCTGTTTGCATGGCAGTAATAAGAGACTCGTATGTATTGTTTATTTCTGGCATAGAGATAGGCTCGCGGTTGTGCTTGGAGTAGGGTAGGTATTTTGTCATACATTCGGTATATCGAGCGATATCTTGATTGTTTTGCGGTTTCCATGCACTGGGGTTAAGTGCTGAATAATCTATGATGTTAGTGGACATTCTTGATAGTTCGTCGACGTTAAGTGTGATTTGCATAGGACGGTGGTCGGTCCACGTGACCTGGTAGTCGACGGTCACAGTTTTTATACTTTTCTTCATATGTTCTGTGGATAAACAGTGATCAAGCCAGGATACCGTTCCGTGCGCGTCGCTGACGAAGGTGTATGTGTCAGTAGGTAGTATTAATGGGTCTATACACACGTAATTATATTCCCCGCAGAATTCCATCAGCTCTTTGCCAAATAGTGTTGTAGGGTCGGCATTAAAATCTCCGAGTATAAGTGTATCGCTGCAGCCGCTGTCCTGGACTATGCTGTGCATTTTGCAAAGACAGTCAGCAAATTCAGGTAAATTATCGCTTTTGCAGACAGGCATGTACACGTTGATAAGTAGCAGTTTATGTTGACTTGAGAGTGCTATTTCGACTGCTGATAGTCTGGTCGAATCGCACAGCAGAGTGGATGTAATTTTGAGTGATTTTTTATATATAATCGCCATACCTCCATATGGGCGGCCCACCAGTGGTCCTGCGGCCGTATCCACTGAGGAGGAGCCTATCGCGTCACACTCTGGATGTAGGTTTTGCAATATGTGCAGGTCAGTAGGTAGTAGCCATGTTTCTTGTAGTAGTATTACGTCGTTATCATTGCAGAGGTCTGATACAAACTTCCAGTTTCTACGCAAGGACTTGCAGTTTACGGTGATAATGTGTAGTTCTTTATGTGCCATTATTCAGGAAGGGTGCGGGTTTCGGTCTTCTGCTTTGAGTATAGTAGGCGCGTGCACTAAACCTGCCAATTACTGTACCTGACGGCCAGAGGCTGTGCTTCAGTATGTTGTCTAGATTATCACTATTTAAGGTTATCTTAAATGCGTTATGACTCACGCCCTCTCTTTCTGGTAGTAGGTCTACCTTTTGTGCAGGTATTCTAATTTCTTTAAGGTGTTCTTCTATATCTTGAGTAGAGACCGCCTTGTCAAAACCCGAGGCGTAGACAGCCACAGTTGTAGTGGCAGCTTTGAGGGCTGATGTAAAGTTATTTGATGTCCCACGGATATTCACCGATTTAGGTTTCCATGTTTTCTTTCTAACCACCAGAGTGAAACCGTCACCTTTCTCTTCCTCTTCCTTCCTTTCCTTTGTATGTGCGTCGTGAGGAGAGTGCTTCGTCGATTTAGCAGTGTGTAGGTGGTTTACACGGAATAAGGTTCTGGGGGTAGTCGAGGGTGGTGGTGGCAGCACGGGTGAGGAGCGCAGTTGGTCAGGTGAGTTCGTGCTTATTATTGTAGATACAGGTGTGCTTGTCTTTTTACAGCTCTTTTTTGTGCTCTTCTTAGGCGCTTGTGGAGGCGTATTTTTGATTTCGATGCGGGGTGTGGTAGGCGTAATACAGGCCTTGATGCTCGTTATTTCTGATTTCAGTGCGGTCACTTCTTCAGAGTGTAAGATTTTTATTTTGTTTACTTCCTGGTTTAAATGAACTATGTCTTTGACAATGAATGAACTATGTCTTTATATATACCTTTACGTGTAGGTACTAGGTTAGTTGGTTTAGCAGCACATCGCAGCTGAACATTGTACTGATTTTATATACAGTTAGTATAAATAAGCAGTATAGATTGCTCTTTAAATACTTATGTAACCGAAATTGTTTAAGTTAAAAAACATGTGTTCATAAGAAGATTTAGTCGCATTTAGTAGTGACTGGCAATTAGAAACCGGAGACCGATCAGAGTGGCGTAAAATAGGGTAGACCTTTGCCCAGCAGTGGGACATAGAACAGGCTATATATAAAAAAAATAAGAAGGTATCTACTTATGTAATCTTTCAAATTGAAAAGGACCACGCGTTGTATTGCCAAGGACCTTGCCAACGACAGTACCAATTTGGTCATTTTGATCTTTCTAGAATCTAACAGCCTGATAGAGGTCGTGTTCTGTAATTGTTATTCAGAAAACGACCATTCTTTTAAGAAACAAGGCCCAACTGTGTGGCCGAGTTACGTGCTAGCAGCGACATGGAATTCTTTTGACACACCTGCAGGGTTTCAACCAACGTGTAACCAAATTCGACTAGTAGAATATTTAAAAAACCCTGACACCATAAAAAAGAGTCTTATATTTTTTAACTCTTCCTTAGTCGCTGGATATATGGCGCTGAACTTCGTACGTTTATGTAAGGAACGGAACGTCACATATTTTTTCGACTTTTTCACTTTGATGTATGAGAACGTAAAACAAATCGTAACTAATATAAGTTCGGAAAGAACAGTTACTATTTTTTCATGCCTTTTGGCTTTGGCATCTAGTAACTTAGTCAGTTCAACGCTATCTCCAGAGTTGTTCATATACTAAACCATTTATGAAATCTTAAAAAAGAAAACTCCCTATTCATCGGGTCGTTTGTCAATAAGGTATTTTATACAGATTAAAAAAGTATACTTATCAACGCCAATAGATGGCGTTAAACATCTGAGCGACCTCTGGGAGCTACTGCAAGAAGCTCACTCAAAGTGGTTCACGAGCAAGCAAGACGCATCAGAAGTTCCAACATATCTGCAAGATGGCGCCACGTGACAGAACAAAGAGCCTGAAACGCGGTATCGAAGTGATTCACCGCGCAACGCATATATACAACTTCCAATTCTATCCAGGTGGACCAGTCGGTCCCCTGGCCACAACGCCCGGCCAGGCAGGGTGGCTACCCTTTTCCCGACACCACCTGGAACCCTCCATTCTGTCACGCGTAGTTTTCTAGTCACGCAAGGTATTAAAATCAGTTCGTAAAATCATCGTTCTAGTAGTAGTGAACTATTTTCTTCTTTGTTTCCTTGCTGGCAAAGTTCCTTTTTCAGACCCGTAGTCTTAAATAATCGCCAGTAACTTACAATCAAACTCCATTCAAAACTTTGGTATAAATTTTCATTTGATGTCCTATGCGATGAGAAGAAGACAGTTCCAAAAGAAGGTTCTCATTTCGACTCGTATGATTTTTCTTGCCTATGTTTGCCTTTTTTTTACCTGACAATAGATAAAACGAATGGGTTATTTATAGTAGAGCTAGTAGTTTTACTGCTGTACAAAATAAATTCACTTAATACATGTTTAGTAATACTTAGAAATCTTTTTCAGTGATATAATGACACGTGCAGGTAAGCCCCCGCCTTTGGTATACTGTAAATAAAAACATAATTATTATAGCCTCTTTCGATAAAATATATGTTTGTTAACTATAATTTTTCTTTATTATGAAACGATAGTAACTTATTGGTTATTTTTCCTTTTATCATAACTTCAGTTATTTACCTACCTGTCCGTAAAGTTAGGTATTACCATAAGATAAAGACGTACATTTTTTGTTACTAACTCTCTTATTAATGGCCAGTAGATACGTTATTTGTTAATTATTTGTCATTATTTCATGACTTCAGTAATTTAATACCTGCAAAGTTTTTTATTATATCAAATTTATAAAGAGGTTTATTTTTCCGCTTGTTACAAAACTAAACGACCGAACCGTGCTAGCACTACAAAAACATAAGTGATTTTATGTAAAGATCATAATCGCTATAACTAGACTACTTTACCTACTTTTTGTCAAAAAACATCTGGTACAAAAACAACGTGACTATGTCTACAATAACAATACTTATACTCGGCTTATTATCCTCAGTGATAGGTTTGATGAATAGCACAAGAACACATAGATTTACGACAAAGTGTATTATGGTAAAAGCGCAAAATAACTCGTGCATACGTGAGTTTTCCACATCTCAACACATCATAAAAGCTCGCAACCACGCGGCGTTTGTTTTGGCCAGATAAACTCTCCCTTAGACATAAGGTGAGAATGCACACCAACTGCGTCAGGCCTATTATGACCTACGCCAGCGTAACGTTTGCTCACACTTTCGATTCACATCTAAAATTGCTGCAGGTCATGCAAAACCGTTTCATTTCATGCGCATGGCTATCAGGTGCCTATGTTATGAAACTACAGGCTACAAGTCTACAAATGAAATTCTTAGTACATTGCGTAGCGGGTTCATATTCCTGGTGTCATAATGGCTAACTGACTACGCAATGAACATTGAATTTCACCTGTAAAATTGTAGCCTGTAGTTTGATAATATCGGGTACAGGGCGCCCATATCAACTAAGATCTCCCCTATTAAAACCTATATGAGGGATGCTTTTGCTCGCTTCTTTGAAAACGCTCCCCTGAATTGTTGCCGCGTCCAACTACTTCTCCCATCCAACCTTGCACATGCAAATACACACGTCACCCTCGAATCTTAGTTGCCTCTTACAACACCCATGGAAAAGAAATAGGGTAATGCTATTCGAAGCCGGCATCTCACTGAAAAAGCCCATCAATGATTTAAAAGTATTAGACGTTTATACACGGTAATTTTTTATTCACCCCGGAAATTTAACAGGGTGATTCTTCTCATAATTCTGAACAACTTTCATTATGGGGTCACCTGCGAAATCGCGAAAAAAAAACCAGCTATTTCATACATTTTGGTCGAGTAGGTATGAATTTTTCTATGGAGCAGCTGTTTTTTTTTCGCGATTTCGCAGGTGACCCCATAATGAAAGTTGTTCAGATTCATGAGCGGAATCACCCTGTAAAATTTCCGGGGTGTATAAAAAAAATAACCCTGTATTGCTTAATAAAATAAACAATAGTCTTTAAATAAAAATAAATAAAATAAAATTTCTTTATTTCAGGTACTGAGTCCCATATTAAATGTCAATTTACAATATAAATTGCATTATTAAACATTTAATTTAACTTATTTTAATTATTATATTATTTAATTTAATTATTAAACTTTAAACATAATAAAATGCTGTTGTATGTTTAAGGCGAAGCGGATATAGGCTGAGAAATGTTAAGAAAGCGGTAATTTGCGAAATCGCCTTTAGCTCGCTGACATAAGACATAAGTTCATTAGGTCATGTGGTAAGGTCTTACTAAACCTGCTTTATGAGCCCGCTTTATCATTTAACATAAAAAAAAACTGGCCAAGAGCGTGTTGATATGCCTAATTGTAGTGTTCCGTTATTGAATCTGTGTCATTTTTTGTTTACAATGAAAGCTTTACTTTATTACTTTGTCCTATTAGCTGAGTTAGATACATAACTTTAATTAAAAAATAATAATTAAAAAAGACTAAAATTTTCATTTAAAAATATGTAGTTCAAAAATTATGGGGACATTTAGAGACGTATTGCAAACAGATAGTGTTACTGATATAATAAAAGTTTTTTCCTAATATACTAAAGAACCCATAAAAACTACAAATTCTTTGTATGACTGTCACCGAGTCTTTGAATCCTACTATAGGTCCTACTATACCCAACATGACTGGCGATGGCGTAGTGGATTGTACCCCTACCTGCTACGCCTAGCGTCTTGGGTTCGACTGCACAAATATTTGCAAGTTTTTTTTATATCTTCATTTAAGGAGTTTTGTCATAATATGAGCCTGTGTGTTTTCTGTGTATTGTATCTATTTATTTACAAATATAAATTAATGAGATAGATAGATAGATTAAACGCTTATTGCATAATTAACAACACACACATACATTTAACAGTAAAAGAAAAAAGAGTAATTACATTTCAGAATAAAATGAGGTAAACAGTTACACAAACACTTTTTTTTTTGTTTATTATCCAAAAAAATAAATTACATTGAGTCACCTCTACTGCGAACCCTTTTGCGGATTTATGTGTAGGGGCCTTCTGTCGTCCATTCTTAACGTTCGTGTACATTTATTATTCCATTTTAGCCGCTAAATCTACCTTTCATCATAATTGTAGTTCTTGATGAAGAAAGTTTTTAGTTTCTTCTTACATATTTTGTATACATTTTTACAACTATGAATTTGTTCGCTCAGAACTGTAGGTAATTCGTTTAGTCAGAGTTAAACGCACATGTGTGCTGCAGCGATGCAAAAGGCCAAGGCTCAGTGCAAGAAATGCCCAAAAAATTAGCAACCTAGAGGGCTGATGAAAATCCTACTCATATCATGAGAAGATCATATTGTTTAGTACTTAACGTGAATTACGTGACAGTATTGTTTACCGATCAACTTTATTTAAATAGAGTGAACAGTATCCTTACGTCATATTACGCAATAAGGCATAAGTACACCGTAACTAGTATTTTGTATGTTTTATGTATGAAGGTGTCAATCACTGGGATTATTACGTAGGACATGTAAGGCAATAGCGATTATTAAACAGGCCATATGATGTGCAATTAGATCACTGGAGGCCATTTTTATGTCAATCGATGTGCCTTTTTTACAACTCTATTTATGGGCCTCTGTGTTGAATCACACAAAAAAAAAATCTCATTGCTGTAATAAAATGAACATTAACAGCCACAACAGTCCACTGCTGGACATGAGCCTTCCCCTATTGGGTGGTTTTGCCTTACTCACCGGTTAGAAAATTTGGGACTTTGGGTTGATAGAAAATTAAATTTTTGTATTTCATGGTTAACGCAAATGAGAACCGCTTCAACATACATACAAATATCACGCTTTTATCCCTTGCGGGGTAGGCAGAACGTAAACAGCCGCAAAATACCGTCGCGAGCCGTTTCAGACAAAACGTGTATCTCTGAGAATTAAACCTACAAGTTTAAAATCACGAGATCTTTTAAAATACTTCCGCAGTTTTTATTCTCGACTACTTTATGATTCGCAAAAACAAACTTAACTAGGTAAAGTAGGTGTAATATATCATTACACGTTACGTGATAACTGACAGACAAACATGTTTTCGCATGTGTGTTGTTTGAATAAGTAATCTGTGACATACTGTAATCCTTGACAAAGGTTAAACAACCACTTTGCATTCTGTAATATTTTTGCTCATCATAAAAACTTACCATAACTAAAGTAGTAATAAAAACTTAAATTACCTGCCTACTTACTTACATACAAGTAAGTTTTTTTTTTTTTGTTTTTGTATGTTTGCCCTTTGTTCCCCTGACATGGTGGTCAGAGACATTTTTAAAGCCAAACACGGACTACGACGACTATTTTTTATTTTTAACAGTCCTTAATCGGAAGTATTTGGGACAAAGCTCCGGATTTTCATACGGGAGCCCTGCATCCATCCTTATTTTAGCTTGCTTACAGTTTATTTACATAATCTTAGTCTACTTTTACATCTAATTTACAGCTTTTATTCTAAGTTACCTCACATTTATTACTTAAACTTATTCATTACATAAAACGCATATACAATTATATGCGTTTATGTATATAGTTTTCTTACTAGCTATTGTTGTTACTTATGATTGTTAGTTATTTCTTAATTTACATTATGCATAAATCATTATGTATAGTGTACATCATTGCCTAGGTTTTGTTTCTTTTTATTGATTTCAGTGCTATTTTTTTGGAATAAGAAAGAAATATAGACCTGTGTTTTTTTGCGAGCATAATTTCGGGTATTGTCTGCTTGCTGATGTTTTTGTCGATTTTTGATTCGAGGTCGTTTCTCTCATTCATGTGCTGTGGGCATTCCGCCAAAAGATGGATGACAGTCTCCTCCTCTTCAGGGTCGCAGATGCAGGACGGGCTGTCTTTGCACTTAAATCTGTGCAGATACGCGGCGAACCCTCCGTGACCAGTCATCACCTGCACGAGTACCGGATCCAGGCCTACCTTGGGTATGAGTTTGTATGCAGTAGCCGCACAGGGCCAGAATAGTTTCGTTCCAGCCGCGGTTTCTCCTGATGCGTACATGTCACTCCAGACATTGACTGTTCTGGATCGGAGCCCTCGTTTTATATATGAGATTGGGCAGCGGTCGTACTGCGGCTTCAGTTTTGCCGCCTCTTTGGCTAGTTGATCAGCTCTTTCGTTGCCCTCTACTCCAACGTGGGCTCTTATCCAAAACAGTCGAATCGTTTGGTTCCGGGTCTGAAGGTCTCTGATATTTTTGCGAATCTGGAATGAAAGTGGGTGGAACGATGTGCTGTTACGAAGAAGCTCCAATGAGGATCTGGAGTCGCTCATAATGTTAATTTTCTCTTCGTCGGTTTGGAGAGCCAATTCGGTAGCTTTTAGTACAGCAAAAAGTTCTGCTTGGAACACTGTGCAGTAGCCTTCGAGTTTATATTTTTTGCCCATTAATTCTCGATCGTCTTCCCACACGGTCACGGCTGCGCCCACCTTCCCGTCCATCTTACTTCCGTCTGTGTACATGATTTGTCCCAATATGTTGTGCTCATTTTTAGTGTGCTCGGATACTTCCTCCAAGCAGATAAAGTCAAGATTGACATCGGCCGCTGGGTGTGGTGCGCGCATGAAGCATACTCTTTCTTCCACCTCGCGATCGCCGAGCAGCTCAGGTTGCGGCTTGCCGCGGCGAGCTTGGTATAGGTGGGCTGCTTCCTTAATTCTTAGCTCAAGAGGGAGAATGCGAGCTAACAAAAGTGCTGCATGCAGAGATACGGTGCGGTAACTCTTGCACATTTTTTGGGCAAAGCCCCTCTGCACGGTGTGCAGCAACTTTTGTGTGGTTATTTTGTCAGCAGCCTTAGCCCACACGCTGGCCGCGTAGAGCAAGATTGGCTCGATTACCGCGATGTATATGGTGCGGATGATGGATGAATTTAGCCCCCATGAAATTTTTGCGGCTTTGGAGAGCTGCTTGTAGATGTTAATAGCTTTCCTGGTGATGTGAGCTACGTGTTGGTTGTACGTCAGTTTGTTGTCAACAATCAGCCCCAGTATTTTTATCTGGTCGACAAGCGCTATGTCTGTTCCGCCCATGCACAGTCGTGGGGAGTCAAATTTAAGTTTTTTGGTGACAACCATCGCGTTGGTCTTGTGGGCTGCAAACTTGAGTTTATTTCTTACCCCCCATTCATGCACATGTCTCAGCGCTGGGTTGGCCTTCTCCTCTATTTCGAGGGCTGATTGACCGGAAAACACCATCACCACGTCGTCCGCAAAAGCTTGGACATATACGCCCATATCTTCCAGGTCATTTAGCAGGGGGTCAAGGAGGATGTTCCAAAATAGGGGCCCTCCAATGGACCCCTGTACACAACCTTTGTTGGTGCTTTTTTGGTACTGCTCACCAGCGTATCTTACTTCCACATAACGTTCGTCGAGATAGCTGCAGACCAATCGGCGGAGATTTTGTGGGCATCTTTTTTCCACCAGCTGGCATTTTATGGCGGGCCACCACGCGCTATCAAAGGCTCCCTCTATATCCAATGATACTATGACGCTTATTGATTTGTTTTTGATGTTATTGTCGATGTGTTGCATTAAGTCATAGAGGGAGTCCTCGGTGCTGCGCTGCGGGACGAACCCATACTGCCTGGGGTTTAATTTGGGTAACGTGTACCATCTGACCCGTCTGATCATAATCTTCTCGAAGATTTTTCCCAGGATGGATAAGAGGCCGATTGGTCTGTATGACTTCGGGACAGTGTAATCCTCCTTACCAGGCTTGCGCAGAATCACCACCGCGGCTTTCTTCCAGGGTAGTGGAAACACTGACAACTCCAGGCATTTATTAAGCAGGGCCAGGAACAGAGGTTTGTTGGCGTTGATGGAGACAGCACAGATGTCCGCTGTAAAACCATCGGGGCCGGGGGCTTTTTTAGGGTTGAAGCTGGACATGACTTGGATCAGCTCTGTCATGGTTATGGGCGGGTCCACTTTGTCATTGGGTATTGGATCGCTGATTTGTTCTGCCCTTTGTCTCACTGCTTGATGGTCAGGGTTATCGCTGTCACCCGAGTCCTCCGGAAAGAAGGTTTGTGCAAGCCACTGAGCCGATTCAATTGGCTCTAATGTCTTGCCCTCTCTTACCAGGGGAAAGTCCTCGGTTTTCCTCGCAGTGCATCCAATGACTCGGTAGATTCCGTCCCACATACTTTCTCTCTCTTGTGTAGAGCAAAAGTCCTTCCAGCTCTGCGTTTGTGCTCGTAAAGCCTCTTCTTCATATGCCGTTCTGGCCTCTATATATTCATTGACCACATGTGGTCGGCGACGTAGGGCGGCGCAGTGTATTCTCCTTTTCCTGGTGATCATTTCAAGCTTCAGCTCTTGAAGTTTTTCATTCCACCATGGAAAGTTCTTTCCGGGTTTCTTGTTGGCTTTGGGAATGAGTAGGTCACAAGTCTCAGTGACACTTTCAGTGTACTCTCTTACTGAATTTTCCAGAGCGCATTTCGATGTTATATTTTGGATTTGCTCAAGTGTAAGGTTTTTCTCTGCTAGTTTTTTGTTCAGTTCATTCCCAAAGTCGACCCATTTAGCTTTTTTGGTGTTGTACTTTCTGGTGGACTGGTTAGGGCGAGGATTAGAGGGCCTCTGGAGCGTGATGTTCATAGTGATGGCATTATGATCAGAACTTATTAGAGATCTGTCCACCCGCCATTCCCCGACAAGGTTAATCATTGTCGGAGTGCAGACTGTCAAGTCCACATGACTGCTGATCACTTTGTCGCCACGAGTTGTTTCGAATGTTGGGACTGAACCTTGGTTTAAAATGTGCAGCCCCATTTCTTCTATTGCTCCAGATAGATCAGCTCCTCTATGGTTTTCGGTTATTCCCCCCCACCAAGTGCTCCAAGCGTTGCTGTCTCCGCCGACCAGCATGTTGGCCACATTTAGTGATTGAGTTATGTTTTTCAGAAGCCGTATGTAGGGTTCGATAGGTTCATTTGGTTCAAAATAGAAGCTGATGACTCCTATTTCCCATTTTGGAGTTATGAGGACAGCCACTGCAATATTTTCAGTTGTAAGTGTGGGTTTCTCTCTAATTTCTATTTCATCATCGAATACAATAATGGCTGCCTTGACTGGGGCCTCACTTCTCTTTATTTTTTGGACTATGCGAGTCCCTTGATATTTTTTGACCTCGCCTGTGTTCCCCACATACGGTTCCTGAACCATTGCCCAGCTTATTTTCTTGTTTTCACCCTCTAGAATAAGTTCTTGTTGGGCAAGCTTTTTTCTTTGGAGGTTTGCCTGAATTATCCTATGTTTCTTACTGTTGTCCAGTGGCACCACCTTAGCAATATGCTACGCTCATTCGAGCCAAGCTGTCCCATCGCTTGCGTACTGGGCATTCTTTATCGAATGTGTTGTGGTCCGTATGTTCATTTTTGGCTCGAGCGCAGTTAAGGCAGTTTGGAGCCATGGCCAATGCTGGGCAATCGGCTTTCATATGCAGATCACCACAGTGGCTACATCTGGGCTGGGTTTCTGTACATAATCTTCTTCCATGCCCATATCCGAGGCACATAGAACACTGGATTAGAGGCGTTTGGTCTTGAACCACCACTTTCTGAAGGTCGATATGGATTTTTCCCGCTGCTGTAAGCTTCTGCCACATTTTGGGGGAAACCTGCGCGACGATGTGACAGAGGTGAGGGTTCCTTGTTTTACGTCTGAACTTGACCATAATCTCTTTGTCTTCCGCTGAGCTGATGTCGCCGATAATGTGTCCGTTTTGGTTTTTAATTGATTGTGTGAACTCTTCGTCCGTAATAGATGATAAAACATCCTTGATTATAATTAAGGGGTTCTTGTTCTTTGCGTCCTCGATGTTTAGGCTTGTTTGAGTCTTTGCGATCTTTTCTTTAATTTTGTTTATGCTTTCTTTCTCTAAACAACTGATGATGACCTTCTGGTCCCGGGCCTTTCTCATCCTGTCAATCCTGATATCGCTTGTCTTAGCGTCCATTGCGCATCTCAGTTTATTTATGACTTCTTCAGATGAATCTTTGTCGCTCGTGGATGACACGATGATCGAGTGCACCGGAGCTCTAGGGGCCGCCGCCACTTGTGCATAAGTCACTTGTTTGGGCGTGGCTGACGCGATCTCTTGCAGCTCCGACCTTACTTCGGCTAGAGCTTGCTTGAGTTCTGGTATTAATGCAGCCTGATCTCGGTTGTCTTCGATTGACTTGCCCATTTTGTGGAGACAAGATGTTGACTCTTTTATTTCGAGGACTTCTGCGACTAATGTCTCCCTTGTGGCTCGTACTTCTTCCAGAATGTCCTCTAATTTTTTGTCAATTGGGCCTGGACAGCTCCCCTGCGATGGTCCGGCGGCTTTAAGGATGTTTAGTTGTTCTTGTAGGTGCTTTTTCTCCATTTGGAGCTTCCCCACTGTTGCGTAGAGACCATTAAGACTGTTTGTTACAGTGGCTTTAATGGTGGTTTTAATATTACCGGACAGCTCTAGTTGTTGAATGGCGTCCTTAAATAGTTTTGTCGCGTTTGTTGCCGCTGTAATCTGGCCAGATGGAGGCGTGTTTTTTGTTGCCGGGGGCGTTGTCCCAGCTTTTGTCTGTGTTGAAGTACCACCGAATTTCTCTACGTTTTCTTTAACGCTTGGCGTGGTTTTCGCTTCCATCGAAACTTTGGGGGGTGTCCTGACAGGTTTCATTTCGGTATATAATGTAGTTATTTACACACAAAGGGCAAAGGCAATCAAGTACCTATATTCTTAAAATAATAAAAATGTAAAGAAAACTAAAGTTAAACGTATAGGCTCAATAAAAGCAAGTCTTATAAAAATAATACAATTTATAAAAGAAGTTTTGGCACAGCCAAGTCAAGTAGAGAAGTAAAAAATAAATTTTAATTTAGAGTTCAAAAAGAAAATTTTGTTTTGTCAGACCAAAATTGGCCGATTTATCAGTCTTTTTAGTGGCTGCTCTATGTAGAGCTACGATTTGTAGCTAATTTTATAGTTCTCGTCGAGCCCTTTTCGGGGACCCCTCGCACGTCTCTGTAGCTTGATCCGTTCAAGCGCGGCAGGTGTTTGAAGTTTTGGGCGGGCTAGGGCGGATTACCTGTAACTTCAGATCCGTTGGTCTAAACCCCTCCAAACGTGGGTTTTCCGTAAAGTGCTCGACGAAAGCTTGCCGATGGGGCTCTTTTCAGGCATAAAAAGCGTCAAAATTTTCAGGAAATTTTTTGTGCCTGAAATTTCCTGAAAGCTTCCTAACTGGATGGAGGGCAGTCCGACTATGTCCCCAGTTCAAACCGCGCCCTCCTACGACGTTCCTGTCGTAAAATATCTCGGTTTGAAAATTTCCAAAATGGCGGATTAGCTGTCAAAGTCCGGCTTTAACCCCCGATATTTCGTGATCCCGACGTCGTAGGAGCCCACGATTCGATATCTGAGTTCGGCTTTGTCTCCTCTGTCGACTGAAGCCGCTTTCAGGAGGCTGAAAAGCGTTGCCTCCAAACCGCCTGAAACTTAAGGGATAGGCAGATGACTTACCCCGAGCAGCAAATCCGAAAGCAGCGATTTCCTAGCTCTTCCCGTTCGGAAAATATGGCGGTTTGAAGGTTGCAAAAGTGGAGGGGGAACTGTCAAACCTCGGTCTAAAAACGCGATTGCGACGCGCAGAAAAATCGTACGGACATGCGGTTTGGGGTTGACAGCTGAGCCACTCTTTGCCTACCTCCTGAATGCTTTTCAGGGTTTTTCCTGAAAAATATTTTCAGGAACTGTTTTTCACTGAAAATATTTTTTATCCTAATCTATACTAAAAACCTTACTCAAAACTAAAATTTGCACCAAAATATGTTAATCAGGTCCTGAGCTACAATTTTTTAAAGATTTCCGCCCTAAAACGGAATTTGGGCGGATTTGCTAAAATCTTTGTTTTTGACGATAGGAGGGCGTAGTTTTGGGTTCGTCCAATGAACTTGTACAAAAGGAACCCTCCTATAAAGTCAAAATAATTTATTTTCTATTAGTTTACTATTTACAAAGAAAAAAGACATAAAATTAAATAACTAGTGATAGAAAAGTCCAAAAAATGTGAAAAAAAATTTAAAATATGTATAAAATGTGGTTCAATAAACTATTAGATTTTCAGATTTTTTAAAGGATATTTTCCATATAGACTAGTAACACAAGTAAGTTTAATACTTACCAACTCTATTTCGTGCGTTTAATCAGTGAATATTTTTTGATGACGGGCGGTAGCTTCGCTTATAAAGCACTGGCTGAACAGGCTGACTGGGTTAATAAAGACATAAAAATAAATGAGTCTTTTGAAGTGTTTGCGAAATGAGATAGTAATAATGAGTTTAGTATTGAGGAAGATGTCGTTGCTGTACGCTCCGGAAGCAGACGTTATTGCCTGCGCAGGCGCAAGGGCAACGTTTCATTGCAGTGCTGGCGTCACTTATTTGTTTTCCTGTAGCATCAATACTACGGCGTTTTCCTTTGAACTATATACGATAAGTACTTCATCTTTACTGCAATAGTATGTAAGTAATTATCAGCTATTTAGTACCCATAGTACAAGCTATGCTTAGTTTGGGGCTAGATGGCGCTGTGTGAAATGTCTAGGATATTTATTTATTCATATGGTAGGTCCTATTAAAAAAATCGCAGCAGCAGTATTTTTTTATTGCCACAAACAAAAAAAAATACAAACACAACTATTTTAAGTATGTGCTAAGAAGTCAATTATCTTTAACAGTAAGTACTCTTAAATAGTTTTTTTTAACTCGTACTTTTAAGACAAATTACCTACTTCAATTCATACATGTTTCCAAATTATTATTAAAAATGTAACGAAACTTGAAGACATGTCGGAATTATTTGAAAGAAAGGAAGAAATATCTGAAAACATCAATCATTGCAAGCGAAGTAAACAAAATTTGCATAAAGTAGTGGAGATTCGATGAACCAAGTCGTCAATGTAAGCAGAATGAGCCATATTAAGTTAGCTCTCATGTCTGACCTACCCCATTGCTCAACTGCGCAGACGCACGTGCAGGGTTGCCAACATACAAATAAAAAATCAGCAAATTTTTATTGTGTTGAAAT
This sequence comes from Tuta absoluta, assembly GCA_027580185.1. NCBI lineage: Eukaryota > Metazoa > Arthropoda > Insecta > Lepidoptera > Gelechiidae > Tuta > Tuta absoluta. Next base: position 5,018,519 of record JAQAHW010000004.1, read on the forward strand.
GAAACGATAAAAAATTATATTTAATATCGTATTGGTAGTGAGGTAATAAAATTGAAGTAGATGATTGTGAACGCCGCCGAAACGAAGAATAAAATATAAAAGTAACAGCTTCGGAGGACTTCATTTAGTTGAGCCGCGGTACTATCTATTTTGCTCTAAAACAATTTTCTTATAGTTTTCTTAGTGGCATATTTAAAATCTGAAATTCGGCTACGTCTACGATCTCTCTTTTCGCAAGTAGACTGATTATTCAATATCCGATGTATAAAAACCGTTGATCAGATTTTGACTTTATTAAGCTAACAAGTTTTACTAACATCTAAAATGTGATTTTTGAGAACTTGCAAAATTGCACCGCAGGCAGGATTTGTTTGAACCGTGACTTTAAGTATCAGCACTACGGGCGCCTCTACCGACTGAGCAACCGCGGCTCACCTGTCGTTGGTGAAGCTTTGCAAGTATACCTTGATGCCAATAACACGTGGCATGGCTACGTCTACCGGGATAGATTGAAACTATGTCCAAGCGACTAATACAATAAATACAGATTTAATGTATTAACCGAGTCGATGAAAACCGGCGATACATTGTGTGTGTGTAATAATTGTATACCCACCCAACACGTCGAAGTGTATTAAATTTAGTACACAAGTTAGAATGTATTTTTTTAATTACCTGGCAACCCTGAAGGCACACACGCACGCTCATTTCCAATGCTAATCTGTGAAGTGATGGTATTGCCCCCTACTACTTGCCAGTTTCTGATTGAATGTGTTGAAATTTTGTGATCGTCGCACTGATAAGGAATAAATTGAACTTAGAATACGACCTAATTAAAATAACCACAAGAACATTTCAAAGTAAGTACTCTTTCAACTACCTGTAGTTTTTATTCGCCTACCTCAATATTAGTCTATTGATTGCTTTATCTATTTCAATCAGAATATCTATTGCAATAGATGAATAGGAGAGAAATGAATATTTTATTTTAATTAATAAATACAATTAAGTGACGGCTGATGTGGCGCAGTGGTAGTGCGACTGCCTGCGACGCAGTGTTTCCGGGTTCGATTCTCGGTGGGACACTCACAAAGTTGATATTTATTCCCAGTCTGGTTAGGACATTGCAGGCTAAACAACCCGATTGTCGGAAAAGAAAGATAGTTCCGTGCTTTGGAGGGGCACGTTCAGCCGTCAGTCCCGGATGCTGTCTATGATAACTTAGACGGTGGTCGTTACACACCCATGTCAGAGGCCTAATAATAGTAGGCGGTTAGAAACTGACGCCAGAGTTCATCAGGTCGTTCATCGACTCGGTGTCTCACAAAAAAAAAAAAACATTTTTAAGCGTGCGGTGTCGGTACACGCTTGGCATTCTAACAGATGGGACACACTCTGCGAGACAGCGCCACACTGGCACTGCTTAGAGTCAGTAAAGCCCATCAATACAGATTTTCCTGAAAAGAAACCTGGCTTTAATAATAGTCCTAGTTCAATAATAGGTGCCTGATTATTTCCAGTACTTTTATTTCTCAAAGCATCATATTGTCTAGGTAGTTTATTGTCATTATTTTTTATATCTACTTGGACAGAGTATAGGTATAAATCGGCAACATCGTGATCAAGTCGAAGGACCTTAGATAGATAGAAACATAGATGAACACTTTATTGCTTACAACATACACAACAGAAACAAAACAATACAGAAAACTTAAGACTAAAAGTAAGCAAAGGCGGCCTTATCGCTTGCAGCGATCTCTTCCAGGCAACCTATACATAGAAATAGAGACAAAAAAGAGAAGATTTGTAAGTCGTTGCAAAAGCAAATTAACATTTAAATTATTAAAAAAATAATAATAACACTTATAATAGTAAGTACACTTACAATAGTAATAAATACCATAAATACCTTAGTAGGGGCTATGGTGGGTTGTTTTGGTGTTAACCTACCAATGTTTAGTATAGAGCAGATGCATATTACGAATAGCAATCACAATAACGGTGTTTCTCTGTTAGTAGCACTGATACGCTTTTGATTGCTACCTCTGCAAACCCAATGAAATATGCGCTGTAACTAAATTTATGGCAAAAACGGTTACTTTAGGTTTTAATTGCCATAACTTTGATTATAGAAAATATTTCTTTGAGTTTGTAGGCTCTAATTTTACTTAAGGACAATACTAAAAACTTGAGCAACAGACGTTCTTATAGATTGTTTGTATAAAGAGAAATTATATGTTTTGTGAAGTGGCGCCATTGGCGAGGCCGCGTTCACGGCTACACTCGCCTTAAAGGCGGTCGATGTGCCGCTGTGGTAGTGCGACTGCCATCAACGCAAAGGTTCCGGGTTCAATTTCCGCTGAGGCACCCACATTGTTTATAATATCACATTGTGAATTTGTTTGTTTCCAGTCTGGTTAGGACATTGCAGGTTGAACCACCTGATTGTCCGCAAGAAAGATGGTTCCGTGCTATGATTACTTAGACGGTGGTCGTTACTCAACCATGTTAGAGGCCTACTAGTAGTAGACGGTTGAAAGCTCTGACACCAGGGTTCATCGGGTGATTCATCAACTCGGTGTCCCCACGAAGAGAAGAAAGGTGAAACTTACAAAATTAAGTATACTTTTGAGTGAACTTATTATGCAGTATTTAAATGTTTGTTTTTGTTTTTATAGTATGGCTACTCATAAAATAATTGGCCGGTTTGACGATGAGATGAAATGTTTTATTAACACTATACAATGCTTAATAATAATATTATCAAACTTTCAAGAGTGAATAGCAAGAGTAAGAAAATGAATTAACATATTAGATGAAGTCAATAGAATTTGGTTGCCACGGGTAACCAGAGTGGCCAGTTCTATGTAACATTTAAAAACATTTATCTAACTCACTACTTACGTCTGTGTTTCCAAACGCATACAACCCTAATCTCTTCAAAGTAAGAGTGAACAAGCTTCTTCTGGGTGAGCTCGCTCCATCTTAGACTCTGTCTCTGTTTTTTGACCTAGACTAGAGTCAAGAGCAAACCGATCCTTAATGAAAAAAAAAACTCATCTCTTCGAGCAACTCGGTCATCCGTCTCGTTCCGACGGGCACGGAAGGCCGCGTTGATCGAAGTCTTATTGACTTAAAGTACCGCCGGTCCAATAAGTCGTATTTGACAGCTGTCAGATTCATGATAATACTATGGCAGGGTCCATTTTTCAATATTATGCCCTACGACGGAAAAGTGTACTGGTAACACTGTTTACCTTGTTTTAATTACTTACTTAGACAAAGTATAGTGACTTACAGTGAAAGCACTTTGATTATTAAGGACAGTTTGAAGCGAATCAGGCTTAAACTCTACCTGGGTAGGTTTAGCTATGTCACGGAATTTCAGATTCTACTTATCAAATGAATCATGACGTCAATAAGTGATAGTACTAGAGTCTGTGTAGAAAGAGAATAGGAGTAGTAATTGAAGGTGCCTCTGTGCATCATAATGCGAAATATCATAGCAACCTATGAAAAAAATATTAGTTTGCTTTTTGCCCACGCCTATTCTCTTTCCGCTCTACATTGGATAATGTTAATTATATTTTAAAAATGCCGTGGCTGGCTAGTGAAAATGAAAATGAAAATGAAATAACTTTATTCAATGTAGGATAGCATTATCACTTATTGACGTCATGATCGGTCATTGTAAAAAAAAGAAATTTGCATAACGCAATTTTCTTCTCTTTATAACAATTTTGTATTGTCCTAATAGAAAACCGGCTCGGGCGGGATAAAAAAATAAAAATAAAGGCACTGCCTCGGGGCTGGCCAGGTTAATATTACACAGCACGTAACTTTACGCCACCACCATTTGTAAACGACATTTGTTTCAAATTGAAGTCAAGATTTCCAAAGCGTGTTATTTACATGCGTATAATTAACCGGACCCCCTGAACAGGAAAAACCCCCCAAAAAATAATATATATGTATAGGTATAGCCCAAAAATGGCTACATTAAAAAATATATATATAATAATAACAAAAAATTGCAGTAGATAAATCTACTTGTTTCGTCTAATAAAATATTTACTTTTAAATAATTCAATGATTGCAACACTTTAAGTACCTCGTTGTTTTGAATCGTTTGTGATCAAGGTTGGTATGATAATCGGTAAAGAGGAAAACGTCCACAAACATTGCTTCCTAAGAGTTGGCCTAGGTCAAGCTTATTACTGTGTGATTATTGACTTGATACAGAGTTAAGGCGAGTGTAGCCGTTAACGACCTCGACAGTGGCGCCACTTCACAAAAAAAATGATTTCTCTTTATACAAACCATCTATCAGAATATCCGATGCCCAAGTTTTTAGTATTATCCATAAGTAAAACTAGAACCTGCAAACTCAATTAAATATTCGCTGCAAGTAAAGTTATGGAAAAAGTGCCTTAAAAACGGCCACTTTTGGTATAAATTACCATAACTTAAATTACAGCGAATATTTAATTGAGTTTGTAGGTTCAAATTTTACTTATGGATAATACTAAAAACTTGGGCAACGGATATTTTGATAGATTGTTTGCATAAAGAGAAAATATTTTTTGTGAAGTAGCTCCACTGTCGAGGTCGTTCACAGGTACACTCGCCTTAAAATGCGAATATTGTTCTTAATAACTAGTTTCTACATTCCTACTATCGAAAGAATATAATAAATATCCTGTACATTTCACACAGCGCCATCTAGCTCCAAACTAAGCAAAGCTTGTACTATGAAACTAGACAGCTGATATTAATACATACATACTTTTTTAAAACACCCAGACTAAACAAAAATAAATTGAAAATTGACTTTACAAATATTTGTAACTTTTGGGGATCGAACCCACGACCCTCGGCGTAGCAGGCTGGGGTACTATCCGCTACGCCATCGGGCTAGTCTATATGCTGACAAATAAAAATTCAAATATTGTTTCTGTGCTGTATGTGTATGTAGGTTTAAACACTGTCACCAATAACATCAATGTGAACCTCTTATGAATTCTTATTCATTCATAAAGGTCAATCCACGCAGTATCTTTCTTTAGGTAAATATTTTAGTTTCCAGCCAGACAAAGTGGCTCGTAATAAATTAAATTTTATACCTTTGGCAATCAAATCTGATCTGATTTGGTTTTATATTGATTGTGGAAATATACTTTTAGCTTTTAACTTACCTATTTACTTACGAGTGGCGGTCACGCATCGGAAAGCGCAGCGTGCGAGGATTCCTACCTGGTGGATAAACTACCTTGTTCGGGTTGGGTGCATGCAGACCATGAAACTGAACAACTTTCCCCAAGAAACATATGTCTGGAAACGACAAAAACATATTGACCTCCAACACAAAATCATGATCAGCTGATTGCAAATACTTTAAAGTTTTGTTTTTTGACGTTTTCTGAAATATTTTTTCATGGAAAGTTGTTCAGTTTCATGGTCTGAGTGCACCCTATAAGTATGCGGAGAGCTGTCCCTTAATACACCGTGCATATGATTGCTACATACTTTTAATTTGAAGAAATGATTTTACTGTAGGAAACAAACATAAGTAATAAATAATGTTGTTCCGGTTTGTAACCAGCACCAATATAGATCATGTTATATCAGAGGACATTACTCATAATGACAAATGTTTATATTATTATACATCACGATGTCAGATAAATTACATGTTATATATTTACATGATATAGGAACCGCAGTACGTATATAATAAAATAAAGACTAATTGATATAAAATAACTGCAGGTAGTGCCTAAAATATGTTGATGTATTTAAAATATTTATAAAAATACATACAAACATACATATATCACGCCTATATCCCTTGCGCGGTAGGCAGAGCGTAATCGGCCGTAAAAAAGACATTTATGCCACGTCCTAAAACATCTGAAGGTCATTCAGAAGATTGTGTATCACCATAGTGGCAGGTTGTCAGCCCATCGCCTAAAATTGCAACATACATGTAACCCTCCAACCCATTCGTCGCCTCTTACGACACCCACGGGAATCAAATGGGTTGATGCTATTCTAAGCCGGCATAACACGCCAAGTTGATAAAAATACTGTAACTTAATCTTATCTAAGTAATCATAATTTTTGTAAATTGATTTATGGAATACTAGCGGCCCGACCAGCGGTTTCACCCGCTGCTATCCGTTTAATCGCGGAAAAAAGAACTTTTTTCGGCATGAATTAAACATAAACACCTTTTTCTTAAATCACTCTATCTACTAAAGAAAACCGTATCAAAATCCGTTGCGTACTTATGAAGATATAAGCATACATACATAGTGACACTAGAAACGACTTTATTTTATACTAGTGATTATCCTAGGCTAGTCTGTTTTCTACGTGTTAAGACTGGTTTCACTTATCTTACTATACAATAGAGGGTGGCCCGATGGGTCATGATACTGAGGGGTATCCGAATCACCCCCGTTCGTTCCGCCATTTCTAGTAGTATTCGAAATATACAACTTTTATAGTTGTATAAGTAAAACTCAACTTTACTATATAGGTATACAAGGTGTTAAGAAAAGTACTGCGTTTCTTTCAAGGAATAAACCGGGCGAACCAGCCCATGAAACTGAAAAACTTTCTCCAAGAAACATTGGTCGAAACAAGAAAAAAAAATTAGACCTCCCTTACAACCAGTCTTGGTCGGCTGCTGCATTTTGTATGGGAGGTCTAATTTTTTTTCATATTTCGACCTATGTTACCTGGGGAAAGTTTTTCAGTTTCATGGGCTGGTTCATTCCTTGAAAGGAACGCAGTTTTTTCCTAAAACCCTGTATACGTAAGTAAGATTTTCTTAAAAATAATATAATATTATTTTATGAGCGATGAAATATCATTAGGTAAAGGTATAAAATTTATCAGGTTCCTGTCAAGTATTGTAAACTGGTTAGGTGTTTCTACTGATAGCGAAAAACGATGATATCTACTTACTTCTTTTTAATTAAAAAATGATTTATAATTGTTCTTAATCGTCTAAACCAGGTGTGCTTTTGCCTCATTATAATAATTAATTGATGGGGGGATACAGCGCGAGCAAGATTTGTAAACCAGTTTTATTTAGACAATTACAGCCATGCGATACCCACGGGAAAGAAATGGGGTGATGCTATTCTCAGCCTACATTACACTGCTGCTGTAAGAATTAATTTTAAACAATGGATGGAACAAAATCACAAAAAAACGACGTTTCCATATTTTGAGTCTAAGATGAATTCAATTTCAATGTCACGTCATACGAAAAAAAAACAACTTTTATACAAAAGATAGCAAGGACCTATAGATATTAGATATTTCATATCTCGATCTGAATCAAAAAAGTTGTTCAGTTTAATGGACTTATTTACTCCAAGAAATATTTCCAATAATTTTGTACACCATGTATATAGGGTGAACTTTTATTAGTGACCGATAGCGAAAACTCAAGATAGGCTGGTGATACGGAACAACTATTCATAACGAACGTAGGTCAAAATACGAAAAAAAATGGGTCTCTCATAAAAAATTGGCGATTAGTTGCAAACTAACTTATCGGCAATTACCACGGAAACTCGAAATATTTTGTCATATTTCAACTATGTGCCATTGGAAAAGTTGTTCCCTATCACCACACCGTCTTGATATTTTGCAATCGGTCACTAGTAATATGTCAACCTATATTAAAATACAAAATTATAATTGATTTACTGGTAGTGCAACTAATCCCTAGTTATATAAAATCAGATAAAATCAAACGATCCTTTTGTCTTGAAGTAAATAGTGGGCCATAATAAGCTTGATATATTGTTTTACATTGTTGCGTACTCTACCGTTTCTAATAACCATGCATTATCCGTTAACTTTACACGATTTGTAGTTTAATAAATTATTTACAAAACCGATACGGTGAGCGGTTTAAGTTAATTATAATAAAAACTATTATCAACTTCTCGGTAGCCAATTAGGAATATACAGGTACTAGATTTCTGCCCAGCGGTTTCACCTGCTACCACTAATTTTTCCGTGGTAATAAGGTGTTTTACATACATACAAGACTGGCTTATGTGTAATTCCGGGTTATACTATACCTGTGTTCCAAATTTCATCCAAATCGGTCAAGCCGTATGAGCGTGAAGAGGTAAGAAACATACATACACACACACAAACTGTCAGATTTATACCTCTAATATTAGTACGGATGTTAAAAACGTCAGTAGATCTAATTTGTAAACCATCAATACGTGATTAAACGTTTCATAGAAGAATAATCATTAAGATAATAAGATTTCGCGTCTCGCCCTTTTACAATGTTGGTATCTTTCGATAAGGATGAAACTGCAAAGGTATATCCGTGCATGCATGGCTTAGAATAGCATCACCTATGTCTTCTCCACGGGTGTCGTAAGAAGCCGCTAAGGGATTTAAAGGTATGTATAACAATTTCAGGCGACAGGCTGACATCCTGTCAGTAAGTATTACACGTTTTTTCTGAAACGACCCTCAAATATTTGTATGATGTTGCGACAGCAACCGTATATATACGGCCGTTAACGCTCTGCGTACCCTGCAAGGGATAAAGGCGTGATATGATATATCCATAAAATCAGTAGGTCTGTCCGCATCATTAAGAGCCACAACAGTCCACTGCTGGTATAAAGTATTTCTGTCAATCAAACTTCGCAAGCAACCATTATCTGAAAACTGAAGTTTGTGTTCTAGGTAGGTGACCTCTGTATTTTCAGACTTAGCTTGAGACAGACAAAAATAAGATTAGTCTTATCGTGTCTTTTATTTTGAGATAGATAAGTGTATGTTATCTGCTTCAAGGAGATTTTTGTTACTATGTAGTTTCTTTTTGTGATGTTTTATAAGAAAATATATAAAATATTTACTCAGTCCAAGTGGGTATTAAAAATAATGTAAACAAACCAGATAAAGAGGGACAACATTATGTCCTGCAACAAACAACTGTCACTCAGCCATGTAACACAGAAACACTGTTTACTTACATACATAAATAACGCCTATATCTCTTCCAGGGTAAGCAGAGCGTTAACGGCCGTTAAATGGATATTAATTCCCCTTGGTAAAAGTCATTAAGAACCTTCCTCTTGAATGACTCCATCTAATTAAAAAAACCGTATCAAAATGTTTGCGTAGATAAAAAGATCTAAGCATACATTGGGACAGCGGAAAGCGACTATATTTTATACTAGCGCTGGTTTCACTCGCTGCTAACAGTTTTCCCGCGGGAATAAGACATTTTGATATAGTCTATGTCAAACGAGGACAATGTAGGGTTCAAATGGTAAAAGATTTTTTCAAATCGGTCTAGTCTAGTAGTTTCGGAGCCTAATCAATTCAAACAAACTATCAAATCTTTCCTCTTTTTACATACATACATACATATATCACACCTATAATCCCTTGCGGGGTAGGCAGAGCGTAAACTGCCGCATAAAACGGACATTTACGCCACGTCTGACAAATATTTGAGGGTCATTCGGAAAATTATGTATCGCTATAGTGACAGGTTGTCAGCCCATCGCCTAAAATTGCAATACACACCCTCAAATCCCTAAGTCGCCTCTTACGACTCCCACGGGCAAGAAATGGGGTGATGCTATTCTTAGCCGGCAACACACGGCGTAAGTCCTCTTTTTAATATTAATTAATGTAGACTATGTAGTTATACCTAATTGCCTGCTTGTATAGCACGTTGACACCGTCCATCTTGTATATTTTATGATATGTATCGTATTTTTATTTTCAATACATTCTAATTTACAAAGTAAATATAAATACATTATAACAAGTAAGCGCAAAATGGCGAATCATGTTTTCGCCCGCTAATACCTACGTATTTATTTATAACATAATAGAGGTTTATTTTTAAAGTACACTTAGAGACGTGCATCACGTTTTTGCGCAAAGCAAAATGATAATTTGCAAAATCACCTTATCTTATGTGCTAATTGAAATACGCTTATCACGATGTTGCCTGGATTTTTTTATAAGTTTGTTTATTTATTTTCAGGTACATTCCCTCCTAAATGAACGTGACTGCGTAAGTAAATACCTTTTAAATGCGACCAAAATATACGTATTAAGGTGTTACTTATGATGTAAAAGCCTGACTTAGACTTGCAAAGTATTCATTTCAAATATCACATTTTTATATATTTCTTTACTGTTTCCTTCGAACTGAAGTTAGTTGGTTGCCGCCGAGTTGCCTCCATGTTCCTTTACATATCTTTTCTAGTACAATTTCCTAAATTAGATATTGTAACGGTATTTCTCTTGTTTCGAGGTCGAAAAAACCGTAAAAGCTCACTGATTGGCTGCTTCTCTCTGGTGCAGCGTGAATGAAAGGGACAAACTTTTCAGGCGAATCAGGACCTTGGCTTCCACCTCGTAGCACTGCTACGCGCGCGCTACGCTGTAGCTGTTTGCATCTAACCACAGGTTGGGATAGATGGACAAATGTTCAATTCTTCTCACGTTATAGTTTCTTTATGTTTGTATCATTCTAATGTAAAACTAATACCAAATTGACATGAATATGACATAATAAATTAAATTCTATTTATTATGTCATATTCATGTCAATGAACAAAAAAAGAACACACATTAATTTGTCTAAAGATTTTTAAAGATACTATAATCAGGTGAAATGGAAGAAAACTTGTTTTGTCTTACCACAGACGGAACTTGAATCTGCGACTTTCGCCATTAGTACAAACGACGCATCTAACGAGCTTGGCTACCGCGATTAATTCTAGGAGTAGTTATAAACTAGTCCCAGCGACTAATTCTTTCCTCACCGATTGAAAGTAACCGAAGCGATGAAAACCCGCGATAAATTATCATCAATCGTAGCACTTCTGTCGTAGAACCGACGGACGGTGGAGTAAGCGAGTTTTCGAGTGGACGCATGCCTCGGCAAGCGTAGCGTTGAACGAGCTCCTTGACTAGTACTAGTCTCCTTGACATTGACTATATGGACCTCTGACTTTTAAAGGCTACATACATACATACATACATAAATCACGCCTATATCCCTTACGGGGTAGGCAGAGCGTTACCGCCCGTAAAACGGATATTAACACCACATCTGACAGAAGTTTGAGGGTCAATTAGATAATTGTGTATCACTATAGTGACAGGTTGTCAGCCCATCGCCTAAAATTGCAATACACATCCCTCGAGTCCCTTAGTCGGCTCTTACGACACCCATGGGTAAGAAATAGGGTGATGCTATTCTAAGCCGGCATCACACGGCGAAAGGCTACTGGATGGGAAACCAGAGATCGTACCTTATGGCGTACCCTGGGGGATGCTTACGCCCAGCAGTGGACTGCAATAGGCTAATGTACATGCATCAGATATTGTAGTTACATACATTGCATATAGTTATTGCTGGGAGCAGCACCGACTGGCTCTTGTAAGGCTTTATTTGAGAATTCTGTCTTTCCCTTGTTTGTATGTATACGAAATGTCGATATTTGTAAAGCAGAATAGTCACCTCTACAGGTCTACTATTAATCTGTACCCTTCTAGAAGCACAAGGTATTACAACCGAATTGATCATGGAGATCGTACGAAATCTGCGGGATTTAAAAATAACTGCAATTGCATGCCAATATGTATAGTATATACAATAAAATCCCAAATAATATAAAAGAACTTCCTCTTGACAAATCTAAAATTTAAGTAATTTCTATAGTTTAAGTGAATATTTCAGTTTTAATTTTGTTTGTTTGTGATTGTGGATTGGTTTATGACATGTAGATATTTCATAATTAATTTGTTATTTTATGACATATTGTATTATTTTAAATTTGCATTATACGATATACGTGACTGAAAATGTAGAATTTTAATTTTAAGCCTATCATCTGCAATACTGTGTCATTTTCTTGGCGAATAAACGTCTGAATCTGAATCAAAATTAACATTATCAACAATTTTATTAAATGTTTAGAGAAGACTGATCAACTTACCAATTAGTTGCTTTATTTTATTAACAAATTACATCAAAAAGAACGTCGACGTTGTAATGGTTACTAAAAAGCTTTAAATTTCTTAAATCTAATCCCAAAAAAGTAACTAAAGTCGGTAGGAATTGTGCTCTGACGCTTGATATCGACTAATCTTTATTGATGTATGAGTAATAGGGTTTCCCATGGTAATGTGTTGCATTAAGGTTGTTCACTCGCGTGATCAACTTTATGCGTATTAAATATTTGATTATTAATGAATAAATACAATGTTGTTACGCGGTTAATTCAGTGCTTTTGCTAATTTCACGACATTTTGCTATTTAGCATCAAGTCAGTTGTGAAATGAAATAAGCGACATGCTAAAATGACAGACAAGTTAATTGCAGACTGACTGTCAGTTATAGGTTGTTTACGAGACAGTATAAAAAGAACATACTTCCGTACCTTATACGAAAATCTGCTCATAATATAAAAAATTTGCAGGTAGTTTGCATTTAGGCGACCTTACAAGTATTTCTTTGTACCTTTGTATTTCATTGTGACGAAAATGGAACCACATTATTTCACCACTTTGAAATAAAAGCAGAATCTTCCCAATATACGTTTTCACAAGATAAAAATGCTGTAAACTGTAATATTGTGCAACTTTTATCCTATTTACTCTTTCTAACACTTCTTTAATAAGCTAGAAGAAATTCTTTTAGAAAGAAGCAGTATGCCTGATCTTACCTCAAATTTTTCAATTTTTTCTAGTGATCTGTGTTTATGTATTTTCTTGTGTACAATAAATTGGGAAGCAAATAAATAACATGACTTTAAGCATACATATCGTGTTTGCATCATGACATGACATGACCAGCCAGTTCCAGACATTTTTCACCACAAATCACGACATATCTCGTGGGAATACAATTATTATAATTTGTTGAACGACTGTAATAAAGTGCTGCTGGCGTCATAAGGTAGGTACAGTCGGCGACAAATAAAGATTTTAAATACGCACATAAATACACACATCACACCTTTATCACTTGCAGGGTAGACAAAGTGTCAATGGCTGTGAAAATAAGGTCGTTATCGCTTCGTCTGTCAAATTTTTGAGAGCCGATTACAGTTTCTTATACACATGAAACCTTCGAGTTTCTTAGTCGCCTCTTAAGAGACCCACAGAAATAAAATAATTGTATCCTACATTGAAAAAAATAAATTTAATTTTCAAATAGGTTGATGCTTTTCTATACTGCATGGCATAGGATAAATACCAGCTACCTACGTAAATAAAAAACTTCGCTAGGCCTTAGGCGAATGCAAAACATGTGACTTCAGACACGAGTATGAGAAGCATTTGCTTCCTTATAAGGTAGCTATTTATATCATAATAGGTTTGTTACAATTATGTTGTATTGTTATTGTAATAAACCTTTGACACACGCACATTTTTGATTTGTGAACACGATGTAAACTTCTCGGTATTTGACATTGTTATCCATACCAATATTATAATTCTGAGAGTTTGTGTGTGTGTATGTATGTTTGTTACCTCTTCACGCTAAAACGGCTTGACCGATTTGGATGAAATTTGGAACTCAGATAGACCCCGGACTATCACATAGGTCACTTACCGCGGGAAAACAACTATGACCACGGGAAAATGAGTGGTAGCGGGTGAAACCGCTAGGTGATTAATCTCTAGTTGATTAATAATATTCGATATGCGTTGTGGCTTCATCAAAGCTGAACATAAAATTCTGTTATCATAATAATGGCATCAGTTACAGGTACAAAAATAATATAGGTAACAGCTGATTGTCAATGCAGTACCAAAGTTGAAAGTAGATAAGTTAGGCCCTATTAAATCCTGAAGGGTATCCCTGGGGTACGCGGTCTACACATTGGTACAAATTGACAAGCGAATAAATTTTACTACCCACGTACCCATACGGCTATCCTTTCAGATATCTGAACAGGTTTTTATTGAGCCAACTGTACCAATTTGATTTAATATGTGGTTCGAGACAGGATAAGGTCGGTTATGTAGAGTAGCGGTGCGGAACACAAGGGAATTTATCAGCAGGTACACCTTAAGAACACTTGTCGTTATGTTGTGAGATGGCACTAGTAGTTTATCTTAGTTTTCCCATACCAGGTTTTCTTTTGAAACCTGAATGAGATATTTTGAAATCAAGTGAAATTTTACTAGTGACCGATATTGAAAACAGAGTACTAAATAAGTAAGAGGTCGAAATATGACACAAATATTTCGGATTTCCATAGTAACTCAAATCAGCTTATTGGAAATTTGGTATGGGAGGTCCATTTTATTTTTTCCATAATTCGACCTATATTCCTTGGCAATAGTTGTTCCTTATCACCAGCCCGATCATCTGGGTTTTCGCTGTCGCTCACCAGTAAATTTTTCTTTACGTAATCTAAGTCTAGTTTCAGCAGGTACCTTTTGAACCCTAGCATGGTTAGTGGGAACTAAAGTGGTTATGGTTAGTGTTGAAATATATTAATTGCATAATTTAATCACATTATTTAAATACTGTTACATCACATGCATTTGCCGTGTGATGCCGGCTTAGAATAGTATCACCCCATTTCATTCCCGTGGGTGTTGTAAGAAGCGACTAAGGGACTCGAGGGTGTGAATTGCAATTTTTGGCGATGGGCTGAGAACCTTTTACTATGGCGATACAGAATTTTCCGAATGGCCCTCAAATGTTTGTCAGACGTGGCGTAAATGTCTGTTTATACGGCCGTTTACGCTCTGCCTACCCCGCAAGGGATTAAAGGCGTGATAATATGTATGTATGTATGTATAACTTGGCGATAGTTGTTCCTTATCACCAGCCCGATCATTTGAGTTTTCGCTGTTGCTCACTAGTAAATTTTTCCCTTTGTAATGTAATTCTAGTTTCAGCAGGTATTTTTTGGTACCTAGCATGATTAATCGGAACTGTTGAAATATAAAAAATGCGTAATTTAAACACTGTTTCATAAGCACTCACTTTTAAAATTTATTTAATTATTACTTGTACAACTTGTGGCGTATGTAATTAAAAACCTCCTCTAATTTATCCCACCAAAATTTCCATCAAACACAGTTAATTAATATATTTCCAGCTACTGTTTCTAATGACCTTTCAATTAATACAGGCAATCCATTAGTATTGCAATGAAATGAAGATGACTGGTTTTTATACAACGAATACCAAAGTCGGAAAGAGAATGATAATGAGAGATTGCTGTTAAGGTCAATTTGAAGAGAATGAATGAAAACCTTTTACCTTATACTCATTTGTGAAATGTATTTAAAAATCTATCGCATGCCTGTTAATAATTGTATTATTTATTGGCAAGGCAGGTAAAAGATACAGTTAGTAATATTACACATCAGTTTGGCTTTATTTCAGCTTAAACCCAAATTTATATATTTTTTAAGCACTCGCTATTACATTTATTACATATCATTAATTTATAGTTTATCAAATGGACCGTTTGTCATCAAGACTTTGTTATGAACTCTATAGATTTGTATAATTACATACCTACCTTAACAAAATATTACTCAAATTGAACACAAAAATAATAAATAACTCACTTGTTCGTTATTTGTTTATTGTAAAGCGTAAAAGGTAAGTAAGTAGATAGGTAAATGACAGGCCAATGCTCATGTGTCATTTTTGACTGAACAAACAAACTTCTAATGTCATATTTTGTGTGGAAGAATTCGAAAACATGTGACGTTAACCGGCTCTGCCCTTCGTCATATCGGTGAGTAATGGACAAGAAAAATATTCAAGTGTCCTTTGTAATATCAGTCGTAAAAAAAACCTAAACGTAAGTAGGTAAATGGAAATTAAAAAATAATCATGTATTTCATTGTGCGTAGAAGCAGGTATCTTGAAAAAATCTAAGTAGGCATAAATGTACTAGTAAATGATTTTATGACACTTGTCAATCGTTAAAGTAAACTTTATTATCTGGATGGTATATACGGGGTGTAAGGGACAGCCCTCCGAATACTGATAGGGTGCATGCAGACCATGGCACTGAACAACTTTCCCCTAGAAACGTATGTCAGGAAAAGACAAAAAAATTCGACCTCTCATACAAAATCACAATCAGCTGACTGCATTTACTATGAGAAGTCCATAAATTTTAGGCGTTTCCTGAAATATTTTTAATGGAAAGTTGTTTAGTTTAAACTTTTGGCGTTTCCTGAAATATTTTTTAATGGAAAGTTGTTTACTTACATGGTATGAATGCACTCTACCATTATTCGGAGGGCTGTCCCTTACACCCAGTATATTGTAAACTGTCCGCATTGTAAGTAATATCTTTGTCACGATTTTGCATGCTCCCGAGAATTTTTTGCAAGTATCGTGTAACCTGGCCATTACCGGACACCTTCGGCGTTTTATTTTCTTTAATTAGGTTTTTCCAGTAATTTGCCTTATTAAGAACAATAATCTTCTACAAATCAATTTGAATCCGTGGAAATGTTAATAGCAATTAGGTACCTATTGAATATTGGTATCTAAGAAGCGCCTTGCCATTTTTTTATTATAGAATTGAGTGGATTTCTCAAGCGGAAATTTTTCATGTCCTCGCTGAAAACGAGGTGACGCTTTGCAGATGTGACTATGATATATTTTTTTCTAAATATATGACATTTGTTCCGATATGAAGCCATATAAATAATGTTTGGAAAGTTATAATTTTTTTAGATAAAAATTAGTAAGTGTCGAATTTCAATGTTCGGTGGCTTGTCCCCAATCCCTTTTTTACAACATATTCATCGCTCAGGAAAATTGTGTCCAACATATTTAGGAAAATTAATTTTGATTATGTTAAGGATGAGTGACCCTACGAGATATTATTAAAAATTAAATTTTTAGACGAATAGTTTATGAACTGTGGCAAAACTAGATTTGTCCCAGCAAAAATAGCAATATCGGTGGTAATTTTGTTTCGACGCTTCCTGCTCATACTGTTGGGTATATCCAGGCCTAAAACCCCTCCCCTGCTAGGATCAGCCGAGCACTCATGCGCAGTGTAAACGGTTGTGCACTACCTCCTAGCGTCTTCCCGCTAAAAATGAAAGTACATGATTTCAGTTTACTCGGAACAAAATTTTGCAATTTCGGTGCTCGGGATTAAAATGATTCCTCAATGTTTAAAAATATAACAGTCATGCATTCTTAATAGCCTTTAGGAACACTTTTGAGATATAAATCGCAAACTGGAATAACCTTGATACTTTTGTATATTTGTTAAATAAAAGACTAGCTTTCAATTTCGGTGGGCACATTTCGGTGGCTTTTTTGGCTGCTAGAAGCCCACCGAAATTGCAAAGCTCCACCGAAATTGCTCAATTGATACAAATTACAAACATATTTAGAAATATCACGCTTACACTCCTTGCGGGGCATACAGATCGAAAAAGCCTGTAAAATGCGGTCGCTATAGGTCGTTTGTTTGACAATAAAATTGCGGTTATTTCAAAAAACCAAAATCTGCGTCGTAAAAGAATACTAAGGGATAAATACATTTAGGGGAATGGACAACAGCGTTCCCTTTGAATGCAAAATTTTGTGCTGCGCTCGCCTATCCTAGCTCGTGGCCGTCCAGCCCGGCGATCCCTCGTGGCCCTCCAGCCCGGCGATCCTCGTGGCCCTCCAGCCCGGCGATCCCTCATGGCCCTCCAGCCCGGCGATCCCTCGTGGCCCTCCAGCCCAACGCTCCCTCATGGCCCTCCAGCCCGGCGCTCCCTCGTGGCCCTCCAGCCCGGCGCTCTCGTGAGGTCTTACTGCACGGCGATCCCTCGTGACCCTCCAGCCCGGTGCTCCCGTGAGGTCCTACTGCCCGGCGATCCCTCGTGGCCCTCCAGCCCAACGCTCCCTCGTGGCCCTCCAGCCCGGCGCTCCGGCGAGGTCTTACTGCACGGCGATCCCTCGTGGCCCTCCATCCCGGCGCTCTCGCGAGGTCTTACTGCACGGCGTTCCCTCGTGGCCCTCCATCCCGGCGCTCTCGCGAGGTCTTACTGCGCGGCGTTACCTCGTGGCCCTCCAGCCCGGCGCTCTCGCGAGGTCTTACTGCACGGCGTTCCCTCGTGGCCCTCCATCCCGGCGCTCTCGCGAGGTCTTACTGCACGGCGTTCCCTCGTGACCCTCCAGCCCGGCGCTCCCGCGAGGTCCTACTGCACTGCGTTCCCTCGTGGCCCTCCAGCCCGGCGCTCTCGCGAGGTCCTACTGCACTGCGATCCCTCGTGGCCCTCCAGCCCGGCGCTCTCGCGAGGTCTTACTGCACGGCGTTCCCTCGTGGCCCTCCATCCTGGCGCTCTCGCGAGGTCTTACTGCACGGCGTTCCCTCGTGACCCTCCAGCCTAGCGCTCCCGCGAGGTCCTATTGCACTGCGATCCCTCGTGGCCCTCCAGCCCGGCGCTCCCGCGAGGTCCTACTGCACTGCGATCCCTCGTGGCCCTCCAGCCCGGCGCTCTTGCGAGGTCTTACTGCACGGCGATCCCTCGTGGCCCTTCAGCCCGGCGCTCTCGCGAGGTCCTACTGCACGGCAATCCCTCGTGGCCCTCCAGCCCGGCGCTCCCGCGAGGTCCTACTGCACTGCGATCCCTCTTGGCCCTCCAGCCCGGCAATCCCTCGTGGCCCTCCGGCCCGGCGCGTCGCGAGGTCCTCCTGCTCAGTCACTGATACACCCGTCAGTGATAGCCGAAGACGTGGCTACTATTTGTAGTCGCAGGTATCAGTTGATTTGTCGACCGGCAGGTGCTAACAGGTGTGGACGGCTGCCGTTAACAGAGGTCTACGGCTATCTTCAACACAATGCCACCCATTTGTAAGCAGCCAAACAAGGCATCTGACGCACAATTGCAACTTCGGTGGCACAAACCCAATTTCGGTGGCATGAATTCAATTTCGGTGACAAGGCAATTTCGGTGACCCAAATAACACACCAAATACTATTGTTACATATTTTCCTGTTAATATCCATACATACATAAATCACGCCTATATCCCTATCCCTGTTAATATATTATATTCAATATGAGTATCTTTTGCTATACAGCTACAAAAAAATCAAAAAAGCAGAAAATTTAAAAGTCCACCGAAATTGACAAAATATGCAGTTGTTGAAAATGACTCAATTATTACCAAACCAAATATATCGACAGTGGAAAGGCAAAATCGCTAAAGCGCCACTTTGGTCGAAAATGAGTTATATATATCACGAAGATCAGCGATTTTTTCTGCGTCGATCTGTTTAGATTTCGTGCGAATCTGAGCACTTTTGTGGCGCTTAAGCGGCTCAATTTTTCGTAAGTTTTGATAGGTCATATCGCTGAAGCGACGTAAATTTTTGTGTATTTTGTACAATTGGCGTTTACACCCCTTCATGATTTGTTGAATCGAACGTTAGCGATCTATGATTCCCAATAAAACAATAAAAAAATAGTATTAGCGTTTTTTGATTCCTCTTTTACTACGTCACTATGGAGATAAGTGATTTTAAATTATTGTATTAATATGCTTATTAGCAGTTTAGCGATTTTACTCTAACGCCAATAGCTATCAGACTGGCGCTTTAGCGAAAATGCTGGCAGCATTTCATTTCAAGTTCAGCAATAAGTAAAATTTACGAATGTGTTTGAGTTATGCATTGATATTTTAGCGAAATCAGAAGAGTGGTAAAAAAGTCTTTTAGATAAATAAGTCTTAATGTAACTGGCAATGCAAGCCTCACTTGCATTTTAGTGGTTTTTATGAACAATAAGATTATTAAGAAATTGATAGAAGCAAATACACCCGCACTTCCTCGCATATCCATGTGTGCGTTAAGTCACGTGATCGCACCGAACAAGTCACAACTCGTCGGTTACCCTACCGCTCAGTTCGCGGGTGCAGGCGCCACGGCGAGGAAGTGTGTTTAGTGCTCGTATTTTTTTGCGTTAATGTCAGATTTACAGCTTTTTTCTACTGGGATATGGTGAGGTAAGTAAAATAATTTCTGCTTTATCTCTTGGTTTGAACATCGGTTATTTTGAACCAGTAAATTCAAAATTAATGAGAACATGTTGAAGTTAATTTATATATAAGTTTTGAGGGCTTGTAGCGTAACATTTAGGCAGAAGGATTAAGTATTCTACTAAGGCAATAATAATTATTATGTTGTGGTTGCTTTCTTACACTCCGCTGGGCTGGTAATTTGCGCTCACAGCGTGACACCGTCGAGCTCATAGCATGCCGCCGCCGCATAGAGGTCTATAGTACATACAATTTCACACATATTATTATGTACTAAAATAGACCCGCGGTACGCCACTAGCCCGGCGCCAGTACTGCCTTTATAGTATAAATAAATAACCTGGACAATTTACACAGCGCCATCTAGCCCCAAACTAAGCAAAGCTTGTACTATGTGAAATAGATAGCTGATATAAATACATACATACTTTTTTTTGTAAATAAATACTTATTATACATAGAAAACACCCAGACTAAACACAAACATTTGCAAATTAACTTCACAAATGTTTGTGCCTTGTGGGGGTCGAACCCACGACCCTCGGCGGAGAAGGCAGGAGAAGTAGCCGCTACGTCATCGGGCCAGTACTGTATAGGCCTCTCTCTATTGAGAGTATTTGCCATACTTAACAAGGTTGGCAGACGGATAGACGAGCACAGTGCAAGGTATTGTAATGACAGGGCACGCTGCTGCCTATTCCCTGGGTTAATCTCTTAGTCGTGCCAGTAGACTCAATGCATGCCGTTATAGAGAAAAGTGTCGCCAATATGATTATTTGGGCACCATCACAATGGACAACAGTATTTAGCCTCGCGAGAAAAATACCTGGACCTTATGAAGTATCGGTTTTAACCCATAAAGACTTTGAAACTTGGGATGCAGTGACTGACAAATATTTCAAAGGCAATTTGGTGGGAAAGATTAGTAAAGTTCGTACAGCTATTATGAAAAAGTCTAAATTGGATACAATTTCTATCAAATACAGTATGGCAGCAGACGCAGAGGCTGAAATTATAGACATAATCGAAATTTATCGTCGCTCATTTTTTTTTCTATGACTAGCCTTACTTATTTAAAGTTATGGTTAAATACATGTCATCATAAAAATCGAAACACTTCAATTTTAATTGTTAAAGAAAATTCAAAACCTATGAAAATTTGATTTGTATTCAGAAAAATAACCTTTTGATTTGATGCACTTACATACCTAAACACACTTCTGTGTGAATCTTATTTTAAACTCGCAAGGTGTTTCGATTTTTTAATGCTGTGTCATAATAGCTTGGTGCTGAATTTTACGTACAAAATGCTGTGATTTATGATAGATAGATAAGATAAGATTTGTTATTTTTTCATACTACTTAGCTACTAATAAAACTAAGTCATACTTAATAAACTACTAGGTTATTTATTACGTATAATAAGAAATACTGTGAGTTTTATGTAAACTGACACCTAAAAAATTTATAGATCAGAAGACTTTTGATTGAGACTCATTCGTCATTAAAAAAAACCAAATAGCTTCCTGAATAAATGATTATAAGAAACATTTTGTTTGTTTTATTAAACTGCTTTTATTAAAAAATAACATAAAATATTAAAATAAATTTCACTTTGCACATATTCATTTCAGTTCTATAAAAAAATAATGGACAAAAGTCATCACTTCTGAAAAATTCCCAATAATTTCATGTTGATAAGCTTTTTTTAGAGTCAAAAATAAATAATTATTGTCTTGATTAGTAATTATTTTTATAAATTTAAAGAAATATTACTTCATAAGGCTATTTTTCTTGGTTGTAATATACGTTATAAGTATTTATCAGTAAAATTTGTACTTCTTTAATTTTTATATTAGGTTGCTTAGTAATTTTATATTACTATGAATAACAATATTGTTTTATATTTGTTATAAACGTTTTTGTGTTTGAACAATGTTTTGGTCGTTTAGCGATTTTTACCTGACTGTATATTTTGAAAGAATTAAGTAATTATCGCTTAAGCGACACCTAATTCGGATACCAATGACGCTGCGTACAATTGAAAAATAGTGATATACGAAACACATTATTTTAGAAATATAATTTTATTTTTATCTATTTAATGCCCATAGAAAAAAAGATATGATTTTTTTTGCCAAAAAAAAAACTTTAATCGTTGTTTTTCTAAAACTACCAAAGTGGCGCTTTAGCGATTTTGCCTTTCCACTGTCGATATATATTTTTTTATTTTTAACCTATATATTCAATACTTCGTCTAACCAGCACCTATAACCGTGAAACTTTAGTACCTACTTCGCATTCATAGAGGCAAATAAGTACAGATAATTATTTTTCTGAGTGACGGGCCTTGGACATAAATTTTGGAAGTTGCACACTTTCTTCTTTGGATTTTAGATACCAAAAAGTACTTAGTAATTAAACACATTCCTATAAAAATACATTCTGTATGAAACTAAATACGTATTTCGGAAAATAAAATAAGAATTAGAAAAAATTTTAGTACTTGCCATGACTTGAAGCCGGAACCGTGGGGTACTGTCCCACTGCTCTGCCAACTGAACTACCGGCGCCCCGACTGACCCTTGCCAATTTTTCAAACTGTATGTACTCGTCTCGAAGCGATGTATAAGCGACATCTAGTATAAGTTATTGTAACGAATACTATGGTGAGTCTACAATTAATAATAGTGTGAATGTGAAGGTAAAATAAAAGATTACGTTTTTATTCGAAAAGTTTTATTAAAAAGTAAAAGAGTGTTGTCAAATAAAGTTACAAACTCAACTACGTCATAATCAAAGTAAAGTAAGTGCTTCATTATTCGTTAATTTGAGTATATCCGTCATTCTCATCAAACTCAAAATCGATCCCTCCTGAAAATCCATCAACATCATCTTCAACGCTATCATCTGATGTTAAGTTCTTGTAAAAACCTTGGTCATCTCTAGGTATTAAATGCATAAGACCCTTGAGATCTTGCAATTTAGGTGTCGGTATTGGTTTTCCTGTTGGCCACAGTGGGTCCATCAATTCTTTTCTTAGAACGATTTGTCTACCTCGGGTATTCTTTTTTATGTTAACTACTGTGTATTCTGTTTTTTCATCTAAATCTGGTCTCATAAAAATAGAAAACATGTCCTCTTTTTTCAGCACAATTTCTTTTGTTTTGAGCCACGATATCTTAGATCCATCGACTGCTTTTTTTCTATTGGTCACAAGACTTTCAAGCTTAGATGAAGAAACAAAATCATTTTTCTGCATTCGGTGAACACGCATGGGTTTTTTTTGTTTGCAGTGTTTCATTACTTCCATGTAATCTTCTGGCGTATATAATCTTTGCTGTAGTTTTAGGGCACATTCAATCCTACCAAAATCAGTATCATTTGGCAAAAAACTGTGACCTGACTCAAGAAATCTTAGACTTATCTTCTCTAAGGTTGGGTGGCTATGCAGTAACGCCTTTAGCATCAAAGTTAATTTTATGTTTCTATTTTGTCCTCCACATGAGTCGCTCCAAAATATGACGTGTTTTACATTGGGTTTTAGTCCTTCTAACAAATGTTTTATTAGGCAAGATCCCACTTCTTGAGCACCGCGTCCAGCTTCTCCTTCTACCCAAACATTACAATGAGCTTGGTCGTCGCTACCGGAATGTATTCCTAAATTATATACCCACAACTGTCTTTTATAAAACACAATGTTTGTAGAAATGCGCGGAAGTGGTAAAGTTTTCTCCAAATCAAATGTCAAAGTTTCAGTAAATTCATCAGTTTTAGCAAATACCATGTCTGTTTTTAACTGAGACTGCAAATCTTTTGCAAATTTCAAATGCGCGGTATGCGCTTTATCAATTTTGACTTTGTCTTCTTCAGATGCATTAGTTTTCTGACTTTCAAAGGAGTCACATTTATTGCACGTGTCTTTCTTTAAAGGCTTGGTACGAAGATTAAACCTAGTGACAAATATTTGTTTGGCTTTTTCAAACGAAATTGTAGGCATTTGAACTAAAGCTGCTTCTTTACAGTACAGGTCATAGATTTTATGAAACGTCATGTCAGGTTTCAAAAATTTTGCATCATTGACTTCATTCCGCCTATAATGCGATGTATAAGTTGGCAGCTTCTTAAAAATATTAATGAAAAAACCGACCTGTTCTGGAGGCACTTTGTTATGCCCTGCTTGTGCACCACGCCTATCTGTTATATGATCATCTGACCGCTTCTTACTAAGGGATGTATTTATTCTTTTTGGTGTAGTTTGTAGTGTTTTTACAAACATCTCTCTGCATACTGCTGTGTTTTGCAAAAAATATTGGCGGGAGTATGTTTTCTGCTTACATATGTTGGTTTTGTTAGTAGAAACGTATGAACGCTTTACTGGCTGTTCCTTAACACAGGCTGCTAAATACATATTTTGAGAGTTGTAGGTACCAAGAGCATAAAATTTATTAAATTCTTTTAATCGTATTTCAGCTGATACTAGCTCGTGACAATTCTTTAAACAACCACATCGATAATCTATAAACATCTTGGGATCTACTTGCTTTTTCTTAGAGTTCACATAGGATAAGTTAGAGTATTTTCTTCTTTTTCTTTCTTCCCTGCTCATTTCTCCATATTTTCTTTTCCTGCCTCTTTTAGGTCTTCCTGTGTTTTCGGTTCTTATTGGTAAAACTTCTGGTTGAGCTGTAACTTCTGTATTTATGTCTAAATCAATGTCAGTTGCATCGTTGTCCAAGTCAGGCATTTGCGGTCTAATCAAAGACACAGAAATTTCTGAATCGTTATCACTGGGGTTTTTATCTTCATTGACGCTTGGATCTAATTCAATGTCAGTCACTTCATTATCCATGTCGTGTATTTGTGGTCTGACAGCTATTTCTGAGTCATTATCACTAGGGTTTCCTTCTTGATTAAATGGTGACTCTAATTCGAAGTCAGCTGTATCATTTTCTAAATCATGCATTTGCATTCTAATTAAAGAGATCGATATATCTGAATTGTTATTTTTGTCTTCTTCACATTCATAATCAGGATCTTTAACTGAATCATCACTATAGGACGCAGCTATATCCGAAAGTGTTGGTGACTTTGCGAGGGAAGACCTATGCTCCTTCTGCTTCGCAGTGGAACGGCGAGGTCTTGGAGTCAGCGGTGAAAACGGCGGAGTTTCAATACTTGTGTCACCGGGTTCTTCTACAGAAGCGAGGTAATCAACTCCCTGATAATAGGAATTATTACCCTTTTTATTTAGTTTAGACTTATGTGGCAACTTTGCTGCCATCTGCGATTTAGCGGGACGAGTTGAAGACATTTGCATGCGCTGCTTAGCAGCGGTACGAGGTCTCGGTGTCAGCGGTGAAAACGGCGGAGCTTCAATACTTGTCTCACCGGGTTCCTCTGCGAGGTAATCAAATGCCTGATTATTGAAATGGAAAGGTGGAGCCTCGAAGCTCCTTATCTCATTTTCCTCGTCATAATCAGTATCATTGTCTGCATCATAGTTAGATATCTCTACGATGCTCTGTATTTGCCTAGATGACACCGGTGATGAAGGATGAGCGTCAATGCTCTTTTCACCTGGGTTCTCGACAGATAAGATTGTGGAATCTATATTGTTTGTGGTAATTAGTAAAGCATTATTATTAACGACTCCATCACCAAAGTCATTAGTCATCAAAGTTTTATTGGATTCAGTGGTAGTGTATTTCATATTTGAAGCGTTAGTAGCTATATGTATATCTGCGTGCACTGTTATTAAACTTTTTGAATTTTCCGAGCAATCACTAAAGCCATTATCAGCCTGCACATGGATATCATGCTCATTGAGTGCATGCTCCTTCAACTTATTATTACATGAGTGTGGTGAATTTTTGATGTGAGGTGAAGATGAATGAGTTAGGCTGGATGATAATGGTCCAGCCTCTTTATTGTCTTGTTCAGGTTCCTCTACAGCTTTTTCTAAAGTGAGTGTTGTTTTAGCAGACACAAGCAAAGTTTTATGAATTTTAATTTGTTTACCATCTTCGTCAGAGGACACATTTAATTCAGGGTCAAATATCTCATCAGCTAAAATGTTTACTATTTTTGTGGTTTCGGGTGACATTGGCGGTATTGGTGAAGTGCAGGATAAAGAAGATGCGTTAACACGAAGGTTTTTGCGTGTTTGTTTTCGCATACGAGATTTTTTGTTCCGAAGTACAGCTTTCTTCGTACCAAGAAGACCTGAAAAATTAAAATAGCAAAAACAATGAGCCGACGAATTACATAAACTTCTGTTAGAACAAGTATGTAAATCTTGTTAGAAGTTTCCAGACTAAATAGATACTGATAATTATTAGCTAGTACATTAATACATTCTTAATTTAAATTCTGGATCTGTAAATTAATATTTAATTTCTTTCAGTCAACACAAAAAGGAAAATAAAGTATTCCTAGTCTCCCATATAACCATTATGTGTACTACTCTGCAGCAAATATGTTTGACTTGCTTATTGAATGACTGTAACTTAAAAATGAGATATTTAATTATTGATAAAAATAGAAAGAGAATAAATAGAAATTATTCGTGTGAACGCGAAAATAATACTAAGGAAAAAATTCTTCAAAGAACTTAGCAGTGCAGTTATGCCAACTTTACACAGACACTTCAACAACTTTTCACACTTGCTCATAAAGACAACAGAAGCCACAAAATACCAACTTTAAATTAATACACTGCTCATCTTTGACATTGATTTGGGATTTGTTGTAAAATAACATTGAATGACATATTTAATAATAAAACAATCATACCTGGTGGGATAGGTGAAGGACTATGCATTGGGGTATTAGCTACAAAACTGTCTCCTAAAAGAAAAACAGAAAAATCACACTTACTGAAAATGAAACATATTTTCAATGCAACTTTGATGACAAAACAATGCTGACCGTATAGTTAAATCCATAAAATTATATAAGATCAAACAGTAATTAAGTTACAAAGTCACATTCAAAGGCAGTGTAAACTTTTTTGAGGTTAAAAATCAACAATTTCAACAAAACTTACCATCATTGCTTTCTTCGTCATCTTCATAAGAACTATTTCGTATAGAAACTTTTTGGAGAACTTTTCTAACGTTATTATCCATTTTTAGAATCTTTTCCAATAGTTTAATCGTATTTTATCCTTGTTCGTATTTCAAGTGCAGAAAACTTTACAAGTAAAGACTATCTTTTTAAATTTTCGCTTTTGGGGAAGGTCGGTAACATTCACACTGTACAGCCTAGATTAAATTTTTTATAAAAATCATTTCGTTTAAAACCTACTAAATTGACTATACTGAATCTATAAAAAGCTTGATTCTCTGGAAAGTCTTTTATAAAATAATATAATCTACTTGTTTGATAAAAATCACGGACGATCCATGTGGGATGGTCACGTAGAAACTATGTTTTATCATTGGCCTAATTGAAACCATGTCCTATGGATCAAATAGCCTATAAAAAGTTATAAAACAAAACTGTACTAACAAGATTCAAGCAACATGGATCTTGAAAATAATACGAAAATAAATCGCAAACAAGATCCAAGCCACATGGTTCTTGAAAATCATACTATCAGTATAACGCAAACAAGATCCAAACAACATGGTTTTTAAAATCATTTTAAAAGTATGCAAAATGGAACCAAGTACCTTGGATCTTTGGTAATTAGGGTATTTTTGTTTAGCGTTAGCCGCATGGATCTTTATTCATTATCAAACATGGCTTTAAAAGATGGTATCGTTGTGAATGTGACATTATTTTATGAAAATGGCGCCAAATGTCATGAGTGTTTTTTTTACATGTAAATATGCCTTCTGCTGGATCCGTCTGTGTATTTAACTAAGAAAATGGTGTGTTGTGGGTTGGATCCCGTTTGCATAACTACGTCCAATTAGAGTAGGTATTCAAACCGTGCGATGAAACTTTGCTTATTATTTAAATGTACTTGCTGTGGTTTTATTATGCACTCACAGCTATATTAAATATATTATTTTCATTTTTATTCGGCGGGCGTTGGCATTTTGTTCAATTTCTTATTTTGATTAATGAGCCACAGGAGTAGTAGTAGTAATATTTATAAAAATAATTAGTCACTGTGAGTGTATAATAAAACATTTACTAATTTCGGAGTTTACTTTGACGGCATGTTTTAGGTAGAATGTATTGCCGTAAATATATATTGTTAACATCGGTAGCTCTGTCTGTCAAACGTCAGTTTTTTATGCAAGATCGTTTTAAACCAGTTTAGGTTCCCATCAATGTCAGCCAGCGTGGGGCACAAGCATACACGTGACTTTGTTTGGGCCACGTTTTATTCGCATCTTTTGACTATAGAAAAAAACTGCTCAATATAGACCATGTTTTATCGTATTATGTTTCTCACTGGCTACTTTTTTGCTCACTTTTGTAACTACTTTTGATTTTCCTTATGATAAGTAGATAACTAGGTTCTTAGCTCGCTACACTGTATTAAACTACAAACTTTTTCCTTATATTGTGGACTAGTATAATGTTCACTTCTTGTATGTATCAATACAAAAAAGGTTGCCTGGTATAAACATGCTACTAAGCAAGAAGGGCGCCTTATTGTACCTTCATTAATTTCTACATTTAAGAAATCTTTTTTACGCGAAATCAATTATTTTATTATTATTATTACCTACTTTTGAGTGTCGTTGCTGGCAGATTTGGTCACTTTGCTGTTCATTTTTCACTTTCGCAAATCATGAATATGAGTAATTCCATATTAAAAAAATGGATTGCAATTTACTTCAGTCATCAATCATTATGGTAAAATTTATTTTTTTACGAGTGAAGGAAAATACATAAAATAAATCAGCTGTTTGCGGTTTATACTGTGTAGGTATTACGAATTTCATTGTGTTTTATCATCAACATAGTTACGCCATTATTTTTATGAATGACAATCATGACAAATGTGTGTAAGTACGCTTCATTCTAAAATGTCATTCGAGTGTCACTTCCCAAAAATCTCATTGGCACTAGATTTTGGTGTTGGTGTTATCGGAAATGTTATTAAATATTATAATTAAAGTTATGGATGAAAGTGACAAAGACGGACACTTTAGGTACTAATTGTTGTAACTTTAATTACCGCGAATATTTCACCGATATTGTAAAGTCTGATTGAACATTGATGCAAAAACTTGTGCAAAGAACATTTGGATTTTGAGGTATTCTTTGTACCACTTTCTGTATTCTTTGCCTTTTAGAGATGTATGTACATAATAATATAAAACTTATTTCATTTTTACTTACACAAAAGTAATCAGAAGCAACTCGAGTCACCCAATTAAGGGTTCAATGTATACTGGCCCTCTATGCAGTTATAGAATAACCATTACTAGTTTATCTCTTTAATCGATGTTTAATAGGTAGATTGATGTGATGCTGATAGTACCCAACATTCGAGTGCGTCAATACTTTTCTTTTTATGGTATGACGTACAAACCTTTAAATTAGATATATCATTGCGTTTTTTTACGATTATTTTAGAAATTAATGGAAAATTTTAAAACACGCCGTAAATAAAACTAAAAGAAAAACTTGGGCATTTATTATAAACAGGGTGTAAGGGACAGCCCTCCAAATACAGATAGGGTGCATTTGGACCTTGAAACTAAAAACATTTCCCAAGAAACATAGGTCAGGAAATGACAAAGAAATCGACTTCGCATACAAAATAACAATCAGCTAATTACATTTACTATCGGAAGTAAATGAACTGATGTTTCCAATGAAACCACTTCCCACAAAAAAATTATGGGATGTGGTACAGTTTCATGGTCTGAATGAACCCTATGAGTATTAGGATGGCAAGTAAATATAGCGCATCCGTATCGCACGCGTCTGTCAGACGAAAGGAAATTACGAATTATCATACAAATACGGCGACGGTGTGTTGGTGGATGTGTCGTTTGCTTTGTTTGACAGACGCATCCGTCAACGCTTTTTTTACGTCATGTTTATACGATTAGAAATTCCGCACGTGAGTTGCGATCCTTTTCTGACTGTTGTAGTTTTTAATCTGACGATACAACGCAAGGAAGTACTAAAACGTAATAGGTACCTTTAAAGCTTATCAGATGCCGAGTATGGAAAGACGTGATTGGTTCCGCTAGGGCTGCCTCTCAATAGAATTATCAATCATAAACCTACCTACTGTTAACTGTTAGTTTAAAGTATTTTTGTCGTCTTACGAACTTCAATTTGAAGATGGCACCCCATGATGATGATGATGTCGAGAAATGATTGGAGACGACCCCCGGTAGACAAGTTTGTGATAGTTTTCACCAACAATAAGTAGTAGCATATAAGGACCTCGCATACAAAAATGGCGTTTTTTTTATTTTGACCAATGTTCCATGGGAAAAGGTGTCCAGTTTCATGGACCGGTATTCCCCTTTAAATATTTGATTATATTATTTTTACATCCTGTGAAACTTATTTAGTTTAATTGAGAAACACTTTTATTGCAAGCGCATAAGTTGCCCATTCATTATTCCTTTTAATGTTGCTTGCTCTACTAACAAGTAAACTCAAAAAACAATCAGTCTAGCCCAGCAAAAGCTAAAGCTTGTGATAAAACGAGCAGCATTAAGAAGTTGACAATCGCAGATGGCAATGTTAACTATTTCAAGTAGGTTCCAAATTCGATGAGCGCCAGCCCTGATTCGATATTGTCAACTGTTGACAATCCGCGCCGGTGCGCTGGACACCGGCCAGATTTTTCCGCGACGAAGCCTTCGCGCTTCGTGCTTCGTCCACCGCAAACTCGATCGAAACGAAAATGTAATTATCATCGTAAACAATGGTCCGTTCGGCATTCGTGCGTGGAGCGCCGCGCCGGCTAGACGCGCGCGAAAATCAGGTACAACATCGTCCTATCGCGTAGTGCCTCGGCTTATCGGTACCTAAAGTCCTTTTTTTAAAGTCATTGTTCAAACGAGATGCACTTATCTTGATGCCCTAGCAGAAAGTGAAATAAAAATTGCTGCCCTTATCAGATTGTGTTCATCGATGCTCTTGACATTGCAAGAGCAGCCTCGCTTCCTGTGAGTTCAGATTTTCAGTTGATAAGTGTTAAAAAAGTTTCAATTACCAGTGTCACCGGATAGTCTTACCAATTCATGAATATGCAAACCGAGCAACAGCGGAAAACTCAGTTACCTACGTTTATTGTTCTGCAATTATTGTTATGGAGATGCAGGTTGTGATACACAAGGCTCTCTAGTTAGGAGTACAAAGTGAACTGATTGGCGGAAATAACTTTGCATTGCCCTGTCAACTGGATTATTGTTGTAGGCGCTTTATGAGTGGAACAAATTGCCGTTATGAAGTGTTCGAAACTTTTGGAATATTTGAAGGGTTTCTGTAGTTTGAAGTGGAGGCCGCGAGAGCAATTTTTCAGTGTCACGTGCTCGTCAACCGTCGCTGCGCCTGCGCAGGTAGCGCGTGCAGTAAAAATACCGTGAACTAGAACTTCATCTCATTGGTTACCTTCAGTATACATTGATGACAGCTGTCTGGAATGCGAAGACAAATACATTTAAGCATTATCAGACAACAGCCACAACAGTCTACTAACGGACACTGGCCTCCTATTACGGGGTACTTTCTATAGGCAGTAGGAGATAGACAGGAATAAAAAAACGGGATGTTAAGCGCAGAATCTATCTTTTCACATCACACGGGGATTCAGCTCTTAGTCGCATATTACGCCATCAACAGGTAGGTCGATTTATTGCTGACAGGAATATTATATTATTTAAAACTAGAGAGAACCTGAACATAAAAATAAAATTATAAAATAACCTTGATTTAAAGCTGTTTGTTCGGATCTAAATGTCAATAAAATTGATATTTAATGTTTTTTTGCCTCCACTCATTTAGAGCTATCATCGTCTCGTTAGGAAGCGATTTTCCATACATTAACTCGTCATCTAGAAAAAGACGCATCTGATAAAATCACGAGGCTTCATACGTTACATAACTGATATTGTTTTAGTTTTAAATCTTTTGTTGACACTTCTACCACAGAATATAGTTTTATAGGGCATCATTTTACTAGTGACTGATAGCAAAAACTTATTATATAAATTTTAATTAAAAAAAAATGTGTTGGTACAGCGGGCGTATGTAGGACGACTTGGTGTCCCAAACGAAAAGAAAAAGACTTGTGATCGAAAGTGAAAACTCAAGATGGTCTGGTGATAAGGACAACTTTCCCCAAGGATCATCGGCCGGAAAACTAAAAAGTAAATTTGGACCTCCATACACATTCCCGATCAGCTGATTTGAGTTACAATGGAAACTCAAAATATTTTAATCATATTTCAACCTATGTTCCTTGAAGAAACTTGTTCCTTATCTATCACCTGCCCATCCTGAAATTTTGTTATCGGTCACTAGGAAATCTTCACCCTATATAAAGTACTAAGGCTGTACCCACTTTTACATTAAAACAAAATTAACAGCACTTTGAGTAATATCTGTTCTGCAGTATCAGTAACCATAGAGAAATTATAATTAGTCATTATGTGCCGCAATAATATAGGTACTATTTATCAGCAGCTCATCAAGCTACCTATTTAAAGAAACACCGTATTCTGGTTATATTTAGTAACTGTATGAAAAACCAGTGAAAGATGATCCTAAAAAGAGTTAAGTTAATATGCTGCTGATAGTACTTGTATTCATACTTGACAAGGTTTTGACCTTCAAAGTGAAATGACAAATTACTTAGTGAATATTTTGCACATCTTTGACATAATAATATAAAGTCTACAGGGATAATCCATCTGTCACATAAGTATAATTGTTTGAGTATTCATGTCGTTTGTCAAATCTCCAAAGATCTTGCTTAATGTGTTTATGACAAGGATTTGCCGATCGTGAAAAATGACTAAAATAATCTCAAGGTTGGCATAAATTACTCAAAATATTTGAAGAATAGAAAATAGTTGTGTATTTTTCGCATATCAATGAAATATTTATTTATACCCGCAATTGTCAGTCAAACAATGAATTAAGTTATGTCCGTCAATCAGAATTTTGAAGATTTGAATGTTAAAAACAGAATCCTTGCATATACTCCAATCGTGGAATTTTTGAATTAAATGCCAACATGCGCGGAAAGGCTTTGCTGTCATATTTAATTAATCCAAATAACGTGAACTGAACTTTCCGCAGGTTAGTTTCGACTTTAAGTAAGTTATAATTTCATAAATGAAGATGAGAAATTGATCAAATGTTTGCGTCGGCCGGGAATTGACCCGGGACCTGTGGAGTACCGTCCCACTGCTCTGCCTTTAAAGCTACCGGCGCCCCGACCGAACCCCTCCAAATCTCCACAGGTCCCAGGTTTAATCCCCGGCCGGTTATTTTTATTTATGTAAATAATATAGTACTGTGAGTTGAAACTTTTCAAGCACTCGCGATATTAAGCAAGTTGTTTTTCTTAGGTAACCATATTAAGGTCGTGCTAGATTTGCATGAAAAAATCTGCCAACGACCGACGATCATCAAAGGAACGGGGGCCCAGTTGTACAGTTCCAATGAAAAGTGACTGAATAGTGTGTGTGACAGTGAGTGACGTCATCAATGAAGTGCCTTAGCGTGACGTCATAGCGTGAAGGGATTGCGTTTGCGCAGAAAACTGGAGGACGACACGTATGAAGTGTCAGTTGCGATCCAGCTGACAACAGATGTCATCCCGATCGATATCGGTGAGTGGTTCTTAGAAAGACTTTTGATTTCAATCTGATTTTGCTTTTCATTGGGTAGTAATACCCTCATGGTACTTATGAAACTGGAACAAGAGTCAAAAACATTTTCCATGAAACAAAGAGTCAAAATGTCAACAAAAAAGGACATCCCATTGTAAACTAATCAGCTAATTGGCCATTTTGTATAAGAGGTCCAATCTACACTAATATAATAAAGAGGAAAGATTTGTTTTTATGTTTTTTTGTTTGTTTGTATGTAATCGATAAACTCCAAAAGTACTAGACCGATTTACAAAATTCTTTCACCATTAGAAAGCTACAACATTCCTGAGTAACATAGGCTACTTTTTACGACGGGAAAATTTCTCATTCCCACGGGAAAACGGTTAGAAGCAGGAAAAGCGGGAAATATAGCGGATATCGATGGTCTAGAAGACAAACATGATAATTACAGACTATCCAACTTTTCAGGAGGAACATTTTTAGTTACGTAAAAGTTCTAGATGCTGTAACTTAAAATGGAACATAGGAACCATGTATATACTACCTGTATTTAGATAGGATATTTATCTTTTTAATGATCTATTTATTAAGTGAACATGATTTTTATTTAAGATCCTTAAAAAAATGAATGTAGTAAAAAAAGGCGTCACTTAATTTGATTTTACATAAACTTAAAATACGTAATATTCATTTAACACTTTTGTGTAGTGTGATGTGATACTAAGAAAAATCAAGAAGTAAGTAATTAAAAGTCTTTATTAGTAAATAATTCAAACATGAGATAAAATCTGAATAATGTAGTAAGTACCTACCTAATAATTCAAACATAAGTTCAATCATCATCAGACTCAGAATCAGAACAATCATCAATTAAAGTTTCTTCATCAACAGCAGGAATATACCCGCGGCATTCTCTACCGGCCAACCAATAGATAAGCATACAAAACATACAAAAAAAAACTAAATATTATCGTACGTAAAGTTCTCACTAAAGGTAGCGATACAATACATAATAAGAAATAAACAAAAATACAAAGTACTTAATAATTTAACATATTAAAATAAAAATACATAAAATAAATACATACATACATCAGCCTATTGCAGTCCACTTCTGGACGTAGGCCTCCCCCAGGGCACGATCTCCCGATTTCGCCATCAGTCGTTACCAGCCGCCTTCTTTAAATCATCGGTCCATCTGGTCAGAGGTCGTCCAAAACTACGCTTTTCGAGGCTTGGCCTCCACTCGAGAAACCCTTTATCCCACCTTCCGTCGGTTCTACGACAAATGTGCCCAGCCCACTGCCACTTCAGTTTGCTACACTTCCAGACATTCCCCTTGACTTGGTCTTTTTGCGGATATTTCTGTGCCGGTAATTTGGAATACCGGATTTTATCCATTATAGTGATACCGAGCATAGACTTTCCATAGCTCTCTGAGTGACCGGTGGGCCAGTTTTACTGCCATGTTCCACGTCTCGGCTCCATTGGTCATGACTGGCAGGACGCACTGATCGAACGCCTTGGTCTTTAGGCATTGTGGCAAGGCAAAATAAATACATGCATACATAAATAAATAAGATATACCAACGACAAGCTAACAGAAATAAAATAGGATGAACGCTCAAACAAAATGACTAAGAAAAGAACCAGAGAGACTAGCCAGGTATGGCAACTATTTTAGGATAGATGGGGCTGCATCACCTGAGTCAGCCAAATATAGGTCGAGAAGTAGTTGCTCTGTAATATTCATATTCGATATACTAGGAAGTAGTGACTGTCTAGATGTTCTTTGTATAGAAATTAAGTTTTTTTTTTTGCATTATTTCTATCACAAGATGCGTAAGCAGTTTCTGTAAGAGCGTTGCCGAATTCTGTAGGTGGAGACAGCGGTACTAAGGCAGCGCTGGTGTCGTAAACATCGGTAAGTTTCATGGATGTATCGGTGATTTTTGAGGGAACAACAGTCGTTTTTGTTTGTGTATCAGAGTTTATTTCAGGCGGGGACTGCGGCACCAGGGCAGCAGTGGCGAGCGGTGAAGCAGCGGTGGCATCAGGGGCTAATGCTGGTACGTCAGCGTCAGGGGCTAATGCTTGTACGTCAGCGTCAGGGGCTAATGTTGGAATGTCGGCGTTTATTTCAGGTGGGGACGGTGGCATCGAGGCAACAGAGGCGAGCGGTGAAGCAACGGCGGCATCAGGGGCTAATGCTGGTACGTCAGCGTCAGGGGCTAATGTTGGAATGTCGGCGTTTATTTCAGGTAGAGACGGTGGCATCGAGGCAACAGAGGCGAGCGGTGAAGCAACGGCGGCATCAGGGGCTAATGCTGGTACGTCAGCGTCAGGGGCTAATGTTGGAATGTCGGCGTTTATTTCAGGTGGGGACGGTGGCATCGAGGCAACAGAAGCGAGCGATGAAGCAGTGGCGGCATCAGGGGATAATGCTGGAACGTCAGCTTTCACTTCAGGCGGGCACGGCGGCACCGGGGCAGCAGAGGCGAGCGGTGAAGTAGCGGCGGTATCAGAGGCTTACGCTGGAACGTCAGCGTCAGGGGCTAGTGTCGGAATGTCGGCGTTTATTTCAGGTGGGGACGGCGGCATAGAGGCAACAGAAGCGAGCGATGAAGCAGCGGCGGCAGCACCTTGTTGCTATGCCGAGATTCCCGCCAAAATAAAATTATACAAAGTATTAAAATTCTTTGTTGTGAAATGCAACGTTATAGTATGAGATATCACTCACATTAACATACGTTTCAATATTTGTCTATACCTTGGTAAATAGATTAAATAACTTTAAAACTTTTGGGCTCCAGAATTTTGTTTAGTAATTGGTAATTAAATCATTTGTCAATTTATGATGTCTTTATGATTAAAGCACTTAATATATTTTTCTGTGTGCTGAGCAGTGTCCAGTAGTATTAAGACTACTTAAACCATTTGTCACTGGCATCTTGTAAAAATTAATATCTTTTATTGTAATTGGGAATCAAGATTTACCAAATGACAATGATAATAATAACATTTAGCTTATTTGTGTAATTATGGTAAATCCAAAAAAGATGCGCTAAATATATTTAATATTTTTGTAGTTTAAGTTTAATGGTAAATAATTATAATTACATTTTTTGGCATCAAACTGACATCACTTACTATAAGTGTACATCTATAGTTTGGGGAGAAAGAGACGTAATTAGGGTATTTGGGTTTGTGTAAACGATACAGCATCTTCATTTAATACATATGGCATTAAAATGTTAAAATCGATTTTTTTTGTAGTTAGCACGTTTGTCTTCTAGACCATCGATATTACCCAAATTAGCCAAACCGATTGAGCGATCTTCATGAAATTTGGCACTGATATTGGTGGTATATTGAAAACGGACTTGGACTACTCTTTGTCAGCACTTGAGGATCTGGAGTACCTGATGGAGGGCACCAGGAGCACAGCTAAACTATAAGAGATACGAAAATGGCTTCATAGCAAAAGTTGTTCAGCATGACGGGGCGCTTCTGCTGACACATGGTTATCGAGGATCTGGAGTACCTGATGCAGACCACCAGCATCCCATCTAAACTATAGGAGATACGGTAATGGTTTCAAAGTAAAAGTTGTTTATCATGACAAGCCGCTTTTGTTGGCACTTGGTCATTGAGGGTCTGGAGTACCTGATGGCGGGCACCAGGAGTACTGCTAAACTATATGAGATACGATAATGGCTTGATAGCAATAATTGTTCAGCATGACGGGCCGCTTCTGCTGGAACATGGTCATCAAGGATCTGGAGTACCTGATGCAGACCACCAGCATCCCATCTAAACTAGAAGAGCTACGGTAATGGCTTCAAAGTAAAAGTTGTTAAGCATGACGGGCTGCTTTTGCTGGTACATGGTCATCGAGGGTCTGGAGTACCTAAAGCAGACCACCAGCATCCCATCTAAACTTCAGGAGATAAGGTATCGGCATCAAATTAAAAGTTGTTTAACATGACGGGCCACTTTTGCTGGTACATGTTCCTGTTGAGTCACTTCTGCTGGAACGGAGTAAAGAAGTAAACTACTTTTTACTGCGGGCAAAGATCCAATTTCTACGGGAAAACTGGTAAGTAGCAGCGGGTGAAACCGCTGGGCGGGCCGCTAGTTTATTTATAAATTTCGACCCAAGCTCCATAGAAAAACTAGTTCAGTTTGATGAGTACTTGTATTATAACTTTTGATGAAACGAGAATAAGTGGATAAAAGCACTGTCCAAGTAATATTTAAGGGACTCAAAAAGTTTTTTTTTTCATTATTATTATAAAGTATTTATTGTTTTTCTAATACAGGAAGATGAAATGTACTATGTATCACTCAGACCTGCTTGAAGGTATTGGTTCTCGAACACCGCACATTGAATCCCTCGCTTTACTCAGGATTAAACTCTAGAATCCCTCCTTCCACTCGTGATTCAAAATAGCCTCCTCGAATACATTCTATCACTTTAGACCCTAGTCATAAAAACTACTATTAAGTAAAAACTTCGTGGCCGAGGTTTTTTTTAATTTGCACGTTCAACGGTTCAAAGATTAATTTTATAAGCTTATGGTTGGTGTGCAAAGTTCATAATATTTTGCGCACTTTGATTATAACCTGTATCTGTATCTCGCTATAATACTACGAAGCTATATTTAGGGGGCTGGAATTTCCAAGTCAGGTGTTTTATCTCGGGTTTGTTTAAAAGAACTTGCAGATATAGTTGTTTTATAACATATAAAATAAGTACCTACATGCCAATGTCATCAAGACGTAAAAGGTTGAAAACAATATAATTTTCTATGAGAACTTATTACTATTTAATTTTCCTGATTTTTTTCTTTTTATACTATCGTACCCACTACCCTCGGCAGCAGGCAGGAAAACTATCCGCTACGCTACGCCAACGGCCCAGCTTTCACCGCCTCTTCCCATTCTCCTTACCTTTCTATAGCGTAACTATTGAACAAAATTAAGCTATCAGTTTCAAGTGAGGTGATACGCACAAAAAAAAACAACTCAGGTCAGGTCAGGTTTTTCAAAAGTACACTTTGAAAAGAAAAAAGGGAAGTGGTGGTGATAAGGGGTACACTTGGCACCACCCCTAGTTTTGATCAGTAGATCAAAAAGTGCCTTGATGCCAATTCTAAGCATCCTGGCTCGATGAGCAAAGGTGAGGCTCTTCTTTGTTTAAATAAAAATATTTTTTTCGCTTTCCTTATATTTTTGCATTCTTTGACGCTAATAACCCCGCTATAATACAGTCAAGATCAGATTGATATAAACAGTTTGGACTCTGGACCGTTTTTTTGCCGCGCGCATACAACTTACATTGGCAGTTTGAGTGTTTAATCTCACGTGAGCTTGACTGTACTTGTTTGATATAGATGCCATATAAGTGACAATACTATCCTACATTGAATAAAATTATTTCATTTAATTTCATTTCATAGGTTTTCGATCAAAAACCTAGGTCTATGATGAATAAAACAATTTTAAACTAATTGAAGTTGTGTTTACATTTTTTTTTTGTTTTATTGTGATGAGTAATAATTAATAGGTAGTTGTGCAAACTCAAGAAATATCATGTCTGTGACGAAATTGAGTGTAGGTTTTGACATCTGCTTGAGTTCGATCAGAACTAGATTTTGATTAGAAACCTAATTTTATCATAAACCTGCGACAAACACACGTAAGTTAATAAAAGAAATAAAGGCATTTTTATGAGTCAGCCTTTAACGAGGGACTGTTTATGTGTTGGTTTCCTTGAAGTGTAAATATTTTTGGTTAACTCAGTATAATGAAATACTCAGCTGTACAATACAAGATCAAATGAATTTGTTTAAGAAGAAGGTGTGGTTTACATTAAGAGAAATACCTACCAATATTTATCTTCTACACACACAACTTGTAAAGCAATATATAATAAACCGGCCTTGTGATATGATAAGACAAAGAAGCAACAAACCTTTATTTTCCAGTTATTTTATTAATCTTGTTTTACCAACATAATTAAGGTAGATAAATAAATCGCGCCTATATCCCCTACGGGGTAGGCAAAGCATTAACGGCCGTTAAACGGATATTAACACCACATCACTATAGTGACAGGTTCTCAGCCCATCGCCTAAAATTGAAATACACATCTAACCCTCGTGCTCGAGTCCCTTTGTCGCCTCTTACGACGCCCATGGGTCAGAAATGGGGTGATGCTATTCTAAGCCGGCATCACACGGTTAAAGATCACATAATTAAGACATCTCGTTAATGTAAGCCGTGTGATGCCGGCTTACTATAGTGTCACCCCATTTCTAGGGTGACACGTGTTTTGCGGTTTTAGGCGATGAGCTGACAACTATGATGATAATAAATTTTCTGAATGACCCTTCTGTTAGACATCTGCGTACCCCACAAGAGATATAGGCGTGATATACGTATGGATGTTCATATCAATGAACCCGTCGTGATCTTAAAAAAAGATACTATATTATATTTTGTGTAATCAATATAACTATTCAAAATACTGTATTTTTAGCTTTTATCTATCCATTTGTATAAATAAAACGGATAAGGTTCGCTGTCGGTTAGGCAAAGTTAATAGATATTACGGGAGAAGCCTACTACTAGTAGTAGGCGGTTGAAAAGCTCTAACACCAGAGTTCATAGGGTCGTTGGACGACTTGGTGTCCCACACGAAAAAGAGGTTTCAAACTTTGCTTGAGTTTTTGTTTTCCTTTAAAAATTTCAAGACAGTGCTAAATAATCTCTTTTTACACCTTTGACACTCCACCTACCCCAGAAGAGATACCATAGCTATGCGTGATTTAAAGCAAGTACCTACGTTTGTGTGTGAAGAATCGTGCTAAGAATCATTATATCGTACAATAGAGTGATGGTGGTCATTACAACTACTGATATACCTAGGTTCCTACATATCATTGCTTTGAACAGGTGTGGTGCATTCCATACATACATCATTCTTTTGCAGTCCACTGCCAGATTAGGCCTACCCCAGGGTAGGTACGCCATAGCGCATTATATCTCATTTTCGCCATCCAGTCGCTACCGGCCGCCTTTTTATGTCATCTGTCCATCTGACCAGAGGGCGTCCAACGCTACGCTTGCCGAGGCGTGGCTTCTACTCGAGAATTTGCTTACTCCACCGTCCGTCGGTTCTACGACAGATGTGCCCAGCCAGCCCACTTGACACTTCCAAACTATATCCGTTACTTTGATATTTTGGCGGATTGTGTCGTTCCGGACTTTATCCATTGTAGAGATGCCGAGCATAGACCTTTCCATAGCTCTCTGCGTGACATGGAACCGGAGGGCCAGTTTTACTGTCAGGTTTCACGTCTCGTCTCTGTAGGTCACGACTGGTAGGACGCACCTTAATTTGGCAAATCAATTGAAATTTCGTCGAGATTATAAGTGCTCGTAGATAGATAGGCCAAGCACTAAAGTACATAATTAATTTCTATGAAATTTTCCTTACGGAGATAAAGTTGATGACGCGGATTGTCGTTGTCAGTACTGCAAGTAGTACTTATCGATGACGCAATTGTGTCGTGATCAGCGGTGAACGGGTTAAATTGACACTCCTCTAAAGTTCCAATAAGTCTTATTTGACAGCTGTCAGATTCGTGATAATATTATGGCAGAGGGTAAATTTTCTTTTGTTGACATCTCTTTAAGTATGTAGATGACAGCTGTCAAATAAGACTTATTGGAACGGTGGCACTTAAGTGAAAAGTTCTACCGATTGGTATCTATTACATTATAATGTACAGAGTGTAACAGCCCGGCGGATAGTGATAGGGTGTATGCAGACCATAAAACTGAATTACTTTCCCCTAGGAACATATATGTCTGGAAACGTAAAAAAAAGAGAGTAAAGGCAAATACGTAAAGACGGTCAGCTGATCGTGATTTTGTATGGGAAGTTGATTTTCTTTGTTCTTACCTGACATCATATTCCTAGGGAAAAAATTATCAGTCTTACGGTCTGAATGCATTCTTTATGTATTCAGAGGGCTGTCCCTTACGCCAGGTACGTATTATGACTTGACAAAATTGATTTAATGTCATATTATTTAAACAATTTGTGATTGACGATTGAATGAACCTGCCCACAGATGGCGCCTTAGCCTAATCAATCAAAAAAATATTATTCTATTTTTCTCGAAATACCATTACGGAAGTGTTATAATTTTCTGGAAAAACCTTGACAAAGAATCAAGACCGTCGACCTTGACGGTGAAATGACTGATGATGATAAACTGCGCGACTAGAATAACGTAACCCTTTACGTAAAACGCGTGGTTATGTTTTTTTTTACATACATAATAATATCGTGCATGTGATGTCGGCTTAGAATAACATCACACCATTTCTTTCCCGCGGGTGTCGTAAGGGTCTGGAGGGTTATATGTGGTACTTTTTGGCGATGGGCTGGCAACCTGGCATAATGACGACGCAATGTTCTGAATTACACTCAAATGTTTGTCAGAAGTGGCGAAAAAGTTAGTTTTTTCGACTGTTTACGATCTGCTTATCCCGCAAGGTATACAGGCGTGATATATGTATGTATATTAGTGCATACATAAAAATATATCACGCCTAATAACTTTCGGAATAGGCAGAACGTTAACTGCCGTAAAAATACGGTCGGTATCGCTACATGTGACAAATAGTTAAAGATCGTTTCAGAA
Organism: Tuta absoluta; assembly: GCA_027580185.1. Taxonomy (NCBI): domain Eukaryota; kingdom Metazoa; phylum Arthropoda; class Insecta; order Lepidoptera; family Gelechiidae; genus Tuta; species Tuta absoluta. The sequence continues at coordinate 5,061,082 of JAQAHW010000004.1, forward strand.
AAATTGTGTATCATGTGTAGTTGTCAGCATGACATCTAAAATAATACTACACGTGAAAACATTGAATCCATATAAACGAAGAAAGGAACAAAAAAAAGAAAAATGGGTTCTAAAAATGTATGGGGTGAAAAATTATTAATATGAATGTTTGAAAGCATATTTATCAAAATAATAGATTGATAAAGTATTAGTTTAATTAAATTATCACAAACAATTATTTTATTACGTTATCAAATTAAAAATGTTGGTGGTTTAAATTCTGTTTAATTACACTTAAAGATAATGCTTTATGAAATTATGTTTTAGCTATACATATTTCAATAAATGAGAGAGTATTTTTGTCTCGATATCGATTCGTGCATGTCACGGCAAATGCCAAGTTCGAAATGTCAGTTCTGAGTGAACATATCTAAAATATTCAGGGGAGTGCAGCTGTTTCTAGCAAGATAGAAAACGTGACGTAGTAGTGCTGGTGCCTGTGGCGCAAAGGTTCCAGGTTCGATTCCCGGTAGGGCACGCGCAAAGTTGATGTTATCACTTTGTGTATTTGTTTCCAGTCTGGTTAAGACACTGCCGGCTGATTGTCCGCAAGAAAGATGGTTCCGTGCTACGGAGTCGAAGAGCACGTTAAGCCGTCGGTCCCGGTTGTTTTCTATTAATATGTCAGAGGCCTATTAATAGTAGAAGGTAGTTGAAAAACTCAGACACCAGGGCTCATCGAGTCATTCGTCGACTCGGTGTCCTTTACGACAAGAAAATTATGATATATCATAATTCATAATATATTACTTATATTGTCATAGGTCAGCGTCAAGGTTGTCACCATATTTTAAACAATTGGTCAGCCCTGAAGAGCTAACCGCTTTCCCTTGAGAAAACCACATTTTCCCATGGTAAAGTAGCCTAGATATGATTCTCAATAATGCTGTAGCTTCAAAGCTTGTTATGAAATAGATAATATATTTCCATATTAGTGCAGATGAGGCAAAAAGCTTTTCCAACGTGGCTCTACCTACGGTTATTTCAAAAAAGAGCTTTCAACAGCTTTCAAGGAGAGTGACCTGTCTGTACACAGAATGGTGTGCTTAATATTATGTTAAAGCACTTAAATATCCCTTTTAGGGTACAAAGGTATTAGACACCGTGAACCCTATTAACGTTAGAGAACATGACAGGTTTACCTACCCACCCTTTTACCTTATGTCTTGTTTATTACAATTTGGATATGTATGTACCCTTAAATAATTTTTAGTTATTTTCGTGTGGGACACCGCGTCGTCCAGAATCCGATGAACCCTGGTGTCAGTTTTACAGCCGCCTGCTTCTAGTAGTAGGCCTCTGACATGGTTGAGTAACGATCGCCGTCTAAGTAATCATAGACAGCAACCGGGACCGACGGCTTAACGTGCCCTCTGAAGCACGGAACCTTCTTTCTTTTCGGACAATCAGGGGATTCAGCCTACAATGTCCTAACCAGACTTGAAACGAATTGTAATACCTTTGGACCGTTCTTATGCCGCGCGCATCAACTTACATTCGCGGTTTGAGTGTCTAAACGCACGTGAGCTTGACTGTACCCAATTTTTATGCCTACTTTATTGTACACTACCTGTTACCCGCGTCGTTGCTCGCATAAGTGGTGATAAAAACTATCTATATATTAATCCATGTTACCTTCTATATGTGTGCCAAATTTCATTACCATCGGTTCAGTAGTTTTTGCGTGAAGAAGTAAACAAACATACAAACTTTCGCATTTATAACATTAGTAGGATTAATGTAACTTTCATGTTGTCTGGCCATCAAGTTAAAGGCAAGCCCACTGCATAAAAAGAAAATTGATAGCTTTGAACTTGGCCTTTTCGCCATTCAGTAACATTTGACGAAGCGCCTTAATGTATAATAGATTTTAGTCTTGTGAAGCGACACTTTGTTTACCTTGGAAGGTTTTCTGTACATTGCTCGTTTTCTTGTCAAATTTTTATTTTTGTGGAATAAATCAGTTTAGAATTCTAAATTCACATAGCTACTTATGTGAATTTTCAAGTTGAAAAGAACAAAATCAACAAAGGTGTAGTTTTGCAGAACTTGGATGGCTTGATTAACAATATGACGTAACAGATTCTCGGCCCAGTTAGTTCTATTATATAAAAAGAAATATGTTTTTACCTAGGGATGGATCTCACCTGCAGAAGGCTCAGTATTCTTTGTCTGTATTTCTCTCCATTTTTCATTTCTCTCCGTTAATTTGACCATATTGATGTATGTGAACTTCTCGAATTCAATTTCCACAAAGTCGTCAAGACAAATCCATCGAAACAGAACCGTTTATCAGTGATGGTTCGTCGTAATACGATTGACCTTGGTTCTTTACGTCAGTGCCTCTCCTATTGGCCATTTCACCGACCTTTTCAAGGTCACTGTGTATATTACACTGCTGGCCATAGCAACAACAATTGGCCGTATAACGGGCGAGACAAAACCAACTTTAAGTTGGCTTGTTTTAGCAGGACGGAATCCTGCCGGTTTCACCTTTATTCTGTATTTTCTGATGATAGGTAAGTCAAAAATAAGTTATTTATAAATCGAATAAATACTCGTAACTTACTAGAGTTTATAAACGTTCGTATGTATTTTCACAGTACGCGTTATAATGGTTTTAAGAGGTAACTTTGCGATTCTTTCTATAGATCCGAATCCTCAGTATTATGTTTTGGAAACAATAACACATTAGCATATATGTCGAAGATTATTACTTATTTATTTCAGGAGGTTTTCGGTATTTTATCTTCGATAAAAATCACTTATAAATATCCCTTTTAGGTCTACTCAGCCCCTTAACGTTTTGGGCACAAGTTATGGGACTTTATCAATACCGGGTGAACTCCAGCTCCCCACTAAATAGTCAGCTCCCCAATACTAAAATTGTTAAGTCCAGACCTAAAAAAAGTTTTTTTTTTAATATGAAGTTGTGTTGATGGATGGAAGCTATGTTACAATAGTATAAGTCACATTCGTTCCACAAAATATATCACTGCATGGATCAGAATTTTACAAAAATGTATTAAGATTCGTTTTGAAACTTATAATAGGTCTAAAACTTTATAATCGGGCGAGCAACATTGCGGTTCTTGACAGCCACAATTATACATGGGTAACTTGTGACAGCCACACTTTGATGCGGCGTTGTGTCATATTTATGATATCCGGAATTTGGTATATAAAATCTCGAAAACTCCTTTGGTAAAAAAAAGGAAAATCATTCGAAGCGTTTATGAAACGTCTTAAAAATACCATATTTTAATACTTACAATTGTTTTATGTGTAATGTCATTGTAAAGGTCGATCAATTATTATTTATGTTCTTTTTATTGACACTTTATTTATTATGGATGGAGTTTGGATTCTTGGCTTCTAATGCAAATAAACATTATAATTAATTAATGACTTTCCGTGTTTGTTAATACAGGATTACATGTAGCATTTTGTATGAGAGGTCAATTTTTTTTCATATTCCCACCTATGTTTCTTAGGAAAATTTGTTCAGTTTCATGGGCTAGTTTTACCCCTTAAAATATTTGCAGCTCCTATTTTTACATTATGTATATTTCCCACATCATCTTAGCATTTGTCATTTTGTGTTGATGTTCGCATGCGGAAAACGAGATTCTTAGAATATTTCATAACGACTCTAATTAATGTAAGGCATTTGCAAATATGTGTGCATATACATATGTATGTAAAAACATTACTAACAAAGCAAATTAGGGATAGGTATTTGTTAATATTATACTCTCACTTGCTTGTTTAGGTAGGTATACATTTTGACATACATTTTCAGCCACAAAAGTCCACTGCTGGACATGGGCCTTCCCCTATTGGGGGGTATTGCCATACTCACCACGCTTGACAACCGGATTGCCGAGCGCATTACAAGATTATAGCTTTTACAGGGAACGCTACAGTGCTGCGTATCCTTGGATAAATGAATCCCTTAGTGACTAAGGGATTCATTTATCATCAAGGAAATACTTGCCTTGCTGTGAGTTTCCGGCTTAGAATAGCATCACCCCAATACAACCCATGGGTGTCGTAAAAAGCGACTAAGCCTTAGTCCTTAGTTGTGAGATTCCGGCTTAGAATAGCATCACCCCAATACAACCCATGGGTGTCGTAAAAAGCGACTAAGCCTTAGTCGCTTTTTACGACAAGGCAAGGCAAGTATTTCCTTTGAAATTAGTGGAAGAATTTAACAAGGCGCTTAGTTGATGTCAATTCGTGATCACTTAAACTTTTTGAGATTAAGTGAGACACATTAAATATTCAATATTTTTTATAATACTAGATTCGTTGATCGATCAAATATCAAACAATTAGTAACCGATCTGTCCAACGGTTTCAGCCGTTTGTCACCGTTTTCCCGCGGAATTAATACGTTTTCCCGGCATGTATTATACATAAAAACCTTTCTCTTGAATCTTTCTATCTACTAATGAAAACCGCATCAAAATACGTTGTGTTCTATTTAAGATCTAAGCATACATATTGACACGGGAAGCGACTTCATTTTATACTTTTTAGTGACTAGTGATCTATTATTTCGTGACGTCTTGTCTCCAAATTGTAAGGAAAAGGTAGTTTGTGTACGGTTTTTGATAAAGGTACCATTATCACTAAAGCAAACACTTATGATATGATGAATTGATTTAGAAATAGAAAGTACATGGTTACCTTATTTTAGCCAAAGATAAGAAAAAAAAATGTTTAGTTACCAAGACTTGATAAGACATAAGAAATATTATTTCGTACTTCGTACCCGTACCTTCCTCAGAAATCTTTAGTTGATCGCTTCAGAGAAGAGTACTATTAGAAAGGATTTTAATTAATGTCCCGTGTATTTTTCTCTAAAATGAGTTTTCAGGATTCAGAAATCATTTTTACTCAACTTTAAATTCAATTTTAGAGAAAACTTATGCACCAATTACCATATGAACGTCACTATTACTTATAAAAAATTACATTGCACTGCTTTAGTTTCTATTTTAGCAACAACTCATTCTTGGTGTAGGTTTACGCGACTTACTTGTTTATTATTTGCTAGACTGGCGGGCATATGTGATCTGTCGACCTCCGTGAAGAAGGCTGTCTTAACTAGCCGAAACATAGAGGGCTAAACTCTCTACCAAATCAAAAGCAAGTAAGTCATGTAACCCTACATAAGTTAACTTTCGTTTTGTGCTGGTTTGTGATAATGTGCCACGTATTTTTGAGGTTATGTTTCTTTTTTTTTTATGTGTGTACGCTAGTGTAACTTTTTTGCATTTGAAGATAGATGGAGCTAGTTGTATGTTTGTTTTTTATAGTATGATTTTATTTCTGTTTAAATTTGAGTATGTATGTAAGTTTAAGTATTATTTATTGGTATAAGTATTTGTGTAAGTATATTTTTATGTGTAATAACTATGTATTGGTAGGTATTTATTTTGATAGTCGTTTTGACATGTTGTTTTCCTTAGTGTTATTTTCTCATTAGTGCACCCGCTTCTTTCTCTCTCTGTTTACCTTCTGGTTGGCCGGTAGAGAATGCCGTCTGGCATTAGGCCCGCCTTTTGTACGATGTGCAATAAAGTATAAATAAATAAATAAATAAGAGTGATACTTGTTCGTTTATTAATAAAAAACTACCCATTGTGTTGTCATTAAGCTCCCATGTAAAAGCTGCTTTTATTAATGCCTTGTGTAGTCAAAGTCGCAGTAATATATAATAATTAAAGTAAAAATCGGGTCTTATCTTATTATATATTTAGAAATAGCAGAAGGAAAAGAAAACAGTAGCCTTAATTGGCGATTATTCTCTGAACTAATTCTAATAGGATAGGAGATATCTAACTCCTGTAATATTTAGAATGTCAATGTGTTCTTTGCCATTCATTCTCATCTTCATCATCGTCACCTTATTTTGACAGTAACGCGTAAGATACTTTATTTCCCGATTTGAGGCCTTAACTGTGTCTCATTCGCAAACTGTGGCTTTCTTGTGTTCAAAACCCAGTAACAGCAGTAACATTTAGACAAGTTTTTGTAAACGCATTCTGTCGGCAAGTGTAGCAAAAGCCCTTGAAGCAACTAGTTCTCGGTTCATAGAGTTATGTTTTTGTTCTATTTTTTTTAAAGTCTGTATTTTCCTTGTCTTTTATTTATTTTGTTTAACAAACATTAGCCGGTTCGTTCAATACTTGAAACGCAAATATCCGAAACACGTTTCCACTTAGTCTCGTATTATTTTTGAAATAAGGAAAATTTATTTCCGTATATGGATGTACCTAAGTATAAATAAACTAGTTGGTAATTTAACTAATAAGAAACTGTAAGCGCGTAACTTTTATATTTCTTATTCAGCGTCCTTTAATTGACATGTTAATTGACAATGTCCATTACCCGAATAAGCTGTTGCTAAAGCAAAGATAACTTGATCGTTCGTCGACCCATTCCACAGTTAAAAAGGCAAATTTGCATTTATTTTATTTGGCTGAGTTCTCTGAATTACGCAAACCCAATGTCTAGGTATTCTTACAAAAAGAAGCGTCCCATATCTTGTACAGTGTTGGGTTCCTAGTACTCTACTTCAGTTACTACAGGTCCCTCAATGTCTATATGCCAGCAGAAAGGGCGCACCATTACTGAATGAATTTTGCTACTAATGAAGGTTCAAAGTCCAAATTATCTAACCCAGCATGATCTTGACTGTACCTACTCTCTATGTCTTAGTGCTAGCAGAAGCTGCCTATCATAAAGTGATCCTATTAGGATGCGGTTTTTTGCTTTTGAGTGACGGACCCTAAAACTGTTGGTATATGTTCTGTTATCAATTTTAAGTATGCCAAAAAATTTTTTTCGAATAATATGTTGTATGTACAGACTTTCGATCCTCTTTAGTTCGATCTGTCTTGAAGGCGTTGTGGATAGTACCTCTGCCTGCTACGCCGAAGGTCGTGGGTTTGATCCCCACACAACACAAGTGTTTGTAAGTTACTTTTCAAATATTTGTGTAGAGTCTATGTATTGTATGTATTTATTTTCAAAAAAAAGTATTTATGTATTATATCAGCAATCTTGTTCCCAAAGTACAAGCTTTGCTTAGTTTGGGGCTAGATGGCGCTTTATGAATTGTCCAGGATATTTATTTATTACTTATTTATATTCTATGTATAGATTGATAGAAATTAGTTAGCAATACAAGATACAGAATTAGAAAATAGTTGTTAACCAATCACTTATACTTATTTATAAATACCTATTGTAAACTCTATCTTTATTTGGCTTATATCCCACAAAAAGATTTTAAACGAAATTTTACGTTTAGGCGGTTCACTCACTTGTCGTCCGTCGTTCCGTTTTATAAAAAATAAGATTGGAATTCGCTATTTCCTTTCGTCTGACAGACGCATGCGTTACGTTGCGTTAAAAAAACGTAACGACGGACGAAAAGTGCGTGAACCGCCTTAGTTAGAATATTTTAAATACTATCTACACCGCATATAAAGCCACAAGTTCATTCCCAATTCGCTACTTAACCTGCTGACGTACAAAAATAATGTTCATCCTCGACAGTAAAATAGTATCCAAGATAATGTATCTGATGTCAAAACATTTATTTTGTAAGGATTAATATTATACAACAGGTAAAACACCTATCTCATATTAATTTATTGCACTATGTGTTGCCCCTAGTAATAAACTTACTTTATTTACATAATAGACGATTACAATTGTCTTTAAGGATAATACATTCTATTTTGCTAAATAGATCATTCAAGTGTATTTTCGAAAATATAACTTCCTGTGGGCACAGTTAAGATTCTTTTTGAAATATTGAAATTCTTTGACTGAAATAATCTTAGATAGATGGAATCTGACCAGAAAAATTTGCATCTCCCATACAAACTTGCCGATCAGCTGTTTCGGTTATAATGGAAGCTTAAAATATTTCGACCTATATCCAATAGGGAAAGTTATTCCTTATCTCCAGCCCGTCTTCTGTTTTCAGTTTCGGTCAATAGTAAAATTTCATCCGAAAGAAATACACTTCCGATACGAAATAATCAGCCGGCCGAGTAATTTTTTTTATGTTTTGGCTTATGTATTTTGGAGCAAGTTGTTTGGTATAACGGATTAAGCTTAGCGTTTATGGCAAAATCAGTCGTTCGGGACCATCCTGCTTAGTTCAACCAAGTTAAAATATCTCTTAAAACCAAACATTCCAAGTCTGAAGTACCTCTAAGAAGTTGTGACGAATACCAATAAAAAAAGAGGATTACACAGTCCAACTGTTTGAGCAGCATACTCACTCTTCAAACTCCGCATAGTGATAAAAAAATATCTCCGTATTATCTTTGCACACATTGAGCATGTTTGCGAATATGTTTAGCGTAGAGCATGATGGATCATTTTACTGCTCACGACACTAATACTATCTGTTTATATGCGTCTACGCGACAGCTTAAGTCTCGGGAAATTTCCTCACAGATTTAATTGTTGTTTTTGAATGGAAAACATTGACAAAGTAACGGGTTAGGATTCAAACGAACAAGTATCACTTATGATGTGGGTTCACGCGACTCATTTGTGTAGTATTTGATACAGTTGAGCCCTCTACGTTTCGGCTGGTTAATACAGCCTTTTTAAGGAGGTCGACAGATCACATACGCCCGCCAGTTAGCTGTGGTTGCTGAACACAGTGTTCTAAACGCAAAGGGCTAAACTCTGTACATACATACATACATACAATCACGCCTCTTTCCCATAGGGGTAGGTAGAGACTACATCTTTCCACTTGCTACGATCCTGACACACCTCTTTCGCTTCTTCAACATGCATCAACCTTATAATTAATTAATTAATTTAATTATAATTATTTTTTGTATTAAAAATTTTCCGTAGGCGATTTGCATTAAAGGAGCTATAGTAATTGCTCTTTTCAGCTCTCAGGATCCAACAAAAAAGAAATTGCGGCAACTAATAAGCATTATATTAATCCAATTACCTACCTGCGTTAAATGTAATTAAGTCAGTGCTTACATACAGATTCATATTATGTATGTATGTATATATATTCTTATTTATATTTATCGTTGTTTTTGTTATTTAAGGGCGGTAACGGGTCTGAAAATTTTCCACGACAGAGGAAAATATTTACCAAGTTACTTATAGTATCAAAACATAACAAGGGTTTCTTATTTGGCAGAACTAAGGTCCTACATACTTATTTTTTTAAATAGAATATATTTCTTTCTTACATTACGATTTAAGTAGATAATTTTGTATAACGTTAACATTGAAAGGTTCAAATGACCTAAAACTACCTACATGTACGTACAGTCAAGCTCACGTGCGGTTAGACACTCAAACTGCCAATATAAGTCTTATGCGCGCGGCATAAGAACGGTCCAAAGTCCAAAGGCCAAACTGTCTAACCCAGCTTGGATTTGACTGTACCACACTAATATAAGTCTTATAAAACAATTAAAGAAGTATTTTATTTTTACCCAAAATTTCCCTAACTCGTAGTTTTTTATCTTTATGAGTTTGCTTGTCTCCATTTTCGTCAAATTGGGTATTAGTCATATGTTTGTATAATAAAGGTACCTACGTCAATAACACCTCTAGGTACTAATTCATCTTTTGCTAACTTTATGACAGCACGGATATTTTATTGTTGTTTATTTGTTATACAGGGAGTAACAAAAAGGCTATAACAAGCCGAAAGGTGGCCAAGAGACTTATGAAACTGAACAATTTTTTCCCATAGAAAATGGGTCGAATATAAAACAAATATTGGCCCTTCCACACAAATTTGCCGATAAGTTAGTTAATGTACAATGTTTTTTTATAAATAATTCGACCTATGTTCCACGGAGAAAGAGTTGTTCAGTTTCATAAGTACCTTTTTCTCCTTTCGGCTTGATATACCATTTTTGATACACCTGTTAATTAGTTATTCTTTGAGAGCAAATATATCAAAATAGCAATCCGTTTGTCATATGTGTAATAAAAATAAAAAGCAAAAAAATGTATCCAATTACAGAACATTCCTTAGAGTCAAGGCAAATTTCACGAAAGTATAAATATAATATGTTTGTAATAGATTAAAAATTAACGACAAATTTGAGTTCACCGGTTCATAAGTTGGCTGATAGAAAACGATAAAACTAAACTGTTCTTCAGGCTAGAGCTTCACCTCAATTTTCATTATTAGACTTATTATTTACAAGCTGTATACAGACACCTGCTACAATATATTACTGTTATTTTGTTTACAATATTTTACAAACAGTTTTTCATGTAGCATAACTTACATACATATATAATACTCTTTATTTCGTAACTTACACAGAAAATAAGATATCTACATTGGTCGCAAAGGCGAGCTTATCTCTAAAGAAGAGATCCCTTCCAGCCAACCTATGTGTTGTGAGAGAGATTAAATTTTTTGGGTTAAATAGGCAATAAGTAATTAAATGACTTACATACACGTAACTCGCCTATAATCCCTTGCAGGTTAAGTAGAGCATAAACATCCGTAAAAACGGACATTTACACCACGTCAGACAAACACTTGAGGGTCATTCGGAATAATTCAGTATCGCCATATAGTGACAGGTAGTCACCCAATAAACACCCACGAATCCCATAGCCGCCTCTTACTACTCCCACGGGAAAGAAATGGGGTGATGCTATTCTTAGACCAAGGTGTTCGATCATTTCGTCCTACCAGTCATGACCTATGGAGCCGAGACGTGGAACCTGACAGTAAAACTGGCCCACCGGTTACATGAAACTCAGAGGGCTATGGAAAAGTCTATGCTCGGTATCTCTATAATGGATAAAATCCGGAATCCGGTTCATCTGTCGTAGAACCGATGGACGGTGAAGTAAGCGGGTTCTCGAGTGGAGGCCATGCCTCGGCAGGCGTAGCGTTGGATGACCTCCGGCCAGATGGACCCATGACTTCAAAAAGGCGGCTGGTAGCGACTGGATGGCGAAAACGAGAGATCGTGCCCTATACTACGTCCAGCAGTGGACTGCAATAGGCTGGTGTATGTATGTATGTAGATATTTAATACGTACATATCCTCTTAAAATACCGCATTGTACCTTCAATTACGTTTAATTTCACATTATTTAAAGACCTGTCCACTCGTGCCTTATGCTTTGTCATCCTTTACGTAGGAAGGTAACGTTACGTGATTATCATCTCTTTTCCCTGATGATAAGTTTCCTTTTTCCGTGTCCCTGCTGGGTCCTGGCTCCCGTAAAGACAAACAGGAAAAACCTCAGTGATCTGACCTTGATCTTTGACCTTGTGTTTAGTGCATTAAAGGTTGTCAACAAAATTACTAACTACTTACAATGAGTTTTTTGTGGATCCTATCTTGATTTTTATTTGATTATACTCATTAAATTGGATCTTCTTCTTTTCGTGTAGGACACCGAGTCATTCAATGACCCGATGAACGCTGGTGTCAGCGTTTTTCAACCACCTACTCCTAGTAGTAGGTCTCTGTCATGGTTGTGTAACGAACGCCATCTAAGTAATCATAGACAGCAACAGGGACAGATTGGATAAAGGTATGGTATTACTTACGCACAAACTGGGTGGGTAAATATTACATTATTTCCGGACTTTGATAATCGAAAGCTTTTACGGATGAAATTTCAGGTCTAAAAATATTTCAGTTTCAATAAGGTACATATTAAATATATACATTATATCACGCCTCTGTCCCTTGCAGGGTAAAAGCAAGGCGTAAAAACATTAAAAACGTACATTTACGCCATGTTTGACAAACATTTAGAAGGTCATTCAGAAAATTGTATACCGCCCTAACGACAGGTCGTCAGCCCATGGCTTAAAATGACACCCACGGGAAAGAAATGGGATGATGCTATTTTAAACTGTAGGTATTTTATTAAAAAAACGACCTTGATAACACTGAGTCAGCAGTTGATTTGTGATACTGGGTCATCTGCCATTATCATATTTAACCTAGTTGAGGTGTTGTTATTATGTGGAATGAACGTTCGTAGTACGGTGCGATTATATTGTTGGTTACCTAAGATAATTAGTACAATTACCTATATCAAGATTTGTTTGCGTATAAATTTAGATACCGTGTCGACAAGTAGATGTTGCGGTGAAGTAGAATTAGATAATAAATGTCAGTTGCATCTTTATTTGAGTGCGCTTGTAAAGTGCTTAAAATCGCGTTAATTTAAGTGCGTGCCGTGAGAAAAATAGGTATTTTTGGATGCACGCAATTTCGTTGTTGAATACGATAAACACCTTATTTTTATGTAAAATGAATTTTTCATTATATTTTCTAGATTCTTGCCGCAGGAAAACACGATTAAAGAAAGTTTGCTCGGTGGATTTATTTACAAAGTTTGGTCTACTTATTTTGACACTTTTTGCGTAGTGGCATGGCAATCTTATGAACATAACACATAATTTTTTGCGAATACGATAAGTTTTGTACACTTAAGATTCTTGTTGTTCAGTTTTTTGATTACTTGTTTATTTGACGATTTTTTTTCAAAACAGTGAAAAATCGTCTAAATATGGCGATCCTGCTCTGTTCTCACACACAGGATTTGCCATTACTGGGAAAGGGACGTTAAAAAGTTCGGGGCAGTAATCAGTTAGTTAGTTAGTCGTCTTTATACAGAAAGAAGATAAGATATTAACAATACTAATATTTGTGTTGAGAGTTTTATTTTTATTTTGCATTTCGCAAAATCGTGCGGAAATTTGCAAGACATCGGATGTTTCTCCCTGATGCAGCGCCAATGGAACGGACAGTCGATTTATCCTACTTAGCGCCTTAAGCAGTACCTGAGTAAAGAGTTCCTAGGATTAATGTGTTTTATGTTGACAATAAAATGTAGATTGCGGTTTTGCGGTGAGCAAAATGACCACATCAGAATATTATTGTCATTTGGATGACAGACACGTTCCCATAATGCTACAACATGACCACAATTTAAACTGGAAAAAGAGGTGTAAGCATAAACTATGTGTAACGCAAAACTAATACCAAAGCCATAATATACTCGTAATCATACATAACGCAGCTGACCATAAAATGTCATTTATATGTAAAATGAGTTGAACAAGTTTATCATAAAGAGTATCTATAAAAGCTTTTTCGACATTCCCAATGCTTTATTGCCGAGTGATACCGGCTTGGGATAGCATGACCCCATTTCTTTCACATGGTTGTCATAATAGGCGACAAAGGGAATCAGTATTGAAATCACTACATGGGTATTGCAATTTTAAGCGATGGACACATGTTTATTAAACTGTTGTCGATTTGTCAAAGTTTAATTATACTTGATTTTCTTGCTTGTGGCAGGGTTTTTTTTTTATTGTTATCAAAAACGAAGCTAGTTCACGCGCATTCACTGAAACTTGCGTCATCTACCGGAAATGTCTTGGTAATAACATGCAGGTGGATGATGTTCTTTTAATCAACAGTTAATGATAATTGCAGCTATGATTTTTATCATCTAAAGGTATTATAAGTATCACCTTTTGTATGCAAATGTGACAAGTGTTGCTGTTTTTAACCTACTTCTTAAATGAATTGGTCATGAATTCATATATTTTTTAAAGCGTCGGTTACCATTATACAGACGTCAGGAACAAACTTCTTTTTTATGGCAACTGCTCCCAGTGGTGGCAGGGATGGAATGGGATATATCGAAAGGATCGCCAAATTCAGAAAACTACTTAGAAAATTTTCTATCGCAGGCAGGTAGGATTTAATCCTGCAACTTTCGCTATCAGAAGCGACGCCTGCCGCAGTTCATCCGTAGCCTGCGAAATTAAGCACGTGTATCTTAATGCCAATAACTTGTAGCATGACTGCATCTACCAGGAACAGGATTAAACTTCGAACTAATCAGTAGCACATCAACCTTACCATTCAAGGGATCGATTTATACAATTTTTTATACAATTACTAGGGATAAACTGCATATAAGTTGATTCCATAAATGGGTAGGTTGAGGTGCTGCTGATAAAGTCGCAGTTTCAAATCCTGTCTGGGGTAGAAAATTAATACCTTTTATTCTCGGTATTGGCTGTTGCTTTGTGACGTCAAGTGTATACTGTATCTGGTTCTAGACCGAGTCATAACTAGGAAACGAATTGGAAATTGTTTTCAGACTGTTGCAATTATCGTACAATTTATGACTTTAACAAAATGCCCCGTAGCGCAATTTATACCGGGTGCAAGGCGGTGTACCGGAATCTTCGCTGGCATGATGAGACCATGACACTGAACAACTTTTACTACGGAGCCTATGTTTGGAAAAAAAATTCGCTTAATAGAAAAAGTTGTTGAGTTTCATGTGATTATGCCTGCTAAGTTTTCGGTACACAGTACAGAACTTTCCCAAGATATGTAGGTACTGTTTACTAAGTGCGACTTGGATCAACTGCTACTAAAATTTTGTATTAAGTACGTTATCGCGTTTCCTTTGAAAGGTACAGTTTCAAGAATAACAAAATTGGGCTCTAAATCTGTTTAAAATAGGACGCATACGAGATTTGATTTAAATATTTGCTCGAAGTAACATTAATTAAGGACACGTTTTTCTTTTTAATGTTTATTATGCAACTGTAGTTAACGTATAATTACAAAAAGTTATTTATATACCTCTATATATTGATTTTTATTAACACATATTTTCCGGATATTATTGACATTAAATTTTATTTATATTCTTCTTTCTTACATATATAGTTACATAAAATAATAAGTATATATTCTAAGAACAATAGACCTAAGCACAGAAAAAAAAATATCCACTAGCTATATTTACTTACTTATGTCAAGTACAGTCAAGATCAAGCTGTGTTAGACAGTATGGACTTTGGATTGAACCGTTCTTATGCTATAAGAACATTTTACATTGGCAGTCTAATCGCACGTCAGTTTGACTGTACAACATCTAACGCCGCGACATGAAGTATTGAAAGAATGTAGACAACAATTTCGTAACACATAGAGATAAAAACACATTTATATGATAATGATTGTGGTGTCTCTTTGCTCAGTCTTGAAATATGAGTAATTCTCGACAGAATTGTAATTTCTCGGTGATTTTCTACGGAACGACGCGATTTGAAGAACAAAGTAAATAAGTAAAGTGTTCACATTACGATGCTAGTTTGACGTCAATTTACCAAACAAAGATTTTTGTGGTTTTACAATTGAAATACCCACTTTAAAATGATAAAAATTATGGCAATAATGTGACGGTATGCAAAGTATCTATATAACATTATGACTAGGAAACGCCGCTGAAAAAAATACGATTGAGCTTTTTTATATTAATGTGGGACGAACGAAAAACAAAAATTTTATGGGTCAAAATATGCGATGAAGAGCATTTTTTCAATGATGAAGACCCTCGTTGATTCGGCACAAAAATAATTTCGATTAAAAGATTAAGATTATTCGTCCACAATAAAATCAAACTCACTGTTTGCAGCATTAGCACCATCTATTAGCTTAAAGTGGTGAATCGGTCTTAAAATGGATATTTTTTTATTTGCAATTTATTTTTATTTCGCGAAAATGTTATATCAACCCAGAATATTATATTACCATCGAATTTTTAATTAGTCTTTTGTCTACTTTAAAGACATAAATCCAATTAACGATTAAAATTTGGATGCAAAACCCACCTTAAGGCGGTGGTGTCATCTTCATTAATCATGGATGACCCATAAAGATTCGCTTAAGCTTTTTTTCTTACCAATCACCAATAAGTATTTTTTTTAAATATATTTAGCAATTCCATTCGTAAAACAATCTATGCCTGCCCGCGCTTGAAAAATTTTGCAAGTTTTCAAAAGTTGTATACCTAACACGGGAAGTGTTTTAAAAATTTGGTATTCAACATAAACTATGGTCTTATATTACGGGGATGCTGCCACCAACACTTACTATGAAATAAAAACCATTATTATGAGTTATTTATTCTTAGCTATCAGTATTTGCACGGATTACGTAGGCATGCTATAAATATAGCTAGCTACTAATATGACGGTAGCACATATTTATCACGAGATCTATTTATCAGATCAATCTCTACTTCTCCAATACTTTATAGCCTATCTTGCACTTCTGTATAACAGGTAAAATAAAATCTTATAATAATTGTATTGTTTGAAACTAATCAAGATCGTTTGCTATTGCGAAATCCTTTGTGTCAGATTAAATCTTATGAATAATGCATGTAATAATTTAATTATTATACTGATTTTATTCCAAAGCGTGTGTTCCTTGTTTCTATGAGGTAACAAGTGTAATAAAATCAAATCCGTTACAATATTAATAGTTAGTAATTCGAGTAGTAGACAGTGTCATGTAATTAGGTGTAGGTATTGTTTTTGACTGGTCCGATGGCGTAGCGGATAGGCGGAGGGCACCCTGCCTGCCTGCTACGCCCAGGGTCGTGGTTTCGATCCCCACAAGACACAGATGTTTAGTAAGGGTGTTTTTTATGTTCAATCAATATTTATTTAAAAAATGCTCGTATGGATTGTTCGTCGACTCGGTATCCCACCCACACGAAAAGAAGACGAATCATAGCACCTCTCTTAGACACAAGAAGTAAACAAAAGATAGTTTGGTAAAAAGTCGGATGTCGTGAGTGACCTAAATAAATCTTTTTTCATACATACATCTATCATGCCTATATCCCTTGCTGAGTAGGCAGATCGAAAACGGCCGTCAGAATCAGAAAATTGTGTATCAATATACGTGATGCTATTCTAAGACGGCATCACATGGAAACTTTTTTAATCTATATTTTTCGAACATGTGCTTTGATGTATTGAAATATTAAAAACCGTAATTAAAATAAATCCAATTTAAGGAAAATGTCGTCTACCTTGAAGGCTTTAAAAGAATACTTACAGACAGAGTCAACAATTAAAATTAAATAATACTTAATTAAATTCATCTTCATAAGCAGCTCAGCTTTGCAAAAGGTAGTTACAATATAAGTAGATATAATTAGTGATTATACTTAGCTGACAACGCTGAATTAAACCTTGATGATAAATAAATAATCATGACATGACTGTAAGCTGTTCTTGTTGTCATAATCTTGATTTTTATAAAGAAATGTTACCTCTGTTAACAAAAGTGTCGTTTATTAACTGAAGGTAATAAAACATATTTAAATATACCTGCAGCATCGGTCTTATATAGTATAAAAAATCGACATTAAGGGTCAGAAAAGATGGATAAACGGACAATAAAGTGATCCTATAATAGTTCCGATTTTTCCTTTTTACGGAACACTAAAAACAAAACAACAAACATTTAAGCAACTAAATCGGAAAAGTTGTAGTAGCTGGTTTAAAAGTCTAACACCAGGGTTTGTCGGCTCACAAGGAAAAAGAAGATTTTATTACTAAGAAAATTAAATATTGTTACCATACAGCGTCCGTTTTCTATTAATTAAAACCATTTTCATGCTAGTCTTATTCTATCTCGACCTACATAAATATAATCAATATCCTTGCTTACGTATAACAAGTTTTAAAAAAAGCGTGGGCAGTCAACATCAGGCTGGGTTAGACAGTTTGGACTTTGGACCGTTCTTATGCCGCGCACATAAGACTTACATTAGGGGTTTGTGTGTCTAACCGGACGTGAGCTCGACTGTACCTATAAACCGATGGTGCGCGTACGAATAAATTGTCATGAAATACTTGACATCTCAGTCGCGTTCTCGGGTCACAACCTTTCCACTGCCATTCAAGGCACTTCCTGCAATAAACTTATACTTTTAAAACATTTTGACACCGATAAATTTTATCAACATAAATCCTGAAAAATCTTTGTAGACACGGATATTTTTGCTACAAAATTTTTTACTCGTCTTCATCATCATATATCTTGCGAAAGTATAATTTTCTTATTTTCGTTATACCTCTACATCGTATTAACATTACAATGAGAAATGATCCTTATTTCATTGACCGGCTTCATAAAAATAGGTATTATACTAAGGTATTTTACCCAATTACCTTAGTATTTATTTATTTTCATAAATGAAAATAATAAATTGAGAAAATGTAAGCAACGGCCGGGGATTGAACCCGGACGGGACCTGTGGAGTACCGTCCCACCGCTCTGCCACTGAGCTACCGGCGCCTCGTCCGTGCAAAATAAACCATAGTACATGTATTTTTTTAAATACTTTTTTGCACATCGTACAAAAGGCGGCATTCTTTACCAGACAACCAGACGGTAAACAAAGAGACAAAAAAGCCGGTGCACTAGAAAGTGCAAATGAAAACACAAAAGGAAAACAAAATTTATCATTCTAAAACATAATAATATTTGTCCGCAAAAGCTTCTTCTTACCATGCGTGCAAAATTTAAGAAGTGGTTGTACCTGTGTTTATCTTAGTACCTATATCTCAAAAACGACGTAGCCCATTTTAATCATTTGATTTTGGTTGATCCTACGTTAGATCTAATGACCTAATAATCGCAATAAAATCAAAATCTGTTCAGTTCTTTTCAAGATACAGGCATTGAAATTTTTTTCTACTGTGAAGTCGGATTATATATTTTTTATATGACTTGCTATAACAAGATAAATGAAACCAGTTCACTCAGTGACCTTTACATAATCTATTTATAAAGGATATTTCTTTTGATTTCATTTAACTTGTCTTTTATTGTCTTTTGATTTCATTTAACTTTATTAATGGTTGGTACCTGCTTAGGTTTAAATAATCTTGAAACAACACCGCAACGGAATATTTTTTTGTAATTTGAGTTGACGTCTTAAGATTTTTCTCTCCAATATAAATGGTCGTGATCTTTTTATTTACATACTTGTGTTGTGTTTGCGAAGAGATCCCTTCATTCTGGCTGACGTCAAGGAAAACAATAAACTTATGAATATTGGCACGGTAAAGAAAGCTTTGTTTTTCGTCAAGTTCGATGACCCTGGCAACCTAAAACTTCAAAAGTATCTGAATGAGTTACAGGTATATCATTAGCAAAATCTTTCATTGTGGCGACATGACAAACAGGTTTTTTTAGCCTTTTTTTTTGAAGTCCTGACGATTTGGTGGGAAGCAGGAGCTCACCCGGAGAAGTTTGTGTGATTGTTCAAACAACCAGCCTAATATTTATTTATTTATATGATTTATTTAATACTTTATTGCACATCGTTCATAAGGCGGGCCTTATGCCATACAGCATTCTCAACTAGCCAACCAGAAGGTAATCAGAGAGAGAAAGAAGCGGGTGCACTAATCGCGTTCTAGTAAGAACGGATTGGACTGATGACAAACTGTATTAATGTCTGTGATTGAGCAATCACGTGTAACGCCATCTTAAGCAGTCAGTGGTCTTCAAGAACCAAACTGCAAGATAAGATGTTTTTCTTTACCAAAAAAGTATGGTGTAGTTGGATTGATTCAGATTTATTTATTTCTCGTAATACATACACATATCACGCCTATATTCCCTTGCGGGGTAGGCAGAGCACAAACGGCCGCATAAAACGGACATTTACTTCTCGTAACACAATTTTTATATTCAATACTATGTTACAAAAATAAAAGTATGTATTGAGATTGTCTATATAACAGATTGTGAATATAAATATTGGAAAGCGTGGTTTTATAAATACCTAGCGTTTAAAATCAACCTATGTGTTGCGTCATTGCCCACTTCAAAAAGTATACGACATTCAAAAATTACCATCTCGACGAGCAAAATATTTTATACTTACCTGTGAAATAAAAACCAGAATGCGCAATAGTCAGTAGTAAATTAATATTGAAACAAAAACACATAAAAGAGTAAAATTGTTGCCATTCAGGTCGTTAAAGTTTTGTTTTCGGAATGAATTAACTTCTTATCGCTTCGACTGTTTGGCCAACTTTTTCGCATTTTAATACCATCTGTGCTCGTTCTTTCAAACCTCTATATCTGCATCAAAAAATCCATATGTATTTATACACTGAAAATTCAAAATGTGTAATGTGTCAGTTAGTAGGTAATTGCTATTTTTGATACAAAGCGTTTTTTTTTCTTTCAGTAGTTTATTCCTACATTTATAGCATTAGTCAAGCATACATTTTCAAAAAACAGGGTTGATTATTAAGACAGTTGGTGCCTACCTATGAAAACTATGCAGTCCGGGTGATTCTAATTTCTTCTATGGGGCCATCTTCTAATAATGACAAGAATCAACTTGTCAATTGAAAATAACACTGGGTTTAAAAAAACGCTGCAGAATTTTCGTGGTGTCAGAAGTGGCCCCATAGCTATAGTTAAGTTTCTTTGGTTTAAATAGATCATATTGATAAGTAGAATGACCCTGCAAAGATTGTATACAGACTCAAAATTTATCTGTTTAATTTGATAGTCACGAAGATCGTTTCTTCTTTTTAAATAGAGGTACTGCCTATCACGAAAATTTATTAATTATTCTACATCGTTTTTTTCTTTCATAGAACATTGAACTCGACATTCAGGATCACTATAAGTCAAGTGACGAGCCAAGTGTTTTGTTAATACTACGGCCGTAGTATAAAAAAAGTCAAGATAGTCTTTGGTTCTTAGGATTAAAGGTCTCAATTTATTCTCCTTACAAACTGTAAGTCCCACTTCACACTATCATATAGGGTGATATTTTACTAGTGACCGATATCAAAAACTCAAGACGGGTTGGTGATAAATAAGGAACAACTTTCCCCACAGAACACAGGTCGAAGTATGAAAAAAAATGGACCTCCCATACAAATTTTCCGATCAGCTTATTTGGGTTTCTATGGAGTCTTTAAATATTTTTGTCATATTTCGACCTATGCTCCATGAGGAAAGTTGTTCCTTATCATCAGTCCGTCCTCTGTTTATATCATCTAAACTTATATCTCATTTCATTATACAAATGGGGTGATTTACACAAATTATACTTTACATTACATGTCATTAATTGGTTTAAATAATAAGTTAAATGTCCTCATACCTCAAAACTATACATAAAGGTAAATTTGAGCATAATTCCTACTACATATCTGATGAATGCCTGATAATCTTGATTATAAAATAAAACAAGACAAGTGCTTCTAACCAGTATCTATCGAAAATGAATAAAAAAACTTGTTGGCACGGTCTCGCGAATATGGCTTAAAATTGAACTCTCCGACCCCCCAAACAACTACTTAGCATAGATACAAACTTGAAAATGAACGGACAAACTTGATATTATTAAACATTAAATCATACTTATTAAGAGTGGCAATTTAAATTTATCGATTTTGTTATAAGGTATAAGTTGAGTATTTTTTGAGTTTAGCCAAGTAAGTATGTTAAGCAATTTGAAGATTATTAAATTGTATCCACACGTCTTTTGTTCTAAATAATAAAGGCTTTTATAGGCCGAAGAATGCTGTTTGTCGGCAAAAGAATAATTTCAAATTGAAAATTTTCCCCCAAGAAATATATTAGTCGAAATATAAATCAAAACCTTGGCAGGCGGATTGACGAGGCCGTGCTAAATCTTGAATTCACATTGAACGCCCATTCCCTGGATAAATTTATCCCTAAGTTGCTTTTCACGACACCCACGGGTGATGCTTTTCTAGGCCGGTATCACGGTTATAAGTCCCTTTTACCTTACCTAAGCCTTCATCGTAGCCATTGCGAGTATATCACTCTCCACAAGCTCTTCAAGCAACCGACGCGACGCGCAGGTCCGTCATTTTGTTCCCCACTTTGGGAACTACCGCCATGTGCCGGGTAGATTCAGTCCGATCCGTTCTTCCAGGACAACTTCTTAGCCCAGTCGCTGGTTGTTTGAACAACCACATAAACTTCTCCGGATGAGCTCCTGCTCCCACTAATCAGTTAAGTGTAGGTTTCAAAGCCCCGGGGCTAAAATCGAAGAGTCCACTCCTTAAAAAGCCTTGATCCTGAATCAGACTGAGTAACCGCAAATCCGACCGCACAAAAATAGCGCGTATGTTTGAGAGCGTATAGCGAGTGCGAGTGTGAATGCGGTGGAAGAGGTCCATTACGTTCAATCTATTTTATGATCCTTTATAACTCGGTGCACGTGCGCGTCATAGCTATGAGACTTGTACTCATCAGCTATAGGTGGTTTGTGGGAAAAATTATTATTATATATATACAGGGTGTAAGGGACAGCCCTCCACATATCGATCTCCACTGAGACTAATGATTTTGACTGCGCATGCAGAGAAAATATTTCAGGAAAGGCCAAACTATTTATGACTTCCCGTAGTAATTGCAGTCAGCTGATCTTGATTTTGTATGGGAGTTAATTTTTTTTGTCGTTCCTGACAATTATGTTCCTAGGGGAAAGTTGTTCAGTTTTATGGTCTGCATGCACCCTATCAGTATTCGGAGGGCTGTCTCTTACACCCCGTGTTATGAATAAAAATATCAAATAATCTGAATGATCCTTAAATGTTTGTCAGACGTGGCGTAAACGTCCGTTTTTGCATGCAAGGGCAAGGGATATAGGTGTGATATGTGTGTATGTATGTAAAATATCAATTAATCCCAAATTACGTGACTGAGCTTGATATTCAGAAGTGTTGCGTCGTCTTTCTGTACACCCGTTCATTCAGCATTGAGAATGAAAATTTTACTTCTAATAACTTATAGGAAGAGAAGAAACTTTTGCCTTTCACGAGTCGACACGATGAGATAACAAGTCAGAGAGCGAAGATCAAAAAGAAATGAATTCATGCTACAAAACTTGACGGCCGAGTTGCTCCAAGCTTCAAAGTAAATAAAATGTGCTGTTATGCACCTACCTCAATAAGTACCTAAGAAAAAATTGTAGCTCGATAAAAATCTAACCGTGCCTAATGAGGGTCAGACTAATGTTCTTGTACGTGCCGAAGGCCAGGTCAATGTCAACTAAGCATAAATACCCGCTCGTAGCGAGCTGTTGGTACTCTTGGTACTAAAGGTGAATGTACTCGTGAAGGAAAGCGGAATGAAGTATTGCTTTTAATACATTCGGTCACAGCTTTAGACCTCGAAGTATTAATCTTTTGGATCGCATAGAGCTGTGACGGTTTTATCTGTTGCGAAGCGAATTGTTGAATAACAGTAATACTTAAAATTTTAATACAAAAAATTTACATTCGTAGTACGGTACTACGTAGGGAAGTAATAGGTATTTGACAACCATCTATCTAAAGGAAAGAATACTAACTATACATACATGCGTTTCCAGCAATAGTTTTTCGCATGCTAAAATGAATCGGGCGTGTGTTAAAATTTTCTTGATTCTACGTTTTATATTATATACAGGGTGTAAGGGACGGTGTACCGAAAACTTTGCAGGCATGATCAGCCGATGGAACTGAACAACTTTTATCTATGGAAGCTATATTGGTAATGAGATTTTTTTTTCAACCTCCCATACAAAATTCCCTATCAGCTGACTGACTTTCTATGGAAACTCGAAAAAAAGGATTCGTTTCCCAACAAATGCTCCATAGTAAAAGTTGTTCAGTTTAATGTTCTGATCTTGCCTGAAAAGTTTTCGGTACACCGTCCCTTACACCCTGTATATAGAATAGGCCCTCATTGGTCTGCTATCTCACCTGATGGGATGTGACGTTACTGACAACAAACGCTAATTAAATATAGCACTGTCACTTTCCGTTAAATAAGTTTAGAAAAGCATAGTAAATGTCATAGCCTACTTCAGTCAGGTCATGCCTTAAATAGTCTATGATTTCCGCGCTATATCGCAGATTTCCTTGTATTTTACCGTCGTTGTAGTCACCGCTTAATTTTGTCAGATACCGCGAAAAATACGAAAAATCATAGCCCATTTAAGAGGCTATCATCTTTTATCTTTGTTTAATATTTAACAGAAAGTGACAGTGCAATTTTTAGTTAGAGATTTTAGTCAGTAACATGGAATTGGGACTATAGTCAATAAAAAACCTGTGATGATGATGAATGACATCATGTGTGCCTAGCTTTGTAATACTTACGATAAAGTTTATTTTCTTATTATGTCATTTTCTATCATTTTGCTACAGTTATACAAGACGCAAAGGAAATGTATCATTATGCCTAAAATGTCCGCGGAAGAAATAATAACTGATGTCCGTCGTTAGTTCGAGTACGATGACCTAGCGGATGATCATTGCGAGTATGATGATTTATTTAGCTTAGCTTAGCACTTCGGAGGGCACGTTAAGCTAGCGGTCCCGGTTGCTGTCTATGATGACTTAGACGGCGGTCGTTACACAACCATGTCAGAGGCCTACTACTAGTAGTTGGCGGTTGAAAAACTCTGACACCAGGGTAGATCGGGTCGTTGGACGACTCGGTGTCTCACACGAAAAGAAGAAGAAGTTTAGCAGTCGAATACCAAATTTTAAAACACTTCCTGTGTTAGGTACACAATTTTAGAAAACATCCAATTTTTTTACCGCAGGCAAGATTTGAACCTGCGACTTTCGCCATCACTAGTGGCGACGACTCTTCCATCTAGGCTACCGCGGCTCATCAATTGCCCGCGAAATTATCTTGATGCTAATAACGCGTGGAAGATTCAAATCCTGGCCCGCGGTAGAAAATGTTGCCAGTTTTCTAAAAAAGTTTAGCAGTCTCTGTGATACTGTGTGATGCCGGCTATACCATGTGATGCAGGGGTTAGCATCACCCCATTTATTTCCTGTGCGTGTATCAGAGGAGAGTAGACTTGATTTCAGGCGATAGGGTGAATCACCCTGGGTGATAACCTGTCCTGTTACTATAGTACTTCACCTTTGTAATAAAATGACCCTCGAATGCTTGGCGGCTTAAGAAATGAAGGCGTGACTGAACTTTATCTGTATTTTTTGTTTAGTTAATGAAGCAAAAAGACTAATATTCATATTTTTTTTCAGGTAAGCTAATGGAAGAGCAATGCAGTTAGAACGGGTTTGAATTTGCTAGTTTTATTTTATTAGCGTCTCAAAGTATTTAAAACAGGGTCCTTACCAAGATATCGGACAGTTTACAAAATATCGGGTGGAATTTTACGAGCGACTTAAAGTGAAAACTCAAGACGTGCTGGTGATAAGAAACATCCTTCCCCAAGGAACATAGCAAAGGTTGGATTACGGAAAGAATATATGCCCTTCTATACAAAATTGCCGATCAGCTGATTTGGATTACTATGGAAGCTCAAAATATTTTTGTCATATTTCGTCCTATGTTACTTGGGTAAAGTTGTTCCTAATTAGCAGCCCGTCCTCGTTTTTCAGTATCGGTTACTAGTAAAATTTCTTCCGATATAATCTATCGTGGTAAGAATAAGAATCCCATGTTATAAATATTTTAAGACATATAATTTAAAACAGGTTTATTATTTAATTAGCATATTTAAATTAATTTAATAGTATACAATTTAATAGAAAGCACTGTCGGTTAGGATCAAGGATTATAAAACAGTATATTTTATCATACTCATTATGCGTATGCGAAACTTTAGCGGCGTTTATCCAAACAGTTAAACAATGTTTAAGCGCTTGACAACGTCAAATCTATTTGTTTAATTATTATTTATTTAACCATTTAACGTACGCAAAAATAAACAGGAGTAATATACAATACGACAAGACAGAACAAGTTTACTTATTTCTAATAAGAAATTTCTTACAGCAGACCTACTTAAATGAGACTGCATAATACGAGACAAATCGTATGGAAAAAGAAATTACTTAAACAGAGCCTAAATGCGCGTCTAATAACACGGTAGATTGTTGGCATTATTGCTTCATGCTTTGAAATTTAAAAACATACACACACATATTACAACTATAATATCTTGCGGGGTAGGCAGAGCATAAACGCCCGAAAAAAACTGACATTTACATCACGTCTGACAAATATTTGAGGGTCATTCGAAAAATTATGTATCGCCATAGAAACAGGTTGTCAGCCCATCGCCTAAAATTGCAATACACCTCCTCGAGTTCGCCCCTTACAACTCCCACGGGAAAGAAATGGGGTGATGCTATTCTAAGCTATATAAAAACTCGCTTGGAAAATCTTTGACGTCATTTTCAATAGTAGGTATTTTGCTGTGTCGGTAATATTGTGTGTTTTTGCAAAAGCGTTAATTAATGGAAGCTTTTACTTAGAATAACAACTCCTAGACACGACATCCCCTAGAGCTATTTGTCGACCTAAAAATATCGCTTTCTTAGAGCTTTATTATTAGCTTCTAATGAACAGTGATTTCATAAATGAAAATAAGATATTGTTATTTTTATCAGCCGGGGCTTGAACCCAAGAACTGTTCCTGTTCCTGTTGTTGATAGTCCTACCGCTTTACCAACAGCGACTCAACCGAATACTTAAAAATTTTCAAACCTTTGATATTCGTCTCAAAAAGTGATTTTTTTATTGAATAGAATCTTATTTATTACGTAGAACGCAATGAAAAAGGTGATTTTTTTAATGAAAATTTCTTTAAGTAATTACAAAAAGCGTATTTAATGTCCTGATAGGCAAAAGACAATAGCTTTCGTTTTTTTTAAACTTCCAAAATTTTCAAGCGCGGGCAGGATTTGAACCTGTGACTTTCGCCATGATTAGTGGCGACGCCTCTTCCATCTGGGCTACCGCAGCTTGTCTCTTGAACCATACTAACGGGTAATAAACCCGTTAGTATGGTGACCAAGAATCTAAAAGAAATGTTTCATACTGGTAACACCCTGAGCATGTATGTTGTCAATGTGGCCAGCCATAGTTGACGACTTAGTTTAATTAATGAAATGTTTATTAAGATAACATACCCCGACGTTCTCAATAGTACCAGGGTGTGTCCAGTTTTAAAAGGTTAGGGTTACACAACCAAGGTTAGGCATAGACCTATCACAAAAGTACCCAGTATCTATCTTCAGTAGAAATTGATTAAGTCTATAATATTTTACTGGTTATGGAGTATTTTAGTGTAAGTGAATAAATAAAAGAGTTAAATAGAATATTATAAATTATTTTATTATTATTGACATGTATTTTTGATGTGCATTATTTTTTTATTACTTTTAGTATTTGTAATCTTTATATATTATTTTGTTCATTATCTACATTATTTGAAATGTTTTGTCATTTTTATTTTAAAATTTGACACATGTACTGTTTTTTTTTTAATCTTGTTTTGTGGAACGTTGACACTGATATTTTTTCTAATATTTTTGATGATGACGTTTCCCTCTAACATTTTCAATTAGTTTTCATGAAATGAAACTATTATTAGCATGTTTTGTTAAAGCAACCTACTAAAAGGTATTGGATTAAAGAAATTTGATAATGTTAGTGAAAGAAGAGTGGTGTTGATAAACAGCTAATTTAGTTGAAAGCTCAACAAAGGTCAAACCACGGTCAAATAGGGCATTTTCGCTAGTGTTTTCAAGGTGTTGTTTTGTGCAATCACTTTAAACAGAAGACCCATTCTGTAGCATTGACCAACGTCCCGATTAACCCTGGTGAAGAGTTTTTCAACCACCTACTACTACAAATAGGCCTCTGACATGGTTGTGGAACAACCGCCGTCTAAGTAATCATAGACAACAACCGGGACTGACAGTTTAACGTTTCCTCCGAAGCACGGAACCATCTTGTTTACGGACTATCAGGTGGTTCAGCCTCCTAACCAGACTGGAAACAAATTCACAAAGGGATTATATCAACTTTGTTAGTGTCCCACCATGAATCGAACCCGGAACCTTTGCACTGCAGGCAGCCGTCACCGTCACCTCCTTTTTTTTGGGAAATACATTTTGTCTGCCTGATGGGAGTATGGCATTCTTTGCTAATAAAGATTTTCCAATAAAAACAATATGAATCGGCGTGTTTTATCGTCCAAATGGACAGTTTTCAACAACGATTTATTAATTATGTAAAGGGGAATCAAACCGCATGAAAATAGCTTAATAAATATACCCTGTGAGTATATTTTCATATATGAGAATGCTCAATAATATTCTTGCTTTAACAAACCAAGTTTCTCATCAGTTTGTTTTTTTCAGTGGTTTTTTGACCATGTTTGGTCGTTATAGAAGAAAGATTATTATTTAGTAAATCTGTCATTCCCACAAAGCTACAGAAAAGACAATCAACTGTTAAATAATAAGGTACCTGATTACTGCGTGAAACAATGTCTAATTAAAAAATAATAAAAAATGGCTCTGTCGTTTTATCATAAAACTAAATTCAATACGGATTATACAACAGTGTTAGGTACCCTGCGTTTTGACCTTCAAGACTAAACCATTAATGGATATTTATTACCAACACGCGACTCGGCGCTGCGGCGAAAAAAAATATACTATGCATTTGCTTGATTTTGCACGAATTATAAACATTGCGGTTCATTTAAGTAATATCAAAATGGTACCACTATCATTCATTCTTCTTTTCATGTGGGACACCGAGTCATCCAACGAACCAATGAACCCTGGTTTCAACCGCCTAATACTAGAAGTAGGCCTCGGACATGGTTGTGTAGCGACCGCCGTTTAAGTAATCATAATCACAGACAGCAACCGGGACCGACGGCTTTTAGTGCCATCCGAAGCACGGAAACATCTTTCTTTTCGGACAATCAAGTGGTTCAGACAATCACTGGTAACAAATTCACAAAGAGAGTGACCCACCGACAATCGAACCCGGAACCTTTGTGTCGCAGGCAGTCGCACTACCACTGCGTGACATCGGCCGTATTCACTACTAAAATAACAGAGAATAGAGAATTATTTTGATACGCTCTTGCTTGCTTCTTACGATCGTCAACCCGTTTATACGCCATTTTTGCTGCAACCACCTTTGAAGGCAGAAATAAACTGTAGTTGTCCACTGTTCCAGACAAAATCTAACCATTTGAAGTAGTGCACAAAAATATGAGTTTGTGAAACCATAAGGCGATAATACATACACACACATTTCACGCCTATAATCCCTTGCGGGTTAGGCAGAGCGTAAACGGCCGCAAAAAACGGACATTTACGCCACGTCTGACAAACATTTTAGGGTCATTTGTAAAATTGTGTATCACCATAGTGATAGGTTGTCAGCCCATCGCCTAAAGTTGCAATACACACCCTCGACTCTCTTAGTCGCCTCTTACGACTCCCACGGGAAAGAAATGGGTTGATGCTATTCTAAGCCGGCATCACACAGCAATAATACAGTGAATAATCATTTCAGTTGCTGTGTATTTATTATGCTACCCCGCAAGGGATAAAGGCGTGATATACGTATGTATGTATGTATTTATTATGCTATTTTCTATAAAATTATTTTCTCTTCTTTACGGCACGTTTTCAACTGAAATTGTAAACGGGTTATATAGATACCTGCCTATGTGTATAGCTACCGTAGCAGACAATACCTGAACCCTTTACAACAATGTGTGTAGCGTGCAATTTGTCCCCCAAGACCCATGCAAGCCCTTGCATAATTAAGGGTTTTGCCCCCTTTATTCCCCTTCAGTCTAGGAACAGTCGATAGCAGAACCTTTATTTTTAAGTCTTAAGTGGAAGTTGTTACTGCTTCCTCGAAATAATACGTTTTGTTATAAAATCTTGTTTAAAGTGCCAGAAACAAAGAAGCTGATTAGTCTGTAAGATTAAGTAGGTACTTACATTTCTGTGAACAATTTTCAGAGTTTTATACAGGATGTAAGGGACAACCTTCCGAATATTTATAGGGTGCATCCAGGCAATGAAACTGAACTTAGTAGCTTAATAGCTTCAGAGAATATTGATCAGATAGAATAAAAAACCTTTCTTTAGTTGTTTGATTATGTGTATTAATTACTTAGCTTGCGACTTTAATAAGGTAACGTAGTTTATTTGTTTCAAGATTCCTCTCCAATCTAAATATAAACTAATTTAAGTGAATACCGAATTATAAAAAACTTCCCGAGTTAGGCATACAATTTTTGAATAATTGCAAAATTTTCAAGCGCGGGCTGGTTTTGAACCTGCGACTTTCCCCATTACTATTGGCGACGCCTCTTCCATCTGGGCTACCGCGGCTCGTCCCTTGCCCGCAAGTGTGTCTTAATGCCAGTAACACAAAAAAAAAATCTAAGATTGCGCCAGACGTTATAATTTACCCTAAGAATAGCTAGATATTACAGATTTCCCGCATAATGAACGTAATTGACCAACTTTGTAATCATGTTGTAGAACAACGATTCTTAGCAAATCATCTGACTTATTATGCTGTCTTATCAACAGTATCTTTTATCATTGTTATCAGTTGCATGTCTTGTAGTCAACACTTAATGATTTCAATGTCAAAGTGATTTTATTTGTTCGAAATATGGTCTCGCACGTATTTTTTATCTCCGAATCGTTTCTTAAAATATAAGGAGTAGTAGTGGAGTACTTAATAAACATAAATTTGAATTAGTGCCGATCAAAACACACCAACACCACAAATTGTCGAGAAAGCGCGCGCGGCGCACCAGCATGTATTACTTGATATCAGATTGTAGAATTCTGAATTGTTTTGAATGATTTAGAAGATTTTCCGTGCAAGTCATGAAAAATGAAAATGAAAATGAAATAACTTTATTCAATGTAGGATAGCATTATCACTTATTGACGTCATGATCATGATCATGTCATATTTCATCCATCATACTCGGTCTTACCTACACACATACACATATCACGCCTATTATCCCTTGCGGGGAAGGCAGAGCGTAAACGGACAGTTAAGCCACGTCTGACAATTATTTGAGAGTCATTTGGAAAATTGTGTATTGCTATAGTGACAGGTTGTCAGCCCATCACCTGAAATTGCAATACACACCCTCGAGTCCCTTAGTAGGGACTGTACTCGAGGGTGTGTATTTCCACGGGAAATAAATGGGGTGATGCTATTCTAAGCCGGCATCACACGGAGGTCCCACAGTATAACAAAAACTCCGCGATTGAACTTTATGCAGGTGTGTTCCGAGTCCGACCATTATTTGAGATTTCTAATGTCACAATTTACGTAAATCGTTTTAAGAATTTGTATGGCAATAACAAAAATATTTACTTAACATAATAACTTACTAAAAAAAGCACTTAGGTTAGGTGATTGCGGCATTTATTTTTTTATAAAAATATGTGTAGGTTCACACACGGAACTGCTTTTGCCTTTGTTTGTTCGGTCTTAGTCCTATTAGCTCCTTTTGACTAATATTGGCTGACCATTAAAATATTATTAAAATTGTAAGGTGAGAAACAAAAGGAAAACCCAGTATAATGTCTGGTTTGTATTGACGACAGCTATTAACTGTCAACGACATACGCGAACCTAAATTACGTACCTTAAGTTTTAGAAAACTTGCTAAATTTGTTTCCGCTGGCAGGATTTGAACCTGCGACTTTAGCTATCAGCTCTAGAAGTTTCGCAGGCAATGATTGAGCCACGGTAGAACACATGATAGAGACGTCGCTAGTACTGATAGCGAAAGTCGCAGATTCAAATCTTAACTGCACTGAAAAACTAGCAAGTTTTCTAAAACTGTATACCCAACACGAGGAGCGTTTTAATTTGTTATTCAACTTGCCTTAAGTTACTGAGTATATCTTATGAATTGATGCAAGATATTTTATGAATTGATGTATATTACATACCATCTGGAAAGAGCTTGCACCTGTAAAATTCGCGGGCAAGCGGTAGCCCAGTTGAAAGAGGCGTCGCCACTAGTGATGGCAAAAGTAGCAAGTTCAAATCCTTCCCGCGGTAGAAAATTTAGCAAGTTTCCCAAAAAGCGATGTAAAACTTACCTATGTAAAATGCTGAGCTGAATTCAATTCATGGAAGATTGTAGAGTTTCATCAGTAGTGTCGGTTATTCCGCGTAATTCTAAGGACGAGTACTTTTATTTCAAAGACTCAAGTTTCATTAGTCTTTTCCTGTCCTATTTGCATTCACGCTGCAAACAAAGCTATTATGGCTTATTGTAAAGAATATTGTCCGACTTCTTAGAAGATTAATCTTCTCTACTAAGTGAATAACGAAAAGAGGATCATTATGATGTTGCTTTATTGTTATACCTGCGTATTTTTAACGCACCGTAACGCATGTATCTGTCAGACGAAGGAAATTGCGAATTCAAATCTTCACTTCACTTCAACAGCCACAAAAGTCCACTGCTGGACATGGGCCTCCCCCGATCGGGGGGTATTTGCAATACTCACCACGCTTGCCAGGCGGATTGGCGAGCGCAGTGCATGGTGTTGTATTCACATGGAACGCTGCTGCCCCTTCCCTGAATTCATCCCTTAGTCGCCTTATACAACACCCACGGGTGGAAATGGGGTGATGCCATTTTAAGCAGGCACCACACGGCAAATTGAAATCTTATACCCATGTAATTAACGACTTGACAGACGCATCCGTTGCGTACCGTAAACTCAGCGTTTTATGGGAATATTAATATATTTGTATGGGAATAAGTTCGGTCGACAAGTAGGAGAACCGCCTAAGAATTGGAACTCACTGGCGTGGTGTCAAGTCGCGACTCGCGACAGTGAGGTTGTAACAACGTAGATAGATAGATAGATAAAATGCTTTATTCATATTTCTGCATCACACACATTTACATTTATAGATAATCACGTAAAATTATATAAAATGCAAATTCTTAAAATTATTTATCTCACAAAATGCACACAGGTGTGCTGCAGTGATGTGAAAGGGCTAAAGCTCAGTGTATTTAGCCAGGAGGCAACACTGGTTTTCAGCTGTCACCCGCGAGTTAAAGCGGGAAACAAGTCCGAGCAGAAATAAAACTTATAGTAAAGTGTAGGTAGTGTAAAAGATAAAAAGAAGAAAAATTGCTAAAAATAATACAACGATAGTGAGCGAATTTCATAGTGACTATTGTGTATTTGTGTGTCTTTGCAGGCACTTTGGCTGTGATGGTTAGTGTCGTGCATTGACGTACTTACATATAGGATCCGAAATTCGTGATTGTAGTTTAGTTTCTCGAATATGTGTTACGATTAGATACGTAGTAGTTATTTCTTTGTAGATTAGGTATATAGTCAAGCACTACATTAATAATTTGCCAGTATTCGCATTTCATTACACTATTTTTGTCAATTCGCTTCCATTGAGCTCGATTTTCCGCTTCATGGAGTGCTATGTTGGTGTATTTCCAATTGTTCGGATTCTTCATTTAGCCACTTTTATTGTTTTCAGTAAAAAGGTCTGCCTGTATGAAGGTAAATTTATTAGTAAATTTAGTTTTTCCGACTCTACGACCGACCCCTAGTTGACTTTTACGAAGTTAGTGTAAGCAGAGCGTTCCATCTAAAACCAGATCACTTTCACATACCTACGTATTCACTTAGATTAGAATAATCATGTTCTAATCTAAAAACTAGTTTCCTCATTTCGAAATATTGAAGGTAAGGCAAGCGGAGTGATTATTCTGCGGTTCGATATTACCTCAATTAACTACTCGTTACTTCTACGAAGTACTCGGTGCAAAATATTTGCTTATCTGTCATTCAAACTAATTTGGAATACAATCGTAACTTCTGATTTTATTTAGGGCTCACTTTACCATTTTAATTCTACTACGTGTAAAGGATAAAAGTATGTTTAATTCAATTAATCCCGCACCAAAAAAAAGGTGTGTTTAAAATTGCAATTGAATAAGTATTAAATGAAAATATTCTAAGGAGTGAGGGGTCCATTGAACTGAACAAGTTTCCTGAAGGAACATAGATCTATATTGGTACTTATGGAAAAAATTACTGGATCTTCCATACTAAATGACTTTTTTCGTGATTTGTTTACTTTTCTAATCGAAAAATTACTAGACGGCAGTCACACACCCACTATTGTGAAATGCATCCACTTTAATATATACTTACATTGATACAGATAATGATAATAGTACATACTTTCTATCTTATCTACGAGTGTCAACTCGTGCAATGCTCGTGACATACTTACCTATCTTTCTCTAATATTTCAAACTAGCGGCCCGTCCCGGCTTCGCACGGGTGGACGATTATTTTTTACATAAATGCACTATAAATACACACTTTTTCACATTGGAGGTTTTTTATTATATATTTTTTATCCTTACCTACAGCTACTATTATATATACACTTAGGTATTTATTATCTCATATATTTTTTTGAGTTCAGTACCCAAAGGGTTATAACGAAAACCCTATTACTGAGGCTCGGCTGTCCGTCTGTCTGTCCGTCCGTCCGTCCGTTCTACAGTTACGAAGCTGTTTCTCCTGAACCGTTATACCTAGACAGTTGAAATTATTACAGATGTTGTATTTCTGTTGCTGCTATGACAACAAATACAAATTTTATAGTTTTTGAAAAAACACATCACGATAGTGCGTTGAAAACTAACAGCGACATCTATGTTTGTATTATGGAACTAAAATATTACTTTTCTCAGTTTTCGTGATAGTATAAATGTTAAACTACTGAAGCTAGAGAGATGAAACTTGGACTTGAAGTATTAAAGATAAAATTCCGTTTTTTAAAATCCCCCAAGGGATGAACAGGGGGTTAAAAGTTTGTATGAAAGTTCGTTGTCCTAAGTGTGATCCGTTTCAAAATTAGTGATTAGACTTAGGACTTAAAATAATGAAACACGTGTTTCAGCATATTTGAAATTTTAACCCTTAATAGGGCCAAAAGGGGGTTAAAAGTTTGTATGAAAATTCGTTTTTTTAATGAATGTGATCTGTTTCAAAATTTGTGATAAGACTAATAACTCAAAATAATTAAACACGTGTTTCAGCATTTTTGAAATTTTAACCCTTAAATGGGTGAAAAGGGGGTTAAAAGTTTGTATGGAAGTTTTTTATTTTAAATGTGATCTGTTTAAAAATTTCTGATTAGACTCATAACTTAAAATAATTAAATACGTGTTTCAGCATTTTTGAAATATTACTCCTTAAAGGTGTCAAAAGTGTGTCGAAAGTTTCCTACCACTTGGGCTACCCGTTTTCCCATGGGAATGTGACAATTTCCCGGAATAAATTATACCTATAAACCTTCCTCTCAAGTTACTCTATCTAATAAAAAAAACCGCATCAAAATCCGTTGGGTAATTCTAGAGATATAAGAAGACACCAAACGGGAAGCGACTTTATTTTATACTATGTAGTGATGATAACTATTAAAGGCGAGCGTAGCCGTAAACGGCCTCGACAGTGGCGCCACGTCACAAAAAAAACTCTTTATACAAACAATCTATCAGAATATCCGTTGCTCAAATTTTTAGTATTATCCTTAAGTAAAGAAGGCTGTGTAATTTCAGCTTAGAATAGCATCACCCCATTTCTTCCCCGTGGGAGTCGTAAGAGGTGACTATAGGACTCGAGGGTTTGTATTGCAATCTTACTACTGCCAACTTGTCACTATGGCGATTCACAATTTTCCTAATGATCCTCAAATGTTTGTCAGACGTGGCATAAATGTCCGTTTTTTGCGGCCGTTTGCGCTCTGCCTACGCCGCAAGGGATTATAGGCGTGATTTGTGTGTGTGTGTGTGTGTACTTCAGTAAAATAAGAACCTAAAAACTCAATGAAGTATTCGCTGTAATCAATACCAAAAGCCGGTGACTAATTTCAGATGGTCCAAATATGACAAAGTTTGTTCACGCATATTGGCGTATTAAAAATGAATATGCACGAATATTGATGTTGTCTATGATCTTATACTTCATACACACTTTAAAATCCGTAAATGAATATTCCGCATGTTTTTATGTTATGAATACCGTCATTCGTAAAAACGTCTCGTTTTAGGATCAGTTCATCTTCTGTCGTTGGGGAAATGGGAATGAGTTGGGGAACGAACTGAAACCCTAGTGTCAGAGTTTTTAAACGCATCGTCGGTCGCTAGTAGTTTCTTTATTAATTTTGAACAATTAGTTAAGATTCTCAATAATGGTAAAAATTATCGATTGCACATCTTGCCTGCAGCAAGAATCTAACCAGAGTTTTTACAAGAACATGGTCCTGTTTCTTTGATTATGTAGAAATAAGGCTGCTTGATTGCCATAAAATTAAGTAGAAATGGCAAGATCCAGTGTGACCAGTTATCCGTTACGTAAGCCATGGAAGGCGGTTATTCAATTTATATGGTGTCTGGCCACCTGGCTAATCTCACAAAAAATTACGAGATCTATAAAATTTATTTTAATAAATATTTGATATCAACTCTGCTAGCTGTAATAGCTTGCTATTATTCAATGTCTCTGTTCCACTCGATATCAGCATCTTCTGAATAGTAAATTTGAAAAGTAGACAAAATGCGAATAAACCTAGGAAAATGATTTATGCCATAATATTTTGTTGAGTTTGCACAACTATTACTCATTCATCACAATAAAACAATTTTAAACGGATTTAAGTTGTGTTTATTTTGGATTTTACAACTCCTACGTTTCAAACTCTTTACAGTCATCCGTTACCACAGCTCTGTAAAGAGCTCGAAACGTAGGAATTTTAAAATCCAAAAATCCGTTTAAAATTGTTTTGTAGTAGTGATTTAAGTTATTATATTGCAATTTTTTTGTAAATTTTCCTGCGTCGAGCGAGCGTAATAACAAGAAAATTTCCATAGAACAATTCTTTTTTTGGCATGTACTACAGATGTAATCCGCCAGCACAGTAAGTCACTTTTGTCATGAACAAAATGACTTAACAATGCTGTCTTTTACTTACACATGTTCTTTGGCTATGGCTTACAAATCACTAGCTCGAATCGTGTTATTATAGTTTTTATTGGAAGCTGTGTAGATACTACCTACCTTATCACGCAAAGATAGCGCCAAGCCAACTCAATTCAAATCCGTAAAATGTAAATTGTGTCTTTGACAGAGGAGTTAGACTCGTTTGATGTCTTATAATATTGTCGTTATTTTTTCTTTTATTTTACAATTATGTTTCATCTTTTACGCTTGTTGGAAAGATAATTTAAATATATACGGAGTGTAAGGCGCATGCCTCCGAATACTGAAAGGGTGCATGCAGACCATGAAACTGAACAACTTTCTCCTAGAAATATACGCCAGGAAATGAAAAAATCGACCTCCCATACGTAATCACAATCAGCTGACTGCATTTGCTATGGAAAGTCAGAATTTTTAGACGTTTCCTGAAATATTTATTTATGCGAAATTGTTTTGTTTCATGGTCTGAATGCACCCTTTCAGTATTCGAAGGGCTGTCGCTTAAACCCTGTGTATGTAATTTATATTTGTTGTTCAAATATTTGCACACAAAACTGGTTGCTTTCATTGCATACATATTTTTTATTTAAAAATGCTTTTTGAAATCCATGTTTAACTTGTACAAAACTCTTTAAAAGTAAGTAAAGTTTATATTAGTTTTGTTAGTTAGTCTGTGAAACAGACCTTATTATAAATTACCACAATATTTAACACACTTGACTAGAAAACATTAGCTATCTAGTTCCCATAGTAACTGACAACAGGTTCGTCGGGTCTTTGGACGCCTAGGTGTCCCACACAAAAAGAAATAGAAGAACAAGAAAAGGTTGATAGTATTACAATGTCGAGTTGTTACTAAAAATACATAATACATCTCCAATTTAGTACGTACTCGACAAAAAAAGATGGCACTCGTCCACGTGACAGTAACGACAATGGGTTGACCTCATAGAGTTTATGTATCATTGTCAGTAACAGCTAACACCTACATGTATGCTTCGGCGGAGTGAGGCCTGCGCGTGCGCATCGCATACAAACACATTTGTTGACCTCACACCGTTTGTAGTGTCACTTCCGATTGCTCGAGGATATTGTTGAATTATCCTTATTTCTCAAAGTCTGTATTTCTTAAGACGTCTAGAAATCATACTTACATCAAAAACTCAAGTTTAGTCGCGGAGTTTTGGATGTTTGCAATACTATGCCATGATGTAACGTTTACGCGACTTACTGGTTATATTTTTTGGTAGAGAGTAGCCTTCTACGTTTCGGCTGCGTTAACGTGCATCTTGAGTGATACTTTTTCGTTTAGTTATAAATCTATGACATAAATATTTTGCAGCACAACTTGTCATTCATTATTTAAAATTCTGCGAAAAGACGAAATATATATTTGGTGGACATTTTAGACAACTCGTGCGGAAAATCTTTAAATTCATATTTAAACAATCCGGAATACCTACCGTCTACTAAACTATACAAAGAGTAACAAAAAGGGTATAACAAGCCGGAAGGAGGTCAGGGGTCTCATGAAACTGAACAACTTTACCCATGGAACATAAAAAAAACGAAATATGAAAAAATTTGTTGCACCTCACATAGTGGCCTAATTTATTTTTACAATTCTATACATATTCCAAGGGGAAAAATATTCAATTTCATGCGTATCTTGACCTCTTTTCCGCTTGTTACACCCTTTTTGTTACTACCTGTATAGGCAGGTGTGCTTAAACGCTAAAGTTATGAAAATCAATTTGAATCGGTCACTAAAAGTACCAAATGAGCATAATTATGTGTGATGTTAGCATGTCAAAAACTGTTACAAGGGCGGTTGTTAGTGACCACTTGGTATAGGTGTTCTAAAATCTAAATTGAATAATGTTTTTCGGTTAGGTATTTTCATAAAACTTGTGCAGGTATTCTTTTTTACACGACTGCCCGCCCAACCAGAAAAGAAGTGTAATGTTTTTAGAGTTCATTAATGTATATATATGTACGATGCTTTAAAGGACTGAAACTCGTTAACCACTGAACAGATTCAAAAGGGAATTGTTTTGGAAGGATCCTTACATCATCCTGAGTGTCACAGGCTAGACTTTATCTCAGAAAGCAGTCTAGTGTGGTAAATGAATGCTCATATGGAAATCTGCCCGGAAAAGTCAGGGGCGGAAAATTTTATGATTGAACTTTGTTACGACTAGTAAGGCGACAAACATACTAAAATACCCCACCCCTCCGACTTGTGCCGCGGGGGGGGAAGCTCATTGAAGGTCCCAATTTTGGGTTATTTGCCCATATCTCAGAAACGAGACGTTTTATGAATTTTTGTTGTACTACACAGTCGTGTTTTTAAATTATCATGCTTGTTTACTGTCATTTTTGTGACATCTTCATCATTTTGGATAATCAAAAGTTATGGAAAGTTTATAATAATCATAATCATCAATTATTTCCATTAATACACATTGTTGAAGTTATTATAATTACAGTACAGTCGGTATATTTAACCTTTAACATAATTTAAATAATAAATTATGATTAAAAAATTGCAAAAATACTACACGCAATACCAAATATGACTTACCATACTTACCGACCTATTAGCTTATGTATGATGTACTAAAATAAAGGTATTTCTATACCTATAGGTACAGGTTGTATTGAGGTTATAGGTGTTTAAACTACCAAGGACAGAATGCAAAAACACTAGGTATATTTGTAAACGTTTTTAGCAGCCATAAATTTTAAATGATTTAACATTTGTATATTCCATAAACACTATTTAAATGCATGATAAAATATGTAATTTTAGAATAACGAAAATCCGTTAACCTAATTCTGTCTTACTTAAGGCGAGTGTACTTTCCTAGTCACATTAGTACATCCAATCTGTAGGGGGCTATTATAATAATTTACTTAAGGCGAGTGTACTCGTGAAAGACCTCGACAGTAGCGCCACTTCATAAAAAAAATCTCTTAATACAAACAATCTATCAGAATGTCCGTTGCTCAAGTTTTTAGTATTCTTATGTAAAATTTAAACCTACAAACTCTATGAAATATTCACTGTTATTAAAATTATGGCAGTTTCTGATAGATTGTTTGTATAAAGAGAAAATATTTATTTGTGAAGTGGCGCCACTGTCGAGGTCGTCCACGAGTACACTCGCCTTAAGTAAAATACTAAACTAGCCCCCTAAATATTGGATGTACTAATGTGACTAGGAAAGTTCTCCACTATAGTAAGCTTATTTGCTAAATCTAAACCTGAGTTTGTTCATAAATCGCGGAAAAATCCAACGCAACCACAGAATATATAATAGTCACAACACAGATTGCATCTATTGCTGCAATTTTTTATAATTTTCTTCGCTATTAACAGTATCAATTCTGAATAAACAGTAACCGCAGAAATTATGTCTGTTTACTGTTTGCGGTGTGCGGCTTTTTGTCGTCTAAGTTCAAGGGCGTTTTGTATGGCCAACTAACTATTATGATCTAGCAAACACAATAGATACATAATTTTTATACGTGGGTTGTTTAATGATACGTACCTTTTGTATGATAGTAAATTTTGCAGCAAAAAGTTAACCGCGTACTCTATACTTACCCATATTTCATTGGCTAATATTGTTTTTGCAGTGTTTATATGCTTTAGAAATAGCTTTTGATTTGATTACAGTCAATAAGACATGATGACATAATTATACAAGGTGTAAGGGACGGTGTACCGAAAACTTTGCAGGCATGATCTGACCATGAAACTGAACAACTTTTTCTATGGAGGATATATTGGTAAACGAGATTTTTTTTTCGACCTCCCATACAAAATTCCTGATCAGCTGACTGACTTTCTATGGTAACGCGAACAAAAAAATTCATTTTACAACATAGGCTCCATAATAAAAGTTTCATGGTCTGATGATGCCTGCAAAGTTTTCGGTACACTGTCCCTTACACCCTGTATAAGAAAAACGCACTTATTATTGGATACATACCTAAAATCAGTGTAGGTATAGTCAATGTTAACATTGACATTTTACATTAACATCCAGAACAGTCCGCAGCTGTTTGTATTTAAAGACCGGGCTCTGCAATTATAGCCCCGGGGCTTTGAAATCTACACCTAACTATTTGGTGGGGAGTTAGGGCTCACCCGGAGAAGTTTGTGGGGTTGTACTGGTTGTACTAACAACCAGCCCAGTCGCGCCCCAAAGGATTAGGAGTTGTTCCGGGAGGAACGGATCAGACTGAACAGTCCACTGCTGGACATGGGCGTCTCCCTATTGAGGGGTATGTCCATACTCACAACGCTTATTAAAAGCCAGAAAATTATCTTACAGATAAAGACGTCTGGTCAGTAGCAACTGTAGCTCCAACACAATGTATCAGGTAGATAGACATATCATATTTAAACTTCAATTTGACATAGATTTAATAACATTGACATTGGTTTAACTTTGACATGTATTTGTTTTTTACATTACTGTAAGTTTACTAATTTTTTTTATGTCATATGTTAAATACCTAGATTTGACTTTCTAAAAGAGAATCTTGTAAATTCTTACTTAGAAATAAATTATTTGATTTGATTTGATGCTTGGCGGATTGGCGAGCGCATTGCAATATGTTTCAATCACAGGGCACGCTGGTGCCTATTGCCTGGACGAATTTATCTCTGAGTCGCCTTTTAAGGCCTTTTTCTAAGGCGGCATCACTAGGTGGACTCAATGTTTAGCAACTCTAACCCATCCATAGTTGTATGTACATGTATATTAGATAGGTACATGTATCAGCATTCATTACAAAAATTACAATAGATTCTTAAATGCCTGATTCGTCTCGAGGTGGACAACGACTGAAGTACACAAAGAATAAATTAAAAATGTCTAATTATTGTATGGAAGCCAAAATAGACTTCTTACTGTCCGTAGGTACCTTACCTACCTACAAACTACCTTCTGTATCCAAGTCACGTCGTGGTCCTTATGCGAAAAACTCAGCTGTGCTGATACAAATTGTTATGGTTTATAAGTACGTACTTACCTATAATTGGTTTTGGTTAGGCACGTACCTACATTTGAAGAATAATTGTAAATGAAGAGGAAGAAGATTTTTGTTCCGAAATACTAACTTAAGGGATTGTAATGTACCTTCCTATATATGTGCTGTTAACCATGTACGTTCGTGAGAATATAAACATGTTAGTCTCATTATTGGTAGATAGAGGCTCTGCTGCTTTAATATCTACTTGTTCTATGTGTCTTAAATAGAAATAAGAAATTGGAAAACTTTTTGGCGCCCGCCGGGACTTGAACCCGGGAACGTGGGGTACCAACTGAGCGCAGAGTAATTACTACATTTCTTATTTTATAAATGAAAATAATATAGCACTGTGAGTGCATTCGACCGTTGTACATTTTCTATACGTGTCTATGGTATCCCACCAAACACAGGTTATGGCAATGTTTTATTATAAGCTTGTATTTAGTTTAATATGCATACATAACACGCCTATATTCCTTACGAGACGTAAAACGATCATTAACGCCACGTCTGACCAACATTTGAGAATCATTCAGAAAATTGTGTATCATATTGAGATAGGTTGTCAGCCCATCGCCTAAAATTGCAATAAGTACGACTAATACGAGACACCCACGAGAAATAGGGTGATGCTTTTCTAACGTCACATGACGGGCCGATATCACACACACAATACTTATGTACTCACATACTAATTAATATTCTGACCAGACGCTTCGGATTGGCACTTAAAATGTTGAATTGGCAGTTCACTCCTCATTTGCAATTTAAATTAAGACTACCTTTATTAAAATAGGTGGACGTACTAAATCTCGAAACAAGGCGATTCGTTTTTCTTTTATGCTAGTTTGCATTTAAAATACTAACATCAAATTATATTAAATAAGTATGTCTCCCTCCCCGAAGCAAAGTTGGCCTATATTTATTTTTTTTACCACAGACAAAATATGTGCCGGCTTTGAATATTGAACATCACCCAAATGCTTCCCATGGGTGTCGTCAAAAGCGACTAAGGGATAATTATGCAATTGCTTGCACTGCACTCGCCAATCGGCCTGCCAAGCGTGGTGAATCGGGGAAGGTGTTCAGCAGTGGACGGTTGTGGCTGGTATTGTAGGTGTGTTAGGTATGTTAAAATATTTCATTCCCATAGAACTTGAATAGGTGCCTAATGCAAAAAAAGCCTTAATTTTTTACTTTGTTTTATAAACATCTTCAGCAACTCATGAGGAACAATATGTGCATTTCCATAACACGAAACTTGTAAGTACTATAACTTGTTTGACCTCTTTTTAATACTTACTGACATAATACATACTCATACACATAACATGCCTTTATCCTTGGCGGTGTAGGCACATCTTTACCGGCCGTTAAAATACGTTTTCACCTCTCCAGCTTGAAGAGTACAGTTTTGCCGCGTAAATTCAGGCATTCGAGCTGTACAGCCAATTTGCCAAACTTGACATTGGCAGAATTTTCTCACTGGTAGAGGTGAAAAGTTGTGTGTACCACACGAGAGCAAATTCATTCGCATCTCGTGCTGTTGAATCCTGCACTGAGCTCAGGATACGGCTATTCTAAGCCGGCATCACATGGCAAGTCAACCACAATCATGTCAGAGGCCTACTACTAGTAGTAGGCGGGTGAAAAACTCTTGACACCAGGGTTCATCGTGTCGTTGGACGACTCGGTGTCCCACGCGAAAAGAGAGATAGAGAGCCGGCATCACATGGCAAATTCTAAGCCAATCACACGACAATGAATACTGAAGCTACTAGGCACTTATATTCAAAAAATTCGAACGATTGGCATTTCTAGACAAAGACAGTTATAACGTTAGGGCACAGAAAAAAGGTTAGTACCTTTCAAGTTAGCTAAGGATTATCATTGAAATCTTTGAAAAGATTGACGAGATGTAAAAATAACTTTCGGAGGTATCTACCTGTTTGTTTACACTAGCGTCGATCGGAGATTTGAGTGCTGATTGTCGACCGTGTCGGGTCACGCTCGGCTTGCGTCGGCGCGGCCTTCCGCGTGGTCACAGGTCGAACGATCATGTCAAAAAAACTGCCCTCAATATGAAAGAATGCGCTCTGAAAGGAGGCCCGGCGTGCCGAAAAATGAATATAAAGGGCGGGGCACACCGGCTCCGTATGCGTTCCGTATCCAGCTCTCGTCCGTAGTCACGCACGAACTTATGACGTTGTAATGTATGGGTCTGTATGAGATTCGGCACACCGCTTGCGTTGCGTATCCGTTCCGTGCTGCACGGTGTACGGTGTGCCGTATCTCATACAGTCCCATACATTACAACGTCATAAGTTCGTGCGTGACTACGGACGAGAGCTGGATACGGAACGGATACGGAGCCGGTGTGCCCCGCCCTTTAAATTGGATTTAGAAAATGAAATTACTATAGTCAATGTTCAATTCAATTCAATTCAATTATTTTTAATAAATGGCCTATATCTTTATTCAATGTTGGAGAGTATTATCACTTATGTCATTGCTTACTTACGTCATGATCCGTCATAGAAAACAAAAAAATATGTAAGTGTATAAAAAAAATTGTTTAACACAGTTTTTATATCAATTTTGTATTGTTCTAATAGAGAAAATAAAGGTGGCCAGGTAAATCACACGGCATGTAACTTTACGCCACCACCATCTGTAAACCTCTGTGGGACCTCCAGCGCAATCAAGGGAGACGGCGCGCGAAGGGTTGTGTCTCTAGCGTAGCCAATGCAGCCATAGCACACGCCGCCGCCCCGCCGCCACCAATACTTCCGTTGTGGCAGCTATAGCGCGAATTCTGCATTAGAACTTATGCATTTTGTAATGCCGTACGTGCCTCCTTACATACATACATGTACACACATCACGCCTATATAGTAAGCTAGGTAGGCAGATCGCAAATGGCCGCAAAAAGGACATTTACGCCACGTCTGACAAATATTTGAGGGTCATTCGGAAAATTGTGCATCGCCATAGTGATAGGTTGTCAGCCCATCACCTAAAATTGCAATACACACCCTCGAGTCCCTTAGTCGCCTCTTACGACTCCCAAGGGTAAGAAATGGGGTGATGCT
Source organism: Tuta absoluta (assembly GCA_027580185.1). NCBI lineage: Eukaryota > Metazoa > Arthropoda > Insecta > Lepidoptera > Gelechiidae > Tuta > Tuta absoluta. The sequence continues at coordinate 5,106,058 of JAQAHW010000004.1, forward strand.
ATTCTAAGCCGGGATCACATGGCACGTGCCTCCTTAGGTACTTTTTTTTTAGGAGGAGTATGAAGTATTTTTCGGCGTGGGACTCCTTTCATGCCCTGAACTCTAGCGCGATCATCAAAAATCTCAAAGAAAAGCACGAGCATGATCTCATATCAATGGGACGACAGATTGCAATATCTATTATACCGGATGTGAGACGGTATACCGAAAGCTTTGCAGGCGTGAGTAGACAATGAAACTGAACAACTTTCACTATGGCTCATATATCGGTAAAAAAATCGTCTTCCCATACAAAATATGTACGTACTTACTTGTTCAGTTTCATGCTGTGATCACGCCTGCAAAGTTTTCAGGACACCGTCCCTTACTCCCCTGCAGGTATATAAGGATTTTACTTGCTCAGGTCAGCTCTCATTCGAATCAAAGGTTCTATATTCTATTCATAGGTATAAGTTTAGAATTGGCAAAAAAGTAAAACAACAATTAATACTCCTGAGCAATTTCTAACCTTCCGTTTTCTTGTTTCAGCGATGTCGACCGATGGGTCGACGACGGACATCAATGGGCTACTCAATGACACTGGTAAGTTTTTTATACGTACTTGATACTTACTTACTAACTTTTATTCGTAAAATAACCTACTAGTCACTTCATTAGGTTGTTTATTCTTGGTAAAGCACCATCTGTACAAAACCTACAATATTACAATGAGCAGAACGTACGAGTAGGTATTACGTAGTTCCCAGTCAAAATAACAGATGGCAATGTTTAGCGCCCTCTATCAATTTCATACTGAACTACCAAGCGGTGGTTGTAAGATTGGAGTCTGCACGCTAACTCAGTAGTTCTATTAAAACTGCATAGATGGCGTTCCATCAAAATTTTCTGTAAGTAGTACTGAGCGTTGATGCAAGATGGCGCTGTTACTATGATTGAAATAAATGATTCTAAGTTATGGCACGAGGTGGCGTTGCAAGTCACCGATGCATGTATTAACCAACTCACGTTTATTAACTTAACTTACATGTTTATGTACTTTCTGTAGCTACTTATAGGTTTTCTGCAGTACAATAGTTCTATTTATGATGATAATGGTTCTAGATTAATGTCAAATTTACATTGTTCATAAAACGCTTTCCTATTAGAATAAAACAAAGCTGCAATGTAGCTACTTACCAAGGTACAGATACTCAGATGTGAGAGCAGTTTATTCAACTAGAGTTGGAAATAGGCGAAACTGATAGTAGGAAGACGGTTGAAAATGTGTGGCACCTGCCTCTTGTCTTTACCACACAACAGCGGTTTAATTTTTGAGTAGGTAAGTACCTAGGTACTTTTCCCTTGACAATATATCAACAGCCACAGCAGTCCACAGCTGGGCATAGGGCAAGGTCTCCTTATATTGGAGGGTGCTTTACTTTACCAAAAGTAGCATACTTGTCTTCAACAATCAATCAGTGTTAATTAGTTTCACTTCCGAGTCATGATGATACTCTTGATCATCATAAATATGACGTCTTCCTTGACCGTTGGATTTGTAACGTCTAATATACAGGAAGAAACAAAAAGGGTATTTATCAAGCCAAGCATCACCCTATTTCTTTCCCATGGGTGTCGTGAGAAGCGACTAAGGGACGCGCTCAAGGGTGTGTATTGCAAATTAAGACGATGGGCTGACAATTTGTCACTATGGTGATACACAATATTCCAAATTATTCTCAAATGTTTGTCAGACGCGACGTAAATGTACGTTTTTACAACCGTTTACGCTCTGCCTACCCCGTAAGGGATTATAGGCGTGATATGTATGTATATAACAAGCCGAAAGAAGATCAAGGTGCTAATGAAACTGACCAAATTTCCCCATGGATCGAAATTAAAAGATAAATTAGACCCCCTTTTAAATTAACCAGCTGGTTGACAATTTTGTATGGGAGGCACAAATAACTTAAAAAAAATATTTCAACCTATGTTCCATGGAGAAAAATGATCGCTTGCATGTGTACTTTGACCTCTTTTTGGCTTGTTGCAATCTTTTGTTACACCCTGTACGTATTTTTGCGTCACTCCAATATCCAATTTTGGCATCTGTCAAATATCTATGGTCAAATCCATACTAGAAGACATGTCAACAAAGAAAAATCCGTAATATAATATAAATCTAAGAGTTTGTGTGTATGTGTTTGTTACCTCATCACTCTCAAACGGTTTGACCGATTTGGATGAAATTTGGAACACAGATAGAGTATAACCTGGTATAACACATAGGCTACTGGGGGCCACATTTTTACTGGGGGAAAACAACTATTACCAGCAATGGCAGCGCGTAAATCGCTGGGCGGAAAATATCTAGTCCATCATAAATCAAAGCATTGGCATGATATTGACAGCAGTCAAAATTGGTTTATTTGAGTGACGCGAATCTAACCGTGGGTAACCCATTCAACTTTAGTAGAATAGTAAACGATAAATCACACAGTCATGATAATTGATTAAGCAGTCATCATTTATCTACTGGCTGCTTCCTGGTTTTACCTGCGATTTATCTGAATTTCTTAGAATTTTCCTTAGTGAATAAATATTACTTACTTACCTAACTACCTCAAGACATTTATAGGTCTAGGTACTAGTTGTAGTACTGTAATCAGTACAGACGCCAACTGTAGTTTTGATCACTATCATCAGGATTCGTCACGGATTCGTCTAATTTTGTTAGGATTTGACAAAAAAATCTATACATTTCATGCAATTCAGGTGCTGTATTCCATATGCTTTAACATATTTATTACAGTTTCTTAAAATGTTTCTGCATTTTTAGATATTTCTGCAAAACGAGGTACTCATTTATAGAGGTGCTACTTGTTTTGGTTATCCTAATAGATTCTAAACAAACGAATATAAGTTGATTCCTTTTAATGTAACTCAATTTTCTGCTAAAATAATCTGACACAGTAACTTTTTATTTTATTTTATTAATGATGGGTTTGCTCTTGACTCTAGTCTTACAGGAGTATAAACGAAATTTTACTAATTATGTTATGCTATACTGTGATGTTGTAAAAGAGAGCTATTTAAATTCCTTCTTAGCAATAAATGCTTTAAATTTAATTTGAATACCCTACTGACGACAGACAGATAAACAAGCTGTATTTTTTGCTACATTATGGACTGTAAAGCGGATTCCTCATAGTATTTACTGTGACGCTGTGATGAAATCATCGAGTTTTCCAACTATGCCACAGAATAAATAATAGTAGGTACTAGCTATACGTCACACAGGTGGTACTTTATGTTTTTGCGAAGTAAATCAACTTGATTCGCGGAAGTCAAGTTTTTGTGGACGTAACGAATTTGACGCCACGAATTTGCAATTAAATTTAAGTTGAGACGTAAAATAAGTTAGGGGATCTCCAAATTGCATATCCTGTAGTTTTATGTGTCAAAACACATATCTAGAGGGTGTAAGGGATAGTGTACCGAAAACTTTGCAGGGATGATCAGACCATGAAACTGAACAACTTTAACTATGGAGCCTATGTCATAAGAATAGATAATAATAACTATGTTGGGAAACGAAATATCGAGTTTCCATAGTAGGTCAGTCAGCTGATCGAGAATTTTGTTTGGGAGGCCGAATATTTTTTCTCGTTTACCAACATATCTTCCATAGAAAAAGTTGTTCAGTTTCATGGTCTGATCATGCCTGCAAAGTTTTAGGTACACCGTCCCTTACACCCCGTATAACAAGTGGCGGAATATCATACTGTTTGAATGTGACATTAATGATTTGTCGAGCAAGCTGTCATTCACATAGGCGAAAGTGAATGGCCATTTATATTCACGTCACTCCAATAAGCCAATTTTGGCAGCTATCAAACCTGTCCATAGAGGAAAATAGACCTTATGTCGAAGCAATAGCATGATTTTGACACCTGCCAAAATTGGCTAATTGGAGTAACGCGAATATAGCTCTATCAGTTTTCCATTTTTCTGTGAAGATTATAATGTAGGTCGAACACACCTATAATTTTTATCTACTGACGTTCAACAGTCCGATAATGTCGAAAAAGAAGGCAAATAAACACTAAAACGGGGTTCTTCCCGCGATACTTGTTCTTGTTGAATTGTGGACCGTGATCTTAGTCCATGCAACGAAATATCGGACAGTTCAATCTTCTTCTTAGCGTGTCGATGGCAGACACTACACCGTCGCGGCCCAGAACTTGGCTACGTTGACAGCGCCGACAGACGCTGTCATAAGATCAGGGGCCTGACAGCTGTTTGTACAGGTTATTCGCACTGACGCTTCAATCGGGTAGTTAGAGCGCCATGTTGGTTTAAGAAAAAAATATTGTCAAAGTCATGTGATCTGTTATTTTGACTTTTCGCCATGACGACGCGCTGGCCGTAGTCAATTGTGTGTTATTTTGTTATAAATTTTACCAATTTATTGTGTTATTTTACATTAACCATTGCTTGAGTTGATTTATCCCCAAATTATTTACTGCTCGAGTTCATTACACATGTTACTTTCTATATACGAGTATGTGTGGACCATACGACCCACAATATTAGAATATGAAAACGAGTGGGTAAAACGGCATTTGGATAAGACGCAATTTGACCAAGTGGACAAAAGGAGCCGAGTCCGAGATCGAACTTTCTAAACCGCTAACTACAAATGGTAAGCTGTATCCTTTTCATGCTTTTAAGTGATGAAACTCTTTAAATTATACCCTCGCTGCTATATGTAGGTATTCTAATTATTCAGTTGGATATCCTTGCTTGCTTGCTTGGTGTGTAGGTACTTAAGGGATCTGATCACAATGTAAATGTAAACAAAATAACAGTCGGCAGACGGTATCATTTCGGTAGTATTTAATAATAATTTTTGAATGATAAATGATTATTTTCTTTTCAGATTGGATTGCTTTGATTTAACATAATTATTTAAAGCACAAATCTGATGATGATGATGATTCAGATTCCACCCTGTTTGTTGGTAATGCAGGTATGTAATTCAATAATAATATTGCCCACTATGATATGCGCATATTTATCTGTGATCTATATTTGGTTTAACTACTTTCTACATTCTCAACTATTTTCAGCAGTTCCAATTATGAAAGATACTACGATTATTTTATTCATTATGAACTGCATATCTAACTGCTTAGTCAACTTCTCAGCAAATGTCTTATATCAATTTAAGTTTGAATGCTTATTTAAAATATTAAATTGAAATTACGAGTTCTCTTAGGGATACTGTACCATTTTCTAACTTCTCCTCACCCAAAAAAGGTAGGTATATATTGTCTTAAAAATCAGTTGCCTCCCAGTCGCTACCTCCTACTTAAGGTATATGTTATTCATTGTTAATTAAAATTATCAAATTTCAGATAATCGAGTGCAATTCTCTACTCCATCTCACTCAGCAAAGGTATAGTTTAAAGTAAGAAACACTTTGTCTAAATAAACTGTCTATTTATTAAAAATTTCTGGAGTTTCATTTACCCATGTCCTAAAATAATAAATAAAATTGAATAAAGTACCTACCCATACAGTAGAATTTCGCAGATTTATCGATAACAACTGTACAGCACTAATTATCGATAGCGATAAAACTTATGAGGGCAGCACTATCAATACATACAGCTATAACCTTCTTGGGTATAAAAATCTGCATAGATAATTTGCGACGCTAGCGCTATACGTGCGAAAGAGGTAACAGGGCTCATGTGGCTGTCTTATCTGTAGCTAGTCTACATATAGTTAATTTGTGCATAAGATCGTCCTGCGTGCAGGTGCTAGGGCACGCAGGACACGATCAGTTCAATAAAATCGAGTATGAGCCCCGTTTTAGTGTTTTGAGTCATTATGTGTGACCGTGAAAGTTTAAAACAGGTTACTCTCTGTTAGTTAATGTCATGATTCGACTATTCTCTTACTTCATTCCGATGAGATGACACTGAATGACCGACAAGATACCAGATTTTCCTTGATAGTTCATTTACATTTCTTGGTTCAGCAAAAGGCAATCTTTTGGCTTTCGTCACAGCATGAAGATGGGATTTCCTTGAATTTTCAAGTAGGTACCAACTAGTTTGTGTTTTAAGAAAATGACTGTTTACAATTTGGGACAACATGCAAAATTGTACCGCAAGCAGGGTTTGAACCTACGACTTTCGGACTTCCGGACTGAGCTACCGCGGCTTAGCTACCATCGGCGAAATCATGCTACTAAGTGATAGCGAAAGTCGCAGGTTCAAACCAAGCATCACCCTAACCCTGTTCAAACCCTGCTTGCAGTGCAATTTTGCAAGTTATCCAAAATTGTATTTGGGTACCTATACAATATGATGAAGTGTTTAAAAAAATTTATACTCAAGTCTGTTAAACTCACCATATTGGTTTTACCCTCGGGTCGTTTTGATAAGTTGCAATTTGCAAAGTGCATGGAAAATCCGAGAGATCAGACATGGTATGATGAAATGTTTACCTACTTGAGAGTATGTTACGTTATCAAGTATATCTTTAGGTGCATAGGAAATGTTGTGGGTATTTGAATGATAAGTGAACTGCTTCTGATCAAAACATACATATACCACGCCTTTATCAATTGCGGGATAGGCAGAGATTTCACGGCCGCAAAAAAATTGGACATTTACGCCACGTCTGACAAACATTCAAGAGTCATTCGGAAGACCGCTATAGTGACAGATTGTCAGCCCATTACCTAAAATTGCAATACACCCCTTCGAGTCCCTTCGTTGCCTTTTACGACACCCACGGTAAAGAAATGGGATGATGCCATTCTAGGCCGGCATCACACGGCACATCAAATCACATCTGATCAAAACACTTAACAAAACAAACATTATATTTTTGCTAGATCTTATTTCAAAACATGACGTCTTATTAAGATTGAGTTACTTGATGACGTTATAGATCTGCAAACGACATTGAACATATTTTGTTACTTCAGACTAGACTACTACAAAAAACACCAGCATGCATCACTTATGAAGCTACTAGATTTCCGCCCAGCGGTTTGCCCACTGCCACTAATTTTCCCGTGGTAATAGTGGTTTTCCCGCGGTAAAAAGTGGCCTATGTGTTATTCCGGGTTATACTCTACCTGTGGTCCAAATTTCATCTAAATATGTCAAGCCGTTTGAGCGTGAAGAGGTAACAAACATACATACATACACACACACAAACTCTCAGATTTATAATATTTAGTACGGATTATTCTTACGCTATGTTATGACGTTTGTTCCTAAATTATATCTATATCAATATAGGGTGTAGTTTACTAGTGACCGATAGCGAAAACTCGGGCTGCTGATAGGAACAACTTTCCTCGAGGAACATTGGTCGAAATATGCAAAAGCAAATTGGACCTCCCCATATAAAAGGGCAGGTCTAATTTTTTTCACATATTTAACCTATGTTCCTTGGGAAAAGCTGTTGCCAGCCGGTCCTGAGTTTATGCTATAGGTCACTAGTCAAATTTCACACTAAGTTTATACTACCTTATCTGTTATTATATAGTCTTTTTTTAACTTATAATTAGTAAGATTCGTATGGATTGCTTTCATAATTAAGGCGAACGGAACAAAATTAATTAACAAACGAATACATTTCACGACTATTATCCCTTGCGGGGTAGGCAGAGCGTAAACGGCCGCAAAAAACGGACATTTACTCCACGTCTGACATATATTTGAGGGTCATTCGGAAAGTCGTGTATCGGAATAGAGATAGGTTGTCAGCCCATCGCTTAAAATTGTAATACACACCCTCTTAATCACCTCTTACGACTCCCAAAAGAAATAAATGGGGTAATGCTATTCTAAGCCGGCATAACACGACAAATATATGAACTGATAAAACATGACTTTCCAGACATCAGGAAACTGATGCAATCTTACAGTTTATTTAAAAGTATTTGCCAGGGGACGATTCCACTCATTTACAGATAAAGGTGGAGAAAAAGGTGACAAGTCAAGGTGCAACATGAGCTAAACTAGCGCCGCCCATACCAAAACTGATTTATAAAAACAACTTACAACACTAACCAGTTACAGACGACACGACGCGATAAAAGGAGCTGATATAGAAAGAATTCCGAAATTACAAAATTATTGTTTGTCTCTACATGATACCTTTAATCTATATGAGCAGGATGTCAAAAATAATGTTGCTATTTCGGGATCCTTTTTGTTGTCTCCGCATTTTAGAACCGGTGAATTTTGAATTAGCCTTCTTAATTGCGTTTTCATAGAAAACATTCGTATTAAATAATGCTTACAAAACTTGTTGGTATTAATCCTGTTTTTGCTAGTTCTTGTCTTGTCGCCATTGCATTGTTTGGTTTTTTGGACAAAAAGCGTATTTTTCCGTTTGGGAGCGCCACTGGTCTAACGTTTAACCTTAAAGGGCAAATAGTAATGCTATTATTGGACTGATTATGTTTATCTTGCCCCCTGTAGACCGACTGTTTCTTATCAATGTGTTATTGTGTTGTTGAATGGAGGCCGGAGCCTGTCGTCATAGCTAGGCGTCACTGGACGATAGTGGTTGGTAGGCTGAAAGATTTCAAAGTTTCTTTTAATTTTACTTTATTTTTATTTTAACAGGAAAACTTACAGCTAATATTTATAACTATAGTACGTTAGATAAACATAACTGGGCCATTGACAAGTCTTCTGCTTCTGATCAAAACATACATGCATATATCACGCCTTTATCCCTTGCGGGGTAGGCAGAGTGTAAACGGCCGCAAAAAACGGTCATTTACGCCACGTCTGACAAAAATTTGAGGGTCATTCGGAAAACTGTGTATCGCCATAGTGACAGGTTGTCAGCCCATCGCCTAAAATTGCAATACACACCCTCGTGTCCCAAGTGAGTTTTTATGCTATCTACGTACAGTTTTTAAAGCTAGATTGATGTTGTTATTTCAAAGAACCAGTCGAACCATATACATACAGATATATTATATATGTGTAAAAATATTAGCTGCAATTATTTAAAGGGGTTAACCAGTCCATGAAACAACTTTCCCGAAGGATCATAGGTCGAAATGTGAAAAAAGAATTGGACCATACAAAATGTTCCAGCCTACCGGGTCAATTTGTATGGGGGCCCTAATTTTATTTTCATAATTAGATTTTGTTTATTTTATTTATTTATGGACGCTGCAATTTTCTAGCCCCAGGGCTATGAAATCTACACCTGACTATTTGGTGGGAGCACGAGCCCACCCAGGGAAGTTTTCGTGGTTGTTCAAACAATCAGCCCTATCGCGCCCTTGGACCTATGTTCTTCTATTATCTTCATATTTAGAGCTATGTTCCTTGGTAAAGTTGTTCAGTTCCAAAGAATGGTTCATCCCTAAAAATACTTGCAGCTTATATTTATACAGGATAAACATACCTACTCCCTAAAAATAATAGCCTCCGAGGCAATAGGGTAAAAACATGCTTTTAGATTTCATAATGATATATTAAATTTCTGATTGTCCTTAAGACAAACTTGTTGTTTTTGAACCGCTTGTAATCTGTTTTGAAAATACCAATCATAATAAGCGTCATAACTTGGCCTCTTTCTCACAAATAAAACAATATTTTGCTTTATTCATGGTAATTATTATCACTTCAAGTTATCAAATTATTGTAATACTTGGAGGATCGCACTACCAAACATTGACTCGTATGATCACGTACGTCAATAACCTTTTATATTATCAATTTGGAAATTCATAACATACGACGGCCGATGTGGCGCAGTGGTAGTGCGGCTGCCTGCGACGCAAAGGTTTCGGGTTCGATTCTCGGTGGGGCACTTACAAAGAGATAGTTATTTCTTTGTGAATTTGTTCTCAGTCTGGTTAGGGACATTGCAGGCTGAAACACCTGATTGTCCGAAAAGATTGGGCTCATTAAGACGTCGGTTGCTATGATTACTTAGACGGCGGTCCAGAGTAGTAGGCGGTTGAAAACTGTGACACCAGAGTGCATCGGGTCGTTGGACGACTCGGTGTCCCACACAAAAAGGAAGGTATTTGGTAGTTCATTCAACGTATGTTTGTTCTGCTGATAGTATGCTACTATTGTGTCTTGAGGTCCGTTATAATGACATTCACTGTCCAAAGTTTTCCGCCAGTTTCTCTCCATACCTTTGTCTGGTAAGGAATATCCCACCAAAACATAAATTTAAAAAAGAAGGCCTATTTCTCCTTGGCTCGCGTAGAACGGTTTGGGAAAATAGTGCACGGTGTGTCTGCATCCTGTGTTTAGAACTTGGCCGGCGCACTTTAGTGCACTTTGATTCCAGAATCATAGGCCTGAGGGTATAATGAAGCCATCTTCTTCATGTCGTGTGGGACTGGGACTTTTATTCTATGAACGCTCCGATGAACCCTAACTTAGCCTTAAAAATTGATTGAAACATTAAAACACAACTACTAAATGCTACCAAAGCCCCGAATCTCTTATTTTTTAGTCATTGTAATGCCATCGAAACTCAATTGTCATTATATTGCCATTGTGATTTTCTGTATTTTAAAATGTTAAATGTTAAATACGGAATACGAAAAACAACCAACATCCAACTGACACTATTGAACTACAACTGAGATGAACTACAAATGGCGGAATCGACCCTAAAATGATACATAACTACATTAGTTAATAATTAGATGTAACTAAGAGTACTTAATATTTTAGTTAGTTAAGTTGTCAAGTCTTATTGCGATGATTTTATGGCTGCATTGTTCGTAGGGTTCTCTTTGAAACATTTCCCTGCTCCGAGTTACCATATCAATCACCTTTTATCATAAAATGAGGAACTAGCGAAATGAGGATGAGGAAGTACAGGCGCCAACAATGGCACGTTGGCATCAATGGACCGGAAGCTGCGCCTGCACCGGCGTTGACAGGAAGTCACCAAGATTTATGCTTCTACTAGCTTCCCGTAACAATTTTGTCAGGTTCTAGTATTTTGCGAAAAGGGCAAATAGTAATGCTATTATTTAGATGCAAAATTTAGATCTAACTTGGGACGCCAATATCCCAAACCTAACTGCTACAGGATGCATGTAATTCCATCTGCAACGGAGATTCAGATAAAACACTTTTTGGGCCTCAGTGCTACTTTATTCGCGGAAATTTGTACAAAGTGGTTCATCTTTAACCACTTCACCTTATAGGCAGGTATACGCAATCTACGTATATGTACTGATTAGATGTAATTTTGACAATTTGTGCTGAAAATCTTAGATGTCATAGTTATTAAAACAAGCCGTTACACCGCGTTGTATTTTTGATACCAAAACTATACTTATCACAAAGAAGAACTTGACATCGGATGAACGATAGTAAAGTTTAATAATGCACTTATGGGAATTGCTGTGTGACGCCGGCTTAGAATAGCATCACCCCATTTCTTTTCTGTGGGAGTCGTAAAAGGCGACTAAGGGACTCGAGGGTGTGTATTACAATTTTAGGCAATGGACTGACAACCTGCCACTATGGCGATACACAATTTTCCGAATGACCCTCAAGTATTTGTCTGACGTGGCGTAAATGTCCGTTTTTTCCGGCCGTTTACGCTCTGCCTACCCTGCAAGGGATTATAGGCGTGATATGTGTGTGTGTGGGAATCCACAATATCGACGCATGTTTCTAGACAAAGATAGGAAATCTGTAATAGGCGTACTTATATTATAATGTCCCATATTTGTTATTATCATGCAAGCCCTTGTTTCCATTGCATTAATTTGTTGAGCATTATTAAATTTATAAATAAATCAAATGCATTAGTATACTAACGATACAATAATATTTACTAACAATTTAACATATTAACAACCTACGCATGTTTCAATTATTATGATACGTAGTCTGTTTTAAAATACGCAGTTTATTTTTAGTCATTCCAGTTACATTAATTGTTATTTTATACTTTTTTTAAATAATTTAATGCACGTATTTCATGTTTTTATTTTTATATTTTCACACGCATTTTTTGTTTCATTTCAGAATCAGATCTCACCAACCTATCGCATCTTGGTAAGTCATTGTTTTTTTTTACTTTTATCACTTTTTATTTGAAATGTTTCCGAATACAGAATACATCTGAATGTAAGAAGATAACAGTAGGAGTACACATTATGTAAAATATCTACAATCACCATCTCATATAACCCATGTTATAAATTATAAACTTATTACTGGTATTTTTTAGTAAACGCAAAGATAAGATGTTGTTGATAATACGAGTATGTACAAATTTGTGCATACACATTCCTTCACAATGGTTTTGATTCTTTGTTTAATATCTCGGCACGAGGCATGAATTACATGACTTGGCCACGTCTTTCTTTTTTACCCGAGACAATTGTATGCTACCTAGACGCACTTTGCAAGAATAGGTATCTTGCAAAAGTTGTCGAGTTTTGCATTATTCTATATTACTACTAGAAAGCATTCTATAATCAGGCATCATTACCTACTGCGTATAATAATAACAACTCTGCGTATATTTCTGCATTGTCTAGATTACAAGTTTCAGAATAATGATGTTGAAAACTTGCATAAAACTGTCAAAGCAGTCGGTTCGTAATATCCCGTACAGATTTAGACCAGCCATTACGTGATAAGATTTACATAAGCACAGAGTATTGTACTGTTGATTTTGCGAGACATTTTCTCGAGGTTACTCGCTATTTTGGGGGTCACGTCGTTGAACAAGTACTTAGTGTTAATGTAAGCAATAAATTGAGTGATATTTAGTGAACTGTAGACAACGAATCGCAACTTACATTAGATTGTTTTGATTTCTTGCCAGCCAACATTGTAAGTAATTCCAATTTGTCAGAGACATTCCTATGTTCACATTTTCATTTAACATACATACATACATACATAAATCACGCCTATATCCCTTACGGGGTAGGCAGAGCGTCAAAGGCCGTAAAACGGACATTAACACCACGTCTGACAAAAGCTTGAGGGTCAATCAGATAACTGTGTATCACTATAGTGACAGGTTGTCAGCCCATCGCCTACAATTGCAATACACATCCCTCGAGTCCCTTAGTCGGCTCTTACGACACCCATGGGTAAGAAATGGGGTGATGCTATTCTAAGCCGGCAATCACACGGCGCATTTTCATTTAAACGCTTCGTAATTTTAATTTCAATTATCAAATTAGACCTAAACGATTACATTTAAAATAGAATTTGCCAGTGTTACTAAACATACGTTTAAAGAGACTTTCATCAAATCATTTCTAAAATGTTGGTGTTTAAATTTAGTCTCGAATAATTGTACTTGAGCATACATTTGCTATATGATGGAAACTGCCAGGCAGATTAATAGTCTAGTAATCAGCAACACATCGAGTAAGTTAATCTAGTATTTACATACAGTTAATTTTAAATAATAGTCTATTAGTTGAAGTGCCTTCCTTTGACGTGTTACTTATTTCACTATTAACCAAGGAGGTAATTAAATTAAGGTAGAGTATGTGCGGAAAGAGAATAGCCGCGGGCAAAAAAATAACTAATATGTTTTTCATAGGTTACTATGACATTTCTCGAACTGTGGCACAGAGGCGCCCTCAATTTTCTCACCTATTCTCTTTCCGCACAATCTATAGTTCTACGCTTCATCTGATGAACCAACTGACAGATTTGATGCTTTTCAACTTGGCGTGATGTATTTGATCATTTTGATAAATATAAAGTGCAAAAATAAAACAATAGTGTTCTTTAAAGGAATTTGATTGTAATTTAATTCAAAACTGCGAAGAATGTATTAAATAATGAAGTGGCCGAATCACTAATAGGCCTCATTAGAACGAAGGTCTCAGAATAGTACGTACTATTTTGATGATGTGAACAGACTTATACTGAAAAAGGCGCCACAATAATCATATCATGACTCAAAATTAATGGTTAATTGAACTACTGTATTGTCTGATAATAAATATAAATGGCTTCGCTAAGTACCAGTAGAGGGCCAAGTGTCGATTTAAACTCGGTTCGATCACCAAATAAGGAGTAGTGATATGAACGTCCAATGCTGTTTACCTTCTGTAGCCTCGTTGAGGTCTCTTCAAAGAACGACTATGGTTACTAAATTAAGGTCAATAGGAACGTCTTTATAGAGGTCTATATGAAAAGGGATACAATTTGGTACATTGGTGTTGGTGCGCGTTTCAATTAAGATCCATGATAGTAATTGGTGTCACCCAGTCTCTGTCAACCAATTTAATAGTACTATCAGCAGTACATCAGGTTACACTAGTTCTCCATACAGTTTTTAAGAATAACCTAGAATAAATAGAGTCTTAAACGGTAGATTGATGCCCTAGTAGTCGAAGAATCAAAAATTATACATTCGATGAAATAGACATTTTGATATTCCAACTATAACATTGAAGTAATCGGGTTTAACCTATCAGAGTACTAAATTTGTATATTTTCTAAATTTGGCCATTTAAGAAAAATATATAGTTTTATATAACTTGTGATAGATAATTTACATGGAGGTACTCGTAGATGTACTAAAGTTAATTTTGCACTCATAGTAAAGAGTAAATCTACCGCTCTGTCACTGAGTTACAGGCGCCTCGACCGAACACTTCCAAATTTTTTTACATCTTGGTACTCGTCTTGAAGCGACGTACAAGTACCCTAGTACTATTATTTATTCTATGGTACCAGCCAATTATAAGTTATGGTTAATATCCTGGACAATTCACACAGCGCCATCTAGCCCCAAACTAAGCTAAGCTTGTACTATGGGAACTAGATAACTGATATTTATACTTCATAGAAAACACCCAGACTAAACACAAATATTTGAAAATTTACTTAACAAATATTTGTGTCTTGTGGGGATCGAACCCAATGGTTAGTTCTCATTACATAACATTATGAACTCAAACCATAATAAGATGAAACTTTGCTTATTTAAATGTACTATGGTTTGTTACAATTCAGTCCCCGGCCGGCGCAAAAAAGAAACAATTCTTATTTTCATTTACTCGTAGATGTTGTTATGTTTTTGCTATTTTGGTACCGTAATGAGTCAGTCATTGTTTACCTACAAAAATAAAAAACAAAGTTTCTAAAACCATACAACGCAACACCTACGTCCACATAGTACCGTGAATTCGTACTGGCCTACGTGGATGGTTGGACAGTTAGGCAGTAGACCAAGATAAGTATTGGTGTAATTAAGGCTCCAGGACCGGACGGCATCACCAACCGTGTCCTGAAGATTCTCCCCGATCACCTGATCTATCGCCTCACCCTGATTTTGAATGCCGCCATGGCTAGTTGCACCTTTCCAGCTTGCTGGAAGGAAGCAATAGTCATAGGCATTCACAAACCGGGTAAACCGGCGAATGAGCCCACTTCCTACCGCCCGATCAGCTTACTGAACCCTCTCGCCAAACTGTACGAACGCATGATCTATGCCCGACTCCGTGACCACGCAGAGACCAACAATCTCATACCTGACGAGCAATTTGGCTTTCGACAACAGCACTCTTGTACCCAACAAGTACACCGCATTGTCGAACACATCGCTCTTAAGCTAAATGTCTCGTCCAAACCGACCCCGACAGGAGCAGTTTTTCTCGACGTGGCGAAAGCCTTCGACAAGGTCTGGCACAACGGGCTGGTATACAAGTTACACCAGCTCGCTGTGCCTGATCGTCTCGTGCTTTTAGTACGTAACTTTCTGTCGGATCGAAGCTTTCGTTACAGGGTGGAAGGCACTCTGTCTTCACCCCACACCATACAGGCAGGAGTCCCTCAGGGCTCCGTCCTATCCCCATTACTTTTCACGCTATACACTAGCGACATCCCCAAATCGCCCATGTCACAGCTGGCTATGTTCGCCGACGACACTGCCATCTACGCGTCCCACCGTAACCACTTAAAATTAGTTCAGATTCTCCAGAACGCTCTAGACTCCCTCGGGAGCTGGTTCCGTAAATGGAGAATCGAGGACGTTTAATCGTACCGATTAAACGTCCCCGCTGTAAAGCTTTTCGGCCGACCCATCCCGTGGGTCAACGAGACCAAATATCTAGGAGTCACCCTCGACTCAAGACTCAGCTTCCGTAGCCACATTATGAGAGTCCGCGACCGCGCCGCGTTCGTTTTGGGCAGATTACATCCGATGTTGAACAAAAAGAGCAAACTCTCCCTTAGAAATAAGGTGAGAATTTACACCACCTGCGTAAGGCCTATTATGACCTACGCCAGCGTAGCCTTTGCTCACACCTTCGATTCACATCTGAAAATGCTGCAGGTCATCCAAAACCGTTTCATGCGCAAAGCTACCGGGGCGCCCTGGTACATGCGTAACGCCAACCTCCACATCGACTTAGGCCTCCCTACCATAAAAGCGTATATGAAAGAAGCGTCTCGTCGCTTCTTCGATAATGCTCCCCATCATAAAAACCCCTTGATAGTTGCCGCGTCCAACTACTTCCCCCATCCAACCTCGCGTTTTAAACACCGTCCGAGACACATCCTTACGGAAGAAGATGATGAAATCACAGTAGCCACTGCTGCAGCCATTGCGAGTAGATCACACTCCACAAGCTCTTCAAGCAACCGACGCCCCCGCCGGCGGGGGCGCGGAGGTCCCTCATTTGCTCCCCACTTTGGGAACTACCGGCACGTGCCGGGTAGATTCAGTCCAATACGTTCTCCCCAGAACAACTCGTAAGCCCAATCGCGCCCCAAGGGCGCGATTGAGCTGGTTGTTTGAACAACCACAAGCTTTTCCGGGTGAGCTTCTGCTCCCCACCATACAGTCAGGTGTAGATTAAAAGCCCCGGGGCTAAAAATCGTAGGGTCCACAACAAAAAAAAAAAAAAAAAAAAAACTAAGATAACCTGAGTCCAGAAATATCTAGAGACAACCTAGTGTATTAGTTTTATCAGTATTTTCGTCTTATGATCTGCAACGTGACTGATAAATATTTTGAACTTGCATAGTAACTCAAATCAGCCGGTTGGCAATTTAATACGAAGGGATGGAATTTTTTTTGTTAATCGTACCTAATTACCTATGTATGTTTGTCAAGGAAAGTGTTTCTGTATCATCACTTATCTGTTCTAAGTTTTAATTACAAATATCAGTGAATTCTGGAAGTGTGCAAAGATGGATCTAAGTTCAACTGAAAAGTTTATTTCCAAGAAAATGTAAGTAAATAGATGAAAATGAATATGTGTGACTCAAATCTCAAAAACATAACGATATCTGGTTTAAAATGATAAAGAATGACGAGGATTGTCGGATAGAAAAGTAAAACCTCTTTAATGCACATAAAGAAGAGGCGCATATGCCCAGTAGTGGGTTAATATATAGGCTAATTAGATAGATACATAGTATACAAAGTTTAATATTTGACGTCAATTTCAAAATGCTGTGCATGTATCTGAAATTGTTCAATTTTATTACAGCTGTATAAGAATCGTCTGAGCTTGTTTTGTTAGCCTCATTGACGTGAATTCATACGTCAAAGTTGTTAAAACTATAAAATTTTAACAATGTTGTACGAGTAACTCGTAACAATTTTTTATACATCCTTTAATGACAGGTATATCAGTAGCAGCCATTTAAGGGATCAACATTAAACTGGTGATTTCTAGTTACTGAATGAATGACCAGTAAAAGTTGATCCTTTATAGGAGTAGGTTGATGTGCTAGTGATAGTACTATCAGAAGAAGCTTAAGAAACCCATTTAAGGGATCAATTTAATAATAATAATAAGTAGTATTTTGCACAATGGAGTGGCATTGTCATATTTTGACAAAACTCCTTAAATAAAGATTAAAAAAAAAAAGAACAAGTGCAGGTTGAACACATTACACATTTGTAACTCTAGGCGTTGCATACTACAATCGTGAACAATGCACTTTTTATCTCGGCTATTGCACTAGTCTGCAGACTGTTCGGCATACATTGCTGGTAACCTTGAGCATATTTTAATGACACCCATATAATCACCAGCAATGTATGTGGAACCGTGTACGGTGTGCAGACAAGAGTAATAGCCGCTTTAGTGTTCTTCACACTAACTTCTCACGTTTAGGTACAGCATGCACTAAATGTAGGTACTTACTTTCATACTATAATATATTGGTATGATGTATATAGTTAGGTATGTAGTTACTTTCATACTATTGGTCCACGTCTGCACGTAATTCAGCTAGTTCTGAAGTCACGTTACTCTCCATGTGGCTAGGAAAGGTCAGTGAAACAGAAGGGCCGTTTCAACTAACCAAATGAATGAATTAGGGCCATTCCGTTGTAATTGGACTTGTAAAGATGATGTACTCACACGCCTTGCGACAAGGATGCATCGTACTATTCCTGTTTATTTTGAACATTTCTATGGGGTGAAATTTTACTAGTGACCCCATTTGTTATAAGGAACAACTTTCCCCAAGTAATATAGGTGTACCAGAAATGGTTAAATGGTTAGATTATGTTTCTTATATGTAACTGGGAAATTGCAGTTTTTCGTATAAGGGGGAGGCTGGTTGATGAAAGAATCCAAAAAAAATCTGCTAAATGTACGAAACCCATTTAAATGGTGGTTGACAGTCAAAGACAGAAACACAATTCTCACCAAAATCCGTCCAGTAGTTTCGGAGATTAGCGTGCAGTAACCCACAGTTAAATAGTTTTTTTTAAATTCTTGTTTTGAGTTTATAATAGTTTTTTTACATGTATTTGCCATGTACATACATCGACCCCTTACAATTTTACTATAATAAGTATATATATGTTTTTTTTTTTTATAAATTTGAGGCTATAGATCGAGTGGGGTATCATACGACTCGCACTTGGCCAGTTTTTTTTCTACAGCCCATACACTTGTATTCGATATCCATCAATAATCGTTTCTAATGATTACAGTAATAATATTATATAAATTTTGACAGCGATAAGGTTTTAATTAATAATGATGTAAGGTATCGTTATCAAAATTAGCACCTACCTTTTTGATATCGATGTGAATATTACTTATTTAGGGGATTTCCAACAGCTGATAATGAATAATGTTGTGTAAAATAACGTCATCATGTTAATTATTTTTGTTCATATAATGTTTCAGAATAGGTACCTACATACCATACACATATCACACCTTGCTTGCGGGGTAGGCAGAGTGTAAACGGCTGTAAACACGGACATTTACGCCACGTCTGACAAACATTTGAGGGTCATTCAGAAAATTGTGTATCACCATAGTGGCTGGTTGTCAGGCCATCGCCTAAAAATGCAATGCACATATAACCCTCGAGTTCCTTAGTCACCTCTTACGACATCCATTGAAAAAAATGGGATAATGCTATTTTATGCCGGCATCACACGGCGAATAGGTTATCAATAGGTACATAATTAATCAGAATCTAGCAGTAGTGTTATAATTATAAGTCACATTTAATTTGTCTTACTTTAATATTTTAATACCTATAAGAAATGACTTTCTAATTAATGTACCTTAATTGTAATGTGGCACTATTATTTCTTATTTAACTATTTAATTGTATATCGTCATGTTTAATTAATTAATTACACTAATTGCGTTAGGTTGTAACTGTTAGCAGTTAAGTTGACTTAATAAATGAATTGAATACCTACCTAAATAGTGTACATAAGAGTAGCACCTCAACTTACGGCTTTAAGGGATCAACCTTTATTGGTTTTTCTTATAAACTGTATGAAAACCCAGTTTAATGGCGTTACGACCATACTACGAAGGGGAAGTGGGGAGTCAAAATTTTGATAATTTTGCGTTACGTAAATTGTGGACGACCCCTGACAATTTTGTCCGCTCAGTTCATAAAATATTAGCAAATCTTCAACTTCCTTGTAATTAATTAGAGACTGTAAATTTCTTGGAAACACAAACTGTTTATATCAGACTATTTTCAATTCGCACTGCGCAGTATTTTAGTCGGACGTTGTCCAGAGCAACACAGAACAATTAAAACCGAACTGATTATTTGTGCAAGTCTGGAAAAAGATCTAAGGTCTGCGAATTTTACTACTCCGCCTTGCTTTCAACATCTATCGTAAAAGTGCAGACAAAGACGCGTAAAAAAACATTGTGCTAGGGTTCTTCACATCACACACTCATTTTTATCGTCGCAATTCAGTACACGAATATTGTAAAGTATTTTTCTTTGGAACATACATACAAACATGCCTATAGCAGTCCACTGCTGGACGTAGGCCTCCCCCAGGGTACGCCATAGGGCACGATCTCCCGTTTTCGCCATCCAGTCGCTACTTCCTTCCTTCTTTAAGTCATCGGTCCACCTGGCCGGAGGTCGTCCAACGCTACGCTTGCATTTTTCTATGGAACACCAGTTTTTATAGGTATTCAATGGTGGCACCATAGTAATTTTATTTCATAATCATGAATAGAATCACACAGAAAAGTACTGACAAAAAATACATTTAAGTACAGAGTTTTCAAAAGTACGGGACATGAACACTCGTTTTTTTATGGCACATTCAAACAATCCGTAATTCTGGGACTGAACTTACAGCAGCTGTAGGTTTAAAATTGCATCACCCCATTCCTTTCCCGCGAGTGTCGTAAGCGACTAAGGGACTCGAGGGTTACATGTAGGTATATTACAATTTTAGGAGGCCCGCACGAAGAGAGAGAGAGGTGACAGGCTAACAACCAGTCACTATAATTATTTTTCAGATGTTTGTCAGACGTGGCAATAACGACCATATTTTACGGCCGTTAACGCTCTGCTTACTCCGCAAGTCGTGATATGTGTGTGTATGTGACCTGTAAGTAGGTGAATTGAACATTACATTAAAGTTTAACAGACTTACTTGTGCATTCATTAAAAATGTATTACAAAAACATAACAATTGTTTTTTAATCTTACCTTTTTTTATTTGTTGGAAAGTTTTTGTTTGTAGTCAGTCATCATAGCTGGGTTTTTTGGGTATCTATCATTCCATAAAACTAGATGACATTATATCATATTAGGTTTGAAATATTGTTATCTTGGCTTTCGTTCATTACAAATAAAATTAAATAAGATTTATTACAGTTCTGTTGACAATTTAACAAATTCCTACGCTATCGTAATACCTTACCTACTTTTAATATTATTGTATAGTATTTTTTTTGTTTTCTGATTGTTAAGATATAAAAAGGCCTTTAACTGATAACTTGTAATCAAATAAACATTTGTCATAAGTACTATTAAAATGATATGAAATATAAATCAAGATACTCAGGATTTCCCATCAATCTAAAAGATTTGATAAGATAATGATGTATCTAATAAATAAAATGTATAATACGTATCTATAATAATGTAAAATTTCTATAAGTATCTATAGTAAAAGACTGTATACCTTGATAATGATTTTTTATTCCTCATTGTTTATTATTTTTAACTAGTTTTGTATTCTGCTACTGAACAGCACAGACACAGGGAAACCTAGTTTTAGCTTCTGTCTTCCATGTCTCAAGTTGTTATTTATTTTTTTACATTCACTTGTGTGGAAGAAATTAATTCATTTTATTGCTATTATTAAGAAAAACACTTTTTTTACACATGAAAGCTTTGAGTCCCTTAGTTGGCCCTTTCGACAGCCGCTGGAAAGAAATGGGGTGATGCTATTCTAAGCCGGCATCACACGACCAGAAATCATGGTTTGTTATTGCGAGATTACCATTTTTATTATTAAAGTCATTGTATTTAGATATATATATGAGTCATCTCTTCATCTTACTGGTACCTAGTAGAGTCTTTGTGTATGATATATAATTAGTATTCATCTTCCTTATTATTCTAAAGGAATTGTTAGCATTGTTGTTGCGTGGTACCTAGTATGTACTAGGTACGTGCTGCTACGTAAATACTTGTTGCAAGTAATGTTGGATATTAAATCACTATACCAGAGTGTGGACCTGTGACCTACGACAGAGGTAATAATTTTACGGGGTGAAATTACTCATGAAACTGACCAACTTTACCATAGACCATTATTATTATTTAAAGAAATTACACCCATACCGAGTCAGTTTGTTTGAGAGGACCAATATTTTTTTATATTTCGTTTTATGTTGCATGAGGAAAGTTGTTTAGTCTCCTGAATAATTTCACCCACAAAAATACTTGCTCCGCATATTTTAGAATGACCCATAATTAATTTCTGTAGGTACAGTTAAACGTTGTGCCAGTGGCGCCCTTATAAGATTTCTTTCTTGGCGATTGCACCAGTGAAGAGCCTTTTTTCCTCGCTTCGCTATTATAAAAAGGGAGCCAAAGGGAAAGAATGTCAACTACTGAGTACAGTAAGGTCATCCCAATAAGTCATATTTGACAGCTTCCAAATTCGTGCTAATGCTATGCCAAAGGGTCTATTTTCCTTTGCTGACATCTCTTTTAACACCTATGGAACTTACTAAGATAAATTTAAAAATGGGGCCTTACTGAAGTCTGAATGTTTACGGTGAAACTTATTTCACCCAGTGAACCTTTAGTGAGTATTGCGGATCTTATTCACGTAAGATATTGATGATGATATAAATAAATGAAGTAGGTACCTAGTCGTATAAATGGTATAAATAAACCACTTAATAGGCCCCACTCGACGCGCCGCCATAAACAAAACAATATAATTGTCTGCTTCGTTAATGAAACGTGTCAAATGGCTTTGCAAATAAAAACAAACTTCCTTTTTTTGCGAACATCCGCAATTTAATTAATTTGTTTTCCTTTTTTCTCGCTAATTTTGCGCAGTTTTTAATCATTAAAACTTAAATGGTTTACGAGAGGTACTAAGTATATAAGTGTTCTAAATATATGAAAAATATTAATATGTACAATTTTGTAAATTTGTTTTGATTCTTTCTCGCTACTTTTGCACAGTTTTCAAAACTCTTGACTTAAATTGTTAACTAGAGGTACTACTACTCAAATGTTCTAATCATATTCGAAATATTACAAAATTGGAAAGTACGAGTGGGGGTGGGCCACTAAAACCACGTTTGTTGTAGAAAATCCACTAAAAATTAATTTTATTTTGGTTTTTTAGTATATTTTGTTGTTATAGCGGCAACAGTAACAGGTACGAGTTGAAAAAGTTGGTAATTAAAACCGTCGCAGTCATGTCGCCAGACGCTTTGGTTTTTTTATTATGATTTTTCATGTTCCTCTTAAACTCTTGACTTCTGCGCATGTTTTACTGAAACAGAACACAAAAAGATTGAAACCTTGCAAAATTTTACAAACACGGGCAGGATTTGAACCTACGACTTTCGCATTACTAGTGGTGACGCGAAAAATACTTTTTACCTAACACGGGAAGTGTTTTAAAATTTGGTAGGTATTCAACAAAAATATTGCTTTCCAATGGTCGCGGAAAACAGATCTATAATTTCGATAAACAGATGTTTATTTTTTGGAAATAAACAGTCCCATAAGAATCGTTTCCAACATAATGTTTTCTAAATCCATATTATATTCATGTTGAATTTCGTTCTTGTCGCGCCAAGTTGTCCTTGCGAATAAAAAATGGACGACGTCGACCCAGTAACCCACTAGCAGTCAGTTAGTTTCGTGTTTCAGTTGAAAATTGGGTCATTCTTTAATGAAGATTGCAATTTGATACCTAAGGATTCGATCAGATGGCAGATCGTGATAACTTGGCACATCAACGTACACATTTAAGGGTTCCAATTATGTTGTTCAGTTTCATGGTCTGATCATGCCTTCAAAGTGTTCGCTACACCGTCCCTTACACCCTGTTTAATGTTCTCTGAATATAAACAGACGTCGTTCAGAAATTATTTATAACAAAGGAAGTCACATTAAAAGAGTCATACACAAAGCTCTTTATTTAGAAGTTTTACGTACCTACATACATACAAATATCGCGCCTTTATCCCTTTCGGGATTCTATTCCACGTTTTACAATTAATATAATGAGAGTCGCTAAAGAAAAATCTGGTATCACTATAGGACAGGTTGTCACCCTGTTGCCTAAAATTTAATACACAAAACCCTCGAGTCCCTTAGTCGCCTCTTACGACAGCCGCAGGAAAATAATGGGATGATGCTATTCTAAGCCGACATCACACGGCAAACACGGGTTCTACGTCTCAACATTATTAAGAAACAAATCTGTTCGCAGTTGTATTACCAGCAGCAAATTTTATCACCCATTCAAGGTATAATTTTGTACTGGTTACTCTTAGTAAATGTATGAAAAAGCAGTTTAAGTTGAACCCTCTAAAAAGTTACTCAAGGTGTTGCTGACAGTTGCAATGTCTGACAGGTCAGTTTCCCTTTGATCTTTCAGCGCTACGCTTATTGAAACATCACATAATACAATACAACATGTCACCTCATATATTTCATTACATTTATTAGCGGTACATTTAGCATTATATACTTCTTCTTCGTTGCGTATGGGAAACCGAGTCGACGATCGACCCGATTAACCCTGGTGTCAGAGGTTTTCAACTGACTTCTGCTACTACAAGGCCTCTGACATGATTATGTTAAGTAATCGTAGACAGCAACCGGGACCGAAAGCTTAACGTGCCCTCCGAAGCACGGAACTATCTTTCTTACGGACAATCCGGTGGTTTAGCCTGCAATGCCTTAACCACTGCAAACAAATTCATAATAAAGTGATAATATCAACTTTGTGAGTGTCCCACTGGGAATCTAACCCCGAACCTTTACGCCGCAGGCAGTCGCACTACCACTGCGCCAAATCGGCCATCAATGCTGGCTGTCAAGGACGCCACATCATCTGACCAGGAAGAGAAACGGCATTGAAAGGCGATATTTTTTTTGGAAGGTAGGCCGGATCTAGGCGCGTTTTGTGGTTATTTCTGTTATCTGTCACACCTACCTACTGTCATGAACAGTGACGACGTGACGGCCGACAGTTTGCATTACGTTTTGTTTATTTGTGTAAACTTCGTTTCCGTTGTTTGGATTGGACAAAGGCAGACACAAAAAATATGAACGTAGACATGTTACTGATTTATTTAGATTATTATTGACACAACACACAACTTTCGTTGCGCGGTTACTTTAGGTGATCATCCTTGCAGATTTTCGTATTGAACACCCTGAAATTGTATTGCTTCTTGCCAACTTTAACTTTTAATTTTTATATTATTATGTGCCGAGTAGGCCTGAGAAAGCGATGGGTTGATAAAATTATCTGTCTTTGTTTTGTATTAGTATGATTGTGATCGAATTCAATTTTGTTTTGAAGTTTTATCAGCACAATAATCTAAAAAGGAAATCAAACGGTTTATCGCGGATTCCATCGCTTCATTCAGTAAATAGTTAATTACACGTCAATTATTAGTTGCAAAACTAACCCGGTAGATAGAGCCGTGCCACACGATATGACATCAACATACACTTCGCAAAGTGCAAAATTGGCAGGCAATGGAAGAGCAGCGGTAGCCTAGCCAGATGGAAGAGGCGTCGTCACTAGTGAAAGTGAAAGTCGCAGGTTCTAATCCTGCCAGCGGTAAAAAAATGCAGGTTTTTTTAAATCAAGTGCCTATTTTACAGAACAAAACGTTTCAAAGATACAACTCAACACAAGAACTGCACAATACAATCTACAAAGACTTATTAAGTGCAAGTATTTTATGGTGCAACTTTACTGTGTTCGTATCGTCAGAAATAGCACGCAGTTTAAAACAGTTTTAAAGTAACGTTTAGCGGCTCGGCGTCACCTGCGTAGGCGTATACAATGTCACAAGTTAAGACGTAAATACGCACAGTCAAATCTCGACCGTCACATCACAAAAAACGACGTCACAACAGCCAGTTTTGTGAAAACAAAGCTTAGTTCTCTGAGATAAAGATTATGAGAAAAAATCGGCGTAAAAAAATCTTAGTTAGTGCGCAATTTGCATCGCCAGATTGGAATGTCAAACGTGACGAACGTAGATAGGTACGTGTTTATTATTGAATGGTGGAAAACAATTGATACCTTTTCATATTTGCTAATAATCTTACATTCTTATCTTCCAAGTTGGTACTTACCAATTTGAAAGATTAGAATCGTACACTACACACAACTGGCTAACACATAAACTCTATAATTGCATAATTTCACCAAAGGCAGACGAGCCGCAGTAGCCCTGTGGTAGGGCCCTCTAGTACATACCGATAGCTAAATTAGCAGGATCAAATCCTGCCTGCTGTGGTGTTAATTCTGCTAATTCCCGACATAATATTACTATATTCTTGACTAGATAATATATTGGATACCATTTTGGAGTTTCTTATTTATGAAACTCGATTCTGTGTAGTTAATAGCTACAAGGATGTATAATGCCTAAGTAAAGTAAAGAACTCCTATTAAGTTAATAAAGTAGGTAAGTAATAAAAGATACATTGTACAAAACGAATCCAAAAACATATTTTCAAACAATGAACATTTCAAAATGATTTATAATTATTCTGTTCTCTTTTCGGTAAGATCTATTAACCAATTTAAAAGCATCATAAAAGTTGTCAGTATAAGGCAGCAATCAGTATTCAATGTATTTCGGCCATATCAGGACTAAAACGGTTCTCACAAGCACCACATGACTTTTGTCCAGTGAAACGCCGTCCCAGTCACGTCCTTTCGAATGATGATGATGATATCACCGTAGCCACTGCTGCAGTCATTCCGAGTAGATCACACTCCACAAGCTCTTCAAGCATGAGACGCCCCGCGGAGGTCCCTCATTTGTTCCCCATTTTGGTAACTTCCGGCGTGTATCGGGTGGATTCAGTCTGATCTTTTCTTCCCAGAACAACTTCTAGCCCGAGAAGGCTGGTTGCTTGAACCACACCAACTTCTCAGGGGGCCCTTGCCTCGATACCTCTCCACCAAATAGCCAGGTGTAGGTTTAATCTGGGCTAAATGTGTCTTAAAAAATAACATCATATCATATAAATAGGATCCGGTTTTTCAACGCCAAATGAGATGAAGACTTCGGAATCAAAATCCGGATATCAAAACACTCGTCGTCGCACCAAATTGCGGCAGTCAAAGATTATCTTTTGAATGGAGGTTGTAACCGCAATATTGCCCGGTGCGTGTGCGATTCACCTGAATGTATTGTTAATACAACTTACCACTATGGTCACGTGCGTCATCCATAGAACATTCATGAGCAGATCAGACACAAATGTAGACGCATCGATATCAGGAGGTCGACGTCATGTCTTGTCATGAGCCTTGGCGTCACCAGGCGGCGACGAGACCTTGGGTTATCGGCCTTGACTCCTGGGCTATAATAGATATCTACGTATATTCGAGTTCAACCACATTAAATATGGAACAGTCTCGATTAGAGATGTAACGAATGTAGCTTTTCGAACATTCGCGAATGTGAATTAGAATATTTGCTATCGAACGGAATATTCACTTGTTTGTTCATTTGCGCCCTTTGTGTATGATTTAGCCGCAGTATTGAGTTGAACACGAATTCGTTATCACGAGGTGCAATCTGTTTGCATCTTGTTCTAAGAATTACCGAATTAATCTGAACTAAATCCGATGTGTCACATCACTGTGGTCTGATGGCTGATGTGTGATGAGTCAATAAAAACAAGTGATTTTCAATTAAGTGTGATTTATTAACATGAGTAAATAAATTTTACTTATTTCATTTCAACTAGAAGTATAGTTGAAATGAAATAAGTAAAATTTATTTATTAAACTTCCGTCTTCAAATTGAATTCCTTTTTTTGGTGTTCATGTTCGCAAAAACACGCATAAACTTATATATATTCTTTATTGTGTACCAAATTATTACAATCAATTTGAATATAAAACTTAGTCACAAAAGTGAGCTTATCTCTATGACTGAAACTTTGCGAATACGAATATTCAAAATACGAATGCGAATATTCGTTACATCACTATTCTAGATATAATAACGATTTTCTATAAACGTTGCGCTGCTGGTGGTGGCACGGACGTGAATGATTGACGTGCCATGGTTAAGACTATTTTGGCCCAAGGGTGGCTCTGACGTGGGCATAGCGACATAGGGTACCGTACCATCAATGTTAATATTTGATGATTGAATCAGGCAAAGGGCAATAAGTATTGTGAGGCAGTTTTGGACAGAGGTATCGAATAGCCTTTTGGTAAAAAACATTTGTGCCTATTTATTATCGTTTTGTGCCGTGTGTTGCCGGTTTAGAATAGCATCACCCCATTTCTTTCCCGTGCGAGTCGTAAGAGGCAACTAAGGGGCTCGACCGCTCGAGGGTGTGTATTGTAATTTAGGCGATGGGCTGACAGCCTGTCGCTATGGCGATACACCATTTTTCGTATGATCCTCAAATATATGTCAGACGTGGCGTAAATGTCCGTTTACGCTCTGCCTACTCCGTATAGGCGTCATATATGTTATCGTTTTGTATATTATTGGTCCTGCTGAGGATGTTTATTTTTTAACTTGCACTTTCTTATCTGAAAACAAAAAACAACTGTGATAATTTTCCACTATGATAGGTACTTAGATAAAGAGATGTAACTTACAAACAAACAACTATGTATTTTGACACAAGTTTTTAGGAATGTAAACAAAATTGTTGTTTTATAATTTATGTATATTAAGTTGGGGTGTGCTATTTGTTTTTCTGTGGTTCAGATAAGTTATCATGAATTTAATGACGTTTTTGGTAAGTACCGAAGTCCCTACCAATTTTTTCTTTTCCTAAAGTTTGAACTCTTTTTATATAGGACAAGTGGCCTGCCCAGTGGTTTCACCCGCTGCTAACCGTTTATCCACAGGAATAAGACAATTTAACATAGCCTATGTTCATCAGGGATAATGTAGGAAGGAACCAATGGTATTTTTTTTAATCGTTACATATTTTCCGTCCAGTAGTTTGGGAGCCTATTTAATTAAAACACACAATCAAATCTTTCATCTTCCTAATATATGTGTATATGTGAAATGTTGACTGCAAGTTGTAGAAAAGTGTGGGAAAATTAGATCATATTAATTAGGTAAAGTTTTATAATTGCAAAATGTATATATTTACGAAAGCACATTATTAGAAGTATATTAAAATTACACACAAAAACCTAAAGCAGTTAACTGCTGGACGTAGGCCTTTCACAGGGTACGCTACCAGCCGCCCTCTTTAATTCATTGTGTTATCTGGCCAGAGGGCGTCCAACGCTACTCTTTCCGATGCGTGCCCTCCACTCAAGCACCCGCTTGATCCATCGCCCATCGGTTCTTTGACCAGCCCACTGCTTTTGACTATGTACGTTACTTTGGTCTTTTGGCGGATAATCCCCTTCCGGATTTTTACCATTAGCAAGAATATTGCAATACAATTATAATTACCTCTCTCACGGTACTAAAAAAAGAAAAAAACATTGTGTTTAAAAAGCAGGAAAACGTGTGGAAACTGAAAAATACCTTTACCTATATATGTAAACTGTAAACTACCTACGTATAATCTATATCTCACAAACACAGCTAAGACACGTATCGTATAAGATTCACACTCAAGATATTGGGCAGGTATCTTTGATTTCAACAAACTAGGCTTGTTCTGTACTAAATGTTTTATCTCACAAATAAAACAATATTTACTCAAGTCTGTGTGAATGATCGCGATAGAGAATATCGTTGGGTTAGTTCGAGTTTAAAGACTCTATTGAAGGAAAACAGTTACGTTGCTACAAATAAAAGTAGGTGTGTTTATATTCATTGAAGTAAAATTATTTATGCAAGTATCACAACATAATTATTATTTTTACATTCAACGTAGTTTATCAAATAAAACCTTCGACATGATTATATGAAGTCCTACTAAATTCAGTGTGTGTATAATTTTTACGAAATATGAAAACAAAATTTGGACTTCAAATACTATGACACTATATGTATTCATATTTTGGCCCATGTTTTTTGGAGAAAGATGTTCTGTTTTACGAGTAGAATTTAATAGGATAATTTTATTACTTAAGACTTTTATTTCTTCTTTTCTAGCCTGCATCATCCCACTGCTGGGCAAAGGTCTCCCTCTTCTCCTTCCATTTAGTTCTGTCTTGGGCCTGTATGTGCATTCGAGAATTTATTATTTTAATATATCTGAAATTTTCTATGTGAGCATAATCCAACTCATAAGTGTGGCCTTACAAACGTTGTTTTGAAAACAAGTACACTACTTTTTTTTAAGAAATCCAGTCGCATTGTTAAACAGGAACACTTGAGGTATTTCGGTAAACAATACATACGTATATCTACGTGTATGCAGTGCACTCACCTATAGTTGGCACGCTACATAGAGGTTATTAAACAAAACATCACCGATTTGAGTCCAGTCCAAATTAAGCTTTTATTGCTTGAATATACTTCCTTGAACCGAACAATTATTACCATAATCTGGCGCAAGCTATGTAAATATATGTATGGTATAAAACTTTGCTTAGTGCTAGTTCCAATAAAAACGTGTTGTATAAGTTAGCTCTTAACGTAAAGATCTAATAAGTTCCGTAATTTTAGTATTTTTATGTTCTAAACAAAGTGTTTATAAAATCTTTTAATGAGATTGCTTCACTCATTTAAAGAGTCAATATGCAATGGTTCTGCATACAATTTATGAGAATAATTAGTCTATGTTGATCCATTAAATTGTCGGTTGATGTGGACATAGCGGGAAAGTACAGGAAAGTAGACATTTTATTTAAGTAGATATTTTGGGAAAGACTATTTGTTCATAAATGGGCAGCGCGTGAATTGGAGTAAATAACGAACATTTACGCCACGTCTGACAAACATTTGAGGGTCATTCAGAAAATTGTGTATCGCTAAAGTGAGATAGGTTGTCAGCCAGTCGCCTTAAATTGCAGTAGGTACACGTGTAATTCTCAAGTCCCTTTGTCCTTATGGGGAGAAACTATTGAATATCCAATATAAAAACTATCCGTAGTCATAAACGAATCCGAAAACGTCTGAAAGAGAAAGATTTTGTTTAATATCCGTAAACGAAAATATCCGAAACTAATATTTTCTTGAATACAAAACTAGCGGATAATTCGAAACAAATGCATACCCGTATCTGTAACCGAAATTTTATATCGATACAAGATACAACCATAGTATCTTCGTTTTCTTTTGTATCAACTACCGGCTAAACCGAAATCCTGTTTTTTATTTATATAATGTCTACTTGAGCATAAAAAATTGTTTAGGTATTTATCTACCTTGGTCTATTTCTGTTATCTGTTACCAAATCCCTGTCTAACTACCGTTCTCTTTCCCAAGGTTTACGCCTATATCCATATTTCCTTTCTAATCTAACTCCGCTTCCCACTCAAACCACTTTTCACTTGCCAACCCGATATAAAACCAAACCTTATGTATACTATAACTCATAGCCACAACAGTCCACTGCTGGGCATGGGCCTCCCCCTTTTAGGAGGGTATTTGCCACGCTTGGCAGGCGGATCAGCGAGCGCAGTGCAAGGTGTTATATTTATATAGAACGCTGCTGCCCATTCCCTGAATACATCCCTCAGTCGATTTTCACAACACCCTCAGGTAGATATGAGGTGATGCTATTCCAAGCCGGCACCACACGACATCTATAAATCTATGTAATCATATCCATATGTTTTGTGTATCCCGTGTAATATCGGCTTAGAATAGCATCACCCCATTTCTTTCACGTGGGTGTCGTAAGAAGCAACTAAGGGACTCGAGGGTGTGTATTGCAATTTTAGGCGATGGGCTGACAACCTGTCACTAATTGATACTCAATTTTTAGAATGACCCTCAAATGTTTGTCAGACGAGGCGTAAATGACCGTTTTTTACGGCCGTTACGCTCTACCTACCCCGCAAGGGATTATAGGCGTGATATATATATGTATGTATATGTTTTGAAAGAATCAGGGCACACGTGTTGTTGCTAACCGTACCAACGTAATAGGCTGAAGGGCCAATGCATTTTCTGGGTTAACTCTGACGTCAGAGACGCCCTATAAACTCTGCCAACAGGCCACACAGCCAGTAGGGTAACCCGAGCTTTTGTAGACCGATGGATTAAAAATGTCGGTGTAGAATTATCAGTTCAAATGTTAACAGGCTTTGACAACTACGAATGCGTGAGAGAAATTGGATACAAACTTGGAGAATAGTTTAGTTTAGTTTTTTGTTGTAGAAACAACTGAAGTTTTTGTAAAAAGGAAAAGGAACGTCTACCCAACTTGAAGTACCGAAGTCGAAACTTACAAGTTGGGGATCGTCTACAAATTACGTTGTTACGAAAAATTTACAAATATTTGAGCCCTCCCTCCCCCTAAAATACGTTACGTAATATGTGGACGACCCCTTGTTTTACCTTCCTTTCGGGGTTTCCATCAGGTATAAGTAGTGTAGAAGTGTCCAAATGAAAGCCTTTTAGGAGATTATAATTTTCAAACTGGCCGGCTACTCACTTTATACCCGAACATTCTATTTTTGAATAGGTTATATTTTTTTAGAACGCATCTCGATGCACGAGCTGCGCATTCTTGAGTTGCAACATTAGATGGCCAGTTAGTTTTGGATGTTTATTTACACTGTTATGTGTTTTGGACTACGCTCTGCGTTCTATCTTTTTTGGTACTAAAATCGTAGGTACTCATAGGCATTTTTTAATTTAGAATGAAAAGCCAAAATTGTTTAGTTTCAATAAATGACTAAAATCATGAAAAGATTAAGGCGAGTGTAGCCGTGAACAACCTCAACAGTGGCGCCACTTCACAAAAAAAGGTTTCTCTTTATACAAACAATCTATCAGAATGTCCGATGCCCAAGTAATCTTTAAGTTAAATTAGAATCTGCAAACGAACTGAGATATTCGCTGTTCTTAAAGTTATGCCTAAAAACAGCCACTATTGGTATTAGTTCCCTTAACTTTAATTACAGTGAATATTTCATTGCGTTTGTAGGTTCTAATTTTACTTAAGGATAATACTAAAACTTGGACAACGGGCATTTTGATAGATTGTTTGTTTAAAGAGATTTTATTTTTGTGAAGTGGCGCTACTGTCGAGGACGTTCACGGGTACACTCGCCTTCAGGATTCTCATGAAACAAAATTGCACTCTAGTCCTAAATAGGTAAATTATGTTAGGACATATTTTTAGAAAAACCTTGTTTTTGTTTACTGTAGGTTCAGGATGAAAGCATTTTTTTATTACATACATACATACATAAATCACGCCTATATCCCTCACGGGGTAGGCAGAGCGTTAACGTCCGTCCAACGGATATTAACACCACGTCTGACAAAAGCTTGAGGGTCAATCAGATAACTGTGTATCACTATAGTGACAGGTTGTCAGCCCATCGCCTTAAATTGCAATACACATCCCTCGAGTCCCTTAGTCGGCTCTTACGACACCCCATGGGTAAGAAATGGGGTAATGCTATTCTAAGCCGGCATCACACGGTAACATCACATTTTTTTATTCCATTATTTATTTGCCGTGTGATGCCGGCTTAGAATAGCATCACCCCATTTCTTTCCCGTGGGAGTTGTAAGAGGCAACTGAGGGACTTGAAGGTGTATATTGCAATTTTAGGCGATGGGCTGACAACCTGTAACTATGGCGATACACAATTTTCCGAATGACCCTCAAATATATGTCAGACGTGGCGTAAATGTCCGTTTTTGCAGCTGTTTACGCTTTGCCTACCCCGCAAGGAATAATAGGCGTGATATATGTATGTGCATGTATTATTTACAAAGTAAGCTAAGCTTATATACATAGTTACGGCTCACATAATAATTCAGTGAACAATCTATTACTACAAGGGGCTATTTACTACCACGGTCGGTTAGTGGTGGCGTTAATATTGCAACATCCAAGGCCCAAATGTCAGCATTGACGTCACAGGGGGCGTTAGTGCGCAGTTCTATATTTAAATTCAAATTACTACTGCGCTTCTAAAAGGGTGCGTTTATTTATCGATCTATAGAAATAATACCGCGATTCAATCAGCGTACCTACTAGGTACTACCTAGGTATCAATAATAAGTGAATAGTTTCAATGCCAAAATATTGATCGACGGTTTGAGTTCCGTAGTACTATTTTTAGCATTAACTACGTTCTATTTTAGACTTTATCTAACGATGCGTAGATATATAAATCTAAAGTAAACTTGCTAGTCAAAATAAAATAAAAAACTGCAGTTTATTTTTTGAAGTAACATCAGTTTTATAAGCATGTTAACGACTATGTAAAAAATAACATGCACACAATTATTTACAAAACAAGAAAAATAATATGGCACAAGACCGAAGAGAATGGCGCATTAAAGAAGAGGCCTATGTCCAGCAGTGGGCTAATATAGGCTAATTAGATAGATATATAGATGGTCAAATAGGATTCAGTGGATCATTCGGGTACATTCACTAATCACTCAACAATGTACATATACATTTCCGTAATATAAAGGTAGTCCTCAACTACGAAACACCTACAAACCTATCATACACCCACTCCAGCGCAGTTTGGTTGAGAAAAAAGAGTGCGATTGTTTTTTTGCCCCAAAATTTACTTTAACATTTTAACCTGTTCGAGTCACTGTGTACTACAGGGTTGAGTCGATGTAGCCTAGTGCCTATGTTATGAAACTTCATGCTACAAACCTAACAGGTGACATTCTTTCATATTCCTGGTATCATAATGGCTATCTGACTACGCAATGAACATCAAATTTCACCTGTGTAGTTTGATAATATCGGACACTGGTAGTAAAACACACCGACTCATTTGCTACTCTTAAATTTTGTTAATGCAAAAAGTGATAATAATCAATACAATAATATATACAAGTTCACTACTTCAAAGTCTTCTATAAAATTTGAGTGTCTGAAAAATCCGAGCCACTGTTGCCGACTTGACCCTACTTTAGGAAAATATAGAGTACAACGGGAGACCTTATACCTATGTAGCTATTACGGTATTTCTAAAATACAAACTGCAAAAAGAACCAAAGAAGAAATATAATAGTTCTATCTTTCATATGAACGTTTTAAATTAAAAGCTGGGTTAAGCAAGCAGTTGCAGACAGAGCCGTTTGGGCGTTTGAAATAAAACGAACGCAACATAACCCCGATCGGGCTCTGACGCAGGTACGAATACTGCCGGTTCACATTTAGAACCAGAGTGCAACAGGACAGAAAATGACTAAGATAGTTCGAATGGAACACTTCATTTCATTCCTAAATTAGAGGTAATCATTGCAAAACTAAAAGTGAAATTTTATTAGTGGCCGGTACTGAATACCAAATTTTAAAACTCTTCCCGTGTTAGAGTTGATAGAAGAAACAACTTTCTCGAATGAAAATATGTCTTAATATGAAAAAGTATGTAGAGGTAGACTTTTCTTAGGAACTCACATGAATTTGATTGGCTTTTTGTAAGTGGATGATTAAAAAGATCTTTCTATTTTAATTTCATTTCGAACAAATTTGAAGATTCTTTCACTGATATAAGCCACATTTTACCAAGGTACCATAGGCTACATTTTACTGCGGGAAAACGGAGAAATTATTTTTTGCGGGAAGTTGGGCAGCAGTGGCCCGATATTACTGATAGTATAGATCCCTAATAGGAGATAAGGTCTATTAAACTAGTCATCAAAATTACTTGCAATATTCAATACAGTGGTCTTACAAAACCAGGTCATACTCGAACGGTTACAACAAACGATCGGATGCAATAAAAGTCTTAGCACTCTATTAGGTCATCAAACGGAATGTTTCCGTGCTAGAAAATACTCGTTTTGTCCTAATTGCGAATACTAAAACCGTGAGGGAAACCGTTTCTCAAGTCGAAGCGCCGTATGTACTATTATTTATTCTGTGGCCGTATTATAGTTATACAGGTGAACAAACTCAAACCGGGAACGAATCGAGAACGCATGCGAATGCAGCGGGAATAAGACGCGAGATAAGCATGCACTCGAGTCAATGACCGCTATGCTGGAGTTTCATATTTGGACGACATTCTAAAATTGATTTTAATACAAAGTTGCTGTTAGCTATTTTTCATTTTCCACTTTCGATGTTGATTTTGTTGTTGAAAGGACTTGACTCTGGTCTAAAAAAAGGCTTTGTAAAAGTGACGCCTTTCTTGAAAAACACCGTTAAAAGACTGTCGCTAGTCATTATTATTATTTTCCATTATTTGAACATAACTATGGTTTTGTTGCACTCACACAATGTTTGTTGAATGCTATCAGATCAGCTATTCTTTGTGGGCAATGTAAATAAACAAATACTTTATTGTAGAATAAAAACGCATCCAGGTATATCTTTTTTTACAATCAATTATCGTAGTACATGTCTTCGATTATAATCTCTGATCGTGGTTAAAGAAATGTTAGTGTCGTGCAAAATCTGTCGATTGACGCAGGTTTCATTATTTGAGATTGTGAAATCAATTTGTACGATCAAAATCTTTTATCGTCATGACTCAACCTTTCCATGAATAATGGTGATTTCTGAATCATACTTAGCGTATAAATCAAAAACTCAATGTTTCAAATAAACATTTGCGAGACGCGCAGTCTGGATGAAACTCCAAACATGCCGTAAATACAACCACTTCCGAGTCATAAGTTCCTGGTATACTCACAGAAGCTAACTGTATCAGTGGAAAGATTTTCCCGTCCAGAAGTACAGGAAAAATAAATTTTTATTCATCATACTTCAACAGCTTGTAAAATTACTGTTTTCTACGAATTTATTGGCACATGAGAAAAACACACATTTAAAATACAGAAACATAATATAATTCTGATCTAAATAGATCTCTGTGAAGTCTCTACAGCACAGACAAGAAGTCTCCAGAAGAATATTCGCCAAAATATTATAATTGGGTGTCATTATTTATTTGTCATTCATTTCACGGAATAATAAGCAGTTCGGTGATCTCTTCAACAAAGTCTTATTTTCTCTGAAATCAGAAATTGACCTACTTAAATGTTAGTCATTTACACAAAGGTACGAGGAAGAACCTACAGACATAATTCTTTGTCTGGTAATGAATACAATTTAAATATTTGTAACCGATTTAGCTTAAATCATAGGCAAATAGGTGCCTACACAGCCTATACAGCAGTTCTTTACCAAATTGATACACTCAGCCACAAAGGCCAAATTCAAATTTAGTTGTTTACGTGATTTACAGTTACAGCTGTGTACTGTGAGCTAAATAAAACGATCACGAGACCACGAGACGAAATCAAGACGGTTCTGAGAAGTAAACAAGGTTACTGTGTCTCTCTCCAAATTATAATTACGTAGGTACGGTTATTTTGTAAAAGAAATATGACTTTTCCAAAAGAAATATGACTTTGTTATTGATATAGCCGTTTTGACAGTTAAAGGCCTCCTTTGGAACGAAGAAAGAGAGGAGACATACAATGAATGAACTTATTAACAATGTAGAAAATAATGCTAACACATAAAATACCTAGGTAAGTACCTACTATTCCTTTGTGATATTCACCTGCAGCAAATCGATCAGTTCGTTTAACAGATCACCAATCATTTTGCATTTATTGCCTATTAGCATAAAGGTCGATAAGATTATCAACTCGTTAAATGAAAGGCGACAGACATATTAACGATTGATACTTGAGAAATCCTTTGAAAACATACCTACTTATCCTTTGCCAGACAGTCTGGTACGCAACATCGAAAATACGATTAACGAGACTGAAACACACGATTTCCACGAAGACATCAACCGTTTATATTTTCCGCTTCTTATTTTAACACGACCCACCTACCTACTTGAATATGAATTGAAATTAATGTCTTGAACGATTGAAACCGTCTGAAAGTGTAATTTCTTCATTTGTTTTATGATCATGTATATTTCTAGTGGCTGTAAGTAGTTCAAATTCTACAATTGTCATAAAAGATCGAATGGAAATCCTTAATTTAAAGTGTATATAAGTGATTTTTTTCTAGTTACCGATACCGAAATCTCAAGACAGGCTGGTGATATGAAACAATTATCTCCAAGGATCATAGGTTGAAATATGACAAAAATATTTTGAGTTTCCATGGTAACTCAAATCAGCTGATCAACAATTTTGTATGGGATGTACGAACTTATTTTTTCGTATTTCGACCTATGTTCTCTAGGAGAAAGTTTTTCCAAATCCGACCAGTCAGACTTAAGCTTCCGCTATCGGTCACTAGTTAAATTTCACCCAATATTTTAGTAATTTATGAATAAAAATGTTAACCATGGACAATCGGCCATACTTCTATTTCAATCTTATTTCAAATTGAATTGATAACTTACTTAGTTATACGTGTTGGGAAATTTCATTTGTACCTACAAGGGAATATGGTCACTTCCAATGATCAGAATTATCTCTATGCTGATACAATTATAATTATCTTTTTGGATATAACCGATAGAACCCTATTACCGTTATATAAATCAATCAACATCAACCGAGTGTTTGTTGGTATAAAATATCATTATAATCTACCTACCTACTGCAGAATATACACACATACATACTATGGCGGACTATTGATAAACTTATGAGTCAATTAGTTTCATGTTCAAGTGGTAAGTTCAAAAAATCACTCTCAAATGCATCTACGCATAATATTATAAATGTCAACTAATGACATATTTTTTTACGGACAATCGGGTGGTTCAGTCTAGATTTTACTAGAACATTGTTTGTTTGTTATTTATTTTTATTCTGGACTATATGATTTTAGCCCCGGGGCTATGAAAATCTACACCTGACTGTATGGTGGGGAGCAGGAGCTCACCCGGAGAAGTTTTGTGGTCGTTCAAACAACCAGCCCAATCGCGCTATTTGTTTGTTATGTTTTCTACATATTTATTTATATAAAAAGTATTTATGTATTATATCGGCTATCGAGTTCCCATAGTACAAGCTTTGCTTAGCTCGGGGCTAGATGGCGTTGTGTGAAATGTCCAATATATTTATTTATTATTTTGCTGCCACATAAAACTGCAACATAACAACAATTTATTTTCTTTTTGCTGTACACATGTAATCTACGTTTGCTTATAATTTTTTAAAACCCGTTAGCATTACCTACGAACAGAATGTACATAACCTTTATCAGAATGTTTGTTTAAAGTAAGAAAAGTTTATCAAAACCAACCTTTATGCCAAGGCAGGCATAGCTTTGCCGTAATGTAAAGTTTCGCACGTGTGTTAGAAACGTGACTCTTACTTTCTACTGTTGCTAACTAATAGTTCCAATTTGTTAAATGTTTTATTTTTAAATTTTATATCTATCTGAGCATTAGCGCTGTAGCAAGCCATAAACATTTTTTTTTTTGCAGATGACCGCCTTCCGTTTTAGGTATAAAATTTTACAAAACTTGCATTTTTTTACCTCGGAGGATTTGAACCTGAGACTTTCGCTATCACTAGGGGCTACGCCTCTTTCATCTGGGCTGCCGCGGCTCATCCTTTGCCCGTAAAATAGTGATTTTTTTAGCACTGTAGCCGTATTTGTATAGGAATAAGATCTAAATTCGCAATTTCTTTTCGTCTGACAGACACATGCGTTAAAAATACGCAGCGACGCATGACAGAACCGCATTTAGAAACATGATAATTGCAAAGGATATATTATCTTCTTGTTCAGAAGTAAGTCAGTTCGCAAGTAACCGAGCGAGGTTTTTGGCAGTATCGGAGTGGGAATCTGGCCTTTGGCTACAAGCTTACCTTTCTTCTAATATAGGGACGCTACTGGATAAGACTACCTTGTCTTTAGCGGTCGGTTTGCGTTTGGGCGTGATCGTGAAGACTAACGAGCCTCACCGGTGTCGCTGCGGGGAATGGGTCAATGAGCTTGGGCATCATGGCTTGTCTTGTCAGTTGAGTGCTGGTCGTATTACTAGGCATGGATCTATTAATGATGTTATTAGGAGAGCAATAGTGTCAGCTGGTGTTCCAGCTGTGCTTGAGCCGAGTGGTATCTGCCGGTCTGATGGACGGAGGCCTGATGGCATGTATCTCATTCCGTGGAAGCAGGGCAGAGTTTTGGTATGGGACGCCACTTGTGTAGACTCACTGGCTCCTTCCCATTTGCCGGGCACTACGGCGCGTGCCGGCGCTGCAGCTCGTTCGGCTGAGACTTTGAAAAAGAGGAAGTATGCGGATCTGGGGGGTACGTATATTTTTCTACCTTTTGCTGTGGAGACGTTGGGCCCTGGGGGCCCTGAAGCCAAATTATTTTTAAGTGACATCACAACGCGCCTCATTGAGGCAACTAGTGATCCGAGGGCTGGCAGTTATTTTGCTCAGCGCGTTAGTCTCGCAATTCAGCGGGGGAATGCTGCCAGCCTTTTGGGTACGTTGCCTCAGTGTGGTGCGTTGGAAGAGGTTTTTAATTTGTAGTTTTAAGATTTTATTGTATTGTTTTTTTATATGTTTTTTTTTTAAATGAAATAAAGGTTTTCAGTTAACTAAACCTGTATCTTTCAAAGATGTACCTAAACATATAATTGCAAATTGCAAAACTTATGTATTGGATTAAATATAGGTACACAGCTTTTGCAAGTACATGAAGCATTCATTTCTCACACGGAAGCGACACAAACAGAAACTATGTAGGTATAATAAAAATGTGTGCAATGTGAACCATCACAATCACAATAGATCTGCGTGTCATCTGTTGCTCCTTAACACAATTATGTACAGCTATAATTATTTATATAAGCATGCAAAAGTGGACTTACACGTGGTTTCCCACCAATGCAACAATTTCTTTTACTCTATTTATAATTCATCTCATTGTGGCGAGAAAATCGGTTGTAGTCATTAGACGGCAATCTGAAATTTATAATAACCATATTATGTAAAAGATAACTCGGTTCAAAACTGTTTGTAATCAATATTACTGGCTGAAAATAAAAATAAAAATCTGCTTAGACAGTTTTCAGGCATGTTTATCATTATATATTTAGTAATACTGGTTAATACTATAGTCATGATGACGTTAATACCTAGCTGCCATAATAAATTTATTACTTCGGTATATTGATTATACTCAAACGTTATAAGTGGAAAAAGACCGGTTATAAAAAAACCAGCTCATTGTTGATCATTAGATAAAGAAAACGCTAATTGAACCATCCATCATTTTAGCACCAAATGCCATAATTGTCATTAACTTATTCAACACCTCAGTCAATGTGACAATAAGTACCTACTTGAAAATAATATTCAATAAAGACAGCATCTTATATGATGACGATTTAAAACCAAATTATTTCGTACCATCCGTACTCATATTATAAATCTGAGAGTTTGTGTGTGTGTATGTATGTTTGTTACCTCTTCACGCTCAAACGGCTGGACCGATTTGGATGAAATTTGGAACATAGTTAGAGTATAACCCGGAATAACACAAAGGCTACTGATTACCGCGGGAAAACAACTATTACCACGGTAAAAATGAGTAGCAGTGGGTGAAACCGCTGGGGGGGAAATCTAGTATTGAATAAATACAGCATCATATTAATTTAAACCAAAATTCTTTCGTATAATCTTTTAAATAAAAATAGGGCGATTGAATGGAATTCTTCAATCACAAATCAGTAGTAGGTAAGTAGCTGGGTTTAAAAATGTAAATGAATACTTACAGTTAAACGTGCTGCGTGCCAAGTTTCAAATAGCAGAATATTTGTTACCACGCAAGCATACCTTTCTTACACGAATGAAGATAGATTTACAACAATAACGTATAGTATTATATTAGTAACTAATAAAAATTATGTGAAAACCAGATTTCCGCCCAGCTGTTTCACTCGCTGCCACACATTTTCCCATGGTAATAGTTGTTTTCCCGCGGTAAAAACTACCCTTTGTCTTTTTCCGGGTTATACGCTACCTGTATTCCAAATTTCATCCAAATCGGTCAAGCCGTTTGAGCGTGAAGAGGTAACAAACATACATACATACATACACACACACAAACTCTCAGATTTATAATATTAGTACGGATAATACCAATGTATATGCATCCCTACGTAAAATAACTTGATGGAAAGTGTCATAGAAATAAAATCTATTATTGAATTTTATTTTTACATATACTTTTTTAATAGCAAAGTAGTACCTGTATTCTTCTTCTCTGTTTCTGTCGTATCGGACACACTACAATGAACGGCCCGATGAAATTAACCCTGGTGTCCGAGTTTTAAACCGCCTATTACCACTAGCAGGCCTCTGATATGGTTGTGTAATGACCGCCGCCGTCTGTGTTGTCATAGACAGCAACCAAAAGTGTAGCCATTTGTCCTTTAGAAATTACAACGAGATACCAATAAAGCCATTACTATGAGGGTGGCATATTCTTAAGATAAAACCCTCCCTTAAAAAATACAGTATTAAGAAAACAAAAATAAAAACATGCATAAAATCGTACCCTCTTTTTAACTTCTTGCAGTAGGTTACCGATATAACGACAGGGGACGCGTCGGTTGCTAAGCCGGATAACCTCGGAACACGAGCCACGCGAGCTTTATGATTATACAATACTCATGTTATGTGTAATTATTCTGGTTGCTACTTCGCATTCAATGATATCTATAAGACCGCAGTTCGTATGGGAAACTTCTGTACCTACAGCTATTTATTATATCCAAGCAAAAGTTAAGTAAAGCCACTAGCTAGCTGCGTGATCAAGTGCCTACCGCAATCATATAATTTCAAATCTGCTGTCTAATAAAGCTGTCAATTTTACGTAGTTGTCAAAAACCTACACATTGTTACATTGTCATGGTAAACTTGTTTAATAAAGATGACAATTATGTCCGAAATCTACTGACAATTATGTCCGAAATCTACTGGTAAAGTTTTAGTAATACAATTACTAAAATGGACATAATGAAATAACGGAATAGAAATAACGCCAAGGAACATAACGTTGAAATTTGAAAAAATCTTTTGACGTACGTACCTATAAAATTAGCTAATTTACCATTTAGTATGGCATTCAACCTGCATTCCATAGAAATTACATGTGTATTCTTTATCCCCAACGCAACCTAAGGTTTCAATTTTATACATACATACATACATACATACATATATCACGCCTATAGTCCCTTGCGGGGTAGGCAGAGCATAAATGGCCGTGAAAAACGGTAATTTACGCCACGTCTGACAAAAGTTCGAGGGTCAATCAGATAACTGTGTATCACTATAGTGACAGGTTGTCAGCCCATCGCCTAAAATTGCAATACACACCCTCGAGTCCCTTAGTCGTTTCTTACGACACCCACGGGCAAGAAATGGGGTGATGCTATTCTAAGCCGGCATCACACAATTTTATTACTTGTAATTTTTCAGACTATTGTATTATATTAAATTAACATGCTACCAAATAATTTCTCAAACGAGAACAAAATCAACCGCATACATTGATATATATACCGCATAGCAACAATTTACGAATATCGTTGTAACTATACTTGACGACAGATCACAAAGACCAGACGTGGAGACTGACGAAATTACTACACGTTTTATCATTGTCTCCTTCACACATGTTTGTACAGACGGTATAGTTCAATACTTCTTCAACAAATACAAGAAGGTCAGAGCTGTGAAAATATTGAACAATTACGAGTTATTGATTGGAATATAGATGAAGTTATTGATTCAACTAAGATCGAGGCTCAGAGTTCGGCGCGATTGAAAACAAGTACATACTAAAATTGAAAAGAATGTTGTTCTTGTATCCGACCGATCATTGTTCGATTGGGTGTTATCAATGGTATTTAGTAATT
Source organism: Tuta absoluta (assembly GCA_027580185.1). Lineage (NCBI taxonomy): Eukaryota > Metazoa > Arthropoda > Insecta > Lepidoptera > Gelechiidae > Tuta > Tuta absoluta. The sequence continues at coordinate 5,149,975 of JAQAHW010000004.1, forward strand.
ATAAACCGTTTTAAAGGGACAATTCAAGATAAAACACCGTACAGTTGTTTGAATACATGTTTATTTGGCGAGAAATATCCAAAATAGTAAAAAATCTTCTAAATATGGCAATTCCGCTCTGTTCCACCAACACTAACACCCGGATTTGCCATTAGTGCGAAAGGGACTTTTGAAAGTTTGAGGCAAAGTTGATCGATTACTTTTACTTATTTATTTCACATACAATCTAAAGATCCGGGACTGAACGAGACTTGCGACAATCTTATATACCTACCTAGTTAGGTATCTCATAAATACCAAGTGCCAGCACTTTTGTAACACTCAATTTAAAAGTGCCAGCACATAAAATTTAAAGACATACAAACATTAACAGCAAGAACAGTCCACTGCTGGACATGGGCCTTCCACGATTGGATATTACCATACTCAGCACGCTTGGTAAGCGGATTGGCGAGTGCAGTGCAAGATATTGCTTTCACAGGGAACTCTGCTGCCCATTCCCTGGATACATTGCTTACTCGATTTTTACGACCCCCCCTCGGGCAGGTTTGAGGTTTAGCTATTCTAAGCCAGCATCGCACAGTAATTTTATTAGTTGGTTGCAATCATATTTCTGTCGACCACTTCTAGGTCAATGGCATTACGTCAGATAAAGACAACATTACTCACGTACCTACTATGTCATTATCTTCCTTACGATATGACAATCCGGAACACTGACAAGACCAGGCGTGCCTCCTGTGATAAAATATGACCTACATAACTGGGAAATACTGGGAATTGAACTTTGGAAATTGGACATAAAGGTACGATATGAAATGTACTATATTAATACAGACTAAAAATATTAGCTGCAAATATTTTAAGGGATGAACCAGCCCATGTAACTGAACAACTTTCCCCAGGAAACATAGGTCGAAATATGCAAAAAAAATGAAGCTCCTATACAAAAATGCCGATCAGCTGATTTGAGTTATTGAAGTTTGTTTTTTTGTATTTTTCATCCTTCCATGGGAAGGTTGTTCCTTAGCAAAGAAACCGCTATCGGTGACTAGTCAAATTTCACCCTTTATAAGTGTGGACCACCGTCATAGTAACAATAACAAGAACAGAATGATCCCCTAAAGAGATTCTGAGAACTCGAATTTATATTCGGGGCACGTCTGTGAGATCCAGTTACCTTTATTAATAACCCTGTCAAAATTGGGGTCACCAGACCATTCGTTTCCATTTCAAGGCCCTTAATACCGTATTAAAAGTTTTTAATGTTAATTTGATGTAAATGTTTGGTGTAAAAATCCCCTGTGTCGTGTGATGCCGGCTTAGAATAGCATCACCCCATTTCTTTCCCGTGGGTGTCGTAAGGGGGACTCGAGGGTGTGTATTGCAATTTTAGGCGATGGGCTGACAACCAGTCACTATTGGAAACACAATTTTCTGATTGACCCTTAAATATTTGTCTGATGTGGCGTAAATGTCTGTTTTTTTGCGACCGTTTGCGCTCTGCCTATCCGCAAGGGATTATAGGCGTGATATATGTATGTGAAAATCCCCCGAAATGTATTCAATCTAAATAGGCATTTCAGATTTCATTGTAAGGTAAGAACAACAGAAAATCTGATATGACCCTAAGGCAACTTATAAGCATACACCATTTCGCATATTTTTTAGAAGTTATCATACAACAATATGAGGATACTTTTATAAAACTGGAACAATATTTTCTACACTTATTTACTACTCTGATTCTAACAAAAATCTGCAATGATCACGAAGAACGCTGAAAAAATAACTGCTTCTAAACTACGTTGCGGATGTGATTAATAATGAAAGTATATATACCTATATGTATAATACATACCAGAAAAACGTCTCATTCCCGCGGGAAAACGGTTACCAGTGGATGCAACCGCTGCGCGGGCCGCTAGTTAATAATAGATTGGTACCTATATCGTAGATCGATGTTTGACGCAAGTTCGGCGAAAGAGGATAGCTCTGACCCATTTCTTTGAGGGTTCACCTCCTCTGACGTCAATCGTGATGCAAGTATCTATAACGAAGGTAACATTACGAAACTAAAAGATATACTTGACTGGACTATATAGGATAAATATAGAATCTTACGATGGTTTCTTGTAGGTGGTCGTTATGAAAGTGTAATGGCGGCTTAGAATAGCATTACCCCATTTCTTTCCTGCTGGTGTCCTTAGAGGTGACTAAGGGACTCGGGGGTTTCATGTGTTTACAATTTTAGACTACATATACTCTTAACTATACATGATTTTTCCTGAAACGGCCTTCAAATATAATATTTGTCAGACGTGGCGATAGAGACCGTATTTTACGGCCGTTAACGCTCTGCCTACCTCGCAAGGGATAACAGCGTGATATGTGTGTGTGCGTTGTTAATAAAGTGTATGTTGCATCTGTATTCTTAATGTGGTTAGTCTTAACTATTTCTGTGTACAACATGTCGTAAAATAATAATAATATAAATAAATAATATAAATGAATGTTACAAAAGCGTTCATTTTAAGAGTAGAAAGAGTTTTCGTGTCGAAATTGAGCACATTATTATTACTCGTATTTCGAAATCTGAAAAAAATTATACCCAGTCAGGGGCACGTGCAGTAATGTGTGCATAACGTCTGAGTGGAACCGTTGCCAAAATCTGCATTGGCGACCATTCAACCAAATTCTTACGTGTTACTCTCAGCAGAAAACCAACGTTCTTCTTTTAGGGATCAACTTGTTCTGGTTTTATTATATAGTTACTAAGAATAACAAGTTGAAATTAATCTCTTAAACGTATAAGTTGATGTGCGTCTGATAGTACTCCAGAATAAGTAAACAAAAACATGATGTTTGTCTGAAATGTTTGTATGTTTGTCGGTAAATGTGTTTTGATCTTCTGATTTTATTGTGCTTTTTTTTATTTATCCTAAAGTTGGTTCTAATTTGCATTTCAAATAATTGACCCTAAATGTATCCTGGTTTTTGCGACTATCAAACGATCAGGTTGCTTGTAAACAAAAACATCAGTTTTTTTTGTTTGTTTTACCAAGCCAATTTGATTCTTTCTGTGTATGTTTTTATAGTGATAGATTAGACAGTTAAAAGTAGTCAATAATATTATTTATACGATCTTCTTTGTAGACTTTCATGGGCATGATTAAATAGATTTTATTTTTCCATTGTATTTTATTCTTTTCAAACCTAGCTTAGTCAATTCGTCATGCAGTTGTACTTTGAGAACCAGTATGTAACTGGATCTAACTGGATTGTAACATATTCATTTATGTATTTAATAAATGTTTCCTGCAACTTGACCAAAGAAAAAACCAAAGACCAGTCTCAGTGATAAATAATTGAATAACTAGGTATTAAAGATAACGAGAAATAAGATAATAAAAATTACTAGTAAAAAGTTACTAAAAGTAGTATACATGCATACACATATCACGCTCATAATCCCTTGCGGGGTAGGCAGAGCAAAAATGGCCGCAAAAAACGAACATTTACGCCCCGCCTGACTAATATTTGAGGGTTGCCATAGTGACAGGTGGTCAGTAAATTCACACGCTCGAGTCCCTTAGTCACCTCTTACGACTTCCACGGGAAAGAAACGGGGTGATGCTATTCTAAGCCGGCATCACACGGCAAAAGTAAGTAAAAAGTAGTATAGGTGTGTATTAAATCTTTACCTATAGAGTTGCCTATTTATGTTAGTATTAATTACCTATAGGTGGTAAGAACATTCATAGTTCCGAATCCTAATTTACTGGATCTCGGAAGTATCAACTCTATAATAATTTGTGATTTTTTTCATTTTTTGTCGTCGGCGAATCCCCTCACATGAACGCAGCATTGGCGTACAGCAGCGCGCCCTGGGCCCGATTCGACATACGTTGCTGGGTATCATGAGGTTATGGCAATGGCGCATGCAGAATAATCAGCAATGTATACCGAATCAGGCCCTGTTGGCAGGGTAGTGTAGTCGCTTATACGTCGTTCGTCGACTTCGGGGTCAAGACTCTGCCCGGGGTCCGTGACATTGCCCTTGAATTTTTTACAAATTCAACGGTTATCTACTATGTCCCGTCTGGTTGCTATGTTAAGTAATTTATGTTATTAATACTGTTAGTGTAAAACTTATTATTCTCTGTATCATGTCAATGGAATGATTTTTTTTATACAGGGCGTAATAAAAAGGGTATAACATACTGAAAGGAGGTCAAGGTATTCATGTAACCACTTTCCCCATAGGACATGGTTCGATATTATTTAAAAAAGAAATTGGACCTCTCATACAAAATTGCCGATAATGAAAAACATGGGAGATTCAATTTGTTTTTCATATTTCAACCTATTTATATTATTAGGTATAATCCATGATGAAAATTGTTCAGTTTTGTGAGTATCTTGGCGTACTTTCGTCTTGTTATATCCTTTTTTTACTTCCTGTCATTTTGCTTTTAATGTAAAAATCTATTATTATGTAGTTAATACTTGCGATTGTTGGCGCTTGGTGAAATTCCATGTTGAATTAGTTTTGACAAAAAACACTTGTACTCGTTTCACAGTTTTATATTATTATGTTATTTCAGTGACAGGTTTAGGTTAGGGGGAAGGGACCTAAACCAGCAACCTGCCTAAATCGGACACTCGCTAAACTATTGCCATTATGAAATACTACCAGATTTTACCTAGATACTTACTGTAGATAAGTACCTTCTGCGTCTAGACTTTCAACGTACCTAGCTTTCGCTGGTGCAGCTAAACAAGGTTATTATTTAAACAATCATACAGGAAACTGTAACCGAGACAACTACGTAATGGCAGATAAGTTACTCAAGCGAGCGGGAAGCAAACGACCAATCCAACACAGTAAGTTTAGTTACCTACCTAATAATTTACCTACAACTGTAAAGGTAATATAAATGTCTAGATATGTACCTTTATATACATGCATACATCATTCTATTGCAGTCCACTGCTGAACGTTATCCTCCCTCATGGCACAATCTGTTGTTTTTGCCATCCAGTCGCTACAAACCGCCTTTTTTAAGTCATCAGTCAATCTGGCCGAAGACCGTCCAACGCTAAGCTTGCCGAGGCGTGGCGTCCACTCGAGATCCCGCTACTCCACCGTCCGTCGGTTCTATGACAGATGTGCCCCTCTACCCCTCTGTACCTTATTAACTAAACATAATATTATGTTTATTAATTAGTTGAGATGTATCGACTATGGTTATGGCTACCTACCGGCTACCTACACGACTACCGACTTTATAGCTATTTATACAGCACAAAATTATATTTCACACTATACAAAAGGCAGGTCTAATGCCACGTGGCATTTTCTACCGGACAACTAGTAAGTCAATAGGGACAAGCGATTATTTAAATGAAGATGATTTATAATGCGCACTGCTAAAGAGTGGAACTCACTACCTGCGTCTGTGTTTCCAAACGCATACAACCCTAGTCTCTTCAAAGTAAGAGTGAACAGACTCGTTCTGGGTGAGCTCGCTCTATCTTAGACTCTGTCTCTGTCCTATGACCTAGACAAGAGTCAAGAGCAAACCCAAAATAATAAAAAAAAAAGATTTGAAAAACTATTGAAGCATTACGAAACTGCAGACACATTTTCCAATATTCTTAAACAACCGAGGGCTTACGAAAGTTCACTCACACACTTTGGCCACCTAAAGTGTTTAATTACAAAGAATTCGTATTTATTTCTTTAAGTGGTGGCAAAGTTGTCTCCATTACTTGTAATTACCGGAAAATCATCATTTAAACGCGTGTTTAAACGTCATTCTAATTTTAATGGCACCATTTTGCAACCACCTTGTCAGCTCCATCCACCATCCGTGCCATGATAAACGTACCTATCAACGCACTATTTCATCCTGATCTAAACATCAAATTGACCAACTTTTCTTAACAAATGTCTTCCTTAAGGTTCACACCTTAATCACTTAAGCGTAGGACTTTCATAATACTCATTAATTTATGATAATAATAAAACAAAAATGATTTTTTCTTGAACAAAACAGATTACAATCACAATATTATATTGCTGGAAATTCCTTGTAAGCATAAAGACCAGGAGCTCCCGCTTTTACTTTATGTTTTATTCTCTGAGTATGGCCGGTGCAGAAATAAATAATGAATATTATAAAATATAAAATCAAAAACAAAATCAAATAAACTAAAAAGAACGAAACTTAAAATATATTAAATAGTTTGCTCTAGTAATTGCTTGCGTGCGTGTGTATTTTAACTACTAGTTTGAGTTTTTAAGTCTAGTTGTGAAGACTCCACGATATTAAAATGACTTTATCTCTATATAATTCCAAACTGGTGATGTGTAGCCACGTCAATGCTTTGCATATAGACACAGCAGGTGTAGAATATTATTGTCTTGAATTCTATTGTCATTATTACAAAGATTTCCACTTTCTTGTACTCTTGTTACTTTGCAAATACGTACGCTAAAGCATGAAGCGAAGCCAATTATTGAATTTATTCACTTGACATGCTTTACGTACATATTTGGGATGAAATTTTGCTAGTGACCGATAGCAAAAACTTAAGACGGACTGATGATAAGGAAAAAAAATCCCCAAGGAATTTAGGTTGAAATATGCCAAAAATATTTTGAGTTTCCATAGTTACTGATATCAGCTGATCGGGAATTTTGTATGGGAGGTAAATTTTTTATTATTTCGACCTATGTTTCTTGGGAAAGTGGTCCTACGTATTACTAGCTCGTTTACGTAATGTACATATTTTTTGCTAAGCTAGAAATATATATTTTTATCAGCGACACCTACTAGCCATCTTGAGATGTTTAAAAACGTTTCTAATACCTTCCTATTTTTGCAACTAAGTATGTTATAGGTAATCAGTAATCATATTTAGTGTGCAATATAAGTCCAGTAAACTCTGTATTGCATATTTCAGTTAGCTGTATAATATGTCGACCCAGTTCTAGTAAGCCCACATCTAAGATAACTCTACAGGCTCAGTTATATTTATAGTCATTTTTATATAACTGGTTTTGCAATATGACAAAATATTACGTTGGCTTCGTCATTATTTGCGTACCCTTCATAAATTATACCATGAAATTATGGTCTATTGTTATCGAATCTAATATCTGTTTGCGTCACTGGTTTAAGTCACTCCACTGACTAAATGATTATGAAAATTTAAACCATTAATCTTAGTATTAAGTCTGCGAAACATTGTTCTATTGGTTATACTCATTTATCTTTTCACAGAAATGTTAGACGTCTTAATTGTCAAGAACAATGAAGCCACCTTTTACGCGTGATTTACGGAAGTAGATAAATTTTGGTTTTTAAAATTGGAACAATACTAAAAAGGTAGGCAAACTTATGAAACTGATATAATGAACTGAAGTAAAAAGAACCCCAACTATGGCAAAAAATAATCTCGCTACATGATACGTTTTCCATACACACATTTATGAGCCATACATTGATGGACTGGACACGATACAAATACAAGAAACTTAAATATTCAACCGAAGCGAAATCTTCCACAACCGTAACTGACAAAATGTGAACGATATAGTAGTTTTCCATATACACAGATAACGTTGCTGGCAAATTAAATGGAACGAGTGACAATCACGACCCTCGTGAATGTAAGGACAATGCCGTCACATCGTGTAACCTAAAGCCTTCTCTGCATTCTCTTAGCTATCTTTATTTACATGTTTGACATCCATAGAAGGTTGTTTTATGATAGATTTTGTGTAATCCTTATTCAAAGAGTGATTAGATCTGTATTTCATTCACATTATAAAATTTTAAGCAAACTTACATTGTTTTTCCCTAAGAAGACTATTGCATGAATGGAACGATGACTCTTTATTAATGAACCTTCCATATACTTCGCTAAACCTCATTGCCGAAAAACTGCATCCAGAACACGACATTCCTTGAATCATTTGGAAGGCACTGAACAGACATCGGCCAGGAATTAATTGTCCTGTAATGATTGTGTAAATGTTGTAAATAAATAATAAATAAATAGCGTGGAAATCCCCCAAATAGGGGAAGGTCCATATCCAGCAGTGGACTGTTGTTGCTGTTTGTTTGTGTATGTAGAGAAGTTTTAGCGATATATACTTGTATTTCCTGTTAATAAAGTAACTACCTGTTCTGTTTTTCCGTTACATAATATTTTGTGTTCAGTCGTCAATCTTCGTTGATTATCTTATCATCGAGCATTTCGCTTAATCATACAATTCGGAAGTTAGATTTACGAATACATATTATGTAAAAGTGAGTATGACGTCTATGATATTGTGACACACATCTTTTAAGAAGCCGCCTCCTGTAAAGATGTCAGTGATCTGTCATACCTACTCATGGTCAAGATATGATAAGAGCTTGAAGTCTCAATCAATGTCTTGAGCAGGGTAATCCATCTTTTTTCTTGCGTACTATTATCAAGAGTAGGTATACGCTCGCGACACGTGCCGCGGATTTATCGTAATTTTTTATCGCCTTGAAGAGGAGATTTTGTACACCATATTTTTTATTTTTTTTATTTCATATTTCCTTAAAGTAGTCTGGTTACTACAAAAAACCGGCCAAGTGCGAGTCGGACTCGCCCACCGAGGGTTCCGAAACATGCATATCAAGCCCTTTCAGTGGTATGCACTTAAAATGCCTATGCCCAGCAGTGGACTAATTTGATGACACTTATTTGCCGGCAGTCCAGTACAATAAAGGGACGACAAAAAAAACTGTGAGTAATAAGTAATAACGTTTATGGAGTGTATCACTCAAATATTTAAGCGTTCAATTGCTTTGGTTTTATCCTGTACGATAATTAGTTACAATTAATAGCTCGCAGTTTCGGCAAAATATCCATTTGTTTCTTTATGTAAAAGCGCAGTACTCATACTTTGAAAATGTTTATACCGACTATACAGAGTTACACGACCATGTATCAAATATCTTAAACATTAATTTCGTATCATAAACATAAATAAAGAGTAATAATAGTCCACCTACGCCTTATTCTCAATTTCCTTTGTTTAAATAGGTACCTACGCACTTCTATGTAGAAATCAATTTAAACCATGCAGAAAGTAAGGCATAAGACTATGCCAATCTGAGCTCTATGTTTTATAGCTATAAGAAATCATATAAGTATATGTAGTACCTACTGCCCTCTTATATTAGCCGCATAGTAACCACGGGTTATTGCGATATAGGTAGTAACCCATTTAGTACCGGTTAGAAGGGTGAAGTGTGAACTCATGGCCAAATTGTAGCAACGGGAATTTGATTTATATTGAAAGATAACAATATGATAACATATTAAACAGATTTAGGCATTATCTAGGCAAGCATGTACCATCATCGTCTGCATCGTCACTTACCTTCAGGTGAGATAGCAGGCGAATGCGGGCCTATTCTATATTAAAAATAAACAACAAATTCCTAGATAGTAAATGATGAAAAGAGAAAAAACACAAAATATTTCATTAATCAGTATCACACTGGGAAAACTGTAAAGAGCTTGTCGAACACGGCCATAAAGAGTTCCGTGGTTATTAAATATAAATTTAAATTTATTAAAAGATAATTTTTACCTTGATAAGTTTGGTACACTTTTAAAAACCGTCTGTTTATAATATTTCCATCCCTCTCTTACCTCCCCTACTTAACACTTGATTAAATAAAATAAAATTGAGCTGTCGCATTGTTTATGCCTATAATCTATGGTAGCCTTGTAAACTTCCATGATTTCATGACCTTATACGTTTTACAATTTTCGTCCAATTTTCATAGTACAGATAGAAAGGTATATTCCATTTTTAATTTAGCGTTTATACATTAGGAATTACACCCGGAACAAATTAGGTTAGGCCGAAAAACGCTTTTATTAGCAAATATCTCGTATCAGGAACATTTAAATGTTTTTCAACCAAATAAACCGTCCCTTAGGTTTACAAGACCTATTCAACGACACATTTTACTCAATATAGAAGAAGAAAACATACATACCTACAGATGGACAAAGTAAATGAAATGGGAGCCTTAAAAATATACCTCTAGATATAAAATTTATCACTGAGACATCCCTAATTATATGAAATATAGTTTCGAAATACTATCACAATAATATTATCTTTTAATGTCAAATACATACATACATACAATGAAATATGTATGACATCATGTAAAAGTCATTAAGAGCACACTTTCTTAACGTTATAAAATTAAACAAAATGTTTCAGATTTGAATAAAACTTCCACAGAATTTTTATAAGGTGCTATCACCTGAGGCGCGTGTGAGATACTCTCAATTAATATTTGCTTTAGCTCTCTCCTAAGCACCTCTATAAAGTTCATATGCCGTATCATTTTACTGTGTTTAATTACTTGTACCCGTATCACTCAAAGGGCGCGTGCAAATACCTATTCATTTTCTTGCAGTTAGTTAAAACACTGTAACTTGAGGCACATGTTGCAGCATTGAGTCCCGACTTCTTCTTTTCGTGTGGGCGACCGGATGAACCGTCCAGTAGTAGGCCTCTGACATGGTTGTGTAACGACTGCCGTCAGCAGCGGGGACGGACGGCTACGGAACCATCCTTTTTTTCGGACCATAGGGTGAGGTTCAGTCTGAAATGTCCTCACCAGGCTGAGAACGAATTCCCAAAGTGATAAATATCACCTTTGAGGGTGCCCAACCGAAAATCGAACCCGGAACCTTTGTGTCGCAGGCCATCGCACTACCACTGCGCCATATCGGCCGTCGGGTTCCTACTTGACATTTCTAATAAAATTGAGCTGTCGCATTGTTTTAATCTTTGATCTATGGTAGCATTGTGAACTTGCATGATTTCATGACCTTATACGTGATGGAACGCGTGGCAATGTTTATATTTACCAAGTGTTTTATTGGTTTATTCTTCTGCAGTTAATTGTTTGCTAGTCACATGTTTTGCAGTTAAATACCTGAGCCGCGTGTGTGATAAATCTCATTTGTTCTTTCTCTTTCTTATGCTAAAAAATGCAATCAGTTAATTAGGTTTATTCTTCTACAGTTAATTGTTTGCTAGTCACATGTTTTTACAGCTACATTAGCCACACACCTGAGCCACGTGTGTGATAATGATAAAACTGATAAATATTATTTGTTCTTACTCTAGCGCTTCTAAAAAATTCAATCACTTAATTATTTTATCTTTAGTAGCTTGTTGAATGCTTGTTTCATTAATCATTATAATCCCTCCGAAAACTCGTGGAAATGTTTTTACTGCAGTATCTGTTTGTGGCAGAATAGTGATATCATATAATTTATTGCAGCCGCATACCTACCTTTGGCGCGTGTGTGATGCTTAATTACTATTTGTTTTAGGCTCTGTCTTATCAATAGCATCATCTTATTACTGTGGCGATAGCGTTTTGACAACCACCATATCACTTATGAAATGCGTGGTTTTTGTTTATTTACGTTTTCTTTCATTGTTCATTATATTCACCTTTAACAACAACTAGGTACCGGATTATATGCAAAATAAAAAGCTTGACATATGTATGCAAATATGCATGAAAAGTGACGAACCCTGGCAAAATATGCAAAATCAAATTACAAGTTTTTAGGTAAATAAATAAAAATTATAAACATTTTTCTCAAAAATTCGACAACGAAGAATAATTTCGCTGTCTTAATTATTCAGGATAGTCAGTAATCAACGAAGACACCTTTTTTTTTTAAGTAAGGTCCGCTAACAAATTGACAGATTCATGAACGCACTTGCCAAGAATGAGAACATTTCAGCAAAACACGCGTAATAGACGAAACGGAGAACAAAAAAAATACGCGCTGCGCTCCAAAAGTATTATTTTTCGTGTGGGACGCCGAGTCGTCCGACGACACGATGAACCCTGGTGTCAGAGTTTTTCAACCGTAGTAGTAGGCCTCCGACATGGCTGTATAACGACGTGATAATGTATCAATGGTAACATTGATCATAACAAGATTTTGGGAAAATATGCTATTTGCCATGAAAACAACGTAAATTTGCAAATGCATAAAATCCAGTCTCTAGTAATAACTGTGTGACTTGACTATAGTCAATGATACATCACATCACATGTTTTTTCTGCCACGCGCTAAAGGATTACGCTCGTAAACATTTGGATAAAGTGGCTTAGATGTTGAAGTGGTTGTTTAGGTAGTTTAGCCAACATTCTTATGCAGTACTATAAAGTTTATTATTTCTATAATCTTAGTTAACACTAAGAGCTAACATTTTACCTATCACTTAAGGAGCGCGTGGCAATGCTGTTTACTTGTTTTATATTGTGTATAGGTTAGGTTTCGTTGGTGGATCTCATTTATCGTTTGTGGACATCTTGATTAAGTTTCAAAGTCCGTTGAAGTTTCCTGGCTTCTTATACTTTAGTGGCTTCTCATACATACATACGCACATCACGCCACCGGGGTAGGCAGAGCGTTAACGGCCACAAAATACAGTTGTTGTCGCCTCGTCTGAAAAAACTTGAGGGCCGTTTTGAAAAATCGTGTGTCTCTCGCCTAAAATTGTAATTCACGTGAAACCCTCGAGTCCCTCAGTCGCCTCTTACGATACACGTGGTAAAGAAATGGGATGATGCTAATCTAAGCCGCCATCACACTTCTCATAGTGGTCCAAGATAATTCACGCATCCTTGCTTCTTTTACTTAATATTGTATGGTTCAAAAAACATATAACGATATTTTAAGTATATTTCTTATATTCATTGTACCCTGTCGATAAAAAGTATAATGTTCTTACCATCTGTAGTACCATCTGTTGTTATAAAGGTTCTGTTCTCATTATGTGTATTTTTCTTCACAGGTAAGTAATCGTCGACCGTATGCTTGGTTCGCCTTAAGGATGGTGAAGGTAGTATAAATTATTGTTTGATAAAAGAAATTAATGAAGTATTTAATGAAATTACACGCATCTCAAAACTAACTGTTGAGTGGTTCATATCTAGCTATACAATTCTACCATCCAAGTTAACGGCCAATAATTTTATAAATTCTTCGAACACTCAAACAAAAGGTGATCGGTGAATACAGAATTTTCCTCCAGAACTATAATGATAAACAGTAAAAAAAATATATTAATAACATACGAGCAGTATGATGATACTATTGTACAAAGAAAAAAATAGGTCCCTTCCTTTTTTAAATACTTATGTTAAATATATGTGGAGGTACTAACACGCCGTACAGATTTGTAAAAAACGATTGGGACAACATAAAAAAATATATAAAAGTTTTAGCGGCGGCCCGGGATTGAACCCGGGACCATAGGGCCACTGCTTTATCTACTAATTGAAGTACCGGCGCCTCGCCTCGTATTGATTAAAATAACCTCTATTAGATGTTGCTCGTACTTGTACGTCGCTTCGAGACGAGTATTAAGGGATTGAAGATTTGACAGTGATTGTCAAGGAGCCCCGATAACTTAATTGAAAGTGCAGCGGGCCTTTACGGTCCCGGGTTCTTCCCCGGCTGCCGCTTACACTTTTAATTTTTTTCTCATATACCTCTAGCATTGCCCAATACCGAGACTCGTGGGGTGAAAGAGGGGAGGCCTTTGCCCTGCAGTGGGACATAGACAAGGCTTATTTAAAAAACCTCTAGTACTGTGAGTGCAAAAATAACCATAGTACCTAGTATACCTACAACATAAAAAGTTCCATCATCATCATTGGCCTCACACGTCTGTGACAGACGATTTAATCAGTGTCTGAGGCAAGACTTTTCATGGCTGTATAAGCCGATACGGGAGCGGCATAATTTTCCGCACGCTCTACAAGTGAAGGTGGAATTTGAGACTGGCACATGCATATTTAGATGACGTTTTTGCCTTTTGTTAGCGAGACCAGAAAACCAGGCATTATCGTGTGTTTTACGTTCATCAAACACACGCTTACGCCATTCGTCCCTATCCTCAGCAATACCGAATATAATAATAGGTTTACTTGTAATCTAGACTAGGAAGTTACCGCATATAAAGAATGCCATGTACTTATAAAGTGTCGCTTATTATTGCACAATTAATTGCATATCTCACGTGCCAAGTCGAGAATTATCTAACAGCTATTTATAAGCAAAAAACACTTGAGGTATTTCCTAACAATTTCATTATAGTTGTTGACCGTCGAGTAGGTACCTACACGTTTTCAGTGGTGACGTTTTTAAATATCATCATTGACAAACAGTCCTGATGGGCAGGGGTCTCCTTATGTCATACCTATACCTACTGCACATGCAGTTGCAAATACTATTTTATCCAAACTGTACAAAAATACTGAAAAATTAACTACGTTCACTTTCTAAACCTCCGCACCGGCGATTGATAATTCATCCACGCTGCGATATTGGTACAAGAGAAAATCCAATAAAGGAACGTAATATGGCTTGATGTGAAATTTTGGAAACTAAATACAGGAACTTATTTTAGATCTACCCCAAAATCAATACGGGAACATTATTATGTTCTCTGAACAAATTTCATTGCAATATTATGTGATCTAAATTATAAAAATTATATCATGAGTTTTTATTATTATTTAGAGGCACAATGCATGACGCGGTTCTCCCACTTCCAACAACTTGACCGATGTCCTGATGATGTTTACACACCGTAGCCCTTATTGTACTATTATCAAAAGTCGCAAATTCATTTTGTCTGACAGACGCATGCATTTCGGTGCATAAAAAATACGACGGACGACAAGCCATAAGCTGGTTTTTATACCACTTTTTCTAATTTTGTAATACAAACATTATGAAACGACTGTAGGTAAATATACATTCTGTGTATTGGTTCCATTTTATAATTCGAGCTTTCCTTCCTTGACTTGATTAGTAATATAATTAATAGTTTTGATATCAGAATATTGCCGATATAGTTAATTTTCAAATCATTATAAATGTTATAATCATAAATACGTTGCCGTCACAAACAGTGAGTGACTGAACTCACAAAGTGACATTCATGAAACTGCAGTTATGGTACAGTCATTTGTTTTGCGCAGTTACATACTAGGCACTTTTTAAAAGGTAGGTACCAATTTTTCCCTAGCTTGTCCTTAGCAAAAAATTACTCGAGAGTATCTTGTAATAATCACAATAAATTGTCGTGTGATGCTGGCTAAGAATAGCACCACCCCATTTATTTCCCGTGGGTGTCGTAAGAGGCGACACAATGGCTACACATGTATAGCAATTTTAGGCGATGGGCTGACTACCCGTCACTATGGTGATACACATTTTTCTGAATGACCCTCAAGTGTTCGTCAGACGTGGCGTGATGTTCGTATATTACGGCCGTTAACGCTCTGCCTACCCCATAAGGGATAAAGGGGTGATATGTGTATATGTGTGTGTCTGTAAATTTAAATAAAACATTTTATCTATCTACGAGTCACTGGACAACTGAACTAAAAAATTGGTTTATAAAAGGAACTATTATAAAAATTACAGTAACTCAAAAAGGAGATATGGCCGAAAACAACAAATAGAATCTAAGTAGGTAACCGATTCAGCCAGCATATCAACTTGTAAGCAGCACTACATTCCAGATAGATACAATAATCTATATTATCGACGCGATTAAAAATTGCGTCTCAATTTTCATATCATATTCTCAAGTAGGTACTTACACCTACACAGTTTTCATCGTAGTACCTAATAATGGTTGGGTTGTACCACCTGTTTTTTTTATTAATTTGAGCAACGGCAACCTGAAATCTGGTGCTGTTTGCCATAAATTTGAGTACCTACGGACCGATTACCCTCACGAGTACCACGCACAATCAATAAAGTGGCGATTCGTGGTAACCAAGTTTCTGTTAACACTATCACGCCAATACAAATGCCGATAGCGCACCAAAGCACTCTACTACAACAGCAGTTCAACTGTTGTATTATAACAATTGATTGTGGAGTTCAGGGAACCTTTATGAGTCATGCATTATGTTGAAAAAGTTAATTTGAGTAAAATAAGGTCATGTCACGACTACGATGTAGTTTTAAAAAGGTCACGGCGCGGTCATAAAACCTTTGTAGAACAAGCCGTTATTTAGAAAAATTTAAACTGATTTCACAGCGAGAAAACACTGTGAAACATTTTTAGACCCTTATAACACTGTGCCAGAATACTGTACACGGTCCCCTATATATTGCTGGTTATCTTGAGTCTACTGAAATGACATCCATATTATAACCAGCAACGTATGCCGGACCATGCGCGGTATTTAGACTAGTGTAATAGCCGTTTAAGGTTCAACCAATACAAAAAAAATATGACGTCAATAAGTGATATGATAATACCTATCCTACATTGATTATAGAATTTCAATTTCAATTTATTGTTGTTATAATAATAAATTGTTAAGCAGTAAAAAATATTCATCAAAAAGTCTTGTAGTTTTTGAAATATCGCTGGACAAACTACATACCTACATTTATAAAATGTTCATGACTTGTTCCTTTGGGGTCCAACATATAAAAGTATTACGATAATGCTATATAAGATTTTAGTAATCTTACATACAGACAACTCATCACCTCCTTTTTTTGTCGGGTTAAAAGGTTAGTCTAATAAAAGATATTTCATTTATTAGGCATTGACGTGTTACTATAATGGCCGTACCATGAATTATCCTCTGACCTTTTTTGCCGTTTAGTAGGTTTTAGCATGATTGGCTTTTCAGGCTTCTTGCTTGATTAATAAAAAGTGCCTAATAAGTCTATGAGTTTTTATTAAACTAGTTTAAAATTCTTGGCCGAATCCGGTTTGTCTTCCTGAATGAATCGTCAAATATCTGCATATGTGACTTCTATTCAAATGAACGACGAGATGAGCAAGAAACATCATTTGTGAAGGCCAATGGAATTATTTCGTCGGAATTTTACTCCATTTCTGCTACTGCCTTTAATGATAATTTCTGAGTTACAACAGCTATACTTCCAATTAGATATAAAAAAACACGGTATTATAATGTATAGAAATCTTTTAAAAAAATAATTTAATAGTTTTACTTACAATGACAGTCACAGTACCAAGGCTTTCTTCGAGATAATCTGTTTTAAACCTTCGCAGGTCGAAAATATTAGACAACCCAGGAAAATCGTTAAACGTGTTGCATATTTTTGAGACATGTTATTCGTGAACCTGGTAGTAGGTTACTAAGATAGATATTTCAGCAACAAATTTTTCTTTTAAATTGCACCAGAATAATATATGTCTGAATTGAATTTATAATTTCAAGGAACCTTCCCTCGCTCGCTGCAAGCAGTCACACCGGCACTGCCTTGGCACAGTTATACCCAGCAATTTCACAGATGGTCTTCTTCACACAGCCGTTTAGTGGTTAGTTACTAAATACCTAAATGCGATATTGTTGCTGTCTAGGCACATTCATGGTGGGTTTCAAAGGAGGTAGGAATAGCAAGTTCCAGTGTATGTATGTATGTATTAACTTTATTGTACCACAAAACAAATTTACATTATCCGTAAAGGATGGCATAAAACAAGAGGCACAAATGCGGACTTATCCCACAAAGGCATTTCTTCCAGTCAACCTTTGTACGTATGTGATCTGTCGACCTTTGTGAAGAAAGCTGTCTAAACCAGTTGAGGGCTAAATCCCCTGCTTACTAATAAACAAGTAACTCGCATAATCCTACACACCATATACTGACTGAATGTACAGGAACCTTCTAAAATCGGAATTGATGACAGACCCTACGAAAAAGCAGCCCGGTTTTGACGCCAGCAGGAAGACTTGGACCCGGCTAAACCGGTTTATGACCAACCTCGGGAAAACAAATTATCATACTCACAAATGGGGTCTAAAAAAGTCACCACAATGCGACTGCGGAGCACCTGACCAAACCTTAGCCCATGTTGTGAACGAATGCCCACTTGGCTGTTTTCCCGGTGGTATAGCCGATCTGCACAAGTACACTCCTGGCGCAGAGAGCTGGCTAAAAAACCTAGACACTCAGGGATTGCCATACGATATGATGATTATTCAAAAATCGTGGAAAAAACTGAGACAGGTTTATTTTCAGACAAGACGTGCAAGGTGACAGATCATTTGATGACTTTGTTTTGCAACTTAAAATCTATGAAAAGGCAAATATGTCAATATTTTATATGTAAGGTGATGGTCAATCCTTTTAAGATATTATAACCATGATAACGATAACAGCAAAAAATCCTTGGACCCACCATGATTACCAAAACCTTGGCTGATAAATTCAAGGTGTAAATGTAGATACCTATCGGTTACTAATAATCTGAATAAACTACGACCATCAATAGTTTGTAGCAATCCACAATATCTATTACTCATTAAGACTCGTAGCATGTCGAGGGAAGAACTCTCAATGTCACATTTATATATAAGGTGTAAAAAAAATTGCTAAGAATATTTTAAGGGGTGAACCAGTACGTGAAACTGAACAACTTTCCCCAAGGAACATAGGTCGAAATATGAAAAAATAATTTGACCCTCCCATACTTAGTGTGTTACCAGGCCGGGATAATTTGTATGAGAGGGCCAATTTTTTTTTCATATTTCGACCTATGTTCCGTGGGGAAAGTTGTTCAGTTTCATGTACTGGTTCACCCCTTAAAATATTCTCAGCTAATTTTTTTACACTATATACCGTACCAATATTCCATGCTAATCAAATGTATTGCGTAGTTTCAAAATATCGTCTCACACGATTTGGAGCTACAGTATTTGGACACTGAACGCTGGATTCAAACTTCTTTTTCAACAGCCAGAATAGTTTACTGTTGGACATGGTCATCTTCCTATTGAGGATTATTTGCCATACTCACAACGCTTGGTAGGCGAGCGCAGTGCATAATGTTGTATGCACAGGAAACGCTGCTACCCATTCCGTGGATTCATGACATCCCTACGTATAGAAATTGGGTGATGCTATTCAAAGCCAGCAAAGGGTTCTTTAAGAAATGATTAGATGACAAAAAAATAAACTGCTGTCCATGATACAAATATACTTACGTATTAATCATAATCAACAGGTACCGCATACTTTGACAACCCTGCTCCACTTTGCTGACACAATTTTGGCGTTTACTCGATTAATTACCTACTACCATAGTTTATAAGGTGGTTTTCCCACTTGTCGTCCGTCGCTGCGTATTTTTAACGCTACGTAACGCATGCGTCTGTTAGACGAAGATAAATTGCTAATTCCGATCTTATTCCCATACAAATACGGCTATCCGTTACGCACATGGACGATAGTTGGGAGAACCGCCTAACTGCCTCCGTGGTGGTCTGAGTTCATGTATCTGAGTGTTGTTCTCAGGATTCAGAGACCCTGGTTTGATTCTCGGGGGGAAAATAATCGTATTGTTCAATTTATTACTTTGTTATGAACATTGATAGCAAGCTGAACCACCAGATTACCCTAACGAAAGTGAGATTCTTGATCTGAAGAGCAAGTTAAAACGTTGGTCTCGGTGGCTGTATTTGATGAGTCAGAAGATGCTCGTTATACAATCATTCAGAGACCTAACTAATACGAGTAACCAGCCAGTTTAAAAACTCTGACGCCATGGTTCATCAGGTCAAGAGAGACCAGTTTGTTAGTTTGCGTTTATTCATTTCATTGAGCGTTGGGAATCTAACTGCCTTTCAAAATGGCGGTTCATGAGCTATGCACGTGCGGGTTGCTGCAACTCGGCGTGTCCTCAATACGCCGAACTTGACATCCATTCGCGCGTTTCGTTTGAACGCCGGCCCTTTAACACACATTCTGTTTGCTGTTTGATCATAACATTTATGTATTTGGGCATAACGATTTAATCTTTACAATATCCAGGATATCTTTTTGCTTCTAATTACCGTCATCTTCATACATCCTCTGCAAGGTTTAGGCCTCTTCTAAACTACGCCAATCTTCTTATTTCTTAACGGTCCTGAACCAGCCACATCTAGAAAATGGCAATAAAATATTCCTACTCCTACAATCAGTAAAGTTTTATGAAGTTACATATAAATGCTTCGTTAATTTCATCCTCGACCTGATCTTCAATCGCATGACTATTCTCATTATTTTTTGTTAGCATTGATAGTTATACAATTTACCTGATGATTTGACTGGCGAAGCTTGCATCAGCATCCTTGTTCGAAGAAAAACTTTGCTTACGAAATGTACAGTCGCGAACAGTTGCAAGAACTAACGTAACAGACTGTTACACTCGCGAGGACAAGTCATGCACTGATTGCGTGAAACAAAAACAGTTATTGCACGGTTCTAGAACTCTTAAGTCCTTCTTTAGCTTTTTTTCTAGAAGATGAATACTGTTAGCTTCACATTTTAGAAAATAACGTCGTCTACTACTTGAACAGTTAGTACTTCTGATTATTTGTTAATAAGTCTTTTTCTATAACAACTTACCATCTTAAGACTATTGAATAGGGAAAAGGTAGCTGTAAAACCTTTAGCTAAGAAAGTACATACATACACATATCACGCCTTTAATCCCTTGCGGGGTAGGCAAAGCGTAAACGGCCGCAAAAAACGGACATTTACGCCACGTCTCGCAAATATTTGAGGGTCATTTGAATAATTGTGTATCGCAATAGCGACAGGTTGTCAGCACATTGCCTAAAATTACAATACACACCCTAAAGTTCCTTAGTCGCCTCTTACGACTCCCAAGGGAAAGAAATGGGGTAATGCTATTCTAAGCCTGCCGGCTAAGAAGGTAAATATGCCTTTCCAAAAAGCTGTTCGTTCTCTGAACAAATTAAATCGAAACTAACTAAGCGTATAATTTTTTCGACGAATCTGAATATTTCAGCAAATCATGTCATGTCATGGCATGCCATATGACTGTATCGAGGTGTATATGATTCACCATTATTTGGGTTAGGTATACTTATAGTACGATGTGCCTGATTACAAGAAAATTCGTGTTAATGATGACAGTGTTACTTTAGAAATAAGCTGTACCCTGTTATACATACACATACACATATCACGCCTATAATCTCTTGCGGGGTAAGCAGAGCGTAAACAGCCGTAAAAAACGGCTGTGTTACCATTTTGCCATATGTTCTTTGTTTTGTATTTTCTTGTGTACCATAAATTGTTAAATGAAAATAACACGGCGTACAGTCAATCAATATACGGCCACTTAAATAAAAGTACATCGCTAAATATATGTAGAAAAGTGAATATATTATACAACAATATTTATGTTTGTATATAGTGTTTATTAGTGCATATTACAGGAACTGAATCTTTAGTACACTTTCTGCAGTATTCACACAAGTGTCAGGAAAGAGAAGAAGAAGCGAAAGTTAGCCTTCGCCTAAAATTGCAATACACACCCTCGAGTCCCGTAGTCGCCTCTTGCCACACCCACGGAAAAGTAATGGGGTGATGCTATCCTAAGTCTGGCTGAAAAGCCCCACAATATACATATAGGATCCGACACAGCGCATGACATTCGACATGATGAGAAATTTCATTTGAAAACTTGAAAAAAGTCATTTGGAAACCATTTCATACCTATAATACTTGATTAAATCATTTCATACCTATAATACTTGATTGCAATGACTTTTGAGTATGTCGTTATTGATCAAAAATCAATAAAGACGAAGTACTGAAAAGAACGTTGTTTGAAGTCCATTAATGCAAGGCTAGTAGCACTAGCAGTTAATATTTCAATACCAACTAACGACTCAAACTTTGACCTAGACCATGAAAAAGTTAAAGCAAGGTGACTTATAATTACCGTATGGTAAGGTCATTTGATATTAAAAAAGTACAATAATAATTACAATTTATACTAGATCAATGTCAAATCAAATATACTTTTCATCTTTCGTATTTCATTACCAATTCAGCGTGAAAACTGAACTAAACTACATGTACATCAATGTCTATTAAAATGATTGGTTTATTCTACCAATGTGTCGCAATCTTGTAGGTTATAATGAGTTAAATTATTTCAAGGCCGTGAAATCCATCTATATGGTCCTTTTAAATTCAGTTTAAATATTTTTAGGGTGAGTTCAATAAATATAGGTCGACATATGAAAAAAAAAAACGTTTCATACAAAAAATGTGTCACTTTATATGGAATGTTTTTGTTTTTCATATTTCGACCTATATTTATTGGGAAAAGTAGTTTGGTTTTACGAGTAGAACTCACTCTAAAAATATTTGTACTGCATTTAATAGTATCCTATACAGGGTGTAAGGGACTTCATTAGCTGTAGGGGCGGGGCGGCGACGACGCGACGGCTATTTTGGAAATCTACAAACAAATTTTCAGGATTCATCTAAAGTAGTGGCCAACCAGCGAATGCAAACTTGGATCGCATCAAAGTTATAAGAAGGGACAACCCTCCGAATACTAATAGAGTGCATTCAGACTGAACAACTTCCCATCACAACATATTTCAGGAAACGTAAAAAAAATTGACTTCTTAAAAAAATAAATTCAGTCAAATTCTATAAAGTTGAGCTAGTTGTTCAGTCTCATGGTCTGCATGCACCCTATCAGTATTCGGAGGGCTGTCCCTTACACCCTGTATATAATTGTAAGTATATTGTGACTTCCGTCGCAGATGTGGCGGCGCGGCGCCAGTGCGTCGATGCATCAAAATTATACCATTGACTACACTGGAATTGAAATCATGTGGAACATACGAACACAAGATCGAACCTATCAGGAATATCAAAGATATCAATTCATACTAAACGAGATACTCTTGCATTACGTGATCAAAGGTTATTCACAATTGGGACACATCACTGGAATTGAATGTGACCTAACAGAACGCATGTTTAGATCTAACGTCGAACTTTCTAGATTCGAAATTGTGTTCTATCTAGATAAATAGCAGATTCATTCGAATGATACCATGAAGTATGTTTCATGTATGCTTGCATCAGCAGATAATGAAGTCAGCATCAGCTGACTTCATTATTAATACTGTTTTTTTTGTATTGTTATTTAATAAATTTAATAAATCTACAAAATAATTAAAAAGGTAAAAAATAAAATTATAATTAAAGCAGAAAATAAGTAGACAAATATAATAAATCTAATTTTATTGTTATATTTCAGTTAATCTGTTCTGTTTACCTGCACCATATGTATAACCTATCTTTCTGACTTAATGGCCTATTATACGGAATCCTTTGGCATTATGAAGCATTAGTGAATAATATGTACACGAAAACATTAAAACCACAATGAATTATGCAGACCGCAAAACTACATATCTACACATACACCATATACCTTTAATCCCTTGCGAGGTAGGCAGAGCATAAACGGCCGCATAAAACATACATATTCGCCACGTCTGACAAACATTTGAGGGGTCATCTGGAAAATTTAGTATCGCCATAGTGAAAATTGAAATACACACCCTTGGCACCCTTAGTCGCCTCTTACGACACCCACGGGCAAGAAATGGGGTGATGCTATTCTAAGCCGGCAGAATCGCAATACCTAAACTATGAAAAAGTAAATGAAGTGCTTTATTCGATGATGTGCAAACAATAACATTGCATAATTGCCTAACCTATCTACCTGCCATACAGCGTAATCTTTTACTTTGAGTGATAAGTAAATATAAATAAAAACAAAATAAGTAGGCAGTTCTTCCACTTATCGTCACTGCGTAATTTGAACGCACCGTAACCGTTACGCATGCGTCGGTCAGACGAAAGGAAATTGCGAATTCAGATCTTATTCCGTTGCAACTATGGCTACGGTGCGTTTACGGATGCGGCTGTCAAACGACTTGACAAAAACTTCCGTTAGTTACGCACTGTAACGCACCGTAGCCCCTAGGACTGCTGGAAGCGATTTATTTTTAGAAATAAGTAGTACCTGTTGTGTTGTTTTTCTTAAAAGTTATTGTCCTGTGTGCAATAAAGAGTTAAATAAATCAATCGGAATTTGCAATGTCCTTTATTCTGACAAACGTATGCGTTAAAATTACGCAGTGACGGACGACAAGTGGGAGAACCGCAAATGTGTAATTCAAAAGTGAAACCAAACAAAAAATTATTAGAAATCGAAAGGGAATCATAACTGTAGCATCCGCTAATAAACTGGTTATCATTTAATATCGCAGAGACAGAGACGAAACATTGAGACTGTCTACTCATGTTTGCTTACAATACTTTCCTACTAACGATCTCGTTGACTGGCAGTGTGGTCGATTCTGACAGAAGCAAAAACACTTTGTTAAATAAGCAAAAGAAAAGGGACAAGAAATCTGCAGGTAACACTTTGCACATTTTAACAGAATACCAATCTGAGTATAAATAATAAAATTATGTTAAACAACCTAATACAAGAAAAAATACGTCAGTCCGATCTAATCTTCCCAGAACAACTCCATAACCTAACCGCGCCCTTGTTTGTTTGAACCACCTCACAAACTCCTCCGGAAACAGTCTGGCATAGGATACAACGCCCCGGGGCTAAAATCTTAAAGTCCATAAAAAAAATCTTAATTTTCTTCTGTCAGAATCGAGAGCAATATCTTATTTACCAAGTAGGTAGTACGGTAGTACGAAGTGGTGTGCGATGCGATCTTCTTTGTTGGTATAGGTCAGGTAGCTAACTGGAGTGTTTGTCTCGCGTGTGGGTGGTAAGATATCACCTATACTTATTTATCATCTTGGCCCCCATTCGAAAAATTAATTCTCTTAAGTTACCTTAAATTAACGCTGTCGCTTTCCATCAAAAAGGTTTAGAAAAGGATAGGCGATATCTAAGTCCCGTCAAGTTTAGAAATGTCAATGGGTTCTACGCCTTTTCTAGTCAATTTATTCACCATTGTTTGCAACAAATAAGTAACGCGTATTTTGCGTCAAATTCATAACATGACTTATATTCAGTTCAAAGACATGACATGACTTAGACATCTCCTTTTATAAACCTATAGACGGAAAGTGACAGCGCTAATTTAAGGTACGTTAGGAGTATTTGTATTCCGAATTGAGGCCATTATCATGTTATATCAAATTACCCTTTCTGCGAATAATATCTTCTCTAGGATTACCTTCGATAATGCTGATAAAGTTACAGATTGGCAAGTCCATGAGACTGAACAACTTTCCCCGAGGTACATAGGTCAAATTATATGGGATAATTTTGACCTCTCATTCTAAATGTGTTGGCTATAGCCGCGTGTATTGGAGAAACATTTTTATTTTAATGTTTCCTTTGCCTAGAGAATCCATACTATTTGTGAGTTGTCTAAGATTGTCCAAACGAGGTTGAAATGTCAGATCTTTAAAAGCGCCTACACACATTGAAGTAAAAAGATTAAGGGTACTTAAAAGTGAAGGTATTTCATATCTACTTAATTTGAATAGATTACCTAGAATTAAAAATTCATACAGCTAGATATTCTGTCATTACTGTGTTAGAGAGTCGTGGGTGCAAATTTATTATAAAATTCTTTTAATGTCTCGATGAATTCGTTTTCTCTTCATATCTTTAAAGTAGAATATTCTATGTTCAACCTTATTTATCGTTTCACTCTCTCTTGTATTCACACTTTCGTTTGTACTACCTACACACACACTATTCACTGCACCATTCAACAAACCTTACTGTAATAATTTCAACAACTACTCACATTACGTATGTTAATTCTTATTTCACATTTCAATATTATTATAAAAAAGTTCACTTATATAACACATTTGAATAGCGAATGATATTCCACGCAAACAGAGGAAGGAAACCGTTAAATTTTATTAACATACACGGTTTATGGGACCTGACTTGGCATTCGTTACTGATTTTACTTCAGTTTGTCGTTCATACATACACGTCCGAGCTTACACGTGGTAGGCAGAGCGTTAATGGCCGTAAAATACGGTCGCTATCGATTGGTCAATGTAATGGTTGAGGGCCGTTTCAGAAAAATTGTGCATCAGTTTAGTAACGGATATTCGATAGCCTTCGCCACACAGAGATGCGGGACGCCCGCGGGGCAAGAAGTAAGTTGGTGGTATTAGGTTAAATGGGAAACTTAGAGAAACTCACTTTATAGTTTATATGAAATATTATTTATTTAACTGTATCGGTTTCTGGATAGGTGCGTGTAACCTACAGAAGAGCGCGGTGCGTAAGACGGGGAGAGCGCCCAGTGCTTATGAAGTATATAGCTTTAAAAACAATGAACTGTTGTATTAGAATATTGTGTAAAAGAGAAATACTGTCTCAGTATAAGTTGAAGTGAGACACATTGATTTTTGTCATATTCCAACACGCCCCCTCAAAAATTAATTTATTTTTAAAATATCGGAATTATTTACAATAATAATCACGCACCTTCCTTTATCTGGGAACAATGATTATCTTATTATGGTCCAACATTTGTTGCGCAGGATTAGGGAAAACCCAGGAAAACCTAATCAGACCAATCTAGAAAAACTTATAAAATTCAATTGAAAATAATCTTAAAAATATAGAATATTCGCACTAAATATTCACACTATCTATTTACACGGCTTCATATGATAAACCCTTTTGATTTTACATAATAACACCAAGATCGTCCCTCAGTGTAGTGAATCGTACCGCTGGTAAGGATTTTGTCAAAATATCAGCCAACTGGTTACCTGTGGGAATATAAAACATTTTTATAACATTTTTCTCAACTTGTTCTCTAGAAAAATGATACTTTATATCGATATGTTTCGATCTTTTGTGGCTTGTAGGATTATTTGCAATACTTATACATCCATTATTATCCTCATACATAGGAATAGCATTGATCATTTCAATGTTTAAACTGGTTATCAACGATTTTAGCCACAAAGCTTCTCTAACAGCTTCAAATAATGCCATGTACTCTGCCTCAGTTGATGAAGCTGCCACTGTAACTTGCCTCTTTGTTTGCCAGCATATTGTGCATTGTTCAAACAATTTAAACAAAAGGCCTGTAGTACTCTTTCGATGAATTTCATCGCTACCCCAGTCTGAATCCACATAACAACTTAGCATATCGTTATAATTGCTCCGGATGTAAGTCAACTTCAAATCAATTGACCCTTTCAAGTAACGTAAAACCGTCTTTAGGTGTGACCAAAGTGAATGATTGTTCTTGTTACCAAATCTACTTAGGATATTCACAGAAAAGCTTAAATCGGGTCGAGTGCATAGCATAATATACATTAAGCACCCGATAAGATTCTTACAAGGAGCCTTTGTTTCTTCACTTAAATTCAATGCTTCATAGTCTACTTTGCTTTCTAAAGGTGTGCTAACAGATTTACAGTCAGTCATATTGAACTTTTCTAATACGGTCTTTATGTATGAAGTCTGATCCAATGTAATTTTGTTGACACTCCTTTCAACTTTTATTTTCCAATGAAGCATTTAATTTCTTTTAAGTCAACCATTTTAACCTCATTCATAAGGTAGCTTTTAAAGTTATTCATGGTTTTCAAATCTGCGGTTGCAATGACAAGATCATTCACATAAAGAATGACATAAATGTTCCTTAAAATATCACCTTTATCAACCTTTATCTAGAAAATAAATGCATCTATCAGCTGACGAGTATCGAAATCCCTTTTTAAGTAAAGCCTTTTCAAACATTTCAAACCAACAGCGCGCCGATTGTTTTAATCCATATAACGATTTTTTCAATTTGCAGACTAAATTATTTTCATTTGCAATACCTTCAGGAATTTTCATATAAATTTCCTCTTTCAGAATTCCGTTCAAGAACGCTGTCTTTACGTCCATATGGTGCACATGCAAATTATATTGATTCGCAAAAGCTAATATAAATCTAAAACTTGCAATTCTCGCTACTGGTGCGAAAGTTTCATTATAATCAATCAAATATTCCTGACTGAAACCACGAGCTACTAAACGAGCTTTATACTTTACGGGTTTTCCAAACTCATCATTTTTAATAGTAAATACCCATTTACAATCGACGATATTTCTGTTCTCAGGTCTTGGTACCAGTGTCCAGGTTTTATTTTCAGTTAAAGACTTAATTTCGTCTTCGATAGCTTTTTCCCATAATAGCTTATCGTCCCTGGATTCAATCTCTTTAAAAGACTTTGGAATTTTGCATACCAATGATGTAGCACATAATAAATAGTGCGCAGAAATATCATCGTCATTTTCGTTATAAGTTTAGTAAGTTTTTTTTATCCTCTCACTTCTTCTTACTTTAGGTAAAGCCATCTCAGTCTGAGTTGAAGTCATTGTATTTTGAAATAAAGAGCAGTCTGTATGCACATCTGTTTCACGTACAGATTTATCAGTTTCAGACATATTAGACGGTGGCTCTAATAAACCTGAACTAGGTATTTCACAAGTTTGTTCACTGCTACAACCATCTGATTTCGTATCAGATTTGCACATCCTCTTGTAAGAGGTGCGCCCGTCTGAGGTGTCGTCTGGATCAGGCCTATCGGAATTTGATGGCCTACTTGACAAGAAATTAATCTCATCCACGATCACATCTCTGACTTTAACAAACTTTTCATCTACCACATCCCACACCTTATAACCATTCGGTTCATATCCAACTAATATACCCTTTAAGGACTTGTCATCAAACTTAGTTTTTCTTGTTTTGTTGACAAAATAAACAGTTGAACCGAATACTTTTAGATATTTAAGTTGCGGCTTCTTATTATGCCACAGTTCAAAAGGTGTGTTATCTGTTATCAGTGCTTTGGTTGGGCTGACATTTATTAAATATGTAGCAGTCAAAACAGCCTCACCCCAGAACGTCTTATTTAATTTCGCACCAGATACCATTGCACGACTACGTTCTGTTATCGTTCTTATCATACGCTCGGCTAACCCGTTTAAAGCCGGTGTATACGGCACTGTCAAGTGGTACGTTATACCTTTTTGCACACAAAACTCCTTTATTTCATTCGAAATATATTCACCACCATTGTCACAATACAAATTGACTACACTCAGATTAAAATGGGCTTCACACTTAGCAACATAATCTCGAAATGCAGCAAAAACGTCTGATTTATGGGCAATTAAGTATGTTGCACAGTAGTGGGTATACTCATCAACAAAAATCACAGAGTAGTTATTGTCGTCAAGAGTTGTAGGAGTGACAGGACCACACACGTCAGTATGCACATTAAATAGAGGTCGTTTCAAAACTTTTGTCTTTGATTTATTGAATGGCAAACATGCTTGTTTTCCTTTATACAAGCTTCGCAAAGATTATCATTTGGCTTTACATTAGTTAGTTGTTCTATGTCAGAAAACATTTGCTTGTTTTTTAGTTGCAAAAACTTTGATTTGCCTATGTGACCTAATCTTTGATGCCATAATTCGTAATTATTGTGAACATCTCTATGTGATGTGTGAACATCTCTATTTGATGTGCTGCTAAGCTGTTGATATTTAAAGCGCATTTATCAAGCAGGAATTTAATATAAATTAAATTACTGTTCAAAGACTCACCCTTTGTTACCAGCATCTTACCCTTCTGCATTATTTGTACTGTCCCATCATCATCAAATATGACAGTCATCCCTGCTTTTTGCATTCTCTTCACTGAAAGCAAGTTGTGAGGTATCTCCGCGCAGAAAAGAACATCCTGTAGAATGCCCTTCACGCCCAAGCTTGTAGTTATTGAGAGATTCCCTTTCCTTGTAGTTGTTATGTAAGTCCCATTCTTCGCCACTGATATATTTATCGGTACTTCTAATTCTTCAAAGTTTTGTGCCAAATCCTCTCTGTTAATCAGATGATCAGAGTCTCCAGAGTCTAGTACAAAAATTATGGATTGTTGGCCTTCTACGCGTTCTATGTTATCTCCCGCCATAAAGGCAAATCCGGATACTTTAGGATTTTCATCTTGACAAATGTTGACAGTTTTAATTGTTCTGATCATTTCTTTGTTTTTAAAATAACAATTTCTTTTCAGGTGTCCTTTTCGACCACAGATGTGACACTTAAGCGCTCGTAGCTTTCTGTTATAAGTGGGTCGATGTTTCTGGCCGATGTTAAAGTTTTTGCTAGGCTTAAAGTTGTGTCGTCTTTCAGCCTGCAAAACTTTCAGACTTGTATCACGCCTTTCACTTATTAATTTTACTTCGTGATCAAGTAATCTTGTCTTTGTGAAAGACAATGTTAGGTCATCTTCAGCTAAAGTCTCTATTGCTGTGACAACGCCATCATAGGTTTTAGGCAATGTCATAAAAAGGTAACATACCTTATCAGCTTCTTCACGTTTTGCACCCGCGGCGATAAGCTGACAGATAAGCTCTTCAAAGTTTTGAAAGTGCTTAATTAGTGGTGTTTCTCCTGCCAGTTTCAAATTGAGTAATCTTTTCCTCAAAGCAAGCTGCGTTGCGATGCTTTTTCTTGCATACACTGAATTTAGTTTCGTGAAGATTTCTTGTGCTGAATTATTTTCGCTGATAAGTCCAAGTAAAGAATCTGCAAGATATTCCACGATGGTATTCTTCGCGATGCGTTCCTTTCGAAGCCATTTAACGTCGGGCTCCGTAGGAGGTTCTTCGTCGATTATTTTTAACACGTCAAGTTCATTTAATAAGTTTCTTATTCTAAGTTTCCACACACTATATTTGTCCCCATCAAATGGTTTAATGTTTCTTTTCACTTTTGAATTGTCCATTTTGAAAATTAAAGTCTTTTACAAGATATATATGTATATATATATATATATATATTTTTAAAACACTTATTAAAGTATTTTTAAACACAAGTCAAAGTTTTTTCTTTTTTATTTACACTATATTTATTTTCAGAGTTCACTTAGTTTTACTCTGGGCCCATAACCTATTAGGTTAAATGGGAAACTTAGAGAAACTCACTTTATAGTTTATATGAAATATTATTTATTTAACTGTATCGGTTTCTGGATAGGTGCGTGTAACCTACAGAAGAGCGCGGTGCGTAAGACGGGGAGAGCGCCCAGTGCTTATGAAGTATATAGCTTTAAAAACAATGAACTGTTGTATTAGAATATTGTGTAAAAGAGAAATACTGTCTCAGTATAAGTTGAAGTGAGACACATTGATTTTTGTCATATTCCAACAGGTGGGGGGGTTATCGACACACACGTAATTAGTTATTCCAAAATCCATCTTCAGATATATTACTCCAATGCAAAATAAACTCCTACACAGAGTATAGACAGTCAATTCCTCCGCTCCCACCTACTTCTTGCCCCGCGGGCGTCCCGCGAGTTATCTGGTTAGCCTACAGCTAGAAATGTATGCCAAAACGGACTTGTTAGACAGGGTATTTGATTGCCAGACAAATTATTCATTGACTCCCATCACTCAGTTTCACTTAAATGCATCGCAGTCACATTGACCTCGAGGACATCAAAACAACAACTGTAATTTTAATTCACGACTTTTAAATGGTTCGTGGTAGACTTCGCCAATAAATTGTTATAGTCACGCGATGCCTGCATTAGGAATCTTCCAGTGACAGAAAATTGGTACGTTCTAGGTAGTATAAGGCAGCTCTGGCGCATATAATCCATGAACTATGCATAGGTACATTAGGTACGTCGTGCACCGAACATAATTTATGGTAGGTACTTGTAGTTTCAAGATTACTTTTCAATCTCTCTCTCTCGCTCTCTCTTTTTGTGTGGGACACCGTGTCGTCCAACGACACCTTTTCAATAACACCTTAGAGGTGCTTGTGTTTACAAAAAGACTGATTTGTATTTCAAATGTTTTTTAATTTTGATACTAAGTGTATCAAAATTAAAAAACAGTTTTCTTTGTTTCAGAAAGTCCAAAGCTTCACTTAATGTAATGTTTGCCCTTATCAGTATCATTCGTAATGATGGATGGTTACTGAATTGAAATAGGTTATTGTATTGGTACCAACTTAATGATAATTGTTTTCACAACGACGAAACTGTTTTTAAATGACTAATCGTAAAATGTTGAGTAACACCAAGTACCAGCCCATGACGATGTCCGATGTTCTATAATTATTATAAAATGATTTATCAATTAATAACTATTTTTTATTCATTAGTAAATCTACATACATACATAAATCACGCCTATATCCCGTAAATCTAAGTGAACAAAAACATAAGTCTAAGCGTGTCGTATATGTCAACAATAACGGATTAAGCCCGCACGAGGCCAGCAGATATTCTTGCGCGAGGACCCTTGGGCCTTTACAATTACAACGCACCTATGCTCTTGTTAGGTCCAAAAATTAGGTACACGATTATACCCCCTGTCAATAAATGAATAACGACCACAAAAACAAAATCCAAAAAGCATAAAGTAGCACCGACGACGCAAAGTGCACTTATCATAACAGACACAATGTTAAAAATCTAGACTACTAAACATTCAAAGTTTACTAAGGAAGTGACTAACTTGAAGTCTATTCTGGTCGAAAACGGCTTGAATTCTCCGCCGCTGATACCAACCAGCTCTTCACCATTTGCTTTTATTTAAGTTCATATTTAGGCACATCAGTTTCTTCATGTAGTTGTTTTACAACTTCTTGCTTAAAATAGAGAGCTTTGTTACTTACTGCTAGTCCTTTGTTCGCTCAAATAGGTAATTATGTTACAAAACTATTCTCGCTTAGAGACGCGAGGATCTATCACGCTCTTTGTCAGCTACTCAGCGTAGGTACGTTCTTTGTGTTTGCTCAGCCCAGCTTTCCCTTACCCTCATTTTGTTAACTTGTTTTTATTTAAAGACTCATCGCTTGCCTTTTTATGGAAAAAGGAAACCAATTACTGCTTCGACTCTATTTCTGCCGTTGGTTTTACCACTTAGCTTTCACTGAAACTGGAGCGAACTTCCGTGCGATGTTGCCAACCATAACGCGGTGGACTTTGTCTGGACTTCAGTGAAAGTTTGTTCCACGAACATTACTCAACCACTTACCAAACCGGACTGAGTATTATCACAGTTTGCTGCTCTTAATTCATTGGATGTCGATGTTGTGTCCATCAATTGTGATTGTGAAATCACTGCCTCGTTCCAGCTTAGATGCAATCGGCCTGATGTCTTTGCATACAAGGAAGAGATTGTTGGAAAGCGACATTATAAATGTGTTTTAATTTTCGGTGACAGTTCTGTTTTATGCAGAGAAAAAAGATGACTGTTCAATCGTTAACCAAATCTATTACTACCCAGTACAAATCAAGAGCTACCTTGTACTGGTTATTCTTAATAAC
This sequence comes from Tuta absoluta, assembly GCA_027580185.1. Lineage (NCBI taxonomy): Eukaryota > Metazoa > Arthropoda > Insecta > Lepidoptera > Gelechiidae > Tuta > Tuta absoluta. Next base: position 5,183,292 of record JAQAHW010000004.1, read on the forward strand.
CGCGTGGTATTGTGTGGGTATGATGACTACTTAAATAGGTAGGTTTATGTGTTGCTGATAGTACCACTTTGATTGATTCTATTGAGCCACTTACTGATTATGACTCACGTGTCTTATGAAAGTGTTTTATATCGTAAATTTCTACTCAAATTGCGTCGTCGCTCTGACTAACTGAGGCACTCATCTCAACATATTAGTAATGGGTTAAATTTGTATCTACTTGTCTCTGGCGTCTACACTCGACACGTTAGAAGAGCTTAGTCATGAATTTTTCAGCCGCTGTATCAGACAAAATTTACAAATATTGAATACCAAATTTTTAAACACTTCCCGTGCTAGGTATACAATTTTTGAATACTTGCAAAATTTTCAAGCGCTGGCAGGACTTAAACCTGCGACTTTCGCCATTACTAGTGGCGACGCCTCTTCCATTGGGCTACCGCAGCTCGTTCAAATACTGCCCGCGCTTGAAAATTTTGCAAGTTTACAAAAATAGTACAAAATATTGTTTACATCTTAGTCCTTCTTCTAGAAGTTCGAGTAGATTCGAATCCCTAATAAATAATTCAATTAAACTGCCCTAAAACGATAAAGAAACATTGTTTTCTCATAAGTATAGCTAACTGCGTCAATTGATGTATGTAACATACGGTAAAATAATAAAATAACAATGAATGAGTGATATTTCCTTCCATTTCAATTCTTGGGAAACCGCATATTTTTTTGTTATGTCATCCTGTTTGTTTACAAACGTAAAATATTCCATATTCATACAAACGTTTAAGCCTTCAGCAAACATTTGAACGATAACCTTACCATTCATAATACTGATTGTATCACGGTGCATACGAGTGATGTAGTCTACCTGGTAGATCATGCCTTAGGTACTGCATTTTCGTCAGCGCAGTATGCCATGACGCAATTGATGTTTTTCATATTGTTTCTTATCACGCGGAAGGTGTGAGGACGTGCTTTTGTTAAAGTTTCTGGACAAACGTGCCTGAGAGGCCACGTGATTAGCTGTTAGATGATAAACTGTGTTATACGGAGTTTTCTATGGACATATTGTAGAAACATACATACACATATCACGCCTATATCCCAGCGGGGCAGGCAGAGCGTTACCGGCCGTAACAATACGGTCGCTATCGCCACGTTTGACATATACTTGAGGGCCGATTCAGGAAAGTCGTGTATTACTATAGTGACAGGTTATCAGCCTGTCGCCTAAAATGGTAATACACATGAAACCCTCGAGTCCCATAGTCTTACGACACCCGCGAAAATGAGATGGGCTAAATAAATAAAATCTCTGACACCAAGGTTCAACTGGTCGTTCGCTGACACGAAGGGCATGATTGAAAAGTTTGCCTTTTTCAAGACACCGTCTCGGTACGAAACTTAATTGTGACAAAAAACCTCCATCTTTATTATTAGGGTCTGGAAGATTGAATTTCTTGGCTATTGGCTGCTACAGCAGTGTACTGCTGGACATGGGCTTCCCGCGATTGGCCGATTTGTCAACTCTACACGCTTGGCAGACGGATTAGCGAGCGCGGTGTGAGGTGTTGCATTCAGATAGACGTTCTGCCATTAAGATTTATAGCTAAAAACTCAACCACTTAAATTATGAAAAGCTTCCTAGAATCCATTTATATAAACATTTTGATTTGATGTCATAGGTGAATCGAATTCTTATTTGAACAGGAAAAATCGAACGTTCCAAATACAAAATACATAATACCATGGAATATTAGTATAACGATAACTCTAAGTAACGGAAAAGACTCGTACAAAATGGGACAAATAAACAGTTTAATTTAATTAGTAGTCGTAAATAGGAAGAGAACTGTTTGGAATTTTTCGGTGTCGACAGTTTGCTGTCATAATAATAATATTAAATGATGTCAAGGACGTGTTTGTACGATTCATCCGTGTGGTTATTCGTTTACTCTATATTATGTCGAGTCGTTTCATAGTAAAGTTTCATTATTACAGGTAGATTACATTATTATGGAATCAACATTAGCCGTGTGATGCCGGCCTAGAATAGCATCACCCCATTTCTTACCTGTGGGTGTCGTAAAAAGCGACTACGGGACTCGAGGGTTAGATATGTATTGCAATTTTAGGCGATGGGCTGACAACCTGTCACTATAGTAATACACAGTTATCTGGTTGATCCTCAAACTTTTGTCAGACGTGGTGTTAATATCCGTTCTACGACCGTTAACACTCTGCCTACCCCGTAAGGGATATAGGCGTGATTTATGTATGTATGTATCTACACTAATATTATAAAGAGGAAAGATTTGATTGTTTGTTTGTTTGTATGTTTGTTTGTTTGTTTGTTTGTTTGCATCGAATAGGCTCCAAAACTACTGGCCCGATTTTCAAAATTCTTTCACCATTAGAATCCTACATTATTCCTGATGAACATAGGCTATATTTTATACGAGAAAAAAATAGGGATCCGCGTGAAAATTTCGATAATGTAACCCAACGTGTGAAAAATGTACCAAAAAATATCTTATATCGCGTACGCTGTGGAAATTATTGACAATAGAGCAAAGTGATGTACTACAGTTTTATAGAGGACATCAATATATATAATAATGTCCGCGATACTATATGTCTAACTATTACAGTTATGCCACAATAACTACTTTTTCATTTAAAAATGTACCAACTACGCCACATTATTCGTACCAGTGTAATGATTACATTTAATCATAACTGTATTAAAGGGTGTCAGGGATAGCCCTTAGAATACTAATAGGGTACATGCAGACCATGAAACTGAACAACTTTCCCCTAGGAACATATTTCAGGAAACGTATAAAAACTGACTTCCTATAGTGAATACAGTCAGCTGATTGTGATTTTGTATGGAAAGTCATTTTTTGGCGTTTCCTGACATATGTTTCTAGGGGAAAGTTGTTCAGTTTTATGTTTCATGCACCCTATCAGTATTCGAAGGGCTGTCCCTTACTCGGTATAAAGAGACGACAAAAAAACATTAAATAATGCATTTAAAAATTCTACACTAAAATAATACATACATACACATATCACGCCTATTATACCTTGCGGGGTAGGCAGAGCGTAAACGGCCACAAAAACAGACATTTACACCACGTCTGACATATGTTTGAGGGTCATTCGGAAAATTGTGTATCGCCATAGTGACAGGTTGTCAGCCCATCGCCTTAAATTGCAACACACACCCTTAAGTTCCTTAGTCGCCTCCTACGACTCCCACGGGAAAGAAATCGGGTGATGCTATTCTAAGCTGGCATCACACTAAAATAATAATTATATAATCTACACTAATATTAGAAACAGGATTTTATTTATTGTTTGTTTGAATTGAATAGGCTCCGAAACTACTGGACCGATTTAAAAAATTCTTTTACCTTTAATTGAAATTGAAATTCTTTATTCAATGAAGGGTAGTATTATCACTTATTGACGTCATGAACCGTCATTCTAAAAAAAGAAATTTGTATCACACAATTTTCTTTTTCTTTATTACAATTTTAATATGACCTAATAGAAAACCGGCTCGGGCGGGATAAAAAAAATAAAAATATAGGCACTGCCATGGGGCTGGCCAGGTTAATCACAGGCATGTAACTTTACGCCACCACCATCTGAAAACGATATTTGTTTCAAATTGAAGTCAAATATTTTTAGAATCCTACATTATCCCTGATGAACATAGGCTATATTAAACTGTCTTATTCCCGGGGGGAAATTGTTAGCGGCGGGTGAAACCGCTGGGCGGGCTGCTAGTGTAATATAAAAATGATTTTCCTTTCATTTACCAAAAATTTGACGTGACGATCTTGACGCCCATTTACAGGAGTGGATGACGGTGGCATTAGACCGCAAAGAATGGAAGATTGCGGGGGAGGCATTTGCCCAGCAGTGGGATCAAGCAGGCTGATTATAAATAAATAAATAAAAATTACCAAGAATAACCAGAGTGGCTTGAGCCCTAAAATTGAGGAAGTTCAGTTACTGCTGAAAGTGCCTTATTTATTTATTTATCAATTTATTGTACACAAAAAAAATACAAAAAACACAGAACATACCGTCGCATTAAAGGCAAAACCGACTATCTCGAAATTTTTGATGTTTTTACTTTTTTACACCATGCTGCTTAGTTTGGAATTCTCTATCTAGTGGTAAAACCGATTTCTGTCTGTGACCATTATGTACGAAGTTATCGAGTTCTAAAAACAGCTATTTGGTTGATTTGATTTGATTCGAGAAGATAAAAACCAAATTACCAGAGATAATCATAAACATTCCTCAAACATACCAGGCAAAATCAACAAACTGGTGATAGTTGATTTTGGCTGTCAATTATATCTTAATCTCGAGTTGTTATAAATACTATCGGGATATAATCGCTTTTTACTCTAGACTTGTGTGCACCATTCAGGCAATTTGAGAGGAAAACCAACTACTGCTATTTACCGTTTATTTGGTCACCAGTGTGTAGCCCGTAGGCTACAGGTAAATAATAGCTGGAGAGAACATGTTGTAGAGACTTCTTTATTTATTTATATACAAGGATGAGCGTAAAAGACAAACTCTAAAATAACAAGTTTAATTAATGTGGCGATGGGTGAAAGTAGATGAGCTAGGTGTAGGTAAATAGATGCAGGTAAATGGATGTAGGTAAATATATGTAGGTATATAGATATATGTACCTCTTTGAGTTCCTTGTTTTACAATAACGCCACTAACCGCAAATGTGTTGTGCGGTATCTGCCAGCGGCAGGTAAGATTGGCCTTATGGCCTAAAAAAATGACACAATACTGGGAATGCCACAACTAAAGTCGTCACAAATCCAATTTGATTTGATTTCAAATTTAAAATAATTCGAGATAGAAGAGGTTACTTGGAAAGGATATCGACGAAGAGTTTTCACTCTGCTACAGTACCCGGGGGGGGCAAGAGAAAAAAAAAATTACCCTTGGGTAATTTTTATTTTTGCGTGAAGTGGTTGAGATGAAATGATGTTAATTGGTATGAAATGCTGATTTTTGGCGTATGTTCTGAAATGCTGTGTGGTAAATAAGTGTGGTGTAAACGTTAATAAAATAAATAGAAGTTACTTTAAGTTAATCAAAATAAATTAATATTAAATGTAAGTGGTGAGTGATTAAAAATTTTGACTGTGTGTGATATCTACAGTGAGTATGTACAGAGTAGGAATTCGTCACCAAAAAAAAACGCTTAGTCCGAATTGGTGGAATGGCAACCAGGTATGGATGGTATCCGGCGAAGTGTCTGGATGTCCGATGGTAGAAGGGAGCCGGTGTAACAAGGTCGTGAAGCTCTTGAGGACACTCTCCGAAGTACAATCTGTAAAAAACCGACAAGCAGGCAACCTTGCGGCGATGTGCCAGGCTATGTCCACCAGTTTTATGTCGCATATGAGCCTCTTGGCCCTACGTTCCACCGAGTCAAGAGCGGCAAGTTGGTATTTGACTGAGCCATCCCAAAGGTGACTGCAATACTCCATGCAGGATCGGACTTATGCTTTGTAAAGAGTTAAAAGCTGTCCAGGCGTAAAGTATCGCTTCACTCTATTCAGGATGCCCAGCTTCTTAGCCGCCGTTTGAGCCTTGTACTCGATGGTCGCGCCGAAGTTTAGATTTGATGTCAACTCCATGCCTAGAAGCTCAAGCCTGTCAGTGACAGGGACAGATGTACCCCGAAAAGTAGGTGTCCAGTCGAAAGGACTCCTTTTTGCAGTGAAAAGACACGCTTGTGTTTTGGTGGCGTTGAATGAGACCAGATTGTCGTCGTCCCATTGGAAGACAAGGCTTAAGGTCAGATCTGTTCGCTCTACCATGGTCTTTCTTAACTAACGTATTTCATCCCCACTGGTTTCTGCACCTGTCAAGTATCTCTCTGAAACGGTATTATCATCTGCGTATCCAACAATACCATGCTGAAGGAGGTCATTGATGTGCAGCAGGAAAAGAGTTGCAGAGAGAACAGACCCCTGAGGAACTCCGGCATCAATAGCCATAAGGTCAGAAGAGCAGCCGTCAACGACTACTCTGATGGACCGTTCACTAAGGAAGTCTGAAATCCAAGTATAAAAATCTGCTGGGATGCCATAAGCAGGAAGCTTACTCAGCAGACTTGCATGCCAGACCCTGTCAAAGGCCTTCGTGAAACGGCAAGTGCTTCGCCGTGTTTCTCGATGGCTTCGCCCCAGCAGTGCGTGACATACACAAGAAGAGCTTGTGGGATAATTACGTTTCCAAACTATATTGCCAGGTTTAAAATCTAGGTTTTGACGATGTTTATTGTAGTTGGATGCGTTATTTTGGTGTATGGAGTGTAGTCGTGATTGTACTTTGTCGAAAATAGGAATAAGTTGGCCGAGATTTTCCGCATAAACATCTTTAGGCGCGAAGATGAGGTCGTCCGTGGTGTCCTTTTGGGAGTAAGTAGAACCACTCGGTACTAGTTCGCGACCGAATACTAGAAAGGCTGGGGTAAATTTGGTGGATTCGTTACATATGAGTTGATAGCAAATTGTATTTTATGGAGGTATTTGTCCCAGGTTCTGTGGTCATCATCGACAAATGATGCGACTGCCGTGATTATGGTTCTGTTGTATCTTTCGACAGTATTTACCTGAGGACAGTGAAGAGGTTGGAAATGTATGTGTGGTATTTTGTATGACTGAAACATGTCTGTTAGTTCTGAGCTTGTCATTTGGGGACCGTTGTTTAAAATGACTGTTTCAGGAATACCGTAGTGCATGAATAATAAGTCTTCTAGGATATGTCGGTTTGTTTGTTTGTTTTTAAACTAGAACAACCTTAAAAATGCCTAAAATATACAATAGTCCACTTTGCTTCTTAAGTGTCTATGTGCTTTACACAGCAAATCTAGAAGCAAATCCAACTTACTTTTGTTTATTTTTTAAATAACACCTTATTTTTTTACTTTATTTTGAGTGTTATAACATAAATATGATGCATACCTGTATAATGATAAGAAGACTACATACGGTACGTCTATGCTGGTTATTTACGAAGTTAAACCAGATTTTATGATCTAGAGGCAAAACAAACTATTTAGGGGTTAATTTTTAATACGAGGGTAATTGCGGATTAATTAAGAATATTATTTTAATAAGTATTTTACGACGTCTTTAACATTGAATCATAGAACAACTTGACTAAATATGGAAATACTAAACCAATCATTAATGACACAACTTAGTAAATAAACATTCGGATCAAATTTACTCATGATTTTACTTTGTGATTTTTGGCCTAGTTAGTTGGTTTTGCCTTTAATGCGACGATACTATATATTTTTTATCCTTTTCTTACAAAGGTCAGAGCTATGTGATCATCTGTGAATCGATTCTGTCAAGTCAACTAGAAGTGTCTTATATCAAAGTCTGATTCTGCATTAACAGGTTGCATGTAATTCGAGATATACTAAGTAAGCAGAAATACAACGATTGCACTGCTAAGGAATAAAATGTCTGCATTTTCAGATAAGGAAAACGCACACTAGTAGGTACTGACGCCTAGCTGAACAGACAAATTAAACAGTATTTTAAAAATATTAAAATCTATTAACTATATGTAAAATATTAGCTGCAAATATTTTTAGGGGTTAACCAGTCCATAAAACTATAGGTCGAAATATGATAATAATATGTGGACCTCCCATACAAACAAATCGGCCCGGTCGGTTGGAACATTTTGTATGGAAGGTCCAAATTGAAATTTTTAGTAATATCTATATATCTTCTAATATTTCTATCAAAGTTGGAATTTGCTTACGGGCATCACATCATGTACGTGTGATGGGATAAGACAAGTATGTCTGCGCCTTATTAATTCTGCGTGCTACGCGTGGACAAGAGTGCAATCGCACGTAGGTACGATATACGGATAGATAGGTGTGCGCGTGCCTTTAACCCTTATTTGGTAGAAGAAGGTTACACGTGTGTGGTTGTATCGAATTGGCGCCGGCAAACTCACGGCGGCGTCTGTAATTTTACACAATCGTAATTTTTATAATTGCTAACTTTTTTTGCAGGCAGTTAGTAAGAAGCCTTTTATGACATAGGCATGAAGTTGAAGAATTATAATCAAATGCTCGTGATAATAATAATAACGTCTGTTGTATTCCAAATAATAAACTTCTTCTTTATGTGTGAGATACAATTAGTTAACTTAGGCCTGTAGCTGTTCTTAGAAAAGTAGATAATATCTAAAAATAACACTAAATGATTTATGTACCCATTTCAATAGAAATAAAATGCCTAGAAAGGGCGGAATTTTAAATACCATTTCAAATAATTGCCCTAAAAAAATACACTTTTACTATACATGATCCATTTAGAGAAATATAATCTTTATGATGCTTCATAGACCTGCGGCGCCTTAAAGCCATTACTTCCACCATAAAATAAAAGCTCTATACACGAGCTTAGCACCTACTTGAACCTATAGGGTAACATGTGAACCGCAGGGTACATTCACCCCGCGTCTGGGTACAATGCACTATACTAGGCACTCAGTGCGATCGTTAAGAACTCATCAACAAAATAGAGTAATAGGGATAGTGGTCGTAAAATGAAATGTGGTGTTTTTCGTAAAAGAAGTGATTGTCATGCTCGGTAGCTAAAGTGTACGAAAAGTAAATGAATTAAAAAAGTTACTCTTATAAAAACAGAAGTTCACACCCATATCACGCGTATTATCCCTTGCGGGGTAGGCAGAGCGTAAATGGTTGCCAAAAACGGCCATTTACACCACGTTTGACAAATATTTGAGGGTCATTCGGAAAATTGTGTATCACCATAGAGACAGGGTGTCAGCCCATCGCCTAAAATTGCAATACACACCCTCGAGTCCCTTAGTCGCCTCTTAGGACTCCCACAGGAAAGAAATGGGGTGATGCTATTCTAAGCCGGCATCACACGACATATATAATGTGGTGTTTTTCGTAAAAGAAATGATTGGCATGCTTGTATGCTATATACATAGTGTAAGGGACAGCCCAGATAGGGTGCATTCGGACCATGAAACTGAATAACTTCCTATCAGAAAATATTTCAGGAAACGTCAATAAAATTTGGACTTCCCATAGTACATGCAGTCAGCTGATCGTAAAAGCGGGGCAGTATTGTGATCTTAGCTTAGAGTAAATAAAGTATAGTCACACCTCGGACACTGGCGCTCAAACGTATGAATCAAATGCGTTGCTACGCACACAGTCTAAGCTCGCGTAGGTGAACGCGGACCATGCTTGTGTGTGTGAGACAACATGTCAGCATAGTATAAAGAAGGGGGAAGTACCACAGAAAACAGAAAAGAGTTAGAATGGCGTTCTTCAGCTGTTCGTACGAGAACCAGCGTCGCCGATTTTTCCCCACCTTTCACCTATCACTACATCTCCAACTAATAAAGATGACGCTTACGCACACATAATCGCGGCCACTACGGCTTGCGTAAATTCAAAATAACCAATCACGCGCATGCACGCATACACGTGCCGGTTTTTATAGCTTATGTGTGAGTGACCATGTAAACTCAACTAGGGACACGGCTATCGATAAACTGTTATCGATATTGAATTATGAATTACACAATTGCATACAAAAGTCAGGTAGCAATATTAAAATAAATTATAATCATGTCTGTATACCTCACGGTGTAGGCAGAATGTCAACGGCTTATTCAAACCGTCATTATATAATTTCTGAACGAATAAAAGTGTGTTTTGCTGTAAAGATTTAATGTTTTACCCGCTTTCATAAAAGGAGGTTTATCAATTCGACACGTATTTATCTACACTAATATAATAAAGAGGAAAGATTTGTTTTTTTTTGTATGTAGGTATGTAATCGATAAACTCCGGAACTACTAAACCGATTTCAAAAATTCTTTTACTATTAAAAAGCTACGACATACTTGAGTAATATAAGCTACTTTTCACCACAAGAAAATGCCTTATTCCGATGGGAAAACGATAAGAAGCGAGAAAACGGGGAAATATAGCGAATATTACCCAAATTAGCCAAACAGCTCAACGGATCATCGCGAAATTTGGCACTTAAATTGCTTTTATATCAGAGATGGATATGAACTACATTTTGTCAGCACTTGAGGATCTGGAGTACCTGATGGAGGACATCAGGAGCATGGCTAAACTATATGAGATATGAAAATGGCTTCATAGCAAAAGTTGTTCAGCATGATGGGCCGCTTTTACTGGCACATGGTCATCGAGGATCTGGAGTACCTGATATAATCCACAAGATCCCATCCAAACTATATGAGATACGAAAATAGCTTCATAGCAAAAGTTAACTAAAAACGTTCTCTTCCAGACAGTCGCTTTTATCTGTCTACCCTACTACCCTATTCTCCCCTACTGAACTAAAGTGATACTTACATATGATATGACTGTATGGATACTACTTTTTTAAGTGGTATTGCACCGTCTAATAAATATATGGGGGGGGGGGGTGATCACGTATGCGAGGACATTTCTCAAATCTTTAACTCTCGCTCTAGCTTAAAAAACCAATATACATACGTATACCTCTTTTTCGAAGGCGCTTGAAATTATGATCGCCACTTTTGCGATATTTCAAAGATATTTTTATTATTTATTGCGTGCACAATTTATAAAATTTATCTTGACCCATTAACATTAACATTACTTAAGACCTTCGCTTTTAATATAACTTCGAAAACATATCGATATCATTTTACACTACGCCCAACACTAGAACTGATACCGGGCCGCAGCGGAGTACATTGCGTGTTCGAACTGAAGTGGTAGAAATAACGAGCGCACGCAGCCCGCAATGTATGATTTTTGTGACAGGAATTATTTGAATGACAATTTGAGACATTTTTGCTTAATTATCGTAAAAATAAGAAGGTTTTTTGCTTCCCGGTGGAAAGAAATGCCTCCTTTTTGAACACTACAGCGTTGACTTCTTAATCTACAAGTAATTATTGCACAACTCGGCATTATCACTTAATTTTGTACGTTGCGCGTCACAGTAGTTTCCTCCGTTGGAGCACGCGGGTGAGTGATCGACGCGATTGCGTGTTTGCGAGTAAATATGAGCAGATGCTCAAAATCGTGGCGCGCCTGCCCCGCCCACATCGCCATTCTAACTCTTTTCTGTTTTCTGTGGGAAGTACGTTATCTTCATACAAACGCACCGCGCGCGGCTTGTATGTGTGCGCGATAGTACCTATGAGTCGCCGCACGCACACGCGGACAAATCTCGGAGGGGTTCGGACTGCGCTTTGACGGGGCCGCCAGAGTCGACACCGCGCGACGAGTCACGGTCACGCGTCACGATGTAATAGTAAGGCGAATCCACGATTGTAAAATGGCTGATTATCGCAAAAGAAAGTAATAATTTTTACTGCCCAAATAAAAAGGAGTATAATGTTTTAAAAATTCATGTATGTATTTATGGAAGGATCCTTACATTATCCTGAGTGTCATAGGCTAGGCTTTATTTCAGAAAGCAGTCGTGTTTTTTTAAATTTTAATGTTTTATGCTTGTTGTGTGTTTGAATGTTTGAATTATACGTCAACTCCAGATTTGTCACTTTTACCTATTACCTACTGACCAGAAAAGGTACCTAAGGACGAGGAATTAATTTGTTTTAACATGATACATTATATTAACTTTGTTAAACTCGATGATGAGATTGATTAGTTGTCTATTTGCTGTTATTATTGCTTTACTATTGGTCAGGCAAAATATTAAGGTTCCAAGTTCGGAAACTGCTGAACCAAACAACGCTCGGCGAACAAGGATTCATTGATGGATTAATGATCATCACTGTGTTAGTTTTATTTAACAGAGACGACATTCTCAACCAACACCACCCCGCACATCTGCTGGCCGTTCTTTGGGAAACATGCCACACATTGTCTCATGTTTCTCAAACAAGATTCTTTCTTTTATTAGATAGGTTTCATCATCGTTTGGTAAGGTAAAAGGGACCAAGAGACCTTGGTTGGCACAATACAATTTAAAAATGCAATTGCTCGACGCTTGCCAATTCCTAGGACCTGAATAGAAATTTCGTTAAAAGTGGCAACCCTAAGAGAGTAGGCAATTATAGCGCGGATTAGGCCGGAGTTGGCCTACTTCCTCCCTTCTTTATACTATGATGTCAGGGTTGCCGCCATTTTGCGTTCGCGAATCGGGAATGCAATGTGCGGCAGTATGAAATGACCTTCGTCGTCGCGTCCTTGCTTAGCCGGTGTCTGAGCGTCCTCCGAGCGCGGGTGGGCGGCGCTTGTAGGGGGAGGCAGGGAGTGACCATACTGTACGCTAGTACTATTAATTATACTGTGGTATAATACCCAAGTTGGGTACTATATACTCTAAGGATCTTAGTTAAGCAGGAAAGTTAGCAACCTCGGGTAATTTTTTATATTTTGCTTTTTTTCGTAGTTTTATTTATTGATTCGTATTTCGACCGTCAATTTTCCTTGAAGAAAATTGTTCAGTTTCATGGGCTAGTTTACCCAGTTTTTGCAGCTAATGTTTTTACATCCTGTAGTGAGACGAGATTTTTTCTGAAACTGCTCTGTAATATTTGTCAGACGTGGCGATCGCGACCGGTTTTTTACGGCCGTGTAAGCTCTGCCTCCCCCGCAAGGGATCAAGGCATGATGTATGTACGTCTATTATTTTCATGTTATTTAAAAGAAAAACTTCAGTTTCATTTCCATGGTTTTACCCTGCTAATCGCCTTCATAACCGATTGGACATGCACAGGTTCACAATAAAATTGTTCTCGTTTCTATGGCACGTTATTTGAATAAAATACTTCAAAACGAACTATAAAACAACTATCGATACTGTCTGTTCACGTATTCACTACAAAAAAATTTACTTGTTGCTTTGATGTGAAATACACATTAATTTCTAACAAAGACAGATAAACATAAAAACGACGCAACACGAAGAACATCTGTTTTTAAACCTCACAAAGATTACATACATACATACATCAACCTATTGCAGTCAACTGCTGGACGTAGGCCTCCCCCAGGGTACGCCATAGGGCACGATTTCCCGTTTTCGCCATCCAGTCGCTACCAGCCGCCTTCTTTAAGTCATCTGTCCATCTGGCCGGAGGTCGTCCAACACTAAGCTTGCCGAGGCGTGGCCTCCACTCGAGAACCCGCTTACTCCACCGTCCGTCGGTTCTACGACAAATGCATGTGTCCAGCCCACTGCCACTTCAGTAATAGAAAAAAAAAACAAATCACAATACTCGTAATACCTACTCGTATCGTTAACATTTGGGGCAAAGCAAAACTATCTCACTGGTTTGGACTGCCTGTAGAATGCTACCAATAATATAATTTTACAAAGATTATGGGAAATAAATAAAAGTTTAGGTATGTTTTAGGTAGTATTGGTAAATAGGTAAGTAGCAAAAATCGCGTGGAGTTTCATCCGCTTGGTAAAGTTTAGAATCCCACAATTTTCGATTTGCAAGTCTATACACTGTAAATTATAGGATGATTCCATTGGCAGCAGGTAGCTAGATAGGAAACCAATTGAACGAGGAAAGGATAAACGAAAAATTTTATGAATATGACATCTGTCACAGAACTGAAGCTATATTTAAAGTACTATGACTTGTTATATTATGACTTGGTCTGAAAATATTTGATGTCATATTTATACGAGTAGGTACTTACTAATGTTATTATTAGATTATGTTATACTTGATTTATCCGTCAACTTACTCCACAAACACAATCCCAAGGTCAAAACTTAAAAAAATAAGTATAATGCTAAATGTTTTTTTATAATAACGGCTCAATAGTAAATTCATAATTAAAAACATCTGCTTATGTGCTGTGAGTTTTGCTAATATCAAATAAATTAATAAGCAGGTAAATGAACTTCAAAAGTCACCTTACCCATTGCTATAGCGTGGATAAAAATCCGCAAGGATTTGGGCATGGCAGTTGGCGTGTCTGTTCGTTATTTGGTCGCAGTACCGTTATTACCTCGAAAAGCACGGTGCAAAGCTCGCCCGACAATGCTGTTCGGAATAAAAATACAATGAATATAAATCCTCAACTTAAGATTTTAGTTTAAAAACAGTTTGAATACGATTCTAACGGCGTTAGTCGTGATTTCTGCTAAATGATAAAAGGATTTTACTTATCTACAAACGGTCTAGTTTCGAACCAATTATATCCGCTTTGAAACTTTCTGTTTTTCTTTTAGTTGGCCGCGTTCGCGTGGTTTTAGGCCCACCCTTTGTTCTGTCTGGCAATAAAGTTTATAATAAAATAAGTAATATACAATAGCAAACTCGGCACTAATGCGCCACTCAGACATGCTTTAAACAAGATCACTGAGACTAAATAATAATCTGGTAAATAAATAGTATTAAATTTTACTAGTGACCGTAACCGAAAACTCGGAACATTGGTGGTAAGGAACAACTTTCCTCAAGGAAGCCCATACAAAATGTACCAGCCGACGAAGTCAATGCGAATGGAAGGTCAAAAAAATATTCATATTTCCTTAGAAAAGTTGTTCTTTATCACCAGCCCGTCCTAAGTTTTCGGTATCGATCACTAGTAAATAAATAAATATTCACCTTACAGTAAACCCTATAGTTGTTCTACTCAATTCGATAAAATTATGAGTCAGGATCATTGATCTACAACAACCCTAGATTACGCGCGTACGCTCAAAAGGTGGGCCGGTAAAGTAGTGCACAATTTGCAAGCGAGCACTTCTTTCCCACAGTGCGTGGCTGGCCGCGAAACTGTTAACATGACCAAGTACGGGCTAACAAATAAGGCTGAATTCAATAGATTATGGTGAGGTTCGTTGTGATATTTTGAATCAGGCGGACGCAATGAATCTATAAATCGCTATGTATGACTGTATAGTTCAGTAGGTGACAAAATCTTAGCGTAATTTTGTATGAGGCGCTAAATCTAGGGTTGTTGTAGATCAATGGTCAGGATCTTTATGAAAGTTTCACTAAGCTTCTCCAAAACAGGTTTTCTCGCGAACTAAAAATGCATACGCGAGTTATTGTACGAGATAGATACATAGGTACATGTTATATTGTGATGATAAAGACTATTTATAAATATAACTGCTATAGTGTGTAATTTTGAATATCAAGTAGGCTCGCTGTTATTTTTGCTAACCTATACTATTTTGCAGCTAATGCAGCTCGTGTAATCTAAATAAACTTCCAGTAGGTACATTGTAAGCCATGTACTATTATTTTTCTACCCGTGGGTGTCATAAAAAGCGGCTAAAGAATAAATCTAAGGAATGGGCAGCAGCTTTCACTCTACCTTACCATACCTTGCACTGCACGCGCCAATTCGCCTTTCATGAGCGAGGCCCATGTCCATCAGTGGACTGTTGTGACTGAAAAGTTAGTAGATTATTTTATATAACTACTCGTATTTTAAGTAACACTTAAATATGTAGGACTGAGCATTGAGCTCTATTATGAAAACATATAGAAGTTTCAAGTCAGGTTAAAATATTACTACCTACACTATTTTATGAAGCTGCCTTTTGACCTTAGTTACCTCGTAAAACCTTCGATGTGTGAAATTTTAATTGTATTTATGACATACCTAAGTTATGTTCCATGGTACTCGAAGTATGTAATTGTCCGAAACAATAGGTATCTTCCTCGTACCCTATACCTCGTAGATCATCCAAAACCGTTTCATGCGTAAGGCTACCGGGGCGCCCTGGTACCTGCGGGACACCAACCTCCATATCGACTTAAGTATCGCTACCATTAAAGCCCATATAAAGGGAGCGTCTCGTCGTTTCTTCGACAACGCTCTCCATCATAAAAACCCCTTAATAGTTGCCGCGACCAACTACTTCCCTTAACCAACCTCGCGTCTCATACGCCGTCCCAGACACGTCCTTTCGGTTGATGATGACGACATCACAGTAGCTGCTGCGTGCCACCATTGCGAGGAGATCACACTCCACAAGCTTTTCAAGCAACCGACGTCCCCGCCGGTGGGGGCGCGGAGATCCCTCATTTGTTTCCGGGTAGATTTAGTTCGATCCGTTCATCCCAGAACAACTCCTAACAACACCTTGTTTGAACAACCACACTAACTTCACCGGGTGAGCTCCTGATCCCCATCTGATGCAGATCATGACGTGAAAGGTCAAGTTTGTATGAGGGATCAATGCCCTTTTTCACGAGATTAATTCAAAACAGAACCTAGAAATAAAATAAAGAATGCCTAAAGACTTACATACTTGTAGATACTTACCAAAGAGGAAATATCATGCGGAAGTTGATGGCAATCTCACGACAAACATGGCTTGCATAGAAAATGTACGAGAGGACGTTGGACAGTTTGTATCCGGTATATTGTATGTTATGATAAATAGGTCTTAAGAGGAATGCATTTCGCTTAACAATGTTGTACAGTCTACCTCACGTCTGGTAAGAGTCTTAATAGACGTGACCTAGACTGTACAAGTGTCTTACCGTAAGACACTCGAACCTCCGATCTTATGCGCGCGACAGAAGAAGGCTCCAAAGCCCAAATTGTCTAACCCAGCTTAAGTTGACTAGAAGAAATGCAAAATAAATATAACAAAACCACCAGTTTTCATTCTATTACAACAATTGAAACATACATATATTCATACATATAATCACGCCTTTTTCCCATAGGGGTAGGCAGAGACTACATCTTTCCACTTGCTACGATCCTGACACACCTCTTTTGCTTCTTCAACATGTATCAACCTTTTCATACCTGCTCGTCGGTTTAGGGTACTCTTGACCTGACCTTACTTTAGAACGTCCCCGATGAAAATATTGATAATGATATGGGATCTTATTATCTAATATTATTTAGCCATCAGGATCCCACTGCTGCGCAAAGGCCTCGCTGCCCTTCTGCCATGCCATGCCATCTGCTACGTGGGATACCAAAACCTTCTTTTCTGTTTCTTTTTAAGATATTCATTGACTGAGTTAATGTGTTAAGATGTATTGCGGTATTTTTCTCACACTAACAACCTGTTTTTCTTTGTGGGATATATCTTGTAATAATGAAACTACAAAAATACTATATTTACTTACGATACACCAAAGCCAAGTTTAATTAACACTATGAAGTCGCTGAAGTTATGCTCTTCTACTTCTTACACAATAGTATATTTTAATGTTTTTCATAAACATTCCGTTTTCCTGTGGTTTTGTGTACTTTTCCTACGAAACTGAGCTAATATTTATCTCAGACGTCTGTTTCGAGGAAAATAGTGTGTTTACCGTTGTAAATATTCGCAATACGTCCTATAAATAAACACAAAGATCACGACTATATCCCCTGCGGGTTAACAAGCGCGTAAAAGGCAATAAAAAACGAAATTTTATCCCACCTCTGACAAACAATTGAGAGTCATTCAGGAATTGTGTATCGCTATAGTGATAGGTTGTAAGACTGTCGCCTTAAATTACATTACATATTGTTCCTCGAGTCTCTAAGTCGGGTCGGATACCCACGGGAAAGAAATGGGGTGATGCTATTCTTAGCCGAGATCACACGTCCCTATACATACACCTACACGGCATATTCTATTTTTAAACATAGTATACATACCTACACATACAATTCCGTCAAATGCCTTCGATAAACCTCATAATTGTCTCGATGACATAATTCCGCATTAATATAAATGCATTCATTATTTATAATTATGCTTAATAACTTAGGGACATAGGGACAATACCAATATATTTGAAAAAAATAAAACATAAACTTCTTTCTGGCTTCTTGTCTGTCCTCGACCATTATGAAAGCGTAACATGTTCTACCTACATTATCGCTGATGCTCAATTTTTAATATCTCTTGATTCCTGTTAATCAAAAAAAGTCACTTAGATTCAAAAATTCAAAAGTTTATTTGCAATAAACATGTATTGTATAGGTATGTGTGATGCCTACTTTGAATGGCTGTGTGATGCCGGCTTTCAATAACATCACCCCAATTATTGCAATTTTAGGCGATGATGGGCTGACCACCTGTCTCTATGGCGATACACAATTTACTAAATGACCCTCAAATGTTTGTTAGACGTGGCGTAAGTCAGGTTTTTTTGCGGCCGTTTACGCTCTGACTACCCCGCAAGGGATAATAGGCGTGATTTGTGTGTGTGTATGTACAAACATGTTTCGCCATCTTAAGAAATTGCATGCAAATATTAGTAAGTTGGTCGGCGGGCCATTCTCAGCTTTAAATTTGCAAGAGGCGGGCCCCAGAGGCATTTCAGTTGCCGAATATTTAACTGTTGCTATCGAATCGACGAAGGAGAAGCTTTAAGACCATAAAATAACTCAATTTTAAACGAACCTTGTCTTGAAAAAAACCCCGCAACCGCAGTCGACGCGGCGGTGATTCCCACGGTATCGTGTCGTATCGATTTGCGTGCAAATTGCGAATGCGGTACAATTTGGTGCACGGCGCCATATCGATTTACTGGTAATACGAACCAGCCTTGTTTAGTCTAGCTACTTACACGCACCAGCAACCCACCTAGGTAAATGAATCTTCTTCACCGAGTCAGATATCGATTCAATCAATGAAAATGTTGATTGCAATTGCGATCGTAAAAACCAAACTAAGCGATAAATGGAATGGGCAGCTGCGTTACTTGTGTAAGCAATTTCTTGCACTGCGCTCGACAATCCGCTTGCCAATCGTGGTGAGTATGGCAACACCCCTCTATAAGAAGAGGCCCATGTCTAGCAGTCGACTGTTGTGGCTGTTAATGTTATGTATGTTATAGAAATGAAGATGCGTCCCGACGTGATGTGATCTGGAAATTTCACACAATAATAATAATGTTAATTATATGTTGTATTTAATGTCAATCATGCCTTCGTGTTCCTTTAGCCGGGAATCAAACCAAGTGCTCCAGATTTCTCTAGACCCCGTACAACTTCCAGTAGTATATCGGGTGAAATTTTACTTGTTTCTTATCCCCAGCCTGTCTTGAGTTCTCGCTATTGGTCACTAGTAAAATTTCACCCTATATGCCTTATTGCCCAACATAGTAATATGCAGTAAAATGCAATCTTATATATCTCGATGATATCTCGTGACTGCCGTGGCCTCTTAGTATTTCGTGATGTTCATAGCAAGTTACATAACCCTCTTTTGGTTTAAGAACCAAAATTCTGCTTTGCTTAAGATGCTAGAGTTTCAAAATATAGCACTGCAATGTTTTTAAAGTTGTTAAGAACATGACGATATAAACTAAGCTTAAGTGGTATTGGGCTGATCACGTTTGTCGTATGCCAGACGAATTGTGGGCAAAAATAACAACTTTGTGGCAACCACCCACATCGAGACGACGCCGCGGAAGACCCCGTCGTAGGTGGCGAGACGAGCTAGATGCCTTTAGCAAAGACTGGCACTCGGAGGCCCAGAGCACACCTCGGACACTCCATACAGCGGACTCTTTACAGACAACTGTCATTTCTACATGTGCATGTGTGGGTGATCACAGATGTATGAGTGCAGGGTTGGAATGCATATTTTTATACCCAACCTGATGAATACATGCAGTAACTACCAAAGAGGATGTAACATGCCTAACGCTAGTTTCTACTTAATTCTCCACTGGTATTTTGACATTTCTCGGGTGAGGGCGGGTCGGGGGCTGGGGTGCGGGGAGGTGAGTGTCCGTTCTGTATGTATAATATATACTACACACTATTGGTTATTCTGTGCTCAGAGTAGAACAGGATGGAAAGAGAAGAGGGAGGTCTTTGCCCAGCAGTTTAACGATGTAGGCTAATTAAGATAAGATAAGTTGAGGACATGAAAATAAAGTTGTATTTTCCTTGTTTCAGATGCGCCAAATGATGCGAATTACATGATATGCGGTGTGGTGATTGCAATGGCCCTGGTTGGGCTCATCATAGTGCTCCTGGCACTTACCATTAAGTAAGTATTACGTCACTGATCATCATTGTAAGTAAGTAATTGAAGGATAAAAATTAAGTACTGTTTTTCAGGCCGTCACAGTCTAGTTGTTAATAGAAACGGCCGTTCGGTTTTTTTTTTGACCACTTGCAAAACTTTCAAGCGCGAGCAGGATTTGAACCTGCGACTTTCGCATTACTAGTAGCGACGCCTCTTCCATCTGGAAGAGCTGCGGTAGCCCAGATGGAAGAGGCGTCGCCACTAGTAACGCGAAAGTCGCAGGTTTAAATCCTGCCTGCGCTTGAAAATTTTGCAAGTTTTCAAAAATTTAATACCTAACACGGGAAGTGTATTTAAATTTGGTATTCAATATACTTAGCGACATCAAAAATTTATACATAATTATTAATGAATTCCAGTCATAAAAATATCCAACTACACAACTATGAAAAAGACTCCTATGAAAATAGGTCTCTATAAATAATAAAAACATAATAATGTCCACATTTGACACATAACATAGTATACTAAAGGTATGTCAAGTAGCAACAGTGTAGCTTAGACCTTGCCTCATCTGTGCGAGGTAAATTTATATACCGTCTTCTACTATAACGGGACAGGGAATACGAGTAAGTTGCTCAGCGCCACAGAAATTATCATACAGATGAGAAACAAGAATCCTTTATGAAGCTATGAGTGGCTTCTAGCGATTAAGAGCAACCGTGTGCAACTGGTTGTAAACTTATGCCATCGTAAAAATATAAATAGCTCTTTATTGAACAGTTTCTACTGCAGTTTATGAGCTACCCATGTACTTCAAGTAAATGGTACCGAGACGAATTTTGACTGGGCCGATGGCATGGCGTAGCGGATAGTATCCCAGCCTGCTACGCCGAGGGTCGTGGGTTCGATCCCCACAACACAAATATTTGTTAAGTCATTTCCAGATATTTGTGTTTAGTCTGGGTGTTTCTATGTATTTATTTACAAAAAAAGTATATATTATGTATTCATATCAGCTATCTAGTTCCCATCGTACAAGCTTTGCTTAGTTTGGGACTAGATAGCGCTGTGTGAATTGTTCAGGATATTTACTATTATGATTTTCTAATTGTTTCCTACAAAAGCTGGCACCCAACCCAAAAACAGATGTTTAAATTTTCCATCCAAACACTAGATCTGGCTGGGAATCTAACCCGGAACCTTAAAGCAGTCCTAAGTAAGTACAAAATACTACACCACATTTTAATGGAACCTCAGATGACTCAATTATGAATAACAACTTCATATCTATCTACACGGGTGAAATCAACTCTGCACAAGATTAATTTGGCAATAAAGATTTCATAGTTTGCGGAAAAATTAAAGCTAATCTTTTTACAACAGCACGCACGCCTCACGGTAGGTACGCCACGGCACATGCTGGCGTTTATAATGTAAACAGACAACGTAAGAAAAGTAATTATTATGATTGAAAACTAGATTAGGATGATGGATGCTGGCAGGAAATCAGAACTCGCTGTGAAGTTTGCGCCAAATCTTTGTTTGCAAAGCCATTTTAAAATGTAGGGTTTTATTACTGGGGCATAGGTACACAAACTTTGTAAAGTGATTGTACTCGTGACATTATACAAGTTTTTCTATACGAGGCCTCTTTCTTCTTCTTTTGTATGGGATACCGAGTCGTCCAACAAACGATGAACCCTAGTGTCAGAGATTTTCAACCGCCCACTATTGCTAGTAGACCTCTGACATGGTTGTGTAACGACCGCCGTCTAAGTAATCACAGACAGCAACCGGGACCGACAGCTTAAAGTCCGAAGCACGGGAACACCGAAGAAATAGAAAGAGTTGTTTCAGACACTAATTCAGTCGGGTATTTTGGTATTAGTTTTATAATATGACTTAAAGTAAACAAAGCTTAAATTTTTCACAATTTCAATGATAACCTAAAAAAAATACATTAAGATGAGTGTTACTAATCATCTGACAAAGTTTGCGTACTAATGCACTCACCATGGTAAACCACCGTAGACGTAACCTGAGGTATACCACACAGCCTGCGGGTGATCCCATATCTATCTAAATCTGTCATTACATCTACGGTTACATGAAACCATGAGCAATTCAGCACAACCATCAGTATGTCATTTTACACCTTATGTGTCAGTCTTTGAGTGTCCGAGCTGGTTGCCATGAAGCAACAGCTAAACGACACCGAACGTAGCGGGTCTGTCTCCGATAACAGAACTTTAATATTTCTCAAAGTTTTCTAAGAAATCCTGTGCGAATTTTATATGGTCAGAAATTTTATCAACGAGAAACGATATAGTCAACGAGAAAAGAAGTGGAGTTCCTAAATTTACTTTGACAAAAGTGTACGACGAAAAAGTGTAGTTTCTGGAATACATTAGAAGATTTGAGGTTAGAGGGTCTAGATGTCATGTTTGTTTTCTGCTTTTACTTGGTAATTGAGAATCTGTTTCGTTCTGCAGACCTATTGACACAAAAGTCTACTTACATAAACATTAAGGCCATTCCTATTTATCAGACTGAACTGCAAACTATCAATCGTCATATTTTTCGACTCTTACCCAATAACTATGACTGTACGCATAACTAAAAGAAGTAGAATAATTTTATTGTATGAAAAAGAAATAAAGAAGGCCGCCTTGTTGTACCTACTTCACATATTTCTATGTTAAGAATGTTATTTGTTTTTTTTTTATATGTGCAATAAAGAATTTTATTATTTTATTATTATTATTATTATAAAGAAGACATAAACATAGAAACTAGGGAAAACTTAGGCTATATAAGTTTATAGCCTACTAACTATTTTGCCTAATCAAAAAGTCCCCTTGCGAGCCAATTATGCTGGCCATGTTCCCTTTATGAAATGTTTAAAAAACAATTTAAATTTCGAGAAAAGACTGTACATGCAATGAAATGCTTGGCAACCTTGGTGTGCGATAAAATTTAGCTATAATTTATCGGTAGGTGCATGCAGCCATCCATTAGTATAAAATACTTGACCAGTACAATAGCCTAATAACTAAATAAGTATGACGATAGCATCCAAGGTATAAGAACGGCGGGACACGTCAAGGATTTCTTGTATCTGTACAAGTAGGTACCCAGAACAGAAATAAAAATTATAGGCACTTGATTGTGAAGCTAGTTCTAACTTTTGCATTTTTTTAAATCTATTTGAGAAGATAATGATAAATTTGTGAAGACTTTCTATAGTAATAGTAGTACTTAACAAATTTTTGTCAACTTTTGTTCATGAGCTAGTCCATGCAGTACTTATTTTTCAGTAACTTTCTATTTGTATTGTATCAGCTATCTAGTTTCCATAGTACAAGCCTTAGTCTAGACGGTGCTGTGTGAATTGCCCAGGAAACTTTAATTATTTATTTGTATTTAAACATTTATTTCGCAAATTTTTTGCATGCTATTGGTGTTTAATTACCAAGTCCATTATCAGAGTTACACACTAATACTTTTTGTCATATTTCTAAGTAATGATTAAGTTGTTACATAAATGCTGGGAGGTTTGTTTTTCTTTACATCATTAGGCAAGTAGGTGAAATACCTGTACATAGTTAACTACTTACCTACTGATATGAGAAATCGCTAACTTGCACAGTTTAGTAATAGGTACATCATTATTTCAAATATTTCAATGTCGATAAACACGTAGAAGCAATAATGTGAAATTGAGAAATCGCAAAACTTGCATTTTAGCAACAAAAATATTATGCACTGAGCACAGCATTGACAGTTATTTTAAAATTTCATAGCCCTCTTGTAAGCAGCGATTACACCTACCCTAAGTTTTTTTAAAGTGCAACATTACAACAAATTGAAGAGAACCAGCAATGCCGAATGTATGCTGAATCGGGACGTGTGATCGCATCTTTAGAATACGAATTAATTATTAAAATGAGGGTATTACAACAAGATGCCAAAATAGTTTCCTTTCAAACACCTTCTTTTTTATTATTTTCGCCGTCACCCGCAATGCAGCTTTCAAGATTAGTTTGGGTGTGTCATCGAATAGGCGTAGATTAATCCAGTGATTATCGGTGAAGAACAAGATAAGTCAA
This sequence comes from Tuta absoluta, assembly GCA_027580185.1. Classification (NCBI taxonomy): domain Eukaryota; kingdom Metazoa; phylum Arthropoda; class Insecta; order Lepidoptera; family Gelechiidae; genus Tuta; species Tuta absoluta. The sequence continues at coordinate 5,207,434 of JAQAHW010000004.1, forward strand.
TTTTAAAACAAATCGTTCCTTTTTTGAATAGTTGTAATTCTAATACCGTTGACGAACAACCTAGAAGTAGCGTTGTTATAAATTTTTACTACGGGAAGAAAAAAAGTTAAAAAAGTGCATGCAGTTTGGCTTTTCGTTGTCTTCCTGGAGAGACATTGAATAAGCCAACAGTGACAAACGCAAATCGTTTATTTTGTGTAAAAACTTTCAAAAACTTGTAAAACTATAAAATAATTTGACACGATGATTCTCTCCGACGTGAAAGATACCATCAAGAAAATTATGAAGAAAATGTAAGTACCTTCTCCTACCTACCCAACTGGTTTATATTGATTAAACATCGTAACTTAATTGCATAATTATAAATTACAGTCTGTAATTGTCACAGACCAATTAACTCCGCGCGCGCCCCTGACATCGAATGACGTTTCAGTGCTCCTCTGTGGTAATTGTCAAATTTGCTATGTTAATACATACATACACATATCACGTCTAGAATCTCTTGCGGGGTAGACAGAGCGTTAACGGCCACAAGAAACGGACATTTATGCCACATCTGACAAATAGTTGAGAGTTTTTCGGAAAATTGTGTATCGCCATAGTAACAGGTTGCCAGCCCATCGCCTAAAATTGCAATACACACCGTCGAATCCCTTAGTCGCTTCGTACGACACCCACGGGTAAAAAATGGGGTGATGCTATTCTAAGCCGACAGCACAAGTTACATTGAAACGTTTTTATTGATTAAACAACGTAATTCAATTGCATAAATAAAAATTACAGCACGGCCCTGACATCGAATGACGCTTCCGGTGCTCTGTGGTTATTGTCAAATTTTCTACTTGTTAATTCAACATTTCATCTAAAACGTCACATTGAGGCAAGATCTACCATAACAAGGGGCAGTCAGAATTGCCTTCTTTTCTGAACCGCCCTGGGGTCACATGATAACAGAAAAAATGCGTTAAATAAGGCTATGGCAGTATCGACCTTTTTGTTTAAATAAATTGTTAGAACGGACCATGTAATACCAAGTATTTTTTCATAGTAAAAAACCCGGATTTATGCTTATATGTATTGTAAAACTAATACTTACCATTAACATTGTCAATGTTCAGATAATTATGGCTTTGAATATTTCAAAACTTTGCTAGTAAGGGTCAGTGTAGACCTAGCACCTGTAAAGACCGTAAAATGACCAAAAGTCAGTTAAAAATGAGGTCCTTATTTATTTAAGTCTTTATTGCACACAAGATAAAACACAGGACAACACCATTTAAGAAAAACAACACAACACGTACTACTTATTTCTAAAAAGAAATCTCTTCCAGCTGTCCTACAGTAGAGAGATAGCATAATGTGAGGCTGATAAATCATGCACAATTTTACATAATGTATACTTATATATACGCATAAATAAATATACCTAACACAATTATACTACATATATTAACAAATAAAATAAACACACATACATACGACACAACTAAAACGAATTAATTTGACAGTGAATGAATGCTCTTTAACTCTTTTCTTGAAGACTAAGACTGTACTGTCACGTACTTACAATTTATAATGTAAGTAGAGCTTGAACGATTCAAAAGTTGCCTCTAGAACTAGTCTCAATTTCATGTATGTTTTAATAGACTTCATTTGGAAGTGCGCGCGTTTTCGTATACTTAGGTGTGCGCTGAGCCTGTGGCGTTTTATACTAACAAGATCAGACTTATACTGGTTTAAATTGGTTTGCGGCAGCGAATTTTAGTTTTAATTCGCAATTGGTCGTTATTTGAACGACAAATGGTGTTTCCTCATCAGTGGCAACTCGTGATGCTATAATTTTTCCATGTCCATTACTGTCCTTGCTGCTAATTATATAAATTATTATCCTGGTATTATATATTCTGCGTTATTCCCAAAGAGAATATGAAATAAATCTACCATCTGCATTATATTATATTTTTAAATGTAATGAACTATAATTCTATTCCCTTATTTTATCCCAGTTCATCATTTCTTGAAGATTATTTCTTGTGATTCTGTGTCTTAATGCCAATCAGGCGTTCACTTCATCTTATATTATCATCAAATTTACGAATTGCTAAGTGATGCCGGCTTAGAATAGCATCACTAACATTTCTTTCCCGTGGGAGTCGTAAGGAGCGTTTAAGGGACTCGAGGGCGTGTTTTGCAATTTTAGGCGATGGGCTGATAAACTGCCACTAAGGTGATACACAATTCTCCGTATAACTCAAATATTTGTCAACGAGGCGTAAATGCCCGTATTTTGAGGCCGTTTACGCTCTGCTTACCCTGCAAGGAATAATAGGCGTGATATGTGTATTTATGTCAATTTACATAGTGTAAACCTAGGTACTCATATTTTGCCTATATTTTAAACTCGCGCAGATATTACCTATGTAATTTGTTACAAACGTAGTTGCTGGGTATACTTACTTATTTTAATACGTTTAATTTGTCATTGTGCCAACGAAAGCCACGCGTGGTACAATACCTGTTGGTATTAATCCATATCGAACGAATTACGTCAATGTACAATTTTATATTATTGTGGTTAATTATATTTAGAAACTATTAAATGCTATTAAAGTTATAATGGTATACGAGCCAAGCCCTCTCTCACGGTCAATGCTAGACTTTGGAATGGTGCCAAATTTCGCCGTCTGGCTTGCAGCGACGCTTTTGAATTTCATTATTAGTGAATTCGCTTCAATTTACGGAATTAACTCGTATTATTTGGTTGATATTATGATAGATACCTTCAAAAAAAGAATTAAAGAGACTTACACTCCTAACAGGTCGTCATAAATTTAGAATGGATGGTCATTTATTCTTTTAATTTCATTTTCTCTTGGTTAATGTTTATTGGTAGGTACCAAGATAGGTATCTATTACTCACTTATATAACTAGCTTCAATTTATCTACATTATTTCATCCTGTAGACGTCATATTTCCCGTTATCAATTATCGATATCTGTTATCAAAGATTTTTCGTAGTTCGGAGGGTATATCCTACATTGATAAATGCAAAAATTTATATGTTTGTTAGTTACTTCTTCACGCAAAAACTACGGAACCAATTGTAATGAAATTTGGAAGGAAGGTATGGAACACGTATGGAAGGTAACATGGATAGTTTTTATCAGCACCTATGCAGGCAACAGCTAGTACCTATAGGTATAATAAAACAAATGTTTTTTTAATAAAAATGAAACGTGTCGGATTTTCATTTCGTAAGCCAAGAAGTATTCTGTGAATCGTTACAGATCACTGAAGAAGCCATAGGTAGTCACTACATTCCGAATATATGGACTACTAGCTGATACCCGCGGCGTTCCCCGCATAAGTGGTGACAAAAACTATCCTATGTGTTAATCCATGTTACCTTCTATATGTGTGCCAAATTTCATTACAATCGGTTCAGTAGTTTTTGCGTGAAGCAGTAACAAACAAACAAAGAAACATACAAACTGCATTTATAATAGTAGTAGGATGATTGTGATGCCACTATGACTCTTGTTGAATCGGCCATGACAAAGGTTGATGGGCCATGGAGTTCCCACGACCATGATGTGCCCATCATGACAACATGTGTACCATTGTGTGCCCACGGCCATTGGATTTTTAAACTTTGACATCAGGAACTATTAGAGTAGAAAACCTTACCTATCCCTGTGATCTTGTACATACTTATATGTTGTTGATCTAAATTTTCAGAACGCATTTGGTTTTGTAATAACGCTATAATGTATTTTTAGAATCATGATGTCAAGCACCAAATATCTAGAATAAACGACTTTAACAGGCATGGAAGTATTACAATAATAATGATTCTCTTGCCATTCTTTTGTTATATTTATACAGTGTCCTCTGTCATTAAGTCCCCCCAAGACTTATTCTTTACAAAATCAGCTGCAATTTGTGACCATTCTGGATTATGATATAATAATTGCGATGTATACCAGTTTTATTATCTAATCAGAATTAAGGAGAACACGTTATACTTCAAATGCTAAAACCAAATTGCTTTCATACGTCAGTCCGGTCGATTACTGATCAACTGATAACAGCGAATTAAAACGTGAATTATAAAGTTGTTTTATAAGTAAGTAATACGTATGCAAAATACATGTATTATACCTACACAGACTTTATATTTTGAAGATCGAACACACGACATTCAGCGAGCCAGACGGAGGTACTATTCGCAAATGGTCCTCGTCACATAACAATCGCAGTCATCTCGAACTTTCACTCTCGCTACGTGTTTGAGAATCACTTTAGGCCTCAGAACAGTCAACCCTAGCCCCCAAGAACGAAAATATTCAGCTGTGTTTGTTTCATATACAATCGCCATACGATTGTCCCCGAGCCACGTCCAGTCACTTGTTATGTATGAATGCGGCTCGAAAGACATCCGTTGACGTCGAAGTGTTTTCAGTTCAGCCGCGACCAGTGGACAGGTAACAAAGCTGACTGACACCCTATTTGAATTTAAAAAGACGTTCTCATCTGAAGAAACAATGAGATAATTAGTGATACCCGTCAAACCGACGACGGTTCGGATAATGTGTATCGAATTGTTTCGTGGTTTCTATATATAAATCGTTGTCAGACGGCCAGTGTTCGTGTGCCAGTCAGAATGGAAGCGTTCCAGTCAAGTGAACTTTCGCAAACGGTGTGCTAGCCACGAAGGGAATTGGAATTCGTGCAGCACCGTAACGAGCACGGCATGGAGGCTAAGGAGGGCTTTCGCAGCGCGGGGTCGAGTCCCCATAACATAGCAATAAGGTAACGGGAGAGGTGCGTGTTCAGTCGCCACCCACCGCTGCGCGAGGCGGTGACCGCGGCGCCAGCGGCCGCCGTTCAGGCAGTCAAATAGTCACCGTCGCGCCGGCCGTATGTATTGAAAGTCCGCGAAGGCGGGCTGGCGGTCTGCGCCAAAACGCGTCTACGCGGCTCATGTTGGCGCCTTGCCGCAGCCGCCCTCAGTCAGCTCCGCCGTATCTCGTGTGAAGTGTCTGTGAACGCGTTTCGATGCTCTTCGCTCCTATCGCCGTCGAGGCGATGAAGTGTAAAGAGGAAAACTGCGAGGTTGGCGTGATCTTGGAGCACAACTCCCTGATCGTGTTGGCGGTGAACAAGACCATTGTCTGCCACTGCGGGAAGGACAAGAACAATCCCTTCGAACGCGGGTAAATCACATCGTTTTGTTATGGTACGACACTCGATTACAACACTTATCTCCAGCAGTGTGCTAACGGTGTTGATAATCTTTTGCATTGGTGTTGCTTAAAACTGGTTAAAACTGGATTCTTACACACGATGACTTGTAGGTTATCTATTTGTATACGTTGCTAGGTACTTACTTACTTTCTTTTAACTTTACATTTCGTTGCCAATGTATTTGGTCTGTACAAAATATTGCACTGGGTAGGAACTCAATAAGAAAACTTGTTTGCAGTCATTCCAATCTTGACCAAGGTTGTCTTCTACCTGGTCAAGGCGAATTCCTTGGTACATATTCTAGCTAGTTTTAAAACGTGTCTTCTTGTTTAAACTTAACTGCCAAACTTAGATCAATAGATCAAGAATTCTATTTTTAAATCACTATGAGTCAATTTGACTAGAATTGAGACTAACAAAAAACCGATAGGTACCTAGCTTCGTACTTGTTATATGCAGGAAGCCGCAGGCGTCGACCGAAACACCGGACAAGGTCGTGGCCAGTCGTACAACGCCACCTATAAAACGTACTTATTTTCGCTAATTAAGGTCTTTTAACGGTTCGCATAAAAATAAATGAAACAACAGTTATTTTACTTTTATATTTTTCGAAATCTATCTGCGATCAGTTTCATAAACACAGCTATAAAAGTATTAAACTGCATTAAAATAACTTATTTTTTCCATTATTCGGTTTCCTACGGTACTTAGAAAGGAAAATGGTACAAAGGTACCCACGAAGATACAACTAAACGACAGCAACTATTGATAGAAATATAGGATCGATTTACACTAGTTCTTCATACAGTTCTTTAGATTAACCAGTATGAGCTGATGTCTAGCTAACTAAAACCATTTTAAACTAATTTATCTAAGATACCGTAATATTAAATGTAGTACTATTAAGTCTATGGGTTTATAACTTGAAATAAAGTTTTTTTTTTAATAAAAGTACGTATATACAATCAAATTAATTGCAATCTTTTGAAATTGCAACACGAACGCCATATCACAATTAGTTTGTTCCTAACATTAAGGTTGCCGTCCTAATATTTATTGAATTTGCCGGGATTTTTTAATGTCTACTTTTATAAACTGGACTCTAGCACTACATTAATTTAATTACTTCCAAAAGTATAATATTAAGTATCTGAGGTAATTAAAGGTCACGGTCAAAGTTAATAAGGGCGGAACGCGGAAGGTAATTATCGATGCCAGAGAATTAAATTACAGATAAGTCGTAGGCTCTTTCGTAATTGTCATTCATTATTAGGACCAATGGCATATAGTTGCTTTTGTAATGTTGAAGACCCGGAATATACAGGATGTAAAAATATATGCAGCAAATATTTTGAGATGTAAACTAGCCACAAAAATCACATTATGATGATGATGATGATGATAAATATGAGCAAATAATTAAAGGGGTGAACCAGTTTATAAAACCTAACAACGGAACAACTTTCCGAAAGGAACATGGTAGAAATATGAAAAATAAATTTGACATACGAAATGTGTATTGGAGGCCAAATTTATTTTCGTGTTTCGACCTATGTTCCATCGGAAAAGTTGTTCCGTTGTTCGGTTTCATAAACTGGTTCACCCCTTAAATTATTTTCTCATATTTATCATCATCATCATCATTGGCCTGAATCCGTCTTTTGCAGACGATTTAAAAATGTCGTGGTGAGTACAGTTTTTTTCATGGCTGTATAATTCAATTCTTGAGTGGCAAATTCTGTCACACACTCTGCAGGGATATTGTCTGGTACTGACAGCAGAAGCAGCTTGATGTTGATGCATTCTTCTGGCTGTAAAGGCCTTGAACCGGGTTTGATCATGTGCCTTGCGTCCGTCCCTCAAAACTTTTCGCCACTTGTCACGATTTTTGGCAACTTATGATGGTCAATACCGAAAAGTGTTCCATTCCATCCACGTGTCTGCCTCATGTTCAGTCTAAGTAGGTGGGTAGGTATTGGTATAAGTATATCATAAAACACTTGTCTGGTTTTATCTTTTTTCTGTCCTTCATCTAATTGGTCATCATCATTGGTTGTTATAGGTTAAAACAAAAATTTAAACTTTATGGAATTTAGCATCCTAGTACAGACCTGAGAAATAATTTATGCCACGGTAAACTGACAAGCAAATGTGCCATCTTGTATGACTTAAGTGCACAAGATTACAAAACGAGAACCCCAGCTTCAAAAAATATCTATTAATGCCTCGTTAATACTCTCGCTGACCTCCGAGAAATTGTAATAGAGGTCATATAATTGTATACAAACACTGCACATACACCGCACTATGCGGAAGGCGTAGCTTCAAATGTAAACCAGTTGGTTAAAATGGTTGATGTGGAGGTTAACGGATAACCTTCTGCAGACTGATATAGATACAATTATAGGTAAACAGTTTCCTCTATACATCCGCAAATTATGTCGCCCATGGGAAAATTGCACAAGTCACTCCTAAGCTCTCCAACTTAACAAATCAAGAATCAATTGCGAAATAGCATTTTCTTGTTAGAGTTTGAACCCTTGACTCGTGTTAAAAGTAGCACTTTGAACAGTGCAATAATGTTATAATTATCTAATACACAAACAAACACATTCCATCTCATATTTTCTGCAAGATCAAATGATCAGACAGTTAAATATCAATATTATTTCCTTCTGATAGTATGTACTTATTTACATAGTGGTAGAATTTGTTTGCCAATCAATGTCCAATATTTACCATTTTATTTTCAACGTCCAATCTGAATTCTCATAACAAACCATGTAGATGTACTATGGGTTTATTATGCACTCACAGTGCTATATTATTTTCCGAGCAGTGGGACGGTACCCCACCACGGTCTCGGGTTCAAGTCCCGGCGGGTGCTGTAATTTTTTTTTATTTCTCATTTTCATTTATGAAAATCATGTAGAGCTTGGCAAATTATATAATCTTGGTATATAATCTAAGGAGTATAAGTTCCGTTTGATTTGTAATTTTATGGAAGTGAAGCTGGTGATAAGTTTAAAAAGATTATGCTACATATCAGACTGAAGTTGAGGGTTGAGGTGACTTTCTTCCAACAGATTTTTTTGGGATTAACATAATTGTACTGGTTTTCCGTGCTGTGGATAAAAAAAACGGTATATCGAGCGAGGTGTTAACTGATATTACCTAGTCGATGATTACTCAATATTCAAAAGTTTATAAACATAGTGACAACGCGTGCATAAACTGCAACCAATCCACACCGCTTAGTTTTTGTTCAACGTCCATTTCGAATTGCAACGGGCATATGATTCACATTGCGAATATACTCAGTCGGTCCATTCCTTTGTTCATTATACTAGACAATTGATACGATATTATCAAATATATCGAAGACCTCCGAACTGCGTACAAATAGTATCGGTACCAATCTTTATTTCACAAAGTTTAAAATCTAATGCGACATCACATAGGTAAATCTTTATCTTCGCTAATTTAAAGTTGTAGTGTATTAAAATTCTAAACACTGGTTTGTAACAACGCAATACGTGGCCTTATAAAGGCAAATTAGTTCTCACATACAGGATGTACAAAAATTTGCTGATAATATTTTAAGAGGTGAACCAACCTATGAAACTGAACAACTTTCCTCAAGGAACATAGGTCTAAATATGAAAAAACAGTTGGACCTCTCATACTTATACATATGTTTCCAGCCAACAATGTCCTTCGGAAAAGTTGTTAGATGTGTTGGTTTGGTCCACTCCCTGAAATACTTGCGTTTTAATTTTTACACCTTTTATTTTAACTCATGTCTAGTAGAGTATGTACCTACATAGCTGTGTCGTTATGTATAGTTTTACTGTCAAGAGTGAAAGATTCTGTTACATAAGCTAGTTTATTTCTCTTTTTTGTTTTATAAATTTGCCGTGTGATGCCGGCTTAGAATGGCATCACCCCGTTTCTTTCCCGTGGGAGTCGTAAGAGTCGACTAAGGGAATCGAGGGTGTGTATTACAATTTTAGGCGATGGGCTGACAACCTGTCACTATAGCGATACACAATTTTCCGAATGATCCTCAAACATTTGTCAGACGTGGCATAAATGGCCGTTTTTTGCGGCTGTTTACGCTCTGCCTACCCCGCAAGGGATTATAGGCGTGATATGTGTATGAATGTGTATGTATGTTTTATAAACACGGTCGCGGTACCGTTGCTTATTCCAAAGTTGACCATCTGGTGAGAAAGATTTTTTTAAAACACATCTGGGCACATGCAATGCAAAACAATGTCTACACGTTCCTCTATATCTATAGTTCCAAATTTAAATAGACAACCAATTTAAGTAAGGTTTTTTTCTGGTGTACTAGATTTAGAGTTTGTTGCTATGCTCTATCTGTCTGTATATGCCGGCAAAGTAAGGTCATCGACCAGTAAGTTGAGATGTCTAAGAACTATTCTCATTACATTGCGAATATTTGAAACTAGACAAATAATTACTGCATCTTATACAACTCAATGCAGCAGCCCTCTACGAAATATAAATTCAACATGTTGCGTTGAGCACGTGTATGCAAATCAAAACATATACCGTAACAAATTAAATAAACTTACCTATAGGTACTATATTAATAATACTATTAATCGTTTTGGTCTAAAGTTCATAGGGCAAATGTAGCGAAGTATCCTCATCAATAAATGAATGGTTATGCAAGATGTATTCACCCTATTGTACCTATCTGTATAGATTAAATATATGAAATTTGTATGTACGGAATCATTATTATCAAGCAAACGCTGCTTACAAAAGATGAAATGAAATGTATAAAAATAATTAACAATGAAATTCCTAAAAAGATGATTTAAAACAATACAAGTTCATAACAAACCAAATTGAAATTTAGTATTGCTTCAAATGGAACAAATTTTTGATTCTGGCTAGATATATTACTCAGAAATGCGAATAAATTAAACTCTGTGTATTTGATATTAGTATTATTGAAAATGAAATTACTTTATTCAATGAAAGAGTCTTTACTTAATGGAGATGTATCAACGATTTTATAGTAATCATCTTTTAGGTGCACTCTTATCAATGGCTTTATCGGTCTGATTGCAATGACCGTAGTCACCGTAGAACAGATCGCGAATGTTATAAAAAATATACCCCTGTTGACATCTATCATGGAGTCTGACGTCAATGACAATTAAACTCTTAAATGTCAATAACCGATATCTGTTCGTGTTTAAAGACCTCTAGAATTTATAAGGTTACGTTATATTAAGCACAAATATTTGTCACTCGTGAAACTGAACAACTTTTCTTAGGATTAAAAAAAATATGAGTACAGATATTTGGACCTGCCATACAAAGTGAAATATGTATTGCAATTTTTGTATGGAATGACCAAATATTTTTTTCACGTTTGGAATATAATTTTTGGAAAAATCTAATTGTTCTTAGATTGATTGTGAAAACTCCTGATATCCAAGAATTTGTCTTCACCAAATATATAATAAAATTACAATAAATAATAAATTTGCAAAATAAATATCTATTTTATGCATTTAAGTCATAATTGGTACAAAGAAAAGTGGTTATGAAAGCTCTTCTTGATTTTAAAAAGAACACGTATATAGATTACCTATCGACACATCAAAATCATCGGATATATAACACAAGAAACCGTAACATATAAAGACTGAAATACATTGATCAGTAGACAAAAGCATGATTTGTTATCGAACTGATGTAAGATGGGTCAAATTTTGTTACTAAGCTTACCTTCGGAAGATTCTGGTGAAAAAAAAAAACAAGTCATCAACATAAAGCATGATTTGATATCATATTGACGTAAACGAAATGGGATGCTTTTGTTACTAACACTATAAACGAAGGTACTGGGACAAGTAAAAACAAAGTGTTGTTATTAAAATAAAGTAGTTGATTCATATAAGATAAAAAGTGATGCAATATTAAATGCTTATATTACAAAGCCTAGCACTGGACCGAGAGAAGTGGAAAAAGAGGAGAGAGGCCTTTGCCCTGCAGTGGGACAACCTGGGCTCTTAAATAAATAATAATATATTACAACGTTTTAATTATATTAGATGCCATTATTCCTATGTAATAAAGATGAACTATAGAATAGGTACTAGTTACGCAAATTATTGTAAGATAATAGGAATGAATTTATAATTACCTACCAAATCAATAATATTTCCATATGATGAGAGTATCTACCCAGCTAGAATATTATATAAAATGTCGAACGATTTCAAAGTGTTCCATTGCAAAGCAAGCAGCAAAATAAAACTCGAACTCTAGTGGCTTTACAAAGAACATACATTTTACAAAGAAGATATGGCATCTTGTAGTCAAGATAAGACTACAAGTGTAGACTAGCGAGTGTGATTTGACAACTCAATAGATTTGAGAGGTTTCACTCCAGAATTTTCAGATTTTTAAGAAGATTTTACTAAGATTGATAAAGTTTAAAATGAAATGTACCTAATTCAATGTAATGGTTTTATCTGTTTCTCAAATGGTTTGAATCTTTCGAAGAATATTCACCCTGTTTTTTATAATAATATCGATCTCCTCTAGACGCTTCTCAAGGGCAACGACTTATAATGGCTTACTACCTGTGTTTTTTGTCCCTGGGTTTTATACTTATTCAAGTCAAAGGCCTGGAGCTTTGCTATAGTTCAGAGCCGGCTAAGGGCAATGCACCTTCCCGTTCTCCCTTGCCCTGCAGCCCTACTTTGCGTTTAGGAACTGAAGTTCGTAAAATATTGCGTCTTGGTCGTGCATGAACATTCGATTATCTGCTGGAAAGAGATGCAGTACACGCATTTACTACGTCCTCTTTAACCGCAGGTTCAGCTGTATTATGTTTTTATGTATTGGTATGCATATTTATATTCTGTGGACTTTGAACTCGGTTAATGGTGAAATGCAGAAAGTCGTGTCTCTCGTGTTCGTTATCTCTGGCTGGAATCGATAAATGTATGGGCTCGTTTATGTAGCAGCGGTTGAAGGCGTGTGCTCGTTCGTGCCCACCACTGATAACACATAACTAATTATTATTACATCTGGTTTTTATTATAAATCATTGATATTCTCAAAATCGCCAAAGCTGTTGTGTAGTTGTATAATTTATGACTGTTTGTAGAATAATAATTGTGTGATTTTTACTAGATCTTATGCTTTTCCTTCGACGCAAGAAAAGGTTACACTCTGGAAATTTTAATGAAACCACGGGTTTTCACTCACAACCATATTTCGCAATCACGTTTTACCTGCTTTATCTTTTAAGATGGAGAACGAATTTGATTTTATAGCCAATGTAGTATGCGGGTTAAACCAACGGTCGACCGTTGGATGCGTCATTATAACTACGATACATGTGAGACAGGCGCCTCCGCCATCATTCGTAGTTTTCGCGGAAAACCGACCGCCACATCGCCTGCCCCCCTCCCCCCTTCAGCCTGCTCCTCACCTACCGCGCGGGCGCTGCGTCACGCACGCGTCTATAAAAGCCAGCGCCTCCCCTCCACTGCAACTCAGACGCATGGAGTACTCCGTAGAGGTCGTTTGGCACGAGCGAGCGCTTTGCTAGGCACCTGCCGGCCACTCTTCACGATACAATTCTAGTCACCGCGCAGCTGAAGCTCGCGTAACGCGGTCTACCGCGCGTTCCTATGAACAGTGATATATGCAATAGCAGTACTACAAAATACTTGTGATAATTTATTTAATTAGTTATTAGGTTACGCGTGTAGAATCGCGATACGGCTGTGAGTGAAAACTGTGAAGTTGAAATGTTGTGACTGTCCGACTGGAACTATTCTGTGATCCAGCCCAGTGTGTTCAGTTATCCTTGCGTCGAAGGACCGTTTGCCGCCATGGTTGGAAATAACGGTACTATGATGGCGATTCGCATCGTCCACAGTAAGCTGCGCAAGCGGGAGGAGAACTCCGCGTCGGTGCACCCCGCGGAGGTCCTGCAGGCGGCACCCCTGCCCCCCGCGGACCCCGTCACCTTCCGCCAGCAGCCGCTGTGGCAGTTCCCGCCGCCGCTGCCCCCGCCTTACGTCTATCCTCATGATCAGGTTAGTTTCAAACACCAACTGCTAATATCATAGCATCTACTATGTCACCCCCAAACATTCTATTCTAAGAAAATAAACTAGTTCCAGCCGTTATACTTGACCCCGTTGCTATTTTAATAAGTCACGCTCACATGCTGATTCTCGCATCGCTTTGGAAATAGGTAGACACTGCAAACAATATGGAAAGTTGAGTCTTGGGAACGCATGCAATGAGAAAGAAATCGTGACAGGTACGACCTACGTCCCCGCCACACCAAAGACGCCAGAGAGAGAGTTGGTAACACTCGCAACTTGGTCACGATATCTAAGCGAGAAATAAATTTGAATGTCGGGACACGCTCAGAGTAGAAAGCTGTGCAAGGCAAGCGTGTTGTAACAGCTCGACCTTCTTTGCTGTCTGCCCAACAAAAGAGGCTAATGCCAAACTTGACGAACAGAATATGCAATCTCATAAACGGCTCCAACCTATATCACGCTCTAATTGTTACTTCCCGAGGCCAATCTAATCATCCAGCCAGATCGATTGTAACCAACGCTGAATGATGCTTGTAAAATGTTCGCATGACCACACAACAAGCCGCACCAGGAAGCGAAGAATGCTAATGTGCCTTTGAATAGTGTATTCAAGGCTTGCCTCATTCTCGTATGGCCTCAAAGTTTACTTTGCAGTGCTTCCTACACTACTTAAACAATGATCGTCTGCAGTTGTAAAATAACCTTACTGCAAATAACTGTCGGGCATGTGCATGCCAAACCAAAATAAACAAAACTCCGAGCCTGCCTACATTACCAGTGTGAAGTAACAATGAATAAGCCATTGACAAAAAATTCCTTGGTACTGGTAATGTGTATTACAATACCAAACGGCCTTACGACGATTGTTTGAAATGAGTTGCAGCCGTCTCTAAAATAGGAGCGAGGGCATTGTGTAACGGCTGGAAGTTATTTCAACACTGCGAGTGCAGCAAATGCATTGGGGACGGTAACGGATCCTCTAAATCCGGCTCACATTTTCGGGGTTATTAAACTGTTTTTGGCACCAGATGTTTGAAGGGAGCTATTTAACTAATGTTTCCTTTCTATCTTTCCAGGACAATATGCTGCAGCCCATCGGCAATGAGCGTGCGAGTTTCCGTAGCCTCCGCAAGAACATTGGCGGTCGTTGGAAACGGCTTGTGAAAAAGAAGCCCGAACAAGAGGTGTACACCATACCCCCCGAGCTCAAACCTCAGCTCAAGCAGATATACGTATACTAAGCGGAACTAACCAACAACTACTAGTTACTACCAGCAAGAAGGAAGCAGGTCTCTTCAAAGCTGAATAGGCAAAGACATCAACCACTTTCTACGGTTGTCAATCAATCCATATCTTTACTCGAATATCAAAATTATATCTGTAAACCTGCATGGATGACAGGCCTCTATCTTTTAACATATCGTTTCGACCAATTACTTCTAATGATTTATGTTTAGCTTCTTTTCAATCAGCACTAAGTTGTGATGTAAAGCCTAGATTTGTATTATTAAGTATTAGAACAGTGATGTTTGTGAGTGTTAATTCCGTTGCAGTTATCTGATTGTGTTGTAAGCATGAGTGATAGTCAAATGAATTTAGCTTAATTAATTTAAAGTTATGAATGAATTTAGGAAGATGCGGTCGCGCATACTAGTGACGAAAATCCAATAATTATTATAAAATTATGACGCCTTGTTGAGTGTAATGACTATTAGGGCATTTCGTAGTTCATTAACTTATTCTAGACACGATCGCTCGTGAAAGTCGATCAAATAATTTTGTGAAGCTATATAGATACTTACACGTAAAATTCGTTTATGTCTACGTATAATGAGATTGTATTCATATCTTATTGTTTGATGCAGTATTTTTATATCATTCATTTGTGTTGTGGGTGAGACTGAGATAAGGTACAATTTTAAAAATGTAACGTGACACTTGCTGTTCGAAAATCAATATTTTTTAATGTTTGTGATCGTCTTTTTCAATTTCTGACGCAATTTCACAATGAATAAATGACCTAGTAGACCGTTACGTTACTTGCATGTGTTATAATTTCAGATTTTCGCCCTGCCCTAGCTGTGATAAAAATATTCAATGAAAGATCATCGAATTTGAAAGTTTTGCCTTAAAATTTGTCAATTAAAAACATAGTAGTCGGGCTGAGGGTCGAGAATTTTGATAGCTCATATTGAGCCTGATATGTTTTGGAGAACTAAATGTAGCTAATAGGTACAATCCAGCCATGAATTTTTTCGTTAAAATCTAACTGTTGCTGTAGAAAAATACCATGTTATAACAAATATTATTTTAACAGCGTGACGAAAGTGCGCGTTTAGAAAGTGTATAATCTTTCATTGAAATAATGAAATAAATTCCATCATGAATATAACTATGTTTTTTTTTCACCCAAAAACCATAAAGATTCGAAATAAAGATGATTGGTAGGTATATCTGCACCATGGACCAATCCTGCACAATGAATTAAAATGAGATCGATAGAGAGTGTTTAGGTTTTGCATATACCTAGATACCTACACTCAAATTGCATTTACCAAACAAAAAACAAGAATTTGTTTTTTACTGTATGCTTTGATTCTGATTGTTGTATTTATAAAATCTTGAAACAAGAAGGTAGGATTGTTTATAACAACTATCAAACAGTTTACATACTGTACCTACAAAGGTAAAATTAAAATAATATCTCATACAAGATGCATTAGTATATATAAAGTAATTTTCTGAATAACAGCAGCCAGCTAGAACGTGATGTAAGTACCTATATTGTTATGTGAAACAAGCAAACAATAACACTCACAAAATAAAAGAAGTGAAGATTTTTTTCAGAACTCTTGACATTAGCGAAACTTTCTCTGGAACGAATTTACATTATATTACTAAATAATCAAACAATAAATAAGGTAGGTACTAGTCTAGTCTGATTTTCCTAAAAGTCGGCTTTCTGGTGCTAAATACATATAAATAAACAAGAATAGGTATACATGGTGGTCTCCTGCTCCTAGATTTTAAAAATAGAATTAAGTTCGTACTTAGATGTATAAAATATTTTCAGAGTCGACAAAGTAAAGAAAGTCGGCTTACAATGCAATATAGCTTTGCCATGCCACAATACCGTATCTTAGCGACATCTAACGAAACCATAATACACTATAGTACTAAAACACCCTAACCACTCTCGAGAGCCAAGGAGTGAAAATGACGAAAAAGTTCAATAAAGTCATCTTAGATGGCGCTTTACAAGTCAGTGAGCGCCATCTACAGAAGCAATATCATACTACTGTGGTTAGGTTCTTGCCATTACTACGTGCTAATACTGCACTGTTGCTTGTAAGTATAGGTACCAACCATGGGATGGCGTGAAATACTATCGTAACCTACTGCTACCAATTATTAACGCCTGAGATTTGCATGGATTTTCTAGAAGTCCAAAGGTTCTGACCCTAGTTTGAACAGCATTCAGGTCTACGTCAATGGCCGCAACAGCTTCGGACACTTCATCCGGAACAATTGTGTATAAATTTGAAGGTCATCTACATACATGTGGCAGGGAGAAGAAATAACACGATAGATGTCAATTTCGATGTCATAAATATAAATAGAAAATATAAAAGGGAAAGTACGCAACCTTGTGGTACACCAGCAGTATTGTAGACCAGTTTGATGACACAAAGTTGGCTTTCACGCACTGCTGGCGACCGTGAAGATAGGAATGACATCAATTGATTATCAAAGGAGAGATGCTAATATGTAGTACGAACAGAGGCAAGAAGAATGTCAAAGTCGACGGAGTTGAATGCACTGCTAAAGTCTAGGAGTCTGACAATAGTAACCTTGGTGTTGTCCACGGCAGAGCGAATATCCTCAGTGACATTCAGCAGTTCACTAACCGTACTATGACTATGGCAGAATCCAGATTGATAACGCCTTACCTAGAGGTAGTATGCCTACATTAAACAACTGTACATTTCTAATTAAAGAAAGGTCATCCCAATAAGCCTTATTTGACAGCTGTCATATTCATAAAAAAAGAGAACAAAGATAAATGGACCCTCTGCCATAGAATTAGCACGAATCTGACAGCTGTCAATTATGGCATATTGGGATGGCCATACTGTAGGATGAATTGTACAACTTACAATTATTCTGAGCAACGTTACAATTATAATTCGTTAGGTTCTATCTCCATCGCCATCGTTTTTAGTTTTCATTATTGGTCAAAGTATACCTACTTTTCACAAACTTAATATGGTTGAAATTTTACTAGTGGTCAATAGCGAAAACTCGAGACGGGCTGGTGATACTGAACAACATTCCCCAAGGAACATAGGTCGAAATAAAATACAAAATTGTACCTTCCATACAAAATTGCCGATCAGCTGAATTGAGTTACTACAGAAATTCAAAATATTTTTGCCTTATCTCAAGCCATGTTCCTTGGAGAAAAATGTTCCTTGCCACGAGCCCGGCTTAAGTTATTAGTGAAATTTCACCCTATATTTTCACAAAAAACAATTTTACTTTCCATTCGAAACGAACCAAATTATAGGTAACCACAGAAATCCGTCCCGTTTGCCTTGAGCGGCCACGTGGCGAGGTCTTTGTTAGTGACAGAATAAGCTTCAGTTCACCATTAGAGGGTTACCTCATTATCTGCCTTAGACACGGCAGTTGTGAGACAGTGAGGTCAATTCGGGATTAAAATTTTCCTTACTTGCCTTAAATTAGTGCTGTCACTTTCCGTCAAATAGGTTTAGAAAAGGATAGAAGATATCTAAGTCCTGTCATTTTTAAAAACGTCAAGTGATTTTTCGCCTTTCCTAGTCAATTTAGTCGCCATTGTTTTGATCGTCGCCTTATTTTGACAGATAACAGTTATTTTGCATGAAATTATAAGACATGACACGACTAAAATATCTCCTATCCTTTTCTAAACCTATTTAACGGAAAATGACAGCATTAATTTAAGGCAAGTAAGGAGAATGTACATCCCGAATTGTGGCCGCCTACTTTTAGCGTCTTCTGTTTTTCTGTAGAATCAGATTTTCTATAAAAGTGTTTTGTGTTCCTTATCGCACAAGCTGGCTTTTAAGAAAAGAGACTATCTGTCTATCCTTTAAAATAGACCCATTGTCATCAACTTCATTTTCAAATCCAACTGTTGGATGTAATACCACTGTTATATAATGTTGTGATACATCAATGAATACATATCGCAATATCTTCAACCGTAATCCGCAAAACCATTGTATTGGAATAAATAACCACAGAAACTTGCAATCCCGCACATCATTAACGAACAAACCAAAGCAAATTTATGGTTCCAGCCGGAATCATAAAACGGCTCATCGGGCAAAGTAAATGTCCTTTCACGGCACTCGTCATATCATAAGTTGGTATAAGTTGGCAGGATATTCTAACTTGCATTCAATCGTTGTGAGTCGGAGCGTAAAATAACTTTGGGTATCTCCCTCTTGAGCAGCTCTATGATCTGACATGGGTCGGCGACAGCAAAAAATGGGTTTATTTCACGGAGCAGAAAGATTTAAAAGTTTTTTAAAGTAAAATTCCAGGATCGACTTTGTCTGCATTTTGTATTTTCGTTTTCATTTTGTATGTCGAACCGAGGATTCCGTGACATGCGCATTAAGCCCTTTTATATGATACCCCACTTGAACTACTAGCATATTTAAAAAAAAAATGATTTTTCGGACCCCTAGTGGCCAAATTTCATAGGTCCACGGGAAGTACCCTCTGAATTTCAAATGCCTTGAGAGGGTCACTATTAACGCTCATAAGAAACCTACGGCCTCCGAATCATTATTCGAGAAAAAAAAAACACATTTCTTGTATGTGAGCCCCACTTAAATTTTTAATTATTCTTATTTTTAATATTTGTTAACTAGCGGCCCGCCCCGCGGTTTCACCCGCTGCTAACTGATTTCCCACGGGAAACAGACCTTCTCCCGACATAAATCATACATATTTACATACATACATAAAAACCTTCCTCTTTAATCACTCTATCTTTCAGATCCGTTAAGTGGTTTTGAAGATTTAGCATTCAAACAAACAAACAGACAGGGATGGACGTGAGAAGTGACTTTACTTTAAATTCCGGTTTTTTTTCAATCCCCCAAGGGATGAAAAGGGGGTTGAAAGTTTGTAAGAAAGTTCGTTGTCTTAAGTGTGATCCGTTTCAAAATAAGACTATATGACTTATAATAATGAAACACGTGTTTCAGCATATTTGAAATTTTATCCCTTAAAAGGGTCAAGCGGGGGTTTAAAGTTTTTATGAAAGTTCGTTTTTTTAAATGAATTTAATCTGTTTCAAAATTTGTGATTAGACTAATAACTTAAAATAATTAAACACGTGTTTCAGCATTTTTGAATTTTTACCTTTAAATGGGTGAAAAGGGGGTTAAAAGTTTGTATGAAAGTTTTTTATCTTAAATGTGATCTGATTCAAATTTTCTGATTAGACTCATAACTTAAAATAATTAAATACGTGTTTCAGCATTTTTGAAATTTTAATCCTTAAAGGTGTCAAAAGGGGGTCAAAAGTTTACTACCAGTTGGGCTACCCGTTTTCCCATGGGAACGTGACAATTTCCCGAAAGAAATTATACTTATAAACCTTCCTCTCAAGTTACTCTATCTAATAAAAAAAACCGCATCAAAATCCGTTGGGTAATTCTAAAGAAATAAGGAGACACCAAACGGGAAGCGACTTTATTTTATACTATGTAGTGATATGACGTCAACAGAAATACCTGTGGAAATTTCTAGACTTTATAACTATCACTGTGAGATACAGCCTGGTGACAGTAGAAGGGTCCCGTTTTGACCCTAAAGGTACGAAACCCGACAAAGATTGATTGTGTATTGTAATGGCAAGACTGGCGTACCTATAGCTTATCAGGACTAGTAGCGGAAACTCATGTCGAAGGCCAACCCAACTTTGGGTAGCTGAGCTTCAATGTAACGGTAGAAAAGTTATAATAGAAATAGTACAACTAGCTTAGATTTATAAAGCTTCTGAAGTTACTTGAATTATAAAAAAACTAGTTTTTCACGTTTGATAAAAAACGACTAGCATCACACCATATCTTTCCCGTGGGTAGTGTAAGAGGCGACAAAGGGACTCGAGGAAGTGTATTACAATGATAGGCGATGGGCTGACAACCTGTCACTATGGCGAGACACTATTTTGCGAATGACCCTCACATGTTTGTCAGACGCGGCATAAATGTTCGTTTTTTTACGGCTGTTTACGCTCTGCCTACCCCGCAAGGGATATAGGCGTGATATACGTATGTATATTGCTTGTTTTTAACAAAGCTTATGGCTTACTCTGTAAAAAAATACTTGAGCTCAAGTAGAGGCAAGTTCAATCTACTCGCCCTATCGCCACCAACCCAAATTTCACATACTCTTACACTACGCTCTTACATCTCAGTCGACCGTGCCACCAGATTTTACGTTCTACCTTGATCGTTTCATCCGCTATCCCCATTTATTACGAGCAAAAAGAAAGCTTTAGTAATGACGGTAACAGTTTTAATTACAAGATATTTATGACAATTCGTTTAACATTTCTGTGGCTAAGCCTGCGGTCATGAATAATTAATACCCCCGAACTGAGGCGGTCTGGCAAACAGTCGTCAGCTAAGGAAAAATATCATTAAGGAGATTTTTCGATTTCATAAGCGGAGTGAATAAATCTTTGAAATATCATAACGTAGTCAATTAAAGCGCCTACTCAAGGTGATTAAATCGACCGATTAATATTTCGATTTGTTTTAAAATATAGTTTTTGTTTTTGATTTCATTCATTGACTTTTTTTTACCGATGCTTTATACGAGTGTTAATGTACTTGAATAAACTAAGCTTTAGTATTGAAATACGTTGCGGAATATCAAATTAATTAAATAAGGCATCAAAGCATTACCATATGAGTTGTCATATGTCATACCTAGGCAAATGTCACGTCATTTAAATATCTGCAACTGAACAATACGCATGGAAGTTCCAAGGTTCTGACCTCAAGGGCTGAAACATCACTAAATAGTATGAAATTAAGTCGCTTCCCGTGTCCTTTTTTTCCCTATGTATGCTTAGATCTTTAAAAGCACGCAACGGTTTATGTCGCGTGATTTTAGTTGATAAAGTGATTCGAGATAACTTTTTTGTGTATAATTAATGCCGGGAAAGGGTTCTTTTTCCGCGGGAAAACGGTTAGCAGCGGGTAAAACCGCTGGGCGGGACGCTTGTTGTGAATAAAAGTTACCTATAGTACTATAATTCAATACCTGCTTGATAAATGTCCGAAACATAAACAACACTGCGCGGTAAACCCTTAATGCTAGTGTAGCCGTCAACGACCTCGACATTGGCGCCACTTCACAAAAAAGGTTTTCTCTTTACACAAACAATCTATCAGAATATCCGTTACCCAAGTTTTTAGTATTATCCTTAAGTAAAATTAGAACCTGCAAACTCAATGAAATATTAGCTGCAATTAAAGTTATGGAAAAAAGTACCTAAAAACGGCCACTTTTGGTATTAGTTGCCATTACTTTAATTACAGCAAATTTTTCATTGAGTTTGCAGGTTCTAATTTTACTTAAGGATAATACTAAAAACTGAGGCAACGGATATTCTGATACATTGTTTGTATAAAGAGAAAAATTTCTTTTTTTGTGAAGTGGCGGCACTGTCGAGGTTCTTGACGAGTACACTCGCCTTAAGAACAGCAAAGCGGCACGACACGACTCGACCTAATTTCTTTTAACAAATTGTTCTAATCCATTTACCGAATGCCGAATTGGGGACGGCCAGGCGACAATCAAGGAATGTGTAAATACAGGCTGTATTATTCTGGAAAGCGGAAATACAAGTGTGATATTTGTTGTTTTCTACGCCCTCGCCTCTATCTTTATTTTCGTGAGGGCGGTGTCCTTTAAGTAATTCGTCGAACGACATTAAGATAATTCGGTGCTGGACTGGGTTATTATTAAACTACAAAAGTTGTGTGCTTAATTGTAGAAAAAAATACTTCAGACCTCATTCAAAGTTTATCAAAATATTATAATTGGTAAACGGAAAAACAATATGAGTCTTAGTGTTTGACGCCATCAAAACTGTCATATTTTCATATGACGTTATATTTTCATACAAAACACAATTTCAGAATTAATTAAAAAGTAGCTCAATTAACAGTCAAATAGCCTATTTCCTACGGGCCCGTTAGATTTGAAGAATCCCTTTTTTAATCAGGATTTTAGTATTATAATTTTGCCGTGTGATGTCAGCTAAGAATAGCATCACCCCATTTCTTTCCCGTGGGTATCGTAAGAGGCTAATAAGGGACTCGAGGGTTACATTTGTATTGCAATTCTAGGCAATTGGTTGGCAACCTGTTACCATGGCGATACACAATTTTCCGAATTACCCTCAAAATGTTTGTCCGACGTGGCGTAAATCTCAGTTTTCTGCGACCGTTTGCGCTCTGCCCACCCCACAAGGGATTATAGGCGTAATATATGTATGTAATGTATTTTATTAACAAATCCGTATCTTGAGAATTGTCACGTGATTGTGTTCTCGGATTAGACTAGATATTTGTCAAAAAAATCCTTTGCGCGCTGTAAAAATCCACAAATACACTCCCGCATCCACTTTCGATTTTGTGATATTAGTAGTACCTAAGTAATATCATGGTATAGCAAATCAAAATCAAATATGCAAAATAGATTTTTTCTAGTTTCTACGGGTTTAGCGGGATCTTTAGTTTATTTGAGTATTTTCTGTGTGGTATACGTTAAGAGGCCGTACATGAAATTGCGCTGGGCGAAAGTAGGTAATTAGTATTAGAACGCGTCATCGTGCAGCCGAGCGGCGGCGATATGCAGACCCAGCGGCGGACGGCAGCGTATAGTTCGATCAATCAGTTTTGATCCTATTTATAGTTTTTGTGGCAATTGTATGAAAAAGTTTAAAATTATTGCGTACCTACTAAGAATTTTGGGATTTGTGGAATATTATCGAAACTAATTAATTACCGACTACTATTCAGGGGTGTGCCCATGTACCAGCATCTTTTTTTCGCTTAACAGCGCCGAATTTATATTTATTGCCTTCTAGCTTTTACCCGCGACTTCGTTTTTTTTGGCAGAAGTTCTAAAGTAGGTACCTATGTGTATTCATAGTAAGTGTGACAGTGATATTAGAACAGTTGTTATCTCTACTGTTTAGAGATAACTTGCTTGCTTCTGTTGTTAAAGGGACAATTCAAGATTTGCTATCCGGCCTGAGAGACCAATATTTATAAAATTTGAATATAAAAGTCAGTAGATAACAGAGTACTTACTTTAGGGGTGCCGATTTGAGAACACTAAAATGGTCAGCATAAGTAGATAAGACAGATAAAAAGGTATTTTAAGTTACTGTAATAAATTTTTATATACCACATTTTTTGTTTTTCTGTATTTTGCGAAAACAAAGATTTTGTGGGTTTGAAACTCGTGAGTCTGCCCTCACGTGTATGCCCGTTCGGGTAGCCGCACCCTGTCGCGCCCTCCCTCTCCGCCCCGCATCGCCGCCAAAGCGCGCGCGCCGCGCCGCGCCGGATCGGCCGGTGCGCGCGGCCGCGGTCATAAGACCGGGCATTATTTATTTAGTTGCTGTGTATTTTCAATACATATCCATAACGCATGCGTATGACAGACGAAAGGAAATCGCGAATTTCTATTTTACTCCCTTACACTTACAAAATACGCCGCATCGGACGTCAAATGTGATCCCCGACTTAACGTGTTATGTGGATGATACTTTTCAGTTCAGAAAATGGTAACGTATCACCTAAGTAGATATGCCTAATTACAATGAAGGTAGTGCATACGATGCAAACGAGTTACTTTCGCATTTATAATATTAGTGTGGATAGTGTGGATAGTTAAATCTGTAATGTATCATTATAGTCCGTTAAAATGGCCATTTATTTGCAAAATCCCGAAATTTCAAGTTATTTATACTCTAATAGGAAGTAAAATCACAATATCTAGTTCAATTAATTTAATCAATCATAAATCAATACCGCACTGAAAAAAATACTTACAGGATCAAAAAGTATCGGTCGCACTATAATTCCGCCTGTGACGCGTGATCTACTGTCCTCTACGCGCGCGATCGACACACATTCGTAATTTTGTATGTGTGCGTGAGTGTGACGCAGCAGGCTACACGTCCTTCTCCCAAGAGCGCGGCGCGCGGTCTGCCGAAACAGCATTTGCGCTCCCGTATATAATTGATAATTCCGGAGAACTTTAAAATATTCGATAAATTTCATAAAATACATATTTGCAATTTTTTTTATAGCTAATGTGTTAGCATGAATCTATTTTTCAATGTGTAAATTGATTTTTTTAAAAACGTGTTGTATTGTACTAGAAATCCGACGCTGTATACGTTTAAAATTTCTTCAAAGTAGGGCCATTTTACTGCAGTTTTTCTTTGAATTTTTGAATTAAATTACTAAAAACTCCTCGGCCAATTTTTAGCACTTTTCAATGTCTTTATTGCTGTATACTTTATAAACCACTCCATATTTTAAAATTCATGTAAACAATAATGATACGAACGTCACGCATCGAAAACAATTAAAACACGTCTCAGGTTATTAACTATTAAACAAACTGAACAATCAAAATCAATAATTTGTCTGGGCCAATTTTTAGATATTGAATTAATCTTCAATAAAACATATCATAACACATTGTTACTTATTCTGTTTTTTTAAACGAGGTCCTACAGAATTGAAGAAACAAGACAAAATTACTCAAAACTATGTACGGCCTCATAGGGGCATCATCACTAGTGGCGAAAGTTTCAGTTGCAAAACCTGCCTGCGGTAGAAAATTTTATAAGATTTCTAAATTAAAATAACTTGTTCTTAAAACATACATTGTCATACATCCTGTATCTGTGGGTACACCGGCCCACCCTACGGCCATTCTAAATAACTACGACTTTTGAATTAGTGTTGTTTCCGGACTTTATGTTTTTCGTTTACCTTTCTATGGAAAATATTTAAAAGGTTAAAGTTTAATCACCCAAAAATGTGGTCAGCTGGAAGCATTTAATTTTACTTGTAAATCGATAGCGTCAAAAGTTTAGTTAAGTACTCCTTTCTTATTTTTATGAATTGATGTATATCGCCAGTTTTGGAGTGATCCTATATTACAATAATCCTACAGACTACGTTCATAAGTATAGGAACTAATATTTTGGTAAACATACCAAAGCTGGTGTTTTATTATCATCGAAGTTTCCACTTACTACTGAGTTTTATATATATCCAATAGACCGGACAAATTTTTTCTTAATAAATTATACAAATATGAAGATTTTTTGATGAAATTACACGGCATTAAATAGTAGTAGTTGCTATTTAATGCCGTGTAATTTAATCAAAAGAACAGTTATAAAACAAATACTTCTTGTAGGTACTTTACATAATTGGTGTACTGTAAAACACTTGCTCGAGCTAATATTACGCAGCCAAACTAGAATGGTCAGTATTTTCCTGTATATGTTACCTGTAATATTCATTACATTTTATTTTGGTCGTATAACTGATCTGTCACATTTGACAAGATAAATATATATTCTTAAATGAAGTACATATCATTAGAAACCCTGAAGTAAAGTGTTGAACTTTTAATTAAGATGTTTATTTTTATCGTTTGTAAAATGTTCAAAACCTTTTTTTTTTTTTTTGCATTTTGTTCGTATTATATGAAGGTATGTTCGTAGGCTGCATAAGTAGTGGATAGATTTGTTTTTAAAAAAGAATAAAGTTTGCTTTAGAAACAATCAGTTCTTCTTACTATCATTTCTGGATCATGTGATACAGTACCTGTTTAATAACAACCTACACATAGAAACAACTTTAAAGTACCTCGTTCACAAAATCCTCCTCCATTAAAACTGACGAGACACTCGCAAAGACCTTTGTGAAGACAAAGTACATTATAATCACTAAACTACTTTCATAATGTCCCTGTTTTAAACACTCGGTATGCAAAATTATTCTAAAACTAACACCAACCCCGCGGTATAGCTGCCAGGTGTTGAAATTAAAAGCATAAATTTGTATAACCTCTGTGAGACTCCTAAAATGATATGTGTATATGTTTGTTACTCTTTTACTCAGCAGGCCACCGCTGGACGTGAGTTATCTCGTATTAAGACCTATTTACCACTAGATTTCCGGGGTGCGCACAATATGCGACAAAAATTGTTCAAACGAAAATGTTCAACACAAAATGTGCAGCAAATATTACGCGTCAATTGACGAGTGTCAACTGAGAGCAGGATACAAATATGAAACTCGCCTTAGTGTGACAAGGATAGATAGATTTTCTAGAACAATCCTTGTCATAACGCAAAATATTTGCTGCACATTTTGTGTTGAACATTTTCGTTTGAACAATTTTTGTCGCATATTGTGCGCACCCGATTTCCGCCCAGCGGTTTCACCTGCTGCCACTCATTTTCCGTGGTAATAGTTGTTTTCCTGCGGTAAAAGTGGCCTATGTGTTATTTCAGGTTATACTCTACCTGTGTACCAAATCACATCCAAATCGTTCAAGCCGTTTGAGCGTGAAGAGGTTAAAAACGTACATACACACACACACAAACTCTCAGATTTATAACATTAATACGGATGCTCGTCACGCTTTTCAGAGAGCTCGTAATGGTATTCCGAATCACCGTTCACCGACCGTAAGCTTCATCGAAAGCATCTTTCGACGATGGTCGCTTGTACGATGGAATGGTTCGCCGATAGAACGGTTCGCCGAAAGCTCTCATCGCCGACAGTCTGTTTTACGAAAAATTCCTTCGCCGATAGAATGACTTGCTGAGAATCGAACTAGAATCAACAATTAATATGTTCAAGATTATTATAATTTTATAAATATAGTATTGGTTTTATTATTACCGTTTTTGTTTTAACATAGTGTGTTTACATATTTTAATGTTTTAATTTAATAATATTTTTGAAAACTTTTACAATATTTTTATGAAAAAAAAGTATAATTATCAAATTATTAATTTTTTATTTACTTCTGCTATTTTTTTGTCAACCATTTACCTTTTTTATAAAATATTATTTTATTTATATATTTTATTGTTATTTTACTTCTTTTGAGGGTCCGTTGATACTTTTTCGGGGGTATTATTTTCATTTTTATATTTATTTGTATCAGACATTATTATTATTTCATGCTCCTTTATTTTTTGGTTTTCTTTTGTATTTTTTAAATAACGTTTATTTATTATTTTTCCATTATTTTTAGTTGGTCTTTAGAGTAGCATTGTTATTTATTCACAGTTTTTATTATTTTTATTATAAATCAATCACCTTATTGTTTTTATTATTTTTATTAAAATAGTCAAAATTTCATCAAGTCCATCTATCTATACACAGTGCTTTCCGCATTCAACACTTTGTCAGATGTGGCGAAAACGTCCTTTTGTGAGATCGTTAACTCACGATTTTCACGAATTTCTTTACGATTAAGTTTGGTTCTTGTAATCAGATCATGGTTTTTGTACTCTGATTATTAATGTTGTTATTATGTACATATTTTGGCTTATTTGCCTATTTAAAAATAAAATAAAATTCCGGCTATATGCCATACTTTTATGAAGTTAGACGACGAATATAATTAAAATGATTATTTTAATATTAGTAGCATCTTGACGCTTTAGAAAAATCGGGCTCATGGGCATGACCCTTTCCCCATAATATGTCAGGTATTAAAAAAAAACGAAACGATTTCGACAGCTAATCAAATAAAAAGTGACATAAATATTGCTTTTTTTATTGGAATTTTACTATATTAATTAAATATACATACGTTTAAATTCGTACAAATTTGTCGTTCTGAGTTCGATTCTCGGCAAGTCGTTCTATCGGCGAAGGATTATTTCGTAAAATAGACCGTCGGCGATGAGAGCTTTCGGCGAACCGTTCTATCGGCGAACAATTCCATCGTACAAGCGACCATCGTCGAAAGATGCTTTCGATGAAGCTAACGGTCGGTGAACGGTGATTCGGAATACCATTACGAGCTCCTTTTCAGAAAAGGTGTATTATAAACAGGGAATGCTGCTACCCAATATTGTTATATTGGGTGAAATTGTAAAGTGAACAATACCGGAAAACTCAAGATGGGCTGGTGAAGAGACAAATAGAAAACATCTGCAAGAAGTTGCAGAAGGAAATTTACAGTAAACCAGCTTCTATTCTACCACAATTTTCCTGCGCCATATTACACTAGATGGGACATAGTGTCATGTAGATAGCCCAAGTCAGCTCCAACACGTATTTCCATCCGTGGCTGGGGTACTTATAATTATAGTAACAGATATTTTGAGCAACAACCAGCCAACACGACCAAAGATGAATGAAGAAGAGAAACAGATACAAACCAATGATGGTTTATTGGTGCCAAGTAAATAAAATCATTTTGAGTAAAAGATGATTCGACATAGTCACAAATTACGGTACAATATGTAGTCTTAAAACAGATAATTCGTTCCTTTCTAGTAGGTAATTTGTTCCTACGACAGTAGTTTAAATGAACAAGCGTTCTTCAGTGGGATCGTTAGCATGGATTAAACAGCTTCAAGTGGGTAGAATACTGCAAATTGAACGTGCCTTCTCGGATTCTAATGGAATGAACTGTCGTGTCTTTATTGCAAAACACATGATCTGACTAAGATACTATTCATCATTGTGTTGTATATGTCGTAGTAAAATGGCAAAATCAGGAATTCGAC
Organism: Tuta absoluta; assembly: GCA_027580185.1. Lineage (NCBI taxonomy): Eukaryota > Metazoa > Arthropoda > Insecta > Lepidoptera > Gelechiidae > Tuta > Tuta absoluta. Next base: position 5,236,673 of record JAQAHW010000004.1, read on the forward strand.
TGAACTCCTAGGAATCAGGCCAAAAGTCGGAATATGTCAAAAACGTGACTACATTCTGTCATCATACTAAATAGATCTAGGAACGTGACAAAACGAGGTTCAAACTCACAAAACAAAGGTTGAAACTAAAAAGCTTCACGTTGGTTAGACATAAATGTGACAGTCAACTGGTTGAAAAGGCCGTTCAACTGCTCAGCTAGCTAGCTAGCACTGCCTTTCGACCACATGACTTAACGTCCATTGGTTGAAGATCGCGTTCTATACTACAGCTAAATTACGCTTAGCTAACTGGTTAACGTTCAGTTAGCAAGGTGTATGGTATAGTTGTGATGGTCAACTTCACATGGTATGGTTTCGTGAATGGATATACCGGTAATGGCAAAACCGTTCGAAAACGGGATCTGCTCGCGTATGACTGCTTTTTTGTGCAGCACCAATGCAATATCCGACCGTCAATACGCTTACAGGGAAGGCCGCTGCACAACGTCACTAACAAGGGAAGTGGTCAGCCGAATCGTGGGAGCTCGAGATTTAGGGCATCAGGTCGCCGTTCTATGCTGCGACCTATCGAAAGCCTTCGATGTGGCAGACCATTGTGTATTGGCTGCAAAGCTGAAACATTATGGTTTCGTAGGTACCTTACACGCCATGTTAATTGACCTCCTTAAAAAACGATCGCAAAGTGTAGTGGCTCAAGGCGGAAGGGTCCAGTCAGATCCCATTATGACCAACATGGGTGTGGCCCAAGGATCGTCTGTGTCGAACCTGCTGTTCTCCCTGCTTCTCAGCGACTTGCCAGAGGCAATTACATCTGGCGACGCATTTATGTATGCGGATGATGTGGCGGTGGTAGTGCGAGCCCCTAACCATGAAAAGCTAGTGGAGACACTTAACGTAGCTGCAACACAGTTATTTGAATGGTTTAAAGTAAACGGACTGGCTCTTAACCTAAAGAAAACCCACTTCATGACTTTCGATCTCTCAGGAAGAGTAATGAAATCAGCGATAGTCTTAATTGATGGCAATAAGTTAGAACAAGTAGCATCAACAAAATTTCTGGGTTTTCTGCTAGACAGACGAATGACATGGGAACCCCAAATTGACAAATTGTGTGGCAGGCTGAATGGTGCGTGTTTTGCGCTGAGAAGAATATCGCGCGTTGTCTCAGAGCAAGTAGTGCGTACATGCTATTTTGCTCTGGTACAATCCGTGATACAATACGGAGTAGAGCTGTGGGGATGCGCTGCTGAGTGGAAGCGTGCTTTTGTCGCTCAAAAGCGTGCGATTCGTATAATAGCGAAAATACCGCAAGATACCACCGCACGCCCCTATTTTAAATCGTTGGGCATTCTCACACTCCCCTCACTAGTAATTCTGCAAGTGTCGTTGTATGTGCGGGTGAATCTCCACCTTTTCTCAAGGAACAGAGATATCCACAGATACAATACGCGCAACGCTGACAAACTGGTACCAATCAGACACCGTCTTGCGAAATCAAATAAGTTAACGCATGTGATGGGGCCGGCGATTTACAACCAGCTACCTATCAACGTCACCGAGGCATCTAGTCTTAGTATTTTTAAACACCAGCTTAAGCGGTGGTTAATCGAGCAAGCGTTCTACTCAGTTGACGAAATGCTTCAACGTAAATAACTGTTGCGATTTCCTAATGTATTAGGAAGTAATTTTTATTTTTATTTTATAATTATTTTTGATACTATGACATACGCCTTTTTATGATTTTTGAAAATGTTATTAATAATTAATTATTATTTAAAATGGTTTGTACACTGTTATCTATCTAAGATTATTTAATTGAATTTGACATGTAATTTTCTATTACCAAATAAAATAACATAACATAACATAACATCAGTACAATCATTATCCATTCACGAAATAGTCATGCATACATGCATAGTAATTAAGACTTTTGCTTATAACCTTTACGTCAAAAGAACAAAATACGATCAAAATCGCCTGCCTATATAACGCCATTTTGTAAACACTGCGACAAAAGCGCGCCGCGGTGGCTGCAATCATACTAGTTCAATCATAAAGTGGTTTTTCAGTCAGACGTTACGTTGAATGTTCGATAAACCCCAAAATGTAATTACATAACTAGATGTGTAGTTGAATGGCTTTGTATGATAACGAGCCACCTGTGCAACCCAACGGCTTTTTTAAACGTACGTAAAGATAACCTCGTACAGGTCTGACTTGGTTTTTGGTGCATCAATCAATTTTGTCTTGACAACTTCTACGTGGATGTAAATACGTCCCAGGAGTGGTTCACACAGAGGTTTACAAAAGTATGGCATGTGAAAAATCGCGTAAAAAATGCTTATGTCATATCCGTTAAATCCAAAACTATATATAGACCCAATTGATGCTATTTAGGTTTATGGTCACAGCAGTTTGTATAGTTACTATCGTTCAGAAATTATACTCTATTTAGTTGGCGCAATTGCATACTTAGCAGCTTTTACGGCGGTTCCACTTTGCATAACAGCTTGCATTCAGTCGAGAGGAATATTAAAGCTATTTGAGTAATTTAACATAGCATAACATTGAGTGTAACTGGTTAATAGTACTGTGCGTCGCTCGGTTGCTTGAGGAGCTCGTTGAGTGTGATCTACTTGCAATGGATGCAGCAGCGGATACTGTGATGTCGTCATCATCAACCGAAAGAACGTGTCTAGGACGGCGCTGACGAAAACATGAGGTTGGATTGGGAAGTAGTTGGTTGCGGCAACTATTAAGAGGTTTTTATGATGGGGAGCGTTGTCGAAGAAGCGATAAGATGCTTTCAATACGCTTTAATGGTAGGGAGACCTAAGTCGACATGGAGGTTGGCGTTCCGCATGTACCAGGGCGCCCCGCCAGCATTGCGCATGAAAAAACTTGCAGCTTTTTCAGATGCGTATAAAAAGTGTGAGCAAAGGTTACGCTGGCAAAGGTCATGATAGGCCTGACTAAGATGGTGTAAATTCTCACCTTATTTCTAAAGGAGAGTTTGAGACGTTTGAGTTTTTAAGTCTGGAGTCGAGAGTGACAAGTAGGCGGTTGAAAAAAAACTCTGACACCAGGGTTCATCGGGTCATTGGATGACTCGGTGTCCCACACGAAAAGAGAGAGTAGGTCTCTTTAACCCAGAGGATTGGTCGGCCGAAAACCTTTACAGCGGGGTCGTTCAGTACCGTAACGCTTGCGTCTGCCAGACGAAACTAAATTGCGAATTCCGATCTTTTCCCTATACAAATATGTCTACGGTGCGTTGCGTCTGTCGAACTACTTGACAGACGCTTTCGACACGCACCGCAAACGTACCGTCGACAATCGGAAAAACCGCCTTTGTCAAAAAAATAATTAAATAGAAGCTGAAATGTGGCATCTTTGGCGAAAAAAAAATATCGCAATCCAAACAATACAAAATCCTGCGTCTGAATTTTTCACATGAGATTCTGAACATTTCACATGTCATTCCATTTTTACATTAATCTGACATGATTCATACTAACAGTTAAATATTCCTAAAATAGTTAACTAGGGATACTACAATGTATCCCAACTTTATATTCATACATGGTACTTTTAAGCGATGCCGGCTTAGAATAGCATCACCCCATTTCATTCCAGTGGTAGTCGTAAGAGGCGACTAAGAAACTCGAGGGTGTGTATTGCAATCGAAGGCGATGGGCTGACAATTTGACACTATGGCGATACACAATTTTCAGATTATTTTCAGAATGAACCTTAAAAATAAATTTGCGGCCGTTTACACCCTACCTACCCCGCAAGGTATTATAGGCGTGATCTTCTCTTTCTCTCTTTTCGTGTGGGAAACCGAGTCGTTCAACGACCGGATAAACCCTGGTGTCAGAGTTTTTCAACCGCCTACTACCACTAGTAGGCCTCTGACATGGTTGTGTTACGACCGCCGTCTAAGTAATCATAGACAGTAACCGGGACCGACGGCTTAACGTGCCCTCCGAAGCACGGAACCATTTCTTTTCGGACAATCAGTTGGTTCACCCTGCGATGTCCTAACCAGACCGGGAACAAATTCACAAAGTGATAAATATCAACTTTTGTGAGTATCCCACCGAGAATCGAACCCGGAACCTTTGCGTCGCAGGCAGTCGCACTACCACTGCGCCACATCGGCCGTCATCGTCATCGGCGTGATCTATATGTATGTATACTAACAAATTACAGACAGCAACCAAGTGTAGTTTTATCTAAGTATTATTTCAAAATGATAGCGAGTGTTTGATAATCATAGACGGAGGAGAATTCCGAGAATCGTGTTGATCTTCACGTTTTTTTGTTGTATTACAGGATTAGAATGTAACGGAACACATTTTATAAATTGACACTACACTCCGGGCATACAAGTTGTAAAAAGTTTAGGCCCCTGTAACACTTTGATATTTAGTGCCAACATAAAAGTACTCTTCCAAACATGAGGAAGTTTCTGTTTACACCTGTGTGACTTCGCAATAGGTTTCAATTTTGTCTGAATTCCATTTCAGCGATGGCAAGTTCTGTTGGGTTTAGAAGTTCGTTTCGTCTTGTCATAACGTTTTACTGTTGTTACATATCTTTACATATCTCTTGGTACGAGAAAGATGTAAGTTAGAGGATGGGTGTTCAGCGGAGATTGGCTTGGTGTAATCTGTTCAGGAATATTCTGATATTGGAGGCATCGATATGTGCTTTTCGCTTCCAATGGCTCGTATAATTTTATTAATTTTCTCATAGAACTTTGAAGTGGTTAGATATATTGATAAAATATTAAACTTACCTGGCTTTGAAAAATATCTTTTAGTGTAGAAATTTCTGACTATTTAATATGACATCAATGAATTACCGCCCGAATTCTCATATCCCATACTATCTGTAATTCTGCGCTTGGATTATAATATAATGCAGGTGTGTTACAACTCATCAAATTTTATTTTATTATTTCTACGCAGAACTAATGAGCAGCAATTTTCTCCAACATCAAACACAACGTTTATTACAGCACACCCTTACTCGAAATACCACTTATTCAAACCGATCGAGCTAAAATAATACTTTCGCCAACCAAAATAGCAGATTTGCAACGCAGATGTGCCAATCTTCTTAACAAGTCGAGCGCGAAAAATAATATTCTGCCGTATATATAGAGTTATCTGATGTTTAACAAAAGGATATCATTCCGATTGACTTGGCAACATCAAAGCCATGCATTAACGAGGAGGGCTCAGCACTTAGTATGGAACACTTTGTAACTACAGATGAAGTGACGGCGAAGGAATTTTTTATGTTTCCATTTCGGCGTGCAAAGCTTATGCACGGTGCGAGTTTAGAATTGAATTGAACTTCTTCAATCTTTAAATTAAGTGAGTATGTATTCAATTTCCTTTTTATGAGACTGTCGAACACAGATTATGTCCGTCAGAACTCAGTCTAGTCAAGTCTCTTTATCATAGTGAACGGATTCAGTGTATTTGAAGGGGGATCTCGAACACAAAGCGAAATGTTAGGTACTCAGGTATTGTAGGTATGTGTCAAATAGTTTTTGAAAATACTGTTCTTTGATTAGTAAATTTATGATTTATATTAGGCTTACACAAACATCATGGAAAGAGCACGCTCTTTTAGAAAAAAAAACATCTAAAACCATTCAAATAATGATAATATTATCAAGTAGCTAAGCCTGTACTTACACCAAATAAAAGTGTCCAAGTATAAAATGTTACACAATTAATTTTTAACTAATTGTTTGTATAAAGGTCTAGCTAGTCACTGAACCATACCAATTAAAATTAAGAATCAAATTGAACAATCAAATCTTCTGAAGGAAATTCTAAAATGGAAAAAACGTAATTTCCTTCGATAAATCGCCAATTCCTTTTGTTCTGTTGCTGGGAATCTTAAAAACACTTTCTATTTCTCCAATCACTTAAAACATTCCGACTTTTCATTTGCGGTACTCAGAGAAAATAATAAGGAACTTAGCACCCTGAGGATCAATGAAGTGCGCTAATCTAGTAAAAAACTCTGCTACATCAAGGGAGGCCGATGAGAAGACAATCATCAAAAGCAGCATGAAATGCTAGGACTATTGTAGCTGGTTGATGATGATGACTGCAAGTTAGGACGAAGTCTGCTTGTCGGTTTTTTACAGATTATACTTCGGAGAGTGTGCTCAAGAGCTTCACGACCTTGTTCCACCAGCTCCCTTCTACCATCGGACATCCAGACGCACCGCCGGATACCATCCATACCTGGTTGCCATTCCACCAATTCGGACTAAGCGCTTTCAGTCATCATTTATAATGCGCACTGCTAAAGAGTGAACTCACTACCTGCGTCTGTGTTTCCAAACGCATACAACCCTAATCTCTTCAAAGTAAGAGTGAACAGTCTTCTTCTGGGTGAGCTCGCTCCATCTTAGACCCTGTCTTTGTCCTATGACCTAGACTAGAGTCAAGAGCAAACCAATCATTAATAAAAAAAAAATTACATGTTGACGTAATCGATGATTTTGTTCAGCTCAGGAGAAATTATGTAATCGAGTATCTTTTAAACTTGCTGGTATAAGACAGTACCTATCTAATCAACAAAACCTAACCTCCACTTCTGTGCTTCACTCTGTTTGCACACATTTCTTCGTCTATCATATTTCATAGTCTTGGCTTACATTCTGACTTTTCATTTGTGATGTTTAACCAAAAGATCGAGTTTTCGATTGAGTTGAGCGGTTCAAAGGGCGAGGGCAAAATTAGCGGGAGTAGGGTGTGCAGGGCGCAGCGGAGCAATGACTTCAAAGGGAGGGTTTCCCTTATTTTCTTTAAAAATCATATTAGGGCGTTGCAATTTGGTGTTCACGCATGTTGCAGGATGAACATAAAATGTGCAATTTTTGGGAAGAAAATTGTGACTTATTTTTTACGGTGGTCTGCGATGTGTATCCATATTCATATTTACATACATACATACATAAATCACGCCTCTTTTCCGGAAGGGTAGGCAGAGACTACTTCCTTCCACTTACTACGATCCTGGCATACTTCTTTCGCCTCCTCTACATTCATCAATCTCTTCATGCATGCTCGTCGGTTTAGGGTACTCTTGACCGGACCTTTCTTTAGCACGTCCCCGATTTGATCGAGGTGCGTTCGTCGAGATCTTCCCCTTCCGACGTTCCTCCCTTCCACACTTGCCAAATACACCTGTTTTGTTAATGTTCTTTCATTCATCCTATCTACATGACCAAACCATCTAAGCCCTTTCTACACCAGTCACCACGTCTTATTTTATACCACAACGTTCCCTTATCCTATCATTCAATTTTACGTCAATCATACTTCTTAACGCTCTCATTTGTACTGCATTTATTCTACTTTCATATTTTTTGGTATTAAAATAAAAATACAGTACAACACATGACAATATAAAACATCAAAAATATTAAAATTTAAAGCAGAAAATTTTGAAATAAAAATAGGTATAATGTCAGTAAAAACAATAATTATGTACCTTTGTAATTATTACAATTAGTAGTGCAAGATATTGCTTGCAAAGGGAACGCTGCTGCCCATTCCTTAGATAAATTTATCCCTCAGTCACGTTTTACGGCACCCACGGTTGTTGGGGTGATGCTATTCTAAGCCGAGATCAACCAACAAAAGAACAACAAAAGAAATTCTTTATGCTATAATAACGCAGGCGCCACAATATGCTAAATTGGTGTAATCCATTACCCCGACGGATAGTGGTTCGCTGACTTGTGTAACACTCTATTTTCCTACATAAAACCTCTTTTTGGCTTATTTTTGCCTCGGACATGGAAGTTGAGCTGTTGAATGAGCTCATACTTTGTTAGGAATTACTTTGGTTGAACTGATAGGTCTCGAACGTCTTGATTCCACGTTACTAACTAAAACGACTAATTTTAAATAGCACTGTTTGTTTGATACATTTTATTATAAAATATGGAAATAAAAATATGTATAGTCGACCGTGTCACTTACCGTTAAATAAGTTTCGCAAAGGATAGTAGATATCAAAGACTTATTTTAGTCTTGTTATATCCGTACTAATATTATAAATCTCATAGTATATATCCGTACTAATAGTTTCTGTGTGTGTTTGTTACCTCTTCACGCTCAAACAGCTTGACCGATTTGGTTGAAATTTGGAACACAGGTAGAGTATAAACCGGAATAACACATAGGCTACTTTTTACCGCGGGAAAACAACTATTACCACAGGAAAACAAACTATTCCCGCATCAAACCCTGGTCAGGTGACAGCCAATCAAGTAGCTCACCAATTGCTTTTGAATGGGAAACCCCCGCACCGTCTACCCAGAACCAGTAAGCCAAACATACACCCTGATAATACGAACGTCATCAGCAAACCATTTAATCTTTCCGAAATAATCACATGCATTAAAACTCTGCAATATGGGAAAGCCGCTGGAATGGATGATATAACAACGGAACAAATGAAACAACTGGGACCAGTGGCCGTGTCTTGGCTATTAGCCATGTTTAATTCTTGCCTTAGCAGCCTTAAGATCCCAAAAATATGGCGACAGGCAAAAGTAATAGCGCTACTGAAACCAGGCAAAAGTCCTTCAGATCCTAAAAGCTATCGTCCCATTTCGTTGTTATGTCATTCATTTAAGCTCTTTGAAAGGATGTTGCTGAACCGCCTCACACCTATCATGGAAAAATCTCTGATAGCGGAGCAAGCTGGATTCAGACCAGGAAAATCGTGTACAAGTCAAACTTTAGGCTTAGTTCAGCACATCGAAGATGGCTTTGAAACTAAACAAGTAACTGGAGTCGTGTTCGTAGATCTTACAGCTGCCTACGATACAGTTAATATCAGAAGACTGTTGACAAAAGTGCATGTCATGACTAAAGACTCAGGTTTTGTTAACATGCTTAGAGAGATGCTGAATAACCGAAGGTTCCAAGTGTGTCTTAACAACTCTAAGAGTAGATGGCGATGCCAGAAGAACGGGCTACCTCAAGGGAGTGTGCTGGCTCCTGCATTATTCAATGCTTACACCAACGATCAGCCACTAACGTCGAATACCAAACACTTCATCTATGCTGATGATCTTGCACTGGCTGCTCAGACGCTGAGCTTCGAAAAAGCAGAAGAATCCCTCAAAATTGCACTAGACGCACTTGACGAGTATTATGACGCGAATGCCCTACGGCCAAATCCGTCCAAAACTCAGTCCTGTGCGTTCCACCTACGCAACCGAGAGGCAGGAAGAGCTCTTAAATTATCGTGGCGTGGCGTGGACATTGAGCACTGTGCAAATCCCCGGTACCTGGGCATTACGCTTGACAGATCTTTGACCTATAAGGCCCACTGCGTAAACACAATGCAGAAAGTTAGTGCCAGAAATAATCTGCTGAAGCGATTAACGTCCTCCACCTGGGGAGCTGCTCCTCACGTTTTAAGAACAACTGGCCTTGCCCTCTCGTTCTCCGCAGGCGAATACGCATGTCCAGTATGGCACCGCTCTACCCATGCCAAACAGGTCAACGTGGCTTTGAACGAGACGTGCCGCATAATAACAGGGTGCCTAAAACCTACTCCGCGTAACATGCTGTACCCTCTGGCTGGGATTGCTCCACCAGACGTCCGCCGAGAAGTAGCTTGTGCAGTGGAAAAACTGAAACAGGAAACTGACTGTCGTCACCCACTGTACAACCACGCTATGCCTCACGCCCGTCTCAAAAGCCGGAGTAGCTTCCTGAGGTGTACGGCCTCTACAAACGCTGATCCACAACATACCAGAGAGCAGCTATGGAAATCACGCTGGGCGCCGCCACCTGGATTTATTCCACCGTCCGAGACTCTGCCACGGGGACATAAATTACCGTGGCAAACCTGGAAATCTCTAAACAGGTTGCGAACGCAGGTTGGCCGCTGTAGAGAAAACATGGCGAAGTGGGGCTTCATCGACAAAACGCAAGTGCTCTGCGACTGTGGAGCCCCATCGCAATCTATGGCGCACCTAACATCATGCCCTCTTTTGCCAGTCTCTTGCAGCAAAGAGGATCTGAACTTGGCTAATGAGAATGCCATTGCGGTCGCCAAATACTGGCAGTCCAAAATATAACTATGATCCATTGACACGATGAAGAAGAAGACCACAGGAAAATGAGTGTCAGCGGGTGAAACCGCTGGGCGGAAATCTAGTCTTAAATAGTTTAAGATTTACGTGCCATTATGCAGATTTTCTGTACGTTTCACCGTCAAATTTTTCATCGCTGCTTAATTTTCACAGATACCGCGTAAAATTCGTAAAATTATAGACAATTGAAGAAGCGATCATATTCTATCTTAATCTAAGCCTATTTACCTACCTGAATGTGACATTGCTATTTTTAGTTAAAGATATGAGTCGGTAATATGAAATTGGGACTAATGTATTGTTAACTGATTTAAAAACACTATTTCAACGCCTGTTTTTCATCAACTCGAAGAAGAAGAACCAATGTCGAAAAAGGAGGTTAGTTGATACATTTTATTATAAAATATGCAAATAATATAGTCGACCGAGTCACTTAGCAAGACGACGATTTAAAAAATATATACCCTTTGTCCCTTCGAGAAACTGATTCAGTCCCTTAGGCTCATTCACCCCTTGACATAAATATATTTTTATATCATGTAAAGTGTCAAAGAACAATTAAATGTCCTATTGCACATTGTATTGATTTCTAGTAGTCTGAGACCAACGTACTTTAAATGTGAATAGATAGGTACCTACGTAGACAGAAGCTGAAGCTGTCTTAACAAGCCAGCAATTATTCTGTCGCAGCACAGATGCTAATTGTGCGACACAATGGCTTCGATTCTGCGAAACATCTTCTAAGTTAATCTTCTTTTCGTTTGGGTCAAAGTTTTTCAACCGCCTACTACTTACTAGTAGTAGGCCTCTGACATGGTTGTTTAATCATAGGCAACCGGGACCGACGGCTTAACCTGTCCTCCGAAGCACGGAACCATCTTTCTTTTTCGGACAATCGGGTAATTCAGCTTGCAATGGCCAGACTGGGACCTAATTTACAAAGTGATAAATATCAACTTTGTGAGTGACCACGGAGATTCGAACCCAGAACTTTTGCGTCGCAGGCAGTGGCACTACCACTGCGCCACATCGGCTGTCAAATTAGTTTATGTCATTTGCACTTTGAATAAGAATAAAATTAAGATAAATAGTCATGTTTATCTGAATAACGAGTTTACGAGTCTTAAATTAAAGCAAATACCTTTGAGCATCCCGTGTAACTTACGAAAAATACTTTTAACTTGTTGTAATCAAAAGCACCTGTGCTAAATAAAACTTGATGTAAAAAAAATATGAAAATATTTCAAGGTGTTCAAACCCAACGATTTAGCCAATTGAGGCATGTTGTATATTAGGTTGAAATTGTTCCTTTATACTTAAAAGATTCTTTAGTTTATTTTTCGGCCGCATGTGACGCAGTGGTAATGCGACTGCCTACGACGGGATCGATTCGCGGTGTCACAAAGTAGATTACTATCACTTTCAGAACTTGTTCCCAGTCTGGTTAGGACATTGCTGGCTGAATCACCTTATTGTTCCAAAAGAAAGATGGTTTCGTGCTTCAAAGAGCACGTCGGTCCCGGTTGCTGTCTATGATTGCTGAGACGGCGGTCGTTAAACAACCATGTCAGAGGCCTACTAGTAGAAGGCGATCGAAAACTCTTAAACCGGGATTGTTCGGGTAGTTAGACACACGAAAAAGTTTTTTTAAATTATTATTATTATTATTGTGTGCACTAGAATTGACACCAACAATGCACCCAGCGACGTTTCCGCGCCGCTGGCTGCGTTCAAGCCACTGAATAAATAAATAGCATTCGATGGCACGCGATGACTGCTAAATTCGTCAACTGATTAGTTTTAGTGCCGTGTGATGCCGGCTTAGAATAATAGCATTACCCCATTTCTTACCCATGGTTGTCGTAAGAGGCGACTAAGGGACTCGAGTGTTAGATGTGTATTGCAATTTTAGGCGATGGGCTGACAACCTGTCACTACGGTGATACACAGTTATCTGATTGACCCTCAAACTTTTGTCAGACGTGATGTTAATATCCGTTTTACGGCTGTTAACGCTCTGCCTACCCCGTAAGGGATATACACGTGATTTATGTTGTTGTTATATAGTATAGTTTTATTTTGATTCTGTGGTGTTTAAAAAAGCTGTTTGTTCTGAATTATTCTGGAACTGACAAGATTTCAACTTAGTATTGTGACCAATTCTTATATTATTGTGAGTTTCTGTGTAGAATAAGTTTCAAAGACTCTGCAGCGTTCAGCCATCACTTTGGAAATAAAGAAACCTCAATTTGTGTAATTCTATTTCGAATCACACAAACATACCATCCAAAATATTTTGTCTTTTAAGTCGCTACATAACAGGTTTTATGGGTTGTTTTACTATAAAAATGTTATGACGCGCTCCTCAGGTACATAAACAGGGAGCGAACCGGTTTATGCCTCCCCCGTGCCCTATCGACTGACACTAAACTCCAACATTAGGTATTTATGCAAAACCAAGCCTTATTATCACGGGGCTCGCAAAGAGGCTGCGACTTTTTAATAATAGGTCACTGTTTACGGTTCAAGAGGCAACGATTAGATCCCTTTACGCACGTCATAAAGTTGTAAGTTTCCGGTAGGGCAAGGAAACTTTGAATTTCAGAAATCCTAAATATCGGAACGATTATTCCGATATTTGGATTACGGTATTCAGATCTTAAAAATCGTGATAACTGGTTTTGGAAAAAACATGTATTTTTATGTTTGCCCAAATTTTTCGGGGCATAACCATTGAACAGATTACTACCAGTCACACTCTCTTTGCAAGTAAATTCTTCCACTTAGAAGCATCGAGGCGTATGTCAAATTCGGGCATATTTTTATTTTTATTTACCTGCACTTGTTTTTCTACAATACATTAATGCATCCGACTCTTTTTTTTCTATCTTTTATACTTTTTGAGATACACATTACTGTCACTGGCGTAACTCTTGTTTAAGTTTAGAAGCATACAACCTAAACACAACTTGAATCTTTATTGCTCGAATCAAAATAAACATAGTTGTTTATAAAAAAGGCTTAAAGTCAGTGAAGCCCATATGTCTCTGATCAAAAGTATAAATTTACTAATGGCTGATTTGTTGTTACGTCGGTATGCCCCGGAGAACGAAAGAGTAAAAGAGACAAGTATATTTCGCACTTCGTAGGGCTGAAAGAGAGAGATACATTTGTTTTGAATTTTTGGCTATTACTGTACCGGTCGCAGAGTGCGCGAAATCTCTTAGGTGTTAAAATAAAATAAAAAAATGTGTTTATTGATCTGTATTGTGTTTGAAGCATATGTAATTCAATAATGGATCCAAGAACAAGGCAAAGAACCAGTAAGGAATTTGAGAAACTACAAACTTATACAAAAAAGCGAAAAAACTCAGGTACGTAAAATTATGCGGTTATTTTTATTTCGTATTTTTTAGTTTTGCATGTTTTATGTAAATTTGCAATGACAAAATAGTTTCATAAATACCCTATTAAACGAAAGAAGTTTTGTGTGTAATGTATAATGTAAGATTATGTGAAAATACTCGTTTTTTTATAATTCTTAAACATTTTTGGTGTAGGTATATATGTCAAAAACTTTCATTCGAAAACTGTTGAATTTGACCTAACCTGATGCCAATCATGGTATTTTATTCTCAGCAACTGACTATTACTCTGCAAGTTTGCTCTCTGCCATAAACATTACAAAACAGTTTTTCTATTAGATATAAATGTTATCTATCTATGTAGATCTATAAATGTAGACTGAGCCGATGGCGTAGCGGATAGTACCCCTGCCTGCTACGCCGAGGGTCGTGGGTTCGATCCCCACAAGACACAAATATTTGTTAAGTCATTATCAGATATTTGTGTTTAGTCTGGGTGTTTCTATTTATAATATGTATTTATTTACAAAAAAAAAAAGTATATAAGTAATAGTATCAGCTATCTAGTTTCCATAGTACAAGCTTTGCTTAGTTTGGGGCTAGATGGCGTTGAGTGAAATGTCCAAGATATTTATTTATTATTTATTTATCTGGTATGCGCTATCAAGTAGGATAATACTGTGCTTCGTAAGGCCCATTGGTCTTGACTTTTGCGGCAGTGCAGCAAGATCACTGTCTGGTTTCATTCACGACTCAACCACTCTTAAATCAGGATTAAAAAAGATTTTTACCTTTAAGGTGATTACGATACGGAAAAATTTACTCTGCGTATGAATAAAAAGGCAGATTACTCTTTCTGATGCAAAAAAAACTTGTTTTTGTTCTGATTTCTGAGTTTAAGTTAAAAGCCTATTATTTGTTGCAGAATTATTTTGAACAAAATTATCGACAACCATCTCTTCCGCAGTCATATCAATCAAAACGTGAGAAAAAAACTCCCAATACGTGCTCGAAAATGTCTACCACATGTGAATCTGATGAATAAATACGACCGCGAGAGTTTGCAAATGATGATGACAGCGTTGCTGATAAAACCTACGACCCATTGATGGCTGATGACTTCTTCTGATTCAAAAGACAATCATAAAGATAGCGCCAAAAAGTCAAAGAACAGCTCTATACACCCATAAAAAGGGCATCAATTTATTGACGCGAAAAAACAAAATTCAAAGCGTGAATATGCTACTTAAGTACAATACTCCACAAGTAAAGGCAGTTAATAAGGCCAGTTCTTCTCCGAACCTACCTACGAATACTCCTCCAAAACATAACAACCTACCTGCGGATAAAACTTTACAAGTAAAGGCATTTCAAGAGGCTAATAATTCCACAAAACATATGAACCTACCAAAAAATTATATACTACTCGTAAAGACAAGTACTGTTGATGCTAATAGTTCTTCAAAAGATTTGAACCTACCAAACAACAATACACTACACGTAAAGACAACTATTGAGGCTAACAGTTCTCCAAAAGCTCTCAACCTACCAATGCATAATACACTACAGGTAAAGGCAGTAATTGAACATGTCACTCCTCTAAAACGTCGCAATCTTCCAGTCAAAACTGCACAAAAAGAAAATGTATGTCTTGATGTAATTTGAACATATTGTAATATCAGAGCAAGGGTTTTTGGCACAAAATCGTGAAAACGTTCAAAGTAACGGACAAAAAGTAAAAGACTCGGTGGTAATGCCACAGTCTGCTCAAAACAGTGCAGATCTTATGCATAAAGATAACGCCAGTGACTTGATGACAATATATTATTTAGGATTGCAAGCTCATTTACCAGATTTTCAAGATATATATGTAGAATCGTTGGACATGATCTCAGAATTTTAAGGGACCGGTAATTCAACAGTGTGAAAACTTTGAACAAAATGATAATATTTTGGAATCAAACTCAACACAAACTGGACAAACTAATAATCTTCAAACTACGGAAGGTGATAATATGTTATCTCCGGATATGGTACGAACTCGGCCCAATTCTTCTACAAAAAAGAGGCCTCGAAAGAGAACTCGTAAGATAAATCAATGGAAAAGAGTTGCTTATAAAGCTGAACAACCTAAGGGCCTACCTTACATTTCAACAGTCGCAAAAAAACATCCCGAAGTAAAAATTAGGGAGCTAAAGCCTCCTTGTAAAGAAGATTGTCGCATTAAATGCCAAGAAAAGATTACGGAAGGAAATAGACAAAAATCATTTTATGGATTCTGGAAACAGACGCAAAGCTGGGAACAAAGAAGACAAAACGTTGGAAATAATGTTGAAATTAATATTAAATGATGCTAACGACAAGGACTTTAGAAAACGACAGGAAGAAATATACCTATGACTACAACATACCCACAGAAAACGGACGAATTACTGTTTGTAAGACCTTGTTTTTAAATACTTTCAATATATCTGAAAAATTTGTCCGTACTTGCATTGACAAACTCACCACTAATGGTTTAGTCTTACCAAATCATAGAGGAAAGCATGTCCCTGGCAATAAAACATCTGATCATATTATAAGATGTATACATAGATTCTGTGGTCAAACACATTTCTTCATTTCTATCCTACGAGAGCCACTAAACGCTAAATATGATGACCTGATGACCTTATTACAATGGGTTCCAAAAATTTTTACTCTTACTATAAAAATAAATCACGAACGGCCTCTGATTTTCCCGAGGTAGATTAACTTTAAATATCTTAATGTCTTATTTTTTTAATCTTATATTCGATTTTAATACACGTTATGTGATTTCATGTCGATCTCGCTTGATAATGTTGCTTTTTTTTTCCTACTTTTCTGTTTAATAGAACTAAGAACAGTTGAGTTTAATGTTACTTTGTTTTGTTTAGCTTGGTTTCTTTAATAAAGATTTATTACGATATATATTATGCATATTTCGTTTGGGCTTATCTATAACACATTTAAATTTTTCCAAAGGCATGGAAAAGTAATTACACTTGATACCTTCTTATAAAATGTGTTTACCATCTGGATGAGAAGCAAAGAGACATATATTACACTTATGACCCGTTAGTAATCATAATTATACCAACAAGTAGAGGCATAAGGGCGTAAAATGAGTTAAACCCAACAGATCTGCCATTATTTTTGTAGAAAACTTTTGAAGCATTCAGGCCTATTAATATGAACAACCTTATTGCGGTTATTAACTTACCAAGCATAAAGGCGGTTGTAATAGTTACGCCCATATAACATTTTAGAAACTACGAGGCATATGATCGGATTTAAAATTAGTTCTTTATGTTTTAGTAACATAGAGACGTAAGACCGGACTTTACCTCAATAAATATCAAAATTTAGTTGAAATTATTAAAATATCAAAAAGTGATATTTAGCATAGTATTCTTTAATAAATTTTCTACAATATTAACAAATCACACTTCTGATAATGACAATGACGAGGAAGAAATTCGTTAAAGAAAGTTAAATTTCGTTCTCCTGAAAAGTTGTCATTTTCAAGTTACGCCTTGCATCTTAGTGGAAGAATTGTCAAGAAAATACCAACCAAAAACAAAAAAAAAATGCACCGTGTTTATTATAACTTTTAGAAACCGGAAATCGGAATTGGGCTCTTATATCGAAATTGGGCTTAAAAAGTTGGAAACTACTATCGGTATTGCGATATTAATGAAAACTTGCAAAATTATTAAGCGCGGGAAGGATTTGAACCTGCGATTTTCGCCATTACTAGTGGCAGTTTGAAGTCGCAGGTTAAAACTCTACCCGCGCTTAAAAATTTTGAAAGTTTAAAAATTTTTTATACTTAACACGGGAAGTGTTTTAAAATTTGGTGTTCGGTTTTGAAAATTCCAATTTTACTTTCCCTAGTTTTCAGGGGCAAATTAGGGGTAAAATAATTTTCAAACCATACAATTCACTAAGCGCAAGATCACTAGTTCAGCTATAATTTGAGTAACCTATGTATGGTTTGAAAGTTACCATTATTTATTTATTTTTAGTCACGATCTCTTGTATAGATAGAAAACTAGATAGAAAATAGATTCTGATGCAGTATAAACAACCTACCTTCTTTCAGACTGTAAAAATAAATAAGCAGATATAACTTATGATCATCCTGCAGACTATCACATCTATCATATCTACGAATGCAATTTTCAACTCTATCATTTCCACAGAGTAGAAAACCAATCAAAAACCAGAAGCGACATCCCTTACAGGATATGAGAGTGAGCGCAGTACCTGTAGGTACCCGGGGTGCTTATGAGTACCTACTTATACCTGCAGATGGTATACCGAACAATTTGCAAGCTGTATTACACCATGAAATTGAACCGCTTTTGTTGCAAAACGATTTTTTTCTATTTTCCATATAAGAACACAGTCAACTGATTAAGGCGAGTGTAGTCACGAACGGCATCGACAGTGACGCCAATTCACAAAAAAATATTTTCTCTATAATCTATTATTTATTGCATAAGCTTTTAGTATTATCCTTAAGTAAAAAGTTTATACCAAAAGTGGCCGTTTTTAGGCACTTTTTAAGCGAATATTTTATTGAGTTCGCATTTTTTTATTTTACTTAAGGAACTACCTCTAGAAACTTGGGCAACGGATATTCTGATAGAATGATTTGTATAAAGGTTTTTTTTGTGTGAATTAGTGCTATTTTCGAGGCCCTACACGACTGCACTCGCCTTAATAGGATTACAAAAATCACATTCTTCTACCTGTTTAACCCGGTATATGCAAAGCATTTTGAAGTAAGGCAGCAGGTGTTCCGTACAACGATAACCACTCTCCGTCTGACGCCTTGCAGTAGGTACATGTTAGTGTTTTGATTTATTATATAAATTTTATCTAGCAGTAGATGCAATAGGCAGATGTTTATTTATTTATTAAATTTAATTTATTTTAATAAAAGTGAGACGTGCATAATAAAATATAGTCTAAAGGTATTTTTTAAGAAAATTTTATGCTATCTTTTAAATTATGGTGAATTTTCGATTTTTGCAAATATACCGTCAGTTAAAATTAAAATTAGTGTTAATTCTTATTCGTCGCTGCGTATTTTTTAACGCACCGTAACTCATGCGTTTGTTAGACGAAAGAAAATTGCAAAACGACTTGACAGACGCACAGCAACGCACCGTGTCCGTGTTTGTATAGGAAAAAGATCGGAATTTGCAATTTGCCTGTCGTCTGACAGACGCATGCGTTACGGTGCATTAAAAATACGCAGCGACGGATGACAAGTGGGAGAACCGACTAATACCTATGCTTAACATTATTTTCCGTAGAAAAACAAGAACACGTTTTTGCAACGAACAATTCTTCTTTACGTGTGGGACATCGAGTAATCCAACGACCCGATGAACCCTGCTGTCAGAGTTTTTCAACCACCTACTACCACTAGTAGGCCTCTGACATGGTTGTGTTTCAACCGCCGTCTAAGTAATCATAGACAGCAACCGGGACCGACGGCTTAACGTGCCCTCCGAAGCACGGAACCATTTTTTTCGGACAATCAATTGGTTCACCCTGCAATGTCCTAACCAGACCGGGAAAAATTTCACAAAGAGATAAATATCAACTTTGTGTGTGTCCCACCGAGAATCGGAACCGGAACTTTTGCGTAGCAGGCAGTCGCACTACCACTGCGCCACATCGGCCGTCAACGAACAATGAAAGGTTTAAAATTGTTTTGGTTATCAACCATTTCTATTTTGAACTCATCAATGGTAAACCAGCATCAAACATTTTGACGTCATAATGAACCTGAAAACGCATAGAGATATTAAATATTAGATTTTTGCCTGTCGGTTTTACCTGCAATGCTTTTCAGCATTCCCGTGGGAGTGGCAAGTTTTCTCGCGGTAAAAAGAATTATGTGTCAGTTCAGGTTTTTGGATTGTAGATCTTAGGTTTATTGATGACCGTGTTTATTACTATTTGACATGTTTTAATATTGATCTGAATGAATGAATATACATACACACATATCACGACTATAATCCCTTGCCGGGTAGGCAGAGCGTAAACGGCCGCATAGAACGGACATTTACGCCACGTCTGACAGGTTGTCAGCCCCTAACCTAAAATTGCAATACACACCCTCGAGTCCCTTAATTAATGAATATCTTAAAAATAAATCATTATTATGTTATACTTTATATGTGCACAAAATTTTATGCAAATCCGTCAATTGGTTTGAGCGCAAAGATATAACAAACATACATACACTCAAGCTCTCCAATTTATAATATTAGTATGGATTGGTTTGCCCTAGTGCTAGCTTTGTGGTGCGATTGGGGTTCCGCAGCGAATGGTTCAAAGCGACCGCAGCGCGAGAGCAGTCGATTAATTACACTTTCAAATGAACAAACACACCGAATTTGCGGAATTCCGATTCACCTGTTGGCATTTTGGATGGTAGCATTCTGAATCATAAAACACGATATTTTTAGTGTAGAGAAATACAGGTTTACCTTTAAACTTCCAATAATTTTATATGGCTCAATTGGTGAATAAAATATCTTACTTGTTTTTTATCTAAATATTAGAAATTCTACCGCTGCCGTGTGATGCCGGCTTAGAATAGCATCACCCCATTTCTTACCCTTGGGTATCGTAAGACCCGACTAAGGGACTCGAGGGACGTGTATTGCAATTTTAGGCGATGGGCTGACAACCTGTCACTATAGTGATACACAGTTATATGATTGACCCTCAAGCTTTTGTCAGACGTGGTTTTAATATCCGATTTACGGCCGTTAACGCTCTGCCTACCCCCGTAAAGGATATGTTAGAAATTCTACGTAATTAATGTTTTTAGGTTCGGTTAGGTTAATTTTAAAATTGAGACTGGTACTTGGTGGGCGAGTACGACTTGCTCTTGGCAGGTTTTCTAATATGTAGATCCTTATTATCATTATATAAAAATTCTGTCACCTACCTAAATGGGGGCCAATCTAAATCGAGGCAATATGTAAAATGTGAATGTACTTAATGCAATTTTAAGCTTCCTGCTACAATACAAGATTAAGAGTAGAATTTTAATAAATAATATTAGTTTATTTTGCAACCTACACTCAGAAACCAGCCTTATAACGTAACGCTTTATACTATATCACTTAACTTAAACAGGTTTAGTAGGCAAGCGTTTTGGCTTCAGTCGACCGTAGCGGGCTCGTAGATATCACTACACCGTAGCACCGTAGCTCTTGCTACGAGCCGTATAAATATTTCAGCTCAGGAAATTATGCTACCGATACAGGCGGCTACGGACTGGCGAATGGGACCGATCCTAGCAAAGGTGGAAGAGATGTGTGAATTATGTATGATTTCTCATTGATATCTAGTATGTGCATGGTATTAACATATTTTTGGCTCGTTTCGATTTCAATTTGGTTAAGATAACAGTTATTAGAATTGGGTTCATGAAAATTCTAAAAGATTCATTGAAGGACAACAATAATACATAGTGGAATGAAACCGGATAACACCACTAAGTATCCCCTTTATACAATACAATACAATATGCTTTATTTGTACAAAAGACAACAAATGAATCAGATACAGCAAGAGAAAAAAAATCTTATTGCTATTTCTATCAGCCAAACTTTGGGTGAAAGAAGAATTTGAATGTATACCTCTAGTTTAGCGTGAGAGTGCATAGATATACTTACATATAAACTGTTTCACATACTAATGCATAAGTCCATAGAGTAAACACTTTACCCCTTAGTCAACATTATAAAGGTGCTGTTTGAAAACTATACAAGTTGTTTACTTCGAGCAATCTTTTGTAATATATATATAATCCGTACTAATATTATAAATCTGAGAGTTTGTGTGTGTGCATGTATGTATGTTTGTTACCTCTTCACGCTCAAACGGTTAAACCGATTTGGATGAAATTTGGAACACAGTTAGAGCATAACCCGGAAACAACTATTACCACGGGAAAATGAGTAAAACCGCTGGGCGGAAATCTAGTACTTAATAATTTTTGCAGTATGGTTTGAATTTCATTCAACAATACCGGTATTCTAACCTACTCAGTTATACACTGCAATTTATTATTCATGCTATAAACAACTAGGGTTGGTGGATGCAATGTATTATCTATTAATAAAACATTTTACCATAATAACATAGAAAAAAATTGTTGGTGTTGTATAAACAAAAACAACTGCGTCAAGTTTACATAAATACACACCATAGTAGCAAACATTGTATTTGATTGACGTACTAACTTCTTAAAATATACCTTTTATTTTTAAATAAGTATTTTAGTTTTGAGGGATACTAAGATCTTTCCTTAAGGTTTGAAAACGTATTTGAAAATTTTAATGACTTGTATTTAAAATGGAATGATATGCAAGTAATAAAGCATACGTACCTACATACCTGTGTAGAAGTCATTTGAATTAGGTACATATTCCAACAATGTTACTTTTAAAGGGATGTAATTGATACCCTCCTATTTCAAAGTCGGTTAATAAACATGGTGACTAAGAGAATAAACTATTTATATACCGTTGATACGGAAATTGCAGCTTTGTAATATTAAAGAGAGATGGGCTGGATTAGTGTATGTCTTAAGTTGAAAAATATACGTATATGTTTGTTCCATAATTATATTTTATACGTGACTGACCAATCTTGTATACGGGGTGTAAGGGTTAGCCCTCCGAATACTTATAGGATGCATTCAGACCATGAAACTGAATAACTTTTCATGAGAAAATATTTCAGGAATATATACGATTCAATAATTGCAAATAAAAAAAATAAGTTAATTATGTTCAAACATTTATTTGACATATGTCACTGATAACTTGCACAATACGATAAATAACGTAATTCATTACAAGATAACCTAACAGTGTTTTTGTTTATAACCAGTACGGCGCAGTGTTAGTGCGACTTCCTGCGACGTAAGGGTTTGATTTTCGGCGGGTCACAAATAGTTGGTTGGGGCTTTGTGAATTTTTTCCCAGTCTGGTTAGGGCATTGCAGACTGAACCTCCTGATAGTCCGAATGTCGGAGAACACGTCGGTCCCGGTTGTTGACTATGATAACTTAGACGGCGGTCGTTTCACAACCATGTCAGAGGCCTACTACAGAGTCCTTAAAACTTCAGACACCAGGGTTCATCGGGACGACTCGGTGTCCCACACGAAAAAGAAACCAGTCAAATGAATTGTAACTGTAAAACCAGTGAAATTTATTGTTACGATAACTCGCAACTTGCACCACTCTCGACAGCCGATGCACCGGTCCCACGGGACACAGGCAGTGAGTTCGTCTGAATGATCCGACACCTCCCAAGGGACACGCAACCCTTTCAGCCGTCGCGGGGGGTGGCGGGCGGGTCGCTGGGCAAGGAATCATCGTGCCTTTATGCCCTAACTTATAAATTCAATATATCTTCGTAGTTAGTGTCGTTCACGCGCGTGTTTTTGTAACAATTTTGATATATCTCTAGGTTGGAGTATGTTGAATTGTGCTTCTTAAAATAATTTTGACGATATATTTTATGTAGATTCAGATAGTTGATAGACGGCCGTAGTTTTAAGTCACTGGCTGTTGCCGGTATGCTGGGTAAAAGCAAATTGACTTCAATATGAGTTTAATTGATTGAGTGCTAGCTACAACTCGGTACTTGCATGGGTGGTTAATATTATGTCCAAATATATTACTATACTCATTAAATGCCAAAAATATGCAAAGTTCATACATACACATATCACGCCTATTAACCCTTGCAGAGGTAGGCAGAGCGTAGAAGGACGCAATTTTTTAATTCATGCAATAAATAGTTTTAAAAAGTCGCTCATTTGACTAGTATGCAACTAGCGAATTTTCATCACCCTTTGTAGCACTAACTTGTTTAGCTAAAACTATTCCCAAAATTAATCCGTACTAATATTATAAATCTGAGATATTGTGTGTGTATGTATGTAAGTTTGCTTCCTCTTCACGCTCGAACAGCTTGACCGATTTGGATGAAATTTGGAACACAGGTAGAGTATAATCGGAATTACATAGGGAACTTTTTACCGCAGGAAAACAACTATTACCACGGGAAAATGAGTAGCAGCGGGTGAAACCGCTGGGCGGAAATGTAGTAGAATTATATTTCATTCGTACCTATTTTAGATACTGAAAATATTTCTCCTAAAATGTTTGTCTCGTGCAACATTTTACAAATGTAAACATGGACAAAGACATGTCACTATTCTTTGAAATTATGGCTACAACGTTCGTATATTTTACGTAAGGTGCAAGCAAAGCAGGGCAGCAAGCGGTATCTATGCAAATATATTCCATACTTTCTGCTGGTTCCATAGAAAACCGTCAAATTTCTTGAAGGGGCGTAGAGTTTTATAGTCGAGCCAGAATAGAAAAATGTAGACTTAAATTGCCACTTGGCGTTTTATTACACGTATTCCTGTGAGGCATATAACTTAGGCGGAATTTTGCAGTCAATGGATTTTTGCAAATTGTTTTATTTTATTGTTACAATGACTGATGCCTAGCTATGTAGGTAAACCATATACCTTCCTACTCAAGATAAATAATTGGAATTTAAGAAGTAACGGTGTTATTACAAAATATTCAGAGGCACATTTATTTGGACAGTGTTTCAATTATTTTTCCTTTTGATATGACGTTGTCAAACAGCTTAAAATATGTCTACCTTTTTTGTAATTACAAGATGATTGTATTACATATTTTATTGAGTTATAAGATTTATGTTTAAATTAATAACTATGTTTTCTTTACAAGAAAATTGCATATCTGTAAACCCATTTTCAGAGTCTCATAGTTTACTACAAACCATGATAATTTCGTCAACTCTGTCTGTCCGTCTGTATTTACACAGACCTTAATATGCTTAATAAATTCGTTAGGTTTGCACCTATTATTGGTACGACGACATACGGAATTACGCAAATTTAGAAATTTCAGCAAAAAATAAATTAATGAAATATTTTTGGAGCCCCTCCGATACAAGTTAAAGAAGGGCAAAAAAAATACATATTGAGGCCTTGTGAACTAAGAAAAGGTATGTTTAAGAAGAAAAACATTTAAATGTTCTTGTCACAAGATGTTTGCATTTGAAAAGGACAATTTTATTCCAGCTCTAATTTCTAAAGTATATAAGCCAAAAATTTGGAAAAAGTATGGAAATCACCTTTCTATCTGTAGTTATTATGAAAACTATCACAAAAATCGATTTTTAAATACGGTGTTTTAAAACTTGCAAGGTACAATTTCGAAATGATAATTCAAACACTTATTCATGTAACTTTACGTTTTTCATCTCCCGCCATACACAAAACAACAACAATTTTCATAAATGCAAGTTCCGAACTCGTGAAGTTGCGACAAAAGACTCCTTCACGTAAGAAATTCTAAAGGCGGCCGAACGACATTGAGGGTAAGATGGAGTGGGACGGGTAAGATGATGCAGAATGGCGGAATACGGGTAAAGCAGACGACAGCAAAATCTGATACGATTCATTAGTGTAATGAGCTTTTAATATTTAACGTCTCGCTTTGATTGGTGGTGCATGAAAGTGTCAGCTATACCCTCGGGTTGAAGAAGGCTTTTGAACGTGGGAACGTCCTTCGTATTCAATGAAAGCGGAGCACCCTTCAGTTTTGACACTTTCTTAACTTTGGAGAAGGAAGGATCGTTTTACATGAAAATCACGGAATAATAATTTTACATTTATGTTATTTTCTATCAGTCAAAATGCAATACTCGTGATACTTTAAACTAAACTGTTTAATACTAAACATACTTAATTTCTCTATGCAAAAATATTAACAAGGAGTAACTTAAGCTAACTAAGCACAAACATTAAAAACTGAGATATCCAGGCGCAAAATAGCGCGTGCAGGACATTCTGAGTTTTTATAAATTCGTGCGCTAGCTGATGCATTGTTAGCCACTGGTACTTCAAACTTATTTTGACAATACCATACTTTCATACTTATATTATAAGTAGGCATATTAAAAACTTTTTACACTACAATTTAAAGTTTTACCGGTTTCGTTACAACAACATCGCAGTCTGCCTGCCTAACTGAACGAATCCGCTCGTTTATTAATTTAAAAAATATTAGTGGAACTAGTGTAAAAAGTTTTTAATTTACCTAGAATATGGAATTTCATCAAGAAATCACAAGACAAAGTGTAATCTATTTAATATTATAAAGTCGAGAGTTTGTTTTTGAACGGATTTGGATAGAATTTGGTGAACAATTTGAGGATAACCCGGAATAACACATCGGCTGCTTTTTATCGCGGGACAACTTGTCATTCCCACGGAATGACAAGCATTGGTATTCTATGCATCACCCCATTTCTTTCCAATGGGTGTCGTAAGAGGCGACTATGAGACTTGAGGGTTACATGTGTTTTACAATTTTAGGAGATGGGCTGCCCACCTGTCACTATGGTGATACACAATTCTCTGAATAACCCTCAAATGTCTATCAGACGTAGCGTAAATGCCCCTTTTTTACGGCCGTTAACGCACTGCCTACCCGGTAAGGGATATCATGATATATGTAAGTACGTAACATTAAATGTTAACCACCAAGAACACAATTCGATAGAACACTTTCTCCAGCCCCATATACCAACGACTTCATATAACTTATTCACAATGTACCTACACTATATGCAGTCAGTCAAACAGTAAGTACATAATGGCGGCTATATTCGCTCTATACATCTAATCAAGACAGGCTAATAACAGTCTGTGTCAACCAAGACGGTGGTTCAACTCAAGTGGTTGCGGGAACATGCAATATAGACTTCAGGGTACATTAAACCCTGTCACAGAATAATTACTAGTAACTAGCGTTACAGAAGCTTTACTTCGCAATGGTTTTCAAAGAAATATGTACTCAATCTTATAGACAATATGATTTAATTTAGCTCGCGTTCTAGTCAACCACGGGTTCATTTGCATACCTGTCAAATATTTTTTTGAGGGAATATGAGCCGTGGTCTAGGGTTGCTTACTTCAAGAAACTACTTACGCCATCTAGCGCACAACACGAGCGTTTACTCCTACTTTTGGCGGGCACGCAGCAGGCAGCGACGAGTACGTTCATGAAGACCTAGCAGCATAATTGTATATGCTATACGATTATTGCCGAAGATTTAATTCAATGAAGTAATAAACCTGCAATAGTCCTTGCATCAGGCGGGTGCTGGCTCTGGGTGTACGAGTACTTCTATAGTGCAGAGTTGCAGACAGAGCAAGTATCCGCTTGATGTACACATCACAACACATTATTTGGTATAAAAAAGGCCTCTGTGCTGTTGGCTTTGGCCCCACACATGCCTCAAAGGACCGGGTCCCTGTGGGCCCGAGATCCGAAAAGAATACCAACATAATAATAATAAAATGTATACTAATAATAATAACATTATAATGTATACCTACTAATTTTTTTCCCGTGGGTGTCGTAAAAGGCGACGACGAACAATTTTAGGCGATGGGCTGACAACCTGTCACTATGGCGATTCACAATTTTCTGAATGACCCTAAAATGTTTGTCAGACGTGGCGTAAATGTCCGTTTTTAGCGGTCGTTTACGCTCTGCCTACCCCGCAAGGGATTATAGGCGTGATATATGTATGTATGTATGTTTTCGTCTGTCCATCTTGCAAAAAATTGTCGAGAAAGTTGAACAAATAGCGCACGCGTGTGACTTCTTTCGCTTGCGGCAGCCCGCTAGATTAGCCCTTTCGCAGTGGCCGGCGCCTGGAGGTATGTTTTCAATACCTACACGCGGAGTGACACAGGCCTGACCCTGTCTTGACACTGGCATAATTGTAGTGTAATAATGGTATATCGTGTTTGTTGCCGTGCGGATGAGTAATGGAATACATATCATATGTTTTGGCAGTGTTTGATAATCTGTTTGGAATACGATTGCAACACAAAACAATAAAGCGTTTTTAACCTTTTCATTACACTTGCTTTTTAATGGTTCTGTAGTTGAATAATTGGTTGGTATTAAGGTTGCCGTGTGATGCCGGCTTAGAATAGCATCACCCCATTTCCTTCCCGTGGGAGTCGTAAGACGCGACTAAGGGACTCGAGGGTGTGTATTGCAATTTTAGGCGATAGGCTGACAACCTGTTACTATAGCGATACACAATATTCCGAATAACCCTCAAACATTTGTCAGACGTGGTGTAAATGGTCGTTTTTTGCGGCTGTTTACGCTCTGCCTACCCCGCAAGGGATTATAGGCGTGATATGTGTGTGTGTGTGTGTGTAGTTGAATAATGATATCAGAGATTTTTCGCACAAACTGTCATATCTCGTATCGACTATCTAAAATTATGCCAAAATCGTGAATTGTACTCGTAGATGGTCTTGACAAAAGATTTTGAATTCATAAGTGTCAACCATCATTGCTTTTGGACAGTAACCTACTTCATGTGGCATTAATCATACTAATAATAAAAAAGAACATCAGACGTTTTCCTTAAACGTTCTCCTTACTATTAATAGGTGTCTATAATAACTTACTAGTTACAACAGCCCACTGCTGGTCATATGCCCCAGCCTACTGAGGCTATTACAATACTCACCACGCTTAGCGGGTTGGCGAGCGCATTGCAACTAATTTCCTTCACATGGAACGCTCCTACCCCTTACCTGGATGAATTAATTCCCCAGTCGCATCTTACGACACACAATAATATTGGGGTGTTGCTATTCTAAGCCAGCATCACACGATTTTAAGTAACAATGTCTTAAATAATTTCCGTAGACTTGTTTGAATTGATTACATTATTATATTGGCAATTTAATAATCCGTACTTATATTATAAATCTGAGAATTTGTGTGTGTGTTTGTTACCTCTTCACGCTTAAACGGCTTGACCGATTTGGAATATAGGTAGAGTATAACCTGGAATAACACATAAGGAACAACTATTACCACGGGAACATGAGTGGCAACGGGTTAAACCGCTGGGCGGAAAGCTAGTTGGTTTACATATATCATCATCATCATCATTGGCCATTTAATCAGTGTCTGAGGCAAGACTTTTCATGGCTGTATAAGCCGATACGGGAGCGGCATAGTTTTCCGCACGCTCTACAAGTGAAGGTGGAATTTGAGACTGACTTTCCATATATATATATATAGTATATATAAATATACATTATTAATATTCAGAACTTTTTTCATCTTGTCATACAAAGGTTTATATTATATTTCCGTCAAACAACATTAATACTTAATGGAATGTTGGTATATCTCCTTTCATCGATCGTAGCTCGGGGCCTATTTGGTTGTTCGAGGCAATAGCATCGAGTAGCAAATTCCCTTCAAAACTATCAATTCGGTATAGTGACTGCGTTTGGGGGCTTTTGCAGGATGCCATTATTTTTATTCCCCCGTTTATAGTGTACACAAAGGACATAAATATAAAAAACAAATTATTAAAGAAATAAATATTTTCCAGCGGACCTAGGCATCTTTGACAGTGTATGAAAATATAAAAATACAATTAATTAAGAAAAATATTCTTCCATGACCTATATATAGGTAAGGTAATATTTCTATGCACGTCATTCTAAGAATTCATCTTCTAAGCTTTATTCACTTACTTTTAACTTGGAAATTGGAAATGGTTTTTCTGACCTAGGTACACCCACAGTAAATGCAGTCAGCTGATCATGTATTCTGTAGTTTCCTGCCATATTTTCGGGGAAAATTCAGTTCAGTATTCGGAGTGTTGTCCCTTACAAACTGACAACATGTCACTATAGTAATACATACTTTCTCTAAAACGGTCCTCAAATATTTGTCAAACGTGGTGATAATGACCGTATATTACGGCCATTAACGCTCTGCTTAATAACGGATTAAGATGAGATATGTGTCACTTACACCCGTATAATTATGCAACAGTACAATGCCAACACAGGGTCAATATGACAGAATCTTACACTCTATGCCTCAATTCCAAATGCATTGTTACCCTATCAGAAAGGGGTCAACATAATTATGTAGAGGTTAACACCTGAAGTTCTGTGATGGAGTGTGATATAGCCGTTGGCTATGACACTGTCATGAAAGGAAAGTTTAAGCTGTTAAATATTACTAGGTAACTAGTTTAATCCGGAATATACATAGCATATACATAGTATGATATGAAGTTGCTTTTCGCTTTTCTTTGTTTGTCATTGACAATGCTAACGCGGTTTTATAGATAGGTAGGTAAAGTAATTTAAGAGTAAGGTTTGTATTATGTATAACTAGATTTCACCCGCTGCCACTCATTTTCCCGTTGTAATAGTTGTTTTACCGCGCTAAAAAAGTGGCCTATGTGTTATTGCAGGTTATACTCTCTCCGTTTTCCAAATTATATCCAAATCGGTCAATCCGTTTGAGCGTGAAGAGCTACCAAACATACATACAAACTCTCAGATTTATAATAGTATACGGATAAATACCGGGAAAGCGTCTTATTCCCACGGGATAACGGTTAGCAGCATCGGATGTTATCAATATAAAGAAGACTATTGTTTCAGAAGACTTGTTACAGAAGTGCGCCTCAAAAAATAAAATATAAGTAAAACTGTAAGGGAAAATTAAACCATACTATAATCTTCATGTAGGGGAGAAGTTACGAAGGAGTTATGCCGTGTGATGCCGGCTTGGATTAGCATCACCCCAAGAGGTGATTGAGGAACTCTAGGCTTCACATGTATCACAATTTTATCATATCGTATCAGGCAAAAGAAGGGACAGCACTTACTATGTGTACCGTTTTAATTGGACTTTAACACAAAAAATAATACTAGTTACTTTAAGTTTAAATTATTTAAAATAAATTTAACATAACAACGAAGCGTAAATTAAAAAAATAAAGTTAGATGAAACAATGTTACATAAATACTTACTGTAACAGGTAGCGTTTGCAAACAAAATTTTGCATAAATCCACTTACAAACAAAACAAAACAAAACTTCTCCCGCAGCAAAAATTAATGTTTGTATCTAAATAAAAGTTGTACGTACAATATTGCGCACGGTCTGGAAATTAAACTTGAGCTTCAACTATTTCTGGTATGTTCTAAAGAACGTACCTGATAGTTTCTTAAGGAATTTAGTAAGAAAATAGTTCAAAATAAATGTATTTATGCTATAGATGATGAAATAATAAGCGTGTCTACCTTTTATCGTTTTTGCGTAAAGCTTTTGAATATTTTACAAAACAAGAGCATATTTGGAATATTGGAATATAGCTAAAATAGAAAACAAAATTCTTTTGACAAGAAGAACGTTTTAGTTATACTTAACTTGAAGCAGAGCTAGGAAAGTTAATTACCTACTAGAAACTTTATATAAATGTGTCTTTAATACAGGGTGTAAGGGACATCCCTGCGAATACTGATAGGGTGCATTCAGACTATGAAACTGAATAAGTTCCCATAAAAAATGTTTCAGGAAACGTCAATAAATTTTGGCCTTCCCATAGTAAATGCAGTCAGCTGATCGTAATTTTGTATGGGAGATCGAATATTTTTTGTCGTTTTCTGGCATATGTTCCTAGGGTATTTTTTCTCTGTTAGTCTGCATTTCTGCATGCATTATCAGAATTCGGAGGGCTGTTCCTTAGGTACACCTCGTATATCACATAAGGCCTACCTACTTAATACAAAGTGTGGCCCACGACAGGGGCAAATGTTTTACGGCCGAAAGTACCCACAAAACTGAACAACTTTCTCCATGAAACATAGATAGAAATAT
Organism: Tuta absoluta; assembly: GCA_027580185.1. Lineage (NCBI taxonomy): Eukaryota > Metazoa > Arthropoda > Insecta > Lepidoptera > Gelechiidae > Tuta > Tuta absoluta. The sequence goes on from JAQAHW010000004.1 coordinate 5,268,059, forward strand.
ATAAAAAATACTTCCAATACAAAATGTACCAGCTGACCGAGTCAGTTTGTTTGGGAGGTTTTCATGGGTTGTTCAGTTTCATGGGTAATTTCACCCTAAAAAGTATTTGCCATTTCGGTTGGCGACACATTGTACGTATACTACTTACTATTATATCTGATTCTGTTATTTAAGGCAAAAGTACGAAACTATCCTGATTGTTAGAATGCTCCCATTTTCTTAGCCTAAAGTCGAGCTCCCGAACTTACGTTGTTTAAGTTTAGCGTAACTTTGGAGGTGTAATGAGAGGCGAATATTATCTCAGCTGAACAGGCGCGAGTACGTTCCTAAGGGGTCTCCATTAATAACAAAACAACAGATAGTTTCAGAGATTTAGGAATTCTTAAAATCTTACACCCAAGTTAACAGTTTTTCATTTAATTATGTAATTCATATTTTTTTTTGTGTCGTCATTCTTTGCATGTAACAGTTTTTTGCAAAACTATACGATAACTTCTCATAGTGTAAAATCACAGTTATAAAAACATAATTTTTCACCGGGTTATTTTAAGTTAAGCTGCGTGTTTTGTTTTCGGTTGCTGTGTGATGCTGCTTAGAAAAGCATCATCCCATTGCTTTCCCTTGGGAGTCGTAAGAGGCGACTAAGCGACTCGAGGGTGTGTATCGCTGTCACTATAGCGATACACAATTTTCCGAATGACCCTCACATGTTTATAAGACGTGGCGTAACTGTCCGTTTTTTGTGGCTGTTTGTGCTATGCCTTCCCCGCAGGGGATTATAGGCGTGATATGTGTATGTATGTAAGTTTTTTAGGTACCATACCAAGCCTCACATCACGACTAACCATATTTTAAAACACTGCCCTTGTTACGTACACAATTTAAGAAAACATATTGCAAAATTTACTGCCGTGCCCTGCGTTATTGGTATCAAGATATACTTGCAAAATTCGCGGGCTATGGATGAGCCGTAGGTACCCCCGATGGAAAAGGCGTTGCCACTAGTGATGGCGAAAGCTGCAGGTTCAAATCCTGCCTACTACGGTAGAAAAGTGTGCAAGTTTTCTAAAAATCACAAAAATAGTTAATATTTTTAAACTTCTTTGTTAAAATGTTCTAATATTTTTAAACTTCTTTGTTAGAACCTAGTATTAACTAGGTTCTAACAAAGAAGTTTAAAAATATTAGAACATCATTCATATCATCATTTTGGTTTGATATTCTTATATTTCGTTGGGACATGGACATTCTGGGGGCTGTTTCAATAAGCTGATAAATAATTTGTTTTTCACAGTGACAATCCGGTTTACATTGCGCAGCCTATAGATTTACTTTGTTCTAGATACCGAATTGGTTGACTGACCACTCAATACTCATTGAATTATGAGTGTCAATTACAATAGCATTATGAAATGATCCACTGGATACACTCAAGGAAATTTTCTTTCAAGCAAGCAATAAAATCGCTCTTTCTTGTAAAATTAACACCTTTGCTTCAGCGCCTCGCTAACTGCTTGTAACTAGCGAATGTTCAATGACTTGCTGTTTCCTCCATCCACTCTTAATTGCCAATCAGGAACAGGTATTCGCCATTTTTCTTCGAACTCAGTGAGAAAATTATGATTTAAATAGGTACCAAAAATTTTTTCCTACAAATTTCTCCTAAAATTTAAGAAAAAATCAAGTCGTGAACTAGCACGTCATGGACCTGAACAAATTTTCTTAAGGAATGGAGGTTCAAATATAAACAAAAAACGTTTCGTTCTCCCGTACAAAAATGATTAAAGCTGTATGTAGCACATTATTTATGGTAGCTCAGTATATAAATATATATTTTTACTAAGTACTGACCTAGGGAAAATGTTATGTGACAGTCTACAAAGTCTTTGTGGCAGTCGAAATTAGTTTTATTTTCATTCAAAACCTGAATGAGCACCTGCATTTTATGTAAAAATATAGAATAGCTATCGATGCAACTGTAACGCAACGACTCGAAAAATATTGGAATGTGTCCAACGACTTGATGTAATGAAAACAAGTTTGCACAGGGGGACTTGCCTCAGAACTAGGAAGAACAGAATAGTTCTATAATCTAGAAAAGGCAAAAATACAAAAATTAGCTGAGTGCTGAATTCAATGTGGTTACGTAAATGATTGTTGGTACCCGGAGATCCGCGAAATTCAATTAAAAATGTGCCTTACGTCGTATTACGATCCTTGGATGTCATCTTCGGGACCTCCTTTTGTATCATTCTTTTTTGTTTAGTATCTTTGGACTTTTATAATTTCAAGAAATGGTTTTACATGTAATACATGGCAACATTACTAACTTTTGTAATTTATAGTAACGTCTTCTGGTCAATTACTTGAAATTAATAACGAATTGTTAGAATATTACAACTAATACGTTTTGTGATTCCAAGCAAGCATTAAGTTATATCAATTAAAACACATACTTACAGGCACAGTGGTCTGTGGTGGCATCCGCCATTTTGTTTTTGCACTGGACTTTTATGATAGTAAATTTGTGATTTATAGGTAATTTGATCGTTTCTGCATAGTTATTCCCAATTTATACGTAGTTATGGGTGTGTTGGAACGATTAAGTTGTCGATTGTATCTTATAGTGTTTTGAAAAAGTAAGAAGATGAACTATCATAGACAAACTCACCAGAGATCTTTTACGTATCTCTCAAAATTACAAAACAGTTTGTGACGTCATCATTTCCTTCATTACTAACAATCTCACAAAACAGTTTGTGTTTGTCTGTGTCGTCATCATCTCCGATATTACTAAAGAAATTACACTTGAAATTTCGAAATGTGTATTGTTATATTTAATAACTGTATTTACAAAAGTCTTTAGTATTTCATATACTTACGACAATTGCTGTCGTCGGATTAACTCATATTTTAGCATACATCACTGTAATTTTCGCTCCGTGGACATTTAAAAAAGTTGGTCTGAACATGAAATGATTGATTGGCCATACAAAATGATTAAATACAGAAATAATTAGGTAACAACCGTTTACAAGTGCACCCTCCAAAATGCAACATTTTGTTCGATGTAAGAACACACTGTGCGTATCTAAGACGTTTGCAATTTCCGAACGAAATCTTTGCAAGGTTTATGAAGGAGACAATGGTTGTTTGTTGAACGTTGGCAGGCGGCCCGCGCGCCGATGCGAACAAGTCATTTTACGCTCCAACTAGTTAACTATCAAGCGCCTGCTCGAATCAATTGGCAATGTTGCCGATGCTCTTCTGGGTTTTTGCTGTCTGTAAAGTTGCAGGCACTTTTAGTGCGTTTCGTGATGACTGCGTACGTTTCACAAAGACATTTTGCATTTCATAGAAGATTTCTTAAGTGCGTTGAAGTATGCATATAAAATGAGAGTTCTAAACTGAAACTTTGACGTTTCATTAAGGCTAGCGGCAGCCATAGTTTTGTCACAGGTTCCGTTTCACGTTGTGTTCGTTACAAATTAATTCTGTTAGTTTGATTTACTACAAAATAAAGTTATAGCAAGGCGTAAACAAATTACCAAATTTAGAACAATGCAATAAACACAAAATAAAGAATAATTTATCAAGTGGTACAGTTTTTGTGAAACCAGCGCCCTCTACATGACACTCGAGAATCCCTAGAAAATTTTCCATTGCGTTTACGAAAAAGTTTGCAAAAGAAAATTATGTCATTATCCAGTTACAGTAGAATATGATTTATTTTCAAACGCATCAGTGCGCTTTTGTTATGAAAAGGTACATATTGCGATTGTGCCAGTAAACCAGCTCCTATTCTAAGCGTCAGAGCCGTCATAGAAGAATGAATTTTCCGTCTGTGCTTGAAGCTGAAGCGCATTAATTAATACGACATAGTGACTCGAAAGACCACAGTAGGTAATATTGTGACACAGAAAAATTTATGCAAACAAGCAGCGTAAAAAAACAGTGCATATGTCCTTAACAACCACAACAGTCTACTGTTAAACACACCTATTTTCCGGTTTGGGGTAGGTTTGCTTAAAATTTTAAGTCATATTTGTATGACGCATATGATATAGTCATAATTATTAAAAGTCATAAAAACAAAACGCATAAGCCTTGTAGCTTAATTAACAAATCATAATGTCTATAAACATAGAGATACGGCCGTAATTTATCTCCTAGAAAAGCCTGTTCACGGCTTAGCCGCACCATAACCTATTACTTTAAAAGTGTTTCCAATTCTATGACTTTCAATGCAGTATGTATGTATAAACAGATAATATGACAAAGGATTTGCCAACCGAGATATGCCAAAGTATATTAGGAACTTCAAAAATATGCAAAACTACGGCATCACCTATATTATACCTACCACGGGTTTCCATGTACCATGTAAGCTGTCGGGTATTGTCATTTGACATATTGTACACTACGCTTGACTTGATTCAAATTGAATTCCAAATTGTATTGCTACACCACAGATACATCATAAAAAATTATCATGTAACACCCTAAATATAATTATGTTGCATTTACATGAAACGCCGCTGTCCATTCATTCAACTTGAGAACCATTATAAACTTCATTCAATTTGAGAACAGCACGCCAATAATAAGTAAATAAAATGACATCTTCACCTTTAATCACGCTTGAGCGTATAAGTAATTTTCAGTTTATAAACGATGTTTTACTGCGTTATAGTTCTACTGTGCGCTTACGCTCTGCTGCTACAGCACTACGAATATGGGCGCTACTGCAACGCAATAAAAGTGGTCTGTAGTAGCATTGTTCTGGGTTTTATGCCTTCAACACAAATTAAGTATTGGCTCGCGCGCCGAAGGCAGATGGACGGCTACATGGAAACCTAAATATCTCACGCACACATCTACACGCTGCCGTTTACGGGTGAAACGAATCGCCCGTATCGCAAGTGGTCGATTGTCAACAGTTATTGTTGCGCACGGTAAATGACTTCTCGCAAATGTAAATACGGTTGTAGTGTTTCTGTTACTGTTGTCTAAATTCAACTGAAGATTGTTATAACACTTTTGAACATCCTGGATGATATTGAAAAGTAAATTAATAAGGCAAAAAACTTATATTCAAATTAGAACTTACCGTTTTGTTTGATGGAACATTTCATTACAATACAGTAGAAATGGAGGGGTACTGCAAATGCTAATTAAAATTAAAGTAAATAAAATTAATAAGGCAATAACTTATTTATCGCTCATAAAACATACTGTTAAAATTATGTAAGCTGCTCTTGCGATTTAGCTCAGATAAACAAAAACAATGTCCTCTTCCCGTTAAAATAATTATGTGGTGTACTTTATGTAGTTTAACTATGTTTTACCAAGGTAACCCATTCCAAACATTCAGAAAACAGTAGCAACCCTAGCAGATTAGGTATCAATCATCGAAGTGGGGGCGAGCTGTCCTTCTGTAAATAAATTCTCTGTTTCGTGCCTTCAGCGTCACAGACCCATTGTATGAGATCATTATGAAACAGGAAGGTATTAACGTTGTAAAAATGATAATTAAATGCTCTTTATTAATCTCGGTAGGTTCTGTTACAAAATGACAATGGGGCACGTCGCGTTGACACTTCTACTTGTCATTTAAAGTTTATATAAAGGCGAACAGATGAAACGTAATTAGCATGCAGGTTACGAATGACATTCAATCGCTGCATTCATTAATAATAATATGATTCTACTTTAGTGAATTAAGACATTTGAAACGGTATCTAAGTAATCTAAACAAGTAGTTTTTTGTCATGACACGGTTAAACTAGTATACATTTTTGGGTAGCTTTAGTTGGTTCGCCTACTTGTCGTCCGTCGCTGCGATTTTTTAACGCACCAAAACGCATGCTTCTGTCAGACAGATATTGTCATCACTACATAGTATAAAATAAAGTCGCTTCCCGTTTGGTGTCTCCTTATATCTTTAGAATTACCAAACGGATTTTGATGCGGTTTTTTTTATTAGATAGAGTAACTTGAGAGGAAGGTTTATAAGTATAATTTATTCCGGGAAATTGTCACATTCCCATGGGGAATCGGGTAGCCCAACTGGTAGTAAACTTTAGACCCCCTTTTGACACCTTTAAGGATTAAAATTTCAAAAACACTGAAACACGTATTTAATTATTTTAAGTTATGAGTCTAATCAGAAATTTTGAAACAGATCACATTTAAGATAAAAAACTTTCATACAAACTTTTAACCCCCTTTTCACCCATTTAAAGGTTAAAATTTCAAAAATCCTAAAACACGTGTTTGATTATTTTAAGTTATTAGTTTTATCACAAATTTTGAAACAGATCACATTAATTCAAAAAAACGAACTTTCATACAAACTTTGAACCCCCGTTTGACCCTATTAAGGGTTAAAATTTCAATTATGCTGAAACACGTGTTTAATTATTTTAAGTTATTAGTCTTATCACAAATTTTGAAACAGATCACATTCATTTAAAAAAACGAACTTTCATACAAACTTTAAACCCCCGTTTGACCCTATTAAGGGTAAAAATTTCAAATATGCTGAAATACGTGTTTAATTATTTTAAGTCATACGTCTAATTACTAATTTTGAAACGGATCACACTTAAGAAAACGAACTTTCATTTCATACAAACTTTTAACCCCCTTTTCATCCTTTGAGGGATTAATAAAAACCGGAATTTAAAGTAAAGTCACTTCCTACGTCTGGCCCTGTCTGTTTGTTTGTTTGTATGCTTCAATTTTCAAAACCACTCAACGGACTTGGATGAAGTTCTTTTAAAAGAAAGGAAGAGGAAGGTTTTTGTGTATGTATGTATGTATGTATGATTTATGTCGGGAGAAGGTCTGTTTCCCGTGGGAAATCAGTTAGCAGCGGGTGAAACCGCTGGGCGGGCCGCTAGTATAGGATAAAGATATAAGATCGGAATTCATAATTTCCTATTGCATGCGTTACGGTGCGTAAAAATGCGCAGCGACAGACGACAAGTGGGAGACGGAGAACCGCCGCCGTAGTACAGGGAATCCTAGTTTGTACACCAGCCGAATTGATTGTTGTGCAATACCTACCAGCTTCCTTGAAAGCAAACTTCTAGGTTCATGATTTAAGCTTGTATGTTGTACATGATGCAAGTTGAAGAAAAAAACATATTTTCATTTGGTTGATTCTTTAAAAAGGTAAAATATCATTTTTGTTTTTATGCAAGAATCGATATTCTCTGATACTACCGAAGTGTTAATAAGAAAATTGCTGTCAAGTATTTTGTAGATTATCTTTGTATTGCAGGCAAATCGCTGGGTGGGCTTAAGGTATAGTAAACTTTAAGTTAACAATCAAAAGTTTATCGTGACTTAAAAGTTTGATTGCCTTGAAACTAAAAGTGGTGGACGTTAATATTTTGTAGTAACATTCTTATATTTTACGAGATTCACTGTATACCTTAAAATGGGTGGTAAAAGTTTTATCTACAGCAGTAGTAAATAACATAGTGTTGATCAGATTTATTTGTTCTCTAAGTACAAACAAGATAAACGTGCACACAATAACACAGAGTGTCAAAAATACGTCACAATATTGTTAAAATATTCCGAAACTGAATTAGGGATAAGTGAGTTTTCTAAATAAGGAATAAGGTGAATTTGGACGCGTGATGTCGTCTTAGGATAGCATCACCTCATTTTTTTTCACGGGTGTCGTGAGAAGCAACTGAGGGACTCGAGGGTTTCATGTGTGTAGTTGAATTGTAGGTAACAGGCTGATAACATGTCACTATAATAATTATACACGATTTTTCTGTAACGGCCCTCAAATATTTGTAAGGCGTGACGAATGTTTTGCCCCTGTTATAAATTTACATGATGTAACTGTGTGAGAGACCTGTGTTAAATTTAATACTTACTTACATACCTACTTCATCTTTGTAAGAATGTGGTGAACCTATATACCTATCTTCATGTCATTTTTTACTCAAGAAACAAATTAGAATGTAGTTAGGTACCCAGTAAAGAGCTCATTATTATTTACTTCTATGACGTAGTCCATAATTTGAAATAAATAAAAGAAGCTTATTTCATACACTCTGCAGATATACAAGGAGTATAAAAAAGGTAGTAGTCAGTAAGGGTACTAAACAACTTTCCCATGAAAAAAAGGTCGAAATATGAAAAAATAGGCTTCCCATAATAAACTAACCAGCTGATCGGAAATTTTGTATTGAAGGTCCAATTATTTTTTCATATATTTCTACCCATGTTCCTTGGGGAAAGTTGTTCAGTTTCATAAGTACATAGGCCTCTTTTCGGCTTGTTATACCCATTTTGTTACTCCCTGTATTATGGGCCACACCAATGTGTATACGATAGAAGCCGGTAATTTTCATTCGCGGGCACGTAAATATGGTAATACGCCACGGAGTGTGCAAGTTTGGTGTTTTATTATGTTACGTGCTAATTTTCAACTTCGCTTTTGATCTTTACAAGGCTGCATGAGATCGGTGGTTGTTGGCGTAGTCTGAATTTTTAGGTCAACTAGTCTGTGTTTTTTTCAGGGTTCGTTCTTTGAAAAGTAAAATCGGATTCCTTATAGGATCACTTTGTTCTCCGTCCGTCCGTCTGTCACGACTCTTTATCGCGGGACCCCGTAATACAAATTAAAAGCTTGTACTTACTCAAGTCTACAGTCGCTCGTAGTTGTAACAAAAATCAAGGTCCTAACCTAATGTTAAAAAGAGATACCGGTCGGCCAAGATAAAAAGAGAGGCCGTTTATGATGTGAGAATTAAAACCATGTGTTTTCCCTCTCAAAAAAATAATTCACATGGTACTTCCCGTAGACCAAGAACTATGAAATTTAGCAATTAACTTTGTTTTGAATTACAAATGTAGAAAAAGATTTTTTTTTAAATTAATATATGTTTTTTAAGGAAACGTTTTCGTTTCCGTTCAAAAAATAACAGGAAATTAGGGCTAGTAGTTCAGGTGGGGCATTGAAAGAACTTGATGTGATCTTACGGAAACCTCAGTGGTCGAATCTGACTCGCACTTAACTGGTTTTTTAATGTTTATTAAGAAATAATGAGACATGTCAGCCTTGTTAATTAACCATACATATGACAGTGGTTACACGCAGTCCACTTAATGGTAACTGCAGCAGAAGGATTTGAAAAATAATATGGCTAGTGTTTCATACAATCTTGAATGGTGGGCCCGATCTGATCCCGAAGAGTTTAGACAACAAAGAGAAGGTACTCCTAGTTCATTCCTACCTCCAATACGACACGTTCAATTAAACAATTACGTGAAATTTAGTTGTCTTGGACAACTTAATTGTAAGTGACACAACACAATAAATTGTCCTGCTAATTGTGCAGTGCGATGAAGAGTTCGTCGAGACGGCGTCGAGTTAAAAGCGCATTACGTCATTAGGCACGTTACAGTCAGGTCATTCCAATAAATCCGATTTGACAGCTCAAAATTCCATTCTAAAAGATTAACACATAACATCAGCCTAAAGCAGTCTACTACTACAATCCGGTCGCTACCAGCCGCCCTCTTTAAGTCATCGGTCAGTACAAAAAGATGTGTAAACACTCATCAAAATATCAACAAAGAAAAATATACCTTCTAGCGTAAGCACGAATCTGGCAGCTGTCAGATCGGGCTTGTTATGATGGCCTAACTGTAGTCGCGCCTCACTGCCTCTAGACACTGCAATTTCTCAGCTTTACTTTGCTAGAGCTTTTTATGAATCCACCCTTTGCGAAAGGTAGAACCATCTTTCCATTTTGGCAATGTGTACACACTGAAAAGCGATATCCTTGAAACAGGCGTATGTTTTTGGGAAAATATGTTAGTTTCTCAAGCAACAGAGCCTGTAGTTGTCTTGAAAAACATGATTCCGTTGAAAATGCACAATTCGTTTCAACTAGAACATTCGTTTGATATGCCAGTCGTCTCATCGATCATCTTTATGCAGCATATCGTAGCATCTATAGCATATTATGCACAGGCCGGGTCAACATCTATCGCACTAGGTTAATCTTAGGACACAGCCGGAGCAGTTCTCATTTGGTATTGACAGGAAGGTCACAGTAAAGAAACAGAGCTTGTAAGACGTCTCGCTTGCCAGTATCACCTATCTATCTAAGCAAATATTTGAGTGGCGAACAAAGATCAGTGAGGACTCAACAGAAAGCAATAACTCTTATCGCTGAATGAATGCCATTCTTGTTTTTTTTATGCTAGCGATCTGCCTACTGATATTATGTATATCGACGACTCGAAGGGCTCTCATAAGGCAGTCTGACGATCATGGAAGATGCAGCAGGAAACCACAAGATGCATCGTAGAGATCCTTCTGGCCTTTGTCCTCGATCGGATTTATAGTAAAGTCACCGATTTTGTTCGTGTGACTGTTTAATTTTAGCAAGGGTTTGCTCTAGACTTGGCTGATGAAAGAGCGAGTTTACCTAGAGGCACAAGAAGGCACTGGCAATCCCACACAGTGATGGAAGGAATTCAGCTAGCAGTATGGCCGCCGGACTCTGATTGAAGAGGGTCAAAAGTCAGGTGGCTGTTTGGCCTACAATTGGATAACCAAAACGGACTAATGCTGAATGAATTACTTTACCGACGCTATTTGATAGATTAAGGTCGTTCATAAACTTGTAGTCGTCATAAGTTCTCTACTGTGTCAGGAGATTCTCTGTTGTTATTGACAGGACCGAGAGTTGAGACGTGGTGGTATATTAATTAAATCTCATGTTTAACTACTGTACTGTGTTTGCTCGAAGCTAATTATCATCCTCTGTATGTGGAAATTTCAGTCTCTATGTATATTAAGCCTATATTATGTAGTAGTCAAATATATACTTCCAATTAACGGAAACGGTTAATTATAGCCAGTTGTTAATGAATAAGTTGCTTATTTTCTCTTCGGCCGCAATCATTGCCTAGGTATCTATAATTGTTTTTGTCGGAGAAGAAATTTTACATTGTTTTAAACTAATTGCCGTACCAAACCAACCAACTAATTTTATAGGCAAATTAGTAGTGTACAGTTTTTCAAAAACTTAGGTATTGAAACCAGTACCAGGTACAGACAAAAGATTGTCAGTAAGATAAGCAACCGTTGGATGTATTCAGCCTCAAATTGTGATCTACAGAGATAACTGCGGTAGACATGTGTCCAGCATTGTACAGTCGGTTGTAGCACATAAGGTACCAGGGGTTTTGTCCTCAGTTAATACATAATAAAAATAAAAACTAATTCTCATTATTATGATTTTGATTCAAACACTTGTACTCGTTTCACTTATTTTTTATTTTCGTCCCAACCGGTTTCGCTTAAATAAACATCTTCAGGGGGCAATTACACTTTTCGTACTAAAATATACAATTAAAATACATCGAAAACAGTTCTATACATTTGATGATAGTGCAATAATCGATTATTGCACTATCATCAAATGTATAGAATTGTCCCAACCGGTTTCGCTTAAATAAGCATCTTCAGGGGGCAATTACACTTTTCGTACTAAAATATACAATTAAAATACATCGAAAACAGTTCTATACATTTGATGATAGTACAATAATCGATTATTGCACTATCATCAAATGTATAGAACTGAAGATGCTTATTTAAGCGAAACCGGTTGGGACGAAAATAAAAAATAAGTGAAACGAGTACAAGTGTTTGAATCAAAATCATAACAATGGAGTTTCATCAAGTGCCGACAATTGCAAGTATAAACTATATAATTCTCATTAAAGAAGTCATTTTCTACTAATACATATTCATGGAAAAAAATATTGCTGGGGACAAAAATAATTCTGTTCTTTTGGAGTACCCTTGTTACCTTATGTGCTACAACCGACTGTACACTGTGATAATGACACAAAAACTTACATTTCAAGTTCAGTCAAGTCAAAAGTCCATTGCATTTTTTTTAGATATAAATCATTTAGTTCATTTCGCAAGCATTCTAGGTATCATAGATATTCATGTTAAAAAACAAATGAAGGTCCCACAAAATCCGCCGCAACTTATCAAATGAGCAGACAAAGGGGTTGTCTGGTCCAGTCCTGTCCGCGTAGTCATTTGTTATTTATTGTCAATTTAGTCCGGTCGCGGTGTTCGTTAGTGCGCTCCGGTAATAAACTTATTAAAAATTTCATCGTCTCATACCGTAGCAATGAGTTGCAGACGGTTAACGATTATTACAGTTCTAACATAATTTGAGTGAACATTCCACCATTATGATTGAAAACGTCTTCGGTGATGAATAGCATCCTTCTATGAACGTAAATCAGTTTAAAAACACCCCGTGTAAACAAAACCTTTCATTTAAAAGCCTAAGTTAACCTTTATCACGTTTTTTTAAAGTAAGTACTTTACTGTCTAAAAGAAACTGAAGTATTAAACTTTATTTCAGTGCAATAAGTTTTATAATTACATATAATTTTTCGATATATAGGTTTAAGTCTATCAAGAGTCATGTCAATTTAAACTAAGGTACATTTCAAAACTCTCAATGGAATTATTGGCGTGCCATAGTGTCATCTTGATTACAGCTAATTGACGGTGTAACGGGAGCCCGCTGGGGTTGTCTGCGCAGTAGGGTTGATGAGAAAGCTGTTATGAGGAAGAGGAAGCAGCAAAAACACGGTGCGGATGAAAATGAGGAATCATTTGTGATGAAGCGAATTGAAATGAATAATTGACGGCGTAACCTAAGCTCGCCTGGGCTGTCTGCACAGTACGGTTGGCGAGAAAGCTGTGAGGAAGAGGAAGCGGCAAACACAAAATATAATTAAAGAGCACGGATGAGAATGAGGAATCATTTGCGAGGAAGGAAGTTAAAATGAATAATAGACTGTGTAACTGGAGCCCGACGAGGTTTTTTGTATACTAGGGCTCATGAGGATGAAGAAGCAGCAATAAGAATGATAAATGGAAGTGAGAGTGAGGATTTTTATGTTAGGAAAAGAATGCGAATGAGAAAAAGAGAGCAAAAGCTGTGGGAAAAAAATAATGGATTGGAAAAGGATGACTGTGAAATACTGTGAATGGTGATTTGTGATAATTAGTCGTTTCTTTTGAGTCAAATACATTATTTAATTGATTAACTTCAATATCTCTCACCGTCGTCTTTATTTAGGTAATAGGAAATTATAGCACCTAAAGAAGTAAAATATTCGGAAACTTTTTCGAAATAAGGAAGCATAAGAGGATTCCTCATCCACACTACTGCATAGCCCCGAATATCTGTTCGTTGCGTTATTATTGTTTGCTTCACACCGCCAACCCGCCAAGCCCTGTGGACTTATTACCGTCTAGGGATTAGTATAGGTTTAAATCTTTTTTATTGCGACCGAAAAGTTTATTCTGAAGATTAGCAATGTCATAAGTTTGCTGTGTATGTAATTAATGGGGATTTGTACAGAAAAGATTTGTTGCCATTTTGATCCTTCTGAATTATTTAGTTGTTTTTTTATTTAATGAACATGCCAACAAGAACATAGTATTACAATAACTGATTGAAAAGTTGTTGCTCCAACAAGTTATCAAAAAATCGTCTCTAAGTAGGTTCCTATTAAATTTTATTACTTGCACTAGTTCAAATACTGCCATAAACAAAACTGAAAAGTGGTTGTTTACAGTACTTAGTTTTGTTTTCTTTTTAGCAGATTAAACTCAAGATGGGTAATATTTTTCAAACGCTAGAGTTGAAAACTTTTCGTTTGTCGACTACAAAACATACAGGGGTAGAAATATTCTGAGATGAATATTAAGTTGGACTTTGTGACTATTTACTTCAAGACACAAGATTTTCTGGTAAATACTTCATGCATGTAAGCATGCATGTAGGCTATGCAAGCCTTTTATTTTTTGTTCATTTAATTTGATTGACACAACTGTGTTGGTTAAGGTTAGTATTACCTTTCTTTTATTAATTTAATTTTTTCAAGTACCATCTTAATAATTAAAATGACACTACATTTTTTCATTCTTGTATTGAATTATTGTTACGTAAACACGTATTATTTTTACTATTAGGTAATATTATAAATGCGAAAGATTGTATGTTTGTTTGTTACTTCTTCACGAAAAAACTACTGAACAGATTGAAATGAAATTTGGCACATATATAGAAGGTAACATGGATTAACACATAGATAGTTTTTATATTATGCGGGCAACGCCACGGGTAACAGCTAGTGATACATAAAACAATAGTAGTATCTAGCTAACAATAATCTATTTCTGCAAAAGATAAATCTGTTTTCCGACTTTAATCTTCGCCTAAGGCAAGCGCAGAGGGTAAATGGGTCAACAAAAGCGTGAGGGTTGTATGGTTTAACAAATTGCACCCAATATCATCAACACAAATCGAGGAACACCCTGTATAACAAGATCGGATACGGAAAGAGTGCGTTTCGCTTAAGCTACGCGGGGCGAAATAGTTACAAAAGTTTTCTGTTAGGGTTTTACCGAGTGTGCCATAAAATTATATTGCGCCTTTTTTTTCAACGTAGGTAGTAGTACCAAATAATCTACATATAAATTTCTACTTGTTCTTTTTTGTCTCAATGACTAAATTAGTTATTATATTACTAGTTTTGTTTTCGTCGTAGTGGTCGGCCTAAGAGGAAATGGCGAGATGATAGTAATGATAATAAGCCTTTCTTCATAACTGGCATTTTGAGGACCAATACTGGTTGTGTACTACAAGAGGGGAGGCCATTGCCCGTCCGTGGGACATTGATTAAACAGGCAATAAAAATAAACTAATATTCCGTCCTGCGGTTTCACCTGCACCTTGGTGAGTCTTCTAATAAGTAAGTAATTTTCCAAGGAAGTACAATGAATCAACAATAAGATGAATGACTGTAATCTGTATATGCGTAAAACAGAGACCTTTATTAATTATCAATATGTAATTTTCTATCAAAGCCAACTACTTAAATAAGGCTGTCCCTTACACTCCGTATATAAATACTCCAATGTTTCACTTTATGAATGGCATAATATATCGTTTTTGTTTCTACTATGTATTTGTACAATATGCGAATAGGTACGAAATATTAACAGTCCATCCAACATCTTGGTCAAATGTTTTTGACTGGAGTATGTCATCTTTGTGCGCAGTATGTCTTGTAGATTATGGGACAATCGTGGTTCAGCTACTCGATACACGAGTCGCTGTTGGTTATCCTAATACGGGGAATGACACAGCCAGCTTTTTCGAAACTGTTGGACAATGCATGTTCTCGTGGTAATTAGGCATTTTTACGGAATGGGACTGGATAGGAAAGTGGGAATTTTTGCTAGTATTTGGCGACAGTCATGGCACGCTGCTGTTGTAAATTTCAGTAGCGATATAGATA
This sequence comes from Tuta absoluta, assembly GCA_027580185.1. Lineage (NCBI taxonomy): Eukaryota > Metazoa > Arthropoda > Insecta > Lepidoptera > Gelechiidae > Tuta > Tuta absoluta. The sequence continues at coordinate 5,283,452 of JAQAHW010000004.1, forward strand.
TAGATAACAGATACATACGAGTATAGTACACCTGAAAAGTATTTTCCTACAGCCATATTTATCACCACACTTAACATCTCCATTCACAGGGCCAATGCTCGCGATACAATCAGCAACAAATAGGTACTATTTTTCCTTATAAATTGCGGGGTGCGGTCAAATCTGGCACATTAATCAGGGTGGAAGCGTATCGGGATCTCTAAGAAATACCAAGTAGTGGTCTAAACTAAAGAAACACTAGATGCAGCACTTCTCAAGCCTGAACTAAGAAGTCTATTAATAAATTTTGATGCAAGCAATGTGTTTTATTAAGTAGATAAAAATCGTACTTAGTTATTACATTACCAAGAGGTTTTTCGTGTAAAAGGATCTAGTCCAAAAGATTAAACCAGGTTGTTGACTTAACTTAACTTCTATTGGTACTGAATAAGATAAGATTTGAATAGAGACAAAACTAGACTAAGCAGTCCAAAATAGGTACTACGTGTGGTAACAAAAAACATAATATATAAAATAAGATGTCCCTAAAACTGGACTACATTTTCCAATTTAAGTGGCTTCAGTCTCTCTCCCCAGCCTCTACCCTTGGCCTTTTTTTAAGTCGAAGCTCTCTGATTTATTGGCCCTCTGCCGGGAAGGTACGTCTACCACCTGTCTGCCGGTTTGGCAGCCAAGCCCGAGCGCAACTATCCGAAACTACTCGCGGATATTCCGCTGAAGGTAAAGTTTCAAGAAGCCGTTGCTCTTCCTAAAGGAGGGATGCAAATACAAATGTAAGTTATGCATTGAAATGTTAAAGTTTGTAACTTTGATGAATCATTACATGTAACTCTCCTTCTACCTACTTGTATTTTAAATCTGACCGCCATTTGCGACGTAAAAAATTTAGGCTTTAATCGGGTAAGTTCTTAACTGAGATCTTACCAGTCACAGGAAAACCTATGTTTTGCGGGTCTGGGTAGACGCAACTATAATTTTATAGACGTGCGAATTAAATATAATCTTTCAGTTATTCTATGAAACTTCATTATCCAGAAATCTTGTTTTGTCAAAAGCCTGTTTACATTTTTCAAAATATAACTTGCCATACAGTTCAAGTATTATGTATGCTTAAAGAGCATTGCTCTGAAGTCCCGGTTTTACGGAGCTGGTCGGTCTACCATTCTCTTCATTACAGCTTAAAGTCAAGCGGATAGCCTATCAGTTACTTCAGGATACATCTTTGGTTTCTCAAGGATCATCTATTAAGTCATAACAGAAACTATCTGTAATTATAAATGATATAATAATTTAAAAAACCTCTTTTATTATTTATAAAAACAGATAGTTTAAGAATGTAAGTTATGCATTGAAATGTTAAAGTTTGTAACTTTGATGAATCATTACATAATATAACTCTCCTTCTACTTACTTGTATTTTGAATACGACTGCCATTTGCGACGTAAAAAATATTGTTTTTATCATTAAACTTATACGCAAAAAACTCTCCAATATACATACATATATCACGCCTATTATCCCTTGCGGGGTAGGTAGAGCGTAAACGGAGAAAAATATTTAGTAACCGCCAGAATTGATTCGCTAAGAAGAAGTAAAGATTACTCATCGCATAAATGGTAGTCAGGTTATTCATCATCATCATCACACCAATCACGTTAGGTGACTCGGTGTCCACACGAAAAGAGAAGAAAGATCACATCAGTCGGCCTATAGCAGTCGACTACTGATTATTAACAATAAAGTTCTCAATCATATAATACAGATCTGTTCGGTTTTCAACCATTAGTTGTCTAAATTACAAGCCAACCAATTTCATAATTGAATTCTAGGGCAAATAGTCCAATTATTATGTCAGTCATTCTCATTGGAATTATCTTTCTGTCGTCTACCAATTACAGGCTATTAAAGTTATATTAAACGTATAGCTTGTTTGCAGCTGTTAGTGGGTATTAGACACATAAAACGTCTATTAAGGACTTTCCCAACGCCTCACGTTAATTGAAGACAACACGGATATAAATCTATGTCTGGATGTGATTTCGGGGTAGTTGAGATATGTTCCAATTTTAAACTATATGATATGCAGTATGTAGCAAACGAGAATAAACAATGCACTTGGTGAAAAAAATGCACATGGTGTAGTATGTCCCAGATAAAATAAAATCATTAGTGAGTATGTACGCAAGATTTTATTACATTAATATAATTTCTTTATCTTATGTCTTTTTGTTCAAAAACGACCTTATTACCAACATTGTGACAAAGTAGACCTTTAGAATATATTACATCATAAAATTAGAGGCAAATAAAACCCTTTATCATCTCTAGAACTGTGGAAAAAGGGACTTTAATTTTGTTGAAATTGAAATTCTTTATTCAATCTAGGATAGTATTATCATATCACTTATTGACGTCATGAACCGTCATTGAAAAAAAAAGAAATTTGTATCACACAATTTTATTTTTTTTATAACATATTTGTAATGTCCTAATAGAAAACCGGCTCGGGCGGGATAAAAAAATAAAATTCAAAGCACTGCCACGGAGCTGGCCAGGTTAATCACACGGCATGTTACTTTACACCACCACCATCTGAAAACGATATTTGTTTCAAATTGAAGTCAAGATTTTTAAAGCGTGTAGTTTACATGCGTATAATTAATCGGACCTCCTGAACAGGAAAAATCCCCCAAAAAACCTGCCCAAAAGTGCTCCTACTCTAAATTAAGAATCGTACTAGCCCCTATGCTACCCTAGCTAATTCTGTAAGTAAAAAAATATGTATAGACCAAAAATAGCTACATATTTTTTTTTTGTAAAAATTGCAGTAGATAAATCTACCAGTTTTAACTTATAAAATATTTACTTAAAAGTTAAAACAATTGAAATTACATACATAAAATTATGTCAGTTGTAAACTCCACGCACGCCCCATTTTGGTATTAAAAAAGAGTGCGTGTTTCTTGTGCTGCGCTGGAATTTCAGAGCTCCATGCCTCTTTGTCATTAATGTACTCATCTAACTTATAGTAAGCTTTATAACATAATGTTTTCTTGATAACAGACTTAAATTTACTTTCTGATAAACTCAATATATCTTCCGGTATTTTGTTATAGTATCTTATACTTAGACCTTCAAATGAAGTCCTAACTTTAGCGAGTCTATGCTTAGGTTGATCTATTTTATTTTTACTCCTTGTATTGTGGTTATGCCTGTCACAATTTCTAGTGAAATTATTTATATTTTTTCTAACATACATATATTGACACGGTACAGTCATAATATTAATTTCCTTAAACAGTTCTCTTAGGGAATCACGACTGCAAAGTTTATAAATCGCTCTAATGGCCCTTTTTTGGAGAACAAAAATTGTTTTAATATCAGCGGCGCGCCCCCAAAGTAAAATTCCATAGGACATAATGCTATGAAAATAACTAAAGTAACAAGTCGCACAGTTGCAATATCCGTGATCTCTCTAATTTTACGTACCGCATATGCAGCTGAGCTTAATCTTCCCGACAAAGATGAAATATGAAGGCCCCATTGGAGACTTGAGTCGAGAGTAATCCCTAAGAAAACTGTACTGGTAGTAAACTCTAAATTTTCATTATTAAGTACGACATGATTATTCAAAGAATGTACTACGTTAGGTAAAGTTACGTTTACAATCATTTTGACATTCTGTTCTTATGTTACAAAATAATTATTTTAGTGTACCTAGATCTCTATATCAATGATCCAATTGAAAATTGTATCCTTTTCTCAGAGACTCGGCTTTCAATGGATTTTGTTATTTCAAAGGAGTACAGTCGTAATAGGTAAGTTGTATTTTTCGCTTTTCTTTTAAACCTTCCGAAGGTAACCTTCTATTGCTAGTTCTTTAGATTTACCAAAAGTGATATGAAATTTTGAATAACAAGCTCTTTGACAAGTATTCTTTTAGATTTTTAGTAAGGTTCCAAAATTAACTATTACCTAATAATAGAAAATCTATAGACAATCTTTCATTCATACATAACTTATCAAATGATGAATTCTTAGTCAGAATTAAAACATCACGGTCGGGATTAAGAAACCGAATGGCGAATGTCTCTTCGTCTCGAGATTAAAGTTACACAAGAGAAATATTTCTGACTCGCTGTCTACCGGTACTGCTTCTTTGTCATGTAAGTGGAGTGTGACATTCATGTTCCGTTTCATACTTATCAATTTTAAATGTAAGTAAGTTTAAGCGGTAAGTTACTAGCGAAACATAATTATGTGCCGCGAAATACGGTGTGAAATTTTAGATAGTTCGTTTTTAATGATTTAACTATTCTTAATTTTCCGACTGAATTGATACTTATTGTCTGTTGTGACCCTCAGAATTTACACTCACGTTATGTATTACTACGCGAATGTTTGTAGACGCCTAAACGATTCTTGTTTTGACTGCCAGTGAGGGAAAGGTACCTTTATTATTTCTTCTACTGCTAATAAATACTAAGTGCAATCGCATCAAAAAACAAACCACTTGTAACATGAGCCAAAGTCTTTTATACCCTTCACGAGCGCATTCCCGTCACATCGTACAACCTGGCAGGCAGCCACCATACTCCCTGAGAGACGACGCGTCTGCCAAACAAGTTCAGGAAATTTGGAAAAACAGCCATCGGGATAAAGTAACGCTGCAGTGTAAATTTTGAAACTTTAAGTAATCCTAATCGAAATTATCCAAGATAAAGCGCGGTTTTAATAAAAGTATTAACGCTGCGCTCCCCAGCAAGATGATTTCTGATATCGGAAGTTCTTTTGTGGTAAAATGCACAGAAATTGTTATTCATTTGTATTACTTAAAAATGTTTTGGTCCATCGAGTAAAAAAAATAACTTTCCTCCTCTCCAGCAGAACCCTTAGGCGGATATTTGATTTTGGTCGCTTTTGCTGCACAATTAGGCGTACAAAACGTTGTTCATAAAAACTGAAATTTGTAAAATGCATTAATTTGAAGCTAAAGTATTTTTTACGTCTTATTGGCCGGCATAAAACAACTTAACGTATAATAATATGGTGAAATTTTACAAGGACCGATACATTTAGCCCAATATTTTTAATATTTATATTATTTTGTCTGTTTTTATTTTCACTACTACTATTTACTTTATAGCGCCCATTTCTTTACCTGAACTTGATAAGGCTAAAGCATAAAGATGTATTGGCAAAAGCAAGAGAACATTGTATAATTAAGCTTTTGAATATGTATGTGAAGCTCTTGCAGTGAGTAAGAAAATACGAGAAACAGCATCGTTTGTCTTCACAAGTCTAAGCTCCCTTTTGCATCGCCAGCCATAAATATTTGTGCAAATTTACAACTTTCTACCAAACTGTGATTAATTTGAGATTAAATTGGATTATCTTTAATTCTTAATCTCTTAATAGGTGCTTTGTTTAATACTTACAGCTTTGTCGTTCCGTTGTTAAGAGCCAATGATTTGTTGTTGTTGGTTGAAATTTAAGTTGCTTTTTAATTTTCATACGCGAATCGTATACCCACCGGACAATATTGCGGTTCATGACAGCCGCCATACAAATAACAATTTGTGACAGCCACTATTTTGGTTCGTCAACGTACGTCATGGTATCGGTTGTTTATGGAATTTTACCAAACACCGAAAAAACATGTGCGACAAAACTTTGGAAAAACATGCGTTAGGTGTGAGTCTCTCTTAAATCTAAAGACAAAAAGCTATCGTTAAACGCGTATTATTAAATCAAAAATGTCTGTTGGATTAAGAAATTAGTGCTTATGTTATTAGTTTTTCTAAGCAGGGATTACTTATACATAGAGACCTAGAGCTAACTCTCTACATACATCGTTATTTAGAGTAGGTACTTTGCCTCTGAAATCGTACTTGCCTTTGACCCACTAGCCATCCAATACGACTATTATTATACTCTATACTGCTGTGATTACCACTTAGCTCCTCTGATAAGCTAAGCGCTCTTTGAGAACCCTCCAAATCATTACTGGACCTCCACTTCAAGATATGATTAGGTTATTGCTTATGGTAGGTACTATCAGCAGCATTTACTACCCAATTATGAGATGTTATTTATTTGAGTATGCTGGTTATTTTTAACAATTTGCCGTGTGATGCGGGCTTAGAGTAGCTTCACCCCATATCTTTCCCGTGGGTGCCGTAATAGGCGACTAAGGGACTCGAGGGTGTGCATTGCAATTAAAGGCGATGGGCTGACGAATTGGCGAATGACCCTCAAAAGTTTGTCAGACGAGGCGTAAATGTCCGTTTTAACATCCGTTTACGCTCTGCCTACCCCGCAAGGGATAAAGGCGTGATGTATGTACGTATGGTGTTACCAGAATATGTTTGTCCCTGAAATGGGTAGGTTGTTGTGCTGCTGAAGTTAAGTAGTTCTGTTCCCTGCTTTCCTGTGGAAGTGAGTCTTTTTCCCGTGATAAAAAGTAGGTTATGTTACTCAAAAGTAATGTATCGAGTTGCTGAATTACATAAACTAATAAACAAAATATAAATATGTAGATAGGTATATTGCAAATAAACTCGAGGATTGTACCTCCTGAGTGCTGCCCTTAGAGTACCTTTACTTATGCCGCATATGCCTTAAGTTTTTTTTTTCATCGTAGGCAGGGTTCATACATACATACATACATATATCACGCCCATAATCCCTTGCGGGGTAGGCAGAGCGTAAACAGCCGCATAAAACGGACATTTACGCCACGTCTGACAAATATTTGAGGGTTATTCGGAAAATTGTGTATCCCTATAGTGACAGGTTGTCAGCCCATCGCCTAAAATTGCAATACACACCCTCAAGTCCCTAAGTCGCCTCTTACGACTCCCACGGGCAAGAAATGGGGTGATGCCATTCTCAGCCGGCAACACACGGCAAAGCCGGCAACACACGGCAAATTTCGGTATCAGTACTAACGACGCTTCTAGCGACTAGGCTATAGCGGCTTAGTATATATACTAACTGTAACATATATGTTACAATTATTATTATTCATAAAAAAAATTAGAACTAATTTTCTGATTAATATTGTCAATACACTAAATGTTCGTACCAAAGCTAAAGTGCTGTCCAGTTTAATCAATACGATTTGTAAACAAAAAAAGTAACTCGAAATGATTAAAAACATCAAAGCCAAACTAATTACAAAAATACTTCGGTTAACAAGAAAGTATGTAAGTACCCCGTATTCAGGGATCGGCGCTCTTTTTGAAAGTGAAATTTCAAAAATGGTTGTTTGAAAGTATTATGATAATTCCCCCTCGGTTTGGCGCCCGTGGTATGCTTTTGACTGGGTGCGCTGCATTGCGCGAGAAATTCTTCGGTGTTTACTCATTTTGCTAATACGTAGCCTGTCATTTCATTTAAAAGTCCTTTTTTTTTTTTTTTTTAATTAGCCTTTTCTGTGTCCCACTGCAGGGCAAAGGCCTCCCCTCTTTCACGCCACGAGTCTCCGTCTTGGGCTTCCAAATGCCAGTCTTGGAGAAAGGCTTCAAAATCATCACGCCATCTTCTCCTAGGCCGACCACGACGACGACGCCCATCCTGTGGTATCCATTTTGTGGCAATTATTGCCCATCTGTCGGGATGCATGCGACAGACGTGTCCTGCCCAATCCCACTTCAGCCGTGCGGACTTTTTGCCGACGTCTATGATGCCAGTTTTTGAGCGCAGGGTTGTGTTCCTGATCCGGTCGATCCTTTTAACACCCAAGATGCTGCGCTCCAAAAGTCCTTATAGGTAATAAATTTCTAACCGTGACAATAATCGTTAAAAATCGTAATATCAGCAGCACGTCTAACTTCCCATTTGAGATATCAACTAATACTGGTGTTTTATACAGTTACTGAAAATAACGAGTGTAAGTTGAATCCATAAATTGTTAGGTTTATGAGCTGGTAATCATTTATTCTGTTAAAAAAAACAATGTAAGATAAACGAAAGGTAAAAAAAGTAGTCAATGTTGCAAAATACTGAATAGAATGTGTCACAAAACGTTGATAAAAATTTCCACCTGCCTCACCTACATTATGCAACGAATCATAAAACGCCAAACTTAAAACAACATAGTATGTTTAAGTAAACAGGGTGGGACCAAGTAAAAGGGGAGCTTCTTACATGAATGTGGCATAAATCGACCTCCGGCAATAAAGGTAAAAGCTTGTAAGACAGCCTTAACTCACTATAAAAACACGATGAACGAAGACAATTTACAATTTCGGCAACCATTGCATATTTATATTGACTTTATTCAAAAATAATCTATCTAAAACGGCAATGGATATGAAACCTAACGCTGATGTGTAGAGCTCTGGAGACGTAAAAGCATTAAAGACAGTGTATTTGCATGAACAAACAGTTAACACTATTCACCCTATATTGGTGCGAAAGAATGGATGGGATTGAAAGGCAAATGAGATTCATGGTGCTCGTAGAAATAAGTTCTTACCCACTATTGAATCCTTGAATGTACCTCAAAGTAAAACTAAATAAAACTATGAGAAATGTAATACGATACTCTTTTATATAGTTATATATTTCATACAGTTTAAATGGAGAACTTTAAATTGATTTAATAATTGTAAACTGAGGTGTTGACGTTAGGGGTTTTAATCTAGGTTTCTATTTAAATGATATTGAGATATAAGGTTTATATGCAACTGTTTTTGGCATCAAACATTTGTATATTATTTTTGTATAAAAAAAGGTAAGCATTTGTCTGCAAAATTCTTAATAATACAAAAGAGCGTCATGGTTGAAAAGGTAAAATGTATATTTAAATGTCAATGTTATGTATTGTTAATATATTACTACAATTCTCAGAATTGTAAGGCCAGACTTGGGGTCAAACTCGTATCTGGCTAGCCATTGTCTATATACATGGTGCTGAAATTTGTCTACAGACAACTGCTTATTTTATCAGACGCATTCAAACGTTTGATGAAATTAGAAGAAAAAGGCAAGGCTATGGCAACGTCATAAGAATTATTATAGTTTAAATTCCGAATAATCGACACCTAACATAGAAAGTTTTTTTATTTACACAACTGCGTTTGCTGTGTTAAATACTTCTGCAATTAATGTTCTTCGGGTCAGTAGGTTGTGTATTGCTTTGTCTCGTAACCTTTGTTTATGACTAATTATAAAACTACTGGCCCAATAACATGGTATGATGAACTGAACAAAGAAATTTTTATGTAATATTGTTACCTGAAAGTGAGTCACTGAAAACTTTCACTTAAAAGCCGTCTGTTCTTCTGACCACAACTAATTCTGTTAAAGACAAGTCTCCGTACGTAACGTTTCCATAATTACTTGTATTATTTTTTAACACGCTGTTTTACTCTGAGTGATAACGTATTATGTATTTATTTGTGTTTTGCCCGGTAGTTTTAACCGTATACCAATGTTGACGTTTAGATAATTAACTAGTGTATAAAAATCAACGTATCAATGTTTTGTTGACCAATCTCAAATTAATTTAAGCCGTGAAATATGTCTGTGATAAATTATTTCCTATGTTTTTTGTTATGTGTTTTGAAAGTGAACTGTATGGCCATAAGAGGACCACCGTTGACCAAATATGACCCTTGTAGTTTAGGATTGGTATATTTTGAACAGTTGACTGAGAAATTCTGGCAAGGCTACGTTTTTTTGAATAAATATCCCTACTTGAAGAATGAAGTTGTCATACAAGTGGATTTTGAAAGGAATGTAACAATTCTTGGGGTGAGTGCTTCTTTCTTTATGGTTCTCTTATTTTGATTTGTCTAGAAGGAGTCAAGTTACTGACAATGTTGCAGTGATAAGAATATTTTTATTCGTTTGGTACACTGAGTCGACGGACGAACGCAATGAAAAATAGATAAGGGCAGCATAAAGAAGGGTAGAGTTCGATTCAACTACCGTACAATCCAGCTGTGTAAGTTTGCAAAAGTACAAATATGACAACTTGGAATGAGAATAATCCTCAGTTTCATCCCTTATAATAAAACTTTTGTTTTAACAAGATTCATAAAAGTACTTGATGAAACATGGATAGAACTTTCACGTCACATACAATCAGGTTCCGACCCAAAGTCATTCTTTCGGAAAGTAATGTCCTGCCATGAAGTCCAAGACAAACAGTGTTGAAGGAGATAGTTGAAAGGACCCACTTTATTACGGTACACTGAACTTATTGGAAAAAGGAAAGGGAACTTGGAACGTACATACTAAAAGCTAGAATCGACAAAAGGTTAAACAGACAGGCTGTAAAAAAGATTTGCGTGCATTCAGTGCTTTCCGAAGAACGGCACCTGATTGAAGTACGTATGTAAAGCTGGTTTTTCTTTGTTCATTTATAATGGGCGTTTTAGACAATCCATTTATTAGCGTAAATAAATAATTGCCTACCTATAGGTTTACTTTTGCTTTTTAAAAGGGCGAATGTCACTTGGTTAGTATTCTTCTCTTAATACAAGCCCTCAGCCTTATACAAGGTATTCTGCAATGAGTTATAGATTATGGGTATAGTTTTAATCTACAAAAGCTCAGGCCGAAACTCTACGCGTTTGGGTCTCACCGTATAATTCTATCTCTTTTTTTAGATAGATACAATTTGGATTAACTAGAAACTTCATGCTTGATCAAGGCCCCGATTTTCTCTTTTTAGCCAATATTACGCCATCGACACTCAACTGTCATTCAATTGCCACTTTGATTTTTGTACTTCAAACTGTTAACAAGATACGAAACGGCCGAAACCACCCAACTGACAATGTATTGAAACACAATTGAGACGCTCAAATAGCAGAATACAGTTTATGGACATATTGGTAGATTTCTTGCCTAACGTACTTAAACATAAGAAAAAAATGAATCTAACAAGGTCATTGTCAAGGCATCTAAAATCGATAAAGAACACATTGTATAGAAGATTCTCGGAAGGTTTAAGGGTCATGAGGTACAAAGAAGCCATTGAGGAAGTAAGATCGATCTGGCAGAATATTGGCTAAAAATCCCAAGAGGAAGGAGCTACCCTCATAGTTAATTGACTACTTTTATCAGATAGAAAACTGACCGGAGAACCCATTGTGTTTAGGGTGCCTATTTGCATTTCGTATTTTTTTGTTGTTCTTCAATCATTGATTAATCAAAACAATTTCTCTCATCGTTTATTTGTCTCAAGTAAGCATATATATTAGCATAATTAAAATAGGTTGCCTAGCTTATTTTGGTTCTTTCTGTGGGGTTACTTGGTTCAAAAAGATGGACCACGGAAAATAACCCTCAACCTTTATTTTGATAATTTTTTTCTTTTAAACGAAAGATTTTTATATTATTAAAATGGGTGTCGAGTTGGTGATCATAAAAACAACTTGTATTTTGCCCCAAAATCAGCCTGTAGCCTCCAAACGTCCCGATGAGGTCATATCATTTGACAAATAAAATAAATAAATAAATAAAATATCGACCTCTAATTCAGTAGGTCTTACATAATAATTGGTCTTAAATATGGGCCCGGATAGGGCATAACCATATTAAATTGAGTTAACTAATTATAAAATTCACATTTAAGTAATTGTTATATTAGGATGAGTAAATTTATTCATTATTAATTAATGGACGTAAATAATTCACGTTTATATGATTTTTAAATATAAGTACTTTTTTAATTTATGATTATTTTCATTTAGGTATTCTTGTAATGAAAAGTATCATAGTATTGTTTTTTTACGAAAAAGGAAGGGATGGTACTTATAATTTATAACAGCTTTTGCAAACAACATGTTTGGCTGTAGTACAGTCGGTTGTAGCACATAAGGTACCAGGGGTACTCCAAAACTGCCCCCTTATCTATTTAAGAACCGCTTGTACTGTTGTCCTTATAACAGTTTTCTCGGATAGAACTTAGAAGAAAACATCAATTCGATTCAAAAATACTTTATTGTACACAGGAAATGCAGTAAAAACAAGATATAAATTTAATAAGTGTACACAAGGCGGCCTTATCGCAAAGGTAGCGATTTCTTCCAGGCAACGTTAGGGTACAGAACAATAGAGTATCCGTAATGCGGGAGGGGTGCACAATAAAATATATACATAAACCTTTTAACATAACATAATAATAATACAATACATAAATATTTATATATAATAATAAATATTAAAATACTTACTATAGGTACTCACTGTTAAAAAGAAGATATTGTTGGACAAGATGTCATTCATAATCATAAGTCACGAGTTACGCATATTTTTGAAAGGTTCACTTGTTCTATGTTATTTCAACCCGTCTATAATTCGTAATTTTTTTTTGTAGATCGCTGTCAAAAGCCCAGTGACGTGGAATTCCTTTCAGTTCAAGATTAATGGGACGATACCAGCTCGTTACGAATTTCTCGTCCAATTGGATCAAAATGATACATCGAACGTGCCCACTGTGACAAAATTTTCATTGAACGATCATGTATTGTGCGATGAAAGTATTAAGGTTGGTATTCATATATGTTTTAGTTATTTCACAGAAACACATCACGTATTTATCTCTTGCGGTGCAGGCAGAGCATAGACGTCTACAAACACGTTCGTTATGACCGCGTCTGACAAATAATTATTGAGGATAATTTCTTAGTTCATTAAGGCCAATATTACGTTACGGACCCCAAGTAGCAAAAAAAATCGTAATAATTGATTCAGGTGTTATCCTGTGGCCAAAATCTAATAAAATTTTAATAGGCAAGTAAATAAGTTTCTGAAAATCATAATTATTCTAAATCTTTTTTATATAGGGTGGAATTTTACTAGTGACTAATAGCGATAACTCAAGACTGGTGATAAGGAACAACTTTCCCCAAGAAACATAGGTCGAAATATGGAAAAAAATATTGGGACTCCCGTACAAAATTGACGATGAGCTAGTTTGGTTACTATGGAATTTCAAAGTATTTTTTTCTTATTTTGATCTTTATTAATTACATAAATCACGCCTTCATCCCTTACAGGGTAGGCAGAGCGTCAACGGCCGCAAAACGGATATTAACACCACGTCTGACAAAAGTTTGGGGGTCAATCAAATAAATGTGTATCACTATAGTGACAAGGTGTCAGCCTATCGCCTAAAATTGCAATACACATAGTTTTAATCGCATTTTAAGAAATCCATGGGTAAAAAATGAGGTGATGCTATTCTAAGCCGGCATCACTCGGCATTTTGATCTATATTCCTTGAGGAAAATAAAATTGTTAATGATCACCAGCCCGTCCTCAGTTTTTAGTATCGGTCCCTAGTAAAATTTCCCACAATATTTCATTTCAGGCGTCACAAACGATAGAATCTTTGAACGTGACCAAAGACAGTGACATATACGCCCACGTCTGCGGCCGAAGGGCTATAGACCATGCTGAGCTGAACTCCATCCGGACTGAGGCGCAAGCCGGGGACTTCCCATGGCACGTGGCCATACTGTTCAAAATACCAAATACAAACGACACTAGGTACATCTGTGGAGGCAGTATCATATCTAGGACTAGTATTGTGACAGGTAGATTTTTATTTAAGACACGCTCTTACATACATACAATGACAGCCACAACAGTCCACTTGTACTTCTTGTAATATAACATATCGTTCAACATAACGTTTTAAGCACTCGCGATCACTTTCACTCATTTTAAGTATTAGACCATTTTAAGTAATATCGTTCAACGACGGCCGATGTGGCGCAGTGGTAGTGCGACTGCCTGCGATGCAAAGGTTCCAAGTTCGATCCTCAGGCGTTCACAATTTTGATATTCATCACTTTGTGAATTTGTTCCCGGTCTGGTTAGGACATTGCAGGGTGAACCACCTGATTGTCCGAAAAAAAAATGGTTCCGTGCTTCGGAGGGCACGATAAGCCGTCGGTCCCGGGTGCTGTCTATGATTACTTAGACGGCGCTCGTTACACAACCATGACAAAGGCCTACTACTGGTAGTAGGCGGTTGAAAACTCTGACACCAAACTCTGACTCAGTGTACTACTCGAAAAGAAGATTGAAATTAACATATACCTACATCTAAAAATGATTTTCAAAATTTCAGCTGGCCACTGTGTGAGAGAATTCGGCAGGACCCTCGGACCGGATAGAATTGTTATCCTGGCAGGTGTCAGCAACCATAAAGACGTCAGTCAGCCGGGTCGACAAGTATTGATGGTAAGACTGGCTTTCGATATTCTGTAATAGCCATATAGCTGGAGCATGATATGACAGAGTTGGTCAACTGTAGAGCAGAAGAATTATCACTCAATTTTAAGTAGCCACTTGCCCTCCATTCTGGATAAAAATTCTCTTAACTTACCTTCAATTGGTGCTGTCACTTTCCATCAAATAGGTTTAAAAAGGACAGGAGATATTTAAGTCATGCCATGGTATATAATTTGACGCAAAAAACCATGGCGTCAAATTATTAGAAATTGCGAAAAAAACATTGTAATTTTTAAACATGACAGGATTTAGATATCTTCTATTATTTTCTAAACCTATTTGATGGAAAGTAACAGCACTAAATTAAGGTAAGTAAAGAGAACCGATTAACCATAATATCCCAAATTGAGGGCAGTGTTTTTTTCTTCGCTTTATTTTGACAGATAACCATTGATCTACACAGATAACACGTATTTTGCGTCAAATTATATACCTTGACATGACTAAAATATCTCCTGTCCCTTTTAAACCTATTTGACGGAAAGTGACAGCACTAAGTTAAGGTAAGTTAAGAGAATGTTTGCGGGAATTTGATTGGACAGAATTGCTATGGTATACTGGCAAATGACAGCAACCATAAATACGTCACTCGGCTTGGGTGAGAAGTATTGATCGAATATCGATGATTATAATAGCTTTGACTGAAACATTTGAAAGACTTGGTAAATAGAGAGCAACCGTATAATCACTTCTGTATTATTTTTCAAAAACATTTTCATAAATTAAAGAATGAAATGTAGTAAGCAGCTTGTAAAAAAAAGACCTCGATTCCCTTAATCGCATCTTTCGACTCCCACGGGCAAGAAATGGGGTGATGCTATTCTAAGCCGGCATCACACGGCAGTAAAAAAACATACAATCTAAATAACCAACATGAGCTGAAATGGGTGTACGCATAGCACACTGCTAGTTTTAAACTTACCTCTAGTCGAAAACTTGATCTAATCTTATTTATCCCCCGGAGATTCTGCAAATTTTTTCTTCCAAAATCCAGGATACTCTTGTTTGGAATTCGTTCTGCTAATTTTCAGGCAGAACAAGTGATTCTCCATCCAAACTATGACGACAAGGAGGCGACTGCAGATTTAGCCGTGATAAAAGTCAGCCGGTTCACTTATACGGAATACGTTCAACCCATTTGTATCTGGGGGCCCGTTTATGACAAAACCACGCTTTTCGGGTATCAGGCCACGGTGAGTTGAGCTTTAACTTGTTTTGTTGAGTCCTTATCATACTTAAACTAGTACTTTGATTACACTGCATGATGCGATTTAATTCTTTCCATAATTTTATAAATTTGGAAACACAGACTGTTTTAAATTACGTCATGCGTTTATAAAAGACGGTCGGTGCGACTGGATGGAGAAAACGAGAGATCGTGCCCTATGGCGTACCCTTGGGGAGGCCTTCGTCCAGCAGTGGACTGCAATAGCCTGGTGTATGTATGTATGCGTTTATTGTATGGGAATTGCAAATTTTCTTTCTTCTGACAGACGGATGTGTCAAATTCTTCCGCCAGTTCGTCATAGTTAGAGAACCACCTTTATTTCAACTTATTATTTACTGTATCGCCCTTTATGTCTTTCATTACTAAGGTAGTTAGAAATAAATGCATAGTTTTCTTATATTTGTTTTCTTTTCCTCTTAATACTATTGTATTATCCTGACTTCCATAGTTTAGGTATATGTATTAGTTTATTATAATATTATACTATATATTAATATGTTCATTGTTTTGTTTACACTATTATATATGTATTAATGTGTAAAATTGTTTAAATACTATATTTTGTGTATTTTAATGCTCGTAGGTAATATTTGCACTATCCCGCTTCTACTGTCGCACTCTCTCTTTCACCCTAAGGTTGCTTGGTAGAGAATGCTACCTAGCATTAAGGCCGCCTGGTTGTACTGTTTCTTTTATTTGTGTTTATCTATTGTTGTATTATTTTTTTAATGTACAATAAAGAATTGTGTTATGTTATGTAGTTAATACTTGAAGCCCAATTGAGAGCACGTCACTTTGCTTTAAGTTAATTTTTCACGGCTGTTAGCCGCTTGTCAACTTGCACGCTAGCAACAATGACGCAACAAAATGTAACCAAGCCTTGTTAAGATTAGGACTGACTTTGAAAAAAATCTATTAAGTAACTTTACTTGTGTTTTACGCACCTACTTATTCAGTGAAAAATTTATGAATCAGATATATTTACCTAATGGTGCGTGCATATTTTAACATCACTCATTTCTTTTTCTTCACATCAAAGTCGAGATTAACTCGTCTGTCTATTGTCATATTAATATGTCAATTTATATCACTTGTTGCCAGACTTAAATTATATTTGGTTGATTTAATTTCAAATATTCAGAAAATAAAACTGTCTGCTACATGATGGAAAAAAACTCTATTAAACGAAATTATTACAAATATATTAGACATGGTTAAGGCATCAAATCGTATTGCAAAATATTTTAAACACTGCCTAATAGCGCGTCCAACGTTTTTGTAATAACACGGTATAGCTTAAGGCGCAAGCAAGTCTTGGTTAGCAGAACCTCGAGAAAAAAATAAAGTGATTAACATAAACTGATGCTTCATATAGTTTGTAAGAATAACCAGTATAGATTAAACATTTAGGCCCAACGCTCCGTTAAGCGGTTTGCACGCGTGGCGAGGCGGCGCATCTTGACATTATTATCTGCCCTAATTATAGGCGCATCGTGCCTAAGTAGCTATAATACGGCGAGGTGTCGTCGTGATCGAACGGGTCGCGCCTGCGGCGCGTGTTGGCGGCCTGCGGCGCGGGCTGGGCGACCCGACCCGTTTTGCCGAATCTAGTGCTGCCCGCTCGACGCAGCGTTGGCGTTTAAATGAGTAGGTTGATTGAGTACTTTTTTGTAGGTTGTTGGATTTGGCACGACAGAGGACAACAAGTTGTCTGATGATCTACGATCAATGAACACCATGGTACAGAACGACACAACGTGTATTAACTCGGACCCGCAACTGTACACTCCACTGCTCAACGAGTTCACTTTTTGTGCCGGATTCGGGCCTCAGTTTGGTAAATAATAAAAAATCACTAATGGTATAAAGTAAAGTCACTTCCCGTGTCCCTATGTCACTATGTCTTAGAACTTTAAAAGCATGCAACGGATTTTGATGCGGTTTTCTTCCATTGATAGAATAATTCAAGAGGAAGATAATTTATGTAAAACATGCCGAGAAAAGGTCTTTTTCCCGCGGGAAAACGGTTAGCAGCGGGTCAAACCGCTGGGTGGGCCGCTAGTTTACTATAAACTGAACTAAATCTTAAGTTCATCAGAGTCTGCAAGGAATTCACCATCATCGCATCGGTCCAAAGACAGTGTCGCATCCATCGACGTCTAGTGACTTAATTTATTATTAATATTGCCGCGTTATGTCGGCTTAGAATAGCATCACCAATTTTTCCCGCGGGTGGCGTAATAAGAGGCGACTAAGGTACTCAAGGGTTACATGTGTATTGCAATTTTAGGCGATGGGGGCTGTAACTATGGCGATACGCAATTTTCTCAATGACCCTCAAATGTTTGTCGAAAGTGGCGTTAATGATAGTTTTTACGGCCATTTATGCTCTGCCTACCACGCGAGGGTACATAGGCGGGATATATGTATGTACGTAATATTGTTCACCTTGTGCGACCATTGCTACATCTTTTGTTTTTTTTTCATATTTTATACTATACACACTTTATCTCCACACTTATAAAGAAATGAGAACCTATTTTCATTTATTTTTTATTTAGCTTTCTCATCTAATTACATTTTGTTTTCTTTTCAGACGTAAACCCTAGAAACGGCGACAGTGGAGGAGGTCTCATTGTTCCAGTTGTCCAATCCGACTTCAAGCTGAGCTGGTTCCTACGCGGCGTTTTGTCCAAGTGTGGGGTATCCAACGGCCAAACAATGTGTGACCCTCATTTCTACATGGTCTACACTAACGTAGGGCCCCATTACGGCTGGATTTACCACCACTCAGGTCTCCAGTACAGCAGTAATATTGTTCAGAGATTGTGATTTTCTTTGTACTAAAGAATACTTCTTATATGACACATTGAATACTGTTGATGCTGGAGCCAAAGGATCTTACGATTAAAAAGTCGTACAAATGCATTTATCAATTATATTTCAAAGACTGCTGTATCGTCTATTGTAATTTTAAGAATATTTTTTTTACAAAATGTACTCGTAATATAAGTAGTAAGGTTGGCCATAATAGCCATTTAAAATAAAAAGTTTGAAAGAAAACAAGATGAAAGAACAAAAGTCACAAAAATAAGGCTTCTAAGGCCAAAGCACATTTTGTGGTAGAGATCCGACGCAAAGAGCTCTTGAAACTCAGGAGCTGTTGTATAATAATACTTAGAATGTTAGGAAAAATGTAGAGTTGAATCCAAGGAATTTTAAGCTAGCGTAAAATAAGCACCAACAAAAAATATTTTCTTGGTTTTTAAGACATTGCTTTGTAAATAAAAATTATTCACGTATACATTTAATCATCTTGTATCTAAGTATAAATACAAACAGAATAAAATTTCACAATAAAACAATTTTAAACGGATTTCAGTTGTGTTTATTTAGGATTTTACAATTCCTATGTTTCGAGCTCCTTACAGAAGCTCTTTATCCAAAATAAACCGAACTTAAATCCGTTTAAAATTGTTTTATTGTGATGATAAATAATTGTGCAAACTCAATAAAAGAAAAATATTTTTTTAATATATAATTCATGTGTTTTATTACGTCATGAAGTAAATGCATAGTCATCAAATATTTTATTCTATTTCAATGTTAAAGTTTATTTGCTTTTGGTAACTATTAATTGGAAAATCCCAACAATCCACTAAATTTTCTAATCGATTATGAACCAGTATTCAATGAACCGTCTTCAAAAAAACTAAAACATAAAACAAAATCAAAACGGACAAGGCTAAGACGAAACCGGTCGTAATTAAAAAAGTTAACGTAACAAACTGAAGTAAAGGACATTATAGAGACCTTTATAATACCGAAGTTTCTTTTTGTTCGGTGACAGTTTTTAATAAGATTTTAATAAATTATGCAGAAGCGACGGGCCAACTGACGGCGACTTGAGATAATGTAACAGTGCTTTTTTGTTTTCTTTAGCTAACTTTATCTTATTTAATGCTAAAAATGCAATGATGCAAATAGCTTGATGTCAAAAACTACTCAGATAAAATACCTATTATTAGTAATATTAATATTTTTGTCCTTTGTCAGCCTAAGTACTCGTAGGTAAACCTCCCTTAAAAATTGGTGATTTGACGTGAGTGATTCTTGAGAAATCCTGTCATTACGTCATAAAAATCAAACTTTCCTAAAAACCTTTGTTAAAAATCTTTTCATCAAATGAGAGATTATAATTTCTGCGTGCAACGCCATCGATTTTAGATTACTAAATAAATTTAACTTTTCCAAGACGCCTGCCTATACAAAAGTTCCATTAAGTGTTAACATCAAATATTTAAAACTTAGTTCATTCTCATGCGTCTTGTATTGTAGTACTTATATTCTGTGATATTGTATGGAACACTGTGTCTTGAAGAGATTATCACCATCTAGTCGCTAAGTGTCGTCGGTCCCGCGAGCACGATTTATTATTAAAGTGCAGAGGGGCCTCATCGCGTCGTACGACGTGTTGCGCTTCAGAAATTCAATTACACGCCTCCTCCACTCGCTTCAATGCGACCTTTACTTCCAGAATATCCATTTTAGATGGCCTCAGTTTAAAGTAGGCAGTAATAGTATGCTGTATTATGTTTATACTGTGGAAGTAGCGAGAGTCTGATGACCCTTGTGGTTTCGATTTTACGATACTGATATTGCAATTTTTTTTTGTTTTTATTTCTGGTTATTTTATTTCACTGTTAAAATCAGTGTTTATTCTTAGATTTGCAGCATCAAATGGGAGTTTGGTGCTGTGGTTTTAGGAAATTTATTTGAATTTTTTTTGCTAGGCGATGCAGTGATGAATGTATAATATTTGATTACAACATTTTCATAATTATTTGACATTGATTAGCATTTGTCTAATTGAGTGTTAAAAATATGTATAATCGAGTGCTAAAAACAAGTTAGTACACATTTATAAAAATACTATTTCAAATTACTTCTTAAGCCTAGAATTTTAATTAATTTTGTCCCCAAAGACAAGACATAATTTATAGAACAAGATTAATAAAAAGGAGACTAGCGATATTTTATTAAAATAGTTAAAATCTTCTCCTCAAACGTCCGGTTAATCTCCTTTTTAACTGATTCCATTTATTTTTTTGCAACTCAATCGAAAAGTTAAAGAGGGTTGCTTTCCTTGCAGTAAGTAATCTAAAGATGGCCCCAAGCGATGCGACCCCAGAAAATGGTAATGCATAGAATTACTCGGTTTCTTACCTTATATTTGTCTACTCTACAATCCACACAATAAGAAAAAAAAGGATATATTATATTATGAAAAGTTTTGCATTACAGTTATATATGTACGTAAGTTTATGATTGAAATTTTAGAATGTTCGTCTTCCGGAAGATAAGGTTAAGTTTAAACAAAATAATGAAAGTTTCTTAAAACTACTTTATATTCTTAGTACTTCGAACTAAGCCAGTAAGAAAAGTTCAGCTCCCTAGTACAGGATTTTAAAAAATATCTGCAAATATTATAACGGGTGAACCAGCCTATGAATCTGAACAACATTTCCTATGGAACATTAGGTCGATATATAAAAAAAACACGTAAAAATTTACCAGGTCGGCTGACAATTTGCTGGTGGCTGGTGATTATTTTGTAATAGGTTTTTTTTTTAATATTACGACCAATGTTTCTCGGGGGAAATGGTTGAGTTTCATAGATGACCCTTTCAAATATTCGCAGTTATTTTTTACACCTTATATTCTATGCCACAGCAAAATATATAGTAAAAAGATATAATAATAAAAAGTTTTTTTTTGCCTCTACGAACTATTGTTCGTAGGGTAGATAGGAATTAATATTTAAAATGATATTTGCTCAAGATAGCTGATGTCAAAAATACACAAAGTTCAATTTTTGTTTCAGGATCATACGCAAATAGGTACCTTAAAAAAACTTTTTCACATAATTTGTTATGGAGCGTGTTTCTAGCGGAGTAGCAATGCAAGTTCAGCGGAGCGGCAAACCGCTTTCCTTTGTGGCGAACAACTTGCAAACGAGAAAAATACACCCCGTACATAGGCAGGATAGACTAAGGAATAAGATAGATCGAGCGGTATTATAATTTATTAATTAATTTCTTACATGTACATTACAAAAGACGTAGGTCATTATAGCGATGTACGCCGACGCTGCCACAGTTCATCCGAAACAATACAGCATATTAATGCGCATGTAAGTCTCTAGTTCAGACCGACTACAAACATCGGCATGGTAGGTTGCGACTATCATCCACCAACACCTTGCAGTCTCATTCAACAAATGCTTCTACACGCTAAATGAATTGTATGCTGACATGAATGTAAAACTTTGACTACCTATGCTATTATTTTTATGTAAAGTGACATATTTAATTTTTAATTTAATTGTTTATGGAATAATGCTGTTGACATTGTATGAATAATGATTTCTAATTTACAGATTTATAATACTAACAATTTTATATGATTAAATTTTTAAGTATTAATCTGACAATAATTGCGTAACAAACTATTATCTACATGACAAATTAATGTTTGCACGCCTGTAAAAGGTAGATTTTGTAAGGGATTATTATAAATGTAACACCTGTATTTCATGTACCCAAAATCATTCGCAAATAAATTTTATTTGAATTTGAATTTATTTGAATTCAAGTTTCTGGATAATAAAGAACTATATTACAAATATAAACCGGCTACTGTAGTAGAAAACTCCAACTGTAAACTTTACTAGGACCGAACTAAACTCACTGATAAAACCATCTATTTTAATAGACCCGATATAACTCTTCATGATATACAAACTAAAACTGCTTCCTTAATAGATATCACTAAACATTTCCTTGCAAATAATAAATATTTACAAAAAACAACCATTTTAAACACCTGTCAGTCGAATCACGCGCAAGTTTTATGCAACTTCTGCCACTTCATCTATTCTGAATACAAACCCCATCTCACTTGGCTAAGACCCGTGGGGTGGGAGATACCTCCAAAAGTAGAGAAAAGGAAAGAAAAAATAAAATAATAATATAACAAAGTACAGCTAGTATTTAGTAGGTACACCTTTAAAACTTGTTGATTAATTAGAACGGAAGCTCTCATCGTCGTCTTATTTAAATAGTATCAAATGAAATCGCTTTCCGTATCCATATGTATGCTTAGATCTTTCAAAGTACGCAACGGGTTTTGATACGGTAGTATTTAGTAGATAGAGTGATTCAAGAGGAAGGTTTTTAAGTATAGTTCATGCCGGGAAAAGGTATTTTTCGATTCATCCACTTACACATGTTCTTATCATCACATCGGTCTTTAGATCAATTCATCAATTACCTTTTTTTATAAAAATTCAAACAAAGGCTAATCCGCAAGAGGTATCGTTGCACAATTACTTAATGCTCAGTCATAGCATTTTTTAATTCACGATATGGTGACTTTTCAATCTAAGAGTTGTCGAGATTTTTTTTTAAATGTCATACCAGATTGCGCTGTGCTAAGTTGAAATGTTAACATTTGAGTAACAAATACTTTTCATGAATTTACATAAGTTTCTATAAAAATACAAATCATCTACTTGTCTTCCATCACAACAATAAAAAGAAATCAAAATATAAGCACAACTAAAAAAATAAATGGCAATGAAAATTAAATTACTTTATTCAATGTAGGAGAGTGATCCGTCATTGTAATAAAAAATAAATTTGTAAACCACAATTTTCTTATTTTAATAACAATTTTGTATTGTCCTAATAGAAAACCGGGGGCGAGATAAAAATAAACAAATAAAGGCACTGCCTTGGGGCTGGCCAGGTTAATCACACGGCATATAACTTTTCACCACCTTCATCTGTGAACGACATTTGTTTCAAATTGAAGTCAAGATTAATAGATACACAAACAAAGCAAGTATATAGGTGTGGTTCAAATAAGGTATTTTTTCATTTTAGCTCAGCGCCGGCTAAGTACATTCGAAGATTAGCTAGAAAAATTCCCAATAGTAGGTATTTCCGGATGTCTGCTCGTTTGTGTAAGGGCGAGCAAGATTCATCTGCTTGCTGTACAAGTAGCTACTTTTGTAGAAAAATATGTTTGCATCGCTTTCTTTGCATTGGTCCATCTTACTTTTTAGTTTTTTGGTCTTAGCTTACTATGTAGCCAGAGGTCTCGCTATTTCGAACAGATAGGGAAATTTCGCCCAACAAAAGGCTTTTTAAGTAATAAGTTCAGTAAGTAGGTCAGTTTTAAAACAAAGACTCGGTTTGTTAAATATTCTTATTTTGTCCGAACTACAATTTAAGGTTCAACTAATTTTAGAAACTTTACCTGCCTACGTTAATTGTAAGTAGGTATACATTACATAATTAATAATTTACTACCCCGGTGCTCCGTGAGCCAAGGAGCCAAGGTGCTGGCCGAGGGAACCTTTTTGACTTTTGGGTGGTATATATTTAATTAGTATAAAAGTTGGTATATATTTAATTAGTATAAAAGTTTCCTTGATATTGTCCAAGATTCTATATAACATACCAACACTTTTTAAACTCATAATGGAAAAACATTTCTTTTTACAATGTTTTGTAATAGTCATGACGCGCTAAAACTACCCGTTGATAACGGTGCTGGTCAACTTATCCATTTAAAGGATCATCTTAAACTGGTTATTGATACAGTTATGAAAATCAACTAGCGTTAGTTGCTCCCAAAAGGTAGAGGTGCTGATCATGACCTAGGTTTTTTTAGTTCAGGAGTCTTCAATTTATAGCTTCGGGGCCATGAAATCTACACCTGACGTTTGGTGGGGAGCAGGAGCTCACCCGAAGAAGTTTTTGTGGTTGTTCAAACAACACCAAGGTTTGTGGTTGCACCAAGGGCGCGATTGGGCTTAGGGGTTGTTCTGGGAAGAAAGGTTTGAAATGGGGAACAAATGAGGGTGCTTGCTTGAGGAGCTTGTGGAGTGTGATCTACTCGCAATGGCTGCAGCAGCGGCTACTGTGATGTCGTCATTATCATCCAAAAGGACGTGTCTGGGACGGCGTTTAAAACGTGTGGTTAGATGGGGGAAGTAGTTAGACGCGGTAACTATTAAGGGGTTATTATGATTGGGAGCGTTGTCAAAGAAGCGACGAGACGCTTCCTTCATATACGCTTTAATAGTAGAGAATCACTTAGAGGAGTCACACTCCACCAATATACGGATATAACTTACTAAGTACTCGCGATTACTTTCACACATTTTACTAGATCTAGGTAAATCTATTATATTTACCTCAAAATAGCGATAGCGACAGACCCGGTTAATCGAATTAAATGTGTGACCACCGATACAGATTTTCTGAAAATCTAAAAATGCATACCTACTTAAATAAGCTCCCATTAAATTCAGTGCAAACATTTCTAGGGTGAGGTCTACTCGTGAAACCAAATATTTTTCACAAAATAACAGGTCAAAATGTGAGAAAATCCGATACAAAAATGTAAAAAAAACGTGTCACTTTTTATGAAAGGACCAATTTTATTTTTCGAAAATTATGCAAAGAAAAGTTTTCAGCAAAAAGTATGAGAAGAACATACCCTAAAAAAAATTGCACTAAATTTAATAGGACCTAAGCTACAGCCACAGACAAGCTTTTGTGTGAGAAAATAAACAGAGTTAAAAAAGGTCAACGGACTCTACCTCTGTTCACAGTGCATTGCGGTTTGAATATTTTCAGTCTTGATTATACGAAAACTCAGTTCGTTTACAACACCAAAACAATTTTATGTTTTCGGTACATGTTTTTGCTGTTGCTCTGAACAGGTACATAATAGTACCTATTCATGCATATACCTACTTGCTTTTACTGATATTATACTTATATATACCTACCTTCTTGGGGAAGAAAATTAAAAGTTATACACACACAAATATCACGCTTATTGTCCTTTGCGGGGTAGGCAGAGCGTGAACGGCCTCAAAAACGGTCATTTAGTCCACTTCTGACATACACTTGAGGGTCATTCGGAAAATTGTGTATCGCCATAGTGACAGGTTATCAGCCCATCGCCTGAAATAGCTATACACACTCAAGTCCCTTAGTCGTATCCCACGGGAAAGAAATGGGGTGATGCTATTCTAAGCCGCCATAGAGTATTAGTAATAAACTAGATTTCCCCCCAGCGGTTTCACCCGCTGCCACTCATTTTCCCGTAGTAATGGTTGTTTTCCAGCGGTAACAAGTAGTCTATGTGTTATTCCTATATATACTCTACCTGTGTTTCAAATTCCATCCAAATCGGTCATGTCGTTTGAACGTGAAGAGGTAGGTAACAATCATACATACACACACAAACTCTCAGATTCATAAGATTAGTACGGATTACTATTTAATCCGTCAAAATTTCAGTACTTTCATATACTCGCGCTATCAAAATTTTACATGACATTTATATTAGGTATCTAGAAACGGAAATCATCACTCATGTCGATTCAGAATACTTTTTGACATTGAATTTACGTTTTCTGATCGTGTTAGTTAGATCCTTGTGCCGTGTAATGCCGGCTTAGAATAGCATCACCCCATTTCTTTCCCGTGGGAGTCGTAAGAGGCTACCAAGAGACTCGAGGGTGTGTATTGCAATTTTAGGCGACGGGCTGACAAACTGTCACTATGGCGAAACACAATTTTCCAAATAGACCCTCAAATATTTGTCAGACGTGGTGTAAATGTCCGCTTTTTGCGGCCGTTTGCGCTCTGCCTACCACGCAAGGGATTCTAGGTGTGATAATTATGTGTATGTATGTGTGTATTAGATCCTTGGCTAAGGCATGTTTTCAGAGACTTGGTTTTCCCAAATTCGAAGGCGATAGAACAACATTACACAGCATTATTTAGGATTAAGGAGATACTAAAAAACTTTTCTGAGGTTTCTGTGTAAAAAAGTTTACGAGTACTACCCATTTTTATACCCGTCAAGCTTCATACAAGGTACATTCACCTTTAATTCATTAGAGACCCAAAGGTACTTTCAATTATTGACTACTGGTTCTACGTTCCTATTTTCCGGAGGAAATACAACAGTCCTTAATTGATATCTAAGGCAGTCCAATTATTTGTCCCTGACAACTAGGTATATATGTCGTGGCCATATCGGCATAATGGCCAGATTATGAAATTTTCGATCTTTTCATGATATGGTCTCATTTCATTAAGAGGTCAATTGTCGATTGGCCATTTCATGATATGGATTGGCCCAGATCAATGATCAAATTTTGTTTGACGATATGATCAACCAAATGCGTGACTATTTCATGAAAATGGCTAAGCTTGTTTGATCATATCGTAAAATGGTTACATAAACTCGCGACAGAGGCGCTGCGAGCGCTTTGTTTACGCATAGCTTAGCCAGATCTTTCCAAAGCGGATAGTTTTCCGTCTTCTTTGGTGATGTCTGAAAGAAATATGACCCCGTGCTTCGGAGAAAACGTTAAGCTATTAATCCCGGTTGCTGTTGATAATTACTTACACTACCGTTGTTGTTCATGTCAGAAGATTGCTGCTAAAGTAATGCCATCCTAATAATCCATATTTGACAGCTGTCATCTCCATACTAAAAGAGATGACAATTTTTTTCCGACTTACACGGTCAATCAGGCCATCTTCTGTCCATCTCTTGGTGCGATATTGTGAGGTTGGTATTGTATACCAGCGGGTGACATAATCCGTATTTGGATGTGATTGCAGTCAGTGGCACATTATTATCAAAGAGTGTAAGTACCTATAATTTTTGCGAACACATACAGACTTGTGATTAAAATAAAAGTGGATTGTTTTGTAAATAGATATTTACACAGTCCACTACTACGTTATGTTTTGTGCGCATAAGGTGGTTCTCCCACTTGTCATCCGTCGCTGCATTTTTTTAACGCACCACCGTAACGCATGCGTCTTTCAGATGAAAGAAAATTGCAAATTCTGATCTTATTCATATACAAATACGATTATGGTGCGTTTACAGATGCGTCTACAAACAATTTGACAAACGCATCCGTTACGCACAGTGACGCTGCTTGTGGAACAATATTTTATATTTTGGTACCTAGTTTGTTAAATAGATCACAATTGTATGTTACTTAGTAGTTATAGTAATAAGTCATTCTTTAATGTAAGATTCTTATGCAATCGCCTTGAGCTTGCCCTGTAATGGTTGTGAAAATATTTAAAATAAATAAGTTATTTGAATTTTTGTAAAAGATAAGATCAAGATTACATTACATCGGTTGTTCCAGTAATAGGCAGATGAAAAATTCTGACACCAAGGTTAGTCGGGTCCTTCGTTGACTTAATATCAACAACACGATAAAAAAATATCTTTGACAGCTAACAAAGCGCCATCTTGCCTTAAACTAAGCAAAGCTAGCTGTAGTAGATAGCTGGTATTAATATTTATAACCATTTTTAAATAAATATATATTGAAAACACCTAGACAAAAAACAAATACCTATCTGAAAAATGAAAATGAAAAATGTTTAGTCAGCAGAATTAAACAGAATCACATTGAACATAACATATCATTGTAACATAAAAATAGCTATCAGTAAAATGAACCTAAATGTGAAAGGAAAATGTACTGAACAAATATTATTTTGTATCTTGTGAGGATCGAACCCACGACCGGTGACCGAACGCCTGATGATAATGAATGAATACTTCTCATCGACTATAGATATGAAGCTTTGTCGAACTTATTCTGAATTAACCAAACCTATAATGGTGGTAAGACCACAGGTTATGACAATGTGTGCAAGCTTGTAGAATCTCCAATTCACTGAAAAGAGGTTAGTACAGTAAACTATTTCCATTTCTATATTTGAAAATAGCCTTGTCCAAGCATCACGAAACGGATCTTATCTTATCTTATAGAGCCGTCGGGATCCCACTACTGGGCAAAGGCCTCCCTTCCCTCGCCACGAAACGGATGCTAACAAAAAATATATTATAAGTATAGTGTATGGAATGTATGGAATAAAAAAATAGAATTCTATTACCAATTTATCTAGGACTGCTTCTCTAGGAGAAGCTTTAGAAATTGAGCTTGTCAGGTACCTACGGGATCAACTTACATTGGTTATTCAAAGTATCTATATGAAAAATAAGTTTAAGTAAACTCCTAAACGGGTTGGTTCATGTGCTGGAGATAGTGTCTGCTCATTCCGTTTCGCTCAACCACGGTTTTCAGACGAAAGGAAATTACTAAATCCCATACAAAAACTGGATAGCGTGCATGGCAAACGTCGCTGCATCAAAGTTGTAGCGTTCATAGCTTGTCAAAGTAGTGGTGGCTATCACGAAACGCAAAATTGACCGGTAAGTGTTCAATTCGTCTAACATAGTACCATTGAAGTGCTTGCTTGAAGTGTCAGCGCACTGCGTGAGGGTGATATTTTGCTCCGTGCATACAATAATATTTCTACCGCAGGACTAACTGCCTAAACCGTACGACCACGCATTAAATGAGGCTCAAACGAACGCGTCCTAGCTTTAAAATCTGTTAATTTGTATGTTTTCCATATTTGAAAAATAAATAACATCTACACAATTCACACAGCGCCGTCTAGCCTCAAACTAAGCAAAGCTTGTACTATCTGAACTAGCTGATATCGACGATGATATACTTATACCTCCTAACTGACAGTTTGGGCCAAAACTAGTTTTTAATACCATTCGACGTAGAATCCAATTTTGCATCGGCCTGCGGGAACTCCTAAGTGATTTTGTAAAAATTGGCGCCACAATTCAACCGTGCGAATACCTCCTAAAATCACATTTGCAGCATGGCCGGAAATAATGCTGCTAATATATCCTAACTTGCAAAACAAAAATCTCCTAAGTTACATTTGCTTTAATTTTGCTACCAATATCTCCTATCTACCATCAAACGCGTCTAACCTTGCTCGCTGCTGCCGAAAAACTGATTGAAACGCGACCGATACGCGAAAGTGATCGAACGATTGAGCCAGGCAACTGTCTCACCGCGTTTGCGTTGTCGTCACGGGGCGGCGCGGCGCGTTTTGTGATGAAAGGACACGATTTTTTTTTTAGGTATAGGGTTTTCTAAAAGTGTTTACAAACAAAATACTAATACTAAGGGAATAAAAAAAAATATTACCTACAACAACGTCAAGGGAAGATACGACTGGTAAGTTGTTTATGATAATAATTCTTTTAAATGATGATACCTTGTGTTTTTTGCTCGATCACGAAACTGATTATTTTCTATGTGTAGTTCATTTAGTAGTAGTTTTTTTGTCATCAAACTTTAAATTTATCTTATACTAACCCAAAAACGGTTTAATTAATTTAGTTTGCAGGTAATATTTGAACTGAAAACCATTATTTTATTCCATTTTCTTACGAGGAAAAGAAGATAGGAACTTTTAATTTTCGTTCATATTTTCATAAATTATAGAACTATCATGTAACTTGCAGATAGAAGTTTTAAGTTTTATTTTGTAAAGCTACAAATAAATAAAGTCAGTTTGATAGAAGTTAATAGTTTGTAATCTTAAGTATAAAAAGGATAATAAATTGGATTTGTTTTCAGATAAAATGGCATCGAAATAAACTGAAGGCCTAAGAGCACGTAAAATTAGTGAACGGTCCATCAGAGTAGTCGTTGACGGCTGCTCCTCTGACCTTATGGCCATTGATGCCGGAGTTCCTCAGGGGTCTGTTCTCTCTGCAACTCTTTTCCTGCTGCACATCAATGACCTCCTTCGGCATGGTATTGTTGGATACGCAGATGATAGTACCGTTTAAGAGAGATAGATACTTGACAGGTGTAAAAACCAGTGGGGATGAAATACGTTCGTTAAGAAAGGCCATGGTAGAGCGAACAGATCTGACCTTAAGTCTTGTCTCCCAATGGGGCGACGACAATCTGGTCTCATTCAACGCCACCAAAACACAGGCGTGTCTTTTCACTGCAAAAAGGAGTCCTTTCGACTGGACACCTACTTTTCGGAGTACATCTGTCCCTGTCACTGACAGGCTTGAGCTTCTAGGCATGGAGTTGACATCAAATCTAAACTTCGGCGCGACCATCGAGTACAAGGCTCAAACGGCGGCTAAGAAGCTGGGCATCCTGAATAGAGTGAAGCGATACTTTACGCCTGGACAGCTTTTAACTATTTACAAAGCACAAGTCCGATCCTAGTATTGCAGTCACCTTTGGGATGGCTCATAGGCGACATAAAACTGCTGGACACCAAGCTACATAGCCTGGCACATCGCCGCAAGGTTGCCTGCTTGTCGGTTTTTTACAGATTGTCTTTGTAGAGTGTGCTCAAGAGCTTCACGACCTTGTTCCACCAGCTCCCTTCTACCATCGGACATCCAGACGCACCGCCGGATTCCATCCATACCTGGTTGCCATTCCACCGCGTCAGCTTAGTCAGTAAAATTCACCGATAGAAAGAAAAATGAAACATCTATCTATATCTGCGGTGGTTCAAGGTCCAGCAATCTTAGCAAATGTTTTTAGTCATGTCGTTAAAGAACCTCCACCTGTTGTTAAAATTTATCACAATGAGAAGATTGGAAGTAACTCCACCGACAAGAGTTTGACTCTTAAATTTGAAGAAGAAGAACAAGTCATTTTGAAATCAATGCCTTTATTGCCCGCCCATTTTGACTGCCCATCTGATTTAACAGAAGATATTGAAGCTGAATTTTCTGTCCACCGAAAATGTAAATCGGAATTGATATTATATGAGAATTTTGATATAAATGAGCATGAGTATGCTTGGTATTCCGTCAATGAAGAGATCAAAGAACTTGTTGGCAAGTGTCAACAGTATCCAACAGAACTTAATAATTGAAAAACATTGAGGCGGACTAACACTATAGAGTCCCTAGTAAAATCTGTTTACATGTCTGATCTGACGCAGGATACTAAAAAGTCCAATTCAATTCTGGTTGTTTAACAAATAACTATGTTTTTTGGGCTAAGTATAAATAAATATTTCTATAATATTGATTTGACGTTTGTTTTCATTAAACCTTCTAAAATCATTAATATAAATTGAAAGTGGACACCGATAAAACAAATAGCTCTTATCTAACATTAACTTGGAAACGGATAGTCTTAAGATAATATCAATGTCAGGACCAAATTTGTCTCATATTTTAAATAAATATTGCAGTGCTTTACTTTTTCATTAAAATAAAAAGTAAAAACAAAACGTTTTTTTCGCCTCCTGTAAAATTTGGTTTTTGCTAGTTAGGAGGTATTAGTATATCATCGTCGATATACTTTTTTGTATCCATAATTTATAGAAAACACCCGAATCACAAATATTTGAAAATGGACGATTGTGTCTAGAATATTTAAAGATACCTACATACATACATGCATACACATATCACGCCTATAATCCCTTGCGGAGTAGGCAGAGCGCAAACAGTCGCAAAAAACGGTCTGACAAATATTTGAGGGTCATGCGGAAATTGTGTATCGCCATAGTGACAGGTTGTCAGCCCGTTGCCTAGAATTGCAACACACACCCTCGAGTCCCATAGCCGCCTCCTACGACTCCCAAGGGAAGGAAATGGGGTGATGCTATTCTAAGCTGGCATCACACGGCATATGATTTTGCTATTTAAAGATGTTTGTATGTAAAGCAATGCCACATGCTCATAGCGCCCTATCACCCAGAGAGTGTGCCATTTGAACATAGTACAATATATTTATACTGCGGTACAAACCGACTGAACTTTACGACCGAGCGTTTGGTGCATGGCCACGCATGAAATGAGGCTCCAACCATCCCGTCCTAGCTTAGCTAACTATTGTGGAACTTTCAAACACTAAAACTCCTAACGTCGTTGTATTGGTGTGAATTGTGAAGTGTAAGGCAATTTTATGCACGTCTAGTTGCAACGGTTAATGTTTGTTTTCACTAGAGATCGTGAATATTTTAAGAGAATAAAATGGGAGTACGAATTTCATACTATCATGAAACACGACTATTTTAAAATGAGTCAAATCACCGACGACGTTTGTGAGAGCTAAATAAGATTTTACATTTATCACGCCTAGATCCCTTACAAGGAAGGCAAAAGACATTTACACCACGTCTGATCAATATTTGTTTTTTTTATTTTATTGTATTAACGTAGTGACAGATTGTCAGCTCATCGCCTAAAATCGTATCCCTCGAGTCCTTTATATATGAACTCGGTATTGTAGCATTTCTATGACTGGAAATGTAATCATTCAGTGTTAGGTAACAAAGAGTTCGTTACAGTATCTATTGCCTGTTGTACGTAAATTGCAATTTTTTGCCTCGAGTTACTCTATTTTCGTATCAAATTACACTGTTAATTCTTAATAACTGTATGAAAATGTTGATCTCTTCTAGTTAGATACTGCATATAGTAGTCATACAATGGTACGATGACGTGTTCAAATGAGACGTGACACGTGAACAGACACCTGGCTTGAGACCGGTCATCGCTCAATAGAAAGCTCATAAGGGGCTATAAGGGTGCTAGAAGGGACTTTAGGGCGTAATATGATGTATTGCTACACGGCTGTGTAGAATAACATATTTGGACATCGTGATTCTTAGAATAATAGTGTTTTCAAATATGATTTTAGTCCAATACACCTGGGTCGGAAGTCTGCTAAATGAAAATCTTTTAGTTTTATGTAGATAGCGTGTCAGTTTCATGGTTTTGGGCGTTTCGTATTCTGCTAACAGTTTGAAGTATAGAATATCACGGTGACAATAAAATGATAGTTGAGTGTCGCTGGCATTGCAAGGATGAAAAAATAGGAGAATCCGGGCCCTAGGCAAAATGTATTTAACGATTTCAATAAAGGAAAACATAATCATGATAGACATTTACGAATACGAATCTTGGACATGATAGACATTTAAGAGTAATAAACCTACCTCAAAGTAAAAACGAGAAAATATCTCCTTTTTACTTTTCTTACGCATACGGCATGATTTTTCTGAGTTTTTCTAGGTCCGATTTTTTGACGAGACGAGTTTACGAACAGTTTGTCGTCTGTGCGGAAAGAACAGGCGTGAGATTTGGGGGCGCACTGTGCCTCAGTATGAGACATGTCATAACAACCTATGAAAAAAATATTAGTTCACTTTTGCCCACGCCTATTTTCTTTCCGCTCAGACTCTATTTATGAAATTGCAGTAACGAAACGCAATATTTTCCAATGCGTGTGAGATTCAATTAACGCTTAAAAGATAAGACAAGCACAATTAAGGACAAAAAGAGAAGAAGAAACTAGTTAAAGATATACTGAATAAGAATAAACATGAGATGGTGACGTGTGGGTATAAAACATGACGTCGGGCGTTAATAGCCACCTGCGTCAGAAACGGTCATCCCTCAAAGGGCGACTCGAGAGGGGTGATTGCAGATTCAGGTAACTACTGGAAGGGACATTTTCATTATGCAATCTCTATCTTCTTCGTGTGATGAAATTATGACAGAGCTACTTTATAGAGAAAAAGAAATACAGAATCAGTATAAAATAAGACTATGACGAGTGAAAAAAAAACAACTTTGGGTGTGAATAGTCACTTGCGTCAGAAATGGTCATCCCTCAAAGGGCGACTCGATAGGGGTGATTGCAGATTCAGGTAACTACTGGAAGGGTCATTTAATTAAACAATTTCTTTCTTCTTCGAGTGATAAAATAATGAGAGAAGGACTTTCAAGAGAAAAAGAAATACAGAATCAGAATGAAAATTAGACTGTGACGAGTGGAAATATAAGGACTTTGGGCGTGAATAGTCACCTGCGTCAGAAACGGTCATCCTTCAAAGGGCGACTCGGGAGGGGTGATTGCAGATTCAGGTAACTACTGGAAGGGACATTTTCATTATGCGATCTCTATCCTCTTCGAGTGATAAAATAATAACAGAAGCACTTTAAAGAGAAAATTAGACTGTGACAGTGGAAATAAAACGACGTCGGGCGTGAATAGTCATCAGAAATGGTCATCCCTCAAAGGGCGACTCGAAAGGGGTGATTGCAGATTCAGCTTACTACTGGAAGGGTCATTTGGTTAAACAATTTCATTCTTCTTCGTGTGATAAAATAATGACAGAAGCATATTAAAGAGAAAATTAGACTATAACGAGTTAAAAAAAAACGACGTCGGGCGTGAATAGTCACCTGCATCAGGAATAGTCATCCCTCAAAGGGCGACTCGGGAGGGGTGATTGCAGAATTAGGGCATCACTGGAAGGGTCATTGCATTACACAATCTCTTTATTAATCGAATTTTCAATAATAAGGGAAGCACTTTCAAGAGAGAAAGAAATACATTATCAGAATCGAAACAAGATGGTGTCGATAAGAAATAAAACTACGTTGGGCGTGAATAGTCACCTGCGTCAGAAGCGGTCATTCTTCAAAGAGTGACTGCAGAATCAGGTAACTACTGGAAGTGTCATTGGATTACACGATCTCTTTAGTCATCGACTGATAAAATAATAGATGACAAACACTTTAAAGAAAGAAAGAAATACAAAATTAGAATAAAAAATTTACAGTGATGGGTAGAAATAAAACGTTTTCAGTCGTGAATAGTCACCTGCATCAGAAACGGACATCCCTTAAAGGCAAGTCGGAAAGGGCGAGCACAGAATTAGGGAACTCCTGGAAGGGAATCTCTTTATCATACAGAAGGGTGAATTTAGTCAATAAACTATGGTGTCAGAGTTTTCAAACCGCCTATTGAGCCAGTGACAATGTCAATTACTTGCCCACATAAAAGGGAGAAACTGATTAGCAGAATTAACTGAACTGTCATTTTAATTTGACGTTGTTTGGTTTGAAGTATCACTGCGGTCTTCATATTTTATTCTGGTACTGGCTATAGCTCTTTTCGCATAATAGCAACACGACATGGGTCATTTTGGAATCTACTCCTTGAATGTTTTTTTATACAGTATAAGGGGATCCCTCAATCCCTTAACTCAAAGTAGGGGATAGGTGTTTACGTGATTCTTTTTCCTTTTTACGTGATTTGTTTTTGTTAGCTACTTATTTCACTCAAAATAATATTGCTCTAAAAATGATTTTGACTGAACTCTTCCATACTTGGCTGGAAAACTTGCAAACGAAACCCATATCAGGCGAGATTATAAATTCCTTCAGTATAATACTGTCGAGAAAGTTATTCTAGACGTTCTTATTCCGTCCACGTCAAGCCGTCTCGCCGCTCGTTACTCTTCGTCATGACTTCGCCGGTGAGTTTTGCCAAAAAATTACCTTACTACCTGCTTATTACGTAAGCTGTCTGGTTCTTTAAAATTTATTTTGAGGATTGATTTTTGTGTGCTTGTAAATTTTACCGGGTTAAGGTATCAAACTTTTCGTGCTATTAATGTTATGTGGATATTGTGGATCTATAAATTGAATTCTTATTAAAAATTAGAAGTATTGTTGTCTGCACCAAATAAGTTAATGATCATAGGTTTCTATTTAAAAATTTTTGCTTGATAACCTTACGTTCTATAAGAAATAACTTTCATTATTCATCATAAAGATGAACTAAGGTAAGGTAACATTGAATGTAAAACAAGTAGTGAATGTAAAAAATATATATATATATATATATCCTAGAAAACTCACACAGCGCCATCTAACCCATAACTAAGCAAAGCTTATAGTTATTGATACCTATATACTTGAAAAAAAAAAAACATTTTATACATAGAAAATACCTGGAATGGCTCAAAATATCTGAAAATTTACTCAACTAGTAGTTGTGTTTTCTGGAGGCGAACCCACGACCATCAACGTAGCAGGAGTACTATCCGCTACGCCGTCGGGCTAGACATGTAATAGTTACACGATTTTACACAGATGAGAAAATAGTACAGTACAGTACAATACATTACTATTTTCTTCTTCTTTATCTTAAGGGCGATGCCCCCGTCGTAGTAACAGCCACCATTTGAATCTGTCAAAAGTCTTCTCCTTCAGCTTCTGGTACTATTTTAAAGGTAGAAAAATTCATTTTTTAATCTAAAATGACGGCCGATGTGGCGCATTGGTAGTGCGACTGCCTGCTACGCAAAGGTTCCGGGTTCGATTCTCGGTGAGACACTCACAAAGTTGATATTTATCACTTTGTGAATTCGTTCCCGGTCTGGTTAGGACATTGCAGGGTGAACCAACTGATTGTCCGAAAAGGTGTCAGGAAAAGTGGTTCGTGCTAAGCCGTCGCTCCCGGTTGCTGTCTATGATTACTTAGACGGCGTTCGTAACAAAACCATGTCAGAGGCCTACTAGTGGTAGCAGGCGGTTTAAAAACTCTGACACCAGGCTTTATCGGGTCGTTGGACGACTCGATGTCCCACACGAAAAGAGAGAGAGAGAATCTAAAATATTGAACATTTACCTGTACAACCGATTTATTGTATTTTTATAGGTACCTCGCTGCTACACTGACAATGCAAGTTTGCAGTCGACTGGTTTTACTGTAAAACGTAAACCAGATGCCGTGACATTTTAAAATGTTAGCATGAGGCGTCATGCTCTATTGACAGGCACCTGGCGGAAATCAGACCAATACTACTGATAGATACGTCACACCAATGATAGAATTGAATTTTCTATCATTTTTAAAATACTGGTTAAATTACGCTCAGGAATAAGTTATATTGCGGAGCTCTTATATAGTAAGTTACTTGGTTTATTTATTTTACCTTTAAGGTTCAATAAAGTCAATTACATTTTAGTTAAATCAATGTCAACCTGAAAAAAATATATATATGACTGTGACGTGACAGCTATGTCTAAAAATTTAGTTGATAGTACAAATACGACTTTCAAAGAAGATTATAAAAACTTCTTAAATAAGCCGATGCACGTAGTTTATGTACCACGTACAAACAACTAGTCTACCACACTTTATTTGCGATGAAGTTTCTTATTTACTGAAAGATCTTTCTTCTTAGTATTCTTATCTTATCTTATCTTATCTTAGTTAGTTTTTCTACCAATACACTAAAAGCAAACAAGTTTTGCTTTCAAAGCGATAACGTAAATACTAAAAGAAACTGAACTATCTGTGTGTTTAGCCTCTTGGCTAGGTTATCACTTTTAAAGGTTAGAGTGAACTTTTGATATGTAATCAAATCAACCATGTAAGTAAATCAAAGGTTAAAATATAGGCAGTTATTGACATTAACAGTTGCAATAGTTTACTGCTAGACACGGGCCTCATTTAGGGGATATTGCCAAACTCACCACGCCTGGCAGTCGGACTGGCGAGTGCAGTGCAAGACGCTACAATTCACAGGGAACGCTGCTGCCCCCTCCCTGGATAATTTTTTCCTTAGTCGCTTTTGCGACACACATGGTTAGAATTGGGGAGATTCATATGCAGCTACTAAAATAATACAAAAATTTAAGTTAATAATGATGAAAAATTATCACTATAAAACATATTTAACTGGATTTGAGTTGTGTTTATTTTGGATTTTACAATTCCTACGTAATTTTTAAGAAATAGATGGCGTTAAAACAAAAGTATTTTATATTCTTAATAATGATGTCTAATCCGTGACCACGAGTTTTGTAAAGAGCTCGAAATGTAGGCATTGTAAATCCAAAGTAAACATAACTTTAATCCGTTTAAAAGTTTTTTATTGTGATGAGTTTCATTGTGCAAACTCAAAAAATATTATGATGAAAAAATTATTGACACACGTATTTTAATGCGGTGTACGTAAGTAAAAGCAATTTGATTAAGCAATTAACAAAAAAACGTTGTAATCGCATGTATAGCTGCCGTTTCATGCCTTAACGTTAGAAAAATACCCATTTTGAGAAGCTGTTTAACTATACCAGAAAGTATGTAATTCTTAGACGGAAACTTAAGTCCTCTACGCTTAAGATTGAAATTCCAATGACATAG
This sequence comes from Tuta absoluta, assembly GCA_027580185.1. NCBI lineage: Eukaryota > Metazoa > Arthropoda > Insecta > Lepidoptera > Gelechiidae > Tuta > Tuta absoluta. The sequence continues at coordinate 5,321,888 of JAQAHW010000004.1, forward strand.
ATTAAGTAAAGCAGCAAAATAAAGCGGGCGGGTAAATAATGTTTCCTTTTTTAGGCGTTAAACAAGCGTCAAGCGATTCTCTGTTTTCCGTGTAAAGGCATTCCACACCTGGGATGGTCACGTGACAGTGCGCAATAAAACCTCGCGTTGTACCACTTTTATTTTGTTACCAACCCTTTCTGTATTACAATTGGGACAAGGTTGAATTTACTGGGGTCACACTGAACAGGAATTCAATATGTGTAGACTTAATAAGGTTAGTAGAGCGAGAGGCTGAATTCGGATGCGAATATAAAAAATTGGTAGCACGCAAATGCGTGTTGTGAAAATATTTTGTTTCTACCTACTACATATTAACCTATTTAATAAAACAACGCAGAGTAATATTATTTCTGATTGCAACAACGTGCTTGCCTTCCGTGAAATTTTTGTTGCTGTTTAATTATTTGGCAGTGAAATGATACAGATTCACCAATTAAAACTATTTGTAATGAAATAATATTTGGCTGTTCTAAGAAATAAAAGGGTTCTTAAAAGCTTTTGCAGGAATTATAGAAAAATTACAACCCATATTTAAATATCGCATAAAAATTCATGCATTCAAGATAACAAAAGCCACTTTTTTCATGAAAATCAAAGCGCTCTTCGGAGTTCTTTGAAGTCCATACTCCTTCGAAACGAAATCGCATATTCCTTGCACGAAGTCTTATAATCATGTTCCACTCTGCCAGTGTTTGATAAAGTCGCGCGTCTCCACGAAAAATGACATAGGTACGTTTTAAAAATAAAAATCTTTCTCGTAGCGTGTTTGCTACGATTCGGCGTAGAACCCAAACCCGTGGTGTCGGAGGGTTTTAATTCGCCTACAAAAACTTCACCTAAAAATTAATGTTTTTATTATAAATAATCACAATCGAATCGAAATTTCATATTAGGTACTTATATCATTGACGGATATTATACCATCATATATCAAAGTCCATTGGACAAAATAAAAATACTAGAGGGGCGAATTTACATTATGTTGTAATTTATATTATTGCATGATTAAAGTCTATTATTAAAAAATACGTAGAAAAAATCCAAAGTTACTTATCAAGTTCTTTAACATAGTTTGGCACAAATTAATAATAACTTCAAAAACTCTCCCAAAGAACCGAACGATGAAAATATTAACTGAGGAAATTCTAAATTTTAATTAAAATTTCCATCTCACTGTGAAGCTTCCGCACTCAGACAATCTGCTGTGTTATAAGATTGAATAGCTGGCTAATATAACTCCATCCAGATCCTAAAATAACAGTCTATCCTGCTTAAGTCTTTCGAAGACGAGTGGCGAATGTTTATTCTGGCAAATGGCAGTGGCCCGTCGCCGATTGGCTGATCACAAATGGTCGGATTTTGCCGAAAATTGGCCGAATGAAAGCTCAATGAACGTGTCACTGAGACTCGCCGGGCACATTTGTCCATGTCCGGATTGTCCGCATTGGCGCACTGTAGTGTTGGGAGATGACGATAGATCTTTCAGTTCCTCTTCTTTTTCTATCGAATCGATGGTATGCCCATAACTCAAACGTCACTAGGGCACCCTTACCGTTTTGTGATGCCAGCTTAGAATGGCATCACCCCATCTCATTCCCACGGGTGTCGTAGGAGGCGACTAAGGATCTTGAGGGTTTCATGTGTATTTCATATAACCTGCCACTATAGTGTTACACGAACTTCCAGCAAAAGCTCTTAACTATTTGTCGAACGTGGCGATAGCGACCGTATTTTTACGGACAGTTACGCTCTGCCTACCCTGCCAAGGATAAAAGCGTGATATGTGTGTGTTACCATTTTGTCGGTGGCCAGCATAAGTTGGTCCCGCGTACATGTGGTTAGACAAGAAGAGCAAGTGATGAGGATCAATAGAACGACCAACTAGGGCAAACTATTAGGACTTCCTTATTAAAACATGTTACATACTAATGTAGTGTAAGCCAATCTATATAAATACTTAACTTCATAAATAGTCTTTGGTTCGGGTTTATCTTCATTTACTTTTTGTTTTGGACGACGACTTTTTGTCATCAGAAAACTTATGCCTTTCTGCTTATTTTTCTACTCATTGTATTTCTAATATCTCCGACTTGACATTTATGAAACCTTGCCATGCTAAGTTCATGTACATTATTGTGTAACGAAAAATTCCCAGCGATATCTCGATATTATCTCGAGCACAACACTAAAGCAGCCCTAGGGGTCAGACGTCGGGTCATCAGAGAACTTTGAAAGCTGGTCCGTGCCTATGACTCGTAGCACTGTCAATTTGCTCGAACTAGCTGGCTGCATCAAAATTACTGCTGCAGACATTGATATCTTTTCGGAGTGCACCAATGTGGCACTCTCAATTTTTCTTGAATTAACATGAGATTTATCTGAACGTCTCTTAGAAAAAGGTAAACTTCTTAAGGCATGGTGAGCATGCATGAGCAGTACTTTATATGGAATGTATTTTACAACATTGACTGTCTCTAATGGTGTCATTAAATTTTTGGGTAACTAATGCTCGGTGTATTATTATTACAATCATGACCACAATCGATCAGTATTTTTCTAATTTTTCCATAGTGTTTTGTATTATTTTAAAAGGGTATTTTTTTAAACAAAGATAAGTAGGTACTTTATCTCATCGCGTCGTATAAATTATTTGAGCGCTTTTTCCACTCAACGTGGGCACGTAAGGTTTTCCGTATAAGCGACTATTAAATTAAATGTGCGGCTTTAAGAAAACACCTTCTTTATGATATAACCGCTATATCCTTTGATCCTTCCCAAGCGAGGTTTTTGGGCCCGGAAGATATTATGTTTTATTATGTTTATCTTTTTTGCTTGCTTTTCGCTAATGCTCCGTCTTAATAGGTTTTCACGAGGTGTCCAACTGCCCCGAAAAACCACTCTCCCATTTAAAAAGAGATATCTGCGTGATTGAAATGTCCCCTGTGTAAAAAACATTTATTTTTGTACCTATTCTACTACGATACTTGACACATTAAAATAATTTATGATCAAAAATGAGCATGTGAGACGAAGATTTATGAAGGCTCAAATTGCAAGAGATGAAAAAGTTTTATGTTTTAATATACTGCAGCGAATTCCTGAAACGCAGACGTTCATAAATTCTTGTGTAAGCTCAAGTTATGCATTTCAATTATCCACAAGAGAGCAAAAACTTCAATTAAACGGAGATCACATTGATGGAGTCATCTCGGTTGATGAGCACATTATTTGTAGTGCCACACTTATTAGGCGTTAGGCGTGTCGCAATAAGTTCTTGAACAAAAAAGCTTTGAACCAAATGTTAGCGCACAACATGCACAAAGCCCTTCAAGGTCCAATTGACCCAAATGGACACACAAATAGTTGAAAGGAAGGCCCGCACGAGGTCATTATTCGCTATGTAACCCGGCAAAAGTGTCAAGCCGAGAGGGGACGAGCATTTATCTACATCCTAGGGGCACCACTGATTTCGGGAAGGATATATTAGAGAGGAATTGGGTTTTTCAAGAAATCAACGGGAAAATAAATTATATCAGTCGGATTTGGTGGCGTGATCAAGTTCCGATGGAAGGACGAGGAAAACTGTGTGTTTTTCTCGCCCCTTCGTGCGCTGCGTTTAATTAAACATTGAACGATTTTCTTCTGAAAACTATTCTTAGGTATGTTTAATCTAAGCTTGAGGAATATATTAAATCTTATGTTTAATTAAGTGAGTAGTAATAATTAGTAAGTTACCGTTTTGTTCGTTATCAAATATAAACATAAGTTCGTATTGTGTCCTAAAGAGTTTCAAAACAGCACTTCAAGATTCAAGCATCATCTAAAGCAAGTCTGTCTAGGTCAATCTGTACAGCCATAACAAACTCACTGGCCAAGTTGTTGTAACGACGGTTTTAAATTCCTTCGGAGGCCGAGTCGGCGCAATCTTTTGCTCCATTAAGTCCTTCACGGTCGCCGACTATGGAAATTGGACGTAAAACGAAATATGTGTAGTAGGCACAATTTCTGGAATAGTTACCGGAGATTTGTTGCGTCGTTTTAGAGACACGCTTGAGCCTCTCCCGACTCCACGATACTCCACATACATGAGCGGTAGTGAGCCGTAAAAATAGACAAGAAAATTATTTTCGTACTACGATACTGACATTTATCTAGTAGTTCGATTCGTAATTCCATCAATTACCTTAATAACTATCTATTACAAACAGAACTAAGTATGACTAAAGCTAAATTTTAGACGAACAAATATAACTATATCTCATCCAATTTTGCTTCATTAACATATGCAAGTACTTATAAGCAAGATGCAAAAAGACTGACTGTTTTTATTATTTTCGTGCATGTCACCAGTTTCAACCGGCCAAAAAGGCAGCTTTGGAGTCCTATTAACCAAACAATTTTAGAAGTAAAGTAAAAAAAAGTTTTTGTAGTTCTAACGCTTTGTTTAAAACTTCTGGCGATGTGTCAAAGTATATCGTTGTATATGACAACTGAATTTTGATGTGTAGTCAATTAAACTTGTGACAACCTTTTAATTGGCGACACAAATAATCTTAATGTATCTTTTTTAGCGCATTGAAAGAGCAAAAAGTAAAAATAGGCTGAAATGATACATTCTGTTGTTATTTTTGTCTGATTTCTTGGTGAAATTTAACTAATGACTGATAGCAAAATCTCAAGACGGGCTAGTGATAAAGGAACAACTTTCCCCAAGGAACATAAATCGATATGTGACAAACATTCTGAAGTACCGTAGTTTACCTAAATTACATACCTACTATCCTCTTGAGTCTTTCAAAGGTTGACTGGAAGAGATCCTTTTGTGGGATAAGTCCGCCTTTTTTGTGCCTCTTGTTTTATTCCATCCTTGACTGATAATGTGAATTTGTTTTGTGGTACAATAAAGTTTATACATACATACTTACATATTTTGAGTTTCCGTAGTTTCTCAAATCAGCTGATCGGCAATTTTGTATGGGAGCATAAATATTTTTTTTGCATTTCGACCTATATTTTCTTGGAGGAAGTTGTTCCTTTTCATCAGCTCTTCTTGAGTTTTCGCTCTCTCTCTCTCTTTTCGTGTGGGGCACCGAGTCGTCCAACAACCCGATGAACCCTAGTGTCAGAGTTTTTCAACCGCCTACTACTAGTAGTAGGCCTCTGACATGGTTGCGTAACAACCGCCGTATAAGTAATTATAGACAGCAACCGGGACCAACGGCTTAACGTGCCCTCCAAAGCACGGAACCATCTTTCTTTTCGGACAATCAGGTGGTTCACCCTGCAATGTCCTAATCAGACTGGGAACGGATTCACAAAGTGATAAATATCAACTTTGTGAGTGTCCCACCGAATTTCGAACTCGGAACCTTTGCGTCGCAAGCAGTCGCACTACCACTGCGCCACTTCGGCCGTCTTCGCTATCGGTCACTAATTAAATTTCACCTCATATAGATCAAACAGTACAAGGATATTTATCTTTATTAATGTACTGTATTATTTGTGAAAATGCAATCAATAAATGAATAAATGTCGAAAGGGGTTTATGGATATTATCAAGTTCGCACAACCGACATGACGCAGTGGTTATTATTGCGCAATGATTTTTAGCAGGGGCAGATAATTATTTCAATGGTGATTTCTTGGGTCTATTTTTTGTATAAGTAATGAAATTTCACCATAAGATGATAGCTGGACACACATAAATGCGATGCGACGTCGCATCGGGAAACGTCTTATATGAATGCTTCGGACGTTCTTTCTATGCAAATTCGTACGTCAAAGTTTTGGTTTGGGTGTCCATACTTAAACGGTGTCCGCTGGACTCAGGATATGTTTTAGTTTATTTAATCATTACGAAGCAGGAAGCTGTATGTAGTTATTATTAAGGGTGCAGACAAACCAGGCTTATACGACACACTGGGCTTATGTGTTTGTAAGGGCAGTAGACTACGAAAGCCTAAAAAATATTTTCATAAGTTTAAATTTTCGCTCGATAAATATTTTAATACTGGCTCTAGATCAGAAGGGATTAGATTAATTTATTTCCCATTATCAAATTAATAATTACTGCACTAAAACTAAATAATGTGAGCTTCAAAAATATTAAATAGAAAAAATTACAATGTCAACGTTCCACAAAAGTAGATTGAAAGTACAAAAAAATTACAATAGTATATTGTGAATAAGTATTTAAACCTGAAGAGATAACTTTGGATTTTTCTGTTTTGAACGCTCGTGGAAACAATTTTACTTAAAAGAAGTAAGCCGCAGAAAAAATATGTATTTATTGATATTCAAATTCAACTTTACCATGCCGAGTCTTTGATATAAGAACATGAGCCAGTACGAGTCTTCCTATTGCCTCAGAGCGGACTCAAAATTTCATCGCAGGAACCCGCGATGCGAATTCGTGCAATGAAATTCTGAAGATCTAGCGACGCAGTGTGTATTGCAATTTTAGGCGATGGGCTGATAACCTGTTTCAATGGTGATACACCTGAATGACACTCAAATGTTAGTTTGACGTGGCGTAAATGTCCGTATTTCACGGCCGTTTACGCTCTGCCTACCCCGCTAGGCGTGATGTGTGTGTAGCGATGCATTCGTGCGCGGTCGCAGAAATTTATGTGTGTCCAGACTATGTCAGCCAACTAGTACCTATGTTATATTCTTAATACAAGTGCAAAATGGAATGTCAAATTGATGTAAGTAATTAAATTATTGTTAAGCAGTCCTATTTCATTCATATTCAACTTCAAATGACATCTAACAAAATCTGTAATTACAGAAAAATATATAAATTGCACTATTTAGTAATAGGCACTTAATGTATTAAGTTTACAATGTATCAAGTAACGTAACAAAAAAGCTTCAGTATAATAGGTACCTACTATCAGCAGCACTTACAGCTAATCATTTCAAAAATCAGACTATACTTCTTACACCTAAGATTTTGTATGAAGAACCTGGTTATTTTGACTCCTTAAATTATCCGTTTAAGGTGCCTACGCTTTCCAAATTACATTTTGAAAATAGATAATATTATTATCCGAGTTATATATGGAGTAACATACGGAAAGAGAAAATTAGTTATCTGTATGTCAAAACATGTGCGTCGAATATTGAACCGATTTTATCGTTTGGGCGTGAAAAATTTGGTGATACACCTGAATGACACTCAAATGTTAGTTTGACGTGGCGTAATGAAATACTAGATCCCAATGTACTAGTATGAAATACTAGATCCCAATGTACTAGCTGAGTTTCTTATTTCGAAGCTTATGAAAATAACTGATGAAAATTCCAAAATGAAAAAAATCCCCCGAAGAAAGAGGTCGACCAAGCCCTGGATTACGCCAGGACTTTTAAAATGTATATACGAAATCGTGATCATTTGCATTTAAAACTAAAAAAAGACGTAAGTAACGAGGTACTAAAACTAACTTACAAACGATACCGGAACTTTTGTCGAAAGGTGTTACATAAGCTCAAACGGGAGTTTGAACGTGATAGATTTGCTAAAGCAAAAAATAACCCTAAAGCCACTTGGGATGTAATAAAAACGGTAACTCATATATCGAAAAGATCTGCCTCATCAATTGAGCTGCTAAGACTCGCCAATAACCCCATGGATTCCGTTAACCTCGTTAACAACTATTTTGCAAATATAGGACTATTATTAGCCAATGATATTCTAACTACAAATAGATTCAACTACCCACCACCACCGCACCTATTTCCTAAACACTCTACTTTAAATTCACTTGTTTTACTTGAGACAGATAGCAATGAAATTGATAATATAATCAATAATCTTAAAAATGACTGCGCTCCAGGGTGGGATGGAATTCCTGTTCGTCTGATAAAAGATGCAAGAGATATTTTAGTTCCTCTCATCACTAGGTTGTGTAACTTATGCATGACAAATGGCACATTTCCAAGAGCTTTTAAAAGAGCACTTGTCCATCCCATATACAAGTGCGGTGATAAATCCGAAGTTGGGAACTATCGTCCAATATCAGTTCTTAACATTTTGTCTAAGATCCTGGAAAAAGTTTTGAACAAAAGGCTATTAGGTTTTCTTAATCACGAAAAAATTATTTCCAAAAATCAGTATGGTTTTAGAAGGGGTGTATCTACTGAAGACGCTGTGTTAGCTATGACTGAAGCAATATCCAGAATATTAGACAAAAAGCACAAGTGTCTGGGAATTTTTCTTGACCTAAAAAAAGCTTTTGATACCGTTTCGGTCCCGACTCTACTACAAAAATTGCAGGATATAGGTGTCAGAGCAGCTGCACTAGATATTTTCTCTGACTATCTAACTGACAGGACCCAATGTGTTAAAATAAACGACGTTGTTAGTCAACCTTCTTCTTTGTCCTATGGTGTCCCTCAAGGTAGCGTCCTTGGTCCAACACTTTTCCTGATATATATAAATCAGTTGTGTCAGTTTCGCTATCCGGGTTGCTCGGTGTTTACCTACGCCGACGATACTGCACTACTCGTAGAGGGAACCGATTGGCCAGACGTTCAACGAAAGGCTGAAGAAATACTCCGATTCGTTACGAGTTGGCTCGATCATAATCTCCTCACATTGAACATCCTTAAGACTACTTACGTTGTCTTCTCTATTACTTCTACCTCTCAGCCGCCGTCCTCTTTCTCAATCAAGGTGCATTTTTGTAGAAACGATACTGAACCGTGCACATGTTCTCTGCTCACGCGTTCAGCATATGTCAAATATTTGGGAGTCTTAGTAGATGAAAATCTATCATGGCAGCACCAAGTGGAGTCTGTCAAGAGCCGTACTCGTAAGTTAATGTACGTTTTCAAGTTACTGCGTACCTCGGCTGACGCCTCCATCATGAAAATGGTTTATTTTGCTCTTGTACAGTCATTGCTATCATATTGCATTTCCGCGTGGGGAGGAGCCGCCAAAACAACGTTACTTCCGCTTGAGAGAGCGCAAAGAGCGGTAATCAAAGTGATCAACAGAAAGCATTTCCTTTACCCGACACATCAGCTTTATGCTGAGTACCGAGTCCTTACAGTCCGGCAGCTTTTTGCACTTCAGGCTATCCTTCATTGCCATAAAAATCTCGAATACTCCCCGTGTCATCTTACTAAATCCCGCAGGATAGACCTCGTATGTGTTCGGGTACGTCATAGAACAACCTTTGCATCCCGCCAGTGTTGGGTCCTAGGCCCCAGACTATACAATCAGGCGAGTAGAAATTTTGACCTGTACTCACTTATTGTGTTCGAATGTAAGAAAAAAATTACGTCTTGGCTTTTGCAGCTCAATTATGATGAGACAGAAGACTTGTTGCAAGTAACCGTGTAATTGAAGTCTTTTAGCCTTTCTATCACTGCACAATAACTTCAGTACTTCTTATTTTTACCAATTACTATCTATAATAGCAATCTAATTCTAAGATTTACATAATCTCTCTATTAAGAACAATGTTATTAGTATTCAATACAAATTATTTTTTACCTATAGTTATAACCGTGTTAGAATGGGGGCCTGGTGACCTATGATACAGGTTTCATCCCGAAACCTAGTTTAGGCGCCAGTCTCACAAGTCTGTTTTAATTGTATTAGCAAGTTAAGAATTGATAGTGTATAATTATTATTTTATTGTGTTATATATAACTTTTTTACTTATTTGTGAGAAAATAAATGAAATTTATTATTATTATTATATTATTATAAATTTGGGCGTGAAGAGGGTGGAATAGAAGACATATGAAATAATGTTTCGGAGTACTTAAAAATGTATATGCTATATTCGCTATTTGTGTAAGCATCACGCGAAACGACTGAACGGATATTGATGAAAGTTTCACCAATTGTCGAAAAATCTTTATCACCAGCCCGTCTCGATTATCAATGGATTTCGCTATCGATTATATATGGATAGCGCTATAAATTTCACCTTATACGAGTATATGTATATGAAAGTAATGTCGCTAGTACCATATCAGCATAAAAGAGGGCCAAATACTCCGTATAGGCCGCGCCTGCGAGCCACGCTGATAACTGGAGTGGATCTGATAAGAATCTCATGAAGCCTGCAAAAGTGTATTAGCTTACAAGAAGCTAAGAAAACATTGCTGATATTGGACAAAAGAAGTTAATTTTATTTATTTCTCTTTATTGGATAGAACATGAGCCGGTTTCTATTAGGACATTACAACATTGTTATAAAAAAAGAAAATTGTGTGATACACATTTTTTTTACAATGACGGATTATGACGTCAATAAGTGATAAAACTATCTTACATTGAATAAATAATTTAAATTTAAATTTCATGAACAGTAAAAGTAAGTACTTACCGAATTTTTAATAGTTAGTAAGTACGTAGTCGAATTACGCACATAAACAATACTAGCGGGTCAGGCAGAGCGTAGACAGACGTATTCAAAACTGTTGTTATCATGAGGTCAGACATAATATTTGAGGAGTTTTTTTTTTGTGTGATGTGATGTGTATTTGTAATTCACTTATCCAGAAACAAGTGTTTAGGTATATCGAATCATTTTAAACACATTAGTCTTGTAAATTAAAAGAGTTATTTTCTTTACTAATTGGCATTTCTATTATTAAGGTTACTGTTATTTATTTTCTGCCTTTTATTTTACGATTTACAGGGATATTTACATACATACATCAGCCATAGGGCACGACCTCTCGTTTTCGCCATCCAGTCGCAACCGCCTTTTATGAAGAAAAAATCCGGGTCATACTGGATTTGCTGATTAAATATAGAGCTATCTCGTTGGAAAGTTCGAACGACACCTATATTCATAAATCACCAATGAAGCGCTCCTGAAATTTTACTGACGTTCAGTTAAAACTTTGAACATTGAACACTCTTATTTTCCTAAAGAGGAGTGGGTAGATTCAGTCATTCATATCGTGTGGGACCAGAAGCACTCTAGTGTCAGAATGGTAAATGAGTTTGAAATAATGTTAGCGTCGGCCGGGGATTGAACCCGGAAACTATGAAGTACCGTCCCGCCGCTCCGCCACTGAGCTGCCAGCGCCCCGACCGAACCCTTCCAAATTGTCAACATCTTGATTCTCGTCTTAAAGTGTCGTACATCATAAATATTCCCCGGCCGACGCCCACATTTTTCAACTATCATTTATGAAAAGAATATAGCACTGTGAGTGCAAAATAAACAATAGTACATCGATTGTTAGAGTTTTAAAACTGACTTCTAGGCAAGTTAGACCGCCACATTAAAATGGGACTAGACCGGAATCGTCACTGACTATTGTGTACTTCAAGGCGTCGAGGTAGACCCCGGAAACGATGGCGTGGCGATCTCGATTCCCATGAAATTGAAATTGAAATTCTTTATTCAATGTAGGATAGTATTATCATATCACTTATTGACGTCATGAACCGTCATTGTAAAAAAAAAAGAAATTTGTATCACACAATTTTCCTTTTTTTTATAACAATTTTGTAATGTCCTAATAGAAAACCGGATCGGGTGGGATAAAAAATAAAAAATAAATATAAAGGCACTGCCACGGGGCTGGCCAGGTTAAACACATGGCATGTAACTTTACGCCACCACCATCTCAAAACGATATTTGTTTCAAATTGAATTCAAGATTTTTAAAGCGTGTAGTTTACATGCGTATAATTAACCATGATAAGGAGTGGATCAAGTTGGCTTTGGATCGAAAGAAATAGGTAGAAGACCGAGGTAGTAGCCCAGCAGTTGGTAGTAGCCTAGCAGTGGGAGGAGGGAGACTAATTATAATAAAAAACTAGGTAACTAATAGACTTTTGAAGTTAAACAGGAACAGCTGCCATCTGAGAACATTCTTAATCATAGAAGAGATAATAATCGTTAAATTTTTCTGGGTGCGTTTCATTGAAGCGGAGCTCTACAGAGTGGAGCCCAGCGGTACATGAATTGACCAATAACTGACGCAGAGCGGAGATTTTGAGGTTTATGATTCCGTTCTCCGCTCCGTACAGCTCTGCCTCAATGGAGAGACACACTTTGGCTCTTAGGGTTCCGTACTGAGACTCCGCTGTCTGTCCGTCTGTCTATCTGTCACCAAACATGATATTTCACACATGATGTAGGTATTGCTGTAGCCGCTAAAATAAAAAAAAATTGTGCATAAAGTTCAATAAATAAATAACAAAGCTCATTTTACACTTATGCACATTAAAAACCTTAGTAAATGGATAAGCCGCATAAAACGTGGAACGTGGAGCGAGTAATGTAATATACTTGTATATGAGTCCCAGGGACAATAAACAAATCCCCTAAACTGTCCCAAGCCCGCATCAGTGAAGAGCTTTATGCAAACTTAAATAAACTTGGAGTGCCTCTAGTTTCAGTTTCCGAAATGAGATAAAACAGGTTCAAGAAGTTTAATGAGTAACGGCTTCGGGGAAGTAAAGTTCCCCCCATTCCACTTTGTGGGTAATTAACTCCAGCATTTCGTCTCCAAATGAATGACACACTTACTAATTCGAGATAAACTTTACACTGTATCGCTGCAAACAGAAACTTTGTGATTAAAAGGAAGAAGCAACGCAAACATCAAGTTCCGTTTCTAAGTCTTGAACAAATAAAAACAGTCAACTGTTTGTTATAGAGGCGCCTCGTTGGATTAATTTTTAAATAAATCCAAACATAAATCATTCAGGCGGACTACCACCCGCTGCTCTACTTATATTGGCTTTATGACGCTTTTTGTCGCATTATTTCACATTGAGAATGTTTATGCAGGATTAAAACAGAAATAAACGTCGAGGACCTTTTACGGAATGTAATAAAACATAAATTAGGTAAAACAAAATAAAAACAATGATCCTCATATGTTGACTTACAAACTTTGTTGTCGTGGGCCTTGATACAAGCTCTACATAACGAAAAAACGTAAACAGTTATTCAAACTATCACGTGCGACGCGCACCTCTACGAAATGAAACGATTATGCTACAGAATGTCAAAAAGCAAAAGCACGGAGGGCTAGGGGCGGCGACCGCGGCTTCTGGAGAGGGGAGGGGGGAGGGAGTGAAGCGTGGCCGCCAGTTTCTCGCCGACCGCCGCGCCGCGAACACGCCTTGTGATGCGCCCCGCGTTTTGACGCGACATGGCCTCGTCTGCGACCGGTAACATCGTCGTCGAATGGCTTAAATCACTGCACTTAGGCCAGTACGCGGAAAGTTTTATAGACAATGGGTATGATGACTTAGAAATATGCAAGCAAGTAGGGGAGCCCGATCTAGATGCCATCGGCGTGTTGAACCCAGCACACCGTCAGCGATTGTTGCACTCGGTCAGAAGTCTACGGGAGGAAGGCGCCGCGGCTGTTTACTTCACTTTGGAGGAAGCAGCCGCGGCTCAGAACTCTTGCCGATGTGAAGAAGAAGCTCGCAAAGAGCAAGCGTCAGCAATAATCGAGCCTGCAAAGTATGCTGACGAGTATGAAGAAGGAAAAGCCGAGTTAGTGAAGATTCCACGCATGCAGTTGAAGCGCCTGCTTCGAGAACGCCTCGCTCAGGACGGCATCCGCCTGAGTTTGCAGCCGTATTCAACCACGGTCAGTGTTTACGTTTAGTTTAGCCCAAAAATGCGGGCAGTGCTTCTTGCGGTTCAAACACGTGATTTGTGAAAGTGACTCGAAGCTCTTTATGAATGAATCTGTATGCATACAATAGTGTACATGTAGTGAATCGTGGTTCAAAGTTTCCATGTTGAATTCGAGATGAAGCGACCGCGTAGAGACACTGCCCGCGTCTTGTTATTTCTTTTGAATGAGTCTGTGTGTGGTACGGCCCGTCTTCGGCCGCCCCGGGCGGATCGCTTCTCAGGACGTGTTGCCATAAAGTTTGTTGCGTGCGTGATTTCCCTCGAGATGAGGAGTTCGCGCGCCTTCCTGTCGTGAGAAGATTGTAATCGCGTGCCTCTCGGCTCTAAATTGGGTTTTACGATAAATCGCACAACCTGTTTTAGCTCCCTGAGGCGTTAATTAGTAATACGGCTTGTTCGAACATGAAACCAACGATTCAACTGTTCGCGAAACTGATTGAATGCAGTTTAAAAGTTATCTCACGGAACACATCTAATTAAAGTACCAAGGTACTAAACTAAAACACGACTTTCCTCTTAGGTAGTTTGTTCACAAAGACCAATAAGAAAACTTCTCCCAATAGAATACTTTATGTTCACACCTAATAATAGCTAAGTATAATGAACCAAACATAAATAAACTATGAAACCCATTACATACCTCAAGAGATAAAGGAGATTAAGATGCTTTAACGTATACAGTAAATCCAGGATTCAATTTAAAGTAACGTTAGTCATAAACATCTGACTATGCAGCGAGAATTTCTAATAGGTAGTAGTTTATGCAACTGTCGTATAATGGGGGTCATTAGAATGCGAGTGTCTGTTTCTCGGCTGCGCCTCGTGTGATAATAGTTTGACACGAGCATTCTAATGCCTAATTATAGCAGTTGCATACACTATTTTATCTACACTCTCCAAAAAAACTCAGAAACACATTTCTAAACGTACGCACCGGCCATTGCAAGGCCCGATACAAGGACAAATTCAATACGAGAACGTAATATGGCTTGATATGAATTTTAAAAAATCTATACTTTAGCAGTTGTTTAGATGTGGAGTCTTAACAATAACTTAACTAAACAACTGAACAACATCTGAACAACATCTGAACAACATCGAAACAACAACTGAACAACATCTGTACAACAACTGAACAACATCTGAACAACATCTGAACAACATCTGTACAACAACTGAACAACATCGGAATAACATCTGAACCACAACTAATCAACATCTGAACAACAACAGAACAAAAACCTATTAAAACAACTGAACAACATCCGAAAAATTACCGTACAACAACAACTGTCAGGTGCGGCGGAAGATAGCGATTTGAGTATTGGAAAAAAAAACTTCGTTTCATTTCTCAACTTTATTGTATTAAGAGTTTTGTCATTAAGTCATTACGCTTCTGTAATTTATAGTAAACCCTAGTTTTTATAGGCAGAATGCATAAAGTAGGTCATTATGCATCTGTTTTCGAATTCATAATTCGAACATTATGAGACGAGTGTATATAAAATAATTTATGTATCGCATACGTGCTGTCTTCATCACATGTGCGGAAGCGCTTAGTTGATATTTTAATTGAGCTGTTATTAATTATTCGGCTGGGTAGTGATTAAGAGGGCGGAATATTGCGATGGAGGCACGCCCTTATGCGCCGTGTAAATGATCCTCGACATTTGTCAGCTCCTACATGATTTATTTATTTCTGACTCTGAAATACCGAGACACTTATCGGTAACTTATCACTTTAATACTTTATCACGTCCAGTAAACAGCGTTTTCACACTACAGTTTGATCATCATGCATATTTACCTGCCGTAAACTTCAGTAATGCTACAGCAAACATCGATAATGGAACCCAAACTAGTAAATATTGTATTTACCTGCTGCATACCTTAGTTTACTGCTCCAAAATCGTTACTTCCCGGGTACGACGGCACGTAAACGAGCGTTCCACGTATTCCTTGCACTTTACTGCTTGCAGAACTTCTTTGTTTCCAACTCTTTGAACAATGTGCTGTTTCTAAAAATTTCGCTAAAAAGCGGTAGGAAATGGTTTACCGCGACGGACAGCAACAACGTGCAACTTGAATAGCTTCTAACAGAAAACAAATCCCAAGTTGAGTCAAAGTAACAGTAGAACCAATATCGTGAAAATGGGTTTAAGATTGAAGAAATACAACTTCAAGTTATTATGTTGTATAAATATTTTAAAGGATGTAAGTAAGTATTTCTCGACAAGTAGTGTATTTCAATTATCACCATTATAATAGGTACATCTATCTTGGAATGTGAAGCGATGAGCCTACCGTAATTACCTGTGATGATTTTTTACCGGTTTTCGGTCCCTGCGTTGAAACCTGTTCGGGTTCAATTGCGCCAAGAATCCACATCGTACAGACGTTCATCGCCAGCAAAAAAACTACCCGGGCGAGCCACCGGCTTCTCAGGCTTACAAGGCGTGTATCGCTTTCGTGTAAAGACTGCTGCAGTAAATATTTACGGAGCAAAGTTTGCGCTAGACACTCGCTAAATCTGTTTATCAGAGACAAATTTTAAAGGCATTTCATTGTGATTGTGACCGTTTTGATTTTACGCACCGAACGTTTGGTCGGTCATTATTAGCGTCACATTTGTATCGATTCCACCATTATTAATGGAACGTGCTGTCGCCATTAAACTATTACAAAGCCCACTATCACCATGTTGCACATTGTGTGATCGATCCACCCCCATGTCTACCTGGGTAGTGGGAACATTCCTTTCATCCGTTCGGAGGGCAAACAAAGCTGATGGCTCCAGGTTTTTTTGCTCAAGGCCATTTTGTAAAGCGATTACCACCGGAACTATTCACAAAGGATCTGACAAATTTTATCGGGGGTATCGGTATCACGGTTCCGACTAATAAGCCAATATTTACGTTTTGTTGTCGGCCTTTGTACGTGCCACATCCGCTATTCTGGAATCTCTTTTGAAATAAATCTAAATTATTCCAGTCTAGTTGACGGGTCAGCCGGCGCGCTTTGGGATGCGAAAAATATCGCTACATTTGAGTAATCGAATTAAACGCTTAATGAAACAAATTTTTGGCATTATCATCCAAAACTAGAGAATCCTAGGTAACCTACAATGTATGTATGTATGTATGTAATAACTTTATTGCACCAAATAAAAATAAAAAAATAACACAAATTACAAATTATTTTAATAAACTGAATGATGAGTTTTTTACCAGACCAACATTACAAAAAATAAGTTTCTAGATCATGAACATGGTGTTAATACGATTTTTAAATAAAATGTTTATTTAGTTCTGTCATATATCTACACATATCTGTTTCTAATTTGGAATCACATGGTCACATTGTTATCGATACACCATTGTGATCTATCGCTTCCTCTATCTACGTCGCTAATTTAATGGCGAAGGGTGGCGAACCCCGGATGTAGCGGCTTATACCGGCATTAACGCCTTCTCAATACGTCGAGAATCAATTTCTATTCATTCACATTATCGCTACAATAAAACGCATTAATTCGCAAACATAAAGTTAAAATTAAAAATTGTTAAAACAGATAGATTGGTTTGTATTTCAACGAGGCTAGCCGTCGTGGTAATAAAGAGATAAGTTAATATAAAAACATAAAAGTCAAAGCACTATAACCGTCACATTTCTATCTTGCCCACTTACCAATACGATACGGGACGGGAGCATTTAAAATACCACGCATATTTAAATGGATAGAGGCTCGATGAATAAATGCGCCCATTAAATCTTACTTTTGTGACGAAAAGCCGTCTTACTATCTGGCTTAGTGGAGGTAGGCAGCTCACACATGCGATGCGAGTTCGCATTGAAAAGACGTCTGATGCAGAAATGTATGAAATGCATCGGACGTTTTTATGATGCGACGTCACATCGCGTTTATGTGGGAGCAGCCGATTCTGACAGGATCATCAGCTTTTTTTGTCACTTTCTTTGATAATTAAAATGATATAGACAGGAAAAAAAGAGCTCTTTTAGAGAGTTATTTATTACGAAAACATTAGACATAGCTTTGCTCTATTTTGATTTACTTTTAAACAAAATAATGACTACATACTTTTACTTAATTTTTGGTTGTAATATAATATTAATGTCACCTAACAAAATCAGTGTTCAACCAGCTGCCAGTGTCTTTTACTACTTGTAAATAGATAGGTACAGACAAACATAGTTTTATTTTAACCAAAATTTGCTAAGTGAGAATACAAAAAAAGCTGTCTTGTGAGAATCAATTCTATTCAATAGTTTTAAATGCCGGCATAGTAAAAAAGTCGGAAAGAAAAAAATGAATTAATGAATCAACCGTCGCTACAGAACAGTTTTTGTTAATGGCAGCCACCTTTATTTTGGTTACAATCGCGTCGTTTTGTTGGGTCAGGTAATTTAAAACCACTTCGTTATTGACTTTGTCTTTTCTTAAATGAACGTTTGACCGCTAGATAACCTTCCAACGTGTGTTTGTTTTACTCTGTTTTGATAAAATGTTTGCTTTTAATCAAAACTGTACTTTTGTGCTTTTACATAGTCGTGTTTATTTAAACGCGGGGCCTAATATTGCTTTACCTGTGTTGAGGCTTTGTTGCTGTACGTGTGCAAAGTCACGCAGCTCGGCTCGCTGTCGGCCTCCTTATTACATTTCAAATGCTTTACGTTTTATATTCGTGGTATTTTTATACGACTCCCTGGCATTTTATGATTTTCCATTAGGAGCTATTAAAGGATTACTGGCTCAGGTAGATTACAAAGTAAAACGCTGTAAAATAGAAGTTAGCTTTGCGGAACTGGTAAGTTTCAAATTTATGTTAGAAACTGAAGTGGTACGGTAATATGAACTGAACTTGCTGATGTGCTTAGATAAACTATCGACGTTATTATTTTAAGCTAGCAGTTCCAAAACTTATAGGAAACTGGAGCGATGGTAGTTCAACAACAACAATCCAAGTAAAACATCAGGTGTAAGACGAGGTGGTGTGCTCGGCGTGTTTGTCTGTTTGTTCGATCCACACCGAGCCGACACCCTGACGGCAAACTTGGAAGATTTGCTCTTCAGCTTGTTGGAGATTAGCATCAGTGATTGGGGGTCAGGAAGGGGTGCTAGCACTAGTTAGCGCTGAATCCGTAAGCTGTGTTACAAATTCTGCTTGTGACTTGAGTGGAGTATCTTCCGCCAACACAAATATTCGGTACGCTTGATGTTTCCAAATTCTAAGCTATCGTGTGGCTTGTTGTGAAGCTGATCGCAAGCTACAGCTTTATCATATAATACAACACAGTGCATATTGTGCCTCTCAATACTTCCGATGTGTAAGCTAAATAAGTTTCTATTTTTTTTTATAGAGGCACTCAAATATTATATTTGTTAATACTTATTAGCATTTATCATAGCGTGGGTAGGCCTTTAACTCTTGGCTGTCTCGAGACATTCAATTATTTACATTAACTGTTTGACTTCTTGAGAAGCGAAGCGTTTGAAGTTGTAACCGTTGACAAATTAGTAATAAAATATTATTATGTTGACTCATTTATAGACTCAAAGGCAATAAGTTTCTTGAGACTTATTATGAGTAGGTAAATCAATCTTTTGATGTGGTTTGTCAGGGTAAAAAAGAAGCATAGCAATAATAATTACAATTTAAAATGAAAAGATACCTATTTACCTCTACATAATATACTATTAACTAGATGGATTTTCACACTTCAATATCAGGAGCTTAGTCTAATTCGTAGATAATTACTTAAATTGTTAACGTTTGCAAGAATTTATAAATTTAAAGAAATCGATGGTGTCAGCATTTTTACATACATTCCAGTCAGCAGTCACGATCTCTCGTTTTCGCCGTCTAGTTGCTACCCGCCTTTTTAAAGTCATCGTCAGCTTTTTAACCCCCGTTAAAATTTGCCAAACATATCACGTGCAAAGTGACGTAAATCCTATGTTTCGCGTATTTCGTATGTCTCGTAAAAGTAGTTACAATGTTGTGTCCGTCACTAGCAGCTATAACACGTCCGCAAGATTTATTTATAAGAGTTCTCAATCAAAACGAGAGGCTTCTTAGAAACCCGCTTGGGTACGAACGGTGGGGATCTTTGTTTTGGCTTTAGTTGTGGTTCTGGCTACTGCGGCTACCTACATTAAATTGTTCATGCAGCTAAGTATCAAATGAATATTTGAAAAGCAATTCAATTGAAGGTACTCTGTTTGACAGTGGAAAATAATTCATGAATGAGATTGGTTAGAGATTTGCATGGGCTCCCAACATTTGACTCATCTGTATATCAAACCTTATGTAGGTATAGGAGTAGAACCAACAGCGCGAAACAGACTAAATAAATAAAATTAATCTCTATTACACTATTTTATTCACAATTTATTCGGCAATTCACGGAAAAAGTTCCGTCATTCATTTCGTCAATTACAGAAAAAAAAACGTTGTGCCGGTTCGGGGAAGCGTTGGAAATTGCCAACAATAGCGCAATGGAACCCGCCGGATATTTTTCATTCGCACTCTGTTTCACACTCCCGTGTTGGCTCGCAATTTGAAGGATCGCACACGTGCTTCCGATGTTGCGGTTTATGACAGCCAGTAAGTGACAGCCTGTGACAGCCGCACGGCGATACGGCGTCGTGTACCAAGAGAATAATAGTAAAGAGCAATCCCATGTTTAGTAAAATAATATAGAGAAAACACTTGCTCAAATAACATTTAGCAGGGCTATAAGTTTTAAGCAGTTACTGCCAATTGAGCCTCCCACTCTTAAATTGATATCTTTACTAGCTGTTACCTACGGCTTTGCCCGCGTACTCATAACAACTATCCTATGTGTTAATCCATATTACCTTCTATATTATGTGTGCCAAATTAAATTACAATCGGTTCAGTAGTTTTTGCTTGAAGAAGTAACAAACAAATATACATAGTTTCGAATGTATAATATTAGTAGGATTTACAGGAAACTTCTATTATTAGCCTAAGAATTTTATGAATGTAATACTTCCGTAGGAACTAAATCGAGCTTTATAGAAATCGTTTTATGAACTGTACTCGCCAAGAATAAAGTTATAACTACAAGTAATAGCGCTATGGAACCCGCTGGAATTTTTACATTTTGCACTTTGATACTTGCGTGTTAGCTCGCATTTAGGCTGAAGTGGTTTGTTCAAATACCTACGAATAATCCACCGGCATACGTGGGCGTAGTTGTCAAATTTGCTTAATGAATTAACGGTATCTCAACTTTTGACGATAGAGTTTTTTTTCATGCGGTAGCACCTCAGAATGCTTACACAAATTGGCAGTGCAATTTAAAAATTACATACATACATACATATATCACGCCTATATCCCTTACGGGGTAGGCAGAGCGTTACCATCCGTAAAACTGAAATTAACACCACGTCTGACAAAAGTTTGAGGGTCAATTCAGATAACTGTGTATCACCATGGGGACAGGTTGTCAGCCCATCGCCTAAAATTGCTATTTACATCTAACCCTCGAGTCCCTTAGTCACTTCTTACGACACCCATGGGTAAGAAATAGGGTGATGCGATTCTAAGCCAGCATCACACGGCCGTGATCAAACACGACAAATACGTGTTAGTTAGGATCATTCATCGTCTTCAACAGCCATGAGACGTCCACTTCATCAGATAGACCGTGACTTTAGGCCGATTGAATCGAACAACTGCCCGCAATCCAAGACTATTGCATTTACCCGAAATCCATTCCATTTAGGAACTCCATCTTGTATATGATGTACCGTGTGATGCCGTGAAAAGCTACTAAAGGAGAAATTCGACCAAGGAATGGGCAGCACCGTTTCCCGTGAATGCAACACCTTGCACTGCGCTCACCAATCCCCTTGCCAAGCGCAGTGAGTATAAAGCTATACTTCCAAATAGCGCGAGGCAGAAGACTATTGTGGCTGTTAATGTTTGCGAATATAATGTAATAATAAAGAGCTTCAAATTATATGAATAAGACATCACAGATTTTTCCCCCAAAAGTCATCCCACTGCTACTTGCCATGGCCTCCCCTCTGCCCTCTCCCCCTCACATTTAATACATGTAAAAAAAAGGGAAGGCTGGTTCAAGGATAAGTTAATTTCTAAACTACGAAAAAACGGCTCACCTATCTAGCCTACCAATTGCCCGACCTGCCCTAAATGCGTCGTTTAAAAAAGTCCAAATTATTATACACTTCGGCTGGTCATAATGAGCGAAAATCGAATGTTATTATTTTCATATTAACTTTGATCGGTTCCAACCACTGCATCGGGTTAATGATACTGGAACGAAATCGGTAAATAATGATAGCCCAGAAACAATGATTGTTGCCTCCCGGTTCATTATTTTTTAATCTAAAATTATCATTGAATTTGCCTTTACGTCGACCGTGGGCAATTATGCTTTGCTTGAGGCGTAAATTCTTTCATATTTGTTGCAAATGGGTAAAGTAAGTTCATTTGGAATTGTTCTACTCAAAAATTACAGAGTTCTTGTATAAAACTTAATAGGTACATCATCTATCTGTTAAGAATAAAAACCAGTACCTAAAAATGCTTAATTTTTTTTATTATTCGCTGTTAATCAGCACAGAATAATTGTCATTAATTATAACAACTACATATTTTGCAGCTATTTTGTGAAAAGTATTTAATAAATAGTCAAACCTTCTTCTTAAATCAAAATTTGTTGCACTTAATGTGACCGAGCATCACAATTAAAGTCTGAGTAACTTAATACGTTGGACCCCTGGCCTATCAGATCTACCTTCGGAGGTTAAACTCCTTAGTTTCATGTTACCCCGTGAATGGGACGATAAAACCTCAGAGGTAATATCGTTAGAGATGTGCTTTATTTCTTTGATTAGGTATTTCTGAAGTACCGTGTACCTATCTGATTTTGCCTTTTATCCAAGTAAGTACTTGCTCTGTGCCTTGTGACAGAAAAGGACAGAAAATAAGAGCTGTCACTCCGCCATTATTTCATTATACTGTTTAATTTTTTTCCTCCGAAAAACTATAAAATATGGAATCGGTTGCAATTGCATTATCTGCAGCACCTTAACCTACCAAGTTATTGGAAAACTATATACTTTACTGGTTCCCTGAACAGTAAATACCAATAAAAAGTACATACGTATTGAATCTACATTCCATAAATGGATCATATTTTAAATCACGCAAATTGCAACTATTATACACAATCGACTGGTAAGCAACTGGTAGCAGTGTTGTCATAGCAACTTGGCTCTTAAGCTAGCTACTCTGGTAGGCAAAAGTCCTGTCTTACTAACTGTAGCTCAACTTCTTCGTCTACACCACATGTTGTCTTACTGGTCGTGGTATTCTAATTATTAAAAATTAGAATAAAAATTAGAATTAGAAAATTAGAATTATTACAATGTTCTTCCTAATAAGATACAACATTGCAAACACAAACCTCTCATATAACTACTAACAATTTCTATGTCAATTGTCGTAATAAGTAAAACATACTTTAAAGAAGCTGCTAATACTTCATTTAAACACTGTTCCGTGTGTTGGTTCCGTGGGCAGCTCTACTGCGTGGGTCGGTCGAACACATACAGACAGGTTTTTTATGTTTATATCCATCAAGAAAGGCGCCCGGGGCACCATTCTCGCAGCGGGATATTACTGGCCATAGGTGCCCGTGATTCAACCAATTTATTACCACCTCTAAATTGTGACACTACTTTTTGCTTTTAAACCTTAATATAAAGCCTTTGTCGTTTTCCAATTTGTTCGACATTCTTATTCGATCGTCTTTTATTAGGCAAATTATATCTTACGTTACGACTTCGATATTGTATTGTTTATGATTGGAAAGTATCAATAAAAGTCTGCCTGCTACTTCCAAATTCCACATAGAGGTACTTCCAATGAAACGCTGATAGTTATTTTTAAAAAATATCGTTTTATTTTTTGAATGATGTGAAGTTTGTTATCTGTGATTGATGACAATTTGATTATATCACTGGTAGCGTTAACAAATATTTGTAACACAAACGTTATATAACATGTTTTTTTTACTAGATATAATCAAAGGGGTGAATCAAATGAACAATCTATCAATGTTTGATCCTGGAAAATATAAAAACGGTTAGACCGCTCATTTCACATTTCTAGTGCATTAGCTCGCCCATATTTTTTCATAGGAGGAGGTACAAAAAACTTTCTCATCAAATTAATCTGCAAGGATGTTGATTTGCAGTTCCGCAGAAACTGCCTAGGTACTTTGCTATTGAAAAATAAGTCAAAAACAAACATCAAAATTTGCATACTACAGTCAAGTCAGTTCAATAAGCCATATTTGGCTTATTGGGATGGCGTTACTAAACATAGCACATAAGTTTGGTCTGTGTAAGTATCTTCAAAATGTTCTTTATGCGTAAACAGAAGAAGGTTCTTTATGAGGCCTCTTGTCAGTTCTTCAGGCGATCGGGGAATCCGTAATGACTGCCAAATTGAAACTTTCGCTTAGTTAGATTAAAATTGATTAAGAATAAAATGGAATTCGGATCCTAAATTTACAAGCAAGTTCTCTTTCTCTTGTAGCGTTTCACAATTCATTTATTGTTAAACGAAATTACAACTTTTTGTTTGCGCCGGAGTATTTACCGCCGTTGTCTTACGGAAAATGTTAATGAATGGAGTAGGGGTGCGTCTTAATCTTGATAAAATAAAAATCTGGAAGAGTGATGATTACAAGTCGCTTGGCGTGACTTTTTACGCCCCAACGTCCTCTAATGCTAATTTAACAAGCACGCTTTCCAGTTCGAACGAAAACAAAGCTTGCGGCGGTAAGTTTGTTTTCTATTTTAAAAGAAAGCCTTTTTATAACGATTTCATTTATAAAACTAGATTATGATGACACTCCTTGAAAAATTAGTCCCACTACGCCTAAAACATGATGGATGCATGATAATCAATTTCAAATACATTATTTTCTGTCTGATAAGGCGATATTAAAATTACAAGTCGACGTCCAGTCACGGTATCGCAAATCAAATATTTCAGCTATCTTATCGAGTGAATCACTGGCCTGAATACCTTGAGTGACGTGTCCACCAATAAACTGAGTCAGTTCTGTGCAAGGAGGGAATATCCTGGTGTTTTACAGTCATCCCGGGAGTTTCCTGGGGACAGGACAGTAGCCGGGACAATGCATTCCAGCGTTGTTACGGCTGCTACACAAAAAGACTCAACAAGAGCCAAACGTTTTTTGTCGACAACCCTCGCTAAATTAAACAGGGAGCATGTTTTGTTTTACTTTTTTGACATTCTTTTTTCTGTGCGTAAACCACCAAAGCTCAGACCGGCAAAAATGGCGCGGCCGGTAAAACAGAAACACCGAATGCACCGGTAAAAATTGCCATTAGAGAATGCCTAACGGTTTTTTGGAACAACGCGTTGGTGAACACAATTGCGAATGGTATTCGTAGTATTTTGTATTTAAATTGAATAACTAGAAACCGAAGCTTACCATGGTTTTGCATGTCTGTAATGGTGTTGGTTTAACTAAACATTTTGTCGCGTGCTAAAAGATAGCTTTGTAAGTCAACTTTGCCAACAATGTAATGTAATATACTAAAAGGCATGACAAGTATACAAGTACTTAATTTAGTTCGTAATAAAGAAGGCAGTTTGTGTTTAACATAAATACATTATATCAACAGCCTTATCAGTCCACTGCTGGATATGGGCATCCCTCTCACTACGCTTGGCAAGTGTGTTGGAGATCGTAGTGCAAGACATTGCTTTCACAAGGAACGCTGCTGCCCATTCCCTGGATGAATGTATCCCCCAGTACGACACCGGTGATATTTATCTCTTTGTGAATTTGTTTCCGGTCTGGTTAGGACATTGAAGGGTGAACCAACTGATTGTCCGAAAAGAAATGGTTCCGTGCTTCGGAGGGCACGTTAAGCCGTCAGTCCCGGTAGCTGTCTATGATTACTTAGACGGCGGTGGTTACAAAAACCATGTCAGAGGCCTACTACTATATTAGTAGTAGGCGGCTGAAAAACTCTGACACCAGGGTTCATCGGGTCGTTGGACGACTCGGTGTCCCACACGAAAAGAAGAAGTACGACACCCACGACTTGAGTGGTGATGCTATTCTAAATTGGCATCACACGGCAGTTTATGTTTTAATAATCCTAAAAAGAACTGAATTTCTGTTTTTTATTGTTTCAGTAGAATCTTTTACGTAGAAGGGGATATAGTTGCAATGCAATTCATGCGTGTGTTTCACCGGCTGAAACCAAGTATCTAACCTCTCTTACTGAGAAGTCACAAGCAAGATTTATGCTACATGAATGTTTGTACTAAGTGGGTTTCAGAAATAATAAGCCGTCAATACAATATTATGATATCGTCCTTTTGGATTGATTAACCTATGGCGGTTCACCTACTTGTCGTTCGTTGCTTCGTTTCTTAAACGCACCGTAACGCATGCGTTTGTCAGACGAAAAGAAATTGCGAATTTGAATCTTTTGCCCATTAAATACGGCTACGGTGCGTTTACGGATGCGTCTGCCAAACAACTCAACAGACGCATCCGTACGCACCGTAAACGAACCGTAGCCGTATTCGTATGGGAATAAAATCGGAATTCGCAATTTCCTTTTGTCTGACAGACGCATGCGGTGCGATAAAAAACGCAAGGACGGACGGCAAGTGGGAGAACCGCCTATGTGTGGGTACTGTGGAGAGGTTCAATTACTTCTATTAACATTTCCCCGTTCTGTATGATTGCCTAGTACAACTGTACCAAAATGTTTGTGCAGTTGAGAGAGTCGCTACTGAAGCTATCATTTTTTTTTGGAAACTTGCAAAATTTTCAAGCGCGGGCAGGATTTGAACCTGCAACTTTCGCATTACTAGTGGCGACGCCTCTTCCATCTGGGCTACCGCAGCTCATTCCTTACCCGCCAATTTTGCAAGTGTATTTTAATGCCAGAAACGCGTGGCACGGCTACATCTACCGGGTTAGTTTTGCAACTAATACCCGGCGACTAATTCTGTCTTTACAGATTGAATGTAGTCTAAGCGATGAAAACCCGCGATAAATTGAATACCAAATTTTATAACATTTCCCGTGTTAGGTATACAATTTTTGAAAACTTGCAAAACACGGGAAGTGTTTTAAAATTTGGTATTCGAAACTATCATTGTGGCTTCAAATTTAAGTTTCGTGTTTCACCGCATGTAGGTATACATAACCTGGTAGCCTTAGAGAGTAGGAAAGGGGACCAAAGTACTTCGGTCTCTATTCGATGAACATCAACTAATTTGTTTTCGGACAAGATGTTATCGGAAAATTACACTTGCTACGAATGACCATTAACCATATGTAACTAACGTCGCTTTTGTTTGTCAACTGTCAGAGAGGTTAAATTGTACTATGTTTTGATAACAAGGAAGGGATACTTTTAAAAGCGTAAACAGTATTAATGTCGTTGGCATAATTACTTAAAATCTATGTAATTATGATACGTATAATTGAAGTAAACCTGCTAGAGTTTATTGTAAAAATATCGGAAAATGACAAAGATCATTTTTCAATTATTATTATATTTATATCAATATGTTCTATATGTAGGCATAATCGTACTTCTTTTGCATTATATATTGTCGTATAAACGATCATTAACAAACATTTGACATAAAAATATTTGTACAACTGTTTTAAAGATTTGCTTCCAAAAGGATAAATTATTGAACATACTTGTTGTGATGATTATTGAATTACTAAAAAATATTCCGTAATGATCGGTAGGTTAGGTTAGGTTACTGTAAGTGTTAACCTCATCACATCACAACAGAAAAAAAATAGTATATCACTCACTGCTGTAGCGCACCCGCCAAAACTTAATTTGTGGCTATTGATTGATGATGATGATAATATCATCACATCAGCCTTTAGCAGTCTACTGCTATATGTAGGCCACCCTCATTATTTAGTAGGTAACTACAAAAGCGTTTACCTTATTCTCAATCAATTGGGGTGCGTTCATACGGCGTATTGCTTCACAGCATGCCAAAATTTAGTATGGTATGACAGTAATACAACAAAACGGCAAGACGGCAACAGACAGCCTATTTGAAAAAATATATTTGTAGGAACTAAATTGTGATGCCCATGAACGCTCATAATGAATAACTTTTCAGGATAACTGCAAAATTAACCGCTAACAGACTGCAGCATAACGCCTGCAGTGATTTGTAATTTCCATATCGTTTTACCGTACCGTCCTATAATCCCGTGTAACATGTTGTAGCTGAATTAATAATAATATTGACACAGAATGTTGACAATTTGTTTGAAATATTTCAAACGCTGGACCAGCCCATGACACAGACGGAGCTAAGGAAATAAATACACTTACTACTTATATTTTTGAACAACGAAGCCAAAGAAGTAATTTGATTAGATTCATTTTTTTCACATTATCAAATTCATAATTACAGCACTAAAACTAAATAAAATGTCAGAGGATAATGTGATCGTCAAAAATATTAAATAGAAAAAATTACAATGTCAACGTTTCAGAAGGGTACATTGAAAGTACGATAAAATTACAATAGTAAATAAATAAAGTTCATTAAGGTTTAGCATACAAAAACAAGTTCAAGAGAAATAAAAATCACAGTCAATATGTCAAATTGTAAAATAAAAATGTCAAATCAGTTTAAATAGTACAAAATAATAAAGGTACTGATTTTGATCGTATATTCTGATTTTGATCCCCAGATCAGCATGTGTACCAATTATTTAAAACCCTAATACCCTCACTTAAAGTTCATAACCCATGAAAAAACATAAACATAGTCTGATAGTAAAGCTTTTTTATTCAAATCATATAAGAAAGTTTATTTTGCTTTTTAGAAAAATGATTTTTAAACCTTGTTTTATAATCAGATAGACTAAAATGACATTTGGTGGGTTGCCACGTTATTGTATTTAAAAATAAAAATAAAATAGTGTTGTACCCTAATGATCATGATTCGAATAGTGTGATTGAATCTTTTTGAAAATAAATTTTGTTGATTTCAATTTTCATAAATAAATTCGCCTAAAAGACTAACATACTACTTTTTCTAAACAAACTAACTTCATGTTTATTTCTTGTCTGATGACCGACAACAATACGTTTTTATTGTTATCGTCAGAGGATTTGAATTTATTTACCAGGTTCACCACAGCAGCAAATTAAGTTATAAAATTTGTTTACCATATGGGTTAATATTACAGTCTTCTATTTAAGCTACCTACCCATTTTTTAAAATCTGGTGGAAAAGGTAAATGTTAAAATAAAGAAATCGAAAAATTCTCTTAATCACTATTTATTTGTGATGAATCCGTATCAGAGTCTGAGTCTGTGACATTAATTATAAAGCTTTCTGTAACGTCATCAATGAGGTGGTCGAGCTGCATCATTTTGCTCTCTTCCTTTATAACATGATCAATACAACTCGACCACCGTTGCGGTGTCACCATCTGCAGCCCTTCATTGATTAACTGTTTCAAGTCGGCCATTTTAAAACTTTTATTATTTCTGGCGACATGCCCCTTAACCTGTGCCCATACTAATTCTATGGGATTCAGCTCACAGTGGTAAGGGGGCAGTCTTAAGATGGTGACACCGTAAGTTGCAGCGAGCTCATCGACAGCTTTTTTTTGTAAGCTTTTTTTAATGGATCTTTTGTTACTATAGGCCGACCGCTTTAAAGTAACAAAATATCCATTCAAAGAAACACGGGGGACAACATTCGCCATTCGTACAAAGCGGGGCGGGGTAAATGCCAGAGAGGGGAACGAGTGTCGCTTCTTAGCGGTTAGTTTTCTTGGCTACAACCAAGGTCACTACAAATGTTTATTTGTATAAACGTAAAGTAACGTATATATACTCTTTTACGTGACCGAGAGTCAAGTATTGATTATGCATATTTATTTACAAATAAAACTCCAACGAGGAATCATCTCACAACAGTTCAATGAATACAATGAATGAGTCAAACCACAACACTAGACTTACGCTGGCAACATTTAAAAAAAATAAGACTGTTCTTAGCTGTCAGTTTAGTCTATCTGATTATAAATTAAGGTGTATATCATTCCAATCCAATAACCCCATTACGTTGCTAATGGAAAGCGAAAAGCAAAGCAAATTCATATTTTTTGTCCATTACCGTAATTATCAGCTAGTGCATGCTACGCTTCGTATATTGCCAGCGATGAAACAACAACTACCAACAACAATCGTTGATTTCAATAACACTTATCTTGTTTAGACATCGCCGAAAGGTAACACTGCAGCGAATAGGCGATAGTGGCGTTACTATGAAAATTTATTCCATACCTAATTGTTATTTTCTATGATAAACCTACGAATGAGGTTTTTTTCTACAATAAGTACATAGGTACATACATATTTAGGGTGCATTCACACGGATGCGTTATTTTTCTTTGTGTTGCGAGTTACGACGCACCGAGCTGTGTGAACACACCTTTACCGATATACGATGTGGCGCAGTGGTAGTGCGACTGCCTGCGACGCAAAGGTTCCGGGTTCAACTATCGGAGGCGGCACTCACAAAATGAATATTTATCATTTTGTGAATTTGTTCCCAGTCTGGTTAGGATATTGCAGGCTGAACCACCTAATTGTCCAAAAAAAAAGATGGTTCCGTTCTTCGGAGGGCACGTTAAGCCATCGATCCCGTTTGCTGTCTATGATTAATTAGACGGCGATCGTTACAAAACTCTGACACCAGGATTCATCGGGTCGACTTACGAATCGGTATCCCACACAAAACAGCGACCCCTATAATATATGACTGCCCGTAGTTATGTTTTCAACAAGTTGTTCAGTAACATGTATAATGCTATTTTCTAGAACGTAAAGATTTTTGGTCATACCTTGTTTCCAGGAGCTTGTTTTATAGACTGAACGTGCCTCTAGAATTTGCTACGTCTTGCACGTGCGCTATTGTTGGTAGTTGGTATCAATCTACATATTTTGTAGTAGTAAAGTAAGGCGGTGCTTCCACTTGTCATCCGTATGTTAGGCAAGCGTCTGTCAGACGAAATAAAGTTGCGATTTGACAGACGAATCCATTACGCACCGTAGCGTAGCCGTAATTGTATGAGGATATCGCAATTTTCTTTTGTCCGACGGACGCATGCGTTACGGTGCGTTACAAAAACGCAGCAACGGACGACAGGTGAAAGAACCGCCTAAAAGAATATCTTTCTACTTTCAACTTGCATATTTATTTAAATCAGAAACTGAAAAAAAATTACTAATAAATTTTGACAGTATGAAATTAGACAGATCAGCTAAACTGTGGTTTAAACCAGACACACGGTCTGTGTTTTCCATATGATATCGACATAGAATAGCATCGCTCCATTTCACTTGGGTGTTATAAGAGGCCACTTAAGGTCTCGAAGGTTACAAATTGTAATTTTAGGCGATGGGTTGACAGCCTCTTACTATAGCGACACAATTATCCGAATAACCCTCAAATGTTTTCAAACGTGGCGAAGATGTTTGTTTTTAACGACCGTTTACGGTTTTTCTAATTAATATATCGTGAACCAGTCTATGCTGATCACTTAAATGGAAAACTCGAGGAAGTGCTTCTACACTATCTGACAGCTACATCAGAAACAATACATACATGCACCACGCCTATATCCCTCGCGGGGCAGGCAGAGCTGAAGCAATAACCTGACCCATCTCCGGGCGATGTCCACTGCAGTAATTTGCAACTTCCATCGCTGCAGCGCTGTACAGCAGTAGTGTCCCTTAATCCAGCAGTAACTGTTCAACAACAAAACTCATTACTCGGCACCATTCGTGGCCTCACTACCTGGTAGTTTCCTGGCTACCTCGTGTATATGCGGTTTGAAGGTTGGGATGGAGCGGGAGAGGTAGCGGAGGTCAAAGCGATTTTGTTATGCACACAAAAACAATGCGAAATTACAGAAAGGCCTGCAACATTTGAAAGTTTTTAAGGGGTGAAGTAACTTTTGAAACTGAACGACTTTTACAACATAGGTAATGTAAAAAGATATCTCCCGTATAAAATTTACTAGCCGACTATGACTCACAGTTTGTATGCGAGACCCATCTTTAAAATTTTGGCCTACGTTCCATGGGAAAAGTTGATCAATTTTAATGGGTAATATCGCTCCGAAAATACGGGGTAAGGGACAGCCCTCCGAACACTGATTCATTTATAACATGAAACTCAACAACTTTCCCCTTAAAACATATGTCAGGAAACGACAAAAAAACGACCTCAAGTATTCGGAGAACTGTCTACACCTTGTATATTTGACCCTGTTGAGGGCCACACATTGAATAAATAGGCACCAATATTCAGAATGTTATTGATTAATTACGTGGGAAAAAAGAGAAAGCAGTTACTTAGGTAAATATCTGCTGGAATAACTCATTCTAGTTTTGCTCGTTGAGCAGTCAAACTTTACAGTCCCACTCGAGAATTTCATCTCACACTAAAACTTTAATGAAATTCTAGTTGCAATCCTCTTACGTGCAGAACACCTCAAAAGTTTTATCACTTAGACCGCGTCATTACTTGGCTTAGGAGATTAGCAAATGGGGGGCAACTTGTTCGGTTTACTGTAAGGATAAGCTAGGCCACTAAACCCTGGAGCCAAGTTCCACCTTAGCCTGGGATTTTTAATTATGTCATTAAAACTAGCCAGGGGCGCGTGCGTGCACCTGATTAACGCCTTATCGTGCTGGCACGCTTTGTTATTTATAGGGCTTAGAACTCGGCTTATGTGCCATGAAATGAAACTTTACTTTATTGGATTGCGTCAAGATTCTTGGCCATTTTTCACCTTTAACTTTTTTCGTTTAGCCATTTTTTTCTTGGAATTATTAATCGAACCATTTCTGTATATCAAAGGTAAGATATGAATTGAATAAGTTAAGCTTCTTTACCAAATCAGTGTCTGATAATAGTTAATTAATTGATGACATACTTAAGTCCGATTTATTGTTTTATCACGAAGTCTTATAAAAAATCTCAGCGATAGAAAATAAGTCTGATTTTTTTGTTATCTTCTAATACTTTTTAATATTATAAATAATTTTTGTACCATTATCTTTATCCGCTTTAAGATTAAGACACGTGTAAATAGAATATCTTACACACTTTTCATTAGCATTGATGAAATCGAGATGATTTTCAATTTTGACACATTTTTAAAGTACACTCTCATTGGAAATAATTGCTTTGAAAAATGCATTTTCTGAAATGTCTTACTATCAACAGAGTGACTAAGGCAGCTTCGTGGTTTAGAGCATAAAGATGTCTACTGAATTCACGATTGTACTTTATATTAATAAAATTGTCAAGGATCTAAATTATGATGTAGAAGATAGCACTTTAAAAATTGTGTATTCTCTTCACGGGATTCATGCTATGAATTATAATTTATACAATATTTTATAAACTTAAATCTTATTTAGTATCTGTACGTGAGCTTTGTGCTTTTAAAATTCCGTCCGAGTTAGTTAAAAATAATTAACTTGCTTTGAACATATGCTAGCCAGGTGAATTAAACACACCTGCCGCCTTTTTATTCGCTCATTGCGAAACTTAATATGTAGACTTAATTTTTAGTCGTTTTATTTGCAACCCGAGTAGCACTGCGGTCGGGGACAGATGAGCCACTTAATTCATGGTCTATTGAACCTGTTCGAGAATGAAGCCTCAATACTCTCAATACAGAAAGATCAAAGGATATGTCAGTAAATAAAAGGATAAAGCGTCTTTATTTCACTCGGCCTTTGAAAGAAATCGTCGACATGCGAACCTCAAAATCCGATTTCGAGTCTTACTCGCCAAATTCTTGAAATGTCTCTCCTAAACAGTTTTCCTCACAAATAATGGCGAACAATACATAAAGAGCTTCCCTACGTTTTTCTTTAAATCGCCAAACGACACTTCGCGTTTTCTTGTCACATTGAATGGGTGCCATTTATTTTGAGTGTGTCCAAAACTAACTAGCGAAAAAGCTGGGTTATAGTGACGTCACGAATCCGATTACAACTTACGTTGTGTGTTTTGTGAGTCACATGGCCGAGAAATTGGGAGAATATTGTCATGATAAGCGTATTTTTGCAATCTGATGCCACTGGCTTAATAAAAAAGTAAACACTTCAATAAAAGATAGTATCGACGTTACGCATGCTCCTGGGGAAGGCCTACGTCCAGCAGTGGACTGCAATAGACTGATGTATGTACGTATGCATGTTGTAGATATTTCCGTTACTTCGCTGTATGTAGTGTACTCAAAATCCGCAGGAAGCAAGTCTAGCGCCATAGTCGTTGCAGGATATTGGTCGAAAGTGATCATTGCCGTCATTTTATTAGCAATCGACTCTATGAAGATAAAGAAGAAGAAGTATGAAGTATATGTAATAAAGACAGGCGTTTTCTCCTCGTTGCGTCGCTTCTCTAAGAACTTTTGTGTTGTCCTCGTCGGAGCCGTATGTAACACGTTTAAGCAAAAGAAAAAGAGGAAAACTTTCATTTTTACGCTTCTAACGGATTCAATATCGACGCGAGTTGAATGAGCCTGGGGTGGAAAACCGTTAATCATCCCTTTGTTGGATTTTGTTACAGCCTAACTCGTTGCCTGCTTGTTTGGCGGCCATTTTTCCTTTTGAATGGTAAAAGTAGGGCCGAGCAACGTGACGGATTGTTTCCCAAGAAAAACAAGGGTCGCAACTATTTGTTATGTTGCTAACGATTTTTCCGAAGTGTGTAATTGAATTTTACTATAAATCTTGGATAGAATAAGGCACGATTTGTCTACAAAGTACTACAAAACCCTTTTTTACGTGACGTGTTCTACGTCCCACCAAAGTGCAAAGGCCTTCACTCTCGCATACCACCCGTCTCAATCTTGGGCCTCTTACTGCGAAAAGTCCCTGATGCCTGATGATAACGATCAACTTTATATCTCTTCTTTTCGTGTGAAACACCGAGTCGACGTGCAAGGAACAAGGTTAAGATTTTGAAAACATAATACTTGAAAGAATGCTTTGTTCTCCAACTTGTCGTTCGTCGCTGCGCATTTATAACGAATTGTACCGCATGCGTCTGTCAGATGAAAGGAAATTGCGAATCCGGATCTTATTCCCACACAAATATGGCTTAGGGGGTTTTTCGGAAAAGTCTGTCAATCCACTTGACCGTGCGTTACAGTGAGTTAAAATGCGCAGCTAAGGACTACAAGTTGGAGAACCACCTTTATTTTCAGATTTTTTAATAAGTACATGGACTTCGCCATATTTATTTTGAATGTTTGAAATTTCATGTAAAATGTGATTTTTTAATAACATTTTATTTGACTACATTTCTTTGTAAGCCGAAGGTTAATTTATGAGTGAAAATATTCAAATTTAATTTGCCGACCATTGCCAACTGTTGCAATATTTGTGGTCAGTATATTAATAACGTATACTTACCAACATTTCTATTTATACTGGCTCTCCCGACTCTCCAAACGCAAAAACAAAATTAATTGTATGTACTTTTGTGGTGAACCTCCAAATTAATGATCATTAATCCTTTGAACCTTACATTCATTTAAAATTGTGGTAAAGCTACGTAAGGTGGTCGTTTTATTTATGTATCAAACTAAAAGGTGTTCACCTCAGTTGGACGAATTTTCCTTTAGTAAGTATATAACCCGTGAGTGTCGCAAAAGGCGACTGAGGGATAAATTTATCCAAGGAATTGACAGTAGCGTTTCCTGTGAAACAATATCTTGCACTGCGCTTGCCAAGCTTGGTGAGCATGGCAGTGCCCCCCAATAGGGGGAGGCCCATGTCCAGCAGTGGTCAGTGGACTGTTATGGCTTTTAATGTACGTTCACATAATGATTGTCTATCTTGCTTGTTTTGTATTATTACTGTGAATTAATCAGTTTTTTAGTTAAAATTAAAATTAAAAATAACCGGTCAATATAATAATTTATTGGAAGTGGAAAAATAGACCTGCTTCCCTCTGTACTCTATTACCATTTAAAGATTAATGAATATGGTATGAAATTTAGAACCGTCATAAAATCAGTAAGTAGATATACCTAATTTAAGGCCTCAATCAGCATTGAGTCTTTGTCCATCCATTGCTGGGTATAAAGCCTCCTCTCTCTTGTGCCATAGATTTCTATCCTGTGCCAGTCTAGTCCAGTATCTGCCGACAAGCTTTTCTATGTCGTCAACCCTACGCCCAACTTTTGGCCACCACTCGGTCAAGACTTTGCTCCACCTGCCATCATCTTGCTTCGATATGTTACTGTACCTATGTAAATGTATGTATGTAACCTATACCTAATGATTTTAGCACTTTTTGCGCTGAACAAGACTCGCTAATAGTTTCTTACTCAATTATTTACTGTGCATTTAGATTTAGACACTATTCCTTGTAATTGGTTTTGATTATATAACAATACCAATGGTTCTACAAATGGCATGTTCTGTGCGATCATTAGTCAGATTTATACGCAAGATTACACAAGATTAATAATAATGGGATTACTGTGGCTGAGACCGACTATTAAGTTACAGAATTTAAGGTATTGTAGATCTAATTTACCGGTCCGCTGTGTCAACATACCGGATTTTAGTTATTTTCAGTACTTGTTGTGACCTGTTTAAATACTGTTTCCGCTTATTAGACCTAGGTATAGTTTTGTGTCTTTAGTATTATTGAATATAGGATACAGTTATTTTGTACTGCAAAACGTTATTAAGCCTTTCATTATTTATAATTACCGGAATTTAACGTCATTTTAAAAAGAGATAACCTCAGTTTATCACAGTCACAATAAAGTCCTTGTATAAAAAAATCTTTAGGGACAACAAATTCCACGAACTCTTCGCATTCATAATTTTGAGCCATGATTGAAAGGAGAGTAGAAAAAGCAAACAAAAATATATTCGCATTAAAGTTATCTTTGAAAACACGCGTTCCTAATTAGTAGTCGAACTAATACCAATAAGTATTCCTTGTAGGTTATCGCCCCTTTATGTACTCAGCATTGTCAGCAAAATCAGCGTTGAACAAATACTAGGAGCTTCCGATACCGCTCCGCCACCGCAGAGTTCCAAACACTTCCAGAGGGGAAATAATCGTCAAAAGCTGAGGCCTCACTGCCACATAGTAACCTACACTTTCAGTGTGAAAATAATCGACAAACTCTGAGGCATGCATGCCTGCTGCATGTTGACGTAAAATAGTGTTGCCTCTATGAACAACAAATATAGCAGTGTATGATATACTACATATTATTAAGATGTGGTTAACTATTCTTATGTAGGACATGTATGTCTAATATAATGTGAAATAGTATAATATACTTATTTCATCAAATTAACTACACAGTTTACATATTTCTAAAAAAAGGTAAACTAATCAAATAAATGTCGTGTTTTTATTCTTCCAAATGTGTAGTTTATGTGTTTAAAACTGTTTTGCAATCTATGAAACATATTTCAGCCGTACAAAGAGTAAATATTAAAATTTTCATTTTCTACTTTTCAAGTTAGTTGTGAGGCATAGTTTCGATAGTTTCAGCATTCCTCAGCGTATTTTAAGCAGATTTTATTTATTTAGATTTTGACAATGCAAAGTTCCCTCTTGTGATCTTGTTGGTCTAAGCCCGCCACCGCTTGATTTATCGCTCAAGCGATAAGAGCCAGCGGGGGTGAGTAGCGACCTAATAAATTAGCGACTGAATTACGCGTAGATATTTTAAATGGTATTGAATTGTTGCAGTGAGACATTTTCGCCTCTATTTTATTGGTACAGAGTTGACTT
Organism: Tuta absoluta; assembly: GCA_027580185.1. NCBI lineage: Eukaryota > Metazoa > Arthropoda > Insecta > Lepidoptera > Gelechiidae > Tuta > Tuta absoluta. The sequence goes on from JAQAHW010000004.1 coordinate 5,359,518, forward strand.
TCATTTTGGAAAAGAGTACATAGTTAGACAATAATACGTAGGTACCCATTAAGGGTATCATTGTCATTGTCAAAGGCAATAAACTGTCACGAGCTTCCGTGAATAACATTCGTATAGGTACTTTTAATATAAAATAATGGGTTTGGGGCTTTCATTTTGGTTGGATAGAAAGTATATTTACATACTCTATTTATACAGGGAGTAACAAAAGTTGTATGATAAGCCGAAAGAAGGTCAAGGTACTCATGAAACTAAACAACTTTCCCCATGCAACACTGGCCAAATGATATATAAAAAAGTGCATACCATACTAAAATTACCAGATGATCGGCAATTTTTTAAGCGAAGGAAATGTTCCCTTTTTTGGCCCCACGTTTTTTGGAAAAAGTTCAGTTTCATGACAACCTTAACCTCCTTTCGGCTTGTTGTACCCTTTTTGTTACTCCTTGTATAATTTTCCCTGTTCAGCGTGGAAAATCAAACACTTTTGATGTCACCTGTTATGTAATTTTTTTTTTTAAGTAATGTGTCACCTGCGGTCATTTTTATAAATTTTGATTACTTGGCCGGAAATGTTTAATATCATAGTGTTGTGTTCCATGATCATGCCCAGTCTGCTTTTCAGCAAGTATGTCTCGACAATTTAATTAACTACTGGAAAACTATCAGTTCAAATTTCGCTTTTATCCAGTAACTTGTTCTTACAACGCAACTGTGTCAATACTGTCGTGATAATTTAAATGTTTAATGGATATAATCTCCGAATCTGCTACCTAAGATGAACTTGTAGCGGCCTGCCTAATTGCCTGTTTCGAGTTTCCTATATTCCGGCTCAGATTTAGTGGTTAAGTTTTAGTTTCGCTATCGAATCGTGATTATTGCTTTAATAGCCATTTTATTGGCGTATTCTAACATGTTTCGCAATTATTGTTTACGACGCTTTGGTACTATCGTATTTCAAATAGCCTATCTCCAAGAAATACGACTAAGTATTTATAGGAATACGTCAAGTCCAGAAAGTTTTTCTGCGAATCAGCATATCAAGCTATCCAGTTAAGAGATTAACTTATGCTGGTTTTTAATACAATTACTTAGAATGACCAGTATAATTGATCCCTTAAATACTTAGTTACGTTGATGATGTAACTACTGATAGCCAAAGAATATAAACAAAGAAAATAATTTGGATCTTATATAATAATAAACCATTAAAAATTTAAACTACGAACCAGGTTGCAGTTTTGATTATAGGGGTTCCTGAACTTATAGACTTAATATTTGGCCCATTTAATTGCCGTATAGTTGTGGCTTCGAATAGCATCACCCCAATTCTACTCGTGGGCATCGTAAAAAGCGACTAAGGTATCTGCGTTACTGGCATTAAGATACACTTGCGAAATGGGCGGGCAAGGAACGAACTGCAGTAGCCCAGATGGAAGAGGCGTCGTGACTAGCGCTAGAAAATTTTGCAAGTAAAAAATAAAGATCAGTTTATAATTGTGCACGGAATGAGCAGCAGCGTTACCTGTGAATGCAACATCTTGCACTGCGCTCGCCAATCCGCCTGCCAAGCGTGGTGGGGCCCAGTAGGTGGAGGCCCATGTCCAGCAGTGGACTGTTGTGGCTGATAATGTAAATAGGGTATGATATTTAGAAACAACAACCTTATAACCGCTTGTCTGTCACGTACCGGGAGCCGGACAACAATTTTGAACCTTAACTACCCACAATAAAATTCAAAACCAATGAAATTGTTATAGTATGAAGCAACAGACGAGTGAATAAGGTACAGTCTAGATCACGTCCGGTTAGACACTCAAACCGCCAATGTAAGTCTTATTCGCGCGGAATAAGAACGGTCCAAAGTCCAAACTGTCCAACCCAGCCTGATCTTGACTGTACAATGAATTAGAATTAGAATTAGAATCGTTTATTCGTCAGATTGTATAAACATTATTTTACAATAAAAAGTAAAACATGATATCAAAAAGACATGTCAAAAAATTTAAAGAATTGATAACATATAAAATGTAAATATTAATTCAATACATAGTTAATATTAATTCAATACATTTGATTTAAAAATTATGTTTCATATATTCGTCTACTTTATAGAATGGATTATCACAAAGAATTGATTTTACTTGAGCCTGGAATCCAGATACACTATCTATACCTTTTATATTTTCTGGTAAATGTTCATATAGATCCGGTCCAATAACCAGCGGATTTTTAGTTGCTAATGCTAATCTTCTGGGAACGGTTGCCAGACGACTTGCGTTTCGAGTATAACGTGAATGTATTTGGTTATTACTGGTAAACGTGTGTATATTTCGTTTAACATAAACTACTATATCAAGGATATATATTTTTTTTATTTTATTAATGATGGGTTTGCTCTTGACTCTAGTCTAGGTCATACGACAGAGACAGAGTCTAAGATGGAGCGAGCTCACCCAGAAGAAGCCTGTTAATATACTGGCCGCACACCGTTATTATGCGCTTTTCCTTAAAAATTGGTCGGCAGGACTGCTTTCTGGGTATGTTGGCTATCATACGTGTACCATCATTGATGATGATTGCATGAAAAATGAGCCTCAATCAAAAGAGATTGCATTACATTCCTTCCATTGACCTTTATTAACAAACTCATGTGATAGCCGACACAGGAAGCGACTAATGACAAACAAGTTCACCACGGTACCGGTTTGCTCGTGGTTTTGTGGCTTTAGGGTTCCCTCGGAAGGAAGTTTACCTTAAACTTAATTAGAGAACCCTGCAGATGCGGTAATTAAAATTACATAGTGAGGTCGATGGAAGATAGAAGACAAATAAATAAGACAATATCATCTCAGAGAGTCAATTAACAATATCTAGGTATCCATACTAATATTATAAATTTGAGAGTTTGTGTGTATGTATGTATGTTTGTTACCTCTTCACGCTCAAACTGTTGACCGATTTGGATGAAATTTGGAACACAGGTAGGGTATAACCTGGAATAACACCAACAGCTATTACCACGGGAAAATGAGTGGCAGCGGGTGAAACCGCTAGACGGAAACCTAGTAAATTTATAATATCTTTTAAGTAGTCAATACTCTTAATTCCTACCAACTAATATCTCTAATTAAAAATAGCACTGTCACTTTCAGTTACATAGGCTCAGACAAGAATAGAAGATGATCACCTCATAAATTGTCTATGATTTTACGAGTTTTACGCGGTATCTGCCAAAATTATGCGGAGTTTAAAAATATGGCGGTTAAAAATACAGGGAAATCTGCAAATTGGCGCGAAAAGCATAGACTATTTAAAACATGACATGATTAAAATACTCTATGATATCTACGATCCTTTTTTAAACTTATATAACGAAAATTGATACCTAGTGCTATGTCTAGTTAGCCGTTTTAGTTGGTAAAGTAGTATTGAAGAAAAAAACCTCTACCATACATTTCGTACTTACCTACCACACTTAATACATTCTTCAAAATATGTCGTTTTTTAAAGTGAACCTGAGTAAAGTTCAAAAATTTTAAAACACTTTAAGGTAGAGGCATCGCTACTCGCTACTAGTGATAGCGAAATTCGCAAAATCAAATCTTACCCGGCGCGGTGTAATTACGAAATTTCTACTTATTTTTCTTGTAATGCCGGCTTAGAATAGCATCACCCCATTTTATTTCTGCGGGTGTTGCAAGGGGCGACTAAGGGACTCGAGATTTCATGTGTGTTACAGTTTGAGGCGAGTGGCTGATAACCTGTCCTTATAGTGATCCACGATTTTTATGAAACGGATAAAGACTACCCCGAAAGGGATAAAGGCGTGATATTGTGTGTACGTCCAAAATTGTACCTTAGTAATTATAAATCACAGTTACCATCACCTGCGTGATTCGTTTGTTTGTTTGCGCATTCATGTTCTGTGTAATAAGATTGGAGGGTTCAACACAGTCACACAGAGTGCGATAGAATATGACATGATAAAGAAGAATGTTGTGACCGTACCCTTTGAAAGGGTTTGAACAAATAAGACCCTATTGTGCCTTGCCGAATATTATGATAAAAGCTTTCAACATGGAGGGATAAGGAGTGGAGTTCGTTGTGCCCCAGAAAACCCATTGAAGATGTGACGGATTTTTTCGTATTTTGTGCCTATGGATAAGACTCCGTGTGATGCCGGCTTAGAATAGCATCGGCCCATTTCTTTCCCGTGGGAGTCGTAAGAGGCGACTTAGGGACTTGAGGGTGTGTATTGGAATTTTAGACGATAGGCTGACAACCTGTCACTATGGAAATACACAATTTTCCGAATGACCCTCAAATATTTGTCAGACGTGGCGTAAACGTCCGTTTTTTGCGACCGCTTACGCTCTGTCTACCCCGCAAGGGATTATAGACGTGATATGTGTGTGTGTGTGCGTGTGTGTGTGAGTGTGTGTGTGTGTGTGTGTGAGTGTGTGTGTGTAAGTGTGTGTATGAGTGTGTATAAGACTCCTTTGCCGTGTGATGCCGGCTTAGAATAACATCACTCCAATACTACCCCTGGGTGTCGTAAAAAGCGACTGAGGGAAAAATTCATTTAGGGAATTGGCAGCAGCGTTTCCTGTGAAAGCAATATCTTGCACTGCGCTCGCCGATCCTCTTACCAAGCGTGGTGACTATGGCAATACCCCCCAATATGGGGGAGGGGGCATGTCCAACAGTGGACTGTTGTGGCTGTTAATGTATGTATGTATGGATAAGAATCGACGGGTTACACTATTTATTTTTTTAACGAACCGTTTTTTAAATCCTTTTACCGATTAAGATAAAAAATATTTATGCTAATTTAATTGATATTTCAACCAAAAAAGCCATGGCAGAACCATGTAAAATATTCTACGGTTCTCACATAGTTTTTTATGGTAGCAGACGATATGCTTGAACGATTGCTCTAACTATATTTTATTTCTTCGACAGGTTTCGGTCTTTGTTATACTACTGAAGTTCATACTATTACATATATAGGTACTTACATAAATCACGCCCATGATCAATTAGGCAGATCATAAATGACAATAAAAAACTGTAATTTACGCCACGTCTGTCAAACATTTGAGGCTTACTAAGAAAACTGCATATCACCATAGTGACAGATTGTCAGACCATCACCTAAAATTGCAATACACATGTAACCCTCGTATTCCTTACTCGCTTCTTATGACACCCACGGAAAAAAGATTACACCAACCACAGAACCTTATAAAATATTCTACGGTTCATACATAGTTCTTTATAGTAGCAGACGATATGCTCGAACGATTGCTCCAAGGAACTTGTAGAACTATATTTTATTTCTTCGACAGGTTTAACGGTCTTCGTAAAACTATTGAAGTTAAAGATCAATACCAATATTAGCTTTACAGAAAGCAATCTAAGGCGGCACTTGAGCTATTTTTATTAAATGTTATGAAACAATATTCGATATATCGTACGTATATGAAATTGTTTCTCTTGTAAAAGCGACCAAAGTTATTCAGCTGTAATGCGTCTTTCTGCTATGTATAGCTTTCTGGTTTGATTTTCGTAAAATCTCAGTTTACTAGTGACCAATACTGAAAATTCATGACGGGCTAGTGATAAGGAACAACTTTCCTCAAGGAACATATAGGTCGAAATATGAAAAAAGAAGTCGATCGGCATTTTTGAATGGAAATACAAAGCTGATTTGAATTCATTTTAAGTATTAGACCGGGTCTATCGCGATAGTATTTAGGTAAATATTAGTAATTTACCTGTGTCCCGACGTTTCAACACAGTTTCATGTATTGTGGTTGCGGGTTGACTTTTTCTTTGAAAATAAAAACTGATTTGAATTACTATGGTAACTCAGAATATTTTTGTCATATTTCATTAGGCACCTATGTTCTTTGGAGAAAGTTGTTACTTATCGCCAGTCCGTCTTGATAGTCAATTATCGATCATTAGTTAAATTTCACCGTATAAATTGGCACTTAACACTGAAAATACTAGTGAGGGCTCTAAGTGTAATTTTAAGTTTACACGTTTAAATTATTGTTTTCTGACTGGCTGTTATCCAGTGGCCCTTTTTATAAATCCCCTTCTATTATTTCGTCACTTTCGTTATTGATAGAAGTCCGCTGGAGCACCCCGGCATATTGGGTTGCCAGCCTAACCCGGTAACGGCACACGCGATTCGAGTATAAACATGCCACCAATGTTGCCAAGCCCTACATCGCCACTCTATATTTCCTAATAGATGGACGCATATTTCCTCCTAATGGCCCAACTTCGCAACAAGTATGGTTGTAAGGGAAACTTGAATAATTCTTTACGGTTTAAAATAATGCTAAAATATGGGGTAAATGTTCTTTATGTGTTAAGTTTTGTGTTACGCAGGCAATGTGGGTTCTTTTTACGCCTTTTTTATAAACCATAACATGCACCGGATTCAACCAAAACCCAAATTGACGGCCGATGTGGCGCAGTGGTAGTGCAACGCAAGTGTCTGCGACGCAGAGTTTCTGGGTTCAATTCTCGGTGGGGCACTCACAAAGTTGATCTTTATCACTTTGTGAATTAATTTCCAGTCTGGTTAGGACATTGCAGGCTGAACCAACTGATTGTCTAAAAAGAAATATGGTTCCCTGCTGCTAAGCCGTCGGTTCCGGTTGCTGTCTATGATTACTTAGGCGGCGGTTTTTACACAAACATGTACTACTAGTAGTAGGCGGTTGAAAAACAATGACGACTCAGTGTTCGACACGAAAAGAAAGAAGACTGGATCAGAACCTCCGATAACGGTTAATTGTGTTTGTGATTATATTCGATTGAAGTGATTTTTAATATCGCAACTCGCGGGTATCCTTTACATAAGTATAATTTATCTAAGTGGACTGTGAATGGTTCATATTTATAGATATTTAAACATGACTTACTTACATGTGCTTTTGATAGCAAAACGAGGGTAGTAATGGTAGTACTACTTAACCTTTTAAGTTATTGGTTAGCTAGCTTTTCTTTGTAGGCGTTCTGTGGGCGTTCTTTGAATATATTGATATCTTTTAGATATCTTATAGATCAACATACTTGGGGCTTATGGAATGTTTCATAAAGAACGTTTTTATCTGTCAATCCGTATGTCACACATGTTTATCTTATATCTGTTATCTATAATATAAATTCCGACCAACATTTTTGTACCTGTCAATCATTCGTCCCCTACTAGTCGCTTTAAATGTCACAGAGCATAAGGAACGCAGTGTTCGAAACGAATGTTTCTGTGAGAATAAGAACCAACTGCGTACTAAGGCGGTTCACTCACTTGTCGTCCGTCGTTCCGTTTTTATAACGCATCGTAACGCATAGGTACGTCTGTCAGAATGTAGTGGTGCGTAACGGACGCGTGTGTCAAACGACTTGACCGTAAACCGTATTTGTATGGAAATAAGATGGGAATTCGAAATTTTCTTTCGTCTGACAGACGCATGCGTTACCTACGTTTCGTTAAAAAAACGTAACGACATACGACAAGTGAGAACCGCTTAACTACTAATTGTGCTAAAGAGATCAAATGAGAGATTATTATAATAATGATAATCGTTTTTTAATGAGGTGACGTTTAAGAAGTGATCCATACTAAAACAGAGAGCAGACTAGTTATAAGGAACACAAGAAACATTGCTTCTTACCATCGGTCTGTCCTCGGTCTTAAGTAAAAGAGGCATTCCTTTAATAAATAAAATCCCTGCGGAATAAAAACCTCGACCCCGAAGCGTAAAAACAAACGTTACGGTACAATGCATTAAACAACATGACCACTCATCTGTATTCCTGACAAAATGTTCTAGACGAACCTATCCTCAGTCGCCCGGGAGCCCTCTGAATTGCAAAATGCTGGGGCCATCACAAGAAATGGCATAAAAAGCTCCCGACAAAGATATAAACCCAGAATGGAAGTGTTACTTGCTTTGGAATAGACACTTTGAAATTCTTGATGTTTGCTGAATATAGGAAATAGTAGATCTGCAAAAACCTTTCATACGGTAAATTAATATGAAAAGATTAAGGTGCTTTAGTATTACGTACCCACATTACAGTACAAGCAATTACATCTATTATCATCTTCATCAAAGCAACTAGTATCTTAATTTAAACATTTCTCAGTAATAAACTAAAGACTTTTAATGAGGTATTTCTTAAAAGCTTCAGATTCAATACTGAACAACCAAAAATTATATGCACAGAAAATTAGACAAGACCTATACAAAACTTCAAAAATGTACCAACAATATACATAAACGGATCTTGTCAAAGGTTCCAATCTATCAAACAAAACGTTCTAAACTGCAATATTGGATATCAAGACTGCCACTTCTATACGCCCACACAACACTGTACATCTTCGTTACGCGAGCGATAAATGCACACCCAACCTTATTCCTCGATCGGGTGGAAAGATGAAGTTAATGCCGCTATTAGGATATCTCGGCCGTTTCAATAGTTGCCATAGAGTCGGAGATTTTGTCGGCTTCAGAAGCGGCGATGGTGACTGCTGGAATGGTTATTTTATGCGAGACGCCTTCTGTTTAGGTGTCTTTCCTCCGGCAAACATTTTATTTAAGGAAAGATTGTTTAGTATAGTAGAAACATTTTACTTTGCTTCTTATAAAACTATATTTAGAATTAGAAATATGTTATTTAAATGACGCCCGAGATGAAAAAGAAAAGAAGCGAAAATATGATGACTTCTAGAACGGAATTTATACTATTTGAAAAGAGCTTTGTATCCTATTACCTACCTAGTATGTACATTATTTTCGGTGTTGTACACTAGTGTATAACTTTTTTGTATACTTTACGTGCTGATTAATATTCTTCTTTTTCTTTTTCACAGGTAAGCCCTGAACATACCTATGCTGCTTCACAATAAACATCAAGTCAAGGTTTGCACACCCCAACCCATTTATCAAGTATAAAGTGCTCAACGATATTAGAAACGCCTCATTCTTACACACATCACGTCTCGCCAACAAATCAAATCCCTCATCAGCTTAGAAAGAAACAGAAGAAACACAATTTGTTTGCAGTGCAGGATTCGTTAAAAGGGTGGATCCGACGGAACCGTCACATTGTTTATTCAGCCCGGTTGTACGGAGGCCGGTCGTACGGGCAGGACGACCTAATCCGGATCGATCGACAGTTTGTCGGCATCAAAATTCGACGCAGCACGATTATAGTACTATCAAAATATTGCATTACAACCAAATTCTTGGTATTCCGCACGCGATAGCTTTTAATAGTAGGAATCTAGACGTCACCGGTAATATGAATTTGTGATACGCTGTTTGTTATTTTATTATAATTGTACATATTGTGCTTATCATTTTCTTGCTGTCTGCGTAAATGTGTAATCAAAATAGTTATGAAAATGTATCAAGATAATTTCAATAGCACTGACAGTAGATAAATATTTCAAAGTTCAATGGCCTCCTTAACTTAATATTTTATAACTACTTCCTCAATTTGATTAAGAGGCCGTACATAGTTTTGAGTAATTTTGTCTTGTTTCTTCAAATCTGTAGGACCTCGTTTAAAAAAACAGAATAAGTAACAATGTGTTATGATATGTTTTATTGAAGATTAATTCAATATCTAAAAATTGGCCCAGACAAATTATTGATTTTGATTGTTCAGTTTGTTTAATAGTTAATAACCTGAGACGTGTTTTAATTGTTTTCGATGCGTGACATTCGTATCATTATTGTTTACATGAATTTTAAAATATGGAGTGGTTTATAAAGTATACAGCAATGAAGACATTGAAAAGTGCTAAAAATTGGCCGAGGAGTTTTTAGTAATTTAATTCAAAAATTCAAAGAAAAACTGCAGTAAAATGGCCCTACTTTGAAGAAATTTTAAACGTATACAGCGTCGGATTTCTAGTACAATACAACACGTTATTAAAAAAATCAATTTACACATTGAAAAATAGATTCATGCTAACACATTAGCTATAAAAAAAATTGCAAATATGTATTTTATGAAATTTATCGAAGTTCTCCGGAATTATCAATTATATACGGGAGCGCAAATGCTGTTTCGGCAGACCGCGCGCCGCGCTCTTGGGAGAAGGACGTGTATCCTGCTGCGTCACACTCACGCACACATACAAAATTACGAATGTGTGTCGATCGCGCGCGTAGAGGACAGTAGATCACGCGTCACAGGCGGAATTATAGTGCGACCGATACTTTTTGATCCTGTAAGTATTTTTTTCAGTGCGGTATTGATTTATGATTGATTAAATTAATTGAACTAGATATTGTGATTTTACTTCCTATTAGAGTATAAATAACTTGAAATTTCGGGATTTTGCAAATAAATGGCCATTTTAACGGACTATAATGATACATTACAGATTTAACTATCCACACTATCCACACTAATATTATAAATGCGAAAGTAACTCGGTCTGTCTGTCTGTCTGCTACGCTTTCACGGCCAAACCGCTGAAACGATCTTCATGAAACTTGGCACAGAGATTGCTAGCATACCGAGAATGGACATAGGCTATTTATTATCACCATTCGAGGGTCTGGAGTATAGATGTAGACCACCAGGTGTACCATCAGGAGCCAAGCTAAACTATTAGAGATACAGACATGGTCCTAAAACAAAAGTTGTTCAGTATGATGGGCCGCTTCTTTTTACAAGAACATTTGAGGATCTGGAGTACCTTATGTAGACCACCAGGTCTACCATCAGGAGCCCACCTAAACTATTGGAGATGCAGAAATGGTTCCAAAACAAAATATGTTCAGTATGATGGGAATAACTTGAGAAAGGACATTGCCTACTTTTACCGAGGATTTTTTATCATTACTGAAAAATACCGCTGTGCCGCCGCCGTTTGCATCGTATGCACTACCTTCATTGTAATTAGGCATATCTACTTAGGTGATACGTTACCATGTTCTGAACTGAAAAGTATCATCCACATAACACGTTAAGTCGGGGATCACATTTGACGTCCGATGCGGCGTATTTTGTAAGTGTAAGGGAGTAAAATAGAAATTCGCGATTTCCTTTCGTCTGACATATGCGTTATGGATATGTATTGAAAATACACAGCAACTAAATAAATAATGCCCGATCTTATGACCGCGGCCGCGCGCATCGGCCGATCCGGCGCGGCGCGGCGCGCGCGCTTTAGCGGCGATGCGGGGCGGAGGGGGAGGGCGCGACAGGGTGCGGCTACCCGAACGGGTATACACGTGAGGGCAGACTCACGAGTGTCAAACCCACAAAATCTTTGTTTTCGCAAAATACAGAAAAACAAAAAATGTGGTATATAAAAATGTATTACAGTAACTTAAAATACCTTTTTATCTGTCTTATCTACTTATGCTGACCATTTTAGTGTTCTCAAATCGGCACCCCTGGAGTAAGTACTCTGTTATCTACTGACTTTTATATTCAATTTTTATAAATATTGGTCTCTCAGGCCGGATAGCAAATCTTGAATTGTCCCTTTAACAACAGAAGCAAGCAAGTTATCTCTAAACAGTAGAGATAACAACTGTTCTAATATCACTGTCACACTTACTATGAATACACATAGGTACCTACTTTAGAACTTCTGCCAAAAAAAACTATCTAACGCGGACGAAGTCGCGGGTAAAAGCTAGTAGGCAATAAATATAAATTCGGCGCTGTTAAGCGAAAAAAAGATGCTGGTACATGGGCATACCCCTGAATAGTAGTCGGTAATTAATTAGTTTCGATAACATTCCACAAATCCCAAAATTCTTAGTAGGTACGCAATAATTTTAAACTTTTTCATACAATTGCCACAAAAACTATAAATAGGATCAAAACTGATTGATCGAACTATACGCTGCCGTCCGCCGCTGGGTCTGCATATCGCCGCCGCTCGGCTGCACGATGACGCGTTCTAATGCTAATTACCTACTTTCGCCCAGCGCAATTTCATGTACGGCCTCTTAACGCCATAATGAGATTAGACACCTGCATAGGAAACGTTGGTCGCCATTCAAATTATAATTTGAATTATTATTCGCGGTTAATTAACACAATTATCTCTCTAATCGTTCACAATGCTAACTCATGAACTTGACGTGACAATTTTGCATTGGCCCCTCGATTTAAATTGGGCAGTGCCTTTGTCGAGTAGAAAATAAAAGCAGTAGGTCTAACAAAGTTGGCCGTTTTCACGTAGTGTTGCCTATCATCAGAGGGTCCGCCGTCAGTGCCTTCTCTTTCCTACCCATCGTGGTCTGTCCAGTTGTCTCTTTCACCCTCGTCGTGTAAATCGCCCATCTCATGTTTATAATAACTATGCAAATTGGAGCATTTCAATATTTCGCTTCGACGGCACGGATGCGGCTTATTGTAATTGAGTCCCTGACTTTTTTGTTTACGCAAATGGTTTGACGCTTCGACATGGGTCGGACTTGTATTCATTTGAATATTTTGTATCAAAAATGTAGCAACAAAAACAATACTAATTATTTATTTCATAAATTACACTGTTGCAACTAAAAAAATCTTATGATATCATTCTATTTATATCTTACTAGCAGTCTTCCTAGCGGTTTGACCCGCTGCTATTCATTTTCCCGCAGGAATTAGACATTTTAATATAGCCTATGTTCATCAAGGATAATGTAGGATTCTAATGGAAATATATTTCTTTCAATTGGTCCGGTAGCTTCGGAGCCTATTTAATTCAAACAAACAATAAAATCTTTCCTCTTTATGTTATTAGTGTAGATTTCATCTTAATGATAATTTTCCTTTCCTCTTTTACTGTTCGTAAGTATTTCAGTTTGTTTTTAATAGATAGGTAAGAATGATTTTTTGATTATTTTGTGCCTGGTAAATTTATTTGTGTCACCGGTAGCAAAATTTTCGTCGCTTGTCCTTCCATTTTTAAACGTTTTTTCTGCTACAAGTACATTTCACGGCATGCTTCGACGCAGAATGGGCACAGAAACATTGATAGAATACTCCTGTCAGCAAAGCATACTTTATAGTAGTAAACCCGCCGCAAAGTGAACGAGTTCCGCTAACAGCGGCTAGTACCATAATTATTCTGCTTTACAAAGCCTAGCTGATAGCTCCATAAATATAGGTTGTTGGACCTGTACTACAGGGTGCTAGGGATACTACCGATCACATAAACCACATTTTGTACTCATGACAACAAGTACAACTGCCCAAGGAACAAAAACGTCGTCTACTTCACACGTAATTATAATCTTCTCCTTAGAAAATGAGAAGTAAACTTTTCTTTATATAAATAAAGGAAATGCATTTCAAATATGATTAAAATATTTATTTTTTCGTAAAAGCTGACAGCAACATATTTTAAAGTAGAACACACTTTCGTACATGTACATCCTGTATAATCGCAACAAACGTTGCAATCCGGCCAGTGCAACTGGTTTATTAAAATCTGTTGCGAGATGTAAAATCATATCAATCGTAGATAAATAAGATAATTTGAGTTTGTTTTATTTAGTGGCTCGTTTCATAATTTTATTTGGTTTTGAAAATGATTGAATTGAATAAATAGGCTCATAAGTATAACTTATCTGCGATTCAGTGAATTGCACTGGTGTTGTCGAAAACTGAGTTTGTTTTAATGATTTTGATGTTAAATCCCTGGTACAAGTCCCATTAATAACACTGTTGTAAAAATTGCAGAACTGCTCACAGAGTTATTGTCAGTCTTAAAACCTGTTTATAATGCAAGTTTATTAGGAGTAACCAAATGGGTATAAGAGCCTTAAAAGAGGTCAAGGTAAGTACTCACTCATGAAATTCAACAACTTTCCCCATGGAGCAAAGGTTGAAATATTATAAAAAAACCTTCCGTAGTAATCTAACCAGCTGATCGGCAGTTTTGTATGGGATGCCCATTTTTTTTAGTCCAGTTTTTCAGTTTCATGCGTACCTTGACCTCCTTTCTTTAATACCCTTTTAGTTACTCCCTGTATACTGTTTGGTCTACCTACCTTGTAATGTATTTTATATTTGCTTTAATTAAACGTTTAACAACAAACTGTCCCAAAGTCAATTACAACGGCCCCGTAACAATATCCAAACAATTCCTTGCGATAACACACCCTTCATAATTTAAAAGTAGAATTACATTAGCATCTTGTTCCGACATGCAAGGGCATTCACCCTTGCGGGCTCTGTACCGGGTACTGTGAAAACATCCCTTTGATCTTACATTGTTCTCTTGACCATTCTACGAAAATTTATTTTCTCTTGCCCTAGGGAGAAGGTATTTTGTTTAAAGATGGCCCGCGATATAACATCACTCAACTCCCTTTGAGTTTATATTTTACGAACCGGTTAGTGAAAATTCTATTTCGTTGCACGCAAACAATTATTTTAAATTTAAATAAACCGAACGCATAAGATCAAAATATTAATACAGTCTCTACATTTCACAGTTGAATAAAACGCAAATAAGCGATTATAAAATATGAAGTTCTGATAGAATATTCGTTGAGTGTAGACAGAGCTTTAATGTGCAAATGTGAGTACTTAGCAAAACCAACGTACATTTGGGAGCTTTACACATGACAAAAAGTTGGAAGCGCTGACCGTTCCCTTGTCCTTTTAAAGATTAGAACTCCTAATCGTGTCTGAGTTGAACCTTTCCCTTAAAGGGGAGCTTGCGGCAAGATAAAGTACGTTCTCAAGTACTTACCTCTCCAAAACTCTGGTCCCCTTACCATTGTGTGGTGCATATTAAAGCGGGCCCAGCCTTTCTTATGAAGTCTTGATTGAAGTTCGCGATGCTCGCAGCCGCTTCTTGGGTTGAATAAATTCATTTAATTCTTCTTTCATGACGAAAGGTCTTGTTTATTCACAAATTAGCTTTAAATTTTGAGTACTCTTCCAGAATGCTAATCTGCTAATACCTAGGAGCATTCTGAAACAGGATTTAATAGTACAACTAATGCTAATTCTGTTGTTAGATTATGATAATGGGACGGCTGGTTATCTAGCTCAGCTAAGATAAGATTCGCACAGCTAAAGCTGTTCAAACAGTAAACTATCATTATAATAGCCAGTTGTTGTGTTCAATCCGTTAAACGTTCAAATTGATTTCTGTTGTAACATTTGTCAAAGTATCAATGGAATTATCGCTTGAACGTGAAACGGAAATTCTTCTTTAGTGATCGCTATAAAATTTATGCTCATCGTAAAAGAAGCAATTTATTGGCTTCATTTGAATTAAAGCTTAAACCGTGTTTAAATAATGCCCGGTCTCTTATCGTATTCCATCTAAAAACTAGGCTGTGTATAAATCAACGTGGTTACTGAATCAGCAATCGAATATTCATGTAAGTAACAAGGAGTTATTAACCGAACATCTAAACCCACTTCCAGCGAGAACTTAATTATGTAAATGGCGATACGTAAACCCGAGTTACGTAGGTGAATATACAACGCGAATTGTACTTTTCCCAGCATTCTCGAGAGAAATCGCTGTGAATCCTTTTTTACCTTCAGTACTTTGTTAGTATATTTGAATCATTTGTTTAGGAAATTTGTTGCGAGCTTTAAGGTCATTTATTCACTGTGCGCCATTGTTCAGGGCATTATTGATTGGCAACGGGTAAGACAGACAAGAAAATGAACGTTTTCAATTCACCGACTTCGATCCGTGCAAACGCTTTGTGTATGCGACATGCGATAGCCACCTACGAGTACATCGGGCGAAGCTTTTCTATTCGATCACGTTTGTACAAAAAAGCAATCTATGGATCGACCGCGGTGCCGTCATGGAGTATGTGACGTCTGACTGAGCTTGATTGTCGGTGTCTCTTATGCTAACGAAGCAAGGTCTATAAATGGATGGATGTGTGTTCTGGTGGGTTTGGTGGGTTGGCTGTAACATGAGATTTGCGGGCACGAAAGCCAGTGTCGCTGCGCTTCGTGTATTGGATTACCCGCTCTTTGCGGTTTGTGGAAACACTCTGCCACACCTTGAGCATTGTGGTTATGAAGCTTCTCACGGCGTACTATGTTGTTTCTTCGACGTGTCTAATCCTGGTACCGCTATTGTATTAAGCTAGAGGTGTGACTAATGCGCTTCT
Source organism: Tuta absoluta (assembly GCA_027580185.1). Classification (NCBI taxonomy): domain Eukaryota; kingdom Metazoa; phylum Arthropoda; class Insecta; order Lepidoptera; family Gelechiidae; genus Tuta; species Tuta absoluta. The sequence continues at coordinate 5,375,669 of JAQAHW010000004.1, forward strand.
TTCATTTTGCGGATGTTCGTAAATTAGTTTTGTTTTTTCCGCTGTGGATGTGCTATGACTGTGTATGTTGAACGTACTTATACCGACATTGTTTCCGCTGAACTTTGTACTCTATCGTGAGAAGAGAATGCAGAATTATTTATGAACTAATCTACATTTTATGATAGTCGATTATTCGGTTGAAGATGAGCAGATTTAATCTACCTCTAGATTCAACATTTAACGTAGAACTCACTCCAAGAATTTTAATCGTGCTTCTGTAAAAAATATCCCGGGACATAAAACTCAGAATCAAGGTTTAAAGTTGGTTGCTATAAAAGTGCAAAGAAAGCAAATTGTGCACGGAGCGTTTTGTAATTTATTCGTTCCCTAAAGCACTGCATCACTGAAGCCTCGGCTTGGTTGCCGCTGCCCGTAGAGTGGGCGTCACCCACCATTGTGACAAAATAATGTCGCCGCACTATAACCTTCTCCAACGAACCCCCACCGCCTTAAATTCCGCCTTAACTCCTTCGGATAGCGGCCACATTCAGACAAACCCCGCGAACAGATGGCACGCCGTGATAGCGCTGAATAATCAACGCTTAAAACGTCTGGAAAAGGAAGATACGGTAATGTAATATGAATAACAAAACGACAGAGATATATATCCATTTAACTCTTATTATTGCGACCAACAATGGTATATAAATTATTCGAGAGCGGTTAATTCTATAACAATAAATCAAGAAGTATATTGTCGCGAGCGAATGTTCAGTCAATGGCTGCGGTGTCTGTGGCGAGTCTATTTTCTGAATAGGCATCGAAAGGGTGTTGAATATAGGCGTGAGCAGTATTTAGTGTGGCTTAGAAGTGATGAGTTTTATTATGAAATAGTAATCTCCGTTAACATCAATTTATGCTCTCTATATTTGTTCAGATGTTTGTATAAATAGTAAGGTATTTTGATAAAGACGGTGTGTTTTATAACCCCCAAACCTGAACAATATTTGTAAGGATCTTCAGCTGAGGTACTATAAGCAGCTATCAGCACATCAAACTTTTCTTTTACTTATGATTCTTAGTAACTGTATAAATTCCTTAATGGGATAGGTTGATGTGGCGCTGATAGTACCTACTGACTTGGCGAGGAGTCCAATTTTCCGCGACGCTGGCTCCGTCAGCTGATGCAATGTGACGCGGTGACAGCTCGCTACCTCGCGGCCACCCTAACCAAGACAATCGTGCAAACATTCAATAACTTGCAATATTTTATGGAAGTACGTTAGTCTTATACCTACTGTACGCACTAAAGTCTTGTGACATGGGCGAGAGGCAATAGAAAACGCGTAAGAGTGTAAGAGACAGCTATGTTAGCTGAGTGCAATAGGATCCAAGGGCACCAATTCATGGCAGACGTTTTGCACGTTGATGGCAATATTATTAATAATTTGTAAATATATGATAAGATTATGTTTAAAAATCCTCCAGATTTCTCTTTTCAAATTCTGAAATCACTAAGGTGTGAAAAAATAACTGCCTCAATGGGTAAACTTGGCCATGTTAACATCTTTTCCCAACAGATCATACAAATTTGGGGATATAGTCCTCCGATACAAAGTTATTAGGTATGATAATATATTTTGTACCTTTCACACACCCATCTCATAACATCAGCCTATTACAGTCTTCAGCTGGACGTGAACTTCCGCGAAAAGGTTTAATCTCCCGTATTTATCATCCCTCATTTTATATGTCGTTCTATTTCCTTTCGAGAGTTGTTCAGTTTCAATGCCTGGTTCACCTGTATGGCAGTTATTTTACATCCTGTTGATAACTGTTAATCATTTCCCTGCTTTTTAAGAATAGGAGAAACAGATTCAAGACAGATGAATCACCACAACATTTCACAAGCTAGCAGGAAAAACCCCAGTCCTTAGGGACCACGCAAGATTAAGCGCGCAAAGCGGAATCCTAATTTGTGCCTTATTGACACACGAACTACTATGTTGACGTATTTAGAGCTATTAGCTTACTGAGGTACAAAGACGGATCGTTGGGCCTGAAAAACATTTCGCAAGAAACACCATTAGGTATTCGGTAGAGACGTTTAAAGCTCTCTTCTTTATGAATTCAAAAAGGCCTCTCGTGTTTCAACAAGAATCTATGTATTGTGTAAACGATACAAAGAATAACAAGTAAGTAATATGAAAAGAATCTAGAAGATATATTTCAGAAGGTGAAATTGTATAAGTGACCAAGATGATAGATAAGGAACAACTTTCCCCAAGGAACATTGGTTGTAATACGAAAATTTTGACCTATCATACAAAATTTCTGATCAGCTGATTTGGGTTACATGAGATTTCGCTATTGGTGATTCGTAAAATTTTATTCTTTATATGTTCATGTGATTCAATTTAAATCTACGCTATAAGACACCAGTACCTGCCCTAGAGCCGTCGTCGTCTTACCGGTAAAGTTAGTGAGGCTTCAGCTCAGCTGTCGCGTCACCTTGGTCGTTTTTTAGCGAAAGTTTATCCACCGCGCAAGTAAGTAGGCAATTTATAATTCCTTTTAGAATTGTTCAGTATATACTTTTTGTAATATTTATTTATATGAGACCTTTGAGCAACGCGGTCTTCCGTGTCGTCCCAAACGGGTAAGGAAGGCCGCGAAATATATTCACTAAACTTTGTCAGAATATTCACAAGTTATTATAGTTTTCTGTAAAAATAATTACCTTACTTTACTAAGATGATTCTTGATAGACAAAATATGAAATGAATGGTAGCCTGTGACGGCCACAATACAGGTTTGACGCGACAACGTGTGCCATGGTATCTATCTAGTTTTTATAAGAGATTATATGTGTGACATGCGGTTGGGGTAAAAAAGGCCTAGCATAATATGACCTTTGGCAAATATTTATACTATCAATACATTTTCTTGATTTTATGGCGTTTTCGTTATGATTTTTCCAAAAGATTTACTAATGGCTTAAGCATTATTTTCATATTGATTTATTTAGGCTATAATATACAAAATATTATCGAGATGCGATTATCTGGATGGAAATAAATTGATATTTAAATTCGCAGCTTTTCTTACTTTATTTATCTCAGAGACTTTTGCTTAAACTTTCGGTCTTTTATTTGCAATATTCCAAATACAATTTTATCAACAGGTTGTTATTAGCTCTCCCATTGTAATGGCATTGTTAAAAGCTTTTCAATTTTGAGATAACAAGTTGTTAATCAGAAGATAAAGTCCTTGTTTCTTAGTCTTTTGTCTCTCGGTTTATTGTCTCCGTAAGGTTTATTTAGGCACAACTGTTCATTGGAGGCAATAAATTTTGTTACCTCAACGGATTCAATTAAAACAAATTGTAATGTGAAGTAATAACGTAAATAAAAACATTTATGTTGCGAAAAGACTCGATCCAAATTCGGTTTGAAGCGTTAATTTTAAATTTTTATATAGTCGGTAAAATGTTATACTATTATAGATTGTCAGATGCATGCCATTTATAATATCACTTGCAATGAATAAATGAAATGAAATATAAAAAAATATCATCGGTCTCCAAAGTTGAAAATAAACACTTGTTTGCTAATCTGTCACTTAAAAAAAATTGTGACTCTGGATATACTTTTTAGACGTTCCAAAACAGCCGTTTACGCTGCCCTTCTATACAAGGGATATATAGGCGTGATGTGTGTGTATTTATTCGCAATAACAAGAATAGAATTTTGTCCTATTCAGTGTATTAGTCTAAGGCAGGATATACAGGGTGCGTGGCTTAGTGCCAAGGCAGCGGTTTTCGGCCCGGTGACTCCGACTGCATACATGTTAGGATCTGCACTGATTTATGGATGTTCTACTTTGACAGTCCACGGGCTGTGCGGGTAGTTCGCGATATACAAGGATTGTTCTTCGACAATTGTTTTCTTAGAAATAACTACACATACGTACATTGACAGCCACAACAGTCCACTGCTGGACTTGGGCCTCCAGTTAATGGGAGGTATAGCCGTATTTATAACGGTTGGCGAGTGAATTGGCAAGCGCAATGCAAGATGCTGCTGCCCATTCCCTTAATGAATCTATCCCTCAGTCGCTTACGATACCAACGGGTTGTATTGGGGTGAAGCTATTCTAAGTCGGCATCACATGGCTAATGACAAATTATTTAAAATGTGATAGCGTTTTCTAAATTTTCATTTTTACTGCGTGTTACCTCCCAAAATAGACTCGTAAAAAAATTTATAATAATGCAGTATATGAGTTACAAATGAACATTGCAGCGACAATATAAGAGAATAGCTGCTATAGTCAAAGAAAACAAACTAGATTGTCATGCTAAGATAGATATAACACGACCCACAAGCGTGTAATTGAGGGCAGACTGTGCTTTGACATGCAAATGTCGCGGTGACGCAACATGTGGCGCGTCTTGCCAGAGGGTGACCAGCCACCTTTATACCACCTAAGGCAACCTTATACCACCTAGAGTCAGCTTACACTGACACATGCCACCCATGTGCCCCGCTTTTAAGCGGGTCTCCCACTATGACGGCCTGACGGACGTATTTTGGACGCATCCGTCTGTCAGATGCATGAATTTAAAGATTTTCCATCCAAAAAGAGATTCGTGTATTGCAATTTTAGGCGATGGGCTGACAAACTGTCACTATGGCGATACACAATTTTCCGAATGACCCTCAAATGTTTGTCAGCCGTGGCGTAAATTACCTTTTTGCGGTCCGCTCTGCCTACCCCGCAAGGGATTATAGGCGTGATATGTGTATGTATGTCCATCCAAAAAACGGATACAATGGCACACTGTAATGCTGCGATTTGACCAAGGTGTTTGACAGACTCATCCGTCAGTATGTCATAGTGTGGGATTCACCTTAGTTCCTACTGCAACGTTGCCATATCGACTGAATTATCTTTCAGTTTGTTTTTTCATAATTAAAATGTGAAAGGTTTTTAAAATTCAGAGCTAATATTTTCAGAAAAAATATTTTATTACTAACTTTTTGCATAATATTGTAAAATATGTATAGACCTCTCATGAACATAGTGATTAAGCAACATTTAAGAAAAAATTAAGTAAGGGAGGTTCTTTTGTTATTAAAAAACAAAGAAAAGTTGTTTCGTTTTAGGAGAAGAATTTCCCTGAAAATATTTGCACCGAATTTAAAATGACTTACAGTTTATTATTATATATAGGTAGTCAAGTTATAGGTAACTTACAAAAAATTTATGAAGGTATTTGATATAATTAACTACTGCAATAATGTTTTTCCTCCTACACGCAATTGAAAGATGAGGGTTATGTAATGAAACAAATTATTTTGTACATTTGATTATAAGCTATAGATTTACGTTACTTTTGCATTGCATTAGGAGTTTGAAATTCACAATCAGAACGCGAGTTAACCCTTCGCCCACCGTTACTCGAAAATTGACAGCTGTCATTCACGTTGTTATTATTGACAGCTTAATTCATTAACCGGATCACAAAAACCAACAACTTGTTAAAAATGTGTAGCTTCAGAAATATAAAACCTATGCGCCGGGAATAAAGCACATTCATTTTGGAAAGAACATTTCATTCGCGGTGTTATGGTTTTTGGAACAGCTTTGGCAGCGACGGGCGCCTGTCACGCTGTCACAAAAAACTGCTTCTCAAGTTACAAACATGTGACAATCGGCTTGTTGGTAGTAAACAAAATTCAGATTTCAAATTGGAATTAATCGCACGGGTGAATAGTATCAACAACACTGTGAACAAAAATACAAGTTTATTTTGATTAACTCCATAAACGATGTCTACAAATATTAAAATCTGACATTGAATGATGTTGAAAATGAACATTGAATGATGTTAAAATTGAACGTTGATTGATGTGAAATTCGGTTAAATACAGGATTCGTGTGCTTGCGTCTACGCGTACCGTAAAAAGCTTTCGGCCTGGTACCGAGTGCGCGGAGGGTTCGTTTCCGATTAAAGCACCTTGTGTATCACCCCTTTTTCCACACTTTATTGTGTCGCCCTCGTCTCGATTTTTCATAGACGTCACTCTCCCATCCGCTGTTGAACGCACTTGATTTGCGAGGCACGTATACGTCACAACATAAAATTTTCACCGCGCCCGCGTGGCCTTCAACTTTATCTCTTTAGCAGAGGGGTCGTTGTGGCCGCACGTGGTGTGGCGAGGTTGTACTCAGACATTCTCATCTTAGAATATTCTGTGGGGGTGCTGTTTTGCTGTTCGGTGACATCGTTCAATTCACCTTATTGGGAAAGCAAATCGAATGATAGTCCAAGCTCTCGTGTTTTCGCGTCGTTAGCAATAAGGCGAGGGAATATACCGACGACTGACTTGTCTGGTCGCATTCCGAGCGAGAGGATTGATTTAAATGTCCGATTTGTTATGCTATCACGTATTTGTATCGGGCTTGTAATTTAATTGCTGTGCGAGATGTTTACGTCCTCCCCCGTCCTATTTATTCGCCTTATCTCAGAATGAAGACAGTGCGATAATTGAGGAAACGAATGTCTCACATTTAAACTTGACTGATATTTTTATTACTTTTAACTTATTTTATTGTTGTCTTGCTATCCGTAAATGATTACTTATTATTTCTTGTAGAATGTTGAGTCGATGTTTGACTCAATGATCCTTGGTATCAGAGAACTCAAAATAGGCAAAATTCCTACCTGATAATTTTGTGTTTGCCCGCTTTCTGTAAAATAGAAGCGCCTTGCACTACTTAACCAACGAGAGAGCGAGCGGCGGGACACTAAAAAAATTATAACCAATAACCACAAATTACTTAGACTAGGCAATAACAATATTGTCTAGCGGGATCGCCACTTAGCCAGCGCAGGCGGTTTGTAGCAAAGTTAGGTACTTTGCTTAGCCGATAAAGGTGTATTGCTCTTGTGAAAGTTTAAATAGGTTAGATAGCTTCTAATAATTACTACAAACTGCTGTTTTTATACTAAGTTTTACATTGTGCTTGTAAATGTAATTTGTATCATAATTTAAAAACGAATCGAGTAGGTAGAAATTAGCAAAGAATATGTATGGTGTAAGCGAAGTACCTATCTACTTGTATCTGAGTAGGTACTTACGGGTAGGTATAAATTAGTTATTGTTTGCCTTTACCTACTTAAATATGTTTTGAAAGCATGTCAAATTGCAAATAAATATAACTTCTTTATGTAACTGCATAGTAGCTTTTAATACCTACCTTTTATAATTATTTCTACCTCCGACCGTATTTAGCTTCCGGTACATCGCCAGTACTGCATGTGAACAGTGGCCAAAAACAGTTGCACCGCTTTAGGAAATATTTATGAACGTTGCGGCAGTAAAGGTATTTTTTTGCGCTAGAGGATATGAATTTAATTCTAACTAATTTTGTGTTTAGGTCATCTTTTGTGCATGCCTTTGGTTGTTTTAGTCTAATGCGATTTTTGTTTAATATTGGTATGGTAATTTTGAGATTACATTTACCTTTTGCCTCTATTTCTCATTGGCATGAAACGCCCTGACCGCCAGCGTACCTATCTGAATTCAGTTTACAGTCACAACAGTCGGCATTGTCGAGTCGAGTGAACGGTTTGATCTTTCAACTGCACACAAGCAGTCGCTATGCAAATCTGCCGCAAAACCTGTGTGCGGAGTGTGGAGCCTAAATTACGCAGAGTGCGGTCTTTGTGCGGCAAGTGGTCACTGGTCAGTGAATTGTGGCAAAACAGCCAACTGGCAGAATTCTTTGTTTATGCGTCGGCATGGTAGCGCATTTCGGTTTTTGCGGTGGCCTTTGTCGACTCCACGCTTCACCCAGTGAACCCTTGTCCGTATAACTTTGCGATACCTAATTATGGTGCGGGTATTTTCAGTAGCCATCGGGAGCATGAGTTGCCAAAAAGGTGATGATCAAGCAGGAAGTCTTGGTTTTTAGTTTTTACTTCGGAATATTTTCAGATTTTAGAAATGTATGTCTCACCCGTTTTTTTAACTTTTGCTTTGGTATGGCAACGAACAAATTGCTCTCAATTTTGAAACATTGATTTCGGATGTACAATATTCTCAAATTGAAATAGCAGGCAACTCATAGGCACAGTTGGACAACTCAATTGAAGCTCTGCAACAAAGTGATAAATAGTTTGAAAAGCACCCAACAACCACTGCCGCACCTACCTATCATCTCAGAAATATTGCAAATACCTTAAGGCCCGTACTTACCCACTTACAGCGGCTCGAGCTCATAAAAATGTTCTGAGAGAACGGTGCAATATTTAACAAAGGTACCCGGCGACCCCTGCCTCGATTGAGTAAATAAATCATAAGTTCCTGTTGGCAGCGCCGACCCGTCAAAACTTTAACTGGAAGAAAAAGTAGATGTAAGTACCTACATGGAGTACGTTTATGGTTAAAAAAAGCAAAAAATACATCACTCGAATCTCATCAACTAATAAAAATATAATTTGCTGTTTTGATTTTAAGAATTTTCATTACTTTTCGTAGATTTGTTATCTGTACCTTTCTCAGGCGGGTCTCCCACTTGGCATCCGTCGCTGCCTATTTTTAACGCACCGTGACGCATGCGTCTGTCAGACGAAGTTATTGGCGAATTTCAATCATTTTCTCAAACAAATACGGCTATAACACTGCGTTTACGGATGCGTCTGTCAAAAGACTTGACAAGACAGCCTTATGGTTGCTAATAAGTAGGTATAGGAATATCTTTCTGGTGCAACTCTTAACTCTGGTGAGAAAATAACTGAAGTAGCAAAGGCTTTGGAGCAGTAAAAATATTCGTAGGTACCTGAACAAAACGACTTAGGACTAACGACCGGACACGTGGCAAAGTCCTAAAGTCTGGAATGGCTTTGACGGGTTGTCGACCTTTTTCAGTCCGTCTGGATCACTGAAAGGATTATACGTAGACGAAGCACGCGTCTTATTAGATTTTGAGAGTTTTTAAGTCTTACGGGTGAACAGTAATTTTGGACTGCATGGGTTTTGACAGTTGGCAACACGGTAAATCTTTCATGTCGTTGTCATAACCACGTCAGAGATTATAATAAAACGAAGAAGTGCTATAAGACACTTTATAAATAAGATCATGTCGAACAAATTTCTTCTGACAATAGACCCTCAGGTATTCTTTACACTAGAAGCAAGACCACTAAATCAACATCACGGAAGTAACTAAAGAATAAAATAAATGTTCTGAAGAACAAACAAACGTTTCTTATCTTATGATTGCTTTCTTAAACTTAGCAAACTAAACAAAGTCTGAAGTCGGTAAAAAGTCAATATAAGTTACCGCTTCTCCAAGACCAACGGTTGTCAAAAGCATTGCCCCGTTCCGTTCCCTGCGGTACACCAAGGTGTTCATTATGGGATAAATAACTTTGTCACTGTCACTGACAAATTGCAGCTGGGATCCCTGCAAAAAATTACTCACGCCAATTTAGCCCGCTAGTTTCATCTTTTAATTTTATTTTGTTCGCCAGCGTCGAGTTGTGAAAAATAAAAATGAAAAGTTTCGAGCATTTGGCTGAAAGCTTTGTATTTAACCAGTTGAAATGTGAATTTCGGCACGATATGGTCAGCCGTTACGTTTGGATTGTTTTAACAGTTTTTAACGTAGTAGGCTCTTATTTATATTAATATCAGGTTACTTTATAATTGCACGTTGTAACTGAAATTTTATATATAATATTATAATCTTTACCATCCTAGGAGGCTAACTCCACTAAACGTTTTAATTTTTTAAGAGTTAATCATATACCAAAAAATACATCAATCAAAGTGACACGAATAAAAACAAACGACCTATGTCATGTAGTTGACTTATTGACTCCTTAAGGCGAGTGTACTCGTGAACGACCTCGACAGTGGCGCCACTTCAAAAAAATCTTTATACAAACAATCTATCAGAATGTGCGTTGCCCAAGTGTTTAGTATTATCCTAAAGTAAAATAAGAACCCGCAGACTCAATAAAATATTTTCTGTAATTGAAGTTATGGCAATAGATACCAAAAGTGGTCGTTTTAGGCACTTTTTATTATAACTTTAATTACAACGAATATTTCATTGAGTTTACAGGTTCTTATTTTACTTAAGGATAATACTAAACACTTGGGCAACGTACATTCTGATAGATTATTTTTGTGGAGTGGCGCCACTGACTGTCGAGGTCGTTCACGGGTACACTCGCCTTAAACGCAAAAGCAATCAAAAGCGCAGATGTAGCCTTCCTTCTACCGTCCGAAATTAATCAACGCACAGCGTCTCTCAGGAGCCCAATTGATATTATACAAACGATCATATTTCATACCGAGTTGATTGATTTACAACGGTTCAGATGGTTACCGCTTTCCAATTCAATTTATTGTCCGCGGTCAAAGGAAAGTACCTTACTTGCCATTGGTGTAAATTCACTGGAAACGACTCGCAATAAAGTTGCGTAAAAATTTAATTTGTATGTCGGGTTTATTTGGTTTTGGTTGTAAAGTTCGGTCTTTCGATGGTCAAGGAAAAATATTACTGTTAATAAAATCTGTAAGTACATTTATAATTACAATGTTTCAAAGAATTCAAAGGCAGTAGAGTTTTTAAATTAAACAAACTTTGACGTAAAACATTGTTTGTAAATTACTGTGCAAAGACAGACTTCAGTGAATAAATTAACTTCATTTGACAGTTTCTGGTAATAGCAGCACTTTTCTACGATACCTACTATAAATTTTAGCTACAATATTTTGTTTTATACGGGGCAGCCGCCGAGTATGCTAATAAACTTAAACTACGACGTAAAGTGCTACAAATAATGCTTATAATTTGCTGTAATACGTACATTAAGTAGGTACAGTAAATAAAGGCTTATTACTCAACGATTATCCAACGGTTCACGTACAAAATACACTTTAATGAAGTTTACCATTACACTGGACTTAATTAACTGCTATGTTCATGTCCAAGTTAAAGAGCTAAAAAGCTCTGCTCGTTCGTATGAATAAATGTGTAAAATTATAACGAGAATTCGAAAGAGCTAAGTATAAAACGGGATTAAATGGAATACTTTTCTTTTTTTATATTTAAGAAAATTGCTCTTGTTGGTGGGTTAGAGCAACATTTCACTGCTGGATAGGCCTTCATAAGGCACGATCTAGCGGAGGGCGCCTAACGCTACCCTTGCCGAGGCGTGACAGGTGACCATTATTCTACAGCTTCTTCTTTTACTTCCTCATATCCTTTTGATCTTTCTGTAATTTTATTTGCTGTTCGTTCTAGTCAAGATTTTATCTTCAAAATTTTTGTGATTCAAATTGCAGTACACTTGAATAAATCTATCGATGAGCTATCGACTGCTCAGGTCATTGGGTCACGCTGGTAGTCGAAAGTTCTATCTATCCAACTACTCGTGTTATGTACGGGCCTAAATCTACTTTATTTAGGTTATGGATACTTTGATTCCTATTGAATGGAACTTCCGAGACTGATTAGCATGTTTATTATTTAATTTCATTTAGTGTTTTGGTTACTAGTGCAGCTTTTGGTTGAAATTACTTTCTCGATTGTACTCAATGTTTTCGACCTATTTTTGAGGGCTTAAAACAGTAGAAAAATATCTTCAGCTCAGCAATGAAATCTGGATAATTCTCAATTTGAATCAATTAATTTAAACTAGAATTGGAAATCCGTATTTCTTATTCAGAACGAATTTGCATTCCCTACACCTTATAGATTGGCAAAGCTTGTGGTCACTGTCACATAGTAATTGCAGCTCTCAAACGGAAAATTGTATCTCTAGACGGGCTGCAAAAAAATACTTTGTCGTCAGAGACAAAAGCAATCGACTGTACTTTGACAATCCAACATTTTTCATGGCTCTTAAATGCCACACTTCGCAAAGGTATTAAAGAGTTACCCGAAAACACAATCCTTTACGTGCAGTCGATCAAAATACAGGAATTGCCTGCATGACTCGTCCACTTCAGCGGCAATCCATCATTGCAAATTGTATCTGAAGTCGGTTGTTATTTATTTGGAAAGAATCATCATCATTAAGCTGTATGATGTCCTCATGGAATTGCTGTGGTTTAAGCGAAAGACTTATGCGGGAATTTTGAAAATATTTCGAGTTGAGTGTTTAACATGTACATAGCTTTAAACTTAAAGTATAATAGCTTTTCTTCTTCTTTGCGTGTCGAGGACGAAACTAAATTTCCTTTGACCAGTATGTAGCCACATAGCTTTTGTAAGTAATGTAGCTTCTTTCATATGCTATTAGTACATTTTGCGTATTTACAAAAAAACATGTTAATTAAATATCTCAACGGGATGAAAACGTAGCTAAAATTATCAATTTGTTGGTTTAACTACTAGTTCTTTGGGGTCAGTCATCAAGTTGGTGTCCCACACGACAACCAAACAGCAATTATATTTAAAACTTGGACCATTTCCTAAATAGCAGACTCCGCAAACTCCAATTACAACAAAATTTGGTGTTGCCGTCACGTAATTCGGCCGAGATCACTGTAATTTTGTATTTTTAATAATATTGCGTCTCAATTGTAACTCGTATATGAGTCATGTTGTTGGCATTTAGATTGGCTTCTGAGTAAAGTGAGAAATCCGACAACTTTTTCGGAAATACCTGATTGCCTAACCTAACAACGAATAAAAATATAATGATCACATTATTGTAACTACACAAAAACATGATAAAAAAGGATTTTGCTTGGTTTAACAAACCAGCCGCTTGCCTGAAGTCAACCCTTTTTTAAACGTCAACCTTCTTTTGAGGATTTACCAACACCATACGATTGACCATGTTCGGCCCCTTTTACAAAGTGAGTAGACTAAAGATGGCACAGGTGGTATTCTTAGCCGCTTCCAGAGTCATGAATCAAATTATTAAAAAATTATCTACACTACCTACGCATAATCACGGTCGCCTCTACCCTCTACACCTTCACTTCAAGTGCATTGCATGCAACAAAAAAAAAATGATTGACTGATTATGCAAATGCCGTACAAGCTTTTGATAAACATGTCCACTAATTAAAAATCAACACGATTACAATCGCCTTAAGTCGGATATCAAACGCGCCTATGTCATTGTTATTAAAATATGTACTTTTTGTAGTTTGATGAATCATATATATTTTTATTATTATTAAAAAAGATCTTATGGAGACAATCTCGGCTTTGATGATTGCTGATGTAAATACAACTTGTTAAATATATTTATTCTTGCGTATTTAATATAAATATTCCCGAATATCATGGAATTTAATAGATATAGATGATATCTTTGTAAAAAAAGTACCTGGATAACCTAAGGTTAAAAAGTTCACCTGAACGTCTGGAATATCAGACAACCTTCACCCAATGTAACTATTCTTCTCAATACCAATCCCTATTTAGATTGATAAGATTAGTACTAGACTAGTACTAAACAAGAGAACGTATAGTCAGCTCGCGGATATATCGCAAAAATCAACTTTTGGAAATTTGCAAATGAAAAAAGAAACACCGTTGCCTCCGTATTACTTACTTTAGTTACTAGATAGTTTAGCATTATTAGTTTAGCTTAGATAGGTACCGTCCCAGCCAGGCAAAAGCAAGTTTTGTTAAGGAGAGACGCCTACGTATTACTTTACGTATATAGATGGTAAGGATACGACAGTTCGCCAGGCAAATCTATGATATTGCATTAAAAATATCTTAAATTACCTTATGTTAAGTATTAATAGAACATCTATCCCTATAAATACACAACTTCCTAATTATTTTGATAAATTGTCCTGTAGAACATTAGAGTTTTACGTCAGTAATAAAGAGTTTTATAATGAAATTAATATCAAAAGTTTACTAGTAAGTCACTAATTCAGTTAAACTTATCAAAAAATCTTCCTAAATGGCACATTAGTCTATCACATTATACCTACACTAACCCCTATTCCATAACATCCCTTGAGATGTGAAAACCTATTATAACAGTAATATATCTATTACACAACGTATAGGTAGGTAGGTAGTGAATACACTCGTACTAATGATTAGATCGAAATCCTTTGGGATTCGAATATTATTCCGCTATTGTCGAGAGTTGAACACTATTTTCAAAATGATAATACCTAATCTCTCACTGAAATCATAATTACTTTCATAATTTAGGTATATCTATCTACTTTGTTAATCTATTTAAAATAGAACATACATTATGATGCTAATAAATTTCATTTGTGTTGTCCAATGTTGGACACATTATAAAGTTTAAAGGTATTATATTCTTTATTGCATAGATTAACTATGTTTAAACTTATAATTAAATACATAGGCGAGCTTCTCATGATGAAAACAAGAGGAGAGGAACAAGATAAATACAATTATAAAAAAAAAATAACAAACTAATAACTACCTAATACCTAGGTAGGGAGTATTATAAGCCAAATTATATCTTATGTATATTTATTTTGTATTTCATGGAACCCTTGATTTTCAAAATCTATTTCAAACGTAATGTTTATCAATTTTCAGTCTACATATAATGTGAAAAGTATGGCATCATGAGAAAATCCAATACGATACAGACGAATCCTTTAGAAGGATACGAATCATAATTAAAATCGGATTGTACCGGATATGCTCCCAGGAAACATCTCCCTTGACTCTTCTCTACGCTATGGAGTTTTGGAGTACCTACACAAGCATACATATCCACAGCCAGAACTATTGGCTGCCTTTTCCGGTTGGAGCTGCCATCATCACCTTGGACTGTCCTAATGGCGTAGTAGCTAGTACCCCTGCCTACTGCGCGTAGGGTCGTGGGTTCTATACCCACACAGCACCAGTATTTGTAAGTTACCTCTTAAATATTTTTGTTAAGTCTGGGTGTTTCTATGTATTGTGTGTATTTATTTACAAAAATAAGTATTTATGTAGTATATCGGTTAACTTGTTCCCATAATACAAGTTTTGCTTAGTTTGCGGCTAGATGGTGCTGTGTGAAGTTTCCAAGATATTTATTTTACCAAGCGTGGCAGTGGCGTCGGCGAGCGTAGTGTAATGTGTTGTATAGGAAAAACTGCTTACTATTTCTTGAATGGTTATACCTTAGTCGCTTTTTATGACGCCTGGGTAGGAATGGGGTGATGCTAATCTAAGCCACTCGTCCTCTCAAGGATCTTCGTTAAAGACAAGCTAATAGTAATTAAGCAGCCACAGTCTTAACTGTTTAATAATCTAATCTATCTTCCCAAAAGCAATCCATCAACCTAAAGTAAATTATACTTACAATGTTGCTCAGCACAGAGTGAGGACGTGGCCATAGTAATTAGGAACTTTGCAATTCAGAAAATGATTATAATTATTATATTTACAGGATGAAGATAAATTTTACATGTATTTTGATTTTTATCCACTCTTGTATAACCTACTACATACACCGCCACAACAGCACACTGCTGGACATGGGCTTTCCCCTATTGCGGGGTATTGTCATACTCATCACGCTTGGTGGGCGGATTGGCAGCAGCATTCGCAAGGAATGCTGCTGCCCGTTCCCTGGACGAATTTTCCTGGTATAATCTACTAAAATTGGCGAAATATGCTCCACATTGAATATACTTACCGTCTTACTTACTTAGGGATCCAAAGTCTGCGGCTCAGGGTTCGAAAGTGGGTCTTGGCCTTCGACAGGAGTTACCGCCACTTGTCCCAATCCTGGGGCCGCTTCACGCCATCTATCGTTTGAAGGACATCGCTCCAGCGCTACCTAGACCCGAGATAGTTCATCTACCGTAGAATATACCAGTTTGCTTGTGTGCTTATAAACTCGGGATAAATTCATTGACATAAAATCTGACTCAATGACATTAGGTCAGTTAGTGTGAAAGGCCAATGAATTTTGGTTTGAGTTTAAAACACACAACCTAATAGGTAGGTATTTATTGACGATAAGAACATTAGGTACATAGAGACTGAAATAAGGTTATACCATCGAATACGGTTCACCGGCGGCCCTCCATTACCTTACTACTGATTGGGATAAATCAGTTACGAACGAATTACTTATATCCGTCGCCGTCATGTCGTGGAATTCGGCAGATTATAATGTGCCTGGACATCTTGTAGCACAATTTCAGATTGATTTCCTCTGATTTCATGCTTGCTCTATTTTTGTTAATTATGAAGCATCTTCCTAACTATCACTGTCACGACGACCGTTGTGGCGCAGTGGTAGTGCGACTGCCTGCGACGCAAAGGTTCCGGGTTCGATTCTCGGTGGGACACTCACATAAGTTGATATTTATCTCTTTGTGAATTTGTTCCCGGTCTGGTTAGGACATTGCAGGGTGAACCAACTGATTGTCCGAAAAGAAATGGTTTCGTGCTTCGGAGGGCACGTTAAGCCGTCGGTCCCGGTTGCTGTCTATGATTTCTTAGACGGCGGTCGTAACACAACCATGTCAGAGGCCTACTAGTGGTAGTAGGCGGTTGAAAAAACTCAGGGTCCATCGGGTCGTTGGATGACTCGGTGTTCCACACGAAAAAGAAAAAAAAACTACATAGTTTAAAAAAAGCCATTTCCTGTGTGTTAGTCCCTATGTATGCTTAGATTCTTAAAACTAGGCTACGGATTTTGAAGCAGTTTTTAAAAATACATAGAGTGATTCAAGATGAAGGTTTATATGTGTAATACATGTAGGGAAAACGTCAAATTTTCACGGAAAAACGGTTAGCAGCGGGCGAAACTGTAATGTAAGAAACAATCACATGCCTTAGTTACTTCTACTCTTAAAGTGTCATATTTATTCTATTATTATAATTTCCCCGTATTTTGGACACCCTACCAAGCCGGTATTGCACGGAATGGCTAATTAGGATAGTAATTAGAGCATCATTAATGCAAACCATGTGTTGTCGCTTTGCTCAGCTGTAGGTAAATAAATTTATTCGCTTATCCGGGTATTTCATAATATGCGCAACTTAAGGGTTTAACTGCTACATATCGTTATTTTTTATCCCAGCCCATTTAGACTTGCTTGAGTTCATTAAAATTTCGTAAAAATTAAAATACTTTACCATATTTATACCCGAAAAAGGGAAAGGTAGGTAACTAGATATAAGTACATTACCTTTTACATTAATGATGTACCATTAAATACCTACTGTCCAAAATTGACTAGTAACTTTTTTAATTATTGACAATGACACAATAAGAAAGAATGAACTTCATTGCCGTATAATATCGCATTTTTGGAATAGGTTGTTTTATATGAAGTCCCACACTTATTCCTTACACAACCACTTATAGGTATTAATGCGTACTCACCATATGGAAACACGGCCCCTAAAAGCCCCTGAACTATTCCGCTTTCCCTTACAAGAGAAATGAATGATTAAAGTGCTCATATGTAGCGACCCCGGGTTCGTCACCCCTGCCTCGTGACGTCAGAGGGCACGTCATAATCCGCTAGCCGAGAGCACAGATTAACATTTAAACAAGTTTTATGTAAATCTCTTGAATACGAGATCCAGTTTTTTTTCATCTCTACAGCTACTAACTGCAAAATGTATGACTCTTGGGAAAGAAATTTGAGATTCTTCATTTCAAAGATTACTACTACTATATCAGGAATTGAGTTTTGCACAAATATATCAATGTTTTACGCAGATTTTTGAAGAGTGACTTTGAAACTACCTCCACAATGGAAGTACTGCGATTGCTCGCTGTACAATCTACGGTCTATGTCTATTAAGTATTTGTAACCTAAACTACGATCTACTATTTTGCATAAGGTACCTATACTAACAACAAATTTACTTATCCGCTCATTCATTTCTACAATAATGCTTCCTAAATTAATGTACATAATAAGTAGTATAAAACTTTTACAACCCCATATACATGGCAATTACCCTGCTATATAAAGTAAGGCACCACCCTAACTTTGTGACTCCGCCTGGTCTTTATGTCCTGGCTTTAAACCTAAATGGTGGCCACTACCTATTGTTTTACATTTTGCTAGCAATTTGTATAGATACCCACCCTATTGAATACACCCTACTTTTAACTCGCAATCAATACGTTATATATACGTCTTTTAAAGCACGCAATCAATACTTTATATATTTTATTTGATATATAATCCGACGTACTTTCAGTAAATAAAAGCTAAAAAACGATGGGCTCTAAATTCCTCGGAGCAAAAAAGAAACACAAACTTTGAATCCAATCTGTATTGGAAACTACTTAGCTCGACGTTTAAGCGCCTTCCAAGTTTCAATTCCCGAAATCCCTTAATCAACTCACAAGGTACTTACGACCTAATCTTATCCTCGGCCCATTACCGGATATCAGATAGAAAAGGCCATTTTCAGTCCGCCAGTTCATTCGTAGACAAGTATCGCCCGTATCGGCGTCTGACTGATTGAATTCCGCCGCTCCGCCGGCTCCTTGCTCCGGCGTGTGAAATAACACGTCAGTCAAATACTGGCGATAATAAATTCAATTTTCCCTCTCTCCGGGATGACGACCGGGTAGGATTAAACGCGTCCCATTCGCCTTTTGTTCGCCACAATTCCTCTCGTTTTGTTTTTCGTCGGTTGCCAGTTTATCCGCCCGGCGCGAGTGTTCTTTCATTTAGAACGCCTATGCACGAATATACTGTCGGCTTTGCGTACGTACGTGCCTACATGAATCATTACGTATATCTTTTCCGGATTATAAAAATGTGTTTTTGTTGAAACTGAAACAACAGTACCTTCTTTACAGGCATTTTTAAATTCCTGTAACAAAGCGTCATATTTAAATGTTGTAAAAGAAACTGTTCCAATTTGCTTTTGCTCGAAGTACATAGTTGCATAAATTCAATTCTGTGCCAGTAATACAGGCTTTCCCAGAATTCGGTTCATGCAAAATGCAACATTCTATTAATACTTATTAAAATATACCATTGCTTATGTTATGTACACGATATTTGTCTTAGGATCACTATTTTTATTTTATACTTACTGATATAATACTGCACTTGACAAGCTCGCATGAATTAGATGTAGTTTGTTACTATAATAAATAATAGGTACCCGTAGTAGGTATCTATCGGTGTTATTACAAAAGTTAGACGAGCTTTTAAACACACACACACACACACACACTCATCACGCCTATAATCCCTTGCGGGGTAGGCAGAGCGTAAACAGCCGCAAAAAACGGCCATTTACACCACGCCTGGCAAATGTTTGAGGGTCATTCGGAAAATTGTGTATCACTATAGTGACAGGTTGTCAGCCCATCGCCAAATATTTTTTTTTAAACACTGTTTGAGTTATTTACCTAACTTGTAAAAACTGTTGGTATTCCAAATAAAAATTTATTTATTTATTTATTTTTCCGTAGGATTTGAAATCGTCAAAAAAGCTTAAACCATGTCTAACTCTTTTGTAATAATACGGTATGTGTTAGAAATGACTGTCGTTTGTTAGGTACAATAACAGTGATTAAAACTACAATGAACAAGCTTATGAAAATTAATAATTTCTGAGATTGAGCCTAGCCTATGACACTCGAGATAATGTAAGGATTCATCCGATACAATTCCAATTCGAATTCAGTGGTTAACAAGTTTCAGACCTTTAGAGAATCGTACATATATGTATATATGAAGTCCAAAAATATTACACTTCTTTTTTAGTTGGACAGTCGTAAAACGATACAGTATTAAAAAGTTATCGTCAGTTAATAAGCTAGGCAGAGTGCTGCAATAACGGTTCAGTATCCCATTATTGGACGCACCAAAACGAGACGGCGCATGACGACGAGGCGGGCCGTTTGAAATCTATAGTGGAGTCAAACGCAGCCTTACCTGGAAACATCTTGATACCAGCCTGACAATTCAATACAACGCTTCCAGATAAGCCCTATTACAAATACCACCTGACATTTTGAACGACACTGCACATAAAAATCTTTGTGGGGAGTCCGTACCGAAATGGAATGCAATAGAAAGGTATTGGTTTTCACAAAGTTGAATTGGAGTCATTTAAACTTTTAGAGCTCGCGAGTGGGCTAGTCTAGAGAAGGCTATAATAATATTGTATGTGTTATTATGAGGTCGTTGGTTATATTGTTGCTACTGTTCTATTCAATGTTGCGCTAATACCGTATCGAGTCAACGATAAACTTTTGTCCTTAGCGAGTTGATTATGCTGACAACAGAATAATAAATCCTGCAATTTCCACATCGTTTCCTGCAACGATAAAAAATACATTTCGATCTGGGTTTATTAAATTTTAGAAAAAATGCAAAATTTTCAAGCGCAGGCAGGATTTGTACCTGCGACTTACGCCATCACAATTGTAAAAAAAAATGGTATACGTTTATTAAGACTCCTTACCACTAGTTTACTCTTCGACTGGCTAATATTCGCTCAGTTTCGGCAACATATTTGACTTGTCGACGGTATATAAACATCATTTTGCCGTGTAATGCCGGCTTGAAAGAGCATCACCCCATTTTTTCCCCGCGAATTTTGTAAGAGGCGACTAAGGGACTCGAGAGCTTTATGAGTATTAAATATAGTGATAAAAGATTTTTCTTAAATGGCCCTCAAATTTTTGTCTATAAATATTTATTTTACGGCCGTTACGCTCTACTTACCCCGCAATGGTGGTATAATTTTGTAGCTGTGACGTACATACAAAAATACAGTATTTCATTATCAACAAAATGAAAGCAACACAATATTAAACTTTGCATATTAATAAACTAATATTTTAACATTTACTTCTCGTAGTCGACTCATTGTACACAAGTTTAAAGTCACTGAAATATTTTCATGATCCCTGTTGAATAAAGGGAGGGAAATTCAGAGAATCCTCTGGGAGTCTGCCGTCTGGCTTTATGATTTCTGGGATTGAAAATTTTACAAACTTTTGTGTTACTCGCTGGTTACAAAGTGTCTGGGGTTAGTTTTTGTTACTGCAAGTGCTAGTTTAAGTTACGTTGTCGTGTGGGAATGTGATTTTAGTTTGATCATACCTATTCAAATTGACGTTAAAGATTTTAGGAAGCTTTGATCAAAATATGAAAAGGTATTTGACGGAAATGATATTAGATTAAAGAGGTTTCAAAGAGGGTTACCCAAAAACAAAACCTCGAAAATAAAATAATCGAGAAATCATTGTTTATTTAAGATGGGCAGTTTTAACCTTGCTTATTTATTAAGCTCCGCAGTTTCAGGTTTCTTCCGTGA
Source organism: Tuta absoluta (assembly GCA_027580185.1). Taxonomy (NCBI): domain Eukaryota; kingdom Metazoa; phylum Arthropoda; class Insecta; order Lepidoptera; family Gelechiidae; genus Tuta; species Tuta absoluta. The sequence goes on from JAQAHW010000004.1 coordinate 5,396,954, forward strand.
CTTTATCTTCAAAATAAGTGTGAAATTTGTGTAAAATGATACTGATTTTTATATTGCATGGACAAAATATATACGCATAGGATATTATAAAACGGGCAGAGCTGAAAGACTTATCCGACCATTATTTATAAACTCTAAGTTAAAGCTAGTTTTTACTTTACGAGGGGTGTTCAATAAAAAGTAATAATGGCATATAATCTCCTTGAACAACAAAAAAGTAAATACTGGCAGGTAAAGCCCAGACATTAGATACAATAAAAAAATAAAAATTACTGATTTTCTTTTCTTATTATAAAAATAGAAGTCATTTGTTTTTGTCGTGTCGGAGCGTGTTGCGCAAAATGGATAAAATTCGAGCCCGCACACAAGTCCCGAGTTGCGATGACTGCTATCCAAGATTCTGGATTTGAATTGATGAAACATCCTCCATACTCACCAGACCTTGCACCTAGTGACTTCTACCTGTTTCTGCGGTTAAAAGAATACCTGAGAAGTCACAGATGTGCCAATGATGAGGACGTGATCGCCGCCGTACATGATTTTTTAAGGGATCAATATTTTTTTAAGAAGGGAATCTTAGATTTAGAAAAACGATATACCAAGTGCATACACCTCAAAGGTGACTTTGTCGAAAAATAAAATAATATAAATAAAATATTTCTGCTTCATACTCATTATCACTTTTTATTGAACACCCCTCGTATCTTTACTTGGCAGGGTAGGTAGATTTACTGTTCTGAAACTTAAGTATCAACAAACGCTTTACCTACCGATTCTTCTGTTAGCGAAGTACTCACCTTCTTATAAAACCTATTTTACTCATCTATTTTAAATAAATAATTTATATTATATATTTTGTTGTTTCAGGTAAGAAATTCATCAGTTCGCGATTAATTATGTCTTCCACAGAATCATGACAGTATTCAGACAGTACAAGGTAAAATTTGTGAATAAATTATATCGTTTCACAGGTTCAGCTGAATAAAGGTGTCTATCACAATATATACATACAAAAGCCTAGTGCAGTGCGTTTAAGTTGCGTTACTAGGTATGCGTAACGGATGCATCGTTTGACAGTTGGCGTTACGGTGCGTTAGAAATTCGCAGCGACGGACGACAAAAAGGAGAACCGCCTCAATGTGCGAATTATATCGTTGATAAACAACTTTTCGTTTTCGCTAAGTTTAGTCATTACCTAATTATGTATTGTTTAGTTTTTGTATAACTTTGGAAATTTGTAATACTGTTTTGTTTATTGTACCTACCAACCTATATATATTTAAAATGTCTGTTGCGGAATGGTGCCGAGACAAACTTTGAAAGTTTAACGGCCCCAATTAAATTATTTACTTTGTAATGTTTCTTTAATAAATGATTAATCTATCTAAAAAAAAAAAAAAAATGTGCCAGAGCTTAAAAAGTTATAGTATAGGTACTGTGCCTAAACCTTTATTTTAGTCTTAACTTTCCACAGATAATGACGCGCCTGAAATTCGAATTGAATGAATATGACATCGTGATAGCACTAGATTTCAAAATCATAAGGTTTTTATTGGTAAACTAGATTAAAAGGTTAACTTAAATATTTTTGAGGTTCTTGTATTTAACAGTTTTAGTCGAATTTCTATTAAAGTACAAATATATGCTTTTAATTGTTAATTAATGCGATTCCGTGTTATTGCAACATAATGAAAAGCTTTTTGGATAATATTCTAGTGCAAAATTCTTACATTCAAATTGAAACATGCAACGACGCGAGTGTGTAGGCTTAAAGGATTACTTCGACGTGATTTTTCATTGCAACTTCAATGTAGGTTTCAACCCTTAGCGGAAACAGTGATTTGACTTTGACAAATGACTTCGTCCCTTACTAACCCTTCTAGTTGATATATCTACGGTAGATTCATTCGATAGGGATAATCGCATTCAGCTTCCATTGGCGTGTTTGCCGGTGGTTTATTAATGAGGATGTAGTAAAAGTTAAATGTATAGTAAAGTTGTTGGTCGCCGCTTGTGGTGCTATGTTTGTCACGATGATTATACACATTATACTTGTGAGGGAGTCACCTTTGAAGTTTCGCCGTCGTGGTCGGTGGTCCACACTATAACTGTAATAGTCTCTTCCTTTTATTTCTTACCTCGCGTGCGTTTCCGTCTGTGTATATCCATTATGAGATCTTTGAAGAATGCATAAAATGATCGTTGAACGTTTTATTGCTCTATCGTTTCAATATTTTCAAATAAATTTTGATATTTAAATTCTGATAGCTGAACAAATTGAATGGAAATGATGCAATTCTTGATTCTATAAACTTTTGTTTTATTTTAACTTTCATATATAAGTAAAAATAAGGTGTAGGTAGGTACTTATTAGGTATTACCTTAGAGGGCGAGAGCAAATGAATATTGTCATATACTTCAAAACTCATATTAACTTATATGGATTTGAGCCATCGCGCAAGATTTTATGGTAATACTCTGATTTTAATATCTAAAAGCGTTGATACGTTTGAAATTCGAGTTGCATTTTCATAGCGTAATAAAAATTAAGGTACCATTATCTACGTCGTAATTTTATTAGACGAATGCCAGATAGGCGGAATACCTTTGACCTTATTTCTTTACGCAAACACAACATATAGGGTGAAATTTTACTAGTGACCGAAAGCAAAAACTAAGGACGGGCTGGTGATTATGAACAACTTTCCTCAAGGAACATAGGTTAAAATATGAGTTTCCACAGTAACTCAAATCAGCGGATCCGCAATTTTGTATAAGAGGTCCAATTTATTTTTTCGTATTTCGATTAATGTTCTTTGAGGAAAGTTGCTCCTTATCACCAGCCCGTCTTGAGTTTTCACCATCGGTCACTTGTAAAATTTCACCCTATACAAAGGTGTTTCTTAAAATACACATGGCGCATAAATAGAAAATACTTTGCCTAAACCCAGTGTTCTACAAACGAAATTTCTAAAGTGTCTGTTATCTGCCAAGGAGTGTGAATAAACTAAATTTTTAAGATTCCCTCCGGACGGCGTTTCTTCTGTAGCGTCTGCTGGAATACTGGTTTTATTTTACAATAGAGCTAAGAGGGTTTAGCAATGGGGACGTCTTGGGGACGTTTACATGGCTGTAACAATGTTATTCTACGCCTTGACAAGCTCACTGGCGGAAAGCCCGGCGATCAATCATCTTGAAGGGCTGCAGTTTGATAGGTATATCGATATATTTTGAGGAAATCTGCTTTGATACCGATTAATAGGTACCTGAAATTCAAGATATTGTCAGTTCCTTAACATATTAAGGATTTTATAAAAAATACTTTTACCTACATTTGTATTTGCTTACTATATTTTACCACGAGTCTAAACTTTAACTGCTCCTCTACAGAACTAGATTAATTTTCTGATGACTAAAAATATTATTTTGAACTTGACCCATAACGATCAGCTATTTTCAAATATTGATATTGCAATATGGAATAGTTCAATCTTGATATAGCCGGAGCAATACAAATACCAATACCATCGGAATAGTTACATCAACTTGCGTTACTGCAATCAACGTGAGGCGCTGTCATATAAAGACATCACTATGCCTAAGCCCCTTCTCTGAGGGGCTTTAATCGGGATAATACATGTGTCGCATCTTATTACCAATCCGAGATTGTGGCGAGAGCAAACAGGTCCTGCCCTCCGACTCGAGTCAACATGATATCACTTTACCGACCTCTTCGACAAAGTGTATTTGTATTGACAAAATTATTTTCATCTCCACTATATCCTTATACAAAGGGCGGATTATTTTATGGTGTACACAAAATTTTCTCATAACAATAATGTGATATTAATGTAAAAAAATACATTCAACGAACAAATAAGGCAACATTAAAGAATATTGTTATTAATTTCAGAAGTAGCTATGGGTAAATGAAATTTTGCTTCCATTTTCAAATTGGATTGCCTGCGTAATTTAAGATAAAAGGAAAGTACCTAGTAACTTATTAATATAGACAATTGTAAAATCACAACTTTGTTAATAAACTATCAAAGGTTCGTAAACTGTACCGATTGCGACCGCCATAAAATAAAACGCGTAACTTCTCTTTATAAGAGTGACAACAGTAATAAATTCCATACTGGGAACTCGTAAAAAGTGAACCGTATACAGTTGTCAGCGTCGCGTAGTATTTAATGTGGCAGTGAATTAGTCGCTCTTAACTTTCGAATAAATAACAGGGAGAAGACGAAATGGGAACGATATGACGTGGTTTTTGTTTTCATTCGGCGTTTGATGAATGCTTAAGAATCCGGGGAACGCGGAGATCTGCCTAATTTATTACTATTTATCATATTACGTGAATAATGATTACCGCGACGGTATTTTGTCCAGTTTATTCTGGCTAACGAACGTAATTGATAGCTTGGTATGACAGACTATTCCACGGTGCTGCTTAATTGTTACTAGTGTGAAGAATTCCTTAATTGATATAATAAATATATGGCTTAGTATGCTCGCGGCGCGTTTGTGATAAGGTGCGGAGATTAAAGGGTTTATTATTGGCCTAGAGTGTATTCTAATTGCCATTAGATAAGCCGTTAATTAAATTTCAAATTCTTGTGATCATTGTTTGGGAATAGATATAGTTATTAAATCTACTTGATTAGGACGTCTGCCTGCGTTACACTACTTAAGTGTTTATAAGCAGAAAATTCCATTACTATAAAAGTTTTCGTTTATATTCACTTGTCATGTTTCAAATTAAGGTTCGGCTGAATGCTCGCCCAGCATAAGCTCAGAGACAAAAACATATGTGACACACACAGACTCAAACCACTGATGCGGCGAGACTAAAATTACTGTCTCAGTTTCCGTAAGATGAATTAAATTTCTTAAAAGTACTAAGGTAATCATCAGTCTATGAATTGACGCTATTATAACAAAACAACTTTTTCGAACGTCAAATAAATTGGCGGCAGCTAACTTAAAAAGAGGGGAAATATTGAAATGATTCTAAAATCAAAGGCAGACATGATTTCTTTTATAATTTATTTAAAAGTGGAACATTTACGTTGGATATCGATTTTAGACCGTTTTGTTGAACAGACACTACAAAATATATACATTTATGGAAATAAATAACTGTAAAGGTAGCGTGTGTGTCGTCAGTAGAACGCTCCCCAAGGATTCTCGGCGGGATTGAATCGATCCTTGATTTGTTAAAGTGGCCTCAGAGCCACTTATTGCCATCAGAAAACATATTATAGAGTGATATTTTACTAGTGACTTATAGCGAAAACTCAGGACAGGCTTGTGATTTCTCTCTTCTCGTGTGGGACACCGAGTCGTCCAACGACCCGATGAACCCTGGTGTCAGAGTTTTTCAACCGCCTACTATAGGCCTCTGACATGGTTTGTGATAAGAAACAGCATTCCCTCCTTTTGGTACATTGGGAGGCCCAAATATATTTTTAATATTTTGACTTAGGTACGTTTCTTATCACCAGTCGGTCCTGAGTTTTTGGTATCGGTCACTAGTAAAAAGCAAATTGAATTTATTTTCCGCATCTGTTACTCCTTTTATATTATGTCTACGGAATTTGTCGAAGTTTATTCAAAGCTTTTTGGATACTGACCTCTCTCATTTTAATGAAATATAAGATAGCACTAGGTAAGTTATTTCTTGAATAAAAATGTCTAAACCCTTTTAACATTTGTTCGTTGAAGAAGCATAAAATGTATTGAATCACAATTTTATTATCCACTAGCAGCCCGCCCAGCGGTTTCACCCGCCGCTAACAATTTTCCCCCGGGAATAAGACAGTTTAATATAGCCTATGTTCATCAGGGATAATGTGGGATTCTAAAAATCTTGCCTTCAATTTGAAACAATTATCGTTTTCAGATGGTGGTGGCGTAAAGTTACATGCCGTGTGATTAACCTGGCCAGCCCTATGGCAGTGCCTATATTTTTTATCCCGCCCGAGCCGGTTTTCTATTAGGTCATAACAAAATTGTAATAAAAAAAAACTAAAATTTAGAATGACGGATCATGACGTCAATAAGTGATAATACTATCCTTCATTGAATAAAGAATTTCAATTTCAATTAAAAGTAAAAGAATTTTTTAAATCGGTCCAGTAGTTTCGGAGCATATTCAATTTAAACAAACAATAAATAAAATCCTGTTCCTAATATTAGTGTAGATTATATAATTATTATTTTAGTGTAATGCCGGCTTAGAATAGCATCACCCCATTTCTTACCCGTGGGAGTCGTAAGAGGCGAATAAGGGACTCGAGGGTGTGTATTGCAATTTTAGGCGATGGGCTGATAACCTGTCACTATGGCGATACACAATTTTCAGAATGTCTCTCAAATATTTGTCAGACGTGGCGTAAATGTCCGTTTTTGCGGCCATTTACGCTCTGCCTACCCCGCAAGGGATTATAGGCGTGATATGTGTATGTATGTATTATTTTAGTGTAGATTTTTTAATGCATTATTTAATGTTTTTAGTCGTCTTTTTATACCGAGTAAGGGACAGCCCTTCGAATACTGATAGGGTGCATGAAACATAAAACTGGACAACTTTCCCCTAGAAACATATGTCAGGAATCGCCAAAAAAATGACCTTCCATACAAAATCACAATCAGCTGACTGCATTCACTATGAGAAGTCAGTTTTTTTACGTTTCCTGAAATATGTTCCTAGGGGAAAGTTGTTCAGTTTCATGGTCTGCATGTACCCTATTAGTATTCTGAGGGCTATCCCTGACACCCTTTAATACAGTAATGATTAAATGTAATCATTACACTGGTACGAAAAATGTGGCGTTGTTGGTACATTTTTAAATGAAAAAATAGTTATTGTGGCATAACTGTAATAGTTACACATATGGTATCGCGGACATTATTGTAGATATTGATGTCCTCTATAAAACTGTAGTACATCACTTTGCTCTATAGTCAATAATTTCCACAGCGTACGCGATATAAGATATTTTTTTGGTACATTTTTCACACATTGGGTTACATTATCGAAAATTTCACGCGGATCCCTATTTTTTTCTCGTATAAAATATAGCCTATGTTCATCAGGAATAATGTAGGATTCTAATAGTGAAAGAATTTTTAAAATCGGTCCAGTAGTTTAGGAGCCTATTCGATGCAAACAAACAAACAAACAAACAAACAAACAAACAAACAAACAATCAAATCTTTCCTCTTTATAATATTAGTGTAGATAACACAAAATGCGTCACAATAACCTGAACGTCATTCTTTTTCTACACCTAAGTCTACACCTAAAGTGCCTTGGGGTTTCTTGAAAATCGGTATATTCCGAAATTCAACAAATTTACCAATCTGAGCGGTATTTATTTCTTAGTAACATTAACCTAGTTGCGACTTTGATTCTTCTAAGCGTCTGTTGTCGTAAGTCATTGTAGTTAACAACACGTACGTAGCGTCAAGTTTTCTGAAACAGTTGGAGGGTTATTGTGCCATTTTCATTGATTCGTACTAACCTAACAACAACCTAAACTAATGTTCACTTTTGAATAACTTCAGAATAACCTCACAATATTTTGTAATTACTGTATAGAAATAATTATATGACTCATCAGTTTAAATGTTTGATTTAAATTTTATATTCTACTATATGTTTATTAGGAATATATCCTTGTATTGAGTACAAAGAGTTGAAACAATGATGACCTAAGATATATATAAAATAAATAACCAAAAGATAGACCTTTAGTCATCTCCTAAAAATTCAAGTCAGAATTACTCCAAAGCACTAGCTCATACTAGTCTACCGCATGTAAGATGCGAATGTAAACTGAAATAGGTTTTTACGAAAAGAAACTACTTATCTTCGTGTTAGCTTTCCGGTCCATCAAATATTCGAAATTTAAAAATCGAAAACATAAAAGAACAGGCAGCATTAGAATCTCATTGCTCGAACAATCACCGGAGGATTTGATTTACGTAGGCGGCTTATCTGCGATGAAATCCCGACTCGGAGATAAAAGGAATAAATCACATGTCAGACGACCGACTTACGCCCTCAATCCCGCAGTTGGTGAGGGAGGAGGTAGGTATTCGTAATAATATGAATAGGAAATCAGGTGTCTATCATCATTGTGAAACATACACAAGTTCTGTTTGAGACTTTGGAGTAGATCAGGCGCCGAATTTATGTAATATGACAATATGTGCTGAAAATCTTTGATGTCATGTCCAATTTCTGTAACTACTCTAACTCAAATGTCTTCTAAGTGTTTTGTAACTTTTTGCTTATCTGTTTCACATAAGACATTTAAAATTGTAAAGCCATTATTTTGTGTATACGGTTGTATTGAATTCAGTGCAAATGGTTTTAGGATGAGTTCTACTCGTGAAACTGAACAACTTTTCCCAAGTAATATGTTACTTGTGGAAAGTTGATATGGGTCGAAATATGAGAAAAATAATTGGACATACATTAAAAGAAATTAAAGTGTGTCTCTTTGTATTTGTGCAGGTGCATTTTCATTACTTACGTATTTATTAAAAAGTTACATAGAAAAGTTATTTAGTATTATGAGTAGGACACACCCTAAACATATTTGCACTGAATTTAATAGGACCTTAAATTGTGCTATTTATTTTCGTACCTACTTTAGATCTTTTTCTATGCACAGTATTATCCAATGTTTTAATTTGAATATTTTAACGACTACTAGAGCTTTATGACCACTTAAAAGTCTGAATCGAGATTCGCATAAGTACTTCAGAGTAGTATTTCCAGGCTTTTTACGACCAGACTCTACATCAGAACCGTTTATACTACGAGAAAAGCTTTTAGTAAGACCCTAGTTAGTTTGTAATCTTTTAGTTAGCATTAAATAAGTATGTACTTAATACGCCGGAGATATTTTCTCCTTTTGACTTCGTGCTAGTATTTAGACCTAAGAAGCTTGCGGCATACAACAATACACTTGAAATGTAGATGTGCCTTACAACAAGTCCAATAGTGGTAACTGAAGACAGAACATGTTTGGATGACGAGCGCTGTATCTTCGGGACCATTTTTATAGAGATTCTACATTGAAATAAGATTTCAATAAAACTATGATTATAAATAAAGCTTTAAAAATTTTGTCTATCAACATTTGTCACAATACTCAAAACAAAAAAGTATCTCAAGATCTTTCGATGGAAAAGACTAGAAAACGACGACTGTCCAAACAAAGTTCTTTTTTACTGTTTAATTTACACAAACTATCATACTTGAAATAGGCTACTAGGCTGTTTTTACAACATCAGTAACAATAAATTTATGTCTCCTTGACTATTTTTTTCTTGGCTTATCTTTGCTTTTAACTTCAAAACTGCATTAAAATACATCATTTTTATTTTTATATTAATAATAGCTGCTGACTGTTTACCTGCAACTGTGGAGCCTCATCGCAATCTATCATGCACCTTACATCGTGCACTCTTATGTCAGTCTCTTGCAGTAAAGACGAGCTTAACTTGGCGACTGAGGAAGCCATTGCGGTTGCCAAATATTCGCAGTCAAAAATATGGCCGAAGGATCCATTGAAACGACGACGGAGACTGTTTACCAACTACTTTCAAGGGGGAAAACTATAAACGCAACCGCTTAAAGCTTGATCGATCCAGTAAAACGGTAGTACATCCATTTATAGTTGATCTAATCCGCGTGGTCTGGCTCCGGAGCAGATAAACCTGACATGTCTGATGGCTGATGGGCAGATCTGAGCGGTTGGATCTGCCGCCCGCGTCTTTCACTTTAATTAGTTACCTTTCGAAATAAAAGCTTTTGAATATTATATGTATAGGGCGAAATTTTACTTGTGACCTATACTGAAATTAGGGAACGGGCTGGTGATATGGAACAACTTTCCCCAAAGAGTTCGAAATAGGACGAAAAAATTGGACCTTTCAGTCAAAAATGCTGATCAGCAGATTTGAGTTACTATGAAAGCTCGAACAATTTTGCCTCATTTCGACCTATGTTACTTGGGAAAAGTTGTTCCTAATCACCAGCACGCAATCTGTTTTCAGTATCGGTCACTAGTAAACACCCTATATATACTTATGTACCCAATTTGCTAGGGGTAGGTATCTAACCTACGTATTTCTGTCAAATGCTAGCGCCCGTCAATATTTTTGTAGTTTGTAACACAAAAAACAAAATAATATCTTTATTTAAATTTGCCCTTAAAAATATGACCATTTCCAAGTACATAACAAAATGCTGATCTATAACAATAATGTAGAGAATGAAAATGTACAAAAAAACAAAATAATATCTTTATTTAAATTTGCCCTTAAAAATATGACCATTTCCAAGTACATAACAAAATGCTGATCTATAACAATAATGTAGAGAATGAAAATGTACAGTCATGAAATTTTAGTACACCTATTCGTCTTTTAAATTGTTTCCTTTATAGTTTTCGTTTACAATTTACAATACCTGAACTTATGATACAAAATTCTTTCACTAACATACGAGCGATGTTCCACAAACATAACGACAGTTCTGGAAGTAAATATTTTTAAACGGAATTAACTTTAATTTTCACATTCGAAGAAGAAGAATATACTACAAAAATTATGAAAACGTTGCTGTTAAATTTGATGAAATAAAGATGCCACTGAGCATTATTTTACTAGATGAGCTGATTTTTTAACTAAATTATGTAATATTGAAGAAGTTGACAAAATGAAACTAAGAAGGTTCTTCCAGCAACAAATATCATACCAAGCTACCCATTTAAGATTTGCACTAATACTGATTTTTATACGGGTAGTAAGGATTGACCGTGTTAAGTTGATCACTTAAGTGAGTACGTTGATACGCTGCAGATATTATGTAATCAATATCAAGAGTTTTGTACCCAGGTCCTTTTATGATTTCAAAAGATTAAGGACAGCTTTCAAGATAATCAAACAAACAGAATATTTTTAAAATTTGACTACATGTTTATTGACCTTTGAAAATTTATAGGTTTTTTTAATAATCCGTGTAACTTGCCTTTTTTAATATATTTTCAATGTTATCAATAAATTAAGCCCATTTCATCGAGGCCTACTTCTATAGAATAGCAATAAAGGCGTATTTAGTTACTTTTTAGGTGTTTATGTTGTTTTTTCTTTAATGAAGCTGTCGCTGTGGAAGTAATGGGGCTCGAGCGGTAGGCCAGGTCATTAGTGGCTCAACACTCAAGCCGATAAGATAAGCCACCCTTTGTACTTTTCGGCTTTTTATCGCAACGTCAAAATATTTTATGTCCTATGATTACCCGGCCGAACATAAACGCACGTAGTAATTATAATGATTGTTTGTGTGGGAAGCTATTTATTTCTGTTGAATGCGAAATAATTATAAAATTGTAGCGTTTTAATTTTAATTTCAAGTACCTACTTACGTATCAAGACATGGATGATTTTGATGGTTACCTAAGTTTAATCTGCCTGGAACAAACTTACCTTACCTTACAGTATTAATGTATGAACATGTTAAGTTTAATTTACTATGTTTATTTATAACAAACTAGAATTTTGTCAATTTATAGTGCACTAATTTTAGAAATTGTGTTATTATTGCTAAACTATTTAGGCGTATTAATCGTGCAACTAAATAATTACGGCAATTATCTACTATTTGAAACTTGTGTAATTTTGTTGCATTATAATATCTAACCATTAGGCCAAAGAATATAATATACAACATAAAATTAGAAATCTATACATAATTTAAATAAAATTTAAAGCAAAAGTAGATGCAGACTTTCCTTAAAAAAATAACCCAGTACAGTGACTATCTCTACCTGTATAGGTATGTGGTGAAATTTTACTAGTGACCGATAGCGAAAACTTAAGACGGGCTGGTGATAAGGAGCAACTTTCCCTAGGATACATAGGTCGAAATACAAATAAAAAGACTGAAACTCTTATACAAAATTGCCGATCAGCTGATTTGGTTTTTTTCTTGGAAAAAGGTGTTCCTTATCACCAGCCGGTCCTCTGTTTTCAGTATCGGTAACTAGTAAAATTTCACCCGATATACTACTTTACTGAGACTCAAGTTAGATAATCTCCATATTTTTTTTTTTAACTACAGATTTGTTTCTAAATTACGGGAACTTTTGAACCCGAAAGGACACCTGCTATTGTCCAAGACTAAAATTGAGGGCAATTACATTTCCCTCAGCTAATGCCCTTTTAATTTAACACAATTCCGTGTGCATGGGCGTAAATATTTCGTCAATGGGGTTTTTTATCAAGAACTACTTTAAGGCCACTTTACAAATGACGCGGACAAAATGACATAGGTAATGCTTTTTTCTCGATTTCTACATAATTACAATTATTATAAAGAACAAGAACGGTACGGAAATAGAACTTTAGTTATCATTTCGTAAGTCTGGATTCTGATATTAATCTGTATTTACTAACTATCCAATCTAGAATAGTCATATGACAACTGCGTACCTATACTCGAAGTTTAGTCACAGATTTTTCAATTTGTATAAAATCTCATCTTGTGTGGAAAGTTTCAGAAAATTTGGTGTCATATTGGAACAATCCGATATCTATACGTTAGTTACAATCCGATCCTTACTTAATCGGCCCCTGCCTGGTTCTTAGCAGATATAGGTAATATTTAGTTTCCCTGACGTCTTAGTGAAACGCGGCTATCGTCAATATTTGATAAGGATACATTCAATCTTCCTGGAAGCCAACACTTTGGGAAGGCAATAAGTTATCTATATGCCTATCCGTACAATGTGATTTGACGTGTGATGGAAAGCCTCCCGATATTCGCCATGTAATATGGAGATTACGATCAGATTGGGTATATTACGTGAAAATGAGTGTTATTTTATTTAGTAGGTTTTCGCGATTATTTGATAGCATATCCAATCATGATATAATATTTTGAATACGAAATAGCCCTGACTGGATAAAATATAAGATAAATTATGTTCAGGATAATACACTTACCGCAGTCTACGTAAATTCAGCATTATATACAGGCATGATCAGACCATGTGCCGTGTGATGCCGGATTAGAATAGCATCACCCCATTTCTTTCCCGTGGGAGTCGTAAGAGGCGACTAAGGGACTCGAGGGTGTGTATTGCAATTTTAGGCAATGGGCTGACAATCTGTCCCTATGGCGAGACACAACTTTTCGAATGACCCTCAAATATTTGTCAGACGTGGCGTAAATGTCAGTTTTATACGGCCGTTTACGCTCTGCCTACCCCGCAAGGGATTATAGGCGTGATATGTGTATGTATGATCAGACCATTAATTTGAACAACTTTTTATATGGAGGGTATGTTGGTAAATGAGATTTTGTTTTGACCTTCTACTTCTATACCTCATTCCCGATCAGCTGACTGACATTCTAACCTCGTTTCCTTCTTGTTTCAATCGTAGGATCGATTTTAAGTTGTTCAGTTTGATTATGCCTGCAGTTTTCGGTGTAGCGTCCCTTACTACCTGTACCTATATCTATACCGTGGCAGTTAATAGTTCTGTACCTTTAAGTCTCAATTATAAAATTTGTTCTATTAGAAATAAAAACACATTCTTTAAATACTCTTTAGCAATGTTTCCTGTAATTATGCCATTATTAACGTAGTCCTTAGTAGTTGCACGAAGACTCTTACCAGTATTATTCCGTGCACAACAGTAACAACACAACCAACTTATGACACCCTCCGCAGTTAGTTAGAGATATCGAACGTTCCTAATTACGGTTCGGGGAGTTTAGCCCCCCAGACCCCCAGCTTGGGGAGCGCGGGGGGCACGGATGTCCAAATTGCGTGATCACCAACAAAGGATACAACGGAAACTGCATTGAAGGAACAACTGAACAAGTGCGATGACAGGCCAAGAGGGTCCCTCATGAAGGAGATTGGCAAATTGGTCCTCACTTTTGGTTGCGCGCGTGACTTCGGAAATTTGGTTTTTGTAGGGAAAGTGATGAGCTTATTATTTGTCGAGCTTTCTTGGGTAAGGTATTTTTAGAACTGCTAATTTGGCCTTTAGGTACCTTATACCTGTATGTAATTGATGTACGATATGCTAAAGGATAAATCGGGTGCCTAAAAATGCTACACTGTCGTAAAGCATGTAAAATGACACCTATGAATAACACTGTTTCCATCCGTACCTTGCCTATTATTTGCGTATTTAAACTAAAACTTGTAAAATGACACTTATGAAGAAAACTGTTTCCATTCGTACCTTGCAACTTATTTGCGTATATTCACTCTCCGTGTGACGCAGCAACAAATTTAGTTTTTTGCTATGTGGTCTACTTGTGCAGATTAATTAATATTATATTTTACACACAATACATAATATACCTACGTGCCAAAACAATGGCTAATAAATAATGCACTAAAGATGCTATAAATTGTTCACCTCCCTTGACGGTGCCAAGCGATTCTCTTTGATGTCACAAAAGGGATAGTTCTATACATGCGTTATAATAATAATTATATGGTTACGGACGCACACAACGCATATTCACATTTATACCTACCTATAGACATAAAGTTTCGCTCTACAATAGTAATTTCGTAATATCCGGCATACATGCGCCGAGCCCTCTAGTGGAAGGGGCACCAAGTACGACAGGAGTCAAAATACCTACTTTATTTAGATTGTTTCTTTTAAATATTGAGATATTAACAATCCTGTGATCATGCCATACGACGTAAAACGTACTACATACATACAACATATTACATTAATTTTGAGTGCCTAGGTATCGGTTCATTTCCTAAAATATAACTCCTAAAATATCATTGAACTCTTGCCCAACTTTTTGTTATAAAAATTTAGATTTCTGCGACTTACCTAATTGTACACAGGTATGTTGCGACGCTAAAATGCAATTTGATTTTCACAAAACATGTACCTATTTTAGTAAATTTAGAAGTAACGAGCATAGTCAAGAAGATAAATGAAAGAAAGCAGAATTCTTCTAAACTTTTATATAAATTAACCGAAAGTTAATACTAATGATAAATTGTGAAAAGATAAGACAGCTAAAATTGCAACGTTGATTGATCGAAAGGAGCTGAGATTTGAAATTAAGATAAGTTAGATTTCATTTAGAAATCGCAGGGTGTTTTTGAAGAAATTATATTTCAATATGGGCCATATGAAATCTACAAGCTGTCAATTTTTTTAAAGTCGCGTCGTGAACATCGTTCACTTGACAAAATCGTGTGACGTTATACAAACCACTGAACGCTTTCAGCAATACCTGAAGTTCTTTATTTATGGGATAAACCTATGGTCTCAATAACTGTATGAAAAATCAAATTTTCAAAATCACACACACACACACACATCACGCCTATATCCCTTGCGGGGTAGGCAGAGCGCAAACGACCGCAAAACGGACATTTACGCCACGTCTGACAAATATTTGCGGGTCTTTCGAAAAATTGTGCATAGCCATAGTGATAGGTTGTCAGCCCATCGCCTAAAAATTCGATACACACCCTCGAGTCCCTTAGTCGCCTCTTACGACTCCCACGGGTAAGAAATGGGGTGAAGCCATTCTAAAAACCGGCATCACACGAAAGTGGTTCCGATGGTGTAAATATCATTAAATCATTTTCCTATGCTCTATAACCCACCACAGTGTAGCAAATTAGTAATTAATTGCCTTTCCACTGAATAAGCTGGATTCAATATACTGTGAAGCTTGGTTGGGGAAGGTAATCATCCACGCTTTTGTAATTAAGGACGAGGAATCAAGGTCACTTAACACAAAACGGCGGCAGGATGTTTGGTATTCAGCCACTTCCTTCTACTGATCTCCTAAGCAGTAAATACCTATTAATACAATGTGGTACAAAAGGTCTGTAAGTTTTTGTAATTATATGAGTGATAGTATAGTAGGTACTTTCATCTGTTCCGCGACTTGCTATTTTCATGGTAATTTCATACTTAATAAATAAATATAACATCTCTAAAATCATGTGCCGTGTCTTAGAATAGCATCAACCTATTTCTTACCTGTGGGTGTAGTTAGAGGCGATTATGAGTTACATGTAAGTATATTGCAATTTTAGGTGATGGGCTGACAACCTGCCCCTATGTTCTGGATAACCCTCAAATTTTTGTCAGACGTGGCGTGAATATTAGTTTTTTACGATTATTTAAGCTCTGCCTACCCCGCAAGACATATAGGCGTGATATACGTATGTAAATCGTGTCTTGCTGATGGTACTTAACAATTAAACCTTCCCTGTAATAAAAAAAATCTGAGCATTTTATCCTATACGTACAATAATACTATCGTAAAGAAACAAAAATTATACAATAAGAAGGCCCATGTCCAGCAGTGGACTGTTATGGCTGTCAATGAATACACGTACTACACAAAGTTTACGCACGGTTGATATATTATTTCCCCACAACTGATTTAAGAAAAAAATAGCAACCATGTATGTATCTCTGTCACTTGTCACCGATAAGAAGAAGACAACGGAATTCACTTAGGAACAGGTGGCGCCTGGCGCTTAATTGAAATTTAACACCTTGATGCCTCTATGTTAATTGCTATGCTTTGTTCAAAATCGGGTGCAAAAATCGTCACAATGATGGGTTTTGAATAAATAAGATAGTAAATTTTTTTTGAAGGCATATTTAAAAAAAAATCGACAATATGATGTGTCCCTCAAGCTGTAATCCTCACCTATGAAAACTTAACGAAAAGCAATTTTGGTTTTGTCAAAAAATAGTACTGAAATAGTGACAAATAGTGACATATGCAAGAAAATTAGTGACTTCATATTTCCCAAGATATGGGTATCGTTTGGTGAGGATTACAGATCGAGGCTCACGCTGTAATCCCAACTCTCGTGTGAGCAAACGGTGGGGTATTTTCACTTGGTCTACATTCCAAAAAATAGTGCCTAATTAGTGACTAATAGTGACAAAAGATGAGAAATAGTCGCCTTATAATTCCGAAGTTATAAAGGCATCTTTGTGAGGATTATACCTATAGCAATTTTTGCTGTAATCCTCACCTCATTTCTGCTAAACGCTTAGGTCTTTTGATTCAAATTTAGTATCAAAAAATAGTGCTGAAATAGTGTTCTTAAACTGCATTGATATTTATTTAGTTTATGTAGTAGAAGCAATTAAAAAAACCGTAAGAACTTCTTCATACAAAATGGTCAGGTACAGTCGCGAACAATACTTCGTATTGTGAAGCTCAATATAGAAGGTATGTAAACAAACAAATAGCTTTCTTTCAAGTTTTTCGTTTATATCTATCAGTATAGTACAAAAATAAATATATAAAAATGTATAGTTTGGTATTCAATAATAACAAGAAACATATTATGTGGTAAAATACATTAAAGCAAGACTTATGCACTAATAAATAAATGTATGTACATAGTTACCGACGTACGAGTAGTAATATATTGATAAACATAAGAACCTACCTACAGAAATAAATACTACCGACATAACAAACCAGTATTGAGCTTCAAGTACGACAATACGAAGTATTATTCGCGACTGTACCTGACCATTTTGTATGAAGAAGTTCTTACGATTTTATTAATTGCTTCTTCTACATAAACTAAATAAATATCAATGCAGTTTAAGAACACTATTTAAGCACTATTTTTTGATACTAAATTTGAGTAAAAAGACCTAAGCGTTTATCAGAAATGAGGTGAGGATTACAGCAAAAATTGCTATAGGTATAATCCTCACAAAGATGCCTTTATAACTTCGGAATTATAAGGCGACTATTTCTCATCTTTTGTCACTATTAGTCACTAATTAGGCACTATTTTTTGGAATGTAGACCAAGTGAAAATACCCCACCGTTTGCTCACACGAGAGTTGGGATTACAGCGTGAGCCTCGATCTGTAATCCTCACCAAACGATAGCTATATCTTGGGAAATATGAAGTCACTAATTTTCTTGCATATGTCACTATTTGTCACTATTTCAGTACTATTTTTTGACAAAACCAAAATAGCTTTTCGGTAAGTTTTCTTATGTGAGGATTACAGCTTGAGGGACACAATATGATCCAAAAAATTTTATCTATGTCAGTAAGCGCATAATTAACAAATTTACTAAGACAGGGCACAAACAGATATAGTTAAAAGATAAGAGTTTCGAATTAACTACGAAACCCTAAAAATGCTTTCAGTATAAAACTAGCACATGATCTTCTAACAACTTTATTTACAAACTATATTTACAGAACGTACAACAGCTAGAATAGGAGTCGTACAATCAATACGTACAACAATATTTGTTGAAACTACCCTCCGTCTCATAATCTTATTGCTTTGCACTCGCGCGGCGTCTGGTGCCAAATTGCACCGACTTGCTTTCCACGCGTCATTTAGCCGGCTCCTAGTCTATAGTCGGCTTCTAACTTCCTAGTCGGTTGTCTGAGAGTTCTATGCCTAGTGTAAGATAAATGCGTTGGGAGAAGCGATATATGGTTTGCGAGAATACCACGAAACAGAAATTGGTTGTACACATTGCACAATATTGAAATGAAGAATTTGCTGAATAAAATTGACTTATGGTGTTTATTTGTTATTAATTTATGAATTGGATCATTAATTCAGGTCACTTTTGAAATTCATTCACATTGAGAGTGTAGATTTCAACAGTAAAATAATATAGTTTTAATAGTAATCTTATGTACTTAATCTACACTTGAAATGTGCAATTATTTCAAAAGTTACCTGAAAAGACAGCTTTAAATTCTACAAATTTGTCTGATAATCTTCTTTATCGCATTAAGCATAAGCACCTACTTCTCACAAATCACTGATTCCTTAGTAAATCTCTGCCTTAGCACGGTACAGCAAACTCCAGAGATTTGGCACCCTCTCTGCTGAGTTGGAGCTTGGTACCTTGTACACTGGGCGACGTAACAATCTGATCCACACCGCATTGCCAAAATGTCGTCAACGTAGGTAGCTTGTAGTCTGCTTGGATGTCTGCTGGTGTTTGAAATTTCTGAAGTTTTATTACGATAGAGTGAAAGTTTTAAGTCAAATGAAGTTGTTTGTTTTTCGTACTAAAATAATGTATTTTGAGACGTAATCATTATGTATTTTGTTACTACTTAAACGCAAAAACATTGTTTTCTATTGCAATAGTGTGCACAAAATAAAACTAGGTACCGTTTACATGCAATGAAATTGGAATTGTTATATGTATCTATCAAATCGAAAGTCATGATAATTATAAAGTTTAATTGGTTTGATCACCATGCTTACCAGAATCAAAGACAAGCTTGTGAAGGTTGATAGTGAATATTGCATTTATCTCTACCTACGTATTTCTCTTGCTCCCGACGGCTAAGCGCTAAATATTTAATATTGAATGCGTCTGGCCGCTTCGACCGGTAGTTTTATATTCTTCCGAGGTGGATTCAGCAAAATTATATTAATGTACCCAACCCAGGCTTCCGCCTTTTATTGTGATGAAAACGTGGATATGGAATGAGAAACGTATTCCCAGAAATGTCGTCGTTTGACGCGGAGCTTCGTAAACATTTTTGGTTTCGTGAATTTTCGTTTTGCCTTTTAAGATAATTAATGTACTTGCTTATCTTTTTTTGGATATCGTATTAATGGACCAATGTTTATCATCGATGCTATACCTGGATATTCTAAACTTTTAATGTTTTACAATATGATTGTTCTAGGGTCGTCTAGCTTCCTACTGACATGCTCAATAAAATGAGAAACATCGTACGAAATTTAATTACAAACGTATTTTTTTCTTTAAAAAGCGATGAAATTGCTATTGCAAGAGATCGGTACTACTACTATTAGAGCTAGAATAGTCAAGTGCTGAACATGTTCCTACCTCTATTACTTAGATTGGTACTTGTCGTGTGCAGGATTAGAATATGATCACCCCAATTCTAGTCATGGTTGTAGTAAAAAGCGACAAAGGGATAATCATCCAGGGGATGGGCAGCAGCGTTCCCTGTGAATGCAAACATCTTGCAGTGCGCTCGCCAATCTGTCTGCCATGCGTGGTGAGTATGGCAATAACTCATAATAGCTGGAGGCCCATTTCCAGAAATTTACATTTGTAGTTGTTAATGTTAAATCATCTTTTAGAAGTTGTTTGGCTACATTGGATTTTATTTTTTGTTGGTATAATACCTTTGTCCATATAATGATACTGTAACTACTAAATAATTCTAACACAAAGAGTACTCCACGAATTACTGTTTGAATTGTATGACCAATAATTACAGCATGGTATAGGGTTGCGCTGTTGCGTTTTACACTCGGCCATAAATTATCATAAAGAAATATTACCATACAGCTTAACTAATATTTTCTTTTTCTAATGGTGTAGTACTGAGTTTCATAAATTCTGTTTCTCCATGTTCCTAAAAAGGTACTTCAATTACTTGCTATAAGTGGGTATCGTTAGTATTTCTCAGAAAAAAGACAATCTAGTATTAGAGCTTCTATCTTGTTTGCATACAATTATTTTTCAAGAGTTCGGTTGTATTCATAAGTTAATCGTTCATTCCTAGGTTTATTACATGACCTTTCTTTGGCAAATGTTCTGAGCGTATCAGGCAAAATTTAATTTTAGACACGTGCCGTGTTATTACAAAAAAGTTTGACATGGTTTTAGCTGTTTTGAGAACGTCAAATCCTATGGAAAAACAATTCACAATGCCTAAAAGCTCATCTCAATTGTTTGTAATTAGCGAGCTGATACGAGCTTTTTGACAAAGTTTGAATAATTTTTGATCCGCTTTTATCTTGGTAAATTTTACTCCGAAAGAACAGTCAGGTATAAATACTAGTAACTATTACTCCTCTACATAGTAACAACTATGCTGTTATTACTGTTTGTTTGATCAATGATATATTGTAGATACATAGTTACATAGTACACCACATCGCTTGGAAATTGAATTACCGTGTAGCGATAAAAAAAAACAGCGGTTCTCCCACTTGTCATCCGTCGCTGCGTATTTTAGACGCACCGTAACGCATGCGTCTGTCAGACGAAAGGAAATTACGAATTACGGCTACAGTGCGTAACGGATGCGTCAAGCACCAACAAGCAAGTAATTAGATCGGTCTGACAGACGCATGCGTTACGGTGCGTTAAAAATACTTAGCGACGGACGACAAGTGATCAATTCTAATAATATAGACTTTAACATGTACTTCAAAGGTCTAGATTTCAATGAACTTGAATGTTTTTTTAATAAATAATATAAGTGTATTTTATCGTTCGATTTTTCATTAGAGCTTATGTTCTTTTATGTTGTAAAATAGTTTATATTGTCTATGGTTAAGTGAGGTATCTTCCATTTCTTTAACAAGAGATATTTCAACAAACTTTAAATATTTCGTACTTATCTTACAATGCATTATATTGAGCTTAATGCATTTAATGATAACGGTCAAACAGCCAGACCGCCACTTGAAATAGCTGTAGTAACTCATAATTTATAATTTTCAAGCGTCGGTCTAACTATAGTACCTGCTATTGAATAAACTTGCACCAACATCAAACGCGTAGGTAACTCATAAATATTTTAATTGCACCCCGACTTACAACATAGTTCGCACGGCATCCGCAATTTCGATTTTAACACTCATCTACTTTGGAACTGTAATAAGGTAGGTTTTAGGTAACAAAAACTATCAAAGTTTTTTTACTTTATGTAGAATTAACATTAAAATAAACGAATTCAAACAATAATTTGTGGAGTACTCTTTGTTTTAGGATTATTTGGTAATCACAGTATTATTATATGGACAAAAGTACTACCTACAAAAAATAAAAGCCAGAAAAGTCGCACATCTTCTGCAAGAATTATTGACCATAAACATTCAAGTTTTCACTGTTGGGCCTCCTATCATTATTTTAATAGTCAACATGATTGGCAGACGGATTGGCGAGCGCAGTGCAAGATTTTGCATTGAAATGAAATGAAATAGTTAGTGCACGCCCATAGTGTAAGTCAATTTGTTACAGTCAACTTTTTTATCTGTACATCTAATTCTAAGTGATATATTTTGTATTTTATGTGATTTGATCTAAAAATGAAACTTAAATTCTCACTACATAAAGCCATAAAGTTTGTTTACTGCCGAAACAGATGAGAACCACGAGATGCAAGGTTTTTATTGGTTTCTCACTCGTCAGCTGTTGAGTTCGAGTTTCAAATTGTTGGATTGAGATAACACCATATTCTGTGTAAGAAAAGAGTCTCATCTATCTTGGTAGGTACTTACGTCTTACCTATAACTATTAATTCAATCAGCATGATCAAAATATTTGTATTATTAACCATCTTCTTTTAACTCAAACAAGATAAATAAAATTTTACAAAGAAAATAAGCACAGGTTATGTAAATATATATGTACTAATCTCCACAATTTTTTTACTATAGAGATTGAAAGAAAAGTTTAAATACCTACCAGCAAGGTTGCAAAGGTCGTTTTTTTTTCTATCTTTATTTTGAATGTTTTGACTGATATGATAGAAAATCTAAAGGCTAACCCGATAAGTGTCAATACATAAGGATACTTCGCCATTGATTTTATTTATACAACTAAATCTTAATTTTGCTATTCATCACGTAAATAACTATAAATCCTTTCCAAACTTCATTAACTCATAAACCCTTATATTAAATCAAGTACTACGTTGCGGTTACGGTCATAATACATATAACATACAGCGAATATTCGTAAGCCGAAGAGGTTGGCTATTAGCATAGTTTAGACTTAATTCAACAAGCTCAGGCTGAAAACCCTCAAAATTAGAGCTACGAAACTGCAGAGCCACAATTGTCAAAATTACGCTTGGAAAATTCATACAGCGACATTTTGGTGATTGCGAAGTGAACAAATTTTATGTACACTCGTCTGTATATTCACTAGAATGAGGCAGTTATGTAACATGTCTCACTTTATTTTTCATTTAGTATATCCTAGGTAGTTCACGTATAGCGCAACTTGTGTGATTTTACTTGTAGACACAAATTTATTATGATTACCCGGGTCAAATTGGGCAGGTAGAGACAATCGAGTTACCCGTTAAAGAGATAAATTTATACTAGTTATCCTTACATAATACATACACACATCACGCCCTTGTCTTGGCGTAAACTGACAGACGAAAAATACGGTCATTATCGCCACGTCTGACAAATATTTGAGGGCCTTTTCAGTTCAATTGTGCATCACTATAGTGTTAAATTGTCAGCTTGTAGCTTAAAATTTAAAAATAATTGACACTATGCCTTAGTTGCTTTTACGACACCCGCGGGAAAGTTATGGGATGATGCTATTCTAAGCAAACTGTACCTACGCAAAAGCAGTTTAATTATATAATGTTTTCTTGAGTTTGCACAACTATTACTCATCACAATAAAACAATTTTAAACGGATTTAAGTTGTGCTTATTTTTAATTTTACAATTCCTACGTTTCGATCTTTTTACAGAGCCCGTGGTCACGGATGACTAAGGTGTTAGACGTCATTATTTAGAATTGAAATTATTTTTGTTCTACTGCCATCTATTTTTTAATTGCCTAGCGTAACGTCCGGGTTCCACACAAAATGCTGAAACCGTATCTTGTGTAGTAGGTCTTACAGTATGTTGGATCTGGTTCTTCTGCTGTGTAATCAGCGGAGTCCAAGTTGATGAGATTCCCCATCCAGTATCTCTGTTGAAATTCGGATGTTTTTGAATTTCTATGGCTTCCCGTACTTTCCTAGGAATGAATCTCTATTGTGATGAGTTTAATTATACTTTGACCTCAGAAATGTATTTTGACGTGCTGGGGATTGCTGAAAAAACAACTCTTTTATTATCAGCTGTAAGTTTTCTATATTTTCAATACTTACTCATATATCTTAGACAAATAATTTGGACGTAGACGGTTTCTAAGTCTGACTCGAGACCCTTCAGCGCCGAGGTCACGGCCGGGCGTAATATGCGTGCGCACTGTCGCAAATACACCGAGCCTGAGCGTAAATACTCTAAGCGGTGAGCGTAAATCTTCGGGCACTCGTAAAACACCACCGCATTATAGACGTCAAAGTATTGATTGCATTTTACCCGCATTTTGAACTGAAGCGGATTGAGTAAGAAAAGATGACGTGGTGTGAGATGAAAATAAGCGATGTACCAATAAGTTATATTTGACAGCTGTCATTTCCATACTAAGAGAGATGTCATTCAAGAAAAATGGACCTTCTGACAAAGCGTAAGCACGAAATTGACAGCTGTCAAATATGGCTTGTTGGGATGGCCGTACTGTTACATATGTTTTATCTCGCGAGCGCGGGCCAGCCATGTTCGTGTGCGTTCTTTCTTTCTTTTCGTGTGGGACACCAAGTCGTCCAACGACCCGATGAACCGTGTGCGTTAATGTATGTACATGCACAATGTCCTTGTGTGCTTTGACCAAAACTGACCGATCCTAAGCACACGAAGACATTGTGCATGTACATCACACACACAAGTATGGCCCGCCCGCAATCGTGAGATAAAATATCTCAAAAATATTAAACATTACCTAAATTAAAGTGTGTAATTTGGCTGTGAAAAGTTAGGAATCCCAACAAAAAAAACATAATTAACATCTCTTTCATTACTATTTTTAAATGGACTTTTAAACAAAGACCCCACAACTGTTTATTTTTGCAGGTGAAAGTCTTACAGTAGATATCAGTAGACGTAGGTATGTATCAGCAATTGAAATTACTATTTCAGGAACAACTGGTTTTTCATACATCAAATTTTAATTACCTATATACTAATCATGCAAACAAAGCCGTCGAGTAAACGTGCTGCTGATAACATCGTACATTGAAGCTTTAAATCGGAACACGATTAAATAATTCACAACCGTATCGGTGTCCTCCTTGTACTCTCACAGAGAATGCATTTTTAACGTCACATTCACGTTGTACATTTTTAAAGCCTTCATCAATTAGGTGACCTATTTCGCGCGCAGTTCAACACGAACAGTCGTCACAAATAGAAATATCATGATTCCCGAAAAGGAAAATGATACGGCGTAATTTTATCCACCAAAAATAAGTTACGTTTGACATTTCTGTCCCAGCAGTTAAAACTGTAATTACGAAAGAACCCGTCTAACGTTTCCCCGGGGTGTTCCACTAAAACGTAATTTACGCCGGTCCGATTTGGAGGGGTATCTACAAAAAAGCCCGGCCTATCTACATGTCTCGCGCATCCGACGACGCGACTCATTTCTGAGAAGACAAATTACGGAATCCATGGCAGCCAGGCGCGGAAAAAATGCAGCAATTAACTACTGACTCCACGCCACAAGAATAACCCACACTATTTCGGTGAGCGATCATTTCGCTCGTTATTTTCGTCTGTTTACCATGTTTTTTCGACAACACAACTATTTTTTATTTAACAAATTATAATTAGAGGACATCAAAGTGGTTGGGTTGCGATATGTTTATTGGAATGCTGAGAAAGTTGTTAGTATAAATAAGACTTGGTTCCTCATTAAAGTTCAAGAAGTGCACATTCGTTTCCTCTCCTTCAGGTCTTAGGCCAAGCTTGTTAATAGATACAACACTGCGAGCAGAAAACTGTTTGAGGACTGAGGTTCCACCAAGTGAAAATATGGTTAAATCCTATTATCCAACGACAACGTTATGCCCTGCAACAAAAAAGAAAAGATAATAATAGCTTTCATTCAGCCATAGTAACACTGTTTACTTCTGTTTGTTTCATTCCCACTTTGACAAAGTAAAATGCAGTTTTTTTTTATAGCTCACATTTTATTGATGTGATATTGATCCTTTTATCTGAGCTTAAGGTGCTTTCGTTTGAACACCGCGCAATTTATGGAACTTGAACCGGTTGAAAACCGTAAAACCAAGAGGCAGTTCTTGTAATATAATTAAAGTCATATTATTGAACGGTTGAACTCTGCGGGGTGCATGTTTCGAACGGGGAAAGTTTTAAATACCATTCCCATTTCACCCGTCACAAATAATAATTCTTGCATTTTACATCGAACATGGAATATCAAAAATTATCACTCGCTGGGTTAGTAATCAAACTCAGCAACCGGTAACCGAGTAAGATAACGGTTGCCGCTTAATTATGAAGACAAAATGCAGTGTAACATAATCAGTTATTTATCACTGATGCGACAGAGAAGTTGTTTGTCACCAACTTCGCCCACGGCATTCGTCACATCAGGTCGCTACTCATCTGCATTTCAAACCTTGTCTCATGCTAAATAAGTGACATTATTCAACACACTCAGCTTATTAGTAGAAGCGATGACAGTGAAGATGCGAGTATCGTCGACTTATCTGATTTCATCTTCTGGAAATACTTATTTTTCAGATTAGCTAAATCTGTCCACGATATTTAAGTACGGATGACTACGGTGGTAATGTCTTCGTCATTTTCTTTGTACTCTTACTAATGAAGATGTTTTAAAGCACATTATTAAGTTTGAATTTGAATTCAATGACGATATGTAGGCAGACGCTCTGCCTACCCCGTAAGGGATATAAGCGTGATTTATGTATGTATGTATGCACTTTTTACAAATGTTTAAAAAGAAGCTTTCGGGAACACCTTTAAACTGATTAAAATTCTGTGCAGTTTTCACCTTAGTGAGTCATAAAATCGGATAGGGCCGATAAAAAGCACGATCAGCATTCCAATATGCAGAGAAAGTTAAATAAAATGCCGACACGAGCATTACTTATAGCTGGCAAGCAAGCTCCTGGCGCGGTTTGCATTCGGTTAAATCAAAGCCAGCATCAGTATGGCGGTCTCCTTGCGCAGCTGAACGAGAAACATGTAGAATTGGCACAGTCTGTAGAGCCACATGATGTACTACTTGTTCAGTTACCGTTTACTTTTTTAAAGAAGAGAGTTTGAGAAGCTGTAATGCTAAGATTATCTATATTATTGGTTTTGTCTTTGATCTGTTCTTTTTTGGTTGTTTCAGTACTTTTTCGAGACAAATTTTGTATGGCAGCAGACCTTTCAACGTATAATATGTTATTCTTTGGTTCTTGATGAAATAACTAAAAATTTGCTTCGGCTGTGCCATTTCCATTCACCCTGTTCTGTTGAAACTCCCCTAGTGCGACAAGCAGAATGCAACGCGGCATTCACAGGCGGCCACGGCCCGCCAAAGTGAAGACTCCAAACAACAGCTTTTTGAGACGCTCCGCCATTCAAATTAGCTTAATGTGTTTGTACAAAGCTTTGCGATAAATGGGGAGCTCTTTTACTTTTATCCGATTGCGTACTTTGGATGGATTTGGTGGACAACTTATTTGAAGCATGTTGTATAAATTTTAATTTATTAGCTGTGAGAAACTGTTTATAAAAGATAAGCATTCGTGTCAGGACAAGTAGCAAATAATAAGTCAATGATTTTCAATAAAAATAATAATAATCTATTTCTTTCTCAAAGGTGCAAATAATAATTGACGTATCCTTCCAACCAATATCGATCTTCAGTCCTGTCTTCCCTCTGTTCGAGCAATTACGTCTGAAAAAAGAGTTGTTGACTTCCGGTGCAGACAGTCGTCTCGACTGTGACAAATCTGAAAATAGACAACAGATGTACCAGAGAAGGTATCGTTTGCAACCATTCGTCGTCGCACAACACGCGCGCTCGACCGTTGACAGATTGGACCGTTCAGATTTAGAACACCCATCCTTTATTTCAAATTTCGAATGAAATATCGTCTGTCAAATACTCGAATAGTTGTCGATTTGTCGATACGAACTTTTCGCCTTTTACGATGACGATAGCGGATCGTATCAATAACAATGTATGCTACGTTTTTGTATTTGAACAGACTTTGGTTTTAGAATACGGACAATCCGAATATTTACGAGCGTGTTCTCTGTAGTAGTGTTCGACTGAATGTGTAGCACGCATCGGTTGTCACTCGCTGCCCACGTGCAATATTCAAATGCTTTTGTTTATGTACTGGTGGTTTATGGGGAACAAAATCCGCCCGCGGTTCGGTTTCCAGAAATAAGATAGACGTGTTGACAGAACACTTTAATAGTCAACACAGCTCAGAATACAAAATCAGATCTCAAAACCATTTCTATTGCATGTAGGACTTTGTTGCTTGCGACGTAGAGGTTGCAGAACCTGTCATTTAGGACCTATATTTTAAACTGCAGGCTTTGACATATCGCCTATCCGAGTCCCCATGAGTCACGGCATGAAAACATGTTATTTCACAAGCGTATATTATAAGATGGTATCACGCTGTGTTGCACCCACGTGTGTATTAAAATGCAGTGTGTGGTTTATGGATCGAGGCTCGACTGTTTGAGGAAATAATTCGTCATTGTCATTCTATTGGGTCGTCCAATAAAATTTTGTACATATCAGGTTGTAACAGCTTCATACTTGATTTTTTATTCATTGTGTTCAATACGGAGTTTATCAATAATTTCCTTATAAGAGCAACCAAAAAGCAATTTAGTACCTACAAGAATGTTATTTGTACCATTCACAAACGCCTTTACATTATTCTCTGAATGCGTTGTTTTCCTTGTAATCTTTTTTCATATCCGACATAATATTGAGCAATACGGATATATCGGAGTGTATTATTTTATTATCTTGAGAATACAGCAGGCACGCATCTTATATGACATCAAAACTCAATATCCGTCCGCTACATTTGTTATGGATTTCACATTTCCTCCCCAAGTAGAGTGCTCTGTGCGATTTACTTGGATAATATTTTGAAATATAACTCTTAAGTCGACTTTCCAATATTTGTTGCGGCATTAAAGTTTACGGCTATGCCGGTAGTCTTGTATTTCATTTGGCATTGTTTAGGTTGGTAATCCTCGGCTAATGGGTTTTCGTACTCGTGACTATGAATAAAGTTTCGAATACGTTCGGAAATAGCTCTTTGTCAT
Organism: Tuta absoluta; assembly: GCA_027580185.1. NCBI lineage: Eukaryota > Metazoa > Arthropoda > Insecta > Lepidoptera > Gelechiidae > Tuta > Tuta absoluta. The sequence goes on from JAQAHW010000004.1 coordinate 5,425,981, forward strand.
TTGTTATTATTGGGCTGGGTAGACTCTGGTATTGAGTCAAGTTGAGTATAATGCGATTGAGTAGTGAATACGTACAAACATATCTACGTACATCAGCAACACATCGGCCTACCCATTTATGAGATCTTTTCATACTGGTTATTCTCAATAAATGTATAGAGATCAAGAATATGTTGGTCCCTTAAATGCTTAATAGGACGTGCTGCTGATAGTTACTAATATATAATAATTTTTGATTATTTTCTCAGCTGTAAGGAATTCAGCTGTCAATCAGCGGTTCAAAAAATTACCAAAATTTTTATAGCAACATGTGCAATATTAGCAACGTCCAATGCAAGAAATGAGCTGCGGTAGCCCAGATGGAAGAGGCGTCGCCACTAGTAATGCGAAAGTCGCAGGTTCAAATCCTGCCCGCGCTTGAAAATTTTGCAAGTTTTCAAAAAAAAAAAGCAACGTCCAATTTTATAAGTTTTGTAGGTATCTAAATACGTAATTATCTTAATGCTTTACTCAAAAAGGTCAACCAAATTCTGGAACGTTACAGACGTTGTGATGGCATCAACTTATTAAATCGATACAATGACGGATCATGACGTCAATAAATGATAATACTATCCTACATTGAATAAATTAATATCATTTTCATTTTCATACAAAGCAAAATAAATTATTGAACAAAAAGTAATTCTTCTGAAAGTTTCAATAAAAAAAACAGTTACCATTTTAACATTCTAGATCATTCTTCACTGTAACGGAATTCAGCGCACCTTAATTTGATTGGATCCATTTTGAACCCGCTACCAATTTGCTGAAGTCGTGATGGTCGTGTCTCCTAGCTCCTAGTATAATGAAGAAGCAGCGGCGGCAGACGGTTATAAATTCCAGGACAGGCGGGCTCAACCAAATGAGAGAGTACGAGGTTTATTAATAGAGATTAATGATTTGTTTGGTGAAGATTCTACTTGGTCTATAAGTAGGAGGGTGTATGAAAGATATTTTGTTAGGTTATCGACGACTTAGAGTATAAATTGTGAGTGATCGTAAAAATAATACAAAGGAAAAGATTTCCTTTATGCGAACCAAAAGTTATCGACACGTTTATTGTATGGACTACACCTATTAATGAAAATTTATAGTAATCAATGGTATCGTATTATTTTCTGACGGTTCGGCTAGAACCGTATCTATTAATCAAGCACGAAAGCAAAAATCTTCCTATCTTTCCTCGCGAATGATTTTGATACAGTGTTAGGTAAAATAAAAATAGAAGCAATATTAACTCCCTCCAAACTTTTCGTATCCAAAAAACAAAGTAAGTTCAGTAGGTCAGCTTGGATATTGTTTGGGTACAATACTTTTACTTGTTTTTTGTTCGGAGATTATATTCAATGGACGGAATACCCTAATAAATTAGATGGTTCTCCCACTTTTCTTCAGTTGTTGCGTATTTTTAACGCACCGTAACGCATGCTGTCAGACGAAAAGAAACTTTGAATTCCAATCTTATTTCCATACAAATATGGCTTCCGTGCGTTTGTTTGCGGATCTGATTTGGCGTCTGTTAAACAACCTGACAGTCGCATCCGTTACACACCGGATCGTACTGTATCCGTATTTGTATAGGAATAGGATCGGAATTCGCTGTTTCCTTTTACGCAGCGACGGACGACAAGTGGATGAACCGCCTTACATCGTTGTAACAGGATATTTTTAATGTATCGATCGCTATGGTACTTAATTCTTTCATCAGGAATCGGCGCTTATTCAGTAGTCGGTCCAGGATCAAAGTATCGAAGGCTATTAAGAGATCACGAATCTAAAATAGCTTTGCGCCGCCAGTCATGAACGGAACAGAAATGCCTGGAATACAATGGAAACTGTGAAGCAATTCAACTCTGTATAAACTTAAGGAAACAGCAGCATAGATTGTTACAACGTTTATCAAGATAAGAGACTAATATTGATACCGCAATGGAATATACGGAGTTTGCACGGAAAGACGTTCGTCGTTTATTAAATGTTGGCAAAATGTAGTGAATATGAATAATAAAATTTGTCATCTCATCATCAGCCAATGGCAGTCCACTGATAGATGTAGACCTTTCTCACGGTACCATAGGGCACGATCTCCTGTTTTCCCCATCCAGTCGCTACCAGCCGCCTTCTTTAAGTCATCGGTCCATCTGGCCTCAACTCGAGAACCCACTTGGTCCACCATCCATGTTAATTGTCACTTCAGCTTGCTAAATTTCTGACGAAATACCTATATGACAATAGAGAATTTCCACGCAAGTTGGTATAAGAATTTAATTTAAATGAAAAGTTCCGCGACTAAACTTCGCAAAGGTGTGTATCCAGAGATCTGAATAGTAAAATTCCAAAATCTCGACCTCATTTTGAAAAACCAAGAAGATGTTTCAAACAATTTCGCGTACAAGCAGAAGCCACTGCACCGCGATCCGCAGAATCGGTTCTATAAAGAGATCGCAAATCCGAAATAGCCGTCCCCGTGGAACAAAACAAATGGAGGCACAATAAGACGAGGTTCCGCGTGCCACGGGGCGACGCGGCGGCCAGGACGATTTATGTGCGGTATCACCTGCCGCGGCTAAATCCCCGACAGGGTGCTTTGGTGGTGCCTCCTTCATTCATGCCTTGTCCTTCAGTGATGAACTGGGCTAGAAATCGCTGGTCAGGATTTTTAGAGTAAATTTAAACAAATTGTTTGGTAGTAGTATTCTCTTGAGATTCCATTCGGAATTGTCTGGCTAATGGAAGTTTAAATAGTTCTGCTGCTAAAATGAAGAATAATTTAGTTTCCTATTTTCTACATATTTTCGGCCAGGTGAATCCGCGAATTAATTTATTATCTTGATGGTGCCTCCTTCATTAATGACTTGTCCTTTAGGTCAGGGTGTTTAGATTAAATTTGAACAAATTGATGTGTAGTGGTATTCCTTAGATATTACATTCGAAATTTTCAGCCTGTAAAGCTTAAAAAATTCTGGTGCTATAATAAAATAAAATGAAGTTTCCTGGGTCCTGTACATTTTTCTTTCATTTAAAGTGACTTTTACGTTTGGGTTTATTTCATTATCTTTCTCATATTGTTTCAATGTGTTGCAAATTTTAAAAATATATTTGGTGATTCAATTGTAGGTAGGTGCACACCTACTACGTACCATCTTCAGTCTTAAAGTTAAATTTTTTCATAAACCAGAAGAGTGAGTTTCTGACAAGAATGCTAAGAAGCATGCCAGTTATATCGCTAGTGGGCTAGTTAAGTTAAGGTTAAGGCGACTTGCGATGCGACAGTCTGACTTTTGTAAAGGACACACTCGCCTGACGCACCATTACGGCCATTGTATAAGAGAGCAGTGTAGGTCGACGACTTTTCTACCAACGCTTTTCCTGTTTTATTTATTAAACAAAAATATCAAAATAATTTCATAGACCTTGATTAAGTAAAATAAAGTTTATGTATTTCTTTTAAAGACGGCGAAAAAGATTTCAAATTCAATTATCCAGTCTAAAGTAAACATTTTCCCATCCATTAATTCCCTCAAGTACGCAATAAAAAGTTTTATTCCTTGGGAATTAAAGGGCAGCGTCTCAAGTCATATACTTCTGTAGTATCTGCTACTTACCTACCATCCGACAGCTGAGACCAGTTTTATGACGTAGCCTAATGGTCACCCTAGCTTGTCCGCATCTGTCCACTTGATGAACATAAATTACCAACAAACCTGTACTTTATAAGTTATTATATTCATGTTATGCATTAATTGTACTACGGGTAAGGTATACGACATTTAAAGCGTTTGTTCTTTTTTCGATGATGGGGACAAAGTTGTAGCGTTGTTGATGCCTTGAGACACGCTACTTAAAAAAAAATTATAGTGTAGAAAATACAAACTCGTATACTTTAGCTCTAATAAAAATATGTATGTGATGCAAGAGTAAAGCAGAAAGCTCTTCCAAAAAGTTTGCGTTTGCAGACTATTTGGTTTTATTGCAATAGATAGCTAATAATGGTAATTTTATAAAGTAATTTTAATAGTGTTCACTCACTAGCTAATGTTTTTGTGTTATCCTAAAAACTATAAAAGTAGTTTAAATATGGAATAGAAGCATCGCAAAACATATATGTCGCAATTACTTAATTAAGGCATAAATTAAAACCTAAAAGAGGGTATATGCAATGCAACGATATGTGGCGGATAATGGAACAGTTACAAAATAGAACAAAAACTGTCTCAACCTCAAATCTATTTTCGACGCATTAAGGACCAGTTATCTGAGTCTTAATGCGGAAAACAGATCCCTTTACAACAATACCTACACTATACACAGCTCTCTGATACCTCAAAATCTGCTTCTGTTTAAACTAAGGTGAGAAGTAAAATTTTCACAAACAGTTAAATCGTATTAATTGCTGCGCAGTTTAAAGTGAACCGAAACTCGTTTACTAGCCATTAGATACCTAGCTGAGACTAACTACTAAACAGATTAAAATGCATGCCAAAAGTTTAAATTTATGTACCGGACGCGGTCTTCAATTAAACTTGTTATAATGAAAGTCTGGAAAAACGGAGTAAATTGCCATGGAAGAGAGACGGAAATAATTCCCAAGTTTTGCAATTTATACTCATTTTGAAGCAAAGTTCGATGGCGAGGCTAGAGAGAGGAACATTCCGCATCTACTGGTGGAGTGACCATAACACAAACAGAAACGTTTAACTAAATTCATTTTAAACGATGAATCTGATATCCGGAAGTAAAATCTCGATTCTATTATTAACAGCTAGCTTTTTTACAACCTATTTCGTATTCATTGTCGCCCAGTCTTTTAAAATGCAAAATGTTTGTTCCCGTAAACATTTCCATTCCCATGATACCCACAGATATTTCGGCAGCAACAGCGGAAATCGATTATTTGACTCAACTGGATGGCTGAAAATTGTCTTCCTGGTTTGCCGGAAACTAATATCTCATTCCGAACAAACTCAGTCAGCTTGTGTTTAGGTACTATTTATATATTGATAAGTTCGTTGTCATAAGACATGTACAGAGCTAATTTATCAGCGATCATACAAATAATTTATGATCGGTTAATCTATGTTTTAGTTAGTTTTGTAAGTACCTAGTTCGATTCTCAAAAGCTATTGTTTTATTTCTATTACACAAGTTACCGCCTCAAGTTGTTTTTCGTAAACATTCCTTCTGTCGTTCGGCCATCGAATGAACCCGTTTCTATGCGTCGAACGGCTGGCCACAGACTAAATATACCATTTAAATTCAAGAGCACTTTCTATGCCTTTTGCCAACGCATCATGAGCTATTTATTGTTCTCTTTTATTGCAGTTCTTTGACTTAGTTGCCTCCTATGTTACTTTAATGGGTATTGACGGCTGCTATTCTAAAAAAGTTCTCTCACAATTAATGACGTAACTGAATTTCATTGATATGTTCTGAAAGTTTATAGAGATAAGCATAAAACACGTTGTTCATTTTAGATTTCGTCCTTTCTTTCTATAAAAGACTTTTTATTCTCCAAGCTAGCTGCATTGGCTATTCAGAAAGCTATCGTTTCAACTTTAATACAACGTTTTTCACAATGTAGCACCTGCTTTTCTAAACAGACGGGGCATTGCAACAAATTGTAAGCCGAGAGAGTGCGAACGGCGCTTTCTCATGCAAAAGTCGAAGTGTTACTTTATTTCTTAGTCTAGCACTTGTCGGTTTTTCGAGCGTGGAGCGATTTAATCCACTTAAAACGCGGAGCACAACTCGTAGCCGACAAAGCTCTCGGCCGCTCTCATTTAAAAATGGAAATAAACTTCGGCCATCTTTGACTCCGCGACCGCTGGTTGAATAATAAGTGCGCTTGTCCATTGAAGTTCGGGTTTTTGCTTCGGCACTTAGCATCGTACTTAAGACGGGAATCGCAATGTGATTGTAGTGATGGACAAAGTATCGATTGTGCCAGTTAAATTTTAAAGCGCTTTGGATTCGGTGCACACTCTGAGAGACTTAATTCTGCATGTTTAATTTGCACTCTGAGCACTGTTTTCTATTTTGGTTATTCGAACACGATCAATTGCAGCCGGTCCATTAACAATGTCTCCTGTTTTAAATTAGACGGCTAGTCTATCATTGAACAATACTCTCTGAAGGCGAATGCTTGGCATGCTGCTTGTCAATTAAGGGAGTCTATTTGCAGAAAATATGCGTGTTCCGTATTGCTTTAGATGTAGATTGCGCCTAGTTTTATTTATCCAATTAACGCCTTGCTGTACGCCATTGGAATCGAAAACGAGTTAGGTGCTATTGTTTTTATATCTTGATAACTAGACCTGCATTTTATTGGTGTAAAAACAAGCATATCTTTGAACAATTTAAATGAATATCCAAAGTCTTATGTAGTAAGATAAAACTTGATGACATCAAAGACTTCCCGCCGAAGTTGTCATTAGTATAATATTATTTTGTATATTGATTTTGTCCCTTCTAATAGTTTTTCCTAGTTTCAAAGCCTTATTTTTCTTTCAACATTTATATTACAATTGATTATGGTTCAAATTTATATTATTTCATATTTTTTATGAAACTTATACAAATTAGACATTCTCCAATATTACTTCTCACACAAATAATCCTTGACGCCATGTTGAAACAACCCAAAATTTCGCGAGTGCACCTCACGCAGGTGAAATCCGCGCCTTGGGAGCTTAAAAATCCTTCCACATTTTGTCCGCAAAGAAAACCATCAACGTAGAAGCTAGGGAACCACTTTCCTAGTGTTTATACAGACTCGGTGAATTTCCCAGCTGCACAAGTACAAGTCTTTTGCTCGGTCTTAATGAAAGAGTTCGTTTTGCGTCCGGATTATTGCGCCTTTGTTTATTTATGAGTGTAACTCGCTCGCCAGTTTTGTATTAATTTATTTTTACCTTGTCTTGCAATAAGTTGTTTACGCTTCTGTATTAAAATTTCTGATTTTTGTATTAAAATCAATGCATATTACGTTACTTATTTATTTTTTACCTCTTTAATCATAATATGATAATCATAACAAGTGCTGTAATTTTTTTAAATCGATTGAATAATTAGTTTCACAAGTATAGTCTGATGTCTTCGTAAATCCGTATATTATTTGAATATTATAACAAAATTTCAAACCCTTAAATACAAAAGCTATAATTTAATGTTTATTACAACGTTTAATTACACAATTCCGTCCAAGCAGCAATCGCGAAACATCCTTAATTTTAAATCCAGTCCATAAATTCTGAGCTGATGATCTTAATTGCTCGACTACCCCCCTTTTTTGCATCTATTTTGTTCCCCTTTTCGGAGACTAAGGAACTCAGAGTGAGGAATTATTTCAAGGAATCTTGCGATAAAATAACATTTTGAGAACGGGGAACCTTTGAGGCAGTCATATTCTCCGAAATCATATTTCATTGACTAAAATGTACAAATTCCTTGTTTAATCACAATACTTATATATTTTATATCCTATATGAACGTATTGTAGAGGCACAACTGTTGTATCGACTGTACATTGAGAAGAAAGAATAGGTGTGCCTGATTTGTGAGTCTTCAGTAAAAGTCGTATACACTTCACTTTGCTTTCTTGAGACTTTCTCTACATTGTTTTGGCTCTGAGCCAAGGAAATTGTCCGGAAGGAAGGGATTGTTCACCAAATAGGTCTCAGGGTACTAATTACCCTATTTTTCGACAAAATCGCTCGTAGCCTTCGTAATTTGTTGTGTGGTCAAAATTATAAAAGGTACTTTTTTATACTTACATTTATCTAAATACAAAATATAGAAGTAACTATTGTTGATTATGATTTTATTAAGATTATGATTAGATTAAAGATATTCCTATTGAATGGTTTGCTTTGGATTTATTTGTGGACAAAGATGTATGGGACTTTCTATACTTAAGGTTCTTCTACTTATTTTGTTAATGCAATGCAAATAATTATATACAAACCCTTGTTCAAATGAATGTTACTCGCAATAATACATGGTGTAAAAAAATTAGCTAAGAATATTTTAAGGGGTGAACCAGTACGTGAAACTGAACAACTTTCCCCAAGGAACATAGGTCGAAATATGAAAAAAAAAATTGGCCCTCCCATACAAATTATCCCGGCCGGGTAACACACTAAGTATGGGAGGGTCTAATTATTTTTTCATATTTCGACCTATGTTTCTTGGGGAAAGTTGTTAAGTTTCACGTACTGGTTCACCCCATAAAATATTCTTAGCTAATTTTTTTACACCTTATATAAAGGTGATCTGAAGTAGGTTATAGGTAAGTAAGTAGGTGTAGGTAAGTAGGTACTTGAACATAGGTTCAATGTAATTTAAATAATTTATGGCTGATCCCCTTGTGGTTTCTTAAGATGAGGTGTAAATTTAGGCAAAATAAGTACCTGGTTGTAATTGAACCTCTAAAGATTGTACCGTGGGGAACGATACAGTTGAGAAAATAATATTTAATTAAACACTTAATTAATCTATTAAATTTTTTCATTCTTGTTGTCTAAATATTAAAAGTTCTTAAAAGTATTAGATCTTATTACTAAACGAACAAGAGCCACTTATTGTAACACATAAAATCACCTTGATCTCGTACATTTTTGTCGAGGATGTACATTGTACACTTGACAGTTTCATCGGCTTACAGCAGTATTCTTCCGGAGGTAAACAGATCGCATACGTCAGCAGTGATTGTTGAAGACTTGCTGCGTACGCGCCGAGACGGTAGATGGCGCTGCAGTAGCCGCAGTTGATGGATCTTGCGGTGGTTGAAATATAGAATTGTCGAAGTCAACAAGCCAAGTTAAAAGTAATGATGTTGTTAGTGTCTTTATTTTAACCGCAACCATTGCAAGAGCCACCAACTGCAGCTACTGCAGCGTCACCTACCGTCTCGGCGCGTCTGCTTTCACAACAGTGTTCGCCAATCACAGCTGACGGGCTGGCGTATGCGATCTATTGACCTCAAGAATACTGCCGTAAGCAGTTGAAAGAAGCAGCAGAGGATGTACCTCGACAAAAAAAGATGAGAACAACCCGATATTATATTTTGAAATGCCGTGATCTTGTCACATTCTATAAAAATCCCTTTTTTTACAGGACGGCGACCGAGGCTACCTCGAAGGCCTGGCTTCAAGATACGCCGACCTCTTTTCCACTCACTACGGGGACGTGTTGGACCACTTAGAGGAACTCAGGCGGCACGAGTGGGACGAGATGTCCCCTCGGATGAGGGTCCTGGGGGGTCCCGGGACCCCTCAGACCCCCCCCTCGGCCAGTCCCGGGTCGTTGGCTCTAAATAACCTGACGACTTCGCATTCGCAACCCATTTACGTGCCTGGAAAATACTCGGTAGGTTCTGTTAGTATTGTTTTGATTTTAGTATCCTAGTTAAGAAGTAGATTAGATATAGAATAATAAGTAGAAACATTTGATTAACTATCGTATGTAATTTTTTGAGTCCGCCATCATAATGGTTTTCCAAAGGTGGAACAAATTAAATTCAGTCCGATTTATTGGAATTTAATATAAACAAAAAAAAATGTCCTCTTTATGTAGACGGACGGAGAGCGGCGAAGAAAATTTAACAGATTCTTCTTATAATAATATTTTATTTACTTTTCACAAGTTTTCTTTCCCAAGAACCATGTTTTGGCACTACATCTTCTCTTACTATCTTCATTTCTTTCATACATCTCTATCTTAATCTTTCACACACATTATTTTCCACGAAGATGTCTCTCCTACATTTACAACACATATTAGTTCAAACCCTCAAAAATAACATTATAGGTACCTAATACTAACTACCCCGCACTAAAAGTACTAGAATTATATTTGTAGAACACGTTTCAGAGTAAAATTGACGTAACGTGATTTATTAAATATCCTGCTTCTTAAAATGTTTATTTAATTTCAAAATCTTCAGATGTGTTACATAACAATTGATAAAACTATTAGTCTCAACGCTTTATTACGTTTGCTAGCAGTTAACATGAATCCTCTAACAATAAAACCGTAACAATTTATACAACAATCTGAAGTGGTATTTGTCAAGATGAAATAAACCACGCAACCACTGGATTGGCACGTTTTTCATCCTATTTATTTCCGCGAACCACCCATAAATCGAGAGCGATTAACATCGAAATCGAAAGTCGAAACCAAATCGATTGGATATTAATCCGATAAGCCGACGCGGCGTTAAAATGCAAGGGTAGTTCCACTGTGCTCTAAACATCTGCGCCCCTGTAACAGCTGTAAAAGTTAACTTTTTGACTTTTGTCATGGACCTCTTGTTTGTTGAGTATCGCCTTCAAAGAAACCAAATGGTTACCAACTTATAACTGAGTTATCAGTCTTTGATGGTCACCAATATTTGTTAAGATTTTAGAAATTACGTTTAACTCATATTGATCTGCACCCTAATTCACAAGTTTCATGATCGAATAGAAAACATCAGCATTTTCTAAAGTTTGTTTTCATAAAGAGAACTCATTCATGAATTTAGAAGCCATTCGGAACTACCCACATGCGAGCCAATCCGAACATTGCAACTCAGCAGTTTGAAATTAACTGAATTAGGAATAATTGATTTAGACTCCGTATAATTGAAGCAGCAATTGAATTGTCATTGCAGAAATATCGGTATGAAGTTGTAATAACATTTTGCCGTAGGCTCAGCTGTTAATCACTAGACTTGGTAAATGTAGTAGTAGTAAATTGATTATCCCCCTGTTCCACCTATCCCTACTTGCCTGTCCCCCCTAGGAGGGAAGAGCGGATTTTTTTTTCCTTTCTTCGCTACTAGGGGGATATATCTTCCACATAGTTCAACCATAATAGGGTATAGTCCGAAAGAAAAGTATTCAGTTAAAAGAATTATGAAAGTAGTTTATTGGAAATTAAATCCAGAACAGTGCTTCCCTGATATTATAGAGGGTGCAAGGTTGACAAAAGCTTTTAAGCACAATTTAACAGTCGTCGTGGGTATTTTCAAAATTGACAAATTTTTTTTTGGCCAATCTGTCCCTTATACCCTGTGTACACTTAATTTATTATTTACACTATTATCTTCTCAACATGTCTAAAAAATTACCTGTTGTGGTTTCACCATTTATCAGTTGCATCTGTGCTTGTAAAATCACATTATCACGGATAATATAGCGATTTTCTCTCCTAGGAGCATTGAGATTTAAGCAGTTCCAGATCGACTTCGTTCAATTTTTTGAACTACGTTTTGATGCGATAATATTTTTAACAACGCGTAAAGACTGTTTTTTCGGTTGCACCGCACCACTGTTTATGACTTACTTATGACTAATTCAGAGCAAAAAGTAATCTTCAAAAAAATTATGGAATTCATTTATGCATAACTTGAAAACTGTAAGTCTCATCAACCAAGACATTTATTAAACAAAATTTAATGCAAAATATTTTACTCCTCGAATGTTTTTGAGTAAAATTAACCGTTTTTTAATAAAAGCAGAAAAACTTAAAGTAGGGACATAAAAAGGGGGGAAGGGGGGGAAACATTAATTTGACAGCTTGTTTCCCTTAAATTATTAATTACACATATGAAAGCTACACGCATACCAAGTGTCAAGCTTGCTTACGGCCGGATGGGACCATAGCTTCATACAAAGTCGGAGCTAAAGAGCCGGACTATATAGAGAAGTCGACAATAACAAAAAAATATCATATACTTGTATTTGAGGAATTTACCAAATTAAGTCATTTGTTTTTATTAAAAAGATGACAGAACTTCAAAAATTATCATTACCTAATTAAAGGAGTTTGCATCACAAATGATGAAAATTTGATGGAAATTTACTATACTAATAAAAAACACACTTGAAGTAAGATTAATTTTCTAGCGTGTCTGTACTTATTTCCTGAATGATAAAAACGGTTGAACTATGTGGAAGATGTATCCCCCCTAGTAGCGAAATAAGGAAAAAAAAATCCGCTCTTCCCTCCTAGGGGGGATAGGCCAGTAGGGATAGGTGGAACAGGGGAAATTATCAACTTACTTTTGATACACATCAATGACTAAATTTGCAATTTGCACGATCACACAACAATATTTTTAGTACAAAATGCATTATATTTTTAGAAGTACATAGTGTAGTATGCAATGGGACATAATAGATTTTACTAATTATAATAAGATTGTCAAAAAAGAAACTGTCCGTAAGGTTAGAAACAAGCCTGCAATGTTCAGTCTATGAATTGCTGATAATTATAATAAGTACCTATAAGATCATGGTAGACGCCAATTTATAGGATATGACATTCGCGTAATTTTTTTAATGTCATGTTGAAATTAAAAGATCTAAATATACCATAGCTAAAACGCAGGTTTGTTCCAACCCTCAGCAGTTGTGGCTCCTCTCAATACGAAACTCATATCTGTTTGTTTCTTCTGCAGCCCTCAAGTTGTCTGACTGACAAAGAAGAGGACGAGATCTACGGCTTCGGCTACGGAGTCTTCGGCAAGCAGATGCTGCAGCGGCAGCAGCAGCAGAAACAGCTACTCCTAGCTCAACCCACTCAGCCACTCATGCACAATCAGCCACATAATTATCAGAGGTAGGATTATGTTGTGCACTATGACTGACCAAGCGGTTTAACAACTCTGACGCCGATTCATTAGCTCGATCTTCGATTCAGTCTCCGATACGATTATTATGATAATAATTGACGTAATGTTCTTGATCGTTTTGCTCATTGACAGAGCTGTGAATTGAGAATATAAAAATAATAATACCGTCAAGATATTTTCGCGTGGGTACCAAAAATTTTTTGTAACAAAGACCAAACGCTCCATTTTGAATATCTGATGAAAGTGCACCCACATTGATTCTAAAGATACACTTTCATGCGACTCTAATCTATTTACAACTTTAAGTACCACCTACTATTTGTTTTACATAGAACCCTCGCTTCAAGTTCTTGGAAAGACAGATAGGTGGTCCTTTTTCGGAAAGGGGGTGATAACAAAAGTGGAAGAAGGCGTGACATCAGTGCCTGAATCTAAATTACCTACTCTAATTGCCAGTTACAGTTCCAGTCACATTTCTGTTTTCCATTCATGACACGTATTTGAAAGTAGCTTTTCTACAAAAGGCGTATTTTATTTACTAGTGTGTTGTAAATGAAGCAGGATTTCTAATTTTTGGATATTCAGAAGTGTCTGCAGAATACTTTAAATAATAACGCAATAAACAACCTTTGCGTTGAAAAATATTTCAATACTTATCTATAGCGGCTTTAATCCAGGCTTACAGGAAAACTGGCAATATGCAATGATTTATTACTATCCAATAAACGGTAAATCTCAAGTTCCCAGTATTTTAGAAGCTATAAGAACAGGCAATTGACACCTCCACTGTGAAGCCAAGAATGCGGCGATCTCAAACGAAACGCCTCATAAATATTTAAACTGGCACCACTTAATGCAGTTTCAATTTGTAACTACATCAACGCTTCAAGATAATTTTTAATGGATCGAATAAGTAGGAGCGTTGAAATGTATTATCTAGTCCGAGCGGTAGGTACGAATGTTAACGAGAACGCTAAGGGTAGTCATACATTATTTTGACTTTAACAGGTGTACTCGTTAGATAAGCCTTTACGCTGCATGTTTAACGGCTAATCTAAATTGAAATCAGACATTCGATTGGCGACAGAAGCGTATTCTTGGCCGGGAATAGTTGCTCGCTTCGCGGTTGTATAGCTCAGCCCATCTGGATAGCGCACCCTATTAAGTTGAATTTCTTAGCTAGGCTTATTTGTGTTTGTTGTTTTTCGTTAAGTTAAAGATATTGAAGTATCTCCTTAAAAAAATAATTTAACAATGACAATTTTCTAGTGATTTTAATCACTAGAATATATAGTTTCAATATATAGTTTCGAAACCATTAACAAATGATGCTTTAACGGTTAAATTGTATTAACAAAGTTAGCACTGGAGTAAGTTCCTCTGCCACACGAGAAAACCGCAGTTAAAACTATCCGTACTCAACCCATGTAAGTAAACTCAAATTAGCGAACTGGCGAATGGCACCACAACTTTCCACAGAAAGCCAAATGTGAGTTATTTCAATAGACAAGCTTTAGCCACAGAATATATTATTCCTCAAGATATGTGGTGGTGGTACTGGAGTTGTATTCATGCTAGCGCTAGAGTCGAGGCTTAACTGTGGTTTACACGTACATGTCAAGGGAGATTTAATTGCATTTACTCGCTTTCACCGTCACAGTGCAGAAGAGGAAGTAATTCTGTTATAGAGTCCTTTCATATGAAGCAAGCTGTTGAGAGGTTTGCGAAAGTTACACTTTGTTCCGCTGGAGCATAATATGTGGTGTGGGTTAATTTGTTGTCATATAAGGTGGTCTTTATTCTATAAACTCTATCATATATTGACAGGTCTAAGCAAAATTAAATAATATTTGCACAATCCTTGGGTCGCGAACAAACAAACACAGACCTGCAATTTTGCCTTTATAATAATTGCAGCTCAATCCTACTTCTAATGCAAATCGCGATACCTGACAATGTCAAGTGGCGGCGTTTTACAAAGATTTGCACATGTCACCGACGTCCTATTCATCTTTCTAAGAATCCATGGCGTCCGCAATTATGCGTTTATACGTGCAATCGACTTGCATCGTTTTTATCATAACCTGTTTCGTTCGTCATGCAAGAAGTGTAAGTATAATAAGTATCTGACGCGGTACATAAAGCAAGGTGAATATATTATATAAACTTTCTCATGGTCATCAACAGCTGAGACGTCCACTGCTAGACATAGGCCTCCCATAGGTCAATATAGATAGTGACTACGTACACAAAATTTAGTACACTTCCTTCGACATGTTCGGTATAAAATTTTAGAGAAGATGCGTAATTGCACACGGGTAGGATTTGAACATGCAACGACGACGCTTCTTCTACCGGGCTACCGCGACTCAGCTACCCTCGTCGAAATTAACTGGCTCCATTTACCGTAACAGTTTTAAAACAAATTTCCAGCAACTAATTATTTATTTACATATTGCATACATACATACATACATATATCACGCCTATAATCCCTTGTGGGGTAGGCAGAGCGTAAATGGCCGCTAAAACGGACATTTACGCCACGTCTACATATTGAATAAACGGACATTTACATATTGAATGTAGTCAAAGTGGCGAAAACCTGTGATAAATTGAGTACTTTAATCGGCGAACCACACAAAATAAGAAGAATTTCTCTGTAATAAGTTCAGCGCCAATAACATGTACGTTAGTACAGATCTCGGCGTGTTCTGTCTGAGTCACCTATGTATTTATTGCTTTAGATAACGAAGACAAATTTCGAATCGACCAAATTATAGGTACCAAAATGGTCATAAATAGAGTTCCTTAACTTTTGTAATCGCAAAGACAGCTCCGTAACTTAGACCTACATCTCTGTACCAGCATTAATCAGTACCTGATAGCAACATAGATTACAGTACATTAACAAGTGACTGTTGTTCTGGCTTTGCAGGACATTTTAAACCTGTTCAGCTGCAGCAATGTCCTAATAGCAGAGTTATGGTGGTTGTTCGCATTTAGAGAACTAGGGGCTCATTAAAACATTGTTTTAGTTCCTTATCAACCTTTTAAGCTTTAGAATTTTATCCGACACACACACACATATCACGCCTATAATCCCTTGCGGGGTAGGCAGAGCGTAAACAGCCGCAAAAAACGGCCATTTACACCACATCTGACAAATGTTTGAGGGTCATTCGGAAAATTGTGTATCACTATAGTGACAGGTTGTCAGCCCATCGCCTAAAATTGCAATACACACCCTCGAGTCCCTTAGTCGCCTCTTACGACTCCCACGGGAAAGAAATGGGGTGATGCTATTCTAAGCCGGCATCATACGGCATTTTATCCGACGTTGTATGCATTTGATGTGACGATAGTGCCCTAAAAATAATATTGACAGCTTCTTTAACCAAACATTTTATCACAGATCATGTCCCTGATGCGGCTTGGCAAAACTAGGTAATCCTTTTCAAAAATCCTATATGTATTTAGTCTACAGCAGCCGTAGTTATTTATAAAGCGGACTTGTATGACTGTCACTACTCACTACATAACCTACAAATACAGGGTGTAAGGGACGGCCCTCTGAATACTGATAATGTGCATCAGACCATGAAACTAAACAACATCCTATTAAAAAAATATTTCTGGAAACATAAAAATAATGTCTTCCCATAGAAAATGCTGGGAGGTAGTTTTTTTGTCGTTTCCCGATAATTATGTTTCTCAGGGAAAGTTGTTCAGTTTCATGGTCTGTATGCACCCTATCAGTATTCGGAGGGCCCTGTATGTAGTTTTTACGCATAGTGCATAAAACACCTAATTATTATCCTCTGTTCTTTGTAAGGTCTCGTTTCGTAATTCAACGACTTCAAAATGAGTAATGTATCCAAGAGGTATAACCTCATTTGCTTAAACAGGACCATTCTTATAAATGCTTTGGATCGTAGGTACTTTTTAAGTACAGAGGCGCCTACGCGAAGAAATAGAGTGTCGTTCGATGTTAATTAGATCTTTACAGTATGTTGTTCGAGCTAATTAATTGCTTCGTTAATGTTGCTCTCTTCGCGAACTAAGATAAGCGACATACAACTACTGTTTAGTACCTACTGCTATAATTTATTAGGAACTAGCTTCCTACTCAGTATAACCATTCCATAAGGTAGTCCGTTTTACATACAAACGAAAAACCTAAATTCAATAGAATTGTACATGCGATGAAGAGCAATTTTTTAACAAATGCTTATGCGAAATGTTGAAGGCTCTCGCAAGTTTGGCGCAAAACTACTTTTGGTTAAAAGATAAAGTGTATTCCGTCCAAAATAAAATCAAAGTAATTTTTTGCAGCAGTAGCTCCATCTATTGGCGTAAAGTGGCGAATCAATTTTAACAAGGGAATCTTATGGTTTACAATTTATTTTTAATATTTTGCGTAAATTTTATATCAATACGGGACTTCAGCACTAGTACAAGTACAATTTAAGACCAATCTATACATACTGATAACATTTATTTTACATTGGCTAATGCAATTAATTTAATTTTGCATTGGTATTTATGCTGACATTTACCAGTACGGTCATAAAATTAAGTACCTACTTATATCATAACTTGTAGGTACTATGGTTTATAAAACTATTTTACTTCGATCAAAAACTTATTGTATTTATTAGCAAATCAATTCAGGTGATTGTATTTATTGATAAATTTAAGTTATAATATATTTCGGTTTTTAAAAAAATATTATAAATATTTATTTATTGTGAGTAAATAGAATAATGAAGTCTACCTAATGAAAACTACCTAAAAAAGAGCCTAAAAGTAATATGTTTTATTTGGAAAACCAAAATATAAAAACCAAGTAAGTCGTGTAAACCAACATCATGAGTGATATTTGTTCGTTTAATAATAAAAAACAAAATATAACTTAATGCTGTGGCTGTTAATTTGCAGATTATATATACCGTAATACCGAACAAACTCACCGGAATGGATCCCGTTAAAATGTCTCGGTAGAAAATTTCGCAAACAAATGAATTATTCAGTAACATCGGAATAACTTCTAAAGAACCTTGAAGTTAGTTTTCTGGGCTCGTGTTTAAGAGCGTTGGAGCTTGAGTCGACTTTCTAGAGTACTTCCTAAAGTATTAAAATGAAATAACTGTCTCTGTGTCCATATGGGCGCCTTAAAATGGTCCCAGCTTGTGTTCATGGTTATGAAACTTTGTGCATTTTAACGTGCTGTAATGTTTGCGGTCTTTACAGACGGCAGGCAAAGCAAACGTTTGCCGAGATACGTGGATTTTGTTAAAATATATTTTTAATTTGTTGTAAAAATTGTTTAGGTTGATTGTTTACGTTGTTGTTGTTGATTATGTAATATTTTTGACGTCTTTTTTAATTTATTTATGATGAAATGCTCCGAAAGAAAGCCTTGTTGCATATATTGCACGTCACGCTGTTTTTTTAACCTATTTTACTTCCAAAGGAGTAATACGATATTTAGTTTCAGGATTGATTAAAGCCAATCAACTAAACCCCACCAAATATATGTATTTCAATATTTTTATGTAATTGTCAATTTCTTAGTAATTTAAAAATGAATGGGCTGTGTATGTGTCCACCTACGCCGCATATTAAACAAACTTGAGTGTTGAAATTTTATCTTTGATGATGTTACACGAAACTGAATGGACATAAATTTTACTACGTATTTCATTATGCTGACTCGAAGCCGCTTCCGCTAACGAACTATACAGTTACATAGAAACTTAACACTATACAAGTAAAATGTGTGTATTAAATGGAGTTAGTTTAGGCACCTTGTATTTATTTTTTAGGCCAGTTGCTGAAATAAATAGAAATGATTTGAAATCTTCATCTGCTTTTCGTGAGGCACCGACCCCAAGCCGACGAACGACCCGGTGAACCCTAGTGTCAGAGTTTTTCAACCGCCTACTATTACGCCTCGGATATGGTTGTGTAACGACCGCCGCCGTTTATTTGAAATAAAAAACCAAAAACAATAAATAAATAAAATAAATAAATTTCATTTATTTTCTCACAAATAAGTAAAAAAGTTAATATTAATTAAGTTAATATTTTGTCTCCATTAAAATACCTACCCAGTAAAATCCGTTAACAACTGAATGAAACTATGTTGAGCAAATTGAACAACTTAAACTTTGTTATTGAAACTGGCAAATAAATAAGTTAAATGATTGGATATATAGAGCATAAATGCTGCTTTATACCTATAAATTCTATAAACCGACCACACGGTGATAAATTCCACAAAAATACCGAAGATTTGTATGGCATATTATTCTGCAATAATTCAGAATTCGGAATATATTTGGGAAAGAGCAGTAAATCATAGTGAGTACTATCGTATCGGCATGCGACGCTGCGGATGCAATGAATATTGATTTCGGTACCAATTGACTTCCCGCATTAATATTTATACAATGCAAACATTGATAACGTGAATCTAAATCGAGCGCTTTTCAGATCTCGAACAATAGAATGCAGAATGGAACTTGAAGTTCTAAAGTTGATGAAGAAGAAGAGAATACAATAATACCATGTGATAAGGAAATAGCGAAATACCTCTTGTGGGTGAAGTTCGCCATTGAAAACAACAAAATATATTTATCTTGTGCAAAAAAGATAGTATTTCCTAAAGTCTTTATCTGTTGTGGATGACGCTTTGGCAACAGAGTTCTTTGACATACGACAAACTCTTCATAATTATATTTGTGTGTATTGTATTGACCTATAATTATCGGGAATCAAACACAGTCAAGAAAAGTGAATACCATGAAGTTAATATCGCACAGCTGCTGCCACGGTTAAAACTGAGGGCTTAACCAGATTTACACTGCAGTGTCCTATGTCCCAGTTGAGTGATTTAGTAGTGACACAATTTTGACAAACAATTGTGTATGTAGGAATTTAACGTCCATTTTAAGTTAGCTTTCATGCTAAATTACATAAGCATCCAGTTGCACAAACGCTGAAATAGCGTTGTATTTAGTGTTGAGCTGTTGAGAAATACAGCTGTTGGCTCGTTAAGCGCTGTATTCTAGTGATATTTTACCGGAGAAACAAACCAATGGTATGTATTTGCATTATGTGAAAAAATATATAAGTGTGAACTCGTTCAAATAAAAAAGAATAACGACTAGTTTATTTTAAAAACAGTAAGTATTCATTATGACAACGAAAACACATAATTTCGTAATCCAATTTTAACTGGACTCACCCGTTTCGCATACGTTGCTATACAGGATGTAAGGAAAAGAACTGCGTTCCTTATAAGATATGAACCAGCCCATGAAACTGAAAAACTATCCTCAAGGAAAGTAGACCAATATATGAAATAAAAATTTGACCTCACATACAACCAGACTTCGTCGGCTACTACATTTTGTATGGGAGGTCTAATTTGTTTTTCATATTTCGACTTATGTTTCATGGGGAAAGTTTTTCAGTTTTATGGGCTGGTTCATTTCTTGAAAGGAACGCAGTACTTTTCCTTACACCCAGTATTACAATGATTGAACACATTCGCACCGTTCGGTATGAATTCGAAATTTCAAATAAATATTCATATTTTGTGATAAGTATTTAATTTATTAATTCACCAACACGGTTCCACGGGAGACAGACGTTCAGGATTCCATAGTAAATGAGAAATTAATGACTATCGGCATTAACAATACCCTGCTTATGAAGAATGGCGAAATGAGTTCTGTTTTAATGAATACGTTAATTTGTAAAGGGTTCGATTTCGTGTCAGCAGACTGGTGCAGATGAGGTAATAATTCACCGTCATTAAAATAAAATTTGCCTGCAAATAACTCAGACAGAACCGTTGGAATAAAGATTTAAGTCAATCAACAATTTGATTTCGAACTATCCGTGCCATTCTCGACTAAAAACATTGAAGATAATAGATTCGTAAATGACTTCTAATTCCGAAAATGTTCGAGTCTAAAAGGCATTAAGCTATTCACTGTCACCAGTAGTGAGGTGAAAATTATATTAATTGTCCGACGTAATACAGTAGGCTTTTTAAAAAATTTGGAATACTGTTGCAAATTACACAAACTCGAAACCTCATAATGACGAGATGAAAATCAAACAAAACCACCAATGCGTGCCTGTAACATCGCTTTTCACGGCAATTCCGTTTCTATTCCGCAAACTGAACTCATTTGGACGTAGTAAATTTTGAAATGTAATTTAAACGCTTCCATTCGAGTACACGCAAAGAGATTACTCAGAGACATCATTTGCTTGAATCGGATGACATCATTTGCTTGAATCGGATGCAATTAGTTTGAATGTCCTCATGAAATTGTCACGAGAGATTGCGTAGGTGTCGCTGTTGTCACGCAAATTGCATTGACGATACAGGTAGGGAAACCTCAGTAAAATAGTAAAGCATTATCGCAAGTAATGAGGTAGGTTGGTAATACTCTAGTACATTAATTGAGGACAAAAGACACACACACATACACAAATCACGCCTGTAATCCTTTGCAGGTAGACAGAGCGTAAACGGACATTTACGCCACGTCTGACAAATATTTGAGAGTCATTGGACAAATTGTGTATCGCTTTAGTGACAGTTTGTCAGCCCATCGCCTAAAACTGCAATACACTCTCGAGTCCCTTAGTTGCCTCTTACGACTCCCACGGGAAAGAAATTGGGTGATGCTATTCTACACCGGCAACACACGGCAATAACATGTTAATCATACTTAGAAAATACAACATTGAGTTTGAATACACAAATAAAAATTGCGTGTATTTTAAGTTGCGAAGTTATCTCACCTCTGCAACATTAAATAGAAACTGAAATGCGAGATACTCGTTACTCAATTAACACTAGCTAGACGGTTCTCTAACAAGCTTCGTTGGATTGCTCGACGGTCGAGGCGGGATATGATATGGCGAGATTTCAGAATGTAGAACTAAAATAATGAGAAGTTAAATTGTGGTGAAGATCAGACCATGATTCAGAATTTCTATCTCGTTTTGTGCGGCTCTTAAATAAATAAGAAAGGAAAGGACTTATACGTACCAACCCTTATTTTTTATTCCAATCACAGGTCTATTATCCCAGAAATAAGAAAAAAATTGTTTGTCTTTTAAAAGATGCAAGTCGGTCTCCCACGATAACATATAATATACAGGGTGTAAGGAACAACTCTCTGAATACTGATAGGGTGCATTGAGACCATATATTTATAAGTGAACAACTAACCATAGGAAAATATTTCAGGAGGCGTCAAATTTTTTTGACTTCCCATAGCAAATGCAGTCAGCTGATCGTGATTTTGTATGGGAGGTCGATTTTTTTTGTCGTTTCTTGACATATGTTTCTAGGGAAAATTTGTTCAGTTTCATGGTGTGCATGCACCCTATCAGTATTCGGAGAGCTGTCCCTTACACCCTGTATATTATTTGATAAGTTCATGAAACTTGTCATTTATCAGTACGTAAAATGAGTATACTTTCTTTCATCAAGATATCTTTGGTTTTAAAATATCATTAAGAGGAAACAGAAATATGTCTTGAAACCTAAGAGATACGTGTGCACGGGAAGCGAATACGACTTGGCGGAACTTAGGTAAGTGCCTGTTAGAAATGCGCAATGCACCGCTTGGCGCTATCTGTTGGCTTGTTAGCCTCAAGTTCCATATTCAGGTGATTTTTAGCTCAAGACTAACCCTTCACATAGAGTCACATAGAACCTTCACTGAGAAATAACGAAGGTTAAATTAGGACCGGTTATATGGAATTCGTTTTCAAATCGATCCAACTTCTCAGTAATGTTATCTGCTAGCAACTTAATCAAGCTGCTAAGATAGATGTTGTTATTAATTGTATGGTAATGTTATGTATCATCAATCTTGATTAATGTGATATCCTATCACGCTCAATACCTAATGGTTCACCTCTTGCCTACCGTATGCCGGTATTAGTATAATGCCTATGCAAATTCATATAGCTATCGTTGCCGCTAGTGATATGGTAATCCGACTGAACTGATACACTGGATAATTACGATAAAAACAAGGTATGCCTGAGATGATAGTATCATGATAATATTGACTATAAAGAAGATACTATCAAACAAGATTTCCAGGGACCACCGGCGTTATGTTTCAAAAGGATATCTGCTAAGAAAAAAATTGAAAAAATCGCTCAAGGGGTAAAATAGGCACTGAAAGTTTTTGTCCTATGATAGATTTGCTTCAAAAGTATGTATCTTAGCTGAAGAGGCCTATGGTAAGAATGTACAAAATACCTAACCTTTATTTTTGCGCTCAAAGCATGATTATGTTAGGAATGTGTAATGTTCGCTGGTTAATGACTAACAAAAACCCTATTGGAATTGGTAAGGTTTGATTGTGATGGATCGCAATCAATTTATCACACAATTAGGGACCCAGTTGTTACTCATTGATTGATAATGGCGTTTAATCAAAGCTGAACCCTTGGTTTTCTTCATCGACTTCTGTCGCATTCTACTCCACGTGCAAAAATAAAAATTAATTAAATTTATACATTTAATTAAACATATAAAATTAAAATTACACAAAAATGAAATAATTTGGATTTCAAAAATCACCTGCGAATGGTTTTGTTGCAATGTTTTAGATAGTCACAATAAAATAATTTTAAACGGATTTATGTTGTGTTTATTTTGGATTTTACAATTCCTACGTTTCCTAATTTTGTGTGGAACCCGGACGTTACGCTAGGCAATTAAGAAATAGATGGCGGTAGAACAAAAATAATTTTAATTCTAAATAATGACGTCTAACACCTTAGTCATCCGTGACCACGGGCTCTGTAAAGAGCTCAAAACGTAGGAATTGTAAAATCCAAAATAAACACAACTTAAATCCGTTTAAAATTGTTTTATTGTGATGAGTAATAGTTGTGCAAACTCAAGAAAATATTATTTTAGATAGCATTTCTGCAAAAAAAATTTGATATTATATCTAACCAGTACCTAAAATTCCGCCAATTAACTGAACGTAATAGTTTTTCCGAGCCCGAGATATACAATGAACCCAAAAATAGCCTTCGGATATGCTTGAAGACTGTGTCCATATTGAAAATGATATCACTTTTTGTATGACTATTAAATATTAATTAAAATCTTTCTCTTGTTTCAGTTGCTTGAGCCCGAGATCTGCGTATTTTTATGAATTCCCTCCAAGTGGTAAGTACACAATTCATACACACTTCCAAATTACACACTTCATAATTTATTTACATTGCATTTATGGTATGAGCTTTCTATGAGACGAGACCAATACTAAAAAGCCTGCTATCGGGCAAGATTCGTTTCATTCAGTAAATTTACTAAATTGAAAGATCGCGTGCAACTAACCTTACCATAAACAAACATTTGTAAAGAAAGGCAAATGCAGAATTTGTTGAACTCAATTTTGTATTCACGTACGTATTTTGTTTTGTTTTCGAATAATTTGTTTGCCAAATGAAATGAAAATGCCATTAGTAGGCTTGCCGTACTGTGGTTCAGACTAGACAAAACAATAATTCGCTTACGCAAATTATCTTGTTTCATAGATAACTGCCTTGGCACTGCTAAGAAGAAGGTGACAACGTTTTCAAGACTGCTTCGTGGACTGAAATCCCATAGGAAAGAGAAACATGGCTCCTGTTCGCCGAAACACGCAAACAGCTCTCGACAGATCCTGCCTCCACAGAGGGTAAGAAGTTCATACCATTATTTTTTTGTAGCCTGTTAAATTACAGCAGACGAACATTGTAACCGACTTCGATATAATGGTCCATCACTTAGCCACTATCAACCTTTTCGTTTTGATAATAAGCAACTTACATTCATATTCGTATCTAATAACGCTACCCTAAAACAGCTTAACCTCCTGAAATTTCAGACACAACATGTTCCTCACATCGATCAAATTCAACCGAATCTTGGAGCGAATAACTCACGTCTGCACGCTTTTTTTCGCGTTCCTTTTCGCAACCCCTTCCGCCATTACATCCATCCGGGCTGGCGCCGGTATTCTTTGACACATGCACTCACAGCAATTAGTATGACGCGTCGTGTACAATACAACCTGCGTACGCGAATATTCTGCAGTCATCGTTCTCGAAAAAGCTTTGGAGAGTTTTGCTTTAATGCAGTCTTTATTGCTGGGAAAATGCAACTTCAATGCCGGGTCTCTGATTTTGTCTAGATTTTTATTTATTATTATTCTATTCTATAGTCCATTTAGATACTAAGATACTCACTTTACCTATAGTAGCATTATTTTTTTTACATATTTTGCATCGCAGCGTAAAATTGTCTCCTCGTTTTCATTAATAATTCAAAATACCTACAATATTTTGATAGTGTAGGTATTTTGATATAACATAACACATGCATAATATGAGTGTGTCTTTCTTTTGTCCCATTTTTTCATTTCGTTGTCCCTCAGTTATTTTATTTTCATTACTTATTCTTTTTGAGTACAAAACTCATCTTGCATTCCGTTTACTGTAAAGGTATTCTCTTTATTCTATATTTCCTATTGTGATTGTTTCTATCGCCAATTGCTTTTGTTATGTATGCTAAGTTTTCGAATCCATTTTTCGTTTGTCTCTAATATTTTTACCCGTGAAAAGATCATATTGCTAACCTGCGTGTTCTAATACCGGTGCTCACTCTAGCAGTAAATTACTTGGCGAACTTACTAAGCAGAAAGTGCTAGTCTCGTACGCATTAGATACGCAACTCATCTCCACTGAATTAAGTGCTACATTTTTACACGTCCACCTATATTTATTAATCTTCGGGGCTGGGGGTACGTCACCACATGCCTTTTGAGAAATGACGGCTGCCAAAGTTAAGTCGGTTGAGCCAAGGAGACGACGGCTGAGTTATGACCGTTTGTTGGGCCAAGGGATGGAGGCCATTAGGGCGCGGTATAATCCTTATCGGCCAACTTGCACTTAGGATTAGCCCTGTCAGAAGTTGCTTTTTTCGGGTATTGGACTCGTGTCCGACTGTGATTAGGGGATCAGAGTCTCTGGATATTATTTTACGCTGCCTTGAGGTTTGATTGCCAGATTATTTTAGCGCTAACGACGAAGTATTTTATCTATTAGTTCATGTCAAGGAGTGGCACCTTAGATTTTGTTTTCATGTTAAGCTACTTTATTTTCTTAGTTGCGTGTTTTGTCATCACTTAACATTTGACTTCTGTTAATCTTTTTTGTTCTTGTTTTTCAAACTTTATTGTCACGCAACACGCCTTGCCTATGAAAGTTTTAGAAAAACCTTTCAGGTAACTTGTTGAGTGTTAGCAACAAAATATTGTAACACTAAGTATTCAACTTTGATGTACACATACAATTATACGATTTAAAAATTATTGTTATGTTTGGTACGTTGCGTGCTTTCTGAACAGTAGTTCCGCAGAAATCCCAGCTATCATTAAACATCGTAATATGCAAATGCCGATTTCCTACTTTGTACTTTTATTCGCATCGTCGGGGCAAAGAATAAATATTTAAGTTACACAGAGTATTGGCACCTTGCCTTCGGCTTGTGGGCGGCATTATGGTACCAGTTTTCGCGGCTTATGGCTCTGTAGAGTGTAGATATTGGCAATAAAACGTTATAGTTGCACTGCCAGTAGCGCCCTGACGGTCTTCGGATCGTAAAACACCAGCCCAATGTGTTGGCAGAATGGCATCCATGTTTGTTGCATTGTGGTTCAGATCGCATATCAAACATTGATAACAGGACGACCTGCCACAAATAAATAACTCAATAAATAATAGTTTATGCAACCATCATATAATAGGGGGAATAAGAATGCAAGTGTCTGTTTATTACATGAGGCGTAGCTGAGTATGATAATACTTTATTATCTATAATCAGTTGCATACACTAGTTTATCTACATTCTACAAAAAAACATCAGTAATACACCTCTCCAAACGTTCACATCGGCGATTGCACGGTCCAATAAAAATTGAAATTCAATACGAGAACGCAATATGGCTTGATATGAATTTTAAAAATCCTATACTTCAGCAATTATTAAGATGTAGAGTCAACAACAACATCAGAACGACAACTGAACAAAAACTGAACGACAATTGAACAACATCTGAACAAACAACTAAACAACAACCTAACAACAGGCGTACAATAACATATGAAAGGTGCAGAGGAAGATGGTGATTTGAGTATTAGCAAAAACCCTTCGTTTCATTTCTCAATTTAATCGAAAAGAGTTCCTTCTCATTTTACATTACGCTTCAGCGTTTGAAAAGAAACTGTTCTTTCCGCAGAATGCAAAAAGCAGGTCTATATACAACTGTTTTCGTGTTTATAATCCGAACATTATGAGACGAGTGTAGATACAAAACTAATTAAATCTGTGAGATTTCGCATGTGAAACTGTTATAATATTCATACCGACTAGAACACTAGTTTTAAACTGGGAGGTATAAAAATTGTCTCAACCGTAAAGTAAATTAAAATGAACCAGAATCGCAAAATATACCGATGGTAAAGTTTTCGCTACGGAAGCTATTTCTTCGGGCACATTTATCACTTTAGTGTGGTAATATTTTCAAGGTAATGTTTTTAACACTTATTTTTTAAAGTTTGTTTTTAAATGCAAAACTACAGTTTTTTTTCTCCATACAGCATAATATCATTAGCGATTTATACTACCTGTGCAAAGAAAGCAAAGTAAACGTTACTTTGATTTATGTTTTAATTTGTATCACTCTCGTGGATATAAGAAACACTTTTTACTAAATATAAGGTGAAATTCTACTAATGACTGATAACAAAATCTCAGGACGGGTTGGTCATAATGATGATGATAATTATATTCTTTATTAAATTGAAACATGTAAACATACAATGACAACTTTCAATTAAATCAACATACAAGCTTATCTCTCGCTTATTATGGATCATTTTTCCGCACGGGACATATGCCGATATATCAAAAATTACCTCCTATACAAAATTAATTTGCATTGCATTTTTACAATATATTATATCAACCTATACTCTTAGGCAAAAGTTGATCCTTATCCCCAGCCCGTCGTCCTGAGATTGTGATATCCGTCACTAGTAAAATTTCCCTCTATATTTAAGACAGAAATCAACAATACAAAATACAGTCTATAACAATTGAATTAAGTCAACCAAATGATCTAATGTAGTTTGGCCAATTAACATCACTTTATTAATCCTAACAATAATGTTGGTTGCAATTTTGCCTATATTAAACAACAGTTAACACAAATCAGGTTCTGATAAATCCCAAATGCATCGGAAAGCCGGGTTGAAAATATTATATTCAATTTAAAAGAGAATGTTCAAATTTGGTAGCACCTATAAATTTTGTATGGCACGGGCTTAGGACCTGCTGGGTTGTCGCGTCTATAGGCTATTGTCGAGCCGGTATTATTCCCTTATCAAGTATGGAGTTAATGGGCAAGCTTTGTGCCTCGTATGATTAATTGATTCTACTGTGCATGCCTCATTGTCATTCAGATTTCCTTAGCTTTTTCCTTTCTTAAACTGTAAGTGATAAATGGAACTGTTGTATGTGTTTTGTTTGTTTGTTCCGGCAGTGTGGTAATTAGCGTCGGTCGTATTGATGTTTGTGTTAGACTTGTTTGTATTGTAGACGTAGAATTTACTGTTAGGTAGGTTACTGGGAATCGTTTTGAAGGAATAAATAATTAATAGGAATATTGGTTGAAACGGTTCAGTTCTAATTCTTACATGTAATCTACTTGTTTCTTTAAGTCTGCGGTCTTTGGTGACCATTCTCTGACAAGACTTAATTTTCAATTGAAACTTTGTAATACAACTAAGTTTTGCAATTTGCTGTTATCATCCTTTTAGTTTTTGGTTACTTAATAATTTATTACCCCTAACATTATTTTGTGTGCGTTATTTGTTACATATTTCATGTTTATTTACTTTTCTTGCCACCATGCTAACTAAGTCAGACTGTTCGAAACTTTCCCTGGATATATTTTTGAAAGTTAATTTATCATGCAGCTGCTATGCGAGCCCGTCATGATTCGCGAAAAAGTTTCGACTTATCAAGTAACTTCGCAGTCAGAAAAATCATTAAGTTCTATGATTAATGCTGAAATATTTGATGTACTTCACATTTTCAGTGCTTTAGAATATCAGTTGAAATGGTAAAAAAAACTTACTCGTTCATTATCGTTTTGGCTATTGTAGCCACATTGAATTACTTCATATACACTGTTGAATTTTTGGGCGTGATTACCAATAAGAGCACCTATAGCTATCAAATACCTTTCTCTGTAGCTAACTACTTGCCTCCAGGTGGATACTCCAGACAGCGTGCTACAAAGTGGGCTGGGGTTAGGTCCAGGCCCAGATACAGCTCTCAGGTCTATGGTCGACCCTCGGGACTATGACCGCCTCCGCTTCTTTCAAATGACTGCCGCCCAACCAAACACCTTCGAAGAAACTATACATAGGGTGAGCCTTTACGTGGATTTTCCTGCTGTTTTTATTAAGAGACAAACAGTGTTATACTATTGTACATGGATGATATCCTAGTTTATAACTGTACAAAGAACAGTAATCTAATATATCATCAGCTGATAAAAAATTATAAAACATACACTCAATACACTGTCTGTTACAAAGCAGGAAAATTCCATGTTTTTCTGTTAAGCTCTTTCTGGCAAATTCATTACATACTATTAAGTAGCTTAATCTGCATGCAAATTAACACTACCTATTTATATCATAAAATGGTTAATATTTAGTGTATTTTCAATAAGAGTTCTTTGAATTTTTACATGTACTTAGAGTATTGGTACACAAGAAAAAACTATTTATATATTTATCCTTCCCATTGTTCGTTTAGCGGTATATGTTGTGATTTTGCCATAAGAGCTATAACAGATACAAAATTCAAAATTTATCATTTGCCTATTCTCTTTTTGGTTTACTTATTGGCATGCTCAAACAATTGGAGGTGTAATAAAAAACATTTAGCCCGTCATAGTACCTAATTATGAAACAGCATAGCACGTGCATAGAATATAAATATGTGGTATGAATTTTATGGAATAGACGTAAACACACTGCGTGATATTGTTCAGAGGCAGAATATCGGATATTAAAAAAATTACAACGACTTCTCAGAAAAAAACATTCTAACATTCCGCGACTGAACTATAACGTAGTACCTACATGTATTCCAACCCGTAGAAAGAAATAAAATGTTTCAACGTGATTTTAAAACAGTGAAATCATTTGAATGTGAACTGAAAGTTTCTGATATGTTTTAGTAGAACAATTTAAATACAGTCAATAATGCACGACACTGCATAACACAAGGCCAGTTTATGTAGTGTTGCTTGGACTGTACTGCGCATCAATCTACCCATTTTGGGATCAAATTAAACAGGTTTTTCATATAGTTACTAAAATAACCAGTACAAATTGATTCCTTAAATGAGTAGTTCGATGTAATGTACACACAGAAAATGCACGCAATACACCTTTCATCGATATTTGCATGAAAGCAAAATAAACCTATGTTAGCACATTTGAGTTTACTGTAAATTCCTATTTTAGCGGCACACTAATCAGCAGCGTGGTCGCCGGGAACATTTCGTCGAAATACGTTTATTCATTGATACCAGTATTTGCTGATGTTGTTATTGAATATTACGATTAATGTGGTTGTTGTTGTGTATGTTTACGTGCTTGAACATAGATAGAAATCAATTAAGTATGAATAGGTAATGAAAACAGCTTTTCCAAAGAGACAAGCATGCTCGAAATGAAGTTAAATTACTATTTGACTGTCTGATATTTTTATCGGTATTCGAATTGAATTTCAACATTATCACGATATTTATTTTTCACTACTAATATAACTTTATTTGTTACAGTTAAAAGTACAAGAAGCAATGAAGAAAAAAGACAAAATAGCGAGAGAACAAGAAGAGGTAAACTTGTTAAATTTTTTAACATAATACTCGTCTAGTTTAATACAGTAGTTAAAACTCTGTAACTCGGGAGTTGAGACTTTTTAAAGTCCTTAGTCATTATCAGAGTTAAGAAAGTTTTAATTAAAAAGATGATTTTTGTTCGAGATAAACTTTGAGAAATATGTAAGTATTCAATTCTTAGCATCACCCCATTTCTTGCCCATAGTTGTCGTAAGAGGCGACTAAGAGACTCGAGGGTTAGATGTGTATTGCAATTTACAATTAACAAAGTTATCTGATTGACCCTCAAACTTTTGTCAGACGTGGTGTTAATATCCGTTTTACGGCCGTTAACGCTCTGCCTCTCCCGTAAGGGATATAGGCGTGATTTATGTTTGTTCATTTCTTAAATCAAGCAAAAATAATGTCAGATTTTAGGAACAATATTGACAAATAAAGTTAGGTATTGTAGAAAAGCTACATTTCCAAAATTTGACAAATCCTTTGAAATCTTGAGAAAAGCCTCAATTCTAAGTATATCTTCACCTCCCACACACCCTAAACTAATCTGATGTGGAAGTAACTAGTAATCTTCTATGGGGCGAGCGTTCGGCGCGGCGAGTCGAGGCTAATCGTGCCTTAATCTCCAGCTAAGCTTATTATAGGCAGTTGTATAGCTTCCCTACAAAACTTCAGAAGCCCTTGCTCAGCGCTTTTGGTGCGCTCATAAAACTATACTACCATACGGGGTAGGCAGATCTCCAAATATTATTTAACATAATTCGGTAATTTCAGATCAAATTTATAGACAGATATTACTATACAATAAACTTGTCATATCGCTCCACCCATTTAAAAAAAGTTTCTTTATCCATCAACACTTTGCTACCACTAACTTTTTTTTATCTGATTGCAATAGTTTTTTGTATGAGTAAGTATATCAGTAAAAACTGTTATACACGAATACAGGATAATTAAAAACAGAAAATCCAAATACCTAAGTAGGTGCTGTAGGTTTTTGTAGCTACCTATAGTTACATTTGGAACGGTCATAAAACTATGCGGGTATTCCGGAATATCGACCATTGAAATTTTATGGCAACTCCAAACTGTTTGCGGCACGAAATTTGGGTGACACGCCGTCTACCCAAAGTCATTAAAATTTGGGGTTTATCGGAAATCATATAAATTAAACATAATAAACTTAGCAATGTATAAAATACTTGAAAGTTCACTGTAACAACAATATGGAATCGTTTTGTCTGACACTGTTTTCATATTTAGGTAATTTTTGAAACTAATAGAGAGATAAGAAAATATAACCTTGATACTATGAGCATATCGTTAGTTTGTATCTGCAAAAGGATAACACTGTTGTAACATTGATGAATAAACAAACAAAAGTGTACAAGATTTAAGTATGTTATGCAATGATCTTATATGTTACTGGTGTAATCAATGAATTTTCGGATCATTTCGATATGACATCAAGATTTTTAGCTCAACTTATCATATCTAATTATATTACCTACATAATCCAAAATTGACAACATTTCATTTTACGTTAAATACAAAAGATATATATATCGTTAAGAGTGTTTGGGATGCTTGTTAAGATACACATATTTTCATAATTTTTAATGCAATTGTTTCTGAAATATTTTGCAAAGTTGTAAAAACTTCCAAAGTTAGGATTACCATGAAAAAATCGTTTGCTTATAGTAGAAAAAAAAACAGTGGAGAAAACTTCATTCATTCATCTGTCAATGTCAATCAGTTTTTTTTAAATAAAAGTCATATTAGTGGTAGGCAAACGAATTTTGTTTTTAGCAGCCTAGTTGTTGGAAGTAAACTATCACTTTTTAAAATTTAACATCTCTGATTATGAAACAAATTAAAATGAAAAGAACTTGCCCTTTATTTAATGATGCGATAAACTATCTATTAAAATATAATAGAGTCTTGTTGGAAATATGAAATGTTGTGGATTCTGCCACTAAACTGTACGTGGTGAGTTCAAACTGCTATAACCACCAATGCGAAGCAGAGATACATAGAAATGGATTAGGGAATTTATTAAAAATATAATTAGGTATATGTTTTTATTTAGATACCGGTAAAAGCCTCTAACAATACTATAACTGAATGTATTAATAAATAAAAACAAAAAAGTCTACAATACATTATATAAAGTTACTGCTTAGCATTGACCTAGGCTAGAAATAGGTACCTAAGTACCTCCACATTTTCACCGCCGCAATGAAATCTCATTAACTCTTAACGCAGCAGCACAAATCCTTTCGTGTTGCCTCACCCCGCCGCGGAAACAAAGTGTGCATAAATTAACTTAATGTCCAATACTTTCCTACTTACGTGGAAGTGGTCGTTTTATTACCTTCCCGAATATTTATCGTCGTGTTCACGCTTTTTCCGCAGCGAACGTGAGCGAGGCTGAAAAGTTTTTTAGGCGTCTTATTTTATTTTATTTTGATAGAAATACCATCAGCAAACACAATAAAGTACTTAAAAACTATTAAAACAAACAGCCAATTAGAGGTTTCCACAGATATACAACAAAGTATGTTAAAAAGAACACTTGGAGTAAAGCTATATACCAATAGAAATATATAATATACCAATAGTAAAGCTATAAACCAAAAAAAATACAACAGTATTAATCACACATAATGAAACATTTATGCAAAATTTAATAAAAATATTATAGTAAAATGAATTGAAAGAAGCATGTTTAAAACATAAGAGTTAGTAGGTAGGTGTCCCACACGAAAAGAAGAAGAAGGTACTTACTTATCAGCTTTCGTAGGTAAATAGCGATCGTTTAACGCAGAACAACAATGTAATGATTTTGCATGGGAATACGTTTATTGATGAGTTCATTTTGTAGGAGCAATCAATCTATGTTTAGAATAAAGAATCTTTTTACTTTATCGCCCTTTGTTTTCTTATGTTCGGGTTGTTACATTTTTACTGTAACCTTTATACTATGTTATTTTTGGTTCATACGGGAATATAGAGAATAAAATACGTACGGTTATTTCTTTATAAAAACCATAAACATTTTATATCTTTACTTAAGTATAAAATAAGGGGAGTTTTACACACGTAACTGCCATAGGGGGCGTAGGAAGATATTTATAGCTTTTTCGTTTAGGTATTTTTTCCTTGCTCTAAACAATGGGGACTTTCTATCCGACAGTACTTAAGCTAATTTATAAATTCAAACCAGATTGCGTTATGTTAAGTGTTATTTCTTTATTTAATACTAGTTGGTACCTGTCAACTTCATTTCGCTGTGATAATACATTTAATTTCCAAACCAGCGTCCTTAAATTTACATGTTATTTGACAATGTTTGTTACGATATGAAGCTGTTCCTTAAGCAGATTTTTTTAAACCAGTGTTCATTAAATATTTTGTTGACCCTTACAATAAAAAAACATTTCTACTTTTCTATAAATTAGCTAAGTCCTCTGAATTACGCATATCGAACCTAACATTTTGTCAGACGTGGTGTAAATATCCGTTTTACGCCCGTTAACGCTCTGCCTGCCCTGTAAGGGATACAGGCGTGATTTATGTATGTATGTATACGCACTAACATAAGCGTCTCATATAGTTTATTCGGGCATTTTCGTATCTCATATAGTTGTGCTGGGCTTCTGGTGGTCTACATCAGGTACCCCGGATCCTTGATTCCAAGTGCCAGCAGAAGTAACACATCATTTGGGACATTGTGATCCTTTACGTATCTCTTATAGTTTAGCTGGGCTCCTGATGATCTACATCAGGTACTCCAGGCCCTTGAGGGACGGTAAGAAGTAGTCTTTTGCTAACGTATGTTTATTTTTTAGACAATTATATCAACGAATTACCTACTCGAAGAAGGTACTCTGTTACTCGTGATATACTTTGTTTCCCAAGGAAATGAGAAATTTTCCCGAAGTTAGAGTACAGCCTATGTCTTCTCTAAGATTATTAGTTATGCTAAATTTCATCAAAATCCGTTAAGTCGTTTTCGCGTGATGCTTTTACATATAAACAAGTACACAGATAAACAAACAAAAAATATATAAGTTGTTCCTTATCACATCACCAGCCCGTTTTGAGTTTTTGATATCGGTCACTAGTCAAATTTCACATCTACTTTGATAGCGATACATGTAAAAATATCTTTATTACCTTTTAAGTTAATTAACACTTTTGACGCGTTTTTACTCCAAAGCAGGTAGCAAACAAAAAAAAGAATATATAAAATATTGAAAAGAAAAGTAAAATTAATGTTCTGGCTTGTTGTTCAATCTTTTTTCGGTTTGTTTCAGATTTTAAGAGATATAAGGCATGGTCTTATGAATATGGGAAGAGATGGAGTCCGAGGACCTTTCGGAGGTAAAATACTAATAATATATTAAAATTACTGTGATATTTTTATTCATATACTTTATCTTTCAATTTATTGATATTTACCTACATTTAAGTACACAGGTTTAATTGTTTTAACTATTATGGTTAAAACAATCTTTACATAAAATAATGAAATAAGGACTGAAATTTTGATTTCGGTTAACTAAGAGCCATAGCGCACTAGCAAATTAATAGTTGTGCGATAATAGTTTGATCGGACAGAAGATCAGTATGGAGTTATATGATTTGTTCGATTCAGAAATGTATGAAAACCCACTATCGCCCAACTATTTAGTTGCTATTGCGCACAGGCTCTATGATAATCTAAACTGCTTAATACTTTGGCGGTTACACAAATGAGATATCAATCATTGTGACATTGAACTGTAATAATTGATTAGAAACCTAACTCTGTTTTCTGTAAAACATGATCATAATTATCTCACACCGTTCTTGAACTGATTTAATAATTGTTTAAAAATACTTCTTAAAAAAGTGGAAAATAAATTATTTAAGTTTTGGAAATCTAGACGTTACAGTATTTATTTAAATACCACTGACTTTCTTACCAATAACATGGTTAGAAACAAGTACTTTTCTGTGAAAAAAATAATAATATTGAAAACAATGATTGTAAATGTAATAATACAATACTTGAACGTCTAGACAGAATTACTTATAAATTCTGTACAAATTTTTATTGGCATGTTGCTTGCACGATATTTTTGTTGAAAATTATTGTTTGATATTGCGGAATGCTTTATTTGAATATTTTTACTGTCGTTCGTCAAAATATTATGTTCCGTATGCTTTCGATGTGCATTTTTCATCCGTTGTTATGTGCAAAATTACGTTCTCTTCATGAAAAGATAAAAAGTGCTATATGTACTGAAATATTTTGCAATAAATGTTTTAAAAATAACGTCGTGATAGGTACGTAACAATAAAAAGAAAAGATCGTTAACTCATCACAACATCATCATCATTAATTAATTCAATTTAATTTGCGGCAAAATGCTATAAATGCATGTTGTTTCAAACATATTTTGCATCAATCACGCACGGCTTTACGATGTTGGTACACAGCTTATACTGCAGTGTTGTCAGTGGAACCGCAAATTTGTGGAAGGGCAATTGTACGGTAAAGTTTTGTAATTATTTTCGCACGAAATTTTTTATTTGCATTTTGGGAGCTATTCAACGCAAAAGTCTAATGAAGGGCTCATTTACAGACGACACGTATATGTACGACGACGAAGCGAGAGGCCTCTCGGGACGAGGGCACTGGTACGACGAGCCGCCTTACGAAAGCGATCCAGAAGACTTTCTTATGGGCGGTGGAGCGCCGGCAGCTACATTTCAAAATGGCCGAGTTTGCTTCACACTAAATCTTCGGAACGAGCAACGAGGAGAAGGCGTGATATCCCTGAGAAGCGCGGGTGATATAAGTTTAGCGAGGGCCCCGCGACGGGGGCTAATAATTCCACAAAGCGGTCCCTACCCGACAACTGTGATCCCCCTGCGAACGCCGAGAGACCGAGAAAGCGGGGATTACGCCACGTCCGATATTCAATCTATAGGCTCGAGACTCTCTGGCATATCTTTAGAATCAAGTCGGTCCGAACGGGACTCGAGAAGAGGCTACAGGCAAATGTCCGGGTATCGGATAGGCGGCGACCCGTTATCCCCCGCATCATCGGATTACGAAGATCAAGAGAGCGAAACCGACTCTCAACATATAGCCACTGTACATAAGGTAACCTATGAACACAACTATGGTAGCGGTGATATTTTATTAGCTGTTTTTAGTTTTAACAATTTTGGAATAATAAGTTTATGTATGACTTATTCAAAATTCATGAAATAAAGATTGCTTAAATGTAACAGTATCTACATTGCTTTTGATTTTAATTTCCTTAGCCCAACTAACATAACTATTTTGTAATTTCAGTCAGCAGATGAGTGTGAAGGAGTATCAAATTTAGCAGGAAAAGTTAGAGGCCTTAGGCAAGACGTCCAAAGAAAAATATCAAGATTAAGACAAGAAAGAGGTCCCGATGGAACTGACAGGAGGACGAGTGGTGACCAAGCCTTTCCGTGTTCTAATAGTTCATTTGAAAGTCTTCCCAGCGGCTCAGGCAGTAGTGAGTGGATTTATTAAATTCTTTCGTCTGTGTTAATATAAATATTTTTGTAAATATGTTTGTCTTTCCTTTCTTTGTGCCATAACGCCCCAAATTTACTGACATTCCTACTAATCGTCTTTACAATGTACAAAGCAAAATAACCAAATCCTTATTCACAGTCATTCAATGACGTTTCCACAGGTATTGTAATTTGGATTGAGCTTGTAACTGAAAACATTTTATAGTTAGGTACCTAAGTATAGATATATTTATGTACAGGCACCCAAGCTTTGGTTCGAGCCGGTAGTAATCACTCATCTCTCTCGGCAGAAGAAAACATAGAATTAAGTCCAGCCGGGCGGAGTTTACTTGTGCCGCAAATGCTATGTCGGGCTAGAGCACTCGTCGATTGCACGCCCAATATTTACGAGAAAGACGCCCTAAGATACAAGGTAAGATAACTTAAATGCAGCAATTTTATTATCTGCTTATCAAGGGAGAAATCTGTAACAATTTGTTATTTGTCAACAGAAAGGCGACATCATTGAAGTGATCAACATGAACGCTTCCGGGATCTGGAGAGGCGTCTTAAATCATAAAGTTGGAAACTTCAAGTTTGCAAATGTAGAAGTATTAACTGAGAGAGACGTCGTTGGGACGAGATCCGCAAAATGGTGTAAGAGTCGAGAAAGGCTTTGGGAGACGAGGCCAAGAAGCGTAGAAGAACTGCTTAGAAGAATAGAACTACCCCAATACACGGTAGCATTTGCAAGAAATGGATATGAAGATATAGAGTTGTTCAAAGAAATTGAACCATCAGACTTAGACTACTTAGGAATAATGACCCCTGAACATCGCACACGCATCCTTGCTGCCGTGCAACTGCTGCACCAACTTGAAAGTAAGTACTGCCACGTACTAACTTTTTCTCTACGAAAAAAGTGTTAGTACTTACATGAAAGCGTAAATAAATCCAGTATTTTTTTATTGCACAGGCGGCGAACTTGATGGTGAGGGTGATGGAGGTGGTTCCAGCTCCGAAGGCGGCGACTCTCCTTTTGGTCGACGACAATTCCCACGTGATTCCGGGTGCTATGAAGCGGGTGTGGGTGTAGGTGGTGTTCGAGTTCGAACATCCCCACTGGTGCACCGGACCGATGAACCTTCACATCGACCTCCGGAACCAATACCGCAAGCTAAGCGGTCCATCCGAAGGCGGCAGCCCGACGACGCAGAATGTGATAGAATCGAACGGTACCCCGGAACGGGAGTGGAAAGGACAGCTATTCGGACAGGTGGATTACCCGGAGGAGCTAGGGATGACACATGCGAATCGGACCACAGATTGAACGTGGTGAAGTTTGTTGCGGGTGGAGAGCCTTGTGCGTCAGAGAAGAGTTCTGATTCTGGTGTGAGTTCTTCGTCGTTGAGTTCTGCGCACCCGCACCGTCCCTGAGCGAGGCCCGCCGCGCCGGCGCTCGCCTAGGCGCTGGCGCGGGCGCGCGCGGAAGTGCCACCGCCCGCTCCCACTCTCATCGCGCAACCCTCAGCTCCACCTGAAGAATGTGTCTGAACGATTTAGAAAGATAATCCAATCATCTGCTATACATTGTGTTTTACAGTGAAAATAAAATGTTCAATGTTAAGTAAACGCGGTGAGGAAGTGGGATTAGGAAAAAAGACTTAATAATCAAAATAAGGTAATATTTCAAAAGGCCTAAAGACATGCAATATTGATGGATTCTATGTATGCAGATTTTAGCACATACTGTTTAGTCCTGACTACGTTGTTAGTAATTTAGTAAAACTTTGCACATATTGATTCCAGCCGCTGTATAATTTTAGTAAATCAGACTGCATTTTTAAAGACTAGAGTACGTTTATTGATTGCCTATTAATTAGAGCTATATTGGTTAAAGATATGAAACCTTTTTTTATTGCTCGTTATAATTTTTTATTTAAGATTGCTTTGTAGGAACTATCATTCCGTTAAAGAATTCGTGATGCATATCAATGACGATGCTTATGTTGCATTTTAAGCTTTGTACTCTATAAAATGATTTTGATAGAGTATAGAGAAACTTTTTTAATAATAGCAATGATGGCAATAAGTTGATAATGATAGCTGAAGCGTTCAAAGCGCAACATTTGATAGCAATAATTGTATATAATTAATTATCTACTAGATAGGTTAATTATTGTATGTTGATACTTTTTGTATTGTTTAAGAGAGCTTTATGCGGTATCTAAGCCGCATGTACAGTATAAATCGTAGTACCCCTTGTGTGAAATTGTGAATTTCGCTCAGTAGGTTCTTCAGAGATGACGTTTTCTATTTATACTCCCAGTAACTTGCACCGGTTGTTGAACTATTGTAACTGTCTGTCTTATGAAGTAGCCAAGAATAGATTCTTAT
Organism: Tuta absoluta; assembly: GCA_027580185.1. NCBI lineage: Eukaryota > Metazoa > Arthropoda > Insecta > Lepidoptera > Gelechiidae > Tuta > Tuta absoluta. The sequence continues at coordinate 5,465,620 of JAQAHW010000004.1, forward strand.
CACTGGTAATGTTGATGAAACTAATTACAAAGTGATTTCCCTTGCCAATTAGAAGTTGCTATCTAGTATGTAATTGGGACCGCCGTTTGACCGGTCCTTGAGGAAAATTTGCTTGTAAACCAACTAGAGAATTTGAATAAACCTCCAAGGCATTCATTACAGGCAAGAAGCCTTCGATAGCGAAGGCTCATTGGAATTCTTCCTTAGCCACCATTAATCGTTTGCAATTACAAGGTTCAATGACTGGCGCAAAAACAAGCAAAACGAACACTATACTGCCAGTATCTTTACTTTTTGTACATTTTGTAAAAAAAAACACAATTCCACAAACACCTTTTTGACTACAATCTTGAACTAGTCCGAATAAATATGTATATAGATAAATGTTTGTTATTTGTATATTGTAGATAGAATATATTTCTTTTGACATTGTACATTTGATTTATAAAAATTTAATGTTAAAAAGTAACTTATTTATAAACAGAATTTATGTTTGAATGTTCTAATGCTCAGTAGTAAAATCATAGTTTAGGTTATTGTCATTTCAAAAATACCTACCTACTTAAGTCTTGTACCAGGTACATTAAAGTATTTTATTTTATTTGTATTAGCCACGCCTTCTTCAGTATCTTACTTTTGTAGTCATATTTTGTTTTTATTAACAGACCCGTATGTGTAAGTTTACAAATCTATTTACGAACATGGATTCTAAATAAATAACAATCCGAATTTTTGAAAACCTTTTCATTTCAATCCCATGTTCTCTCAAGAACTTATATGTAAGTATCAATACACGTTTATTTTGCACTCATTTGATTCTCCCACTTGTCGTCCGTCGTTGGGTATGTGTAACGTCTGACAGCCGCATGCGTTACGGTGCGTTAATACGCATCGACAGAGAACCGCCTCACAGTGCAGGTTCAAGCAAACGATTTTCCAATTCATTGTTTTTACGTATCAGAACATGTATTTCAGTTACGGAGTATAATAAGATGGCATGGGATATGACAACCTCCGTGAAAAATCTGTAATCCGACAGTAATTAATTTTTCTCAACTAAAACTTCAAAAAAAGAACACCGCACATTCAAGTACCTATTTGATTATATGGAATAGCTAACAAAGTAGGTATCTACACAGATAGAAGAAAAGAAACAAGGCAAGGTATTTCTTTCTTATTCAAACTAAGTAACTGTCGCCTTTCCATTTTCCCAAGTATCTCTAACTAACTAATTCAATTATAGCTGGCACAATAAATCCTTAATCAATGTCTTGGAGTTTTCTCAACTGCCTTAATAGATTCCTTGCACCGTAGTCGGAACGGATAGAGAATGCAGTTGGAATACCCGACTAGATTGATACCGATAATATATCGTCGTTAATGTTGTTTGTGCTGCAAGCATCGCGAACACTAGCGCCACTTTGTGAAGATATGCTTTGTAAAGTATCTACGTGTGAGAAACTAGTATTTGAGTCTAAGATACTTATGAATTGGAGTATGGCAATACCCCTCAAGTGGGGCCCATGTCCTGCAGTGGACTGTTGTGGTTGTTAATGTAATAGGTATACTTATAATAGGTATACTTTTGGATGAAATAAACTCACGGTGGATATTTTTCGAAAGACATACGACAGGACTTTGATTATAATTTCATTACCTATTGTTGTCTCATAATAGACGCAAAGTACTTGAAACAAATAAAATGTACTTTAAATAAATTAAAAATTTATAAGTTGATTATTATCTGTTCGTTCGTCTACTCACGAAAAGAACATGAAGAATTTGATTATTTTTTCAACGTATAAGCGCTGGTGTTGCCATAAACTCGTATAAGGCTGTGTTCACATTGAGCTTACAGATAAATTGAAGTCCAGCTGGTACAAGATACGGAGTTTTCTGTACTCTGTTTTTCTCGTTGAAGAAATGTTCGCGAATTCATCTCTGTGTCTTCGTTCACTGCGCTTCGGTAATGGAATGCAAGAAGTTTGAAAAGTAGCTGCTTATTTGAATAAAAGGCTCGAGACGGTAAGATAAGAGCGGTAAGAAATCTTACACGACGTGTTTAAGTACAACGACTGCATGTTCGTTCAGAATTGTCGATTTGTATTGAATTTAATTAATGGGTACCTAATAGAGTATTTTTTAAATAATCAGGTAGTCGCTGGGTATTAGTTGCAAAAGTTGGAGCCGTTCCACGCGTTATTGGCATTAAGATAAGATACACTTCGCGGGCAAGGGACGAGGGACGGGAATCATTCTAACATTAGTCGTAGTACATTAGACAATAGTGTAGAGGTGTTGCTCAATTTACACAATCAGACAAAGTGCAAGTTCATTTTGTGCAACTTCCCATACTGTACAAACCTGTCAGATCAACAAAACAACTGTGTGCATAGAATGAACATGCACCTATACAATATAACATGTCATCATAGCGATGCTATTTCTTATTTTGACTTGAATAATTTTATTCACACATTTATTTTGACTCAGGATACTATGTACCTGTCTGATTATTATAAAAAACAAGTAGCTACATTGTTAGCATATAATATAAATGACACAAAATCTGTGTCATCTCCTATATTAATTTGTAATGTTACTAACAATAATTTAAACTAGAATTTAAGACAAAGGAAATCCCCTCTTTGACTGATATTAATAACAAACACAAACCGGGGTTTTCTTGCACTCATCCTCAGACAAAGGAAAAGCAAAATCAGTTACAAGTGTTACATCAAAATATTCAGGGTTTTGCTAGCAAAGTATTAGAAATTGAATTATTCTTAGAAAAGCATAATTATGACATAGTTTGTTTAACGGAACATTTTCACAAAGATCCTGACATTTTGATAAATTATGAAAATTATTGTATTGCCAGTTCTTTCAACCGAAAATCCGCGATACATGGAGGTTCCTTAATACTTATTAGAAACAACATTAAATTCAAAGAACGTAAGGATGTTGTCGGATTGTCGGTTGAGTGTTGTACTGAATTATCTTGTGTTGAGCTGGAAAGTCATGTTATAGTATGCGTATACAAACCGCCAATAGCAAAAAATTTTACCAAATTCCTAGAAATAATGGAATATGTACTCAAATTAGTCACAAAAACTAATAAACATGTAATTGTTGCAGGTGACTTTAACATAGACATTTTAGAAATCAATGCATTAAGTGATAAATTTTTAGGTCTTTTTAAATCATTCAATTTATTTAATATATTTTTTGAACCTACTCGTGTGACGCCTACTTCTGCCAAATGTATTGATAATGTATTCAGCGATTGTGACCCGGTACAAAAATGCATTATAAATTCTCTTCAATCAGATCACAAGGGTCAAAGTGTAATATTCCCATTCAAAAACCATATTAAAACGATCAAAATAGAAACCAGGCGCATCACTGCAAGCAGGTTGGAAAAATATCAAAATGTGTTAATCGAGAAATTGCCTGTCCATAATTATAATTTTGAAAACCCAAATCATGTATACGAAGACGTTTTCAATTTGTTAAGCAAAGAATTCGAAATCATTTTTAACTTAGAAACGAAAGAAATTAATACGAAATTTAAGTTTAGTGATTGGGCGACCAAAGGTCTTAGGATTAGTAGAGATAGGCTTTTTGAACTTTACGAGCTTAAAAACATGACAAACGATGTAAGTTTTAGTGAGCTAGTAAAAAAATATTCTAAAACCTTCAAAATAGCTTGTGAAATTGCTAAAGCAAACTTTATTAGTAATAAGATAAAGTCTTCAGATAATAAAATAAAAGCTGTCTGGAAAGTTATTAATAGCGAAACAGGTAAAACTAAGCCACGCGAAAATAACTTTTCACTTAAAACCGACAAAGGAGTGATTAGTTTAAATTCAGATGAAGCGCAGGAGTTAGAGACATTTTTCACAAATATACCTCTAAAAACTACTGAGTCATTAAGATCTTCACCTACAATTTCATATTCATTGCTGAAGCAAAATGTAGATGTTTGCAATTCTGAATTTAAATTTACTCATGTAAGTCCCCAGTATATTTTAAAAACTTTTAAAGATATCAAAGTAAAGAGCACCGAAGATTTATGGGGGATGTCAGTTAAAGTTTGTCAATCAGTAATCGAAATATTAGCACCATACTTAGCAGATATCTTCAATGAATGTATTGATCACGGCATTTTTCCTGATTTAATGAAACATAGCAAGGTAGTTCCGCTGTTTAAAGCTGGTGACAAACAAGACCCCAGTAACTATAGGCCTGTATCAATTCTGCCAGTACTCAGCAAAGTGTTTGAGAAGATCATACTAAATCAAATGCTGTCCCATTTTAATCAGAACAATTTGTTACACAACCAGCAATTCGGTTTTACAAAGGGACGTTGTACCACAGATGCTGGTGTTGCTCTAATCAAACATGTATTTAATGCTTGGGAAGAATCAAAAGATGCTATTGGTGTTTTTTGTGATCTTTCCAAGGCATTTGATTGCGTAGATCATGAAACTTTATTGCTAAAATTAGAACACTACGGTATTCGAAACGCAGCTCTGAAATTTTTGAATTCATATTTAGATAATAGAACTCAAAAGGTCCAAATAAACGGCGCCAAATCACTGGGGTCTCGTGTTAAAATTGGTGTGCCTCAAGGCTCTATTTTAGGACCATTTCTATTTCTAATTTACATAAATGATTTGCCTTACATGGTAGAGAATTTGTCCAAGATTGTACTATTTGCTGATGACACATCCCTTATATTTAAGGTCGATAGACATGCACATAACTATGACGAAGTAAACAACACTCTTGGACAAATTCATAGTTGGTTTACTGCAAATAATTTAGTTCTTAATGAGAAAAAAACTAAATGTGTATTATTCACTTTACCTAACGTAGTACATTCTTTGAATAATCATGTCGTACTTAATAATGAAAAATTAGAGTTTACTACCAGTACAGTTTTCTTAGGGATTACTCTCGACTCAAGTCTCCAATGGGGCCCTCATATTACATCTTTGTCGGGAAGATTAAGCTCAGCTGCATATGCGGTACGTAAAATTAGAGAGATCACGGATATTGCAACTGCGCGACTTGTTTACTTTAGTTATTTTCATAGCATTATGTCCTATGGAATTTTGCTGTGGGGGCGCGCCGCTGATATTGAAACAATTTTTATTCTCCAAAAGAGGGCCATCAGAGCAATTTATAAACTTTGCAGTCGTGATTCCCTAAGGGAACTGTTTAAGGAAATTAATATTATGACTGTACCATGTCAATATATTTATGAAAATATCATGTATGTTAGAAAAAATATAAATACTTTCACTAGAAATTGTGACAGGCATAACCGCAATACAAGGAGTAAAAATAAAATAGATCAACCTAAGCATAGACTCGCTAAAGTTAGGACTTCATTTGAAGGTCTAAGTATAAGATACTATAACAAAATACCGGAATATATATTGAGTTTATCAGAAAGTAAATTTAAGTCTGTTATCAAGAAAACATTATGTTATAAAGCTTACTACAAGTTAGATGAGTACATTAATGACAAAGAGGCATGGAGCTCTGAAATTCCAGCGCAGCACAAGAAACACGCACTCATTTTTAATACCAAAATGGGGAGTGCGTGGAGTTTACAACTGACATCATTTTACAAATCTGCATGGATGTAATTTCAATTGTTTAAAGTAAATATTTTATAAGTTAAAACTGGTAGATTTATCTACTTCAATTTTTACAAAAAAAAAAATATGTAGCCATTTTTGGTCTATACATATTTTTTTTACTTACAGAATTAGCTAGGGTAGCTTAGGGGCTAGTAAGATTGTTAATTTAGAGTAGGAGCACTTCTGGGCAGGTTTTTTTGGTGGGTTTTTCCTGTTCAGGAGGTCCGATTAATTATACGCATGTAAACTACACGCTTTAAAAATCTTGACTTCAATTTGAAACAAATATCGTTTTCAGATGGTGGTGGCGTAAAGTTACATGCCGTGTGATTAACCTGGCCAGCCCCGTGGCAGTGCTTTGATTTTTATTTTTTTCTCCCGCCTGAACCGGTTTTCTATTAAGTAGGACATTACAAAATTGTTATAAAAAAAAGAAAATTGTGTGATACAAATTTCTTTTTTTTACAATGACGGTTCATGACGTCAATAAGTGATATGATAATACTATCCTACATTGAATAAAGAATTTCAATTTCAATTTCAAAAGCTGCGGTAGCCCAGAGTCATCGCCACTAGTAATGACGAAAATTGCAAGTTCAAATCCTGCCCACGGTTGAAAATTATGCAAGTTTTCAAAACTTGTAGATTTACCTAAGACGGGAAGTGTTTTAAAATTTGGTTTGAATATAGTAGTTACATAAAATCGAAATTCTTCAACCGAATTGCATAGGTTGAATCTGGTTAAACTGTCTACCCTACAGAAGAAGTTACCAATTAGGCCATTGCAGAATTTATTAAATTTAATAGCACGTTCACACTATGCCTATATGGGCAGGGAAATAGTACGGGAAGTGGACAGCTCGAGCATGTTAACAGGTTGCTCGCGCTGCTACTCGTATTGCCGCTGCCACTTCCCATGCTTCCGCGAATGTCGGCTTTTCGTGCGCGAGTGGAAGAAACGGCAGCACGAGCGCAAGCACTCGTACAAGAAGAGTATGAAGTCAGTGTATTAACATTCACTTGCGTTGAAGCTGTTGTGGAAGTATTTCAAGCAATTTTCGCGGTAGCGGCAGGAGCAGGAGCATGTCAAAGTGTTAACGTAGCATTAGAAGCCCTTCAACCATATTCATACGTACTTAAACAGTCACAACAGTCCACTAGTGGACATGGACCTCCTCATATTGTAGAAAATTTGCCATACTCACTACGCTTGGCAAGTGGATTGGCGAGTGCTGTCTGTGCAAGGTGTTGTAGATATGCACAGGAACCACTGCTGCTCATTCCCTGGTTTCATCCCATTGTCGCCTTTCACGACACCCACTGGTAGAAATTTGGTTATGCTATTCTAAGGCACCACTCGACTTTTCATAACTTACATAAAATCAAAAACTTTTTCGTTCTATATGGAGTATAAAAAAGGAAAAGGTTGGGTACCCTATGAACATTTCAGATCATCTGCAGACCAATATATAAAAGAAAAATGTCTTAACCTACTGGGTTATATAATATTTGTAAACATAAGTATCTTAGCAATAAGCATTTCTTCGTATATCTGATTCAGTCGCTTAGGATTGTTTGAATATGCCATCAACAATTTTCTATGATCCGCGATAATGCGAGATCTCAAACGACCTAATATTTCTATGATAATGCGGGATCTCATACGACCTAAATATTTCTATGATAATGCGCGATCTCATACGACCCAATATTTCTATGATAATGCGAGATCTCATACGACCTAATATTTTTATGATAATGTGAGATCGCATAAGACCTAATATTTCCATGATAATGCAGGATCTCATACGACCTAATATTTCCAGGATAATGTGAGATCTCATACGATCTAATATTTCCATGATAATGCGGGATCTCATACGACCTAATATTTCCAAGATAATGCGGGATCTCATACGACCTAATATTTCCAAGATAATGCGGGATCTCATACGACCTAATATTCCGTGACTGGACCAAACGTGAAGAGTAGCGTCCTAAAATGATCCAATACTCTATCCAAGTAGGTATTTTAAAGAATGTAAACAAACTATACTTAAAGACGGTAAATATTATGCCATGCGATAGAAAAGATAGAACAGAGCTGTGACTCAGTCACAGTCACATTTAAACTTCTTGGACAAAATAAAGGTAGTGCAAAGTAGGCTCTAGCCAACTCGCCACCTTAATATGTGCATAATTACACGCGGCGATGAGTTATGATGGCTGCCATAATGGTGGTTCACGGTGCCCCCTTTATCATTCACCTGAGTTCATTTTTCAGTTTGCATGGGCATAAATCACATAGATTGGACTGCGCCAATGGGAACCAAGGAATTGCGATGTAATTTCTTATTTGAATGTTGTATTAGAAGTCAGGATTAAATTGAAAATGTATTGAAGATTTATACAAACCGATCTTATACGTTATAGCTGTTATTTGTAGTTTGTTACTAAGTGGCCCGATGGCGTAGCGGATAGATCCCCTGCTTCATCGAGCGTCGTGGGTTCGACCCCTACGTTTAGTATGTATTTATTTACAAAAGGAGTATATACGTATTAATATAAGCTGTCTAGTCCCTATAGTAGGTACAAGCTTTGCTATGGCACTGTGTGAATTATCTATGTTTTTTTAAATATATTTTTACCATCCTTTCTTCTTTTTCGAGTTGGACACCGAGTCATCTAACAACCCGATTTATCCTGGTGTGAGAGTTTTCAACCGCCTAGTAGTAGTAGGCCTCTGACATGGTTGCGTAGCGATCGCCGTATAAGTAATCATAGACAGCAACCGGGACCTAACGTGCCCTCCGAAGCAGGGAACCATCTTCCTTTACAGACAATTAGGTGGTTCAGCCTGCAATGTCCTAATCAGGCTAGGAACAAATTCAGAAAGTGATAAAAATCAACTACGTGAGTGGCCAACCGAGAACATTGAGAAGAAAATGACCAGCTAGGTAGTCTAGCTTGTCATTTCCTTAACCAAAAAGTGATTTGATGTGAACCGTCTTAAAAGTAGCAAACTTAAAATAAACTACATCATAAACACTAAGTATAATATAAAATACAGTCGCACTCAGAGTCTGTCCCTATTTCTCTGTGTACCTATGCTTAGATGTTTTAAACTATGCAATGATGACCGATGACGACCGATGAGGCGCAGTAGTAGTGCGACTGCCTGCGACGCAAAGGTTCCGGGTTCGATTCTCGGTGGGACACTCACAAAAGTTGATATTTATCTCTTTGTGAATTTGTTCCCGGTCTGGTTAGGACATTGCAGGGTAAACCAACTGATTGTCCGAAAAGAAATAGTTCCGCGCTTCGGAGGGCACGTTAAGCCGTCGGTCCCGGTTGCTGTCTATGATTACTTAGACGGCGGTCGTAACACAACCATGTCAGAGGCCTACTGACACCAAACTCCGTGCCACGCATGAGAGATGTGGCTTACAATTAATTTCAGACGACGTTTGGTATTCTCGTATCTCAATTTTTACCTTTACGGAAGTGACTTTTATGAATACGTTGTTCAGTTTCATGGACAGGGTTAACCCCATAAAATATCCTTATAGAATTTACGTGCTTTTAAGTAGGTAAGTACAGTCTCTAGCTCGTTACGTTACGTTTTACATCCAGACGACTGCCGATTCCAGCTGCAAAGTGCTCGATCGAGCTAAAGGATATAAAAAAAAAGACACTAGATCCATTGTCACTGTAACTTTACATTCTTCCTTTATATCCTGCAAAGTAACGCCGCCGGAACAGCTGGAAAGGCGGTTCACTCACGTATCATCCGTCGTTCCGTTTTTCAAGCAAACGTAACTCATGCGTCTGTTTGACGAAAGGAAATTCCGAATTCAAATCTTATTACCGTGCAAATACGTCTGCAGTGGGTTTACGGTGCGGAACGGAAGCGTCTGTCAAGTCGTTTGACACACGCGTCTGTTACGCAATTTCCTTCCATCTGACAGACGCATGCGTTACGTTGCGTTAAAAAAACGGAACGATGGATGACAAGTGTGAGAACCGCCAAAATCTCTTTGACGAGCGGGACATTGAATCGACGAACTACGATATGAACCCTGGTGTCAGAGTTTTAATTTACAATAGTAGCCCTCTTACTTAGTTGTGTGTCGACCAACCATTAACTGTATCAAGGACGGAATCATCTTTGTGACGGAAAAACAGTTGGCATTAATCTGCAATATATTTCCCATCACACCAGCTTTTAGCAGTTCACTGCTGGACGTAGCCCTCCCACAGGGTACACACACACATCTAAACATGGACCCCGCCCGCTATCAGGTACCTTCTCCCATTTTTGTCATCTGTCCATCAGTTAAATCTTCATTTTTTTTTTTTACGGAAAAGCATTTCTGCGTAAAATCTGCCTTATCGTTATCATCACATCAGTCTAAAGCAGTTAACTGCTGGAGATAGGCCTCTTCCAGGGTAGTAAGGCACGTTTTTCAGATTTTTTCGTCCAGTACTTCTTTGCAACCTACTTGAAGTCATCGGTCTATCGGTAAAGACAAAAAAGGGTTGTTTGTCCAGCGCTTGCAAATGGCGGATAGATTATTTTTAATTTTACTCGTTTTTGTGTTTATTGGAGTATTTAGTGATTAAATTTGATAGTGAATTTACCAGTAAATGACTCTTAAAGTGGACATTAAACAGTGAATTGAAAATAATCCATATAACCGTCATTTTCGGATGATGGTTAAGCAACCACGTGTTAGCTTCAGCATCTTCCACTATCAAGATACTGGAGTCCTACACAGTACAGACCCTAGTCTTTTAGATTAGAGCCACTGTGCTGTGTTGTAATACTTGATACTGGCGCACTCGCCAATTTATGTTTGTGATCGTTAATTAAACTATGAGGCTGGCGAAATCACAAATGTGGAAACGCCAATAATTAAGAATAGAATAGAAAGACAAAAAATATTCTACATAAAAAGTTAGGGACCAGTTAAAAAATAAAAGAGGCAGATTTTTAAAACATTAACATTATAAATATTTTATAATTATAAATTAGAAATATAAATTTTATTCGACTGTATCACTTGCCGTTTAGCTCATAGTGAGTTTTATTATGGGACTAAGGCAGGTACTACCCGCAGTACCATTATTTATTCACTGTAGGAAAATCCCGTATAACTTTGATTTAGGTATCTATCTAGGTGCTCATGAAAGCACTTATGTCATTAAATCCACTATAAAATTATGCTGAAACTGTATTTTCTTTGATAAATTCACCCAACCAAACGAATTTTCAGAGTTATTTGCTTTCGACACCTAATATTTCCTCTTCGTAATAAGTAGGTAAAGCAAGAGTACACAAGTTTGTCAGTATCCCAATATACGATTACAATTTATTACCAATGATTTAAAAGTACTTTTTTTGCAATAACACCTTCTTGGTGTATTTAAATAAATAAAAGGAGTTAAAAGAAAGTTGCCTCAGTAGGGACACTGTCCAGTTTCTGTATACTTACCTCACTTGTATGGAGTTATTATGCAAGTATAGATAAGTCACCGGCAAAGGCGAAGTAATCGCAGTACATTGCTTAGTACTCTCCATCCTCGCAGGTGGTCTGAGGGGAATGTTAATGCACTTAGTGCTATAATTTCTGCCAGAGCCACACTTTTGAAAGGTGCTTTATATTTAGATAGACTATTAATATGAGCAGCGGTTGAAGGCTGAATAGGTAGAATGGATGGCATATTGAATTAGAATTGTAAAATGCGGTAGTAGGTAACTAAAATCAGGTTTTACTTCAGGATTTCAATGCTTAATTCGGGATATTGCCACTGATGTTAATTAATGTAGTAAACATTTTCTATTTTGTTGTTTTGGGAGGAACAGATTAGACTGAATTAAGCCGGTACATGCTGGTAGCTACCAAAACGGTGAATAAATGAGTCTGAAGTCGAGAAAGACTGCAAGGTTTTACCCAGGGTATGGGTGAGCGGTTTTGAGCTCCTACAAAAGTGCACAGCTGCACTTTTTTTGGGATTGACCTCAATATTCCATTTGCGAAACCAGCTCCCGAGAGATTCTGGTGCGCTCTGGAGAGTTTCTACCAGTTTGTCATGGTTACGTTACGTAGACGTGCAAATGGCAGTGTCATCAGCTAACAAAGCCTGCTGAGACCTAGGCGTTTTGGGGATGTCGCTAGTGTATAGCGTGAATAGTAATGAGGACTAAACTGAGCCCTGTGGGACACCAGCCTGTATGAAGTGTATGAAGATATAGGTAGTGCATTCAACTCTGTAGCGTAAGCTTTGATTCGTCAGAAAGTTACGTACTAAAAGCACGAGACGACCGGGTACTAAATGTGGCAGAAACCGGCTAAGTGAAATATAATCTCTAGTATAAGATATTTCAAATGTTATTGAGCCAGCAATGTTAGGTAGGACGGCCATGTCAGCCCGTTGTTCTTACTGACCGGCCAAGCAAAACAACCATCGCAAATATGACCAACTTGCCTAAGTCTTAATCCTAGCCTCGCGTTAAGGAAACGTACACAGGTATGTGCAGCGCCAGTTATTTTACACTAACACGCGCACAACACGCGTAAAGCCCGCGTACGTATGAACCTGTCCTTATGCATCAGACAACCCAGGTGGTCTAATAGCATTGCCATGATTACCACGCACGGTATAATTTTGAAAGCTCACTCTTCTTCTAATAGCGGTGAACTCCAATAAGTCACGGACAGACGTACCTAATTTCAAAATAACACCTTTACATTACAAAACATTTGATTGGTTTCCCTGCTCATATCTTCCATAACAATCACGTCAAAGATAGTGTTAAAAGAGTGATTTCATCATTATTAACAGCAACAACAAAATTGTTGGGCATGGACCTTTATTAAGGGGAGGGATATGCCATACCACACTTGGAAGCTGGATTGGCAAGTGCAGTTTGAGGTATTTTTTATTTTACAGTATATATTTAAGTGTGTTTTCCTTTTTGCAAATACTTAGTCCTGTGTAAACAAGATTCGATCTAAATCTCTTTTCATTGTTGATGAAAACACTAATCGTTTACAAACACGTCAAAAATGATAACATCACAAAAATACAAGGTGGAGTTAGTAGGTACAAGACTGGGACAAAAATTGTCTTAAAGCTTAAAATTTACGAATTCTACTGAGGCGGTTCACCCATTTGTCGTCCATCGCTGCGTATTTTTAATGTACCGTGACGCATGCGTTTCTTCCCGTCTGAAAAACGCATGCGTTACGGTGCGTTAAAAACGCAGCGACGGACGATAAGTGGTAGAATCACGGCTCTTTCATGCAGTTATTATTAAGAATAAACAGTAAGTATGTTTTTTGTAGAATACCCAAGCTATGGCTAAAATTTAAATTTTGCAAGTTAAGATTATGTATTCACACTTAAAACTTTCAAGAAATACTGCAGTATAAAACGTAGTCACAAAAATGTAATAACTAACAAGTTATCTCTTGCAGTTTTAACTTGCGAGAGTTTTCATAGTTTTACCGTGGTCTACCGATGTGGCGCAGTGGTAGTGCGACTGCCTGCGACGCAAAGGTTCCGGGTTCGATTCTCGGTGGGACACTCACAAAGTTGATATTTATTACATTGTGAATTTGATCCCGGGCTGGATAGGACATTGCAGGGTGAACTACCCGATTGTCAGAAGAAGAAATGGTTCCGTGCTTCGGAGGGCACGTTAAGCCGTCGGTCCCGGTTGCTGTCTATGATTACTTAGACGGCGGTCGTTACACAACCACGTCAGAGGCCTACTACTTGTATTAGGCGGTTGAAAAACTCTGATACCAGGGTTCATCGTGTCGTTGGACGACTCGGTGTCCCACACGAAAAGAGAGAGAGAGAGAGAGACCGTGGTCTATAGCCCCGGCTCCCGTGTCTCCACATGGACCTTCAAATTTGTTTGAGATTTTGGGGTTTAAATAAAACATTAACCTTATTTCTTTCATAAGAGGCGACGAAGTGACTGGAAAGTCACATGTGTATTGCAATTTTAGGCGATAGGCAGACAACCTGTCGCTATAGTGGGTGATACACGATTTTCTACATGACCCTAAAATGATTGTCAGAACTGGCGAAAGGCGTGATGTATGTTTAAAGCGAAAATGAAAAAATCAATAGCGGAATTGAAAAATCTACAAATGTTTTTTTGCTCAGGTATTCGTTGATGAAATTTGTAATTAAAAAATCCGCCTCGATATTTTGTACCTTGGGGGATACCTATGTATTATATTCTATCTAACATTATGAAATTGTGAAAGTTTTCATGTCTAGGGAACAAATCTAAACGTATGTATGTATGTTAAGTCTCTTAACTTGTACCTTCTGAAAACTAATACGAGTACAGAAAACACATATTTAAACAAAACCAACTAGTAGCACAAGGGCAGACTTATTCCATTAAGGGATCTCTTCCAGTCGACCCTTGAGGATCTCTGAAGATACGACGTGAGCAGGTAAACTAGAATGAAAGCTAAGTCTAAGGCGTCGTTTTAGATTCAGTCCAATCCGTTCTTCCCAGAACAACTCATAAGCCCCAAGGGCGCGATTGTTCTGGTTGTTTGAACAACCACCAAATTTCTCCGAGTGAGCTCCTGCTCCCTACCATACAGTCAGGTGTAGATTTTCATAGCCCCGGGGCTAAAATCATAGAGTTCAGAACAAAAAAAGGCGGGCCGCCTTCTCTAGATGGACTTACTACTCTAAAGCCGAAGCGCAGTGGCTAGATATGGAAAGCGAGAGATCTTGCTAGCGCACCCTATGTCCAGCAGTGAATAACAACTAGCTGATAATAAAAAAAGATAAAAAATGGTTTGTACATTAGGCTGTTTGTAGAATTCATTCAATTACTTATGACGTCCATTATAAAAACGAATGAAAGTAAAAGCTTGTTTTAGACAATTCAAGCTCTTTGCTTTTCATAGTAGTGAGTGATACCTCAGAAACAATCGTCTTCAACAGGTAAGTACTAAATCTCAACCTGCTAAAAAGACATTTTGTAGAATATACTCTTCCATAGTTACTGACCGCTCAAAAGATTCACGAATAGGGCGCACCTAAAAACCCTTTCCATTTAATTTGGCCAGTAAGGCATAGAATTCTCGTCAGGTATCCCACTCCTTTTTGCTCCTGTTTTTTCGCAACTCGACAGTACTCATTCGGCGAACGTAAAAAGAAAAAACATTCCGTGAAAGTTCCATTCGCACGCCTCTTCTCACACGAGCGTTGATTGGTAGGCATCTGTTGGTAAAGTTGGTAGTTATAGGTGGTTGAAATCTAGAAGTTAGGTTATTTACTTACTACGGTTTATTTTGCACTCACAGTGCTATATTATTTTCATACATTAACAAAAGGAATTGAAAAAATGTTAGCGCCTGTCGCTCTCAGGTTAGCCCAAGCCCATGCTATAATTTTTTCAATATATTACTTATTATGAGTTATTTAGATAAGTCAAAAAACTACTGACTGTGTCATCTTAAAATAACCTCACCCCATTTCTTTCCCGCGGGTGTCAGATGAGGCGGCTAAGGTACTCGAGGGTTTCATGTGTGTTACAATTTTAGGCCACAGGCTATACACCAGTTTTCTGAAACGGCCCTCAAATGTTTGTCGGGCGTGGCGATAGCGACCGTATTTTACAACCTAACGATATGCCTACCCCGCAAGGGATATAGGCGTGGTATGTATGTAAAAAACAACTCATCGGACAAAAAATAGGACATTATTGAAACTGAGAAGTACTCCCCATTTTAATGCACTAACATGATATTGCTATATGCTGTTAAGTTAAGCTTACTATTACTTTGAAGGTGATTCTTATGAACATTAAAATAACTTATTCTATCTTTTACGAAAAATATACAGTTTCTATAGTAAATTACAGACCTAGTAGAGACAACGAGGGAACATTATTTTCGGGATTTTAGACGAGGCCCAAAAGCTGTAGTATATTGAAGATTGAAACGATCCAGCAATGTTTCAGTTCAGGCAGGCATATACGACGCAAAGTAGACAGTCTTTAAGTCAAATTGCAAAAAAGGGAGCCTTAGATATAGATACTTATACGTGGAGAAAAACTGATATGATTTCGTAAAAGCCTTAACGTCTTGATCAGCTTTTTAGGGCACGTCACTCGTACCGTGAAGCACCCAATTTTTCAGAAAGGGCGGCTACTGAAATTCGGAATCATCGGATCGCATCGCTCGGTGGAATCAAATTACACTCGAAGCTGTCGAGTGTCCAAAGCTAGGGCCAATTGCAGACGAGCGACATTTTGTTCGCTACAGTACCTTGTACCTACACTCGTGACAGCTGCACACGTGGCGTTGACGACGAAGCGTTCGCGCGACATTATGCGAAGATCGCGCTACTGTACACACAGTTGCAAGAATTCTAGCGCACAGCGCCGGTAGCCAACAGTCGCGTGACCGTCGCCAGCATCCAGTCGTAAAGCGTCACGACACGAGTGTTCCCTGACTGTCGCCGACAATTACAGTGATTCGAGCCTATCAGGTGTCGCTCGTCTATGACAGCCCTAAGGGAGCCAATCGTGTTGTGACAGCGGCGCGGATATTAACCACTCAATGGCTAATTGTTCCCAGTTCAATTATCGAACAACTGTCAGCGGTCCATTCGAGGGCTGTCGCCAAAACAGGCTTGCGACGATTCGATTAACATTTTGTAAACTTGCCTTTGTTGGCCGTGTGATGTATTAGACGCCAATTGATTTGAACCCTCCTGTCTGCTCTCTGTAGTGTACTGAAACTAGCGTATTTTTGCAGAAAACAGACATCATTCCAGTACCTGATAGTTAATTTATGAACAAATAGATACTACCGATATGCAGCATCGAGTTACAATTTTAAGGATCAACTTTACTTAAATCTAGTGTATTAGCCAAGAAAATAGTACAGTACTCGTATTGCAGAAGATAGGCTTAAAATTGGGTAGACTGGGTGTTTTTATCAAATGTATAGAAGATCAGAAAACCAGGTACGTAGATCCCTTAAAACTCAACGCCATCGAAGCAAAAATGCGACCGCCTTATACGATACGCATACGAATTATATTTGCTGTGATTGTCTTACAACAACAACAATTAGAAGAAAACTATCAACATTCCTTTTACACCAGCTAACCAAATAAACACTGTCTTGGCAATCTTAGTAATTAATAGATGCCACCCCAGCCATTCCGAAAAGGTACTGAATCGTTACTGAATCATTGATGTCCCCTCTGCAGAGAACAGAAAGAAACTGATGAAATGGTTTATTAAAGAGATAAAATGTTTCTTCGTAATGTACTGTGTGGTGATTGTTAAAAAAGTTGGAGTCGGTAGTTGAGATATGAGAAAAAGTACTTTAATATTTCAGTTTCAATAGGTTTTTCTTAAAATATTGTGAGATGAGGCCTAAGTAGGATATAAAGTTACATAATATATCAAAAAAATGAAATATTTTAAGGGGTGAACCAGCCCATTAAACTGAACAGTTTTCCCCAAGGAACATTGATTGAAACATAAAAAATAAATTGGACCTCCCATACAAATTGACCCGGTCGGCTTGAAAATTTTGTATGGGAAATGCTGCTTTTTCCTATTACGACCTGTGTTCCTTGGAGAAAATTGACTAGTTTCATAGGCTGGTTTACCCCTTAAAATATTTGCAGGTATTATTTTTACCCTGTAGATAAAAAAATAATTTTGTATGGGGGAAAAATCACCTCATTTTTATTTTTCTTTCTTTTCGTTCATAAATAGGGTTTTTCGAGTAGTTGTTTTTGTTGCATAGGTACCTAATCTTTGTGATTGGCCCTTTCTAGCATTCAATAAAAGAAAAAAGACTGCCAAGCGTATTTTTCTCATACAAATCTAAAATTTGAATAACTCGGAAAATTCAGATAGAAGACATTCAATTTTAATCTTTGAACGTCACTATTCGGGTCACCCTATGTATTTAATAGATTTATTTTAAGATTAAAAGTCTAATATGTTTTAAAGTTTCAGCGATAACCACGGAACCTTTAAATCATTATGTAGGTCATCTGAAATGCAGATTTTTCTGCCGCACCCTTGTGATGTTATGTCGTCGCATCGCATTATACACAGGTAATAATATATCTGAATTGCAGATTCGATTTCATAAAAATAAAAAAGCGCAAACAGCTCATATGTCCCAAACATGCCGTTGGTCGTTGATATTGAAACCACTGGAATGTTAATCATGTTTTTATGCAAATAACAAGCAAGCGATCCCAAATAGGTATGTTTGCTTTGGCTTTAATACCATGATATGCTTCCCTACATGGCAACATGGTTACATTAGATGGCGATGTGTGGATGTGGTCCAGGATATCTACACATAGTATAATAAAACCGTGTGAACAAATTTACGAAAAATTACTCGTAGCGTAAGTGATGTTGAAATTGGTTTAGGTAACTGAAAATAGACATCACATTTCTCAAGCCTTCTTTATTTTGGATGAATGTAACCAGGTATTTTTAATGTAATTCTGTTACGTCTAATAGCTGTACCTACTTAGGTAGTAAAAGTAATAAAAGTTCTGTTTAATTTGACTGTATTTAAATACAACGTTGTCACCCCAAGCCGACGGTGTGTTCGAAATTTAAAATATTGTCACGCGTCACGCACCGCAGCGCACGAGCGATGCACCGCGCACGGAATAATTGTGTCTCTCATTATGGAGTAATTACCATTAAATGTGTCGATGCGTTATTTACGGCACATTCAGCCCTTTATAATACGTAATCTTACTTTCAAATAGTAGAACAGAGCACTCGATTTTTAATACATAATATAGAACAAGCGGCCCGTCCAACGGTTTCACCCGCTGCTACCTGTTTTCCCGTGGGAATGTGATATTTTCCCAGGACAAAATATACAGGGTGTAAGGGACGGTGTACCGAAAACTTTGCAGGCATGATCTGACAATGAAACTGAACAACTTTTACTTTGGAGCCTATGTTGGGAAACGAAATTTTTTTTTAAGCTTCCATAGAAAGTCAGTCAGCTGATCGGGAATTTTGTATGGGTGGTAAATTTCTCGTTTACCAAAATAGCTTCATAGAAAAAAAAAATCAGTTTAGACAGATAACGCGTATTTTTGCGTCAATTATACATACACGACAGGACTTTGATATCCTATCCTTTTTAAACTTATATAACGAAAAGTGACAGCGCTAATTTAAGGTAAGTTAATATAATTGTTATCCCAAATTGAGGTTAATATATAACTCCTTACGGGTAAGTAGAAAACTGCCTCTTTTCTCCGGATCTTGTAGAACGTCGAGGGAAACGGGAACCACAAAAAAATTACTTCATCTCCATATTTTCCAATTTTTTTAACCATAAAATGTTTGAGATATAAAAATGGTCTTGTTGATTTGTGTCGGAATCAATAAAATAAAATACCATAGACATAAAAGGAAATTGATTCAAATGAGACGATAAAATTTTAATTTCAATCCCACAAAACGTGTAATGGTGACAACACTCGCATAAAAATGCAATACAATTTAAACGGAACTAATTAATGTGCCACAAATAACACAACACAGACGATTTTATAACTTAAAATAAGTACCAACAGGTTGGGAACGAGAAACGGAGGAAGTTTTCTTGTGCAGACTTCTTTTACTTAGAAATGTTTAAAAAAAGTAACTAAGTAGGAACTAAGATAGGTACTTATTTCTTCCTAAAATATTAATTTTATTCTTTTCTTCATATTTGACATATATTCCAAGCTGAGTTAATAAGTATCTACACATCACAAATTAAGATGGAGATAGATTTTTTTAATTACTAGTAAGTTTATATTATTGCAATGTGGTAGCAATTAATCATTAAAATTTTAATAATATTTCCGTGACGTCAGTCTAAAAGCAAAATTGAAGACAATTCTCAGCTTCCTTAAAATTTCACAATGCTAGTTCCTGTGAAAATTACTGCAAGACTGGACGCAAAATAAATAATGTTGCTCGTAAATTACTATCAGGCGTGTTTTTCTCGAGGGGGTAGGCGAACTTTACGAGAGAAACTTAATAATAAACAGCTGAACAAGCTTTCAAAATGTAATGAGCTTGAGAGTGCGGTTCCTTGTAGCCCATGATAAGGTATCGCACATGACAAGCTACATCAACTTCATATACAGGGTGGAAAACTTTGGAAACATAACTGTGACATAAAATAAACAGTATTTTTATATTATTTTTTTAGTTTGCACATTTATTATTGCTCATCACAATAAATCCATTTAAAACAAAAAAACACATTACACGACATAAAATCGTTTCAAATTGTTATATTTTGATGACTTTTTGTTAGTTCTGTACCTATTGAGTTTGTACGTTTTCGAAAGGTTTGAATTAAATAGGTTTTTTTAAGTAGGTACCTTGAAATGTGTCTCTACCGCACCATGGGCAAAAGAAACAGTCGTTCTTTTTAGAAAAAATAATATATCTCATAATTATTTATTATGAATTTCGCAAGGAGCATGTTTTTAACCTGTGTATTTATAATTTGCTAATTATTCTAAAGCAAATAAGTATAGATACAAAATTATTGCAAGTGAAGTTTTTAAAACTAAACATTTCTAGCTAAGCTTAATTTTTCAATACATATATCACGCCCTTGCGGGGTAGGCAGAGCGTAAACAGCCGTAATAAACTAACATTTTACGCCTCGTCTGACAAACATTTGAGGGTCATTCAGATAATTGCGTATAGTGACAGGTTGTCAGCCCATTGCCTAAAATTGCAACACACATGTAACCCTGGAATTCCTTAATTGCCTCTTACGACATCCACGGGATAGAAATGGAGTGATGCTATTCTGAGGTATCACACGGCGAACAATACAAGGGACTTATTATAGTTATTACAAATTTCCTGTCCTTACTACGGTAAAATTACTGGGTATGTTTGTCCTATTATAGTCATTATTTTGTTCCGCTCTTTTGGACATACCAACATTGTCGTGATGTCTTCACCAATGTTATACAAATAAAAGGATTCGTAAAGTTATAAGACAGTTGCGGTGACAGTTTGAATAAAAATATAATAATAATCAGTTTTCTAACATCAAACTTTAAATTAATACTTATTACTATCATATTATGACCACTTTTATTTTTATTGAAACAAATTTAATGCTACTTAGTTATAAGTGGCTTCAATATTTTTAGTCTTATTATAATTCTATGTGTCTGCTGATGTCAGAATGTTGGAGCTAGGAGATCCATAGCACACAGGTTCACCTAGTTTGGACTCCTATCACAGAATATATAATAGTTTCACCCTTATATTAAAACAACTATGAATTGAAACACTTTAACAAAATATAATAACTTAATTGTATAAATTTGATTTAAGGATGTTTATGAGCCGTCATTAACACAAGCATAGAAAAAATACATTCAAGAATCTCAAATGTTTATTGAAGTTTTTTGATCTCTTCGGAAAAGAATCTAAATATAGCTAGAGTTTTTTAAATCTTACTTACATAATAATACGTGGAGACAAAACTAAGTTATAAGTAGATTATATTTAATATGCTAGGGACTCGCAACCCACCTGCGCGTATTAGTTAGGTCGCGAAATATCACTTTATTTAAATAATTAAATGAATGAATCATTAAAGATTGTAGGTTATACCAGGCGGCTGGTAGCGAACAACGTCAGATCGTGTCCTATAGCATACCCTGGGGGAGGCCTACGTTCAACAGTGAACTGCAGTAGACTGATGTATGTATGTTTGTAAGTATGTAGGTACTATACGCAGGTATGTGTTTGCCGTGCTGGCTTAGAATAGCATCACGCCAATAATTGTATCGTGGGTGTCGTAAAAAGCGACTAAGAGATAACCATCCAGGGAATGGGCAGCAGCGTTTCCTATGAATGCCATATCTTACACTGCTCTCGCCAATCCACCTGCCAAGCGTGGGGAGAATAGCAATACCCCCAAATAGGGGGAGACCCATGTCCAGCAGTCGACTGTTGTGGCTGTAAATGTAATGTACGCAGGTATGTTAGATCAAATCTGAGGCAAAATGTTTTATATGATATTAAATAAAGGAACACTGCCATATCCAATCTCATACACGATTTGTGAATTTATCATATTCGCAGCTGCGGCAGCTAGGCCTGTCATCAGGGCAGTTTATGCGGACTGACCGTGTTTACAATAACTATGCAAATCATCCAGATATCTCCCTCGATCACTCCGCCGGGGAATTCAATTTGTAGCTCAGATTAATACCAACTTTACCTACCGGCCTTTCAATGCAGACCTTCTTGATTTACTTAGCTAGTTAATTTCGAATGGAATATTGTGATTCATTCCTAATAGGGCCCGCATAGGTAGGTTACAGGTACCTACTACTCAAAAGGGGATGGTATTGGTTTATGGGATCAAATAATACTACATGTTCTTAATAACTGTATAAAGATAGTACCGCCTTCTTATTTAATATTTTATTTGTAGTAAACTAGGTAACATATCTATTAACTAAGGTCTTGAAAAAGTAATTTAATTTTAATAGTTGTAAACTATAATAATTGATTTGTAAATTTTTTGGGAATCTTCTTTTTCGTGTGAGACACCGAGTCGACAAAGGACCTGATGAACCATGGTGTCAGAGTTTTTCAACCGCCTTTTACTTGAAAATTAAAATTTATACTAACTATATATAACTATTATGTTAAACAGGTAGATAAGGACTGACACTTATAGTACAAATTTAAGATAAAACCGTTATTAAAGATATAAAATTCTTTCTAACCAACTATAAATCATATTTATTTTTTATTTTAATATTGTGGTCATCCAAAATCTTACAGTCACATATTCTAATTTAAAAAATTCTGATGGAATCCAAACTTTAAATCCATTAGTACCTATATTTAAACTCGGATAATATAGTAAGCTTAGCTTCCCCTTGGGTATTTGACAGCCACGTGCCCCTAGCTTAATATTTGATACACACTGCACAAACCATTGACGAGTGTCACCGTGCAGTGTCAAAAATAACTCATTTTCCTGAAATGAAATATACTTCAATGTAGGATAGTATTATCACTTATTGACGTCATTCAAACCAATTTTCTCCTTTTAAAACTATTTCGTATCATCCTGGTAGAAAAACTGCTCGGGACGAATAAAAAAATAAAAATAAAGGCACTGCCTTGGGGCTGGCCAGGTTAACCAATGAGGGCATCTTAACCACGTCATAGGGAAAGATGTGATTATAAGAAAAAGCTGTTTCACGTTTTTATTCTTCTTTTCGTGTAGAACACCGAATCGTCAACGACCCGATGAACCCTGGTGTCAGAGTTTTTCAATCACCTACTACTTGTAGTAGGCCCCTGACATGGTTGAGTAACGACCGCCGTCTAAGTAATCATAGACAGCAACCGTGACCGACGGAGCACGGAACCATCTCTCTTTTCGGAAAATCAGGTGGTTCAGCCTGTAATGTCCTAACCAGACCGGGAAAAATTCACAAAGTGATAAATATCAACTTTATGAGTGTCCCGCCGAGAATCGAACCCGGAACCTTTGCGTCGCAGGCAGTCGCACTACTACTGCGCCACATCGGCCGTCTATTCACGTTTTTATTGAATAAGAGTAAGTGCCAGAATATGTTTCTACTACTATACATTCTTCTTCCATAATGACAGACTGACAGACTTTTTTTTTCCGTACGTAAGAGACAATAAATTTTAAATTCCCATACAAAAACGGATATCATGGCAGACTGTAACGCATGCGATTTAACCGAGGTGTTTGATAGACGTCCGTCCGTCTATCATTGTGTGATGTGCCTTACCAGCTATGATTTCGACGAATATTTTATGATTTTAAATTTATGACAGGTATCTACATCTCGATCCTATAGAAGCTTGTTAGCCATTGATAGGTTTTTTTATTTGGATAGTTTGGTGACCGTGATAGCAGTATGTTTTGTTCGGATCGTGGATTCCTATGCGATTATACTAATGCCATTTTGATTAAAATGCATTGCATTTTGCTTTTTCCAATATTGAATTTTACGCTTCACTCACTTTCAAATCCTTCCATCTATGGAAAGATCACTGTATCTTTATTAATGGCCGGTGAAATGGCTTTTTGGTAAAGTTAATCATTTAGCAAACGTACCTATATTTAAGTAAGTACTTCCTGAAAATAGAAAATAGATTTTTAAAAACCTCTACTTACTATTTACTTTCCTTTTGTCATGTATGTCAGCTTAGAATAACATCACACTAGTTCCTTCCCGTGGATGTCGTTACATGCGACTAAGGTACTCGAGGGTTACATGTATTTTACAATTTCAGGCGGTAGGCTGAACCTGGCACTTTGGCGATACTAAATTTTCTGCATGATCCTCAAATTAATGTTTGTCAGACGTGACGTAACTATACTTAAGTGACGTAACTGTTCGTTTTAGCGGTTTACGCTCTACCTACTCCGTAAGAAATATAGGTGTGATATGTGTATGTATGTATGTCCAGTTTGTTTATACGTACATACGTAAATCACGCCTATATCCCTTACAGGGTTTGTTTATCAGATTTGTAAAACTGAAACGTACGTACGTATGCTATGATTTTGAAATAAATTGATTTCAATTAATACACAATTAAATTTTAAAAATTATATAAATAGTTTCACTTTGATTTCTTACATGATTTTATCAATTATAAACAAGAAATATAATTGAATAACCAGAAATAAGAATTTTACTAAATAAAGACTCGCTTCTGTAAGACAATCAATGTCTTTGCATATTTTATATTATTTTTATAAATAGTATACAATCATTTTCGCAGTATTTACTAAGAAATCCAATTATCTAGGATGCCTAAAACAATTCAGGCGATTGCTAACACGTCAGAAACGTTGATTATGCTTCCAATCAACCTTGGCTATTGTCATCTCAATACCCAATACGAACTAAAGGACTACGAGTATAATGTTCTCAAAGGTGATATTACACAACAGCTAAGATATTAGGAATAGGCGGTACCTATTGTACGAAGAACTATCAACAGCACTGCGGCCTGTCTATTTGAAAGATCATTTAATAATGGTTATACAAATAATAAAATACCTTAAGAACTAAGTATTTAACTACCAATACCAGTACCCGATATTATCAAACTACAGGCTTCAATTTTACAGGTGAAATTCGTTGTTTATTGGGTAGTCGGTTAGCCATTATGATACTAGGAATATGAACCGGCTACGCAATGTACTAAGAATTTCACCTGTAGACTTCTAGCCTGTAGTTTCATAACATAGGCACCAGGTGAAATTTTACTCTTGTCCGATACTGAATACAGTGGACGGGTTAGTGATAAGGAATAACTTTAGCCAAGGAACATATAAGATCGATATACGATAAAAATATTTTGTGTTTCCATAGTTACTCAAAACAGGTGATTTTTCGATTTTGTATGGGACGTACTTTTGTTTTATATATATTTCGACCTTTGTTCTTTGGGGAACTTTATTAGTCTTGAGTTTTCGTTATGGGTCACTAGTCAAATATCACCATATACAGGACTAGCTGTTACCCGCGGAGTTGCCCGAAAATAAAAACGATCATATTATGTGTTAATACATGTAACCTTCTATATGTGTGCCAAGTTCATTACAACCGGTTAAGTAGTTATTGAGTGAAGAAGTAACAAATAAATATAAATGTATACATAACATTTTATTCGATCTTTTGCAAAATTTGTGAGCGTGATATACTATCGGCAATTTTTAAGAGTCCTATGCATAGGAGATTTTTTATTTATGTATAAAAAAGATATGTTTCTTATTATTGTTGTCGATACATGTCGTAGCTAACTATTCAGGGTGGCCTGAATAGTGTAGTTTAAAGACAAAATTTGAATACCTTATACGAAGGGGTAACCGAATCATCCGCATGTATGTTCCGCGATTTTTTGTAGTTTTCGAGTTAATCAACTTTTAAAGTATGAGCAATTTATGACTGACAGGCCTTTAACTTGTTTTATTTCGAGCAGTTGTTTTTGAAGCCATAATCTTCATTAATTGTACTTTTTAGCGAACAAAAAAGGAAGATAGGTTCCCATTAGAATTTTCCTCATACAACTTTAAAAGTTAATTTACTTGGAAACTACAAAAAATCGCGGAAGATACATGGGGATGATTCGGATACCCCTCAGTGTAGGGCATTAAAGTTTTGTCTTTAGACGTCGCTGTTTGGCTCACCCGGTATGTTTAAATGGAAGAACTGATCGATAGGTACAAATAGTTACACAGACATCGTCTGGATAGTTACAAAACACGATACATCTAACATTACAGCAGCACCTGAAGCCTGTGTAGATCTTGAATTCATGATTGATGCAGATAGAATTGTTAGAACCGCGCGTGTGTGCGTGACTGCTGAGTGTTAGACCCACACATGCATTCACCTGCCGCATAGACAGGTCGATAAGGATTAAGCCGAAAGGTCTGAACTGAATAAACAATGTGACGACCAGAAACCCGCACGTACAAACACTGTTAATGTAAAAACGGACTTAGGTATTATTTATTTACAAGCATTGGATTGGTATTTTATGTTTCGATTCTTCCTTGGTTTGCTTTGTTTTCGTATTAGAGTGGAAAAATGGAAGGTGTTAAGTAAGTAGAATTTATGTGTTATGTAGTTGCAGGAAATGCTATCGTCAGGTGAATATTGAAACCAGAGAAAATAGTTGAAGACTTACTAATAGTTTATGTACTCGTATGGCAAATTTCACTGTTCTACAATTATATTGTATGTCCATGTTCTTCACCCAATAGTAAGCCGCACACACCAACAACTGCAGTTTTTCTTATAATCTGTATTAAAAAAAAACAGTTTATGTTGATCACTGAATGAGGTAGGTTGATGTGCTGCTGACAGTACAACTTAAAGAACCTACCTACTAAGAAGTACCTACCTAGTCAACCTATCATATTATTTACAGCTGCTTATTCACTCCCGTGAATACAGTGTGATGCCGGCTTAGAATAGCATCACCCCATTTCTTTCCCGTAGGTGTCGTAAGAAGCGACTAAGGGACTCGAGGGTGTGTATTGCAAATTTAGGCGATGGACTGACAACCTGTCACTATAGTGAAACACAATATTCCAAATGACTCTCAAATGTTTGTCAGACGTGGCGTAAATGTCCGTTGTATGTTTACGCTCTGCCTACCCCGTAAGGGATTAATGGCGTGATATAAGTATGTATGTATGTATGTATGTATGTTATTCACTCCCATATTTCTTTTTGTTTTTGTTTTTCTTTTTTACAGTAGCCACAGTTACCTTTTTCAAAAATGTATTGACCCTCGTAAGTCTAGTAGCATTAGGTGCAAAAGATGCGCAATCTGTATGACTTCCAAATCATCGGCGATCAGATCACTCACACACGTTCAAGTAGAGATGGCGCTGTGTAAATTGGAGATTTACGCAACCCATAAATCAGTCAGGGATAGAGGTAAGCCTGCCGATATGTTACCGGTGAGGGGCGCCGTCGCTGCAATCACCTTGCAAGCAAAAATCGGAGTTTCTCCCTAATGTTCTTGGCATTCTATGACACACAAAGGTTGAACACGCCTTGCTCCATAGCAGTTCTATCTATCTATTATTTAAAATAATCCAATAATATTTCTGCCAATAACCTTGCCGATTTTTTTCATAGTTCCTTGCAATCGGCAAATATTGGGCATAAATAACTATTATTATGCATTATGATGGTTCAAGTGTGACAACACTATCGGTTTTCAAAAAAAGTTACGTTCGATTCATTTCAAAGCATATTTGAACCCTGTTCAAAAATATGAATTCCTAGAAATATGAACTGTGAAATCCTAAATCTAGTGGAAAAGGAAATGCTGATGCATGATGAAGTAAGGTGCAATCAAGTTTGGTAAGAAAGCGAGAGACAGGTAATATAAATGGATGTGTCTTTTTAACACTTATATCCATGGAAATACTTTTCATACTCATATACCCAGGGAAATGACCGGCAGTTATACCCTAATCTAACATCATACTGCCCAATATGCCGTGTGATGCTGGCTTAGAATGCCGTGTGTTGCCGGTTAAGAATAGCATCATACAAACATACATACATACATCAGCCTATTGCAGTCCACTGCTGGACGTAGGTCTCCCCCAGGGTACGCCATACCGCCATAGAGCACGATCTCTCGTTTTCGCCATCCAGTCCCTACCAGCCGCCTTTTTAATAATAGCATCACCCCATTTAATTACCGTGGGAGTCGTAGGTCACCTTCTAAGGGACTCGAGGGTGTGTATTGCAATTTTTGGCGATGGATTGACAACCTGTCACTATGGCGATACACAATTTTCCTAATGAACCTCAAATATTTCTAGACGTGGCGTAAATGTCGGTTTTTTGCGGCCGTTTACACCCTGCATTGGATTATAGGCGTGATATGTGTTTGTATGTGCGTGCATACTGCCCAATTTCAGTCTGAACGGCTAAATATTGACTTGTTTCAGTAGCAGTTTTTGAAACGTTACGCTTTACTAGATTTTGTATTCTCGTGATGTAACTTTGCGTAAATGTAACAACAAATTTACAAGTTCATTTATTGTGAAACCAACGTTCCTGAATGCGAGCATAAATCCGTTCCCGTAACTCTCCAAAATCTATGAGTGAAGTGAACAATCCGCAGTTCTCCGCGCTATTCATTCACGCCGTATGTTCAGGGCATGGAATTGAACATGTTTAGAGGGATTCTCACGTATAGATTTTTTTTAAAATTTGCAAAATTTCCTGCACGTGTTTATAAAATTTGCAATTTCATCAAAAAACTACAAACAGTATAATCTTAATTCACGAGATGAGCAAAACTTGCCGTCTTTGGTTATTTGTCTGTGAAAATAAAATTTGGCATTGCCTTATGTTGTGTTACTCGTAAACACCGTTTCAGCGTAAAAGAATGCTAAACTATCAGAGATTTTCAAACTGTCGCTAATTACCAACGTTTTTCCAAAGGCTGGCCCACTTCCTATGCCGTGTGATGCCGGCTTAAAATAGTATCAACCCATTTCTTTCCTGTGGGTGTCGTAAAAGGCGACGAAGGGACT
The DNA here is from genome assembly GCA_027580185.1 of Tuta absoluta. Classification (NCBI taxonomy): domain Eukaryota; kingdom Metazoa; phylum Arthropoda; class Insecta; order Lepidoptera; family Gelechiidae; genus Tuta; species Tuta absoluta. The sequence goes on from JAQAHW010000004.1 coordinate 5,494,442, forward strand.
CGAGAGTGTGTATTGCAATTCTTGGCGATGGGCTGACAACATGTCACAATGGCGATACACAGTTTTCCGAATTCCCTAGAATGTTTGTCAGACGTGGCGTAAATGTCCATTTTTTGCGGCTGTTTACGCTCTGCCTACCCCGCAAGGGATAAACGTGTGATATGTGTATGTATGTATGTACGTACATACGTATGTATGTTTCAAAAGGCAATGAATTGAGTATTGGCGGGCGCGCCATAGGCTTTGTGGGTCTGACTTAGGCTGAAACATGGACCTCCGATACAGTTCTCAGGTCTTAGTATAGTATAAACCAATTTTGAAATCTATTACATACTTTATCTGGTTTATTTTGGTGTCCGTAAAGAGACGAAGGTTTTTTTAATTCTGTACTTTCTTTTGCTGGGTTCCCTCTACACAATTATGTTTGCTCTGTTTGTGCTAAGGCCGCGTGCGAAATGGGACGTGCAGAAGAGAAATATGAATAACAAAACGCGCTAAGACATCTGCTTATACGAATGCGAAAGCTTGGAGAGAGCAAAATTTAATATTAAATTAAGGTGGTACGTGAAAATCGAGAATGTAGCAAAGGTGATAATAAATTGTAGTGAAATATGAGACAGGGCATAGGGGAGGTAATGTAAGAATGTACAAAATTTTGTTTTTTAGGTCACGAGCTTGAAATACGATAATGTTATGCAAGTTTTCTTCAGACTTAAACATCACGTAACAACTTGAAAGTGTATCATGAAAAAAAATACAGTGGGTAATCAATTAAATTAACAAATGCTAGAAATATTAAAATTTTACTGCGTTTTCATTTGATTTGATGATTCACGCAAATGGGTACTCAACTATATCCCAGGTGGAAAACAACTACCTACAATATTTTTCTATGGCTATTTTAGCCGCGGGGCTTTTGAAACCTACAACTAAATATTTAAACGCACTATTTATATCAGAATATTAATCATCTGCGAATACGTATTTCTAGCCTATACTTATGTATGACATAATTTTAGTTACAAAGCTTTTATCGGGGTGTAGAATGACGCTTCTTGAGTTGAGCTTAAGAAAACAGCATCACGTATTTTCGAGGTGTGAGATAAAAATACCGCACCGCTTCGTGTGTGGCGCGTAGAGATGGGCAAGTATCCGATAATTACTCGACCGTGAGTAAATATCGGATAAATATCCGATAAATACTCCAATGTACTCAAAATAGTGAGTATTTATAACTTGTAGTTTAAAATATTCTATTTTGTATTTTATTTAACCGATTTGTGTCAGATAATTTATTTATGCTGTTTTTGGTGTGGATAAACAAGCCTTAAAAGTTATTTTTTTAGTAAAAGCATATTAAAAGGAGCGGATAGTAGTTTAACTCGAGTACCTTTCCGGTTTCATACTTACGTGTAATGATACGCCCAATAATCAATGCAGCAGTCGTACGTATAAGCGCGTCTGCGTTTGTGAGTGAGGATTCGACACGTTGTAAGAAGATATCTTACTACCCGCTCTTTTTAAAACAGATGAGTGAAAAAACCAACACTTGCATTCCAAGCGTTAAAAGAAACATAGCGCTCTATATCTATCTCTTTTACGTGTATAGTGCTGTCACACTCGCAACAATGGGTAGAATATTTTTGTGTGCTGGTCGCACGCGCCGCATATGATTTCGTTTGGACACCAGTTGCTCTTCGGCTTTGTTACGAAGCGGAATATTTTAGTGCGTGTCTTTGATTTTTGTTGACCCGGCTTTCTTTTTATTTGCTGATCTTGTTTTGCTCGATGAGTAAGGCTTGATAATTAACGGACTTCGGATTAACAATTTTTTTTCTACATAAAATATCAAAAACATACTAATATTATAAATACTCACCATTTGAGTGCATACGAGTATTTACTCAGTAAATATCCAATCTTCTGAGTAAATACTCAGATGAGTAGATTGGATATTTGTCCACCGCCCATCTCTATGGCGCGCAAAGAAAACAGACAAACCAAACACGATACATTTTATATTATGTTAAAACCATTTGTTTACTAAAACCAGGTAGCATAATGCTATAAAATCAATTTTGATTCACGAGGTATTTAGTGTTACCTCCGTAAAATAAACTGGCTCCTTGCTCTTTCTTGCTTACTTTTATATTGCCCTCAATTCGAGATTTAAATTATCTTAACTTACCTTAAATTAGTGTTGTCACGTTCTGTCAAATAGGTTTAGTTTAATATTTAAGGCAAGTAAAGATAATTTATATCCCGAATTGAGGCCAATCTACCTATTAAGAATTTCGTGATTTATTGTGTTGGTACATATATAGTGTGTTGGTACTAATTCTTCTTCTTAGCATTTCGATGGCAACCATACATGTAGCGGCCCAGAACATCGCCATGTTGACAGTGCTGGAAGTCACTGCTAGATTTTCGCCTCCTGGTTTAACCCACAACTGTTTTTGAAGATGGCATGTCTTCCCGCGGTAAATAATTACCTACATGTTATTCCACGTGTTCCGAATTTCATCCAAAGCCATCGAGCCGTTTGGGTGTGAAGTATGGAATGTGGATAAGGTGTAGATATTAGTTAGACATAATATTCGGCAGATGTTGTGCCTACGCCGGGAACAGCAAACACTGCGTCACCATGATTTGGATATGAGGTCTCGGCCGTAAATCTAGTAATTTGTGGTCAGATATGGGTTTCAAGATGTCACAGTGTTTCGCATAGCAGAGTTCAGAGATGATTTATTACTTGGACTTGTGAGAAACCTTCGACCGAGACTACGTACACAAAGCTGGGCCCGAAGTCTGCTTAATGAAAATCATAGTAGTAGATAGCGTGTCAGTGGCATGGTTTTGGGCGTTTCGTATTCTCTTAACAGCTTCTTCGAGCAACGCGGGCGTCTGTCTCGTTCCGACGGGTACGGCCTTCCGTGTTGATCCTTATGTTGATCAAAGAACAGCTTGAAGTATAAAACATCAAGGTGACAATAAAATGACAGTTGAGTGTCGCTGGCACATAGACTTATAATATACCACTACGTGGAATAGACCGCGGTATAGCGTGCCACTGTAAGGGACAGAAAATTGCGAGGTTTGAATCGTTGGGGTTACCCTCTACACACAGATTTTTACCCCGATTAGTATGTGACCATTGTCTTTTACTGACCTTTGTTTTATTATTAATTAACGATTCCAGTAAATAGACAAATTGGTAAATGGACAAATTAGAAATGTTTTAGTAATGTGGTTATGGAACTGGATAGTTCTGGGAGTGTGCTGGATAGTTCTGGGAGTATGATAGATAGTTCTGCGAGTGTGCTGGATAGTTCTAAGAGTGTGCTGGATAGTTCTAAGAGTGTGCTGGATAGTTCTGGGATTATGCTAGATAGTCCTGGGAGTGTGCTGGATAGTTCTGGGAGTATGCGCAGATAGTTATGCGTGTGTGCTGGATAGTTCTGAGAGTGTGCTGGACAGTTCTGAGATTAAGCTGGATGTAACTAGATAGAGCAGTTTTTTTATTTATTTTTTATTTAACTTTATGCGAAATGTACATGGGCGGACTTAATGCCTTGGGCTTTATCTACTAGTCTACCTTTGGGTATATGGAAATGGATAAGGCAGAATGGTGCTGGATAGAGCTAAATGATGCCCGATGGGGCAAAAAATTCAGTTTTATTTCCTACTTTCATAAAACTTGTTCTGTGAAAGTGATGGCTGCATATTCTTGAACTTTTTTTGGGTTCCAGTTATTTCTTTTTGTTGCTTTTATCCATTTATTCCGTAATTCTGGATGGGCGGGGAATCTAGAAAGTTTCATACGATAATAATACTGATTAATAATATATACATGTTTTATTTGTTTACTTAGGGCCACGTCCCTCTTAACTTTAATTATGGATGAGCTACCTCATTAATGAGGGATCATTATGATTATGACAGACTACCGATCCGAAAAAAATATCTAAGTCTCAATACAACGAAGAAGTATTTTTTCTTTTTATTGTTCACATTAACAATTTAGGATAATAGTAATGATAACAATTATTCACATTTATAAAACAAAAAAATTTAACAGTACCCATATAATTTATCCCTAAAATAGGGTAATATTTTGGTAATATCTACTTGACTTACTGGCAACACTAGACTTTTGAGGTAATGTTATTAAGATTTTAAGTTTCATTCACAATCACGACTTTATTGTATCTTCTATCACATTAGTTTGCAAAGTCAAACAGTTTAACATCCGTACTAGTTGAATCTTTTATGAAAAATTTGAAATAAACTATAATAAATAGCTACTTACGAATGAAAAGACAATCTGGGAATTTTCTTCGCACCGTCACTTTTACAGACAAAAATACTGCAACTAACCATATTGACGGAATGCCTACGTCAATTCTCTACACTTTGAGCACAAAATAGTAAAAAAACTCAAAACGGCAAATAAAATATATCAAAATTTTGTTGGAAATTTCTTGCGAAGGCGCGTCAAACGTCAAACTTTGTTTAGCTCATAATGTGGTGACCTTGAAATACTTGACACGCAATAAGGGACAAAAAACGTTACGCTCTGTCACTTTCTTTTACACACCAATTGTATATTTCTATCTTTTTCTGTGCGAGTGAAGTAAAAGATTTCCAGCAGTCTATAGTATTCTCTGTCTACGCGCTGGCATTGCAACAAGAGTAAAAAATAAGAGAATCCGGCCCTGGTCAAAGGCATAACAGCGCAGGCATGGCAAGATTTTTAAACCAGTTTTATCTAGACAATTACAGCCATAAAATAAAAATAAAAATTGACAAGGATCTAACAGATAACATGTCGGTTGCACACTACACAATTTGACAAACTATACTTAATAGAAAAAAAAGTGCAAATAGAGGTTAGAACCATTTTTCCAATATTTTATCTACAGTTTTAAAGTTATTACAAAAAAAATATGCTGTTATTTAGATACATACCTTTTCTATACGTTATTTCTCTTGCTTCTATGTCGGAAAAACCGTAAAATCTCTAAAAAAAAATTGCGCAATAAGTACTAATGTCTGTTTCTCTCTGGCCGGCGGCGGCGCGAATAAAAATTGACAACATTTTCAGGTGAATCAGGGTCTTTTGGGCTGGACAAGAGGATGCATATGTGTTTGCTATCGTGGTGGAGTAATTTGTTTAAAGGCATTTGCCGCTACTCACAGAGAGGCCCAAATATAGGTGTCGCTCTTCAGGAGTTGTCACAGATTTGTAACAACAGCGAATTGTTTTTTAGAGTTTTGCACCTCGGTTTTTTTTAAATTTTAAACAGAAATCATCCAAAAAGAACTACAGCAATAAGCATTAGGTACCTTGCTACTTTTTCAACCTCGTAAATAATTGAACTTTCCCCGAGGTAACGAGGAGTGGGTACATTAAAACACTAGTAAATTTATATTCGCGTTACGAGACGCGGACCAGACTCTGTTCAGTGTTTCTACACGATTAAATTAAATTAATTGGAATACTTGCCGAGTTGCACCCGCTAATGGGTCGAATACATCTGCCTTTACGAAACTAAATTCAGCGAAGAGTAGGTACCCATAGTATACTATGCTTACCATCTACACTATTTCTAAAGTACGCTCGTAACTGCCCTTTTTCATGTAATAAGCTTGGACATCAACCTCTGACACCAATATAATATACAGGGTGTAAGGGAGAGCCTTCTGAATACTGTTAAGTATTAGACCGGGTCTATCGCGATAGTATTTAGGTAAATATTAGTTTCAATTAGTAGGTTGGCAACCCGCGACCACAATCCATGGAACTGTATTGAAACGTCGGGACACAGGTAAATTACTGATATTGACCCGATCTAATACTTAAAATGAGTGAAAGTGATCGCGAGTGTACCGTATTCTAAGCGCTGTCTCTTACACCCCATATAGTCGGATTTCAATTTAAGTAATAGTTTTTTATAATGAGTTTATTACTTACATTTTTAGGCGCAGGACCCACAAAAAATTATCACTAAGTTCTAACTTACTGTAATCCCCATTCCATTAAGTATTTTTCGTAGTTTTTATTTCATTACTTAGTGAAAGAGGGTAGGAAAATTCAACAAAAATTTCTAAAGCAGGCGCTATTGAAAACAAAGCAACCCTGACGAAGAGGGTCCATATATATAAATAAAAGGGTGATAAAATCCATAAGTTTAGTTTGTTGGTCACATTTTATACCGACTGTTATTAATTGTGATCATAGCCACTAAAATTTAAAAAAGAAACCCTGAATTGTAATAAACAAGTCATTTATTTTCAAAAGCAGAGAAAGAAAGCAGTTATACCGCTTCCTTTGTCGCACTTTCTCTTTCACCCTAAAGTTGCCGGATAGAGAATTGGTACCTAGCATTAAGGCCGCCTTGATGTACTGTTGAAAATGAAAATCTCTGATACCAGGGTTTATCGGGTCATTGGACGACTCGGTGTCCCGCACGAAAAGGAAGATGTACTGTGTCTTTATGTCTGTGTTTATTTATTGTTGTATTATTTATTTTATTGAATACCAAATTTAAAACATTTCCCGTATTTGGTATACAATTTTTAAAAACTTGCAATATTGCGGGGTAGAAAATTTTGCAAGTTTCCTAAAAATATTTATTGTATGTGCAATAAAGAATTTTGTTATGATATTTGTAGGAATGTAACAAAGAAAACTCGTCAATAACAATCTGTAGATTGTCTCGGTGATACGTGGCCAATCCGCAACAAGCTTTCATTTCTATAACCTGCCAATTCTGTTCAGCAAACGAACCAGAAGCCATGCCGGGCACGTAGACTTCCGAGCCAGGCCACGGCTAGACTGAATTTGTATTGTACATTTTCAACCCCAAATTCGTCTACATCTGACTAGATCTGCAGCTAGGTAGATTTATAACAGCTAGATATGCTTAAAAACTCATCTGCTTGAAGAGTTCCACAGTCAGTTACAGCGTACATCCTACATACATGTCTACTGGTTCAACGATCACTTCAAGCGGTAAATTAGCTCATGAAACTCAGCAACTTTCCCGTAAAAAGTACATAATTTTTAATTTTAGAAGAAAGAAATTTCGCAGTGGAATGGCAAAATCAAGACTTTGGCCGAATTGCTATGATTGGCCAAAAGCCGGAAAATAGCAAAATCGTGGTTTCATTCTGCCATCGTCCTAAACAGGTTTAGGAATTCGCCCAACTCTTAGGATTTTGGTCGAATTCCTATGGAACGAACTTTGTCATGCCATTTTCCTAAACATGGTTTAGAAATTCCGACAAAATCCGGTATTTGTCTATGTCTAATCTAGGTATTTTTTCGAATTTCTGAATTTGATTAGTTAGATGTTAGAATGAAATTTATAATATTGCCATATTCCGGGTTTTATACTTTAAATATTGAAGTTTTGACAAAGATTCTTAATAAAGATGGTTTTAAGGTTCCGTACCTCAAGAGGAAAAAAATCGGAACCGGAATTTTGAATGCTATACAATTTTTTAAACAGAGCCATATTCTACAGGGAAACTGACACTGTGATGAATTAGTTCTATATTTGTTCTATCTAAATATATGTAACATTTAATTTGTTCCCTCCTTGTTTTCCGAAAAAAATACTTCGAAGGATATCGTTAGCCAGCGATGTACTCTCAAAATAGTCTGTTTAGGTAGATAATAATTAACTAGGTAATTAGTTCTATATTTGGTCTATCTAAATATATATCAAGTTCATTACATTAAATTTTAGTTTTCTTAAAATCTGCTAAAAAGATTATCGTTAGCCAGCGATGTACTTTTAAATTAGTCTGTTTTGGCGTATAAAATCTACCTAGGTAATTAGTTTAATAGCAACGTTAATTAAATATTCACTTTTTACGCATACAATTCATTACGTTATCAAAATATTAAATATGAAAAAAGTATAACATTAGCCAGCAATGTAGATACTAAGTGCTTGCAGTCGCCCCACCGAGCGTTGCCGGCACGGATCTTTGGATGCATTTTCAAATCTCTTGGATCCTGGAGCACCATTTTTGAAACGGCGAAGTCTGAAACGACTGGTATGTATAACCGCATGTTTTTTTAAGTTAACGTTATGAGAAGTTTTCGCCGCCGCCAATACTTACTTTCGTGGTCCTGATGACTCATTCTTTCAAAAATCAATGAACCATTTTAAATGTAGGTAGATACTACATTGCTGGCTAATATTATATTTTTTTTATATTTAATATTTTGATAACGTAATAAATTGTATGCGTAGAAAGTGAATATATAATTAAAGTTGCTATTGAACTAGTTACCTAGGTAGATTTTATTCGCCTAAACAGACTAACTTAAAAGTACATCGCTGGTTAACGATAATTTTTATAGCAGATTTTTAAGAAAACTAAAATGAAATGTAACTACCTTGATATATATTTGATAGACCAAATATAGAACTAATTACCTAGTTAATTATTATTTACCTAAACAGACTATTTTGAGAGTACATCGCTGGCTAACGATATCCTTCGAAGTATTTTTTTCGGAAAACAAGTACGGAACAAATTAAATGTTACATATATTTAGATAGAACAAATATAGAACTAATTCATCACAGTGTCAGTTTCCCCGTAGGATATGGCACAAAATATAGAATGTACAGAAGGATCACTCGGCCCTTTTTTCGATTATTTCCGCTTTCGACAAGGGCTGCCACAGTTTTCTTACCGATTTTATTCAATGGAGTAGGTAGGTACCTAAACATACAGGGAGTAACAGAAAGGCTATACCAAGCCCAAATGTGCTCATGAAACTGAACAACTTTCCCCATTTCCCTACTTTGACCCCCTTTCTGTTACTCCCTGTATTTACATTACGTATACTACGTACATAGCACAATTATTATGAAATGGGGAATGACGAGTAGGTAGATAATCTGCTCTGGGGCTGTTGAGACTGAGCATCACCTCATTTCTTTCCCGTGGGAGTAGTAAAAAGCAACTAAGGGACTTGAGGGTGTGTATTGCAATTTTAGGCGATGGGCTGGCAACCTGTCACTATGGCGATACACAATTTTCCGAATGACCCTCAAATTTTTGTCAGACGTGGCGTAAATATCTGTTTTTGCAGCCGTTTACGCTCTTCCTTCCCCGCAAGGGATATTAGACGTGATATGTACATCAAAAATGAAAGGTTGCCTTTATTGAATTATTGAGTTATTGATCTCTTTGTTGTTATTTTATGAAAGCAAGTTTTTATTTAAGTTGGTACAAAATTATAGGAACATTGAACAAAGCACATAGTATCCTAATAAACCTTTTTATTACCTATTTATGTTTGTGTGAAGCCATTTTGCACGTCCGCACCAAACGCGGTTGACACTCGACTACAAGTGTGTTTGGCTTGGTTTGGATTTCCTTGTAAACGGCGGCGTGTCAAATTGTGGAGAGTTTCGTGACGTTTGCTTGAAGTGAGCTCTCTGTATTCGGCGCGCAGCCGCCAATACTTACTTTGTGGATATGGTCAATCGCTGAGTACAACCACATATAAATAACTTATTGATAAAATAAAATTGGCGGGACAACACTTGTCAATTGTTTTTTATTACGAGTATTCATTGAAGTACACCATCCGGAATCAAAATAGAATTAACGCGAAAAGTTTTAGGATGATGATTTTTAACGGTTTTGAAAGTTCTCTTTCTCCACAAGATTGCTACGCTCGTCTTCAAAACGCTTTTGGGACAGAAGCACCTTATTTGGGCACCGTAAGGCGTTAGTCCGATGTTTAATCGTGGCCGTGTATTTATCTACGATAAAATTCGTGAAAGTCGGCCATCAAATGCCATTACCGAGGAAAAATGTGGCTACTGTCCGGCAACTTATCGAAGAAAACCGGCGTATCACATATGAGGAGATTCGAGGATATTAACTTTGTAGCCGATGGATTCCTCATAAACTCACACCAGAACAAAAACACGCTCGAGGTGATTGGGAAAAAAATGCTACTAAAGTATGATCATGGACTCTCTAATGCTGTTTATGTTATAGTGACAGGAAACCGAACATAAATATATAGTTCTGAAAGAAATTCCAGAAAGAAAGCAACAGTCTTCTGTATGGATGTTCCAAGGCGAGGACAAACTGACAAAAATAAGGCAGGTGAGTTTGATTATGCAATAAAAACTTGAAACTTGATTTGTTTGCCCAGTGTGCTTGAAAAAATTTGGGAAATCCGACCTAGAAGTCACATCCTGCTGTATCAAGACAATGTTTCGGCACACACCACAAAAGGAACAAAGTCATTATTGAATCTGAAAAGGCGGAGCTTGTAACACAATACAGTTCAGGCCTAGCACCATGTGATTTCTGTTTCCTAAAAATTTTTGATTTGATGAGAGGGGTGTCATTTGGCCGTGCTAGCTTACAAACGAGCACGTTAAAAACATAACTTCAGACCAATGGTCCCTATGATTTCAATAATAAATCGAACGTATGAAAAGGGTTGAAAATGTAATAGAGAATATTTTGAAGGGGCAAAAGTATAACAGTTTATAGGATATACTGTTTTATTTATGAATAACGCAAAACTTTCAGTGAGCTCTACGTATGCATGCATCCTTAGTAGGCAGTAAGTGAACGAGAAAGCAAAAATGCTATTTTTATTCACCAGAACTACACGAATTTACAATTATTTACCAAAACAACTGACCATCATGCTTTCTGCTTCAGTACCACATACTTGCAAAAACTGCAGTCGTGGAATTGTCGCTTTGTATGAAACATGCATATAAGTACCTTAGTCATTCCACAACCGAAGTATACACAGATTATGGAAACAGGCGCCTAGATGTTACAAAGTGTTTAAGTATCCTATGAAATATATTTTTACCAATATACTTACTTATCGAATAAAATATATGTTTTATTTCTAGGCGAGTAGTATCCTTAGTAAGTAAGGTAACTTAGTTATATAACCTACGTCTCTGCCTCTGTTGATGTAAAGATAAATAACGGTTTCCTTGTATGTCGCCTCACACCTTTCTCTAGATAAACTTTAGAACTAGTTTAAACTTCAACGAACATGCTAAACAAGTTTCGTAGTAATTTAAAATTTTGTACTTTCTTCTTTTTCCTGTAGAAAAGCTCATTTTAAAATCAGGCAGTATTTTTTCGTCTTTGTGATGAATAAAATATGCAATTAAATGAATCAACATTCTGACGGTTTGTAATCAGACGAAATGAATTAATATTCCAGATTTTCGGATCCATTCATTCAACGATCAACGATATCTGACCTCAATCATTTCAGACGGCTTGAAAAATAAATTTTATAATTTTAATACATCAGACAAAGAAGTAAGTTAAAAAGCCAGCTCAAACTTGATACATAAAAATAACAAGAAGTATCAAAGTCAGATCAGAATCTATTAAAAAAATCGTTCTAGCTTAGGATGGGGCTCGAATTACTGAGCGATTGGTTGCAAAGAAACTTAAGGTGGTCCAAGCCCAGTGGCGCCCCTAAATAAGAAAAAAAATCACTGGCTAGACACGCTAGTCATCTGGAAATCAAAGTATTGATTTGCGGCTATAACTAACTACAAAGATTATCTTGAATCATCATAACCTTGTTAAAACTGTGTGTTTTAGTTAAGTATTATAAAAATAAACGAAAAGTGGTCACTTTTTGCAAAACTACAACTCATTAGTAAAGCGCTTATTATTCACAAGGTGTTATCGATTCGAAATAATTTTTGTATTAAGTTATAGCCGTGAATTGATACATTTGAGGTACTTTCCAGATGTAGGTACTGTTCGATGTCTAGCGTATCCAGACAGATATTTTTTCCTGTTTAGGGGGCGCCACTAGCTCTAGATCTACCTTAAATGGTTGGCAATATAGTGTAGTCAATCATAAAATGTAAAAATCTTAGTTAAAATAGTACCTATCAGCATATTTACCATACCATACTTCCCTACTAACGTAGCTGAAAAATTTACATTGTTTTTCTTTGTCTGCCATCTTGGTGACAATAATAAAACTGCTGCATTTATCTTTCAGACAAGATAACGGAGATAAACCGTCTGATGCAATCAAACCTCCCCTTTTTACAACTGCAAAACAAAATCATAAAATGGGATACAGTAGGTAACAAAGAGTTGGAATATAATCTCAAAAGTAGACGGCCGACGTGGCGCAGTGGTAGTGCGACTTCCTGCGGCGCAAAGGTTCTGGGTTCGATTCCCAGTAGCACTTTTGTCCGTAAGAAATATGTTCCCGTGCTTCGGAGGACACGTTAAACCATCGTTCCCGTTGCTGTTTACGGTTACTTAGACGGCGTAACCATGTCAGAGGCCTATAAGAAGTAATAGGCGGTTGAAAATGCCTGGGTTCATACGGTCGTTTGTCAATTCGGTATCCCACACGAAAAAAAGAATTTCAAAAAGTTGTTATATACGAGTATTTCTAATAAATATAGGTACGTGACTATGTATAAGATAGTATCTACTTACTTACGTGTAACGGCGGTTCTCCCACTTATGATCCGTTGCTGCCGTTTTTTAACGTACCGTAACGCATGCGTCTGTCAGACGAAAGAAAATTGCAAATTCCGATCTTAATCCCATACAAATACGGTACGTTAAAAATACGCAGCGACGGACGACAAGTGGTAGAAACGCTTAAGCAAGTACTGAACCTGTAAAAACACGCGTACAGATTGAAAACCTAATACAATAACTTCCCCCTATGCTCAATATTCTTTCCATGAACGACACACATTGTTTTTTAAAAAACAATCGTCTACAACAATAGAAAATTCTAAATAATCGAAGGGGTGTACCGTTCATACGGGGTCCCATTTCAATAGAACTTTTTATGGCACAATATCGGGAGCCGTTTTGCTTAAGCCGACATTACTACGACTAATAACTTGGAGAGGGGCGGTGCAAGGGTGTAACCCCCTATCACCTGATCAAATTATCATACATAACTCAAATTATCGTATGAATTGGTCGTTATGGAGTAATGTCGTTTGTTTAAATACTGCTTTCCGGTGGCGTGTCAGCCAGTTTTTGAGAGGGGTCGATAATTTATTGTACTTTATGACAATAAAATAACATAGTATTACACGATTTGTTGTTACGAAATGTAGCTAGTGCATGGTACCTGCCTACTAGAAATTACGAATTTTTATTGAGTAATATCAAGTAATATTTACCTATTTTGATGATTTCGTTACTTTAGTTAAAAAAGAATATATTTAACGCGCCAAGAAAGATAACTCAACTTGATTTCATTCTTTCTTTCTTTTTCGTGTGGGGCACCAAGTCGTCCAACGACCCGATGAACACTGGTATCAGAGTTTTTCGACCGCCTACTACTAGTAGTATGCTTCTGACATGGTTGTGTAACGACCATCGTCCAAAATAATCATAGACAGCTACCGGGACGTGCCCTCCGAAGCACGGAACCAATGCAATGTCCTAACCAGAATGTGAACAATATCTCAACTAAGTGATAATATCAACTTTGTGAGTTTCCCACCGGGAATCGAACCCGAAACCTTTGTGTCGCAGGCAGTCGAACTACAACTGCGCCACATCGGTCCTCGATTTGATTTCATGATTATGATAGTAAAAGTATAAAGAACCTACTACTTATGTTGTGTAAATATAACAATTAAAGTACAAGGTTTAGGTTCTTTTTTTGTGATTTGGAAATTAATCGCAAATTAAAGAAAGTTAACAATATTGTACGTTCCTTCTTTTAGATGGACCAAAACAGCGAAGAATTGGCAGCCATAGGGCAGAAAGTGGCCAAAGGGCAGACTATCAGCCTGATAATATAATATCAACTCTAGAGAGTAGTTGTTTGCCTGAATAAAGAAGAGGTCTAGGTCCTAAGAATTGCCTAGATACTGAGCTTGATAGATAGAAACATTTATTATTGTCGATAACTTTGGTGGAACTTTAATGAACTGCGTGCATTTCACCTCAGAGGGTGATTCTCCAGTCCAGACACGTCTCGAAGGGAGAACACAGTAAAGTCACCCTTCAATACATAGCGGACCACTAAAATGCTGTACAATCTTGTTAAAATCTACACTTATTGACTGACTGGCTGCCTGTTGAATTATTTTAGTCGTGTGGGAGGAACTTCGAAAAGTTATTTGAAATACATTCGAAAGAGTTATTTGGGAATGGAAAACCACTTATACCTATCAGGTTGAATAAAAAGGAAAATTTCATAGTTTTAAGAATAAAATTTATCGGAAAATTAATTATAAACTTAATAGATACCTACCTAACCACAATCCACAATCTTCATATTGAAATAAAAAAACGTAATGACTTTTATTCCATAGAAAAATTTAATTGAGCCGTAGATACGGATAAAAATGTATAGAATCAATCGTGAAGAACTCTGATTTGGCAGTCCCCTTGTAGTTGGGTACCGAAATATTCAGAGAAAATATTGTAGATACATCGACCTATTCCTCGTCAAGAAAAAAAACTGTGGTTTTAACGACAGCGTCATTTTATGCTCTCTTGCGCTGGGTACAATTAACCATAAGTATTAATACTGTTTCCCTCGATGTTTCCGCGTTATTTCTTCTCTCGTTGCAGGGGTGTCGGTGTTAGATCAAAACTTCTAATATACTTCAGATATGTGACTGACTTTTGGACGAAAAAGATATGCTTTACTTCGATATTTTTGTTCATTGACTCACTCTTTTTTTCGTGTGGGACATCGAGTCATCCTACGACCCGATGAACCCTGGTGTTAGAGTTTTTCAAATGACTTACCACTACCAATAGATAATTAATCTTGAGTGATACATAATGTCTGGTTTTTTTATCCACGGAAAAGAAACACATTTCACTCACTATCAACAGCATATACCCTTTGTTTTTATGGATTTCTCAATAACACTGGCAAGTGCGAGTCAAACTCCTACCGACGACATTGTGACGGCCGATGCGGCGCAGTATTAGTGCGACTGCCTGCGACGCAAAGATTCCGGGTTCGAATCTCGGTGGGGCACTCAAAATTTGATATTTATCACTTTTTGAATTTGTTCTCAGTCTGGTTAGGACATCACGCAGACAAAACAAATGTATTGGGTAGATACTTCGGTACAAGCGTTCCGTATCTATAGTATAAAATCATTGCTCCAGTGCCTCACCACTTTTTATTGGCGACGTTTGTATGTCGCCTTGTGTACTTTGCGACACTTTCCCTTTATGAATGTTATGGTTAATGCCCTTCCCTCCCCAGCAGTTTCCAGAATAACTGTTCTTCGGTAGTTATTGAAGAAGTTGCCAAGTCATTGGCATCAAGATACATTTTCAAAATTCGCGGGCAAAGGACGAGCCGTGGTAGCTCAGATTGAAGAGGCGTCGCCACTAGTGATGGCGCTAGAAAAATTTTCAAGAAAGAATGTTACGAAGCATTCTTACTTTTGGAACTCTCTATTTTTAGTAGTTTAATTAGCAGCTGAATTGATTGTTTTATTGAGATTGTCAGATGCAGACATAGAAAAGAGCACAAGGGGTATGCTGCAAGCGGTTATAGATTAAAAAAATTAAAAGAAATATCGTAAGCTCCACGTAGTCTATGCTATGCTAACATGTTGTAAAAACCTAAAAACCAGCCAACGTAACACGTACATCACGCCTTTTCGTAAAGATACTTGAAGTTCCAGCCTCCTTTTTCTCTTTCGCGACCCCCTGAAAAAACATAATGAAAAAGACATGATCCTAAACTTGATCTTACTCGTACTTCAAAACAAAGCTACCAACTTTATTTCATACTTTTAGCTTCACGAGAAGTACCCTATGAATTTTGATTTCCATGAGAGCATTTTACAGCAGAGAGATGCCTTATTCAGTTGCAGGATTAAAATTGGTACACTTGTCCAAAAATGGTTTAATTTTTTTTTTAACTAAAACACAAACTGTGCCTGTTATAAAACTACAGGCTACATCTAGTCGGTTAATATTCCTGGCATCGTGATGCCTAACCGACTACGCATTGAACATCAAATTTCACCTGTGAAATTGTAGCATGTAGTTTGATAGGTAATAGTGGTCAAAACACAAACCACGGAACTTACCACAAAAGCACTTCAACTTCAACAGCCACAACGCTTCACTGCTGGACAAGGACCTTCCCTATTAAGTATTTGCCATCCTTACCACGCTTAGCAGGTGGATTGGCAAGCACAGTGCAAGATTGTATGCACAGGAAACGCTGACGCTCATTCCCTTTATTCTTTCATTAGTCGCTTTTTACGACCCCTCGGTTAGATATGGGCACCATGCAGGACACAAAATCACTATTCGTGAATAGGGGATAGAAACCGGAATTTCAGATTTTGAAAAATCTATTAGAACGATTTTTTTTTTAATTAGTCTAGTCTAGGTCATAGGACAGAGACAGAGTCTAAGATGGAGCGAGCTCACCCAGAAGAAGCCTGTTAAGGCACTGGCACTCCCACACACTGACGGAACGCAGCAAGCTACTTGGCGCCAGACTTCGGTGGGATGGTGGTCGCGAGCCAGGCGGCCCCTTACGGAGCCTTCCACCGTTTGGTGGGATCGTTCAGCCGGACTTATCCACAGGCAAGCCTGTGTTGCCGTTGCCCGGGGTGGACCGCTACGATTTATCAAAACAAACACTTTTACAAAACTGGTTTAGGAAAAAAAGGTATTTTCCTACAGTTATCAGGGCACAACCATTAAAAATTATATTGTAGTTTGCAACCGCATATTGTTTGCAAAGCATTTCGTTACGCATGCACCTAAGAACTGTTCACGACTCCCACGATAATTTCCTAAAATTGAAAAATGTCCCGAAAGACATTTTTACTATGTTAATTAATTCTAATTAACTAAAACCGGAATTGAGCTCTAATATGGAAACAGTGTGATGCTGGCTTAGAATAGCATCACCCCATTTCTTTCTCGTGGGAGTCGTAAGGGGCGACTAAGGGTCTTGAGGGAGCGTATTGCAATTTTAGGCGATGGGCTGACAACTTGTCACTATGGCGATACATAATTATCGCAATAAAATATATGGCAGACGTGGCGTATATGTCCGTTTTTGCGGCCGTTTACGCTCTGCCTACCCCGCAAGGGATAATAGGCGGGATATGTGTATGGAAACTCAAACCCGTTTCGAAGAACTTTTCTATTTAACTTGCCCTATGCATGAAGTAAACAATTACTTCACGCAAAGGGCAAGTAAAATAGGAAGGTTTATACAAAAACATACACATAAAGTTGTAAAGTATTTAACTTGTTGTAGGAACACTCTTCTAATCTAACTGGCAATTATTCTCTCGGCAAGCTCAGCATGGGACGCCCTGCGGACAGATGGACAGTTTTTTTTTATTAAGTATGGATTTGCTCTTGACTCTAGTTTAGGTCATAGGACAGAGACAGAGTCTAAGATGGAGCGAGCTCACCCAGAAGAAGCCTGTTCACTCTTACTTTGAAGAGATTAGGGTTGTATGCGTTTGGAAACACAGACGCAGGTAGTGAGTTCCACTACTCTTTAGCAGTGCGCATTTTAAATGATGACTGGAAGCGCTTAGTCCGAATTGGTGGAATGGCAACCAGGTATGGATGGTATCCGGCGGTGCGTCTGAATGTCCGATGGTAGAAGAGAGCTGGTGGAACAAGGTCGTGAAGCTCTTTAGCACACTCTCCGAAGGACAATCTGTAAAAAACCGACAAGCATGCAACCTTGCGGCGATGACTTAAAAAAGGCGGCTTGTAACGACTGGATGGCGAAAACGAGAGTTGTGCCTCATGTCATGGCGTACCCTGGACTTAACCCTGGATGAGGCTATATTAATAGTGATCTGTGGAGAGGCCTACCTACTCACTCACTAGGCTGACGTATGTACTGGCAATTAAAATTTCTTTACAAAACAGTGACAGAGACAATAACTCATACTGACAGAACTCGAACAGAACAAAACTGTTCGAAGCTATCAATTTTTTAATCAATATCAACAGAAAACTGTACACGTTTTTACGATTTATTGTTATAACATATCATTTATTTCTTTATGTGTTGTTGTTACAAAAATGGTAAGTACGCTAGCATTGCTAAGAAGATTTATTTACTTGGTGCAAAGCATCCCAACCTCCACACATTTCGTTTGTGTTGACTTCCGACAGGGTTGTTCTAGCTACCAACTTGACGTGTCGACAAAAATATTTTTAAATCAGCAAATGGGATTTATAAAGAATTATAGATAGTTTACCAATACAGGATTTTTCATACTTTGCTCACAATCTCTAGCACAATCAGGCACTTGACCTACCGTTCCTCGGAGTGCCTAACATACTAGTTTTATTTCTAAACAAAATTGGTAACATTATTTATATTGAATAATTTTATTTTATATGGGCCTTGTTGCTAGCTAGTCTACATATAGTTAATTTGTGCTCGTTGACTGAAATAAGTTTTTTTTTTTAATCATCTACCGTCGTTTGACCAATCCATACTTAATTATTATAAATTCGAAAGTAACTCTGTCTGTCTGTTACGTTTTTACACTGAATTGATTTTGATATGATGTTTCATAAGGATAGACAGTAATCTAAACAAAGGACATAGGCTACTGTTTACCACAGGAAAATCTATCAATCCCACGGAAAACAAAGTAAATCATAAGAAACATAGTGCATAACGCCGAAGAAAATCATCAGACGAGGATTTGTTGTGTGGATTGCTTTGCCTTTTGTGTCAGGCACCTTTTTTACAACTAAACATACAATATAAATCACTCTTTTAGTTATGCAACCGCTGCCATTCATAATTATTTTATTCAAACGCGCACGTTGTTATACTATCTAATGCGGACGAGGTCGTGGGTAAAAGATAGTATAAAAATAAAATCAAATGTGTGATTATCGCAGTGTTCATGCAGTGGCGTGTTATTCCTAGTTTGTTAAACAATTAAAAAAGTGCAACAGTATGAAAAAAATAATTCTAGACTAAGTAAATAGAAATGGAGTAAAGCTGCTGTTAAGGAACCCCTACAAAATATTCTTCTATAAGTACCTTACAAACCTTTATGGTTTCGGTCACGAGTAAAATATCACCCCATCTTCTTTTTTCTCTTCTCGTGTGGGACACCGAGTCGACCAACGACCCGGTGAACCCTGGCGTCAGAGTTTTTCAACCGCCTACAAAGTAGTAGGCCTCTGACATGGTTTGGGGTGGTATGGGATCTACCTCCTAGCGGTCCACCCCGGGCAACGGCAACACAGGCTTGCCTGTGGATAAGTCCGGCTGAACGATCCCACTAAGCGGTGGAAGGCTCCGTAAGGGGCCGCCTGGCTCGCGACCGCCATCCCACCGAAGTCTGGCGCCAAGTAGCTTGCTGCGTTCCGTCAGTGTGTGGGAGTGCCAGTGCCTTAACAGGCTTCTTCTGGGTGAGCTCGCTCTATCTTAGACTCTGTCTCTGTCCTATGACCCAGACTAGAGTCAAGAGCAAACCCATAATTAATAAAAAAAAAAAAAAATGGTTTTGTAACGACCGCCGTCTAAGTAATCATTGACAGCAACCGGGACCGACGGCTTAACATGTCCTCCGAAGCACGGAACCATTTCTTTTTCTTACAGTCAGGTGGTTCACCCTGCAATGTCCTAACCAGACCAGGAACAAATTCACAAAGTGATAAATATCAACTTTGTGAGTGTCCCACCGAGAATCGAACCCAGAACCTTTGCGTCGCAAGCAGTCGTACTACCACTGCGCCAAACTTCTTTATTTTCATCTATGGATTAAATTATTACATCACTAGTGTTGCCCAAGAGGAGAAGTATTTTTACTGCTGTCCCATTGTTTTGGTCTAACGCGATCCTGATGACCGAGAGGTTGGTAGGTAAAATTGAGTAATTACCTATATAATAGTAGTTTATGCAACTATCGTATAATGGGGGTCATTAGAATGCGAGTGTCTGTTTATATTTTTGTTCGTTTTTGACAATAGTTTGACACTAGCATTCTTATGCCTAATTATGGCAGTTGCATACACTATTTTATCTACACTCAAAAAAACTCATATCAACACTTACGTCATCTTTATCAAACGTCCGTTCAATACGAGAACGTTATAATGGCTTGATAAGAATTCTTAAAAATTCTATACT
Source organism: Tuta absoluta (assembly GCA_027580185.1). Taxonomy (NCBI): domain Eukaryota; kingdom Metazoa; phylum Arthropoda; class Insecta; order Lepidoptera; family Gelechiidae; genus Tuta; species Tuta absoluta. The sequence continues at coordinate 5,514,606 of JAQAHW010000004.1, forward strand.
TTAGGATTTGTTCAGATGTGGAGTCTAAACAATAACTTAACTAAGCAACTAAACAACGTCTAAACAACAACTGAACAAGATAGGAACAACAACTTAACAAAATCTGAACAACATCGGTACAACAACTAAACAACAGCTGTACAACATCTAAACAACAGCTGAACATCATCTCAACGACAATCTTATAAAACAACTGAACAACAACCGAACAATTACCATACCAACAACAACTGACAGGTGTGGCGGAAGACGGCGATTTTAGTATTAGCAAAAAAAAAACTTCAATTCATTTCTCAACTTTATCGAAGTAAGAGCCTTCTTATTACGCGTCTGTAATTTCAATTAATCTGTAATTTATATAGGCAGAATGCATAAAGCAGGTTTTTATACAACTGTTTTTGAATTAATTATTCGAACATTATGAGACGAGTGTAAATAAAACATGATATGCGTAATTTTAAAAAAGGATTTGACACTGCGGTTTCATTGATTTGTAAATTATAGTAGAGACCCTTTAACACCATTTTGGCTCTATTAGTAGTTTTATAACAGGTCATAATATATCTAACAATTAATAAAAAATATATACTTTGTTATCTTTGCAAAATTATCACTTTTACCTTTTGTTTCCACTGATAAATGGATTATTTAGCAAAGAATAAATACTATGTAAGGAAATAATAAAACATTTTTTTTCTAGGGTATAATATATGATAAATTATTTGGATCACCAGAACCAGAGCCTAATCCAAAAGAGTCCGTAAGTATTTTGATCAAAATATTACTATTTTTTAGATTGCCTTTACCACAAGTGTACCTTCCTGTCTACTTGAAAGGACTGAGTCAATTTTGGTAACTTACAGCTCATACAGCTATTAAAATTAATTTTGTGTTAGATTTTTCATACTGTGACCGAGTAATTCAGAACCACAAGATGACATTATTGGTACTTTGTTTCAGGCAACCAGGAGAAATTATACTCTTCACGCTGTAGGCACAGAAGCCTTAGCGTATGACTTTGTTACACCCAGGGGGACGCATAACAAGACCACGTACGTTATTTAAATCTTAGCGCCCCACCAGCTGCCACCCATTTTCCTCTGGGAATCGGAAATTTTCTTGCAGTAAAGGGGCACACGGCCGAGCGTGTGTTAGTCGGGTCCGCGTGCGGCTGCGATCGTCCGCGATAAAATATAAACTTGCACGATCAGTGACACAGCTAAGTTGGGTGACACCCGGTGCGGGAGTTAGTGGCATCATTCTTTCGATATAATTTATATTTCCTATTTTATATTTACTACACATTTAAGGCGAGTGAAGTCGTAAACAACCTCGACAATGGCACCACTTTAAAAAACAAGTTTACTCTTCAAAAACAAATTCTATCAGAATGGCCGATACTCAGGTTTTTAGTATTATTCCTAAGTAAAATTAGAATCTGGTTGATTTTATTATTAAACGAACAAGTATCACTCATGATGTGGGTTTACACGACTTACTTGTTAAAATTTTTGTAGAGAGTTTTATCCCTCTCTGACGGGCGGGCGTATGTGATCTGTCGACCTCCGTGAAGAAGGCTGCCGTAAGCAGCCGAAACGTAGAGGGATAAAACTCTCTACAAAAATTTTAACAAGTAAGTCGTGTAAACCCACATCAAGAATCTGGTTGAGTTTGTAGGTTCTAATTTTACTTAAGGATAATACTAAAAACTTGGGCAACGGACATTCTGATAGATTGTTTAAATAAAGAGAAAACTTTTAAGTGGCGCCACCATCGAGGTCGTTGACGGCTACACTCGCCTTAACAATACCCGTCGACAGCAATTTATTTAGAGATTTAGTATCCCAAGACATGTGCGTTTCACGTTTTACTAGTGTGTTGAGCTGCGCTACAAGAGAGCGAGAGAGGTGCCACACCAAAAGCCGCATTATAGTCAGCGGCTCGGCAAGTCGTTCGTCACGAAATTTCAAGGAATTTTTAGCAACGAATTATACTGCAAATCATACATTAATTTATTCAATTCATTCATATAATTCGTTGCGCATAAGTCTTTGTAATCTCGCGAGAAATGGCCTGGCCACTGACTATAATCTGCCCTTGAATAAAACGTAAGGTTATTTGGCCGGTTTACCGCCCACAAGTTGTTTTTGGCCAGTTCCCAGTTGTTCGCTCCAAAACTCCAAATATGAAAAAGGATAAGTAAATTATTAGAAGAATCAGTACTATTTTTTTTTTTGATGAATCTCATCACATTTTGTTTGTGTCACAGTTGAATAGATAGTATAAAATGTACAAAATTTTGTCTAAGTAGACTTTGACCTTGAACGTTTTAAACTCCAGCAAAGGTTTATTCTTCCCTCATAAAAACTAACGTTAATCATGACGTGACAGATCAGTTTAGGTCTGTGTGTTTATGGGTTCAATTAACTTTTTTCCAAGTTAGCGTGTATCAAAGATTTATTTTTTTAAATTGCTAAATTTCAAGCGCGGGCAGGATTTAAACCTGCGACTGTTGCCATTACTACTCTTCCATCTGAGCTACCGCAGCTCGTTCTTTGCCCGCGAATTTTGCAAGAGTATCTTAATGCCAGTAACGCGTGGCACGACTTCATCTACCGGGTTACATGCAACTAAAACCTGGCGACTAATTCTAGATTCACAGATTGAATGTAGTCTGAGTTGAATACCTTATAAAAGTTGTATACCTAACACGGGGAGTGTTTATAATTTGGTTTTCAGTTTCCAAGATATATTTGTTTTTCCTCATTTCTAATTTATACCATGTTTATTTACCCTACCGTGATTGAATTGAAACAATTTTAAAAATGGGAATATTTCTCATATTGAAAGTATATCTTATTTTGCACTATTATAGTATTCATTACGAGAAAAATATAGAAAAATCACACGACAAGGATTCATGGCTACGGCTGCTTGCTCATTTCAATTTGTAGCTATAATGTTCTGTTTAAAAAAAAAGTTATTTTGTGTGTGCACAATTGTTATTGTAAGTGTATTTTTTATTTGATTACAGTGTTATCCAATCAATAGGGCACTTGATTAAAAGTTGTCTTGGCGGTGGTGTCGTAGCAATCCATGCGTCGTATGCTAAGTGCGGGCTTTGGCTTGCCTTAATTTTGAACGTTCTATTGGGATTTCTCGTCGCATATTTGATGATAGTGAGTACATTATCAATTTATCATACCTGTTTTACACTTTGCCACAGATGCAAAGTTGGCATGTATCACAGAGCATAGATGTCGCGCACGCGTTACTAGAGATGCCTTGAGGATAATACCGCCTGCTTGAATATCCGGTAGGCTACAGGTAGCTCACTCCAAAGTAGCCACAAAATTTTACACATTAGTCTATTTCTTAAAATGCTTTATGAAACCTTTCTATCTCAATGTACGCTTTTGCTGGCGAATATGTGTCTTTAAGGATGTCAATTGCGGCAACACTGACATTCAGTATTCAGTCATCATTTGTGACTAGAATTTAATTTTTTATCTGGGTCTTAACGACGGGCGTACCTGGGTACCCGAAAAAAAGAGATGAGTAGATAGACTGATTGCATACAAACAAAAGTAAAAACGGACAGAGATTTAATTTTAGTTGGAGACTAATTAAAAATTTATTTCAGTTACCTATAGATATTTTCAGGAAAGCCCATTTTTTCCCACGCATTATATAAGAGGCGACTAGGTAACTCAAGGGCTACATCTGTGGTTACATGTGTATAACAATTTAAGGTGACAATCTGACAACCTATCATTAAAGTTTTTTTTTTATTTTTTTTATTAATGATGGGTTTTCTCTTGACTTGACAGAGACAGAGTCTAAGATGTAGCGAGCTCACCCAGAAGAAGCCTGTTAAGGCACTGGCACTCCCACACACTGACGGAACGCAGCAAGCTACTTGGCGCCAGACTTCGGTGGGATGGTGGTCGCGAGCCAGGCGGCTCCTTACGGAGCCTTCCACCGCTTGGTGGGATCGTTCAGCCGGACTTATCCACAGGCAAGCCTGTGTTGCCGTTGCCCGGGGTGGACCGCTACGAGGTAGATCCCATACCACCCCAAAGTATACATGATTATTCTGGAACAGCCCTCAAATTTCGTCAGGCGTGGCGATGGTGACCGTATTTTTATTCGCGCGCGCAGCTACTTAAGACGCCTTTTTACAAAATTTTATTTAAATCACTGTTAACATATGTTACTTTGCGTTAGATATACCTATGAATGCGTTATAACAGTGATTTAAATAAAATTTTGTAAAAAGGCGTCTGTAGCTGCGCGCGCGACATCACTGCTCTGCGGCTTGTAATTTTGACATGACTGCTGTCATCAATATTTTTAACATTAAAAATACAGACAGACAAAGTTGACGAATTATTAGACTAGCCGACCATGATATCTAAATATCGACGCTGATTATGCATACCGTGACTATCTATTCACCTCAATTTCTATTCTTTTGTAATAATTAAAGTCACAAAATTTATTTAATTTTTTTGTAGGTGCTGGCAAGATCTGCACAAAGAGTGTATGGTCGCACTCATGTCAATGAACTATCTTACCCTGAACTAGCTGAAGCTACTTTTCAAATAAGTAAATATCCGAGAGTTAAAAAGTTGAGCAGATGTTTTAGGTAATGTTAGTGTTAATGTATTAAAAACGAATTCACGATACGAACCTAGAAGTAAAAAACTATAAATTATTTCATATTTTATATATTCTAGAGTCCCATTATGAGTTAACTTATTTCCAAGAGAAACCAATAAATTCAAGTATTGCGACGGGTTGAATTATATCGGTAAAATTTGTTAAGTTTTATCATATTTTTTCTGAAACATTGCAAGTTCGTATCGTATCATCGTATTTTGATTACCTAAACAGTGTAACTGCCTGAACCAAAGTGGCGCGGATCACGTGTACACGATTTGTATGAGATTCTCAACTTGTCAAAATTACATTATAGCTGTTACTGTTTCTATATTAAATATTTTCGAGTATAATTAATACGTTCCTCATCAATCTTAAGATGATATTGAAATCTTTATCGAAAATAAATATTTTATTCATTACATACATAGCAATTAGGGAGGAAACAAATGCGTTTTTCCTGAGCATACAGTTTGAAGATACCCAAGATCTGCGACACATGACAGATTTTGATGTGCCACCGCCGCAGCCCCTCTTACATAATCTACTATTATCGCTGTTGTTTTCACAGATACTGTGTGGACGTGACAATAATGATTGATCTTTTTGGGTCTTGCTGCTGTTATATGGTAACAATACTAGTACAGATTAAATTAACAATACTAGATATCTTTATTACGAGGGTGACGAGGGAACTGCCCTCCGAATACATCAGTATTTATTTATTTTAGTATTTAGAACATATCAAGGGTCCAAATGGTGTCAGACAATGAAGCTGAATAATTTTTGCCTAGAAACATAAAAACGATTTTGTATTGTAAAGGCAGTCAGCTGATCGTTATTTTGCATGGGAGGCTTCTCGGGGAAAGTTGTTTAGTTTCATATTCTGCATGCACCCTTTTTGTATTTTTAGGGAATGGGCAACAGCGTTCTATGTGAACAATTTGCTCTCGTCAGTGTACACCTGTATTGATCAATTGTTGCGAAGACATTCCCTTCAAAGATTAGTTAGCCATTTTTCAACAGTTGAATTTTGGATTCAGCGTTGCCAGACTGTCCCTAAACGGACCGCTTTCTGTCCTTTTTGGCGATAGACCTACCCCTTTTTTTCCGTTTGCACCAACCATCTCTTTTTGGATGGTCTAGACAAGACACTCCTTGGTCTAGAAAATGTCGTCTCTAGAAACTAATATTTGTATGTCGCGTGTTTGTATGTTGACTATTTTTTTTTTAAACATGCTGAATTTTCAAGCGCCGCGCCGGCAGGGTTCGAACCTGCAACTTTTATCATAATTAGTGGCGAAACTTCTTTCATCTGAGCTACCGTGGCTTGTTCCTTGCCCGCGAATTGCGCAAAAGTATATTTTTTCCAGTAACGCGTGGCAGGGTCATCTACCGGGTTAGCTTTGCAACTAATACCCGGCGACTCATTAATTATTTACAGATTATATGTAGTCTGAGCGATGAAAACCCGCGATAAATTAAATATACAAAATTTTAAAACACTTCCCGTGTTAGGTATACAATTTCGAAAACTAGCAAAATTTTCAAGGGCGGGCAGGATTTGAACCTGCGACTTTTGCCATCATAAGTGGCGACGCCTCTTTCATCTGGGCTTCCGCGGCTCGTTCTTTGCCCGCTAAATTTGCAAGTATATATTAATGCCAGTAACGCGTGGCACGGCTCCATCTGCCGGGTTAGTTTTGCAACTAATACCCAGCGACACATTCATTCTTTACAGATTGAATGCAATCTAGGCGATGAAAACCCTTGATAGATAATGTCCAGAAATTGTTATTATAATATAGTACAATCGGGCCGGCGCGGACGAGCCAACCCAAACGATTTTCAAAAGCGTCCCTTTTTGACATATCGTCCGAAATTGACGGCCGATGTGGCGCTGAGGTAGTGCGACTAACGAATAGTATGTTGTATATATCATACATACAGAACGGATACTCACCTCCCCGCACCCCAACCCCCGACCCGCCTTCACCCGAGAAATGTCAAAATACCAGTGGAGAATTAAGTAGAAACTAGCGCTAGGCATGTTACATCCTCTTTGGTAGTTATTGTATGTAATCATCAGGTTAGGTATAAAAATCAACCTGCATGCCAATCCTGCACTCACACATCTGTGATCACCCACACATGCACATGTAGTAATTACAGTTGTCTATTAAGAGTCCGCTGTAAGTGTCCGAGGTGTCTAACTTTATTGTGAAAACACGATTAATAAATAACTTAGTGTATTTTTATGTTTCTAATCAAGTTTGTCATTTTGTTTCAGTGCCTCATAGCAGAACAAATGCAACAGCTGATAAATCATTATGCTCACACACATATATCCCTTAGGGCTTACATTGCTATGCTCTTAATACCGTGTATCGTCATTTGTATGATTTTAACACTCAAGTACCTGGCACCATTTTCAATAGTAGCTGACGCCGTAATAAGTAAATAAGTACCTTTTCAATTAATTCATTTCATAGAATACGTACTTAGTCGAGCGGTTTGCCGTGATGATGACTTAGAATTGCATCATCCCAAGACCAATCGTATAAAGCTACTGAGGGATTTATTCATCCAGGGAATGAGCAGCAGCGTTCTCTGTGAAAGAAAAATTTGCACTACGCTCTCCAATTAGCTTATGAAGCGAAGCGAGTGTGGCAATACCCCCCAAAAGGGGAAGGCCCATGTCCAGCAGTGGACTGTTGTGGCTGTAAATTTAAATGAAAATATATTCGTACAAGAGGTTCTAGTTTGCCTCCCGCAGAGAACAAGTGATCCTTCGAAAATCATTGACTACAGTTCTATTTTTTAGCGAAATGAAGGGAAGTTGCCTTTCAGCAAAAATTCGTAGGTTTAAATATTTGAGACACTTCCTCTTCATAGTGATTGTAGTACCTTACATACCCTTTACAAACTGGACAGCTCACTATGGGGCATCATTGTGAAAAGACGATTTTTGCGTAGATAAGAACTTGCGATCAAGAATACACATATTCTAGCAAGAATTTATTGCAAGCTAAACATTCAACCTATATTCAAATAACGTTACCTTTTTTTATCACGCATCTTCGCAATTTTGCTCAGATCGCTTCATTCTATGCTTAGCAAATTGATCAGTAATATAGTAGTTAACTTTCTACACACCATTAAAAATTCCCCGAATTTTTATATTTTCGTGCGTTTTGCTTATTTTCCCATGGTAAAAGTTATAGTACTTCCACAATAACTCAATGAAACTATTTTATGCCAATACTGATTTAGAGTCCTCTTTGACGACTTGATACTTTCAATAAATCATTGTTTTTAGTAAAGTTCGTAAACCTAAGGCGCATCACACACTGCGCCGGTTGCTACTCCGGTATCCGGTGATGCGGTTAAGAACTTTGTTGGTACGGCTACCGTTGGAGCGGCGGCGGCATCCAAATGACATGTGTCTAAATCCAAGTCTGTAAATAATAATCAAGCCGTGTGATGCCGGCTTCGAATAGCATCACCCCATTTCTTACCCATGGGTGTCGTAAGAGGCGACTAAGGGACTCGAGGGTTAGATGTATATTGCAATTTTAGGCGATGGGCTGACAACCTGTCACTATAGTGATACACAGTTATTTGATTGACCCCCACACTTTTGTCAGACGTGGTGTTAATATCCGTTTTACGGCCGTTAACGCTCTGCCTACCCCGTAAGGGATATAGGCGTGATTTATGTATGTATGTATGTATGTAATAATAATAATTTGAGTGGGTGTTATAAAACGTAAAAGGAATTTTACTTGTTTAATTCAAATTACCAATCGCAAAATTATACATCTAAGAATTCTACATGTGGTTGTACTCAGCGATCGCCTTCATATTCATCTAATGCTTCTGTAAAATACTTTTCTTCGGTGAACTCAACAGCTTTATTGTCCTCCGTCTCATCACTGTCGTCATCACTTTGAACGTTTATTATAAAAGGTTCCATGTCAGTTGTCTGTGTGCTCATGTTCGATTTATCTAATATCTTATGTTCTGTACAGAATAAGTGATTGAATTCCGAAAGGCCGCAAACAAATCTGACAGAAGTTTGACAGACGTTCAAAAAAGGATACTACACAAATACTACATTTACATTTGTATGGGTTGCCAGTTCATGACCCATGCAGAGTTATTGTGGGAGTGGTAGGAGTACTCTAGCCTATGGTACTCAGGGATATTAAGGCCTATAATGGTGAAAGACTTTTAAAATTAGTACAGTAGTTTCGGAGCTTATTGATTACTTACATAGAAAGAAACAAATGAACAAGCAAATATTTATTTTATAACTAGATTTCTGCTCAGCGGTTTCACCCGCTGCCACTCATTTTCCCATGGTCATAGTTGTTTTCCCGTGGTAAAAAGTAGCCTGTGTTATTCCAGGTTATATTCTACCTGTATCCAAGTTTCATCCACATCGGTCAAGCCGTTTGAGCGTGAAGAGGTAACAAACATATATACACACACGAACTCTCAGATTTATAATATTTGTACGGACTAGATTAAAGAAAAAACTTTTACAGTAATTGTGGCGATCGTCACCGTTGTGTATGGAATAAAGAATGCAAAAAAAGAAAATAGAATGCCCCAGGACATGCCATTTTGGAAAGGGAAAGAACACACAGCGCGCGTATTCGAGTTCATGGGGGGGTGTGTTTTTAGTATGGAAGGTGTTGGTGTCACGCTGCCAATTGAAAATAATATGAAAGAGCCTAAGAAAATAACCCTAGTTCTCATCATTGGTAAGTTTGACTTTGCAACCGTCCAGTTTGATTAATTTGACTTTGTTTTGCAGCGTTTAGTTAGACAATTCCAAAATCAATAAAAATATATTTCAGACCAACAAACTCATAACTCATAAGAAAAGTAACCCACCATCATCTGCCTCATCATTTACCCTTTTGCTTCATATCATCTGTTATACAATCCATCCAAACGTTTTTAGGTTTTCCTTTCCTTTTGCATCCATCCACATTCATATTCAATACTTTTTTAGTCACATGATTTTTCTCCCTCCTTTTATCATGCCCATACCACGATAAACGACTACTTCTCATATTTTCTGTAACTGGCGCTACTTTTAAACTTCCTCTAATATACTTATTCCTTATTTTATCTTTTCTTGTCACACCGCACATCCATCTAAGCATTCTCATTTCAGATATATGTAATCGTCTTTCATCCGTCACCTTTGTGGGCTAACACTCAGATCCATACATGACGACAGGTCTTACCACCGTTTTATGAATCTTTCCTTTCAATTTGAGGGGCATTCGAGGGTCACACACTGTGCGCGTAACCTGTCGCCATTTCATCCACCCTGCATTTATTCTGTGCTTGATGGTCCGGTCTATCTCGCCATCGCCATGTATGAGTGAACAGGTAGCGAAAGTCTGAGCAGACTTGTAAAGGTGCGTCACTAAGCACGACTGGGACTAAATTGGAGAGACCGCCAAAATCGCAAAACATTTGTTCCGTTTTGGTTCTGCTGATTTTCAATCCAACATTCTCCAGCCTTTACCGCCATTTGTCCAGTCTGCTCTGTACTTTATGTCTACTTTCACCGACGAGTACTATGTCATCGGCAAACAGCATGCACCGGTGCATCTTCCTGTAGGTCCGATGTCAGAGCATCCATTATTAACAGGAAGAGGTAAGGACTTAAAGCCGACCCTGGGTGCAAACCTACAGCCACACTGAACTCGTCGGTTGTACCAGCGGCTGACCGGATCTGGGTACTAGATGGGCCGCTGTACATTGCACAAGAAAAGTAACTATGCTTCTTCAAATAAATTAAAGATAGGTCATTTCATTAACAAGTAATGACCTTTATTTTACATTTTGGAAATTTTAATCTTCTAACACTTTTTAAAATAAACGGAGTCCAATTATCACACCTGCGGTTCGCCGATGACTTCATCTTACTTGCTTAAAACACAAATGATCTTCAGCAGATGCTCGAAGAGCTTCACATTGCTTCCCCGCGAGTTGCCCTCAGAATGAACATGTCCAAGACCAAAATTATGACTAGTCGCTTTTTGGAACTAAACATAATTGTTGGCAACTCCTCTGTTGAGCTGGTAACAGACTACGTCTATCTTGGACAATTGTTTATTCTTTGGCCAACCGCAGACAAAGAGGGTTTGGTTGGGCTGAGCTGCATTTGGAAATCTGGAAGACGTCATGAAATCACGTATGATTCCGCAATATTTTAAGACCAGGGTATTTAACCAAAGTGTGCTCCCTACGTTCACCTACGGTGCTGAGACATGGACGCTGAAAAAGAAAACTGTGCACAGAGAGCCATGGAGCGTGCCATGCTCGGTGTAAAACTTCAAGACCGTATACAAAATACTGAAATCCAACGCCGTACAAAGGTGGAGGATATAATATGTAAAAGAATAAGTGTGGGCGTAGGCAGGACAATAATGGTAAAGTAGTCATATTGGTGCAAAAAGAGTATAACGACAGTGTGTGAACACTCACTTGCGTTGATACTTCCGCGGAAGCATTTCGAGCAATATTCGCGACAGCGGTAGGAGCAGCAGCGTGCATCGTGTGAATGTGCTATAAGATCGTAAATCTCGAAAATGGACATTGAAAAAGTGGCTGTTATGCATATAAAAACTCTTATGAATTCTTACTAAGGATAGGACAAACCCTGTCAGTAGAAAATGTTGGATCTTGAAACCAACTTTGCTATTACTTGTGAAGCAGTTGGTTACTGGTTCACAAGTAATCACAAAATTGTTTTTAAATCATCTGTTCAGTTGCTTATAATTATTTGCGTTTGTAGGGTTAATATACGGGTTGTCCCGATAAGATTGCCTTTGAACATTTATTTTTTAATTTTTATTTTCTGAAGTTCATTCCCCAACGTGGTCAAAAAGTTCAATAATCCATCTGGGCCAACAAGAGAACCAAGAATATCCTTTAACATGATCAAAGGAAATCGTGTGATCAGGACGAGCCGTACCTGTTTATCGATTTTTCTTGTTGTACGATTGCAACTATAACATCAGATGTTTATTATATTCACTCTTTTAGGTATGTCCGTCGTTGTAGGCATTGTCATGACGGTTGGATTTTTCGGATTCTGGGGCTGGGCAGATAATTCGCAAGCTCCTGTTACAAAAAACTTTCCATACAACTGGTAAGGTCTATGAATTTTAACTTATTTCTTTATGTTTATGTTCTGAGTAAGCTGTTGTTTACCAACAACCGGGTTTTGAAACATATTGGGTGATCGATTTCTTATCCGGCGATTAAAAATTAAATACTTAAGAGTATATATATTTTCTTTTCGGATGATCAGATTATTCTTATTTTCATGTTAAATTTGTCTAATAAATTTTACTAATTAAAAATATTTCATACTGCCCCAAAATTTTATGTTTTAATGTTATAATGGTGTGTTTTGTTTAAGTATTCTTCCAAATCAGGTGCACACTATGTAACTTTGTTTTTTTTTTAAGGCGAATGTACTCGTGAACGGCCCCGACAGTGGCGCCATTTCACAGAAAAAATATGTTCACTTTATGCAAACAATTTATCAGGATATCCGTTGCTCAAGTTTTTAGTATTATCCTAAAGTAAAATTAGAACCAAATGCACTATGGGTATAACTTTAATTACAGCGAATATTTCATTGCGTTTGCGGGTTCTAATTTAACTCAAGGATAATACTAAAAACGGTCATTCTGATAGATTGTTTGTAAAAAGAGAATATTTTGGTGTGCAGTGGCGCCAATGTCGAGGTCGTTCAAGGGTACACTCGCCTTAATCTGTTTGTATACCACTAAAATGGTTGATTTTGATTTCAGGCTTTCATTAGTTTTAAAGATTGCACTCCCTCTCATGATATACGTAACATTTGCCTTGAACTTTTGGGTGCCTTTTAACTTGGCTTGGGTATATTTGAAGCACAGGCATGCTAAGATGAATATGAAAACAAAGGAACGAATTTACAGAGCAATTTTTTGCATTATTATTTGTCTGATTTCTGTCGCTTTTCCTCAAGTTGTGGATCTGATGGGTGTGGTGAGTAAATTTAATCTTGCTTCTGTAAGCCAACAGCTGGTTTGTTTATGTACTATACTACTATACTATTAAAAAATGCGAGAAGTATGATAATTATACCCGGTATTGTAATTTTTATGCCTTTCTTATCACGCTTACGGTATTTTCTACTGGAAGACACTTATGTAATAAAGATAAACCTGCTGTGGGTTTACAACCTATTGTCATTTAAAAATATTATGTACCTATGTCTCACGGAGGGGTGCCACCATGATAATAGACAGGTACCCATAATTATATGTCTAGAAAAGCCATATATTCAATCTACTGTTAGAAGCTGATAAATATTTGTGCTAGCAATAATACTGAATTCCACATTTAATTTGCTCATCATTAGCATCAAACTTTAAAAAAATAGACTCCCTATTCCTACTTTTCGAGTTCTATAGCACTTTTGGTCACGGATAACTAAAGTGTTAGACGTCATTATTTAAAATTTAAATTATTTATGTTTTATCGCCATCTACGTCTTAATTGCCAAGCGAAACGTCCTGGTTCTTCGGGTGTGCTCCTGCTTCCCACCTACAGTCTAAAAGTCCAGTCCTAAAAAAATAACCCGGTTCTACGTAGAATGCTGATACCGCATCTTGCAGTATGTGAGGTCTGGTTCTTCCGCAGTGTAATCAGTGGCGCCCAAGTTGATGAGATTTCCCATACATTCCATCTGCAGTGTGTGAACGTATCATGGATAACCCCGCCCATTAGGTCAGGTTCAATAAGGCTGAAATCCTAGCGAGACAGAAGATATTCATTCCTAGAAAGGTAGGGGAGGCCATAGAAATTCAATATCATCCGTATTTTAAAAGAGATGTGGGATTGGGAATCTTATCTAACATGACAAACGATGTAAGTTTTAGTGAGCTAGTAAAAAAATATTCTAAAACCTTCAAAATAGCTTGTGAAATTGCTAAAGCAAACTTTATTAGTAATAAGATAAAGTCTTCAGATAATAAAATAAAAGCTGTCTGGAAAGTTATTAATAGCGAAACAGGTAAAACTAAGCCACGCGAAAATAACTTTTCACTTAAAACCGACAAAGGAGTGATTAGTTTAAATTCAGAGGTAGCGCAGGAGTTAGAGACATTTTTCACAAATATACCTCTAAAAACTACTGAGTCATTAAGATCTTCACCTACAATTTCATATTCATTGCTGAAGCAAAATGTAGATGTTTGCAATTCTGAATTTAAATTTACTCATGTAAGTCCCCAGTATATTTTAAAAACTTTTAAAGATATCAAAGTAAAGAGCACCGAAGATTTATGGGGGATGTCAGTTAAAGTTTGTCAATCAGTAATCGAAATATTAGCACCATACTTAGCAGATATCTTCAATGAATGTATTGATCACGGCATTTTTCCTGATTTAATGAAACATAGCAAGGTAGTTCCGCTGTTTAAAGCTGGTGACAAACAAGACCCCAGTAACTATAGGCCTGTATCAATTCTGCCAGTACTCAGCAAAGTGTTTGAGAAGATCATACTAAATCAAATGCTGTCCCATTTTAATCAGAACAATTTGTTACACAACCAGCAATTCGGTTTTACAAAGGGACGTTGTACCACAGATGCTGGTGTTGCTCTTATCAAACATGTATTTAATGCTTGGGAAGAATCAAAAGATGCCATTGGTGTTTTTTGTGATCTTTCCAAGGCATTTGATTGCGTAGATCATGAAACTTTATTGCTAAAATTAGAACACTACGGTATTCGAAACGCAGCTCTGAAATTTTTGAATTCATATTTAGATAATAGAACTCAAAAGGTCCAAATAAACGGCGCCAGATCACTGGGGTCTCGTGTTAAAATTGGTGTGCCTCAAGGCTCTATTTTAGGACCATTTCTATTTCTAATTTACATAAATGATTTGCCTTACATGGTAGAGAATTTGTCCAAGATTGTACTATTTGCTGATGACACATCCCTTATATTTAAGGTCGATAGACATGCACATAACTATGACGAAGTAAACAACACTCTTGGACAAATTCATAGTTGGTTTACTGCAAATAATTTAGTTCTTAATGAGAAAAAAACTAAATGTGTATTATTCACTTTACCTAACGTAGTACATTCTTTGAATAATCATGTCGTACTTAATAATGAAAAATTAGAGTTTACTACCAGTACAGTTTTCTTAGGGATTACTCTCGACTCAAGTCTCCAATGGGGCCCTCATATTACATCTTTGTCGGGAAGATTAAGCTCAGCTGCATATGCGGTACGTAAAATTAGAGAGATCACGGATATTGCAACTGCGCGACTTGTTTACTTTAGTTATTTTCATAGCATTATGTCCTATGGAATTTTGCTGTGGGGGCGCGCCGCTGATATTGAAACAATTTTTATTCTCCAAAAGAGGGCCATTAGAGCAATTTATAAACTTTGCAGTCGTGATTCCCTAAGGGAACTGTTTAAGGAAATTAATATTATGACTGTACCGTGTCAATATATTTATGAAAATATCATGTATGTTAGAAAAAATATAAATACTTTCACTAGAAATTGTGACAGGCATAACCGCAATACAAGGAGTAAAAATAAAATAGATCAACCTAAGCATAGACTCGCTAAAGTTAGGACTTCATTTGAAGGTCTAAGTATAAGATACTATAACAAAATACCGGAAGATATATTGAGTTTATCAGAAAGTAAATTTAAGTCTGTTATCAAGAAAACATTATGTTATAAAGCTTACTACAAGTTAGATGAGTACATTAATGACAAAGAGGCATGGAGCTCTGAAATTCCAGCGCAGCACAAGAAACACGCACTCATTTTTAATACCAAAATGGGGCGTGCGTGGAGTTTACAACTGACATAATTTTACAAATCTGCATGGATGTAATTTCAATTGTTTAAATTAAATATTTTATAAGTTAAAACTGGTAGATTTATCTACTTCAATTTTTACAAAAAAAAAATATGTAGCCATTTTTGGTCTATACATATTTTTTTTACTTACAGAATTAGCTAGGGTAGCTTAGAGGCTAGTAAGATTGTTAATTTAGAGTAGGAGCACTTCTGGGCAGGTTTTTTGGTGGGTTTTTCCTGTTCAGGAGGTCCGATTAATTATACGCATGTAAACTACACGCTTTAAAAATCTTGACTTCAATTTGAAACAAATATCGTTTTCAGATGGTGGTGGCGTAAAGTTACATGCCGTGTGATTAACCTGGCCAGCCCCGTGGCAGTGCTTTGATTTTTATTTTTTTCTCCCGCCCGAACCGGTTTTCTATTAGGACATTACAAAATTGTTATAAAAAAAAGAAAATTGTGTGATACAAATTTCTTTTTTTTACAATGACGGTTCATGACGTCAATAAGTGATATGGTAATACTATCCTACATTGAATAAAGAATTTCAAATTTCAAATTTCAAATTTCAAATTTATCTCTTGAACACCACTGATAACACAGCGGAAATGCGCTGTAAAGCGCTTGAAACGTAGGAGTCAAGTTTCCATCACAACGAAGCAATCTTCCAGAATATTTCATATTAAGATTCGGAAAGACCAGACCAACCAACAAAATACTATAATTTAGCTGAAATAAACTATTGACAGTTGATGCCGGCTAAGAATGGCATCGAATTCCCTCAGAGCCAAGCCACACGATGCGGTGCGGCGGCGGCGCGGCGCCTGAGCGGTGCCGCTCCGGTTTCCTACATATAAAAATGTATGTTATGGCACCCGGCGCCGTCATACCTAACACCCACAACAGCCTACTGCTGGATATGTGCCTCCTCGACAAGGCTTTCTCCATACTCATCGCGCTTGGCAGGAAGGCTAGCTTGATGATTGTTGGATGACTGAAATAATGTCCTAATATATCAAAAGAGACATTTTGCGAAAGGGACATTGTGCGAAAGGGACATTGTGCGAAAGGGACATTTTGCGCAGTTGTCATTTTGCGAAAGGGACGTTTTGCGAAAGGGACTTTGTGAGAAAGGGACATTTTGCGAAAGGGACATTGTGCGAAAGAGACGTTTTGCGATGAGTAGACATTTTGCGAAAGGGACATTTTGCGTCTGAAGGCACACGGCGCCGTCCGGTGCGCTCCGGCGTTGCACCGTAGGCGCACCGGAGTGGAGACGAGGCGGGGAGGGGTGTAAGTATTGCGGCGCCGGAGCGGCACCGCTCAGTTGTGAGCGCGGCAGAGTAAAGTTAGAAGCCCCGTTCAACTTTGTATGTTTGTACTTTGTTAATGGGCCCAACCCTTCTCTTCCGTCGGCGCTACGGTGCCGCAAAACGTTGCGGCATCGTTGCGGCGCCGCACTTACCGTGTGGCAGGTAGTCCGGCGAGATGACCTGCGGTGCGACGCCGCACCGCATCGTGTGGCATAGCACTCAGGCCGTCAAATATTTGTCGGACGTGGCGATAGCGATCATATTTTTACTGCTGATAATGCTCTGCTTTCCACGCAAATGGTAAGGCGTGATATGTGTATGTTTGTAAGTATGCACTATAGACGAACATTAATTCAGTCAATTTCTCACCACACCGAGGCAATAATACCAATCTACCACAATATTTCGAATTTAGACACGAATCGACCAGATTAAAAAAAAACTAAACCAACAATATCCTACAATTAAGCTGCAATGAACTATTGACGAAAATTAATTAAGTAAATTATCCACCACAACTAGGCAATCTTCAAAAAAAACAACAAAACGTATCAAATTAGCTGCACTTAACTATTGAAGAAAATAAGTTTAGTAAATTTGCCACCGCAACCAGACATTTATGCACAAATTACGAAAATATGTCGCACTCAGATACGAACAGACCAGGCAAACTAACTACCAAACCAACAATATCCAACAATGAAGCTGCAAAAAACTATAGACGTGAATTTAAATTAGTCAAGTTTCTATCACAACGAAGCAATCTTCCAGAATATTTTATATTCCAGGCAAACCAACGAAATACTATTGACCAAAATTAATTTATTCAATTTTCACCAACACTACGCGATCTTCCAGAATGTTTCGTATTCAGATACGAACAGATCAAATAAACCAACAAAATATATCAATTTATCTGCAATTTACTATTGACAAAAATAAGTTTAGTCAATTTGCCACTGCAAAGACACATTAATGTAAACTACCAGAATATGTCGCACTAAGATACGAACAGACCAGGCAAACTAACTACCAAACCAACTGTTCGTGAATTAAATTTAGTCAAGTTTCCATCACAACGAAGCAATCTTCCAGAATATTTCATATTCATATCCTGGTCTGTTGTAAAATCCTAAATAAACAACTTAAATCCGTTTAAAATTGTTTAATTCTGCCAGAACTAGAAACTCGTCAAGGTTTTTGGCTGATTTGTAGGGTACCTGACTGCTTGCGATACTCAATAAATAATAATAATAGACATTCGAAAACGTATGCCCTAAGGTAGACTAGGAGATAACGCCTTTGACGTTTAGTCCACAAGTGTACATTTTGTGCATAAAGGTAAACAAATTGATAAGAAATAATAACATTGGGAAAAAACAACAAAAACATAGTACATTAAGGAGGCCTTAATGCTAAAGTAGCTTTCTCTTCCAGGCAACCTTGGCTGCAATGTGCGAACATATAAACGGGATCATGCAAACACCTACTTATTCTACTTATAATATAATACACTCTTTTACATACATAGGCCATAAAATATACTTGATAAATACCTAAGCAAATACACTACCACAAAACAGGATCCATCCAACTTGTCCAAGGTGTTAAACAGGGTGACGTTATATCCCCAAAACTCTTCACCAATTCGCTGGAGGATATCTTCAAGACTCTGCAGTGGGATGGACTAGGCATTAAAGCCAACGGCGAATATCTCACTCATCTCTGCTTTGCCGGTGATATAGTCATAATGGCTGAATCACAGCAGGATCTGTTTAAAATGCTAACCAGTATCAACGTTGCCTTGAGACGTGTTGAACTCGGGATTAACTTGAACAAAACGAAAAACATGTTCAACAACACATCATGCCCAAGTCGGTTTCCGTCAAAGGTATATAATACAATACAATACATTAATTAATAAAAACATAGTTACAAGTCAGAGGTTTCATACACTTCATCCATTTAAATTATTAAACATGTACAGAACAAATAATTTTGTGTCAATAAATAATAATTAGATTCATTAAATTTTAATATAATTGTTGGTGCGTATGGCCCAGTCTAATTTTCGTCCGCCATATTTTATTTTCGCCAATTTCAGATTTTAGTCATGATGTGGGTTTTGGCTCTTCCGTTGCGCAGTATCTGGCGTCGGGAACCCACAAACTTTTCATAAGATAATAGTTTAAATTTTGTTTTTTCTACATTTTTTACATATAAACATTGTTAAGATGACAGCTGCCTGCAGATAGTCATAATCTATAATAAAGAGAACGTCAGAATTGAGGAGCTAAATAAAATGCGTTCATCCAGAAAATTTATTGTTTTACTATACATTATACTTACAGCAAAATCAAACACATTACAGGTTATCTTTTGAAATTAAAAGTTATAACAGTGAACTGCTTTAAACCGATGTAAAGTTTATTATGTACGTTACAGAATATATTTTTTTGAAGGTACTGTACATAATTTCTTCTAAATGATAGAAAACTTTCAATAATATTAATCTATAATATATTAGGCTTCTTAATTCAAATGTTTAGATTGAACCACATTTGCATTAATACAACATTTTGCCGGTAAATCCATGATTTGGGCTCAATATGTAAAGTCATGAGATTTTAAAAATATGATGTGAATCCTCAATCCTGACGTATATTTTAAAGTCATCGGTATATCTTCCTGAAGAGCATCCAGCGCTACGCTTGCCGAAGCGTGGCCTGTTTATCCGCCATTAATGAAGTATTTATTTACCTAGTAACAATGTATTAACATTATCATATATCACACCTATATCCGTTACGGGGTAGGCCTTTGCCGTATAAACGACCGTAATAAGGATCATTTACGCCACATCTGACCAATATTTGAGGTTCATTCAGAAAAAAAAACATATCGCCGAAGTGACAGGTTGACAATACAAATATATTAACTACTTGTGAATCCTTTTCTTTTTCCATAACTTTACGAAAGCCAACTGAAATTTTTAAATTAATTTTAGATTGGTGCCTTCTGTCTATCAAGCATGGGATTCTTATTCCCGGCATTGATACAACTTTTGCTGGATCTAGAAGAACCAGGACTTGGCAAATATAAGTGGAGACTGATAAGATTTATATTAATAGCAGTTTTTGCTACTGTTCTATGTACGATTGGTACTGTAAGTGGAGTGATTAATTTAGTGCAAGGATCTTTTAAAAAGTAATAAAGCTTTTAATAAATATATTTTTAACTTATACGGGGTGTAAGGGACGGTGTACCGAAAACTTTGCAGGCATGATCAGACCATGAAACTGAACAACTTTTTCTATGGAAGCTATGTTGGTAAACGAGAAAATTTTTTCGACCTCCCATACAAAATTCCCGAACAGCTGACTGACTTTCTATGGAAACTCGAAAAAAAATTTTTGTTTCCCAACATAGGCTCCATAGTAAAAGTTGTTCAGTTTCATGGTCTGATCATGCCTGCAAAGTTTTCGGTACACCGTCCCTTACACCCTGTATACATGGTGTAAAAAAATTAGCTAAGAATATTTTAAGGGGTGAACCAGTACGTGAAACTGAACAACTTTCCCCAAGGAACATAGGTCGAAATATGAAAAAAAAAATGGCCCTCCCATACAAATTATCCCGGCCGGGTAACACACTAAGTATGGGAGGGTCAAATTATTTTTTCATATTTCGACCTATGTTCCTTGGGGAAAGTTGTTCAGTTTCACGTACTGGTTCACCCCTTAAAATATTCTTAGCTAATTTTTTTACACCTTATATATATTATATGGAAAAATAATAAGGGCTATAAAATCGTATGACTATAAGTATTATCACCGATGTGTAGAAGGTACTTAATAGACACAAAGAATCTAGAGGTAGTATCAAGTACCAGCATATAAATTCTAGTGTAATAAAACTTTTAAATAAACAACTGTTATAAAAAATACAAAGTTTGTTTTATTAAAATAACCCACTACAAACTTCCTATATCATTAAAAAATCATTTTTTTCTTCCACATTTGGTAGCACATTTCTTGAGCTTGCCAAATCTTCGTTCTATATTAATAGTAGTTTATGCAACTGTCATATAATGGGTGTCATTAGAATGCGAGTGTCTGTTTATCACACGAGGCGTAGACGAGTGTGATAATAGATTGACACGAGCATTTTAATGCCTACCTAATTATACGCAGTTGCATACACTATTTTATCTACACTCTGAAAAAATTTACTCAGTTAAACACTTTTCCAAACGTCGCGTCGGCACCGGCGATTGCAAGCTCCGATACATGGTCAAATTCAATACGAGAACGTAATATGGCTTGATATGAATTTTCGAAAATTCTTTACTTACAGTTGTATAGATGTCGAGTCTGAACAACAAATAACTAAACAACTGAACTCAAAAACATCAAAACAAAAACCTATTTAAACAACTAAACAACATCCGAAAAATTACCGTACAACAACAACTGTCAGGTGCGGCGGAAGATGGCGATTTGAGTAATGGCAAAAAAACTTCGTTTCATTTCTCAAGTTTGTCGTAGTAAGAGTTTTCTCATGAAGCCATTATCTACGCTTCTGTAATTTATATTAAACCATAGTTTATATAGGCAGAATGCATAAAGTAGGTCTTTATGTAACTGTTTTCGAATTCATAATTCGAACATTATGAGACGAGTGTATATAAAATGTATATTATCGTCAGGATATTTTAGCGAATAAAAGAGTTTCTTGGAATCACAATGCTTTATATTCAATAATATTTTCCAATACCATTTCTCAATTTTACGAAAAAGTGATAAAAACGCCGATGTCGCCGATGTCACATCAAACTCCAAATTCGAATCGAACGTCATTCTGTCTCTCCTCTATGCTGCTCCACTACGCTTTACACTTCTCAACTCGCCAGCCAATAGCTCCTCTCCTCACCAGCCGTTACATGTATTTTTCATCGACGCTTTCCGTACACTGTCACTTTCCGTTAAATAAGTTTCAAGAAGGATAGTATGTTATAGACTATTCTAGTAATGTCATGTCTTAAATAGTACCGCGTC
This sequence comes from Tuta absoluta, assembly GCA_027580185.1. Lineage (NCBI taxonomy): Eukaryota > Metazoa > Arthropoda > Insecta > Lepidoptera > Gelechiidae > Tuta > Tuta absoluta. The sequence continues at coordinate 5,536,560 of JAQAHW010000004.1, forward strand.
ATTTCGCAGATTTCCTTATAAGTTAAACCGCCATTTATTTAATCACCGCTAAATTTTGACAGATACCGCGTAAAGTTCTATAAATCATAGACAATTTAAGATGCGATCATCTTCTATCCTTGTCACAATCAATTTTACAGAAAATTATATTTTTATTATTATATATTATCAGGCAGGCAGTTGTAACAACTGATGGTGCCTGTATCACACTGTCCATAGTTCACTTTATCTCTTTCCATTTTATATTTTTAAGTGTTTATCAAGTTTGTTTTTAAACATATTGGTGTTCTGTGCTGATATGACATCTTGAGGCAACTTGTTCCAGTTAGCGACCACTCTATTTGCGAGAAAGTTTTTGTGCGGATTATTGTAAGAGAAACGAGTTTTTAACTTAAGGCTGTGCCCTCGCAGACGGGTGTTTTGGTCATAATTAAAGAAGGTCGTAGTGCCCGTGTAGGATCTTGTAGGTCTATTAAATCTCCGCGCTCTCTTTTTGCTTGTAGTGTACTTAGTTTCAGCACCTCCAAGCGTTGCATTGCATTCCGTTGCGTTGCGTTGCATTGCAACCTCAGGGAACTACTGCAAGGCGCTAATTCAAGTGGTTCACAAGCACGCTAGACTCAACATATCCACAAAATTTCACCACGTGACAGATTGGCAGAGAACAATGTGTCTGAAACGCGGTATCGAAGTGCTCACCGCCCACCACGTATACTATACAACTTACTTACTTTCGATTCAGGTGGACCAGTCGGTCCCCTGGCCACTACACCCGGCCAGGCAGGGTTGCTAGTCTTTTCCTGACACCACCTGGAACCTTCCTTCCATTCTGCCTATTGGCATTGCTCCTGTCACTTGCCATAATTTTATTTACGAAAATAAAGAACAGCTTCAACAATAACCACGTGTCACTGACACACAACTTAAGGCCCAACGGTTTGTTAAGCGGGCTGTACGCCGCGCCGAGCAGGTGCTTCTTGACATTATTATCCGCCCGAACTTACAGCATTGTTCCTATGTGTCGTCGTGTTCGGACGGATCGCGCTCGCGTCACGCAGTGCTTCTCTAGTTTTTAACGTACGTTTTTGTACGCCAGCACGCGCGCTCGACGAAGCGTTGGTGCTTAAGGATAAAACAAAGTATAATGATAGTTACTTGAGTACTCAATCATTCATATTATAGTGGACACTAAGTAACCAACCAGATGAATTGTAGTGTAATTTTTTACCTATAGGCGTATAGCATGTAACGGCCGCTGCTGTCTTTGCTAAAATGGATAAGGTAAGTTAAATAACGTGTAGTCAAATCAGATTCCAAGAAGCTATGCTATGCAAGGTTTAAAAATTGCTGTTTTTGTTAATATGAAATATTTGTACCTATATCTACATACATTTAAAGTAAGATTCTTTCCAAATAGATATTCTCATGATGAGCTAATAAAATTCCGATACGGAAGTAATCGTTTGTGAACCATCGATAAACGATTCCATCTAAGTTTACTCCCCCAAGAGGTGACTCTGCAAGAGATAAACTTTAAATTGCTACCAAAGAATTTTACTTTGAAGAACTTTCCGGTGGTACCTTACTTATAAGTCAATAGGCAATTTTGAGAAAGCCTCTAGATATGTTTAAACTAGGTACAACAGACCAAGGCCAGCTGCTACGATTGATGTGGTACAGAAGGATAACTGTAGCCTTTTTTTTCGTAGTCTAGTGTTTGACAGGAATATAATTTGATTTAATTTGGGATGAAAGTTTTATTATATCCTCTTTGGAAGGTCAAAATCATTCAATCATCGTAAAAAAATTACAATTTTATATTATCCTTATAGAAAACCGGCTCCATTATATACTGCAGTCATTACCATCGGCCGCAAGGTCATTACCGTCCGAATAAAAAAATTATATAGCCTATAACTCCTAATCCCATCGGTGCAATTTCATTAAAATTGATCAAGTTACATAACTTTATGCATATTTTGATATCTATACCTTATTTTTTCGTTCTCAAAATTTTTCCGATTTTACTCCGATTTGCACGAAATCAGAGAACCAACCTTATAAATGTTTCTGGAAAACATATAATGTGGACCCTACCAAACAAGAGAAAGGGAGGCATTTTTTGATCTACTAATACTTTTAAGTAGGTTTTTCAGCATTAATTTGTTTCAGCTTTAGCTCCCAAAGTATAAATGCAGAAAATTTAATTTAATTGTTGAAATTTTTTACCCTTGCCAAATTTTCTACTACCGCAGGATTTTATTTTGCGATTTTCGCCATGCCACGTGTTATTGGCATCAAGATACACTTGCAAAATTCGCGGGCAATGAATCAGCCGCGGTAGGCAATATGGAAAAGGCGACACCACTAGTGATGTCGAAAGTCGCAGGTTCAATGCTGATCGGATATCTAAATCAAGCCATGTTTTATGATTGGATGCAAAATACGAGTTGTATGTCATAACAAAGTGACGATGATTACAGTAGCGACTTAATTGACTAGTAATTTCGATGGCGACTAAATTGAAAATTATTTTCGAAAACACCATTGACATCTTTAAACATGACCCGACTTGTATATCTCATATCCTTTTCTTACACTATTGGATGAAAAGTGGCAACGTTGATTTACGGAAAGGTTGGGCTTAGGATGATAATGATAATGATGACTGTTCCACTGCAGGAAAAAGGCCTCTCTTCTCTTTATCCACGCCTGTCGGTCCAGGGTCATGTTAGGTCAGTCTTTCGAATACGTGTTTAGCTGATCGCATGATCGGGCCGGTCTACTAATAATATTATTTCTAAATGTCAAAGTCGCAAAATGTTAAAATTAATAGGGGTAAAATGAAAAATTTACGCAAATATAGATACAAAATCTCAATAGTGCAAAAATTTAAATAGCAAAATGATAAGGTCTGAAAATAATTGATAGTGAAAAAGTGTCTAATCTATACATTAATAAAATTTGTAGTATTTTTTTAAAGTCTTCAGTCTATATTTACTCAGAACTCTCGGTCTCAATATGCACTTTTTCTGCTGCTTTTTCGACTCTTTCTTCAACTTCGTATGAGGGCAACTCAATTGAATGTTCATCTTTCTGAGTGTCACTAAGAAGTCCAGCCTTAATTCGTTTCTTTCTCATGAAATTATGATGTTCGTCAAATATTCTTCTTACAGTCGCAACTATATCTGTTCTCGCTTGTAATGCTTTCTCGTAAATAATCAGATAATATATGAATTTAATAGAAGGTCTTGAATTTTTAGAGAACTTCATAACGGTAGCATACAACTTTTTAATTTTTTCTAAATATTCGACGATCATAGTATGCATAATAGCTATTCTGTAAGATGCATCAAGTCTATATCTTTTTCTTATTTCCAGAGTTTGTCGAAGGTTATATCTTGTTTGAAAGACTGATTGCATCATAAAGTCAATGAACAATCTATTTACGTCACTATCTATAAATTTATAAAGATCTTCATGAGTTTCATAATGATTGTTATAAAGAGCTCGCCGAGTTTCGTTATGAGCCTTCTGTTGAGGCTGCTGTTTTTGTTTTCGAGGTGGATTATGTTTTGAGGTACCATTTTGAGGATACGCTTTTTTAATTTTATTCAGTAGTTCTTTTTCTTTATCTTCTTCTAAAAACCAAGACATCTCTTTATTAGTTCTAGTGCTAAAGTCTAGTTTACGTTCCCACGTGTGCAAACTTAGTATTGATTCCTTGTTGAAGCGTGCGTAGTGTTGTTTCGCTATATTGATAATCTTTTTTAAATTAGAAGGATTAAGTTCTGTAAAATCATCCAGTGGGTTAGCAGGTCGAGTAACACCGTTAAATAAAAAATTTCGGAGGGTATCAGGGCCATCTGTTTGGTGGAAGACGAAGCGGTTCATCAACCTACGTAGTTCCGGAGCGTGTTGTACTTCTACATCTTCCCGGCAGTCAGCAAGCTGTGGTTGATAACCTAGAAAATATATTTGGTAAGTATCGAGGATGTAAATCACATCAATCTGCATAATAAAATATAAATGTGTCTACCTATACTTATAAAACAAATGTCCTATTGACTGATGGACTGACTCATTCGTAGCACAGCCTAAACTACTAATACTAGAAACATGGAAGTTTCGGTTCATTTCCCTCACGCGGCGTTCGGCAGATTCGGGATTAGGCAGAAACTTGATTAGGCAGAAACTGGATATGGCAGAATCGTGTTACGGCAGATTACACTCAATTTACTATATGAGTGGAAAAATTTAATGCAATTTATTCATGCTTTCATATACAAGCAAAATTTATAATAGCAGTTAGTACATGAACCTGTCAGGGCATCGAAAGATTGAAACATGCATGCGTAAAACGTTAATATTTAAAAATCAATCTTTGTAAGTAATTATTTTATTTCAACATTACACAAATAATGTAAAACATTATTTAAAATCAGACTTTTAGGGGATGAAATAAAATAAAAAAACATTTGTTTCAGCATTTACCAATCAACCTATGGAAAGGGTTCAAAAGTTTGTATGAAATTTTGTTGTTTTTAATGAGATCTGTTTCAAAATTGATAAGATAATGAAGCTAAAATTGTTGAATACGTGTCTAAGAGGTTCTTGATTCTTATCCTCCAGAGGGGTAAAAAGAGGGTTAATAGTTTGTATACAAGTTCATACTCTTTGATGAAAGCTGTTTCAAAATTTAATATATCATGAATCTAAAATTGTTTAAAACATGTTTATGAATTTTTGTATTTTAAGCTTCAAGGGGTATAAACGTTTGTACATAAGTTTGTATGGGCCTTTGAGGTAAACTCTTATTAATTCTAGGATTAAACTAAGGAAGATCAGCATTTTCAATTCAACCCCTAAATGGGGTAAAGGGAAGATAAAATTCATGGTTTTCAAATGTTATCTGTTTCAAAACATTTGATAAGACTAATGAAATAATAAAATACGTAACTATAGGAAAGTTTTTTATTGGTTTATCGAGTTGTTCGTTGAATCAGAGTTCCGCACTAAAATAGAAAGAAAACCAATAATTTTTGAAAAAATTACATAAATCATCAAAAATTTTCTTATGTAGGTAGTTGTAAGTTTAGAACTTATCGTTTTGTTTTACATAAGTCATTTATGATAAAAATCAGGGATGATTAGGTAAGTACTCTTGAGTCATCTTTGTATTTTCGTCACGTACCGATGAGGTAAACAGCAAAAACATGCGAAGGCGACACATATTTCAGGTGTAAAAAATCACTACAAATATTTCAAGGAGTGAACTTGAAAAAACATAGGTCGAAAAATGGTAAAAAATAAATGGGCCTTCCATACGAAATTAGTTCGCCGGCCGAGTCTATTTGTATGGAAAGCCCAAAATGTCTCTCATTCGACATAATTATGTTTCTTTGGGAAAGTTGTTCAGTTTTGTGTTCGTCCGTTAATGTATTTGCAGCTATTTTTACCCTCCTGTCTATAAAGTTACTCACAATTCAAGAACGCGGCTAAAAACACGACCTGCTTTTTCATAATCAAAAATATAAACTTATCAAGTACGTAATGTTTGTTTTAGTATGCTGTAAATAGTATTTAGCAATTAAATCATAATTGGAATACTATTGTGGTGTTGTAAAAACCTATAGTGATTCAAATTGCGATAGCCCTATGTCCTGAAATCTCAAATACATACAAGCCTGACACCACAGCTAATTATGGTAACTCCCGTATAGATGCCCAAATTTTTTAACTTAGGTACGTACCTAGTTCTACATTATGTTCTATATAAATTTTGCCTTAATTGTACTCAGAATATTTGCAACTGTTCTCCCTTTGCTTACAGCTAAAAGAAAAATTATTGGAGGTATTCAAGTTTAATCACCATAACAACATTTATAGCTTCACATGCGTCATGGTTTTTGGTGAGATCTGTTCGTCGTAAAAGTTTTTTCGAATATAATTTAATTTTGCTTGTATTTAATTATGCAATGTCTTTGTATTAGTCTTCTTAATTATTTTCATTCGCTTTTAATCGCGTTTTTTTAAATTTAAATATACTTTTAGAACACGCAACATTTAAGAAAATTACTTAGGTAAATGCGGAAGGCATCAATTCCCAGACGAATGACAGACTAGAATGGTTTTGTGCGACATTAATCCGGGCATTATGTTCACAGTAATAATTTGAACATATAAGGACATATTCGTTCATTTGGAGGAACAATAATAAATTTTGGTGAGGAAAACGAGAATAAACTGATGTACATTTAAATACCATCCAACTATAATGAACTGTAAAAATATGATGCAATACAAGCAGCCACAGAAATTAATGCGTAATTTAATTGCTATACCTACTAATTAACATATTTCTTTTGTGGCAATTATTCTTACTTTTTAACAAGTTTCGCATCTCCATTAAATAATTTGTAACCAAATTTCCGCAATTAGAGAAGTTCATCATTGTTACAAATAGCATCAATCATGGTAGACAATAAGAATAAAAATTGTCTTCCGAAAATCAGTCCTTTAAAGGTACCTCCAGGAAAATTATTAACCTTGATATTACAATAACACAAGTTTACTTAGGTCATAAAATCTACCAAAAAAGCAATATAATGCTATTTAATCATATGATTTCAGAAATTTATTTTCATATTTGATTTGTTTACTTTGTAGAAATAATGTTAAAGATAACCGTTGAAACAACTCAATGGAAAAGCTGGGACCGGGTACTTAACTAAACTAAACTCACGTAGTGTAGTAGTTTTTATTCTAGATAGCCGACAATCTCTTCTTGAAAAAATAAACTAATATTTGTTTCGTAAGTTGCTATGACATTTCTCATATTGAGGCACAGAGGCGCCTCCAAATCTCACGCTGGTTCTTTTTCCGCACAGACTACTTGATTCTTAATTCACAACAATATTGCACTCTTCCACTTCCTCCCATTTCCCTCATCTGGAGGAAGTGAAGCCTCAAGCCAGCTACAAAGCATCCCTCACAAGCCGTCTCATAACCAAGCCAACATACCTCCACGTACATCGCCGCCAACTGTTAGACGACTGGCCACTCACAAGTTCTAAGATATGAAATGAAAAATAAAGAACGTGACGATTATCGAAGGTTCTAGAAATGGGAACGAAGATCAAAATGAAGACTGTTAGACAAGACTGTTAGGCGAGGATATAAAAACTACGTCAAGCAGCTGAAAGGGGTCACTGCTTGTTTGGATACAGAGCTGTTTGATTTCCCAACATATAAAAGAAAAAGTGTTCTGGTTAGGATGTTATTAGCTTTTTTTACTTATACTTTATTATGATTGACACTGCTTGGTGAACTCCATATTTAGATATTTGTTATAAAATATTTAGGTAAGGTTCGTATGGAGTGAAACTTAGACATTACGGGCTCAATAAAATCTGATATATTTTCTACAAAACGAGTCGGCCATCGCCATTGTTATTCTCTGTGTCAATAGAATAGACTTTGACATTACTACTTTTCTGCCTAAACATCAAAAAGGTTTTCCAACATCCTCCTAACTTAAAAAAACAACATAGTATGTAAGTAATTATAAAATATTTCGGATACACTGTTCATCACATCCTCACACGCCAAACAGTTATTTCTTGGTCTTCTTTGTTAGATTGCCAAATATGGAGCGGCTTTTACTACTTGTGGCGGACTTTCCGACCTGCAGCGGCTATTCTGCGCACCTACCTGCAGCGGCTATTCCAACCTATGGCCGACCTTCCGACCTGCAGCGGCTATTCTGCGCACCGACCTGCAGCGGCTATTCCAACCTATGGCCGACCTTCCGACCTGCAGCGGCTATTCTGCGCACCTACCTGCAGCGGCTATTCCAACCTATGGCCGACCTTCCGACCTGCAGCGGCTATTCTGCGCACCTACCTGCAGCGGCTATTCCAACCTATGGCCGACCTTCCGACCTGCAGCGGCTATTCTGCGCACCTACCTGCAGCGGCTATTCCAACCTATGGCCGACCTTCCGACCTGCAGCGGCTATTCTGCGCACTGACCTGCAGCGGCAATTCCAACCTATGGCCGACCTTCCGACCTGCAGCGGCTATTCTGCGCACCTACCTGCAGCGGCTATTCCAACCTATGGCCGACCTTCCGACCTGCAGCGGCTATTCTGCGCACCGACCGCAGCGGCTATTCCAACCTATGTATTTTCTTCTATTTTCCTCTTCTTTAATTATATTCTTCAATTAAGATTTTACTTTTCTTAGATTCTCTTGGTTTCTTGAGATAAAAGTAAAGCTATCAAAATTATTGTAAATGCGAATCGAAAAAAAAAAATGCCAGACTCCTTGTCATCGACTTTCTGTTTTTTCTTCGGCCCGCAATTTCGACTCCACTTATTATCCTACACGGTCGCCACATATGAAATATTTAGGGAAGGTTCGTATGGAGTGAAACTAAGACATTACGGGCTCAATAAAATCTGATATATTTTCTACAAAACGAGTCGGCCATCGCCATTGTTATTCTCTGTGTCAATAGAATAGACTTTGACATTACTACTTTTCTGCCTAAACATCAAAAAGGTTTTCCAACATTTGTATTTAAAATTATAAATGAGAAAATTTGGACATGAGCCTCTTCCTATTGGGGAGTTCAAGATGTTGCATTTACAGGGAACGCCAGATGATTATCCCTTAGTCGCGTTTTACAACACCCACGTGTAGAATTGGGGTGATACTATTCTAACCACACGGCAAAATTAGAAAATTATATATTTATTATGACTCTATTTGCTAAGACTAGGTTATAGTCCATTAGGATATGATAAATTATCTTTTCGATTCTGCTATTCAGCCATGCAAATATTTTATTTAAAACTTAAAAGTCAGTTCTTGGCATGTATTTAATTTTTATTGTATTAGTATTTTACCAGTCATTAGAGTTCATAGCATTGATAAAGCTGATAGAACTATTTAAAATATGAATTAAGATGTGTGTATTTTATTATGAATTTGATACTAAAAGGATAAAACAACCACAGACTTGTGTCTCTCCATCACGTAGACTTATTTTATAAGTACCAATATTTGAAAAGGGTCGAAGGACACTGCGAATTTTTTGGTTCTAATTTTATGGTTATATTAATATAATAAATTAGTTAATGGTGGAAAGTCAGTGAAATCGTGCATGACATGTTGCGCCAGTCAAGTGATAAAATATTATTTTAACGAAATAAATCACTTGAAGTCTTTAATGTTGCTTTTAACCAACTGGAAAACAAATTAAAGACACGCTGACAGCCTGAGACACGACGCAGCCAGCCAAAGAGATGACGCAGCCTGCCAGGGATACGACACAGCCAGCCAGAGAGATGACGCAGCCTGCCAGAGAGACGACACAGCCAGCCTGAGACACGACGCAGCCATCCAGAGAGGTTGCCGCAGCCTGCCAGAGAGATGACACAGCCAGTCTAAGACACGGCGCAGCCAGCCAGAGAGATGACGCAGCCTGCCAGAGAAACGACACAGCCAGCCTGAGACACGACGCAGCCATCCAGAGAGGTTGCCGCAGCCTGCCAGAGAGACGACACAGCCAGCCTAAGACACGGCGCAGCCTGCCAGAGAAGCTACTCAGCCAGCCTGAGACACGGCGCAGCCAGCCAAAGATGCTGTAGCTGGCTAGTGACTTTACGTAGCCAGACAAAGTAACACTGGAGTTAGCCAATCAAATAGGTACGACGCAGCCAGCCATATTATACGAAACAGCGCATGAAACTGAACAACTTTCCCAAAAAAGAAACGCCTTTCCTTAACTTTAGGAATGCTATCGTAGGTGGACTTGACGCCACCATGCGGTTATCCGTGGTTGGAAACTATTCAGCCAAGTTCAGACAATCCATGTCGTGAGGTTCTATTCTTAACCACTACCAAACGGTAAAGAAGGTAGACAAAATATCTAAAATATTAATATAAATGTACTGTGACTGTGGACTCTGAAATAATGCTAATAAAATTTTTATTTCAGTACAATAAAATGTTTAATTGCTGAGGTTGTAACCATAGTACTCCTTAGTAAGGTTTTATTTATTGGGCCATTAAATCTAGCGATGGAATCACAATGTATCGTTTTATTTTTCATCTACAAAGAAATGAACATTGTGACCACATCATGACAAATCTAGATTTGAATTCACAATAAAAACCGACTTCGAAAATACGAGTGTCACTTTTCGAGCAACTTGAAAAACATATTCTGAAGTGCCTCTTTTTGAGAGTCTTTGAAAACACACATGGGTTGTTCTCATCGACCGCGTTTTTTGTACGTTCCGCTTAAAAAGTGCTGCTTCCCCTGGGACAAGCGTTATAAAATTTTACTTCAAAATACTTCAGCACTTCTCACATATGGTCAAACATTTAATTCATCAAATCTGTCCTGTTACGCCTATCTACGTTATCTTTAGTTACATGAGTTACGCGTAACAAGCTTAATCGTATTCTTTAGGTCCCATTTATATACGTACGAGTTCATATTTACAAGAAATATAAATCATTATAATATTACATCCAAAAAACAAAACTCATGTAACTCAATTTTTGTATGGAGTAGCTTTGCGTATCTACTATAACTCTAGATACATGAGATACACAAAACCGTACGCATCGAGACGAGACGCGCGGACCTCTGGCATATTGAGTTACATGAGATAGGCAAAACAAAGCTTGTATGAACTTGTCGGCGTCCGAAACGAATTGCCATTAGGAAATAAGTTTCTACCCATGGGTGTCGATGGGAGGCGACTATGGCTATGGAGTGTTAACCAGAGAATGGGCAGCAGCGCTTCCTGTAAATGCAACACTTGGCACTGCACTCGCCAATCCGCCTGCCAAGCGTGGTTATGTTCAGCAGTGGACTGTTGTGGCCGTTGAAGTTAGAGTTGAAAGGTACATGGTGTTTATTTTAATTCTATTATTTATTTTATTAAACTTTTGACTATTTGCGAAACGTTTAGCAAAGTGCATGGTTTAAAATATAATGTCGCCAAAACAGAAATGGTAGTGTTTAGATCTGGGAAGGGTCCGGAAAGAGTCCTGCCTGTGTATTTGTATGGTTCACTGGTTCGGGTTGTGCGAAGTTTTAGGTACCTTGGGCACATATTGAACGACAAGTTAACGGACGACGATGACATGGAGAGAGAGCGTAGGGCTCTCGCTGCCCGCTCCAATATGCTGGCTCGACGATTTGCGCGTTGTACGGACGCTGTCAAGGTAACCTTGTTCAGAGCATTCTGCCAATGCTTTTATACTTGTCAGTTGTGGACAAAGTATACCAAGCGTTCGTACAATGCGCTCCGTGTTCAATATAATGACGCCTTTCGCATATTGCTTAAGCTGCCTCGGTACTGTAGTGCTAAGGGCATGTTTGCCGATGCCAGAGTGCCGGACTACTTTGCAGTCCTACGGTCGCGGTGTGCTTCTTTTTGGGAGCGCCTGCGAGGTGCGGGCAACGAGATCTTGTCCCTCATAAACAGGGACATTAATGAACGCTTCAAAAAGCACTGGTCATCCGTGCACCGGTCTGAAAATGGACGATAGAATTTGCTTTTTATCATAATCTTCATTACTATTACTATTGTAATTTTTATTTATTTTATTTTATTTCATTGTATATTGTTGTTTTTGTGAAAATTGTGTGTTGATGGGTCTTTACCTAAATAAAGAAATTATTATTATTATATTATTATATTTAGTACTTCTTTTATTCAGAATACCTTTTGTGAACATAATATACAAGGTGTTTGTTTTAATTTATTTATCAACACATTTTTTTATGTCAAGGATAATGTCAAGGATTTAGATGATAGTGCGGTGCAATAAAAGCTTCAAATTAGTGTAAATTTTTGATCTCCATTTTCTATAATTTTAATTCGATTGCATGTTTTAAACATAGCTTATAAGTACCTATATTTTGTGATCTCTTAATACATTAGTGATTGTATTGAACTGCTCATACTCATTTGAAAGATTTTATTATTATAATTATTGAGAAAAACAAAAGATTGTTGGATACGCAGATGATAGTACCGTTTCAGAGAGATACTTGACAGGTGCAAGAACCAGTGGGGATGAAATACGTTCGTTAAGAAAGGCCATGGTAGAGCGAACAGATCTGACCTTAAGTCTTGTCTCCCAATGGGGTGACGACAATCTGGTCTCATTCAACGCCACCAAAACACAGGCGTGTCTTTTCACTGCAAAAAGGAGTCCTTTCGACTGGACACCTACTTTTCGGGGTACATCTGTCCCTGTCACTGACAGGCTTGAGCTTCTAGGCATGGAGTTGACATCAAATCTAAACTTCGGCGCGACCATCGAGTACAATGCTCAAACGGCGGCTAAGAAGCTGGGCGTCCTGAATAGAGTGAAGCGTTACTTTACGCCTGGACAGCTTTTAACTCTTTACAAAGCACAAGTCCGATCCTGCATGGAGTATTGCAGTCACCTTTGGGATGGCTCAGCCAAATACCAACTTGCCGCTCTTGACTCGGTGGAACGCAGGGCCAAGAGGCTCATAGGCGACATAAAACTGGTGGACACCAAGCTACATAGCCTGGCACATCGCCGCAAGGTTGCCTGCTTGTCGGTTTTTTACAGATTGTACTTCGGAGAGTGTGCTCAAGAGCTTCACGACCATGTTCCATCAGCTCCCTTCTACCATCGGACACCCAGACGCACCGCCGGATACCATCCATACCTGGTTGCCATTCCACCAATTCGGACTAAGCGCTTCTGCTAAAGAGTGGAACTCACTACCTGCGTCTGTATTTCCAAACGCATACAACCCTAATCTCTTCAAAGTAAGAGTGAACAGGCTTCTTCTGGGTGAGCTTGCTCCATCTTAGACCCTGTCTCTGTCCTATGACCTAGACTAGAGCCAAGAGCAAACCCATCAATAATAAAATAAAAAAAAATTCGATGACGTAGAGCACAAATAATTTTTAATTAATTAATAGGTAACCACTTTTTTTTATAATGTTAGCTTTTTTATATCATCTTCTCAAAGACATTAGGGTGGGTGTACCAGTCCCAAACCATTTAAGGGAACTTTTTGACTTTGAAACTCTCTGGACAAGTATTTAGAATATTTAACGCAGAAAAACATTTATAAAGATGTTTATTAGTTAATAATAAAGGATTATTGATATAATTCTTCAACACATATTTATTAGTTATTTATTTATTTAATGAACAATACTAAAAACGGGAATGCCCCTAAGTTTGACCGGCGCGCTCCAATAAAGGACCACTTTTGGACCAATAGTTGACCATTCTATTTATATGAATAAAACACAGTTTCAAAAGTTTTTAATCTCTTTTCTCTCTTTTCGTATGCGACACCGAGTCGTCCAACGACCCTATGAACCCTGGTGTCAGAGTTTTTTCAACCGCCTACTACCACTAGTAGGCCTCTGACATGGTTGTGTTACGACCGCTGTCTAAGTAATCATAGATAGCAACCGGGACCGAAGTCTTTACGTGCCCTCCGAAGCACGGAACCATTTATTTTCGGACAATCAGTTGGTTCACCCTGCAATATCCTGACCAGACCGGGAACAAATTCACAAAGTGATAATATCAACTTTGTGAGTGTCCCATCGAGAATCGAACCCGGAGCCTTTGCGCCGCAGGCAGTCGTACTGCCACTACGCCACATCGGCCGTCAAGTTTTTAATAAAAACTAGATATTTAATAGTAAAACCAAAGCTAGAATACAGATCAAACATAATTAGAAAAATGACTCTCATTAACGGTAAAGTTTCAACTTCAACTGGTCATTCTTGGGAACACCTCTTTGTACTGTGTACCAATAGAAAACCAGCGTGGTCAATTACTGGAACACAAAGTTTTTAAACGATTAAAATGACAGTTTAATGCTCTGAATTTGTTATAAAGAGCATCACAATGAAAAAAAAAGGAAAAAAAAGTAAATACCATAGATCACCAGTAGCAAACCACTTGGTCAACAATAGGGACCCAGTACAAAGCGTGTTCCAGTAGTTAACCACATTTTAAATTACCTCTTATTAACATTATTTAGTAAATATAATCACTTAAAGGACTCAAGCTAACACCAGACTTCAAAAATAATATCATTGATGACAATAATTATGAAATAACAAGTGAAATTCAAAAATTTTACTTACCATGTCCATTGTACCCAAAGATGTGGTACGCACCTGTTATTTCGCCACCGTTCAGTCGCTTCTTCAATACGGCATCGAGTTTTGGGGTCGCGCGGCTGATTGGGAGCGCGTATTTCGGATGCAAAAGCGAGCAGTAAGAGCGATTGTACGAGTGGCTGACGACGAGTCGGTGAGATGCCATTTTATGTCGGAAGGTATTATGACACTCCCATGTCTCCTTATTTTCCAGACAGCAGTCTATGTGTGGGAGAATCGGGATGAATTCACGCGGAAAGGAGATCGACACGCGCGTCAATTGAGACACGCCAATAGACTCTGGCCCGTCACTCATAAACTGGCCAAAACTGCCAAGACAATTAAAGTCATGGGTCCTGCGGTATACAACAGGCTACCCGAAGATATAACCAGTGCTCTAAATTTAGTAATATTTAAGAAAAGATTGCGTAGGTGGCTTATCAAGCAGGCGTTTTATACCTACGAGGAGTTTCTAAAACTAGAAATACAATAATATAATTGCGATAGAATTGTGAATTTATATTATCATATAATTATTATTTTTACACAGTTTTATTATATTTCATATTATATATTTACACTACATTTTATTTTCATTGTATGTAGGTACTGAATTAATTTACAATTGACGTGTAATGAATTACCAATAAAAAATGTCTATGTCTGTCTATGTCTATGTCCATTCGCACTTGTAACTGTAATGGCTGCTGGAAGGCAAATGAACGAGACACTAATCTCTTAAAATAAGCAAAATAACGATATCTTTCGTTCCCTCTCACAAAAAAATATTCCGTGGGGTTGATAACAGTCTAGGCAACATAACAAAAGAAGTATTTTGTTCAAATATGCCCGCGTTTTCTTAAAATATTCAATTGAACACGTAAGTGGTCAACTACTGGTGCCTGGTTTGGGACTGGTACACCCACCCTATCTAATTATGGAAATTTTCATTGTTTAATTGGTTTTTATAATAATAACTTTAAATGATTTTATTTAACTTGCTTTGATTCTTTTTATAATATTCCCCATAAATTAAATATCTTCTTTACCTAAGTTAACACAATTTTTAGCAATCGTTAACAATGTCCACAGCATCAATTCTACGCTCCCCAAATGTCTTCAATTGATCAACCTTCAATGTCAGTGTTTTACACGATAAGCAAGCTAAAAGATTTGCAGCATACATTTTTTATCTCTTGTAATTTTTGATTTTCCTCAATAATTTTAAATTTACTAATAGATTACCTTATAGAGTGTAAAAATCAATAACCTCTTATACCTCTTAGACCTCTTATACAAGACGACTTGGTCAGCTGACACTTTTTGTATGGGAAGTATTTTTTTATATGTTGACCTGAGTTTCATGGTAAAAGTGGTTATGTTTTATGTCTTTAATTATTTCGGGCAATTCCTCTTTACACCATGTATGCTGACCAGTCTCAACGTCACCTCGAGACGTGTTGGACTCGGGATGAACTTGGACAAGACGAAAGTCATGTTCAATCAACACATCATCCCCGAGCCGCCGCCGGTCGCCTTGAAGTTGTCCAGAGGTATGTGTACCTTGGCCAAACTCTACAACTGGGTAGAGACAACTTTGAGGCTGAAATCACCAGAAGAGTGCAGCTGGGCTGGGCAGCATTTGAGAAGTTGCGTCATATCTTGGAATCACCCTTGCCACAATGCCTCAAGACCAAGGTGTTCGATCAGTGCGTCCTGCCAGACATGACCTATGGAGCCGAGACGTGGAACCCAACAGTAAAACTGGCCCACCGGTTACATGTCACTAAGAGAGCTATGGAAAGGTCTATGCTCGGTATCTCTATAATGGATAAAATCCGGAATAAGACCGCAAAAAGACCAAAGTAACGGACATAGTCTGGCAGTGTAGCAAACTGAAGTGGCAGTGGGCTAGGCACATTTTTCGTAGAACCGACGGACGGTGGAGTAAACGGGTTCTCGAGTGGAGGCCACGCCTCGGCAAGCGAAGTGTTGAACGACCTCCGGCCAGGTAGACCAATGACTTAAAGAAGGCGGCTGTAGCGACTGGATGGCAAAAACGGGAGATTGTGCCCTATGGCGTACCCTGGGGGAGGCCTATGTCCAGCAGTGGACTGCTATAGGCTGATGTATGTATGTAATAGATGAGATTTTGAGAGACCTTACATTTAAATCTGATGTATTTTCAGATTTTTCCATAGGCACTACCGCACCGTAATAGATCAACCTGTATACTATCCAAGAAGTAAATAATCTGAGATTATACTGTTTTGCCTATGTCCTGTAATTAAACTTGTAGGAGATATTAGCATTTCAATAAAATGGTGCTCTTGACGCGGCTATCTCATGTATCTTAGATACAGTACCATGCGTAACACGATTTGTATGAGAAATAAAGGAGCAAAAATATTAAAATCGTTATATTTTACTACACACTTGAAAATAAGAAAAAAATTAAATGAGGAATGCATTTTATGATTGTTTTGCTCCAATTCATAAGAAAAAATTCTTCATAGAATCAATATTATATAAGTTATGAGCAAATATTATTTCCAAAATAAAAAGTGAATTTGTGGCAAATGGCAGTCTGAGAGATACATTAGATAGGCGTAACAGGGCAGAAATATGTGGTCAGTTTTTTGTAAATTTCCTGTCAAACATGCATTCTCTCACGTCCATGGCATGGTTCTTTGCTACCTTGCGCTAAATAGACTGTTATAGATCCTAAAATTACAAGTCTATGTCGTGTTAAGCTTTCTTATCTTTTAAACAATTATATTTTCTATCTTTTAGCATGTTTTTAGTTTCCACAACGGCAGAAACTTTTTTATAAACACGGATTTTTGCGTTGAAGCCCTGAATCAGCCCACAATCACCTCGCGCTACTCTCTCACTTATATATTAATGACGGTAAAAGCTATCTGTCGATTTTACTCACGAATTCGTAGCAACTAGTACCGCCGACAACGTCGTGGGGGACGCAGGCTCCACTCGCCGCTATATCTTCGATGGCGAGGGTAAGTTTCTCACATTTACGACTTTGTCCAGTACCGACCTCATTTCCATGCTAGTCGATTACCAGTTATTCAGTTATTAGGTATTATCGATATTTTTTCTGAGGAATACCTTTGATATGCTTAATATAAGAGGCGGTACTGTATTAAATTTTAACGAATAGGTTTTTATTAAACTGCAAAATAAGCTTTCGTTCTCATTTCCATGTCCTCATTTCCATGTCTTTCCATGGTTTGATCGAGATGACATGGAAATGAGAAAGTGACATGGAAATGAGAGATTGATTAAAATTTTGCAGTCCACAGTTGGACAAAGTTTTTAAATTATGAATATTTATTCTTAAATTAATCCAATGCCTGTTTTAATCTTAAATATGTGGAAGTACGGGTATTTTTCATTATTACCTATTTTTATGAAATGAAAGCTTTTGTAGTTAATTTTATATGTCTTTCTACCGAATGTCTTAGAAGGAGAGTTTTTCGGGAGTCTGTCTGTATGTATGTATGTATTATTTTATTTTATTTTATTTTATTTTATTTGGGAGATTAACAGTTTTATACAACAGTTAGACCAGATTATGTATGTGTTTATGTATTATATTATGTATGTGGACATGCAATTTCGTTTTCGTGGGTTACAGCCCAAACGGCTAGATGGTTGGTTATTGACATGTGGGATGTCATGTGATTCGCAGCGCATCAGCGCGAGTGACATTTGTTACATTTTAAACAAGATACCACAAAGTAAGTATTGGCGGCTGCGCGCCGACTATTTTGTGAAGATACCGCTATGACGCGGCACTCCCACCCGCTCTCTGATATTTCACCGCCCCGCGTTCGCCCGACTTAGAAGCAGTCTGAAGTGGTCATCAACTGGTTACGCGCGCTTTATACTAGTTTAGAGTGCGTTGTGGTTTCGGTAGCCCTAGTTTTGGCACGCACATATATACATTTATTTATTTATTTATTTATTTAACCGTTTATTGTACACAATATAACACAAAGGACATAACATATAGAACAATACACAACAGGTCAGCTTATTTCTAAAAAGAAATCTCTTACAGCAGACCTAGGGTAGTGAGAAGGCATAAAGTGAGGCAGTTGACGTGTACAACTTACTTAATAAGATTAAAATAAATTTGGGCTAATAAAACAAGAATACTAAGTGCAATAAATGAAGTAATACTGTATCCTAAAGTATACGTAATTATATGAACTATAAGATAAACTTACATATTATACAATTATTTTTAAATAAATAAATATATATATATATACCTACATACATAAATACATAAACCTATACGAATTATTATGACAGAGAAAGATAATGCTCTTTTACTCGTTTTTTGAATATTGAAATAGAAGGGCTGTCACGCACTGTGTGCGGGAGGGAGTTCCACAGTCTGGCCGCATGAATAGTAAAGGAATAGCTGTAGAAGTCAGAGTGATGGATCGGTATTGAAAGAAGCGTTCGAACATGGGAGCGACAGGGCTTGTCCAGGGGTCGAGAGAATTTAAAGCGTTCTTTGAGATAAGAAGGAGAGGAAGGGTTGTACAGAACATTGTAAAGACAAGAAAGAACGTGGGCATTTCGTCGATGTCGGATCGGAAGCCACTTGAGTTGTGAGCGAAACTGTGAGACATGATCGTATTTGCGTAAGCCGAAAATGAATCTGATGCAGAGGTTTTGGAGACGCTCAAGTTTGCTCAATAACTCCTCAGTGGCATCCAAGTAGCAGGTGTCGGCGTAGTCTAAAAGGGGCAAGAGAAGTGTCTGAGCAAGAGTGATCTTTGTCTTTAGTGGCAAGAAATTTTGAAGGCGTTTAAGCGAATGGAAAGAGAAAAATACTTTACTGCTGACAGCGTTGACCTGCGCAGTCCAACTAAGATTGGAATCCAGCAAAATACCCAGATTTTTGGCAGTTTTTGTGTAAGCTATAGACGTGCCATTATAAATAACGGGTGGGATACTAGGATGGTCTACTTGCCTACACATATAAGAACTACCTATTAGCATGGCCTGAGATTTTGTTGGGTTGACCACTAGACCGAAAGATTCAGCCCATTCAGAAATTTTGCTGAGGTCGTTGTTGATAGCCGCAGTTGCACTATTGATATCATCACAGGTGAAATGACGATAAATCTGCAAATCGTCTGCGTAAAGATGGAAGCTAGAAGAGAGGACAGAAGTAACTGTGTTAATGAAAACTGAAAAGAGAAGAGGTGAAAGGACGCCACCCTGAGGTACGCCTGCAGAGAGATCACACCATTCCGAGAAAGCCTCATCAAAGCGGACCCGCTGCGAACGACCCCGAAGGTATGAATCGAACCAAGTTATTGCCGGAGAAGAGATGTTAAGAGAGCAAAGGATAGCAAGAAGTACATCGAAATCTACCGAGTTGAAGGCATTACTGAAATCAAGTAGAATAAGAATAGTCAAAGACTTCTTCTCCATGGCATAGCGAATATCATCAGTGACTTTGATAAGTGCTGTCACGGTGCTGTGACCAGCACGAAAGCCAGACTGATACGGAGAAAGAAGACTATTAGATGTGATGAAGTCAGATACCTGTTTGTGGACAATGTGTTCAAGGATCTTGGATAAGAATGGAAGGATGGAGATGGGACGAAAATGAGAGAACGATGAAGGATTGGGAACCTTAGGGAGAGGTATAAGATCAGCACGTTTCCATGCTGAGGGGTAAGAACTCGTTACCAGAGAGAAATTAAATATGTGTGTGAGGATTGGCAAGAGTTCGGTAAGGATAAGGGAGATCATACGGGAGGAGAGATCATCATTGCCCACGGCGGTAGATTTTATGGATAATATATGCTTCTTAACATCGTCCTCGGCAACAAGTTTAAAAGAGAAGGAGGAGCACTGTGGAAGTGGCTGTCGGTTTATGTTAGCAATAGTCGTTGCCTTGACGACATCAGTCAGTGTGACAGGAGGAGACGAAAAATGCCGGTTGAGTGCTGACAAATCCACAGTACCACAAGGGGTAGCTGGCGACTTCCCAACACCAAGAGTGCGTAAAAATTTCCAGACTTGTGCTGGATTACAATTATCAATAGAATCATGAATATGGCGTCTTTTTGCATCCCTACACAGACGACTACAGCGATTTCTCAATAGCTTGTACTTAGGGAATGCAATCCGGATAATCCACAATCCGAAAAATCCGGATATCCGCCTATTTGTACTACATTTTTAAATCCGAATTTGTTTACCTAAATCCGGATTTTTCGAACATTTTACGTTTTCATACCTAGACGATAGATGGCACTGCTAGAGCGATCCGCGCGTGCGAAATTCACTACATGCAGTCGTATCGTACTATACACCCCGCTCCGCGTCCCTCCTTCTTCCCTACTCTGTGTTGTGGTTTGTGGTACGCGACTGCGCGAGATTTCTTTGAATTAACTGCATTTATTCATTCTAAGCATATATTTTATATGGTGATGACAATTAATTAATGCAGTGCAGTGTAGAAAAGAACTTTCATATTGTTTTGTACTAACATCGATGGATTAAACTGACGGAGACAAGCTAGACCAGAGAGTGATTGAATAACAAATAGGTACGTACGCCGAATGCAATGAAAATTTCGTAAGTAAAATGTATTTTTGAGCACATTATTTACAATGATATTGTAGTTAGGTACCTATTGATTTGTGTTGAATCGAAATAACCTGTGTCCCGCCCGGTATTTGATATAAAATGGTACACGGTCAAACTGATCTACCTACCTACATTCACGCATGACTCGCGCACTACTGCCTGTTTGTTTGTTTAGTTCGAGGCTTCGTAGATTCATTTTTTCGATGCATGTATTAGTTTAATTTTGAACTCACATTACAATATGTTGTTGGTACCTACGCGACAGTTTTTAAAAGGAGATAGATTTAGCATGGCATTAAATAGGTAAGTAATATAAAAGTAAATTTTTGTCCAATTGTTCCAGTTGTAATAATTAACCATGGAGTTCAAAGAATACATCAAAAAGTCCAGTGACTCATCATCAGTATGGGCCCATTTTTTGAGATCTACAAAGGGCGAAGAAGCGAAGTGTAAACTGTGTATGCGGATTTTCAAGGTTAGCGGCAGTACATCAACATTACATATGCACCTCAAGAAAGTCCATGCCATAACCTTAAACCTGCCCTCAACCTCCATAGCAAGTAATAATAATGATGATGATGATGACGACACACCAAGTATCAAGCGGTCAAAAATGACACATTACTTCAAAAGCGAAGACTCTCTTGACTAGGTATGTGATTGCAAGGATGGTCTCTTTGGATGGAATTGCTTTTAGACTTTTTTGCACTTCCGAAGATTTAAAAAAAATACTTCGCAAAAGTGGTTACACCAAGTTGCCAACATCACCAAACACTATAAGAAATACTGTGATGAGAGTTCATGATGATGAAAAAAATAAACTCAAAGAAGAAATTAAACTAATGAAGTTGAAAAAAGAAAAATTTGCATTAACGTTCGACGAGTGGACATCTATTAACAACCACAGATATATAAATATAAACATTCACAGCAAGTCATTTAAAAATGGCAAAATGTTCCATAATCTAGGTTTAATTCGTATTCAAGGGAATATGCCGGCAGAGGTGTGTATTTCTTTGATTCAGGCTCGATTGGCTGCATACGATCTCACATTAAGTGACTGTGACAATGATGTAGTTGCCATGACCACAGATGGAGCAAGTGTTATGAGCAGAGTAGGACGACTTCTGCCTATATTTCATCAGCTATGTCTTGCTCATGGGATTCATTTGGCTATCTGCGACGTGTTGTACAAAAAAGATCATCATCATTTTTCGTCGGAATCTGCTTCTGATTTGCGTGCTGAAAATGTCGAAAACGAAGTATCATCTGATGATGATGAAGACTTTGCTTCAGATGGCGAATTCGTCGTTGAAAGAGCTGGATCTAGCTATTCATTGAACTTGGATTTTCAAGGCATTGTCAAAAAGGTCAGGACTGTAGTTAAACTCTTCAAGAAATCTCCTACTAAAAATGACACAATATTGCAAAAGCATGTCCAGGATGAATTTCAGAAAGAACTTGCGTTGCTGCTTGACTGCAAGACACGCTGGAGCAGTATGGCGACTATGCTGGAAAGATTCCTGAAACTCCGAATGTGTGTCCAAAAGGCTTTTCACCAGTGCCGAGATTCAGCTAATTCAAGATCTGCAACTATCTTTAGAGATAGTAAAAGACACTGTAGAAGCTTTATGCAGAAGAGACGCAACATTGATCACTGCTAATACTGCACTGAGGCTTATGATCAAAAGTTTGGACGAAAAAGCAGGAATGTTAACGAAAAGGATTTCTGGAACCCTAAAAGACAGAATAAAAGAACGGCGACTTCACAACGTAACTGGGACTCTATTATATCTCCACAATCATGAGGTATTCTGCAAATTACCAGCCGATGATGGAGTTTTTTACAAACCATCGAATGAAGAAATAGAGGAAATCATATGCAAAACTGTGCAGATAGAAGGTTTGGGTCTTGGCGTGTCTGAAGCTGAGATTAATACAACAGAATCGTCGGCGTCGGCGTCATTAATTCCAAGAGAACAAGAACTAATCGAATCTCAACAATTAAGTTTTAGAGAAAAATTAGATCTGGAACTAAACAGAATTAACAAGGCTGGAGAAGATTTGGTGCCAAGACAGTTGCCAGAAACTGACGTGCCTTCTTTAGTGCGCGTTGAAATGGCGTTATTTGAAGACAGGGGCTCACGAGGCCGTTACCTGGATACCGCCTACAGACGCCTATTGTGCATCCCGCCAACAAGTGTAGAATCGGAGAGAGCTTTTTCTGCGGTGGGAATACTCTGCAATCGCATTCGCAGCCGGTTGAATGATTCTACATTAGACGCATTACTATTTTTAAGGTCTCAGTTTAAATCTTAAAAGTTACTTGAATGTAGATTATTATTTAATGTTAATTATTTAAATTTT
Source organism: Tuta absoluta (assembly GCA_027580185.1). Lineage (NCBI taxonomy): Eukaryota > Metazoa > Arthropoda > Insecta > Lepidoptera > Gelechiidae > Tuta > Tuta absoluta. The sequence goes on from JAQAHW010000004.1 coordinate 5,559,766, forward strand.
GATTGATCTCACTGTTTACCAAAGCGTAAAATGTTTCAATGATACGTTTATATTTTGATTAGATAGTTAAAGTTTCAAAGCTTTTTTACTTTATATGTGACAAGGAGTTGTTGATTATTTTTTATTTGTTTACATTACCAGAATGTAAAAATGTGTCGTATTATTTTGATTTTATAATGTTTTAATAAAACATCTTAAGTTTCTTTTAATTTGTACGTGAAAAGGAGTTGTGGTTTATTTTGTTTGTTTAAGTGTTTGCCTAAAGAGGTAAATTTATAAGTTCCAAAATATATCAATATTTGATTTGATAACAATAAGTGGTTTTATTTTAATCAAAACAAGTAAAAAAAACTATTTATTTTGTAGAACATGACGTTCGTTACAGGGTCTAAAAATATTAACATGAAGTCATGAGAAATCCGAATAATCCGGATTATCCGAATTGACCCCAGAATCCGTTTTTGGAAATCCGGATTTTGGATTTAAAACGGATTTGCATTCCCTACTTGTACTGCACAAGGTTATGTTCAGTGGGTCTCTTTTTGTACCGCTTCTTAGCCCTATCCCGTTTAGCCATCAAATCATAAATTTCCCGTGAAAGCCAAGGAGTTGGGTCATGTTTCATTTTAACTTTCCTGACGGGTGCATGACAATTGTACAGGTCAACGACATCAGCAGAAAACAACCGTATTTTTTCGTCAATGCTGTCAGCGTCATGGACTGAAGTCCAGTCAATAGCTGCAGCATCCCGCCGCAACGCCTCCAAATCAAGTCCCCTAAAACTACGTAAATACATAAATTTGGGTTTCCGTCTGGGTGGACGAATTTTAAATGACAGATAGATTAAGTCGTGATAGGAGAAATTGGCTGGGAATTGACCATGGGAAGCAATATTATCAAGAGAAGATGTAATCATTAGATCAAGTAGAGAAGGTATACAATTTGGTGATTGATGCGTTGGCAGAAGGGGTAGAATATGTAAATTAAGTGCGGACAAGAGGGACTGCAGGTCTGCAGCTTATGTGTTCGGTGGTCATTCTTAATGAGACACGTATTAAAGTCGCCTAGCAAGAGAGTGTGGTCATAGTTGGGACAGTGTGTGCCAAGTAGATTCTCCAAAGAATCAAAATAGTCTATCTGGAGAGAAGGGCTATAAAAAACTGCGACCAGAACTTTCTTGTGGCATAGAGTGATTTCAATAAAGAGATGCTCAGCCGAACGTGAATATATGCTAGGTGAGACGCTTATAACATTGTGCACGATATCAGCACGCAGGTAAATAGCTACACCACCACATGCCTTGCCCGTACGGTCATTACGTATCAACTTGAAACCAGGAAGAGGAAAAAGATTGGAAGGAAGTGATGGCTTCAAAAAAGATTCGGACACAAGAATAGCGTCGACGGGAGTATTACTAAAAGCAGCCAGAAAATCGGAATAGTGGGCAGGAATGCTCTGGGCATTTACATGACAAATATTGAAATTATTTTTAAAAGGAGATAATACCGCATTTAACTCGTCATGCACGGACAGAAACGTGGAAATATCACCATCACTATCAGCGCTAAAAACTGGTCAGAAGAGGAAGAGCATGTGAAAAAACTATCATCAAAATCGAATACATTATTCATAATTATAATATACCTACAAAATTTATAAATACTACATATAATTAATAATATGAAAAATATATTAAATACCTACTATACCTACTAGTAATAAATAATAAAAATCTGTACGGATGATGCACAAAACTGTGCTACCTACTCGCTGTACAGCAGCCCATCATCAACACTAACCGCAGTGTGGTGAAAGAGAGCATAAAATATAACGTAAAAATAACATTTAACAAAAACAGGACACGAAGCAATGTTGAAATAAAAATATACTAAAAACCAGATAACAAAGTGAACAAATAGTACCACTGCAACATTTCTGAACGCAACTTAAAAAAAAAAAAAAAACAACTTTGACATTTATGATGACACATTTGTTAGAAAAACAACCTCAAATAGTTTTAGTTTAGAAAAATGTATAGTTGCTCAGATCAGAAAAAAAAGGTGTTATTGTATATCTACCTCAGAATAAAAAAATAAAAAGTTGTAAAACCTAAGACTACACCTATGGTATAATCAGGAAGTCAGGAAAGACTTATTTTTTCGCCCTTTGGCCATGGGAAGCATTCGTCTTCACCGCTGGTGCTCGTGACCGCGCAGGCGGCACAATCTTGGCCGCACTTCCATCTCCTGATGGAGGCGGGATGACCGGAGCCGCACTCGAAGCACCGGATGAGGGCACTGGATGAGACCGCATAAGAGCTACCAGCTGGTCCATAACTTCGAATCTGCGGCGGGACTTATCTGGCAAGAGAATGTGAATATTGCCGTCCGATGACCAGCAGTTTGTGACGCCGTAGTACTTTCGTGCCGCAACAAAGAGGTCATGCCGAGACTTGGTCAAGAACTCAGATATGACAATTCCTGAGTTCTTGAGTGCCGTTTTCGAGTCCCAGACTTCCCGTCGCTTGTCAAGGTCACGGAACCTAACGAGTACCGGTCGCGTCTTCGTTGAGGAGGAGCCAAGCCTGTGGCAGGCTTGCAGATCCAAGCTGGTAATGTCCGACAACTGCATTTTGTCACTTATTAGTTTTGAGACGACTTCATGTAACTTTTCATCTTTATTTTCAGTGACCCCATGGAACAGAAGGACCTTTCTTCTCAGGAAAGCTTTATGACGCTCCAGACCAAGGGACAGCAAGTTGGTCTGTGCTGAGATTTTAGTGAGCGCTTGCCAGACTAAGTTTTTAAAGTCTGTGTACTCACTCGCAAGGGTCTTCAGGTCCGTGTAGACTGGAGCAGGAGAAGCAGTGGCATTCTTGAGACGTATTTCAAAGTCCCCCATACGGGTAAACAGCTGTTCGAGTTCTGTTTTGTTAGCTGCTAACAGTGCCGAAGTGTCCATTGTGTAGAGGTCAAAGTGTCAAACTCCAAAATTAGTGAAAAGTGATAACAGTGTGGAAGTTCTTATTTGCGGATAGTGATGATAAGCCACTTACTTACTTAGCGCATGTCAAATGTAAATATAAACGCAGTAAGTATTATTTATTAATTAAAATATGAAGAGATAAATAAGCCTGTATTATTGTCACGATTACCCGCCAAAAAAAAAAAGAGTAGGAGTGTAGGAGTTTTGCTTCTAAGCGGTAGCCATTATTATGTATTCTTTTCTATATGAGATATTCTATAGAAAAAAGTGGTTCTATACCAGGTACTGCAAACCCGCGATATCTGTACGCCAATAAAAGCAGTCCATCATGCTAACCACTTTTTTTCTATAGAATGTCTCTTATAGAAAAGAATACATAATAATGGCTACCGCTTAGAAGCAAAACTCCTACATGTATATATGTGCGTGCCAAGACCAGGGCTACCGAAACCGCAACGCACTTTAAACTAGTATAAAGCGCGCATAACCAGTTGATGACCACTTCAAACTGCTTCCCAGTCGGGCGAGCCTATATTAATATTATGTTGGTTTTCTTTTCAATCTTGGCCACAAGTTACTTTAATACAAAGTGTTATAAAACTGTTTGTTGCATTCTGCAGTCGGTCACTATGTAAACGTTATCAGTATCCACACCATCATGTTTGTGGGATGCTAAATAAATATTTAACTAAGTAAATAAAGCTTATTTTCTTTATATTTCCTACAAATCAGGGAGTGGACATCTCATTTCCATGACAAAAAATAGTGGCCCTCCGTTTTTTTTATATTTATAATAGTAATATATTAATTATTTTTACTAAAATACGTTCTTTAAGCACTAGCAAACATTACTGACTACTTATATATTAAAAAACATTTTTATTTATTTTAATATCAAATAAAATAAAAATTGCCACGGAATTCTCTCATTTCCATGTCCGCAAATAGTGGACATCAAATAACTCTGAAACTAGTGGTCCAAGAACCGGGCAATTTCAGTCTAGTGTTTGTAATGAGAAAAACTTTGATAACGTATATTTAATTATCCAAAAAAACTAAATTTGAAAAATGACATGGAAGTGAGAAAATTCCGTGTCATTATGAGAATGACCCACATATCGAGCGAGTTTGCATACCTATAGTGCCCGAACTCCGCTATTTTAAATATGTCTCAGTTGTGTTTCGATAGCGTGTCAGTTGGATGGTTTTGGCGGAAGTATAGGATATCACAGTGGCAATTGGAATTACAATAATATTTACACCGATCGGTTGTAAGAGCACAGTATTTTTGAAAGCGTGATCAGACCATGCAACTGAACGACTTTCCGTTAGGAGTCAGAGGTCGGAAACGAGGAAAAATCTTCGACCTTCCATACAAAATTCACGATCAACTAACTGACTTTGCAGGCAGCGGTCGATTTTTGTCGTTTAGCATCATCATTTTGTAAGGAATGAAATGAAATGAATTCAGTTACATGGTTTGATCACGCCTGGAAAATTTTCTGTATATTGGCCCTTACACCCCGCAAACTACACAGAAAACATTACCCTTCGTCTAAGAGAGCCGGTTAGAAATATAAGTACTCAGACGCAATATTAGCGGTTGCAATAAATTCTATCATGAGCGCGTAATCTAACAAACTAAGAAAGTGCACGTAAAACGGGGCGTTTAAAATTTATCGTCGGAAAATATTACCGCTTTTGGAGCAAGACCGCTAACTCCCCGAACTAATGCTGCAAGCAACCCGCCGCTGGTAAAATAGTAAAAAGAAATGGCGGTAATATCCCAGGGAAATGTAATTTGTTTTTGAATTTATTTTTTAAAGTGGCTTCCTTCGCGTCTAGGAAGTATTTTAGAATTGTCAATATTTTTCTTTGTTAAAAAAATTACAGTTGTCGCATAATATTGACATATCGTCAAGACCTAAAACTTCCTCAATCAATCTAGTAGCAGGTCTAGCATGAACGCCATGTATGTGCGCTGATGATGGCAACACGATCATTGGAAAAAGACCTGTTAGACAGAAAAGTGAGGAAATGGAAAAGTTTAGGAAATCGACAAACTCGACCCAAAGGGTTTTATTTGATGCAGCAAAGAGTACAATTCATGATTATGCGGTTTTTATGGATATTCCTAAACTTTTACCGAACAACCGGATCCAATAAAATACTTCAAACTCATACAGTGCGTTTAATCCCCGCCTTAGTTTCTGAAGAGAAGGTCGTCAATTCATCGTATTTAAAGGTATTTACTTACCATAGAATTTCTATTCTATTTCAAGACATCCACCACACCTTCCCTCCAGTCTTAGGATGAAATTCAGGTTTTTAGTAATAGAAGACAAGTAATTACACTACACAGCACAACTCAATAGCAACTAAGTTTGAAGGGCGCTAATTTTGAACTACTAACGTGACAAGCAACTTGTGTACGTGCGAGAACCAAAGGGTTATTTTGAACTGTGTTATAATCAGTACCTTGAGTTACCTATCGAAAGGACAAACTAATGACTTACTTAAAATACTGGGCTCTTATCACTAGATTCTTACCGCGATACACTATTTTGATGCATTGAATCCCGTACCTTCCTAGGAATTAATCTTTTCTCTCGCTAGGATTACAGCCTTATCAAACCTGACATAGTGGGTGGGGTCAATGATATTATGTTCACACACTGCAGACTGTCTATCACGACGGTTTTTCACATCGGAAATTTACTCTTTCAGACGAGTAAATAATTTTTTTAATGTTTCTTCTATGTATGAGAGTCCACAGACAAAGTCAAGCTTATTAACACTGGGTCTTGTAGAGGGATGTTTGACTGATTCGATGTACTGGCTGATCTTCCTCAGCGGCTTGAAAGTGGTCCTTATTGAAGCTCACTTCAGAATTCTACCGATCTTATCAGTTTCTTTCTTCAAGAATGGTAAGTGTGCTGGTTGTCGTTCGACTGTGGTTGGTTTGGCACGGTTTCTGTGACGTTGACGGGGTGGCTTCAGATCATTTCATGGAGTACCCGTCTCACATGTTTGAGCTCATCGGCTAGGTGTTGGGGGTTACAGATACCATGTGCCCTCTCAAACAAAGAAGTTCCTGCGGCAGCTTATAGGCTCGGATGATGGTGGGAGTAACTAACCCGCACAGATAGGTACCTACAATAACATGGACTCTGAATAATTGGCAATTTGAATGGTGTCCTTTTAAAAGTTAATCACATAAATTCTATAATGATTTTTGAAAACAGAACTCAATTTGAATGAGTAATAGAAAAGCTACACAAATTTTGATAGGGTGATTACTTTCGACCGCCGGATAAGTAATCATAGACAGCAACCAAGACCGACGGCCTAACTTGCCCTCCGTAGCATGGACCCATCATTCTTTCGAACAACCAGGTGGTTCAGATTGCAATGGCTTGACCATACTAATATACAAAGTGATAATATCTATGTGTGTGAGTGCTCCACCAGGAATCGAACCCGGAATCCTTGCGCCACAGGCACTCACTCTACCATTTTGCCACGTCGGGTGGTATATAATTTGAAAGTTACAGATCAATGTTAAAAATCGGCCACCACAGGAGTCGGTATTCATTAAACGTAACCTAACAGGGTTTAAGTTTGAATCTGGTTAGTGTTTGTAGCAATTAGGTGCTTTAGCAGTAAGTTTGTTAGCGGTACCTACACCTGTATTCGGTACGAACACCTGTTTTACAGGGTATATATTTTAAACACGACCGAAAAACGTGCGTGTAATATTTTTGAGTACTTACCAAATGTTAAAAACACTTCTACATATTAATTAGATATGCTGGCAGTTGTGTTGGGGAGCTTTTACACTGCAGGTAGGATTCTAATCTGCGATTTTAGTATCGATACCAGCGATGCCTCTATTTAGGCTATTGCGGCTCATCTGCCTTTCGATTTAGTAAAACTATGCTATAACATGGCCACGTAGCTTCACCTATCCGGATAGGTTAAAAACAAGTTTGATTCCAGCCTGTGGAATTCATTTTACAAGTTCTTTTCTCCTTCAAATTTAAGAGTCAAACTCTTGTCGGTGGAGTAATCTAATCTCTAATCTCTAAGTTGTAATATTATTCTGGAACTAGTTTGAAATCATTTCTGGCAGTGGTAGGTAAATACTTAACAAATGAAAAAAAAAAAAAATCCTGAGTATCTTCTTATTTGGTTTTTAGTCATAGTCAAATAAATACGTGAGTAGAAACTAAACCACATTCATTTTATTGTAAATTTATTTGCTGCTTTAAAATACTTTAATTCTTGCATGACATAGAATGTCTGTATGAAAACTATATTTTTTTATTTACCTATGTATCACGTTCATTATTTTCCTGCACCGATTGCATAGACCTGCTACAAAATCGTCGCGAGTTCCATTTTAAAACGTCCTGCAATTTTAAAACAGCATAAATTAAGCTATTCTTCTGAAATTCCCTTCATGTTTGAACTTGTGGTCGGCAAATGGTGTCGTAGAAATTTTCATAAAAATGCAAATGCCCCAAGAACGTATTGCCCCGACCGGTGTGTGTGCTAGGGAGGGGAAAAGCTAGGGGAATAATCGTTGTGACTCAAATCGTAATCTAGTTCGATGGACGATGCTAAGAAGACGTGCATTGCTGCATAGACAAAAAAATATATTTTTTTACGTCTGGACTCTTTATTATCTAGCCCCGGGGCCTTGAAATCTTTACCGGATTGTTTGATGGTAAGCTTACCCGGAAAGTAAAAGAAAGTTGTGCGTACGTATGATATAAAATTTTAAATATATACATCACATTTTGGGACTACCGCGACAGATTTTAATATTATAACCGATCGAACTGGACGACTGGATGGCGAAAACGGGAGATCGTGCCCTATAGCGTACACTAGGGGAGGCCTATGTCCAGCAGTTGACTGCATAGGCTGATGTATGTATGTAAATTTAACCAATCGAAGGAAGCATGTAGGTATTCTTAATTACTCTCAAGAAATCTAAAAATAAATTACCTAGACATTTCACACAGCGCCATCTAGCCCCAAACTACGCAAAGCTTGTACTATGGGAATAGATACCTAATATTAATCAAATTTTCATAAGTACATAATATTATCATACATAGGAATCGCCTATAATACATAGAAACAATTAAATTAAAGCAGTTTTTCGAGTGAGTACTGTAATTCTAAATATTAACGTCTGTATCTCAAGGGACACGCAAGCGTCTATAACATGCGAGTGTACATTCTCGAGCTCCAGTCTCCTCTTTTGACAGTCACGGGAAATAAATGGAATGATTCTAATTCTAAGCTTACACAGTTGACATGAACTGATTCATACCTTACTCGTATAATGCATCTCTATTTGTTTCCCTACTCTACCACGGGCTGCGGCACTTAGGCGAGGTACCTACTTCTTCATTAAATGCAAATTTTTCATAACGCTCCTTTGACTCCATCTCTTGAGGTTATGACAACCGCACATTTTAGATTATTCTACGGTTTTCAACAACTTAAATCCACTGTCAGTTACGCACGCACATCACGCCGATATCCTTAGCAATAAGACCTTAAATAGCCTTATATAAACACTATTTATTACTACGTCTGACCCTTGCATCAGAGATAAATTTTGACGCTTTACCAGATTGGGATCTATGCGTGCCTGTGGTATTTTGTATCAACTTGCAGCACTATTTGTATGACTTACTGATTGATGAGTATTATCAATGTTGCTTAGTTTATTAGTACAACAATTCAAGAGTTATTAAATGTTGGGCATTGAATGTGGCAAATATTACAAAGAATGCGAGGGTATTATACTTTGCGGTTGAGAAAAAAGAATTGATACGCTGACTGCTATTTGACCATTGAGTCATTTTTAGATTTTAACACATACATAAAAGCACTCAGTTATTTGAAGAAATCAATGAGAAACACAAAAACACTATTGATCATATTGTTATTGATTCTTGGGGTGCGCTCAATATGCGACAAAAATTGCTCTAATGAAATGTGCAACACAATATGTGAAGATATAACTTCGCGCATTGACGAGTGGAGCTCTGTCGCCATCGAAGAACAGAACATAAATATAAGATTCTTGTAAGTGTGACGAGGGCAGATAGGTTGTCTTGCACTATCCTTGTAATGACAATGAACATAAATATTCTGCACTTTTTCATTCGTATAGTTTTTGTAGCATTTCGTGTACATTTTGTAAAAATATGGTAGAAATTCTTAGTTAAAAATGGTTTACAATTGATGAACTTTTGAAACCTAAATTAATTGCCCCTTTATAGGCAAAATTTTTCGTGGAAATCTTCGTAAAAATTTATGATTATTCATTTTTTTTTCATTTAATTAGATATGTGATGCGTGGCGCATTTTGAGACCATGGAGGGTCTTTTTCCAACTAGCAACTTATTGATCAGAAAAAAAATACACGTACACGTATAGTAGTAAATAGAATTTTCCCCTTTATTGCTTAATTTAATCTATAGGTTTATATTTATTATACACAAAGATACTCGTAGTTAGTCCCACTAGTATGACTGCGGCTTTAGTTGCCCGTGCCGAGTTACGGAACACGCGCACGCGCGCTCGAGCCTCTTTAAGAGTACTGTCGGGCTCCATTAGAACATGCCTCCTGGTTCCTCTCACCATATTCAGCATCAGCTCATGCCAATCGATTGTAGTTGGGTCAAGATTGAACAACACTCTGTCCTTTTCACAGAGCCTCCGCCGAAGTCTCTGCACATTTTCGTTCCTAAAATCGCAATCTTTTGAACAGAAAGGATAGACCACTTTTCGCAGGTCTTCCGCTCTGCTAAGTAGTTTTTTTAGTGTAGGTTTGTATTCCTTGTTAATGAATGAGAACATGTACTCCTTAGAGTATACCGGTATAGTTTCTAAGAAGAACGCTGAAATTTTTGTGAGGTACCAGTTCTTATAACAACGCCAATGCGGGTACGCTATGGCGTGGTTTGAGGGATACTTTATAGACAGCTCGTTCACCGCATCTACAAAGAAACTCCACGTGATTGGATTTTCCATACTCGTGCAATTGTAAAAGCGTACTTCTGTCGGCTTTTCTACCGCAAGTTCATATGCCGCAGCAATTAAAGTATCAATCGTAATATCTACAGGCACAAAATCCATCTTTGCTGACCTGTTAAAGCAGAATACTCTACTTATGCCACGGACGACGGGTGCTATCGCCCCACTGGCACCATTAAAGTTTTCCATCCAACCAGGGAACGGGTCACGAAGAGAGCAAATCACTACGCCAGGTCTGACCACTCCAACGGAGTATTTGGTGCATCCATGTTGACTTACCTCATACTCAGCAATAGACTTGGTAAATGCGTAACTGTTGTGTTTAAGTCCAATTACGTCTTTTTCCTGATTTTTATTTAATTTCCAGTTGTCTGTCAAATTCAGTAGCTGTTCTACCTGCAAAGGAGGCGGATAAACTTTTTCTTCAACTTTGCACAAATCTGCGTAGCAGAATAATGTCGATACATAAATAAAAGCTTTCAATTTAGGAAGCTTGTCAGCAAGCGCAAGGAGCGCCAGTGTTGGCCGAACGTTGCTATCCACGGCCTGAGGCAATGGTGCGGTCATTGATAACGATGCAGCGGAGTGGAAAATTATCGAAACCTCATTGAGTCTTTCACGATCATCTGTGGAAAAACCAAACTCTAGTTTTGTCATATCGCCGCTTACGAGCACTAATTTATCTAACTGACGAGGATTCTTCGCTCGGAGGACGTCGAACACCTTGCTCTGTTTAAGCTGCTGCAGACGTTCCTCAGGTGTTTGCTCTCTTTTTTTTCTCATCAGCAGATAGATATTGCCAACATCAGGACAAGTAGCCAGAATCCTTTCCACCAGAACCTAGTAAAAAAAGATGATGTGATTACGACAGTTTGTACTTATATCATAGGTTAGGTGATACAATTAATAGAAGAAATGCACAAATACGATAAGTAGGTTAAGTAGTACTTACTTTTCCCATGAACCCTGCACCTCCCGTGATAAAGATAGACTTGCCACTGTAGAAGCCAGGTATATCCGGAACTATTCTGTCCACATACTCCATGTTTTTATCCGCCATATCGCCTATCTCTGATGAAGAATAGTTAAATTTTAGTCAATTTGGAAAATTATTTAGTAACGAATACTTATGCACAGAATATTTTACCCCTACTGCCACTTAAGCGCATTCCGCCTCGCTCGCGCGTAAGCATCGGTCGTGCGCGTTCGCTCTCGGCAGCTCATAGCCGTTCGGTCCGATTCGCAGCGCCGCGATACTTGTTTACTTCACTGCGCGTAGAGTAGTTAACGAAACAGAGTAATATTTTTGAACTTTGTCAGCATGGGTGACCAGCATGACAATAGCAACATGTCTGTTGAGGAAAGTGTAGTGAATGTTACCATTGATACTACACATGTGGATAAGGATTCACCTACCCCGTGCTTCGTCAACAATGGTCCTCGCGCAAGATTACCCGACCCCGTTACTGAGGATGTACAGACAAGCAGTTTTCTTCAATTTGAGATACGGATGATGGGCTTGCTGGACAAGTGGTGCGAAAGACAAAACGCCAAATTTTCAAAAATTGCCGAAGATTTCGAGTCTATGAAAAACTCGGTCGAATTCCTGACCGAAGGATTAGACGAACTTAAAAAGAAGACGGAATCAACTGACCAACGTGTCAATCGACTGGAAAATAAAATTAACTTAATCGACATACACTCAGTGAAGTTGGAAGCACTTGGTGCCAAAATTGAGACAATGGAGCAGCAAGCGCGTCAAAACAACATCGAGATCAGCAACGTTCCTGAAAGACGCAATGAAAACTTGGTCGAGTTGGTCGAACAACTGGGATCCGTCATCAAGTACACTATCACCAGGGGTGATATTGCTGCTGTTCATCGTGTTCCGCATGCAAGCGCTTCCAGCTCACACCCGAAGAATATCATAATCAAGTTTCACTCGCGCATCACGCGCGATAATGTACTTGCAGCTTTCCGCCTGGCCAAGGGTACTACAACGTCTCAACTAAACATCAGCGGTGAACCTAGGAAAGTGTACCTGAATGAACACTTAACTCTGTCAAACAAGAAACTGTTTCGTGAGGCCCGAGCTGCCGCCAACAAACACAAATATCGTTACGTGTGGATTAAACATGGCACGATTCTGGTGCGTGAAAATGACATTAGTAGTGTTATCGCTATCCGCTCTCCTAGTGACCTCGCTAAAATCAACGCAAAGAATGCTTGAACTTGCATTAATCTGTGTTTTTCTGTGCTTATTAGTGACTATATTTAAAGTTGCTTCGCGTTCTCATGTTGATCTCTGTTTGCTCAATTACTCTGCAACATCTCTTGCTACCTGCACTTTAATAAATAGTTACCACGTAATTCCAACCAAAATCTTAAGTAAATATGCAATCCAGCCCGTTAATCTGGGTTCATTTGTCAATTATATGACACGTATTTTCATTACACATAACGCATACTTGGTATATTTCAATATTTCGCTTATGATCACTTACTATTGTCGGACTGCTTCGTCATCAAATTCTACATTTTACACTGGTTTAATGCGGGATTTTACTAACTATATCTACGTTAATGCTTACAAACTCGGTTTGTATCATATTTGCGATGCAATTCTAGTCCTGTTTTATGACGTATATCAAAGGTACCCACGTACCTGCTTTCTTATAATATGCTCATATTCTAATCATTTACGCATACGTCATAGTTTTGCCTGTACTCAACTTAATTTTACACTTGTATTTATTTATCTTTTACAATGGGCTTAAATACGAAGCTTATCATATACTATCAGAATTGTGGTGGCATACGTACTAAGTTGAATACCCTATACATGAACATTTTGTCTAACTCATACGACATCATAATTCTAGTAGAATCGTGGCTGATACCTAGTATAAGTGACAATGAATTTATAGATAATAGATACTTGGTATACCGGTGCGACCGCGACCGTGAGGCATGCGGGAGGGCGGACGGCGGCGGCGTGGTGGTGGCGGTGCGACGGGAGCTGCGACCCACTGCGCGCGTGCTGCCTGCCGCGCTCCCCGCCCTCATCGACTGCGTCATGCTGGACTTACCACTGGCGTCGTCGGCCTCCGTCGGTGGATCTAGTCGATCACTTCTGTTCTGTGCAGTTTACATTCCACCAAGTCAAACTTGCGATTCCTACTCTGTGTATTTAGATATGCTGTCTGAACTATTAATATCTGAGAATATTGAAAACTTTTATATTGCCGGCGATTTTAACCTACCGGATCTGTCTTGGGATACAGTAACAAACTTACTAGATAACAAAAGACATCAACCTAATTTATTACCTGCTAGCAAGTTACTGTTAAATTTTATATCTCTTACCAATTCTACACAATTTAACACTCAAATTAAAAACATTAACGACCGCATATTGGATCTATTTATTTCCAACAATGATTGCCTCTGCACCGCTTCACCAGATCCATTGTTACCTGCTGATCGCCATCATCCCCCATTTCTTATTTCCACAACATACAGCCGAAACATAAACGCTATGACACAATTAAAGCGCACTAAATACTGCTATGATAAAGCTGATTACACACGAATAAACTTGGATATTGAACAGCTCAATTGGACAGATTTACTCTCTCATAAATGTGCTGAGGAAGCAGTAAGTATTTTCTATGAACACATTTATTCAATTATAAAATTACACGTTCCTACTAAAATTGTAAAAGACAGTAAGTATCCTATTTGGTTCACACGTGCTTTGATTCGTATATTTAATTCTAAGTACAAATATTGGGTTAAATGGAAGGTATATAATAATGTTTCTGATTACGAGCAGTTTTCCCTCTACCGAGATAGATTTAAAAGCGAATGTGTTAATTGTTTCAATTACTACATCCATAATATTGAGTTAGGTATTTTCAATAATAATATGAAATGTTTCTGGAACTATGTTGACAACCGCAAAGTTAAGCCAAAAATACCGTCCTCCATGCAATACAGAGGCGTAACCAGTAACGACCCTGAAGTTATATGTACCATGTTTTGTAATTTCTTTCATTCCGTATACGAAATATCGAGTCTCGATGTGGGAACGTGGGTCCCGCCTGAAGATAGTCCGACGCACAGTGTTCATATTAACGATTTATATTTCTCCCTTGAGAGCATTAAGAAAGAAATTAAATGTCTTGATAGCACTAAGGGTCCAGGGCCTGATGGGATTCCACCTTCATTTCTCACACATACTGCGGCGACCATAGCTGTTCCACTTTTTATTCTATACAATAAGTGTATTAATGAGGGGGTTTTTCCTCAGATCTGGAAACTGGCTAATATTACCCCCGTATATAAAAGCGGTCCAAAGCACCACGTAGAAAATTATCGTCCGATCTCGATCTTGTCCGCATTGTCGAAGCTTTTTGAAAGACTGGTACACAACTCTATTTACCCGATATTACACAATATTATTCTACCCGAACAGCATGGGTTTGTTAAAGCAAGGTCGACTGTAACCAATTTAACTCTTTTTACCACATACCTATTTGAAAATATGGACAGTCGCGTTCAGGTCGACGCAGTATACACAGATTTTCAAAAAGCTTTCGACAAGGTGGACCATGAGATCCTTTTAAATAAAATTGCATACAATGGCATCAAAGGAAATCTTTTGCGCTGGTTTATTTCATATATTACATCTAGAACACAAAAAGTCGTCATCAATGGTTTCGAATCGGACTCTGTTGTGGTCTCTTCTGGAGTACCACAAGGGTCAATTCTCGGGCCCTTACTGTTCGTCCTATTTATTAACGATATAGGTGATTGCTTTCACTATTGTAACTTCTTACTCTATGCCGATGATCTGAAGGTATATCTTGGTATTTGCTCTGAGACTGATTGCACTAAATTCCAAAACGATTTACATAGACTTTCCGACTATTGTTTTAAAAACAAACTTCATCTAAGTATACCTAAATGCAATAAAATAATCTTCACAAAAAAAACTAATGTCATTAAATATCCTTATAAACTATGCGGTTCGGTTCTGTCTACTGTATCAGTAATACGGGACCTGGGTGTACTTTTAGATCATCAACTCCATCTTGAACAACATATAGAAAAAATTGTTAACAACGCTTTTCGTATATTCGGATTTGTCATGAGAACTTGTCGCGACTTTAAGCGTCCGTCCACTTTCATCTGTCTGTATAATGCCTTAGTACGTCCCCACTTAGAATACGCATCGCAAATATGGAACCCACTTTATAATAAATATATTGACCAAATCGAGTTAGTCCAAAGTAAATTCTACCGCTCATTTCACTATAAATGCTATCGTAAGAGGCTGTCCTTCAGTAAATTAAAAACCAAGTATTCCATTATGTCCCTACAATCTAGACGCACTCTCTTAGATGTAATGCTGTTTTATAAAGTTTGTAACAACCTTGTTAGTTGTCCAAGTCTTACAAGTTACGTTGCTTACAATGTTCCTTCCCGTCTCCATCAACGCTCAACTAATCGCCATAAACTGTTTGTTACCGCTCGCTGTAAAACCAATGCTGGATTGCGTTCTCCGATGCGCCGAATTATTTCTGCTTACAACGATAATTTCCCGCACCTTGATTTATATACACTCAGTTGCAGTAGTTTTAAGAGATCACTATTAAGAGAATTGGCAAATTGATTGATTATTGTAATTCATAAAGATAATAGCTCGTAAGTATCCTAAACATGTTACATGTTATAATTTATCAGCCTGTTTCTAAACTACCTACTCGTTTATATTCAACCCGTGAATAGCGTAGTTGGCTGTATATGAACTTATGCTTTGTGTACTATGTATTATGTAAGTAACCTATGTATACAGTTGTTTGCTTTTCCAAATAAACAAAATAAAAATAAAAAAGCGTTGCCTATGCCTAAAACTGTGCTACAACTACTTCCCTACCTATAAGTGAAAAATTGGGCATTCGGGCTTAATTGTAAAAGTGCAACTAAAGATAGGATGCACATTATTTGGGATTGCAATTCTTACATACGTACGTACATTACGAAACAAGTGTAGACAACATATTATTAGTTTATCTATCTGTAAATACACTGATTTTGACTACATACGGAAATTAAACTTCAGTATCAATAGATACTTTAATCTCGCCTCGCGGATTTTCGATAAATAGCGTTTCGATAATAGCGTTAGTTGGTTTTTAACGAGTTATGATTTTTAAGTGATTAGGGTAGCACCCAGCCTTAAGAGACGTCTTAAAAGTGATGGAAGCCTCTAATATAATATTATTGACTAGAAAATGCACGTCTCACTAACTTCCTGGAGGTCGTTTCATAAAACTGTAAATTGTATTTTACAATGACAATTCAATCAACATTGCGCAGCTTGAAAGGATAACTTTGTTATTGGTATTGAAATTGGCTCACTGACCACGCAATGTTTATTGAATTGTCAGTTTAAATCATAAATATTTGTCAGCTTTATGAAATGACCTGCTGCTGTGTTGATAGCTTACCCGCGCTTAGTCCGCTGACGAAAAGAAAAGGCGATGGTGACATCGGGCGATACCTAGCCGTGCAGCCGTGGCACTGAAGTAAATACTGAGTTTCATAACGTATGTCATTTTATAATAGCGTTAATAATAGCATTACATTGTGTATTTGAATCTCTCTTTATTTATTATTCATGAGCATTTGAGTGTTTTAAACCGACTTCAAAGAGCAGTTATAAATTGGCCATAGGAAAGTATAGTTGTAATAAAATAACATAAAACATAATAATAGTACTTTATGCAACCGTCCTTAAGCATCTGTCCTATAATCGGGGACATTAGATTGCTCTCTTTCTGTTTATCTACCTCTATATACTCATATGATAATAGTTTGACACGAGCATTCTAATGCCTAATTAAATGCAGTTGTATGCACAATTTTATCTACACTCTACGAAAAAATACACATTAATACACTTTTCTAAACGTCGGAAACGGTGATTGCAAAATCCAATATTAATAAGCTTGATGAGTTACTAGATAATAATATGTGTAATACATTAAACATATCTATAATATAAAAAAAATACATAACATAATGTCTTCTTTCTTCTTTTTTGTGCGACATCGAGACGTTCAACGACCCGATGAACTCTGGTGTTAGAGTTTTTCAACCTTCTAATACCACTAGTAGGCCTCTGACATGGTTGTGTTACGACCGCCGTCTAAGAAATCATAGACAGCTACCGGGACCGACAGCTTAACGTGCCCTCCGAAGCACGGAACCATTTCTTTTCAGACAATCAGTTGGTTTCACCCTGTAATATCCTAACCAGACTGGGAACAAATTCACAAAGTGATAAATATCAACTTTGTGAGTGTCCCACCGAGAATCGAACCCGGAACCTTTGCGTAGCAGGCAGTCGCACTACCACTGCGCCATATCGACTGTCATGTCATGTCTTCTGTTTATCTTTATTAGAAAAATTGCAAAATTTTCTACCTCGGGCATGATTTAAACCTGCGACTTTCGCGCTAGCCCAGATGGAAGAGGCGTCTCCACTACTGATGGCGAAAGTCGCAGGTCCAAATCCACCCGCGAAAAGTTTTCAAAAAAATTTATACCTAACACGGAAAGTGTTTTAAATTTTAGTATTCCATTCCTAGATATCATTCGAATCCGTAGTTTCAGTCAACGTCTATTTGTCGAGTCGGTAAAATTTTTGCTTGTTTCTGAGTCATTATATACCTCTTATTTATTATTTTTACTTATTATTATAGCATTTGACGCTAAGTAGTAATAAATCACGTTTTTATCTTTAAAGCTATAGAATACAATTTAAAGTAAAGTAAAGTAAAGTAAAGTAAAGTATCTTTATTTGCTCGGAATCATAGTAATAAAGTTCTTACATAGTCATACATTTCAAATAATAGTATCATATGATCCGCCAGATTTTTGGCATGCAAAATCTTAAATATTTAATATTATAATTACATTTTACATTTTTAAATAATTTTCATGTCAATGTTTGTAATAATAAATTTATCAAACAAATACAATTAAAAAAAAATGTCAATTTAAAACTAAAATATCAACTGTCATGTGCAAAGAAGTCATTCAGCGAATAAAAACACATTTCTACTAACCACTCACGCAACCTTCTTTTAAACATATTTGTAGACAATTGTCGAATTTCACTTGGAATATGATTGTACACCTTCATAGTTATGATATGACAATTATTTCTATAGAAACTGCTCTTAGTTACAGGCATTACTAATTTAGTCAGATCTCTTGGGCGCAATCTCACATTCGCTTCTGGTTTTTTATAAAAGTCATGATTTGCTCTCACGAAAACTCCGATCTCAAAGATATACATTGAAGTGAGTGTTAAGATTTTGTGTTTTTTGAATAACGGTTCGCACGATTCGAGAGGCCAACCCACAGTCCTGATACCACACACTGCTCTGATACATTTCTTTTGCGCTATGAATGCTTTCATTATATTAGTTGAGTTTCCCCAAATGATGAGACCATACCTCAAAGTACTTGCTACGTAACCGTGATATGCTGTGAGTGCAGCTTTTTCTCCCGCTATATCTCTTAGTCGTTTTAATGCAAACACAAACCTTTCCAGTCTGGTACGCACATTTTGTATGTGGGCTTTCCAGTTACAATGTTGATCTATCACTATCCCCATAAACTTTGCCTCACTTATTTCATGTATGGATTGATTGTTACACATTATGTTAAGATTTTGTCGTTTTGCCTTATAGTTACTAAACTGGACATAGTTAGTTTTTTCAAGGTTGACAAATAAGTTATTACAAGCTAGCCAGTCATCTATAGATTTGATTGCCTCGTTGACAATACCATCGTGAGGGATACGTCTGTCGTTGTGTGGTACGATAACTGAGATGTCATCCGCATATAAAACCGTTTTATGAGTGCAAGCATTCGGCAGATCGTTGATATAGACGATGAAGAGCAACGGGCCCAATATGCTGCCTTGAGGTACTCCTCTTTCATTCATTTTAAAATCAGATTGATACAGAGTCAGCACCTTGTCATAATTTAGTTTGCTAACCTGTACACATTGTTGTCGATTAGTAAGATAACTTTTTAGCCATTCAAGTGATGGCCCTCTGATGCCATATTTTTCACATTTCGTGAGTAGGATTTGATGATTGACAAAGTCAAATGCCTTACTCATGTCAAAAAAGACAGTAACTGTTGGAATTTTACGGTCTATGTTTTCGGTGACATTTTTAATTAGTGAATAACATGCCAAAGTTGTAGATTTCTTCTGCTGAAAACCATTTTGGTCCTTGTAAATTACATCATGCTTTTTTAGAAAAGTACTTATTCGTTCATGCATGGCTTTTTCAAAAATTTTAGAAAATATTGGAATCAAGGTAATTGGACGATAGTTGCATAATTCTTCTTTATCGTTTTTTTTAAATATTGGTTTTACAATAGATTTTTTTAGTTTTGTGGGAAATATGCCTTGAGAAAAGGATTCATTGATTAAGTAGCAAAGAACATGCGCTATTTGCAAGATACACTGTTTAATTATAAATGTGGAAATATGATCATACCCGACAGCTTTTGTATTATTTAATGACTTGACTATCTTAATAATTTCAATTTCTGAACATGGTCTTAGGAAGATGCTGTTAGGTATTTGTTGTACGTATTTTGTGTTTGATTTCATACCAGTATTCTTTTTGGTAACATTTATGTAGTAATCGCTAAAGGCATTGGCAATTTCCTGAGGTTTACTAGTTATAACGTCGTTTATCTTAATAGATCCTATACTTGTTACGGTTTTTGTGCTGTTGTCCTTGTTTTGGATGATATCCCAAGTTGTTTTACCCTTATTTTTCGCATTATTCAAAAGTTTAGTATTTATAAGCCGCTGAGACGTTTTAATACAAGATTTAAACAATTTATTGTACCTTTTATAGTTCCTCTTGTTTTCGTTTGTTCTATTTTTATAAGATTCATATCGGAGACTTCTTTTTTTCAAACTACTTAATTTTATTCCTAACGTTATCCATTTTGGTTTTTGATTGCCTGCTTTTATTTTAACTTTTCTTTTTGGAAAGCATAACTCATAGAAAAGGCAGAAGAGCTCATGAAACATGTCAAAAGCTCTATCTACATTCAGTTCTTGAAATACTTCTGACCAACTCAAATTACTTAAGCAGTGAATAAATTTCCTTATATTGTCAGGAGAGTAATCCCTAGTTTCAATGTACCAGAAATTTATTTTATTTTGTTTTGCAACAGTGGACTGAAATTCTAAAGTTTGACATGTGTCGTGGTCGGAAAAGTATATTGCATGGACATTACCTATTGCATTATCAATATTGCTAGCAAATTGATCCAAACATGTGTTCTCTCGAGTAGGTTTATTTATGTGGCAATGAAGGCCATAATTTTTCAAAAGACTTGTAAATGAATTAGTTGCGGGATCTGTTATGAGAACATTTATATTAATATCACCGCAAATTATTATTTTACGATCTGCTTTTTTTGATGCTCTGTTTAACAGAATATCTAGTTTGCTTAAGAACTTGGTCAATTTATGTGCACCGTTGTAACCTGGAATTCTGTATATGCAGAAAAGCCAACAATTATGCAGTGGTATGTCTATTCCGCAACACTCAAATATCTTTTCTACGCACATAGCATTACACCACGATATGGGTTTATAGTCAAGGTTTTTCCGCACTAAAATGCAGACACCACCTCGTTTCTTTTTCCTGCAGTAACTCGATGCTAGATTAAAGTCTTTTAGTTGTATATTTTGTTCACTGCCTTTCCTTACAAAAGTTTCACTCACGCATATAACGTCTACATATATATTGTTGTCAGACATTTCATTTATACACAACTCTAACGAGTCAAGTTTACTTAATAAACCTTCAGCGTTTTGATGTAGCATTGTTACTTTATTTAACTTAGATGGAAATAATTCAGGTTTGTCTTTATTGTGAACGAAAAAACTTATCATTATGTTCTGTATTAGTTAAAGCAATTTTTTTAGCAGAGGAAAAGTAAAAGGGAATTGTACCCTTTTTAGCTAAATCGACATGTGGGTTTACCGTAATTTTCGGAGGATTTTGCTTTATCTTTCTAAAATAATATGGAATTGTTCCCCTCTTTACATTGCATTCCGTTGTTAGATTTTTTGTGAATTGTTTTTTGATCGGGTTTTTTAAGAATAGGTTTTCATATGCTAAGTAGTCTATCTCAATATTTATCTTAAAACTTATTTGATATGGGGAAATTTGCCTGAGGTCATGAGCTTTTCCATAGCGATAGTGTGAGGTTGTGCTATTCATTTTAACATACTTGGTGTTTGGATAACATAGTGTAATTTTTTGCAACTCAGTATTAATTTTCTCAACATTCAAGTAGTCATTACTTTGTACACTCAATAACAAAATTTTACAATCGGTTAACATTTTGAAGGTATTGCGTAAGTTAGTGGAAAAATCAGAAGGGTTTCTATCATGTTTACCTACGGATAATACAATTATATCGTCTTTTGTAAGTGTAACATTTGACAATACATCTCCTACCATATTAAGAATGTTGATACTTGAGTCGTAGGGTTTAGTGAAACCGATTACGTTATATATGTCGTTCCATTTTCCTTCTCTATCCTTCACCATTTGCTGTGCCAAGCCCCGTATTTGCTCATCTCCAAAAATAAAAATGTTATGGAGCTTTTTAGTGGTGTTGGTTTGCTTTAGAACCTTTTTATTTTGGTTCACATTATTCGTTGCTGGCTTTGGTGACTTATGATGACTTTGGATAAAGCTTCTATCTGGTGGAGGTGTATCGATCTTCTTTCTTCTACTCTTATCAGTTTCGATGCTTTGGTTAATTACGTGTATATCACTTTCATCTCTGATCCTAATATTCAAAATTGCGTTGGCTAACATATCATTATCTTTTTTTAACTCATTAAGGCGTCCAACTATTTTCTTTATTTTCTGTCTTGCCTTTTTCAGTTGTTTCTTGTATTTCGTTTGCATTATCTGTTTCTTAATCTTTATTACTGGCTCTGTACGGTATTTGTTTTCTGTTTGCGTGGCCTGTTCAGAAAGCGAACCAGTTGGATAGATGACTGTCTTAGTTAAACTTAACCTTAAAGATTTTTTAACAGTTTCAAATGTACTTATCTTATGAGCGGAGTGTACTTGAAGGTGTTTTTTTGCAGATATTTTTTTAGGTGTGGAGGATGTTACTGCATTCGCCGTGAGTTGTTTTAGTAGTTCTATCGAACGTTGCGCCTAATTTTACATATTCGCACGGTACTTTCCGGCTACTTAGAGTAGGCGCCACGGGTGACCTTGTATTGTAGTCCCTTTCGATCTCGCTGAAAAGGTCCGACTGTGGCTCGTTGACAAAGTTGCCCTTGCGCGCCTACTCTTATAGCTTACCCAAATAAGGCCCACGTTATTTTTTAAACTTCCGCACTTGCAGGTTTTCGAGCAAAATATTGTGATTATTTGTAATACTCATATACCTTTATTAAACTTTGTAATAAATGACATAAAATTGCTGAAGAAATAAAAACCACGTACACTTCTATGAAGACAAATGTCACAAATGGCATTTTGGCCCTGTTTGGGAACCCTATGTCTTATTAAGGCCTAAATGAAAATAAGTGCCATGGAACTTTTTACAAAATGCACTTACTATGAATATGACAGTAAATGTGATAAATTTAATTATTTATACATGCAATTAGCCCATAACCAAAATACAACACGCCATATACAAAAAAAACAGGAGCTTGCTACTTTTTCCCTCGCGGAAATTCAATAAAAAATGGCTTGCACTCCACGTTGCGACTGTTTTCGGCTACAGGTTCCAACACGGTTGTTGTACGGGTCTTTTACTGTGTTTGTGTACATAACATAATGTTACTAACACTTCTACACACAATGGCGGCCAGTTGAATTAACATGGCAGGAAATATGACCAATAGGCCTTATAAGGCCGTAGGCCTTATTTGGGTCAAGTACCTCACGTTCACACAATGCCAATATGGCCAGGAGAATATGAAGGGAAGTGGGCAGCGCGAGTATGCAAACAGGTTTCTCTCGCTGCTACTCATGAACGTGCTATTAAAGGGTTAAGATCATATTTTACCAATTTACATCCGAAAATGCTGCAGGTCATACGAAACCGTTTTATGCGCAATGCTACCGGGGCACCCACGTACTAGCGGAACGCTAACCTCCATAATCGACTTAGGTATCCCTAAGAAGCGTCTCGTCGCTTCTTCGACAACGTTCCCCATCGTTCGATGACTCTCATACATATGAGAAACAAAGAGAAATATATCTACACGTCTAAAAGAACATATTGCCGATGTAAAAAACCGTCGTGACAGACAGTCTGCAGTGTGTGAACATAATCATGGATAACCCCACCCATTATGTCAGGTTCGATAAGGCAGCAATCCTAGCGAGAGAGAAGAGATTCATTCCTAGGAAAGTACGGGAAGCCATAGAAATTCAAAAACATCAAAATTTCAACAGAGATACTGGATGGGGAATCTCATCAACTTGGACTCCGCTGATTACACAGCGGAAGAACCAGATCCAACATACTGTAAGACCTACTACACAAGATACAGTTTCAGCATTTTGCGTGGATCCGGGACGTTACGCTAGGCAATTAAGAAATAAATGGCGGTAGAACAAAAATAATTCATATTCTAAATAATGACGTCTAACACCTTAGTCATCCGTCACCATGGGCTCTGTAAAGAGCTCGAAACGTAGCAATTGTAAAATCAAAAACAAACAAACACAACTTAAATCCGTTTGAAATTGCTTTATTGTGATGAGTAATAGTTGTGCAAACTCAAGAAAATATTAATATTGATAATTTGAAAATCGTTGGCCACTGAGTAATGTCGATAGCATTGCACTTTGCAAAAAAAAAGAAAGAAAAAAAAGAAAGAAGATTGTATTGATATTGATACTATGGATTGGCCAACCAATTGCAAAGGGGAAAACTAGCGATAGTTCGGCAACACTATTTGTTATACACTTTGAGGCTATTTTGGGCGTACTTTTAACCATAAACTGACATCAATTATATTAAAGTAAAGCCATCCCTAACGAGATGTAAACAAAGAAAAATTTACACTCCGTCATTGCATAAGCACGAATCTGACAGTTGTTTAATAAAGCTTATTTGGATGACCTTCCTGTACACTACATTTTATCTTAATAATTATTATTTATAGCGTCATAATAATTAAATAACTAAATTTCAGAATGTGTTTAGTAAACGCACATGTACATAAGTATGAACATCATCATGATCACCATGCATGTTTTCAAAAAATATGATGACGTAATGCAGATTTACCTTCGCCATAACTTATCATATTTTATCCTTTTTTATGACTTCCATTACAATATGAGTGCTATCCTTTAGGCGAATAATAAACCACATGGACTAAAAATACAAAATATGACACTCAGATAAAATTTATATTTGATACCTAACTCAAAATAACATGTTTATTTTAAGGTCAATAAATACCTAAATTGCTTATATGTATCAATCATTACTTCAGTGGGTTACTCATCTTGTGGAAGGGATCAACATAATAATAATTTACCAGTGTAAATTAATTCGCTGCTAATATTTTAAGAGGCGAACTAATCCATGAAACTTTCCCCATGAAACATAGAACAAATATAAATAACTTTATGTACTTAAAAAATTACAGCTGGGTCAATTGGCATACTTTTTCATCTTCGAATTTAAGAGTTATTCTCTTGTCGGTGGAGTAACTTCAACTACTCCTTTTTTCCTTCCCTTTTTCCTTTATATTTACCCATTTTTCTTGGAGAAATTTTCTCAGTTTCATAAACCAGTTCACCCGTTCAAATATTTGTGGCAGCTTTTTTACTCTCTGTAGCTATGTTGATACTTAGATGGAGTAACTCAAGATGCGTGAACTCACCTGCAGCACAAAACAGATACATTTATCTTGTCTTGTGTCTAGCCCACACCATCCCACTGCTGGGCAAAGGCCTCCCTCTTCTCCTTCCATTCATTTCTATTTTAGGCTTCCGCATGCCAGATACATATATCTAATCCCAACTTATATATATATATATAATATAAAATAATATAAAATAACGGCTTTCAGCAAATTACAAAACTTAGCCGTGTGATGCCGGCTTAGAATAGCATCACCCCATTTCTTTCCCGTGGGAGTCGTAAGAGGCGACTAAGGGACTCGAGGGTGTGTATTGCAATTTTAGGCGATGGGCTGACAACCTGTCACTATGGCGATACACAACTTTCTGAATGTCCCTCAAATATTTGTCAGAAGTGGCGTAAATATCCGTTTTTGCGGCCCTTTACGCTCTGCCTACCCCGCAAGGGATTATAGGCGTGATATGTGTATGTATGTGTGTACAAAACTTACCTGTAAGACCAAATGATTGAAAATTTCAATTGAAAAATAGAAGTAAAATCAACATACAAAGCGCTTCAACGTTATCATAGATCTTTGACAGAACACACTTTTTCCAGGAGCCACCTCGTAGCACTGTTCTGTTATCGATTCCGTATCGCGCACGCAGGCGGAATTACAATGAACACTCGGGTGAAATCTTCGGAGACAAATGTTTTTCTCTCTGATCGATCTCCCTTCCACATTTTGAATGTAAACGTTTGATTAGTGACTGCTATAGACTGCTACGGAGATAAAATGGACCGGCCTATTAAACGGAGCGACGGTGGAAAATTAAGGTCGAAGAAAGGCGGGAATCGTTCAGAAGTTTTAGAAGATATTCGTTGATTTGTTTTATTGATATTGCATCTGAAATATCCTTGTAAATACTGTGTATAAACATTTTACATTTCACATACATTTTATAATACTAGAGTATCAGCAACTTTGAGCAGATTCATCATGGTTGTATTTAAAACAGAGAGTTACGGTCATCAATTATATTTGCTTACTCAATTCGTAAAATTTTTGTTTGTTTGAGAAATGACAAGCTGCGCCAAAAATATTTGATGTCATAATGTTTAAACAATCTAAAAATCCGCTATTAAATTATTTGCAGGTATGTTTCGAAGATTAAGCAATTATTATTAACCGTTATAATCTAGTCTTTTGTTTTACTTCATTCATAATACTAAGGCTGACCTGTGTTTCTCTACATTTTAGTAAGAATTTAAACCAATTGTGAGCGCTTCTTTCTATACGAAACCAATTTCCTCTCTAACAGACCGATTAACTCATTCATCAACGCATTCTAAACTACTACTTAATGCTAGAAACATGAAATTTGGGCAATAGGTTTATTTTACTATATAACCATCCGCTAAGAAAGGATTTTAAGAAATTTGACCCCTATGAATGTTCGTGGTCTTTGAAGTAACCTGTTTCAAAACATGGGATTAGATTGATAAACCAAAATAATAAACACGTGTTTCAGCAAATGTTAACCCCTAGTAGGGGTAAAAAAGGGTTTCAATGTTTGTATCAAAGTTTGAAGTCTTTGATGTGATCTGTTTAAAAATTAATGATTAAATCATGAAGCTTAAATAGTTGAATAATATGTGTTTAAAGGTTGTAGCATTTTATAAATTTTAACCTATAAAGTAAAAATGAGAAGAAAGTTTGCATGGAAATTCATGGTTTTAACACGTGATCTGTTTCCAGAAATTCGATAAATTCAAGGACATAAAATTGTAAATTACATATTTAAAAGATTTTTGGTAGGTTTGTCGGGATGGTCGTTGAATCAGTGTTCCGTACCCACGATAAATGAAAGTACGAATGAAACCGCAGGCGATTACGTTAGTTATCACATGGACTTTGCTCACTACGTTGTGCTTATCCCAGCTTTGTTCCGCTGCAAGCTTGTGGTTGGAAAGGCTCTTCCCGCATCTATTTCTAGTAGACAAACTGTGTTTTTGTAAGTCCTCGTTATTTTTACAATTTTAAATACAAGAAAGCTTTTCACTCACTTTATCAATATATGTAATGATTTTTAAATGTGTGAGTCGAAAACAATTGGAGTTCTTCTGTTGACAGCTCTGTTGATAGTTCTGAATGTCAAACCAGAGGGTGCTGTGCTAAACTGAAATTTTGAGTTTTCAATATGGTTGGCGGCAGCCATAGTTTTGTCACAGGTTCCGTTTCACGTTGTGTTCGTTACAAATTATGTTAGTTTGATTTAACACAAAATAAACTTATCGCCTTGTTATTATATTGAGTGTCAGACTGCCGTGTGATGCCGGCTTAGAATAGCATCACCTCATTTCTTTCCCGTGGGAGTCGTAAGAAGCGACTGAGGGACTCGAGGGAGTGTATTGCTATTTTAGGCGATGGGCTGACACTATGGCGATACACAATATTCCGAATAACCCCTTAATTATTTGTCAGACGTGGCATAAATGTCCGTTTCTTGCGGCCGTGTGTGTGTGTGTGTGTGTCATTCGTGTAAGTAAACAAATAACCAATAATATATTTAGAACAATTCAATATACACAAAATAAAGAATCATTTATTAAGTGGTACAGATTTTGTGTAAAAAAACGTTATTTCAATTAAGCTCAGCGCCCTCTACATGACACTCGAGAATCCCTAGAAAATTTCCAATTGCGATTGTTTTTGTAGCCTAGCTAAATGATTTTGATTTAAAAATATATTTATGTATTTTGTTTTATAAAATCGCCACGCATTTGTCTAAGTATGGCGCAATCATCGAACATTTTGGATAGAAAGAAGCTCGTATGTTAATACGAGCTTCTTTTTGTGGTAAAGTTTACTACTGAATAGGTGTTGTTTTTGCGTCTATACATACCTAGCCGATTTTCGTTTAAAAAGTTCAACATGGGTATAGTATTTTCGTCGGTATATCTTGAATCTCTGACTGATTCCAGAAATTAATATAGGCAAGATTTCGCGTCATGAATCTACCATTAATATCTAGCCTGGGGCAAGGCAGTCCAATTTGCTTCAATCCGGAAGTTTGAACAAACTTTGTTTAGGAAGTTTGCATGATTTCAGTGATTAAATCGATTTCAGATTGCCGGTGAGAACGGATCCGGTACTCCGATTTCTGGAGCTACCGATTTGTCGTTAACCGTAAACGACCCAAAGTTAGAGGCACGTAAAATTTTAAATTCCAATTATATTTCCCGCTGAGTTAAGACAAGGGGAAGCTGGAATGTTTATATATCTAGCTTTCGCCAACTTATCAAATTTAAGATCTTTACAAATGCGATAATATGTCGCAAAATTTTTTTGGAACTACTAATTGACAAAAAGTTAAAACTTCCCGTACATACTGAGCTACATTCAAAGTAGATGTCTTATATAATCTTCTTTTAATTGTTATTTATTTCAATAATTTTCACAATTTATAAACTCTGATAGATATGTCATAATTTTTTTTTTAAGAGTAAATTTTATATTTGGGTAATTTCTACTCTGGGCCTCGATAAAGCACGTCTAACCAAGTCTTGCCAGGCTTGTGTCACTCCGCGTGTAGGTATTAAAAACATACCTCCAGGCACCGGCCACTGCGAAAGGGCTAATCTAGCGGGCTGCCGCCGCAAGCGAAAGAAGTCACACGCGTGCGCTATTTGTTCAACTTTCTCGACAATTTTTTGCAAGATACACTTACACTTACATAAATCACGCCTATATCCCTTACGGGGTAGGCAGAGCATTAACGGCCGTAAAACGGATATTAACACCACTTCTGACAAAAGTTTGAGGGTCAATCAGATAATTGTGTATCACTATAGTGACAGGTTGTCAGCCCATCGCCTAAAATTGTAATACACACCCTCAAGTCCCTCAGTCGCCTCTTACGACACCCATGGGTAAGAAATGGGGTGACGCTATTCTAAGCCGGCGGCACACGGATTTTGCAAGATGGACGAAAGAAAAAAAAAGAAAAGACATACTCTTGATTTGATGACTTTATGTTTCTTTTTGAAATGAATTTAATTCAAAACAAACCTTTTCTTTTTTTGTTGAACAAAGTACCTACTATTCCAAAATCCTAAATGTATTTAAAAGTAAATAAAAAGGTTTAGTCGTTTCATTCGAGTTTCATTTCATCTGTCGTATTCATTTACGAACTTTGACTAAGAGCCCAACGCAGAAGTCTATGAAATTCTTTTCAACTTAAAGAAAGTTTGCGAATCCATATTGCGAATTTCTTGCTTGGAAATATATAAATAAATAATTTAAAAATAAAATAATATTTTGCAATACTGCAGTTAAATTTTAGGTGCGAGATAAAAATTATATTGTGCTAGTTTCGGTGAGCACTATTCACACTCAGCACAGCACATATTAAGCAGGAGTAAAAGCTCGTGTTGTGCGCTAGATGGCGTAAGTAGTTTCTCGAAGTAAGCAACCCTACACCGCGGCTCTTTCAATACGTATAACCACGTCTAACTTATTATGAACCGTAGTCCAATGACTTAAGGCCCATATTCCCTCAAAAAAAAATTGGCAGGTATGTAAATGAATACGTGGTCGACTGGAATGCGAGCTAAATTAAATCATATTGTCTATCAAATTGAGTACATATTTCTTTGAAAACCATTGCGAAGTAAAGCTTCTGTAACGCTAGTTACTAGTTATTATTCTGTGGTCTTGCCTTAATATTTAATACTCCAGAGTAAAATAAGCAATATTTTATCACGTAACAACATTTTATTTACAAATAATACATACATACATACATATATCACGCCTATTATCCCTTGAGGGGTAGGCAGAGCGTAAACGACCGCAAAAACGGACATTTACGCCACGTCTGACATAATTCTATTTGAGGGTCATTCGGAAAATTGTGTGTCGCTATAGTGATAGGTTGTCAGCCCGTCGATTAAAATTGCAATATACACCCTCAAGTCCCTCAGTTGCCTCTTACAACTCCACGGGAAAGAAATGGGGAGATGTTATTCTAAGCCGGCATCACACGGCAAAGAATAAATCAAGCAAATAACAACATTTTGATTCATATTTTTATTGATTACTAAACGTAAGAAAGGTTGTTACGCATACTAGGTTTCCACGTTTGCAAATTATAACAGTTTTGATTAGAAATTTGCCGTAAAAAAACTTTTCGCCAAAAATACCTTTAACAACTTGATAAATATTGAAACGCAATGTGAAGTTACCCTGTAATAAAAAATAATAATTACATTAGGCGGATAATAAAGATATTATGGAAGTAAAATTATGATAAAATTTATTACGTACTTACTGCAGGTAAATGCCTACTTTTAGTTGTATTTACAATCTGTCGAAAAAGAGGCGCTAGCAAAAAATTTTCAAAAGGATTATCCACTCTCTTAGTCCAAATTAGTTTTTTAGTTTTATTCTTGAACGAATAAACTTGACTTTTCATCTGTGGAATAAAACATTTTTTTGTCAGTTGGACCAGCTTTACAGTGCATAGTCATCTTATAAGTCAAATATAAACTATCTCGACTAACCCGGTAGATGGAGCCTTGCCACGCGTTACTGGCATTAAAATACACTTGCAAAATTGGCGGGCAAGGAATGAGCTGCGGTAGCCCAGCTGGAAGAGGCGTCGCCACTAGTAATGCGAAAATCGCAGGTTCAAATTCTGCCTGCGCTTGAAAATTTTGCAAGTTTTGCAATAATTGTATACCTAACACGGGAAGTGTTTTAAAATTTGGTATACAATTGGCAGAGCTGAACGAAACGAAATTTTATAAAACCTTACTTACCAACTTGAGTTCACATGACTTCTTAATAGAAAATTTTGCAGTTAAACATCCATCTCCTTCCTCTTCTATATTTACAACTGCAACGTCAACCGACATTGGACCGCGGCACATCGATAAGTTTCCAAAAAGTTTATCTAATTTGTATGGTCCCTAAAATATTCAAGTAAATTAGGAAGTATATGTAATGAATGATCTAGGATATCCCGTTTACACAATAATATTAGGAATGCGGATGAAAATAGTCTTCTGCTTTTTGCATGGGACACCGAGTCGTCCAACGACCCAATGAACAACTTACCCAAACTGACCGAATTTCAGATTTTTCAGAAATTGTCATCAAAGTGTATTGAGATCTACATCCTACTTACTTTTTTGTTACTTACATATTCTTTTGATAACATTAGTTGAGAAACTACAAATACGTAAAAAAATGAAAAATAAAATAAATCTTTCAAATGCATGACAGTGATAATACTTATTTTACAAAATGTAGGTATGTTTGTAACTATGTTGTCCAATATAGTTATTATACCTACCTAACCCACTAATCTAGAAATAATTGACCAATAATTACACGTATCGTTTTGATTCAATCTCCAAAAGAACAGTTTTACAATGATAATCGTCACATAATGAGTACTAGTTCTAAGCCTTGCAGCATAGGAATGGATAATATTTGCCCGCTATTTAATGTTTGCGCATTTTGAATTATAGGCAATCATAAAGATGCTTTAAATAAACATACATACATATATACATAAATCACGCCTATAACCCTTACGGGGTAGGCAGAGCGTTAACGGCCGTAAAATGGATATTAACACCACGTCTGAAAAAAGTTTGAGGGTCAATCAGATAACTATGTATCACTTTAATGACAGTTTGTCACATCTAACCCTCGAGTCCCTTAGTCGCCTCTTACGACACCCATAGGTAAGAAATGGGTTGATACTATTTTAAGCCGGCATCACACGGCACTTAAAATTTAAAAAGGTCTTATAAGGTACTTAAAAAATGCATTTACTATGAAACATTATAGCCTTTTACAGCATGTCATTTGAATATCTATATATATATTAGTCTATATATATATATATACATATCGAAGATATCACAAATTTAAAACATACGGACCGCGGTTGCGGCGACACCAGCCGGTCGAAGACGGCGCGTGTCCAGCCAAAAAAAGCGCCCCTCTCTGTTGAACTTAGTGATTCGCAGCGATCACACGCGTAAAATTAACAAAAAATAAAAGTGAAATAGCAAAAATAAAATGAAGGATGTAGTATGGATTAAGATATTCCGTAGAAAAGCAGGAAATCTTCACATTTTCTTCAAACAAATCAACGCGCGCGAAGCCGCGGCGGGCAAAAGCTAGAAGTTTTATAAAATACCTACCAAGATTAAATCTTTAGGTGTAAATTTTTACAAATCACCCGGTTCCAAAGGAATTAAGAGGCCGTACATGAAATTGCGCCGGGCGAAAGTAGGTAATTAGTATTAGAACGCGTCATCGTGCAGCCGAGCGGCGGCGATATGCAGACCCAGCGGCGGACGGCAGCGTATAGTTCGATCAATCAGTTTTGATCCTATTTATAGTTTTTTGTGGCAATTGTATGAAAAAGTTTTAAATTATTGCGTACCTACTAAGAATTTTTGGAATTTGTGGACCTGATTAATTACCGACTACTATTCAGGGGTGTTGGCGGTGTGATTAATCTGTACTCACCTTTATGTATGTTTATCAGTCATGTTTTTATTGTTTTCAATTTGAATGGATAAGCCTGAGGGGTCAAAATATGACTTCCATATACACTTTAAATTGGAGCGTAGATCACGTACATTACACTAGTTTTTATTTCACTTCAATACATGCAGTATTTCGCAAGTTATGACGAAGAGAAGTTTTACCCCAATTTTGAATTTCCGAGATTACGCGCGCTAAGACTGTGACGTCACGGCTCGGCTTGGGACAACTCGCGACCACAACACAGCGCGTTGCACGTTTCGGTGATTTTGTTTCGATTTTCTTCGTTCTTTCAAAGAAATACTTTATATGGTGTTTATGTGTATGTTATATAAGTGTAATGAGTAAAATGGAAGCAGGATTTGTGAAAGGTCAGTCGGACAATCTGCCAAAATTGATAGTTTGATGGTGGCCCAATATTTCATGATGAATAAAGATTTTACCGCTGCCGAAATTCGTGGACTAACAATGAAAAGGTATGTAATATGTAAGCATTACCTCAACTGAATCATAATGGTTTTTTTTTAGTACCTACATACCTACTATGGGCGGTGATAAAAATACTTTCACTCGCGTGTTCATTACCATCCTGCCTGAAGTACCTACCCGTAAGGTTCCTAGTTGTACCTACTCCCTCAACTCAATCAAAATGTGTGTGATAAAAAATACTAGATAAGGAACCTAGGTACCTACAGTTTGCGCTCGTTAAAACCTAACTATGGGTTTCCATGCGTTTCTACCTACTCGCCGTGGAACTGGCGGGTGCATGTGCGTCCATCCTGAAGTAGGTACCACGGCGGCGGCCTCCTTGACAAGGAGGCGCACACGCATACCTACTCTAGCCAACTGTTATACCTACAGTGTGGGTCAAGGAGGCGCATGTCTAATCCACGCATCTACCTAAAGGTACCCCTTTTATTCACCTACACACACTCGCCTGTACCATTGCAAGTAGAGTAGGTACGACAAGGTGGTACCTACATAGGTAGGTACTTCAGCAATCAGGATGCCCAAGTAATCTAAGTACGTGAGTACGTCCATATGTAGGTAGGTATACTTTAACATTAGTTTCTGCCACCGGCGGCCGTCGAAGTTCTGCTTGGTAATCTTGGTAGTCTTCACAGCAGTAGTGCGCTACAGTTTTAGGGCCTATTGAATCAACTCTTTTCACATAAAAGAAGAGTTTATTTGGTGTTTTAACCGTGGAGTTTAAACATTGCGGCACAATACAGTATTTCCCTGGGTTTTTATTTTATAATATTTAATTTCACTGCGCGACGACGTGCGAGCATAAGCGCGACTGCCGAATGACTCGAGCCGTGACGTCATCGGGTAGTCTGCGCCCGCCCGCGTTTTTAAAAACTTTCGCCCGAAACTACACACTTTGAACTTTAATATCTCGGCCATTTTTTAAGATATGAAAAAGTAAAAACAAAGTTTTTCTCGTAATTTTTTTGTAGATTTATTAGACATAAAAGTAAAACGCACCATGGTTATCCATTGTAATTATACTATAGTAGATTTCAAATTTGTTTTTTGGTATAAATAAAAAATCTTATTTATTCACTATTATATATTTATTTTAAAAACTTGTGTCTCTTAGCACCATTGATCGATTTTTTCGCGAGTCGACGATTTCTGGAAGTAAGCAAGTGTAAAGAAATCATCATCCCTTTCAATGAATGCAGTTTTAATTTCATAATCAGGGCCAGTCCAGACACCAAACAGGCAGTATTTTTTTTTTTGGTTATGTGTAACTGACCCTGTACTTGGTAATACCAATTGTGGTTTTAATTCGAGACTATTTTACATTCTTTTTTATCATTTTTATTAGTCATCTTTTTAGCGCTTTTATTTTATTTTTATATTGTTATGTTATGAGCTTCTAAATGGTCGCACTATAATTCCGCCTGTGACGCGTGATCTACTGTCCTCTACGCGCGCGAACGACACACATTCGTAATTTTGTATGTGTGCGTGAGTGTGACGCAGCAGGCTACACGTCCTTCTCCCAAGAGCGCGGCGCGCGGTCTGCCGAAACAGCATTTGCGCTCCCGTATATAATTGATAATTCCGAAGAACTTTAAAATATTCGATGAATTTCATAAAATACATATTTGCAATTTTTTTTATAGCAAATGTGTTAGCAGGAATCTATTTTTCAATGTGTAAATTGTTTTTTTTTTAAAACGTGTTGTATTGTACGAGAAATCCGACGCTGTATACGTTTAAAATTTCTTAAAAATAGGGCCATTTTACCGTAGTTTTTCTTTGAATTTTTGAATAAAATTACTAAAAACTCCTCGGCCAATTTTTAGCACTTTTCATTGTCTTTATTGCTGTATACTTTATAAACCACTCCATATTTTAAAATTCATGTAAACAATAATGATACGAACGTCCGCAAGGAAACAATTTAAAACACGTCTCAAGTTATTAACTATAAAACAAACTGAACAATCAAAATCAATAATTTGTCTGGGCCAATTTTTAGATATTGAATTAATCTTCAATAAAACATATCATAACACATTGTTAGTTATTCTGTTTTTTTAGACTAGGTCCTACAGAATTAAAGAAACAAGACAAAATGACTCAAAAATATGTACGGCCTCTTAAATAAACCGAAAAATTATTTCATGAAATATGTATTGCCTGACTAAACTTGAACATTTCAATACAAAACATCTACAATATTTGTTTGCGACCTTTATTGTCTGCATATCGTTGAGGCTATAACCTGGTTATTAGGTACATTGTTCCTATGTTCCAAGTATTACTTTCGCACTCTCTGAAGATATAGGTACGTAGCGACCATCACTATCATCACTACATAGTATAAAATAAAGTCGCTTCCCGTTTGGTGTCTCCTTATATCTTTAGAATTACCCAACGGATTTTGATGCGGTTTTTTTTATTAGATAGAGTAACTTGAGAGGAAGGTTTATAAGCATAAATTATTCCGGGAAATCGTCACATTCCCATGGGAAAACGGGTATCCCAACTGGTAGTAAACTTTTGACCCCCTTTTGACACCTTTAAGGATTAAAATTTCAAAAATGCTGAAACACGTATTTCATTATTTTAAGTTATGAGTCCAATTAGAAATTTTGAAACAGATCACATTTAAGATAAAAAACTTTCATACAAACTTTTAACCCCCTTTTCACCCATTTAAGGGTTAAAATTTCAAAAATGCTGTAACACGTGTTTAATTATTTTAAGTTATTAGTCTAATCACAAATTTTGAAACAGATCACATTCATTTAAAAAAACGAACTTTCATACAAACTTTTAACCCCCGTTTGAGCCTATTAAGGGTTAAAATTTCAAATATGCTGAAACACGTGTTTAATTATTTGAAGTTATAAGTCTAATCACTAATTTTGAAACGGATCACACTTAAGACAACGAACTTTCATACAAACTTTTAACCCCCTTTTCATCCCTTGGGGGATTAAAAAAAAGAGTGATTCAAGAGGAATGTTTGTATGTATGATTTATGTCGGGAGAAGGTCTGTTTCCCGTGGGAATTAAATCAGTTAGCAGCGGGTGAAACCGCTGGGCGGGCCGCTAGTATCATATATTTGTCACTAGCTGGTGCCCACGAACTTCGTTTTGCCGACTTCATATTATTTATGTTAATTTTATGAATTTTGGTACTTGTCTTTGTATTTTAGCCAGACCTTTGTAAAAGTACTTTAGTTGAATGTAGCCAAGAACTCTTATTTCATCTTGATTTTTTATGCACCAGCTTTTTTCAATTAGTTATACTGGAAGCAATACAGTATATAATACATTGAGTGATTCATCGACCTAATTAATTGAAAAAGAAGCATTCTATGTTGTTTAGCTAGGCTCCGTGAGTTCCTCATCGGAAGCGGCTTATAACGCTGAACAAATAGTTAGCCTTTTTCGTATCTTGTAGAGTTTAGATAAGCTTTTGGTGTTCCACTTGAGGTACTCCAAGACAGACTCCTGAAGTTTTATGTGCCAGAAAAAACGGCTATATAACTGTTTTTTTGCCATTTCGTTTCTCAGTTAAGTGGTGACTTTGATGTTCCTCATCAGGAACATTAGATCCTTGATGTTTTATGCCAGTAGAAGCGGCAAAGCATGCTTTATAACTTTTAATATTAATCTATTTTATTTTATCTTACATTCATTTTTTTAGCCTGGCTTCTGTTGTTCCATATAAGGTACTCTAGACTCTCGATGTGGATATATACCAGCAGATGCGGCCCATTATGTTGAACAACTTTTACTATAGATACATTTTCGTGTATCGTATAGTTTAGCTGGCTCTTGGTGTTCTACGTCAGGTAATCCAGATCTTCGACTGCTAGCCAAAGTTATGTTATATGTTGACGAAGATATTGAACCATCACGACACATTTTTTTATCTGTCGCTCGCTTGCCAACTCCCCCGTTAATTGTTTATAGCCAACAACCTGGGTAGAATTTTTGCTCGAAAAATTGGTAAAATTGGCATTAAAATCCGCTTAAAATATTCGAATTTGTTCCCTAATAAATTTAAAGTATTGCCAAACAATTGTTTTTTGAATGTCTTCTATGTCATCGACTTTCGACCCTCTAAAGCTTTATCATACAAGTAGTAACAAAGAGGGTATAACAAGCCGAAAAAAGGTTAAGATTTTAATAAAACTGAACAAAGGTCGCAAGATTAAAATAGTGACCTCCTATAGTAAATTAACCAGCTGATCAGCAATTATGTATCCAATAAAAAAGCCACCCATTTCCCATGGGTAAAGTTGTTCAGTTTCATGAGCTCTTTGACCTCCTTTCGGCTTATTGTTCCCTTTTTGTTACTCCCTGTATTAGGTATCAACTTTCTCAATCGTGAACCCAGGATAAGTACCATACCCGCAAGAGTATGCTGTTACTCACTCAAGTCTTAGGATTCTTGGCTTCGATTCTAAAAATGTTACCAATATGTTATGTCCAATAGTTGATAGATTCATTTGATAGACCAATTAATACATCTTTTTAAGTCAGGTACTTTCACCCTGTAGAAAATTCCATACACCTCGGCTAATATCGTCGGAGCAGCGAAGATGGTTCCAGTGAAAATTAAATTTGATATCAATATCACGCTTGACGGAGCTCCCCCCATCGCTAATTATTTAGGGGTTACTCGGTTTGATAATTAAATAATGACATTAATTTTGCTCTCAGTCGATATTACTTAAATTTAATTAGAGTATTTGGAAGATTTGAAAGATGACTTATTGACCGTAGTAAGTGCTACGTGCTACGACGTTGCTACGCGTGAACCTTATATTTCAGGCCCATTTCTAAAACTGAAGTTTAAATATGAGTCTGCATTCTGCTAGTCTCCTTTGCGGTAAAATTCTTAGCCCTTCCTTGGGTTCCGTGGAGATTTCAGGTTTGGCTGAGGCGGTGGCAGTATGGCGGGAAAGTTGTGACGAAATGCCGGTTGCCCTACATTCCCAGAAGCAGTGGGATGAACCTCTCTGCAAACTTGTTTTGAAGAGCTTAATTTCTGGTTGTTCGAACTCAGTGGAGCGCGCGAGGATACTGGCTGTGTCGGAGAGGGAGTCTGGGTTATGGCTGCAGGCACTTCCTTCTGCTAACTTGGGAACATTGTTAGACGATTGCACGTTGTCGCTAATTGTTGGGTTACGTTTGGGTACTGAAATTAATGAACCACATAAATGTATCTGTGGGGAAGCGGTTAATCGTCTGGGACGCCATGGCCTGTCTTGCCAAAGGAGTGCTGGTCGTCAGTCACGTCATGCCAGTTTGAATGACATCATTCGCAGAGCACTCATTTCCGCCAAGGTACCAGCGGTTTTGGAACCGAATGGTTTGTTTAGGGCAGATGGCAAACGGCCGGATGGAATGTCGATGATTCCGTGGAAGTTAGGCAAATGTGTTGTTTGGGACGCTACGTGTGTCGACACCTTAGCTCCCACACATGTGCCATCTACATCCCGTTGTGTTGGGGCTGCGGCTGCTGCAGCGGAGGTTCTTAAGCGCCGAAAATATGTGGATCTCTTAAATAAGTATGTTTTTGTGCCCTTCGCAGTGGAAACTTTGGGTCCGTGGGGTTCGGAGGCCAAAGCACTTATTTCGGATATTTCAGCGCGTCTCCGTGAGGCGTCAGGTGACCCCAGGTCTGGTAGCTACCTCGCTCAAAGGTTGAGTTTAGCAATTCAAAGAGGGAATGCTGCCAGCCTATTGGGCACTTTGCCTCGTGGAGATGCGTTGGAGGGAATATATTATTTATAATTTTTAGTTTTAAGATGACTTTATATTGTAATTGTTTGTTTGAATAAAGATAATCTACTAAAAAAAAAAAAAAATATGAGTCTTGAATTAAAACATTAATAAAAAGGTATTCAGCAAAAGTACGGCAGGCCTTATAAGGGGCAGTAGCATGATTCCAAATCGGAGCTAAACTAGAATAATCGTATTCAAAACTGTCGAAACAAAATTGCTCCTCCCAAATTCTTATTCAGTAATGGAAAAATATCCAAAATTATATTCGCATTAAACCAATCGCACTCTTAATAAAATAACGACCTAATCCAAAAACACAAATTTTTGGGTATCGATGAAAAACGTTTGTTGAATAAACAGAATAATTTTTGAATGGCTGTAGAATTAAAAGTAAAAGGCAAAGAATGAAATTTGAACCACCTAACTTATCCTAAGAATATGTTCTTTAAATGCATTAAAATTTTCACAAATATTCACATCCATTAATTAAAAAAAGTTATTATTTGTAACCCTTTAGAATTGCGTCATTATTTAATGAAAAATTTGAAAGAAATATTGACCTAAGTTAAAATCGGTCTTTGTTTTACCAAATCAAACATTAAGATCTCCGACTTATTTTGAATTAAGTCACTATTTTACAAAAAAGCTAAAAGAAAATACAATTTATTTAAAAATAAGTCTATAACTTAAACATGTGACTCAAATTCAAATCGCGATATAGCGACTAGCAAATGATCAACAGAACACAGTCCTATTACAATGAAACTATTAAGATGTTTTTTTCTGTCATATGGGACACTGAGTTGACAAATGACCCAATGAACCCTTTGAATAAACGTATTTAAATGTAATTTAAATGCGCCGCGGTCGCTATAAATGGTGCGGTAGCTGTTCTCATTGCAACGGAGACGGTTTCTACAAGGAAAATTAAGTGAAAATGAGAAACTTAAACTAAACAATATTTGTTCGCTAGTGTGGTTTGGTTGGCAGCGCTTCTACCCGATGGTACTTATTAGTTGCTAGCGTTCAGATGCTCTCTTTTATTCTGATGTCCACCTTCCTCACGCTGCTGTCTGCTTCGTGATACGTAGCGATGGCTCGTCAGCGTGGCCAATTGTCAGGTGTTTTATGGTAGAGTGTTGTTCACGATCTACACGATGTTGTTGGCTTTCATTGCGGCTTGACGTGGGGCTCCATCAATCTATATTAATATTGAGTATTTGGGTGAAATATATATCGGCGAGGCACTGCGACGTTCTTTATGTGTTTTTATCGATGAGGTCATGATTATCAAAGGGACGACAAGCGAGTCGTGTACAAGGACACTAAGTAGTACCGAAGTGATTGTGAGTAAGTCATGAAAATTTACTTTGGCTTGTTTAGGTTGATGGAGTTGTGCGTTAAAGGTTTGCTGTTGACCATTAACTTCATTTCAGTGATCAGAGTGTAGAGTACTTCCTTTTGAAAGTGATCGCCCGGTAGTGAGTTGAACAGGACTGTCTTAACACTCACTAGGCTTTTCCAGGTCCTGACATTAAGAGGGTGTGAAACACAAGCTGTTATTTTGATCGTAGCTGTCTTCTGTATTATACTGTCGATAGCTCGGTGGAGTTCTCTGGCGGTTTCTTGTAGTTCGGTGGATATTGGACCATTTTTTTTCCATGTAATGGAGCGCCAGGCCTAGTGAGCGATGCGGCGATCCCAAAAAATACACGGCGTGCGTGCTGAGCCAGATGAATAGCGTGACGATAAGGGACTCAAAATAGACTTATATGAAAGTGCGCAATGACGTTGCTCCAGACGAGGAGGTGGTATACTGTGGCAAACCGCGGTGGAGACGTCTTACTTATTTTTCAAGAAAAGTAGCGGTGCAGCGTGAAACGCGTCGTCAGTCCTATGACTGCTGATGCACAGCCACAGATTATAATAATAATTAACAAGCTCAGCGTTCGCTTAAATCATTGATGTTCGTGTCGAGGTTCGCGTGATGAAGCTGACGGTGTAACACCCGCTTGAAAAGGGGTGCCACACGATTGCCGTCGATGACTGTTCTTCTAGAGCTAGTTCTTTGGTAGATGCATCATTCAGTTTCGTTTTCAATTTGTGGCCCCGTCGATCCTAAATGACAAGTAGGCGGAGTCGGGCTTCTATAAACGGAAACGAATACTACTTTTTGTGTCTTATTAGTTCGCTTATGGGCCGGGCCTACCATTATAGACAAATGACAATACTGGTTTTGAAAAAGTTTTCGATTGACTGTAGAACGTGGTAAAATCTGGCCTTGGAAAATCGATCAGGATCGAATTGAGGAGTGCTTTGCTGAGTGAGAAATAGGTTACGTCTTTTCTCGCCCGTGTTTGGCTCAGGATGTTTCAGGTGCGGGCTTCTCGGTGGTCTATGTTGGAATAGCGGATAATGACACTAGCACTACCAATATCGTAAGTCAAATTTGTCGCAAACGTTTCGGGCGTCATCGGTGACT
Organism: Tuta absoluta; assembly: GCA_027580185.1. Classification (NCBI taxonomy): domain Eukaryota; kingdom Metazoa; phylum Arthropoda; class Insecta; order Lepidoptera; family Gelechiidae; genus Tuta; species Tuta absoluta. Next base: position 5,601,090 of record JAQAHW010000004.1, read on the forward strand.
TTGAATTTAGTTGGTATCTGTCGTTTTGTGATATTCCCAACATATTGTATCACCAATATTCCGTGCGAAACGTATGGATCTCAACACCTTGCACCGTCTTTTAACAAAGTGAGCACAGTGTGACTATCTGACTTACGGAGAATGGCTTGCGGCATGCTCTTTGATGACGATGGCAGCCATGTTACTTCGCATGATAATGGCGTCATGACAAGCGACGTGCTGATTTAGCCGTCTAGTCGACGAAAACGTGTTCTTAGTAGGAGATTTATTGTGTAAATGTAGTGAAGGTGGCACCTTGGTAGCGTGTCGTGTACTAATTTTTTCAAGTTAGCTTTCCCTACCCAGTCTGCAATGTGACAAGATTTTAATCCATCTGCTGGTCCTGTTAGTACTCACTTATTTGGCTTGTGATGTGATGGACGACGTAAATTTGAGTGGTTTAAGAGATAAATGGCGGTATTCAGTGCGTTCCTATGTAGAACGTTCTGTAGTAAACACTTCAAACGATAGACTTGTGATGTAGTGATTCAAGGCAAACTCTACGGTATGCGGCTGGAGATGAGACCGAGTTGGTACACATTTAGCCTTGACATCGTCGAGTTTGACGGCAGCAATCGAGGTGCCGATGATTCCAACTTTGGTTCAATATGATTACTTTTCAGTCGGAGGATTAAAGAGTGGAACTGCTAAAGAGTTGAACTCACTACCTGCGTCTGTGTTTCCAAACGCATACAACCCTAATCTCTTCAAAGTAAGTGTGAACAGGCTTCTTCTGGGTGAGCTCGCTCCATCTTAGACTCTGTTTCTGTCCTATGACCTAGACTAGAGTCAAGAGCAAACCCATCATTAATAAAATAAAATAAATTAATGTACTAAAAATATAGAAAATTCGTTGAATTTCAAGAGTAGTAAAACGTTAAACCTATTTGTAAATAGCTTTCGGTACAAAACCTCAAGATTAGGATAAAATGCGAAGTGAGACACCAAGTTAATACGTTAAATTATGTTATGATATCAGTCGAATACAGGTCAAATTTGAAATAATACCGAAGTCATTTCATTATTTTTGCTAAAACAAAGACTCAACTGAAAATGTTACCAGAATTTTTTATCATTAGAAATACAACAAAGACCTAATACCAGTTAAGTCATATAAATAACAAATTTTTCAAAACAATACAGGCTTATCTCCAAATGGGTCAGTGAGCTTTTCCAAAATTTTCGTAAAATACAGACCTAATTTAAAATGAGTCAAGCAAACATCGCAGGTATTTTGTAAAACAAAGACCAAACACTAAATTGGTCATTATTTTATAAAAACTTTTCAACTACGCTCGCCTCAACTTTTGACAAAACAACGGCTCATTTCTAAATCAGTCGGCTTTTCACAAAAACGTTGCATGCAGCCACTGACGCAAGACTAAATCGGTCATTATTTGACTGAAGAGATAGGAGTTCGGGGCGGGAAAGATATAGACTCATCTTATTTTGAACCTTATTGTGTAAGAGATAGGGTTGTATTTTAAAGTCTATGTTGTGGGCCCTGCTCTAATAAGTCAGTTTTTCACAAAAACTCATTTTGGCCAAATTTTGATTTAAGTCGTTATTTTACTAAGAGTGCGCAATGTTTCTTAGGAAAAGTTATTCAGTTCATTGGCTAGTTCACTCCTTTTAGGAATGCAGAATTTTTCCTAAATAAATGCTATGTACAAATTACAATTTAATTTGCCCCTATTATGAAAAAATATTAGCGCTTTAATACCAAAAGAGCGGAGGTGCGGTTCGATATTGATTTCTATCAGATCCCTATCTATAAGTTATACAATAAATACTTATCTCTATTTGCACCCGCAGTAAATATGCCAGTAAAGTGTATTTGGCTAAGGGCGAGCAAACAGGACAATATTGCTTTGCCCATAAATAATAACACAATTAGACTGGCTGCCGGGCCGCCACCCTCTGCAGTAGATTTACCGACGCCGAAGAGTTATTTGTTACCCCCGCTTCGGTGAGCTAAGGCTATAGAAAAACCACGGACAAGCAGAGATATCACACTTTTTTATTTGTAATGACAGTTGGCATCCATTTCCTAACACGCATTTGCGAGCACCATATATATAGCTTTAATTTTTGTTACACCCTGACGGGTAAAAATATGTAAGTATCTTTAGGCTTATTTACATTATTACCATAAGCGAAACATCCCTTCAGCTTAAAAATAAGGGTTTCTGATAAAACGAACGTATCCTCAGAGTGCCGTGCATTGAAGTAAATATGGGAGCTCGTTAAAATTGTTAAAATACCGTGAAATATCTCGAAAGCGGACACTCTCGGGAACGTTCCGGACTAACGATGAGCTTTATCAGTCTCTTACATTTTTCTAATACTCTCCTAAGGGGATTTCGTGTCCTGCTCGAATAAATTTTGTAATGGAATGTAAACGTACCGTGTGATCCTCAAAAACTGCAACCCTTCAAAACTTCGTATACTTAAAGCTAGGCGCGTTACGAGTACGTTTCAAAAATAAATGTTTTACACTGAATTATAGTTTATTCAGTACGCCAACAGTTATAGTTAATTTTATTTATGTGTAACCATGTCCACTACCAAAATTTTGGGCGAGTAGGTGATAAGCACTCGAGAACCCGTCTACTCCACCGTTCGTCGGTTCTACGACAGATATACTCCGTCTTTTGCTGCATCAGTTTGCTACACTTCCAGACTATGTCCGTTACTTTAGTCTTTTAGCGGAAAGTCCCATTCCAGGATTTACTCACGATAGAGAAACCGAGCATAGACCTTTTCATAGCTCTCTGAGTGACTTGTAGCCAGTAGGCTGGTTTTACTGTCAGGTCCTCAGCTCCGTAGGTCATGTCTGGTAGGATGCAATAATTGGATACCTTGGTGTTGTGTCATAATCTGGAACCACCCAAGGGTGACTATGAATATGACGCAACATCCCAAATGCTGCCTAACCCAGCTGCACCCTTTTGGTGATTTCAGCCTCAAAGTGGTTTCTACGTAGCTACAAAGTTTGCCCAAGGTACACATAACTTCCACAGCTTCAATGGCTACACTACACCTTTGCAAAGCCCAGCTCGGAGATGATGTGTTGATTGAACATGACTTTCGCCCTGTCCAATTTCATGCTGAGTCCAACACGTCTCGAGGTATCAATGAGATTCAACATAATTTTTTGCAGATCCTGCAGCGATTCAGATTTTATGACTATATCATCGGCAAAGAAGAGATGTGTAAGATATTCACTGTTGACGTTGATGCCTAATCCATCACTGCAGAGTTTTAAAGACATCCTCCGGCGCATTGATGAAGAGTACCGGGGATATAGAATTACCCTTTATTATTCCTAGGAGTAGTTGGATGGGTCCCGTTTTGTGAATTTGTACTTGAACGGACATCGTTGCCATTTGATAGAGGCTTCTTAGCACCTTCACATATTGTCAGTCTACTTGGTTCCGCTGCAAGTACTCTAAAATAGCCCAGGTTTTGATGAAGTTGATGGCTTTATCGTAGTTCACAAAAGGCGTACACGGCGGTTGGAAATACTCTTGTAGCTTCAGTATAGCCTACCGTACAGTATGGACTTGATCCACGATTCTTAAGGTCGTACAAAACCCAGCCTGTTTCGGTGGCTGCAAGATGTCCAATCTGGATGCCAGAGAATTCACAACGACTCTCAATCGAGAACAGCTTATAGACGTGGCTCAGAAGTATGATCGGTTTATAGTTTTGGAGGAGCGTTTTGTCTCCTTTATTAAAAACAACACCTCTGCTCAACGCTTTTGAGATTATCCTGTTGGCATATCCTATCTCCTCAAGGACAGGTTTCCCGCAAGTCATAAGATACTCAGAGTCCACTCCATCTTTGCTGGGAGCCTTTTTATTTTAATGCTGTCTAAGACCCGTACCGTTTTCGTCTTTATTTACGTCCAAGACACAAAGCACCTTAACATCACGTGTTGTCACCCCTGTTAGTATGTGGTCTGGGAGAACGGCTGTAAAATTGCGAGGGAGTGGAGTTATGGGGCCTAGGGTTGCGCCAGTTGAAGGCTGTTCTCAGTCCCTTAAGTGGTTGGTGATCTGTAAAATCATCGTCTGGTGAAGAATTAGTTGCATAGTATTGCTTCACAGTTTCTTGATACTATTTGAGTTTGCCTTTTCCGAAAGTTCCGTTGTGCATATAGTCTCAATTGTTCACTCCTAGCTGACTTCAACTTTTTCCGGGGTATCCAAGGCAGCAAATCGAATTTTCAATTATAGTAGGAACTCATTATGTCTGACCTGGGGTAGATTGGAACGGAGAACTGGCCTTACTATCCGGCTTCTTTTTACCTTGAAGTTGATATTTAGGGTGCACCTACAAATCCGTGATTGCTTCCGGTATCGAACCTTTTGATCACTGAGACATAATAATATACTCTCCCACTTCCGTTATGGAGTTTTCTGAAAGAAAGTCTTCATAAAAAACAGGTTTTGCCTGCTGAAAAAGTATACAAGCATTTGTCCCTTCTGGTTTCTGTTCCCGTAGCCATGTGTTTCCAAGCTTGATTTGCCACGCTCATGTCCCAATTTGGCGTTTTAGTCCCCCATGACAACATAACAGTGAATTGGATCCAAGTATCACGATGTATGGCCTTAAACACGTCTTTGTAAAGGACTTCCACCTCTTCTTGCTGCTGCTCGAAGTCAGCGCATATAGCTGTACGATCTTGAGAGTGTATTTCTCGGTAGATTTTAATACGAGGTACGCTACCCTAGTCGAAACGCTGCAGATGTCCTTAACGTTGTTACGGAGAGCTTTGTTGACGAGGAACCCACGCTACCCTGGGACTGTGTGCTCGCTTCCCTGAAGCAGAATATCACAACAACATGCCACCGTATCTTTTCTAATTCTACCTCAAGGATTTAGAGGCTCTCGTCCAGCCGTAAATAGTTTGTTACCAGGGTTAGTTTATGGCTGCCATCTCATCCTCAGCCTGAGGTTTTTTAACACCCTGGCCCAGAGTGACCCGGACCTCTACCGTGAACTAGAGGCCGTTTTTTTAGCTCATGACGAAATTTTCCTATAGTCACGACGCTGAACAGACGGGTAGGTAACCGCAGTGTGTAGTTTTGGGCTATATTTTCAAACACGGAAAGTGCTGCTGTCCACTTCCCGGATGCCCTTGATTGCCTCTTACGATACCCACGGGCAGACTTGTAGTGGTGCTATTCTGTTCTGCCGATACCACATATTTGGCAAATACAGTGTAACATTCTTAACAGAGATCTCATGGTGCATACCAACATCAAAATATATTTTGTATATACTTATGAAACAAATTATTTCATTCAGGTGAAATCAACTGAAGAGACCAAAGTGTGCGCAAAAATAAATCAATTTCGTAACGAAACACATTCTCGCGCCATTGACTGAAATACGCTGAAATACGATTCTCAAAAAGGTGCCATGTCTTCAATCAATTTGTCAGCAGAAAAAGTGAGATGGAACGGAGCGAATACTGTCTCCAAATAAACTGAGAGGTGCAATTTATCAGAATAACGAGCTTTTCCGAATCTCCTTTAGGTGACACCCGGTTCATTTATTTTTTTCCTATCCGTTACGACTCGATCACATATCGTAGGGTCCTTGCAAATCTTTTAAAACGCTTAATAGCTTAGGTATCTATCTAATAAATAGATTACCAAAAATAAAAAGTAGGTAAGTAACAGAAAACACAACAAATGACAACTAAATAATAATTTGAAGATTATTTCTATAAGGTTTTAAAAAAATCTTCACGAAATGTCAATCTTATGTTGTTTTTTTTTAAATAACATTATATTATTTAATACAGGTTGTCTAACAGATAAGGATTTCGTTGATTTGGTTTTGACTGTACATTTATTTTTCTAAAGGTTTCTAACAGAATGGGCTCACAATACTAAAGAACCTAAAGTCAAAACAAAATGGAACAGCTGTAAATGGAAACGTAAAACAAGTAAAACAAGAGGCATAAATCCCAAAGTGTGACTTCAAAAGTAAAAGATATTATGCTTCAATCATACTTAAATGTTTATTCATGCAAGTTCCGAGACGGTAACTTTTCTGAAAGGATTCAAACAAAATTATAATAATCTCTCAAAAGAAGCAGTGGGATTGAAAGTATGGATCAGACGGCATTAGCATTTATATTCAGATTTTGAGGTAAAGTTACTTATCGTTGTTTAGCATTCACTTGAGAATAGTCCACTTGAATATTTCAAAAGATTTACAGTTTTGTGAGCCAATTTGTTACCCAAATTTTACAAAACCTTCAGCATGAAGTTTTAAAGACGTGGAAATGGGTTCAAATTTAGAATAATACATAATTAGTTCGTCTTTCCATTGAACGAGTATTTGCTTAATTAATTAGAAAAAAATCAATAAGTAATCAAGAAAAATCATCAAATATATAATTAAAATCGTTCTGTATCCGAGGGTCGGTGTTAGGAGGGACCGGTGTATCGCCTTGAAATGCTTACGATAAAATCGCATCACGATAGCGTTAAATAAACTAAAAGCGTTACTTATTTAATCAAATTGATTGGAATACTTTTAGCAACTCTCCAGCTGCCCAGATATAAATAAAAGGGTGCAAACACAACTAAATTACTGTATGAAGTGTTTATCCCCAGCATGCAGCAAAAGCAATAAGCTGGTCAAAAGGGTCACGATACAAATAGCTGACATATTATTTTCCTGAGTTTGCACAACTATTACTCATCACAATAAATAAAATACCGGGACGTTACGCTAGTCAATTAAGGAATTGATGGCGGTAGAACAAAAATAATTTATATTCTAAATAATGACGTCTGACACCTTAGTCATCCGTGACCACGCGCTATGTAAAGAGCTCGAATCGTAGGAATGGTAAAATCCAAAATAAACACAACTTAAATCCGTTTAAAATTGTTTTATTGTGACAAATAGCCGACTTATGCAAACACGAAAGAATATTCTAAAGAATGTAGCATTTGTGCTATTTTAGGGCAAAATCAATAAAACATGCAGTTACTTATTTTATATATTATGTTGACATGCTTGTAGAAAACATATTAGAAACCTACTGTCTACTTAATAAAAGCCACTTCCAGAATATAATAAGTAACGTTGTAGGACAGAGTAAGGTACCGTTGAATAAGCAAAAGGGAAACACAGTAAGGGAGGTCCAATGTAATGATTGCTTACGTTTAATTGTTGGCGAAACAGACATATACTGGTAATTTTTTTCAAATACAATCTTATGCTTGTTGTTTTGTCAATATCTAAAATAAAACGTAAATATTTAAAATGCCATTACCTCTTCGGTTTTCAATGAATAACCAAACGATCCGTAAATCCAACTGTATGTGTAAGTTTAACAATAACACTCCAATATCTGTAAATCAGTTTTGATATGACATCATATATTTTTCTCGAGAATGTCGTATTTTATAGAGTCAGGTTATATGGAAGCAAAATTTTATGAATTTGACGTTATTATTTTACGGGTCATGTTTTAATTCCCTGACTGACTTCAATCCAGTACCATCATTTATTGAAGGCGGGCTGTTTGATTAGGTTCAGTTTAGTTTTAAGTCTCCGTGTGATGCCGGCTTAGAATAACATTTCTTTCCCGTGGGAGTCGTAAGAGGCGACTAAGGGACTTGAGGGTATGTATTGCAATTTAAGACGATGGGCTGACAACCTGTCACTATGGCGATACACAATTTTCAATACTCAACTATATGTCAGACATAGCGTAAATGTACGTTTTGCGGCCGTTTATGCTCTGCCTACCCCGCAAGGGATTATAGGCGTGATATGTGTATGTGTAGTTTTTTAAATGTTTGACTATGTTGTATTGTACATAACAGCTATATTTTATTCTGGCACCATTGTGTTCCCAATATGCATAATTATACCTGAAGATACCAACACAAAAAATTATAACCATTTAACTTCACATTGTTGGTCTGCAAGTTTTCTCTTCAGCAACATTGTTATGCGAAGTTCGTAGTCTTTCATTTTTAAAATGTAAAGGTGCGTACGGACTAGAGGCAGCCTCGCCTGAGGCACGCACGGCTCACCCTTTTGCCTCAAGTGCGTACGTGCCTCAGCCCGAGGCGGGCCTCGCGCCGAGGCAGCCTCGGCGCGAACCATTCGGTGTCGGTTTTTTGACTGTGCTCAAAGGCGCCTCAGCGTACGTGCCTCGCAAGTATGGACGTGATTTGAGGCACAGTTTTGGCGAGTCACGCACAATGGCGAAAAGTCCGTGTATTCAAGCTACAAAAATTCTTGAAACCACTAATTGTCCTTATATGTAAAGCCATAATATTTCTGTAAAAACTAATTAGTAATTATGTCGGTAGTTCTTTTTCTTATTTGAGGTTATTTTATTTTCGATCTGTGTATAAGATTGAAATTAGATTGGAAGTTCATATTATTTGATAATTCTGCTATCAACTGATGGCGGAAGACGCCGACGCAGAAATACGAGTGAATCAGCTGTCGATCCGGCGCCATCTTGTCGCGCCTGGCTCGACCTGAGGCAGGTTGCCTCAGTCTGCTGCCTCATGTTGATTTAAATTATATACCGAGGCAGCCTCTACACGAGCCGTGCGTGGCGAGGCTGCTCAACCTGAGGCTGCCTCTAGTCCGTACGCACCTTAACTTTACCGGGACTGTGCCATAAATCACAAAATACTTCCTGATTTCCCTCGTGCCATAATTTCCCAATGCTTTCGCTCACGTACGCTGATGTATTCTACACGGTGGACAAAAAAGTTGGGTGCATTTTGTAAGGTCTTGTGTTAAAATCAATACATTACTAAACAATGCTGTTTATTGGTAAAGACTTTAGATGAAAAAGAAATTTCCTCAGCACAAATAATTGTCTGGATGTCGACTATAAGGTCCCTAGCACTGTTATTAGTTTAGAGTGAAATTTCCCGATTAAGCAATCGCAGCTCTCGCAGATCATATTCACTTTATTTGAGTTTTTGAGCGTCACATAAAATAGACAAAAATTGTATGATTTTGGTTTACAAACGAAAGCTTTTATGGCATCCCATGATTTTATTTATGATGGTTTTGATCATCATTGATTATAATTAATACAGAAATTAGATTTAAAACTCATGAACACTTAATTTTCATTAAAAGATATGGTGTTACAAGTTGTTTTTGAAATGCTAAATGCCTCATTCCGTTTATTCGTGTATTTGGGCAAAGTACATTCATTAGTACTTGTTTTGGTCTTGACATAGCAGTTCAAGTAACTAGAGTTAATGTTCTAATAAAAGGCCAAGTAAAAAAAAATGTGACTTATCGGTATATAAACCCTTATTTAATGAACCATGAAACATAAAAACTTATAATTTGTTTTGATTGAACGATATATGAGATATTTTTCCATTCTAAACTGCACATACCCTTTTTGTCTACCCTGTATTCAGATGCATTTTCAAATATTACCATGAAATACAATTTCACAATTCGGTACTTGACTGGGTTATTAATATTATATCAAATTTGTATGCTAAAAACAACATGTCTAAAAATACTACTGATTTCATTTAAAGTTTTCCCAAAAATTTTAAGCTAGAATTGCATAACAGAAAAATAATATAACAGTTAGTGTTTTTAGGCTATTAGATGCAATTGTGAAAGTTTATGTCATATTTCAATAGTAATGTTTGAATTAAATGTCGTTTGATATAGATTTAAAACTTTTTTTTTAAATTGACTCATTCGACATGTCAGTCAAATGGCCAATTTTGAGATAGGTAGGTACTTTGCCAAATTAAATTATGCCCGAAGAAGAATAAGACAATATTGATTTATATTGTAATAATGACGAGATGCATAGATAAACTGCTTTAATCGTTTTATTAACATTGGAAAGATTTATAAATTTCATGAATCTAGAACCTACCTATTAAAAAAAAATTACCTCTGTGTACCCAACTTATTTTTTCTAACAACGGTATTTTTACTTTATCCATAATTAGTAAACAACTCAAAAGTAAAATAAAAATGACATTCGTACGTGAGGAGCAACAATTTCACCTCGAACTTAGTGGGTTTGTAAATAGTGATGCGAGCGATACAGCAATTTTCTAGCAATATAATTTACTAGCGGCCCGCACAGCGGTTTCACCCGCTGCTAACTGATTTCCCACGGGAAACAGACTTTCTCCCGACATAAATCATACATACAAACCTTCCTCTTGAATCACTCTTTTTTTAATCCCCCATGGGATGAAAAGGGGGTTAAAAGTTTGTATGAAAGTTCGTTGTCTTAAGTGTGATCCGTTACAAAATTAGTGATTAGACTTATAACTTCAAATAATTAAACACGTGTTTCAGCATATTTGAAATTTTAACCCTTAATAGGGTCAAAAGGGGGTTAAAAGTTTGTATGAAAGTTGGTTTTTTTAAATGAATGTGATCTGTTTCAAAATTTGTGATTAGACTAATAACTTAAAATAATTAAACACATGTTTCAGCATTTTTGAAATTTTAACCCTTAAATGGGTGAAAAGGGGGTTAAAAGTTTGTATGAAAGTTTTTTGTCTTATATGTGATCTGTTTCAAAATTTCTGATTAGACTCATAACTTAAAATAATGAAATACGTGTTTCAGCAATTTTGAAATTTTAATCCTTAAAGGTGTCAAAAGGGGGTCAAAAGTTTACTACCAGTTGAGATACCCGTTTTCCCATAATAATTTCCCGGAATAATTTATTCTTATAAACCTTCCTCTCAAGTTACTCTATCTAAAAAAAAAACCGCATCAAAATCCGTTGGGTAATTCTAAAGATATAATAAGGAGACACCAAACGGGAAGCGACTTTATTTTATACTATGTAGTGATAAAGCTTTCGTCGAACCTACCAGCACTGAAATTTAATTCTCTTTTTTTACGTAGCCTGTTTCGCGTCCCGTATTTAACGCAAATTTAATCATTGTATACATTTAAGTGTAAGTATTGGTTTGTACTTTGAGGTTCCTGGACGTAAGTATTCATATTGTAACTTATTTTAAAGGAGAATGGGCGATTTGGTACCCCTTCCAATAGCAATAATTGTGGTGGCGATTAATAGTCATTATTATGACCAATAATATTTACTATGACGACTTGTCCCAAATCCTAGTCCCTTTCGTGATATTATGATAAACACAATGCAGATTTTATAAAAACTCATTTACTTTTTTTTTGGTTTTTTCTTTTCTTTTTTGTTTTAACAATATATCATTATTTATGAGAAGTTATCCGATTTTAATTCTATAAAGCAACATCATATTATATGAAATAAGTCATCTTTAGCAGGTCAGGGGACATTTACAGTATGATGAAAAGACAGTCGTATTCTTATATGTCTTATTATTATGACCAATAATATTTACTATGACGACTTGTCCCAAATCCTAGTCCCTTTCGTGATATTATGATAAACACAATGCAGATTTTATAAAAACTCATTTACTTTTTTTTTACTTTTTTCTTTTCTTTTTTGTTTTAACAATATATCATTATTTACAAGAAGTTATCCGATTTTAATTCTATAAAGCAACATCATATTATATGAAATAAGTCATCTTTAGCAGGTCAGGGGACATTTACAGTATGATGAAAAGACAGTCGTATTCTTATATGTCTTATTATTATGACCAATAATATTTACTATGACAACTTGTCCCAAATCCTAGTCCCTTTCGTGATATTATGATAAACACAATGCAGATTTTATAAAAACTCATGTACTTTTTTTTTAGTTTTTTCTTTTCTTTTTTACATACATACATACATAAATCACGCCTATATCCCTTACGGGGTAGGCAGAGCGTTAACGGCCGTTCAACGGATATTAACACCACGTCTGACAAAAGTTTGAGGGTCAATCAGATAACTGTGTATCACTATAGTGACAGGTTGTCAGCCCGTCGCCTAAAATTGCAATACATACCCTCGAGTCCCTTAGTCGCCTCTTACGACACCCATGGGTAAGAAATGGGGTGAAGCTATTCTAAGCCGGCATCACACGGCAATTTTCTTTTTTGTTTTAACAATATATCATTATTCACGAGAAGTTATCCGATTTTAATTCTACTATAAAGCAACATTATATTATATGAAATAAGGCATCTTTAGCAGGTCAGGGGACATTTACAGTATGATGAAAAGACAGTCGTATTCTTATATGTCTTAACATAATGCAACTACTGTAGTTTTGCCATATACCAAATCCGTCGCAGGCAATGGTTTGTGTGTATTACTGTGCGATTACGGTTTTGCGTCTTTGTTTTAGTGCTGTTTGATGAAAACGAGAAGAGCATTATTGCCAAACAAGAAAAAATATACTTAATACTATTTTTTTACGTTAAGCACTAATATTCGTTTTAAATCAGTTACTTGTAGTTTTTGTGTATATTTTGTGTTATATACTGAAAAAATTACAAGATATATATGTAGTTATATGATCATTTATATTTTGTACCATCTTTGCATGCAAATATATGATTTGCTTTATCACTTGCTTTTTTTTCTTTAAAAATAATATTGTTTTACAAAAAACAGCAAAAAACCTGACCTAAAAAAAGTATATTATACGTTGAAAAACACCTTATATGCATATATTTTTAACAAATAACACAAACCAAACACAACTTAGACATAAAAAAAAAAAAAAAAAAAATGTTGGGACAAAAAATAGAGACTGGCGCCCTGGTTGTTATCATTCTACGTATTTGTACCTTTCCAGTGACACATAAATTACGTCCATTGGGGCGGGTACCACATTCCATACATTTTTGCCCATTCTCCTTACACGCTGGCTTCTTTTACTTCAACTTAAACAACTATAACCACTACAACAGTCCACTGCTGGACATAGGTTTCCCCAATTGTATTTTCCATACTTACCACGCTCTTGGCAGGCGTATTGACGAGTGCAATGCAAGGTGCTGTATTTACTGAGAAGGCTTCTGACATACCTGAATCGCCTGTCTATTCTTTAAAATAACTTATAAATGGCATTTTGCGATTTTGTGATTTTGCAATTTGCGGCTAGTGGGGCTCCATTAGCATGCTAGTCGCAAATCAAGATGAATTTTATATATTTAGATCCGTGGTGGTTCTAGTGGAATACCAGTATGTACCTACCATTAGAATCACTAGTAATTCTACTCGGTGGTCATAATGGTCCTAGAGGATCTAGTAGTCTAGCTTACTAACAAATATAATGAATAAGTTGCCGTGTGATGCCGGCTATGCCGTGTGATGTCTGCTTAGAATAGTGTCACTCCATTTCTTTCCCGCGGGAGTCGTAAGAAGTGACTAAGGGACTCACGTCACAGTCGAGGGTTTGTATTGCAATTTAAGGCGATGAGCTGACAATCTGTCACTAAAGCGATACACATATTTCCGAATGACCCTCAAATGTTTGTCAGACGTGGCGTAAATGTTCGTTTTTTACGGCCGTTTACGCTCTGCCTACCCCGCAAGGGATATAGTCGTGATATATGCATGTATAATAAATAAAATACTCGTACAAAAAACTAGACTTAGAAATCAAAAACTTAACAAGAAATAAGGACTTTAAAAGTATTGTATCGATACAAACTGCTTCTCGTCACTACCCGGGGTTGAAGTCATCAATCTGCAACCCTTGGGGCCAATTCCGGGAGATGGTCTTAACACCCCCGCCATTATTGCACTGTGGGGCAGTTGGATGTATTTTTGTATTATTGCACATATTTTAGGTCGTAAACCAAGATAAAGGTAGGTGCTAATAAAAAAGCCGTATTTTATATCAGATAATAAACGTATTGCAGGAGGACGCCATTTACGGGAAAATAGTAACGCTTACTGTGATTTTTGCAGCAACTTAGGGGTAGTTTTTGACACAACGCGATGATCCAAGACGAGGTGCAATCTTCTGAAACATGTTATAGAATAATTTTAATTTATTTGTAAAAAAAACAGCTCTGTAGGTTGTTTAGTATAAAAAATATTACATGTTAGTTGACAACCAACGGCTTTATTCACGTATTAAACATAAATAATTTAATTGTAGTGTAAGCAAACAAAATAATACGTTTTAAAAGAAATAACTTTATACCTAATACATTAAATTTCATCTTGTAGTTCTTGTAATTTCTTATTAAGTAAATTTCTAAATCTAGGTTTAGATAAGTTAAATATATCAATATTTTAAATTTTTGAAATCTTGAAAAATTTTCAAGCGCGGGCAGGATTTGAATCTGCGACATTCGCCATCTAAACTGGCACTTTTTTATCTGGGCTCCCGCGACTCGTCCAATGCCCGCCAAGTCGATGGCGAAAATTGCAGGTTCAATCCTCCACGCGCTTGACAATATTGCAAGCTATCGTAAATTGTATACCTAACACGGGAGTGTTTTAAAATTTGATATCCGACTACTGTATACTTTATATGAGACACTTTAGATTCTTAAAAAACAAATACAGCAAAAATAATTAGGCCCACGTGACCTTAAGCAAATCAATATATATATTATTTATTAATTATTACACATTACTAAGAAAATAATTGAAAAGGTAAGAATAGAAACAAATTTTACGGGCCTATCTTATTGTTACGTAGTTTGAAACATTTATTTGTTGATTTCGTGGCTAAGAAACAATTTATTTGCGTTATCTCGAAAACCATTTGTTCAGAAAATTCGGAGAAATTTGCTACAAATAAAGCAGTTACACTTCCAACAAATGGACCATAACCGCTTCCAAATGGTTGCCAATTAAAATTTTCGGTTAAGTCGAGTACTTTGGCGGAAGAAACACAATTCAAATGAAATTCGGAAGTCGTCTCTGAGCTTGTCAAGAAGTATTAGAACAAAACAAAAATGAAGGCACAGCCACAGGGCTGGCCAAGTTAGCCACACGGCATTTTACTTTACACTACCACCGCCAGTAAACGACGTTTGCTTGTATATGAAGTAAAAAACCGGCCAACGTAGGGGTCCGTACCATTATCTATAACAAAAATAACTGTCTAACTTTCGCGGTTCATGAGATACAGCCTCCATACAGTAATAGTTTTTTGTAAAATATTTACTTTATTGTAATTTTTGGTATTTGTTGTTATAGCGGCAATAGAAATACATCTTCTGTGAAAATTTCAACATATATCACGCCTTTATCTCTTGCAAGGTAGGCAGAGCGTAAACGGACACATACGCCACATCTGACCAAAATTTGAGGGTCATTCGGAAAATTATGTATCGCCATAGTGACAGGTTGTCAGCCTATCGCCTAAAATTGCAATACACACCCTCGAGTCCCTTCGTCGCCTTTTACGACACACACGGAAATGAAATGGGGTGATGCTATTCTAAGCCAGCATCACACGGCACAAAAAATTTCAACTGTCTAGGTATAGCGGTTCAGGAGATACAGCCTCGTAACTGTAGGACGGACGGACGGACCGACAGACGGACAGCCGAGACTCAGTAATAGGGTTTCCGTTATTACCCTTTGGGTACGGAACCCTAAAAAACGCAAAGGTGTTATTAACATGCAATAACATACAATTAACCAGACCTGAAACAACAAAGACTCCCCAAAAACCTATCCAGAATGAAAAAGTCACGTTGTACATATAATGTATTGTTGGTAGATTGTACTAAAATGCAATTCATAGTATTTCCACGAATGGAGGACTTTGAAAATCGAAATCTTATTTTGGTCCTTGACTATATTCAATATCACCTGCAGAAATTGTTTGACAAAATAAAGGGCAAATAAACAGATACGAAACATAATCGTTCGTTTTCCCCAACCCTTTTGTTGCAGGTACAGAATTGAAAATTGGAATTCGCCAGTCCGCCGAGAACAAACCATATTACCTTCAACAGCACCTCAGGGTATCAATTGCAGGGATCAATTTATACTGGTTTTCATGCAGTAAGTTACTATACCTAGTATAAAGGGTGAAATTTTTCTAGTGATTAATAGCGAAATATCAAGATGGGCTGGAGATTAGGAACAATTTTAACCAAGGAATATTAGGTCGAAATACAAACTAAAAAGTGGATCTCCCATACAAAGCCGATCAGCTGATTTAAGCAACTATATAACTCGTTTTTTTTGGCATATTCCATCCTATGTTTTTTGGGGAAAGTTGTTCCTCTCCGTCTTGAGTTTTCGCTATCGGTCAATAAGTAGTTTTTTTTTTCTTTTTTCTGGACAATTCACACAAACTAAGCAAAGCTTGTACTTATATACTTTTTTTTGTAAATAAATACATGTTATACATAGAAACCCTTCAGCCGGGTGTACCTAAACACCCAGACTAAACACAAATATCTGATAATGAGTTAACAAATATTTGTGTCTTGTGGGGATCGAACCCACAATCCTCGGCATAGCAGGCAGGGGTACTATCCGCTACGCCATCGGTCAGTCAATCAAGTTAAATTTAACCTTAAATGTGGGGTCCACATAAATGGGTAACTCAAAGTGCTGCTGATTCTACTCACGGATCGCACGGTGGATCCCATTTTCGCAAGCATTTGTTTTTATTGCGCAAATACTCTCTTGCTTACGTTTATGTTTACCGTTTGGAATAACTGGGAATCTTTTCGAAACAATTTCCTGCCTAGTTTAGTGTATGGTGTAATGAAATAGGTAACCTGGGTAACTTGGACCTGGATAAGTGAGAAAACCATATAACTGATACACTTAACTAGGTCCTAGCACTTTTGCATCGAATTACCTCTACAACTGAGAATTAATATTATCCTCATTATTTGAAATTTACTATTGATAATATTTTTCCATATTTACCTCCATAACTGATCCAAAAAACTTAATAGATAATCTCTGTGATTGTCTGGCCTGATGGCTTGAAGGAAACTAGATAGTACTCCTGCCTATTACGCCGAGGGTCGTGGGTTCGATCCCCACAAGACACAAATATTTGATAAGTCAATGACATCTTTAAATGAGTCATTTTTAATTAAGACCTCTTTACGTTAGATTTTTAATACACGCATCTGTATTTTATGGGCAATTTGGTTTATTTGCTTACAAATTTGAATCTTTAAATGATAAATTTTGAAATTACTAAGAGAGGACCTCTTTAAACGTACGTCAATATTATAATTATTAAAACAATATTAAAGATAATTACGAAGTCTATGTCCGTAAATGGGATAATTCTAATTTAAAAAACTCGCTCTATTTAAAGTGAGAAAAATTTATTACTGTACTCGTAAGATAGTACTTAGTTTGTTGCAGTGCAATATCTGAGCATGTAAGTAGACAATATTTTAAAACTTTCATACATACATAAATCACGCCTATATCCCTTATGGGGTAGGCAGAGCGTTAACGGCCGTTCAACGGATATTAACACCACGTCTGACAAAAGTTTGAGGGTCAATCAGATAACTGTGTATCACTATAGTGACAGGTTGTCAGCCCGTCGCCTAAAATTGCAATACACACCCTCGAGTCCCTTAGTCGCCTCTTACGACACCCATGGGTAAGAAACGGGTTGATGCTATTCTAAGCCGGCATCACACAGCAAAAAAACTTAAAACTTTCATGCTCCAGTAATTCTAGTGGCTCAGAACCCATGTCTATTAAGGAAGTTGCAAATGAAGGTACAGTAATGAAAATCGGAACTATTCGTCTTTAGACTAAAATAACCGATTTGCCCTGTAGTTGCGAAAAACAAAAAAAAACAGAGAGTAGTCACAAAATAGAGAATGTACAGAAGGATCACTCGGCCCTTTTTTCGATTATTTCCGCTTTCGGCAAGGGCTGCCACTGTTTTCTTACCGATTTTATTCAATGGAGTAGGTACCTTAACATACAGGGAGTAACAGAAAGGCTATATTAAGCCGAAAGGTGCTCATGAAACTGAACAACTTTCCCTATTTTCCCACTTTGACCTCCTTTCGGCTTGATATACCTTTCTGTTACTTCCTGTATTTACATTACATATACTACCTACATAGCATAATTATTATGAAATGGGGAATGACGAGTAGGTAGATATCTGCGCTGGGGCTGTTGAGACTGAGCATCAGGGAATTGAGGGTGTGTATTGCAATTTTAGGCGATGGGCTGACAACCTGTCTCTATGGCGATACACAATTTTCCGAATGACCCTCAAATTTTTGTCAGACGTGGCGCAAATATCCGTTTTTGCAGCCGTTTACGCTCTGCCTACCCCACAAGGGATAATAGACGTGATATGTGTATGTATGTACAGCAAAAATTAAAAGTTGATTTTATTTAAGTTTCTACTCAAATCACATTATCACATCGTATACTAATAAACCTTTTTGTTACCTATTTATATTTGTGTGAAGCCATTTTGCACGTCGTCCGCACCAAACGCGGTTGACTCTCGACTACAAGTGTGTTTGGATTGGTTTGGATTTCCTTGTAAACGGCGGCGTGTCAAATTGTGGAGCGTTTCGTGACGTTTGCTTGAAGTGAGCTCTCTGTATTCGGCGCGCAGCCGCCAATACTTACTTTGTGGAGTAGTTATGTCGTCATCAACTCTCCACAATCATTGGGCTACCACTATCACTACTTATACTGGGTGTAAGGGACGGTGTACCGAAAACTTTGCAGGCGTGATCAGACCATGAAACTGAACAACTTTTACTATGGAGCCTATGTTGGGAAACGAAATTTTTTTTTCGAGTTTCCATAGAAAGTCAGTCAGCAGATCGAGAATTTTGTATGGGAGGTTGAAAAATTTTTCTCGTTTACCAACATAGCTTCCATAGAAAAAGTTGTTCAGTTTCATGGTCTGATCATGCCTGCAAAGTTTTCGGTACACCGTCCCTTACACCCCGTATAGTTTATTTTTATATAGGTATATGTCATACGCAAATAATGAGGTGCCGTGTGATACCGGCTTAAAATAGCATCACCCCATTTCTTGCCCGTGGGAGTCGTAAGAAGCGTCTAAGGGACTCGAGGGTGTGTATAAGAATTTTAGCCGATGGGCTGACAACCTGTCACTATGGCGATACACAACTTTCCGGATGACCCTCAAATGTTTGTCAGACGTGGCGTAAATGTCGGTTCTATGCAGCCGTTTACGCTCTGCCTTCCCCGCAAGGGATTATAGGCGTGATATGTGTATGTATGTAAATAAACTTGCCGTATATTTAATTTTAGGTTTTATCTATATTTGGTTGCAATACAGAATATCACTAAATTGTTTAAAATGAATTCACACCTTATGTATGCTTAGATCTTTAACAGTAATACGCTACTGATTTTGATGCGGTTTTCTTTAATAGGTATAGTATAGCATTCAAAAGAAAGGTTTTTATGTATAATTTATGCCGTGAAGAGGTCTTTTATCCGCGGGAAAAGGTTAGCAGCGGGTGAAACTGCTGGGCGGGCCGCTAGTATTTTGATAAAATATAATTCTCGCAGGAAACTCATATTGTTTTACCTTCAAAGTATCCCTGGGTAGGTATCACAACAAACATGTGAAACAAACGCATTAAACCACTATTTCCGGGTTGATTTCAGTTTTATAACCTCTTTTATTAGCGTTCTGGAGCCCTAAGGTATAATTTTGAAACCTCATTACATTTAACAATTTTGCGTATCATTATGTGACCCTTTTTAGTAACTTGTGTTTGGTTTTTACTTCATCAAGCGATAAAAGTTATGGTTATTTTTTAAAAGGATTTTTTTGGCATAGGAGTATAATAAAAGATGTAGGAATTTCCATAAGTGACTATTTTCATATTTCACATTTTAAAGGCAAGTTATATTTTTGAAAACTTTTCAAAAATTATACCTAACACGGGAAGTGTTTTAAAAATTTGGTATTCAATTTATCGCGGGTTTTCATCGCTTAGACTACATTCAATCTGTAAAGATAGAATTAGTCGCCAAGTATTAGTTGAACTATCTCGGTAGATGAAGCCATGCCACGCGTTACTGGCATTAAAATACACTTGCAAAATTGGCGGGCCGGGAATGAGCTGCGGTAGCCCAGATGGAAGAGGCGTCGCCACTAGTAATGCGACTCGAAAATTTTGTAAGTTTTCAAAAATTGTATACCTAGCAAGTTATATTATTTTATGCGCTGGCCGTACAAACCACTCAATTAACACCTATCCTCTGATATGATTGCAGTACATTCTAGAAAAACAATCAAAAATTCTGCCACTATAAATCATGTAAATACCCAAAACATGAGTGTGTAAGTAGAAGAGTTCACCAAAAAATGCATACCACTCTTTTTTTCATTTTTGGATTTAAATTAATGCTTACGGCGCGTCACGATAAGTCGACAGAAGGTTTTTCAGGTCACCATGCCGCGGTGTTTGGTCAGGCCCTCGTTTGAGTTATAACCAAAGCTTACTTAAAAAGTATTCATGAGTAGAACTGTATCCCTTTTAAAATAAATACACGAAATGTGTTTTACTGTTGTTTTAACGTGTTTTACTGTTGTTTATAATAAATGTAAGTAGCGGTAAGAACTGGCGTGTCTCACAACGAAAGAGACAAATAAAAAAAAATTCTATCAATAGTCCTAAGACTCTTTTTACATATGAAAAGGTAATAAATATGTTTCTATAATCTATATTAAATTTACTTATATGAAAATAATACAAATACATTTATTTCGCATCACATCCAATCAATAAATTCAGCACAAAAAATATACAACATGAGCTGAAATGGCACAGCACACTGCTGGGTTTAAGCTTACCCCTAGTCAAAAATGGGTGTTCTTAAATATTTTATTTCATAGAAAGTAAGTAAGTAAGAATAGTTGAGTAACAAAATTAAATCAATGAGTAGACATTTTAATATGAAATAACACATTTTGTCCTTTTGGTGACTTTTATACCATACCACCATAATATAGCACGGTGGAATCTACGTAATATTAAATTTGCTCCAGAAACGCATTTGTAGCAGATTTTTCTTAAATTGATGCCGGCCCGCTTCATCACTCTTTTAGAACATGGTATCAAAGTTACTACATGCTCGGAAAAAGGGGAGTAATAGTACGTTTCTACTGATTTAATTTGATTCCCGAGGGAATGAGAAATTTTCCCACAGTAAAACGTTGCCTTTTCTAAGGTGTTTTTCAAAATCCGTTAAGTCGCTATCGCGTTATAAACAGATAAACAGACAAAATATCAAAAATTGTAGTCTGTTAACATAGTAAAAAGAAATATCTCGCTCATCTAAGAAGTCTGTAAGAACTTTGAAATACCTGTGAGCACTTTGCTAGAGAGAAAAAGCAACCACAGTCGGCCTAGCTTTTATACCATGAGCCGGGAGCTCGTAGGATTTTTCGTGTGCACAAATGCCGACTCGAAGAGCAGAAGCATGCTCGTTACACGTCATTAAGCGATACTTTACAGCAGACGGCCCTCGAGACTGGCTACCCCCTACCACCGTATGCTCGCCTGGTAGCGTAGGTAACGTAACTTTACTAGATCAGACCAAAAAATGTGAGATGTACCTTACACGCAAGCTAGACGGCGAGACCCAGTGGTCCCAATTCTACGTTTTATTCATTTAAAGTTTCTTAAGCTAAAATCACTAAATTATGCTTTCAAAAATAATAATTTCAAAAATTAAGTGTGGTTATTCCACAAAAGCTTTACTTTCGGAAGTAGGCATTTGTTACGAATATATTTTAATTTTTGACAACGATATCTTTACTTAATTTGTTTTAACTTCAAAAAATACAGAACTAAGAAACAAGTTGAAAAAATAACTAATAAAACACATCCACAGTCTCTGTGCCTCTGTGCCTCAGTATGAGAAATGTCATAGCAACCTATGAAAAAATATTAGTTCACTTTTTGCCCACGCCTTTTCTCTTTACGCACATAATTTATTTAAAATATGTATGGAAAGAATTATACTTTTATACATACATACATAAATCACGCCTATATCCCTTACGGGGTTGGCAGTGCGTTATACACCACGAAAAAGTATTTCTCTCCCAGTGCCACATTTAACCTTCCGACCCGGTGCCATTCTAGAAAATTCTTATCCGATGCCACTCTAGCACCTTCTGATCTGGTGCCATTCTAGATTTTGCATACGCAGTGACACTCTAGGAGCTACTAACTGAATTGATGCCACTTTAAACACTCCAATCTGACCGAAAATCACACAGATAACTCACAAACATTTCAACCATTTTAAGTAGGTTTGACAGTACTATTTATCATAAAATTCTTTTTACATTATAATCTTTAAAAATCCAGTAGTGCTATATCTGTGTCTTCATTCGTAGCGTGATTTTTGTCAGACTCCCAAACGCATGCTACATTAAATGAAATTACGCCGCGAGCCTTAATTATAACGAAAAACATGCCATGCATTAATTAATAGTACTTAAACGTAGTATTTTCATAAAATTTCAAAAATATTCCCGTGTAGCCGGCAGGCTTAGAACCTCATTTTGTCCTATGGTTGTTATAAAAAGTGACAAAGGGATTGATTTGGAAATGGAATAGGCACCAGTAGCTCTTGCAGTGAATAACAACACCCAGTATAACATCTTGCACTATGTAGAAACTGAAATAGAAATATTTTTATTTGCATTAATCATGGTAGTCAAGATTACATTGGTTTTATTAAATCACATTTTTCGACAATTAATTAGCATGCAATAGTAGTTTATGCAATAATGGGGGTCATTAGAATGTGAGTGTCTGTTTATGAGTGACAATAGATTGACACGAGCATTCTAATGCCTAATTATATGCAGTTGCATACACTATTTTATCTACACTCTAAAAAATTAACTCAGTTGAACACTTTTCCAAACGTCCGCACTGGCGATTGCAAGGCCCGATACATGGTCAAATTCAATACGAGAACGTAATATGGCTTGATATGAATTTTTGAAGATTCTTTACTAACAGTTGTTTAGATGTCGAGTCTCAACAGCAAATAACTAAACAACTGAACAACACTGAACAACATCGAAATAACATCTGAACAACAACTAATCAACATCTGAACAACAACTGAACAACAGCTGAACAACATCTCAACAACAACAGAACAAAAACCTATTAAAACAACTGAACAACATCCGAAAAATTACCGTACAACAACAACTGTCAGGTGCGGCGGAAGATAGCGATTTGAGTATTGGAAAAAAAAACTTCGTTTTATTTCTCAACTTTATCGTATTAAGAGTTTTCTCATTAAGTCATTACGCTTCTGTAATTTATAGTAAACCCTAGTTTTTATAGGCAGAATGCATAAAGTAGGTCATTATGCATCTGTTTTCGAATTCATAATTCGAACATTATGAGACGAGTGTAGATAAAAGTAGTTATGTATTACCAACCCGCCTGCCAAGCTTGCTTAAAACATTCCATACATGGAGTCTGCAAGGCATACACTATATGCCACGCAACTGCCCCCAATAAGGTGGGGCCCAAGGCCAACAGAACTTTACCATATTGTGGCTGTTGATAATACAATTTGCTGGGTAGCTATTTGTTTCTGGAAACTTCTAATAGGCAAAACAGAGACCAACTTCATTACAAATCTAATAATTAGGCAGATATCATATTGTTTCTCTTTTATTTTTCGGATAAAAAAAAAACAATACATATCTTTAAAATATGCACCCATTTAAGGTCCCTAATTAGTCAATGAATGCAAATAGTCAACTTGCACAGTAAACCTGTATCCATCCCATGGAGGACATTCTAATCTCCACTTGTCTGAAAGGAAAAAAAGCCCAAAAAAGTTAATTAATTACGTATGCAAATTGTCGAAAAAGTCGTGCTGGAGCGAAGACTCTTCCACTGTGCTCTAAAAATTAATTCTTCTCTATCAAGCTTCTCTATCGCATCCCATTTAGAAACAATGAAACAAAATTAAGGATCTTAAAAGCCTAAAGACCTCGAGGTAGAGCTGGAGGTTCAAAAATCTTTTCAGTAAGGTAATCCATTGAGTACCAAATTTTAAAACACTTCCCGTGTTAGGTATACAATTTTTGCGAACTTGCAAAATTTTTTCGAGTGCGGGATGGATTTGAACCTGCGACTTTCGCATTACTAGTGGCGACGCCTCTTCCATCTGGGCTACCGCAGCTCATTTCTTGCCCGCCAATTTTGCAAGTGTATTTTAATGCCAGTAACGCTTGGCATGGCTTCATCTACCGGGTTAGTTTTGCAACTAATAACCGGCGACTAATTCTATCTTTACAGATTGAATGTAGTCTAAGCGATGAAAACCAGCGATAAATTGAGTACCAAATTTTAAAACACTTCCCGTGTTAGGTATACAATTTTTGCGAACTTGCAAAATTTTCGAGTGCGGGCAGGATTTGAACCTGCGACTTTCGCATTACTAGTGGCGACGCCTCTTCCATCTGGGCTACCGCAGCTCATTTCTTGCCCGCCAATTTTGCAAGTGTATTTTAATGCCAGTAACCACTTTATCGCTGGTTTTCATCGCTTAGACTACATTCAATCTGTAAAGATAGAATTAGTCGCCGGTTATTAGTTGCAAAACTAACCCGGTAGATGAAGCCATGCCAAGCGTTACTGGCATTAAAATACACTTGCAAAATTGGCGGGCAAGAAATGAGCTGCGGTAGCCCAGATGGAAGAGGCGTCGCCACTAGTAATGCGAAAGTCGCAGGTTCAAATCCTGCCCGCACTCGAAAATTTTGCAAGTTCGCAAAAAGGTAATCCATTTTTATTAACTCTATTTCGATTGACTTAACTATATACATACAAACATCAGCCTATTGCAGCCCACTGCTAGATGTAGGCCCCCTATCAAAGTCATTTTACTAAAACCGAATTTAAAGATGTACCAAAAATAAATACTATGAAATTTCATAAATATAAGTAAAAGGGAGAACTATCCCATGAATTCTGCATATCTTTCTACAAAAATGTTGGATCATTCACAAAAAAACCTTAGTTAGCTAAGACGTAATTTAGAATAGCCTAAAAAAAATTAACATTGTTGTTATTTGTTTGTTAATTTCAATTGTTGGTCAAGATAAAAGCTGGACCTTGAAATAATTCTACACTATTTTGGTTTTGGGTTTAGGTGCATAATGGATTTGGAATTGGAGCATTCTATGAAAATGACAAGCACAGGACACTCAAAGCAGTTAACCTAAAAGCAGATCTAAGAGCATTACTATGTTCTACACTCTTTTTTATTGCTTTGTATTTTAAGCGTTAGGAGGTTCAACCATTCTGTCTTATGCTGTACTTTGGTTGCTATTTTCGAGGAATACTCCAATTTTACAAAGTTTTGGAGCATTTCAGAAGAACCCAGGGCGAGTGCACAGGACGACATAATGAGATTGTACGAGCCAGGTACAATCGTGATTAAATCATTGCGATGGAAAATTTTAAGGCGAGCTTTTTTTGTAAAATTTTAAAAGATTTTACGTGGTTTACGTTTGTTCAGTAAAAAGTAGGTAGCCTTTTAAATTTATTCATCCATCTTTCTAATGTATAAACAAATAT
Source organism: Tuta absoluta (assembly GCA_027580185.1). Classification (NCBI taxonomy): domain Eukaryota; kingdom Metazoa; phylum Arthropoda; class Insecta; order Lepidoptera; family Gelechiidae; genus Tuta; species Tuta absoluta. The sequence continues at coordinate 5,626,638 of JAQAHW010000004.1, forward strand.
TTATCTTTTTAATACTTTAACTAAAAGTAATTTAGGTAAAATTAAGTATAATTTAAGAATGTTTTTTTACCCTTATGATCAATAAAGCAGTTATGACAACAATAAAACTGTTTTACACTTGATGACGAAATCATTAGTAAACTAGTTGGCCTCAATTCGGGATGTACATTCTCTTAACTTCCCCTATCCTTTTCTTTACCTATTTAACGGAAGGACAGCACTTATCTATGGTAAGTTAAGAAAATGTATATTGAGGGCTGTAACTTTCTTAACGTATCGTCTATGTTTTTTTGCTTCGAACATAACGATAAAACACCTACTAGTAAAAAGCGGCGCAATAGTACTTTTCCAGTAATTTATATTATTTTCCGAGTGAATGAGAAATTTTCCCGCAGTAAAAACTAACCTTTGTCCTTTGTTAGGTTATTATCTATGCTTATGTAATATTATATCATGATCCGTTTAGTTATTTATGTGTGATGGATTCACAGATTTACATATAAGTTATACAAAACGAAAATTTTGTTTGTACATACCTTTGACCGTCATTATCTTTATAATATGTATAGATATAGACGGGCAAACCAAATTTTATTAAAATAAATTAGAGCAAATTATTCAGTAAATGAATGTTTTAGTTTATAAGATAGTTAACCAACCAATCTCCTTAAGGGTATTAGATTCACTTGTGGGTTCCCAATGCTCTTCGGCACCCTAAATATTTAACAAATCGGTAGTAAGTTTAGGGCGGGCCCTGACCACACTCCCTTACACTGGCGGAAGCTGGGAGCTTTCAGTCTCCGTAGGTATTAAGCCCCTTAAGGACTTAGTTCCAGGTTTCGAGGTGATTCTCGTTACTGCAGCTATGTTTGGTATCCATGACTAAATATTTAAACAAATCGGTTGTAAGTGTAGGGGGGGCCGTACCGGAAGTGAGGAGCATTCGGTTTCCGCAGGTATTAGGCCCCTTAAGGACTAAGTTCTAGGTTTCTACATAATTCCCGTGACTGCAACTATGTTTATTATCCAAAACGTAAATTGCCTGAGTGATACGGATGACTTATACTATACGTGGTGTAAGGGAGAGCCCTCCGAATACTGATAGGGTGCATACAGAAAATGCTACTGAATAACTTTCCCCTTGAAACATATAAGAGGTAACGACAAAAAACAAACGACGTCCATACAAACTCACAATCAGCTGACTGCATTTACCGTGTTAGGTATATTTTTTTTAGAAAACTTGCAAAGTTTTGAACCTGAGAATTTCGCCATCACCACATATACATACAAATTATGTAATGCGACATAAAAAAATAAAAGACTGCGAATGAAAAAGCCCTCTTTGAAAGATATTTAAGTAGGTTAAGTTTATTTTGGCGGTAAGGTATTGAAATGAACCAGCATTAACGAGAACAACATTGATGTTGTTGTGTTGTGTGTGGCCGTACAGGAAAATTACTTCATAGTCAGAATTATTAAAAAGTTTTGGTTACTTAGCTTTCATTTAAGTAAATGAAGGATTATTACGCAGTTAACTTGGATGGAAAATATTCTAACATCATACTCATTACTCGTACTGCCTTTTCTTTTATAAATGGGTACCAAAGAAACGTAAAATTTACTAAACTACGCCGGTTTAGCTACCCGATGTGGCTCCTACCCTCTGTATCTATACCATTTTTCTCTGTTCTGTGCACTTCACAAATAAGGTTAAATAAGTACTGAAAAATTCCTACAAGAAATCCTTATTTATTTATTTATTTATTTATTTAACTGTTTATTGCACACAAGATAAAACACAGAACAATTACATTAAAGAAAAACAACACAACAGGTACTACTTATTTCTAAAAAGAAATCTCTTCCAGCAGTCCTACGGTAGAGAGATAGCATAAGGTAAGGCTGATAAATCGTGCACAATTAAATTAATGAATATAGTTAAATGAAAGTTTACTTAATATACTAATATATATCTATATTATATATACCTAACACTAATAATACATATATATATATATATATATATAAATACGACTAATACGAACTAATTAGACAGTGAAAGGTAATGCTCTTTTACTCTTTTCTTGAAGACTGAGAGTGAAGGGCTGTCACGTACTGTGTGAGGGAGGGAGTTCCACAATCTGGCCGCATGCACAGTGAAAGAATAACTGTAGAAGTCGGAGTGGTGGATCGGAATTGAAAGAACGGACCTTACATGTGAGCGACAAGGCTTGTCCTGTGGTCGGGAAAAATTAAAACGTTCTTGAAGGTAAGAAGGAGAAGTAGGGCTGTGAAGAATATTAAAAAGACAAGAAAGCACATGAGCATTTCTGCGAAGTCGGATAGGAAGCCACTTGAGTTGGGAACGAAACTGCGAGACGTGGTCGTACTTGCGTAAGCCGAAGATAAATCTAATGCACAGGTTTTGGAGACGCTCGAGTTTGTTCAACAACTCTTCAGTGGCATCCAGGCAACAAGTGTCAGCGTAATCAAAAAGGGGGAAAAGAAGTGTTTGCGCGAGAGTGATTTTAGTTTTCAGAGGCAGGAAATTTTGGAGGCGCTTCAGCGAGTGAAATGAATAAAACACTTTCCTACTCACGTCATTTACCTGAGCAGTCCAACTAAGGTTGTGGTCCAGTAGCACACCCAGGTTCTTAGCAGTCTTGGTATAGGCAATTGGTGTTCCATTATAAGAGACAGTTGGGATACTAGTTTGATCGAATTGCCTACACATATACGAGCTACCTATCAACATCGCTTGCGACTTTTTGGGGTTAACTACAAGACCAAAAGTTTCAGCCCAGGTAGCAATCCTTTTCAAGTCATCGTTGATAGCTGCAGTGGCACTAACGATATCGTCAGAAATAAAATGACGATATATCTGCAAATCGTCTGCGTAGAGATGAAAACTAGAGGCGATCACAGATGTAACTGTGTTAATGAAAACAGAAAAGAGAAGAGGTGAAAGGACGCCACCTTGTGGAACACCCGCAGAGAGATCACGCCATTCAGAGAACACCTCATCAGAGCGGATCCGCTGCGAGCGACCCCGAAGATATGAATCGAACCAAGCTATTGCCGAGGGTGAAATGTTAAGGGAGCGAAGTATGGCAAGAAGAACATCATAGTCAACAGAGTTGAAGGCGTTACTAAAATCTAGTAAGATAAGAATAGTCAAAGACTTGTTCTCCATAGCAAGTCGAATGTCGTCAGTTACTTTAAGAAGTGCTGTGACTGTGCTATGACCAGCGCGAAAACCAGATTGAAACGGAGATAAAAGATTGTGTGATGTTATAAAGTCGGCTAGTTGCTTGTGGACAATGTGCTCGAGGACTTTGGAAAGGAATGGTAATATGGAAATGGGGCGGAATTGGAAGAATGACGTGGGATTGGAAACTTTAGGGAGAGGAATGACATCAGCACGTTTCCATGCCGAAGGGAAAGAACTCATTGCCAAGGAAAAATTGAAAATGTGTGTAAGTATTGGTAAGAGTTCGGTTAGGATAAAGGAGATCATACGGGAGGATAGCTCATCATTGCCCACAGCAGTAGATGTGATGGATAGGATATGCTTCTTAACATCCTCCTCGGCAACAGCATTAAAAGAGAAAGAAGTGCATTGTGGAAGTGGTTTGCTGTTTATGTTGGCAATTGTTGTAGACCTTACAATGTCACTTAACATAACAGGTGGCAACGAGAAATGAGCGTTAAGTGCGTTTAAATCAACGGCTGCACCACCAGAAGTATCTGGCGATTTACCAATGCCAAGCGACCGTAAAAATTTCCAAACCTGCGAAGGATTGCAGTTATCTATAGAATCGTGAATGTGACGTCTTTTCGCAACTCTACACAGACGACTACAGCGATTTCGGAGAACTTTGTACTGATTCAGATTATTCTCAGTGGGTCGCTTCCTATACCGCTTTTTAGCTCTGTCACGCCTTGCCATCAGATCAAGAATTTCCTTTGTTAACCAAGGTGTAGGAGCATGTTTTAATCTAACCCTTTTGACTGGTGCATGAATATCATACAGTTGGAACATGATAGAGTGAAGCAATTTAATCTTGAGGTCAATATCGTTAGCAGTAAGCACTGGTCCCCAATCAATACTTGAGGCATCTCGCCTCAACGCCTCCAAATCAATGCCTCTAAAACTACGGATAAGCATAAACTTGGCTTTGCGCTTAGGTGGTCGAATTTTAAGAGAAAGAAAAATCAAATCATGATAGGAGAAATTGGCAGGAAATTGACCATGAGCAGCAATTTTATCGGAAGAAGAAGTAATTAACAGGTCGAGAAGAGAAGGAATGCAGTTTGGAAAATGATGCGTTTCTGAAAGAGGGAGAATCTGCAGGTTAACCGCGAACAAGAGTGAGCGTAGCTTCTGTGCACGAGCGTCGTTCTTGATGAGGCATGTATTGAAGTCACCTAACAGAAGAGTGTGATCGTAGTTAGGGCAGTAAGTTCCAAGAAGATTCTCCAACGAGTTGAAGTAATCTATCTGGAGAGACGGACTATAAAAAACCGCAACCAACACTTTCCTGTGGTGCAACGTGATTTCAATAAATAGATGCTCTGCCGAATGTGAGTACTGGCTCGGCGATACGCTGATAACATTATGCACGATATCAGCGCGCAGGTAGATGGCGACACCACCGCCACCCTTGCCCGTGCGGTCATTCCGGATAAGCTTGAATCCGGGAAGAGAAAACTGAGAAGAAGGCAGAGATGGTTTTAAGAAAGATTCAGAAACTAGAACTGCATCAACAGTTGTATTGCTAAAAGAAGCCAGTAAGTCGTTATAATGGCCAGGAATACTTTGAGCATTTATATGACAGACATTAAAATTGTTTTTGAACGGAGAGAATACAGCATTAATCTGGTCATGAACAGACAGAAGTGCAGAACTATCACCATCACTATCAGCACTAGATAAATGTTCAGTCGAAGAAGAGCAAGAGAAAAAGCTTTCATCCAATACATCATCCATATAGTACCTAGTAATAAATTATTATAATATACATACATATAAATAAATAATAAAAAAAGAATAAAAACTGTAAAACAAATATATATATACCAAGAATAAACAGTTAAGCAGATGCAAAACTGTGCTACCCTCAGCGTATCAACACTATCCGTGGTGTGGTGATAGATCCTTCTTTAATACAATGAAATATGTATTAATTTTGTTTGTGTTCATTTGTATGCAGTACAGATATTACGTTTATTTAATTTATTTTGATGCTATTCTAAGCCGGCTTCACACTGCAACTTCGAAAATTCATCATTCTGAAAAAAAATATTAAGTCGGCAATGAACACCAGAATATTATATCTTATATGGTATACCTACTACCTATAATGAATACAATTTAATGTATATAACATTCACAATTAACAGGTAAGAACATACCAGTTGAAATCACGATTTAACACTTTTTTAGCTTAATTAAGGCTAAATGCCACCTTAAGCCCCTTAGGAGTCGGGCTATAATTCACGTGGTACCAAAGGCGTAGGACGTAATTAATTTTCTGGGGATTACGGTACAAATACCCGGCTAAGGAAAGGGCCGGCTGACAACCTTGCGGAATTAAGCAAAGTAGGTAAATAAAATTAAAGTCCGACAATGTTGCTTGTTAACTCGGAGAATGTCATGGATACAAGACAAGAGTGAAACCACTTTGTTTTTTGTATGTATTTTAGGAGTGATGATCAGGCCAGTAGGCCAACTAACGACTGTGGAGAAAAGGAAAGCGAAGTTGCGACCAGGGGAACGACTGTGCCAACTTTTTTTACGACTGGGCTCTTCAATTTTAGCTCCTGGGGATTCGAAACCAACACCTGACTCATTTATGAGTTTATGTGGTTGTTCCGACAACCAGAGACTGAATCGACACAAATTTATTATTGTAATCTACCTACTAATAAATGCGAAGTTGGCAATCAAATGCCAAAACTGATCGAGATGCATACTGGGCTGTACGCCGAACTTCGATGTAGAGATCAAGATAAGCCAGGCAAGTATTTCCGACTTACGTAAGACGTTGCAAGAGGAATAGTTAGTCTCAGATACAGAGCGAATATTAAGGTAGACATTTCTTTGGTAGAAAATTATGGGGTGAATTTTTACTAGTGCTCGATAGCGAAAACTCAGATCAGATCAGGCTGGTGATAGGGAACAACTTTCCCCAAGGATCATAAAAGTTGGAAAATTTAAAAATATATTTGTACGTCCCATACAAAAATGCCGGTCAGCTTATTTAAGTTACTATGGTAGCTCGTAATATTTTTGTCTTATGTTCCTTGGGGTAAGTTATTCCTACTCACCAGCCTGTACGCTATTTTCAGTATCGGTGATTAGTAACCCTTCACCCTATAGTAAATACAGGGAAAAAATTGCTATGTAGGTATATGATATGCCGTGTGATGCCCACTTAGAATAGCATCACCCTAATTGCTACAGGTGTCGTAAGAAGTGACTAAGAGATAAATTTACCCAGGGAATGGGCAGCAGAGTTTCCTGTGACTGGAAAATCTTGCACTGTGCTCACTAATTCGTTTGCCAAACGAGGTGGGCATAAAAAACCCCTCGTAAGGGGGAGGCCCATGTCCAGCATTGACAACAGTACGGCTGTTAATGTTAATACCAATGTTGAGTTTGTTTACAAAAAGTTAAGTCCTTATCATAATGAACTATATCAGTATTTTCCAGGCTTACTTTGGCGATTCTCTCACGACAACGTCGTGTCGTTCCATTTTTTTAACGCAACATAGCCATAGCCTTTAGTTGTGTTGGGTGGGCTCTTCCTACATTATTATTAGCTCTGAGTAGTTAGTTCGTCGGAGTTTGTTCAATCAATCGCATCTCGATGGATTGTGTTCAGTTGGCAACCGACTTCCTGGAGCTGTGCGCCCGCCAACTTATTCTTTGACTTGCCTTGTTTCATTCTCAAAACCATAGAAGTTTGTGGTCCTGACATTACTATGGTTTACTTACACGTTTTCTTCTTACTTTGTCTGTTAACATTACATTGGATATCCAGTATTCATACTTCACTTAATAGTATAAAATGAAGTCGCTCCCCGTGTCCCGATGTATGGTTAAAGCTTTAAAAGTACGCATTGGATTTTGATGCGTTTTTCTATGATAGATAGAATGATTCAAGGAAAAGGTTATTATGTATAATTCTGTTGTAAATACTTTTTGTAAATACTGAGACACCCTGGCCACTATATATTTTTATATTTATGTTTGTCAACTATGACACAAAACAAAACTGTTACTCTAATAAAATATTCTGTTGATGATACATCAAACAACTTAGTTTACTTCCATGATCTCAAATTTCCTTTCGGAAATTTAACAGGTTATGGGCCCAGAGCCCCTCTAACCTAAGTTGTGTAAGAATATATAATTTGGTACGAGTGCTATGGAGGGTGACACCCAAAACCCTTCATCGGCAGGACAACTGCCGGCACCAGCGCAACCTACAGCTACACCTAGTGGACAGCAGCCTTTCCCGATGGCACAACAGATTGGGGTGCCCACGATTGAGAAACTGGAGGGTGCCAGAAACTTCACCAGCTGGAGTTTCTCGATGAAGAACGTACTCGTCGTGAGTGACATGTGGGATTTTATAGAAAGTCCCGCACTTATGATGCAGCAACTTGGAGACATGCAATTCAAGCGGCTTGATGCAAAAACAAAGGCAAAAATATGCTTATCAGTAGCAACATCGGTGTACCCTGTGATAATGAGCTGCACCACCGCCAAGGAAACCTGGGAAAAGCTACAAGCAGCTTATGCTGACAGCGGCCTTCTACGGCGCCTGCACCTACTTCGTAAACTCTTCAATACAAGACTGGAGAACTGTACTAGCATGGACGAATATGTTAACGGAATCCGCAGCACGCAGCAGCAACTAGCGGAAATAAAGGCTCCCGTCAATGATGAGTTTGTAGGAGTTATAATGTTAACTGGTTTGACTGAAAAATATAACCCTATGGTAATGGCATTGGAAGGATCGGGAACTAAAATCTCTTCGGACTCCGTAGCTACATTGTTACTGAAGGAGGACCAGCGGCCATCGACCTCGACGAAAGACAGTGCTCTGTATACATCGAAGCCTACGCCTGCGTCCAAGACTACGCCTGTGCCCCCGCGCCCAAAGCATGTGTGCACATTCTGCAAGCGACATGGACACGTCGTCTCGGAGTGCCGGAACCGCAAAAAGAAGAATAAGGCTAATTTCAGTACACATGTTACACTTTATTCATCTTTTCATTCTTCCAAAAACCCATCCCATTGGTTCATAGATTCTGGCGCAACATCTCATATGTGCAATAACATACAATCATTCAGCAATTTTTCTCCCCAGTCAGACACAGTAACCGTAGCCAACAACCAGCAGATTTTAAGCGAAGGAACAGGTACAATTTGTGTAAATAGCGGCAATATTGACAAAATTTCTAACGCCCTATTAGTACCACAACTTTCGGCTAATTTATTATCTGTTAGTTCTATGGCAGGGAAGGGCTATGCTACAGTTTTTACTAGTTAAGGTGCTCAAATCTATCTCGAAAAAGGGCTCAAAATTTCGGGAACAGTAGTAGCAACAGGGCAAAATTATAAGGGCATGTATAAATTAGATATTTCTGAGCCACAACAACAAGCACAGCTGACAAATGTCAGAAATGAAACAGCTGTTCTGTGGCATAGACGCCTCGGACATCTCAACGTCAAAGCGATGTCTACTCTGAAAAAGAGAACGAATGGCATAAACTGTCAAATAGATAGTTCGGGTTTAGATGAAACAGGATGAAACCTGAATTCCTTGCCTTCAAGGAAAATTAGCAAAAAGTCCATTCAAAATGTCGAAAAGTAAGTCTTTCAAAAAGTGTGAGCTCATTCATTCCGACCTTTGTGGACCAATGAGTACACATTCATGGGGTGGCGCGCTCTACTTACTTACTTTCACAGATGACTTTACGCGCAAAACTTTTGGCTACTTGCTAAAGTCAAAAAGTGAAGTGTTTTTAGTGTTTTCAAAGTTTGTCGAATTCAAACAACTTGTAGAAAACCAAACAAACGAAAAAATTAAAAAGTTTCGTTCCGACAACGGTCGTGAATTTGTAAACGGGCCGATGTCTACATTTTTAAGGGAGAATGGAATTATCCATCAGACCTCTGTAGCCTACAACCCTCAGCAAAACGGCGTCGCTGAACGGGTTAATCGGACGATTTTAGAAAAGGCCAGAGCAATGTTGCACGACGCAAAGCTCCCAAAAGCTTACTGGGGTGAGGCAGTAAATACAGCAATTCACCTAAAAAATCTTTCGCCCACCCAAGCTTTAAAAAATAAAATACCTGACGAACTTTGGTACGGGAAACGACTTGATGTGTCTCATCTACGTGTTTTCGGCTGTGAAGCGCATTCTTTTATTCCAAAAGAAAAACGCAGCAAACTGGACTCGAAAACCCAGTCTTGCATTTTTGTTGGATACTCAACTGAGACTAAAGGCTATCGCCTTATAGATCCTCGCAACCCACGAGCGATCATATTGTCACGGGATGTAGTCTTTATTGAAGACAAACTTGGAGTTACTGAACCACAGCAACCCACCACCCCTAACAACAGTCTCACTTACGATTTAATTGTTAATACAAGAGTAGACCAACAGGAAACACAACCGCCTACGACACAACAGCCAAGTCTTCCATCACCTCTCATCTCAGATGTTCCAGTCCCACGTCCTAACTCTGAAATACCCCCTCAAAACACTGAACCCCAGCCACAGCCTCTACCACAAATAGATACATCTGCGACTGCTGAACCGGCATCACCAGAGTATCTGTCAGCTACTTCTGAACCAGATGAACCCGTTCTTCCTGAAGTTCCTACTGAACCTGAACGCAGATACCCTGTCCGTGTAAGGAATCCTCCTGAACGCTTCGGATATCTCACCTCAGACCTGGAACCCGAATCTTTTAAAGAAGTAACGGATCATGAAGAGAAGGAAAAGTGGTTAGAAGCTATGCATGCTGAATACGATTCCCTAATAAAAAATGGAACCTGGGTTCTCGTCGATAGACCCTCCGGCAGAAAAACGATTAAATGCAAATGGGTATTTAAACTAAAAAAGGACACTAGTGGCCAAATAACGAAATACAAAGCCAGACTAGTAGCAAAAGGCTTCACCCAAGTAGCAGGGATTGACTACAGTGAAACTTTTGCACCAGTCGCTAGACTGTCTTCAGTGCGACTATTATTGGCTTTTGCGGCTCAACGTGGACTTCAAGTTGACCACCTAGACGTGGAAACTGCATTTCTAAATGGGGACCTCGATGAGGAAATTTATATGAAACAGCCAGACGGCTTCTCCACTGACCCAAAGGGCAAAGTATGCCTACTCAAAAAGGCTCTATATGGCCTTAAACAAGCTCCACGACAATGGAACTTGAAAGTCTGTGAAGCCATGAAAAAACTTGACCTGCAGCAAGCTTCTAACGAGCATTGCCTGTACTACAGACGCGACGGAAACGACCTACTTGTAGTAGCTGTATTCGTCGACGATTTCTTTATTCTCTGTAGTAACGACAGCATGAAGGACGACCTTAAGCTCGGCTTAAAGAAACTATTCGTGGTCAAAGACCTTGGTCCTGTCAAAGACTGTCTTGGAATGCGTGTTGTCCAGAAACCCGGCAACATATCTCTCGATCAAACCAATATTTGGTTTCGAGAAAGTGATAGAGAAGTTTGGTATGACTGATGCCATCCCTGTCTCAACGCCCATGGAACCAGGTATGAAGCTCACAATCCCTGATAAGGATGATGAGAAACCCGATTTGCCATACCAACAGCTTATTGGTTCTCTAATGTACATTGCAATAGGCACAAGACCAGATATATCCTATGCAGTATCTTATCTGAGCCAGTTCAATGGACATTACGGGGAGGTGCATTGGAAAGCTGCCAAACGAGTTTTAAGGTATCTTAAAGCAACTAAGGACCTAAAACTAAACTTTAAAAATGGTGACGGTTATCCAACCGGCTATGCTGACGCCGACTACGCCAGCAACGTAGTAGACAGACGCTCATACACGGGGTACGTTTTCAAGATGTGCAGTGCTGCCATCTCTTGGGAATCTAAGAAACAGCGCACCCCTGCACTGAGTACCACAGAGGCCGAATACATGGCCCTAGGCGAAGCCTGCAAAGAGGCCATCTATCTCCGCACACTTATCAAAGAAGTCTACAACGTCATACAGCCACTCACCATTCATACAGACAACCAAAGCACAATCAAACTCACTCGCAACAACACATTCCATGCACGCACAAAACACATCGACATTAGACATCACTTCATACGCCTACTCTCAGAACAGGACTACATAATCACATACATACCAACACACAACATGATCGCAGACATCCTCACCAAGCCTCTACCAAAACTCAAACATTGTAAATTTTCATGTTCATTAGGTTTAGGCTAGGATTCAGATCATGGTTAGGTATGTAAATAGTTCTCTAGGTTTAGGTGTATATACAGGTTGAAGTTTTTTTTGGTGAAGTGTATATACAGGTTGATGTATTTTTTTTGTTTGTGTATAGTTTTTAATTTTGTGTTGTGTTATCGTGTGTTTGTTTATAGTGATCTTTGATATGTCTTATCTTAGTTTTATACAGGTACAGGGTGCCCCATTACGGGGAGGTGTTGTAAATACTTTTTGTAAATACTGAGACACCCTGGCCACTATATATTTTTATATTTATGTTTGTCAACTATGACACAAAACAAAACTGTTACTCTAATAAAATATTCTGTTGATGATACATCAAACAACTTAGTTTACTTCCATGATCTCAAATTTCCTTTCGGAAATTTAACAAATTCAAACAGGGAAAAGGTTTCTTTCCGCAGGATAACGATTAGCAGCAAGTGAAACCACTGGGCGGGCCGCTAGTAATTTATAAATCGGAAAGTCTGTGTGTATGTGCAAATGTATGTTCGTAACCTCTTCACGCTCAAACGGCTTGACGTATTTGGATGAAATTTGATGGACATGGAATAACAGATAGGCTTATTTTTACCGGAGGACAAATCATTCGCACAAGAAAACCAAAATACAGCTGCCGGTTAAACATTTGCACCCAAATCTAGTACAATATAAAACTTGTTGAAATGACACCAAAGTACTGTAATAATTTTCAGCTGGTAAGCAGCCTTGATGCAATATTGATGTATTTGGGTTAAAGTGTTATGGCCCATAAACTACATTATGCACTATTCCTACCTTCTGTCTCATCAATAATAGATTTTCGGACAGCGGCCATCCATGCGGAACTGCTTCACGTACAACACGGTCCAAAACAAAAGGTCATTTAGCCGCGTATCTTTTTTCCATGCGAGCCATAAATATTCAAATCTCATCGTAAAACGTGATGGTCTGAACGCTTTGCACGAAACTAGTATGGGTACTTGCATAAACAAAGCGCAGACCCTCGTATCCGTGGGTCACCTATGTAAGGGGCCATAAAATTCTTTGCTTTCCACGTTGCCAAACGGAGGCATCATAAATATGTATAGTGAAAATCAAGCATGCGTCGCGTATAAAACGCCACCGAAAATGCGATCTCGTGAGAGTCGGTACCATCGATGTATGAGTGTCTGGAAACTGTTTCAGTGTTTTAACCTAAAATCCAGCTAAACTTCAAAATGCAAACCTGAATAGTAGCACTGCCCTGATGGCGAAGCGGATTGACCTCCTTCATGCTACGCCGATGGTCGTGGGTTCGATATCCACAAGATACAAATATCTCATTTTCAGACACTTGTTAGTCTTAGTCTTTTTAATGTATAAAATGTATTTATTTAAAGTACTAGCTGTTACCCGCGGCTTCGCCCGCGTACTCATAGAGTTTTATTAATTAGTTGTGTATTCTAAACGACACATCGTAAGGCGAACAACTGTGTAAACTGGGAGGGCACTAAAATCACTATTCACCGATACACAGACGACACTACACTGGAATGGTTCACTTCCTTGAAAAAGTATATAATTTGTGGTACCTGGGCGCTACCATCACTAATACAGGCTATTGTAAAATCAAGTAATGAGGCGCAAGAATGATCCTTGAGTTCTTTTGCCACTTTGCACTCATGATCACTGGAAAAGTCGATGGCAAACGACCAAGAGGTTTCAGTACAATTAGGTGGTCTCATTAAATACACTCAGCGCTCTATGTCGCCAAAGATACGCAGCGATGGAAAAGAATCCTGAATGAGAAAAATATTTCCCATCAGGGGAATTACGACCTTCAATAATGAAGATATTACGACGCTAGAAAGAAGATTATGACACATTTATAGTGTAAGGAAAAACAGGCATTCAATGTTAAAAGTAAAGATAACGTAATTTTAATAGAGACGCAGTCACTAAACCGGAAAAATTATCGTGAGTAATATGGAAGACATATCTTGATGGAGAGCGCGTATACAAAAATTGTCTTTCAAAGGGGAGGGATTTATGCTTTTACAGTGTTTCGGAGCGTTTGTTTCCAGAAGAGTGTTAAAGACATAGTACACAGCTTAATGGACACAGAACAGAGCACTATTTTAATACGCTATTGTAAACGATATTGTAAGTTTTACCATCTGGGGATAAAATGAAGAGGTTCTGAGCATTGGACACACGCGAACATGCTACATATAGCTGGCCATGAGAGAAGCACGGTTTTTCTAAGTGGACCCCCGCTACCTTTAAAGTTTGTCCCTGCGCTTTGTTGATTGTCATTGCGAAACTAAGCTTGATAGGAAATTGCAGCCTCTTGAATTGGAATGGAAGATCTGTGGGAATAATTGGGATCCGTGGTATTATTACATTTTCACCCTTGCCAACGCCGGTTAAGATGGTGGCTCCAATTATGTTCCGTCCTAGTTGTGTCACACGAAGTCTCGTTCCATTACATAATCGAGGGGCATCTAAATTTCGCATAAGCATGACTGGAACGCCTACTTTTAATTGCAGCTTATGTGAGGGCACACCTGACAACTCCAATGAATTTAAAAACTCGACGGGGTATGAAGTGCTCTGTTCTGTGTCCATAACCGTGTCTACTTGTATATAGCTTTAATTTTTTTTTAATATTCCTGCTATTTTGAAATTTTTATTACATACAAACATGCTCCAAGAAGACATGAAAGAAAGGAGTGGGTATGTAATCAAGGATTTGAAAACCTATATTAGCTCCAAACCAAATTAACTTGGGGATGGATGTTCTTGGATTGGAATTATAATAATATGAATACGCAGTATAATGATTTTGCCTAGTCTTCAATTTTCAGGACTATGGTACCAAAAAATTTAAGTTTATTATGTGTCTTCGCAAGTATACGCAGGGCAAACTTACTGTGCTAAAAATGGTTATTATTATAGAAATGGACTTTCAAATCATGTTTAACTGTAGAAATTAACTTTACTACTGTGGTAAGAAGTATCTCAAGTACATACCCACATCACCCTTAAAGCCACATTCATATCCCAAAACTCATATTCAAGAGACATTCTCATAGTAGTGCTATACAGGGTGTAAGTGACAGCCCTTCGAATACTGATTGGGTGTATTCAAACCATGAAACTGAACAACCTGCCATAGATTAAATTCTTTTTTTCTATATCCCATACAAAATCACAATCAGCTCACTGCATTTACTATGGGAATATCAGTATTCGGAGGGCTGTCCCTTACATCCTGTATATACATCTTTTTCATGTGGTATGGATGTATTCTATGCTACACAATAATCAGTTTTCCGATGGGAAAAATATGTTTTTCCGAGATAAAAAGTAACCTATGACACTCACCAGCTTTTCATCTAACTGCTTTCCAAAAAAAAAATGCTTTACATCGCTGCATGATACTCATTTATGTATGTAGTATGGATGTATTCTATTGCTAAACATTAATCGGTTTTCCGAAGGGAAAAATATGTTTTTCCGGGATAAAAAATAACCTATGTCACTCACCAGCTTTTCATTTAGCTGCTCTCAAAAAAAAAAATGCTTTACATCGCTGCATGATACTCATCTATGTTCGTAGTATGGGTGTATTCTATTGCTAAACATTAATCGCTTTTCCGATGGGAAAAATATGTTTTTCCGGGATAAAAAGTAGCCTATGTCACTCTCCAGCCTCTCACCTAACTGCACACCTAAAAAACACTGCATGATATCGCTCTGTTGTAACGTGAAAGAAAGACAAACAAACAAACAAACAAACAAACAAACACACTTTCGCATTTATAATATTAGTATGGATATATATGCATAGTAATTAATACCAGCTAGCTGGTTAACATAGTTAATTTGCTGGTTTGCTTAGATTGGGGCTAAAGGGTAGAGCATATTTTTATTTATTTATTAATTTAACAAAATCTAGACTATAACGCCAATGTTCAGGCATCCACTTTGGTTTTATTTTCTATGCAATTTAAATTGATGGTGATATGTTCATTGTATTTTGTTTACTTATCATTGTTGTTGTTGTTTATGAATATGTAAGAAGACGAGTTAGGCAGCCAAGCAATAAAATCAAGTTGAACGTTTGCAGGGTCGTGGGAAGAAATTCAGACTACAGGCATTGCCTCCCTATTTTGGGGGGCTATTGCCATACTCGCCACCGAAGTGCAAGAAATTCTGTCCACGACGGTAGAAATTCCGCGTTCTATTATTTCAAGGCGTTCTAGTTTCCCTAAGTCCTTGCGCGCCGCCTCGCACCCGGTTTATTTGCCCCTATTTGCATGGAAACGTTTTTTGTGGGCGTCCTTGTTTGTACAGTGGATAGGTAGAGAAAGCCTCCTTCATGTTTCCTCTAGTTCAGTGGAAACTCGTATCTTGCCTCAGATTTGTTTGTATTGAGCATAGTGCTTTTATATTTTACTGCGATTCGTGTCTACAATATGGGTCAGTTGCGCTTTTGGTTTCAGGGTTATTTAGTGATAAAAGTATGCTAGGATCACGGAAAAATACCTACTATTAGCAGCTCGAAGAGTTAAAAGGATCAACATAAACCTAGTTATTTCATTGGAAACTTCTTACGCCTAAAAAACAAGAAAAGCAGAGCGCTGCGGGTTAAGCGGGTTTTTGATACATAATGGTATTTTAAATATAGAAATCGTATTTTGAATACACAAATGGTATTTTAAATAAGTAGTATACGGGTAATTTGTCTCTGCTTTACGCTCATTAAGACTAAATTTTTAGTCATTATTATTATAATTGCGTTTTTTTTAGTCGTGCGTACAAGTTCTTCATACACATAGGTAATATTTGAAATCGGAATAATATGTATCGCATTTTGTTACTGTCTTTGGTTTTAATTCACAATTCAAGTTGCAAAGTTATAATTATGAATCGCAATCCATTACATTATGTAAGTTTAAAAAAAGTAGCATTACTTATACATAATTATTTTAGAGTATTCATCAAGTATGGAAACGGAGCTATAAAAATAAATACCTTTAGACAAAATGTTTGTAACGGTTTGTAAAGACCATAAAACTGAAGAAATTTTTCAATGAAATATAAGTCTAAAGAATCATTTAAATGGGAGGTTTAATGTTTTATTAATCATTATTCAATCTTTGTTCTTCAGCAAAGGTATTATTTTATGTACCTGCAAAATTTTCAATATTGTTTTCCTATAGGTACAATACAAAACTCTGATCAATCAAGTTTGTGTAAAATTTGTAATAAATAATTTTCAGGGACCATACAAAACTGAAATTAAGACGTTTGGACCATGCCCTGGGCCTGAAAACGAACTTGTTTCATATGGAGTAGAATTGACGAAAGTTGTTAATGACACCAAAGCAATAATCAATCTTACCGCTACAGAACCGTTCGGTATAGACCAGGTAAAATATGTTACCGGGTTATAATAGCTTAACCGCATTTTATACCCGTGGGTATCGTAAAAGGCTAATAAGGAATAAATTCATAAAGGGTTGCGCAGCAGCGTTCCCTATAAATGCACTGTGCAAACCAATCCAGCCGTCAAACGTGGTCAGTAAGGCAAATAACCTTCAACAGAGAGTGAACTGTTGTGGCTGTTAATGATGATTTGAGTTAAATGTCATCAAATATCGTCAGTTGTTCTTCTTTTCGTGTGGGACACCGAGTCATCCAACGACCCGATAAATCCTGGTGTAAGTGTTTTTCAACCGCGTACTACCACTAGTAGGCCTCTGACATTGTTGTGTAAGGACCGCCGTCTAAGTAATAATAGACAGCAACCGGGACCGACGGCTTAACGTGTCCTCCAAAGCACGGAACCATCTTTCTTACGGACAGTTAGTGGTTTAACCTCCATTTTCCTAACCAGACAGAGAACAAATTCACGAAGTGATAAATATAAACTTTGTAAGTGCCCCACCGAGAATCGAACCCGAAACCTTTGCGTTGCAGGCAGTTGCACTACCACTGCGCCACACCGGCAGTCAGTTGTTGATGTTATACCATTGCAATAAGTCTAATAAATATTAGTTCTGCACGCACCACGTAATTGTTTACAGATGCGTATTTCAGTATTATCTGTGAAGGAGAGCAATAGAAGCGTATTATGGAATTACAAAATACAGAAACCGTGCCAACATTTTGCATTTGCGACAATGATTGCACAATATTTGAAAACTACTTCAACTTGTCGTTGTGATAAGGTTAGTACCTACATAGTTGAATATTTCCTTTTCAAATAGAATTCTAGATGATTTTTATATTAATTTTGGTCAGACGCTTACTAAAAAACCAGTTCCGTGGCCAGCAAAACAGTGTTTTGATGCAGAAAACTTTGATTTGTTTAATGATCATGTAAGGATAGGAGACACCGCGTCTTCTACACTAATATTATAAAGAGGAAAGATTTGATTGTTTGTTTGTTTGTTTGTTTGTTTGTTTGTTTGTTTGTTTGTTTGTTTGTTTGCATCGAATAGGCTCCGAAACTACTGGCCCGATTTTAAAAATTCTTTCACCATTAGAATCCTACATTATCCCTGATGAACATAGGCTATATTTTATACGAGAAAAAAATAGGGATCCGCGTGAAAATTTCGATAATGTAACCCAACGTGTGAAAAATGTACCAAAAAAATATCTTAAATCGCGTACGCTGTGGAAATTATTGACAATAGAGCAAAGTGATGTACTACAGTTTTACAGAGGACAGCAATATCTATAATAATGTCTGCGGTACCATATGTCTAACTATTACAGTTAAGCCACAATAACTACTTTTTTGTTTAAAAATGTTTAAATGTACCAAAAAAATATCTTATATCGCGTACGCTGTGGAAATTATTGACAATAGAGCAAAGTGATGTACTACAGTTTTATAGAAGACATCAATATCTATAATAATGTCCGCAATACCATATGTCTAACTATTACAGTTAAGCCACAATAACTACTTATTTGTTTAAAAATGTTTAAATGTACCAAAAAAAAAAAATTTCGGGTACGCTGTGGAAATTATTGACAATAGAGCAAAGTGATGTACTACAGTTTTATAGAGGACAGCAATATCTATAATAATGTCTGGGGTACCATATGTCTAACTATTACAGTTAAGCCACAATAACTACTTTTTTGTTTAAAAATGTTTAAATGTACCAAAAAAATATCTTATATCGCGTACGCTGTGGAAATTATTGACAATAGAGCAAAGTGATGTACTACAGTTTTATAGAAGACATCAATATCTATAATAATGTCCGCAATACCATATGTCTAACTATTACAGTTAAGCCACAATAACTACTTATTTGTTTAAAAATGTTTAAATGTACCAAAAAATATATTATATCGGGTACGCTGTGGAAATTATTGACAATAGAGCAAAGTGATGTACTACAGTTTTATAGAGGACATCAATATCTATAATAATGTCCGCGATACCATATGTCTACAGTTATGCCACAATAACTACTTTTTCATTTAAAAATTTACAAACTACGCCACATTATTCGTACCAGTAGTGTAATGATTACATTTAATCATTACTGTATTAAAGGGTGTAAGGGATAGCCCTCCGAATACTGATAGGGTACATGCAGACCATGAAACTGAACAACTTTCCCCTAGGAACATATTTCAGGAAACGTAAAAAAACTGACTTCCCATAGTGAATGCAGTCAGCTGATTGTGATTTTGTATGGAAGGTAATTTTTTTGGCGTTTCCTGACATATGTTTCTAGGGGAAAGTTGTCCAGTTTTATGTTTCATGCACCCTATCAGTATTGTTTCATGCACACTGTCCCTTACTCGGTATAAAAAAAGACGACAAAAAACATTAAATAATGCATTAAAAAATCTACACTAAAATAATACATATCACGCCTATTATCCTAAACGGCCGCAAAAACGGACATTTACGCCACGTCTGACATATGTTTGAGGGTCATTCGGAAAATTGTGTATCGCCATAGTGGTAGGTTGTCAGCCCATCGCCTAAAATTGCAATACACACCCTCAAGTCCCTAAGTCGCCTCCTACGACTCCCACGGGAAAGAAATCGGGTGATGCTATTCTAAGCCGGCATCCCACTAAAATAATAATAATATAATCTACACTAATCTACACTAATATTAGGAACAGGATTTTTTAATTGTTTGTTTGAATTGAATTGGCTCCGAAACTACTGAACCGATTTCAAAAATTCTTTTACCGTTAATTGAAATTGAAATTCTTTATTCAATGTAGGATAGTATATCACTTATTGACGTCATGAACCGTCATTCTAAGAAAATAAATTTGTTTCACACATTTTTTTTTATTACAATTTTGTTATGAACTATTAGAAAACCGGCTCGGGCGGGATAAAAATAAATAAATAAAGGCACTGCCATGGGGCTGGCCACGTTAATCACACGGCATGTAACTTTACGCCACCACCATCTGAAAACGATATTTGTTTCAAATTAAAGTCAAGATTTTTAGAATCCTACTTTATCCCTGATGAACATAGGCTATATTAAACTGTCTTATTCCCGGGGGGAAATTGTTAGCGGCGGGTGAAACCGCTGGGCGGGCTGCTAGTAGATTATAATTTAGGTACGTCCGAACAGCTCTTTTTGCAGAAATTTTTCTTAGTAATTAATAATATTCCAACCGCATTAAGGGCCTGCCTCGAACTTTAAACGTCCCTTTCCCACTAATGGCAAGTCCTGTGTGTGAGAACAGAGCGGAATTTAGACGATTTTTCACTGTTTTGGAAATTTCTCGCCAAATAAACAAGTAATCAAAAAACTGTACGACATGTGAAAATAGACCAAACTTTGAAAAATAAATGTAACGAGCAAACTTTCTTTAATCCTGTTTTCCTGCGACAAAATCAAGATAATATAATGAAATCATTATACATAAAAATAAGGTGTTTATCGTATTCACTATCAAAATTGTATGCATCTAAAAATACCCATTTTTCTCACGGCCCGCCCTTAATATCACTTAGACGTAGGGTCAATTCCCACAGGCAGTTTCAGGTGACGTCGACCTGCACCGCGTGGCACCGCGCTACGCATTTTCAAGCCGCTTTACATTGAAGCGTCGCGTTGCGACTCGTCGCCTACGGCCGTCACACAGTGTTTTGCAGACCCCGATTTTGTCTCATGCCCTTTTTATTGTTTCAATCGTTTGTATATATGATTCTAAGCACTACAGTGAAAGTTCGGAATCGATACGACCTCTAGTTTTGACAAAAAATATTTAAAGTTTGCCTATAATATCCGGTTCCCGGATATCATAAAAATATTGATAAAACGTATTGATGACAATCAAAACGACAAACATTCTGTCAATTTTTGGAATGTGTAATGTTAGTAGGTACATTAAAAAATAAGAATATTTTTGTAATATTTCTTTCGATTTTAATATTTCAAGTATAATCCCGTATTAGATCGAAATTTTTATACAGTATATTCATACGCGTCAGTCAATCAGCTCTGTCTTGCCTGGATGGTAACAAATATACAAACAGCTTGACGTCGCCTGAAACTGTCATTGCAGCGTAGCGTCGCGGGTAATGGGTGAGCTCCTGCTCCCCACCAAACTGTCAGGTGTAGATTTTATGGCACCGGGACTCTCTTCAAGTCCAGAACTAAAACAAGCGTCGCGTCGCTTCTTGTCGCCTCTCGTCTTGTCTCGTTGCAGTGGGAATTGATTCGTAGGCATAAAATGAAAGTCATCCATCCGCTAATAATACAAAATTTGCTTACACCAGGTATAATTTTATATTTACAGGGTAACTACAAGTTCATTGTGTACGCTGATAAAACCTCAAAAGTTTTACTTGGACCATCATTCTTCTATGGAGATTTCATTTTTAAAAATATTGTTCTTTCCAAAAGACAAGTAATATTTTGTTTAGATGTTCACGTAAATCTGAATAAACTTAAGTAAAATAAAATTAACTATATTGAAGTGTTTTTTATAATCCCAATGGCGAAAACGGTGAACATGCGACAAAATCTGTTAAACGACGGAAACACACCTGTGTATTTTGATCACAGAATACCAAAACAAATTCTTTGGTCTGTGATTAATATAGTTCAGTCGTGAAACTTTCAATTTGTTGAATATGATAAAGGTGTTCGGTTAAATTACAAAAAACGTTGAAAGCTTTGTGACAGCTTCAAATCGTATTGAAAAATATTATACACACTGCCTAAGAGCGCGTCTAACTTTTTTGTAATAACACTATTATTATTATTACAAAAGAAGTTGAAAGATGTTTAAGCTATTTGACAGCGTCTAATCGTATAGAGAAATATTATGAAAACACGGTTTGTGTTTTTTCTGAGGATGGTAGGGAAAAAACATGCGCAAGAGACTCGGCTTAGGACACTAAAGATAAAATATTTGTAAAATGTTTGCTGTCAATTTGCAGCCTTCTTCAAAGAAATATAATTTAGGTAGTGATATTTCTTTATTAAGGTCATTCCCTGTCAGTACAACTTATTTCAGCGCATTGTATGGATTGCTGTTCATGTTCTAGAAATGTTAAAGTCGATTATTTTTGCCTTATAGTTTCTGGACCATTGGCCGAACCCAATTCATTATTTTGTATCATTTACAGTTCTATGTTGTCATACTTTGGTTTGAAAAACAAGTAAACTCTCACATAGACAATACCGGTATGTTTTATAATATTAATTTTTTTATCGACACTTTATAAATGCACATGATTAATGAGGCTAACATATTTTTTGAGTCGAAAATTTACGCAAGCGCAAAAAATTACACAATGTGCCTTACAAACACATATAACGCAAACGTACAAAATGTAAGCGACTTTAGAGTTTTTGTGATTAATGCCCGCTGTACCGGTCCTGAAGTGTACTAAATGAACATCGTTTCAGTTGTGTGTCAATGGCCTGTCAGTAGGACAGTTCTGGTCATTTCGTATTCTGCTAACAGTTTGAAGTATTGAAAATCAATGTGGCATTATAATGAAAATTTACCTTCGAAGACATATAATGACTGAAAGTAAGAGAATCGAGGCCCTATTTCACAAAGTAAGTATTGGCTGCGGCGCGCATGCAGACTGGCAGTCTATTCTGTGTCACAGCAGAAGTCAAATCTGTCTGCTAACTGGTTGGTTCAATTTAATTTTGATCATCATCATCATCATGGGGTGCCATCTTCAAATTGAATTTCGGAGGTCAGCATGTAGAAACCCTCGCGGTCATGCGCCGCCCTTTTCAACTGGTATTATTTTGAGCAGTGAAACAATTAAGTTGGTAATTTGAATTCATCTCAAATCGTCCAAAACATTGAGCGTCACCAGTGCGCGTGCGAAACTTCGCGAGCACGTCTTACCAACTTGGGGCCGCAAAGCGCTGTCACTGTAAATCCTAAATTAATATGAATCTCTAATTTGAGCGGCGCACGTGTTGCCAGCTCACAACTTTCCAGACTCCGCCAAATTGGATAAACATGTGCGCGAAACACGGGCCTAAGATTGAACACCCTTGCTTGTTATTGTGCTGGTGTGTGAATACTGGCTAAAGGGAGCTTCTCGTATTGAAACTTTGAGGCAGCTGCAATACGAAGATGCGATTTGTTTATGCTGTGTGGTAGTTTTGACAACTGCGTTTTATTTTCTATAACAGGAATCTACGTGGTGCTTACACCAGAATAAAGTATTTCAGTTTTGTCTAGGAATTTATTTCAGGACACGTCAAATTTTTTTTCACATCCTGTGTCCGATGCCGTGAAATGCCGGCTAAGAATAGCATTACCCCATATCTTTCCCTTGGGAGTCGTAAGAGGCGACTAAGGGACTCGAGGATGAGTATTGCATTTTTAGGCGATGGGCTGACAACCTTTCACTATGGCAATGCACAATATCCGCATGACCCTCAAATATTGACAAACGTGGCATAAATGACCGTTTTTTGCGGCTATTTGCGCTCTGCCTACCCCGCAAGGGATTATAGGCGTGATATGTGTGTGTGTGTGTCCGATATTATCAAAGTAGAGGCTAATTTTGCAGGTGAAATTCGATGTTCATTACGCAGTAGTCGGTTAGCAATTATGATACCAGGAACATTAAGCGGCTACGCAATATACCACGAATTTCACCTTTAGACTTGTAGCCTGTAGTTTCATAACATAGGCCACAGATAAATGCAGTCAGCTGATCCTGATTTTGTATGGGAGGTTGTTTTTTTTTGTCGATTCTGGACATGTTCCTATGTTCCTTGGGGAAAGTTGTTTAGTATAATAGTTTGCATGCACCTATCAGTGTCCCTTACACCCTGTATAACATACTGTTAACGATGTATTATAACCGCAACATGTTATTAAAGGTGTATTCATCAACAGCACCTTAAGTTACCCATATGGGATTAAGGTTATTTTGGTTAAAATATCCATTTTACGGCCTTCAACGCTCTGCCTACCCCGCAAGGGATAAACGCGTGATATGTGTATGTATGTATCCAGTTATTAAGAACAGCCGCCTGCATATAAAAAGTCCTATAAAATACAGTGCAATTGTATATTTTTAGAGTGAGTTCCACTCGTGAAACTGAACATCTTTCTCCAAGTAACATATCAGATCAAAATATGAAAAAAAATTACCGCCCACAGAAAGTAAATCCTCTGGTATTTTTTTATGGGAAGTCTAATTTCTTTTGCTTGTTTCGACCTACATTAATTGAGGAAAGTTATTCAATTTCTCAAGTAGAACTCACACTAAAAATATTTGCACTGAATTTAATAGCACCTTATTTAGATTGTGCCGTGTGATGCCGGCTTGGAATAGCGTCACCCTAGTTCTTTCCCGTGGGTGTCGTAAGAGGCGATTTAGGGACTCAAGAGACACATGTGAATTGCAATTTAGGTGATGGGCTGACAACCTGTCACTATGCTCATACATAGTCATCTGAATGACCCTCAAATACTTGTCAGAAGTGGCGTAAATATCCGTTTTTACGGCCATATCGGCGTATGTCAGTTACTCGTATAATAGAGGTAGATTGATTTCTGAAATGGTTACTAGACTGCCTTTCGTAATTTTAGCTTAATTAAAACTAAAGTATCAAGAAGTACCTAACAATTATTTCCATCAAAACCGACCAGTCATAATTAGCTCTAGAATAAGATATATGACTATAAAGAAAGAAAAGCGTGGAAAATCCTGGGGAGGATGAACTAATTGTAAACTTTAGTATCTTACGGAGACCTTTGTGATTCTCTTTAACTAACGACTCTATTTTATCCTTATAAGTACGAGGATTAAACCGCCACACGTTTTAGGTTTATCTTAGCTAGTATGTAATTTTATGTATGCCTTTACGTGGTTTTTTAAATAGCGTTTTACATAATAAAGAATATTGTTATGCTTTGTGTGTTTCTATTGATGATCATATGACTTAAACTAAAATAATGACCACGTCCACTTAATAATTAGAAAGTACTTATCATTATATGTAGCTAAAAATGATTTTTAAAGAATATAGGTGTGATATTATGTATGTATAGAAAAAAATATTTTTATATGTTTTACTGGTATGTTATCAGCAACATATCAACCTCCCCTTTAAGGGATCAACTTATACTGGTTATCCCTAGTAATGGTATGAAATACCGCAAAAAACTGGGTCCCGTTAAATGGGTAGGTTGATGTGATGCTAATACAATATATTAAGATGTTACAAGCTGTTTCGCAGCTATTCAATCACTTTTAGGTTAACAAGGCAAAAGAAAAATGCGAATTACAATCTTATTTCCATATTAATAGGTACGGCGACGTTGACTTGTCGGAGCGTTGACGGATGCGTCTGGCAAGCGACGCATCTCTCAATACAACGCAAAGTCGCCGTATTTGTATGGGAATAAAAATTGGGATTCGCAATTTAATTCGGCTGACAGACGCATGCTTTGCGGATGCGCTAAAAATGCTAAGCAACAGACGTCAAGTGGGATAACTGCTTTGCATTTGTCGTGTTGTAGGTGGGTAGTAAAACTTGCCATATTTATACCCATATTAAAAATACATTCTAGACCAAGAAGTATATTTACGCTAGAAGAAAATTTGTGAAACTGGGGTGGAGGGATTAAGTAATTCATTTACAAATGGTGACCTGGCAATTCATTGTCATAAAAATAAATACAATTTATCGAATGGCGTATGAGTGAAAAATGCGCTAAATTGGCGCAGTGTGCAGTGTAGGTACAATTTATTCTCATTAGACGAGCGCGCGCGCCGCCTCATTCATAACACTCTGAAATCACCAAGCTACTCGGCTCACAAGAAACGCAACCGCCTAAAATACATTGTCATTTTAGATATATTTTTAACGAAGATAACAATATCATTATGCATATATAATACACACACATATCATACCTATAATCCCTTGCGGGGTAGGCAAAGCGTAAACGGCCGCCAAAAATGGACATTTACGCCACGTCTGACAAATGTTTTAGGGTAATTCGGAAAATTGTGAATCGCCATTGTGACAGCTTGTCACCCCATCGCCTAAAATTGCAATACACACCCTCGAGTGCCTTAGTCGCCTCTCACGTTTCCTACGGGAAAGAAATGGAGTGATGCTATTCTAAGCCGGCAATATTTATAATCAGAAGAAGAATTAAAAGAAGATTACATATAAAAATATGTAATCTTTGTATATACATATCGTATGAAACACCAAGTTGATTAACGATTCGATGAACCCTGATGCTCGTGGACAGTGTGCAATATACAATTAATTCTCATTAGACGAACTGCTTGGTTCATAACGTGACAAAATCACTAAATTGGTCAGCACCACGTCGGCACACAAGTAGAACAAGTGTCTTACTATTATTGCCTTCTGCCTTACGTTATTCAAAGTATTTTTTGTGAAAATGAAGATAGTATGAATTTTATGAGTTACTGAAGTGAGATTATTGTACTAAACAGTATTATTATACCGTATTTTAAAGCTTTACTTAACATGTGATTTAGTTGTTTTGCAAGTTTGGGCGATGGGCTGACAACCTGTTACTATGCTGATGCACAATTTTCTGAATGACCCTCAAGTGTTTATCAAACGTAGCGCAAAAACGTAGCAATACCCCACAAGTGATAAAATCCTATAAATATGTGTATTTCAGCATCAAACGCTTTAGGACATAAAGTAATTGAAAATTACGTCAATTACCTAATCGATTACCTACAATGTGAAACAAAGCGTCTTACTTGCGTCAACATTTTTGACTTGCGTATTGCTATTATATTGCTTTTACACAGAATCTTGGCAATAGTCCGGTGTCCGCAACACAGCGCAGCGTAGAGACACCTTAAGGCAGTTTTTAACAAATAAAAAAAAATTGAATACATTTTTTTATTAACGATGGGTTTGCTTTGACCCTAGTCTAGGTCATAGGGCAGAGACAGAGTCTAAGATGGAGCGAGCTCACCTAGAAGAAGCCTGTTAAAGCACTGGCACTCCCACACACTGACGGAACACAGCAAGCTACTTGGCGCCAGACTTCGGTGGGAAGGTGGTCGCGAACCAAACGGCCCCTTACGGAGCCTTCCACCGCTTATTGGGATCGTTCAGCTGGACTTATCCACAGGCAAGCCTGTGTTGCCGTTGCCCGGGGTAGACCGCTAGGAGGTAGATCCCATACCACTCCAAAAACAAAAAAACAAAAACTTTAGAACAAAACAATATTTTATATGTTGTTGGTATTACAAGATTTCATTTGGTACTAATTTGTGTACCGAGTTACAGCAGTAGCGTTTCCATGCGAGAGGTCTGATGAATTCTTTCACATTGTGGAAAATCCGTGCAAGTGCAGCTTGCGCTTTTATTTGTACTCTTCTGGTTTAATCATGTTTTATCATTCTTGCAGGTCAAAACTCTCCAAATTTTAAAAAAATTACCTACCAACTCATAATTATACTAACTAGTTTACAGGGTGTAAGACACAGCCCTCCAAATATTTATAGAATACATTCAGACCATTAAATAAACAACCTCCAATAAAATAAATTCTTCCCATAGTAATTTCAGTCAGCTGATCTCTTTTTGTCGGTTCCTGGCATATGTTCTGAAGGGAAAATTGTTCAGTTTCATGGTCTGCATGCACCCTATCAGTATTCGGAAGGCTGTCCCTTACACCTTGTTTATATTTTTTTTTTGCTATGTGGACCTTGGGCTGACAACCTGTCACTATGGCGATACACAGTTTTCCGAATGACCCTCGAATGTTTGTCAGACGTGGCGTAAATGTCCGTTTTTTGCGGCCGTTTATGTTCTGCCTACCCCATGTATGTACCTTCCTACATTTTTATAATTTAAATAAGACAACAATACAGAAGGATATCGCTGTGTGATGTCAGCTAAGAATAGCATCACCCCTAATTCTACTCGTAGCCGTCGTAGAAAGCCGCTAAGAGATCATTATCCAGGGAATGGGCAGGAGCAGAAGTTTCCTGTGATTGCAACATCTTGTACTGCGCTCGCCATTCCGCTATGTAAGTATGGTAAAACCCCCCATAGAAGGAGGGGGGAGGCTCATGTCTAGCAGTGGATTGTTGTGGTTGTTCATGTATGACGTACCTGGAAATGAAGAAGAGTTAGTAAAAAATGAGTTAGGAAAATTATTTTGTTATTATGATTTTTTTTCAGACGAAGCGTGTTGCTGATGAGTATATGTACTACGCTTTTCTTATGATGTTTTGACGAAGCTTGCAGTGAATCGTAGTTTATTTTATTATTTTATAAAATTGAATCTCCTGTCTGATAGTATTGATCAGACAAGTTTCAGAAAATGGAATACGTAAATATGGCACTGTTTATCAACAGAAAACCTGCGAATCTCTACTTCCTTCTACATCGATCTAAAAGTCGCTGAAAAAAAATTGCTTCGTTTCGTGGGTAGAGTTCACTCACGACAGGTGTGCATATTTTCCCTAGACCTATGTTTCACATTACATCAGCACAGCCTTCAGCAGTCCACTGCTGGACGGAGGCCTCCCCCAGGGCACGCCATAAAGCACGATCTGCCATTTTCGCCATCAAGTTGCTACCAGCAGCCTTCTTAAGTCGTCGGTTCATCTGGCCGGAGGGCATCCAACGCTACACTTGCCGAGGCGTTGCCTTCACTTGAGAACCCATTTTTATTAGGAATTTCTACCTAAGTAGTAGTAAGAGAGAGAGTGGCCGTGTGGTGCCGGCAGAGTTGAATAGCACCACCCCATCTCTTCCCGTAGGGGTCGTAAGAAGCGACCGAGGGATAAATCCGACCCAAGCACAACGGTCCTGGAGAGGCCAACTCCACAATTAAACCCGGAACGGGGTCTCCGTCAGGTGCGTGTGACAGAGATCTACCGCGCGGCAGACTCCTGCAGCCGACCTGGCTCCGCACGTATCGACTAGTCGTTCCTGCGGATCCAGCCAGGAAGGCCGAGAGGGTGGCGCAGGTCCTGGGCAGCCCTGCGTTTTCCATAATTGCGTCCCAGGCAACGCAGTGTCTGCCTCAGACACTGTTTAAATCGTCTGTCACAGACGTGTGAGGCCAATGATGAGTAGTAAGAGGTAGGTACAGTAGTAAACAGTTTTATTTCATTTACTTGCATTGTACCTAATTTACTTTCCAACTTGATAAAGATATAATCAAGAAATATGTACAGTTCCAGAAGCTAGCACATATTATTTCCAAGAAAATACCCTCTCTCTACTAAAGTCACTCTAGAATAAATAAAGGAATATGAAACTAGGTCAGTACAACAATAGTAGACTCTCGGAGTTAATTCGGCCTTCTTGGTTATAAATCCTTTACAGGAGGTACAGGTGCAAGAAAGACTGCCCGACTAATTAAGGTGGTCACGTAAATCGACCCCCTCCTCTTAGTCCGGCTGAGCTCACAATTTTCAGCAGCGTTATATTGTTATTAAAGGCAGGGGTGCAGTGCGAAATTCACAATTTTTGTAATTTTGAGATACTATTGCGCTTAGCCAAGACCAAAATACTTAAAACTTTTAGGTTCACCGTTTATGACACATAACATTAATGGCCAGTCCACTGCTTTACTTGGGACTCCACCTATTGGGGGAGTATTTCCATATGACGATTGACGAGCGCAGTGCAAGATTTTGAACATCCTTGACAATTCTAACAGCGCCATCTAGCCCCAACTAAGCAAAGCGTGTACTATGAGAACTAGATAGCTGATATTAATACTTAGGTATATATATTTTTTGTAAATAAATACATATTATACATAGAAAACACCCAGACTAAACATAAATATCTGAAAATGACTTAACAAATAATATTTGTGTTTAGTGGGGATCGAACCCACGACCCTCAGCGTAGCGGAACCGCCTACGCCATCGGGCCAGTCTGTTGAATTCCCCGGACTGTTCATCTGTGACTCGCTTCTTACGACACCCAAAAGTAGAATTCATGTGATGCTAAGCCGGCAACACACGGCAACCGTTTGTAACATTATGTCTTTGCGATTTTTTCTTTTGTACTCGAACGTTGAGACCTGATAAAAAATATTTGCTGCTTGTTTATTCTTGACTTATCTACCTTGGCAATGCATTGGTCGCATCTAGCTTGAAATTCTGAAAATTTGATGTACAGTCGGTTGTAGCACATAAGGTACGAGGGTTACTCCAAAAGAACTGAACTATTTTTGTCCCCAGCAATAATTTTTTCTTGGCATGTCTAATGTATTAGTAGAAAATCACTTCTTTTATGAGAATAAGTTTAAATTTTCATTATGTATTAACTGGGGAGAAAAAATATTCAGTTCTTTTATAGTACTCCTGGTACCTTATGTGCTACGACCGACTGTACTTTGAATGATGTACTTCTTTTACGATTCCAACAATGATGCAATAGGTCTTTTTTTTAACACAGCCGATCTCAAACATCCTTTTTCGACAAAACATATTTTAAGAGAGACTTTACACAACAGGTTTCAAACAATACTGGTCAATACAAACTTTGTGAACTCCGTACGACTTTTCAATCGATTCGTATAAATCACGTATGAATAGTGTCCGCTTTTTGACATGCAAAAGGAAATATGGACACAGGTATTTGTCGCTAGCACAACGAGTGTTTTCCAACGAGTGAACTGTAGAGCTTTTAAGCTGAATACACACGGTCTTATTACAGAAAGCTTTTTGATAGTGTCATATCGTCTAATTTTTTTTTGTAATAACACGGTCAAAGAACTACACCTTTTATTGAAAAATATGTTTTGGTACTTACAGCTTCTTGTATGAATCGACTAAATACCTTATACACCATTCATCTCCATTAGTTTTAAAATTTTATTATTATTAATTTTATCTTATTAAGAATTCGTTGCATACTATCTAGATGCTATTCCACCAACTAGCTAGTCAAACCGCAAAGTCGATAGTTATATATTTGGCACATATTTTTGACACCTAAGTACTTATTTTGAGAGGATCAGCTCTAAAGTAAATATAGAGTTGATTAAGATAATATAACTACATACGCAGCTGCGGGGTCAGTTGTTACAGTCACTGGGTCAGTTTTAACAGCCTCGTGGTCAGTTTAACGGCCGCGAAGTCAGTTGTAACAGTAGCGGATTAAGCTGTAACTGTAGCATGTATTTAGTTCCAAATTAAAAAGTCAAAATAGCGGAGTGAAAAATATTTCAGCTAGTAGGAGAAAGTGATTTGTATGGTTTGTTATCCCGCTAATTTGCATCAAATTATCTACACTAATATTATAAAGAGGAAAGATTTGATTGTTTGTTTGTTTGAATTGAATAGGCTCCGAAACTACAGAACCGATTTGAAAAAATCTTTTACAATCCCTGGTAAAAATAGGCTATATTTTGAAACCTCTAGGCAGGTCGCTAGTATATTATATATAGAACTATAGGTAACTTTGTAATCAGGTGAAGTATACAATAACATTTCTCGTACTCACACTCGGCAAAGGCATGCAGGCAATGCAGTGCTTGACAGTCGCTGCATGTGCGTACGGCTTAACGCTTGTATGAATATCACATGAGCTGCCCCATGGGAGGTTTCTTCGGATAAACGCCCGCTTTGAAACCTAAACGTGGGGAATTTTTCAGTGACACTATAGAGAGTGCTTGGAAGCAACTTATTCCCAGTGATAAAATAGCTGCAGTCACATAACTAACAACTTCCCTTTTGGATGCAAAACAGTGTCTATTTTACTTGTCTGCGTTATCTTCTTTCGATTGGTTGTCAATAAGGATAAAAAAATTACACTAGTTCCACTAATATATTTTTAAATTAAACTATAAAGCGACGTTACAACATCAACAGGCAAAACATTAATTACCTACATAAAGCCAGCAAAGGTCGCCAAATGGACACGCTGAAAGCAATTGAAATAAACAGACTCAAATCTAAATGGAATATTTAAAATGACTGTTTATCTGCATCACCAATACTTTTTACATTTATTTTATCGTAAGTATAGTACAATTTAATTAATAAATATTTATTTGACATTAAATTTATATATTGAAAGTTAATTCGAATATCCTCTTGGCTTTATTTTTTATTTGTATGAAACTAGACATGGTTAATTTTGACTAACTTTTTTTCCGAACTGCGACATAGAAATTTTTGTACTACTGACACTATTATAATAGTTATATTGTTTTATTACTTTTTGATGACGTTGTAACGAAACTGGTCGATTTAAAGTTTAATTTTGAAAAGTGGAAACAGTGTAAAAAGTTTTTCATTTACCTAAAATATGGAGTTCCATCAAGAAATCACACAAAGTGTAATAATATATACTTTAAGGATAAAGTGAAAGTTAATATAGATTAGCAGTACTTTTATTTTGAGATTCGTGCATTAAAAATAAAACATTTGTTCAGAATTACGATTAACAGACATGTTTAAAAAGTATCTATTTGTATATCATCTAACGATACGACACAGGCAAATCACGCACTTACCGATCGATATTGTGATTTGTGACAGCCACCATACAAATGTATGACAACCTGTGACAACCGCAATCTTGATGCGGTGACTTGATCTAGTTTTTGTATACAATTTTGTGTTTCCTTTCTTCTGACAACTGAATCCGGCAAATCACAACTGGAAGACAAATTTGTAGGTGTTAGACCGCATAAAATTAAAAAATATATCGTCAACATTTTATAAATTGAAAGTTTTAGTTTTAGCGCCGGCTTTTATTATTTTTAGCTTACCAATGTAAATAATGAAAAACATTTATGTATACAATCTTGGTTTCATAATATTATTCATTTCAAAAACTGTGTTCTTGAAAATTACATTGCCTGCAAGAGGGTCAGCAAACTCAATATTATGTTTGCATTTTCTCATAATTCTCCGTCTGTTAGTCTGCTGTCAGTGCTTGTATCTCATTTGCCTCGAGCTACTTTGTTTTCTTCGCGGTTGCTCCCGCCTTCATTACATTCTGATTTGAGAAAACAACTGTTCCAGACATGTTTATTTAGTCTTGATCCATAAAATAATAAATAACTTTCGACCCCTCTGTTTGTTTAGCGCTAACAAAACCAGGGCAGATGTGCCTACAACTTACTATTATTGATTTGTTTTTTTTTCGTTATATTTTATTTTGCTTTCAACATCATCACTAACAAGTACTGCTGGTAATATTCCTGTCTCGAGCACTTTTCCATTGATCGAAATTTCGTCCATTATTTTCTTTCTTAGAATAATAAGATAGCAAAAACTTCCTTGACTTTCTCATCATTGTGTTTTATGTCTATTTTATGTTATTCTAAGCCCTCCTGAAAATTGTGTAAGTATCTGTAGTTTTGAGTATGTATACTTCCAACTACAAATTGGAAGCTTAGACCTAAAGCTGGGGTAGTCAAGTCTAGACAAACTCTGGGTGGAACTTATCGTTTGACAGTAATAAGTCCGCCCCGGCTACAAGTTACCAACTTCTCATGGCCTCTTGAACTCTTAACTGCAATCTTGCGAGCTCTCAAACCAATTACATACCTATAGTCCACTGAGCAACGAGCGCAGTCCAACTTTTCCGCTACTTTGAATGATTAAGCTTGAAAACTACCTAATGAATAGAATATCTATTTTAGAAGAGAGCTTTCATCATAAAACCAATTACAAAAATAATCAGTAAGCGGTACCAATTATGATCGAAAGGAAAAGTTCGATGAACTACCATATCACGCGTGACAACTTGTAAAAACCTTATTTTTGTAATCGTCGCTACCTACCTACACAATGGGCACAACGCTGCTGTTGGTTGTCGACGGGCCTTTACTTTTCAATTCAAAGCGACTTCACTTTCATTAATTTTCATTACCAGTACATACACCTATTTCTAATATTATGGTAATCATCGAGCTTTTTACAAAATACTTTGATTCATCAAGAAAGAAATAAATTACTCTTCACTACCGTTTTTAAAAACAAGTATTCAAAAACGAATCCTTCTAAAAACTGGGTCACAAATCGTCCAGCTTGCAGTCCACCATTTCAAACCCCATTTTCGCATACATTTTTTATCAGCCGTATCGGTCACATTATTATTCGTATTCGCTGTCAGGAGAGCGAGGCCCGACGGCCTGACGTCATCCGCATTGGACCCTCCTCAGGTCGCACCTCGCAAATTGAATTTGATCCGAAACAGCGCTACTCGCTCGTTTGTCTCTGTATTGACGACTACATTTTTTGTGCCTCTTTTTTAACATACGAATTGCGAAATTGCCTCTGCTTTTGCATTTCGTTCGAACTGTGTTTGTAAATTAGGATAGACTGATCCGTTTTGTTGTTTACTCTGTTTTGTTCTACCTACCTTTGTCACAATAGCGACAAGTCAGTAGGTTTGGTCAATGATACGTACCTATCGAATCGAATGAGAAATCAAATTGTAATTTAAAATGCATTCAGTATCCATTTTTTGTCATGAAAAGGATATACTTATAGATTTATAGAATGAGCTTCTTTTCACTATCTTCAAAGAATCCACTTTGATGAGCTATCATCCCCCTCACTGGGATTTGCTACTTTTTACACGTTTTTGTCACTTACAACCCTTTAGCCTGTCACAGATTCAATGCTTCTCGTGGATACGATCTAAATTACTAGGATACTTAGCCATATACTTTGGAGATTAAAAGGGTGTCTGGGGCCCCGAGCGTGTACGTAAGCATCGCTTAAACCAAGTACTTACTGCACAGAAAAGACAAGAGATGTTCGTTGAATGTACCTAGAATGTGTGAAAGATGGGACAACAATGCCTGTGTATCCAGCTCTTTAGTGAAAATTTAAAAGTAAGTGTAATTTTTACAGTTGTTCAAAGATACGTTGTAGGTAATATTTTTTTAGAAATTGGTTTGAAAATGAATAACGCCAGCGAATTTTATTAAAGCGTAAGGAAACTAAAGAAAGGGTAAACCTGATATAAAGTGGTCACTGGAGCCTGGAAATCATAATATTATGCTTACCACCCCAGGTCAAAACTAGGGGAAATCAATCGCAAAAACGCGGTGTCTTCGCGCAAAAACAAAAAAGTGAAAGAGGATAGAAAACTGAAGACTATTAAAAAAACACTATCATATCTGATAGTCACTAAAAATTTTAGAAAAAGAAATATTTTGTTTAATTGCGAAGGAAACAAGTAGCGATTGAGCAATTTGGCACCAGCGCCTTAGACTTAAGATTCTGTTAGCGTAGCCAATATAGCTCGGCGCTAAGAATTTTTAATTTGCCAAGAAAAGATTTTGTCCTGTCTCTAAAAATAAGTTTTTCAAGTGGGCACGTAACACTTTTTTATCTGTATATATAAATTGTAGGATTTTTTGATACTCCATCGCAAAAAATACAGGATGAGCCTTACGCAACACAGTAATCTTTGTTGAGCTGCGCAGTATGGCCAAGATGCTAAGAAAATTGAAACAATTTGGACTTCTCCCTTTATTTGACCTAGTTTAAAGATATTAGTCTGAAACCACTTAAGATCTAGGTAATTCAATTATTACAAGTAGCAAGTCTAAGTCTAATACTGTTGTCTAAGCCAACTTCTGCGGGCATTCCAGCTTAGTTAACTTAATTAGAATTTCCCCTACTGCCGACTAAAATGTTCTGGCTAAACTATTATGGTTGCGGCCAGGGTGCATTCAGAATTGTTAATACCTAAAAGTGGTAACTTTGCTGCGTTCCAAGTAAAATTTGTGATTGGATTTCGAAATGGACATTTAGTTTTGGAATTTAAACATTAAATATTAATTTTACAATAAGATGTAAATAACCAGCAATGAAAAATTTGTGTTGTTCAGATAAAGGATACGATCGTTCGTCGACTGAGTGTTCCACATGATAGAAGAAGTAAAGGACACGAATTAAAGGCATGATTTGTTTATAACAGCCCAGAATATCCAAAATATATCACAATAATCACATTGGTCTGATATTTGATACTTTAATTTTACATATTATAGGTATGACATTATGTGACATGATTGAAAAACACTTTTATTTTCCATATACAATTTTCCTTGTCAAAGTATTACACAACTCAAAAAAGGAGAGCGTTAAACTTTAGGTCGTTTTCAGATGAAAGCACTGTATTTATGAGTGCATTTCAGAATCATAACTGCTACAAAAAAAGGTTATTGTGTCGCCATATTCGAACAGATCTCAAAAATGGTCCTCCACAGGCAAAATAAATCTTTTTTAATACGCTGATAAGAGCGATATTACCATACAGTTATGTCTGCACGCTGAATACTTCGTGACAACGTTATGATAACTGGAAATATTACATCATCTATAAAATAAGAATTAATATTACAAAAAAAGTGGAGTAAGGAAAAACTTACGATAGTCCTAGATTTGAAATGTTTTGTATAATTTATCGCAAAATTTATAAAACAATTTGAAAACTTTACGTTGTAAACTATACATGGCTTTAAAGCAGATAAAATTTTCTGAAAATATATTTTATTATTTGTACCGAAATATCACATCACAGAAAATCTTTGATGTCATTTTTATATTTCACTACTAACTGTAGTTTTGATGATCGACATCAGGATTCGGCTCATTTTCTTGGGATGTCAAGACTAAAATGGATTTGGTTTAACTTAGTTACTGTTTTGCTTGTGCTTAAACATATTCGAGATTCTTACAATATCTTACGATTACTTTTCAAATTATTAGACCTGTTCGATACCATTTTTCAATATTCCTACGCATATGACAGTTCTCCCTGATGTTTTCTATCGCGTTAGACAGAGGAGAGTAAGGCTATACAGCCAATATTTTTGATTCTGACAGTTATCTTAGTGGACTATTTAAAATACAGACGTAACTTTCCCGTTTAAGTTTCCATAGATTGTATTATATTTTGATAAAAATTCTACAACGAGGAACGAGCAATATACCGATAGCGCACATAAACAGCGAAAGGGCTCTAATTCTGCCAATTCTTCTGCTGCGTCATCATAACGAGCGGCAATAAAACATGTCTACACACGCCAGTATAATTTCTTTATCTCGCCCCCACAGCTCCGCCCCCATTTGTCGTTCTCATCATAAATACATTGGACGAAACAATTCCTACGGGATACTCGTAGCACGCGAGTGTCGCGAGCGGCGCGAGCTTGAGACGTCGCAAGGAAACCGACAAATCTGTCGCCGGCTTAATGCAATGAACGTAGAATGTGCTACGCGTCGTAGCAATTCGCTTACGCTGTGTAACTTCGTAGATTGTGCTTTTGTGGCTGGAAATTTGGTTTTACATTTTGTAAAGCTAGCTTCAGTTGTAGATAGATATCTGATAAGTTAATTTTATCTGTCATTTGTAGCTGGATTTCACACGCAGCAAAATTCCATACAAAATTGCCATGCGGTAGTCGGGAGGTCAGTCGGATGGACCATGAAATACAACTCCATTTGATTTCCACTTAAGCAGACCCTTTTTTGCTATTCAGTAATACTGTTATATATTTTTTTAATGCTTTGTCCTATAAGAACTCCCATTCTTTTAATCAGAAGGCTCTTGCTGGGGAGCAAGTATAAATTATTATTGCGGGGCATTTCTCAGCAAAAGTTTATGTATTTTGTTGTCAGTGCCGACATTATAATTAGCCATAACCAAATGTTATGTATGATTGCTTAATTTTCCATGAATTTCGGGTCGTCCACACGTCAAGCTAGTAAACATCATATTGATTATGCGAACTTGTTTTTTGTATTTTACCTACTTTTACCCATAGTACAGATTCTTGTTACAGTGAATTGCACAATAATGAGACTTTTGACAGCCACAATTTGTGAGCCATCGCATCCGGTTTTTGTATGAGATTTCATAAACTCCTTTCACCAAAAACTGGATGCGGCAACACACGTGCAGCGCGTGTGAGAACCGCTAAGATGTAGGTTAGAGAAACTGCTTGAAGTAGATATTTCTCTAAATTTCTAAGTGGGTTTATGTAGTTATCTTGAGTGAGGCTCCGACCCTCCGTTTATTGTAAAAGTTTAATAAAGAGCCGATGCGTAAGCGGACCAATCAATACTTTATCTCGCTCTCTCTAGCACAGATATTTCAACCGATTTTAAAAGTGGGAATAGATTCTTAACGCTACGTATACCTCTTTGTTTTTTTAGTATCTCCGTTGATTGTTTAAAGGCAAAAAGTTATCATTTCTATATAGTAAATGGGGCAAGAATATCATCCATCTCATTTTTAATGCAGTGAGTTGTAGATTTAAAGAACTAAGTATCATATTAACTCTAAATTGACCACTAATCTACCCGTGGCACAACGTATGTACAAGTAAATTTTAACTTTGCTTCTCTCACTTAAAGTTTAAACCTCTGAAATAACATTACAATAGGTGGTTCATTTGTGATTATAAGATGGTAGGACAATTAATTCTGCTTAAAAATACGAAAGTGATAGTGAGCTTACCTTTATTCTTACCCCATCGGGGCCTACCATGAGCTTTTATAGCAGGGCTTATACAGGCCTGCTTAGATTTATCGTACTACCACCCCTCTATAGCAGGACTTATTCAAGGCTGCTTAGTTTGACATTTGATAACCGTTCACCTTTTTCTTTGTATGAAAATATTTGAAAATTCGTACTATGACACCAAAACGGATATTGCACGGTTTATTTGACGTTTCAGAAACGTCAAAAATGCTAAAAGCTAGTGACAGTAGTTTTAAAAACAATATTTTGCGAAAATATTTTAATATAAGTATTATGATTTTTTAGACTTTTCTCACATTGAGTTGTGCAATTTTTAATGAAGCGGCTCAGTATCTTTCGTTGGACGTTAAAGGTTTGTAAAAAAACATGTGGGTAATATATTTAGGTGGACTTTTGTGTTATGGCTTGGTTGTAGCTATATTATTTTGTGATTTTTTGCTGAATTGCTCATAAAGGGGAAAGCCTTAAACTTTTAGGTAAATATTGTCGTTAGGTATTGTAAAATATACTGCAATATAGTCTACTTTTTTACTTAATAGTTTTGTTTAACCTCTTGCAGATGTATGAGGAGTATGAAATACTGGATTTTCTGGAATGCCATTTTCGTACCAAGAAAAAACAATCCAATAATTCATGTGATTTTAACCAATAAATGTCAAACCCTACCTAAATGAGCTGAGACTGTAAGTACCGAAGCATTCGTTTTTTATACTCTTCCTTGCATAGTTACGTTTACTCTGTAATTATTATTTCAGATTATAACTGCTATCTACCATGTATCTAAGGAGTATAACATGCCAGAAGTCCTCTGAAAAAGCACGACATTTCATTCACAATTTTTTTTAAATAGCAAACACACATTGTTATACGTATAGAATGCGTGGTTCAAAGGAACGCAGTATCTTTTCCCAACAACCTGTATAAATAAGATTCAGATAGTTAAGTAGGTACCTGTTTTATATATATTTCAAACTTTTTTAAATAAAAGTACTCAAAATGATGTAATATTTCTTTATTTTTCATCAATATATCTATCTATCTAATTAGACTATTTTAGCCCATTTTCTATTGTCCTCTGGTGAAAAAATAAAATGCTGCCATCATCTGCTCCGCTCCCTGGTGTCGGTAACCTTCAGACGCCGCGCCGCCCTGAGCTACCCCAGTAGTCCCCAACAACGTTCTGAGGCCCACAGATACATTTTTGGCAAATGCTGGAGTAGAGTATGCCCTAGAGATAGCTTTTTATACAAAAGTATCAGCAGCTTGATTGCCCTGTTGAAGAAAAATACATGCGATAGTTATTCAATACTTAAATTTTAATAGGCATTTGCGGGCAACCATGTGTGGGAGCGGATATGAATAGGTACGGCCCCCCCTCACTCAAAATATGTAGTAAAAGGCGACGTGGATTGGACTGGAGACCAGCCGCATGGTGCGGTGATTACACCTACGATAGTATTCCCAAAGAGAGTTAGCGTCAAGCAGGCAGCTGGTAGTAAAACTATGCCAAACAACAACATGATTTGTGTAGTTAAAAATATGTTGCATCGACCACAAACTAATTCAGATAGAGCAAGGAGGTAAAATTAACAAAATATTAACTTACTTGAGTACTTTACCACTCGTTATACTGTCTACTGGCCATTACAAAAACGATTTCTACCGAGGTGGCCGTTGCGAGATGGCAGACGGAATCACGGTATAGAACAGTAGCAACAACCCCTTGGACAATAGCACAATACTTATTTATCTACACAGAAGCCTCGAAAACTAATTCAATTTCTTGTTGTATGCTCGAAAACTAAGTTCAATGGAATTTGCAAAATAAGCTGTTATGCTTTGTTTGTTTACATACATAGTTGTCACTCAAATTGGGGTCTATCATCAGCGGTTATAGATAAGTATATAATTACTAGAGCGGCTACCAAAATAAATTTATGAGAATCTATGCGAAAATTTGAAGTTTGAAATGCCACACGCATTTGGGAATGTAAAAGAATATTTAATGGCAGATGCAATAATCACTTCTTATGAGCCTTGTCTAAATGGTAAATAATTATTCAAAAGATAAAAAAGGAGAAAGGAATTAATACTCCTTACTGAATAAACCTGAACATGAATCTGAACTTTTATGTTT
Source organism: Tuta absoluta (assembly GCA_027580185.1). NCBI lineage: Eukaryota > Metazoa > Arthropoda > Insecta > Lepidoptera > Gelechiidae > Tuta > Tuta absoluta. The sequence continues at coordinate 5,667,280 of JAQAHW010000004.1, forward strand.
CATCGAAATATAATACTATTAAGTATAATAATATGCCGTGTAATGCCGGCTTAGAATAGCATTACCCCCATTTCTTTCTCGTGGGTATCGTTAGAAGCGATTAAGGGACTCGAGGGTTACATGTGTATTGCAATTTGAGCGATGGGCTGACAACCTGTCACTATGGTGATACACAATTGACCCTCAAATGTTTGTCAGACGCGGCGTAAATGTCCGTATTATACGGCCGTTTATGCTATGCCTACCCCGCAAGCAAACCCGTATGTAGAATAATAGTTTTTTGCAAAAATAATAGCCAATAATGTCATAGAGTAAAATAAAATAAAGATTTTCAAATTTCATCGAAATGAAGGTCAATTTCTGTATTTGTCATGTCAGCCAAAAAGGTCTCAACAGCCCCAGAGCAGGTACTTACCTACTCGTCATTCCCCATTTCACAATAAATGTAGTAAGATAAGATAAGATAAAATAAGATGTTTCATGGGGAAAATTGTTTCGCTCATGAAACTGAACCATTACATCATTCATCTGATACTCCCTGTATGTTTAGGTATCTACTCCATTTTTAAAAATCGGGAAGAAAACTGTGGCAGCCCTTGCCGAAAGCGGAAATAACCAAAAAAAGGCCCGAGTGATCCTTCTGTACATTCTCTATTTTGTGTCACCGGTATCTCGATGCCTATCATACAATAAAAATAAAAAACTCGACACTGGCACAAAGTCGAAACTAGAGCCAAAAAAAAAAGTTTTGAAAATCCTTCCCTATTCCGTGCCTATTCCATTCAGTTTCTATGCAGGCTTGAAACAGGATTGTTTAAAATCGTACCATGACGTATTTTTGGATGAACGATAATTGCATGGATTCCAAAAAAGGTGAACGCTTGGGCTTGTCTATGGTCTTTTCAATTGTCATTGACAAACGTTCTGAAAATTGCTTAAAATAAAACTTTTACTTTATACTGGAGTTTTTTATAAATCAATTTGGATGTTTACAGAATATTTACTGGAAAATTGTACAAAAATGTAAAAAAAACGTAACAAAGTTATAAATATCAAACTAAAACTTCAAAAACTAAAAAATTCTCGTTTCAAAATATTTTCTTATGAACACAAGAAAAACTTAGTTATAGCTTTTGAACGCACTCCGGTGAATTGGTGGTAAATTTGTAAATTGTTAATTATATTATTTAATTTTGCATAAATAGAAGTCATAAACGACGATGTCGTAAGTAATAGATACCTACTTATGTGGTGTTACTCCACCTCCTTTTTACCTTGTTCAAATTATGCTGGCTAACGCCAATGTTTTCTTAGTTGTGTTTACGTTGTTGTTCATCCTTCAAAAACTTACCATCGCGACTGCAACACGATTTCACAAAATATATATGTTAATATTTTGATATGAAGTAAGACTAGAGTGATTGTGAATCCACTTGGCCTAAAAACCAGGGAAAATATGACCTCTCGGGACCCTAAAGGCAAAAGGTGATTTTGGGGCCAGAACGATTTTCTTTCCACCCATCGAAATTGAGTAAGAAAGTTAGTGAGCCAAGTCCTTTTCTGCTACAGCCTAGAAGAAACTCTGGATATGTTGTAAATAATAAGTGCTCTCATACCCAACAATTTTCAAACAGGCAAGCCTACCAGTAGCAGAAACCCAGCAGCCGAACGGTAGTGCAAGTGCTACCGAGGAGGTATTCACTCCACCCCTGCAGCGAGAAAGATCTCCACTGGAAAATTTTCGTCTTTCATTTTGGTCAAAAACCGCGGTCAATATGACCCCCCGACGGCCCGAATAGGAGGCAAAACGGTGATTTTGGGGCCACAACGAAAAGAGTTAAGGTTTTGATTTCTGCTATTACATACACATACATACATATATCACCCCTATATCCCTTGCGGTGTAAGCAGAGCGTAAACTGTCGTAAAAATAAACATTTACGCCACATAATTCAGAGTCACATTTAATTAGATAGGTACTAAACTAAAATACATATATCTGAAATGTTGGTACTTATACGACTAAAAAAGGTCTCCACTCTGCATATGTTACAAGCAGAGTGAGCTGCCTGTAACGCTAGTCTTCCGTGAAGCCAGATACACAACAAAACCGTGATCTATATATATATATATATATAAGTTTATCACCGCGTGTGTATGTGTGTGTTGTGTTTATACCGGGTTAAGAGACAGCCCGCCAAATACTGGTAGGTTGCATGCAGACCATGAAACTGAACAACTTTCCCCTAGAAACATATGTCAGGAGAAGAAAAAAAAACGACCTCACATAATCACGATTAGCTGACTGCATTTACTACAGGATGTCAAAATAATATACACGTTCCCTAAAATATATTTTTTACGGAAAGTTGTTCAGTTTCATAATCTCAATGCACCCTATTCGGATGTCTGTCCCTTACACCCTGTACAAGTATTGTATATAATTTATGTATTATTTTCGACAGGCCGGTCCAGTAGCCGCTGAAACACTGGAAACAAGTAGTGAAAGTGTTTCCGAAGAGCAGGAAAATAATCCGCCGCCGCGGTCACCACTGGCTGTTCTACGTCGCGGAAGACGACGACGACGACGCCTGACAGCTGCTGATGCGAGGGAGCTACTGGTGGCAGCATCTAGGGATCGGGCGCGTGCCGAGCTAAACAATAGTCGGTCTATTCGACGAGCTGTTGCATTTCTCGGCAATATAGTGTCTATTCTAGAGAGAATAGAGGTAGAATCAAGGTGAAAAAATATAATATTAGTAAAAGACACCGGCGACTAAGGGACTAGAAGGCTACATGGGTTTTGCAATTTATGGCGACGGGATGGGATCACAGAATTGTATCTTCACCTTATTACGAAACCATCTGTCGGCAAATCTGACTCATACTTGGCCAATTTTTATTTGAAATTATAGTCAAACTATGTTTAAATATTTTTATTTAACTTATTTACATTAATTATTTCTTCTTCAATGAATCCATTTTGAATAGCTTATGAGTCTAAACTGAAGTAAATTCAGTAATTTTACTTTAAATTCTAACATAACAATTATTTTATGATTTCAGGGTCGCTGGCGCAGAACCCACAAAAGGAGTTAAGGAGTTCTCGCCTAGCTACAAAACCGGACTGCAATGGCAAATTTTGTCGTCCTTCTTCGTTGTAGGCTCGTTGTTATTGGCTGCATAAGAGCTTCAGTTCGAGCCTCTTCTTCTGTGGGCTCAGGAACTGGCAAACTAGCTGCATTGCAAATGTTGTGTAGAATGACACAAGCATTAACAATGGAACCAGTGACGTCAGGCTCGTAGTGAAGAACCCTATGCACCAACAAACACCTAAAGCATGCTTTTAGCACACCGATAGTCCGCTGGATAATGTTCCTGGTGTGGACGTGCGTTTTCGTGTCATGCGATTCTGGACTCTCCGCTTCAGCATCCAAAATCGGTGTTATCAGGTATTTATTTGAGGATAACCAGAATCACCTGTAACAGTTAATTTATTTTACTTAAGTACCTTTAATAATAATTATATGCTTGGTGTCGTCAAGTTTATTTGTTATATCTCTAACATAAATTTAATAAAAATAAATTTTATTTTAGTAAAAATGTTTTTTTTTTCATTGTTGTTTGTTTAATGATTTGTAATACATATCTATAAGGAACAGCGAGGCAATTTCGACTGCAGGATAATTTAAAGAAGTCGCTATAAAATGCATTAGGTACTTTCAGAGCCATCGACTCCGAGTATACGCAATTTAAACTAAGAAGAAATAGAATAAAACGACACGAGTACCCAAACAGATTTTTTCATTTTTTGATATGTTACAAAACAGGAAGTAAAAATTGCGCGAATTCCGTGTTTGAAGGGCACGTTAAACCATCGGTCCCTATTGCTGTCTATAATTATATAGACGCCGATTATAATAGAGCCATGTCTTCGTTCTCTGTAAACATATATAACACCTTGCACTGCGTTTGCCAAGCGTGGTGAGTATGGCAAATTTCCCCCCATTGGGGCCTCCCCCAAGTTCATCAGTGGACTGTTGTGGCTGTTGTAGTTGTAATCTGTTGTATCCTAACTTATATATACAGGGTGTAAGGGACAGCTCGCCGAATACTAACAGGGTGCATTCAGACCGTTAAACTGAACAACTTTCCCCTAAAAACATATGTCAGGAAAGGACAAAAAATACCTCCCATAGAAAATCACAATCAGTTGATTGACTTTACTATGGGAAGTATATTTTAACATATTATGCTATGTACTAAATACAATAATTCATTTGCAAATTGCTTGTTTCTATTAGCAAATCCTTGGCTCTTTTTGGATTTGTTGGCATGAATGGCTCCAGCTCATCACAGAGGCTAAATCTGATGATAGCCTAATAAAATAAGCATTAGGATAATAGGTAACTTGTAGATACCTTGTTTGTTTTAGTTAATATAAGTAAATCAATTAATATTACCTGTATTCCTATTTAAATTCGTCATCCTTTAATTCAAAAGATTCCTTAAACGTTTTTGTTTCCTGGCCAAACGATATTCGCTTTGCAGAAATTCATACATTTCATAGTCATCACACACCTGTAATGAATGAAATTATAATAACAATAATATTATACTTAACAACTGCAGCCACAACACAAATGCAATCTTTCATCTTTTTGAAATATTTAGGTATCAACTTAAAATTCCACAAACCTTTAACGATCGACTTACACTTTTCAACAAAAAATTACACTTTTCAACGAAAAAATACACGAAAATCATCAGAAACTTTTGACATAAACTCAAAACAATCTTGTTTTATCTACTCTCGACTAGCTTTTTAGCAATCGGTTTATTTGACGTCCCAGACGTGCAATATCCGTTTTTGCGTTGTCAAACTTGGTCTCATGGTACGAATTTTATACATAAGAAATAGGTGAACGACAAGTGAACGATTCAAATGTCAAATCAAAGCAGCCTTGAAGAAGGCTCGTTAAAAAGAGGTGGTAGTACGAAAAATCTGAGCGGTCTTCTTTTAGCCCTGCTATAAGAGCTTATGCCGCGTTCACACACTCGAGCTATGAACAGGGAAATAGTAAGGTAAGTAGGAAGCGCAAGCATGTAAACAGGTTTCTCGCGCAGCAACTCATGCCGCTGCCACTTCCCGTGAGCCCTCGATTGTTGGTATTTCGTGAATTCAAAGGAACAGCAGCAGGAGCGCTTGTGTAATGTATTGCTATCTCGCTCATTCGTATTACTGCAAGAAAAGTACGCCGGCAGTGTGTGAATACTTACTGGCGTTGATACTTCGTCGGAAATATTTCGAGCAATATTCGCGGTAGCGGCAGGAGCAGGAGCAGGTGCGTAATGTGAACGTAGCATTATAGTAGAGGTGAATTGTCACTTTTCCGAAGTGCGTTCCTAAGCTAAGTTCCGGTTTTCTTGCGTCAATAAAATCCTATTTTCAGAGACTATATTTCAACCGCTATTATGTTTTTTCGATTCATGTTTAATATTTGTGAATTTTATTTCGAGTCTTTTACGTTTTTGAGGTATTTTTTATAGTAAACATTATGTAAATATGCATTTCAAAACTGCTGCATTTTCTAATAAGCAAGTTTCAGAACGTCGCTCAATCACATTTTAGTAAGTCAGAGACAAGCCTAATCGTTCACCTTTTTTGGAATCAGGGCAGTTGCAGGGCAGTTATCGTTCAAAAAAGGGGTCGTCATGGTACGATTTTAAACAATCCTGTTTCAAGCCTGCATAGCAACTGAATGGAATAGGGAAGGATTTTAAAAAGGTCATGGTAGGCCTCATAATCCCTTAGTCTTTAGGTCCTGATCTTATATCGTGATCTGAGGATATCCTAAACACATCCAAGCAACACTTTAAATTCTATAAGCACAATTTGAAGTCGGGTTCAACAGGTTTAAAACTTTCAAAATGCCTAATAGAGGAGTAAGAAAACAAGGGCTTGGTGAAGGCTTTACCTTTAAGTTTGTTTTAAAAACTATTTAAAAGTTTGCAGGTTAAACCAACGTATATTGGTGGGGCCAATCAATGGGAGTAAGGGCCATCAATATAAATAGTACTCATAATTTACTGTCGAATCACATCAGCCTATAGTAGTTCACTGCTAGACGTAACCTTTTCTCGAGCTATAGGTGTTAGATTAATATTTATTTTGTGGTATTAGGTATTCTTTGTCCAGGGTTCGATTGATGTCCCATTTTTGCCACTAGGTAAGTCACTACAAGTCGCCTTCTCTAAGTCATCGGTTCATCTGGCTCAAAGGCGTCCAACGCTACGCTCTCCAAGGCGTAGCCTCCAATTGAGAACCCATTTACTCCACGTCCATCCATCCTACAGCAGATGTGACCAGCCCAACCAATACTACTTTAGTTTGCTACAGTTCCAGGCTATGTCAATTACAAATTACTATAACATAACAATACTAAAAAACTGTTAATAATTGCATGATGATCAAACAATAATAATACAGTACATAGAAGTAAATCCTTGCAAAACCATCTTTTAACATTTCAGTAATTAAGAAAGCCTGAGTACATTACACATGTTTAGTTCTCAATTGTTTAATTAAACTTCTAACAAGATGTGTTCTTACATTAAGGTTTCTTACCCGTATAAGATGTAGGTGTAATTAAGATTTCAGCACAAAGATTTGCAGTCCTTTATCCTGAGCGCAGAAACGTTTGAAAATAAAGCCTAAACCTAAGAAGAAATGAGTCCGTCTTTTTCCATGAAAGGTAGGTAAAGGAGCTTGCATTTGGTGAATACCTAGGTTACTCTTCAGACCTATTCAGGGCCTGAATTTCAGAGCATTGCTACCGCGTTTCAGCACTTTCCGGCTGCAACTCCTTTGAAGGAATTTCGAGGTTTTTTTCGACAATCAACTCGTGGAAACTTTTATGCTTGAAGATTTTAAGCTTTTAGATGTAAATGCTGGTGTTTTTTGGAGCGAGTAAAGATTTGGATGCATTAAACTGAAACTTGCTTTAATGGTTCCCTTTTCCGTGAAAGACGTAGACGTTTTGCTTAGTGTTTAGTGAATTTTGCTTTCTCTCTCTCTCTCTGTTTTCATATAATCATAAAATGATTGCCGATAATGTCTTCGAAACTTGAAATAAATTTATTAACATTTATTTGATTCAAGTATTACTCGTAGCTCTCGAGATAATTTATTTATACAACCACCGTTTAAAAATGCGAATACATTAGCTGGAGCTCAATTTATAAATTGCAAAATACTAAATTGTGCTCATATCACACGTTCTTCTAAATGTAGTCATTCTCACATACTTACCCATATGAATTCACGCATACCCTTGACATTCAAGTAGTAGAAATAGTTGTTGCGTATTTTTGTGTACGTTTTCAGAAATCACCGCGTCCGTTGGAATGCTAATCATTGTAGTCGTAATCGTGTAATCTTCAGATCCCCTTCAGTCAGTTCTTTAAAAAGGTTCAGCTCACGATTAAGAGTTAGGAAATGTTCTTAACATCGCCGTGGTAGGGTTACGCCGACAAAATTCCTAAGATCAAAAGCTCTTCCAAGCGGTTAGATGAAATTTCCAATACACTTGTTTCAAATTCAAATTCACATCGGCTAACTTTTGCTGCGTAGAGTAATCGGTGTTCGCGTTCAACATGAGTAAACATCGATAAAGTCAAATATTTAAATTTTTAAGTAACTTAAACTCTGTAGGATATTCGTAATACATATGATAAGTTAAAGTTACATAGTTCTGTTATTCTTACTTATCATAGGATTAAAATCTTTGAGGATGCGTACGAATATTCCGGAGTAAAAATATTTAAGTGCAGGTTAACGATTCGGAGTAGAAATATCTATACATACACAAATAGGTGATATCGGTAATTTACCCAGCCAATCGTAATTCAAGTACATAAACAACACCAACCACAGACTATACGTCTGTTTGGGTTATTCCTTTAGACCACATTCATAAGTGTTGGTAAACGCTTATCATTTTGCAAGAAAATTACTACTGTTAAAATGTTTTGTGGTAAAAGTGTGATGCCATAACTTATTTATAGGTGAAACAAAATTAAACAAATTAATAAATAACTTTTACAAAAATAAAAAATGCTCTTCAATAAAAAGAACATAGGTTTATGAAACATGGCGTTAGTTATCTCGGAAAGGAAATTGTAAGACAATTTTAAGGTTAACCTTGTTTCGACGATGTCCAATTTGTTCAGCACTTGCAAAAGGGTCTTTTTTAATCAAAACGTTCATAATCCGCTTAGTTTACTTAAAGGAAGATTTCTTTTGATCATTTAGCTTTTGTAAAATATATTTGAGTGTGGGTTTACATCACAGAACATCTATTAAATCAATAAAAAGAAGAATCTTAGTTTTCAAACATTTACGGTTTTAATAAAATTGAAAGGAATTACAATAATTTGTTATACTGAATTAGTTTGATATCGAATGTAACGTACATCATGCAATGTTTCAAATTCTTATACCTAAGGTAGGGCAGACGCACCTACTTTACAAAGATAGAGGAAACAGACAATGTCATGTCGTATCCGGAGATCAAGACACTAGCACAGAAGACGGCAAATTGAAAGTTAGTCCAACGCCAAGAGAGAGTTTGACTCTAAAATTTGAAGAAGAAGAAGGTAAGCTAAAAAATCATGCGGTATACCGCAATATCGTCTGGTGCGTGTGTGATTAACCTTACAGTCTGCCGTGACTTTTAAGCTATCAAAAACAAAGAAAAACACTTTGGGTCGCATAGGTACCTACAAAATTGTTTCAGAAACATTCGAAATTGACGCGATTCGACAAGCATAGAAGGATATATTTTACAGCAGCTTAAAAATTCCATAAATCATCTCCGAGCAATGTCTCAAACGGTTAGACTTGCTAGTGCTACGTGAGACAAAAAGTTATGTAACAGATAGCAGTGTTCAACGGAATTGGCAATACGAGTACGTACGAACCAGGATCCCAATAGTTCTCAAAAAGGAATTCCACGGGGGGAAAAAAGAGATTTGTGAAACAGAAACGTGCTGAGAGATACAGAAATATCTGCCACTGAGGATTATTTGTTCTTAAACCGACCGGTGGGATTGTTTTGGCGTATCTTAAAAAGGTGAGTTCCAGATTTAAATTAGTAAAGATTTTCAGATAGAACTCGAGTACAGAGCCAAGCTAAAAGAAATACTTTCTTGAAAGTTTGGCGAAACTAAATGAATTTTTAAACGCTACCGAAAACTTTCGCTACATCACTGATCTCGGCTGAACTTAGCAGTTTAAAAATAATTAAAATCTCATTAGCGCTTCAAAGCGCTTAGAGAAAGAAACTTCGCCTAAATATTATTTCTTAAAGTGACTTTGAGTAACACACCATACTAGTGTTTTAATAACCTACTTCGGTACCTGCTCCAAATTAGGAACTCACCTGCTCGTAGTTAAATTGCGGTATTTTTAATTATTATAAGACATAAGTTTTTGTATTAGCCCACCCATGGAATGACGTAAGGTAGCTAAGGCAAATAAGTTGAGATATGACAACTTGTACAGTGAAAAGTAAACTTCTTAAAACTATCACCAACATAGCCCCACAAAACTACTTTTATTTCATACTAGCTGTTGCCCGCGACTTCGTACGCATGGTGTAGTGACTTGTGAGAGTTAGTGAAGTTACATACATACATACATAAATCACGCCTATATACCTTACGGGGTAGGCAGAGCGGTAACGGCCGTAAAGCGGATATTAACACCACGTCTGACAAAAGTTTGAGGGTCAATCAGATAACTGTGTATCACTATAGTGACAGAAAATTGCAATACACACCCTCGAGTCCCTTAGTCGCCTCTTACGACACCCATGGGTAAGAAATGGGGTGATGCTATTCTAAGCCGGCATCACACGGCAAAGTTGAAGTCACGGTTAGTGAAGTTGATGTATGCATATTGTTTAATATTAATATCATGTTTGTATAAAGTTTTTTCTCTTTAAGATGTGCAATGAATAGGTACTGGTTAACTTGTTTTTCGGTTAGGTACTTGGTTTTGATACTATGGACATCAGCTACAAAACATCATTATAAACTACTTTGGTAGTTTTACCATCGGGTGCTAAAACGTACAAATTTTCAGGAGAACTGACTCGAGACCAAGCGACATATAGCTGCCCGTGTGATAAACAGGGAATCGTAAGACCTACGCCTGCGGCTTTCAGCGTCTGTCCTTTCGATTTGTTTCCAGTCATTGCAAAGAAAACGCTGACGGGAAACTGAATGCCCTGAAATTGAAAAAGTTGTTGGGAATGAGTGGTATACGCGCCACAACCAGTGAAAATATCCGCCTCGAATACATTCATCTTTAAGCTTAAGATCTTCAGTCTGGTTCCATTGCACAGCTTTGGCGGAGTGAGATTGCAAAGAAGCATGATAGGAACACCAAGTTTAAGTAATATTTGGTGTTCAGAAAGACCATTCGCACTCAAGGAGTTTAGGAATTCTATAAGGTAGTTAGTGGCTTTGTCTTGATTCATAACAGTGGTAATTGACGCGTATACCACCATATCCCCAGTGATTTGTGACATAATGGTATGGTTTATTGAAGCAGTCTGATCATTTTTGGGTGCAAAAATAGCTCTTCCACGTAGCTACGAATCTTTCTTTTGAAGGAAGGCTCGCCATACACAGAAAAAACTATTCTCTTTAGATCAGAAACTATTTGGCAAAGCGTTTCAGGCAGACTTACTTGACCGTTATCCTCTGGTAAAGTACCTCTGCCGAGTTTTAATAAAGCTTGTGAAAACTCTTCAGCCCGTGGATTACCTCCGAGACGGGTTCGCATGATCACCGTCATGGTCAGCTTGTGAATTTGTGGCCAAAGTGCCGATGATTTTAGTGAGGCATTCACCTCATCAGCCCTGGTACCTCGAGTAACAACTGGAAGTGTTTGGCGAAAGTCACTGGAAAAAAGAACAGTGATATGGCCCATGGCCCTATTATCTCTGCGTATGTCTTTCAAAGTCCTATCCATAGCTTCTACCTTTTTTTTGTTGGCCATCGTACACTCGTCACATAACTACCAGACAACAATATCAGAAAACCTTTGCCTTGTAACTATTACGTGATACAGCACATATTGGAGTATCGTTTGTGTCCAAATCGATTGGTATTTTGAAAGTTGTATGCGCCGTTTTCTCTCCTGGAAGCAGTGTGGCAGCGATACTTGAAGATACTACAGCAAGTGCAATCCTTCCTTGCCTTCTGATCTCTGCAAAAATGTTTAAGGCGAGTGTAACCGTGAACGACCTCGATAGTGGCGCCACTTCACAAAAAAAGATTTATCTTTAAAGAAACAATCTATCAGAATATCCGTTGCCCAAGTTTATACTTACATACGTATATCACGCCTATTATCTCTTGCAGGGTAGGCAGAGCGTAAATGTCCGTTTTTTCGGCCGTCTGACATATTTTTGATGGTCATTCGGAAAATTGTGTATCGCCATGGTGACAGGTTGTCAGCCCATCGCCCATGTGAAAGTCCCTTAGTCGCCACTTACGACTCCCACGGAAAAGAAATGGGGTGATGCTATTGCAAACCGGCATCACACGGCATAGTTTACAATACTATATTATTATTTTTTTAGATAACTTGCCGCCTGTCAGTGGCTTTGTTATATAATTTTGGAGAAAACATTTCATTAGCGGGTTTCACAAAACTAACAGCGACATCTATGAAGTAATTTTAAACAAATTTTACTCTAACATTTTTGATTCTAACTAATGAAGGTATTTATATTTTTTTAGGTTCCGTACATCAAAAAGAAACGTACAAAAAAACGGAACCCTTATACGATCAGTTTGTTGTCCGTCGGTCCGTCCATCCGTCTCGTAAGACGCTTTATCTCGGGAATGCGCAGAGATATCGAGTTAAAATAAAAACTATATTGGTAAATAGGTTTTAGGCTGCAATATGGAACCCTTATAGGTTCACTCACTTTGTTGTCCATTTGTCTGTCTTTCAAGACTCACTATCTCGGTTACACGTAGATGTCGAGTTAAAATTAAAAGTATTATAACCTTTAACTCAGGCCAACGGCCTCTTGTAGTGGTAAAAAAATTAACTAATTATACCCAAATCATAATTTGTCTTCGCAATAAAACAATTTTCAACGGATTTAAGTTGTGTTTATTTTGGATTTCACAATTCCTACGTTTCCACAATAAACACAACTTAAATCCGTTTAAATCGTTTTATTGTGATGAGTAATAGTTGTGCAAACTCAAGAAAATATCACAATTCATCTGTCTTCCATCACATACCTTGACCATGACCAAAGGTCAAAGTAAAAGTCCGAAACATTTCTGTAATAGTTAGAACGGCCCGCATATATGTCAGACGTGGCGATAGCGATAAAATACTTACGACCGTTGACGCTCAACCTACCCCGCAAGGATTAAATGTGTGATTGTTTGTTTTTTGTTTGGTTAGGTCGTTTCACGGGGTCGTTTAGAAGTTCAGATCGTATGTCAGTCAATACGTGGTCAATACCGCGTTTTACAAAACTAACAGCGACATCTATATAATTTTTTAGGAAAAAAAATCGGAACTCGCTTTGCGGAACCAGTTACTGTGTTTTACCATGGGAATGAAAGATTTTTTCGAGGTAAAAAGTATCCTAGATGTTGACCCGGGTAATAAGCTACCACAGTATAAAATTTTGTAGAAATCTGTGCAGTAGTTTTTACGTGAAAGAATTACAAACATACCGACAGACAAACAGACAAACAGACAAACAGACAAAAATCAATTTTACTTCTGTTTTGATGTCTGTATCTTGAACACAATTAGAAGCAAAAACCCTTTTTTGAATCTATCTCATGTACATAATTGGTTTCGTTTCTGTTTTATTATATGTAATAGATTTGAATAATTTTGTAATTTCACAGCTGATAAGTAGACAGGTGTGTTATAGATTGCTATTTGCCATTGTTTTTTAACTATCAGTTTAAAAAAAATTATATGAAAATTATTTTATCTTCACTCGTCTCATAATGTTCGAATTATGAATTCGAAAACAGATGCATAATGACCTACGGTAATTTTTCGGATTTTGTTCAGTTGTTTTAATAGGTTTTTGTTCTGTTGTTGTTGAGATATTGTTCAGATGTTGTTCAGTTGTTGTTCAGATGTTGATTAGTTGTTGTTCAGATGTTGTTCAGTGTTGTTCAGTTGTTGTTCCGTTGTTGTTCAGTTGTTGTTCAGTGTTGTTCAGTTGTTCAGTTATTTGCTGTTGAGACTCGACATCTAAACAACTGTTAGTAAAGAATCTTCAAAAATTCATATCAAACCATATTACGTTCTCGTATTGAATTTGACCATGTATCGGGCCTTGCAATCGCCGGTGCGGACGTTTGGAAAAGTGTTCAACTGAGTTAATTTTTTAGAGTGTAGATAAAATAGTGTATGCAACTGCATATAATTAGGCATTAGAATGCTCGTGTCAATCTATTATCACACTCGGCTACGCCTCGTGTGATAAACAGACGCTCGCATTCTAATGACCCCCATTATATGACAGTTGCATAAACTACTATTATTGAATGATAAAACAATTGAGTATCGAATTTTATGCTTCTTGGGCCGACTTTAAATGTAGGAGAAGGTTTAACTGGATCATTTTCTCGTTTGAATGAAAAACACAGGCACAGCAAGAAAAGTTCCAACAAGATAATCTTTATAAAGAAAGAGACACACCTATTTTTTTTTTTTTTTATTTATTTAAACATAGTACACATAAACATACAATCCAGTCAAATGCCTTCGATAAACCTCATAAAGGTTTGTCTCGATGACATAACCAACCTAAAACCATAGGAGCTAATTAAAATTCAAAAGTTATTTAACTTGGAAACTACAAAAAATCGCGGAACATACATCATAGAAAATTGACTTTGGACGTCACTATTTAGGCCAATCTGTATAAAGACCGCCGTTCGAATAAGTCGTATTTGACAGCTGTCGGATTCGTGATAATACTTTGGCAGAGGGTCCATTTTCTTTTGTTGACATCTCTTAGTATGGAGATGACAGCTGTTAAATACGACTTATTGGAACGACGGTACTTTAAGTTATGGAAATTTCAAAGAGAATCATAACTTATTTTTTAAAGACAAGCTAAGAACACCTATTCCATAACCAATGTTTATAGTTATTTTATGATTGTTGAAGACAGTTTATTCTGTGCTCGAAATAAAATACTTTAATTTATTTCTTTGATTAATCGTTCCATAGGTACCTAATGAAAATAAAAATTTTAAATACGCTTAATAAACTATTTTGCTGCTCTTAGTATGTCTCTGGCGTTACGATCTGTTACAAGTGGAAGGAAAACTGGTACAGTCTCGTTCTTATCTCCCTTATGGAAATCGGAAAGTTGGTTACAGGGTCCAAGAGTACAGTCGGTTGTAGCACATTAGGTACCAGGCGTACTACAGAAGAACTGAACTATTTTTGTCCCCAGTAATATTTTTTTGTTTACATGAACATGTATTAGTTGAAAATGTGTTGGAGATAAAATAATTCAGTTCTGTTGGAGTACCCCTGGTACCTTATGTGCTACAACCGACTGTACATTATATTTGGAAAATAAAGTATCGTAATATTACTTTCGCTTGGTACTTACCTAGACTAACAAACTTTCTGTTTCAAAGATGAGCAACCTTGCAAGACCCAGTTCAACGATCTAAATGTGCGGAAGTTATAAACTCTCAACAGTTTTTGCGCTATGTTCCTAATTCCTATTCGTTCTTTCATCTTTTTTATGTGTGACACCGAGTCTTTCAATGACTCGAGGAACCCTGGTGTCAGACTTTTTCAACCACCGTCTAAGTAATCATAGACAGCAACCGGACCGACGACGGCTTGACGTGCCCTGCGAAGCACTGAACCATATTTATTTTAGAACAATCAGGCGGTTCAGCCTGCAGTATCCTAACCAAAGTGGGAACAAACTCACAAAGCGATAAATATCATCTTTGTGAGTGCCCCACCGAGAATCGAACCCGAAACCTTTGGGTCGCAGGCAGTCGCACTACCACTGCGCCACATCAGCTGTCCTATTCATTGAACTAATCATTTAATTATTGATCAACTTCTTAGACCTGTGTGAATCCCCGCAAGGGATTATAGGCATGATGCCTATAATCCCTTGCGGGGTAGGCAGAGCGCAAATGGCCGCAAAAAACGGACATTTGTGCCACGTCTGACAAATATTTAAGGGTCATTCGGAAAATTGTGTATCGCCATAGTGACAGATTGTCAGCCCATCGCCTAAAATTGCACACTCTCGAGTCCCTTAGTCGCCTCTTACAACTCCCAAGGGAAAGAAATGGGGTAATGCTATTCTAAGCCGGCATCAGACGGCATCGAAGATCGAAGCTTTCTGTTTATCTACTTTCCTATTCTGTATTAGTGTGATTGGTTCCTAGGGCCGCATTCCGCTATTTGAAAAGCGTTTTATTTGTGTTTCAGTGGAGTGTCATCATCATCATCATCATCATATCAGCCCACATCTACCCACTGCTGAGTATAGGCCTCTTCTTTTTCTCGCCATCTGCGCCGGTCCTGTGCCTCCCGCATCCACTGTTTGCCAGCAATGGTCGCTAGGTCGTCCGTCCATCTAGCGGGTGGTCTGCCTACTGGACGTTTAGTTGTTCTTGTCCGCCACTCCATTACCGCCTTCGTCCACCGTCCGTCATCTCGTCTAGCCAAATGTCCTGCCCACCCCCACTTCAGTTTTGTGATTCGTTTTCCGACATCGACGACTCTTGTTCGGCGTCTTATTTCCTCGTTGCGAACCCGATCCTGAAGTTTAATGGAGTGTCAGTTGGATGATTTTGGCCGTATGTATTACACTTACAGTTTGAAGAATAGACAATGCCAGTGGTAATAGAAGGACATTTGAGTGTCGATGGCATTACAATGGCAAAAAATAAGCGAATCGGGGCCCCTTGTAGCAGGCCATTTCACGCAATGTTTTTGACGAGGCGCAGCGCTCTACATCCTTCCAATCTTACCAAAATTCTACTTTAATCAAAGAATGTCCAACTGATTACCGACAAGTCTTGCAAACTTTGTTATTTTCTTACTAAGTAATTTTGTTACTAGAAATCTTCTTAATTAGAAATGGTTGTTGTTTTTATAAATTGCATACCAAGTGTAGCCAAATTGATGAAATTTGCCTAAAAAAGTAGGTAAACAAAGCAAGTCAGTTGGCAAAATAGCAATGGTTGGTGAAACGAACAAGCAGGCATACCGCAACTCCTTTTTTATAGACATTGGAATTTTTCCTCCAAACTTACCCGATTACACTTTGGAAAGATTCGTTATAAATCTTTAGCAGCCATTCGACTTTGTATTCTACAAGTTTTTATCATTACTCACTTTGATGGAGGTAAGTTCTGAAAGACACGTCTAATCTCTAAGGATTTTAGTTTTACATAGTTCTTATCTAATTCTAACCAGTAGTGTTCGAGAAAGAGAAACTCCAACAGACTTACATTTATTGGACTACTATGTTTAGTCTCTATAGTTTTAAAGCAAAGAGAAAATAAATAGTGAACCTTGTGTTTACATTTTGGAATCATCCTGCTTGTTTTTGACTTTCCTACTTGGATTTTGAAAAGATAGATAGATAGGTAGTTTCCTATGTAATACCTGCTCTTTATAAATTAAGGAAGCACGTAAGTACCTTATTCTCAGTCTGTGAAAAGGGTGGATTGGATCTCTTTTTTCCGGACACATTATTACAAAAAGGCAGGCCCTTATTGAATCGGAGTTCTTAAATTATTCACACATTAGATAGATATATTTATGTGACGGTATGAAGGAGGGGAAAAATAGAGTGGTCCAGGTATTGGAGCGCGAAGGTAAAATATTAATGAAAACTTATGTGAGGTGAAAGTTGGTACTTAAGATTTCAGAAATTTTATTACGATAAAATTTGAGACAGCCATAGAAACTAAAACGTTCTCAGTTCTTATTATCAAATATAGCGGAAAATTGATAAATAATTTACACAGTAAGTAGCCGAAATGGCATTAAAAATGTGAAACAATGGCACTCTGAATTGCAAAAAGAACGGTGTTATTTAAAAAAAATCTATTAAGATAAAACGTTTTTTATTTTCAAGGCGAGGAAGTTTTATGGTTTGTAAAATATTGAGGACATAAATAAAGAAGCTGTCGTGTATTACAGCACGTCCCGCTGTTCCGTTTCTACCTACAGCCGTATTTCACCCCGGATTCTCTTCTTTGCCGGAATAAAAAATGATTGCAGACGTGGACGCTTCCACGATATGATAGGACCAAATGTCTTGAATAATTGGCAGTGAATTAAGATTTTTATGAAGAAGATTTATTGATGGAAATATGATTTTCAAAGATTTAACAATTGGCTGGCAGGTACTATTTTATAGCAAAATGATTGTTACCTGTTGTATTTACCGAATAAAATAAAATAAAAATAAAAAATTGCTAGGCAGTTCAAGAATGGTTAAATATTATTTCTACTTACATCAAGTACCCACTTGTAAAAAAACAAACAATTTGTCCGTAAGCACTATCAGCAGCACCTCTATAGTATATTGGTTTTATAGCTCTATCATTAAAATGGTTAACTAAGGCGAGGGAGGTTGTACGATGTGCAATAAAGTATAAATAAATAAATAAATAAGGCTGATAGTATCCATTAAGATACTTACGTAAAGAATAATTTACATAGGAAATTGGCGATCTCTTCATGTAGCTCCAATATATTTCAATCGAAACATCGAACTAAATCCTGACACATTTGCTTTTCCCCAAAGACAAGCGGAACGCATTTCCTTTTGAAAATAAATCTTTCCAGTAAAGCCCCATCTTCTCGTAGACATGAGGACAACTACCCAAATGGGTATCCTAAGAAAACACGGAGGGACCGAAGGCATCCTGATTTAGTTTCTCAGTCCGTGATTTGTCCACGTTTGATTGAGTTTGGACGCTTGATTTTTTTAAAAGCTTTTATTTAACTTGCAGTGTATGTAAGTAAGTAACAATGTTTGTTCGGTGCAAATCTTGCAAGTTTAATTTGAACCACTTCTCGGTATCCGATTGAGTTGAAATTTTGCATGTTGGTCCAGAACCGATGACAATGCATGTTAATCATAAATTTGACCTGATGCTGCTGCCAGGATCGGCTCCGTACGAGAGATCTCCTCAGCGGTTTATAGCTGGGACACAAAATTTTGTATACGAATTCGTTTATTATAGGTGGTTGGTAGGCCCACCATGAATTAGACGCTACATCCAGGGTTGTCTTCGAACTATGGAACTCCTCAATATTCAATTGCTGGGACTTGCAATTTTGTATACGAATTCGTTTATTATAGGCGGTTGGTAGGCCCACCATAAATTAGACGCTACATCCAGGGTTGTCTTCGAACTATGGAACTCCTCAATATTCAACTGCTGGGACTTGCAATTTTGTATACGAATTCGTTTATTATAGGCAGTTGGTAGGCCCACCATGAATTAGACGCTACATCCAGGGTTGTCTTCGAACTATGGAACTCCTCAATATTCAACTGCTGGGACTTGCAATTTTGTATACGAATTCGTTCATTATAGGCAGTTGGTAGGCCCACCATAAATTAGACGCTACATCCAGGGTTGTCTTCGAACTATGGAACTCCTCAATATTCAACTGCTGGGACTTGCAATTTTGTATACGAATTCGTTTATTATAGGCAGTTGGTAGGCCCACCATGAATTAGACGCTACATCCAGGGTTGTCTTCGAACTATGGAACTCCTCAATATTCAACTGCTGGGACTTGCAATTTTGTATACGAATTCGTTTATTATAGGCAGTTGGTAGGCACACCATGAATTAGACGCTACATCCAGGGTTGTCTTCGAACTATGGAACTCCTCAATATTCAACTGCTGGGACTTACAATTTTGTATACGAATTCGTTTATTATAGGTAGTTGGTAGGCCTACCATGAATTAGACGCTACATCCAGGTTTGTCTTCGAACTATGGAACTCCTTAATATTCAACTGCTGGGACTTGCAATTTTGTATACGAATTCGTTTATTATAGGCAGTTGGTAGGCCCACCATGAATTAGACGCTACATCCAGGGTTGTCTTCGAACTATGGAACTCCTCAATATTCAACTGCTGGGACTTGCAATTTTGTATACGAATTCGTTTATTATAGGCAGTTGGTAGGCCCACCATGAATTAGACGCTACATCCAGGGTTGTCTTCGAACTATGGAACTCCTCAATATTCAACTGCTGGGACTTGCAATTTTGTATACGAATTCGTTTATTATAGGTAGTTGGTAGGCCTACCATGAATTAGACGCTACATCCAGGGTTGTCTTCGAACTATGGAACTCCTTAATATTCAACTGCTGGGACTTGCAATTTTGTATACGAATTCGTTTATTATAGGCAGTTGGTAGGCCTACCATGAATTAGACGCTACATCCAGGGTTGTCTTCGAACTATGGAACTCCTCAATATTCAACTGCTGGGATTTGCAATTTTGTATACGAATTCGTTCATGATAGGCAGTTGGTAGGCTCATCATGAATTAGGGTCACGTCAATAGAAGGCCTCCTGATAGAAGAATTAGACTGTTCGAAATTAACGTGGACTCGGCCATGTAATAATGACGCCATCAATGAAATGAAAAGACTAAGACATATTACAAGCTAATTCTTCTATAAGGGATGCCAGAGGAGTAGGTACCAACCTACTTCTATAGAATATAAAAGAGATAATTATACTTTATCCTAATGTTACTTTTCCCCGTGCCTTAAGTTTTTGTATTGAAGGTCTCTCCGTTTTATAGAAAGACTTTCGTATTGATCAATAACTATCGTAACATAAACTAAAAAATATAAAATAAAATTATGTAAAAAAAACTTTTAAAACAAGCTTTTATTTAAGTGCTCTGAAAAGATGAAAATAAAATTTTGAATGACATTAACCACATTTATTTATGACTTTACAGAAATGAAAATATTATAAAAGCTTGTCGCGAAACTTTCAATTTGTGATTGAAATTTTGTAATAAGGTACGCACCTAACTGTAATTAGGTAGTTTCTTCTAGGCATCGCGACAAGCTTTTATTATATTTTCATTTCTGTAAAGTCATAAATGAATGTGGTTAATGTCATTCAAAATTTTATTTTCATCTTTTCAGAGCACTTAAATAAAAGCTTGTTTTAAAAGTTTTTTTTACATAATTTTATTACGAAGACCATTTGTAAGATCGGTCGCTCTAAAGAGTAACTTTTATTAGGTATATGTTAGGTTAGAGTAAGTTATTTACTTACATCGTCGTTAGAGCGATATGTAACGAAGAAAACCTACAAAGTATATAACTTGGCATTAACTCGTTGGTATTAATTTATTTCCAGGTAATAGTCCAACTATGGTGTAGGACACTATTGTAACATTTTCAATTAAATCGCAAAATTTCGTTTAATAATTAAATCACAAAAATATTTTTTGTTGAATATCACGTATTTTATAAAAATTGTTCATTACACTATTGTAATTAACTCTTTTTATAAAATACGTGATATACGTGATACGATACATAGCTGATTTTGTACTGTACACAATTTTTCGATGTGTATGAATAGACCGAAAATAGAATGTTTTTTAAGGCTGTAAGCTCCCCAAATAAAATAAAATTAAATTAAATTATTCCGCTTGTACTAAAAATAATCCCACAAAATTGTGAGACACTAAATCTAGGTAGGTAGTAAACCTACTTAGTACCTTTTACAGAGTTAGCTAGTAACGTCAGCATAAAAGGTAGTTTCGTCATAATAGTTTCGCATTACCGTCACACGCTCTGAGTGAGGCGATATTCTCAAGAAGTAATAGTGCAGATAAATTTATTTTTAAGTAAGTCGTAGGGTCTGGAAAAAGGAGCATTTTTTATAAGAATCAAGTTTAGCTTTCGCAAAAGATCAGTTTTTTTGCAAGCAAGTTAACAGGAAGCACTCATTATATTATGTGAAAAACCAAGATAGAAGAAGAAGAAAAATGCACACTGTACTGTGACTCCAGTTAGTACGACCAATAAATAACACTCTCTCTTTTCGTGTGGGACACCGTGTCGTCCAACGACCCGATGAACTCTGGTGTCAGATAACACTACAACTTAACCAAGAGCACACCGCAGATATCGTTACTCATAACTAGTTCTATAAAATGACTTTGTCTTCTTAAAAAGTATTTTAATTCGATATAAAGAGCAAGTTCAGGGAAGTTGAGACGTCTCGCCCTGAGGCAATACGTTGTAGGGCGATTTGCATTTTTATGAAAACGTTTTACAACTGGGCTAGCTTCTCTGTTCTTGTAATGAATTTTTACTGAGCCATGTCTAAAATTAAGATTTTCTTACGATGAGATGTTAGCATGTTAATCAGTCTCTTAAAATTAATGCGCATGCTAAAAAAAATCATGCAATTACTTTTCAAAAATAATTGACTGGAGGAACATTCGGACTAAGCGCTTCCAGTCATCATTTATAATGCGCACTGCTAAAGAGTGGAACTCACTACCTGCGTCTGTGTTTCCAAACGCATACAACCCTAATCTCTTCAAAGTAAGAGTGAACAGGCTTCTTCTGGGTGAGCTCGCTCTATCTTAGACTCTGTCTCTGTCCTATGACCTAGACTAGAGTCAAGAGCAAACCCATAATTAATAAAAAAAAACATTCTTCAACAGTTACTCATTAAAAACTACCTTTTAAAATACTTACCCCCGTGTCCCACAAACATACTTGCAAATATCATTGAACAACAAAGCCTTTAGGACCGTTACAATCACTAGTAGTTCTAGCGGTACAAACATGTATCACTAGAACCACCAATGGTTTTTGTAGTACATACTGATGTCCAGCTCCTCCAGCGATCTAAATACATATAATTTATCTCGACTTGCGACTAGCGTCCTAGGGTGGCCCCGCTAGTCACAAATTGCAAAAGTACAAAATGCCAATTGCTATATTTGCGACATGTCAAAGTCGCAGAATGTCACTTATGCAAAAGCATACAACATTACAAAAAGGAAAATGTATAAATTGATGAATGTTAAACTCATGAATGGCAAACTTGCCAAAATCATCACTCGAATCGAAATCAAGTGTCTGCTACACTTGATTTTGACGGTTGTCATTTGAAAAATAGACCTCTCCAAGGCCTACAAATACTCAAAATGTCTCCAACTGATAATCTCGCATGCGCAGTTTCCGAGATTAATATAATACGATACAAAAAAAACTTGCCCTGAACACTACTGTTGAAACAGTGGTTCTACTCGGTGGTTCTTGTAATCCTAGACGCAACGCAGCAGGTATCACTATTCCTATCTAACTGTGTATTGCTACATTTTCTACCTGCACCACTAAGTCGTTGGTACTTACGTGAATAAAACTACTCACAAACTTACAAACTAAAACACTAACTTTATCTCCGCAGTCAACTCACCGTTCAATTCCTGAAAATTATGAACCGGATGGAACTTCAAAACAGTCTTGAGAATTTTTTACTTTAATAGTAGTCGACCACTTTAACTTGAGAGCCAGGATCGTGAACTTAAGCAATTAGTAAGTTCAGTTCAGGCAGACAGCAATTAGCGAATGGTATTTGAAGCAGAAAGGTAGAAATAATTCTGGCAATAACAGGCGCTTACTCGTTAAGTAAATTATTCATTAACGCCTAATGGCCGAAATGTATCAAGTGCAGCGCTGGGGTACGGTACACGACAACTTCTTGAATTTATCGGCTACTGCAACTTGGTATTTAAGCTCTTTATTTATGCAGTATCTATGAGCGCTTTTGATTTAGTCTCGTGGAAAGAGTCATTGAACTCTCATACAAACTGACGCAAATCATGACATGCAACGTAGATAAGGTTAGTTTGTATGAAGGGTCAATGACATTTTTCATGAGATTAAAACAAATATGTACTATGTTGTAATATATAAACAAAACAGAAGCAATTGTCAATACAACTATGCAAAAGAAATGACGGCCTTCATGCTTGAATCTAAAGCGGTTCGCTCACCTATCGCGTCGTCGTGTCGTTCCGTTTTTTTAACGCAATGTAAGGCATGCGTCTGTCAGGCGAAAGGAAATTTGTAAGGAAATAAAATCGGATTTCGTAATTTTCGTGACGATGACAAGTAAGCGAACCGCATAAGATTCAATGGCGAAGTTATTAGTAATCATTGGGCTTGCCCTATTTTAATATTTGTTAATATATATTTTAATAATCAAATAATTGTTCAGTTTTCCGGATCTGAGCTGTCGTCGTCTGTTTCTCTTTTACGTAGCGAAAAGGAAAGGCACTTACTTTTTGGGACCGAACAATATCGTAAAAATGAACTTAAAACGTTTTCTAAAATCACCTTGTGGGCAAGGCTGTCAGAGGACCAATGGAATAAAGAAACTATAGTACAAAACGTTAAATATACTTTTATCTAGAAGTCGCTTCTAGAACACTTCATTTATTTATTCATTCACGTACCTTAAAGGAACATTTATTCAAATGGCGACAGATTTCCATTGCTGCGTCAGAACGTAACAACCACAAGGTAGTGCGGAAAAGCCGCAATGGTGTTCAAAGTTTTGTGAAGTCAGTTTCTTTGTAACGTGTCAATGCTCAGGCATTTCTGTATTCAGTGCAGTTTCTATTTCAACTCGTGCTCTAGTTCAACATTGTAGTAGACTTACTGTTGTCTTGGTTTTTGTGTCACTACCTCTGACGGGTTGTTTCTTTATTGGCAGGCAGGTTAACTTAGACTTAGTTATTACGACACGGTTGAGGAAATAAGTTTATATATGTCGCAGTATTATGGCAGAATTAGGATTTCGGCCAAAAGCCGGATTATGGCAAAATTGTAGACTACATTCGACCATCGTCCTACACAGATCCAGGATTTTGGTCATAATCCTAGGATTTTGGTCGAAATACTGGATCTGCTTAGTATTATGGCATTAATCGCGATTCGAGGGATTCTATGAGCGGGAGAAAACAATACGCTCCTCCCCCGCGCGCGGAATTATGTGAAATTATTTTTCTTTCCGAAAATACTGATTCATTTTTAAAAAAGAAAACTGTTTATTTCTTTCATTCATAATCTTCATTTAGATACGAGGTGATGCAAATGATAACAGGATGTTCTGTTTACCTTGTTATATTTTGTAAAAGAGAAGACATCCAAATGTTTATTTTATTACTCATCTAATAATATTATAAACAGTTACTTATGTGATTATCTAAAAAATATTGTTTTTACTACTTGAAAAATCTTTAATGAAAGAAATGATACTCAAAAGTTTATTTTAATGACAGAAAAACGAATTATTTAATGTTTGTTATAATAATCATAGTTAGAAGAGGTTAGCACTTAAATTTTTATGAAAAATGGTAAATTTTTATATCGAGACTCATCATCATTGGCCTCACACGTCTGTGACAGACGATTTAATCAGTGTCTGAGGCAAAACTTTTCATGGCTGTATCACTGCCACTTCCCGTGTTGGTATCCGCGTGACGCGGGTGAAGTGTCCTCTCCACAGACACTGCGTTGCCTGGGACGCAATTATGGAAAATGCAGGGCTGCCCAGGACCTACGCCACCCTCTCGGCCTTCCTGGCTGGATCCGCAGGAACGACTAGTCGATACGTGCGGAGCCAGGTCGGCTGCAGGAGTCTGCCGCGCGGTAGATCTCTGTCACACGCGCCTGACGGAGACCCCGTTCCGGATTTAATTGTGGAGTTGACCTCTCTAGGGCCGTTGTGCTTGAGTCGGATTTATCCCTCCCATATATTGAGCCGTGTGGTGCCGGTAGAGTAGAATAGCACCATCCCATCTCTTCCCGTGGGGGTCGTAAGAAGCGATCGAGACTAGATACATAATAATAATAGTGATTAGTACATTCTATCTGGAATCAATAAATATAAAAGACTGATTTGATTATTATAAATATTTTTTGTGTCATTTATTTTGTTTCATCAAATTTTCTTAAGTTCTTATTTTTCTCTCCAAAAGCATAATAAGAATACAAATAGAAGTGAAGACAAATAGTAATGCATGGCGATAGTCACTATTCCGTGTAATGACGGCTTAAAATAGCATCACCCCTATTCTTTCCCGTAGGTATGACACCCAGAAGCGACTAACGGATGGAAGTTTTCATGTGTATTACCATTTTATTTTTCTATAGTCATTCAAGTTTTATCTAAAATAGCCCTCAAAATTGTTAATGGCCATTAAAACTCTGCATACTTCGCAAGTATTTATGTATGTATGTGTATAGTCACTACAAAATTTATAAAAAGTGTTCTGAAGCCTTCGTTTTACCATATTACTACGTAGATCCAGGATTTCGGTCAAAATCCTAGGATTGTGGCCGAAATCCTAGATCTACTTAGGACGATGGTCGAATGAAGTCTACGATTTTACCATAATCCGGCTTTTGGCCAAAATCCTAGGATTTCGGCCGAAATCCTAATTCTGCCATAATACTGCGACATATACATAGGTGACTGCAACCGAGTGGCTCGTTTTAGGAAAACCATGTCTAGTTCACAGAATGAAGTGTTAGCTGCAGTAACTGAACACTGTACGGGTTGGGTTGCTCATTGATCTGAACTTATTAAATCCATCGCCTAAGATTAAGTAATTACCTGATAATGTATTGAGTGATGATAGAAATACATCTAATATACCTGCTGCATGTTTATGAAACTTTGTTTTAAATGATAAAAACTTCATTATTACTTTTAATATTATCGGTTAATAATTAGAAGTTACCTAGTTAGTCAGTCAGTTTTATTCCGACGTCGGTTAATTTTAATGTGATTTCAAATAAGTATTTGTATAGTTTATACGTCACGCCTCGGCAAGCGGCGTTGGACGCCCTCCGGCCAGATGGGGAAGGCGACAGCGACTGGATGGCAAAAACGGGAGATAGTGCCTTAATGGCGTAACCTGGGGGAGGCATACGTCCAGCGGTGGACTTCTATGGGTTGATGCTATGTTGTAGAGTCCATGCCCAGCAGTGGACTGTTGTGGCTATTGATAAAGATGATTAAAATGTATTATCAGTAATATGTTACATCTTAATCAAAAGCTAAATAAAGGGCAATTTCTAAACCTATTCCCCGTAATGATCGCTCTCAATATCGTTACGCAGAGTTATTGTAGAAAAGCAATTAAGTATTCTAACTCACATCCAATTAACAAAGCTGAGAAGATTAGTCTAATAAAGATTACCCAGGTTTGAGAAGACGGGAAATTTGAAATAATGGGATTTTAACTTGATTTAGTGTCTAATGGATAAAGTGCAAACTCGACCACAAGTCTACAAACAAACATCATGAATAATGTAATTTTACCAGTATATACCGTGTTTTTGTATTAGAGGGAAAATTTTACTAGTGACCGATAGCAAAAACTTAGGACGGGCTGATGATAAGGAATAACTTTCCACAAGGAAAATAGGTCGAAAAATGAAAAAAAAACGACCTCTCATATAAATATGTTTGTCTTTTTTGGATAAACAGCCGTTTCGTTATAGCTCCGTACATACATACACATATAACGCATTTATCCCTTGCGGGGTAGGCACAGCGTTAGCAGCCATAAACATACGGCCGCTTTCGCTACATCTGACAAAAATATGAGAACAGTTTCAGAAAAATCGTGCATCACTATAGTGACGGTTGTCAACCTGTCGCTTTAAACTGCAATACACATGAAACCCGACCATCGAGACCTTTAGTCGCCTCTTACGACACCCGTGGGAAAGAAACGGGGTGATGCTATTCTAAGCCGGCATCACACGGTAACGTTACAACTAACTGTTTTCAAATTCAGTGGCGTATTGGAATATGGCGATGCAACGATAAGCCGCATTGCCATTGCGATGTGTTCTTCAATAAGGCGTCCCACGTTTAGCCTCTTTGTAAGTACTTACTTCAAAATCTTC
This sequence comes from Tuta absoluta, assembly GCA_027580185.1. NCBI lineage: Eukaryota > Metazoa > Arthropoda > Insecta > Lepidoptera > Gelechiidae > Tuta > Tuta absoluta. Next base: position 5,694,359 of record JAQAHW010000004.1, read on the forward strand.
ACATTGTAGAGCAATCACGACCTGCCTTATATTTAATATGCGCTAATAAGTATATAGTACCGGTCATATTAAAAAAAGCTTTTGACAAATCAAATCGTATGGATACATATTTTAATAGCGTGCGTTTTTTGTGATAACACTGTATATGTTTTAATGTTATTATTTATAATTAATTAAATTTGTATTAGAAATAAATAAAAATAGTTCTGCCCTTGCATATAAACATATTTTAAACACTGCCTAAAAGCGCGTCCATTTTTTTGTAATAGCACGGTATATATTTAATATTATGTTTAATATGAATAAAATGTGTTTTTTTTAAATGTGGAAAGAAATAGATTTGCATTCGAATTTAATAAAATTTGTTATATCAATTTAAATGAAAAATGGAAGTAAGATGCCTAACTTACTCCTTAACTACTACTCAGTCATGACGGCAGAGTTGGCTGTTGTACCCCTTAATAGTTTCGCGAGAAATTTAAAAAGGACATCCAATGTTGTTGTCCAGTTAATTGTAAGTTTAGTAAATAATAATTATTCAAATTATTCTTATTCAAAATTCAACACAAAAGAGATTCATAAAAGGAAATACCGGTGCGATTTAAAGATCGGAACGTTAAGTAGGTACTCGTACTACCACAAGGTTTTTATATCGTACTCTAGGTCTTCCAATACTCTGACACCAGGGTTCATCGTGTCGTTGACGATTCGGTGTCCCAAACGAAAAAGAAGAAGAAGAATACTATTTGCGAATATGATTTACTGTGTATAATTTTTAATTAGTAACTTTTGATCAGTCTCATTAAGTTAGTAGGTTAATTATTTATTTTTTAGCCGAAATATTGTAAATAATTTTTTTTTTTTTTTTTTTTTTTTAAGTAGCCTGTTCAATGTCCCACTGCAGGGCAAAGGCCTCCCCTCTTTCGCGCCACCCGTCTCGATCTTGCGCTTCCAACTGCCAGTTTTGGAGAAATGCATCCACATCATCTCGCCATCTTCTCCTAGGCCGGCCACGACGACGGCGACCATCTTTTGGCACCCAGTTTGTTATTATTTTTGCCCATGTCCATGGGCAAAAAAAAAAAAAAAAAAATAATAATTATACCTAGGTAAAAAAAAATATTAAAGAAAAAGGCGAAAGAAATATTTTAAGTGATCAATAAAATCGAGGCGCCAAATTCATCAAAACAATATGGCCCCGTCATGATGGAATTCTGGAGAATATGAGGGAAGAAGTCGGTACCGAAAGGTTTCTACTCCGAAATTTCATATTTCAAGTAATTATCTTCAAACTCAGTAACAGGAATTGGTTTACCCAAAAAATATAGAACTCCCACGCTGAAGTCTTCAGTAAAAACAGTCCAGTTTATTTCCGTTCAAGAAAATATTACTCCAATAGAGGAGCACAAATGTAACAAATTCATAAGAAATAGTTTCTTGAATCGTGGAGCTGATTCAACATAAAACAGAGATCTTATTTAATGGTGGATACCCGCTAAGCGGACTCACTGTAAGCTGGGGTAACCATGTGTGGACATTACTTGTTTGATAAATAATTGACAAACAGTACAATTTCAAAATCACCAAAAAGTATATGAGGTGATCTAGCCAATAAAACCTAATTCTTCAAGGAACAGAAGTCAAAGTTAGTATAACAACGAAATCATAATGAATTGTACCTATTTCTTTAATACAAACTTTGTCAGTACCACAGTAAATTTGTTTAACGGAGGTTAAATTTTTATTTTATTTTTGTAACTATGATTAGTGTTATGGGTTGAATCACTCATTGAAATATTTTTGCTTCATTTTTACCTCTAATAGGTTTTGTAGTGGACTGTTGTAGCTGTAATACTAGTTGTAATTGAAATAGGTTGTATTTATTACACTACACACTTCATCATTCATTTATCAAAGATTCTAAGTATGTCAATACGAGAATTCCCGAAACACGCCATGTCTCACAGTTTTTTTAAAAGAGTGGAAGCCGCCTCCATGCTTCTCGATATTGTAGCGGAAGTCCACAGAAGGATTGAAAGGAGTTTATAAGAAGACTCTCATAGCTTGTTGCGGGTTATTGGGAGGGTAGCGGCACGGGCTGCGGTCCGGGCTCCGGATCAAATTAAATTGAAGACTAAGCGAAACCGCGGGAAGTGACCGGTCGCTGAGAGCAATAATAAATTAGAAAGAGCCATGAAAAATATTATTTAAAAAAGTCTCAACTCTACTCACGAAACATTAAAGTGATCCTATGCTGATGATAACTTAACTGTCAACATTTTGAACGGAGAGGAAAACTCAAAGCTTATCAGATGGCAGCAGGCACGACTGTGCATAACTTTGACTTAGATACGTATTTCTCTAGTTTGCCACATCATTATGTCAAGCACATACATACTTAGGTTGTTTTAGAACAAATGATGTACGACGTAGGAGTACATACTAGTTTTATAGAAGAAACAACAAGCATGACGTATGCAAACGTCTTTGCCGTCATATTTTTACCGTATCCGCCTGTCGCACACTCAAACGAAAGGAAATTTTGAATATTCATACAAAAAACAGACATACCTAACTTAGTACACTGTACCGGATGTTATTTTACCAAGGTGTATTACAGACGCATCCGTCAGTTCGACATAGTTTGGAATTAACCATTTTTGTCGACTCCTATGAATACATCTTCTTCTGAGGAAAACAATAAATAAATAAAAAAAATATATAAAGTGATTCGTATTTGTGCAAGGCTCTCTCTCTACACTTTTTTTCTCAGAGGATTGCTCTACATTTTTGCTGCGCTGTTACACTCAGCGTTTGAAACTTTTCAAAATGGTGAACGAAAGTCGCAAAATTTTATTTTTCGCGTTACCTACGTTCTGTAGATTGATTGAAATTCACAAAAGAGTTTCGGAGTTATGAATGCATTTAACTTAAATATTATAAAAACATAAATAAGCTACGTATACTTGTCGGTATAATGTAGCTATTGTAATATTTTTATAAATGATTTTAGATTAGCAAAAGTATTAATTTATATATAAGATAGTCCTTATGATTAACCGCGATGTGTGCTTTTTCCACTGACAAGCTTTTGCATAACTTGTTTAAATGCAGTTTTTTATAAAAATCCAATACCTAATAGGTACAGACGAGGAGAGGACTTGAAAAAGATAGTGTCTACGATAAAATTAAATAAACGCGAACGAGTTAGGGCTGGTAATGAATATAAATGGGCTAACTCTTAGAATCAGGGCTGACAACGGACTGGAACTCCGGCCAAATAAATCACGCTTAGTGGACTCCGCTCTAGAGACGATGATATTGGCGACACTAGCGCAACGAGCCTTGCTTATCTATACTACTACGTCTATTACATACACAATTTACAGTTCACTGGTGAACATACAAAGATTTTGAATCCGAGAGTTGGTGTGTGTGTGAATGTTTGCTACCTCTTCACGCTCTAAAAGCTTGACGGATTTGGATGACATTTTGTACACTGATAGAATATAGCCTGGGCCCTGATTCTCTTATTTTTTAGTCATTGTAATGCTATCGAAAGTCAGTTGTCTTTATAATGTACTGTGATTTTCTTTACTTTTAACTGTTCGTACAATACGAAATGGCCAAAATTGACACACTGACAGGCCATAGACACAACTGGAACGATTTTCATTTAGCAAACTTCAGGCTTTCATGACTTTTATTTACCGGGGAAAAACATGTTATTTCCACGGGAAAACTAAAAATCAGCTGCAGGTGAAAACAAGGGGCGGTAATCAAGTCCACTCTGAAAGTAGTAGTAGTAATATTAGTCTAATAAGCCAGTGTATGGTTACACTTTTATTGATATATTTAACCTTCGTCAAAATAGATAGGTAGTGAACATTCTTCAGTAAGATGCCCTAATCTTTGAAACAAGGGTAACTACAAGTTGTTTTGTATATAAGGTGTAAAAAAATTAGCTGAGAATATTTTAAGAGGTGAACAAGTACGTGAAACTGAACAACTTTCCCCAAGGAACATAGGTCGAAATATGAAAAAATAATTTGACCCTCCCATACTAAGTGTGTTACCCGGCCGGGATAATTTGTATGGGAGGGCCAATTTTTTCATTTCATATTTCGACCTATGTTCCTTGGGGAAAGTTGTTCAGTTGCACGTACTGGTTCACCCCTTTAAATATTCTCAGCAAATTTTTTTACACCATGTATAAGTTAATGTTTATTTATCAAGAGCGTTAGCGTAGAACTACACGATTCTTGATCGCAGATCCCTTTTGTACCGATCTTTTGTATCTCATTTTATAGGACGTAAGCGGAATAGGAGAGAAATAATTGGGTATAGAATCGATGCGCTTAAAAAGAAGGTCGAGCACCACCCTTAGTCAAGCGGTATCGATATTATCATGACCCACATTTTGCATATTAAGGCGGTTCTCCCACTTGTCATCTGAAGCTGCGTTTTTTTAGCGCACCGTAACTCATGCATCTGTCAGACAAAAGGAAATTGCGATTTCGAATTTAATTCCCATACTAATAGGCTACGGTGTATTTACGTTACGTAACGGATACGTATCCGCAAACGGACGCGACGGACGATAAGTGAAATAATCGCCTAAATTGGAAGATCAATTTTATCTTACTCAATTTGTGGAAATATCATACATACCTACACATATCACGCCTATAATCCCTTGCGGGGTAAGCAGAGCGTAAACAGTCGCAAAAAACGACCATTTACACCACGTCTGACAAATGTTTGAGGGTCATTCGGAAAATTGTGTATCACTATAGTGACAGGTTGTCAGCCCATCGCCTAAAATTGTAATACACACCCTCGAGTCCCGTAGTCGCCTCTTATGACTCCCACGGGAAAGAAATGGGGTGATGCTATTCTAAGCCGGCATCACACGGCATTCTAAGCCGGCATCACACGGCATAATATCAGGAAATCAATAGGAAATATTATCTAGGACTAGAATCACTATAATTTCCTCGCATTATTGCAAATGCCGTAAAAAGTAACTTAGGAACGGCAACAGTTATAATACAATTCCGCTACTAGCTTCCTTTAAAGCAACAAACTGCAATTTAATACATTGTGAGGTGTCCGTAAGAGTCAACGCCCATTTATTTTTTACGTAAGTAACAATTGATTATACTGGCTGTGAGGGTGGACGGTGTACCGAAAACTTTGCAGACATACTTAGGCCATAAAACTGAACAACACAAGTGGCCTATTTACAAGCAGCCTATGGTGGGTAGCGAATAAAGAAATTTGAGATTCAACATAAAGTCAGTCAGCCAATCGGAAGTTTTTTTATGGAAGTTAGAATAAGAGATTCGTTTATCAACATAGTATAGAAAAGTTGTTCAGTTTCATGGTCTGATCATGCCTGCAGAGTGTTTGGTGCACCGCCCCTTATACCCCTACGAAAGTTTTTTGAGTGGGATAAAACAATAAAATTGTACATTCTACACGCGCGAAGAGAACGAATACTAACGAGGGTGTAGTTTGTCGATACACACGAGTTAGTAATCGTATTTTCTGTCAAGTGATAGATAGTGCTTTAAGTATACTACACCAACGAGTGCACATAGTATGTATAAGTTCAAGAATTGTTAGTACATAATTTAATTTATTTTCAAATACTTCTTTTTTTCCATTTGGGTTGGCTGGAAAAGATTTCTTATAGAAATAAGCTTGCCCGTTTAACTCATTTTAAGTTTTTACCTATTGTATTAATGTGTACAATAAAGAATTCATATATAATAAAAAACATAATAACGGTTCATAACACCTTAAAAGAATGGCACGAAATATCTTTTATAAGGTAATATTTTGTTAAAGCATACGCAATAACTCCATTCAGTCACGTGTTCTGTTTTATCTGCTAAACGGGGAGAAAAAAGTAAATTGTATGGATAATTAAAAAAAAAAATTGTGAGTTCTACTTCTAATTCATACTGTTTTAACATAGCTGCGGCGTGACGTAGCAACTGTAGCTCTGTTTAACCGTCACTTGGCTGTTTACTAAGGCTAATATGTAAATGAGTAACTTAAATAATACAATAAACGAATATTTTTGAATGAAAAGATTGATGCATGTTAAAGAAGCGAAAGAGGTGAGTCAAAATCGTAGCAAGTGGAAAGATGTAGTCTCTGCCTACCCCTATGGGAAAGAGGCGTAATTATATGTATGTATGTACGAATATTTTTAATTAATAAATAATACTTACTTACTTCCAAAATTAATTACAACGTTGTAATTATTTTAAAATGATTTAATATCTCTATAGTTGCCTAATATTTTAACTTGATTAAAAATTAGAAAACATCACATAAAAACCATATTTTTCATCACGTCGCAAAACACAAAAAGTAATAAAAAAGCAATGCATTTTCTCGTTGAGCACAGACACCTGGGAAATCATAAAAAATACGAGTCAGTAAGACATATTACCGAAATAAAATTTGAGAGACTTTACCAGTAAGGAAATTTATAATTGAAAAGATGATTCCGTAAATAAAGTATTATAACGTATGCCTCAAGTCGGGATATATATTTTCTTAACTTACTTTAAATTTTCTACTGTTACTTTCCATCAAATAGGTTCATAAAAAGATAGGAGTTATCAAAGTCCTGTCTGTTTTAAAATTTCAATGGAACCTTCGCAATTTCCAGTCAATTTATTTATCAGTTATTTTATTGTGAAATAATAATTCGTCAGCGTAGCAACGACTGCGCTCGGCTTGTTCCAAGATGCCATCTTTCTTGGCCAACGATGTTCTGGCGTTTCTGCAAGATCAACTGACCTTCACAAATGAGGCCAGCGCCATCCAGCTGTGTACGACCTACTTCTCGGTGGACGACATATGCAAGGCGAAGGCGTTGCTGTGTGAGTGGCTCAAGCTGAACGCCAAGTGTGTGCCCCATAGAACAGGGGACGAAAATGGGAAGAAAAGCCTTCAGGACATTATCAATATCCTTAAAGAGACCGACTACAACAAAGTACCAGTGTTCGTGAAGGCTACTCATAAGGCACTTCCCAACGCGCTCGACCAGCAGGATGTTACCCGGCTGCTAAGGGACGTCAAGAACCTGGAGAATAAGCTGGAAGAGTTTCAGCGGAAATTCGAATGCTCACAGAAAACTATTGCTGAACTACGTGCCGAAGTAGATTTGTTACGAAATTCAGCAACTAGGTCAGCTGAGACTTCGAGTTCTGCTGACAAGGAACAACGCGAAGTGCGTGCCGTCGGTGAATCATATGCATCGGTGACAAGCACATCGTCAGCTAATTCGCCCGCCAAGCGAACCGACCAGCGTGCGCCCGCGCCCCCCGCCGCCGCCGCACCGCTCGACCCGCCCCGCCCCGCTGCACCAATGCTGTCAGCTGCGCCCGGCAATGCTGCTGACACGATTAAACGTCGGCGCCGGAACATCACTAACCGGCCTCCTAAGCCGCTCACTGCAGCAGCGGTAAACAAAAAGGGCATGGCTCATCTATCACTCTGTGAGCCACCCCTTAACAAGCGTTGTGACCAAGTAGACGCGGATGGGTTTACTTTGGTTCAGAAGAAGCGCAGCAGGCAACCCCGCCAGAACAAGTGTGGCACCGCCCCAGTCGAGGCCAATCTACAGCTGCGCGCCTTCACGCCGAGGACATCGCTTTATGTCTCCCGCCTGCACGACTCCACTACCAAGCAAGACGTGCTGGATTACATCTTCGCGAGGCATAAAGCAGGTGCCTTCAAGGATACGCCAAGACTCGGAGTATACGTGGAGCCGTTGGAGTCGCGCCATTGGGTGGGTTTCAACTCGTTCGTGGTGCGAGTCCCGACAGCTACTGTGAGCGTCTTCACGTCACCTGAGTTTTGGCCGCAGGGAGTCGTGTTTCGCCGCTTCCGAGGGAAGCTACCGCTCACGGCTTTACCGTTAGAATAGGTTTTAGAATAGTAATATTTTAAAGTGTATTTAAGTTTATTTTACTTGTATAGTCGTATTTTATTTTTATATTTTATTTAGAACAGTTATGTTGGCAAACTGTTTACCTAAGACACAGGAATGATTATTCTTAGTTTAGGAAATAGTTAAGCCTCATAATTGTTTTGTATAGTTTTACGTATTAGTAATTATGTTTATTAAATAAAGAATTTGAATTTGAATTTGAATTTGAATTTGAATTTGAATTTGAATTTGAATTTAGTCGCCATCGTTTTTATCGTCGCCTTATTTTGACAGATAACACTTATCAATTTTGCATCAAATTATAAGACATGACATGACTAAGATATCTCCTGTCCTTGTCTATTCCTATTTCACGGAAAGTGACAGCACTAATTTATGGTAAGTTAAGATAATATTCGAATTGAGTGCTTACTGTCTCTTTCTAGTTGTAATCCTATATATTATTATCGTCAGGTAATTTTACAAATAAAAGAGTTTCTTGGAATCACAATGCTTTATATTCGAATAATATTTTGCAATACAATTCTCTGATTTATACGAAATATACGTCACACTGAACTCCAAATTCGAATCCAACGTCATTCTGTCTCCTCTATGCTCTCCTCGCCTCCTCTCCTCCATAGACACGAATGTCTATGCTCACCTCGCCTCTGCACCTCACCACGCCTCACCTCTTTGTATTTCATTGCTCCGCACCTCCGTGCTCCACACCACTTCTCTTTACACTGCTCATCTCACCAGCCAATAGCTCCTCTCCTCACCAGGTGTTACAATATTGTATATGAAAAGATTCATTAGTAGCTAACATTTTTTGTATAATATATATATGATAAATATTTGAAATGGTAGCCGGTAGATTATTATTAGGCTCTATGATTGCTTTAGTAAAAGTTTTTATGTTGCTCGTTGATCAAGCTAGGTCAAATGTCTGAAAGAGCTACCCACATTAAAATTTCCATCCTATCAGGTAGGGTACGTGATGCACGTAAATAGTGTGGCTAATGTTGTAAAGTACTGTCGAGTCTATATGTATGCAGACGATATGTGTTTGGTATACGGCTCGAAGAATGTATCGGAAATACAAATAAATGTTCAGGAAGACTTCGAAAACGTAACCAAATGGGCTCATGACAATGGGATTATCTTAAATATATCAAAAACGAAATGTATGCATATACACTCGCCGTATAACCAACGTGCAAAGTCAACGAACAAAGAAATGTTAGATATAATTGGACACACGTTATGAGTGTTTGCATACTAGTAAAGTTAACTGTTGTTGTACTGCAATTGAATATGTAGAATCTTTTAAATACTTGGGCTTAACAATAGAGAAACATTTTAATTGGAAATTGCATGTAAATGAGGTATGTAATAGGTTAAGATCAGTACTAGGGAAATTTTACCAATTGAAAATGGTGCTTAACAATCATACATTACTAATTGTATATTATGCGCTTGCGGACTCACTACTAAGCTATGGGTTAGTGGTGTATGGTCGAACGTTCAAAACATATTTAAATAACATTAAAAGTATTCAGATACGGTTAATAAAGAACATTGTTAGCAAAAGAGTAAAGAAAAGTTGCAGAGATGACTATAATAAATTATTTTCAATTTGTTAAATTTTACCCGTGGAAGAAAAGGTTAAATACTTGATTGGTTTAGAACACTACTACAGTGATAAATATCGGGTTATCAAAACAAATAAATACAACACAAAAAGTGTACGTAAAGGAAAATTTATGCTGCCTGGATTTAAAAACTACTATGGTGAAAGAGTGTCATCTGTGATTGTACCCAAAGTATTTAATAAATTAAGTATACTTAGAAAAACTCCTAAGTTAAGTTTAACTACGCTCAAAACAAAACTGAAAAATGCATTACTCAATGTCAGTGATGATCCACAAGATCAAGCTGGCATAAGAAAATAGATACGTATAATAATTACGTCTTAGTTAGGTACGATTAAGCTGTTTGAATAGTTAGTGGGTGCTGTCTGGTAGGTTATAGATATATAATAGTGTTAATAAGCGAGTCTCGCCAACAAACTGTTTCAGTTTGGCGAGGAATAGTAGATAAGTTTTTTGTTTGTAACTTACCTTAAATAATAAAAAAAAAAAAAAAACAAAAAATATTATTCATTATCATGCCTCTTCCGTTTGGAAAACAATAGAACTCTATATGCTGAAGCACCATCGTCTGTCTGCAGTGAAACGTCAAAGGCGCGCTCATCTTAATATACCGTTTAGTCTTGTTTCACATGACATCAACGAGTTGTTCTCCAAAACAGCAGTTTCTGTATTCTGGATTAGTGTCGCAAAAAACCTGCTTTTAGTGCAGAGTCGCTTCATATCCACTTTTTAATATGACTTCATACATACATACATTTTATTTATTTATTATTTAACTGTTTATTGCACACAAGATAAAACACAGGACACTTACAATTAAGAAAAACAACACAACAGGTACTACTTATTTCTACAAAGAAATCTCTTCCAGCAGTCCTACGGTAGAGAGATAGCATAAGGTGAGGCATATCAGCCTATTGCAGTCCACTACTGGGCGTAGGCCTCCCGCAGGGTACGCCATAGGGCACGATCTCCAGTTTTCGCCATCCATTCGTTACCAGCCGCCTTTTTAAGTCATTTGGTCCATCTGGCCGGAAGTCGTCCAACGCTACGCTTGCCGAGGCGTGCCCTCCACTCGAGAACCCGCTTACTCCACCGTTCATCGGTTTTACAACAGATGTGCCCAGCCTATTGACACTTCAGTTTGCTACATTTCCAGACTTTTAAATATGAACCGATTACATGAAATATTTTTCACGCAAACTGTCATATCCCATAACTACACTATCGAAAATTACGTTACTGATCTCCAAGCATAGGTGCCTAGGTACTACCTACTTATATTGAAATCAACATACTTACTCTTAATTTTTTTAAGTATACTAGAAAACCTGCCAAACGCTCTGCCTACCCCGTAAGGGATATAGGCGTGATTTATGTATGTATGTATACTAGAAAACCCTACGCAAAGAAAAACAAAAAAAAAAATACAAATAAGTGCCTTATTAATATCACCTCGGGAAAGAGAAAGAAGAATCTCTGAAGAGATCAGAGACGTTTTTATGATTTGTGGCACAAAGAATAAATAAGGATACGGCTTTAAGCAGACAGTTGCATAATATAGGTAAATCCAAAGGTGTAGAATACAACCAAAAGACAGGACAGGCGAATCCGAGCAAAGAACACTCGTGATATTCTTTCTACACTTGTTTCTTCACAACCTTTGTTTCTTTACAAATAGGTTTTTCGTGAAATTTGTTCATAAAGATTCCTTTGTGATGAAACATTCTCAGGTATGTTTTTGAGAAGTTACAATGTAAAAGTAGGTAGCTATATCGGTAATTGTATTACCTTATGGATAAAATCTGAGCCACTGAACTATTTCTGGAAATTATTTATCTATCAATTTGAACTTGCCCAACGCTCTTTTCAAATATAGTATTAAGACACGATTACACAAACAGAATTCCTAATAATTCTTATTATAATTCTAACATTGCAATTTTTTTTACCCGTATTTTATAAAATAAATGCTATTTTTCAATATCGATTGTAACCTAGTGAGGCATTCTACATTTTTAGGCAACGTCTCTGCGTTTTTCTTGTTGTTGTTATAAATAACACTGTAAGTATTTAAGCTATATTGTCTTATGCTATCTGGAACAGCACTCAAAACTAAGCCCCCTATGTTGAATGCTTGTTGAGTTTATCTTACATTTGCACAAACGCGGTTAGTAAATAAACATAACAGTACTTGCCAATTAGCGGCAAACCTTTGTGTTTGCTGCACGCTAACATCACTATACTAAACACTGAACTAAAACTACCGCCAATTCACGTATTTACTCAACAGTTTAGTGTAATGGATTTAGTGTAAACAAATGAATTATTAATATAGTTAACTGGTTTACCAGTTAACCTAGTAATCTCGTTATCTAAGACTGTTAATAAACAATCAGTTAATTCAGATTCGATTTGTAGTTACAGTACTTTGGTTGGTGTTTGGTTTTATTAATTATTAATGGCATGTTTAACTTGGTGAGAAGTACAGATTCCTTGAAATTATACTAGTCTCTGGCCCATCATTCGATCGTAGTTTACCTGGTATTTTCTTTTATTAAAATCATCCAATAAATAGCAATGTCTCGTAAACGAAACAAAACGTTTCCATTCTTTTAAATTATTTAATAACTAAAATACTAACAGTTCCAAAACATAAAGAGTAAATCTAATTGCTAAATAGAATAACCTACAAATAAGGAGAACAATGTAAAAATCTTATAAATAGCATAATTATCAAAAAATATTATAGGTACTGATTTCCAGTGAGAGTTAGTTAAAATATCAGGGAAAAAACTCGCTAAAAAACATAGTTTAAAGGCGCACAAATCATACAGTTTCACGATATCTACCTAGTTTACAACTAAATTCCAATAAACGGACATTGTTGATACATTATCTTTTCATGCGCTCTGAGTATTTGGAAATGGTTGCAATAGCCTTCGTCTCCGTGTTGTGACAAGACCACAAATTTGGCTCCGTAGGCCAGCAAGCCAATTCTCTGAGCGAAGTCGGTGCCAAACTTGACGCGATTAGAAAACTCCTCCTGCCAGGTCGGGACGCTGCGCTCTGTAATGACACAACATTACACTAATTAGCTTCATGTTTAAAGCACCGACTTTTAAATTCAAAAGGACAGGTAGGGACGTAGAAACATAAAACCAAAGCGATTTTGTAATGAAAATTAACAATATTTTTAGAGTCTAGGATTATTTAGCTCATTTTAGGTAAATGAAAAATGTTTAACATAAGAAAACACGAAATGTTTCAGATTCGTATCATGTTTTAAAAGTTGCAAAATAGCTTTCCTTGTGCATTTTTTTTCATCTTCAGCGGCACACTACTCCTAAACGCAACCACTCTCGGCTATTCTTTACGTAGTTTTCACATACGTACATACATACATACATATATCTCGCCTTTATCCATCCATCAGTATCCGATCATTTAAATATGTAATAAATATTAAGCTCAAGTTGTCATATTTCACACAGATCCTTCTACAGGTGAATTTCGACACCTAGATATATTTAAAGAATAAAAGAACTCACGGTCATACAATAACGGAATAATCTGCTTGTAAACATGTAGTTTTCTTGCAGTTGCCGCCTGTGATGTGATCACTACAACGTAGCAGGGCGGTCTTGCGCAAGAGATCCACTTAGCTGATCTTCCACTCCTGGACATCACCATGATTAGGGTCGCTTCACTGTTCAGTGCTGCTAAGATTGCAGCATGTGCCATCGATAAAGGGGGCAGCACGGGAAGCTTCAGCTGTATATCAAAATAACCTATTTATACACTACTGGTTCAATATCTAAAATACTTTGAAATACATGTATTAAATAAAACGAGTACTTAGATACTTGACTCTTCCTCCACCCTGTACGCAAAATAGGCGTAAGTAGACGTCGAGTTGCGGAAACCAGCCCGTTTAACCATTAACATACATACATACACGCCTATAATCCCTTGCGAGGTAGGCAGAGCGTAAACGCCCGCATAAAACGGACATTTGCGCCACGTCTGACAAACATTTGAGGGTCATCCGGAAAATTGTGTAAAGCCATAGTAACAGGTTGTCAGCCCATCGCCTAAGATTACAATGCACACCCTCGAGTCCCTTAGTCGCCTCTTACGACTCCCACGGGCAAGAAACGGGGTGATGCTATTCTAAGCCGGCATCACACGGCACATTACTATTATTACTTTACTCTCACCTCTGCTCGTATTTCCATATAGTCACGTTTACGTTGTTGTTTCTGTTTACTTGAATCTATGTAAATCAAAGAAATAAAAAAATTATAAACAGCATAAACTATATTCTTTTGACATCCTGTATCTTCAAGAAGAAAGCCATCAAGACTGAGGGCATCCAACTTTCTTGCAATGGGTAATAGTTTCACAAAGTTATCTAAGTATTCTTCGATGTCAACCGGTCTGTATAATATAATTGGTTTGTGCATCTAAAAGAGAAAAAGAAACAAAAGTCAAACAAACTACCTTATGCGTCACTCCAATAAGCCAATTTTGGCATGTGTCAAACAACGGAAAATAGACCATATGTGAAAGCATTAGCATAATTTTGACAGCTGCCGAAATTGGTGAATTGGAGTGCTGTGATTATAATTTCTAATCTAATCTTATTGTGTTAGAAAAAAAACATAGGAAGTGGAAATTGTCGTATTTGATGTAATTATATCTTTTAAAGTGTTATTTTCTTTTACCTTGAATCTGGCAGATTCATCGTCTTAAGGCGATGAAAGCCGAATCTAAAAATAAAAATCTATTGATTTTAGTTAAATTTCATAACTATTTATTAAACTTTATGCAGAAAAATGTACACGGGCGGACTTAACGCCATAGGCGTTATCTCCCAGTTTACCTTAGGGCATGTGAAAAGGGTCAAGGCAGGTGCATTAAACAAAAAAAAACGGAAAGGCTTGATTTTATAACTCAGTAATAATATGTTCATTCAAACCTCTCTACACTTTTTGTATAAACACGTGCATTGAGAAAGGTAAACCTTCGTATCTTCATAAATAACACCATCTGAAAGCTACAAAAATGCCCAGTTAGTTTTTTTCCTGAGTTGCTACACTTACCTTATTATTACACTATTTCGTACCTACCTTAATAATAAAATTTAAATCATCCATCTTTTCCGACGATATCCACACCAAAATAGGTTTATTTAGAAAAGAATACATTCTTCTGAACATAAGTAAGTCGTCTTTATTTAGGATATCCTTCACAATTATTATATCTGCCTGAAAACAACAGAAATTTATGTAATATTTTACACGTAGGTGTATTTTAAATGAATGACAACAATTAACAATATTTAAACGGCAATAATACAGGAAGTAAATAAATATAACAAGCCGAAAAAAGGTCAAGGTACTCGTGAAACTGAACAATTTTCCCCATGGAACATAGATAGTTTTTTTTATGAACCTCGCATACAAATTTGCCGATCAGCTGGTTAATTTGCAATAGAAGATTCATTTTTTTCCCATATTTTGACCTATATATACCATGGGGAAAGTTGTTCAGTTTAATTTGTACGTTGACCTCCTTTCGGCTTTTTATAATATATTTTTTACTCCTTGTATAGATGGATCAGAGGAGAGGTATTCCTTATTCCGTTGCGCTAAAATTAAACATTTATTAAACTAAAACAGTCTCACATCTTCATTAATTTCAACAGGCATTTTAGTTGACAACGTGACTGCTACTCCAATGGGCCTATAAAGTTCAGTCCCATTGATAATACGTGCTTCTGATATCTTTGTACATATGTCTTTGAAAAACTCATGATTATGTATCGTCCGATCTACATTAAATATATTTACGCCAACGCACCACAGATTGTACAAATTGAATGAAGAGTAGGTAGAAGAATCTGAAATTAGATTTACTCTATCACAGTCTTTATTTCGCAAGGTCACGAGTTTGTGAAACTGAACCAATTATTTTAGTTCGTAAATACAGTCGTAAATATCTAAAAATTACGCTACGTCTGACAAATATTTGAGGTTCATTCATAAAATTGGGATTTGTGTAGGTTTGTATTTTTTTATATTTTAAAAATAGGAGTGAAATAGAGTGTGACATATCCAGCAGCAGACTGTTGTAGCTATTAATTTAAACATAATAAAGTTGTTCAGTTTCAAAAATGTAGTACTTTCTTATGCAAACTTATTTATAATTTTACTTTGGAGATTTTACTTTTACTTTAACATATTGGGGTGCCATTGATAGGTGTATATCATAGCAATCGGTTAAAAAAACTACATAGTTTATTAGATTTTTTTATACTTACGAATGTTAAATAATAAATTGGTGTTTTGATAAACAATATCACCCAAACCCTGTAAGCAACGACATATTATTATACACCTATTTTATTAATTACAAGATCTTTACTTAAATAGGTTTCACTAAAGAGTCTCAATCAGTCCCTGGGAATTGGGTGAAATAGTTACCGCCTAGCGGAGCTGATCAGATCACCCGCCTGCGAGCTCCGCAGACGTCCCATTCCGAGGAAGAAGAAGGAAGAAAGAGCCTCAAAAAACTAACATGACGGGTTCGTATTTGAGAAGAATACCACACCATATTGATCAATAAAATATTGATTTGGTGACGTACAAAATCTATGTCACAACAGTGGTCACGACCAACATGAATTTCACAATCACATCACAACAATACTTATTTGTTATACAGCATGGCCATCCATGGCAGAGAGTCGAATTTCCCTTGTTGATATATACTTTGATATGGAACTGACACCTGTCAAATATGGTTTATAGGGGTTGCCTTAATTTTGGGAAAATTCACATCTCTCGATGCGTAACTCATCATTATATTTATCAATAAATAAATATAAGTTGTTTGACAGTTAAGTTCACGGAGCAGGTTAAGTTTAAATAAAAAGGTAATCTTCCATAGAATATAATTTTATGTACAATCAAGATCAGGCTGGGTTAGACTGTTTGAACTTAGGACCTTTCTTTTTCTGCGCGCATAAGACTTACATTGGTAGTTTGAGTGTCTAACCATACGTGAGTTTGTCTGTACTGGTGCTATAATTCGTGGCTCAGTCAGGTGAATGTTGCAACCAATGATCTTGTTATCATGCAACGGGTACCAGCCTACATCATTGTAAGAAGCAATACAGTCAATAAGAGGTTGTAATGAACGTCTTATGTAGTGAAGTATTATGAGTGGGGATGCGGCGCGGCGTCGCATCTATCGTATGGGAGAGCACTCCAATTTATGTGCGTAATTAAGTAGAGTTTGCGTTGGAACCGGCGCTCGGCACTTTCCAGCGGTAAATGAAATTTACGTACGCCTCCATCTTTCGAACCCTAAGGTTGTGGTCTAACAGTAAAAACATGAGCGGAAAATCCCTGAAAAAGTCATTGGAGTTATTTTCTTGTACCTATTCAGAGCGCAAAAAGTGATTCTGAGTTTGGCGAGAAATAGTTGAGAAGGAATTCTTACGATTTTCTCTCGCACTATCACCCCACTTATGTTTTACCTATATATTTTTTGCTCTTATTAACTCGTACACTACTGGTCAAGCGATTTACTCACTTAAAGTATGGACAGCAGTTTAAGGATCAATTTAACTTATTTTTATAACTGTGTTGATCGATTCTTTAAACAGTACTTCCATGTGTTGCTGATAGTAAAATATTGTTCAGAACATAAAACTTTTACAGTATTGTCATTTTTATCCTCTACACAAATTGTAGATTTGACTTTTTGAAATAAGTTTGTCTTAAATAAATAAATAAAATAAAAATAAAATGTGTTTTATTCAGTAAATCATAATAGACTTTTTGCCGGGGCTTCCCAGAAAGTAGTCAGAAGACACTTGTGATGGGATAGCCTCGCTCTTCTACGAATACAGTACAGTACGATTTACAATATGACAACTAGTTCTTTATTTAAACATATAACTTATTAAAAATAAGACTTTATTACAACAACTAGGATGTGAGAATGAATGTGTCTTTCATGTACAAGGACCAGTGATATTCACTGAAATCTATGTAAACAGAAGGTAAACAGAAGGTGTTTTACCATTCCTGTACGCCCTGCGAACACATTATGTACCTTGGGATCAGTGCGAAGACCACATACAGGAATGGAAATACATGCACCACGTAGTTCAATGAAAGTCAGTGCTTAAGTTTATAAGGTAAACAACCAATATCCAAATTACAAGGTAACTTAAAACTAGTAACTAAATACTGATACGCCCTACGATATATAATATCTTGGGATCGGCTTGATGAGCCACGTACAAGAGGGATCTTACATTCTAGTTTATTCTTACAAGTATATCTTCGACATCGTCGTAGGTAAGTGTGCTGAGCCATAGAGACAAACAAATTTTACACTTGTATAGTGGCAAGGGATAAATATTTAATGTTCTATTTATTTTGTTATATGCGTAAGGGGCTTGAGCAATATATTGTCGCTGAGCGAAGGTCGTGCGAGTTGGGCAGGAAGGAGCAATGATATCACACCGTCTTTTATTTAGTTTTGATTCATCATAAGGCAATGTTTTGTGGTACTTTAGTACCATATTTAGAATATACAGCTTCCTTACGGAGAGTAGCTTGCATAAATTATATAAAGTTTCGGTAGGAAACCTGTAGGGCTTAAAGTACATTACATTAATCAGAGATCTCTGCGCTCTTTCAAGATCTATTAGGTTTGATTTAGTTGATCCTCCCCACATAGGAATACAGTACGTGAGTACTGATTGGGCTAATGAGATGTAAATTTTGTTTAGAAGGTCACAATCCATAACATGCCTCAGAGACTTAAAGACCCATATGAGCCTCCTCATTCGACCAATAGTAAGTTCTATTTGCGGGTGCCAGCTCAATCTTTGGTCTACCATAATTCCGAGGTACTTTACACAAGAAACTTTGTCGATGATAGGGCAGTTACATATGTTAGGATTAGAGGTCGCATAATTACAAGAGTGGATTCTTATTTCAAAGTTAGCGGCCGGCTGAGAGCTGATGTAAGGAGTGAAGCAAACGTAGTTGGTTTTGAGTGTGTTGAGAGTAGGTAGGTTCTTACTTAGCCAGTTACTGACCTTGGCTAGTCCCGTCTCAGCATTCATCTTTACATTATTCCAGGAATTAGCGGTAAATATAAGGGCTGTATCGTCCGCATAGGACAGAATCCTCCCTCCGACGCTTTTTAGATTACAAAGTTCATTGATATATATCAAGAAAAGCGTCGGACCGAGAACACTGCCCTGTGGGACACCATAAGACACTTATTCTTCCTCACTAATTATGTTGTCGATTTTTAACGATTGCTTCCTATTCTTGAGATAACTGCTGAGAAGGGAAAGAGCACGGTCGCGGAAGCCAATACTCTCAAGCCTTCGTATAAGAATGGAGACAGACACGGTATCAAAGGCCTTCTTGAGGTCAAGAAAGACCACCAGACATTTGTTACCCCTATCGTTTGTCTTTTTTCATAGCTTTCTTTAAAACGCGTTTATCTTGTCACTTGAAAGTTGTTGCAAGGCTTTTAGTGTCGGAACGCAGGGAAAAGGGTGGGCCAAGACGCTGACTTCGCACAATTACATTAATAATCTTTAGTGCGCTAAAAAACCTAGGAGTATTACCTGTACTTGGTATCGTTTGCTTAAAAATATTCAAGATTTGATTTCTTATCAAAATAAAATACATTTACGTAACACGAATATAGGATTTAGATTAATACATCATTGTCATGGCCGTGTGATGCCAGCTTAGAATAGCATCACCACATTTCTTTCCCGTGGGAGTCGTAAGAGGCGACTAAGGGACTCGAGGGTGTGTATTTTAGTAGTTTTAGACGATGGGCTGACAACCTGTCACTACGGCAATACACAATTTTCCGAATGATCCTCAAATATTTGTCAGTCGTGGCGCAAATTGCCGTTTTTTGCAAACATCTACGCTCTGCCTACCCCCCTTGATATGTGTATGTCATGTTTTACTCTAATATCTAGCGGTGCCTACCTTCTTATTTTAGGATATTGTACATCTTGCCTCAAGAGACATATCTTTACTGTCGGTAGAACTTCATGCATTACCCAAAATTTACCAATCAAGCATTGTATAGTTTTATGATCTGATTTGATATGAGTTAATTCTCTAATGCATTAAACTGTCTTAACTGTAAACAAAACGTTTTGTCTACCTACTTATTACGCAGTAAATTATTTATGTTGCTTTAATCATAAAGCTAACCAAAACCAAAGCTAAGTATATAAATTATTTAATGCTCCTGAGACATCTACATACGAAATGGAAATGTCGTAAAATCTCTTTGAAATTTTGGTCCCTTCACCGTCGGCTATGGTTTAAAATTGTATAAGAAACGTGCAAGCAGACCGTTATAATGAAGTAAAATATTCATCAGCTCCTGTCTGGAGATCTACCCTCACGAAACTGCTTTTATTCTGGGGTTATCATTTGGCAGAGAAGTTGTGGGATGAGCTTAATTACCTGAAACCAAAGAAAGGGACGAAAATTGCACTATATGCAACGTGAGAATATAGCTATGTGGCAGTAATATGGTAAAATTTGTAATTTGGTTGAATTCTTAGGAATGCGTTCAAAACCTGAAATTATAATCGTAGACTTCGTTTTACCATCTCTCAAAACAAGTCTAAAGATTCAGCCAAAATCAAATAATTTGACCGAATTTCTAGATCTGTTAAGGATCATGACAATATTAAGTCACAATTTTTATTCCGGCTTTTGGCCAAATTTCTAGGAATAAGGTTGACTTCCTGATTTTGATATTTAACTGCGAGATCTATACAGGGATGACCAAAGAGTGACGTCAGAAAAAATGTATTCCTTATACTCGGTATCCGCATCACCTTCGTATGTATGTGTACAGTAGTGTATACATATGGATGTTCCGTAATTATTTGTGGTTTCCAAATGATTCAACTTTTAAGTAGTGAAACTGCGTCCATATGGACTACTAGTGCGAATCTGCGAGGCGTCGGTCTCATGACGGTCGGTGCTACGACAACTCGTGTATGTTTCGACTTCTACGATAAGCTTCTTGTATTCGAGCGGGACAATCGCTAAATCAGTGGCCCATATGGACGCAGTTTCATCCCAACTGTAGTAAGCCTTACCTGAAGAGCTAAATCGAAAGCGAAACAGTTGCTGACTTATTTAGAAAATATACTTTTCGTCTTTCGTATTCTTTTACCAGTTCAGCGTAAAAACAAAACCAAACTACATTTTAAAGTAGTATTGGAAAAATCACCGGCAGGTTTTTTTCTTTTTATATTATTTATTACACTGTATTTACTTAGAATCTGCCTTTCAAGTTATGGTGCCAAATGAGCACAAATTCGCAGTTAATCAGTTTTCGGATTTTCCAGTTTTGGTTATCAACTCAGATTTATGAAGCCATCTCAAAAAAATCTATTTGATAGACTAACGCTGAGAAAACCTATAACAAAGAGAGTTGTTCTATTCTTAATGCAAATACCTAACTAGGTACGACGTGGCGTGAAATACGCCACTGCAGGACACTTGACGCTTTTAAAACGAAGGTACATGCACATTATCTGTCAAAAGCAAGAATTAACTACAAATAAATTGGTACTTATATCCTTTTGTGTAATGATGTATATATGTATTTGTATAAATATATATACTATATAGATGGGTATGTATTATAATATATTTATATTAATATATGCATATAAGTATACGTATATTTATATGTAGGTTTATATTTATATTATAGTTTTGTATTAAGTATTTATTGCTTTTATAAAAGTTACCATTTCTATTGTGATTACTCTCGCACTGCTCTGTTTTTCAATACTTTCTCCTCTACCCAAAGGTTGTCTGGAAGAGAGCGATATATCGCGATTGTAGCGATAAGACCGCCTTTGCGCATGATAGCTATGTATTTTCCTGTTATTTTTATTTGTTATTTTGTGCAATAAAGTGTTTTTACTTACTTACTTCCTTACGACATAAAGTGTGCTGAACTTTATGAAGATATTCATAAATATACAGTTCAGTTTTTTTTAACGAGTGCCAGAATATGTCTGCGTTTTCGAGTCGCTGAATTTGCGAGGGCCCCATGCGAGTCAGTGCATAATTTACACAAAAAATCACCGTAGAGTTTGAAATAAAAACGACCACCAAGATATTCATGCTTCACCACCCCGTCTCTATTTCTTTTTTTTTATGCATTGGCATTATCACAGTTGGATTACATAGGTGTATTGACAAGACTAACACAAACAGTTTGACTCACGCTTTAAAAGTAAAAATTCAGTTTAAGTTGATCCCTTAGAGTTAAGTTGATGTACTGCTGATTATGTTTAGTTGATCGTTGAAGATTACAGTAAAATAC
The DNA here is from genome assembly GCA_027580185.1 of Tuta absoluta. Classification (NCBI taxonomy): domain Eukaryota; kingdom Metazoa; phylum Arthropoda; class Insecta; order Lepidoptera; family Gelechiidae; genus Tuta; species Tuta absoluta. The sequence goes on from JAQAHW010000004.1 coordinate 5,716,394, forward strand.
AATATGCATAACTTGTACAACAAATTGAAGAAATACATTAAAATGAAAAATCGGTACAATTTAGGCGGCGCTATTACTGAGGTAGCAAATTTCAGCAGGCAAACTTTGGGTGAAAAAAGAAAGAGTATTTATAGTTAAGCCGAATAGTGCATAGGTACACCTACATATATTAATAAACTATTTTACATACTAATGCATAAGTACATCAAAGATAGAATGATACATCAGAAAATCATGACTCGTTCCTGTCGTAACCATGGTCATAAGAATATGAATATGGTACCTTACTTATGTAAACCCTCCAATCTGCCTTACTTCAACCTTTGTCAGGGCAGAAACTAAGCAGACACAAAAAACGCTCATAATGCATCACATGATAATCCGCGGAGTGTCTCTACATTAGTACACAGGCATGCCTGTCTCACCGCCTCGTAATACAGCCGCGTCGCGTCGATTCTTTTTCCGAAAAAAACACTTACTAATCCGCATGGTATGGTTCCGTATGACTAATGTTTGAAGGTTCTCCCACATACAAGCTCCCACCAAACAAAAAGAATAGGTATTACAATATTATCAAATATAAATGTACAATAGATGGATCCAGTACAAAATTAAATAGTATAAAATTTTACCAAATAAAGTGCTTCAACAAAAAAGCTGACAAATGTCGGTGACTTGCATGTGGGAGCAGCTTTAAACGTTCTCGTTCTTTCCTCGTTCGATGAAGAAATACAGCAATGCCCTAAGGTTTAACATAAAACAACGATATCCCAAAAGAATACAAATTAAAATTATTTGATTAAAAGACTTACATTGGCAGTTCGAGTCGACCGGACGTGAGTTTGACTGTATTAACATACAAATAACACTTTTAGTATTGGTTTTCAGTTAGTTACTTTTAATATTGGTTTTCATTAGTACAATGAGCGAGCACTCTTTTATTTTAAACGAAACTTAAAGCAAATAAAAGTAGCAGAGCTCCAACTTTGCGCTCAACTCAAGGCTCGTTAGATACATATTACGAATAAAGACGCTAAAAACATTTAAGACTTCACAAGAAGCTCTTGAGAGAAACTGGCTGGTTTTTCAGCTGTGACGGAACTCTAGAGAGATTTTTTTTTCAGTCGCCGGTCTCACACACGTCCTCAAGGCCTCTCAAAAATTCATCGCCCGTCTGGAAAGCTGAATAGGTTTGGCGCAGACGACTACATGTAGTCGCGTAATCTGCTTAATAAGTAATCCTGTAGTTCTTTATGACTCTGGCTATTCCTATTGTTTGTACTTGTTGAATTTGGCAGTGGCATAACAATAGGTAAGCCCAACGGTCCACTGCTGGACATAGGCTTCCCCTTTTGGAAACGCAGTGCAAGAGGTTGCATTCACAGGGAATGTTGCCGCCCGTTGCCTGGACGATTATTTATTAGAAGCTTATTACGCCACCCACGGATAATTTAGGGTGATGCTAATCTAAGCCAGAGGTAGTGGTTGAAAACCAGTGCTGCCCTCATTTGGGCATTTTTTGCACCGAGCCTTGGCCAATTGCATTACTGCATAACATGTGCGTTTAACATTGTGTATTTACCACATAACTTATTTATGCCAATACTGTTTCTGTTTTGTTCTTTTGTTGAATGTATGTGTGTGTTGTGATTTTATGCAAGACACGTTTAATCTATTTATCGCACGGCAAAGCAAGTGTGTCATTGTAGCTGAAATATTAGGTACTGTAGGCGTATTAATTCAACATTCTATCGCAGTCGTCATGAAAAACAACGCTAGTTTCCTCTTATGCAACTTATGCTAGCACAATATTCAAACATTCATTGTTTCTAAAATGGTAATAGCTTACTTACTCGAGTTTCAGTTGAACAGAACTAACTCGTTGAAACAATATTGAGGTTTTAAAACAACATAAAATTTTCTAGCACGATCAAAACGAAGTTCCTCTTTGCGCTCAAATATACAAACATAAACATTTAGCTTTAATAAATTTCCATTCAAACTCGTATATTATCGGGGAACATAAACAACGCTTCTCATTTTAACCCATGTTCTAGTTAACTAGGCTTCGCGGTGAGGTTTTGCTCTTATTTTATTGGTAATAGTAACTGCTGCAGAACCCTATTATACAAAACTTGCAAACTTTTTTTTTTGTACGTTATACTTAATGGGCTACCTAAATAAAGAAATGAACAAAATCATAGAATTAATCATGCTGACAATTATAGGCCGTCACAAACATAAGTACCCCGAAATTTATGAACCGAAAGTCGTAAACAGACATACAAACGGCCTTTATTAAGCAGGCAGGTGAAATTAATTAAACGGGTGCGGCGAAATTAACCAGGACATGAATAATAATCAAGGGCCTACAGTCCTTCGTGAAGCTTATGTGCCATCCCGCTTGTTTACTCACTTAATAATTTGGAAGGCAAACATTTAGACCCCCCGCGTGACCCGCTCAGAATAATCCAAGATTTTGTTTGTTGATGGTGGCAATTAGGCATAGTTTTAAACCGAATTCGAAAAATTACGATCTTTTTATAATGGCTATTTTGAATATTTAATAAAACAACCTATCTTGTCTATTATTTCTGACAAACCTAAAAAAGGTATTCGATATCACCACATTCTCAGTTTTCATCGGTTCCTTGTACCTATTTCAAACTTTAAGAGTAGTAGCAATATGTTTCAAACAAAAATGTATTTTTAAGCATCATGGTAGCTTACTAACATAATATTCATAAGGGTTCCACGTCACGTCTCCACCTGACGTTAAGCGATCCTCACATCACCGGGACCTTTCGAACCCCTCAGCAAGTCGACATCAATTGACCCTCGATCCATACCTTATGGCCTAAATGATTTTCCACAAAAATATCAAGTAGTTTTTCATGCCAATCATTATATTATTGAGGGGTAAAAGGGGTTTCAGCTGTCAAGGACACGCCAGGTATTTCATAAACTTTTGTTGTGAAGAAAATCACTACAATGCCGGGATATTTTTGCGAACTCTGCAGGATGATTTTGCTGATCAATACAATCTGGGGTAAGTTGCGAAATTGCGAGAAAAAACCAGACGTTCCATAAAATGTTAATATAGGTACTACAAAGTGTATTTATTATTAAAACTATATTATTTTGATGGTAAATCTTACTAACCTAACTTTGGTAAACCCTATAATAATAAGTAGTACTTGTTCATTGATCCAAATGTTGCGAACTGACAATTTAATTATTAACCTGTAGTAAGTGTCATAGGTATATGCCGATTGAGTATAATTTGAAGAATCGTGGTGGAATATGAGACATCATGGTTAAAAAAAAAACATTATTATGACATCAAAGATTAGCTTTTTGTCATATTCATATCTCTTTGTATCTAAAATTCTACGATTAAACCATTGTCAGTAAGTGTAGATCTCAACTCGCAACTAAAGTCAGCCGGATAATCGATGAAATGTTTCTAGAAATTTGCGTAACAGGGGTAAATTGCACGGTAAATAACCTTAAAACTGAGCAGCGGATCGCATACTATGACGCCCTTTCGGATACTATGACGTCTGTCGAACACCGTTACGCGTGTTAAAGTTTGCTGTGGTATCCGTTTTTTGTATGGGAATTCAAAATTTCCTTTCGTTGAACAGACGTTTGCGTTAAAAGACGTCAGTCTGTTCGTTACAGTGAAAAAACCACCTTAGAAATTTTAAAAATACTGATTGCATTCCTTTTCTCACAATAGTTAATCGCAACAATTTAACTGAATTTTAGAAGCATTTTCTTTTAGAGTTCCAAGAAAGCTTTTAATAGCTCGTAACTCCGTAAGTACCGTCTTAATTACTCTCTTCAATGTTTCTAATTAGAATTCGCCTGCCAAAAATACTTTTAACAGGAACATAATACTGGTATTTTGTAGCCAATAAAGTTCCGTTTATTTACAAAACACAAAAAAGTGCACCATAAAATATTGTGTTTGATAAACACATTATTTTCGATTAAGTAACTCTGTTATCAACTGAGATAGATACTTTTGTCATAGGCATGGTAACAATTTCAGAAAGTAAATGAATTATCAAGAGGAATATATTTCTGCACAGCCAGCACGGAATACAGAAGCTTTCTCTACTAACAAATAACAACAAATGTATGTTTTGTGAAGTATTTAGTTAACTACTTACCCACCAACATCTACGAAAACCTAGCGTACAAATTTCAAAAGGAATAGCTTCTGGTTACTAACAATCAACACGCAGATCTCTCTCTGGTAAAAATCCTGACAAAAACAAAGCAATTCAATCTCTTATTTCCTGAAAGTGCAGGGCAGTAATCAGAACGTGATTCTATGAAGTGGAGTCGAGATGAAGTTAAAACAGACCCCCCTTTGTATTGGGAAGGTCGAGTGCTCTCCACGGCTACATTCTGCTTCACCGAGGGATAGCTGGTGCTGCGTTCAAACTTCACTTCCACGACCGAAAGTTAAACTTGGTTAAAACAAACACTATGCTGTGAAAGAAGTTGTATTGTAATCCATCCCTTTAATTTACGCGTAATATTTCAAGATCCCTAACTGTGTAAAAATTTAAATAAATGACTGACCTAAATGACCTAGTGTCTAAAGATTTTGTCACTGTGTGCCACTATTTTTCATCCAACTGCCGCAGAAGCAGGAATAGGGTTTTAATACCTAAAACGAAGGGTTTTAAAAGCACACTGCAGTGAATGAACGTGGCACTTGAAATTAGCTGACGCAGCCTCTTACCAAACTCTCTCAATCCGGATCTGACCTCGCACTTGACTCGTATACAAAGACCTTAACCAGCATTATTAAATCGTAAGGAAATCTTTTAAGAATATCAAAGTGTAACTATGTTATACATGTTTTTTAATTTATGGAATGGGTTTAAGTTTGTGTCAGCTTATTCCTGTATTTGCCAAATCATAATATCTTACCTAGTGGTAAATTTAAGTAAAGAAGCAACGTATAAGTATTATATACTTCTACGGACTATTTTTTTGTATATGTACAACTAGTATTTTTTGTATTTATGTCAAAGTATTTTCTATTCCTATCTTAATTCTAGTTTTAAAAATCTGTCTATCACAGAACCACACGCCTCTCGAAATCGAACTTTCTGAAATAGAAAATCCATTCACATAAATTTGTGGGATCACGTCCCACACGACCACAGAGCAAAGTTTTACCAAGTTTAAACAGACGGAACAATCAGTATAACCGAGAATTGTGGGAGATTTGGACAGCACACGATGTCAAGATAGATTTGTTAAGATCTTGAAGAGAGCGACCTCGGTTTGGCGACGTCGCCTAATATTACCATTTAAACAAGTTTTATGTAAATTGTTGCGATTGCTGGGGAACCTTATTCTCGAAGGGAGTTTGAAAGAATTTTTCTTCCCATATTTTATAGGGCAGCACGAGAATTGCGATAAAACCCTATTATAAAGATTTGATGTTGTTTTGGTAATTAATTAAGAATTAATTAAATAACTTTCTGTTTGCGGGTTAAGCGAACTCTTGGATGTTGGGTTCTACCAGCGTGACTCTTATTAATTAATTTTCTGATTAAGGTAAACTTAGGTGACAGGTAAGAGTGTTTCATATTTTGTGCTCGTTTTATATTTTTTGTTGTTAATATTCAAAACTTACTATCCTTGGCTAGATGTCTGTTGTCTGATGTGATGTTTTGATCTTTACAAAGTGATTTTACAAAACCTGTACATCTTAGTTGTTAGAGACGTATTAAAAAAAAAATGGACTACTACCTATACCAAAGTATATGTTTCTAATGTAGTTCATTTACCACGGCTCCTCGCTTACAATTCCCAGCCCACCCGCTCAATAGTTTTCATATATCCTGAGGTTTATACTCTGTGCTCGGTCCATAAGTTGTGTGATGTAAGGCGCGCTAACTCCCGGGGGATGTCGCTACGTATTCTGCGGTGCCTGCTTCCCGTGGATTCGGCTAGGTTCTGGTTTTGGGTAGTTTGGTGCGCTCCGGTAACTTTGCTTTTGTTATTGAGCATTTAAATTATCCCAAATTTGTAGTTTTCCGCAAAAACTATGTTTTAGGTCTGAGTGAGTATGGCGACAGGATGGTGAGAACTATATGATGGTTTGGGTTGTAATAAGGAAACTTATCACTTGTAACGTTAACTCATTAGTTAATCTTTTTAGAAGATAGGACTGAGCTGCAACATGAGAAATATCTTGAAGCCTATCTCAGAATGTTGCCTATAACATAACACCGTTTTTACCTTCACCTTTAAAACTTTGATTGCAAATCCTCGCCAATTGCCATATTTTTTCATAGATTGTATAAAATTATTCCCATACAGTCAAATTTACAGCCAACCAACCAGTTAAACTTTTAGCTTTTTGTGTGGAAGTTTCAGTTTTACGCGTCAAGTTTTTTATTGCGGGAACGAGTTTGCAACTCCTACTGCGTAACGATACGACTACATTCCGGTAAACTTATTGGATAGACACAGTGCTATATCCATTGGATTTTTAGTACTACAACTTAGACGTAATCAAAGCTACTTTACGTAATGTAGTAACATATTTTGTACAATTCAGTGGCTTTACTTATAGGTACCATCTTTACTACCTATAGGCGAGAAACAATCCCGGTTCTACTCTATTACCGTTTTTGAATATGACCTTTTAAATCGAAAAAGTTTGAGATAGCCGTTTTTACTGTAAGAACTGGCTCTGTGGGGATGCCAGGCATGAGTTTTTTCTAGATGGTTATCTAGAACAAAACTTAGGGAAGAATATTAATTTGGTAGACAGAAATGTTGGTGGAGTTTCATTTTATCTACGAAAAATAGAGGCGCTGAATTTTTAACTTCTGTGAAATACACTTATATGACAATTTGACCGATATATATTTGATAGCATGATAATTCTCCTTAATGATAAAGTACACTTCAGAAACTTTGATCATCAGGTTCAACTGATGTGAGTTTCGTATGTTCCTTTCTGAGCCAAAATAAAATATTTTATGCATGAAAAGAAACGCGGAATACTTAGCTTAAACTTAAACAGAGGAACTAGTGCCTCTCTGACTGATTTATCGAGTTCTATCGCGCGCAAACTATTTAAATAAGTTTCTTGATACCGAAAAAAGTAAAATAAAATATTTTTCTTACACAAGCTTTATTTCAACACTATTTTGAGTTCTAAATTCAAATAACAAATTTACTCTTTTGTCAATTTACCTTTGCATAAATATTAAGATGAACTCCGGCCAGATGGATGGATAACTAAAAAAAGCGGCTGTGAGCGCCTGGATGGCGAAAACGGGAGACGGCGTACCCTGGAGGAGGCCTACGTCCAGCAGTGGACTGCTATAGGCTGATGTATGTATGTAAATATTAAGACTGATATACATATGGCGCAAAAGATGGAAGGACCTTGCCTTGCAATGCGACATAGAACAGTCTGCACAAAAATGAAATAACAAATAGTAAGCGTAGGTAAGCCACTATTTCGGTGACCCGTAGACCGCTTATCAGTGGTGTCCTACTGACTGATTTATCACTCCGTCCCATCGTGGGGGAAAACTATTTAAATGAAAATGTTGTCTCTACCCGGAAGGCGGGTCGGCTGAGATCGCGACAATCCATTGTCAATTGAATTATTACTCCCTGGGGGCTTTTATCTTTAAGTTATTTTTGCAATAATACCCCACTTAGTTATTTACACAAAAGTATATAAGTATAAAGGGACAAATAACAATTAATACTAAGCTAAACTAGACTAAATTTAAGCTAAAAAAAAGTCGTCTAGTGCGCCTCCATTAGACATGGTACCCAGTACGCTGGCAGCGTTCCCTCTTTGGATGGCCAAACTTAGTCGTTGGCCGAGAAAACTGCCAGCTCTTCGGTCACCAGTGGTCTCATTGAGGCGCGCTGACACCTCGTTTACGAGTTTTTTCGCAGATGGGCCCCAGGGACCCATCGTCTCAAAGCCCACGGGTGAGAAAATGTGGCTCCCAGAAATCTCCTCGTATTTGCGGGTCTTCGCTACCTCAGCACCGGCAGCTGCGGCACCTGCACGGGCGCATGTGGCATATATGTGCGAGGGCGCGAGGGTGTCCACACACGTGGCATCCCAAACCATACACTTGCCTCTCTGCCAGGGGATGAGCGTTACCCCGTCGGGCCTCTTGCCATCAGAACGAACGATACCGTTTGGTTCTAGCTTTGCCGGAACGTTCGCTGAGACAAGGGCCCGACGCAGGACGTCATTGAGGGCTGCGTGGCGTGGAATGCGACCGGCACTCATGCGGCAGGACAGCCCGTGGTGGCCAAGTTCGTTTACAGGCGCACCGCATCTGCATTGGTGGGGGTGGACCGTTTTGAGACCCAACCGGAGGGCGATGATGAGAGAGAGTGTGCAGCTGTCGAGCAATGTGCCAGTATTTGCTGAGGGTATGGCATTCAGCCAGAGGCCAGACTCTCTCTCAAAAACAGCTAGAAGTCGGGCGCGTTGAACCGGACATGAGCACGAACTCATGAGGTCCTGTTGGATTTTTTCGCAAAACGGTTCATCCCACCGTCTCTGTAAGTGCATGGCATCAGGAGGGTCGCGGCAGCAAAGGGATTTCCATGTGTCGACAGCCTCCGGAAGATGGACAATTTCAGCAACCCCTAAGGAGGGACTGACAATTTAGCTGAAAAGTTGGTGGCAGCATTACATAAAAGTATCGCTATATATGAGCAGTATTTCAGTAACTTGAATTATGAAATTCCACAACTGAACTACATATAGGATAAAATTCGATTAGTAACTTATAAAAAAACTTGAGACGATCTGTTTATAAGGAACAACTTTTCTCAAGGAACATAAGTCAAGAAAACACGCGAAAAGAATTGACTTTATACGTTTATACATTTAGGAACGTTTATGTAAGAGTTTTGAAACATCACCTTTTTCATCTTTTGTAAATGAAAATAAGAAATTGTTTTTTTTTGCGTCCACTGGGACTTGAACCATAACAATAATTTATACTTGATTTCACATGTACCTACATCTCTTTAAGACGCGTACCAATAGATTCAGGAAGAGTCAGTCGAGGCGCCGGTTGGCAGAGCAGTGGGACGGTACCACACGGTCCCGGGTTCAAGTCCCGGCAGGCGCCAACATTATTTCAGTTTCTCATAATAGCACTGTGAGTGCATAATAAGACATAGAACATCATCTTTTGTAATATTTGTGTCTATTTCAATCAATATAAAAATACAAGTAGTATAGTTTATCACCCGAGTGAAAGCTTATTAACTCGTAAATTCACACACAACCAACTCATATTTCAAACGTGGAAACCAAACCGCTGGAGTTTCTGAAATTATAATCAAACTACGCAGCCCGAAGTGGCGGTAACTTGTTACACGTTATTGTCAGCGCCATGTTATCACAGATGACTCGACGCTGTACATAATAAGCAAACACAGAACCGCACTCAGTGGCCCGACGCCCCATCAAGCGGCCTATTTTTGGAACCGCACAAATTATCATGTGTCATTGTGTTCTTGTAGGCTATGAAAATCAGTATCATTTTTGGCACCGGCTACGTAATTACACAAAAACTTACTTTATCTTTAATAAAGAACACATTACAAGCTGAAATATTTTAAGCAGTTAATACGTAAATATCACGCTTTTGTCCCTTGTGGGGTAGGCAGAGAGTTAACGGCTGCAAAAATTCGTCTGCTATCAGCACGTCTGACAAATATTTGAGGGCCGTAAATTAACGTTTTATCACTATAATAACATTTTTCTTTGAAGCCCAAATGCAAGGCTGTACGAAACATTCGTGTTGCCTCTGTCATCTGAGATTACCATGTCCATGTGTTTCAAGAATACCCTCTCGACGTACGTGAGTTTTCAGGGACCCGTGAAGCACGAACATAAATTTCGAGACGTGAACTGAGGCCAGCTGTTCCACTGTTCCGCCGAAATAAATACGGATTAGACGCGCCGAGTAAACCGTACACGCGGAACCTGAATTATTGATCGTCTGTGTACTCTTTTGTATACAGGGGCGGATGTAGTAGGGCAACTATACGTAGTCCCTAATTACACATGAAAAAGTTTCAAAAAATATATAAAATAAAATGTTTTTTGAGTTAACAGAATATTGCTTAACCGTATAATTAGAATCAGATATCTGGCAATTAATATTAACATAAATAAGCGTGACTAGTTTATTCTATATTTAACATATTTTCCTGTAAGTTTGAGGTGAGATAACGAATCGTATGTAGGGTGATAGGGTAGGTCAGGTTAGGTTATGTTACATTGGGGTAGATACGATTAAGCTAAAACATGTAAGCATTTTTGTGTATTTCTCCTAGCATATCTCAAAAATTAATGCACTAATTTAAAAAAAACAATCATTGCTAAACGAATCATAATCATGCAGGTCGATAAAAATAATGTTTGAAGTCGTCACCCCTTTCAACTTGAGAGTGACGTTAATATGCTTTCTTTATAATATTTAAAACATGCGTATGACCAATGAGAGTGTATGCGCTTAGCTAATCTATCTGTAAAAGTATTCATGCTCTGGTTGTTTTGAGGCTATTTCTACTATTTTAAGAAGATAGATGAGTACAAATTGAGTTAGCAGAGTTTGTCATTGCCCTAAACCACATGGAAAAATAATTTTTTTTTGAAAAGTCTTTCTTTTTCTTCTTTGTCAGAGCCTCATAACTGAGGTACGAGACTACTCGGGGAAATGTTTGATACCGGCTTCCTCTGTACTAAAAGGGCCTTAGTAGGTACCTGTCTTTTTATAAAGGTATACTTTGTCATGTTTTGTGCAACCTTATTGCTTGACTGTAGTAGGTAATTAGGAGTTTTTCTTAATCATACTTAATGTGATTTTTATTTGTTAATATTTTGTACATATTAAGGTAACTGAATAATGTTGTTCTGGATAACAAGATATCAATATCAAAGTTAAATTTTTCTTAGTCTTTGATGTGTTTCTGTTGATTCTTAAGCACTATATCCACTCAAACTAAATTATATGTAGAACCTTTTTTTGGCGTTACAAAATTATGTTTCTTTAGGACTGCTGGTTCACTCACTTGTTCTGTCTCGTTCCGTTTTTTTAATGCAACGTAACATATGCGTCTGTCAGACGAAAATAAATTGCGAATTCTAATCGTATTCCCATACAAATAGGGTTTCGGTGGGTTTTCGGTGCGTTACGGTGCGTAACGCAGGCGTCTGTCATGTCGTATGACACACGCATCCGTTACGCACCGTAAACCCACCGTAGCCGTATTTGTATGGGAATAACGGAACGACGGACGACAAGTGAGTGAATGAGTGAACTGCCTTTTTTAACAAATTATCTGCTGGTTTTCCAAATGAAGATAAAACCAAATAAAAACGCCTCTGTTTTGTGTAGTTTGTTGGTTGATAGTTTATATTTTATAAAATGCATAGAATTTTAATCCCTTTTGAACTGGTTAGGAATAACTATTCTAATTTAAGATAAGATAATAACCTTTGTGTGACACGGCACGTGCTCCAAAAACACATATCTCTAGTATGACTAAGTAATATTAGTAATATGTATCACTTGCACGACTAACATTTATTTTAGCTTAAGTTGACTATTTTGGTCAAAGACACCCCCTCACACATCCAAGTCCTACCCGACAGTTATGGTTTCTTTTTTTGTTATTTTTGCTAACGATGTCATAAAAATCTCACAAACATCACGCCTTTATTAGGTAGACCGGTGACGGCCGCTACTACCACGTCTGACAAATATTCGAGGACCGTTTCAGAAAAATCTTGTATCACCATAGTGACAGGTATCAGCCTATCACCTAATCCCTCGTGTCCCTTAATCGCCTTTTACGACACTCGCAGGAAAGAAATGGGGTAATGCAATTCTAAGCCGGCATCACACGGTATCACAAATATCTAGTATTACATATTGAGCAAGTTGTGCTACGTAAAAACTAGAGCACATATTTTTGTTATTTAACAGATCTATCCCCTTTCACTCTCTGCGCTGGTTTCATGACAGACCGTTGAGAGCATTCAATTTTACCATATTTTGGTAACATAAAAAGCAAGGTTCTTTTTTCTGTTCATTTGTGTCAGAGCTGATTTCAGCTCAATATTGCGGATTACACAGGGGTTTGACGACGAAAAGATTTCAGAGAATATCTGTGCTACAAGAATTTTCACTTTATGACATATTTTTTTATCAAATAGATATATATTTTGGAACGTTTACATTTATGCACAAGTTATATAGTATATCCATAAGTTACCTATATTTGAGATCAACAATATAACACATTTTAACTAAGGCGGTTCTCTCATTTGTTGTCCGTCGCTGCGTATTTTTAACGCACCGTTTCGACGGCCGATGTGGCGCAGTGGTAGTGCGACTGCCTGCTACGCAAAGATTCCAGATTCGATTTTCGGTGGGGTTCTCACAAAGTTGATATTTATCACTTTGTGAATTTTTTCCCGGTCTGGTTAAGACATTGCAGGGTGAACCTCCAGATTGTCCGAAAATAAATGGTTCCGTGTTAAGCCGTCGGTCCCGGTTGCTGTCTATGATTACTTAGACGGCGGTCGTTACACAACCATGTCAGAGGCCTACTAGTGGTAGTAGGTGGTTGCAAAACTCTAACACCTGGATTCATCGGGTCGTTGGACGACTCGGTGTCCCACACGAAAAGAGAGAACGCACCGTAACGCATGTGTTTTTAAAAAGAAATGAACCTGCAAAATCCGATCTTATTCCCATACTAAGCTGCGTTTACGGTGCGTTACAATAAAATTCTTAACTGAAATTAAATAGGCAACTCGGGATTTTGCTGTAAGTACCTATAAAATTACGTTCAAACCAGAGGGCAAGATTAGTTTGCATAATATTATAAAATTCCTTTGTCATACCTAGTAACATGAAAAAACATAGTATTAACTATATTATGTTTTGTCATGTTAAGTTCAATGTTCTTTACCTAAGTATAATAAAGCTTGAGTGGGTCGAAAGTCTGTACTGTCTGTAATATGTTCTATATTCGAAAATATATATATATATATATATAAAAACATATAAATTAGGGGACTTAAAAGTTTTAACAATTTTAAGAATATTTGTCCGTTTATCTGGGCCCAAAGTCTGCTAAATGAAAAACGTTACAGTTGTATGTGAAAGCGTGTCAGTGGCATGGTTTTAGGCGTTTGTATTTTGCTAACAGTTTGAAGCATAGAATATCACGGTGACAATAAAATGACAGTTGAATGTCGCTGGCATTGCAGGAGTTGCGTTGAGTTGCTTCTCGCAAATGTAAATACGGTTGCAGTGTTACTGGTTATCTACATACACACATATATCACGCATTTAATCCCTTGCGGGGTAGACAGAGCATAGACGGCCGCAAGAAACAAACGCTTACGCTACGTCTGACAAACATCTGAGGGTCATAAGGAAAATTGTGTATCGCCAAAGTGACAGGTTGTCAGCCCATCGCTTAAAATTGCAAGACACACCCCTTAGTCGCTTCTTACGACACCCACGGGAAAGAAATGGCGCGATGCTATTCTAAGCCGGCATCACACGGGATTTCTAAATACAACTAAATAGTGTTATTTAAATTTAAAGATCCCGGAAAATATTGAAAAGTAAAACAAACGCAATATGCTAGGCTTCTTGCTTACTGTTGATACGTTACCGTTTGATAAAACATTTCAGCTAACTTCAAATACAGTAGAAATGATGGGGTTTCTTTTCCAGTAGCTTATTTATTATTGAACACTACTATTTTAGTTTGCACTTGCGATTTAAATCTCGTTAACAAAAATATTATTTCATTCCAATAACTACCCTATTGTTATAAGTGTAACTATGTTTATCCACAAACCCAAACATTCAGTAAGAAAACAGTGCCTAAATAACACAAGAAGAAACGCTACACTGTTCCGTAAAAAAACATTTTAAACCGACAACAACACTAACTTTCTTGACGGTGTCCAAGTTCTAAACAAAAAGTGCACTGGCCCATTAGACGCTCAGGTGAATTGCACACGCACCGCACGATAATGCGGTTTAATTATAAACTAGATTTCTGCCCAGCGGTTTCACCCGCTGTCCCTTCTTTTACCGTGGTAATTGTTGTTTTCCCGCGATAAAAAGTAGCATACGTGTTATTCCGGGTTATACTCTACCTATATTCCAAATTTTATCCAAATCGGTAAAGCCGTCTGAGCGTGAAAAGGTTACAAACATACATACATACATTCACACACACACGCTCAGATTTATAATATTAGTACGGTTACGGATTACAACCTATGTCAGCCGCAAATAGATGCGGTGACTTGTCATGATATCCGGTTTTTGTCTGGGATTTGTTCGTCAAAAACCGGATCCGACAAAACACTGGATAATCAAATGGTATGTGTGAGAACCGCCTAACCCTCGGTTCACTCATTCTAGTAAGTTAGCAACTTTATTTTCCTCCATGGCGGAGATAAGATGCCGTGTGGCATAGTGAAAAAAATATCTATTATAATTAAAAGCAAAACTTTGTTACACCTAATTGGAATAACCAAGTTAAACAAAATTTTGATTGAGATGTTATTCAATTTGTAATATAGTTTAAACTATCCTACTGAAACTAGTTAAGTGCCACCCTTTTTGCCGGCTACATAACATTGTTTCTTCTTTAGAAACAGTTGTTCAGTTTTAAAGGCACCAGCAGCGCCTCTAATATCCCATTAAAAGTGTCAACTTAAACTGGTTCTGTATAAAGCCATTAAAAATACCATTTTAAGTTGATCCCTTAAACTAGTAACGAGATAGAACATTGCTGAATTTACCCTTACATTGTTGTAATAGCATTATAGCTACGATCTCGCTACGAGCTACGGAGGTGCTACGGAGCGGCTACGAACTACGTGCCAGCTAGATTTATAGCCAACGCTCGCAGCTCCGTTGAGAATGTTCTTAATTGATAGAGTTAACACTAGTTACATTCATTTGTTTCTTTCTTACTACACGCGCCCGGCTTTGCGACTTTGTTTAGTAGGAGATCATTAAATACTGGTTTTTCATACAGCCTATACGTATGACCAGTGTAGTTTGAGTTCGTAAATGGGCATAATTTTAGGTACATGCTAGCTTAATGCAATGATTGTTAAGGTTTCTGAAGACAACTGAGACTAACTGTATGACCATGTAAACCCGTCTTTTAGTGCGGAACACCACGAAAATTCAAGGAAAACATGTAAAACTCTCGTAATAAAGAAAGGTTAAATAACTGTTTTAACATTCATAAAAACCACAAGGCTAAGAATTCCTAGTAATATCTGCATCTAAATTAGAAGGCTTAGAAGAAGATCTAAAGTAATTAAATGTAAGTTAGTATTCATCGCTGCAAGTTAATTTGAAACGCTGAAGCCCTGACCACCTTTGATGCATATTAAATCAGACCATCTTAGAGACTGCGACAACCTTAAGGCGAGTGTACTCGTGAACGACCTGGACAGTGGCGGCACTCCAAAATAAAAACTCTTTTCTCAAACATGCTAGGAAATGTGTTCATTTCTTTCAAAAAAAGAAACCGCGAAGTTTCACATTGTTTGTCACGTCTCAGATCACGCCAGCAAAGTTGTATGGAAATCCTTTGCTGGTGTCCATTAAGATAAATTCGTTATACGCTAAACCCACATAATTTGATTTCAAAATTATCTCGATGACTCTCATAGAAACGGAACGTAATTTTGTATGAAACAGGTAACTAAAGACGAGGCTGTATGATGAGAAGACCCTTGCCTGTTCAGAATTAAAAAAGAAAAGAATGAACTAAACATTTAGTATGGCTGAATATTACGTAATACTGTGCCTTACAGGCGAATTTATTTTAAAAAATTACAATTGGTGGGAAAATTGAAAATTTTTATTTGTTTCGTTGTGTTGTGGTCGCTAGCTAACTTTTATAAGAAGTACAATCTTTCATTTCCTAGCCTTTTTTTGAGAAAAGCACTATGTAAGCCTCGGGGAAAATTACTTTGCTTGACTTGTATAATTAAAGTCCTCGCCTGCGGCTCGGACTTCAAACTATACTCGTCCGGCAAAGTCTTATTTTCCATACCTCGACAACAATGTACTATTATACAAACAATCTATCAGTTCACTCATTTTAAGTATTAGACCGGGTCTATCGCGATAGTATTTAGGTAAATATTAGTAATTTACCTGTGTCCCGACGTTCAGTCAACCCGCGACCACAATCCATGAAACTTACCTACACAATATATTTACCTAAATACTATCGCGATAGACCCGGTCTAATACTTAAAATGAGTGAAAGTGATCGCGAGTGCTTAAAAAGTTATATTGCTAATCTATCAGTTGCCCCGTTGCTCAAGTTTTTAGTATTATCCATAAGTAAAATAAGAACCTACAAACTCCATTAAATATTCGCTTTAACTAAAGTTGTGGCAATTAATACCAATAGTGGCCGTTTTAGGCACTTTTTGCCATAACTTTAATTGCAGCGAATATTTCGTTGACTTAAACATAGATATGTTAACTGACAAAGACACACTTAACTTTGGAGCGAAGATAAACTATATTTCGTGTCCGCAATAAAATCAAACTGATTATTTGCAGCAGTAGCTCCATCTATTGGCGTGAAGTCGCAAATTGATTTTAACAGGGAAATCTTGTGGTTTTAAATTTATCATTACTTATTATTTCGCGGTAATGTTACATAGACACGGGATTTCCCATTAAGTTATTAATAAGATTGTTCTCTTCTATGGACATCAGTCCATTTTACTTTTTGATTTTAAAAAGTCCTTCTTTAGAAAACATTTACAAGTTTATTAATTTAGGCCAGCACATTAAAAAAGAAGTTTTCCAAAATGTTAAGCAAATATCAATCAAATGGAAAATTTTCACACAATTTTTATCCCCATTCTACTTTTTAGGGTATAAGATACATTCTTGCCGTGTGATGCCGGCTTATAATAGCATCACTCCAATACTACCTGTGGATGTCGTAAATAGCGACTGAAAGATAAATTCATCTACGGAATGGGGAGCGGCGTTTCAGTGAAAACATTTTGTTGCACTGCGCCCGTCTATACGCTTGTCAAGCGTAGTGAGTATAGCGATACCGCCCAATTAGTGGCTGTTAATTTAAATATACCTACATTTAATGTAAAACATATTTGAATATGTATTATATTCTTTGAGTTCCATGTCATGGCTAGAAAGATAATATAATTGGAATAAGTACTTAAATTTTTGTATCATGGCGTATCAATGATCAACTTGACATTAATAACAAAAATAAAAAAAAACACTCTCATTGAACCAGCTAAAGCCCGTTATTTAACATACAGTGAGGGCGCGGAACAACAAACGCGAACTTTTGTACGAGTACTTTATATGCGGGCAGTGTGTGCCGCGTTAATTGCCCTTCGCACGTCCCTGTTTTATGCACGTCTGCTTAATAGCCTTTTGTAGTATATAGGTACTTATTTGACTTGAAAGAATTTCAGTTTGCCATTCGGTACAAGCCAAGTCTAACTTTGTAGTCGCACGCGAAATAACATTAGAACACTAAAACAAATATAATTTTCAAAAAACCAACGAAGTTTTCGCGAGCAGGAGGGTAAAACTAGTTCGCCGATTTCTAAGGAGGTAAGATTGGAATTCGCAATTTCCTTTCGTTTGACGGGCGCAAGCGTTACAGATGCGCTAAAAATACTCAACAATGGACGTCAAGTGAAATCCCCGCCTTAGGCATGAGTTTTATGTATGTATACTTAGAGACGACACTTCGACAGACGCGTTCACGGTCATTATATTAGCCTACCGTCTGCTTGGCGCTTTGCGAGCATATCAGTCGGGGATGCGCATTCCGCCGCGGAACGTTTGTCGCGTGGGTCTCGTACTATGCCGATAAACATTTAATGAATAGGTCTGTTTCGACGATCGGGCTTTAAATCCAAATTAAGTAAATTAGATAAATTATTTGAGGGTTTAGTCATAATCAACTAGCAAGTAGCCCTTATTATTTCGGAAACTTACACACACCCACACACATATCACGCCTTTATCCCTTGCGAGATAGGCTAAGCGTTAACGGTCGTGAAATACGGTTACTATCGCCATGTCTGACAAATATTTTAGGGCCGTTTCAGAAAAATAGTGTATCACTAAAGTGACAACTTGTCAGCCTGTCACCCAAAATTGTAACGAAACCCTCCAGTTCTTTAGAAAATTATCAGCACGTGACCGCCCTGTCTTCAGGTGCATAAATCCGCGGTGTGTTACGGGCTGAGGAAAGAAGTAGGTTTAAAAGCGCGGCTTTAAATACCTAAAAAAAGAGTTTAATTTCTACACGGTAGTGTTATTATTTATTCTATGTATCTCATATCTCCCTATTTCTTGTAGGTAGCTATCATATAGTATGAAAGATAAATAGTTGATGAAAGTATTTGTGAGAGGCAGTTACGATCAGGATCAAAGTGGCTAACTTTTAATTGCCTGAAAGCGAACAAGATGAATAAACAAGTTGGATGGAAGTATGTCTACTTTTAATCACTTCTTGGTTTTCTTATAGTAAAAGATAATGTGGCAAATAATGTAACACCTTCTTCTTGATCAAACGACCCCATAAACCATGCTTTCAGAGTTTTTCAACGCCTAATCAAGTACCTATTTGTATCATGTCAAATAAGTATTAATATCAATCTTGTTATTTAAACGTAAAGTGAAAACCGCCTTGCGTATAATTTATTACTTTATATATTATTATTGTACACTGAATAAATAAATATCTTTGATATTACACACACAGCGCCATCTAGCCTTAAAATAAACAAAGCTATGTGAATGAGAAAATTAATATACTCTTAATACATTAACAGTTTTGTTTGTAAATAAAAACATACCATACATAGAAAACACCTAGCCTCAATACAAAAATTACTCTATCTTTACCTAATTAGTGTATCAAACCAAAATATAGCTATCAAAACTTAAACTCTAATTAAGATAGTACTACGTAAAATATAAACTGAAACCCTTTATAAATTTTCTAAATAGATAAACCTATCCCGAGGTAGGTATACAGCTGCAAAATTATTAGCTTAAAATATTTAAATAGGTGAATCAGCCCATTAAACTGAACAACAACAGAAATATGAAAAAATATGGACCTCCCATACAAAGTTAACCGGTCGGCTGGAAGCCTGGAATAATTTGTATCTGAGGTCCAATAATTTTTTTCATTATTAGACCATGTTCCTCTGGGAAAGTTGATCAGTTTCATGGGCCGGTTCAGCCCTTAAAATATTTACCATATAAATACAGGTATTAGTGTACACTAAGACGAGCCAACTAAACCCTTATTCTGTAGTTTGGGGTTAGATCAGAAGACGAATTAGCCCAAGATTGAAGCTCAAAGGGCGTTCCAGCGGTTTGTACATAGTTTACTTTCCTAATCAAATTTAAGGGCAACAAACAAAGGTTTGTTAATCTTTCATCTTCACTCTGTCTTGTTAATTATTTCAAAATAGGAGAATAAAACATAATTATACATTTGTAAATGAAATATAAAACAATTTTTTTTTCATTTAATAGTTTTACAAATGTTTATGCAGAGTAAATATTACTTTGCTCTGATTTATTATGTCAAAAACTACAGGACTGTCAAAAAATATCGTTCTTTGCTATACAGTCATCAACATACACCTCAACGATGTTTTTGATGTGTTCGATTATCTATTTGTGTAACAGAATTTAATAAAAACTTCACGTTCTTACCCCTTCTAAATCTGAACGTTGCTAGTTAAACCTTTATAAGGCGATGGAAAGAATGTTCCCACCTAAAGTTGAACTTTAACTACCCGCAATAGATTTCAAAACCAATGAAAATTTTGGACATGGTCTGCCCGTTTAAGGTAGCACGTTTTTCATACAAAAGTTTATTATACTTATTATCCGTTAAGTAAACTAAAGTCTCATTAAAAAAAACTTGATAAGCGGTCCCGTGTTTCAATAACATTTTCGCAATATAATAAATACAAACCATGATATACCATGTTAAAACTATAAAGAAAAAACTGCGAACGCAGTATTTTTTTACCATAATGTAGTTTCGTGCCAAATTTAAGTGTACCTTCATCATTTAACATAAGCATTTGTTGAAAAATTGCTCTTCATCTCATGTTTTTACCATTCAATTTTAGTTTTTAGTTTGTATAAAACGCGTTTCACCTTAATGCAAAATATTATAGGGTTTAATAGGTGGAGGCCCATGTTCAGCAGGACCTGTTTTAGTTTATATAATATTATTATTTTCTTCGATGAATAAAGTTGTTCTTTCCAGGTTCACTTTTCAACTTGAGTGCCAGTCAGTGTCCAAGAGCTGCTTAAGTTCTAAGCAATTTGTGGCTTCTGAGTCCCAGCACGAAGTCGCTGGGCTCCTCAATTTAGTGCACGAGAATCTTGAGTTATGTGCCGTAAGTACGTACTTCGAAGAGCTTCTTGAGATTTAGTTTTACTCGATTTTGATGGTAAATACACAAACCAGCACTAAATTGCTATTCGTCTTAAGGCAATCTGTTATTCTTCTTGCACTTTTAGTTAGTCCAATGGAAATTGGTATAATCAATGAATTTAAGGTAGGTCATAAAAATAATAAAGATTTTTTTTTATAGTAAAAGTTTAATGTCTCATCGTTTCAAATAAATTTCCTAAAAAAATCAGAAACACGTTTATTAGATAGTCTTTTCTTTTACAAAATACAATAAAATAGTAAGTACCGAATATTCAAGAAAGTTCTTAGTAATATACATTAGAAGAAATTGTTTCTATGTCTCTTTACTATGCAGACTGTCTCCGTTGCAGCAAAACGCTTGCGGGTTTAAAACGTGTGATATTTTAAAATGTGAACTGAATATCACTTTATAAAAAACAGGAGGTTATTTGAAGTGAGTAGGTGGAAAAACCGGCAAAAATATTTAAATATCTATTAAAACGTTCATAAAAATAAGGATTAGTTTATTTATTATTGCCAAAAAATTATACAGGAGCGGCCACCGCTTAACTTTCCGAAAAACTAGCAATTTGGTAACCATAAACTGCGATATTTCTTCCGCAAACACAGCCAAACACTACACGCCATTCCCGTTCCACCTAAATGTAGAAAATACTTTATGCGTCCCAGTTGGTCGATACGAAATGCTTAGAAAGTGAATTATCCACTGGGGAGCGAAAGTAAATAAAATCCACCCCCAAATAAATGGGGCTAACAACGTACACGTAGGCAATCATTTCGTTAAGAAAGTACGGGCAGAGTTATTTCTCTAGGGTGTCAGGGGCAGAGTCGGAAACTCCGCAACTTGCTCAACAAATCACTATTATGTCAACTTGTAGTGGACTTTGGGCTTTTTGTGGTGAGTGTGTTAATGTATGTACATAGATATGATAGAAATACATAAATATTATACAGAGTGTAAGGAAAAGCCCTCTGAATACTGATAGGGTGCATGCAAACTTGATACTGAACTACCCTACCCTAAGAACATACAGAAAATTATTGAATTCTCATACAAAATCATGATCCTACATTTACTATTAGTAAATCTAAAAGACAACGTTTCCTGAAATATATTTCTAGGGGAAAGTTATTCAAATCCATTTCCTGAATGCAACTTCCTCCCTATCCGTATCGAGAGGGCTGTCCTTTACACCCCGTATATGTAAATGAAGCCTGACATATCTTAAGACTTAAACACATTCTAAACGGTTGATTCTTCTTCTTCTTCTTCAACCCGTTGCCACCCAACGGTTGATTATAGTGCATAAAATATTTTTCTGTGGTTGAAACTGCCAATATCTTGTGTAATATCACAATTTAACCGATTATATCTATGCATAGAAATCTCATTAACTCATCACCTATACGACAGGGCTACATATCGATGTATCAACTGGACAGCACTGAATCCGGGTCACTCATACAAACCAGAAATTTTTGGAAAGTAAGAATGCTAGTTTAATGAAGTAAATTGCATTTAATACACAATTTAACTACCCGCAAATAACGATTGTATGCCATAAATAAGGTACAGTTTCCTGGATGGTACTACGAAATTACTGTTGATCTGAAGTTATTACCTTTTTTTTTAGTCTATCATAAAGAAAAGCATGTAAACAATGTAAAAAAGTGTTCAAAATTTGATAATGTCACTTACACCGACGCAAGAAAGTTTACGAGATGGTACAACTCATGTTTTCTTTCTTTCTTTCTCCGAATTTTTCTTTATTTTTTATAGAATATCTTTAAATTTATTTAGAAATTTTAAAATCGTTATTTGAGGGGTGTTAAATGGATTACTAAACACAATTTATTTCATTTAGCATTCTCAACCTCCGATATTTTTAATATTCTTTAAATTACCTGTTTTTCTTTGCTGTCCAGTGTATGTCATACGATCTACTCATAATATTTTATCATTTGACTTAACAATTACACATGCACATTAACAGCCACAACAGTCTACTGCTGGACGTGAGTCTTCCCCTATTGGGGGGTATTGCCATACTCACCACGCTTGGCAGATTGACTAGCGCAGTAAAAGATATTGCTTTCACAGGGAACGCTGCTGCCCATTCCCTGGATGATGTTTTTCCCTCAGTCACTTTTTACGACACCCACGAGTAGTATTGGGGTGATGATATTCTAAGCCGGTATCACTCGGTTAGACATTATGTGTTTTAAATTATGATTATGATATTAACTTTAATTACTAAAATATAACGCTTTTTTGCGCATGAAAGGAGTGACATAAATATTCGCTGTCTGCGGTTAATATAAACTTCATCATCATCATCATTATTGGCCTCATACGTCTGTGACAGACGATTTAATCAGTGTCTGAGGCAAGACTTTTCATGGCTGTATAAGCCGATACGGGAGCGGCATAATATAAACTTACAAATCTAATAAATTCTCTACACTCAAGACAGTCTCATCTGAATAAGTACATTACAAACGCTACCGTATCTCGCACTGAAAACTACTTGAGCTGGTTGCACGTCAAGTCCCTAAGTGACACAAATAGAGTGCCATCGTTGGTGCATGCGGGCAATATAAAACGTGCCCCGGACTTATTACGCGCGCGTTGCGGCTCCCCGGCTACCGTACTTTGGAAACGGTAAACTTGGGAAGTAGCTGCACAACTATATATATAATTTTACAAGTGACCGATAGCGAAAACTAGGACGAGCCGGTGACAAGAAACAACTTTCCCCGAAGGACATAGGACGAACGGACGAACGTGTAGGGTGGTACACTTTGTATGGGAGGTCATAAATTAACTAGAGGTACAATTTTAGCTGTAGATTTCATTATTTTCATTAGTTATGGTATTGACAATGTTGTTGTATTACTACAATTCTTTTTTAATTAATGATTGCGGTTATATATTAAATAGTTATTTATAAATGATGACATATTGTTGTGTATTATAATTATTTTTATAGACTTGATTTTAAGTCCAATAAAAATATATTGTATTTTTAATTATATTCATATACTAGAGGTAGTTTTATAAGTTGAGATATTGTTATTATTTTTATTCTTTTGACGATTTTATTAACCTAGGACATCCTTATCTAAATTTGAAAAATTGTGCAATTGGTAATATAAAATAAATAACACTAAATTTATTATTTTTGCATATTTCGAACTACGTTTCTGGGGTAAAGATGTTCCTTATCACTAGCATGTGCTTAGTTTTCCTTCCTTTATTATTTGGATTGTGACACAGCAACTTATGAAAGAGGAACGTTATATGCTTTTAAATAATCAGCCGTATCAATTAATATTTATCAACTGTAAAGAGCATAAAGAATACTCATTAAAGGCATGGACATTTGTGGGGTGAGGTTAATAAGTGCACTAACACCAATTAACTTTACAAATATCAAGTTAAAGTCGACTTCTTTGCTAAAAAGTTTCTAATGAAAATAGGTAAGTACTACCTATAGGTAGGTATTCTTCTTTCTTCATTTGGTTTCGCTTGTTTTTCGTCTAGCGCACGAATTCTTTGAAGACTGCTTATAATTTTCATTTTTATTATTTTAAACAAGTCTGTGAACTTTAAAATTGTTCAAACGTTTCGCTGAAGTTTTGTACTTTGTAATAAGAATGAAATAAGAAGCTATTATTGTATTCTTTTTGTCTGACGACTTGCTGTTGCTGCAAGTGAAATTTACGTACATAGTAGTTCAAGAACCTGTGCTAAGTTCTTGCATTTGTGCATATTATACAAACGATAATAATATTGTACCTTCTATTCTATCTAATATAAAGATTTTGTGAAGAACAAAATTAACTCCATGATCGGCAGCCGATGTGTTCCGGGTTCGATTCTCGGTGGGGCACTTACAAAGTTGATATTTACCACTTTGTGAATTTGTCTGGTTAGGACATTGCAGGGTGAACCACCTGATTGTCCGAAAAGAAATGATTCCGTGCTTTGGTGGGCACATTAAGCCGTCGGTCTCGGTTGCTGTCTATGATTACTTAGATGGCGGTCGTTACAAAACCATGTCAGAGGCCTACTACTTGTAGTAGGCTGTTGAAAAACTCTGACACCAGGGTTCATCGTGTCGTTGTACGACTCGGTGTCCCACACGAAAAGAGAGAGAAGATATTTTTTTATCCTATGATATTTTTTTTAGTTTACTCTCGATATTCGTATCGGTTTCACACTTTATTTTACGTGTAGGCAACCGTTAAATCATTTCGAAATATCGAAATAAACAATAATGTCATTGTGATGAAAATCTTTTTGAGACACTATAATTTTAGTGTTGTAATCAACAGAATTGTAATAAATTTGTAGTTTTGACGATATTTTTACCATCTTTACTCTATTAACATCATCATCTGCCCACATTGACGGCCGATTTGGCGCAGTGGTAATGCGACTGCCTGCGACGCAACGAATCCAGTTTCGATTCTCGGTGGGGCACTCACAATGTTGATATTTATCAGTTTGTGAATTTCTAGCCTGGTTACGACATTGCAGACAGAACGACTCGATTGCCCATAAGAAAGACGGTTCCGTGCTTTGGAGGACACGTTAAGCTGTCGGCCCCGGTGGCTCTCTATGATTACTTATTAGTAGGCGGTTGAAAAATTCTGACACCAGGGATTATCCCTTATTGGGTCTTTGGATGACTCGGTGTCCCACACGAAAATAAAGAAGATCATCAGCCTACAGCCACCCACTGCAGTGTATACGCCTTTTCTCTATTGCACCTTTGCTCGTTACTAAGTATTTACTTATATTCGGCCACCATTTTATAAAAATTTTATTCATACGATACATTCTAGATATATAAGAGAAGT
Organism: Tuta absoluta; assembly: GCA_027580185.1. Classification (NCBI taxonomy): domain Eukaryota; kingdom Metazoa; phylum Arthropoda; class Insecta; order Lepidoptera; family Gelechiidae; genus Tuta; species Tuta absoluta. The sequence continues at coordinate 5,741,846 of JAQAHW010000004.1, forward strand.
ACTTACTTGATGACTACCCATATATATACTCGTATGTTTCCAAATTAGCTCAGTGACAAAACAAGTAAGGCACGTGTGGGTAACAGCCAAGAAGCAACGCAGTACTGTTATTGCCTACACTATTATCATAATTATAATATGCTGCGTTGTTGACTTTTTCAGGATAAACATAAAAATAAGGCTAAAAATATTATAAGTGGTGAAACCAGCCGACGAAATTGAACAATTTTCCACAAATACAATTTTTAATTCCCGAACAAAATTATCCAGTTGGTTGACATATTTCGTTTATGAGAAAATGGCAGGCATTTTAGTCTGTATGTCACAACATAGGTTTGATAAGTACCCTTTGCAACCAAAAAAACTGACAAAAACACAAAGTCCGTATCAGTATTCAAGGTGCAATAAATATCTCCCTATTTAATTACACTGAGACGAATGTCTGAGCAATTATTTCACACCACATTGTAATTATTCGAGCCGTTCTAAGGGTTCCTTAATTAATTTCCTTAATAGTAGGTAAAACCGCGCCCCATGCCTAATTGCGCTATAACAAACGCAAATGGATTATGTCACATTTTACTGCTCTATGGAAACTTTTTCTACAATAATTTATTTATAGCCAGTGAGAAGAATTACCTTGGTTATACTTACTATTGCTTCTCCAAAAGTAATTGACAAAATGAAGTTCAATTGCAGACTTATAGATAGTAAGATATAATAGTTCCACGATCATCTTTGATGTAATATTTCTTTGACTTTATTACTCATTTGCATAAAAAACAAAAAACAATCCAGAAATCTGTGGCTGATATGAACCTCAGGTTGAACTAAACTAAACGCACACAGACTAATATTGTAATATTGGCCTGGCGTGGCGGCTACAACATAAACTGTTTTTTTTTCTGTTTATGACGCAAAAAAAGCACATTATGAATTTAGCTACCGTTTAATCGATTACAGCTTCATCAATGCTATGAACTCTAATGACTACCTACTTAGGTAAAATAGTGTAATATGATATTGGGTAAGGAATGTACGTACGTTGTACGTATATAGGGTGAAATACTATTGACCGATACTGAAAATTTAGGACGGGCTGGTGTTAAGAAACAACTTACCCCGAGGAAAAAAGGTCCAAATATGATAAAAAAAATTAGAACTGATATGCAGGTTTAGTAACTTGCTCGACTAGTACATTTTGTATAGGAAGTTATTTTTTCCATATATTCGACCTATGTTACGTCGGTTAAGTTGCCCCTTATCATCAGGCCAGCCAGAGTTTTCAGTATCGGTCATTATTAAAATTTCACCGTATATTGTGTGAATATCCAAGTACCTACACAGAGTAATATCACCAGGGCACCCCAAGGCACCATCCCGTTAATTTCACCCGCCTCCAGATATTAGCCGACTAAATGCGGTATCACGACGTTAATACCCAGCAAAATCTTATTAAAATAAAATACAGCTATTGCCGGCCCCTAACATACTACAGGTTAGGGAAACACGTTTTTATTATTATATAATTATTATCCCCTTTTCTCGAATAACGTGCATTTATATTAATTCGTTGCAAATTTTTATAATAGTTATTCAGATTATGAATAGCATTAACATCTGAGATATTTAATTAGTAATGTCTTTGTTCTCCCGTGTGTTGCCGGCTTAGAATAGCATCACCCCATTTCTTCCCCGTGGGAGTCGTAAAAAGCGACTGAGGGACTCGAGGGTGTGTATTGCAATTTTAGGCGATGGGCTGACATCCTGTCACTATGGCGATACACAATTTTCCGTATGACCCTCAAATATATGTCAGACGTGGCGTAAATGTTCGTTTTTGCAGCCGTTTACGCTCTGCCTACCCTGCAAGGGATAATAGGCGTGATATGTGTTTGTTTGTTGTTTTATAAAACATATTTTTCCTATTTGCCATTTTATCAGAACACAATAGTTGCATGTACTTGTATTAGCCCGTGGTTCACACGCGCATTTTTTTTCGTACAATCAGATTAAATTTAGAAAACGCTGAATCCCGTATTTGATAACTATAGCTGCTAAGTATAATCTAGGTAAGGTTTCATTCCAAAATTTAATAGTTTCCGCATAATTTTTGTTATCCTCTTGTTAGCCCTTTTGGGGTAAAAATAAACCTTGAACACGTTATACAACTATTTTAGCTTCATGATCTCATCACAAAATTTTGAAACAGATCACATCAAAGACAGAGAACATTCATACAAACTATTAATTTTTTTATTAGTTTTTTTTTATTCAGGGATTTGACGTATTATTATAAATACTAGTCTCGATTTGAAAAAGAACTGGATTCTGATTCTGGTAAGATTTTCATTGACGTAACTCACGTGTGGCTGCCGGAAAAACTACCTTATGTCAAATGTATGGAGGTTCTGAGCAAGAGATTGATGAATTTCTTGCCTTTAATTTTAATTGACCACAAGTATTTGTAGTGACATTATGTTTTGATTATACTTTTTCGATTGAATTTATTATTTTTATACACCTTTTGACATTGTTATTTCTTATTGTTGTTAGTTGTTATGTTATTTCATTGACATTTTTATTTTTATTTGACCTTGGCTTGACCATTGTATTTTATTTTGTATATGTTGACATAATTTTAATATTTTGTTTTATATTCCTTGACGATCATATTATCCTTTGACATTTTTATTTTATGTAATATTCTTACTTGTAATAATGAATTTGATAATATGAAATAAATAAATCTAATCTAATCTAATCTAGAGTAACTTTTCCATAAGCGCAGCGTCGATGGGCATAAAATAACTTTAATTGATTTTATTTCCGTTATTTTACGTCGTATATAAAATAATTTACACTTTGTGATGTGAATTTTTCATGGAACTCCAAGATATTCTATTTAATAAACCCTTTTTTACACTGTTATTTTAATTAAAATGCTATTAAAGAAACCAGTTTCGTTATTTGTCATCAGGCATCATTGTCAGATCAATTGTGGAACTGGTGAAGAAAAGTGTTTTAATTACTAGAATATAAAAATTGTATTAGTAGATGCTACTCTCCGAAGTGGATGATCCCGTACCTTATCAGGCGAAACAAAGGCAAAAGAATGTAAAAATACTTTTTGCTTGCTGTCCACCCAATAAAATTATACTATAGCTCATCATCATGGGGTGCCACATTCAAATTGAAGTTCGGAAGTCAGAATGTAGAAACCCTCGCGGTCTTGCGCCGCCCTTTTCAACTGGTAATACCGAAGTCCTCACTAGCTATAAATAGCTACTTAATCAATTTATGCGAACACCGAAAACATAATTTGTCAAAACATTAACACACTGCATGTGCATTTACACGCTGTTTAAAAAAATTACATAATATGATTTGACGTTGTGAAATGACTTAGACTCGGTTTTTACCGTACGAACATACATACATACGCACGCACATACATATGCACTTACTTACCTACACATGATATGTGTAGGTAAGTAACACAATTTTTCACTCACATACATTTATGTTTTCTTTTTTATTATATTTTTACTTCGTTTTTAACACTTATCTTATTCACACAAGGTAATTATTTCAATCTTCCTACTCATAACTCTTACAGTGCGGCCGAACACTGACTTTCGCTTTGTTTGGAGACCAGGGTTCAACAAATAAAAATTACAACTCCACCTGATTATGTTTAACCTACCTTGTCGTTACAACTTGTATGTGTACAAAACTCTTTTTATGAATAAATAGTACTTTACTTAACTTTAGATATTCTCTAAACAGGCTTGACATCGGATAGCCGAAAAGTCTGAATTTTTGCAGATACCAGCAGTGATACCGAACAGGCTCCAATCTCTGTGACAGTTTGATTGGATCCTATAGGACCTTCGAAACATTGATGGATCCACCCGCTACAGTTAATTGGAAAGCTGTGAAACAATGAAATCGTATTTTTATAGTAGTTTGATTTAGGTACTCCTTTTTTGATGTAGAGCTTTGAGACAAACATTATAGTATATGGAAGAGCACAAAATGCAAAAAAAAGCGAATAAAACATATTTTGAAATGACTAACGCAACGGGGGAATGAAAATAGTTTTAAGCGCTTTTAATTACGAACCACGACAGTTCTAAGCTAATTTCAGTGGAAAATGTTGCCAGACTATGCGAACGTTGCAAGTTGCAAAAACAATTGACGGCAGGCGCCATGTTGTTTCAAAGTTCCCCTCTTTGGCGAACATTACCGAACATTTGCTAATAGTCCCAGAGATTAACACTAAATTGGGATGGCAGAATTAATAAATGAAGGATGAAGGTGAAAGATATACCTACGGTGAAAAATGTGCGTGCTGCCTCAGTTACGCATAAGTTTGCCTGAATATCAGTATCTTAATTGTAGGATAATACCCTAATCAAGTCTACTATAATCAGTATAATTTTACTTAGGCTTAATTTTAATTGGCAAGAACTGACTGGTAAGGTTCACCTACAGTAAAGAGCATGGGACACTTTAGTATGAAGCCTGGTAAAAAACAAATTTTGGCGGCCAGAGATGAAACATGTGCGAATCGATAGAACATAACAATACAAACAGGAAATACTCTTTGGTAAAATGTCGTAAGTGATACGGTTTCGGAGTAAATGAGGGCCGAAGTTTTTTTTTAAATAAGAATATTTTTTTTACTTTTTATTAACTCAAAATGTTAAGGCAAGCATATAAAACTTCTAATTTGTAAAAAAAGGTTTTAAAATAATACATTACTATCAAAACCAAAGTAATTAAATTAAACTCGAGCCATTTTTGCAGGCTCCATTTCATTTTCAGGTGTTATATCCATAGTAGAAGAGATGTTAACAAAGGAAAATGAACCTTATTCCATAGCATTAGCATGGATCTGACACCTGTCAAATCGGGCCTATAAAAATGGCTCGAGTTTCTATGATATAACAACATAACCCCTGATAAATGGGAGATTTTGTGACTGTGAAATCGATCGCAGAACATTGTGGGTGATAGAGAGACTATATATATATATTCTTTATTGTGTACCAGATTATTACAATAAATTTGAATATTAAACGTAGTCACAAAGGTGAGCTTATCTCTATGAAGAGATCTCTTCCAGCCAACCTGCACAGTGGAATTAGAAAATACTATATATATAGACAGACAAGTAGAAAAAAAAACAAAAAGGCCTTCGTAATACAATGAGGGATATATCCGAAAAGCTGTGAAAAGAAGATACTTTGAATAGACAACATTAGAATGGAAAAAAGTAAAGACCATAACATAAACAATACCTACATAGCTGTTCGATCGGTACTCGGTAAGGATTAAAATTCGTGAATGCAAAAAAAATGCAGGTGGTAGGCAGGTTTAATTTAATTACTTTGGTTTTAATAGTAATGTATTATTTTAAAACCCTTTTTTACAAACTAGAAGTTTTATATGCTTGCCATAACATTTTTAAATTATTAAAAAGTAAAAAAATATTTTTAATTAAAAATATTTTCTCCGAAACTGTATCACTTACGACATTTTACCAAAGAGTATTTCCTGTTTGTATTTTTATGTTCTATCGATTCGCACATGTTTCAACTCTGGCCGCCAAAATGAGTTTTTTCCAATATCTCCAACAATAGGTATACCAGTTTGGTTCCATGCTCTTTTGTTAGCAATTTGCACGTAAATTGTACTTATTTATTTTTTTATGTAGAAAATAATAAACAAATCAAATGAGATGAGTTTAAATTTCCCGTTTCGAAACAAGCCTTTTGCGAAAAGGCTATTGAAAAAAAATGGCACAGAACGAGTTTAACGCACTGTTCATCGATCAGACCTGCTATTGTGTAAAAATATAAAAAACACAATACCATCTCTTCCGCTTCTTTCTCTCACTGTCTCTTAGTCTATACCCGAACATCCCAGACTGGTGCAGCTTTTGTTTTCGTTTGTTATAGAACAACAACATTAGAATAAAGTTGCATTGATTAATTTGCGGGCTGTGGACGTGTCTCGGCTATTTTGATGAGTCCACGAGACGAGCTGAGGTTTGGGGCGGTTCAGTCTGCCCCCTTCTGGAAAATACGTTCCAACATTAATTAGAAAGCCTTGACATTGGATGGATAAAATGTCGTTGCACAATTAAAAATGTTCAAATTTGATAAAAATATTTTTGTGCAAAGGGTTAAAATAATTGCTTCAAAAAAATAAATATTACTTTTATACAAATTAACAAAAAAAATTATTCAGGGATAGACAAGAAGCGAACTTAGTGGTGGGTACAGAAAAAACTATAGGTACGTTACATTTGGAACGCATTTTGTTCATTGATCGAAAAGAAAATGGGTAAACTAAATTACGGCCGTTAACGCTGTGCCTACCCCGCAAGGAATAAAGGCGTGTTATGTGTGTGTATTTAGAGTACAAAAGTGACTGTAAGTAGGCCATCACTTGTTTAATTACGGGCGCCTGAAAGTTCCTGCTCTTTAGTGGAATTGCTATTAAGGAGGTTCGCGCCTAATGGCCGGGTAAGTGGCTGCATCGCGTCCTTGTAATGGACAATTACGTCCCGAGACGAGACGTAAGCGTATATTGATGCTTGTATACCTGTAAAACGCTTTGTTATAATATTTTATAATTATACTTTCCTAAACATATCTATTTATAAATGTAGCAAAGGGCAAGCCGTTGAGATATCGTCCTTTTCCAAAACTTGTGCCGTGTGATGCCGGCTTAGAATAGCATCACCCCATTTCTTTCCCGTGGGAGTTGTAAGAGGCGAATGAGGGACTTGAGGGTGTGTATTGCAGTTTTAGGCGATGAGCTGACAACCTATAACTATGACGATACACAATTTTCCGAATGACTCAAATATATGTCAGACGTGGCGTAAAGGTCCGTTTTTGCAGCCGTTTACGCTCTGCCTACGCCGCAAGGGATAATAGGCGTGATATTTGTATGTGAAACTTATGAAATAAAACTTACTCGTACGTGAAAATTTATTCATCATTTACAATACCAAGGTATAAAAATATTGGGCTCTGTTCAGGGTTCCGTAGTTAAAAAGAGAAAACGGAACCAACCCTAAAAGGATCACTTTTTTGTCCGCCCGTCCGTCTGTGCCAAGAACGCGTAGAGATATCGAGTAAAATTAATATCATATACTCATGTCTACGTCCGCTTTTAGATGTCAAAAATGCAAGCTCCGTACTTGACGTTAAAAAAGATACGACCGTTTATAATGTAAAAATGCGTGCTTATGACCCTATAAAATAAATTAAAATTCATAGGATACTTCCGTGGACCTGCAACTTTAAAATTTGGCAAGTAGCTTAGTTTTGAAGTACCAAAGTTTTTATAGGGCCAAAAAAGTATTTTAAAATTAAGGCTATTTAGTTTAAGTAAGCTAAATTGATGTGCATGTTGCGGAACCCTAGGTGGGCGAGTCCGACTCGCACTAAGCCGGTTACATTTAACTATTTTTTGTTACTTTGATAATTTCACTTGTTTTAGTTCGCGGCTAAACCAGAACAATAATACTTATCTATAGTTGTGACTTTATTTAACGAATGAGAAAACACAACACTAAAAGAAGCGTAATTGTACAGTGTTCTAATCCATCGATCTGATATAACGTCACAATTTATGTTACATGTGTTTTCACCGACTAAATCACAGCGCACTACCTGTTTTCTAAGCCTTGTATCTATACAATAACCTACCTACTCTGGCTTTGCTTTCGATTAGCAAACACAGCCGAGTGTAGGTAAAGCACTCGCCGATCATCGCAGATCCGAGAGCTGGAGGTTAGAGGTAATATTGACGTATGCCTCTGTAGTGGAGCCTGTTTCTGATATTTCTGCGTTTGAAATGCGTTACGGTTTGATGTTTTGATGTAAGCCTGGCTTGGAATATTGCAAGCGAGATAGTACAATGGTAAGTGTACACAAGTTAGTAACCGACAACTTTCTTTTAAAGCTTTTTATTTATTTATTACCAACAAATTAGAAGCATTTCTCATTTAGTTTGGCGTTAAGACACTAGAAATGTTCTAGTGAATTATTTTTTAATCGTTTGTAATCAAATAAATGAAAGGCTTTAAAGATTTTCGTCGGACGGTTGAAAATCGCTGTCACCAGGGTTTATTGAATCTATCGACATCCCTTCCACACGATACAAAGGAGTAGAAGAAGTATCAACACCTTAAAACAGAAATTCTGTGACAGGAACACTTATGAACTAGTAGGTAGTTAATCAGAAAAAAATTAAACCAAAAATATCCCACGGGTATTATCGCAAAATCGGTTCGGTAGTTTTTTGATACACATATCACGCCTAATATCCCTTGCGGGGTAAGCAGAGCGTAGAAGGCCGCAATAAAACGGCCATTTACACCACGTCTGACAAAAATTTGAGGGTCATTCGGAAAATTGTGTATCGCCATAGTGACAGGTTGTCAGTCCATCGCCTAAAATTGCAATACACACCCTCAAGTCCCATTGTCACCTCTCACGACTCCCATGGGAAAGAAATGGGGTGATGCTATTCTAAGCCGACATCACACGGCTAACGTTTTTTGATAATCGGGTAATAACTACTTAAAAGAAAAAAAAATATCTGCATACATTTTGCAATCCTGCACAGAAGCCACCAAATATTAAATACTTTAGAAATTTGTGAATCAAACGGGTCAAATGTCGAATTCTTTGAAGTCGGTTAAAACACGAGCCAGTAGCAAGTTTTTCCCGACACAAAACAAATCTCACAAGTAACAAGATGTCCCTCGCAGTAGCTAACTGAAAATCAACACCCTTGTTTGTCCATTAGTGAGGCGACTGGGCAAACAGGAGAAATACACAAGATAGTAGGTGTACTATCAGCAACAATATAAGGTAACCATCTAAGTGATCTACTTGAACTGATAGTTCTTTAAAAATGTATGTGACTCCAGTATTAATTGTAGGACCACATTTTGAACCCTAAATAAAGCTTGGACTCGGAGGCCCAGATCTTTCTTTCTTTTTCGTGTGGGACACCGAGTCGTCCAACGACACGATGAACCCTGGTGTCAGAGTTTTTCAACCGCCTACTACTAGAAGTAGGCCACTGACATGGCTATGGCTGTGTAACGACTGCTGTCTAAGTAACCATAGTCAGCAACCGAAACCGACTCTTAACGTGCCCTCCGAAGCATGGAACCATTTATTTTCGGACAATCAAGTGGTTCACCCTGCAATGTTCTAACGACCGGGAGCTAACTAATAAAAATAATACTTTTTTGTGTCGTCAATGTTACTGATACATTTGTTGAAAGCACAACTGCAGTAGCAACTACTTTATTTAAAAAACAGAGTTGTTAGTTAGGTATGTCAACTTATCTATTTCTGTCACGTCTGTTTCATTTCGCTGGCCAGCATCGATTTAGACATAGACTTATGATTTAGAGGGTTTAGAGGTCATGCTTCCATAACCGGCGTGAGGAGGATGTGTCAAACTCTAAATTTATACTTGCAACTGTTCGTATATCCGTATGGTGGGTTCGGACCATACTTATAGAAACCTTTTCGCTGCTTGTTCGGACAGAAATACCAGGAAGACATTATTTACCCCCCCTATATAAGAAACTGTATGACGTGTATGACACTTATCTTTAAATATTGGTTTTTCTGGGTGGCCTGCAATGCATTTTTTTAAAGGTTTATTCATTTTATAAAATATTATTAATATTATATATCTTTGTGTTTACATATATTGATATTTATTTCTTTGTATTACTATCTAACTTGCTTAGAAACATAAAAATTAAAGACAAACAAGTAGTTTAACGCTTAACACAGACTACTTTTTAACACAAAGTAAGTATTGGCGGCTGCGCGCCGAATACAGAGAGCTCACTTCAAGCAAACGTCACGAAACTCTCCACAATTTGACACGCCGCCGTTTACAAGGAAATCCAAACCAATCCAAACACACTTGTAGTCGAGTGTCAACCGCGTTTGGTGCGCACGTGCAAAATGGCTTCACACAAATATAAATAGGTAATAAATAGGTTTATTAGTACACGATGTGATTTGTACAATGTTCCTATAATATTTTGTACCAACTTAAATAAAAACTTGCTTTCATAAAAGAACAAACAAGATTATCTCTAATCAGTATGTAGTATACTTTTTTATAATGTAATTTGAGTTTCTACTTAAATAAAGGCAACTTTAAATTTTTGATGTACATACATACACATATCACGTCTATTATCCCTTGCGGGGTAGGCAGAGCGTAAACGGCTGCAAAACGGATTTTTACGCCACGTCTGTCAAAATTTGAGGGTCATTCGGAAAATTGTGTATCGTCATAGTGACAGGTTGCCAGCCCATCACCTAAAATTGCAATACACACCAAGTCCCTTAGTTGCCTTTTACGACTCCCACGGTAAAGAAATGGGGTGATGCTCAGTCTCAACAGCCCAAGAGCAGATATCTACCTACTCGTCATTCCCCATTTCATAATAATTGTGCTATGTAGGTAGTATACGTAATGTAAATACAGGGAGTAACAGAAAGGGTATATCAAGCCGAAAGGAGGTCAAAGTGGGGAAAAGGGGAAAGTTTTTCAGTGTCATGAGCACCTTTCGGCTTGATATAGCCTTTCTGTTACTCCCTGTATGTTTAGGTACCTACTCCATTGAATAAAATCGGTAAGAAAACTGTGGCAGCCTTTGCCGAAAGCGGAAATAATCGAAAAAAAGGGCCGAGTGATCCTTCTGTACATTCTCTATTTTGTGTTTTTAATGCGCACAATTAGAATTTATCGGTAGTACCGATATTGTCAAGCACTATAATTTTGACAGCTTACCTACCTCACCCCTTGCTCACCCCCCAAAATACGCCGCAAAAGGACAGAATTATCTGAGATTATATCCTCATAATTTCAATTGAGTAAAATAGCTTTGCTTCGGGGTCGGAACGAGACGGAAGATCGCGTAGCTCGTATATCGTATGTGGTAGGTATATTAAAAGCATTAAAAGTCTATGTCGTATATAGTATCCTTGATAGTATCAAGGAAGATAGTATCCATATGATCTAGATCATATCTATATCCATGACATCGATCTACGCCACAGACATATATATTTTTCTAAGTCTATGGGCGCTATAGACTTGACTACCGAGCTTGACTATCACAAAAAGTGAAGACAGCGCTGTACGAAATTGCATCACTGCACGACATTGATTATGCACAACACGATTATGCCCGACAATGTTTTGTAGAACATGACTATGTACGACACAGTCATTGGATCCGTCTTGAATACCTGGCCCTGACAAAAAGTGTACAGTGGTGTTATTGGTATCTGTCTGTCCTTTGACCTAGACTAGAGTCAAGAGCAAACCCATCCTTAATTAATAAAAAAAAAACAAAGTGACGTGATTGTTAATAAAGTAATGTACAAACTTAAACTATAATCGATTTATTATTTTAAAATTACATGTAAGGAAATTCCGCGTAGTGAGGGACGGGGGGCCGTCCCAGGGCTTTGTTGGGCTTTAAAATACTGGACGCCGTTCAATGTTACAAATTAACAACCATTCGTGCAGTATTATTACTATAACGTACAAGGCGACTCTAATTGAACATGCATTGATACTTATGTGGAGCGGTTCATTTCAAGTAAATCAGTAGTAGGCCTCTGACGTGGTTGTGTAACGACCGCCGTGTCCGCAATGTTCTAACTTCCAACTAAACTAGAAACAAATTCACAAAGTGATTGTATCAACATAGAGTAGAAATCACATAGAGATGACACTCCCGCTCCAGACGCGCTCAAGGTCAATCCGTCTGGCTGTCTCTTAGAGAACAATTCAGTCGGGAGTGCGCTTCGCCGCGGAAACGTTCGTCGTGCGGTGCGGGTCGAATTTTCATTCTTTGTGAAAAATTTAGCAATGCCGAATTATTGTGGTGTGTATGGCTGCAAAAGTGATGCAAGGAATACTCCGCATCTAAGTTTTTTTAATTTGCCTAAAGATGAGCCAAGGTAAGTGAAGATTTTACCTACCATTCGTAATTATACGTTATTGTTGTGTGTACTCCTATTTTTACTTACGTAGGTACCTAGTTTCCATTTTCTTATTTAAACTACCTAGGTGCCTAAGTCATTGTTAGCTGATAATGATAAATAAGCACATTTGTATCGTAGGTATGTTTTGCACCTATTTTAAAATTCTGTACCTACCTATTAACAATAAAATGGTAAGGTAAGACTTTAAAACGGGTAAATATTTTATTCCCACGGGAAAACTGTTAGCAGCGGTCGCAACCGCTTGACTGGCCGCTAGTCTGGAATAAAATTATTGGCACGTGACAGCCCCGACTTAAAGCGCGGGAGAGTGCGGGGCGCTACGGGCTGCGGGGAGAAGTAGGTATTTAAAGCGCGGCTTTTGGGGCCTAGACAAAGGAGTTTCGTTTCTATACGCAGTATTATTATCTATTCTTATGGTATGAACTTTGTGTGTGCCCCACCGGGAATTGAAACCATTCTGAAAATTACTGAAAATTATACTTACCACAAATAAATCAATATTGTATTTAAACACCTGAAATGCGACCCACAGTTCTGGTTTTGTTGCCTTAATTTTAATATTTGCAAATTTTTTGTGCCTCTTTTGGCATGTTGACGGTTACGCTGTCAACCATACTTTTATGAAAAACGGTGCCCAATTTGAAGTTAGTTGCTGTTTAACCGTCCTATTTTTAGAAAATACATGCAGGATCTACGGTTCTAATATAGAGGTAGGATAAAATTTTACTAGTGACCGATAGCAAAATCGCAAGACGGACTGGTGATAAGGAACAACTTTCCCCAAGCAACAAGGGTTGAAATATGTCAAAAATATTTTGAGTTACCACAGTAACTCAATTCAGCTGATCGGAAATTTTGCATGGGTGGTCCAATTTTTCTTCGTATTTCGACCTATGTTCCTTGGTGTAAGTTGTTTCCTATCACTACCACGTCTTGAGTTTTTGCTATCGCTCACTTGTAATATTTCACCATATAGGTACCTAATTATGTCAATGTGTACAAAATATTGTCGAGAATAATTAGGTTGAGCATAATCAATGTCGTGCATTGATGGTTTCCAGTAGACCAACGTCAACAACAAGAGGGGTATATATGTTCCTTGAACGTCAACTCTACAACCAACAGTCTCACTAGAATTATTTATAAAATGGAGGTCAAAAGCCGAGACATGATGAGTTCAAAACATAATATATCGGAAAGACCGGAAGATAATGCATCTTGTTTACAAAGTGTAGATATTTGTGATCCCAAGATTATTGAACAAGGACCGGATAGGTATAGAAAATCTCCAATCATGGTGGAACTAAGTAAGTCATCATTGCTCAAACATCATCATCATCACAGCAGCCTGCAGCAGTCCACTAGGCCTCCCCCAAGGTACGCAATAAGGCACGATCTCCCATTGTCGCCAACCAGTGGCTACCAGGCGCCCTCTAAGCAGTTCACCTGACCGTTTCTATAGGTATTGTCCCTAAATTTCTCCAAAAGCCTTTCGTATATCATGGACCTTCACGAAAAACAGGCATACCAACCATGCAAATTATAATGATTGACGAATATTATAAGTTTGATATCTTGACACAATTAATTAGCTTTATTTGCAAGGAATGCGAATTACTCATTTCCGAAACACGCGAAACGTATACAAGGTGTAAAAGACGAGCGTATACTGATAAGGGGGCTATTTGAAACATAATTTTTAGATAACCGTCACACATACTTACCTACCTACAGATAACATGCATGCATTTCAAAAATTGTATACCTAACACGGGAAGTGTTTTAAAATTTGGTACTCAATTTCAAAAAAAAAGATATATGCATTTATCACTTGCGGGGTAGGCAGAGCGTTTGAAATTTGTCAGGGCCGAAAAATCATACATACCTACACAATATATTTCAGGAACTTAGAGTATTAGACCCTATTCCAGGCGCGCTTTTATAATTACTATAAATTTAAATTGACATTTCTAAAACCGTTTCCGGAGGTGCAATATTAAGCATTTTAAATATTTAATACTATTATATTTGCTAATTTTAATGGCCACTAAAAAGGTCCCGCTTTAAAATAGTACTGTCAAAACAAATCGAAATGGTTGCAATGTTGGAGTGATCTGTGTGATTTTCGGTCAGATAGGAGAGTTTTAAAGTGGGATCAATTGAGTCGGGAGGTCCTAGAGTGTTACCGGGTAGGAAAGATCTAAAGTGGCACCGGATCGGGTGATGGATAGGCACCCGGTCAGAATGTTCTAGGCCGGCACCTGGTTGAAAGGTTTTAAAGTGGCACTGGGTCGGACAGTTCTAGAGTGGGACCGAACGAATGTCTATCTATAAATTTTATTTCTTGGGCGATTTTATTATTAACAATTATTATTATTAAATCATTATTGCGTACTGCGCTCGCCAATCCATCTACCAAGTATTGTGTGTTTAACAGAAACCCCCAAAGTCCCAACAGGGACAGGCCTGTTACTATAGTTAAATATAAGAATTATTTTACCTAGTAAAAGAAAAATGCTTTTTCGTCGTATATAAAATAATATTAGTTTTTATGCAAAACTTTTATATATTTTTAAATTTGTAACACAAAATTTAGTTAAAACAGCCTTGTCAAATTCAAATTATATTTCCTGTCAACATTTTTCCCAAAAACAAGGCTTTTGAGGAATAGCCACACTTAAAACCACTAAGTTTATGGATTTTATTTTAGTAATTTTAGCATTAGAAACTTAGAATGATTAAAACGTAGAATCGGGACTTTAAAACCACTAAGTATAGGGATTTTATTTTTGTAATTATATTCTTTATTGCACACAAAACACAGAAAAAAATATATATAATTTTTGTCGCAAAGGCGAGCTTTTCTCTAAAGAAGAGATCTATTCCAGCCAACCCATATATATAAACCTTCCTGAATAGATAAACAAATTTACATAAATACTATTAAAATACATAAACATACATAAATATTTCAAGGTTGTTGAGAAATAAAGTGCTCTTTTACTCGCTTTTTAAATACAGAAATAGATGGGCTTTCCTGTACAGTCTTAGGAATATCATTCCAGAGCTGTGCAGTGTGTGTGATTTTAGCATTAGAAACTTGAAATGATTAAAACGTAGAATCGGGACTCTTTATAAAACTCAATCGCTGCACTGGTTTGTTCCACCGCTGCGCCACCGGCTCGATGATTCTAAAGAGATTTTCAACAGTTTGCATACCTAAATACATATACAGACATTTTATGTTATTGCAGCTGATGTAAATGTGTCGAAGGTTGACTTGGCCCGCGCTCTGGAAGCGGGCATGAATGTCTGCAAATTCAAAATGTCGGCCAGCACTAAGAACGACAAAGTGCGTATGTTCATGAGGATGGAGAAGGCAGCTGAAAGATGTGCCGTCAAAAAAGGATTGCCAGTGTGCCCGATAGGCACCTGCAGCGGTATAAGGACTTGGGTTAAAAAACTCGGAATATTCAAAGATCAACCTGTAATACTTCACATTATTTATCTCTAAGTATCACTGACTTTGAGTTCGAAGTGTCAAAGTAGATTGACACTATATTTTGTAGAGGTACAACTTTCTAACATTGTTTTTAGATTCACAATGGAAAAAGTTGCTGCAGTTCCAAAAATAATTTATTTACTATTCTAACTAAATTTTATCGTATTCTAAATTTTATCCTATTTACCGCAGAATAACAACTATTCTTACGGGAAAATGAGAAGCAGCTGGTAAAACCGCTATTGGGGCGCTCGCTTGTATACATTACAATATATTAACAGCTAAAACTGCCACCGCTGGACATGGGCATACCCGTATCGTGAGGTATTGCCATATTGACTACGCTTGAGAGGCGGATTGGCAAGCATAGTGCAAGATGTTGCACTCACAGGGAACGCTGCTGCTCATTTCCTGGATTATTATCCCTTAGTTGATTTTTACAACACCCACGGGTACATACACATATCATGCTTTTATAAAAAAAAGCCTCGTGAGGTAGGTAGAGCGTTAACGGTCGTAAAAATATACGGTCGCTATCGCCACGTCTAGCAAATAGTTCAGGGCTGTTACAGAGAAATCTTGTATTAATATATAGTAACAGGTTATCAGTCTGTCGCCTAAAATTGTCACACACACGAAACCCTCGAGCTGCACACAGTCAAACCTGTCATGGTGAA
Organism: Tuta absoluta; assembly: GCA_027580185.1. NCBI lineage: Eukaryota > Metazoa > Arthropoda > Insecta > Lepidoptera > Gelechiidae > Tuta > Tuta absoluta. Next base: position 5,758,111 of record JAQAHW010000004.1, read on the forward strand.
ATGATCTTGCGTCAAATTACAAGACTGACATATATATATTTCCTATTCTTTTCCAAAACTATTTGACGGAAAGTGACAGTGCTAATTTAAGGTAAGTTAAGCGAATTCATTTCCCGAATTGAGGCCATTATTGTCTCTTGATAGACTAGAATGGTGCCATATTATGTGGAACAGTCAGACAATGTATTAAATTCCTTAACGTTTTTTTCAGGTATCTTTTTCCAAAGACGCCGAAGTTATTCTGACATGTGACAAATCTATGATTGAGAAGTGTACTGAAAGCATAATTTACATAGATTACGACCATATTTCTAACTTGAAAACTGGCCAAGAAATTTCTATTGGATACGAAGCAAGCGTAGTAATGCATTGTTTACATAAAGTTAATGAAAAATCAATAAAATGCAAAATTGACAAAGAAGGACAAATCTGGAGTATGGACACAGCATTCTTCCGCAATTATAAAAATACAACTCCGTTTATAGCCCAGACTGATATTAAAATACTGAAGTTTATCTTAAGGTACCAGGTAAATGAGTTTTTACGACAATTACTCATAAATAACAAATAAATAACTTTAACACTAAATACGGTGTCTGCATACTGAGTACAACCAGAACGTTACGTTATGCAATGAGGCCATTTGTACAGCTCAAATCGCTATCGCGCCTTGTCGGATGTTGTTGTACGGTGATTGTTGGTTTTATGTTCGGTTGTTGTTCAGTTGTTGTACAGTTGTTGTCAGATGCTGTTCAGTTGTTGTTCCGTTGTGGTTCAGATTTTGTTCAGTTTTTGTTCAGATGTTGTTTAGATGTTGTTTAGATGTTGTTCAGTTGTTGTTCATTTCTTGTTCAGTTGTTGTTCTGATGTTGTTTAGATATTGTTCACTTGTTGATTAGTTGTTGTTCAGATGTTTAGTTAAGTTGTTGTTCATTTGCTGACTCGACATCTGAACAACTGCTGAAATATAGAATTTTCAAAACTTCATATCAAGCGATATTACGTTCTCGTATTGAATTTGACCTTGTATCGGGCCATGCAATCGCCGGTGCGGACGTTTGAAAAAGTCTATAACTGAGTATTGTTTTTGGAGAATGTAGATAAAATTTTGTATGTAACTGCATATAAAAAGGCATTTGAATGCTCGGGTCAAACTTTTATCTTAAACAGACACTCGCATTGTAATGTAATGACCCCCAGTATATGACAGTTGCATAAACTACTATTGTAATGTTATTAATGTCAAGACGCATCGGCTAGCCGCGCGAACGGCCCGCGCTCTCTGCCCGCTTAATGGATTGTAAGCCCTTTGGGACGGTGTACCTACCGAAAAAAGTTTTTAGGCATGATCAGACCATCAAACTGAACAACTTTTACTACGGACCGTTTTATTTTTCGTTTACCAAAATATAAAAAGAAAAAATTGTTCGGTTTTATGGTCTGATCATGCCTGCAAATTTTTGGTACAAGTGGTAAGGGATAAGGGACATGCCGTATACTCGTATATGTAAAATTTTACTATACTCGTATATGTCAAGTCGGGCTGGTGGTAAGGAACCACTTTTTCTAAGGAACATAGGTGAAAATATGATAATAATATTTTAAATTTCCAAAGTTACTCCAATCAGCTGATCGGCAGTTTTGTCATTTTCACCAGGCTTTCTCGAGTTTTCGCTATCGGTCACTAGTAAACACCCTATTTGTATTACATTTCTTCAGGTGGACATACTATTTGTATATTACGCTAAAGACGGCGCTATGATTAAAAAAATAAAGACTCTAATTTCAAAAGCGTTAATCAAACCTATGATCTATGCTGCTATTTGTAATCAAGATGGTATTGATAATCTGGAGGAACTTATTCAGGTAACGAATTCAGTTTAGTTTTTGTTTGTGTACACGCTTACGAGAACGAGAACACACCTAATAAAGTACAAACCACACAAACACTTCAACCTTAAAAAAAAACAATCAGTTAACTGCATTATACTTGCATAGAAAAAAGGAGTTGATAATATGGAATTAAGAACAAGGTGTTACAAAAGAATCCATAATATTTATTTACTTTATTATCATCTGTCAATGAAAAAATCACATCACTAGTCTAGGCTTGTACCAGTACTACACTTCCTTGCCAACGATTAATGATTTGGCATTGGTATATTGCTGGTTATCTTCAGTTTATTGGAATATAGACCACAGAAATAACCAGCAATGTATACTGAATCGCTCTGCGCCGCGTTGGCTTCAGTTGCACTTTTATTTGACAATATGGTACTGCGATGCAACAATAACAATAAGTTTAGCGTAGTTTATATAAAAATTAGTTTTGTAATTGTAAAAAGTAGTTGCGTAATTTTCAACAACAGCTGTAATTTTTGTCAATGAACTCTATCAAGGGACTTTTTCACACATCCCTTCGGCTGTGCTTGTTATTTTGTAACGCGTTATTAAGAATAATCATGCCACTATCAATTTCCACCCGTCGATAAAATCATCAAGGTAAAAACCAGAACAGCCAAGCTGACAGTCAACTTGGTTACCGGAAGTCGGTGAATTAGAGAGGCAGAGGACGGGAGGATTGGTGTCAAAGAAATGGGCTACATTCAGCAGTTGCTTAAATGGCTTTTATTCCTAGTCTATGAACAAACTGAATGTGTAGGTACGCTTAGGGGTTTCACCAACTACTGAAACTAAGATCTAGTAAATCCTCCCCGGTGGCTACTGCTGGGAAAACCATATTAAATAGGTAGTGGACAAACATGCTTAAACATCCTTCTGGTAGTTTAATAAGTCAAGTGAACACTATATAATAAATTAGGCTGTCAAAAAAGTAGGTATGCTTCAAATAATGTGATCCCGTTAAATTCCTTCTACCTATTAAAAGTATCTATGTTTTCGCTTTCATTTCATATTTTTTTATATTTCGATGGTTTTTTTTTGCTCCAATATGACATCATTTGCTATGAGTGTACAAGAGGGTCGTAGAGTGACTCGGTTTCACAATCGAAAAATGAAGAAGATGAGTGTACAAGTGCAGTTTAGACCGAAAAAGACGGAAGGATGGCATTTGGACAAATACGCACAGTAGGGCATCCTCATGTACACAAATGTCAAATTATCAAAATTTTGTAATTAGCGCATTCTGTCTTCTAGACCACCTGAGCTAAAATAGCTGAGTCATTTGAATAACGATTATTATTTGCATATCTATTCAGGAAAGCGACGGCATAATAATGTGCCGCGATATTTTGGAACTAGAATTGTTAAATTCCGATAAATATCGTTTGCCAATTTTGCAAAAGTGGATGGCTGGAAAATGTCTAGAGGTTAGTCACCTAGCATCTATCTATATTTAATATACAATATGTAACAAGAAGGGTATAATATCCCGGAAAGAGTTCAAGGTCTCCTTAAAACCAAACCATTTGCCTCAAATATCTATGAGATGGAAACCGGGATTATGAATTTCAGAAAAACCGGAATATCGGAACGATTTTACGATATTTCTTATCCGGTTTTCAGAGTTTTTAAGTCGTTAAAACAGGTTTTCAAGCTAAAACAAAAAATCAAAACGGGTAAGTGATAGAGAAGAACTTTCCTCAAGGAGCATAGCAGTTTGAATAACCGCCGGATGATGATGTTCGAAAGTTCGAAACCAATCGCAATCTGTTTAATTTTATTATCGTCAGGATATTTTAGCGAATAAAAGAGTTTCTTGGAATCACAATGCTTTATATTCGATAATATTTTCCAATATAATTTCTCAATTTTACGAAAAAGTGATAAAAACGCCGATGTCACATAAAACTCCAAATTCGAATGCAATGTCATTTTTGACTCTCCTCTATGCTCTCCTCGCCTCCTCTCCTCCATAGACACAAATGTATATGCTCACCTCACCTCCGCACCTCACCACACCCCACCTCTTTGTATTACATCGCTCCACACCACTTCGCTTTACACTGCTCATCTCACCAGCCCATAGCTCCTCTCCTCACCAGCCGTTACAGTCGGCCATCCTGAAACCAATTGCACCGCAATTGGCGCAAGAAAAATCGTTAACTTTACAGCAGATAAATAAGATCATCCCCAAATACGACTTCCTCATCCATCAACTGATCCACTACATTCTACATCACTATCACCACAGTGTGGCGAACAGGACGCTTGAAACCACTGCTTGTATTTACACATTACACTTATCTTTGCTAGCTTAGGTTAGGATTCAACTTATTGGGATTCAACTTTATGGTCCGGAAGGTGATACCCTATCTCCTTGCCAACTGTACTATGATGCTACCCTATCTCCTTTGCAGACTGTATTTACTAAAGTAGCAAATTTTGTTAAAGATGTTACTTATCCCAAATGTATCAACACTATTACTCTACCCTATCTCATCTCTATCGCTTGTCGTCTGCACCTCTTTCTCCCCACACCGCAGTAATTAAAAATGCCCACTCACCTCACAAACACATTGCTCAGCTCGTGTGATCATGTCGCCCTCGATCCGGTGTATGGCATCCTCTCCCATGTTGTACATCTTCAAGTATACTTCTCCATCGTGAATAATAGAACTGGTTATATCATAGTGAGTACAGCCATTGCTGTGCTGTCTATCTTGCATACAGGTCTCCTTGTACATTGTGGCGTGCATCCTACAACCACATTTACTAAGCTGTTGCCATTGGGCACCTTGTCTACAGCTACTTGTACTTCATAACCAGGCATCTAGGTCATCAAAATTTTTCAAAGGTGTCATTTTCAAATTAAATTGTCAACCCTTCTTGCTTCTTGGAAGTTTAATCCTTGATTGGATTGATAATGATCAAAAGCTGACAAGAATCTTTCACATATTTTGTCTCGCATCGAAAATTAAAATGCTTGAGCATTAGCTTGCAGCTCGTCGGGTAAACCCCGTATTATCACTGCTGCCCGTTCACTTAGCTGCCATTGATAGTACCTCTTGATAGTATTTAGTCATACCTTCACTAATAATTTTTTACGTCGCATCATCTCCTCCAAAAACGTAGCGTAATCGTGATGACGAGGAAATGCCTTAATCAACATTGTTTTCCATTCCTGCCACGTATATTCATAAGATTCAAGTCTATTCAACCAAATGCGTGCCTGACCTTGCAGCTTCGATTGCAAGATAAAGGATTTCCTAATCACTCCAGTTGTAGGCAAATTTCCCCCAATTGTTCAATTTTCTTAATCCAACTCTGAACATTCATAGTCTGGTCTTCCGGGTCAAAATCAAGAATAAGTTTAGCGGTGTTGAAATTTTCAATGGAATCCGATTCGGTACTGACTGCCTTCCTCAATTAACATTATTTGCAGAGCTGTTCGTAGCGTTTTTGTGATCAAGCTTTCCAAATCTGGTCATAACTCACATTTCTTGGCTTCTTCTTTTGCCGTACATACCGTCCAGGTTTCTCGCCTGAACCCCTCTGCAGAGTTCCATTCATAGTGGACTTGGAATCATCCCGCTTCTGACTATTATCGTCAGGATATTTTAGCGAATAAAAGAGTTTCTTGGAATCACAATGCTTTATATTCGATAATATTTTCCAATATAATTTCTCAATTTTACGAAAAAGTGATAAAAACGCCGATGTCACATAAAACTCCAAATTCGAATGCAATGTCATTTTTGACTCTCCTCTATGCTCTCCTCGCCTCCTCTCCTCCATAGACACAAATGTCTATGCTCACCTCACCTCCGCACCTCACCACACCCCACCTCTTTGTATTACATCGCTCCACACCACTTCGCTTTACACTGCTCATCTCACCAGCCCATAGCTCCTCTCCTCACCAGCCGTTACAATTTATATCACATTAAACAAATACCATATTTAATTATTGGAACTAGTAAAAAGTGTTTTAGTAGTAAATAAGATTTCGTCTGTGTCTTTCAGGTTGGAAAACCTTTCTATATTAATGCTGTTTTCGAACGCGCTTCCAAATTTGGAATGATTACCGATTCAGAAATAGCAGACGTTTCTAACGCGCTTTGGGATGGAGTCAGTGGTTTTATTCTAAAGGATTACAATGATATTGAAAAGACAGAAACCGCCTTAAAAAGTCTAGATAAAATATGTTGCCAAGTGGAGCCATTGACTTGTGACAGAAAAATGTTCTGGAGAGTGATAAACAAGGTTAACATACTCAACTAATATTTTTTATTAGACAATGCATAATTGATTGTGTGTAGTTAGTAAAGACGCTCTCATATGCTATCTGCTGTCCTCATCCTTTAAAAATGTATAACTCGATGAAAATCCGCTATAGGATATTGAAGTATTGATACTGAAGCTTTTAATAATGTCTAATTATAAGTTATAAGTTACAGAAAGCAAATGTATTAAAAGTGGCCACGGAAACGGCTCACTCTAGCTAGGTTATATGCTAAAAAACTTATTTTACTAATTCAATTTTACTAATGACCGCAAGCAAAATCTCAAGACGGGCTGCATAATAAATACGAATTTTACTATTTAATTTCGGCAGCATTGGTACCACTTCTTAACTAAACATACATACATCAGCCTACTGCAGTCCACTGCGGGACATAGGCCTCCCCCAGAGTACGTCATAGGGCACGATCTCTCGGTCCACTACAGAGATTTAAAGATATCCTCCAGCGAATTGGTAAAAAGATTCGAGGATATAACGTCACCCTGTCTTACACCTCGAAGTACTTGAATGGATCCTATTTTGTGGTTTTATTCTTTTTTTTATGCCGTGTGATGCTGGCTTAGAATAGCATCACCCCATTTCTTACCCATGGGTGTCGTAAGAGGCGACTAAGGGACTCGAGGGTGTGTATTGCAATTTTAGGCGACGGGCTGTTAACCTGTCACTACAGTGATACACAGTTATCTGATTGACCCTCAAATTTTTGTCAGACGTGGTGTTAATATCCGTTGAACGGCCGTTGACGCTCTGCCTACCCCGTAAGGGATATAGGCGTGATTTATGTATGTATGTATATATTTTTGCAAGGAAATCATTGACATGTGATAGAGGCTTCTCAGCACTTCCACATATCGCCAATCGTATAGGGCCTCCACTTCTTCATCTGAGCAGCTCGAAGTCGGCGCATATACCTGTACGACCTTGAGATTGTGCCTCTCGGTCAATTTTAGTATGAAATACACTACCCTGGTCGAGACGCTGCAGATCTCCTATATATTGTCACGGAGAGCTTAGTTGACGAGGAATCCTATACCACCCTGGGACTGTGTGCTCCCTACCCTGAAGTAGAATAGGTGACCTGATTCAAGGGTTATAGTGTCCTTCCCCTCTCTTCAGACTTCTGAAAACCCCACAACATGCCATCGAATCTTTTCTAATTCTACCTCAAGGATTTGGAGGTAGAACTAAATAAATTTACTCTGATGACTCTCTTAAAAATACTTCTTATTGTTGCCACAGTTTCCAATGCCGGTGAATGCATCAGAAGCAGCGGTTATATCTTCCGTTATTGCGGCGAATCAAACGAATGCTCGCGTGTTGATTATCTCATCAGTATCAGGTGAACTAACTCCGCTGATTTAGTAAACCAAAGAGGAGGATCTTGGCATCCAAAACAAGCTTCATCCACTGATCTCTGTCCTGCGAGATCTCTTGCCCTCCAAGATCTCACAGCATTTACCACGTCTCTACAGCGGTAGGTACAGTCACGTCCAGCTAGAAAATCGAACCGCCAACGTCAGTCTTATGTGCGCGGCGCTCCAAAGTCCAATCTATCTAACCCAGCTTGTGCTTGACGTAATTAAGGCGCCCCACAGGAGATATCAGTATCAGGTGGGGTATACGAGTAATGTATTGAAATATTTTCCTTCTTATCAAAGGAATGGGTAATATGGTCAACCAAACTACGAAACTAAATAACTTTCCTAAAAGTATAATTTTCAGCATTTTTACAGTTGTGCATTATCACGATTTCATCACTACATCAAACATAACATAAAATAAAGTGCTCGTTGTATTCTCATTGGATTTCGATGCATTTTTTCTTCATAGATAAAGGGATTCAAACGTACCTCAAGAGACAAGTTGATTTTTTGGCAAACTAAGCCAAATTTCAACTTGAACGGTCTTGCAACTGCGCCGAATTTACTGTAACGCCCTTCTTCTTATATTTAAGAGATCATTGCTTTTGTCGCTGGAGTAACCACTAGTTGTTTCTAGCTGTAGTAGTAAATAATTACCGGGAAATATTAGAAGGAGTGCACCACTCTATGAAAGTGATCATTTTCCTCCGAGGAAGGAATGTAGGTCCAAAGAAAAAAAGATTGGACGTCATAAACATTTAGTACGAGATGTTCTCTTTTTCATCTTTCAACCTATATACAGGTTGTAAGGGACAACCCTCCGAATAATGATAGGGTGTAATGAGACCATGACACTGCACAACTTTCCATAATACTAATATTTCAGGAAACAACATTTTTTACTTCCCATCCATGCAGTCAGCTGTTCGTGATTGTGTATGGAAGGTAGAACATTTTTTGTCGTTTCCTAACATATATCCCTAAGAGAAAGTTGTTCAGTTTCATAGTCTGCATGCACCCTATCAGTATTCGAAGGGCTGTCCCTTATACACCGTATATTCCTTGGAAACAGTTGATCAGTTTCAAGTTCTGGTTCAGCCCTTGAAATATTTGATGTCCTGTTTTTTTTACACCCCGTACGTGTTACAGGTGAGACGGCTCGCATGATGCTGTGTTTGCGGCCAGCTTGTATCGTCATTGCAGTCTGCGAACGAATGCATGCGGCAAGGGTGATGTACTGCTGTCGAAATATTGTACCGATTATATACAAAGGTACGTCTACCTGCTATTATCAAAAACAAGAGATGTAGCTATCGTTTTTTTTTTGTCAGCAACATGGCAAGTATTTTCAAATCCTTTTGTACTGTCTTGCCTTAGGGTCGGATTATTAGTGGGCAGCTTGGCTAGGCCGATTCTTGCGAGATTAAAAGGACATTTTTGCAACTAATTATACAAACGATTTGTGTACTTTGCTTTTTGACACGCAGTATAATTTGTTGCAAAAAAATCCTTGTAAATTCGTGACAAAAATTGTAGCTGCTTTAGCTGAGTCACACATTATAATTCGACTCTTCCTACTAGATAACTTGTAAAGATTGAGGCATTAGAAGCATTAAGTCCAAAGTGCCAACAGGGGCTTAAATTCAGCAGGTGGCGTATTAGATAGTGTTCATATTCACAAATGGTGGATAATAAGAACTACATACATACATAAATCACGCCTATATCCCTTACGGGGTAGGCAGAGCGTTAACGGCCGTTCAACGGATATTAACACCACGTCTGACAAATAACTAATAATAATGTAATAAGAACTAGTCTTACTTTATAGGAGGAGAGCTTCACAAATCCGATACTGAAGAGGCTCGCATCCAGTTTGCTGCAGAATTCGCTGTGTCCAAGCAGTGGATGGAATACGGAGACATGTATGTGACCCTCCAGAGGTCATACGAGGGTCATCTTTTTTGCGACGTGGTGAAAGTAATGACGGTTACTTTTGCAAGGAAGATGCTTGTGGAGTAAGCAATTATTTTACTTTCAATTTCATCAGCTTTATACATTACTATCTATCGTCGCCCGGCAGTGAAAACCTAGTAAAGCAGAAATTTATGATTTTTCTTTTATTTTATTTTTGGTAAGAACAACTCGTAAGGATATTGGAAATGTAGTATGGATATTGGAAATCTACGTGAAGATGCAAATAGTATTGATTGGTCAGCGATAGAGCGTCTTGAATCTGTTGATGACCAGTTGGCACTTTTGAACTCCAACCTTACTGATCTGTACGATCGTCACGCCCCTCTAGGTCCTGTGCGCATAAAGCATCTTCCTGCACCCTGGCTCAATGATGAGATACGTGAACAAATGGCGAGAAAAACGCGTGCGAAAACAAGATATAAACTGGTTTCTTCGAATAAAAATCGTGATAAATTTAAGGAGATAAAAAATCGCTGCAATACGAGGATACGTGATTTACAGCGACGCCATATCCATCAGTCTGTCGAAAATGGAGATCCAGCTAAAGTCTGGCCTTTCCTAAAAAAACTTGGAGTTGGCAAGTCAAGTACTCATATTCCTGCTCATAACATTGATATGAACTCTCTTAATACACATTTTTCTTCCTCTGCTGATATAGATAGTGCTATTAAACTTTCCACATTAAATCATCTTTCTACTCTGCCAACTCCTACTTTTCCAGCTTTTATTTTTCACTCTATCACCGCTTGTGATGTTATGAAGAATGTGCATGCCATTTCCTCGAATGCCATCGGCAGTGACTGCATTAGCCGTGCTATGATTGTTCCTATCCTAGATATCCTTTCTCCAATCATTGCCAAAATCCTGAATAATTCCTTGTCCTCTGGTGTGTTTCCAACCGCTTGGAAGGAAGCACAAATTGTTCCTCTTCCAAAAAAACCCAAACCAAGCTCCCCTTCTGATTACCGTCCCATTTCTATCCTTCCATTCCTCTCCAAGGTCCTTGAAAGGCTGGTTCATCAACAGCTCTCTTCTTTTCTAACTACGAACAACTTGTTGAACCCCTTTCAATCTGGTTTCCGCCCCGGTCATAGCACGACTACTGCTTTAGTCAATATATCTGATGATATTCGGCGAGGAATGGAACAACAAAATTTAACTGTGTTGACGTTGCTGGATTTTAGTAATGCTTTTAATACAGTAGACTTCGACATCCTACTTTCTGTATTATGCTCTCATAACTTATCTCCAGCGGTGATTAACTGGTTCCGGAGCTACCTGTACGGGCGTCGACAGCGCATACGCATTGAAGATACCTTCTCTGCGTGGTGTGATACATCAGCCGGCGTACCGCAGGGTGGCGTTCTGTCACCTCTTCTCTTCTCAATTTTCATTAACTCTATTACAGTTCCTCTCTCTTCTTCCTATCACCTGTATGCAGACGATCTCCAAATTTATACACAAGCACCACTCTCTGGCCTCCCGGGCGCGATTGATATTACAAACAGAGACCTTGAGAGCATCTCCGATTGGAGTCGCTCGTATGGACTAAAAGTCAATCCTACAAAGATCAAGACCATTATAATTGGCAGCCAGTGGTATGTGTCTCGTATAAACCATGCTTCGTTACCTCAAATCACTTTCGATGGTATTCCAATACCTTTTAGCCCAAAGGTTAAAAAACTTGGTGTAATTTTTGATGAATGCTTTTCTTGGAAGCCTCATGTATCCGAGGTGAGCAGGAAGGTGTTTGGTGCATATGGCTCGCTTAAGCGACTCAAAAATCTTCTACCGACCAAAACGAAAATCTCATTAGCTCATTCTCTACTACTACCGATACTAGATTATGCAGACGTTTGCTATCCTGATTTGACTGTTCAACTGCTGCACAAGCTCGAACGTCTGCAAAACCTTTGTATTCGATTTATCTTCGGTCTACGAAAGTACGACCACGTCTCCCATTACCGGTCCCAGCTTCAGTGGTTACCCATATCCCGTAGGCGGGACTGCCATATCCTATCCCTCCTTTACTGCGTCCTTTCCAATCCTAATACTCCTCCCTACCTTAAAGAGCGATTTGTCTTTCACTCATCAACCCTTGCTCGCAATCTGCGAGCCAGTGACAGTCTTACGCTCAATATTCCTCCGCACAAGACCGACTTCTACGCAAAGTCTTTCACAGTGCGAGCAATCAAGCTGTGGAATTCTTTGCCTGAAGTCGTTCGGCGGGCTCCATCCGTAACAACATTTAAAGATCGGGTAAAAACACATTTCTTGTCAGAAATTGTTGTATAGAAACTTATCCCTCTAACATTGTGCTGAACTGTTATCTGTCTCTTATCTTTGTTTATTATTTATCTAGATTGGCTATCTATATATCCTATCTGCCATAGTTAAGTTTATATTTATTAGTCTATTTAAGCTTATTTATTAGTTTATTATAATATATATAGCTTATGAATGTATTAGTGTGTACATTAATTTATGTAGTTTATGTTAGTATATGTCATGCACTATCCCGCTTATCTAAACGCACTTTCCTTTCACCCAAAGGTTGCCTGGTAGAGCTTGCTACCATAGCAAGAAGGCCGCCTAGTTGTACTTTTTTTTTCATTCTTTTTTATTTATTTGTAAACTTACTTTGTGCAATAAAGAATTATATTATTATTATATTATTAAGGCACATTTACGACGAACGCAGGTAGGGTTGCGATACTGGGAATACCTGTCGAGTGAAACCTCACATTTGCATAGCCGTGTTTTACGTTGTGTTCTAGGTTCTTGTGAAAACACGTAATTACTTTGACAAGTATATTTTATTAAAGTAAGACTATAATAATCTCGCATGTGTGTTTGCAAGTTTTTCATTGATACTACCATACATTAAAAAGCACTGTAATAAATACTTTGGCGAGGTTTTCGTTATTGTATAATTCCATTATAAAACTTAGGCTATTAGGTAACTAGAGCGCCGTGTGCTTAAAATCGCATCAGCCTGTTTGTACCCATGGGTGTCGTAAAGACGATCAATTTAGGGAATAATTAATATCGTCAGGATATTTTAGCAAATAAAAGAGTTTCTTGGAATCACAATGCTTTATATTCGATTAATCTTTTCCAATACAATTTCTCAATTAAACGAAAAAGCGAAAAAACGCCGATGTCACATCAAACTCCAAATTCGAATGTAATAATTTTTGACTCTCCTCTATGCTTTTCCTCCTCCTCTCCTCCATAGACACAAATTTCTATGCTCACCTCGCCTCCGCACCTCACCACACCTCACCTCTTTGTATAACATCGCTCCACACCACTTCGCTTTACACTGCTCATCTCACCAGCCAATAGCTCCTCTCCTCTCCTCACCAGCCGTTACATAATGGTTAACAGCTGTACCTATGAATGCAAAACGTTGCGTTGCGCTACCTTACAAAGGCTAGCCACCTGGACGTTGGTTCAGCTCACTTTCTTCAAAGGTACTGTGGTGTCGCATAGGCTCCTGAGTCTGTATTTCTTGGATGATTAGATCCACTTTCACGTCGCGGTGAGGTCGAACCAGTTGGATGATTCCCTAGTGAGGAAGGCAAAACTCGTGTCCATCAGCCATCGATTTCTTACTAAGATATCCTGTGGTTGTTCCACATGCGACGGGTAGTAGTGGATATGGACAGCAGTAGGCCACGTCTGGAGTCAAAGAGCATCCAGCTTGCCTTCAACAGGACTTAGGATGAGATGAGATTTGCTAATCCAAACAATAAGTAACTATACGATATTAATTAATTTGTAAGGAGCAATTATGCGGTGTAATAAATAATTAACACATAGTGGATGACTCCTGAAAAAAATAACATAAGGAGTAGGTAAATAAGTCACTTCATGATATTATAGTTATCGGCGGCTTTCTGGACTTCGTGGTTAGGAGAGTCATTGTCCTTGCGAACATAAATCTTGTAGTTTCTGGGGAGGAGGGGGAACATTCATTTGACAGTTTGTTCCCCCTGAAATTATTAACTACACATATGAAGGCTACAAGCAAACCAGGTTTCATGCTTGTTTCCGGATGGGACTGTACTCAGAGATAACAAGCCGTAATCGCAATTTGTCAAAACACTAAAGCTCCCAAATGCCATGTCTTTTCTCTTTCTGATAATGTCGCTTGCAACATATTTTCAGTAACTTCTTACGCGGCTGTTGACTTCCGGTGCCTGTCTCGAACAGATTTTTATTTGTTATAAAGCCAACGAAACAAAGTCTCTATTTAGGGATTTTTACTAGTAACCGGTACAGGAAACTCAGATCGGGCTGTTGATAAGCAAAAACTTTTCCCAAGGAACATAGGCCGTTATATTAAAAGAAATAGACCTCCCGTACAAAATTGGGATCAGCTGATTTGTGTTACAATGGAAGCTTAAAATATTTTTGTTTTATTTCGGCCTATGTTCCTTGAGGAAAGTTATTCCTTGTCACCAGCCCGTACTCTGTTTTCAGTATAGGTCACTACTAAAATTTCACCCTATATATAAGTGTGGATAGTATTATACCATACAATAAACTAAATATTAATTTTATAAATTTCTGCTTAGATGCCATTACGGTTCTGACGATGATGAAGATAAAGAAAGCAAAGATTCACTAGTGGTGCAAGAACCTAAGAAAAAGAGGCGCAAGAGAAAGAAAAAACATAAAGTTGAAGAAACCAAACAAGAAGAAAAAATAGAAGAAGAAGAAAAAGATGATGATAAAAAAAGTGAAATTCATATTACTTATTCAGTTACAGCCAGTAAAATGACTACCAGTGAAAATTACTTCGAAGAACAAAAACAAGAGGAAGATGAAGATGAAAAGGACGAAGAAGATGATTAGATTAATTCCCTTAAAATGTTAGTTTCGACATATTTATTTGTTTTTCTTGTTTATTTGTATTAGATATTATTAGACACTTAATATTTTTTATTATTATTATACACAACATATTTTAAAAGACGTAACCAATTCGTGCACAATGTCTTTTTTTATGAATTATAGACTATACAAATGCAAATTAAAATGAATTTACTTTATTGTAGGATAGTAGTATCACTTAATGACGTCATTTTCGTCATTGTCCAAAAATAAATTATTATAAATCTTTCTTTTTTTCATAACAATTTGGTATTGTCCTAATCTGTTCCCATTCTTGTGGACAGCCTCGAAAAGGTTGGAGTTCGAGGGGTAGCTCTCTCTTCTCCTGCTACCCTTCAAACAGAAAGCAGACAGTTAAAATTGGGCAAGTTCTCAGTAAAGAAGAACATGTAACGTTTGGGGTACCGCAGGGGAGTGTCTTCTTTCTTATATATTAATGAAAATGAAAAATGAAAATGAAATAACTTTATTCAATGTAGGATAGCATTATCACTTATTGACGTCATGATCGGTCATTGTAAAAAAAATAAATTTGCAAAACGCAATCTTCTTCTTTTTATAACAATTTTGTATTGTCCTAATAGAAAACCGGCTCGGGCGGGATAAAAAAATAAAAATAAAAATAAAGGCACTGCCTCGGGGCTGGCCAGGTTAATCACACAGCACGTAACTTGACTTATGTAAGCTTAGTGGCGTTGTAGGGAGGATACTCTCCTTTGCAGACTTCTTCTTCTTTTTGTGTGGGTCACTGAGTCGTCCAACGACCCGATGAACCCTGGCCCCTGTTTAATAAAGCTGATAATCCGACATAATTGTCAAAAACTTACAAATTTGTCGCATTGTCATGGTAAACTCGTTTAATAAAAATGACAATTATGTCACAAATCGACAGGTAAAGTATTGACAAATTGTCGCAATTGTAAATGCGTTTAATAAAACTCTACAATTATCGAAAACCATGGTCGAGCCCCGTGACAATTGTCAGTGACAAAATTGTCGCATAATCGTGACATATTTGTCGGCTACTGACAAAATTGTCAAATATTAAATTTATGGAATTGTGTGAGGGTACACTACAATAATTCATACAATTTTAATGTTTATTCGAATAAGAGGTTTTTGTGACTATAATTCTTGTTTTGTCGGTGTTTTTGGATACCTTTCAATTATGGATATGAATAATAAAATTACCACTTTGGGGCTGATATTAAACAATAAAGATTTACTGTTTGGCATCACTACTCTCGCTGTTAGATTTAAGCACCATTTTTGGAAAAATTAAGCTTTTATAAGCTTTAATTGATAGCGCGACATATGGTAGGGGCACCTGTCAATAATATCCGACAATTTTACAAATATGTCAATATGTCGCGACAATTATCCGTTTAATAAAGCAGAATCGACAAGTTTTTCACGACAATTTGTCACCTGTCACCTGTCGCGCGAAAAGTTTTATTAAACAGAAAATTGTCAAATTGTCACGATAATCCGACATATTTGTAAATTTTCCACCATGTCAATTTTGTCACCTGTAAGTTTTATTGAACAGAAACTTGTCGACTTGTCGGAATTGTCAACCATGACATAATTGTCGCATAGTCAGTTTTATTAAATAGGGGCCTGGTGTCCTATGCAGACGATACGGCAATTTTTCTCTGGAATGGAAAGAAGTGAGGCATATGGCAGAAAAGGGACTTGAAAATGTATCGAAATGGCTTAACTCTAACCTTCTAACCCTCAACATACAGAAAACTAATGATCTACGAGTATGTTTTGGACCCAACTTAAACTCTCAACCGAGACTCGACTTTAACATTACACAGCCCGTTTCTACAGAACAAAAATATTGTTCACATCCGTAGCATGACCCCATAATAGTAAGCCATAAGACATTAAATCTGAATCGCTGCAGGATCGCAAAATAAATCTGACCAATCTCAATGTCGCCTCGAGACGTGATGGACTCGGAATGAACTTGGACAAGGCGAAAGTCATGTTCAATTAACACTTCATCCCGAGCCGGTCTCCGTCAAAGGTAAAGCCCTGAAGTTGTCCAGGAGTAAGTGTATCTTGGGCAAACTTTGCAGCTGGGTAGAGACAACTTTGAGGCTGAAATCACCAGAAGTGTGCAGCTGGGCTGGGCTAATTTATAATGTTTTTTTTTTTCAGATATATTGTTTGATGACGTAATTTGGGAACAATAATTGCAATGAACAACTCCATTCGTAAAAATTCCATTAAATCAGACTTTGTTGACATAAATTTGACACTGAAAGTTGACTCACATACTAGAATTAATAGTTTCTTATGTCAATAGTTATCTTGATATTGGGAGATCATGAAAGACATTCGTTTCATTCGTGGTCAGTATGACGTCAAACAGGTCAAATGAAGGTTATTTCGTTTATACCACACCTACATAGAATTTTCCCTGTAGCTTAATAAAACGTAGAGAGGAACTTGATTCATTATTGACGTTTCAAATGAGCGAGAGACAATAATCCATACAAACATCGTAAAAGTCAAAACATCGTAAAACAAAACAAACGCAATACGTCCATTCAGCGAAGTCTTGCAATCTGCCTGCTGAAATATTAGAGAATATTTATATAGTCAAAATAGTAGACTTGGCTGAATGGTCTAAATTGCGTTTGCCTTGTACGAAATACGTTTAAAAAGGGAATCACTCTAACGCGCCAATAAATTTGCATTGAAATTTTCGTGAAAATATTTTCAGGTTTATTTGTTTTCTTTTGTACTCCTGTTTATTCATTCACTTAGGTGTAGTATAAAGCACTTGCATCACTCGGAAGAAAGTCCGATTAAAAACTTGTGTGTATTGATGTTTCAAACTATAGACGATAAGCCGCGTCAAAGTGCCGCCATTTGAATTTGACGTTTTGGCCATAGAACTAATAGACAGAGATGGGACATTGAGATAAAATATATCGATAGAAATGACTATTCGCTACAAATGCATAATATTTTTAATAATGGTTAACTTCTTTAATGATGGCACATTTTACAAAATAGTCGAGCAATTGGTGCATAAATACTCAGATTAAGCAAATAGTTCTGAAGAAGAAACAGACATGCACAAAAACTTCTATAACAAGTATGCAAGTAAATACGTAAGTTATTATATTTCTTAGTGCAGTTTACAGAATTATTAAGAAAAAAACAAACTTAAGTTGCGGAAAAATATCGATAAGTTTTATCGACAAGAAACATTGACACCCCTATTTTTGTCACATTTAGTTCCATTCCCGCACGGTAGAGGGCACTTCAAATAGCCCCCATAAAGAACTGTCATTTAAGGGTATAGTCAGTCCAGTGTACTATATAGAGGTCAGTCACAAAGTAAGTATTGGCGGCTGTGGTCAAACTACACCATCGTTTTTAATCGGCTCCTTTCTCTCCGCGTGCACAATGTACTATTTTTCATAAATATGAGTAATTTAAACTTTTTGTATGAATGTTATAAACTTATAAATTAGACAAAAATATCTTCAAATGGTTTTCTATTTTTGTGTTTTCCAGTTAAGCTTTACATATAAAATTACAGAAATCACATCAAAAATTATAGTTCATTACTTATATGAAGTAGTTTTGATTCATGTGTCTGTCACCATTTTACACTTGCGACGACATTTAAAACATTGTGTGTTTTGTATGATCCACATTTTCTTGCCAAAATTCAGTAATACTTTATTAACAGTATTTTTTACATAGCTTTTATGTACAGCTTATGTTTGTTTGGCGTACTTACGCCGCCTAGGGACGCCTCTATAACATGATAGTACGCATCATCAGTTTCCGCACAACAAGGTTGTTTTGTGGTACAACAACACATTTCGGGCGACTTTTTTAATTTCGTCCACAGTTTAACTTACTTACAGACAGTCCACAATAAACTTAAACTTGTGATACAAAATGGTATTGATAGTTCTTAAAAGTAAGTTGATGAATGCAACGGTTTTTAGACAAAAAAATTCTCGAGTGAATTATTGACACGCATTTTTAACATGTGCCGTGTGATGCCAGCTTAGAATAGCATCACCCCATTTCTTGCACATACACAACTTTCCGAATGACCCTCAAATGTTTGTCGGACGTGGCATGAATGTTCCTTTCTGCGGCCGATTACGCTCTGCCTACCCCGCAAGGGATTATAGGCGTGATATGTGTTTGTATGTGTATGAATTTTTAACATGTCGAGATGAATGTAAAAATGTGCTATACTTGTGTATGTATTTGATACCAAAATAGCAGCCTATGTAATGCACGAGTTATGTGTTTTGTAGCATACTGTTAGGGCACCTCGAACTTATCATCATTCAGATTTGTATTATCCTATTTTTCACTGTTTCCTCAATTCTGAGGCCCGACCACTTGAAAGATTTTTCCATTCCGAGCGTTTGTAGGTAGTTTGTACAGTTCGATGCAAGCTACCGCCCAAAACCATCTTCACACTGTCCGACCATTGAGTCCGAGCCCTGAACTGGACACGCCCTTCCACTCGACCTAACATAACTTTCTTCTCCAGACAAAATTGTTTAATGGATATATAGATAGTTACTGCATCACTTCTTTTTTGGTCAATTTTATAAAACAAAACGTCTAACAAAATATCTAAGTACAGAGCAGCAGTCAGACGTAGAATGTTATCTTATGTAAGTAGTTAGTATCTTATGTCTTGCCGTGTGATGCCGGCTTAGAATAGCATCATCCCATGTCTTACCCATGGGTGTCGTAAGAAGCGACTAAGGGACTCGAGGGTTGTGTATTGCAATTTTAGGCGATGGGCTGACAACCTGTCACTATAGTGATACACAGTTACCTGATTGACCCTCAAACTTTTGTCAGATGTGGTGTTAATATCCGTTTTACGGCCGTTAACGCTCTGCTTACCCCGAAGGGATATAGGCGTGATTTATGTATGTATGTATGTAAGTAGGTACTCATGTACGTTTATTAAATCGAACTTTATTGCTTATTACTAATAGTAGGCGGTTGAAAAAGTCTGACACCAGGGTTCATCGGGTCGTTGGACGAGTCGGTGTCCCACACGAAAAAAAGAAAAGAACTCAATTTTTTTTAACAGTCACGCATTTAGTCATATTTTAATTTACCTTCTATATGATTTACTCTACGCGACTCAATAATTCATAATGAAAGCATATCAAGTAAATCACAGATACGAAACAATAGTTTTGTAAAGTTGTAAGTATACATAACCTGCCATGTTGGTACAAAAGAAAGACAATCACCTTATTTCAGAAATGAATTACATCAGAGCATTATGTTTGCACGTTGCTGTTATCTTCAAAGCACGCACAGGCTCTCTCCGCCGGTGTTTTTTCGCCATTTTATTTATCTTTTTCGCAAACCTCGTTTTGATCCCCTAATGGTTTTCCCACAAATAAAACTTGGCTTTATTTTCGTAGGCTTTATTTATTTTCGTCGGCATTGCTGGAGACAGCTGCGCCGCTTGTTTATAATTCTGCTTACCCTTGATCGGAGTATTTGCCTTGGTTTTGTAATTCACCTGACTCTTGCTTGAATGGCTAATCCGTGAAATGTTACGGGGTTGCTGGATTTTGTATAAAAAAATATTATTTACGACGCAATATTCTGTGACTTCTTTTAACTGGTTCTAAAACTAATTAAAGATTAGATAAATAGGGTGAAGTTTTACTAGCGATTGATATTGAACAACTTTCTCTAAGGAACATAAGTCACTAGTAAAATGTTACCCTATTTTCATTGTTCTTATGTAATCATGGAGTGATGTACCGTTCGTGGTGTTTGGAAACTCAGTGAGAATATTTTCAGAAGGCAGTCAGCTGATCGTGGTTTCTGTATGGATGTTTTTTTTTTTTATTTGTCGTTTCCTGTTCAATTCCATTGTCTGCCTGCATGTAGCTTATCAATATTCGGAGGACTGTCCTTTATTCCCCATATAAGCTGCTGGGTGACCGATGACCTATGTTCGCCCCAAAATTAGAGCCAAAGAAATAGGCAAAGAATGAATTTATCTAACTTTGATTAAAAAAGTTGCGTGATGGATGATACGTTGCATGACCTCCTGCTTTATTCGTGTCCGAAGTACAACTTCTTTGCCCGTATCTCATTGGTAAACTTTTTGCCTTTGCTCTATTTTATTTTATTTTATTTAATTTATTTTATTTATTTTGGAAAACCAACAGCTGTTGACATAACATACATAAAAACAATAAAAACAGAAAGCCAATAATAGGTTTTCACCTGTAGATAATAGAGTAAGCTGAAATAAGCATTTACAATGAAACACGACACCATTTTGTTGTAGCACACAAGTTCACACAACACACATTGGGCATAAATCTATAACTAAAAGTTTAGGAAAAACACAACCAAATCAAATAGAAAATGCTTGCTTAATTACAAAATAAAACAAAAATCCTCATAAAACATGTTAGTCGTGTCTATCACCGTCAAAGAACGACCGAGTAATAACTCGTCTCGCTGACTCGCAACTAGTGTTAAACAGATCGAAATCAAACTCATTAGACAGATAATTGAAGTTATTGGAAGCTCGCCAAATAAATGTATTTTGTCTGTAATTTGTTGACGCATAAGGAAGAGCAAATAAATAGTTGGAACGCAGGGACTTACTAGGAGGCTTAATTGTTATTTGTGATAATAATTCAGGGCTATCGACAGTACTAGAGGCAATTTTTAATAGGAAAACTAAATCAGCTATTTCACGTCTCTTTTCCAGGGGAAGTAGATGGTGTTTTTTACACAGATGTAAATAATTATTTGAGTCATAGCTTTGATGTAGTCGATAACACAAATATTTTAGAAACTTCTTCTGGATGTTTTCTATTCGATCAATATAAGTGTGATACATAGGGTTCCAGATCTGAGATGCATACTCTAAGTTACTGCGAACAAATGTGCAGTATAGAATTTTAAAAGTTTTGGCTTGGGTAAAATCTTTAGAGGTACGCATAACAAATCCTAGAGCCCTTGTGGATTTAGCTATAATATTGTTAATATAACCATCGAACAGTAAATTCGTATCATGGTAAACTCCAAGGTCTCGTATTAAAGTATCAACACTAGCCGAAACAATACATAACTAGAAACGCTCCGCGATTAAAAATTATTTCCGAAGAAAAATGCCGTCAGGAGTGCGCGAAAGTGACAGTGCTATCATCAAAAGAAGTTTAGCCAGTGTGGACACTAAACTTAGTGCCCAAAATGACGAGATTTGTGCCCTAAAACTTCAATTATCTGAGCTGACTGCATTAGTCACTTTATTAGTTGAGGGTAAAAACAAGTGCGACAAGTGCTCGGATGACAAGTGCGACGAAATACGTCACGCTAGCAGTAGTGACGAATCTGACTTCGCTAGTGCGAATGAAAAGGAAGATACCCTTACCGCGCCAGGAGTGACAGAGACGCAACCAAAACAAACCAGAAAACAGAAAAATGACTCGACTAAGGTTAACAAAGGACAAAATTCAAACCAAATGAATGCTAACCGATCATCAACACCGAAAAAAAGCCGGACAAGAAAATCTAAACGTAAATCTACGACAGATAATATGCATACTGCACCTTTAGTTCCACCACTACGCGCCGGATCCGAGTCACACAACAAAAATAATCACAACAAAGAAGAATGGCAAACAGCAGGATCCCGCAAACGTAGAAACTACCTAAACTACCGTAATAAACAAGTAGTTCGAGGCTGTGGAGCACCGAGCGACCTGCTATGCGCAGCTGATAATGTTAAGTACCTACACGTATGGGGTGCGCGTCCCGACACCACTGAGGCGAACGTTATCAGTTATCTCAACGCTAAGAAGTCATCTACCAATTACACTGTGGTAAAAATGACATCGAAACGATCAGCTGATTACGCATCGTTCAAAGTAGGTGTTCCCGAGAACGATTACGAAGAGTGCGTCAAACCGCAATTCTGGCCGAAAGGCTTTAAGGCCGAGCGCTGGCTTTTTCGCCTCGAACGACCAGCATCGGCTGAGACATAATAAGCCTAAAGACTTTTACTACCTAACTGTCTACTACCAGAATGTAAGATGGCTGAAAACAAAGTTACTACAGTGGCGAAACAATCTGTTAACATCTGACGACCTGCAGCTGGTAGCGGCAACAGAAACAAATACAGACGAGTCGGTGAGTGATGCTGAGCTGTGCGGCGCCGGCGGAAGCTGGGCTGTGCTGCGCCGGGACCGACGCGCGCGGATCGGCGGCGGAGTGCTGCTGGCTGCGCGCGCGCCCCTGCTGCTCGAACGTTTACCGGCTTACGAAACACTCGACGGTGAAGATTTGTGGGCTAAGTTTTTATTCCACGGACAAGTGATTTACGTATGTGTCATATACATACCGCCCGGCTCATCAGACTATATATATATGGAGTGGTTTCACAGTGTTGAAAAAGTGTGTATGAATCATGCGTCTTCTAAAATTTTAATTTTTGGCGATTTAAATTTACACAGCGCTAGTAATAATGTAAATAATTATTTTAAATATTTTAGTACCTTCTGTGATATGGAGCAGTACAACTGTGTTAGTAATATGAATGAGAGAATGCTAGACGTGGTGCTGACGAGTGCGGAGCTGGGCGAGGCGGTGCGCGTGCGCGGCGCCGAGCCGGAGGAGCAGCTCGTCAAGGTAGACGGCCACCATCCGCCGCTGGTAGTGAGTATTGGGTACAGATTTTGCAAAGAGGTCTTAAAACGGGACCCTTCTAACATCCCATTAGAAAATGACTGGAATTTCGCAAAAGGTGATTTCTTCTCATTATATAATATGATAAAAAATTTTGATTGGCTTCAAATAAATGATTTTACCGAAGTGGAAGACGCGTTACGTTTTTTTTATCATGAAATTTATAAAATATTTGACCAATGCATTCCCAAAAAAATACGTAAGTCGTCAAGTACTCGTATATACCCGGTCTATTATACTTCAAGTATAATTCGTGATATACAAGCTAAGGCGGAATCGCATCGGATATGGAAATGTACTGATGACATTGGGTCTAGGGATGAATTTAGGCGACTACGTAGCAAAATAAAGGAGGACATTGATCTAGCCCATACAAACTATACTAATCTAATTTCTAGGAACTTATGTCACAATCCAAAAGAATTTTGGCAATATGTAAATAGCCTCCGAAGCGCCGGTGGACTAGAATCCAAAGTGACGCGGGGCGACAAGGAATACACGGGGTCAGGGGTCGCGAACGCTTTTGCAGAGCACTTTAGCTCGGTATTCTTACCGCATCAGCCCTTATTAAATCCTGCCGTCGCGGCCGCTGCGTCACCGGCGGACTGCCGCCGCGTGCATTTACACGCTTTTAGTGTGGCTGACGTCCGCGCTGCGGTTAAAAAGCTGAAGCCGGGGACCTCGCCAGGGCCCGATGCGATACCAGCTTACATTATTAAGGGATGTCTCGACGAGATAATCGTACCTGTAACTTATATATTTAACTTGATACTTGAAACTGGTCAATACCCAACATTATGGAAGGAATCCAGAGTAACACCGATACCTAAGTCAGGATCGAGGTCGAAGGTGGAAAACTATAGACCAGTTGCAATATTATGCGCGCTAGCCAAAGTGTTTGAGACAGCCCTACATAGCTGCCTGCTACCGCAGTGTCTGCCGTATATAACGAGCGCACAACACGCTTTTCTACCTCGGCGCTCGGTGGCTACAAACCTGGTGACATTGGTAGATAGAATCTCCTTCGAAATGGACCGTGGTAATCAGGTAGACGTAATATACCTCGATTTTCAGAAAGCCTTTGACAGGATTGACAATGACACTTTGCTTGTGAAGCTGAGTACCATGGGTTTCACGCCGAAACTATTAAAATTATTCGCAAACTATCTAGCAGACAGAAAACAGTTTGTTAAATATGGTGCACATATATCCGACCATTACTCCACACGCTCGGGTATTAGCCAGGGTTCGAATCTAGGTCCCCTTTTGTTCGTGCTCCTCATCAACGACCTACCCAATGTCGTGACTCAGTCGACAGTATTGATATTCGCTGATGACGTCAAACTGGTGAAGGCTTGCGGGAACCTCTCAGATCGTGACGCGCTACAACGCGACATTAACGCTGTACATGAATGGAGTGTGGCGAATCGGCTCCACTTCAACCCCAGTAAATGCGAGACGATGACGTTCACGCGTGGTCGTAATCCGCAACATTACCACTACTTTATAGGGGGCGAGCCTGTATCACGCGTGGAGCGGGTGCGCGACCTGGGAGTCTGGTTTGATCCAGAACTGACGCTGCGAGAGCACACGCAGCGCGTGGTGGACGCTGCTCACCGCCGGCTCGGCTTCGTGTTGCGTAACGCGACTCCGCTGTCCGTGGCTGCGACTAAAGCACTGTACGGAGCACTCGTGCGTAGCATTCTTGAAACTAATACCGTAGTATGGAGCCCGCATGAGGAAAAATATATTCTTATACTGGAGCAAGTCCAAAAGAAATTCCTACGGAACTTATTCAGAAAAGTTTTTAATTACTACCCCTATCTTTATCCGTCTCTCTACGTTCAGGGTCATCTAGGATACCAAACATTAGAGGTTAGAAGGTCTCTTGCCCTAAGCAAATTTACGCTAGGGATAATTAGAAACAAAATAGATTGCACAGCACTGGTCGAAGTATTACTGCAAATATCTGTACCCAATACTCATACAACATCAAGACTGCGCGACCGTCCGCGGAGCGTCCTGGCGCGGGCCGCGGGCCGCACGGCGCACCGCCGGCACAGCCCGGTGGAGCGCGCGCGCGCCCTGCTCGGCTCGGTACTCGCTGCAGCACCGCAGTGTGACTTGTTTGCGAGTGGGATTGCATGTGTGATGAGAGAGTGTAAGAGAATGTATGAGATGCATGTAAGAGAGACTAGTGTGCCAATTTGACATTTCCTTATGAAATTTTATTTATAATCATGAAATTGTTTTTCATCAAATGAATTGTATTATTTTTTATGTAACTATTTACCTACTGACTATATTTGTAACGATTTGGTTTTTATTAACTGTTATGCTACAAATTTATTAAATAAACAAATTGAATTGAATTGAATTGAATTGAATTGAATCTCTACGTAGTATTTCACCTTTAAGCTGGTAATTGTATCGAATCAGGTTACGTTTACGGGTGTAAGTCACTATGCTACATTTTGTTGGATTTAGATCCAGAAGATTAAAATTACAGTAATCTTCAAGACGAAGGAGATCGTTTTGCAGACCTTCTGCATCTGCCGTTGAAGAAATTTTAGCATAGATTTTCATGTCATCCGCAAAGCAAAGGAGGCTAGCATGACGGAAACACTGCTCGATGTCGTTAACAAATACTATAAATAATAGTGGACCTAATAAAGACCCTTGCGGAACCCCACTAGGAATGTTGTCCCACCCAGAAATATAATTATTAATAGCAACTGCCTGGGAGCGATTATTTATGTAAGAACTGAACCATCTAAACAAATTGCCCCGAATACCAATTTTCGATAGCTTTTGTAGGAGTAGATCGTGCTGAATTCTATCGAACGCCTTACTATAGTCTGTATAGACCACATCGACTTGTTGGCCTTTGTCCATGGAGTCAGTTAATACATTGTTGAGAATAACTAGATTGGAAACCGTAGAACGCCCTTTAAGAAAGCCGTGTTGAGCTAAACTGAAAGATTGTTTAAGTGCTGAATATACCTGATTGTATACTAGCCTTTCTAATACTTTAGATACTATACAGAGCTTTGAGATCGGCCGATAGTTTGTTATGTCAGTTTTTGAACCTTTCTTATGTACGGGTGTTATGAAAGCCCGCTTCCATACCTCTGGCACGGTACCGGTAGTTAGTGATTTATTAAATAATATAGATAAGGGAATAGCTATGGTCTTTGCACAGTTAATTAAGAAACGGGCTGGGATTTCATCAGGTCCAGCTGACTTTGAAGGGTCTAGGTTTTTAAGTAGGTATGATACCATTCTACTATCTACATAAATATCAGCAATGTCTGAAACAATGTCGCTTGAGTGCGTATTTCGTGCGTAGCTAGAAGAAGAAGGAATTGGTGTGGAAGCGGGTAGGAAAGTGGAGCAGAAATAGGATGAAAAGGCGTTACAAATAGATATACCAGTATTGAAGGTAGAATTTCCATAGCTAAGAGTGTTAGGCATAGAACGAGATTTAGATTTTGAGTGAACGTAAGACCAAAAGTGCTTCGGATTCTTAACAATGGAACCTTCGGTTGATTTGATGAAACTATCGTAGCAGGAATTTTCTAGATTCTTGACCCTGTCTCGTAAAAGTTCTATTCTATGATTCCTCTATCATGGAATGACATGATTTTGACTTTGTTTCATCTATCAATTAGACATATGTTTGATTTTCTATTCTAGCAAGTTTTTTACAAATAATATTTCTACGTATTTAAAAGTGTTTATTGTAAATCATTTATTATAATTTATAATGTGGCCTACTGATTTTGATAATAAGATTGATGAAGTAAGTCCATTTTCTTATTTTTTTTGTGATTTCGGCAAAGTACCTCATTCTATACTGTATTTTGGTGAACACAAACGCCTTTCCCCATAAAACAATGTACACCCCCCTAAGTTCTTATTTTAGTACTAGTAAGTAGTTGAAAAAACATTTGTTCATGATAATAAATACCAATAACTAAATCTATTTTGCTATTAGTTATCATAACTTGCAAAACATTATCATCCGTAGTTTGATGCCATGGAGTTACCAGGGCAGCAGCTGTTAGCAGCACAAGCGCAGACGCCTTTAGACCATATCCTGAACCTTGATATCAAAGCACCTCCAGCATGTTTGAGGATGACTTGCATAATGGCTTCTATGGGTAAGGATACTATAAAAACGAATTTGTTAATCAGAAAAATAGCAAACACCACTATCCCTAGCCCGAGGATCTGATACTTCTTTTTAAAATAAAAGTTTAAATCATACAGTGTTACTCTTTGAACCGATTACTTTAAGATGAAGCGTCAAAAATACAACTAGAGCATTGCGCAAATTTGTTTCCATCATATCTACTACCCGTCGAAAAGTGTCCTTCTCGTGCTGACCTTCCCTGGAAAGTCTGGAAGTCGCTCAACAGACTCCGGGAAACAAAAGAATAGTTAAATAAAGGTCAAGTGGATTTACTCGGTTAATAACTGTTCAATTGCGGTGCTGTCATTTGCTATTCTGCCCCATTTCCTAAACACACGTACGCTTTAGAACCTGCAGGAAGCAAACCTTAAAAGAATTCTCGTTGCCGATTTATAGTTAAAAATTATTTAAACTGTTACCGTCGCCTCGATAAAGAAGCAGAAAAAGTAATAGTAGAATACCAAATAAGAAGTAGACTTTTACAACCAACGCAATTTACTGTAATATGCATATCTACAGGTAAATCAACAAACGATATTGAAACGATGGAGAAACTGATGGCGGCAGGCATGAACATAGCTTTAATCAATGTGACGTTTGGAAATAGGGAAGAACACATTGAGACGATAAAAATGTTGCGTCAAGCGGCAAAGAACTTCAGTTCAAAAAAGGAAAGGAACTATCCGTGTGCAATAGCACTGCGACTGGCGGGAAGAAAGATCAGGACAGGAAGAATTGCTGAAGTGAGGATAGATCGAAAGATCTTTTTTACCTATATTTTGCGTATTTGTTTTTTACACAAAAGGGACCATGAAGCCTAAAACTAGGTCACAACGATGATAACAATTATACTCGGAACTCCAGAAGTTATAAATAAACTAGCTAAAATCTTCAATTTAATTTCCTAGAATTAGAGATGCACCCCAGCAAAGTCATTTGTTTGTTTAATTGTGCATGTAGCTTGGAGTATAACAGTGTAATAATGGTGTTAAAAATATCAGCAAATTTACTAATCCATAATAGCAATACTAACATAGTATTAAATATTAATGTTCACGTGTCAATTTGTTAACATTAACAATATTTTTATTCAATAACAACAAATTTTACAAACAAAACTTGCACCACCACCCAAGTATCTACCTATATCGTAACTGTGCGACAATATTGATGAGGATTCATTTCTGCAACCTCATTACGCGGAAATTCCGCAATTTTTGAGGTTCCTCATCCGCTACCGCTTCCACATAAAAGAAAGTTCAGAAACTCCTCTCACCCCTTCGCTTCCTTATAGTTTACGAGGAAGTAAGGAGGAATTTGATTCTTTTCATCATTTGATTTGTTTTACTCTTCCTCATCCGCATCCACTTTCTCAAAATAAATACGCATCCTCGTCCGCATCCTCCAATTTTAAGCTTGTTTCTTCGTCTTTCGCTCGCTCTTCCTCATAACAGCTGTCCTATCAATACTACGTGCGAAGCCTAGGCAGACCACTACACTAGAAATTAAATAAAGTTAGGTTGCTTTATTTTCAGTTAGATTTATTTTGATTACAGGCGTTTGGTGATACAGTTGAACTTAAAACAGGAGAAACATGTAGACTTACCACAGACGATACGTATAAGGAAAAATGTTCTATGTACACAATATATATTGACTATCTTCACTTCTCCGAACAAATGAAAAAGAAATATTTTATACTCCTTGACAATGAAAAGATATTACTACAAGTAGAGATGATATCTACCACGACTGTTACTTGTAAAATTGAGAGAGGTGGTAAACTTGGCTCGTATAAAGATGTTTATGTACCAAATGTCGTGTTTGACATGCCTAACTTCTCTGAAAGAGACAAACTCGATATTGAGATGGGTATTCGGCAACAGGTAATGATTTTTAGAAGGTTTTATATAATTATCTTTAACTTCACGTGTACGTACCTACTGCAAATAGTCTTAACATTACTATATAAAATTATTGGTTCTGACTTCATTAAACTACAGAGTTCAATTTGATTTGTCATCATGCATTAACATCCTAGAAGGTTACAATATGTATTTTCTATATATTAGCCTTTATATCCTCGTAATCATATTATAGCCATCATTACTTATTTAATCAACCAATGCTACTTTTCTTCCATATCCATCAACAATCTCCCCGCCTCCACCTTTGATGACTTTCACTTTGTGCGTTTTAAACTCAAAAGTTCATTGACCCCTCATACAATCTTTTGAAATTTACAGATTAGGTCAGTTTGTATAAACTTTTAGGGTCAATAAACTTTTTTCCGAGCTTAAACGTACCTACGTACAATTAATAATTTTAAAAAAGTCTCTACCCATCCGTCCTGGCACGTGCCAGGCGAGACGCACGAGCGTGCAGCCGCACTCTGCCTGAGGAAGGACCACTGACTGGTCCGAATACGCCGCGTTCACGCGCAACAAAAATAAAAGTGAGTTCGATCCTTGTTTTTCTTTAATTGTAAATTAATAATAACTTTCAGGTAGATATTATGATAGCGTCTTTTGCGCATACTGACAGTTCCATTGATGATCTAAGAACGCTTCTTGGAGAGAAAGGAAAGAAAATTGCAATAATTGCAAGTATTCAATCTGTGTCAGGGTATAAAAATTTGGATGATATATTGAAGGTAAATCAGTGAACATTTTCTTCTCATAGAAATGAAACTAAAATACACTCTTGATTTTTCGTCTTAAACCTAGTTTATACTAAAACAAAGTTTGTTTCAGAAAGCAAACGGCATCATGGTTACAAGGCAGGAACTGGGTACTGACATAATTCCTAAGAAATTAGTGATTGCTCAAAAGAACATAATAGCGCGTGCAAATATTGTAATTATTTACGTTATTGTTAATTATATTGTCTTGGTGTTATTGTCTTCTCTTTATTACCATTTTTATCCTCAGCCCACATTCACCCACTGTATATATAGGTATTTTCACTACAGTACTCCTATTGCTAGCTACGTGCATCCAGTAAGGTCCTGTCAGCTTGGCGATAATATCGTTGGACCTTCGTGTAGGTGGTCTGCCCACCTGACCACTTCGCTCTTCTTGGCCACCACTCTGTAACTGCTTCTGTCCACCGATCACTCCGGTCGTCTCTGTCTCATTAATTTTTCACTGTGAATTAATTCATAATTTCAGGCAAACGTACCAGTTTTTGTAACCGCCCATTTACTCAGTAGCATGAGGTACAATCTCCTTGCACAAAGGTCAGAACTATTGGACATAGCCAATTGTATCATGGACGGGGCTGATGGTCTCATGCTGTCAGCGGAAACAGCTGTGGGAAAATATCCTGTCGAGACTGTAGCCTGTATGAATACTACTTGCAGGGAAGCTGAAAGTATTGTTTGGTCTAAGCAAATATTTTACGATTTTGTCGATAAGGTTAGTGATCCGTTACAAATTAATCTTTATTATAAATACTATTAGCGCAGGGATCCTACTGACTGCAGGTATTTGAATTAGCTTACACGTGCGTAAGTAACTTTTATTTTATACAGAATTTATTTTATATAGAAACTTTCGCTTTTGAACTTTATTTTACCGTGTTTTTGTATTCCAGACTGAATTGCCCTGTGACCAGACAACTGGCACGGCTATCGCCGCAGTTTTATCAGCCCAGAAGTCTATAGCAGCCGGTATAGTCGTGGTGACCAGGACTGGCAGATCAGCACAGATCGTCGCAAAGTACCGCCCTCGTTGTCCGATCATTGCAGTCACTCGTCATTGTAACGTCGCTCGACAACTTCACATGTGGAGGGGTATCCTGCCGCTTATTTATGAAGGTATTTTTATTATCTTTTTCCTTTTTATTTGTCGATTTTGATTTTAAGAGCTGCTCTCTTGTCAATGTATCTTAATTTAATAAAAACGAAAACACACACCGAGGCTATATCAGAACAATTTTAATGTGAATAACAATATGCTTTATATCTAAATATTATAAATTATGAATAGAAAAAATAACTCACTAATATACATATCACACACACACATATAATATCTACAATCCCTTGCGGGGTAGGCAGAGCGTAAACGGTCCCAAGAAACGGATATTTACGACACATTTGAAGGTCGTTTGGAAAATTGTATAATGCCATATTGACAGATTTTCAGCTCATCGCCTAAATTGCAATACACACCCTCAAGTCCCTTAGTCACCTCTTACGACACCCACGGGGAATAAGGAGGTGAGCCGGCATCACACGGTTAATGCATATCTCTGGAACCTTTTAAAATAGGAAGAGATTTTCTCAAAATTTTATTAAGTAACAGCTAAAAATAATTATCAAAAATGTTTGCTAAGTGGTCAATAATTTTGCTATTTGCAAGAGCAATCAAGCAATTCAACTTTCACAGCCACTCCAGATCCTGATTGGGTGGTGGACGTCGACAAGCGAATTGGTTTCGCCACCAAGTGGGGCATGAGCCACGGCTTCATCAGGATTGGAGATCCGATCATCGTCGTCTCCGGGGGGAAACAGATGCTACACTCAGGATCAACGGGCTCCAACACCATGCGGATGATTTACGCTGCCAATGAACTTGTGGTCATCAGCAAAGAAAGTAATGTACCCCATCATCATCACAGCGTAGTTTAGAAGTCCTCTTATTTGTATTTCTATTATTTTTATTGAGTAAAGATATTTAACACGTTCAAACACGGATTATTTTGAATACAGAATGACGAATCCAGTAAATTAAATCTTGCTTAGTTATTATACCTTTGCACATCAATTGGCAACTAAATGCAGAAACGAGCTTAGAAATCTACCGCGTAAGGTTGAATAGTGTTCCGAATTTTGAATCCCATTTCTTGAAATCTTATGAGACAATATTTTTCTTAGTAATACTTCAAGATATATCCTACAATAATGGCGGTCAAAACACGATTGAAATTGAAATTGCCTCGATAGAAAAAAAAAACGAAAAGTTAGCTTTAATTTTGCGTTTTTAAAGTTACAAGAGTTTTGCGGCACATAGCAGAATTGCATTCCGAGGTTTTTTGATGCCTGAACTTAGTGACGGCGGCGTTAACTTTCCGTTTTTATAACAAACACAAAATAGGGTAATTTAGGGGGTTATCGGCCAATCTTGCGAATTTTTGACTTGAAGATAATATATTTGTATCAAATATTTAGACGAGGATACAGCATAAAATGATTTTGAAATCAGTAGATATTGTAGTTTTAGTTTAAAAAACCCCTATTATTCCAAAATGCTTTAAAAATAAATAAAACGATAAAATATCTGAAATGAGCGAATTAGGGGGTTATCGGACAGAACATTCAGTTTTCGTCCGCTAAAACAACTACTTTTCGGCCACCGTGTATTGCGTTGAAAAATAAGTCTTAGTGCTGTCAAGTAAGGATGGGTTTTCAATAAAAAATTAAATGTAAATGTCATGAACATTATCTTATTCAATATTTATGTTTTTGCCATAGTTCAAAACATGATAAGCCATTATTAATAGTCAAAAACTAGGTAGAAAATAATATTCTGCTTCGTAAAATCTTGTTAAAAAAAACTTACCTACTAGTAAATTGTAATAGTAATACTAATTGAATGGCCGGAAACCAAACAACAGATTTTTGGTTCCCGGCCACATTAGTAAACTCTATGCCGATAACTAAAATGTACAAATTCAGCTGTCGGCCGTCAATTTCAAAATATTATAAAGTTTATTTATTTTAAATTATTGTATGAAGGTGCATGGCCGCCTGTTAACTAAACCGTTGCCATTGGATATTAGAACGCTTGAAATTATGTAATACGTCTGAAGCTTTTCAAAATTTAATGAAAAAAAGGATGTAAATTGAATGGTTATCAGCTAGCTATCGACCAGTAGGCCGATAGCTAAATTTCCCCGAAAATTGCTTCTAGTTATCCGGACATCTAATTTTAATGCTAAATATTGAAAATTTTAAGCTTTTCAATGAAATTAACGTAAATTAGAATCACAAATAGTCCCACTATGTCAATATTTATATCCAATAAATTATAAACAACGCTGTAACTTACCTCGAAAAATGCGTAGCTCCAAGATTTTTTCACTGTATGTGCACACAACCGCACTCGCAAATTTTAAGAGGCCAATTGACGAGACACTGGAGCAGTTATAATGCTAACTAATTAAAATGTGATGGGAATAGTCGAAAAGTTTTTAAAGACACTGACTCTTCTAATAATTTACTTAAAGTTTTCATCTTCGGCGCAAATAACTGGGCTGTGTCCGATAGCTACTGGTGTCCGGTCAACCAGCTAAATTACCCTAGTTGAAACGAAAACAGCACGGATATTTTTTATGGGTAACAAAAACTCGAAAATAATTTTAAATTAGAGTAGACATATTTATCGGCGTAATATTGTATTAATAAGTTATAAAAGTACGGATTAAAAATATAATTTCATCTTTACGTTATATTTTTGTCTTACTTTCTATGAGATGAAATTGGTACTGGCTAGTTTGATATTGGAAAATCAATTCAATTAAATTTAATTATCAAAACTTTTTAAACAAAGCGGGCCAAAACCAAAGCGTTTCAATTTGATTGTTATCCATCATTTCATATTTTATTTTATATTATTTTCTTCCTCATTGAATAAGTAATGAATCTATACTTTTTGAATTTTTGTATGTATATTTTAAAATTTAAACATTATGTTCGGTTTTCCGGATCTGGGCCGTCATCGTCTGTTTCTCTTTTCGTCATTTTCTCGCGATAAAGAGTGACGTTGAAAATTATCTATCGCGAGCCAGTAAACCGAACCTCCACCTTTTAAGGCCGTGGTCTGTGGTCGCCAATTCGCCGCTTAACCGTCAGGTCACCGCATCGTGCACCAGACATGCACCGTTATTGGCCGTCTCACCTCACCTTTACCACACACTGCCTTTGCGATAAATTACAATAGGAGTGAAAGGGAGTCTTTATGCCAAACACCATATATATTTTATTAAGTAGTAACCAACCTTTCGCCGTGTAATGCCAGCTTAGATCGCCGTGTGATGCCGGCTTAGAATATAATCGTGGGTGTCGTATGAGGCGACTAAGAAACTAAAGGGTTACATTTGTATTGCAATTTTAGGCAATGGTTTGACAACCTGTCACTATGGCTATACACAATTTTCTTTATGACCCTTCAAATGTTTGTAAGACGTGGCGTAAATTACGGTTTTTACGGCCATTTACACTCTGCCTACCCCGCAAGTGATATAGGCATGATTTAAGTATGTTTGTACCAACCTTTGTTTTTTGACCATGTTTCTACAATAATGTATAACTATCTGAGCATTTTTAACTCTTTTAGCCAGTGTAAGCCTATTTTCCGTCCAGTTTTAAGTGCGGTTGTATTCATGAGTCAAGCCAGGTATGAGAAAAAATGTCTAAAATGTGTGATAGTAATCGCGAGTTCTTAAAACTTTTAGTTCTTTCCTTGTTATGACTCAAACTTTAATATCGACCATAGCACTGTGTCCCAATTTAAAGGGGAGGTTACATAAATTCAATTTGGACACCTCAGAGAGCTTTGCAAATTGCCCCGTCCCCAACTACAGTGAGCCTTTGACGCAGATCGGCTAACGTGCCGCTCGCTGCTGCCGAATTTCAAGCCACTTCAATCGATCTGGCTTTTAAACCCGGTGTAGCTCAAAATTAAATGTTACTATTCAATGTCTGAAACAAACCGTCTATAGGATATACAAATGAATCAGTTTCTAACTGATCATTAACAGCCGTAAACGTTCACAGTTGAACATAAGTCTCAGGTTTTCGGCTGACGGCATCAAACGGCTGCCCGAAATCCTTACAGCGCCATAAAGTTCAACTTGTATGAAACTGTATGAAACTGCATTGGCAAGAATATGCTTGCCAATGCGTCACTACCAAACAAAAAAAATTGACAGGTTAAAATAAATGCCTACTTCTAATGTAAAGTCGTGACGGTAACACAGTGGATGTTAGCCTATTGCAGTCAACTGCTGGATGTAGGCCTTCCCCAGGGTACGCCATAGGGAACGATCTCTCGTTTTCGCCATCCAGCCTCAACCAGCAATCATCGGTCGCGGCGTGGCCTTCAGCTCCACTCGAGAAGCCGCTTGCTCTACCATCCTTCAGTTCTACGACAGCCAGCCCACTGCCACTTCAGTTTCCTACATTTCAGACTATGTTTATGATATTAGTAAGTATTTATAGCACTAGCACAATAAAAATAAAAACAGAATACAATACAGGATATATTAAACTAAAACAATCAACTTATGATTAAAAAATAAATAGACTGCTTAAATCGTTACCTACATTTCAATTCTTCTTCTTTTTCGTGTGGGACACCGAGTCGTCCAAAGACCCGATGAACCCTGGTGTCAGAGTTTTTTAGCCGCCTACTAAGTACTAGTAGTAGAACTCTGACATGGTTGTGTACCGACCGCCGTCTAAGTCATCATAGACAGGGACCGACGGCTTAGCGTGCCCTCCGAAGCACGAAACCATTTCTTTTTCAGACAATCAGGTGGTTCACCCGTGCAATGTCCTAACCAGACCGGGAACAAATTCACAAAGTGATAAATATCAACTTTGTGAGTGTCCCACCGAGAATCGAACCCGGAACCTTTGCGTCGCAGGCAGTCGCAGTACCACTGCGCCACATCAGCCGTCAATATTTTTATAATTTGGAGTTTTTTTGTTTGGGTCGAAAATTTGGTGCGCCTAAAAGCTTTTAGCAAATCTTTTATCAATTCTTGTTCGTAATTTTTTACCATTAGACGAAATTAATG
Organism: Tuta absoluta; assembly: GCA_027580185.1. Taxonomy (NCBI): domain Eukaryota; kingdom Metazoa; phylum Arthropoda; class Insecta; order Lepidoptera; family Gelechiidae; genus Tuta; species Tuta absoluta. The sequence continues at coordinate 5,794,298 of JAQAHW010000004.1, forward strand.
ATTAAATTACTTTAATGAATAATGTTATTGGGTCATTTTATGAAAGTAATAGGTACTTTGTCTTTCTGAGAATTAAATATAAGTAAGTGAGTTTTGTTTAGTACCTACCGTTATTAAACAGACTTTGCAAAAGTATCTAAAGTAATTTCTTTGTCTTGTTTTTATAATATTCTATAAATCCTGTTTCTTGTATCCCTAATAATCTTACAAAATACACACATACTCACACACATTATTCTCTAACACTAAACGCATACACTGTTTCCAAATAAAGTAACAGAAGATACTTTTACCACGGGAAAACAGATGTAGCACTAACTTACTTACCGTAAGTGGCGGCAGCAATAGAGTCTACAGGGCAGAGTTTGAAAATATGGCTACCTTCTTGGCTTATTTCAAGTATTTCAATAACTTGAACATGTCCTTTTCCTGAACTAATACATGAACGCACAGGATGTCACATGAATATTACCTGGTACTGTCACAATCACAAATCTTATTTCCGTCTGCCGGCTGGTGACCATGTGCTCCACCTAGGTAGACTCACTTTAATATTACCTATTTCAAAACTTACACGGCTTTTGTTCCACATAAGTACAGGGAAATTGTACGCTGCTGGTGTATTTGAGTTTATCCTAAGTTGAGAAAACTTGATAAATGTCACCATACGTAGTATACGAATCTAACCTGCGGGTAGTATACGAATTTAACCTGCGGCGTATGAGTGAATGCAAGAATATCACAATTAGAACTATGCTGGCTAACCCTAGTCTCTTCTCTATCTCTATCAGAACTGCAGCTCTCATTTCCTCGTGGCTATTACCCTTGTAGTGCACCTGGCAAAGGTCACCGAGTGGCGACTGTCGGCTAGCGAGCCAGGCGAGCACAGATCGGCGGTAACGGAAGCAATTACTTGCAGCTCGAATCTGTAGTCGGGTCTGTGTGATCATGGTCGTAACAAGGACCACTTTGTACCCGAATCGGTACTCGACTTTACGGTTACTCTAGGACTAAATAAGAGCAACTTTTCGACCAAATGAAAGGCATTGGTTCCAAGTATTATCGAGTCGTTTTAAGCATTAAATGGTGAACAGAAAGCAGCGCTTCTTTAATGTAAAAACGATTTCATCATACAAATATGTTTATAAATGAAAGTAATGTCTTGGTATATATATCTTACTACTGTTTATGATTAATGCAGTTTTCATGTAGGCACATACTTTACTGTGAATAGTGCTATATTAACCATTGTAAAGGGTGGGTATTGTCGAATACTGTAAAAACTGAAGCTCAATATTTCTTAATTTTAAATTACACATTAGTTCAATCAGCTGGATTCAATATTCCATGAATACTTATCAAAAACAAGGCAAGGTGAAATGAAATCTGATTTGAAATTAGAATAAACAAAGGTGCCACACTAGATAAGTCTCTGTGCGAATGGTGGCTGGACAAAATGCCCTCTGCATTGTCAAAGCTGCAGGAACAAGGCAATTTGTAGGGGGACGCTTACAGACGCAATCTGAAACAAGTTTGTGCTCAGCTGCGATATACAGGGTGTAATCTGTGATCAGACTATTAAACTGAACCACTTTTTCCAGTCAACATATGCTGGTAAACGACAATTTCAACTTCACAAAAGTAAATCAATAAAAGCTCATCGTGAATGTTGTATGGATGGTCGATATTTTTTCTCGTCTCCCACCATTGGCTGGCTTCATAGGGAAATTTGTTTAGTTACATGGTTTGCTCATGCCTGTAAGTTTTAAAGTAAAGGTCTAAGAAATTAGACATTTTGGGAAAGTAGATATTTCGGGGAAGTAGACTGTACATATATGCCTAAAGGGGTTTTTGGTACATCGTCTCTTACACCCGGTATATCGGATACATACCGCCAGCCGTGTCGTGAATCTTTCTTATCTCAGCTAACAAATGGTAATTAATTAATATTGCAATCTTGTGAAATATCCTTCGGCGCCAAGGATTGTCCTGGGTTCGACTCCCAGCTGGAGCAGAAATCTAAGTGATATGTTTGAAAGTCATGTCTTGTTTTTTTTTTGTGAGTTATTGATTATGTTTATATCACACCGATACATCGGGCTAGTGCCCGATAGCGCAAACTCAAGATGGGCTGGTGATAAGGAACAACTTTCCCCAAGGAACATACTCGTATATCGAAATATCTCTTCAAAGTAAGAGTGAACAGGCTTCTTCTGGGTGAGCTCGCTTCATCTTAGACTCTGTCGCTGTCCTATGACCTAGACTAGAGTCAAGAGCAAACCCATCATTAATAAAAAAAAAAATATGAAAAAAATAATTGGACCTCCTATACTGCCAATCGGTCTCGGATATCTTAAATTCTCTATGAGTAATCTGTAGAAATTTAGCGGCGATTAAAATATGGCGGTGGAAATATTAGGAGTCACAATAGATTCAAATAGCTTTGCAAGACAATGAGAGTATTGCGGTTGGTCTGTAGTTTTCGACAAGACTAACTACGTACAAAGAAATCTGCAAAATGACGCAGTTATCATAGAATCATGACTAAAAATAGTCTATAATATATACTATTATTTTTTCATACGACTGCCCAACTAAGAAAGGGAGTGTAATATGTGCGATTCTTCAAAGTACTGAACCTTAACCACTGAACAGATGCGAATGGAAATTGTATCGGAAGAATCCTTACATCATGTCGAGTTTCATAGGCCCGGCTATATCTCAGAAAGCATTCATGTTTGTATTTTTTTATTGTAATTGATTACTTATTTAACGGAGAGTGACAGTGTTATTTTTATTGACCGTTATAGTCAGTAACGTGGAACCAAGACAAGTCTTGTCCTAAGTTTATATTTTGTGTGAACATCGAAGCCAAAGTTTGTAAGTGTCTCGTTGCTCCAATTATTGACTATGTCGTCGCAAGCACTTCCAAAAGCTCTTACGCAATAATCAAATTTACCCATGCTTGGTCCGGTACCTTACCACCTAACGGAAAAGTTTCAGCCGTCTGCAAAATAAGTTCTAACAAAAAATTATAAGGTAGGATAATTTAATACAGGGAAAAATAATTTTTATTCACTTTCAGTAACACCTCGAGTAACCAAAGTACTATTTAATTAATCAATCAACTGATAAAACAAATAACTGGCCCGATGGCGTAGCGGATAGTGCCCCTGCCTGCTTGCTACGCTGGATCGTTTGATTGTGTTTAGTCTGGGTATTTAAATATTGTCAGACGTGGCGTAAATGGCCGTTTTTTGCGGCCCTTCACGCTTTGCCCACCCTGCAAGGGATAAAAGGCGTGATATATGTATGTATACGTATTAAATTAATAACTAATATTAAATTCCCATAGTACAAGCTATGCTTAGTTTGGAGCTAGGTGGCGCTGAGTGAATTATCCGGGATGTATATAGACTTATAAATAAATGTGTGGATAAAGTAAGGACTGAACACCTGTACCTAGCTACATTTTGGGACTTCGAGGTTATTTTTTTTGTGAAAAAAATATGATATACTACATACATACATATATCACGCCTTTATCCCTTGCGGGGTAGGCAGAGCGTAAACGGCCGCAATAAACGGACATTTACGCCACGTCTGACAAACATTTGAGGGTCATTCGGAAAATAGTGTATCACCATAGTGACAGGTTGTCAGCCCATCGCCTAAAAATGCAATACACACCCTCGAGTCCCTTAGTCGCCTCTTACGACTCCCACGGGAAAGAAATGGGGTGATGCTATTCTAAACCGGCATCACAAGGCTTTATTATATACTTGCCTAAGTATATCTACATCAAAAGCTATCCGCGCAATGAAAGACCAAGATAAAACCATTTCACAAACCTCTCAATCTCAAGTATCACGTACAAGTTTTTATAATCCCATTCTGGCAACAAAACAAAGTTAGTCAGGAAGAAATAACAAGCAGACAAAAAAGTTGAAAATAAAATTCGCGAAATGAAGGTAGCGAATGGCACTTTTGGAGGCATCAAGTCGAGATGGGCGGCTAAATTGTTATGTTTACAAGTTAAATTAGACGAGGGTGGTGGAGTTATTCATAATGTCTGGCCTCACCTTTTTGCGGTGGCTTTGGAAGATTACGCGCAATTTGCGCGCTTAGATACCATAGGGTTGCCAGATTACGCTCTATAATTACGAATATTTTGCTTTTCTTCTAAGAACATGAACAACGCAAAGACTTACAAAGCAGTGCCTAAATATTTGCACAGAATGATGAATATTTATCCTGATGAAAATCACTTCTTTTGGTCAGAAACTAGACAGGTGACTCGTTGGCGCGCTTTCTGGTACGAAGGATATTTTCGTTGTTTTTTTTTAGTAAAAAACCAAAGTAATAAACACGGTATCACAGTCATCCCTGAAAACAAGACGCTACATTCTTCACAACAGCGGTAAGCGCCTCGCCTCTACCTATTGTGCAAGTAATTTGATTTGCGTCTCCTCAGACCGAAGGAAATAAACATAATTGCAGATTTTGTAACAAAGCTGAAGACTTCCCGAGATCTTGAGCATGATAAGAAAGCAAAGACAGTTATGTAACATTAAATACAGAAGTTAGCCTGTCTATCATTATCAACTATGAACTTAACCGACGTAAAGACGGCTGTAAGCTTCCCAAATAAAATAAACAGTGGTAAACCAAGAAAAAAATTAGAAAATTTCAGTGAGTACACTTTTCATACTCTTACTAAAAATAACCAATATAAGTTGATGCCATTGATTGTTACCTACCTATTTATTAGTTTTATCATTCATGATCGGTTTCATTTTTTTAACATTGATTCACATTCGGGTATACGTACTTCAAAGGCATTTTTTTATAATTGTAACGGCTGGTGAGAATAGCTGGCGAGATGAGCAGTGTAAAGCGAAGTGGTGTGGAGCGATGTAATACAAATGGGTGGGGCGTGGCGAGGTGAGCATAGACATTCGTGTCTATAGAGGAGAGACAAAATAGCGTTTGATTCGAAAAGGATTCGAATTTGTCTACATAGATCATAATATAATGTATTATATCTTATAGGATTTGTCTAGGAATAAGTCAATAAGTAGTTCGGTGTGAGTGTGACAGAGGCATTTTTCTCTTTTTCGTAAATCTCTTTGGAAAATCATGAAAGTTGATTGCAAATTATTGCGTGATAAAGCTTTGTGATTCCAAGAAATACTTTATTTTTCTAAAATAAAAAGAGGATATATAACTATACTCTTTTAAAACGTAATAAAGTATAAATAATAGTTCCACATTTCATGTTCATTATCTCTACAAATTGAAAGCCTTGGCAAACCTTAGTGTGTTTGCATTTCAAGCTTTCATTCGTGAAATCACCAAAGTTGGCAAAGTTTCACTGAAATTGCTCAGATTCTAGGTAATAAAGGCTACCTTGAACCCTTTTAAGGGATAAGACTGGCATGTAAGTACGTTGTAAGAACCACGTACATACACTATTTACTTTGAAATGACTTATTATGTAAAGAAACTTTGTTTGTAACTGACAGCTCGCCACTGTCAGTTACACACAAAGTTAGTTCACATGACTAGTCATTCCTTATTAAACGGGATGTATATGAGCTTTACTTTTTTTGTCTCGAATATCATCGAAATAAAAAAAGCATTGAAATTGATGACTTAATTTACAAATACACAAAAAATATATATAGAATGTATTGAAAAAAATAAAAACGAAGGGAAGTCGAACTAAACTTAACTTCTTACTTCACAAAAAAATAAGTTGTCTGAATATCCCACGACTGCAATTATATTTATTTAACTTTATGGTCCTTCTAGTGTTTCCGTCCGTGGTGCCTTCCGATGCACGGAATCATCTGTCTTACGAACGAATATTAATTAATAATAAAAATATGATTGTATACTACTATCGCATTATTTTAAAACAAATGAGATTAAAAAAAGGGAATGAACAGCAGCGTTTCCAGTAAATACCACACCTTGCTCTGCGCTAGTGTTGATGAGGCAGCTGATATTAGGAAGAGGAAGCGAAAGAGGAAGCAACAAGCCTCAATTTGGAGGATGCTGATGAGAATGAGGATTAATTAATGAGGAAGAAAATGTGGATGAGGAAGAGTGTGTGTGTCAAACCAAAAAAATCTATCACTAGAACACAAAAACGCGGGGCGTAGGAGGGGCTAGCGGCTCTGGGCTATGGTTACGCGCATGAGCGATTAAATTCCTCCAAACTTCCTTGTAATCTATGAGAAAGCGGAAGCAGAAGAAGAGTTTTTGAACATTATTTTATATGAAAGTGGTAACGGATGAGGAACCTCGAAAACTGCGGAACTTTCGCGTCATAAGGCCGCGAAAGAGGCATCCTCACACCACTCTGCACTGACCAATCCGCCTGCTAAGCGTGGTCATCTTTCTCTTCTTCTTCTATTCGTGTGGGATACCGAGTCGTCTAGCCCGATGAACGAGTTTTTCAACCGCTTACTACTGGTTGTAATCGTGGTTATTATGGCAAATACTAGAGTAAGGTAATAAGAGAAGGTCCATGTCCAACAGCGTACTGTTTCGGGCGTTGATATTTTTGATGATGTAAAAAAATGTGTAATGCAATAAAATAATAGTATTGTGACGTATCGTGACCTAAAACACGACATTACACATATTTTACATCATCAACAAATGGCTATCCCTAACAGCATATATTTTATGCATATATTCAATATGCATTGTATAAAACGATATTATTAAAACGCACACACACATATATAACAGACCTATAATCCCTTGCGGGGTAGGTAGAGCGTACACAACCGAACAAAACGGACATTTACGCCACGTCTGACAAAAATTTGAGGGTCATTCGGAAAATTGTGTATCGCCATAAAGGCAGGTTGTCAGCCCATCGCCTAGGATTGCAATTAGTGATGTGCCGCGGGAACATTCCCGTTCCCAGAAACTTTCCAGTGGGTATATTCCTGGGAATATTCCCATGTGCCCGGGCAAGTTCCCAGTTAGTGGGAACATTGATATTTTTATGTTTGTGGGTTTGTTAGGTTTCTTTTAACTTATTTTTTAATAATTCAATTGATAAAAGGATATAATATAAATACAAAAATAAAATTTCGCTTACACTCGGTAGTTTTAGGCAATTTGAACACGATATAGTACTGGAATTAGATATAATAATTAAACTGAAAACAATAAAATGCGTTGTTATTACATTAGCTTTTTATAGAAAAAGGTAATATATCTTATTACTTCGAGTTCAGTTTTAGTTTTCTTTTCCTGTGCGTAATTTATGGCTCAAAGTCCCGAAATTATCTCGATCAGCGTATTGTATTAAAAGCAACAATACAATAGGTAAAACCAAAATTTTTTAATTCTATTATGTAGCCCTGCGGTCATTTATTAATCATAAAACTAAAAAGATCATCATCAAAAAACTTACCTGAAGAAGGGTAAACGGATGTTTTCTGATATAATAGAATATGGCTAGTTTTATTGCGACTTTAGCCAAGGAAACAACTGTTTTCAACATAAATCATGAACCCAAAAAACAAAGTGCATAATCACTTCGATGAAAAATATTAACAATTCAATAAGCGTGCCTGTTAAAACAAGATGGGGTTGTTATTTGTTCCTCACTAGAAAGTTTCATCAAATGCAAATTTGTCTTTCAAAACATGCCCATAAACGAAGAAAATAGAAAACTAGCTCCATTCAAAGTCAGACTTCATGGCGAGTCAATACTGAATGAACTAGAAGAGCTCTCAGAATTTTTAAAACTAACTGGATCTTAAAACTCGAAGGAGACTTTTATACCAGGCCATACGCGAAATGTGTGATCTTTTCAGTAATCCTGTGACACATGAACTACCTAAAGAAGATTTTAAAGAGGTGAACATAAAAGCCTGTCAACTTTGCTGCCTGTATTTTAGATCCGAAAAATCAAGTCACACATCTTATATCCGAAGAGCATTTACAATGGTGTAAATTTATCATAAATTCCATTAAAACCAGCAATTTAGAAATCACTATTTACAAGAACCAGACTGACATATTTCAAAAGGGATTTGTGTGGGAAATGTCGAAAACTACTGAGCCTATTACATGGTGGTAATGTCTTTACCCACAAAAGAAAAAATATAGCAGCCAAAATACTTTCTGTTCCGGCAACATCCGCTTCAGTAGAAATATTTGCAACCTTTTCTAACATCCATTCAAATAAAAGAAACAGATTGACTACTGACAGAGCTGGTAGAATATGTAATAATTCGCATAATTGGAAACTTTTCAATCAAGTGCTAAAAGCGGACACTTTTGGTATTAGTTGCCATAACTTTAATTACAGCGAATATTGCATTGAGTTTGCAGATTCTAATTTTATTTAAAGATAATACTAAAAACTTGAACAAAGGACATTCTGATAAATTGTTTGTATAAAGAGAAAATATTTTTTTTGTGAAGTGGCGCCACTGTCGAGGTCGTTCACGACTACACTCGCCTTAATACCAAGGAGGTTGGAAGCGTTTGAAATGTGGCGCTGGAAAAGAATGTAGAAGATCAGTAGGACAAAGAAAAAGACAAACGTAGAAGTCTCCTTAAGACCAAACTAAATAAAAGAAGGAAGATGATTGGCCACATGCTACGACACGACAACTTCATATGGAACATTATTAAAGGCAAAGTAGGTACAAGAAAAGAGAGGCAGAGGTAGACCTAGACGCACCTTCTTTACCCAGATAAAGGCAAAAGTCAATGTCGTGTCGTATCAAGAGTCAAATGACTTGCAGAGAAGAGCAAAAGTTGAAAGTTATTCCACCGACAAGAGTTAGACTCTTAAAATTGAACAAGAATTTAAGCACGTATTATTTGCTCTTCCTTATTGTTCAAATTGTGATTTAGCCAAAATTTTTCAATGTTCGTTACATATTCGATTGTCTGAGCAAAATTTTAACGGGAACGAGGGGGGACTGTGATTTGTAAAAAAAAATTAATAACCTACTCCTGATGACTGTTTTTATTTGCATATAAGAACAACTTGTCAGATGTAAATGTGACAAATTAACAAGCCATATAAATCATTGGATTTATATTGTCTGTGTTTTGATTTTCATCTTAATATATAAATATATCCGATCTTTTATAATATTATGTATTACGTATTTAGATTCGGATTAAGCTATTTTCGCTTCCGATTTAGAACTAGGTATCTCCTATATTCAGTATTTTTAATAAAAAATAAATAAACATTTTATTATATAGCACTTATTAAAAATGTAAGCAACTATTTTTATGGCAATAGCAAACAATAATTTAGTTATGTGATTTAGTATAAATACATACATACATATATCACGCCTATAATCCCTTGCGGGGTAGGCAGAGCGTAAATGGCCGCAAAAACGGACATTTACGCCACATCTGACAAATATTTGAGGGACATTCTGAAAATTGTGTATCGCCATAGTGACAGGTTGTCAGCCCATCGCCTAAAATTGCAATACACACCCTCGAGTCCCTAAGTCGCCTCTTACGACTCCCACGGGTAAGAAATGGGGTGATGCTATTCTTAACCGGCATCACACGGCCATAGTATAAATAGAACCATAATTATTACAATCAATCATAAATTCTACTATTGTACAAATTTTATGTTGTTTCAACCATATGTTCCCAGCAATTGGGAATATTTCCGGGCACCGGAAAGTTTCTTTTGGGAATGTTCCCACTTGGGGCATATTCCCGGGAACGGCCCATCGCTAATTGCAATACACACCCTCGAGTCCCTTAGCCGCCTCTTACGTCTCCCACGGGAAAGAAATGGGGTGCTATTTTTGACCGGCATCACACGGCGTATCATCAAAACGTTGTGCAATTAACAAAATACTACTTTGAAATTGTAATTGTGGTGTGAATTACGATCCCAAGCGAGACCACGGTTATCGCAGAGCTTATTGCCGCGTAAACATTTTGCTATCTAAACAATATTTTATTTGTGAGCTATTGTGGAAAATACATAAACTTGTAACAGATAAGCTAGTAGGTACCTCTACTTTCCGGGTAAATTCTAAAATTTTCATAGAGTAATAAATATCTTAGTTACCACTGCCAAAATTGTATTTCTTCACTTAAACTTAATAGGTACTTACTCTTTTTTTACTTTGGCCGATAATTGAACAATAGATCGTGTAGTAATACCATCCCATACCTCTACCATCTGAACTACCGGGGTTATTCGATTGATTATGCTTGTGAATATGTTATAAAGTTATACTGTGAGTGCAAAAACATAATACATATTGAATAGATACATACATACACATATCACGCCTCTATCCCTTGCAAGGTGGACGGCCGTAAAAATACGGTCGCTATTTCCACTTTTGACAAATACTTTGAGGGCCGTCCGCATAAAATTTTAATACACATTAAACCCTTGATTCCTTTAGTCACTTCTTACGAAATCTGCGGGAGAGAGATAGGGTGAAACTATTCGAAGCCGGCACTGCAATGTAATTTATAATGTGTCTACCGTGTCTACTTAAAAAATCGGTTCCACGTTACCAATATTTTTGGTCAGCAATAAATATCTTGAGTACACTCGACATAGGTACATTACATTATCCACATTTGATCCACATATTACACACACTCACACACATACAGACCGCATCCACCGCACGCAGGTGCAAAGAAGAAAAGCACAAAAGGGATAATAAGAGGGCTTAAGAGGGCGTCCACAGAGGGAATGTGCTCTATCGCCCTTTGGCAACGTCGAGAGGCTGCCCACTACAGGCTCGGTTACCCTAAGCAAGAATATTTTAATTCCTGTGAAATGTTGGACGAATTTTTGTGCACGTATCCTGCTGTGTTTTTTTTCTACGAGCTTCTAGGTATGTTAATATATGTTTTTGTTGGTACTATTTATTGAAACACAGACACTAAGTTTCACACTATCACGTTTATTATTAGGTACTTTGAGCAGCACAACAATCTACCCATTTAAGGTACCAATTTATACTGGTCTTTCATACATTTCACTAAGGATAACCAGTATAAAAGTTGATCCCTTAAAGCAGTGGCTTAATGTGAGTACCTATTAAGCTTAAAAGATGACACCGGGGTTCATTGGGTTCTTCGTTGACTCGATTTTCTACACGTGACAAACAATCTACTAATGAACCACACCCCTTGGTTATAGGATATTTTGTATTTACACGCGCTTGTCAGACCATTTTTGGAAGCAATGCTTTCACAGGAAATATAGCTAGTGCCTATTTGCCTGATTTTTAATTCATTAATACAACCATACACTATCGTCACACACACATGATATAAAAATACGCAATGTACCTACCAATTAACAATTATTTTGATTTTCTCCAAATCTCATCACCTACCACCATCATGATATTTTTCAGTTTGGCTCCATGTCAGAGGCCTAGCTACTAGTAATTAGGGATTGCAATCCCGCACCTCCGCCAATCCCGCGGGATTGATTCGCGGGATTGGCCCAATCCCGCGCGGATCCCGCGTGATCCCGCACCTTTGAAATGATGTTAAAAAAACATAGAAAAAGTGCAGGTTTTTGTTCAAAAAATCAACTTTTATTTGAAAATCTAAAACATGTCTTTCATGTTGGAACTAAAAATATTTGTTTCTTTACAAAATAACAATCATAAATTATTTACTTGTAAGTAAAATCAGTCCTACATTACTTATTTGTTTTTTGTAATTTTAGATTTAATTAGACTTGCATTGATTTGTTTATTTTGTCCTTAATCTAACAAATCAACAGTCTTATAATATAAAAATGCTGTTTCTTATATTATAATTATAACTATTATCATTAATATATGAATAATCAAATCACATCTTTGTTATGTTACTATTACTAACTTTGGCTATGGCAGTCGTTTCTGAAAGTATGCTCGTAAAAAGCAAATGGTATCAATGGTGTCGTCACCCAGCCTACTTCTAGTGAACTACAAATATATTCTGACGCCGAAAACGCTCTTTCATCTTCTACGCTAGTAGGCTGGATGGTCAGCATATATTTGAAGGCAAGTGTCAGGTAGTCTTAGTGCAACTGACTGAACTGACTGAGACGCGCACGAGGCGACCGAGACCGAACACGAACACAAATTGTGCGAAACGGCAACGTTGCGTGATATTGTACACTCCCGCCGCCGCCGACGCCAACCACCAGTATCCGTTCTGCAAGAAACGGCAACATCCCGAGAGCTTTTATCGCCCCGTGCGGGATCCGCGGATCCGCGCTTTGAATGTGCGGGATCCCGCAAGGCCAAAATTGGCGCGGGATCCCGCGGGATTGCAGGATCCCGCATTGCGGGATTGCAATCCCTACTAGTAATAGAAGGCTAGGCGGTTGTAACACCAGAATTCATCGGGTCGTTTGTTGACTTGTTCTCCCACGCGAAAAGCAGAGTAAGAGTGTGTCTGGAGCACCTATTTTTATTAAAATAGTTTCATAATATTTCGATGTTGCACGCGTGAACCACGCTTCAGCCTAATGAGGCAGGCTTACATTCAATCCTTACCAGGGCCGAAACTGGATGGGAGAAAAGTCTTTTATATCAATTGTACCTTCTTTTTCTATTAAGAATTTGTTTTCTCGCACTGATTGAATATTTTGAAACCTTTTTCATTTTTGTGCCTTAAATCCTGTAAAGCTTGAGTTTGTTGACCTTAAATTTATTTTATATACACTCGTCTCATAATGTTCGAATTATGAATTCGAAAACAGATGCATAATGACCTACTTTATGCATTCTGCCTATAAAAACTAGGGTTTACTATAAATTACAGAAGCGTAATGACTTAATGAGAAAACTCTAAATACGATAAAGTTGAGAAATGAAACGAAGTTTTTTTTTCCAATACTCAAATCGCTATCTTCCGCCGCACCTGACAGTTGTTGTTGTACGGTAATTTTTCGGATGTTGTTCAGTTGTTTTAATAGGTTTTTGTTCTGTTGTTGTTCAGATGTTGATTAGTTGTTGTTCAGATTTTATTCCGATGTTGTTCAGTTGTTGTTCAGTTGTTGTACAGATGTTGTTCAGTTGTTGTTTCGATGTTGTTCAGTTGTTGTTCAGATGTTGTTCAGTTGTTGTTCAGATGTTGTACAGATGTTGTTCAGTTGTTTAGTTAAGTTATTGTTAAGACTCCACATCTAAACAACTGCAAAAGTAAAGATTTTTCAAAAATTAATATCAAGCCATATTACGTTCTCGTATTGAATTTGTCTTTGTATCGGGCCTTGCAATGGCCGGTGCGTACGTTTAGAAAAAGTGTATCTGAGTTTTTTTGGAGAGTGTAGATAAAATAGTGTATGCAACTGCTATAATTAGGCATTAGAATGCTCGTGTCAAACTATTATCACACTCGGCTGCGCCTCGTGTGATAAACAGACACTTGCATTCTAATGACCCCCATTATACGACAGTTGCATAAACTACTATTATGAAACTTCAATATATAAAGTGTGGGTCTAATACCACGCGTCTCACTATTAGACATTGCATCTCATTTAATTTTTTTGTTATTTCTTCCTGTCCAGTTACATTCATCTGTATAGGTATCGGTTTTGATCATGTTTTGCAAATCTATGAATCTTTTATAGCTACACGCGAAACCAAATGCACTCCTGGTTTATCCATGACTTCGTTACTCAGCACTATGTAGAAAAGGCGTAATGATACAAGCTTTCCATGTTGTAAGCAGGATAAACAAGGACAAAACAAATAAAACCTGTTTTGATACTTGGCAACTGGCAACCACCATCAAATATATTCGTCTCTGTAACATTCCTAAGCTTATTTATCTTCTAGTCTAATTAAGTAGAAGTGAGGTTCAAGAAAAACATATTTTTTTCTTTGTTGGCGTGTGTGAGTGATAAAATGATAAAAAATATTTATTGTCTCCAAGTAATTAAATTTAGTTATAACATTTGTTAAAGTGTATAAATTCATGGTTGTTTAATTGAAAGGGAGATATATGAGTCCAAACTAGGTGAACCTGTGCTATGGATCTCCTAGCTCCAACATTGTAACATCAGCAGACACTTATAATTATTAAGACCAAAGTGTGTGTTGTTTACATGAAAGATAACGTGTACCATTAAAAAATCATGCTATAACATAAAAATTTAATTCAAGTTCTGAAATCTATATCTACTTACTTCCCTACTTTTAAAGCTTAAAACACCCACGAATGAAACTGTGGGTCGATATAAGTAGTTTTGAGAAAACATTTCTACTTTGCCAACGAACAACATCAAGTTTGCCTTAGTTGAAAATACCGAATAAATAAAATCCGTTCGTCGCCACGAACAAGTTTTCGGTTTACCATCTGAGCTGGCTGGTACAGTCAATCGCTATAGGTTTTTACACACATTTATTGTTTATTAAAAAAATATATCGTGAATTTTACAAAATGCATCAGTGAGTGTCACGTTTGTAAATGTGCACTAACTGGTATTTTGATAGAAAGTTATTAATTTCTTTGTTACTTATAACTTTTTAAGCACTCGCGATCACTTTCACTCATTTTTAGTATTAGACCGGGTCTATCGCGATAGTATTTAGGTAAATATTAGTAATTTACCTGTGTCCCGACGTTTCAACACAGTTTCATGTATTGTGGTCGCGGGTTAACTCATTCTTTGTTACTTTCTTAAGGCTGCTACACACAGTGCCGGCGGCAGGGCCGCCGGGCAAGCCGCCGGCCTAGCCGCCGTGCACCCGGCGGCATACAAAGCCGCCGGCCTTGCCGCACAAAGGAGCCGCCGGCATGGCCGCCGGGGTGAGCCGGCGGGTTACGCGGCTTGCCGGCGTCACTTCGTGCCTGGCATTCGAGTGGTAGGGTTGTGACAGGGTGGAGACAGCTGTAGGATATTTTACCACTTCTACACCTGAAAGTGGACGGGTCGCCGCAAACCTAACAGCTGCCGCGCGACAATTGCTCGCAATGGCTCTTGTCATCTCGTGACATTTGTCCTCAGCGGCAGAAGCGGACACGTGCGACAGCTCGAGCTGCCGCGAGCATCCGCGAGCCGGCGGCAGAACTGCGCGCGCGTCTGCTGTTGCGCTAGACAGTGTTGCCAACTACATCATATTAAAATTGAATTCGGTGGTTGGGATGCATCCAGTTACAGGAAATAATACCAACACGAATACCTACTCACCACAACTATTTTTATTATGACAAATATTCCAATTTCAGCAGAGTCATATTGAACACACTTATTAAAATAGTTTAGATGTAAAAGGGTCTTCCCCACTAGAAAAATTAAAACAATTGAAATAAAAGTCCTGAAAGTTTTGATTATAATGAGGTTGATCTTAAGGTGAGCTTGTAACGGTCCTTTCTTGGAGGGTGAAAGAAAACCAACTAATTATTTTTTTACCTTTTTATTTATAAGGTTTATAAGTTATGGGGCCTTACATTTGCTCGGTGAGCCGCCACTTTTGTGTGTATGGGTGTACAGGTTATATAAACAGCCGACATATAAGAATTTAACAAAAGAAAAACCAATTTATGCAGATTGGGTACTAAAGTAAGGGCGCACAACTTACGCCTAACGTATGAAATGGTTAAAGTGAACTAAGGCGAGGGCCACATATTTACGCCCAACAGAAAAAT
This sequence comes from Tuta absoluta, assembly GCA_027580185.1. Classification (NCBI taxonomy): domain Eukaryota; kingdom Metazoa; phylum Arthropoda; class Insecta; order Lepidoptera; family Gelechiidae; genus Tuta; species Tuta absoluta. The sequence continues at coordinate 5,809,955 of JAQAHW010000004.1, forward strand.
GTAAAAAAAGTAGGTAATCATTTAGTACACATTAGTTTACAATGAAAACTATTCAACTTACACAGATTTGGTACAAAAGTGAGGGCAAACACATTTACGCCCAACGGAAAAATTGTTAGAAAGTACACAGTAAGTTAACATTCAATAGCTTACATCAAAACCATTAAATTTACTCAGATTTGGGATAAAGGTGAGGGTCAACACATTTACGCCCAACGGAAAATGTAAAAAAAATACGTAGTAAATTAGCATTCAATAGCTTACATCGAAAGCTATTAAGTTTACTCAGATTTGAGACGAAGGTGAGGGTCAACACATTTACGCCCAACGGAAAAGTGTTCAAAAGGTAAGTAGTGAAACAGCAAAACCGAATCCACACTTCCACGACAATAAAACAGTGTAGTTCGCAAAACCAACACTAGATAAGCGTCGACACCATTAGACGGAGAGAAGAGATGCAGATATTGATGCTTCGGAGACAATGTCCAAAATTTATACGGATGTGGGCCTGGCACAGGTGACACCAAACGTAAATAATCAAACGTTACCGACCTCACAGCGGGTGGCCTACCCACAGTAAAATTCCACTTCCTCACAAAGAAACTTCATGTCTCTAAACAAAACTGCAGCCGCTACCAGGAAGAATTCCTCATCCCTCCGGATAAAATCCCCAGCTTTAAAGATGTACCTTCATCCCTCCAGAAGAACCCCTGTAATAGAATATAAAAATAGTCAATACAGGTAACTAAATGAACCAGGAAGCACTATGAGCTCGACGGCAAGACTTAAAATTCTTAACTTACAAAATTACATGAAAAATAAACAATATTGATAATGGGCGTTTTGCCCACACGAAGAGGCTCTAAATACCATGCTAATAAAAGGATATTTATCAATTCAAACACTCAGGTTTTTCCTGAAGGAACCTACTTAGGTCCGTCAACTAACTTCATGAAAATCTCAGAAAATAACAAAACTTTGCCCAAAATGTTTACTAGGCTGGGGTTTCTAGGTCGGTGCCAAGGTGTAAAAAGCCTCAAATCTTTCTAAAATGTAGAACTTGACCAGAAATAAGTGTAACAAAGGAACATAACCTCAACCATATTTGGGGCAAATCTAGCAAGAATTTTCATGTAAAATTGTGAATAATTAAGTCGAAATGCGTAACCAACGCCATGGATGAATGAATTTTGAACAAACTAACCTGTTTATAGGGGTTTTAAAGGCACTCGACAAGTGGCCATGTGACAAACAAGGTGGCGGTCATCTCGACTCCGCGATCCGATGCGCCCTGGAATTAATGTAAAAGTAGGTTTGTAAATACGAAAATACAAGCCGATAAGCACTCGATAATCACCAAGAATACTTACATTTTGTAGGAAAGCCGGTTGCGTGGGCTATCAGAGCCAGTTTCAACTACGGAGCTCGGTCGGAAAAATCTGTAAGGAAATCAAGATCTTACTCCCAAAACGGAAAGATAACGATAAAAGAACCACAAAACAATTCAAAAAAACAAGGCTTACCTTAGCGACCACACCAAAAATAATTTAAATTAAAAATCGATCCTCGACAGTCAGTCAAGTCAACGACTCGCAAAAAAAACTCGTTTACTTTTTTCAACAAGATGGCCGCGCAGAACGCAAATCGGCCAGTGTCAAGTGCACAAAATAACGACAGAAATACCAGTGAACGAACAAACGAACGCGTTATAAAAAATGGTGTTACAAGCTCATGTTAGTAATTAATATATTTTATTTTTAAAAACACAGTATCTTTTTATTTCTACTTTGATGGCCACAGCAAAAAATGATCGCTGTCGACCTGTCATCGCCAGACGGACACAAGCGCACTCAAGATGCAGCGCGAGCATGCTCGAGCACCCGCGCGTCAGTCGCGCGCCGCCGCTCGCATCCGCGCGAACAATGGCGCGCGTACCTGCCAGAGCACTTTAGCTGTCACCGGCCAATATCGCCCATATATCAATTACGTACGGGTGATTTTCGGATTTCTATGAAAAGTGCTCGAGCTGCCGCTCGCAAAAATGGCGGTTTGGTCTGCGGCGGCCCTACGTCCTTCCACTAGCCACTAATTACACCGACAATTCTGATACTCAGGACAGCCTTTTTTCATATTTGGAAAAAAATTAAATCTCTTTTAGATTTATGAAAGGATTTAATAATTAAAACTATTATTGCTAAAATAAAAAGTATAACTGCAGCGGCTGTGCTGATGATTTCCGTATTCATTGTAACCAACCAACCATAAAATGTGCACTTCACTAGCGTTCTATGTGACTGTCACAACCGGAATGATGCTTGGCGGCTTTGCGCGGCTTGTGCTGGCGGCTTGTATTGCCGGCGGCATAGCCGCTCGGCATAAACCCGGCGGCATTGCCGCCGGCATGTGTGTAGTAGCCTTTAGGTAAAACACGATCTGAAAGGACTGGTACGTTATAATATTTCTATTGTATCATACATACCTATATACTATGTGTGTGACGTATGTCTTACATGCTAGCAGCTAGCATTCATTAGAATTTTTTTTTCTTTGCTACAACAATCAAACATTAAAAATTATATTAAAAATCAAACGTTTGATCCAATTATTATTTTTATTCATGCGGTTCGAATAATTTTTTTATTAGGTCACTTTGACCTAATAAAAATACACGTCTGCTTTCTGAGATAAAACCTAGCCTATGACGCTCGGGATAATGTAAAGATTCTTCCGATGCAATTCCCATTCGAATCTGTTCAGTGGTTCACGAGTTGCAGCACTTTAAAAAATTGCACATAGTATATACATACATACATGAACTCATAAAACATTACACTGCTTTTTTGGTTGGGCAGTCGTGTAAAAAGAGGATAAATCGGTGTCAATTCGTATCTAGAGACCTTGCTACGTCGACTGTACCGTATTAGTACTCTGTTTGCTCACTACCCAGACTCGCAATATATCGCCTTGGTTGATTTCAATCGCGTCTTTCTGCAACAGGTTCAAAATAAACGTAGTCCCCAAAGCTATTTCTTATTATAAACTTTGTGGAGATGGATTAGTTTTGAAATGAGTGCTTTTTCAAAGAAACACCAACCCATGTATGGATAATCAGAGGATTGAATCTGTCTGCTTTTTACCAAAGTAATTGATTGTACAGTCAGAGTCAGAATTAGGGTCACACAAGAGGGTTTATTATCGCATTATCAATAATTTTAACTGTACCACATAAACACTCTAATAGGTTTTTAAAAAGTATACTTTAAATCTTAAATCAAACTACATCAAATCAAAACTCATATAAACATTGTTTAATGACCTCTATGAATGTATGACAAGAAATTATAAGAACAGTGCCCGTTTGAACGTTGATGTCTGACTCACAGAATTCAAACCAATAAATCTGTTCGAATACTTTTGATTAAAAACTATGATACATTATTACAATCCTATTTAAACAGTGTTTTGTTATTGACTTCTACACAAATCTAATACATTATGAGGCCAAATGCGTCCTACGTTTTAGCTCAAGTGTTAATTTTCGACAGGAAAAGATATTGAAGCTCAATCTCAAGAACACAAAGAAAATTGAAATATTTTATATGTGAGTAGTTTTATTTAGAACACAAATTCAATACAATATGGTTTGAATAAATTTATTTTATTTATTTATTGAAATAAATTTTACAGCATTACAGCTTAGCCTATGCACTGTAAAATTAAACATAGGCTAACAAAATAAAAAATGTATACAAAAAGTAATTTATTTAGTTTATGTGCAGCACCGACACAAACCGTCAGGTTTAATGGTGTTTGTATAATTTATTTGTATGTATGCTTTGGAATTAATGAATAAATAAATAAATAATTGTGAAACTTAACATAAAAATGTATGAGAGGTAATTAATTTCAAAAAGTTACTTCTTGAGGAACTTTAGTTGGTCATTTTCGATCAAAACTGTGCTTGCATCAACTGACATTTATAGTACATCGCAAGGTAAACCATTTGAATCAGAGGAAATAATTAACCTAGGCGGACGAACGCAATAGAAAAAGACGAAATAACTCTACCTACCTTACCTAGGCTTGTAAGTAATAAATTAATTAAGTACCGACAGTAAAAAAGAAAACAAAGGGTCTCTATAAGACCTGCACTAATGAGACCATCTACTTTAACTTTTGTCCTATAGTCCGAGAGCAGACGGGAAAAATGCGCAATTAGTGTTCCACAAACGTCCTTACTAATTAACTCGATCAAGTTTCTTTATTTCCCAGTTTCTTTGCGTTTGACTTTTGAAAGTCTGAATTAAAAATAGGACCAACTCCTTTAGAGAAGGAGGAATAATCCATTCTTAGAAGTTTTAAAAAGTCAATAAAAAATTGAATTCAGCAAAGCAATAATTCTGTCGTAGAGCATTTACTACGTTGTAGAAAAATGCTACGCCGCCGCGCTGCCGCCGCTACCGAAATTGCTACAACATAATAAGGAACTGATGATTTTCGGTCCTGATTTGGGCATAAATATGTACATACGTACTTATAATCGATATGTAGCCACTTCGCCCAAAGCACAGTACTTTTGCTAATAGCAAATCTCATGATATACCTACAATATGAGAAACTCCAAGAAGTGACTTGTGGCCTTAATAATCAGTAAAAAGCATTGCTAAACTGTATCACGTCTTGTCACCACGTACACTATTATTAGATTGGTGCGAGCCCGCCAGCGCATGGTGTATAACTAGATTACACTATTTAGAGTCTCCACAAACAGTTGGTAAGCACGTTCTGGGATTGGGATTACATTGCGGGCTTGTAGTGTCCCTCAAACTCTGACAGGTTTGACTTTCAATTTCAACGCAATGTATCGCAGAAAATATAATATTCAACACAACCGCCTTGTAAGTGTTGAAACCATTATAGAATTGGAGAGAAATTCACCTGTGGTAGTAAGAAAAACCCCAGCATTATCTAATCCCCCAGCTAACCTGTAATCAAGCCTGTACGCAGAATCGCTGTGGTATTAAAACTTGTGGAATATCTACTGATAAGGAAGTAAGTATCATAACTTCAGCGTTGTGTTTAAAGTTTAAAGTAGCAGTGATTAGAAATTGTATACATAAAAGAATATGATTTGTGTGAAGCTCGTCTTTAGAATCGTTATAAAAAGACATTTTGAATTATGTAAGTACAGAACAGTGCGCGCGCGATTATGACATTTCATGCTTTATGCATTTAAAGGTGTCCTATCTCTAAAATAGGTTCTGTCATGCGCAGTGCTCCGATAACAATTTCACAGTAGTTGATTGAATGCTCTGTGCAATTAACAGAGCCACAAACTTGTACAACACTCTCTGGAAATAGAAACTAAACAAATAAAACTACGAACAATGTCAAAAAATATCATCGCAAAGGGATAATAATAAGTTGTCTAGCAACCCGCACAGAGATACCCATCGACAGCACGTCTCTAAGGCACTCTAGAGACATGAACACTATTAAAAGTTTGTCTAACTCCGGAGAGCACGACACAAGTAGTTTATGTCCGTACACTGTGTGTGTTCGGACGAAATAGCTTCGAGATACTTGGCAGTAATGCGAGCAAAGTCCGCGCGTACGAGTAATTTCTTGAGGACGATGTTATACTGATGTATTAGGTACCCTCGCAGATTACACTTGTTTAACGGGTCGCTACTTTGTAAAACAATAAGTTTAGATAACTCTTATCTAATAATCTAGTTTAATCATCTTAGTTTCATCGCTACGAAAAACAAAAGTGTGCGTCGATTGAAACAAAATAGTATTTTCAATCCAAGCCCTAGACCAGACTTGTTCAGACTAAGCGATCGATTCTAATCTCTTCATGTTGCTGAAACGCTCGACGAAAAGAGCGCTTAAACTCTATCGATAGACAAGCAAACCCGGAATCTTATACGCTGTACACTCGCAGTAGAATAGCAAGTATGTAGTGTTGTTATTGTTCTGTTATCGGCTCCGAGAAAATTGAATTTGTCCACAATCCGCCGCGCTGCAATGCGATCGGATCCGACCCAAAAACAAACATTCAATTCTCCAATCCTGTTTTAGATTTGCACGACATGTAGGCGGTCACACTTCTAACCCAATCGGAACATTTTATGTCCTTCTAGGGTACTGGGAAAAGTCATACGTATGACTAGTTAAGATGTTATATTCCTGGAACCCCAAAAGTCCGCCGGAGATGTATGATCGATCAATGATCATTTGACAAACGTACATAATAAATAATAATCTTATGGTTCTTTAGTTTTCAATTACGCAGGACCTGGAAGCTTATTTTTAAGTTCTGCATGTATATTTTTGCCACTAATAAATTCTGCCCGTATAAGACGTTCATGATACTACACAAACCCATTCACACATAACCCCACCAATTATAATCCTGTAAACTGATTTAATTTTTAACTCCCAAAGGAGTAAAAGGCGTTTGTATGAAAATTATGAGCCTTTAAGGCGATCTCTATAAAAAATTGGCAGCTAAAGTTCTTTAATCATTGAGCTAAAGTTATCAAATACGCGATTCAGCATTTTCTAAATTTTAACAATTTTTAACCCCTAAAGGGGTGAAAAGGAGTAAAAAAATGTGTATGGTAATTTATGGTTTTAAAATGTAATCTGTTTCAAAACATTTAATTTGACTACTAACAAACTTTACAAACGTGGTGTTAATATCCGTTTAACGGGCGTTAACGCTCTGCCTACCCCGTAAGGGATATAGGCGTGATTTATGTATGTATGTATGTAATAACAAACTTTTGTCAGTTGTTTCGGTGTTCCGTACGAAAAACGAATTAGCGAGAGAAACCGCGGGCGGAAACGCTAGTAATCGCTTACTTGTGAAGCATTTCCGTTGTAAACCTGATAAAAGAATTCTAAATCCAATAAAAGTGGGTAACGGTAAGCCTATCTCTGATTTGGAATACCTCGACGATTGGACGGATCTGATTTGTAAGGTAAAGACAAGGGACAAAGAGGATTACAAGCAAGCTTTGGCGAGAGGATTTCCGCTTTTACAATTTTAGAAATTTAATCAAATAGATTGCCGATTTTGTTTTACGCATTAAATGAGTTACAAAAAGTACTTATCTAGTACCTACAAAGGTGTGTGAGTAGTGTGATTATATTATAAAATACGATTTATAATTCCTACATAATTCAACATGTTTTTTTTATGTAGATTCAGCTACTGCAAGTAGCTAATGAGTAACCTACCTACTGGGACATTGCATCAGTTTTTAAAAGTCTTAGGTACTCTAGTAGTAGGTATTAATGTAGCCTTAAATTGTTGTTACCTTAAAGTGATCCAAAAATCTGTATTTGCAGAAAAAGAAACGATTTTCGCCTCTCTTCTATTTATACAGAATTTCGAGGAAAGGCCGTGTCTTCGCGAACGTCCCGCGAGACCCCGTATCCTTAAACTTCCGATGAAAACAAAAGAATTCGTGAATATAGGTTTGCGGCAACGGTGAATGGAAATTTACATCCTAATTTCCCAGGTGTATACCATCGGCACTGTGTTCGTCAGCGATACCAAACGGATATTACTATCTTTTCGGCTGATTTTGTACGAGTGTAGCATTTTTCTTCGACAAATTTCATGTTTTCGCCCCAATAATCGTGGCATTGGCTGGCGTAAGTTGGTAAAGCCTATCAATAATCTGGTTAACATACCGACCTATATATACTGGGTCTAGTACCCATATAATATGCTGGCCAGCTAGAATATCGTTAAAATTTTACTTTCTGCGAAAGATTTTAGTAGGTAGATAGATAGGTCGTTTTTCTGGATGAATAAAAATACTGATATTAAAAGCAAAGTTGTAACTTTTCACGTCTGGCGAGAAACGAAATTTCGCACGAACATGGCAGGAGCTCTCAGCAGGGCATTTACCTAAGTATTATGGTGAAAATCTCAAACCCACTAATTGCGAGCGACAGGTAAAACTAAAGCGCTTTTTTGATTACCGCTACCGTCTCGCCGACTAGTGGCGCTCGAGACGGGGAATTCGTCACCTGTTGAAAATAATTAGGCAAAAAAAATCAGCGCTAAAAACAAAAATACGAGGCGCTATGCTTCACAGGCTTTCTGTACAGCCTCTTGACGTGAAAACTGGAAAGCGCTGGGTATTTGAAATGCGGTGGGAATTTTCGCCGAACCAAACAATTTTGCGCGAGTTTGACAACTCACAATTCAAGCGTAACGGAAAATGAAGTGTAGCCCTGGATGTTTTTACTAGAAAGTGTATTTTCAGGCCACGCTCTGGCTCTGCTCCGTAATTTTGCTCTTTCTTCGACTAATCTATATCGCCACTTACGGCTGGACTCTGCAATTAAAGCTCCGTGGCTTTAAAATCTACACCTGACTATTTGATGGGGAGCTGGTGGTTGCGTTGAAAACTGCGGTAGTTTTTCCGGAAAATATTCGCGGCAGCAGCAGCAGGAGCATGGTGTGCACATTCTTCGTAAACTGAAGCAAAAATGTCAAACGTTGTGCTTTTTTCTACGCTCTATAGCTGCGACTCGCAACAAAAATACAAAACACGTATAGCGCTGTCTCTTTCAGGTAAATCATTAAAACGTTATATCTGTTTGATTTGACTGGCATTTTCCAAAGAGCATATAACCACTTACGTTCTAAGAGTTGGCACTTTCCTTATAGCTAGTGAACCGAATTATGAACGTACTTACTACCAACTTTACGATCATCTACTACCAACATAAAGAACCGAACTGTCACACATTTTGACATTAGGGATAGGGATTGCCACACTATATAATAAAATTCTATCGACATCGATAAATTTGCGATTACGCTCGCTTGGATACATTGAACCATCAAAATTAGACAGGTAAATGTAATTTAATATAAATAAATAATTTTACACACTAATATTCGTTTATTTGTCTTTAATACAATGCAATTAAATTTTTTCTAGTCTTCTATTTAACAACAATATCCAGTTTTATCTGAAATGACTTTCTTTCTTCTTTAAGCTACCAAATACATCCGTCATACACATGGAACTATAGGTGAACCGTCGTATATCATGCTTAATTAATCACTGTCCAATTCAATATGAAATGATCTTTTTTCTTCTGAAAGCTTTCCACAGATGAATTTGTTTTCATTTAATCTCAGTATGGGTAAATACGCCAAGTCCTCATTTCCTGTTAACTCCATCCATAGCCGACATCTGAACTGAAATAACGTTTGTCGATAAATTTAAGCACATCACTATTTGTTATGAGGTTTCATTTGAATTTATAAGAAAAGAATGCAGTATATTAACAGAAAACATAAACAACCAGACATAAAATCAACTAGAATTATATGTTATAACTGCTGCAAACTCATTAATAAGCAAATATTGAGATCTTAACGATTATTTTACCTGTCGGGGTCCAGTGGGAATCTAGCCATAAATATGTCCAAACTTCTTCTTCTAACACCACAAACTTCACATTTCCGTAAAGATTTACTCCCCATTTTGTAAACACAATGCCCAAACACGACAAAACAATACAATTTATCGCAAATATCGCAACTTAACCTGCACAACAAAACCAAGACAAAACAAAATGTACGGGAGGATGAGCCACAGATTAAAGAAAAACCCAACAGGGCTACCAACAGAACCATATGTACTATAATGTGTCTAAAATGAGTTGTTGATATGACTCTCAGTTCTTAGAACGATCAGAACACATTTTAATTTGGTAAGAATATTTTGTTCGTTATGTTGTTATCAGATACGTTCATAATTCCCTATAATTTCTTAAACGAAGGCAGTGTCGACGGCCTGGCATTTTCCTTCGGCCCTGAAAAATGTAAACATATTGATTATTTGTATTTTTATCCCGATTTTAATGACCCAGTCTTCAGTCGTTTGAACAATATGGATCAGGAGACTGCGAAGAAGTTGCTCGTCGAAGGGGGAACGTTCGTTTTCCTCGGGGTGCCCCCTGAGACGCAATTTGGTATCGACATGCTATGTTGGAACACGGAGGAGGATTTTCGCGGTATAAAGATGATCCCGCCGGGTCTGCATTACATACATTACTCTTCAGTGAGCAAGGGATCTGGTGATGTGGGACCCAGGTGAGGCTATTTTACATGTATCCGTTTATTCCTGTGTTTATTTCAAGTTCTTTGCTTGCAAATTTACCTATTGTTTTTGTCGATAGTATATTGAACTCTGATCTGCGACCTTTCTTTTTTGCACCTATCTACAGTCCTATGAATAGGCTAGGCTTACCAAACCCAAGCATTAAAACTCTCTAAACAAAACCATCTGTGTAATACTGAACTTGATACCCTGACCATAACTCCACACCTCACCATAAAATAACTGATCATCCATTTCCAGGTCTGGATTCATGCACAACTTCCAGAAAAAAGAATTTCTAGTGAAGATGTGGGACAAGAACACAGAGGACATCAGCAAAGATGAGATCAGTGATGAGAGCGTCCAGCGCCTTAAGGACAACCTGCTGAATATTGACCGCCACTTGGGGCCATACCCCTATGAAATCTGGCAGAAATGGAAACTGCTTACCTCGCAGATTTCTCGTAAGTTGATAAAATGCCTTTTGGTTTTTTATTAGAACTGCTCTTTTGCGAAGTGAGAAGTATTTAGAATTGGTCTCTTTTCCATCTTGTGACATAATTTGAATTCCTTAACATGACTCTATGTTGCCCTGGTATTATTCAGGTTACAAACAGGTAAAAAACAGTGATTCACTTTATTTTTATTTTTTATTATTATTATCCTTAACCCTAGATTAGTCGCGCTTAAAAACTTACGCAATCGGTCGCATGGGGTCTTTGTTGACCCCTAATTTTTGATTCCGTTATTTAGTTATTTTTGATAAATTGTTTGTTTATTAGTACTGTTTACCAGAATTGGAATACCTTTAGCAATAAAATACAAAAAATAAAGTAGAAAAAACAATTTATTATAGAAAAAAAACACGTTCTTTTACAAAATGTTAGTTATTACAGGTAGTTTGAAACCATAATCGAAAAAGAATTGTTATTTTTATTTAACTTTCTAAATATGAAAAAATATATTATTGTTTCCTTTTTAACTCTTATTAAAGTAACTAAAAAATAAATAAACGGAAAGGTTACCTCCAAAAAAATATAAAGTTTTTGAAAATGAAAAGTACCAAATTTTTAGTAGCACAACAATCAGCATCATCACAACATTCATCCTCTGATCCACCAAGAATTCCTCCTCTTCCTGCTCCAACCACTCCATAATACGTGCTTGCTGTCTCTCATCCATTTTCAAACACTTCTTGCACGAAAACAACCAAAATATTTATCTTTCGACAAACAAAATCGAATATTTTTTGTTACGCGAGCGGTCGCGCGGGGTCTTTAAAAGCCTTTGCACTTAAACAACGACTTTACCTCCCAAACGCATGCATGCGAACTGATGAATTATAGCTAAGCTTTGGCGTACATACTAATCTGAAAGGTACACAAAATCTCGAACTACCCACATAACCGTATAAAAGAAAAAATCGCAGTTTTCTAATTGCAGGGCTTTTAAAGACCCCACGCGACCAATCTAGGGTTAAACAGGCAGCAGTTTTAGCAACTAATTATGCCTGTAAACTTGATTTCTAAAACATTATCAAAAGGACCATTTTCTATTGCATTTTGGTTATTTTTTGGCACACCCAAAAGCTGAAGTGTGTTGACAGTTCATTAAGAATCTTTATGCTTTTAATTTCAGCTGAACTTGCTGCAAAACTGTCACCAGAAAATGGCATTATCCGGGCTTCAGTGGAGCTCCAACCAACATCTGATGCAGACAGGCCAAGGGGTGTCAAACCTCAAACATCAAACACTTCTACAGATAATGCAGAATCCAGTATGGATGAATCCCAGGAAAAGGAAGCAGGAAGTGTTGAATCAGTTCCGGGGCAGTCAGATGCCAAGAGGGCCAAAAGAGGCACTCAAGAGGAAAGGGAGGATGCTATGCTGCCTAATCTGAAGCCTACTCCAGGTTCAATTTTATTTTATGATGATTCAAATCTGTTATATGGGTTAACCAGTTCATAAAAATATGGTATTAAGCTCACAAACTGATTTATATTATAAACCATCTAGCTGGCGATATTACAATTTCCCGTGGGATTGATAGATTTTCCTGCAGTAAAAAGTAGTCTATGCCCTTTCTTAGCTTCCTGTCTATGTTTATGCCAAATTGTATCAAAATTGGTGCAGTGGTTTAGGCGTGAAAACGTAACAGACAGACAGTTACTTTCGAATTTATAATATTAGTATAGATGATCTTATGGATGTAAAAATATTGAGGTGCAAATATTTTAAGTGGTGAACCAACCCAATGAACTGAACAACTTTCTCCAAGGAACATAAGTTGAAATAAGAAAAAAATTTGGATCTTCCAAACCAAATGTTCAAGGTAACCAGGTCAATTTGTATGGAGAGCAAATGTTACAGTTGCTTGCTATCATAGTAAAATTGACATCTAGGTAGTCATTTCTCCCTGCCCTTAAATGGCAATTCAGCATAGTCTGGGTACTATGAGAATAATTAAAACTACTGGTTCTGAATTATTTCTGTCTCATATCATCATTTTGACCAATCAGTAGGTACTCGTAAAACCATAATATAAATGTATTATGAACTAATCAATGTCTTGGTATAATTATTCCAGGTTCAGCAATGAGGTTCACAGAGATACCGCGTGATAAATACCCACCAGGGTCAACTCCTGAAGAGATCACCAAGCACTATCTGGACCAGTCATACTGCTTAGAACTCATGATTGCACAACATGAAGAGTAAGTTATAGATATATTAAATACATAATTATACAAGATACCTATTTCACCAAGTTAGACAGGCTATAAGCCATGAGGATTGTTGCAGTTAGGATAATTTTATTAAGTTTTTAGGTATGTATTGTAAAGAAAATTAATTTGCTTATCACAATTTTTTGTTGTCTCTTAGCTGTTGATTGAATTTGAGAATAGTTGTTTTGGTTGATTACAGGCCTTTGCACATAATAGGCGAGCTCCAATTTGCATACCTGTGTTTCCTGATCGGGCACTCGCTCGACGCTTTCGAACACTGGAAGAATCTAGTCATCCTTATCTGCTCCTGCGACGACGCCATCCACAAACACAGAACCGTATTCTTCCATTTCATTCGCACGCTCGAGATGCAGATCGAGGAAATGCCAGAGGATTTCCTGGCGGATATTGTGATGAATAGGAATTTAGTGTACAAGAAACTGCGCGAGTTGTTCCGGACGGCGCACGTGGGCAAGGTGGACGGCAGACTGCTCGCTATGATTGAGCAGTTCAAGGAGAATCTGACTGACAAGCTGCAGTGGGACTTCACGGGGCTCGACGCAGACGAAGAGGACGAGAGGCCGGTCGTGGTCAGCTACACTGAAGACCAACAAGCTAAACCAGTAATTTAGTAAATAAGTGAAATGAATTATTTAGTGTTACTGTTTGTTGTGTAGATGACATACTTTCTTGTGTACTGTGTACATCTATTAGGTTATGCATTTATTTTTAAATTGCATTTATTACATCTTTTGAGATTGCCAGACCCCGCCCAACCACATATCAGTGCAAATGTTTAATGTAATGGTGTTATCAATGGATTTAAAAGAGTACCCTTTTATTCCATGCATGATGGTATATTAAATATACAAAACTATTTTTCTTCATAATATATTACAGATTTTATTCTTGATGTTCAAAATTACATGATTATGTAAAAATAGATAAACCAATAAAATTGTACCTAAATCAAATAGGTGTTTTCATTTAATAAGAGCACAAAGTGATTTCAATCATATTTATTTCTTTTTCTTAAATTGTTTGTTAACTGGTTTCTGGTTACTTTTCTTCTCAAACTTGGGCTTCTTAGGTGTAGCAGCGACGGGGGATTCTGAAACAACATGTAGTATTTGAGGCTATATGTATATTGGGCTATACAGGGTGTAACAAAAAGGGTATAACAAGCCGCAACGGTACTGTACTCATCAAACTGAACGACTAACCATTAAGAAAAATTTACTTAACCAACTGATCGGAATAAAATTTTCTACTGCGGGCAGGATTTGAACCTGCGACTTTCGCCATCATAAGTGGCGACGCCTCTTCCACCTGGGCTTCCTCGGGTTGGGACGTCTGCGGAGCTTGCAGATGGGTGATCAGCTCCGCTAGGTGGGAACCATTTCACCCAATATTTTCTTATTCCATCTGGGCTTCTAGTGATCGAGAGAAATCTTCCGCACTGTAGATAATTATTCAAGTTGTCTAAATTTTGGTATTTCATGGATAAATTGTTGCCCCTTCCAATGATTCTTCAGAAACAAATATAAAATTTTTGATAGTTATATCGATGGGTGTCAGCCACAGGGGCACTTCATTAGCTGCCATGACTTGATGATTGTAGTGGTGTGGTAGTGGTCAAAAGAAAGATTTTAGAAAGCTTTAGTATCTTTTCTTTAGCTTTTTTAAGAAGAATCGTTAAGAGATGTGCCTCTTATTATTATGATTTATTTCCTTACTTTTTGGAGCATTTTGTTTTGTTTGCTGAGGAAGAAGTTGCGGTTTCCTCTGTGTAACCTTCTTTTGCACCACTCCTGTAGCCATCCGCTTAGAGGTAGGAGGTGCATCACTGAAAATGAAGATGGATTTTTATTAATTTCTGATAATCACTAATCTACCATCAACACCTTTTACTGGACACAAGCTATTTCTAAAGGGTGATATTTTACTAGTGACTGATAGCAAAATCTGAAGACTAGCTGGTTATGAAGAACAACTTTCATGCTTCAAAATTGTGCATGCTTGCAGCCCAATAAATAGTATTGACAAAGGACAGGAGATTTAATTCTCTATGATTCACAGCTATAAAAAATATTAGCACCCTTTCCTCTTATGATTGGCCCCCATCAATTTGCTCACTGCCTAAAGATAAAGATAATCAGTTAATATTTTTATATCTTTTTCAAGTATTTATGGAACTGAAAGTGATTTAAGCATTTTGATTTATTTACGCCATTTCCATCGTGAATCGAATTCAATATAATTAAAACAGCTTTAAAGTTATTTAATAATATACACTAACCTGTCATCAGTATTATCACTAGACGCATCGTCAGAGTTTTCGCCACTACTGCTTTCAGCTTCATCACTCTCATCTCCAAGACTGTCAGAGTCAACATCACTGTCCTCCAGCATCTTCTCATACTCATCAGAGTCAAATTCCAATGAACTGTCACTTTCTCCACCATCTTGCACCACTTTTATGAAGTCTTCCATGGGAGTAACACCTTTGGCTTTCAAATTAAGTTTCTTCTGTTTTTGTGTGCTTTTGTCTTCTTCAATTGATTTAAGTTTTTTATTCTTTTCGTTTTTGTTCTTAGTATTTTTAGTCTGCTCTTTTTTAATTTCTGTGTTGACCTTGGATCCTGTTACATCTTTTTTAGTTTCACTCTTAGCATTTAATTGGTCCGCCTTTTTGTTTTTCTTTTTATATTTTCCATCATTGGTGACAATATTTTCTTTGCTATCTTCATTATTTTCGCTTTGTTGTACTCTCGCAACCAATGCTTGAGGAACATCAACAGGTGTGAAGAAATCATAGTTCACACCCAAATCTCTAAGCTTCTTCTTTGTTTTATTGAGACTGAAATGGGATGAAGATTGTATATCAAGAAGTTTTTAAAAGGATTTAAATAAACAAACCACACAACTATGTTTTAGTCATAGTTCTGTGAAAAGAACTAGATCAACAGAAAATAAAAATTGTCACTAAACCATAGTAAGACTGTTTACATTCTTTGAAATACCTACCTGAACATAGGATATTTACTATACTTAAATTATTATAGGTAGAGATTACTTACTTTGTAAGCAACTGTCTGGCTCTTTTCAGTTCACCCTCTTCATCTTTATTTTCATTGTGTGCCTATAAAATATAAAATCATTTTTTTACTGTAATAAGAGCATTTAAAATAATTAAGGCTTATTTATGTATACCAAAGGGAAAGTTATATCTGGTCTGTAGAACCAGTTTAGGAATCTGTTGGTGCTAGGCATGAAAGTTTGAAGCCAATAACCTGTGGTGACTTATTTTAGCTACAGTTTGTAAGCCTTTTATTTTAATACCTTCTTCATTTTGATCCTCAAATTATTTCCTGGATTGTTGATAGTGTTCCAATGTTTTCTGAAAACCTTTCGCTTTTGCTTTTCTGGTGGGATGTAAGCAGCTGGAATATTAAAGTAAAAACCATTTTATAAATAGAATTAATGTCACTATAGCACCCCATGATGATCAGTAAAATTATTAATTATACCCTATCCAAATAGGTAAGGTAGTTAAAAGAATGTAAATAAACAAGATAAAGAGGGACAATGTTATGACCTGTGACTGAAAAGGACAGAAAATAATAGTGGTCACTCAGCAGAGTAACACTGTTTACATTATTTTAAATAGGTACCTACTTATTTCAACAAGGTATACATATTGTTTTCAATGAGTCTGGGTTGACTGTAGCAGTCTGAACCAGATAGAGCTGCTGATTTAGAGATGAGAAAGTATAGCCATAAGCCAAAAAAGGCATTTCTATTCTCACACTACATTGAAACCCAAAAAACTGTAGCTAAGAAGACACTTGTATACTTAAATGCCATTTAGTAAGTAATTTATTACTTTATTTCATATTGTGAATATATTTAATCTTACAATGCTGTTTACATGTTGCTGGTTGGTTTTTCACTAAGACCTTACCTTTTATCAATCTCTTGCCCATGAGATAGTTGTTCATGGTTTCAGCAACAATTTGTGCAACAGCTGGTTCTTTGAATTCAACAAATGCGAATCCTTTGGAACGACCGGTCCTCTTCGACTTAATCACCCGGGCGTTGGTGACCACCCCAAATTGTTTGAAATATTGGGACATTTCATTCTGAAATTAAATTGTTAGGGCCTTTAGTTAACCTTCTATATGCACTCAAATGTGCTGACAGAAACGTAAATATATACTAGCCAGCAATAAAATGCTAACCTCATAAAATCCATGTGGTATATGTGAGAGGTACACAAGCCCCCTTTGCGGACGCTTTCTTTTGCCAACTCGGCCAGTCTTTACTTTATCAGCCTGGTCACCTTTATCCTTCGATACAGCATCCTTTTTCTGCAGAAATAAGTTAACGTTAAAAAAAACACGCACACGACATAACCTCAAAGCCGATAGCAGTAGATTAGTAGATAGATTTACACTTACTTTAATTAGTTTCTTTATGCCTTTAATGGATTTATCAAACTTTTTCTGCTTGGCAGAATCTAATGCAACATTTTCTTCCATTGTAATTAGTTATTTCGAAAGAAAGAAATAAAATAGAAAACACGAACTAACAAAGTTCAATAAACTAATATACTGCCATGACATGACATGACAGAGTCAAGCAAGAAACGTTTATTTTGTGTAGAAGAAACACTCTTGTTATATTAAACAAAGATAGCCTTAAAAAAAGTATAGTTTTGTCTCTGTTTACTCATTTAGTTAGGCTTTTAACATTACAAAATAAACATTCCGCTTTTTAGTAAGACTGTTTGTTTTACATGATATTTGAGAAAGAGATAAGTATATTAGCAACTATTTTCTTCTGATTACCTTTTGTAGCCAGTAATGAACTATAAAAACAGGCAGAGTTTGACAGATCGCGCGTCTGTGGAGTATTTTATTTTCATTTGAATTACCTATTTCGCAAATAATTTAAGCATGCGCATTGCATGCAGGTGCTAAATTTAGTTCTCTAATTGATCTCTTCAGCTCAACACCAACAGGTAGCGATTAATTAGAAAAATGTCGAATTTAGGGACCGGTACCCTGAACCAGTACATTCAGTTTGTAGAGCGTGTTTTTCGGACTGGCCAGGGCACAATATTGGCTAGATTAGTGTCTCTGAGAGACGATCATGTGGGAAACAGGAATCTACGCTCGAGCGACATCGCCACCCTTGTGGAAGGCAACTGCATGGCGCCATTGGACGAGCTAATCATCACTCACCTATTGTGTGTGAAAGTAAGTTATTTTTTAAAATTTTCTTGATTTTGAACCAATCAATCAATTATAGTCAAAGTATACTGGGCACCCCCTGTGTTGGAGTATACGCCTCGGGGCCGTATGTATCAATTAAAAAATAAGTCAGTATTAGAGTATTTTTAACCTTGACTCACTTAAGCTTCTTCAAATATGGTCCTAAAAATATGTTTGATAAATTCGCAGCTTTATTAAACTTTAAAAAAAAAGAAACCAAGATCTGTGAATTTGGCTCGTCTTTTGAATACCAACCATGAGCTAGAGCTCCCAATTTTTATTTACTGATTCCTTACCATGTCACTAACATATCTGTAAAGTTTTAACTTGCGACGACGTCTAGAACTAGAGTTATAAATTTTTGAAATTTTATTTTCTCTTAATTTGAGGTTAGTTTTCGCCATTTTGACACTACACGTCACTTAGGTATTACCATTTTTGTAAGTTTTGAACAATTTAGCAACTCTCTAAGGGTATTATGCCAATATTATGTGCTAAGTCACGCAAGGGTGGAGGGGCTGCACTACCTGTAGCGCTAGAGCAGAAGCCGAAACAACATCGCCTCAGTAATAGGTCCGTTAGGTTAGAACGGTGACCACAACGCACAAGCCGAGCGAGCGGAGCGAGCGTGCCCCGGCAGGGGCCGGCGAAGTGCCAGAACCGACACAGGGCAAGGCAAAAGTAGAGCAAACATTCCCCAAATGGGGGGTGGGGACCCCCTGTGTGGGAGGTCCTCCCCCCCCCTATACATTCTGTCATAAAACCCCTTCAAATAGTGACTTACATGTCATTTGTGGGGGGGTCGTACCCCCCAAACGGGGGGTCGTCGCAGGGGGGGACCCCCCGTGGGGGGTCCCCCTACCTCCCCCCTACCCCCCACCATAATTTTTTTTTTATTATTTTATGGTAGGTATTCAAAAGTCCTTCCTCAACCTATTTCAGGATTTGACAATATTGCGGCCTGAAATTGAAATGCTTCCGTATTTTTTATGCTTAATTTTCACAGAAGATCTTGCATTTTTTTGTTATATTTGATGAAGCGTGAGTCAAAGTATAACAGATGCTGAAAAATAAGTAATTGAGTCCATATTTTATTGAGTAATTTACATGAGAGTGATTTATTTTGTCAGTTTAGTTGGTGTTTATTATGACTAATATGAAAATAATGTAAATAAGAATAAAACCTAACCTAAACAAGTAAAAATATGTTTGACATTACTTTATAACATCATGTACGGAAGCTTGTATTTGGAGGCCGCCAGCTTTAAGTTGTTCAAATTGCTATGACACTAGATTACTTGCCCCAGCTACCTTTTGAATAAAATATGCAAAAATGTTACCTTAACATGAATAGTCCTAAGATATATAAAGTTATAAAATATGATTCACATAGCTACAACTGGAATGCCGACCGAAATTTTGTGAAAATCTCAATCCGAATACCAGCCTCCCTAATTTATTTGCAAGTAAGCAATAAAATTAATTCAGTTTGTTATTCAAACATAATTAAGACAATCTTCTAATTGATATGATAAAATAAAATTGTAAAAAACCTTTTACTTCACATCTTAAACAATTCAGGGACTTGTCAGGGACTTTGTCCTTGAATTGTTATGTCCATTTGGGGACTTGCATTTAACAACTTCTAAATATGCAACCTCCTTGAGAAAACTGCCTGCTCCTGCATCTCTATTGTAACCAACAGAATTATCAAGTTAAAGGAAGCAGATATAATTAGGTTGTAAATAGAGTGAATATGTTCTAAATAGCTTTTAATAAATGTTTTCTCTATTTCAGGCTTTATTTCAAAAGGACTACATGTCAGCGTATGAATACCAGAGCGCTTGTGTGGCGGTGGTGGTGAGAATCTTACAGAATCAGAAGGAGGAGAACTGGGGTCTTCCCCTCATGTACTCAGTTTGCCTGGACTTAAGATTAATTGCACAAAAGGCTGAAGCTTGTAATCGTAAGTACATATATTCATAAGTATAGAACATGACTTTGTGCTGACATCCTGTTTCTCTGAGGTAGTAAACTGAGGAACTAATGGCGCTACTCAGGACTGTGCCTTTTTTTGGGATTAGTGGAAACTGTCAATCTCAAAGTTCAGTAATTTCTTATTGAGGCATTTAGGTGCAGTGGCACTTGCTGCAATCTGCAAAAAAACTTTGCTTTTTATATAAGACTTGTCTCTTCAATTTTATCCCTGGGGCTTTGAAACCTACAAGCTTCAGTCATAGTTATATGCCTACACCTGACCGGTTAGTGGGGAGCTAAAGCTCCAACCTCCCCAGAGAAATAAGCTTTAAGCTTTCCTTCCTACTGCACCAAAATCTTAATTTGCCTGAGTAGAATGGGATGTTATCATATTTCTAACATATAATATGACACAACTACCTCTAAGCTACTAATATTACTAGATTTCCCCCAGCGGTTTCACCCGCTGCCACTCATTTTCCCGTGGTAATAGTGGTTTTCCCTTGGTAAAAAGTGGCTCAAGTGTTATTTCGCGTTATACTCTATCTGTGTTACAAATTTCATCCAAATGGGTCAAGCTGTTTGAGCGTGAAGAGGTAACAAACATACATACATACACACAAACTCTCAGATTTATAATATTAGTATGGATAGTGTCTTGTTGAAAATGCATATGTGTGGTCAATGTTACTGATATAAATCTTCATGAACATGATGTGCTTGTTAAGGACCTCTCATCAAGTGAATTTGAAAAAAATTGTGCTGATGCTAACCATCTTTCTAGTTATCTTATGTGTTTTAATTTATTTCAGCAAGCAATGGCAAGATCCTAGAAAAAGCTGCAGAGAGTTTGCTAGCCTGCTTCAGAGTGTGTGCCGCTGATAACAGAACAACAGATGCTGAAACCAAAAGACTTGGAATGCTGAACCTGGTGAACCAACTGCTAAAGATCTATTTCCGCATAAACAAGCTACACCTTTGCAAACCTCTAATAAGAGCGATAGACTCCTCACCTTTTAAAGACCAATTTCCACTGGCTCAGCAAATCACATATAGATACTTTGTTGGAAGGAAAGCCATGTTCGATTCAGACTACGCCTCGGCTAACCATTATCTCACATATGCATTTGAAAATTGTCACAGAGATAGCATCAAAAACAAAACTCTCATTTTGACCTACCTGGTGCCAGTGAAGATGCTACTAGGTTTCATGCCATCCAAAAAGCTGTTGCAAAAGTATGATCTTATGCAGTTTTGGGACTTAGTCACTGCAGTTAAGAATGGTGATTTAAAAGGCATTGATGCAGTGATGGAAGAACATGAAGGCTTTTTTATTAGAGCAGCCATTTATTTGATTGTTGAGAAGTTG
Organism: Tuta absoluta; assembly: GCA_027580185.1. Taxonomy (NCBI): domain Eukaryota; kingdom Metazoa; phylum Arthropoda; class Insecta; order Lepidoptera; family Gelechiidae; genus Tuta; species Tuta absoluta. The sequence continues at coordinate 5,831,444 of JAQAHW010000004.1, forward strand.
AAGATTGTGGCCTACAGGAACTTGTTTAAGAAAGTTTACATGGCAGAGGGTACTCATCAAATAGATATAGCCAGCTTCCAAGCGGCCCTGCAGTTGATGGGACAGGAGGATGTTGATGCGGATGAAACTCAGTGCATCGTGGCCAACCTGATCTATGACGGCAAAATCAAAGGATACATCTCTTACCAACATCAAAAAGTTGTGGTGAGCAAGAAGGATGCTTTCCCGCCATTATCTAGTTTGTAAGTACATGTTGTTATATTTATTAGTTAACTAGACTCGGTGTCAATTATAGATTTAAATGTAAAGTATCTTCAAAGAAGAGAAACTGAATAAATAAGACTAAAAGACATTTATCTTTTTTATTAAATCCACAATATATTTTCAAAGAATAATAATAATATAAATATAATAAATCTGATGATCTGATCACTAACATAGCATTATTTATAACAATGCTGGATTAGATTATGTTCATATTCTTAACATTTAAAATATTGATTAGTGATTGCAATAGTCAATAGAGAGATATGATCTACATAGATCTATTTATACATTAACATTGTAATATTCTTCAAAGTTAGCTGTGTAATGCTTTGTAAGTATATGACTAAAATTGCAGTGAAGTGATTATGAATAATTTTTGATTTATGGATTGTTTTTATACAGCTGCTAAATATTCCTTCCTTTTTTATTGCATAAACATGCGATTTGTTTGAAACCTTTGTCTAATTTCTTGATAGTTCTTTCTAAGTCATATCAGCAAATACAAAAGCTTAAACATATTTCTAAATTATATCTAACAAAATGGTATCAAATCTCATATAGGTGACATATACCATAAATGATACTCTATGATGTGACTAACATTTGGTGATGTGCAATTTAATGTTGAATATTAAAATTAATAAATTCGACCTACTGTATATTTTAGTCTATTATATAAATAGCAATTTTGACCATTTGTACCACGTTTTTTGTATAAATTCTTTCCAAACTAAAAGGATATGGTTTAATTTTATTTGATATGTTAGGATCAGAGTGATGTTAATGTGAAATTTTAAATTTAATTTTCAGGAAGACTTATTTTAGGTTTATTAAATATTGATTAGCAACAAATAATTGCACATCACTCATATAACTAGTCAAGACAAGATTAGAAAAATATGAATAATATTTGACTAGCTATTTGATATTTTTCTTTTCATATAATAATCTCCGTATATCTTATTTGTATTATAGCACTTGGCTGTATGCTAGGAAAATACATTGCCATTAACAATAAATAGATAACTATAAACTAATTTTCAACTACATAAGACACAGAAAGCTACCTCAAACAAATCAATAACATTTCCCCACATATGATGCATAACTTTATAAATTCAAGTTACTGCTAAATATTCTTATAAATACTAGGTTACACCTTATTCAGTTCTGAAAATATTTACAAAAGTAGAAAGGAAATTTGTAGGTAGTGAAAAGATTTTAACCAGCTTTATTCTATTTAATATATTTGAAATGAATTAGTATATTTTTTACTATGTTGTTGCTACAAGCTGCCTTATATATCACTTAATCATCTCAAAGCTTTCAAATAAAAAAACAAATTCAACTTTTAAATATTCGCCTCTTTTTGAAACCACTCGCAAGTCGCAAGTAAATAATTTGTACCTTATTACTGTAATTTTCATAATACATACATACATAACATACTTATAACAGAAATAACAAAATAAATTCCTCATGCGAAAAATAATAAACATTCTTAGTTCGTATTTTCATAGCTGATTCGCATATACACACATCACGCCTTTACGGTACTCGAGGGATGTGTATTGCAATTTTAGTCGATGGGCTGACAACCTGTCACTATAGTGATACACAGTTATCTGATTGACCCTCAAGCTTTTGTCAGACGTGGTGTTAATATCCGTTTTACGGCCGTTAACGCTCTGCCTACCCCGTAAGGGATATAGGCGTGCTTTAGGCAGAGCGTCAACGCTCTTATCGGTTCGTCTGACAATCCACAACCTTTCAACATTTTAATTTTGATCAGGGAAAATCGTGGATCACTAATGCCAGATTATCTATTAAGACCTGGAGTTACAGATATCAATCTTTTTACACTTTATTTACATTGAAATAAACATTATTCTGGTTTGAATTCCAACTGTAATTGTGGACTCACCAGAGTATCAGTTGTTTTACTTTCCACTAGATATTGCTTCACCCTTTGAGACGCTAGAACCAGCTATGAAATTACAGACTACCTCCAATCCCCAGAGCAACGGAATATTCCAGAGAGAACTCTACTAACAACTTTTGAGCCATGAAAACCACGTTACATTCAGACTTGTCCCGCTATAGTACCTACACAAATAAATATACTTTTTATTGACTTAATTATTGTGTAATAAAAAATTTCAAACGTTTCCATAAAAAAAAAACTAAATAAACTGAAGTTCTATTTTAGAATTCTGTAGCACGGCATTTTCATGGCGTGTGACTCTTAATCGTTCGTAGGGTTTCCCTGAAATATTTTTGCTTTGAACTCTAATGTGTGTCTATCGGATATACATTTCTGTTGCTTAGTTCGGCACGCTGAACTTATGCAGAGGCCCTTTCAACAGCTCGTCCTTGTAGGCGGCGAGGATGGCACGAGACATTCCAGGTTCTGATGAGCTGGTCTCCAGGAACTGGCGCATTAGCCTGAGAGAAAACTTGATCATAAACACCTTACAGTAAAAAAAATTCTTTACGCGCCCAATTTGCTGCATATTTCGCTTGAGTCGACGCTCTAATTAACACTAATAGTTATATCGGCAGTTTACGCCAAGCCGGAAGCTAAAAAAAACGGCTCACAAAAAAAACACTGCGGCTTCTGTGTGCTGTGACAGTAATTTTCAAAGACGCTTTAGCTTGATATTATAATGATTATAGCTGATATAGCTCACATACTGGCAACAATTGGAACTTAAGGCGAGTGTACTCGTGAACGACCTCGTCAGTGGCGCCACTTTACAAAAAAAACTCTTTATACAAATTATCTATCAGAATATCCGTTGCCCATGTTTTGAGTATTATTCTTAAGAAATATTATTATATTATAATTAAAATAAGAACCTGCAAACTCAATGAAATATTCGCTGTAGTTAAAGTTTTAGCAATTAATAACAGAAGTGGCCGATTTTAGCTACTTTTTTCCAAAACTTTAATTGCAGCGAATATTTAATAGAGTTTACAGGTTCTAATTTTACTTAAGGATAATACTAAAAATTGGGCAACGGATATTCTGATAGATTGTTTGTATAAAAAGAAAATGTTTTTTTTTAAGTGGTGCCACTATCGAGTCGTTGGCGGCTACACCCACCTTAACCAAGGAACATCTTTGCAGCAATTCTTGTAACATACCTGTTAGCGGGAATGCCGTAACCCTCGCGCGCCTGCAGTAGCTCCGGGTGGTCGCCAATCGTGTCCGTCAGGGCAGCAATCATCACATCTGGAAAAAACATGATTTAGTAACATCTCTTAAGAATATTTCCTAGGTTAGGTCTACCCACTTGGCTTAGGATTCCGCTTGGCGCGTTAAAAAATGATCTAACGTAACGGCGATGTTGCGTTGCGAAGTGACGCCGCTTACGTTCGATGGGCTTACGAGTTGTTCTGGGAAGAACGTATTGGACTGAATCTACCCGGCACGTGCCGGTAGTTCCCAAAGTGGGGAGCAAATGAGGGACCTCCGCGCCCCCGCCGGCGGGGGCGTCGGTTGCTTGAGGAGCTTGTGGAGTGTGATCTACTCGCAATGGCTGCAGCAGTGGCTACTGTGATTTCATCATCTTCTTCCGTAAGGATGTGTCTCGGACGGTGTTTAAAACGCGAGGTTGGATGGGGGAAGTAGTTGGACGCGGCAACTATCAAGGGGTTTTTATGATGGGGAGCATTGTCGAAGAAGCGACGAGACGCTTCTTTCATATACGCTTTAATGGTAGGGAGGCCTAAGTCGATGTGGAGGTTGGCGTTACGCATGTACCAGGGCGCCCCGGTAGCTCTGCGCATGAAACGGTTTTGGATGACCTGCAGCATTTTCAGATGTGAATCGAAGGTGTGAGCAAAGGCTACGCTGGCGTAGGTCATAATAGGCTTCCAGCTCTAAGAACGCCACGAAGTGCTGCGTGGCGCTGGGTCTCAAAACAGGGACTGTGAGTACATTCCTTATCGAGCACCTTCCTGAGGCAGGGACTAATAGAACGTTCTTTTCCGAGCACTCCTTGAAACAGGGTCTGAGAGAGCACTCCTTACCAAGCGCTTTCTTCTCGATGGTCCGCGAGAGCTGTCCCCGCTCGGCCTCCAGCTCCAAGAAAGCCATGAAGCGCTGCGTGGCGCGGGATCTCGAGACAGGGACTGTGAGTATATTCTTTACAAATCACCTTTTTGAGGCAGGGACTGTGAGTACATTCCTTACTGAGCACCTTCTCGAGGCAGGGACTGTGCAAACATTATTTTCCGCGCACTTCTCGAAACAGGGTCTGTGAGTACATTCCTTACCGAGCACCTTCTGGAGGCAGGGACTGTGAAAACATTCCTTACCGAGCACCTTCTCGAGGCAGGGACTGTGCAAACATTCTTTTCCGAGCACTTCTTGAAACAGGGTCTGAGGGGGCACTCCTTACCGAGCACTTTCTTCTCGATGGTCCACGAGAGCTGTCCCCGCTCGGCCTCCAGCTCCAAGAAAGCCATGAAGCGCTGCGTGGCGGTGGGTCTCAAAACAGGGACTGTGAGTACATTCCTTACCGAGCACCTTCTCGAGGCAGGGACTATGAAAACAGTCCTTACCAAGCACCTTGAGACTGTGAGTACGTTCCTTACCGAGCACCTTCTCGAGGCAGGGACTGTGCAAACATTATTTTCCGCGCACTTCTTGAAACAGGGTCTGAGGGGGCACTCCTTACCGAGCACTTTCTTCTCGATGGTCCGCGAGAGCTGTCCCCGCTCGGCCTCCAGCTCCAAGAAAGCCATGAAGCGCTGCGTGGCCGCGCGCGCCGACGCGGGGTCTCGAGACAACGACTGCGAGAACATCATCTGAAAACATGTTCAAAATATATACCAGCCGTTTGAGGTTTTCTCCTAATTATTTTAATTAGGTTTTAACGACTTTGTACTTATCACAGAAAAACTGCTAACGTTCCTATTTAGGGTCTTCTAATTATACTCGTCGGCATTCGATATCCCGAATGTTCCAGACCATACTTCAAAAAACACGGAATCCTTTACATTATCATGCCACTCATTTTCCCGTGGTAATAGTTGTTTTCCCGCGGTAAAAAATAGCCTATGTGTTATTCCGGGTTATACTCTACCTGTATTTCAAATTTCATCCAAATCGGTAAAGCTTTTTGAGCGTGAAGAGGTAACAAACATACATACACACACACACAAACTCTCAGATTTATTATATTAGTATGGATTCACATACTTGAGATGGCCAATTTTTGTAAGAAACTATCTACATTTTTACACCCAACAACATATAATAAGTACAGAACAGGAACTTGCGCTCTAAATATGGCTTAGTGGTATCCTCCTCAATGATAGAGAGTATGAGATCACATAGTAACGCCGCAAAAATCTATTATAAACTCCTAATAACATAGGTATCTAAACAAAGTGGTCAGCATTTAGAAACAAATTAAAATACTCGCTCACGCACAGTCAAGCCCAAGCCCAGGCTGGGTTAGACAGTTTGGACTTTGGACCGTTCTTATACCACGCGCATAAAATTCACATTGGCGGTTCAAGTGTCTAACTGAACGTGAGCTTGACTGAAGAGCTATGAAAAGGTGTATCTATAATGGATAAAGCCTCGAATGAGATTATCCACAAGAAAACCAAAGTAACGGGCTGTCTGGAAGTGTAGCAAGCTGAAGGGGCAGTTTTGGCTGGTCACGTCTGTCGTAAAACCGATGGACAGTGGAGAAAGCTGGTTCTCGATTGTAGGCCAGAAGACGGCTAGTACTAGAACGGCGTACTCTGGGGAGAGTCGTATGTCCAGCAGTGGACTCTCTCTCTCTCTCTCTCTTTTCGTGTGGGACACCGAGTCGTCCAACAACCCGATGAACCCTGGTGTCAGAGTTTTTCAACCGCCTACTACCACTAGTAGGCCTCTGACATGGTTGTGTTACGACCGCCGTCTAGGTAGTGGACTGCAATAAGCTGATGTATGTAGGTACCTTTGCGAGTTGATAAATGATTTCTTCGAGTGTGTATTCAGTGTAAAGAGTGTCCGCGGCTTTCAGCTTCTCCATCATTTCCTCGTATTCCTCTTCGGTAATGATCGGGCCATCGCGGTCGTAGTCTGATGTACCTGCAATATCACAAATAGGTGAAGAAGGTTGGTAGGTATATGTAGAGGTATTATCAATACAAGGTATTAATAATACCCCTCTGAATACAATTAGGATGCATGCAGATAATGAAACTGATCACTTTTGCCCGAGGAATGTATGTCAGGCAATGAGAAAAAAAGACTTCCCATACAAAATCAAGATCAGCTGAAAAACGGGTCCTGAAAAGTTATTCCAAGGGAAAATGGTTTCAGTTTAATTGTCTGAATACACCCTATTACACCTTGTAAGTAGGTATCTGCAACTTGTTCTAATTAACCCCTACAGATGCCTATCAAAATCAGTGTCCCTCAAGCTGTAATCCTCACCTATGAAAACTTACCGAAAAGCAATTTTGGTTTTGTCAAAAAATAGTACTGAAATAGTGACAAATAGTGACATATGCAAGAAAATTAGTGACTTCATATTTCCCAAGATATGGCTATCGTTTGGTGAGGATTACAGATCGAGGCTCACGCTGTAATCCCAACTCTCGTGTGAGCAAACGGTGGGGTATTTTCACTTGGTCTACATTCCAAAAAATAGTGCCTAATTAGTGACTAATAGTGACAAAAGATGAGAAATTGTCGCTTTATAATTCCGAAGTTATAAAGGCATCTTGGTGAGGATTATACCTATAGCAATTTTTGCTGTAATCCTCACCTCATTTCTGCTAAACACTTAGGTCTTTTGACTCAAATTTAGTATCAAAAAATAGTGCTGAAATAGTGTTCTTAAACTGCATTGATATTTATTTAGTTTATGTAGTAGAAGCAATTAAAAAAACCGTAAGAACTTCTTCATACAAAATGGTCAGGTACAGTCGCGAACAATACTTCGTATTGTCGTACTTGAAGCTCAATACTGGTTTGTTATGTCGGTAGGAACGTAATCAAACAAATTTATTTCCTTCAAGTATTTTGTTTATATCTGACAGTACACAATATTTCTCAATCAGTCAGACGTGGCGATGATAACGACCGTATTTTTTGCGGCTGTTAACGCTCTGCCTAACCCGTAAGGGATAAAAGTGTGATATATGTTTGTATCTATGTAGTACATAAATAAATACAGGTACCTAACTTGTTTGGCAAAAATGGAACAAAAAACATATTTATGTGGTAAAATTCATTTAACTCATAAATAAATGAAAGTAAGTAGGTGAAATCTAATCAGTGACCGATAGCGAAAACCCAAGACGGGCTGGTGATAAGGAACAACTTTCCCCAAGGAACATAGGTCGAAACATGAAAAAAAATTTGACCTCCCGTACAAATTGCCGATCAGCTGATTTGGGTTATTCATATTAAAAGTTGTTCCTTATCACCAGCCCGTCCTGGGTTTTTGCTATCGGTCACTAAATAGATTTAACCCTATATAGTTAACGACGTTCGAGGCGAGGACTAATACTATAAGTACCTAATTATACCTAAATAATAATTTTTGTTATTTTCAAAACGTGCGTTTTAATTTTAATTTTTCATAATAATCGTAAGTGGCGTATTTGTTATTTAAGAAATTTTATATTTGAGTTGTCATAATACTCAATAACGCGTAACGTGATGAAACCAAAAAATACCACGCAGGCGAAGTGCATGCAATAATTTCACTATTGTCTACCCTCTCGCTCACACGCGCGGCGGTCAGTTTTCGAGGCTCGGCCAAACCGGTTTTGTTTAGCGGTGGCTAGAGCGGTGGCGCGACCAAACAGGGCTTTCAGAGTTAAGAGAATACGATGTGATAAATTAATGCGATGTGTTGATCTGAAAGATATTAGCATAAGTACATATAAATACTTTATTGTTATAAAACCGTTAAAAAGTTCAAGGCGTTGAAAAATATTTAACCAAAATACCTACTCATAAAATATACCAAAATAATGTCAGTGGCTCAACTCATGTTATAGTTAACACCTACATATATTGGCAGAAATGACATTACCTAAATTAAAGCAAAAATCAAGTCTGTATTCTACGAAGTATTGTTCGCGACTGTACCTGTACCATTTTGTATGGAGAAGTTCTTACGGTTTTTTTAATTGCTTCTACTACATAAACTAAATAAATATCAATGCAGTTTAAGAACACTATTTCAGCACTATTTTTTGATACTAAATTTGAGTCAAAATACCTAAGCGTTTAGCAGAAATGAGATGAGGATTACAGCAAAAATTGCTATAGGTATAATCCTCACCAAGATGCCTTTATAACTTCGGAATTATAAAGCGACAATTTCTCATCTTTTGTCACTATTAGTCACTAATTAGGCACTATTTTTTGGAATGTAGACCAAGTGAAAATACCCCACCGTTTGCTCACACGAGAGTTGGGATTACAGCGTGAGCCTCGATCTGTAATCCTCACCAAACGATAGCCATATCTTGGGAAATATGAAGTCACTAATTTTCTTGCATATGTCACTATTTGTCACTATTTCAGTACTATTTTTTGACAAAACCAAAATTGCTTTTCGGTAAGTTTTCATAGGTGAGGATTACAGCTTGAGGGACACTCAAAATCAGCCGGTTAATTCAAACTCGTATCAGTTGACTGAACCTGAAAATATTTAAAGGCATCAGTGAGATGAAGAGAGAGTTCCACAGATTTCTGATTGTGACATCATAAATCTTCTTTAAAACTTCTGTTTTGTCCCATAATTTAGCACGTCAGTATTTTCTGCTTGTACTTATCGGTTTTACTTATAGGCTGTACTTAAAGTTATCGCGGTATTACCATATTCGGTAGCGGTAGCGGTAAAGTAGATAACTACACGCATACTTAGGTACTCGTACCTTAATTCCTACAGCTTCGTCTTAGTCAACAGCCACAACAGTCCACTGCAGGACATGAGCCTCCCCTTAACGCAGGGTATTGCCATACTCAACACGTTTGTCAGCCAGATTAGTACTTAATCATGTTAAATTTATAATTAAGACGACCTTACCTTACATCCGCATTTAAGAGGTACGAGTATCCTTCCTTATTTAATCACAATCTAAGAAAAACACGTTAACAACATCAAACTCTCTCTGCTCTTGATGGATTGGGAAACTGATTCAGGCTAGTATGGATTTTCGACGAAATAAACCATTTAATGGGTATCAATTGAAGGAATTTCTAAAGGAACTTGGTGTTTAGAAAAGGAAAGTTCTCGTTTATTCATTTATACAGAACGTTCACTTTACAATAGAGGCAATCAAAAAAAAAATTGGTTTGTTAATATCCATGTAGGTTGATGTTGGTATCTACTACTAAGTTAAGTATCTCGGAAGTCACTAAGACAACAGTATTATATTTCTATAAATTTTAATTTTTCCATACATTTTTAGAAGTTTAATAACATGGGAACTAAAAAAACACGCGGAACAAATGGGCATGGGGGTGATTCGGATATAATATAAGGCATTCAAATGTCGTTGGGCGTTACTGTTCGGGCCAGCCTGTATTTTTTGTAATATAAACAAAGATCAAATAAAATATTAATAATGATGAAAATAACGCTCACCTATAATATTGCTCTGCAGCATAGGATCGAAGGTCCTCTTCACGGGCTCAGGCCGTAGTTCCGAAGACACCGGCAGCGAGGGGTAAGGAGACAGGTTGTTGCTCATCTCCCAGTTTTTGGAAGCTATGGCTCTGATGATGTCAGGGCTGTTCCCGAAAGGGAACGACTGCAGGGCAGGGTTGCGGTATTGGTTTTGGTACTCCTGGAATGGAAACATATAAGGTGTAAATAATTTGGCTGCAAAAATTTTGAGGAGTGAACCTTGAAACCATGAGAATGAACAATTTACCCCTAAGAACATTGGTTGAAATATGAAAAAATAAATCGATCTGGGCTGCAACACATTCTGTAGGAGAGGTCCGAATAATTTTTCATATTTTAAGCAATGCTATTTTACTTCCTGTAAGTATATTCAGAAAAAGTTTGAAAGGTAGCGATTTGGACCCCGTAGACTTAATACCGCTAGTGGCCGCTATCTGTTTTCTTGTGAGAATATGGTGTAGCAATCAAAGAGCATATATAACCACTTCTAGTAGCAATAAAAAAAAACCTAAGACACGACGGTCAAAATGTAATTGAATAAAGATAAAATCTTTAATGCAGCGCCCCCGTTGTACGCGTAACTCTCTAAGAACATGCACCAATCAATCCAAACTAGGGCATGTAAAATCGGAAGGTCCCCAAAACTGGTTTTGAGTTCCGATATTGGACGCTCAAAACCGGAATTCCGGTTTTAATTCCGGTATTGGTGTTTTTTTTTTTGAAAAATATACTAATACACATTTTTTTTTCAAATCGGCTTTTAAATCAAGTAGTTGTCACGAAACTAATTTATTAGCGTAAACTACAGTAACAAAACAATCTTGTACTATGTATTGTATGCAAATAATCAAGCATAAAGTGATGCACGCACATTCGTAATTAATTATAACATAACTATATATGTCTAATTCCAAGCTAAACTCCCGCAGTGGAAGCGATTTACACAGGTAAATTTCGAGCAAAATACCAGGAGTTCAACTGGAGGCAGACAATGGCTGCGTTACGCAGCGCTAAATAACATACGCTGCACAATATAGCAGCGCATACTATGAATTAAACGTGAACCTAAATCTATTTAACCTAATTAACTAAGTTGAGTGAAATTGGCAAATGATGTGTTCCAACCTTTACATAACTCAAGTCGGTAGTAAATACCGTCTGCCGATCTGGCGTTACGTCACACGTATTAGCACTAGATTATAAGTAAGTACCTCCAAATTATATCACCCCACGAATTCCGCAATTCGTACTAAGGAGTCACAATGATATGGTACAACAAATATGACTAAAGGGAACACACCATAAACAGTTTTATACTAAAACAACTAGATTTATCACTTACAGTTAACGCCGGTCCAAATGCATAAAATACCCAACGGAGAAAGGAAGTTCAGGGAATGGATCAAATGGGAATTCCGTGGGTACTTACAGGGCTGGGTGGAAAAGATATCGACACCCAGCATTCCACTACAGCCTTGGCGCGTTATTCACGTCAAACCACTCACAGCTTCTGTTCGTATTCCACTTTGATATTAGTCATTACGCGTGACCCAACCCGAATTTGGGCCGTACAAACGCGGGCCAAAATGGCCACCTGATGCCTATTCAACGCGACGCTCACGTGGAAGACGTCGAGACATCCAACAATCACTAAGCCTGGCATTCCAGTACAACCCAGGAGAAACGCAATAATACGATGCATCAACACGCGCGATCTCAAATTGAATCGTCCATTACACGCGGCATCACAAAACGCGTGGCGGGAAATCCGCACAATACGCGATACCCTCCTGTCCGAACGGTTTTGAGTGACTGAGTGCGGTGCAGAAATCACCGCTTGGCGCCTACCAGCGGCCCGCGCGCATGCCGCCCCCTCGCCCCGCGAGCGAGAAAGGGACAACATATGCCCAGAGCGATGCGTGCGAAATCGCGGCGCATTCATAGACCGTCATTAACCCCAGCATAGCAACGCTAAATTAAACATTCACCCGCCCTAGGCCGAATCCCTTAGGCCTATTCACTACTGGGGAGACGAGATAGCGTTGCTATTGCTCGCTTAAGAACTGAATCCCCTACCTGAACTGTCGCGACTCGAGGAGTGCCATCACTACCTGGGAACAAGTTGAGAATGCGCCCTCTGCGCCATCGCAGTGGCGGCAGGTTGGCATCCTTAACCAGAACGAGATCTCCGATGCGAGGGGGTTCAGTTCTGTCCGTCCACTTAAGGCGTTGCTGCAGAATGTGCAAATACTCAAGCGACCATCGCTTCCAAAAATTCTGAGACATTTGCTGCAGCAACTCATAACGCGTCAAACGATTGCTACTGACCTCTGTGTAGGGGTATTCTGGCAAGGCGTTAAGTGGTCGGCCAATTAAGAAATGCCCTGGTGTCAGGGCCTCCAGATCATTCGGATCTGAGCTAAGCGGACACAAAGGACGTGAATTGAGAACGGCCTCAATTTTACAAAACACGGTCGCTAGCTCCTCAAAGGTTAATATCGTTAAACCTATAACGCGCATCAAATGCGTCTTAGCGGACTTTACAACCGCTTCAAATATACCACCCCAGTGGGGGCATCCTGGTGGATCGAACACCCAGTTAATGCCCTGACGGGAGAGGCTCGTGCCGATAGCTTCCTCGTTTTCCGATAAAAACGTTATAATTTCTTTCATACATCGATCAGCGCCCTTAAAGTTGGTACCACAGTCCGACCTGATCAGCGCTGGTCGCCCTCTTCGCGACACAAATCTATCTAAAGCTGCTAAGAAAGCCTCCGTAGTGAGGTCGGCCACGAGTTCCAAGTGGACGGCCTTGGTTGCTAGGCACACAAACACGCACAAATACGCCTTGATTGACTTCGCGTTGCGAAGGCGTGATGCCTTTACCATAAAAGGCCCCGCAAAGTCCGTTCCCACACCCGCAAACGTCCAGGCTTCCGTCACCCGGTCCGGTGGGAGGTCTCCCATCTGAGGTTGCATTGTGGCTGCCTTCAACCGATAGCAAGGCAAGCACCGAAACACAATGCTCCGTACCGTACGTCGTCCAGACAAGATCCAAAACTCGCGCTGCAGAATAGCCAAAAGTGCATTGCAGCCCGCATGCGAGTTTTTCTGGTGACGATCCCTAACTATAAGTTCTACCAAAGGTCCCTTCTTTGGGAGTAACAGCGGATGCCGTGCTGAAAAGGGCAGGTTAGCGTTCCGAAGTCTACCTCCAACCCGGAGCATTCCATGCTCGTCCACGAACGGGTTGAGGCGCACAAGACCTCCCTTCAGCTTTCCACGGCCATCCCTGAGCAGCCTGGCCTCTTCCTCAAAATGTTCCGCCTGGACGACCCTAACCAATAAACTTAGAGCCGCATTCCGCTCCGCAGGCGAGAGGACAGGTGCCAAGTTCCGTTCTGCTTGAGGTTTTCTACAGTTGTTCACGAACCGTTTGATCCAACCTGTCACCCCTAGAAGTTTGTCGAGGGAGCTGTATCGTTCCAGCAAGAAAGCCGCACTAGGCTTAGGTACGATCTGCCCTACGTTCACTCGCAAACCTCGATCAGGTGGCCCAAGCGGCGACCCGCACTCATTGTATGGCCATCTCTCAGGTGACTCAGTCAGCCACTGAGGTCCCCACCACAGTGAGTGACCTACCAAATCAGGGGCCCTACATCCCCGTGAGGCGCAGTCCGCTGGGTTCTGTTCTCCCGGTACGTGTCTCCATACCAACGGAGTTTCCGATCCTTTAATCTGTGACACCCGATTTGCCACGAAAACCTCAAGAGTATGTACCGACGTCTGTAACCAGCACAGAACTATCCTACTGTCGGTCCATGCGTACACCGTTTCATCCAAATTGATGGTACCGCGTAGATTACTAGCGACATGATGTAGCAAGCGCGTGAGAAGCGCTGCTCCCGCCAATTCCAACTTTGGAATGGTCCATCTTGTCCTAACCGGAGCCACCTTACTCTTGGCCATAACTAGACGCACGTCTACAGTTCCCGTTGAACTGACTGTCCGCAAATAGACAGCTGCCGCGTACCCTCGCTCCGAGGCATCACAAAACCCATGTAGGGTAGCCTTACATCCCACCGATGGGAGCAACTTGCGAGGTATGGCGATGCGTACGATCCCTGGTAAGGTGGTCACAAACTTGGTCCAATCATTCAACAGCTCTCCGGAGAGCTGGTCGTCCCAACCCAAGTTTGCTATCCACAACCTTTGCAAGAAGCACTTCGCCATGAACGTCACCGGTGCGATCCACCCGTTAGGATCGAAAGTTCTGGCGATCGTCGATAATACCGAACGCTTCGTCCAAGTCTTCTGCAACAGGTCTGGCTCGATCTGATACGTAAAGACATCATGCGTTGGCCTATTTTGCACCCCTAGGATGCTCAACGTATTTGGATTGTCCGGGTTCTCGAAAAGGTGCGGGTCCTGCTGGAACTCACCTGGCAACCCGGCCAGGAGCTCTGGACAGCTGGACAGCCATTTCCGCAACTCATAACCTCCTGATTCCATGATCGCGATCAGCTCGTCTCGTAGTAGCAGTGCTTGTTGCACGCTATCTGCACCCGTGCAGATGTCATCCACGTAGACGTCGCGATCCAGTACTGCTGCGGCTCGAGGGAATCTTACCCTTTCCTGTGCGGCCAACTCTCGCAGCGTGCGTACTGCCAAAAACGGACTTGGCTTCAGACCATACGTTACCGTGTTAAGCTCATAAGTGACCATCGGCTCGTCAGGGCTCTCACGCCACAAAATCAGCTGGTACCGACGGTCATCCGGGTGTATAATTGTTTGGCGAAACATCATTTTGACGTCTGCGACGAACGCTACTTGGTGCAACCGAAAATCTGTGAGGATGTCCACAATGTCCCGGTTCAACTTGGGACCCGCGTGCAGACACTGGTTCACAGACACACCATTCAATGTAGGAGCAGAACCGTCAAACACTACCCGTATCTTCGCCTCCGGTGACTTCAAAACAGCCAGGTGTGGTATATAGTAATGCTCGACACACCTCCAATCTATGCTGGACACCGACATGTGGCCTAACTCTAGGTACTCCCTCATGAATTCGATATACTTCTGCCGAAGTGCTGCATCTCGCTTCATCTTTCTCTCCATAGCCAGTAGTCTCCGTTCCGCGATCTGTCGCGAACTACCTAAGGAGGGGCGGTTTGGGAGAAATGGCAGCCTGGTAACAAACCTACCTGACGAACTTCGTGCAGTGTTGTTCTGATAGAACAGCTCGCACTCGTCATCCTCTGGCTTCCGTCTATCCGCTGTGGGTGGCTCCTCAGACTCCCAAAACCTCTGCAGCACCTCCGACAACACACTACCATAGAGTACCGTATCGCCCTCTGGTAGGTCCTGAGGTCTCCAAACTGGGCCAAAAATAACATACCCCCCTGTGGTATCAACGGCCACTAAACCAGTTTGCTGAAGTACCCGTTTTCTGCCACACTGAGGACGTCTGACCCGAGGAGAACGTCCACCGTACCAGGAGTATCAAATTCAGGATCAGCTAACTCTAAGCCTGTGGTTAACCCTCGTACCGTTGACGGTAACCGAACCTGAGGAAGTTTCCCTACCACTTCATCCAGCACCACTGCTGAGGCATGATAGCTGACCCCTGTACCTGTATTACCTAATGTGAACTCGAAGTTCACCTGACCCCGAACGTCAGGCACATCTACACCTCCAATACCTACAGCCCCATCCGTTGTGGGCCTTATATTTAAGCGTAGCCTACTCACCAGCTTACTAGATACAATACAACCCTGAGCCCCTGTATCTAACAAGGCTCTTACCTGTATGCTGCGGCCACCGTATCCCCATACCCAAATCATTGCCGTAGGCAACAATACCGTAATTGGCCGGGGGGCCGAAGCTGGCGTGTAGGCGGCGATTACCTAGCAGGAACCTAAGCGCGGAGTGTCCGCGTCCTGCGGGGGGGTCCCCTCTCTCCGTACACCTTCGAGTGGGTCCCACTCCTGCTGATAGGGACCTCTGGTCCTGTACGCCATGGCTGGCAGCCTATAGTAACCCTGCGGCAGGCGCGCGTACCGTGGATGCGCCTGTAGCCGCGGGTGCTCAGCCAAGGGGAGAGGCATGCGTGGGTCATGAGACCTCACCATGTTGTTCAGTCCCGCCGAGTACTGCATGTACTGGCCCTGGTATTGGCACCCGCCCGTAGCATCACGTATCTGTGATGGGTGCCCCTGACCTTGGACCTGTGACCACCTACCCTGTCCCGGCACCTGCTGCCGAGGTGGTGACTGTCTCGCGCGTGGTGAAGGGGGCATCACCTGCTGATGTCCCTGGCCTCGTCCCTGAAACCCTGGTGGAAGAGGACTCCTCCTTGGAGGGGGTGGGGAGCGTTGCTCCCGTCTAGGTAGGGCAGACTCCGTCCGCTGACCCGCGTCAGCTCTGCCTCCGTAATCTCCGCTGCGGTTCATGCATAGGAGCTGATGGTGGGCACCCTGGCAGTACCTGCAGTTGGTGCTTGATGGGCACTCTCGCACCTGATGCGGCCCCATACACCTAAAGCACCAACGCCGTTGCTGCACCACACCACGACGTTTCTGCACCCGCTGTGCAGCGAACTCCTCACACGCAGTCACCTGATGCCCCGCCTCTCTGCAGTAGGCACACCTCGTTTCCAAATTAGCGACATTGTATCGCCTGGGTGGCCTACTCTTACCGTCTCGCGCCTGTGCACCCGGCCGTTCCGGGCGGCGAGCGGCCGCAGACTCCGCGTGAGGCGACTCTCCAAATTGGGCATCTACCCGCCTGCACTCGGCCTCGAGGAAGGACTTGAGCTCCTCGAAGGTCGGGAGGTAATCAGATGTCTTACCTCCGTGTGACTGTTCAAAACGAGCGGCCATGTCGCTCGGCAGGCGGCGCAACAACGTGTGGACCAGGATATAATCATAGCCTGACACCGGCATCCCCTGTCTCTCAAGAGCGTTCACTGCAACGCAGACAGGGTTGAGGACCTTGGCCCTGAGGTCCGTCCCTCGTGTGATGGTCGGCACGGTGAGCCACTATTCCAGGAGTTGGTCAATCATGAGACGTTTGTTGCTGTATCTCTCGATCAGCAAACCGCGAGCCGTCTCGTAACTTGCATCATCGACTGGTAGATGCTTTACCAGCTCATGGGGCTCACCTTGCAGCTTGGCCATCAATTGTGCCATTTTATATGCCGGCTGCAAGTCAGTGCGGTTATGAATCACACTGTCAAACAGATCCTGGAATCGGGTCCAATCCGTGTAGTCCCCGTGGAAGATCGGAATCGCCACAGCCGGCAGGGGCACTTGCACCCCCGGTCCCCGTGGACCATGGGGTGGGTCCGGCTCCCCAGCCCTACGCCTGGTGATCACAGCAGCCGCCTGCTGGATCTCCTGCCCTATCTCCAGGCACTGGGTCACATTCGCCCGGACCGTAAGTTTGACCTCCTCATCAGGCGTCCCATCAAATAACTCCTCGCATCCAGTGAGGCAATCCAACACCTCCGCGACCCGTTCGTCAATCCGTTGCGCACAAGCGATGAGTGCGTCCTCTCGGTCCCCGCGACCGACCATCGCCTGCTTAGTCGCGAACCAAATTAGGTGCGTTCTAATTTTTGCCTGAAGCTGTGTAATTGTGGGAGCCATGGTACCAACTCAAAGTAACACCGAACCTTACAATAAAAAAAATAGACAATCGGCCCTGATCCTACCGTTAGGATATCCGCACAGGGTAAACACAACGATAATAACAAGCAATTCACTAATTGATTGGCCCTGATCCTACCGATAGGATATTCTACACAGGGCACACACTACAATCACAATAAATATATTTTTTTTTTATGTAGGTAGATTAAAAATCTTATACTAAAATAATCTTAAATCTAGTGGTTTTCTGAACCACGCTCTGCTACCAAAAATTGTCTAATTCCAAGCTAAACTCCCGCAGTGGAAGCGATTTACACAGGTAAATTTCGAGCAAAATACCAGGAGTTCAACTGGAGGCAGACAATGGCTGCGTTACGCAGCGCTAAATAACATACGCTGCACAATATAGCAGCGCATACTATGAATTAAACGTGAACCTAAATCTATTTAACCTAATTAACTAAGTTGAGTGAAATTGGCAAATGATGTGTTCCAACCTTTACATAACTCAAGTCGGTAGTAAATACCGTCTGCCGATCTGGCGTTACGTCACACGTATTAGCACTAGATTATAAGTAAGTACCTCCAAATTATATCACCCCACGAATTCCGCAATTCGTACTAAGGAGTCACAATGATATGGTACAACAAATATGACTAAAGGGAACACACCATAAACAGTTTTATACTAAAACAACTAGATTTATCACTTACAGTTAACGCCGGTCCAAATGCATAAAATACCCAACGGAGAAAGGAAGTTCAGGGAATGGATCAAATGGGAATTCCGTGGGTACTTACAGGGCTGGGTGGAAAAGATATCGACACCCAGCATTCCACTACAGCCTTGGCGCGTTATTCACGTCAAACCACTCACAGCTTCTGTTCGTATTCCACTTTGATATTAGTCATTACGCGTGACCCAACCCGAATTTGGGCCGTACAAACGCGGGCCAAAATGGCCACCTGATGCCTATTCAACGCGACGCTCACGTGGAAGACGTCGAGACATCCAACAATCACTAAGCCTGGCATTCCAGTACAACCCAGGAGAAACGCAATAATACGATGCATCAACACGCGCGATCTCAAATTGAATCGTCCATTACACGCGGCATCACAAAACGCGTGGCGGGAAATCCGCACAATACGCGATACCCTCCTGTCCGAACGGTTTTGAGTGACTGAGTGCGGTGCAGAAATCACCGCTTGGCGCCTACCAGCGGCCCGCGCGCATGCCGCCCCCTCGCCCCGCGAGCGAGAAAGGGACAACATATGCCCAGAGCGATGCGTGCGAAATCGCGGCGCATTCATAGACCGTCATTAACCCCAGCATAGCAACGCTAAATTAAACAATATATTAAATTCTTCTAAAATGGTAATAATTAAAACAAACGAGGAACTTGCTTAGTATATTAAATGAGATCAAATCAGATACTTCTTCTAGGCATATATACTACTTTTTATAAGATAAAATATTACGAGTAATCACCAAAAACAAAAACAATCATATTTAATGTATGCAAAATAATTCAAGCATAGCATACTCGTACAAGTAAGTAGGTCATCATAATAAAATAACTTAAGATTCTTTTTCGAAAATGATTGCGCGAAAATGAACGCGGCGCACACGGCTCAGTAGTGTAGGTAGTTATTTTTTTCCCGACAAAAACGTGCCACCGCGAGGGGTGCTACGAAAGTACCGAGCGCGGATGGTAGAAAAATGCATGTTTTTCAATTATTTGTTTTAGGAATTATCGAAATTATACCAAAACAATTTTGTTTTTTCAATTTCTCAAAACCGGTTTTACGATATTGAATCTGCCAAAACCGGAATTAAAATATCGGAAAAATCGGTCCGATATTCCGGACTTACGATATTCCGGAATTCCGGGGAGCTAAATGGTGACATTCGTTTGCACAAACATACACTTCTTACATGCTGGCACTTCAATTGGTATATTAATGTTTCTCTGTCTCTTTCAGTCTAATGTTATCACGGTTTCAACAATGGAGATAGAGAAACAAACAGGCCAAGTGAAGTTCCAGCATCACCCAAAACACATATACCATATATCATACTAGGTATATAAAAAAACTATTACGTTAAAGTACCTACTTCCTCCATTTACTTATCTTTAGAAAAGGAAAAGAAGTGAAAGGATATAAGTATAATCGGTCGTTTCAAATAAAAAAAGCTATTAACAAATACATTTAAAAGTTATTTACTAAGTTCCTTTAACCGCATTAAATTCCGCGTCCCTTTTAATAAAAAATAATCTCTAAAAACTTTTCAAGTAGGTACCATTTTTCCGTTATTGTTCCTTTTATTATTCTTTCTTGTCCTGAAAGTACTAACTAGATTAACCCATCAGACTGAGTGGGCAAGCCTGAAAAAGTTATGTTCCATTGGGAAGGAAGTCTGGGAATTTTGTTGTAATTAATAAAATTTCATGGAAAATTTACAGGGTTCGTAGAACAGATTATTATGAGTAATAGTGTGCAGTAATATGACAATTAATTTCACGTGAAGTATTAACAGTAACTCAATAAATTAACATGCAGGCAACATGACGAATAAGAATCGTAGGTATTACGAGTAAGTACAATTTATCCAGATTACTATCTAAGCTGTAGCTGTTTGCTACGCTCGTAGTAGAGCTACACTAGGCGCTACGTACGTACATACTCTATTCCCAAACGCGTATTGAAGGTTTAAGATAATAAGTTGGAAACATTATCTATACCCGAACGAACAATTATTGTATACTTATGTTATGTATTATACTATGGTCCAGTGGTTTCACCCGCTGCTAATCGTTTTCCCGCGAGAAAAAGACCTTTTCCCGGCATGAATTATAAGTACAATCCTTCCTTTTGAATAATTCTGTCTAATAAAGAAAACCGCATCAAAATTCGTTTGAGTATTTTTATAGATCTAAGCATACATAGAGACACGGGAAGCGACTTGATTTTATACTGTTTAGTGCTATAGCTATGTTTCTGTGAAATTTGACTCAATTCAGTGCAAGTTAGCTTTTGGCCTTTTCGTCTTCCGCAAGGTTTATAAACTAATGAATAGCTTAAACTCTGTAGGTGGTGTTTACGTTGGTACTTCAGAACTTAAGCTAACTTGTGCTTACTAAGTTTGAGATAGTTTGTATTATCTCAACGTCGCCAGGCTGGACGTTTTCTTAGGGAAGGGCAAGTCTGATGTATTTGTATTTAAAGGAGCCATCTATAGAGATTTGTAAGATATTTCACATTTACTTTCATATTCTTGAAGCTGGGGCTATAGGTACCTCCATATATAAGTCTTATCTTACTTAAATCTTATTTCTTTATTAATGTATCTATTGTTGATATTTAAGTGTATACTTACTGTACTTTAGCAAGATTTGAACATTTCACGTACGGTGGAACAAAACTACAAAGCTCATTTTGTTAAATGTTACGGAACATAAGTTAGACGGTTCTTAAACCATTATAAAGAAAAACACTTCAGGATTTTTGCACTCACAGCGGTAAACAGAAATATCACAGTCATACTTTAACCTTCTCCAGGAAATACACTCTCGTCTCATAAAAGTTTAAAGCTTGACGACTAAAACAGCTTTAAAAAGGAAATTTATTGTTTCTTTACCCCAAATAAGGCGTAGTTTTCACCAGGTGGGTTTCACAATGGGCTATTAAAGCGTTTATAGATCTCTTATCTTTGATTGCTACGTCCGGGTCAACGATAGTGCCGATGTTAAAAGGCTTGACCTCATGACCTAGTTGCGTTAAATAAGTTTCAATAACACCTATTTTCGATATATGTGCAGATTGGTCTTTAAGTCGTATCAGGATTTAATTTTGATTACTCAGTGCTCTATAATTTTGATTTAGTCGCTGTATAGAGACAAGTGGCCGCATGTTGCCGGCTTAGAATAGCACGACCCCATTTTTACTTGTGGGTGTCATATTAGGGCGACTCAAGGGTAAATCCAGGGAATGAGCAGCAGCGTTGTGAATACTATTATGTATAAATAACTAAAAACAAACCGCATTCCATTTGCTAACAGATACAAAATAGACCGAATTTTAAGGGACTGTCAAGGAGAGGTCCCCCCACCCACTACTTCCCAAAAAACTCAAATCAAATAAAAGCTAGGACCACCCCCCACAAAGTCCAACCCTAGCAGTAGACTGCTTTGGCTGTTGAACTTGAAGATAGGGATAAGGGTGAGTTGGAATAGCAACACCCCATTTCTTGCTCGTGGGAGTCGTAAGAAGCGATTACGGGACTCGAGGGTGTGTATTGCAATTTTAGGCGATAGGCTGACAACCAGTCACTATGGCGATACACAATTTTCCGAATGACCCTCAAATGTGTCAGACGTGGCGTAAATGTCTGTTTTGTGCGGCCGTTTATGCTCTGCCTACCCCGCTAGGGATCATAGGCGTGATATGTGTATGTATGTATGTTATATTATTCTAAGCTTCAGCCACGTACGGTCACAAACACGCGCAGGAATAACAAGTCTCGTACGCATAGTAATTCCATATGAAGAAAAGCTCTTTCTTTCACAATAGACTGTTCACTTAGTCTTTTTCATTATTCGTATTTACACTGTCTGTTAAGAATCTCTATTTGAATGTTTAACAGACAGATTAGTTCAATAAACCCTTATTTATGTGGGTAAAGATTATATCGTCAGCTGTCGGTGTAATGAAATAGATAAGTACAGCAAAAGGCCATTAATCTTTATTTGCAGCAAGCAGTTTGAGTCGAAAGTCTGCGCCACAAGTTTTATAAAAATGGCTTCGTTTAAGAAGAAGTTGAACGGAATATTCTTGGTGCCTACGATATTTACGCATGTATTTCTTTGAATTGTGAATACCAAATCTTTTAAAACTCTTCCCGTGTTAGGTACTTGCAAAGTTTTCGAGTGCGAGCAGGATTTGAACCTGCGACTTTCGCATTACTAGTGGCGACGCCTCTTCCATCTGGGCTACCGCAGCTCATTCCTGGCCCGCCAATTTTGCAAGTGTATTTTAATGCCAGTAACGCGTGGCATGGCTCCATCTACCGAGTTAGTTTTGCAACTAATACTCGGCGACTAATTCTATCTTTACAGATTGAATGTAGTCTAAGCGATGAAAACCCGCGATAAATTGAATACCTTTTGAAACGTTCCCGTGTTAGGTATAGAATTTTTGAAAACTTGCAAAGTTTTCGAGTGCGGGCAGGAATTGAACCTGCGACTTTCGCATAACTAGTGGCGACGCCTCTTCCATCTGGGCTACCGCAGCTCATTCCTGGCCCGCCAATTTTGCAAGTGTATTTTCTCTTCTTCTTACAACAGGACCTACACGCGCCATGAATTGCAGCTTATGTGTCACTTATATTTATTATTTAATTATTTAATTGTCTATCGTCATGTTTAATTAATTAATTACACTAATTGCGATTGGTTGTAACTGTTAGCAATTAAGTTGACTTAATGAATTGAATTGAATTAGTTGAGAGTGTTTTGCTATGAAAGCAATCCGGACCTAACGATACTGAGATTTGTGATATCCACGATATAAATGACAACCTCTGACAGTCGTAATTTAGATGCAGCAATGACGTGTGCCTTAGTATCCGGTTTGTGTGGGATTTTGTAATGTTCTGTTGTTGTGTTTTTTTAAGGCGACAAGCTGACAACCTGTCACTATAGTGACACACGATTTTTCTGAAACTGCCCTCAAAAATTTGTCAGACGTGGCGCTAGCGGCCGAATTTTTTCGGCCGTTAACGCTCTGCCTACCCCGCAAGAGATGGAGGCGTGATATGTGTATTTTGTTCTTTCGTTTGACAACAGGATCCAGCCAAACACCACCCACCTACTTCTTGCCCCGCGGGCGTTCTATGAGTTATCTGGTTGGCCTATAGTCAATGCCTAATAGCACGTTGATACCATGCTCCTGCTCCTGCCGCTGTCGCAAATATTGTCCGAAATACTTCCGCGGAAGTATCAACGCGAGTAAATGTTCACACATTGCCGTTATACTCTTTTCGCACCAGTATGAGCGAGAAAGTGATACATACCACACGCGTTTGTGCTGCCGTTCCTTTGATTCACGCACGAAACCCCGACAATCGAGGGAGCACGGGAAGTAGCAACGGCATGATGAGTAGCAGCGCGAGTAACCTGTTCACATATTCGAGCTGCCCTCTTCCCTATTTCCCTGCCCATATTGGGATTATGTGAACGTGCTATAAGAGATTTAGAATTGTTACCCTGGCATTAGCTTGTTCCAACAGCATGGTCTTCAGTTTTTCCGCTGCGTTCTGCTGCGCGTTCTCCTCAGCAGCTCGCTGCGCGAAGTGAGCCCGCAGGTAGTCGATGTTGAACTTGATCTCTTGCAGGAACGCGATTGCTTCTTCTTTCGACATCTACAGATGAAAGAAAAACTACTTAAATGGCAAACTTGCAAACGATAACGGTAGTACTAGTACACAAATTATGTAGGTAAATGCCTGTTCAAATCTGGAGGGATTCCGCTGGGAAGCGGTAATAGTCACGCGGTATCCGGCGTGGTATTTGTACAGCATTTCCGGCGGTCGCGGTTTTGTACCCAGAGCTATCCGTTTAGATTGGAACAGGCCTGTGTAAGTATTTATTTAATTAAATTATGGTTAAAAAAATCTTAACAAAAGCCAATATGGACACCTCTCAAACCAAATATATAAGGCTTAAATCTTATGTTAAAGTAAAAATAAGTAAAAAGGTCACCGCCAAGTACCTTAGCCTCTAAAGACTCAAAAATACTCGTAGCTAAATTTGTTTGATCTTATGAATGATGATAATTTAAGATCATTAAGCAATTTTGTACCAAGGCTAAAACGTGATTCGTAAGTACCTGAGTAAATTACTAAGCTGAAAAGGCCAAAAGGGAATAAAAGTTTCCAGAGCCTATCCTTGAATGGGACATAAACAGGATACATATTTACTATGTTAGTAGGTTTGTAAACAAGAGCCCCTGGTGACTACCTTCACGTGTTAGCCTAATATCAAGGTTACCTTAATGTAAGATTAATAAGGCAAAGTTAATTTTAGGGTACTTTACCCAGATGGTCGAAACGGGACCCTATTACTGAGACTCGTTTGTCTATCTCAAAAATCGTGATGGTAAGAGTATTGAAAATTTCACAGATAATGTATTTCTGTTGCCGTTATAACAACAAATACTAAAAATTTGAGAAATTAAAATTAAGGGGGCTACCGTACAAAACGTATTTAAATTCGTTTTTATCTGTAATAGTTCAGAGGCTTTATCTCATAAACAGTAGTAGTTAGACAGTTTAAATTTTCACAGAACATTTATTACTATTGCCGCTTCAAAAAAAAATAATCATAAAACTGAATAAAATAAATATTGAACGGGGCTCCCATACAAGAAACGTGATTTTTTATACATAATGGTACGGAGCCTTTCGTGCGCGAGTCCGACTCGCACCAGGCAGATTTTTATCGCGCAATTTTGCTAGTAAAATATGAAAACGTGGATATACATATATAGCAAATCTCATTTTCTTTAGAACCCAACACTAGGCCAATACAGAATATTTATTTTTAGTAAATGTGGTTATACATCGGTGGTTTACAATTAAATAGTCACACACATTCAACCAATATGAAATTAATTGGTATACAAATATAAATAGAGAGAGGAGAGCCTAATAATTTAAAGTATAGTTAGTCTCAATAATAATTATAATAACAATGCTTAGTCCAACATAATTGACAAAAATAAAAACAATTAATTAGAGATTTAAAACAATAATAAATTACAAAGTCATTTTATGTCAGAGGAATACAATACATTTTAGAAATAATATTATTTAAACGTCACAACACAAAACATGAAATTGACAAAATTAGCGACCTTTACACATCATAAATTCTTGAACACTGTAGTAACATCCCTCACACAATAATTCAAACAAACCAGTTTTAAATCTAGGTAAAGGCAACTCTTTAATACTGTCCGGTAGTTTATTAAAAAGTTTAATGGACATATAATAGCAGTTCCTTTGGTAGCCAGTCGTGGAGCATGAAGGTGCTATTAATCGGTTAGGGTATCTTGTAGAAAATTTACAAATGTCATTCCTACGTGTATAACTTTTTAGGTTAGTTTTAACAAACACGCAAATTTCAAATATATACAACGATGGTAGCGGCAGAAGTTTTAATTTTTTAAACAGTGGTCTACAAGAAATCATAGGCCCCACAACACACATGGCTCTAATGCATTTCTTTTGCATCAAAAACACACGATCAGCGTCCACGGAATTCCCCCACAAGACCAATCCATATCTAAGTGTAGAGCAAACGTAACCATGGTAGGCTATTAGCGCTGTCTCTCGATTACAAATTTCTGTTAGCCGGTATAGCGCGTAGGCAAATCTGTTAATTTTGCTACAAAGGACAGATACATGCTCCTTCCATGTTAATTTTTGGTCAAAGTGAATGCCAAGAAATTTTGCTGTCGTACACTCACCGATTAGTTCATCGTTATATTTTACAGTTAGGCTTTGCTTTCTTCCATTATGATTAAAGAATTGTAAATATTTTGTTTTAGACAAATTCACAGATAAGTTATTATGTTTAAGCCATTTAATTACATTGTTAATGGTATTATTGATTTCATTTTCATAACTTGTATTAGGATTTTTATTGATAATAATTGAAATGTCATCAGCGAAAAGCGTACATCGATACTGTGTTATTGAAGGCAAGTCATTTATGTATAAGATTAACAACAAGGGGCCAAGTATACTGCCCTGCGGCACTCCATAGTTATTTTTACAGTAATCAGATTGATAAGGTGTCAGCTGTAATGATTTATCTAATTTAGTAATTTCTGCTTTCTGAACTCTATCACTAAGATAAGATTGAATCCAGTCATATGCATGACCACGTACTCCGTACGTCTCTAGCTTTTTTAAAAGTATTTTATGGCAAACGTAATCAAAGGCTCTACTAAGATCAAATAAGACCACTGATACAGGAGTACGCTTATCAACAAAGGAGGCTAGATGTTGTATAATTTGATAGCATGCTGCCGATGTAGATTTGCCCTTTTGAAACCCATATTGTTCGGGACATATGATTTCAAATTTATTGCAGAATGATTCTAATCGTTTATGGAACACCTTTTCAAAAACTTTTGATATAACCGGAATTAAAGTAATCGGTCTATAGTTACCTATGTCACCTCGCTCTCCTGCCTTGTAAAGTGGTTTTACTATCGAAAATTTCAGTGAAGACGGGAATATGCCCGTAGAGAAAGACAAATTTATTAAGTAAGCTAATACAAGTGAGAGTTCATTTATGCATAACTTAATAATTTTTGTAGATATCTCATCATAACCTGTAGAACCAGTGTTATTTAATGATTTTTGTTTTTTTTTTTTTTTGTTTTTTTTTATTTTTTTTTTTATTAATGATGGGTTTGCTCTTGACTCTAGTCTAGGTCATAGGACAGAGACAGAGTCTAAGATGGAGCGAGCTCACCCAGAAGAAGCCTGTTAAGGCACTGGCACTCCCACACACTGACGGAACGCAGCAAGCTACTTGGCGCCAGACTTCGGTGGGATGGTGAGGAGCCGCCTGGCTCGCTTTTTTTTTTTTTTTGATTTTTTTGATTTGCCAAGCCAACAACAACTTAAGAACTAAACTTTAGCTGAAGTTTAATCTGGCTTCGGAACTTCAACTGATTATAGAACTGGTCAACTCGTTATACAATGGTGGTTTACCTAAGAGGCGCTTTCTTCAATGTGACTATGTGAATGGAGCCATGCAAATAAATACTGATTTTTTATAAATTTGTCGTTTGATGCCGGCTTACCCCAATTTTAGCTGTGGATAAATATCGCTTGCTCGCTATTTACAGAGGGATAAATTCATTCAAGGAAAAAACTCTGACAACAGGGTGTATCGGGTCGTTCGTCGACTCGGTGACCCACACGAAAAGAAGAAGAAAGGAATGGGCGTTTCCTGTAAAGCAACGTCTTGCGCTGCGCTCGCCAATACGCCTGCCAAGCGCGGCGAGTATTGAAAAAGAGGAAGGGGCAAATCCAGCACTGCTGTAAATATTATGTCTTTTATAAAACTTGTTGTTTGTGTATAAATACTCACCATACCCTCCTGCAAAAACTCTTCAATGGCCGCAGTGACGCCCTGCTCGTCTCCAGTCCAGAATACGTACTCCGCCATATCCAGGGGCGAGTATTGGACCCCGGCGTAAGAAGCGTAGTGGTCCATCTGTTGGGCAATATTTCATGTATGAAAAAAAGAAGTTTAAAAAAAAATTTGGATCGGCCTGACTGAACTGAACTGACTGTGGAGTACCGTCCTGCTACTGTGAGTGCAAAATAAACCATAAAATATTTAACGTATTTTCATTCTGTTTTCTTTCAGTATATCTTAAGTAAGTTTGGACGAAGTAAGAAATAAGTAGGTATTTACGTATACATGTATACTAGTACTTACGTATAGGCAAGTATAAGTTAGGTTAGGTTTAATTCGTGCTAATATACAGCGCTTTTTCTCTACCACCCGAAGTTGCCATGTTGTGAATGCTGCACTACCATAATAAGGTCGTTTTGTAGTACTTGCTGTTATTTAGTGTGCATTCTCTGTTTTGTGCTATAAATAAGGTTTTTAATATTATATGCTAAGTTAAATATTTTGCTGCGCTGTTGGAGCGATTCGCTCGCCGCTCACGATCGCTACTGGCATACGAAAACAATTGAATGGAATTCGATAAACAATTTACGAGAAAGTTGTCCTGTCCTGCCTTTCCTTTGTCAGGAAATTCAAAACAGTTTTTTATTTTACCGAAACCAACAGCTATGTACCTATATTAGTTCAAAAAAAATTACGTCCGATGTGGTGCAGTGGTAGTAGTGTGACTGCCTGCGGCGCAAAGGTTCCGGGTTTGATTCCCGGGGGATCATTCATGAAGTTAATATTATCACTTTGTGAATTTGTTTCCAGGCGGCCGACCCACCTGATTGTCCGTAACAAAGAAGGTAACGTGCTTCAGAGAGCACGTTAAGCCGCCAGTCCCGGGTGGTCGTTACAAAATCATGTCAGAGGCCTACTAGTAGTAGAAGGCGATTGTAAAATTCTGTGACCAGGGTTCATCGGGTCGTCCGTCGAGTCGGTGTCCCACACGAAAATAAGAAGCTCAAAAAATAAAACCTTGCTCTGGGCCGGATCTACCGTGGAAAAAGTGCTTTAGATGCCAGCCTGCTTGTATTCAGAATATTTCGGTATTTTCCTCTACAAGTCTTGTGAACCATGTAAACGTACTGTACTTATGAATAAGTAAAGCGAGCTGTACCTAAGGATTTCTTCTCTGTTAGAGAAAATAATCACGTTTAAGATTGTACCTAACATTTTGCAGGTAAAAGGTTAGTACTATTATATATTCAGTGGTAAAAGTAAGCCTAATAATACTTTTAAAATAAGAAGTTTGTTTTGCGTTATACCTCTAGCGAAGAAGCGAGAAAAGTATCTTGAGCAAAGTAAGAAGTTCAACATTATTATCCAGTACTTATTTACCTATTTCTACCGACCTAATATAATATTCTCCGCAGTTAGGAGTAAAAATTTATATTCGTTAACTTGAAGACCAACAAACTCCAACTCCATCAAACTTGCTGAAACCAATTAAGATTTTTCTATGATTAATTACCGACGCTTTGGAATAAGACGGTTTTCGATTGACGTATCCAATTTAGCTGGTAATAGGCAGAATCGTAAATGTAAAGTGAAAACACCACAGTAGGATTCCAAAAGCCAGTATAACTGTAGTGTTACCACAAGTTTAACTTACAAAAGGGTCAACAAACACGATTTTTACTAAATGTATTTTTGTATTTGTATATTAGTTACTAAGTACACATGTTTTAGACGTGGACAGTTGGGTACCAACGTTGCAAGCGCGAAACATTGTCCCATTTCTACATGTGTATGTCGCAGGAATATGGTAAAATCAGGAAGTCGTCGATTTCTTAGGATTTTGAAAACAATGCAGAATAACTCGAAAAAATCGTATTAGTACCTACTTGATTCTACCAACGTCCTAAACAAATATAGGAATTCGTCCAAATCACTAGGATTTTGCCGAATTACTAAAGTTGTTGAAGGCATATGGCGAAACGGGTTTGAAAAGTAACTTTTTTCCAATTAAATGTCGTCATGAATATTTATGAGTTCATTTTAATTGTTATTTCATGTTTAACAAAGAGACAGCAACTTACAAATGACAAAATCATTAATTTAGATTAGAATTAATCCATAAAAATCCGAGCATTGAAATAAAAAAAAACGAAATTTGGCTGATTCAGTTATTTTGCCTTTTCACTGCGACACATAATTTCACCGTTGCTTTTGCACGTGGCCACCACACTAGCACTGAATTAACAGTATAATAAGTAGAAACTAGAAATAAGTACATGCTCTAGTACCAACTGTTTCTGAGTGGTATAGTCTAATGCCGCGTTCACACACTCTAGCTATAGCCATAGTGGGCAGCGCAAGCATGTTGACAGGTTACTCGCGTTGCTACTCGTCATGCCGCTGCCACTTCCCGTGCTCCCTAGATTGTCGATTTTTCGTGCGAAAGTCAAAGGAACGGCAGTACAAGCGCCAGTGGAATTGCTATCTCGCTCACTCGTATTGCTGCAAGAAGAGTATGACAGTAGTGTGTAGCATAGTGTGAAAGTAGCATAAGAATACTGCCGTCCCCAGTCTACTTAGGGTGTTTTTCAAAATTCGTCGTAGAGTTTTTAGCTTTGGGTGAATATTTGCCGACCTCAGTGAACCGTAGCAGACATTCCCGAAGACGCTACTCGAAAACGTTTCTCTTTCTCTCTCTCATTTTTCGTGTGGGACACCGAGTCATCCATTGACACGATGAACCCTTGTTTATCTTTATCACCATAGCATAAAGCAATATTATTACAATATTATATTTGGATAGTATTATGTTTTTCAGGATGCTTTTGAAACATCTCAGATTCTTCTATTTTTATTTTACTGTACCATACTGGCAAGCTATCAGCCGGTTTATCTACTTTATGAGTTTGCTAGTTGGTCGTAAAAATAATACTTCTTATTTCGCGACTGTAAAACTTGACCTCCTCCCTTGTTTGTTATCGTTTTCAAAACAAAGTATCGTATTACTACTCTTTTTTTGTTCCAATTAGTAAACCAACAACACAAGTAATTAATAATAATTTTTAAAATTAATACATACGTAGTGCCCGTGGCCCGAATAGTAACGTCCAAAGACAAAATTTCAATGCCTTATTCTGAGGGGTATCCGAATCACTCCTACCTATGTATGTTTTGTAGTTTCCGAATTATAGGAATACTTATCCTTTATTGAAATCAAAAGATCTAAAATCGTATTCACGTCGTAGAAACCAGCTATAAAACTGTAATGCATGCATAACCTAAAAACTAAGCAATGTATTTAGATGAAATTTGTTATGGTGATAGCTAAATGTCCTAATCAACATCTATGATAACTTTTTCAGTATCCGAGGGTCTTGATTAACTGACGTGGAATACGAAAAGCACAGCTAAACTATAAGAGATACGAAAATGGCTCTATGGCAAAATTTGTTTAGCATGATGTGGCGCTTTATTGGCACATAAGGTACAGTCCTTAGCGATACGAAGTTCTCGGTTATAAGCTGGTTTAAATCGTTAAATAACGATTGGTCCTAAACTCGTAAAAGACAAGTGCCACATATTCTACGTCATACTTTTTATATCCGAGTTAACTCCTGAAAGGTATAATTTATTTGATATGATACCCAAGGTACGTATACTGCTTTACCTATCAAATAAGAAGTAGGTGAAATAAAGCTAATATGCAGTAATAAATATTAAAGAGTAAGCAAAAGCAACGCGGAACTTTTTTATGTGGGTAACAAAAGTTTAATTCTGGTCATGAAACTATATGAATATTTTACTGTTTTTGTCGAAATATTGAGCATTACTTTGACAAAAAGTAAAAATACAGGCAATTTTTTTTTTCATTTGTGATCACATACAACAGATGTGCCCAGCCCACTGCCATTTCAGTTTTCTGCTCTTCCAGACTATGTCCGTTAGGTCTTTTTGCGGATAGTCTCATTCCGGATTTTACCTATTATAGAGATAACTAGCATAGACCTTTCCATAGCTCTCTGAGGGACATGAAGCTGATGGGCCAGTTTTACTGTCAGATTCCACATCTCGGCTCCGTAGGTCATGACTGGTAGGACGCACTGATCGTACACCTTAAAATATATGACATGTATAATATAATTTTATAAGTATTTTACTAACATTGTGCACTATTTTCTTAGTAGTTACGAAGCAAGTCTGATTTTTATTGTTCTAATTTTAAATTATACTTTCTTTTTACGATGCCCTTTTTACAAACCCAATGCTAATTAACTAATTAGTGGCACCTACCGAGCATTTACTTATTGTAGTGTGCAAATTAGTCTACATTTATACCTATATATTTTAGTAGGTATATGTAGACGCCATTCGTAGAGTTTGTAGAAGCTAGAATTTGGAGAACCTAAACAAACACGAGTGCAACGCATACATACAACTGATGGAAACTGTAACTTACTAAGCTAACTGGAAACTAACCAGTTACATAAACAAAGTGTACGTACCAACTGCAAAAATACTGGATGATGTACTAATTGGAGGTAGAAAA
Source organism: Tuta absoluta (assembly GCA_027580185.1). Classification (NCBI taxonomy): domain Eukaryota; kingdom Metazoa; phylum Arthropoda; class Insecta; order Lepidoptera; family Gelechiidae; genus Tuta; species Tuta absoluta. The sequence goes on from JAQAHW010000004.1 coordinate 5,863,797, forward strand.
GTTTCGTGTTTGACTTGATTAAGTTTTTGTTTATAAAAAAATTCTACGAGTCTTTCGAAATTTGCAGAATCCAATAGTAGTATTTAAAACATTACATTCATCCCATCGTCTTTTAACAAATTTATATGACAATCGTCACAATTTGAACCTATTTCATCAAGTTACGTATAAGAGCTGGGTACCGACTTTTCTTATATTTTAGCTATTGTAATGTAAGCCATTGACAGTAAACTGTAATTCTATTATCACTATAATTTTCTATACTTCAAACTGTTAGTGGAATACTTAACGGCGAAAACCATCTAACTTATACTCTATTGAAACCAAACTGAGACGCTTTCCAAATTTCGGAATACGGCCCCGGTTGTATGCAGAACTACTAACTCACATTGTTCTTGGTCTCCTTATAGATATCCAGGAGTGCATTTAAGCGACCAAATTTGTGTTCATTTGAACGTACCCCACTGTTTGGTACTGCTGGAGCCTGACGTGGCCTGGAACTGGATTACTGGACTAACTTACATTGTTCTTGGTCTCCTTAGTGATATCTGCGTTGAAAGAACGTAGCGCAGCCGTGTGTCCAGGGTTAGGACTACTGGAACCCTACGTGGCCTGGAACTGGACTAACTTACATTGTTCTTAGTCTCCTTAGTGATATCTGCGTCGAAAGAACGTCGCGCAGCCGTGTGTCCAGGGTTGGGACTGCTGGAGCCTGACTTAGCCTGAAACTGGATTAACTTACATTGTTCTTGGTCTCCTTAGTGATATCTGCGTTGAAAGAACGTCGCGCAGCCGTGTGTCCAGGGTTTGGATTGCTGGAGCCCGATGTGGCTTGGACGAGGCGAGCAGCGCCGTGGAACACCTGATAGAAATTTAAAAGTGAGTATAGGTTTGTTGAATGTCTGGATAAAAATTATTCTAGGTTCGAAACACTCAGTATTTTTTTTTTCAATGGCAATTTTTTTCTGTACTTCTAGTTGTTACAAGAGGCAGATATTGGCCTCAATATGGTTTATAAATTCTCTTAACTTACCTTAAATTAGTTCTGTCACTTTTGTCAAATAGGTCAAGAAAAGGATAGGAGATATCTTAGTCATGTCACGTCTTATAATTTGACGCAAAATACGGCCTATCTGTCGAAATAAGGCGACGATGAAAACAGTGGCGAGTAAATTGAGTAGCAATTGCGAATTACTCATTGACATTTTTAAACATGACAGGACTTAATGGACATCTCCTGTCCCTCTCTAAACCTTTTTGACGGAAAATGACAGCACTAATTTAGGGTGAGAGAATTGACATCTCGAATTGAGGGCATTCTTTAGATGAAATTACTTTAGTGCTAGAGAAATGGATAAAATGATTCTATTACAGACTTGTTGGCAATAATATCACAACATAAGAGCTGAGAGTTCAGACATTTAGTTCACTCACAATTCATGAGCTGCACAACGTATCTTGCATTAGTAAAAGGCACTTTGCACTTATCAAAGGTCTACCACAGAAGAAAATACCTCTACATAATATTACAAACTTTCAAAGAACAACCCACAGAAAATGGATAAGTATCAAAATTATACCTAAAGGAATGTATCGACAATGATTACATGGAATGTTCAAAAATGCAGGGCTTTTTAAAAGAGTTTCAAGTTAGCTGGGATAAATAGATAATCGCAAATTTAATAAATATTTTCCTTGAGTAAGTTTTTATCAATAAAATCCTGGCTCGCGACCACCATCCCACCGAAGTCTGGCGCCAAGTGGATTGCTGCGTTCCGTCAGTGTGTGGGAGTGCCAGTGCCTTCACAGGCTTCTTCTGGGTGAGCTCGCTCCATCTAAGACTCTGTCTCTGTCCTATTACCTAGACTAGAGTCAAGAGCAAACCCATCATTAATAAAAAAAAAAACTCTATTGATTCCTTTTTTAAGATAATGTAAGTAGGTTAATGTATTATTATTCTTTGGCGTTGGTAGTGCTATTTGGTAAATCAAAATAACTTCATGACTTTCTGTAGTAGTTTATACGTGTACAATCTGAAAAGTAGCTTGAAGAGTAGATTTAAGTTCGTAATTTGTAGTAACAACGTAACCAGGGAAATTAAGTTTGAATAATGTATCAAGGGAAGTTTCTACTGTACAGACGAACAAGTTTTATTCAAAATGTAACCTAACTAAACGACTTTGTAGTATGTACAATATATTGTTGGCAACAATGTTTCCGCATAATACCTACGCTAACTTTGAGATATGACTTTGTTTCCTGAATTATTTCATGCATATTGCATTTTTCTATATCTGTCTCTGTCTTAGAGTTTTGTTTTTTCTTGCGCATTCTTTTAAGCTTACAAAAACCTGATCACCGAATATTTGCTGCACGTTTTTGCAGTACGCATTAATGTATGAACAACTTTGTGCACTACCATTCAAACGCCATTTGTGATTATATTAAACAATTACCTACTTTACCCAAATCGTCACATACAATGCTACGCTGCTACGCCGTAGTAAAAGTCTACGAAAAAAGATTAATCAACATTTTATTGAATCCACACTAATATTATAAATCTGAGAAATTGTGTGTGTATGTATGTTTGTTACCTCTTCACGCCCAAACGGCTTGACCGATTTGGAAATTTGGAACACAGGTAGAGTATAACCTGGAATAACACAAAGACTACTTTTTACCGCAGGAAAACAACTATTACTAAGGGAAAATGAGTGGCAGCGGGTGAGACCGCTGGGCGGAAATCAAGTAGTTTTATAAATCAAGTTACCTTAGGAGTCTGTTCATCAGCACCAGGCGCGGTGGTGGTAGCATCAACGACTGCCACCTGGCCTCCATGTTGAATCACTACTTTGTGCACGCCTTCGGAAGGCACGTCCAGCTTCGTCTGCGAGTGTAAGTCAGGTTTCTCTCCGGGCACCGCGTCGGCTGTTGCGTGTTGTTCTAGCCTAGAAACCAGCTCGCCGTTGGACTGTACTGAATCTGTGGAAAAAAGTTAAAAATATAGCGATTGTTGCTGGACTCTGGACTGAGATGAATATATTTATTCCCCTGATCCACCTATTCCTACTGGCCTATCCCACCTAGGAGGGAAAAACGGAATATTATTCTTCTTCTCGCTACTAGGGGGATACATCTTCCACAAAGTTTAACAATAAGGTATATAGTCCGAAAGAAAAGTATTCAGTTAAAAGAATTATGGAATAAGTTTATTGAAAATTTAAATAAACATATAAACAGTACCTACTTCCCTGATATTTTAGAGGGTGTAAGTGACAGGTTGACAAAAGCTTTTAAGCACAATTTAACAGTCGTGAGTATTTTCAAAATTTTCAATTTTGTTTTCTGCCAATCTGTCCCTCATACCCTGTATACACTTAAATTGTTATTATAAAGATTGATCAATTTTACTAACGTGTTGAATATTTTACGCATTAATAGGTTCTCTATATCTATAGTATTGTGTTTTACTCTTGGGAACAAGAACACTTTTTATTTGAAGAAAATGTTAGGAATTAATTTCGTTTTATAGAAAAACATATATTTAAGAAAATCATTTGGAAGTAACCTACTAGATATTTAGTAGGTGAAAGTATGTAGTTACTTATTTTGTATTTAAGCCTATATGATGTACATAGCAGCCCTAAGATAAACTTTACTCAAATTCCTACATACTGCTGAGTTCATTAATCATGAAATATGACAAATTTTTTACTGCTGTTCATAAAATATGTGATATGACGAGTACCTGTTACGAACGCTTTTATAATAAAAGTTGAATGAAGTTGTATCACCTAAGTCTCTTGTGGATTACGTATTTAAATAGGTACTATAAGTTGGTTGCAAATAACAATAGTATCGATTAATTTAAGTGGGTACCAGTTACCATTCAAACTATCAACATATACTGGTTCTGTATAATAACTGAATGAAGAACCACAATAAATTGTACTTTTACAACTGATAGTATCATCAGCAGCACATTAACCCACCCGTTTAAGGGATCAACCTATTGTGGTTTTGCCTATCAACTGTATGGAAAACCAATTTCAGTTGATCCCTCAAAGGGGAAGATTGTTGTGCTGTACCTCTAATTTTTTTGCGTGATATGATGAATAAACTAATGCTACAAAAAATACATAGCTAGGTAATGTTGTACCTATTCTACTCAAAATTGGCCAAACTTGTAAATTTTTATTTGCATATCTTTATGCACAAAAATGTACATGAGCGGACTTAACATCAAAGGCGTTTGCTCCCAGTCTATACTGGGGCCAAGACAGGTGCATTTAACACATTAAAGAAATAAGGGCTTGAAAATATATAAATCAATATTATATACCTACGTATAATAAAAATAAACAATAAATACTACAAATACGCCTATGCCTAGCCTCAGCTCGTCTAAAGGCTAAAAATTACATATCATGAAACTTTAGGACTAATAAAGGGTACATATACCTATCTTGATAGTATTTTTAGACGGATTTTCCTTAAGGAAAGTTGTTGTGCTTCATCCCTTAAAATATTTGCAGCTAGTTTTACTCTCTGTGTAGTTCGCACTATATAAATCTTAACTCAATAATTACTCGAGTATCTCAGGGACCACGAGCTCCCATATGGAGCCCTTAATTCCAAGTCGATATACGCCAGCCTCGATTTATTAAGCCCTTGGTGTGGTTAAGTGGATTCATCCCGTTAATAACGTTACACTGGAGGCAATATTGATTGTGCCTTGTATGATATCATTTCAAGGTATTGGACACGTAAAAAGACGAATTATCTGCAGCATGTTGAGTTACAATATCAGGGATAAAATTATTAAAAATACAACACATCACGCCTTTATCCCTTGCGGGGTTGGCAGAGTGTTATCGGCCGTAAATTACGGTCGCCATCGCAACTTCTGAAATATATTTGAGTTCCAGTTCTGTTAACACTATAGTGAAGGTTGTCAGCCTGTCGCCTATATTTTGTAATAGACATAAAACCCTTGAGTCCCTTGGTCGCCTATTACGTACGACACCGCTGGATAGAAATGGAGTAATGCTATTCTAAGCCATCATCACACGGATAAAAATTAACATACAGTTATTATGAGTAAAATAATACTTTAATAAATGTATATCTTTCATACATCGCCATCCAGCCCTAAACTAAGTAAGGCTTGTGCTATGGGTAATAGATAGCTGATATTTTTATAATAAGTCGTATAATGGGTGAAACTTTAATAGTATCCGATACCGAAAACTCAGGACGGCCGGTAATAAGTTTACCCAAGGAACAAAAGGTCGAAATATGAAAAAGCAAATTGGGCTTCACCTACAAAATGTTCCAGCCTACACAGACAATTTGTATAGCTGACCAAAAATTTGCATATTTCGATGTATGTTCCCCTGGCAAAGGTGGTTTCATATCTTCAGCCCGCCCTGAGTTTTCAGTATCGGTCACTTGTAAAATTTCACCCGATACAGGTGACGATCAAAGACAAAAATTGAATACCTTTTACTGAGGGTTATCCGAAGCACATAAATACCCGGGGTATCTGAATGTTCCGAAATTTTTTGTAAATTCCGAGTTAAGTTGTATTTTTTCTTCTTCTTTTTATTTCAGTAATAAGGTTATTCGAGCAATTGTTTCTGTTGCATAATCTTCATGATTTGTACATTCTAGCGTTAAAAAAAAAGAAAAATAGCCTCCCAGTAGAATTTTCTCCATACAACTTTAAAAGGTTAATTGCTCGGAAACAAAAAATCGCGGCGCATTCATGGAGATGATTCGGATACCCCTCAGTATAAGGCATTTAAGTTTTGTCTTTGGACGTCACGATTTGGGCCACCAAGTTTTTTTTTAACAGAAATACATACAATACATAAAAAACACTTAACAAATAATAATTATATTTAAATAACTTAAGTACAAATACTTGTGCTGTTTGGGGATCACTTTATAGAAGTATTTTTATTTATGTGAACACCTACTGAAACGAAAATAAGACATTGAAGAATAAAACTACTGAAATATACGCGTTTTCGGACCTAAAATAGCACAACACCTATTACAACTCGAGTTTTGTTGAAATATAGAAGTAATTAAACAAGTACATAAAGGTTTTACTCATACAATATACATTGAAGTCGTATCTAACCCAAGGCAAGTGAGAAGTTTTGATCCTTTATACAACTTGCACGGTCCAGAATCTCCATTCTTATATTCTATTTTTATTCTCGAAATGAAAACGAGAAACCGGAAACTTTCTCGGAAAGTTTCCGTTTTATTACAAATTCTGCTTTTATTGAAAACTTTCTATAGAAAACGAATCCTGTTTTTTTACTCGAAGGTTCTTAGAAATATAACTTTCTGAGCATTTTATTTTCGCATCACGTCACATGCCACAGTCGTTAAAAAATTATGGCCTACCTACGAACTGTGTATGAAGCAATGTATAAAGAGGTACAGCATGAAATTAAAACAGGTAATACGTTGTTACAAATAGCATAAAATGGGGTGAACTCGGTATGCTAAGATGGTCGATTTCAAGAAAAATCTCAAAACCATTTCGAGAATCATACTTTATTTAAAAAGTCTACTAATTGAAATAATTCTTCTTGTTTCTCTATTTTTTGGATGGATTACATTACAAAATAGAAAATAGAATGGAGATTCTGAGGCTTGCAATATTAGAATAAAAAGAAAATGTAGTAATACTTGGATATTTAATTAAATATATTTACTCTCGATGACCTTCGTATGACGCCTTATAACCAGAACATGAATAAATGCTTTTGCCTTTTTTTGTTAAACAAAAACAATATGTTCGTTATTTATATTTCGTCTTGTCTGTAATTAACTTTTTCTTTGTGCATTTAACACTTTACCAAAAATTATAAAATCACGTCTTCAAAACTTCAATAAATATAATATAATTTCGATTAAATAAGTTTCTTAAAATGATTTATATTTTCGAAACAAAGCATTAAAAAAACTGATCCGGCAAACGCAATTGGAAATTGGAATGGCCACGTGAATCCATACCCATTCACCCGGAATGTTGTTGTATGTTGTTTTGTGATCGGAGTGACTATTTTCGCCTTTGTGTATTGCTGTGTAAACACAACGTTCTATTTTCATCCGTAAAAATCGGATAAATTAATAATAGTCGCTCACCAGTAGTAATTTAGTAAGTGGTAACAGCAGACGATAGAGACCTAACATGTTGAGTTGTATCTGTAAAGTGTTTGATTCAGGGTTCGTTACAAAGATTGTGTAAATTATAACAGAAGACTTCACTTTTGGTCTATTATAGGGAAATCTCCTTCTTCTTTTCGTGTGGGACAGCGAGACATCCAATGACCCGATAAACCCTGGTTTCAGGGAAATAAGACTTCTAGTAGACACTTACCCAATCTGTGGAATTCCACATGTTCACTCGTCAGCGCCGCTTCCTTGCTGTCTTCAGCTAAAAACAAGAAATAAGTCGTTTAAGATATAAATCTATGTTTTAATGTAATGTTCTAAAATAGAACGAACATGCAACATATTTAGTTCGATATAAAATAGTAGCTAGATGCCTATCGTGCTAAGTAGGTAAGTATACTCCCTAACTGAGCCCTAACCCTCGTTATTTTATGGCTGGTCTCGAAATATGTGTCAAGGTTTGCTTTCTTCGTAGGAACACATGTTGTTAAAGTGTAGCTTATTTTATATTTCTGGTATGTAGGCCATGATGAAGGTAAGCAAGACCTAGAAGCGATTATAGCGACTCTAAGACTTACTCGTACACTTCACGATATTATGTATCTTAAAAACTTGATCAAATGATGGGGCTAGATGGCGCTGTGAATTATCCAGGATATTTTAATAATTAAAAAACGCATATAATGAAACAACAAGTAATTTTTAAAGGGGTGGTGATCAAATTATGAAAACATATATTGAGTTGCAAAGTAAAACCATCTTTCTGTGTGGATTTTAAAATGGACGTATATTTTTTTTCTTATAAGTTGTTTGTAATTATCATCAGCCCAGCCGCCATTGATTTATTTGTGAGTGATATGCTTTTTTGTAATTTGGTTACATGAATGATTAATAATCCAAGATTATCTGCGACAATACCGATAAATTGTATGACCAATGGCACAAAGGCTACTTTTTCGTTCGATCGGGTTTTAAAGATTTACTCTTTTTTTATTTCTAACTATGAAGTTGAAGCGCTGACTAGGGTACGATAAATTGTCATCCAATTGTCAATAATCTGCTCCCGTTAACATCAGTTTATTTCTAAGACAAGGAAAAATCTTGACGTAAATTACAGTCAACTTCAAATATCTTGAACATTTCTGCCTGTCATATTAAATCTGGAACACCCCGGGACGACCGTTATGTGTCAAAAACTTTGTATTTGTGTTAAATGTTTTGGGATCCAACCATGTCCTTTTGTGCCACAGAATAACATTGGTTTTTCTACTTTTGAAGTAAACGTTAGTAAGGCTGAAATAGTTTTTATTAATCTTAGAAAAATTCAACCAGAAAAGTATCAAAAATTATTATTACACTTCTGCTACGAGTAACATTCAAAATAGGCTCATTAAACTTATTGACGTTTATGGTATGTACAAGTTCATAAAGTAACAAAATGATATTATATTTTGTCGCCAATCTGGCACGATATCACGCAAATAGTGACGTAATTTGGAAAATGATAATACTCAATAAACCAATCTATAGCAGTCAAGCTCACGTGCGGTTAGATACTCAAACTGCCAATGTAAGTCTTATGCGCGCGGCATAAGAACAGTCCAAAGTCCAAACTGTCTAACCCAGCCTGATCTTGACTGTACCTACCTACGGGATGTAAGGCATAACCTATGAATACTGATAGGGTGCATACAGACCATGCAATTCAACAATTTTTCCCTGGGAACATATGCTCTAAATGAATAAATAAGTAAATGACTAAAATAATCGCACTCCAATACAAAATCCCGATCAGCTGACTACCTTTCCTATGGGAATTTAAAAAAAAATATGTTACGTGAAATATCCTATTAGTAAGTTGATCAGTTTCATAGTTTTAATGCACCCTATCAGTATTCGGAGGGCCTTACACCCTGTATATTCTTGTAACAAAGTTCAATCTATTCCCTAAATAGATTTTGGTAAACGATTTCTTCATTAAGTTTGCTGGTTACGACACGAGTAAATTGCTTGGTATAGGTAATAAACCAAACTAATATCTATATACCGGGTGTAAGAGCCGGTATCGCAAAATCTTTGCAGGATTCAATATGTCAAAAAACGACAAAAGAACTACTTATCACAAAAAGTCAGCAGATGGTGTATTAGGTAAGGGATTTTGGTTGTCTATTCTCGTTTGCCAACAATTATCTCGTCATTTCATGATTGCAAATTCTTCGCTACACTGTCCCTTAGACCCCGTTAGACGTAGTTGAGCTAATATGGCAAACTTTCAACTAAAATTGATAAGGTATCTCGTGGGAAATAAGTACCGGATTTAAAAAGTAAGAGTCGATTCAAGATCAATAATAAGCCACCTCTATAGATGATGGATGTATTGTGGAGTAGGCTGAGCGTAAACGGCCATAAAAAGCGGGTACATTCACCACGTCTGACAAACATTTGATGGTCTTTCGAAAATTGTGTATCACCATAGTGACAGTTTGTCAGCCCATCGCCAAAAATTGCAATACACATGTAACCATCGAGTCCCTTACTCGCCTCTTACAAAACCCACGGGAAATAAATGGGGTGATGCTATTCTAAGCCGCCATAACTCCGAAAAATATGACACCTGTTGGGATATAAGAACCTACCGGAATAAAAAAAAAGTAAGAGTCGTTTCAAATTCAACAATAAGCCACCTCTAAAGTAGATCCCCTGAGTCAAACAGCTAGCAGTTATCTACAAAGTCGCTCCTCCTTGAATGGACGACATTATCTCACTTATTCATTCATTAATTCATTCAGTCCGCTCGCTCGCAACGTTCTTGGCCCTGACTGGAGTTATATTACATTCATTCGCTAGACAAAACGGTTATTCGTTTTAATTTGAGATAACTTTCGTTCTAGAACTACCTTAACTATAATTTTGCTTCTCGCGATAACTTTCTTTCGTCTTATCGAGGACAAAACTGGTTATAATAATATAACTAAATATAGTTATAAAGGTGGTTTCTCTTTTTTTGTCGAAAAGAGAAAGAGAGAGGTGGTGTAAACCATATTTCTTTACCTGATTTCAGTTTCTCCAACTGCTCCACAGGAACATCCTGAGAAAAAAAAAGTCAAACTGATTAAATTATTACTACATACTATGTAAGGGACAGCGAATACTGATAGGGTGTATTCGGACTATGAAACTGAATAACTACCCATATATATTTTTTCAGGATTCGTAAATTTTTCTAACTTCCCATCGTAAATGATTCAGCTGATTGTGATTCCGTTTGGGAGGTCAATTTTTTTGTCTTTTCCTGTCATATGTTTCTAGGGGAAAGTTGTTCAGTTCCATGGACTGTATGCACCCTATCAGTATTCAAAGGGCTATCCCTTACACTCCGTATAAATAAATAAAATAAATTGTATACTGACGTTCTCATTTGTTCAAAAAGTAACCTAGTTTTAAAACTCGTTTGGTTTTTTCTTTATTAAAACGCATTAGCATTGGTTTATTAAGGCTGAAAGCTCTGGGAATTCAAAATTTAGTACATTGAGTCTGTATTAAAATGTCTCTACTATTTTCACAGACACTCAAGGTCTTCAGTCTACTTAATAAAACTACAGTATTGCTAGAGTAAAAATATTTTGACTCAAAATTTATAGAAGGTCTGTTACAAAAATAACACTGACATAACCCTTTGTTCTCTCTGCGGTCTGGCTATTACCATAAAATATTCGGTACTACCCCTGAAACCTATTACTCCAAAGTCCTTTAAATACTCATCAGATGTTTACAATTCAACTATATCGCTTCTAATTTCAGAAACTTGTGTGATTGTCGCGCAATATACCGCACGATCGTGACGCAAGATGAAAGCGCACGAGTGGCGACAAGGTACAACGACCACAGAACCTACTAGACGTCTCATGAATGTCTTAACAAGCAGAAGTGGCTGGTATGAGGGTAATGTGAGCATGTTGATTGGCCAGTTTGCTTCATCTCATAAATCAACACAAAAGAACTACATCTAGAATATAGATCTGTGTATTATCAAACTACAGGCTACAATTTTACAGGTGAAATTCGATGTTTATTGCGCAGTCGGTTAGCCATTATGACAGAATATTAACCACGCAATCTACTAAGAATTTCACCTGTAAACTTGTAGCCTGTAGTTTTATAATATAGGATACTGATGTTTTGCCGCCAGAAAGCATTCGTCTAGCAGGCTGTGTGGTCGTTCACAGGGTATTTGTGAAACAGGTCGCTCGTGCAAGAGACAAGATGGCTTCGAGAAGTAAGACAGCATTAGCATATTTAGCGTCTTAGAGTACGCGTCTCGAATAATGAACGGCGAAGATTGTTTGCAATCTGTTGATGGTGGTAAAACACGGTTTAAAATAACCCTTAGTCTTGTTGTTGCTCGCTATACAAGGATTAAGAGGCAATCAAGTTGAAAGGCTTAGTGAAGTTGAGTTTAAAACGCCTCCCTTGCTCTGCACTCATCACCTTAAATGTCATACCTCGATTAAAAAGTTATTTTTAAAAAATGCGCGAGCCGAGATTGAAATACAGAAACTTAAGCTTATTTACATATTGCCGTTTTAGTAATAAACGGGTTTTAGTTACACATACAACTGTAAACTAATGCAGCATTCTGTAAATAATTTTCAGAATCTGTACTGCAATCTTGGCTCGCGGATTTTCAATAAATTAACTTTTTATTTTTATCGAGAAATGAGTATTGAAGTGATGAAGGCGGTACCTTGCCTAGAGAGGCGTTTTATTAAAAATTCCGAGGTTAAGGTGTGCGATAACTAAAACTTTTTTTGTGATAAAGATTTTGGTACAACAAGCTATTTCTCAATAATAAAAATCTATCGACATCAGTCTATTAATATGTATATTTTGAATGGCGTATCATCATACGGTATTTACAAGATATTGTAATTCAGAAAAACTTACAGTATTTTTATGTTGTTCTTGTGCGTCACTGCTACCTGTAAAAAAAAAATAATCAAATTAGTTTATGAACTACAAAGGTTACAAATAATATTATAAGGAAAATTTATAAGTAACACAAGTACTAATGGTTCAAAATGTAGATAAATGACGTAAGTATCCCACATTGTAAGTAACGTGATCAGTCAATCAATCACACACCCTACCAAAAAGCAATCTAGAGATAGGTCTGCAAAACTGGTTTTGCATACAGTTTATAAGAACAATCAGAGTAAGGGGTAGGTCGACGTGCTTTTGATGTACAATGCCGTTCACGACACGGAAATTAAAGCCAAGACTGGAACTGCTTCCCTGCAGCGCGTGTAGTGTCACCGCCAAGACGGTTCTCACACGCAACGCATGTTTCCCGGTGTCTAAGTAAATCAGATTTTTTAAGACTCCTACTTCTACGGAAGGAACGAAATTCAAATGAAATTCGGAAGTCATGTCAAAGAGTATATTATAGAGGTGTCACCATTTCATATAATGTTAGTCTAACTGGTACTGATACAATACTTGACGACCAATGGTAGTGCGACTGCCTGCGGCGCAAAGGTTCCGGGTTCGATTCACGGTGGACTACTCACAAAGTTGATATTATAACTTGGAAGGAATATTAACCTACATTATATTATAAGGACCATATTTTGAAATAAGCTGAACCATTCGCCAAGACTTAGCTGAACGCATAGTATCCATTAATTATGAACTCTATAAACTGTACTGTCTGTTTGTTATTCTTCCACTTTCTGTACATGAAAAGAATTCATCTAAAAATAAGGGCTAAATCAGTTCACAAAACACTTATCTTCATAACATCTCAAATCATATTTACAACTTTTTAGTTTAACGTTATTACAGAAGAAGCAAAGTCATTAAACTAAATAAAGCCAACTTATTACTTCAGGTTTAAAAATGCAAGTGGCCAGTATCATGTTACGCACTTTGCCTGAACATATTTTTGTTTCGTTTTTGTCCATCCTGGTATTGTAAATTTTTTTGCAAACTTCGACATTAAGAAACTTTTTTTGGATATTTCTTTGCCATTTTCATCATTGCGTGCACCTTAAGCGCAACTAATACTGTTAAATTTAAATTTCAATTTTAAACGTTTATTGCATAAACCAGTATACATATGTAAGTTCAAAATATAAATAGCAAAAACCAATAAGCGACGGCCATTATATATTCGAGTATGATATTATGATATGATAGCGGTCGCATTCTCGCACCGTTCATTAGTTTTTGAACAATATTTTGTTGACCATCAGACATACACAGAGCCGCATGCCTTAAAATTTTCAAACCTTCGAACACCTTTTACAATCTTTTTCCTTTAATCACCGACACCAGTTGAATTGCTTAATTGTTAAAAATTATCATACATTTTGGTGATATCTATTAAAGTAACTAAGAAAATTTTTAAAATCGAAGGTGCTTCTAATTATTTTTTTGACTAAGGTTTTTAATCCATTCCTATCTGGATAATCTTGTATTTTTTGGTCTTGAAATTGGTATTTTTAGAAAAGGGATTTATAGCCCTATACAAAGTTTGGTATATTTCGGTGTTACCAACGAACCAGGGTGACCACAACCTCATAATACCTATAATGATACCCTCGACCTTCCCGAAATGATGAGTACCTACCTACCTGGAAATTAATTTTAACATTAGTATTGGCATTTTGTTCGGTGACACTCTAGGACTTTCCAGCTAGGTATGAGTCTAGAACCCAGTGTTACCCTAGCATGAACATCTTGACCCAGTGCCACTCTAGAACCTTTCTATCCCATAACACTAAAAACCTTCCGAATCAATTGATCCCACTCTTGAACTGAAATCTGACAAAAATCTTTTACTACATAAATAATACTTTTGTATACTAGGTACGCAAGTTGCAAGAGATATGGGCGTGATAATGTGTATGTATGTATGTACGTAAGTACATGTACATAATTATTATACTTGCTTTCTTATAATTTGTCCTAAAACTGTGGTTGGTGGTAACCGTATGCGCAGCGCTCCATATATACAATTAAAAATTTCCCCCGCGGTTAAAAAACTGCTTTTGTGCTGCCGTGCCGCCGTCTAGTGTTGCATATAAATCGAACCTAACTACTTCATTCTAATTTGCACTAACAACCACGTCATCCTATTATTTGATCGTAAAAATATTTTTAATACCTACGTCTAATCGGTTCATATTTTGCGTTTCGTTCGATGTATCAATCAACGTAGTATTGACATTGGCAAAATTATCCATAGCGGATAGAATGCCGTTGTTGTAGATAGTTGATATATTTTACGGCAAAATTCTAGCTACAATAATTTTTCACAATCAAAATATTGAACAAATGTACAGTGTGTCGCGTCTGCATCATATTCCGTTTATCTATGATCAATTCCACGTCAGTTTTGACAGCAGAGGAAACACATCAAAACAAAAACCTTTTATTCCCAAGGAAAGCAGCCGGAAACAGTAAGTGTTTTGCTAAATTTCTTAAAAACTAAGTTGTTTTGTCAAAAAATAACCGCCCTGGCGGGTTCAACGTGAAATTGCCATTAATAATCATACTAAGATCAATACAGTTCGATTAGCACTGGCGGAGGAAATCTCTTACGCCACGCTTCATCACTGAAAAATAGAGGTAACTTCAAATTTTAATTTCTCCGTAATTAAATATAAAATGAGATTTTGCGCTGCCCTGGCTTATTCCTCATATCTTGAAGATTAAAAAACAAAATTTTGTTGACAGTGATGTGCCTTAGATTATGTACAAAATGCATTCTCGTAGCTCCTTTTCACCTCACTTCATGGAAGTAGGCCCGTTAAGAAGGTGGCGAAATCCTATACAAAAACCGGATAATCATGACACAAGTCTCCTCAGCAGATGACAGCTATCATAGGTTGTCACATGTATGGTGTCTGCCACGAACCGAGATATCGTCCGGTGCGTCTGAGATTCACTCTTCATATATACTTCAGTCACGATCGCAATTCTAGATATGTCAACTCACGTGGAAAATATTTGATATCTGTGACAGCATCCTAGTAGCTTCTAAACTTTTTATAATCCACACTAATATTATAAATGCGAAAGTAACTCTGTCTGTCTGTCTGCTACGCTTTCACGGCCAAACCGCTAAACCGATCTTCATGAAACTTGGCACAGAGATTGCTAGCATACCGAGAACGGACATAGGCTACTTTTTATCACTATTCGAGGGTCTGGAGTACAGATGTAGACCACCAGGTGTACCACCAGGAGCCCAGCTAAACTATTAGAGATACAGGCATGGTTCCAAAACAAAAGTTGTTCAGTATGAAGGGCCGCTTCTTTTCACAAGGACATTGAGGATCTGGAGTACCTTATGTAGACCACCAGGTGTACCACCAGGAGCCCAGCTAAACTATAAGAGATACAGGCATGGTTCTCAAACAATAGTTGTTCATTATGATGGGCCGCTTCTTTTCACAAGAACATTGAGGATCTGGAGTACCTTATGTAGACCACCAGGTGTACCATCAGGAGCCCAGCTAAACTATTAGAGATACAGTCATGGTTCTAAAACAAAAGTTGTTCAGTATGATGGGCCGCTTCTTTTCACAAGGACATTGGGGATCTGGAGTACCTTCTGTAGACCACCAGGTGTACCATCAGGAGCCCAGGTAAACTATTAGAGATACAGAAATGGTTCCAAAACAAAAGGTGTTCAGTATGATGGTCTGCTTCTTTTCACAAGGATATTGAAAATGAAAATGAAAATGAAAATGAAATAACTTTATTCAATGTAGGATAGCATTATCACTTATTGACGTCATGATCGGTAATTGTAAAAAAAAGAAATTTGCATAACGCAATCTTCTTCTTTTTATAACAATTTTGTATTGTCCTAATAGAAAACCGGCTCGGGCGGGATAAAAAAATAAAAATAAAAATAAAGGCACTGCCTCGGGGCTGGCCAGGTTAATCACACAGCACGTAACTTTACGCCACCACCATTTGTAAACGACATTTGTTTCAAATTTTAGTCAAGATTTCCAAAGCGTGTTATTAACATGCGTATAATTAACCGGACCCCCTGAACAGGAAAAACCCCCCAAAAAACCTGCCCAGAAGTGCTCCTACTCTAAATTAACAATCTTTCTAGGCCCTAAACTGCCCTAGCTAATTTTGGAAATAACGAATAATATATATGTATAGCCCAAAAATGGCTACATAAAAAAAAATATATAATAATAACAAAAAATTGCAGTAGATAAATCTACTTGTTTCGTCTAATAAAATATTTACTTTATACATTTGAATTAAACCCATGGAGATTTATCTTGCATATAGTCTGATATTTCATAATAGCCTTTCTTGTACAATTTTTGTTTAATTACTGGTTTAAATTTATTTAAGGGTAAGTCTTGAATATCTTTAGGAAGTTTGTTATAAAAGCGTATACAATTGCCCTTAAAAGTTTTGCTTACTTTACTAAGCCTGCTCATGTGCACAGCAAGTTGCTCCTTATTTCTAGTGTTAAAATTATGCCTGTCACAATTTTTCTTAAAAGAATCAATATTTATTTTTACGTACACTAGATTTTCGTATATGTACTGTGACACAAATGTCAATATGTTGATTTCTTTAAATTTCTGTCTCAAGGAGACTCGAGGTCCCAATTTATAAATTGAACGAACAGCCCGTTTCTGCAAAACAAATATATTGTTCACATCCGCAGCATGGCCCCATAATAGTAAGCCATAAGACATTAAGCTATGGAAGTAGCTAAAGTAAACTAGTCTTGCAGTGTCTACATCAGTGAGATGTCTTATTTTTTTAACTGCGTATGCTGCTGAACTCATTCTCTTCGACAATTTCTCAATATGTGGCCCCCATTGGAGCGAGGCGTCCAAAGTTATGCCTAAAAATACAGTTGAGTCCGCAAGGTCCAACTTTTCATCCTTTACCTTAATAATTGTAGAGCTTGGTTTAACATTTGGTAATACAAATTTGATACATTTAGTTTTCTTTTCATTCAATAGTAGGTTATTTACTGTAAACCATTGCACTACATCGGTAATAGCTTTGTTCACGTTATCATAGTTGAGTTGTTGCCTCTTTACTCTGAAAAGTAGAGAGGTATCGTCCGCGAACAAAACTATATCATGTTTTTCTTTAACTAGATATGGTAGATCATTAATATATACAAGAAACAAAAAAGGACCAAGAATCGAACCCTGCGGAACGCCCATTCTTATCTTTGATCCAGATGATCTTTCACCGTTGACATCGACCTTTTGGATTCTATTGTTAAGATATGATTCCAAAAGACTAAGAGCGTGGTCTTTTACGCCGTAGTGATGTAGCTTCCTGACCAGAGTATCATGATGAACACAATCAAACGCCTTGGACAAATCACAAAACACACCTACTGCATCATGAGATTCCTCCCAGGCTTCGATTATATGATTGATAAGATCCACACCTGCATCAGTAGTAGAGCGACCACGTGTGAAACCAAATTGCTGCAGGTGCATTAAGTTATTACGATAAAAATGTCCTTGCAATTGATTTAAAATAACTTTCTCAAAAATTTTACTTAGTGTTGGTAGTATTGATATAGGTCTGAAATTAGTAGGGTCAGTAGTACTACCAGCTTTAAACAAGGGAATAACTTTACTATGCTTCATCAAGTCAGGAAACACGCCACTGTCTACACAGTCATTAAAAATACATGCTAGGTATGGAGAAATGCAATCGATTATGGAACTAATAATTTTAACATTTATTGAGGATCTGGAGTACCTTATGTAGACCACTAGGTGTACCATCAGGAGCCCAGCTAAACTATTAGAGATACAGGCATGGTTCTAAAACAAAAGTTGTTCAGTATGATGGGTTGCTTTTTTTCACAAGGATATTGAGGATCTGGAGTACCTTATGTAGACCACCAGGTATACGATCAGGAGCCCACCTAAACTATTAGAGATACAGAAATGGTTCCAAAACAAAAGTTGTTCAGTATGGTGGGAATAAGTTGAGAGAGGACATTGGCAACTTTTTACCGAGGTTTTTTTTGTTATCTACTGACTTTTGTATTCAATCAATGGTTATAAATATTGATCTCTCAGGGCAGTACACCGGATAGCAAATTTTGAATTGTCCCTTTAACAACAGAAGCAGGCAAGTCATCCTTAAACAGTAGAGATAAGAATTGTTCTAATATCACTGTCATACTTCCTATGAATATACATATCTACTTTAGAACCTGATTCTATTTCTAAAAAAACTATCTAACGCGGACGAAGTCGCGGGTAAAAGCTAGTATGATATAAAACAACGGAAAAATTTAATTCATTCAGAAACCTCTTCCGCTTGTCTGTCACGTACCGGGAGCCGGACAACAATTTTGAACCTTAACTACCCACAATAAAATTCAAAACCAATGAAATTGTTATAGTATGAAGCGACAGACGAGTGATTATTCTATGGTACTCTCGGTAGCTCTACGCTAACTATAATGTACAGCATTTCATACAACGAGCATACAGGATTAATTTTAAAAATCTTACTTTATAAATACAGCAAGTCCGTTGTTATAAGTTTGGTTTTCATAAGGTAAAATCAATTCTCCAGAACCGGAATCCGTATGGATAAAAGGCTTAAAATGATTTAGGACTAATCCAACATTTTTGCTCTCAATAGATTTCTGCCTAGTTTGAAATGCGATTATAATATAAATTTCACATAATTATCTTAACTGACACGAAAGCCTGGATGTAAGTATGATTTACCTTAGAGGTTCTGAAACTACGTATATTATGGAATTTAAAATAGAACGCCACTTAAGCCAATGAAAAATATATTTTTTATCTACAAATGAAAAAACAACAATATTGAATCCATAGATAAAAGTTCCCTGTTCCTTTTGTTTACTGATGATACAACTATCTCTTATGTTTATTATTGCACATTTATCGATTGATTTCAGCTTTTTTCTATTAGATATGTAAAGTAGTATACGTATCTTAGGTGTTACATTAATTACACCCTCGAAAAGTCGCACTCACTTCATTCTCGGCGTCAAAAATCCTCGAAATGCAATTGATATTTTTCCACCTTCCTTATGTAATCTATTATTTCATTCCCTTTATTCAAAAAACGCTGTCTACAATTTATTACGCAGCATAGGTCTTTACCCACAAATATTAGGGCTACCAAGTAATGAAATTCGATTGGATTCAATACCAAAGTACCAACCCACTAGCTTTCAAAAACGAACTAACTGAGATCTCACTACCCAAGGTCTGCTGGAAGACATTTATTTTTAGAAATAAGTAGACTTGAATTGTTCCATTTATGTATGTGTCCTATGTGTTTTGTAGTGTATAACAAACGGTTTAGTAATAATAATAACTAATGTTACATAACGTGTAAATAAATTATACTCAACTTGTTTCTATTCACTTTTATTTATCGATCTAACTAGGTAGTAAGTACCTAGTAATCTATCATTATTATGATCACGTAGAATAAATTGCATGGCATGCACACACATTATAATAATCTGTGAAGTAAAAAAAAGGTTTTTTGTCAATGAGTTGTGATGGTTGTGTTGGTATGTCAGTTGATGGATGAGTTGTGATAGAGTCTGTGCGGAAAGAGAATAGGTAGGCGTGGAAATTGAGGGCGCCTCTGCCTCAGTATAAAAAAAGTCATAGCAACCTATCAAAAAAATATTAGTTAACTTTTTGCCTACGCTCTTTCCGTACAGACTCTAGCTACACCTAAATTGCGCTTTTCCTACATTTAGATTTTTTGCCAACCCTGCACGGTTTGAAGGGACGCCCACGCTGTTCACTCGAACAGAAAGGTGAAGTAATATACGGTAGGTAGGCACCGATGTTTACGACAAAGTTTGAATACGACGCAATAAACATAAATTACAAATGGTTCTACCTGTTTAAGTCGATTAACTAATACTTCATCTCGACACATTTGGTATAATAAAATTTGTTTCCACATCTTTTTATTAGTATATTCTTCACAACAACTACTGACTATATGTAACAGTGTTAGATCAAAGATCACATCCAAAATTCGAGAACATAAAAATCGTTTAAGTGTTAGTCGGACTCGCCCTCGCAATCTAATTATATGCCATCGCCCCTCATTATATGACAGTTGCAGAAACTATTATCCTTGTACAATCTTTAAGTTAACGGTTAGGTAAGTTTAGATACTTTATTATTTAAGTTAGGTATCCCATTTTTCCAGGCCTATTAGAAATAGCATTTTGATGCAAGTTTTAAAAATAGTGGAGAAACTTACTTATGAAAATAAAAATAAACCATCTGAAATCTAAAGGTCTGAAACTTGTGTAATAAATGAAGGCGCAATGGCTGGCAGGTTTATTCTTATTAGAGGACGATAACAAGGTCTGACTCGAGCAAATTACAAACCGCCCACGCAAACGTTTCGCTAAAATGTACGAATTAGGAAGGAAAAGCTATAGAAAACCTCTACTTCAAGCTTCTTCTTATAATTTGTCCAAGTAAATATTTAAAAGAACGTAAGCAGTGTTACTAATTATAATTAATTCTATAAAATGTTATTGCACAGACGTACAAATGGCAAGCCTTATGCCTCGCAGCAATCTCTACCGGCCATCCATAGCTGAAAGACAGATAAAATTTAATGTTATTTTCTGTCGCAGGGCATAATGTTGTCACTCTTTATGTAAATTAATCACATTCCTGAATTACCTACTCGGACTAAATATAGTATAGATAGTTTCTACCAAAGAATACTTAATATAGCTACCGCACAGAAACGACACTCCCATCCGATCTCTGATGTTTTACCGTGCCACCACGCCCCGCTTTCGTCTTGCTTGCGAGGCGGTCTGAAGCGACAAACTAACTATCATGATAATTTAAAAAAATATAAACACGAATGCTTTCTGATATAAAACCTTGCCTGTGACACTCGAATAATGCAAGGATTCTTTAATATAATTCCCATTAAAATCTGTTTAGTGGTTAACGAGTTTCAGTCCTTTATCAAATCGCACATATAAACATACATTCATGAACTCTAAAAACATAACAATCTTTTTTGAAAAATGTGTGCGCGTGTCCCTTTACTCGTGTAGATAGCGTTGCGGTTTCGGTGGCCCTAACCGCAGCACGGACACGTCCACAGACACTTACAAACCTGTGGGAATACGCCAGCTAGTGCGCATGTAATTAAGTCCCGAGTATTTCGTGTGACTGTTCGACAGACAGCGCCTGTGAACCAACATTACATGAATTTGGTGTCACAGATGTATGTCGTACTCTCGGTAATGGATATTTATTAGCAAAAACCCAATCAAAAAACTAAAATCTTACTGCAAGTATACCAACCTCGAAAATTTCGCTTATTGTTTTTGATTTTAATTTTATTAGTTGATTCGAACCTTTCAATCAGTTTTTACTCAAAAGTTATCAAACACATTCACCATTTTGGCAATGGTGTTAACATGCATTGAAGGAAAAATAAACTCAACTATAATGATTCAAATCGTTTGTGTAAAGAACCAAGATGTTAATTTGGCATCTGGCTTTTCTTCAATAAATGGGCTTGAAAAACTTTCATTGAGAATGAAATTGGATTCCATTTTCTGTAAGAGCTCCCCAGTCTCTAGTTATTTCCTGCCTAGTAAAGAAAAAGGATAAAAATAGAATAAGCCATGTTATCATTATGCCAAAGGATAAGATCCGCCTACGCCATAAAATGTTGCAGTAAGATGTTACATGTTAACAAATCTTTCAAACAATAGTTATTATATTATAATACGGGTGTAAGGAACATATATAATCATAATCGGCTAATTTACTAAGAGGTTTCCTGAAATATATTTTGATGTTCCGAATATCCTTATTGAAACCTGCAAAAACAAAGCTGTGCATTTTCTTTTTATATAGAAACGCATATAATTTATTTACAATTGAATAATACCTGTAAATAAACACTATTAATTTCTAAGAAATCGAGAAAATGTTGGCTGCGACTGGGTAAATGAAAATAATTTAACACTGTAAGTTCAAAGATTCTACTGCAAAATACGAACAGGATTTTAAGTTAGTAGTAGTAAGTAAAGGTAAATAGAGTTGTGATTTCATGACGTTGTAGGAAGTTCGTAGCTTTCTGCGCTACGGCGTAGCACGGAGGCTGGTGTTAACGTGTGTTACAGATATTTATCCAATTCTTATAGAAGCATTGCTACGTCAAAAATCATAGATTTTATTAAGCAAATCGCTGCAAGAAGTTCATTTTGAGTTATAAAGAGATATAAAAAGTTGTCATTTGATGACGTAGTAGCGAATTCGTAGCTCTTAGCACTACGGCGTAGCATTGTGCTGATGTCTACGAGTATCTGTTATCGGACTGATTTCACTTTATTTTAAAATCTTTGCCAGATGTTTTTATGACAAAGTCTCAAGTCACTATTTTAGTGAATATTCCATATTTAGCAATAAACAAATCGGGTCATGTTCCTCTTGTATGAGTTGGGTCATTCGTAGAATCGGTGTACCAACCGTACGATAAAGACAAGCAAATGAATGTAAACTTATTCATGAAAGCTGTGGAAGTTTATTTCTTTACGTTTATGCTTATTACGATAAAATAAGATTTTCCCTGCTCTTCCAAGAATTTTGAAATGCAATTTCCAGAAAAATATATAATCTAATTTGACCTGACTTCGTCTACACTGTTCACGTAATATTTCCTGCTCTTTAATTTAAACCACGGCACATAAGTAGAAATATGATAACTATACACATTCTTTAAGAAAGGTTGTTCAGTTTTATGGAATGGTTCATCTCTTAAAATACAAATTTAAAGGTAAGTCTTATTTTTACACCTCATATTGAAACAAATGGTTCCCTTCTCATAGCGGTCTGCCGTTAGTTAGGAAAGCCAACAGAACTATTGCTCCAATTCACCCAAGCGATCTGTTTATTGTATTGTTATCGTCAGGGATTCACTGAAGCCGGAGCAGCCTGGTTGTAGACGTAGTAGTGTGCATTTAGGTCACCCGCCTGTACATTCACCATCTAGATTGCTTATTTATGCTACAAATAGTTGTTTGCCTACTAGTTACTTTAGCCATAGCCGGTGTAAACAAAGAAAAAGCAACAGCACTATCGTTTGATTGGCCTGAGCGACCGTTGAGTGTATTATTATCGTCAAGCGAAGATTTACGAAAACCTCAACAGCCTGTGTGCCACATTAACAGCCACAACAGTCCACTGCTGAACATATCTATTGCCATACTCACCAGGCTTGGCAGACTGAATTAGCGAGTGCAGTGCAAGATGATGTTGATGTTGAATAATTCATTGAGTTTGCAGGCTCTAATTTTACTTTAGGATAATACTAAAAATATGAGCAACGGACATTCTGATAGATTGATTATAAAGAGATTTTTTTTTAGTAAGTAAGTAAGGACGGCCTTAAGTAAGTAAGTTAAAGCCGTCCACGACTATACTCGGCTTAAATGTATCTAGCTTAAGGTTACTCAAGCCATTAACACCGTAAATTTATTTAAATCTAAACAGACAAAAAACGACCTGTTGAGTGTATTGTTATCGTGAGGCGAGGATTCAGGGAAACCGGAACAGCCTGGTTGCAGCGTGCATTTAGGTCACCTGCTTTTAGGGTCACTGTCTAGATCGTTGTTTTATACCTCTACTATAGCCGTTTGTGTTGAGTAGGTATTTGTAATCGGTTATTTTATTCGTAACTGTTATCAATTTAATTGTAAACTTTTTTGCTTTATTTCCTCCTTAATCTACCTAGCATTTCAATAAAACTCAATCAAAATTGGATTATCATGTAATTTAAAAAAGATCGTGTAATGTATGGAACATAACGCAAAGACTAAAGTACGTGTTTATAAATTCGCACATATTAGAAGTATCGATTATTGGTACATTATACTAGTTATTGTTATCGGTTATTTTATTACTGTGACAATGATTTAAAAGCCTACCCACACCAAAAATATATCACAGTTTGTAGATTTTCCTTTCGTCAAAAGCGAAAGGTAAGAAAGTGACTTTCAAACATATATCTTGAGAAAAGAAGTTCGCGTTCCTCAAAATAACCTAATAAAATGATAAATCTTAGTAATTGCTAGGCAGGTAGATAAACAAACCATCGCGTTTTGTTTTACCTGTTGAGCTTCGCAACACTACAAGTAATGAGTGTATATAGGTATCCAATAAGTAAACTAGAGCGCCCGGGCTGTGAGCCACTCTGGCGATGCAGCAGGAATTTGGGTCACAGACAGAATTGGGGCGGCCGCGGTCGACGGCACCAAGACCTAATAAGGCTGCAGGCGAGATATTAGCGGGGGCGGGCGCGGATTTCGACAGGCGTGCAGTCAGGCAAAAAGAAGATACATGAAGAAGTACTAACATTTAAACTTTTACTGTCATGGCGTCGAAAGCAAATCCATAATTCAGGAAATCAATTCTCTTGACAAAAAGTAGTGCTGTAACTTTCTGTCAAATAGGTTTAAAAAGGATAGGAGATATCTAAGTCCTGTTATGCTTTAAAATGTCAATGGATTCTTCGCAATTTCTGATCATTCAGCCATTATTTACATCATCGCATCGCCTTATTATGACAAATAATTTGCGTAAAAATACTTGAAATTAGTTAGATATCTCTTATCCTTTTCTTAACCTATTTTACAGAAAGTGACAGTCCTAATTTGAGGTAAGTTATGAAAATTTATATCTCAAATTGAGGCCTTAGTCTATTTATTTTTATATTTTTTATAAATTTAGAAGTATTTTTGGTTTCCTACTGAATCCTGATTATTCATTCTCTCACTACATTATTAGAGATGGCTGGATCTAACAGGATGCCAAACTCGCTTCCACTGACATCGTGATCATCGCCTATATACGAATATTATACATTGTCAGTAACAAGTGTTGACATCCATGTGTGTGCAAACACTATTTCAATGACACGTGAAGCCTTTTAGATAACAAGGAGCTGCGCTATAGTACTTCTCCGGATGAGCTCCTGCTCCCCACCATACAGTCAGGTGTAGATTTTTTCATGCACTTTCTTCACATAACCGTGTAGCTACTCATTTGAACAAATATTTTTTTTTATTTTTTTTCCACTGTTACTTTGTAAGAGGGTTTCTAATATCTCAAGTAAATATTGAGATTTTTGAGTTTGAATTTTGGATGAGACACACATAGGTATTATGATAAGTGTCCATCGAGATGAGAAAAAATGCCCACCGAAATTAAAACAGTCCTCCGACAGGCTAATAAGTGCCTACCGAAATTATAATACTACCCCATAACTTGATGAAAATTACATTAATTTCGGTGGGGTATTAGGATTTCTGTGGGATGTTATAGATATTTTAGTACACCAAATCCTCTGAAATGAGAACTTAGGAATTCAAAAATAACGGTAGATTACAAAATTTATTCTATAATAAATAAAAATATAGTAAAACTAATTTTGTCACATACAGAACGAACAATACAAGAGTAAAAAGAGCCACCAAACTTAAAATATTTTTGTCGCCGCACTACCTGGGAAAACAACGAGAGACAGCATCCGTGCTTCAACGCCAAAAGTCTTGAGTGGAGCTAATAGAAGATGTCCCAGAGAAACCGGACCGCATATCAGAAATGGCAAGCAGTTCTCCTAGAAAGTTTAGTTATAAATCTAAGAAAGTATTTACAATAGAAACTCACACTTTCATTTTCTACTTCTAAGGCGTTACACTCTGACAGAGTGGTCGTGGTTGTCGGTTGAGGGTTGACGGCACGCTTCACTATCTGTCGCCAGTCTTCTCGAACTGCCGCTTTTCTGGTACACTCGTGAAGAGGCACATTGAAGGCACTTTTATTTTAAAGATCGATAAATAACATCAGGCGCAAAGGTTAGATGGTTATGATGCCGATCAATTCTCTTTTATGCCGTGTATAAAAACAAAGTGTTATAGCCTGACCCTTGGAGAATGCAATTTCTTTAGTCATCTTAGAACTTTCCGTGCAAAACAAAGACCTCAATAATGATTGGTAAATCCAGATTTCCACACAAAAATACAACACATTAGATGATCTATCTTTTTTAAATTGCACAACAATATCTTTGATACAGTGCGCAGTGGTTTAGTCGTAAACAAGTTGTTTTCAAATAACTCAACCACCGAACATTGAATTAAACAATAGCCATGCCGTGATCAAATGGGGTTCATTGTTTCAAATAACTGCTCTGACTATTTAATCGTTTAAAAAATATATTAATTTGGTAGAATCTGTTCATCAGCACATTAACCTTTTCATGGGATCAATTTAATCTAGTATATAGGTTATACTCAATACTCAATGCAGAACTAGTATAATGTCGATCACATTATAAATCGCGTGATCGCAAAAATTTTGCGTTACAGCCATTGTATTCAATATCTATGACGTGTTACTTAATAGTTGGTACCTATGAGAAAACTGATAAAACTTTCAATCATTCACTATTTCTCTGGACAGAAATACCAACCAAATATTTGATTATCTTTTCAAACAATTACATCAGTGCCAAACAATGATCATTAGTCAATTCTAACTCCGTCATTGAGTTTATATTGCGTAAATTAAGTCAAATGTTCTCAAACTTTGCCATTTAGACTTGAACAGTCTGACCGTCAGAAGTCAGACAAACTTGTATTTGTAGGTACTTGTAATGACTTTTGCCTTACCTAGTACTTAGTTATTGAATTGCAATTAAGTATTTGCTCTCATGTTAAGTCGGTGTTAGCGCCTAAGCCTATATGAGTGATCGTAAAATAATTTGACACGTAATACAGTACTAGTTCTACCTAACATTCTTTTTGTAGTAGGTAAGCAGGTAAATAAAAAAGACCTTTAAAGCCTATATGGAAGAGGCGTCGCTGCTACTGATGGCGAAGGTTGGAGTTGAAGGCCTGCTGAAGTAAGTTTTCTGAGACATTTAAAAATTTAATTCAAAAATAATTTATTTCTGGATAAATCAAACTCCCCTTATTATTGGTATTTTTACTAACTGACAAGGATTCTGACATTTTGTTCGTCTTTTATGAAAAAACCTGATTGGTATTAGACTGAAGGTTGTCAAACCTTTTTAGCCTCTGGAAACACCTGGAATATAATTGAAGATGCTAATCAAAGCATATGCTAATAATACCATATAACGGAAATGCATTTCGCATATTGTGCCGACCAGTGCACGTGTTTGCAGAGAAAGGTACTACTTAGAATATACTTGTTTCGTATCTAGAGAAACTTTAATAGAATTCAAAATAAAACACCTACATAAACAAACAAACAGTGACAAAACCGTGCGGTGCAAGTTGTACCAAAGCACCCACACAAGTATTCCAAACGTGTGTTTAACTGCCTGTGCCTGGCTCTCACCGTTCCTGCCTGTGTGTTGGAAATCCTGGATGCGTATGGTCGACCCGCCGCCGCTGCTGCTTGTTATGCTCCAGTGAATGCCCCGGTGCTCGCTCTCCGGTGGAAACTGCAGTTGCAGCGCTACCTAATCCGTCTTATAATAATATTCTTTGTTACTAGTTTTTAAATCTTTTTCACATCCAACTATATATTACACGAATTATGTGCTTATATAAAAGTTATTTTCAATTTTCAGTGCCCATGGTGAGATAATGTCACAACCCATTCCATCGACAGCAACCCCCTACGATGGCCAATCCAGCACCCTTTCCCAACACCCATACTTCCAATGCGAATTGTGCAACGGCTTCCCGAAGTATTTTGGTACACGGCGCGGGCTTAATATACACATCGGCAAGAAGCACAAGCCTATTCGCAGTTCCCCTTTTCCTGGCACAACAGACCCCATTTCATCCCTACAACAGGTAGACCCCCCTAGCACAGTCCATGAATCTACCTCCACACCATTCTGGCAAACATTGAGTGAACTAAAAAACAGCATACCAGTCATCAAACGAATTCCCCGCGGTGCTCGCTCCAGTGTTGCTAACTCCCTTAAATCCTGCGTTGATAGAGTAATTTCCTCCAATTGCGATCTACACTGGAGGGAACTGCTGACGTTTAGCTATCATGTTTTACATGTCAACAAAGACTCGAACACCAAACTAAGCCTGACACAAAAGATAAAAAATAATTGTAGATATCCTGCTCCTTATCAACCTGCACCTGCTAGCGTCGTAGATCCTAAGCCCCACGCACAACAGAGACGCAGACCACATAACATCTTCAGAGCAGTCGAAGAGAAAGTCAGTGATGGCGACCTAAGGGGAGCCAGCCAGCTACTGTTCTCTAGCGACCTGATTGCCCCCGACAACGAAGAAACCTTGCACTCCCTCCATGCCAAGCATCCCTCTCCGCTAGCCGCGTGCCATCTTCCAGACCCCCAGCAAGACGGAATAATCCCACCCACCGTCACTGCCGATGACATCATATCAGCGATCATGTCTTTTAAAAACGGCTCATCTGGCGGTCTGGATGGACTTTCACCGCAGCATTTAAAAGATTTGGTGTGCTTCTCCACAGGGGATCTTGGCAGCAATCTTTCTTCTAGTCTAGCCTCTCTCGTCAACGTCATGCTGGCGGGAAAAGTAAGCGCGTAGATACTGGACGTCCTGTACGGGGCCAACCTTTGCGCCTTGAAGAAAAAAGACGGAGGCATCAGACCGATAGCGGTTGGCACCACACTCAGGCGCCTTGCTGCCAAGATCTGCTGCAAGCACATCTCACGACCTCTTGCGGCCAAATTTCAGCCGCACCAAATGGGCTTCGGGTCTAAAGGAGGTTGTGAGGCTGCAGTTCATGCCACTCGTGCCGTCCTTAAAAACGACGCTATCCAGGTGCTCCTCAAAGTAGACGTCAAAAACGCGTTCAACTCCATAGATCGCGGAGCTCTATTAACCCAGGTCAAAGAACACTGTCCCACCATATTTCCATTCCTGTGGCAATGCTATAGTAAGCCATCCAAGCTGATTTACAAGAGCCATCTCCTACACTCCACCGTGGGCTGCCAACAGGGAGACCCCCTTGGACCAGCCATATTCAGCTTGGGCATACACCCTGTAATCTCTTCGTTACAGGCAAAACTAAATGTCTGGTACTTGGATGATGGCACCCTCGGTGGCCAGCCCGACGTAGTCCTGAATGATCTACAAATCCTTATTAGCCGTTTCTCGGATATAGGCCTAGAATTGAATTTCGCTAAATGTGAATTGTACATACATCCATCCGTAGCTCCGGAGTGCAGAGATGACATCCACCAAAAGTTTAACGACGCTGCCCCTAACATCCGGACCATCACCCAGGACTCGTTAAGGCTACTAGGAGCTCCTCTGCTGGACGAAGGCATCTCACCCTTCATCCAAGAACAGGTAGCCAAGTTTGAGGACACATTCGATCGTCTGCTCAATATCAACCCTCACATTGCCCTGACCGTTATAAAATTCTGCCTTTTCGTGCTGCAGTTTACTTATGTACTGCGGTGCTGTCCCCTTTGGCAATTTCCGGGCCTACTGTCGGGCGTAGACGATCGAATCTCAATACTCCTGTCGAGGATAATGAATTGCGACCTGTCAGTTGATGCCTGGTCGCAAGCCTCCCTGCCCGTTCGATTTGGGGGTATTGGGGTTCGCAAAGTGTCCTCAGTCTCACTCCCGACCTACTTGTCATCCGCTTACAGCTGCCACCAACTTTTCAGCAAAATTGTCAGTCCCTCCTTAGGGGTTGCTGAAATTGTCCATCTTCCGGAGGCTGTCGACACATGGAAATCCCTTTGCTGCCGCGACCCTCCTGATGCCATGCACTTACAGAGACGGTGGGATGAACCGTTTTGCGAAAAAATCCAACAGGACCTCATGAGTTCGTGCTCATGTCCGGTTCAACGCGCCCGACTTCTAGCTGTTTTTGAGAGAGAGTCTGGCCTCTGGCTGAATGCCATACCCTCAGCAAATACTGGCACATTGCTCGACAGCTGCACACTCTCTCTCATCATCGCCCTCCGGTTGGGTCTCAAAACGGTCCACCCCCACCAATGCAGATGCGGTGCGCCTGTAAACGAACTTGGCCACCACGGGCTGTCCTGCCGCATGAGTGCCGGTCGCATTCCACGCCACGCAGCCCTCAATGACGTCCTGCGTCGGGCCCTTGTCTCAGCGAACGTTCCGGCAAAGCTAGAACCAAACGGTATCGTTCGTTCTGATGGCAAGAGGCCCGACGGGGTAACGCTCATCCCCTGGCAGAGAGGCAAGTGTATGGTTTGGGATGCCACGTGTGTGGACACCCTCGCGCCCTCGCACATATATGCCACATGCGCCCGTGCAGGTGCCGCAGCTGCCGGTGCTGAGGTAGCGAAGTCCCGCAAATACGAGGAGATTTCTGGGAGCCACATTTTCTCACCCGTGGGCTTTGAGACGATGGGTCCCTGGGGCCCATCTGCGAAAAAACTCGTAAACGAGGTGTCAGCGCGCCTCAATGAGACCACTGGTGACCGAAGAGCTGGCAGTTTTCTCGGCCAACGACTAAGTTTGGCCATCCAAAGAGGGAACGCTGCCAGCGTACTGGGTACCATGTCTAATGGAGGCGCACTAGACGACTTTTTTTTAGCTTAAATTTAGTCTAGTTTAGCTTAGTATTAATTGTTATTTGTCCCTTTATACTTATATACTTCCCATACAAAATCAAGATCAGCTGACTGTAATTGCTATGGAAAGAAATGTAATAACAAAACTGAAACTATTTTATTTTATCTTTCCCTGTAATTTAAAATTCCTTATAATCTCTGCCGACATATTCAATGAAGTGTTATATTAAAGAATAATTATGATAAACGCTTACTCAGTACATTTGGTGACATAGAAAGCTTGCTTCGCGTTCAAAATACGGAATATGAAATATCCCAGTGGATAAAGTTGGTTGGACTGACTACAAATAACTATTTCCAATACGGAACCAAGATGAAAATACTGAATATGTATGAACGTAGGTATTGAACTATGAATAACACGTAAACAATTTTGAAGTTGTCTGGAAAAGCATATCCGCATATATTTGAATAATACATTGTTAGTCGAGGTGAGAACGGAAGTAAGGAAGGCCTTGATATGTTTGCACAAGGTATCCAATTCCCTAAGGACGCATTGTGCTACGCATAGTTGTCGAAGGCCTTTTAACACACACACATACAGATAACACGCCTATAATACCTTGCGGGCAGAGCATAAACGGCCGCAAAAACGGTCATTTACGACACGTCTGACAAATATTTGAGGACCATCCGGAAATTTGTGTATCGCCAAAGTGACAGGTTGTCAGCCCATCGCCTAATACTGCAATTCAAATCTTCGAGTCCCTAAGTCGCCTCTTACGACTTCCACGGGAAAGAAATGGGGTTATGTTATTCTAAGCCGGCCTTTTAAACTTTTGTGTTATTTGTTTGCGTAAACGCTTTAATCTTTATGATTTGTTTACCTTAATAGACAAAAA
This sequence comes from Tuta absoluta, assembly GCA_027580185.1. Classification (NCBI taxonomy): domain Eukaryota; kingdom Metazoa; phylum Arthropoda; class Insecta; order Lepidoptera; family Gelechiidae; genus Tuta; species Tuta absoluta. The sequence goes on from JAQAHW010000004.1 coordinate 5,895,524, forward strand.
AAACAATATTTCCTAGGTTTCGGAATAAAATTTGCAATCATTTGTTTAATGTAAAAAATGATTGTAGGTATCGATTAGTTTTTAAATAGAACTAATTACTTGAAATTGGACATTTAGTGTTTAGAAAGCTATTTTGAGAAAATCGCTTTACGGTGGTTAGGCTTCCAACAAAAGAGCATATTATTTTGAGCTTACGTTCAGATTCTAACTAAAATCATTGTGTGTGTAAGCATTTTTGGGATTATTCTCCTCTATAAATCAACGAGATGAAAGAAATTCTTGTGACTGTATTGGACTCATTTTTACGGATCAGTGAAATACCATAATACATTTTGTCAATAAACCTGGGGAAGTAACATAATGCCAATATTAGTTATGTGTTCCGAAAGATGTTGTTTGGTAAGTAATGATAATACAGTGAAAATGTTAAGGAAAAACCGGGATGAATGATAAATAATTATAATTGACTAAAAACAATACAGGGTGTAAGGGACAGCCCTCCAAATACTGACGGGTGCATTTAGACCATGAAACTGAACAACTTATTGAGGTAGGCAGAGTGTAAACGGCCGTAAAAGCGGACATTTACGCTACGTCTGACAAACATTTCACGACCTTTTAACAGTCTCACGACCTTCTATATTATATTGTAGAAGAACCTTTGTCATAAGATGTAATTTTAATTATTGTTCAATTTAAATTAATGTTCGCATGTTTTGTGATTGTAATACTTATCTACCCACACATTAAACTTTTTGACTTTAATAAATTACTTAATATTTGTTCAAGTTAACAATCTCAAAGACATCTAAGAAAATTAATTTAAACTTATGTTTTTCTAAGAAATTTTATAATATTCCAGAAATTGTTTTACAATTTAAAAGCAATGAGGTGATTTGTATCGTAGGAGATGTACTTAAAAACCAGTTTTGATAGCGGGTTAGGTACAGTAAAAATACGGTAACAGAAAATTTCGGTACCGAAACGCTATGATATCGCAACATTTTGGTACTAACGGCCCGCCCAGCGGTTTTACCCACTGCTAACCATTCCCGTAGGAAAAAGACCTTTTCTCGGCATTAATTATACATAAAAAAGGTACCAATAAGCAAAGCAATCCAAACAACGAATCCTCGTCTGATGATTTTCTTCGGCGTTATGCGCTATGTTTCTTATGATTTACTTTGTTTCTCGTAGGAGTGATAGATTTTCCTGCGGTAAAAAGTTACCTATGTCCTTTCTTAGGTTCCTGTTTATGCTTATGCCAAATTATATCAAAATCGGTTCAGTCGTTTAGGCGTGAAAACGTAACCGACAGACAGAGTTACTTTCGAATTTATATTTATTTAGTATGGATAATTTAGAATAGATTTTTACCGAAATAATTTCAGTTATAGAGGTACAATCCCTGTTACATCAGTTATAAACCCACGCAGCCGTAGGTCATGTAATAAATAATACTCGACTTATTAAAAGGATTTTCTGCTATCCGTGCTTTCGTAACACTAGTATAAATCCGTCATACGTAAAAGCGACTAATGGGATTTATTTATTAACCGGATTCGACTGTTGTGCTAATGAAGTTCGTCAAAATGTCAGCGGGTCATTTTCTACTCTGCCCTTGGTTATATCACATTCGTTTCAAAGATAGAGATTTTATAAAATGCGATGCATTTTAGATTACTTACTAAAATATGGAATAGACTAAGTATAAGTATAATTATGAGTGAGACACCAGCACGCAGGCAGTCTTCTTCTTTTCGTGTGGGATACCGAGTCGTCCAACGGCACGATGAACCTTGGTTTGAGTTTTTCAACCGCCTGCTACTAGTAGTAGTCCTCTGACGCGGGCAGTTATTCTGGTCATTCTATTCATCTGTATGAACAACTTAAGCTATGGGGCTATCTGCGAAATCCATAAACAGCTGATTCATAGAAAAACCTTATATGAAACAGCTGTTTTATTCATAGATGGCATCATAGTAAAAATTAGATTTTTAGATGCCTAGAACCACCAGCCACCATTGTATAAATGCTAGCAAGCTGGGTAAGTGTATTATTTATCTAAGATTTAATAAGTAACACAAAGATATGTAAGACAACATTAACAGCCACAACAGGTCTCCTCCTATTGGGGGGGTATTCTATACTCAATCCGCTTGGCAGTGCAAAATATTGTCCTATGGGACGCTATGTTGCCCATTCCCTGTATGAATTTATCCCTCAGTCGCTTTTTACTACACCAACGGGTTGTATTGGGCTGATGCTATTCTAAGCCGGCATCAAACGATTAATAAACTTTATATACACTCGTCTCATAATGTTCGAATTATGAATTCGGAAACAGATGCATAATGACCTACTTTATGCATTCTGCCTATAAAAACTAGGGTTTACTATAAATTACAGAAGCGTAATGACTTAATGAGAAAACTCTAAATACGATAAAGTTGAGAAATGAAACGAAGTTTTTTTTTCCAATACTCAAATCGCTATCTTCCGCAGCACCTGACAGTTGTTGTTGTACGGTAATTTTTCGGATGTTGTTCAGTTGTTTTAATAGGTTTTTGTTCTGTTGTTGTTCAGATGTTGATTAGTTGTTGTTCAGATGTTATTCCGATGTTGTTCAGTTGTTGTTCAGTTGTACAGATGTTGTTCAGATGTTGTACAGATGTTGTTTCGATGTTGTTCAGATGTTGTTCAGTTGTTGTTCAGATGTTGTTCAGATGTTGTTCAGTTGTTTAGTTAAGTTATTGTTAAGACTCCACATCTTAACAACTGCTAAAGTATAGATTTTTAAAAATTCATATCAAGCCATATTACGTTCTCGTATTGAATTTGTCCTTGTATCGGGCCTTGCAATGGCCGGTGCGTACATTTAGAAAAGTGTTTCTGAGTTTTTTTGGAGAGTGTAGATAAAATAGTGTATGCAACTGCTATAATTAGGCATTAGAATGCTCGTGTCAAACTATTATCACACTCGGCTGCGCCTCGTGTGATAAACAGACACTCGCATTCTAATGACCCCCATTATACGACAGTTGCATAAACTACTATTATTGAAGCCATCTTTTTTCATAACCTTTTTGTAAAGTTTGTTCACTTTAATCAAGATATTAATATCAATCTCATGAACTCAAAGTACTTAAAACACAGCCATTTAAGTATAAAATGCTGTCGTAAAGATCTACTCAGCTTTTCTTACTTCATACATACATACATATAAACAAGCCTCTTTCTCAGAGGGGTAGGCAGAGACTACATCTTTCCACTTGCTACGAACCTTTCGCTTCTTCAACATGCATCAACCTTTTCATACATGCTCCCCTACATCTGATCCAAGTACGTTCGTCTAGGTCTTCCCCTTCCAACGTTCCCATCCACACTCGCCTTTTACACCTGTTTCGTTAATCTTCTTACTTCATGTTAGAAAAATTGGTAGGAGATAAACAATTATCTGCGTATATTGAGGGCCGAATTAAAATATTCAACCAACCTTGCATTGTATTGTTGCGAACGTTAAAAGGTGAACCAATTCATCGCCATGAATGGAGTCATTGTTACATTTTAAGCAGCCTTGTACTCATGCGATTGATTTTGAAGCAGTGTATGGTGGTACGGGGCGCACAATTTTGCGGTATTTGTCTGAACCGTTGTCAGGATTTGTATGAAATAGCATGTAGAAAACTCGACGCCACCGTCTATGTGTTAAATGGCTGGCTGTCAAATACGGAAATATCGTGTGGCACGTGTATGACAAACTTTACCGAAGCTGGAGTTCTTTTTACCATGCCGTGGGATGCCGGCCTAGAAAAGCATTTCAAGCAACCCCATTTCTTTACCGTGAGAGTCGTAAGAGACGAGTAAGGGATTAGAGGGTGTGTATTGCGCTTTTAGGCGATGGACAACCTGTCACTATGATGATACACAATTTCCCGAATGACCCTCAAATATTTGTCAGGCGTGGCGTAAATGCCCGTTTTTGCGGCCGTTTACGCGCAAGGGATTATAGGCGTGATATGTGTGTGCGTGTGTGTGTAGAGTTCTTTTTATTTTATTCATAAAACTTCATTGGTACAAACGTACAAAAGGCGTCCCTAATGTCACGCAGCATTCTCTCCCGGGTTTCGTTGTTCGATCCCAAATCTCTCAGTATCGCGAAATAAGCCTTGGTGATTCTGATGTGGATAAAAGGCTTGGGGAAAACGCCGTTATTTACTCTTGCGACTGTAATTTTCCTCTTACAACGTCTTATGTCTACATACTGTTTTAAGTAGCTTAGTTTTTGTAAAATAAATTTTGAATACATTTTTCTTTACTATTTTTGTGGTCAAGTTTTTGGTTTTGTTAATTCAGTAATATGACTGGTTGATTATAGAATAATATTATGTGAAAGCAAATTTTTATAATCAAACTAGAAAAAAATATTATAATGAACTTGTCTATAGGTATATCTACGGACATTAATGCGAATACCAGCATTCATATTGCGAATAAAACACTACAACTGAATTCCAATAAACCGCTTGTCAGTAGATTGAATTGAAATGACAACTTGGCGTAATTTCACGATACTTGCATACCTTAATATTATTAGTATACCTGAGTAGGTGTTTATGTAGGAACTTATGTAAGATGTGACATAATATGACAGTATGATGAATAGTTCACCGCTTAATCTACTAATCAAAATGACTAGTCCACAATCCACATTAATTTCAAAAACTTACTGATAGGGTGCATGCATACCATCATACTGAACAACCTTCTTCTAGAAACATATGTTAGGAAACGGCAAGAAATTTGACCTCCCATACAAAATCACTATCAGCTGACTACATTTACATTTTTTGACGTTTCCTGAATTATATTCTCATGGGAAGTTATTCAGTTTCATGGTCCGAATGCACCCTATCAATATTCGGAGGGCTGTCCCTTACACCCTGTATATAAGTTGGCATATAACATCAGAAAAAAAAAATCACGTTACTGAAAATAATTGGATGATGTTTAAAATAACGCGTCTATTTATAGTTCATCATCTCGATACCTATAAAGCAGTTTGCATTTACCTTATATAAATTTTCAGTCACTAAAACACTGCTCATTCAGCACGTATTTTGGTTATTAAATCCCTATTTGTCAACACTTTACATGTACCGGTTTATCAGTATTCGTAATCACGCGGATCACATCACAGCCAGGCTGTATTATGCGATGTCATGGCTTGTGGTCACGCAGCCGGGATACCAGAATCCCGATCCCGGGATTAAGCATAAAAGGCCAATTTCACGGCCTCATGAACGGGTGCTGAGGTACACTAATTAGATAACGAAATTCCCTTTGACAAACCTGGCCGTGCACACTTAAATTGAGTTTTGAAGAGACCCATTGCCTTATTAGTTTAAATATTTTAATCCTTTTTTTATTCGACAACATAGCTATGTCTCTATATACTTTCTCGTGCATAATATTCTTATTTACTTTTATTCTTTCTTAATCATAAATTAAGTACCTACCTACCTTTCGAGCTGGTGCCCGCGAACTTCGTATCGCCAACATAATATTATTTTGTATAGGTATTTAAGTTAAAGTAAGCCATGAACTCTTATTCTTCTTAAATTTCAATTTCCGCACCAGCGTCCATCAATTTAGTTCCTTGCACTGGGAGTAATAAAATACAAAATACATTGTACACAATCTTATTACACAAGCGCAGAAAAAAATGGTGGTAATAACTGAATATTCTCCATTTCCAGTTAAACTTCGCACTACCATAAAGAACTCACTGCCCAGTGGTAAGTAGTCTAAGCGAATCTAGTCGACAAGTCATTATTTTTTTAATAGTCTAAGCCTGTCCCGTTCCTCCATTTTATAACAGCTATTTTCTTTTTTAACTATTCTCGTAAAATGGACATTAGATACGAGATTAATCAAGACAGGTGCATTTCTCAAGTAAGCTCTTGTTTCTTTTCACTTCCTTCCATGTTTTATTCCGCACCTAAAAACTCGTTACTATTATAATAATAATAATTTATTTGCACGAATACAGTAATAATTAAGATGTTACAATAGTTGTGAATGTTCTTGTATCCAACCTGTTTATACAGGTATGCAAATTTTACAATGTCAATTTATAATCTAAAAATTCTTTTACAGTATAAAAACATTTTTCTAATAACCAATTTGTCAATTTTTTCTTAAATACTACAATGTTATCTAGTTTCTTTAAATCGTCAGGTAGTTTATTAAATATTACTATACACATGTGAAATACATTGTTTTTATATATATAAGTACGTCCGCGGGGCTGATAAAGATCGTTTAAGTATTTTGATCTCAATTGTCTACTCTGAGTTTCCGAGAGCTTTCGAAAGTACATCGGGTACAGTTTTACAAAGTAACATAAATTTCGTATGTAGAGACAAGCCAGAGGGAGTACTTTTAGTTTTTGAAAAAGGGGTTTGCAGCTATCCAAATACCAGGCGTTACAAACAGCACGCACACACCTCTTTTGAAGAATGAAAGCCCTCTCTACGTCTACCGAATTTCCCCATAGTATCAAACCATAATTCAGAATCGACGCCACGCAGCCATGATATGCTGTTAAGGCTGCTTCCGCGGAAACCGTTTGACGAATGCGCTTTAGTGCAAAGACAAATCTGTTTAATTTTTTACAGACGGCATCTATGTGTCCCTTCCAGTTAAGATTCTGATCAATTATTATACCTAAAAATTTGAATGTCCTAACTTCACTTATTATTGTATTATTATATTCTATTTGTAATTGTATTGGATTTGAATTATATGATAAATATTGCATAATTTTACTTTTCTCTATATTAATTTTCAAGCAATTTTTATTTAGCCACCTTACGACTTCCGCGAGAGTCTCATTAATACTTGTTTCGTCAGATATTCTATCATTACACTTTATGATAAGTGTTGTATCGTCTGCAAATAAAATTGAATTTTGTTTTGTAGCTAATGGCAGATCATTTACATAAAGTAGAAACAAAAAGGGTCCAAGAATACTTCCTTGAGGAACTCCGTTTTTTGTAGCTATGTAGCTGGATTTATATTTAGTTTTTACAAGAGATTTGATTTGATTATTATACTCGTAAGGATAAAAAGTTTTTTGAAATAATCGTAAAGCCAAACTACCGTACCAGAATCTGCCTACTCTTGAAGTTCAAGTACACAGGAAGCTTATATATTATACTTCATGCAGTATATATAATATGCTTCTCAAGAGGTAACTTTATCACCTTAAATATTTCCATAGTAGATAAATTCTGGAATAAAATCTTGAAAGGCATCGGGTTCCGGTAAAACTGTTTGGACATCTAATATACCATCCGAGACTTCGTACACCAGAGCTTCCTTAAGTATATTTGAATAGGAACATCGCGGTCAATGGCACTCCTGTCATAGATTTCAGTATAAAAAGACATAAAATACAAAAAATATTATCTGGTTTGTATGTTTTTAAGTTAGTTTTTAGTTAACTCAGTGTCCCATACGAAAAATAGATGTTTTTTAGCTTTAGGAAAATAATATGTCGCAATCCATAATATTTTCATAATTATAATATTATAAATATATGAATTGTTTCATATATATACTGTTATGAATTGTTGCATATATGTATGTGTCCTATGTTTTTATTGTGTGCAATAAATGGTTTAATAATATATTCAGCTTTTGTAAACATTTTAAAGAGTTATAGATAAACGTCAGGTCCATCCATCTGCGAAAGATAAATCCGAACGAATCATGAGAGATTCGCTCAATCCTCATACATAATCAAATCACAGCGACAAAATATGATGAATAAATCAATATAGCCAATAACCAACCGAAACACCAGCGATCAAATTGTGTTTATTCTACATTTTGCCGTGCCATGTCTTTGAATTTGAAGTAAACTTAATGGTATACTTTATATAATGATAAACTTAAACTGTTTAAGAGTGCTATATATCTTGACATTTTGAACAATGAGAAAATTATATTTTCACTGTATTTTATATTCCAAAGTGCGAACATTTATCTCTAGAAAATATACCAACCAAATATATATATATATATATATATATAATTTTTTTTTTGCGATATTTTCAAAGAGAGACGATGTCTACGAAAGACTACGGCGTAGCACTGCTAGTACAATATACAATACAATGTGCTTTTATTTTACACCAAAAAATGAAAGTGTACTTAACTATAAATACCCATAGATAATTAAGTAAACAACACAATGAAGAGAATTAAGACTAACCGTTGATATAATTTGTTGTATTTTTATAATAAAAATAACACATTAAACGAACGTTATATTTTCATAGTGAAATTTTTCAACAAATAGGTTAAGACGGGACCGCAATAGCACAGGACTACACATTTTGTGTAGTAGTCTATTACATACATACATATATCACGCCTATAATCCCTTGCGGGTTAGGCAGAGCGTCAGTCTATTAGACTACATATATTAGTCCTCCAGGTTACTTTTTATGTAAAGCTCAGCATTTACGTAAAAAATGTTAAGCAAAACATTTCTAAAATATTTTATAATACTGAACATTAGCAAATTTATTTGCAACTTTTGGTTCATTCATAGAGTGAATTCTAAGAATACCGGAAAATTCTGACAAAATATCCTACTCTCTGAAATTAGGATTCGAAAATTAAAAGCATATTAAGATGGTTCGAGAGCTCATTGGCGCCCCCAAACACCAAGTGGTCACTTTTAGCAAAATTACAATACATAACTAAAGCGCTTAGTGTGAACGAGGTCTTATTGGTTCTAAATAACCTTTGAAAGTATTTATTGCCGCGAATTGATGATTTGGTTTCCAGATGTCGTGTCCAGCCAGGACACCGCGAAACTAGCGCCACTTCACGAAAAAAATAACGTTTAATGCAAACAATACATCAGAATGTCCTTTGCCCAAGTTTTTGCTGTTATCTTAAAGCTACATTAAAACCTGCAAACGCTATAGATTATATTCTGTAATTAAACTTATGGAAGTGCCAAAAACGGCCACTTTGGAAAAAATTAGAGCGATAATTTCAACGAATTTGTAGGACCTAATTTTGCTATAAGATGGCACCAAAAACTTGGGCAAATGACATTCTGATGTATTATTTACATTAAGAGATAGGTTTTTTTTCGTGAAATGGCGCTAGTTTCACAGCACCACTCGCCTTAACCAATTCATAATGAATGAATGACTCGTATAATTTATTAAACTCCATTTACGAGCGATTCAACAAAAGTTGGCAAGTAAACGAGGAGGGAATGTTTCAACAACTTTGACACTTCACAACACGTAACTCAATCAAAAAGTTTAATCACACAGAAACCGCAACATGACAAGCGTTGCATCGTACTCAGCTATAACAACTTGTATAACTTGAAAATAACAATGTTTAAGGCGAGTGTAGTCGGGCACGGCCACAACAGTGGCGCCACTTCACAAAAAAATACTTGCTTGCTTGCTTAGTATTATCCTTAAAATTAGAACCGACAAACGCAATGAAATATTCTCTGTAATTAAAGCTACGGCAATTAATACCAAAAGTGGTCGTTTTTACGCACTTTTTGTCATAACTTTAATCACGTGTGATGCCGGCTTAGAATAGCATCTCCCCATTTCTTTCCCGTGGGAGTCGTTTGAGGTGACTAAGGGACTCGAGGGTGTGCATTGCATTTTAGGTGACGGGTTGACAACCTGTCACTAAGGCGATACACAATTTTCCGAATTACCCTCAAATATTTATCAGGCGTGGCGTAAATGTCCGTTTCTTGCAGCCGTTTACACTCTGCCTACCCCGCAAGGGATATATGCATGTAATATGTACGTATGTATGTTTTAACAAGCTGCTGTAGCTGTAACCTTGTATTAGGTCCTTACATATGAAATTGGCGTTTTGTATGGGAGGAACAAAAAGTCGATTTTTTTTAATATAGTATATTTATTTAATCAAAGTATGAGCCATTGTAATCTATGCACTTTTGCCATCTCATAGGTAGTTCATTGATCCCTTTACTAAAAAAACCATTCGGACGGGAATCAATAAAATCTTTGAAGGCGATTTGGACTGCCCCATCTGAGTTGAATTTTTTCCCTTGCAAGAAGTTATCCAAATTTCGAAAAAAATGGTAATCTGTTGGAGCAAGGTCCGGGAAGTACGGTGGATGCCTTAGACATTCCAATTGAATCTCTTCTAATTTGCTAGCCGTCTGTTGTGCAGTGTGTGGTCTAGCGTTGTCGTGAAGCAACAGTGGCGTAGAGCGATTGACCAACCTCGGTTGTTTAGCAGCTAGCTTTTCCATCATGGTTTGCAATTGCTGACAGTAGACATCTGCCGTAATCGTCTGGCCAGATTTGAGAAAACTGTAATGAACGACACCGGCGCTAGTCCACCAAACGCTTACAAGTAACTTTTTATTGGTCAATTTTCGCTTAGAGCAGGCTTTGGCTGGCTTGCCAGGGTCCAGCCATTGCGATGAGCGCTTCCGATTATCGAAGAGAATCCACTTTTCATCACAGGTAATGATTCGATTTAAAATCCCTTCGATATTGTGCCGGTCAAGTAATGTAACGCAGCAGTTGACGCGCGTTTGCCGGTTTGCTTCACTCAATTCGTGAGGAACCCACCTTTCAAGTTTTTTAATCTTTCCAATTTGCTTCAAGTGGATTAAAACAGTTTTATCACTAACACCGAAGCCTGCAGCTAATTCGGACGTGGTTTGCGATGGATCCGCTTCCACAATAGCCTTCAATTCTTCATTATCAACTTGGGTCTCCGGCCGTCCACGGGGCTTGTTTTGCAGGTCGAAATTTCCAGAACGAAAACGTTGGAACCAAAAACGCACTGTGTTTTCTTTTGCGACACAACCGCCATACACATCATTAACCCTTCGAGCCGTTTCCGCAGCACTGGTGCCACGGTGGAACTCGTACTCGTAAATAACGCGATATTTCAAATTTTCCATTTTGTAAATTGAGCGATGCAAACAGAAAAAAGATAAGTAAAAAAACAAATGAATGACGGTTTACGAAACACAACTACATGTGGAAATAGCTGTATAAATTTGAATTTCGAATTCCTAACCAAATAGGAGAAATTTGTGATCAAAGTGGCCAGTACGACAAAACGACAATTTCATATGTAAGGACCTAATATTTCTAAGCTGAGTAAATAACTACGAGTAATTTTATTATGACTTAAGAAAAACATTTTTTTAACACTGATGATAATCGGTGTTTAAAAAAAACACTATGTTCATAGGTACATTTACAAAATATATTATCTAAGAACAATAGCACTTCACCCATCTGCGCAAAGCTAAAAACTAATATCTAAGTTTAACTTTTTTAATATCCGGTGGTGAAGAACCGTTGTGAGGCGAAGTGGGACAATTTGTGATAAAACGTGGTGGTTCTAAACTTTTATGTTGAAAGTATAACATTTTAGAATTGGGTCGAAAAAGCTTCTTGACAGCACAAACAAGAAATATGATGCCAAAACTGAACAAGTTCAATGTTTTTTTTATCGTAATATAGCCGTATCGGGATAGGTCGTAGATAGATAGGTAATAACAAGATGTCAAAACAAATCACTTGATGACATATTCTTGTGCAAGAATAAATTGTTTAACCCAATGATCTTATATGTTACTAACGTAACGTTTCACCTACCATCTAATAAATAAGTAGAGCCAATGTAGGTACAGAAAGTTTATTCGCGCAATTTTCGAATGTGTCAATAAGATACACAAGATTTCTGCCCCAGTTGTCATATCTATTTTAACATATTGAAAATTCCGCGCCAATAGTCATAATCTTAGTCAGAATTTTTATTAGCAAATTCAAGCATTTCCTACAAAATCAGAAATTTCGCCACTGATCTATTCACAGGTGAGTTTTCGCCACGAAAATCCCTGCAAACAAAAAACAGTTTATACCAAGGATTCGCGGCTTACCGCAGCGACGGTAAGTGAGTAACAATAAAATCTGCGACGGTTTCCTAACAGACCAATGTCCTACATACGGAACGTTAAGTGGTGTTCCATATTTATGACGATCATCGTTCAGGCGTCGGCGACGGAAGGATTTATTATGACGAGGTGTTGTTCTGAAACTTGGGAGTGAGTTGTTTGTGACTCTCAAGTAATATTGGTTTTGTTTGTCGATTAGTTTTCTTTCTGATAGTTACCATAAAATGGTAATCTGTATCAATGAGTGATTGAATATTGATTTTTAATAATGGGGTTTGACAAAAACCAAGTTATTAAGCAGTAGTTTATAGTAGGTAACAGACACACAAACAGGATAGCAGAAAAACTAGACTATACTTGACACTAAACTCTATTTATTTTACCATTATTTATATTATCGTGTTCAATTTTAAATTGAGTATAGACTAGAACTCGTACAACATTTTTGAGCCTTGAGTAATCAAACTAATTTTCTTTTGAATTTTTTTGTAAAATGATCAGGTAGATTGCCGATATTCTACGAAAGAAAATGATAACAAAAATTCGCCCACTCATATTATTCGAAGAGCCCTCAACGAACTCATAATTAAACTTGCGGTAGAGAAAACAACGTCTGAATTTATACAAAACTTGCAGGTTATTTTTAGTCAGGTCATTATTATCTTTAGCCTACCGTAAATAGCTTCAGAATTTAAAATACTTTTACACCTGGATCTATTAGGGGGTTGACCTAGGCTCAAAATATTATTTTAGGTTGTTAATGAAATGAGATTTTGATGTGTTTATTAAAGAATGAATTTAGCATTTCATTATTCTATAAATAAAGCCTTTCAATTCAATTCAAATTTCAATTCAAATAAAATTGTTGAGTTTCTTGGTGCAAATTTGACTGCGGCGTAGAGCTTCTTATACTTAAATTTATGTTGAAATTAGTTCGAGTTCGAGAAGCTTAGGCTTATTACATTCGAAAGGATTTTACAAAATCCAATTTTAATTTTCGTGTGAATCCTGATGTCAGTTTTTAAACCACCTCCTAGTACTACTAGTAGGCCTCAGGCATGGTTGGGTGACTACCGCCGTCTAAGAATGCATAGACAGCAACCGAGACCAACGGCTTAGCGTGCCTTTCGAAGCACGAAACCATCTTTCTTACGGACAATCAGGTGGTGCAGCTTGCAATCGCCTAACCAGACTGAATACAAATTCACAATACTATGAGAAATAGATAGCTGATATTAATACCTGTAAACTTTTTTTAAATAAATGCCTATTATACATGGAAAACACCCAGACTAAATAAAAATATCTGTAAATTGACATACAAACATACACATAATCACGCCTATAATCCCACGTCAGACAATTATTTGAGAGTCATTCGGCAAATTGTGTATCGCCATAGCGACAGGTTGTGATTTCATCGTCTAAAATTGCAATACATACCCTCGGGTTCCTTAGTCGCCGCTTACGTGGGGTGATGCTATTCTAAGCCGGCATCACACGGCTTTGAAAATTGATATAACAAATATTTGTATCTGGTGGGGATCGAATCCACGACCCTCGGCTTAGCAGGCAGCCAGGCAGAGGTACTATACGCTACGCCGTTGGGCAAGTCAAAATCGAACCCGGAACCTTTGCATCACAGGCAGTCCGACCACCGCTGCGCCACATCGGCCGTCAAAAATCCTATATCAACCACGGATATAATGGCACACGTCGCCGCATCAAATTGCGGCTGTCACAGGTAGTCCTTTGCATGGTGGCTGGCACGAACCACTATATAGTCCGATTCGTCTGCGATTCACACTAAAGTACGGCCGTCCCAATAAGTCATATTTCACAACTGTCAGATTCGTACTAATGTTATGGCAAAGGGTCCATTTTCCGCTCTCTTTTAGTATGGAACTGCCAGCTGTCAAATATAGCTTATTGGGATGGCGTCACTTTAGTTTAGTGTGCGACCAGCTTACTTCAACTCAATTTTGATAAGGATTTGATCCCGCATACCAAATGAAAAGCTTCGGAAGAATAATAAAGTAGGTGCGAAAAAAAACGGGCGTGCGAAAATTTTTGCTGGCGTTGATAGGTAACTTTGTATTAACCTAATAGAAACCGGCCCGGGCAGGTTAGAAAAATAATAATAAACGCCCTGTTCCAGGGCGTTAACCAAACCACATGTAACTTTACGCTACCAATCTAGTATTAACGACTAGTCTAAACGACATATATTTCAAATACTAGTCAAATTCTTCAAAATGTGTCATAGTTTTCTTGTTGTCGAACTACGAGAACTTTATTTCGTACAACAATAATTTTTTATTCATCAAACGTAACGTACGTTGAATATAACAACTTTAAGGCTTAAATATAGTAAAGGGCCTTACCACAAAAATATTGACGTGCTTTGAACGTGTGTCTAGCGATTCTGTTGTGTGAAGATATTTATAACCACGCGTTCACCGCGCGTCTAACTTTTTGTGGTGTGGCCCAAAGAATGCACAAAGTACGCCACAAAGCAATTCCGCTCCGGTTTGAGCCAACCTCGAATGTGAATTTCAGAGCCACCAGCCATGCTGAAAATTGTCTAAAAAGCGCCGGTCCATACATAACCTTAATTCTTTATTCAATAAAATTACTTTTAAATAGACACACTCATTAAAAATAATTATAAGGCATACTTATTTTCTGAACTAAGAATATGAATTCCTGTATCTCAGGTAAACAGATACCCGACATAACTAGTACTAGTACGAACATAAGTACATACTACTCATTGGCCTTGTGATGCCGGCTTATAATAGCATTACACCATTTCTTTCCCGCGGGTGTCGTAAGAGGCGACTTAAGGACTCGAGGGTTTCTTGTATTACAAATTTCGGCGACAGGCTGACTTTATTTATTTATTTATTTATTTATTAAACTTTATTGCACAGAAAGTACAAAGGGCGGGCCTAATGCCACGCGGCATTCTCTACCGGCCAACCAAAAGATAAACAGAAAGAGCAAAAGCGGGTGCCCATTCACAAAAAAAAAAAAAAATATATAATCGTACTTAAATTTCGCACTCTGACTTCTGATTTTGACACTAAAGTGATAAGTACATGATTTTCTGAAACGGCCCTCAAATATTTGCGATGCCATTCTTTACGCTCTGCCTACCTCGCAATAAGTTATTTAATGGGTAGGTTTTAGTTTATTTGAGTTTGTATGTAACATATTTTAAGAGGAATGTGCAGCACCGATACAAACTTTTAGGTTTAATGGTGTTAAAAAAATATTTTTGTATTTATGCTTTGCATTGATTAAATAAAATAAATGAATAAATAAATAAAAGGGCTGAAGGTGCGATATGTGTACGTATGTATTACCCAGCCAGGAATCTACGTCGCTGCGTGGGTCGGAACGTTATTTGACTTTTGGAGAAACAAAATACAGAATATCTAGGTTTTTAATCCACTTGTAATTTGAATGATATATAACTTTATTGTTGTAGGTTTTTAAACTTTCGGATAAATGTTTATCGTATTGTACAGCGTTTAAATAACTTGGGCAACACAAGTATGAAATTTACATATTTAGAACTCTAGGAGGGTAGGTCGGGTCTCTTAAATAGCTGGAATTCACTGACATCCCAATTTCAAAACAAAAAAACCTGAAGTTTTAAAATTATAAACTAAGTAAATTAGGATTTTAAAATTTAAAATAAAACGCCTCTCATATTATTCTAATTTTGTAGGAAAAGAAGGAAACGGAAAATATTAGATTCTTTGAACTTCCAAACAAATAAAAATTCTGACAACTAATAACCTCATTACAGTAAAGAAAAGCTGCGTCAAAGAAAGCAAATCTTACTTTTATTTTTTGTATTTGCAGTTCTATTTCGTAAATTTAAAATTTACATGTGAAATGTTAGGTACTTTTTACAACTGTTTATTACATTAGATTATAATACGTAGCTATGAAAATTTTATCAACAAATTGTAATTAATTATGATTATCAGGTAATCATGATGACCACCACAAAAAAAATCCCCAAAAAAGGAGTATTTAATTAAAGTTACTCCACCGGCAAGAGTTTGACTCTTAAATTTGAAGAAGATATGACTTCAACATTTGTTGTTGTAAAGTTGTAAGTATCTAGAACTAGATAGGTAGATGTTTAATATTTTTGAGACAAAATTGTATTTACATTCTAGCTACCATACTCATACGCTCTTACTCATACTCATGTTCTTAATTTAATAATAAAAATATTAAATGTCAAAATATTAGGTCCTTACATATGAAATTGGCGTTTTGTATGGGAGGAACAAAAAGTCGATTTTTTTTAATATAGTATATTTATTTAATCAAAGTATGAGCCATTGTAATCTATGCACTTTTGCCATCTCATAGGTAGTTCATTGATCCCTTTACTAAAAAAACCATTCGGACTTGGGAAAACTGTAATGAACGACACCGGCGCTAGTCCACCAAACGCTTACAAGTAACTTTTTATTGGTCAATTTTCGCTTGGAGCAGGCTTTGGCTGGCTTGCCAGGGTCCAGCCATTGCGATGAGCGCTTCCGATTATCGTAGAGAATCCACTTTTCATCACAGGTAATGATTCGATTTAAAATCCCTTCGTTATTGTGCCGGTCAAGTAATGTAACGCAGCAGTTGACGCGCGTTTGCCGGTTTGCTTCACTCAATTCGTGAGGAACCCACCTTTCAAGTTTTTTAATCTTTCCAATTTGCTTCAAGTGGATTAAAACAGTTTTATCACTAACACCGAAGCCTGCAGCTAATTCGGACGTGGTTTGCGATGGATCCGCTTCCACAAAAGCCTTCAATTCTTCATTATCAACTTGGGTCTCCGGCCGTCCACGGGGCTTGTTTTGCAGGTCGAAATTTCCAGAACGAAAACGTTGGAACCAAAAACGCACTGTATTTTCTTTTGCGACACAACCGCCATACACATCATTAACCCTTCGAGCCGTTTCCGCAGCACTGGTGCCACGGTGGAACTCGTACTCGTAAATAACGCGATATTTCAAATTTTCCATTTTGTAAATTGAGCGATGCAAACAGAAAAAAGATAAGTAAAAAAACAAATGAATGACAGTTTACAAAACACAACTACATGTGGAAATAGCTGTATAAATTTGAATTTCGAATTCCTAACCAAATAGGAGAAATTTGTGATCAAAGTGGCCAGTACGACAAAACGATAATTTCATATGTAAGGACCTAATATTTAAATACATTTACATTAATTACATTACTAGTTAAGAAATTAATTTACTGTATAACAAGCACCTTCATTTAATGTTTTTTTTTCAAATTATAAACAAAATTATGAGAGTTTTTTATGTCACCTGGAATTGAGTTGTATATTTTTACCTCCTGTGATTCCATCTCATCAACAGACAATACGTTTAATATTCAGTCAACGAAAGCTCATATTTCTAAGATTATCATAATACAACCTTAGGCTGGATGCGTGTGTATTATACCTATAACCCTGAAAATTTGTTCAGCCTAAAGTTACTTTAATGGCCTCATAAAATATTATAATGTTTCCATCAACAATATGTGTAAACGTAATGAAAAAATCTGTCCTAGATAGTTCAAGGCGCCACGAGTGATAAACATTAACTTTGGGTCTAGCCGATAGGATGACACAGCGAGATGAGATGATGGTAATGACACGTTTCTAGCTAAAAGTAAGTAAGGCGGTGTTCACACTTATGGCATATTTTTGAAAACTCGCAAAATTTTCTATCGCGGGCAGTATTTGAACCTGTGATTTTCGCCATCTCTACTGGCGACGCCTCTTTCATCTGGACTACCGCAGCTCATCCCTGGCTTGCAAATTCTGCAAGCGTACCTTAATGCCAAAAACGCGAGGCACGGCTCCATCTACCGGGGTAGTTTTGCAACTAATACGAGCGATTTGGTATTCAATATGGCATAATTTTGCAATATTATGCCGGTCCAGACTTATTGACGATATGAAATCACATATGGCACACGACACTGCTACGCGGCTGTCGCAGCTTTCATTCATTTGCCGTGTCAAAAACCGAATTACTGCGCGGCACTGTGTGAGAACCACCTAAGTTTACATCGTAGCCTAACAAGGCCTAGTAATTAACGCAACAATGTCCGTGAAGGTTACTCCAGGGTGATTCAGGTCAGTGAACCTGAAACACAATCTCTACCGAGTCGGAACTAATTCTTACACAAATAGATACCCAAAGACTATAAGTAAATCACTCTATAAAACCTTAAGTCCTTTAAGCTCTTACAACTTAAATGGTTGAATGGCTATCCAGAAAAGGTACTGTTGTATCGTATTTCTTTATTTTACCTGTCCTATAAAATTTATGTTCACAATAGATAACAAGCTGTGTGATGCCGGCTTGGGATAACATCACCCCATTTCTTTGCCATGGGTGTCATACGTAGGAGGCGACTAAAGGACTCAAGCGAGAGTCGAGAGTTACTTGCAATGTAGTTACGTAGCGCGCCGTCTTTCTGATTTGTAGTGTGCAGGTATCGCAATTTTATTCTATTGACTGTCAATCAGTCACTATGTTGATATTATTTTTTGTCGTTAACGCTCTACCTACCCCGCATGTATATGAGTATAAATAAGTAATCACAACGGATGTCTGGAAGAGCGACAGGTTTCCAGATTATTTTCCTTAATAAAAAAAGGAATATAAGGATCACTGTCCAGCGTGAAATACGACGTAACTGTTTTTTTTTTTGTTACCAGGAGCAAACATTTGTCGGAGAATTGACGGACGGGTTCTCGAGTGGAGGCGATGCCTCGGCAAGCGTAGCGTTGGACGACCTCCGGTCAGGTGGACCGATGAGTTAAAGAAGGCGGCTGGTAGCGACTGGATGACGAAAACGGGAGATTCTGCCCTATGGCGTACCCTGGGGGAGGCCTACGTCCAGCAGTGGACTGCTATAGGCTGATGTATGTATGTATGTAAATGCAGCCAAGGTAATACCAGTTTTAAAAGATAAACAAAAGTTCTATTTAGTTTTTATCCCATTTTGAATTAACACAATGGGTATTGAATGTGGATAGGCTTATAAAAAAAGATAGAGATATGATTGTTATAAAATAAAATTTGGTTATTTATTCGTGTTGTGACCAATGAATTTTGTTTAGTGCTTGCTCACATTGTCTGTAAAAATCAGATGACAATATGTTATAGTAAAGAGAGTTCTTATTTGTATAAAGCGCAAGTAAAATTTCCATAGTAAAAATTATTCAATTTACTGAAGCCATAAAGTTTGTTCTATTTATGCCGACACAGCATTCATTTAATGAGTGATTAAATTTAGTTTGTCCTGTGCGACTAAAATACCACAGTAAATATACATGGTGTAACAATATTTTGAAACTGAACAACTTTCCCATACAATTAAAGAAATGTAAGTAGGTCAAAGAAAAATTGGACCTCCCATACAAATTGACCTGGTCCGCTAGAACATTTTGTATGAGAGGTCCAATTTTATTTACATATTTCGAGCTTTGTTCCTTGGGGATTGTTGTTCAGTTCCAGGGGCTAGTTCAACTCTAAAAATATTTGCAGCTGATAGATTGTTTAATCATCTGTTAAGCCTCGGACAATGGGGACTTTTCTATCTGACAGTTCTCAAGCTTTTATAATATCATACCAGATGGCGCTGTAAGTTAAAATTGTATCATTGAGTCATAAATACATTTCATCAATTTACATACGTTTCTATGGAAAGATACTCTTTGAATTTAAGTCGGTGCCATCTAAGTACACTTGAAGGTTGGCTAAAAAATTTGACTTTGACTTTCGTAGGTTGCTTCGTAAAATCCAAATACTTAATTTCGTAGACACCGCGTAGACAGTTCGTTGGAAAATCACAGACGGCTACGACATGGAGGCGCTACGATAAGTATCTACTAGCTAGAAGTAGATTGTCGCTATCAATTAATTTGATGGTAGCCGTTTATTAAACTTGTAAACTAGGGCTGCTATCGAATCTTAAATAAATAGACCCAATTATTCCTACCTACATGTGTTAATACATAGAAAGAAATCAAAGACTCTATTTGAAAAGAATTACATATTTATTAACATGAAATCAATCTCTTTTCCGTGTGATGCCGGTTTAGAATAGCATCACCCCATTTCTTACCCATGGGTGTCGTAAGAGGCGACTAAGGGACTTGAGGGTGTGTATTGCAATTTTAGGCGACGGGCTGACAACCGGTCACTATATTAATACACAGTTATCTGATTGGCCCTCAAACTTTTGTCGGACGTGGTGTTAATATCCGTTGAACGGCCGTTAACGCTCTGCCTACCCCGTAAGGGATATAGGCGTGATGTATGTATGTATGTATGTATGTATGAAATCAACTATTTTCCAAATCACAAGGTATTAAAATATAGCACAATGCTCTCATGGTTCTCACGCTGGCATACAACTGAACAACTTATTATCTATCACAAAAGTTGTCCGGTTTCATGATAGATATTTCTTCATTTCCCTAATCGTACCAGAGTGTTGCTCGGTCGCGGAATTTTGAATTAATATGTCAGCAAAGACTTTCTGGGCAGGTGGTCATATCTTATACAATTATACAATTTAAAACATGCACACTGTATGTATTATTTAATTAACAAGATTTTATTTTATTTGTAGGTCTCACCAATCTGTTGTTCTTTTTATTACCTGTCAAGAACAGCGGCTTACACCCACATGGATATGTTATGTTCTAATGTATTTTTTTTGCAAAACAAAATTTCTAAAATCACCTACGCTACGAGGAAACCAGAATTGAATAGGTATTTTTTGCAATATTTTCTAGTCTTTCTTTGTTTTTGAGTGGGACACCGAGTCGTCCTTTTCTAGTGATGATTAATATTCATGAAGATGAATTTGTAAAATTTAAAAATAAGATCAAAGGCTTTTGGTTGTGAATGCTAGTAAATTTAGGCGAGAGGTTTCTAAAACAAATTAACTCGGCCCGCCAACACGTCATGTGGTATGGGAGATCCAATTCTTTCATTTCTTTTATTTTCATGTCTGACAATTTGCATATTTCTACCAAAAGCCACCCACTTTCACCCACTTGTCGTCCGTTGCTGCGTATATTTAGCGCATCCGTAATGCATGCGTCTATAGAACGAAAGGAAATAGCTAATTCCAATTTTATTCCTATAAAAATACGGCAACGGATTGAAGGCGTTGACCGATGCGTCGTCAAAGTGAGTTTTACTACTTTAGATACTCTTAAAATAAATTTTAAAAAATTAAAACACGACAGATTTTTGAGATAAAGCGTAGCTTATGACACCCGTGATCAAGTGATTATTCCGATACAAATCTGTTCAATGGTTAACGAGTTTCAGTCCTTTAAAGAATCGCACATATACAAACATACTCGTATATTAACTCTAAAAACATTACACTCCTTTTTTAGTTGGACAGTCGTGTAAAAAAGTATTTTATTTACTTTTTTAATTCTCGTCACGTCATTAGGTTTATGTTTACTGGACCTCTTATCCAGGTACTTATATCTTGGTTGTATCTATGTTACAACCTTGATAAAATGACAAACATTGAAATAAAATTTAAGTTACATGTGTTCTTCAGAGTGCCAATTTTTAAAAGAACTTAAAGATGGATTGTTCTTGTATGTCGTAAACTAAAAGTTATATCAAACTCAATTGAAAAATTGCCACCAATTTACCTTACTAACAACTAGAAAGACGGTTTACTCACTTGTCGATCCGTATTTTTAACGCAACGTAACGCATGCGTCGGTCAGACGAAAGGAAATTGTGAATTCTAATCTTATTCCTATACTATACGGCTACGGTGGGTTAACAGTGCGTAACGGACGCGTGTGTCAAACGCCTTGACAGACGCCTCCGTGGCGTTGCGTTGAAAAAACGAAACGACGGAAAACAAGTGAGTGAACCGCCAAAGGGTATTCAGACTTGTGTGTAATGCAGTACTCGTAGAAATGCAGCTAAGGTCAAGCACTGACCACTCAGTTTAAGTTCTGCGCAGTTGGAGAATAAACGGCCCTCCTACTTATTTTCTATTTTTTTAATACACCGACCGTATTTCCGGCCGTTATCGCTCTGCCTACCCCGCATAGGACAAAGGCGTGATACGTGTGTGTATGTATGTGTATCAACCATGTTATTTTCCAAGCCAAGGAGTTCAACTTGAGCTGACTGCTTCCACTTACTTTTTAGTTTTCCCTCATTATTTCCTGTACATTGGGTACCTACTAATAGTTTATCATTGCTCTCTCGACTAACGTTTACTCGATCACATATTTCACAGACTTATAAAGCGGAAAGCAAATTGCCTATTCACATCGATTGCTGTGCCTGAAGCTCGGAGATAGGAAACGAGATGATTCAGCGTACTCACGGAGCAGAGTGAATTGTAGATAAGCCATAATGAGTACGTATTTTTCTTTGAAAACTGGCAAAATTTTCAAGTGCGGGCAGGATTTGAACCTGCGGCTTTCGCATTACTAGTGGCGACGCCTCTTCCATCTGGGCTACCACAGCTCGTTTTTGCCCGCCAATTTTGCAAGTGTATTTAATGCCAGTAACGCGTGGCACGGCTCCATCTGTCATAGGCATTCTGCCCTATAAATCCTGCCTATGGCGGGTGACAGGAGTAATGCCAATAGGCAGAATGGAGGGTTCTAGGTGGAGTCGGGAAAAGGGTAGCTACCCGCCTGGCCGGGTGTTGTGGCCAGGGGACCGACTGGTCCACCTGGATAGAATTGGAAGTTGTATATATGCGTTGCGCGCCGAAACACTTCGATACCGCGTTTCAGGCTCTTTGTTCTGTCACGTGGCGCCATCTTGCAGATATGTTGGAACTTCTGTTACGTCTTGCTTGCTCGTGAACCACTTTGAGTGAGCTTCTTGTCGTAGCTCCCAGAGGTCGCTACAGTACTCCCCCTCAAGACCGGAGGTCGATACTGTCAGCGAGCGAGGTGGGGCTGATGACGTCATGTAGCGTGATGATGCAGTCTGGCGTGGCGATGCAGTGCTGGTTCCAATGTCCACGGTGAGTCGGGACGTCTACGGTGAGTCGAGACGATGATGGAAGACCAGTGAAGCTGCCGTGCTGTGACTGCGGTGGGTGCTGATGACGTAGTAGTTGGCTGCATGCTGTAGTGGTTGATGCGTGGTTGAAGGCTGCGAAGTCCAAGGTAGGGGTCACCAATATGGCGGGTGACAGGAGTAATGCCAATAGGCAGAATGGAGGGTTCTAGGTGGAGTCGGGAAAAGGGTAGCTACCCGCCTGGCCGGGTGTTGTGGCCAGGGGACCGACTGGTCCACCTGGATAGAATTGGAAGTTGTATATATGCGTTGCGCGCCGAAACACTTCGATACCGCGTTTCAGGCTCTTTGTTCTGTCACGTGGCGCCATCTTGCAGATATGTTGGAACTTCTGTTACGTCTTGCTTGCTCGTGAACCACTTTGAGTGAGCTTCTTGTCGTAGCTCCCAGAGGTCGCTACACTGCCCGCGCTTGAAAATTTTGCAAGTTTTCAAAAATTGTATACCTAACACGGAAAGTGTTTTAAAATTTGGTATTCAATAAGTAAGTACTAACAACTATCTGTAGAATAGAAACCACCACGAGAAGACTTGTGTTTTGTTTACTTACCTAAATTGTATGTTTTTTTATGTTTTGTGATGTTTGTTGATTTTCTACTTTCGTGGAAAAATAAGAGTATGTGTTGTTAGAGTCGTACTAGTAGAAGCAGGCGGTTTATAAAACTCTGACACCAGGGTTCATCGGGCCGTTCGTATACCAAAAATAAGAGTACCTATGTATTCTGTTGTTTGTTATATTCTGGGGGAGGCCTACGTCTAGCAGTGGACTGCAATAGGCTGATGTATGTATGTTCGTTTCGCCGTGTAAAAAAATACAATTTCAAGTTTGTTAAGTTACTTCGTAGCACCGCAGAATTTGCGATACTGTGCGTATCTAAAGAGCTTAAAACTTTGTATATTTTTGACGAACATAACTGCTATAGTATTTGCAATTATAAATTACGCATACCATGCACCTCAATTGCAATGTCCTATCCGGGTGCTTGTACAACACCTACTTTTAATTACCTTCATGACCTTTAATATTGTACGTAATGATTAGTAAATGAATGAGATATGTATATGTCATAAATATTCTCGCAGGATAAGCCCGCCCACACATGATTAGGAAAACAATTAAGGCACGGAACAGAATAGCCATAACTAGAATAAAACAATGAAAATTTTGTGGAGTTCTCAATTTGCGTGTTTTAGAGTCAACGATGTATTTTGAATTGTAAATATCAATTAAACGGATGGGAGTGTGAAAGCATTTTGCAGCAGTCTCGAAATGATGTAGGTATTATATTCGTCCATTAACTCATTGTTATTTTTTATCAATTAAAAGCAATTTGACTGTAATTTATTTTAAATAAATATTTTTGCTCGTAAAGGCATTTATTTCGATCTGCAAGTAAGGTAGGCACTTGCTCAATAAAAACTGCGGCTGTCACAGTAAGATTCGCTTTATTCAAGCCAACCATTGTAATGTGACTGACCCTTTGACTGGCTGGATGATTTAGGTCCGGTACCTTATTTTATTTTATTTAACAATTTATTGTACACAAGAAAATACAAAAACATAGAACACATGGAAAAATGGTACAACAGGTACTGCTTATTTCTAAAGAAATTTCTTCCAGCAGACCTAAAGAAGCGTGAGTAGATTAAGGATATACGGATAATACGTGCACATATAACAGTTTACTTATAATTTTATCATGATCAAAACACAAATCAAATAAATATATGACTAAAAATAAAAATACACATATATATAACTATATATACCTATACAATATATTATAATACATAAATGAACTACACAAATTACGGAATTAAGGAAAGATAATGCTCTTTAACACGTTTAACCTTCTCCTAAAAACACAATAACTTTTATCGCAAATTTTCTAAAAATTGTTTTCATAACACGGAAAGTGTTTTAAACATTTTGGTGTTCATTGGTGTGACTGTCGACTTAGTGTCCCAAACGAAAGATACATAGAGTTCATCATATCTAGAAATAAATCGATTTGAATTTTCAAAGCTGCATTCCCTGTCGGTTTTTATCGTTTGATGATCATCAATCACTTGGTAGCTGCCGCCGTGACTTTTGACAGAACGAGCATATACCTCTACTTTCAGGATATTTGTACAGAAGTGTCCTCGCATGTTGCAATACCCTATAGAAAGGGTATCATGTGTTGTATCTGTAAAATGTCGCCCTAATAACACCAGGGTCCAAAGTCTTCCAAATGTAAATCGTTTCATTTGTGTGTCCATAGCCTGTCAGTGTGACAGTTTTGGTCATTTCATATTCTGCTAACAGTTTGAAGTATAGAAAATAACAGTGGCATTAAAATGATAGTAGAGAGTTGTTGACATTGCAAGGGTAAAAATAAGAGAATCCGGGCACTGTATGCAGTATGTAAGCAATAAATAAAGGATTTTCCAAAAAGGAAACAATTTGTATTGCGAAACGAAGAGCATTTGGGCATTGTAAATAATATTGGCCCTCATGAAAAATGTAACCCCTGATTAAATCGTCTACTTTTAACAGATTTAAAAATAATTATACATATTTATATTATGATGAAAAACCAGTATATCATCAATTTTTTACAATTGTTGGCTACCTTTACAGCAAAAGCTTTTTCAACTATTTTGTTCAAAACAGTGTTTAGTCAATTTGCCGAGGATTATCAGAAAGTGCTTCAGTTCGGTTCTGCAAAGCGTCGTTTTGTACGTCACATCATCAATCAAAAGCTGGTTATGTTTCGAGTTGGCTGTTTGATCAACCCACATACAGATATGGTGATGGATTGATGATAGATGGATATTATTACATTGTGATTTGATACCTTGTGATGCTGGCTTATAATAGCATCACCCCAATTCGTTCCCGCGGGTGTCGTAACAGGCGACTTAGGGACTTGAGAGTTTCATGTGTATTACAATTTTAGGCAACAGTTTAATGATACGAGAAAGTTTTTTGAAACGGCCCTCAAATATTTGTCAAACGTGGCAATAGCGACCGTATTTTATACCTACCCGCAAGGCATAAGAGCGTGATATGTGTCTGTGTTTGTATGTAATTTGATACATAAAACATAATATTATGTGACTTGTAGTGCTTAATTCTGGTTAAATGAGTACCTGGTTTTGGTTATGTACCTACCTATACATATACAAATTATACTTATAACATTGTTCCGCACAAACATTTTGATAATGTTACTTTAAAAAAATGCTATTATTGTAATACTCGTTAACTAACAAATAGAGCTTCTGAAGCTAATTGGACAATATCCAATACAATTTCTTACAGTTTTTGAATTAAAATTGAATTACAGTTTTTTTATACCTTGAGATGGGTACCTATATTTAAATATTTATGACCCTAAAGCATAATATCCATGCGGCAAAGGAAAAGTAGGTACTTTACGGGTAACTCGTTCGTTTTTATTTGATTCCATTCGTAAATAGCAGCACTCCAAGCAGGATGCCGACTGGATGGAAGGACCGGCATAAATATGTAAAAAGGACTCAGTCTAGATTTGCCACAGTCCCGACACGTCATCAAAATTTCGTCCATAATATGAGTCCTGGTTGGTCACACTCAATAATGATTCCATTCCATTCGCAAATAGCAGCACTCCAAGCAGGATGCCGACTGGATGGAAGTACCGGCATAAATATGCTATAAAAAAGACTCAGTCTAGATTTGCCACAGTCCCGACTCGTCACCAAAAATTTCGTCCATGAAATGAGTCCCGGTTGGTCACACTCAATAATGATAATCCTTGCTCCGGTTCGTACCTTGTCCAAAGGCTGTATATAACAATTCAGTGAGGGAATGCTGTAAATATATTAGGCGCGACCGGATGGCGCGTATGGACCTGTTTGGTTGAATTTGACGACGCATGTTGCTGAAAATAAGTATTTTTATTCTAATTGCTACATTTTTGATGTAGCTTGTTGCTGATTATTTCTGTATGTATTGGTTAATTGCTGACGAAGCCTGTTGCAAATATGTATTTTTTAATTACTATAATCTTTTAAATAAACCATTTTTTTTCATTATCTCCCGGTTCATCACAACTTTATTCACTTTAAAACTTGTATAGTACGTTTAAATTATTTGGTTGACAGTACTGTAAATTATGGCGAACCGGGCCTAAGATTTACAATAATAATAGTCCTGTGGCGAACCGGGCCTAGCTCCCAAGTATCAGCGTATCGCGGCCCCGTGACCTTCACCTTCATATTACCGAGTGCTGTGATGTGACCACTGTTATTGTCAGTTAGCTGTAACTCAGTTACAATTGTTGGCAATAGACTGCCGCTGAGCGGCTACTGGACGAGACACGCCCCAATCAGCATGACGCTAAATAAGTACCTAAACTCCGCCACAGATACTGTTTTGTTACATTAAAGCTAGGTACTTGTTTCTTTAGAGGTTAATTTTCTTAAGATCATCTACCCGTGCTTTTTTGCACCTTGCTTCCCTTATCTTAAGTTTAAACTTATGTAAAAACTTAACAATAGGTGACTTGTGATTATTAATTATTCTAAACTTTATGTATGATGATTGACAATTATTGCTAACCGAGCTGAACATCGATAATCTGTTAATAAGTAGACTACAATGATAAAGATATTGCACGTGTTTAAGAGCAGTGAAAGTACTGAAATGGCAACATTATTGTTTGTCTTTTCGTAACACATGACATTGGAGCGCGATGTTCACAATAATGTTAGCATTTCTAATCATTAAATGAACGTGAAATCGCACTTGCGCCACGCTATGACGTGGCGCGACATTTTCGTTATACTACGTAAAAAAAAAAACTCGCCAAATAATGAAGTAATCAAAATACTGTACGAAAGAATCTAGTAATGTATTCGCAAAAAGAATGTGTTATGTTCATAAGATTGCTATACGCTACGCAAAAAAGTGTAAAAATAGACCAAACTTTGAAAAATAAATCAAACTTTCTCTAATCGTGTTTTCCTGCGACCAGAGTCTAGATAAAATAATAAAAAATCATTATGGAGGTACATAAAAATAAGGTGTTTATCGTATTCACCAACAAAATTGCGTGCATTCAAAAATACCTGCTTTTCTCACGACACGCCCTTAAGTAGCGATATATTATGGGAATGGGATTCGCAAATGGCTTGATCCATAGATAAAAACGTATACAGAAGTTACGACTTACCGGTAGGATTTTGAGCAACCGGAGCACAGAGTACAGAAGGTGATGCTATAAGTAGCATCACCACCAACCCGAACCAACCCGCCATGGCGAAACTGAAACAAAAAAATAACAATTTGGTCAGGGAATTCGTATTACCATTAGATACCATCTGTATTTAGTTGCATTGCTGTATTCGATTTTACTTTATATGTCAACAGGTTTCATCGGTTCGTTGGAAGACTCGATGTTCTATACAAAAAAAGAAGGATATGTCAACTTGAGTAGAAAATGTTTGATGTCATATTCATACAATTATAAATTCCATCCCTTAACTGAATTATACGCAACTGGAATAATTGATTCCGACTCGTAGGGAGCGCGAATTCGATAATGTAATATTTTTATATTGTTGACATACTAATGCTACATACAGCAAAACTTTATAGGATCCCAGAAATGTTGCAGTGATATTTATTATATTTGCAATACATACGAAACTACTTTTATGAATAGATCTTATGAAAACTTTGCAGACATGTTCAGTCCACCAAACTGAAAAACTTTTCCTATGGAGCTTCAGAAAAAGTCAGATCGTTTATTATGTGGGGAAAGCAGGTTTTTAATTTCTTTACATTTATGCTCTATAAGGAAAGTTGTACAGTTTCATGGTCTGAACATGCATGCAAAGTTTTCGTTACACCTCGTAAGTTCAGTAAAGAATAATGTTAGCTTCGATATTTCGCATAATAAATTCCCGTACGTAGGTCACCAGCCAATTTGTTCAGCAATATTGCCTGCTAGCCAAATAAATCTCAATGAAGATGGATCGACAGAAAACAAGCAAATTTCATGTAGTACTGGAAAATATTTATTGTTTGGGTATTATATTTGGCTGAAAGAGTGGTGTCGGCCCTAGGCAACAAGTTGATATGATTTAGTGTAGAAAAATCATGGATACCTACCTATAACCACCTGCAACATCGTTGGAAGTAAATTCTGGGATCTTTTGGAGGAAATGACAAATTTGACCTCCCCATATAACATGACGTGTTGGCCGGAGGAGTTAATTTGTTTTAGAAATTTTGATACATACATATATCAGGCAGAGCGTAAACAGCCGCAAAAAACGGACATTCTCGCCACGTCTGACAAACATTCGAGGGTCATTCGGAAAACTGTGTATCGCCATAGGTTGTCAGCCCATCGCCTAAAATTGCAATACACACCCTCAAATCCCTTCGTCGCCTTTTACGACACCCACGGGAAAGAAATGGGGTGATGCTATTCTAAGCCGGCATCACACGGCACTATAATTTAAAGAAATATTGATATTTCGACCTTTATTTTTTGGGAAAAGTCACTCAGTTTCTCGGACTGTTTCATTACCATATTTGCTGCATGTTTTACTCCCTGTATAATGAAAATGAAATAACTTTATTCAATGTAGGATAGCATTATCACTTATTGACGTCATGATCGGTCATTGTAAAAAAAAGAAATTTGCATAACCCAATTTTCTTCTTTTTGTAACAATTTTGTGTTGTCCGGCTCGGGCGGTATAATAAGAACACTAGCAATGGTCAAGGGTATATTTTAGATTGTCACCTTTATCTCTACGGACAATTCTCAGGTCAAAGAGCTCGCATTCCCAGCCGTAAATAAATTACATTTCACGAGTAAGAACTATGCAAAGAATATTAAGAATATATGACACGTAGAGCACTTAGGCTGGGCTTGAGAAATAAAAAGAGAATCTTCATCAAATCGATTATGTTTTTGTTTACTATAAAGTAAACTAGCTGTTACCCGCGGCGTTGCCCGTATAAGTGGTGATAAAAACTATCCTATGTGTTAATCCATGTAACCTTCTATATGTGTGCCAAATTTCATTACAATCGGTTCAGTAGTTTTTGCGTGAAGAAGTAACAAACAAACAAACATTCGCATTTATAATTGAGTACCAAATTTTAAAACACTTCCCGTGTTAGGTATACCATTTTTGAAAACTTGCAAAATTTTCAAGCGCGGGCAGGATTTGAACCTGCGACTTTCGCATTACTAGTGGCGACGCCTTTCATCTGGGCTACCGCAGGTCATTTCCTGCCCGCCAATTTTGCAAGTGTATTTTAATGCCAGTAACGCTTGGCATGGCTCCATCTACCGGGTTAGTTTTGCAACTAATTACCGGCGACTAATTCTATCTTTACAGATTGAATGTAGCCTAAGCGATGAAAACCAGCGATAGATTGAGTACCAAATTTTGAAAAACTTCCCGTGTTAGGTATACAAAATCGCATTTATAATATTAGTACCTAGGATTGCCTTACTTACACTTAAAAGAAATTATCGATTATTTTCTGCTCGTGTTGTATTCGTAAGTATCTATCGTATTACCTCTATAAACCAAATTTCGGAAGACGTGGCGTCATTTTTGCTTAGTGTTTCATTTGTTACAGTTGATTTATTAGTGTTTTTGCTTTCGCAGTTTGACAAGAATAATAAAGTAAATATTTGTAATATCTGCATGTCCGCAATATATATTTTTTTAGATATTTAGGCTTTTTTTGGATGTTGTTATTAATCAGAAAAATACAAAGTCCCATGTCTTAAGCTTAGTCGCGTGTTAAAAACCTGTGACACTTTAGGTTTTTTTAAATGGTTGTAATACACGAAAAGGCAGAGAAAGAAGAAAATATACACACACACCGCATGATTTTCCGATACTTGGCCAGATCCGAGTTTACGGAATCTCACACACAAATGGCAAACGTCGCCATATCAAATAGCGACTGTCACAGGTTGTCATTTGTATGGAGGCTGTCACACACCGCAACGCCGTCCGGTTCGCGTGCAATTCACCTGTATCTGGAAAAGGTGTTGGTACCTATGCACTATCCTGCTTATTTGTACGTACTCATTATATCATCCAAAGGTTGCCTTGTAGAAATTGCTACCTTAGCAATTAGGCCGCCTATACTGTACCGAATTTTCTTATTCTGTATTAAAAAAAGTGTTTTGTAAAAATACAGCATATATATTAAGCAATGTATTGTATTCGTGTATGGCAGCTTTTCTCCAAGATTTTTACCTTCAGGTTAACAGCTTAGAAAATATACGAAGCGTAACTTAACGGACCTGACTCTTAACATTACGTTCACAAAGCATACGTTATTACACTAGCTTGAAATGCATTTCTTAAGGCAAAGTTTAAAGTGCACTTTATTTGTTTGCTGTGTGGTGCCGGCTTATTTATCTCCCAATTTCTACCTGTGGGTGTCGTAAATGGCGACATAGGGATAAATCCAGGGAATGGACAGCAGTGGCTCCTGTATACAACACTTTGCACTCAACTCGCCAATCCACTTGCCAAGCGTGAGTATGACATATACCTCCCAAACAGGCGGAGGCCCATGTAAAAATGAAAAAAAATTAAATTAACTTTATTCAATAAAGGATAGTATTAAAATTTAATGACGTCATGTTTCATCATTGAAAAAATAATGGATAGGTACACAACTTTCTTCTTGTTATAACAATTTTGTATGGTCCAAGTAGAAAACCAGCTCAGGTTATAATAGTCGGGGCTAGCTAGGTAAATTTCTAAGTGGAAGTAGTGGACTAGAGGCAATTAATATAATATTATTGTTCTCGCGCTACAAAATATATGTAATCCACGATTTTAGAAAAAAAACATCTCGATCCCCTGTATAATAGAATAATTATGATTAAGTTGTTTTTACATAGTTACTTTGATAAATTATTTTCATTTTTATAATAATATAGCACTGTGAGTGCACAATAAAACTTAATCGCATGGTTAAAATTCCTAGTCGGAACGAGACGGAAGACCGTGTTGCTCGAAGTATTCGTTACAATAACCTATAATAGAAGTCGCTTGTACGTCGTTTCAAGACGAGTAGCAAGAGATTGAAAATTTGGAAGTGCATGTCGAGGCGCCAGTAGTCAGAGCAGTGGGACGATACCCCATAGTCCCGGGTTCAAGCCCCGGCCGGCACTAACATTACTTCAATTTCTTATTTTCATTAATAAAAATAATACAGCACTGTGAGCGCATAATAAACCATAGTACACTTGATAAATTATTCTTATTCTCAAGTCCTTTATTCCTACGGGGAATACCGCTGCGAATTCGCGATTGAAAAGTACCACTTACTAGTACACCTATTTATTTTCAAGTCTACAGCTATATTGTCGCAGTAAGTACGTTTATTTGCCGTGTGACGACGGCTTAGAATGGCATCACCCCATTTCTTTCCCATGGGAGTCGTAAGAGGCGACTAAGGGACTCGAGGGTGTGTATGACAATTTTAGGCGATGGGCTCACAACCTGTCACTAAGGCGATAAACAATTTTCCGAGTGACCCTCAAATGTTTGTCTGACGTGACGTGAATGTCCATTTTTACCGCCGTTTACGCTCTGCCTGCCCCGTAAGGGATTATAGGCGTGATATGTGTATGTAAGTACGTTTATCAACTCGGTGTCCCACACAAAAAGAAAGATAGAGTAGGTTTTTTTGCAAAAAACTAATAATCATTTCTGATATCTCAATAAAATAGATATTTCTATGATAATAATATTTGGAATTGCAGTCACGTATCAAACCAGACTTAACGAAGAACAGAATCAATAAGTCTGATTCAATGTAGGAAAATCAAAAGATGATACTAAGTACCAGTAGTACAGTCGGTTGTAGCACATAAGGTACCTCGAATAACTGACCCATTTATATTCAAAGAGCATATAACCACTTACGTTCTATTTATATTGTCAACCAATATTGTGCTTCTGGTAGTAGATACGTAGCTAGGTAGAAAGGTATTTCATTAAAAAAATGTAAAGTGGAGCATCCTACTCTCTAAAGGCCCTTTTCCTGTCATGCGTGTTATCGCCCGCGCGCGGATCTGGTCCGAATGCGGGTGACAGCACCAGGCCTCCGTCACTCGCTCAAGGCCACGCGATAAGTGCCTACCGGCTAGCCGTTCGTTCGAGCGAACAAGTGGCAAAGGGGCGCCGCATGCCTGCCTGTGTAGTCGCGCGCGTGGAATCCCACAGCTTACCTATTGCATTTTAACAATGTCGAATTGACAGCCTGGGAGCAAATTATATGAAATATTAAAGTCAATACCATTTCAGGCTTTGTGTTCCTGCTTCCCACATGATTATTTAATCAAACTTTTTATAAGATTTAGAATTTTTGCGGTAATTAAATTTACAAATGCAAAGTTTAGGGAGGGTAAAAAACAAATTGACCATTTTATAAAATTAAATCATTTATAAAACATTTATTGTATTTTATTTCATTGGGCCAACCCTAACCTATTTTCACACCGTCCGACGTCATCGCCCGCTGTGCACTTGAAACACTCCGTTGAGTCAAAGCAGTTAAGCTCATATTTCCTCGTGTCGCTTGTAGCTAGAAAGTTTAGTTAATTATAACGTAGGTATTTGTCATTCTGCAGGGAAGTGATGTATCTGTTACGTTAGTAACTTATTATTAATCTGTGACAGCACGCTCCGGGCCACACGCAGGACAGGGATTTCGTTTACCGCCCCCGCATCCAATCCGCGTTCCGCGCGCGTGCTAGCCGCATGATAGGAAAAACATGCATCAAATGATAGGATGCGGGCGGTCCGCATGCGGACCAGATCCGCGCGCGGGCGAAAGTACGCATGACGGGAAAAGGCCCTTAAGGCAGCTTTGAAACGTTCCAAAAATGCTTCGTTAAATTTTACCGAAGAAAATATCTTTTTTTCGTCGACAATTTAGGAGTGCGAAAAGGTATAATTAAATAAACACCAAGGTAGTGCCGTGTGATGCCGACATAGAATAACATCATCCCATTTCTTTCCCGCGGGTGTTGTAAAAGGCGACTAAGGGGCTTGAGGGTGTGATTTGCAATTTTAGGCGATGGTCTGACAACCTATCACTATGGCGATACACATTTTTCTGTATGACCCTCAAATGTTTGCCTCACGTGGCCTAATATATTGGTTTTTATAGCCGTTTACGTTTTGCCTACCCCGCAAAGGATAAATGCGTGATGTATGTATGTACCTCACAAGATAGTCATTTTTCGCACCGGAATAAGGAAAAACTTGAACAATAATTACAGGATACTGAAGTTTAACTAAAAACTTCACTGCAAAGTAAAAAATAATTAGTACGTATTTTAAACAGCACAAACCTTGCAAACGCCTACATCAAATTTTTGAAGGTAACTAGCTACCTAAGTACGTCGTCTAGATAATAAATTGAACAAACTTATGTTTTTTATTAATTTCTCCTTCACCCAAAAGTTGCCAGGTAGAGATCGCTTTCAGTGATAGACCGCCTTTGCGCATGTTAGCTATGAATTTTCCCTTTTATTCTTATTTTTGTGTAAAAAAGTGCTTTGACTTACTAACTACTGTGAATATTCCCTGAAATGAACGGAAAGTGCTAACATTTTCTGAAGGAGACCTCATTTTCTACATGACTGAAGCTGCCGCAGGATTTCCCTTGCCCTTGGAACGAGTCCCGCCCGTGTAATATTTATATCTGCTTATTCATTTGGAAGACTATTCTAGAAAATTTATAGCGCGTGTAAAACATTAAGCATAACAAATTATATTTTATCCAATTGCGAACCAAGAACGGTGCAATCTTTTTTTACGATTTTAAAGGGTTAAGTAATGTAACTGCCTATGTGGCGCAGTTGTAGTGCGATTGCCTGCGACGCAAAGGTTCCGGGTTTGATTCTCTGTGGGGTCTTCAAGTTTGATATTTATCACTTTGTAAATTTGTTCCCAGTTAGGACATTGCAGGTTGAACCACCAGATTGTCCGAAAATAAAGATAGTTCCTTGCTTCGGGCACGTTAAGCTGTCGTCTCGGTTGCTGTCTATGATTACTTAGACGGCGGTCGTTACAAAACCATGTCAAAGGCCAACTACTAGTAGTAGGCGGTTGAATAACTCTGACGCCAGGGTTCACCGGGTCGATGGACGACGGTAGCCTACACGAAAAGAAGAAAGAAGAAGACGTTATTTTGTCGTCTATATTAGCATTTATCTTAGCACTTCACCGTAGCACACAAAAATATAAAATAATAAGTAGCTGCCTAATGAACCGGATAAGCACCAAATGGAAATTGAAATATGAATATCATTAATGCGGATGAAATTATTAACCAAATAGAATAAACAGCTTTCATTCCGTTGAGGAAAATTTCAAAAAAATCTCGTTCGTTTTGATTAGGATTTAAACTTTGCAACAATTTTGTTAACATAATAACATGGTTCTATTCAAAGATAATTAATAAATATTTCATTCATGACAAACTTATGAACAGCACATAAACCTACCCCTTAGTTGTTTAAGGGATCAAGTTAAACTGGTATTTCTACAAAGAATTACCAATATAAGTTAATCCCTTAAATGGGTATCACTGGACCTATCACTTTCTACGTGCGTTGGTTTCGGTCTTTTTAACTTTTCTAATATATATAGGTAGGTAAATAAATAGGTTTCATCACATTAAATTCTTAAGCTGAGTTAAATAAAATGGTAAAATCTCTAGAAGGTAGACCGAAAGGCTTCCTGTGAGATTGCGACCACTTGTAGTGTACAAAGTGTTGAATGTGCTCGTGACCTAGTTTCCACTACCGCTTTTCCCCGATGGATTTTCCAGATTATAGGTAAAACACACAATAAAAGCACTCAAACCGTGAGGAAGATTAAATTTCACTGAAATCGAAAGTTGACAGCTAAAATGCTTGAATTTAAATATAAACGGGTAGAGAATTCATTCAGTTATTTCAATAGACAACAGCGTGTTGAAATATGAATTGCAAAATAGTCCAGGCGGAATGCGAATTTGATGGAGTTTTTGTACACAAAGCGATATAAAATAAAGTCAACTATAATATTTTAGATAAGATACTTTTTAAGTTTGTTGGCTTCCGTTAGGCGTTCCCGAGCCGGTTTTCTATTAGGACAATACAAAATTGTTATAAAAAAAAGAAAATTGCGCTATGCAAATTTCTTTTTTTTACAATGACCGATCATGACGTCAATAAGTGCTATCCTACATTGAATAAAGTTATTTCGTTTCATTTCGTCCGTCAAGTCGTTTGACAGATGCATGATGCACCGAAACGCACCAAAGCCGTCGACTGAGAGATGCATACGTTGCGGTCCGTTAAGAAAACGCAACGACGAATGACAAGGGGGAGAATCGCCTTAATGAAAAGAGGTTTGACGGAGGCACACGGAGGGTAAGATTTTCCCCATCTTCACGTCGCCTTTTGTCAATGTTTAGCAAATTTGTAAACATCACTCGATTTTCCATTTTCATTTGCGCGTAAAGTTATTTGGTTAAGCGACACCTCAAAATAAAATGAACTTATCTCAATAAATTTACTAGCTATTTACTAATTTACCTTCGAAATTCGAGGGATTATAGCTCGTACATGGAACCCGTTGCCGAAAACAATCAGTTTGAATACGGTTCGTTCTTCAACAACAACATTGAAATTAAAACAATTTTCCTATATCGCAATAGTCATTGACACTAGATAGATAGATAGATTTTCTGAGTTACTCCATTAAAGTTAGACATGGTTTAAGCCGTTTTTAATTTTTAAACATTGTCTAAATGCGCGTCTATCTTTTTTGTAATACTCGTAGCACCATTTATTGCTTACAACATACACAACAACAACAAAAAACTATACAGAAAACTTAAAACTAAAAGTAAACAAAGGCAGACTTATCGTTTTGCAGCCATTTCTACTAGGCATTTACCTTAAAGGAGAGACAAATAGAAAAGATTTTCGAGTAGTACAATTCTCTTTGATATTTTTGCTTACCTTTATCTCGCATTCAAAGGTGCTTCCCGCCGTGTGATGCCGGCTTAGAATAGCATCACCCCATTTCTTTCCCGTGTGAGTTGTAAGAGACAACTAAGGGACTCGAGGGTGTGTATTGCAATTTTAGGCGATGGGCTAACAACCTGTCACTATGGCGGTACACAATTTTCCGAATGACCCTCAAATGTTTGTCAGACGAGGCGTAAATTACCGTTTTGCGGCCGTTTACGCTCTGCTTACCCCGTAAGGGATTATAGGCGTGATATATGTATGTATGTTCACGAGACCCAAGTATGTGCGAAGTGGAGCACAAGCCGATTATAAACTCCGTCCGGTATTGTGGGCAAGTGGCTGTGAACGGTGGAGCCGGCCACCGGCAGACGGCAATCAGATCTGAGTGTTGTCTGTTCAGTTGCTATGTGAGATTTTGATTCTATTTAGTTTTTTTCGTGGCTACAACTTCTGGGAGTGGATTAGTACAAGTGCATGACAACAATTCAGCCTCATACAAAACAAATAATGAACACCTAACCATTACTGGCTTTAAAGGCATTATCAGAACAAGTTTTTTTATGCGAGCAAGTCGTGAAAATAACAAGCAAATTAAATGTTGAATCAGAGATGAGGCGCGCTGACTTCTTTTACAAAATCCCACAATACTAATTCAGTAATTTTTTATCTGTAGGTAAACAGGACAAGTATAGAGTGTTGTTCAACGACGTTTTTCAGCACGCGCAAAATGTGATAGCGACGAGTTTTGTATTACCTCAATTTGGTTGTAACCCCTTGCCAAACATACCCTCGCTCTATGGCAAACAAAAAAAAAACAAATCAAAAATCAATAAGTATTGTTCTTTGATGTGACTCTACTAACTAAATTGTTTTTGCTGATAAATATTTATGTTATAGGAAAATTAACAGCTTAGCACGTTAACTGGCTTAGTCAGGCCTATCTCGTACCTAGCCACCTAGCCCTATCGTAATCTAATCGTACTGGCTTTTAAGGATAAGAGCAATCAATATGGACCCCGGTTATATGTAATTAATATTGTAACCTCGTTATCGGATAATCTATGCATCATATCTCTGCACTACACAGGAGGTGGATAGAGGTAATAACGTCTCGACGCGACGGTATTAGACCTATTGCTCTATGCATCGTAACTCTGCACTACCAGGTGTAGGTATGTGATATTTTGTCTAGCTATGAAGGTTGCTTGTAAAGCTAAAACGTTTAAACTAATAGCAAAATAGCACGAAACTTTCGCCATCACTAGTAGCGACAGAGCCGTACCACGCTTTATTGGCATCAAAATACACTTGCAAAATGTAGGCATAAGATGAGCCGCGGTAGCCCAGACCGAAGAGTCGTCGCCACTATAAGTGATAGTATAGTCGCAGGTTTAAACCCTGCCCGCGCTTGAAAATTTTGCAAGTTATCAAAAATACTGCTCTGTTTTATAACCTTAGAAAACCCACAAGAGGTTTTGCGTTTGTTCTCTAACACTCTGTAAAGTCACGGGTTCAACACCCGTTTCATAACCAATTTTTTCCATAGATATTTTTCCAATAGATACAATATTGATTACTGCCCAGCAGATTGCTCCGAGGGGATCGAGTCGCCTTTTGTAGAAAAATTGCATTACACGTGAAAGCTTTCAAACCAATTTCCAAGCCAATATGAACTGTTGTTTAAAATTGCTTGCAGATTTTTTACTAGACAGTTTTATTGGTTGAGGAAAACAACAGCTATTTGAAAAGAATTCGAATCCGGACTAACAAAACTCAGAATCCTTGTAAAAACAAG
This sequence comes from Tuta absoluta, assembly GCA_027580185.1. NCBI lineage: Eukaryota > Metazoa > Arthropoda > Insecta > Lepidoptera > Gelechiidae > Tuta > Tuta absoluta. The sequence continues at coordinate 5,934,532 of JAQAHW010000004.1, forward strand.
AAACAAACAAAAACTAAGAAACTTTTAAAGAAATACTTGAGTCCAACGATTTGCTTTGGCAAAAAAAGTTCCTAACTCCGCCAACTTATTCAAATACCTATGTCAAAATATACTTACCAACTTAGTTATTTTGTCTTGACACTTCACTGAACAAAATCGACACCGTCCGCAGAAGTTAATATGAACGAACGTCTCCCCGGTTGAAAATATCGCGATATTGTTTCATCCATCAGAATAGTCGCTTTATTAAATGGAAAATATGACTGTACTATTGATTATTATTTATATGCGCTCACAGTGCCATATTTTTTCAGATACGAAAATTGAAAAATGTTAGCGCTTGCCGGGACTTGAACTCGGGAGTGTAGGGTACCGTCCCACTGCTCTGCCAAGTGAGCTACCGGCGCCTCGTCTGAAACTTCCGCAAAAAAAAAAAAAAGAAATGATTGTTAAATATGAATTTAAAGGAATGTTTTTAATCGTACATCTGTAAATGCTTGTTTTTTCGAACAAAGTAATGCACTCTGATTTATTCACCTAATAAATCAAATGTGCTTAACTGTGGGGTAAGTTGTAACAGCCATGGGTTAAGTTGTAACAGCCATTGGATAAGTTATAACCGCCATGGGGTAAGTTGATACAGCCGTTGGGTAAGTTGTGACAGCCGTGGGGTAAGTTGTAACAGAATGGGTTAAGTTTGGTCAATTTGCATCAATAATGTAACTAGCAATGAAACAAACATAATATTTACATTTACATAAAACAACGAACGACATATTCGGTCAAATAATTTGACAAAACAAGAAAAAGTTGATTCACGCAATAACAAATGCAAGCTTCCATGCGCCGCGCCGTTCAATTAACATCACTCAATCTTATAGAAAAACTAGTAATAGGTTGATCACTGGTCCGATTGCGTAGCAAGTACCCCTGCCTGCTGCAACAAGGGTCGTGGGTTCGACACGTGACAAAATATTTGTTAAGCCATTTTTAGATAATTGTGTTTAGTCTGGGTGTTACATACATACAAACATACATATATCACGCCTTTATCCCTTGCGGGGTAGGCAGAGCGTGAACGGCCGCAGAAAACGGACATTAACGCCACGTCTGACATGAGGGTCATTCGGAAAATTGTGTATCGCAGTAGTGACAGGTTGTCAGCCCATCACCCAAAAAGTGCAATACACACCCTCGAGTCCGTTCGTCGCCTTTTACGACACCCACGGGCAAGATATGGGTTGATGCTATTCTAAGCCGGCATCACACGGCAATGTCTGGGTGTTATCTATGTATAATATGTATTTTTTTACAAAAAAAAGTATATAAATATTAATATCAGCTATCTAGTTCCCGCAGCTCTTGTAAGTTTGGGGCTCGATGGCGCTGTGTTAATTGTGCAGGATATTTTATTATTATTATTTATTACTTAAAGGGGTATGTTGATGTGCTGCCGATTGTACCTATCTACATGAGAATAGACCTCGTATGTCAATCTGTGTGTTTATTTAATAAGAAAACTTACAAGAATATGGCGTTTTCCCTTTCCCTTTTCAAAGCAATCAATGCCCAGCAGCGCAGAAAATCCATCGACATAATATATCCCTTTATTCATTCTGAGTGATTTTATAAGAAATACGAATTGAAACTAGTCTGTCGCTTGAGAGGTAAGTTATTTTATTATTGCAAGTTTATTATTTTCTCAAAGCATAAAAACATTATAAACGGATTAAATTAAAACAATAAGAGCTGACACGTAATTGCTAATTATATAATCGCTTAACGTGGCTGTGTTATAAAAACGGCCAAAGGGCAAGTCGGACTCGCCCAGCAAAGGTTCCGTCATATGCACATCAAGCCCTCTCGTATAATACCCCACTTGAACTACTAGCTTTAATTTAAAAAAAAACTTTTTATGCTGCCTAAAAAACCTAATTATTTTAAAAGAGCTATATATATAGCTATTTTTGTTTTTCCTGCATTTGAGCTTTTAAACGAAGCTATTTACTTAAAACCATACTTGTATGTCCACGCACGACTAATACCCTATGAATTTTGATTCCCTTGAGAGGGTCAAAGACACGCGCTTTTCATATTCATATAGTATTTATTGCATAAAATTTTTAGTATATGCTAAAAAAAAGCATAAACGTCTGTTTCTTTTTTTAACGTTAAGTTATGAGCTCGACTTTTTAGAACTTCAAGCGGCTGTAGACCTGAGTATATGGTTTATATACTAACTCGATATCTTTACGCGTTCCTAAGATTAAGACTGACGGACGCACGGACGGCCTGGCGGTCGGATAGACGGACGGACAACAAAGTGATCCTATAACGGTTGCGAATTTTTTCTTCTGAAGTACGGTACCCTAAAAACACGACATCACCAGTGAAAAAGAATAACCTCCTTTCATTTGGATTGCTTCAAATTCAAGTTAATTTATACATACTTCGATCACTTGCCACCGTTAGTCTTTTCTGGCACATATACTTGTTCATAAATAAATAACACAAGGTACTCTTAAACATATAAATTACTTAAACGCATTCTTACTGACAAGACTTACTCATAACATACATAACTACGGTGGAAATAGTAAATATTGGCCACGAAATTGTAAATTTCAATGCTTACATAATTTGTTTACCATCTAAAACAACCTAAGTACCTGTTCGAGAGTTTCAAACTACGTGGGAGTAGGTACTCGTAGCAGGAAATACATATTAAGATTTATTCTTTTATGTTTTTATTTACCTACGACTTTGATAATTTAAGATTGTTTTATTACATATTCCTTAATATCCTTATTGAATGAAAAGCTTTTTGGTGCCTCGTATATTTAATGTTTATTTTATGTCCCGAATTTAACTACCATCACAACAACGTTATAATAATAAGTAGGTATGTGATTTAATATTGTACACGAGATTATTGTTTCTTCTGGGGTTTTATAATTAGAACCTGGTTGACCAACCTTTGTTTGTTTGTAACTCGCGGTTTTTTTAAAAATTAATCCTAGTGAGATTGCGAACTTTTTTGGATTCTGGCAGAATAACAGCGTTGTGGAAATCCACAGCGCATGCTGAGTCAGCACCTATTCTCAGCCACAAAACCATGCCTAAACATACATTTGCTCTTAAATATTGTTTCTATTTTCTGTCTATTCTTTGTTCTATGTCTATATCTAGATTTATTTATCGCTCCGGGACCCACTACAAAGTTTCATGAAAATGTTTCTGAGCACCCGATTATAAAATTTCAAAAAATAAATATACTTAAAAGAATTGTTCGTATGAATGTGTACATTAGATAAGTTTAGAAGTGAGAAGAATCTGATGTCAATAAAGGTTCAAAATAATAATTTAAAAATAATAATAAAAAAAATCATTAACGGGCGTCATTCCGTGAAGTGAGGTGAAAACGAGCTACGAGAATGTATTTTATACATAATGTAAGGCACATCACTGTCAACAAAATTTTGTTTTTTAATCTTCAAGATATGAGGAATAAGCCAGGGCAGCGCAAAATCTCATTTTATATTTAATTACGGAGAAATTAAAATTTGAAGTTACCTCTATTTTTTTGTGATGAAGCGTGGCGTAAGAGATTTCCTCCGTCAGTGCTAATCGAACTGTATAGATCTTAGTATGATTATTATTGGCAATTTCACGTTGAACGCGCCCGGGCGGTCATTTTTTGACAAAACAACTTAGTTATTAAGAAATTTAGCAAAACACTTACTGTTTCCGGCTGCTTTCCTTGGGAATAAAAGGTTTTTGTTTTGATGTGTTTCCTCTGCTGTCAAAACTGACGTGGAATTGATCATAGATAAACGGAATATGATGCAGACGCGACACACTGTACATTTGTTCGATATTTTGACCGTGAAAAATTATTGTAGCTAGAATTTTGCCGTAAAATATATCAAATATCTACAACAACGGCATTCTATCCGCTATAGATGATTTTGCCAATGTCAATACTACGTTGATTGATACATCGAACGAAACGCAAAATATGAACCGATTAGACGTAGATATTAAAAATATTTTTACGATCAAATAAAAGGATGACGTGGTTATTAGTGCAGATTAGTATGAAGTAGTAAGGTTCGATTTATATGCAACACTAGACGGCGGCACGGCGGTACAAAAGCAGTTTTTTAACCGCGGCGGAAATTTTTAATTGTATATATGGAGCGCTGCGCATACGGTCACCACCAACCACAGTTTTAGGACAAATTATAAGAAAGCAAGTATAATAATTATGTACATGTACTTACGTACATACATACATACACATATCACGCCCATATCTCTTGCAACTTGCGTACCTAGTATACAAAAGTATTATTTATGTAGTAAAAGATTTTTGACAAATTTCAGTTCAATTGTGGGATCAATTGATTCGGAAGGTTTTTAGTGTTATGGGGTAGAAAGGTTCTAGAGTGGCACTGGGTTGAAAGATTCTAGACTTATAACTAGCTGGAAAGTCCTAGAGTGTCACCGAACAAAATGCCAATACTAATGTTAAAATTAATTTCCAGGTAGGTACTTATCATTTCGGGAAGGTCGAGGGTATCATTATATTAAAGGTTGTGGTCACCCTGGTTCGTTGGTAACACCGAAATATACCAAACATTGTATAGGGCTATAAATCCCTTTTCTAAAAATACCAATTTCAAGACCAAAAATTACAGGATTATCCAGATAGGAATGGATTAAAAACCTAAGTCAAAAAAACAATTAGAAGCACTTTCGATTTTAAAATTTTCTTAGTTACTTTAATAGATATCACCAAAATGTATGATAATTTTTAACTATGAAGCAATTCAACTGGTGTCGGTGATTAAAGGAAAAAGATTGTTAAAGGTGTTCGAAGGTATGAAAATTTTAAGGCATGCGGCTCTGTGTATGTCTGATGGTCAACAAAATTATTGTTCAAAAACTAATGAACGCTAATTGGATTTTGCTATTTATATTTTGAACTTACATCTATGTATACTGATTTATGCAATAAACGTTTAAAATTGAAATTGAAATTTAACAGTATTAGTTGCGCTTAAGGTGCACGCAATGACGAAAATGACAAAAAAATATCTAAAAAAAGTTTCGTCGAAGTTCGCAAATAAATGTACAATACCAGGATGGACAAAAACGCAACAAAAATATGTTCGCGCAAAGTGCGTAACATGATACTGGCCACTTGCATTTTTAAACCTGAACTAATAAGTTGGCTTTATTTAGTTTAATGACTTTGCTTTTTCTGTAATAACGTTCAACTAAAAAGTTGTAAATATGATTTGAGATGTTATGAAGATAAGTGTTTTGTGAACTGATTAAGCCCTTATTTTTAGATAAATTCTTTTCATGTACTGAAAGTGGAAGAATAACAAACAAACAGACAGTACAGTTTATAGAGTTCATAATTAATATGGATACTATGCGTTCAGCTAAGTCTTGGCGAATGGTTCAGCTTATTTCAAAATGTGGTCCTTATAATATAATGTAGATGGAGGTTAATATTCCTTCCAAGTTATAATATTATCAACTTTGTGAGTAGTCCACCGAGAATCGAACCCCGAACCTTTGCGCCGTAGGCAGTCGCACTACCATTGGTCGTCAAGTATTGTATCAGTACCAGTTAGACTAACATTATATGAAATGGTGACACCTCTATAATATACTCTTTGACATGACTTCCGAATTTCATTTGAATTTCGTTCCTTCCGCCGAAGTAGGAGTCTTAAGGGCACAAAGTAACTGCTAATAGTTGCTATGACATTTCTCATACTGAGGCACAGAGGCGCCCTCAATTTCCACGGCCATTCTCCTTCCTCACTGACTCTACATATGTACAGCTATATTTTTAATACACTCTCACTTGAATACGCGCGTATTGAAAGAGGTAAGCATAAGAAGACTTTAATCTCCTCATTCCCCTTTCATCTTTTCGGAGAGGAGGAATAATTAAAATGTAAATGAAACCCGACGACCTGACACGAACCTAGGTAAGGCGGTTCTCACACGCACCGCATGTTTTTCCAGTGTTTTGCCGGGACAGGTTATTTTGTAAAAAGGATATTTACCTACAAAACCCCATACAAAACCGGAAGAAGTCTGTCACATGTTGTCATTTGTATGGTGACTGTCAAAAACCGCAATATAGTTTCAAGTTTTTATTTGCATTATCACATGGTGACATTACATAGATCTTAAACTATTAAAAGTCCAGCATGTAGTACCTCGCAGAGGCACCGCAAATTGTTTTGGTAGCAACACTCATATTATTTAACAAAGATTGCTATACTATTTGTAACATTAAACATAATCATAATACGTGTTACTCTTTTTATTTATAGTAAAATTATCTGTATATTCATAAAAAAAACAACACAATATACTAATTTACTCTAGTCCGGATATAGTCTGTCACAGGTTGTCATTTGTATGGTGTGGTGACTGTCAAAAACCGCAATATAGTCCGGTGCGTGTGCGGTTCACCTAACTTTTAGCGTAGGTGGATGGGAAGGTATTGTAGTTTTAATTTGGTAGCGCTGTCCTCGGACTTTTAGGTTATTTGTTCTGAGTTTTATTTCAGTAGGTGTATTCCTGAATGTCAGACTAAATGTAATAACTAATCAATGAAATGGTTGTGTCTATGTATAAATAGTTAAGTCAAAAGTTCTAATTACGTTTACGTTACGGGTCTACGTTTGCCATGTGATGCCGGCTTAGAATAGTATCACCCCATTTCTTTCCTGTGGGAGTCGTAAGAGGCGACTAAGGGACTCGAGGGCGTGTATTAGGCGATCGCTATTTTAGGCGATCGGCTGACAACCTGTCACTATGGCGATACACGATACGATACGATTTCCCGAATGACCCTTAAATATTTGTCAGACGTGGCGTAAATGTCCGTTTTTTACGGGCGTTTACGCTCTGCCTACCCCGCATGGGATTATAAGCGTGATATGTGTGTGTGTTTGTGTGTGAAAGTTCTATTAAAAGTAAGTTCTATTAGAAATATAAGAGTCTTTTTTCTGTAGTAATTATTTATACATTATTTATTATATTTAACTACTATTAATTAAAACATATAGGTAATTATAAAGAGGAGAGCAGGAATAAATCAAAATACAAATAAAAGTAAAAATATTAAGTACAGTTTTTAATAGGGTGAGTTCTACTCGTGAAACTGAAACACGTTTTTCGTAATAATAATATAGGAAACAAAAATTGTGAAAATGTTTGGAATTGTAATATTTTGAAAAAATAAATGAATTAAGTGGTTTAGTTTTCACTCACACTTAAAATATTTGTACTATACAAAATTTTATTATTATTTTTCATTCTATCAGATGACCTTATTGTATACAAAATAATTTTCCAAGCCCCTGTGTTGCGCCTACGTAAACTCTTAGACGACGTAGTCACTTTCTACGTCGTACGTAGCTGTTTGTAGCATTTAGCTACGATAATTAATGCTATAATATCTTGGATTCAATGAAAATGAAAATTACTTTATTCAATGTAGGATAATTTTGTCAATATGATTGGTCATTGTAAAAAACTAAATATTAATCAATATTTATTTATTCCGAATGTGGCGGATGCGTCTGATGATATAAAATATAAATTAACTAATAACCGACTTCAAAAGACCATGACGTTCTAAAATCAGCAGAAACTTTGCTATGAAGAAGTAACTTTACGCAATTTAATGACTTGCCAACTTACTTCAAAAGAGGAAATAGACTTTTCGATGTAGACAAACCGCCAAACTCCATAAAGCATGTTTAATAAGATTGTATGTGATAGTTAAACCATTAACTAAGTAATCGACTTAGCATAATAATAAGTAACTAAATTAATTACCTGCTATCAGGCGAGTACGAGTAAATCAATAAGTAATGTAATGCGTTGTTTGTTGCGTTCTATTGTAATTGTAGTACTTCTTTTTGTAAATGTATATTCCCGATATCCCGTGTGATGCCGGCTAAGAATAGCATCACCCCATTTTTGCCCGTGGGTGTCGTAAGAAGCGACTAAGGGACTCGAGAGTGTGTATTGCAATTTTAGACGATGGGCTGACAACCTGCCACTATAGTGATACACAGTTATCTGATTGACCCTCGAACTTTTGTCAGACGTGGCGTAAATTACCGTTTTTCACGGCCTACCCCGTTTGTTTTGCCTACCCCGCAAGGGACTATAGGCACGATATATGTATGTATGTGTAAAGAAAACAAAAATGCGTAGTCAGATCAGAACCCGTATAAACGTTTCCAACCTAATTTGAAATCATCAATATAAAATTCAGCTTTTCCACAGGGGAGTGTTTTCGTTGTGATGTCGGTTTAGTATAGCATCACTCCATTTCTTTCCCGTGGGTGTCTTCAGCAATACTCATGTACTATTGCAATTTTAGGCGATGGACTGACAACCTATCACTATCGCGATACACAATTTTCTGAATGACCCTCAAATGTTTGTCGTACATGGCGTAAATGTTCGCTTTTTTACGGTTGTTTACGCTCTACCTACCCCGAAAGGGATGTAGTTGTGATGTATGTATGTGTACCTAATTTAGGCAAATAAACACAGGTCAAATTTATTGACCTTCCCCTTCACGCTAACCAACTTAGCTCTGACTGCTGCGTAAAATTTAAGCTAGTAAGTTTCTGCCTAGGTCACATAGGTATTAACCCTTTCACTACACGCGACGCGTCTCTCGTGTCCACATATTTATCGAGCAAAAACTTAAATCCAAAATATCAAGTAGGCATATATATATTATGACCTGTGCGACTGGCCGCAAATTGTGCTCATCATCAGCCCACATCCACCCACTGCAGGGCATAGGCCTCTTCTCTATTTGCGCTAATCTTCACGGTCCTGTGCTAAACTCATCCATAGAGATCTCGTCGACTTGGTGATAACATCGGACCACCGGGCTGATGGTCTGCCCGCTGACATTTTTGCTTCTCTTGGCCACCGCTTTGTGACTGTTTTCCATCGTCGTTAGAAAGATCTATTGGATCTCCTTTTCTTGGGCTTCTGGGTCGAAGGATAAACAATAGGTACCTACCTAAGATAGACGTAATAGCTGACTACCTGTACGTACAGTGTTACTACATAAATTATGCTGGGTGAATATTCTAAACACGCCTAAAAACCTGGTAGTACCTATTGTTGCTATTTACTTCTTACTTAATTAGATTTGAACACATTATAAATTACATTATTTTAAGACTATTTAACGTTGATCTCGTGGTGATGCTTCTAAATCTCCAAAAATATTTTTTTAACCCTGCGTGGTAAAATATTCATAGAAACTTGAAACCTACGTGTATTTACGCGTGGTCGAGGATAGTTTTAACAACTTTCATGTCTAGGTTAAAAATCATTAAAATATTCCGATGTTTAAGTATCGTAAAAGTTTTAACAAACGCAAAATTGTTTTATGAAAATTTAAAAGTTATTTTCTTTTAAATATCCATATGGATCCAGAAATAATACCCCCTTATTATATTCTTAAAATAGCTTCGTTCGTATCCACAAAATTAAACAATAAAAGCATTGCTAAGTTAAACCGTCACGTCACGTCACGAAGGACCAAACATAAAAACAAAACAAATTTAATTACCGCTACGAGTTAGAGACGCATCGTAAACCCGACGACTCTACTTCTACGAAAAACCAAAAAACACTCCGTAAAAAAATAAATTAGAACAAGTTATTATTTTGTAAAAGTGTCTGCAAATAATCAAATTACGTTTGACACTTACCGGTGCGTTTCCCGCGTTGAGGCGAAGTTTTGGCGCGAATACGGCGTCTACCCGCGAGAGCTAGGTGCCGCGTTGTGGTGCGCTTCTCTGCTGTACTAGGATGGCGGCGCTGACTACTGCGCATGCTCCTCCTTATGACGTCAATGGGTTCTTTCACAAAGCATACAGGTGTTGATAAGTACGGTACATCATCCACATAAGTACATAAAACCCGCAAGCTCAGTTCGCGCTGTGGTGAAAGGGTTTTACGTTTTGTTTGTCTATCTCCCTGTATCATCTCTACGAAATATTATTTAAGATATGGTTAGCTAGGCTGAGATAGGCTTGACAATTTAAGACAATCTCTTCTCTTGAAATGATTGACCAGCAGGTAATCTCTTTACTCTATTCTGAGGTGTAAGCAGGTATTTACTTAAAGTTGTTACATCAGTTTATCGGAGTTATCAGAGATTTATCAGGTAACTGTGGCTGCCCAGTTACCTGATAAATCTCTGATAACTGAGCTGAGCAAAGGGTTTTCTAGAAATAAGCTGCCTCCAACCAGGCGATGACTGTGCCCTGTGTTTTTAGTTAAAATGTGTGTAGTTTTAGCTCTAGTCAGACAGGCCAGCAACGCTAAAGAAGCTGGAACAGAGACAAAGTTTGAGGGGCTTGGTGAGAAGCCCAAAAATGGCACTGGCAATACTAAAGAAAGACTGAACATAGCAAACTATTTGGCTTCGGACACCGAACCGGTGGGAGGGTAGTTGGCCTCCACTACCACTACCTAGGCATTGTGGTGCTTTTGTTCCCCGGAGTGCGCCGCTAGTTATTGGATCCCATACAGCCTTCCTTTCGTAGATCCCACACCTACACAAATGTTTTTAGTTCTGGACTCTATGATTTTAGCCCCGGGGCTTTGAAAATCAAAACCTGATTGTATGGTGGGGAGCAGGAGCTCACCCGGAGAAGTTTTTGGTTGTTCAAACAACCAGCCCAATAGGGCCGGCCCTTAGGGCGCGTCGGTTTGCTTGAGGAGCTTGTACAGTGTGATCTAGGTACTTCCAATGGCTACAGCATCGGCTACTGTATCGTGCTATCCAGGCGCGGATCCAAGGTTTAGCTTAAGGGGGGGGCATTTTGAGTACCTACCTACCTATATTATCAAATATAATATCATTGCCCATATGCCCCCCCCCCCTTGCATCCGCGCCTGGTGCTATCTATTAACAAACTGAGTAGAGTGAGCAGCTATGGCTAATACTATTAATTATACTGTGGCTATGGTTGGTGAGCAGTCAGATCATAAAGCCCTATCGAATCAGAAAAAAGTAAAACGTCAATGTCATTAAGCTTCGTTCAAAATCTGTACGTCGTCGCTTGTACTCAGCTTGTTGTTGTATTGTTGTTCTTGTACATAAAAAATGTTTTACTGTTATTAACGCTCAAGCATCATAACTACCTATTAAATAAGAAAATCTGAACAGTTTATCGCAGCCATTTAAATTTGCAGCGTGCGTTGCTTAAAAATGCTTTAATATTTATATTGTCATTGGCTTAAGAATTGGGTTTCAGAACGCTTACCAGAAAACCTGGCACAGCTGATTTCTGTTTTTATTGGTTGGTTTCCATAAAATATTCCCACACAACTGACCTATTTAATTATGTGCATTAGTTTATTGGGGCCTCTAAGAAGTGCGCTGTTAGTAAAGTTCCCTAGAAACATGTCTGTAAGACAATCGAGTGATATGGTTAAGTTTCGAGAAGCCCTCAAGTCCGCCAAAGAAGTTGTTATTTTATCTGGAGCCGGTATCAGTGCAGAATCAGGTATTTAAAGATGTTCCACGTAAAATCCGTGTTGGAAACTAACGACAAATTATAATTGTATGGTAGGATTCTTAGATAAATGATTGGTTCGCTAGGGCCAGCGAGGACCAATCTTTCATCTAAGGAGGATTATTTTGTGATTACTAACATAATTCTGTCAACAAGTATTGCACAAAAACATAAATAAAACTAATAAAAACCCAAACTAAAAGAAATAGTACAACATGGGGCTGAATACTAAGTAGCATTCTCCTCCTGGCAACCTTTTAAATAAAGTAGGTATAAATTTTTTGGACAACTTGCAAAAAGGGAATTGTAGGGGCTGTTTATAGGGAATCGCCCATGTCCAGCAGTAGAAGGTTGCGGCTATTAAACTATATATCTATCTTTATACATATATTAAAACAGTATAACCCGTGTGTCTGTAAATTGAACAAATTTACGAAAAACTAAACGTAGGTGATGTTATAAAAAAAATCCAAGAGATATATAACTAAACTCGGCTAAACTACTGGATGGATTTGAATAAAACTGTTTGTTGTATATAGCTATTAAGCCTGGTCAACATCTAGAATACTTTTTACCACCGAAAAATTTCTCATTCCCGATTAAACATAGAATTTTTAGGCCACCAGCTACAAAAGTAGTTCAGCATGATATGCCACTTCTGCTGGTACACTAACTCTATTTAGTCAGCAAAATGAAGTTTGCGGGCACCAGCTAGTGTTATGTGTGCACATAATTGCTTTTTATCACAGGTATACCAACATTCAGAGGAGCTGGTGGATTCTGGCGGAAGTACCAAGCATCTGCCCTGGCTACACCAGAGGCTTTTAGAAGTAGTCCCAGCTTGGTTTGGGAGTTCTATCACTATAGAAGAGAAGTAGCTGCCAAAGCACAGCCTAATGCTGTGAGTTCCTGCTCTTTTTTTAAACAACTCATTTCATTATTTTTTGAATGCTTATAATAGTTAGAAAAAGGAAAGTTTACTCTCTTTTTTTGGACTCCTACAGAATACTTGTCGGTTTTCCATTTTAGATTATTATAAATTCTAATATTTTTCTTTTGATATTTTATTTTCAGGGTCATAAAGCAATAGCAGAATTTGAAGAGAAACATGGGAAAGATAAGAAAATAACTGTGATAACTCAGAATGTGGATGGGTTACATGCTAGGGCTGGCACCAAAAACTTAATAGAACTACATGGTAATCTATACAAGACAAGGTGTACAAAATGTAGAGAAATTTTGGTGAATACTGACAGCCCGATCTGTGAGGTAAATCATAAAAAATTTCGTTGTTTCAACAATTACTATTGTATTGAAGAAATAAGCACATCTAAAGCGAAAACTATATAAAAGTTAAAAAAGTTACTTATTATAAGAATTGGTTGATCAACAACAGCAATACCTTCTAATAAAGGGAGGCCCATGTCCAGCAGTGTACAGTTGTAGCTGTTAAGTTATGTGTGTATGATCGATCAATGACTTGAATCAAAAAACAAATTATTGAATAGCATATTATTTTTGAATCAACTTATGTTTTTTGACAGGGTCTAGCAGGCAAAGGCGCTCCAGATGAAAATGTAGCAGGGTCAGATATACCAGTGAAATCACTACCACATTGCAAAAAGACAAACTGTGGGGGTCTTTTGAGACCGCACATTGTTTGGTTTGGAGAAAACTTAGAGAGAGCTATTTTAGAGAGCGCTGGTATGTGTCCATTAATGAAAAAAATAATTCATATTGCTCTCTGAGCTTTATAGAAATAATATAGCACTGTGAGTGCAAGACTTTTAAGAGTCATCCAACGACCCGGTGAACCCTGGTGTCAGAGTTTTTCAACCTCCAATTAGTTTGGTATATTGCAAGAAATTTGCCAGTATTTCATCAATGCTGGGAAGTTCCAGCTAGTGAACAGTTGTGCTCAGGTACATAGGGCTTTGATCAGGAATTTTTTGCAATATTGTTTGCCACAAGGCAAGGGGCAAGCCACTTTAATTCTATGATAGTAGGCCCCCTGTACCCGATATTATCAAACTACAGGCAACAATTTTACAGGTGAAATACGATGTTCATTGCGTAGTCGGTTAGCCATTATGATACCAGGAATATTACCGGCTACGCAAGAATTTCACCTGTAGACTTGTAGCCTGTAGTTTCATAACATAGGCACCTGGACGCGATTCGAAACATGTTTTTTCTTACAGAAGCAGCGATGTCAACATGCGATATCTGCTTGGTGGTAGGCACGTCATCAGTCGTGTACCCGGCGGCGATGTTCGCGCCGCAGGCTGCGGAGCGCGGCGCTATAGTCGCCGAGTTTAATATAGAACCCACGCCGGCCACGTCAGACTTCCATTATTACTTCGAAGGCCCGTGTGGCACGACTCTACCACAAGCTTTAGCTGAATAAAAAAATGCCTATGTTGTTCAGAAATTGCGACGCTGTAGTAGTGGCCGTGTTTAATAAAAAGAACCCTCGCCTCGCCTCGAACTACTTCGAAGGCCTTTGTGGTCTAATAGTATATAGTGTTCTGTGTGTGTGGTATTCTACTGCAAGCGCTTGCTGACTGAGTAGAAAATAAGGCCTTGTGTTGATAATTCAGTGAACTAATACAGTAAGATAGATAAATGACTGTCCAAACTTCAAAGAAGACCCCCTCAAGACCGGAGGTCGATACCGTTAGCGAACGAAGTGGGGCTGATGACGTCATGTAGCGTGATGACGCAGTCACAGCACGGCAGCTTCACTGGTCTTCCATCATCGTCTCGACTCACCGTAGACGTCCCGACTCACCGTGGACATTGGAACCAGCACTGCATCGCCACGCCTGACTGCGTCATCACGCTACATGACGTCATCAGCCCCACTTCGTTCGCTAACGGTATCGACCTCCGGTCTTGAGGGGGAGTACTGTAGCGACCTCTGGGAGCTACGACAAGAAGCTCACTCCTGTCACCCGCCATAAGTACATTGTTGTCGAGGTATGGAAAATAAGACTTTGCTGGACGAGTATAGTTTGAAGTCCGAGCCGCAGGCGAGGACTTCCATTATACAAGTCAAGCAAAGTAATTTTCCCCGAGGCTTACATAGTGCTTTTCTCAAAAAAAGGCTAGGAAATGAAAGATTGTACTTCTTATAAAAGTTAGCTAGCGACCACAACACAACGAAACAAATAAAAATTTTCAATTTTCCCACCAATGGAAATTCTTTAAAATAAATTCGCCTGTAAGGCACAGTATTTTGGTATTACGTAATATTCAGCCATACTAAATGTTTAGTTCATTCTTTTCTTTTTTAATTCTGGACAGGCAAGGGTCTTCACATCATACAGCCTCGTCTTTAGTTACCTGTTTCATACAAAATTACGTTCCGTTTCTATGAGAGTCATCGAGATAATTTTGAAATCAAATTATGTGGGTTTAGCGTATAACGAATTTATCTTAATGGACACCAGCAAAGGATTTCCATACAACTTTGCTGGCGTGATCTGAGACGTGACAAACAATGTGAAACTTCGCGGTTTCTTTTTTTGAAAGAAATGAACACATTTCCTAGCATGTTTGAGAAAAAAATATATTAGGTAGTACAATGTTTTTACTGGAGCGGCTACAAAAATTGTATTAGAGGACCAAAAAAATCTAATCAGTCACGTCTAATCATTTACATAACACATTGTATGTGAATAGCGTTCAAAACACGCGATAGTTTTTTAACATTATAATAAATTAGAGGTCCAGCGATACGTCAGTTAGAGAGCAGCTTCTCATCAACATAAACTTTTTTTAAAGTTACTAGAGGGTGCTAATTATATTGGTAAATTAAGGTAGTCGTAGAGAATAAGTAAAACATGTAAACAATTTACAAAAGCTTATTTAATATCACATTTTTACTTAATTTTAAAGACAGTAAGCGGGATTGTATAATATTTGATGTAAATATAAAGTATTATTTATTACCAAGGAATCAGTTTAATTTTTTTCTTTATGCCTCAAGAAAAACTTGGCAATACTTCCTATTGTTGTGCCAAAGTTACAGTTGGGTAGTAGGGATTTCTGAAACAGGAAACAATAATGGTTTATCGGTGATAACTTGAGCCTTAGCCCCTGAAACAATACCTCTCATGCATCTTCTCAGCCAATAAAACTCAGGTTCTTAATTATTAAATAATATATTTTTCCAACACCTTGTATGTAGCCACCTGTTATGAACTGTTATAAACTTTCCCGGTCACACATTATGACTCAAAACAGGGAACGGAAAATTGTATCGCGGTAAAAACCCCGTTTATGTATTTTAAGTCACCTTTTATAAAACCGTAGGATAAAAGAAAAATAAATAAAAACATACTTGAACAAAAGTAGGCAAAGCCGATATGATGTGTGGTGTTGAATATCTGTCGTCCACCAACACGACACACGCGTAGTCGTTGGCGTGCCGAACCGCCCTGCCTACAAACAAACAAACACATACATAGGTACATTAAGAAAAACATTCTAATAATAATAAGACGTTTATTTACTCATTACAATTTTCTAGCTCAAAATAAGCTTTTTAGAGATCTAAGTGAATTCCAAAATTTTAAAAACCTTCCAGTGTTTAGTATACAATTTAAGCAAATTTGCAAAATTTTCTACTGTGGTTAGGATTTGAACCTGCTACTTTCGCCATCCCTAGTGGCGACGCCTCGTCAATCTACTAGTGATGGCGAAAGTCGCAGGTTCAAATCCTACCAGCGAAAAGAGTTTTTCTAAAGATAAAGGTGTTTGTTTAGTCATCGGTCCATCTGGCTGGTAGCGACTGGATAGCGAAAAAGGAGATCGTGCCTTGTGGCGTACTATAGGGGAGGCAGCAGCTATAGGGTAATCTGATGAAGTGATATAGATACCAAACCGCAAAGTATGCCAAAGATTAAAGTTTGTGGTCTAATCGGTCAAATACAGGTAGTAAAAAAATAATAAGGCGTGAAGCAGTTCATGAAACTGAACCACTTTCCCCAAGTAACATAGATTGTAATCCGTACTATTATTATAAATCTGAGAGTTTGTGTGTGTGTATGTATGTTTTTTACCTCTTCACGCTCAAACGGCTTTACCGATTTGGATGAAATTAGGAACTCAGGAAGAGTATAAACCAGGAATAACACATAGGCTACTTTTTACCGCGGGAAAACAACTATTACCACGGGAAAATGAGTGGTAGCGGGTAAAACCGCTGGGCGGACCACTAGTAAGATATAATCCAGTCTCACCGATGCACTGGTTGACTTGCTTCATGCACAGGTTGTGATAGTGCGCGGCGCCCGCCCCTCGCCCCACAGTGCGCTCCAAGTACCGCGTCTTCTCCTGCAACTCGGCCGAGCGCGAGTTGGGGTACGGCAGCCCCACTACCACCACGCAACGACCTAGGTCGTCACTGAAATAATGATATAAGTAACAATAAATAAAAGTTTCCCTGCCTGCTACGCCATCGGGACAGTCATTACTATATATACATACATACATAAATCACACCTGTATCCCTTACGGGGTAGGCAGAGCGTTAACGGCCGTAAAACGGATATTAACACCACGTCTGACAAAAGTTTGAGGGTCAATAAGATAACTGTGTATCACCATAGTGACAGGTTGTCAGCCCATCGCCTAAAATTGCAATTCACATGTTACCCTCGAGACCCTTAGTCGCCTCTTACGACACCCATGGGTAAGAAATGGGATGATGCTATTCTAAGCCATCATTTCAGGCATCACACGGCCGATAACTATATATAAATCACTTTAAAAAAATACAACAATAAGTTTTAGGTGGTGATATGCACATTCATCTATCTTAATAAATATAAATACACCATGCTTCACTACTGTACTATGCTTTATTTTGCACAAACAGTGCTATAATAATTGAATAATGGGACTGAAAAAATTATAGCGTCGGAGTACCGTCTCAGTACTCCACAGGTCCCGGGTTCAATCCCCGGCCGACGCTATCATGTTTTCAATTTCTTATTTTCACCGTGTTTCACGTTGTGTGAGAAGTTGTTTAGGGCATCTACTAAACAATTTTCACAATGGGATCAACGCTGGAAAAGAGAAATATGTTTGTACCTACCCATACAATAAGGTCGTTTTTTTTTTGCAACATTGGGCCCATCGTGAAAATTGTATGTACAGTACAGTGCCCTAAACCACGTGTCAAATAAAATGCATTCCTCTGAAACACAGTGTATGTATAGTTTTCCCTACAACAGCATCCAAGTGTACACAAATCAAATTTGGTACCTATAAAAAAATTACTCCTGCCTGGTGTACATTCCACTAAAAGTTCTTCAAGATGGGCTAGGCTGACAAACAACTTTATCTATAAGGTAATGGTAGGTAAGAATTTTAGCCTATGATACTTTGTCAACCCAACCTGCGTATTAAGTTGTAGTATCCGTACTAATCCGTACTAATATTATAAATCTGAGTTTGTGTGTGTATGTATGTTTGTTACCTCTTCACGCTCAAACGGCTTGACCGATTTGAGTGAAATTTGGAACACAGGTAGAGTATACCCCGGAATAACACATAGGCCACTTTTTACCGCGGGAAAACAACTATTACCACGGGAAAATGAGTAGTAGTGGGTGAAACCGCTGGGCGGTAATCTAGTATTATAATAAAGGTATCTAGAAAAAATTTCATCCACATGTATTTATTCACCTGAAATTCAGTCCCTCGCTTAGTTTTCCCCCTACAACACTCAGTAGTAACGCTCCGTTACGATCTCCCTCTTTATTCTTCACGGCTTCAGCGAATTTGTGGAGAACCTGTCAAATATTATAAATTGTCTACAAGTTAACACATAATGCACAGATTATTATTTAAATAATATTTAAAGAACAAATGTTTCTTGAAAGTTAAAACATTTAAATCTCAACCAATATAAAGTGTTCCTGTTAAAACAGATGTGCATATTAAAAACATTCAAACGATCAAATCTCTTAACTTGCCGGACGCGCTTTAGTCCGGCAAGTTAACAGAGAATTTTATTAGGATTTTCATCATAACTTAACATACAACATCTGAAACATAAATGACAACTGACATACATATATCAGGCTTATATCCCTTGCGGGGTAGCAGAGCGTAAACGGTCGAAAAAATCGGACATTTACGCCAAGTCTGACAAACATTTGAGGGTCATTCTGAAAATTGTGTATCACAGTAACAGGTTGTCAGCCCATCGCCTAAAATTGTAATACAAATGTAAAACACGAGTCCCTTAGTCGCCTCTTACGAAACCCACAGGAAAGAAATGGGGTAGTGCTATTATAAGCCGACATCACACGGCAAACAGTAACAATCATAGTAAAATATTCAAATGACATCTAAACCTAAAAAGTGCGTTACAAGTTAACACAGATTGTTGTGCATATACGACCAAATGTAAATTATATCTATGTTAAAATATATCGTTATTCCTAATCTCCTAACATTATGATAGGTTCACATACATAATATTATGACATCACAAAGTCAATTCATGGCTAAACCAATTTTGTGGAGAAAAAAAAATTGTAAAAAAATACTGGAATGCCACTCTTACTTGATCAACGTCAGCCGCAGACTTCGGTTCCCGGAACACGCTTTTTTTCTTCATGATCGCATCAATGACGTTCGTTTTCTTCAAGTGGTCGTAGACAGTTTGTTCGTACGAGTAAGAGGGAAGGAAACACACGACACCGCCCGGAACTATGCCGCAGATGTTGCGCAGTATGCGGCCCACTTCACTCAGCTGTGAGACAAAGTTGTAAATTTTGTAGAATCGGTTTCAAATAAGAGTTCTTAGAATTCGTTTATCACCTCGGCTAATCTTATTAGCACGTTCACACCATGCACCTGCACCTGCTCTTGCCGCTGTTGCGATATTGCTCGAAATACTTCCGCGGAAAAATCAACGCGAGTGAGTGTTCACACACTGCCGTCATACTCTTCTCGCACCAATATGAGTGAGCGAGATAGCAATACGTTACACACGCGTTCGTGCTGCCGTTCCTTTGACTCGCGCACAAAAAGCCGACACTCGAGGCAGCACGGGAAGTGGCAGCGGCATGACGAGTAGCAGCGCGAGTGACCTATTCACATATTCGCGCTTCCAACTTTCCTTACTATTACCACAGAATATATAATAGTACTAACGTACAGAAGAATCACTCCCTAAGAAATTACATGTTTAGGTATAAATTAATACCTACGCTCGGTGTACCCAACGGCTCACAAACAAAATTGAAACTTATGAACGCGCGCGAACGCTCAATCTCCCTTGCGCATCGCAGTTTTATGACTGAGCCGCCGGCGAACTCCAAGGGTTGTAACTTGTCATCATGTTATTCGTGCACGAAGATATTTTGTTATTGATTTTGCTATAATATCTTATTTGTTCACTTAATCTACGGAAGGAATTGTAAGATTTGTAAATATTTATAAACCTAAACGAAATTATTAATGACTACTGTTTATATAGAAAAACAATTAATTATTCTTGTGTCTAACTGTTCTTTGTATCGAGTGGGACACCGAGTCGACGACCCGATCGATTTTTTAACGAATAAACGTACTAAAACACAGAAAAAAATCAAGTAAGTGTGCGCGCGAGCAGCACGTGCGTGCGAACAGTGCGGCGGCTAGCGGCACACTGGCGGTCTGGCGACGACAAGTGACAACCCGCGGAGATTAGTCCCCGTAGGGGACCCGCCGGCGGAACATACCTAAACCGTGGAGTGAGACCCCCCTGCTATTACCCTGCATGTGAACGTGCATGAGACATAGCACTTCAAATACCAGAACTTTTTTGTAACGTCAACGTGACAACGAGTAGATTTTTTATTTTAAACCCACTCAACTTTTACTTTCACTCATAAAAAGCGACTCGATCAGCGACATGAAATTCAATGCGCGATAAACATAACTGAAAATGTGCAATACACACTTACCAATTCGTTACCCATCCGGTTTTCATATGAGAAATTGAGACTCATATTTGACGGTCCCTTCGAAAGGCATATGGCGAGCACATTCTCCGGAGGTACCACGTGTTCGCATCTCACCACGTTGATTCTATCCTCTTCGTTTGTGAGGAGAGCCTTAAATTCGCTTATAGGCTCCATAGTTCCTCCCGCTACGATAACCTGTAGTTATTACAATTACGAGATATAAAAACTGTTTCGTGTTGAAAACTATCGCTAAAGTGAGGCAATGCCAATAAGCCATATTTGACAGCTGTAATCTCCATACTAAATTAGATGTTAACAAAGGAAAATGTACCCTATGCCATAGCTTTACACGAATCTGACAGCTGTTAAATATGGCTTTTTGGGATGGCCATACTGTAGACTTTTCCACGCAAAAAGAAAATATGTTTAGTTTATAGAGACCGTTCAATACGCTAAAACTAAAGTCCTCTTAGTTTGGCAAAAGATTAGCCTTTGGCCACTATTCTAGGCCAGTTAAGTCTGGGATGAGTAGCGACCTCTGGAAGCTACTACAATAAACTCACAAAGTGGTTCACGAGCAATCCAGACGCAACAGAAGTTCCGACATATATGCAAGATGGCGACACGTGAGAGATTGGAAGAGAAACAAAGAGCCTGAAACGCGGTACCGAAGTGTTTCACCGCGCAACGCAAATATACAACTTCCAATTATATCTAGCTAGGTGGACCAGTCGGTCCCCTGGACACCACACCCGGCCAGGCAGGGTAGCTACCCTTTTCCCGACACCACCAGTACCCGATATTATCAAACTACAGGCTACAATTTTACCGGTGAAATTCGATGTTCATTGCGTAGACGGTTAGCCATTATGATACCAGGAATATGAACCAGCTACGCAATGTACTAAAAATTTCACCTGTAGACTTGTAGCCTGTAGTTTCATAACACAGGCACCTGGTACTCCCCTTCACTTCCTGTCACCCGCCGTAGATGAAACAGATTCAGCTCACACAGAGATCTGTCTGAGAAGACATTAAAAGGCACTAAAGGTAGAAAAAGAATAGATGATGGGAATTGCTATGATGGTGGGTGGATAACAGCAAGCTGCTTGGCAACGAGTTTTGATGGTAGTATGTCCTAAAAGTGTATGGCGGGAGGAGTGATGCCAGTAGGCAGAATGGAGTGTTCCAGGTGGTGTCGGGAAAAGGGTAGCTACCCACCCGCCTGGCCGGGTGTTATGGCCAGGGGACCGACTGGGCCACCTGGATAGAATTGGAAGTTGTATCTATGCGTTGCGCGGTGAAACATTTCGATACCGCGTTTCAGGCTCTTTGTTCTGTCACGTGGCGCCATCTTGCAGATATGTTGGAACTTCAGTTGCGTCCTGCTTGCTCGTGAACCACTTTGAGTAAGCATCTTGTCGTAGCTCCCAGAGGTCGCTACAAGTGTTTCAATTCATAGGCTCATAGGCGACAAAAAACTGGTGGACACCAAGCTACATAGCCTGGCACGTCGCCGCAAGGTTGCCTGCTTGTCGGTTTTTTACAGATTATACTTCGGAGAGTGTGCTCAAGAACTTCACGATCTTGTTCCACCAGCTCCCTTCTACCATCGGACATCCAGACGCACCGCCGGATACCATCCATATCTGGTTGCCATTCCGCCAATTCGGACTAAGCGCTTCCAGTCATCATTTATAATGCGCACTGCTATAGAGTGGAACTCACTACCTGCGTCTGTGTTTCCAAACGCATACAACCCTAATCTCGTCAAAGTAAGAGTGAACAGGCTTCTTCTGGGTGAGCTCGCTCCATCTAAGACTCTGTCTCTGTCCTATGACCTAGACTAGAGTCAAGAGCAAACCCATACTTAATAAAAAAAATGAGTTATATATTCAGAGAACTCACAGATCTACACTGAGTGACGACCTCGCTGAAGTGTTGCGCGGGGTTGAGTAGCAAGTACTTCAAGTGCGGGTTTTCACCGTAAGTCGCCAGCACGCGGCCGTCCGCGCTGCGGTCGCAGAGACGCTCTAGGAACTCTAACACGGCGTATAGTCCGCTGCCTGCTGATGTTTCCGTGGGCGCTTGTACCTGAATGCACAATTTTCAAGTTGTTTCTTTTAGCACGTTCACACTTTGTCCATAAAGACAGGGAAATAGTAAGGGAAATGGGCAGCGCGAGCATGTAAACAGGATACTCGCTTCCCGTGCTCCCGCAAGTGTCGGCTTTTCGTGCGGGAGTCAAGCGAACGGCAACACGAGTGCGAGTGGAATGTATTGCTATCTCGCTCGCTCCTATACAGAATATGAACTTGATGCTTTCGAGAAAGTATTTCGATCAATATTCGCAGCAGCGGCAGGAGCAGGTGCAGGTGTATAGTGTGAACGTGGCACTACTAAAATCTCATCGAGATGTCTGATAAGTATAAGTACTACAGGGTGAACCGTTTTATAAAAGTATACTTAGATCATTCGCCTAGATACCCTCATTCTGACATGGCAGCGCTATACACAATACACTGATTGACAAATTTTAAAACACTTCACGAGTTGGGTATAAAATTTTAGAAAACTTCCAACAAGCGCCGGCAGGATTTGAACCTGCGACTTTCGCCATCACTAGTGGCGACGCCTCTTCCATCTGGGCTACCGCGGCTCAATCAATGCCCGCCAATCCTGTGGTGTATGGCCTTGAACACCCGGCGACTGGGGGCTTTCGTTATTGCAAGAGGCAGCTCATTCCACAGAATAGCAACCCTGGGCGTAAAAAGAGTCCCCAAGAAATTATTGTATCCCTAAATAGGATCTACTCATACCTGGATGTCCTGTTTAACTTCACGCTGTATTTCTTCAACCACATCTTGTTTCTTCTTCGCTATATTCTTCAAAAACGATTCAAATGAAGATTTCTTTACTTCAGCTTTTTTAGCTTCCTCTTCTAAAGCCTGTTGGCTGTATCTCGTGGAGAAACTATGTAGTTTAGGCGCCAAGCGCGTGTTGCGACAAAACTCCACCAGAAGGCGTAAGTTCATGTGATCGATCTCCGCTTTTATGACGAAATCTTCTAGAGTAAATATAGTGCTTTCTTCTTTCCTCTCAGAAGATGATTTTGGCTGAATCATACCTGAACAAACAAAACATTAAGTATTTCAGAAAAAAATGCAACTAAACGAGTTATCGTGAATCTTTTGGCTGCAAACAAGAAAAAGGCTGAAAACACAGTTATTTTTTTATAAAGGTAAAGGATAGTGCAGTACCTCTGCATACAGCAATTAAACCAAATAAATAAATCCAGATATTGTGCAAAGTAAACTATTGCGAAGCATTCAAGCCAAATTCCAAACCCCTTATTTGACGTGTTATCTTTTACACAGTGAAATTAAGTTTTGTAAATGAATACCAAATTTTAAAACATTACCCGTGTTAGGTACACAATTTTTAAATAACTTCGTAAATGATTTAAAGTGTCTAACATGTGTACAAAAATAAACTTACCTAAAAGTTTCCCAACGACAAAACTCATTTGGTTCAACGTCAACAGATTCTTGCTACTCAATCGTGCTCTATATTTATTAATGTAGAACTGCAGGAATGTTTTCACAGCAATGAGTTGTTTGGCGCTCGCGGGCGCCGAGTGCGCGCTCTCTAGAGCCGCCGTGAGACCGTGCGCCTCGTCTAGTATGAGAACATTCTGCTGCAATTTTAGAGATATCCCTGATCTGGCGCCCGAACTTACTATGCCTGCGTGACTGATAAGAACTACCTGGAAATTAATAATAGAAAAAAATGTTTAGGCCTACTAAGGTTTATTCACAAGGTAACAGAGATTGTTGAAAAAAATCGGTAATTTCCGAAAAATCATTGCCAATTTCTTTTAAAACAGTTTGTGTTAGGTATTAAATAAATTGAATACCTGCAAACTTCAAACTTTTCTACCTCGGGCAGTAGAAACGATTGCAAGTTTTCTAAATAGTTCAGTCACTATTTAATAGCTACATTATCCCTGGCGTAACGGAGGTTACTTTTTATTGACAAAAAATCCCTTTTTCACATGCGTATCGTAAATATACATGCATTTTTTTACATCAAGTGTATAAACTTATATTACCGTGTAATGCCGGCTTCGAATAGCATCACCCCATTTTTTTCCCGTGGAAGTCGTAAGAGGCGACTAAGGGACTGGAGGGTGTGTATTGCAATTTTAGGCGATGGGCTGACAACCTGTCACTATAGCGATACACAATTTTCCGAATGATCCTCAAATATTTGTCAAACGTGGCGTAAATGGCCTCTTTTGCGGCCGGATAATAGGCGTGATATGTGTATGTGTGTATAAACTTACTTCCGCATCATCCAAAGCCAGTCTCGACGCGTAGTATGGACAGGCCTTCAGCTCTTTACCACATTTCACAAGGTCCTCCATATCTAGAATATCCACGAGGATCCTATCCTTCAGTTTAGCAATGTTGTTCTGGTTGTAGTAAGGACACGCCGCGCATGACTTGGTTTTGCTTCTTTTCAGAGCTTTCCCTTCTTCACCGGTTGATGTGGTCTTGGTTTTAGACTTTTGGAGATCTAAACACCTGAGAAGAGCAGGATTAAATAATTAAAAGGAAGTTTTTACATACATCCCCGCAAGGGATACAGGCGTAATATATGTATTTGGCAAATAAGTATTTCTGTTTCATGCTAGATATATGAGAAAAAGCTTTTAAAAATGTACACCTTTTCTGTCTACTATTTTTGTTATATTTGCATTAAAAGAAGCATTTTAAAACATGTTCTCACTATGCCTTTATGGGCAGCGAAATAGGAAGGGAACTTTCAGTACGTTACTCGTGCTGCTACTCGTCGTGCCGCTGCCACTTCCCGTGCTCCCGCGAGTGTCGCCTTTTCGTACACAAGTCAAAGGAACGGTAGCACGAGCGCGAGTGGAATGTAGTACTATCTCGCTCACTCGTCTTGCTGAGAGAAGAGTATGACCGCAGTGTATGAACATTTAATCGGGTTGATAATTCCGCAGAAATATTTCGGGAAATATATTTGCGGCAGCTGCAGGAGCAAGCGCAGTGTAAACCACTTTGCGACCTTACCTTTCATTGATTAGATTGACATTCTTCAATCTGTTAACATCTGAATTGATGCAGTAATGTTGTCTGGAAGCAAGGGTGACCACTTTTGTGTTCTCCTTGAAGACTGTTCTCTTGATCTCGCCAATAAACTGGGACAGCTGACTGTGGGTCCTACTGCTTATGTAAATCTAGAAATTATTTACAATATGACTTGATTTACCTATCAATAACACATTGAATACAATTGACATAATAACGGATGTTTAATTTACATCTAAGTTTCAACTATTAACACAGAAGACAACTATTGAACTATTTTGATCAACTTATTCAATTTTACTTTTGTTATTTTATCATTATTATCTTTAAACAGGCAGCAGTTGTAGCAACTGATTGTGCCTGTACCTTGCTGTTCTCTTGTTTGGATTTCTTCATAAATTTGAATCTGTGCAATCGATTTTAAAAAATGGTTTCTGTTTTCTGCAGACACCACATTTTCTGGTAGTTTATTCCATGACTCCATCTTATTGCTCAGAAAGTGCTTGCGAGGATTGTTGTGTTATACAGAGGTTTAAGAGTATGATTTTGTGCGTTTTATTAATATACCAATGGACGGACAATCTAGCGACCATTGCTGGCAAACAGTGGATGCGGGAGGCACAGGACCGGTGCAGATGGCGAGAAAAAGAAGAGGCCTATACTCAGCAGTAGGTAGATGTGGGCTGATATGATGATGATGATGATGATTTTAGTATTATTTACGTACTGATAAGCTACATTATAATGAAATTAAATAAACTACTTACTGAAAAAAATATCCCAACTCATGGAAAAGTTTCTAGCATCAGATGAAGCAGTTAGTAGTAAATCTAACAATCTACTTTATTATTTATTACCTTAGTAACATTTTCTTGCTCATCTTCTATAACTTCTTCCCCATCAGATCCTACATTTGGTTCCTTGTCTTCATATTCTTCTAAAATTAAATCTTTATCTTCTTCAATTTCTTCATTTTCTTTATTATCTTTTTCAAATATTTCATCTGAACCTTGCTTTTTACTTTTATCACCATTTTGAAAATAAAATTGTAAGGTTTTGTTGGTGACATCAGATTTCTGTTTAGCTACTCTACTTTTGATTTCATTGAATAATTCTTGCCGTTTCTTTATTCTGTCCAATTTGGCCTGCAATTCAGCCAGTTTTTGATTTTTCCTTATTTTTTGATACTCCTCTTGAAGCCAGTCATCTGTCCCTAGTTATACAGACAAATGTTCAAATTGAAATATATGATGCATCAGTATTGCAATGTATGAGCACTGGAAAATATAGTGAAGACATGACTAACTATGGTATGAAAAGACTTATAAAACATACATACATTGACATATCATGCATGTAGGCAGAGTGTTGACCGCTGTAAAAACCCTATGAAAAATTGTGTATCACTATAATGGCAGGTTGTCAGCCTGTCGCCTTTTTTTTTTTTTTTTTTTTTTTTTTTTTTTATTGTTCAATAAAAGAAAAATACATGTTTTAGGTAATTAAACACTTATCTAAAACCTAAGAAAGGTTTATGCGAGAAGTGAGTGTGTTCATGCTCGCTACATAATTATAATTTTAAATAATATTTCTTTAAATTATTTTTACAGACCTCAAATTTTGTGAGTATACTAGACAAAATATCCTTCGGAAGCCCATTTAGTATATCTGGTAGTATGTATTCCCAAGTCCTCACACCGTAAACATTGATAGTTTTAGGTAGTTTGTAAGTTGGAAGATAATCGACATTACGCAACCTCATGTGTCTACTAGTTTTAGTAAGAGAACTGATGTTGTGATAATTATCCAATAAGATAGACATATTTACTTTATCATAGACCGACAAAACTTTGCAATAAATAAATAAACCACATTCATCGTCTTTAAATTTATATCTTATTTTGTTTGGTACAATATTCTTAAGTATACTTATTTGAAGTCTATATATTTTATCTAGGTACGTAGCATAGGTACGTCCATAACTACACAGCCCATAACCTATTACTGAGTCGGCCAGCGCAAGGTACAGCATTCGAAGCGTGTGAAAAGGTAGTTTATATTTAAGAATACCTAATTTGGCGTTAATAGATCTAAGTTTATTAGTTACACTTTCAATTGTAATATGTATAAAAAATGTATAAACGCCTAAAATTGTAATATGTATAAAAACCTCAAGTTCCTTAGTCACCTATCTTACACCCATAGGAAAAAAATGGGGTGATCAGTGATTCTAAGACATACAAAACATACACACACACACACACATCACGCCTATAATCTCTTGCTGGGTAGGCAGAGCCTTAACAGCCGCAAAATGGTCATTTAATGAAAATTTAATGGTCAGCTATGTTGATACATTATTTGAATACCATTCAGAAAATTGTGTATCCCCATATTGACAGGTTGTCAGTCTATCGCCTAAAATTGCAATACACACCCTCGAATCCCTTAGTCCCCTCTTACAACTCCCATGGGAAAGAAATGGGGAAATATTAATTAATTGATTAATGTCCATTCCTTTACTAATTTGCACAGCACCCAAAATCTGTTGCGATACTTGTGTGTGTTACCACAAATTTGGTAAAAGAATTATATTGAATTCAAAAATAACTACTACCTTAGAAAATGTGCATACCTGCATACATACATACATACATATATCACGCCTATAGTCTCTTGCGGGGTAGGCAGAGCATAAATGGCCGTGAAAAACAGCAATTTACGCCACGTCTGACAAAAGTTCGAGGGTCAATCAGATAACTGTGTATCACTATAGTGACAGGTTGTCAGCCCATCGCCTAGAATTGCAATACACACCCTCGAGTCCCTTAGTCGCTTCTTACGACACCCACGGGCAAGAAATGGGGTGATGCTATTCTAAGCCGGCATCACACGGCGCATCATACCTGCATTGGAAGATATTTCCAATCGCAGCTTAGAAATTTGATTTTCTAGTTCATCTTTAGATTTTTTATTGTAATCCTGTAGCCACTGCAAAGCTCCACAGCAAATACTCAATGATTTTCCCTGAAAAATTTTGTTTTTTTAATATTATTTATAACCTAACTTCAAGTTCACTGTAAAAAAAAGTAACAAAAGATTGAAATAGGGACTTACTGTTCCAGTAGGACTTTCGAATATACCAAGTTTATTGTTTTCAATGGTGAAATACAGTTCTTTCATAAACTTTTCCTGGATAGGATACGGATCAAACGGAAAGGGGAATTCGGGCTCCATGACGAATATTATGGTACTGCTTACTTTGCACTGGTATTATTCCGATATTAAAAAATTTAAAAAAATCACACACCCAAACGTGCCCAAAACTGTAATTCATATGATGTTTTATTTAGTTCAATTTCTTGATTTCCAAAATGTTTTGTTTTGTTGTCTTCTATTCCGCGCCATAGCATAGCGTTTGTCAAATTTATGCATTGTTTTCACTACTAGCCAACTGCGCAGTCACGATAGTGAACACTACTTGCTCCAAAAATGAAACGAACGTGCATGCGTGATGTGCTTTTGAAACGCGATGGTACAAACCAGTGTAAATAAAAAACAGAAATACATGTATGGCAATGTCTTTGTCTTGTCTAGCCATTTTAGCAGTTTACAAAAGTCACAAACACATTCCAGCTGCTTTTGACATTTGTCTTGCGTCGGATGACCGGATTCCAATGTTGTGACGAAATTATCGCAATTTGTGTTTATATTTTACATTTAGAACCCCCATATACATTCGTAAATAACATTCCTGAATTAAGATTTCATTGATTTTAAAGGATGTCATTGAAGTAAGTACCTAATATACGTAGAATTCCCATGATGGCATAATTAATATACTAATGGTTTTTACCTGCTTGCTATTACTTTTTACCTACTTTTCAGTGTAAAAATTTTACCTGGAGCGACGGTCTGCGAGGATTGTACGCTTGAAGGCGATATAACAATAGGCGGGGGAACAGTCATTCATCCTCGGGTGACTATCATTGCTGAAGGGGGGCCTATAATCATAGCAGAATACTGCATCATTGAAGAGTACTCCACAATTATCCACAAGTCAGTAGAATTGTCAATATAAATTTGTTTGAATACCAAATTTAAACAAATTAACATGTTTTAAAAAATTACTTGTTTAATCTGAACTATAAAGAAAACAAGGGTTGGCTGTAGAATCTCGAAAAACAACAACTTTACTAGTTGTTTTATTTTGGTTAATGAACCAGTAAATCACACATTAAGTATTTTGTTACAGAAAAAGTGACAATCAAGAGACCCCACCGAAACCTCTATTTATTGGTGCTCACAATGTTTTCGAAGTTGGCTGCAAAGTGGAATCAACATTTGGACATATCGGGGAAAGCAATGTCTTTGAGTGCCGCTCGTTTGTTGGAGTGGACATCAAAGTTGGGAGTGGTTGTGTTATTGGTAAAGAAATGGCTTATACTATATGATTTCCATTGAAAAAGCATTTCCCTGAGTTAACTTTTTTATTACTTGATTGCTTTTCTAACAGGTGCAGCATGTAGACTAACAGCTCCGCAAAGTCTAGCAGACAATACAGTGATATGGGGCTCCGACCATCACACTCGGGAGGCCCTGGAGAAACAACCATCACAGATGCTGCAACTTGACTTCCTGAGTAAAGTCATGCCAAACTACCACCGGTTAAGGAAACCAAATGTTCATAAACGACAACCTTCTTCCAGGCAGTCGCAAGAATCTTCACCAAAACCTTGAATGACATGTGAAGAAGACAGATTATTTTATAAGCCTAAATGTTTATATGCTTTTGCAGTTTATTTATTTTATGCAATAAAGTTTCCATAAGCTTGGAATGTGTTAAATTTAAAAAACAACTGGTCCCAGAAATTATTCTTTGTTGGGTGTGTGGTAAAATAAATAAAATACTCATAATTATTGTGATAAAATATAATGCAACAATCAAAACAAAACTATATTTTCTACTGAATAATCATCATTATTTAGCAACTTTTCAAAGTATTTCATAAATTCAGAAGATCCACATAAGAGAACTTGATCACTTGACTGAAAGGGTTTGAGTGAATCAAAGTCTTCGGGTCCTAGCCTGTGACAAATCAGGGGTTCCTGGTATTTGCTACTCTTATGTATTCCTTCACTTAAAAATATTTTATAGGAGTAATTCCAATATTCTCTAAAAGCATACAGTTCATCTCTTAGTAATATTAAATCATCATTCTTGGCACAATAGTATAAAACTAACTTAGTCATGTCATCTTCATTACTTAATATACTTTCTATGATACTTATAAAAGGTGCTAGTCCTGTACCCTGAGCCACCATGACTATTCTACTATAATTATTAGCAATCAAATCATAACAACCATATGGTCCTCTCCACAAACTTTCATCGCCTACTTGTAGATCTTTTAAATAATTAGAAACAAGCCCATTTTCATATACTCTGACTATGACAGAGAAATCAGAATCACTAATTGGTTTCTTACATTGTATTGGAGTATATGCACGAGTACAGGGTTGGTTACCATTATGGCATTTAAGTAGGAAATGATCTCCAGGTTTCCAAAATACTATTTTATCTTCACTTGAGGTTAGCCGTCTAAAGAACAGTTGCATGTGAGCCTCACAAACAACTATAACTTTCACCAAAACAAATTTAGTATATTCCAATTGCGTTATCGCATTTTGTATCGGTTCATCTGAGGACTGACCAGTTACTAAAAACTTTTCATATTTTTTCAGCTGTTGTTCATAGACATCGAAGATGCACGGGTTGCAGCCACTGTTGCAACAGTCTTCTTTGTTTGGTTCAATTGGCTGTTTCATTGCTATTTATTGATTACTATCTACTTTTCGCACTCTATTATCTTATTTTTTGTAAATCTGCAAATCTATATTCCAGGGGATACTATTCCCAGCAAAAATATAATAAAATAATGACAGATAGCTAAAAGGCTAGCGCACACCGACCAACCGTGTGTGCATGCAATGCAAAGCGCAAGCACCACTGACCTCTATATAGATTATAGTACGCTGGACTGACTAGAACCTAAGAAGTAGTTTTATGTTCTTGGGACTGAACTATACCCTTGGACCTTGGACTATAAAAATGGACAGTTCTATAAGGGGCCTATTCACTGACCTCTATAATATATAGCGTACTTAGTTTACTAGAGATCAGTGGCAAGCACGCACAATACGCACATGTTGCATTGCAGTAAACAGTGAAAGAAAGAAAGAAGACTGTGTCTTCTTCTTTATCTGGGTGATTGCAATACTGTGCCTGTGACTGTGACACAGATTTGACAGATTACTTATATACATGTCCTAAAGCCTGTGACACCTCAGTCTAGCACAGCACCCTAGGTGCTATGCATGCAGGGCCACGCGCGAGCTAGGCCCCAGCCTGGTACGCGCTGACGTCCAGGACCCAAAGAAAGAAGCTTCAGACCGTCCAAAACGTGTCACTGCGGATGGTTGTGGACGCTGGGCGTTACGTCCGCAACGACGTAATAGCCCGCGACCTCCGCATGTCTTCGGTGGAGGAGTTCGTGCGGTCGTTGGCGCGTCGCATGTACGACCGCGCTGACAACGGCCCGCACGCCCACCTACAGAACATCGCCCCCCACCATACCCAGCCGCCCGACGAGCGGCGTCGCGCAGTTCCCCGCGACCTGCTCCGGAGCCCGACGCAGGAGGAAGACGACCCCTAGACCAACTACGAGCAGCTCAACACCCAGCACAGCAGGGCTTTCCACTGGAGAAGGCGAGGGTGAAGCGAGGAGGGCAAGAGAATGGCTTTAAAAAAATAAAAAATAAAATACATCTACCAGTCGTGCGTGGTGCTCACGCATTCGGCTGGTAGTTGGGAAAAAAAAATAATAGCCGCCCATGACCCCTCACCCTGACTTGCCCCCCAGTGGACCCCAATCCAGGACCGGGAGGATTTATCCCCCTCGAGAAGATGCCCGGGCACGAGGTTTACCTCACAGGCCCGAACCAGCGGCATCCCTGAGCCGCTGATGCCCCCTGCTGCTGCTGCTGCTGCGAGCTAGACGAACCGAATCGAACACCTCACAACACCAGTGTTGCCGCAACCGAGGTCCCAAAATACACATATCGGCCGCTAAAAGTGTACATATTGTGATAAAAGTGTACATGACCATTTTTATTTGCAAATCACTCATAACAGCTTATCTGTACATATTCTTCTCGCCAAATAGTACTATTTTTTGGATTGGAAAAGCCATTACTTTTTTCTTTTAATCTGTATGTAAAAGGAAAGACTTAATAACTCCTAGAAAAAGTAGGTTAAACGGATGGTGTAGCGCCTTTTTTAGCCATGGTACAAACATAACAAACTCTTACCTGTATCAATTCAAAGAGCATATAACCACTTATGTATCAATTCTTTAGTCTAATATAAAATCAAAAAACTTTTCGGACTTTCGGGACCGGGATTTCCCGGGACCATTCCCTAGTGCGAACGATGACGAAAGGAATACGCGATATGGATTGACTCAGTATCATGGCCTACGCGCGAGAATGTGAAGCGGGCTCAACAGACATCCAGCAGTGTATTCTAAACTAATATTCAAGCTAATATTTAAGAAAAGAAAAAAGTATGTATCTGTGGTGATTGAAAGAGATACTTTAATATGGAGTTCTGTTAGAGCAAGGGAGATAAAATGTGTTAGCTTTCTTTAAGTTGTTTTTTCATCAGCGCTCAAGGAAATTACACATGTACTGGCAAGATTACACATTACACATGGAAGCCCAAAAAGGTACGTCAAATGTGTAAAATGTACCCTAACGGCAACACTGCACAACACAATGGAACACCTCTCTAACTTATACATAGTTCTTACACGTTCCGCATTTTGTATGGTTTAGCCTTTAAATAAAAAAAAAACTGAATGCTGAAAACGAGGCATCAATCTACGCGACATTTTGTCACATGACGACGAGATAAACAAATTTGAAACGAACAGGATTTTTAAAATGTCCTTCTGTCGTTTGATGGGAAAGAGCCATCGATTTCTTTAGTTTTTCTAAAATTGGTTTGTTTTGTAACGATTGGAATTCTTTCTATTTTGTAATATATTTTTTATAGCATTTACTACATAGTGGCTGGTGTTGATAAAATTTCCCGTGAACTTGAGTGTTTGGAGCGTTGTGACAAATATAAGCAGGACACATCACTAATCTTCAAGTTTCTATACATTTTGCCTTTATTGCAACAAAATTGGGATATTGTGGGCTGTGAGTAGTTTGAATTGGGTGTTTTATTGGATATTTGTATCAGTGTGGGTGTTTAGTAGCCGTAAATCTCGTGTAAAAACATCGGCGCCATGTTGTTATTTACATTTTGATTCCGCCCGTGAGTGACCTGATGGAGTATTTCCCAAGTGCTGAAGACTGACCTCGTGAGCATGTTGGAGGATGTCCCCGTCCACGGAAGCCGCAGCGACCTCAGGGTCCAGAAGGCCGGTACACACCAGAGAAATCTCAGCTTGGACTTCAGGTAAATAGATACCATTATCTCTCTGCTATGTGGCGTATTTATTATCAACCTTTGAACGTGACGAGACGATATTGTTGCTACAGAAAGATTCCCAGCTGCTATGATGTTCTATGTTATCAATTTTGTATTATTAGAGAGGGTATCATGGTATTTTAATTGCAATTTACATTGTAGGTATTCAACCTTGAGTATTGATAGTGGTAATGAAGAGATTGGTTGTAATTAGTTAGTGCAAATACTTTTGCAGCATCAAATTCAATATCAAGTTGTCTGTAAATATTCACCAGGCTGATGGCAATTAGACAGTTTTCTTTCTTTGTCTAAGTCTAACATACAGATGTCTATGTTTAATCAATTAATTGCCTGGAAATACATACACTGAGTCTATCTACAAATCATTTCCTACCTCTAATTCACTTACTTGTTTTACAAGCATTAAATGTAATTAAATGTAATGAAAAACAGTACCAACATGAAGCAAAAGTATTTTTTTTACATAGACAGCTAATAAATATATACACTACTTCTATGCCAAACTAACAATAGTTAGTAAAAAGGCATGCAACTGCTTGTGCAAGGCAATTGTTTGGTCATACTCTATGAACATGAACTCAGTAACAATAAACAACTAGAGCAGATGAGCGAGTTCTTGCTAGTATTTACTAATAATTGTTATGCTGCATTCACACTCTCGATGGGCAAGGAAATAGTAAGGGAAGTGGATAGCACAAACATGTAAACAGGTTACTTGCAGTGTCTCATACCAAGCTCTGTTAGAGTTAGTTCTTTGTTGAAATTTAATGCTTTCTGGCTCACTCATATTGCTGCGAGAAGAGTGAAGGCAGTGTGTAAACACTCATCCGTATTATACTTCTATAGAAGTATTTCAGGCAATATTCTGGGCAGCAACAGGAGCAGGAGCAGGAGCATGAGCATGGTATGAATGTAGCATTACAGTTGCTAGCAATTTGAGAAATCTGTTTATTTGCAATAATATAAATTACTTTAGGAAACAGTTTTAGGTTCAATTGATAAAGCTTAATGAGATCATCATAATCATAAATTGGATAGATAGTCGTATACATTTTTAATGACGATTTTCAAGGATAGAAAAGCTCACTATGTTACATACCTGTACTTGTTTTTGTAAACAAAGTAAAGCAGTTTTTTTACTATCCAAGTTATTATGCACTACAGAGTTTTACATTAACATAAACATAGCATTAACAGCCACAACAGTCCACTGCTGGACATGGGTCTCCCCCTACTGAGGGTGTATTGCCATTCTCAGAGGCCTGGTATTATATTATAAGGTACTGTGGAGTACTGATTCGTTTGGCATAAGAAAATTTTTTTTGTTTAAACAATTAATCCATTTGACTTACCGAACCCTGAAATTGGTTCTATATTTCAAGACGGGACAAGAAACTTTTTCCAAAGACTTTACGACAATATAAAATGATAAATATACTAGGCTGGATGGGAAAAAGTAAATCAATTTTGAGTATTGTCAATTTTTTTTGAATTTTTGAAAATAAGAATATTGGAGGCAGTCATAAAGAAGCGGCTGAAGAGGCAAGAAAACAAGGAAAAAATGGAAGCAAATGTGATAGTTAGTTTTTGAAGTTGATGTTCATGGAAGAAGTAATGTGGGTTGAGCGATTGCAGAGACGTGAAGACCCCTGAAATGTGATGAGGAAGATGGAATGTCCTCGAATACAGCTTCAAGTTAAGTGGAAAATTCTTTATTTATATCGTAAATAGGGAAAATAAAAATGCAGTTTTCTTCTAGTTATAGCGCGTCTACTAGATAGTTATAATAGTGTAGGGAGGTATCGGGAGTGACCTGTCAACCCTCTTGGGAGGTCAATGGTACTCTGTTATTGAATCTGACTTGATTTCTTATTTCCTTTAAACCTTTTCACCTTTGATTTGCTTTCCTTTCGAATTTAAATATAAATATAATTGTTGGTTTTCGAAGATTTAAGTTTATTTTGGAAATACAATTAGGATTATTCATTATTTTCCGAATATTGGGACTGTGACGGCTTTTGGCTAATATTTCTTAGGAATTAGAAGATAGTCACAGGTTAGGGGGGGATTCAAATTCCTTGTGTTTACTATGGGAATCTCAACTAATTTTGCCATTTAAGATTAACCGCGAAGACTCAAGAAAGCAAGGAAGTGTGGAAGTCAAGCCGACGTGCCGTTTTGAGGAGAAGAGGGGGTCTGACAACGTGCGCTCTCCGCCTGAATGCGGCCATCCAGCGTGTGGAGACACAGCCGAGGGTATACGCTTCTGTTCAAGACGCCGGTCGTGAGTGTTTCTAGGTTCCTTTTATTAATAGTTAGTTCTAATAATTATTAGCCGCGGATGCATAAGACCCCTGTGCGGGAGAATTCGTAGGGTATATACATCTTGGAAACTTCGGTTGTGAGTGTTTACATTGTCCCAATCGAGGGATGATACCTCTAAGTCTCCACCAGTGTTACAGACAGCTTGGAATGGCTGGTTGGGAAGGGGAGATTTAATTATAGAGATGGGCACATAGACCAGGCATCTGTTGTTAGTATTTTAGGGTTTTCTATCAATAAACGGTATTATGCGTTTTCTCTGGAAAGAGACCTCCGTTTAGTTTATAGTTTCCGTTTTGTGCCAGTTTTGCACACACGGTTTTTTTGTTTGTTGTGTGCCAGTTTTGCACACACGCTACTAACGTCCTATTTTATGTCGTTTTTATACGTACTTTATATGCGTCACATAATGTGCTGTTTTTGCACCCACTTTACCAGCTTCTTACAATGTGCCGTTTTAGCACTCACTTGATACGTCGTACAATGTGCCGATTTTGCACTCATTTTACATGTTTTATCCATAGTGTCGTTTCTACACTAGTTTTACTTATAATCTCCTTAGTGCGGGTTTTGCACTGATCTTACTTTTTTCAAAATAGACATTTTGCGAGCTGGACATTTTGTGAACTAGACATTTTGCGGAATGGACATTTTGCGGAATGGACATTTTGCGAGCTGGACATTTTGCGGGCTAGACATTTTGCGGAATGGACATTTTGCGAGCTGGACATTTTGCGAGCTAGACATTTTGCAGAATGAACATTTTGCGAGCTGGACATTTTGCGGAATGGACATTATGCATCTAAAGGCTTTTTGACACTTCAGATAACCGCTTTTTGGATGTATTATTTTTGACACTTAAGATAGCCGTTTTCCTGGGTATTCCAAATTATGACAGCTAGTTTAGATCTGACAAGAGCCAATCAAATGTGACATACTAATGATTTCTCCCTTTAACAAAGTGACATTGACTTTTGATGTCTGAGCATCTACTTCTATTTACAAATATGAAATTTGAATTTATGTCACTCTTTTTCTAAATTTTGACAATGGAATTTACAACTTCGATTGATCATGTCACGATCGATTCATTTACTGTCGAACCCTTGAATGTGAAAGTAACTAGTGAGTGTTTTTCTATTATAAAGAAGAAATGTAAGTTAGCCTTTTGATTTATTTTAGATTATAAGATTTTGATTTAGGTTCTTGAATTATTAGTTTACTATACTGAAGTTTTCTTTTTCCAAATTGGGCTCGGGGATAATTTTATAAATTCAGGATAGATGGTTCAGCATGAAAGGTTTTGATTTTACGTCTTTCATTTAGGAGTTTTATGAATGATGATGCTTGAACGCTTGCATGTTTGAATGTCTGTGTGTAATAGTTAGGGGTAGTTAGTCTATACTTACAATAACGCCAAAGCTTTCTTACTTTTAGCTAGGACTACCTTTTACTAAATTCATAAATTCAATCAACCTTAAGCTCAATAAACTTTATTATAAAACAACGATAAATTAAAAACAGTTTAATCTTCCAAATGATAAATAAAAGATAATTCTTAATTAGTTAAATTAAAGAATGGGACGATCTAAATTTCTAGTAGTTTAAATATAAAATTTTATTAACCTGTGTGCGTAATCCGTGGTTGCCACGTGCGTACAGAGGTTGATTGGGGCAATGGAGTAGGCATGTACATTCTACACCTGATCTCGAACCAGGGGTATATGGTGGTGTTAGTGGACACAAACTCTAGTATCACAAGATTAGCTCCTAGGTTCTTGGTTTGTTGTTGCAATCAGATACACCTACAGTTATCTAGTACAGACTGTCCAGTGTTGGGGTAAGTTGCTTCCCTGCCCTGGTGCACGTAGTGGGAAGCGATGATGCCTCAACAAATACATACATCTCCAAGGGTATGGCCCCCCGCTCATTACTCTATTGTTCGCCTTCTGGGTTTCTAAACAATGATTGTCCCCAAAATACTTTTTGGCCTTAGGTTATGTGGTTGCTCAGTCTCTGGACTTTGAGCTAGCTAGGCAGGTAGATAGGTAGAATACGGGTTGGATGGTCACGGGGATTAGCCCCGGGGTTACCATGAACCGGGTCTTTCTGGACCTGGTTCCCCAACCTAGACCCCTTTTAACTTGCTTCCTAGTGAAGCGTGATTAGCTTTGTTAGTTTCCTCATTATTAGGAATATTTGACTTTTTGGCTTTTAACTACAGTATCCTGAGCGTCGTGTAACCTCAAAATTCTTTGGGTTGTTTAGGTATATCGTATGAGAGTGTCCAGGCTTCTTTGGACGGTGGTGTAGGTTGGAAGGTGAGCCCCGTACTCCTGTAGAATCCACAATAGAACATAAAATGTTCTCTCTCTCTACATCTCAAGTAAAACACTGCTCCACTTCGTAAGAATCTATGAGTTACTATTATTATCACAACGTATTCCTAACTTCTTTGACGATCACATACATATTTGGCCATATTATTATGGATGCAGCAAGAGCTGAAACATTACAATGGTGCCGTGACCAGGATTTCGGAGTCGCAAGTGAGCGGTGTATTTTTGAGATGTTAGGGAAAGACAACTAGGAAAACTTAGGTATGGCGTATATGTCCTCATGCTAGTTTTTGTTTGTTTCAGAACAAATATTAAATATTTTGAAAAATTAAAAGTATTAAATAATAAACATGAAAAAGTTTAAAATAAGTTTAGAAGGAAATATTGCATCTGGAAAGTCGTCATTACTAAATAGCCTTGACCTACATAAGGATATTACCGTTTTGAGAGAACCTATCGAGAAGTGGCAAAATGTTGAAGGAACCAATTTATTTAAGGTGTTTTCGGAGGATAGGGAACGATGGAGTTTCACCTTCCAAAGCTATGTACTTTTGACAATGCTAGAGAATCACCAAAGACCTGTAAACACTAAGTATAGAGTAATGGAGAGGAGCGTCTTCTCTGCTAAGAATTGCTTCATAAAAACGCTTGCCCTAGAAAAGTGTTTAAATCTTGTTGAGAGAACAATTTTAGATCAATGGTATGATTTTGCCTGTGAAAGGGCTTGGGTCCAAGAAGATTTAGTAGTTTATCTGAAGACTACTCCAGAGATAGCTTTGCAAAGAATTGCAACAAGGGGGAGAAAAGGTGAAGAGTCGTTAACCTTGTCTTATCTAAAACAAATACATGAGGCCCATGAAGAATGGTTGCTAGAAGGAGGAATGAATGGAGGAACTAATTATACAAAAGTAGAAATAATAGATGGGGATCAAAATGAATCGGAAGTTTTAAAGAACTTCCTAAAGATAATTAAAATATTAGAAGATTCCAAGGAAAATATTAAATTCTAATATGAAGAATTGATTTTTTTTTAATTGTTACAGTTAATTCAATAAAAAGAGTTATAGAAATGCCCAAAAGATCGAAAAGAACTATCGTTGGTAAACAAGTTCAGATTGAGATGGATGACCTCCCGCAAGAGATAGAGATTCCCGGAGAACAGGCAGGAGGTTCACAACAAATTATTGAGCCCCAAGTAGGAAGATCCCAAGAACAGGCAGAGATACCACAACAAACTGATGAATTGTCACAGGAAGGCTCTTCTCATGGACAGAGGGAAGTTTCTCAACGCATTGTCGCGAGAGGACGTAGAGGGAGGAACCTTTTCCAATTTATGCGGTCCACTATTGGTCGTTTATCGAGCAAGGTTAGCGAACTGGAACGCAGGCTTAATGAAGGGAAGGAAAACCAAGAACAAGAAGAGATGCCAAGGAACGTTGTAGAACCTGTAATCGTCTATCAAGCGTCTGAAGCAAAATTGGAAAGACCAAAATACCCGGGGAAGATAGATATGCATCCGGTAACGTTCATCGAGGATCTGTTTGCTTACTTGAATAGAATTTCAAGGAAGGACCAGGTTATTGAGGAGATTATAGCTTGCCTGGAAGGGGAAGTCCGTAAATGGGCAAGGATCTATAAAGATAGATGGATAACCGAAGAGGACTTCAAGAAAGATTTTCTTGAGTCATTCTGGTCTGAGACAGAACAAAATCAACTTGCCGGTCAATTGTCTGCGGTACTTGGAATGAGAAGAGAGAACCCTCAATGATGAGGTATTTCATAAGTTTGGCCAGTCAGGCTAAAATGTTGGCAAGAGCTATTCCTGAGGATCAATTGGTGGCTGATCTAATGAACCACTTCCCGATAGAAATACAATATGTTTGGAGACAAAGGAAATCTGGAAGGATTATACAAGCAGCTGAGTTTCTTAGGGAACTTGATGACGTGGGACGTCAGTGTAAGTCCCATGTGGAGGTTTCAATTAATCCCCAAGGAGGATTTAAGCGTATAGCAGGTACAACTCAAGACAAGACTCAACCAGGAGGCAAAAGAACAAAATTGTCGAACCATATTGTGATTCAAGATGAGGATGAACAGGAGGTGGAATCCGGACTTAAAAACACAGATTTAAACTAGACGCAGCTGGATCTATAGCCTCGGAGTCAGCTGGAATTGGGGGAGGCAGCAAGGAATACTTTGCAGTT
Organism: Tuta absoluta; assembly: GCA_027580185.1. Taxonomy (NCBI): domain Eukaryota; kingdom Metazoa; phylum Arthropoda; class Insecta; order Lepidoptera; family Gelechiidae; genus Tuta; species Tuta absoluta. Next base: position 5,975,646 of record JAQAHW010000004.1, read on the forward strand.
AACTACTTGATCAAATATGGATGGAAGCCTGGAGACGGATTGGGAAAATCAAGACGAGGAAGGCGTCATCCAATTGAAATTAATAAGGATAGAATAGGGAATACTAAGTGTGGCTTCGGGTATCTAGAGTCTAATGAAGTTAGGCCTTATACTGAATTAAAAGAGTTTATAAAAGGTAGTGTCGCAAATTATCTGAATGTTTTTAATATAAATAATTCCCTATTTACAGAAGATTTAGGAGAATCAGATCAAAACTTTATTACACAAAAGAATGTTAGGATCACAGCTGAAGTAGAAGTTAAATTCTTGGGGGAGGCTTTTGCAGCGTTAGTTGATACGGGTAGCGAAATAACTTGTATAGCAGAGAATTTCTTTTTCAAGTTAGATACGATCCAAAACCTGGCCAAACTCCCAATAAAACCTATGTTCATAAAAGGGGCAGTAGGGCAGAAAAGCTTAAAAATAAGCTATTTAACTAGTGTAACCTTGGAAATTAGGGGTTGTGAATTTGAGATTGGAATGTTGGTTATTCCCAAATTGACTAAAAATATAATTCATGGATTTGACTGGTTAGTAGCAAATGAAGCCAAAATTGACTTAGCGGATCCAAAGGCATTAATCTTAGACTCAGGGGGAGGCAATAAGACTGTTGTACCATTCTTAGAAAAGGAGTACGAGGATTCTAGAGGGGTGAATCTTCTGAAAGAAATACTTCAAAAGGAAAATTTAAGGCAGGCGGGACAAATTAGAAGGGAATTTTATAATAGGACACATCGATTGATAGAATTTCAAGTGGGAGATTTAGTAAAGATTCGAAAATTGAATAAATCTGATACTAGGAAATCTTTATTCAAAAAGTTTAAGCTTAGATTCGAGGGGCCATATAGAGTTTTAATCAGGAAGCCTGGGAGTGTTTATGTTTTAGTTGATCCAGATGGGTTAAATGTTCGTGGGACTTTTAGTGCAATACATTTAGCTCGCTATTATGTATAGAGTGATTCATTTAACATTATTAGTGATTGAATTAAATATTTAATATTTGTTATTTCTTCGAATGTGATTTAAAGTTTATATAAAAAAAAAAAAAAAAATGTTTAATTTTTATGATAAACGATTAGTTCTCTTTAAGGTAGGAGATTTTAATTCTATAGGTATAGAACTAAAATCTGGGGGAGGATTGTGGAGTACTGATTCGTTTGGCATAAGAAAATTTTTTTTGTTTAAACAATTAATCCATTTGACTTACCGAACCCTGAAATTGGTTCTATATTTCAAGACGGGACAAGAAACTTTTTCCAAAGACTTTACGACAATATAAAATGATAAATATACTAGGCTGGATGGGAAAAAGTAAATCAATTTTGAGTATTGTCAATTTTTTTTGAATTTTTGAAAATAAGAATATTGGAGGCAGTCATAAAGAAGCGGCTGAAGAGGCAAGAAAACAAGGAAAAAATGGAAGCAAATGTGATAGTTAGTTTTTGAAGTTGATGTTCATGGAAGAAGTAATGTGGGTTGAGCGATTGCAGAGACGTGAAGACCCCTGAAATGTGATGAGGAAGATGGAATGTCCTCGAATACAGCTTCAAGTTAAGTGGAAAATTCTTTATTTATATCGTAAATAGGGAAAATAAAAATGCAGTTTTCTTCTAGTTATAGCGCGTCTACTAGATAGTTATAATAGTGTAGGGAGGTATCGGGAGTGACCTGTCAACCCTCTTGGGAGGTCAATGGTACTCTGTTATTGAATCTGACTTGATTTCTTATTTCCTTTAAACCTTTTCACCTTTGATTTGCTTTCCTTTCGAATTTAAATATAAATATAATTGTTGGTTTTCGAAGATTTAAGTTTATTTTGGAAATACAATTAGGATTATTCATTATTTTCCGAATATTGGGACTGTGACGGCTTTTGGCTAATATTTCTTAGGAATTAGAAGATAGTCACAGGTTAGGGGGGGATTCAAATTCCTTGTGTTTACTATGGGAATCTCAACTAATTTTGCCATTTAAGATTAACCGCGAAGACTCAAGAAAGCAAGGAAGTGTGGAAGTCAAGCCGACGTGCCGTTTTGAGGAGAAGAGGGGGTCTGACAACGTGCGCTCTCCGCCTGAATGCGGCCATCCAGCGTGTGGAGACACAGCCGAGGGTATACGCTTCTGTTCAAGACGCCGGTCGTGAGTGTTTCTAGGTTCCTTTTATTAATAGTTAGTTCTAATAATTATTAGCCGCGGATGCATAAGACCCCTGTGCGGGAGAATTCGTAGGGTATATACATCTTGGAAACTTCGGTTGTGAGTGTTTACATTGTCCCAATCGAGGGATGATACCTCTAAGTCTCCACCAGTGTTACAGACAGCTTGGAATGGCTGGTTGGGAAGGGGAGATTTAATTATAGAGATGGGCACATAGACCAGGCATCTGTTGTTAGTATTTTAGGGTTTTCTATCAATAAACGGTATTATGCGTTTTCTCTGGAAAGAGACCTCCGTTTAGTTTATAGTTTCCGTTTTGTGCCAGTTTTGCACACACGGTTTTTTTGTTTGTTGTGTGCCAGTTTTGCACACACGCTACTAACGTCCTATTTTATGTCGTTTTTATACGTACTTTATATGCGTCACATAATGTGCTGTTTTTGCACCCACTTTACCAGCTTCTTACAATGTGCCGTTTTAGCACTCACTTGATACGTCGTACAATGTGCCGATTTTGCACTCATTTTACATGTTTTATCCATAGTGTCGTTTCTACACTAGTTTTACTTATAATCTCCTTAGTGCGGGTTTTGCACTGATCTTACTTTTTTCAAAATAGACATTTTGCGAGCTGGACATTTTGCGAACTAGACATTTTGCGGAATGGACATTTTGCGGAATGGACATTTTGCGAGCTGGACATTTTGCGGGCTAGACATTTTGCGGAATGGACATTTTGCGAGCTGGACATTTTGCGAGCTAGACATTTTGCAGAATGAACATTTTGCGAGCTGGACATTTTGCGGAATGGACATTATGCATCTAAAGGCTTTTTGACACTTCAGATAACCGCTTTTTGGATGTATTATTTTTGACACTTAAGATAGCCGTTTTCCTGGGTATTCCAAATTATGACAGCTAGTTTAGATCTGACAAGAGCCAATCAAATGTGACATACTAATGATTTCTCCCTTTAACAAAGTGACATTGACTTTTGATGTCTGAGCATCTACTTCTATTTACAAATATGAAATTTGAATTTATGTCACTCTTTTTCTAAATTTTGACAATGGAATTTACAACTTCGATTGATCATGTCACGATCGATTCATTTACTGTCGAACCCTTGAATGTGAAAGTAACTAGTGAGTGTTTTTCTATTATAAAGAAGAAATGTAAGTTAGCCTTTTGATTTATTTTAGATTATAAGATTTTGATTTAGGTTCTTGAATTATTAGTTTACTATACTGAAGTTTTCTTTTTCCAAATTGGGCTCGGGGATAATTTTATAAATTCAGGATAGATGGTTCAGCATGAAAGGTTTTGATTTTACGTCTTTCATTTAGGAGTTTTATGAATGATGATGCTTGAACGCTTGCATGTTTGAATGTCTGTGTGTAATAGTTAGGGGTAGTTAGTCTATACTTACAATAACGCCAAAGCTTTCTTACTTTTAGCTAGGACTACCTTTTACTAAATTCATAAATTCAATCAACCTTAAGCTCAATAAACTTTATTATAAAACAACGATAAATTAAAAACAGTTTAATCTTCCAAATGATAAATAAAAGATAATTCTTAATTAGTTAAATTAAAGAATGGGACGATCTAAATTTCTAGTAGTTTAAATATAAAATTTTATTAACCTGTGTGCGTAATCCGTGGTTGCCACGTGCGTACAGAGGTTGATTGGGGCAATGGAGTAGGCATGTACATTCTACACCTGATCTCGAACCAGGGGTATATGGTGGTGTTAGTGGACACAAACTCTAGTATCACAAGATTAGCTCCTAGGTTCTTGGTTTGTTGTTGCAATCAGATACACCTACAGTTATCTAGTACAGACTGTCCAGTGTTGGGGTAAGTTGCTTCCCTGCCCTGGTGCACGTAGTGGGAAGCGATGATGCCTCAACAAATACATACATCTCCAAGGGTATGGCCCCCCGCTCATTACTCTATTGTTCGCCTTCTGGGTTTCTAAACAATGATTGTCCCCAAAATACTTTTTGGCCTTAGGTTATGTGGTTGCTCAGTCTCTGGACTTTGAGCTAGCTAGGCAGGTAGATAGGTAGAATACGGGTTGGATGGTCACGGGGATTAGCCCCGGGGTTACCATGAACCGGGTCTTTCTGGACCTGGTTCCCCAACCTAGACCCCTTTTAACTTGCTTCCTAGTGAAGCGTGATTAGCTTTGTTAGTTTCCTCATTATTAGGAATATTTGACTTTTTGGCTTTTAACTACAGTATCCTGAGCGTCGTGTAACCTCAAAATTCTTTGGGTTGTTTAGGTATATCGTATGAGAGTGTCCAGGCTTCTTTGGACGGTGGTGTAGGTTGGAAGGTGAGCCCCGTACTCCTGTAGAATCCACAATAGAACATAAAATGTTCTCTCTCTCTACATCTCAAGTAAAACACTGCTCCACTTCGTAAGAATCTATGAGTTACTATTATTATCACAACGTATTCCTAACTTCTTTGACGATCACATACATATTTGGCCATATTATTATGGATGCAGCAAGAGCTGAAACATTACAGTACCTTTAAAATATTGCTAACTACTTCTGGTTTTCAATATGTTATGATATCTTTTAGCTCCAGAAGTGCATAGGCTTGAGAGTAAGTCATCAAAAGTTTCTAACATTAAAAACAGTTTAAAACTATATACCTACAATTTATTACTGACTGGAATGTGACAAAGATATCTTGAGTGAGATTCTCTTTACAAATTATCATGTTTATGTTGCACTGTCTGTACATAAAATTTCCGGGTTTATAATCTGTATTAAATAAAAAATTAATCAAAATTTTGGAATAAATATATCAAATAAGTCAATTTACAACCCTACCTTTAGGGACAAAGGATACATCAGTTTATGTTTTACTGCGCCAGACTATCTGTTGTAAACTCACAACCATTTCTCTTGGCCTTGGCATACATAATTTATAGTTGTGGCTCCTTTCCTTCCTTTTTACATTAAGGGATTTGAGAGTCCACCGAATCTAGAATGGAAAAGATAGAACATACAATTTTATAATTGACTTTACTGTAAACAAAAATTATTAATTTTATTTTACATTGCAGACAAGAAGATTATAATTATAATGTAGTTTTATTAAGTTTAAAATCGAATGAAGGTATAGTTTGAAACCATGTCTTATGATGATCAAATCAAAATTAACCCAAAAACATTATTTGAATTAATCACTGTCTGTCATCTCTTTTACACTTAAGAGTAAATTACGTAAATGTGGAAATACTGCTACTGCGAGGTACATTACCTTGATCACCTTTACTTACCTGTGCTAAATAGTTAATAGCCAAATAAATTAACTAACACAGTTAAGCTAAAGTTACCTTCCACTACATTTATACGTTTAAACTACATTCAATTAAATAATGTTCAGTATTTGGTCATGGGCTTTTTTGTTTGTTTGCACTTTAATGGAAGTCTTTGCATATTGTGAATGATATGGATAGGCAATAGATAATGGAGATGCGTGTTACTATTTTCATGAAAAATCAATCCTGCTATTTGAATCACTGCACATAGCTGAACCAAATGTTAAATTTTATCGGAAAATACGCTTAACAAATAATAATAATCTTTAACTTTTTATGAGCGATCTTCCAATAAATAGCAAACAACCGAATTACGTAAACTAGTACCAATATTCCTTGTAGACAATCAGCATTTCTTGGTTTAAGGCCTTAAGTATCGTCAAATGCTAAAATAATTTAATTCCGCGCGAATTGCATTTTTAAATTTTTTTGTTGTGTTCATCTTGAAAAAGCCTAAAGTTAACCCTAATTAATTTCCCCGGTTATTGATTGCAAATATTCTCCAAAATGGCTTTTATTATTTGATTGTTTTTACACAAAATAAAAGATGTGTAAAGAGTTTTATTTTTATCTCGTATTATAACACCTGAAAAGTATTCAAACCTCCCAAGCTATGCGTGGAAATTTGCAAATAATTGGGTGTTTCTCTCTGACACAGCGGAAATGAAAGGGACAGTTGCTTCACCCTACAATGAACCAATTTTTGTTAAATAGTTGATAACATTAAATGTTTCTTTGTTAATGCGATGTTACAAAAACCGCTTCGCTCGGAATGTGGTTTGGTTTGTTTTCCGCCCCAATAAGTGCACGAATGCAACATTTGCCATTTCATGCCCGAAGTCTTCACGTAGCTTCCTAAGGATTCAGCAATATCTTAGATCTAGCGAAATACTTTCCTACCCTATTTATTTTGTTTACTCTACTGTTCATCTCTAGTCAATGTTCGAACCACACTTGTTACTAAACCAAACTGTTACTAGTTTTTGGGATAAAATAATTTCGAATTACACTCCATTTATACCCACCCCTCAAGGACGCCATGCCTTTCGTTTCGACATACACAAATTACGACACCCAAGTGATATTGGTTTGGTATTTATCATTAAAATATCATCATTGGCTGGGAATCGTGGTCGACAATCCTTCTTCGTCGGTGGTCATTGAAAAGCCAACTGGTTACAAACGATTGGATGAAGTGCATAAAAATGTCGTTTAACAAATATTCGAGGTTTATGTACGCGCTTTAATCCTTTTGATATGCTTGAGAAGCGATGCTTTTACATGGTTCACATTAAACTTTCATCGTCACATCATAATATTGCTCATATTCCTAGCGTGTGTCCTGCCTTGCGACAGGGGTGCTTTCCTGCTCTTCCGTTTCCACTTCGCTCTGTCCTGGACTTCATATTCTACCAAGTTGCACCTCGCCATATCGTTCTTGACTACACTCAATCATCGAATGGTCTTCTTCTTTTTCTTTTGCCTTAGTATACTGAGGTTGAGTGGTATATTGCCGACTAGCGGCACGCCCAGCGGTTTCATCAGCTGCTAACCGTTTTCCCACGGGAAGACTTTTTCCTGGCATGAATTACACATAAACTACCTACTAAAGAAAACCGCATCAAAATCCGTTGCGTACTTTTAAAGATCTAAGCATAAATAGGGACTTGTTTTAAACTATTTTATGATGTTCAATAGACACATCATATTTATATGACTTGTTTCAAATCAATAAAATTATCGCTATATAAATTTGGCTGACGCGGAATCAGAAATCGCATATAGCACGACTTTACTTTCACTTCTTTAACCTTCTAACATTCTACATTGACTAAAGACGACGTCATCTATAAAGACAGACAGTTTCCCATATTATAAACATTTTTAATTACACGTCGAAGCTTAGTATTTTTGTCAAATCTACACACCTAAGTATCTACTAGCTACTCAATAACTATTAAACCTTATTCTGGTTTATATATATATAGGGTATGATTGAGCCGTTTCTCCACGTCTTCTTTCTGTATTAAAATGTTCTAAATATGATATAATGTGTAAATCACTAACTTATTTTTTTGTTTAACCCTATTCGTGACTAAAACTATACCCTTCTCCAAATTTCACTCAGGCAGGGTTAGGTACACGATTTCCTTTTCCTTGTCATTTTATCGTGTATTCTCAAATTCTGCCTCTAATTTAGTTCAGACGAATCAGGACCGACGACACCTTTTAACCTCATCCATGTTTTGTTATCGCGTGAGAATGCCAGTGTTTAAAAAGCTCGCTGTATCATCGAAAAAATAAAAATTACGCTCAAATCGTTCATTATAATTTCCTTGTTAGGTTCGATAGTGTTATAACTAATGTATATTCAATCTGGGGCACACTTCTTTGTAAACACTGGTGTGTTGGTATCTAGGCCGGCCTCCGCCGCCGCCCCACAGGTGAACGGACTGACGCGAAAGTAAAAGTGGACGTGGATGGATGCCCCCCTCGCTTGGCTAGTATAGTAGCCGCTCTCATCTCTTTCGCTTGCTGTTTACGTAGAAGAGTTTCTCAAAAGGCTCGAGGTATGAAAGTATGCACTGTCTCTCTCGTAATCGTCGGCTAAGCAATACGGCCCGAGGAAAATCAAGCTTATTAAGTGCAAGAATGCTCATGGTTTTAATGTTAATAAGCTCATTTAAAGGAGCTGTTACTACCCCATTCAAATTACTATACGTTGAATTGCTTTTTGCCCGACTGCCTCAAGAAGGTAATGTTTTTCGAGACTATTACCCGACTGCTTAGGTTAGGGAAGGTAATGTTCTTCGATAGTATTTATGTGAACAAGGTAATTATTGTTCAGCCCTAACGGCTACATGGATGTTGACATCGTTAGATTTGTCTGAGCAGCGCGAGTGGCACTGGCTATATAAAATTTTCATTCAAAATTGTGGATTTCTCCAGTTTTTTTAACGAAGAATATAATTTTGTAATTGCTTTTTTACGTGCCGAGTTTTTGTTTCTTTATAATAAGACTAGCAGCCCGCCCAGCGGTTTCACCCGCCGCTAACAGTTTCCCCCCGGGAATAAGACAGTTTAATATAGCCTATGTTCATCAGGGATAATGTAGGATTCTAAAAATCTTGACTTCAATTTGAAACAAATATCATTTGCAGATGGTGGTGGCGTAAAGTTACATGCCTGTGATTAACCTGGCCAGTCCCATGGCAGTGCCTATATTTTTATTCTTTTTATCCCGCCCGAGCCGGTTTTCTATTAGGTCATAACAAAATTGTAATAAAAAAAAAGAAAATTGTGTAACACAAATTTCTTTTTTTAGAATGACGGTTCATGACGTCAATAAGTGATAATACTATCCTACATTGAATTAAGAATTTCAATTTCAATTAACGGTAACAGATTTTTTAAAATCGGTCCAGTAGTTTCGGAGCCTATTCAATTCAAACAAACAATAAATAAAATCCTGTTTCTAATATTAGTGTAGATTATTATAATTATTATTTTAGTGTGATGCTGGCTTAGAATAGAATCACCCGATTTCTTTCCCGTGGGAGTCGTAGGAGGCGACTAAGGGACTTGAGGGTGTGTATTGAACTTTTAGGCGATGGGCTGACAACCTGTCACTATGGCGATACACAATTTTCCGAATGACCCTCAAACATATGTCAGACGTGGCGTAAATGTCCGTTTTTGCGCCGTTTACGCTCTGCCTACCCCGTAAGGGATAATAGGCGTGATATGTGTATGTATGTATTATTTTAGAGTAGATTTTTTTACCGTGTGATGCCGGCTTAGAATAGCATTACCCCATTTCTTACCCATGGGGTGTCGTAAGAGCCGACTAAGGGACTCGAGGGATGTGTATTGCAATTTAAGGCGATGGGCTGACAACCTGTCACTATAGTAATACACAGTTATCTGATTGACCCTCAAGCTTTTGTCAGACGTGGTGTTAATATCCGTTGAACGGACGTTAACGCTCTGCCTACCCCGTGAGGGATATAGGCGTGAATTATGTATGTAGATGTTTATAATGCATTATTTAATGTTTTTTGTCGTCTTTTTATACCGAGTAGGTAAGGGACAGTCCTTCGAATACTGATAAATGAAACATAAAACTGGACAACTTTCCCCTAGAAACATATGTCAGAAAACGCCAAAAAAACTGACCTTCCATACAAAATCACAATCAGCTGACTGCATTCACTATGGGAAGTCAGTTTTTTTACGTTTCCTGAAATATGTACCTAGGGGAAAGTTGTTCAGTTTCATGGTCTGCATGTACCCTATTAGTATTCTGAGGGCTATCCCTGACACCCTTTAATACAGTAATGATTAAATGTAATCATTACACTGGTACGAATAATGTGGCGTAGTTGGTACATTTTTAAATGAAAAAGTAGTTATTGTGGCATAACTGTAATAGTTAGACATATGGTATCGCGGACATTATCATAGATATTGATGTCCTCTATAAAACTGTAGTACATCACTTTGCTCTATTGTCAATAATTTCCACAGCGTACGCGATATAAGATATTTTTTTGGTACATTTTTCACACGTTGGGTTACATTATCGAAATTTTCACGCGGATCCCTATTTTTTTCTCGTATAAAATATAGCCTATGTTCATCAGGAATAATGTAGGATTCTAATGGTGAAAGAATTTTTAAAATCGGGCCAGTAGTTTCGGAGCCTATTCGATGCAAACAAACAAACAAACAATCAAATCTTTCCTCTTTATAATATTAGTGTAGATTGTTAGCTGATCTTTTTTCCACTTATTGTTTGAGCTTACACGTGTATATCGCAGATTACAGCATTTATTTTACATTGCTCAGGCAGGTGGAGAAACATGAACTTGTGTTACTGATAAGTAAACCCTGTTTATGGTTCGTACATACAATACAATAACTCAGTTAATGTGTACCTGATGTCATACACGAGGTATTATCCATACATACATTACTATAATATTATACATTCGAGTTTCTGTCCATGTATGTTTTTTACCTCTTCACGCTCACACGGCTTGACGGATTTGGATGAAATTTGGTACATACAGAACAGATAGAGTATAATCAGAAATAACATATAGGCTACTTTTTATATAATTATACTTTTCCCTCTAGAAAAAAGAAGGCGAAATACTGCTGCGGTTGAAAACGCATCGCTAAAATCTAGTTTATATTCAAGTTGCGATAGCAGGGTTGCCGTTAGGGTACATTTTACACATTTGACGTACCTTTTTGGGCTTCCATGTGTAATGTGTAATCTTGCCAGTACATGTGTAATTTCCTTGAAATCACTGCCAAAATATCTCTATCAAAGAAATAAATGGGTGCTGCTGCATGAAAAGAAACTTATAGAAAGCTAACACATTTTATCTCCCTTGCTCTAGCCGCTAGTACTATTAATTATACTGTGCTTTAGCAGAACTCCATATTATAGTATCTCTTTCACTCCTTACTACTACTACACTTGAATATTAGTTTAGAACACACTGCTAGATGTCATGAAACTGATATAATTGAAAGCACATTAATGATTTTGATTTTATTTTGCGATTGGCGATTAAATCATTTGTAAATAAAATAATCAGTTCAATTAATACCCTATATACAAGTGTCATCTGATTGCGAGGAGTTTTTTGATTTTTTATTAGACTAAAGAATTGATACAGGTAATTGTTATGTTTGTACCATGGCTAAAAAAGGCGCTACACCATCCGTTTACAAAGCTACTTGTTCTAGGAGTTATTAAGTCTTTCTTTGTACATACAGATTAAAAGAAAAAAATAATGGCATTTTCAATCCAAAAATTTTACTATTTGGCTAGAAGAATATGTAGAGAAAAGCTGTTATGAGTGATTTGCGAAAAATAAAATGGTCATGTACACTTTTATCACAATATGTACACTTTTCGCGGCGGATATGTGTATTTTGAGACCTCGGTTGCGGCAACACTGTGCGATAGTGTTTCCACACACACACAAACACACCTCACGCCTGTCATCCCTTGCGCCTTAACGCCTCGTCAGACAAATATTTGTCATTAATTGTAATTCAGAAAATTGTGTATTGCCATAGTGACAGGCTATCAACCCATCGCCTAAAACTGCAATACACACCCTCGAGTTCCTTAGTCGCCTAATACGATTCCCATTGGAAAGAAATGGGGTGATGCTATTCTAAGCCGGAATCACCAATCAAATATCATGTACAGACCGGCAGCGGTGAGTAACAAGTCGCATCAAAATGATTAAGCTAAAAACCTGTGGTCATTTTAATGAATGGTCGTTCTATTTTCGCTGCTTCTTAAGCAAAATCGGAAACTAAAAATAGCTTGCGAATTTCCGGTAACATTGAATGGGAGTGTCACGGCTAATGGTCTCCTTGACTGGCGTTCCCCTGAAGCGTATTATCGGGCTAATTTACATTTTCCTTGCTAAGAAAAGCGCGAGAAATCAGTTTAAAGCTAACCTAGTAACCCAGACGTTAATCTAAGGACTCGGCTTTAGTAAGAAAAAAATAAAGTCAGTAAATTGACTTATTTTAAAAGTTTTGGTTCGCTTGACAATACAATTTTTTACATACATACATATATCACGCCTTTTATCCCTTGCGGGGTAGGCAGAGCGTAAAGGACTGTAAAAAACGGACATTTACGCCACGTCTGACAAACATTGAGGGTCATTTGAAATATTGTGTATCACCATAATGACAGGTTGTCAGCCCATCGCCTAAATTTGCTATACACACCTTCAAGTCCCTTAGTCGCTTTTAACGACACCCACGGGAAAGATATGGGGTGATGCTATTCTAAGCCGGCATCACACAGTTTTTTTAAAATTAGTTATTTTTTTCAAATTTTTTGAGTATTAATACCGGATATCAAATCTATGTCGTATGTCAATGTATCATTCGAGCTACAGACACATCTAGACCGATAAACAAGATAGTTCTGCGTAAACCACGCCCAAAAGCGTTAGTGTTAGTCTAAGACCTGATTATGTACGAGGAAAGTGGCTAGAACTTACACTGTCTAATCTTACCTTTCTTTTATGCACTACTCTTTTCTTCCCTTTGATTTCTCCTCCACCCAAAGGTTGTCTCTTAGAGATCGCTTTAAGCGATAAGGCCGCCTTTGCGCATTTTTAGTTTAAGTTTTCCTGTAATTTATTTGTGTTTTGAATGTGCAATAAAGTGATTTTACTTACTTACTAGAACCAGCCCCTTATGCGTGAGTCTGCCAAGTCACGGTATTAAACGTCTTAGATCGTAGATTACCGAGCATTACCCCTTTTCATTTGGTCTAGACTGGAAGTAATTAATTTAGTTTGCTTACGGCGGCGGTTTGTGAGCAAGACTTTGTAAAGATTTTTTACGGTAAGCCGTCCAAAAAATAAAGCAAGCTTTCTTTTTTATTAAGTTTCATACATACATGACGTAAATTAATTCATTATCCTCTGAGTCTCTCAAAGGTTGACTGAAAGAGATCCCTTCGTGGGATAAGTCCGCCTTTGTGCCTCTTGTTTTATTCCATCCTTTCCTGATAATGTAAATTTGTTTTGAGATACAATTAAGTTAATACATACATAAATCATGCCTATATTGCTTGAGTTTGAATATCTGAAATACGTTACAACCTTAGAGTATATATACTCTAAGGTTACAACTAAGATCCTCTTACGCGCCGAAATTAATTTCTACAAACTTGTTAAATAGAAGGTTTACGTAGTCGGTGACCGCAAGGATAATTCTGTTCAATGCAGCCCCTATCGAACTATTGTATTGATTGTGAGTATTGTTAAGTTATTGAAGCAAATAACACAAAATTGTAGCTTCTTTCTGCTGTTCCTAAAGTGGTATGTTATTGTAATCATTTGATCAATAAAGGTTTGTATTCTTCTTCTTCTTTTCGTGTGGGACACCGAGTCTTCCAACGACCCAGTAAACCCTGGTGTCCGAGGTTTTTAACCGCCTTCTACTAGTAGTAGGCCTCTGACGTAGTTGTGTAACGACCACCGCCTAAGTTATCATAGACAGCAACCGGGACCGACGGCTTAACGTGCCCTCCGAAGCACGGAACCATATTTCTTTTCGGACATTCAGGTGATTCAGCCTGCAATGTCCTAACCAGACTGGAAGTAATTCACAAAGTGATAAATATCAACTTTTTGTGAATACCCCGCCGAGAATCGAACTCGGAACCTTTGCGTCGCAGTCAGTCGTACTACCACCGCGCCACATCAGTCGTCTGTTTGTATTCGGTTTGTATTAATTTTAGACTATGATTTTCCGCGGCCTACGTCTGACCGGTGCAGCTAACCGGCCAAGGTGATGCCGTGTTTGTACACTCATTATACAGTAGACTTATAAACATACATAGTATGATCAAACGTCGTTTCTAAATGTGCTTTACTTCATACCAAAATACTTGAAACGGACCGTTATAATCAGTGTCTAGTCTAATTGTGAAACTCAAAAGCCTGCAATACGCAGCAGATTACTATGTTTTCTTTATTGTAGTTACGTTCTACTGATACCTATCTATATTTAACTAGCACAGTTGTATAACAACCCAAGATAAGGAGATTTCTGTAAACAACGAAAAAAGTAGTGGTTAAGCACCATAAGAATATTATTTACTTCATAACATATAATGAATGATGAAAGGGCATACTATAATTTATCATATCGTTGATGGTTTCCGGTTCACTGACAGATTGAGAGCCATCGAACGATCGTTTACTTGTCCATTATCGGTTCTTCCAATTTTTTCACCGGCTGGCCTTGTCGCCAGATGCCCATCGCCAAAAGTGGTTACCCATTAATACCCATTTCCGAAACGTACAAAAAACATTACGAGACCGTATTAATCATCATCGTCAACAATGTCAGAGTTTTTGTCTTCTGACTTTGTCATTCCATACAATTTTTCCTTGCGCCTGACATTGTGGTCATTGTTTTATTTCGCGGTATTGTTCTCCCTGTATATTCTATTTTATAGCCATTCGTAACGACTTAGCTATTTCTAAAGATTTTTGTGCGGGATTAGTTCTTCCTTTAAGTTTGATTTATTGTTTTAGAACTAAATAAATTCCTTTTTTGAAATCTTGCAATATTTGGTATTCAAATAAATTCCTATCAGTTAAATGGCTGATCTCTAATAACTCCAATACAATAAAGATAGATTGTCCCACTTGTCCATAGCAGTAATGTAATGAGTCACCCGGCGCCCTCAGCCCCACTTATTAGCTGTATGGTGTATATCGCGCTGACAATTGTCAATTAAGCTACTAATTACATTGACCCTTTCATCCACTGATCACTGCTGGCGTGCGTGGAATGTACACTTGGACCGGACATGCTTTATACATTTGTTTCGATACCGTCACCGGCGGTATTCGAAATTTGTTATACTTATATACATCGTACTAGCTTGCCGCTTGCGTATCTGATGTCTCGTATACTCGTGAGACAATTATGAATATAAATAAGGTAGGTGGCGATCTGTACTGTGGCGATCGGCGCTTATGCCTTTACTACTCTTTGCGAACTGACTGGCAAAGCCAGCTGCCATAGTTCAAACGATTCGAATGAGATTTGACAATCATTGATCCGACAGTCGGAGACATTACATGATTTTCTTACATTAAATACCTCTATAAAACAGAAATATTAACGTTCTCGTGTTTATTTAGATAGAAGCCTCCACCAGCTACGTTCCCACAGTACCTCCTGCATAAGGTGAAGACTGCGACAACTGGGAATCTAAAGAACAATAGCCTAAACCAGATTTCGTTGCGGATTAGATCATTTCTAAAAACTAACTAAATATTCCGAAAGATTATGAGGATATGACTTTGATTCACCTACGCGTAGCCAATTGTACTGCCCACTGCCATTATGACCACAACAATTTGCGGTACATTCTGCTTCGAATTTTATCTAAGTACCTAAGTCTTCAATATGAATTGAAATAAGTATAAGATTTTCGTGTCCAAAATGTCCAATTAACAGAAGTGTAAATACTGAATTTTATATTTCACATAACAATTCACTTTAAATGTTTAAAATTCAGTAGGCATATTGTATTTTTATTTAATTTATTAATGATCATTACATAATTAGGAATTGCCAACAGAGGCGTCGTCGTACAAAATCAATCATTTATTTCGTGGGTGGACCTTGAAAAACATTACGTGTGGGTTAGTTAGCTGAACAAAACTGGTTGGTAAATTTAATAAAAGTATAAACTGCCAAGCGTAGTTAGTATACCAAATATAGGAAGAGGCCCATGTCCATCAGTGAACTGTTTTAGACTATTTTTGCATGAAATAATATAATTAACTGCATGGCCATCAGTTTCGCAAGTGACATTTGATATCCTCCTTAAAAAAATGTATTTTCGCTATCACGCTGCTGTTGTATAGTATATCCTTTTTATATTTAGGTAGAACGTTTTTCACATTTACATGAGAAGCAATGCATTTTTTAACTAAAGCCTATGTGAAATAATAAAGGCACACATCTCGCGTATAACTACTTAAAATATAAAGAATATTTCATCCACAATGGAATCAAACTTCTTTTTTGCAGCAGTAGCTCCATCTTTTGGCGTAAGGTAGTGAATTGGTTTGAACAGGAAAATCTTATGGTTTCAAATTTAATTTGTGTAAATTTTAAATATAAACACGCGACTATAACTTTTTGTATGGAAGTGGTCCACCTAAACAACATTTATACACCTTAGTACAGTCTCAGTACTCGTCAACATGTGCATCCTGCCCATACTAACTTATGGAGCGCAAACCTGGTCATTAACTGGTATACAGAAGTTTCGACTCGGGGCATGTCAACGAGCAATGGAGCGGAGCATACTAGGTGTCAAAAGGATGGACCGCGTCCGGAACACAACCCTCCGCTCCAAAACTCGTATCACCGACGTCGGCAAGAAAGCCGCTAAGCTGAAGTGGGATTGGGCTGGCCATGTGTGCCGAATGCACCCGGAAAGATGGGCTAAACTAACCACCGAATTTATCCCTAAAGAGCGTCGCCGTAGAGGGAGACCGAGAAAACGCTGGCGGGATGACCTGGTCGACTACGAGCCCAATTGGTCAGAAACAGCCACAGACCGGAAAGCCTGGAAAGAGAGAGGGGAGGCCTTTGCCCAGCAGTGGGACACTGTAGGCTAGTATAATAATAAGTACAGTCAAGATCAGCCTGGGTTAGACAGTTGGACTGTTCTTATACCGCGCGCATAAGACTTACATTAGCGTTTAGGGTGTCTAACCGCAAGTGAGCTTGACTGTACATAACAACATAAAAGTTGGCGAAGTATAAAAAAGTAATAATCTTAACGATTTTATTATTTCTAAATCCGTCAATATATTTTTTTATATACTTAATTATTCTAAGGACTACTTATCTTTAGTCCTTATCAGAACTTTTTGAATTGTTGACTAGAAGGGAATTTATTTTTCACTACGTTTGACTCTTTAAGTTTTTCTGACTCATCACGGAACTGAATCATCATGCACTCATCAAGTTTGAAAATACATCGTAAACAATTATGTAAGACTTTGAACTGAAAATTGATATAATGTGCTAATGTCCATATCGTTGAGTTGGTTAGAATAATATGACTCATTGAATGTTTAAATTTGTGTAACTGTTATTACCATCTTTTTTCGAGATCTGAAGTTATATATCGAAGTTAGGTCTGACCACACCCATTGAACAGAAAAGGTAAATTAATAGATAAAATTGAGAAATATACAAAAAAAAATACACAATTCGCGCTGAACTTTGCTTTTAAAAACCAAAAACCACCAATTTACCAGTTAAACGAGTTGCCGCAAACGCAAATGTTTATCAAACAAATATTTTTCTATGCTCTGTTGGATGTACGTTTGTTATTGTGCATGTTATAAGTACCTACCTATACAAAGTTAATGTTGTAAAACATTAGCTAAGTTTATATTAAATGTACCACGTAGGTATGGAGGGCGATGCGTTTGACCAACTCTAATTTACGCAATCGTCATATACCATATGATAAAAAATATTTTTTTATTAATTCGTATACTAATTATACAAATAGCTACTTATATAATGATCTGATACCACTTCCTTTCTTCCTCCTCTAAAACAAATTTGAATTAAGTGTTTCCAATTTCAAATCAGCATAATTACCGCTTACCGAGGCCTTAACAAAGTTGTCTGAGCAAACAGTTTAAGTTCTAAGTACCGCACTTAAACTTAATGCAGCATTCAGCCTATTAGCTATCTTGGAGCATAATGAATGCCTTCATATTAGCAATCTCAGGGGACAAATAACGGGACTACTAATGTTCTCAAATGCTGCGTGTGGATGACGTTACATCTCAAGTTCCAGTACATTACTCGTTATGTACAAGGCCTTAGAATGTGACATCTTAGTAAGCAATTATAGTACGTGAAATGGCGAAGTTCGCTGGTGTATTTGAATGTTATTTGTAGGTTTTGCTACCTACACCAATACAAGTGACGCGTCAGCTTCCCACGGACTCAAAACGAGGCTGCGTCGAGCCTCGCCTACACGAATAAAGGTCACTACTTCGCATTTTACAAGTAACCATTTGGTTCCGCACATTTGCACTTCCTGAAGTTACAGACATCTATCTAGGTATTAATTGTTGAGTATACATAGTATTACAATTGAATTCTTGGTGACATCTTGCAGAAACAACACGCACAAAAACTGCAGGAAGCCAATATAATGTAACAATTGGTTGTAAAATCGTTTGTATCAATGCTGTGACGTGCGAGATATCGTGAGAATTTCAACCATGTGGTCTGCGTATTGAGGACATAACATAGAACAATGAAATTACTTCTCAGCATACTAGTGCTGTGGTTGATGCCAGTAGGTTTGTAACTTGTAGACGTAGATATTTTTTGCTTAAGACGTCACTTTGCGTGTACCTACTCTTTGATGGTAATATCTTTACACCTCTTTGACTCATTCGGTCACTGCTCTATAAAGTGTTATGATGATTTTATTTACTGATTCTTACTCATGGTTCCGAGTAAATAATACCAATTTACCGACATATCATTAGTCACTTCTCAGCATTAGTATGTCAACAGTCGCAAAGTAGGAAACTAAGCCAATTGCGGTATTAAAATATTCGACACAGACAGATACTTTAAAAGATTTAATATACGTTGACCCGGCTTAGTGGGGTCGTGGCATGATACTCCAGATATTAAGCGATGGTGGTGTTGAACACACCCCTATGTCGTTGACTTTATATTTCTAGGTCACAGTTATATCGACGACACAGTTTATTTCATTCTTTTGGAACAGGGTTACGTGGTACATACATTTATCACGCCTTTATCCCTTGCGGGGTAGGCAGAATGTAAAAAACGGACATTTACGCCACGTCTGACAAACATTTGAGGGTCATTCGGAAAATTGTATATCGCCATAGTAACAGGTTGTCAGCCCATTGCTTAAAATTGCAATACATACCCTCGAGTCCCTTCGTCGCCTCTTACGACATCCACGAGAAAGAAATGGTGTGATGCTATTCTAAGCCAGCATCATACGGGTCACGCGATAGGTGCCTTTTAAGGTTATTTCTTTCATTCCAAAGCAAAAAATGCTGAATAAAACCACAGACTGTCAAGTAGACAGACAAAGTAGCAATTTATGAAGCCATCGAACCAGTAATTGGGTCGTCTATTTCAGGAGACGCTGGGGGGGGCCGTCAACTTGATGTACGGCTTGGGCTGTATGGCTGCGTGTCATTTGCCACAGTGACGGCCGAATGGACGATGAGACTGCTACATTACAGACCATTGTCTTGTCCAAATGGACGGATGACGCGCAAGGCTAGAGCTGCCATATTTTGTCTGAAGAAGCGTAAAATACTCGAATACGCTGTTGAACTAGCAAAAGGAAATGTACATTTCAGTCCAGATGTTAATATGTAGGAACCTCCTCTTGGTCTTATTATGAATACCCTACAGCTGAACTGTCTGTCAATAAGTGAATTACTTTTCAGCTATGTTTACTATCAGAGCACTATCAGCTATGTTCTGATTATTCAAAAAAATCGATGCTTTGCGAAATTCGCAAATTTTTTACTGGTACTTTTTCTTAGGAGAAGTGCGTGTTTTGCTCGTACTTAGTAAGAAGCCGTGTGATTGCCTTGTGATACCGGCTTATTTCTTTCCCGCGTGTGTCGTAAGGAACTCGAGGGTTTCATGTGTGACTTCAGGAAACAGGCTGGCAACCTGTCACTAAAGTGTTACACGATTTTTCAGTAACGGCCCTCAAATACTTGAGAGAAATTTACAGAAAAACTTTAATTGCAGCGAATATTTAATTGAGTTTGCAGGTTCTAATTTTACTTGAGGATAATACTAAAAACTTGGGCAACGGATATTCTGATAGATTGTATGTATAAAGAGAGAACTCTTTTTGTGCAGTGGCGCCACTGTCGAGGTCTTTGACGGCTACACTCGCCTTAAGCTGTCTATCCGTTAATAATTTAATGGACGGGTCGAAGTGCAGAGGCCAGTACTCCCTGGGCGTAGGGAGACACAATGGACGGAAGTCGCCGATCAGCGGTCGCCAACCACGACAGAGGGGTCCACGGGTCCGCGTCCTGGCTTTGTCATTGCTACTGGACTGCTCCCTTCACGTTAATACATACATATATCCCTTACGGGGTAGGCAGAGCGTTAACGGCCGTAAAACGTATATTTACACCACGTCTGACAAAAGTTTGAGGGTCAATCAGATAACTGTGTATCACTATAGTAACAGGTTGTCAGCCCATCGCCTAAAATTGCAATACACATATAACCGCCCGAGTCCCTTAGTCGCCTCTTACGACACCCATGGGTAAGAAATGGGGTGATGCTATTCTAAGCCGGCGTCACACGGCATAAACGTCAATACTCTTGAGATAACATTGTGTCATGTATGAGTTCATCTTTATTGCGTCTGATATATCAACATTAATAAATCACAACACACAACCATGTCAGAGGGCGCTACTAGTAGGCGGTTGAAAAACTCTTGACACCAGGGTTCATCGGGTAGTTGGATTTGGTATCCCACATGAAAAAGAACAATAAAATAACGTGTGGTAGCTGATTATTAGTGCAACAGAAGTTAAGCGTATTTCCTGTCATCGGGTATGATAAAGCTTTTGTAGATTTGAAATAATGTACTACATATTTAAGATTTTCTCATGTACTAGAATAAACTATTTTGATAAGTACCTTCATAATTAAACATAAGGTATGAATATCTTTATCGATCCAATCTTTTAAGTAGCCGGAGGTTCATGTAACGATAATTTTATTGTTTTACGCTGAAGCAAGGTCAAAATAATAGAGCGCAAAGTTTGTACCGTCTTTCATTGCGTTTGTAAGCTACCTGTTTGGCAATCATACATTAAAATTGGTTACGTGTAGAATTTTGTTCAATAGGTATTTCTTTTATCACTATTATTCTTAATTTTTGTATCGTTATATTCGTTTAACCCTTAAATGCATATTGTAGACAATTGTCTACAAAGCAGATTTTATTTTTTAATATCAAGGTTGCGATGAAACTTGTATCAAAACCATTAAAATCTATTATTTCAAGAACAAACAAAAGTAAAAAAAAATTACGTACAGAAATTGGCGGTATCCTAGAAATATTGTGGTTTTTTTTTCTCGCGGGTAGTTGAATGTTTTGACGTGATTTTGCTCCTGGTGTTATTTTCCACAAATTTTGTGAAATTGTGTTTAAAAAAATATAATACTCTTAGAAAAACGGTAAGTTATGGTTTTTGATAATACTTTTGCAAAAACATTATAATGATTCTGAGATTTTGAATCATTTTTGTATGTAGCCAAATGTCTACATCATGCGTTCCAGCCAAAGCTAACTTCCATTTACTTGCTGTTTACGCCTAGCTTGGAATCGGATTTTAACATAAATTTTCCTGTAGGAAAACTAGATTAGAACATATTTTACACAAAACTACAACAAAATGCCGGTTTTTAGTTGGTAAAGAAGAGCAATCAAATACTTAGATCTTTAAGTTTATTGTGACATATAACCGAAAACTTTTGTTATAATAGTGTATCTTATTCTTATTATGTATATTCTGTTGTAGATGTCTCGGAAACCAGCTAAAGATAAGGATATTGAGCAATATCTTAAATCTTTGGAAAATGGTGAGATATCAGAAGATGAGGAGGTTGACGAGGACGAGATCTTTTACCATCGACGTCCGGAAGATTTATTGCAAGAGCTCGAAGAAGAAGGAGAAGAAGGCAAAGAAGATGCTGATGAAGAAACTGCTACTGATGATATTAGTAACCATATTGAAGATCCACCATTAGTCGATGATCAAACTAATGAGGTCAGCTCTCCATCATCCGAAGCAATTCCACCAACAGCTTCTTCTTTTAGTCTTGCTGCTTGGAGGACGAAAAGTCGTGCGCTCATTTGGAAAAGAAGTAACTTAATTTTAGAAGAAAATCAGACTGCTTTTTTAGGAAATCAGGAGCTCAGTACTGAAATTCAGTCCCTAGATACGGCTTACAAATTCTTTTCTTTATTTTTTGATGAAGAAATTTTGAATTTGATTGTAGACCAGACTAACTTGTATGTTATACAAAAAGGCATTTCTAACTGTCCCCCTGTGACAGTCACAGAAATCAGACAATTTTTTGGAATATTGATATTTACTTCCGTATACCACTACCCAAGTGTTAGGTCCTACTGGTCTAAGTACGGGTTTCATTCAATTATGCAGACAATGACAATAAACAGGTTTGAAAAAATACGCTCTGTTCTCCACTTCAATGATAATAGTCGCCACAAACCTGTAAACCACCCTGATCATGATCGATTACACAAAATCCGACCGTTGATAAAACACTTGAACGATTCGTTTTCCAAAGTGATTCCGTTAGAACAGAGGCTATCGCTAGACGAGCAAATGTGTGCTACAAAAATTGGTCACTTCATGAAGCAGTATTTGCCGAACAAACCCCATAAATGGGGATTCAAGCTATATGTGCTTTGTTCATTGTCTGGATATGCACATAAATTTGAAATTTATAGTGGAAAACAAGACAATGAGAGGCTGCCTGATGAACCAGATCTTGGCCCTGTTGCAAACACAGTTGTTCGCTTATGCCGAATAGTACCACGTCGAGTCAATCACATAATATATTTCGATAATTTCTATACATCCATTCCACTGCTACATTATCTCGCTTCAAATGGAATATACTCTCTAGGTACCATCCAAAGAAATCGTTTAGGCAAAACTTGTAAACTTCCAAACAAACAGCAATTTATGGCTAATTCCGTAGAAAGAGGATCATATAAAGAAGTAGTGACGAATTATGATGGCGTTGATATCTCTGCAACATGTTGGAAGGACAATAAGATGGTGACTTTAGCTTCAACGTACGTTGGATCACAGCCTGTAGAATCTGTCAGCAGATACGACAAAAAACTGAAAAAGAAAGTCAGCATTCCTTGCCCCAAGATAATCAAAGATTACAACGCTCACATGGGAGGTGTAGACTTGATGGATAGCTTTTTAGGAAGATACAGAATAAGAATAAAAAGCAGGAAGTGGACGATGCGGATCTTCTATCATCTCCTTGACATGGCAGTAATCAATTCGTGGGTTATATTCAAAAAAGTCAATAATAAAAATAACAACAGTAAATCGACAAGCTTAGCTGATTATCGATCTGCCTTAGCCGATACTCTGTGCAATTTTCAGAAAAATGAACCTATGAAACGAGGAAGGCCATCCAACAGTTACATAGAAAGGGAGTTAGAGGTCAAAAAACATCGTGGACCTGCAAAACCAGTCCCTTCAATAGATGTAAGGACAGACGGTGTGGGACACAATGAAAAAAGATGTGAGAAGAAAAATAGATGTAAATTACCTAACTGTAATGGATTTACAAGAATAGAATGCACTAAGTGCAAATTGGCATTATGTCACACAAAACATAGAAACTGCTTTGCTTTACCAGGTCGTTTAATGACAAAAATAAGAATTCTTTGATTGTTTGTTACTTAGATTATAGTGATCTTAGTAAGATGTTACTGCATAATGTAGACATTTGGCAACAAACCAATTTATGTTAATAAATCATATAAAAACATATATATATTTTTTAAATTATTTTTCCATTATTCAAGTTGATAATATATACCAAAAAATATTTTTTGCATAAGAATCTAATTTTTTTGAAAAAAATCATGCAGGTAAGGGTTAATTCCCTTTTGAAGGCTATTCTTTACACCTTTCAAATGAATAGGCACCGTTATTAAGCATCTTATTGTTTTTTTTAATTTAACTTAGTGAAGACTTTTAATTTAACTAGAAGTGCCTACTAATACTTAGCTCGAGTAAAATTTGAAAAGTTTCATATGCAAATATCCTGCATTTGAATCTGCATACAACTTGCAGTAAATACAGTTGTTGCCGCTTGCAGCTGCGGCATGACCGCGTGAGTGCAGTTCGGTTTGTATTTGTAACGTGTGTACATTCTGCAGTTGTTGCAAACAGAAGCTTTGCAGCTGCATAGCTTTGTAACCGGAGAACGTTCTATCTAGGAATAATCGCGTCTATTTTCAAGGGGTTTTCAAATTCGTTGAATCGTTTGTAGATCCAATCTAGAATCGTGAGTAATATCCCCGCGCCGTCTTACTACATACATACATTATATCACGGCTGGAATCCCTTGCGGGATTAGCAGAGCATAAACGGACATACACGCCACGTCTGACAAGCATTTAAGGGTAATTTATTAATTTTATTATCTTCGCGCATTTATTTAATTGTGTATCGCCATAGTGACAGGTTGTCAGCCTATCGCCTAAAATTGCAATAAACATGTAACCCTCCAATCCCTAAGTCGCCTCTTAGGACACCACCCACGGGAAAGAAATGGGGTGATGTTATTCTAAGCCGACACCACACGGCATCCGTCTCTCTAATTTGTGGTTATATTCATATGTACCACATTCATATGCGTAGGTCTACGTTTATGAATGTGGTACGTATAAAAGCATAATTCGGAGTATATTCGGCTGCGGCCTTGGTTTTCGGAAGTGCCAATTCGTGGCTGAGCTCACCTTGCACGCAACGAGGCTGAACCGATCTACTATACACCGACTGAAATCAATCTCTATGATACAGTTTATTACTTCGAGGAATGACATCATAACCTTCTTAATACAGTAGTTCCTGCAAGAAGCAATAGTAATAATACTTATCTGATATTACATCTCTATTAAAATTATCTTTATTAGAGTGTGAATATTATATAACGCTTCTAAATTACGTAATACAGCTTCGTATTCGATGTAGATGTATCGGTAGATTCTAAGAAGAGTACTTCTTACACTGCAAATTATACTACATATTACTAAATCACTTACATTTCTTTCTTTCTACTATTACAACAGCCACAACAGTCCACTGCTGGACATGGGTCTACCCCTATTGGGGGGGTAATTGCAATACTCACCATGCTTGGCAGGTGGATGAGCGAGCACATTGCAAGTTGTTATACATGTTCACAGAGAACGCTGCTGCCCATTCCCTGGATTCATTTCCTAGTCGCCTTTTACGAAACCCACTTGTGGAAATGGGGTGATGCTTTTCTAAGCCGGCATCATACGGCCTTCACCATCTTTCCTACTTCCATGCTATTATGACTTTGTTCCAGAAACTAAAGTTCTTTGTATCGAATCATGATTTCCGCACTCATATATTATTGTCTGTTTTCTTCGAAATATTTTCCTCCAGTTTATTGTTTTTCTTACACGATTTATATCCAAAGCCCATCGAATTCCCAAAATACTTTTATTGTTTGTGAAATGATGTGATATAGTACTATGTGTTTTACACAAGTTTTCTTTTGTTACACATTTCGTAATTTTCTTTTAAAGCTTTCATTATTATTTATGCGATTTATGAGTAGGTATTTTTGCCATTTTGTCTATTTCATTTTTTAATTTTGTCTAGTTGGAAATTAGAATTAAAAATGGTTATATGTATGAGTATGGTTGATTAGCAATATTATTACCTACAAATAGATGTACCTACTTCTCGTCTATAGGTTAATCTAGGTGACGTTTATTTATATATATAAAATGTAGTAATACAAGCGATACATATAATAAAATATAAAATCATGCTAAAAAAACGCATATTTTTAACAAGGCGACTAGCAAATTAACGGGGTACCACCTATTAGCGTCTAAAAATATAACTGGGCAGTGGTTAAATCATTTGGCTTTATTTATATTTGATAAGCTGCAAATGCAGGGAATCATAAAAAGATAAATAACGGCTGCGACTTCAAAGTAGTAATATATTTATATAGGTAATTGAAATTATAGGCGGGGTATCAAAAATCATGGGTTGGCGAATAACATTATTAGTGCGATAACAAATAAAATATTAAGGCTATTGTAGGCTTCCATCTAAAAAAACACTTTCTGGCTCTTATTTACGAGCAGCTGTAAATATTAAAATGGATACTTTAAATAAGTATTATTATATATATTTTTTTAGTTTAGGAAATCATAATATTATGAAAATGGCGGCGCGGGTGGCGAAACGCGCTATCAGCCAATGGCGAGCGGCGAGTGAACGTCACGGGACTAGCTGTTGCTTGTTGTTGTTTGTTTGTGTAATTCACCGGTAATGAGTGCATACGAACACGTGGAGAACACTCCGTCTTTAGAGGCAAAAATGATCCCAATAGGGCAAAAATGAAAACGCGGACGCCCCACCAAATCAAGGCCAGTCCTTATTATTTAATAAGTATTTCAGTACCTATAGAAATGCCTAGGTAACAATTATTTTAATTAATAAATAAAAACTATTTTGATTATTTTCATGCCTTTTATTTTTCACCGTTATTAGAAAAAAAATGTCTAGAAATAGAACAATTATAAACAAAATCAAATTATTTAAAGTTCAGTGAGACATAAAAGAATCACAAACACAATATGTAGTTTGTATGCAATTTTTATATTTAATGTAAACACAATATTTAATTGTATGCCATTTTTTGTTTTATTTTTCAATAAGATCTCAATTAAATTAATTATAACCTCAAATCAATTTAAATTTAATCTCTATTTTACAATTTATTAATACCTATTTACAAATTTTTAGATGCTGGCAATTTTTCGCATATCCATAAATTCAGTAGACAATAGAAAACCTCGATGACAGTTTCAATTAAACCAAAGCTTGATATAGGTTTTAACGCTGCTAGTTTTTACTTAATACTGTACTCCACTGTCGCTGCCAACATATTATATTTACTATCCACTTTCATTATTTTTTCAACCTTGAATCTGATTAAGTAGTCGCCGCGTTAATTACATGCCCTAAAAAAATATGTTGTAATAAGCTTTTGTAAATAGAAATCGTTGGAATAATCAAAGTGTTAACATTACTTCTAACAATATTAAACATCTTGCGCGTTCTAAAGACTCATTTTTATTTTTGGAAACCACATACATGTATTTTATAAAATAAGTTTGAATATGGACTGAAAATATTTGAAGGGGTTTCTTTTTGACATTCTACAAGTTTTTTTCTGATTGTAAAATCACACATACATCACGCCTATAACCCCTTGCGGAGTAGGCAGAGCGCAAACCGCCTCAAAAACGGACATTAACGCCACGTCTGACAAAAAATTGAGGGTCATTCGGAAAATTGTGTTTCGCCATAGTGTCCGGTGAGGTTGTCAGCCCATCGCCTAATATTGCAATACACACTCGAGTCCCTAAGTCGCCTCTTACGACTCCCACGGGATGGGGTGATGCTATTCTAAGCCGGCATCACACGGCATAGTCTTTCCACTTCTGCAGTAATCAGTGTTGCCGCATCCGAGGTCCTAAAATACACATACATATCCGCCGCTAAAAGTGTACATATTGTGATAAAAGTGTACATGACCATTTTCTTTTTCCCAAAAATCTCTCATAACAGCTTTTTTCTACATATTCTTCTCGCCGAATAGTACTGTTTTTGGAAACCTAACTTTTTTCTTTTAATCTGTATGTACAAAGAAAGACTTGATAACTCCTAGGAAAAGTAGCTAATACTTCAGAAAAAGAAAAAAGTATGTGTCTGTGGTGAGTGAAAGAGATACTTTAATATGCAGTTCTGCTAGAGCAAGGGAGATAAAATGTGTTAGCTTTCATTACGTTTCTTTTCATGCAGCAGCGCTCATTCATTTCTTTGATTGAGATACTTTGGCGGTGAGTTCAGGGAAATTACACATGTACTGGCAAGATTACACATTACACATGGAAGCCCAAAATAGTACGTCAAATGTGTAAAATGTACCCTAACGGCAACACTGGCAGTAATATGAACGGATGGCTTACTGGGTGTTGTGTCACCAGCGGTATAATTGTACGCAGTCACGGCGGGTGCTTTTTACATTCTATTGTCTGCGCAGCCAGGAAACGAGGCAATTAACCCTCCCTCCGTGAGGGAAGGAAGTCGTAGGTTGTCCGCACACCATTACTTACTTTGCTTACTCTTTGATTTGCAGTGGTGGTAAACCTATACAGGGTGAAAAATAATTTGATACATTCCCTAAAAGAGGTAAAAGGGGAGGGCATTTCTAACGTATTCTTCCATAGAACCATTAGTCAGTAATTATAAATTATTAGGAACTTTGATTTTGCGAAATGTATGATGCATCATAGTCAGTTGCAGCTATGTACTCTGTTGTAAAAAATCACGATGGAAAAATTCGTACACGCTACATTAATTACTTCTCTATTTCATCAGCTAACCGAAAAGATACAAAAACGAAATTAGCTTTAAAGTAGAAATCGGCGAGTGGCGCTAAAGGTACTAACTAAAACACTTCGTACCTACATTTCGCAAAAAATCAAAGGTTTCGAATTCTCCTATTTTTTGTTACTAATGTACCTAGTTATCCACACTAATATTATAAATGCGATAGTAACTCTGTCTGTCTGTCTGTCTGTCTGTCTGTCTGTCTGTCTGCTACGCTTTCACGGCCAAACCGCTGAACCGATCTTCGTGAAACTTGGCACAGACATTGCTAGCATACCGAGAACGGACATAGGCTACTTTTTATCACCATTCAAGGGTCTGGAGTACAGATGTAGACCACCAGGTGTACCATCAGGAGCCCAGCTAAACTATTAGAGATACATGCATGGTTCCAAAACAAAAGTTGTTCAGTATGATTGGCCGATTCTTTTCACAAGGACATTGAGGATCTGGAGTACCTTATGTAGACCACGAGGTGTACCATCAGGAGCCCAGCTAAACCATTAGAGATACAGACATGGTTCTAAAACAAAAGTTGTTCATTATGATGGGCCGCTTCTTTTCACAAGGACATTGAGGATCTGGAGTACCTTATGTAGACCACCAGGTATACCATCAGGAGCCCAGCTAAACTATTAGAGATACAGGCATGGTTCTAAAACAAAAGTTGTTCAGTATGATGGGCCGCTTCTTTTCACAAGGACATTGAGGATCTGGAGTACCTTATGTAGACCACCAGGTGTACCACCAGGAGCCCAGCTAAACCATCAGAGATACAGACATGGTTCTAAAACAAAAGTTGTTCATTATGATGGGCCGCTTCTTTTCACAAGGACATTGAGGATCTGGAGTACCTTATGTAGACCACCAGGTGTGCCATCAGGAGCCCAGCTAAACTATTAGAGATACAGGCATGGTTCTAAAACAAAAGTTGTTCAGTATGATGGGCCGCTTCTTTTTACAAGAACATTGAGGTTCTGTAGTACCTTATGTAGACCACCAGGTGTGCCATCAGGAGCCCAGCTAAACGATTAGAGATACAGGCATGATTCTAAAACAAAAGTTGTTCAGTATGATAGGCCGCTTCTTTTCACAAGGACATTGAGGATCTGGAGTACCTTATGTAGACCACGAGGTGTACCATCAGGAGCCCAGCTAAACCATTAGAGATACAGACATGGTTCTAAAACAAAAGTTGTTCATTATGATGGGCCGCTTCTTTTCACAAGGACATTGAGGATCTGGAGTACCTTATGTAGACCACCAGGTATACCATCAGGAGCCCACCTAAACTATTAGAGATACAGAAATGGTTCCAAAACAAAAGTTGTTTAGTAGTAGTAAGGACATTGGCAACTTTTTACCAAAGATTTTTTTGTTATCTATTGACTTTTGTATTCAATGGTTATTAATATTAATCTCTCAGAACTCAACAGAAGCAAGCAAGTTATCCTTAAATAGTAGAGATAAGAACTGTTCTAATATCACTGTCATATTTACTATGAATATACATATTATATACTTTAGAACCTGTGCCTAAAAAAAACTATCTAACGCGGACGAAGTCGCGGGTAAAAGGTAGTTATATCAATATTTTTCTCTTTAGTAGTCGCCAAATTTTTTGTTATATAGAATAGTTTAGAATTGATGTTTCAATAGAAGAACGTCATCTTCTTGGTAGTAGATTTGGGGTGGTATGGGATCTCCCTCCTAGCGGTCCACCCCGGGCAACGGCAACACAGGCTTGCCTGTGGATAAGTCCGGCTGAATGATCCCACGTGCGCGGTGGAAGGCTCCGTAAGGGGCCGCCTGGCTCGCGACCACCATCCCACCGAAGTCTGGCGCCAAGTAGCTTGCTGCGTTCCGTCAGTGTGTGGGAGTGCCAGTGCCTTAACAGGCTTCTTCTGGGTGAGCTCGCTCCATCTTGGACTCTGTCTCTGTCCTATGACCTAGACTAGAGTCAAGAGCAAACCCATCATTAATTAAAAAAAAAAAGTTGCTTAGTAAGTCTTGAGCTATATTTGCTTAATTTTGTTTATTTTAATTTTCCGTATCATACGATAAAACAGAGTTCTTTAAGTATCCCTGGAAACGACGGAAACGTCATAGAGTTGCATTCGCAAGTAGGCGTTGTGTAACGGATTCCATTAATTGCATTGAGA
Organism: Tuta absoluta; assembly: GCA_027580185.1. Taxonomy (NCBI): domain Eukaryota; kingdom Metazoa; phylum Arthropoda; class Insecta; order Lepidoptera; family Gelechiidae; genus Tuta; species Tuta absoluta. Next base: position 6,006,236 of record JAQAHW010000004.1, read on the forward strand.
CAGGAAAGTGACGTGAAAGCCGCCAATTGAGCGAGTTGAGTAGATACGGTAATGAGATCTCATTTCAAATACATATCCCTACGAGAATGACTTGTACAGTCAAGACTAGACAGTTTGGACTTTGGACCGTTCTTATGCCACGCGCATAAGACTTACATTGGCAGTTTGAGAGTCTTACCCAGCCTGATCTTGACTGCACTCTAGACTAGGAAAGGAAAGTTTGATGTGGTTTGATGAAGACTTCAAGTTTTTAGTACAGCTTATTTTTTATCGATACAATACCTAAAACTCACTCATCAATAATTTTAACCTAGATCTTATGTCACATCATCGAAAAGCTTCCCTCTTTCTCTTATATTGTTGAAATATTGATAAGCGTCTGCAGTGTCTTGCGGTAAAGCGCTCGATTTAATAACGTCTAGGATAATACAAGACGACGCGACGACGCGCCTCTTAGTAACTTGGGAGGGGCAGACCAATTTTACTAAGTGAACTTTGAAAGCCAAGCAAAGCAGTGTTCTTATTTAGGACCAGCTTTTCATCGCTTTTAAAAATACAAATAATCGCTTGTGTGTAATATGAATAAGTAATAATAATAAATATCTTGGACAATTTACACACCGCCATCTAGCCCCAAACTAAGCCAAGCTTGTACCATGGGAATTAGATAGCTGATATTAATACTAAATACTTTTTTTTTGTAAATAGAAACACCCAAATATCTGAAAATTACTTAACAAATATTTGTGTCTTGTGGGGATCGAACCCACGACCCTCGGCGTAGCAGGCAGGGGTACTATCTGCTACGCCATCGGCTCAGTCGTAATAGTAGCACCTTGTATTGTTCGTTGAATACTCTAGACAAAGTTATTCTATAACTTAACTTATTTATCTATTGCTCGATAGTAATTTCAGGTGCATTCCATACTGCATTGTAGGCGAGTCAGCTATACACGTGATCGTCTACGTATTGATTACATCATTTACTATGCACGAAATACAGCTGATAGTGGCTAGTGTAGGTATAATAAAAATACCTAAATAGTTCCCCATTGCTCGTTATCAAGACACCTGGCTGGTTCTCCTGCGCGCGGAGAAACCGATGCGGTCTTATGCACTGGTCTCCGTTGAATTTTCGTTTACATACCTATTGCTATTTCTCTTTATTTTGGGCTCTGCGTAGAGTGTGCCTCAATATAAGAAGAATATTGGATGACAACAATTTGTCTGACTATATCCACACCCGTACCGCAAAAAAGAGTATATAAAAAAATAAAAAATATCGCAATATTATCAGCCCATGAAACTGAACCACTTTAATGTACTATGGTTTTTTTTTGCACTCACAGTGCTATATTAATTTTATAAATAATAAAAGAAAATGAAATAGCCCAGTGACAGAGCGGTGGAACGGTACTCAATAGGTATTGTTTCCACGGCCTGCAAACCAAGGCAGTGTGTCGAGAAACCATTGTGATTAGGATTACCATGCCATGGAAACGTTGCGCGCTATTGTTTCTTTGAACTACGATAAAATTGCACTTGTGCCTACTTTGATGCGCTTTCAGATGTTCGTAATACTACTTGGTGCAGTGCCAATTTCAACAACATTATGCATACACAGAAGCATATAAAAACAGTCGCCACGTATAGCAAATTCGTGCGAGGGCAGTGAGGGCCATATCAGAAAATTCTTTATCATCTTTAGTGACAAGAAGCAACACAGCCTAGAATTAAATTTTAACACACATTTAATTTTGACCTGCTCTATGCCGCAGGTGGAAAATTAAACATACATACATCAGCCTATTGCAGTCCACTGCTGGACGTAGGCCTCCCCTAGGACCAGGTTACGCCATAGGGCTCATCATCTTTAGTTTTCGCCATCCAGTCGCTACTTTTTTTAAGTCATCGGTCCATCTGGCCGGCGGGCGTCCAATGCTACGATTACTGAGGCGTGGCCCCCACTCGAGAACCCGCTTACAAAATCACATCAAAAACAAATTTTATTACGTATAAAATAACATTCGTTTTATAATTGTGATTACCCAATACAATTCCAAGACTTTGTACGTCTTCCAAACAATCAATTCGGCAGATGTTTCGCGAAATCAACCAATCAACGTCGGGAAGCCAACAGCTGAACAATCGAGGACCCTCGCTAATGTAACGATAGCAGTTTCACACGAATTAAACGTTATTTGTTATAGCTTCGTGTTATTTTGAGAATTGGCAAAACAGCAGGATACGCGTAGGTAACTTTGCAAAAAAAAAAAAAAAGTTATCGTTTTAGCTAAGGGACATGACCAGTAGTGGACTGTTGTGTTGTAGCGGTTGATGATGATAAACGTGTTTTTTTTTTCTTGAAGACGAGGGTGTATTTTATTTATTGTTTAGGGGTTATTTCTTAAGAGGTCTGCAAACGATATATTAATTTATATTAAAAAATTTAAAGTGGTGACCTAGTCTATGAAACTGAACATCTTTCTTCAACGAACTAGGTCAAAATATGAAAAAGCAATACAAATACCTAATACCCAATACAAAATACCTCCAATACAAATTGACCCGGTTGGTTGGAACATTTTGTATATACCAATTTTATTTTCTCATGTCTCGATTTTTGAAAGTTGTTTCATTGCATGGGCTGGTTCACCCATTAATATTAGCATCTAATATTTTTACATCCTGTAAGGTGAAATAAATAATTACTGCTAATATTTCAAGGGGCAAACCAGTCACTGAACAACTTTTCCAAAGAAACATAGATCAATCAATGTATAAAAAAAGAAAGGATCTTGTTTCAGACGACCGGGTTACAATTTGTCACAAGGGCGAGCTTATTTCTAAAAGAAATCTCTTCCAGCCAACTCAATGGAGATGAAAAAGCGGGAACTTGAAAATAAATTTATATGTATGCTAGCATTCGTTATTTTATTATATAATATACCTATTTGTTCTAATTTTTAAACGTATTTCGTAACTTTTAAATTAAACGTATGTATTTTAAATACATACATTAACAAAATTAAATATAATATGTATTTAAATACATCACACCACAACAATTCACTGCTGGACATGGGCCTCCTAGCTATTTGGCAATGCATCATTTTAAATTCAGTTGTTAGTAAATCTTATCTGTTAATTAGATTTAAAAAGAATTGTAGAGAATTAAGCAATAAGTACAAAGCTTGTTAGCTTAGCTTGTTGGTTAATTTAATATGCAACATATTGTAAACTGAAGTGTTTTGATGCATATCTTAGAAAAATTTATGAGCGTGTTTTAACCGGTTCGGGCTTAGGTCGAAGTGAGGTCATTTTAGCGCCAACGCTGCGTCGAGCGGGCTGCACGCACGGCTCCGCCTGTTGACACTGCCGCCATTATTAAACCCTCCGATTATAGAAGGCGCAGCTGAAATATGGCAAGGTGTCATTGTATTCGTAAGGGTTGCAATTTCGCGATTTAGCGTGTTTTTGTAAAACAGCCACGCGCGGGCGCCGCGAGTTGGCTGCACCGCGCCGCGTTTTAGCGGACCCTCGGCGCGGGCTGGGCAACCCGCGTCACGCAGCGCTCGCTGCTCTAGTATTATGCCGAATCAAGCCCGCGCGTGCAGCCTGCTCGACGCAGCGTTGGCGCTAAACCATACATGTACCTAACAACGCGTAGTGTCGTTATATAGTTTTGTTAACCCGTTTTAGATTTGACTTTGTGTTTACTGAAACTGACTTTGCGCAGACTTTATATAGCCATGTCAAAAAGGTAGTCATACCAGATAAAAAGAAGTGATGTTTACAAAAACACGATTAACAAGATGTTTTTTGGGTTCGCTAATCACATTTGACGTCATTGAAATGGGTAATTAACGGGGACTTTTCGAGTTTAAAAGTACATTCAGTGCAACCCATCATTTATAATTGTTACCAAATCTAAAAACATATTATATACAAGAAAATTTTACCAAAATTGCGGCTGTGGTTCTAAACAGGGAAAATATATCGCAATTCAGTTGATTATTGTCGTTTGTCATACTCTATTATCCTGGTCATGTTAGAGCTAGCGGTAAACCAAACGATACTGTAGGTAAGTGAAGGTACTGTAGGAGCTCAAACATTATATGTTTGAAAATAAAATAAAAAATATTTTTAGCATCAGCTTAACAAGCCTTATCATTTGATACCACACACGATATATTTCGGAAAAAATTATCGTATATCATAACTCTCCTCTGTTTAAAAAAAAAATCCAACTACGGGTCAAATCGATTATTTTAACCATTTTTATTTCTGTACCTTCATTTACAATTACAACATTTTCAATAGACATGGGTTCTGATCCGCTAGAACTATGTTGTTTAGAAATAAAGGCGAGGAGCATAAAAGCAGTGCCACGAAACCATACAAAAGGCGCAGGGTGCCGTGAGTAGATTGAATAAGCTTAACCTCTTATTGGATTAAGTCAAGACTCACTACCCGCATTCCAGAGAGTATAAACTCTCTGACACGTCTATAACATGGCATGGATCGCAAGTTATTGTTCATTGCTCCTTTGTCGTAGGCATAAAATGTGCACTGCGTGTTATTAGAACCTTCCTTCGCCACCAAACCGTTCTGGCAGCCTCGTGCATCCTGTAGAGTCCCGCGTATCTCACATAATTCTCTTCGCATCGTCTGGTTAGACAAACATTGTTAGGGGCGTTCTACCTATCTTATTTAGTATGCTGGTGTTCTTGTACCTTGCTATCGTAAAAGCAACAAATAATGTCAATGGATATCGAATCGATATCGTCACATTATACTCTGTTGTCCTACCGATCTATGCTGTTCGTCTTGTACCTTGTTCTCAGGTTAGCACGTTCACGGACACTAAGTCACACGACTTTGACACAACTTTTTTGTATGAAAAGCTATAGCAGTTCTGTCGCATATTTTACAATACGTATGATTCAAGAATGACACTAACTGCTAAAGCCTTCGACTGTTACCGCAGCTCTGTCTTATACAATAGTAAGTAGTCACTGTTAAGTGCGACAGAACTGCTGTAACAGCTGAAGAATCAGGGGTTAGCGTTGATGTTTCATCTTCTATCTAGTTTTGAATAAACAACTCTTGCTTTTGATCAGTAGAATCCTTAGTCGAGACTAAATGAAGCTCAGATAAATGATTGATACGATCAGGAGCCTAGGAAGATAACGTCTTTCAATATCAAAGTAAGGATCGTGGGTTGGCGTTTGATCTTACTTTCATATGGATAGGACTTGAGGACCCGTAAGAGAACCTCTTCTTGCAGAGTATCCTGGGAAACAGCGCAATCAAATAGCTTCTGTAACTTCTCGTTTAGTACCTACTAGCGGGATGCCCAGATGTCACCCCAATGTTACACTTTTTCCTGTAAAACGATGTTTTTCCGTGGTGATAAGTAAACCATATTACTCAGGGATAGTGTAGCTTTCTAATAGTAAAAGAATTTTTGAAAACGATCAGTAGTTTCAAAGATTATTGATATCATACACACAATCAAATCACAAAACGATCGCGTATTTTATCACTGAAATTTACATTAATTTATTACCATTTGAAGTGTTTTTCAATATATAAATGGAATTAGAGAGACAGATTTGAGTTTTTACTTATATTTAAATGTTATTGCATCATTATACATCTACAAACAGGCTACTTACATCAATTAGAAGTCCTTGAAATTTGGCGCCAAAACGGTCATATGGACGTGTCTGCTAAAAATGACACTCACCGGCCGATTGAGGAATATGTCATAGATGCGCGAATGGTATACCCGCTCTGTCGTTGTGGGGGGTGGGGGGCGAGACGGACTACTTAGAACTTTTAACAAATGTAAAAACTGCTCTAATTGACACTGACAATATTGGCAAAAGTTGCCCAGTGACACTTAAAAATGCTCTTCTTATTTTTGTATGAATCGAGCGCATGTCTTAGCAGCTCTGGCTAGAAAGTGCCCGCCACTATTGCAGGCTATAACAGTTCTGTCACTAGACCAAGTGTAAAAGCGAATGCTATGGCCTTTCTGTCCGTCAACGTGTTAGCCACTATGTGCCGATATGAAATGTCAATAGATATCAAAACGATGTCGTCGCTTAGTAAGTGTAGTAAATGATCGCTTCAGTCTAGGTAGCCTTCGTAGTACTTAAGTAGTGATAGTGGCTAATTTCGTTCGATGCTTAGGTAATCGGTTTTGGATGAAGGACATTAACAACGTTATTCAATGTTAATTTTGTATTCTTATATATATTTATTTTATTAACCGTTTATTGTACACAAAAACATTACAGGAGAAACACATACAAAGAATAACGACACAACAGGACAGCTTATTTCTACTAAGAAATTTCTTCCAGCTAACCTACGCAAAGTGAGACTTTATAAGACAGGAGGATTAGGCGTGCACAATATAATATAAAATAAACCTACACACGAATAGATTAAATATACCTAAATCAACTTAAAATAAATAAAAATTAAATACTTACTTATACTTATATTTCTAATATACCTGCTTACACATACATAATCTTGCAATTTACGATAGTGAAAGATAGTATTCTTTTACTCTCTTCTTAAATGCAGCGATGGAAGGGCTGTCACGAACAGTGTGTGGTAGTGTATTCCATAACCTGACCGCATGCACAGTGAAGGAATATGAGTAGAAGTCAGTGCGATGGTGAGGAATAGCCAGAACAGTTCTAATATTCGGGCGACATGGTTGGTCCTGAGGACAGCAGAAATCAAAGCTCTCACGCAAATATTTAGGGGCACATTGATTAGCTAAAACACTAAAAATTCTTGGTTTAACCCCATTAAAATAATTTGATTCAGTGGTTGCCAAGAAATAAATTGTAAACTTTTTTATCACAAATAAATAAATACAATCACTTATCTTGAAATCAGATTGACTTTTAATACACACAAAAAATACCAGGCGATAAAAAACAGCAACAAAGATATAAGAAATGAATAGGGGGTATCGTAACTTACTTTATTACATCAGCGAATATTGCATTCGTCTTTGAGACTCTGTTACACAATAGTTACAACTGGATGTGATGCTACGAATATTAATGAATCGTCATAATCAGATCACCTACTTATTTTATTACGCAAAATTTTCGTATTTCATAGATCAAATCAAATGCTAATTAAAAATTTCCTGCGTATCATCAACACACTATCTGATCCAGTTTTTAAATTTGTACCGATTTTTTTACGTAACTTCGTAATAAGACCGCCTACTGATAAACATCCTTTCAACATTACAATATTCATATTATTTAAATTAAATGTAGTTTTTCCACCAGTTAATTATATTTGAAACTAATTACCCCAGATATCTTACTAAGATCGCCTTTACCTACATAAAACGTAAGCTCCAAGGTAAGTAAACAGACAAATAGTCAAACATTTAAAAAAATCGTTGTTTTGAGTTATATTGCGTTTAAAAAGCCCAATAAAAGATTTTCGCCTGTCACTATGGCGATACACAATTTTCAGAATGTCCCTCAAATATTTGTCAGATGTGGCGTAAATGTCCGTTTTTGCGGCCATTTACGCTCTGCCTACCCCGCAAGGGATTATAGGCGTGATATATGTATGTAAAAGATTTTAACATTTATTTACCACGTACGACTCGTTAAAAAATGAAAAATTTAATTATTACTACATAGTATAAAGTAAAGTCGCTTCCCGCGTCTGTCCCTGTCTGTTTGTTCGTATGTATGCTTAAATCTTCAAAAACACCCAACGGATCTGTTTTTTTTTATGTTTGAGTTATTCAAGAGGAAGGTTTAAATGTATGATTTATGTCGGGAGAAGGTCGTTTTCCCGCGGGAAATCGGTTAGCAGCGGGTGAATCCGCTGGGCGGGTCACTAGTTCAATATAAGATAGTATTATCACTTATTGACGTCCTGATCCGTCATTAGTTGTAAAAAAAAAATTACACAATTTTCTTTTTTGTATTGTCCTAATAGAAAACCGGCTCGAGCAGGGTAAAAAAATAAAAATAAAGGCATTGCCTCGGGGCTGGCCAAGTTAATCACACGGCATGTAATTTTACACCACCACCATCTAAACGACATTTGTTTCAAATTGAATTGATTTGTTTGCCGTGTGATGCCGACTTAGAATAGCATAACCCCATTTCTTTCGCGTGGGTGTCGTAAGAGGCGTCTAAGGGACTCACTCGAGGGTATGTATTGCAATTTTAGGCGATGGGCTGAGAACCTGTCAGTATGGCGATACACAATTTTCCGAATAACCCTCAAATATTTGTTAGGTATGGCGTAAATGTCCGTTTTTTGCGGTGGTTTACGCTCCGCCTACTCCGCAAGGGATTATAGGCGTCATATAAGTATGTGTGTGTGTGTGTGTGTGTGTGAATTAAAGATTTTCAAAGCGTGTTATTTACATGCGTATAATTAACCGGACCCCCGGAACAAGAAAATCCTACTTACCTTAAATTAACAATCTTTCTAGGCCCTCGGGTACAGTACAGTTTTATAACAGGTATAGATTTGGTTTTTTTTTCAGTTTCTTTCCAGACGGAGGAACAATGATGAAATCAATGAAACCGTTCCTATTTTACTACCCTGATAAATTACTGACTTGACTTCAAAGTTAATGAGGTACTTAAATCCTCCAAGTCGCTATTTCAAAGGAATGTTAAAAAACAATGTTTATTGTTGTACGGCTGAACTGTTTCGTAAAATATTTAGACTTTTTATAGCGAGTTTGTTTGAATATTTAAACAGACGATTGAGAAAGTCGTTTTTTATGCTTGGTCATTACGAGCATAAAGATAATAAAAATACTTCACAAGTTTCTACAAAAAGTATAAATTTATATGAGGGAATGAAAAGTAATAGCAGAAAATATACCTCTTTTTGAATATTTATATTTAGATCCTAAATTAAAGCATAAACAAGGTCATAAGAGGCTATTTCCATTTGAACTTCTTTAGCCTTTGCGAATTTGTTAAGCAGAAAGCTGCTAATTATTATTATTATGTTGTTAGGTACGTTTCCGAATCTCGGGCCTACAGGGACCCGGTCCTTTGAGGCATGAGTGGGGCCGAAGCCAACAGCACAGAGGCCTTTTATAGAGGCACCAAATAATGTGTTGTGATGTGTACATCTAGCGCATACTCGCTCTGTCTGCACTAGGGTTACCAACCTTACTATATAATATAGTATCCTACTATATCTTAGGTGTGACTACTATATACTGTTGGAAAAATATATAGTAGCTAAAACTACTATATTTTGACCAGTATCCATATCAATGACTCTGCACTATAGAAGTACACCCAGAGCCAGCACCCGCCTGATGCAAGGACTATTGCAGGTGAGGGTCAGATTACTAGGGCTATGGGCAGTAATTAGATGGACTGGTTGCTGGGTTATTGATTGAGACAACGGGACGCCTGCCAAATCAAATTATTAATATTATTATTTATAGCTATAATACATGCTGATAGGTCCTTTCAGTTTGGTTTTCTTAATTAATAAGGTCTTTTTTTTATTATTTGATCACACACACGCGCATATTTTTCTTTATAAAGTCTTAATTTGACACCGTTTATTATGATGTGAGTCAAGTCGATCTAGGCTAATCAATATAGCTGCTGATGCAAGTCGAATATTTTTTAAACTAAAGTGCTGAGGAAATCATAGTAGCTACTTTTGTTAAGAACTGTTTTTCTATCATATGAAAGTGGCATGAGAAACGGCGTAAGATGCGGGAAAGCTGAGCCCATCCGGCAAATTCAACCGTTTCCAACTTCGCTATTCATTGCTCGTCCGCTTATAGTCTGTTTACCTTGGATTTATTTTATGCGAGTAGTGGATATAGTAACGTCATACTTGTATGAAAGGCCTAAGACGACAAGGTCGAGAGAGGCGTTCACTTTCGCCTCGCTTTAGTGACGGTCACTTACTTCATATTTTCTTCACACGATGCGCAATCATGATTTTTGACGCTGAAATTGCTGTTATTTAAATTTTAGTTAGTATTTATAATAATATTATGATTTATGATTGCACTGTCGCCTCACCAGGGTAGGTACTGTGTGTTGCTACGTCATCGCCAACGAAATGTCCAATCTCAGATATGGTTTTCCGCTCATGCGGCAGCAGATACTGTATACTAACGACTCCTTTTTGTTACTTAACATAGTTAAGTATTTTTATGAATGTTTTTTGATATTTTAATATTAAAACATGACCTGCAAAATTTTGCTGAAGAGCTGCGGCATCTTACGTAAGGATGTAATTTGTAAAACGATGCCACAATGACAGCGTTGTTACGCTTACGCCATCTTCAGGAAGTCTGCCTACTTGACCAGCAGGTTACGCATCCAAAGATCTTGTCTGAAGTGGAAACTTAGCCACGGTTTTATAAACAGGCAGCATCATCTACAACAGCCGTAAGGCTGATAAAGATAGACAGACGGGTACCTATAAGAAAATAGGGTTATGGATGAAAAGAAAAACTGGATAGATTTGAATAATTGAATAAGTTATTTTATTTTATAACTTTTAACACTGGGAAGTAATACGTCCGTCACTAAGCGCTGTAGGAATCAGAGAGGGGGAAAAAATTCACTCAATGGCATTCGGTCTTAGGAATTATTCGTTCAACATTCACTCTAGTCATTCACTATTTTCATTCATATTTAAACTGAGTTGTCAAAGCAGAAACTGTGATCCTTTAACTACATCAATTAAACAAGAAACTAGAATCATACCAGTAAATTAATTTTTGCCATTTATATTAACTAAAATCAACACGCCCCCTCAAAAATTAATTTCTGTTTACATTATTATTTACAAATAACAATTTGTAACCTAAACAGATCGTATATACTTCCAAGTGTGGGCTGGGGAACCGACAATAATGTGGTCCAACATTTGTTGCAAGAACTAGGGAAACCCAGGAAAACCTAGTCAAACCACTTAACGTACTTCAACTTAAATATTTGAAAAATATGTACACAAATCAATCAACACATTATAATACATTCATATCATTCTAGACCCATTCCATGACGCATCTCTTGAAATGGAATCGCAGGTAAGGGTTTAGTTAACGCATCTGCCAATTGTTTACCTGTGGGAATATAACACAATTTTATTACGTTTTTCTCGATCTGTTCCCTGGAGAAATGATATTTGATATCGATGTGTTTGGACCTCTTATGATTGGTTGGATTATTTGCGATACTTATGCAACCGTTGTTGTCTTCGAAAACAACTATAGGTGCTGTGATATTTAATTTAATGCTAAGAGCTAGAGACTTAAGCCACAACGCCTCCTTGACGCCTTCATACAATGCCATATACTCAGCTTCAGTCGAAGAAGCTGCCACTGACATCTGTCTCTTTGTACTCCAGGTTATCGTGCACGTATCAAATAGTTTAAATAAATACCCGGTTGTACTTCTTCTATCACTTGTATCACTTCCACCCCAATCTGAGTCTACGTACCCACATAACACATTGTCATTTATATCAGATCGTTTGTAAGTTAATTTTAAATCAGTAGTACCTTTTAGATACCTAAGAACCCTTTTTAAACAATGCCACAACTCTTTGTTATTTTTGTTTGTATACCTGCTTAATATATTTACACTTGTGCTTAAATCAGGTCGAGTACATATCATCACATACATTAAACAACCTATGACACTTCTGCATGGTGCATTGTATTTATCTTCGCAGTTTAACGCTTCATAATTAAGTTTATTTTCTAAAGGCGTACTCACCGGATTGCAGTCATGCATGTTAAATTTATTTAGGACTTGTTTAATGTATGTGCTTTGATCTAATGTTATTTTATCATGGTTCCTTGTGACTTTAATACCGAGAAATAGTTTTATTTCATCCAAATCAGTCATTTTAAATTTACTCATTAAATACCGTTTAAAATTATTCATTGTTTCATTTTCAGCGCACGCAATAACTAAATCATCTACGTACAAAACTACGTATATATTTTTATTTACATTTCCTTTATCTAGCATGTAAATACACCTGTCAACAGCAGAATTTCGAAAACCTATTTATTTTAAAGATTGCTCGAAAACCTCAAACCAACATCTTGCTGCCTGTTTTAATCCATACAAAGCTTTATTTAATTTGCACACACAATTTGTTTCATTATTTACACCTTTAGGAACCTCCATGTAAATATCTTCCTTTAATTTCCCGTTTAAAAACGCGGTCTTAACGTCCATGTGATGAATCAACAAATTAAATTGATTAGCAAAAGCAATAATGAATCTAAAACTAGCTATTCTTGCTACAGGTGCAAATGTCTCGTTATAATCCGTGAGATACTCCTGACTAAACCCTCGAGCAACCAAACGCGCTTTATAACGTAATGGTTTTCCAAACGCGTTGTATTTCATTGAGAAAATCCATTTGCAATCAACCATGTTTTTATCGTGTGGTCTCGGGACTAAAGTCCACGTATCATTTTTCCGTAAGAGAATTTAACTCCTCCCTAATCGCGGCTTCCCACTGAATTCTATCATCTCGAGTTTTTATTTCATCGTAAGAAGTCGGCACCTTACACGGAACCGATTGCGCGCACAATAAATAGTCATCGTCACTTTCGTAGTACGAAACGGGGGAACGACCTTTGAGCCTATCACTTCTCCGTACCTGATTTGTGTCTTTGTTTACGTTTTTATCAGCACTACCTGAGCTGTCAGAACTTACGTCAGAGCGAGAACTAACGGGACACGAATCGACTGGTTTGTTTCCTCTGCGAATTTTACTACTACCCTCATAACCATCAGATTTCGAGACATCTGATTTGTTTACGTCACTGACTGATAAGTCACCGGAATTTACGATAACATTCCGTTCAGGCATTAGTAGGGGCCTGGAGTGTAGGTAGTTGGTCTCATCCATGATTACGTCACGGACAACAACATACTTTTCGCATTCTGGATTCCAAACTTTGTAACCGTTTGGTTCGTACCCTACCAGTATTCCTTTCCACGACCTGTCGTCAAATTTTGTTGTACTGGTTTTGTTGTGTACGTATACAGTCGATCCGAAAACCTTTAAATATTTAAGAAGAGGTTTTTTATCATGCCAAAGCTCGTATGGTGTTTTAGATTGATGTAAAGCCTTAGTGGGAGTTATGTTTATTAAATACACGGCAGTTAGCACGGCTTCACCCCAGAAAACTTTTTCTAATTTCGCACCATTTAGCATAGATCGAGCTTTCTCCGTAATAGTCCTGTTCATACGTTCTGATACACCGTTCTGTTGGGGAGTTCGCGGAACAGTCAGATGATACGAAATACCTTTCTGCACGCAGTATTCTTTCATCTCGGTAGATAAATACTGTCCACCGTTATCGCAGTATAAGTTAACTAATTTTGTATTGAATTTAGTTTCACTTTTTGCTACGTAATCTTTAAAGGCCGAAAATACATCTGACTTGTACGTAATTAAATATACGACACAATAATGGGTGAACTGATCAACAAATGATACGTAATAGTTTTTGTTGTCAACGGTAGGTGGAGTGATAGGTCCGCAAACGTCCGAATGCACAACAAATAACGGTCGTTTTATATAACTTTTATCTTTGGATTGATTAAACGGCAATCTCGTCTGTTTCCCATTTATGCATGCTTCACACAAAGTTTCATTAGGAATCACGGCTTTAATCTGATTAAATCTTCAACCATGTTGTTGCTTTTCAATTCTAAGAATTTATTTTTACTTATATGGCCTAAGCGTTGATGCCACAAATTATAACTATTCTTATCATTTTTGCTGCATACTTGAGAAACAGAACAGCCTGATTTTATACTTGAAATGAAGTCTAGTTTAGTTGAATTGTGCAAAGACTTACCAGACATTATAATTTTACCGTCTTTACATATTTGGGTTGTACCGTCCTCCACAAAGATTGTCCTGCATCCTGCCTTCTGCCAGGCCTGCGACACTCGCCTATACCTACGGAGTTAAGTACCTACGCCGTCGTGTACCGCGACGGTACACTCGGCCAGAGCCGGATCGCGCTCGCTAGTGGAGCGCGCGCGCATCGATGCGGTGACGTCATTTCACTTGTGACGCGTTCTTTAACGAGACAGTCGTGCATGTAGTGGAATAAATTGTTTGTGCTGTGCTTCTTTACGAAATTTATAACCAATCAATTTATTATGATGATGGGACAAAATAGGACTAGGTGTTCTGTGGACGGTTGTCTTAATAAAAAGAGTGATTCCAAGTTGTCCTTTTTTACATTACCGAAGGATTGTGCAAGGTAAGAAAAATAATCCGTTAATAATAGGTAAATGTACCTACTATTATTGATTGTTTTGTGCTTTTAAGCAACCTATTGGAAATGCTTTACTGGCAAGTACCAAACATTATCAAGAATTGGACGCCTGGATGAACGAGATACTTTCGGAATTATTATATATTCTGATTCATTATAATATATTCTGTGTAAATAGCTAATATACCAACCAAATCAGTTTAGGATTTTATTTTTCATAGTTATATCCTGAATCCGGCCCTGGCGTTTGAGCTCCCGTGTAGGTAGTCAGAGAACGCTAAGAATTTGTGCTCTTATGCGCGTGCATTTGAGTTTAATTTAGATAGCGCACGGTGTCTTGGATGTTACAAAAAAAAGTGTAGGCTATTAAAACGGCGGCTTTCTTCAACATCAAAGGAGTGTCGCTTCTGTAGGTACTACTATTATCTATTCTGTGCTTCTGCATTTTGTGCACTGACAGCAGATTGAATGGGGCCTCCGGGCAGTAGAGCACATCCTCTAGAACACCTTGAATGCCCATGTTTGTCGTCACGTGCATTGTTCCTTTCTTGGTAGCTGAAATAAATTGACCATTTTTAGCAACCTGGATCTTAAAAGGTGGAACTAAGTAAATAGAATTAACAAACTGATCGTCCCTTTTTATGATGTGGTCCGTTGCTCCAGAGTCCAATAAGAACGATATTTTATTGAACGACATTCCTTGTTCGTCTTCCTGGTAACCTCCGGCCATGAAAGCGAAGCCAGAAAAATCATTCGACTCAGGAGTTTGTTGTGTCACAGCCTGGATTGTCCTGGTCCGGTTCGTCTCAGCATGCTTGTCTGGAATCATCTTTTTAAAGTAGTAACAGTCCTTTTTCACATGTCCTTTACGCCCACAAAAATGGCACTTGGTGAAATGCGATTTCTTCTGTGGTTTGAATTGCTTGTAACTTCTCTGATTCAAATTATTTTGCGGTCTCGAATTATCCATACGCCTTCGTTTGAAAGAGTCAGATTTATTTTCGGAGAATAATACTTTGGCACTCGTATCACTACCTTCATTTTTCAACTTCACCTCGTGGTCTAAAAGTCGAGTTTTTACAAAAGCCAGCGTTAAACTTTCCTCAGACAAAGTCTCGATGGCGGTGATGACACCATCATAGGTAGAAGGTAGTGTGAGAAGTAAGTGTGCTACCTTATCCATTTCGTCCAGCCTGGCGCCTGCCGCCGACAATTCCGTGATGAGGTCATCGAACAATGCGAAATGTTTTACCAGGCACGTGTCTCCTTGTAGCTTCATAACCAGCAACTTCTTGCGTAAAGCCAGTTGAGTAGCAACACTTTTACGCTCGTACAGTGCATCCAAATTATGAAAAATTTCTCGCGCTGTAGTCTCGTCTTTCGCAAAACTAAGATAGGAATCTGACAAATATTCCACAATTAAACTCTTGGCAATGCGGTTATTTTTCTTCCACGACTCACATCTTATTATGGGGTCCTCGTCGATTACTCGTATGACGTCTAATTCACTGAGCACAGCACGTATACGAAATTTCCAGACACTGTACCTTTCTCCTTTGAATGGGGTTATGTTCCGTTTTACAGTTTTTGAATTCTCCATTTTTCAGTTCAAAATTAAACGGTTATGATTTGAAAAGTCAGAACGGTTTTTAGAAATGTAAGTAGTACTGAAACCAGCAAAGAGGCTGGGCCCATAACCTATAAGAAAATAGGGTTATGGATGAAAAGAAAAACTGGATAGATTTGAATAATTGAATAAGTTATTTTATTTTATAACTTTTAACACTGGGAAGTAATACGTCCGTCACTAAGCGCTGTAGGAATCAGAGAGGGGGAAAAAATTCACTCAATGGCATTCGGTCTTAGGAATTATTCGTTCAACATTCACTCTAGTCATTCACTATTTTCATTCATATTTAAACTGAGTTGTCAAAGCAGAAACTGTGATCCTTTAACTACATCAATTAAACAAGAAACTAGAATCATACCAGTAAATTAATTTTTGCCATTTATATTAACTAAAATCAACAGTACCAACAAACAACCCACGAAAAGTCTTCAGTCCACCTGGTTGGTAGTAGATTATCCCACGTAAGCTTATGAATCACCCACGCTTTCATTGCGGTCACCGGTGACGCTGAAAGTTATCATTTCTATCGTGCGGACATAAACAAACATACATCACAGCGAAAGATTGTTGATGATTTTGTTTTGATGAAGAAAGTAGGTATACCTATATTTTTCTCTGTATAGCAGTTACTATGATACGCGTCAGATTATGATCATACTTAATATAGTTTTCTCTCTATAGCAGTTACCTACTATGATACTCGTCAGATTATTATCAGTTCCGTTGGCAGGAGGCTCTCGCTTGGATAGCTTTCACCAGACAACAATACGGAGCTCGGTGGCGAATCTAATCAATTCGATTGTTTGTATTGACGTCAAGGCACCAACCAACGCGAAGGTACTCTGTATTCAATCATCTGTTGTTGAGTTTGCCCCTTATATCTACACACAATCGGCACACTTAGAAGACCTATACATACTTTTGATGGATCAGAAGATTTACTACAGCCTATATATAAGTAAATATATTTTCTGACTATCTACTAGCTATCAGCTATCTTTCATCACCTTTCCTATTAGGTACCTACTCCAGTCCAGGTGATTCAGTTTTAATGTAAATCTTGGATTCGGATTCGTCGTGTAAAACGGTATCATGGTGTATTAGTGACGTCAAATTAAATTGGCACTGGATGTGTTATTGTAAACACTATCCCAATAGTTTCCTACTCCCAATTGAGACAAATGAATGTGAGCACGTTACGTACTGCTAAGTGGTGTGCCAATTCGCTGCATATATCAGATACCTACTCTATTGACTCCTCTTAACTTCTTGACACTTTAATAGATTTGTTGCTTTGTTAAATGAAATTGTTTGCGTCGTTTTGTAATTGGAATTCTATCGTACAAGGCCATCTGTTGTCTGTTACCAATTCTTCACGCAACGATTTCTTATATACGTATTCTTGCAGACCTGACCCCGGCTTCTTACTTTTGACTATTGTGATTCCAGAAATACTCAACAGCTATGATGACTCTAACTTTTGGCGGAATACGAAACCGCCAAATCATTCGACACTATCGGCACACAATTGAGACGATTACCAATTTGAAATTCAAGCCCTCATGTTCTGTTAGGTTATTATCATTGATCATCAACATCCTTAGCCCACATCCACCTACTGCAGGGTATAGGCCTCCTCTTTACATCCACGATCCTCACGGTCCTGTGCCAGACTTGTCCAGTGAGCTTGACTTTATCGTCGGACCATCTTATCTTATCATCTCTAAGCGCAACTTCCGTACCTACATATTCGACTTTCTTTTTACTTCGAATTTCGACGTTTGGTACGTGATCAACGAGGGAGATACCTAGCATAGGTTATACGCATTTACAAATACTCAGATTTACTTATTTGGTGTTCTGATGCGTGAGTAGCCTCTATTATGCAATAATTCTAATTGTAAAATGATTCTATTATCATCTTCATAAGGCACGCGACTACCGAGGTCATCGTGCACCGAATAAGTAGGCGTAGAATCCATCGATTATGATCATTTGACCTGAATTTCTTTAGGGTCAGATCTTATTAAGACGCCTTCAGAGAATAAACAAGTTATTTCTAAAAATATATATTTTAGAGAGTGCCCGGGTACGAGTCCAAACAAATTTTGGTGAAGTTTATGGGCAGATTTTTATTTTCATGGACTTTTTACGTGCCGCGCGATTTCTACACAAGCTTAACATATTTCCTTCTCAACTAAAATTATCTCGCTGCACTTATATTCTGGCTAAGGTTCATTCTTTAGCCTACTAATCGGCTATCGATATTACTTTTATCAGCCATAAACACCCTGTATCTACACAAACAACGCTGTTAAACCAATTAAACAAGCATAACTTGATTTAACTATAGTTACAGCTAAATATATAGCCTAGGACAGTATTCCAATTAAAAGTTATGTAGCTAGTAATTTAAAAAGTCCTGCTTCGTTACGCATTTAGTAAGTATAACTTTTTTCGAGTTGGGACTATTTTTGATCCCAGGCAGCTCTGATGTTTGTTCTTGATTTATGTTTTTCTTGCTTCTAAAAACCTTGAATGGATAATTAATTATTAATCTGCGGTTTCTTGAGAATGGAGCGTCAATTACGGTTGGCTTTGTTCCAGGCTAATCCAGATTTAACGGTTTATTACAGTCAATTCATCATGAAATACCGGCAATTTACTTTACTAATATTATTAATAATGCAAATGTCTGTCCACTTATTATATTTTTCATCGCGTTTACGCAAAGCGGTGAATTGTGATGATTTGGATTTGTTGGTAGGTTTTTAGTTGACATTGGATACAGGTTGTTACACTGGAGGCATTATCTTACTGAGCCCTAGCTCCCCACTAGCTCAGGGTAGTCAGGTATAGATTTTATGGCCCTGGGGCTACAGCCTACTATTAACTACGTGTCTAACAATAATATTATTTTAAAAATGAAATTAACTTCGCTGGCGGACATTTTAAAATGCTAATCGCGGTTGCAACCGCAGGACGGAATGCTAGTTCAACATAAATAAACGTGAAGTTGTTTACCGTTGAAAGCCGGCTTAGCACGAATGTGTATATTCCAATTTACCACTGTTACCTTTTGATCATAAATATGAAGCTTGGTTGATTTGTGAGTGCATATGCACCTAAACAAGTATGTAACATACTTTTGCGCGTGAAATAAGCAATACCCTTGATGTTAGTGAACTGAACATTGTTGACATAAACTAAATACAGACTTTTTAAAGCATCGCATTTTGTTCCTTCCATTCTTAGTCAACTTCCTTTCTGTAGTATGCATTAAATATTTACGTCGTTACGACTACAAATGACTCTACATATTACGACGCCAGTTTGACGAGTTTATTCATCGATTGATTTACAACGTCTGTGGAATTCCACTATCTGTTTTATTATGAACGCTTCCCGTTGTATTTTTTATAGTTGTTAGCTCACAGTCCGCACATCTGTTTGGGATGGCTGGGGGACGCGGGACGCCACATGCTCTGCGATAACATCCATAAATAGCTTGTGTTAATTCGTTTGCCACTCACTCACTCCCTGCGTGGAATGGAATGCCACTCAATGAGTACGTGAGTGCCCCACTGCTTCCTCTACTTTCTTGATTGAATCACTACACGGCCACTTTGAGAAACTGATAAGTGTATAGAGCACTCCGTTGGGTGGATCGCTTGAGGTTTATGGAATAAAACACTGATAAATTGCTGTGTAGACAGACGTTCGGGGTCGGTGGCCGCATTCTCCCATGTTATGATTTCCAGTACTTGCATCATGGCATCTGTTTAGTGCAGGACTGTACCTAATTGTAAACAACTTAAGTTGTAAGTGAAACATATGTTTCTAGCAGTATTATACATGTTTAGTAAGGCTGTAACTGTATGATAGTTATTAATATTCCTCATAGTTCCTAGTTCCTACTACACCGGCAAATAAGGAACTGCTTTAACATTCCATCAATGGAAGCACGTAGCGTTATCCGTTAACGAATTACTTATCTTATCTTCAACAACATTACTGTAAAATATTTTGATAATAACTTATTTTTTGATATGATAGCAACCAGAGATAGCAAAATAATAAAGCTGACGTACGAATTTGCGAAATTACGTACCTACATAAATAAACATCGGAACCTGACGTACATTTGCACAACTGGAATTTGAAACAATACAAAAATCGAGACAAAAGCAAACCACCAGCAACGCACGACACGGTTACGTCGGCCATCGAAATCTCATGTCCAAATGCTGTCCGTTCAAAGAATGGCGAAGGCGTTGTTTACTGTTTGGTAGGTTTTGTAAAGGCGAGGTTCTTGGTAATCGAGGTGATCCTTGGAATGGTATGCGGGCGCGTGTTGGTGATTGCGTAAACCAAAGCAAAGTATACAGTACAGACAGTCAGTCAGTCAGTCCGCTGTTTGTTGCCTGCGAGAGAGGTCGTGTCGCTCGCGTCGAACAACTCTCGTAAACTCGTCATGTCTCTCCGTACCGTAAATGTTTAACATCCCTGAAGTGTCTAGTGCAAAAAAAAAACCATGCGTGTGTAAGGTTTATTGAATTACGTGCATATTAGTGATTGGATTTCAGTGTTGGGACTATGGTGGTTAGAAAGATTATTGTTGTTGGTATACGGCATTACGAGGATCCGTTTTATAAGTACGTATGAAATATTTTACAACCTTACGATCTTTTCTTAAAGAGCTGTTTTGATTAGAAGGAAAGTTTTGAAAACATTTTTGTTATTTGCCATTGATGATTACGATTACTTATAAATGCGGTAATTTTTTGGCTATAGTTATGTAACAATAATAAAATTATAGCCAATTTTAAATTAATTCAAAAAGTTAAAACGTAATAATATGTAAGTATGTACCTACTGTTATCACTTATAGAAATTAAAATTTTATAAGAGAACTATTTCATCGCTCCACCCAAAACAAAACCAGAAGCGTACCTATTTTACTATACGTTTTTCCTTGCGGAAATTAACTTTGATTCATCAGTCATCACATCACAGTCATCCCATTACAGAGGGCGCATTTAGTTTAGTATTTATTTAAATATATTTCCTTAAACAATTTACTTCCTTGTCCACAGACATGTGACGGGTTCAAGTGGGCCGCCACCGGGATGCGGCCACCAGAGAAATAGATCCCTAGACTCTGTCCTCCAGCGGATCCCGGAGGACATGACTCCAACGTCGCCGGAGGGCGCGCCGCTTCGGCTCCCGTGCGAAGCGTCCGCGCCCCGGCTGGCGCTGCCGCCGGACGTGCCCGCCGGCTCCGACGACTCCGGCATCCACACGCCGCCCGACGCCAACGACGAGGAGCGCCCCCCCGCCTCCGCCGCCGCCCGCTCCAGGGAGAGTCTTGACTCCGGCAATCCTGAAGACACAGACAAACTCCCCGACCCGCCCGATACGATCGTCGACCCTCCGCCAAAAGCAGAAATATCCGCCGCCGACACGTCGAAAAACAAAGACTTTTTACTTCGACTATTCGAGAGCAAACTCTTCGACATGAGCATGGCTATCTCATACCTTTTCAATTCGAAAGAGCCCGGCGTACAGACATACTTAGCGAATAAATTGTTTTCGTTTCCATTTGAAGACGTGGATTTCTATCTGCCACAGTTGGCGACGATGTACGTTGAAATGTGCGACGTGGCGGACGTGCTGAGGCCGTACTTGGTGCACCGGTGTAAACAGAGCGCGGAGTTTTCCTTGCGGCTGGCGTGGCTGCTGGCAGCGTTCAGTGGGGACACGAAGCGGTCGAAGGCGACCAAGTTGAGGGACTCGATCCTGGCGGAGGAGATCAGGCCGGCGGCGCGGCGGGGGCACCATCGGTCGCAGTCTGACGCATCGGCATTGCGGATAGAGAAGCCCTCGGGCCGGCATTTAGGGGACTTGGCGTCGGGACGTGCGTTTGACAGTGGATGTGTGTGTGGTGAACAGTGCTCCTGCGGTGCTCCCAGGCTGGCCCCGCAAACACAGGTAATTGATTGTTTACTTATTATTTCTGCACCAACCGGTCGTTTTCTTTGTTTCGTAATGTAAACCTACGTAATGGAATATTTTCATAACCCAAGAATAGACTTTTCGTATCTTGATAATTAGCATAGAAAATGTATATATTTAAATCAAAAACATAAATAAGATACCTACCGCAATACAAATGCTCTCTTTAATGACTCAGTTATCTTAAGTACTTACGTACTCACTATATTTTGAATGATAATTCTGTTTTAAAGATAAATAAAATAACGACGATTAGATAACGAACAAACGATAAGATAAAAACAACTCAAAACTTTATTGTGTTGATAATTCTACAGATAAATAAAGACTGCGAGTTTATTTACGATAGAAAGTAAAAGAAAGTAGGTGTGCATGTAGTAATCTAAAATAAATAGTCTACGTAATAGACGTCTAAAGCAAGCAAACGGTAATAAGCTTGAACCGACTGTACTAATGTCGTAACAGTGGGTTTGGCTATGGTCAGACGCGTCATCGCGTGCAAAACCACACTTCCAAGGAAAACACATAAAATTCAATAGCTTTTATTTTCCTAAAGAGCATAATATTAATAACAGTTTGGCCCTGTAGATATATAAGCTCTGTACGTAAAAGTGGTTTCTTGTCAGAAATAGGTAGCCCTTGGGAAAACCCTACTACTAAAATCTTGAGAAGTCATATGTACTTGGTAAAGCCTAGTCTAAATAACTTACTTTAAAACTGCCTTTGAAATGTTTTTCTGTAATAGGAATAGAAATGCTTGGGGTTGTTATTATCACAAAATAAAATAAAGTTAAAGATAAAACTCACACTAATCTAATCAAAATGTGCAGTAAAAACCCGCTAATACGCTAATATGGAAATTGAGATGGTAGCTTAAATTCAACAAACTATACAAATTGCAACTAAAAAGTCTTTCTTTGAAAGTAAACTAACTTTGTACTTCTTTATCACCTTAGTGACTATAAAATAAAATTACGACTGGCTGAAGGTACAGCACGTTTGCCACGAAAGGTTTTTTCAAGACTTTTATCTGACTATTGCAAGGCTAGCAGGTACTAAACTGTCTCTGACTATATTGCTTATAGAGGTTCCACGCCTGTTATAAGTAGTTTGTCCTAGAAATTTGTTACATAATTTGTGACTGTATGTTTGTGAATATGACCATAATAAATAATAATAATCATAATCGCGATATCTTAAACTGTGAAGTGGTTGTGAGCTACAACTAATCGCTAATAATTTTACGTGATATTTTTTGTTTGTTTGTCATATTCATAACAGGTTTTAGATCTCGACTATTAACATTGTGAACTGACGAGATCAACAATCTTGTGACAATTCCTAGACTAAATTGTATAAGATGAGTAGTGTAGTTTACAAAAATTTTATCAAGAGGGCATAGCAATTATAGCATCATATGCTATAATTGTTAATGTTATCTTCTCCTGTAACGGCTGTAACTTTTCTACTACCGCAGCTAGTACTACTAGGTATGTTAGCTCTTTAAGTATCTCGAGTCTTTTACATCAAACCTACCTCGCTTTTATATTTTATTATTTAATTTTCTTGCATTTATTGAATTAGAAATAATAGAAACATATACCTATATTGATGTAGGCTGTGAAATGAATAAGTTTGAGTATAATAAAAGATAAAGTATATTGAAAATTAAGTAAATAATTTTAGGAATTGTGGAATTCGCGGCGGTTTTAAGTAAATTGTTCACGTATAGGTACTTCATACAAACCATTACCAAAGTGTTGTGTTTGCTGGCATGTGGTAAGCAATTTATAAAATAAATTACCATAAAAACAAAGCTAAACAGTACGAAGCGTGATCTGCGTATTATATTTTTGAATAATCTATGTTATTTAATTAAAGAGTATTTACATTCAATATGTATTGATAACTGATCAATTAATCTTGCCTGACAGCGATATCTCACACAGATACTCCAGTAAGTACTCGGTTGGTAAACGTTTATGCGCATTAGCATACGATACCTCTGGATCGCCATAAGTATAGTTTATGTACCTACTATAAGCAGCACCTTAAATGACCTTAGACAAAAAGTGGCTAATAGCATCAATGTCGTGTGAGGCCTGCTTAGAAGAGCATCACCCTATTTCTTTCCCTTGGGAGTCGTATGAGAGTGTGTATTGCAATTTTAGGCGATGGACTGACAACCTGTCACTGCGATACACAATTTTCGAATGACCCTCAAATATTTGTCAGACGTGGCGTAAATGTCAGTTTTTTGCGGCTGTTTGCGCTCTGCTTACCTCGCAAGGGACGTGATATGTGCACGAGTATGAAATGACCTATATGATGATTACGCTGTACTGGTTTTCCAATTCTTCATAAGCTGATTCCCCGAATGGGTAGAAAGAGGTACTGCTGATATTACCTAGTTTATGAATGCAAGTAGGTACTAGGTACCGCAACAAACTAAGAATATGATAGGAAGATAGCTGATCATTGAGACCACATAGATTTACCCTGAAAAAGTTTAATGTTATCCATCATGTGTGTATCTTTTGTCACTAACTTCACAAAAAAATTAGTAGTTCATTGAATTTCCTTAAGGTGGAGAAAAATGTCTACTCCTAACTTTGAATGAAGGTCTTATAACGCTTTACTCAGAAGTTTTCGCTAATATTTTATATTCATCTACTGAAATAACTGAAAAGCAATTTCTATAATTTTCTAGTTCCTGACAGCGCTGACGAACATCGGCCGGCGGCTAGCCAGCGTAGCCGACAAGGAAAGACGGAATGGGAGACTAAGAGCCGAGCTGGCAACCCTAGACCTGAACCTCCCGGCGCGAGTGTGGCTGCCCCTGCACCACAAACCGCACTGCGTGCTCAGGATACCGCCTCATGCCGCAGCCGTGCTCAATAGTAAAGACAAGGTGAGCAAGGACAAATATTTCTTTAATAGTATAAGGAATATACATTGGCCGTGTGATGCCGGCTTAGAATTGGCCGTGTGATGCCGGCTTAGAATAGCATCACCCCGTTTCTTTCCCGTGGGTGTCGTAAGAAGCGACTAAGGGACTCGAGGTTGTGCATTGCTAATTTAGGCGATGGGCTGACAACCTGTAACTTTGATACACAATATTCCAAATGACCCTCAAAGTTTTGTTATACGTGGCGTAAATGTCCGTTTTTTTACAGCCATTTTCGCTCTGCTTACCCCCTACCCGTAAGGGATTATAGGCGTGATATATGTATGTAAAATACAAGAGATTTTGCAGGTGGGAAAGCGCAAGTGACACTACTTTAGTTGGACCGACGATCTTGTAACTTGTAAGGGCTACCTTGTTTGATGCAAGATACCGATTTGGAAGAGTAATATCTATAGGGTTATGACGTGACTATTATCTAACGGTGATAGGCGAATGCGCCAACCAAATAACAAAAATTAATTGCCATATCGGTCCTGGTATTTTGAAATCTCACCAATACATTGCAAATATTAAAAATATAAAAATCCACGAATTGAAAACCTCTTTTTTTTAAGTCTACTGATAATGGTCGCAATTTGCAATAGCGCCCATTGTGACGCCGCCACTTTCGCTCACTCGCAGGTGGTGTTTAGCTTATGATTAATGACCGATCAAACGTGACCGGCCGTTTATACGTACGGTCAAACGAATACCAAGCACCTACTTTGAATACTGCTTATCGCTATTTCCCTGCCCATAGCGCGAGTGCCTGAACGTGGCATACATATGATCTTATAGTACGTTCACACCATGCTCATGCTCCTAATATTGCTCGAAATACTTCCGCGGAGGGATCAACGCGAGTGAGTGTTCACACACTGCCGTCATACACTTCTCGCATACGAGTGAGCGAGATAGCAATACATTCCACAGGCATTCGTGCTGCTATTACTTTGACTCGCGCACGAAAAGCCGATAATCCAGGGAGCATGGGAAGTGGCAGTAGCATGACGAGGAGGAGCGCGAGTAACCTGTTTACATGCTCGCGCTGCCTACTTCCATTACTATTTCCCTGCCCATATTGGCATTGTGTGAACGTGCTTTTAAACGTATACACTAATCTAATACGTATGATCCTCTAAACAGATAACGGTTTCAGTGCAAATGCACTGAAAAATGTAAACCTCGTATCTGTTATACCTAATAGATAAGCTTAATAAAATAAAACTCTCTGTCAATAAACACTAACACAAAATTGTTATTTGTATAAAAATAAAGCAAAGTTTATTTTCGTTGCTGCAAGTGCTAATTTTGAATCTCGAGGCGGCGAAGAATAAAAAGAAGTTATCCTGAGCTCAGTGAGGGATTCAAAGTAGTCGTGGGTAACTCATGAACGATTGGCTTAAAAGAACTAAGTCCCCTCTTACAGCGCAGTCGTTCATTCGTTCAGCTGAAATAGCTTTAGTTCACAACTCACCGGCTCACTTCACGCAAGCGGCTCTCGCGAGCCGTGAATTTGGCGCGAACGGCCGGCCGGCGGCGCGGCGGCGGCGGCGGGCGCGCGCGCGTTCGCGGGCGCCCGCTCGGCTCGCGGTTCGCGCCACGCGACGCACACAGCCGCACAACACACACTCACGTAAGTAATGAAGACAGAGACAGAAAGAAATCTAATTCCGTAGGAAAGAGTGGGAACGCTATGTTTTTCGAAGTCTGGCTAATTGGCTATCTAAATTACGCGTCTGTACGTCGGGTACAGTTTACTACGGATACATGAAGCAAAAAATAGCGTAAACTGTAAGACAATAGGGTACATTTTTGTTTGATAAATCGGGATAGTTCGCGCGAAATCTTTGTTTTGCACCGTTTTACTTTGTTTCAAAGTAGGTAATTATTCCAAAAAATTAGTTGACCTATAATTGTCGAGATTGTCACTTGCCGTGCGTGACCTTCTTACTACCGGTGCTTTTATTAGTTTGTGTAGTACAAGTTCGTGTGTTTTTGGCCTTTTGCAAGTGAAATTTAATAGAACTTTTTACAAGTTTTCATGTTTTCTGTAAAACTTATGAACTTAGTATAAATAAACTCTGTTGTGTAGTTGTATTGTAAATAGTAGGACAAAATACGTATTAGTGATTATGGTTGTAAATTAATGTAAATTAGTGTAAAACGTGTAATTAAAAATATGAGTGAACTATTATAATAAGTATAGAAATATTTGATTTCATTTAGACAAGATGAGTGTCCAGCTCAGAAAAAAAAGTGATTTGTGGGGACATTTTACTCATCTCGAGGCAAAAAAAGCGAAATGCTTGTACTGCGGTCAGATACTGTCCATAAGCTCAGGAAATGTATCCAACTTAGGCAGACATATGAAATCCAAGCATCCAACAGTATCCATTGTGATTCAAAGACAACCTCATGAAGAAGACGGGGTTGTTGCTGAACCTCCAGTCGTCGATCTATTACAGCCTCCTGCCCAAAATGTAGCGCCGCCGCCGGCGAGTGCATCAACGCCATCAACCTCGGGTAATGTGAGTTTCGTTAACAAACAACCTTCTATCCTCGCATTCGCCAATAACACGAGACCTTTGCCACCTAAACGGACAGAAAAACTAGACGAGCAGCTACTTATAATGGTTGCTCGGGAGTACCACCCATTCAGTGTTGTGGAAGACAAAGAATTCAAAAAGTTTGTGCAAATGCTATGTCCTGCATATCAGCTACCAACCAGAAAAACTTTATCTAATAACTTATTGGACAGGGTACATAGGCAAGTCACAGAACAGGCCAAAAACAAGATTGCGGATGCATTATCAGTTTGTTTGACTACAGATGGCTGGACTTCCGATAACCAGAACAGTTTTATAGGAGTCACTGCTCATTTCATAGTATCATCCTCGTCTGGTGCCCACATTGAAAGTATCTTACTTGGTTGCATCGAATATGATGATCGCCACACAGGTGTGAATATTTGTGAATTTCTGAAAAGTATGATGCTTGAATGGAAGATAGATAACAGGATATCAGCAATAGTCAGTGACAATGCTGCCAATGTATGTTTGGCTGTGAGACTTGGCAACTGGTGCCACATACCGTGCTTTGCGCATACTCTAAACTTGTGTATGCAAGACGCACTGGAAGAAATATGCGAAACAAAAAGCAAAGTAAAGCGAATCGTGGAATTTTTCACCCGAAGCGGCCCAGCGAACAAGAAATTGAACGATTGGCAGAAGCAATTAGATTTACCAATCCTCAAGCTGAAACAAGACGTTTCTACACGCTGGAATTCGACCTATGACATGCTCTCCCGACTAGTCAGGGTAAAAGAAGCAGTAACTGCTACGTTAGCTATTGAGCGTGCCACACTTTTGCTCACCCCTCACGACTGGGCAATTATAGAAAATGTCTTACCGATATTAAAGTTATTTTTTGATGTCACAAATGAGATATGTTCAGAAAAAAATGTGACCTTGTCGAAAGTGATCCCAATGTGTAAAATAATGATACAACATCTCAGGTCACACCAGGCTCACGAAATTCAAGAAGTAGCGAGTTTGACATCAACTCTTACTCGAGTAATGGAACGGCGCTTCTCAAACATCGAATCAACTTATATATATGCGGAATCAACACTACTAGATCCGAGATTTAAGACAAGAGCTTTCCAAAGTCAAAGTTGTTTAGAAAAAGCAATCGCGGACCTTAAACAGAAGATTGGTAACTGCGTCCAAGCACAAACACAGCCACAGATCCCTACAGCAGAAATTCCAAGACCAGCTCCCTCTGCAGCCACTCCATCTATTTGGGATGGATTTGATTCAGAAGTGGCGACGTTGTTGACATCTGAAGACCCGACAGCAGCGGCTATAATAGAAGTTGATAAATACTTGCGAGAGCCGATGCTGCCACGCATTCAAGGGAATCCCCTAACTTGGTGGCATGAAAGACGGAGCATTTACCCACATCTATATCAGTTAGCATTCGAACGACTCCATGTCGTGGCCACGTCCGTGCCTTGCGAACGAATTTTTTCCAAGGCAGGTAATATTATTACGGAAAAAAGACGTCGGCTCACGACCAACAAAGTTTCAAAACTGCTGGCAGTAAATTGCAATGCTCCGTAAACGTATGTCTGAAGAAATCGCGTTTCATGCTATGTTAATGTTAATAATGTATATAAGAAAAGAAAAATACCGTAATATAAATAGTGTACATAAATATTATATAAAGTAAGGAAAGATGGAAGATGTAAATAGTGTACATTCAATCAATGTAAATACCAAGATTTTTAAATACGCCAACCTAGGACAAATTAGGTAACTGATCTTGTAAATGATTAGATTTGCAGTAGTAATTTGCACTATTAAATTAACTTAACTAACCTAGGTTGACAGTCCTAAGCCTGTCAAGTATGAAGGAAAATCATGGTAACTAAACTACATTCTATCAGTTAGGTCTTATTCATATTATGTACGTATAAATAAAGTACCAAAGTTCAAAAGTTTTACAATCAAGCGCATTTATTAAAGAAAGAAAATAATAATATAACGTCAAATTAAGAATTCACATATAACTTCGTTAAATCCTTCCTAAAATTTCAGTACATTAAATTGATGCACGAACTAAGTTTCCAACAAAAAGGCCATAAAAACGCGAACTACAACTCTTTACTTACAACACAACGTAATCAATTCAATAGCACTTTAGTTCGTTTGAGCTAAACTCCGTAACCGCTCGCTCGCTTGATCGATCGCTCGTGAGCCGTAGGACGCGTAGGAGCCGTAATGAAGTAGTGAACTAACTGAACGACTGAACTAAGTGAGTGATTCAACTCCGCAGACGCAAAAGATTCAAATCGCTCTGCTCATCTAAGTGAGTGATTTTTCCCATGACTAAGAACACAAGTTTAATGAATTTTATCTCGCGTGGTACGCACAACTTTACACCTCTATCAGCGAGAAAGTTATTTAGTTTTACCTAGAATGGCCTGCCCTGATTGTTCTGAATTCGAAATATATATAAAAAACTCGACGAGACCTATTCTACCGGCCGGTACAGAAGAGCATATCTTTTACATCATTGTTTTATCAATACAGAAAAGAACAGTTTTTACAACGGAACAAGAAGATTACTCTAAATCGTTTGCCCAACATACTGGATAGTCACATGTATCCGCATGTGTCCGTGCCACGCAAGTTGCCGTGATCTGTTTGCTTTAAACATGTTTCTCTACAGTTGTTATGTTATACGACATTGTGTTGGCAGGTAGATACCTACGCGGCAGATGAGCGAACTGGTATTTTAATTATATAATGGCATCAAATAACTATGCTCATTTCTTAACTATTATGGCTGGCTAGGAGTCCCATAGCTATGATAGCAGAGCGATTGAATAAGTGGTGATGCTATCCTACATTGAATAAAGTTATTTCATTTTCAAAAATTAGGACATTCCGAGGTCCCGGTTCCATTTAGTCCTGGCTAGCCAAGCCACATACGAAATTATGCGATTTTTAAATATTTGTATAGTATAGTAAATATGTCTGCATGCTTCTTTCTGTAATACGAAAATACAATACTTCATTTGCAGCTGGCTGGCTACGATTTATTTATGCAAACAATAATACAATAGCAGGCTCAAACCACTTGTGCCGTAACGATGCGTGCGTGATACGATAAATATAAATCCGTGGGCATTTCCGTAGATATAAACTACATATTTATTTATATAGATAAAGCATGCATCACAGATATTGTTATATCGAGAACGAAGTACGTCCGTTGGGATTTCCGTCTCATTCCAGCTCTGAAGCATTGATTTATTTAAAGCAATCAAGCGCTTGAATTTGACATATACCACAACAATGAATATCTAAGTGTAATAACAGGTAATTTTACGGATTAAAAATAAATAGAAGTAGAACTTTAAATACCTGATGGTTAGTCAGATGACATAATTTCTGCTGTAGGGAAAGATTGGATGCGTGCGGCGCGGCACAGGGTTATATAGAATGGCACAAAAAGAACGAACCAATGAATGTCCAGTAATGGGGTAGTATGGGGTAGATAAGTAAATAGATAGATATCACTAAATAGTATAAAATAGAGTCGCTTCCCGTGTCCCTTTGTCCTCATGTATGCTCAGATCTTCAAAAGTAAGCAACGGATTTAGATGCGTTTTTTTAGTTGATAGATCGATTCAAGAGGAGGATCTTATGTATAATTATTGCCGGGAAAGTCTTTTTCCTGCGATAAAACTGTTAGCAGCCGGTGAAACCGCTGAGCGGGCCGCTAGAACTACATGTTTCCAATAAAAGTATATTAATTGGCATCGTAAGGCAACCGTAAAATGAAGAAGTAATATTACGAGAATATTGGTCTAATTGAATGACGTAAATAAAACCGCGTATTGAATTTGCTCGATTAGATTTGATATTGGAAGTCGCATACTTTCTCTCACTCGAAATACAATTAAGCTCCACAGAAAAGCTTTCGAACTTCACGGCGGATGGAGTACGTGAGAAATTAAATATAATTAGTGTTATCTATACTATTGTGTAAAATTCTAATTAATACGTTGAACCCAGAACCTACAGATGAACTTTTCCTTCTATAGAATAGGGTATACTCACTCACGCATGATAAAACTACACAACTTTCTCACGGTTTAAGTTTATAAATAGACACAGCGTAAAGATCAAGTGGGAAGAGAGATATAATACAATGAGGTAAATTGTTATCGTCGATGAAAGTTGTTAATGTTTATTCTATATTAAAGTCATTTCAGTTTATTTTAAACTAGCCCAGCGGTTTCACCCGTTGCTAACCGATTTCCCGCGAGAAAAAGACCTTTTCCTAGCATGAATTATACGTTAAAACCTTCCTCGCGAATCATTCTATCTACTAAAGAAATTCGCATTAAAATCCGTTTATCGCTTAGATCTGTAACGTACTGTTACAGATCTAAGCATACATAGGGACAAAGGATACGGGCAGAGACTTCATTTTATACTATTTAGTAAAGAGAAAATGTAGGTCTTTGCCCAGTAGTCAGCGCTGGCATGATGTGGGCTAAATCAACCAAACCACAAACGAACTACAAAATTTAAAATCAGATGTTCTTAACATTTTTCCTTCGAAGTAAGAAATACGAACTTCGAAGCCTCAACATTTCGATTACTAAGAAGTGCTGCTCAATTTTTCAACGCAACTCTTGTGTGCGTTCAAACGAAAGAGGCTATTGTGCTGGAGAGAGCTCCGTATTGAACAGTTTACCTGCTTCAAACGGTAATTCTGGCAGGTGCTTCGGGTACTTCTTCAAAAAACCTTTGTGGCGAGTATTACAAAGAAACTGGCGATAGGTATTGAACTTGAGACGCCAAAGTTGGCGGGACGTAGGCGGGACCGGCGGACTTACAGATACTTTTAAATGGAGAAAATATATTTTGTAATAAAGTATGCTCTTACAGTCTATATTTAGGTTGGTACTTTCCCCTTTAACTAAGTACATACCTAACCGTTGTTTCATAAATAGATTTGACCGCAGTGCCCGCTAACAAAGCAACAAAACAGTACCATTTATTTTTATTAATTCTATTATCTTTTACGATAACCAACGGACGATGAGGTCAACATTTATTTTATTTTCGCTCTCATGACGTCTGATCTAATTCTATCAAATCTGCGAATTGGAAGGTTTCTGATAAAAACCCATTACACTGTCTGAGTGCGTTCGCACTCGCTCCCCTGCCAAGATGACTCAATGTTTTGACTGAGCCAGGTCGAGTATAATTCGACTATGACCAATGCTTACATTACTATTCAATATTTGCATAGCTTGTTGGGTTTAACTTTGATTGAATCGACAGCTAATATCAGCTGAGAATGGTCATTGACAAACAGAGACGTGTGTAAAGATTTTGTAAGTGGTATTTTTTACTCGTCAGTTTTTTTGTAACTGTAATTGTGTAGGTCAGTACCTAGTAAAATTCCTTGACGTTAAGCAGCGGCAACCGGAAAATGAAATCTTAATTACGTACACGTTACATTACATGTTGTGGTCGACATAAATAAAGGTGATTTGAGGTAAATGGTCCGGCCGTAGTCAACACCGCCGCCATTCACTCCGATTTACTTTCATGTACTTACCCACTAGTACTTGTCGAATAGTGATCGTATTTTAAGTAAGTTCGTAGATCCTTGTGTACAAAATTTTTAAACTCTTACGTGTTGGATAGGTTAAACAATTTTGGAAACTTGCAAGCTGTGTTCGAACCTGCGACTTTCAGTATCAATCCTGCGGTGCAATTTTGCAAGTTTACAAACCCAACACACTGCAAGTGTTTTAAAATATACTACACAATATATCGCGGGTTTTCATCGTTTAGGCTATTGTCGATCTGTAAAGAGTTAATTAGACGCTGGGAATGAGTTTCTACATTATCTCGGTAGGTGGAGACATGCCACGCGTTATTGGTAAGATATACCTACCTACTTGTACGAGTATAATCTCACCAACGGCAGGTGAGCCGTGGTAGCCCAATCAGTAGAAGCGTCGGTAGAACTGATACCGAAAGTCGCAGGCTTGAAAACTACCTGCGGTGCAATTCGTTAAAAAAAACCATAGAGCGTATTGAAAAACTAACCATTCAACTAATAACTTCACTCTTTCCTTGAGTTCTTAAGTACTGCAGCACAGCTCCTCTACTTTAGTATTTATGTCAAAAGCGACCTGCCATGCATACCTAATCACCTTGGCATAAGGCAGTGTATGGCGGATAATTAGCGTGCCTCATGTCCACCGACACAATTTAACTAATGGTCTGAGGTCAAGACACTCATGTTTCGAGTCTAGATCCTGATTATAATACGAGATGACCTTCAGCTGTATCGGTAACTGCGCACCCGCACCGCACACGCAACGCGATCGGTTTATTGCATGACCTTGTTCAAATTGTAGTTTTTTTATTGTTAAAAGTACCTAGTTACTGTACATACATAAATCACGCCTATATCCCTTACGGGGTAGGCAGAGCATTAACGGCCGTAAAACGGATATTAACACCACTTATGACAAAAGTTTGAGGGTCAATCAGATAACTGTGTATCACTATATAGTGAGACAGGTTGTCAGCCCATCGCCTAAAATTGTTATACACACCCTCAAGTCATCTCAAGTCCCTCAGTCAGACGCTATTCTAAGCCGGCATCACACGGCACTGTAGTTACTGTAAGTTTGTAAATACAACACCTTGCACTTCGCTCGCCAATCCGCCTGACAAGCGTTGTGAATAAGGCAAATACCCACCCAATGGGGGGACTGTAGTAGACTTTTGTAGCTGTTGAAGTAAACTGAGAGGAAATGATCAAACTGAGGGGAAATGAGAAGATCGCAATATTGGTAAAAACTGTTCCGGATAGTTCTGACCTAAATAAATAATAAATACGTTTTTCCTTAACTGTAGTTATCAATTCTAGTTTACGAAACCCAAATCACTGTCGCTCTCATTCCCTATTCACGTCTATAAATAGATATTCCGGGAACGGTACTTATATAAATCGGCTTTGTTTCCACCTAAGTTTGTGTCACTGTTTTCACAAATTCGATCAAAATACACGTGCCACTATATTCTTCGCAACTAGGTACTTATAATATGTGATGATCATTTATAATATACGACAGAATCCGCAGAATGTATGAGATTAGAAATCTTTTGGAAATGCGTTTTTGAGAACACAATAATCAATCTTACTTTCGACTATCGACTACTTAACCACACCTCGGACACTGGCGCTCAAATGTATGAAACAAACGCGTTGCTACGCATACAGTCTAAGCTCGCGTAGGTGAACGCGGACCATGCTTGTGTGTGTGAGACAACATGTCAGGGTTGCCGCCATTTTGCGTTCGCGAATCGGGAATGCAATGTGCGGCAGTCTGAAATGACCTTCGTTCGCGCATCGTTGCTAGCCGGTGTCTGAGCGTCCTCCGAGCGCGGGTGGGCGGCGCTTGTAGGGGGAGGCAGGGAGTGACCATACTGTACGCTAGTACTATTAATTATACTGTGACTTAACATAGCTATTCTTACGTTTCATACATACCTTCATATATAGATATATCCCTTGCAGGGTAGGCAGAGCGTAAACAGCTGTGAAAAGCGGTTATTTACGCCACGTTTGACAAACATTTGAGAGCATTTATAAAATTATATATCACCATAGAGTGTCAGGTTGTCAGCCCATCCATATAAATCTCGACTCTTTAGTCGCCTCTTACGACACCCTCGAGAAATAAATGTGGTGGGGTGGGGTAATGCTATTCTAAGCTGACATCATACGGCAAAAATGGTTCATCGATGTTTTTATATGTTTCATCGATTGGGTGTACAATATGCCCAGGCAGAAGTCGCACGCAGAAGAACTCAATAAAACAAAACACTAAAATACTGTTTTCTTTTCCCAGGCGCCATACATCATGTACGTGGAAGTCCTCGAAACGGACGGCCACGAGCCTCTCCCCCCTCGTCTGTTACCACCCGCGCCCCCCGCGCCGCATTCGCCGCCAATCAGACATACGAAGAGTGAAGAGAATCTGGTTCCAGAGTGGCCAGTACTGTCACTATATTCGGCATTAGATGACGCAGACGCGGGCGACTGCTGGAGTCATGATGACGAGGACTACGCGCCCAAACCGCCGGCGCCTGACAGCTTGTCACAGGTTGGTTCATACAACTGTCTTTATAAAGATTAAACCTGGTTCCTGAGTGGCCAATACTGTCGCTATACTCGGCGTTCGATGACGCAGACGCGGGCGACTGCTGGAGTCATGATGACGAGGACTACGCGCCCAAACCGCCGGCGCCTGACAGCTTGTCACAGGTTGGTTCATACTACTGTCTTTGTATAGATACAACCTGGTTTCTTAGTGGTCAGTACTGTCGCTATACTCAGCGTAAGATGACGCAGACGCGGGCGACTGCTGGAGTCATGATGACGAGGACTGTGTTGGTCACAAAACAGTCTTTATTTATTTACTAGTTACGAAAAGTGAAGTAAATATCTGTCCTGATTGGCCCGTCCTATAGTACGCCATGAGTTATGAATATACCTTTAAGTTTAGTTTATATGACGGCCGATGTGGCGCAGTGGTAGTGCGTTTGCCTGCGACGCAATGGTTCCGGGTTTGTTCGGGTGGTGGGACACTCAAAAAGTTGATATTTATCTCTTTGTGAATTTTTTACCGGTCTGGTTAGGACATTGCAGAGTGAACCAACTGATTGCCCGAAAAGAAATGGTTCTGTGCTACGGAGGGCACGTTAAGCCGTCGGTCCCGGTTGCTGTCTATGATTACTTAGACAGCGGTCGTAACACAACCATGTCAGATGCTTATTAGTGTTAGTAGGCGGTTGAAAAACTCTGAAACCGGATCATCGGGTCGAAGGACGACTCGGTGTCCCACACAAAAAGAGAGAGAGAGAGAAGAGAGAGTTTAATTTATCATGAGGAATCAGGCGTTGTATATCCTTGGATAGTTAGTTATTTCCTTTCTAAATCCTACCTCTCCCCAGGTGTCAGCAGTATCAGCCCTGTCTACGTCATCGTGCGGCTCCCGAGGCGCGGGCGAGTCCGTGGCGGTGGGTGCGGGGGAGGTGAGACGGAGGCTCGCAGACGCGACCGCCGCGCCGCCGCCCAATGCCTTCAGGCACGACCCTGCCGATCCCTCCGCCACCGCACTCAAGGTATGCCATTATTATTTTATTTATTGTACTAAGTATTCTTGTTTTATTAGCCTAAATTTATTTTTATCATACTAAGTTTTTTTTTTAATTTTTTTTATTAGAAATACATTTGGCAAGTACATAGTAATTACATTTTAAACTTCTCGCCAAACTAAAAAGTTATATATGAGTTGTACACGTCAACTGCCCCACTTTATGCCTTCTCACTACCCTAGGTCTGCTGTAAGAGATTTCTTTTTAGAAATAAGCTGACCTGTTGTGTATTAATAAACGGTTAAATAAATAAATAAATATGTCTGATCCACGATACTTTAAGGGTATGGCACAGTACAATTTCAATGTGTTGCGGTTGCAAATAAGACTGTTCGTAGTCCGAACCGGCACCGTCAAGTTTCAAGAATTATTTAAATACAACTATACGGGTATAAGGGACAGCCGTCCGAATAATGATAGGGTGCATGCAGACCATGTAACAAAAAAACTTTCTTTTAGAAATATGTGTAAGGACACGTCAAAA
This sequence comes from Tuta absoluta, assembly GCA_027580185.1. Classification (NCBI taxonomy): domain Eukaryota; kingdom Metazoa; phylum Arthropoda; class Insecta; order Lepidoptera; family Gelechiidae; genus Tuta; species Tuta absoluta. The sequence continues at coordinate 6,043,415 of JAQAHW010000004.1, forward strand.
AAAATTGACCTGCCATACAAAATCACAATTAGCTGACTGCAGTTACTATGGGAAGTCAAGATTTTTTTGATGTTTCCTGGAATATTTATTAATGGGAAGTTGTTGGCTGTCCCTTACACCTGTATAAAGTGCCCTACGTCAACAGATTTTGTGCTAAACTTCGATATATGATAAGCCTATATGGAAATCGCTCGTCTGTTAATTTTGTACTTGTGACAACCATGAACCGACAGCAATACCCCACAGTACACGTCACGTGACAAGTTTATTTCACTGTTCACTAACACGTGATGGCAAATTACACTTTCGTTTCACATGTGACGGTTATGAGCTGTTAATTTCGTTAGCCATACTCTTTGGAGACGAAAGGTCAAGGTACTATTGACTTTCAATAATAAGAATTTATGTTTCTTTAAAGTTATTTAACTACGTATTGACTACCTTTGACTATTTGAACAAATAGCCCTTTTGTTTAGAGAAACAAGCCCTTAAAGGATTCACGGTGTTTCTTTGTACGTGGTTCATTCAATGGCAAAGCCGTACCGTTAATACTCCATAAGGTTTTCTGAGTGTTTGTGTGGTGTATTCCTTGCCTTGCTTTTTATTGCAACTGAAGATTCCGTTTTCTCTCTTTAAGTCAGTAATTATTCTTAAATCGATATCCGACCGAGTCTGAGAGACCTGTCTGGACCGAGCCGGTTTTCTATTAGGACAATACAAAATTGTTATAAAAAGAAGAAGATTGCGTTATGCAAATTTCTTTTTTTTACAATTACCGATCATGACGTCAATAAGTGATAATGCTATCCTACATTGAATAAAGTTATTTCATTTTCATTTTCATTTTATCATTTGTGTAAAAATGTTTCTTAATTCAACTTTTCCCTATCTCTTTTCCCTCAGGAATCTTGGGAAAACAAGCTTGCCCGTATGCGTTCGATCTCCCCTTACGGCGCACTATCGGGCTGGCGGCTTCTCGGCTGCATTGTCAAAGTCGGCGACGATTTGAGACAAGAAATGTTAGCAGCTCAACTGTTGAGGAGACTGCAGTCCGTGTGGGCCATTGAGAGGGTGCCTTTGAGACTGCATCCGTATGAGATTATCTGCTTGGACAAGGAGTCTGGACTTATTGAACCGGTAAGTTAATTCCTTGTCAATACAAGGAGTAACAAGAAGGGTACGACAAACCGAAAGGAGGTGGAAATAGTAAATGAAATACAACGTAAACAATACTGGTTACACTAGGGAGGTCGATATTTTGAACCCTAGTGTAAACAATAGTGGTTACACTAGGGTTCAAAATATCATAAAACCGATAGACGAAATACTATGAATTGTTCGACTCTTCTATTTGTATCAAAATCTAAGATGGCCACTTTACGTTATGTTTTATGTGCGCAAGTTTTTAGAGTGTGAGAGTATATTTATAAAAAAACTGACTCAAATTTATTGTCTTAAAAATTGGACTATTGTTAACTCTTTTTGTTATTTAATCTTTTCTTTCTTATTGTAATATTTGTAATTATGTAAATAAAATTTTGTGTTTGTATTATTATTGTTTTTCAGGTGCTGAACTCAGTATCTTTACACCAGATCAAAAAGCAATCCGGCAAGACGCTGCGAGCGTGGATGGAGCTCGAGCACGGACCCCCAAACAGCGAAGGGTTCCTGCGCGCGCAGAACAACTTCGTAGAGTCCGCAGCCGCCTATGCGCTCACCAGCTACCTGCTGCAACTTAAGGACAGGTAAACAACTTAACAGTAAATTATTTAACTATTAACTGAACAGTAAATTACCAAATACACAGTAAGCAATTAGACAGTAAACGATTAGACAGTAAACAACTAGACTGTAACCAAATACACAGTAAGCAACTAGACAGTAAACGACTAGACAGTAAACACCTAGGCAGTAAACAACTAGACAGTAACCAAATACACAGTAAGCAATTAGACAGTAAACGATTAGACAGTAAACAACTAGACTGTAACCAAATACATATTAAGCAACTAGACAGTAAACGACTAGACAGTAAACAACTAGACTGTAACCAAATACACAGTAAGCAACTAGACAGTAAACGACTAGACAGTAAACAACTAGACAGTAAACGACTAGACTGTAACCAAATACACAGTAAGCAATTAGACAGTAAACGATTAGACAGTAAACAACTAGACTGTAACCAAATACACAGTAAGCAACTAGACAGTAAACGACTAGACAGTAAACACCTAGGCAGTAAACAACTAGACTGTAACCAAATACACAGTAAGCAACTAGACAGTAAACGACTAGACAGTAAACAACTATACAGTAAACGACTAGACTGTAACCAAATACACAGTAAGCAATTAGACAGTAAACGACTAGACAGTAAACAACTAGACTGTAACCAAATACACAGTAAGCAATTAGACAGTAAACGATTAGACAGTAAACGACTAGACAGTAAACAACTAGACTGTGTAACCAAATACACAGTAAGCAATTAGACAGTAAACGATTAGACAGTAAACGACTAGACAGTAAACAACTAGACTGTAACCAAATACACAGTAAGCAATTAGACAGTAAACGATTAGACAGTAAACGACTAGACAGTAAACAACTAGACTGTAACCACACACACAGTAAACGACTAGACAGTAAACAACTAGACACTCAACTGCTAGGCAGTTAACAGCCGGGTGCACAACTACGTAGAGTCGGCCGCCGCGTATACGCTCACCAGTTACCTGATGCAGCTTAATGACAGGTATACAACTACACAGTTAACCGCTATACAGTAAACAACTATACAGTATACAACTATACAGTAAACAACTAGATGAACGACTTTATCGAGCCGGGCGCCGCTTACGCGCACACCAGCTGCAGCGCAAGAAGAGATAAACAACCAACTAGAGAAAAAAATATACCCTCACTCAGACTATAGAATCAAATCAAACTTCGTCGCGACACTCAGGTAAACAACAAACTAGACAGAAAAAGTAGACCCTCAGACTATAGAATCAAATCAAACTTCGTCGCGACACTCAGGTAAACAACAAACTAGACAGAAAAAGTAGACCCTCAGACTATAGAAACTTCGTCGCGACATTTAGGTATACAACAAACTAGACAGAAAAAAGTAGACCCTCAGACTATAGAATCAAATCAAACTTCGTCGCGACACTCAGGTAAACAACAAACTAGACAGAAAAAGTAGACCCTCAGACTATAGAAACTTCGTCGCGACATTTAGGTATACAACAAACTAGACAGAAAAAAGTAGACCCTCAGACTATAGAATCAAATCAAACTTCGTCGCGACACTCAGGTAAACAACAAACTAGACAGAAAAAGTAGACCCTCAGACTATAGAAACTTCGTCGCGACATTTAGGTATACAACAAACTAGACAGAAAAAAGTAGACCCTCAGACTATAGAATCAACTCAAACTACGACGCTACAATACTTGGAGATGCCAAAGTATGTTCAAAGAGTACGCTTTGAAATGCGTCGCGTCGCTTCTCGCAGGTATAGGCAATTACAAGCATCTGCATAGTCTTATCTACCTACCGACATTTTTTCTATTGTGGGATATTTGAAAATTTTATCGCAGTGCAAAAGAACAATGCTGCCCACTGTAAACGATTTAAATCAATTGAAGATTGACATTTTCACGCTGTTCAAAAGAGTTTATAACAACGTCAAGAAAATAGACAGTCATGCATGAGAATTTTATAAAACAACTGTAAAGCAATTATAATTGTAAGATAAGACAACAATATCTTAACTATAATATTCGCGCTAATAACAAGATCGCTATCGTGTTTTATGGCCCACGATCACGATCGCTAATCCATTCATAATTTCATGAGTCATTCTATACAGAATCTTTTTACTTTTTTGAAAGAATCTTAAATCTTATAAAGTTTATACTTGCGAAATCAATGGAACTTATAATTTTCTCGGAAAGTCTAATATCTAAAAGTATTTTTAGGCGGTTTAGTAACATTTTAGGCAGAAGAGATATTTTAAATCAGGACGAGTGGTTTTACAATCCAATAATCTATATCTGTATTACAATAATAATGTCTTTGAATCGATTCGAGTAGTAGAACGTGTGATATGAGTGGTTAAATTATTGTTATCCATACCAGTGGTTGGTCGTCGCATACGAAATAGATTTTCTACTGCTTTACATTTCTAGGTTGTACAATATTAGACCTGTTACCTTCTAGTATATTTTTAATGTTATTTTTTTACCCCAGGCACAATGGCAACATTCTGCTGGACAGCGCGGGGCATATCATCCACATAGACTTCGGATTCATCTTCTCAATATCGCCCAAGAACCTCGGCTTTGAGAGCTCGCCCTTCAAGGTAACTGCATCAAATTATTACTAGAGTCTGTCGGGTAAGAGAACTGTGGGATAAAAGTAAACTGTTCTTTTTCTTTTCGTGTGGGATACTGAGTCGACTAACGTCCCGATAAACTATGTATCATTATCAAAGCGAACTATGTTCGATATTTTGTCACAATTGGCACAATCACGGCGCCTCCAAATGCCACGCTGGTTCTCTTTCTGCATAGACTCTACAATAGACTCAATTCCTGAAAATAATTTCCATAGCTGCGATTTCCTTCTTAAACTAGCTAAAAGGGTAAAACAAACAATCATTATGTCTAGGTGAGAATAAGCTAAGGAAATGTCCTGCCTGAATCAAGGCCAATTATGTATGTAAATATGTGCACTGTTTGTACTGTACTGCAAATAAGTGGATACATAATAAACGCAATGAGTACCTGCGCATTAAGTTTAGAACATGTCTTGAATATTTATTATGTTCTATTGAGAATTGATTTCTTTGATGGCACCTATATTTTAATATTATAATATAATATAATGATAATATAATAATACTCTGTAGTACTGCGCAACACCGCGTCTCGGACTTGCACTCGGCCGTCTTGTGGCCCTTTTCTCCACACCGGTCGGTGTGGAGAAAAGTTACTTTGTTACTTTTGTTAAGCACATTGTTACTTTTAACCGGCAGTACTTTTCGGGGTGACCATACTGTCGGCACTTATTGCAACAAGTTGCCCGAACACTTCTACATCGTCCCAACCAATGTCCCCAGGCTGTGTTCTATCTTTGAGAAACTAAAATGTTCCTTGTCAATTGGCCAACGTGTTTGACTATCGTGGGGACATTGACAGATTTAGTTATTATCATATCACGTATGCAGATAATACACTCTTTATAAGCCTGGGTTTATTTAGTTTTTAAATGACATAATCCCCTGATCATACAATGAGGTAGTAACACTGAATGATTAAGCATTTTTCTTATACTAATCTACAAGTGATTTAACATGATAAAGGCGCGTTATCACTTGGCAAAATATGTTCCGAGACATTGTATTTATAAAAATATGTACCTGAAACAAACCGTCCACAATAGTCAGTTGCTGCCAAAATGAGTTCGGGAACATGTATCTGACACTTGTTAAGTTGTTGAAACAATATTACGCGACACATGTTCAATACACGTAATTGTATCAAAAGTAGGTCCAAGAGCTGTCATAATATGAGGATGCAAGTTGGATTAAGGCGAGTGTAGTAGCCGTCAACGACCTCGACGGTGGCGCCACTTGACAAAAAAAAAGATGCCCAAGTTTTTAGTATTATTCTTATGCAAAATAAGTGCCTCAAACTCAATTAAATGTTAGCTGTAATGAAAGTTATGGCAATTAATACTAAAAGTGGCCGTTTTTAGGCACTTTTTTCCATAACTTAATTTGCAGCGAGTATTTCATTGAGTTTGCAGTTTCTAATTTTACTTTACGACATTCTGATTGATTGTTTGCATTAAGAGTAAACTTTTTTGTGAAGTGGCGGCGCCACCGTCGAGGTCGTTGACGGATACACTCGCCTTAAAAGGCATTCAAACTTTAAAGAAAAGAGTAGCCTATCTGAATCGGCATGTAGGGATCCTTTGGCGTTGCCACCTACCTAACCTAGCTAGGTTCATGAATCCTTTTAACTGACCAGTGTGATTCGTTGGCAGTTGACCGCCGAGTTCGTGGAAGTGATGGACGGCGAGAACAGCGACATGTTCCACTACTTCAAGATCCTGATGCTGCGCGGCCTCATCGCCGCGCGCAAGCACTGCGACCAGATCATACACGTCGTCGAGCTTATGCGCATGGGTATGTACTACAGTATACTGACGTACAACTTTCAGCTTGGCAAGTTCACACCATCCTAGCAGCCACAGAGCAATAATGTAATCCTCACACACGCCGCTACTAGAGGTAAGGTAAAGAAGCTCACTCCAGCGTAGCTAACATGGGTGGCCGCAACAAAATTTTGTCACCTAATTTTATCGCGCATTGTTAACTTGTATATTGACGTACAACTTTCAGCTTGGCAAGTAACACTATCCTAGCAGCCAAAGAGCAATGATTTAATCCTCACACGCGCATCTACTAGAGCTAGAGGTAGGCTAAAGAAGCTCACTCCAGCGTAGCTAACATGGGTAGCCGCGAAAAAATCAGCGAATTATATCGCGCGTTTTTAACTTCACTGCAAAGATTTACCGCGCTTTATTCCTTGTGTAGTTGCGCGTACACAAGTTGATAAATTTTGTCGTGGCATGCATGTTAGTCCAACAGGACTATCATTGGTGTGCAGTCAATCTCACGTGCGGTTAGACACTCAAATTGCCAATGTTACCTTTATGCGCGCATCATAAGAACGATCCAAAGTCAAAACTGTCTAACCCAGCCTGATATTGACTGTAAAATTCACAAAATTGACTTACTTTTAGCCTCCCATGTGACACGCTAGTTTAGTACGAAATTTAAAAAAGTATGTGCCTCTAGTAGCTGCGCATAGGATGGCATGATTACTCTGTGCTACCTGCTACATAGTCCTGTAGGATAACTTCAATATGTGCGTATTTGCTACGTAGTATAACGTCGCTTCGTCGTTGCAGGCGGTCAGCTGGCGTGCCTCCGCAGCAGCAGCGCCGTGTCCTCCTTCCGCGGCCGCTTCCACCTCGGCAAGACTGAGCCGCAGCTGCAGGCGCTTGTCGACCGCTTGGTGAGAGATGCGCTCAACAGTCTCTCCACCAGGCTCTATGACAACTACCAGTACTATACCAACGGCATTCTGTAGACAACTAGACAGACGCGCTAGTTATTGCCCGATTTGACAGTCACCTTCTATTAATAGGGTCTACTTTACCACTTTGGCAAGACAAAGTCGCCTAGTGTATGACAACTACTAGTACTATACCGCATTCTGTAGACAGACGAGGTAGATTGTACAGGGTGTAAGGGATAGTGTACCGAAAACTTTGCATGATCAGACCATGAAACTGAACAACTTTTACTACGGAGCCTATGTTGGGAAACGTATAATTTTTCGAGTGTTATAGAAAGTCAGTTATTGCTCGATTTGACATTGTTCTCCATAGTAATAAGGTCTATTTTACCACCTCGGCAAGACGGAGATAGATTCCCTTAACATAGTCTCATCACCGGGCTACATGACTAACCACAATACCAAAGGCATCCTGTAAGTAGGTGTAAACAAAATTCCAGGCTCCGTTTTCACGTGTCTTCTTTGTGGAAAAAGATGGTCGCAACTCTCTTCCCAAATTGACTCTCGTATACCTTTTCTGGTTTAATCTGGTAGCCTGGTCCAAGGCAATATGAAGCGACACTGAACTTGGGTCTTATACCGACCTGACTTTGACAAAAGTAAATCTCACTTGGATAAAGACTGGTATATTGAAATACTGACCGTTTTGTTTTATCGCGGCTCGATGTCGATAAGCCGCTACATTTCTAACAAATAAAGTGAATCCTTTATTTACTCTCTTAGATATAAATGTCTAGTGTATTCAAACTTTAATATGAATAATTGTAAGCTCAGTTGACTCGTACATATATCGAGTCTGCAAGAAAATTACTGATTTGTATAACCATTGGGACCGAAAAGCTTGCTTTCTCAATGAGGCAAGAGTTACTTTGCTTGTAAATTCTAGCTGTATAGTTTAGACAATTAGTGCCATAACCACTCGCGCTGTACCTTAACCCGCTATGATTTGCTCAATCGAATGGTCATCGGAGCATTTGAACCCCGTCCATTGTAGTTTGTGTAGATCCATGTAAACTTGTCATAAACTTTCAATAGGCCAATGACGTCTAAGAACTTGTATGCATTTCTCTTTCACTCGTCACAACTGGCAAAATTCTGTAAGCTCAACTGGCCTTAAATCGGAATCGTCCCTTTTCCATATCATTGCGGAAGGCAATTTGACAGATCTTGTAAAAGTGGCTTTGCATAAGATATTTAACTGTACCGCTTCCATTAGAACTCACGAGGACAGCGTATTAGACCTGGCCGTAAACATTTCCTTGTATAAATGGAGACTTTAAAAAATTCTATTCTAATCTTCAGAATGTAAATAGTTAAAAATATTATGATAATTTCTGCAAAGAGAAGACTGATTGTTCAGGCGTGAAGGGATTAGGTTTAAAATTTTCCCAATTAAACTAAGTTTTATCCTGTATATTAAAATTAGTTGTGTAAATGTATTTGTGTATGGGATCTGCGTTTCTGATATTGTGGTATAGACAAAAATGCCAAAGTGTTGAAGACAAATATGGCATATTTTAGGTAAAAACTAATGAAATTTATTGGAAATAATATTGTTAAATAAAGTAGGTCTATGTCTTGACTCCAAATAAATTAGGCAATATTGTGAGTATGGCTGAAATGTAAGTGAAATTATATCGATGTTGTGATGTCTGCTTAGAGCTCGAAGCTAGTTGTAGACGCGATGTGTCTGTGAAAATGCGATAATAAAATATTGTTATATAATTACCGATAGATTAATTAGTTTTGTTGGTAAATTATTAATTTTGCTTCTTTCCGGATGTTAGAATTACGACATATTAAATTGATTACTTTTATGTTATTTTATAAAATAACAGAATCTGTTTTTTTTGGTAAACTGTATTTAAATAAAAGGAGTGTGATTATTGCAAAATTTTTACCGTTAACAATAACGCAGAATTAATCGCTTCAATATTTCCATCTATAAATAAAAAAAAACTGGTTTTCTCTCGTACAAATACATGACATAACAATTATTTAGCCTATGTATTCCAGTATTTCATTATAATATCGGTATGAATCCATAATTATTGAAGAACTCATAAAAATATTCTTAGTTTTATAGATATAATCCAATATTTATTATTATTAATAGTAAAACTTGGGTTTCAATTTAATGTATCAATCACTTTTAATTATTATTCATATTCATAGAATAAACGAAATGCTGATTTTTTTATGACTAAGATGTACTCAGGTCTTATTCTCAGAGGAAGAAGAAAGTCTATGAGCGACTAGAATGTAGAATTCCCTCTGAATATTCAGATGTTCTAAGATCTTATCTAGTTGGTTATTGTATTTATCCTTTGAATTTAATAGAAAATAAGGCCGTACGCTCGCTCACGCGGTTTCACGCGCGGGACGTCCCGCGCGGGCCAGATTTGACAAAACACAAGATTGGCGCCCCGTGACGCGGCCTGCGGTCACCCGCGCCGCGGCTTCAGCAACCCGCGACATAATATAACCCGTACGAACACGACGACATTTGCCATATTACAACTACCTAGGCACTATGCGCCTTCTAAATTTGGATGGGTAATAATGGCGGCGATGTCAGACCGCCGCGCGGATCCCGCGAGACCGCGCGCGAAACCGCGTAAGCGAGCGTACGGCCTAACTATGCGAGTGAATTATATTGTTGTGTATGTGTTACTTGTAGATAGAGTATTATATCTCAGGTACTTTTAAATATTTAATTTGAAAATAATTTGTATCGTTATGATTAACAAAGATTTTGTATATAAATCTTCTCGCTTTTAAATTAGAATTTATTCCATGTAAGAATTACTCCAAAGTCCAAAAATTGTTTCCTTCTCAAAATTGATTCGCGATATTTATCAAATTGTACAGGTAATTGTAAGTAGGTACGTACTCTAATGTTTATCTTAATTTTTTAAATATACATATATCATGATTTTTTCCAATCGTTTTAATTTATTACTGTTATTATAATATACTGTTGATCGCAAAACGTTGCGACCAACGATTATTACTCGGAATTGACTAGAGAAGTATAGTTTTGATAGAAATTATCCTAGCTGGGTATCAAAGAAGGGCCAACGCTGCGTCAGGCTGATCCCGCGCGTCTTGACATTAGAATTTGTCCGAATTGAGAAGCGCATCGTTCCTAAGTAAGGTGTCGTCCTGTTCGTACGGGTTGCACCCACTTGCCGCTCCTGCGCCGCGTGTTGGACTTGCGGCCGCTTGCGCGTGCAGACCGCTCGACACAGCATTGGCACTTAAATAAATAATAATAATAAAATAAAAGCACGAGGAGACGACGGAGAAGCAGTAAATATATCTACTCAACCACGGGAAAATGGGTACCAGCGGATGAAACCAATGGGCGGTTAGCTAGACAAAAACACAAAAATACAAGCTGTACACAATTTATTTCCGTTTCTTTCCCTTGCCCTTCCCTTTCCCTTTGAACTTGAGCCTCTGTTTGATCTTCTCCTTGCGTAGGCGCTCCTTGACGATCTGTTGCTTGTCTCGGAACTCCTTGCTGGAGGCCGTGGCTTGCTTCTTCGCCACACGCTCGTTATGCTTCACCCAGTGCGGACGGAACTCCGACACTGTTGAGGAAAAAAGCAAGATCAAACAACGTGTCATAATGTTAATGTATATGGGGCGTAAAGTGTGTGCATTTCCCTGGCATGGTCACCATGGAAAACCATAACTTTGAGTATGCAGAATAATTGTCGATTAATTGTCGAAATTTGTCGGACAAAAACCAGAATTTGTCGGGACACCGTTTAGAAGATATAACGCATTGAAATTGTTTCTACAGCACGGTCACCGCTGGAGCTTGATAACCAGACCACTTAGCAAGGATCCGATTATTACAATTAAATGTCGTTTAATTGTCGACCCCGCATGCAAAAAATCTGAATTATCCGATGCGCCGTTCAAAAGATATAAGCTGGTTCTGGTGACCGTGCTAGAGAAATGCATTTCCCTGGCACGGTCACCGTTGGATCTCGATAACCACGGCACGTAGCGAGGATCTGATTGGTGGAAATAAATGTCGTTTAATTGTCGACCCCGCATGCAGAAATGCAGAATTTGTCGGCCTTTAGTTTGGAAGATATTAGCAAATACTTTTTTTATATGGGCCTATAGAACAGGAGCTAACTTACAATTATACCTAGTATACTTTCATAATATAAGAAAAGATTAAAAACTAAAAAGATTTTTAGTGTTTTTTTAAATTCTTAGCTTGAGTTTCTACTAGGTGATGCTGTTGCCGAATGACGGAGCACTACAACATCGAAATCCTTGTGATATGGTAATCAAGTGATAATGTGTTCGTTTTATCTGAATAAAATGCATAATGATAATAATTACGATCAAAAATAAGTAATTACAGTTCAATCCCATACAAAAATTGTGAGACTTTTATTTAAATAAAATGACAATACTTAAGTCTACCTACTGACAAAGTTCATATGTCAAAAGAAATATAAAGTACCTAACTTTAAAAAAAATATCATGCCCGCTGATCCGGCAATCTTTATGAAAGCTGACTTTGGAAAATCCTCATAGTCATTGAGGACGATATTGGTCCTGTTTAATTTTTTATGTATGAAGTACTTGTCCATCTCTCTTTCTCTCAAGAAAGGGAGATATACAATAACATAGTGTAATAAAATAACACAGGTATGTCCGCCCCTAAGTGACTTATGCCTACGTTATATAATGTTGAAACTTTATTTTAATATAACTCATTATTATTTTCTGAGAATTAATGTACCCAACATTTTATCTCTGTATAATTAATAAAATATTTATTAATTAATTAGATTTAAACAAAATTTTACTACAACACATCATTTTTAATTTTAGTTATTAAAGAAATTGACTGGGCCGATGGCGTAGCGGATAGTACCCCTGCCTGCTACGCCGAGGGTCGTGGGTTCGATCCCCACAAGACACAAATATTTGTTAAGTCATTTTCAGATATTTGTGTTTAGTCTGGGTGTTTCTATGTATATTATGTATTTATTTAAAAAAAAAAGTATATATGTATTAATATAAGCTATCTAGTTTCCATAGTACAAGCTTTGCTTAGTTTGGGACTAGATGGCGCTTTGTGAAATGTTCTGGCTATTTCAGTTCTGGTTCTCATGGCTATTCATACATGAAAAGTTAACCAGCCCCAATACCGGCCGATGAGCGTCTTTGCACGAATTCATCGATATCGCGGGACTATAATATCGGGCTGATATCGCCACAATATCGAGCCAACATTTTGGATGACGTCAAATAAGTTACTTATAAATTGTTTTACTTTGAAGACTTTCCGTCAGTGTGTGGGAGCGCCAGTGCCTTAACAGGCTTCTTCTGGGTGAGCTCGCTCCATCTTAGACTCTGTCTCTGTCCTATGACCTAGACTAGAGTCAAGAGCAAACCCATCATTAATAAAAAAAAAATATTCTTATATTGCACTTTTTTCAAAATACATTGTTCTGATTCGTATTCCACCTACGCCGATATTGTCCCGATAGTGGTGTTCTTTTTTATATCATGAAGTTTTTGTCCATCTTTCTTTTTACTTCATGAATATAAAACATATACCTACCGTCAACCTACCGATATTATCGTGTCGTTCGTTAGTCCCTAAAGTGCAAACACGGCCATTCCAGTGTTTCGATTCGATAATAATGGCAACACCGAATCTCCGAACTGTTGCTTGCATTTAAATATGGCTGTTGTACGACTCTTTTTCAAGTTTAAATTAAATAAGTTTGTGTTTTTAATGGTGCTACAGAAAGGTAAGTTATTATAATATCAGTATAACTTACAACTTGAAGTTTATACTGTACTTTACAGTTGGTGCCAAAAGGTAAATAAGAGCTGTTGAAGGTCTACATCAGGTGCTGCTGCAGACCCTCGATTCCTATATGCCTGCAAAAACGTCTCATCACGTTGAACAACTCTTTGTAAGACACTAATTTTTGTATCTCGTATAGTTTAGCTGGGCTGTTGATGATCTACATCAGCTGCTGCAGACCCTCGATAGCTCATAAAAGTGCCTATGTTTGTCTCTGGTAAACCAACTACCCCTGTAACAAATTTCTAAAGGATCGATTAGGCGGATGAGCCTTGATAAGGTTACAGACAGACAGACAGAGTTACTTTCCTTTTTATAATATTAAATGTTGCCATTTTATTAAATTAGGTAAGAATTAAAAAAAACACTAAAAATCTTTTTAGTTTTTAATCTTTTCTTATATTATGAAGGTATACTAGGTATAATTGTAAGTTAGCTCCTGTTCTATAGGCCCATACAAAAAAAGTATTTGCTAATATCTTCCAAACTAAAGGCCGACAAATTCTGCATTTCTGCATGCGGGGTCGACAATTAATCGACATTTATTTCTACCAATCAGATCCTCGCTACGTGCCGTGGTTATCGAGATCCAACGGTGACCGTGCCAGGGAAATGCATTTCTCTAGCACGGTCACCAGAACCAGCTTATATCTTTTGAACGGCGCATCGGATCATTCTGATTTTTTGCATGTGGGGTCGACAATTAAACGTCATTTATTTGCAATAATCGGATCCTTGCTAAGTGGTCTGGTTATCAAGATCCAGCGGTGACCGTGCTGTAGAAACGTTTCTCCAGCACGGTCACTTGCAATGCGTTATATCTTCTAAACGGCGTCCCGACAAATTCTGGTTTTTGTCCGACAAATTTCGACAATTATTTTGCATACTCAAAGTTATGGTTTTCCATGGTGACCATGCCAGGGAAATGCACACGCGTAAAGGTTCGAAAACTTTGCAGGCGTGATCAGACCATGAAACCAACTTTTTTAAGGAGGCCATGTTGGTAAACGAAAAAAATCAACCTTCCATACTAAATTCCCGATCAGCTGACTGATTTTCTTTGGAAACTAGCCAGACTTCCCAGACCAACTCCTAAACTGGTTCGAACAACCACACAAACTTCTCCGTGTGAGCCCTTGCTCCCCACTAATTAGTCTGGTGGAGGTTTCAAAGGCCCAGGGCTAAAATCGAAGAGTCAGGTCTTTAAAAAACACGATGACGTTTAGACGCGGACGACCCACCCACCACCTGATGGACAACAACTAACCATTGAATACCAAATTTTAAAACACTTCCCATGTTAGGTATACAATTTTCGAAAACTTCTAAGCGCGCTAACATTGTTAAGCTCGGGCAGGATTTGAACCGCCATTTGCATTACTAGCGGCGACGCCTCTTCCATCTGGGCTCGCAGCTCGTTCCTTGCCCGCGAATTTTGCAAGTGTATCTTAATGCCAGTAAAGAAAAAAAACAACAACTAACCAGGTTTCTTCCTAGTGTTGTCGTGTGTCTGCTCGTCGTCGCTGGTTGGCTCGGCTTGCGCGTTCCGCTTGCGCCACTCGTCATATCGCCCGCTGCGGAACGACGCCGGAACGCGGCCGCCGCTTTCCGTACGGATCATCTTACGACCGCCGTCCTGGGAATAACAATTAACATTATGTAAAATCACAACTATTTCGCGTATGTAGTAATTTAGCTATTGATTTCGTATCTTTAGTATTGTTTAAGTTACATCTTTTCATGTCGTTTCACGTTATAATAGTGAGAGGAGGGGTGCTACAAGATACAATTAATCACAATACGTATCGCGAATTTACGAGCGAAAGGAGCTCGTCATTTCACTATAACATTTATGTGTATAGCGAGCCTGTCATTTCACGTTAAAACAAAAAGAAATTACGTTCACGACCTTGTTCCACCAGCTGCCTTCTACCATCGGACATCCAGACGCACCGCCGGATGTACGGATGCCATTCCACCAATTCGGACTAAGCGCTTCCAGTCATCATTTATAATGCGCACTGCTAAAGAGTGGAACTCACTACCTGCGTCTGTGTTTCCAAACGCATACAACCCTAATCTATTCAAAGTAAGAGTAAACAGGCTTCTTCTGGGTGAGCTCGCTCCATCTTAGACTCTGTCTCTGTCCTATGACCTAGACTAGAGTCAAGAGCAAACCCATAATAAATAAAAAAAAAAATATAGCAAACTTGTTCTTTTACGCAATCCACATATGATGCACGCTAAGCAAGCTCGACATTTCACGTTAAAACAATAAATTAAACATCAAATTACATCAGCCTATAATGAAATAAGCCCATCATTTCAAGTTTTAATAAGTATGGAAAAGTATAAAACACTGAGTTTCTATGGAATCAAATATGCCTATGACCTATGAACTGACGCATCTTACAAATCGTCTATGAAATAATACATACCACGCCTATATCCCTTGCGGGGTAGGCAGAGCGTATACGGCCGTAAAAAGTACATTTGCGCCACGTCTGCCAAACATTTAGGGGCTATCAGAAAATTGTTGATCAGCATCACTATCACGACTACAGGTTGCCAGCCCATCGTCTATAATTGAAACACACGTAACCCTCGAGTCCCTTCTTACGACACCCACGGGAGAGAAATGGGGTGATGCTATTATAGCGGGTGACAGGAGTAATGCCGATAATGCCAATAATGAAAGGTTCCAGATGGAGTCGGGAAAAGGGTACCTACCCTGTCTGGCCGTGAGTTGTGGCCAGGAGACCCGTGTGGTCCCCCTGGATAGAATTGGAAGTTGTATATCGACGATGATATACTAATACCTCCTAACTGACAGTATGGGCCAAAACTCGTTTTTAATACCATTCGACATAGAATCCAATTTTGCATCGGCCTGCGGGAACTCCTAAGTGATTTTGTGAAAATTGGCGCCACAGTTCAACCGTGCGAATACCTCCTAAAATCACATTTGCAGCATGGCCGGAAATAATGCTGCTAATATATCCTAACTTGCAAAACAAAATTCTCCTAAGTTACGTTTTTTTTAATTTTGCTACCAATATCTCTTATCTACCATCAAACGCGTCTAACCTTGATCGCTGCCAGTGGCCATTCTTCGTTGTTTTTGTGATGAAAGTACACGATTTTTTCGTAGGTATAAAGTTTTGTGAAAGTGTTCACAAACAAAATACTAATACTTAGGTAATAAAACATATTGATTACCTACAACAACGTCAAGGGAAGATACGACTGGTAAGTTGTTTATGATGTGAATCCTTTTAAATGATAATACCTTGTGTTTTTTATTAAAAAAGAAGATCTTTTTGATGAGACTTTTTTTGTTTTACTAATTATATTTTACTTTATTTGTGTATTTAAACAACAGTTTCACTTACAAAATGCAATCTTACTTACAAAATAGTCTCTTGGGTTACCACCAGGGTGACCCAAGAGACCGGTTATCCAGGGGACATTTTACACCAAAAGCTATTTTTATTATGAAATGAAACTAATGAAAATGAAAATTCTGTCCTTGCTGACATATTAGATTATAATTCAATGAAAATAGAGAACAAAATTTATTAAAAAGTAAAAACTTACGATGTATTGCATGGTTTCCCAGCAGACTTACAATAAAAATACGTGTTCAGTCCTCCGGCCGCAGTCAAAATGGCCGAGCGAATCAGTATTTCACGCGATGACAACCTTGATCGTATGATTCTCAGAACTGTTTCTAATTGGTCTAACCCACGAATACTTCTATATACCCGCACTCATCAGGGGACGTAGGATGTGCCGAATAAGGCGGGACACTTTCCTTCGGATGTCTTTTTTTCAAATTACGGAAAAATATAACATGACAATATCTTTGCAAATTTCTAAAAAGGTGTTAAGGTTATATTTTAGTTAAAAGATGGTACTTTAGTGAAGATATTTTAAACCAGACCAGTTTATTTCTGAAGCTAGGGTTTTGGGGACACCCATGTTTTGTATGGAAAAGTATGGTTTTTTTTAAAATTATGGATGGGTTTGCTCTTGACTCTAGTCTAGGTCATAGGACAGAGACAGAGTCTAAGATGGAGCGAGCTCACCCAGAAGAAGCCTGTTCACTCTTACTTTGAAGAGATTAGGGTTGTTTGCGTTTGGAAACACAGACGCAGGTAGTGAGTTCCACTCTTTAGCAGTGCGCATTATAAATTATGACTGGAAGAGCTTAGTCCGAATTGGTGGAATGGCAACCAGTTATGGATGGTATCCGGCGGTGCGTCTGGATGTCCGATGGTAGAAGGGAGCTGGTGGAACAAGGTCGTGAAGCTCTTGAGCACACTCTCCGAAGTACAATCTGTAAAAAACCGACAAGCAGGCAACCTAGCGGCGATGTGCCAGGCTATGTAGCTTGGTCTCCACCAGTTTTATGTCGCCTATGAGCCTCTTGGCCCTGCGTTCCACCGAGTCAAGAGCGGCAAGTTGATATTTGGCTGAGCCATCCCGAAGGTGACTGCAATACTCCATGCAGGATCGGACTTGTGCTTTGTAAAGAGTTAAAAGCTGTCCAGGCGTAAAGTATCGCTTCACTCTATTCAGGATGCCTAGCTTCTTAGCCGCCGTTTGAGCCTTGTACTCGATGGTCGCGCCGAAGTTTAGATATGATGTCAACTCCATGCATTTGATGTCAGTGACAGGGACAGATGTACCCGGAAAAGTAGGTGTCCAGTCGAAAGGACTCCTTTGTGCAGTGAAAAGACACGCCTGTGTTTTGGTGGCGTTGAATGAGATGATATTGTCGTCGCCTCATTACGACGACGAGGACGATTACGTCCTCTGTGCGATGAAGGCATTCGGAGCGACAGGAAATAAGACACAACCGTATGCTAAGACGAACCTTTATTAACTAAGAATATATAGAAGTACATGCTAATCGTACGCTATACTATATCTAAGAGTGAGTGAGGTGCGTTACACACTACACCTCCCTCCTTAAAGAAAAAAAAAAACATTTCTATGCTAGTTTTTTTTTTTTTTTTTACTGGAACAAATTTTTTAATCATGTTTAATTACACGGACAAATTATACGTATAGTAACCAAATATTTTTGACAATAACAAAAATGTACATACTTTCATAAAAAAAAAAATTTCACAACCTTGTATATATGTAGAATTTTATAAACTTTATTTAAATATTTATTAAAAATGTATTTTACTTGCACATTGATATGACAAATAATAAATCTTTGAAAAAAAGGGAATTACATTAACAAAGGTGTACAAAATATATTAAATTCTTCAAATACTTTGTTATTGTTATACAGTTTTTGAGAATTGCTGAAACATTTTATTGAATAATATTGTGTCATCAATCGTTATTTTACTTAGTCCATAGATGGCGTTACTTATCTTGACGGAGGTATAATATTTTGTTAGTTTACAATCCACTTTAAATATATTGAAATTATAAATTATGTTAAATAGAATTAATTATTATTTTTCATAATATCATGAACATGAATAGTTATTTAATAGTAATAAGCGGAAATATTCTGTACCGGAAGTAACGTGACTGACTGCGCGGTTGGTCCGTCGATTCGATTGGCCTGTCGATGTCCCCACCTCGATGACGTTACCGCCACGAGGTGGGCGGGCTGATCGCGGAGGCAGTCGTATCTTATCTGGCTATCGAATAGCACGTAATTTAAGTGTCCTAAAAAATACTGTTGAAACTGAAGTGTTACTGAAGTGAAGTGTTTGTGTGGATTGACAATATAAAATGTAAGTAAAGTGAACTATTTCGTTATTATTTCTTAAAATAGAACCTGATTCCCAAAAATACTATAAAATCACCAATAAAATGCTAATGGAAATTAAACTTTAAATAAAATAGTAATTCTTAATCTTAAGTCTGAAAGTCAAGTTAATCCAACTTGTCAAATTCAGAAGTGGGATTATTTACCATAAAACATGCCCATTTTTTTTTCTTTTGTCTTCTCTCTTTTCTATTTTCGATATTTTTTTTTATGTACATATTGATATTATTTATATAACCATGTTCGGTTGTACATATTGAATACTTGACCAGGGCTACACTCTGGTAGTAATCAATGTGTGCAATATAATATAATATTAATTCATCTTTGATGTAATATTATTATATATATGGAGGAAATTAAATAATGTGCATGTATTTATTATCAAAATTTAAGTAGATGTAAAATGGCACGATAAAAAAAAAGTTATTCATGGTGTTTTTATGGTATGGACCTATGGGATTTTTAGGAGGTAAGATTTAGGGTAAAAAATTATAGGGATATTTATAAAAAGGGCCCTAAAAATTTCGTAATTTTTGAGCTAGGATGTCTAGTTTCTGAGATATTAGGTTTTAAAGTTTTAATTTTACGCTTCCATCGAAAATTCGTGCTTAAATCTATTTAAAATATTCACATTTAACAACGGAGGAATAATCAAGTTAATATATTATTTATTGCATGATATTTTTCAATATATTAACTATGGGACTTTACAGTTGAGTTTAAATTACATCACTTGTATTTCACTTAGTATCTTTTATTTTACAATAACTACAGCTTTATGTAAAGAAATTTGCTGACTGAACAGTAACCGCTGGCTATTTCCTCTAACATTTCAGGGACGGTGTCGAAGATTTGCAACGTGGACGGATCGCGACAGGTCCGGATAGTTTCATACTGCCGGGTGGCGATCGTGGCCGCAGTAGGACGAGACGTCGTGCAGATAGCAGGTTGCGTCGACGGTCACGTAGTGGAGTGAGCTGCCGATCACGTGGCCGGCCAAGTCGTTGCAACCAGGTCGAAGATCACAACGGTCACCCACCCCGCAGTAGGTCATCGCGTCGTAGGATGCAGTCTCCAGGCGTGCGCGGCAGGTCGCGCTCCCGGAGCAGGGCGAGTGCAGCAAGGCGTGAACGTCTAGATGAAGAGCTTCGTGACCGAGCGAGTCGTCGCAACCGAGAAGAACCTCGACCACGGAGCCGGAGCAGCCGACGTCGGGTCACTGGAGCTGGCCCAAGAGATGGCAATAAGCGGCAGTCCCGCAGCAGAAGCAGACATCTGCCGAGACGGTCAAGACGCAACTCTAGTGCCAGTGAGTCAAATGCTTTATCACAGTTAGTAGATATTTTAAAAACGATGAGCGGTTCAGAATCTTCTGATAAATTTGGTTCAATGCAAAATACTTTACCAGAATTTGACCCATCAAAAAAAGAACAAACGATGAAAATGTGGTTACACAAAGTTAATGAATGTGCTTCCATTTACAATTGGAGTGATAAAAAAATTGTTCATTATGCTTTGCCAAAGTTACGAGGTGTAGCACAAAGATGGTACGAAGGCCTGTCGTCTGTTCTTTTTTCTTGGGAAGAGTGGCAAGTGAAACTGCAAAACGCGTTTCCCTCAGAAGAGAACTATGGCCAAATGTTATCCGATATGCTGGCCAAGCGTGCTCGTTTTGCTGATTCACTTGAAGATTATTTTTACGAAAAGGTCACTTTAATAAATAGATGTGATATAAAAGGCAAACGAGCGGTAGAGTGCATACTGCATGGTATCGATGATAGATCTGTACGGTTGGGCGCAGAAGCAGCACAATTTAATGATCCCGACAAATTATTAACATATTTACGAAATGCAAGAGGTGTAAGGCAAAACGTAGACCGAAAAAACTTTAAAAATGCGCAATCAAAACCAGAATCACAAACACGGTTTCCAGTAAAATCAGTTATTAGGTGCTTCAATTGTAAGAAAGAAGGCCACGCAGTGTCTCAGTGTACACAACCGTTAAAAAAATGTAGTAAATGCGGGAAAGTAGGTCATGAAACTGAGGCTTGTCTTTCAAAAACCAATTCCACTAGCAAAACTGTTATGCGTGTCGCTCAAAATTTTGACTCTTTAGTGGATTTTTCAAACGTTGATGCTTCAGACAACAACATTTCGTCAATTACAAAGCCGGGTGACAAGTTTTTTAAACGTGTTGAGGTCAATGGATATCCTATAGATCGAGCTTTCATAGACTTCGGTAGTGAGTGTTCGATGATAAGGTTGTCAGTATGTCAAAATCTTGGTATACCATATACCACAAACAATTTGCCTGTACTTCAAGGTTTCGGTAAATCGATAGTTGATCCGGTTGGACAATCAAAAGTCCAGTTAAGTGTAGATGGAGTCGGTGCGGATGTCACGTTGATAGTAGTATCTGACAAGTACATGAAGGATCCAGTGATGGTTGGACAAAATTTCACTGAACAACCGCACGTTGATTATTCCAAATCAAAAGGTATTCTGAAATTTGTTGAAGTAGAGCCAGAGATAAATACAAATTACAAGATTAAAATGTTCTGTCAAAGTGACATCAAAATTTCTGGCTTGTCCGTAGTAGATTTCTATACAGACTCGAATTATGAAGGAGAAGTATTTGTCGAGGGTGGATTTCGTGTTCAGGGTGATATTCGGTATTCAGTGTCTTCAGGCATATATAGCATACGCGGTGGTGGTCTAGGTCAAATTGCTGTTAACTGTTTATCACCGAATGGTTTAGATCTAAAAAAAGGAATGTTGCTAGCTCGTGGTCGTATAGCTCATAAGGAAAGTGGTTTTCGGGTAATGAATGTTATCAACAGCAGCAGCGCTGGTTTTATTGATTCAATTACTGAATCCGATCTGCAGTTAGGTGAAGATTTGTCAGCTGAAGATAAAATGAAGCTTTTATGACTACTAAATAGATACAGGTCTTGTTTCGCATTCAATTTATCAGAGCTAGGAGTCTGTAAGATGGGTGAAATGTTAATAGATCTTCAAGATAGCGATCCGGTTGTATATAGGCCGTACCGACTTGCAATCAGCGAAAAGGGAAAAGTTCGAGATATAATTACAGAGCTTTTAGAAAACGATATTATTCGTTCTTCTACTTCACCATACGCAAGTCCCATTGTGCTTGTCAAGAAAAAGACGGGTGACTTGCGACTTTGCATTGACTACCGAGCATTAAATAAAAAAAACAATTAAGGAAAATTATCCGATGCCGCTAATTGATGATCAATTAGACCAACTTGCTGGCAGTCAATACTATACTACGTTGGACCTGGCAAACGGTTACTACCAAATTCCGATTCGAGAATGCGATAAGTTTAAAACGGGCTTTGTAACACCAGAGGGCCATTATGAGTTTAACAGAATGCCCTTTGGTCTTGCAAATGCCCCCGCGACATTTCAACGAATCATGAACCAAGTGCTAGGGTCTATGAGACATGGTGAAGCTCTAGTTTACCTGGACGACGTAATTATACCATCTTTAGATGTATCACAGGGTTTGTCAAGGCTCGAAACAGTATTAGATATATTTATGAATGCAGGACTTACACTTAAAATGTCCAAATGTTTCTTTTTCCGCAAGACCGTTGATTATTTAGGGTTCGAAGTATCTGCAGAAGGTATACGTCCAGGGTCTCGTAAGGTAGAGGCTGTCGAAAAATTTCCCACACCGAAATCTCAGCATAATGTGCGTCAATTTTTGGGTTTGACAAGTTTCTTCAGGCGCTTTGTGCCTGGGTTCTCAATAATAGCGAAACCTTTAACTCGATTATTAAAAAAAGATCTTCGGTGGGAATGGGGTACAGAACAAGAAACCGCTTTTAGAACCTTGCAACAAGAATTATCAAAAAAGCCCATTCTTGCCTTGTATGATCCACATGCTGAAATTGAATTGCATACGGACGCCTGCAAGGTGGGAGTTGCTGGCATCTTATAACAGAAGGATAAAAGCGGTAACTTGCGAGCTGTCGCCTACTTCAGTAGACAGACTACACCCGAAGAACAGAACTATTCGTCCTATGACCTAGAAACACTGGCCGTTGTAGCATCCCTCCAAAAATTCAGGGTATATTTAGTTGGCGTGAAATTCAAAATTTTAACAGATTGCAACTCCCTTAGGTCAACTTTTCAAAAACGCGATATGGTCCCAAGAGTAGCTAGGTGGTGGGAACAGATGCAGGAGTTTCATTTTGATATAGAGTATCGTCCAGGCAAATCTATGGCCCATGTTGATGCGCTTAGTCGCAATCCGATCGTTGATGATTCTTCGCAGTCTTGCAATGTTTTGGCGGTAAATGAATCTAGTTGGTTGACGACCGTTCAAAATTCTGATGATGAAATCCAAAAGATTATCAAAATTCTTCAAGATCCAACTCTAGAAAACGTTGCTGATATAAAGTCTAATTTTAAATTGAAAAACGGAAAGTTGTACCGGTCTACTGCTGAAGGTGACAGGTGGGTGGTTCCCAAAGGAGTGAGGTGGCAAATCGTCAAACAAAATCATGACGACATTGGCCATTTTTCCACAGATAAGACCTTGGAAAAAGTGAAGTCATTGTATTGGTTCCCGAAACTGCGAAAATTTGTTAAGAAATATGTCGGTTCATGTTTAGAGTGTGCTTACTCAAAGGCTTCAGGCGGAAAAAAACCGGGATATTTACATCCTATAGAAAAAAATAACGTCCCTTTTGATACTGTTCATACAGATCATGTCGGCCCGTTTGTTCGAAGTAGTAGGGGCAACATGTTTATACTTGTACTCATAGACGCTTTCACTCGTTATCTTTATGTGAAACCAGTACGCGATACAAAAACTAGCACGACGATTAGAGTTTTACGTGAGTATTTCGGCACATTTAGCGTACCACGTAGGCTTATATCGGATAGGGGAACTTCGTTCACAAGTGACGCTTTTAAACGCTTTATGCAAGAGAAAGGGATTAAACATATCCTTAACGCGGTTTCTACACCCAGAGCCAACGGACAGGTGGAACGTTATAACAAAACTATTGTAGAGTCTTTAACCGCTAAAACTGTTGGGTGTGCGGAAAATAAATGGGACGACCACCTGTTTGATGTGCAATGGGGAATCAACAATACATTTAATAAGGGCATAAATCGAACCCCAGCCGAGGCTCTTTTTGGTATTCGTCTTACTGGACCTAGTGAAAATAGAATAGTTACGGAGATAATAGAGGACGTAACCGATTTGGGATCAGTACCGGATCTAAACTTAATAAGAGAAAACGTATCTGCTCATACAAAAACTACTCAGGAAGCCCAAAAAAATGTTTATGACAAAAAACGATGCAAACCTCATAATTATAAAATAGGTGATTTAGTAAGAATAGAGAGACAAGTACCTGCAACAGGACAAAGTAAAAAACTCGTTCCAAAGTACCAAGGCCCTTACAAAATTGTCAAAATATATGATCATGATCGATACCAGGTTGAGGATACACCTCTAACACAGAAAAGTGGTAGGAGATATTCAACTGTTGTGGCTGTTGATAAAATTAAACCTTGGTTGAATTTCTCCAGGCCTCATGATTCTAGCTCTAGTGGAGAAGAGATATAAGATACTAATCAAATAAGTAGAATTAATTGTATATATATTTCTATTTGTTTAAATGAATATTAGTAATTGATTAATTTGAACAATATTTGTTTAAATATAATGATTATGAAGTTGTTATTTCAGTATAATATGGCACTAAGGACATCGGGGCCTGGGGCTTGCGATATTAGTCCACAGGGGGATTGTTATCGCTGGCAACCAGGACATTGGGGCCTGTTGCCAATATTTTAATAACTTTGTCAATGGCACTAAGGACATCGGGGCCTGGGGCTTACGATGTTAATCTACATGATGATTGGTATCGTTAGCAACCAGGACATTGGGGCCTGTTGCCAATAGTAAGTTGATTTTGTAAATGGCACTAAGGACATCGGGGCCTGGGGCTTGCGATATTAATCCACAGGGGGATTGTTATCGTTAGCAACCAGGACATTGGGGCCTGTTGCAAATAGTTAGTTGACTTCGTAAATGGCACGAAGGACATCGGGGCCTGGGGCTTGCGATATTAATCCTAAATGTTTTGCACGGGGATTGTTATCGTTAGCAACCAGGACATTGGCGCTTGTTGTCAATAAATTTTAATTTAGCATAAAGTGATTCACAAAAAAATAAAATAAATTATTGTTGATTATTGCCTAAATGGATCTCAATAGTAGCTATTGTGATCTTCAAAATAACGATTGATGATTTATATTCTTACTTTTTCGGTTCAATGTAATAAATCGAACGAGGGCGCTCGAAATTTTGGATGGCCGACTGTCATCAATCGTTATTTTACTTAGTCCATAGATGGCGTTACTTATCTTGACGGAGGTATAATATTTTGTTAGTTTACAATCCACTTTAAATATATTGAAATTATAAATTATGTTAAATAGAATTAATTATTATTTTTCATAATATCATGAACATGAATAGTTATTTAATAGTAATAAGCGGAAATATTCTGTACCGGAAGTAACGTGACTGACTGCGCGGTTGGTCCGTCGATTCGATTGGCCTGTCGATGTCCCCACCTCGATGACGTTACCGCCACGAGGTGGGCGGGCTGATCGCGGAGGCAGTCGTATCTTATCTGGCTATCGAATAGCACGTAATTTAAGTGTCCTAAAAAATACTGTTGAAACTGAAGTGTTACTGAAGTGAAGTGTTTGTGTGGATTGACAATATAAAATGTAAGTAAAGTGAACTATTTCGTTATTATTTCTTAAAATAGAACCTGATTCCCAAAAATACTATAAAATCACCAATAAAATGCTAATGGAAATTAAACTTTAAATAAAATAGTAATTCTTAATCTTAAGTCTGAAAGTCAAGTTAATCCAACTTGTCAATTGTTACAAAATCAGTTTTGAAGGTAAACAATTAATTTCGAAAGGAAATAACCGTTTAAATCCTTAAATCAAAAATCTTAGTCTCGTCAAAACGAAACTAAAAACCATGAAAATGCTGTTAAGTATAACGTATGCAACAATGAATTTAATTTATATTTATTTATTAAGTGGCTGATTTGATAACTGAATGTATTCTTTATCTAATACTTAAATATACATAGCAATCAAAAATATTTTCATTTATTTATTATCTACTTAATATACTTAAGGTCTAGGTAGACGGGTCTATTTAACATAAGCATGACATCAAAATTTCATATTTATTTGAAAATTACTTGGATTTCATGTTGAGTATGTTATATAAGTACTAGTTAGGCACATAAATATCATGAAAGTTCAAGTTAGTTATATAAAATCATTTCATAATGGTAATTATTCTAAACTGACGTTATGATTCGTATCACAAAAATATTCCATCTTTCATTCTACACTTATTTTCAATTCATCTACACACTGTATTCAGGATCCTGTTCTTATCTACATATACACTTCATTGTATTTCAACATCACATTTCTATTTTCATCATTTTTAAACATCAATCTTACATTTTCATCATATACTTATTTATTTTTCATTTTATCGTCATATATTTATTTTGTCATTTTATCGGTATATATTTATTTTGTCATTTTATCGGTACATTATAAACCCTTCGGGTATTTAACCATTTGGGATGGCCAGTCCCAATACACATTATTGTTATTTATTATTAAGGTACATTATACATGAGTCGACTCTACACGTACTTTGCGTGTTTATTATTAAAATTATTTATATGAATGTAGACAATTTAGTGCCTATCATTGTAGTGCGCACTACTTTATTAACATAGGACCAAGGTTTAAGACTTTTAATTATCTCCAACAGTTTAAAACATTGACTGAAGGATCGGTCTCTATTAGGGTCACGATTTAAGACAACCAATATCCCCAACTATCTTCACAGAGGAAAACTCGTTCGCACCATGATCAGATGAAGGGTCGGATCCCTATTGTACCTTATTATGTGTACCGATATTTTATTAGTTTCTTCCACTTTCATCTCTCATTTTTAAAATCCTTCCAAAACCGAATTTAAACAATATCAACTCATCTAATTTGAATTCTTTAGTTTAAATAATATGATTTTACTGTTGGGTGATCAGTCCAGAGTTTGTCAATATTATTGTAACCAAGTAATCCCATTCAATACTTATAAACTTTGCTTGCAAACCATACACAAAATTGTTTACTTTAGATCATGCTAAATAAACTAGCTTTAAGCTCATTTTCTAACCAATACTCAACAATCTATTGTAAATGTAACTAATTGTACTCATGTTTGGCAACAAAAAGGTATTTAATACATTTACATACAGTTCATTACAAAAATACATTCCTGGATCCAGACACGTAACTAATTGAATTCTTAAGATCACAAAAAGATGTTTAATACGCGCCGAATACCTTACATTAAAAAATACCATACCTTATCTGTTTTATACATGCTGTATAAATACTTAGTCAATTATCAGTATTACTCGTTTAAGTCAAAATATTCGTCATGATAAGTTTAGGAATTACATTCCTCTACATTACATTCCCAGATACAAAAAAAAAGATATCTAAATTCCTAATAATATTTTAAAGACCAAGTTTTTTTTTTTTTTTAAGTTCGATTATTTCATCACTTTACTAGCACGAAGCTAAACAAACATCCTTATCTACTTACAATATTTGACTTACTTTTAATTCGAATGTACTGTCAATATTACAAATAAAATATGTTTCCAACATAAGTAATTTCTATTTCAAAGTTATGATACCTAGCTAATTTGTTTCATTCATTAAACAGATCTACTGATTAACTACGTACAAATATACATTCTTAAAATGTTATGAAAAGATGAGTTTAGTCAGCTCAGCATAGGTACGTTATATGTCGAAGGTATCTATGTGCGTAATATATTTATGCATAGGTAGCTATGTTTAATACGTGACATCACACCTGTTGCACATACGGGGTATACAGAATGTTTGAAAACATATATCTAATAAAATTTTGTTAAATCACCAGTGAAAATTTATATTATGTGCAGGTTTATTTTGACAGAATATGATAAAAAGTATTTTTTGTTAAATTATGTTTTCTTATTGTGATTAAAAACTTAGCATATAACATAGTGAATACAATCGGTATAGGTAAGTACTTAATTTAGGTCAGAAGGCTATTTAAAAGAAGTTCACATTCTTTGTAATACAATACGAAGAATCATTCCTTGAAGTCTGTAATTATAAACCTTGTTGATTTGCAGCTCTATCTTGAAAGTAAATTATTTGTAATGCATGTTAGAAAAACATGATTTTAGGTAAATCTAAGTACCTATAACTATTGTTGCTATCTGACATTTAATTAATACATATTTGTTGAAACCTTAGTACACGGCTACAACAATAGTTGGACAAATAAAAATACATATTACGGCGAAAACAAATTGAAGGTTAATAATAACAAAAAATGTTTTCAATTCTAAATGTGGTTTAAAATAAAATAATTAAATATACATAACATGAAAGTACATAAGCAAGCAGCTGCTTAAACTAAATCTTGTGGTAGTTTTTTTTTTTATACATTTGCTGGACACAGATAGGAAACATTTGGACTCGGCATACGAATCGAATTGATGACCAAATTATTATGAAGTACTTACGTAAGTTTATACAAAAAGGTTAATTAGTACATTGTCTCTTTTATCTAGATTTTGACACTTACATGGTTACCTAAAGCCAACCGTAATATAATGAAAAGTTATGCATGACTGTAGGGATAACATACAAAAGAATTGGAATAAATATTAACTGCGTTTAGAAAGAATACCTAAACAAAAGTATTGAAAACATATTTCTATTCAATAAAATAAAATTTAAGCATTTCGTCATCATCACTTCTGTACGTACTTACTTAGGTAGATACATTTTTGCTCGGCAAGTCTAATTTGATGACTATGCAACTGTCGACATCAGCGCATCGCATAATGTGACACGAGGCTTGACAGAGACAAATACTGGTTATAAGAAAGAGAAAACAACTAATTTAGTAGGTATTTTACATTCCATATTTAAAAAAAAAAAATGACTGGGTTTCAAATGTTAGTAAAGTTATTCTAAAAATCTATCGAGATATGTTTCTATAGGTCCATTTAAAACAGAATTATTTGACACCTTTCTTTGCACATTACAATCAAGAAAATTATTCTTTATTTCATAAAATAGTCATTTACATAACATATAAATATCTTACTACCAAAATTTTGCTATTCATGTTCAGAACACTACGTACCGTACGTACGTACAACCAGATAACTAATATTATAAACTCAAGGGTCCATTTAAAACTATTTTAAAATTTGGTAAATATGTTGTGAATAAGTATATTTCCTAGATACTTTATTATGATCTTTTGTTAAAATCTTCTAAATAAACCCGTTCAACCTTACCTTATTTGCTACGTAATAATATACTAGAAAACTATGCAAGATACTATGTCACGAAAGTAGGAAAAAATTACTTAGTTTTAGAAAGTCATCTGAACCATTATTTTATTGTAAAGTATTATTTATTTATTTTTTACTTTCGAAAACCAAATTTAAATACTTTAGAAAAATACCTTTTTAAAGGTTTTAACGTTAAATTTTTAAGTACATATACTACTTTTATAAGACGGAGGCGAACAAAAAAGTACAAGCGTGAAATAACTGGCACTTTAGAAAAACGAAACGTTAACATTTGTTAATATTTTTTCAATATCTTAGTACTTACTACGTTCGGTAACCTTAGTCTTATAAACAGTTTTACTTAATTATACTTACTTCATAGGGAAAGAATATATTTTTGGACGACGCGCTGCAGTCGCGTTATCCATATCTCCTATTTTAAAATAATAATACATTTAATGTTACAAAAGATAACCAACGTAAAAAATACCTTAACTAAAATCATCCTGAAGTCACCTCTTCAGCTGGGTAGAGTGCTCACTGTTACTGATGTTAAAAATGTCCATTCTTGTTAAAAACCATCTCAATGTCCTTCTGTAAAACCAACTTCTTGCTGTCGTAACTCCGCATACCTATCTAAAACCGCAGTCGAAACCGAATATTTACCGTATCACTTTTTTTTTATACGCACTCTCTCCCCTAATGCACTACCATCTGGCATCTACGTGTCATCATCTGGACACCAACATTTCACCCAGCGCCCTGCGACACATCCTTCCATCCAGGACTCCAACAACTCCCGGCTCCTGGCAGCTGTACTCATCTTCTAAGCAAGATATAGTAAATAGACTCCACCACTCTCTGCTCCGGTACATCCATCTTTACTACGATCTTAAGTTATAAATAACCCATTTGATGCGGCGACGGCGGCTACTCTATTTTTTTTTTTTATCATCACATCAAACTCCATCTTTTTGTATCCTCGTAATTCTTGAAACCTTTATCTGCTTTTGTCCTTTAATAATTACGAGTAAGAATAGGCTTCAGCATAAATATATTCTTCAAAAATCCGATTATTCCCGTAATCACATCACAAGTTATTTAGTGCACTTGTGCATTTTGAAATCAGTGACCTAATTTAATTTAATTTTAATTTTATTCTTTGCCATATAAGAATTTGCACATTGTCCATAGTTTAAAAGTCCAAAAATAATCAATTTAATTGTCCGTTAAAATCACAACACGTATCTCAAATTTCACACGCGTTGCTCAAAGCTGCCTATAAGGCAGCCCTGGCAGTGTCGCCATGCGATGAAGGCATTCGGAGCGACAGGAAATAAGACACAACCGTATGCTAAGACGAACCTTTATTAACTAAGAATATATAGAAGTACATGCTAATCGTACGCTATACTATATCTAAGAGTGAGTGAGGTGCGTTACACACTACACTGGGTAACCATTCTTTTTCGTTTAAATTGATGTAAATTCAACTAAATAAATATTTTAGTATTGTCGTTTTACTCTGTTATTATCAATAGAAATGTAAAATTATCAACTTAATACACAGTTTTCGAATAATGGAAGTAAGAGCACTCGGGACGGGTGTTGAACAAAAAATAGTTGATTGACCAGGTACTTAACCAAACTAAGATGTTCATTTGTAAAAAAATTCGGATTGGGAATGCTGTGATTATAATCATAAAATAATTATCGTTTCTGATTGTTTAACAAACAACTTTAAGTTTTTTGGGCTCATGAGTAATAAATATTTCTATAATTGAATTGATGTTTGATTTCATAAAACCTTCTAAATTCATTATTAAATGAATTTGAAGTGGACACCGATAAAACGAATAACTCCTATCTAACATTAACTTGGAAACGGATTGTCTTAAGATAAAATCAATGTCGGGACCAAATTTGTCTTAAATTTTAAATAAATATTGCAGCACTTTACTTTTTCATAAAAATAAAAAGTAAAAATAAAACGTTTTTTTCGCCTCCTGTAAAATTTGGTTTTTGCTAGTTAGGAGGTATTAGTATATCATCGTCGATATATTGTGTTGTGCGGTGAAACACTTTGATACCGCGTTTCAGGCTCTTTGTTCTGTCACGTGGCGCCATCTTGCAGATATTTTTGAACTTCTGTTGCGTCTTGCTTGTGAACCACTTGAGTGAGCTTCTTGCAGCAGCTCCCAGAGGTCGCTACACTATTCAAAGCCGACATCATACGGCAAAAATAATCAATAAAATAAAATTTTCTTTCTCTTTTCGTGTGGGACACCGAGTCGTCCAACGACACGATGAACCCTGGTGTCAGAGTTTTTCAACCGCCTACTACTAGTAGTAAGTAGTAAATAAAATTCAAATATTCTCTCACCGGATCAACGTGCACCATCTTCTTCCGCTTCCGGTCCCAGCGCAGCATGTTCTTCCTCTGCCGCGCCGCCTCCCCGCTGTCCGCGCCCATGTCTAGTTGCGCGCCCGCAGCGCCCTGATTGAAGTTCACCGCCATACTGAAACAACATACATACATACATAAATCACGCCTCTTTCCCGGAGGGGTAGGCAGGGACTACTTCCTTCCACTTACTACGATCCTGGCATACTTCTTTCGCCTTCTCCACATTCATCAATCTCTTCATGCATGCTCGTCGGTTTAGGGTACTCTTGACCTGACCTTTCTTTAGCACGTCCCCGATTTGATCGAGGTACGTTCGTCGAGGTCTTCCCCTTCCGACGTTCCCATCCACACTTGCCAAATACACCTGTTTCATTAATCTTCTTTCATTCATCCTCTCTACATGACCAAACCATCTAAGCATACCCTTTTCTACACATAAAAGAAGACATAGTGACTGCACTATGTCTTCTTTTATACCACAACGTTCCCTTATCACGCTATTCCTTATCCTGTCACTCAATTTTACGTCAATCATACTTCTTAACGCTCTCATTTGTACTGCATTTATTCTACTTTCATGCTT
The DNA here is from genome assembly GCA_027580185.1 of Tuta absoluta. NCBI lineage: Eukaryota > Metazoa > Arthropoda > Insecta > Lepidoptera > Gelechiidae > Tuta > Tuta absoluta. Next base: position 6,075,697 of record JAQAHW010000004.1, read on the forward strand.
TTTCTGCCATACCCAACTTTCACTCCCATACATAAGTGTCGAAACTAAAACCCCTCTATGCACAGCCAGACGAGCCTTATCAGAGACTTTCTGGCTGTTCATAAAAGCGTACAAACAAACAAACAACGAAATATACAGGGTGTTTTACTAGTGACTTCTTTTCTTTTTCGTGCGGGACATCGAGTCCCGAGCCGTTTGATGCCGGCTCCGAATAACATCACCCCATTTTTTTCCCAAAGGGGTAGTAAGAGGCGACTAAGGGAATCGAGGGTGTGTATTGCAATTTCAGGCGATGGGCTGAAAAGTTGTCACTATGGCGATACACAAATTTCCGAATGACCCTCAAACGTTTGTCAGACGTGGATTAAATGTCTAAAATAGTTATTTGATATAGCACGTTCACACCATGCACCTGCTCCTGCCGCTGTCGAGAATATTTCTCGAAATAATTCCGCGGAAGTATCAACGCGAGTGCGTCTTCGCACACTGCCGTCATACTCTTCTCGCACCAATACGAGTGAGCGAGAAGGCAATACGTGGAATACTAGCACTCGCGCACAAAAAGCCGACACTCGAGGGAGTAGCAGCGCGAGTAGCCTGTTTACATGCTCGCGCTGCCCACTTCCCTTACTATTTCCCTGCCCATATTGGCATTGTGTGCACATGCTATTAAAGATACAAAATACCACGTTACCCAGCTTCCGTATGTTGGTCGCTAGCGAAGTGCGATATGTAGTTCTCATCGCGAACTATTTCTTTCTTCTTTTTCTTTAAACTATTACTCTTTTGTGGTTCGTCATTTTCAACTAAAACTCCTTCTGCCTGTAAAAAGATATAACCGTTAAATATTATGTAGTTTTAAAATGTTATCATTTTCATACAGGAGGAAACTTGTCTTTAGCTAAAACTTATTGTATTATTAGTTTTTGCACAATTCTGTATAATAGCCGTGCTTCTCATACAAATTTTTATCACTTTCTCTTACAGGGTGTAAGGGACAGCCATCTGAATACTGATAGTGTGCATTCATACCATGAAACTGAACAACTTCCCATAAATAAATATTTCAGAAACAATAAAAAAAAATCTTCTCGAAAAATTTAGATTTTGTATGGGAAGTCGTTTTTTTTTGACGTTTCCTGACATATGTTTCTAGGGGAAAGTTGTTCAGTTTCATTGTCTCAGAAGGTTTCAGAAGAAAGGAGACCAGAAATCTAGCTGTCAGTTGTTACCTTAAGTTTTTTATTGTCCCTAGTTTTTTGTACAGTCTTTCCATGCGCTTGTTTCTTCGCTTTCATTGCTAAATACATCGGTGAGTCGTTCTTAGCAGATAACTCCAATATAGTCTGAAACAACGAATAACAATGGCTGAGTATAAAAATAATGCCATAGCTACATAACAATACTACTTATGTCACGCTTATATCCCTTGCGGAGTAGGTAGAGCGTAAACGGCCGTAAATAACGAACATTACAGCCACGTCTGTAAAAAATTGAGGATTATTCAAAAAACTGCTAGTTATATACTTTCCTCTCTAGAACGGCTGTTACAACGTACCCCTTTAGGGTGGTAGTTCTTGGTACACTGCACGAAGGTCATTGACAGCTTCATCTCCTTCGTTCACCAAGTAATGATGAGTTAGAACTGGTGGTAATATAGTTAGATAACTGTTACAACTTACCCCTCTAGCACGGTTGTTACAACTTACCCCTTTAGGATGGTAGTTCTTGATCTGCTGAACGAAGTCATTGACCGCTTCGTCTCCTTCGTTCACCAAGTAATGATGAGTTAGAACTGGTGGTAATATAGTTAGATAACTGTTACAACTTACCCCTCTAGCACGGTTGTTACAACTTACCCCTTTAGGATGGTAGTTCTTGATCTGCTGAACGAAGTCATTGACCGCTTCGTCTCCTTCGTTCACCAAGTAATGATGAGTTAGAACTGGTGGTAATATAGTTAGATAACTGTTACAACTTACCCCTCTAGCACGGTTGTTACAACTTACCCCTTTAGGATGGTAGTTCTTGATCTGCTGAACGAAGTCATTGACCGCTTCGTCTTCTTCGTTCACCAAGTATGGATGGGTTAGAACTGGTCGTCATATAGGTAACTGTTACAAATACTCCTCTAGAACGGTTGTTACAACTTACCCCTTTGGGATGGTAGTTCTTGATCTGTTGAACGAAGTCATTGACAGCTTCGTCTCCTTCGTTCACCAAGTATGGATGAGTTAGAACTGGCAGTGATATAGTTTTGGCTCGTTTGTTTGCTTCGGCGGAAGCCGGCTCGCGCCATTTCACGTACTGCTGCCAGCCACGGCCACATACGCGGGCTGCGTCTTCCTAGAATAGTAAATTTAATTAAATAGCTACAAACATACATATAAGACGCCTATATCCCTTGAGGTGTAGGCAAAGCGTAAACGGTCGCAAAACTAACATTTACGTCATGTCTGAGAAAATTTTGAGTCATTCAGAAAATTATGTAGTTATCTGGTTGTAAGCCCTTTGTCTAAAATTACAATTCCTAATCCATTGGTCGCCTTTTACGAAACCTACAGGAAAGAAGCCTTTTACTGCGTGATGCTATTCTAAGCAATAATAATTTAATAAAATAGAAAATAACTACTACTGCCGAGATGTTGAAGGCATGCTTAGAAACACGCACAAAGAACGTATATTATTAGCAGGGAACCAAATATAACTTAGAAGGTAATTTACTACTAGTGCGCCACATCATTCTACAAAAATGCCGCGCCGAGTAAATATGGGTAAAGATAGGATGATGATAACAATATTTGTTGGCCACGAACATTATAGTCTACCGACCGCAGCCGTATGCCTGAGACATCCAGGGAAATATAAAATGTGACCTCCGAATTACGTGTAAAATAATAAATAATGTTAATGTGGTGTGCACGTTCACACCATGCACCTGCTCCTGCTCCTGCCGCTGTCGTGAATATTGCTCGAAATACTTCCGCGGAAGTATCAATGCGAGTGAGTGTTCACACACTGCCGTCATACTCTTCTCGCGTCAATACGAGTGAGCGAGATACCAATACATTCCGTTCTCGTTCGTGCTGCCGTTCCTTTGACTCGCGCACGAAAAGACTACAATCGAGGGAGCACGGGAAGTGGCAGCGGCATGACGAGTAGCAGCGCGAGTAACCTGTTTACATACTCACCCTGCCCATATTGGCATTCAGTGACATTACAAATACACTTACAATCTCATTGTAGTCCCGTTCCCAAGTCACGACATCTTGATGTCTGAGCTCTAGGGCAGCAGTGGGCACCGCCCCCCACACCCCGCTCGGACAGGCCGCGCCCCGCTCTGCTACCTAGAAAGAAAGAAAGAAAAAATATATATTTCAGTCACACAATAACAAGCAAATAAAACATAAGCGTAAGCACTTAAGCCGTTCAATGCCAGCTTAGAATAGAATCACCCCAATAGAGACCGTCGGTGTCGTAAAAAGCGACTGAGGTATTAATTCATCCAGGGAATGGGCAGCACTGTGAAACAAAATCTTGCTCTGCGCTCGCCAATCCGCTTGTCAAGCGTGGTAAGTTTGGCAATACTCCCCAATAGCCCATGTCCAGAAGTGGACTGTTAATGTAATGTTTTGAAAGATTAAATAATTATCATGTTGTATAATTATGGACTTATGAAAAAGGCGGAAGAAAGAAACAACCGGCGATTACTCCACCGACGAGAGCAATGGGCTCTTAAATACATATAAGAAGAATGTTTAGGAATTGGTCTTATAGCCTCTTATCTAATACATACATATTACACATTGAAGTAGGCAGAGCGAAAACGGCCGTAAATAACGGTCATTTACACCTCATCTGACAAATATTTGAGGGTCATTCAGAAGATATCACAATAGTGACAGGTAAAATCAGGGATAAGTTTGATCAGTTGTATAATACTGGGAGAATGTTGTTAATGTAAACAGTCAGCTTTAAAAAAAAAACTGACTAATATTTGAGGGCCGTTTCAGAAAAATCGTGTATCTTTACAGTGACAGGTGGTCAGCCTGTCGCCTAAAATTGAAATACAAATGAAACTCTTTTGATCGTCTCTTACGACACCCGCAGGAAAAAAATTAGGTGATGCTATTCTAAGCCGGCATTACACGGCGAATAAATCTAATAATGATAACTTGAATACCTCTGCTGGGGACTTCAACTCAGCTCCCAGGAACAATTGCAGGTCGAGTAAATGCGCGATGTCTTCGGCGGATATGAGCGAGAAAGCGCGCCCGGCCCGACCCGCGCGGGCACTTCTACCTGAAAAACAGAAAAATTATAAAACAACAATTGTACATTCGGTTGTCGCACATAAGGTACCAGGGGTAATCTAAAAGAACTGAATTATTTTTGTCCCCAGCAATATTTTTGTCTTGACATGAATATGTATTAGTAGAAAATGACTTCCTTTATGAGAATAAGTTAATATTTTTATTATGTATTAACTGGGGATAAAAATAATCCAGTTCTTTTGGAGTAGCCCTGGTACCTTATGTGCTATAACCGACTGTACATTCTTCACGCACGAAGAAAGACCAATTACTAACGAGGGTGTCGCAGCTGAAGCACTCAATACGCACGAGTTAGGAATCGTTCTTTCATACAGGTGATAGATAGCGCTTACACTACACCTACAATGAAAAATAAACAACTATGGGCCGTCGTGGCATTAATTTGAGATTTATTTGAGGAATTCAATAAACCGCAAATTAATGCCACGGCTAACGAAAAATCAAAAGCATATTCGCGCCTTAGAGTAAATGCCATAAATCAATTCAAGTCTTCCAATCTGCCTGTATAAAGGACACTATGGTTTATTATGCACTCACAGTGTATTCATAAATGAAAATAAGAAACTGAACAAGCATAATAAATGAAAATTTTAAAAATCATGACTGCTTTCTGAGATAAAGCCTAGCCTACGACACTCGGGATAATGTAAAGATTCTTCCGATACAATTTCCATTCGAATCTGTTCAGTGGTTAACGTGTTGTAATACTTTAATGAATCGCACATAGCTACATACATGAACTCTAAAAATATTACACTCTTTTGTTTGTTGGACAGCGTGTGACAAATTAAAGCGCCCATCGGGACTTCAACCCGGGAGCGTGAGCCCACTGCCCTGCCAACTGGCTACCGGCACCTCGACTGACACTTCCAAATTTTCAATCTCTTGGTACTCGTCTCGAAGTTTCCAAAACCTACCAACTCTATGTACAAACAGCTTGGGCGTAGCCGGGAAGTTGTAATTGATGACTGTGTCTAAGGCAGGCAGGTCCAATCCACGCGCCGCCACGTCCGTCACCAATAGCACTGAGCACTTCTTGTTTGCGAACCGACCGAGTGCGATCTTACGAGCCGACGGGTCTAGCCCAGAATAGGCATAAGTCGATGTTATTCCTGCTCTTTGTAGGATCTGAAATATGATAAAGAGAAGTTAGAATAAGACAGACTTCTTGTGTTGGGTCTTTTCAACCGGTCACAAATGGTCCAATTCGCAGAATCTAGGCGACGCTAAGTGGGTGCTCTAAATGGAGTAAAGTTAGTATTAGTATCTTGGAACGTGACCCCGCCATTGTGCCCCGTCATCAACATCATAGACGTCGTTGTTGCTTACTTAGAACCACTTTCAATTCTACGGACTGGACCATCTGCAGACCGGACCATTTGCGGATCGGACCATTTGCGAACTGGACATATTGCAAATATTTAGATGTGATATATTGGACATAATACGTCCGACCTCTTTGAACCATTTTAATCTTCAAGTGCTGTAGGTCACATCATGTCGCAGTGTGATTTTTTAGAAGATAGAATATTTTCAGTCAAGATATATATATAATACATTCCAAAGGTCTTACCAAATGTAAATGTTCTACATGATGTTTCGTAGCAACAAACACTACAGCTTGCGGGGTCCTATCAGTCAATACTTTGTCCAGCAACAGCAAAAGTGCAGCTGTTTTCAATTCAGCTCTAACTGCGATCCATCCCAGCCACAGAGTATCAGGTAGTTTCCAGTCGACATCCAATCTGATCAGCATGGGTTCAGAAAGACCTGCTCTTGCAAACTCCACTAACATTTTTGGCAAAGTAGCAGAGAAAAGTAAGGTCTGCCGACTTGATGGTAATCTTGCCACAATCTCCTGCAGCTGTTCTCCAAAACCCAGCTCGAATAATCGGTCAGCTTCATCAAACACTACAACCTCTGGAAATATTTATAATAACAGTTAATTTACAAAAACAAAATGTAAATTGTGAATATTAGATTAATTTAACCTTTTGCCCAGATGGACCATTGACTTAAAGTGCGTTGGTAGCGACTAGATGGCGAAAATGGGAGATTGTGCCTAATGGCATACACTGTGGGACGCCTACGTCCAGCAGTGGGCTGCTATAGGCCGATGAAATAATGTTGATTTTACAAATAAATTTTTTAGAAAATATCAGTACAAGTATAGGCTACTAAATAGTACTTTACATATAGATATAGTTATATTTTATAAAGTAACATACTTATGTTATCAAGCTTCAAGCTCATCTCTATGCAGATGTGTAGGAATCTTCCTGGTGTGGCAACAATAATGTCCGGAGTTGTTCCAGACATAGTGCTAAACTGTTGTTCAATAGATTCACCTCCGAGGATAGCCGCTGATGATAAGCCAGTGAACTTGCCTAGTTCCCGCACAAACCTCAGTGTCTGAGGAATTGATTTCAACAAATATTTTAATCAAGATTTGCAAAAAAAAAAATTACATTAATTGTAAGAGGCACAGAAGATTTTTATTATGTTGGGTTTAAGTTAATCAGATCAATTATCACACAAAAATTATAAGGTATCTTACAACTTGGTCATCACAGAATGAATTGGCTGACCGAAACTCCACAAAATATAACCAATTTTGCTAGATGGTGAGATGCAGAGACAATTTGAATCTTAATAAAAAAATGTGAAAGAAATGGGAAAGCTTACCTGCAAAGCCAATTCTCTGGTGGGCGAAAGAATCAAAGCTCTGAAGTTTTTTCCAGGCATAGCTTTATTGGTAGGTGCAATCAATTTCTCCAGTATAGGAAGCACAAAACATGCAGTTTTACCTGACCCAGTGCGAGCCATGGCTACTACATCTTTACCATCTAGGGCTAATGGCATTGTCTGCAAGATAAAAATAATATGATATGGTTGTGCAATTTAAATGTTTTCTGTAACTCAATATCCCAGTCTTAGCCCCTTTATTAAAAAATATATTTTGGAATAACAGTAAAATAAATCAAGCAATAACATAACAGAATAATTTAAATAGGATAAAAATAATGTTAAGCAATGTTTTTATTTCCTATTACAAAATTTGTTATGTGCATATCGCAATTTAGAAAAGTATGGTAAAGTGTATTAAATTACACCAAAATTAATAAATAATACAACAAAATAAATAAATCTAACATTTTCAAAGTGCCAACAACAATGTAAACACATGTTTTGAGGTTATGTTTTGAACGAACGTTTTATGATCTTACCTTTCGTTGAATAGGAGTTGGCTGCTTATACCCCCTTTTAGTTATACCTTTCAGCACTGGGAAACTAAATCCCATGGTCTGGAACCCTCCAGATCCCTTCTTTTTCTTCTTTTGACTGTAAGAGTCATTTTGTTCGCTAGATTCCTCCTCTGGAGCTTGAAACCCAGGAAGCTCATCACTCATCTCTTTAGGTTTCACCATTTTCACTATAAAAAGATTATATTACTCTATTTTCATTAGCATTTATTTCTTATATACCATTTTATAATGCACGTGCGAACACAAGCACAGGCTGATTTTGACATTTATTGTTTTTTTAACTTTATTTGTCCATTGGATAGGCAAAGGTCTAAGAACCATACAGCCTCGTCTTCAGTCAGTACTCTTCTTTTGTCTTATTTGTCCATACAATTGTTATTATAATTATTATTATGATTATATTTTATACATCTTCGAGTGACGAAGGCTAGATAGATGATTATCCTCTTCGTTTCAAGCTGGTTGCACCACCGCTCGTGGTCGCGAGAGCACCTGATGACGCAGCGATATGAAGACTGCAGCGGCGAACTTATGGACCTTACCGGAAAGCGGTGGGACGGATTATAATATAGTACCGCCGCCGAGAGAAGTCGTATTTGACAGCTGTCAGACTCGTGATAATACTATGGCAGAGGGTCCATTTTCCTTTGTTGACATCTCTTTTAGTATGGAGATGACAGCTGACCGCTCTCGGCGGTGGTAGTACTATAGTAGTTTATGCAACTGTCATATAGTGGGGGTAATAAGAATGAGAGTGTCTGTTTATCACACGAGGCGTAGCCGATTATAGTAATAATAGACGCGAGCATTCTAATGCCTAATTATAGCAGTTGCATACACTATTTTATCTACACTCTAAAAAAAACTGAGTTAAAGACTTTTCCAAACGTCCGCACCGGCGGCGATCGCAAGACCCGATGCAAGGAAGTTCAATACGAGAACGTAATATGGCTAGATGTGAATTTTTGAAAATTCTATACCTTAGCAGTTGTTCAGAAGTGGAGTCTAAACAATAACTTAATTAAACAAAACAACTGAAAAACATCTAAAAACAACTGAACAACAACTAAACAACATCTGAACAACATCGGAACAACAACTGAACAACAACTGAACAACAACTGAACAACATCTGAACTACAATTGAACAACATCTGAAAAACATCGGTACAACAACTAAACAACTGAACAACATCTAAACAACCTGATAAAATTACTAAACAACAACCGAACAATTACCATATACAACAATAACTGACAGGTGCGGCGGAAGATGGCGATAAGAATATTCTAAAAAATAAAACTTCGTTTCATTTCTCAACTTTATCGAAGTAAGAGCCTTCTCATTAATGTATTACGCGTCTGTTATTTCCATTAAAATGTAATTTCTATAGAAATGCATAAACTGTTTGTCTGTGTCTTTATACAACTGTTTTCGAAGTTTTCGAATTTATAATTCGAACGTTATGAGACGAGCGTAGATAAACAAATAAATAAATCAATAAGTATACAATTATTGTAGTACCTAATAAGTGTACAAGACGTCGTTATGAGACGAGCGTAGATAAACAAATAAATAAATCAATAAGTATACAATTATTGTAGTACCTAATAAGTGTACAAGTATTAGTTAAAGATAGATAAATAGATAGAGTGACCTATAGTTAATTTCTAATTTTATCGCGTTTTAATCAGAACAGAATAACTTAAATGAAAATAAGAAATTGAAAAAGTGTTACCGTCGATCTTGGGACCTGTGGACGTATAAATGGCAAAGCTAGACTATTCCTCGTCCATGCATGCCATAACCGCAAGCAAGCCTGCGCCGCCGACCGAAATCCGACCGTCCAGTAGTGGCGCCCTCATATGTTTCTAATTTTATTCAAATCTAATAATAATATAAGTATGATAAGTTATATAAGTATGACAAGTTTATTTCAAGATACATCAATGAGCTTTTTTATGTTTAAAATTTTTAATCAACTTAACGACGCGTACCAATGTAAAGCATATGTTTGTATCTTAAAATAAACTTATCGTATAGGACAACAAATTGTCCGTCATAGATTTTTGATATTTGTTTTAGATTTGAAGAAATTAATTAAAAACATGACTAGACGGTCGGAGCCGCATTTTTCTTCTTTTTGTGTCGGGCATTGAGTCGACGTACGACCCAATGAACCCTGGTGTCAGAGTTTTGCAACCGCCTTCTACAACTAGTAGGCCTCAGACAAGGTTGTGTAACGACCGTCGTATAAGTAATCATAGACAGCAACACACAAACAGGGACCGAAGGCTTAACGTGCCCTCCGAAGCACGGAACCATCATTCTTACGGGCACTAAGGTGATTCGGCGTGCAATGTCCTAACCAGACTGGAAACAAATTCACAAAGTGATAATATCAACTTTGTGGATGTCTCACAGGGAATCGAACCCGGAACCTGTATGCAGTCGTATTACCACTGTGCCACATCGGCTTAGTGCTTAAACCTGCATATTTAAGTACGTTGCACTATAGTCCCAGCTTAGAGTAGAGGTAGTTAATGCAACATTCGCACTCAAGTAGACCATAGAATTAATAATAGAGTCTGACCTTAGTAAAATCAAATCTTCCTGTGAGACCTAATTAGTTACCTACTTAAGTAGATAAAATCTCTTAATCTTCGGAATCGGATTAATAGCAATATTAAAAAATGGTACATTAATTATCTTCAGATACATATTAAGTAAGTAATAAAGCTAAAGAGGGTCGAAAGTCTGTATGTAGAAGATATTCGTAAAAATATTGTTTGGCGATAGGTACTAAAAACCATAAAAGAACACGTTTTAGAACTTTTGTCTATTTGTCTGTTTATCTGTGTAGATGATAATTTGTGAAAGCATCAAGCGAAAACGACTGAACGGATTTTGAAGCAAATTTTACAATATGTTCAGAAAATTACCAGCCAGGATCTATAAATGTATAAAAATTCAATACCTACCTAAAAGGGGGGTTGATACTTAACTAATGTGGTGATAGATTAAAGATTTTCAGCATTATGCTATGGTCCGGTTTTTTCGAGAGTCTGGAGTATCGGATGTAAAACACCAGGAGCTTAGCTTAACCCTACAAGACACGAGTTTTTATGTACTTTTCGAAAAATTTATATTTATTTCTAAGAAAACAGATCTATCTGTCACAGTTTATTATATTGAAATGGCTTCACAGCAAAAGTTTTTCAGCGTTATAATATAAGTCACTTCTGTTGGTACATATGAATTCAGAATATTAAAGGAACTCAGACAGTCCATCTATTGAATATGCTTCTCTTGCTGTTGATTAGGTTAATGAACCACTCAATGGTCCTTTTAAGTATAGGACTTCAATTTCGTTACTCTCAGTGCAAGTAACGAAATTGAAGGACGCTGATGCGCAAACAGATTTCAAAGGTCAAAAATGAAAGAAAAGAAAAAACAAAAAAAAAGGTATGCACCTATATAAAAATAAGGGTTTTTTCACACAGTGACCACGCCGTAAAAGTTCTTGATTTCCTTTAACTTTACCTATACAGATATCTAGCTAAAGGACATATACACCTAATAAAATAAAATTCAAATTACAGTAATTTTAAGTTGCCGTGTGATGCCGGCTTAGAACAGCATCACCCCATTTTTTTCCCGTGGGAGTCGTAAGAGGCGACTTAGGGACTCGAGGGTGTGTATTGCAGTTTCAGGCGATGGGCTGACAACCTGTCACTAAAGCGATACACAATTTTCCCAATGACACTCAAATATTTGTCAGACGTGGTGTAAATGTTCGTTTTTTTGCGGCCGTTTACGCTCTGCCTACCCCGCAAGAGATTAAAGGCGTGATATGTGTATGTATGTGTATGTTAATTTGCCGATACGAAGTTGGCGAGCATCAGCTAGTGCAAAATTAAATTCATTTATGAATTGATATTGGTAAACAGCAATTTACCTACTTATGGATGCAGCACCTAAAAAAAAGCTGGTCTTGACCTTAACATAGCGTTTAAAAATAAACAAGCAATAATCTCTGTACCGAGCTCCGTAAACATTATGTGCACTTCCTGTCTTCCTGTGTCGAGGAATTTCGAACAAGTTGTTTCAAGGTTTATTTACTTACTATATTCTCAACGATTGAGCCACATTCGACGAACGAATGAGCCATTTGACAGCTCTCTGTTCTGTACTAAATTAGATGTTATCAAAGGCAAATTGAGCTTTTGCCATAGCAGCAGCACGAATTTGACAGCTGTCTGCTCCATACTAAAAGATATCTCAACAAAGAAAATTGACCCTCTGCTATAAAATTTTAACGAATCTGACAGTCTTATCGGGATGGCCTTCCGTACCTATATTATGCATGCACTGACCCGTTGCTGCATCTGATCATATAGTGTGACACCCCCACCAGCCAAACAAAACCAGTAACTAATTGATATTGAAAAATTTCATTCAAGATAATACTTAAATACTAATTGACCTAAAATTTAATTACCTACATTATACGAGCGTTTTCGCCAGGTTTCACTCGCGTACCTATTCTTTTTTCGTACCTTAAGAACACCTAGTCAAAGAAAGAACAACTCGATAAACCAACAAAAATCTTACAAATACGTACTTTATTATTTGACCTCTTTAGTCTAATCAAAGTTTTTAAAACAGATTACCCTAAAAACCATGAATTTCGATACAAACGTTTATAACCCTTTTAACTTCTTTAGGGCTTAAAATTTTCAAAATGCTAAATTGCGTGTTTGATATCTTTGGCTCCTTAGTTTGATCCCAAAATTTGAAAGAGATCTTCAAATGCCCATAACTTTCATACAAACGTTTATCTCCCTTTTACCCCTTACGGTTGACGCCGTGTGATGCCGGCTTAGAATAGCATCACCCCATTTCTTTCCCATGGGAGTCGAAAAAGGTGACTAAGGGTGTGTATTGCAATTTTAGGCGATGGGCTGACAACTTGTCACTATGGCGATACACAATCGATTGTCCTCAAATATTTGTCAGACGTGGCGTTAATGACCGTTTTGCGGCCGTTTACCCTTGCCTACCCCGCAAGGGATTATAGGCGTGATGTGATAAAATATATCCCTTATGGGGTTATAAATCAGAAATTCCGTATGTTTGCTTTATGGTGAACTAGCAGCCACCCTGACAACAGCATGGTAGGTTAAAAAAAAATCCCAAAGATACATACAGCATAATGTACCTACACATTTATAACGATCGATATGCACTAAATATTACCAATTAGCTTACCGCCTAGCGGTTTCACCCGCTGCCACTCGTTTCCCGCATATGTGTTATTCCGGGTTATACTCTACCTGTGTTCCAAATTTCATCCAAATCGGTCAAGCCGTTTGAGCGTGAAGAGGTAACAAACACACACACACACACACAAACTCTCAGATTTATAATAGGTATTAGTACGGATTATGTATGATTGTTAATGTACTGCATAGGTAATGATTTCAAAATTTAAGGATTTTACAGTCAATTTTCTTATGCAACTACTTGCAAATCTTTTCTATTTGTCTCTATTTTAAGGTAAATGTTGCCTGGAAGTGGCCGCTGCGAAGCGATAAGCCTTTGCTTACTTTTAGTTTTAAGTTTTCTGTATTGTTTTGTTTTTGTTTTGCATGTTAAGCAATAAGGTGTTCATCTATCCTTCAATCTATCTAAGCAATTTTTTAGCAACTCCCATTGTCAGACTCCACAGGCGACCAGCCATCTCGTCGGTGACGAATAATTAATTATATATCATAATTTAATTACTTAAAATGTATATTGCTTCATGTCGACATCAAGCTAAGTGTAAAATTTTGCAAGCTACGCTAAATCAAAGAAGAGCTATGCATGTAAATATGATCTATCTTTGCATTAGATGAATATTTAGCAAGATGAGCTTTGGGAGCAGAGCTTGAAATAAATCGGAACACTCTACCAACATGTTAAAATGAAGCAGTAGTACATACTAAACTCATGTAAATCTACAATATTAATAATAAAATAAGTAAGTATTGCCGTGCAATGCCGGTTTAGAATAGCATCACCCTGTTTCTTTCAAGTGGGTGTCGTAGGAGGCATCTGACTCGAGTGTAGGTACATGTGTATTGCAATTTTAGGCGATGGACTGACAACCTGTCACTGTCGTGATACGGTCGGTTCACTTATTTACATAAAAGTTGCAATAAAACACATTTGTTTGATGCCATAAGGAGCTCACTTCTATATTATACATAGATATAACGCCTATATCCCTTACGAGGTAGGCAGAGCGTAAGTGACCGTAAAAAACGAAAAACAGAAAATTTTATTGTGTGTAGCCATAGTGACAGGTTGTCAGCCCATCGCCTAATATTGCAATACATGTGAAATTCTCGAGTCCCTTAGTCCCTACGACACCCACGGGAAAGAAATACGGCGATGCTATTCCAAGCTGACATCACACGGCATTTATATTATTATTATTATTTTTACAAATGCACCGTATGTAATTATGCCTATTCTTAATTGCTGATAAGTATCTTGGAAGTTCCAGCAATTGTTGTTGAAGGTATACGAACCAGCGGAAGATTACAAGATATGGTCACAGAAATGAATTCTCACAGATAATGCACTTAGTATTAAATAGGGAGTCCACATCTTCAGGGTGCATATTTCGGAACATTTGTAACACGATGTGCACTGTCTGTCTTTATCACCTGGGGCCTGGGGCCAGGGTCAAGATGCCTAAAGACCTATACTACATTCATTTAAGGATTACCTATAATGTAAACAAACTTTGTATGAATCTGACAGTCGCGAGCTGTCAGATTCATACAAAGTTTGTTTACATTATAGGTAATTCTTAAATGAACGGAGTTTAAATATATATATAGTTAGCTGTTACATTTGTTAAGAGAGATGATAAAATGTAATTTCCTAAACTTGCTCTCTCATAAGTACCTATGTGTATTGTTGATCAATCAGATATTTTTGCATATTTTTTCTCTAGGCTGGCATGCTTAAATCATTGGTACGGGTAGGTAAGTCCTTCTTATTATAAGATAAAACCTTCCGTGTTGCTTGGTCCAAACGATTGGTCACATTACTCTGGCGTAAAGTTACATGCCTTGTGATTAACCTTTCCAGCACCAATGTCGTGCTTTTATTTTATTTTTATTATCTCGCCCGAGCGATTGATTGACCGCCGTGTGATTGCCGGCTTAGAATAGCATCACCCCATTTCTTACCCATGGGTGTCGTAAGAGCCGACTAAGGGAATCGAGGGATGTGTATTGCAATTTAAGGCGATGGGCTGACAACCTGTCACTATAGTGATACACAGTTATCTGATTGACCCTCAAACTTTTGTCAGACGTGGTGTTAATATCAGTTTTACGGCCGTTAACGCTCTGCCTACCCCGTAAGGGATATAGGCGTGATTTATGTATGTATGTATGTATCTCGCCCGAGCCAGTTTTCTATCAGGACCATACAAAATTGTTATAGAAAAAGAAGAAATTTGGTGTTATAGTATTATTCTAAGTCTATGTGTTATACATATTTATATTTTTTATAATGTTGGATCATGACGTTAATAAGCGATAGTACTATCCTAGATCCTACATTGAATAGAGTGCATTTCATTTCATTTCACTGACGCAAAGACGTTTTGTCGAAATAGGTATTAATTTCCAATAAAATTTGTCCAAATTTTGTAAACTATTTAAGTGTTTAGAATGCACTTAGTTTACTTTGTTCCCAGAGGCGCTGTCAATTATCAAATCGAGCAATAGTATTTACAAGCAGCTTACAGCTTGTCACAATAAACTACAATAACATCAAATATTATTAAATTGTTGGATCTCCCATGCAAAATATCCCAGTCGATTATCACAATTTATATTTTATGTCACCTTATGCCGTAAGCAAAGGCTTCTAAAGATTGATTAATTTTATTTGGTGATTAATTAATTAATGAACCGTTGTACTTTATGAATGGATAAGTACAAAGGGTTCCTTTAATATTTTTGAAAGTAAGTCAAAGTGGAATCCTTACTGTGGAATGATTAATTTTATAATCGCTGGAAAACTGTTTATTGTTCAACTCGGTTAAAAGTCAAAACTTAAACAATGGGTTCATTTGTGTAGAGTATGATGTGATGCCTATTTTGTAAAATATTGCTCTAGTTAGGCCCTAAACTCGCTGTAAAGTAACAAATATTAATTTAACAATGAAAATCTTGTACTTTTGAACAAAGCCCTTATAACTTTACAATGAAAATCTTGTAAATTTGAACAAAGCCCTTCTTAAAATGAAATAGTACCTACACATAATTATATTAGACATCAATACATAGAATAAATAAAGTCGCTTCCCTTGTCCCGTGTCCCGGGTAGGTGGGACATGTAAACTCATGTATGGATTTTAGATCTTTAAAACTACACAACGGATATTGATGCGTTTTAATAGAAAGAGTGATTCAAGAGTAAGGTATAATTTATGCCGGGAATAGGTCACATTCCCGGGAAAACGGGTAGCAACGGGTAAAAAAGATACACACACACAGACACACACACACACACACAAACACACAAATCACGCCTATATCCCTTACGGGGTAGGCAAAGCGTTAACGGTCGTAAAACGGATATTAACACAACGTCTGACAAAAGTTTGAGGATCAATCAGATAACTGCGTATAACTATAGTGACAGGCAACTCCTTAATCGAATCTCCCTGTTTATACGTTTAGAAGAGGTTATCATTTTTGCCGTGTAATGCCGGTTTAGAATAGCATCACCCCATTTCTTCCATGGGTGTCGTAAGAGGCGACTAAGGGATCCGAAGGTTAGATGTGTATTGCAATTTTAGGCGATGTGCTGACAACCTGTCACTATGGCGATACACAGTTTTCCGAATGACCCTCAAATATTTGTCAGACGTGGCGTAAATGTCCGTTTTTTGCGGCTGTTTTGCCTACCCCGCAAGGGATTAAAGGCGTGATATGTGTATGTGTATGTATTTCTTGGGGAAAGTTGTTCCTTATTACCAGCCCATCTTCATCGTAAGATTTCACTATCGGTCACTAGTAAAAACATACCCTATATCACGCCTTGCGGGATAGAAAGACGGTAACTATTATCATAACTTTTATTTATTTGATTATAAGTTCAAAAATATTATTATAGAAACAAAATTATGATCAGCAACATGCTTCGTCAAATGGGGTACAGTATTTTACTCAGCAACATGCGTCGTCAAAATAACCTAGTCAAAAAGACCACCCCGGCTCATACCTTGCCCAAATGTTCCCAAAATACTTGCAGCGTTTCCTCGCTGAATTGCGATTGACATTCTTTGGACAAGATATGACCCGGAACGCGGATCTAACCCTTTTTCTCGAAGGCGACGGCCAATGCCCGCTATAAATTTCTTAACTTCAGACCCCCAGACACCAGTCGTCTCTACAGCCACGGGTACAAAACTATACGCTTGCTCCAAAGCAGCGTATTTGGAATGCTTTAGTCTCGCCGCCGACTCAGCCGCATAGCCCGCGCACTGTTTGGTCCCTGAAATGTGGCACGCCGCAAAAGTGCAACAGCATGTAGCGTCCCACAACAGACAACGACCCCTCTCCCAAGGGATTAAGGTCAGACCATCCGGACGCTTACCATCTGACCTCGACAGACCTGACGGCTCCAAGACACAAGGCACGTTCACGGAAACGAGAGCTCGGCGTATTAAATCATTTAAAGAATGATGCCTAGACAAACGACCTGCTGACCTGGAGCAACTAAGACCATGCAGACCATTCGCCAACACCATAGATCCGCAAACACACTGATGCGGCTCATATATTTTACTACCAAGCCGTAAAGCGGCAGCTACTCTTAATAATAATAATAATAATAATAATAAAGCGTTTATTCTCATAAAAACAGTCTTAACGAGTCATTATCTAGGTATGTTCCCAAATGTGGAGAAGGCAGAGCGTGAAGCCACGCACCAGACTCCGACTTGACCGAAGCATTAAGACGAGCCAAATCCAAATCTGAAGCATCTTCCCTCAGGATATTAAATGTCAATTTTGACTGAAAGTCGTCCCAGCTCCTCTGCGAACACTTGTCCTCTGGTAGCGTCTCATTTGCACATAAAACCTCCCAAGCAGACAAAGCCTCATTTACGAATGGGATGGTAATCCCGTCACCATCACTAAAAAGAATTCGAGTGACTAGGTTTACCACACCATGCGCAGAAGCCAAAAAAGCCGCTAAACCAACCCCCTCAACATGACGCACTCCCAGACCCCCATGACGAATCGGCAAACCAGCCTGGCGCCATTGTTTCTCGTCCAAGCTGACATTGAGAACGCGCTCAAGTGTCTCTTTTAAAAGACCATCCACACGAGCAACCTCCTGAGGAAAAAGCCAAATAGGTGAAGTCCTAATAGTGTAGGTAAGCTTAGGCATCGAGAAACAACTGCGCAGAAGAACAAGAGCCACATGCGAGGACAGGTTTTTCAGTTTGTCATGGATGGTAGACAGTTCTGACCTCTTTGCATCAAGTGTAACAGGAACAACATCACTAAAAACTGGCAAACCAAGTAGGGAAAATCTATCCTTATCGACAGTCTTCTAGGCAGCAAAACTGATGCATCTGCGCCACTGGCAAAGTAAATTTCATATTTTCCTGTATTTACCACCAGACCCAACTCCTGTCATTTCGAAAACATTAATTTTATATCGTCTTCCACTGACATAGGGTCCCCCCCCCTATTGTACCGTCATCTAAATACCAAATATTTAATGGTGATTTAATATCAGAAATCGACTTGTGGATAGCCAAACTAAATATGAGAGGACCCAAAGGGTCTCCCTGCTGGGCACCAACCACTGAGGCTATAGGGTTCTCTCCATAATAAAGCAAACTAGAGGAACTGTAGCATTGGTAGAGATAAGGGTAAAGGGAAGGTATCCGATCTTTAACCTCGGTAAGTATGACGTCCGTCTCTACGCAGTTAAAGGTATTTTTCACGTCCAGCTTCACAATCACATTATTGCTATGCTCCTTGCTCAGTGCAAAAGCACGAGTGGAGTGAATAGCTGCTTCACAGCCCAAAGCGGTCCCGAAACCCAGCTGGTGTGGCTGCAAGTAATTTGTTAACTCACTCTTAACTGAATGGCAGCCCAATTTAGACACCAAACGACGCCAGACACACCCTACTGCAATAGGGCGAACGCCTCCATCTTTTTTGGAAAGCGCGCATAAGCTCCCCCCATACAAAAAAGGGCACACCTCAACATTTAACATCCCCCTCAAAAGAAAATCACAAAGTTTGGTAACGGAATCCAAATTATCATAACTGTATTACAATTAAGTATTTGATATGTGACCAATACATATTCAAAAATTACATCTACCAGCTGACTATTCAGATAAATTATTTCTAATAGTTGTGTGTTGCGTAAAGTAATAACTTCAGATTTTGTTTTGTATTTATTCGTGTAAACGAGAATTGAATCAGCCTACTCCTGTTGGAGGTATTTGCCTTACTCAACAAGCTTGAATGGCGAATTGGCGAGCGCAGTGCAAGATATTATGATTGCCATGTTTTACTTTTCAAAGTTATTATTATTAAATATTCTGTTCAAAGCAAACTTTCTTGTTAGCTTGTAAAGCTATAGATGCACATACATACATACATATATCACGCCTTTAATCCCTTGCGGGGTAGGCAGAGCGTAAACGGCCGCAAAAACGGACATTTACGCCACGTCTGACAGATATTTGAGGGACATTCTGAAAATTGTGTATTGCGATAGTGACAGGTTGTCAGCCCATCGCCTAAAATTGCAATACACACCCTCGAGTCCCTTAGTCGCCTCTTACGACTCCCACGGGTAAGAAATGGGGTGATGCTATTCTAAGCCGGCATCACACGATAGATGCACACCTATTAATTATCGTTTAGTTATATCAGTGTGATGCCGGCTTTGAATAGCGTCATCGTTTACGCTCTGCCTACCCCGTATGGGATTATAGGCGTGATATATGTATGTATGTATTTAAAGGAATGGGTAGCGTTCTCTGTAAATGCGCAACATCTTGCTCTGCGCTCGCCAGTTCGCCTCCCAGACGTGCCGAGTATGCCCTTGTCCAACAGTGGACTGTTGTGACTGAAGATTATGTAAAATGTATTCATACATTTCGACAGCAGCGTTACCTGTGAATGCTACAACTTGCACTGCGCTCGCCAATCCACCTTCCAAGGAAGGCCCACCTCCAATTCTGGAATCTTGTAGCTATACATACATACACATTTCACGCCCATAATCCCTTGAGGGGTAGGCAGAACAGCCGCAAAAAACCAACACCTACGCCACGTCTAACAAACCTTTGAGGGTTACTCGGAAAACCGTGTATCGTCATAGCGACAGGCTGTCAGCCCATCGCCTTAAATTGAAATACACACCCTCGAGTCCCTTAGTCGCCTCTTACGACTCCCACTGGAAAGAAATAGGGTGAGAAAGTTGCTGTAAATGTATGTATATATATACCAACATACTGAAATGTACATCTCTTTTGTCAAGTTTGATAAGTCATCATGAGATTTGAATCAAAGTTAATTTAAACTTCAGAGTTAACTTTAACAGTTGGTTGGAAGTTATTTTTAGGCTTCTCAGAAAAGAAATATTGTTCAAGAGATTATTGACTCCCAAATCGATTTAAAAATATCTTCGTATGCTTTTTTAATCGTGTAGGCTGTGTGGATAAATAATGATGAGAAAAGTGCTTTTATAACACCACACAAAAATTTACTAAGATTTACGCATTCGGATGATTTGGCGAATTTTAAGAGATACTTATTATTTTTTCTTTATGTATCTATAGGTACTTGGGATTTCGATTGCTTTTTCTTTACGCTTTTCATAGATTTCTGTAAGTCTCGTGAGCTTACTACAAACTATTGTAATGAATTAATCAAAATATGAATTTTGGTAATGGTTTTTGTGTTAAGCTACGGTTTTGTATTTGTTTTGTATGTACCTAACACTGCAGTTGATATATTATTTCTGTATACTTACTAAGATACATTTTAACAACAGTATAAGTTCTTTTTTATTCGGTGCCAAGGAGATAACTTTATTGAATGGCCGCACATGATGGACGTTTGAGTAGATTTTCTCACACTTTTTGAAGTGATGCCGGTTTTTTAATAGCATCACCCCATTTATTTCCCGTTGGTGTCGTAGAGGTGACTCGACTCGAGGGTTACATATGTATTGCAATTTTAGGCGATGGGCTGACAACCTGTTAGTCACTATGGTTATACGCAAGTTTTCTGAATGACTCTCAATTGTTAGTCAGACGTATGACGATATAGGCGTAATATATGTATATTTTTTACGTTTTACTTTATTAATAATAACTTTTCACATTGTTATCTGAGTAACTGTGTCGTACCTACCCAGTTCTACTCACTTGTAGCACATCAGATGTTACATAGACAGTGTAGAGGACATCATTTCTTTGGATAGACTAATTTAGGGAACTGCTACGAGAATTATGCTACGCCGTAGCGATCTGCTCGTACTTCTGGTCGAATATCTACTTACAAGTGGAGTCTTAAACATAATAAAATTAAGAACACAATAAACTTATACACTTTATCATTCGTAACACAAATAAAAATTTAACAATTTGAAATAAATAAGAAGTAATATAATTAGATGTTTAAAGCTTAAATGGCGTCTTAACCTAATATTTATGTAAGTAAATACGGAATTCCTTTAATAGGAAGTACACTGAAACTTAGAAAGTAAATAAGAACTATAAAACAAGTGAAAGCTTAACAAGATCTTAATATGAGATAAACAGTTCATTAATAAACAGAACTAAGCAACCTACTTACACCAAAAATATGAATAAAAAATAACAGGATGAAAAGTATAAAAGCAAGATAATTCACAAGAAACATTAATTACTCCTTAACAAAAATACATCAGCCTATTGCAGTCCACTACTGAACGAAGGCCTTCCTCAGGGTACGAAATAGGGCACGATCTTTCGTTTCACCATCCAGTCGCTACCAGCCGCGTTCCTTTGACATAATAAAAATGTGTAGCCTGTAGCGCCCTCTGGGAGCTACTCAAATAAGCTCACTCAAATGGTTCATAAGCAAGCAAGATGCAACAGAGGTTCTCAACATATCTGCAAGATGGCGCCACGTGACAGAACAATGGGACTGAAACGCGGTATTGAAGTGTTCACCGCGACCCGCATATATAAACAACTTCCAATTCCATCCAAGCGGACCAGTCGGTCCCCTGGCCACAACACCCGGCCAGGCAGGGTAGCTACCCTTTTCCCGAGACCACCTGCAACCCTCCATTTTGCCAACTGGCATTACTCTCCGTCACCCGCCATTGGCCCATAATCAAAAACATTTTCATGACAAAAGCGACGTCGGGCAAGCTTTATCTGGGATTAAAACAATATTTTTAACGAAAGTAGGTAGCCCACTTGACGCCCTCGTTCGCCACAAAAATACATTATTTTTATGAACAATACCGTTCGTATTTTTGATACACTACAGGTCACTTGTATTTGATGTTTTCTCATAAAAAATATTTCTAAACAAGCTATTTTTTAAATTCTAAGTAACTATGCTTGAGGTTATTCCTGCGTTCGTCAGCTAGTACCTAACCTACAAGTAGGTAAACTGGGTCTTGGTCTCACAGCAAATAAAATAAGTTCGCTTCGTCGAAAATAGTGGCGAAATTTGCTACACTTATTTTTACATGGACGATTTGTTTTTTCCTATTATTGCATAGTTTCGAAACATTTTCCATTACTGTCAGGATGATAAATAAGAACAATTTTCCTTCAACTTCAGTTCTCTTGCTATTAATGTTCCGGTCTCATCTAACGTCAATTTGATCAGTATCTTACGATTTATAACCCAAATCTCGTAATAGCTTATTTAGGTACTTAGATAGAGATGACTTGACCTCCACGCACTTACGAGCGCGTACCAGCAGTTAAGCTAGTGGCCACACTATCTAAGAGACCACACTTTACATACCGATAAATTTACTAGGCTAGGGGCGAAATTTTTTGTATTTTGTTTTCATTGTTCGTATTATGTATGACACCAAAGATTTTCCGCTAAAGCTGTAATTACGAAGTTTTATACGTATAAACCACATAATTCCTCACCTTTCCATTCCATATTTAATCTTAGTGTCACAAATAGTTGGTGGTACGTCAGTATGAGAATGAGCAGCGGAATGGTGCGGTATTTGAGTTTAATGCCACAGAGGGATTGCGGCTCGCCTGCACGTCTAGACAGCGAGCTCTCCCCTCTGTGCTCCTGTTTCATGCATGCTGCTTATTCGTTTCATTGGATTACAACATGTTTATTAAATTGACAGGTAGGTATTATTTTCCACTGTTGGCGCTGCATACATAATTAAATTATGCGGGTTGTTGACAACGCGGCCTTATTAAAATTATTACAAGCAAAACAGCTTGATTGCGTGGTTCGTAGATTTTTGCGGTTTAAATTCGCAAATAAAAATAGTACAGGAATATGCCAAGTTTCGCGAATGAGCTCTGATAATTATCATGTTTTCAAGCAATATGAAATTTCGCGACTGAACTAGACGCATGTACGTTGACGTGCCAGTTTAAGATTATTCTTATTTATTTATTTTACTGTTTATTGTAAATAATATAACACAAAAAATATAACATATGGAACAATATACAACAGAACAGCTATTTCTAAAAATAAATCTCTTACCTACATCAGACGTAGGGTACTGAAAAGGCATAAAGTGAGGCAGTTGACATTAGGATAAAAAAAATTGGCTGGTAGAATAAGAATAGTGAAACATATAAAAAGTATAATAAACGTTATTATTATGAACTAAAAGGTAAACTCACATAATATTAAACAATTAAATAAATATACATACCTACATAAATACATATATTCCTACACGAATAATTAATTTTTACAGAGAAAGATAATACTTCATTATTCGTTTTTTGAAGATAGAAACTGTATTAAAAATAAAATTAAGTTGATCTCTTAAATTGGTAGGTTGATAGATCTTTCAACACTAAAATATAATTTATCTAGAGTATCAAAATAATTCCGATGCATGAGACATACAATGCTGTCAGTATTAGTATAAAAACCGGAATGTTTCTCTTTATTTCCAGGCTAGTTTTCCTCAACGCAGACATATAATTTCGCCGTGTCCTTTCGCTCTTCCGGTTCGGTTGCACGTAAATTGCCTGTCGATTTTTTTACTGTTACAATAATGCAACCCAGTTGACCGGCACTAAAGGCCTTGAACTCAGGCCTCATTGCGTGGCGACTTGTTCAGAGAAGAGAAACATTACATCCTAAGTCAGTGGTTCCTAAAGTTTTGTTGATATTTTACAACCTGAATTCTAACGGCGGCGTTATCACAAAAAAGTTAGACGCGCATTTAGATAGTGTCAAAAATATTTTTCGGTACAATTTGACGTTGTCAACTAGCATCTAGCGTGTTTAACTTTTTTATATTGACACGGTAAATGTCTATCCTGCCAGTTTACAAGCTCAAAGTTAAATGAAATCTGAAATTTCAAACGTTTTGACCTGTTTTATGTACCGCACAATGTCAAGTTCTTTAAAAATAACGTCATTTCTTTCTTCTCGTTATCTGAATTTGATATCGGAATATCATTGCTAATGCAGCAAAAGGAAAAAATGCGTATCTTATGAATAATCACACTGGGGGTAAGTGGGTACAGAAATACGCGTGCTATACGTGTTTTAAAAAATCAGTCACACGTGTACCTCTGAAACCATCGTGAAAGTTATCTGACGTATGGCTTGACCGTTTCCTATAGTGTAAGCTATATTATATGCTTACAGGGCCAGGTTATCTTATTTTGTATCCTTGCAATGTCAGCGATATTCAACCGTCATTTTATTAGCTCCGTGATATTCTCAACCTCAAACTGTTGACAGAATACGAAACTCCCAAAACCATGCGATTGAGACGCTATCATACAACTGAAGCGATTTTCATTGAGCATTTATCTAAGATCTGGTTCTATACTTTGGGAAAGGCTGAGACCTAAGTATTACCATGACCTTCATCCATTTGCGAGGATAATTTCGCCAGCCACTAATGAAATGCCATTTGCAGCCAAATGTACCTTAATTAACCTATGTTACTTAAGGCGCTAAGTAATAAGATGGTACTGATGAGTGGGAGGTTCGCATCTTAGATTAATTAATAATAATAAAAAATCTTAATATCAAACGTCTACGTTGTCTACTGAATTAAGTTAGAAAGCTCTGTTTTAGAAAACTTAGAAACTAAATGTGATTAATTAAACCCTAACGACAGAAAAACACATTTAAGAAGGCACGATCTCAGTAAAGAAACACGTGATTCTCAATTTAATTTGAAAATAGAAGTTTGTTTGTTTTTGTCGTATAAGTTTGACGTATTGTTTCTAATATTTGTTGGGTCAAACTTTAATAACAAAGTTTCTACATTTGACTTTATACAGTTCAATTTACTTAATCCTATATATTGGCAACTGTAACAAATGTTCAAGTTTATTGAAAAAAATTATAAGTCTAACTAAAATTACACATTCCCGAGGTTTCTTGTTTCGATGCAGTCTGTCTTCGAGGAGCTGTCACCGATCGAGGTTGTATTCTCACATACCTGAAACAAAGAAATATTTTGTAAATAAAGGACTAAGCCGTGTGATGCCAGCTTAGAATAGCATCACCCCATTTCGTTCCCGTGGGTGTCGTACAAGGCGACGAAGGGACCCCAGGGTGTGTATTGCAATTTTAGGCGATGGGCTGACAACCTGTCACTATGGCCATAAACAGTTTTCCGAATGACCCTCGAATGTTTGTCAGACGTGGCGTAAATATCCGTATTTTGCGGCCGTTTACGCTCTGCCTACCCCGCAAGGGATAAAGGCGTGATATATGTATATATGTATGAAGGACTAAGTATACAAGATGTGAGGCTCAGCCCTCTGAATACTTATGCTTATGAAAGCATGCAATGATTCTGAACAATTGTCCCCGTAAAAACGAGCGAAACATTGTCAGCAATCGAAAAAAAACGACCGCATCCCACACAAAATCACTATCAGACCCATCATATTATCAAATTTCAGGCTACCTACAGTTAGAATTTTACAGGTGAAATTCGATGTTCATTGAGTAGTCGAATAGCCATTAAACCTATATAAGACGATGGGAAGAATGTTCCCACCTAAAATTGAACCTTAACTACCCGCAATAGATTTTTAAAACCAATAGAAAAAAATTACATGCTCTGCCCGTAGCAATATTAACCGGCTACGCAATGTACTAAGAATTTCACCTGTTTACTTGGAGACTTCTTTAACAATGCAAAGTAATTTTTTTGTTGACGTTTCCTGAAATATATTCCGAGGAGAAATTTGTTCCATTGGTCTGAATGCGCTCTATCAGTAGGTATTCGGAGGGTTGTTCCTTACATCCTGTATAGAATTAACACAGATGTAATAAAAATAGTAAGAGATTTTTTTTTTATAAATATATTTTTATAACTACAGTGTAGGTTAGTAGTTCATAAGGTGTTTTGTAAATAAATAATAGTCTAATAGTGTACAAATAGCTTAACTACAAAAATTGAATAATAAGATAAAATAAAACAAATAGTCACAAAGAACAGAAAATAAAATAATTGTGCTTAACAATATAAGAATGTCGTGTCAGTTAATGACAAATTAAAACAATTTTTAAATAATATTATTGTAATTGTCATCATAAATATAAAAGTAGAAAGCTTATTCTATTATGCAAGAACGCCCTTCAAAAACAAATTTATTTTTAGGTATGGGCAGGGCAGGTGCTATAATTTCCAGGTATTAGTAATTGATAAAATTGCTACACAAACGCGAGGCGCCATGTAATGAAAATTCTTGGTAATAAAATTTTAAATTGGCAACTTTTATAGCAAAATGTTTTGAATGGCGTAGAATAAGTGCGCAGTGGACATAATTCTCGTATTTACTTCAAGTCTTGTATCTATATACTTAGTTGAAACTTGAAATGTAGTTTCATAAATTTAATACTATGCTTGGACGGGTTGACGACTTGATGCCCGTTTAACTTTGAAATAAGTATTTATTATTTCAGAATTTTTGGAATAAAAAAATATATATTTATTGTACAAATATATTTTTATGCTACCTCTCACGGTAGGGTAGAGGTATCTACTTTTTGGTGCCATCCATCACCGTTTGCCCTTTCTAACTGCCAGCTGTGATATGAATTTATGTGTAATATCAGCGACCACAACTATACTGTTGTACGCCTGCTGTGGTACCCTTTCTTTTCCTTATTTAACCCATCTGTCGAGGCGCATGTGACAGACAACAATCTTAATATCATAGACGAGTAAGATATTTCAGGAGACATGCAAAAAACACGTAGAAATTATTCATTCGAAGGTAGCACAAGAAGCGGTAGCATTTTCCTTCCTTTCTGAGTGGAACTACTGACTACTACGAACTGATACACGCGTTTCCCGTCAATTAAATTCTTCTAGACGCCGCGCGCCGGATAGACAGGTACGAGCAGTCGGAAATGTGAAATATTTATAGAATTACTACGTGCGTCAGACGTGGCGTAAATGTCCGTTTTATGCGGCCATTTATGCTCTGCCTACCCCGCAAGGGATTAAAGGCGTGATATGTGTGTGTATGTATGTACTACGTGCGTACAGTCAAGCACAAAGTGAAAAAATACCTGTATGATTTTCAGAGTAAGTCAAGTGTAGCACAATTAATTTACGCTTCACCTTACTCTATCACGATTTTCTAACACCGACACTTCTATTGGGTCATACGTCAACTCGGTGTCCCACACGAAAAGAAAAAGTACTATCTCAGTACATCTTTAAATAAGTGCTATGCGGGCTGTATTATTCAAACAGATACAAGTCCCAAAGTCAATATGGAAGTTACTCGTTCTACCTTCATTGCTTTAATACTACGACCGCAAAATATTGTTTAAGATTTCTAAGCCAAATTAATTGCTATCGCCAAATATTGGCAATCAAAAATATGAACGAATGTTCTATTGACACGATGAAGAAGAAGCCAAATTAAATAATAAATAATCCGTATTGAAAACTACACTATTCATCTATTTCCATGAGTTTTTGTCGAGTCCTAAGTGAGTATTGACATAGTTTGTTTTTGTTGAGGTTAGTTCAATTTCGGAGGATATTTTTTTCCGTACAATGGTTACCTACTTGAAAAGACTATCTGACTATAAATGGTTTATGTTGCTAGGTAAAGTGCTTTTGTGTTTTCAACCGATAACCGAATAGTTTTCTTTTGTTTTTTTGACGGAGAAAACTCACAAGATCGCGGAGAAAATTTCCATAGCGTACATAAGAATACATTTATTATTATGAAGCGACACTATTTGTTTGTACTTTGAATGAAAACTAAAACTATACAATAAACAAAACATTTATTATGTAACATTCCGTGGCTGAACTTTGCGTAAGTGAGGTCCAAACCTCAAGGGCTTTGAAGAGTACGAAACTTTTAAATCTTTTTAATTCTTTGATCGGGTGAAACTGATGGATTGAAATCTAAATGCGCGCTTAATATACACATACATATACATATATGTATACACATACATACACATATCACGCCTATAATCCCTTGCGGGGTAGGCAGAGCATAAATGGCTGCATAAAACGGGCATTTACGCCACGTCTGACAAACATTTGAGGGTCACCCGGAAAATTGTGTATCGCTGTAGTGACAGGTTGTCAGCCCATCGCCTAAAATTGCAATACACACCCTCGAGTCTCTTAGTCGCCTCTTACAACTCCCACGGGAAAGATATGGGGTGATGCTATTCTAAGCCGGCATCACACGCATTATAAGCGCTTAATATGCTTGCACATAATTTGTTCTCACTCGTTATCTACTCTATTTTATCATGATTTACTTTATAATTTGTTATGATTTGACCTCTGGCTCAACGATTAGCTAGATTATCAGTTGTTGACAGCCAGCTGCAATATAAACCGGAAACTAATCACTTGCCATGCATTTCCTTGTGAGGGTTGATCGACAGTACAAACTAATTTTAATCTGGTGAGTACAGCATGTCAATTGAATGTCACTCGTGTAGTAATTTTTATATTAGTAGCATCTCAAGCTACTCAGTTATAAAATCAACTTATACTGGCCATTTTTGTTATTATTGTGTGAAGAGTCAGCATAATGTGATAAAAATATGGGCGTAAAAAATAAGAAACAGGGAGAATAAACAATTGCTAATATTACTATACAGGATGTAAGGGACGGTGTACCGCAAACTTTAAAGGCATGATAAGACCTTGAAACTGAACAACTTGACTATGGAGCCTATGTTTGAAATAGAAAAAAAAATACGAGTTTCCGTGGAAAAAACCTGCTGATCGTAAATTTTGTATTGGAGAGCGTTTTTTTTTCTTTTACCTACATAGCCTCCACAGAAAAATCTGTTAAGTTTCATGGTCTGATATGCCTGCAAAATTTTTACCCTTACTACACCCCGTATAGTAATATGAGTAATTGTTTATTATTTACAAGGTAATGCCGTGTCTGCAACATAATCAAAGGTAGGTTACAAAGGTGACGGACGATCTAAGTCGATCGACGACCAATGGGTATTTATGGTGCTGTTGATTAATTACATATATCTAAAATTTAAATAAAGTTACGTTATAATAATATAAGGTTGTAAGTTGGAAAATCTTAAACAGTACTATTGTTTTCCAGAAAATGGCAACTGAAAAGTATGCAACCCCATCTCCTTACACATTAAAGCATACTTATCCAACACAAGACTACAATCATACCGAGTAAGTTATTATAATAATATTTTAACACAATTCACACTCAAATATCCTTTTTAAACAAAGTCTGGAGTGGTAAACCAAATAACACAAGTAAATTCTGTAAAATAAACCACTGTTTTTTTGATAAACTGTTATTCTGATATCTGGGTGAAAAATAAACATTAATTACAAACTGTAAAAAAAATGCTTTGTAATGCCGGCTTAGAATAGCATCACCCCATTACTTTCCCTTGGGAGTCGTAAGAGGCGACTAAGGGACTCGAGGGTGTGTATTGCAATTTTAGGCGATGGGCTGACAACCTGTCGCTATGACGATACACAATTTTCCGCATGACCCTCAAATATTTGTCAGACGTGGCGTAAATGACCGTTTTTTGCGGCTGTTTGCGCTCTGCCTACCCCGCAAGGGATTATAGGCGTGATATGTGTATGTATGTCTATATAAAAAAAAAACCAGCGTTCGCATTTCTATCGCCCGGTCTGTAGGTCATGTCATGAGAGTATGGGAGCTAGTGTAACTATGCTGGCTCATGAGAAACGTCTCACGCACTGCTGTTTTTGCACAGCCATTGTCCAATGCTCCAATAAAAATGCAAGTTGTAATTGATGCTTACCCATGGGTGTCGTAAGAGGCGACTAAGAGACTCGAGGGTTAGATGTGTATTGCAATTTTAGGCGATGGGCTGACAAACTGTCACTATAGTGATACACAGTTATCTGATTGACCCTAAAACTTTTGTCAGACGTGGTGTTAATATGCGTTGTACGGCTGTTAACGCTCTGCTTACCCCCGTAAGGGATATATGCGTGATTTATGTATGTATGTATGTAATTAATGCTGATTTAATAAATCCTTCCATCTTTTAGGTATGTTAACAATGTGACCACCAACCACAAAGCAAAGTCCTTCTCTAAGCCCGTT
Source organism: Tuta absoluta (assembly GCA_027580185.1). Lineage (NCBI taxonomy): Eukaryota > Metazoa > Arthropoda > Insecta > Lepidoptera > Gelechiidae > Tuta > Tuta absoluta. The sequence goes on from JAQAHW010000004.1 coordinate 6,106,174, forward strand.
GTAGGCGCTATGTTTGGCTTGGGTCGTGCCGGCTCCATCCACCTGTCTTCCATCATGAACAATCCTCGCATTATCCTGAAGTACATCGTGGACGACCAGACCTCCAAGTTTGCTGAACTCAAGAAGTACTGGCAGCTGTCCAATGAAGTCATCTTCCTCACTTCAAAAGATGCTGATAAGGTTTACAATGATAAAGCGTAAGTGGAGCGTACATAAGGTGGCATTTCATTGCTAAATTCAAAATACTTCAAATGTAGTCTCTACTTTAAACTACTTATCTTAGGTAGCTGCTTACGTAATTATAAGTCGGCCTTTTTTAACAGTCTTAACTCTATACTAAATTTTCATTGTTTTAGCGTAAACGTAGTTTTCATCGGTTCACCGACCTACACCCATCACGATATTGTTACAAAGTCACTGGCTGCCAACAAAGACGTTTTCTGCGAGAAACCCATCGCAGAAAATATTGAGGACACCAGAAAATGCTACGAGACCGCTAAAGCAAAGGGCCGAGCCCTCTTTGCTGCTTTTAACAGGCGATTTGACCCTGCATATAGGAGTGTGAAGGACCGCGTGCGCAAGGGAGAAATCGGTCACGTCCAGATCATGAAAGTCGTCGCCAGAGACTCGCCCTTGCCAAGCATAGACTACCTCAAAACCTCAGGTAAAGAATTTATCCTCGTCAAACCGTGTCCTGAATTCGCACAGTAAAAACGAATGCTTTTTTTATTCCGGAAGAATGTTGCTTTTGATTACAATATGTTAAGTATTTATAGAGTTTACGAACTTATTACCTTGTAAGTCTACTAGTTACGCAAAACAAATACACGATAAAATAAACAATTAATTACTAACTAGTTACAAAAATAGTAATCTGATTGATAAGGATGGCCGTTATTGTTCCCTTAAAATTTTAATTATTCAATTGCGACAAGACGTCAACTCAGTGTCCCGCACGAAAGAAGAAGATTGCGACGAATTTACAGATTTTTCATGCATAAATCTGGAACTAAAGAACTTAAGACCTGAAACTGTACTGGATTAAACAAACTGTAAAAAACCCTGTATCACCTCAACAAATATTGGGACTGGTTTTCCTACTGTTTGTCAAGATCGACTCAACTCAATCTCTGGGAAATTTCAGGATTGTTGACTTTGAATCATAAAACTTGTAGTAGGCAAATATTTTATGATCGTGCTGTGAATGAGCAGCGTGGTTCTAAAAATACGCTATTAGTAGCACATTCGAATGTACTTATGCAATAAGAACCTTCTTCAAGGATTGAAGTTTATGATGGTCAAGATGACTTTAACCACTGAAACCAATAGTTTTCAATAGAAATCACAATCTGTGGCCTTATCACAGTGTTACCTACTATGTATAACTTCATTAGGCTACGTTAAAGCAGTGCTACTTCAACTGCTTCTTCCATCGGTGCCAATATTGCCCGAAATACATCCACGGCAAACACATCAATTTCAACACTAGTAAGTAATAACAATGCACACTGCCTTCATATTCTTTCATCAAAAGCTTCGCAGTGATGCGGGTGAACAAGGAGTAAAAATAGCTTTATGTACCTAAACACGAGTAAGTGTTTAAATTTAAAATGCATACTGCCTTCATACTCTTTCACCAAACATATTGCAGTAATACGTTTGAAAAACTCTGACACCAGGGTTCATCGGGTCTTCGGATGACTCGGTGTCCCACACAAAAGAAGAAGACGGGTGCTCACCCGATTTCACTGGCGCTCTTGCGGAAAACAGACACTCGCAGGAGAGCCGGGGTTCAATTCAATTTTTTTTATGAGCCGGGGTTGGCAGCGGCATGAAGAGGAGCGGCGCGAGTGACCTATTCTGTACACAATCTCGCGGTGCCCTCTTCCCTTCCTACTTCCTTGACCATAACGCGAGGTAGTTTCTTTTTCCAGGTGGTGTATACCACGACTGCATAGTCCACGATATCGACATGATCTGCTGGGTGCTCGGAGAGCTGCCGTGCCGCGTCCAGTCCACGGCCACTGCCCTTGTTCCAGAGGTCAAGGTAATTGGTCAACACATCGCTAGTTTTGTCATACGGATCCACGAAGAAAAAACCTTGAAGATATCCAGCAGTTGTATCAAAATAATGTAATACGACAAGTTCAACGTTTGTAGAATATAATGAGCACTATCTTATCTTTACCACAAATTTGGTAACCCAAACCCCTGCTCTCCAAGATAGTTTAACTATTCGTGTGAGACGGGACCAATATGTTTTCCTGTCCTGTGCTAAAAGAAACATTTTATTTTTATTTTCAAGGCAATCGATGACTTCGACACCATAGCGATAATGTTCACGTTTCCTTCGGGCACGATTGCTCTTGGGGACAACAGTCGCTACTGCGCCTACGGCTATGATCAGAGACTAGAGGTCTTTGGTGCTAAGGGTGAGTTTTGCATTTTGTTACTTTTAGAACATAAAGCCACTAGGTCCAAATATTAGTCCAGGTTATAGGTAACCCAAGCCGAATCGATGAAAAATTAGTAGGCATTGATGATTAAGAGGTTTACTTATGAACGTGGCAGGTTAACTAGTCCTAGGCTAGATGACCTCTTCCGAAGCCTAGCACCATTTTTTAGAATTCTTCAGTCGGATTCACAGTAAAGAAAGAAGTGGAACAAGTGTTCTTTTGTATTAAACTTTAAAAGTACCTATATTACCCGATGCAAGCAGAAGTACCCATACGAAAAAGCACCAGACTAATAATTTGGTTTCATGTAAAAATATGTTTATTGTGCGGATTAATTTCAGGTATGCTCAAAATCGAGAACGAGAAGCCTACGCCCTCTGTAGAGTCCTACATCGGCCACGAAGGCGTCAAAACCAACCCTATTTACTACTCCTTCCCCTCAAGATTTAAGGCTGGCTACAAGAATGAGCTGGAGCACTTTTTGGATGTTGTGCAGCGTAAGTACGACTGCCTTACCTGTAAGTTATTTAATCATATCAGGTTTAAACCTGAATAGTACATCTGAGTATATATAATTTCAACTCTTAAGCCATTTCATGGATTCACTCAGGAAAGAACGATGAGTACTCATTGATTAAAATCGAGAGAAAGATATCCCATTATCACGACTAAGCTCAACACTTTCATTTGAACTGCAACATCTTCAGAATGTAATCCATGTCCTATACAGCCTGACCTATTCTATCGATTTCCCAGATGGAGTGCCGATGGACGTGACCAGTTGGCAGAGCCTGGCCGTGAGCAAGATCGCCACGGCGTGCGAGCAGTCAGCTCGTACCGGCAAAGCTGTCGAGCTGGACTGGAGCAAGGATGCCATCCCTGCCGAATACTCTTAATTTCAGCTCCGAAAGATAGCAACTGATTCTGTGATGTGTAATAAAATCATTATTTTATATCTTTTTGTACTCTTGACACACTTACACTTGGAATCCTACGAGTACCAACTAGTACTACAACACCGTACAACGTACGTACGTACAACTAGCAACTTTTATTTACTACCTTCATAAGACGTTGTTAGTTTCTTCTTAATATTTGGGAATTTCACCAGCGACAGCCAAAAATCTTAATACAGTTTTAAATCGGAACCCTTTGTTTTTTCCTTTGAAATTTGTTGTTTTGTTCCCAGATCTAAAGCATAATTTTCACTATAGGTACATTGGATCTCGACGTGATAGAGAAACTTCTACGTGATCACGAGTTCATATCAGGAAAAAGTGTAGGGTCCAGAGTTACAGACTACATAAATTTACGAGAAATACGTGGCGGGTGGCCTCGGGCAAAATGTATTGAGCCGCCGTGCCCTTAGTAACATAGATTATCAATGTTTACAAATAAGTTTGCTATTGCTTATACCAAAATTTCGTTGGTTCTTGAGTCTGCTTTAATAATCATTGTATATAAATCAATTAACAGTATTTATGTTGCAGCAGATTAAGCTACAAATGTTATTTCATTTACCTAGCGTGGTCCCACTGTCTCCGATCGCTCTTATCCATTCATTCATTTGAGAAAGAAATCAATTTAGGTATAGTATAAAACAAGAAAAAATTTATGAAAAATATTAAAACACGACTGCTTTTTGAGATACAGCCTAGCTTCTGACACTCGGGATAATGTAAGGATTCTTCCGACACAATTCCCATTCGAATATGTTCAGTAGTAAACTAATAGCAGCACTTAAAGAATCGCACATAAATACATACTTGAACTCTAAAAACATTACACTTCTATTTTGGTAGGGCAATCGTGTAAAAATAAAAGAAATTGATGATCTTGATGGCAGATCAGACTATTCAGTTGCTTCGGTTTAGGCGTTAGCCATATTTTGTTTGCTGGCTTACGAGGCTTTTAAGTAATTTATCCCTATTTCCTGAACCAGACCTTTGTCAGTCGAAAAGAATACGACGTTTCTACAAAGGCGCCTGTAAGTAATTTTATTGAAATACGAGCTGTCTGTCTGTCTGTCTGTTTGTCACGTTCCACCGCCGTGATGTAATTACCTATTTAATTTGCATTCTTGTTTACTCAAGATACAATTAAGTAATATTACATAATATGTATTTGTTTACCCACCCTCATTAATTATCACCAAAAATAGTGTCACGTTAAATTTATCGAATGCTTCTGTTTTTATTAAAGATTTCCGCATTATATTGTGTGAAGTGAATTGATTAATGTGTTCCTGGGTACATTCAGTAAATTAAGTAAGTACTTAATTGTGTATGTGGTCATTGAAAGGTTAGTTCAAGTAATAAATTCACGCGGTTTTTTTATATTTTTGCTGGGACCATGAAACTTAATGCGAAAATTTTACATTATTCCCCACAGCATTAAAACCCGAATCATGTACTAATAATTTATCATAATTATTACAATTATGGAGAATTTCTGTGGTGTAACGGTGATAATTAAGAATGTGATGTCTCATTTTCGTTGGTAGGTTTTAACGACTGACTTATGAAGGTCTACTCGAAGCTATTTAGGGAAGAGTTTTGCGTACCTAATTTAAAGTGAATAATATTGCTCTACTTTTAATTACCCTATTATTTCTAATATTTTGAAGATCCCGGTGATAGAAATGTATGAAGGTACTTTCTACCTAACTGCCACGGAAGTGGGTTTCTTTTTTACAAGAGAAGATATGTCTATGCATATGGTATATTGTACCATTGCTCCGTTTACCCTGTGACCTCTTCTATTAGCCCGGTTGAGACTTTGGCGTTCAAGCAAAAGTGTTCGTTTCCCCAAAATGAATCAAATATTTCATTACGGTGGTGTGGCGATAAAAATATTTTAACTGGGGTGGAATTTTTAATTATTGTATTGCAATGTTCGTTCTTTATGTGACAAAATTTCTATATATATCTGCTGTAGAAAATTTTTGACTACTACTAAATAGTTATTAAATTATTACGTTAGTTGGGCAGGTTAGTTAGTTTGGTCTTTTTTACACGACTGCCCAACCAAAAAAGGAGTGTAATGTTTTTAGAGTTCATGTATGTATGTATATAATGTGCGATTCTATAACGGACTCTCTCTTTTCGTATGGGACACCGAGTCGTCCAACGACACGGTTCAAAAAGGACTGAAACTCATTAACCACTGAGAATGAGAGGAATGGGAGATTCGAATGGAAATTGTATCGGAAGAATCCTTACATTATCCCGAGTGTCATAGGCTTTGCCCGAAAAAGCAGTTGTGTTTTTAATTTTTAAAATTATACTCGTTCGTTTCGGAGGATTCGATGGACTGTACGTACAATCGTACATCCCACAGAAATGATAATACGTTATGACAGTTAAAATCATTTTTCATCACGGTGGGGTAGTAAATCATTTTTGGTGCACAGTTATTATCATTTCGGTGGACCGCTCTTATTTCAGTGGCCACTTATTCTCTTCTTAATAGACACCTGTCATATCTGTGTCCTTTTCAAAATTCCATTCCTAATGTCTCAGTAACTGCTTGAGATATTGAAAACCCTGTTACATACTAACTTTGAATTAGTTTAAAGTTTTACTTTATGTGATAAAAGTACATGAAAAAAGAAAAATAATATAAATGTTCACTGATATGAGACAATAAACGCAAATGTCAAATATTCACCCTAAAGCTTATCAAGTGAATTAAGGCTCTCATTAACCCTTATCTTAACGTAGAAAATTACATGTTGTTATTACGACTTTGTCATCCTTGGAGAATTTTCATCGAGATCAAGGTACGTAGGGTAGCAAGGTAGGATGACGGAAGCTGGAAAGTAGGTTGGTACAATACTATTTTGATAATCAGTCATTCAATACCTGAAATAAATTGCACAAATGACGAGAGTACCTACCAAATGGTATAATTTTGTCGATTTTCATTATTTTTTCGTAATAAGAAAACAATGGTTAATTTTTTAAATGTATTGGGATGATACATATACGACCATACGTATACCTTAAAAAAATGTTACCATTGTTCTTAAGATCCTATTATTATATCTCAAGGGTGAGTTTAAAAAGCTGAATTTCTTTTACCAAAGAAATATCAAGGAATTGTTTTTTTAGAATATATGAGGGAGGAATTCTTATAGCCTGTTTCGGTGGTAAAAATTTGGAAAAGTATTGATTTAAATAAATAAATCATCTAAGGATAGACAAAAACTATGCTTGATTGCGATATGTTTCACCATTGGCCGTGAAATTGAGTATTTTTGGTTTCAAGGTCACTGGCCATGCCAACTTTGTCGGTTGCTCTTTAATATCCTAATTTATGAACAGTAAATTTGTATATCTACTGGCTGGGTCATAGAATGAGGTACAAATAATTTTACCAAATACAGACAGACAGAAGTTTACCTATTTAGTAAAACGTGAATTATTTAGTCAAGTTTATCTATCTTTTCTTGGAAGGTAACCTGACTTTACATTTTCAATCGTCTCTGAAGTTTGGGAAAACTTTTAATGACTAGTTTAAATGATGGATTTTACAATATTGATAGTAAAAATGAGCATTCCTTTACGAAATTCTAGTTTAATATTGAAATGTTAGGTTTAGAGGCCAAGATATCTAGTTTCCGAAAACTATGTAAAGGGATTATTATTTTAATTGAACTATTCGGGCCCTTAAAAGCTCACCTCTTTTCTGCTCCTTAATTACTAACTTATCCAATACTTCAAATTATACATCATAAAAACAGTATAATAAAAAACCCACCTACATACCACAAAGTAAAAAATTGGCATCCGGTTTCGAATCGCCAGTAGTAGCGAAATAGTCGCCAAACGGCTATACAAAGATGTTGAGGAGGGGGCACCCGGGCGTTGCGGCGGAGGCTCACGTGCCTTTCGAAGCTCGTAAACGCATATCGGATGGCATCGATGGTAAGACTGGTTAGTTTAGTAGCCCAACAACGTGCCGGGCCACGTGCCTTGTTTATTTGTGGGCAGCTCATTCACCTATACGTTGGTAGTCTATTTGAGTTGCCCTATAAATAATCAAAGTTATAGAATAGAGTTTGTTTACAGTAGTGTGCGTGCACGAAAATCTCATTCAATTCGTTTTAGGGACCACTATTTGTTATGGAATAAATACTAATTACCTAATAAAGCGCGTGAAATAAAGGCTAGCTTTTTATGTCCCAAAAACATTAAGTCGTTTATTTTTGGCTTATAGTTTCTGGACCATTGGTCAAACCCAATTTATGTATTTAAGGAATATGCTAACATAGTTTCGTCTGCAGTGAACAAAAACTACTCCAACTGGGTTTTAATTTTAACACTATTTCAACTGTCACATGGACAATAGTGGTATATTTAATAAGATCAATTTAATTTCAGACACTTAAAAATTTAATTTTATAAATAAGCTACCATACATCGAAACAATTTTTTTTGCCATCGTCAATAATGACACAAAACGTAATATGTGCTATACAAACACAGAACGCAATCATGCAATAAATTAAAAAAAATTAAAATACGACTGCTTTCTGGGATATAGCCTATCCTATGAAACTCGGGATAATGTAAGAATCCTTCCGATACAATTCCCATTCGAGTTCAGTGGTTACCGAGTTTCAGTCCTTTAAAGAGTCACACATAATATACATACATGAACTCCAAAACCATTTCACTCTTTTTTGTAAAAATTAAGCGACTTTAGAATTTTTGTGAGTAATGCCCTCAAATAATGCCAGCCGTACCGGAATAAAATAAATACCGCTGGGCGAATAGCCAGTTTATAATTATGTGGTAAGGTGTTTATTTCGTGTGAATTTACGTGTCAGTCTGCATAGCAATTTCCGCACTTCCGTTTTGCATGAACACGCGAACAAAAAGAGTTAATGAAATACCGAACAGGTTATTGCAAGGACTTTGAAGACGTCATAAGTATCCTTACTATTTGATACCAATAATGGAATTATAATTTCGTGCAAGTGTTTTGACAACTGAGTTTTGTATGTTGCAAACTTTTCCGTGTAATTCCGGAGTAGAATAGTATCAGCCCATTTCTATACGTGGGTTGAGGATCTTAAAAGGGCACAGAGATACCTTTATTCATCCTGGGAATGGACAACACAGCATTCCCTACGAGTGTACCAATACGCCTGTGGTGATTATGGTAAATATCCAGGAGTACACTATTTTTGCTATTGATGTATCACAATTGCTGTATGATGTCTGCTAAGAATAGCATCACCCCATTCGTTTCCCGTGGGTGTCGTAAGAGGCGATTAAGTGACTCGTGGGATTCATAAATGTTACAATTTAAGGCGACAGGCCGACATCTTGTAACTAGACCCTCAAATATTTGTCAATCGTGGCGATAGGCGACCGTATTATACGGCCGAGATATTAGAGGCATGATATTATGTGTATGTATTTATCACACTGTGTGTCTGTGTGGGAGTGGATTTTTAGTATTCCCCTTTTATGTCTATTGCAAATAGTTTCGATTGGGATTTTTTTGAATAAATCTCCTGTCATATAAAATGCAATACGTCCATGACCATGACCTCTGGAAGAAATTTGTCATATTTGACATGTTTGCGAAAAGAAATAGAATTTTGAAAAAAGAGCTATCATCATGAAGTCATTAACGTGCATTGCTCGACATTGTAGTATTTGCCATTCCTAGCAAGGTGTGCAAGATATAGGTACATTCACGGGATTTTCATGTTTCGTGCTTAAATAAACTTTTAAAATGACACCTACGTGTGAAATAAAACCAATTACCTTGGCAGTACCTCCCTACTTTGTAAAGGTCTTTGAAAAACGACCCAAGAAAAGCCATGGGATATTATTCACCCAGCAACAAAAGAAGTTGATTTTTGCTTAGTAACGCCATAAAAAACGGAGTAGATATCACATTTTTTCCTTGTATTTAGTAACTTAATAGATCGTACAATTTATGTAATTTACTTTGCCCTTGAGAATCCATCTCAGTGATATAAACAAATGCCAATATAAGAAACCAGTTTTGCATAGTAATTAAGCAATGAATAAGCCTATAGGCGATTGGTAGATATTTATATGTGGCAAACACACCTGTTGTTGCAAATTAAATTCAAACTGGAAGACGTTTTCAACATCTAGCCTTTGTGTACATACACCATATATTATGTTTACTTCTATTATTTTTTTCCACCATTTATTTAATATTCTTTATTTTATATATTGTGCTCCATTCCAAACATGGAAAATTAGAGATGTAAATTCGTATTGGCATTGCGGGAATGTATATTTCAAACGCAGAATAGTTCTGGGTGATTTATGCATCGATAGTCGAATCCTAAATGTAATAATAGCACAGATAATCAATACGCATACCTAGTTTCTCTGTCTGTCTGGGACGAACCCTGCTAACTCCTTTTAAACCAGGCTACGGATTTTGATGCGCTTTTTAAAACTAGGTCGACTGATCGAAAAGAAAATTTTAACGGTGTAAATATAAACTGAGAAAACGTTTTATTCCTACGGAAAAACGGTTAGACTCGACGGGCCGCTGGTAGGTACGTAATAATTGCTAGGCAAAGCTCTCGAAGAACCTACATAATACAGGAATGTATTAAATAAGAGAAAAACTTTTATTTTAGTCTGCCTTTCTAAAGGAATTGCATTGAAATAGAGGTTCAATAGTTTATTTCACGAAAACACGGAAGAAGTTATTGGAAAATATTGTCCAATCGTAAGTTCGACTGCTGTTCTTCAAAATCAAAATTCTGAAATATGTTTCATTTCAAACTAGTAACATCCATATTGAATTGGAGCGAATCAAAGTGTTGTTACAAAAAGTGACGTTATTCAATAAGGAGAGCAATCAGTAGAATATGGTTGACTATCGATAGCTCTAGTAAGTAGGTAGGTACTTATATTAAGAAACTCAATACACAATCGAAAAGAAAACAATAATGGCAAGTAAATACGGAGGCACGAGAGAACTATCCAAACAAGGCTGCACGTGAAATAGTCGACAATACAAACTATTAATAATTCAAACGGAATCATCGGAATCTATTACTACACACACTTCACACCATCATTATATTTATCTTGATAATCAAGCTTTTTAAGCATTTGCTTAAACAGCTTTTTAATGAAATCTTATTTGCATTTTGCTTGGCTTATTATTTTGTAATTTTACCACTTAATTTGACCATTTGTCATTTTATTTTTAATTAATGTAAACTTTAGCACTTTAATATTTATAACCCGTGGTAATAACTTGTTCTATCGTTAGATTAAACGAAGACTGCAAATGGGTTCATTACTTCAATACGTAGAAAAACTATGATCAGAGCTTTCATGAACATACACGTAGGTACTTGGAAAACAACATCTGGGTTTATTATTTTCTTGAGTTTGCACCTTCTAGGAATGCCCGGAATGCCAGCCATTTTTATGAACTCCAAGTACTAGGGTGGCATAGCTAGCAAGTAATTTGCCATGTTCCAATTGAAATCAGCTGTTTTCACGAACACACAAGTACCAGGACGGCAGAAGTAGCAAGAAAGTAGCTACCTGTTGCAACGCACGGGCGCGTTTCGTTGCACGCATCGCAATTTCTAGACCAGTTTGTGTGCAAGCGCGGCTCACTGTCGACATCGCCCGATGTTTCACTTAAGCATATCGTATTACACACTAACGTTGAAATATTCTCTTTATTTTCTCATAAATTTCCTTTAAAATTTCGTTAATGTAGAGCATATTGCCGAAATCTAAAAAATTATGTTGTGTATTGTAAATTACTATAGTCCAAAATAAGGGTTGTTCTCTACAAAGTGGTTGATAGAAATGCAAAGAGTAAAAAACCAAATAGATACATACCTAAAATGAACTGGTACGTATTACACATCATCATCACAAAATCAGCCTATCGCATTCCACTGCTGGGTGTAGGCCTCTCCCAGGACACGTCAAGGCACGATCAACCGTTATCGCTATCCAGTCGCTACCATCCACCCTCTATAAAACAGTTCCATGGCAGATTTTTGCATGCAAAATTGTTTAAAATATAAAGCTCCTGGTTATAGAAAACTTGCGAACTACGAGCGATAGTAACGTTCAAGAAATTGATAGGTATTTTAAGCGGATACTGTTAATAAATTTGAATTATAATTCAACCAATTAATAGATTACGAGTAATAAATCCTTGGCCATATTATGACTGTGAACTTGGGAAAACCAGACGAGTAGAATTAATAATGACCTTGATTTTGACAGGACGCTTCTTTGGCAATTTTTAATAACTTTCTTCAATCAGTAAAAGTATTTGAACCTGCAATTTCCTGCTGAAAGTGATATTGCTTTCATAATTTTCCGTATTTGTAAAAGGTATCCGGATTAACGCATTAAATGGCATAAAAATAATCATTCTTGTCTCTTTCTTTGCTGTTTGATAAAATTACAGAAGTACCAACGAATAAGTCAAATAAGTTGTGTTGAAAAAATAGAAAACAAATAAAAGTCAAAAAGGCAAATATTTTAAACAAGGATTTCGAGAACTTGGCATATCCTGCTAGACTGGACTACTCTAAAGTCAAATATTGACTCATCGCTAATAAAGTTGAATGATTAACTACCAAACATATTTTATTTTATCCTGTTTTTAATTGATTAAAGTCCTTTAATAACTATATATGTTTTACGATATCATTTTCATTAATCACTTTAATAGCTCTCAATAAATTTACACGATTAATAATCTTTATCATTGCTAATTCAGCATTTAACCTTTTTGATACATATAATGGTGCTCCAACAGGTATCGGCCATCATGGGCCAACTGAACTGTCAAAATTTTTGACTAGCGTAAGATAATTTATTCTCATTTATTTTAGATCACATGTATACATACATACACATATCACGCCTTTATTCCTTGCGGGTTAGGCAGAGCGTTCACAGCCGTAAAATACGCATATCACATTTATTTATTTATAAGGACAACCAATTGTAGTTACATTATTAGTAACAATGATGTAAAATCAACATAAGACAGAGACATAAATGCACTACGTCTAAAGGTGCCACAGCATACATAAAAATGGATAGGTAACAATGAAAGAACAATAGTTTTATATAATGCAAGATTAGTAACAGTGACTGAGATTAGGAATCTGACATATTACTATTTGTTCGCTATTAAATAGCTCCCACACCACGTGTCGTTGGCTCACTGTTACTAGCAAACAGTATGGACGAACCTTTATTCAGATTTGATATGCTACCTTTTTGCATAACCTGTTTCATAATCTATTGACCATCGCAAGAATGTCAAGCACTTTTATTTCATGACATGTTTTATCGAGTCGAGGTACGAACAGGTGAACCCTGGTGTTACAATTTTTAAACCACCCACTGGGCCTCTGACACATTCGAGCAATGTATACAGGTGATAATGTATTGTTTATGTAGTGACAACTGCATTTGTCGCAAGTTAAAATCAGTTATTCGATCGACTGCGATCGAGATGCCGTTCGTCTGTCAGCCTATATTTTTTGAAACTAAGTATATAGTATACTCTGACACCAGGATTCATCGGGTCGTTGGACGACTCGGTGTCCCACACGAAAAGAGAGAGAAAGAGGCTAGAACCTAATCATAAACCGAACCTAGTTCAGGTTTTTGACCAAAAACCTAGATCGTTTAAGGTCGATCGTTTGTGATAAAATTAAGTTTATAATTTTTTATCTGCCGGTTTTTGATCAAACTCCAGTATTCTTTTTTTAAATCCTGTGACATACCTATCCATAGACAGCAAGCGGTACCGCCGACCACGGCTAAGCGTGCCCTTCGAAGAAAGAACTATCGGAATGACGAATAAGCAGCTTATTCAGGTTATTCCAGTTTATTCAGGTTATTCTAATAAATTTTTTTCACATGGAAGTCGTAAGAAGCGACTAAGGGTCTCGAGGGTGTGTTGTATTGCTATTTTAGGCGATAGGCAGACAACTTGGCACTATGGTGATACACAATTTCCCGAATGACCCTCAAATATTTGTCAGACGTGGCGTAAATGTCTGTTTTTTGCGCCCGTTTACGCTCTGCCTACCCCGCAAGGGATTATAGGCGTGATATGTGTATGTATATGTATGTATTCTAATCAAACTGAGATAAGAAGGAACTCAACTAATCTTGCTCAATCGAAGTTAAAGAATAAATCACATTCCGAATTTAGGAAGGTGATTTAAATGGCTGTGAAAAAAGAAGGTTTTTTCCAAACCACGCGGGCCGAAATAATAAAAGGTCCCTTTCATTCTAGATGCCGACAGAATCATTAAACTTTTTACATCCAGGCAAATTTGCGGAAAATACTGTCGCTTTTTTAGGCTTGAAGCTAAGTTGCGGTCTAAGAAGGTTGGGATAAATTTTTCATCAGAAAAATTCAAATCACTTTGTATTTTAGTAACCAAGAAAAAGACGAAGGAATTTTAGTAGGTATCTTTCTGCGTAATTTTCACTTAATGCATAAATAGCTTAAAAAGCATCACCCCAATTCTACTCATAAGTGTCTTAAAAAGCGACTAAAGGATAATCATCCCTGTGAATGCAACATCTTACACTGCGCTCGCCAATCCGCCTACCAAACGTGGTTAGTATGGCAATCTCTCTCTCGGAGTAAGCCCATGTTCAGCAGTGGACTGTTTAGGCCGCTAATGTTAATGTACATAAAGTAGGCATCCAGGATATAACAGCGTACCTAAATAACTATTTAGCGACGCACATTATCCTGGTTCAGACTGGCCGGTATAAACTCGCGGTGCGGCTGATAGAAATTCGTAGTTCTTTAATTAAAAGCGTTTTTGGTAGTTACAAAAATCAAATAGATAGGATGCAGCTTTTGCTCAAATTTTTGAATATAATTTTCGAATCGATCTTTGATCAATTCCTAATAAACTTGTCCACGTAAGTACAAAGTTTCTTGAAACTAGACCTGACTTACTGGTCCCAAATATGTAGGTACTGTCGCATTTCAACCTCTTTCTGAGCCCAGACAATTTTATAAATTGTAAATGGATATTTCAAAATTTAAACTTTATTTATTCTAGAATACCATGTTACCTGGGTTCCAAAAAAGGGCGCGCGGCCACCAACAGAAATAATGTCAATGTTTATTCCATAATAATTTTATAATATGTAAGCGCAAGTAAAACCGTAATAAATTGTTTAGGTACAAGCTCTATAAACATCTTTGATTTAAAAGAAAGTCAAGCACGTAGTAGAAACGCGTCCCATTTATAATATATGAGTTTACAAGTAGCTTTTGCGACAGCGTCAGCTTCGGTACACTTTGAACCACAGTTTTAAAATTTATCAGCATCGACAGCGCTGAAACTTTTAAACTCCCTTCTGGTAAAACAAACTCACCACCCAAGCAGCATACCAACCGGTTATAGGGTAAGGATCATTTAGCGCTTTGGAAAAGTCAAAGATGGAGGAAAGGGCAGAAAAAGTACCTAAATATATATTTCTTATACTACCTTAATAATTATTATTTATCGTTAATAAACAATATGAGTTCGTCGTAATTTGCGAACACACAATACGAGTTCTTTACTTATGTGATCGATCATAGATTTGTTTCAAAATCAGCTATGACACATTGTTTCAGCAAGGTAGTCTACGGTCTGCTACTGCAAAAGCTGTATGATCTGACACATAGAACCCAAATAATTTATGTACCTGATTGCTACTTGAGTTTCAAACACTAGTTCTCTACAAAATTATTGTGAGTGTATAGCAGTTTCATTTTGCGAGTTTCCTGTCAGCTGCTGTATGTGTTGGCAAAGAACACAATATGCTGAAATATTACTTGTTTGCGCTAGTACTTACTCGCGCCGGTTGGCGTAACTTTGAACGTCTCAAACTAACTGGTTTTCGGTATAAAAGTCAATAAAGTTTCTTGCAAAAGACGAGGCGCGGGCGCAGCGTTTGTGTATACTGTGAAATTTTGACAAGCCATTGCTTAAGGCAAGTTCGAATGAGGCTCGGTTCGGATGGCGAAACGCAGATACTGCTCATGTATAAAATGTAAATTATCATTATAATTGTAAACGACACTGGAGCGGCCTCCAGAACATATTATTTTTGCGTAATATTAGTTAAATTTATGCAAGATAATTCTGTATAAACTCTTGACCAAAGTGTCTGAGCAAACATAATGGATATTGAATTTTAAAAACGCAAATACGAGTATAACTAAGGTAGGACTAAAACTTACCGAATGTGTGTGTAGTGAAACACGTTGACTAGGGGACCGGTGACATCCATTCTGAGAATATCACACAAATGGAACTGTCACAGTAACTGTCCTCACGACCGCAGGCTAAAGGCGAACATCTTCCGACATTCAGATGTCTCTGAGGTACTTGACGCCGTCGAGTACGATGAACTCGACGAGGTATTGCTGTCTTTCCTCGAGAGGGCATTCTTTCTCGCGGCACTTTTGTCTTTGAACAACCGGTCTAAGATTTGTCGGATGGTGGAGTGTTTTCTGTCGAAAGGGTTGGGATACATATTGCACGTGTTGGTTGGTGCGCGGGTGTGACGAGAGTGGTGGCTGTTGCTGGTGGTGGTGGTGCAATCGGCCAGCAACCGCCCGTGGCCCGTGGTGCTGGGTGCTGGGTGGGGGCACCACGCTCACCTCGACGCACCAGTTTGCGCTGAACGCACTTGTGAAATGCTAGGGGTCAAGTTCATGATTACATTTGGTGTTTGCTGTCTGGTTCGCTGTCTGACGATCCGCTTCAGTTAGAACCATTGTAACTACTAGCAAACTGGTTTTAGATAAGTTTTTGTTTTATGAATAAATTACGTTTGCTGACGTCAAGTGGTTGAAAGATAGGTTTTATTGCAAAGGTTTTTTTATAGCCGATATTGTAATAGATGAAGATAATCGTGTAGCACGTGTAAATGCCATGATTAATAACAATAAAACGTCAGCCTTCTAACTTATATTCATATCATATTCATATTATTACTAGTACTACTGTTAAAAAATTGCAAACACAAAACAAATTCAAAACACAAATATATAAAAGCATAACTTAAAAGGTCTCTACCAGACAACTTTTGAAAATACCTTAACTTAACATATTTTCACCACGCCAGTATAGGTTCAGATACTATCTTGACTGAAGGCACTACCTTACCGACTAATATCTACCTAATGGTACTTATTTAGCATTTAAAAGAGAACAACAAAAAAATCGTTGCTTTGGTGGTTCTCTCACTTGTCATCCGTCGCTGCGTATTTTTAACGCATAATAACACATGTGTCTGTCAGACGAAAGAAAATTGCGATTTTCGATCGAACTCTTATACAAATATGGCTACGGTGTGTTTACGGTAATTTCCGTATTTGTATGGGAATAAGATCGACTATTTCCTTTCGTCTGACAGACGCATGCGTTACAGTGCGTTAAAAAAACGCAGCGACGGATGACAAGTGGGAGAACCGATATGTTGGTACTTACATATTCAGAAATGGCTCATTATTATAAAAAGTTGTTTTCATGCTAATTAGTCCTATTACAAATAAGGAATAATTAAACGTGAAAGCCTCTCAATAATTATAAAGTCTAATAGGTCGTAATTACTCGCAAGAACGAGCTAAGCAATAAAGATATACCGAAGCACCACAACCTTATTACCTTAGCACCTTCCATTTAAGATTGTGCCTAGATATTACAATGTTAACAGTTAAAGTCATCATAACAAGACGACGGCCGATGTGGCACAGTGGTAGTGCGACTGCCTGCGACGCAAAGGTTCCGGGTTCGATTCTCGGTGGGGCACTCACAAAAATTGATGTTTATCACTTTGTGAATTTGTTACTGATCTGGTTAGGACATTGCTGGCTGAATCATCTGATTTTCCGAAAAGAAAGATAATTCAGTGCTTCGGAGGGCATGTTAAAACGTCGGTCCCGCCCGGTTGCTGTCTATAATTGCTTGGAAGGCCAACGATTTGGTCACGAACGATTGGCCAGATCGCGGAGTAAGGGGGTCGATAAAATGTTTAGTAACAAAAAAAAGACTTGTTCGAGTATATCCCGGTGATTGACAAGAGGACTGCATTATTATTCAACATTATTAAGCTAACATTACACGTTTATTCTTTCCACTGAAGGCAGACCGTAACATTCGTAAATACAATCGTTTTCGCCACGTTTCAGAAATATTTAAGGAACGTATTAGAAAACTTTGTATCACTGTAGTGACAGGTTGTCAGCGCATCGTCTCAAATTGTACTCCACAACACATGTAAAGCTTAACTCCCTTAGGCTCGCGAAAAGACGTTGCACCGTAACAGCGGCGCCGTAACCACACCTCGTACACTGGCGCTCAAATGTATGAATCAAACGCGTTGCTACGCACACAGTCTAAGCTCGCGTAGGTGAACGCGGACCATGCTTGTGTGTGTGAGACAACATGTCAGGGTTGCCGCCATTTTGCGTTCGCGAATCGGGAATGCAATGTGCGGCAGTATAAAATGACCTTCGTCGTCGCGTCCTTGCTAGTCGGTGTCTAAGCGTCCTCCGAGCGCGGGTGGGCGGCGCTTGTAGGGGGAGGCAGGGAGTGACCATACTGTACGCTAGTACTATTAATTATACTGTGCCGTAACATTACACCGTAGCGGAGCCGCGACGTTGTACCGTGATAACGTCGTCGCGACGTCATTTTATAGACCAACTTAAGATTATAATAATATTCTTTATTGCACAAAATACACAGATATAAAATTATACAAGTTTTGTTGCAATGGCGAGCTTATCTCTAAAGAAGAGATCTCTTCCAGCCAACCCATGTCTTGTAAGAGAATTTAAACTTTTGGGGCAAATAGGCAATACGAAATAAATGTAACAAAATAAATGAATAACTAACTCTGTAAAATATTTTAACATGTATAGAAATATTATATGTATACCTACATGAGACGACTATCAAGACGATTATCTAGTGTAGTAGTCAGAAAATAAATGGTACATTAATTACCTTATGGGACGGAAAACTATCCGCTATGGTAAGATTTGGCAACGCTATGCGTAAACAAAGCGCTCGCAGCGCCTTTGTCCCGAGTTACATACATACCTACATAAATCACGCCTCTATCCTTCACGAGATAGGCAGAGCGTTAGCGGCCGTAAAACGGATATTAACACCACGTCTGACAAAAGTTTGAGGGTCAATCAGATAACTGTGTATCACTTTAGTAACAGGTTGTCAGCCCATCGCCTAAAATTGCAATACACATCTAGCCCTCGAGTCCCTTAGTCACCTCTTAAGACACCTATGGGTAAGAAATGGGATGATGCTATTCTAAGCCGGCATCACACGGCATTCACTGTCGCGAGTTCATGTTCAACAAGTTTAGTCATTATCATGAAATGGTCGCGCATTTAGTTGATCATATCGACAAATAAATTTTATCATTGATCTGGCCAATCTATATCATAAAAGTGGTCAACACACAGTTGGGTCTCTTCCTAAAACTGTGACCATATCATGAAATGATCGGAAATTGATCGAAGATAGATTTATTGATAAATGATCTCGCCAATTTGTCGATATGGCCACGAAATAGATATAGTCTTTTTATAACGCACTCAGTTGTTACCTTTAGTCTAGCACCGTAGACAGTATCAGAGAAGTTAAGAGAATATAGAATAATTGCATCCACCAACAACTTTTTAATATCAACCCGCTGATATTTCCGTGTGATGTCGGCTTAGAATAGCATCACCCCATTTCTTTCCCGTGGGAGTCGTAAGAGGCGACTAAGGGACTTGAGGGTGTGTATTGCAATTATAGGCGATGGGCTGACAACCTGTCACTATGGCGATACACAATTTTCCGAATGACCCTCAAATATATGTCAGACGTGGCGTAAATGTCCATTTTTGCGGCGTTTGACGCTCTGCCTACCCCGCAAGGGATTACAGGCGTGATTTATGTATGTATGTAGGTTCACTATAAGTACTGCTAATAGTGCCTACTTACATTATAATATAACGTATCTCTCATATTTTGTGTTCTCGGAAGTATAGGTGTTATTTACCTTCAGTAGGTACCCCAGACCCTAAGTGACAAGTGCAAACAGCTGGAAACACGTGTTTCGACACTTCCGATTCCATTAAATCATGGAGAAGTGACATCTTGATCACATATTACGTTTTGACGGGTGTAGTCGTCTCTTTTCTAGTCCGGTAGGGCTGGTGTTATTTGAAGGCATTACTTACAAAAATTCTAAAGTCGCTTAGTTTTTGAACTATTGCGTTATGTGTATCTGTTAAACACATACCACAATTTGTATATTTTTTACGCTTGCGTAAGTTTTCAATTCAATTTATACTAGTTCATTTATAAATTAAAAAAATTAAGGCTCTATAATTGAATTAATACTACAAAAATTATAATAAATATACCAATATTGTCCATGTGACAGTTTACGCAGTGTGACAACCCAGCTTGGATTGTTTTTATCCACTGCAAACGAAAGTATGTTAGCATATACCTAAAATGACACAAAATGAAAAATTTGGTTCGGCCAAGTCCATAAACTATAAGCAAAAAATAAACGACTTTAATATTTTTGGAACATGAATAGCTATCTATACTGGACTATTTTGTTATTTCCGATAATCACGCGCTCTATTTATTTTGATTAAGAACTTAAGATATTATAGCCATATAGAATACAATTTTTAATTTTACTAGTGAGTGATAGCGAAAACTCAAGACGGGTTGGTGATAAGGAAAAACTTTCCCCAAGGAACATAGGTCGAAATACAATGGAAACTCAAATACTTGTGTCCTATTCCGACCTATGTTCCTTATGGAAAGTTGTTCCTTGTCACTACCCGGTCTTGAGATTTCGCTATCGGTCAGTAGTAACATTTCACCCTATATAGAGTTAGTAAAACGGGGTGAAATTGATTGATTTTAAAATAAAAATTATTTCTGTTACTTCATTTTTAACTCTATCGAAACTTAAAAAATACAGTAATGATGGACTGAATAGTTGCTTTATGAGAAGCAATGAAAAATCATGACCTGTTCCGGAGTAAAATAAAAAAATATTCGTTATCAAAGTTAAAATACGATTGGGGTGACTCTGATACCACTCAATTTTTTCTTGGATCTGGAAAGACACCCCTTTTGAGATCTCAAAACAATAAAAAAAACAAAATTGAGAATTTTACTTTCGGAAATATTTAATTTTTAATATTTTCGGGGCTACTTTGATACTGGGGGCGAAATTGATAGTAAGTGGAGTCCTTCTTTTTTGTATGTTGGAGCATTAATATTAAGACTCAGGAATAAAAAGTACAATAAATTATTGAATAAAGTTTTATTAATTACTAATACAACAAAACAGTATCTTTTTCTCATTCTTAATTCTAATTAAAAACTTCAAAATAATCTAATAAACGTAGCAAAATTTTTATATAAAATTCTTCACTTAAATCTACAGAGATCAATATCACATCTCCTTAAAGTCTCATCACTGTAATTTCTATAATTTCGCGTACCTGGCGTTTTCTTGTATGTGCGAACCGTGTTGACCCTACAAAGAAAATTAAAACGGGGTTACATTGATAAGCGGTACACTGATCAAATATTAGCTGGACATTGCTTACTGGGGCGAAATTGATTTCTATCAAAGTCGCCTCATGCATGGTATCAAAGTAGCCCCTATTTACAAATGCAATCATAGCAATCAAAATGGCCGCCGAATTATTACTTGACAAAAAACGCTTGTGTACACAAAGAAACGAATAATTAAATAAATCATACACAAAAAACACAGTATCAGTACTTACGGCTGCACATTTAAAGTTTTTCTACCCAAAGTTTTGCATTCTGTGAGACTACTGCAATAAATTTAATTATTTATCTAATCGCGACGTACCCACGTTTTGAGACCTCGATGAAATATGGCCGATTAGACAGTCTTGCCAAAACAAAAAAGTTTTTTTTTTATACGTTTCGTTTCAAGCAGCTAATTAGAAAAAACCATAAGTTTTGAGTAATCATCAAGGTCGCCCCGTTTCTCAAAGTCACCCCGTTCTACCGGTACCTATTTTTCTTTAAGAAAAACTTCGGCGCGACCATATAGTACAAGGCTCAAACGGCGGCTAAGAAGCTGGGCATCCAGAATAGAGTGAAGCGATACTTTACGCCTGGACAGCTTTTAACTCTTTACAAAGCACAAGTCCCATCCTGCATGGAGTATTGCAGTCACCTTTGGGATGGCTCAGCCAAATACCAACTTGCCGCTCTTGACTCGGTGAAACGCAGGGCCAAGAGGCTTATAGGCGACAAAAAACTGGTGGACACCAAGCTACATAGCCTGGCACATCGCCGCAAGGTTGCCTGCTTGTCGGTTTTTTACAGATTGTACTTCGGAGAGTGTGCTGAAGAGCTTCACGACCTTGTTCCACCAGCTCCCTTCTACCATCGGACATCCAGACGCACCGCCGGATACCATCCATACCCAGGTATGCCATTCCACCAATTCGGACTAAGCGCTTCCAGTCATCATTTATAATGCGCTCTGCTAAAGAGTGGAACTCACTACCTGCGTCTGTGTTTCCAAACGCATACAACCCTAATCTCTTCAAAGTAAGAGTGAACAGGCTTCTTCTCGGTGAGCTCGCTCCAACTTAGACTCTGTCTCTGTCCTATGACCTAGACTAGAGTCAAGAGCAAATAACCCATCATTAATTTAAAAAAACCACTAGTCTATCTTAAGTAATGTGAAAAGCGTTTGTATCGTACTTTGATATCATTAGTTAAATTGTTTTTTTATTGATACCTACGAATGTTTTGATTTTAGAACATTGACCACACTACGTTGTACCTAGCATAGCACAATGATCACGGAATAACAAGTATTCATGTTCTCGAAACATCTACGAAACGAAATTACCTGAAGGCAACTTTTTTTATCCGTAACAACATAATCGAAATTTCTTGTTCTTTCGTGACTCAATATAGTCCGGGTCCCAATTTGGGACTTTGTATGGAGGTATGATACCATCTGGCAGAAAGCATGAAACTTGGCATGTATGTTGCTTTTATATATGTGTTTCAATAAACGAAGGGAACCACGTCGAGGCCCCCCTGTTTCCCCCCCTTACCCCCCCTTTTATGTCCCAATTTTCAGTTATTTTTATTTTTATTGAAAACGGGTAAAGATAGGAGTAAACCACCAAGGAAACAAATATTCCTTATAAAATTATCTATATAACAATCTTTGGGTGTATGTTGATAGATCTTATAGTTTTCAAGATATGCTTACATTTACTCCAATTTTGTGAGAATTAGCGGCCCATCGAGCGATCTCACCCGCTGCTTACCGTTTTCCTGCTTAATAAGACTTTGTTTTGGCATGTATTTCATACAAACCTTCCGTCTTGACACTCTTCAGCTATCAACAAAAACCGCATACAAATCCGTTGCGTAGTTTTGAAGAATTAAGCATACACGTAGGGGCGGCACCGGACCACTGGGACACGGCACGTGGATATAATTTTATTTTATTAAGTAGGTAAGTTAGGTTAGTAACCGTATTTCTTTCCCGTGGGAGTCGTAAGAGGCGACTAAGGGACTCGAGGGTGTGTATTGCAGTTTTAGGCGATGGGCTGACAACCTGTCACTAAAGCGATACACAATTTGTCCAATGACCCTCAAATATTTGTCAGACGTGGCGCAAATGTTCGTTTTTTGCGGCCGTTTACGCTCTGCATACCCCGCAAGGGATTACAGGCGTGATATGTGTATGTGTATGTAAGTTAGGTATGATATTAAAATGCAAATATTCATGTCACTTCGTTCGAAGACTACCGCAGTAGCTTTATAAATTATGTAAAGGAACCAAAAAGGGAACAGAATTGATGTAATTTTTGACGTGTACAAAGAAGACAGCTTGAAGAATACTACCAGAGAAAAGAGAGGAGAAGGACTTCGACAAAGGGTCACAGCAGCAGGGAACCACCAAAAAACTGGTAAAAATTTCTTCGCTGTTCTGACAATAAAATAGAACATTTTAATTTCCTATCTGATGGGCTCCAGCAAGTTCAATATGACAAAAGGACAATTTTATCAACAAAAGGCGAAAATGTTTTACGTAATGATGGCACAGACGTAGCTTCCCTGTACTCGAAGCAAGAAGAAGCTGATTCCCAAATTCTCCTCCATATTTATCATGCTGTGCGTGCAGCACGGTCATACCAAGGTTTTGGTAAGAACTGTGGCTACAGATGTAGTCGTCATTGCTGTTTGAAAGAATTTTGGATCTGTTTTGGGGTCGGAAAAGCTACACGTAACATCACATCGCATCCATGACCTGGCTAATTCACTCGGGCCAGAAGTATGCAGTGGGATTCTATCTTTTCATGCGTTTCCAGGCTGTGATACTGGTTTTAGTAGAAAAGGAAAGAAGTCACTTTGAAATCGTTCCCTCAAGCCACAAAAACCTTCAAAGAATTATCACAGCCTGTCAAAGCAATTAAAACCCCATCATTTGGATCTTTTGTCGAGGTATGTTATCTTTACATATGATAAGACATGTGAAGCAAAGATCTTAATGAAGCAAGGAAGGCCTTATTTATTATTATATTTTATCAGGCAGGCAGTTCAACTGATGGTGCCTGTATCACACACACTGTTCATAGTTCACTTTATCTCTTTCTATTTTATATTTTTAAGTGTTTATCAAGTTTGTTTTTAAACATATTGGTATTCTGTGCTGATATGATTTGTTAAGGGACGGGCCATGGATAGGTTACCACTCACGTCAAGTGCTCTTTTAGAGCACACAAAAAGGGCGTCTTTCCTAGCCGGCTTCACCTGGGGTCAGAGTTTCATACATAATCCAGAATATCCCAGTTTCGAAGATTAGGGTTGGAGAAAAGAAAATGGTTTCTGATTCCATTATGGAGCACAATGAAAGTAACAGGAGCCTCCGTAAAGGAATTGACCACCTGCAGTAGGGGTCGGTGCCAATGCAGGAAGTCAGGGCTTCCTTGTACTGGCCTATGCAAGTGCGTAGGAGACAATTGTGATTTTAATTGAATAAATATGTTATAAATTAATCTTCTTCTTGGCGTGTCGATGGCACACACTACACCGTCGCGGCTCAGAACTTGGCTACGATGACAGCGCTTAGAGACGCTGTCATAAGATCGTCCTGCGTGCAGGTGCTAGGGCACGCAGGACACGATGTTAGGTGGTTCATTGTTTGAACTCCATCACACAAACAGTTTACATCGGAAACCTTCAAGAAGCCCCACTTGGTCATGTTTTCCTTGCTCCGTCCGGTCTGAGTCCGAGGTCTATTTAAAGATTTCCCAACCGACCATGGCAAATTATGGCCAGGCGGCAAGCTCTCAGCAATCGGGACGAAAGGATCTGGTAGGGTAATAAATTATTATCCTAGACTTATGTTTTACTTTATCACTCAAAACCTAGCACCAATACGTTCGTTATACCAATGCCTTCGCAAAATATAATAACATTTAATGATAACCTTTATATAATATATGTCTCTCAACACAGGTGCTAAGCTTAAAGAGAGACATCGGCGTATTTTGTCAACTTTAAATGTATTTGAGGGAAATAAACATTTTTATTTTTATTTTATTTATTCATTTATTACATACATAACACACAACGCGCGCCCTCCCCTCCTCCTATTCCCTCCTTCCACCTGAAATCTCCCACCCCATCCCATCAACTCCGTGGGAGCTCGCTTATGGTGTCATCTTAATATTATAGGCATTATTTCTTGCAATAATAAAATAAATGTAAGCATATCTTGAAAACTATAAATCGTATCAACATACTTCCAAAGACTGGTATATAGACAATTTCATAAGGAATATTTTTTGTCTTGACGGTTTTCTTCTATCTTTAGTCGTTTTGAATAAAAATCCGAAAAACTGAAAATTGGGGCATAAAAGGGGGGAGAAGGGGGGGAACCAGGGGCGCCTCGATCTGGTTCCCTTCTTTTCCTGAAGCACACAGCTGTAAGCTACATATGTACCAAATTTCATGCTTTCTGCCAGATGGTATCGTACTTACCGAATAGGACCCGTACTAATAATGTTATTTCGCTATAGAAAATTTGCAAGGATTTTTACCTTGTCGGACAAAATTAAGGCCCTGAAAAGTTGGTCCCTTTCATTTGCGCTGTGCGAGAGAGAAAAGGACAATAATTTTGCGATATTACGGTTTTCCTGACATATAAACTAGATAAATACCGTTCTAATGAATTCAATAAATCATAATTTAGGAATATGTACTAGAAAAGGTATGTATCTAAATTATAACATATTTTTATTGTAATAAATTTTTAATTGTAGATATAATATTTAAAAAAAATCTCGGATTTTTTCCTATCAGCTAAAGAGTGTCAAATTATGTATATGTTATCTGTCAAATCCATGAAAATAACATAATATTTTTTTCAGAATCTTGCTCGCGCTATATCCCCGCCTTTTCTTTATGATTTAGTTACTCATAAAAATATGATTAAAAAAATACATCATTCCTGTTTTATTTATTTTTTATTACGGATATGTTTGCTCTTGACTCTAGTCTAGGTCATAGGACAGAGACAGAGTCTAAGATGGAGCGAGCTCACCCAGAAGAAGCCTGTGCACTCTTACTTTGAAGAGATTAGGGCTGTATGCGTTTGAAACACAGACGCAGGTAGTGAGCAAAAGTAGGGACATTATAATGAAGAGCAATTTCCAGTTCACCCACTGGTAATCTGCAGCTAAATTTACTAATCTGCGGTATCAAAATAATATAATATTGTATTTACAGAGAGTTAGTATGATTATCCACTATATGGGGAACTCGAGGTGCCTTTGATAGTTTCAAACAAAACGAAAAGTACATTGCTGTTTGAATTAAATAACAGCTACACTGAGTAAAATAACTTTTCAGTTTGGGCATTGTTGTACATTTATGAATAGGCGTTTTCATATTAAATAGCAAATAACAAACGGGTCACGGGATTGTTTTGGAATGTTTATAGAACTGGAAATTGTATTGAAATTAAATAATTGAATTTATGAGTGCATGTACAAATCAATTGCAAAGATATTAATTAGTGTGAAAGTACAATGTGTAAATAGTTAGATCACAGAGAATACGTTTAAAATACTTTGTATTTACCTACACAATAAAATAGTGTTCGCCAGCTTAGAATGATATCTTTCAACAATCGCTCTTATATTATTGAATAGCCACAGCAATTATCATTTACACGCATAAATATAGATTATTCTTTATCTTATTTTGGTGAATAGATGATCAAGAAAATAGTTTATTAGTTTTATTGCCACAAAAAACAGCGTCTGCTCAGGCGACCCTCGTCTGCAGGCGGGCGCCTGCAACGCGTCTCTCCATCCCGACCACAAAATCATATACATTGTTTCCGCCATCACTGAAAGCTACAACAGGTGGCCCGTGTGTTAAATAATGAAATAAAATAATTATTTCTACTGTTACACTGCTTACTACTACATGTGTCTGATTTTTGTTACCTTTCTACCTCAGCACTGTACCGTCATTTATCTGACTATATTTTAACTCAAAGTACACATACAGAGATTTAGATGTTTATGATTGCTCAATTCATGCACCGCTGGGCTCCGCTCCGTATCGATCCGCCTCAATGAAAAGGTAGTTGCTCCACGGACAAGACCAGAAGTAGGCAGTTGAAAAGAATTGCAAAAGTTTTGCAAAAGGAATTGTTGCTCCCAAACTCTCATGAATCACAAATTAAGTATTGGCACACGCGCCCATGCAGTTGGGCCGCTACAAGCAAAGGTCAATAACTCAAGCACACATCTTCAAACTGCGCCGCCGTTTAGGGGCGAACCCGGTCCGCCCTGGTACCGCAAGTTGTCAAGTGTCAACAGCGTTCGGTGCGCACGGAAAAATGACATCGCGAAAACACAATTTATAATTGCTATTTGAATACGTCTGAAAAGTGTAGACTATCACGGTCTTATTACAAATAACTTAGACGTGGATTAAGTTTCTCGACAGCATAAAATCGCATAGAACAATATTTTGAACACTGTCTAGAAGCATGTCATACTATTTTGTAATAAAATAGTTGTTTTTCAAGTGCCCAGATGATATTCAAAGGTAAGTAAAATAAAATTTCTCCTTGTTAGTATTCTAAATGATGAAAAGCTAGTAATCTGTTAAGAAATATTCTTTGCACAGTAATTGAGTAAATAATGTAACTATATTAAACTTAAGTACTCCGTTTCAAAAAGTCAGTAAGAAAAAGTAGCAACCCTAGAAGAGTAGGCATAATAATCGAAAACGGGGCGAGCTGCCCTTCTCCTGCCTTCTGTTAGTGCTATGAATACCTATTCTAGCAAAAATCAGTGCGCTTTAAGTGCTTAAGTTCATGTTCACGGATCCGTGTCAGTAAAGACATAATTGTTGCTTACTACCTGCAACGGAAATATTATGCCGTTCAATTATGATCATGGTGCGTAGTGCGTATGTACGATCAGACACAGTCAAGGCAAACACGTTTGATATTGTTTTGTCAAGCTATATTCGCGTTATTACGGTAAGTTAGAGTGATGTGGACTGTATCAGTTTGTGAGGGAAATCCCTTAAGCCATACGAAGGTCGAGCTTGTTTATCTTGCTATGCAGTTGTAAGATTCTACAAACCAGGCTCATTAAAGGGCTATATTTTTACATTGACGTATGTTTCTCAAGAACTGTGTTGAGTAAATATATTATGTGGTTAAGTGGTTTATTTCCATTTCATCACCTACCTGGAAGACGACCGCCAGGACGCTAGAGAATGGAGTGAATTGGAGTAAATGACTGACATCAAATAGATTATAGGCCTGCGCAAAACTTAAATAAGCCCTTAAGCCTTAAGTGAGGCCCTGATTCATCTGAAAAGTTTGTCCATTTCATTCGCACTATTTTCTAACTTCGTTTTACTTCCGGTATATTCGTACGTATCTGGAAATGTATTTATCTAAATTACTTACAGCATATTTCTTTGTAATATCTTAAAAATTGTAGACACAACATTGAAATTCTTAAATAGAAATAGAGGTTACTCTGTTTTTTGTCTTCTATCGGGTAAAGTTTGTCAAGTTGTGTAACTGATAGATATTTGCTAGATCCTCGACAATAACATATATTTTTTCAGAAATAAGATATTTGTTTTATTTCCAGGTCATATTTAGCATACAATTTTACAAGAGGATTGTGCAGTAGGCTGGGATGGTATCTCAAACAAAATACTAAAAAAAATCAAGCACTTACTGGTCCTACCACTCACACACATTTTTCAAAAATGCCTAACTGAAGGATTTTTTCCTAATTGTTTGAAAAAAGCGGTCGTAGTACCCATTTATAAATCCGGTCCTAAAAATCTTGTTACTAATTACAGGCCTATATCCCTATTGACATCAATATCTAAAGTGTTTGAGAAAATTATTAATACCAGACTAATGCAATATTTAGAGAAGTACTCCATTCTATCTAGTATGCAATTTGGATTTAGAGCCAAACTTTCAACTTCCGATGCTGTCCACCACCTAACCGATCATATTACAAAGGAACTTGACAAAGGAGAAAAAACTATAGGTATATTCCTTGACCTTGCTAAAGCTTTCGACACTGTTTCCACCCCAATCCTCTTACGTAAGCTTGAAAACATAGGCATAAGAGGTACGCAACTGAAACTATTCGAAAGTTATTTATCAAATAGGTGTCAATGCGTCAAAATAGGTAATGTAATGAGCTCTTTTCGACTTAATACATCCTTTGGGGTCCCACAAGGCAGCATTTTAGGTCCAACCCTATTTTTGATTTATATCAATGATCTTTGCGACCTTAAATTAGACTGCGGTAAGATTATTTCATATGCGGACGATACAGCCATAATCTTTTCCGCCAAAACTGATAAACAGGTTTTCGAATATGCACAGCGAGGTTTTAATGTTGTATGTAAATGGTTGCGGTATCATCAGCTCACCCTCAATGCCGATAAAACAAGTTTTGTAAAGTTCTCAAAGAGCAACTATCCTTTAGCAAATCCCAATCCAAGCATTTACGCCCATCACTGTTATTCTCCAACGGACACAAATTGCGACTGTCCTGTAATTTCACCCGCACACCAAATAAAATATTTGGGCATCATAATAGATAATTTGCTTTCATTCAGACCACACATTGAAGCCTTAAGCGGTAGATTTCGCAAGCTAATTTTCGTTTTTAAAAAATTACGCTCTTTTGCGGACTCTCAACTGATTACACAAGTCTACTTTGCCCTATGTCAATCACTTCTTACATATTGCATATCGTCATGGGGTGGTTCATCTAAAACTTTCCTTCTAACACTTGAAAGGGCACAACGAGCTGTTCTAAAGGTATTGAGTTTTCGTCCGTTCCTGTATCCTACTAACCTTTTATATAAGTCATGCCAAGTACTAACAGTTCGACAATTATTCATTTTAAGCACTGTACTAAAACAACACGCAGCACTTTCCTATTGCACGGATATAACTAACAAAAGACGTAAAGATATTGTCTGCACACAGAAAACACAAACAAACTTCGCCTTTTCATCGAGATTTTTTGTGTTCTTAGGACCCAGGCTTTACAATCGACTAAACGCAATTTTAACGATTTACCCTTTATGTTACAATGAATGTAAAAGGGTACTAAAAGAAGCCTTACAGTTGTTGTCGTATGAGGAAACAGAGAAATTATTGACTGTCTTTTCTTAGACCCTGTAACAGAAGCTATTAGTAAAAAATTCACACACCTAGTTGATAAGTATTAATATTTTAACTGTATTCGTCTAGATAATGTAAACATTTTAGGTATTTTATATAATTTATAAAAAAGACGTATTATGTAATTAATAAATATGACCTTGTTTGCCTGAGATACAGGGTAATCCTAGTTCAGGCTAAATTGTAATATTTAAGTACTTCTAAGTATATTTACTTTATATGTAAATACTGACATTAAGCTTATAAATAAATTATTCTTATTCTTATTCTTATTGATTTTCATTGTAACTCAGATACCAAGCAGACACATCTAAAGTTACATTAAAAAGTTTAAAACATTGTTGCACTCATTTGTGACGAGGAATCCTTTTTTCATAGCCGTACTAAACCTGTCAAGGTGAAATGATTTTCCTTACATTTAAATAGGGTACAATCCGTATTCTATGACTACGAAACAAAACGTAATATAAACGTATCCGACACGTTTTTGGCCGGTTTATAAATCAATCAGCCAACACCTACTCACGCGTAGGAGTAAAAATTTGTATTAATGTGTAGAATCAATCACTGCGTATTTGTAAAAAAGTTTTTACACGCTTCGCTACGTCTCTCTTGTCGGCTTTAGACATGTTTCCCCAAAATCTTCCATCGCACGATCTATTGTCTTTTGTCACAAATAAATAACAATGGAATATAAATTATTGTTTTGGCGCAATATTTTTTATAGAATTTGCGTCATTACCTTAAACGGTATTCTCTTAACATACTAAGATCCTGGCTGCCGTTAGTGATTTCAGTTAATTCTATTACAATTACGATTACAAAACCTATCAATTACACTTACAAGGCAACTATGATTAATAGTAATCAATTAGAACAATTAGGGCACATTTAACTGTACATATTAGTAAGATTACTACTAAGTAAGGTTACTAGTAATACTAATACAGAGTAATTCACATAGACAGGTATTTGAATTGCTAGGTATATAGTTCATACTTACTCGTATCTATAAATGTAACCTAGAGAGAACATTAGTAATATTTATTATATAATATATATCCGTGGTCCTATACATACATACATACACATATCACGCCTATAATCCCTTGCGGGGTAGGCAGAGCGTAAACAGCCAAAAAAACAGCTATTACCACGTCTAACAAATGTTTGAGGGTCATTCGGAAAATTGTGTATCGCTATAGTGACAGGTTGTCAGTCCATCGCCTAATACACACCCTCGAGTCCCTTAGTCGCCTCTTACGACTCCCACGGGAAAGAAATGGGATGATGCTA
Organism: Tuta absoluta; assembly: GCA_027580185.1. Taxonomy (NCBI): domain Eukaryota; kingdom Metazoa; phylum Arthropoda; class Insecta; order Lepidoptera; family Gelechiidae; genus Tuta; species Tuta absoluta. The sequence continues at coordinate 6,137,780 of JAQAHW010000004.1, forward strand.
TTCTAAGCCGGCATCACACGGCATGATCCTATGGAGATAGATAATTAAAATCAAACTTTAAAAAAGTACATAAACGTTTTTATCCATAGGCACGAATGAGATATATTTCTGACTCAAGATAAGAAACGAGATAATTTCAAAGCTTCATTGATCCGAAAGGCGGGGATTGTGGATTCGACAGACGCCCTGTAGGGAGTAATCGATACTTTCAGCAGCTCTTGAAGGAACACGTTCAAGAGTTCAATCTATACTGGTTATTCTTCATATATATTAACCGAACGCATACTGGAGGACCAGTGTAAGTGTTGATCCCTTAAATGTAACATGAGGTGCTGCTGATATTACCTATTTATTATCATCTTGACAACAAGAATATCTACGATTAAATTAAGGTCAGTCGTAACAGATACCGTCTCAGAAATGTACCTCTACAGAAGGTAAATTCAATTAAATAAGTAAAGCACACTTAGTGCACAGAAATAGAACTGATATGTCGTAGAGAAATGACCTCTATTGCAGCCCTTATACAAAGTAGGTTTTGATTGTGGCTATTCAATTCAATCCAATTCTTTATTTCTGCTTACATATTATTGTACAAAAAATCTAAAAAAATTAATGGACACAAACATGCACCCTGCTAGGGTATCACAATTTGGATAAAAAACTTGAATAAACTAGCAATCATAATCAAAATTATATTTTACTAAATAAACCCGTTTTGCATATGTTCGTCAGTATTCACATAGATCACAAAACCTACCTTAATTAAATTAGTATTTTAATAAATAACTAATTTATTAACACATCTTAAAACTAATGCCCCGTGTAAAAGCATTTGTTTTACAATATATTTTTAAATTTATTGGGATCACAAATTTGTCTGATTGGATCTGGAATTTAATTGAATATTTTACAGCCATCGCAAAAGGTCCACTGTAGAACATTTTCATTTTTGAGAATGTAACTGTTAGTTAAGTCGCTGGTCGCAGATTATGTGGACGAAGTTTCATGGTCTGTTCATGCCTGCAAAGCTTTCGGTACACCGCCCCTTACACCCTGTATGAGTGCTCTTGATAAAAATAATGGTATTCCATAAAAAATATGTCGATTTTGAATACACGATAAGCGATTATATAACAAAACTCTTTGGGGGAGTTAACTGTTGCGTAAATTGCGAAATGTAGATTCAGGGAGAAATATGAATGAAAGAAGATCTCTCTTCATTTCTCAAAAGCGAATTCCCATGTTATATAACTGTGCTAAAATTATCTCCTTGTTTTTTATGACTGTTTCATTTTCTTCCTGTCAACTGGTGTATCACTGAATACATTATATTATCGAGTAAATTAATATTCATTGTTCTTGAACTTTACTTGTCACTTCTATTTTATTCATATAATTTTAAAGATTATTTGTATCTGACCGCACCGTGGACCTTCGAGTAATGTCAGAGTGAACTATTTATAACATGTATAATTCTTGTAGTCATTATCTTATCCTATTCAAAGGCAAATAGCCGCAATGAGAAAATAATGCTATTTTAATGTTGTTTATATTATACCAGTATCTTTTGCGTCAACGTCAATAGTAGGTGAATCTTTTTGATTATTAATAAGTAGGTAATAGTTATTTTGTTAATCTACTTTATGATATAATGATGCCAATTTGAATGTTTTGATCCGGTTGCGGCCAGTCTGATAGATGATGCTTGTAAACTGTGGGTTTTCTTTTTGACGTCAAAGCTGAACCTGTATAATAATTCTGCCGATACCGGAGCTCAAAGTATATTTCATAATTTCTTCACTTATTTTAACACTTTATTGCACAAAGTACAACAACAACTACTAGGTATTACAACATACACATATCATGCCATAATCCCTTGCGGGGTTGGCTGAGCGTAAACGGCCGCAAAAACGAACATTTACGCCACGTCTGACAAATATTTGAGGGTTATTCGGAAAATTGTGTATCGCCATAGTGACAGGTTGTCAGCCCATCGCCTAAAATACAATACACACCCTCGAATCCCTTAGTCACCTCTTACGACTCTCACGGGAAAGAGATGGGGTGATGCTATTCTAAGCCGGCATCACACGGCATTACTATTACAACGTCTACAACAGTCCACTACTGGATATAGGCATCCTCTATTGGGTATTTGCCATAATACTCATCAAACCACGTTTGGCAGGCGGATTGGCGAGCGCAGTGCACGCTGCTGCCCATTCCCCTGCTTTATTCCTTAGTCGCCTTTTACCACACCCTCGGTTAGGAATGGGGTGATGCTTTTCACCACACGAACAAAAGTACAAAAGGATTTACTAACGGCCAACCAGAGGGAAAACAGAATTAATTTGATACAGGTGCACTCCGGTGTGAAAACATCTTGAGGAGAAGTTACAATTTCGTGAAACTATTTTACTTAACTTGCCTTTACATTATATGAATAATAGAAATGAGACAAGGAAAATGTCTGCTGTCATATCTCATGTCAAAATGATGTTTAATATCAAGTAGATAAGAGAGGGCTCTCTCTATTTAATTTATGGGATCAAAAGTCACATTAGCAGGTATAATGGCTGCTGAGGATGTCCCTGTCTACCTTAAAATGCCTAAGTGCAGTATGATGCCAGCTGAGAATAGCATCACGCCATTTCTTACCCACGGGTGTCATAAAAGGCGACTAAGTGACTCGAGTGTTTCATGTATATTAGAATTTATGGCGCCAGGATGATAATCTGTCACAATAGTGAGTGATGTACGATTTTTCTGACACGGCCCGGCCCTTTAATATTTGTCAGACGTGGCAATAGCGACCATATTTACGACCGTTTATATATATATGTGTGTGTGTGAATCACGGCGATGGAAGTGGATTATATTATAATAATTTAGTACTTTTATATGTATGTCCTTTTCGACACTTGTAAGTATTCTAACCGAGACCTAACCGAGATGGCGAGACAATAACAGAAATTATTTAAATATTTTATATTTCATAACATGAGTCTTGGTAATAATGCCTCAAAATTGCATGATAGTTCCTGGCGACAGCCGACAAATGAATTTAAATCATATTTGAATGCTTGAGGTGCCAGCTACCCGAAGGAGGCTGACACTACTTAGGTGTGTTTATAGATATTAATAATATACTTAATTTTGTAAAAAAGGGTATGGGAGTATTGTCACCAAAATAATCCTGTAGTTCGTCTGTCTGTCTTTTTATAAGATTCATATGAAGGTAAAACTTAAGTCATTTAAAGTTAGGTTAGGCTTGATATATTCAGACCCTGTGTTTGTAATCTATTCAGTGTAGAAACTCCATTAGATACACTGGATTCTGAATATTTTGCCTCTTTTTCAAACTAAATAGAACAAGATTATGTTACTGGTTGTTACTATGAATAGAACCTTAGTGTTTAATATGTACCTACGGAACTCGGTTGTTCTTCACTTTTTACACTATTTTTTTTTGTTCGCACAATTTCATTCCGTTTTATCACTTAGCCATTTATAAAGATTTTTTAGGATGGTCTGATTCGAATTTCCTAAATTCATTTAGAAAATTAATTAATATCAGTACAGACGGATGTTTTCATATGCGTCTTTTTGGTATACAAGAAAACAATTAAAATTTTAAACCGGTTTCATTAAGACAATTACAACCATAAAATTCTAAAATAAAAATATATGTTATTATCGAGGAGCTAACAGATACCACATACTATCAGTAACATAATTTGACAATCTTTTTTCTAACAAGTAATTGTAAAAAAAACTAAGTAACCTCTAATTGAGATTTTTTCAATAAGTATTATGTCTGCAGTTTGAAAATACATAATTTAGATACATACTTTTTCTATAAAAAGTGGTTGAATAAGACATTGTAACAGTATTTCTCATGGTTATATGAATAAAAAACCGTAAAATGTCGTAAAAAATTAAGTGTAATATGAATGGCCATTTCTCTCTGGCACAGCGCGAATAAAAAAAGGACAAATTTTACAGGAAAAATAGGACCTAGTACTTCATTGTTATGGCTATAAGAATTAACCTATTGTAGATAAAATTTCTGAAAATAAAGTAAATTCAAGAACTCAAGGAAATAAATTGAATAAGGAAGTCGGTTTCACACGTGTGAATATTTAAAATTCGATTTTCAGCTAGGTAACATATGGCAGCGCTAGTCCTAAATGGGAATCGGAAAGCGTGTGTATACTACATTCCTACTTGAACTTTGTGTAACTCCATATTTATTATGTAGAGTAGGTAACTCTCTTATAAGGATAAAAAATGAAGATTCAATCATTTAATGGTGTAGTAAATCCATACTTGAATTGGCTTATGTGTAGAGTTTTTGCCAAATTTTTGTTTAACTAGTTTTTGTTAAAATGCTGTCAATCTTTTTAGGCTGTAGATATTTGACGTTCTAGAATCTAGTTAAGTAAATAATTATGTAGGTAAAGTGTTTTAATGATACTTTTGTGTTCTGTTTTATAGTGCCTTATTTAAAGTGCCTTTTGTACTGCTAGATACTATACACAACTCGAAAGAGGTAATTGTGTATGTTATCCCTACGATACGTCCAACAAAATAAAATAAAAGACTTTAATGTATCTATAAATTGTATATATTCAGAGCAACGTCCTCCAAACACCGATAACCGCTCGCAAGAAGGTATCCCGCACTTCCAACGATATCCACAGGTCAGCTCGTGAGTTGTCCCCGATATAGATACGCAACGTCAATATCCCGTCACACCACTGGCTCCCACTCGCATCCGCAAGTATCAGGTCACTCAGGTCCGCTTATCTCCAACGGATGCCAAGTACCGGTGAGGACGTGACGTCATCAGACCGGTCAGGCCCGTCTCGCCACGGGTCTCGCCACGAACTCGATCTGTGGACAACGGACAACATCACGTTTAATAAAACATGTCTTAAAAGCTTTCTAATATTCGGGGCTTTACCTAACCGTCCAAGAAGTTTATTGTATAAGTATAAGGTTCCATACCTAAAATGAAGTACAAATGTTTTATGGTTGAGTTCTAATCGTGAAACTGACAACCCATACAAAGTGTAATATTTTTGTATAGGAGATCCAATTATTTTTATATTTTGAAAAAAAATAATTATAAAAGTTGTTCAGTTTCACGAATCTATCTCGCCCGTAAATAATTGTACTTAATTAAATGTAGCCTTATATTTTAACTGGAAACCTTTGTATTTTTCAAATGCCTTTAGCGTAATGAATTTCATAGTTAATCACAAGAATTTAAAGTTCAGGTAAAATTTTGTCTATTGTAATTTAAAAGTTCGTTTTCGGTTTCATGAAATAATGATTACTGCAAAGATTCGGGGCTGATCCCATCAAAACTTAAACGGCATATTAAAGCCGAAAACGGAGGTTTCTCATATGTTTTTGGCGTTTTATCATGGTTGTTTTGCTGGTGAGATCGATCCCAAACGTTGGGTTCATTAGCTGAATCTGATTTAGAAGTTGAAAAGTTTGAAATTCTATTGTTGGCCTCGAAGTTTCGGTCGACGATCTTAACAATCTTCAAAACGATCTGCTTGAAGTTCATAATTAATAGACATTCCAGTTTATCATTTATGAACCAAAAGATTTTGCAACGGATTTTATAGAACTTAGTATTATAAGTCGACATTTATTATTTATTTATAAGACTCTAGAAGCGTTTACAGCAGTAAAAATAATATTCGCGCTCTAAGGTTCAAAACTAACGTTCAAGTTTATAAATCAAAGTGTAGCTGTTTAAAGTATTAATGAATACCAACCTGATTAATGAGTTTCCACTGCAAAATGATTTCACTGTCACAAAACACTGCACAATCCGTTCATCTCTTCTGGAAGGTGAAGTTCCTCCTGCTGTCCAGGGTGCTGGAGCTGGACGAAGACGCCACGGAAGAGACGCTTCCACCCTTGGAGATCTTCTTGGCTCGGAAGCTCATCCTGGTTTCCGTGATGATGCGGTCCAAGGTTTTGATTAAGGCAGATTGTTTACGTTCAAAAGGATTGGTAAACATTGTAGATGCGAATTTTTTTCAAAGATTTGTAAGACACGTCCGTTCACGCTGAGTGTTAGAGCGAGTTTGGTCGAGGCCAGTCCAACGCGCAGTTATATAAAGAGCGCGTGCGCACCGCCCCGGGTGGATCGACAACGTCCAACGTCAGCCGAGCGCCACATGCTTTAGTATTGTCTTTTTGTACATCTCTGACGTCAAACTTTTTGTCATGAAAATGGGTGTAGCTTTGATCGGTTTAAGAGATTCGACATGGGTCAGCGGAAAAAGATTTGATCATTTTTATACAACAACAATATTATTATGTAAAAATACCATACATGATCAACGTGGCGTGGGAAATATACAAGCATCATTGTAGAAGCGTTTTGAGCAAATCTTAGAACGATCTTAGATAATATAATTGTCTATAGATATAACATTAGTTGCATAATTTGTATGTTCTTATATTAGAAAGTATGGAATCTACCTGGAATAAAATTCGAAGGATTCTATAACATTGAATAAATCGATATCAGGGTAATTAATTTAATTAGTAATTTGTTGATGTTACGCACGGTAAATATTTTTCCTGTTAATTTATTCTATGACAATGAACCGAATAACCCAATTACTTAATTTGGATTATAACGACGCAGTTAAAAAAAAGAAACGTAGCTGTGTCACAAACAGGTTTACCCTTAATTCGCTTTAATGAAACCGCATCAAACTACGCAAATGTGGACGTCATTGACACATTCACTTAGAACAACAAGTTTTAATCGATGGAACATTTTGATGGGTTTTGAACTTCCTTTATAACGTCAACAAGTTATCAGAATTTGTCGAGTCATTGTGAAATAAGTATCATTATAATCAAGTGCTAATAACTGTGTTTATCAGGTAAATTGCTCATCTTGGGGATGTCCAAGCCTAGTAGACGCGAGTAAATAGTAAACAGTCCTGACATACAATGAGACTGACGTCAGACTGAGGTCATGATCTTAACTACAACGGATTTGACACGATCTAGCTAAACAATACAAATAGGAAATCAAAATATTTACCTGACCGGACTCGAAGCAGTACCTACTGATGATGGTCAGTTACGTATCGTCCGCTATTCTAATCTAGCTTTATCAATCCTTGCGATAAAGGCGTAAAAATAACATAGCATTGCAACTTACCTGCGTATAGTTTAGTCGCAATCGCAACATTTTAGATAGTATGGAATATGACTACTTCTTTGATGTTATATTCAAACGACGCGAAATGTTGAGTTAGAACTATACCAACGTAGTTTCTTACTTAGGAACCTTTATACATCACAATAAGTAAATATGCTGCTAACAAAGTAGTAAAAAGCAATGTAAAAATAATATTATACAGGGTGTAAGTTACAGCCCTCCGAATACTTATAGGGTGTGCATTCAGACCATGCAACTGAACATCTTCGCATGAAAAATATTTCAGGACACGCCATTTTTTTAACTTCTCATATTAATTGCAATGAGCTTATCTTGATTTTGTATGGGAGGTATTTTTTTGTTTTCTTCTGACTTATGTTCCTAGGGGAAAGTTGTTCAGTTCCATGGTCTGCATGCACCTTATCAGTATTCGAAGGCCTGTCTTTTACACCCCGTAAGCTAATATGTTGCGCAAGCGTTCAGTAATACGGTAATTTTCTTATATAATTTTATATTACCATGTTATTTTGCGCAATATACATTTTATAGCAAGTCCCATCATAACTTTAGTTATTTCCTTGAACATGCACTTTGGAGACGACTTAAAGTTATTTCCTTAAGGGATCTTGATAAAGGATGAAATTTTACTAGTAACCGATAGCGAAGGGTTGATGATAAAGAACAACTTTCCCCAAGGAACATTCGTAAACATATAACAAAAATATTTTAAGCTTCCATAGTAACCCACACGAAAAGAGAGAGAGAGATAGTAACCCAAATCTGGTGATCGGCAATTTTATATGGGAGGCAATTTTATATGGAAGGCAATTTTATTTTTCATATTTCGACCTATGTTCCTAGGAGAAAGTTGATTCATATCACCAGCCCGTCTTGTAAAATTTCACCATAAAATATATTTATCTATCTATACCTAGTGGTATTGGTAATAAATAACTGTATGAAAAATCTGTGATTGTTAATCCCGAGAATGGGCTGGTGCTAGGTGCTGTTAATTATACCTCTGACGTTAAACTTTGTATATTTGTATAAAAAACATACCCTTTCTCTGAGACAGGCAGGTAAAAACCGGACATATGCGAGTCGAATTCGCCCACCGACTGTTCCATAACATACATACATATAATCCCTTACGGGGTAGGCAGAGCGTAAAAGGCTGTAAAAACGGTCATTTACGCTACGTCTGACAAACATTTGAGGTTTGGAATATTGTGTATCACCATAGTGACTGGATGTCAGCCCATCGCCTAAGTTTGCAATACGGTGTGTATCCTCGAGTACTCGAGTCCCTTAGTCGCCTGTAACGACTCCCACGGGAAAGAAATGGGGTGATGCTATTCTATGCCGGCACCACACGGCATAACATGCCCTTTCATTATAATCCCCCACATGAACTCAGGCAGACATAACAAAGTGATCCTACTTATAAGGATTCCGTTTTTTCCAGTTAAAGTAAGTTATTGAATAATTTTCATCCACATACTTCAAAGTATAGATTCGACGTTCTACATTGATCTTTAATAATATTTAATTGTAAGGTTTCCTAAGCTCACTCGTAATTGAAATTACTTCATAATAAGGGTCCTAATGAACTGTAATACTAACGTATTCATGTAATTTTCTCAGAAGTCTCTGCGATAAATCTTACATACACTTCTATACAATACCGCGGAAACTTGTTATTCCCATGCTTAAGGCGAGCGACAACGAGGAAAATTACAAGATTATATACATTATGTACTGTAATGATTGCAATTTTATAACTAAAGAAGTACTCGCCTTATTGATATCGAACAAGTGAATGCATCTAGGAATCTGAATAAAATTATAACTTTTTAAGCACTCGCGATCACTTTCACTCATTTTAAGTATTAGACCGGGTCTATCGCGATAGTATTTAGGTAAATATTAGTCATTTACCTGTGTCCCGACGTTTCAATACAGTTTCATGTAGATAATAACCTAACCTAATATTTACCTAAATACTATCGCGATAGACCCGGTCTTATACTTAAAATGACTGATTAAAATTCCCCAAGAAACTGGTCGATATATTATGAAGAACAAGCCTGTAAAAAAAGCTAGCTACTCTGACACATTTCTATGGGAGGACCAAATGTGAATAAACTAGTTCCTTGGGAAAAGTTATTTAGCTTTATGGGCTGATTCACCCTTGAAGAAACGTTAGGAGGTAATAGTAGGTATTTTCTGATAAGAAAAACATCTGAACATTTATGGTTAGGGAAATATTAGTGTACCTTCTTCGGCTCTTGTTGGCGGAATAACCGTCATTCTTACTTAAATATGAATACATTTTATGAAGGCTATACTTAGACCAAGAGAAAAAAGACTCAGACATATTAACATACATTTCTTTATTTATTTCATTTCGTACAAAACAAGTCACGAATGAACAACAGTAAAAAAGATGTGTTGTTGTGTATTGCGGTATATATTTATGTAGCTCCAAAATTCAGCGAAGTAGCGAGGAAAAAATCACGTTACTTTTACATAAAGGTGCGCTAAGTGGGGGGCAAAATTGCAGCTGTGAAGAAGAAAGAAAGTTTAAACTAAAAAACAGGTTGGAATACTATCAGCAGCACTTTAAGTTACATATTTTAGGGATCGAGATTCACCGGTTCATCATACAGTTACTAAGAATTGCCAGGACATGTTCATCCCTTCAATGGGTAGAATGAGGTGCTACTGATGTTACTGATGCTATCTTCGTTCTACGGATTAAGGCTTCGGGATGAAGCTAGATGCACGCGAAGAAGTTTTATGACTTAGCCACTTTGAAAGCAGATAACGAGGTAATTAAGTAGTAAGTAGGTTAGGTAAGATCAGGAAAGATAAGACTAATACGGGATGTAAGAGGACGGTGTACCGAAAATTTTTGCAGGCATGATCAACCCATGTGAGTTTTCAATTTTCTCTATGCATTTGGGAAAAGTTAAAAAGAAATAAAGAAGAAAAGTTTTGGTCCCTGTCCAAAGCGGTTGAAACTAATTTCTGTCGTCCAACCTTACCTCCAATGCTGAAACATGATGGATCGCTGGCTCACTCTGCAAGTGAGAAAGCAAATTTGTTTGCTTCCTTGTTTGCAAGCAACTCACGTCTGGACGCTGGCTCCAAACAACCACCTACTGTACCTCGTTGCGATTCTTCGATGTCGGAGATCGCAGTACACATTAAAGAGGTTCGAAGAGTATTGTGCAGTCTAGACGTGAACAAGGCCAGCGGACCTGATGGCATACCAGCGAGAGTATTAAGACTATGTGCGCCTGAACTGTCTCCTGTGCTGACACGCTTGTTCCGCCTCTCTCTTAAAGAAAGAACGGTGCCGGGGGCCTGGAAGCTTGCTAATGTGCAACCAGTTCCCAAAAAGGGCGACCGTGCCGACCCTGCCCATTACCGTCCAATTGCCATTACCTCCATCCTATGCAAGGTCATGGAGAGGGTACTTAACAGTAAGTTGCTGACCTACCTTGAAGACAATGATCTTCTCAGTGACCGTCAATATGGCTTTCGCCGGGGGCGGTCTACTGGTGATCTTCTTGTGTATGTCACGCACTGCTGGGGCGAAGCCATCGAGAAAAACGGCGAAGCACTTGCCGTTTCACTCGATATCTCGAAGGCCTTTGACAGGGTCTGGCATGCAAGTCTGCTCAGCAAGCTTCCTGCTTATGGCATCCCAGCTGATTTTTGTACTTGGCTTTCAGACTTCCTTAGTGAACGGTCCATCAGAGTAGTCGTTGACGGCTGCTCCTCTGACCTAATGGCCATTGATGCCGGAGTTCCTCAGGGGTCTGTTCTCTCTGCAACTCTTTTCCTGCTGCACATCAATGACCTCATTCGGCATGGTATTGTTGGATACGCAGATGATAGTACCGTTTCAGAGAGATACTTGACAGGTGCAGGGACCAGTGGGGATGAAATACGTTCGTTAAGAAAGGCCATGGTAGAGCGAACAGATCTGACCTTAAGTCTTGTCTCCCAATGGGGCGACGACAATCTGGTCTCATTCAATGCCACCAAAACACAGGCGTGTCTTTTCACTGCAAAAAGGAGTCCTTTCGACTGGACACCTACTTTTCGGGGTACATCTGTCCCAGTCACTGACAGGCTTGAGCTTCTAGGCATGGAGTTGACATCAAATCTAAACTTCGGCGCGACCATCGAGTACAAGGCTCAGACGGCGGCTAAAAAGCTGGGCGTCCTGAATAGAGTGAAGCGATACTTTACGCCTGGACAGCTTTTAACTCTTTACAAAGCACAAGTCCGATCCTGCATGGAGTATTGCAGTCACCTTTGGGATGGCTCAGCCAAATACCAACTTGCCGCTCTTGACTCGGTGGAACGCAGGGCCAAAAGGCTCATAGGCGACATAAAACTGGTGGACACCAAGCTACATAGCCTGGCACATCGCCGCAAGGTTGCCTGCTTGTCGGTATTTTATAGATTGTACTTCGGAGAGTGTGCTCAAGAGCTTCACGACCTTGTTCCACCAGCTCCCTTCTACCATCGGACATCCAGACGCACCGCCCGATACCATCCGTACCTGGTAGCCATTCCACCAATTCGGACTAAGCGCTTCCAGTCATCATTTATAATGCGCACTGCTAAAGAGTGGAACTCACTTCCTACGTCTGTGTTTTCAAAAGCATACAACCCTAATCTCTTCAAAGTAAGAGTGAACAGGCTTCTTCTGGGTGAGCTCGCTCCATCTTAGACTCTGTCTCTGTCCTATGACCTAGACTAGAGTCAAGAGCAAACCCATCATTAATAATAAAAAAAAAAAAAAAAAAAAATAAGCAGATAGCTAATAGCTAAAATTGCAGATATGTTAAACCTGTACCTAATGGTGTTACTCTAGATTTTTTCACTATACTGGCCTTGGTTAGGTTAGGATAGGTAATAAAAAAGTAGAGGAAATTTTACCATTAGGCAATTACTAAAGTAGATAACGAAACGTTTATTCGCCAAAAAGAACAAACTAGAAAATAAATTACATTTCCGCCAAATATATTAAATTTTAGTATTAATTAATTATATTTTATCATTATATCTGATGGTGCCTGTATCCCATTGTTTAGTGTTCACTTTGTCTCTTTCCATTTTATATTTTTAAGTGTTCATCAAGTTTTGAGATATATTGGTGTTCTGTGCTGATATGACATCTTGAGGCAACTTGCAAATAAATAATAAAAATAGTACTATAATACTAATAATCTTAATAAACTTGGTCTCTAACAGAGAGTCAAAAGTCCAAGCTCAAGGTCTGTCAGAGAGCGATGGAGCGCAGCGTTCTTGGTGTCAAACGCACAGACAGAGTGCGGAACACCATCCTCCGAGCTAAAACAGGTATCGCTGACGCAGGATGCAAGACCGCCAAGCTAAAGTGGGAGTGGGCCGGACACGTTTGTCGTTGGGCAAAGATCGTCACCGAACAATGGGTTCCTCAAAACGGGTCCCGACGTAGAGGTAGACCCCGAAAACGTTGGCGCGACGATCTTGACGCACATTTACAGGAGTGGATGACGGTGGCATAAGACCGCAAAGAATGGAAGATTGCCCCTTTTCCCAGCAGAGGGATCAAGCAGGCTAATTATAAATAAATAAATACTGATAATAGCAATTTCTAATTATGTTTTGGACTAGGTGAGCAGTAATTGTCAAATTATACTTATTTTTATTAAGGGTAGAATTTTCATAAATTATGCCTAGTTCAGTTATCTAGGCCTATACATCTTGAGCTTAGTAACTATTATCTTAGGTTTAGTAGCAATACTATAGATAAGTTAACACATGTTTCATCGTTAGTGTCATAATTAGCCAAACTTCTCATGTAAGTGATATTAAACTGGGATCAAGGTAAGTAGTATTGATTTTCACGTTATTTGATTATTTCGTGGAAGTTAAGGACTGGAAACTATTCGTAATCTAGTTTGGTAATATTGTTTAGCGGAGTGTGAAATTCGTCTTATATTATATTCGCTCAAATTAATTGGTGGCGTGGTGCCTAAGACAGATGGACGCCTACAAGGAAACGTCAATATTACATGCACACAGACACATCTACATGCTGCCGTGTACGGGCAAAACCGGTTCCGTCCAGCAGTGGACTGCAATAGGCTGCTGTATGTCTGTATGTATGTTACCATTTAAAAGATTTAGTAAGAAAGCAGAGTAGGTATCGATAATCAAAAAGAAGACGAGCCGTCCTTCTGTAAATTTCTCTATTTTGTGATATTCGTCAAAGCAATATGAAACGAACATTGCGAGATACAATAGTTTTATAGAAACACTGATTACAGCCTTTGTTGGTGTAAATAGGTATACACTGTGCCTAAATGAAAATATAGTGTGTTCGGTTAACGATGTACAAAGTTTCAGGGCGTGTTCTTTAAGCAAAAATAAAAGACTTTTCCCAGTAACTTTTTTTGAGTAATAAACTATTTTAAGAATTCTCTTACAAATTATCTTTCTATCCGAGCTATTCTGTATGGGAGGACCAAAACTTGTTTGCCCTGAAACTTTGTACTTTGTCAATAAGAACTTTGTTATGCATTCGGAGTGTAAGGGAATTATGTCTCCGAATACTGATCGGATGCATGCAGACCATGAAACTGAACAACTTTTCCTAGGAATATATGTCAGGAAGCGACAAAAAGTATTCGACCTCATATACAAAATCACGATCAGCTGACTGCATTTAACATGGAAAGTCCAATTTTTTTGACGTATTCTGAAATATTTTCTGGCTGAGTAGGTCCGAATTAATTTAATACCGCCAAAGCCTATCGACACGAAAATAATAATAATAATGGGAAATTGTTTAGTTTCGTGGTTTTAATGCACCCTATTAGTATTCGGAGAACTTTCGCTTACACCCTGTATGTGTACTATGGGTTACTTTATATGATACTAAAGGAATTATTAAATATATCTATTTCTCTGGTTAACTGATATACCTATAAAGCACTTTATTTTTTATTATCAATATTGTCATTATGTTAATTAACGATGGCACGAGTCAACAAGGCTACCTACTAGTATTTATCACATTCGTCGAATCGTATACAAAATTAGTTAATATAAACAAATGGCGATAGAGAAACATGCCAAAAGTCACGTACCTAAATACGCCCAGAGTGCGGCCCTCAAAAGGTGAAATTACCCATGAAACTGAACAACTTTTTCTCAGAAACATAGGTAGAAATATGAAAATTGGACCTCCTATACAAAATGTAGGTATAGGAGTCAGTTTGTATGGGAGGTTTAATTTTCAAACCTTATGATCTATGTACGATCTATATACCTACCATAAGGAAAGTTCCACGATCCTTAGAAGGAGATACAGTTGAGTAAATAGGTACTTCATCGTAACTTAAATTAGTTTTTTTTATTACTGTGATTAAATAATAAAGAAAATCTCTTGTGAAAATAATGAAGAAAATACTATGAAATTATAAAATGGGAAATAGTGTATATATTAAGAGTGGGATATTAGAAATTAATGTAAAATTAAGTGTGAAAATGGAAAAGTGGGTTTGTTTGTCTAGCTTTCCCGCCGATACAGAGCAAAGTATGTTTTTATGTGTTGATAGTTGAGAGACTGGTGAGTGACATATGCTACATTTCACCGCGGTAAACATCTCATTCTCATGGATAATGCTGCCGCGGGTGAAACCGCGGGGTGGAGAGCAGTTCGATAAAATAGGCCACAGTGCCAGGGTTTTGTCGAGGACAAGCTGATAGGGTTATCTTCAAGGAATCTTCGTATTAGTGGTCAAGGATGGAGCCACTTATCAAAACCCTACGATAATAATAAAAACGTTAATAATATTATTATTTAGGGTTCCGTACCTCATAATGAAAAAATACGGAACACTTATAGGATCGCTTTGTTGTCCATCCGTCGGTCTGTCTGTCCAGCCGTTTTATCTCAGGAAGGCGTGAAGATATCAAGTTACCATTAAAACCATTATACTGAATCTCTAAAACATATTTACTGTTTTAAATATCCTTCTCTTTTACAAAGCTACATTATAATAACTAACATAATCTTCTTCTTTTCGTGTGGGACACGGATGTGTCCTACGACCGGACTAACATAATTATTGTGATTAAATTTTACTAAAAGAAACGTTTTATTCCAACAGGAAAACGGGTAGCATCGAGAAAAACCACCAGGCGTCGCTAGTAATAAATAAGCAGACGTGATTTTTGTCATGAATACTTTAGAACATTTTATCTTATCGACAAAATTGTTTTGTTTAAAATAATGTAGACAATTATAAATAGCATACAATCGATTGATCTTTGACATCTCAGTTAAGATGTTGAAATCAATTATACGGGGTGTAATTGAAATAGAAATTGAAATTCTTTATTCAAGGATATATTTATGTAGGATAGGATAGACGTCATGTTCCGCATGTTGTAAAGAAAAGAAATTTGTATAACACAATTTTCTTTTTTTATATCAATGTTGTAGTATCCTAATAGAAAACCGTCTCGGGCTATACAAATTAAAAATAATGGCACTGCCTCGGGGGTGGCCAGGTTAATCACACGGCATGTAACTTTACGCCCCCACCATCTGAAAACGATAGTTGTTTCAAATTAAAGTCAAGATTTTCAAAGCGTGTTTTTTTACATGCGTATAATTAACCGGACCCCCTGTACAGGAAAAAACCCCCCAAAAACCTGTCCAGAAGTGCTCCTACTCTAAATTAACAATCTTACTAACCCCTAAGATACTCTAGCTAATTTTGGAAATAAGATGTACAACTTTGCATGGCATCATCATGAAAGTGAATTTTTTACGGAGGATATATTGGTTAGAGGAACGAGAAATTTCTTTCGACCTCCCGTACAAAATTCCCGATCAGCTTACTGAATTTCTATGGAAACTTGAAAAAGAATATTCGTTTCCCAACATAGGTTCCATAAAAGTTGTTCAGTTTTATGGTACACCGTCCATTACACCCTGTATGTATAACGCATATTTACAGGTGATGTATCCTAAAATTTTGGGATCAACTTACGAGTATACTAGTCATTTATTGTACACACACACATATCACGCATATATAACCTTGCGGGTTAGCGTAAATGGCCATAAAAACGGATATTCTCGCCACGTCTGACAAATATTTGAGAGTCATTGGAAAAACTGTGTATCGCCATAGTGACAGGTTGTCAGCCCATCGTCTAAAATTGCAATACACACCCTCGAGTCCCTTAGTCGCCTCTTAAGACTCCCATAGGAAAGAAATGGGGTGATGCTATTCTAAGCCGGCATAACACGGTAAAATCTAAGCCGGCATCACACGGCAAACTGTAATTTATTTTTAATAGGTAGTATTAACTTTAAATAGGTAGGTTGATGTGTTGCGGATTACCTACCAATATCTTATGTACCTAGTCTCTAAGGAGAAACAGCATCAAACTTAATATATCAGTTTGTGTAAGGAAGCCTTTAGTTT
Organism: Tuta absoluta; assembly: GCA_027580185.1. NCBI lineage: Eukaryota > Metazoa > Arthropoda > Insecta > Lepidoptera > Gelechiidae > Tuta > Tuta absoluta. Next base: position 6,154,505 of record JAQAHW010000004.1, read on the forward strand.
CGTCCCTAAGGGTCATGCGATGAATTGGTTATGTTAAAGACCTCGATTCCCTAAGTATTCGTAACTAAAATCCCGTACGCAATGGCCCTTTTCGCATGCGCAATCCTAAATATTTTCTAACCGTCTTCTTCATCGTGTCAATGGATCATAGTCATATTTTGGACTGCCAGTATTTGGCGATCGCAATGGCATTCTCATTAGCCAAGTTCAGATCGTCTTTGCTGCAAGAGACTGGCAAAAGAGGGCATGATGTTAGGTGCGCCATAGATTGCGATGGGGCTCCACAGTCGCAGAGCACTTGCGTTTTGTCGATGAAGCCCCACTTCGCCATGTTTTCTCTACAGCGGCCAACCTGCGTTCGCAACCTGTTTAAAGATTTCCAGGTTTGCCACGGTAATTTATGTCCCCGTGGCAGAGTCTCGGACGGTGGAATAAATCCAGGTGGCGGCGCCCACCGTGAATTTAAGTGATTCGGAACGAGTGGCCGCAGACGTAGCAAGCCGTGAATAATTTTTACTTTACTCTGCAGAACAGCTAATTGACAAAATCAAATGACAAGGCAAGTATTTGGCCAAATACTACGATTTGACGCAATATCTTTTTTATTTAAGATTCGTTTCACTTCGGAGATTACCGTTTTTTTAAATTAATTAATTTTGCTAGGGATGTTGGTTTCAGCTCAAGATATTAATAAAATTGGCAATACAGATTTGTATTGTTTAAGAAATACGAAAAGACTGGAGTAAGCGCATCGGATTTCGTGAGAGAATGAATTATGAATGTCAATCTAGTGTAAGTAAAATTTCTAGTACTCATGAGCGGACCTCATTCTACATACATACATACATAGATCACGCCTATATCCCTTACGGGGTAGGCAGAGCGCTAAAGTCCGTAAAACGGATATTAACACCACGTCTGACAAAAGTTTGAGGGTCAATCAGTTAACTGTGTATCACTATAGTGACAGGTTGTCAGCCCATCGCCTAAAATTGCAATTCACATCTAACCCTCGAGAGCCTTAGTCGCCTCTTACGACACCCATGGGTAAGAAATGGGGTGATGATATTTACAGCATTACACGGCTGACTAAAAACAAATAATAAAACTACACTGATAAAAAAAAACTCTTTCTATTTCAATCTGTACCAGGTATGATTTATGTATGTATGTTTATGTATGTTTTCAGTTTCTGTTACTTTATTTATTTATTATATTGTCCGTCCATAGTTGTAATATTTTAGTAATGTAATATCTCAGCACCGTATCACTTCATCCTAGTTATAAGTTCCGGGGTACTGCTGAAAACCAGCGTTGCAGTCTTGGACTGTGACACATGCTGAGCAAGTTACCCTTTTCAGTACTGAATGTGATCGTGTATAAGTTGTAGGTTATATTTGTTTACTGAATAAATTATTTTTCTTTCTTTCTTTCAACGGTGGACTGTTGCGGCTGGTATAGTAGTATATACCTCTACATTCAAGTATTACTAATTTTGTAAATTATGATTTTATGATTAAAATTACAGGATAATTCATAGGTAGATCACAATAATTACAAAAAATATTACATAAATGCATGGGAAGGCTCTTCGGTCTTGCTGTGCCGACTGATTAATATTCATGCATTTTTAGCTCTGGTTTATAAGTCAAAAATAGCTAAATAGCTTGAACGATAAATGTTGGACATTTCGAGGTTTTGAAATCTTCTTCCTTCGAGCGAGACACCGAATCGACGAACGACCCGATGAATCCTGGTGTCATAGTTTTTCAACAGCCTACAACTACTATCTACTAGTATAGGCCTCTGACATGGTTGTGTAACGACACCCGTCTAAGTAATCATATACCGTAACCGAGGCGGACGGCTTAACTTGCCCTCCGAAGTAGCCATCTTTCTTACGGACAATCAGCCTGCAATATCCTAACCAGACTGGGAACAAACTCGCAAAAAAAAAAAAGTAAGTAATCTACTTTTATAACTATTTAGAAAAAAAATATACAGTTCGTGGGAGAATTGCATTAACTAATCTTAGTGACGCTCGCATTGCGGAACTTTACATGGGAATATAAAAATGGAATAAATCATTATTCTATACTGCCAGCAATTTCACCGCACTAACACAATAATAATGGTGAAAAACTAACTTAGAAAAACAAGAAATAAAGTTACGTCAGAAACCTCTCAATTCCAGCGCAAAAAAGCTCAATTTCGAAACATTACTTCGAAACTGTAACCAAGTTTCTATGGAAATATCAAGAAAACGAAACATATAATGTACTTACTCGGGCTAATTTCGACACCTGCCAAAGCCATGCTAGTGCTACGACATGAGGTCTGTTTTATATTTTATTTGTTTATTTATTTATTTATTCAGTTTTCAACGGCGCGGCGTACGAATTACAGAAAACGAGAACAAGAATGTCGACATCAATATTTTACATCAATAATAATCTCTTAGCTGTATGGATGTGACAGCAGTCAGAATGGGGTTTTAAAAGTGGCCATACTGTAGACAACTTTTTGAAATTATTTCCGCATGCCCATTACTCTCCCTAACTAACTGCTCGGCATAGAGCCGCGGGTGGTACTTATCTCTTTCACCAGAGCAAAGCTCAATTTATGAAGTGTACTTACCTAAAAATACGTAGCCGCCATGTTGCGGTTCGTGTTAATACATACATACATATTATGTACATGTATACACATATTTCGTGCCTTGCAAGGTAGGCAGAGCGTTAACTGTTGTAAAATACGGTCTATTTGGGGTATTTGTAGGCCTATTCAGAAAAGTTGTGTATCGCTATAGTGGCAGATTATTAGCCTGTCGTCTGAAATTGTAGTCACATGAAACCCTCGAGTATAATCGCCTCTTACGACACCCGCGGCATAGAAATGGGATTATGCTATTCTAAGGCGACATTCCTGAAAGCATTCATAATAAAAACTTGTGACAGCAGCAATTTCAATCGGTGACGTCTGCCATAATATCCATCTTTTTGAAATTTTTATCTCCTTTCGTTTAATACCCGTATCCGGTGAAATACTGGATAATCATGCGGTGCATGTGAGAACCGTCTTTCACAGCGCGGACGTGTCAGGTTGAGCATTTTGGCATTATTCCATACATCCGATGTTGAACAAACGGAAAAAACTTATAGCATATCTTTTAATGCTGCGTCCAACTACTTCGTCCATCCAACCTCACGTTTTAAACGCCGTCCCAGACACGTCCTTTCGGATGATTATAATGATATCACTGTAGCCGATGCTGCAGCCTTTGCAAGTATATCACACTACACAAGCTCTTCCGACGCTCCCGCCGGCGCGTTATACTCCTCATCATCATCATTTGTCTCCCATTTTGGCACCTGCCGACTCTATCCGAGATTCAGTCCGATACATTCTTCCCAGACAACTCCTAAGGCCAGGATTTGTTTGAACAACCACAAAATCTTCTTCGGCTGAGCCCTCGCTTGCCACCAAAGACAGTTGCAGGTTTCAAAGACCAGGGCTAAAGAGCTAAGCTTAAAAATTAAATTATAAAAAATAACATAATTCCACTGTGCAAACTGTCCTTGCCAAGCATAGGTCGTTGCTACTCTTCAGTGCGATTTTCGCTCCCCGCCTCGGGTGGGTGGAAGATCTTGTAACATTTTGCTACGAGGAAGAAATGGCAATAAAAGGTAGTGTAAAAGTAGTTTGATAAAATGTATCTATAAATATTTACAAATTCTATTTGGTACTTACGGCTCAAATTCTCGGTGACGAGTTATGATTTTGCACTAAAACATATTTTATTCCTTGAGCAAGACAATATATTAAAAATCTGGCACCTAAGCATTTTACTAAATATTTTAGCAGCTAATCCTGTTTTGCACGATAAAGGATTATTTACTTAAAATATCAGTAAATAGGTAGCTTTAAGAATAGGTAGGTAAACCTGCCTTTGATAAAAATAGACTCTCTTCAACTCAACGAAAATAACTTTTTTTTAGATAATTAGGTAATTATTTATTCTACGTCTTAACTTCTACGTCTTCAATAACAAAGAATATGCGTTTTGTATTTTTGTATTACCGATGTAAACATTGCTTCTAACAATAGGTTTTTTTTTTCTATTTTACGTTTTCACTGAATATGATTGGACAAAAAAGTTTGTTTTTATGTTCATAAACAAATAACAACCATAACCATCATCTGCGAATGCTATTTTTCTGTAGGTAGGATAAAAACTTGTTTTTATTTATGAGGTCAATCTGAAATCTGCACCTACTGTATGTAGGTATCCAATATATATGAAGTTTGCCAGTAAACATAACGGTTAAAATTTTTACACGCTTATCACATCTATTGAATGTGCACAGTAAACCTTAAATTGACATGTGAGGGCAACAGACGAGATTTGACAAAATGAATGACAGAATAAATTATTACATGGCTTCCTTTTCATTATTATTGGATTGTCTACAAACCTGGGTTGTTTGTGGCCCAGACAAGGTAAAGGCCTTAACTCAGGATAACAATTCTCTTAACTTAATATAATATATCCTTTATTGTAAACGAAACAAGTAAACATACCTAAAACTATGTTTGAAACTTAATATTAAAACAACTTACCTTAAATTAGCGCTGTCACTTTGCGTCAAATACGGATAAAAGGATAGGAGATATCTTAAGTCCTTTCATGTCTTATAATTTGACGCAAAATATGTGCTATTTATAATTGACTAGAAATGGTAAAGATCCTGTTGTCATTTTAAAACATGACAGGTTTTCTCCTATGCTTAACCTATTTGACAGAAAGTGACAGTTAAAGTAAGTTTGGTGAGTTATTATCCCGAATTGAGGACAATATTTACTAGCATAGTAGATACATCACTGCCATACAAATACGAAAATTTCCCCGCTCATACCAAATTCAAAAACAACATAAACCTATTACACAACATTATATTACATTACATTATATGCCGTGTGATGCCGGCTTAGAATAGCGTCACCCCATATCTTACCCATGGGTGTCGTAAGAGGCGACTAAGGGACTCGAGGGTGTGTATTGCAATTTTAGGCGACGGGCTGACAACCTGTCACTATAGTGATACACAGTTATCTGATTGACCCTCAAACTTTTGTCAGACGTGGTGTTAATATCCGTTGAACGGCCGTTAACACTCTGCCTACCCCGTAAGGGATATAGGCGTGATTTATGTATGTATGTTATATAGTCTAGAGTGGTATAACGATGAAAAATAAAAAGGCTAGAAATTATTAGAAATACCTTAGTTACCTGTCTTTGCTCTTTATTTGTGGAAGTTGGTTTCCACAGCTGTAATACTGTCGGTTTGTAAAGCAATGCATTTTTTGTGTGTAAAAGATTTAATCTATTAAGCCAATCTCAATAGGAATCTAGACGCCTACACTTTCGGAAGTGCAGTCGACTTTGATGGAGTAATGTAGGCCTGTAGTGGGTAGCTACATAATATCCAGAAAAACTAGGTAGGTAAGTGTAGGTTTGCTAATTCAAATTCAAAACAATTTATTTACAAATAACAATGTCTACAGCTCTCTTCCCAAGGCGAGAATGCAACTTACAAATAAATGATTTAAACAGGTTTGGATCCTGCTAGATGTAGTAGCAAGATGAAACTATTTGTATCGAATTAAGTCGCAGTCGTAAAAGGATAGATTATCAGCAAACATGGGTCTGTTGCGGTTGAGAGGATTCATTCGCTCGACTAAAAGCGATTAAGGACTCGAGTTTCTACCATCTTGTTACCTAAGCAAGCATGCATACATATATCTGAATTCGATCTAAATTCGATCAAAACTTTCAATGATGCGTTCAAATCAAAATGTGATTAATGTCACTTTTACAGATAACAGTTTATTTTAAGGCTTAAAAACACGTGAATGGTTGACAAAATCATTTTACTTGCGGTAATGCGCTTTCTTTCGTCAATTTATACCTAGACGATAGATTTTTTATTATTCTTTTACCAATATAGCGGTGAACCTACAACAGTCTGGGAATCGGCATAAATTAATTTAAAATAATTATTATCAAGGTAAAATAGCCCTTAGGGAATTAAGTCAGTGGCAGAACCTCTGGGCGGAATTCATGTTATAATATTGTTACTTAAAAGCTTGATGCCTCATCGTACTCAGGACGTATTACAAAACCAAACAGTAGAACGTGCCTGAAGAGATGATTAATGAAAAAGAAATTGAAGCATTTCGTCATCATTATGATCGTCATCAACAGCCACCAGAGTCCACAGCTGGACATGGGCCTCCCACAGTCCCACAGGGGCAAAGAGCCTATTGAATTATTGGTGTTGAATTAACAAGGAACCCATCCCCTGGATTAAAACCTAAGTCGCCTTTTCACGACACCTACAGTTAGAAATAGGGCGATGCTCTTCAATGCTGGCACCACATTGCACAGCATAAGCATATCGTATATTTGTATACATACAGATATATTTTTATCTACACTCGTCTCATAATGTTCCAATTACAAATTCGAAAACAGTTGTACCTTACTTAAAAAGACCTGCTAAATACATTCTGCCTATAGAAATTACTTTTCTTCTCTAACGCTGAAACATTACGAGTAAGAATGTTTTATGCCTTTTGATAAAATGGAAAAATGAAAGGAATTGTTCTGTGGTAATACTTATTTAATCAGTGCCAAAACTCAAATGTCGACATCTTTTACCAGACCTATCAGCCGTACCGTGTTGTGTAGCTTAGCTTTGTTTGTTTTTGTTAAGTCTTTTTTACAAGTTGAAAGTACTTTTCTATAATTTATTGTGAAAATTAGAATAATGAGGACATTTCTGCACTACCTGCCAACTTGGACGCAGCGTTAGATCGCCCCTGGTGCGAAGGTTTAGAAAAGTGTAGGTACCTAGTTGATGTTGTACACATACACATATCACGCCCATTATTCCTTGTGGGGCAGGCAAACACCGACATTTACGCCACGTCTGACAAATATTTGAGGGTCATTCGGGAAATTGTGTATCGCCATAGTGACAGGTTGTCAGCCCATCGCCTAAAATTGCAATACATACCCTCATCCCTTAGTCGCCTCTTACGACTCCCACGGGAAAGAAATGGCACGGCACACTAAACTGGCATCACCCGACACATGTTGTAAAGTGTAGATAAAACAGTGTATACAACTGCATAATAAAGGCTTTAGTATTCTCGTGTCTGACTATTATCACACTTAGCTACGTCTCGTGTGACAGACAGACACTCACATTCAATTTCAAATCATTATACCACTTTTCGCACTTTCAGTGCCTCCTACCTCTCATTAGGTAAGAAAAACAGCTGACTACGTATAACGTAGCTATCGGTACCTAATCAAGGAATCTACTCTGATATTTACAAAGATTATAAGAGAGTTAATCTAGAAATCAGTATTTACAAAACTTTCTCCAACTGAATCTGTGTAATTCCTACGAATAGTAGAAATAACTACTTCTTTGAATCCATAAGAAGAAAGTCGATTTTAGTTCTGTCATAACACGAGATTTATTGCACAAAAATCTTTTTTGGGACGGAAGTGTAATCGAGAAATTGGAATTGATAGGTATGTGACAAGAAAAGACAATTTCCTAGAGAAAATATGAAGGCATCTGAATAAAAACAAGTAAACCGGAAGGAAAGAAAACTAGATAATAGTTAGTTTTGTAATATTTTGCAAAGCAGGTAAAAGTATTTTTTAAAATTGAGTCAAATAACCTCAGTGTATGCGCATGATGCAAATGAGTTGCAACTTTGCGAGCCTAATGGCCGAATTGAACTGATTTTATTCCGTTTCTTAACTTACTTATTTTATTAAAGAACTATCTGCCCGCCCAGCGGTTTCACTGCTGTAACCGTTCTCCTGCGGGAAAAAGACCTTTTCCCGGCATAAATGACACATAAAAATCATCCCTATTAATCACTCTATCTACTATAAAAAACCGCATCAAAATTATATGATAATAAAAAAAATTAAGATCTACGCATACCTACAGACAGAGGAACATAGGCACACGAGAAGCGACTTCATTTTATATTATTTACATACATACATACATATCACGCCTATAATCCCTCGCGGGGTAGGCAGAGCGTAAACAGCCGCAAAAAACGGCCATTTTCACCACTTCTGACAAATTTTTGAGGGTTATTCGGAATATTGTGTATCGCTATAGTGACAGGTTGTCAGCCTATCGCCTAAAATTGCAATACACACCCTCGAGTCCCTTAGTCGCCTCTTACGACTCCCACGGGAAAGATATGGGGTGATGCTATTCTAAGCCGGCATCACACGGCAAATTCTAAGCCGGCATCACACGGCAACTTTATATTATTTAATGTTGAGGAAATCAAAATACTGTTTTTTAAATACTGCCGCAGTGAAAGTTTGGTATTAAATTAAACTGTTCAGGGTGATTAAGGTATCAAAAAGCGTATGTGACCATCTGCAAACTTTCTTATAGCAATGACGTCTTTGCAACAATGTAGGTATGTAGGAACTTTCCTGCGGTTTGATCGAAGTTAACGGAACCGCAACTTGCGTCAATCGCTACATACATTTTAAACATAATTAATGATAAAAAAATACCAGGACAATATTATCTGTACCTGAGCACACCCATAGTAAATTGTAAAAAGCATAAAGAACATTTATACCCTTACAGTCCTTCAAATTCATCTATCAAATACTGCCCCGATTGGAATGCAAACCTGGGACCTTTGCGTAGCAGACAGACGTACTACCGGTACTACAAAATACAGAAAAAATTATTGAGGCAATGCCAAAGTTACAAAACTTACATTACAATAATATAACGCAAACATATTCATTTACGTACACGTTAAAAACATTGCGATTTTTCACTAGGCTAGGTAGACAGCAAAAGTGTTACCATTACAACATTGGTTAATTTATTTAGTGAATCAATAGATTTACAATAGAAATTAACTATAATGTACGTGCAGGACAAATAAAAAAAAAGTAGTTTAGGTAAGGCTTAGGTTTAGGGCCGCCTTGAGTACACTTGTTTTAATTTATATCGTGTTTTTACTGTATATCCTGTGTACAATAAGTATTTTTGAATTGACTCAAATTGATTAAATCTAGTGTTTTAATAAGAGTCTAGTGCTTTTATATCGGTGTTTGTGTGTGTGTGTCTCTGTGTGAGTGTTCGTATTCGTGCTTGCTAAGTGACTTGCACAACTTAGTGTTCCACATGAAAAAGAAAAGAAGAATTTATGGCTTATCTGCTCCTGCTTAAAAGTGGCCGTAGTCATCAAAGAAGCTAATGATACTAGGTGTAGGTATCTAAAGCATCATACCTAGCCTACCTTATTTCAATTCTCGTGAACAAAATCGGTTGTATGTAGCACATAAGGTACCAAGAGTATTTTTTTGTAAACTTCTAAAATTTTCAAGCGCGGGCAGGATTTGAACCTGAGACTTTCACCTAACACGGGAGGTGTTTTAAAATTTGGTATTCAGTACCAGGAGTACTCGAAAAGCAATGAATTATTTTTGTCTCCGGTTAAGATATTGATCATAAAAATAAAACACAATTTCATAAAATAAGTCATTTCCTACTGACACATATTCATTCCAATAAAAGTACATGTTGTTTGAACACGGTACAGCTATAAACCGTAGTATAAACCGCTAATAAAGTTATGCGGTGGAATTTTGGAACCGATATGTAAGGATGCGAATGATTAAACCGAAATTAAACTTTGATTAGTGTGTTATTTCTGTACACCAAACATGAAGGAGTAAACAAACATAAAGTACGTAAACATTGGTCTTCATTCTCATGGGACAATAACTTATTTAAATCCTACACATACATACATATATCACGCCTATAACGCAGAGCTGTAAACGGCTGTAAGAACGGACATTTACGCCACGTCTGACAAACATTTGAGGATAATTTGGAATGTTGTGTATCACCATAGTTACAGGTTGTCAGCCCATCGCCTAAGTTTGCAATACACACCCTCAAGTCCCTTAGTCGCTTCTTACGACACCCATGTGAAAGAAATGGGGTGATGCTATTCTAAGCCGGCATCACACGGGAATTTAAATCCTTTTACTTTCTAAAATAGCACAAGAGATGTTTTTTTTTTCAAACGGCCACATACTAAGCCCTCAAACATTTTATTATTAATTACAATATACCTCAATTATGCAAATTACTGGATGAATAAATAAATAATGTGAATTCCTGTTTAATTTTTTTAGAAAATGATACTAACAGAACCGATAGCAATATTACTAACGTCCTTATTACCATGCATTTTAGGCCGCTATCTTCACGGCGAATTTTGGATCCAACATAATTGGTTGAGCACGATTCTTGTTTTGCCCAAAAAAATCGCTATGGATCTATTAAAGAATTATGAATGACGTAGGTACATAGACTGCGAAATCTTTTTGTATTTATAAATAGGTTTTATTGCATTTGATATTATTAGTGGAACAGTTATTGTAACTACGATTATTTAATAATTTTATCTATCTACCAGCCGATATATTATTGTATTTTCCTGTTGTCTATAGTGGCATGTCTCAACATGTGACATCAGTTGCTACTAATGTGTTTTGGTTTGGCGTCAGAACTGCACTTGAACAACACAACATCATAACGATCAATCATAATGATGTTTGCTACTCTGTAACGCAATTAACTAACTAGTAACGATGGACAGAGACGCATTCAACTATTTTCGTAGTGTTGTTGCCATTCGATAGCTTAAAATTTGTAGATCAAGAAAATACCAGGCAAAATAAAGATGTATAATTTTTGTGTATGTCGATAGCTGATCTGATTACAATAATTTATCCAGTTTTACGAAAATTTACGTCGTTGTGTGCCGTAGTGCTGTTGATTTTTGATTGTTACATTATTGATATATTTTTATATTATTCGGTCTAAGGGACTCGAGGGTGTGTATTGCAATTTTAGGTGATGGGCTGACAACCTGTCACAATGGCGATACACAATTTTCCGAAGGACTTTCAAATATCTGTCAGACGTGGCTTAAATATCCGTTTTTTGCGGCCGTTTACGCTTTGTCTACCCCGCAAGGGATTATAGGCGTGATATATGTATGTATGTATGTATTATATTATTAAGGTGAGGGACTGGAAATCAACATGACGTATTCCTTAATAAGGTACCATAATTTTATAATTTACTTAAAAAGTGAATTTATTTATTATGCTTTCGTTTACAGTAGAGAAGCTCTCAAAGTTATACATAAATAGTCATAGTACATGAATCCTAAGACAACAAAGCAAAAAATTTGCTCAGGAAGTGTTTGACACAATTGCGTCCGAACTAATTTTGCCAAAATATTTTCGTACGCAGCATCATGCGCTCAAGTAAATAAATGACCTAATTAAAATATGCACTTTTTCCTAAAATTGTATTAAAATAAATGATCAGGAAGTAGTAAGAATAGAATCACCCCATTTCGGTCCAGTCGTAAGAGGTGGCTAAGAGGCTTGAGGGTTTCATGTGTATAAATAGACGCATAAAACAATATATAGATTAATTAAAAATTGTTTCGTAACCAAACACTTCTATTTGAAGCCTCAATTTCCTTGCCAAAATGATTATGTCCTTTTGTTCCTCTCTTACTAAATGCGTTATCCGACCGAATCATTTTGTTTGTGAGACCAAGATTATTTGTTTTTATTACGACCTTTGATCAGTCTCATGGGCTGGTTGACCCTTTGAAGTCTTTAATAGAATGTTTTTGCGCCTTTGTCTCAAAAAAGCGTACCCTCTCTACTTATTTAGGAAGAGTTTCCTGGAAGGGAAGTATTTTTCCAATTACACGATGACCTATGACTTAATACCCTTCTATTAAAAAGTTATACAACAATTATTAAATAATACAGTAAATCAATAAGAGACAGGCACTTACCTAGGTAAAAAAAAACGAAATACATCTAGCCCTACGTATCTGTACTTTTTGTATACATATACTTAAGCCGTTGAATTAAGCAGAACTGTATATTTTAAAGTCACGTTCGTTCGGATTTCGTCGGTACGTATTTATTTGTATGGAACAAAGCATTTTATTGGATTCGGAGCCCGGATTTATTTCAGACATCGGGTTTTTATTTCGTTCCGATATTTCTTATTCAGACTTGTTTCGCATTTAGTTTCGTAGCTGGTAGCTAAAGTAAGTATTTATTTGCTTATAGCATTGGAACTATCTACCGTCCATTTTTTAAAAGATTTATTGGAAACTCTGGTTACAAGATCATTAGCTAAAAACAAAAGTCATTAGACCCGATAACACCAATAGGTATGTAAAACTAGAAACCTTACCTAAGTTCTTTTGATGCATAAGATAAGTTCCGAAAAATCATACATGTTGGCCCTTGGAAGATAACTTTATTACATGTAATAAAATATAGGTGCCAACTTCCCTTGCGAAAGCACCATAAGGAAAATATGTCATGTAATTTATTTTTCTAAATAGCTTTATAATGATCTGGAATGTGTAATCGTTCTCCATAAATATTACAATAGCGCTGAGGGCAGAATTTAAATAGGGTTTTTATGTTAAATATAAGCCCAAATATCTTTTCGTCTTATTTAGGTTAAGTGAAGTATATACTCACGGTGGTGAAATTTTACAAGTGATCGATAGCGAAAACCCAAGACGTGAGAAGAACAAATATTCCTAAGTCATAGGTCGAAACACAAATAAAAATGTAAACTTCCCATACAAATTGCCGATCAGCTGATCAGTTACTATTTCATCCGTCATATTTTAACCAATTTTCTTCGAGAATAGTTAATCCTTATCACCCCATCTTGTGATTTTTATTTTATTGGTCACAAGCAAAATTTTACCCTCTATAAAGGTAGTTTAACTTTAAATGGAAAATTGATACAATCTGATGCCGAAATTGCTTTTACACCAGTTAGGAAAATTTTTGCTTAAATTAATTGGACCACTTCTTATGCTAGCAACCTTAAAAAAACATCAGATTAATTATTGCCTATATTAGATTAGATTTATATTATTTACTTTGTGCTTTCCACTTGGTTACTAACGTCAATGCATCTAGAACTTTTATATCAGTGAATATGTGATTATAACGACCTTCCCGGCTGTTTTATTTTACTAATAGGTTAAGTTGCTGGGAGACAAATGATCCTAAAAGTATCCGAGTTAAGGACCCTTGCTCGAAAAGTTATCACCCCTGAAAGGCTAAAAACATTTTTTTTAAAGTTACGCTCTTAACTTGGAAATGATAAATAATAGAGAAAAAATATCTTACGTAACTTGGAAGCTTATTTTTTGGATTTAGTAACCAATTGCTTCTATAGACTAAAGGTGTTGTACAGGATCCGTAACCTCCTAAGTGAGCGTACACGTATAATGTTATGTGAATCGGTGATTCTGTCAAAGCTTAACTATGGAGACATACTATATGGGCCGCGTCTACTATCTAAGACGCAGCGTTTAATACAACGCGTCCAGAACGCATGCTGTCGGTTTTGTTTCGATGTACCCCCCCGCACTCATGTAACACCCTTCCTAAATAAGGCCTCGATGTTGAAAATGGAGTCCCGTAGACAGCTGCATCTCGCTGGTTTGGTATTTGATGTTGTTAAATACCAAAATCCCAAGTACCTTTATAATAAATTAAAATTTTCAAAAATGTACCAGAAATATGGCAGAGTTGCACGGGCTCCTCTTTCGGGCTACATACACAGAACGGTGGCTTTCGAAGGTTCTTTCCGTTACCAAGCTACGAAGTGCTGGAATAACATTCCACCTCCTTTAAAGCTTGTAGGTACAAAGTGTACATTTAAAAAACATTTAAAAGCATACCTACTTGAAAAGCAGAAGATGGGAATTTCAAAGCGCTTCGAGCAAGGTAAGGGATGGCTTAGGTAGGACTGCAGTATTGTTGTGATCGAACATCTTATTCCTAAATATGGTTTCCTTTCTTTAAAAAATGCGGTTATTCCTGTTTGTGATTGTTTTTTGTCTTATAGACACCTCTCAGAATACTTTTATTTTATTACACTACACACAATTTCACTTTTTCGTAATATATTCTACGCAGCTCACACTTTTATTGATTAATTGATTATAGTTGTATCTGTACTCGGATCACCCATCACCAGGTGATAGCTGAAAATCAGTGTTTGCTTCCTGCAGGCAAAAATCCCACTGAGCTATGGCCTGATTTCTGCAGTACACATCTAGCTGAAGTTTATAAATTGTAGTCAGTTTTTGTTGTTTTGAAAATTGTTTTTTCTGCATGTAAACTAGATGTGTATTTTTGAAATAAACGCTTTATCTATCTACCTATCTTATTAAATTTACTAAATGTTTCACTTAGACACAAATCTTTTATGTTTTATCTTTCTTGAGCAATGCTTTTGTATATTTTTTAAAACAAGCGCTCATTTCTGAATGTTTTAGCATGGCATTAAAAGCTAAAAGTAAAAAAGGATCTGCGGTCAGTTTGTTTTTTTTTCTATTTATTTTATTTTATTAGGTAGGTACAATAATAGAATGATAAATTACATACATATCGCACGTTGAAACCGTTACCGTCACTATACAAAAAACCTGCTTTTGAGAAAAGTGCTGGTCAATTTTTGAAAATTTAATTTTAACATTTTTACAAAATTAAAATAATTCGAGATTTCGTTGTTTTTGACAAATATAAAAAAATTTATTTCTTTTAAGCTGCTTATGAATTCAAACCCGCATGATTATATTTAAAATATTTATTTATGTTATTCGTGTATTTTTTTGTATAATGTCATTATTACAGTTAAAATCAGAATACTTTTCGTTTAGTGACATAAGCATCGTAAAACAAAATTTATTAATATAGATATAAAACCTAGCCAAATAATAAAAACTATAAGTTAGTTTGCTGTATAATGCCAGCATATTATAAGAATATTATACTTTTTCCACTGTACTACCTACAGACAAGAAACAAATGACCCTAACTAACCCCTCTCCCCTGAACTTTGAATATAATAAGTATTAATTTAAAGCATTTTAAAATATCCATTCCTCCTAAATATGTCACTTTTTATTCTTATAGTTTGTTTGTCCTTCCTGTTTTCAGTATCATGAGCTGCCTGAAGAAAACCTCAGCTAATTGATTTCAAATAATACATGTTTCACTTCTTATAAATTGAAGAATGTCTAAACAAGTAGTAGGTAGGTAAATTTTACTGTTGAGTAGGTACTCTTTAAAGAACTGTTACATGGTTACATTACAGAACGACTGTGTATAAATTATTCCCTCCGGTTGACAGAAACATGTTTTTTAAATAAATTTGGCGTTGCCATTACAACTGTATTCACTGTGCTAAAAAATTACTTTTTGACATCTGAAACAATCTTGGTATTGTAACGTAAACGTTTATTGCACGATATATGCCGTACACTGCTAAATAAATAGAGCAGGAGTGATATTGATAATTGTCGATCCAGTATCTACCCCAAAAGTCTCGCTACTATGGGTATTTATCTTCTGTTTATTTAAATTTAAGTACTAATGAAAAACAAGGACGATGCCACTGTTACCAACATCAGAGCTGACTCTCTACCTTTGCTGACCAATGATAAAAATAGAACAGTTTACTAATTTAAAAAAAGGTTTTAAAGATGTTGATTCATGTCATGGTACTCATTATAGTCAAAGATTAGAATAAACATCATGAAATCACGAAAAATCTTCTTGAAATATGCACCTTTAGTCCTCAATTTGTACCACATGTATGTTGTGTAAGCAGGGGGGATAACGGTTAAAGCTCCGATGCACAGAATTCTAAGAATTATTATCCTATACCTATTAACACTCTTACTAATTCAACTACTGATGGATTAAATAATGAGATAAATTAATTTATTTTCCTTGCCTATTTTCTTTTTAAACTTAAACTTTAAACTAAAGTATTAAATTTAAATTTATGTATTGTATTATTATTATATTATGTTAATAGGTTTATGTTTATTGTGCACCCCTCCCGCATTACGGCTACTCCCCTATCCTGTACCCTAAGGTTGCCTGGAAGAAATCGCTACCTAAGCGATAAGGCCGCCTTGTGTACACTTTTTTTTAATTTATATCTTGTTTTTACTGTATTTCCTGTGTACAATAAAGTATTTTTGAATTTGAATTGAATTAAAGGTATAACATTAGCCAGTGATACAGTATACTGGAGAATTTGGACCATATTACACTATTCAAACGAATTATGTGCAATTACAAGCTAAGTATGATGCTTTTATGAACTTGCTCTACGAATTAAAACGATCATTACAAAACCAATTAATTCAATTATTATTTAAGTTATTTAGTATGGAAATAAAAAACTTTCACGTCAAATATGTATACAATAGAGTCTAAAATCACTTACCGATCCCTTATCAATCTACTTCAAATTAAAGGACTTTGGGCATTAAATCAAATAAGACCATACTTATTAAATTTATAGCCAATCAAACCAAAATATTAGAAGTAAATTAGTTTTTTGAATCTGTCTTTTTGGTATTGATTCGTTGGATACATAACTTCTAATATTGCAAAGATTAAAAGCCTGTATGGATACAAATACACTCCTGATTTTAAAAAACTAGTCAAATTCATTAAATTACACTAATAACACTGCCCTAAAGCATTAAATGAAAGGATTGTGCGGTATCACATACAAAATTAGTTAAAGTATTTTCAGACTAAACTGTCACTATTTTTAACATGACATGATTTTGAGAGAAAAATTTCAATTGTAAGACATTAAAAAAGACACTAAACGTAAACGGTCATTTTAATTTGAAACGTATGTTCCAATTGTTATTAAACAATGAAAGGAAAAGTGGCATTAAATTGAAAATGACGTTTTGTTTTAAATGTTTAGTAACAATTTGTGAAGATATATAGACACTATACTCAAAATGACGCTTTGATTTTAACTGTTCATTTCATTTCTTCATAAAAGTTAAATGTAAAAATGACACTTTATGGATAAATACGTTATTTCAGTAATTCTAACACTTTATTAAAGAAAATTAATATCAGAATGACACTAAACAAAATATGACGATTTTCCTCTCAGTGTTTACTCTATAATATATGCCATACATGTCACTATACAAAATATGTCACTATTACATTTTACTTAGTACCAAATTGGTAAAAACTGCATACCGACACTACTTAACCCAGGCACTTGTAATGTAGCTAGAAAAATAGGTGTCTTTGCATTATATTCTTTGCAACGTGTAAACACAGATGGCGCTTTTACTAAAAAACATGCATATTTCGTATAGTGGCGGTAACGCTTTCAACGTGCGATATCTTTACATCTAGCGAAGCATTGTAAAACTAAAATCCTATGAAAATTGTACACGCATTCTTTTAAAAAGCAAGACAGTTAACAATTAAAATAATACATTAAAATTACAATATTAAAAATTGATAGAAAACAAAAAAAAAAATACCATTAATACAAAGTGGGGTTAAATGTAGAAACAATTTATTCAATGCAGTTTTAAAACAATTGATATTGCAGTTGAATATGTCTAGGTGGGAACAGACTTGGTTGTGATTCTTTGACATTCTTAGTAGAGGACTGTTCTAATTTGAATAGGACATTAGGTGATGATGTCATGCTTTGGAGAGAGCGTTAAGCTATAGGTATTGGTTGCTGTCTTCAAACGCAGGCAATCAAAACCTCCGACACCAAGGGTGATCGGGTTGTTCGGCGACTTGGTGTCACGACAAGAGTTCTTATATTATAAACTTCATAATTTCATCAAATACTCTCCAGTTGTTTTATGCCAAAACGAGCTCTACCAGCAGGGTGGTGTCTTAAGGTAGTGTAATAAGTGTTTTATGGGTTTCAGTGTTGCCTGCAACTGAGATATACTGTTAGCTAAACTTACTCTCTGAACTACGCCATTATCATCTTATGCCCTAATAAAACTGAAAAAATCTCATACTAATCACATACACTCTTTTAACACTAAGGTATTAATGTCGTGCTCGTAAATCTATTTTGAAATATGCGCTTGTTTTGAAAAATATTCAGAAGGATTATTCAAGAACGATAAAAGATAGAAAATTATTGTCTAAGCAAACCATGAAATAAATTTTTAAAGCTAAAGCTGTTTTAAATATTTTTTCTGTAATAGCTATCGTTTTCGAGTTATGACCAAATAACTTTTAAAAAAAAGTTTGCAGTCTTTTAGGAGTAATATTTATTGGAGCAAGAGTCCATAACTCCAGTATTTTAAGGATGATTGTCTCCTAGCAACCATAGATCTATTTCTGAAATAAAAAAGGTTAGTCCCTTCCATATCGTTTATACCAGATATCAAGTATTCATTAATAGGAGTACTTGGAATTTCGATTGTTTCAATGAACCTTCATTCCTCAACCTCACAGGCACATATATTAGCAAAAACTCAGAAATATGTATTGTTAAAGGTATAACTTTAGATATAAATATCAGAAACATTTAAAATACCTAAGTTGCCATTACAAGATACAAACGTTAACCATTGGAAAGTAAATGATTGATCGCATTAAACGACATCTGTGAAAGAAATATGGATAGCAAATCTTACTCAGTAATTCCACTACAATAAACAAGTTTGAAATACTTGATTAAAAATGATATAAATGATGAACTGTTCAACTATATACCTCCTTATAATTACATGTTTTATTTTAGAAATGGTATAGGTACTTTAAGGTACTTTCCATACACGACAGGAATAGGCCGGGTTTCGTAAAGGCTTCAGCATTTTGGACCACATCCAAACTGTAAAGTTAGTTATATAGAAGGCAGAGTAGTATAACCAACCTCTGTGTATGGCTTTTGTGGACTAAGAGAAGGCCTTCAACTCCATAGAAACCTGGTCTGTTTTGGAGTCCTTGCAGCGGTGCCGACTCGATTGGCGATATATGAAGGTGCTAGGATGCCTTTTTCAAACAGCAACGATGTCCGTTCAAGCACAAAACCACAAAACAAGACCCACTTAGATAAGTTATGGCTGCAGGACCTGCAAAAATGCTGTCCAATCTTTATGCGGCCTCAAAGCGCGTTGAACGTTTTGGGGTGGTATGGGATCTACCTCCTAGCGGTCCACCCCGGGCAACGGCAACACAGGCTTGCCTGTGGATAAGTCCGGCTGAACGATCCCACTAAGCGGTGGAAGGCTCCGTAAGGGGCCGCCTGGCTCGCGACCACCATCCCACCGAAGTCTGGCGCCAAGTAGCTTGCTGCGTTCCGTCAGTGTGTGGGAGTGCCAGTGCCTTAACAGGCTTCTTCTGGGTGAGCTCGCTCTATCTTAGACTCTGTCTCTGTCCTATGACCCAGACTAGAGTCAAGAGCAAACCCATCATTAATAAAAAAAATAAAAAAAAAGAACTCGGCATTAATTTGGGCAATACTAGCTGAAGTGGCAGTAAGCTGGATCAAATCTGTCCTGGACAGTAGACCAAGCGGGTTCTCCAGTAGAGGCCACGCCTTGGCAAACGTAGCGTTGGACGGCCTTCGGCCAAATGAACCGATGACATGACAGAGGGCTGGTAGCGACTGAATGGCGAAAACGGGAGATCGTGTTTTATGGTGTACCCTAGGGAAGGCTTACGTCCAGCCGTGGACTTGTTATAGGCCGAAGTAATGATGAAATGCAAGGTACATGATAGATTGACTGAATGAGAGCCGTGTCATTCATTAATAGAAGATGACTGTAGGCACAGCTTTAACAATGTGTAGGTCAGGTGTAGGTATAGTATATGCTTTTTACCGAGTAGTCAGTGATAGGGAATTCAGCAAAAACGACCATGTAGGAGTTGGAGTCGCGCGCGTACGATTCCGTACCATTATACCGTACTGTATACGCACATACCACGCCAATAATCCCTTGCGGGGTAGGCAGAGCGCAAATGGAAATTCACGCCACGTCTGATAAAATTTCAAGGTCACTCGACTCTAACTCCTTAAATTGCAATACACACCCTCGGTTCTCCTAGTCGCCTCTTACGACTCCCACGGGAATGAAATGGGGTGATGCTAATCTAAGCCGGCATCACACGGCGGCATTATTTATACTATAATGACATTAAATCAAGTTTGTTATAAATAGAAAAGGAGCTGAATTACTGAATACACATTAATTTTATTGTATTTTGACAAAGCAGAAACAGTAACACATGTTCTGAGAAAATTCCACGTAGTCGCACTTGTTACGCAAGCAATAGTTTCATAAGACGGGCTTGCAGGCTTTACAATGAACAAATTGAAAATGTTGATATATTTAAGAGTTCTTTAAACGTTTAAAAAAGAATCTTTGAAGTACCTTTCGAAAAATACTTAGTTTTCAATCAAATTACTTTGTAGTGCCTCCTAGTGTAAGAATGTTGTGATAAATTTGATTAAAGAAACTGTAGGTCTATAATCTGTTAAGTTACACTGTATTACGTATGACGAAATAATTATGACTGTTTTTTTCTTATAAATAAAAAATATTAGTATAAAATTTAATAAAAAAATTCTGATTAACTGTTGATGAGCTACAGCCTGCGAACCGATTAAAATTAGCACCCTTTTGCATTTTGGGTAGGTACGGAACCCTAATAACGTACTACTATCATTCATCACGTGTAGCAGTATAGCAAACTATGTCAAATTTTAACATAAGAATCCGTTTTGTCAGAATTTATCACAATATTCATGCGGATAGGTCAGCGGCGGGATTCAAAATCACAACTTGATTTTGTTACAAACTTTAAAGTGCACAAGTTTTAATAATTTTTAAGAAAAGAAGGAAAAGCAAAGCCTACGTTGGTAATTAATGCTTTCCTATCTACCTCTTGTTAAATGAAAAAGAAACAAGAAATCTCAAACAAATTAGAGCGCTAGAGAACGCTTTAAAACTTGGAGCTTTATCGTCCCGTACAGTCAAGATCAGCCTGGGTTAGACAGTTTGGACTTTTTACCGTTCTTATGCCTCACGCATACGACTTCCATTGGCAGTATGAGTGTCTAACAGCACGTGAGCTTGACTGTACTATCACTATCAGCATCACCTCGAGAACTTTTTAAGTTATCAACTTACACTGGTTATTTTTAATAACTGTATGGAGAGCCATTATACATTGATTTTGAGCGCTCACGCCCACACATAATTCAGAAATATGTTTTGATCTGAATATGTTAATAATGACAGTTGATAACGAGGGTCATGAATCTGCATTCTCTGAACTCTTTATCAATGTCGCTCTGAATGTTAAAGTAGGTGACACAAATATAGAAAGGGGATCAAAGTATCGTACCGTACGTTTTCGTGACGGTTTTCTTTCAAGAATTAATATTTTTTTATTTTGTTGGAAAATTTCGAAACTCTTCAATGCCACTTCAAACCACAGCCACATTTAACCAAGAAAATCAAAACTAAATAGAATCAAATTAAATTAAATGTAGAAACTTTATTGGCGTTGTAAAATTTAAAAGGTTTTAGGTTATTTTTTATAAATGTTTGATTTTAGTTTTTCATAAAAATAAAATATAATTAATAAGAAATCTAAGCATTTTAAACTTCTAATATCAATGAAGCGTTGGTTGATTCCATTACTTGGATAATCTAATTAATAGATATTGGGCAACAGAATGGGGTTCTACCATGGACGTACACATTTTCTTTCAGATCTAGTCTCTTTTCGTGTGGGACACCGAGTCGTCCAACGATCTGATGAACCCTGGTGTCAGAGTTTTTCAACCGCCTACTACCACTAGTAGGCCTCTTACATGGTTGTGTTTCGACCGCCGTCTAAGTAATCATAGACAACAACCGGGACCGACGGCTTAACGTGCCCACCGAAGTACGGAACCATTTATTTTCGGACAATCTGTTGGTTCACCCTACAATGTCATAACCACACCACCAGGAACTAATTCACAAATTGAAAAATACAATCTTTATGAGTATCCCACTGAGAATCGAACCCGGAACCTTTGCGTTGCAGGCAGTCGCGCTACCACTGCGCCACATCGGCTGTCTCAGATCCAGTAACGTGGAAGTAATTCATTACGTAGAATTCATAAGATAAGATATGATTTGGTGACTCCTATTTAATAAGCGGGTTGAAATAGTACGTAAATACTTTTATCTGTAAGATATAATAACTTATATCCCATAAGCTGTCGGAAGTACCATTAACTTTGAATAGGCGTATAGTGTGCTTATGAATACAGGACCTTTGCAAAAGATGAGTTTTCTTTGAGTCTGTGATCTGATCAGTAATCACTACATATTATTATGAAGTAAAGTCGCTTCCCGCGTCTGTCTCTATGTATGTTTGTTTGTATGTATGCTTAATTCTTCAAAACCACCCAACGGATCTGCATGTACTTTTTTAAAAAGATAGAGTGATTCAAGAAGAAGGTTTTTATGCGTGATTTATGTCGGGAGAAGGCCTGTTTCCCGTGGCAAATCGGTTAGCAGCGGGTGAAACCACTGGGCCACTAGAATAATATAGAAGGAATGATGCCTGCCGTATTTTCTAGATAAAGGTTTAACTTCGTTACTGTCCCTGTTACTGTCACGTTGCCATTATGTTAGATTATTCAATGACAAGTCATCTAAAAAGCTTACTTTCGTGCGCGGGATCAATATAGTAAGGTAGTCTCAATTTAGATTTTCCTAGGGGCTGATTTGCCAAGTCCGGCTAAGATATAATCTGAGATGTATTGTACATTACATACCTACATCACATAACGTACTTTAATCATAATACTTGTATTTAACTAGGGCCCGAATTCATTTGTTTTTCCCTTGATATGCCAGTGACACTCAACTGTCATTTATTGTCACAATGATAATCTGTACTGCAAACTGTTATCCGAACACGAAACGCCCAACACCATGCTACTGACACGCTATCTACATACAACAGAAATGATTTTTTTTAGAAGACTGCGGGCCCAGGGATGCTTGAATCAGTCCTTTGTTCATCCAGAATAATAGTAACTGTTTCATGAGCAATATTCACGGTACAAACACGTCTTAAAAATTTACTCTCAGGCTATCTTGCTTAGTTTTCTGTAAAACTCCGCTATTACGTTCTTTCACGTTTCAACTATTTTAAAAAACTAATGCATGTTTGTGTGCGTCGCTTCGATGTGAAGTGGTGAAAAGTTGTTGGTTTAGTGAAGTGTGGTTATTTTTGTGACAAGCTTTTGCAAGGTACGAATCGATTTACACTACAAAATCGATTCCTGGGAAACCAATTTGTTAATTTAAAATATTGGTGCAGTTTCGTTAGGAATTTGCTGAACTGACGTCTTAATCTAAGTCGGTGTGGTCGTGGTCGTTATTTATCCCTGATGACAGTTTTTCTTGTCACTCATATAAGGGGCCACCGAAAGCAGATTTTATCTGGCCAGTCCAACGTTCAGGGGAAAAAATATTGTTATCTGTGCAAATTCGTTTTATTTGTTTGAAAAAGCAAATTGAGGCATTTCCAAAAGTCGTTAAATGAGTTGTTCATTATCAAAAGGGTTCATCGTGTCGTTGGACGACTCGGTGTCCCGCATGAAGAGAGAGAGATTATCAAAAGCTGTACAAGGTCGATAAGCGGTTTTCCGCAATTTCCTTATAACCTTGTGTAGGGTACGGAAGTGCACTCTTGGTTAATGTTCACGGAAAAAAGGCTTTAAGGACAAATGAGGACAACTCAAAGGTGATTGCAGATGAAAACAAGCATGACTGTTCCTAAACGCACCAATAAGCAGTTAGTAACTGAACGATGAAATTCAATAGTTATAGATTACTTGTCACTAGTTATCACAGAAAAGGCGCAGTCGAAAGTGGCACCATTGGTTCCCCAGTTTCCTACCTCATTGTTTCACTTATTAACTATGTTGTTTTCGAAGGAACTGCCGTGATTTTATAAGAATTTATGGGGGAGCAATCTCCAGGTGCTATAAACGAACAAAGGATATAAAGAAGCGCAATAAAATAGCGGTAATTTACAAATAAATTGGCAGGTGGGGAGGTACTCTCACCGGGAATGACAGTACCTTAGGCTCAGGAAATTGAAGTCATAAAAATGCTATAAAGATAATATAATATACCTAGGACCTATCGCTAGCAGCTGGAGTTAATTATTTCATGTTATCAAATCGACCTTCTTGGCATCAATCCAGTATATAAATACTCTTTCTGTCAAATATGTCTACAAAACAAAAGACATTTTTAAGTCCTGTCATGTTTAAAAATTGCAATGGGTGCTTTGTTATTTCTAGTTTTGATGATTCTTTTAAAATTTTCCTTATGAATTGTCTTACTAAGTAACAGCAACAAATTCAATAAAAATCACTTACTTAAGTTTTTTGAAAATATAGCCTTTTTGCGAAACAACTAATCTAGAATAATGTATTAGTTGGCACTGTGATAAAATAAATTTAATTTAATTTAATTAAGTCTATCAACTAAGTATTTTCTTATCACAGAGAGGCGTTCTTAGTGTCAACAAGCTTATTTAATTCTAAATCCAATACTTGCCCTTTTCAAAGGGCTGCTCGAGTCTTGACGGGTGATATCCTTATCTCGGTCTATAGATAATTAAACTGGGCGACAAAAAATTGCTCGTATTTTAATATTGACCATTAATATAAAAAGTATAAAATGAAGTTGTTATACGTCTGTCTGTCACGGGGAAACTCCTTCTAAATGACGCCACAGATTGAATAATAATACGTTACGTTTGTTTAGGAGTTTACAAACTTGTGATATGACATTTAAAGGATGCGATTTTTAAGGATCATGAGATACATATCTTGCAGAAATTACGTTGCATAATTCCGTATGTATAAAGAAAGGTTTTTTTGAAACCTAAAACTGTAATAAAAGGTGCACAATTTAAATTAAAATCATCCTACGATTCCTGCACTGATTCCACTCAACATAAGATCACTCGACCACACTCATTTAAAACAACCCTTAAGTAGAATTCCTATATCGGAATACGCAATGAGTTCCAGGAACAACATACTTAAGGTTGACTGGGAGAGATCCCTTAATGGGATAAGTCCGCCTTTGTGCCTTACCTTTTCTGTTATTTGTGTTTTTCTTTGTGATATTTATTTGGTGCAATAAAGTTATTACATACAATACATACATACATACTTATTCATGATCGTATTTAACGAACAGTAAGGGAAAAAGGTGTGGTATGCAAATGTATGTATCTCTACGCTGATCAAAGTATTTTGTTTCGAGCGTAGCCGCGGCGGGTGACTAGTTTACAAAGACCCAGTTCATTGAAAACTTATATTAATAGCTGTGTTTATAATTTAAGAAATATCTGTTATCAGTTGGACGTGCTTTATTTGAGTTGAGTGACACTTTTGCCTTGACTGTTGAGCCGTAGACTCGTGTTCACGATTTGTTAGACGATTGTGCATTAAATTCGTTTATTCGTTTTAGTAAAAATGTTTCCAAATCCGTTCCATAGAAGGCACTCGATGATCCGTCAGGTCCTTGACAGGATTCTTCTGAAGGCGACCAGGCGTATTGGCAGAAAGTTTGGATGATCAGCTGATGTAACACATGACTATAAACGTCATTGAATCGGTTTGAACGCTGAAACAAAGGTAAGAATTTACTCTTTGTTTTTTGCCTATTATAAGATAAGTCCTCTTAGTTTTGTGTTGGACAACGTTGTCAAACGGTCAGATGAATTCTGGGTAAGGTTATCAGGTGGGGTTATACTGCATTTTTTTAGCAAGGGCTGCAGTACGGGAGCATTCTGTATGGCAGTGAAGAGAATGACGGATCGGGGAAGGAGGTGCTGAAAGAAGGTTGGTCTTTTGTATGTCGGGTCGCACATTGACATTCAAACTTTAGCTTATTGCAGTCCACTGTTGGAAGTCGGCCTCCCCCAGGGAACGCCGTAGGGCACGATCTCTCGTTTTCGCCATTCGTCATCAGTCCATCTGGCCGGAGGTCGTCCAACGCTACGCTTGCCGAGGCGTGGCCTCCACTCCAGAACCCGATTACTCCACAGTCCGTTGATTCTACGACAGATGTGCCCAGCCCACTGCCACTTCAGTTTGCTACACTTCCAGACTATGTCTGTTACTTTGGTCTTTTTGCGGATAGTCTCATTCCAGATTTTATCCACTATAGAGATACCGAGCATAGACCTTTCCATAGCTCTCTGTTTACTGTCAGGTTCCACGTTTTGGCTCCATAGGCAGATTGAAACTTTTTTTTTATAGGATGATATGATTAAAAACACTTTTTAATTTCATTCATGGAAGTGCCATTTGATAGAGGTAGGCAATAGAAATATTTACCTTTTTATGCTCGTGTATGAGGCATTTTCAACAACTGCATATTTTTGTCAATTTCGGTGGATTTTTAAATTTTCTGCTTTTTTGATGTTTTTTGTAGCTGTATAGCAAAAGATACTCATTTTGAATATCATATATTAACATGGAAATATATAACAATAGTATTTGGTGAGTTATTTGGGTCACCGAAATTGCCTTGTCACCGAAATTGAATTCATGCCACCGAAATTGGGTTTGTGCCACCGAAGTTGCAATTGTGCCTCAGATCCTCCAATGCTGAAACCTGTGGGATCGCTGGCTCACTCTGCAAGTGAGAAGGCAAATTTGTTGACGCTGGCACCAAGCAACCACCTACTGTACCTCGTTGCGATTCTTCGATGTCGGAGATCGCAGTACACACTTAAAAGGTTCGAAGAGTATTGTGCAGTCTAGACGTGAACAAAGCCAGCGGACCTGATGGCATACCAGCGAGAGTGTTAAGACTTTGTGCGCATGAACTGTCTCCTGTGCTGACACGCTTGTTCCGCCTCTTTCTTAAAGAAAGAACGGTGCCGGGGGCCTGGAAGGTTGCTTATGTGCAACCAGTTCCCAAAAAGGGCGACCGTGCTGACCCTGCCCATACCGTCCAATTGCCATTACCTCCATCCTATGCAAGGTCATGAAGAGGGTACTTAAAAGTAAGTTGCTGACCTACCTTGATGACAATGATCTTCTCAGTGACCGTCAATATGGCTTCTTCGGGGGCGGTATACTGGTGATCTTCTTGTGTATGTCACGCACTGCTGGGGCGAAGCCATCGAGAAAAACGGCGAAGCACTTGCCGTTTCACTCGATATCTCGAAGGCCTTTGACAGGGTCTGGCATGCAAGTCTGCTCAATAAGCTTCCTGCTTATGACATCCCAGCTGATTTTTGTACTTGGATTTCAGACTTTCTTAGTGAACGGTCCATCAAAGTAGTCGTTGACGGCTGCTCCTCTGACCTTTGGCCATTGATGCCGGAGTTCCTCAGGGGTCTGTTCTCTCTGCAACTCTTTTCCTGCTGCACATCAATGACCTCCTTTAGCATGGTATTGTTGGATACGCAGATGATAGTACCGTTTCAGAGAGATACTTGACAGGTGCAAAAATTAGTGGGGATGACATACGTTCGTTAAGAAAGGCCATGGTAGAGCGAACAGATCTGACCTTAAGTCTTGTCTCCCAATGGGGTGACGATAATCTGGTCTCATTCAACGCCACCAAAACATAGGCGTGTCTTTTCACTGCAAAAAGGAGTCCTTTCGACTGGACACCTACTTTGACACCGGCTTGAGTTTCTAGGCAGTTGACATCAAATCTAAACTTCGGCGCGACCATCGAGTACAAAGCTCAAACGACGGCTAAGAAGCTGGGCATCCTGAATAGAGTGAAGCGATACTTTACGCCTGGACAGCTTTTTACTCTTTACAAAGCACAAGTTCGATCCTGCATGGAGTATTGCAGTCACCTTTGGGATGGCTCAGCCAAATACCAACTTGCCGCTCTTGACTCGGTGGAACGCAGGGCCAAGAGGCTCATAGGTGACAAAAAACTGGTGGACACAAAGCTACATAGCCTGGCACATCGCCGCAAGGTTGCCTGCTTGTCGGTTTTTACACATTGTACTTCGGAGAGTGTGCTCAAGAGCTTCACGACCTTGTTCCATCAGCTCCCTTCTACCATCGGACATTCAGACGCACCGCCGGATACCATCCATACCTGGTTGCCATTCCACCAATTCAGACTAAGCGCTTCCAGTCATCATTTATAATGCGCACTGCTAAAGAGTGGAACTCACTACCTGCGTCTGTGCTCCCAAGCGCATACAACCCTAATATCATCAAAGTAAGAGTGAACAGGCTTCTTCTGGGTGAGCTCGCTCCATCTTAGACTCTGTCTCTGTTCTATGACCTTGATTAGAATCAAGAGCAAACCCATCAATAATTTAAAAAAAATGCCTTGTTTGGCTGCTTACATATGGATGGCATTGTGTTAAAGATAGCTTTAGACCCCAGTTAGCGGCAGCCGTCCACACCTGTTAACACCTGCCGGTCGACAAATCAACTGATACCTGCGACTACAAATAGTAGCCACGTCTTCGGCTATCGCTGACGGGTGACAATGACTGAGCAGGAGGACCTTGCGGGAGTGCCGGGCTGGAGGGCCACGAGGGATCGCCGGGCAGGAGGGCCATGAGGGATCGCCATGCAAGAGGATCTCGCGGGAGCGCCAGGCTGGAGAGCCACGAGGGATCGCCAGGCAGGAGGACCTCGAGGGTGCACCGGGCTGGAGGGCCACGAGGGATCGCCAGGCAGGAGGACCTCGAGGGTGCACCGGGCTGGAGGGCCACGAGGGACCGCCAGGCAGGAGGACCTCGCGGGAGCGCCGGGCTGGAGGGCCACGATGGATCGCCGGGCAGGAGGTCCTCGCGGGAGCGCCGGGCTGGCTCAAAAATCCACTGCTGGACATGGGCCTCCCCTTATCGGGAGTATTGCCATCCTCTACACGCTCGGCTGGTCACAAAATTTTGCATTCAGAGGGAACTGTTCTCTATTCCCTCAATGAATTTATCCCTTAGTCTTCTTTTACGACGCACATTTTGTTTTTTTCTGAAATAACCGCAATTTTTTTGTCAAACAAACGACCTAAAGCGACCGCATTTTACAGGCTTTTTCGATCTGTTTACCCCGCAAGGAGTGAAAGCGTGATATTTCTAAATATGTTTGTAATTTGTATCAATTGAGCAAATTCGGTGGAGTTTTACAATTTCGGTGGGCTTCTAGCAGCCCTAAAAGCCACCGAAATGTGCCCACCGAAATTGCAAATTAGTCATTTATTTAAAAAATATACAAAAGTATCAAGGTTATTCCAGTTTCCAACTTATATCTCAAAAGTGTACCTAAAGGCTATTTAGAATGCATTACTGTAATATTTTTAAACCTTGAGGAAATATTTTAACCCCGAGCACCGAAATTGCAAAATTTTGTTCCGAGTAAACGGAAATTGTTTACTAAAATTTTTGGCGGGAAGACGCAAGGAAGTAGTGCACAACCGTTCACACTGCGCGTGAGTGCTCAGCTGATCCTAGCGGGGAAAGGGTTTTAGGGCTGGATATACTCAACAGTGTGAGCAGAGAGCGTCGAAACAAAATTGCCACCGATATTGCTATTTTTGCTGGGACAAATCTAGTTTTGACATAGTTCATAAACTTTTCATCTAAAAATTCAATTTTTAATAATTTCTTGTAGGGTCACTAATCCTTAACATAATCAAAATTAATTTTCCTAAATATGTTGGACATAATTTTCCTGAGAGATGAATATGTAGTGAAAAACGGATTGGGGACAAGCCACCGAACATTGAAATTCGACACTTACTATTTTTTTTCTAAAAAAATTATAACTCTCCAAACATTATTTATATGGCTTCATATCAGAACAAGTGTCTTATATTTTGAAAAAAATATATCATAGTCATATCTGCAAAGCGTCACCTCGTTTTCAGCGAGGACATGAAAAATTTCCGCTTGAGAAATCCACTCGTATACTAACTTTTTTACTTTTCCTAGAAGAAGTTTTTCAAGACAAATATTTTTTCTTATACTTCAATACCGAGAACACTCTGTACGTTTATCACACACAGGTTTTATTAGTGACCATTGACCACACAAGTTGGCAGATAATTCAGAGTTCAACAACCGAGAGTTTGTTGGCGCAACAAATGTACCTGTCTGAACCACAGGTGTACCGCTTATACGCTGTGATGCCAGCTTAGAATAGTATCACCCCATTTTTTTCCCGTGGGGATCGCAAGCGGTGACTATGAGACTCGAGGGTGTGTATTGAAATTTTAGGCGATGGGTGTGTATTGAAATTTTAGGTGTATTGAAATTTTAGATGATGCACCTTTTTGTTAATAATCCTGTCTGTCAAAAGTGGCGTAAATGTCCATGTCTTACGCCCATTTAGGTTCTGCCAACCATACAGGGGATTATAGGCATGATATGTGTGTGTACCATATATAGTTATGTTTTGTTCTTAGGTTTTGAATCTTAAGTAAGGGTAGTAAGGTTTAAAATCACTGGCTGTACCGCAGGTAGATGAGGGGTTAACCTAACTTAGATAATTTAATATCATTTTTAAACAATAATCTTAACTCTAGATATGCATTCTAGCAAATATTTAGAAATATTGCTTGTCAAATATATACGTCAACTCAATTAAGTGTAAGAAAAGGCAGCACTTACTAACTTGATTAAGTACCGTCGACGAATTTAAAAAGCAATTAATTTAACCTTAAATCTATTTCCGTTCGAATTCTTATTTGATATCAATTAATTATTTTTAGGATAAAATATTGTATCAAGGTAGAGTGGAACTAACACTTCAAAACTTAGTTTATTAATATGTTTGGTTCGGTTTAGGTACATACATACTCCAATTTTGTTGATCGATTGTCAACATTGATGTATTAAATTAATTAATTTTGTTATTAAATACGACTAGTACGGCGACCCTAGTTGGCATGGTACTTGTGTAAATTATATTGTCCTTAAGAATACAGTTTAAAGTCGTGCCAAGTTCAATAAATTTATTTAAATTGGCTCTTATCTTTGTTACAGGCGCAATAAATAACGCAGAAGAAGTACATCAGATAGCCAAGTGACCAGGCTGGTCACTTGTGTGAAACAACGATAAACTCAGAAATGATAACTTCGTATCTACAGAACATGTACAGATATTCACGTAAAATACACTGAGAGCACGTTACGTGCGTAGCTGTCTACGAGGAGATGTAGCAAATACCGTAGCGATTGCCTACGACGAGCTCGCAACACGAAACATGTGCATTACTGTGACGTGAATTTATATGTTTAAAACCCTTCCTTATGACCAGTGGATGGAACTTTTTTGTTAAGCGGCCTTTTCGGAAGCTTCCCGGAAGAATTATGACAAGGGTTTTACAAAAGGAATCCTCGCATAGTCGGTATTTATAATGTCCTTCAGTGGTACTGTGGTGCCCCTATTGTGTCATAGATAACATAGTATAAGAAACGACCCTCATACTGTATGTTCCTATGTACTTAGGCAGTTTTGCCAATGAGCTCACTGCGAATAAAGCAATTGTATGCCTAATCATGTGTTTCATTTTCAAAATCCACATGTTACATCATATGTTTAGACACACCCAAAACACACACACACACACGGAGCACGGATGTCATCCGCGCGCGTAAAAATAAAAAATCATTAATATGTATTTTGTGGTTGACAAGTTTCAGTACCTCACAATGCTCGTCTAAAGTAAACTCAAGAAATCAATGAAATATATAGTTTGAGTTAAAAATTAAATCTTTTGTAAATTCTATTGGTATACAGTTGACGAACCAGATAAAAATCCTAAAAAAAGAGTCTAGCCATCCAACCATTTAATGAAATAATTTTATGGCTAACTAGCTGGTGCCCGCGAACTTCGTTTTGCTGACTGACTGTAATAGTTAGCATACCATAGTGTTTCTTGCCTTTAAATTTAAATAAATTCTAACCAAGGCTCCAGAATTCGCTTGTATTTTTTTTTCGTGCCATCATCCTTTAATTAACTTGCTCTGGAAAGAAGAAATTTACTTTACGTTAAAAAGGTTTGCTGAAGCGGTAGTTCTTAGACCACGGTATATTATTGGGTCGTTGAAAACCTAATTGGCAGAGAGGAAAGACTTTCTGAATCTGCATATATATTTAGCTATTATAATTCTGATATTCGTAACTTGTGATGCCGGCTTAGAAAAGCATCACCCCAATTCTACCCATAGGTCTCGTAAAAGGTGACTAATGGATGAATCCAGGTAATGGGCAGCAGTATTTCCTGTGATTGCAACATCTTGCACTGCGCTTGCCAGTCGGCCTAAGCCTGCGTGAATACTTCAACACCCCGGGGAGGGAAGTATTGTTCATGTTCAGGAGTAAAGTTTTGTGGATTTTGATGTCGATATTTTAGCCGGGCCTTCTGTGTTCCTCTCGAGGCGAATGTACAGTCGGTTGTAGCTACTCCAAAAGAACTGCATTATTTTTGACCCATCACTATTTTTTTCTTGACATGAATATGTGTTATTAGAAAATGACTTATTTTATGAAAATAAGATTAATTTTTATTATGTTCTAACTGGGGATAAAGATAGATCAGTTCTTTTGGAGTAAACGGTGCCGCTACAACCGACTGCACACACTAAAAGAGTTAAGCGGTGTACCCATTTCCGTATCTCGTACGGGGTTAAATAAGGTGTTCTAAAAGTTTATGTGTAAGCAGAATCAGTCAACTACACTGAAAAACTTTTGCTGTAGAACCATTTGCGTATATCGTGTAGCTTAGCCGGGACCATGGTGTTCCACGTCAGCTGCTCCAGACTCTCGATGCAGAAGCGGCCTTTCATACGAAGAAAAATGAAAATGGAATTACTTTATTCAATGTAGGATCACTTATTGACGTCATGATCGTCATGATGTCCGTCATTGTAAAAAAGAAATTTGTTTAACACAATTTTCTCTTTTTATAACATTTTTTTATTGTCCTAATAAAAAACCGGATTGGGTGGGATAAAATAAATAAAAATAAAGGCACTGCTTCGGGGCTGGCCAGGTTAATTACACGACATGTAACTTTACGCCACTACCATTTGTAAACGACATTTGTTTCAAATGTTAGATTATTTTAGTCAAGCAATTTTCGTATCACTCACACATAGTTTTGCCAGGATCCTGATGTCCCACATCAGGTACTCCAGACCCACGACTTTAATCTGACAGCAAAAATAGCCTAGGTATCAAGCCGTTATCGACAACGATTATTATATTACAATTTCACACAATTTTTAGTAGAGATGTTTGTTATCTTCATTTTGAATGTAATAGAAAATCTCCTGAAAATATAAACAGATAAATAGTATCGTTAGAAACAAGTTAGAAAGCTACACTTTTTATGAAGTGTTATATAGACATCGCTTTGCCGTGAATAATTTATTTTCCCTACGGGGAACTAATAGTAGCGTATGTTACCGCTGGGAGTTAGACTAGTATAATAAACATAAAACCATCGCTCTACTTGTACGATGTTTACTGCCGCGCATGATAACCCATCACAGTGTAAACGAACCATCGATATATAGCCGTCTCGTTTTAAGGTTCAGCTGATGAGATTTCTATGAATCAAAACATCAATAATCCCAGTGGATATTGACTTTTCAAATCCGATTTCCATTCAGATTGTGAAGCAGAACCAATCAACCCACAAAGTTATCCAGATTACGGACTACATTACATAAAATAAAATGAAAATTGCTTCCCGTGTCCCGGTAGGATCCTGCCGTTATATGCTTAGATTTTTAAAAGTACGCAAAATTTTTGATGCCTTTTTTAATCGATGATTGAGAGTTCAAGACGAAGATTTGTAAATAATATAATACAGGGTGTAACGGACGGTGTACCAAAAACTTTGCAGGCATCATCAGACCATGGAACTGAACAACTTTTACTATGGAGCCAATGATGGGAAACGAGAAAAAAAAATTGAGTTTCCATAGAAAGTCGGTCATCTGATCGGAAATTTTGTGTGGGAAGTCGATTTTTTTTCTCGTTCACCAATATAGCCTCCATAGAAAGAGTTGTTCAGTTTCATGGTCTGATCATGCCTGCAAAGTTTTCGGCACACTCACTTACACCCCGTATTTGCCGGGAATAAGTCTTATTCCCGTGGGAAAACGGTTTGCAGCGGGTGATACCGCTAGGCAGGCTGCTTTTCTACTACTGATGTAACAACAAAATCTAACACGAGCATGAGCAGTATAACTGTAGATAAGTAATCATACTTATGTAATTGATTGTATCTAATGCAATGATAATGACTATAATATAACAGAAGGTAAGTGCTTATTTGTTTTTAACATTTTCCTCATCGCATGAACCGCTTATTTATCCACGTGTCGGTTAATAAGGTTATGAAATCACCGAGTTTTGCTAAAGACAGTAACTTGACCATAAATTAAATTATACAACCGTAACGTAACTACTTATTAACCTTTTCGCCGCCAAGCCATTCGAGTAAAAAATTGCAACCAGCGCCACACCAATTTCTTGGTGAAGAAATACTCAATAAAATAGAGATGTCCAACAGTTCATATCGATAATAAATCTTCACTTTTTAAACCGAGTTTTAATTAATCTAAAACCATTATTTTACCCCCTACTTTTCAGTTCTGATTTCATATAGGTCAAAATAATAATATAGGATAGTGGTAGTAGTGGTGGCCTCGTAAACAACACTAGGCATATTCAACAAGTTTATTTTTAGTTCAGTTTTCGATCAGCACTGGCGCATCTCTATTACGCGTCTCTCTATATCGCGTTGTCGGTTATAGACGACTGTGGCGTCGGTGGATTTCTATATTCTCAAACCCTTAGAACAAATAAGGATGTAATATAGAATATCGATAAAAAAAATTAGAACATCATAGGATTTATGCTGGTATTTATTTTAATATTTTATTGTGACTATTTGTTTTCTTTCATTTCTTTTTCTTATTTTACTTACGTTGAATATTAATGAAAAACGATTTTAAATGGCACAAATTTCATGTGAACTTAATTTAACGGGTCAAATTGTGATACAAGATTATTATTAGATAATAAGAGAAAAGATAATTATTTATTTAATAAACTTATTTACAAATAGGTACACTTATATGAAATAATTCTGTGGCTTAACCATTTCCTAAACTAAGAATATGAATTCCTGTATCTCAGGCAAATGGGAAACCGACATAACTAATATTTTAAGATTTATGATATATTATTAAATACTTGAATTTTTTTCTATTCCTACCCGGTTTATTTGATTATTTCTTCGGTTTGTTTCTATTTACTTTTTATAACGCCCTTCGTAAGGTATTGTACTTATATTAGCGGTTATTTATTAGCATTTCATAGTTACTTATAAAGAAGAGGCCTATGTCCAACATAGGGCTAATTTAGGCTAATTAGACAGATAGATGGATAGTTACTTATACGTTTATTAAATAAATAATTATCTTATCTCTTATTATCTAATAATAATCTTGTATCACAATTTGGCCCGTTAAATTAAGTTCACATGAAACCCTCCTAAACTCTCTTAATTTATTTATTATTATTTATGATTATTAGGTATTTACTTAACTCTAAATCTTCTTCTTCGAGTAATCCAGGTTCAAACGACAGATCAACGTCATCCTCTACGCCTTCTAAAATCTGTAGAAGTTCTGCTGAACTAAGCTCGTCGGCACTCATTTTCCCATCACTATTTTTATGTCACTACTGCAATGACGTCAGAGCGTGTCGTCTTTACCCGACTACGGCGTACAGTGCACTCACAATGGTCAAGCAATTATCGCTGTGCACGAGTCGACGAAACCGGTTTGTCGATACTCAATCAAACAAAGAAAATAATGTCTAATACTGGCGTATTTCTACAAATCGATGTCGGGAATATTTTCAATATACATTATAATAATAAGAAAATGTTATTGTTATGACAAACTTGACAAATATCTAGGCATAGTATATTCCGTAAATATATTATAGATGTATCGATATTTCACATTTGTACTAGTAAGGAACAACACTTCCAGTCGTGTGGGGCCGACAATGGCGTGTGCGAATGGTACTTCTGACAGCTTCAAAACGTAATCAGTATTTTTCTTATTTATACTACAAATCTAATAAATATCTAAGCGCAAAAGTTCAGAAATGAAAGTAGAGGGTACAATAAATGCAATATGCGAAAAAATAAAAGAAAGATACGGTTTTAGAATGCTAGTTTATGAACATAAACTTTAACGACGTTTTGTCGGCTGTACCCGACCGTGGCGCTGACGGCAAGTCGCGGGTTGTCGGCTATACCCGTCTATGGCGGTGAAAAGGTTAAGTAATAATTGAGATTTTTATACGGGGTGTAAGGGACGGTGTACCGAAAACTTCGCAGGCATGATCAGACCATGAAACTAAACAACTTTTTCTATGGAGGCTATGTTGGTAAACCAGAAAAGAAAAACGGTCTCTTATACAAAATTTATCTGAGTTAATTTTAAAGGAAACTCGAAAATAAGTCGTTTGCCGACATAGGGTCCATCGAAATGTTTTCCAGTTTCAGTACTTACACCGTCCGTTACACCCAGTATTAAAAAGTGGCACGCGTTTTTTATCTTGCATGAGCACAGGGTTTGCCACGTGATATCTTTATCAAGCAACTGTCTAAAGTATATACAGGGTTGTTTTTTAATGAAGCACAGTTTCTATTTTAATTTACTTTACGTACCTGGTTGCCCAAACATAAAATGAACATGCGGTAGAAAATCTAGCAATTTTTCTAAAATTGTATTACGAGTAAAGCGTTTAAAAAATTTGGTACTCATTCAATTTATCGCGTTTTTTCATCGCTTAGACTAAATTCATTAAGTAAAGAATGAATTAGTCGCTGGGTAATAAAAAGTAGTAGGTAGATGAAGCTGTGCCACGCGTTATTGGCACCAAAACACACTTGCAACGAGGACGTTCTGCGGTAGCCCAGATGGAAGAGGCGTCGCCAATAGTGATGGCGAAAGTCGCAGGTTCAAAGCCTGCCATCGGTAGAAAATTTTGCAAGCTTTCCAAAAAATATATGAATAACTTTTACGAAGACGACGCCATCTACGACATGTGTCAAAACTAAAGGGATTTTCAAAAATAGATGAACAGCAAATCACTTTAAAATTGTCCTATACTGTGATCTAGTTACTCGGATCACGCAACCATTAGATATGGGTACGGCGGCGCAGCGGGTATACAGAAATGATTACAGTAAGAATCTGGTGTGAGCCGACTACAAACATCCTGTATCAGATTATTATTGTACCGATAACAATATTTATAGTTATAGTTCAATTTACCGCGTACACAGTCCTGACCCTAGGTTACCCACAGACTTAATGATGATTGTATTGTTCTGTGAATGAATTTGCTACGATTTGTCCGGTGGTTAAATTGTTAGAAACGGTAAAACTTAAGATTAATTGATGATTTACTAAGAAGCAAAGGTTAGTGCTGGACAATCTCATTTCTACGAATTACGTACATTTATTTAAAAGGTACATTTGTTTAATAGGTTTAGCATACAAACATATTACATCGTTTAATTATCAAGCTACAAGTTACAAGTATTATTTGCATATATAATTATTCGTATTTCTTTTCGACATTGATAACCTACTTAATTGTATAATTAAGTACTCCTACGTCGTTCCGTAGGAGTAATAGTTCCATCTTATGTAGTAAAGTTGACATTGCGTTTTTTTTCTAATCTTTACGATCATAATTTTATAGTCTGTTCTTTTTATATTATGCAATGTGATTCCTAGTGTTCATGTGTGATAATATTATGAATCTTTCCTTACTGCGGTATGTATAATAGGCTTCAGTGAAACATTTGGGGAAATTAGACTGAAACTTCTACGAAATCGGACTGGCCAGTATTGCCTAAATAAGTATTATGATAGGATCTCCAAACTGAATTTACTCTTGACTTAGGCACTGTTGACTATTAAGACTATAAATAGGCTAGGCTAAGACAGTTTAAGATGTCCACCGTTTCCGATCAGATCCTGAACTCTGATAGCAGACGGATCTAGGAGGACTAGATTGGTTTCAGTGTCATTGCCAGTGATGATCTACAAAGAGCTAGGATAAAAGACCACACTTACCCGATTATAAAGAATATTGTAACTTGCCCTGAACTTCAACGGTGTTTTATGTAGAGTCAAGCTCACGTCTGGCTAGATACTCGAACCGCTAATGTGAGTCTTATAGAACGTTCACACCATGCACCTGCTCCTGAAATACTTCCGCGGACGTATAATCGCGAATGAGTGTTCACACACTGCCGTCATACTCTTCTCGCACCAATATGAGTGAACGAGAAAGAAACACATTCCATTTGCGTTCGTGCTGCAGTTCTTTTGACTCGCGCATAAAAAGCCGATATTCGAAGAATCACGGGAAGTGGCAGCGGCATGACGAGTAGTAGTGCGAGTAACTGTTTACATGTTCGCGCTGCCCTCTTCCCTTACTATTTCCCTGCCCATATTGGCATTGTGTGAACGTGCTATTATGCGCGCGGCTTAAGGACGGTCCTTACTATCTAACCCAGCCTGAGCTTGAATATGTTATGCGCTATAACCAGAACACATTAGGTAGGTACATAGTAATATATAGTTATGTATATTGTCATGCATGAGGAAGTCTATCAGTGACTTCCGCCGCAATGTGTGTGTCGGTCACAGCAATCACACCAGCTGACCTATATATGATCAGATCACTGCCGTCAGCTCTTAAGCTATGTGTACATACATCAGTGTATCATCATGTGTATTTTTATGTATACGTTTATCGATATTACGCATAAATAGGTATCTATTAAGTTTATTATATTGTCTATGTATGTATCATAGTATAAGTAGGTGTTTACAATCTCCATATCACACAAAGGTTGCCTGGAAGAGAATGCTGCTTTAGCATTAAGGCCGCCTTATTGTACTGTGTTTTGCCTTTGTTTTTTTTCTCGATGTAATTTTTTTGTGCATTAAAGTATAATATTATTATCGCAGTCCACTGCTAGACGTAGGTCTCCTCCAGGGTATGACATGAAGCAAATTCTCCAGTTTTTGCCATTTAGTAACTATCAGCCCAGCTGCCTCACTATCACTCCAACGCTACGCTCTTCGAGGTCTCCACTCGAGAACCCGCTTACTCCACCGTCCATTGATTTTACGATATATGTTCCCACAAGTTACACACAAGAATTTAAAGTGTGACTTCTGCTTGAATATGTACGTATAAATTTCAGAAATCGCGCTTGCTCTGTTGGTAAAGTAATCCACGATCTCGTGTTCAAGTTCTGGTCGCCTTTTTAGGTATACAAATTTTGCAAGTTTTCAAAGACTTTGAATTTTTTTCACAGCTTGCTATGTAAGCATCTATCAGGTAGAAATATATATATATATATATATATATATATATATATTATTAATGATGGGTTTGCTCTTGACTCTAGTATTACTTACAAACAGACAGAATATTTCTTCAGGGTGTAAAAAGTCGTATGATGAAGTTTCTATTCTAAAAGAGGACTCGCACGCTTTCATCAACTCTGGCTACTTTCGTGTCAGGACCAAACACATCGCAAAAACGCGCTAGGTTCGTCCAACATACATTTAAGCGCATTGTGTGCTCATGTCCTAAAGTGTTACCAATTAACTCGTATGTAACATGAATGCGGTGATCACGGCAGAATTGAAACTATTGCATCATGCCCGATTATATTCTCGTCTGCTTGTGTTAATGTTTACTGTAAACTGTAAGGGTGTCTGTATGCCACACGCTATTTGTTTGATATCATCATTACTGCATTTGCTGGAATCTTTAAATAGCCTTGTTAACCTATTTAAGTATTTAATTTAATTAAAGAGAAGCGGTGGCGGATGAGGTTTATTCTCGTTGTCCCCGGTGACCGTGTTCACGTTAAGGGTGGGGCAAGGTGGGTCAGGATTGGGCAGGGTATGGCAAGTTGTGGAAGAGGGTAGGGCAAGGCAATGGGAACTATCTGCCCCCCTATTGTTTTTGCTGTGCCCTTACAGGGCGTCACTTGTACTTCTATATAATGTAAGAACTTTTTTTTAATTTGTGACTTTGCAATAAATGAAATTAAAGGTGGGGCAGGGTGAGGCAGGTGGGGTAAGTCGCGGCAGAGAGTGGGGCAGTACCTTACCATGCCACACCTTGCTAAACCCTCACCTACCCTCAACACACGGTCACCGGGGACACGGTGACCCTTGCTTCTTGTTCTTGGTATTGGGTCCTTGGTTCCCCAATCAGGAAATGCAGCAAGCATCCGTTTGTTTAAGGAACGATCGGGAGTGGTATAAGTCATGTTGGACTTGTATTACGATGTAGATTTCGAGATCTTAGTAAAAATCCAATAGAATTTGATGAAATTGATTGAACATAATAATATAAGAAATTTAAAATCTGATATGATAGTATTTCTAGTTTTAGAAACTCCTTGAAGGTAAAGTACCTTCCACGTGAATAAAATATTTCGGTCTGGAATTCCGCATACCAGCAACTAAAGGTAATTTATAAAGTGAAATTGGGTTCGAACTTTTGATATTACCGATGTTAGTGGTTTTATGGGGCTTTGTATTAGTTTTAAGAGTACTGTGTGCCACTCTATTGGCACTTTGTACTCTGATGTAACACCAGTAAATAATAACTAAGTCAGATATATAGTTGTTTTAACAAAAGTAGCAACTTCTTACTTCCTTTACCATAATGCTCTCATTGTTTTTATAACACTGTAAAAAACGAGCACGACACATTGACCCGGTTGAATATTGCGGTTGGTAACACCAAGTGCATAATGCGACAAATTACGTACGACTACAATATACCAAGGAACAGTAGTTTAACTTGAGCACCTTGCCGTTTGAATCTACCTACAGCAGGGATGTCAACACAATGGTTTTGCGAACCCGAATTTAAGTGATGTCACAATTAGATACCTTAATGCTAAGCTACAGTTAGAAAACAATGAATAACATTGTTATTTAATGAATAGTTAGGTTTCTAGGTATTGATTTTTCCGATTTCTTGATGCTCAAACAAAAAATTAGTAGTAGTCGTATACGTATAGGTCGGTCGCGCCGTGTGTATGCGTGAAACCAGGCGTTAGTACGTAGTTAAATTACTATCCCTTGGTATATTGTGGTACTACTTGCCCCCAACTGTACAGATGACTCACTTAGTACTTACTACCTCAAAAAGGCTTTCTTAAAGGATCTAAAGAGGAAAAAGCTACGCGAGTGTTCCTCGCTTGGCTAAACGAGTTTCTGATCGTGTTATGGTTGCAGTGGCTACAGTAGATAACTAACTTTAGTGACTCCGCAACATAAAATGGGTCTTGGTCTCCGAGAACTAAGTCACCCCACTCATGTTAGTGACTACAATTTCAATCAGTTGGTGAATACAATGGTCTCGCCATTATCGAAACTTTTGACTGTTTCGATATTGGCAAGAACCAGTATTTTGTAAGTATTCCTACCTTTTTATTCCGTAATTGTGCAGTCGCGTTTCCGATGTCCAATGTTATTACAGTGATGCTACCCTTAACTTTAGTTTGATTGTATCGAAAATGGCGAGAGTGTGCTTTCTGTGGGTATACCTTTTTATTCTGTGATTGTGTAGTGATGCTGATGTAGTTGCGTTTTCGACAATCAATATTATTACATTCTACTTCTAGAGTCCCTTAAATTATGGGTAATACATTCGAAAATGGTGAAAGTGGGCCTTCTGTATGTACATCGACTCTTTTAATCCGTGATTGTGCAGTGATGCTGATGCAGTTGGGTCTTCGAGCGTCAATATTATAACAGTGTTGTTTTCCTAAAATTTGGGGTAAAATTTTCGAAAATTCGAAAGTGGGCCTTCTGTATGCATATCGACTGTTTTATTCCATGATTGTGCAGTGATGCTGATGCAGTTGGGTTTTCGACAATCAATGTTATTACAGTGTAGCTTTTCTAAAATTTACGTGAAACTTTCAAAATGACGAAAGTGGGCCTTCTGTATGTATATCAACTGTTTTATTCCGTGATTGTACAGTGATGCTGATGCAGTTGGGTTTTCGACAATCAATGTTATTACAGAGTAGTTTCCCTAAAACTTTAGATGAAACTTTCAAAATGACGAGAGTGGGCCTTCTGTATGTATATCGCCTTTATTATTCCGTGCTTGTACAGTGATGCTGATGCAGTTGCGTTTTCGACCATCAATGTTAGTACAGAGTAGTTTCCCTAAAATTTTAGATGAAACTTTCAAAATGACGAGAGTGGGCCTTCTGTATGCATATCGACTGTTTTATTCCGTGATTGTGCAGTGATGCTGATGCGGTTGCCCGAGCGTCAATGACTCCGGCGCCGATGACCTCTTGTCACCGGAACGCAGATTATTTATGATTGTGTGACTATAAGACGTATGTTAGTAGGTAATTGGTATAATATCAGTCTGAAACTCGTATATAGGATGTGAGTGACAGCGTTGCAAAAATTTTTATATATAGGGTGAAATTTAACTAGTGACCGATAGCGAAATCTCAAGCCGGGCTGGTGATAAGGAACAACTTTATGTGAGTAACATAAGTCAAAATATGAAAAACAAATTGGACATTCCATACAAAATTGCTGATCAGCTGATTTGGGTTATAATGGACGCTTAATATATTTTTGTCGTATTTCGACCTTCGACCGTTCCTTGGGGAAAGTTATTCCTTATCACCAGCCCGTCCTCAGCTTTCAGTATCGGTCACTAGTAAAATTTCACCCTATATATTATCTCCTTTTATTACCTACTCAGAAATATTATAATTAATACCTCGTTTTCTTTTGTATGGTACACCAAGTTGACTAACCCTGGTGTCAGAGTTTTACTTTCTACAGGATGAGTTACAACTATCTTCTAAGTAATCATTCACAGACAGCAACCGGGTCTAACGTACCCTTTAAAGCACGGAACCATCTTTCTTTTCAGACAAACAGGTGGTTCAGCCTGCAATGTCCTTGTCAAACTAGGATCAAATTAACAAAGAGATAAATATCAAATACAAGCTCTCACGGGAATCGAACCTGAGACCGCTAGACCATAATGAAATGAAGTGAAATTAACCTTATTTATTGTAGGATATGGATATGTACCAAGGTACTATCACTTATTCTAGTCCGTCATTGTCAATAAAATAAATTTGTTTATCTCAGTTTTCTTCTTTTTATAACAATTTTGTACTGTCCTGATAAAAATAATGGGTCGAACGGGATACAAAAATAAAAATAAAGGCAATGCCTCGGGGCTGGCCAGGTTAATCAGGCCAAGCAACCCTGAAAATATCTTGTATGAAAATAAAACAAAAATTCCAATGTTTTTATCGTGTAGACCGTGCGTTACATGAATCTTATCCTACATTGCAAGCTTCTTATTAAACTTGTAATGTAGGATACAAATATATTATACTAGCTGTTACCCGCGGCGTTGCCCGCCGCCACCGTGGGCTCCTAGTGGTGCACCTAGTGGTCTACTTTAGGTACTTCAGACCCCCGAATGGTGATAAAAACTATCCTATGTGTTAATGCATGTTACCTTCTATATGTGTGCCAAATTTCTTTAAAATCGGTTCAGTAGTTTTTGCGTGAAGAAGTAACAAACAAACAAACATACAAACTTTCGTGTTAATAATACTAGCTGTTACCCGCGGCGTTGCCCGCGAGAAAAACTATCCTATGTGGTAATCCATGTTACCTTCTATATGCGTGCCAAATTTTATTACAATCGGTGCAGTAGTTTTTGCGTAAAGAAGTAACAAACAAACAGACATACAATACTTTCGCATTTACAATATTAGTAGGATTGGTAGGACGATCACGTCTTATATTGAAATAAATGGAACACGAACAAGTTATTATACAATCGCCAAAAAACTTTACAAGAGTTTGACAGTTCATAGACCATATTACCCATGATTAGCAAATTTACAACTGCTTTAGCATATAGTCACATTGAATTTATAACGGAACATTGAACGTGACAACAAACGCTATGCAATGCGTTTGCTATAATAGCACTGTCCAGTTGAACGCTTTTCCATAGT
The DNA here is from genome assembly GCA_027580185.1 of Tuta absoluta. Classification (NCBI taxonomy): domain Eukaryota; kingdom Metazoa; phylum Arthropoda; class Insecta; order Lepidoptera; family Gelechiidae; genus Tuta; species Tuta absoluta. Next base: position 6,198,686 of record JAQAHW010000004.1, read on the forward strand.
ACTACAGGTATGCTATGGCATTCGTGTCCGTAAAAAAGAAACCGCAGAGGGAAAATCATATTCATTTTTCAGTGTGTGCAAAATCTTAATTGAGTGACAGAGACCGCCTTCAAATTGAGTAAAATATGACAGTTAATTCAGTGCTACACTATGTTACTTAAAAGACCCACCATCTTATGCGTTTCTGTCCACAATAAGCGGCCAAAGTTGGGATGCTATAGCAGTCGCGTCCAGATACGAGAGCAAAAACGACTTGCACAGCCGTTTACGCTCTGCCTACCCCGCAAGGGATTATAGGCGTGATATGTGTACGTATGTATGTTTGAGTATTCGGAAAACTAGCCCTTCAATTTAAACTACTTATTATAGGAATTAACAAGTTTTTACTCCCGGATCGTTGGTTTGATTAAGTGTTTATTAGTTTTAGGGACAATAACCACGGAACTTTTAAATTATGTGACCCTCACAGTGTTTTTGCCTTGTGAAATTGCTTTTTGTTTAAGTTGGCACGCGTAGGTAAATCAAATCTTATACATGTTATAAAACATATTACTGTAAAATTATAAGAGGTAGACCAATCCATTAAACTGAATAACTCAAGAAACGTAAGAATACTTAGTGAAAAACTTAGTTCGATATGTATGTTTGTTTGTTTGATAAAAAGATAGATAGATATCCTGAAAATTTTCACACGGCGCCATCTAGCCCCAAACTTAGCAGATCTTGTACTATGGGAACTAAATAGCTGATATTATTACGTATATACTTTTTTTTGTAAATAAATACATACATATTATACATAAAAAACACCCAAACTAAACACAAATATCTGTAAAATTTACTTTACAAATATTTGTGTCTTGTGGGGATCGAACCCACGACCCTCGGTGTAGAAGGCTATCCGCTACGCCGCCATCGGGACAGTCATATGTTTCATGGGAAAAGTTTTCCAGTTGTATGAGTACCATGGCCTCATTTCGGCTTGTTATACCCTTTTTGTTACTCCTTGTAGATAGGTGCTTGTTTTTCGTAGGTTCTTTCAACCAGATTTGCTTGTACAGTCAAGCTTACGTTCGATACAATACAATATACTTAATTGCACAAGAAAATCATATTAAAAAGAAAATGTTAAATAAAAATTGTACAATTGGCGGTCTTATTGCTCAGGTAGCAATATCTTCCAGGCAACCAGGTAGTAAGGAGTAAGCTTTTAAAAAGTAGTTGATGCGGGATAGTGCAACAAATAAATAAATTACATATATATTACCTACATCCTACATCTAAATAAAGTATACCTACATATTGCAGTATGAATATAAACAAATATTATATAAAACATAATAATTATAAATAAATACTTTACTATTGTTTTGTTTCTGTTGTGTATGTTGTAAGCAATAAAGTGTTCCTCTATCTATCTATACATATAATAAAACAGAAACGAAACCAATTCTGTACATGAAATAGATTCAAAAAAGGGTTTTTGCTTCTAATTGTGTTCAAGATACAGACATCAAAACAGAAGTAAAATTGATTTTTGTCTGTTTGTCTGTTTGTCTGTTTGTCTGTCGGTATGTTTGTTATTCTTTCACGTAAAAACTACTGCACAGATTTCTACAAAATTTTATACTGTGGTAGCTTATTACCCGGGTCAACATCTAGGATACTTTTTACCTCGAAAAAATCTTTCATTCCCATGGTAAAACACAGTAACTGGTTCCGCAAAGCGAGTTCCGAATATTTTTCCTAAAAAATAATATAGATGTCGCTGTTAGTTTTGTAAAACGCGGTATTGACCACGTATTGACTGACATACGATCTGAACTTCTAAACGACCCCGTGAAACGACCTAACCAAACAAAAAACAAACAATGACACATTTAATCCTTGCGGGGTAGGTTGAGCGTCAACGGCCGTAAGTATTTTGCGCCACGTCTGACATATATGCGGGCCGTTCCAACTATTAGAGAAATGTTTCGGACTTTTACTTTGACCTTTGGTCATGGTCAAGGTATGTGATGGAAGACAGATGAATTGTGATATTTTCTTGAGTTGGCACAACTATTACTCATCACAATAAAACAATTTGAAACGGATTTAAGTTGTGTTTATTGTGGAAACGTAGGAATTGTGAAATCCAAAATAAACACAACTTAAATCCGTTGAAAATTGTTTTATTGCGAAGACAAATTATGATTTGGGTAAAATTTGTTAATTTTTTTACCACTACAAGAGGCCGTTGGCCTGAGTTAAAGGTTATAATACTTTTAATTTTAACTCGACATCTCTACGTGTAACCGAGATAGTGAGTCTTGAAAGACAGACAAATGGACAACAAAGTGAGTGAACCTATAAGGGTTCCATGTTGCAGCCTAAAACCTATTTACCAATATAGTTTTTATTTTAACTCGATATCTCTGCGCATTCCCGAGATAAAGCGTCTTACGAGACGGATGGACGGACGGACGGACAACAAACTGATCGTATAAGGGTTCCGTTTTTTTGTACGTTTCTTTTTGATGTACGGAACCTAAAAAATTATAAATACCTTCATTAGTTAGAATCAAAAATGTTAGAGTAAAATTTGTTTAAAATTTTGTTTCATAGATGTCGCTGTTAGTTTTGTGAAACCCGCTAATGAAATGTTTTCTCCAAAATTATATAACAAAGCCACTGACAGGCGGCAGGTTTTCTAAAAAAAATTATAATATAGTATTGTAAACTATGCCGTGTGATGCCGGCTTGCAATAGCATCACCCCATTTCTTCTCCGTGGGAGTCGTAAGTGGCGACTAAGGGACTTTCACATGGGCGATGGGCTGACAACCTGTCACCATGGCGATACACAATTTTCCGAATGACCATCAAATATATGTCAGACGGCCGAAAAAACGGATATTTACGCTCTGCCTACCCTGCAAGAGATAATAGGCGTGATATACGTATGTAAGTATAAACTTGGGCAACGGATATTCTGATAGATTTTCTTCAAAGATAAATCTTTTTTTGTGAAGTGGCGCCACTATCGAGGTCGTTCACGGTTACACTCGCCTTAAACATTTTTGCAGAGATCAGAAGGCAAGGAAGGATTGCACTTGCTGTAGTATCTTCAAGTATCGCTGCCACACTGCTTCCAGGAGAGAAAACGGCGCATACAACTTTCAAAATAACAATCGATTTGGACACAAACGATACTCCAATATGTGCTGTATCACGTAATAGTTACAAGGCAAAGGTTTTCTGATATTGTTGTCTGGTAGTTATGTGACGAGTGTACGATGGCCAACAAAAAAACGGTAGAAGCTATGGATAGGACTTTGAAAGACATACGCAGAGATAATGGGCCATGGGCCATATCACTGTTCTTTTTTCCAGTGACTTTTGCCAAACACTTCCAGTTGTTACTCGAGGTACCAGGGCTGATGAGGTGAATGCCTCACTAAAATCATCGGCTCTTTGGCCACAAATTCACAAGCTGACCATGACGGTGATCATGCGAACCCGTCTCGGAGGTAATCCACGGGCTGAAGAGTTTTCACAAGCTTTATTAAAACTCGGCAGAGGTACTTTACCAGAGGATAACGGTCAAGTAAGTCTGCCTGAAACGCTTCTTCTGTGTATGGCGAGCCTTCCTTCCTTCAAAAGAAAGATTCGTAGCTACGTGGAAGAGCTATTTTTGCACCCAAAAATGATCAGACTGCTTCAATAAACCATACCATTATGTCACAAATCACTAGGGGTATGGTGGTATACGCGTCAATTAACACTGTTATGAATCAAGACAAAGCCACTAACTACCTAATAGAATTCCTAAACTCCTTGAGTGCGAATGGTCTTTCTGCACACCAAATATTATACTTAAACTTGGTGTTCCTATCATGCTTCTTTGCAATCTCACTCCGCCAAAGCTGTGCAATGGAACCAGACTGAAGATCTTAAGCTTAAAGATGAATGTATTCGAGGCGGATATTTTCACTGGTTGTGGCGCGTATACCACTCATTCCCAACAACTTTTTATTCCAATTTCAGGGCATTCAGTTTCCCGTCAGCGTTTTCTTTGCAATGACTGTAAACAAATCGCAAGGACAGACGCTGAAAGCCGCAGGCGCGTAGGTCTTACGATTCCCTGTTTATCACACGGGCAGCTATATTTCCCTTGCTCTCGAGTCAGTTCTACTGAAAATTTGTACGTTTTAGCACCCGATGGTAAAACTACCAAAGTAGCTTATAATGATGTTTTGTAGCTGATGTCCATAGTATCAAAACCAAGTACCTAACCGAAAAACAAGTTAACCAGTACCTATTCATTGCACATCTTAAAGAGAAAAAACTTTATACAAACATGATATTAATATTAAACAATATGCATACATCAACTTCACTAACTCACAAGTCACTACACCATGCGTACGAAGTCGCGGGCAACAGCTAGTTATAAATAAATACATAAAACTACATACATACCATATACATATATATGTCGCAGTATTATGGCAGAATTAGGATTTCGGCCGAAATCCTAGGATTTCGACCAAAAGCCGGATTATGGCAAAATTGTAGACTACATTCGACCATCGTCCTAAGCAGATCCAAGATTTCGGTCATAATCCTAGGATTTTGGTCGAAATCCTGGATCTGCTTAGTATAATAGCATTAATCGCGATTCGGGGGAATCTATGAGCAGGGAGGGAACAATACGCTCCTCCCTTGTTATATTAATCATAGTCAGAAGAGGTTAGCACTTAAATGTTTATGAAAAATGGTAAATTTTTATATCGAGACTAGATACCTAATAATAATAGTGATAAGTACATTCTATCTGGAATCAATAAAAATAAAAGACTGATTTGATTATTATAAATATTTTTTGTGTCATTAATTTTGTTTCATTAAATTTTCTTAAGTTCTTTATTTTCTCTTCAAAAGCATAATAAGAATACAAATTAAAGTCAAGACAAATAGTAATGCATAGCGATAGTCACTATTCCGTGTAATGACGGCTTAAAATAGCATCACCCCTATTCTTTTCCGCGGGTATGACACCCAGAAGCGACTAACGGATGGAAGTTTTCATGTGTATAACCATTTTATTATTCTATAGTTATTCACGTTTTATCTAAAATAGCCCTCAAAATTGTTTATGGCCATTAAAACTCTGCATACTCCGCAAGTATTTATGTATGTATGTGTATAGTCACTGCAAAATTTATAAAATTGTTCTGAAGCCTTCGTTTTACCATATTACTACGTAGATCCAGGATTTCGGTCAAAATCCTAGGATTATGGCCGAAATCCTAGATCTACTTAGGACGATGGTCGAACGAAGTCTACGATTTTACCATAATCCGGCTTTTGTATATGTCGCAGTATTATGGCAGAATTAGGATTTCGGCCGAAATCCTAGGATTTCGGCCAAAAGCCGGATTATGGCAAAATTGTAGACTACATTCGACCATCGTACTAAGCAGATCCAGGATTTCGGTCATAATCCTAGGATTTTGGTCGAAATCCTAGATCTGCTTAGTATTATGGCATTAAGCGCGTTTCGGGGGAATCTATGAGCGGGGAGGGAACAATAAGCTCCTCCCCCGCGTCCTTTGATTTTATTTTTTAAAAGAAAAGTATTTATTTCTATCATTCATAATCTTTATTTAGATACTAGGTGATGCAAATGATAACAGGAGGTTCTGTTTACTTTGTTATATTTTGTAAAACAGAAGACACCCAAATGTTTATTTTATTACTCATCTAATAATATTATAAACAGTAACTTATGTGATTATCTAAATATTGTTTTTACTAATTACTTGAAAAATCTTTAATGAAAGAAATGATACTCAAAAGTTTATGTTAATGACAGAAAAACGAATTATTGAATGTTTGTTAATTAATCATAGTTAGAAGAGGTTAGCACTTAAATGTTTATGAAAAATGGTTAATTTTTATATCGAGACTAGATACCTAATAATAATAGTGATTAGTACATTCTATCTGGAATCAATTAAAATAAAAGACTGATTTGATTATTATAAATATTTTTTGTGTCATTTATTTTGTTTCATCAAATTTTCTTAAGTTCTTATTTTTCTTTCCAAAAGCATAATAAGAATACAAATTAAAGAAAAGACAAATAGTAATGCATGGCGATAGTCACTATTCCGTGTAATGACGGCTTAAAATAGCATCACCCCTATTCTTTCCCGCGGGTACGACACCCAGAAGCGACTATCGGATGGAAGTTTTCATGTGCATTACCATTTTAAAGTAGCCCTCAAAATTGTTTATGGCCATTAAAACTGCATACTCCGCAAGTATTTATGTATGTATGTGTATAGTCACTACAAAATTAAAAAAAACGTGTTCTGAAGCCTTTGTTTTACCATATTACTACGTAGATCCAGGATTTCGGTCAAAATCCTAGGATTATGGCCTAAACCCTAGATCTACTTAGGACGATGGTCGAATGAAGTCTACAATTTTACCATAATCCGGCTTTTGGCCGAAATCCTAGGATTTCGGCCGAAATCCTAATTCTGCCATAATACTGCGACATATATATATATATATATGTCGCAGTTCGCTCGGGCAAGCGTATAAAAATTGATCACAATCGACCCCAGCCTGCGCAGTGGAAAATACAAATTTACAGCTGAAATCGATATGTGACAACGACCGCGGTATCGCGGTGCTAGAAATACCTAAAGCTAATAAATACTAAACACTAATAATGTCTGTGGGCATCAAAACCAAAATTCACAATAACAAAATTTTGTACCCAAATTAATTCACGTGTACCCAATGTTCATCAGATGTGTGGTGGCCTTTATATGTTATGCAACCAAAACGTAATACTAATTTCGCCTATTATTACCGGTATTTGGCGTTACGTTGCACGTATTAGCACTAGATTATAAGTAAGTACCTCCAAATTATATCACCCCACGAATTCCGCAATTCGTACTAAGGAGTCACAATGATATGGTACGACAAATATGACTAAGGGAACACACCATTAACACGAATAAACAGGTTTACACTTACAGTCAACGTGCCGGTCCAAATGCATAAAATACCCAACGGAGAAAGGAAGTACAGGGAATGGATCAAAGAGGAATTCCGTGGGTACTTACAGGGCTGGGTGGAAAAGATATCGACACCCAGCATTCCAATACAGCCTTGGCGCGTTATTCACTTCAAACCACTCACAGATTCTGTTCGTATTCCACTTTGATATTAGTCATTACGCGTGACCCAACCCGAATTTGGGCCGTACAAACGCGGGCCAAAATGGCCACTTGATGCCTATTCAACGCGACGCTCACGTGGAAGACGTCGAGACATCCAACAATCACTAAGCCTGGTATTCTAGTATAACCCAGGAGAACCGCAATAATACGATGCATCAACACGCGCGATCTCAAATTGAATCGTCCATTACACACGGCATCACAAAACTCGTGGCGGGAAATCCGTACAAAACACAATACGCTTGCCCGAGCGGTTTTGAGAGACTAACTGCGCGGCGCCGAAACCACCGCTCGGCGCCGTCAGGCGCTCTGCGCGCACGTCGCCAGTCTCGCCCTGCGAGTGAGAAAGGGACAACACACGCCTAGAGCGACGCGTGCGATCGAGCACCGCGCCGCATTCATAGACCGTCATTAATACCTAACTGATTCCCCAGCATAGCAACGCTAAATTAAACATTCACCCGCCCTAGGCCGAATCCCTTAGGCCTATTCACTTGGTAGACGGGATAGCGTTGCTACTGCTCGCTTAAGAACCGAGTCCCCTACTTGAACTGTCGCGACTCGAGGAGTGCCATCACTACCTGGGAACAAGTTGAGAATGCGCCCTCTGCGCCAACGCAGTGGCGGCAGGTTGGCATCCTTAACCAAAACGAGATCTCCGATGCGAGGGGGTTCGGTTCTGTCCGTCCACTTAAGGCGTTGCTGCAGAATGTGCAAATACTCAAGCGACCATCGCTTCCAAAAATTCTGAGACATTTGCTGCAACAACTCATAACGCGACAAACGATTGCTATTAACCTCCGTGTAGGGGTATTCTGGCAAGGCGTTAAGTGGTCGGCCAATCAAAAAATGCCCTGGTGTCAGGGCCTCAAGATCATTAGGATCTGAGCTAAGCGGACACAAAGGACGTGAATTGAGTACAGCCTCAATTTTACAAAACACGGTCGCTAGCTCCTCAAAGGTTAATATCGTTAAACCTATAACGCGCATCAAATGCGTCTTGGCGGACTTTACAACCGCTTCAAAGATACCACCCCAGTGGGGGCATCCTGGTGGATCGAACACCCAGTTGATGCCCTGACGGGAGAGGCTCGTGCCGATAGCTTCCTCGTTTTCCGTTAAAAACGTTACAATTTCTTTCATACACCTATCAGCGCCCTTAAAGTTGGTACCACAGTCCGACCTAATCAGCGCTGGTCGCCCTCTTCGCGACACAAATCTATCCAAAGCTGCTATGAAAGCCTCCGTAGTGAGGTCGGCCACGAGTTCCAAATGGACGGCCTTGGTTGCTAGGCACACAAACACGCACAAATACGCCTTGATTGACTTCGCGTTGCGAAGGCGTGATGCTTTAACCATAAAAGGCCCCGCAAAGTCCGTTCCCACACCCGCAAACGTCCAGGCTTCCGTCACCCGGTCCGGTGGGAGGTCTCCCATCTGAGGTTGCATTGTGGCTGCCTTCAACCGATAGCAAGGCAAGCACCGAAACACAATGCTCCGTACCGTACGTCGTCCTGACAAGATCCAAAACTCGCGCTGCAGAATAGCCAAAAGGGCATTGCAGCCCGCATGCGAGTTCTTCTCATGACGATCCCTAACTAAAAGCTCTACCAAAGGTCCTTTCTTTGGGAGTAACAGCGGATGGCGTGCTGAAAAGGGCAGGTTAGCGTTCCGAAGTCTACCTCCAACCCGGAGCATACCAAGCTCATCCACGAACGGGTTGAGGCGCACAAGACCTCCCTTCAGCTTTCCACGACCATCCCTGAGCAGCCTGACCTCCTCCTCAAAATGTTCCGCCTGGACGACCCTAACCAATATACCTAGAGCCGCATTCCGTTCCGCAGGCGAGAGGACAGGTGCTAAGTTCCGTTCTGCTTGAGGTTTCCTACAGTTAGACACGAACCGTTTGATCCAACCCGTCACACCTAGAAGTTTGTCGAGGGAGCTGTATCGTTCCAGCAAGCAAGCCGCACTTGGCTTTGGTACGATCTGCCCCACGTTCACTCGCAAACCTCGATCAGGTGGCCCAAGTGGCGCTCCGCACTCATTGAATGGCCATTCCTCAGGCGATCCAGTCAGCCACTGAGGTCCCCACCACAGTGAGTGACCTACCAATTCAGGGGCCCTACATCCACGTGAGGCGCAGTCCGCTGGGTTCCATTCTCCCGGTACATGTCTCCACACCAACGGAGTTTCCGATCCCTTGATCTGTGACACCCGATTTGCCACAAAAACCTCAAGTGTATGCACCGACGTCTGTAACCAACACAGAACTATCCTACTGTCGGTCCATGCGTACACCGTTTCATCTAAGTTGATGGTACCGCGCAAATTACTAGCGACATGATGTAGCAAGCGCGTGAGAAGCGCTGCTCCCGCCAATTCCAACTTTGGAATGGTCCATCTTGTCCTAACTGGAGCCACCTTACTCTTGGCCATAACCAGACGCACATCTACAGTTCCCGTTGAACTGACTGTCCGCAAATAGACAGCTGCCGCGTACCCTCGCTCCGAGGCGTCACAAAACCCATGTAGGGTCGCCTTACATCCCGCCGACGGGAGTAACTTGCGAGGTATCGCGATGCGTACAATCCCTGGTAAGGTGGTTACAAACTTTGACCAATCATTCAACAGCTCTCCGGAGAGCTGGTCGTCCCAACCCATGTTCGCTAGCCACAACCTTTGCAGGAAGCACTTCGCCATGAACGTCACCGGTGCGATCCACCCGTTAGGATCGAACGTTCTGGCGATCGTCGACAATACCGACCGCTTCGTCCAGGTCTTCTGCAACAGGTCTGGCTCAATCTGATACGTGAAGACATCATGCGTTGGCCTATACTGCACCCCTAGGATGCTCAACGTATTTGGGTTGTCCGGGTTCTCAAAAAGGTGCGGGTCCTGCTGAAACTCACCTGGTAAACCGGCCAGGAGCTCTGGACAGCTGGACAACCATTTCCGCAACTCATAACCTCCGGACTCCATGATCGCGATCAGCTCGTCTCGTAGGAGTAGTGCCTGTTGCACGCTATCTGCACCCGTGCAGATGTCATCCACGTAGACGTCGCGATCCAGTACTGCTGCGGCTCGAGGGAATCTTACCCTTTCCTGTGCGGCCAACTCTCTCAGCGTACGTACTGCCAAATAGGGACTTGGTTTCAACCCATACGTTACCGTGTTGAGCTCATAAGTGACCATCGGCTCGTCTGGGCTCTCACGCCACAAAATCAGCTGGTACCGACGGTCATCCGGGTGTATAATTGTTTGGCGAAACATCATTTTGACGTCTGCGACGAACGCTACTTGGTGCAACCGAAAATCTGTGAGGATGTCCACAATGTCCCGGTTCAACTTGGGACCCGCGTGCAGACACTGGTTCACAGACACACCATTCGATGTAGGAGCAGAACCGTCAAACACTACCCGTATCTTCGCCTCCGGTGACTTCAAAACAGCCAGGTGTGGTATATAGTAATGCTCGACACACCTCCAATCTATGCTGGACACCGACATGTGGCCTAACTCCAGGTACTCCCTCATGAATTCGATATACTTCTGCCGAAGTGCTGCATCTCGCTTCATCTTTCTCTCCATAGCCAGTAGTCTCCGTTCCGCGATCTGTCGCGAACTACCTAAGGAGGGGCGGTTTGGGAGAAATGGCAGCCTGGTAACAAACCTACCTGACGAACTTCGTGCAGTGTTGTATTGATAGAACAGCTCGCACTCGTCATCCTCTGGCTTCCGTCTATCCGCTGTGGGTGGCTCCTCAGACTCCCAAAACCTCTGCAGCACCTCCGACAACACACTACCATAGAGCACCGTATCGCCCTCTGGTAGGTCCTGAGATCTCCAAACTGGGCCAAAAATAACATACCCCCCTGTGGTATCCACGGCCACCAAACCAGTTTGCTGAAGTACACGTTTTCTGCCACACCAAATTCTCCCGAGGACATCTGACCCGAGAAGAACGTCCACCGTACCGGGAGTGTCAAAGTCAGGATCAGCTAACTCTAAGCCCGTGGTCAACCCTCGTACCGTTGACGGTAACCGAACCTGAGGGAGCTTCCCTACCACTTCATCCAGCACCACTGCTGGGGCATGATAGCTGACCCCTGTGCATGTGCTACCTAATGTGAACTCGAAGTTCACCTGACCCCGAACGTCAGGCACATCTAAACCTCCTATACCTACAGCCCCATCCATTGAGGGCTTCATGTTTAAGCCTAGCCTACTCACCAGCCCACTAGACAAAATACAGCCCTGAGCCCCTGTATCCAGTAAGGCTCTTACCTGTATACTACGGCCACCGTATCCCCATACCCAAATCCGAGCCGTTGGCAACAATACCGTGATTGGACGGGGGGCCGAAGCTGGCGTGTAGGCGGCAATTACCTAGCAGGAATCTAAGCGCGGCGTGTCCGCGTCCTGCGGGGGAGTCCCTCCTCTCCGTACACCTGTGAGTGGGTCCCACTCCTGATGGTAGGGAGGTCTGGTCATGTACGCCATGGCCGGCAACCTGTAATATCCCTGCGGCAGACGCGCGTATCGCGAATGCTCCTGCAACCGCGGGTTCTCAGCCAAGGGCAGAGGCATGCGTGGGTCGTGAGCCATGTTGCTCACGCCCGTCGAGTACTGCATGTACTGACCCTGGTGCTGCCTGGCGTCCTGATGGTGGCACCCGCCCGTAGCATCACGTACCTGTGATGGGTGCCCCTGACCGTTGCCCTGTGACCACCTACCCCGTTCCGGCACCTGCTGCCGTGGTGGTCTCCACGCCTGTGGCGAAGGGGACATCACCTGCTGATGTCCCTGACCTCGTCCCTGAAACCTCGGTGGAGGAGGACTTCTCCTTGGAGGGGGTGGGGAGCGTTGCTCCCGTCCGTGCTGGGCAGACTCCGTTCGCTGACCCGCGTCAGCTCTGCCACTGTAGTCTCCGCTGCGGTTCATGCAGAGGAGCTGATGATGGGCACCCTGACAGCACCTACAGTTGGTGCTTGAGGGGCACTCTCGCACCAGATGCGGCCCCAGGCATCTGAAGCACCAACGCCGTTGCTGTGCCACACCACGACGTTTCTGCACCCGTTGTGCAGCAAACTCCTCACACGCAGCCACCTGATGCCCCACCTCTCCGCAGTAGGCACACCCTAAATCCAATTTAGCGACATTGTATCGCCTGAGTGGCCTACTCTTGCCGTCTCGCGCCTGTGTGCCCGGCCGTTCCGGGCGGCGAGCGGCCGCAGACTCCGTATGAGGCGTCTCCCCAAATTGGGCATCCATACGCCTGCACTCGGCCTCGAGGAAGGACTTCAGTTCCTCGAAGGTCGGGAGGTAAGCAGATGTCTTGCCTCCGTGTGACTGCTCAAAACGAGCGGCCATATCGCTCGGCAGTCGGCGTAGCAGCGTGTGAACTAGGACGTAATCATAACCGGACACCGGCATCCCCTGTCTCTCAAGAGCGTTCACTGCAACGCAGACAGGGTTGAGGATCCTGACCCGGAGGTCCGTGGCCCGGGTGATGGTCGGCAAGGTGAGCCACTGCTCTAGCAGTCTGTCAACTATGAGACGTTTGTTGCTGTATCTCTCGATCAGCAAGCTGCGAGCCGTCTCATAGCTGGCATCATCGACTGGGAGATGCTTTACTACCTCGTGGGGCTCACCCTCCAGCTTCGCCATCAATTGGGCCATTTTATAAGCCGGCGCCAAATCAGTGCGGTTATGGATTACGCTGTCAAACAAATCCTGGAATCTAGTCCAGTCAGCGTAATCACCCTTGAAAACCGGAACCGCCACCGGCGGCAAGGGCACTTGTAGCCCTGGTCCCCGTGGACCATGATGTGGGTCCGGTTCCCCCGCGCGGCATCTTATGATAGTAGCAGCCGCCTGCTCTATCTCCTGTGCCAGCTCGAAACACTGCTCCACATTTGCTGTGACCGTACGCTGGGCCGCCTCATCAGGCGTTGCCTCAAAGAACTCCATGCAAGCAGCGTAGTACTCTGACACCTCAATGATCCGCGCTTCAACCTGTTTCGCACCAGCAAGGAGCGCATCCTGTCGGTCACCGCGACCGACCATCGCCTTTGTACACGCAAACCATGTCAGATGCGTCTTAATCTTTACCTTACACGTAGTAAGTGAGGGAGCCATGGTACCAACCTAAAGTACACCGAACCTTATAATAAAAAACAATAATAATCAATCGGCCCTGATCCTACCGTTAGGATAATCCGTACAGGGTATAAACACAATAATAATAAACAAGCAATTCACTAATTGATTGGCCCCGATCCTACCGATAGGATACTACACACAGAGCACACAATATAATTACAATAAAAACGAAAAATATATATATTTTTGTTTTTATGTGGGTATTTTGAAAACTTAATACTAAAATCTTAAATCTAGTGGCCTTTACGGAACCACGCTCTGCTACCAAAAATTGATCACAATCGACCCCAGCCTGCGCAGTGGAAAATACAAATTTACAGCTGAAATCGATATGTGACAACGACCGCGGTATCGCGGTGCTAGAAATACCTAAAGCTAATAAATACTAAACACTAATAATGTCTGTGGGCATCAAAACCAAAATTCACAATAACAAAATTTTGTACCCAAATTAATTCACGTGTACCCAATGTTCATCAGATGTGTGGTGGCCTTTATATGTTATGCAACCAAAACGTAATACTAATTTCGCCTATTATTACCGGTATTTGGCGTTACGTTGCACGTATTAGCACTAGATTATAAGTAAGTACCTCCAAATTATATCACCCCACGAATTCCGCAATTCGTACTAAGGAGTCACAATGATATGGTACGACAAATATGACTAAGGGAACACACCATTAACACGAATAAACAGGTTTACACTTACAGTCAACGTGCCGGTCCAAATGCATAAAATACCCAACGGAGAAAGGAAGTACAGGGAATGGATCAAAGAGGAATTCCGTGGGTACTTACAGGGCTGGGTGGAAAAGATATCGACACCCAGCATTCCAATACAGCCTTGGCGCGTTATTCACTTCAAACCACTCACAGATTCTGTTCGTATTCCACTTTGATATTAGTCATTACGCGTGACCCAACCCGAATTTGGGCCGTACAAACGCGGGCCAAAATGGCCACTTGATGCCTATTCAACGCGACGCTCACGTGGAAGACGTCGAGACATCCAACAATCACTAAGCCTGGTATTCTAGTATAACCCAGGAGAACCGCAATAATACGATGCATCAACACGCGCGATCTCAAATTGAATCGTCCATTACACACGGCATCACAAAACTCGTGGCGGGAAATCCGTACAAAACACAATACGCTTGCCCGAGCGGTTTTGAGAGACTAACTGCGCGGCGCCGAAACCACCGCTCGGCGCCGTCAGGCGCTCTGCGCGCACGTCGCCAGTCTCGCCCTGCGAGTGAGAAAGGGACAACACACGCCTAGAGCGACGCGTGCGATCGAGCACCGCGCCGCATTCATAGACCGTCATTAATACCTAACTGATTCCCCAGCATAGCAACGCTAAATTAAACATTATATATATATGTCGCAGTTTTATGGCAGAATTAGGATTTCGGCCGAAATCCTAGGATTTTGGCCAAAAGCCGGATTATGGCAAAATTGTAGACTACATTCGACCATCGTCCTAAGCAGATCCAGGATTTCGGTCATAATCCTAGGATTTTGGTCGAAATCCTGGATCTGCTTAGTATTATGGCATTAATCGCGATTCGGGGGAATCTATGAGCGGGGAGGGAACAATAATATGTTATTTTTTATTTATGTGAAATTATTTTTCTTTCCGAGAATACTGATTTACTTTTAAAAAAGAAAAGTGTTTATTTCTATCATTCATAATCTTTATTTAGATACTAGGTGATGCAAATGATAAAAGGAGGTTCTGTTTACCGTGTTATATTTTGTAAAAGAGAAGACACCCAAATGTTTATTTTATTACTCATCTTATAATATTATTAACAGTTACTTATGTGATTATCTAAAATTATTGTTTTTACTACTTGAAAAATATTTATTGAAAGAAATGATACTCAAAACTTAATGTTAATGACAGAAAAACGAATTATTTAATGTTTGTTATATTAATCATAGTTAGAAGAGGTTAGCACTTAAATGTTTATGAAAAATGGTTAATTTTTATATCGAGACTAGATACCTAATAATAATAGTGATTAGTACATTCTATCTGGAATCAATAAAAATAAAAGACTGATTTGATTATTATAAATATTTTTTGTGTCATTTATTTTGTTTCATCAAATTTTCTTAAGTTCTTATTTTTCTCTCCAAAAGCATAATTAGAGTACAAATTAAAGTAAAGACAAATAGTAATGCATGGCGATAGTCACTATTCCGTGTAATGACGGCTTAAAATAGCATCACCCCAATTCTTTCCCGCGGGTACGACACCCAAAAGCGACTAACGGATGGAAGTTTTCATGTGTATTACCATTTTATTTTTCTATAGTCATTCACGTTTTATCTAAAATAGCCCTCAAAATTGTTTATAGCCATTAAAACTCTATATACTCCGCAAGTATTTATGTACGTATGTGTATAGTCACTACAAAATTTATAAAAAGTGTTCTGATCGTTCGTTTTACCATATTACTACGTAGATCCAGGATTTCGGTCAAAATCCTAGGATTATAGCCGAAATCCTAGATCTACTTAGGACGATGGTCGAATGAAGTCTACGATTTTACCATAATCCGGCTTTTGGCCAAAATCCTAGGATTTCGGCCGATTAGTTAGAAGAGGTTAGCACTTAAATGTTTATGAAAAATGGTTAATTTTTATATCGAGACTAGATACCTAATAATAATAGTGATTAGTACATTCTATCTGGAATCAATAAAAATAAAAGACTGATTTGATTATTATAAATATTTTTTGTGTCATTTATTTTGTTTCATCAAATTTTCTTAAGTTCTTATTTTTCTCTCCAAAAGCATAATTAGAGTACAAATTAAAGTAAAGACAAATAGTAATGCATGGCGATAGTCACTATTCCGTGTAATGACGGCTTAAAATAGCATCACCCCAATTCTTTCCCGCGGGTACGACACCCAAAAGCGACTAACGGATGGAAGTTTTCATGTGTATTACCATTTTATTTTTCTATAGTCATTCACGTTTTATCTAAAATAGCCCTCAAAATTGTTTATAGCCATTAAAACTCTATATACTCCGCAAGTATTTATGTACGTATGTGTATAGTCACTACAAAATTTATAAAAAGTGTTCTGATCGTTCGTTTTACCATATTACTACGTAGATCCAGGATTTCGGTCAAAATCCTAGGATTATAGCCGAAATCCTAGATCTACTTAGGACGATGGTCGAATGAAGTCTACGATTTTACCATAATCCGGCTTTTGGCCAAAATCCTAGGATTTCGGCCGATTAGTTAGAAGAGGTTAGCACTTAAATGTTTATGAAAAATGGTTAATTTTTATATCGAGACTAGATACCTAATAATAATAGTGATTAGTACATTCTATTCGGAATCAATAAAAATAAAAGACTGATTTGATTATTATAAATATTTTTTGTGTCATTTATTTTTTTCATCAAATTTTTTTAAGTTCTTATTTTTCTCTCCAAAAGCATAATAAGAATAAATCAAAGTAAAGACGAATAGTAATGCGTGGCGATAGTTATTATTTCCGTGTCATGACGGCTTAAAATAGCATCACCCCTATTCTTTCCCGCGGGTACGACACCCAGAAGCAACTAACGGATGGAAGTTTTTATGTGTATTATCATTTTATTTTTCTATAGTCATTCACGTTTTATCTAAAATAGCCCTCAAAATTGTTTATGGCCATTAAAACTCTGCATACTCCGCAAGTATTTATGTAAGTATGTGTATAGTCACTACAAAATTTATAAAAAGTGTTCTGAAGCCTTCGTTTTACCATATTACTACGTAGATCCAGGATTTCGGTCAAAATCCTAGGATTATGTCCGAAATCCTAGATCTACTTAGGACGATGGTCGAATGAAGTCTACGATTTTACCATAATCCGGCTTTTGGACAAAATCCTAGGATTTCGGCCGAAATCCTAATTCTGCCATAATACTGCGACATATACACCCACACACACAAATGAAAGAAAAATTTATATCTACGACGAAATTACACCTTAATTAAACTCACTTTTTTTTCGTAGAAAACCAATATGGCAATCGAACCGCCAATGTAAAGTGCTATGCGCGCGGCATTTTTCGCAGTTCAAAGTCCAAACTGTCTAACCTAGCCTGATCTTGACTATACACATAACAAGACATCTACTTATTATTCTAAGTACCTAGCTATCTACCTAGCTTAGTATTAATAATCAAGGTTATTGGTATCAAGTGCAAATGAAACCCTAGAATATTTCAATTAAAACCAATGAGGCAGTAATGGACTGTTTTCACTAATAAGGCTTTTGTTAAGGGTCTCGTAATCCTATAGTATAATAATACATTTTGAACGGACGCTTGTTTTTCGCAACAAATAAATTAACTTTATGATTTACTGCCTATTTTTGTACGAAAAATTGATAGTTAGCTCCTCATGATATGATGATAAAACCAAGTATAATAACTATAATTACTCACAACGAACAAAATTTTGGTTTATCATTTTTTGTGACTTAAATTTTAGATCAATAAACAGCCATTTCGTTTGAACGCTGATCGCTAATGAAACTTTAGCAGTAGTAACAAATGATAGGATAATTATTATGATTCTTAAGTATAATATGCCATGTAGTTCCGGCTTTGCCGTGTGGTGCCTGCTTAGAATAGCATCACCCCCATTCTTCTCGCGGGTGTCGTAAAAAGCGGCTGAGAGATAATCATCCATGCAATGGGCAGCAGCATTCACTGTGAAAAACAACTTGCACTGCGCACGCCAATCCGCCTGCCAAGCGCGGTGTGTATGGCTATACCCGCCAATAAGGGGAATCCCATGTCCAGCAGTGGACTCGTTAGGCTTTTAAGTAAAATGTAGTAGGTGTAGCTACACAAGTATTCTTTTACGATTTGCAATAACAGAGGAATCCCCGAAGAATATTCGAAGTTTTAGGAATCCGCAGGCAAAGACTTTAGAGAAAAATATTTTTTTTCGTGCACAATTAAATGTTTTAAAAAAATTGGTACAGACACAGCAATTCACCTCTCGGGCACTCTCGGCACAAAAAAACTTTTTCAATTCGACAGCAACGAAATTTAAAGGTACGGTTTTTTTTTGTGAATTAACTGGTATTGCTTTTGTGTTTTTTGGGCACATGATACCTTTATCGACTGCAGGTAAATAAAATGTGTAAAGCTTAAGCTTAACGCGAAGTGGGCTTATAAATCAACCGCGCAAGATTAGATAGTGTTTGGATTTTTTTATTCCATTTTTTAAATCTCCAAATTATATGATGAAAATTTTTCTTAGTAATACTTCAAGATACATGCTACAAAACTATGTAGCTCAAAACACGATTTATTGAAATTGCCTCTATAGAAAAAAAATCGCATAGTTAGCTCTTAATTTGCGTTTTTGGTTCGTTTTTTAGACTTAAAAAAAGAACGATTTGATTGTTATCCATTTGATACTTTATTTTGTGTCCTCCCCTTTGGGCATACTTTTTGAAATATTTGTCTGTATATTTCAATAACTAAACAAATGTGAGGATTTCCAGGTCTGAGCCGTCATCGTCGGTTTCTCTCTAACGCAGCGAAAAGGAAAGAGACTTACTTTTTGGGACTGGTGTGGCCTTAAGGAAAACAAAAAAATAAATGAAGTCAGACACACATCGGAATCAGACATGATACCTATAAGTCCAAGTAAGTATGTTGTGGAGACCAGTTGTGCTCAGTAGTGCATGGCATAATGTTCGGTGCGATAACATTCAGTGCTCTTGTTATTTTAATCATTCATGTTTATTTCGCAAAATGTGGTAAGTGGAAGACATGTTACGTACCAATTATTTCAATCTAATGAAATGAATGACCCTCAAATATTTGTCTGACGTGGCGTAATTGTCAGTTTTTTGCGGCCGTTTACCTACCTACCCCGCAAGGAATTATAGGCGTGATATATGTATGTATGTATTTCCATCTATTTTATTTTGCACTAGCGGCCCGCCTAGAGTAGATTCACCCGCTGCTTACCCTTTTCTCGCGGGAATAAGACATGTTAATGTAGCCTATGTCCATCAAGGATAATGTAGGGTTTGAATGGCAACAGATTTTTTTAATCGGTCCAGTAGTTCCGGAGCCTATTCAATTCAAACAATCGAATCTTTTCTCTTTATAATATTAGTGAACATTAGCTGTTGCCGACGACTTCGTTCGCAAGGTGTAGTGTCTTTTGAGTAAGTGTCGTTGATGTATGTGTTTCAACTTATTTTCATCTGTCTCTGTTTTCCCCACAATGTTTGCATACTGACCCCAAGAAAACGTGCACAGTAATAAATGTGGCGTTAAGACATTTATGCGCTAAGTGAGATGGTTGCCTAAGAATATATATATAGTCGTAAGTATATCAATAATGAAGTGTTTCTGTTTCTATAGGTATCTGTTTGTTTACATTCATCGTTATGAAGTCATCATATCCGAACTGATGCGATTTCTATGTTTACGTTATAGGTAGTTAAGATTTTTTATTGTGGCACAAAACTGTACAGACTTTGTTACGTATACAGTGTAACCATAAAAAATCATCGGATAATAAAACTGTTTAAATTACTACCAGTGTTAGGTACACACTTTTTAAGAACTTGCATAATTTTGAAGCGCGGGCAGGATTTGAACCTGTGAGGCCATCATTACTTGTGGCGACGCCTCTTCCATCTGAGTCTTTTGCCCGCAAATTTTGCAAGTGTACCTTGATGCCAACGTTTCAAAAATTCATCGGAGAACTCTGCGAACCCATCCTATAATTTACCTTTTCCTCCTAGAATGTGGAGTTGTAACCAGGAAGGAATGGGACGGCGTGCCACCAGTCAGGGTGGAATACCTGGCAAGACCTGTGGACCTGGTCATCATCCAGCATACGGTGACCCCCACCTGCCACACAGACGCCACATGTGCAGAGCGAGTGCGCAACATACAGGACTATTACATGGACCAGCTCAACTACACTGATATCGGATATAAGTAAGTCGTAAGTCGCTTCTTCTTTCTGCGGGGAGGGAACCTTCACGTCATATATTGTGAGGTTTGTGGAATGATGGTCATTATTTCGGTGAATACATTAGGTGCAAAACTAGGTAAAACATTGATTACCTAGCTTCTACAACTCAATGAAAACAACCTCAGCTTTATGAAACGTTTGCAACATTTTTATCAGCTACCCTGTAAGGATTTTACAGGCATTTAAATTCCAAGAAAATAATTCTGCAATTAAAACTTTACGTTATGATGCAAGAGTATGAAAAGATACAGGGTAAATGAATAAACCAAGGAGGGTTCATTTTTATTAGGTAGTCCCAGAAACACGTAGTACTTTTGACTTTATTCTGATAGTCAAAAGGTCGCTCATCCAATTTGTAAAACTTGTTTGTGAAACTTTATTGTGCAGTTGAAAGTATCATTTTGCGGTGACATAGTATAAAGAAGGGAGGAAGTAGGCCAACTCCGGCCTAATCCGCGCTATAATTGCCTACTCTCTTAGGGTTGCCACTTTTAACGAAATTTTTATTCAGTGCCTAGGAATGGCAAGCGTCGAGCAGTTGCATTTTTAAATTGTATTGTGCCAACCAAGGTCTTTTAGTCCGTTTTACCTAACCAAACGATGATGAAACTTATCTAATAAAAGAAATAATCTTGTTTGAGAAGTATCTTCATAAACAATGTGTGGCATGTTTCCCAAAGAACGGCCAGCAGACGTGCGGGGCGGTGTTGGTTGAGAATGTCGTCTATGTTAAGTAAATAAAACTAACACGGTGATGATCATTAATCCATCAATGAATCCTTGTTCGCCGAGCGTTGTTTGGTTCAGCGGTTTCGGAACTTTGAACCTTAATATTTTGCCAGACCAATAGTAAAGCAATAATAACAGCAAATAGACAACTAATCAATTTCATCATCGACTTTAACAAAGTTAACATATTGTATCATGTTAAAACAAATGAATTCTTCGTCCTTAGCAAGGACCATATATAACATTTAAAAAAACATTTAAAGGGGTTATATATGGTCCTTGGTCCTTAGGTACCTTTCCTGGTCAGTAGGTAATAGGTAAAAGTGACAAATCTGGAGTTGATGTATAGTTCAAACATCCAAACACACAACAAGCATAAAACATTAAAATTTTATTAAAACACGATTGCTTTCTGGGATAAAACCTAGCCTATGACACTCAGGATAATGTAAGGATTCTTCCGATACAATTACCATTCGAATCTATTCAGTGGTTAACTTGTTTCAGTTTCAGTCCTTTAAAGAATGGCACATATAATACATACATGAACCCTTAAAACATTATACTCCTTTTTAGTTGGGCAGTAAAAATAATTACTTTCTTTTGCGATAATCAGCCATTTTACAATCGTGGATTCGCCTTACTATTACGTCGTGACGCGTGACCGTGACGCGGTGTCGACTGGCGGCCCCGTCAAAGCGCAGTCCGAACCCCCCCGAGATTTGTCCGCGTGTGCGTGCGGCGACGCATAGGTATGTAACGGCTGGTGAGGAGAGGAGCTAAGCTGGCGAGATGAGCAGTGTAAAGCGAAGTGGTGTGGAGCGATGTAATACAAAGAGGTGAGGTGTGGTGAGGTGCGGAGGCGAGGTGAGCATAGACATTTGTGTCTATGGAGGAGAGGAGGCGAGGAGAGCATAGAGAAGAGTCAAAAATGACATTAGATTCGAATTTGGAGTTTGATGTGACAGCGGCGTTTTTCACTTTTTTGTAAAATTGGGAAATTGAATTGGAAAATATTATTCGAATATAAAGCATTGTGATTCCAAGAAACTCTTTTATTTGCCAAAATATCCTGACGATAATAGTCAGAAGCGGGATGATTCCAAGTCCACTATGAAGGGAACTCTGCAGGAGGGTTCAGACAAGAAACCTGGACGGTATGTACGGCAAAAGAAGAAGTCAGGAAATGTGAGTAATGACCAGATTTGGAAATCTTGATCACAAAAACGCTACGAACAGCTCTGTAAATTATGTTAAATGAGGAAGGCAGTCAGTACCGAATCGAATTCCATTGAAAATTTCAACACCGCTAAACTAATTCCTTCTTGATTTTGACCCGGAAGACCAGAATATGATTGTTCAGAGTTGGATTAAGAAAATTGAACAACAAGGAGCAATTTACAAATGGAGTGATGAAACGAAATCCCGTTACTTGCAATCGAAGCTGCAGGGCCAGGCACGCATATGGTTCAATAGACTTAAAGCTTATGGATATACATGGCAGGAGTGGTAAACACGTCATTTTGAAAGAGATGATGCAACGTAAGAAATTGACCAGTGAAAGTATGACCAAAGACTACCGAGAAGTTGGCTGTGTGTTATCGATGTCAGCTAACATCTTGTATAATATTGCAAGCTAATGCTCAAGCATTTTAATATTCGACGCCAGACAAAGTATATGAAAGATTTTTGTCAGCTTTTGATCATTATCAATCCGATCATGTTTTCAACTTCCAAGAAGCAAAAAGGGTTGACGAAAATTTGAAAATGACACCTTTGAGACATTTTGATGCCTAGATTAGATGTTGATGCCTGTGATTAAGTTTCTGGTTATGGAGTACAGGTAGCTGAAGACAAGGTGCCGTAGGCAACAGCTTATTAAATGTGGTTGTAACATATACGCCGCAAGGAGACGTGTGTGCAAGACATAGACAGCACAGCAATGGCTGTACTCACTATGCTATGGCCAGTTCTATTATTCACGATGGAGTAGGATACTTGAAGGTGTGTAACATGGGAGAGGATGCCATACACCGGATCGAGGGCGACATGATCACACAAGCTGAGCAATGTGTTTGTGAGGTGAGTGGGTATTTTTAATTACTGCGGTGTGGGCAGAAAGAGGTGCAGACGACAAGCGATAGAGATGAGATAGGGTAGAGTAATAGTGTTGATACAGTTGAGATAAGTAACATCTTTAACAAAATTTGCTACTTTAGTAAATACAGTCTGCAAAGGAGATAGTGTAGCATCATAGTACAGTTTGGCAAGGAGATAGGGTATCACCTTCCGGACCATTAAGTTGAATTCCCATTTAGTTGAATTTTTTGAACGTCGGATTCCCAATAAGTTGAATCCCAATAAGTTGAATCCTAACCTAAGCTAGCAAAGATAAGTGTAATCTGTAAATACAAGCAGTTGTTTCTCTCTTATTGGCTTATACTTAAAGCGTCCTGGTAGCCACACTGTGGTGATAGTGATGTAGAATGTAGTGGATCAAAGTGATGGATGAGGAAGTCGTATTTGGGGATGATCTTATATAGCTGCTGTAAAGTTAACGATTTTTCTTGCGCCAATTGCGGTGCAATTGGTTTCAGGATGGCCGACTGTAACGGCTGGTGAGGAGAGGAGCTAAGCTGGCGAGATGAGCAGTGTAAAGCGAAGTGGTGTGGAGCGATGTAATACAAAGAGGTGAGGTGTGGTGAGGTGCGGAGGCGAGGTGAGCATAGACATTTGTGTCTATGGAAGAGAGGAGGCGAGGAGAGCATAGAGAAGAGTCAAAAATGACATTAGATTCGAATTTGGAGTTTGATGTGACAGCGGCGTTTTTCACTTTTTTGTAAAATTGGGAAATTGAATTGGAAAATATTATTCGAATATAAAGCATTGTGATTCCAAGAAACTCTTTTATTTGCCAAAATATCCTGACGATAATAGGTACTATCGCGCACACATACAAGCCGCGCGCGGTGCGTTTGTATGAAGATAACGTACTTCCCCCTTCTTTATGCTATGGTGGTGATATTCCAGTTTCCTGGTCGGTAGCAACGGCAAGGTGTACGAGGGGAAGGGATGGTTGCACTCGGGCGCCCACACATACGGGTACAATAGAAAAAGCATCGGTATTGCTTTCATTGGAAACTTTAATGGTAAGTACAGAAATATTTGATTCAATTGCGGGCTGTTTACTTTTATCGTTATTTCTCTGAAGAACCCATTATTTAGTCAAGTAACTGGCCACTTGTGTTGTACTTTCCCATTTATTTTGTAGTAAGAAAGTACATATGTATTTTGAGTTATTTATACCTACAATGAAGAAAAAACAACATAGCATTCGTATTGAAACAATGGAAACTTGAGAGGAACATATTGAGAAGTGTTTTTAGAATCGGTCGTTATGTGCATGAGTATTGATTTCAAAGAAGTCTTCGTGGCAATATTTGTTTAAAGATACAAATTCTATTAAACACTTGATTCTTTTTTTCGTGTGCAAATATTCAGTTAAAATGAATAATGTACTCCGTTGAATAAATCTTGTCAAAATTCCCAGGTAAATACATAAGTTGAGTTTCAACTTGATTTGATTTCAACAAACTACCAAATTGAATAGAAACTCGATTAAGTTACACATTAAATCGAGCTTATGCTACGTATTGTAAACTACATAGGGGGACTTAACCCTTTAAGCATTGTAATATAATCATATTGAAAGACTGGATGGATTGAGGTTTCAATTCCACAGACTTATCTTTGTGATACATATTGAAGGGCTATACATTGAAAACCACAGCGCAACATTCTGAAAACTAACAAATGTTATAGCTAAATTGAGCCAATCACTTATGAAAAATAAGAAAAGTATTTTGATCTGAGTATAGTAAGGTGTAACGGGTGGTGTACTGAAAACTTTACAGGCGTGATCAGAACATGGAACTTGAATATTTTTTTGAAACGATAAAAAATTGACTTCCCATACAAAGTCCATCAGGTGATTGTGAATTTCATGTGGGACTCCGATTATTTTTTTATTACCCCAAATTTCAACTAAACAACTTTTTTTATGGTCTGTTGACGCCTGCAAAGTTTTCGGTACAC
Source organism: Tuta absoluta (assembly GCA_027580185.1). Taxonomy (NCBI): domain Eukaryota; kingdom Metazoa; phylum Arthropoda; class Insecta; order Lepidoptera; family Gelechiidae; genus Tuta; species Tuta absoluta. Next base: position 6,223,957 of record JAQAHW010000004.1, read on the forward strand.
TCCTACTCCTCGAGTAACTTCTCCTACACTTTTAAATTAATATTATAGTTAGGGAAAAAGTGTGCAATGAATTTATCTAAAATTAACTCTTCATATTTATATTTTGCAGAAGCTTCCCCGACCGAGGCAAGTATAGAGGCGACGAAATTATTGCTTCAGTGCGGGGTAGACAGAGGGCATATGAAGCGGGACTATAATTTAGTTGGGCACAGACAGCTGATTGCCACGCAGAGCCCGGGACGCAAGCTGTACGCTGAGATCCGCGGCTGGACCAACTGGCTTGAAGACACCAGTTTTATCAAAGTCTGAATCAAGTACCTGTACATTTTGGTTTTAATGTAAGATATGTATTTAAGTTTTCCTACCTGCTAGTAATTTGTTAAGTAATGCAATAAATACAATAACTAAAGTACTCATATTTTTTAATTAAGGTTCATCATTGCGATGGAGCAGGCAGGGTTCATGCAGAAAGAGAATGGGCGTGGGCATGAAGTGAAATAATCATTGCATCATAGGTTGTTATGACTTCTCATAATGGATAAGGTACGAGGGCACCCTTAAATGCCACGCACACCTAGGTATTTTCTTTTTGCAGAGACTCTAGATATTTTGAAGCTAATCTTTGCAATTGGGTATATCAAACAATCTACAAAAAACAAAATTATATGCAAAGCAAGCTTATTTTGTATCATCATATTCACCATAGCGGGCTCTCAAGTAGTGGTGACGCCTAGGCAAAAGTACCGGTTGACGACGTCCAGCCAGTTGGACCAATGACTGACTTAAAGAGGGCGAAAGTATTGCGAAAACGGGAGATCATGCCTTATGGCATACCCTGGAGGAGGCTTTTGTCCAGTGGTGGACTGCTATAGGCTGACGTGATGTGATATTCACTTCACTAGTACACTTCAAAGCCAGTTGAACTACACGAAAATCGTGTTGAGAATCCTCTGAACAGATCAAATTCAATGTATATCAATCTGTACAGCTTAGTTCGCACCAGTGAGCGTGGAGTTGCATCTAAATGGCAAATTACTAAACAAATACGGGAAGTAAGGGACAGCAATTTTCCCTAGGAATATATTTCATGAAACGAGAAAAAACTACATTCCATACAAATCATGATAAACTGGCTGCCTCCACTATGGGTAGCGACTTTGGATACTGTCTTTGTGGTGTACTAGTCTGACCTCAAGATCCTTAGGTTCCTGGTTCGATTCTCGAAGTAAACACAAAACTGATTTGTCAATTTATTGCTTCGTGTTGGTAAGAAGAAGTGACGATGGCGTGAGATTGCAGGTTGCTGAGAGAGAGCCGGATGTGCTCCTGTGCGAAGTTAAAGCAGCAATCAACAAACTCTAAGACAAGGCTTGCGGCAGCGACAATATCTCAGCACAGATGCTCAAGAATATTGGATCAGAAGGCGTTGAAATCCTACATATAATATGCCTAAAAGTGTGGAGAACTGGACAATGGCCGGAAGACTGGACAGAGTCAATTGTAGTGCCACTTCACAAAAAGGGGTCTACACGGAAATGCGAGAACTACCGCACAATCTCGCTCATCTCTCAAGCGAGCAAGATCCTTCTGCATGTTCTTAATAAACGCCTCGAACATTACATCAGCAGGCAAATCTCAATAGAACAGGCAGGATTTGTCAAAGGTCGAGAAACAAGGGAGCAAATTCTAAATGTCAGACAATTTATTGAAAAGCCAGAGAACACAATATTACCATGGCTCTTTGCTTCATTGACTACGCCAAAGCCTTCGACTGCATCAGCTGGGACAAAATGTTTGAAGTGATGAGTGAAATGGGAGTACCGACTCACCTAATATCCCTTGTGCAAAACCTATACAAAGAAGGCAAATCAAAAGTCAGACTGGAGGACTCGGAATCTTATCCCTTTAAAACCGAACGCGGAGTGCGACAGGGATGTTTACTCTCACCGCAATTGTTTAATCTAGTTGGCGAACACATCATGCGGAGAGTACTCGAAGATTGGGACGGAGGTATCAGCATAGGTGGTAAACTAATAAACAATTTACGTTTCGCCGATGACACCACTATTGTCGGCTCTTCAGAGGCTGAATTGGCTGAAATTCTTGGAAGAGTGGAGGAAGTGAGTGCAGAATACGGCCTTCTTATCAACAGGTCAAAGACCAAGCTGATGTTCATTGACAGAGCTGGGACGATGCAGCGAACTAACGAACTGAGAGACCTTGAGGTAGTTCGCAAATTCTTATACCTGGGTGCTCTTATCAGTGACGATGGCGATTGTGACTTAGAAGTGATAAGAAGAGCTCAAATGGCAAAATCAGCGGTAAAAAAGATGGAGAAGATTTGGAGGAACAGAAGCATCACTCGTTCAACGAAAATTAAACTTATGCAGACACTTATCTTTTCTATATTCCTTTACGCATCCGAAACCTGGACTCTAAAAGCCGGTACCCTTAAAAAGATAGACGCGTTCGAAATGTGGTGCTGGCGCAGAATGTTAAGAATTCCATGGACTGCACGGCGCACAAATGAGTCTATCCTGGAAGAGCTGAATATACGGAAAAGAATGTCTACCATTTGTCAACAGCGCATTCTTAAGTTTTTCGGACACCTGACTAGGCGCGGACCTGAATGTCTGGAAATCCTTATTTTCACTGGCCATGTAAATGGGAAAAGAAGGCGTGGAAGAGCACCGACCAGATGGACCGATACAATACAGCAGGCAACCAAGGCCACACTCCAGGCGTCAGTGCACATGGCACAAGACCGCGGAGCCTGGAGGAGTTTGGCGGAGCAGTAGCTCCCCATGGTCACGTCCCTCAGGAATGAGGCATCGACCGAGAAGAAGTTGGTAAGAAGAGGCTGAACCAATTGATAGACCATGGAGATGATGGTCCCATGTTTCGTAGGGTCCGTTAAGTCGTCGATCTCGTTTGCCCGTTAGGTACAGTCGGTTATAGCACATAAGGTACCAGGGGTACTCCAAAAGAGCTGAATTATTTTTGTCCTTAGCTATATTTTTTTCTTGACATGAATATGTTTTAGTAGAAAATTACTTCTTTTACGAGAATAAGTTTAAGTTTTGATTATTTATTAACTGGGAATAAAAATAATTCAGTTCTCTTGGAGTACCCCTGTTACCTTATGTGCTATAACCGACTGTACACTGCAGAACCCTAAAAGATACTTAGAAGGCGGTAAAGACCTCTGATACCAGGGTTTATCCGTTCGTTTGTCGATTCGGTTTTTCGCCCTATAAGAGATGATGACCTGTGCGCGCGGGGTTGCATCAAGATCGTAAATTGGAAAACTAAATATAATTACTTCAGAAACTCGATACGATTGAGGGTTGGAAGGCTTCCACGAAATTATTAGAGGAGTCGTTACACTATACAGGGTTAGTTCTTAGGCAGTACGCAAACTATACAGGGTGATTATCTCGGTTTATTTAAAAATCATGTAAACAAACTTTGTATGTAACTGTCAGTTCGCAATTGTCAGTTACATTCAAGCTAAGATAAATAATTGGTGAGCGAAAGCGAGGACCAATCTTTCATCTAAGCAAACAAAGATTGTTTGTTTACCTTTCCAAAACAAACGGAGATATGATCAACTTCTATTATAGAGCCACACATGAAACTGCAGTGGCCAACATGGAGATCATTGAACGGACCGCGCACTCAGATTTGCGGCTGCAGGGAGAATTGGCAAAATGAGGGTCTTGCGACAAAACGCAGACTTCATACGACTGTGTAGCCTTGGAGCCTCCATTGATGGTGCATTTAATATCTTGCCCTGATATGAATTGAGAGTGGAAACTCTCTTTTTCGTGTGGGACACCGAGTCGTCCAACGACCCCATGAACCCTGGTGTCAGAGTTTTTCAACCGCTCACTACTAGTAGTAGTAGTACCATCAATCAATCAATCAAATAAGTTATTTCTAAGTAGGAATTTACAAGATTCTCTTTTAGAAAGTCATATCTAGGTACTTAACATAATACATAAAAAAAGAATAGTAAACTTACAGTAATGTAAAAAACAAATACATGTCAAAGTTAAACCTATGTCAATGTTATTAAATCTATGTCAAATTGAAGTTTAAATATGATATGTCTATCTACCTGATACATTGTGTTGGAGCTACAGTTGGTACTGACCAGACGTCTTTATCTGTAAGATAATTTTCTGGCTTGTAATATGCCTTTGAACATAAAATATTCTTGATTTTTGTTTTGAATTGATTATCATTCAACTGTAAAATTTCGTCTGGTATTTTATTATAGTAACGTATACAGTTCCCCATACATGATTTTCTGACCTTACTTAATCTGGTTTGCGGCTGTACAATTTTATTTTTATTTCTTGTGTTTCGACAATGAATATCAGTGTTTCTTAAATATGAATTAGAATTCTTATACGCACATACATTATGTTATCAAAAACATACTGCGAAGGAAGCGTAAGAATGCCTATTTCTTTAAACAATTCTCTTACCCTTCTGACAAGGTGTAACAACCACTGTGTAAGTAATAATAGAGAGCAACCGGGACCGACGGCTTAACTTGCGCTCCGAAGCACGAAACCATTTATTTTTCGGACAATCAGGTGGTTCAACCTGCAATATCCTAACCAGACCAGGAAAAAATCCACAAAGTGATAAATAATATATTTGTGGGAGCCCACCGAGGATCGAACCCGGAACCTTTGCATCGCAAGCAGTCGTACTACCACTGCGTCACATCGGCCGTCTACATAATAAACAAACTAAGTATTTGAATCATTGACACGGTGAAGGAGAAGCCTAACGAGATATCGAACACAAAAACAACTGCTTTAAAGAAAATTAAATATCTTTCTACTTAACCAAAATGTATGGAAGAGCCGATTCCGAGATTTCGAATCATGATAAAATAACTCTGCAACGTTCGTGTAGTGACATTAAAATAACCCTTTATACTTACAAGATGTAACCTTATCGATACAATATACTCTGGCAGAGGTCAATGTACTTACCTGATTTTTCTTAACGGAAACATTAAAAGATAGACAATTATCAGTATAAAACCACAAGTAAATTAACTATTATTATATCTTAAATTACTCCTATACTTTACATAATACATTAAAAATTTATTGGGTGTTCGACGATTGTTACATATATTTAGATCAGGTAAAAAAACGTAACTTAAAAAAAAAGTTCGATTGCGGTTATTTTCATATATTGCGGATTATACAAAATTTAAATCAATTTAGCATCTTATGAATATTTTCACTATTTACATCAACATAAACTATAAAAATTCTTTGGGTATGACTATAAGGACAGTGAGGTTATTTTAACAAATTTTGGAAATTACAATTTATATTCTACTTCTCAATCAACTAAATAAAAGCAGTACCTTTCATTATTTTCGTAACTAACCAAGCAACCGAGGACAGCACAAATACAATTGGAGTAAGTTTGTTGGTTGGTATCTCTCCAATTGAAGTGTGATGAAATCGTCGAAATAGGATTTTGATTCAGTAGAATTTAATGTGTAGAATTCAGTGGCCAGGAATCAGATTACGATGAGCTTATAAAATAATTTGCATTATGTTCGTACTATAATGACGTCGTGTTTTTAAAAATACAATCTGTGTACTTTCGCAATGTGAATATGATCTTTTTCTTTTAAGTACCTACTAATGTGTTTGCTGTGCCTATTTTAGGTCCATAAATACAAGAAAACAAACGACGTCGATGCACCAAGGGTCGAAAAGATAAAACAAACAAATGAAATTGATTGCGTTTTTTAGTCTTCATCAATTAATAAACAAAGTACCTAATATATTATTAATGAAACTCTGGCTTCATTAATAAAATATTACCCATAACGTTTTTACTAATAATAAACGGAGTCCATCGGGTCGTTCGTTTACTCAGAAGAAGAAGACCAAATCTGTTTTGTTTTATTCTTTTAAAAATAATGCACTATAGACCTAACATTGTTACGTGTAAGAAATGTACCTATAAGACATAATATAGATAGTTTTAAATTCTCTAAGAAAAGTGAAGACAAAGCTCTTCACATTGCACTGAAACACCGCAACAAATGGTTTCAAATAGAGATGCACAGACCACTCAGCTGTTATATATATCTGCTGAATAGCCGATTAGTCGCCGACTATTTGACGACTATAAAAATAACTGAGTGGTCGGAGCATCTCTATTTGAAACTATTTGTTGCGGTGTTTCAGTGCAATGTGAAGAGCTTTGTCTTCACTTTTCTTAGAGAATTCAAAACTATCTATATTATGTCTTATACATTTCTTACCCGTAACAATGTTAGGTCTATAATGCAATATTTTTAAAAGAATAAAACAAACTATCTAAAACTAGATTTAGTTGAATGTAATAATTTATTTCAACCCGTAACAATTATGTTCTTAAAGAAACTATACGTGTTTTAATTAGTAGAAAGAAAGGCTGTAAAAACTTGTTTAAACGTGGTGTCTTTTTCCAAACGTCATCAAAGTAAGGATCGGCTCAGCCGGATAACTTGTATTCGGTGACTAAAGTACCGCCGTTCCAATAAGTCGTATTTGACAGCTGTCAGATTCGTGATAATACAATAAAAATTAAATTAAATTCATTTATTCCAGACGTGGTCCATATTACTTAAATAAATTAATTAATAATACTACTACTAGACAGAGGGTCCATTTGCCTTTTAAAAACGACTTATTGGGACGGCAGTACTATAGTTGGCTGAATTTATGCCGATTAGTCGGTAGTTGGCTAGTCGGCCAAAACCATAGCCGGTGCATCTCTAGTTTCTAGTAAGTAAGTACTTATGTGAATCGTGCGGGATTCTTTGAGAAAACTTTGGTACGGGAGAGCTTTTGTTAACTTTATTGCAAATACCTAGTTCCTTTAAATTGCGATAAATTCTAAAGATTGAACATCCGAACAACTTAACTGAAGAGCAACATAGAACCATCTGCTAATAATTTATTTATAAAAATTCCGTTGTGAGTGTTTGTAGGTAAACATTTCGGACATTTGCTTAGAGTTTATCATTGAGTTTTTTTTTTTTATCGTTGAGTTATTGTACATATATACATACATACAGCCTATTGCAGTCCACTGCTGGAGGTAGGCTTCCCCTAGGGTAAGCAATAGGGCACTTAAGTATAAATTAACTTTTAACATGAAAGTAAGCAGTTTATCACTAAACAAATGGGAAAATTAATTCATATCTTCGCTATGGTATTAAGTTAAAATCTCTAATTATTTTATTGATATGTACAACTGGTTTCCTAAACTTACACGTGCCTATTTGGACAATCAATATGTTGCTAAGTTGACTATTTAAAGTTGACCTGTTTCATAGTTGACCTCTGCTTTTATAACTAACTCGTTCACACTTATCTCACATGATCCGACGCGTCTATCTATGTAACCTCGTCGCGAACTCGAGATAGGCCACGTTTTGAGCAACTATTTGCAAAAGAACCTAATGACCCAACTCATAGAGGAAAATAAAATTAAAATTAAATTATGTACTTGGTTTTCTAAAAGAGTCGTCAAAATCACAAGCGTAGGGAAGAATCTGTAGGACTTTGAAGAAGATGATGAAACATATATTCAAGATACATTCCCATCGAGGCACATCTGAATGGGAGAGAAAGTAAATCAGAAAATCGGCCCTGGGCCCCGATTTTCGTATTTTTTAGTCAGATTAATGCCATCGAATGTCAATTGTCATTGTAATGCCACTGTGATTTTCTAAACTTCCAACTGTTAGCAGTATACGGGATGACCAAAACTGACCTACTGACAGGCCATTGACACACAATTGAAACGATTTTCATTTAGCAAACTTCATGCCCAGGTCGATCTATCGTCGAATCTATCTTGGTATAACCCAGAACAGTCGTGTCATGATAAAAATAGCAACGAAAGAAACATACCTCCCCCAAAATGGCAGCCACGTTTAACCCAGTTGATTCTACCTACTGAGAATCCATTTCTTGACACTAAATGGACCAGCAAAGGGTGCACCTAGAACAGAAAGTGCTAATATTTTATGAACTGGTAGAGGTTACTAGGTATTAGGTAAACGTATACATTTTGGTTGGTCTAGCGATTATATTCTGTAGGTACGCCTGTTACTTTTAAGCAAGCAATTTATGCAATGTAATTTTTTATCAGAAGTATATTAAATGCAATTGGCGGCCGATGTGGCGCAGAGGTAATGCGACTGCCTGCGGCGCAAAGGTTCAGGGTTTGATTCCCGGCGGGGCATTAACAAAGTTGATAATATTATAATCAATTTGTGAATTTGTTCCCAGTCTGGTTAGGACATTGCAGGCTGAACAACCTGATTGTCCCGGAAACGGAACCATCTTTCCTGATTACAGGGAAAGATGGTTACGTGCATCGGAGGGTATTTTAAGCCGTCGGTCCTGGTTGCTGTTTATAATTTGCCCCTTTGCAAAACTCCTTAAACAGTGTTTGTTGTTTCAATATATTTTATGTTAAGTTTCATAATTACCTTTTGTATATTTTTTTTATTTTGTTACTCTTATGTTTAGTTTTACAGTGCATAGGCTAAGCTGTAATGCTGTAAAATTTATTTCAATAAAATAAAAAAATAAATAATTACTTAGATGGTAGTCGTTACTCAACCATGTCAGAGACCTACTACCAGTAGTAGGCGGTTGAAAAACTCAGGGTTAATAGGTTCGTTCGTGAACTCAGTGAAAAGAAAGATGATTGCAATTTATATTTGAAACGTTGTAGGTATTATTCATTTCAAAACAGTCACCTCAACAAAAACGTATGTGTAAAAGTAGGTGTAATCTTGAATTGTTCGTTAATCAACATTTTGATCAATTCAATATATTTCACTTTGGAAACAGCTAAATTGGTCTGGAAAATGGATGGAAGGTTCCGTCAGGAATTCATTTATGCCGGCAGTGGTCACTATTTGCTATGCAGTTCTCGGGTCTAGAGGTACGTTCAGCGTGCTCCGGATAAGATTACCTTAGCTCAAAATTTAAACTAACACCTCTGAACCGGGGGTTTGGCGAAGTTAATGAACGAAATACAGTTAGATGCCGTCACAATAGCGATTTCTAAAGATTAATCGCTTTGTCTGATCTTATTTTCATAAATAACTTATGAAAGTATATTTTATAGTGCCACACGATAAACAACAGAAACATATCACCAAAATAGAGTACCAAATTTTTAAAACACTTCCCGTGTTAGGTATACAATTTTTGAAAACTTGCAAAATTTTCGAGTGCGGGCAGGATTTGAACCTGCGACTTTCGCATTACTAGTGGCGACGCCTCTTCCATCTGGGCTACCGCAGCTCATTTCCTGCCCGCCAAAATTGTATACCTAACACGGGAAGTGTTTTAAAAATTTGGTACTCAATTTATCGCTGGTTTTCATCGCTTAGACTACATTCAATCTGTAAAGATAGAATTAGTCGCCGGTTATTAGTTGCAAAACTAACCCGGTAGATGGAGCCATGCCAAGCGTTACTGGCATTAAAATACACTTGCAAAATTGGCGGGCAGGAAATGAGCTGCGGTAGCCCAGATGGAAGAGGCGTCGCCACTAGTAATGCGAAAGTCGCAGGTTCAAATCCTGCCCGCACTCGAAAATTTTGCAAGTTTTCAAAAATCACCAAAATACTATGCACCTGTCAAATTGACGTTTGGGGATATTTTCTCTGAGGCGAGAGATAGAGAAAATTTATCGGACGCATGAACGGGGTAGGATAAGTTTGACAAGTAGAAATTTTCTCCTGACCGTCGGTTTTACGAGTTGTCATCGCAGATAAATTATCTTATGCGACGGCGTTGAACGGCTTTTAGTAGAAGACACGCTTTCTACTAAACTTAACCGAGTGAAATGAAAGCCTTCCCACTAGCTCCCCTATTGACACTCGGATGAACGCTTTTCAGTAGTTAGCTTAGGACTTAAGAGTATGTTCAAAGAAACTTAATAAAGCTTCGGATTGATGTTATGATTCGAAACACCAAACGGCAATTAACAAAATCATTAAATGTTTTTTTTTATTAAAAATCAAGCCAAAGAGCCTAAATATTTAAACACATGTTTATATTGTAACTACGGTAATGAAATGGAAACATATTGTAAATGTACGCACAGTAGAATGGGACTAATTAAAAAAGGTTTGCAAAAATATACCTACATTCGGGTACAACCGTACAAAGAGTATTCTTAGAAATTATACAGCGGGGAATAAGAATCTGAAAGAAGTGACTTTTTCCAATGTGATATCTTGAAGAGTAGTTTCAAGCTGGTATTGTGTCATTCTTCGTTGTCCTGAAATTGCAGTCGAACTTCATACTGCGCCCGGTACCAAATCCACCAGCCAAGCGCGTGTCGGGTCACGGCTGATACTATCCAACAGTAGTAGCACACCTGTAGGAGGAAGTTTTCATGTTGTTGATAAACATATAAGATGGCTCCGTGCTTCGATGGGCACGTAAAGCTGGTCCTGGTTGCTGTCTATTATAAGATAACTCAAGCGGCAATTTGTCTTTACACACTTTGTTTTGTGTGCCAAATAAACAAATAAATAAATGAATAAATAAACAACCATAGAGTACATTGGGTCATTTGTCGGCTCTGTGTCCCACACCACAGATGAAGCTTCACCACCAAAACTTTGCAAAATTGCTCGCAGGGTTAATTCTCTACCTAAGAGTTTCTGAATCCTTACGCCTCAATTCGGGAGATAAATTCTCCTTACTTGCCTTCAATCAGTGCTGTCACATTCTGTCAAATAGGTTTAGACAACGATAGAAGATATCTTAGTCACGTCATGTCTTTAAATTTGAGGGAAAATACGTGTTAGATGTCAAAATAAGGCGACGATAAAAAATGGCGACTAAATTGTCTAGAAAATGCGAAGAACCCATAGATATTTTTAAACATGACAGGACTAAAATATGTCCTGTCCTTTTCTAAACCTACTGTGACAGCACTAATTTAAGGCAAGTAAGGAGGATTTATATCCCGAATTGAGGGCATAGACGTACTTATCTCCTTACTTTGAAAACACTTATTTTACTCAAAGTGTTTGATTTAGGCCTGTTGTTGAAGCTCCTGAAAGCCTACGGAAGCAAGCCTAATCTCTCCTATTGTCACCGAAGTGCTCTAGATCTACCGCGACGCGATTTTCCCGTAATATTGTGAATATATTTTTATAACCTTTTACCAAAAATCTCACGTACTAATACTGCCTAATAATATTCCTATACCTATGTGGCGATACATTGTATTCAAGGGTAAAGCGCGTTATTGAAAGGAAAATAAGGAAGTTATGACTAGGGCTTTTTGTAAAGGAGTTTGCAGGGTAGGATTTATTCGAGTTTGTACTTTATTTTGCATGGATACCTTTTTTGAAATACGTTTCAGTCCCATGAGGTAAATACTCAGGGTAAATATTAAACTCCGCTACCAAAGAGGCCAGCCTCCGTGAGGTGATACAGGCGATTTCCGATCCCGTTTTCCTCTCTATATCACGTTTTTAACGTATTATATAGCGATAAGGCCGCCTTTGCGCATTTTTAGTTCAAGTTTTCCTGTTATTTATTTGTGTTTTGAATGTTCAATAAAGTGTTTTTACTTACTTATAGCTAAATTCTCCCTTAGTTCATGAAAGTTGATTAAAAAAAACGCCTTGTTAGTAGAAACATATTTTTCCGAATAATATTGTTTGTGTCTACTTTAACAAAAAAATACTTATTCTTACTCCTGAGCTTTTATTTTCTAGAAACTAGTCGAAAAGTATTTCCGACCCAAAGAAACACTAAGTAAGTCATTACGTACTTATTTGTAACTTTGTTTTCCGCGAAAATACATTACGTGTGATTTTCTATGAAATTCCTCAGTCCCTGCTACGAGAAGTTTTATAAGATTTGGCTTTACCCTCTCTAGTCTATGTAATACTTATGGAGACCCTTCATAATAATGTGATTGTGATAGATGACGAAGATCTTCAACCCGTGTCTTTAATTTGTCATGTGAATAGTTTCATTTAACAAATTTAATTAGTTTTTGATTTTGTTTTACGGTTCATTCATTGGTGCCACTCACGGTTACATTCACATTTGCTCCTCTGAGGATTTCCAATAAATATCAAAAGTTTATGATTATTAATGCGAAACAAATTAATTGCAAATACTGATCATGTTAACAACAGTATATTAGTATAAAGTTAACATATTATGCAGAAGGTTTTTTTTTCACCTACGGTAGAAACGGTTCTTCCATGGTTTATTTTGAGCACGAGCTACAATGCTAGCTGATATCTTTGTAGCAATTTTTAAAATTTTGCAAGTTTTTAGAATCACAGGAAATGTTTTAAAATTTGGTATTAAATCTTTGTAGCATTCGCACCGTAACATGACCGAGAAATGTCAAGAATTCATGTCTTCTTCTTTTCGTGTGGGACACCGAGCTGACCAGGTAATAACACATTCCTCAAAAGAACTTCAGAGTTACTTCTCGAGTATGCTTTTACTGTCATGTATATTCACTATTTCACGAATTGTCACGAATTAGAAAGCGCGACATAGGACGGCCAAAACTAAGGATAGCGGACAGTAGATGGATAGTTTGCCGTGTGATATCGACTAAAAATAGCAACATCTCATTTATTTTACGTGGGTGTCGTTAGAGGCGACTAAGGGACTCGTGACTTACATGTATATTGCAAATTAAGGCGATGGGCTGACAACCTCTCACTAAGGCGATACACAATTTTCTAAATGACCCTTAAATAGTTGTCAGGCGTGGCGTAAATGCCAAAATTATTTACAGCCAAATGGCCAACCCAGCAAGGGATATAAGGATGATATATTATGTATGTAGATGGACAGTCGGCTTACGATCGCAGTCTATCGAGGCGATACATATATACACACATCACGCCTATATCCCTTGCGGGGTAGGCAGCGCGCAAACGGCCGCAAAACGGACATTTACGCCACGTCTGACAAATATTTGAGGGTCATTGGGAAAATTGTGCATCGCCACAGTGATAGGTTGTCAGCCTATCGCCGAAAATTGCAATACACTCGAGTCCCTTAGTTGCCTCTTACGACTCCCAAGGGTAAGAAAAGGTGATGCTATTCTAAGCCGACATCACACGGCAATTCAGCCGTGAAAGTCTCAAGACTGTTGTTGTTGATTATGATGATAATGATGCCTACTCACGAGCGTCATGCAGGCGAGCACGAAGGTGGACGCGAGCGGCCAGGGCGTCTGCTGCGCCTCCGGCGTCATCAGCCCCGCCAGGGTGCGCCCCGACAGCCAAGCCGCGACCACCGCCAGCGGAGACATCAGCATTATTCCAAGACTGTCCACCATCAACTGAGAACAAGACGCAATTTACAGTAGTCTGTTGTCAATGGAAAAGTGGGACCATAATTTCATTTCATAATAAGGATATATCAGATTTCGCGTTGTGCTTGGCCATATACTTCCGATTTGCTGTTAAACCTTTATAAGGCGATAAATAGAATGTTCCTACCTGAACCTAGGGTAGTTAACCCGCAATATATTTCAAAACCAATGAAAATCACAATAAAACAATTTTAAACGGATTTAAGTTGTGTTTATTTTGGATTTTACAATTCCCACGTTTCGAGCTCTTGAGGAAGTGTAAAATCCAAAATAAACACAACTTAAATCCGTTTTTTTTTATTGTGATGAGTAATAGTTGTGCAAACTTAAGTAAAAACCAATGAAAATATTAGAGATGGTCTGCCCATAAAAGGGTAACTTCAACACCTTTCCTGAAAGAGTTTAAGGAAAGGTGTGGTACCGTCCTCCGGATTACCTCCATTGAAAAATACTCATTGACCGAACTACCGGTGGCAAATCCTTCTGCAAATTATTCGCATGGATAGCGTACTTCTTTTCATGCATTGTATATAACAGCTATTCACACACCGTTCCGTAGACATTCGTAAATTGACGGTAAAAACATTTATTCAACACTAAGTGTGTCATAATCATAATACACACCGGAGTATACTAACAAGCAAAATAAAAATAAAAAAATAAAATTGCGACTGCATTCTGAGATAAAGCCTAGCCTATGACACTCGGTATAATGTAAGGATTCTTCCGATACAATTTCCATTCGAATTTTTTCAGTATTTAACGAGTTTCAGTCCTTTAAAGGATCACAAATATATACATTTATACTGAACTCTACAAACATTACACTCCTTTTTGGTTGTGGAGTCGTGTAAAATAAAATTACACTTATTTCACGCAGCATATCGTAGAGGAACAAAAGAATGCAATAGATAATGAGATGTATTTTTGTTTTCGTCATCTTTACCTAGTACTTGTCGTGAATCGGCCTAGAGGATCTTGCTTCCATGATTGTTCGCCATTGACTACAATAAGCCATATTGTTGGAATCATACATTTTAAGCATCAGAAATGATTTCGTTGTACAAGATTTCCATGAAACGATACCATACTTGCTCTACTAGCACTAATTGATCCAAAAAATATATATCTCGAAAATGGCTAATTGACCCTCTTCGTCTCCTCCCCCGCGAATTTGGGCTGTATCTGGAAGTCCTCCACATTTAACAATAATAGCACTCGAGATATTTTAGGATTGGCTATGATTTACTTACAAACCTAAAGGTGGAAACACTATGTATTCAGTCCATTAAGAGCTCGATACTCTACGGTCTAAAATAGCTAACTCAATGTAGCGCTGTCACTTTCAGTTAAATAAGGTAAATAACAATAAGCTAGAGTAAGTACAGAAAACAATTTGAAAAAGGAAAAAGGTTGAAGGGTCAGGCTATAAATAAATCTATGTGTAAAAGATGTGTGGGAAGGTTGATGTTCAGAAAATTTGAAATTAAGCTATAAGCTTCAAATAGGATTGTCCCCGTATGGACGTCAGTATTTTTATCTGATAAAACATTTTTTCTGGAATCATTGTTTTTAGCTTATATTGAGAGTATTTCAAGCAGCTCAAGAACACTGAACAATAACTTTAAACAAAATTACCACTGCTGCTGTATCAATTAAATTTTCAGTATTTGTTATTCCTGTTTTATTGCACAGGTGTATTTATCAAGTAATTTTATTCTTTTATCTCCTGTTCTTTAATTATTTTAGCAGATCTAGTTCTATTCACAGAGTGAATACGAGTACCGTTACAATATAAAGGGAGAAATTTTACTAGTGACCGATATCGAAATGCCAAGACGGACTGGTGTTAAGAAACAACTTTCCCCAAGGAACATTTGACAGACAGACAGACAGAAACACTTTATTGCTCACATTAATAATCATAACATATACAAGAACAAAAACAAACAACACAATATAAGCAAAGGTGGCCTTATCGCTTTAAGCGATCTCTTCCAGGTAACCCTGCACACTAAGAGGAAACATTGAAAAACACACTGTAAATAGCAGCGGCAATACATAAAAGACATAAAAACATTAATTTAACAAATCTAAGTAACTTTTTAACTAAACAATATTAATACCTACCAAATAATTTTTAATATACTTACATACATACTAAAATACAAAATATTATATGTATAATACATATTTTATATAAACATACATATTATATTAAATAAACAACTAAATATATAAGATAATAAATATTATATGTTAAATGCAAACAGATTTCGCAAGAAGATGCTTGTGTAGTCTAGTTTTAAAGATGGCAAGTGACTCAGAGTGACGTATATCATGAGGTAACTCGTTCCACAAGTGTGCAGCTCATTTGACTTTCCATAGTAACTCAAATCAGGCCGATCAGCAATCTTGTATGAGAGGCCCAAACCTTTTTTTTACCAGTAGAATTTCACCCTTTATTTTTGATTACACATCAAATAAAAATGCATAGAACGGAAACGTCACGTGGAAGGGAATTGCAAAATGTACAATATGAAAAATCATCTACCTGTTTCCATGCTCGCTTACTTTTGTGATTCGTGAGGGAAGTGCTAGTTGTATTATATCGATGTATACAGTGAACGTTGCTGTCGTTCGTCGATTTGGTGGCCCACACACAAGTAGATCCCTTAGTGGTGTAATGCTATTTGAAGCTGACACCACACAGTTAATTTCAAACCAGCATTTTCCGATCGGAACAGATAAGTATAGCCGTAATAAATCATCCTAAAGATTTCGTTCCGTGGGCTGGACATCACGCTGCCCATGCTGTCAGAAGAATTTTGTTCCATACCCCAAATCTATCAATCATTACACTCGTAGTGATGGATACAGGGTAACTCAGAGAAGTCTTTGCTACAGTGTTTAAGGGCTAGAGTAAAAAGTATTTGTAAGTACTCCGCTCTTTTCATTAATTAGTTTCGTTTAATGTGCGATAATGTCCATAAAAGGTGCGTCCAATGTAACTTTCATGAGCATTGAGCAATCAATTTTTTCGCATTTGACTTGGTATCACCTAAATACCAGATGAGATATCAATAATGTCACAAAGTTTTGAATCTCTACGAAACATGCAGAAAAAAAATCTGTAAGTAAAGTCGCGCGTCACAAATCAAATTAAAGCAATATACAGGGTGTAAGGGACATCCCTCCGTATACTGATAGGGCCATGAAACTGAACAACTTCCCAATTTTTTAGGAAACGTCTTTTTTTTACTTCGCATAGTAAATGCTGTCAGCTGATTGTGGTTTTGTGTGGGAAGTCGAGTTTCTTGGTCTGTATGCACCCTAACAGTATTCGAAGGGCTTTCCCTTACATCCCGTATAACATCGTCAATATTAACGAAGTATAGTCACAAAATTATCGTAGCACAAAATAGGGAAACTCATTAAATTTTTAAAATTCATCAACTGTTTACCATTTTCACCAAATATTTTTGCCTTGTTTATTACCCAACTTTAACATTCAATAACTCCAGAATAGGCATGTCCTTAAAAAGTTAAGCAATAAACAGACCCTGTAATTATTCAACTTTAGCTTTGATGCGAGGTCTGTAAGTAGTGTTGCAGGATTGATGCAAAATGGTACGAGCATGCATACTTTCGTAGGCATGTTTTTACCTGCTTAGCGTTCTGACTTAGCACCCATATTGCGAGCGCTTTAGGGAATCCGTACTTGTGCACCCTTTTTGTCGAATAACGCGTCCCGCATAGTTCGCATTTTGATTTTCCGGATTCCGTCAGCCAGCGTTCCAGACATTTTACATGCACTCTGCCTACGGTACCGCGGCAGCCACAAGCGGAGATCATCAGACCGGACTCGGAAGAGAGAGATTCACACCCATGGCAGATTCTGTCGACATACAATAAAAATGCATTGAAGAAGAGTCAATTTTGCTTTGTGAATAATCTTGTGACTGGTCATTTTAGTTTTGTTTTGTATTTGTAGCTAATCGAGTCATTCCTGTTTTTGTATTTTCCCATACTGTTGGTACTTACCTATTTAAAAACTTAAGAGATTTTTTTCTGAAACCTTACCTGCACATAACGTCCAAAGAATTATTACTAGGATGGTTTTCCTGATTTAGGGAATTCGGTTGACTGTCTTGATTTACCATATTTGTATTGTGGTTCGTGACGTTGCTTTGGTTTGAAATAAGACTATTATGGTTTAATGGGCTAGTACCATAAACATGAACTGGATAACTTTGAACTGTTCGACTTCCTGGATCAATTTGATTATTTATAATGGTTTGACTGGCATTTGTCTTTTCTATGGGAGAAGCGCTTTGATTGATTAGATTTGTAGAATTTTCTTGGTTAGTAGGATTATTATGTCTGGAACGCTGGCTGATTCCGTCAGCCAGCGTTCCAGACATTTTACATGCACTCTGCCTACGGTACCGCGGCAGCCACAAGCGGAGATCATCAGACCGGACTCGGAAGAGAGAGATTCACACCCATGGCAGATTCTGTCGACATACAATAAAAATGCATTGAAGAAGAGTCAATTTTGCTTTGTGAATAATCTTGTGACTGGTCATTTTAGTTTTGTTTTGTATTTGTAGCTAATCGAGTCATTCCTGTTTTTGTATTTTCCCATACTGTTGGTACTTACCTATTTAAAAACTTAAGAGATTTTTTTCTGAAACCTTACCTGCACATAACGTCCAAAGAATTATTACTAGGATGGTTTTCCTGATTTAGGGAATTCGGTTGACTGTCTTGATTTACCATATTTGTATTGTGGTTCGTGACGTTGCTTTGGTTTGAAATAAGACTATTATGGTTTAATGGGCTAGTACCATAAACATGAACTGGATAACTTTGAACTGTTCGACTTCCTGGATCAATTTGATTATTTATAATGGTTTGACTGGCATTTGTCTTTTCTATGGGAGAAGCGCTTTGATTGATTAGATTTGTAGAATTTTCTTGGTTAGTAGGATTATTAAAATTTGTTTGATTGTTAATATTTGAAAGAGTCCCTGTAACATTTTCCTGATGGGTATTACTTTCCCGATCAGAAGTTTTGACAACCAAGTTTTGAGAACTGCTGTGTAAACTTGGGTAGTTTTTGTTGAAAGTGTTCTTTAGGTCAGAAACAGAATTTTCCTGTTCAAATGGAAATTGATTTTCTTTAGTCAGGCGTTCTAAATTAATATCTTTCTCTAATAAAAGTTGCTCATTCTGATTGGTGACACCTGCATTTTTTGTATTTTTATTACTGTCCATTACATTTACTGTTCGCTTAGGGCTTCTCACTTTAGCTCTATGGTGGCGAGGATAATTTTCCCGGCGTACATTTTTAATTTCATTTTTGTCTATCATTCCTTTTTGGGTAACTTCGCTTTTTTGTCTTCCACCCACTTGAACAACAGGCTGAATATTTATACCATTTACTTGATTCAAAGTATTGAAAAAATCGATTTTGCTTTGAGTGACCATTACATCCTTATCTACTGATGATTTTGTATGAGATGTGGAATGACAAGAGTTTTCACTCTCCAATAGAATACTGAGTTCGGAAGTATCTTTGGAACAAGTGGGAATATATTTATTTTTGAAATTATTTGGATTGCAACTTTGATTTTTTGTCTTTTGATCATTGATACGTTTGCTGAAAATATATAAGATTAATGATAAGAAAAAAATTCTGATCTAAAAATTATTTTTTAACTTCGTGTAACAAAAATGCTTCAAAAATTAAATAAATACTTGCATCGATTCTGGATTAATCTGTATGTCTTTTGGTTGTTTTACAGCTATTTCTCGTTTTACCGAAAATCTCCTACGTCTTCCGCTGGGCATTGTTTTGCTTGAATGTCAGATATTATAAATTTTTAACTAGAAATATTTTTCATATTTTTTGTGGATTTATAAAAGGTAAAATAGGTTCTTTGGGTATGTTTTCCTAATGCGTATACAGTAAGGCTATCCTAATAAGCCATATTTTGTACACTGTCATCTCCATACTATAACAGATGTCAACAAAAGAAAACGGACCTTCTGCCATAGCATTAGCACGTATTTGGCAGCTGTCGATTATAGTATTTTGGTATGGCCATACTTTAGTATTCAGTTGTGTCAAAACGACGTTTAGAATCTGTCAATTTGTCAATATGATGTATCCACTAAATAGGCATTAGTGTTAAGTATTTAATAAGGTAATCATGGAGTTTATAACTGTATGTTTCCATCTCAGGTTACAACACGAGTGTCTTCGAGCAACTCGGTCTTCCGTATCGTTTCGTACGGGTACGGAAGGCCGCGTTCTTCGAGCAACACGGTCTTCCGTCTCGTTCCCGGAATGCCGTCTTTGCTCGAACGCCGCGTTGATCGAAGCACTGTCCGTGTCGTGTCGTGCCGATCAAGTGACAGAGCACAGGGCGCATTCAGACTAAAAACCTCAGCTAAAACGCTAGTTTTATTTATATCCTCTTTGTTTCAGACCGGCCCAATCGTTTGGCATTCAAATATACGCCAGTGTATAAAGCATTCTTTGATTTTATTATTCTACTCGTGAAACTGTCAATTTCTATGTATAATTTGTTCGAAATAGAAAAAATATTGGACCTCCCGATACAAAGTGCATATTTTTCAATTTGTGTAGGATTCATTGAATTTCACCTTAGATGGAGTATAAATAAATATATATAAATGTTTTTAACAGCGTAGTTTAACTAAAGTACAAAGCCTCCCATACAAAGAGGTGCATATTATACACTTTGTGTGGGATTAATTGAATTTCACCTTGGATGGAGTTTAAAAATATGTTTATATATAAATGTTTTATTTAGTATAACAGCGTAGCTGTATTAAAGTACAAAGCATACTGATACGTTAGTACTATTATATATTCTGTGATACTGATCCTCACACTAGGATACCCATACCCATATTTTATAATTATAGTACTAACAGATGCAGCCCATAAAAATATCAACCAAAAGAAGACAATAACAATCTGAGTAAAAAACTTACAATCACAAAGGAATCTTTTAATTATCTTTGTAATGTTTTGTGAACTCTGTCTCACCCCGTATCATAACTTCATCCCTAAGGCAGTTGATTCTACACGCGCGCACTGAACAGACGCCTCCCTCAACAGCGACGCACGGTTCACCAAACTTTAGTCCGTAACATGTAACGGTAACGTACAAAAACAATTTATTCCACCAAAGTGTTTTCGTTGAATAATTGGCGTGAAAGCTTTTCACGGAGTTTGTTAAATAAAGAATAACGAGAAAAGTTTGTTCTGAAGATTTTTTGTTAGTGAAGTGTTTCGGAAACACAATTTGAATATGTTGTTGTGTCAAAAAGTGAAAAGTATTTTCAACTTTTAGGTAAGTGCGAAAGCGACGAATTTATTTCGTTACTTACTAATAGCGTAAGTACAATTAGCATTTTTATTTTATTTTATTTTATAAAACTTTATTGCACAAAACGTACAAATGGCGGGCCTAATGCCTCGCAGCATTCTCTACCGGCCAACCATAGGGTAAACAGAGAGCTCGAAACGGGTGCACTAGAAGCAATGAGATTTGGGACGACCGTAAATACAATCATTCTGTCACTAATTTTATACCTTATATATAATACTTAGTACGAGTATTTATGTGAGTAATGTACAAGGTATTGCAGCTTTCATCAGATTATGAAGAATGAGGTGCTGCAGATTGCAGTAGCTTATTTTTTTTTCGCCCCTAACGAGGGCGTTTGGAAGACAAAAAAATATTATTTCCTTGTACCACTATGCTCCTTTGTAACAGTAGAGAGGTATGAGACAGTTTGCAATAGGTTGACATTCTTTCTTCCCGACTACCTCATTAGCCAAGACGTTATTCTCTTCAACCCATTATTGAACGGGCTGCTAGATGAACCTTTAAGAGATTTTTTAGACTGTTGATGTTCCTAACAAAGACTATTGAATGCCGAGCTAGCTCTAGCAAATGTTAAGTTTTTTCGCTGTTTTATTTTTAAATGTAATAATAATACACTGATCTCATTTTTACGGCTCTATAATAACAGGGAAAAAACGGAACCCATATAGGATCACTTTGTTTTTCAATACAATCCCCTTTATTTTGGGAACGCATAAGAATATTAAATGGAAATTAAAATCACATTCTCAGTTCTACGGCAGTGCGGCTGCAAAATCCTTTGTACATAATGGACGACAATTCATATAACGTTTATTACTAAAATAAAAATATAATTTGGAGGGTTGGGTATGCATATTATTTTAATGTATAGCTACTTATGATATATTAGTAAAAATCCGAACGTCTCCTAAAGTTGGATTAACACGAACATTATTCTTTACATGGTTCAAAATAACATATTGTATATATATATATATATAATGGGTTATAGAAATAACCAAAATACTGAAACGGGGTTGTTACCGCGATACTTATTTTTGCTGAATTGTCCGATAATCCGATCCAATTGCATGGGCAATGATCAGTGATAATATCCTACATTGAATATAGATATTTTATTTTCATTTTCACGGAACAACTGATGAATCTTGAACAAACAACTGTTTGAATCTTTGATGTTTTGCGGGTGGTTAGGTGAAGTTTTCATATTATTCTTCCTACGATTCTGTCGATCACTACCGGAACTCACTTGAAAGTTACGATAGTACGAACTTAGAGTGTCCTCGCGTTTAGTGTCACTATTAGCACGCTCATTTTTGCACATTTTGTTCACTGGATTCCACGCAATAGGTAATTTCAAGCCGTCATCCCGATTAAAATTCCTGTACTTAGAAATGTCAATGTCTTCTTTTACCATGCGACTGGGTCGAAATATCGAACAATTCAGCTAAAATAAGTATCGCGGTAAGAACCCCAATTATGTATTTTGAGTAATTGTGTGTGACCGCGAAAGTTTAAAACAGCTTAAAAAATTCAATTTGGTAAAAATCATTGTGGATAGACCAGGTTAATGATTTAATAAATTGATTGGAAGTAGATACGTACAAAATTTCAATTTGATAGAAATCATTGTGAATAGACCAGGTTAATGATTTAATAAATAAATTGAAAGTAGTTTACGTACAACAAAACGTTTTTCAGTAAACGTCAAGTTTAATTTGTTAATTAAGGGTGTGGCAAACAAGTGGCAAACGAATTTGTTTCCGGCAGCCGAACTATTCAAATTACGACCTTTTAAAATTAGTCACTTTATAAAATTTAATTTCTCTGATGAGAAAGCGAAATTTACTTGTCTCATATGTAATGAGAAACTATCTATTGATCAAATAAAAAAACAGCTTGTTAAATGTTGAAAGGTTGTGGGTTGTTTGAGGTATAAGTATGATGTAGTATGTATATGGAATCTAAACCACGGAACGTGACACTGCATGTACATTTTGACTGCGGACTTTAGGTCAACATCAACAACAATATCAACAGCCACAAAAAGCCCACTGCTACACATGGGTCTTCCCATATTGGGGGGGTATTTGCTTTATCCACCACGCTTGGCACGCAAAGTGTTCACAAGCAACGCTGCTGCCCATACCTTAGATCTATCTCTAGGTCTTTACGCCTAGAAATGGCGTTTTGTGTAGATTTTATGATACCTAAATGGTCGTTGTCCCTTTGTCGCCTCTAAAGGCGACAAAGGGACTCGAGGGTTACAAGTATATTGCAATTTTAGGCGAAGGACTAAGAATTGGTCACTATGATGGATGATACACAAGTTTTTCAAATGACCCTCGATTGTTTGTCAGACGTGACGTAAATTACCTTTTTTACATCTTTTTTACATCTGATATAGGCGTGATATGAGTAAATATGTAAATGCACTGTAACTGTACATGTTTATACTTTAAACTTGCACTAAGGCGATAGAGAGCTAAGAATAGATTTTGGCTGAACCTGAACGTAGCTTAATCCATATTATAAAGTGTAATCTACAAAGTTCCTTCACAATTCCAATGTTATGCGAGTTTATTCAAAACTGGGGCCTTTATTCCGTGGAAAACTGTTTAACTCGAAACTTTCTCCGATACATTCTGCTATTCTTGTTTAACTCTGCTATCAATGGGTATATGTACGTACAGTCGGTTGAAGCACATAAGGTACCAGGGGTACTCCAAAAGAACTGAATTGTTTTTGTTCTCAGCAATATTTTTTTCTTGGCATGAATATGTATTAGTAGAAAATTACTTGTTTTATTAGTTTAAATTTTATTTTGTGTTAACTAGGGATAAAAACAATTCAGTTCTTTTGGAGTACCCCTTGTACCTTATATGCTACAATCGACTGTACATTGATTACTGAACATGTAAGTTTTGTTTAGATTTTCGATACTAGCTAGCTGAATCTACGCACATCAAATTACATTACAACTGCTGGATGTAGGCCTCCCCTAGGGTAAAGGCACGATCTACCATTTTGGGTTTCTAATCACTACCAGCCGCATTTTTCAAGATGAGGTGTATCCTTCAACGACCTCAACAGTGGCGCCAATTCACAAAAAAGTTTTCTCTTTATAGAAACAATCTATCAGAATATCCGTTAATTAGAACCTACAGACTCAATGAAATATTCGCTGCACTTAAAATTATGGAAAAAAGTACTCAAAAACGGCTTAGCTTTATAAAGTCTAGAGTCTTTGCAAAAAGAGAATACCTACCTAGGCATGCGTGGCATTTGAGGGGCCGCCATTTGCCCAATGAACCCAAATCGCCTTAAATTGTAGTAGACACATTCATGAAACCTTAAAGCGGGTGTGGCCGTGAACGACCTCGACAGTGGCACCACCTCACAAAAAAAAAACATTTCCTTTTTTGCAAGCAATTTTTTTTAATTTCTGTTTCCTTATTTTTTGTATTATTCTTAAGTAAAATTAGAACCTGCAAACATTTGCTGATAATAATTATTAGATAAGAAATATTTGCTACAATTAAAGTAATGGCTACAAGTGCCTTAAAACGGCCACTTTGGCAAATTTTAATTATTATATTAAAATTTGCCGTTTAGAATAGCATCACCCCATTTCTTTCCCTTGGGAGTCGTAAGAGGCGTCTAAGGGACTCGAGGGTGTGTATTGCAATTTTACACAATTTTCCGGATGACCCTCAAATATTTGTCAGACGTGGCGTAAATGTCCGTTTTTCACAGCTGTTTGCCCTCTGCCTATCCCACAAGGAATTATAGGCGCGATATGTGTATGTAACTTCAATAACAGCGAATATATAATTGAGTTTGTAGGTTTTAATTTTACATAAGGATAATACTAAAACTGTTTGATTGTTTAAAGAGATTTTTTTTTTGTGAAGTGGCGCCACTGTCGAGGTCATTCACGAGTACACTCACCTTAATTCATCTTTGCCACACGCCCACGATCTGAACGAGCCTTACGTGATATATTAGCTGTACTAAAAGACATTCCACAAGACGCTACGGCTTGCGATTTGTGAAGAATCTAAAGTCTGAACTTGACTTTAAATAAAGCCTGCAAAACTTATATAATAGACACTATATCTAGAGGTGCAAAATTGTACTATCTGATTTTAAAACTCTTTATGCGATTTTTCAGCCTGAGCGCAATTTGAAATCTGGACCAACGGGTCTTAAAAGAATTTCCCGCATTTCTATAATGAATGAATTATTCATACAACCGTTTGTTGATTCTTAGCATTGGGTGCCTATATTTTTGGCAGTTCCAATTCTATTCATCTACAAGTCTTTATTTAGAGACCGTGAACAAATGCTTTTAGGCTAAGTGAAAATACTTTTCTGACCATGACTTTACGCTGTCATGCATGCCTGATGCCTGATGTAAGAAAATGAAGGTTCTTTTTTTTGACTTATTTATCAAATTTAAAAGTTAATTTAATTGTAACAGAATGTAATCGTACTTTGGGGAACACCTCAAGATACATATTATAACATAATAATTACTTTTTTGGATTCGCTTAAATTTGAGCATCAAGAGGTTGTGAATTTGGTGGTAGCAGTAGGTGCTGTCACAGCTTTTAAGAAACGTTTTTTTGTATTGATAACTAAAAATTGATGTTGACATAATAACACCTTGTTCTTGATCAAATTACTTTGAATAACCAGAATGTGTTGGACTCTTGAATGGGTGGGTAGGTTGCGGTGTTAACCGCGAGTGTACTCGTGAACGGCGTGAATATTCATTGTTATTAAAGTTATGGCAATTAATACCAAAAGTGGTAGTTTTTAGGTATTTACAGCGAATATTTCATTGAGTTTGTAGGTTCAAAATTTTACATAAGGATACTACTAAAAACTTGAGCAATGGACATTCTGATAGATATAGTATAAAGAGGTTTTTTTGTGGAGTGGCGCCACTGTCAATTTCGTTCACGGGTACATTCGTTTTAATAATGGTACCTCCACTTTTGTTAAAATTTAACACTACTGTTAATTATTCAGGAAGCAGCTGCTGGAATGTATAATTTTCAAACTGTGACGTTGAGAATCAGAAAGCATTGGTCTCTATTCGGGGAATAAATTCTCGTTAACTTACCTTAAATTAGCGCGTCACTTTCCTTTAGAAAAGGATATGAGATTGAATACCAAATTTATAAAACACTCCCCGTGTTAGGTATACAGTTTTTGAAAACTTGCAATATTTACAACATCCTGCCCACCCTAAAAAAAAATTGCAAGTTTAAAAAAATAATAAGAGATATCGAATAAGTCCTGTAATTATTTTAAATGTCTATGAATTCTTCGCCATTTCTAGTCAATTTAGTAGGCATTGTTTTCATCGTTACCTTAATTTGACAGATGATGCCTATTTTTCGTCAAATCATGAAACATGACATGCATTGAATCCTATCCTTTTATAAAACTATTTGACACAAAGTGAGCAGGTAAATTGAGACAATGTATTTACCGACTGGAGGCTATTAGATAACTTGGCAGCTTAGAATTATGACTATACCCGAAAATCTGCCACAACATAGTGTTCATATTATGAACAATGTAAGTAGACGAAACACGAGCTTAGAAAATAGCTAGAATTAACTTTACCTTGACGTAGTTGTACATAATTGTTGTTAGCCAGTGCAAGGTAAAGGATTTTGTTTGTCATTTTAGTCCTTTTCTTTTTTATGTGAATACAATAAATTTTATTATTTTTCGTTCGAGTGAAATATTTTTAAAAGTTTTTGGTGGTTATATTGTTTTTAATTAAAACTCCAGAATATCTTGTGAAGAACATAATATGCATCAATGGGGTACCCTAGGAGTTCATCACTAACAACAACAACATTTGTATCCCGATTGATATATTATACATAGCATTACAAAGCGGTGTACCGTATTTACTAAGATCATTAATTTTCATGATCATGACATTTGCAAAGTCATAACTGGATCTCGTGGCAATCCGCATTGTGCAAGAATGGAGTCCAGATGGACTATTGATGCAAATCTGCACATTGTGCAAATATAGAGACAGAATTTTGCATACACGTGCCGCATATTTTTGTGTGTTTACCCATATGTGGATTGCAGCTCGGCCTATAGAACTCTCGGCTCTGCTGTGCAAACAACAGACGGAGTTGATCATGTATTGTCCAATATAAATATTCGTAGATTTTCACTACTTCCTTGTATTTTGGTATTTGAAATTCTATTCAAAGCTTGTAACTATTGTAATACATTTTTGAGTTTTCACACAAAAAATATATTAAACGGATTTGAGACGTGTTTATTTTGTATTTAAGAATTCGTTTTGAACTATTTACAGAGTTCGTGGTCACGGATAACTTAGTTGTTTAGAGTTTAAATTATTGTTGTCTAACCGCCTTCTTGATGTACTATTAAATTGCCTACTCCGTATCTTGTGTCTCCGGTCTTGCAGTATGTTGGATCTGGCTCTTCGGTGGTGTAAATTAGTTGAGTCCAAGTTGGTGAGAGTCACCATCTAGTTGAAAATCAGATGGTTTTGAATTTCTATAGTTACTGTACTTCCTCTCTTCGCGAACGCGAACGCGAATCTGACATAATGCGACAACAAACTCTGTAAAGAGCTCGAAACGTGTTATTCGTGGAATTACATACATACATACATAAATCACGCCTATATCCCTTACGGGTTGGCAGAGCGTTAACGGCCGTTCAACGTATATTAACACCACGTCTGACAAAAGTTTGAGTTTGAATAACTGTATCTCTATAGTGACAGGTTGTCAGCCTGTCGCCTAAAATTGCAATACAGACCCTCGAGTCCCTTACAGTACATTCGTGGAATTGTAAGCCAAAAATGAACAAAACTTAATTCCGTTTAAAATTGTAATTTAAAAAATTTTTGGAGAGCGTTAAATCACCATCAAATTGATATAGTTATTCAGTTTAACAATTCTAACATTGAATATTATTTAAAATGTTGAAAGAACTCTTGTATTTTCGGTCAATATCATGTTGTAAGTATTGGATTTTATAAATGCCTAAGTTAAGTAGTTTAATTCTGGATACTTATAAATATCATCTTCGCTGCATATTCTTAACGCACAGTAAAACATGCGGTTACGGTGCGTTAAAAATAAGCAACAACTGACGATAAGTAGGCTGTCGCCTACGTTGTTAATCTTACTATCTAGTGTCTGGAAATCCTGTATTAATCGGTCTGTATAAATTGGTAATAAGAGGCGCTGCTAATACTACCCAATCCTTAACAAATAGCTCTTTGCTTTTCCGTTGTAGAGAACAAAGTAATCCATCGGTATGATTGCGTAATATACCTACCTTACTGTAATATATATCTATAGACAGGCAGGCATGCTGGTGAATTGTTTCAGAAGCCAAATTGGATGCAATGAACTGTGATGTTCAATCAAAAAGAGGCGCAAAACAAGCATGCATAATTTTAAAAGTTGCGAACGTAAATTAAAAAACTCTCCATAAATATACAAAACAAAGTAAACACATATCACGCTTATAATCCTTTGCGGGGATGCAGAACGTAAACAGCCGCAAAAAAATGGAAATTCACGCCACGTTTGACAATAATTGAGGGTTGTTGGGAAATTGTGTATCGCCATGGATACAGGTTGTCAGCCCATTGCCTAAAATTGCAATACACTTCCTCCTCGTCCCTTAGTCACCTTTTACGATTTGGACGGGTAGAAAATGGGGTGATGCTATTCTATGCTGGCTTCAAACGGCAAAATAAAGTAAAAGCGGCATTCTTAAAAATAGTTAGAGCATGGTAAAAGTAACAGTTATTACAAATACAATTACAAATCATTTACTTTTCAACACAACAATACACAGAAATCAAAATATAAGCACAACATTAAAAAAGGGAACACATACAAAGTAGGTAATATTTTTACAGTCTATGGTGTGGAAAAATAGTATAGTCAGAGCGTAATGCTAATTTTAAACACTTCTTCTTCAAATTTAAGAGTCAAACTCTTGTCGGTGGAGTAACTTCCAATCTTCTCTCCTCTCCGCCAGTGACTTGACCTCTTGATACGACACGACATTGACTTTTTCCTTTATCTGGGTAAAGTAAGTGCGTCTAGGTCTACCTCTGCCTCTCTTTACTTCCACCGTGCCTTAAATAATGTTCAATTTTAAACACAGCCTTAGTAAAAAAAGGCAGATTAAACACTTATTACGGCATGATGGCCTAATTAAAATAACAATTGAAGGGAATTGAAAGTATAAGAGGGAAAATGTGACCTAAAGGTGAGCTTGAACTTTAGTTAGACGAGAAAATATAGATTAAATTAACGAAAACATTGGAGTCTTGTCGTTAATAGGTGTTGTTTAATTGTAGTGCATTGTTGAGTCGATTAAATAGTTAAATAGTCAAAATAATATTAAATGTCAAGGGCAAGACTGAATAAACAAGAATTATAATTACTCCACCGAAAATATCGCGGCGCTCTTATTCAACGACCCGATGAACCCTGGTATCAGAGTTTTTAAACTGCCTACTACTAGTAGTAGTAGGCCTTTGACATGGTTGTGTAACGACCGCCGTCTAAGTAATCGTAGAAGACTAAGACAGCAACCAGGATGGCTTAACGTGCCCGAAGCACGGAACCATCCTTCTTTTCGGACAATTAGGTGGTCAGCCTGCAATGTCCTAACCAGACTGGGAACAAATTAACAAAGTGATAAATATCAACTTTGTGAGTGCCCCACCGAGAATCAATCTTGGAACCTTTGCGTCGCAGGCAGTCGCACTAACACTGCGCCACATCGGCCGTCACTCTTATGTAAATTAATGATGATTAATCGTAATACAAAGTCTAAAGGTTGAATTTACGGTTCTTAATGATTGGTCGGGTATGATCTCGCGGGCAACAACTACTTAGGTACTTAAAAAAAACAATAGACTATCTTCCAGATGCAATCAATAGACTATCTTCCAGATGCAATCAATAGACTATCTTCCAGATGCCTATAAAGCCAATTATTGGATAACATGGTGCAACTTGCTGTGTGATGCCGGCCTAGAATAGAATCACGCATTTCTTACACATGAGTATCGTAAGAGGCGACTACGGGACTCGAGGGTTAGATGTGTTTTAGGCGATGGGCTGACAAACTGTCACTATAGTGATACACAGTTATCTGATTGACCCTCAAACTTTTGTCAGACGTGGTGTTGATGTCCGTTTTACGGTCGTTGACGGTCTGCCTACCCCGTAAGGGAAATAGGCGTGACATATGTATGTATGGTGCAATAAGTAGGTTCAATTTAACAGGTGGGTTCTGAAGTTGATACGACATACCTTGTCAGCATCCTTCAGTAAAAAGGATTATCTCAATAAAAACTCGTAAGGACCCCATAAATATCCAACGATGGATGAGATTTCAGGATTAGGATTACAAAAAAGGTCAAACCTAAAGCATGCTTTTAGTACCTCTGCAACCTTTTTTATTATGGCAAGTTTTATCAATTCTATGGGTATAACTAGACTATAGACAACTGCTTCTATTGAGCAGAATATACATACAAACCTTATAACGTTGGAATCGGTTCCAAGTTCTTTAAATTAATTTCAAAGACAACAGAGAGTAACTCTGGCAGAACGCCGTCTTTTAGTAACTTGAGTGATTCTATCTTGCCAAAACATAATATAAACAATAAAATTAATATTTGTAATACAACCAAAATTCAAAATAGCCGTGTTTTGAATATTGTACACCAAAATATTCAAGGCATAATTAGCAAAGAGTTAGAAATTGAACTTTTCATGAACTGTAATAATATTGATATTCTATGTATAACTGAACATTGGCTTAGAGATTATCAGTTAATGTTCAGTTTTAGTAATCACCAGGTGGCAAGTTCGTTCAACAGATCAACAGCAATACGCGGTGGATCGTTGATACTACTTAAAAACGAGTTAAAATATAAAGAACGGCCTGATATCGTAAGCCTCTCAGTTGAGCGAACTATTGAAATAGCCTGCGTAGAACTTGAAGATCTTGTTATAATGAGCGTATACAGCCCACCTGATGCTAAATATGAACTCTTTGAAAAAGTTATGGATGTAGCTTTAGATAAAGCAACAAAATCCAATAAAGGGATTATTGTATGTGGAGATTTCAATATAAATATTCTTGAAAATTCTAATATCAGTAATAGGTTTCTATCATTATTTTTATGTTACAACCTAGTGAATCTTATTTCGGTGCCAACGAGAATCACACCTACCTCAGCCAGGTGCATAGATAATATCTTTACCAACATTAAACCTGAAGATGCGGCTGTCATAAATAAATTAAGCTCCGACCATACGGGTCAATTAGCTTCTTTCAAAATTAACATTGAGCAGGCACCTAAACAAGATATTACGTGTGTACCGGTAAATGAAAGTAGGCTAAATCGATATAGAGAAAATATTTTGCAAAAATTACCTGAATTGCCATATAACGAAAATCCAAATAAATTATATAACGCAGTATTTAGTCTTGCCAAAAAAGAATATGACAATGTATTTAAATCTAAGAAAATTAAAGTTAACACAAAATTATCATTTAGTGACTGGGCCACAGTTGGAATTCATAGAAGCAGGCAGAAGTTATACGATCTGTATGAAGAAAGAACATATAATCAATCAAAAACTTTTACTGATTATGTAAAACGTTACTCTAAAACTTTTAGAAACGTTTGTGCAATAGCTAAATCTAACTTCATCAAAAATAATATAAAGAATAGCACAAACGTAATCAAAACCACTTGGAAATTTGTAAATAATGAAACTGGAAAATCTAAACGTCGTAATGAAAATTATAAACTTATGATAAACGATGAAATTAAAAATACTAATTTGGAAGTAGCTTCTGCTTTTGAACAATTTTTTACTGATATTCCAGTTTTGACTACCAAATCGTTAAACTCATGCCCTATTCTCGCTGAATCTATTCTAAAAGATAATGTAAACCATTGTGATAAATATTTTAAATTTTCTCACGTTAGTAACATTGAAATAATAAAAGTATTTAAAAGTTTACAAATGAAAAATACTTCAGATCTCCACGGCCTCTCTGTTAAAATTATTAGTTCCATAATCGATTGCATTTCTCCATACCTAGCATGTATTTTTAATGACTGTGTAGACAGTGGCGTGTTTCCTGACTTGATGAAGCATAGTAAAGTTATTCCCTTGTTTAAAGCTGGTAGTACTACTGACCCTACTAATTTCAGACCTATATCAATACTACCAACACTAAGTAAAATTTTTGAAAAAGTTATTTTAAATCAATTGCAAGGACATTTTTATCGTAATAACTTAATGCACCTGCAGCAATTTGGTTTCACACGTGGTCGCTCTACTACTGATGCAGGTGTGGATCTCATCAATCATATAATCGAAGCCTGGGAGGAATCTCATGATGCAGTAGGTGTGTTTTGTGATTTGTCCAAGGCGTTTGATTGTGTCCATCATGATACTCTGGTCAGGAAGCTACATCACTACGGCGTTAAAGACCACGCTCTTAGTCTTTTGGAATCATATCTTAACAATAGAATCCAAAAGGTCGATGTCAACGGTGAAAGATCATCTGGATCAAAGATAAGAATGGGCGTTCCGCAGGGTTCGATTCTTGGTCCTTTTTTGTTTCTTGTATATATTAATGATCTACCATATCTAGTTAAAGAAAAACATGATATAGTTTTGTTCGCGGACGATACCTCTCTACTTTTCAGAGTAAAGAGGCAACAACTCAACTATGATGACGTGAACAAAGCTATTACCGATGTAGTGCAATGGTTTACAGTAAATAACCTACTATTGAATGAAAAGAAAACTAAATGTATCAAATTTGTATTACCAAATGTTAAACCAAGCTCTACAATTATTAAGGTAAAGGATGAAAAGTTGGACCTTGCGGACTCAACTGTATTTTTAGGCATAACTTTGGACGCCTCGCTCCAATGGGGGCCACATATTGAGAAATTGTCGAAGAGACTGAGTTCAGCAGCATACGCAGTTAAAAAAATAAGACATCTCACTGATGTAGACACTGCAAGACTAGTTTACTTTAGCTACTTCCATAGCTTAATGTCTTATGGCTTACTATTATGGGGCCATGCTGCGGATGTGAACAATATATTTGTTTTGCAGAAACGGGCTGTTCGTTCAATTTATAAATTGGGACCTCGAGTCTCCTTGAGACAGAAATTTAAAGAAATCAACATATTGACATTTGTGTCACAGTACATATACGAAAATCTAGTGTACGTAAAAATAAATATAGATTCTTTTAAGAAAAATTGTGACAGGCATAATTTTAACACTAGAAATAAGGAGCAACTTGCTGTGCACATGAGCAGGCTTAGTAAAGTAAGCAAAACTTTTAAGGGCAATTGTATACGCTTTTATAACAAACTTCCTAAAGATATTCAAGACTTACCCTTAAATAAATTTAAACCAGTAATTAAACAAAAATTGTACAAGAAAGGCTATTATGAAATATCAGACTATATGCAAGATAAATCTCCATGGGTTTAATTCAAATGTATAAAGTAAATATTTTATTAGACGAAACAAGTAGATTTATCTACTGCAATTTTTTGTTATTATTATATATTTTTTTTATGTAGCCATTTTTGGGCTATACATATATATTATTCGTTGTTTCCAAAATTAGCTAGGGCAGTTTAGGGCCTAGAAAGATTGTTAATTTAGAGTAGGAGCACTTCTGGGCAGGTTTTTTGGGGGGTTTTTCCTGTTCAGGGGGTCCGGTTAATTATACGCATGTTAATAACACGCTTTGGAAATCTTGACTAAAATTTGAAACAAATGTCGTTTACAAATGGTGGTGGCGTAAAGTTACGTGCTGTGTGATTAACCTGGCCAGCCCCGAGGCAGTGCCTTTATTTTTATTTTTATTTTTTTATCCCGCCCGAGCCGGTTTTCTATTAGGACAATACAAAATTGTTATAAAAAGAAGAAGATTGCGTTATGCAAATTTCTTTTTTTTACAATGACCGATCATGACGTCAATAAGTGATAATGCTATCCTACATTGAATAAAGTTATTTCATTTTCATTTTCATTTTCATTTTCATAAATAACTTCCCGGCTTATTCATTTTTTTTACATGTTTCAGTGTGACAGGTAGGTTTAGGGAGTGTTATCTATCTCTTCACCCTGAGTTTTTTGGATGCCAGAACATCAGCTATAAGATAAACAACTCAAAACGGGCTTTGTATCAACTTTGAAAATATTTAATTAATTTTGACAAAAACACTTCTACTCGTTTCACAGTTTTATTGCGGGGTAACCCGACCGTGCTTTTTATCAAAATTGATTAAACATAGAGTTTCACCAAGCGCCAACAATCGCAAGTACCTACTTATTAACTATATTTGAAAATGATTCTAGATACGAGTAATAGTTATAGATGCAATTATGGAAACGTTATTCTGTAGTATAAGCAGGAAAGATGATTAATAAGTAAATATCATGGACATTTCACGCAGCGCCATCTAGCTTGAAACTAAGCAAAGCTTGTACTGTGGGAACTAGATAGCTGATATCAAACATAAATCCTTTTTTTGTAAATAAATACATACAATGCATAGAAAACACCCAGCCTTAACACAAATATTTCAAATACTTGTGTTTTGTGGGGAACGAACCCAAGACACTCGGCGTAGCAGGCAGGAGTACTGTCCATTACGACATTGAGCCAGTCATTCCGTAGGTAGTCCTACTTGGTTCAAATTGTTTTGCTTTATTTACTAAATATTAGGGTTGCTACACACATAGGCAAGTCGGCACTGTCGGTTCGGCAGCATTTGTCGATCAACAAAGCCGACCCGAAGTAATCACTGCACTTGTTCGGCTTTATTCGGCTTGTGCCGATCGGGTAGTTCATTCGAGTAAACGCATCATTCGATTCGGCAACTGCCGAACGGTATTTGTGGAACGAACATTATGATTATGATATGATTCCCGAACATTATCTGCATATATTCGATTTTACCGCCCGGCTGTGCCGATTAATGCCGGCCCGATTATGTGTGTAGCAACCCTTATTAAATTTATATTATTAAAAATATTAAAGTCGAAATCTAGAGACTTGCAATATATTTATGACGAAGGCATAACAATAATTCGATCAACCACTTACTTAGGTACCAACTAATTGTAACTTTCCATTTTATTTATTATTCTTAAGTTATTGGTAACTTTAAATTATTTCAATTATATTAATTAAAAGATTCTATTGCGATTTGAGTTCTTGTTCATCGTTTTGGTTCTTTTAGTTGGATTTCTGTTTTATTCTTTTTCATTTATGATTTTGACCAAGTCGAATAGTTAAAGAAAAAAGTCTCAATTACCTAAAAAATATTTAATAAATTATATAATGGTATATTTAAATTTAAGGTCCTCCCGGACCTAAGTCGGCGACTGTATCCGACATTTAGATACATCCGAACTTGTCGTCGGTTGTCGTCGGATGTCGTCGGTTGTATACGGTTGTCGTCGGATGTCGTCGGTTGTTGTCGGTAGTCGTCGGTTCTTGAAAAACACGTGTTGCCAGCACAGAAACAAGAAAGGGAAAAAATCATTTTGGCTATTCGACACTAAATACCATTAAAATAACTTCTAAACACATACTCTACAATCTTCACTATCGACTCACAAATACAAAAAAATATTCTTTAAACGTATCAACTTTTTCAGTAAAGCTTATATTTTTTGCTTTCTTTGACAATAATACACAATGAGCATTTACTCATTTATGATTTTAATGTTGTCTTTATAAAAAAATCATTTAAATCGTGTTTAAAACCAATTCTTTGTGCTGCTACCTTTGATCAAAATTTGTAAACAATCCTTTATAAATATATCTAGTATCAGACAGATTAAATTGTGCTGCTAACACTACGTTTGACGGTAAGTTGATGACTTGTACATAGTGATGTGTATTATAAGAAAAGATAAAATATAACAGATACTATAACACTGGCCACCAAGATAACTGTATCAATTTGAAATCTTAAATTTAAAGACCGACTCACACTGGATGCGTGTGCAACAGTGTACGTTACAGTAGAGGAAGTATCTACTATGTTGTACTGAAAGTGTGATAAATGTATTTGCACATGTATTTATATATATTTATCTCTTTATCAATGTGAAGTCCTTCCGTAACCAAACATTTAGCCCCTCTGACACAATTTTGTGGTAATAATTCTGGTCCAAAATTACTGATGACAATAGTTAAATGCAACCGCACTACACACCGCATCGCTGTGCCGTAAGCATATGTCATATATGACACATCACGCATCACATCAGCTTAATAGCAGTTCACTGCTGAACGTAAGTGCCATACGGATATGCCATAAGGCACGATATCCCGTTTCCGCCATCAAGTCGGAAGTCTTTAAGTCTTCGGTATATTTGCTTGGAGAACGTCCCGCCGCTACGCTTGCTGAGGCATGGGATCCACCCAAAAACCGGCTTACTCTACCATACATCGGCATCAACAGATGTGACCAAGACCACTGCCGCACTACCAGATCAAACATGTTTGCCATATTAACTGTCCAATACCGCAACATCGTGTGGTACGCGTGAAGCCAATCGTGTCATCTTTCCCATGCCCTTAAACCCACTGTTCACATACCTACTTAACATATTCTTTTGCAACATTTCATTCAATCGAAGATTTTATTTCACGAAATGTTAAAGTCTGCAAGTTTGCATTGTTGCAAATTATATTCTCTATCATTTACATATCAAATGTTTAACTTAAACTTGATAAAGAGTATAGGTCAGGGAAAAGTAATTTATTTCTATCGACTGATAACGCCTCGGCGTATATTGTGTGAGAGCCAGTGTGTGACTGATAATTGTTAACATAAATGTAATTGCGCAATCCTGATGCTGTGCTGTATGTTATTTTTTTGCTGCAACGTATAATCGCACGCACGCGTTTTGCTCGTTCAATTGGTCTGCTTCAGTCTTTAAACAAACTAACTGACTGATGGATACAAAAACTTCATTGAAAGCTTCATGGAAATAGTTCCATCATGGATCATTGTCTAGTTCTCTATGGGATTATAGTTGTACTTTTTAACAAAAAACTAAACCACCTTCAAGAATAAAATCACCAATAAACCATAAAATACTGAAAATGAATTTTCATGGGATATCTATCCCAATTTTTTTTCTAGTTACCTAATAACTTTATTATTTATTTATTCACTATATTAACTATTTAACTTCATTATATTATCCACACTAATATTATAAATGCGAAAGTAACTCTGTCTGTCTGTCTGTCTGTCTGCTACGCTTTCACGGCCAAACCGCTGAACCGAACTTCATGAAACTTGGCACAGAGATTGCTAGCATACCGAGAACGGACATGGGCTACTTTTTATTACCATTTGAGGGTCTGGAGTATAGATGTAGACCACCAGGTGTACCACCAGGAGCCCAGCTAAGCTATTAGAGATACAGGCATGGTTCCAAAGCAAAAGTGGTTCACTATGATGGGCCGCTTTTTTTCACAAGGACATTGGGGCTCATAAGTACCTTATGTAGACCACCAGGTCTGAAAATGAAAATGAAAAATGAAAATGAAATGAAAATGAAATAACTTTATTCAATGTAGGATAGCATTATCACTTATTGACGTCATGATCGGTCATTGAAAAAAAAGAAATTTGCATAACGCAATTTTCTTCTCTTTATAACAATTTTGTATTGTCCTAATAGAAAACCGGCTCGGGCGGGATAAAAAAATAAAAATAAAGGCACTGCCTCGGGGCTGGCCAGGTTAATTACACAGCACGTAACTTTACGCCACCACCATTCTACCATCAGCAGCCCCCCTAAACTATTGGAGATACAGAAATGGTTCCAAAACAAAAGTTGTTCAGTATGATGGGCCGCTTCTTTTCAAAAGGACATTGGGGATCTGGAGTACCTTATGTAGACCACCAGGTGTGCCACTAGGAGCCCAGCTAAACTATTAGAGATACAGGCATGGTTCCAAAACAAAAGTTGTTCAGTATGATGGGCCGCTTTATTTACACAAGGAGATTGGGGATCTGGAGTATCTTATGTAGACCACCAGGTCTATCAGCAGGAGCCCACCTAAACTATTGGAGATACAGAAATGGTTCCAGAACAAAAGATGTTCAGTTTGATGGGAATAAGTTGAGAAAGGACATTGCCTTCTTTACCGAGGACAGAAAAACAAAAAATGTGGTATAGAAGTATAAAAATGTATTACAGTAACTTAAGTTACCTTCTTATCTGTTTTATCTACTTATGCTGACCATTTTAGTGTGCTCAAATCGGCACCTTTTGGAGTAAGTACTCTGTTATCTACTGACTTTTGTCAGGGGGGTCTCACTCCACGGTTTAGGTATGTTCCGCCGGCGGGTCCCCTACGGGGACTAATCTCCGCGGGTTGTCACTTGTCGTCGCCAGACCGCCAGTGTGCCGCTAGCCGCCGCACTGTTCGCACGCACGTGCTGCTCGCGCGCACACTTACTTGATTTTTTTCTGTGTTTTAGTACGTTTATTCGTTAAAAAATCGATCGAGTCGTTGACTCGGTGTCCCACTCGATACAAAGAACAGTTAGACGCAAGAATAATTAATTGTTTTTCTATATAAACAGTAGTCATTAATAATTTCGTTTAGGTTTATAAATATTTACAAATCTTACAATTCCTTTCGTAGATTAAGTGAACAAATAAGATATTTTAGCAAAATCAATAACAAAAAATCTTCGTGCACGAATAACATGATGACAAGTTACAACCCTTGGAGTTCGCCGGCGGCTCAGTCATAAAACTGCGATGCGCAAGGGAGATTGAGCGTTCGCGCGCGTTCATAAGTTTCAATTTTGTTTGTGAGCGGTTGGGTACACCGAGCGTAGGTATTAATTTATACCTAAACATGTAATTTCTTAGGGAGTGATTCTTCTGTACGTTAGTACTATTATACATTCAATGCTTTTGTATTCAATGGTTATAAATATTGATCTCTCAGTCCGGATAGCAAATTTTGAATTATCCCTTTAACAACAGAAGCAAGCAAGTCATTTTTAAACAGTAGAGATAAGAACTGTTCTAATATCACTGTCACACTTACTATGAATACACATACCTACTTTAGAACTTCTGCCTAAAAAAACTATTTAACGCGGACGAAGTCGTGGGTAAAAGCTAGTTATAAATAAAATTGGCCTAGTATGATGCATCTCTGAGGAGGGTTAAGGAGGGCAAGCGGAGACTTCATATTAACTTATTTAAATATAAACAAGCCTAATTTTTAAAACTTGATTCATTGTGCCGTGTGATGCCGGCTTAGAATAGCATCACCCCATATCTTTCCCGTGGGAGTCGTAAGATGCGACTAAGGGACTCGAGGGTGTGTATTGAAATTTTAGGCGATAGGCTGACAACCTGTCACTATAGCGATACACAATATTCCGAATAACCCTCAAACATTTGTCAGACGTGGTGTAAATGGCCGTTTTTGCGGCTGTTTACGCTCTGCCTACCCCGCAAGGGATTATAGGCGTGATATGTGTGTGTGTGTGTGTGTGATTCATTGAAATGGACTCAGTAGCCAAGCTGAACGTTATGGCCTTTATTCGGGATAACAATTTTCTTTACTTGCCTTATATTAGCGCTGTCACTTTTTTTCAAATACTTAGGTTTAGAAACGGATTGGAGATATGTAAGTCTTGTCATGAAATGCGCGTAATCTGTCAAAATGAGGCGACGATAAAACAATGGTGGCTAAATTTACTAGAAATGGCGTTGAAGCCATTGAAGTTTTTAAACATGATAGGACTAGGATATCTCATATCCTTCTCCATACCTATTTGACAGAAAGAGGCAGCGCTAATATAAGGTAAGTAAGGAGGATACCTACACTCACCATTAGGTGGCAACGGGTTAAAAGAGAAGAAGAAGATGAATAGAATTGTTATTCTGATTTTAGACTTACCCACATTACAACAAAAGATATAATCTACCTCTATAATTGATTAGATTGAGAGAACATTGGATTACGAACGTTACCTCCCCTTTTTAACGCTTTTGACAAAAAATTACGTCTTTTCTCGTAGAAGGAAGAAAACCAAAGAAAATCTTATTTATGTACTCCTACTTCTTTCGCAGTACATTCTCTATGGTATTTCAGGGCAAGAGAAGATTTCAGAGAGAACCCTAGAAGCAAGTAAAATGAAGCCATGAAATACTCATTGCAATCAAAGGCATGCGTTAAAATAAAACAAAAACAAATGCTTAAAGACACAAAATACTACTTATTTAATCAAGCTTATGAGAGCATGTTTAATCTTTACACAGAATATACGCACCATATTTTTAATAGGTATAGGTATTTTTGGTAGTTAACACGTTATGAAACTATGAATTTCGTCTGACTGGACTTTTTTTTCTAGCCAAAACAGCAAATCATAGTGTGATAAACCCCGCTTCTGCCACTCCACACATGACATGTAACATAATGTTGCTTATTTACATGTTTAATGTAACTGGTGGTTTTGATAATTATTACACTCATGATTAAATATAACTATTACTCAGGCACGAATAATGTTGCGTAGTTTGTACCGGCGGCGCGACGTTGCTATTGCACATTTTAAGATGAAAAAGTAGTTATTGTGGCATAACTGTAATAGATAGACACATAGAATTGCGGCTTTTTTTTAGATATTGATGTCTTTTATAAAACTGTAGTACATCATTTTGCTCTATTGTCAATAATTTCCACAGCGTACGCGATATCAGATTTTTTTTGTACTTTTTTCACGCGTTGGGTTACAATATCGAAATTTTCACGCGGATCCCTATTTTTTCTCGTACCAAATAATAAAGAATTCTAATGGTATTTTTTTTATTGGTTTAGTAGTTTCGAAGTCTATTTAATTCCTACAAACTAACAACTAAATCTTTCCTCTTTATAATATTAGTGTAGACAAGCCAAGTCTAATTGCGGTGAGATAAGTTTTTCATAGCTTCAAGTATAATATTGGTAGGTTTCACTTTTACTTGCTCTGAGTCTGACATAATATTGACCTGTAAGTTGACATAACTCTCTGGATCACTGATATTGACTTATAGGCTGTCAAAGTAGGCTGACTGCGTGCTGACTTTTGGAACCATAAATGCATGACATTGATTATGCACAATACTATTACGCCCGACAATGTTTTGTACAAAATCACTATGTACGACTAGCAATGTGCCGTTCCCGGTAACAATGGGAATATTCCCCGGAAACCCGGATACCCCTGCCTACTACGCCAAGGGTCGTGGGTTCGATCTCCACAAGACACAAATATTTGTTAAGTCAATTTTTAAGTATTTGTGTTTGGTCTGGGTGTTTTCTATGTATAATACGTATTTATTTACAAAAAAGTACTGATATCAGCTATCTAGTTATCATAGTACAACCTTTGCTTAGTTTGGGGCCAGATGGCGCTGTGTGAATTGTTCTAGATATAAAAAAAAAATACGAATGTTACCTTTTTTTTATTAATCAACAATATTTTAATAAATTATAAATAAATATCCTGGACAATTCATTTTGAGTGTTTTTTGAAGTAACATAAGTATAAATAATAAGTAAGGAAACATTACATAATCGTATATTAGACAGAATGTGACAAAATACTATTATTTTAGGAATTTTAAAGTTAAATATTGTAGTGAGAGATTAGGAATTACCAATGCGAAGAATATTATGCTGTAGGCATGTATTTCTGTAGGGTGCATTTTAAAAAGTGAATACTTAAAGGTTTGCTTCGGTTCGTAAACATTCCCTTGGGAATATTCCCAGTAAATTACTAAAGTAGGAACGGCACATATTGCTATGTACGATACAGTCATTGGATCATGTTCAGTAACTGGCCCGGACAATTAATGTACCGGGGTATAATTCGAATTTAAATAAAATTACGTTGACGAGTAAATGAACTCATGAACTATAGTGTTGGCTATAATCGACTTCTTGATTAATTATTGGAATATGACATATAAGGCCGTGGAGAGGGGGTGAAACGAAGCCCCCCGCATTAAAATTTTCTGACACAAATCCGACCCAGTAGGTTAGGTCTGGTACGAGTTGTGACCCACTGGAGCGAACGAAGTGAGCGAGTCGTAAAAAATATAATGAAAAATATATAAGAAAAAAACAATATCGATTAAGTTATACGAGAATGTAAAACTATCGATTAGGTTACATCACTACTAACAGATTTTCAAAATGGTCACGTGATGTCTTTGATATCGTGTCGTGCATGCGCGGGGTGTAAATTGTTACTACAAGGGTGTTTTGGGCGAAACTGTTTTGATTTCATTGCCATTGTCGTTCATGCTTGGGTTGTGCATAGCTCTGACGTTCATGATTTGCTGTGCAAAACACTGTCATACATTGTTTGGAATCTGACTGTTTATATTTACAATTTTACAATTTATTTTATTTACATTAATTTCAATCCTATATTTTATTTATTTTTGGAATAATTTGTGTCATCACGACAAACATTATGCAGGTTTTTTATGTTTGTGTTATATTTAACCTATCTGTAATAACAAAACTATACTGTGACAATGACTTACCTACCTACTTGTTTTATTTATTTTATAGAATAAATTATTCTATCTATCAGTAACGGCTATGTAACTTAACCGTAATACAAGTAAAATACATATTTGTTATAAGTACTTTATTTAGAAAGAAATACATGCATAATAATCAGAATGTACCTATTACATAGACAGGAAGAATTTAGACGACAAAACGGGTATAAGGTGTTAATTTCATGTCGTCAAATTGTCGTCAGCTGCTGGTTTTAGATTGGGTTTTACTGATAAATTGGTCCACCGACATAAGCATCGCTCTTATTGAAGAACAAGATCGACATTAATTTGGAAAGATGGTCGCAGTTCTCCCTGCAGGACCGTCCACAAGTTCCAAAACCAGATCTAGAAGCTTGATAAGCTGTCCGTTGTTTATTATCCTCCGAACTTCGAAATCTTGCAGAGATTCTGCTACGCAAAAGATCCAATATCATCTAGTTCTAAAGATACCGAGTATTCAAGTAAACCGAGATGATCAGAAATTGAAAAACTAACCTCGATATTTATTAATAGCACCGAAACACCGTATTTAAGTATTACTATCAGAATGATGAATGATATCCATAAAAATACACAAATTATTATGAATTCATAAACAAATTTGACACAATAGGTAACTATGCGGTGTAAATCGAAATTATGAGAGTTTTAGAGTTCCGTAGTCAACTTCTTGCAGGCTGCAAAAAACGCTCATAATTTACCTTTCGCTAATAATAATCGCTATGCTGGTCTAGTCCAGTGGCGCATAGAGCTTCTGATCATGGGGGTCACAACACATACCATAACAAGACTACCGTCGGGTGAAAGAAAATATTCATCACAAGAAAAGCGACTAGACATATCACATTAAAAAAGACAAGGGATGCACACTGCACCACATTAACACTACACGTATTGCGAGCGAATCTAGCTCTACATTTACGTTTAAAAAGTAGCTTGCGAAGCAAGCTTGAAAATTTAAAAGCCAAGAGAGTTCCACAATAAACATATTGCGTGCAAAGCGAGCTCGACATTCGACGTTAAAAAAGCAAAGCGAGGACCTACACCACGCTCCACGAATATAACTTATAATATAGAGCGAAGCAAGCTCTAAATTTCATATTAGAAAGGCAACAGAGGAGCCTGTTGTCTTTTTACTTTGCGCCACAGCAACACTAAACTACACATGTCCCCCCCTCTATGAAAAAATATCCTCCAAATTTTTGGAAGGACAAATATTTTCGTTCTTAAAAAAGTAAAAAAAGTGTTTCAGTTTCACGTCCAGGAAACGCTCTGAGAGTTTGCATTCATTTCTAAGACACACTGTATACAGGGTGGCCTGATAAGTGACGTCCAAAGACGAAATTCAAATGCCTTATACTGATGGGTAACCAAATCACTAACATGTATTTCCGCAATTTATTGTAGTTTCCGAGTTATTCAACATTTCTGGCAGGATTCCTTCCTTCTGTTCTTTAGTTCCATAAAAGGGCTATGTGAGTTGTTGTTTTTGTAGTATTTTTATTTATCGCGAACAAAAAAAAAAGGCCTGCCAGTCATG
The DNA here is from genome assembly GCA_027580185.1 of Tuta absoluta. Classification (NCBI taxonomy): domain Eukaryota; kingdom Metazoa; phylum Arthropoda; class Insecta; order Lepidoptera; family Gelechiidae; genus Tuta; species Tuta absoluta. The sequence continues at coordinate 6,268,095 of JAQAHW010000004.1, forward strand.
TTTTTCTCATACAACTACAAAAGTTGAATAACTTGGAAATTACCAAAAGTCGCAGAACATACATGGGGGTGATATAAATAGCCCTCAGTATAACGCATATAAATGTTGTCTTTGGTTTTACTCTACCTACTTAAGTTTTACGCATGCGACACAGGCCAGCAAAGCCAAAAATTTGTAATACAAAGATATCCTAAAATATGGTTACAGTAGCTGCAAATGTAGAATCATCTCGAGGCTTTCACGGTTTTTCATCACTTTTTTATATTTTTTATAATATGATTCGACGTATTTGATTACAAAAACCCTAGATTTAGGTGTGACCGACACGCTCTTAGCAGGTTTTTATGCCACGTAAGAACAAGTATTGAAGTTTAACTGGTATCCCATCCCTTTTTAATCAAAACAAATTAATCGAATAGCTGTGACGTCATATGTATAGAAATGTAGAGAAAAGTCGGAGAATGTAGAAAAATGTCGGCGGCCGACATGCCGGCATCGCTCCCACACTGGATGTATGGAACAGTCGCCGACTGTAGGGAACAGTCGCCGACTTAGGTTCGGGAGCACCTAGTTTCAAACATACAAATACCTCGCCTATATCCCTTGCGGGGTAGGCAAAGTGTACATTTACGCCAAGTCTGGCAAACAAATGAGGGTCATTCAAAAACAGTGTATCGCTATATTAACAGGTTGTCAGCCATTCATCTAAAATTTAAGTTACTCTATTTTATTACCCTATTTGTATTGTTACGGTTCGATATATCTACGTCACCAGCTACCACCCGTTTCCTCGTGAAATAACGCGAAGGAAATTCACATTTTCTGTATTTGCCACGAAGATCTATTACACGTATCTAGGAGGTCGTTTTCCCAAAAAGCTTAGAGAAGATTTCCTATTTAGCGCTTAGTTGCGTGAAAATAAAGAATTGCCTGTTCGTAAGTATTCCCATATCAGTGGACAATAGCGCTCGAAGATTTGTTCAGTGAAACGCAATAAAGATTTGGGCACATATTATAATAAGCTATAAGTCGAAAGGATAGGTGGGAAGAAAAAAAACAATATCAAAACTACCTAATACATCTGAGAGAAATCAATTTTATTTGAGTTATGAAAATGAACTCTAAAATTATGTAAATCAGGTAAATTTTACGTACAATAATCGGCATTAGTCAGGAACCCAATAGGTTGTCAGTAGCATTGCTAATTATGTCGCGACTAAGGCTGTTACACGAGACCGAGTTTTCTTATTTATATTATGTTATATTTAAATTTTATACTCACGCGAAAGAAAATCTCGGTATATTCAATCAATCAAAAATAACCCAGGTGAGTTGACACGACGTTGTCACCGCCCGACGACATAGTGACTACCACCGGCCTTTAAAGGGCCTTAAATTACTTTTTCTGAGACAATAATACATACATCAGCCTATTGCAGTGCACTGCTGGACGTAGGCCTCCCCCAGGGTAGAACGTTTCTGTTTTCTTTTATTATTTCAAACGTTACCAGGCTAACTATATCACGATAAAAGCAACACGCACTGCCAAGTTGCCGTCGAACTTCGACCTACACAGTAGTATTATATTATTATCTGTCCCTCGATAGATGTTGGTATCTTGATATTGATGAGAGCAACGCCGTAACGGATACGTGGATGAGGTTTTAGTGGTTATTATCATAGATATTACGTATCCTATTCGAGCACAAAGCCCTTCGCGAAAAACGTCCTTATTTGGATAACAAATGGCAATCCAGTCGTGTCCTGAACAAATTTATTGCGCAATTTAACTGCGATTGAAATCGGAGAGAACGAGACTGCTATATACAGGATGTAATACATCCCTTCGAATACTTATAGGGTGCATGCAGTCCGTGAAACTGAACAACTATCCCCTAGGAACATATGTCAAAAAACGTCAAAAAAAATTACCTCCCATAGAAAATCACGATCAGCTGACTGCAATTACTATAGGAAGTCAATATTTTTGACATTTCCTGAAATATTTTCTTATGAAAAATTGTTCAAGTCCATGGTCTGAATGCACCCTATAAGTATTCGGAAGGCTGTCCCTTACACCATGTGAAGGTGGTCTAGCGTTTCCGGCCGCGGTTTAACTCGCGCATTCTTTTTCGTACGGTACCTACACCAAGTCAACAGATTACATAAACGTTTGACCCTTTTATACCCCTTTAGTACCCCTTTAGGGTATAAAATCCTAAAAATCTTTTCTTAGCGGATGGTTATATATAGTAAAACAACAACCTACTGCCCAAATTTCATGTTTCTAGCGTTAGTAGTTTAGGCTGTGAGTCGATGAAAAAGTCGGTCATGCAGTCAGTAAGGACATTTATTTTATAAGTATAGATGGAACTATTTAATATAACTTCTGGAAACTACTATCTATATGTCTAAAAATTCAGAAAGTTATTCAACAATCAAATTACGACAACCTACAGCACCTACACTTATTTATTCACACCATGATTTGAGAAGAGAAGTGGCTGGTATTTACCGGTTTTAAGTGTCTTTGTTCAAAGTGGTTATAAATAAATGGTGGAAATTTATATTGGGTAGCCCTCACTTAATTTAGATTACCTAACCCTTTACGACATTGAAGGCGCTACTTAATTCGGCACTCTGTACATTTAATCTTCAAACCGCTATTAATATTTTAAACAAGCATAAAATACGATGGTTTTTTTATTACATACCTAATTAACTTATCAGTTGTTGCTGATACCAAATTTCTTAAGGAAATAAGGCGTTTTGTCGCCGTTTTAAACACCCAGTTTACATAATCTTCCGTATAGAACCATCTGGGCGTATGTTGATTTTTGTCACTTTTCAGGAGAGCAAAAATAAGGTTTGGATTCCCCGTCATTAAAAATATATGAAGCCTTCTGTAGAAAACACTGAATTGAAATGTCGGCAATATATCTGTTCATAGATTACTAGCAGCCCGCCCAGCGGTTTCACCCGCCACTAACAATTTTCCCCCGGGAATAAGACAGTTTTATATAGCCTATGTTCATCAGGGATAATGTAGGATTCTAAAAATCTTGACTTCAATTTGAAACAAATATCGTTTTAAGATGGTGGTGGCGTAAAGTTACATGCCGTGTGATTAACCTGGCCAGCCCCATGGCAGTGCCTATATTTTTATTTTTTTTATCCCGCCCGAGCCGGTTTTCTATTAGGTCATAACAAAATTGTAATAAAAAAAAAAAAATTGTGTGATACAAATTTCTTTTTTTAGAATGACGGTTCATGACGTCAATAAGTGATAATACTATCCTACATTGAATAAAGAATTTCAATTTCAATTAACGGTAAAAGAATTTTTTAAATCGGTCCAGTAGTTTCGGAGCCTATTCAATTCAAACAAACAATAAATAAAATCCTGTTTCTAATATTAGTGTATATTATATTATTATTATTTTAGTGTGATGCCGGCTTAGAATAGCATCACCCGATTTCTTTCCCGTGGGAGTCGTAGGAGGCGACTAAGGGACTTGAGGGTGTGTATTGCAATTTTAGGCGATGGGCTTACAACCTGTCACTATGGCGATACACAGTTTTCTGAATGACCCTCAAACATATGTCAGACGTGGCGTAAATGCCCGTTTTTGCGGCCGTTTACGCTCTGCCTACCCCGCAAGGGATAATAGGCGTGATATGTGTATGAATGTATGTATTATTTTAGTGTAGATGTTCTTAATGCATTATTTAATGTTTTTTGACGTTTTTTTTATACCGCTTAAGGGACAGCCCTTCGAATACTGATAGGGTGCATGGAACATAAAACTAGACAACTTTCCCCTAGAAACATATGTCAGGAAACGCCAAAAAAATTACCTTCCATACAAAATCACAATCAGCTGACTGCATTCACTATGGGAAGTCAGTTTTTTTACGTTTCCTGAAATATGTTCCTAGGGGAAAGTTGTTCAGTTTCATGGTCTGCATGTACCCTATCAGTATTCGGAGGGCTATCCCTTACACCCTTTAATACAGTAATGATTAAATGTAATCATTACACTGGTACGAATAATGTGGCGTAGTTGGTACATTTTTAAATAAAAATGTGGTTATTTTGGCATAACTGTAATAGTTAGACATATGGTATCGGGGACATTATTATAGATATTGATGTCCTCTATAAAACTGTAGTACATCATTTTGCTCTATTGTCCATAATTTCCACAGCGTACGCGATATAAGATATTTTTTGGTACATTTTTCACACGTTGGGTTACATTATCGAAATTTTCATGCGGATCCCTATTTTTTTCTCGAATAAAATATAGCCTATGTTCATCAGGAATAATGTAGGATTCTAATGGTGAAAGAATTTTTAAAATCGGCCCAGTAGTTTCGGACCCTATTCGATGCAAACAAACAAACAAACAAACAATCAAATCTTTCCTCTTTATAATATTAGTGTAGATGTAACGATTCGTTTGAGTTTCTACACGGTATCACAGAAAATAAACATGATTCTTAAAAAAAGTCAGCTTTTACGCCCTTGTGGCACACAAATCTTTGCCTAATAATGACGTAAAACATAGTTACGCCCATACGGTTTTGACTTAATGGAGTTATTAAGGCGCATGTATAAATACGCCTATATAGCTCGGAAATTCGTTGTTAAAATGGCATTTTTGACCCTGGACGTATCTTTAAGTTCAGCCTTCTAGCTTTTGAATTATAGGAAAACCGTTTAAAAATGGAGGGCGTAAGTATTATTTAAGCTTTTCTGCCGTAAAACTTAATAGTGTACCTAATATATTTTTTAAAGATACGCCTAAATGTGTCAGTTAAGCTGAGTAAAATTATTATATATTGTTAGTTTCTTGTCAGAGGTGGCAGTGGATTATTATCTATAAATTAGATACACAAATTTAAGAATTGAAATCACTTTATAGTATCAAAAGGCGTAATTAAGAATATTAATATATTTCTTTATCAAAACCTACAAACTACATTATAAAATAAAAATATAATAAAAAAAGATATTTTTAAAACAAGCTTTTATTTATTTGAGTGCACTTTTTGAAGAGTGGGTAGCAAGACGATTCTAACGAGCCCAAACTCGATAGGGGTACATAGTTTCATCTCTGAGATGCTAAGACCACCTACTGGCTCCATCATCATATCAGCTTTTTGACATCATAATATTGCATTGTCATCCAATTTACATGTCTATGCAACATTTTAGATCAATCGGAAGTTGTTAGGTGGCTCAAATTTTACTTTCAAGATTTGACCCGTACAAACTAACGAACACAGCAAGTCAAATAAAAGCTTGTAATGAGGTAACAGTCTTTGAGTTCTATTTTAAAACACTTCAATTGTGTACCCAACATACAAAAAATCACCAGCAATCATCGGGTCATAACGCAAACACTGTTATCATCATCGAAAACTTAAAAAAGTTTTGGAGGTTCAATACAATTGACAGATCTTCTTTGCCTAGTTGACCTCAGAGGTTCTAAACGATATATACATCTTTGTCTGGCGATCTCTTTTTATGACTTTAAGCAATCATTTCTTTTTTGCTATGATATTTTGACTTTTCTGAATCGGGGAAAGGCTTTTTTTGCGTATCGAAACTCGTTCACTTTGTGAAAATTGATCTTAGTCATATAGTTTTGGGCGCGATAGCTGCCGATCGTTGCATAAAGTATTACTGGTTTTTGTAAGGTAAATAATACATATTTTTAAGGTTACGTATAATTAATACAAATAGTTGACAAAAAATGAATAATGCAAAAGATTTCCAGTGAAAAATCGGGTAAAAAGAATATAAATATGTATGTTTAATTAGTGAGCAAAACTGCCAACAAATATCTAAATTGACCGACTTATATGCAAATAAGTATGGTCGACATGATGCTTATATTATGCTGTACTGCACTTTATTTCTAATAAGAAGTCTTTTTTTTGGTTATATAATTTGGTATTTACCCGAAAATTACCTACTTTGTCGTAACATAACTTCAAATATAACGTACCTTTTTTATGTGTATTTTTATCTTCTGGTAGTAATTTAAATATCTTTTTCGTTCTTTCACGTTGCTTGGATCTATTTTTAACCACTACACTCATTTGTTTCGTAATTATCACAAAAAATTCACTAATATACACCACTTCAAAACGACAACAAAACTTTTGCCGGCAGAGTTGATAAACAAATGGCAAAAAATACCAAAACAATATTGCTGTCTTGTTCACTCGCACGGCGCGCCATATATGACTATCTCTTTCCTTCTCGGGAAGCTGCAGGCGACAAGGGCGTATTTATAAATACGTCTTTACAGAATTGTATGTGGATCCAGTGACATATAGCTGTAAGTTGTCTTAGGTCCATTGTGCAGACTCCATTTAGCCTTATCTTAGTGTAAGCCTTTTTGCTTCAAAACCAGCACACCATTTCCGCCTTGATAGACTGATGTAACTTTGAAACAAATTATGATAGTAAAAAACGGGTAAGAGTGACTTTTAGCTAAGAAAAAGTTGAAATCAAATGTGGAAAAAACCTGTTTAGGGCATATGATGAGATACGCCCAGATGGCTCTATATAGAAGTTACTGTAGTTTTCTAACCTGTTTTTTTAAACTCAGGATTTATATTACTTTCATTTAGTTGTGTTTTTTTGTGTAAAGGTTCAGTGCCGTGTTCGTGATATAATTAATAATAATAATGATAAATATCCTGGACAAATCACAAATTACTAATAATGAACGGATATTACCTACATGGCATTAATTGGGCGGCTAATAGAAGTAAAACCACTGAAATATAATGTGGCAATATATTACTTTGAAAATTACAATACACAGAATGCAAAAATATGAGCTGCAAATATGTTCACTAGCCCATGAAACTGAACAACTTTCCCTAAGAAACTGACCTATATTTATTATAGAAAGTTGTTGCTTGATAAAAAATACTGACTTCCCTTACTCCCATACAAATTGACCTGGTTGGCTGGAACGTTTTGTATGGGAGGTCATTTTTTTTTATATATTTTGAATTAATCGTTCTTTTGGGAAAGTTGTTCAAGTTTATGGGCTGGTTCACCGCTTAAAATATATGCAGCTAATATTTTTACACCTATTGATACCGCTTCGAACAAGAAAAGTAATAGAATCATCCTGTCTCACAAATGTGTAGATGTTATCAGTAGAACCACAGAATAACCATATATATAATAGTATGTAATATATATTATTTGAACATGAAATATACCAAATGTTTTTTGGTTTCAGATGCCCAGATACTTCTGAACGCAGCCTTGTAAGATGAAAGTAAAGAAGTGCTTATAATTTATGTGCCATATGCTTTTGCCAGTTTGTAACATCTTAAAGCGAAAACAATGTGTCGAAACTTTTCCGTTTCTAAAACTGGTTGTTTCATAACAGTGACAGAGTTCAGAAGTGTGTGAATGGTGATAACAAGTTCATGTGATTTGTGGACATAATGAACATGACGTTCAACTCCTCGGGGGCTGTGACTCTACACAAGATTGGAGATCCACCTGATCATTCAGATATGGAGGTAAGATCATTCATTTATAGTTTCTATTTCCGAATTAATATCTGAGGGAACTTACGTATTTTCTGAAGAATATCAGAATTAAAATAACTCAATCAATTTTTTTCATATCAATAATCTCTTATTTTTCATATCAAAGTTTATAATTCCATGTAAGAGGTAATAATTTATTTACTGACTAGATTTATACTTACACCTTATACATATTATGTTTTAAAGTTAACGGACCAAGGACGAACACCTAAATAATAAAAAACAACTGACTTTCAAATGAATTAAACACAGGCGACAACAATTAACTAACGATTGCAAGAAACATTTAGTTTACTTTTAAAATTATTGAACAATACCTAACTGCATATAAAAAAGTACACAATATGAGGCATGCGATCTTTTCCATTTTAAATTATTGATGTATTTTATCAATGCGACGGGAACATACGATTTACGCTGTCTTCTGTGATACTGTAGGGTTGTTTAGATACATCCAATGTGACATTAGGATTTATAGATTAATTGAAAATGTAATTAATAAACACAATTAAAACTATGGCCGAATTTGTAAACAATATTTAAAACCGATTCCGTGTAATGCTACAGTTAGCAATATAAAGTGAGATCAACCCATTTAATACCAGTATAAAATTAAAATAGGAATTTGAAAATGAAAAAAATCTTATTGATAAAGAGTGCAGTAAACAGGGTCCAGGGTTTTATGGTACTAAAGGCGATCGTTCTAAAATTTGATTGTCCCTTATACATATTATTATTACTAAAGTGCTTCTAAATATAATAATATGATAATATCTACGGGGCACTTCACTTGTTGTCAACTTGAGGTTAAGTTAGGAATTTTAGTTTTAATTCTTTCGATTATTAGGACTAAACCCGATGATGAGATAAAGCTAAGGAAAAGGAGATGAAGATTATTAAGGCTACAAAAACTAGGATTTTATAAAAGTAAGGATTTAAAAAATTTAAAACAAATAGTAGGAGCGTCAAAATTAAGATATTAGAGCATTGGGAATAATGATGATCAATGCAAAAAAAATGGATAAAAATGTACAATCATAAATTTCAGGAAACCTAAAAGAGAACCCCGTAAAAGCAAACAAAATGTTTAGCTAGAAAGTGCATCGTTGGTACTTACCGAACTGACATACCCGTTTCAATAATGGATGGCGCTTTAAGGGCGGGGCAGACCGGCTCCGTATGCGTTCCGTATCCAGCTCTCGTCCGTAGTCACGCACGAACTGATGACGTTGTAATGTATAGGATTGTATGAGATACGGCACACCGCTTGCGTTGCGTATCCGTTCCGTGCTGCACGCAAGCGGTGTGCCGTATCTCATACAGTCCCATACATTACAACGTCAACAGTTCGTGCGTGACTACGGACGAGAGCTGGATACGGAGCCGGTGTGCCCCGCCCTTTACAACGGCTATGACGTAGCACATGTGTCTACGGCGGCGGCGTAGCTTAGGCGTAGCGCTGTGGCGTAGCGTCTGCCTGACTACGTAATGCAGAAGGTGCATTTATCCATTCGAATCAGAACATATTCTAAACAAAATGTTGTGAATCAAAATATATTTCTTTTAATTATTGTTCTCTTTAACCTATCTCTCGAAAAACGGGGTGTTGTACAACGGAAATTGTACAAAGAGAGCGATTTTTCTGAGGTATCCAGCACCCGTCAAAGCACAAAAGGTGCAAAGAAACGTTAATAATAGGTGAAAAACTCAGATGCCAAGAGAGTAAAGCCCCATGACGGGTTTTATAGGCGAACTAGCCGCGCCTTTGTTGGGTTAGACGTGAATTTTCTAGCTGACGTTTTTAGGTGAATTTTTCCTTGTCTTTTCGGTGGGCCAGGCATTCATGATTTCTGTTGTTCGTTTAAGAGTCGGTAAGCTTGAAATGGCTGTCTACTCATTTTAAGTATTAGACCGGGTCTATCGCGATAGTATTTAGGTAAATATTAGTAATTTACCTGTGTCCCGACGTTTCAATACAGTTTCATGTATTGTGGTCGCGGGTTGACTGACGTCCCAGCGAGTTGTCATCTAGGCGGCGGGTAACGAGATGTTCTGCTACCCACATTTGTCTTTATAATTTTAATATTATTGATTGTTTGTAAACATTGCACTAGGCTGCCGGCACACAACACTCACTGTATCCGACGATTGTTTCGATGATAAATCGCGCGGTTTCAACTTATCAATGACTGGACTCCATGTGGATGACAATTTAAACCCGTCCTCCCGGTTGAAATTATTAGGGTTCTTCTTAATTTCAATAGCCTCGCGAACGATCCTAGGGTAATAGTGGCGTTCCACAGAGAGGATTTTCGGGGCATGAAGTTCAATCCAATGATTCGGACCGGATGATAGAAGGTGTTCTGCTATTGCCGATTTATGCATCTGTCGGTTTTTTACAGCTGCAATATGTTCTTTGACCCGTTCGCTGACAGTTCGCTTCGTTTGGCCAATATAAGATTTACCGCAGCTGCATTGTACTTTATACACTCCTGCATTCTGAAATGGAATGACATCCTTCGGCGTGCGTAAACAGTGTGATACTTTCGACAATGGACTGAAAACATTCTTTATTGAATTTTTACTCAACACTGTCCCAATCTTATCTGTTACTCCTTTCACATAGGGTAAATACGCTGGCTGTCTGCTCACCTACGGATGTTTTTCTTTCCTGGTTTTCATGCAACGCTGATCTCCTGAGTAGCCATTTTGAACCAGCACTTTTTGTACATGGTTTAACTCGTCGTTCCGATGTTCTGAGTCACACAAGTTACTAATATTTACCTAAATACTATCGCGATAGACCCGGTCTAATACTTAAAATGAGTGAAAGTGATCGCGAGTGCTTGAAAAGTTATATGGCTGTCTACATTCATATTTTTATACCTATAAGCAAGTAAGTATTTTTGATAATTTAGAAACCTTGATTTTGGTCCCGATGCTGTCTGTAGAATGATATCATTTACTTGGTAAAATGCACTGCTTGTCATACAGACTCACCTTTTATCAAAATTTGTTCAAATGAAATGAAAATAAATTTGTCGTGGAAATAGTTTCCTAAAATTACCTAGGTATTATAGATAGTTTTTTCCGGTAAATCCAGAATATATTCGCCCTGCGATTAATCAGAACGAACCTACTTAGGTATTTTATTTAATACCGTAAACATTTCACAATTCCTTTAATGGAAATGTTTTTGTCTGATCTTTGCCATTTATCGCTATATTATACCGGAATCATTAGATGTTACACAGACAATGGTTGTTCATCTCTAGGCGTATTATATTGACCAGGGCCAGCGTATGTAAGTTTACCTCGCCTTTTATGTTCGTAATCACTACATTAAGTAGTAAATACATTTACTAATACTGTTATTTTGTAGTTGAATTGTTGGGTTATATAAGAAAATATAGTCGCCATGTGATGCCAGCTTTGCATCACCTCATTTATTTCCCGCGGGTGTCGTAAGAGGCGACTAAAGGACCCGGGGAATTCATGTGTTTTAGAAAATCAGGCAATCAGCTGACAACCTGTCACTACAGTGATACACGATTTACGGATAAGGAAATCGTGGTGCGTGTGAGAATCGTCTGGCCAACTTCCGTAATACGTTTATGAACCGAACATGCCTGGACTGCTAACTCAGTTATCCATCTGAGACGATATTGATTTGCAATATGCCCCTTTGAGCGGAACACGATTACTCGATGTATCGGTGATTATTGTGTTGTGGACCTAGACGCTGATAATTAGTTTTCTTTTCAACTACCACTATGTCTGATATTAGGCTGTTGGCTTAGTCATATTATACAAGGAGTAACTAAAAAAAGTATACCTATCTGAAAGGAGGTCAAGGTACACTTGAAACTGAACAAATATCCCCTCGGAACATGAGTCGAAATATAATTACAAAATTAACCTCCCATACAAAATTGCCGATCAGGTAGTGAATTTACAAAGCACACACAGATCTTTTTATAGATTTCGTTCCATGTTCCATAGGGAAAGTTGTTCGGTTTCCTGAGTACGTTTACCTCCTTCCTTGTTATACGCTTTTTTTTTTACTTTCTGTACATTAAATGCTGTAGGTAGGGTGGTCCCGTATAGAACTTGGGTAAAAATCCTAACCAGTAGTCCCACAAACCGACACGTCCCTTTTCACTCAAATAGCGAATTGCTACGTTATGAATGCTGACGTCTGTGTAAAAAACTATAAAGAAAATAGCACTTAAACTCATGTACTAGGTAGCTGCATAGTTCATTATTTATTTATTTAAGAGCCTGTGTTGTCCAACTGCAGGGCAAATTCTCACTCCTTCTTTTCAAAGTCTCTCGGTCTAGCGCCAGGCTTTGCCAGTTAGGTAGATAGGCGATGAGTTCATCGCACCAATTTTCAGGGCCGTCCACATCGCCATATTTTGGTACCCATTCGGTTGCTATTTAACCCATAAAGCAGTTGGCATTCGGGTTACGTGGCCAGCCCAATCTCATAAACAGGCAGCTTACTGACATAGTTCACAGTCCGCAAAATTAGTGACTAAATGCTTGGCAAAATGTTCAGCACTAACTTTGCCGTTGAGCAACACGTGTAGACTAAATTTATGCGCATTACGTTGTGGTCAGACAGAATGGTGGAGGGCTTAGTTAGCCTGCATTCATGAGTCCTTCGGGTATTACGGATGTCCCTCGGATTACAGATTTTCTGTTGGCGGTTTTGGAAGATATAACTACAGCCCCGAGGCAGGCCTTTTTTTGTCCCGGCCATTATAGAAAATTGTGTTATACAATAACGGATCATGACGTCAATAAGTGATAATACTATCCTACATTGACTAAGGAAATTTAAATTTAAATTTCTACAACTACTACCACAGCCACATCAGTCCACAACTGGACATGCGCCTCCCCCTTAATTATCCCCCTCTTAATCAAAGACAGCAACCGGGACCGACGGCATAACGTGCCCTCCGAAGCACGGAACTGTCTTTCTTACAGGTAATCAGGTGGTTCAGTCTGCTATGTCTCAACCAGAATTGGAACAAATTCACAAAGTGATAATAGGTTTCAACTTTGTGAGTGCCCCACCGTGAATCGAACCCGGAATCTTTGCGCCGCAGGCAGTTTCACTACCACTGCACCACATCAGCCGAATAAATAACTGACATTGATCAACGATGTAAATAAATGTCAAAATTGAGAGTATTTAATACGAGTATAACGATTTATCTATACATATAACAAAACAGAAACGAAACCAATTCTGTACATGAAATAGATTCAAAAAAGGGTTTTTGCTTCTAATTGTGTTCAAGATACAGACATCAAAACAGAAGTAAAATTGATTTTTGTCTGTTTGTCTGTTTGTCTGTCGGTATGTTTGTTATTCTTTCACGTAAAAACTACTGCACAGATTTCTACAAAATTTTATACTGTGGTAGCTTATTACCCGGGTCAACATCTAGGATACTTTTTATCTCGAAAAAATCTTTCATTCCCATGGTAAAACACAGTAACTGGTTCCGCAAAGCGAGTTCCGAATTTTTTTCCTAAAAAATAATATAGATGTCGCTGTTAGTTTTGTAAAACGCGGTATTGACCACGTATTGACTGACATACGATATGACCATCTAAACGACCCCAAACAAAAAACAAACAATCACACATTTAATCCTTGCGGGGTAGGTTGAGCGTCAACGGCCGTAAGTATTTTGCGCCACGTCTGACATATATGCGGGTCGTTCTAACTATTACAGAAATGTTTCGGACTTTTACTTTGACCTTTGGTCATGGTCAAGGTATGTGATGGAAGACAGATGAATTGTGATATTTTCTTGAGTTTGCACAACTATTACTCATCACAATAAAACAATTTTAAACGGATTTAAGTTGTGTTTATTGTGGAAACGTAGGAATTGTGAAATCCAAAATAAACAGAACCTAAATCCGTTGAAAATTGTTTTATTGCGAAGACAAATTATGATTTGGGTAAAATTAGTAAAAAAATTTACCACTTCAAGAGGCCGTTGGCCTGAGTTAAAGGTTATAATACTTTTAATTTTAACTCGACATCTCTACGTGTAACCGAGATAGTGAGTCTTGAAAGACAGACAAATGGACAACAAAGTGAGTGAACCTATAAGGGTTCCATATTGCAGCCTAAAACCTATTTACCAATATAGTTTTCATTTTAACTCGATATCTCTGCGCATTCCCGAGATAAAGCGTCTTACGAGATGGATGGACGGACGGACGGACAACAAACTGATCGTATAAGGGTTCCGTTTTTTTGTACGTTTCTTTTTGATGTACGGAACCTAAAAAAATATAAATACCTTCATTAGTTAGAATCAAAAATGTTAGAGTAAAATTTGTTTAAAATTACTTCATAGATGTCGCTGTTAGTTTTGTGAAACCCGCTAATGAAATGTTTTCTCCAAAATTATATAACAAAGCCACTGACAGGCGGCAGGTTTTCTAAAAAAAAAAATAATATAGTATTGTAAACTATGCCGTGTGATGCCGGCTTGCAATAGCATCACACCATTTCTTTTCCGTGGAAGTCGTAAGTGGCGACTAAGGGACTTTCACATGGGCGATGGGCTGACAACCTGTCACCATGGCGATACACAATTTTCCGAATTACCATCAAATATATGTCAGACGGCCGAAAAAACGGACATTTACGCTCTGCCTACCCTGCAAGAGATTATAGGCGTGATATACGTATGTAAGTATAAACTTGGGCAACGGATATTCTGATAGATTTTCTTCAAAGCTAAATCTTTTTTTGTGAAGTGGCGCCACTATCGAGGTCGTTCACGGTTACACTCGCCTTAAACATTTTTGCAGAGATCAGAAGGCAAGGAAGGATTGCACTTGCTGTAGTATCTTCAAGTATCGCTGCCACACTGCTTCCAGGAGAGAAAACGGCGCATACAACTTTCAAAATAACAATCGATTTGGACACAAACGATACTCCAATATGTGCTGTATCACGTAATAGTTACAAGGCAAAGGTTTTCTGATATTGTTGTCTGGTAGTTATGTGACGAGTGTACGATGGCCAACAAAAAAACGGTAGAAGCTATGGATAGGACTTTGAAAGACATACGCAGAGATAATAGGGCCATGGGCCATATCACTGTTCTTTTTTCCAGTGACTTTTGCCAAACACTTCCAGTTGTTACTCGAGGTACCAGGGCTGATGAGGTGAATGCCTCACTAAAATCATCGGCTCTTTGGCCACAAATTCACAAGCTGACCATGACGGTGATCATGCGAACCCGTCTCGGAGGTAATCCACGGGCTGAAAAGTTTTCACAAGCTTTATTAAAACTCGGCAGAGGAACTTTACCAGAGGATAACGGTCAAGTAAGTCTGCCTGAAACGCTTTGCCAAATAGTTTCTGGTCTAAAGAGAATCATTTCTTCTGTGTATGGCGAGCCTTCCTTCCTTCAAAAGAAAGATTCGTAGCTACGTGGAAGAGCTATTTTTGCACCCAAAAATGATCAGACTGCTTCAATAAACCATACCATTATGTCACAAATCACTAGGGATATGGTGGTATACGCGTCAATTAACACTGTTATGAATCAAGACAAAGCCACTAACTACCTAATAGAATTCCTAAACTCCTTGAGTTCGAATGGTCTTTCTGCACACCAAATATTACTTAAACTTGGTGTTCCTATCATGCTTCTTTGCAATCTCACTCCGCCAAAGCTGTGCAATGGAACCAGACTGAAGATCTTAAGCTTAAAGATGAATGTATTCGAGGCGGATATTTTCACTGGTTGTGGCGCGTATACCACTCATTCCCAACAACTTTTTATTTCAATTTCAGGGCATTCAGTTTTCCGTCAGCGTTTTCTTTGCAATGACTTGAATTGTTCCTGTGTATGTTTTTGTGTACAATAAATGGTTAAATAATAAATAAATAAATAAATGACTGTAAACAAATCGCAAGGACAGACGCTGAAAGCCGCAGGCGCGTAGGTCTTACGATTCCCTGTTTATCACACGGGCAGCTATATGTCGCTTGCTCTCGAGTCAGTTCTCCTGAAAATTTGTACGTTTTAGCACCCGATGGTAAAACTACCAAAGTAGTTTATAATGATGTTTTGTAGCTGATGTCCATAGTATCAAAACCAAGTACCTAACCGAAAAACAAGTTAACCAGTACCTATTCATTGCACATCTTAAAGAGAAAAAACTTTATACAAACATGATATTAATATTAAACAATATGCCTACATCAACTTCACTAACTCACAAGTCACTACACCATGCGTACAAAGTCGCGGGCAACAGCTAGTACAGAATAAAAACTATTAAGCCTTTTAACTTATTTCATTTCATATTTCGACCTGTTCCTCGAGAAAAGTTGTGCAGTTTCATGTGCTGGTTGACCTCTTAAAATATTTGGCTGGCATCACAAAGGCACCTGTGTGTATGTAGAAATATTTCATTTACTTAAGAAGGACGGCCCCGAAAGAGGTAGAGCGATGAACTCAGCGCCTATCTACCGACCTCGCGAAGACTAGCACTGGACCGAGAGACGTGGAAAAAGAGGACAGAGGCAAGGACACATATATGGGACAGAGGCCTTTGCCCTGCAGTGGAACAACACATCATCATCATTGGCCTCACACGTCTGTGACAGACGATTTAAACAGTGTCTGAGGCAGACACTACGTTGCCTGGGACGCAATTATGGATTGCCTGGGGCGCAGGGCTGCCCAGGACCTGCGCCACCCTCTCGGCCTTCCTGGCTGGATCCGCAGGAACGACTAGTCGATACGTGCGGAGCCAGGTCGGCTGCAGGGGCTCTTAAATAAATAATATATAGTAGGTACTTACCCCGACATTTGCTCTCCAGGTAGTGTACACATGGGAGATGGACTTCAACCGCAGCCTCCTGGGGGCGGCGACCCGCTTGGTGCCCCGCCGCCCCACTGCAGCGCCCCTGCAGCCGACCATGCCGCTCTGGGCGCACAACTCCTGGGTGTGCCTCTTTGCCGGCATGCTGGCTATCGCTATTGGCGGCAATGCTATTGTTATTTGGATTGTCACAGGTGAGTCCGTTTTACATCAAGTTGATATTTATATAGCGTAAGTTGCTAGCTATACCGCAGTTTCCTAGGCGATATAATTGGTGCCTCGTCGCCTTACTAGCCCAGTATGCTTAATGCATATGCATAATTATGCATAATGATAGCTTTTCATGTTTGAAAAATATCAAAGTCGTTTATTTTTTTGCCAGTTTCTGGACAATTTATTATTTTGTGTCACTTTAGATGTATGCTAACAAACTTTCGTTTGCAGTGAATAAAAACGACTTAAACTGGGATTTTACACCGTGTTAACTGACACATAGACAATACTGGTATATTCAATAATATAAATGTGATCACAGGCATTTAATAAATGAGCTACCATACGTTGAATCGAACATTTTTGCAAGCGTCAAAAATTACACAAAATGTAATAATCATATGCTTTACACACACACATAACACAGCCATACAAATAATATGTGACTTTAGATTTTTTGTAAGTTATGCACTCAAATACTGCCAGCCGTACAGGACCACACAGCGGCAGTGCCCCTTTAGTTCATGCCACTCAAAGCTCAAAGATCCTAAGCGTGCTTCATTGTCGGCTGAATCCAATACCAATTTCATATTTTTCCTAATTAATAAGAAAACATTACTTGCGAATTCCGTTATAGATCTCACCCTAATTAATAATAATTGTACATATCACAACACATTAGGCATAGTAGTCGAAACTTATTTTTGCAAACACCGCATTACATTTAGCCAATGGTACTCGAACTATACGTTTGTTACACTCAAGAATAGAACAGTAAGACGATGGAACCTCCGCAGACTATTAGAAATGAAAAAAAAATCTTTCTGAAAGTACACAGTTAAGCTTGTACAGATCAGTGTTTGAATGTCTAAAAGGGATTCGATGCATTATTTTTAATACTGTACGTTGTGCACGCTCTACGTGTATAAAATATGTTTTTGCCGCACAACCCCAGGCACAAATGCAATATGTGATGCACTTTGACATGGTGATCGATACGTCATTCTAACTACATACAATTTTGTTTAATCTGCATTGGGCGTATTCCATTGATACGATAAGAAGAAGAACTACATACTTCTTGGCTACGTCTCTTAAGATTCTTAAATACATTGAAATACCGTTGTTGTTATGAAGAAGTTACGAAGTAAAGATTAATATTAATTGAAATTATGTTTGATCACCTTTTTCATGCTTCCTTTTTCATAAAATAAAATACCAATCTTAATTCACTCTGTAAGCTTTACCTTATTGTCTAACGAAGTGGAAGATTATTAACTAAGGGGACGGTCTCAGTTATATTTGATCCATTATTCATTAGTTTTACGTGTAAAAAACAAAATCGACTGGGTCCGTATAAAAAAGATATCTTAGAAATTCGAAAATATGGAACCGTCCATTTGATCCACACTCGGATTTACGTTGCGGCTTCTAATTGGCAATGGGACTCCCAACTAGGGACTTTTGGGGGTTGTTACGTCAAAGGTCGAACATGGAGGTTTTCGATGGTTTCGCGAAAAAGGAGTTAATTAGTAAGATGATCACGAATCACGACACGATAAGGAGTTTTAGGAAGAAAAAAGTAAGGTTGCTAATATTTTAAAAATAATGTATAGAAACAAAATAAAAAATAACAAAATATTTAAAAAGTATGATATCACAACACTCAATAGTGGACTGCTGGATGTAGTTTAACCCCGGAGTTGCCCAAGGTATGCCATAAGGCACGAGATATACATATTTTACATTCCTGAATCATAATAACACATTATTCATTCATTAAGAAGTCTGCAGTACCTGGGCTACGAGTTAAATGATCAAAACTGTTTGTGCCCACATTTGATTCCGTTATTCGAATGTTAAAAGATAGATATATTATGCTTAAACTCGACATGAGGCCTAAATACATTGGATAAATGGGATTTCCTACTTCGGTTAAGTACCTACCCAAGGCTAGATTAATGGTCGTTGTAACGAAAGCGTAACGTATGAATTCTGCCCTAGAAAAGCTATTAACTAACTTCAACCTGTTAACTTAAGATACATCTAAAATCCAAAGGTCACTTAGCAGTAACTACTGTTCTTAAAAGATTACAAGCACGATACGTTCTGCGCACGGATCAAAGAGTTTTTATACAGTTGAAGCTAGGTCAAATTGACTACAGTCGGGTACTTACTATTCTTTGACGGTAGCAACCTTAACATTTAAGTTATTAATTTCAAAATGGCTGAGGGTGACCCATTTGCAAAGCTCTTTATTTCGTGTCTTAAGTTGCAAGCGGAACTGTATATCTTTCAGCTTTTAATAAAAACCTAAGTGGGTGTTAATAGTAGGTACTTATTCTTTAAAAATTACACGTACAAGAACTTGCAATTACTTTATAAAATAACATTTTAGGTAGGTAGTTCAACACAGCTTTTTCAACACAGCTTTCTCCTAGAAAGCTTTCTGAGATTATTCATTTATTTAATTTTATCAGCTTTATTCCTACATATATATATCACGCCTATAATCCCTTGCGGGGTAGGCAGAGCGTAAACGACCGCAAAACGGTAATTTACGCCACGGCTGACAAACGTTTGGGGATCATTCGGAAAATTGTTTGTCGCCATAATGACAGGTTGTCAGCCCATCGCCTAAAGTTGCAATACACACCCTCGAATACTTCATTAAACAAAAAGCTTCATTAATTTTATTTGTTTTTGAACCACGCTTTTATATTGTCGTATACGAAATTTATTTATTAATATTTGAAGAAAGCTTGTAAATTCAGTATATTAATGCAATTTTTTTTTAAGAGGAAGCAATTCAATACTTACCTTATTATAAAAGCCCATTTTCATATTCTGTCGGAAAATCACTAGTGGATTGCACTGGTTGTTATGCGAGAGCAAAAATCCCACAAAAAATGGATTGTCAGCCACTTGCGTTTTTGATGTTGACATGACATGACATGACATGACTGTCCAACAGTTTAAAACAACATGTTCGTGCTAAGATTTGTTCTCACGACAGTTTTCACAATTTTGCGATAGGTACGTAGGTATGTTCTCTTTCTGCGTGGATCATAATGATAAATGAATTTTATTTGCAGTAAATATGGTTCACAATGATGGTAGGTAAATATTATTAAGTATCACATATTCAACCAATACACTCTTTGGTATGCAAAGATGAGTCAGACGCTACATTAAATTACAATTAAATAATTTCGTAAAATTTAATTAAAAATAAAAATAAATCAAAATTAAATTAAAATATAATCATAATTAAATTAAAATCAAATAAAAATTAAAATTTAATTAAATAATCAGTTACATTTTCATATTAATAAATTCATCGATACTATAAATACTATTTTCACATAAGAATTCATACTATTTATTTTTAAACATAGTTGTTGGCATGTCCTTTAAATCTGTAGGAAGTTTATTAAAAAGTTTAACGGACATATTGAAGGACATAAAGTGTTTCTGCATACCTACTCCGTGTAACGTATGCTAGAATTCATGCTTCTTAAGGGTATATATACTCTACGCTTATGATAAAAAAGTATATGTACTATTTCATACGCAATTCTTAATATTACACTTACCTTCAGGACAATCTGAATAGTCTGAGTGAATACTACAAAATAAATAGGATTGAAGTACATTCAAATAAACTTATGCGTTACGTTCAGTCGTGGTTCACCTATTGACACTCAACTCAATTCTATCTGAATGGTTCCTTAATCAAGAAATTCAACATGGTACAAGATTCGGGAGTCCTTGTGGATGAAATATTAAAAGAAGCTTACAAAAATTGAGGTTTCATTTCATCATATATCATCGTAGGCTTCCCCCAGACAGAGTACGCCACAAGGCACGATCCTGTTTTCGCTTCCAGACGTTTTATTTTACCGTATTATGAAACCGTTCAGCAGCATACCGTGTATTAAAACTTTATGTTTTGCCTACGTTCGTAGTTTTCTTGAATACTGCAGCTCTTCAAGGAATTCACAATACTTATAGTGCATAAGAATAGGGACAGGTACATTTTATTAAATTTGATGAATAATTCAGGTGACATTACGAAGGTAACCTGACCTTTCTAGTTTAGCCGCGTAACATTGGCTCGAGCAAGTATTCTACAGTACACCGATTACGTTTTAAGTGCATTAGTAATTGCTTAATAGATTTCCTCTTTTTTTATTATATTATACGTATTTGTACGATTTGTTGGGGAGAAATGAGTCCGATTTCTAGATAATAATGCAAATATAGCACTACCTACGTTGTTTTGCGATTATTTTGTTTTGATTTTTAAATTTGTTGCCTGACGATGAAGTAACGAAACCGGTCGCTTTAAAGCATTTTAATTTAATGTTTAGTGGAACTAGTGTAAAAAGTGTTTTATTATCTAGATGTAAATCATTTGAGTCCGATTTATTAGAAATATATAAAACTTTGCTCTGGTTTGCTTACCTATACTTATAAACTATACTCTATGATAATGCTATTCAGAATGTACAACGTTAGTTCTTGATACATCAAAACTACTGCAGTCACCTTGGCAATATTACTTATCTGCAGTTATTTTGTCATTTTTTAATTTTGCGATATCACTCCTACTGGCACTAGGCACACACAGTTTTACCCGGTACCAGGGCGTGCATTTTAAAAACGTCTCAGTTGTGTCTCGATAGCGTGTCAGTTAGATGGTTTTGGTCATTTCGTATTCCGCTAACAGTTTAAAGTATAGATTATTAATCTTACAGTGGCAACATAGGTAATATGGCTTATATGTTTGCACTCTCCATATCACCCAAATGTTGCCTGGAAGAGAATGCTGCTTTAGCATTAAGGCCGCTCTTTTTAAGTAAGTAAGTAAGTAAAAACACTTTATGGCTCAAAATAACAAATAAAAATTTCAGGAAAATGCATAGATATCATGCGCATAGGCGGCCTTATCGCTACAAGCGATCTCTTCCAGACAACCTTAGGGTGTAGGAGAAAATTTTGAAAAACAGAGCAGTTTGTCTTTGTTTTTTTTTTCTCAATGTTATTTTTGTGTGCAATAAAGGATATTATTATTATTAAAAACACTTAAGTGTCGGTGGCATTTCAATGGCTAAATGGCTATAACTTAAGAGAATCGGGGCCCAGCCCGTACAAAATATGCAGCTAATTCTGATAATACGTTTACATCGAACCTACAATAAATTATTTTCCGATACTGATCCCCTTATTCCATTGTAAAACATGAATTCTTAACGATATCACAAATTGGATGCGGCACTTTTGATCAAACTTGTATAGAGTAATTTAACGTAATCCAACATTGACGTTTACTCCGGAATGTAATTCACACACCACACTATATTTTAAATACACATTAATTACACACTTTATAATCATTGATCAGTTTCATTATACACATTAACACAATTTGCAACGTGCGACAGACATTATCGATGTGCCAAACTATAGCGACTACCTACTTCGGTTATTAATAAGGCTCACATTTCAATCTATCCTAAGATTTCTAATGAAGTGCTGCCTTTTCGTCCTTTGATCAGCTTTTACAAAACCCACAGGTAAAGATGGGGTAATGTTATACACCCTGCACCACACGGGTAGTATGAGTCGCCGCTAGTATTATTAGACCTTTACCTAATTTATTGCAAAAAATTTGGAAAGTTATAAACCAAAATAAGTATAAAATTAATTAAAGGTGCCGTGTTATGCCGGCTTAGAATAGCATCACCCCATTCCTTTCCCGTGGGAGTCGTGAGAGGCAACTGAGGGATTTGAGCAATTATGCACTATGTATGTATTGCAATTATGCACTATGGCGATACACAATTTTTCGAACGACCCTCAAATATATGTCAGACGTGGCGTAGATGTCCGTTTGTGCCGCCGTTTACGCTCTGCCTACCCCGCAAGGGATAATAGGCGTGATATGTGTATGTGTTTTCCATTTGTTTGGCTGATTTTAAGAATTCTTCTTCGTTAATTGTTTAAGAGCTGTCACTGCGTTATGTTGTACGATAGGTACATATTTTAAAACAAGCTTTTTTAGTTTCTTGTAAATATTCTATCAGACAGAACCTTTCGCCAAGCATAAATATTTCGGTACGTTGTAGGTTCTTGGAACTTGGCTCATTACTGAAAGGTAAGATAATTTATCTTGTCCTATTTTGAGAAAAGCCAAAGCGTCCAATAATGGCTGTTTTGGGGATAAAGGGTAATTGATTACAGTGCCCGCCTACTACCCATAGCGAGCTGGTTCTCGCACAGTTGAAACAAATACAATTGTAAACATCTAACGAACTTTAAAATAAGTAAACAATGAAATTTATCATTAACAGCCACAACAATCCACTTCCGGACATGAGCCTTCCTCCTATTGGGGTATTGCCGTATCCACCTCGCCTGGCAAACAGATAGGCAAACCCAGTGCAATATGTTGCATTCACAAGGAACGCTGCTGCCCATTCCGTGGATGATTATTCCTTAGTCGCTTTTCACGGCTCCCACGAGTAGAATTAGGGTGATGCTATGCTAAGCCGGCTCGACATGATAGCTGTGAAGAAAAGTCAGGTCAAGAGTACCCGAAACCGACGGGCGTGCATGAAATTAAAGTTTTATGAATGTAAAAGAAGCGGAAGTACTATGCAAGACTCGTAGCAAGTGGAAACGTATAGCCTACCCCTCCGGGAAAGAGGCATGATTTATGTAAGTACATATATATATATATGTATGTACCTTTCAAGCTAAATCATTCCAGCGGTTGACTTTACGTCGCGGTTTAAGTTTTTGATCACCTACCTCTATCTCAACCTTTCGTCAAGGAATACTAACTTAACCTTGCTTTTATGGAACTTGATGCGCAAAAAGAGGTCGGTGAAATTTTTGCGGTGGCACGCACTACTCCATACATTTCAAAGAACATGCGTCATCTGAAATGTACACGTCTGTGTCTTAAATTGATGTATTTTGTTCATTATCCCTCTGCCTTTAAATATCCCTTCGAGTCGGCGGCGCAACAAGTTTTTTTCTTCCATTTATTTCTATCAGCAGTCCTCAATTACACCAGACAAGAGAGAGAGAATTACACCTTAATCGATGGAGTTGATTGTCAATACCTAATTAACCACATAATCCTACATAAACGGCAAATCCACGACAATGCCACACTCGGAAGCTGTAATTTGAATCCTATGCACACCTCATCAAAGTTACAAATCTATCAAGCGTAACGTTGCTTTGCTTCCTATAAGTTTTTTTTTGTGCTGTGAGATTCATTAATATATACTTTCTGTGCAATGAAGTAGAGATTAGTGGTCTCTTTTCTTAGTTTAAGTCTTGTTGATATATGTATATTTTGATGATAATGAAAAAGTATGTTCTCATCTCATTTTGTTCAACATAACATTATATTAACAGCCACTGCTGGACATGGGCCTCCCCTGTTGAGGGGTATTGCCTTATTCGCCATGCTTGGCAGGTGGATTCGCGAGCGCAGTGCAAGATTTTACATTCACAGGGAATGCTGCTGCCCGTTGCCTAGAAAAATTTATTCTTTTTTACTTTTTACGACCATCACGGGTAGTATTTCGGTGATGCTATTTGTAAGCCGGCATCGCACGGCATCTTGTCTTATGATATCATATCTTGTACCAGTACGTTGAAAGATATTTTTTGTTTCAGCCCATCGACGGATGCGCACCGTCACCAACTACTTCCTGGTCAACCTCTCCTTCGCCGACCTTATGATGGCTTCGCTCAACTGTCTCTTCAATTTCATCTACATGCTGCACAGGTGATAAAAATATCATCAATTCTTTATCAGTGTCTGTTTATTCATCAGAGTCATTAGCTATATATACTATGTCCGTGTGATGCCGGCTTTGAATAGCATCACCCCATTTCTTTCCCTTTGGAGTCGTAAGAGGCGACTAAGGGACTCGAGGCTGACAACCTGTCACTATTGCGATACACAATTTTCCGCAGGACCCTCAAATATTTGTCAGACGTGGCGTAAATGACAGTTTTTAGCGGCTGTTTGTGCTCTGCCTACCCCACAAAGGATTAGAGGCGTGATATGTGTATGTGTATGCATGAACTATGTCCAAGAAAGTATTTAAATAAATGTAAACAAACTATTTAACGAGGGACAACATTTGAAAAGGACAGGAAATTATACATGTCACTCAGCCATAGTAACGCTGTTTTCATTGTTATAAATACCTTCTTGGACAAAGTATAGTAGACTAAAAGCCTGTTCACCGGATCGTTATTTGACACCACATGAATGAATCACAATACTAATAAACTCATTGGCCTCTGTGAAAGTTATTATCGGATTTATATTTATTTTTGTACTAAAGCCCACCTTTTGTTAAATATACGTTCTACGTTTATTTTGTCTGTCATTATTTAACCTTGGCCACTAACCCTTAGACAAATGAAGGATGTGCATGTCTACGCCTAAACCCGCATTTGTTTTTATATCCATTTAAATGGTTTTGACCTCCAGATTTGAAATTAGAAAACAAAACAGCCGTTGACTTTTATATTTGAACCCATTAATTTAATTAAAACAATTTGCATACGCTTGCAAAGTATCTTTGTAATGTGGGTGTAATATAAATATTTCTTAATTTCTTTAAACGTAATCAGTATTTATTTCATTGTTAGCTAACTCAAAATTAATGCAAATTCAACATATGAGTTTATAATAGCAATAAACTTTGATTAAAGGTTAAAGGTAATAGTGTGCTAAAATAAAAATAAAACCGTTTTAATAAAAACATTTAGTGCCTGATATAGAGGTATATTGTGTTTCCATGCCTCCTGTACTGTCTTGGGACATAATTGTAATAAATTTTCGGGATCACTATATCCGTGAGTGTGACCTGTGATACTTTGAATCACTTTTTTCTAGTTGTTGTTTTCCTGTTTATTTATATGAACTGCTACCTAATCGTATCCTTCTTCCTATTTCATTTGACCAACTTCTATCCTATGTTAACCCTGTTTTTTATTCAGTATATTGACATGAGCAATATTCGTTTAAGGCATTTAGATTCTATATTTTAAGTCAGTTTATTAATATGATGTTTAGGTTTTATACAATAAGGTCAGCCGATTAAGTGTCAGTTTCGATCTTTGTTTTTTTTTGTTTTAAGTGTATTCTCCAACTTTAACATTAGCGGAATTGTCCTATGTTCACAGATGCCATAAAAATTTGAATTGACTATTTCGATGTTCGAACATCGAACATGATTGAGAGCACAGGTCAAAAAATTGTAACGAATACGGTTGCCCACATTTACTAAAGCTGTAAAGTGCAAACATACATCTGAAACATGGACTTAAAAACGAAGTACGTGGTAATATCATTATCAATCGGTTCAATGCTCTAATCTTTTGTAAAATGAGAACGGTATCAGAATCAACTTTATTTTATTTAATGAGCTATATATATTGATGCAATCGACGATGTAGCACCAAAGCCAGAAAGTTCCCTTTTAACTTGAGGGTGTCTATTAAAATAAATTGACTTCGCTTTGACAGAAAGGAGTTGGATGGTTTCTCACTTATAATTCTACTCTTGCAGCAAGGCTAAAAAACTCTTCTGAAAAAGACTCCTTGAAATAATGCCCATGTTTGTGAAAATAAAAAGCGAATGAACGCCATTTGACAAGCTTTCTTTCAGAACAAAGCATCTAGAGGCGTTAAAATAATGAGACAAATTTTTCATTGTTATTGTTAATTAGGGTCCATTAGAAATCTTATTTCTTTTTCAAGATCGGGTTTATAGTTGGGAATTATAGTAATATAATATCTTCTAGTAATCCAACCGAAATGACCGTTGGATTACTCGTAGATGTCAAAATTATTTGACATAGCTCCAACAAACTAAATTGGTTTTATTGTTTGATATTATTTAAACTATAATTTTTATGTACCTTTTCAAAATACAAAAGAGCCAAAACCGTGATTAAAATTTATGAATTCTCGTATATTGATGCGCTCAATAAGCTCTTGGAAGCAAAATCTTCTTATGGGTCTTCAATATTAATTATCACCCACCACCCACCAAGTATCAAGTAAGAGACTTCTAATAACTCCCTAATACGCGCTATGTATTTTGGGGTTGTAATCAATTGGCTCAAATTGCACGTGAGCGGTTCAATTTGCCCCTGTATGGATTTAGCGTGGTCTGTTTACGAGAGGCCGGCGCGGTGCGGTGCTCGGGAAAATTGGGGTTATGCAAAGCTGCTGCGGTGCGTTTTGAACAAGAATCACGTTATATGCTGGATGCTCTTCATCTGAACCTTCGTATCTAAAGTATAATGCTGTTTAGTGCAGGAAAAACGACGTGATTATGTGGTTGTTGAATGGCGCAGTTATACAGAATCTGTACTTGCGCCACATCGACTATTATATTACATGCTAAATGGTCAACGAACATTTTCCTGTGTAGAACGTACCTACATTAAGTACGTCACACGTAAAAAAGGACAGGCCAAGTGCGAGTCGGACTCGCCCACTGAGGGTTCCGTAATATGCACATCAAGCTCTTTCATTTGATAGGTACCCCACTTGAACTACACTAGCCTCAACTTCAAAATTGTGTTGTCTTCTAGCTCCCTAAAAAAATATTTATTTTTAAGGATTTGCCTAAACTTGTACTTCAAATCGAAGCTACTTGAAAAATTTATTACTCTCAGGTCCACGGGAAGTACCCCATGAATTTGGAAACTTTAAAAGTGTCAAATGCACTCGTTTTTTACAGCTTGAACGGCCTAATCTTTTATAAAGTTAAGTAAGGAGCTTGAATTTTTTACATCTTTAAGCGCAGACTTAGGTATATATGTTGTTTTTATTTCAACTCGATATCACCAGGCGTTCTCGTGATAAACAGTCTCGACAAATAGACAGGCAGACAGATGCACGGACAGATGAACGGACAACAAACTGCCCCATTTTTACCTTTTGAGGTATGTAACACTAAAATCTACTTGATAAAACGTAATGGCGTAGGCAGAGCTGCATAGTACGAGGTCAGTTTAGTACAAACACGGTACAAAGCAATTAACTCACTAATCGTTTTCATCCTCTAAAAGATCCTTTGTGTTAAGCAGGTAGTGACTTCACGTTTTATCGCACGCATTAAGGTGTTTGAGAGCCCAGTGACGCTGCACACGCTAGTCATCTGGAAACCAAATTATCAATTCGGAGTCAATAAGACCGTTGTAAAAACTAAGCGCTTTAGTTTAGTATTTAAATTTTATTTGAGCATTTTTGGAATACGTAACCCAATCGCACGGTTTTTACTATTTTATATTGATTCTAAATAATCTCTGTAGTTATTTATAATTTGTTTTCCAGATTTGAAAATTTGTTTTCCAGATGACTAGCGTCTCCTGCCAGAGATTTTTTTCCAGTTTGGGGGCGCCACTGGGCTTTCGAACTACCTTCATGCGTCCTACTCGTTTGAACTGTGTCGTACAGATAGAAACATTGTCTATTGTTGATATTGGTGATTGTAGTTTCAGCTCTTCTTCTGTAAATATAAATGTTTACATCCTACGATGAGGAAATGTGCAAGTATTTTTACAATATACCGATACAAAGATAACACAATATGACGGCCGATGTGGCGCAGTGGGAGTGCGTCTGCCTGTGACACAAAGGTCCCGGGTTAGATTCTCGGTGGAACACTCACAAAGTTGATATTTATCTCTTTGTGCATTTGTTCCCGTTCTGGTTAGGACATTGCAGGGTGAAACATCTGATTGTCTGAAAAGAAATGGTTCCGTGCTTCGGAGGGCACGTTAAGCCGTCGGTCCCGGTAGCCGTCTATGATAACTTATACGGCGGTCGTTACACAACCGTGTCAGAGGCCTAGTACTAGTAGTAGGCGGTTGAAAAACTCTGACTCTGTTCATCGAGTCATTGGACGACTGTGTCCCACAGGAAAATAGAGAGACAATATCGAAAGTTTATTACTTATCTTCATATCTAATAAACACTCCATCATCTTTTGAACACTGAGGATCTACATCTACGTAGGACGTAGAGGTACACTACGCTTACGTCCACGTGTCAATAAAAACGAGACGTGGGAAGATAAGAATTGTTCAAGTGCGAGCCGGCCTTGCGCAGAAAAGGCATAAAAACCACGATAGTTGTATGGGCTCCTATAAAAATTCATGAATGGATGATAAGTAAAGAAACACCTGCCTTTTAGATACAGATATTCCACATGATATGGTGTAGAATTAATGGAGGATAAATAAAGAAATACCTGCCTTTTAGATACAGATATTCCACATGATATGGTGTAGATTTTTTTTTTTTTTTTTTTTTATTAATGATGGGTTTGCTCTTGACTCTAGTCTAGGTCATAGGACAGAGACAGAGTCTAAGATGGAGCGAGCTCACCCAGAAGAAGCCTGTTAAGGCACTGGCACTCCCACACACTGACGGAACGCAGCAAGCTACTTGGCGCCAGACTTCGGTGGGATGGTGGTCGCGAGCCAGGCGGCCCCTTACGGAGCCTTCCACCGCTTGGTGGGATCGTTCAGCCGGACTTATCCACAGGCAAGCCTGTGTTGCCGTTGCCCGGGGTGGACCGCTAGGAGGTAGATCCCATACCACCCCAATGGAGGATAAATAAAGAAATACCTGCCTTTTAGATACAGATATTCCACATGATATGGTGTAGAAATTACTCTTACATAAGTATTTATGTTTGAGTTAGATCAACGCGGCCAGTTTTAAAGGCACATTTGCACAGGGAACCGTTCGGGGTGGACTTTTTGACTGAGGCTAAATTTGTATATTTAGTCTTTTGTATGTATTTAATTTGTGACTATTGTTATATTTTTATGAATTTACAAATAAAACTGATCAATATCTGCAACAACAGTCTTCTGTTGGACATGGGCCTCCTTAAATCAGCTTAAGCTCGTCACCACAGAACACTTATACTCCTGCTCGTCACAATGAAGTATTCGTTGTACTTTACGAGTAAGGTACATTTTTTCGTACTTCGACCAAAGCAGCCTTTTTGACAAGGGCGAAGCAACTATTTCAACTCGTTAAACTATGTTATTATTATTATAACTTTAAAAGTATTATGAACAAAACTTTGTTCCCAAAAAGGCACGCAATTTAAATTGCAAACTGCAAAGTCTTATTATTATAAGAGAAAATGTTTGTAATAAAGTTATGAATATAAAATGCTCTCGAGTGACTATAATTTTGAAACTAAATCAGTATTTATGGTACTAGTAGGAAACTTTGCCGTGTGGTGCCGACTTGGAAAAGCATCGCCTAGCTTCTACCCGTGAGTGTCGTAAAAAGCGACCAAGGAATAGACAGCGGCATTCCCTGTGAATGCAACATCTTGCACTGCGGTCGCCATTCCGCCTGCTAAGCGTGGTGAGTATGCAAATACGCCCTGATTGGGAGAGGCCTATTGTCCAGCAGTGGAATTTATCCCTCGCGTGGTAGATATAGAATTAAAGGCCGTAAAATACGGTCACTCTGACAAATATTTGAGGACCATTTCAGAAAAATCGTGTATCAGTATAGAGCTAGGTTGTCAGCCTGTCGCCTACAATTGTAATACACATGAAACCTTGAAGTCTCTTAGTCGCCTTTTACAATCCTCGCTGGAATGAAATGGGGTGATCCTATTTCAAGCCGCAAAAAAGATCGAATCAGATATCCCTATTAAATTGAAGCGTTTTTTTTTCTACAACTCGTTGTTTTGTTAGCATCTAGCTAGTTTTGAATAACCTTTACATTAAAAAGGACTGACGGACAACCACTCTGCCTACTGTTAAATTAATTGAAAAGTAGACAACGAGAGCTCTGGAAGAAACCCACTTAAAGAAAGGAGGGGGATTATATTTATGTCCAATTTATTTAAGTGAAAGGCTCAAGGAAACCCCAAAGCTTACTCGAATTAAATGTAATGAGACGTGACGACATTTAAGGAGTTTTTATTGGAGTTTTGTTGATTTCGTCGTTTATTAAACAGTGAAATAAAATGTAGCAACAAATTGCTTTGTTACAATGACTTAAAAATATATTTGTTTTTGTGTTTTTGACCTCCAAAAGATTTAAGCTCGTGTAGGCACTCATTGGCCTCAATTCGGGATATAAATTCTCTTAACTTACCTTTAAATAGGACTGTCACTTTCCGTCACTCATTACATTTAAAATTAATATTTGCGTAGATAAAATGAATTCGCCGAGAACTTTATGTATGCATTTATATCCTTAAATTACACCTATACCCCTTGCGGGGCAGGCTAAGCGTAAACAGCCGTAAAAAAGATAATTCACGTCACGTCTGACAAACTTTTGAGGGTAATTTAGAAAATTGTGTACCTATTGCTATAGTGACAGGTTGTGAGCCCATTGCCTAAAATTCCAATTCACATGTGAGCCTCGAGTCCCATTGTCGCCTCTTACGGCATCTACAGGAAAGAATGGGGTGATGTTCTTTGAAGCCGACATCACACGGCAACGATGTTATTTACTTATGTACTTAGGTATGATCAGTTTACTGATTTGGTACTCAAACCAACAGAACTGAATAAGAATGCGTTTTCCAGTGACTCTTGCACTAAGCTCGAGGCTTGTATCGAACAGTTCACCGATTACTTAAAGCTAAGATGCTTGGAACGATTAGGAAAAATATTTTTTGTTTGAGGGTGTATACTTTTTGTGAGACCCACAGTCACTAAGTCTGGATCTGCTGATAGAATCCTGGAGAAATCAAGGAATATCCTAAAAATTCATAGGTACAGCAAAACAAGACTCTGTTATTTTTACCGGCAATTTTTCCGGTGACGACAACCATCCATACTAATATTATAAATGCGAAAGTAACTCTGTCTGTCTGCTACGCTTTCACGGCCAAACCGCTGAACCGATCTTCATGAAACTTGGCACAGAGATTGCTAGCATATCGAGAACGGACATAAGATACTTTTTATCACCATTCGAGGGTCTGGAGTACAGATATAGACCACCAGGTGTACCACCAGGAGCCCAGCTAAACTATTAGAGATACAGGCATGGTTCTAAAACAAAAGTTGTTCAGTATGATGGGCCGCTTCTTTTCACAAGGACATTGAGAATCTGGAGTACCTTTTGTAGACCACCAGGTGTACCATCAGGAGCCCACCTAAATTATTAGAGATACAGAAATAGTTCCAAAACAAAAGTTGTTCAGTATGATGGGAATAAGTTGAGAAAGGATATTGGCAACTTTTTACTGAGGATTTTTTTGTTATCTACTTACTTTTGTATTCAATGGTTATAAATATTGATCTCTCAGGGCAGTACACCGGATAGCAAATTTTGAATTGTCCCTTTAACAACAGAAGTAAGCAAGTCATCCTTGAACAGTAGAGATAAAAACTGTTCTAATATCACTGTCGTACTTACTATGAATATACATATCTACGGTAGAATTGTGCCTAAAAAAACTATCTAACGCGGACGAAGTCGCAGGTAAAAGCTAGTAAATAATAATCATAAAAATAGGATAATAGGAGAGGGTTTGCGAACATTTCGATTGTCTCGAATATAAGCTTTCCCTTCCCATCCGAACCCGAGAATGATAAGACGATTCGACGCAAGGACAAATTGGACTGACTTTACCTAGTTAAATAGCCTCATTATTCCGATGCCTTAGGCGGGCGGCGGCGGTTACGCAATGCTAGTACAATAGAAGCGGTGACTTTTGATATTATAGGGCTGCATGTTTTCCGGAATATCAAACGTTATCAAGGTTTTCGTTAAGGCGGGGATATAGCACGAGCAAGATTTTTAAACCAATTTTATGTAGACAATTGCAGCCATATAATTCCTAAAAAATATGTGCTAATTTCGAGGATGTAACAGTTAACATTTACCTCTCCATTATATATTTTGACAAACTTTACTCGATAGAAGAAAAAAAACACAATGAAGCCTTAAACATGCTATTATTCCTTGGCTTATTTGCCTCGGCAAGCGTAGTGTTGAACGACCTCCAGCCAGATGGACCGATGACTTAAAAAAGGCGGCTGGTAGCGACTTGATGGCGAAAACGAGAGATAGTGCTTTATGGCAGGTGGCCTATGTCCAGCGGTGGACTGCAATAGCCTGATGTATGTATGCTATTATTTAGATACATACCTTTGCTAGTACGAATACCTAAATTAGACATTGTAACGCTATTTCTCTTGTTAAAATAACATATCTCGCTGAGCGCAAAATGATTGGCTGTTTCTCTCTGGTGCAGCGCAAATGAAAGGGACAATTTTTTAAGTTGAAACAGGGCCTTATTAAATAATACTGATCAAAAATGCTTGTTATAGTGACTGGGTGTTCGGAGTGCGGTACTGTCAGCTCAGCAACTTTATCGCGAACGTGACCGTCGCAGCCAGCGTGTTCACACTTACTGGGATCTCCTTCGATAGGTATGTATAGACATGTTTATACAGGATAGGTGGTTGTTTGTTGTAGTGACTGGGTGTTTGGAGTGCGGTACTGTCAGCTCAGCAACTTCATCGCGAACGTAGCAGAAAGTCACTCACAGTAAGGGCACATAGATACATACATTTATCACGCCTGTATCCCTTGCGGGTAGGCAGATATGTACTCTATGTCTTACAAACATTTGAGGGTCATTCAGAAAACTATGGCAGCTAGTGGCAGTTTGTCAGCCCATCGTCTAAAATTGCAATACACATGTAACGCTCGAGTCCCTTAGGTGCCTCTTACAAGTAAGAGTATGTTTTGATAAAAAAATTAATAGACGTGGCAACGAAAGGTTCTGCAAACACGGCCATGCATCAGAACACGTAGTGCAACGGCCTCTTATCAGGTGAACTGACGACCTTGCAAGTAAGGCCTTAAACATACACAAGCGACGTAAGGCAGCAGGCGTAGGACAGGCGTGGCGCAGGCGAGCGCCGCTTCAAAACGATTTCATACAAAATGTAGGCAGGCGACGTTTTAAAATGTACCTCTATACTACTGAAGCGACGCGGCGCAGCCGTCGCAGGGTTACGACAGTTGCGAGCAGCCTTAAGATGCACTTGGTCTCTAAATCCACGGCGATACGACAGTTGCCGAAGATACGGGGTAGAGGTTAGCCATCGCAATACATAGTTTTAGGTTAATATTGTGTTTTGATGCTCTGGAGACTACGACACAAAAGGAAACGATACTCGTACCCACAGCTATAATGCTTTCAAAAAGAATTCGTTACACAACCATGTCAAAGGCCTACTATTAGAAGTAGGCGGTTGAAAAAAACTCTGACACCAGGGTTCATTGTGTCGTTGGACGACTCGATGTCCCACACGAAATAGAAGAAGAAAGAAATGCTACGAATAAATATCCGATGCTACAATATATATAGGTACAGTAACCTGTAAAATTAAGACGAACAGTTTTTCCTACATTAAAGTAGATAATTATATTGAAATATAAATGTTTAACAAAAATGTCTTTGGAGGAGGTTATACCAGAAATACTCAAATATACTGTTTAGGAAACTCATCACAAGTATGTCATTGCAATGATAATGTTTCTAAATTATACCCAATTACTTTACCGTAGTTACGATTTATAGGAATACATTTTTATACGCAGTGAAAACCTTTTCAATTGCTTCAATCAAGTTACAAACGTCTATAAAATTCCCTTGCACGAAATCCTTAAAAAATATGCGATTCGTGACCTGATTTTTTATAGAAACACGAAATGCCATAGTCCCGTAATGGCTGTTTTCTATTATGTTCACTAGATATTATTATGGTAAAACTTTGAGGTATGCAACCTTCATTTTGGTAAAATGATAAGTCGCCATTTATCAAAGTTTTCTTGCACGACTACACGCACAGTTTTCATTGTTCGCAAGTTTTCTATAAATGAGTTGGTACTAAAAATATAGGTAGGTACGTTGAAAATCTGAAATCGGGGTATTTATGATATCAATAAGACGTCTTGCGTAAAGGCATAATACGCGAGAACGCTGTAATTGCGATGTCCAACGACCACCTATTATTTTCACTTGGTCTTAATTCGGTTAAAACAAACCTCTTAACTTATCTTAACTTACTGCTCTCACTTTCTTCCGTTCACCAAACAGGACAGAATCAAACTAGATTTGTGCAAGGCGTAGGTACAGTCGGGCTGGGTTAGACAGTTTAGACTTTGTACCGTTCTCATTCCACGCGCATGACGCGCATCGTATAAGACTTTCATTGGCAGTTTGAGTGTTTATCTGCACGTGAGCTTGACTGTACAAGGTATTGAGAAATGACAGCAGCATCAAAATTTTTACGAATGAAATCGAATATGTACTTACTTTTTTATGAATTTGCGTGCAAAAAGGATTAACTCGTGGTTTGTTAGATAATTCACATTCCCAAGGGCAAAATATTGATCAACATCGTTGCTTTGTGTGATTGAATTTTATTTTCTGCCGTAGGTAATGTGTTTTAAATCAAAACTTTTAACCTCGTTCGACTAACGCGAGAGCAGTTTCCTACCATATTGTATTATTAATAAATTACAAAATCCTAACCGCGCTCGAAAATTTTGCAAGTTTTCAAAAAAATAAATTACATATTCATCGCTTAGAGAGATTGTTTCGTGCCTTAGTGGGCACCTTAAGCCGTCGCTCCCGATTGCTGTTTATTATTACTTAGACGGCGTGGTCGTTACAAAAAGTATGACAATGGCTTAATAGGTACTAGTAGCAGCTGGCGTTTTAAAAACTCTGACACCAGGGTACACCGAGTTGTTTTTCGACTCGGTGTCCTACATGAAAAGAAGAATTCCAGGACTTTTTGATTATCAGATAAAAAGAAGTGGTGGTTTATGAGCTTACAGTGTTCATACGTGATTTTATCTTTTTGTTGTCAGAAGGTGAATGGATCGTTTGAACTCGTTCAGAAAGCCAATAGTACTTTTTGCTGTAACACTAATGTGGCAAGCACTTACCATCGTACGTAGAGTTAAATGTTTCAAAAATTATATATTGAAAGAATCTCCATTCATCTAGGTATTATGATTAGATTTAGGTGCACTTAAACACCTAATGGATATTATTATTCGTGCACTAACACCACTAATGATTCAGCTAATACCTGCCGACCTATTTATAAGGTTATTTTAAATTCAATGGAATGATAGTAAGGGACGGTGTACCTAAAACTTTGCAGGCATAATCAGACTCTAAAACTGTATAACTTCATTCTTGGAGGATATGTTGGTAAAAGGGAAAAAATCGAATACATAATTCCCGAACAGCTGACTGACTTCCTATGGATACTCGAAAAAAATTTTTTGCTACCCAACATTAAAAATTGTTTAGTTTTATAATCTGATCAAGCCTGCAAAGTAGTCGGTACAACGTCCCTTACACCCTGTATTTATTTATTATATATTTTTTTTCTCTTTTTCTTGGTGTGGGACACCGAGTCGTCGAAAACCGCTGAGATTAGCCGCTAGAGTTTTACACATACACATATCACGCCTATAATCCCTTGCGGGGTAGGCAGAGCGTAAACAGCCGCAAAAAACGGCCATTTACAACACGTCTGACAAATGTTTCAGGGTTATTCGGAATATTGTGTATCGCTTTAGTGACAGGTTCTCAGCCTATCGCCTAAAATTGCAATACACACCCTCGAGTCCCTAAGTCGCCTCTTACGACTCCCACAGAAGAGATATGGGGTGAGGCTAGAGTTTTTCTACGCTGTAATTGATCAATCTTATAAGCACCTAGTGCTTATAAGATTGATCAATTAAACTTTACTTTCCGAGTCACTCTATTTCAACAAATACTCATATAGTAGGTATTTGTTGAAATAAAGTGACTCGGATTCCAGATCTCTTGAACATTTGTATTTATTGTTTGTATGCGAGCGAGGTCAGTCTTTTTCATATTTCGACAAAATGCTGAATTAATTTGTTCGATGATTAGTTAGAGCTCAACTCAAAATATTTGCACTCAATTTTAAACGAACTTGTGTATAATGTCGCATTAATATGGCACAATTAGGACTTTTGACAAAATGCTGGGAGTTTGGCTAAAAATCTACTACTTCTGTCTACTATATAACTTAACAAATCCAGAAATTCCTAGGATTTCGGACAAATTTCTGAACTGGTGTAGGAATATGGCAAAACAAAGTTCTAAAGTAACCTTTTGAGTGACAATGAAATGTTATCATACTCAAATTTTGGGTTTACTCTTATGATAATTCCTTGCTTTTTAACAAAGAAATAATAGCTAAATAAATAATAATTTAAATTTTATTGAAATATATTCTACAAACTGAACCGTAAATAGCAATTAACAGTAGATTATTGGCGCATAATTGTAATGAAAGTTTCCAGATGGGTGATAATTCTATGAAATATTTCAGAAAACCTTAAAAAGTGGATAGCAATACTCTAAATTCGCAAAAAATTACCAACTTATGTGATGTTTTTTTACTAAATTGTGACATTTTATTTTGTCTTTTATTTCGTTTGTTCTATTGTTTACAGTAAACACAAAAATAGTAATGGTGGCATTTTTACTTTAAAAATGTATCTATAGAACCTCGTTTTGCCATATTCATAATCAGTTTCAGGAATTTGACCAAAATCCTAGGAAATTGACCGAATTTCTAGATCGGTTTAGGACGATGGCTGAATGAAGTCACCATGTTGCCATATTTCGGCTTCAGGACAGATGCCTTATTTTGCAATTGAACTGCGACATATACAAACAACATTTATTTCAGCTCGACGGCAACAAAATAGCGAAGAGAGATTTCAAACGATGCAAATAAATGCAATTTTGCTAAGTTATTCAATTTGTGAAGTCATAAAGTTTCAATGAGGGCTCTTTCAATGGCGCTTTCATCTGGGAAAGTGGTTTAGTATTTGTACAAACTTAGAGACTATCATCAAGTGAAGATTTTGTATGTAGATAATATAACATAGGGTGAAATAGGGTGAAATTTTACTAGTAACCGATGCGAAAAACTCAAGACGGGCTGGTGATAAGGAAGGAACATTACTCAAAGAATATCGGTCAAAATACAAAACAAAAAATTGACCTACCGTACAAAATTGCCGATCAGCTGATTTGACTTACTATTGAAACACAAAATATTTTTATAATATTTCAACCTATGTGCCTTGGGGAAAGTTGTTCCTTATCAGTATGTTTTTGCTACGGTAAATTTTCACTTTTTATGTAAGTATCTTACTTAGGTTTTGATACGATTTGTGGTTGTTTTGAATGCTAGAAATATTTATTTAAGTTCTCGTATATTTTAGTATATTCTTGGTTCTTATTTGGTTCGATTTAAGTATTTAAATTAATTATGTCTTAATTAAAACGATGGCTAAATATGATGTTAAGACATAGCCTGAGCTCATTTGATACTGATTCGTTGCTACGTAATTTTTGTTATCAATTATTTAATTTCATTAGTTTTTTTATAATTCTAACATAACTTATCGAATAAGTTGAGGGTATATGAAAATATTGCTATAGTTACCTCACCTATCGCAAACGTGTCCACCTATTTCTACACAATTTACAATTTTATTTCGCAATGCTAACTCTGAAAAAAAAACGGAACACCGTGCCACCGGGAAACCTGCAAAATTTTTCTCCGTATGTCTCTGAGGTATTTCATTAAAAATCCTAGCAGCTCTGTAGCTTCCTAAGAGTTTCGTTCTGTACAGATTGCAGAGCAAAAAGTAATGGCGCTTGAGCCGTTTGTTGACTGTACGTTTCCGACTATCCTTAACTTTCTCTTTGACGTCTAGTCCACTCCGCCGATTTCAGCGGAACACAGGGACCTTTGGGACTATCTTGGGACTATCTACTACACTTTTGTTTCTTTTACATCGCTACAGAAGACCTGAACCAGAAGAAGAGAAATAAGTAAAACTATTACTCATTTGAGCATGCTTGTGTTGGTATATTTAAAAAGTGCTAGTTGTCAATTAACCTTTTTGCAGTGTAAAATACCTATTTGAACAACTATATTATGAAATACAAGACTGAAGACAGCGTTTACTTTAAAGTAGTTTTAAAATTCATTACAAAATGAATTATGTGTAGTGAGTGCAATTCACTGCAATTAAAGTTTATTCATACAGACTCAATCTTACATCTTTGTAAGTCTGCTGTGAGACATTTCTCCTTAGAAATAAGTAGTATTTTAGTTAAATTGAGTTTGTTCTGTGGCTGTAGAGCTATGACGTAACAGTACTAATTGTAGGTACTGCAATGTGTTCCTTCGAGTTTGAGATTTCTTTAAAATCATAAAGACTTCTTGCTCTTATTTTAAATTTTTAATGGAAATATTACTCGCGTTCTCGATATTAATCCATGTAGGATTGAAATTATCACTGTTTAAATACTTTTTAACACTCTGCTTTTTGAAATAATCTACTTAAAATTTAGAACGAACCGCGTTTAGTTTTGAAATATCTATATTTTTATGATACTTACTTTATGTAATGGCCTGGCATGCAAGAGCTTCTCTACGTACTTTATTTAAGAAAGAAACATAGGACAAGATAACTTTTGCTCTCCAAATCGTAATACCTTCGGAAAAGCTAATAATATATTCGTATCAAAACATAAAAACTTGTCACTCTTCACTGCAGTACAACATTCTAAAGCAGACTTTCTGGCAACTTTATTACTTGGCTGACTTGACTTTATAAACAAAATAAAAGTGACATGGCCGAACCTAAAACTATCCAGAGTTTAAAAGTCTTTTGAACATGCATGAACTGGGAGCACCGGAGCAGTATGTCTTCGTCAGTTTAAACTTGGCTGAAACGAGTTGGATTTTCAATTTGGAACCTGGAAATGGTTTTGAGCGTCGTTTTACAAGTATGCTAAATAGTTATAATGAGTGAACTGTGTACAGTGTATTGAACAAGCAACAAAAAGTGGTGCTGAGAATGGACGGGAATAAAATGCCAGTTTTTGTTTGGGCGGTAATTCTAATCACTTCGACATTCGTTACTTTGTAAAATATGTTCCCCTGTATTTCCTCTTCTTGCAAAAACTAATAAACTATTTAAAGTTGCCTTCAGGTGGCAGTTTCTTGCCATTTCCGGACTGTGTTCAGTTGCGGGCCTTCAAATTTGAAAATGAAAGCTTTTATCTAATCTAAAAAGACATTAAAATAGTGTATTTCTTCTTGAGGGATATTACTTAGTAGGATTTAACTATCATACAAAACACCTGGGCCTGAGGTCTACTACATGGCCTGTGAATGTGACAGTTTTGGTCATTTCGTATTCTGCTAACAGTTTAAAGCATAGTTTAAAGTATAGAAAATCAAAGTACCATATTAATGACAGCGAAGTGTCGTTGGCATTGCAAGGGTAAAAGATGAGATAATCCGGGCCCTGCTTGTTTCTAATGAAGCTGCTAAAATTGCGCCAGGCTTCGCCCATAAACTTCAATCTTGTTTAGGTACACGTAAGCAAAATGAATACTTCATTAAAATTAATGTTATAATGTTCCTTTGCTAGCTTCCAAGACAAAAGTTCTGACTAAAATAAATGTAAAATTATATAACAATGGAAACTGTTTATCCATTTTTTTTAATATATTTTTATAAATACATTACTATTTGATAAAAAGTTTCGGTAGAGATCAGGTAAAAACTAGCCTTGTTATTACAAAAAATGTTTGACAAGGTTTAAGCTGTTTAACAACGTCAAATCCATTGAAAAAATAATTTAAACAGTGTAACGCGCGTGTAACTTTCTTGTAATAACATCATCTTTATTAAATACTTAATTAAATAGCACATACCAGGTATTTTTTCAATAAAAACTGTCCCATCTCTAGTCAATTGGCGTTTGATTGGCTGCGGATATTCATGCTCCAAATTCAAATCACTTTTACTCCCTTGAGACCAAATGACCTACTTAAGGCCCACTTATGAGCAAATAAAACGGAGTTGTTTGAATACAGGATACGAGAAGTAGATTTCGCTTTTATTCTCAACGGGTTATTAATTAAAGTCATGCATAAGCGCCTCGTAATAGTGTAGTATAAACCACTTGATAATAAAGATAATTATTATCTTGTTTCCAACCTATTTCAGTCTGTTTCGTTCAATTTGTGTAAGAGTTTACTATTTTGAAGACGTTGCACGATCGTGCATGGTCGTAAGAATATCAAGCCACATGGCCCCATTTGAGAGAATATTGGTCCAAGGCATAGAATAGTAGATTTCTGGAAGTCAGGAATATAAATAGTAGAAAAGTTTGACATCGCCAAGCCTTCTACCACAAAGTAAGTATGGGCGGCTGCGTGGTGTTTCTACCAAAATGTCATTACTGTGAGAGCAATCTTCGTTTTCGCGAATAATTCAATAAAGGCATATTTTTTTTGATTGATTTTTGTGAGTAAATTTAAAAACGAATATTTTGTAAATTGGTTGAAAAAGTAGACCAAAAAATATGCATTAAAATATTATAATTTAACAGCTACAAAATAAATAATACGTAAGATAAGAATTTAAAACCAGCATTATGTATTAAATCCAGAATATAATAAAACGAGTATGTAACTTGGATCCAAATACATATATAAATATCTGCAAATTATTAGAAGCGCATTTGTTGCAATAATAAAAACAATAGGGTTATATATTTGAATGGTCAAGGATAGAGTAGAGACGAATGCAATAAAGCTATATTTTTGAGAGAATTTAAGAGATTTGTTATTATTCTCATATTAATATTCGCGGACATTTATTCTGTTGGATTCCTTTTTAATATAATAAAAAGTATACACTCAAACAACTAAGCAAAAAACCCGAAAGTATTAATGATGATGATGAGAAAACTGTTTAATTAAGTTCTTAAAGCGAGTGAGTGTACTCGTGAACGACCTATTTTCTCTTTATACAAACAATCAGAATGTTCGTTGGTCAAGTTTTTAGTATAATCCTTTTGAAAAATTAGAACCTACAAATTCAATTAAATATTCGCTGTTATTAAAGTTATGATAATCAGAATATTTATGTTATGATAATCATTGAGTTTGCAGGTTCTAAACTGGTCTGATCATAACTGCAAAGTTTTCGGTTCACCGTCCCTTACACCCTGTATAGATGTTTTTCAGTACCTTAATCTGTAAAATAAGTAAGCCCTGCAGCTGTGTGCTCCCAGCGCATGTAGCCGGATAACCTACAAAGTAAAATCTAACAACTTCTATTTGAACTTTCTCAAAGTCCATATTTTAATGCCTCGAGCTAAGAACAAAACCAATATCATAAACGAAAGCTACCTTGCTTTCCGCACAAAATAAAGACGGTTACAGAATGCTCATTTTCGCCAGTTTTGATTCCACTCTCTTATTTTTTGATGGAGTAAGTAGATCCTGTAATTCATTCATACACTTACTTACTAGCCTAATTAATTCAATGCAACTTCTCAGTCAGTGTCAATTTTTATTTTTTAATTAATGGGGACTTTCCTACTGACAGTTTTCGAGCTTTTTTTATAATGTCATACCAGATGGCGTTATGCTAAGTTGAAATTTCGGCGTTTGAGTCATTATTACATTTTGTCTATTATCATTCGTTTCCACGGAAAGAACATTTTTCAATTTAGCTCTGCGCCATCTGAGTATTTAAAGATTGGCTAGAGAAATCCCTATTCGATTTTTGACTTAAGGCGTTACATCATGTTTTTATTGTGATATCGTTAGCCCCTATAATCTATTTTTATATAATCGTTTGCAGTCGCAGATACACTCATCTTAAATCTTATCAAAATACCTACAACAAAAACCAAAAATTACATAATTTAGGCAAGATAAGTTTTTAAAGTTTGGTTTTAAATACCAAATAAAATTACTCTGACCGGTGAGTCATGCCAGTACTTTGGTCATGCTGTTCCAAAACAAGCGTTATTATTCCATTATGTTTTTTTTGTGCAGGTATCAAGCCATAGTGCGACCGATGCGGCCGCGGATGTCCAAGACCTGCTCGCTGATCATGATCGCCTGCATCTGGATCAGTGGGATGCTGCTGGCCGTGCCTTGCCTTCTTTATTCCACTACTAAAGAATACAAGTAAGTTCAAATACAAACTTATTAACTTACCCCCAGGATACCTTTTATCTGCCATAGATGGATATACACGTACCTATAAACATACATAACACCCTGTCAAGGAACAAAGGGATATTGGCACTAAAGATACTAGATGCATTACCATTACGTCGCAATTTTTTTATACCATATAATTTTATCATCATCTGTATAAACCAGTTTTGACAATATTTTCTGTTTTTTATTTAATGGTCGTCAAAGTAATAACGGAAGCTGATAAAGTTTATTTCATAGAATAACATACACTGGTTTTTCATGTTGTAAATTAGAATAAACAAAACCTACCTATATGTTGAGCCTATGTTTGAGCTGCTGATGGATCGGTTCAAGTTGTACATATAATACAATATTTATTTAATGCGTGTGAAATTAGCACCCATATGAAATAAACCTTTTTAAGCCTTTCTCTGAGACTGGCATTGGAAGCCCAAAACCGAGACTCTTGGCGTGAAAGAGGGGAGGCCTTTGCCTTGCAGTGGGACACAGACAAGGCTATCTAAAAAAAAAATGAAATAAATAAATAGATTTTGTTATAAAAATACTCTAACGAATTA
The DNA here is from genome assembly GCA_027580185.1 of Tuta absoluta. NCBI lineage: Eukaryota > Metazoa > Arthropoda > Insecta > Lepidoptera > Gelechiidae > Tuta > Tuta absoluta. The sequence continues at coordinate 6,311,520 of JAQAHW010000004.1, forward strand.
ATTGTCGAATTATTGCTTATTAAGATCAAAAGATAAAGTCCAAATTACTTACGATTTGTTTACAATGATGTACTGGGTGTGCAAGACGAGACTTTTTGCCAGTGAATAATCTTAATAAATTATCCTTTCAACTGGCTTAATTATGTAGATGTATTTTACTAATAATTTAGATGGCATTTATGCAGAAAATGAGTAACAAATAATTCATGTTTTTAATCCAGCCACGATATTAAAAATGGATTATTTTACAATAAATAAATAAAAGTTACATACTACTTGATACCCGCGTCGCGAATTTCGTTTCGTTAAGGTTCGAATGCCAGCAGCATGCTTTTTAAACAACATTTCCAGCCAGCCATTTTTGTATTTATTTTAGTTTAAACGTGCTCTTTGTGTTCCACGTCAGTTACTCCAGACCCAGGAGTGCTGACAAATAAAAATCATAGGTATATAAACTTGTTCTTACCGACTAGGTAATTGTTAGTGTATTGAGCTGACGACATTGAGCGATATTTCGACGCTGATCCCAAGTAGCCTTTATGACATTCTAGAAAGTATTCCATCTCCATACACAATTTCATTTGAATCATTGTGCAGCCATTTCGGGCCTATCCATAACAGCACACAAACATCACCTCTTATTTGCGTCATAAGTTATTACTTCTTTTTCAACAAACAAGGAATTACCATACACGTGAATGCAAAAGTAATCCCGGCGACACACAACTGTTTTTTTTTAAGAATTTTGGACAAAATCCTAGAAATTTTGTCTAATTCCCGGAATGGAAAAAACGATAATAGAATGAAATCTGCGACTATGCCATATTCCGGCATAATATTTCCGATTCCCTAGGAAGTCTCATCGGGCCCGGATACCGGAAGGATTGATAGATTAACAGATCTATCTTGATTCGGTGGGTGGTAGTGCATGGCCATTGTCTGGTTAATATTCCGGTAACGAACGAGACTCTACGCTGCTAACTAGATGTCCTCATTTAGGTGTGCGTGTCTAATAATTGAAAAGTGTGTCTATGTATTGTAAAGTGTTTATATGTTTATTTACGACGTAATGCCGCATGCTGTACGTAAAGATTGAAGCAGTGGGAAGACGACAGACATTCGCTGTTCAACCATAACCAAACTGCCTTCGTATCGCCATAAGAGTCGAAAGAGTTTCCTTAGCCAACCATATTGCGAAGGAAATGATCCATCCAAGATCCGATTTCAGCCGTGGATCAAATTATACCCGCCTTCAACAGCCCACCTCCTTCCTGCTGAGAAACTTTCACCGGGTGGCAATCTCCCCTGAGCAGTCTGAAAATCGCTCAACCGAATCCGGGCTGGTGTTGGGAGATGCCATGCAAACCGGAAAATGTTTAGTACTCAAGCAACGACAGGCACAATTGTAGCGCTGTACAGACAATGTCGCACCTACTGTGCTGTCTAACAAACCCCTGCTCCTGTACACCGGAGGTTTTGCAAGAGGCCAACCACAAGGCCATCGCCGAAGCAACACATTGGTCCAAATTACTTGGATCTTGTTGCCATTGACTCGACGAAGAAGAAGAATGTGTTTTTAACTATAACTAACTTTTATATAGCGATTTTTCTTGTTGCTAAAAACAAGTATAATTGTATAGTTCAGATAATCTTCGAAGATATCGCCGTTAGTTTGTTTTTTGATAATATAGTTAGTTAGTTTTAAAACATATCTTAAATGTTTACACCAAAGTATTTGCAACCGATTCATATAAGATGCCATCACATATCAAAAGTTATGTAAGTATAGCTTTAGCTCATACGAAGTATAAATCCACTTTTTCAAGAGCTAAGTGCCGAAGTAAAGTCAAGCTTCATAAATAAGATTTCCTTGGAGAGTTGAATTTTATCTTATGTATAACCGTACCTAGTTTATATCATGTTCGTGCCTCAAGCGTAGAGAACAGTGATTTATTTTAACGTAGGTCTTCTTTCCTTCAAAATGCTTGTAAACTTTGTCACAAATTGGAATTTTCGTGGAAACAAACTCTTCCGTTAACAACTTTGTCAATTAAGATAGATCATTGTTTACAAACTTTAACGTAATCCAAAATACTTGCATAAATTAAAACAAAAATTGCTTGTTCTTTTTTTGTGAGGTTTTATTTGTCCGTCTGTTGAGTAATCTTGCTCTTAGCAAGTACGAAATAATATGTCATTGATACAATGAAGCACTGTAACTATATAAAGGCAAACCCATTACAATTATTAGAACCTGAAAAAAAAAGTTAAAAAAATTATGTTTTTTATTAATAAATAACAAATTGACTTGGTGTTCGATTAAACAAAGGAGTCTTGTGTTAATGGACGTCAGGATTGTCACAAGTAGTACCTATACAATAAATATAGCATCAGATAGTTCCGCGGTATTTTACCATAACGCATTTTTGTTCGTCTCCAAAAATGGTAGGAAAAGAGTTGTTCAGTTTCATAGGCTGTGCAAGATATCTCCATGAGAATAGTTACGCTGTTTTTCTAACATCAAGGCTTTTACACATAAATAACGTGTATCTATCTTGTTCGTAAATCTAGTTGCAAGTAATTTTTAAAACCAGAGTGCCGTCACTCAGTACTTACAGGGTTGTTGGCAATGCTGACCACGTCCACAAGTTTCCAAGCTTCGGACATAATGAACTGAATCCCAGTTAAAAAGCAACGGGAGTAAAAAGTATTCCGGATGTTCAGTCTGTTTTGCTGAAGGAAAAGAAAATACGAATAGTTCTGATTGCAGCGGAGATAGCGCTCGAGCAAGATTTATAAACCGGTTTTATTTACACAATTAAAGATATAAAATTCTGAAAAAAAAAACATGTTCTGATCCTGAATCTAACAGATACAAATTGCTATCAGTTACACACACATTTGAAAAACATAACTTGAAAGAAAAAAAAATGTTACTCTATTTGTTTTAATAATATGTGTACAGTTTTATAATTATCACCAAACTTTTATGCTTTAATTTTGATACATAAATTTTCTAGTAAAAGTGGCTTAGTCAGACATTGTAACGGCATTTCTCTTTTTTCTATGACGAAAAAATCCTAAATCTCGTAAAAAAATTAGCGTAAATGAGTGGTTATTTCCCTCTAGCGCAGCGTTAAGGCGAGTGTACCCGTAAACGATCTCGACAGTGGCACCAATGCACAGAAAATATTTTCTTTGTGGAAGCAATCTATCAGAATATCCGTTGCCCAAGTTTTTAGTAATATACTTAAGTAAAATTAGAACCTACAAACTCAATGAAATATTAGCTGTAATTAAAGTTAGGGCAAATAATACCAAAAGTGGCCATTTTTAGGTACTTTTTCCATAACTTCAAATTTTACTTAAGGATAATACCAAAAAATTGGGCAACGGATATTATGATAGATTGTTTGTATAAAGTTTTTTTTTTGTGATGTGGCGCCAATGTCGAGGTCGTTGACGGCTACACTTGCTTTAATGAAAGAGACCAACCTTTCAGAAAAACAGGACCTTAAAGGTACAGTGTACAGTATTTCTTGCCTATTAGCTCAATATTCAGTGACTCTGCGAGCTGAACTGCGTCAACATATGTTTTTTTAATCTTTCTGTTTTCGCGTGGGACACCGAGTCGTCCAACGACCCGATGAACCCTGGTGTCAGAGTTTTTCAACCGCCTACTATCACTAGTAGGCCTCTGACATGGTTGTGTTACGACCGCCGTCTAAGTAATCATAGACAGCAACCGGGACCGACGGCTTAACGTGCCCTCCGAAGCACGGAACCATTTCTTTTCGGACAATCAGTTGGTTCACCCTGCAATGTCCTAACCAGACCGGGAACAAATTCACAAAGTGATTAATATCAACTTTGTGAGTGTCCTACCGAGAATCGAACCCGGAACCTTTGCGTAGCAGGCAGTCGCACTGCCACAGCGCCACATCGGCCGTCTTTTTAAATATACCCTATAGAATACCTACAGTGTAGTAGTATTAGTCAATAGTTAAACCACCTGAAGTGAAGGTCAATGAAAATATACCTTTGTTATTCAATGAAGATAAAGACAGAATGTTAGTTTTCCCACGATACTAATCAAAAAGTCATGTTGTTGTAGGCGGCGGAAATAGTTCGCGGTAAACTAGAAATAGAATAGTTGAACAGAAAATAGTTTGAAACTAATAACTGCCTTTGCTTAGTTCTTTGTTTCCAAAAATCGATTTCGTTAACCTGTATCGCAATAACATATTTTGTTCCCCATGGGAAATCAAGACGCCTTACAACTTTTAATAACATCGAGTATCTTGACTAGAATCGTCAAGGGGTCCATGTACCATGATAATCTATGATAGCTGGTATGCTATTTTTCTTCCCGTTACTTCTACAAACTACAAACTATCGTCAAAATTCATATGTGTGCAGAGCAAGCAAGGCTTTTAATGAACTATCAGGTAATCTAGACCTAGATTTGTTCAACTCCAGTCCCAGTGCCGTTAGACGCCCGCTGAGCAGCAATTTCTTTAACCATTAACGCCTCATCTACGTCAAGTATACCAGTGATGTCAATCTCTATTCAAATAGAATCCAAAACATGTTAACAAACATAACAATAGTAGGTATACCAGGCTTAAAGTCTTACATAATAAAATATATAAATAAATATACGTCAGATTAGTGGCGTGCCGAACTGTGTGAGTGCGATTGTTTTTTTTTCTTGTACAATAACTACATGCGAAAACCTGTAATTGGCTTTTTGTATTTACTGTATAGCTTATATTTATTTTTGAGCTGTTGGTTTTCCAAATAAAATAAAATACATAATTTCTTAAAAACATCAAAAATGTGTGATTAAAGCTACATAATTTCATTAATCTTCCTGTAAATTTCTTTAAAACAGTAAAAAAAGAGACGGATAAAACACTGCAACTCTCCAGCGGCGACGTTCGAAGTAAACAGAAAGAATCCAATTAGGAATGCAATTGATAGCTAAAGATGTTGCGATTTTTCCTTTACATCTAAAGAGATAGTGATTAAAATCGGCCAAGTGCAAGTCGGACGTGCGTATGAAGGGTTCCGTATGATTACGTATAAAAATCACGTTTTTTCAGATTAATTTAACAATTTCTTTGTTATATCGGTAACAGTAATACTTGTTTTGTGTAAATTGCAACTGACTAACTATAACCGTTCATGATATTCAGCTTCGAAACTATAAGAGATAAAATTGAGCAAAAAGAACACGTTTTTCTGTACAGGAGCCCCTCACTTTTGAAATTTATTTAGACTTTTTGTATATGTTGTTATAGGGGCGACAAAAAACATCATCTGTGAAAATTGATCTGTCTATCATAATCACGGTATATAAAATAAAGTCTGGTGACAGACAGACAGACCGACAGAGAGCCGAGTCTCAGTAATAGCACAGAATAACTATAGGTAGTAATAGACTCCCGGTTTGACCTTTTGGGTACGAAACCCTAAAAAGTTAAGCAGGAGCATAGCGTATGTCTAATTCCAAGCTAAACTCCCGCAGTGGAAGCGATTTACACAGGTAAATTTCTAGTAAAATACCAGGAGTTCAACTGAAGGCAGACAATGGCCGCGTTACGCAGCGCTAAATAGCATACACTGCACAATATAGCAGCGCATACTATGAATTAAACGTGAACCTAAATCTATTTAACTTAATTAACTAAGTTGAGTGAAATTGGCAAATGATGTGTTCTGACCTTTACATAACTCAAGTCGGTAGTAAATACCGTCTGCCGATCTGGCGTTACGTCACACGTATTAGCACTAGATTATAAGTAAGTACCTCCAAATTATATCACCCCACGAATTCCGCAATTCGTACTAAGGAGTCAAAATGATAATGGTACAACAAATATGACTAAAGGGAACACACCATTAACACGAGAAAACAGTTTTATACTAAACAACCAGGTTTAACACTTACAGTCACGTGCCGGCGCAAATGCATAAATACCCAACGGAGAAAGGAAGTTCAGGGAATGGATCAAATAGGAATTCCGTTGGTACTTACAGGGCTGGGTGGAAAAGATATCGACACCCAGCATTCCACTACAGCCTTGGCGCGTTATTCACGTCAAACCACTCACAGCTTCTGTTCGTATTCCACTTTGATATTAGTCATTACGCGTGACCCAACCCGAATTTGGGCCGTACAAACGCGGGCCAAAATGGCCACCTGATGCCTATTCAACGCGACGCTCACGTGGAAGACGTCGAGACATCCAACAATCACTAAGCCTGGCATTCCAGTACAACCCAGGAGAAACGCAATAATACGATGCATCAACACGCGCGATCTCAAATTGAATCGTCCATTACACGCGGCATCACAAAACGCGTGGCGGGAAATCCGCACAATACGCGATACCCTCCCGTCCGAACGGTTTTGAGTGACTGACCGCGGTGCAGAAATCACCGCTTGGCGCCTACCAGGCGACCCGCGCGCACGCCGCCACCCTCGCCCCGCGAGCGATAAAGGGACAACATATGCCCAGAGCGATGCGTGCGAAATCGCGGCGCATTCATAGACCGTCATTAATACCTAACTTACCCCAGCATAGCAACGCTAAATTAAACAGCGTACTTACCTGAGGTCAGCCAGTGTCAAATTGTCAATCCAGAACATTTGAGTTCTCCTTGATGAAATGTTCCGTTCGAAGGCCGGCATACGTTAGAAAGTTAGATAATAAAAATAATTATTAGGTCCTTACATATGAAATTGTCGTTTTGTCGTACTGGCCACTTTGATCACAAATTTCTCCTATTTGGTTAGGAATTCGAAATTCATGTAGTTGTGTTTCGTAAACCGTCATTCATTTGTTTTTTTTACTTATCTTTTTTCTGTTTGCATCGCTCAATTTACAAAATGGAAAATTTGAAATATCGCGTTATTTACGAGTACGAGTTCCACCGTGGCACCAGTGCTGCGGAAACGGCTCGAAGGGTAAATGATGTGTATGGCGGTTGTGTCGCAAAAGAAAACACAGTGCGTTTTTGGTTCCAACGTTTTCGTTCTGGAAATTTCGACCTGCAAAACAAGCCCCGTGGACGGCCGGAGACCCAAGTTGATAATGAAGAATTGAAGGCTATTGTGGAAGCGGATCCATCGCAAACCACGTCCGAATTAGCTGCAGGCTTTGGTGTTAGTGATAAAACTGTTTTAATCCACTTGAAGCAAATTGGAAAGATTAAAAAACTTGAAAGGTGGGTTCCTCACGAATTGAGTGAAGCAAACCGGCAAACGCGCGTCAACTGCTGCGTTACATTACTTGACCGGCACAATAACGAAGGGATTTTAAATCGAATCATTACCTGTGATGAAAAGTGGATTCTCTACGATAATCGGAAGCGCTCATCGCAATGGCTGGACCCTGGCAAGCCAGCCAAAGCCTGCTCCAAGCGAAAATTGACCAATAAAAAGTTACTTGTAAGCGTTTGGTGGACTAGCGCTGGTGTCGTTCATTACAGTTTTCTCAAATCTGGCCAGACGATTACGGCAAATGTCTACTGTCAGCAATTGCAAACCATGATGGAGAAGCTAGCTGCTAAACAACCGAGGTTGGTCAATCGCTCTACGCCACTGTTGGTTCACGACAACGCTAGACCACACACTGCACAACAGACGGCTAGCAAATTAGAAGAGCTTCAATTGGAATGTCTAAGGCATCCACCGTACTCCCCGGACCTTGCTCCAACAGATTACCATTTTTTTCGAAATTTGGATAACTTCTTGCAAGGGAAAAAATTCAACTCAGATGGGGCAGTCCAAATCGCCTTCAAAGATTTTATTGATTCCCGTCCGAATGGTTTTTTTAGTAAAGGGATCAATGAACTACCTATGAGATGGCAAAAGTGCATAGATTACAATGGCTCATACTTTGATTAAATAAATATACTATATTAAAAAAAATCGACTTTTTGTTCCTCCCATACAAAACGCCAATTTCATATGTAAGGACCTAATATTTCATGACAAGCTTTCACCCGCGACGATTTTTTGATTTTCCAGAGAGAACTATAATGTTTTCTCTTGGTAAAAACTTATCAATGACACTCTCCAGTCTCTCATTTTACTACAAACTAAAATTGATGGCATAAAATACCCCGTTACGACGATAAAAAAGGACAACCAAACAATACACTTTCCTATATAAAACATTATAACTTACCGGATTAACAACTCACACATTTTACAGTAGGTACGTCATATCAACGTAACGAGGAAAGATGCATTCCTGCGATGGAGGTCTTCTTTTCGGAAAGCCCACCTATTTCGATCGTATCATTTCCAAGAGGTCTAGTAATACTATACTTAACATAATGTTGTCTATGAATGTGTATATACAGGATATAAGGGACATCCTTGCAAATACTGATAGGGTGCAATCAGACCATGAACCTGAACAACTGTCAAAACAACAAAATAAACGACCTCAAAATCACAATCGGCTGACTGCATTTACTACGGGAAGTCAAAATAGTTTTGACTTTCCTGAAATATTTTTTTATGGGAAGTTGTTCAGTTTAATGGTCTGTATGCACCCTATCAGTATTCGGAGGGCTGTAACTTACACCCCGTATATACTAGCCAGCCCATATGTAACGAACGCTGACCGAAGTTCTGCGACGGATATCCCATAGAAGTGACCCGGTAAAACTAAATTTAACATCATCGATCGCCTACCGCAATATTCTAAATGCAGAATTTATACATCTCAAAGCTAAACTAAAGGATTAATCCAGTATAAAGTTTCTTGGAGAGGTCTATTTTTAGGTTATTTATACAATAATATTTGTTGTTTTATATTTACCGTTAACTTTTTTTTAATAAGGTAAATACAACAATTTCTCCTTTATGAACCCAAAACTTACAAACACATCATTAGGTTATTTAAAATCAAGCATTTTAAATGTTGAGTATTTTTATAATAGGGGTTGATTACGAAATATACCTTATGGCATTGACTTTAACTTTGGGTTGTTATAGGGATTTTTGCGAATCAACGAAAATGGCACAAAAACTTGCTTCAGAATACTTTGCGCTACGCACGTGTTGTTAAAAATACTTACGCACAACAACTGACACGCTCATGACAAGACATACAAGATGGCGACTAGATTAATGTTGCCAAGAAGAAAATACCGCTCAGATAGGTAGATTTTCATAATTTTCGGAATATATACGTTTTGGAATAACCACAATGTACCCTTAGGTATACGAACTGGTATTTGGTCGAAGTTTCCCGGACTGGAACGAGCAATTTTCCGGTTGGAGTTTAAACATCCGAAGAGACAGGTTGTTCTCGGAGTGGTGCACTACTAACCAAATAGTAATGTGAACTAATCGAACTAACGTTCTAACTTCCAATTACTAATACTACCGCTTTTCGATGCTTCTTGTTCTTTTTATCAAAGGTTTTAAGTGTATACTTTTCTTGCGACTTTCAACTCTTATAGGTTAGTAGTTGCATAATTTGCTTGAAAATTACATAAGTAATGGCAATAATATTACGCAGTCCACAAAATTTAAAAATTCTACATTTACTCATTTATTTACTTCTCTACATAGATGATTTTAAGAACATAAATTGACAACTGTAGCAATTTGCTACACCGTAGCAGATGGGAGTAAAAAAAACTACATATTTTTCACGGACTCTACTCATAAATACAGACGATTCAACAATTTCACTAACGGGTATAATTTACTCCCAGTGTAACTGGGTTGGATGATTTACGTTTTAAAATGGACACAAAAGCGTCTCATAGGAAGGTAATATGATGAATCAGTAAAAACAGAAAGATGACTCGGCTAGCGTTTGTAATTTTAGTTATTTGAATTCGCAATTAAACTTTACAAATTAAGATTAATTGCCTATATTTCTAGTCCTTCTAGGCACTCTTTTAGTGTGATGAACACTTGCTACTCCTGGGGGTATGGACTTTTACGAAAGAAGCCATTAAAATATATTCATCTGTGGAAAGGACACATCATTACTAAAATGTTTAAAAGAGTTTGTGGGACTTCTAAAGGTAAGGAAACGTGTTCGTTACGATGCATTTTACAAGTTTGCATGTTAATTCTTAGTTCAGGAATGTTACATCTGATCACAAACTTAAGGTACCTAACCTTCTGTTTCCATATATCCAATCGAAATTCCCTTTGGTGGAAAAACATTCTGCCTAAGTTTGAATTAACTTTGGTGAGGGTCAAACTTTTCCATTTGATTTGTTACATTTGGGCCATCTTATAGAAGTTACTACAGTATTAAAACTTTGGCAGATATTTGTATTTCTGGAAAATGATATGATAACAGATCTGTTTGCCTCTTATCTTTTGCCCTAAAGTTCAGTGACACGGGGATTAAGTATAAAACAACAAACGATTTTGTTAGGTGTTGTATGTGCACAGAGTTTTGTGAAATTGAAACGAGGTGACTCGAAACTTTCTTTGGACTTTTCAAGTGGTTCAGCACCTCGGTTTTCCGTCTCGTTCTGACGGTTATGGAAGGCCACGTTGATCGAAGGTTGCCGGTTATGCAATTGCATTTTAAATCGCCTTCTGAACTACATGCAATTCTTCTTTCAAACAGCAATTTGCAAGTAAAAGAAGATCGCTCGAATGCGCAGAAATTACGGCATTTCAGATGCCTTCAGATGGAATCAAATTTACATTTCAGATACGCAAATGAAATGCTGAAAAAGGACGAGGCTGCCAAACATGTGAAAATGTGGATGTTTGCCTAACGAGACGTAGCTAAAGACTAATAAAACCGTTTTTTTATTAAAAATATAAATTTTAAATGTAAATACATTCCGTTTGCAGATACACCAGAACATGAAAATTCAAACTTAATTTGTTTGACTTTTTTAAACCTAATAGCAATTGAATAGTTGAGCCTAACATATGTATTAACATTCACAATATAGGTAAAATAGTTACGATAAAAAATACCGTATAATACAAGTCACTTAAATACGGTATGTGTGTTTTAGAAATAGTTTTTGTGTACACAGCAACGGTCTTCTTTTCTCAACGACCTGATGAACCCTGGTGTCAGAGGTTTCAACCGCCTACTAATATTAGTAGGCCAGGTTGTGTAATGAATGACCGCTATCTAAGTAATCATAGACAGCAACGTGCCCACCGAAGCACGGAGACATTTATTTTCGGACAATCAGGTGGTTCAGCCTGCAATGTCCCATCAAGACTGGGTACAAATTAACAAATATATATAAATATCAGCTTCGTGAGTGCGCCACCGAGAATCGAACCCGGAACCTTTGCAGGCAGTCACACTACCACTGCGCTACATCGACCATGTCGGTCTCAGAAAATACAAAAGGGAAAACGTTGTGGTGTTACCAGTAATCACACGAACATGATAAAATTACTGTTGTGGTTTGCCAATGCGGGCGTTCGAAAATGTTCTCAGGTTCTAATCACGAGTCTTTGTTTCCGAACACCAAACCTGCATTGTGCTCTGTAATTTTGTTACTGCCCGCTCGTTATACCACGAAATAATTATTTGTACCGAGTTTCTTGGAAGCGATTTTAAAAGACCAAGATAATTTTATTTGCAATACAACTTAATACCAACATATTATATTTCAAACAAAAAAATGTATTTCTTTTTATTCTGTTTGAATTCACAATTCATTATTTTTTTATTTATTTTTGTCTATTTCCTACCTTCTTATTATTAATCTAATCACCGTTGTATTTTCGCTTTTATATAACAATATAGGTATATTTTTCATCATTGTGGTTATCGTAGGATTTTAATAAAACCAGGTTTTTGATTTAATAAAAAGCGGCCGACAAAATTTTAACTCAATTTCATCGTAAACATGAAATGATTTCGGTTTTTGATCACTTCCTTATTAAGTTTAGGTTAATGATCAAAAACCACCACTGACAGGTGTCGACAGCTGCCAGCGACACACTGTCTTTATCTGTGAGCAGCCATTTTTTCATAACTCATGTTTATGCAAGAACTTTATCATACACCTTAACTAGTTCAGGTTTTTGATCAGCAACCTGGATCGTTTCAGGTGTATGATAAAATTATGTAAATTAACCTAATGATCAAAAACCACCACTGACAGGTGTCGACAGCTGCCAGCGACACACTGTCTTTATCTGTGAGCAGCCATTTTTTCATAACCCATGTTTATGCAAGAACTTTATCATACACCTTAACTAGTTCAGGTTTTTGATCAGCAACCTGGATCGTTTCAGGTTTATGATAAAATTATGTAAATTTTTGTCGGCTGCCGGTTTTTGATCAAAAACCTGCAACACATTTCACCGACAACGGATTTCCGTCTGCCCGTGAAATACACATTTAGTACATTTTAGTGTCTCCGAATAATAAATACTCTTTGTACCATATATTTTGCCACAAAGACAAACGTTATGATATAACAGTGAGTAGATACAGTGTTATAATGTTTAGTTATTTTTTGAGTACTTAAGTAAAACAACGTGTAATGTAATAACATGTAAGCACTAAACAATTTATGAAATAATGAGTAAACATAAATGAGTACAAGTATAGAGAAAAATCTTTTTCGTGAGGCAATGGTAATTTTTGTAGCCAATCTTTATGTGTACTTATATGGCGCTGAGCTAAACTAAAACAAGTTTATATTCATAGAAACTTTAGTAAAGATGATGATGACGCATTTGTGACTCAAATGTAAAAAAAACAACTTAGCAGATCGCCATCGTATGACTTTATAAAAAAGCTCGGGAACTGTCAGATAGAAAAGTCTTCATGTCTTAGAAACAGAATCAGAAGTAAATAACAGTGACATTAAAAATAATAAGAAAGAAGAAATAAAAAAGTGTGACATGTTGACAATAACAAGTCAATGTGGGGAAGGCTCAGACCTCAGTAAATACTGGCAACAACAGCGCTGTTTTTCAGCCTGCCCCTCTCCACATATTTCATTAATTTATGAACAGTGCCAAGTGACTAGGTATGATAAATTTGGTATGGTTCGTATTTAAGTTGACTAAACAGGCAGAATCTTGGTAAAATCCATTGCTGTCATCCTGTTGATTTTTATGTAATAGATACTCGCTCATAAGGATGGATACAAGTTATTTCAGATTTTTGATGCGGCATGCTTAAAACATCCTTGAAGTCCTATCGATCTATAATGTGGGATTATCAACATGTTTTTCTTATACGTTGTTATGTCTATCATAATTTGAGAAACTAAAGTGGGTAATAGATGTACGCACTGTAGTTTTTCAAGTTTCTCTATTTTTAAGTTAATGTGTTAAGAACATAACATGAAGCACAGACTATCAAACATCAACCCTAAATTTTATTAGGAACATTCTCTTCCCTGTCTGTCTATGTAGAAAGTAGTCTGTCATTTTTGCACATTGATTTTTCGTACCACGTAAAGTATTTAGACTTTTTGGGTTCATAATAAGTAAACTTTGCAAAGCCTAACCAGACACCACGGCCAAATCTTTGTTTAGCTCTGTTAAAACTTTTTGTGCATCTACTGAGTCAAAAGAATGATAAATTTGTGTGTCGTAAGTGTGAAGAGGTTTTTTTTGTGTCTAACTAAGTCAACTGTGTATAAAATAATCAAAATAGTACTTAGAAGTGAACCTTGCGGAGTATCACTGTTTATATATTTTTTGGTGTGATTTGAGTTTTTCACTCTGGTCAGTTTTAATTGTTCTCGATGACTCACACAAAAAGACGAAGTTTCAATTTTGACATAATAATTTTCTTATTATTTAGTTACGTAGCAAACCTTAGCAAGAAAGATATCCACACTAATACAATCAAAGGCAAGGGAAAAATCCAACAAATCATTGACTAAACGTTAATTTTATAAGTGTTCCCCGAGTCGAGTGGGACGTGAGGTTTACAGTTGGCAACTCTATGAATTGTAGCAGGCAAAATTGAAGTTTAATTAATTCTGAATTCTATTGTCCACAGGTCCAAAGGTACTCTGAAAACCGCCTGCCTATTGTCATGGCCAGATGGATTACCTGATGTTTCGTATATGGACTTTATGTAAGTAAAAATCTTTGTGACCCAATTCCATTGTGTAACTTACAACCAGAGTCGGAATCTATGGAATCCATATAGATGCATATGTAAGTATCTAGGTTTTTACTTTAATAATGTTTTAATATCCAGAATACCAAATTTTTAAAACATTTCCCGTGTTAGGTAAACTTACCCGGTAGATGGAGCCGTGCCACGCGTTATTGGCATTAAGATACGATTGCAAAATTGGCGGGCATTAGACGAGCCGCGGTAGCCCAGATGGAAGAGGCGTCTCCATTAGTAATGGCGAGAGTCGCAGGTTCAAATCCTGCCCGCACTTGAAAATTTTGTAAGTTTTCAAAATATATAGTCTTATTTATTAAAAGTACAAAACCTCTAAAAGTTACGCCGACTTCGTTATGCAGAAAAAACCAAGTAGGTAAAAGTTATATGCCGTGTGATTCCGGCTTTGAATAGCATTATCCCATTTCTTTCGCGTAGGTGTCGCAAGAGGTTACTAAGGTAATTGAAATTGAAATTGAAATTCTTTATTCAATGTAGTATCTATATGACTTATTGACGTCATGATCCATCATTCTAAAAAAGAAAAACTTGTATCACACAATTATTTTATATCAATTTTGTAATGTCCTAATAGAAAACAGAATAAGGCTCGGGCGGGATGAAAAAATAAAAATAAAGGCACTGCCCAGGCCTGGCTAGGTTAATCATATGGCATGTATTTCACGCCATCACCATCTGAAAACGATATTAGTTTCAAATTGAAGTCAAGATTTTCGATATTTACATGCGTATTATTAACCGGTACCGGTACCCGACGGATTTGGTATTACAGTTTCAGTTTCACGAGTAGAATCTCTAAAATATTTGCACTAAATCAATAGAACCATATATAGTTTAAAAAAATATATTCGTTAATGCGTCTGATTGGCCCAAATTTACCTACATGTGTGTGCTGACTGAATTTTATGGCACTCTGTCAAAAAGCAAATCAATTTTGTAAACCTGTACCAAATTGCATAGACACAATATAAATGAATAAAAATCAAATCTAATTTTGACAATTTGAGATCACTGAAATAATTTTGGGTTTAACCACATCGAAGCTGGAAAAAATATGAACATATAAATAGCATGTTCATATTTAGTGCGATTGTATGTCTTCAAGTAATGGACAAATATTTCATAAATATAAAATAGACACTGTCTTGAATTACAAGTTCGCAAAAGCCTAAATTAAAAAAAGAATAGGAAGAAATTTAGTAGATTTTTTCATCGGCGATTACATTACAGCGTCCAGTCTTTGTTTTCCTTAATTTGACTATTATAACGGCTTTACGCGAGGGGATGCTTTCCGGATATTTATGAAAAAAAAATAACGAGCAGTCTTTTACAAATAATATTTATTGATCGATTTTAAGTTTTGAGAGTGATTTAGCGCAAAGAG
Organism: Tuta absoluta; assembly: GCA_027580185.1. Lineage (NCBI taxonomy): Eukaryota > Metazoa > Arthropoda > Insecta > Lepidoptera > Gelechiidae > Tuta > Tuta absoluta. The sequence goes on from JAQAHW010000004.1 coordinate 6,327,042, forward strand.
AGGGATCCATTTCGTCGTGTCTTGCTTAGTTTACTACATACATACATACATATGTCGGAGATCGATCAAACTTTGGTGGGTATTGGCTGAAATTATTTGACAGTTCACGTTTTGTTATTATTTTCTTCCGTTTGATTGCTATTTGATTCTTGCAGAAACGAAACGCATAATCGCTGGCAACACTCAAATAGGCGATGCGCTTTATTCGCGCGCAGTTAGCTATCGACTGTAAGATAAACTGGAGTGACGTTAGAGGCGTTGTAGTGCGTCCTCACAATTCATTGTTGGCTGCGTTCGTAATGGAGAAACGGAACGTGATCGAAGGAGTAAACAACTTTGACAGTTCCGGTTGGTCTGTCGTTCTATGTGGTCGTTTTGAAGTTAGGTTTAGAATCTGGTAAAATCTTTGGAATCCTGGAGCGTTTGGAGAAACTGTGGTCGTCTAGCGATGGCGGAGCCCTAGATTCGTATTGCCAGTGGAATATTTGTGGAGATCATGAAGTGTGTGTTGGTTATTGTCGTATTTCCCCGAGGTTGTAGCCGAGGTTGGTGAAATGCAGAGATTGTACGAGGTTGGTGACAGTTGCTGCTGTGGTCTCTTTGTAATCCTGCAGGCTGTGGATTTCAATAGTGTTCGGTGTTGAGGTTAGTGTCAATCGGTATCTTTGGTGTTGTGAAGACACGTTGATGGTGATCAGCGTGTGTTTTAAGATTCTTAGGTTGGTTTGGTAGACAGGTCGGTTGTAGTGCGGTTACACCGTGCCTGACGATGACCTGCCAGGTCGAAACAACCTCACCGTGGGAATTGACTGCGTAATGATATCGACGTTGTGGTTAATCATTTCAGTGGCTAGCGATAGCATTTGGTGATGCAGTATTCTACAGGGTTCGATGATTATATGCCCACGTCGTGTTATTTCATATCCTGACGTAAGTTTGATTATGATGTGATTTTTAGTATCATCCAGACTTGCTGGTTGATTAGTTTTGGGGTCCATTCTTTATTGTTTTCTACAAAGGACCTGATGCAGTGTGATCCTGATTTAGCGGCATCCTGATGTTCATGGCGTGTGTGCCTGTATGTATCCAGGCTCTCCTCATTTTTCATTGTGTTCGCTTCTTTTCTCTTTTCTTTTCTTATTTTTTCTTACTATCATCGACACATACATATATCACGCCTATAATCCCTTGCGGGGTAGGCAGAGCGTAAATGGCCGCAAAAACGGACATTTACGCCACGTCTGACAAATATTTGAGGGACATTCTGAAAATTGTGTATCGCTTAGTTTACTGAAATCGTTAATTGGTTGCATCGTAGTAGTAGGTACAAGTAGTGGTAGTAAGGTATAAATTTAGTGGCACTTAATTTAATTTATAGTAGCCATTTCCGAGCGCATCAGCGACGCTCTTACTAGTTGTTTTCTAAAAAAATTAAGTGGTCGCCGTGGCCGAAATCGGTCGGAAGAATTATCATCAGTAAGCTAAAAACTTTATAAAGTTATAAACTTATTAACATACATAAATTAATTCTCTGTTAACTGTACCTATTTTGTTACCTTCCAGGAACATTTCAAATAGCCATAATGTATATTTGCCTAGTCAAAATAAAAATATAATGAAAGGTCATATCCAGAGTCATTTATGATTGCATATTTGAAATCAAGCTGTAAATACAAATTCAATTTCACTGAATAGATAAATGCGTCAAACAAAATACACTCTATCATTGCCACAATCACATAGATTTACAAAATCAATCTCTAATTAGTAACCGTAAACAAAATAATCCAACGACAGTAACTAACTCTAATCTATATTTATGAGTATAACAAGGGCCTAAAGCCCTTATTAACAAACGGGAGAATAATAAAAAAGGTCTATTGGGTCGTTTTTCGCCCTAAAAGGTTCAAGTGATATGTCTGTGTAGGTTTAAGATGTTTTCCCTGTTTTCAGTGTTTACTGCAAGTCACCCTATTATGTCAGCAGAAACTACTTTGGGCCTAACTCAATAATGTGATTATTTACTAGACTTAATTGGATTTAATAATTATATAGAACGTTGTAGTTTAAATATTTTGTATTGCATGCTTGACCACTAATGTGTCGCTAGGGAATCATAATAGTTTTCATCCTTTATATAAAAAACACTACGTTTTATTCGCATATAAGTGCGTCTGAAGTAAGCAGAACTATAATGAGACTCTTTTCATAAAAATACTCTCTAGTATTTGCGTATTTAACAACAATTACTAACCACATTCCTACCGAAAAAATTAATTAATAAGTAATTTGCAATTTTTTTACTGCTACAAATGTTTTTTTTTTGTTGAATTTTGCATTTAATGTGTACTTGTGACGGTCTTTAATTAGACCGGCGACCCAAGCCTACAATAAAGCCTGTACTGCCACGGAGCTGGTATTATAAAGAAGTAAATATTATTCGTAAAATTATTTTCATCTCACAAATTGACCATTTCAACTCCTCCCGATGGGAAATGTCAGAGTTTTGGTCCAATGTAAAGTGCTAAATAAAAGAAAAGTACCACTTTTCTGCCGTGTGGGGCAGGGTATCAAATTCAATTCTAATTTGTTGCTACCCCGTAAATACCGGGTTCGGAACCGTTAATTTTATGTCAGCGTAAACTGAACACCTAAAGAGATTGCTTAGGTGACCAAGGGAATTAATCTACAGTATCGACGGTTATTGGATGTAATGATGACTGTTCATCAATTTTGGTTAACACTTTTGGTATGCACGAACGCTGCAGATTTACGTACCCCGTGGGTAGATTATGGGTTGGTGCTATTTTAAGCCGATTCTACGCGTCTAGTTCCCTACTTGTTATGATTACGATATTGGTACTGTTATGACAGCTTTTGATAGATATATCGTGTTGTGTGAGAGCACATTGAGAGCGCGTCAAAACTAATAATATTACATTCCATCAGGTTAATCTGCCTGGCCCAGCTCAACTTGGATAAATAAAATGGAAATATTTGATCCGAGCCGCGTATCTAATCAATAAAATAAATATAGAGTAGGTACCTGATTGACCATCCAGAAGAGCATCAGGATGTATCTTAGATAGGTTGATTTAAAATATAAAATTTTCATAACATTTCATAGTACACTGGAACTCAATCTTAGGCGCCCTGTAAGATAAAGACAAAGTTCAGTAGTACTATCATGGAAACTGGAGTTATAGCAGGGTACGGTCGCATTTTGCGTGCAGTGGTCAGCGGCCAGGCCTGAGTTTTTTGATTAAATAAACCAATATAGCCATTGCAAGCTTATTTTGTTGTGGTCTTATTTACACCCACTTTATATAGAAAAAAGACAATGGAAACCTTATTGAGCAATTCAAAAAAATGTATAACTCATAAAAACAATTTGCTCATAACCTCGGCAATTGGTCAGAGTTAAAGTAGGTGGTTGCTTTCCATTCCAAGGCCTGCTTTAAAATTGCGTAAACCTCAAATTTCTTCGATAGTACATTGTATTGTATGTTGCGTGTACGCTTATTTCATTCCCAAATCTACTATCTCTAATTTTACCCCTATAACCTTTACTGTTGTTTTTGTCTGTTGCTGGTTTGTGTAGGGGCTGACTCCAGGGTTGCAGAAATGAGGCGTATATTTAAATTGTAACGAAAACGTTTTATTACAAATCTCAAAAAACAAGAGGTGTTAACAAGTTAACGGTTTTGAAGTGAGTGTGAGCACAGAGCTCTAATAAGTAAAATTATATTTTGTATGGAAAGTAGCGCCATCTGTTGGCCAGCAGCAGTAGCATGACATTGTCTCGGTGTCCATAGATCCTTTGATAATCTTCAAGCGCCTGCATGGGGAGTAAACGCGAATTGATGAAGTAGATGTCACTAACATATTCCCCCGCCTTGAGAGGCTCGACTCTCAACAGGTTCTTAGGATCCTAGCTGCTCTTCTGTACTGGATTCCATGCTGACAGGAAGGGGGCATATCTTGGAAAAAGCCCTCTTTATAATTCCAGTTGCAGTTCTTATGTAGGCTACTCTAGCCACTCCGTCTTGACCTGGTGATAAAGACAATATTCTGCCCAAGCGCCACTTGAGGGGTGACAAGTTGTCTTCTTTTATAATGACCATGGTATTAAGCTTGATGTCATTGTAATTAGTCTTCCATTTCACACGCTTCTGAAGTTCAGCCACATACTCCTTGGACCACCGTTTCCAGAAATGTTGTCTCATTTGTTCCACTCTTTGGAAGCGTGATAGGCTGAGTACAGGTTTTTGTGTGACGTCATCTGATGCTGGTGCTGTAAGAGGCCGTCCCACCAAAAAGTGTCCAGGCGTCAATGGTGTGAAATCGTTGGGGTCTGTGGACAGTGGACATAAAGGACGGGAATTCAGGACAGCTTCTATTTGTACCAAAACCGTACTGAATTCCTCATAAGTGAGGTTAGAATTCCCTACAACACGTTTAATGTGGTGTTTACAGGAGCGAACACCCCTTTCCCACAAACCGCCAAAATGTGGTGCCCCTGGTGGATTAAAAATGAAATTAATTTGATTTTCAGAGGCATAGTTAATGACAGAATCTTTATTTTTATTTATAAATTCTTGAAACTCTCTGGCTGCACCTATAAAGTTGCGACCCTGATCAGAATGAATTTCTTTAGGTTTTCCTCTCCGGGAAATAAATCTTTTTAATGCTAATATGTAACTTTCTGTGGACATACTAGTGACAAGTTCTAGGTGCAGAGCACGAGTAGAAAAACAAACAAACAGGCATACATAACTCTTGATCAACCTGGATCCTCGTCCATGTTTATTCAAATAAAACACAGGTCCAAAATTATCAACACCGCAGTATTCAAAACAATATCCTGATTCTAATCTTTGACTAGGTAATGGAGCCATAATAGGTTGAATAGTTTTACCTGACATACGAGTGCATGTTACACATTGTCGAACTGTCTTTTTAGCCAAATTCCTGCCATTCAATGGCCACCAATTCTCTCTTATATGTGCCAACAATAATTGGGGTCCTGAGTGTAAAAGATTCAGGTGTTCCTGTTGAAACAAAAGTTGGGTAAAATGATGTTTCCCACACAGCAAAATAGGGTGCTTTTTATTATAATTAAAGTCAGTTCCGTATAAAATCCTACCACCTACACGAATAATGAAGTTCTCATCCATAAATATATTCAAACTTGAAAGTGAACTAGATAATTTCAGTGGTAATTTGTTTTGTAAACAATTGTATACTAATGGAAATGATTCTTTTTGTACAATTCTAGTAAGTGACAGCCTAGCATTGTTGAGCTCCTTTGCTGTTAAGGAGCCTGATAGGCGTTCATTTCCTTGTTTTACAGCACGAATATTATGAATGAAGCGCATAACATAACCATAAACACGCTGTAGTCGTTTGTATGAAGAAAACTTGGTAAAATCAACACTTGACTCACTGTTTGATTTATCCGATTGCGACGTGGTGGTGAATAATGAAATATTCTCCCTAGATTTTGATTTCAGCTCGGGTAGTGTTACCTCTTTGTTGTGAAGGTATGTGCTTGTGTTAAAATCTGGGTCACGCAACATTGATGGACCATGCCACCATGTATCGCATTCAGGCAAGTCGTTGAGGTTTAGGCCTCGAGACAGAATGTCAGCGGGGTTATGTTTACCGTCTATGTGCAAGAACATAGCATTACCAGCTAGTTCGTTTATTTCCACAACACGGTTTGCCACAAACGTTTTTAGTAAATACGGTGACGTTTTTATCCATCCAAGCACGATTGTGGAATCCGTCCACATGACGATTTTATCAAATTTCACTCGTAGGGCTTTAGTTATTTTATCGGCAAGTTTAGCTCCAATTTGTAAACCGCATAACTCCAAACGAGGGATACTTAACGATTTTAAAGGAGCGACCCTTGTTTTAGAACACAGTAACATAACCTCAACTTGTCCGTCAGAATTTACAGTGCGAATATAGGCGCACGAACCGTAAGCAACTTCACTCGAGTCGGTAAAGACGTGCAGTTCGATTTGATTTGGACTTTGACCTATAACGTGCCGTGGAATGCGAATATTAGGTAAATTTGCAAGGGAGTACAAAAATGATTTCCATTTTTTTACTATATCGTTAGGCAATGGGTCATCCCAGCCTACTTTACAAAGCCAAAGCTTTTGTAATAATATTTTTGCACTAATGATAGCAGGACTAAGCAAACCTAAGGGATCGTAAACCTGAGATACGATTGAAAGAATTTCCGATAATTTAGTGGGGTTCGCTATTTTTGTGGGGTCCGTAATTTTAGTGATAAAATGTAACTCATCATTTTTATTATTCCAGCCCAAACCGAGTGTTTTACTGTAGCAGTTTTCACCTAACGCTAAATGTTTTATTTGGTCATTTTCTTTTACTACGTTTAATGCAATGTCAGGTGAATTAAAAATCCATTTCCTTAATGGAAAACATCCCGAATTACAGACCTTCGTAACTTTCCTACACAATTCTGACAGTTTATCTTTACAGTCGTGCCCTGTGATAAAATCATCGACATAGAAATCGTTTAACAGTGCCTCTTTTACTTCTACATCATCACACTCAAAAGCTAACTGACGCACGCAGCGAATACTAAGATAGGGCGCCGAGGCAGTCCCATACGTGACGGTATTGAGCTGATAGACATTCACAGGCTCTGATGATTTCTCACGCCACAGAATCAATTGAAGATTTCTAAATTCTTCCTGTATTAAGATTTGCCTAAAAAACTTCTCTATATCTGAACAAGCTACATATTTGTACTGACGAAATCTTAATAGGATTGCAAAAAGGTCATTTTGAAGGGGTGGACCAGTCATTTGAATGTCATTGAGTGACTTGCCACTTGAAGATGGTTGACTTGCATTAAATACTGATCTACACTTGGTAGTAAGATTCGTCTCGCGAAAAATACCATGGTGTGGTAGAATGTAATAAGGCGAATTGTAACTATCGATACGCGTCATGTGTCCTAGATTTATGTATTCTTGCATGAACTCATTATACATTTCCTTATGAAGTGGAGTTTGATCTAGCCTGCGTTCAAGTGATAAGAATCGCTTGTACGCAATATTGTAGCTATCACCTAGTGAATCGGGTGATTCCTTTAAAGGCATTTGTACAGAGAATCGACCTTCTTCTGTTCTTTTGTGAGTAGATGCAAATAAATCCTCACAAGCGCGATCTTCGGGAGTTAGACATTGTTTAGGGGTATTGGACAATTCCTCAATTTCCCAGAATTTTTTAAATTGCTCATCTAATTCTTTAGATTGTACAAAGTTACATTGTACATGAGTGATGCGTTCATTATATACGTTATGATTATCAAGTGGACCAGCCACGATCCAGCCAAGTACAGTTTCTTTTAAGTATGTACCGCTAGACAAACGAATACTGCCTTTTAGGAAAAGATCCCAAAAGTAATAAATGCCGATTAATATGTCTACTTCTGACGGGACATTGAAGGTCGGGTCAGCGAGCTGAATATTGTCGGGTATAAATAAAGCGTTTAGATTCTTAATTTCAGCAGGGTAATTGGTCGTTATTTCAGGCAAAATCAAACAAACAATCTTGCTAATAGGATAATTTCCATATAAAGATTTAAGTTGGACTTCACACGTGCGTTTAGATTCTGTAACCGAATTACCTACTCCTGCGATTTTACAAGTGGACTGTTTAGATGAGGCGTTTATTTTATTGCAAAACGAATTAGTGATTAAGCAATGCTCACTTCCACTGTCAAGCAAAACTCTAGCTCTATAGTATTTGTTGTCACTACCTAGTACGTCTACTAATGCGGTAGATAACAACGAAGTACCCAATTTGTGAGCACTAATCAAACTAGTGACCTCATTGGTTTGAGTTTGCGATTCTTGAGTCAAGGTATGCAAGGCAGTTGAAGTATTGGTTTCAGTTGGCCCGTTAGGTGCCTGTAGTGGACGAGATATTGATGCGCTGTCCTTACTACACTCATTATGCAAAATGCTATTATGTTTTAAATTGCAATGTCGACAAGGACCTAAATAACAGATATCTGCAAAATGCCCAAATCTCATGCAGTTGCGACAAAGCTGCTTATTATCTACGAAGTCTAATTTGTCTTTATCGTTTAAATTTAGAAAAGCAGAGCATGTATACAATGAATGATTACCATTACACATTTGACATGGCTTAAAACGTGTAGCTTCTTTCGACTTTTTAGCAGATACAAAACTGTGAGATTTATGAAATGGTTTTTTAGCTACTTCATGAGCAATCTTAGGACCTGAGCTTGTTGAACTATTTGCCTTAATCATTTCCAACATATCAGCTCTGTCTTTCAAGAAATCAATTAGATCTTGCAACTCTTGGCAATCCTTAGAATGAGACGAATTTATTTTAAATTGTTCCCACTCTTTTTCTGTCACAGGATCCAATTTTGTAAGTATGATGTGTATAATTAGGGTATCCCATGAATCTGTGGGTTGGCCGAGTGATTTTAATGCGCGTAAATTCTTAAGAACAGTATCAATTAATTTTCTTAACTGTGACGGGGTCTCTTTACTTATTGATTGCATTGAAAACAAGGACTTGACATGGTTATGCACAAGCAACTTAGTATTGTTGTACCTATTCTCTAATAGATCCCATGCGGTTTGGTAACTGTCTGCAGAAAATTCGATAGATTTTATTACTTGTAATGCATTACCTGTAAGGGCTGAACGCAAATAATGGAATTTTTGAATGTCGTCTAGTTTTTCTGAGCTGTGAATCATGGATTGAAAGGTGTCTCTAAATTCGAGCCAATTATCATACGTGCCATCAAAAGACGGTAGTGATATAGTAGGCAATTTAATCAACGGAGTCGTTTCTTTTTCTGGCTTGCTCTTGCCACTAGCTACCTCTTTACCAAGTAACATATCAGCATCAGAAAGTATTGCGTAGTATGTATCTTCGAATTTTTGACGAATATCCAATTGATTTGGTAAATCATCATCGGTAGTTAACTGCTCAATTTGATCCTGGATGTCATTAAATTCGGAAAACAAAGAAATAGCATGATCTTTACGTAAATTTAGCTCAATCAATTGCTTTTTAGTTAACTTTTTCTTAAGTGCAGTCAGAGTTACTACATAATTTTGGAAAAACGTTAATCTGCCCTTAACTGTGCCTCGTTTCCTAGTTAAATCACTTATCACATCCTTTTGATCATCACTCATGATGGCGGTTTATAAGAAGAGGGTACTCACGGTTACTGGAACCACCATGCGGTGAATTGATGCGCACAGCAATGTGGAACACACGGTACTCCTTCAACCTACTAAAGTAAAACGGTTTTAGCACAATAGAAACCACTGGAGAGGTTGGAGAAAGGAACGATTTTCTTCAGACCCTTCACAGATGATGATGATGACGACGTCTTCTTCTTCAACATCCGGCTCGAAGGACCAATGTTTTTGTCTGTTGCTGGTTTGTGTAGGGGCTGACTCCAGGGTTGCAGAAATGAGGCGTATATTTAAATTGTAACGAAAACGTTTTATTACAAATCTCAAAAAACAAGAGGTGTTAACAAGTTAACGGTTTTGAAGTGAGTGTGAGCACAGAGCTCTAATAAGTAAAATTATATTTTGTATGGAAAGTAGCGCCATCTGTTGGCCAGCAGCAGTAGCATGACATTGTCTCGGTGTCCATAGATCCTTTGATAATCTTCAAGCGCCTGCATGGGGAGTAAACGCGAATTGATGAAGTAGATGTCACTAACAACTGTTCTTTGAATTATGCGTCTCTTTTGTTTCAGATATCAAGTATTATTCTTCGTAGTTACGTATGCGGTCCCAATGCTGGGGATGACGTTTTTTTACTCGGCCATGGGGCGAGTGCTCTGGGGGTCCCGGTCGATAGGCGAGCTCACGCAGCGGCAAGTAGATTCTATTCGCTCAAAACGGAAGGTGAGTGTTTTCATCATACATCAATCATATTTTTAGGATTTTGTGCTTACCCAAATGGTCAAAATAGGACCTTATGTTATGACTGAGACTTCGTCGTCTGTCCGTTTAGAAAACCGTTAGAGAGTTAAAAATTTTGTTGATACTTTATTTCTGTTGCTGCTACAATCAAAAATACTGAATAATAATAATGTTATTATAGCTCCTATACAACAAACGTGATACTTATGGCATTTTTGACATTATGGTACGGTACCCTTCGTGCGCGAGTTCGACTTATCCTTGACCGTTTTTCTTCTTCTTTTGTCATGTGAACCGAGTCAATGAATGACTTGATGAACGCTGGTGTCAGTGTTTCTATTGATATATTTTTGTCATCATGTTCATAATAAGCTGCTGTGAGACCTACTTTGCTAGATCAAGACCTCTCCCAGGATCCATCATAGATCACAGTTATGGCTTGACTGCACGCAATGGCTGCCTGCAACCCTTACAAGCTGTTGGTCTACCTAGTGATAGCCATCCCACGTTGCGCATATTGTGTTTTAATTTAAATAAGCAGAGCATTAACGGCCGTTGCAATACGGTCGCTATTGCCAGGTCTGACAAATATTTCAGGGATATTTCAGAAGAATCCTGTTTTACTTTTATGACAGGATGTCAGCCTGTCACCTAAAATCGTAATACACATGAATCCCTCGAATCCCTTTGATACCCGCGGAACTGAAATGGGGTGATGCTATTCTCATCCGGCATCACACGGCTTCTCATTAACCTTTTACCAAATGTAGACAATTATGTCGACAGGTTGGGTTTGATTGTTACGAGTTTAATTAACAATATGCGTCAGTTTAATTATTAAGTTTCTGTGAAACAGTGTACATAAATCACAGAATCACAAATTACAATTATTACAATATTAAAACGAAATAGCAATTTAATCAACACCTAGATACATTGAATATGAAGGTCTTTGTATTTATTGTCGCTAATTCAAAGAGAAACATTGGAAACGCTGAAACATACGAAACAAGTGACAAATTGAAGATATGACAATAAAATTCTTAGGTACATCTTGGATGTCAAATACAAAACATTCAAATATGTCGATTTACCTACGTGAAAATCTTTGACTCAATCTAAAATGAATATACGCATGTGTGTTACAAACGACAATATAATTTCAAAACATTATTTTTGTTACTGTTCCGTTAACAAAAATAATGAGTTAATTTAGATGGGGCTGGTTCAAAAGTACTCACAAGTATTTGTAGGATGAACTCTAATAATACCAGAGCACACGAATTATTCACTATCTTACAACACAACACTTCAGTTTGTTAAATTGCACACGCGATGATAGTATTATTTTATATTTTAATGCGCGATCCGCCATGCATTGGCTTAGAGGCGAGATTGACGTTTTACTTCTTTTGCCACTAGAGGTCTAGATTGACGTTTTACTCTCATGAAGAGTGGTTTGAGGTTTTAATGTCTATTAAATACTCAACAGTTATTACAAAAAATGCTAAATGTAGTTTAAGCTGTATGACAACGTCCAATCGTATGAGTATTATCTTATTCATCTGTGGTCGTATGAAAAAATAATTCTACCACTGTCTGATCAACTTTTTTGTTCTAAAACCGTATGTTTCGCAAAATGAGTAAACTGATCGTTTTGTTACAGGTTGTGAAAATGTTCATCCTAGTGATAGTGATATTCGGCATCTGCTGGCTACCCTACCAGTCTTATTTCATCTACACCCACTTCAACCCGTCAATACTGTACATGAAGTATGTCCAACACGTGTACCTTGGCTTCTACTGGCTGGCAATGGCGAACGCTATGGTCAACCCCATTATCTACTACTGGATGAATGCCAAGTAAGTCAGGGGGGTTTCTCTGCCTCAAGTTTTTTCCAGAGCATGTTTAATTACATCTATTGTCAAATATTACATTATTATTTGTGATTATTATACATTTTAATATTTATTATATATAAATATTTATGTATTGTATTATTTATTATGTTATGTTAATAGGTTTACTGTTATTGTTTATTGTGCGCCCCTCCTGCATTACGGCTACTCCCCTATCCTGTAACCTTAGGTTGCTTGTAGGAAATCGCAACCTGAGTGATAAGGCCATCTTGTTTAATTTATATCTTGTTTTTACTGCATTTCCTGTGTACAATAAAGTATTTTTGAATTGAACTGGATTACTTACAAAATCATCTGATTTGTGTATTTGTTTTTAAAGTTTTTTTTAAATATATTGCTGTGCGCAAAGATGATTTCATAAGTCATAATCTTTTAATATAAAAATAAAAAACTGCAACAATACGTACGACCATGAAAAAAGAGGAAATTATGATTTAATTTTTGGTATAAATCGATAACTACTGAAACCAATGTATTGGCAATATAAGTCACGTTTTGACCAAATCGACTCCATTCATCTCATATATTGTTCTCTTACAATACCTGAAATCAGAAGCTAGTCAAAGGTTCGTTGTTAGTATTTAATTGATTGTTCATTGATCGTTCATAAGAGTGCTCCACACTTCTTAGAAGCTCGATATTGCTCACTAGAAGCAGTCTTACTCAAATAACACATTTCTTATTAAGGGTAGTATAGTTTTGAGACCAATTTAGATCGATCTATTTTATATGCATGTACAATATGCAACTTAAATAAAAAACTTGAAAACTAGAACTGGCACGTTTAGATGCTGGCAATTTGTTTCTTTAACTAGATACTTGGAACAAAGTGCTTCGTCTGTATTACGCATTTTCTTCCTGGTAATTAAATTTTTCATAGTAACTTGATCGCTTCCCTTTTTAATTAAAAGTTAAGTAGTATTGCTTTTTTTGCACATTAGAGACGATTTGATTGAAATTGGTTTGCTTTTTATTATAATGCAAATAATACAGTCTCCGATGTGCATGTTGAAATTATAGGTTTTTCAAAATGTAGGTACGAGTACATTGAGAAACTACAGGTTTATTTAATTTGATTATCACGTACATGTAAAGGCGGCTTAGTATTATAACACCCCATTTCGTTCGCGTGAATGACGTAAGAGGCGACTATGGGGCTCGAGAGTCACATGTGCACCTGCAATAGGCTGACAACCTGTCCTGTGATACTTAATTTTCTGAATGGCCCTTCACATGTCTGTCGAAGCGTGAATGTCCGTTTTTAACGGCTGTTGAGGCTCCGCCCACTCGCAAGGGATAAAGGCGTGATTTATATAAGTAGTATGTTAGTATGTGTGATCAATTTAATAAAAGTCTAATCCCTATGTGTTGAGTATTTTCTTAACTTTGCTATACTCTTTGCCTTGTCATGCCGGCTTAGAATAGCATCACCCCCATTTCTTTCCCGTGGGAGGCCCACGGGAAAGAAATGGGGTGATGCTAACAGGCGAAAGACTCGAGGGTGTGTATTGCAGTTTTAGGCGATGGGATGTCAACCTGTCACTATGGCGATATACAATTTTCCAAATGACCCTGACGTGGGGTAAATGTTCGTTTTTTGCGGCCGTTTACGCGCTGCCTACCCTGCAAAGGATTATAGGCGTGACATGTGTGTGCCATACTTAAAACCTTATAATTTACCATGCATACCTCTCAGGTTGTTAACAATAAATTATGTTGCCAAGGCGACTACAAATGCAGGTTTGAATTCATTACTTACCTAAATACAGATTGGTAGAGTGGGAAAATTAAGTTGCAAATGCAATGCATAGTAATCAGCCCCTGGGTTTAGGTTTATTGCTAAACGTAGAGCGAAACTGGAAACTGGGTGGCTAACTGTTCATTACAGCTAAGGTAAATATCCTTCAGGCCATTAAGATAGCACTTGCTGGAGAAATAACAAGAAGGTACTTTTTTTCCTTATTTTATTGCCTTTCTACTCTATCTGTTGGAGATACGAATGATTTTTGTTTACCTGCTGAAATATTCTCTAGTTTTATGGCTTTTAAGTACAAATTTGAAAATGTGAGCTAATGAGGAATAAGAGCAAGGCAAAATTCAATTATCAGTATACTCTGTTCGAAGTCTCTTACCTATTATAATGTTAGCTGACCAATAAAAATTACTTACGCAGAGATTAATTATGGCCAAATTCAATAAATTTACTTCTGTAGCGTAAATGTATCAACACAAGCATACACAACTTATTTTTTTTCGTTTGGTTGATGCTTAGCTAATAAATTAGAAGAATGATAAAGTGACAAATGGGTAGTGCGTAACATAGAATACCTAGTGCCGTGTATACCTGATGCCGTGTGATGCCGGCTTAGAATACCATCATCCCATTTCATTTCGGCGGGTGTCTAAAGCATTCGAGGGTTTTATGTGTATGAATTACATTTTAAGGTGAAATTAAGCCTGACAACCTGCTAAAAGACGACAAAGGGACTCGAGGGTGTGTATAACAATTTTAGGCGATGGGCTGACAACCTGTCACTACACAATTGACGATACACAATTTTCCGAATGACCCTCAAATGTTTGTCAGACGTGGCGTAAATGTCCGTTTTTTCTCTGTCTCTGTCTACCCCGCAAGGGGTAAAGCCGTGATGTATGTAAGTAGAATACCTACTGAAAACCACTTACCACTGGCACTGAAACGAGATACATAATTCTAGAAAAAACACCAAGTTGTCGGAACGGAACTTTATAACCTAATGGACCGTGCCTTGATCACTGTTCTCAGCCAGTTGCACAGATGGTGCCAGTATGATAGTCTCGTGCTGAATAGAAATAAAACCTGTTTTATATAGGTTTTGCTTAAACGGCCTCTCCACACCAATCATGCAGTTGAATTCCCGTGGAGCCTGTATACAGAAAGTTAAATTTACACGCTGAAACTATGCATGCTAAACTACCAGTTTTTTAGGGATAGTCAAAGAGGGTAAAAATGAAACTGGCATTGTAAGAGACCGCACTATTTAAGAACATTAGGAAACTGAAAACCAAGATTTTCAGCACAGAATAGAAAATAGCTTTGAGTCAGAAGGGAATTAATGGCTTACATTTTTAAAAGATTTTTGTATTGTTTAAAGTTTCTAGAGCCTGGAGATAGTAGTAAATATGTACGTGATCTACATTTTTGATGATAGCTGTTAAACTTAAAACTTGTTTTATCTTACACATATCATATCACGACCATTATCCCTTACGGGGTAGGCAGAGCGTAAATGGCTGTAAAAAAACGGACGTTTACGCCACGTCTGACAATCATTTGAGGGTCCTTTGAAATATTGTGTATCACCATAGTGACAGGTTGTCAGCCCATCGCCTAAATTTGCAATACACACCCTCAAGTCCCTTAGTCGCTTCTTACGACACCCACAGGAAAGAAATGGAGTGATGCTATTCTAAGCTGGCATCACACGACACTTGTTTTATCTTCCCTATATAAAATCGGAAATAATGCCTAGATGAGATGGCTGTGAATGTACGTATGTATGTAGACAAGATCTATATTTTTGCTGTAAATAAAAAAAAAACAGCTAAGACACGCGTTATTAGCACTAATTTATTAATATTATTATTGATTTATTGATCTTAGATACAGTGAACTTGCATAATTTCGGAGGCAATGACTGAACCACTGTAGCCCAGATGGAAGAGGCGTCGCTAGTAATGATAACGATAGTCGCAGGTTCAAATCCTGTTTGCAGTATACAATTTTGCAAGTTTTCTAAAATACTTGTGAGTAACTCATGTATAAAGCTTGTTTTGATATAGTTAACTTTAAAAGCGTGGGGTGTTCTAAACGAAAACAATATAATATGATAAGGGTAAACACTTGAATTCAGTAAGCTTTAGAATCGATAGCACCACACGCTTTTTTACGTTATATCAAAACAAACTATGAATGAATATGAGTTACTCACACGTATACAGAGTTATTTTAGGGGTCACCCGAAATCGCGAAAAAAAACCAGGTGTTCCATACATTTTGTTCGAGTAGGTATGAATTTTTCTATGGAGCAGCCGTTTTTTTTTTCGCGATTTCACAGGTGACCCCATATTAAAAGTTGTTCAGAATCAAGAGTTTAATCACCCTGTAAAATTTCCTTGCTGAATACAAAATAATCCTTTATAAGGTGTAAGAAAATAAACTGTAAATATTTTAAGAGTAAAACTGAACAACTTTCCTCAAGAAACATAGCTCGAAATACTTACTAAAAAAATTTTTGGTCTTCCCATACTAAGTGTGTTAGCCGGTCGGGTTAATTTGTATGAGAGGCCAAAGTTTTTCTTTCATATTTCGACCTATGTTCCTTGGGAAAAGTTCTTAAATTTCATGGACTGGTTCACCCTTAAAATATTTACAGTTTATTTTCTTACACCTTATAAAGGATTATTTTGTATTCAGCAAGGAAATTTTACAGGGTGATTAAACTCTTGATTCTGAACAACTTTTAATATGGGGTCACCTGTGAAATCGCGAAAAAAAAACGGCTGCTCCATAGAAAAATTCATACCTACTCGAACAAAATGTATGGAACACCTGGTTTTTTTTCGCGATTTCGGGTGACCCCTAATAAAAGTTGTTTTTATTCATGACTAGAATCGCCCCGTAAAATTTCCGGGCTGAATAAAAATAACTCTGTATACGTGTGAGTAACTCATATTCATTCATAGTTTGTTTTGATATAACGTAAAAAAGCGTGTGGTGCTATCGATTCTAAAGCTTACTGAATTCAAGTGTTTACCCTTATCATATTATATTGTTTTCGTTTAGAACACCCCACGCTTTTAAAGTTAACTATATCAAAACAAGCTTTATACATGAGTTACTCACAAGTATTTTAGAAAACTTGCAAAATTGTATACTGCAAACAGGATTTGAACCTGCGACTATCGTTATCATTACTAGCGACGCCTCTTCCATCTGGGCTACAGTGGTTCAGTCATTGCCTCCGAAATTATGCAAGTTCACTGTATCTAAGATCAATAAATCAATAATAATATTAATAAATTAGTGCTAATAACGCGTGTCTTAGCTGTTTTTTTTTTATTTACAGCAAAAATATAGATCTTGTCTACATACATACGTACATTCACAGCCATCTCATCTAGGCATTATTTCCGATTTTATATAGGGAAGATAAAACAAGTGTCGTGTGATGCCAGCTTAGAATAGCATCACTCCATTTCTTTCCTGTGGGTGTCGTAAGAAGCGACTAAGGGACTTGAGGGTGTGTATTGCAAATTTAGGCGATGGGCTGACAACCTGTCACTATGGTGATACACAATATTTCAAAGGACCCTCAAATGATTGTCAGACGTGGCGTAAACGTCCGTTTTTTTACAGCCATTTACGCTCTGCCTACCCCGTAAGGGATAATGGTCGTGATATGATATGTGTAAGATAAAACAAGTTTTAAGTTTAACAGCTATCATCAAAAATGTAGATCACGTACATATTTACTACTATCTCCAGGCTCTAGAAACTTTAAACAATACAAAAATCTTTTAAAAATGTAAGCCATTAATTCCCTTCTGACTCAAAGCTATTTTCTATTCTGTGCTGAAAATCTTGGTTTTCAGTTTCCTAATGTTCTTAAATAGTGCGGTCTCTTACAATGCCAGTTTCATTTTTACCCTCTTTGACTATCCCTAAAAAACTGGTAGTTTAGCATGCATAGTTTCAGCGTGTAAATTTAACTTTCTGTATACAGGCTCCACGGGAATTCAACTGCATGATTGGTGTGGAGAGGCCGTTTAAGCAAAACCTATATAAAACAGGTTTTATTTCTATTCAGCACGAGACTATCATACTGGCACCATCTGTGCAACTGGCTGAGAACAGTGATCAAGGCACGGTCCATTAGGTTGTAAAGTTCCGTTCCGACTACTTGGTGTTTTTTCTAGAATTATGTATTTCGTTTCAGTGCCAGTGGTAAGTGGTTTTCAGTAGGTATTCTACTTACATACATCACGGCTTTACCCCTTGCGGGGTAGACAGAGACAGAGAAAAACGGACATTTACGCCACGTCTGACAAACATTTGAGGGTCATTCGGAAAATTGTGTATCGTCAATAGTGTAGTGACACGTTGTCAGCCCATCGCCTAAAATTGTTATACACACCCTCGAGTCCCTTTGTCGCCTTTTAGCAGGTTGTCAGGCTTAATTTCACCTTAAAATGTAATTCATACACATAAAACCCTCGAATGCTTTAGACACCCGCCGAAATGAAATGGGATGATGGTATTCTAAGCCGGCATCACACGGCATCAGGTATACACGGCACTAGGTATTCTATGTTACGCACTACCCATTTGTCACTTTATCATTCTTCTAATTTATTAGCTAAGCATCAACCAAACGAAAAAAAATAAGTTGTGTATGCTTGTGTTGATACATTTACGCTACAGAAGTATTGAATTTATTTAATTTGGCCATAATTAATATCTGCGTAAGTAGTTTTTATTGGTCAGCTAACATTATAATAAGTGATTTCGAACAGAGTATACTGATAATTGAATTTTTCCTTGCTCTTATTCCTCATTAGCTCACATTTTCAAATTTGTACTTAAAAGCCGTAAAACTAGAGAATATTTGAGTAGGTAAACAAAAAAACATTCGTATCTCCAACGGATAGGGTAGAAAGTCAATAAAGTAAGAAAAGTACCTTCTTGTTATTTCTCCAGCAAGTGCTATCTTAATGGCCTGAAGGATATTTACCTTAGCTGTAATGAACAGTTAGCCACCCAGTTTCCAGTTTCGCTCTACGTTCAGCAATAAACCTAAACCCAGGGGCTGATTACTATGCATTGCATTTGCAACTTAATTTTCCCACTCTACCAATCTGTATTTAGGTAAGTAATGAATTCAAACCTGCATTTCTAGTCGCCTGGGCAACCTAATTTATTGTTGACGTGCTGATGAGAGGTACGCATTGGTAAATTATAAGGTTTTAAGTATAGCACACACATGTCACGGCTATAATCAAATCATAAAATAAATAAAATAAAGTCTATAAAATAATAAAATAAAGGGTAGGCAGAGCGTAAACGGCAGCAAAAAACAGGCATTTACCCCACGTCAGGGTCATTTGGAAAATTGTATATCGTCATAGTGACAGGTTGGCATCCCAACGCCTAAAACTGCAATACACACCCTCGAGTCTTTTAGTCGCCTCTTACGACGCCCACGGGAAAGAAATGGGGTGATGTTATTCTAAGCCGGCATAACACGGCAAATAACTATAGCAAAGATAAGAAAATGCTCAACACATAGGGATTATGAGAATTTTATATAAATTGATCACACATACTAACATACTATATAACACGCCTTTATCCTTTGCGTGTGATGCCGGCTTAGAATAGCATCACCCCATTTCTTTCCCGTGGGAGTCGTAAGAGGCGACTAAGTGACACACATTTTCCATACATTTTGTTCGAGTAGGTATGAATTTTTCTATGGAGCAGCCGTTTTTTTTTCGCGATTTCACAGGTGACCCCATATTAAAAGTTGTTCAGAATCAAGAGTTTAATCACCCTGTAAAATTTCCTTGCTGAATACAAAATAATCCTTTATAAGGTGTAAGAAAATAAACTGTAAATATTTTAAGAGTAAAACTGAACAACTTTCCTCAAGAAACATAGCTCGAAATACTTACTAAAAAAATTTTTGGTCTTCCCATACTAAGTGTGTTAGCCGGTCGGGTTAATTTGTATGAGAGGCCAAAGTTTTTCTTTCATATTTCGACCTATGTTCCTTGGGAAAAGTTCTTAAATTTCATGGACTGGTTCACCCTTAAAATATTTGCAGTATTTTTTACACCATGTATATGGGTGAAACACACAGTTTTAAAATAAAAAAAATTGAAATGAAAATGAAATGAATTCTGAAATGCTTCTTTTTGCAAACAAAAGATTTACATTTTAAAATATAATATGTGGCTTTTCTAGGCCTGAGTGAGTAACAACGTTATTCATAAAATAAATCCAGACTCTACGTGACAGTAATCCTAACTGAGAGGCTGAAGTTAGATAGGTCAATAAGAGAGTTTCATGAGAGGGAAATTAATAGAGTTGGTAATGATAGATACTAAATAACTTTTTAAGGGTATTTTTACTTTCAAATACAAGCCTATTATTTTTTTTTTGTATATTGATAAGGTAAACAAATGAAAGAATCTGTTTCACTTAGATCTCTGCTTCAAACCGGGAGGCGCATTTTTGTCACAGTGCAAACCTATTCCGCTTACGGAAGTCCGCAATCACTGGAGCACAGTACCTGAAATAGTGATTTCTGAAATCGTGCATGCGGGTCAAACCACTCATATCACCTTTGTATTACTCGATTGTTTTAATGTAAAGGGTACGTTTGAATTTACACTCATATGTACGATTCGATAAGTTTGGTTGAACGTGTGACACGACCAAATTCGTAGCTGAATTTCGCACACGAAAATTCAAAAATATTGCTCCTAGCCTAACAACTTGTATCATCATTTTTAACGGCTTGAATTTATTAGTGTCAAGAGTACGTGTGAATTTATTTGGGTATGTGTAAATGGATTCGAAAAAAAGATAATGTGATACGAGCACAGTTAGTACATGTTTGACACTATCGTATACAGAATTAAATTTTATTAGTGATCGATAGCGAAATCTCAAGACGGGGGCTGGTGATAAGTAGCAACTTTTACATGGAACATAGCTTAAAATATAATAAAAATGTTTTGAATTTCCATTGTAACTTAAACCTGATCTGCAATTTTTATGCAGGGTCCAAATAGTTTTTTCGTATTCCGCCCTATGTTCCTTGGGGAAAGTTGTTCCTGATTACCAGCCCGTCCTCAGTTTTCACTATCGGTGACTAGTAAAATTTCACCCTATATAAATTTTCGCATGTAGAATAAAAAAAAACACTGCCCCTGCCTGGGTTGTTGCTCTGGTATCTTACTTTTCATTTATAAGTACTATCATCACTTATAAGCTACCGTATAGCAATATCTGACTGACTAAGTTGTACTAGCAAACACTCATTGAACGAGATGTTTGTTTTTTAGGTTTCCAAACTTTGTCCAAGTAGGTATTCAAAAGTCTGTAAACAGTGTTACTATGGCTAAGTCTCTCTCTCTTTTCGTGTGGGACACCGCATCGTCTAACGACATGGCAAAGTGAAAGCTATTATTTTCTGTCAGTTTCTGTCGCAGGGCATAACGTTGTTCCTCTTTATCTAAGTTTGTTTACTTTATTTTATATACCTATCGGTACATTGTATAGATACTAATTTCTGACCAATGTGTGTTTAGGTTCCGGTCGCAAATCCGCATCGTAATTCTGTGTTCCTGGCGCAGCGTTTTCGAAACAGTTTAACCGCTATTATAAAACAAGATTTTCGTTTTTA
The DNA here is from genome assembly GCA_027580185.1 of Tuta absoluta. NCBI lineage: Eukaryota > Metazoa > Arthropoda > Insecta > Lepidoptera > Gelechiidae > Tuta > Tuta absoluta. The sequence continues at coordinate 6,348,388 of JAQAHW010000004.1, forward strand.
TTTCGTAGACTAGTTACGCTTTTTGCGACTTTTGGTAAACATTTGAGGGTCAAAATTGTGTATCGCCCATAGTGACAGGTTGTCAGCCTATCGCCTCGAGTCCCTTAGCCGACACCCGCGGGAAAGAAATGGCATGACTAAGCCGGCATCACACGCCGTTGATTACTGTACGTATAAAAATCAAACTAAATAAAACTGTACTTTCTCATTGAACATGTTGCAAAACCCATAATTTGAAACAAAAACATTTGAGAATTTATTAAAATTATTAATTTGGAAAAGATATAGGGTGATGATTTTTATGTCTTTTACGTGTTGCCGTGTGTATTTTCAATGTTTTCTCTTGGTGTGCAGGGTTGCCTGGAAGAGATCGCTTAAAGCGATAAGCCTTTGTTTATATTGTGTTGTTTATGTTATAATTATTAGTGTGAGCAATAAAGTGTTTCTGTCTGTCTGTGATGCTTTCTAAGCCGACATAACACGTTGAGCTTTGATTGCGTCTCACAATCTTATTCTGTGTTCAGGTTCCGGTCGTACTTCCGCACGGCGATCATGTGCTGCTGGCGCGTCGCGTTCATTCGCCGCAAGCGCCCTCTGCCGGAGTCGCCGCCGGACTGCGCCTCGCAGTCGGGCAGCCGATCGCGATCAGGTTTTTACACGTTAACGTAATTATTGTTTGAAACGTATCCAGCTACTTTTTTCGCACACTATAGTTTTCATGATCTAGATATAGAGCCACAACTGGGCAAAGTTGCACATAACCCCCGTATTTTTATCCCTTCTATGTTTGGCAGGTGGGTTGATGAGCGCTGTGTAAGATGTATTCACATGGAACCCCTAATATTCGCCCCAGTAGGTGATACTACTATTTTTTTCGCTCACTATAGTTTTCATAATCCATCTTTTAACTGCCACAACTGTGCACTGTTGCACATAGGCCCAAGATATTTGTATAACTTCTTTGTTTGGCAGGTGGGTTGATGAGCGCTGTGTAAGATGTATTCACATGTAACCCTTAATTTTCGCCCCAGTAGGTGATACTACTACTTTTTTCGCTCACTATAGTTTTCAAAATCCATCATTTAACTGCCACAACTGTGCACTGTTGCACATAGGCCCCGTATTTTTATTCCTTCTATGTTTGGCAGGTGGGTTGATGAGCACTGTGTAAGATGTATTCACAGGGAATGCTGCCCATTCCCTTAATTTTCGCCCCAGTAGGTGATACTGCTACTTTTCTCGCTCTCTGTAGTATCATCCATTATTATCAACTGTCCGCTGCTGTGAATAGCTTTTTCTTTTTTTATTATTCATCCCTTAGTCGCTTTTACGAACGGGCAGAATTGCGTTCCGATCAGAGTGCTTTACGCGATCAGATTTTTACACGTTAACTTAATTATTGTTCGTAAAGTATCCTTTTGTAGGTGACGTGCGACGTGACACAGCAACTTTTTTCGCACTGTGTAGATCAAACATTATCAACCCACTGTAACATCATCAGTCTACTGTTGGGCATGGCCGTCCCTCTTTTTTGAGGGTATTTGACATTCTCACCACTAGGGATTGCAATCTGGATCCGTCGGATCCGGTGTCATTTTGTCGCCTACCGGATCCGGTGATATTCCATCGTACGGAAAACGGTTGATGAGGCGCAGTGGTAGTGCGACTGCCTGCGACGCAAATGTTCCGGGTTCGAGTCTCGGTTCTCAAAATTGATATTTATCACTTTGTGAATTTGTTCGCAGTCTGGTTAGGACATTGCGACTGAACCACCTGATTGCCCGAAAAAGAAAGTGCTTCAGAGGGCACGTTAAGCCGTCGGTCCCGGTTGCTGTCTATGATTACTTAGATGGCGGTCGGTCTACAACCATTTCAGAGGCCTACTACTAGTAGTAGGCGGTTCAAAAACTCTGACACCAGGGTTAATCGGGTCGTTGGACGACTCGGTTACCCACACAAAAAGAGAAAGAACGGAAAATGTAAAAAATTTGGGAAACAAATGGTGATGTTATAATTTCATCAGATTGTAGAGCGAATGATGTAGTGAGTGACACGTGTAAATAGGCGTTCTAGTTTGATGAGGGGTGGTCTAGGTAATAATCCCCCCTATATCTTTGCACTGAGCTAAATGTCCCGATTTTGTTAGCCGTATCGTAATGCTACGATTTAACTTCAGTTAAAAAATAGTCTGCAGGATTTTCACCAAAAAAATATGTTACCTATTTATTTATTACTTTTTACTTAGCTGCTTATAAATACTTGAAAAAATATAGCAAAATGCATGTTTTTACCACTGTGCTAATCCATTCCGGTCCTGACGGATGAGGACCGATTAGTGTAAATCCGGTAAAATCCGGTCGGATTGAGAAAAATCCGGATTGCAATCCCTACTCATTAAGTTTGGCAGGCGAGTTGGCGAACGCATTGCAAAAATCATTCCCGGGATTTTAGAACACCCGTGGTAATAAAATTATTGGAAATAATAATAAGTATTGCTATTCTTATCCGTCACCGCAAAACCTCTATTTTATAAAGCTCTATAGGACTCGGTGCGAATATTAACGGATCTATATCTATGGATTGTGGTTATTCATGCGGCACGTTCACTAAAACTACAAGTACTTACAAAATCCTAATTTTTATAATTAATTTCAGAAGATTGGTGGATATAAACTTTCAGATTGCTCCTTGTATATGAAACACCTTTATTATTCCTGGCTGTAAATTTTGTTCATCCACAAAAAAGTGCTGATGTTATTTTAATAAAGTGTCACACCTCTATACCTAGCCACGTGCCTTGCTATTATACGGCAGAGGAGTGTCGAGATTGTAGCGCGTTTATTGCGATTGTACTTTGTGTTCATATTTACCCCAGATGGTTGTTGGTGAGCAATTTATTTTGTAATCTACTACAAAAACGTACGATGGTTTATTTTGCACTCACAGTACTTGATAAAAAAAACAACTTCTTATTTTTCCTCTACTACAAAAACAATTCTTTCACGACGCGATCCGCAGTGCGTCATTTTGAGATTTTAACTATTTAGTGTCATACCTATTCTACGATTGTATGCCATGGAACTATAGATTAACCGTATGCCCTTAGATTAAACGGAGGTTACTGACTTCTAATATCATCGTTTTACTAAGAAATTGTACTTAATCATTATCCGATTGTCATGTCATGTCACTCAAACTCATGATAGCACAAATCACGTTACGATCAAACATGCCACCATTTACCACGCACACAGGTAGGTGGTACGTACATTATTAATTGATACCAGATGAGACTAGATTATTGCCCACTTATATTATCAAATTGTACACGTTTAATGTGAATTTAAATATAAGTACGTAAATTACATATACATACACATATCACGCATATAATCCCTTGCGGGGTAGGCACAGCGTAAACGGCCGCATAGAACGGACATTTACGCCACGTCTGACAAACATTTGAGGGTCATCCGGAAAATTGTGTATCGCCATAGTGACAGGTTGTCAGCCCATCGCCTAAAATTGCAATACACACCCTCGAGTCCCTTAGACGCTTCTTACGACTCCCACGGGCAAAAAATGGGGTGATGCTATTCTAAGCCGGCATCACACGGCACGTAAATAAAAGTTATTTAAAACAGGAATTTTTACTTATACTTTTGCAAAATGTATTTAAAAAATACCTGCCCAGTGCTCGCTTCAACCCGTGAATGAGCTTGGTCATTTGTTATCGAATCAATTTAATATAAACCCAAATAAAGCTCCTATCATATCCAGCAGTATTCCATTTTTAATTTAAATCCTGATATTAGGGCGATTAACATACTCATTTAATAAATAATGTATTTTGATTAATAAATAAATTCATTCATTCAAAACCCTTGGAATACTTACTGTCGAAATTAAAAATATGAATTAGTACATGAGGCGATCCCACGAAAATTAAATATAATGTAGTTTTACGTGTTGATTCGATGGTATCGAACGTACCCCGACTCTGCAAATTGTTTAGCTACTGCAATCAATTCTTACATAAACCTAAAAGCAACTTCTAAATTGAACGCATAGATATTGAACGTTCTTTTAATGAAAATACAAGCTGAAAATTTCTATAAAGATTTCACCTCAACAGGATTAGAGGAGCTCAAAGGCTCAAGAGGAAATACAGCGGACAGATGGGTTCCCTTATCGTACCGGGAGCGGCTCGGCCCGCCGTTGCAGAAACCACCTTTGCTTGCTAGCTGCCCACGGTGCCCCTATCACACATACGATCGTGAGTATCCAAGCATTCACCTCAAGAATACATGAACTAATGGGTCCCTTTATCGTACCGGGAGTGGCTCGGGCCGCCGTTGCAGAAACCACCTTTGCTTGCTAGCTGACCGCGGTATCACACATACGATCGTGAGTATGCAGTTATTGAACTCAAGAATACATTAACTAATGGGTCCCTTTATCGTGCCGGGAGCGGCTCGGCCCGCCGTTGCTGAAACCACCTTTGCTTGCTAGCTGCCCACGGTGCCCCTATCACACAATACGATCGTGAGTATCCAGTTATTGAACTCAAGAATACATGAACTAATGGGTCCCTTTATCGTGCCGGGAGCGGCTCGGCCAACCGTCGCAGAAACCACCTTTGCTTGCTAGCTGCCCACGGTGCCCCTATCACACATACGATCGTGAGTATCCAGTTATTGAACTCAAGAATACATGAACTAATGGGTCCCTTTATCGTACCGGGAGTGGCTCGAACCGCCGTTGCAGAAACCACCTTTGCTTGCTAGCTGCCCGAGGTGACCCTATCACACATACGATCGTGAGTATCCAAGTATTTACCTCAAGAATACATGAACTAATGAGTCCCTTTATCGTGCCGGGAGCGGCTCGGCCCGCCGTTGCAGAAACCACCTTTGCTTGCTAGCTGCCCGAGGTGACCCTATCACACATACGATCGTGAGTATCCAAGTATTTACCTCAAGAATACATGAACTAATGAGTCCCTTTATCGTGCCGGGAGCGGCTCAGCCTACCGTTGCAGAAACCACCTTTGCTTGCTAGCTGCCCACGGTGCCCCTATCACACATACGATCGTGAGTATCCAGTTATTGAACTCAAGAATACATGAACTAATGGGTCCCTTTATCGTGCCGGTAGTGGCTCGGCCCACCGTCCAAGTATTGACCTCAACAGTACAGTGAACTGATGGATCCTTTTGGTATCCGTGTATCAGAAATACGATCGTGAGTATCCTAATTCAATGAAAATCTTTTCAGTTAAGTAACAACAAGTTACATTGACAAATACAAAATGATAAATAAAAATTTTACTCTATATTTCACAGATGAATAAGATAATGCTATGTTTCCTTTTTATAAAGTGCAAATGAAACTCTTAAATCTTCATTTTATCCGACTATTACAACGCCACAGACAACGTTTTTCTTGTTAAAGAAGACGGTTTTACGGACGGAATAGAGACAAGATGTCTACATATTAAAAATGACGGTAGACATACGTATCAGTAGCCGCCTGCTTAGAAATAGTTGCGTATCACCAGAGCATGAAGTATTGTTTCCAGTAAAGTGTCCTCGCCACCACCTTTTGAATGTTTTCCCTTGAATGGTTTTATGAACAAAGAACTGTCTGCTTTTATCTCCATTTCTTGAACAATATTACTATGACAAGAAATGAAATCAAAGTTTGGACGCGTGTATACTTTTGTCTCGTAGCCAGCCTCGATGAAAATAAAAGAGACGTTTGCTACGCCGTAGCAGTTGTGTAGTCAATTTGTTGGGATAGTTGCATACAGTAAAATAATTCAAAATGTCATATAACTGTTGTTTTATTGTGTTGTTGGTGAACATTAATGGGAAATAAATAATCAAGCTTAGACCGATTACTCAAATCAGAGTAGAATAATTCTTAATAATAATTATTAATGTTTTCCATTTTGAAATTTGTTAAAACATTGCTTATGAAAAACGTTTAATTATAATGATTTCGAAGAAATTCATCTGAGATTTTTTTTCACTTTTTAAATTAATTTATTCTCAAAAATATATAAATTCGAAGAAATATGTTATTGTTTCCTTTCCCTCCCATGTTTATATTACTTTTATAAAACAATTTGTTATGAAAAATAACGACCATTACCTCGTCTTTAAAACTCAGGGTTATATTGTAAATTCATTCTATTCAATTTTGATAAATATGCGTCGGAATACTGAACAGGCATAAAATTGATAAAACTGAATTTTGGTGCAATTTACACAGACAAGTTTTCATGTGACTGCACCACCATCCAAGCTAGAAATCCTCACCGCTATTAGGGTATATTTCACGTCTTAGCACTTTTTCCATATGAAAGCACATTCTCCATTGTAGTGTGCCAACAGACAGTAAATCCTCGACGTTGACATTGGCCTCAATTCGGGAAATAAATTATCTAAACTTAACTTAAATTAGCGCAATCACTTTCCTTCAAATAGGTTCAGAAAAGGGTAGGGGATATCTGTATAGTGTCACGTCTTATAAGTTGACGCAAAATACGCGTTATCTGTCAAAATAAGGCGACGATAAAAAATAGCGACAAAATTGACTAGAAATGGTTATGAACTCATTGACATATTTAAACATGACAGGACTTAGATATCTTCTATCCTTTTCAAAACCTATTTGACGAAAAATTACAGCGTTGAAGGCAAGTAAAGAGAAATTATTTATCGAACTGAGTACTTGGTAACGTTTGAATAGAAAATACCGATCTACTTTCAAGGTTTATTAATATTGTTAGCGTACATTTTGTTGCTGATTGTTGTATATATTTAATGTTAAAAATGATAATGGTGTAATTTTGTTTCAGCCTACATTCATGGGAGAAAAGTGTAAATAGTGGGCACGAAGAATCTAAAGTGACTGTTCAAACTGTCTAAAGTGTAACAGCAAAAGACATTACGTGACAAATAAGTTGAACTTATAGGTATTAGAATTTAAGCCATACTGTATTTTTTATTTCTAATTATTGCTTCACATCGATGTTAAAAATATTGTAATGTTGTTTGGACACCACAGATGCAAAAAGAAAAAAATTACACGCTATTGAAATTGGACCGAGTTAGGTATTTTGAGGAAAAGTATTTAGTAATTACTCGCGGTCTCGACTTGGGGATTGATTCTATATACAGAGTGTTTCGTTTTAATGTGCATCCCTGGCTACTAATCTGTGGTACGAGTACCCTTTAGATAGATAGTTATTGTAAATTTTCGTACTTCGACGCAATTTCGGATCTCTAAACTAGCTAAACTACGATTAGTTAAGTTTAGTTTAGTTTAGATAGTATTTGCTGATAATCTTATATTGCTATCTAATAAAATAATTAATTTAGTAATAATTTAATGCAAACGAATTCATACATAATTTGTTTTACAAGAATTCTGCTCTTTTTCAAAGTTTGTGCCACTTTAAAAAAAATCGGTGTATTTTTACTAAAGTGCCCGTGTGTGAACATTATTTTTTATAAATTGCCTCGTAAGTGGTTATCAATGTGTAAAAGTTTAATATTTTATCTGGCGCAGTATCTTTTTAAACATTTTTTTAATATAATTTTACGACAGTTCAGGACTGTTAAAAAAAAACAACGAATTACAGTACCTATACATACGAGTAAGTTCTTGCAATTAATGTTGATGACTGAAAATACATTGAACAGTGTAATTTTCATTAGAAAAATACATGTGAGGGTTGTTCCTACACGGGCACGTGCTTTGGAAAAAAACTGAGATTCTATGATAAGAAATAATAATTCGCTGGCAGTAAATGGAACTATGACAACTTGATTACGAAAACGATGACTAGGTATATCGCAAAATGTCTTTGCAAAAAGTCAGCAAGCTTTATTGATTTGTTATGCAAGAATGAATAAAATAGCTAAAGAGGTCCAAAATTTTCTCAAAATTTTATAATAGACCATACGTTTTTATTTAAAAAGGTATTTTTTCTGACTAAAGTACCGCCGTTGCAATAAGTCGTATTTGACAGCTGTCAGATTCGTGATAATGCTATGGCAGAGGGTCCATTTTCCTTTGACATCTCTTTTAGTATGGAGATGACATACGAATTATTGGAACGTCGGTACTTTATTGCTACAGATTGGTAGTCATAGTCAGGGATACAAAAGACTAGGGTTTTGCCCTTGGACCACTTAAAGTGGAACACCATGTATTTCTATGTGTTTAGAGATAAAACGTTCGATCTCTGACACATATAAAAGTACATGTTGCGTTGCATCTGCATGTGAATTAATCCTTAGTTTAGGTGTTTAGTTTGGTATTGCAGATGGTATGGAGAGATGCAAAATAATGTACGTCGCGTGCTAAAGTTTTAATGGCATTAAACTTTTTAGTAATGGCACGGATTGACCCCCAGAATCAGGGAAATAAATGTGTAGATAGACAAAATTTATATCAATCTAATATACGTGACGTAGGTACATTTACTTCAGTAATAAGAATATTCTAAACTCTTCCAAAGAATACTTTATTATAATATTGAGGTGTGTTCTCCAGAAAAGTTGGTCCCTTTCATTCGCGCTGAGCCAGAGTGAAACTGCTAATCATTTTATTTATTTATTATTTACTTATATTCACACCAAATATTTGCGAGATTGTACGGTTTTTTGACATAGAAACTAAAACAGCAATTTTTGCTAGAAAAGTAATACAAGTAAGTAACTTATTCTATCATACAAAGAAAACTGTTATAATATTATAACTTTTGACATAATTTCGAAAAAAGAAACAACAGAGAGAGTGAGATGGTCGGCAGTAAGACAGTAACATGTATTTTTCAGAATTTTATGACTATAAGTAGTTATCTAAATAAATGCTGCTCGCTCGCTATTCTTTGCCATAAATATTGATCAAGATAATCTTGAGTTTACTTATTTGATTTAAATGTCAATTTCTAGTGAAATTTTATATTTCAACGTTATTTTACAGCTATTTCAGAAAGTATCTTCTTATTTCATAAACTATGAAAACTAAATATAATCATTAAAACTACTTTAATTAAGTATAAAATTTTACGACTTATTCTATAATTTTGTTATTAATTTTTAAATTTATAAACATTTAACATTCTCAAACATTCTTGTTATATTTCAATTTGTATTTCATTTTTTATTATTGAAGTAAACAATTTGTTGTTAAAAAGAATTAATTATAGTCAATATTGCAAATGAGTAATGATAATAATGATTACTGTAAGTGGGGAAACCCGTTGTAATTTATTAAATAAATAAATAAAGTGTAAATGTTGTTGCTCATAACCTGTAGTATTAAACTGTACATAAGTAGAGTTATAAAAGTTAAGATTTACTAAATATAGTGTTGTATATTATATTGATGTGATAAAATAAAAATAACGTTCCACATTGTTTGGGTACATATTAGATATAAAAATATTTTTTGACCAAATTAAAACCGAATTCATGAAAATGTGAAAGTATTGTTTAATTTGCATCTAAGAAGATAAAAAACTTACCAAATTAAGGAATTAACCTTAATTCTACCCGAATTTTTAATAATAAGTTGTATGCTGAAACATTGGAGGGGTAGCAGAGCAATCTTCACATCACGTCATCATACATCAGACCAGGCTATAGAAATCGACTTTAGGCTTCCCCCTATAGTCTGGAAGTATAGCAAACTGAAGTAACAGTGGACACATCGGTCGTAGAACCGACGGACGAGGTGTAAGCGGGTTCACGAGTCGAGGCCACGCCTCGGCAAGCGTAGAGTTGGACGACCGCCGGCCAGATGGACCTATTACTTAAAAAAGGCGGATGGTAGCGACTGGATGGCGGAAATGAGAGATTGTGCCCTATGGCGTACCCTGAGAGAGGCGTCCAGCAGTGGACTGCAATGCATGTATGTATGTGTGCCTCCCCAGGGTACGACATTACGCTTAATATACCGTTTCAGCCATCCTGTCACTACCAGCCGCCTTCCCAACGATATGCTACGCGACGCGGCTTCCACTCGAGAAACCGCTTACAATTATAGGTTTTGGTTATTGTGTTTCTGTATATCCCGTTTTAGAATTTCATTTTAATAGATCGACACAGGAAGACTTGCCGTGTGTTGCCGGCTTCGAGCAACGACGGCCTTCCGTTCCGGGTCGGAACGAGACGGAAGACCGTGTTGCTCGAAGGTTGCCGGATTAGAATTGCACTACACCATTTTTCCCCGTGGGTGTCTTAAAATGCGACTAAGGGATGACTTAAGGGAACGGACAGTAGCGTTCTTTGTAAATAAAACACCTTGCACTGCGCTCGCCAATCCGCCTGCCAAGCTTGGTGAGTTTGGCAATACCATCGGGAAAGGGGAGGGCCATGTCCAGCAGTGGACTGTTGTGACTGTTAAAGTTAAGTAAGTAAAGTTATACGGGAAGACATCTCAACAAAGAAAAATATACCTTGAAATAGACACTAGCACGATTTTGACACGATTTTGACCAAAATTGGCATTTAAGAGTGGTCCACAGTTAAGTAGATCGTTTCACTTAGCTAACAAAACATTGACAGAGGTTTTTGCCTCTTCTGCTTTCTATCACTACTGTTCCAGTTTGTATTCCCGTTCCCAATTTAATTAACTCTTAGGATTTCCATTTACCCGTTTTTGGCATTATTGTTTAGTGCATTCAGCGGTTCCTAAACTCTGTAAGGATACAAAAACATTTTTACAATGATAAGACTGGTTTTCTAGTACAATTAACACGTTCACGGACGGAAATTCTATGCAAGTCGATTTCGCACTCGTATCTGGACGCGACTGCTATAGCATCCTAACTTTGACCGCTTGTTGTGGGCAGAAATGCTTAAGAAGGCGGGTTTTCTTACTAAAAGTATGTAGTATAAAGTTTACTGTCATAATCTGCTCAATCTGGAGGCGTTAACTGTCACATAAATAAGCTTTTGCACACATCTAAAAAACTGTTCCAACCCGCCCCCCGTGGCCCCCTTTTTCGCACACGAACGCTATAGCGGCCATGTTTGTATGAGATTTTGCTCAATCGCGTACCATGTGCGCTGGAGTGTTTACAAGTACACATCAAGTGATTTTCGCGCACTGGCGCCATTTTGCTACTTCATTCATACCACCGTAAGTATTGTTTTTGAATTATTTATGTGAAAATTATGACTGGAGTATGAAAAAACACATCTTATTTCACTTTATATTTGCTAAATAGCCTAGACTGCATTGCTAAAATAAACAAAAAGCGGGATTATAAAGGTATCAAAAGATGTGCTAACTTAGAACCAAAACGATTGATTTATCAACTCTAAATCTAAGTCAAAATATGTTCAGTTATTAGTGTTTGTAATTTTATCGTATTTGTTTCTATCGCAGTAGAATTTCATAGAAATTTTACTACTCAAACGTGCATCAGGATTTTATAGGAGTTTATTGTCACAGATGTCGCCAAAAAGGCAAAAACTTGCCAATGTCAACGAAGAAGGCAAGCTTCTGAAATTATTTAAAGAAGCATCTGACGATGAATCTTCGGCGTTGAAGAATTTGATTTATGACATGACAGAGATGTGACAGCAGTCGACTGATATAGCAGTCCTTGTCCTATATTGTGGTGAAAGATCTTAATCCTGGACGGTGCTTCTATAGCATTCGAATTCTATAGCATCCACTTGACAGTCCGAACTGACAAACTAACATTAAGTTTTTGGCAATAAAACTTGCCTTCGACTGTCAAGTGGTTAGTTGTCACATTTAATGGTCAGATATGAATTTAATATGACGTCAATGCTATAGAAGACGTCAATTTTCCATACATTTTTTTTGTGTCAAACATGGGTGACGTACTGTCCGTGAACGTGTTAAGCTGGCTAGTTGGCTTGTTGTAAAATCTATGTATATAATAAAACAGTAAAACCAGTATGTCTGCACATTGAATAAATTTACAAAAAACTAATCGTAGGTGATGTTAAAATGGAATTAGCACACATTTAATTTTGTTGTCTGTCGGTTTATCTGTATGTTCGGGCTAATCTTCGAAACTACTGGATGAATTCGAATGAAACTTTTTGTGGTGTATAGCTATTAAGCCTGGTCAACATCTAGAGTACTTTTTACTGCTTGAAATTAGCTCAATACTACGGGAAATACGATTAAACGCAGAATATTTAGGCCGCCAGCTACATTATGAGAGATACAGAAATGTCTGCATAGCAAAAGTTGTTTCTGGTCAACATCTAGAATACTCTTTACCGCAGGAGAATTGCTCATTCCCACAGGAAATAGGATTATACGTAGAACTTTTAGGCCGCCAGCTACAGTATGAGAAAAACAGAAATGTGTGCATAGTAAAAGTTGTTCAGCATGATATGCCGTTTCTACTAGCACCCAGATATTAAGGATCTCATGTTCCTTTTCTGAAAAACCAGGATCATAACTAGACTATATGAGATACGAAAATAGGTCTATAGCAAAAGTTGTTAGAGTAATCGATCACTTCTACTGCCACGTGCGTTTTGAGAGTCTAAAGTACCTAAATGAAACTTTAGGATCTTGGCTATACCGTACGAGACAAATGGGTCCATAGCAAAATAAGTTGCTTTAATTGTAGAAAATCAAGGAACTCATAGAGCCAAAAAACGGTTGAGGTGGTTTTCACACGTGCTGTATGATTTTTCGTTTATTTACAGACAGGACTCTTTGATTTTAGCCCCGGGGCTTTGAAACCAACACCTGACTGATTGGTGGGGAGCAGGAGCTCCCCCGGAGATGTTTGTGTGGTTATCTGGTACCCATTATGCTGTGGTGGAACAATTTGTACATCTCTAGATATTTGATAAACTTCTATTGAGCAAGCGACCAAGACCGGCCGAGAAGATTGCGTTCAAATTGCATTTCTCTATTCAGTCTGTATAATTCCACATTTCCACGTTCATTAAAGCCTTCAGAATTCAGTAGCTTGACCGGATGTCTAGTCGTATTTGTGTTATGGCGCATTGGCTTGCACAACGAGTAATTTGGCCGTTAGGTTCCTAGATTGCCTAGACTTATTATTTTTTTATTTAACCATTTATTGTACACAAAAACATACACAGGAACAATTAACAATGAGACAAGACACATCAGGTTTACTTATTTCTAAAAAGAAATTTCTTACAGCAAACCTACACAAGTGAGACTTCTTGTTTAGATTGCAGTACCTAGTTATTTTAGTTGCTTCTACCCCTTGTATCGTAGTTTTTTCTATACATTTTTTCTTAAAACAGTACAGATTTGATTACGTCATGTGTGTTTGAAGGTCTGTCTTCGGATAAAATTAGAAAGCTGACCCAGGCTTGAATCCACCTGCGTGCATATAAAAGGAATAACAAAAAGGATCTTCTCATATTTATGTATTTTTAAAAAAAGTAAAAGAGCACTTCATACCTCAACTACCTTCATAATATGCACACATACACAAATTACTTGTTAATCTACTAGACAAGAGCCTATCATTATGTCATTTTTGTCTCTTTTTTTATTCATATATAATTTATGTTCTTTTGTATGTATCTGCTACATTGCATGTTTAATAAAGATGGCCCTCGGTCTCACAATCTCCTACCAAACACCCTCAGGAGAAGAAGGCGACTGAAAAACAGCGTCGCGGAGAGCCTTGGCTCTGCGCGACACGAAGCTGAGTCACGTCCTTTTGTTTATGTCATAAGTTTATTCATGTTTTTGGACTCGTGAATAGTAAGTAAGTTCATAAACAATAAATATATTTTTTTATTTATAATTATTTATTATTTCATATGTTTATGTACATTTATTAAAGTTAATTGTATTTAATTTGAAATATTGTATGTATAATTTAGTACACTAATGTATATTTATAATTGATATTCTATTTTCTTTTGCTATTGCCTACTTACCTAAAGGGTTAGGGATTTTTTTATTCAAATCGGTTGGCTAGAAGAGATCTCTTCTTAAGAGATTAGCTCGCCTTTGCTACTTTGTTAGTGTAAAACGTTTTTATTTTCATTATTAATATGCAATAAAGAATATAATAACAAGCCGAAAGGAGGTTCAGGTACTCATGAAACTGAACAACTTTTTCCATAAAACTTAGGCTGAAATATATAAAAAAAACTGTAAATTTGTATGAGAAGTTTTTTTTATACTTCGACCTATGTTCCATGGGGAAATTTGTCCAGTTTCATGAGTGCCTTAACGTCCTTTCGGCTTGCGAAACCCTTTTTGTTACTCTCTGTATGTATTTTTTTTTACATTATGTCATGAGGATTTTCGCTCAAGTTTAATTGTTTATACAAAACGATGAAAATGAAATAACTTTATTCAATGTAGGATAGTATTATCACTTATTGACGTCATGATCGGTCATTGCAAAAAAAAAAAAAATTTCATAACGCAATTTTCTTTTTTTATAACAATTTTGTATTGTCCTAATAGAAAACCGGCTCGGGCGGGATAAAAAAATAAAAATAAAGCCACTGCCTCGGGGCTGGCCAGGTTAATTACACAGCACGTAACTTTACGCCACCACCATTTGTAGTGGATGCTATTGAAGTAACTATATATGCAAGCGAAAATCTGATCCTTAAAATGCCCGAATTTTGTGGGACAGTAAGGCCACGGTAAGTACATTGGTAGCATTGAGTGTAACAGCTGCGCGGGTTACTCTGCATAATTGCTATTTTCCACGAAAATTTCCATTGTTGCTCCATCAGATGTTTGTACCCGACCGGGTTTCATTTTGTTCGTCCCGTTATTCGGTAATAACTATTGAGCCAATTAGTAAACTGTATACTGTGTTTACCTTTGTGCACACGAAGTTTGCAAGATTAACAGACAAGATGGCAGTCAAAGACGAACTATTTATTCGAGTAATGAACGCTAAATACTTAAGCAACTATTTACGCTAAGTAAAGAAAAGATAGAGATTTCAGATCTGCAAACTGCTCTCTCTTTAATTACGTAATTTTGTTCAATTATGTCCACTGCAGCATTTGCCATACTCACCACGCTTGGCAGGTGGATTGGCGACCGCAGTGCAAGATTTGGGAGGAACACTGCTGCCCATTTTTGAAAATGAAAAAATATCTCTTAGTCACCTTTTGCGACACCCACGGATAGCCATAGGTGATCTTATTCTTAGGAAAACGCACGTAAAGACTAAAAATTTCTTACTAATTTTTCATTTTTTAATGATATATGACTAAACAGTTAGCGCAAAAAACTCTGTTGTCCTAATCAAACGATCCAAAATTGTCATTGTTGTGTTTCAATAAGTAGCAAATATTAACTTGTTTTAATTTTTATAAGAACATTTTGTAATACAGATTAAATTCATCCACATCATCATCATCAATCACCTAGACTATGGCGAATACCACATTATGACGGACTGACGGATGCGTCTGTCAAACACCTTGATCAAATCGCAGCGTTTAGTAAAGTGCATCAGTCCGTCATAGTGGGACAACCGCCTTTACATCAAAATTAGTAGTACAGTCAAGCTCACGTACGGTGAGACACTCAACCTGCCAATGTAAGTTTTATACACTCGGCATAAGAACGGTCCAAACTGCCTAACCCAGCCATCTTGACTGTACCAAAGTAGTCAACAAGCTGTGACAAGAAATCTGTGCACTTAGTTGTAGCTTTATCCCGGTAATAATTAGCTTACCGTGCTAAGCTTGGCTTAACTACCGTAATTCATAAGCTAAGTACAAGGTAAGGTTTAAGCAGCTGCTTAACTCTGTCGTTACTTTCCATTAAGTGGATTTCAAAGGTTTTAAGACTCTTCACTATGCTCAGTATCATTTTAAGAACTCTTCCTATGAAGATTTTCTTTGGAATCTTATGAAGACTATATCTTGACTGAAAACAATTCGTCTTCTTATTTCGTGTGGGACCCCGAGTCGATAAACGGCTCGATGCCCTGGAGTTTTTTCAACCGCCTACTACGACTAGTAGGCATCTGACATGGTTATGTAACGACCACCGTCTAAGTAACCATAGACAGCAACCGGGATCCACGGCTAAATGAGCCCTGCGAAGCACGGAACCATATTTCTTACGGACAATCATATAGTTCAGCCAGCAAAGTTTGGACCAAACTAGGAAGAAATTCTCAAAGAGATTATGAGTATTTTACCTTTGTGAGTGCCGCATTGGGAATCGAGCCCGGAACCTTTGTCGCACTACCACTGCGCCGCATCGACCGTTAGTGAAATATTTTACAGCATTCAAATTGATAAAACAACAAGTAATGTGTACTTCAATATAATATTTTGATTAAAGTGTTCACTTGCCTGACTGGAATGAAGATGCTAATGTCAAGTGAACAAAGCGACTTCGGGGAATATTCTAAAGTTATGTTTTATGATAAGTCACATTCACTTATGTCACTTTATTGAACAAAGTGAGTGGCGTTTCATTAGCAGGTTATTTATGAAATCAGGATCTTGTCCTTTGCATTGTTGTCTACGTTGAAATGTTTTGACATAATAATAATGAGAAAGGTATTATAATAAACAAAGTAAATGCATTAATATACTTACACACTAAGATAAAAGGAACTTTGATACCTTCCCTGGACGGGGTAAGAGGGGCCATTTCCAACATATTTTTCCACAGAACTAGGGGCCGAAAATATTTATTTTTAAGTAACTTTGACTTCAGAGACAGACAAAAAAAATTAATTTGTAAGAGAGAGTTTTTTTTAACTTATATATCGACTATTATTTAATTAATTGTTATATTTAAAAACTATTTATAATTAATTGGGTACACATGCCTTTGAATTGAATTGAACTTTTTCTTTCTGTGAAACTTACGACGAAATTCATTTTATGAAAATCTGCTTAGTGGTAAAATTTTAAAATTTCTTGGTTGGCACATGAAACCGAAGTATGTTATTTACGTGGTTTATACAAATTTTTCCACAGCAATTTTTACAACATTGTACCATAAATGCAACTGACTATTTTACGTCATAAATTTCGCAAAATCAAAGGTCCTAATAATTTAATAACTATTGATTGCCGTCCCATAGTTCTATGGAAAAATATGTTTAAAATAGCCTCCCCTCTTACCGCCTACAGGCAATTTATGGAATTACCTTTCACAATGTATACTCAAACATTTTGTTGTTGAATTACAAATAATATTTTCCTTTAAAAAAAAACCGTTATATTTCATTTATTTTTAGTTTGATCCGCCGTTTAATAAGTAAAGTTATATTATCTCACTAAACTTTAAATAGTTATACTTTAGTTATTCACTGTCAATAGATAAACCTAGAAGTAACTCAAAATTGTAGTCTTTTAAGAGGTAAAAAATGTTTAGATAGGTAGTAAAAAAAAATACGTCTTAAAAGACTATAATTTTGAGTTTGTACAAACAAACAAACAAACAGTGTGTACCTTCTTAAATTAACTTTTAAGTAACTAAAATATAATATGCAATAAAACATCATAGCATTTTAAGCCTTTAAAGCCGCGCAAAATAGTTTAATTCAGGTATTTTATAAAGGTTATTCAGAACCTTGGGGCGCAGGTTGGGATAGAATTACGTTACGGGTCGGGAAAGGTTGGATGCGCAAGATAATGAAATTATTGTGGAATAACTAACGTTTGAACTTTATTTACAAACCATTTTAAAATTAAAAGTTTTTTTATAGTATGGTTCTGTGTGCTTTAATAAAATGCTTGTACTATCAGTGCCGTGAGATGCCGGCTTAGGATAGCATCACCCCATTTCTTTCCCGTGGGAGTCGTAAAAGGCGACTAAGGGTAAGGCTTTCGATTTTTATAATCTGGACCCGACTCGAGGGTATGTAATGCAATTTTAGACGATGGGCTGACAACCTGTCACTATGGCGATACACAAATTTTCCCTCAAATATTTGGTGTAAATGTACGTTTTTTGCGGCCATTTACGCTCTGCCTACCCCGCAAGGGATTATAGGCGTAATAGCGTATGTATGTATGTGCTATCAGCAGCACATCAACCTATCCTTTGAAGAGATCATCTTATACAGTTTTTTTGTCAAGTTACAAAAAAAAGCAATTTCAGTTTATCTTCTAACTAGCGGCCCGCCCAGCGGTTTCACCCGCTGCTAACTGATTTCCCACGGGAAACAGACCTTCTCCCGACATAAATCATACATACATACATAAAAACCTTCCTCTTGAATCACTCTATCTTTTAAAAAAACTTCATCCAGATCCGTTAAGTGGTTTTGAAGATTTAAGCATACAAACAAACAAACAGACAGTGACAGACGTGAGAAGCGACTTTACTTTAAATTCCGTTGTTTTAAATCCCCCAAGTGATGAAAATGGGGTTAAAAGTTTGTATGAAAGATCGTTGTCTTAAGTGTGATCCGTTTCAAAATTAGTGATTAGACTTATGACTTAAAATAATTAAACACGTGTTTCAGCATATTTGAAATTTTAACCCTTAATAGGGTCAAACGGGGGTTTAAAGTTTGTATGAAAGTTCGTTTTTTTAAATGAATGTGATCTGTTTCAAAATTTGTGATTAGACTAATAACTTAAAATAATTAAACACGTGTTTTAGCATTTTTGAAATTTTAACCTTTAAATGGGTGAAAAGGGGGTTAAATGTTTGTATAAAAGTTTTTTATCTTAAATGTGATCTGATTCAAAATTTCTGATTAGACTCATAACTTTAAATAATTAAATACGTGTTTCAGCATTTTTGAAATTTTAATCCTTAAAGGTGTCAAAAGGGGGTCAAAAGTTTACTACCAGTTGGGCTACCCGTTTTCCCATGGGAACGTGACAATTTTCCGGAATGAATTATACTTATAAACCTTCCTATCAATTTACTCTATCTTATAAAAAAAACCGCATCAAAATCCGTTGGGTAATTCTCAAGATATAAGGAGACACCAAACGGGAAGCGACTTTATTTTATACTATGTAGTGATAGTGATGATTGGGTAGATACAAAATGTTCAAAAACAACAAATACTGGTCCTTCATAAAATTGTTTAGAGTACCTACTCAGTATAAGCTAATTTCTTAAATGGGTATTTAGGTGCTTCTGATAAGAACATAAACCTGGTAAGTATAGGCACCTTTCCTGCTTTACATAATTCCTTAAAATTTTGTTGATCCGCCTTTTGTAGAGGTAAATATTCCTAAAGGGCGGGGCACACCGGCTCCGTATTCGTTCCGTATCCAGCTCTCGTCCGTAGTCACGCACGAACTTATGACGTTGTAATGTATGGGACTGTATGAGATACGGCACACCGCTTGCGTGCAGCACGGAACGAATACGCAACGCGAGCGGTGTGCCGTATCTTATACAGTCCCATACATTACAACGTCATATAAGTTCGTGCGTGACTACGGACGAGAGCTGGATACGGAACGGATACGGAGCCGGTGTGCCCCGCCCTTTAATCTCATTTTAGCTCCTTAATAAACGGAGCAATGTTTTCGTGTTACATTAATGGCAAACAAGGTGTATGTTAGGTAAATTAAAAACTTTTTACAAACCTGCGCCAAGCGAAATCCCATCGTTTGCGTCATCGAGTCATCCAACGACACGATGAACCCTGGTGTCCAAGTTTTTCAACCGCCTAGCCCACTACTAGTAGGCCTCTGACATGGTTGTGTAACGACCGCCGTCTAAGTAATCATAGACAGCCTAGCAACCGGGACCGACGGCTTAACGTGCCCTCCGAAGCACGAAACCATTTCTTGCGCAACTGATATTTTATATATTATTTCCAAATCTGTAACAATATAGTTAAAGCATGAAATGAACAGAACTTATCGTACATAAGATAACAATTGGTCCGTCTTAGATTTTGAATGTTTGTTCTAGATTATAATAAGAAATTACTAAACACCCACACATATCACGCCTATAATCCCTTGCGGGGTAGGCAGAGCGTAATCGGCCGCAAAAAAGGAACATTTACGCCACGTCTGACAAATATTTGAGGGTTATTCGGAAAATTGTGTATCGCCATAGGGACAAGTTGTCAGCCCATCGCCTAAAATTGCAATACACACCCTCGAGTCCCTAAGTCGCCTCTTACGACTCCCACGGGAAAGAGATGGGGTGATGCTATTCTAAGCCGGCATAACAAGGCATGACATTGTAAATAAAAAAATACAACATATGATAACGCCACTTACTTGTCGTCGCCGCCTTCCATCAAGAAATTACAGCATGAAGTGTTAGATACCAGAAGTGTACGAATATTCTTTATCTCCTTATTTTACCGTTCAGAACTTTAAGTGTAGTACCTTATCTTCGTGTTTTGGTAACAACGTGACTTAAATTTAAAATTGTTATAAAATTCACGCTGAATCTTAACGTTGCGCACTTAGAGCTTTAGTAATAATTCTCGTTTTGTGAAACAAGCTTTAAGCCGAAAATCGTGACCTGTTTTTTTTCTTAATCGGTGGGATTGAAAATTTATAAAATATAATGATAGGGTGTTTTGTTGCATACGGCACTAGACAGGACTTAATTTAAAAATACTTAGTCATACTATTCATCAATTGATTGTTTGAGTGTCATAGAGATTGTATGTTGGTAATACAAAGGCTTTTTAATGAATTACACACATACATTGATATTATCACGCCTATATCCCTTGCGGCGTAGACAGAACGTAAACGGCTGTAAAAATTGGTAATTTGCGCCAAGTATACAAACATTTGAGAGTCATTCAGAAAATTTTGTATCACCATAGTGACAGATTGCCAGCCCATCGCCTAAAATTGCAAAACACATGTAACCCTCGAATCCCTTAGTCGCCTCTTACGACACCCACGGGAAAGAAATAGGGGTGATGCTATTCTAAGCCGGCACGATACGGCAAAGAATTACGTCCTATTTATTTGCTAAAATTGAGATTAAAATTAAACACGTACGTTGATTCATTATTATTGACAATTGCATAACGTCAATGCCAGATTGACTAAACACTTACTAAAGTGGCCTTTGTCACAGCCTTACTAAATTTGAGATGAAATCTTTTAAAAAGTAGTCTTTTTTACGGTTCAAAGAAATCGCTGCTGTAAAATGTATCTAATAGACAGCAAAAAATATATATTCATAAATTCCATGTTAATATGTAAATATTGCATTGTCTTTGGTAGAAAAAAAAATATTTATTATTATTCATTCTATAGAATTTGTAGTTTATGTTCTAACATTCCGTACTGGCAAAAATTATATTACTCGTACCTACCAGATATTAATTTTGATGATCGCACACACGTATTTTATTCAGAACGTGAACGAATTTCCATCAGACCCTGCGAATGTTGAATGATGTAGTACACAATATTTATGATTCAGATAACTTGCATTTTTTTTACCGCAGACAGAATTTGAAAGGCATGTATTTAACGCGGCGACTATTTAATCAGATTCAAGGTTGAAAAAATAATTAAAGTGGATAGTAAATATAATAGGTTGGCAGCGATAGTGGAGTACAGTATTAGGTAAAAAGTAGCAGCGTTAAAATCTGTATCAAGGTTTGGTTTAATTGAAACTGGCTACGAGTTTTTCTTTTGTCTACTGAATTTATGGATAAGCGAAAAATTGCAAGCAGCAAAAAATTAGAAAATAGGCATTATTAAATTGTAAAATAGAGATTTAATTTAAATTGATTTGAGGTAATAATTAATTTAATTGAGATCTTATTAACATATATTATGCGACATTTTACGAGCTGCAAATAAAACAAAAAATAGCATACAATTTAATATTGTGTAAATATTAAATATAAAAATTGCATACAATTTACATATTGTGATTGTGTTTCTTTTATGTCTCACTTAACTTTAAATAATTTTATTGTGTTTATATTGCTCTATTTCTTGACTTTTTTTATTTCTTTTAATGGTGAAAAATAAAGGGCATGAAAAAATTTCAAAATAGTTTTTATCAATTAATTAAAATAATTGTTACCTAGGTATTTCAATCCCTTAGGAGGCATGTCGCCCGCAAAATATCTGAGCCGTTTCAATAGGCACTTAAATACTTATTAAATAATAAGGGCTGGCCTTGATTTGGTGGGGCGTCCGCGTTTTCTTTTTTGCCCTATTGGGACCATTTTTGCCTCTAAATGCGGAGTGGTCTCCGCGTGTTCGTATGCACCCATTACCGGTGAATTGCACAAACAAACAACAACAAGCAACAGCTAGTGCCGTGACGTGCACTTGCTGCTTGCCATTGGCTGATAGAGCGTTTCGCCCCCCGCGCCGCTATTTTCATAATATTATGATTTCCAAAACAAAAAAAAATGATTCGTTGATACGTATTTAAAGTATCCGTTTTAATATTTACAGCTGCTCGTAAATAAGAGCCAGAAAGTGTTCTTTCAGATAGAAGCCTACAATAGCCTTAATATTTTATTTGTTATCGCACTAATAATGTTATTCGCCAACCCATGATTTTTGATACCCCGCCTATAATTTCAATTATCTATTTGAAATATAATACTACCTTGAAGTCGCAGCCGTTATTTAGCTTCTTATGATGCCCTGCATTTGCAGCTTATCAAATATAATTTAAAGCCAAATTATTTGACCACTGCCCAGTTATATTTTTAGACGCTAATAGATGGTACCCCGTTAATTTGCTAGTCACCTTGTTAAAAATATGCGAATTTGAAACTGCGACTTACGCCATCTTTAGTGGCTTCCATTGGCCGCGTATTTCGCAAGTGTACCTTGATGCCAATAATGCGTGGCACAGCTCCATCTACCGGGTTAGTTTGTAACTACTGCGCAGCGTTTAATTGATTTAAAAAATGTAAGTTTTTTTAAGGTTGTATATCTGTCGCAGTCAACTGGTTAAAAACGCTGTTCAACTGCACAGCTAGCTCGTTCATCAAACAACGCCATTCAACCACACACCTAGTTGAGTGGTTGAGATTTGAAGCATTTGAAACATTTGACACAGCAACTGAACAAAAAACCGCTGTTTAATTGAATTTGTACGTGGTTTTGTTTACAATATAGCGTCCGCCGCACAAAATTACTGATCGTGTTTTGTTATTGTATGGTAAAATAATATTTAAACAGTTGATTTCTGTGGGGTTTGACAATTAAATATGATGAAAGCACCTACGGGCAACCCAGATGAGGTTAAATTTAAGCAGCAGTTTGAAGAAACACTGCGAGAATATGAAATTAATCATTAAGCTAATTTTGTTGTAATTTCACGAATATTGAGCTATTAATAATTAGAGTACGCATAGAGCGCGCGTACGTTTGATTCCGCTCTAACACTGATGGTCACCCTAGCAAATTCAACGTGAACCAGTGGGCTAGGCGTCGTGAAGCTGTAGTGTAGAACGTTGTCTTCAACCACTTAGCTGATAAACGTTTAGTGGTGTAGTTGAATGGCGTCGTTTGATTAACTAGCTAGCTGTGCAATCGAACAGCGTTTTTAACCAATTGGCTGCGACATATCTACCACGGTAAGCGTTCTTAGACTGCTTAAAGTACTTCCGTTCCAATAAGTCGTATTTGAAAGCTGTCATCTCCATACTAAAAGAGATGTCAACCAAATGTCAACAAAGGAAAATGGGCCATCTGCCATAGTTTTATCATGAATCTGACAGCTGTCAAATGAGACTTATTGTAACGGCGTGTACTTTAGCTTATGTGTGGGTACTATCATCAGCACATTAACCAATCCGTTTAAGAGATCAAATGGTTCCTGTTAATAACTACCTATTTGAATACCCAGTTTAAGAGCAGGGGTAGTAGTACGTCAGTACTGCAGATAATATCTAATGTACATGAAAGAGTTGAAGATATAAACATTTTGAAATAGGTATAGTGTTAAAAAGAGTTCAACGGATCTAGGTTGTTTAACAGCAACAGATTTAATTAATATCATACAAAAATCGATTCGGCCCTATTAATATTCTACTCAATTCCACCAAAAACATGGAATATAATTAATACAATTGAGTGATAATCTGTAAAACTATGTACGTACAATACAATTAAACTTCCTAATCTAATATAATTTTAGACACTTTCACTTCACATTATGAACGTAAATTACCCTAAATCGAAATTCCAAACTAAACAATATTCATGGATTGTGTTGGGTAAGTCGCACCAATTAGAAGCAAAATGTCAATCAATAACCGGTTTAACTATCTGACAAATTATCATTTTGGTAAAGCGATTTTCAGTGGAAAACATTCCCCAACGTATTTTAATTATGCATAGGGATAATTCCACGAAAACGTTATTTTCCAGAAACCAAATCTATTTAAATTCTGATTGAAACGCTATAATTTGATAATACTTTAATTTTTATCTAGGTAAATCATGGTGATATAATGTATTTTACCTATAACTTTGAATAATCCCGTACGACTGGCATTTTTTGAAGGCATAACTTACAAAATTCTAAAGTCCCATGATTTTTTGTTCTTTTGCTTTGTAGTTGTAGTTACTTACATGTAAAGCACATTTGTTATAAAATTTTTGGTAATTTTGTGTCATTTGCGTAAATTCTTGATAGCTCATTTAAATAAATTTTTTAAATATCTAAAACAAAATTAATATTATAAAATGTACCTACCAGTATTGTCTATGTGACACAGATCACACAGTGTAAAAAGGTATTTTGAGTCGTTTTTATTCACTGCATCAAAATTATAAATAAAATGATACAAAATAATAAATTGGGTTCGGCTAGTACAAAAACTATTAACCAAAAATAAACGATTTTATTATTTTTGAGACATGAAATGCTAGACGTACTGGGCTAAGATATCGTCATTCCAGGCCACCAATATGTAACGTTCCTGATTGAGCTAGGTATTATACCAAAATGTATTTTCTTTTGATATGATCGGGTTTAACATGTACTTTTCTAGCGACAAATAAGTTCTGCGTGACACAAAACGATCTCTTCAGTTCTTCTTCCTCTTTTCGTGTGGGGCACGGGTTGAGTGAGTCGTTGTGAGTCTACGCACGCTTCGCTATCGCAGATCTGACTTTATTAGTCCCAGTAGGTAGATGTAAACCCTACCTCCGGCGTAGTTGGTAGAACGAAATAACATCCGCAATAAGACATATACGTAAGTGAGATTGACTAATAAAACTAGGTTATTGAAAACACGCCTTGACAAACATGTTAATGAATTTTATACATTGTTGAATGTCGCCTGAAGTTTTTTGATTGGCAAATTAATAAACCATACCGAAAAGGCTCTTTTGATTACAAGACCCAACTAATGATAATTTATTATACTTGTACTGTGATGCAGGGTTAGAATAGCATCACCCCATTTCTTTCCCTTGGGTGTCGTAAGAAGCGAGTAAGGGATTCGAGGGTGAGTGTTGCAAATTTAAGCGCTGGGCTGACAGCGTGTCAATATGGTGATACACAATATTCCAAATGACCCTCAAATGTTTGTCAGACTTGGTGTAAATATCCGTTTTTTTACAGCCGTTACGTATTACGCTCTGCCTACCCCGCAAGGGATTACAGGCGTGGTATATGTATGTATGTATAGATTAAAGATTATTTTTGAACAACTAAGTCTAGGAAGTATTTAACTATGTAGATATAGCGCTTAAACCTGAGGCTCAAATGATCACGTAATTTTATAATGATATCTACAGTTTCCTAGAGAGATACACTCCTAGCCAAAGAGGTCGCTCTTACAAACGGAACATTGATCACCTTTACACGATCTGACTGCATACCTCTGGTTTAATGCCTACACTGACCAAATTTAATTTTGCTTCGCGCTATGCGTACCTAAACGTACTTGCTTTAGGCCCCGTACTGTTTTACGCAAGCGTCCGACGCTTGCGAGCTTTGAGATCAAAGTTAAACATAATAGAGTTGTTCTACGTGTCTAAATTGATTCAAAATTGACAGTCTGTATCCGTTTGACAATTCCACCGACGCTAGGATGCGTGCCGCGCGGCTATACCAGTACCCTATGTTATGAAACTACAGGGTGAAACTCGTAGTACATTGCGTAGGCGGTTAATATTCATAGTATCATAATGGCTGACCGACTAAGCAATGAACATCGAATTTAACCCGCAAAATTTAAGCCTGTGGTTGGTAACATCGGGCACTGATCGACGCCTTAAGCTGCCAATTGACGACACATTTTTATAATATTATATATAGAAAATTTGTTGCTTCCTTTCATGCCAACAAAACAGAGTAAAAAAAATACACTTGTATGGATAGCTGGTGGCCATAACAACAATCCATTGTGGGATCAGCTCTGCCATGCTATCAATTCTGCAAACAATACTGCCACATCGGATTGTAAACCCTACATCGAGAGTGCCTGAATTCTACATGCCTACTGGTTATCACATATATACAAACGAAACCAGTTGTTCAGTGAATTCTTAGATAACCAACTCAAATACGGTATCTATTCTGGCGAAAGCAATTAACTGTGATCAGTACCCTTTGTTATATTTAAATTTCGGAAACTTGAATTTGATTAAACTTAGTCCATAAGTTTGAGCTTGAAATGTGGTAGTTGTGTAGTACTAGACTTAGACCCTGATTAATTTCAAAGAGTATTAACTTGGAAGTGAGCCAAGAGGACCACGGGAATTAAACAGGCTAAAATTTTGATTTTTGCTGTACAAATTATATATTTATTGTAAATTTAAAGAAGGATCTACTACGTAGGTGTATATGGCATATGAAAACTCAAACTATATAAGGTAAGTGCAAATATTTTTACGACGAGTTCTTCTCGAAAAACTGAAAAACTTTTCCCGAGGAACATAGGTCGAAACAAAATAGAGGAACTCCCTTACAAAAATGACCAAAATACCTATGTGTCACTTTGTATTGGAGGCCCATATTTTATTGTCGTATTTAGAAAACAAGTTAACAAGGAAAATTGATCAGCTTTATGAGTAGACATACCTTGAAAATATTAGCCCTGAATTTAATATAACTTAATACTTATAACCTGTTTTGAAATAGCTGCGTCAAAGAAAAATTGAAGAAGTTTCATGATGGATTTATTTACAAGAGATTGATTGTACTATGGTTCATTATGCAATCACAGTGCTATATTTTGAAACTGAAAAAATGTTTGCGCCCGCCGCCGGGACTTGAACCAAGGACCGTGGGGAACCGTCCCACTGCTCTGCCAACTAAGCGACCGGCGCCTCGACTGATACTTTAAAATTTTCAATTTACTATAGTTGTATTCGTTACGATTACTTATGCTTTATTTTATGTCGCTTGTATATCGCTTCGAGCTGAGTATCAAGAGATTGAAAATTTGGAAGTGTCAGTTGACGCGCCAGTAGTTTAGTTGGAAGAGCAATAGGGCGGTACCCCACGGTCCCGAATTCAATTCCTGGCAGGCGCTAACTTTGTGGTTGATTGAATTATTACGCAGTTCTATGTTTCTTAATTTTTACAAAGGCAATCTAATAAAAGCGTGTCAAAAATTGATTTAATTATCAGCCTATTTCTTTTCAAGACTTCCACCTAAACATATTGCAGGAGTTATAATTTGTTTAGTCAAATATCATAGTATCAGTCAGAAATTATATATAAACCTAGTTACAGATAGGTAGCTGGGTGGTTAATCGGTTGGCATTTGATCGTTTATAAAAGGTCAAATTAATTATTTGAGGGTCAGGTCAGATTTGCTACTGATTAACTATGAAATATTACAATAATTGTTTCTTTTTCATTTCATTCCGTAGCGATGTCATGTTTTTATGATGTATCCCTAATCACTACATAGTATATAGTAAAGTCGCTTCCCGAGTCTGTCCCTATGTCTGTTTGTATGTATGCTTAAATCTTCATTACCACCTAACGAATCTTGACTGTTTTTTTTTAAGATAGAGTGTTTGAAGAGGAAGGTTTTTATGCATGATTTATGTCGGGAAAAGGTCTGTTTGTCGTTAGCGGCGGGTGAAACCGCAGGGTGGGCCGCTAGTATTTAATACATACACATAGTATTTAACACATATCACGCCTATAATCCCTTGCGGGGTAGGCAGAGCGTAAACAGCCGCAAAAAATGGCCATTCACACCACGTCTTACAAATGTTTGAGGGTCATTCGGAAAATTGTGTATCTCTATAGTGACAGGTTGTCAGCACATCGTCTAAAATTGTAATACACACCCTTGAATCCCTTAGTCGCCTTTTACGACTCCAAAGGGCAAGAAAGGGGGTGATGCTATTCTAAGCCGGCATCACACGGCTAGTATTTAATAATACTTCTATACTTATAAATATTAACGAAATGAAGGAAGTTGCCTTTGTTTTACTGAATGAGTAGATCTGGCACGCCTCTTATGCCATGTCTGAGTATTTCAACAGTTACGACACTCCACTGTTGGACATGTTGGGTGACATTTGCCATACTCAGCATGCTTTCTTCGACACTGGTAAGTGCAGTCCGAAGTGTTGTATTTACATAGAACTCTACCCGGGACGGGACCCCGCGCGCGCGTATTGACAGCGCGCCGCGTTATTTTTTATTTATTTAAACATAAGTATATTTCAGAACATAATTCCATACCTAATTGGGTTAGTAAAATAAACTTGTAACTTAGGTAACTAAACTTATACTATGTTAGTGAAATCATTTAATGATGCCAATAGAGTTGGCCACCCAGTGGTTCTGAAATGGTCCATCACAACGACTTGCAATCATTTTCAGAATGCTGATAGTGTTATACAGTCAGTTGGTTGTAGCACATAAGGTACCAGGGGTACTCCAAAAGAACGAATTTATTTTGTCCCCAGCAATTTTATTTTCTTGACTTAAAAATGTATTTGTAGAAAATGACTACTTTTATGAGAATCAGTTGAAAATTTTATTACTTATTAACTGGCTGGGGATAAAAATAATTTAGTTCTTTTGGAGTACCCCTGGTACCTTATGTGCTATAATCGACTGTATATACATACATTTATCATGCCTAGGTATACATTTCTTGTCATTAAAACGAACATTGACGCCACGTTTGATAAACATTTGAGGGTCATTCAGAAAATTTATTGTCGCCATCAGGTTGTCAGCCCATCGCCTAAAATTGACACCCATAGGAAAGAAATGGAGTGATGCTATTCTAAGCTGTCGACTTAGAATTCACTCGGCATAATATATACAGGCTGGAAGGGACTGGGCTGAAATAATAAATATTTCAAGAAACGTAAAAATTTTGGACTTCCCATAGTAAGTTGAGTCAGCCGTTCGTGATTTTGTATTGGAGGTCGAATACTATTTGTCGTTACCTGACATAGGTTTCTAGAGGAAAGTTGTTCAATTTTATGATCTGCATGCACCTTATCAGTCAGTATTCGGAGGGCTGACCCTTACACCCCGTATATAAATAAGGGTGGGCTTAAAGTCATATTGAATATTTGTACTAAATTTATTGATTGTTGTGCTAAGATATGATGCGAAATAAATATATTTGTATTTATTTGTAAGTCAGCACTACGCTGTGCTCATACCTTTTTTCCATGCTGTTCTTACTTTTATATTTTTATTTTTGCATGTATTTTGTGATGGAAAATAAATTATTTGTATTTGTATAACCTGTCAGAATGAAGAAAGTGCTTCGTGCCTAGGTAGCTGTAATAGAGCAAGGTATCGCCGTGTTTGTACGTGTTGTACTGCAGCCCAAATTGGTAGGTTTAGCGCGCGTCACAAAGAGCTGTTCTTCTATTTTGCCAGTTCAATCACGCGATAAATAATCGCGACACCGCGGTGGGTTTAGTTGCCTTTTTACAACACCCACGGGTATAAATGGAGTATCGAGCGCTAGCTTAGCCACACGGCTTATACTAGAATTTTCCGATTTTCAATTTAGGTACATTTTTATAAGAGTAAACATTTTTGCATGCTGAAAAGATTAATTTATCAATCGTGCCTTAAATCGTTTTGTTTTGTGTGCTCTCTATTAGCTTTTGTTCTTCTTTGTTTGTTCCTTTATCTTGAAAGACAAAGCAAGAGTCGCATCATTGGTCTTGGCTTTCATCCAAATGTGTCAGTGCGATTCAAAGCGCGTGTGCAATAAGCTTTTTGCCATACAACTGCGTCGATTCTAACGGTTTTTTTTTTCACGTGATAACTTCTTTCGATGAACGTCGGCTTCACTGTGAATGAATGATTGCAATGTTCCGCCTAAGTTGAGCGTGTAAGAAAGCCACGGAAAATGCTATACCTATACAAGCAGGATCGGCCCGGTTTTTAGATAGTTTGATGACAGGACGTTTTGATGAACAACATGAAATGAAATAATCACATTACAGCAATAGTGGTACAATCTCAAAACGTTTGAATACTACACCAGATATTTGCACTCTTAAGAGCGGGGCACACCGGCTCCGTTTCCGTTCCGTATCCAGCTCTCGTCCGTAGTCACGCACGAACTTATGACGTTGTAATGTACGGGACTGTTTGAGATACGGCACACCGCTTGCGTGCAGCACGGAACGGATACGCAACGCAAGCGGTGTGCCGTATCTCATACAATCCCATACATTACAACGTCGTAAGTTCGTGCGTGACTACGGACGAGAGCTGGATACGGAACGGATACGGAGCCGGTGTGCCCCGCCCTTTATTGGACCGTATTTTTACGGCCTTTACTGCACTGCCTACCGCTCAAGGTATTAAGGCGTGATATGTATAGTATCGGCCCGGTTCGGCTTGTTGGTGATGCATGCAGATTATTTACATGTTATCATGTTAAATCAACTATGATTTCTTGGCAGTATTTGTTACTTACATACTTAACAATGTCATGAAAAAGTTAGACATGGTAAAGTGCGTTTGTTTGTCCTTTTTTCCCGCCGCCGCCGCATTGGGGCAATTTTATATTATGAATTTTAGCGTAAAGTTAGTTAAACGCTCCAGAGTGACATAAAGCTACTTTTTACTGCGGGAAAACATTTCTGTCTAATGTGAAGATTCATTATGTTTGTATGTTATTTCGTCCATTCTACGCACATACCTAGTACATAAAATAAATTTGTTTTTCTATAAGTTTAGCCGCGTGTGGAACTTTGGGGCGGAGGACTAGTTGTAAAATTAATGGAAAAGTGTGTTCCTTTGTTTGTTTGATCTTCTTTCCTGTCATTTTTATGTAATGATTTTTTGTGTGGAGTTAGGAGGCTGGAGGCTGACATATGCTACAGGAAAACAGCCACGGGTGATGATATTACATTAGTAAAATTAGAGCGACATTCCTACCCATTATGCATTCCTACACAAGGGTATTTTGTAGAAGCAGGGACAAGAGTAGCCGTGTGATGCCGGCTTAGAATTGCCGTGTGATGCCGGCTTAGAATGGCATCACCCCATTTCTTACCCATGGGTGTCGTAAGAGGCGACTAAGGGACTCGAGGGTGTGTATTGTAATTTTAGGCGACGGGCTGACAACCTGTCACTATAGTGATACACAGTTATCTGATTGACCCTCAAACTTTTGTCAGACGTGGTGTTAATATCCGTTGAACGGCCGTTAACGCTCTGCCTACCTCGTAAGGGATATAGGCGTGATGTATGTATGTATGTATGTAGGGACAAGAGTAGCTCGTTGTACTTTAAAAGTAGTAAGAGTAAGAAGGTACCTACCTAGTTATTAAAGCGTTAACAGGAATAGCTAAAGCAGCTGTACTCGAGAATCGCGCCTACAACATAGATTATCCTTATCAGATTTTCTCACAAACGAGGCGCTTGTCTTTGTGGAAATAGATAGTACCCTTGATAATTATTGAAGGACTAGCTTGGGTGTAAGTGGTTGTTTCACTTCCAATAGAATTATGGTATTTTTTTAAAAATGAAGTGCCACATTTACGCCCATTTCACATAGGTTGGTTGCACATTTTTGTAAATTTTTTGGTATGCATAAAAAAGCACTAGGGTATAACATAGGTTATGAAACTACGGGCTTCAAGTCTACAGGTAAAATTCTTAGTTCATTGCGTAGCCGGTTAATTTTCCTGGTTCCGTAATAGCTGACGGACTACGCAATCGCAAAATCGTATTTCACTTGTAAAAATTGTAGCATGTAGTTAGCATATCGGGCACTGATCATGAGGCTTTATCTTTTAAACCGTAACAGTTAGTCAAATTGGCTTAGTGAAACATACTTTATTTAGACTCATTTGAGCGTTTGAAAGAACAGATATTATTTTATGATTATTCTGGTGAATCGAAATGTTGCCGATATTTACGGAAGTATCGTCAACAAACAATAAGGCCGTGCTTTTGCTTCTCTTTCCTCTCGTCTGGCTGGGGTAAGAGAAACACTCATCATAGCTCTCAAGAACTTGATGATTATTTTTGACGTATTGCCAACAAACGTACTTACACAATCAAAACTGCCTTTAGAAAATTTGATGACAATCTCATTGCAAAATAATACAATGTCAAAAAAAGCAATGGAAAACTACATTTAAGGTAAGTGAAACCACACCACGTCAGTTAAATGATAATTTGATTAACAAAAAAAATACTTACTTCCTGAAAACGGTGTTATTATTTAAGCAGTAAGCACAGAATACCTTTTTTTACGAAAAAAATGTTTCGGTAAGTATAAAATGCTATTTGACCATCTACTCATGGGCAGCAAATATTTCTGTATCAATCTGGAATCTATTTTGTTATTTAAATTAACAAAGTTTTTCTGACGCTATTGTAAATTAGTTAGCTGGTCAAATAAATTATAATTTGCTTGACTTACAGTTATTTTACGATGCGTTCCAATATAATAATTAAGTCCATTTCATCAAAGAAAATAGCAAATAAATGGAATTCTTTGATTAAATTAGGTGAATTATACAAACCGCATCACCTGGGCCTTGGATGGCTTCTACAGACCGATCGCCCGACTAGGTTTTGACCCCATAAGCTGTAATATAATCAAACTTCTATTTGCTTCTTTATGAACTTACAAGCATGATACTCGATATGATATAGAAATGTAATTTTCCCATTTGCGTAAGTCATAAAACAAATTTTCTATAAGCTCAAATTTTTTATATATATTTTTAGCATATTTAACACAAGAAAAAAACATGATATTTAACTGTATCATAAGTGAATTTGGTCGAGAAATGGGATACGAGACGGCTCTTTATAGATGAGTGATGGATGACTTACTGAATGGAATTCAACCGACGATAATTTTGGAACCTTAAACTTTGGAATTAAAACAGACTCAGCCTTTTGTCGAAGTTTCCGAACAAAGAACGTTTTCTGGATGATTGGACTTTTGCTACGTCATTTTATTGGAAGCCAAAGTTTCGCCGCGTATTGAAACAACATTTAAAGATTTGTTTTGGATTCGGTTG
This sequence comes from Tuta absoluta, assembly GCA_027580185.1. Lineage (NCBI taxonomy): Eukaryota > Metazoa > Arthropoda > Insecta > Lepidoptera > Gelechiidae > Tuta > Tuta absoluta. The sequence continues at coordinate 6,381,785 of JAQAHW010000004.1, forward strand.
TAGAATAGCTGGTACCCGCGAACTACATTCGCTGACTTTATTTAAGTAACCGATAAAAAATATATATTTCCAATCCAGCGTCCTTATAGAGGGACGTTTTTAAAATAAACGAAAAACTGAAATGGACTTAAACATAAGATGCAGAGCAATATTGTAACGAAAGCTTACCATATGTTATAAAATCTTCTTAATTTCTTGTGATTGGGTCATTCTACCATACAACGAAATTTGTGTTCGCGTCTTGTAATTTGAAAATTATCGCTTGTAGGTGGGTTTATCATTGTTTATATTTTAAAATGCCACATAAACTACAGAACAGTGGACAATAATATTCGATAATGTTATAATTTCGCAGACTTTTCCAGTCAATAGTACGTGACATGTCACGTTCTGTCGACTGTTCGCGTGAGACCGACTAAGGTTTAGCAGTAGTTATAGAATAAACACATTTAATAATGATACCACAGACCCTCTGTACTAAACCTCTATAATCTAAACTTACAATCACTAGAAGAACAAAAAATGTTGGCCTAAACAAACGAAATAACAAGTGATTCTACAAGCGTTATAGAAATCTTGTCACATCTGTCGACAATTGAAAATTCAACTGCCATATTTAGATTTTTATTTGTTTCCTTCATTTAGTAGGATTAACTGGCAGCACTTTAATCACCTGTTATGGCAAACGCGAAGAATTTCGTTCAAATTGTTATTTGTAGCTCAAAATTTATATGAAAACTAGTTCTACAGCCGTGTCAAAGTTCACGAGTCACTTCTAAAATTGATATACAAAAGGTATGTTACAATTCAAAAATATTTGCATGGCTGGGCCTTATTGTATACGATGATATTTGTTCTAAAACTGATTAAATTTAATTGAATTAGATAGAAAGGTATTTAGCTTCTTCCGCACTTATGATGGCTAGTAATGCAGCTAGTTGAATGCACCACGCGTACGACCGCAAGTTAATGCAAATGCACAAGCGATGCACTTTACTCGCACTACCTCCACCGTTTTACACTCTACACGTGTTTCGCCCCTCCACGGAGCATCATCAGGAGATCTTCGACAGTCGAGTTCCGAGCACTGACTGAGTAACCGTCGTTGTCGGCTCGAGCTTATAAATGCTTCCTCCCCGCCATCAGGTGACGCAATGTACGAGAACCAATCAGAATGCAGATTGGTCAGGTGACTCTCTGCGATTGGTTATTTTGAAAAATACGCAGTAATGGAGAAGAGGAAACATTTACCTGCTCGTTGAAGATAGTTCCAGTACACCCGTGACGTATGATTTCTAATTGTTCCAACACGTTCAGCCTTTGGCCTTTATTACAAGTATGTAGAACTTTATAGGAATGGCTGTCTGTTAAACTATGCCCAGAATCTAGCAAATGTTTTGCGAAATGCGATCTTTCTGGACGTCCATTCCTATACGCAGAAGTGTGTTCTTTATAACGTGTATTAAAGCTACGACCAGTTTGACCTACGTAAACCCCATTACACACATCGCATGCAAGTTTGTATACGCCCGACTTCTTACCAACCTCAGTCTTTTTTTTGCCGTTGCAAACCGCCCGACGAATGGTGTTGTTAGTCCTAAAAGCCACATGAACATCGTTGTTCCTCAAAATTCTTGATATCTTTTCAGATATTGGTCCGACGTACAGTAAACTTGACCGATAGTGATGAACATCGCGTTCCTGTGGCGCTGAATATAAACGGCTAGAAACCTGCTGATTTATCTTTTTCCTGATTAACCCGTCCACCATTCGCCGGTCGTACCCGTTTGCAACTGGTACGACCTTGATTAAATTTAACATAACGTCAATATTATTGCAAAATGGACATTATGCACCTAAAGGTTACATTGTCTTAGTGCCGCTATTCTAAAATTCCTCACATCTGTCGACGTCACGTCTGTCGACAGAAGTGACATTTTACGACAGAAGTGATTTCTAGAATACTAAAACGGGTTAATTTTATATACACAGGCTGTGATGTCGGCTTAGAATAGCATCACCCCGTTTCTTGCCCGTGGGTGTCGTAAGAAGCGACTTAGGGACTCGAGGGTGTGTATTGCAATTTTAGGCGATGGGCTGACAACCTGTCACTATAGTGATACACAGTTATCTGATTGACCCTCAAACTTCTGTCAGACGTGGCGTGAATGACTGTTTTAACGGCCGTTTATGCTCTGCCTACCCCGCAAGGGATTAGAGGCGTGATATATGTATGTATGTATGTATGTATGTACACAGGCTATTTCTACAGAAGTGTGAATGCCTTTAACAAAGATTATTCTTTATAATAACTGAAATTTACATGAAAAATAACATGGTTTGTGGTATATGTAAGTGTCCATGCATACTCTGTTCTGTATACAACAGGGTGTCGAGATATTATTATCTGAAAATTTTACTAGCTGAAATATTTTTGAGTAAATAAACACGTGAAACTGCACAACTTCTCGGATGAATTAAGGTCGAGATGTAACATGCTATTTGTACCTTCCATACTGTTTCTTCTTGTATAGAAGATCCTTTCTGGTATTAATTTATGTTCAGCCAGGGAAGTTAGTAGGTTTTGATTTTGTCCTTGTCAAATGTCAAAAAGAAGTAAACAGAACGAAAAAAAATGCGTAAAGGGAGAAACGTAAGGCACAACAGAAAGAATGGGTTAAAAAAAGAAGAAAGAGTCAGGATAGATTAAAAGTATTCATGAACATCTTTCAAGCTCCAATTAAAAAAACCAGAGGAGTGGTGAAAACTTGCACAAAAATAAAGCAGCTAGAAGAAACAGAGAACCGAATGCTAAATGATACACCTCCATCGTCACTAGCAGAAACTTCTAGAGCTTTAAATTCTGATTTATCTAGTCCATCATATCATCATCTAAAGAAGATAATTTTTGATTATTGTCGACAAAAGTGATGTCAAACCTGTCGACATTTTTTGATTATTTTTTTAACTTTAATTTAGAAGGCTAAGACTGTGTCTTAGTTTAATAAGTTTTTAGAAGTATTTTTTGTTTATATTTTAATTTTGTTTATGTCTCATTTGTGTCACGTCTGTCGACGTTCAGAAAGTAAAAATTAAATTTTTCTTAGGTAATTTTGTATATTGATCTTTCATACTATTTTTCCTAAGTTCTTATGACACAATTAAATATAATTTAAAATAAAAAAAGTTATTAAAAGTTAATTTTGAAATTCATTATTTTTTATCTCTCCTCCCTCTCCGTAGAACTACCCGATTAAGAAAATATGAAGGCACACGTAAAGGCGCAAATGCTATTCTGGTTTAAAGGATAAAAAGCTTTTCGTCTACAGTAAAATCAAACTTGTATTTTGTAGCAGTAGCTTTATCTATTAGCATTATTTTGCGAATCGGGATTTTTCATGAAAATTTGATGGCTTTCAATTTGTTTTACACATTATTCTGAACAACTTTTGGCATGGAGTCATTTCCGTATCCCTGATGGTCTACACCAGGTACTCCTAACCCTCGAGTGTTGACAAAAAGTAGCCAATATCTTTTCTTAAATTATTATCTATGTATGCCAAATTTTATCTTCTAACATCTAAACGTGTACTTACCTTGTGTGAATGTTATTTACCACGTTTTGGCAAACCAATGTAATTAGTTATGTTGTTAAGGCATGAAAGCGTAGCAGACATACAGTGTTACTTTTGAATTTATACATTCATACAATAAATCACGCCTTTATCCTTTACGGGGTAGGCAGAGATATTAACACCACGTCTGAAAAAAGTTAGAGGGTCAATCAGATAACTGTGTTTCACTAAAGAGACAGGTCGTCAGCCCATCGTCTAAAATTGCAATACACATCTAACCCTCGAGTCCCTTAGTCGCCTCTTACGACACCCATGGGTAAGAAATGGGGTGATGCTATTCTAAGCCGGCATCACACGGCAATTCGAATTTATTATATTATAATTTATTACTAAATAATAATTAATATATATATCCACAGAGGCCCTAAAGTCATAGGCCCATATGCATCAGTTTTTCCATATACACCACGATTAGCAGCTATGTGTTCCCTTGCGTATATTTTAAAATGTTTGCATTCACAGGTAACGCTGCTGCCCATTCCCTGGATTACTTGATACTACCTGGTGCCAGCAAACATCGTTTCGCCAATTTATTAGTAATACTGCCAATTATTTTTTATTTTGTTCTCAATGCAGGTCCTTCAGCTAACCTTTGAATAGGTGCCTAAGTTGAAAGAAGCCAAGAGCTTAAATTTTTTCTTTAATTTCTATTTCCGTACAAGCGTCCAATCTTGAATTTTGTTAGTTGCACTGGAAGTAAGACAAATATAACATTGAGTAGTTCATCGACCTAATCAATAGTGAGAGAAGCATTTATTACTATTTCGAATCTCGTATAATTTAGCCAGGCTTTTTGTGTTCCAAATTAGGTATTCTGGATGTCTTCATACAAACAGAAGCGGCCCATCATGTTGAACAACTTTTGCTACGGAGCCATTTTCGTATGTCGAATAATTTAGAGGGGCTCCTGGTGAAAATGAAAATGAAATAACTTTATTCAATGTAGGATAGCATTACCACTTATTGACGTCATGATCGGTCATTATAAAAAAAAAGAAATTTTTATAACAATTTTGTATTTTCCTAATAGAAAACCGGTTCGGGCGGGATAAAAAAATTAAAATAAAGGCACTGCCTCGGGGCTGGCCAGGTTCATTACACAGCACGTAACTTTACGCCTCTACCATTTGTAAACGACATTTGTTTCAAATTTTAGTCAAGATTTCCAAAGCGTGTTATTTACATGCGTATAATTAACCGGACCCCCTGAACAGGAAAAACCCCCCAAAAAACCTGCCCAGAAGTGCTCCTACTCTAAATTACCAATCTTTCTAGGCCCTAAGCTGCCCTAGCTAATTTTGGAAATAACGAATAATATATATGTATAGCCCAAAAATGGCTACATAAAAAAAAAATTATAATAATAACAAAAAATTGCAGTAGATAAATCTACTTGTTTCGTCTAATAAAATATTTACTTTATACATTTGAATTAAACCCATGGAGATTTATCTTGCATATAGTCTGATATTTCATAATAGCCTTTCTTGTACAATTTTTGTTTAATTACTGGTTTAAATTTATTTGAACAGGCTTCTTCTGGGTGAGCTCGCTCCACCTTAGACTCTGTCTCTGTCCTATGACCTAGACTAGAGTCAAGAGCAAACCCATCCTTAATATAAAACAAAAAAAAATGATATGCAAGAATTCACCTCAATATTTTGTAGTGGGGATACAATTTTTCCGAGTTACCGAGGTGTAATTTCGCCAAACCAGTTAACTACGCAACGCCTGGGAAATTGAATTAGCAAAGTTACACCGAGCGTGTTTTCCGGCGTGGTAAAAAAAAGGCATCGGGCGAGTAAATTTATTACGAAACCTGCAAACGTGAGGCAGGGAATGCTTTATGTATAGATAGTTCTGATGTAACAGTTTATTAGAACTTGATGAGGACAAAAAGCGGGATATTTTTAATATTTGCTTTAATAACTACTTATTTTATTATTTTCACTTATAGGTACTACTTATAAGCAAACGTGTCGATGTCATAATAGGTACTACACCTATTAAGAGCTCAGTTAAAAAGAAATGCTTGTTTAGTTAGAAGAAAGTTCATTTTTGTTAGTTTTGATGAGTTAGACAGAATCAAAGTAAGCTACAGTATGAAACTGCGTCCATACCTTTAGCAGTTCAGCGTAAAAACTGAACTACACTACATAAGCTACAGTACTTTGAGAAGGCTCATAGAAGGTAGGTTTCTGTTTTAATAGCCAGGTCACAAAATTGAAAATTTACAGAAAGATGATTCGCCCCCTTTTTGATGTTTGATACCTATTCCTACTATGCTAGGGTTGCTACTGTTTTATTACTGAATGTTTACAACATACTACGTAATTAAAACCTATTTACACTATTAGCTGTTAACCGCAGCTTTGCCAGCATAAGTGATGATAAAGACTATCCTATGTGTTAATCCATGTTACCTTTTATATGTGTGCCAAATTTCATTACAATCAGTTCAGTCGTTTTAGCGTGAAAAAATAACAAACAAACAAACATACAAACTTTCGAATTTATAATATTAGTAGGATTGTTACATTAGTCACGGGAAAAGAAAAGTTTTTTGTGTACCTACCTGAGCTAAATCGCAAGCGCAACCTAAGTACTACCTTTTACTTAGGTAATAACCTAAAACAGTAGTAGTGTTTTACCAGCGAAAAACAAGCTATGTGCAAAGAAACGGCTCCGTTTCTACTTAAAATGGTAAGTTCTAAACTGATTATTATTTGTAACTTTTTAAGCACTCGCGATCACTTTCACTCGTTTTAAGTATTAGACCGGGTCTATCGCGACCCGCGACCACAATACATGAAACTGTATTGAAACGTCGGGACACAGGTAAATTACTAATATTTACCTAAATACTATTGCGATAGACCCGGTCTAATACATAAAATGAGTGATTATTATTTTTCAGTAGGCATATTGAGTTTAAATTATTTACAATATTTTTTCAATAATTAAAATACGATCTTCAGTTCTACTTAAGACAACCAAAAACACTACATTCGTATTTTCATTTTCTAGAAATCATATACCTACTCGACTACCTATTTGCGATACCAATACGAACCAGTATTGCCTGTAAACGGCGGCGATATGTGTGTGAAATATTGTCGTTTTCTTGAACCTAGCCGTCTATTTGTATTGGCGCACCCGCCAATATTTAATTTGTGTCCAGGAGCTAATAAATTGATGTAGGCCAATCAAGCAATGTGTAGGTAAGCATCTATCTCACTCACACACTTAACCACAGAAGTTTGTATGAGTGTGGACTGAGCCTGAGTTGAATCACTCTTCTTAGTGGGGGAAAGGAGGCTTCGCGGCAGGGTTGCCAGACGTACAAGGAAATTACAGTTTCTGTACGCTTAACTACCTACCTATTTATTGTACCTACACTTTTGTACATTGATTGCTGTTAATACGTATAATAAATGTCAAAATGCATAATAACGCTCATAAATAGGTCGTTACTTCGTTTTTCTTATCTGCTCCTACTTACTTCAAAAGAGACTGCATAAGATTATCTTAAATAATGAAACTTTTGAAAAACATATCAAAATACGAATATCTAGGTTTCTCTTATTTCACCATCCAGCTTTAAATATTTATTTTGGATTTGCAGCATCAAACGCAAATAATATAATTTGAATAACCCCAGTCAAATAGTAGGTAATTAGGGTAAATATCATAAAACGTCTAGGGGTCAATCTACTATTTTTTGTTCAATACCCGTCCCGAGAGTACCTACTTACTTCCTTTATTCGAAAACTGTATATTAAGTCGATAATTTTACATTAAAGTTACAAATTAATAAAGTAACCTACCTATACATAACTATATAAAGTTATATAGTTATGTATAGGTACTTAACTTACTTATTTAGGTCCGAGCACCTCTGATACGAAAAATACGTCCAGCATCTGGCAACCCAGACTCGCAACAGCCAGTATGACGCGAGACTCGCTAGGTTATGCGCAGGCGCACAACGCACAACGACCATCAAACAAACAATACTTCCCAACTTTCCCATAGTGAAAGCGGCAAGATAGTGTTTATACGAGACACGTGATCACAACACAGGTTCAAAGTGATTAAAGTGCATTAGTTATGGTGAAATAGTGACAAATTGAAGTGCGTCAAGTGATTCCGCGTATTTTTGGAGTGTCTGCCTATACGGACGCAACCGCCGAAATTAAGAGTCACGTTTAAGATATCAATGACCTCGTAAATACCTATCTAAGGATAACTAAGCAGGTAGGTAAATAAATCTATCTTTATAAGGAATGTAGAGTTTGATTAATTAGGAAAAACCTTGATACTTCGTTATTACAAAAATCTTGATGAGCTTTCTTGAATCTAGATTCGTTTTAATCTGAGCTCCTATTGATTAATCCTTGATTAATTTATCTTCTTACTTACAGTCGGAGTGCCAAGTTATTTGGTACCTAGATAGGTAGGCAGGTAGGTACTATAATAAGAAACTGGCTGAATTCATTTCGGGATATAGGTATATTCTCTTTAGATAGTGATGTGCTTTCCGTCAAATAGGTTTAGAAAATGATAGGAGATATCATCGATGGAGATATCTTAGTCAAACCAAGTGTAATAATTTGAAGCAAAATACTAACGTGTTTTCTGTCAAACTATGGCGACGAGGATGAAAACATTGGCGACTAAATTGACTGAAAATAGCGAAGGACCTATTGAAATTATTTATCACGACAGGAAAAGATACCTATCTCCTATCCTTTTCTAAACCTATTTGAGGGCACTATTTACTTACATCCACCTTTAAAGTAAGGTTAGACCACACCTGCGAAATTGTTATAATCTACCGAATAATAATAATGCCGATTGAAAATACCGCAACTGAACATTCCGAATGAGTTTCGATTGTGGTTTTGACGCCATCGTTCAGGGTATCAGGTTCGACAATATACCTAGGTTAACCAGTCAGGGTGAACATAAAATTTATGGCTGAATATTCTTTTTTTTTTTTAATTGTGCCTAGCTCTACCACCAAAAGTTATAGTTATATCAATATTGTCACGTTCAATAATCCTGTCGAAATATTTATTTGTTTAAATACAGATTTTAAATTTAATAATCATAGAGATCTGCATTTTGGATCAACAAGTCTATTTTGGGTCTTCATGCGGTTTTATCACTTAGGTATGTACCTACCCAAAATAAATATGTCTATTTTGAATGACTCTTGAAAGTATTGAAACAAACCTAAGACGCTTTTCACATAGCGGAAAACGGCCCCAAGACCTTAAGTCTGCTGAATGAAAATGGTCTTAGTTGTGTGTCGATAGCGTATCAGTGACGGCCGATGTGGCGCAGTGGTAGTGCATCTGCCTGCGGCGCGCGCAAAGGTTCCGGGTTCGATTCTCGGTGGGACACTCACAGAGTTGATATTTATCACTTTGTGAATTTGTTTCCGGTCTGGTTAGGACATTGCAGGGTGAACCAACTGATTGTCCAAAAAGAAATGGTTCCGTGCTTCGGAGGGCACGTTAAGCCGTCGGTCCCGGTTGCTGTCTATGATTACTTAGACGGCGGTCGTAACACAACCATGTCAGAGGCCTATTAGTAGTAGTAGACGGTTGAAAAACTCTGACACCAGGGTTCATCGGGTCGTTGGACGACTCGGTGTCCCACACGAAAAGAGAGAGAGCGTATCAGTTGCAGGATGTTGGTCGTTTCGTATTCTGCTAACAGTTTAAAAAAATCACAGTAGCAATAACGCTGGCATCACAATTGCTAAAAAATAAGTGAATCGGGGGCCCTGATTAGTCGCTTATACTAAGAGGTATCATTAGGTACCTCCCTATTCCATCAAAAATAAACTTTGTCGTCATTGGATCGGGTTTGATGAACGGACTATTAGTTTAGGTTATCTTGGCTAATGAAACGAAACCCTTTTCAATTTCCTTCTTTATTTGACTTCGGAATAACGTTTCGCCTACTTTGACCTACATATGTAAGAACTACATTCAACCGATTTGACGCTGCCATATACCTTCTTTTTTAACACCGTTTCATGTAATTATACATAGATGCATTAGGTATACATCACCCTATTGCAGTCCACTGCTGGACTGCTGCGGCTTGTTTTTGAAGGGCGACAGGTGGAGGTTTTTGCGCTTACGAGTCATAGTCGTGCATCACTTTAGTGACAGGTTGTCAGCCTGTCGCCTAAAATTGTGATGTACTCCTTAAGTCCCCTCTTATGACACCTGTGGGAAGGAAATTGGGTGATGCTATTCTAAGATTTTTAACTTGTAACTACGTTAAGCTCAGCCACGAAACAATTTTGTTTTAAAACAATTGAGCACAAATAAACTCATATCCGCATTTATGATATTGGTTCATGGCCTACCATATAACCCCTGTCGTGTAAATAAAACAATTGCATTGAATGGGACAGACATCAAAGTGTTTACTGTGACGTAGATTTATATCGTAAATCAGTTAATGCGAACGGATATCAAAAAACAATTTGAGATATGAAGGTTATTCACTTTTAGTTGTTTATACTCCAGGAAGTATAAGTTTACACCTTCCTTATAATAATACAATTATTAAATAGCTGCGGCCATATTCCGCTTTTTGAAAAGCGCCTCAATTGTGTTTCAAAAGAGTGACAGCTGGATGGTTTTGGTCGTTTCGTATTCCGCCAACAGTTTGAAGTATCGATCAAAATGGCAATAGAATGATAATAGAGTGTCAATGGTATACAATTGCAAAAATAAGAATCTGTCGGGGTCCTTTTACCGTCGAATTGGTTCACGTAGTGTGGACTTGATATCAGCTTTTTTCGGTTTTTTATCTCTCTCTCTCTCTCTCTCTCTGAGGTTTGTTATGTAGGGTAGATATGCCGAATCTCGGCCCCCCACTTACACTTCCTAAAATTTAGACTTGCTCTTCTAAAGTACTGGATAAACTTATAAATAACTTATTCACTGTATTTATAATTTGATCTTGTCCGCTTCCCCTTAATCTTCCTCACACTTCAAGTTATAAACATACGTTGTAAATTTATATGTTATGTTATAATTGCGGGAGTGGACACTTTGCTCGAGGAGTTTTAAGTAGCCTTCTCTAACAACCTGCTTCCGCTCTTCACGTCCATTGTGGGAGTTGCGTTTAGGAAGGGAAAAAAGGTATACACAATTTTATTTTATTTTGACAATTAGAAGACTATATAATATTTTAATACCAATTAAAAGTTGTGTTAATTAGCGCCACAAAAAAGTAAAAAAAAGTTGTGTTAATTGCTGAGTTACGAAAAAATTAGGGATGTATTAGGATTGATTTCCGCAAAATTTCTAATTTCGACTGGCGCGGCGGCCGAGTTTTCGCTATTATATTAAAATTTTATAAGTTCGTGTTCAAATCTACTGTCGCAAAGGTGTCATTTTAAATATTATTTATTATTTTTTCATCTCATACTTAATCAATACCCGGGAATCAAATTATGTGATGAAGTTTCGTAGCAATTTAAACCCTAGAATGCGGCCGAGTTTAGAAGTTCCGACAGACATGGCGCTTTACGTACAAGATATTCTTAATTAATTAAAAAATATATATATACTTGTTTTTGAATCATTCTTGTTGAGGTACATTATTTGATTATTTTTAAAATCTTCATTGAATAGATAAAGAATAGTTTTGACATTTAGTCACCACGTCACTCTTATCGTACTAGCTTAAATTATTATCGCCTTTTCAGACGCTAAGATACAATTTTATAAAGCATTCTTGCCTCATCCAGAGCACATGAAGAAAGAATGCTATTAAAAACATAAACATTTTAAGGTCGCACTTTTCTGCTTCAATACGCACACATTCCACCAACAGATGGTAAAAACCTTCCATGAGGTCTCATTCTGATGATTTTGGTGAGTTGACTATCCTCATGAGAAATCTAAAGCTGTTGAGCTGTGCTATACTAACAACATATTAACTCATTCTCATATACATTACTCAATAAATTAACTTATTGTAGAACATCCTTTACCCGACAGAAATCCGACAAAATCTCGGTCGGAAATAGACTTAAAACGGCCGACATTAGAGCATTTTTGCACTTTCCGACTAAAAACAGTTTCTATATTTTGTTAAAATTTTAAGAAAGTTCCCGCATATTTTTTTAAAACAAGATAATTGAGCTACGTATAGTTCCGCCGCCGAAAGAAGTCGGTTTTGACAGCTGTCATCTCCATACTCAAAGAGATGTCAACAAAGGAAAATGGACCCTCTGCCATAGTATTATCACGAATCTGACAGCTGTCAAAAACGACTTTTCTCGGCGGCGGTACTATAAAAATGTATCGAACATACAGACATGCCTATATTGGCCCGCTGCTGGATAAAGGCCTCTTCTTTATTGCGCCATTCTCTTCGGTCCTGTGCCACACGCATCCAACCCTTAACTAAAGCAGACATTAGGGAAATGAAAAAATAATCTGGAAATGAAAAATAAGTATACAGGGTGTTAGGAAAAGTACTGCGTTCCTTTCAAGGAATAAACCAGCCCATGTAACTGAAAAACCTTCCCTAAGAAACATAGGTCGAAATATGAAAAATAAATTTAGACATCCCATACAACCAGTCGGTCAGCGGCTACATTTTGTATGGGAGGTATAGATACTTTTTTTTATATATTTCGACCTATGTTTCATGGGGAAAGTTTTTCAGTTTCGTGGGCTGGTTCCTTCCTTGAAAGGAACGCAGTACTTTTCCTAACACCCAGTATAGGTATAATAATAACGTACTTTCCTTCGATAAGTTGGCACTAGTGCGGTGAAAAATGACTATGTATTAAATTTTCTCCGAAACAATTCATATTGAAATTTTCTAAGTGCAATATTGACGTACGGAATGGAAATGGTAGTTAGTCGTCTACGTATAATCAAATTTGGCGAGTGATGCCAGCTTAGAATAGCATCTCCCCATTTCTTTCACTTAGGACAAAGGGACTCGAGGGTTAAATGTGTATTGCAATTTAAGGTGACTGGCTGAAAACCTGTCACTATGGGATACCAGACTTATCTAAAACGACCTTCATATATTTGTCAGACGATGGCGATAGTATTTCAACAGCCGTTTATGATTCGCCTACCCTGCAAGGGATAAAGGCGTGATGTGTGTTTGTTTGTTTGGTTAATCAAGTTTCTTCTTTAAGATTTTTTACTACTTTTAGATTAGTTTCAAAATGGTTACCTACTTCAACATTGTTTTTATAGCGTAAAGGAATTTTTGACATCGTTATTTTATTTAATTTGTTTTTGTTTGGACAATTTTATTTTATTTTTGTGTGACATTCTATTTTATAATTTTCATTAAATACATTTAATTAAGCTGTACGGAAAAAATTACATTTGCATGCTTATATGCAAGCGAATACATGAGACCTTTTATAATTTTAAGAACCAAAAAACTGTATTCTTGCAAATAAATTTTCTGATTTCAATTTTTTTTTTCAAAGAATCTTGACTTCAGTGCAAAATTATATCAGCGGGAATTAATAAGCCAAAGTTTACAATGTTGGTATGTGGATAAAATCCCAATACGAGAATCTTTATACATGTGAATGTGTGTTCAGTAGCAATTTAAACTGAGAGTTTCTATTTATTTGGTTACAAAACCATCATTTCAGCGATGCCAGCTAGCTTATTCAAAACGTGTTGACACTTTCAAAGAAGGCCTCCACTTCTCTCGTCGCTCGGTACATCTCTTAAGGCGAGACTAGCCGTGAAAGGCCTTGACAGTGGTGCCACTTCACAAAAAAAGTTTCCTTCTCATACAAACAATCTATCTGAATGTCCGTTGCTTAAGTTTTTAGTATTATCGTTAAGTTAAATTAGAACCTGCAATTTATGCTTAATTATTATTAATTATTATATTAGTTTTGACAAAAAGTGCCTAAAAAGGGCCAGTTTTGGTATTAATTGCCATAACTTTAATAACACAGCGAATATTTCATTGAGATTGCAGATTCAAATTTTACTTAATGATATTACTAAAAACTTAAGCAACCGACATTCTGATAGATGGTTTGTTTAAAAAAAATGTGAAGTGGCGCCACTGTCTAGGCTGTTCAGGAGTACACTCGTCTTAATCAAGCTGAAGTGGAAGTGGTAATGAGAATCTTTTGTGTACTAACTCGAGAGATTGAAAAACGTTCAAATACATGTATTTGTACAATGTGTGGGCCACAACAGGTGCAAATATTTTACGGAGCGAAATAACCCATGAAACTAATAAATTTTTCCCATGGAACAAAGGCCGAAATATAAAATACAGTCCTTCATACAAACTGACTCGATCAGCTGGTACATTTTGTATGAGAGATACAATTTAAAAAAACATTTTGATATACGTTCTTTAGGGAAATTTGTTAATGTGGTAACTTAGCCCCGTAAAATATTTGCCCCTGTTGTTGGCCACACATTGTATTATACCCACTCAAGTAAACATTGAAGCGCGCGATACGCACAATGGTTTGCGTCCCTCAATGGGAATCATGTAGGGATCATTTTATGGGTCATTCTCATAATGACACGGAATTTTCTCACTTCCATGTCATTTTTCAAATTTAGTTTTTTTGGATAATTGAATATACGTTATCAAAGTTTTTCTCATTACAAACACAAGATTGAAATTGCCCGGTTCTTGGACCACTAGTTTCAGAGTTATTTGATGTCCACTATTTGCGAACATGGAAATGAGATAATTCCGTGGCAATTTTACTTTTATTTGATATTAAAATAATTAAAAATGATTTTTAATTTAAAGGTAGTCAGTTATGTTTGCTAGAGCTTAAAGAACGTATTTTTGTAAAAATAATTAATATATTACGATTATAAATATAAAAAATGGAGGGCCACTATTTTTTGTAATGGAAATGAGATGTCCACTACTTGATTTGTAGGAAATATTAAGAAAATAAGCTTTATTTTACTTAGTTAAATATTTATTTAGCATCCCACGAATATGAGGGTGTGGATACTGATAACTTTTACATAGTGACCGACTGCAGAATGCAACAAACAGTTTTATAACAAGCTTTGTATTAAAGTAACTTGTGGCCAAGATTGAAAAGAGTAGCAACAATATATTAATACAGGCTCGCCCGACTGGGAAGCAGTTTGAAGTGGTCATCAACTGGTTACGCGCGCTTTATACTAGTTTAAAGTGCGTCGCGGTTTCGGTAGCTCTAGTCTTGGCACGCACATATATTCATGTAGGAGTGTTGCTTCTAAGCGGTAGCCATTATTATGTATTCTTTTCTATAAGAGACATTCTAGAGAATTGTATATATGTGCGTGCCAAAACTAGGGCTACCGAAACCGCAACGCACTCTAAACTAGTATAAAGGGCGCGTAACCAGTAGATGACCACTTCAGACTGCTTCTAATTCGGGCGAGCGCGGGGCGGTGAAATATCAGAGAGCGGGTGGGAGTGCCGCGTCTTAGCGGTATCTTGTTTAAAATGTAGCAAATGTCACTCGCGCTGATGCGCTGCGAATCACATGACACCTCATATGTCAATATCCATCTAGCCGTATGGGCTGTAACCCACGAAAAAGAAATTGCATGTCCACATACATACATACATAATACATAATATATACATACAGACAGACTCCCGAAAAACTCTAACCCTCCTTCTGACACATTCGGTAAAAAGACATATACAATTAACTACAAAAGCTTTCATTTCATAAAAATAGGTAATCATGAAAATTACCCGTACTTCCACATATTTACGATTAAAACAGGCATAGGATTAATTTAAGAATAAATATTCATAATTTAAAAACTTTGTCCAACTGTGGACTGCAAAATTTTAATCATTCTCTCATTTCCATGTCACTTTCTCATTTCCATGCCATCTCGAACCATGGAAAGACATGGAAATGAGAACATGGAAAAGAGAACGAAAGCTTATTTTGCAGTTTAATAAAAACCTATTCGTTGAAATTTAATACAGTAACGCCTCTTATTTTAAGCATATCAAAGGTATTCCTCAGAAAAAATATCGATAATACCTAATAACTGAATAATTGGTAATCGACTAGCATGGAAATGAGGTCGGCAATGGACAAAGTCATAAATGTGAGAAACTTACCCTTGCCATCGAAGATATAGCGGCGAGTGGAGCCTGCGTCCCCCACGACGTTGTCGGCGGTACTAGCCGCTACGAATTCGTGAGTAAAATCGACAGATAGCTTTTACCGTCATGAATATATGAGTGAGAGAGTACCGCGAGGTAATTGTGGGCTGATTCAGGGATTCAACGCAAAAATTCGTGTTTATAAAAAAGTTTCTGCCGTTGTGGAAACTAAAAACATGCTAAAAGACAGAAATTATAATTGTTTAAAAGATAAGAAATTTTAACACGACATGGACTTGTAATTTTAGGATCTATAACAGTCTATTTAGCGCAAGGTAGCAAAGAACCATGCCATGGATGTGAGAGAATGCATGTTTGACAGGAAATTTACAAAAAACTGACCACATATTTGATGAATTAAATGTTTGACCATATGTCAGAAGTGCTGAAGTATTTTGAAGTAAAATTTTATAACGCTTGTCCCAGAGGAAGCAGCACTTTTTAAGCGGAACGTACGAAAAACGCGGTCAATGAGAACAACCCTTATAAAGCTGGAATTATTGACGTGACGGCCGATTATCTCTACATCCACGTGATTTTGACTGACTTGGTAAAGCGGCGGGACAAGTTTGAGTAGCAGGCTAATAGGGAGCTGGCGACACGTAACATGAACTTTCCCAGCCTATTAAAACCTCGCTTGGAAATCATCAAACATTCCACGCGCCACCAAGTCACTGTGCTATACAACACGCTCCCCGGATCTTTTAGAGATGTCTAGAGTCCACACAAATTAAAAAAAATGCCTAACCTTTTACATACATACATACATATAATCACGCCTCTTTCCCATAGGGGTAGGCAGAGACTACATCTTTCCACTTGCTACGATCCTGACACACCTCTTTCGCTTCTTCAACATGCATCAATCTTTTCATACATGCTCGTCGGTTTAGGGTACTCTTGACCTGACCTTTTTTTAGAACGTCCCCGATCTGATCCAAGTACGTGCGTCTTGGTCTTCCCCTTCCAACGTTCCCATCCACACTCGCCATATACACCTGTTTCGTTAATCTTCTTTCATTCATTCTCTAACCTTTTGCACTAATGTAATCATTCCATGAATGAAACGGATCGTAATATCAATAATTATCAAATAAAACCACGACATAATTTGGACCCTAAATTGTATAACCACATTATTGAATCTTACTTTGCTCACATATCTTGGCCACAATTCGGGATGTACATTCTCCTTACTTGCCTTAAATTAGTGCTGTCATTTTCCGTTAAATAGGTTTAGAAAAGGATAGGAGATATTTTAGTCGTGTCATGTCTTATAATTTCATGCAAAATACGTGTTATTTGTCAAAATAAGGCGACAATCAAAACAATCGCGACTAAATTGACTAGGAAAGGCGAAAAAACCCTTGACGTTTTAAAAAATAACAGGACTTAGATATCTTCTAGCCTTTTCTAAACCTATTTGACGGAAAGTGACAGCACTAATTTAAGGCAAGTAAGGAAAATTTAAATCCCGAATTGACCTCATTGTATGAATATTGATATTAATTTATATTTTGCATTGAATGACATAATTATGTGTATTACAAGTGACATAATTTAATGTATGTATTTCATGTTGTGCTACTTTGTGATATTCAAATACAATGTATGTTGTCAATAAATAAAAATATAAAAAAACAAGTGCGTAATATTATGTATAATAATATTATGTATAAATATAATTGTAACGTTAAAAACAAAGGGGGATCAAAATGACCTGTATGATTATAGGAGGTAGGTAGTTTATTTAGAACTATTCACGTTCACATTCACACGGCCATTTTATTTTGGCGTGCTCACGGCGATTACGTTCCGCCGAGAAATTGCCGTAAAAAATCATCCGTGTAATAAATAAAACTAAAATAACTTGAAAAACTAAAGTAGTTAAGTTCTACAATGTGACGATGTAGATAAGTATTTGCACGTACTTACCTGCCTGTCAATCATCCAATTTAGACAAAAAATATATTCAAGCTTAGCTCATTTAAAAATTATGGGACTGTATAGGTATCTCAAGCAATTTTTATGAATACCAAATATTTGTATAAAATACTCCGATTCCGATTTTAATCAGTAAAATTTGTAAAATTGGTAAAATTTTTAATCGGTAGACACAGGTAAATTACTAATATTTACCTAAATACTATCGCGATAGACCCGGTCTAATACTTAAAATGAGTGAAAATTTGTTAGTTCATAAAACACATTGTCTACTTCATTTCAGAACTCCTTAACATTTGAAAGGGCTGTAGATAAGCTGCGGTATTGAATTCATCAAATACAAGGCTAATAGCTCTATAAAGATAATTGCCTATGTCGTAAAAGAGTTTCCTACATACATACATACATAAATCACGCCTATATCCCTTACGGGGTAGGCAGAGCGTTAACGGCCGTAAAACGGATATTAACACCACGTCTGACAAAAGTTTGAGGGTCAATCAGATAGCTGTGTATCACTATAGTGACAGGTTGTCAGCCCATCGCCTAAAATTGCAATACACACCCTCGAGTCCCTTAGTCGCCTCTTACGACACCCATGAGTAAGAAATGGGGTGGTGCTATTCTAGGCCGGCATCACGCGGCAAGAGTTTCCTCATTTTGGAAAATACCTTAATTTTCATTTTTATGTCAGATAGTTTACCAAGTCGCCCATTAGACGTATGAACAACTCCAATAAAATAAGGGTCTTTGTTATTGGCAGTCATTCTCATATAGGTAGAAAGTAGCGGGAATAATGGAGGATGTGACAGAGTGACACATTTTGTGAATATTTATTTTTCCTTTTAACAACTAAAAAGATGGCAGAAGGTTGTCAGTGACAAGGTAATCGTTAGTAAGTTCTGAAATATCTACAGGTTATTCTACTTAATTCTTCTTTAATTTAAGTATACCAACTACCAAGCAAATAATGAACCAACGGAATTATCTACCAATTACTTTGACAAATAGACGACCCAATAACAAACGGAAGAGTGGACCTTCGACATTTTATTGACCTTTTACTACTAGAGTGGATAAGAGGTCCGATGTTTTTGTCCTAACTAAGAAAATGCTTGAGGAAATTTTGATCGATATTTTATATCTGTCGAAGTGGACGGGAGACCAAATAAGACCAGTTATTTTGGAGCGCAGTGGAATACACTGTGCCTACCGCACCTGCCGCCTGTTCGAGTGACCTACTAAAACCTGATCTCGCTACAATTGCTAGCTTTTTATTCGTACGGACTGGATCCAATAAAGCAAGGGCTTGTTTCTGTCAAACGAGATGCTTCAAATACAATGTTTTTGTGTCACATTTTCTTAGCGAGAGTAGTAGCGAGCTTACAATGCGCGACAAATAATTTGTTGATTGTTTGAATTGGTGGAACAGAATGAATGGCGTGGCATTTGGCTATTGCGTGTTGCACATTTACATTATGCACATTTTTTATATTAGGTAAGTATTTTGTCGCGCTTTACACGCACGCTTTATAGAAAACGCTTTAAAAAAGAGTTTCGTAAAATATTTTAATAAACGTTAATCCGTTTTAATGCTATCATGATTACATAGGCGGCGGTCGTTACACAACCATGTCAGAGGCTTACTACTTGTAAAATTACTCTGACACCAGGGTTCATCGGGTTGTTGGACGACTCGGTGTTCCACACGAAAATGAATAAATATGCTAGGCTGTCATCTTCATTCAAGTTGGTTGGGCTCGAGGTTGGGGTATTCTGATGTCTAGTGGAAGACAAATTGTATACCTAACACGGGAAATGTTTTAAAATTTGGTATTAAAATTATTGCGGGTTTTCATCGCTAAGACTACATTCAATCTGTACCTAAAGATAGAATTAGTCGCCGGGTAGAAGCTGCAAAACTAACCCGGTAGATGGAGCCGTGCCACGCGTTACTGGCATTAAAATCTTATCTTCTTATCTTAATTAGCCTACATCGTCCCACTGCTGGGCCTCCCTCTTCTCTTTCCATCCCGGCATTAAAATACACTTGCAAAACTGGCGGGCAAGGAATGAGCTGCGGTAGCCCAGATAAAAGAGGTGTCGCCACTAATAATGCGAAAGTCGCAGGTTCAAATCCTGCCCACGCTTGAAAATTTTGAAGGTAAAAAAAAACTCAACCAATAAAGTGATTAAAATTAAATATGCGGTTTCACATGCATGTACCGGTTTACAAAGTAGTTCTATCTTTATCTCCCTCAATCCCCTACTATCTACTGCCCCGAGAACTGATGACACCCCCTCTGGCCTGTGCGGCCTAACCAAAACTATAATAGACTGAGCGAGTTTTGGCCAAGCCTTGAAGGTTACCAGCTCTATTCACCTTGACCAAATACCACCTAGACTCACTTCCAAATCTGACAAAGAGCTAGCCGTCTCCTGTAATAATCACGTTAAAAGCTTCGTGGGCGGTTAAAATTACGTACGATTGGACGGATAAATCTAACCCTCCGAACGACCTTTTTGTTTTGATAATAGCGAAAAACGATGCGATCCGCGCTTACGATGCCTTCCCATCGGATGCCAACAAATGGTTCATGCGCGCTTTACACACGGACTAATTACTTAACACTGGGTATGATGAGCACCTAGAAGAGCTGGCTGGAACTATATTGCGTTTTGGAAGCTACAAGTACAACGCTCACTGAAACCGGACACCATTACCGATACACCGGTGCTTACCAGACTCAACCGGCCATAGCCTTTGATGATGACAAAAAATCCGAGTATTTGACTGACGGTCGAGTAAGCGCGGGTCCTCAAGTGGAGATAACGTGGCGTGGGGCCTACGTCTAGCAGGGGACTGCAATAGGCTGATGTATGTATGTATTTGACTGACGCACGCTCCCTTACGACCTGACCTTAACCTCAGCCGTGGACTCCGTCGAACGGCTCACCTCCCTACACCCCTTTGGCCCCGCTGTGCAAAGCTATTATTGAGATTATAATGCGCAACGTCCTTAAGGCATTTAAACCCAGGAAGGTTCCAGGTCTAGATGGCATCACCAACCGAGTCCTGAAGATATCCCCGATCACTTGATCAACCGCCTCACCCTGATTTTGAATGCCGCCATGGCTAGATGCACCTTCCCGGCTTCCTGGGAACTATCTACTACCACCGTTTTTTCGGTAATAAAGAAATGCACGACTAATGTGGCGCTAAGGTAGTGCGCTTGTCTGCATCGAACACAAGTATACAATTTAGGTTTATCATAGGCAAAAATTATAATGCAAAAATGCCTTCTATCGGTTTTGTCTTAGCAGGTAGGAATTCGATGATCGTTCTTTAGTGTCTGAGAGAATATTTTATGAAAAGACTTAAATTTCATGGATGTCATAAAATCCTAAGCTTATCAAAATGTGGTCCACAGACACCATATAATGTGTGAAGATTACAAGCCAAAGCTTTATTTTACTACAGTCGCAGATGAGTAATAAAACTTAGAAATTACTTGTGCGAAACTAATGTACGCTCTGTAGGCGTATTTTTGAATCAGTGAAGTCCAACTCTAACAGGTTGTTTAGCTCTACGTTTGTATATTTATTTCACAGTTAATTGCACACAAGAAAATACAAAACACAGATCTTCAGAAAAAAATATTCTACAGGTTACTGTTTATTTCTAAAGAAATTACGTTACGTTCTACTAGGTACTCCGATTCATTCATGCTATTGGTACGTATGCATAGATTCGTGTAGGAAAAAAGTGTGACACCAGTGTTTACACAGCTTGCCTTAGATTGGCGTATGTGAAATCAAATTTCTACAGGTTTAAATAAACCCCAGTAAACCTGCAGATACTTGTTATGTTAGCTCGTAATATTCGCTTTCATTGCAATCAAGATATAGTTGCTTCCCACTTAGTACTCGTCACGCTTACGCTAGTAACTTTCCTCACTCAGTTTCATGCACGTCTGATTCCTGAGGAGCTAAATTACATCTAAATGGGATTAAGGCGGGGATAGAGCGCGGGTAAGATTATCAAAACGGTTTTATTTCTTGTGTATATTGTATTCACAGCCATAAAAATCTGTTTTGTCGAGGATCTAACAAATAAAAAAGGCGGCAGGGTCAATCTGGACCAGAATCACCGCTAATCGAATCAGAGTGGAGCAAGCATCATTCGTCCAACAGTGTACCTACATTATTATGCTGAAAAACAGAAGAAGAAGAGAACAGATAACATGGCGGTTTGCTCACTTGTAGTCCATCGTTCCGTTTTTTATCGCAACATAACGCATGCTTGACGTGTCAGACGAATAGAAATTGCAAATTCCAATCTTATTCCCATACAAATACGGCTTTTGTGGATTTACAGTGCGTTGCAGTGCGCAAACCTACCGTAGCCGTAGTGATAGCGCGAATTAAATGGTAATTTTTTTCAGAAGTACAGGGACTAGAATAAGCTTTGACTGAAAAAGCTGCTCACTCCATTAGTTATTGCTAAAAACAAAAAAGAAATTTATGTACCTTTTATTATGATGGGATTGTTATTATTATTAACCATTTATTGCACACAAGAAACATTACAAGAGACATAATATACAAAGAATGACGACACAACCGGACAACTTATTTCTACTAAGAAATTTCTTTGTTTGTTCCTCTTGAATACAAGATGTAAGGCACAGCCCTCCAAATATTGATAGGGTATATATTATGTAGACCATGGCACTAAAAACCTTTTCCCCAGGATCTTAATGTGGGAAAACTGTAAAAAAAACATCGATCTATACAAAATCACGATCAGCTGACGTTGTCTTAGATAGGATATTCCAAAGTTAAAGTTGTTCAGTTTCGTGTTCAGAATGAACCATATTGGCATTTGGGGGCTATCTTTTAAACCCTGTATTACGTTGCTTTGCAAAAAATTTACATTTGGGATTGATAATCCAGTCGTTTTAGGATAGGAACATACGTAAAGTTCAGTTGCCTTTTCTCTTATATATGACCATTTCAGTCTTCTTTTCGTGTGGGACACCGATTCGTCCAACTACCTGATGCAGTAGGTCTCTGACATGTTCAACGTTCGCCGTCTAATTAACCATAGACACTAGACAGCAACTGGGACCAACGACTTAATGCTCTTTTTTTCATAAAAGCAGATGGTTCAGCGTGCAATGTCCTAAACAGACAGGGAAAGTGATAAATATCAACTTTATGAGTGCTCCACTGACAATCGAATCCGCAACCTTTGCGTCGCAAGCAGTTGCTGTGCCACGTCGGCCGTCATTTCACCATTTTACCATTTCAGTAAAAACTGAATTTGTTCCCGGTCTGGTTAAAATATTGCAAGGTGAACCAACAGATTGTCCAAAAAGAAATGATTCCGAGCTTCGGAGGGCACGTGAAGCCGTCGGTCCCGGTTGCTGTCTATGATTACTTAGACGGCGGTCGTATCTCAACCATGTCAGAGCCTTACTAGTGGTAGTAGGCGGTTGAAAAACTCTGACACCAGGGTTCATCGGCTCGTTGGACGACTCGGTGCCCCACACGAAAAGAAAGAGAGTAAAAAATTGTTGACCTCAGTTTTAGGTCCGATAGACTGCGGTTTAAGTACAAACATACTTCCACTTTCATCATATTAACATAGTAGACAAATAGACTAGAGATTTGTAGGTAGTTAGTGTTGTCGAGATCATTCCACTCTTGGCCAAAGTCCCAAAGTAATGAAAACAAATATATGGGGATTGGGGACATCCCTTCAGTACATTTGGCTAACAAGAAAATGACTTACTTAGAGTTAGTGTAATTTTTTTGTTTTTTTTTTAACATTTTTATACCCTAATATTCAATTATACAGGGTGTTGGGGACGGTGTACCAAAAACTATGTAGGGATGATTAGAACATCAAACTGACCAAATTTTAATATGGAGCCTATGTTGGGAAACGTAATAATTTTTTCGAGTTCCCATAGAAAATTAGTCGGATCGGGATATTTTATGGAATGTCGAATTTTTTTCGAGTGTGTGTTGTGGCCAGGGGACCGATGAAAGTTGTATAGTATATGCGGTGCGCGGTAAAACACTTCGATACCGCGTTTCATGCCCATTGTTCTCTGCCAATCTGTCACGTGACGCCATTTTGCGGATATGTTGGAACTTCTGTTGCACTTCACGTCCGTCGTTACGTATTTATAGCACATCCGTAACGCATGCGTCTGCGGACAAAAGATATTTAGAAATTTTGATCTTAATCAAATACAAATAATATGCCAACGGTGAGTTTACAGTGCGTTAATACATGCAATGTATCTGACCGACAAGGCATCGCATGCATTATGAATACGCTAAAAATACGCAGCTATGCTTCGTTTATTTAAGGATGACCAATAATGTAAACAAACTTTGTATGTAAATGACAGCTCGCAACTGTCAGTTACATACAAAGTTTGTTTACATTATTGGTCATCCTTAAATAAACGGAGTTTACAAACATCGAGTGGGAGAACTGCTTTATTGCTACAGTTGTAAAATAATATGAATTATGAGATCCCATTTATTTATTTATTTAACTTCATGCAATTAATTTACATGGGCGGACTTAATGCCGAGGGCATTATCTACCAGTCTACCTTAGGGCATGTGGAAATGGGCGAGGCAGGTGCAAAATAAATGCATTAATAAACTAGTATGACAAACACTAATATATGTAATTAATAATTATATATATGTCGTAACGGCCGAAAATCAGATAGTAGGCTAGCAGCTATAATTAATTTCAACATTAAGATCAGGACGCGAAGTACCAAAACCAAGGAACGATGAAAGGTCATTTGAGCCTTGCGCGACGCCCGATCGCTCAAACAACACTAACTCGGAATCTCTCTGTTCCCAAAAATGCCTTTAGCCAAACCACTTGACACAATATGTCTACTACATGCTTCGACCGACGCCAACGCATAGGTACTCAATTAATGCTCTTTCCATAAAATACATCAAAAAGTGCACTTTACTTCATTCCTCAGGTTTAATACCTCACGCTCCGACACGGCCTTCCTGACTTACACACGTCCTCGTGTGGTCACAACTAGCCATTTCACAGTATCGTTCGGTTATCCTGACAGACATACTTTAGCTTATTATAGCCCATAAAACCATAATAATCTGGCTAGACTCCTGAACTGAACAAAGATCTAGTTGTTCACAACAGTTCGCTTCGTTCCTTTGAACATGTGAACAGGTCTATATCGATGAACTGCAAGAACCGAAAGCAGCTCAGTACTCATTGCGGTTTTAAGTATCTTTGATCCAAAGTACTTGCTAAGTTAGCTATCCTGTTTGGTACTTACTTACTTACTTCCTAATACTTGTTTGTTAAATTTGACTTGGTATTCATAACAACAAATCTATTATCTCCAAATCGTTCAAGTATTTTTCACGTTTGTGTTGTCATTTGCTAAATAAATAAACAGGCCCATATTCGTTTGCACTTCAAAAACTTCTCATAAGCCATCCAATACGTTTTTACCCTTACATGATTAGTAACTATGCACTCTTTCACTGTGCTGTCGAACTTAACAGCTAAAGAAATAACATTTATCCGAAACTCATTATTATTTCAACTTTGACATTAAGGTTACGGGTTTAAAGTGACAGACTACAAGTTGAGTGTGAACCATAAATTTTCAACCCACTTGAACCAGCCGTTTTCGTCGCTTTCTGATAACTTAAATCACTTTACTACTTATTGAAAGACAAGTGCCCATAAAACAATATTCTAGCTTGAATACAATACAATAATTGATACGAGTACCGCAATAAAGTCTTTTGTTGCATCTGGCCACCGTCGAAACGGTCACAGAGCTTCCCCACCATGGGTCACTCAACACTGTCAATCACAGTCACAGATCCCCGCCACGGATCTCAGGCCGAAACCACCACCTCGTGGCACGCCTACTGGTAACACCGGTTACCTGGAGCGACATCATACATAACAGTAATGACCACAGTAATCACCTACTTGGTCAAGTATGATACCCTCAACGAATCCATGCGTCCATCAAAGACACCATCTGATCACACAGATCAGCAAAGCGGATGGTGAATGAGCCACTGCAGCTGGCCACTCACCCGATCAGATCATAGTTCCCCGGGCTATATCTGACCCAACACAACATGAGACCACACTGTCTCCACAATTTGAGACCACACTGTCTCCACCATGGCACGCGCTCCTCCCGCAGTGGTCTTAAGTCAGAGTCAATAGGTAGGTACGGTGATCACAGTCATAGTATATAGTCGTGAGGGGTCGGGAGGACAAACACGTCCATCATTGCCAGCAACAAAAACTTTAACTGCTACTATCATCTGATTAATTATGCAATTTTATGGGTACTTTTCTTTCAGGCATTTTAGCTTTCTAATCCAAGCAAGGCACATAACAGCTATGTATGAAGATAGCCAGATTACGTTTACCTGCTCAAGAAAGCAAATCAATATTACTTAAGCAAATCACTATAGCCATACGATTCAGTACTTCTAAAATGAAAACATAAGTCCATTTCAAAATGCAACTTTTAACAATCGTTTCTATTATCACATTAGATCCATTCAATGCTTATCAGATTAAAAATAATTCTTATTTGATTCCATTTTTACAAAGCATGTATTGATTTGAACTAAGCACTGCTTTGAGAGCTTAATTTTCATAAATTGCTTCACCGAGTAGGTGATTTAATATTTCTCAATTAATCTTCCAAGTTGACAAAATAACTTAATGAAATCTATTTTTTAAAATGATAGGTACCTAATTAATATCACGTACCAATACTCAAATATCAATTGCATTCAATATGCAATTTACTATTTACCTACTTCTTTCTTCGAAGTCAGTGCTATAAAATTCTATATTACTTACACAACATAGCCACGTAATCTATGCTTTAACTACATCAACCCATTGTATCCAACAACAAACAGTTTTTTTTTGTTTTGTTTTTACCGAAACAAGATATTAATGCGGTTCACGCAGAAATATACACAACGTCCTTATCCAGCTGCTCTATTTATCACCACCACGGCAAAGCACTACGTTACCTTATATAAAAATTATTACTTCATAATTGAAAAACGCTATACGCATTTAAGTTAATCTTCATAAGTTACAGTCATGATCATGCTTAACCATATCATTGTCATGTTTGTTTCTAAATCCCTTATGATATAAGTTAATTAACAAAAGAGTTTTTGCCAGACTTGCATTATGAAAACAATACAAAGATCTCGCTCATTTCTCCGAATACTATGGTAACATGTGTTCAACCACGGGTATCAGTAATACGCGCGGCTACAACCCTCAGTCATTTTGGACATCAATGTCCCTTTTAGAACAATGCTTTTTTTATACCTCTAAGATAACATAATAGAGCTACAGCAATGCTTTAAAATGTTTTCTGAACTATAAGGAAATACCATAACCATTATGATTATTTATTAGCCATTCATTAGTTTTGAAACTCAAGTGTGTTTCTCACAAACGAAATAAAAATCCAACGCGACAGTGATTCTCAAACTGTACGTTGTAGAGAATAGTGTCTTCTGGCAATAGGTACACATACGGTAGCATTTCCGGGGCTCTGAACCAGCAACAAATTGTTCAGTTTAAAAAAACATATCTCATGAAAATCAAATAAGTAAGTACACCCCTTTCGTGTAACAATTTAATCTATGTTAAAATTCAAATCACGTTTGTTGCAAACTACCATCACAAAATCTTTTATATTTACGACAATTGCTCTATCTATATAGGTACAATCTCTGCAAAAGTTTTTATTTCAATAGTTTCGCATAAATGCAAATCTGTACCAGGTAATATTCTAACTCTATATCAATTTCAGTAAAGATTGAGAACCAGTCGCTGCTCCCAAACCCAATCACAACAACGCCTTGGTTCTCACATGTACTTGAAAAGACCCCCTTTTTTTTTTGTTTCCGCCGATATCAAATAGCCGTCCCATAGTTTGACTTTAGGTTTGTTAAACTTAGTTCTAAAAATAGACTGATTTATCCATTTCCAAAAGTTTAAAAACACGCTAAATAATATTTTACTGTAACGATACATGCGTCACTTTATTAACAAGTAATAAGTAAGCAATAATGCAATGCAAAAATTGCAAAAGATCACAAATACTTCTTTACACAATAAAAAACGAAATCAAAACTTCCAGGCTAGGCCAAGAATTGAACCTGAACCTTCATGTTCCTTGCAACAGTTTACCAACTGTGCCAACGAAAACGAAATACGTGTGCAACTAACTGTACACAACAAAACTAAATCGTGTTTCTTTTTATATTTGATTATTTCCGATTCCAGGGACATCTTCCTATCATCACAACGTCATCCATTGACAAAGAAATTAATTAAACTTTTGGTTTTTGTAAATCTAATTAATTATCCAAAATAATTATCGAGTGATTTTTCATCAAACAATAATGCCAATTAAAATCCGATAAAATTGACTCCAGTCCAACTTAGGTCCACGTTTATAAACAAATTCAGTAGATTAACGTGTGGCAATCATTACCGTACTAAAATAATAACTATGACACAAACTGAAAATTGCCATCAGTTGCAAATGAACATTACTAATGCGCAGCAAATAAAAATCATCAGCAACCAATAACATCAGATCACTAGAATATATTAGTATGGAAAGAACTGGCCTGAATTATTTGTGGTCCAAGAGCATTCTCTGCAATCTGCATTTCCGCTTACAACTGGTATTTTCGCCACGAAAGTCATTTTAGTCACAATCACTGGGTCCACAAGTCTATCACTATGGCACTACATTACAGTTTGTAGGTCTCAATCCCACTTCTGATGTCGTAACGGCCGAAAATCAGATAGTAGGCTAGCAGCTATAATTAATTTCAACATTAAGATCAGGACGCGAAGTACCAAAACCAAGGAACGATGAAAGGTCATTTGAGCCTTGCGCGACGCCCGATCGCTCAAACAACACTAACTCGGAATCTCTCTGTTCCCAAAAATGCCTTTAGCCAAACCACTTGACACAATATGTCTACTACATGCTTCGACCGACGCCAACGCATAGGTACTCAATTAATGCTCTTTCCATAAAATACATCAAAAAGTGCACTTTACTTCATTCCTCAGGTTTAATACCTCACGCTCCGACATATATATACATATAAATAATATAAAATATATACATAAATATTAGGTATACCTTATCACAGGGCACAATAATCGGGCAAGGTGAAGAGGATAGTTGGATTAAGAATTTAATTCCTGAAGTTACACAACCAAATGGGTATGTAATAAATCCGATCAAGACGATTGATATATACTAGGCATACATATAAAATACTTACATATATCGCGCCTTATCCCTTGTGCGGTAGAGCGTTACAGGCCGTCAAATAATATACTATCGCCACGTCTGACAAATATTTGAGAACCGGTAAAAAAATGCGTTTCACTAAAGTGATAGATTGTCAGACTGTCGACTAAAAATGTAATACATAAGAAACGCGCGAGTCCCTAAGTCACCTCTAACGACACCTGCGGGAACAAAATGGGGTGATGCTATTCTAAGCCAGCGTCATGCGGACATATAATAATTTATTTCATGATAGAAATATTACATGTCAAAAATAAAGTACATATACATTTTCATCTTCAATTATTGATTTTTTCGAATTGTGAATAAAATAATACTAAATAATTTTTATGTCATTTAGAATTGCATTTCAAACATTAAGATAATAAGTGAGATTATATTTGTCTACAAATATAGCTGATCTTTGTTTAGTCGAGTTTCCTCAGACATAAATTGACGGTAATGGGTAAATGCCTTGACATTAAACTTCATGCTCTCACATCACAAGTTGCGTGTACAGACAGCCAATTATACCCACCCGTCAATAACTCTCACATACTTGCAGTAGGGTTAATGTGAGGAATTCGTAGAGAATTAGTTAACTAACTAACTAACTTTTATGACGTGTGACGCCGGCTTACAATAGCATCATCACATTTCTTTTCCGTGGGAGACGTAAGATGCGAACAAGGGACTCGAGGGTGTGTATTGCAATTTTAGGCGATGGACTGACAACCTGTCGCTATGGCAATGACGTGGCGTAAATGTCCTATTTTTTAACCACACAAGGGATTACAGGTGTGATATGTGTGTACTTACTTGACTTTCTAGTTCATAAAAGAGAAAACTTCGGTAAACTGTCGTATATAAGCAAGAACAGACCATCATTTGTAAGTTTTTATTTTCCAGCCATCTAGAATAGTGGCGTCATTCATAACTATAGATACAAAGTATCAATTTTTAAAGTATCTCCTTTGACTGAAAGTTAGTATAATTGCCCCAAAGTGTATGTGGTGCCCTAATCACTTAGAAATTCATAGCTATATAAAAAACACATAAAGCTAATTTGATACAGTCTCTTGGGCTTAGGCCACGTTTTTCAAACATTTCGCTAAAAAACTGCTAATTCCCGTAGGGAAACTAATACGTTTATGTTATTTTTTTATGTCAAACACAAACTTTTATTTCATCAAATATATTTGACAAATTGCTGTCAAACATACATTCTTTGGTTTGCAACTTTAAGCGTAATTTGCCAAATATCCTAAATTCCCAAAGAAACGCCATGTTAAGCCTTCATCACTTCTAAATAATTATATTTTCTATCTTCCATTGTGTTTTAATATTCAAAAACAATATAACGGTGACAGCTATCTGCCCAGCTTTCATACGTTTCGGTAGTGTCCATTGCCGCTAACGATATTATAGGGGGATAAAATCGGGCCTTTTGCGGTTTTGCACTCAATGCTAGAAATGGAGAAAACGTTGACAACGTATATTCAATTTGCCAAAAATTCAAAAATTCAAAAATGGCACGGATATTGAGAATAATCCGTGGCTTTAGGAGAATGATCCATTTTCAGCCAGAACAGCCCTTTGTTGGACATTGAACTCAGTGACCGAACTTTTAACATTATAAAAGTGTTTTTATATCATTAATATTTATTTAGATCAAAATACTGCAAATAAAAGATTTGAAAATCAGATTAAAATTAATAATCGGATTGAAATATTTAAAGAATAATAATAATAAGTAAAGAATATGACATTTGACTTGTAAAATTTATGTTTGCTAATAAACTCTTGAATCTTGAGTCTTGAATGAATTTCGTTTGACGGTGACCAACCTTCGATACAAAATAATTATGTATTACAACAATATCCCTATATTTTGTTATTTGATTACATTTATGACATTAATGTTACTTAGTAGGTACCTACAATACTTATATCAGAACACTGGATTTTTTTTCTGTCCTGTGGGACGCCTAGTCAACGAACGACACGATAAATTGAAAACAATTAAGCAGTGGGCAAAATATTAATACTTAGGTACATAGTCAAAATATAATATAAGACCGACAAATTGCAAAGTTTGTATAGGTATTACCAAGCCTATTTAATTGAGTACGTATTTCATAACGAGGTTTATACAAAATAATCAGGATTATTGTTTTAAATTGAGATAGAAGTTCAAACAGTTTATTAAGTGTAATTAGGGGCTTAATTGCTGAAACATTTGAATGTTTTTCTTGTAGAATTGCCTAGGAGTAAACCACTGGGCAAAAACTCATAAAATTAATAAAAGCAAATTAATTTTTCAAAGCATTTACCCAAATTAATGTCTTTGTCATCTATCAAATTCAGTTTTTCTTCTTCTTTCTTTTCGTGTGGGACACCGAGTCGTCCAACGACCCGATGAACCCTGGTGTCAGAGTTTTTCCTACTACCACTAGTAGGCCTCTGACATAGTTGTGTTATGACCGCCGTCTAAGTAACCATAGACAGCAACCGGGACCGACGGCTTAACGTGCCCTCCGAAACACGGAACAATTTTCTTTTTCGGACAATCAGTTAGTTCACCCTGCAATGTCCTGAACAGACTGGGAACAAATTCACAAAGAGATAAATATCGTCTCTTGTGAGTGTCCCACCGAGAATCGAACCCGGAACCTTTGCGTCGCAGGCAGTCGCACTACTACTGCGCCACATCGGCCGGCAATCAAATTCAGTGATCCTGTACTACATATTATTTGATCCAACTCATCTTGCCCTTTATAGATTTGTCCGGAATCTTGGTCTAAATCCGGTTTAAAATACAAATGACTAAGCGATTGTACCCGTGAAAGACCTCGGCACTGGCGCCACTTCACAAGAAAAATATTTTCTCTTTATACAAACAATCTATCAGAATTTTGCTGCAATGAAAGATATGGCAAGTAATACCAAAAGTGGCAGTTCTTTGGTACTTTTTCCATAACTTTCATTGCATTACGAATGTTTCATTGAGTTTGCAGGTTCTGATTTTACTTAAGGATAATAGTAAAAACTAGGGCAACGGATATTCTGATAGATTGTTTGTATAAAGTGAAAACTTTTATTTTGTGAAGTGGCGCCACTGTCGAGGTCGTTGACGGCTACCCTCGCCATAGTGAAAATTGTGTATCGCCATAGTGACGGGTTGTCAGCCCATCGCCTAAAATTGCAATACACACCCTCGAGTTCCTCTTACGACTCCCACGGGTAAGAAATGGAGTGATGCTATTCTAAGCCGGCATCACACGGCATTTGAAAATTATGCAAGTTTTCAAAAATTGTATACTTAACACGGGAAGTGTTTTAAAATTTGGTATTCAACGAATGTGAATGTTGGTCAAATGTCTAATACCTACTTAAGAAATTCGAGCTCCTAGGTGCACTATTTACCTGAGTTACCTGATCCGCTTCAAGCCACTTTTGACCCGGAAACTTGACCTTTGTAAGACTAGCAGCCCGAAGAGCGGTTTCACCCGCCGCTTACCGTTTTCCCACGGGACCTGTTCCCGGCATTTTTTAGAAAGTGTTACAAAATTACCCAAAAATAATAATATTCTTCATTATAATCAGTCGACGAAATAATCACATCACTAGTCCAGGTCAGTACTACACTTTCCTGCCAACGAATTTTAAAGGTACATTGCTGGTTATCTTTAGTTCATTAAAATCATGCCTCCCACTAAAAAACTAGCAATGTATACTGATTCGCGCTGCGCAACTTCAGTACCTATTGTCAAAATACTGGCTGCGATGAAACGATAAAATTTTGTTTGATTTGATTAAAACAATAGTATATTTTTGTCAACAGTCTCTTTACCCTTTTACCCTTTCTTTCGGTTTTATTTGTTATTCTGTATAGAAACATCTTCCTCTTGAATCACTCCATCTATTTAAAAAACCCGCATCAGAATCCGTTGCGAAGTTTTGAAGATGTAAGCATACATAGGGTTAGAGAAACATAGGGACAGACACGGGAACCGACTTCATTTTATACTATGTAGTGATTCCCTACGAAGGCGATTTAACTTTTGACGTAACCTCTAACTTCCTTGATTGACGGCGTCTTATCTCGATAGCTTGGCAGTAAATACAGCTCTTAAGAGTAGTTTGCTCCGTTAGTAACCATCAGTCTAATCTGTGTCTAAACATAAACCTAAATGTGGGTAACCCATTTTGTCTGAATAAACCTAACCCTCATAATCCCATCGTAGGTACTACGTTGTAGGTACGTTATAGGAGATATGAGTACAAGCTTGAAACAGAACTAATCTCCAATGAACAGTCGAAGCAAGAAAATCCCAAGCTTTTCACACAAAACGTGTAAAGTTGGAATGTTTTTGCCTGTTATTAATTTTAAAATTTCGTCTGGAATGTACCTATTTAGTAATATACCTAGTTCCCCTTCCAGGATTTCCTGGCCTTACTTAATCTTGTGTGTGATATAGTTTTATTTTTAGTTCTTGTGTAGTAAAACAGTACTCTTTGGAAAGGTCTCATTTGAATAATTCAAAGATCCTTCCAAATCCGAGCTTGTTTGGAGGCATGTGGTGATGTGGCGCTTCTGAGAACCTCTCAAGGCCCGAATGTAACACATACCCTAGACTTTTAATGTGCCAATCGCTCCAAGCAAAGTGCGCGCGCTGGGAAGGCCAGAATAATGTGGTCAGTTTTTGCGTCATCTCATAATTTCATTACTGACGGTTAGTGACAATCCTACGGAAGTAGTGTATTGTCCAAAGTCTGGAGATGATTGAACGAACAGATAAATAGTGATTCTTATACTATTTAATCTACACCATTACCAGCTGAATTGCATTTCACTAAGATGGACTGTGTTCTTGATTCTTGCTAGAAGATCGGTATAGCACATCGTAAGTAGAACAACTAAAAATCACATCGTTTGAGTTATATGCGGAGGCAGCAATCTTAACTCGCGGTCTTACATCAGGAATATACATTTTATAGGGCGGGGCAGACCGGCTCCGTATGCGTTCCGTATCCAGCTCTCGTCCGTAGTCACGCACGAACTGATGACGTTGTAATGTATAGGATTGTATGAGATACGGCACACCGCTTGCGTTGCGTATCCGTTCCGTGCTGCACGCAAGCGGTGTGCCGTATCTCATACAGTCCCATACATTACAACGTCATCAGTTCGTGCGTGACTACGGACGAGAGCTGGATACGGAGCCGGTGTGCCCCGCCCTTATATCATGCCAAGAAATTGTTGTGCCTAAGATGTGATGCGAAATAAATATATTTGTATTTAAGAAGTGTTGGCCTTCAGCGTGCCGTCTATAAGGCTGTGTGGTCGTTGCCCAAAGGTCCGTTGTTGAGAGAAAGTGGAGTTTATTTTAGCGTCGCACCCGGATCAGCGTGGCATTACATAATGTTACGCTCGCTTCTATCATCACCTTGAGCGCCGTGCGACTTATGAACGTAAGCAAACAATTTTCACGTATTGACATGGTATAGTAAATAGAGCTTGAACTAATTATCTCAAAGAATAGTATTTAAAACTTAAGGGCGCGCCGTGAAAAATATGGGTATATTTGGATGCACGTAATTTTGTTGGTGAATACGATAACCATCTTATTTTTATGTATAATGATGTCTTATTCTATTATCTAGATTCTAGTAGCAGGAAAACACGAATGAAGAAAGTTTGCTCAACAGATTAATTTTTCAAAGTTCGGTCTAATTTCACACTTTTTGTGTAGTGTACTGCAATTTTATTAACATATTTATATATTATACACATATTTTTTTGCGAATACGATACATCTTGTACATTAATTGACTCTTGTTGCACCGTTTTTGATTACTTTTCCAAAATATTAAGGCTTTTATTTTTGGCTTATAGTTTCTGGACCATTGGCCGGACCCAATTTATTATATTGTGTAATTTTAGGTCAATTCTAGCTAATTTTCGTTTGCACAAAAGACTGAAAAATCGTCTAAATATGGTTATTCCGTTCTCATACACAAGATTTGCCTTTAGTGCACAGCAGGTTCTTAAGGCAAACTTTAAGGTATTGTTATAGAAAAAATAGAAGTCGAGTTTCGATTTAGCGCAGCACCCGGATCAGAGTGGCATTACGTAATGTTACGGTTGCTTGAAGAATCGCCTAGAGCATCGACTTGTGAACGTAAGCGGCTAAATCTTACATAACGTGACATGGTTTAACAAAGTCAGTCTTATTATAAGTCTGTCTTGACCCAAGGAAACAAATCGTTTAAAATTTAGTTCATACTGGAGAGCATTATGATTAAGATATGATTTTATTACTTTAATAAAATTAAACCTACCCGTTGCTTTAATTCAATAGCAAATACGGTACTGGGCCAAAAAAAAAAAGTTAATTTACTTCATTTTATTCATTTATTTATTTTATTCGGGATTCTTGCAGCCGTCTTTACAGTTAACCCATTACAAACTACCACAAGAAATATATTACAATACAAAAAGAAATGCAATACCTAACTAATGGAACCAAACTTAGCCCTACTAAGTATTGTTCCAAGCCCAACATTTTCTTTATGCTATTGGTACTGCAGCAAAATAGAACTAATACTTACTTGTATATGTCTCCAGAAAGAAACAGTAGCAGATATTAATGATATTATTATCAGCAGCGGCTCGCTTAATGCGCTTCTCCATAAAGATATTAAAAATCACCATAATACAACTATACATACATTAATCACGCCTATAAGGATATAGTAAAGGATACGGGGTAGACAGAGCGTGTACATACGACCGTAAATCGGATATAAACACCACATCTGGCATAAGTTTGAGAGTCAATCAAATAACTGTGTATCACTATAGAGACAGGATGTCAGCCCATCGCTTAAAGTTGCTATATACATCCAACCCTCGAGTCCCTTAGTCGCCTCTTACGACACCCGATGGGTAAGGAATGGGATGATGGTATTCTAAGCCGGCATCACACGGCCTACACCAAAATAGATTCTAAGCCGGCATCACACGGCCGTCACCATAATAGATTGATCCATATTTCGAATTTCTGCTGATAGTACTTAGAATAAATCTAGCCATGCTGTTACAAAAATGTTAGACATAGTTTAAACTGTATTAACAACGTCAAATACTATGGGAAAATAATTTAAACACTATCTAAAAGCTATTCTAACACGGTCAGTGTTTTAAATTTGGTATTTAGCTTGTCTAACTTTTTTGTAATAAAACCGTAGGATTCAAGAATCAATCATTGATTAACTTGCACCGTTTTTGGGTTGTTTATTTAATTACCAATTAAATTCAATTCAATCCAATCATTTATTATCATCATTAATAATCATAATAAAATATAATCATTAATAAATATTAAATTTACATGTCATTTATTATATCGATGGTCTAGAAGACAAACGTGCTAACTACAAAAAAATCGATTATAACATTTTAATGCCATATGTATTAAATGAAGATGCTGTATCGTTTACACAAACCAAAATACCCTAATTACATCTCTTTCGCCTCAAACTATAGATGTACACTTATAGTAAGTGATGTCAGTTTGATGCCAATAAATGTAATTATAATTATTCACCATTAAACTTAAAGTACAAAAATATTAAATATATTTAGCGCACTTTTTTTGGATTTACCATAATTACACAAATAAGCTAAATGTCATTATTATAATTGTCATTTTTTAAATCTTGATTCCCAATTACAATAAAAGATATTAATCTTTACAAGATGCCAGTGACAAATGGTTTAAGTAGTCTTACTACTACTGGACACTGCTCAGCATACAGAAAAATATATTAAGTGCTTTAAACATAAAGACATCATAATTGACAAATGATTTAATCACCAATTACTAAACAAAATTCTGGAGCCCAAAAGTTTTAAAGTTATTTAATCTATTTACCAAGGTATAGACAAATATTGAAACGTATATTAATGTGAGTGATATCTCATACTATAACGTTGCATTTCACAACAAAGGATTTTAATACTTTGTATAATTTTATTTTGGCGGTAATCTCGGCATAGCAACAAGGTGCTGCCGCCGCTGCTTCATCGCTTGCCGCTTCTGTTGCCTCGATGCCGCCGTCCCCACCTAAAATAAACGCCGACATTCCGACACTAGCCGCTGACGCTGACGTTCCAGCGTTAGCCCCTGATACCGCCGCTACTTCACCGCTCGCCTCTGCTGCCCCGGTGCCGCCGTGCCCGCCTGAAGTGAATGCTGACGTTCCAGCATTATCCCCTGGTGCCGCCGCTGCTTCATCGCTCGCTTCTGTTGTCTCGATGCCACCGTCTGCACCTGAAATAAACGCCGACATTCCAACATTAGCCCCTGACGCTGACGTACCAGCATTAGCCCCTGATGCCACCGTTGCTTCACCGCTTGCCTCTGTTGTCTCGATGCCACCGTCCCCACCTAAAATAAACGCCGACATTCCAACATTAGCCCCTGACGCTGACGTACAAGCATTAGCCCCTGACGTTGACGTACCAGCATTAGCCCCTGATGCCGCCGTTGCTTCACCGCTTGCCTCTGTTGCCTCGATGCCACCGTCCCCACCTTAAATACACGCCGACATTCCAACATTAGTCCCTGACGCTGACGTACAAGCATTAGCCCCTAACGCTGACGTGCCAGCATTAGCCCCTGATGCCGGCGCTGCTTCACCGCATGCCACTGATGCCCTGGTGCCGCAGTCCCCGCCTGAAATAAACTCTGATACACAAACAAAAACGACTGTTGATCCCGCAAAAATCCTGATACATCCACGAAACTTACCGATGTTTACGACACCAGCGCTGCCTTAGTACCGCTGTCTCCACCTACAGAATTCGGCAACGCTCTTACAGAAATTGCTTACGCATCTTGTGCTAGAAATAATGCTTTGAACTTAATTTCTATACAAAATACATCTAGACAGTCACCACTTCCCAGTACATCAAATATGAATATTACAGAGCAACTACTTCTCGACCTATATTTGGCTGACTCAGATGATGCAGCCCCATCTATCCTAAAATAGTTGCCATACCTGGCTAGTCTCTCTGGTTCTTTTCGTAGTTATTTAGTTTGAGCGTTCATCCTATTTTATTTCTGTTAGCTTGTCGTTGGTATATCTTATTTATTTATGAAGCATGTATTTATTTTGCCTTGCCACAATGCCTCAAGACCAAGGTCATACCTCGGACACTGGCGCTCAAATGTATGAATCAAACGCGTTGCTAAGCACACAGTCTAAGCTCGCGTAGGTAAACGTGGACCATGCTTGTGTGTGTGAGACAACATGTCAGGGTTACCGCCATTTTGCGTTCGCGAATCGGAAATGCAATGTGCGGCAGTATGAAATGACCTTCGTCGTCGCGTCCTTGCTAGCCGGTGTCTGAGCGTCCTCCGAGCGCGGGTGGGCGGCGCTTGTAGGGGGAGGCAGGGAGTGACCATACTGCACGCTAGTACTATTAATTATACTGTGCCAAGGTGTTCGATCAGTGCGTCCTGCCAGTCCTGACCTATGGAGCCGAGGCGTGGAACCTGACAGTAAAACTGGCCCACCGGTTACATGTCACTCAGAGAGCTATGGAAAGTCTATGCTCGGTATCTCTATAATGGATAAAATCCGGCATTCCGGATTACCGGCACAGAAATATCCGCAAAAAGACCAAAGTAACGGGCATAGTCTGGAAGTGTAGCAAACTGAAGTGGCAGTGGGCTAGGCACATTTGTCGTAGAACCGACGGAAGGTGGGATAAAGGGGTTCTCGAGTGGAGGCCACGCCTCGAAAAGCGTAGTTTTGGACGACCTCTGACCAGATGGACCGATGATTTAAAGAAGGCGGCTGGTAGCGACTGATGGCGAAAACGGGAGATCGTGCCCTGGGGGAGGCCTACGTCCAGAAGTGGACTACAATAGGCTGATGTATGTATGTATTTATTATTATTAAGTACTTTGTGTTTTTGTTTATTTCTTATTATGTATTGTATCGCTACCTTTAGTGAGAACTTTACGTACGATTATATTTAGTTTTTTTTTGTATGGGCACCCGCTTATCAATTGGTTGGCCGGTAGAGAATGCCGCGGGCATAAGGGCCGCCCATATTCCTGCTGTTGATGAAGAAACTTTAATTGATGATTGTTCTGATTCGGAGTCTGATGATGACTGAACTTATGTTTGAATTATTAGGTAGGTACCTACTACATTATTCAGATTTGATCTCATGTTTGAATTATTTACTAATAAAAACTTTTAATACTTACTTCTTGATTTTTCTTAGTATCACATCACACTTCACAAAAGTGTTAAATGAATATTACGTATTTTAAAATTATGTAAAAACAAATTAAGTGACGCCTTTTTTTACTACATTCATTTTTTTAAGGAACTTAAATAAAAATCATGTTCACTTAATAAATATATCATTAAAAAGATAAATGTCCTATCTAAATACAGGTAATATATACATGGTTCCTATGTTCCATTTTAAGTTACAGCATCTAGAACTTTTACGTAACTAAAAATGTTCCTCCTGAAAAGTTGGATAGTCTGTAATTATCATGTTTGTCTTCTAGACCATCGATATCTAAAATTGTAAAGGTACATACTACGTGTGTTATCGAGAATACAGAATTATACGTTGTATTATGAAGGTAAATTTAGTAGTCAATATATATAGCTATACTTATGCTAGTGACGACTGGAAAAGTTTAGTTCATTTAGTGAATGTAGTTAAGGATGTCAAGTCAACGTTATTCCTTACTCACTTGTTATCATTTGTGTTTGTTGTGTCTCCACAAATTTAAGCTTAAAAAGTATTTTCAATCATTCCAACTCTCCTATTCAAAATCCATATTAAGTTGCTATCAATATATTTGAGAAGAGTAAGACAATTAAGGAATCACTAATTCATGAACGAAATAATAAATTGAATTCATTGGTAGGTACGTAAATAAGTGCCTATTCGCATTGAGATTTGGAAAGATAATTTGAAATTCTCTGAAAAAATTTTGTAAATCCAATAATTGAGGTGTTTTAGTACCTGTTTGAGTATTTTCGGATTGTGATTAAATAGGCACATATTGAAGGAAAAACCATCTAGGTACAATATTTCAAATTAGATCTCGTTTTTTTCAATACATTCACAGTTGATACTTATGAAATGTCAAATAAATAATTTTAGTTACAGGCTTTGAGGTACAAGACGCTAAATATTTATAAATAGGTACATCTGTTATGTTATTGCAGAATGTACAAGCATGTTAGTCCAAAAAAATTTCGCGAGATGTAAGTAAGTAGGTAACCATTAGTTTAATCCGAAATCTTCGTCAGGGTCAGGCAGGACTTAGGAGCCTAAGTGCTTTCGAAAAAAAATATCGTGATATTACATGCTTAGTTGAAATGTTTTTGATATGTGTTTATTAATCAAATAATAATTATTGTTTGTATGAAATCAACTATAGTAAAATTGCGGTCGGTATATTTATACTTAAGTATAATAAAACTGTAAAAGGAGGCTGTAACATGTCAATTTAATGCAGAAAACGATCACGGGGGAGCTTCATAAATTTACTTAAATATTCATGTAATAACAAAAAAGTTGGACTCGCTTTTAGGCAGTGTTTAAAAAAAATATATACTACTTGACGCTGTCAAAACTTTGTTATTTTTAACGAAATCAAGACAAGACAAGGAAGTATTTTTTTAGAAGGAAATTTGACTAATAAACAAACAGGGTCATTAGTTAATTTTTATTTTGATGATGCCCTTTGAGAACTTTTTTCCTGTTTCTAGTGTGATTAAAGCAAT
The DNA here is from genome assembly GCA_027580185.1 of Tuta absoluta. Taxonomy (NCBI): domain Eukaryota; kingdom Metazoa; phylum Arthropoda; class Insecta; order Lepidoptera; family Gelechiidae; genus Tuta; species Tuta absoluta. Next base: position 6,422,796 of record JAQAHW010000004.1, read on the forward strand.
GATTTACTTAGTTGGTACCAAGTCTATTTCAAAGAAATAATAATAACATACAATCATAATTATTTAATAAAATAATTATGATTGTATGTTTAATAATATTAAATACACAATTTTCAAAATGACCCTCAAATATTTGTCAGACGTGGTGCAAATGTCCGTTTTTGTAGCTGTTTACGCTCTGCCTACCCCGCAAGGGATTATAGGTGTGACATATGTATGTATGTATGATTATTTTATATACACTCGCGTCATAATGTTTGATTTACAAACTCAGAATCGTTGTTTAAAGGACCTGCTTGCATTCTGCGTATAGAAATTTGATTTCCTTCACAAGTACTGTAACATAACGTCCCACACGTAAAAGCAGAGGGATGTTATAAGCCTTTCGATAAAATTGAGAAATTAAACGCATGTTCTGTGCCGATATTCAGATTTACCGCCATCTTTGTATGGTTGTTAATGGGAGTTTTTCTGTTGAACAGTTCTGTTGATAGTTCTGAATGTCAAACCAGAGGGCGTTGTGCTAAACTGAAATTTTGACGTTTCAGTATGGCTGGTTTGGTTTCATAGTTTTGTCACAGGTTCCGTTTCACGTTCTGTTCGTTACAAATTAATTATGTTAGTTTGATTTAATTTATACAAAATAAACTTATCGCTTTGCTATTGAATTGAGTGCCATTCGTGTAAGTAAACAAATAACCAATAATAAATTTAGAACAATTCAATAAACACAAAATAAATAATAATTTATAAAGAGGTACAATTTTTGTGTAAAGAAACGTTATTTCAATTAAGCTCAGCGCCTTCTACATGAAACTCGAGAATGTCTAGAAAATTTCCCATTGCTCGGTTATTGTTCGGTTGTTGTTTAAGTTGATGTTCAGGTGACGTTTAGGTGGCGTTCAGTTGTTGTCCAGCTGTTGTTCAACTTTTCTTCAGCTGTTGTTTAGCTGATGTTCAGCTGTATTTCAAATGTTGTTCAGTTGTTTTGTGGTTTACCTTTCTGTTGTTGAGTAATAATTGAACAAAAATTTTACAAAACAATTGAACTACAACCAAACGACATCTGAAAAACTGCTTAGTTTTCCGCATGAAGTCACAGTTGGTCACAGTACGTTCTCGTATTGAATAAATTTAACATTTTATTTGACTTTGCAATCACCGGTGCGGAGGTTTATTAAGTGTTTTTTGCAGAGTTTAGTTTAAACAAACTGTGTATGCATCTCCATATAATTAGAAGTACGTTAGAATGTTTATGACAAACTATTTCTAATGCCACCCATATGACAGTCGCATAAACTACTTTTTTATTTAAGTAAGTACCTATGACTACTTATTTTAAAACATGATCAAAAATGTAAAATTGTAGGTAGAGATACATAATTTCAACACAAATAATAACATTGATAAGCTTTCTCTGAGTAGTTTTATAAGCCTGTTAACCACAAGTGATTTAAGCAACATGAATATATTAAATGTATGTACGAGTGGGACTAAATTTAGTTGGGGTTTAGGGCTAATAACAAGCTTATCAGTAATTACCAGGCGCTGAAATAGGATCAGCAACGTCTAGATTTACCCTTAATCATATCAAATCAGCCTATTAAAGTCCAATGCTGGACGTAGGCCTATCCCAGGGTACGAAATAAAGACACGATTTCCAGTTTTCGCCAGTTTTTTTCCGTGTGGGACACCGAGTCGTCCAACGACGCGATGAACCCTGGTGTCAGAGTTTTTCAACCGCCTACTACTAGATATGCCTCTGAGATGGTTGTGTAACGACCGCCGTCTAAGTGATCATAGACAGCAACCGGTACCGACGACTTAGCATACCTTCCGAAGCAATAAACCATCTTTATTTTCGGACAATCAGGTAGTTTAACCTGGGTTCGAACCTGGAACCTTTGCATCGCAGGCAGTCGCACTACCACTGCGCCACATCGGCCGGTTGTTTTCGCCAATGGCCCTCTCGATATGACCGGAGGGCGTCAAACGCAAAGTTTGCCAAAGCGTGGCCGCCATTCGAAAACCCTGACTGTACGTACAAGTCCGAGGCATTTACGAATTATTACTGCGGCTCAGTGGCTGTCGCGATCTCGACATTTAAAACCCGTTGACCTTCGTGTATCACCAGTCAGTACTTTGTTGTGCTTTGTTCAGTGGATAATATTGTATCGATAAGTATATATACTCGTGTTTGTAGCACAAACAACTTCAGTCACATAATATATTACACCTACATACTTACATTAACAGCCACAATAGTCCATATATTTTAGAGCCATAATATTTTAGGTATTTTGTTGATTGGCTTTATGAAATTTATCGAAAAAATCTACGCCTTCTGGTGAAAAATTAAAGCGTTGACTCAGAAATGTAAATCCTGAATCTACTGTTGCTCCTGGTATCCGAGATTTCAAATCGATAAAATATATGTGCCTATACGATAATTATAAACTCAAGAAAAACTCATCAAAATCAGACTTGGCACGCGTTATGGCAAAACTGATTGCACAAAACACAGTTTCATTTTTACATTTAGGGTTCCATACCCAAAGGGTAATAACGGAAACCTTATTACTGAGACTCGGCTGTCCGTCTGTCTGTCCGTCAGTCCGTCCTACAGTTACGAGGCTGTATCTCCTGAACCGTTATACTTAGACAGTTGAAATTTTCACAGATGATGTATTTCTGTTGCCGCTATAACAACAAATACTAAAAAAATAAAATAAAGTAAATATTTAAATCTGTATCTCATGAACCGCAAAAGTTAGATAGTTGAAATTTTTACAGGTGTTGTTTTTCTGTTGCTGCTATAACAACAAATACAAAAAAATGAATATCTATGGTGGCTGACATACAAAACACGTGTTTTTTTTCGCGTTTTTATCGATAATTGTTTGGAGGCTGCATCTCATGAACCGCGAAAGTTGGACAGTTAAAAATTTCACAGTTAACGTATTTTTGTTGCTGCTCTAACATCAAGTACTAAAAATTTGAATAAAATAAATATTTAAGTTTTATTATCCCATACAAAAATCGTGTTTTTTGTGCGTTAGAGGCTGTATCTCATGAACTGCGAAAGTAGAGCTTAGGGATTCCATACAACTGATATAATGGTACGGAACCCTTCATGCGCGAGTCAGACTCGGACTTGGCCGGTTTTTTTTGTCTGTAAGTAGAACATGTTCTTAGTCTTGTTTTATTGTCCGGTTTTTTTTGTCTGTAAGTAGAACATGTTCTTAGTCTCCAGTTTGATTGCAACGAGTTTTCCATATCTTCATTCTCGTTGTTCGTAGTGTACCTCTGGAACCCTATTCCTTGCTCGCAGCACATGGCCGGGACGGCAGAGTCATCACAATTTACGACTGATTAATTCCAAAGGGTTCAATGTATAACACGAAAAAGGTCTGCTTTAATATCCGGTTAGGATTTTATAGTTATTCACGACGGTTATTCGGGACTCTAAACAAATATCAAAGCCTATGTAAATTAAAAAGGGATTATGTGAAGGAATGATTGTTGGTGGATTCATTATACAGGTTGTAAGGAAAAGAACTGCGTTCCTTTTAAGGGATAAACCAGCCCATGAAACTGATTTTTTTTCCCAAGAAACATAGGTCGATATATGAAAAAAAATATTTAGACCTCTCATACAAAATGCAGCAGCCACCCAAGTCTGGTTGTATGGGAGGTCTAAATATATCTTTTTCCTATTTGGACCTATGTTTCTTGGGAAAGTTTTTCAGTTTCATGGGCTGGTTCATTCCTTGAAAGGAACTCAGTACTTTTCCTTACACCCTGTATATAACACTAACTGGTAGCTTACAATAGTTTCACCTTACTACATTTATTGACAGCTGATCTGACGCATTGGCGCAAAAGTTCCGGGTTCGAATTCCGGTATGACACTGACAAAGTTAATATTAATATAATTTTTGAAAACTTGGAAATTTTTGCAAGCGCGGGCAGGATTTGAACCTGCGACTTTCGCCATTACTAGTGACGTTCAAAAATTGTACACCTAACACAGGAAGAGTTTTACAATTTGGTATTGATAATTATTACTTCGTGAATTTGTTCCCAGTCTGGTTTATTTATCTCATCGGGTCGTCCGTAGACTCGGTGTCTCACACGAAAATAAGGGTCACATTTGTTTACCACGGGAGTGTATTTAATTCTTAGGCGATGGATGTTGTCACAGTTTTCTGAAATATACCGTGAAACATTTTTCATGCCTCAGATTTAGCAATGACTCCAAATTTGCCTACCCCGCAAGGGATGAAGGCGTGATTATGTTAATATGCAAATGTTGACTACTTTCAACTCGTTACATCACAGTTTCGCAACAAGACTGTTTTCCCTCTATGCGATATTGCCACTTGGGATTTTACCTGCTTTGCTGATGACATGACGTTATTATATTAAGGCAGGGAAACCAGTTTTATTTAGACAATTTCAGCCTTAAAATTGTGAAAAAAAAATATATGTTATTGAATAACAAATTTTAAAACACTTCCCGTGTTAGGTATACAAGTTTTCAAAAAAATTATGTTATCTTCAAGAATCTAACAGATAACATAAGTACATATCAAGCACACAATTCGACAAATTATACTCAATAGAAAAAATATCCACAGTAACCTCTATTTAACTACTCCGCTCGTAACAGCACACATTTTTTTCAATTATAATGTCTACAGTTAAAAAGTTATTGCAAAAATAAAATGTTATAATTTAGATACATACATTTTATAGAACAAATACCTAAATTAAACATTATAATGCCATTTCTCTAGTTTCTATGTCGGGAAAAACAAAAAAAAAAACTCGCTAAAACTTGAGCGCAAAATGAGTGTCTGTTTCTCTCTGGCGCAGTGCGAATGAAAGGGACAAACATTTTACGTGAATCGGGACCTTATGGCGAGTGTAGTCGTGAACGGCCACGACAGTGGCGCCACTTTTTAGAGAAATATTTTCACTTCATACAAACAATCTGTCAGATGTCCGTTGCTCAAGTTTTTAGTATTATCCATAAGTAAAATTAGAACCTACAAACTCAATGAAATAGTCGCTGATGTTAGAGTTATGGCAATTAATACCAAAAGGGGCCGTTGTTAGTCTATTCTGATAGATTTTTAATGTAAATATAAAATATTTTTTGTGAAGAATCACCACTGTCGAGGCCGTTCACGACTACATTCGCCTTAAAATCTCAGATAAAAATACTAATTCCAATGTTCTTCGTAGATCAGTAACCAGAATTACTAAATTTTCATTTTATTTGCAGTTGTTTCATTGAGTTTGTATCAATGGTCTAAAATAATACGCGACTGCCCCAAAAAAGGAGTGTAATGTTTTAAGAGTATTTTTAGAGTAATAGTATGTATACATATGCTGATGTGCGATACTTTAAAGGACTGAAACTCTTTAACCACTGAACAAATTAGAATGGGAATTGTATCGGAAGAATCCTAACATTATTCCAAAAGTCATAGGCTAGGCTTTATCTTAAAACGGCCGATGTGGCGCAGTGGTAGTGCGACGGCTTGCGACGTAAAGTTTCCGGGTTTGATTCTCGGCGGGATACTCATAAAGTTGATATTTATCACTTTGTGAATTTGTTCCCGGTCTGGTTAGGACATTGCAGGCTGAACCACCTGATTGTCCGAAAAAGATGGTTCCGTGCTTTGGAGGGCACGCTAAGCCGTCGGTCCCGGTTGCTGTCTATGATAACTTAGACTGCGGTCGTTACACAGCCATGTCAGAGGCCTACTACTAGTAGTCGGCGGTTGAAATCTTTGACACCAGGGTTCATCGGGTCATTGGACGATTTGGTGTCGTACACGAAAAGAGAGAAGACATCTTAAAAAGCAGTCGTGTTTCAAGATTTTTTAATTTTATTATGCTTGTCTTAAAATAGAATGCATTTATTCCCTTATAGTTTCGCTGACAGAATCGAACGCACAGGTCTAGTCTTGGTGTTATACCATTCCGCTATTTGAAAAGTGTTTCAATAGAATATATAACACAGACCTATACTATACACCTACACATAAATTGCTATACCTGCTTTTAATTCAATTTCTTTTTCTGCATGGCATGTAATTTACTCAAAGCAACAGTGTTCTTAAAAAATGTCTTCCCTTGTATTTAATGTCTAACTCTGTAATCCGAGGGTGGGGTCCAGGAGACCTATGACACAGGTTTCATCCTAGTTTAGGCTCCTGTCTCCCAATCACAGATTGATTAACTTACGTTTGAATTGTTAATGTGAAAGTTTATTTTGTTATTGTGTTTGGGAGAAAATAAAAACAATTTTTTTATTATTTATAGAGAGTCAGTTAAACGGTTTTGGCCCTTTCGTATTCCACTAACAGTTTAAAGTTGGTATAGAAAATCATAATGGCAATACAATAAATAAATAAATTTCGTGGATAATTCACACAGCGCCGTCTAGCCCCAAACTAAGCAAAGCTTGTACTATGGGAACTAAATAGCTGATATTAATACTAATATACTTTCTTTTGTAAATAATTACATGTTTTACATAGAAAAAACTCAGACTAAACACTAATATCTGAAAATGACTTAACAAATATATGTGTCTTGCTTGTGGGGTCGAACCCACGACCCTAGGCGTAGCGGGCAGGAGTACTATCCGCTACGCCATCGGGCCAGTCAATGACAATTGAGTATCGATGACATTACAATGACAAAAAATTATATAATCGGGGCCCTTGTTTGATAATATAATCTCGTAATAAAAGGCCGTGTGATGCCAGCTTAGAATAGCATCACCCCATTTCTTTCCCGTGGGTGTCGTAAGAAGCTACTAAGGGACTCGAGGGTGTGTATTGCAAATTTAGGCGATGGGCTGACAACCTGTCACTATTGTGATACACAATATTCCAAATGACCCTCAAATTTTTGTCAGACGTGGAATAAATGTCCGTATTTTACAGCTGTTTACGCTCTGCCTACCCCGTAAGGGATTATAGGTGTGATATATGTATGTATGTATGCATAAAAGGTATTGACAACTCATACGAACTGACCTTTTACGTCACAAAGCCGTTTTAAATCAGGTTTAGTATCCTCTTGAAAGATCCCAGAGCTACTCTAGAACAAGTGGTACGTCAAAGAGACCACATAACTGGGAAAGTCATTGAATTGAATCTTTGATGTCGATAAATTTAATCCAAAAACTTTTTCTAGAGGTACATAATATTATAATAAAGTCAATGGTTGCATCGGGTCATTGGATGACTCGGTGTCCCACACGAAAAGAAGAAGAAGAATGACAGGTCTTATTTATTGCAATATATAAGACATCAAAGTAAATACCTAGCTACGGGCGATATGACATTGTCATATATACAAGGTATTAGGAAAAGTACTGCGTTCTTTTCAAGAAATGAACCAGCCCATGAAACTGAAAAACTTTCCCCAAGAAACATAGGTCGAAATATGAAAAATAAATTTAGACCTCCCATACAAAATGTAGCAGCCGACCAAGACTAATTCGACGCCTCATTGAGTGCAATCGTCCATTTGGCATTTTTGATAATCATTTATCGGAATGATAATGTAATATGCCCCTAAGAATCTTGCTCTTTATTTTGTACAATAAACAGATTTCTTTGCCAAAGTATTTACTCACTTTGAGTTCGTGAAAAATTATTACCTTTGTGCTAGGTATTATTTTTCACAATAAATCTAAGCTCGACAAAATTAATAATAACAAATCAAAAACAGACCATTATATTACATTAAAAACAATAAATTTCGATGCTTTTGATGGATTTTACTTATTGGAAACCTCGACCACTTTAATAAAAAATAAGTTATTGTTTAGACAATGACTTGGAAATGTTTGATTATTTGTTCACTTGGGGTTAAAGTACTTAATGATTGGCATTTAGGTAAGTAATAACTTCGACTTGTAACAAGAGAAGATTATGTATTTTTTAACGGATCACTGAACAGTGCACAAATGGGTTTTGTATAGGTAGTAGTGTCATAGTGACAGGTTGTCAGCCCATCGCCTAAAATTGCAATACACACCCTCGAGTCCCTTAGTCGCCTTTTACGACTCCCAAGGGAATGATATGGGGTGAAGCTATTCTAAGTCGTCAATTTACTATTCAGTGGAACCTATTCATTATTAATTTAAAACTTGACTTGACTTGACTATAGAAATAGCTAATTTTGTGTAATCTGAGCATAATTATAGCGGCTTTGACCATTCGTGGTTAATAATAGGACACACTTAGATAGGAACCTGTTGTTGTTGAGCATAATGTGGCATTACCGTGTGATCTACGTGGATCGCTCTACGTACAGTCAAGCCCAGGCTGGGTCAGACAGTAAAGACTTATGTTCGCGGATCGTGTGTCTAACCGGACGTGAGTTTGACTGTACAATAAAATTGAGAATCTTTGGAAAAGACTTAATAAAGAAATAAATGAAATTATAATTTCAAGAAGTTAATTACAAAATATAGGACAAACAAGTGACATTATCATGTTGGTACTTACACTACTTACGTATGGCAGTTGTAGGTACTAACTTCAATTTCAGCGTAGCCTGGAGACGGGTAAACTTTTAATAGGCATATTTCGTTAAAAGTTTTTAATTACCTAACGAATTCTCGGTAAATTGAAAAGCCTTTTTGATGTAAATACCTCGTGCTTACGCATGTACTTATAGAACATTATTTTGAACATGAAATGTTTAATTATCGTGTTTTATTTTCAAGTTTTCCTCGTAGGTAGGTATATCTGATATGTTATGTATGATCGGCTTAGAATAGCATCACCCCATTTCATTCACGCGCGGATCGTAAGAGGTACTCGAGAGTTTCATGTGTAAAACAATTTTAGGCGAGAGGCTGACAACCTGTCACTAAAGTAATACTCGATATTTTCTTGTATTACTTTATCTCAAATATTTGTCAAACGTGGCGATAGCGACCGTACTTTTACGGCCGGTAACGCTCTGCCTACTCCGCTAGGGATAAAGGCGTGATATGTGATTGTATGTATATTGACCCTTTGTCAGAAACCGTTAGTTTACAAGGTAATTCATATATCGGTACCTGTTTCGTCATTTACACCTGTGATATTACTTTTGTCACTTTTATAATGCAAGTTATTATTTATATATGTACATACTTCATCAGGTCGTTGGACGACTCGGTGTCCCACACGAATTGAGAGAGAGACTTCAGCAATTTTAAGATTTGCTTATTGGTTATGTTGGCCGCGTGGTGCCGGCTCAGTATAGCACCACTCCACAAATTTTTCGGGGGTAAGGGATCACTGTGCTATTCAACAATTTCATTATGTAGGTATATGATCTATGTATTTCCCGAATTAAAATAACTCTCAAATATTTGCCAAGAAGTGCATAAAAACCGTTTACATTCTGCGGTCACCACAAGAGAGAGAGAGGCGTGATGTGTCTGTTGCTTATTAATGTGTAATCATCATCATCACTTATATGGTGGCATGTGTGAGGCAAATAATCTGTCATCGCCAGGAACTTTACTATTAGAGTAGGTGTGGGCAAAATGTCTTTCTTTCTTTTTATTCGTGTGAGACACTGAATAGTCAACGACCCGATGAACCCTGGTGTCAAAGTTTTTCAACCGCCTACTACCAGTAATAGGCCTCTGACATGGTTGTGTAACGACCGCCGTCTGAGTAATCATAGATAGCAACCGGGACCGACGACGGCTTAACGTGCCCTCTGAAGTACGGAACTATCTCTGTTCAGCCTGCAATGTCCTAACTAGACCGGGAACAAATTCACAAAGTGATAATTAATAATATCAACTTTACGAGTGTCCCGCCGAGAATCGAACCCGGAAACTTTGCGTCGCAGGGAGTCGCACTACCACTGCGCCACATCGGCCGTCGCGCATTCTTTTTCCGCACAGAATCTCCTCAACATCAAAACGTCGTTTGACATAAAATTCTAAGACTATTTATACTCTGTGACTTATTATGTTACTTACCAGGGTTCATCGGGTCGTTGAACGACTCGGTGTCCCACACGAAAAGAGAGAGAGAGAGCAATGGGCTGTTTTAGTTCATTATCCCGCTGGTCACCTTTTGTGGCATGGGCTCTTTTTCACATATGGTGGCATGCACGAGGCAAGGTAGCCTCGGCGATGATGTGTACGCGTCTGCGCGTGCGTCGCTGCATGACGAGACCGTTAGAGTCACTGACCAGCTAGACGCATCATCTGATCGATTACGTACCCACATTCCAAATTAACTTGGCAACACGTTCAGCCTCTTTTTATACCAACCTACATGGTTATACCTCTGATTGTTTATAAGGTGGTTTGAGAACACCGCACGATATTACAGTGTTTTGCCGGATTCGAGTTTATGAAGTCCTCTACAAAACCGGATATCCTGACACACGTCGTATTCAATTGCGGCGCTCACGGGTATTCATTCACATTCACTTGGATTGTCACGAACCGCAAAATCGTCCGGTACGTTTGCAAACCATCTAAATATACAGTCAGTTCCTCGCTGTATGGAGAGCTGTATAAATTCCTGAGTCGGTTCACTCTCGCAATTGAAGTCTCTCGGATTCTAATCAAATTAAAATTATTTTAATCCCGAGCTATATTCTCTGTTAAAATTATTATTTTATTTTCCTAGAAACCGATTAAGAATTTCTGGACACCAGAGTGTCTTTAAAGTGATTTGAAGCTGAAGGCAGCTTTTTGTATCTATTAACAGTTTTTAAAATGATTTTAAGACTCTAAAAATTAAAAAAAAATTACTTCGTTTATTAGGTAAGGAGTTCATTTCGGGTATGCAAACGAAACTTTGTCCGATCATACAGAAATTTAGCAAAGTACCTATACTATTTATATACCTTTTTAGTACCTACCCTACACCCATGAGTCATGACTAATTTGTGAAAACTTGTTATTGCAAATATCACAAATATTTTAGATTTTTTTATTATCTTTTCAAATAGTGTATCTATTTTATGTCATTTTTCTAGATTCATGTATCAAACTTAACTTAAGCAACGTACTAGCATACTTTGTACTATTTTTACAACATAATACCTATTTTACAATGGAATTAAATGTCATAGTTCCTATTTAAAAATCTCGTTTCGACTGCTATTAAAAACAACTTGTGATTTTCCCAATAGGAAATAGGATGCTAAAATGTTGTATCTCAGAAGGTAATCTTGTTGTTCTTAGATGGATCTAATAAGACTGAACTTAAGGTTGATATTAAAGTTGGTCAGGTGTAAGTGAGTGGGGGGCGAGTCATTGTCATGGCACTTGCGTGAGCGCAGTCAGCCGCGGGACCCGGCGCGAACCGCGCGCCGCCATCTTGGATTTTATCAGATTCACGTCTACCGTACCGGGCCAGTGCACATTGTCAGCTGCTTCCAAAAGTGTTCCAAGTTTGAAATTGTTGTGACTGCATGCTATTCAGACGGATGGCTGCAAAACAGTTTTGTTAAAGTGTAACTTCCAAAAGGATTATTCTATAAACAGATACATACAGGAAATTGTAGAGTTAAAGATACCTTTATCTATACTTTCTAAATTAAATTGATTTATCGAACCATTGGTGGCAAATTAGATGACTAAGCAGTTGCACGCTTTCTGGCTTTGTACGTAAGTACTTTCTCTAGCACTTTTAACTTCGATCATTAAATAAAGAGTCATACCTAAAGTCTGCTGTAGACTATATTGAAATGTGTGAAAAATATTTTCTATCTACTTGTTAAATAACTATCAACTTACGTCACAAGCAAATTACTCATTAAACAAAATTTTTTCACACCATGTTACCTAAAAGTGGAAACCGGTTTGTGAGAATGCTATAAATATGCGATAAAAACTTTGTCCGAATATCAACTATTGAAACACCAAACAATATAAGTAGGTACTAGATACCTACTGTTCGACGCACATATCACGCACGACACTAAATTAGTATTATGATGAAAGAAATATGAATGTAGGTACCTAAGAGACTAAGCCAAATAAGACAATAACAATAAAAGAAATGTAGAAACTTATCCATATCTAATTTGTGTATGTACAACATTAGATGTGTTTAACTGTACTTCGCATTATGAATAGAAAAAAAAAGTTTAATTGCCTTATTTTTTACCGCTTTATGTTATGCTGACGTCACGGCATTGAAGCGCAATAATTACGGAATCATCTTGCTTTGTAGTAGGCGATTAAATAATCATTGCTCAAGACATACCTAGTATCAAAGTTTATAAGGTGAAAATTTACTAGTGACCGATAGCGAAAACTCAAGACAGGTGTTACGGAGAAATTTTCCCCAAGGAACATAGGAATATTCGCTGATCGGAAATTTTGTATGCGAGGTTCAAATAGTATTTTTATTGACCCATGTTTCTTTTTCGAAAGTGTTTGCTAATCACCAGCCCATTTTGAGATTTCGCTATCGGTCACTTGTAAAATTTCACTCTATAATCTTACAAGGGGACTCACTATTCATAAATTTTACAAAGATTGATATCAAGCTTGCATCGATGAGGCTGAGTTTCAATGATCTGATATTTTTTAGTTTTTACCACGATACATACATACACATATCACGCCTATAATCCTTTGCGGGGCAGAGCGTAAACGGCCGCAAAAACAGACATTTACGCCACCTTTGACAAATATTTGAGGGTCATTCGGGAAATTGTGTATCGTCATAGTGACAGGTTGTCAGCCCATCGCCTAAAATTGCAATACACACCCTCGAGTCCCTAAGTCGCCTCTTACAACTCCCACGGGAAGGAAATGGGTTGATGCTACTCCAAGCCGGCATCACACGTCACTTATAATAAAATATATTACAAAACCTACCTACAAGTATCTTTGGTCTTTTCTCCTACTGATCATTAAACGAATTACCGTATATCAATCAATCACGACAACGTTAATTAATCCACAATGTGTTAGTCATTAACTCATTACTTATAGATTAAAGAAAATATGTATTTAAGTATCTCCATATCAGATGTAGTAACTGGTCTATTTACATTAGTAATTACAGACCAGTAATTTTTATAAAAAGGAATGACATATCAGGCTTTAGAAGTATGTATTGATACAGTATGTGAAGTAAGTCACTTAAGTACCTATAAGTTAATATTTATTTTTATACTTAGCTAACTAAAGACATAAACGAGTCATATTGTACCAGTTTATGTACCTTCGCAGTGAACAGACACAATAAGTTATTGATATAAGAAGTGGAGAAGTGCTTAACATAAATAGAGATACGAAACTATATGACTTATTATATTTTACCTCTGGAATAGTATAAACCTACTACACACATACATACACACATCACACCTATAGTCCCTTGCGGGGTAGGCAGAGCGTAAACGGCCGCAAAAACGGACATTTACGCCACGTCTGACAAATATTTGAGAGTCATTCAGAAAGTTGTGTATCGCCATAATGACAGGTTGTCAGCCCATTGAATTAAATAGACACCCTCGAGTCCCTTAGTCGCGTCTTACGACGCAGATCGGAATTCAAAATTTCCTTTTGTCTGACAGACGCATGAAATACGGTGCAATAAAAATAAGCAGTTACGGACAACAAGTGGGAGAACCGCCTTATTATGAAAGTACCTACCTATTAATAGCATATTATTGGGGTATATAATAGAGTATTATTGATTGATAGAGTTATAAATAATGCAATAAAACATTATTTTCTCATAAGTTTCATAACATGAAGTAGTAAGATAATGTTTCTCTCACCGGGCTATCAAAGTAAGTCACTGATGAAATAGGTATTCAAGTTCGTACAATTTCGTCTGAACATGTATCCACTAAAATAAAAATTACGGCTCAACAAGTCTACAATCTCTGCGAATACTAGAATCGGCATGATCATTGTTTAGTTTTCTGTCAAATACACATTTGCAATAGATTTACCGCGCTAAGAGAAAGCTTCGCGTTATGGTCGGCACGGTTTGACGCTAGTGATCAAGTAGTACACTCTCGAAACGGGCAACTCCTCACTTATTCTGAACACGACGCGGTTTTACAAATCCCAGTTTCGAGCTGCCGAGTTCCAACTTGTTTCTGCAAACTTAACATTTTTATCCTAACTTTTTTGTATTGTGTTCAATCTTCTAAATAAAAGTCAAAACCAAGACCTTTGGACCATCAAGTGTTACAAATTGTATCTTTATTTGATTAATATTATTTGTATGGCAATAACGGTAAATCAGGACTAATGACGTTTCTGAAGGAAGCCTTCGTCCAGCAAAGGACCATGCTATGATGTGATGTAATGCGTATTTATACTTGTACCTATACTGAGCTGACTGAGGAAAGGTCACAAATAAGGTTTTGGCGCGCGTGTTAAGTCTATTTTGTAGAAAGGACCTTTTGTATGCAATAGATAATATCTCAATCAGTAGTTTTATGTTATAAATTATCATTTAATAACCACTTCTCTACACGAATATTTATTGTACTTGTTTATGCCATTATGGCGGTTCTTCCACGATGGACGTTTTTTTGACATATACGAAAATACAAAACAAAAAAAGAATAACTTGGCACACTGTAACGCATGCAAATTGACCAATGTGTTTAACAGACGCATTCGTCAGTTCGTAATAGTGTGGGATTCACCTAATTTGTGCACCTGCCTGTTTGGTTAAACTTATAATACCTAATATTTTCTTGAGTTTGCACAACTATTACTTGCCCGTGGTCACGGATGACATCATCCACCATGATGGTCATCCGTGACCACGGGCTCTGTAAAGAGCTCGAAACGTAGGAATTGTAAAATACAAAATAAACACAACTTAAATCCGTTTAAAATTGTTTTATTGTGATTATAATACCTACTTATTTAAATCACAGCATTTGGTGGCAACGGGCAAGAAGAAGCTGAAAAAGATATTTTATTTTCAGAACCTATTTATTTAAAGAATATTTAAGAAGGAGGTAAAATAATTATTTAGGAAGTAGTTTAGTATATAATTAATATTATGAGCTTTCATATCGACTGACATTTTATCAAAAGTCAAAGCAAAAACGCTTTCAATATACCTACTGTGGTTCATTTTACACAGTGCTATTTTATTTCCATAAACGAAAATTTTCATTAACGCTCTGAGTAATAATTTATACTTTGCGTTCAAAGGTGCTTATTTCAAAATGCTTTGATTAAAAAGGACTAAAGTAAATAACATAGAACTTAACTCCTAGTATACTCACTGTTTTTTTGTAGGTTTTGAACTTTAGGTAATGAGAGTAAGGTTAAAAATTTACGGGTACACATGCAGTACCGTGGAAAATGAGGCCTTAAATTGGGTCTAAGTGGTCCCAGACAGTAATTTAATTTAACGCAAACCAGAAATATTGACAAGTGTTCCAACACGCAATCTTGAAGATAAACAAATACCTATTACATAAAATTACTGTAAAGGACTTCAGCGCACAATACAGACTCGTATACAACCTCTGATTTTGACACTGAAAGAATAATGACGGATGGGAAAGTTAAAACTCCTCTTTAAAATTTTAGGATAGTGTGTCTTCGCCTCGATATTGTTCTTTCGTAGTGAAGACTAACTAAGAACTGGAAAGGAACTAGTAGAGTAACGCATTTGCTAGAATTGGCAGCATTACCTGTTTTGTGCAGGGTGTAATTATGATTTCAGTTGACAGCTGCGTCAGCAACAGCGTGCACTTAAAAACTGTCTGTCATTATGTGCAATTAACTGACAATTATTGCTCAAACGCGTCCAATAACGAATTAATCGTATTACAGTTTTAAACGGCTTTGCGGTCGGTTATATTTTAATAAAATGCGTGTTTATTTTCGAAAGTGTAATTGCCGACGCAATCCTATTTAACGTCGTTCGAACGCGATTCGAGCAGTTTTCATTTCAGTTGCAAATCGAAAATGAAATTGTATCCGATTTGAAGACTACATCCATTCGCTACCAATTAAAGTTTACAGCAGGGTGGGGCTTACCTGTGGAAGAATCATTGATAGAATTTTTATTTGTAGCAATAAATATGACATCAAAGTTTTTCCTCCCAAGTCGTTATATATCATGCCGTACCCTTTAATTTATTTGTTAGCTGTAAGATAGGTAGAACTGTTTGTAAATAAATAATTGATTTATTTGCTCCAGGCTTTCAATTGTATTTTCGATCAGTTAGCAAGAAATAAAATGTTTTCGTCGCGTAAAATTATATTTTGATTACTTTGATACCTACTTAATTATATTTCGTTATTTTATCAATTCTGCAAATGCCACAAGGTATTTATAATTTTGCCAATACCATTGTAGGTACGAACCTGAAACATCATAATTTTTAAAACTTGCAAAATTGCACAACAATTTCCAACCCTGGTGCAACTTTACGAGTTCTTAAAAATTGTATACTCAACACGTTGAAGTGTTTTAAAATTTAGTTCTAAAACATCATAGAATTTTTAATCGTCGTTTTGTAAAATTTTCTTAATTTCGTGATTTACTAAAAGTGCAATTTTGTTGAAATTTGGTTAAAGGTACAAACGGATAGAATTTCTGATAATTCCAATGTTGGTACTGGCACCGGTGTGTTACTTCGCAGAACTTGTAAGAAAATGTCAGCTACCTACGTTACAAAATCTTTGATGTCATATTCATACCATTTGCAATTTGTGATTGAATATTTTAGAGGCAGCTGAACCCGTAGCAGACATGTTGTTTACATCCCCGCAGTACTAATTTACATTAAATCTGTTGTTTTAGAAACCGCCTTCAAAGGAGCTACGAGAGTGACAACCCGCAGTGATGTGAAGTGAACAACATATTAATGAAGTGAAGTGATATGAGTGAAAATTGTGACTTCCGATCTCCTGTTCCAATGAAGCGGCACAGATATAGGATAATATTCACACCCGTGCAGTGAAACAGCGACGATGTTAGACAAAGTTATCTGGGCTTTGACAGGATGTTTAGCTTTAGGTAAGTTTTCCATTGTACAATTCAATAATACTCGCTATCCATACTACTAGTTACAAGGTAATATTTGATAAAGTGCAAATGTTTTGAGGGTGAGCGCTAAAATTTTTACGAGCTGCGGTAGCCCGGATGGAAGAGGCGTCGCCACTAGTAATGCGAAAGTCGCAGGTCCAAATCCTGCCCGCGCTTGAAAATTTTGCAAGTTTTCATAAATGGTATACCCAACACGGGAAGTGTTTTAAAATTTGGTATTCACTCGTGAAATTATCAATGCTTGTTATAAGAAAGAAAAAAATAATAGTCCTCTAGCTAAAAATGTACGAGAGTTCGAAATTCGAGTATGTATGAGAGGTAGAAATCATTTAAACATATTAAAAAAATACAATGAAAAGTTGTTCAGTTTCACGAGTAGAACTCACCTTTAAAATATTTGTACTTAATTATATGTAATGTAACCTTTTAAAAGTAGTATAACCAGTTTAAGTTGATCCTTTAAATGGCTAACATGCATTGCTACCGATACACTTACTCGTTAAAATATATTATAACGTCAGATGAAAATGTTCTAGGTTCAATAGAAAAAACAATTTTGATTATATCTGGGAGTTTGTGTGTGTATGTATGTATGTTTGTTACCTCTTCACGCTCAAACTTCTTGACCGATTTGGATGAAATTTGAATCACAGGTAGAATATAACCTGCAATAACACATAGGCCACTTTTCACCGCAGGAAAACAACTATTACCACGGGAAAATGAGTGGCAACGGGTGAAACCGCTGGACGGAAATCAAGTAATTTATAATCTCTTGTCATAATTTGTTTCAGGTAGAAGAAGTACCTATGTAGGTTTTTTTTTAAAGCCGGTGCTACGCGCTACGGCGTAACACGAATTAACAGCCAATGTGTTAACAATGCCTTAGGCTGCATTACTCTTAGTTGTTATCATACGTATTTAATGGCCCAATACATACATAAATACATACATCAGCCTATTGCAGTCCACTGCCTCCCCCAGAGTACGCCAATACAATCGAGCCTTAAAAAACAATAATTAAGGGCTTCATTTTATTCCACGACGGGTTGAGTTCATGGGATTACTGAGTATAAATGGAGCCGGATTGGATTTGCATACATACATACATATTTTACGCATTTATATACGTAAGCGTCCGCAATAACGGACATTTAAGCCACGTCTGACAAACATTTGAGGGTCATTTAGAAAATTGTGTATCACCATAGTGACAGGTTGTCAGGTGACCCTCGAGTACCTTTGTCGCCTCTTACGACACCCACCGGAAAGAAATGTGGTGATGTTATTCTAAGCCGGCATCACACAGCATTCTAAGGATTTGCATAATTTTCCTTTTACCCGTAAGTAACGTAAAATGCGGCAGGGAAGTAAATGCACCACCATCACTTATTATTATTATATTTTTTTATTAATAATGGGTTTGCTCTTGACTCTAGTCCAGGTCATAGGACAGAGACAAGTCTAAGATGGAGCGAGCTCACCCAGAAGAAGCCTGTTCACTCTTAGGTACTTTGAAGAGATTAGGGTTGTATGCGTTTGGAAACACAGACGCAGGTAGTGAGTTCCACTCTTTAGCAGTGCGCATAATAAATGATGACTGGAAGCGCTTAGTCCGAATTGGTGGATTATAATACAAAGGCGAAGCCCCATAGTCCAGCAGTGGACTGCTCTGTATTTATTTGCTGTGAAACTGACTCATGTGATGTGAAACCCTCCTTTGTAATTCCACGCCCGAGCTTTGACCAAACTTTGATCAAACTTCATGTCCAGTATCCTATTCTAACTAGGAAACGGCCGATGTGGCGCAGTGGTAGTGCGACTGCCTGCGACGCAAAGGTTCCGGGTTCGATTCTCGGTGGGACACTCACAAAGTTGATATTTATCTATTTGTGAATTTGTTCCCGGTCTGGTTAGGACATTGCAGGGTGAACCAACTGATTGTCCGAAAAGAAATGGTTCCGTGCTTCGGAGGGCACGTTAAGCCGTCGGTCCCGGTTGCTGTCTATGATTGTTTAGACGGCGGTCGTAACACAACCATGTCAGAGGCCTACTAGTGGTAGTAGGCGGTTGAAAAACTCTGACACCAGGGTTTATCGGGTCGTTGGACGACTCGGTGTCCCACACGAAAAGAGAGACTAGGAAACAAATTGACCTGTCCTTTGCAGGAAAATGTACAAATCATAATAACATTTATTATTTAAAAAGTTCCTTTGAGTATTAGGTAGAGATTATAGAAAATGTCGTAGAAAATTCTAAGTTTGTAATCCGATTATGACGACGAATGAAAACTTTCAGCAAGTCTAATGCATTTTTATAAGAGCATTAGCAGAATAATATTTTATAGAACTAAAATATTAATATGATAAAAAGCACTCGAATACTTAATCCTTAAAATAACATAAAATGTAATGCAAGACGTAAGCGTAAAAGGCTTTAAGACACTAATTCCATTTATCCGTCTTTTGCTAAGTCATAAAATGTGATTAAGTGTCAAATGACATAAAAGCAAATTGCAAGAGTTTAGTTGATGAATTAACTCATAAAAAGGGTCCCTTTTCTCAAAACTATTAATTCTCTAAATGTTTTAACAAATTACCCCATAAAGAGTAATTTAAAAAAAATATTACTAGTTCATGCTGAAACTGACCGCTAGCTACGGTCAGATTAATTTAATCTTTGCATACTGTAAAATAAGTTTACTACAAGTAACATAGGATTTCAAGCAGAAAGAATCACGTTGCTTATATCAAGCATAGTAATTATTATTTATTTTATTTTATTTTGATGGGAAAACCAACAGCGAACATAACAAAGTACTTTAAAACTATAGAAACAAACTGTCAATTATAGGTTTCCACAGATAGGAATTATAATGGGTGTACATTATTCGAATCCAAATCTCAGATATTTATGGTCTAGAAAATTTTCATAGGCTCATGTGATTCTCTCATGTAAATACATTTCCGACCTCATACTTCGTACTTACCAACTGCCTGGAACTATGTCTGTGTCATCTAGTGAAGTGCCAACCATTTACCTGCGTTGCTAGGTATAGTTACATACAACGCATAGCAACTAAGCTCTCGTGAAACCTGTGCTCCTGGTACGAGTAGCGCACAGAATCCCACATGATTGTGACGTCCTGCGGGTTCAAAGAACAGTCTTGAGAGAAATTGTATTTTTTCATTAAAACTGAAAATCTAAAACATATGAATAAATTCAAACACTAACCTGAAAACGCCTTTACATGTTTCAAAAATTGCCTACGATTTAATGATGCAATTTTAGTTAAACATGAAATAAAATAGTGTTGATTATTAAAACATTCTGTTTGCAACTACAGCTGGTGCAACCCAGCTGAAACATTCTTTTTTGTGTGGGACACCGAGTTGTCTAATGAGCCGATGAACCCTGAAATCCAGGTAAATCGCTTGTATATGTCACCGTAAAATTAAAAACAACGCCAGATCATAAAGTATCTCGCCAGATTACAATCCGTGTGTATGTTTTGAAATATATCAACGGATTGTCATTTAAAGTGACTACGAAGAAATTTACTCGATAGACACGGTTAAGAAACCAGCATTTAGTTAGTTTCCAAAAAACATAAAACTATTCTATATTTATGGAATCAATCAATTAAACTTGAATCAATCAATCAATATATATTATATATGTGTTTTATTTACAAAAAAAGGTATTTAAGTATTAATATCAGCTATCTAGTTATCATAGTACAAGCATTGCTTAGTTTGGGGCTAGGTGGCACTGTATGAATTGTCCAGGATATTTATTTACTCAGAGAAAATAAATTTGATTAATAAATGAATTGCTTGTTGTTAGCATTATTATTTTTTTATCTCTAAAAGTAATATTTGTAAACAATGTAAATCACTTAAATCCTACTCACAAGAAATATCTAAACACAGTACTAGCAGACAGGTTAAGAACCCATGAATCGTTCCACGCTGAGACCCTTGAGAGAGCATTAGATTCCTCGGCGGCATTAGACGATCTTAGAAACTACTAGGACTTTATAAGAGCTTAGAGGTCTGCAGAACCCAGTTCCCGTATATGGGACGCCTATCCTGAGACCAGTGCATGTTTGAATGGGTGCACACATGCTTGTGCAGGTTTCTATCCCTATACCTGTCTCGGTCAGACGCGAAGGATTACAATCCGAAAAGTAGGATAGGCGCTGGTCTAGTCAAGGGAATATTTTCTGTGTACTATTTCTATGCCTACTGGTGTCGATGGTGGTAAAGCTGAGCCGTTTGTAAAAGACCACACGCTCTACATTTCAAGTGTTAACAGATCACTCAGTGTAATTAGGAAGTTTACCTATAGAAAATTGTATTATCTGTCTAAGTTCAGTTTCTATTTAATTAATCAATACTGGAAATATACATTGGACTCGCTACGAATCCACCTCATTGCGTTAAATTTTCTGTGAATTGTATTTACGAACCTACGTAAATATTCCCCTAAAAGATAAGACGGATTTTACGTAAAATATATTTTACCTTACTCGTTAACTATTTTGTTCATGAAAAACATGAAAGTAAATAGATGCAAAACTCAATGCAAACAGAAAATTTCTCTCAGAGCGGCGGCGTAACGGAGCAAAGTACCCAAGATGCTGGCTGGCAAATATTTCCTTTCGAATTGCCAAACTGATACTGAATTATTCTATGAGCGAAAAAACAGCCAACCCTCGGGTAACGCAAAGACTCGATACGCCGTGCCGAAATGTTTTTTTATAATTTCTTACTCGTGTATACTTATTTCAGTGACGTTTTCAGTAAATAACAAATAACTCTACCGCATTTCTAGATATTGAGTAGGTATTCCAAACTTGTCAAGACACAACACACAACTGCAACGTTATAAAAGTGTAACTGTCACCGATATTATGAAGTTCAATAACACCATGGGTATCTTCTCTTAATAAGAAGTCACAAACACATATGTCGAACATGCGACCTTAGTGATAATGATAACTGTTACAAGAATATTTATTCGGATTTTGTGCCAAGAATACTGGGATTAAAATTGAAAATGGCTTGTCCGCCTACATTTCTAGGTACGTGACTTTACGAATAGAATTCCCACAGGCATACGAGCAGTTTCCAGCTCAAACCCGTCAAACTACGATAGCTTTTCCCTTGCCGAACACCTCTTCGGTTTTCTGGTCGCCTAGTACTCGAAGGTGCACACACGTCCCACGGCCGCCTCTCGTTCTCATGCTGTTTATCAAGGTCACATCACATGCAGCTATTTTCACCCCTCCCTCTCACACACACGCGTTTTCCATGCACGCAAGGTGATAACACCGGTTTTGTAGGCTCTACTGCAAAGTCTAGACCGTGCGTAAATTGAACTTTCTTACGGACACGACACGCTACCTCATTTTGATAAAATATAGATATATATAGGTACAGTGAGAGTAGGACACGAATTCACGATACAACAATGTGTAAAAATGCTTTCACAGTGTAAATAGCATAATAAAGATTACTTTAATTGTATGTTTTTAAAAGTTAGCACGACAACATAAAACTTTATTGTGACTACACACCTAACATAATTAAGTTTTTAGATAGATACCTACCTAATACACATCTAAAATAAATAGCTTTTTCATCATACCAATATTAAAAAAGCTGCCACTCTGGATGTAATGTAATTTCACGATTTATTTTGAATTCCTTTAGCCCACAAGTTTCAAGATCAGTAAGACCATAGGGTTTAGGATTGAAACCTTGGATAAGTCTCGAAATCAAATTCAAAACGATCTGGAGCAGACCACTTTTGGCTCACAATCAAGTCTTAGGTACCCACAAAACTAGTTAGTAGGTCTCATTCATTTGTCGTCTGTCAGAGTCAGTTTAAGTCTGGAACCTACTTTACAGAGGTTTTACAAAGTCGGGGTATTTTAGGATTAATTGGGTCTACCATTTAGAAATAATAAAAGTCCGAGCTTGTGGTACACGTTTCCCATCAGGATATTTAAACCAACATGTTCTCAATCTAGGGATTTTAGTATAATAAAAGTTTTTTTACGGATTTCAGTTGTGTTTATTTTGGATTTTACAATCTAAACGTTTCGAGCTCTTTACAAAACTCGTGGTAGGTCACGGATGGCTAACGTGTTAGAAACAGATGGCGGTAAAACAAAAATAATTTAAATCTTTATAAGGCAATGGGAAGAAATATTTATAAGGAATTTCGTCCTCGACATGCAAAAAAGAAGAAGAATGGGAAGAATGTTCCCACCTAAATTTGAACCTTAACTACCCGCAATAGATTTCAAAACCAATATAAAAAATTTACATGCTCTGCCCGTTAAAGGGTAATCCTAAATGATGACGTTAGACGTTAACGTCTAGTCATCCGTGAAAACGAACTCTGTAAAGAGCTTTTCACGTAGGAATTGTATATTAATAATTTGACTTTGCCCTGCAGCACGGAATAAATAATAGTCAAACTAAACAGCCTTATTAATATATTATTACCTTTGCTTATACTGTAATTTTCTGATTCGTGAAATAATCATAAAGTAAAGAAAAAAATTAAAAATCGTTAACATAAATTTTTTATTATACATGATCATAATATTCTTACACCAAAACTTAAAACTTAACGTTACAGTTATAACAAAAACATTATTTTATTGAAGTTTTTCCAACCAAATAAGAGGCCAAGGTTTCGTTAGAATGCCAGGATCAAAACTGTACTGATTGTATTAAGGGGAAATGTTTTTAGAAACTAAATAATAGCGAACAAAAAAATTATTGCGTAGAGCCGAGTTTCCCATACTGTGTGCTGTTGTTGGCGTGTGATGCCGGTTTAGAATAACATCACCCCAATACAACTCGTGGGCGCCGTAAAAAGCATCTGAGGGATTCATTTATCCAGGGAATGGGCAGCAGCATACCCTGTGACGGCAATATCTTGCACTGCGCTCGCGGGTCCGCCTGCCAAGCATGGTGGGTATGGCAATACCCCCCAACAGGGGGAGATACTTGGTAATGTAATGTATGTGCTGTTGTTTTTTTTTTATTAATGATGGGTTTGCTCTTGACTCTAGTCTAGGTCATAGGATAGAGACAGAGTCTAAGATGGAGCGAACTCACTCAGAAGAAGCCTGTTCACTCTTACTTTGATTAGGGTTGTATGCGTTTGGAAACACAGACGCAGGTAGTGAGTTCCACTCTTTAGCAGTGCGCATTATAAATGATGACTGGAAGCGCTTAGTCCGAAATGGTGGAAACCAGGTACGGATGGTATCCGACGGTGCGTCTGGATGTTTATCTCGGAATGTTCGGAATCCAAGCACGTACCTAACCTATCTGCGTAAAATACTGCCAATTTGTTCATCGGGAATTGGCAATACGCTTTCCAACAAAATATTGTAGATACATTGCCCATTTGATTGGTATCAACTCAATTTATTAAATACCAATCTATTTTATTTATGTACTAAACGTCTGACCAAGTGCGAGTTGTACTCATCCACCGAAGGTTTTGTTTGTAGGTTTAAATAAGATTTTTTGTTTTGAAAAGATAAATAAAATGGAATTTGCCCATTAAACTATCTTAAACTTATTATTATGAAAAAACTTGACATACAACTTGAATTTTATCAAATCTTCCGCCACTGCTGGATGGTGGATCTATTGAGACATACTTGTTACACTAGTTCTACCGGTGCAATAAAATGATGTCCCTCAATCTTTTGATGTTACTTGCCTAATTTTAAAGTCATCGGGAAGTTGCTTACTTGCATGCATCCTGAAATTTAGCTCTGTTCAAGGCTGAAACTTTTGTGACTTTCTACTGTACTCTTACTAATACTCCTGTCGTGTGGGCTACCAAATCGACAAACAACCCGATGAACCTTCCTATTGGATCAATCAATAAACAAATCAATAACGTGTTTTGTTAGGTTCCATTTTGTTTTTTGAAGTACGTAACCCTAAAAAGTGATTGGAAAACATTCTGCTGAAAATAAAATTAACGGAAATTATTCAAACTTATTACTAGGACCTACCGGATTTGATTAAAAAAGTTTCCATTTAATAAAGTCGTGTTTTATGAAAAGCTAAAAAAATTCTAGATACGAACATTCATAAAGCCTAATGTATTATAATTTATTTAGAATTTTATATCTTCAATATTAAATCCGTACAGGGTTGGTGTGAGCATGTACCTATTTAGATTAAGCTTTACTCAAGTTGGTAATTTTATTATTACATACTTAAAAACTCACAAAATATACGCTATTTAAAAACTGCACGCAACGTGAATTCGCATTTTATAATATAATAAACTAAATAACATTCCTATTTCAAGCTTGTCTTATGTTCCATCTCTGTCGCTCACAGACAATACGAAAAAAGACAAAAGACTGCTTGTCCAACGCAGTCCTCGCCACGAAAGAAGGAAAAATCAACCAATAGTATTTTTCTCATGTTGTGCCTTATGTCAAGCGCAATAGAGTGTTAAATTACGTGTAGATCTCTTTCGTAGCGCGGACTCTCCGCGACAATTTGGCCGCAGAGAAAGTACGCAGCGTATACGCAGCAGAAACCTCGCACTTTCACTTCAGATAACCTTGGATTACGGGCGGTATACGTAACGTTACATTATAACTTTTGTATTCTATTCACATTATTTCGTAACTTATTTAGGACGTTCGAATGTTTGTGTCGCGCCGTGAAATTAATAAGTTTTACTTGCATACCTTTGCCGTTAACATAATAATGTATTTACTTTCCCGTGGGAGTTGTAAGAGGCGACTAAGGGACTCGAGGGTGTGTATTGCAATTTTAGGCAATGGGCTGACAACCTTCCGAATGACCCTCAAACATTTGTCAGACGTGGTGTAAATGGCCGTTTTTTGCGGCTGTTTACGCTATGCTTACCCCGCAAGGGATTATAGGCGTGATATGAGTGTGTGTGTATGTGTGTGTATTTATCTAATCTTTGTACCTTTGCTAAAGCTAACTGCCGTGTGATTAACCTGGCATGCCCCGAGGCAGTGCCTTTATTTTTATTTTTTTATTCCTCCCGAGCCGGTTTTGTATTAGGACAATACAAAATTGTTATAAAAAAAGAAAATTATGTTATACAAATTTCTTTTTTTAACAATGACGGATCATGACGTCATTAATGATAAAATTATTCTACGTTGAATAAAGTAATTTCATTTTCAATTAATATGCTGAATGAGGTACGCTCCGGTGCGAGGATGATCTCGTAGGCGAGATTCTAGTTCGCGAGAAGGCGTCCTTGGTCCATGGGTATGGTTTCAACTGCGAATAGTATGAAAATATATATGTGTTTGAGCTCCGAGTATCTCACTTTTTTAGAGCAGCTGCGTATTTCGCTACGGAGCCTGCTTATAAGTATAAAATATGATAAACATAAAAATTATATAATAAAGTGAAAATCCGATATTAAAGTATTTCTAGTTTTAGAAAGTGCTTACAACATGTCACTATTGCGATACACAATTTTCCGAATGACCCTCAACTATTTGTCAGATGAGGTGTAAATGTAAGTTTTTTCGGCCGTCTACACTCTGCCTTCCTGCAAGGGATTATAGGCGTGATATTGACAGTTTTGGCCAGTTTGTGAGAGACGGGTCAGAATCTGTTGGTGTGTCTCAACTGACGCGCGTGTCGATCTCATTTCCGCGTGAATTCATACCAATTTTCCCACATATAGACCGCTGTCTGGAAAATAGCGAGATATGGAAGTATCATAATACCTTTTGACATAAAATTACACCTCACGGACTCGTTGTCAGCCACTCTTTTGCAATCGCTTTTAAACGCGAGTGAGATTTTAAACCAGGTTTATTTATTCAATTACAGCCATAAAATGATGAATAAATGTATGTTATTGTCGAAAATCTAACAGATAACATATACCTATCAGTTACACAATTTGACAAACTTTAGTCGATCGAAAAAAACTAAAGTAACATCTATTTGAAACATTTCTTCAGTATTATGTCTACAGTTGTAGTTAGTACAAAAAAAGATATGGTATAATTTGGATTCATACCTTATTATCTATCACGTATACGGACGAACGGCAGCAAAATACGATCGCTATCGCCACGTCTGACAAATATTTGAGAGCCATTTCAAAAGAATCATGAATAACTATAGTGACAGGTTGTCTGCGTGACAGGTGTGACAGCCTGTCACTTAAAAATGAAATACAAATGAAACCCTTGAGTCCCCTAGTCCCCTCGAAAGAAATAGGGTAATGCTATTCTAAACCGGCATCACACAACTGACCCAATGGACCTCCACAAGTATACAAAAATATGCAAAAAATATTTCACTTTGTAGGGGAGGTCCAATTTTTCCTTATTTAGTTTTTTTCCTTTCGTCTAACAAACACATGCCTTACGGTGCGTTAAAAATACACAAATGACGGACTACAAGAGGGAGAGCCGCCTTATTTCATCATTTCAAAAGATAGATACATTAAATTTTATATTAGCAGTCAGAAAGTTGTGTAACAAAGGATTAAATATCTAAGTTAACACTAAAGGTGCTTCCAAGCTGAAAACAACAGTGTACTCCGAAAGTGATTCATTTGAAGTATTTGGGATTTGCAAATACAAAACTATATTCTGTTATCGGGTAACAGTACAGGTTCAATAAATTATCTGCAGCTAAGAAAGCTCTATTAGATTTTAAAAATATGTTTAGATTCTCAGGAGTACGTTGAAATTTCTCCGGATAAGATTACCTAAGCTCGAAATTTAAACTGACACACCTCTGAACGGGGGTTTGGCGAAGCGAATGAACGAAAGACATTTAGTTGTCATCACATTAGCGATTTCTAAAGATTTGCCGCTTTGTCGGTTCTTATGTCGTAAATATAAACTTATTAAAGTATAATTTTATTGTGCAACATGATAAACAACCAAAAAATTTGATTACCAAAATATTTAATTAACAAACAACAGAAATATTTAATTTCGAGCTAAGGTTCGCTTATCCGAAGCACGCTGAACGTATCCATGAAAAACTAAACACATTTAAAAAATCTAATAGAGCTTTCTGAGCTGCAGATAATATATTGTACCTGTACTGTTAAGCCGTGTGATGCCGGCTTAGAATAGCATCACCCCATTTCTTTCCCTTGGGAGTTTTAAGAGGTGACTAAGGGACTCGAGGGTGTGAACTACAATTTTAGGCGATGGGCTGAGAACCTGTCACTATGGCGATTCACAATTTTCAGCATGACCTCAAATATTTGCCAGACGTGGCGTACATGACCGTTTGTTGCGGCTGTTTGCGCCCTGTCTTCCCCGCAAGGGATTATAGGCGTGATATATGTGTGTGTGTACCTATGTGCATGATAAATTATCTTATGCGGTTGCGGTGAACGGCCTCTAGAAAATTTTAGTTACGAGTTAAACAATATTTAAAACTTGATATTAGATAAACTTTTTGTACTTTATGTACTCTATCCTATGTACTTGATAGACAAGCCACAAATTCAATTCAACTCGATGCTTTTTAGAAGGTGTTTGAATAAGTGTATTTTGTAATTTGTATTTTTTGAAATATAAGATTCTTGGTTTGAACGGTTGTTCACACCACTTAAATTATCACTTATTAGTGGTGAAAATTGTGTTGCAAACAATCAATTAAGTGTTGTATTTTTCATTTATATAAAAATCAATAATTTTTCTTTAATTACTTTCTCTATTTTACACGGACAGAAAAACAGAAGACTTCATGCAAAGAGTTCAATGTTTTGAAATATATTTCGTCAGAATAGCACATCAACCTAATTCGTCGGTTGAGAATACGTTTGTGCCATACACCTTTTACTTTGTTTCGGGTATGAGCGAAATTAAACAAACTATTTAATTGCATAGAAAGAGAAAGTTTATGGTTTACATAAACTTACTTGTCAAAAAGGTACATAAGAATACTCATATTTTTAACATATTAGGCCCAGTAAAATTATGTTAAATACTGTTTTTTTAGCATTATTTCATTGCTATATCCATTTTTAATTAATGATTGCTAAATATCAAATGTATGATATGACACAATTACTCGGATAAAGCACAAAATATTCAATTAATTTTAAATGAATGGGTTCGATGACACACAAAGTAAACATTTATAACATACATGAATTACTAAATAATTAAAAATATTTTTTCATAATAATTTTTCGTAACCACTTTGGAGAACACGGGTGTGTACACACCCGTGTTCTCCAAAGCACACACACAGGAGAAATATAGTCGGTCCCGGCTTTAGACAACCATGTCAAAGGCCTACTAGAAGTAGGTGGTTGAAAAGTTCTGACACCGGGGTTTATCGGGTTGTTGGACGACTCGGTGTCCCACACGAAAGAAGAAGAAGAATCATAGTTTTTGACAAAATATACACGCTTCATGCTTTTCGTTTCGCCAAAATATTTTAAATTAATAAAATAATTATTATAGTTTATATTCTGTGGCCGTTAAATAACGTGAAAAGTATGATATGTTTAAATGCTAGTTATGTTTTTTTTATGATCTAGTTATGATCAAGCAAGATTTTTGATACTGTTTTTATGTTTGACATTTATTTACATAAAACATAATTCACTGATTTATTTAATATAGTTTCTAAACAACATGCTTAGCTGGTATTTTTTCAAGTAAAAAACATATTCACATTCACAGATGAGAAATGCAAAATTGTGCGGATTCCTGTGGTATTTTTTTAAGTATCTCCATTATCTTTCTCCAAACTGCTTTTATTGCAATTCAATTATCGATTAAGATTCGAAAGAAGATCGTTTAGTCAGATTTTTTATATTAAGATAAACGCAACGAGGAATAAACTTTGGTTCCCATATTCACCTGGGTAGTATGGGTGATTGATTATAAGGATATGGCACAAAATAGTACGCGTAATGTCGTTTGACACACGGTTACCGTGGGGTTTAGTATACGTTTGTGCTATATCCGGACATAGCACAACATTATGATTACAACTTATTTTACAGCACGGATATAGCACAAAATCAAAATAATTTTCTTAGTATAAAATAGGTATATTTAAAATTCGATTCGTGCTAAATATCTATTGTAATCTGTATTATTAAGTTACTCAAAAAAGCACATTTCTTAAAAATGGATATGGCACAAACGTATTCTCACCCGACGCTATCCAAGAGATCAACTTTAACTGGTTAACATTGAACTGTATGAAAAACCACTTTAAGGTGATCCATTAAACGGGTAGGTTGAGTGAAGTTAAGTTTAGGTCCTACAACCCGTGACAGTTTGTGGAAATGATTGGTCTCTGGGGCATTATTGTAACTGTCTAGCCCTTCGAAAATGTTGGCTTTTACAGGGCAACACTCTACAATTTATTACAATCCTGAAGAATAGAGATAAAACTTTCTCGATGATGAAAACAAGAGGTGCAATGTACTATTTCAAGCAAGAAAATGCTAGAAATCGTAGCAGGGCCCGGATTCTGCTGGATAAAAATCGTTTCAGTTGTGTGTAAATGGCCTGTACATATGGAAGTTTTATTTATTTTATATTCTTAGTCTTCTCTGCCGGAGAATACTGCGCGCCAGTCTGGCTGTATAGCACCCACACGGAGAAAATTGACGTCCAACTGCGGAAAATGATGCGCTGCATTACAGGCGCAATTAAATCTACTCCCATACAATGGCTACCAGCGCCAAGCCATAAACCTCCGCCAAACTTAAGAAGACAAGAAGACAAGCTCTGATACAATTGTTGTAGTTATTGGTAACTGAACTATAGGCGGATCTGACGCGCAAAGCACGTTTTTGCGGTATTTTGCAAAGAGAATATAATAGATGGTATTTTGCTAGATCAAGTTCTTTGACAAAAGAAGTCTAGAAATTCCCATTGAACCTCATTATGGTTTGTACGGTGGCTGTCATAAACCGCAGTATTATGGACCTACTTGTTTCCTGCCTTATACCGTGTCGTCACGAACCTAAGTAAATGGCAAGACTTGGCAAACGTTTTATATAGAAGAGCAGACGTAAGTGAAAATTTATGACGCAGACCAGACGGAACCAACCGCTTGTTCATGATGTGTGAACACTAAAGTTGATTAGAATGGAACATGGTTATGACCAGACTAAGAAGAAAGTAGATTAAAGGGAAATTGTTATTTTAGTCAAGATAATCACATTTATATACACAAAATTAGCCTATTGCAGCCCACTGTTGGACGTGGGCTTCCCCCAGGGTACGCCATAGGGCACGATCTCTCGTATTTGCTATCCAGTCTCTACCATTATATATATATTTATGGTACTAGCTGTTACCCGCGGCGTTGCCCGCATTAGTGGTGATAAAAACTATCCTATGTGTTAATTCATGTTACCTTCTATATGTGTGCCAAATTTCATTACAATCGGTTCAGTAGCTTTTGCGTGAAGAAGTAACAAACGAACATACAAACTTTCTCATTTATAATATAAATAGGGTAAGTATTTTCAGCAACTCCTTGAATGAGCCATTAACGATTTAACTTAAGCTATTTTTTTTCTAATTTCAGCATTGTCACAACAAGAGCTAAGCCTGCCAGGGATATTCCGTGTGGACCGAAACTGGGTGGCGTACCCGACGGCCCCCATCGGCACGGTGGTGGCCAGGGTCTACCCGGAGAAGAATAGGGGCCCCGTCACTTACGAGCTGGAGACCAGTGGGCCCCCCGTACCCTTCGCCATCGACCGCCACACTGGCGTGGTCACCGTCAATGACACGCTTTTAGACAAGGTGAGAGTACCTATAGAGCTGAGTCCTATTCGTACCATTGTATTATCAGCAGCACATCATCATCATCTATCCCTTAAGGAATCGAATTATACTGTTTATTCTTAGAAAATTTATAAATAACCAGTATAAGTTGATATCTTAAATGGGTACGTTGATATGCCTCCAATTTACAATTATGCACTTTTTATTTTCAGTATTTGTTCTAGAAGAACACAATGACCAATACAATCAGACAGAAATCGGGCAAGACCAAATAGTTTTCCCATTTTCATGCGTACAGTTAACATTTCACATGGGTCATTTTATACTTTAATGGATAATCAGGTGTTCACCAAGGACATTAACACAGTCTGCAATCCTACTTAAAAAGAATAAAATCAAAAACTGATCATCTCCAGTCGAGAGTCGAACTCTGGACTTTTCTTTTGTAAGCTTAACGTCGAGACTGCAGTGCTAGTCGTGAAAACAGTCAATAGTATAAAATAATCAAGCTACTCATAGTATGTCTAATTATTATCAACATTAAGTATTATATACGGCAGCGGGACATCTACTGTACATAGGCCTCCGCGGTTGCCTATAGATCAATACTTCAACTTCTCGTCCAAGATTGTAGAGCCCATCAAATATAATTTTTGCACCTTTCCATTTTTGTTGCAGGAAAATCAAACATATTTCCTCTGGGTGAAAACTGGCGGTAGTGATACGTTGATACCACAAAAAATAGAAGTATTTGCTACCATCGGAGATGCAGCAGGGGGGCCACTTAAACCACCTAAACTTCCAAACCTCCCCTGGAACACAAATAACACCTTTCCAGGGTTTCCAAATTCAGGGTTTCCGAATTCAGGGTTTCCAAATATACCGCCACCAGACTTATTGCCTAAACCAAATAAACCTAGCACTAGCACTACCAAAGCAACACAAGCTCCTACCGAAGATAAAACAGTACCTGATACAGCATCAACAACCTCAAGTTCAATGCAAATGCAAACAAACAAACATGACGATATAGAGGAAGGCACGACTCAGCCACCTATTAAAGTGAATACAACGAGTGATCACAATGCAACAAACGACGTGCCGCTTACTGTGATACCGCTAGTTGCGATTGGAGGGCTCGTTGTAATTGTTGCTGTGGTAATACTTTTTGTATGGAAGAAGAACAGTACGCATAAATCAAAGAGCAAAAAAGATGACATGGTAAGTCTTCTATGCAATTTTCTAATCATTGGTTGAGGCACATTGTTTTTAACCTCCACAATCATCTCCATCATTTAACTCTTGGTTCTGTTTTCTGCCGTCACAAATACCATCATTCTTTGTCGATATGTTTAGGAATATTTCATTATTATCATGATTTATCATAATTCTAGTTTCAAAAAATTTACTTTACTTAGAGCGAAATATCTCGTGGTATTTTGTGGGATGACTATTGGGTTAGTTCCATCGAGACACATTTCCAACGGGACATATTCCTATCGGGACACAGGATTTCAAATTGAGACAGTAAAATCACAAAAAGATTCAAAAATGACAAATTTGGCTACTTTTAGGCGCCTTTAGTTACTGTACATTCGGCATCAATCCAGATTTTAGCACGTCGATAAAGGAACACTATGAAAAAGAGATTCACGTGCGACACTAATATTTTAAAGAGGAAATTTTTTATTTGTGTGTTTGTATGAAATCGATAAACTCCGTAACTATACTAGACCTCCAGTTCCTTGGAGAAAACTTTAAAATCGTTTTTCTAATCAATTTTTAAGCGAATTACAGAGAACAAGTCATTTTTAACATTAATGAAAATTATAAAATTGCTGGGATTTTTGATAAATAAATAAATAAATGATAAATGAATTTTGTTTGCAGTAAATATGGTTCACAATGGTTTTGCATTATGTAATTGTTTGATACAAATACTAGAATATCACAAAATTTATAAATGTCATAAAGGTCAATAATCAATTGCACCGTTTTATGCGCTTTAAAATCGATAGTGTATCCCTAGAAATTACTATATTCTATTTTTATATGATTAATCTGGTTAATTTTTTTTTGTATACTTTGTATTTACAGTCACAAATCGGGTAGCTCGAGGTTGCTCCAGATTATTTTACTTGTTTAAGCAACCGTTACATCATCATCATTATCTGCCTATTCTAACCGCCAAACTTGATGCACAAAATATCAATAATGAGTTCAAATTCGGAAAAGGAAACAAAACATTTGATAGATGAGACATTGATGATTCAGGTTCGATTGCTATAGTATTTAGGTAAATATTTGAGTCTGCTCTATGGCACAAGTTGTTTTGTATTATATGCCGCTGCTGTTGAAATAAAGGCATCCTTTGGCGAAACGAAGTTCGCGGGCACCTGTTAAAGTAGATAATAAAATAACACCCCAATATGATATGTATACATTTGAAATGTATGTATACATGTTCAAACCACCTTTCCATAGTACTAATTATGGTCAAAATGCCGTACTTTCTCGTATAGTTCGCACCTACAACGATATATTTCATAACATTGATCTCTTTATAGATTCAAAGCAAACATTTAAAAATAAAATTTCTGCACACATAATAGAACATACCACATGTTGAGATTAATGATTGTTTACGTCCCGGCTAGTAATACAATAGGTAGGATAGATGCATGACCTACTCAGATCGGATTTGTATTTTCTTATCCCGCTTTAGTGGGGACAGTAGCCACATACCTACCTGATTTTTAAATAACACTCAAGATTTTAAAATGGCCACCGTTGGGTTTTGATCCTTTTGCTTCTTCTTCCTTTATTAATAGGTATTAGGTACCAATATACCTACCTAGTAGTAAATATATAAGTACCAGTTAAAAGTTGCAGGTACCTATTTATAGTTAAACTGGACGCGGTAATGCTTGGATTAGGTGTTAAATTATGTTTTTGTTATATATTTATGTAATTTACTAGCAGCCCGCCCAGCGGTTTCACCCGCTGCTAACAATTTCCCCCCGGGAATTAGACAGTTTAATATAGCCTATGATCATCATCATCAGGGATAATGTAGGATTCTAAAAATCTTGACTTCAATTTGAAACAAATATCGTTTTCAGATGGTGGTGGCGTAAAGTTATATGCCGTGTGATTAACCTGGCCAGCCCCATGGCAGTGTCTATATTTCAATTTTTTTTATCCCGCCCGAGCCGGTTTTCTATTAGGTCATAGCAAAACTGTAATAAAAAAAAAGAAAATTGTGTGATACTAATTTCTTTTTTTAGAATGACGGTTCATAACGTCAATAAGTGATAATACTATCCTACATTGAATAAAGAATTTCAATTTTAATTAACGGTAAAATATTTTTTTAAATCGGTCCAGTAGTTTCGGAGCCTATTCAATTCAAACAAACAATAAATAAAATCCTGTTTCTAATATTAGTGTACATTATATAATTATTATTTTAGTGTGATGCCGGCTTAGAATAGCATCACCCGATTTCTTTCCCGTGGGAGTCGTAGGAGGCGACTAAGAGACTTGAGGGTGTGCATTGCAATTTTAGGCGATGGGCTGACAACCTGTCACTATGGCGATACACAATTTTCCGAATGACCCTCAAACATATGTCAGACGTGGCGTAAATGTCCGTTTTGCGGCCGTTTACGCTCTGCCTACCCTGCAAGGGATAATAGACGTGATATGTGTATGTATGTATTATTTTAGTGTAGATTTTTTAATGCATTATTTAATGTTTTTTGTCGTCTTTTATACTGAGTAAGGGACAGCCCTTCGAATACTGATAGGGTGCATGAAACATAAAACTGGACAACTTTCCCCTAGAAACATATGTCAGGAAACGCCAAAAAAAATGACCTTCCATACAAAATCACAATCAGCTGACTGCATTCACTATGGGAAGTCAGTTTTTTTACGTTTCCTGAAATATGTTCCTAGGGGAAGTTGTTCAGTTTCATGGTCTGCATGTACCCTATTAGTATTCTGAGGGCTATCCCTGACACCCTTTAATACAGTAATGATTAAATGTAATCATTACACTGGTACGAATAATGTGGCGTAGTTGGTACATTTTTAAATGAAAAAGTAGTTATTGTGGCATAACTGTAATAGTTAGACATATGGTATCGCGGACATTATTATAGACATTGATGTCCTCTATAAAACTGTAGTACATCACTTTGCTCTATTGTCAATAATTTCCACAGCGTACGCGATATAAGATATTTTTTTGGTACACTTTTCACACGTTGGGTTACATTATCGAAATTTTCACGCGGATCCCTATTTTTTTCTCGTATAAAATATAGCCTATGTTCATCAGGAATAATGTAGGATTCTAATGGTGAAAGAATTTTTAAAATCGGGCCAGTAGTTTCGGAGCCTATTCGATGCAAACAAACAAACAAACAAACAAACAAACAATCAAATCTTTCCTCTTTATAATATTAGTGTAGATTAATATTTCATATTATTATACCTACCAATTATATATTGTTATGCGTATATATTTAGTACTTATTAATATCTATTATAATTATATTTTTTATCTATTTTATACCTACAAAGAAGTAGGTATGGCATCTTTAATTCTGGTACCGACTTATTGTTGTTATACCTCCTACTGTTTGCTCTCAACACGGATTTATAAGTAAATTTAAAGTGGATAACTGTTATTGGCTTTGAGTTAATTATACAAATGAACTTTCTTAAGGAATAAGATGCTGTTGTTATCCTGAATAAATAAAAATAAAAATAAAATAAAAAGAAATAGGAATATGTCCCAATAGAAAGGTGTCTCGAAAGCAAAGTGCATCGATTTTTTATTAGGTTCTTGTTGTAACTTGTTTAAACATCTAAAATCAACTAGGTTATTGTCTTAAGCCTCGAATTTAATGGCTTTGTTCCATATCATATGGTCATAAAAGTATTATTCCCATTATATCACCTAATTTTATTGACACCATCATTTTGATCGTTCATTGCATCTAAACCGGTCCCTATTGTCCTCAGAGCAAAGACTCAAGTGGCATTGTCCTGCAGGACGCATCGTCCCACGTGTGGGACCGCCCGCGAGCGTACTCCAACCGATACGAATCGTGGGACAACAACCATTTGCAGGTCAGTTACTGGCCTTGTTGAAGTTAGATTGGATGTAGATGACGTCACGTTTACGTCCGCAAATCACAAGGTCTTTTTGCTACTTTTGTCTAGTTAGATCACTTAATTTGCTAGCAGTTGTAGTTGTAGGAATTCAGTTGCAATGATGTCTGCAAGCATACTTATAAAACTCGTAAAAGTTTGAAAATTTTATATTAAATCTTCGTATAATGTATGTGCTTTTCATCTTACATAGTTTTCAATGGAAAACTTAATACTTGTTTGCAGTTTGTAGCTTACATACTTCACATCATTTGTAATATCAGCTATAACATTTCGAGCGGAATGTCAGAACTGTTACAATTTCATCAGCTGAGAATTTAAAAAAAATTGTAATTTTACTTCGGTTTAAGTGTGTATGTTGATGATTTTCGGTCTCCTAGAAAAAAAATTATCACAGTTGCGCATATTTAAATTTTTTGACACAGTATGCGAAATATTTGCCATTCATGTGTAACATATAAACCATTAAAAAATTTAAATCACAGAATGAAATGTACTTAGAAAACAAACAGGTCGAGCATAATAATGAAATGGCATATCGTTAACCTCGCTCGCTCGTACACTCATTAGTTGTTAAAATTAACTTTTGATACAATAACAGTAAGAATTTTAAAACGAAATTATAATAAAAGTCCGTTATGAATGCCTTTGTGGCGGAGCAGAAAACAAGCTTTGTAGTTTATGATGCAGGTAAGTACTGTTAATACAAAAAATAAATGAAATTCAAAGTTATTATTCAAAAAATGCTATATCCAGTTGTTTTTGTTAAGGCGAGTCTAGCCGTCAACGACCTCGACAGTCGCGGCACATCACAAAAAATATTTTCTTTATACAAACCACCTAAAAACGGCCACTTTTGGTATTAATTGCCATAACTTTAATATTTCATTTTACGATAGGTACTTTTTACCATAACTTTAATTGCAGCGAATATTTCATTGAGTTTGCAGGTTCTTATTTTACTTATGGATATTACAAAAAACTTGGGCAACGGATATTCTGACAGATTGTTTGTATAAACATAAATATTTTTTATGAAGTTGCGCCAATGTTGAGGTCGTTCACGGCTACTCGGCACTCACTAGTCGTCCGTCCATGCGTCTGTCAGACGAAAGGAAATAGCAAAATTCAATATATTTTTCCATACAAATACGAAAACAAAGAATGGACGACAAGTGAGTGAACCACCTTATAGCAATACCAATGCTAATAGCTTTGATTGATTTGAAACCATCCATCAAATTTTGCAAAATTTTCTGAATATTACAATGTTTTTCGTCCGTATATAACGCGTTGAATAAAGCGAGAGTGTTGATTGTTCTTGGAATTATTTTGTTTTAGTGATCGAATGCAAAATTACGCTACAGTAATAACATGACATGACAGCTAGGCTACTAGGGTATTTGATGTCATATTTATACAAATTTTATTCATCTGCAAGACACTAAATAGTTTGGTGTTAACTTGTATTATTTTTCCTAGCTACTATAAATATTTTTCCCAGATACCAAAAAATAAAGAGGGGATAAGGTTGATCCGTACACGTATATTCTAAAATATTTTAAAATTACATGATGGCTTCTGAGCAAGTCTAGGTATATTTGAGAAGTATAAATTGATTGTCCTTGTATCATCTCAAAAATTAACAGGTTAAGATGATTTTCTTCAGTAATTTTGCATATGATCGACTTCGTAGTTTAGTACAGTGCAAGATACAGAATTTCAAGATTTTTTGACTGTAAAGTTTTTTTTTTAATTGCGGTTCGGTACATGAATTTAGTAGATCAAATCATTTTACCTATTTACTTAAAGTTTTTTGTATTGCAGTTGTCAGAAGAGACGACGATTACCAAGGAAGAGCCACGAGACGAATGGGAATTCCCTCGTCACCGACTAAGGATCTTCAACATAGTTGGCGAGGGTGCCTTCGGGCAGGTGTGGAGGGCACAGGCGATTGATATTGACGGTTAGTAGATTACTCATAGCCCGTGATAGGACGCCAAGGCTGCCATATGGATATTATTGGTCTTACTTAGTAACTACAATTTGGTTCGTGTTCTCGAGTGGAAGCCACGTCTTGGCAAGATACCGATGACTTAAAAAAGGCAGCTGGTAGATACTGGATGGCGAAAACGAGCCATATTGCCCTATGGCATTACGCTCAGCAGTAGACTGCAATAGGCTGATGTATCTATATATGTTTTGTTATGCCTAGTAAAAATTACGAAAAGGATCGGCAAATGATAAAAAATATCCGCTTACTACACAACTTACTTTAGAAAACGTACGTGTGTGTTTTTACCTCCATTAAAGACTAGTTATTGCAACACGTAAAAGTAAGTACCTCTAAAGGAAGTGGGTAACCTTACTATAAGTAAACCTTTTTCTTATTTCCAGAGAAAAAAAGCGAACAAACGAGGTGTATATTGTTAACCTTTTTGTTATTTCCAGGAAAAAAAGGCGAACAAACAGTGGCTGTGAAGACGCTGAAGGAAAACGCATCGGAGAAGGAAAAAGCTGACCTGATCCAGGAGTTAATCGTGATGAAGAACCTGGGTCCCCATCCCAACGTCGTCCGCCTCATCGGCTGCTGTACTGAAAAGGTAAAACGATTTTCTTGGTTGTTTGTGTGGACTACCTTCGAAATACAAACAAATGTCGTTTACTGATGGTGGTGGCGTAAAGTTACATGCCGTGTGATTAACCTGGCCAGCTCCGAGGCAGTGTCTTTATTTTTATTTTTTTATCCTGCCCGAGCCGGTTCTCTATTCGGACAATACAAAATTGTTATAAAAAAGAAAATTGTGTAATACAAATTGCTTTTTTTTATAATGACAGATCATGACGTCAATAAGTGATGATACCACGATGATACTATCCTACAAAGAATAAAGTAATATAATTTTCATTTTCAATATTTATATATTTATTGATATTCATTTTTTGAACTGTATGCACAAAACAATGAACATGGCCAGACTTAGTGGCATTATCTACCAGTCTGCCTGCCTTAGGGCATGTGGAAAGTTCAGGCAGGTGCAAAAATAATAATAATACTAAGTAATGCAATAAGCTCTAAATATAGATATATTTGTATAAATAAATACATATTTTATTATAAATAATAACATATACCTCATGCATAGACATTTTGAACAACAAAACCAAAGAAAGAAATAAGTATTTGTCAAAGTTTGATGAAACAGATTGTTTCATCAAACTCTAAAAAATATATTTTTAAGAAATATATTTAAGAGACAATTTTTTCGATGTCTCTGCTGGAATCTTCAATTAAACCTTTTGCGTTTTTCTGCTATGGTAACTTGGATCTAGGTACTTTCGTACAATTTATTTTAATGGATAAAGTTAAGACAGACCAACAAGAAGTTGGTATCTCCAAAGTTGTTAATAAGACCCGCTGACATTCAGACTTAGAAGACCATAAATTAGGGACACGGTGTTCGGGAGTGACTAGAACATGTCCTAATTCCCTTAATTACAGGGCATGCAAAGCGCTTAATTACTTTATATTGCCTAAAAAGCCTGTTAGCTTAATTTGACAGACAGAATAAGGGACTGTTTATTGCTTAAGTACCGGTTAAACAGGGTAAATCGTGCTAGCGGGGTGAACAGGGACAAAACTGGTTTATTTACTTAACTTCCAATTAATTTTATAAAAAGTTTATTCTCCCGAAGTAAAATATACTAATTTTTAATAAAATTGTTGCGCATCGGGATTTATTATCCCGATGCTATTTAAACAATTCATTGAAAGTAATGTACATACATAAATACATTAATCACGCCCATATCCCTTAGCGGGGTAGGCAGAGCGTAAACTGCCGTAAAACTGGCATTTACGCCACGTTTGACAAAGATTTGGATGTCATTCAGATAATTACCATATGACGAACAGTCGGTTGTAGCACAAAAGGAACCAGGGTACTCCAAAAGAACTGAATTATTTTTATCCCCAGCAATTTGTTTAAAAATTAATATGTATTATTAGAAAATCACTTCTTTTATGAGAATAAGTTAAAAAAAATATTATGTATTAATGGGGATAAAAATAAAACAGTTCATTTGGAGTACCCCGGGTACCTTATGTGCTACAACCGACTGTATATAACCAGTTTTATGCCTGTTTACCCGGCCATCCCGATTCACACCATTTTCCGGTACCTGATAGCTGCTCAGACTATCGCCTAAATTACTACACACTGAGACCCTTACCTCGTCTCTCTTTCTTATAGTTATTTTGACTTGGTGATTTATGCTACACGGGTTGTGTGTGTTGTTTTTATGACTTTGAATAATTATACTATACAGGGTGTAAGGAAAAGTACTGCGTTCCTTTCAAGGAATAAACCAGCCGATGAAACTGAAAAGCTTTCCCCAAGAAACATATTACGAAATATTAAAAAAATATTTAGACCTCCCATACAACCAAACTTGGTCGGCTGCTCCATTTTGTATATATATTTCGACCTATGTTACATGGGGAAAGTTTTTCAGTTACATGGGCTGGTTCATCTCTTAAAAGGAACGCAGTTCTTGGCCTTACACTCTCTATATAATTTGCAATTATGATACGATACCTCGGATAGACAACCTACTACAGGTTTATTTTTTATATGTCGCCTGAAAGTCTAATAATGGTACATGCAAATGTCTAATTAAACCTCCCTTATCAAAACAAATATTTTTACGAACCAGTCTATTAATAAAAACATGTTTCTGTTTTAGAATATCTCTTAATTTGACGTGTCGTATCATGACATTCATGGCACAATACAGCGTAACTTATTTCAATCTCTGTAATAATTTGACGTGTCGTATCATGACACATGACAGCGTTACTTATCTCAATTTGGACATACGTTCATTAAAGATACAAAGACGTGTTTTTTTTTTGCAATTTTTTTTCGTCGTGGTCATCAAGCGGTATTGCTTTTTGGTGCAGGCTGGAGCCGGGAGGTCGTTTACAACTTTACAAAATATGATTTTGTATAACGCGTGACTTTAATTTCATAGTTGTTGCCAGGTTGTATTGTGATCTAAAGATGACGGATCAAAGACGGTGGATGTATTTTTTCACAAACGTTTCGTGTGGGATATCGAATAAAAGGACTTTACGAGACGATACGAAAAATATATCGCTTTAATCCATTTTAGCTACCTGACAAGAAGAAACAAGGACTTTCATTCTATTTTTGGAAATTCGTTATTACCATTGTAATGTTCAATTTAGTTACATATAGTTGGATTTACTCTGAAAATGACAATGTCGTATCAGGACGTCAATCGTCTTCGAGAAGAATGGCAGTTATTTCACTGACAAGCAAGAGCCTAACTCATCAATTTAAATTCTGGTAGAATAAGAATGATGCTTTTCTAACATCATACGCACACACAACCTTTAGTCATATCCTTACGTCAAAAAGTAGAACAATTTTGCGCACATCAACGTATTCCAACGTATATTAATTGTCGTATCCATTTCTAATAATATCTCGGATTAAATGTCTGGGAGCGATTTCTTCGACCGAAAGAACATGTCTGAATAAATGTGACACTGTAATTCTCCCGTGCTTTCCTTGTAGATAATTTTTGATCGATGTCGTGTTTACGCCATATTCTTGTAAAAATACTGATGTGATATTTTTCAATGTATCTGAGTGAGATGGTTCTCCCTTTTGTAGTCCGTTGCTGCGTATATTTACGAACCGTAGCTGTATTTGTATGCGAATAAGATCGGTATTCACAATTTCCTTTTGTATGACAGATGCATGCGTTATGGTGCGCTAAAATACGCAGCGACGGACGTCAAAAGAGAGAATTGTCTCAGATACTCGTACCTACACTGTTTTTTCATAGGGTTTTATCACCTGATTTTAACAGAAGACAGCCAAAGTCTATGTTAGTAAATCTTAATGATAAAAAACCGGCTACGTGCGAGTCGGACTCGCCCATCGAAGGTTCTGTAATATGCACTACTAGCCTCAATCATAATATATTGTTCTTTTACGACAATCTGAAAATACTACAACCACTATTAAACTAAATCACTCTATAGAAAACACATACTACCTTTATTTCATACTAACGTCTTTATCATACTACGACCTATCATAGGTCCAAAGAACTGGGTCAGTTCCTTAGAAAAAGTTGCTTTGTATCATCGTTACTTTAAATATTTTCGGCTAGTTTTGTTCAAGTAAATCATTTTATTTAGCCAACGCTTATCGGTTACCAATCACTTCGATTACAAATTCCAAAATGTTAGTTTAGTGGCTATTGAACTTCAAAGTTATAAACAACAATATTGAACAATCAGCTATCCAATAATGTTTTAACACTTAGCAATAAATGGCTTTATGTAAGTATTTAAGATTTGATAAATGTTGATTGATTACCCACTTACTTACTTTGTTCTCTTATTCTTATGTAAATCAAATACCTGTTCATTTCGTAGAAACTCTTAGCATTTAATTATCTGTTTTCTATCGAGTGCCCTCGACTGTTTCTTTACTTAAGTGACAAAACACACCATAACTTCATTATCGAAGTTTTAGATTGTTTTGTGATACACAGTTGTCTCATTGACCCTCAAAATTTTGTCAGACGGATGTTAATATCCGTTTTATGGCCGCTAACGCTCTGCCTACCCCGTAAGGGATATAGGCGTGATTTATGTATGTATGTATTGTTTTTATTTTAATACGACTGACACCAGGGTTCATCGGGTCGTTGGATGACTCGGTGTCTCACACGAAAAGAAAAAGAAGAAGAATACGACTAACGGTAATTTCATAATGTTTGATTTTCTGCAGCGAGCATATCTAAAGTGTCTCATTATTTTCTTCTAGGAACCAACCCTGGTGATAATGGAGTTCGTGAGCCTAGGCAAGCTGCAGCAATTCCTCCGTGACTCCCGTGCTGAGAGACACTACGGGAATACGCATGGTGGCAGCCAGTTCCTCACCTCACGAGACCTCACCCATTTCGCCTACCAAGTGGCTCGGGGCATGGACTTCCTTAGCTCTAAAGGGGTATGTTTTTTTAAAAATTAAGGATGGGTTTGCTTTTGACTCTAGTCTAGGTCCTAGGACAGAGACAGAGTCTAAGATGGAGAGAGCTCACCCAGAAAAAGCCTG
Source organism: Tuta absoluta (assembly GCA_027580185.1). Classification (NCBI taxonomy): domain Eukaryota; kingdom Metazoa; phylum Arthropoda; class Insecta; order Lepidoptera; family Gelechiidae; genus Tuta; species Tuta absoluta. The sequence goes on from JAQAHW010000004.1 coordinate 6,466,988, forward strand.
TTCACTCTTACTTTGAAGAGATTAGGGTTGTATGCGTTTGAATACACAGACGCAGGTAGTGAGTTCCACTCTTTAGCAGTGCGCATTATAAATGATGACTGGAAGCGCTTAGTCCGAATTGGTGGAATGGCAACTAGGTATGGATGGTATCCAGCGGTATGTCTGGATGTCCGATGGTAGAAGGGGTTGTTAGTTAACTCCGCTTGCTCTCTCTCTGGTTGATTCTTTATGTCTGAAGATCATGGTCATGATAGATAAGTCTGCTTGCACTCCTAAGTATGTAAGGTCCAATTTAATTCAGTGCAAACATTTTATAGTGAGTCCTACTCGTAAAACTGAACAGCTTTCCCAATAATATGTTTATTCGAAAGGTCGAAATATGAAAAAATAAATGGACCTCCCGTAATTGGATCATACACAGTGACACATTTATTAAACATTTTTGTAATGGATGTCCAGTTCTTTTTAATATTCCGACCGTAATATGTTCTTGAGGGAAAGTTGTTCAGTTTCACGAGTAGAAACTTACCCTAAAAATATTTGTACTGAATTTAATAGTACCTTATAGATGAAATAAGTAAGAGAGACACTTCGACAACACACACGGCGGCAGTCTGAATCTCACTTCTCGCAACCACACAGCTAAACGACACCTTGTCTAATATATATTTCAACCACATCGCGCTGCTAGTTTGCGAGACATTAAAGATTCAAACCTGAACACTCTTTGGTCCACCCTGTAGTATTTTCAGTAGTAACGATAAAAAGATTTTGTTCATCCTTTCATTAAAAGTCACAGTATAAAATAATTTGCCTTGTTTCGCCTTTACAAAAAAAATCAGACTGCAGATGTAGCGCAGTGGTAGTGCGACTGCCTTCGACGCATAGGTTCCGGGTTCGATTCTCGGTGGGACACTCACAAAGTTGATATTTATCACTTTGAGAATTTGTACCAACTGATTGTCCGAAAAGAAATGGTTCCATGCTTCGGAGGGCACGTTAAGCCGTCGGTCCCGGTTGCTGTCTTTGATTACTTAGACGGCGGTCTTAACAAAACCATGTCAGAGGAATACTAGTGGTAGTAGACGGTTGAAAAACTCTGACACCAGATTTTATCGGGTCGTTGGATGACTCGGTGTCCCACACGAAAAGAGAGAGACCAAAAAAATTACAACATTTGATCTCAATAGGGAAGAAACAAGACCAAACAGGAACATAACAAACTTTACAAACTTTTAAAGTGGAAAATTGCGTTTCTTCAGCCTAGACGTCAGCTTGATAATTATAAACTTAAAACACGCTTCTTGGTAAAATTGTCTTCAAGTTTGCGTTCAATAAACCTTTGTCTTCCCTTTCGTCAACGCCGCGGTAGACTCTACGAATATTATCACGCTATTGTAGCATAAGCGTAGGTAGGTGAAAAATATTAAAAAAAAACACCTACATCTACGATACGATATTATCTAGGATATGATAATAAGTTCACTATTTTTGTAATTTTATAAGCTTCGAAAGTACCTAGCTAGTAGACTGATTTTATTAAATCTTTTACTGTTAGAATGCTGCCGCATCATTATGTAATATTAAAGTCAGTTTTTACGTCACCGCTGGACAACGCATTTCCTCCAAAAGAAACCTCGTAACAACAGAGCCCAGGACCCGGATTCTCTTATTTTTACAATGCCAGTGACACTCCACTGTCATTTAAATGCCACTATTAGTTTCTATACTGCAACTTGTTAGTGGATCATACGCAATGACTAAAACTGTCCCACTGACAGGCCATTGAAATACAACTGAATCGATATTTGTTTAGTCTTCAGGCCCAGGTGATTCTAAGTCGATAACTAAAATATTAACACAGTCGCGTTTCTTTACAGATAATACACAGAGACTTGGCAGCACGAAACGTGCTCATCACAGAAGAGCGAATGTGTAAAGTAGCAGACTTCGGATTTGCAAGAGACGTTGGTGGTACACATGTATACGAAAGAAAGAGTGACGGGCGGTTGCCTATTAGGTAAGTTCCTTTCTATTTATTTATTTATTTAGCTGTCTATTGCACAGAAGATAAAACACAGAACAATCACATTTAAAAAAAACAACACAACAGGTAGTACTTATTTCTAAAAAGAAATCTCTTCCAGCAGTCCTACGGTAGAGAGATAGCATAAGGTGAGGCTGATAAATTGTGCACAATTTAATAAAATAAAAGTTTACTCAATATACTAATATATATCTATATTATATATACCTAACACTAAGTTATAGTTAGTTCCTTTCGTTCATCTGACGGCCGATGTGGCGCAGTGATAGTGCGACTGCCTGCGACGCAAACGTTGCGGGTTCGATTCTCGGTGGGGCACTCACAAAAAGTTGATGTTTATTACTTTGAGAATTTATTCCTAGTCTGGTTAGGACATTGCAGGCTGAATCACCTGATTTTCCGTAAAGAAAGATGATTTCGAGCTTTGGCACGCTAAGCCGTCGGTCCTGGTTGCTGTCTATGATTACTTAGACGGCGGTCATTACACAACAATGCCAGAGGCCTACTAATACTAGTAGACAGTTAAAAACTCTGACACTAGGGTTAGGTAATCGGATCGTTGGATGACTCAGTGTCCCACACGAAAAGAAGAAGATCATCCATTTTTGCCAGTATACTGCAAAATGTATAATATAGTAGTGATTATACTGCCCTTAGTACTAGAGCTTTGTATGGGATCTCACCTGAAATATCTAAGCGATTTTAAAGCCTACGGTAGCGCAATCTTGGCATGCCAGTATCACGGCGAGAATAATAACGAGGCGCATATTTCAGGATGGTCATGAACTCACGCGAGAACTGTAGAATATGTTTAGTCATTCTTGAAAAGGTTTCTAAACATAACAACTCAACAAAAGAAGCTGTTACATAGAGAACGTATAACACTGGTACACGGTTTCGCCTACGCAATATATTTTTACATGATATTTTCCGGCGTTCAAGCGTACTAGCTTCAAGAAAATTGAATGTTATCAATAGATTACCAAAACAAGTACTTACCTCAGTAATTTGGTATGCCGGATATATTCCTTTAAGATTTGTTTTGAAAATGTAGGTCATATTAAAAAACTAATTTTATTATTTCAATATTAATATTTCTTTTAGACGTCACAATGTTTTGTAAATTGTTACAATAACTTTGCTTGAACAAAGTCTGTATTCTTGTGTATGGATTAACTTTTTCATCCATAGACAAGAAAATTATTGTCAGTTGCGAACATTTTGTTATTTATTTATTTCTAACTATCGCGAAAGCATCAATTTACATTCAGGTTATGAGGCGTCATGCAAAGGTCAATAAGGCTAAAGATATTTTATATAATATTTCGGTATTCACACACTTTTTTAGTATAAGTAGATACCTATTGTTACAAGCGTATTATTCTCGAAATCGTTTTGAGATTTTTCTTGTAATCGACCATCTTAGCATACCAAATTAGAAATACTGGCGTATAATTAGGACGTAATTGGTTTGTGATTAGTATGTGCCTGGTGACCCGGTAACTTTAGTTCCTTAGAGATGGTGCAGTACGGGAATAAAAGGAAAGATTTTGTTTTTGAATCCGTTCCATTCCGATGTATAGGGTGAAATTTAAATAGAGACCGATAGCGAAATCTCAAGATGACTGATGATGAGTAAAATCACCAAAAAATATGATGTTGAGTTTCAATGGTAACTCAAATCAGCTGATCGCCAATTTTGTATAGAAGGTCAAACTTTACTTTTCGCGTTCGGCCTATGTTCCTTTGGGAAAGTTATTCATCACCAGCCCGTTTTGAGTGTGCGCTATCGGTCATTAGTTAAATTTCACCCTTTACATTGAAATTAAATGAAACACTGAACCAGGACACAACACATTGAAGTGCCGTGTGATGCCGGCTTAGAATAGCATCACCCCATTTCTTTCCCGTGGGACTTGAGGGTGTGTAAGTGTGTATTGCATTTGTAGGCGATGGGCTGATAACCTGTCACTATGGGGAAACACAATTTTCAGAATGACCCTCAAATATATGTCACACGTGGCGTGAATTTCCATTTTTGCGGCCTTTTACGCTCTGCCTACCCTGCATGGGATAATAGGCGTGATATGTGTGTGTGTGAAATGAAACACATATTCATTATTTTCCAGATGGATGGCTCCGGAATCCCTGTACGACGATATCTTCAGCGTGAAGTCGGACATCTGGAGCTTTGGTGTGCTGCTTTGGGAGATTGTCACCCTCGGCTCCACTCCATATCCTGGTCTATCAGCCGGTGATGTTATGCGGAAGGTAAGTAGTGAATTACACCTTTGTGCATGAAAAAGGTTAAAAAATACGGGATCTAAGGAACAGCCCTCCGAATACTGAAACATGTTATTATATCAGGAAAAGACAAGAAAAACGACCACCCATACAAAATCACAATCAGCTGACTGCTACTATATAAAGTAAAAAAAAAACGTTTACTGAAAAAAATATTATGTGAAGTGGTTCATTTTCATGGTCTAAACCTACCCTAAACTGAGGGCTGTCCCTTACACTCTGTATGTATGTAGGATGAAATTTTACTAGGTACCGATAGAGAAAACTCAAGACGGGCTGGTGATAAGAAACAACTTTCCCAAAGTAACATGATTCAAAATATGACGAAAATATTTTGAGCTTCCATAATAACCCAGATCAGGCTGACCAGCGTGTTCTTTGTTCACAAAGTGATAAATAGGATGGAATTTTACTAGTGACCGATAGAGAAAACTCAAGACGGGCTGGTGATAAGGAACAACTTTCCCCAATTCAAAATATAACGAAATATTTTGAGCTTCCATAATAACCCAGATCAGCTGACCACTACTAGTAAAATTTCACCCAAAATTTCCAGATATTATAAGGGAAAAAAAATTGTTTTGTTTTTTTAGTAATAGATAGATTTTTGTATAACTGAGGAATGTGCAGTGCCGACACAAACTTTTTTAAGGTTTAACGGCACGAAATAAAGTTGATGCTTTATATTTCTTTTTAATAAATAAATAAATAAAATTGATAGATGATCTCCAAAACTACACCTACCTATCCTTAATACTCTTTCGCCTTTAAGAAACTACATTTAGCAATAACGAAGGCTTCATTTAGAAGTCTTATATTAAATTTCATTCGCCTTGTGTTGTATGTACGTGGGCGAGAGGCACCCCGTATTAATATTGGAAACATAACATTCCGTCTCTTTTGGAAAGTTTAAATTCAATTTTGAATAAAGCTATATAAACATTGAAATCAATGTGATACACGCGTATTTGAGGCTCAAGGTGAGACATATATTGGTACCTTACTCCATTTACCTATTACGTTAGATTTCCGTCACATTTCCGTACATAAAGCTACCCTTTGTACGTGTTTCACATTACCATTTAGACAAGACGCGTTTATGAAACTAAAATGTACGGTAGGTAAAACTGGTGTTTATAAATTAAATTTTTCTTTTCGTGTAGGACAACGAGTCGTCCAACGATTCTATGAACGCTGGTGTCAGAGATTTTCAACCGCCTACTACTAGTAGTAGGCGTTTGACATGGTTGTGTAACGACCGCCGTCTAAGTATTCATGGCAACCGGGAGCGACGGCTTAACGTGCCCTCCGAAGCATGGAACCATCTTTTTTTTTCGGACAATCAGTGCAATATCCTAACCAGACTTGCGACAAATTCCCCACCGAGAATAGGACCTGAAACTTTTGCGTCGCAGGCAGTCGCACTACCACTGCGCCACATCGGCTTAAAAGTTTATTAATGATTTTAATTTTAACCTATCTAGGTGCCTAATATTATGGTTTTATAATTTGCTAGATCTTCGGGGAGGTTTCACGAACAGCCGTTTTCGGTTAACCCGTGGAAATGGTATGTTTTTCCGCAGTAAAACGTAATGTTATTCTAGGTTATATTATATATACTCTATCTGTGTACCTTTCATCCAAATCCGTCAAGCCGTCTGAACGTGAAGAGGTAACAAACATCGCTCACGTAATCTCCCGGATTTATAATAAGCTGTATCGTCACTGACATATGGAATTTATTGAACACGAATAGACGCCGAATACCACCTGCACCTGCCTTAATGAGTCAATCATTTTATCTTTACTGATCACATCTATGTAAAACAAGATGAGCACAGATTTTGATGACAATTATTATTATAATTTGTATGTAGAGATTAGTTTGTATAATATCATGTTTGTATAAACTTTTTTCTTTTTTGCAATGAATAGGTACTGGTTAACTTGTTTTTCGGTTAGGTACTTAGTTTTGATACTATGGACATCAGCTACAAAACATCATTATAAACTACTTTGGTAGTTTTACCATCGGGTGCTAAAACGTACAAATTTTCAGGAGAACTGACTCGAGAGCAAGCGACATATAGCTGCCCGTGTGATAAACAGGGAATCGTAAGACCTACGCCTGTGGCTTTCAGCGTCTGTCCTTGCGATTTGTTTACAGTCATTGCAAAGAAAACGCTGACGGGAAACTGAATGCCCTGAAATTGAAATAAAAAGTTGTTGGGAATGAGTGGTATACGCGCCACAACCAGTGAAAATATCCGCCTCGAATACATTCATCTTTAAGCTTAAGATCTTCAGTCTGGTTCCATTGCACAGCTTTGGCGGAGTGAGATTGCAAAGAAGCATGATAGGAACACCAAGTTTAAGTAATATATGGTGTGCAGAAAGACCATTCGCACTCAAGGAGTTTAGGAATTCTATTAGGTAGTTAGTGGCTTTTTCTTGATTCATAACAGTGGTAATTGACGCGTATACCACCATATCCCCAGTGATTTGTGACATAATGGTATAGTTTATTCAAGCAGTCTGATCATTTTTGGGTGCAAAAATAGCTCTTCCACGTAGCTACGAATCTTTCTTTTGAAGGAAGGAAGGCTCGCCATACACAGAAGAAATGATTCTCTTTAGACCCGAAACTATTTGGCAAAGCGTTTCAGGCAGACTTACTTGACCGTTATCCTCTGGTAAAGTACCTCTGCCGAGTTTTAATAAAGCTTGTGAAAACTCTTCAGCCCGTGGATTACCTCCGAGACGGGTTCGCATGATCACCGTCATGGTCAGCTTGTGAATTTGTGGCCAAAGAGCCGATGATTCATTCGGAAAATTGTGTATCGCCATGGTGACAGGTTGTCAGCCCATCGCCCATGTGAAAGTCCCTTAGTCGCCACTTACGACTCCCACGGAAAAGAAATGGGATGATGCTATTGCAAGCCGGCATCACACGGCATAGTTTACAATACTATATTATTATTTTTTTAGAAAACCTGCCGTCTGACAGTGGCTTTGTTATATAATTTTGGAGAAAACATTTCATTAGCGGGTTTCACAAAACTAACAGCGACATCTATGAAGTAATTTTAAACAAATTTTACTCTAACATTTTTGATTCTAACTAATGAAGGTATTTATATTTTTTTAGGTTCCGTACATCAAAAAGAAACGTACAAAAAAACGGAACCCTTATACGATCAGTTTGTTGTCCGTCCGTCCGTCCATCCGTCTCGTAAGACGCTTTATCTCGGGAATGCGCAGAGATATCGAGTTAAAATAAAAACTATATTGGTAAATAGGTTTTAGGCTGCAATATGGAACCCTTATAGGTTCACTCACTTTGTTGTCCATTTGTCTGTCTTTCAAGACTCACTATCTCGTTTACGCGTAGAGATGTCGAGTTAAAATTAAAAGTATTATAACCTTTAACTCAGGCCAACGGCCTCTTGTAGTGGTAAAAAAATTAACTAATTTTACCCAAACCATAATTTGTCTTCGCAATAAAACAATTTTCAACGGATTTAAGTTGTGTTTATTTTGGATTTCACAATTCCTACGTTTCCACAATAAACACAACTTAAATCCGTTTAAAATTGTTTTATTGTGATGAGTAATAGTTGTGCAAACTCAAGAAAATATCACAATTCATATGTCTTCCATCACATACCTTGACCATGACCAAAGGTCAAAGTAAAAGTCCGAAACATTTCTGTAATAGTTAGAACGGCCCGCATATATGTCAGACGTGGCGATAGCGATAAAATACTTACGGCCGTTGACGCTCAACCTACCCCGCAAGGATTAAATGTGTGATTGTTTGTTTTTTGTTTGGTTAGGTCTTTTCACGGGGTCGTTTAGAAGTTCAGATCGTATGTCAGTCAATACGTGGTCAATACTGCGTTTTACAAAACTAACAGCGACATCTATATTATTTTTTAGGAAAAAAATTCGGAACTCGCGTTGCGGAACCAGTTACTGTGTTTTACCATGGGAATGAAAGATTTTTTCGAGGTAAAAAGTATCCTAGATGTTGACCCGGGTAATAAGCTACCACAGTATAAAATTTTGTAGAAATCTGTGCAGTAGTTTTTACGTGAAAGAATAACAAACATACCGACAGACAAACAGACAAACAGACAAAAATCAATGTTACTTCTGTTTTGATGTCTGTATCTTGAACACAATTAAAAGCAAAAACCCTTTTTTGAATCTATTTCATGTACAGAATTGGTTTTGTTTCTGTTTTATTATATGTGTATAGATAGAAGATATAGATACTATGACTTAACATACCTAATAGCTTGTTTTAATCCTACCCGTATAGACGTCAAAAAGAAATGATATACCTAAAACCTCTACGTTTTGATAAGATGTCTACTAATCTAGAGGTGGTTTTGTAGGTGATTTCTAAATTCACTTTGCAGGCAGCAGGTTTACTTTTGCGTACGTTTTTTGGGCCAGCCACCTTTGCTAGTTCGGTGTTAAGTTAACCACCCTTAGTTTTGGCTTAGTGCTTATCACGTCCGCTAAAAAGAATGTGTAACCTTTCAATATAGGGTCAAGTTTTACTAGTGACCGAGACCGACCCAGTATGGGTTCCTTGGTAAAAGTTGTTCCTTATCTGCATATTTTGCGTAATGTACAAAACGAAGATTAGACCTGCTATACAATTTGACTCGGTGAGCTGCATCACATCAGCAGATAAGGAACAACTTTTACCAAGGAACATAGGTTGAAATCTGAATAAAAAATAATTAACCTCCCGTAAAAAATACAGCAGCTCACCGAGTCAAATTGTATAGCAGGTCTAATCTTCGTTTTGTACATTACGCAAAATAGGCGCAAGTAGTCGTTGAGTTGCGGAAACCAGCCCGTCTAACCATTACCGTTACCTAATCTTTTTTTACTCACAGTTGTAAACATTGTCTTCAGGTCCGCGAAGGTCACCGCTTGGAAAAGCCGGAGCACTGTCGGCGTGAGCTGTACAACATCATGTTCTACTGCTGGGAGGCTGAGCCCACCAACCGACCTGACTTCAAGGAGGTGGTCGCCATGCTGGAGCGACTTCTCTGTACGGAAACCGACTACATTGAGCTAGAGAGATTCCCTGATCACTCGTATTATAATCTACAGCATTTAGACGGGGAAAAGGTTTAGCTGAAAAGGTTTATTTTAGATTTATTTTCTAATTGTGTAACTCCAATGGCTGGTGTACGTCCAATACAAAACCTCTTCCAGCTTCAAGGTAGCCACTACATAAACAAGTTTACCCCTTCTAGGTAAATTGAAATTTGTCAACAATAATGACATTTATATGCAGTTTTTGCGGAGCTACCCAATAATCGGCAGCGCTGCCGATTTCGACCCACCTCTACCCATTGCATAACACCATATTTTTCGGAAATACAAAATGTGTTTACTTGAGAATAAATGTCAAATCGTTTTGCGCCGAGAATTTTAAAAAGATATTTTGATGCTATTTCATATTAACCTAGTTACATTTTGAACTTTGACGAAGACTTTTGCCTATTATTCACCCTGGTTAAAGTTTTTCGTAGTGATGTGCGGTCTCAACTTTTGTCGCATTAAAGTGGGGCGTGTCGCACTTATGTAGTAATTTTTTTGTCATCAGAACTAAGGTTTCATGTGAATGTCATAATTTGTGCAAATTCCGAGTTTCCCAGGTGGAAATGTTAACAGGGGTGTAATAAAAATCACAGGTCATCAAAGATACAATGTTTTATTAATTATTTATTTAGTTTCAAGTTTCAAGTTTTTCAACCGTTTCTCTCTAGAAATCAAAATGGATATATCAGTGGCTGAAACTGTTTACAAATAGACTTTAGAATCAAAAGATATTATGATAGATAAAAATGTATCCAAAATTAAATTTTTAACAAATAACTTAACTGAAAAATAAACTTTTTTACTTTTTGAAAACAATGCAAGGAGTTTTAATCTCAGAAAGATGCACTGACCATAGTAAATATTAATTTTGTGGTTTGAGAATAATAATAATAACAATAAGGGCATCTGTGTAAGGTCGTGTTTCTATAAGCCTTGAGACGAGAAATGAATGAATTTTAATTACCTGTTGTTATATATTTTGATTAGGTTTTAAACAAAGGTGGAGATTAAAATAAACTTTAATTATAGTTATATTTGGTAGGTATGTCTAGAGCTAGTCTTAGAATTATGTTTAATCAATAATTTGTATTAAGAAGAATAACTTAAAATATCTGTACAGTAAAGTAGATAAATTACATAGTAAGTACTTAAGTTAACAATTATTTGAATAAAAATATTATTCAAAATTCTATTTCTTTACTTTTTTGTTATTATTTTTAAATAATTTTGATTTGTATTGTGAAATTTTTGTTTTCACGTAGTCAGTATTAATAATAATTTCAAGGAAAAATATTAAAGTGCCAGTAATGTAACCCAAACCTAGAGCCGAGAACCCCCCTTGCAAGTGCTGCATGGACAGCGGATTGACTTCAGCAACTGGAGCCAATTCACGAAGTAGTTTAGCTCGTTTGAGAAAATTAAGATTTTTGTAATACCGCTTTACCCCAGAGTTCACTCCCATCTGCTTAAACCTCTCGAGTAAATCAGAAAACTGTCTCATATATGCAAATCCTCTTAAAGAAACCATCTCCACTGGCACCGTAAAAGTATTTTCCTCAAATGCGAAATACTTGTGATCTCCCGAACTGTCGCTCAACTCCGGCACGATCGCTGATAAATGAGTCAACTCTAACCGACTGCACAAAACAGAAAAGTTCCTATGAACGGCAACATCTATCATTGCTTGTGTGATATTTTCCACATCTTGCCATCGTTCACCCAGCATGTAATCAAATGGATCGGTTGAATTGTAAAATAAATCGTGTAATTCCTCAAACCCACCAAAGTTTAATCCACTTTCAACGAGTTCTTCTATCGAGTCGATTTGTTCTTCAAATGTTGGATTTTTCAGTACGTCAATCAATTTTGTTTGGTAACATGTTAAGAAAAGAATGCAGTATAAATTGAAAAACATGTAAAACACGCGCAAACTATCCTTCACAGGCCGAGCGTATGCACAAAACCCCACATGAGAAATCCAAGTATTTAAAAAACAATGGCCAAATGCTCTGTGATAAAGGGATTCATTATTTAAAGTACCTATCGTTTTCCAGCTTATCACACAAAGGAAAAAGACGACCATAACACAGTACCAAACAGTGTCTTTGAATATGATAAATAGCGCTTTGAATTTAGGCGACTGATGTGCTCGTGGAGCTACCCAGGCATATGAATCAGCTAAGTATGTGTTGCTACATTCAAAATCTTCATGAACGTCAGAATCGGGAAATATTCCTCCTAATAAAATATGACCCTTCTTTTCTACTAAATACTTCAGGCCACCATTCCAACTAACGTTCTTTTCACCTCGAACAGTACCAACACTGAAATATTCTGTTTTGTAATCGAATATTTCTGCCAACTGGTCTATAAAGTACTTTTCAATGTTTGGATCGGCGGGATCATCGCTCATAAACGGTTGCCTTTGCAATGTGAGTATTTCAAGAACGCAGCCTTTCATACTGTTTGGTATTTTACCCTCAAAAATTCGTTTACGATGTTGCATAACCCCTTTCTCACACGTGTTCTCGACAAGTAGCCGTTTTTCGGCAGTTTCATTAAAATAGCCGCAATATTTTGGTGGATCAAATGGTCGCCAACTGTAAGCCATAGCGTTTCTTATATTTTTTGCTTGTGGTACAACTACAACCATATTCACGACATTCTGCTTAAACATGCAAGTCAACATCTTCTCTATGTACTGCTCATTTTCTTCGTCTGTCCTCGCAAAATGAAAGAGGAGTATAATAATTCTGGCGTAGGGATTCCACACTCTGGAAGTGACTATTCGATACGCCACATGCGTAAAATCTTCGTAAGTGTCTACAACGACGATAAAGTAATCAGCTACAGGTACAGCCTCAAATTGATCAACATGTAGCGCTTTTATTCCCTCGTTATCTATGTTGCAAAGTATTGCATCATTCACAGGGCTCTTCACTTCCACCGAAAATTTTAATGTTGAGTGAATTTTACTCATAAGTTTTGCGCGAATACTGGCGACAGATGGACTGAAAGTTTTTTTATTTGCAAATATCAAAAGTCCGGATTTATCAAAATTGAATTCTATTAATTGACTGACGCAATTAGTAAAATCACCAACCACAGTAGGCCCGTACGGATTAACTAGCGCTTTAACTTTAAATAAAAATAATATTAGAAAGAGCGCCACGAACATTTTTCGCGCACTGCTGAAAGCTCTGACAAGAAAAGTAGACTAAACTGAAATTAGTTACTAGTTAGGTAATTATTGGTTGCGTGACTGTTTTTGCGCTATCGCTCAATCAAGGTACAACAAATATCGCTTTAACGCTGTATTAACTTAAAATTAAAACTAACATTTATTATTATTTACTTGTGTGCGTTGGTACTGGTATGTACTCGGGTAAAACATGCGATCACATGAGATATGCTGTTTTTACCTTTTTTACGCAGATGTAATACGACCTAAGGGCACGAACTGTTCTATCTTTTTCAGGATGAGTGTCATGTCAGATTGCCACAAAACCAAAACAAGAAATTGAGTCTTTGGTCCATTCCTCGTACTATTGCAAAATATATGCAAATATTCGAAAAAGTACATTAGGTGCTGTTTTTTTGTGTTTGGCTTGATTGCACGTTGTCTACAACATAGTTATGTGAAATTCCTGCGTTGAGGCACATAATAAGCAAAGACTGAAGTTATTGTTTTGCTACGATTGTTGATGCACCTCATACAGTTCTTTCATAAATGTTGTTGAATGGTGGAAGGAAAGCTACAATTCTCGTGATATACTTACTTATACTCTGCTTCCAAATCCATGCGAGAAAAGGTAAATCTTAGTAGGTTTGTTGTTCCTTTATATAGAAGATGTAAAAGTCTAGATACTAAAAATATAAGTTAATATCTTACGTAAACAGGAACTTCTCCTACATATTATAACTCGATTAAGATATATGTTTCAAGTAATTAATTTTTATTACGTTTAGTTTTGATTAAAATACAGATTTTATTGTTAAAATCTACCGTACTGATAAAATTTTCAAAGAATTTGAGCTTCCGCATATCTGTTAGCATTGACAAAACTGTATTTCACTGTATTCATTAGTCAAACCTCAAACGAACCCTTATCCACAAATAAACAGTGTGAGGCACTTGGTATTTATGCAACAAATTTAATAAAAATAATCACTGAAACAGAATTTGAAACCTTATATCTGTTGGTAGGAATTAAAAAGTAATGATGATTACATCATGTAAGGAATCAAAAAATGGGCGCCTTACAAGTTTCATTGAGTCTCTTTCTAATGATTATAATATAATGATTCAAAAAGTTCGCTTTCCTAAAAGCCCAAATTATTTATATTTTTTTATTATTTTACGTGAGGCTTACCTACTCAATGTGTCATTCTTAAGGCAAAACCACCATAAAAAGGGTCAAAATATCGAGGGATAACTGTATTTTTTAATCGGGGAGTTGTACTCCAAAGGAATAATGCTAGAGAGGTTATAGTCGCAATCCAGACAATGTTTTTTGGGTTGAATCAATTATAATTTAATTTAGAATCTTTGGCAGTACACCACATTTTTGAGTTATAAATTGTTTTTTTATACATGCCCTTACAAAGTGCACCCAATCTTTTTGTCCACCCAGTATATCTGTTAAGTTGAAAATCCCAAAAACTATAATTATGTTCTTATTTATATCTGTGCTAACAACTTGTCGCAAAGAACATTGGTCAAAATATGAAAAAAGAAATGGACTCCATACATTTCATATTTTATGACATCGGTTTTTAAAGAATTTTTATTTCGTAATCAATCGCACATTTTTTGTCAACTCGGGACTCGAATCCATGCAAATATAGGTACATATCTACTCTATGTATATCCGGGGTACCTACCCTGACTGATCTCATATTTTCGGGTTTATGTACATTTCACCTGACACTTCACTTCTTACAGAAGAAACCAAAGATCAAACGACATGTCGAGCGAACACATTGTTTGATGATGCAGACGACATTCAACGACAGCTTGACAATGAAGTGCGGGACAAATACGGTCAGGTAGGTAGGTAGGTATAAACAAAAAATATTTGTGTGTAAGGATCAAAGCTTTTAAGTGATGCTCTTTGATGGGTATAAAACAAAGTGCTTTATACCAAGAATTGTTTAAAGTACCAACTGAGTAATAGAGCGCGGCGAGATACGTGATATGTGATTTCGTGTACTAATGTTTACAACATTCAATTACATATTTTGAATAAATCACGGTTATACTTATTTGCTCGTGGTGCTTGCTTAGAATAGCAACACCCCAATTCTACTCGTTAGTATCGTAAAAACGACTCAGGGATAATCATCCAGGGAATGGACAGCTCCGTACTCTGTGATTGAAACATCTTGCACTGCGCTTGCCAATCTGCGTAACAAGCGTGGCATGACAATACCCTCCAACAGGGGGATGCCCATGTCCAGCACTGGACTGTTGTGGCTGTTAATGTAAATATTTTTTTTTTTTTTTTATTAATGATGGGTTTGCTCTTGACTCTAGTCTAGGTCATAGGACAGAGACAGAGTCTAAGATGGAGCGAGCTCACCCAGAAGAAGCCTGTTCACTCTTACTTTGAAGAGATTAGGGTTGTATGCTTTTGGAAACACAGACGCAGGAAGTGAGTTCCACTCTTTAGCAGTGCGCATTATAAATGATGACTGGAAGCGCTTAGTCCGAATTGGTGGAATGGCTACCAGGTACGGATGGTATCCGGCGGTGCGTCTGGATGTCCGATGGTAGAAGGGAGCTGGTGGAACAAGGTCGTGAAGCTCTTGAGCACACTCTCCGAAGTACAATCTATAAAATACCGACAAGCAGGCAACCTTGCGGCGATGTGCCAGGCTATGTAGCTTGGTGTCCACCAGTTTTATGTCGCCTATGAGCCTCCTGGCCCTGCGTTCCACCGAGTCAAGAGCGGCAAGTTGGTATTTGGCTGAGCCATCCCAAAGGTGACTGCAATACTCCATGCAGGATCGGACTTGTGCTTTGTAAAGAGTTAAAAGCTGTCCAGGCGTAAAGTATCGCTTCACTCTATTCAGGACGCCCAGCTTTTTAGCCGCCGTCTGAGCCTTGTACTCGATGGTCGCGCCGAAGTTTAGATTTGATGTCAACTCCATGCCTAGAAGCTCAAGCCTGTCAGTGACTGGGACAGATGTACCCCGAAAAGTAGGTGTCCAGTCGAAAGGACTCCTTTTTGCAGTGAAAAGACACGCCTGTGTTTTGGTGGCATTGAATGAGACCAGATTGTCGTCGCCCCATTGGGAGACAAGACTTAAGGTCAGATCTGTTCGCTCTACCATGGCCTTTCTTAACGAACGTATTTCATCCCCACTGGTCCCTGCACCTGTCAAGTATCTCTCTGAAACGGTACTATCATCTGCGTATCCAACAATACCATGCCGAAGGAGGTCATTGATGTGCAGCAGGAAAAGAGTTGCAGAGAGAACAGACCCCTGAGGAACTCCGGCATCAATGGCCATTAAGTCAGAGGAGCAGCCGTCAACGACTACTCTGATGGACCGTTCACTAAGGAAGTCTGAAATCCAAGTACAAAAATCAGCTGGGATGCCATAAGCAGGAAGCTTGCTGAGCAGACTTGCATGCCAGACCCTGTCAAAGGCCTTCGAGATATCGAGTGAAACGGCAAGTGCTTCGCCGTTTTTCTCGATGGCTTCGCCCCAGCAGTGCGTGACATACACAAGAAGATCACCAGTAGACCGCCCCCGGCGAAAGCCATATTGACGGTCACTGAGAAGATCATTGTCTTCAAGGTAGGTCAGCAACTTACTGTTAAGTACCCTCTCCATGACCTTGCATAGGATGGAGGTAATGGCAATTGGACGGTAATGAGCAGGGTCGGCACGGTCGCCCTTTTTGGGAACTGGTTGCACATTAGCAAGCTTCCAGGCCCCCGGCACCGTTCTTTCTTTAAGAGAGAGGCGGAACAAGCGTGTCAGCACAGGAGACAGTTCAGGCGCACATAGTCTTAATACTCTCGCTGGTATGCCATCAGGTCCGCTGGCCTTGTTCACGTCTAGACTGCACAATACTCTTCGAACCTCTTTAATGTGTACTGCGATCTCCGACATCGAAGAATCGCAACGAGGTACAGTAGGTGGTTGTTTGGAGCCAGCGTCCAGACGTGAGTTGCTTGCAAACAAGGAAGCAAACAAATTTGCTTTCTCACTTGCAGAGTGAGCCAGCGATCCATCAGGTTTCAGCATTGGAGGTAAGGTTGGACGACAGAAATTAGTTTCAACCGCTTTGGACAGGGACCAAAACTTTTTACTACCCGGAGGGTGTGATGCTAGTTTGGCCCCTATTCGTCCGACATGGTTAAAACGTGCCTTACGTAATACCCGTTTGCAGGACTTAGTGGCAGAGTTGAAGGTTCTTTTCTTCGCGCGAACCCTACGTGCTCTTAATTTGCAGTCGCGAGCCTTGACCCAAGCTTGGTATGCCGATTCTTTACGCGCCTCAGCTTGGGCGCATTCTGCGTTAAACCAAGGCTGGGCTTTGTGACCGAGCGGGATGTCGGAGAATGGAATAAAATATTCCATCCCCTGCCGAATCACGTCCGCAACCGCATCTGCACAACACGAGGGGTCACGCGAGGAGAAGCACACTTGACGCCACGGGTAAGATGCAAAGAAGTGCCGCATCTCTTCCCAATCTGCTGACTCGTATCTCCAAACTCGCCTCGTGCCCCTGGGGCTGTCATCGAGAGGAGAGCAGGTCGATACGGATTTCACAAGACAGTGGTCGGACGTTCCCAGCGGAGCTGAGACCGAAACTGAATGACTGTCTGGATCAGTTGTCAGCAGCAAGTCCAAGCAATTGGGTGTATGGCCGTCGATATCCGGTATCCGCGTAGCTACATTCACCAGCTGGGTCAGATCTAGCGATAATGCAAACTTGCGCGCCTCTAGCCCAGCATGGTCAGTTTTCTGGAACGGGAACAACCACTCCTTATGGTGGGCATTAAAGTCCCCCAGAAAAGTTAGCTTCGCTGTCGGGTATCTTTGCTGTGCTACGTCTGTCGTTTCAACGAGGTAATTGAAAAGCGCTGTCGTCTCTTGGTCACCGCTGTGCGATCGGTAGACGCCGACATATAGAGTTTTCTCCACGCCAGAGTCCTCCAGTAGCCAAATGGCAGAAAAACCCGATTTCTCAAAGCAACGGAGACGACGACAACAAATGTCATCGCGGACATACACACAGACCCCAGCTTGCTTCTTGAACTTATGCTCAAGAGAGTAACCCGGGTAGTTGAGGTACGCCACGTCCGACGGTGTTGTTATCTTCGTCTCCGTTAGGAAGAACAGGTGCGGCTTCTCGGTCTCAAGGTGGTGATGGACCGGATCGAGATTGGAGTGCAACCCTCGGATGTTAGTGAGGTGCACTTTTTTTGGGAGGAAGTGCAGCCGTTGTATAAACCTATTCTTCTTTTTTACTTTTTTCATAATTTGAGAGTTTGTGGGGGAAAAGTTGTATTGTCGAGGCGCATTTCAGTTAACCACTGGAACACTAGAGTTTAACCGACCTATGGGAAACTCATTTGGAGACTGCGGGGACGCCCGAACCCCCGCGAATATGGCCACCGGGTCCTCCCATCCAGTCGCCAGCTGGCACGGTGGAGCATATCGGGATTTTTCGCGAGTTGGCGGGGCAGCCTTTGGCACGTGGCTGGCGTGCTACTTGGGCCCCCTACTGACTGCGGTCGGCCAACGGCTGGCACCGTGCTTCGGATCCCGCTACCCTCCAGAATGAGTTACCCGGTACAGTATCGCCCAGAGTCCAAGACCGGTTCTGAATAGCGCAACTGACATCCTCCAATTCCCCCAAAGGCACTGGCACTCCCACACACTGACGGAACGCAGCAAGCTACTTGGCGCCAGACTTCGGTGGGATGGTGGTCGCGAGCCAGGCGGCCCCTTACGGAGCCTTCCACCGCTTGGTGGGATCGTTCAGCCGGACTTATCCACAGGAAAGCCTGTGTTGCCGTTGCCCGGGGTGGACCGCTAGGAGGTAGATCCCATACCACCCCAAATAATCTACTTTAAAAGATAGAAACGTATTTTACACATGATTATTCTGTTCGAAGATAGAGATAGAGAAAAACCACAAATGAATTCAACGCAAATATTTCCTTCCAGTTGAAAACTGTGTGGGTTTTCCACGTTCCCTCACGGAATGGTTTACATAGCATTAAACCAACAACACCACCAGTAAGAATCCAATAGATACCTACCTAGTTTTATAGTAGTTTAGTTTTATACGTTTTTACTTTTGACTCAGTTATGATTATTCCAGTTATAATTTAAATTGCTGTGTGATGCCGGCCTAGAATAGCATCACCCCGTTTCTTTCCCGTGGGAGTCGTAAGAGGCGACTAAGGGACTCGAGGGTGTGTAGGTATTGCAATTTTAGGCGATGGGCTGACAACCTGTCACTATAGCGATACACAATTTTCCGAATGACCCTCAAACATTTGTCAGACGTGGCATAAATGGCCGTTTTTTGCGGCTGTTTACGGTCTGCCTACCCCGCAAGGGATTATAGGCGTGATATGTGTAATAAGTAGATACCTATTGTTAATAACGTGTAATTCTCGAAATCGTTTGAGATTTTGTCTTGTAATCGACCATCTTAGCATACCAAATTAGAAATACTGGCGTATAATTAGAACGTAATTGGTTTGTGATTAGTACATGCCTGGTGACCCGGTAACTTTGGTACCTTAGAGGTGGTGCAGTACGGCAATAAAAGGAACCTGTCACTATGGTGATACACAATTTTCCGAATGACCCTCAAATATATGTCAGACGTGGCGTAAATGTCCGTTTATGCGGTCGTTTACGCTCTGCCTACCCCGCAAGGGATAATAGGCGTGATATGTGTATAATTTAAACTAGTTCTGACTTACGAATAATTATATTTTCGAGCTCCCGATACTTAACAGCGCAAACAAGTGCGAAAGTGTAAAATTTTGATGTACCAACTGAATAAATTAATAAAAGATATGATTAATTTAATCAGTTGGTAGGTCATAGGGGTAGCTCATACGGTAGGTCATACGATATGTAACTGTTATGATTATGAATAACAGCCGTGATAATTAGGCCTTCACAGGAGACTATATACTAGGCCATCGTTCCGATCGCTTTTTGATAGAGCAGGCGCCACAAAATAGTGTATGTACTCCTTAGAATATTTAACAAGTCTTTTAGACGCAGCAGAGATAATATCCATAAAAATATCCATTCGTTATCTCGTGGGATCCCGCTCTTCTCTTTTTTCGTGTGGGACACCGAGTCATCCAACAACCCGATGAACCCTGGTGTCGGAGTTTTTTCAACCACCTACTACCACTAGTAGACCTCTGACATGGTTGTGTTACGACCGCCGTCTAAGTAATCATAGACAGCAACCGGGACCGACGGCTTAACGTGCCCTCCGAAGCACGGAACCATTTCTTTTCGGACAATCAGTTGGTTCACCCTACAATGTCCTAATCAGACCGGGAACAATTTCACAAAGTGATAAATATCAACTTTGTGAGTGTCCCACCGAGAATCGAACCCGGAACCTTTGCGTAGCAGGCAGTCGCACTACCACTGCGCAACGTCGGCCGTGGGATCGTAACTGTATGTGTAGCCCGTGCCCCCATGTGCATCCTATTATAATGTCCCGTACGGGATGTTCTGAGTTCTAATATTTCCGCGTATAGTGAATGTAAGATTCAAAGCCAGAGGACTTTAAATGCTTTTTAATTACTTTTAATACCGTGTTTGCGATATACTGTTTTTTTTTAAACCAAGGGCGTCCCGTTCGAGAGTATCATGGAGTGCCACGAATTATATTTTGTCGTTATCATAGCCGCGGGCGTCCTTTGTTCGCCTGGAATCTTTGATAATATGTATCAAACTAATGCACTGACCTATACATTTTTAGTATGACATCAACGTAAGATTAAAAAGAAAAATGGACAAAGCTCGATTCAAAAGTTTTTACCAAGGCCTTGATAAACCTGAGCAAGGCCCTCACAATAAGAGATCTGATGAAGAATGTGACTGCAAGCGTAAATGCAAGTGTCGTAAAAAAATGAAGCCAAAAGAAAAATGTAAAAAATGCAAAGAAAAGTCCAAAGAAGAATACAAGAACTTCAGAGAAGAATACATGTATTGTGAGTGCAAAGAATGCAAGGAAAAAGAAAAGCCAGAAGGGGAAACCAAGGAGAAAGAAGAGTTAGAAAAAGAAAACATGGAAACAGAGAAGGCTGTAGAAGAATGCGACGATAACTGCGAAAAAGAAAAGCCAAAAGAGGAAGGGCCTGGTGAGGCTGAATTTTGTAAATTATATTTGAAATTTAAAGTTATAAATTTCTGAATATTGAAAGAAAGTAAGATTAACTTTACCTAGTTATAAAATTCCTCTATGAGGTTTTGAATGGAAATTAATGTGACAGCTATTGTACACACTATATTTTCTAAATCCGTTGTGTTTTTCTTTCAGAAGCAGTTCCTCAGACCAGCGAACCAACATGGTCTTTTTCGGGTATGTTCTTGTCACAAGCCAGACTATTTTTAATGTTACTCTGTGTACAGACTCGTAGCATTATTTTTACCTTTAGCGTTTATTTTAAAAAGCGTTTATTTCTGAATATTTAAAACGTACTTATCTTTCTCTTCAGACAGGATTCATTTCTTTTAACACTTATATCAGCTTCTATGAACATTGAAGTGTTCTTAAGGTGAGTGGTGAAAAAGAACTAGCGCACATCCACGAAATATAAAATGATTTTTCATGCCTTTATATACCTCGGAATGTCCCTTGCACAAGTTTTTGGTATAATCTTAAGGTTTACTTAGACCGTACAAACTCAGTGAAATATTCTCGGTAATTTGAGATATGACAATTAGTACCAAAAGCAAATAATTCATAATGATTGTAGGTTTTAATTTTGCTTTAAAATTACATTAAAATCTTGTGCAAAGGACATTTTGGTGTATTGTTATCATGAAGAGATATTATTTTTTGCGGCTCCACTCGCCTTTATTTAAAAGAAAAAGTACAGCTAATAAACAGAATACTCTTGATATTTATTTTAATTTTGTATTATGACCGTGCAAATCAATATGGATCGTCTACATGGTGATAGTTAGGGCATGGCGAAACACTACGTTTCATTTCTCAATTTTATCAAAAGGCTTACCTTCTCTTTAAGACGCAATGTTACAGCGATTGACAAGAAAGTGAGCGACCAAGCCGCAATAAGAATAAAAAATAAAACAGTAGGTTTCGATAATGTTACAGAAGTTTGTGAAATTATCGATCGAAAGCAACATCACTCCTAGCAGATTTGAGCATGTTCACGTGATGTCTTCGACGATTGTGTCGTGCATGCGCTTGCTCGAGCTGTTGCGATATTATTTTGATTCTATTGCCAGTATTGCCACTCTCGTGCTTGCTTTGGGTTGTACATAACTATGTCAGCCATGATTACCTATGCTGTGCAAACACTGTCGTGAACTGTCGTTCTTCATGCGTTGTGATTTAAAACAATCATAGGTTATTTCACAGATTATTCAAAGACGCCTGGACTAATTTCCAAAATTATTTTTATTTTTAAAAGGGTACACTGTCGTTGATCCCTTAGTTATCAACTCTGGATCTGATTAAGGGATCCTGGAGATATCGAGAGAAATCTTTATCATTCTACTCAAAATTTAACCGATTTGAGTACTTTTTATCGTGTCATTTGACATTTACTTTAAGAATGCACACTCGTGGAAACGAGCACCGATCTTCTTATTGTCGTGTGTGGGACACGAGTTGAAAAAGCACCCGATGAACCCTGGTGTTGAAGTTCTTAAAATGCCTACTACATAAGTAGTAGGTAAGTTTTTGACGTGGTTGTGTGACGACCACCTTATAAGTATTCTAAAATAGCAACCGGGGTCTGGGAGCGACGGAATAACGTAGCCTCCGAAGCAATGATCATGTTGCTTCTGTACAATCAGATGGCTTAGCCTGAAATGTCCGTACTGGGGACATTATCGTAAATTTTTTGGGATTCCCAGACCAACGCTCAGCCGATTACGACGCGGAAGCCAGTGGCCAATGCGTTTTGGTACGCAATTCTATGTAATGCCGTAGGATAGCATTACCCCATTTCTTTTCCGCGTGTGTCGTAGGAGGCGACTAAGAGACTGAAGGGTTCATGAGTATTACAATTTTAGGCGACAGGCTATCAATCTGTCACTATAGTAATACACGATTTTTGTGAAACGGCTCTCAAATATTTGTCAGACGTGACGGTAGCGATTGTATTTTGCTGCCTTTAACACTCTACCTACCCCGCAAGGGACTAATGCGTGATATGTGTACGTATGTATGTTCAATATTTGGTCAATCAGGAAAAATGCTTGATTGTTTCTTGGCTTACGTAACGACCCACCCAGCACATGCGAGTGGTACTAATTTACAATACAAAATTTAAGCCGGGACAATGATTTATATATTTTCTCCAAGAACAAGATTTTTCAGAGCACCACCGCGGGCGCGAAAACCGAATAGGTATCTGCGTTAATTTCGGTATATAAATTCTCTTTACTTACCTTGAATTATTGCTGTCACTTTCTGTCAAATATGTTTAGAAAAGGATAGGAGATATTTTAGTCATGTCATGTCTTTTATGTAATTTGACACAAAATTCGTGTTATCTGACAAAATAAGGCGACGATGAAAACAATGGCGACTAAATTGATTTGTAGTTGCGAAGAAGCCATTGGTATTTTTATTTTAAACATGACATGACTTTGATATGTCCTATCTTTTTTTAAACCTATTTGACGGAAAGTGGCAGTACTAATTAAGTTATTATAATTTGTATCCCGAATTGAGGCTAATAAGATGGTGTGTAGAATCTAGTTTTGATGATAGTAATGCGCTGCAACCTGTGATAGCTTTGCATATAATGAGTAGTCCATTTTTGTTAGAATCGCAGCAAACTAGTTTTTAGTTAGAGACACCTACGCTAGAGGTCTATTTTTGAATTTTCGCATGCGACAGTCTGCTACTAATTGTAGTCGTATCACACGTTCTACCTACTACTAAACTTATCCATTCACACAAACCCCAAAAATTCCCGCCGCCGCCGGGACCTTTTCACAGATGGCTGCCCAGATGCCTTTTAAAAGGTACGATTCTTTAAAGTAGAATAAATCTTATTTTCACTGCTTTGTTCTGGAAGCTTGCAGTTCCAGCATATCTTGGGTGTACTGATATAAAACATATGACATACCGCAGAGAACCTCTTGTTGATTAGTTTGAACCTTAAAATATTAATAGACACAGATATTTACTTAAAAAGTTTATATCAATGAAGGATAAATATATGCCCAAGTTTACAGCCGTAAGGTTGCTATCTCATATAATGTTTGCATAAGCTTGTATCACTATAAGGCTGCATACCTTTTCAAAGGTATTTGGACGATCACAATTTTCTTCTTTTTATAACAATTTTGTACTGTCCTGATAGAAAACCGGTTCGGGAAGGACAAAAAAAATAGGCAGTGCTTCGGTGCTATCAGTAGTAAATATAATTGCTTCAAGTAGGCGGTTTATGTAAAAACCGCACCTAAAACTTATGAAACATTTGAATCTGGTACTAATAAATATACGTTTTGTAGACATGTCTGAAGCAACACTTGATATAAATTGATCAATGAAATATCAAAGCAGACAACTTATTCTTTTGCCTTTTGTTAAAAGTTTAGAGATGTGAGTAAGTATTTGATTTTTGTTTCAAAAATAAATATGGCGGGTTTGAACGAAAACTCCAAACACAAAGAATAAATTGGTAAACCAATTTCGTGTTGTGTTGTGTCATGTTATTCTTATTTAGGTGTCAGAAACATAAAAACCAATATTTTTCAGGAGTGGGATTTGATTCAACCACTTTTCTGGTGATCTAGGCTGGCGCTCTTAGGGCCGCCGCAGATTAATCGTGTTTTTTTTGCGAGCGACAGCTCGAGAACTTTTCGTAGAAATTAAAAAAAAACTGTACGTAATTGAAATTCAGGTGAGATTGCCTAGAATGACTAGCACCGCCGGTTGCCACCGGGCAACCGTGAGAGACATTTGCCATTCTAGCCAATGTAACCTATATATCAATTACGATAGACTTCCTTTTCAAATTTCTAGTCAATGGTGCTCGAGCGGTCGTTCGCAAAAACTCCTCTTGCGCTGCGGCGGCCCTTATATTATAGAGCAATAAAGCTGGCGAGTGGTCGCAAGTCCCAATCACCTGCTTGAAAATAGTTTGCTTACTTTTAGAAACGACAATATCTGAGGCAGAAACGTACTACTATCAAATAGGTAGTACCATTAGAAAATATCGGCGCACCGCCGCCAAAACTGACTTTGTGAAAATATCGAAAAAATGAATCCCAATCTAGGTAGGTATTGCATTAACTTATATCCTAATATCCGAGTATCGTACCGTTTATTACGTAGGTACATCATCCGCAACAAATAGGACTTCAAGTATCAATCTTATGACGGAATTAGATTTCCGGGTGTATTTATGGTATGTCTCCCGCCTGGACGCGTATTTCTAAATCAGCAGTAACCTGCAGGTTTTTTTAGGACTCTAGTCTAGGTCATAGGACAGAGACAGAGTCTAAGATGGAGCGAGCTCACCCAGAAGAAGCCTGTTAAGGCACTGGCACTTGACGCCAGACTTCGGTGGGATGGTGGTCGCGAGCCAGGCGGCCCCTTACGGAGCCTTCCACCAGGTTGTTACATACGAAACATTGCTGCCCATTCCTTTAATCAACTTTCACGACCATTAGATATATGTGCTACGCTAAGCTGGCGTTAAACGGCAAATCACAAATCTATTAAATAGGGGTGAAATTTGACTAGGAACCGATTGCGAATACTCATGACTGGGTGGTGATAAGGAACAACTTTCACCGAGGAACATAGATCAAAGTATAAAATGAAACGAAAAAATAAGTAGACCTCCCATACAACATATACAAACTGTAGGTATGGCAAAGCAAATTTTTATTGAATTTATCCTCTAGTCGCTTTTTAAGACAGCTACGGGTTGTGATCGGATAATGCTATTCTAAATCTGACGGCCGATGTGGCGCAGTGGTAGTGCGACTGCCTGCTGCGCAAAGGTTCCGGGTTTGATTCTCGGTGGGACACTCACAAAGTTGATATTTATCACTTTTGAATTCGTTCCCGATCTGTTTAGGACGTTGCAGGGTGAACCAACTGATTGTCCGAAAAGAAATGGATCCGTGCTTTGGAGGGCACGCTAAGCCGTCGGTCCCGGTTGCTGTCTATGATTACTTAGACGGCGGTCGTAACACAACCATGTCAGAGGCCTACTAGTGGTAGTAGGCGGTTGAGAAACTCTGACACCAGGGTTCATCGGGTCGTTGGACGACTCGGTGTCCCACACGAAAAGAAGAAGATTCTAAACCGGCATCACACATTTAGCTATTGGTCACTATTAAAGTCTCATCCTATATGTACTGAAGCAGCTGGTGATAGCACCCATTTAACCCTCTTCACTTTTTGTGCAAGTAATCTGACGACCTTTTACCAGGTCCTGAAAGATTACTTTTGCAGGCGGGCGCATGTGGCTCAAATTACTTACAAGTCATTAACTTGACAACAGCGAAAATTTAAAAAAATTATGCAAACAAAATAGATCACGCTTGAGGTTTGAAATAGGTATTCCATTTTCATGAATAATGATATTTTCAAATACATCAAAATCAAATTTGTTCGTTGTGTTTTAAAAGTTAAACCCATGATTGACCTGATGCTTCATCAAATGGAATGCACACGTGCATCGGAAGGTACTTAAGATAATGTACCGTATCTTATAACAAATAATAATAATCGTTCTTAGCACTACAGGATGGTATAAAAATTTGGGTTCTGCGTCGATAAACTGACAGTAGTCGATACGATTTACTTAGAGATCTACCTACTTACAAGTAGATACAACATTATCAAATTGAATTTTTAGGATTAAGAATAGCAGACGAATAGAATATTGCTATCATATAACCACATATCTGTCGTTGTTATTGAAATGACAATAATTACTTCATGCTTCGATTAACATCAATCCACCCGCACAGTTTACGTATAGTGAAAATTTTCAGCCTCATAAAGTAATTTGCATTGCATGTCCACATTATTTCGTGTTAAATTAAATTGTGATCAATCTCCTTTCATTTCAGTGCTCAAATCTGACTTGAAAATTGATTTGATAAATCTAAGCATGTGATGTATTAATAAACAAGGGACAGAGGCAAAATATAAAACATAATTATGTTTTTTGTATGTTTTTATACTTGAAATGCATAAAAATCAGAGCAGCAGAAAAACAAGAGCTTTCTTTTAGAAAAAATATTAATGGAAGCTGGAGCTTAGGCGATAACAGAATCGCCTATAATACGGCCATCCAAATGAGCCATATGTGGCAGCTGTCAGATTCGTGCTATCATGTCATGTTTTCTTTATTGATATCTTTTTAGTATGTAACTGACAGCTGTTAAATAATTATGTTTTATTAGAATAGCCTTTTTTTTAAATTAATGATCGCTAAATACTATTAACAACTTTTTTAGGGTCTCGTACCCAAAGGGGCAAAACGGGACCCTATTCTGTCTGTCTGTCTATCTCTAGGCTGTATAATATCTCAAAAATCATGAGAGGTAGAAAGGTGATTTTTTTGCAGAAGATTTATTTCTATTGCCGCTATAACAACAAATACTCATCACAATAAATATGAAACGGATTTAAGTTGTGTTTATTTAGGATTTTACCATTGCTACGTTTCGAGTTTTATATAGCGAAATCCTAAATAAACACAACGAAGATCCGTTTAAACTTGTTTAATTGTGATGGGTAATTAGTTGTGCAAACTCATGAAAATGTATGACAACAAATATTGAAAATTAGAAAAAAGTAACGTACTTACGGAGGAGCTTATATAAAAGAAGGTTTTATATTCTTGTTTTTCTATCCATGATAGAACGGGGGCTATTCAATATTTAAATAGAGTATTTCTATTGACGCTACAACAACAAATACAAAAATCAGGAAAAAACTCGGATTCCTATACAAAACACGTAATAATTTTGCACTTTATATAGAAATAGGTACGGAACCCTCAGTGCGCGAGTAAGACTTGCACTTGGTCGATTTTTACTTACTATTCGTTTCATTCATGATCGAAAACCAAAGTTACCTATTTTGTTTTGGCTGAAGTATAAAATAGTAGTTTATGCAACTGCCATAGTAAAGGGAGTTATTAGAATGCCAGTGTCTGTTAGTGATAATAGTTTGACACGAGCATTCTCATGCCTAAATATGCAGTTGCAAACACTATTTTATTTTATCTACACTCTCAAAAAATAATCTTAGTCATCCACTTTTCCAAACGTCTGCAACGGCGATTGCAAGGCCCGATACTAGATCAAATGTACCTAATACAAGAACGTAATACTCGTATGTCCCTAAAATATTTTTTGAAAATGCTATACTTCGTCAGTTGTTTGGATGTCGAGTCAGAAACTGAACAAGAACTTAACTAAACAACTGAACAACATTTCAACAACAACCTAATAAAACAACTGAACAATTACCGTACAACAGGTGCGGCGGCAGATGGCGATTTGAAAATTGGCAAAAATATACGTTTGAATAATATGGAAAACACTTAAATAAAAAATATATGAGAAGGCAAAAGGGATGAAGGTTAATTTTATCTTTTACATTTTGCAGAAAGGAAAAGTACAGAAATGATTGATGAGCTCAATAAATTGTGTTCCAATTTTTTAATTTCGTTCGAAGGAAATAATTTTGTAATTTATGTAGCAATTTGATTTTCCCAGTATTTTTTTGTGTATCGTGTACTTAGATACCTACATAGCTTAGGGTAGATATGTCAGGTGAAATTTTACTAGTGATCGATACTGAAAACAGAGGACGGGGTATCGCTACATAGCGATAAGGCCGCCTTGTGTACACTTTTTTTTTATATTTATATCTTGTTTTTACTGTGTTACCTGTGTACAATAAAATATTTTTGAATTAAATTTTATTGAATTGACGGGCAACTCTTAAGTTAAGTTCTTTTTTATGGGTGTCGTAAGAAGCAACTAAGGGACTCGAGGGTGTGTATAGCTAATTTTTGCGATGGGCTGACAAGCTGTCTCTATGGTGATACACAATATTCTAAATGACCCTCAAATGTTTGTCAGACGTGGCGTAAATGTCCGTTTTTTACGCTCTGCCTACCCCGTAAGGGATTATAGGCGTGATATATATATATATATATATATTTTTCGAGTTTCCATAGAAAGTCAGTCAGCTGATCGGGAATTTTGTATGGGAGGTCGAAAAAAAATTCTCGTTTACCAACATAGCTTCCATAGAAAAAGTTGTTCAGTTTCATGGTCTGATCATGCCTGCAAAGTTTTCGGTACACCGTCCCTTACACCCCGTATGTATGTATGTATGTAATGTATGTAGTATATTTCATTACGATCGCAAATCTGCCTGACGAGCGTGGTGAGTAAGGCAACAGCTGTTGTGGCGAGAAACAAATTAATGTTTCATTGGTATTATGATATTGCTGATGCCTATTACGCTTTGTGGACGTACCTATCTGTCACATAAATAAAGTTAAGCTCAAGCATGCAGAAGTATACGAATTGTCATCATTAATCCATAATGTGCAAAAGACATTTTATTGTGTTGTTACTATGAAGAGATATGTTTTATTTTCGTAAAGTGGCACTTTTTTTGGGGCACCATTGTTGGCTAAATGTTTACAATAGGCTTGTTTTCTACTAGTCAAATGAGCTACTTTTTATGAAAAACTGATGTTCTGACGTCAGTATACACTTTTAAGGATGGCGTCAAAATAGTTACTTTTAAATTGTTTCTCATAATTTCTTGCATATTTTTAAGAACGATGAACAAGAATTATTCTACTTTTGAATACTGATTTTAAACATCAAAGTCTCGTATTTAATTTATTACCCAGGATACAATCCTATTGCACATCAACGATCGCAATCTTTGAACATATTATTAGAACTACGTCCATTCATTCTGCAAAGATCATTATTTATTTTATCTTCACTCGTCTCCTAATGTTCGAATTATGAACTCGAAAACAGTCGCAAAGAGACCTACTTTATGCATTCTCCCTATAGAAATTACAGAAGCGTAATGTTTTAATAAGAAGGCGCTAACTTCGATAAAGTTGAGAAATGAAACGAAGTTATTTTTTTGTCAATATTCAAATCGCCATTTTCCGCCGCACCTGTCAGTTGTTGTTGTACGGTATTCGTTTATTGTTCAGTTGTTTTACTAGGTTGTGTTCAGTTGTAGATGAGATGTTATGTAGTAGTTGTGGAGATGTTGTTCTGTTATTGTACCAATGTTGTAAAGTAGTTGTTCATTTGCTGACTCAACATCTGAAAAACTGCTGAAGTATAGAATTTTCAAGAAATCATATCAAGCAATACGAGAACGTATAAGCGTTCTCGTATTGAATTTGACCTTGTATACGGCCTTGCAAGCGCCGGTGCGGACGTTTTAGAAGGTTTATAAATGCATTATTTGTAGAGTTTAGATAAAAAAGTGTATGCAACTACATATAATTACGCATTATACATTTTCAACTCCTTGATATAATTACAGATCAACATCGCTGGCACGAAAAGTACAAGGCATGCGGCGGTAACGCCCAGTCGCCAGTGAACCTTCCAGTGAAAGGGCTGATACAGGTGAAGGGAGCCAGGAAACTGGTCTTCGCCAACTACGACGTCGCACCTTGCAACCTGACTGTGGTCAACGATGGGATACGAGGTACGTTTTCTATTTTGCTGTTCCATTTGAACTAAATAACAAAATCCGGAGTATGATTTTGCAAAACACCATCGTCAAAATAGAAGCAGAGTTAAAAAACTTTGATGATACCTAGTTGTCTGCTTAGTAGTAAAGCATGAAATATCCACTTAAAGTCAGTAGTTTACAATATATCTCTAAACTAGCGGTTTCAATGATAATGTAGTATTCTAATGATAATTTTTTTTTAAATCGGTTCAGTTGTTTCGGAGCTTATTCAATGCAAACATTCAAATCATGCCACTTTATAATATTAACGTGTAGAATGTGTATGTGAATTTCCCTATGATGCCGGCTTAGAATAGCATCACCCCATTCTTTCCCGTGGGAGTCGTAAGAGGCGACTAAGGGACTCGAGAGTGTGTATTGTAATTTTAGGCGATGTGCTGACAACCCCGCAAGAGATTATAGGCGTGATGTGTGTGTGTGTGTGTGTGTGAGAGAATGTGTAGATATATCACTATCCAAGGTTTATGTTGTCATGGTAACTAAGCAAGTGAAGGACTTCTTCCGCTATGAACCAACTAACAAGCACATTATAGTACATAATTATTATACACAGGGTGTAAGGGACAACCCTTCGAACACTTATAGGGTACATTTAGACCATGAAACTTAACAACTTCTTGTGAAAAAGTAATTCAGGAAACACAAAAAAATCGATTTTCTATACTAATTGCAGTCAGCTGATCTTGATTTTGTATGGGAAGTCAATATGTTTTGTCTTTACTTGACATGTTTCTACGGGCAAGTTGTTCAGTTCATGGTCTGCATGCACCCATCAGTATTCGGAGGGCTGTCCCCCGTGGCTGTCCCTTACGCCCCTTATATGTAATTGTCGAAAATGAAAATTAGCTCTCAGTTACGTAATTTGACTTTACAATACAATACAATACAATATGCTTTTATTGTACACCAAAAGAACAGAATAACATTAATAGCTTAAAACTAAATACATTAGTGCACAGTTAGGCGGCCTTATTGCCATTAGGCAATCTCTTCCAGGCAACCTAGGAAAAGGAAAATATTTTAGAAGCAGCGGGAGCTGACTATTAATAACAAAAAAAAAGTATAGTAATAATAATATGTCCTCTTCGGAGAGTTATAGAAATATAAATACATAATAATAATAATAAACTACATACTATAAAATACTATAACAAAGATAAAATATAATGTACCTAGGTATTATTACTATACATAAACTACATGCTAATACATATTTAATAAATAACTGACTTTACTGGATGGAAAAAGAAACAAAGTAAGCTCGATTGGTCTTTTTTTTTACAAAAAGATATCTCCATTTTTAAAATTAGAATTTAGATACAATGCACTTAAATATTGCTGTATAAGACATTGTAACAGTATTTCTCTGGTCTCTACCTCAAAAAACCTTAAAACCTTGTGAAATTTGAGTTTTAATTTGAGTTTGACTTTTACATCCCGTATTTATTAAGTTAGGTTAAAAGATATTTATTTTCTCATTTAAAACACAAAGTCACTTACATGAGGATATACAATTATATAAAAAAATAGAAGAACGTATAATTTATTACGAACGTAGAATATTTTCTTATTTATTTCCGCACTTTTCATCATACATATATTGGAAGGATATTTTATGTGCTTGTTAAGAAAATTATGGGTTCATAATGGCCTCAATTCGAGATATAAATTACCTAAACTAACCTTGAATTAGCGATGTCACTTTCCTTCAAATAGGTTAAGGAAAGAAAAGGATAGGGGATATCTTTGTCATGTCATGTGTTATAACTTGACGCAAACTACTTGTTATCTATCAAAATAAGGCCACGACACAAAGAAAGAATTGGCGGCGGCGCGTCGAATACAGAGAGCTCACTCCAAGGAAACGTCACTAAACTCTCGCACACATGCACACGCCGCCGTTTACGCGGAAATCCAAACCAATCCAAACACACTCGTAGTCGAGTGTCATCCGCGTTCGGTGTGACCTAGCCTGCAAACATGGCGCGAGAAAAAATGGCTTCACACAAATATAGGTAATAAATATGTATGAATATGTATACGATCTGATTTTGTACAATGTTCCTGTAATATTTAGTACCAACTTAAATAAAAACTTGCTTTCGTTAAAAAACAAACAAGACTAATAACTCTAATCAGTATTTTTTTTTCTACTTAAATAAAGGCTAAAACAACTTTTCATTTTTCATGTACCTACATACATACATATATCAAGTCCATTTACGCCACGTCTTACATATATTTGAGGGTCATTCCGATAATTGTGTATCGCCATAGTGACAGGTTGTCAGCCCATCGCCTAAAATTGCAATACACACCCTCAAGTCCCTTAGTCGCCTCTTATGACTTCCACGGAAAAGAAATGGGGTTATGCTATTCTAAGCTGACATCACACGGCACCTCATTTTTCATGAATGTTTTTTTTGATATACCTAAATATTACTACGTAAATTTCAGTAGGTACATACATCTACCTTTTATGATTATCAAACCTGCGGGCCAAGCGGGCACCGACCCTATACAAATTCTTGCTTTCAAAAGTACCTATATTACTATCATTATACCTCAAATATTTTCAAATTCATAGAAAAGAAGGTCAATTTGTCATGTCTGTGTGTCGCGTCTGTGTTACTCAGTCCGCCACCGCCGGCCAGGATCGTTACCATGCCAGACAAAAAGGTCTCAACAGCCCCACTGCAGGTACCTACCTACTCGTCATTTCAAATTCACAATAATGTATTGTGCTGTGGAGGTAGAGTGAGTAATGTAAAAACAGATAGGTAGTAACAGAAAGGGTATATCAAAGCGAAAGGAGGCCGAAGTAGGCACTCATAAAATTGAACAACTTCCCCATGGAACATGGGCCAAATTATAAAAAAAAACGCGAACCAGCTGGTTGATTTACTATAAGCAGCCGATTTTATTTTTCATATTTAGACCCATATTCCGAGGTGGAAGTTGTTCAGTTTCGTAAGCGCCTTTCGGCTTGATATACCCGTTCCTTTACTCCCTGTATGTTTAGGTACCTACTTCATTTAAAAAAATCGGAAAACAAACTGAGGCAGTCCTTGCCGAAAGCGGAAATAATTGAAAAAAGGCCCGAGTGGTCTTTCTGTACAATCTCTATTTTGTGGCCACGATGACAACTTTGGCGACTAAATTGACTAGAAATTGCGAAAAATCCATTGACATTTTTATAGATGACAGGAACTACGTATCACCTGTCTTTTTCTAAACTTATTTGACGGAAAGTGACAGCAGTTATTTGAGGAAAGTTAAGAGAACTTTTATACCGAATTCAGGGCAATATCGATAATTACAAATAAGTAATTGGACTAATATCTACGCTAGGAACTAGTTTTTTATAATTTCCCTTTCAAACATGTGGCGGGTATGGGTTTACTGTTGTTAAAACACAGCTTCTTTGACGACTGATATTCAGCAGACAGACACAGATAATCAGGTCCAGGTTCGATTTTCAGCCGGGCTAGAACAAATAAATTTAAATAAGTTTTTATAAGGGAAACCAACACTTAAGCAATCACACTTATGATACACACACATGAATTTCAAACTTTACCAAATATAGGTATCCACATATGACTTCAAGACTCAAACGTGTTGCTAATTTTAAGTAAATAGGTAGAGTTAAGCATATTCTAATTTATACAAAGAAATGAAAGGGTAATAATATTTTCTTGATTTTAACTATTAAGGTGATTTTAAAATATTCTTGATACTGCAGGTTCTTTGTACGTTTGTATTTTTGATATTGAGACCGATGTGAAGCGAAGTGATAGTACGGCTGCCTGCGGCGTAAGGGGTCCGGGTTCGATTCCTGGTTCGAAGTTGTTATTTGTCACTTTGTGAATTTGTTTCCAGTCTGGACACATGATTCTTTGAAAAAAAAGTTTGTTCCGTGCTTTGAAGGGCATATGAAGCCGTCGGTCCCGGTTACTTTCGAAGATTAATACTTACGGCGGTCGTTACTCAATCATGTCAGAAGCGAAACAAGAATTAGGCCACTGAAAAACTCTGACACTAAGGTAGTACTATTAATTATACTGTGACTAAGGTTCATCGGGTCCTTTGACGACTCAGTGTCCCACACGAAAAAAAGAAGAAGATTTTAAAATATTAATTCTCATAAAAGCAAACCGTGTTATTTTAAATTGAATACTTATTTAAATATTTAATTATGTAGGTCATATTTTAACCTTGTAACATTTCAAATTTAACTATTAATTAACAAGAAATTTTACAATTAGCGCAACAATGTTTAAATGGGAAAGGAAATTTATTTTACTTCTGTCAGCAACGGAGTCCTTATTAATTTATTCATCAATAAAACATTTCTGAGAAATGTAGTTTGCGCTCCGATACCTATTATTTCGTTCCCTGATAATTAACTTACGAAATTCGGCAAACTATTCTCAAAGCTCAAGAAATCCTGTACTTTAATAAATATGTGTTAATATTTCTCGGCCGATTCATACTAAAATAAAGTTGAATCATTTTAAGTTCAACTTGTTTACTTCAAATTTTGCGTCTTCCTGGGGCCATATATCGATTTGTTTTCATTGGATTATAGGCGCAAGTAAATTATTCATAATGGAATGGATTGCAGACGTTGCACTGGAAAGCTTTGAGGTTCGCCTGACTTGTTTGAAGTGCAAATTGAACCCAGTCTTTGCAAGAAAACGCGTTTTAATAATGTTGGATTAATGTAAAGCTAGAACGGTAGGTACAAAAACAGAAAAATTACAAATTAATCCAAAGGAATAAATAATGTAGAATCGCATTACTGCTACGCAACATCGTAGGGTGTATTTGCTACGGCTACGCAAATTACTACGCAATGATCTTATATCTTACTATTCTTTGAGCTACGAATTGGCTACAAATTATTAAACAATCTGCTAGGGAATTATTCTCTGTTTAGAAAAACAGAGAAATAGAAATGTCAATTGTCTCTTGAAATTAATATATTATATTTCTTTAAATTTCAGTGATGATGTACGGGAATTGGCCGAAAGACAAGTGGCCATTAGTATATGGTGGGGCTGCACACAGTCGTCGCTACCTGTTTCACTCTCTATCAGTCTACTGGCCCTCTGAACACCCTGTTGGAGGCATGTACTATCCAATGGAAACTCAACTGTTGCACATATCTTCGGAGTACAGCTCATTCGATGAAGCAGTCAAGGCGTCTAGCAAAGACCCTTTAGCTTTCATGGGTGTAGTGAATATTTATACGGTTAGTTTGATCTTAAATTTTTTAAACTAGGTGTGTAATAGGAACTTATAAACCATATGTATATGTTTATGGTTAATTCTAAATAGGATGCGGCGTGTATCGGATAGCCTCGATAAGTGTAGCGTTGATACGGCCACATGAACCGATGACTTAAAGATAGCGGCTGTCCGCGACTGGATGGCAAAAACGGGAGATCGTGCATTACTGATGGCTTACCCTGGGGGGAGGCCTACGTTTGGCAGCGGCCTGTATATTCTGATGTGGTGATGATGTATTGTGTATGGTATAAAACATTTAGCTATACCATACTTAGCTCTTGCTGCACGTTACTACAATCCTATAAAATAAGCTGAAATCTTCAAGTATTGTTAC
The DNA here is from genome assembly GCA_027580185.1 of Tuta absoluta. Lineage (NCBI taxonomy): Eukaryota > Metazoa > Arthropoda > Insecta > Lepidoptera > Gelechiidae > Tuta > Tuta absoluta. The sequence continues at coordinate 6,503,099 of JAQAHW010000004.1, forward strand.
TCTGCTCTCAGTGTATTTTGTCCCGCAGGCTAGTAAATTTAACATTACCCTTAGGTGTAATTGACTTTGTATTGCATTACCTTCTGGCATGAAATAAAGTTGCATTTGAGTCGTTGAGCGAGCATGTGAATTAAACAATCGTTATTTTTATTTTGACAGTATGCAGAAACGTCACACCCAGGAGTGATGCAAATATTAAATGCTGCACAGAAGTGTAGTAATTGTAGGATCAGCATTCCTCCAATATCCTTGGATAAGTTCAGCGCACCCTTTAGTGGGCATGTGTGCTACTACGGGTCGCTGACGTTCCCACCTTGCAGTCAGTCCGTTTTGTGGATCATTAGAAGAAGAAGCCTACCTTTGACAAGGGTGAGTATGAACTTAGGTATCGACATACATCCAAAGATAGTCTATAAAGGAAATGAGTAATATTTCCAGAATCTGGGCCTAATGTAGACTATTTAAAAGAAAATCTGGCAGCTGTTGTCCGCTTCGTTTAGAAGCAGTGAGCCGCTGAAATTGCGATAATATTTTTTATAGCTACAATATATGCCAGACAATATTGGTTTTTTAGATAAGGACACACGTGGAAATATTGTAATACTCGTGTCTTGTTGATCAATCCTTGCCAAACTGCTAGGTCCATTTAGGTCCATATTAGAAGGAGCAAGCCTTTATACTTTTGTATGTTTGTGCCAATTTCATCAAAATCAGTTCTGTGTTCAAACGTGATTACGTAGCAGAAACATTCACTTTTTAATGTATAATATCAATGTAAGTTTTAGTCAGGCAGATAGAGTTGATCTAAGATTTTTGACAAGGATTTTGAGAGAATTTCCACCCGCGCAATTTTATGGCAGTCTTAGTTATTTTTGGCATCTGTTGTCAGGAAGCGACACAATTGCTGCATAATATATTACGCACTCCTGGCCAAGAACATTCCTACAGTCCACATGTTGGGGAGGTCCGGCAGCTGACCATCAGGACGCCTCAGCCACTCAACGATAGAAAAGTATTCCTCATCCTAGAAAATAAAAAATATACTTGATGTTGTAGTGTACTGTTTTATAAGCTTGTATTGACTAGAATCATGGTAATGCCGTTGTTTTGTAATTAAACATAATTTGATTTATATCTTTTATTTCTTTCTGCATTTTTTAAGGAACCAAGTCACACAGCGCATATGTATTTTAAGAAGTTATTTTTGCTTCTCCTGAGTAGGTTGCCTCCACCGTCATAGACACTGTCTTGACCACTCCTGAACCCGCATCATGAAATCTTTAACTCAAGTCAGGAACCGAAAAACTATGAGGATTGGCACAGTTTACTTTAGTTTAGGACCGCGAGAGAATGTGGGCTGAGGATGATGATAGTGATTCAAAACATTTATGATTGAACTTAGGTACGTACATATATACATATATAAATCACGCCTCCATTCCAGAGGGGTAGGCAAAGACTACTTCCTTCCACTTACTATGAACTTTGCATACTACTTTCGCCTCCTCTACATTCATCAATCTGTTTATTAACGCTCGTCGGTATAAGGTTTTTTTTTTCAAATAATAATAACTTTATTTTCTGTTCTCACACAGACTATACACATTTTACAGATAAATCTAAACAAGTACATGTGGTAATTACTATTCGAGAGACTGATGTCTGTACTAGGAGATACATTACAGATTACTAGCCTCTCCTCAATCTGGGCAGGGTAGGACAGTAAATAGTACTGGAAACTTATTTAAGTTCAGCAATTCTAGTGTGTCTGAAGAATTCAGTGTGTGTGTGTTTAGTTTATTTAGTCCATTCAATAACAATTATTGAACAGAAACCAGGACCTTGCCTCGGATATCGATTTCAACGTAGACAACAACTGGAGTAGGTCATAAAATCGATCACAAATGCAATATTAATGCAATGCATCGGCAATGGTAAGGAAACACTCGTCTTCTCAGTCCTGTGGTTTCCAGTGAAGTGAATTTGTTTACTTTTGTTAGATTATATAGATATATTATTGTTTGTCAAATTCTTTTCTACGTTGATTAAATTTCAGTGGAAGCGTTTTTTATAAGTGAGGTAAACAAAGAATTTTATTTTCGAAATTAAATTTCACTTGACTCTTGTCTAGTTTACATGTGAAAGACAAAGTCTATGTTATAACAAGGTAATCCTGACAGGCAGAGCGTAAACGGCCGTTAAAAATGGTCGCTATGAGAATAACTCCGCAAAGAAGTTCCTTTATTGTACGTTATAATAAAATTCTATCTTATCTTGATACCTCTCAGACTTTTATGAATGATGAGTTTTTTATCTGGCATAGTAATCCACATTTGATTGAATAAAGGATTACTTGCATTTTCAAACAAGTCGCATTCGTTTGTCGAAAACTAAATGTATCCTCAAGACATAATATAAGATACCTCAATGTATTTCTAAAGATACTAAAATATTCATTATTATTACAAAAGTGAGTAAATAATTCAACAAAATAAATAAACTAGTATATTTTTAAGGATTATTGTTCAAAGGTAGCGATAAGGTTAGTTAGCGTTGATAATACAGTTATCTTTTACGAATTAAATTCTATTGCTATGACGTAGATTATCTATCACATGTCATGTCAAGGCCTTAAGTATCGCGAAATGCCTAAAATCACATTCATACAATTCAAAGAAAAAACTAGTAATTGAATCAGTAAATAAAAGAATGTTAGTGTTATAGATTGGTTTTAAAGTAATATTTTTGATTGACTGACTACATTTGCATTTCTTGCCCGTGGGAGTCGTAAGAAGCGTCTAAGGGACTCGAGGGTGTGTATTGCAATTTTAGGCGATGGGCTGACAACCTGTCACTATGGCGATACACAATTTTCCGGACGACCCTCAAATGTTTGTCAGACGTGGCGTAAATGACCGTTCTATGCGGCCGTTTATGCTCTGCCTACCCCGCAAGGGATTATAGGCGTGATATGTGTAAGTATGTATGTATGGAGATTTGCTATTTTATGTTGTTTTCATATAGAAAAAAAACAAAGTAATCCTGTTTTGGTCATTTGCAAATGTTTTCCAAATCAGCTTAAATAAATAGTTCGTTTTAAAACACAATATAAGATATTAACAATACCTATAAATATTTTGTGTTCTCAGTTTAATCTTGCATAATATTACACGTGAAAAATATTAAAAATTTGTAAGAAATCTGATAGGGTGTTTCTCTCTGACGCAGCGTCAATGAATGGGACAGTCCTTCACCCTACTTAGCGCCTTAAACAACAACCGCGTATAATTCTACTTGATTTATAAGGTATTTACTAAATATGACATGAGATAACCCTTCTAAATTGTTATCGATTACATATCAAAGATAATGTCTAATTCCAAGCTAAACTCCCGCAGTGGATGCGATTTACACAGGTAAATTTCTAGTAAAATACCAGGAGTTCAACTGAAGGTAGACAATGGCCGCGTTACGCAGCGCTAAATAGCATACGCTGCACAATATAGCAGCGCATACTATGAATTAAACGTGAACCTAAATCTATTTAACTTAATTAACTAAGTTGAGTGAAATTGGCAAATGATGTGTTCTGACCTTTACATAACTCAAGTCGGTAGTAAATACCGTCTGCCGATCTGGCGTTACGTCACACGTATTAGCACTAGATTATAAGTAAGTACCTCCAAATTATATCACCCCACGAATTCCGCAATTCGTACTAAGGAGTCACAATGATATGGTACAACAAATATGACTAAAGGGAACACACCATTAACACGAATAAACAGTTTTATATTAAACAACCAGGTTTAACACTTACAGTCAACGTGCCGGTCCAAATGCATAAAATACCCAACGGAGAAAGGAAGTTCAGGGAATGGATCAAATGGGGAATTCCGTGGGTACTTACAGGGCTGGGTGGAAAAGATATCGACACCCAGCATTCCACTACAGCCTTGGCGCGTTATTCACTTCAAACCACTCACAGCTTCTGTTCGTATTTCACTTTGATATTAGTCATTACGCGTGACCCAACCCGAATTTGGGTCGTACAAAACGCGAGCCGATATGGCCACTTGATGCCTATTCAATGCGACGCTCACGTGGAAGACGTCGAGACATCCAACAATCACTAAGCCTGGTATTCTAGTATAACCCAGGAGAACCGCAATAATACGATGCATCAACACGCGCGATCTCAAATTGAATCGTCCATTACACGCGGCATCACAAAACGCGTGGCGGGAAATCCGTACAAAACACAATACGTTCTCGTCCGAACGGTTTTGAGTGACTGAGTGCGGTGCAGAAATCACCGCTTGGCGTCTACCAGGCGGCCCGCGCGCACGCCGCCCCCTCGCCCCGCGAGCGAGAAAGGGACAACATATGCCCAGAGCGATGCGTGCGAAATCGCGGCGCATTCATAGACCGTCATTAATACCTAACTTACCCCAGCATAGCAACGCTAAATTAAACATTCACCCGCCCTAGGCCGAATCCCTTAGGCCTATTCACTACTGGGGAGACGAGATAGCGTTGCTATTGCTCGCTTAAGAACTGAATCCCCTACCTGAACTGTCGCGACTCGAGGAGTGCCATCACTACCTGGGAACAAGTTGAGAATGCGCCCTCTGCGCCATCGCAGTGGCGGCAGGTTGGCATCCTTAACCAGAACGAGATCTCCGATGCGAGGGGGTTCAGTTCTGTCCGTCCACTTAAGGCGTTGCTGCAGAATGTGCAAATACTCAAGCGACCATCGCTTCCAAAAATTCTGAGACATTTGCTGCAGCAACTCATAACGCGTCAAACGATTGCTACTGACCTCTGTGTAGGGGTATTCTGGCAAGGCGTTAAGTGGTCGGCCAATTAAGAAATGCCCTGGTGTCAGGGCCTCCAGATCATTCGGATCTGAGCTAAGCGGACACAAAGGACGTGAATTGAGAACGGCCTCAATTTTACAAAACACGGTCGCTAGCTCCTCAAAGGTTAATATCGTTAAACCTATAACGCGCATCAAATGCGTCTTAGCGGACTTTACAACCGCTTCAAATATACCACCCCAGTGGGGGCATCCTGGTGGATCGAACACCCAGTTAATGCCCTGACGGGAGAGGCTCGTGCCGATAGCTTCCTCGTTTTCCGATAAAAACGTTATAATTTCTTTCATACATCGATCAGCGCCCTTAAAGTTGGTACCACAGTCCGACCTGATCAGCGCTGGTCGCCCTCTTCGCGACACAAATCTATCTAAAGCTGCTAAGAAAGCCTCCGTAGTGAGGTCGGCCACGAGTTCCAAGTGGACGGCCTTGGTTGCTAGGCACACAAACACGCACAAATACGCCTTGATTGACTTCGCGTTGCGAAGGCGTGATGCCTTTACCATAAAAGGCCCCGCAAAGTCCGTTCCCACACCCGCAAACGTCCAGGCTTCCGTCACCCGGTCCGGTGGGAGGTCTCCCATCTGAGGTTGCATTGTGGCTGCCTTCAACCGATAGCAAGGCAAGCACCGAAACACAATGCTCCGTACCGTACGTCGTCCAGACAAGATCCAAAACTCGCGCTGCAGAATAGCCAAAAGTGCATTGCAGCCCGCATGCGAGTTTTTCTGGTGACGATCCCTAACTATAAGTTCTACCAAAGGTCCCTTCTTTGGGAGTAACAGCGGATGCCGTGCTGAAAAGGGCAGGTTAGCGTTCCGAAGTCTACCTCCAACCCGGAGCATTCCATGCTCGTCCACGAACGGGTTGAGGCGCACAAGACCTCCCTTCAGCTTTCCACGGCCATCCCTGAGCAGCCTGGCCTCTTCCTCAAAATGTTCCGCCTGGACGACCCTAACCAATAAACTTAGAGCCGCATTCCGCTCCGCAGGCGAGAGGACAGGTGCCAAGTTCCGTTCTGCTTGAGGTTTTCTACAGTTGTTCACGAACCGTTTGATCCAACCTGTCACCCCTAGAAGTTTGTCGAGGGAGCTGTATCGTTCCAGCAAGAAAGCCGCACTAGGCTTAGGTACGATCTGCCCTACGTTCACTCGCAAACCTCGATCAGGTGGCCCAAGCGGCGACCCGCACTCATTGTATGGCCATCTCTCAGGTGACTCAGTCAGCCACTGAGGTCCCCACCACAGTGAGTGACCTACCAAATCAGGGGCCCTACATCCCCGTGAGGCGCAGTCCGCTGGGTTCTGTTCTCCCGGTACGTGTCTCCATACCAACGGAGTTTCCGATCCTTTAATCTGTGACACCCGATTTGCCACGAAAACCTCAAGAGTATGTACCGACGTCTGTAACCAGCACAGAACTAAACTACTGTCGGTCCATGCGTACACCGTTTCATCCAAAGTGATGGTACCGCGTAGATTACTAGCGACATAATGTAGCAAGCGCGTGAGAAGCGCTGCTCCCGCCAATTCCAACTTTGGAATGGTCCATCTTGTCCTAACCGGAGCCACCTTACTCTTGGCCATAACTAGACGCACGTCTACAGTTCCCGTTGAACTGACTGTCCGCAAATAGACAGCTGCCGCGTACCCTCGCTCCGAGGCATCACAAAACCCATGTAGGGTAGCCTTACATCCCACCGATGGGAGCAACTTGCGAGGTATGGCGATGCGTACGATCCCTGGTAAGGTGGTCACAAACTTGGTCCAATCATTCAACAGCTCTCCGGAGAGCTGGTCGTCCCAACCCAAGTTTGCTATCCACAACCTTTGCAAGAAGCACTTCGCCATGAACGTCACCGGTGCGATCCACCCGTTAGGATCGAAAGTTCTGGCGATCGTCGATAATACCGAACGCTTCGTCCAAGTCTTCTGCAAAAGGTCTGGCTCGATCTGATACGTAAAGACATCATGCGTTGGCCTATATTGCACCCCTAGGATGCTCAACGTATTTGGATTGTCCGGGTTCTCGAAAAGGTGCGGGTCCTGCTGGAACTCACCTGGCAACCCGGCCAGGAGCTCTGGACAGCTGGACAGCCATTTCCGCAACTCATAACCTCCTGATTCCATGATCGCGATCAGCTCGTCTCGTAGTAGCAGTGCTTGTTGCACGCTATCTGCACCCGTGCAGATGTCATCCACGTAGACGTCGCGATCCAGTACTGCTGCGGCTCGAGGGAATCTTACCCTTTCCTGTGCGGCCAACTCTCGCAGCGTGCGTACTGCCAAAAACGGACTTGGCTTCAGACCATACGTTACCGTGTTAAGCTCATAAGTGACCATCGGCTCGTCAGGGCTCTCACGCCACAAAATCAGCTGGTACCGACGGTCATCCGGGTGTATAATTGTTTGGCGAAACATCATTTTGACGTCTGCTACGAACGCTACTTGGTGCAACCGAAAATCTGTGAGGATGTCCACAATGTCCCGGTTCAACTTGGGACCCGCGTGCAGACACTGGTTCACAGACACACCATTCGATGTAGGAGCAGAACCGTCAAACACTACCCGTATCTTCGCCTCCGGTGACTTCAAAGCAGCCAGGTGTGGTATGTAGTAATGCTCGACACACCTCCAATCTATGCTGGACACCGACATGTGGCCTAACTCTAGGTACTCCCTCATGAATTCGATATACTTCTGCCGAAGTGCTGCATCTCGCTTCATCTTTCTCTCCATAGCCAGTAGTCTCCGTTCCGCGATCTGTCGCGAACTACCTAAGAAGGGGCGGTTTGGGAGAAATGGCAGCCTGGTAACAAACCTACCTGACGAACTTCGTGCAGTGTTGTACTGATAGAACAGCTCGCACTCGTCATCCTCTGGCTTCCGTCTATCCGCTGTGGGTGGCTCCTCAGACTCCCAAAACCTCTGCAGCACCTCCGACAACACACTACCATAGAGAACCGTATCGCCCTCTGGTAGGTCCTGAGGTCTCCAAACTGGGCCAAAAATAACATACCCCCCTGTGGTATCAACGGCCACTAAACCAGTTTGCTGAAGTACCCGTTTTCTGCCACACCAGAATCTCCCGAGGACGTCTGACCCGAGGAGAACGTCCACCGTACCAGGAGTATCAAATTCAGGATCAGCTAACTCTAAGCCTGTGGTTAACCCTCGTACCGTTGACGGTAACCGAACCTGAGGAAGTTTCCCTACCACTTCATCCAGCACCACTGCTGAGGCATGATAGCTGACCCCTGTACCTGTATTACCTAATGTGAACTCGAAGTTCACCTGACCCCGAACGTCAGGCACATCTACACCTCCAATACCTACAGCCCCATCCGTTGTGGGCCTTATATTTAAGCGTAGCCTACTCACCAGCTTACTAGACACAATACAACCCTGAGCCCCTGTATCTAACAAGGCTCTTACCTGTATGCTGCGGCCACCGTATCCCCATACCCAAATCATTGCCGTAGGCAACAATACCGTAATTGGCCGGGGGGCCGAAGCTGGCGTGTAGGCGGCGATTACCTAGCAGGAATCTAAGCGCGGAGTGTCCGCGTCCTGCAGGGGGGTCCCCTCTCTCCGTACACCTTCGAGTGGGTCCCACTCCTGCTGATAGGGACCTCTGGTCCTGTACGCCATGGCTGGCAGCCTATAGTAACCCTGCGGCAGGCGCGCGTACCGTGGATGCGCCTGTAGCCGCGGGTGCTCAGCCAAGGGGAGAGGCATGCGTGGGTCATGAGACCTCACCATGTTGTTCAGTCCCGCCGAGTACTGCATGTACTGGCCCTGGTATTGGCACCCGCCCGTAGCATCACGTATCTGTGATGGGTGCCCCTGACCTTGGACCTGTGACCACCTACCCTGTCCCGGCACCTGCTGCCGAGGTGGTGACTGTCTCGCGCGTGGTGAAGGGGGCATCACCTGCTGATGTCCCTGGCCTCGTCCCTGAAACCCTGGTGGAAGAGGACTCCTCCTTGGAGGGGGTGGGGAGCGTTGCTCCCGTCTAGGTAGGGCAGACTCCGTCCGCTGACCCGCGTCAGCTCTGCCTCCGTAATCTCCGCTGCGGTTCATGCATAGGAGCTGATGGTGGGCACCCTGGCAGTACCTGCAGTTGGTGCTTGATGGGCACTCTCGCACCTGATGCGGCCCCATACACCTAAAGCACCAACGCCGTTGCTGCACCACACCACGACGTTTCTGCACCCGCTGTGCAGCGAACTCCTCACACGCAGTCACCTGATGCCCCGCCTCTCTGCAGTAGGCACACCTCGATTCCAAATTAGCGACATTGTATCGCCTGGGTGGCCTACTCTTACCGTCTCGCGCCTGTGCACCCGGCCGTTCCGGGCGGCGAGCGGCCGCAGACTCCGCGTGAGGCGACTCTCCAAATTGGGCATCTACCCGCCTGCACTCGGCCTCGAGGAAGGACTTGAGCTCCTCGAAGGTCGGGAGGTAATCAGATGTCTTACCTCCGTGTGACTGTTCAAAACGAGCGGCCATGTCGCTCGGCAGGCGGCGCAACAACGTGTGGACCAGGATATAATCATAGCCTGACACCGGCATCCCCTGTCTCTCAAGAGCGTTCACTGCAACGCAGACAGGGTTGAGGACCTTGGCCCTGAGGTCCGTCCCTCGTGTGATGGTCGGCACGGTGAGCCACTGTTCCAGGAGTTGGTCAATCATGAGACGTTTGTTGCTGTATCTCTCGATCAGCAAACCGCGAGCCGTCTCGTAACTTGCATCATCGACTGGTAGATGCTTTACCAGCTCATGGGGCTCACCTTGCAGCTTGGCCATCAATTGTGCCATTTTATATGCCGGCTGCAAGTCAGTGCGGTTATGAATCACACTGTCAAACAGATCCTGGAATCGGGTCCAATCCGTGTAGTCCCCGTGGAAGACCGGAATCGCCACAGCCGGCAGGGGCACTTGCACCCCCGGTCCCCGCGGACCATGGGATGGGTCCGGCTCCCCAGCCCTACGCCTGGTGATCACAGCAGCCGCCTGCTGGATCTCCTGCCCCATCTCCAGGCACTGGGTCACATTCGCCCGGACCATAAGTTTGGCCTCCTCATCAGGCGTCCCATCAAATAACTCCTCGCATCCAGTGAGGCAATCCAACACCTCCGCGACCCGTTCGTCAATCCTTTGCGCACAAGCGATGAGTGCGTCCTCTCGGTCCCCGCGACCGACCATCGCCTGCTTTGTCGCGAACCAAATTAGGTGCGTTCTAATTTTTGCCTGAAGCTGTGTAATTGTGGGAGCCATGGTACCAACTCAAAGTAACACCGAACCTTACAATGAAAAAAAACAATAATAAACAATCGGCCCTGATCCTACCGTTAGGATATCCGCACAGGGTAAACACAACGATAATAACAAGCAATTCAGTAATTGATTGGCCCTGATCCTACCGATAGGATATTCTACACAGGGCACACACTACAATCACAATAAATATATTTTTTTTATGTAGGTAGATTAAAAATCTTATACTAAAATAATCTTAAATCTAGTGGTTTTCTGAACCACGCTCTGCTACCAAAAATTGTCTAATTCCAAGCTAAACTCCCGCAGTGGAAGCGATTTACACAGGTAAATTTCTAGTAAAATACCAGGAGTTCAACTGAAGGTAGACAATGGCCGCGTTACGCAGCGCTAAATAGCATACGCTGCACAATATAGCAGCGCATACTATGAATTAAACGTGAACCTAAATCTATTTAACTTAATTAACTAAGTTGAGTGAAATTGGCAAATGATGTGTTCTGACCTTTACATAACTCAAGTCGGTAGTAAATACCGTCTGCCGATCTGGCGTTACGTCACACGTATTAGCACTAGATTATAAGTAAGTACCTCCAAATTATATCACCCCACGAATTCCGCAATTCGTACTAAGGAGTCACAATGATATGGTACAACAAATATGACTAAAGGGAACACACCATTAACACGAATAAACAGTTTTATATTAAACAACCAGGTTTAACACTTACAGTCAACGTGCCGGTCCAAATGCATAAAATACCCAACGGAGAAAGGAAGTTCAGGGAATGGATCAAATGGGGAATTCCGTGGGTACTTACAGGGCTGGGTGGAAAAGATATCGACACCCAGCATTCCACTACAGCCTTGGCGCGTTATTCACTTCAAACCACTCACAGCTTCTGTTCGTATTTCACTTTGATATTAGTCATTACGCGTGACCCAACCCGAATTTGGGTCGTACAAAACGCGAGCCGATATGGCCACTTGATGCCTATTCAATGCGACGCTCACGTGGAAGACGTCGAGACATCCAACAATCACTAAGCCTGGTATTCTAGTATAACCCAGGAGAACCGCAATAATACGATGCATCAACACGCGCGATCTCAAATTGAATCGTCCATTACACGCGGCATCACAAAACGCGTGGCGGGAAATCCGTACAAAACACAATACGTTCTCGTCCGAACGGTTTTGAGTGACTGAGTGCGGTGCAGAAATCACCGCTTGGCGTCTACCAGGCGGCCCGCGCGCACGCCGCCCCCTCGCCCCGCGAGCGAGAAAGGGACAACATATGCCCAGAGCGATGCGTGCGAAATCGCGGCGCATTCATAGACCGTCATTAATACCTAACTTACCCCAGCATAGCAACGCTAAATTAAACAGATAATATGAATGTACTCTTAGAATGTAGTTGTTTCATGTTGCTCAAAGCAATGCTTTTGATCATATCATTGTTCCGAAAGTTAATTAAAAGTTATTCAAAAAATATTATAATATAAAATATAGATACATACATAAATCACGCCTTTATCCCTTACGGGGTAGGCAGAGCGTCAACGACCGCAAAACGGTCATCAACACCACGTCTGACAAAAGTTTGAGGGTCAATCAGATAACTGTGTATCTCTAGGTATAGTGACATGTTATCAGTCCATCGCCAAAAATATATATTTCTAAATAATTAAAGACGAGAGTTTAGTTTGAAAAACATCTGTTAACTAATATGTTGGAAAAATAAATCATTAGCTGGACTACCAACTTTTAGATTTTTTAATAGTTCCTATATTCTACGATATTGATGAAGTCAGGCAATCACTGTTTTTATTTAATTTATTAATACAGGGTGCAAGCGACGGTGTAGCGAAAACTTTGCAAGCATGATCAGACCATGAAACTGAACAACTTTTTCTATGGAAGATATGTTTGTAAACGAGAAAAATTTATGACCTCTCATACAAAAAATTCCCAATCAGTTGACTGAATTTCAATGGAAACTCGATAAAATAAACGTATCCCAACAAAGGCTCCATAGTAAAAGTTGTTCAGTTTTTTGGTTTGATCATGCATTCAAAGTTTTCGGTACCCCGCCCCGCCCCTTACACACTGTATACTATGACATCGCAGAGAAGAATTTTAAACCGTTGTAAATAAATACATATCCCCGCCAATTTATCAATAGATAGAAAAAACCCGAGTCTCGTTTTTGTATGATGGTGATAAATCAAATTTTACCATTATCTAATCAACACAAAATCACTTCTTCGATGTATTGCAAAAATTCAGACGTATTTACATATTAGGAAATAATATATTTTAAAAATGGAAAATAGAATAATTTCGTGGAACCCTGGATGCTACAAAGTTACATCGAAGGAGTCATCTGCTGCATCAGACGGTGAGTAACTTTTTATGATGATGTGTTTATTGGGACACGGTACGAATCTTTGAATGCCTCGTCAACTTTTTTTATGTTTTCAGTATCGGTCACAATTATTCTTCTTCTTTTTTAATTTATTTATTAGAAAATTATTTTAATTTCACCGTATATTTTCGATACAAGCCTCCATTTATAATACGGTGCAGTGCAACTATTGAGTCTTTCACTGCAACCGCTTGGATATATAGATATAAAATTTTGTTAAAAATAATGTTGCAATTCGTTGTGACAATAACTTTACAGCAATAACAAACTATCTATGTGCAGTATGGAGCAATATTTACTGAATCGTGCAATATACTTACTCATAATTTTTTACCGTCATTACAAAAAAGTTAGACGCCCATTTATTTATACATACAATTTTGTTGATTCTTAGCCGGTTTTGCTATGTGCCCTTTACCGTGGCCATGCTGCCATGCATGCATGTAACATCACGTTAAACAGGGAACAGCTTAGACAAAAAGAGTACAGCTGGGTTCCGCATAAGTTCAGTAAATTTTATCACAATTTTGTTTTGTTTTGTGTATCCTTTCTGCCATGTAGTAGTAGTAGTAGTAGTAGTGTTGATAAGCTTATCAGATCCTACTGATGGGCAATGGCCTTCCCCGCGGTCTTGGTCTGCATACTTGTTGCGGTCTTGTGCATCCTCTGTTCAAACCTTAAATGGGCATTGTCGGGGTCCACCTCTGCGACGTGACCCGCTTTGAGGTAGCCAATCTTTCGTGACGATTTTAGCTCATTCAGAGTGCATCCTGCCATATCTGGACAAATTGTATTTATGGCGGGTGACAGGAAGGTATGCCAGTAGGCAGAACAGAGAGATGCAGTTGGTGTCGGGAAAAGGGTTACTACCCAAGGGACCAACTGGTCCGCCTGGAAAGATTTGGAAGTTGAATGCGTTGCGTGGTGACACACTTCAATACCGCGTTTCAGGCCCTTTGTTCTCTGCCAATCACGTGGCGCCATCTTGCAGATTTGTTGGGACTTCTGTTGCGTCTTGCTTACTTGTGATCCACTTGTGAGTCAGCTTAGCGTAGTAGCTCCCAGGGGTTCTAAATTACTTCCCTTCTTACCATGATGTACTTATTTTTAACATACAAGCGGCGCATTTGAAAAAAATACTTTTTAAAGCTGACCACTTACAGCAAGCGTACTTACCTACAGTGTAATTTACATACCCATTTTCTTGCAAGCCTACTAAGAGAATATTGGAGTACATTTGTTTACTCACGAATTTATGGCACACAATAAGTGCTGTAAATAGTTACTTTATTCTTATTTATGTATCAGTTAATTTATTACACACATGAAAGGACAAAATAGTTATAATAGACTACTTTAACGGTTAACTGTGTGTAATTTTGGGTAAGTAGGTACCATATCGTGGATATTACTTATTCACACTTTTCTTGCATTTGTGATACCACATTTATCACAAATTATTGCCAAGTCGAGCAAGCAACGTAAACGTAGGCATTGCATATCCAAATCAGTCGACTCACTTTTCTTGTCTGAATCACTGGCCTCGCATTTTGGGGTCACCACAACAGAAAGAAATAAGTAGGTATTTTGTTAGGCTTATCGACCTATCGGTGTAGTATACCTATAGGGTGTTAAAAATTACTGCACATATCTTAAGTGGTGAACCAGTCCATGAAAGTGAACATTTTCCTCAAGGAACATGAATGATGTGAAAAAATGGATCTCTCATACAAATGTGTCGGCTGCCAGTTACAATTTGTAAGTATTTGAGGGCCACATATTTTTTATATTTTGACATAATGTTCGTTTAAGGAAAGTTGATCAGTTTTATGAACTGGTAAGCCTGTTAAAAATGTTGACAGCTAAAAAAACTACACCATTAAAATGTATACATGCAGACATACACATATCACGCCTATTATCCCTTACGGGGTAGACGAAACGGCTATTTACGCCACGTCTGACAAATATTTGAGGGCCATTCGGAAAATTGTGTGACGCCATAGTGACAAGTTGTCAGCCCATTGCCTAAAAATGGAATACACACCCTCGAGTCCCTGATTTGACTCTTACGACTCCTACGGGAAAGAAATGGAGTGATGCTATTCTAAGCCGGCATAACACGGCAAACGGCGGTAAAATTTATATTTACCTCTAGTACCTAATTAGGTATCTTCGAGTTGCCAACTTGGGTTTAATATTTATCTGGATCAAGCCATTATATACAAGTTTATCGAGCGAGAGGTCATCTTTCTCAATGATAAACACAGAATATACATGACTACAAATCATTAAAGTCGCACATGTTCAATAATGTCATGCTTATATTACCAAACGGTGCAAGTGAATCAACAACCAAATGAGAAACACGATGAACATGTCAGCACGTTGGGTACATACTTCTATAAATCATTGTTACTTATTTTCATTTAGTTTTAATTTAACATGCTCAGAGCACGACTGAATCTCAAATCATTTTCCATTTATCATTTATGTATAATAAGAATGTAATAATAAGATTATTTGCATATGTTTATATTTATAGATTTTGGTTGCTGATTTCTTATTTTCATATCGTTTACTTGTTTAACTCAATGTTTTTTCAGCTGAGTACATATCGAAGCTAAGGGCATCACAGTCACCGATCGCAATCTCCCTACAGCGCTGCCCAACATGGACATCTCTGGATCCGTTGAAGTTTACAGGGTACTGGAACAACCCGGCCAAAGCTTCGCTACTAAATACGGGACAAACAGGTAAGTTTTTTTGCACATAATACCTACATACATACATCAGCCTATTGCAGTCCACTGCTGGACGTAGGCCTTCCCCAGGGTACGCCATAGAGCACGATCTCTCGTTTTCGCCATCCAGTCTATACCAGCCGCCTTTTTTAAGTCATTGGTCCATTTGGCCGGAGGTCATCCAATGCTACGCTTGCCAAGGAACCCGCTTACTCCACCTTTCGTCGGTTCTATGACAGATGTGCTGCCACTTCAGAGACATAATAGTTCAGAAATTTTGTTTATCAGTATTTAGACAGCAGTCACAAAATTCACTTGTCCTGTGACTTTTAATGTGACATTAAATCTGGAAATAATAAATTAAGTGGTCGCTCGTAATTTAGTTAGGTATAAAACTTACCTGGTAGATAGAGCCACGCGTTATTGGCAAAAATAAACTTGCATAATTTCGCGGGCAATGAATGAGCTGCGATAGCTCAGATAGAACAGGCATCGATACTAGTGAAAGTTGCAGGTTTAAATCCTGCGCGCGGTATAAAACATAGAATCACCTGAGCCTATAAGTAACAAATTTTTTATTAGACACGCTGTAGACAAACAATTTCGTACTTAGATGAGCACAAAAAATTCTTTGAACTAATGATTTGACCATCTGATTATGAAATGACATTATATTTATCACACTATCAAACTGTTTTTTTGTAATATTATCATACATACATGTTTGATATGCAATTATCGAAGATACTTATATCACCTTGTGCTTGCATATCAAAACATTAATTTGTCGGTCATTTGCCTTCTTTCACTAGGAGCCCGTGGCTTGCACATATTTAAGCAACATACCTACATCTACCTGTGTATGAGTTTTGAGAACTGTCAGTATTGGAGTGGGGGACTAATATTAATATGTAACAAATTATGGTAGGTTCACACGTAAAAAAGAGAGTCAAAATGGTAGGTGTACCTTAACTAATCCTTTTGAATTAACACCAAATTAAATATACCATTTTGTACCTTTACTTGAAAAATGTTACCTGCTGAGAAACTAATTTTATATCAACATCAAAGTACACCCGCCATATTGACATCAGATTGGCGGGTGTACCGCAGTTTTGTAGTATTTATTTATTAAAAACTGTTATAATATATAGGCAGAACTGTTATTAAAGAAAAATACTCCTCTAAGATTAGAATTGACCGTATTCAGCCGTTTTAATAATGGGTTCCTGGTATACTTGAACGTGACTCCAAGATTTATAAGGAAATAATTTTGAAACATAGGCTCTGTTGTTTGTTTCCAAGCAGATAAAATGTTTGTGGGCAAACTGATGAGTCCATTTTAATTGCTTTTTTACGATAAAGCTATTCCTCGAATTCCAGGATCGTTCAAGTACGACAATATTCACCAAAGTAAATTTTTGGAATTCGTTCATAAATTTTTATTTCGTAGTCTATATTCCTATTATCTCTCTTATCTTATCTTTTATTTATCAAACATCTAAAGTGTCTAATTATCTGTTATTTTAATGAATAGAAGTGTTCATAGATATATTATTTCATAATTAGATACAGGTGCTAAAAAAAATGCCAGCATACTTCGATTAACATATATCGCGCCACGTGTTTATGTAGATCGAGATACAAAGTATTTCGAGATATAAACGTGTGCCAACTGTAATAATAAAACAAGATATGTAATGGTACTGGAATTTAATCCAAAGGAGTTGTCGTCAAGACATTGAAGCGTATTAGATTATAGGTACCTACCTACTCCATCTGGACACGATCTGAAAAATCGGTCAATTGCACGTCGAACTCGCGCTTAAAGGGTTCCCTACTATTATGTATATAAATAGCAACAAATCTGTTTTTTAGCATTTATTATTATAACGGCAACACCACGGTTACACATAAATTTCAACTGTCTAACTATTGCCGTTCGTGAGATTACAGGCCCGGTAAAATCCCCGATGAAATCGACCAATTTTTGTACGGCAGCCCCCTATTAATAAAAAAAATTAATTTGTTATTAAAGCGTCCCCAAAAATATGGTACCTATCTATGAATTTCAACTTTCTAACCATCGTGGTATTAATGATAGAGCCCCGTTTACACCGTTCGGGTACGGAATCCTTAGGTAATATGAGAAGCTTATTGTACTTACTTAATCACTGTTTCAAAATCATTTATCCCAGAACTACTTTACCTACACACTAAAATATGGAGATTTGACAATTACACGATTTTAAAAGCTTTTATCTACACTTGTCTCATAATGTTCGAATTATGAATTCGAAAACAGATGCATAATGACCTACTTTATGCATTCTGCCTATAAAAACTAGGGTTTACTATAAATTACAGAAGCGTAATGACTTAATGAGAAAACTCTTAATACGATAAAGTTGAGAAATGAAACGAAGTTTTTTTTTGCCAATACTCAAATCGCTATCTTCCGTCGCACCTGACAGTTGTTGTTGTACGGAAAATGTTGTTCAGTAGTTTTAATAGGTTTTTTTTTCTGTTGTTGTTCCGATGTTGAGCAGTTGTTTAGATATTGTTCAGTTGTTATTCCGATGTTGTTCAGTTGTTGTTCAGATGTTGTTCAGTTGTTGTACAGATGTTGTTTCGATGTTGTTCAGATGTTGTTCAGTTGTTGTTCAGATGTTGTTCAGTTGTTTAGTTAAGTTATTGTTAAGACTCCACATCTAAACAACTGCTAAAGTACAGAATTTTCAAAAATTCATACCAAGCCATATTACGTTCTCGTATTGAATTTGACCTTGTATCGGGCCTTGCAATGGCCGGTGCGTACGTTTAGAAAAGTGTTTTTGAGTTATTTTTTGGAGAGTGTAGATAAAATAGTGTATGCAACTGATATAATTAGGCATTAGAATGCTCGTGTCAAACTATTATCACACTCGGCTGCGCCTCGTGTGATAAACAGACACTCGCATTCTAATGACCCCCATTATACGACAGTTGCATAAACTACTATTATTTAACTTGCAGTGTATGTAAGTATGTAAGTAAGTAAGTAAGTAACAATGTTTGTTCGGTGCAAATCTTGCAAGTTTAATTTGAACCACTTCTCGGTATCCGATTGAGGTGAAATTTTGCATGTTGGTCCAGAACCGATGACAATGCATGTTAATCATAAATTTGACCTGATGCTGCTGCCAGGATCGGCTCCGTACGAGAGATCTCCTCAGCGGTTTATAGCTGGGACACAAAATTTTGTATACGAATTCGTTTATTAAAGGCAGTTGGTAGGCCCACCATAAATTAGACGCTACATCCAGGGTTGTCTTCGAACTATGGAACTCCTCAATATTCAACTGCTGGGACTTGCAATTTTGTATACTAAATCGTTTATTATAGGCAGTTGGTAGGCCTACCATGAATTAGACGCTACATCCAGGGTTGTCTTCGAACTATGGAACTCCTCAATATTCAACTGCTGGGACTTGCAATTTTGTATACGAATTCGTTTATTATAGGCAGTTGGTAGGCCCACCATGAATAAGACGCTACATCCAGGGTTGTCTTCGAACTATGGAACTCCTCAATATTCAACTGCTGGGACTCGCAATTTTGTATACGAATTCGTTTATTATAGGCAGTTGGTAGGCCTACCATGAATTAGACGCTACATCCAGGGTTGTCTTCGAACTATGGAACTCCTCAATATTCAACTGCTGGGACTTGCAATTTTGTATACGAATTCGTTCATGATAGGCAGTTGGTAGACCCACCATGAATTAGGGTCACGTCAATAGAAGGCCTCCTGATAGAAGAATTAGACTGTTCGAAATTAACTGGGACTCGGCCATGTAATAATGACGCCATCAATGAAATGAAAAGACTAAGACATATTACAAGCAAATTCTTCTATTAGGGATGCCGGAGGAGTAGGTACCAACCTACTTCTATAGAATATAAAAGAGATAATTATACTTTATCCTAATGTTAGTTTTCCCCGTGCCTTAAGTTTTTCTATTGAAGGTCTCTCCGTTTTATAGAAAGACTTTCGTATTGATCAATAACTATCGTAACATAAACTAAAAAATATAAAATAAAATTATGTAAAAAAAACTTTTAAAACAAGCTTTTATTTAAGTGCTCTGAAAAGATGAAAATAAAATTTTGAATGACATTAACCACATTCATTTATGACTTTACAGAAATGAAAATATAATAAAAGCTTGTCGCGAAACTTTCAATTTGTGATTGAAATTTTGTAATAAGGTACGCACCTAACTGTAATTAGGTAGTTTCTTCTAGGCATCGCGACAAGCTTTTATTATATTTTCATTTCTGTAAAGTCATAAATGAATGTGGTTCATGTCATTCAAAATTTTATTTTCATCTTTTCAGAGCACTTGAATAAAAGTTTGTTTTAAAAGTTTTTTTTACATAATTTTTACTCTAATTTGGTTTTTTGAATAAGTGAATCTAAAAAGAAAATATGTACAAGACTACAACCAAACTTAATACTTTAATCTACCACAATCTAATCAGCATAATTTTGCATTGCACTATAACGACAGGACACGCGATAGCTTGGTTAGAAGAGCGATGACACGGTGTTTCATGGTCACCGAATCACGAAAGCTCGCCTTAATCTACTTAGGTACTTAAGACATTATCATTTGTGGTTTGAAACCATTCACACAACTGCGTTCAATCATGTCAGTTAATTACAATTAACATCAATTAATTGCAGGCGATGGGCTGTCAACCTGTCACTATGGCGACACACACTTTTCCAAATTACTCTCAAATATTTGTCAGACGTGGCGTAAATGTCCGTTTTTTGTGGCCGTTTTCGCTCTGCCTACTGCCTACCCCGTTAGGGATTATAGGCGTGATATTTGTATATGTATCAATTAATTGTTTTTTTCTCATGCTGCGATATTATCGGTAAGCTAATATGCTGTAAGTCGGGGTCAGTAACTGTGTTAAGAGGTTAAGAAGCTCAATGTTTGCACCTGGGTAGGCAGTTAGTGCATACATCAGCATATAGCAGTCCACTGCTGGACGTAGGCCTTCCCCAGGGTACACCATAGGGCACAATCCGCTGATGTAGGCAGTAAGTAGGTAGCAATAAATAAAATCACTTTGGCGAGGATCGACATAGTAAACTTAGACAAACATTTCGGATGGACAAAACCGGGTACCTTTATATAAATAAAATAAGATAACTTTTGCCAAAGGCGAAAGGGATATCTATGGGATTTACTTGAGGTAAAAATTAAACTAATAAAGCTTTCTAAATTTATTTATGTTTATTTCCAATATTTTTATATAAAATTTTATAAATAAAATATTTCTCCCAGAGCGATGCACATAGGCAAAGACTGGCAGCATTGCCTCTTTGCATGGCCAAGCTAATTCTTTGGCCTAAATACCTGCCCTAGTAGCTTTCTAAAGGTTTCAAGAAATGTCTGGAATCGGTCAAGTACTTTTTTTTATTTCATTCTGTTTTTTTTTTCAAATTTCAGCATTTTTCACATTTGACGCGGACGCAGACAGACCGTCCATCAGAGGCGGGCCTCTGATTGGTGAATACATCTTCGAGCAGATGCACTTCCATTGGTCGGTCGATGACTTCACTGGCTGCGAACACGTCCTCGATGGTCAAGGGTATGTATAAGTATGTTCCTATAGGACCAAATGTAATCGGCCCGCAATACAAAAAACAAAAACGAGATCTCCTAATGAATACTGTATTTATACAGATGTAAGGAAAAGTACTGCGTTCCTTTCAAGGAATGAACTGGCCCATGAAACTGAAAATTTTTCCCCATAAAACATAGATTGAAATATGAAAAAAATATTTAGATCTCCCATCCCCAACCAGACTTAGTCGGCTGCTATATTTTGTATGGGAGGTCTAAATTTGTTTTTCATATTTCGACCTATGTTTCTTGGCGAAAGTTTTTCAGTTTCATGGACTTGTTCATCCCTTAAAAGGAACGCAGTTCTTTTGCTTACACCCTGTATAAATACCAGTAGTAAAGTTGTAGGAACAAGTCAATTTATCTTTTACGATATCGAATGCTAAATTGTATTCGAAACGCCTGGTATTTTGACTAAAATAGGTTTATACGCTCATAGTTGCTTACAAAAATGCTTTGAGTAGATTACCAAAATTTCAAATTTTTTATTGTGATGATAAATAATAATGAGAAAATAAATATAATATTTATTAAAACTTTCTACCAACGTCGACAATTCTGACCGCGTCAAGACAAAACTCATCAAAAAAGTCGGTGACATGAACCGCGTAGGGAAAAAAAGCACGGTACAATTACATTTTCGTAAATTTTTCAGTTACGCAGCTGAATGCCACTTCGTCCACTACAACAGCAAGTACCAGTCGTTAGAGGCGGCAGTAGGGCACCCTGACGGTCTGGCCGTGGTGGGGTTCCTCCTGGAAGCTGTAGATGTACCAAACCCCTTGTTCGACACCCTTGTGGAAGGACTAGATAGTATTAAGAAGAGGGAAAGCTCTGTGCAGGTTTCAGCAGGTGTGTCTTTTTTTTCAAAATCATATTAATTTTTTTGGCACAAACTTTATCACTTTTTGGCCTAAACTAGTTTAGGTTCTTGAAAAAACTAGCAAACAACCACCGGTTAAGAATTAAAAAAACTCAAATTCTCACACTTGTCTTATATACAAAATCATCGCCCAATATTTTGAACAAAAACCTAGATCGTTTTAGGTTCCTGTTTAAATCTTGTAGTCGAGTTTAGATTGTGCATTTGCCAGTGTTCGATTAAAGACCTAGGTTTTTAGTCAATAACCTGATTTTATCAGAAATATATCATGCCTAGAAACTCATTCATTCATTATAAACACCTGTAGAAATCCCACTGGACTGCCGATTAATATCTGTCCAAACTTTACACTGCAATCTCAATCTAATGGTGTCTAAGTATATTTTCAGATGATAAATATAAATCTGACAGTACTTACAAGTAGACAAATGTTTCAGAATCTCTATCTTGGATGAATCGCGACGATTTGGACGAAGGCAGCTATGTCACCTACAAGGGTTCTCTTACAACACCGCCCTATACTGAATGCGTCACGTGGATCATCTATGAAAAACCTGTGGAAATTGGAACTGAACAGGTAGAAATCACATTTTATGTCTTCGCAGTCTACTGACAAGATAGTAATCGGTATTTATAAATGTTGAAATTAAAGAACGAAAAAGCAGTGGGACGAGATACTCATACGGTCAGCCCATGTCAGTTTTAAGGGGTTTCGTATCTTAAAAGGAAAAATGGAACCCATTGGGATCACTTTGTTGTCCGTCTGTCTGTCTGTCACGACCCTTTATCTCGAACGCGTAAAATATCGAGTTGAAATAAAAAATTGAAACTATACAAGGAGTAACAAAAAGGGTATACTTTTCCGAAGGAAAAATAATTACCTATTATACAAAATTAACCAGTATGGAAGGTCCAATTGTATTTTTTGTATTTTGATCTGTGTTCCTTGGGGAAAGTTCCTTGCACTAGTCCATCTTGAGTTTTCGCTATAGGTTATAGTAAAATTTCAATACAATAATACAGTCAAGCTCCCGTCCAGTTAGACAGTCGAATCACCAATGTAAATCTTATACGCGCGTCATAAAAACAGTCCAAAGTCCAAACTGTCTAACCAAGCCTGATCTTGACTGTACATTATATTAGTTCAAAAGCACTTAAATCGTATTCTCCTCAGTCTTTCTTTTCGGGACTACTTAGGGCGATAAGTTTAATCTATCCTCAGTGACGGCGGCAGACATTTGCGTCAAGAATATAAATGTCTTAGGAAATAGGCAAGCATTAGTGGACACCCACTAATGCCTACTGTGTAAATCCCTATCATTTCGCAGAAGCATTTGTATTTCATTTAATTTGATCGTGATTTAAAATATTCGTTTTACATTTACCATTTCAAACCTTATGCATTTTCCAACAAGAGAGTAGTATCATAGCAATGTTATAAAATTTCTGACGTATTTGAGAACAGAGAAATAAAAAACATTTCGAGAATTTAGTGTAGATTGATTGGTATTCAATTCTAGGAACACGGATATTTTTCCATTGGTACCTATATTCTCTCGTTTTATAAAAAAAATTGTTAAACATAACAATACAGGTGTTCCATAAATAGGGTTGTTGTCTTTTATACTCTCAATTAAAATAGGTAGGAATATCCAAAACTTTCCATATTAGTATTACAAAAAGTATCATATTTACGACGATGTTATACCAACACCATCTAACACCTCTTAACTAACAAAAATCAAATTTTTAAGCAAGCGAAAAAAGGTTTTGATATTTTACTTATTTACTTAATGAAAATGTAAAGTACTGCAATATTCATTCAAGACATTGTTTACTGGCATTTATTTTGACTTTAGGCAAGCTATTTTTAAATTAGTGTTAGACTATTCGTTTCATCCGTGTCCACTTATAAATCAATAATAATAAAGTTAAAAGCCACATTTGACTTAGTGCTTGATAGGAGTTATTTGTTTCATGTGGGTCCACTTAAAATCAATTCATATAAATTGAGAAGGAAGGAATTATGAAATAAAATACATTAAAAAAACGCGTGTGTTACGGGTTTTAGCAGAAAGTTGCTGAATTTCATTTTCCTCAATTTGTTACGAAAATTTATTTTTGTGGGTTTAGTTAGGTATTCAGGTTTGTAATATACATGGTGTACGGTACAACCCTCCGAAAACGTATTGGGTGCATTCAGACAGATTCAGACCATGTAACTGAACAATTTTCCCCTAGCAATATATGTCAGGATACAACAAAAAATATGCGACCTCTCATACAAAATCACGATCAGCTGACTGCATTTACTATGGGAAGTCCAAACATTTTTGTTTTTGAATATTTTTATGGAAGATGTTCAGTTACATGATCTGAATGCACCCTATCAATATTCGAAGGGCTGTCCCTTACACCCTGTATTACAACAATGTAAAATTAATTGAACATATTGTGCTTTTTCCCATTAATTGTAAGTATTTTATCATACATAAGATGTTTAGAAATAATTAATTCAAAATGGAAATAGCAATAAAAAAATACCATATTACCATAACTTTACCGGGCCTAATATGTTAAAAATATTAGTATCATTGTGTACCTTTTTGACAAGTAAGTTTATGTTTACCATAAAATACATCTTCATGAGGAGGTGGCACAAACGTTTTCTCAACCGACGATAAGGCGAACGGTGTAGAAGTCAGGGACTAACGTCCGACAGTGATGAAATACCGCGATAGAATTTGCAGTCAGAACGTTCACGTAGTACTAGGCACTAATGCGAGACACTTTAAAATCATTTGGGACCCATTCCTCTTCTTACATTTAAACAAAAAGTTTTCGTACCTATCTACATAGCTACTAAATACCGTATTTATACATATATTTATCTTCACTCGTCTCGAATTATGAACTCGAAAACAGTTGTTTAAATACCTGATTTATGTATTCTGCCAGTAGATATTGGCATAAATGCTATCAAAAAAACTCTTCTTTATATTTTTTATTTGATAAATTTATTTTGTTTACAAATAAATATATGTGTGGGTGTTAGCTTACTTTACTTGCATGGCCCCTTGATGACATCGTGACATATAACGTACCAGTAGGTACCCTTTACAGGATGTTAAAATATTGTTCAAATATGTTAGGGGTCCATGAAACTAAACAACTTTCCCAAGGAATATACGTTGAAATATTTATAAAATGGATCTCCCATAAAAATTGACCTAGTCGGCTAGAACATTTTGTATAGAAGGTCCATTTTCTTCATGAAGTCCCTAGTAAAATTGCACCTTATTTAATATGTTGTTTCCTAATTGGTTTCAGTTGGGACTCCTAAGGCAGCTAGAAGGTCCAGACTGCATTCCAATCGACCGAAACGTGCGGCCAACTCAACGCCACCCCCCAGGCCACTCCGTTATCTACGTAAAACAAGTCAAGGCGAAACTATGAAGAATACTACAATTAAACATGCTATACAAAATATTTCATTTTATTTGTTACTACGTGCTTCATGCCTGTTTCCTTTTTTAAGTAGGTAGTTTCAGTACCTACGTATTTTTAATATTTATTTTATTTATTTATTAATTGAACTTTATGCACAAAACGGTGAACATGGGCGGACTTAACGCACGTGGCATTAACTACCAGTCTGCCTTAGGGCGTGTGGAAAGTACAGGCAGGTGCAAAAATAATAATAATATTACAAATACAATAAATTCGAAATATACCTACCTACCTAAATATAATATACCTAGCTAAATAAATACAATGATATTTTATCAATAGATTTATAAGTTAAATACATATTATTTTATTAAAAATAATAGACTTAATAACATATCCATATACATAAATAGTTATTTTATGCATATTTATTTATTATATTTATTTATTTACCGTTTATTGTACACAAAAACATTACAAAAGAAACACATACAAAGAATAACGACACAACAGGACAACTTATTTCTACTAAGAAATTTCTTCCAGCTGACCTACGCAAAGTGAGACTTCATAAGACAGGCGGATATTCATTCCCAAGCAAAATTTTTGGTAGGTTTTTTAATGAGTAATGCGATTGCTCTTGCTTCTAGTCAAGGGCAGCCTATAAATATTATTTTTTAAAGTGGCTTCTGGGAAATGTTCGAATATAATTATATGGAAGGACTGTTCCTTCCATATATATTCTGGGAAATGTTCGAATTTATATGGAAGGACTGTTTCTCCATATATATTCGAATATTTCCCAGAAGCCACTTTAAAAAATAATTTATGGCCCTGTGGCCATAATATATGTTTACTTTGAGTGTAGACTGTCATTTTACATAGGGTCCCGCTGGCTTGACACTGCGGAAAATGCTCGATAACTTTTACAGAGGTAAATTTATTTTATTTTTCTGTAGGTAGGTAAGGTACAAATTGATATCTCAAAGACCACATAAGTATCGATCCATTCCGATAGGTCCTGCTGCGTACACGTGTATGGGTTGAATTGAAGTTGCTTCCGCAAACAAACAATGCGCGTAATGAAGAATGACTGAATGCCCAGTTAGTCAAAATTGTTGGAATGGCAACCAAGTAATCGACCTATATTTACTGTTCCACGTTCTAATACAAACTACAGGAAAAATCTTTCATAAACAGAGCCGTACGCTTATTTAACAACATTTGGGTACATTTGTACCCAAGACGACAGTATTGACCTTTTTTCTTCCAGCATCAAAGCATTTATACTTGTTTTTCATAAATTGCAAAATTTTATTACGCGCAAGGATCAATGATTGAATGTTATCCCGGCTTAGAATAGCATTACCCCATTTCTTTTCGAGGCGACTAAGGGACTCGAGGGTGTGAATTGCAATTTAAGGCGATGGGCTGACAACCTGTCACTATTGCGATACACAATTTTCCAAAAGACCCTAAATTATTTGTCAGGTATGTTTGTCGTTTACATTGCCGTTAATTATCTCTGGTGTGCCTAAATTGATGTCGATGTAATTTTTGCGTTTTTTACGTAATTGTTTTCTTATGTAACTTTTAGTGCCATATGTGGATGTTTCTAAATGGCCTGTTTGTACTTGTTTGTGCTCAAACAAACTAAAGATTATTTTTTGTGTTTCCCCAGTTTATGATGCATGTAGATATCCAGTAACTCGCATATGATAATGTAAACGCAAGCATGTGTCTACTGGCTACGTAGAGCGTTTCCGGGATTTCAATAGGTACGGCTGAATCTGAAAATCATTGTTATATTTTTTACGAAGTTGTGTGTTCCGTCAAATAGTAGTTTATGCAACTGTCATATAATGGGGGTCATTAGAATGCGAGTGTCTGTTTATCACACGAGGCGCAGCCGAGTGTGATAATAGATTGACACGAGCATTCTAATGCCTAATTGTATGCAGTTGCATACACTATTTTATCTACACTCTCAAAAAATAAACTCAGTTAAACACTTTTCCAAACGTCAGCACCGGCGATAGCAAGGTCCGATACAAGGTCAAATTCAATACGAGAACGTAATATGGCTTGATATGAATTTTCTGAAATTCTTTACTGACAGTTGTTTAGATGTCAAGTCTGAACCACAAATAACTAAAACTGAACAACAACTGGACAACACTAAACAACATCGGTACAACAACTAAACAACATCTGAACAATATCTCAAAAACAACAGAACAAAAGCCTATTAAAACAACTGAACAACATCCGAAAAATTCCCGTACAACAACAACTGTCAGGTGCGGCGGAAGATGGCGATTTGAATATTGGCAAAAAAACTTCGTTTCATTTCTCAACTTAATCGTAGTAAGAGTTTTCTCATTAAATCATTACGTTTCTGTAATTTATATAAAACCGTAGTTTATATAGGCAGAATGCATAAAGTAGGTCTTTATGCAACTGTTTTCGAATTCATAATTCGAACATTATGAGACTAGTGTAGATAAAAGCTTTTTCGCGTCACTTATTTGAAATATTTTTAAACTAAACGAATGCAATAAGTGCATAAGTTCTACTCAAAACATAAATGATATGGAAATAAAATAAACATATTTGTTGCACGAATTTATTACATCTATTGAGCATTATATTGATTATTTACCTAGAATAGGTATAAAAGATACTAATACTTGCAGAAATCAAACTCTATCCATCGATTCAATTCCATACTGCTGACAATGCCAGCAACCATTTCTATGGTGTCTGCAACATGATCGTACATTCTCATGTAGAATATGTTGTGAACGGTATCTTTTTTTATAGGACATAACGGTAAAGGTGGTACAATTTCTTTAGAGTTCGGGTATTGCGATGATTTTTTCAGAACACCATTCCATTCACAAACACGTTCGAACTCGTCAAAAAATTTCAGAGCCAGCTGTCCCAACAATAACTTAACAGCCCGGTGTTTTTCATACAGCAAATCTTCGCCTTCGTACCAAGGCGTCAGCAATACTCTATGTGACTTTTTCAATTGATCATAGTACCGCATTCTCTCATCGAACTCTTTTTCCATCACCATATTTCTCCATGTTAACAACGACAAATCCCATTTCGGTTTACCCGTCATATGTCTATACAAATCTTTCAATAAATGAACTTCTGCTTGGTGATAGTAATGCTGCATATTTCTTGCTACAAAAAGTTCAGCTTGTATAAAATACTTTTTGTATGGGTAAATTTCATGCTGCACATCTAAAGCGTTTGTAATGGTAGCGGAAACCAAGTTGAAAACCATCTTATACACAGCTTTTTTATCCAATGAAGCTTCCAACTTCTCAATCTTTCTGCTAATTTTTTTGACATCTTCAACAGAATCACCAATCAAAGTAACAGAAAATTTGTCCCTCATTGTATCAAACAAAATATTATTCATGATAGCAAATTCCCATGTTTGAGTAAATATGCCAGGTCCATTGGCAACGAAGGTGAAATAAATAGTTTTGCTCTGACCGGGTGCAATAACATCTTCGTTTTTGTTGAAAAAGAAATTATGGTCATTCTCTTCAGGTATGTAAGGTATAATCTTCCTTATTTTTTTCCAGCAGTATCTTAGTGTAACAGTACCTAGGTTTTGTAAGATGAATTTTGCTCTACCGATTCTGTTTTCAGAAACATTAAAATAGTACAACCAATTTGAGCAGTTTTCGTGCCACGTTTCTTTTTGCATATTGTCTAGGACTGTTGTATCCTGTTTGGGTATATATTTGATCGCAATAGTATTATTGATTCGTAAAGCATAGACGCCACTTAGAGACTCCTCGCACTCGTTTTGTGGCGGTGTTAGTGTTATTGTTGGTAAGTTTATTTTCTTCGGTGGTGTTTGCGGTTTTCTTCCAATTACGATCAGTTCTTTCATATCAGGTCTAAAAAGTTAATTAATGTTCATTCTTAGAATCTTAAATACGTAAATAAAAAACGTAAATACTTACTTGATATAATTAAAGAAAGAACCTATACAAACAAAACATAACGAACAAAATATTAGTAAACCAAAAATCATTTAAACTCATGCGGAAAATCAAATTTCAAAATTATTGTAAATGGAAGTTAAGTATCTTTAAACCGAGAATGAGAAATAGATAGGAGAAACTGGGAACATTTGATCCCTCGTTTTGGTTTTTAACTCCCCATTGACATTATTTACAGCATTGAAAATCTTTTTATGCTTTTTTGTATAGAATGAACTATTTACCAAATAGCCAAAGGAAGGTGTATGTAAGATAGAGTTTCAATTGGCTTCATAATTTAATGTTAACTGGAAAAGTAAATTTGAGCAAGTCTCCCCAATATCAGGGTGATTTAATCCCAACCTTTTCGGGAGACTTGATTTCCAGCCTTAGGGCGTTTGTCCACCGCCGCCGTCACCGGACCGTCACCGTCACCGAGAACGAGATTATTTCGGGCCGAGTTTAATAAGACGTGACGGCAATCGTTTGTCCACTGCGACCGATTTCGCTGGTTTAGTTTGTTCCAGCTGTCATGCGTGGTAGTCGCGCTCGTGACGGAACGGCGACGGCGGTGTGTGGACAAGTTCATACGTGTTTTGTATTGTCGGCACATCGGACTGTCAAAATCTCAGGCCACGTCCTAGCGGTCACGCTGATCTGACGGGATGACGGAGCTCGGGTGACGGCGGTGCGGTGGACACGCGGCTAAGTAAATGTATGTACCGCTACTTTGGCGCCGTCATCTCGTGGTTGGTGACGTGACGGTGACGGCGGCGGTGGACAAACGCCCTTTAAGTAAACGGTTGGTATAGCCCCAAGTGACACGTTTGTTTTGTCTCCCACTGGAGACTTTTGTAGGTTGAGGGTTGGGAAAATACATAAGTTTCCAATGAAAGGTGGAAAAAATATGCTTATCATTGCCTTAACAATGGTCCATCATCTCCTAGTGAAGCGATTTGTTCCCGGTATCAAATCACTCTCAAAGAAAATGACTCGCCCAAATTTTTAAAGTTTCAAATTCAAAGAAACCAAACCTTAACATAATGGTAACATCGCGATTATAATGAATAAGAGTGGTTCACATTAAAAATCGAAAATGTTTTGGTTTTACTGAAAATAAGGTCTGTCAAGTCTTTCCTAGCGATCATGTATCCCCAGATTCTCCTTTTTACCAGCTATTATGGTGTGTGATTTTGGCACAGGAAAATAAAATATATCCAGCTTAATCTTATTACTCACCTAAAAGGATCTATTTTTAAAATTTTGTCCTTATAAATTTCTTCTTTGTGTTTTCTGTAATCTTCAAAAGTTTTATTGAATTTAGAGCTAACTATTCGTTCTTTTTCACCAAGTAAGCCTTTTTCATGTGTTTGAATATAATCTGGGCATACAACATGTTCAATTATTTTTGGCTTTCCAATCTCAGCTGCAGTTCTGTGGGCTTCGTACACGTTTTCACAAGGGCAGCACTGTTTCAAACGCGTAGCTTGTGCCCACAAAGAATCTCTTACTTTTGCTCCAACTTTTATCTGAGCCTCTTCCAATGTAATCTTCCATTCCCTGTCAGGTCGAAACCTCTCAATATCAATATTCATTGCCAGATCTGCAGGAGGCCTCATAGTCCGAAAGCCTAGCTTCACCACCTCATGTTCCCTGATTTCTATCCATTCCTCCCAAACCAGCAGTTGCTGATCCGGAGTCATTGCGAACTGTTTATAAATATCATCTTTAGGATCCCAAGCCATATTTATTTGGTTACTTTAATAGTTAATATCGAATGACTTATTCACGTGGTTCACAAATAATAACACACCTCACACGATCACAAGTTGATCACAAGTTAATTTTGGTTTTCAAAGGACGGATGTCATATTGACATGTATGTCGGCTCTTCCTCCATGAAGTTTTCAGTCTTAACGTTTAACAAAGTAGGTCCTAAGTGTGGTCCTAAGGGTGGTAAGTATATTATTTACGTCGTAACAATCAAGTATTGTACAAGTACTCCTACAACGTGCTAGTTCCATGCGGAAAAATATGATAAAATTACACGACGTGGAAAAATCACGCAGAATAATTTACTTTATTTACGAACAAAATACAATTTATAAAAAGAGTGAATGGTTTCAAAACCTCTGACCTTCGATCAACGCGGCCTCCGTACCGGGTCGGAACGAGACGGAAGACAGCGTTTCTCGAAGCCTTTGACTGTCAAGAATGGACTTACGTAGGTGTCAAATTTTTCTTCCATTGTTTACAAACACAGTACAAAAATATAAATTCAAAATTTTATTGGTATTTTCGAAATTGAATTAAATACATGAAAATATAAGTGAGCTTCAAATAAATCTAAAAAAAAAAAAACAGAAAAAGAGCAATTCAGATTTATTTTTTGTGCCATATAAAATTCCGATGCCATCGTCACCAATACTACCGAGTAAGTAGGTATTTATGTAAGATGCCAGTGAAGATAATACAAGTTTAAGAAAAAGAATCAACATGGGAGATTTTGCGCCGTCACACGTGTGTGCGTGAAACCCCTATCCACAGCGCTTTTTCCAAGTTCTCCATCCAATTCCCCCAAGGCAAAAACATTTTATTTTTGTTGCTAAGACAAGAAATAAGTTACGTGGATACCTACTTTTCTATACTTTATTGTATTTTTCAATTTATATTATTTGTTTCATACCGTAAGCTGAAAATTTTGAAAATGCAGAAGAAGCTCATGAACCACAAATAGTTGAGGAAGAGATTCCTGAAGAACCTAAAGTACAGCCGCCTTATGGGACCATTGAATGGCTCTACTGGTGGAGCGACATAGAAGGACACCTGCCCGTACCAATTAATATAACCATCACTGGTTCCCATTTCTATCAATGCCCTGAACTACAGTGGTATAATTTTGAAGTATTCCCCCACAAAGTAAAGCTGACAAATACGGGATACAGCGGTTAGTTTATTTACTTTTGAATGCTTAGTATCCGTTTTATATGTATGCTTGTGGCTACACCACTACCGCTATATGGAAGTGATCATAGAATAAACTACTCAGTGCAAAATGTGCAAATCAAGCCAAATGTTGTTTGACTCGTGCCCCTAGTCAAATACCTTTCTCGCGATGTATTAGAGAAAAAAAATATGTTTTGGGATTTAAAGTAGTTTTGACCATATTTTGCGAACATGGAACGCATACAAAGGTCAGATAACTCAATATCTTGTAATAAAACATCATCTGGCTCTATGGTAGTTAGTTTGTTCTGTGATCGTTTTAAGTTAGTGGTACTTGTCACACGCAAACATACAATTAGGTATATAGCAGTACCAGGAATAGTTTGATACTTCTAAGGTACTAAGAATATAGAAAGGTGATACTAGCTGTTGTTTTGCTGAGAAAGGTTTATAAAAAAAACACTTCTGAACTTGGAAATTAGTAGGTAGATATTCTCCTCAAAATGGCAACCAAGCCCTGCCGAGTGATTGCTGGCACGATTAAGAGATTTTTGGCTGGTAGACATATTCTCCAAAAAAGATGTTGAGGATATTCTGGACCAAATAAAACTCGCTCACCATGCGCATGTCATGGATTGACCAAGAGTTGTGAATATGACCAATAGCCCTATTTGGGGAGACACCTGTTAGGGTTTAGTTGCTGGTAGGCTATTTACATACATTATATCAGTCTATAGCAGTCGACTGCTGGACGTAGGCCTCCCCCAGGGTACGCCATATGGCACGATCTCTCGCTTTCGCCATCCAATCACGACTAACCGCCTTCTTAAAGTCATTGGCACTCATTGGTTCATCTGGCCGGAGGGCGTCCTACGCTACGCTTGCCGAAGCGTAGGCTCCACTCGAGAAGATATTTAGGTATGTGATGGGAATTCAAAGCCTTATCTGTCGTTAGCACACGTCGCTGCAAAATGGAAGACCGAGCGGCCGTACCTCCTGGGTGGTCCGTTACTCGAGAAGCACGTTTTAGGTCAGATGCATTTCCACTGGGGTCCATCCATGATGTGCGGCAGTGCTCATACAGTCGACAACTGCCCGCATCCGGCAGAACTTCAGGTTAGAAAAAATGTGTATTATTTGAAACAGATACATAAGTGTAAAAAATAATTGCTGCGCATGTTTAAAGGGGTAAACCAATCCATGGGTGAGCTCGCTCCATCTTAGACTTTGTCTCTGTCTTATGACCTAGACTAGAGTCAAGAGCAAACCCATCATTAATAAAAAAAAACAAAAAAAAAAATTAAACTGTAGGTACAACTTTCAGCAAGGAACATTACAGCGAATATTTCATTGAGTTTTCATGTTCTAATTTTACTTGAGGATAGTACTAAAAACTTAGGCATTGGGCATTTCGATAGATTGTTTGTATTAAGAGAAAACTTTTTTTGTGAAGTGGCGCCACTGTCGAGGTCGTTGAGGGCTACACTCGCCTTAAATGAGAAGTGGTGATAAAACTTTATAAATATGTTCTTCTAAGATATCGTAGCGACACAAAGCTAAATATTAGTTAAACTCAAAACAAATCTTTCGACTTGCGGGTGGTAAAATATTTATTCATTGCTGACGTATCGTCGACTGCTGAGCTTACGCGCGTACTTTCACGGATCATAAGTACCCGATATTATCAAACTACATGCTACAATTTTACAGGTGAAATTCGATGTTCATTGCGTAGTCGGTTGGCCATTATGGTACCAGAATATGAACCGGCTACGAAATGTACAAAGAATTTCACCTGTAGACTTGTAGCCTGTAGTTTCATTTTCTTCAGTTTCAGCACCAGGTTGCTGGATGTGGTAGTATTCATATTACCACAACATAATTTTAGACTGGACTCGTAAAATATGGGATTTAAGTGCTTTCTTAAGCTTGCTAAGGATTTGCAATCTTTAATATTGGTCACGCGGCCAACATAATTATTTTGTATTGGAGGTTCAAATTGTTTTTCATATTTCAACCTTAGTTCCAATAAAAGCGAATTAAACCGGGTTTTTACTCTGTGTGAACTATCACCTAAATAATAGCCCTGCTCCCCACCATACAGTCAGGTGTAGATTTCATAGCCCCGGGGCCAAAACGCGCAGCCGCCAATACTTACTTTGTGCCAAAACTGTGGAACACAGAACAAAAAAAGGTTGGTACTGGTAATAGAGGTATATTCATTTCATTAAATAAATAAATCGACAAAATTAAGCGATCAAAATTGTTGAGTCCAGAACTAAAAAAAAAGATACTGCTTGTATATTCATTAAATTAAATAAATAAATCGACTTAAAATAAGCGACTTTAGAATTTCTGTAACTTTGCCCTAAAATAATGCGAGCCATACCGGACTAATTCATGATCTCGATTCGTGAGGAAATGGTGTCATGAAGGGGAGGAAGGGGGATGAAAGATGGCGTATTGTAGTTTTTTTGTGGAATCAAATGATAGCGCTTTACAAGACGGTATCAAAAATATATCGTTATTTCCGCTACTTATCAAAAAACTTAGATTTTGTTTACATAACTTATAACTGGGGTACAAAATATTTACTAACTATACAATTTAACTAAGTAACACACTTTAAAAGTAGTCAAACCATGCCAGGTTTTGGGCTTAAGTGCTAATAAACGGCTATCATATTTTTAGAATAAAAACGGAGATAACAAACTTTGGAATATAATTAAAATGCTAATAAATTATGCTATTAAATAATTATTAAATAAGAGAGAGAGAGAGAGAGAGAGAGAAAGAGAGAGAGAGATTACATCTATTCCTTATACGTTAAGGTTTCAGTCTTACCTATGATTATCAGGATATAAGTACTTTTCTTTCACAGGTGACCTTTTTCAAGTCTGAGTATATGACTCAACAAGAAGCCATGAAACATCATGATGGAGTCCTAATGATCTGTTATTTAATTAGGGTAAGTAAAAACAAATTGAAAATTGTTGGCTGCGGCCGGAACTTGAACCCGGACCGTGGAGTACCATCAAACCGTTTTGCCATTACCGTCCCAAACGGTCGCTGCCCGTCTTAACGAAGTGACTTAAAGTTAAGTTAGGTAGTACCTAGGAACATAAATCACTCTACAATATTCTGTATAAATTATTTAGCCAAGTTAGGAACATACGTAGATCTTTTCCGTATCCCGTAGTATCCTCTTGGTTTATTATTTCAACAATTAGGTATCTGATCTAATCGTGAATTATCTCAACATCAGGTTACCTAGTAGAGTAAATATAGAAACGAAGTAGGTACCTACCTATGTCAAGAGGCGTCGGTTCGTTGTCCCTCAGCCTCTGACATGACTTAAAGCTAAATAAGCAATCAGTATAAGTAATACTAAACAGCAATCTAAATAGAACATTTTGCAAGCCAAGCGCGGAATCGCGGCTCACTAGCTACTAGGTATTATTGTATTGTCAGCTGTCAATAACACGTTGTGGTAGCGTACCGCACCTTGAAGGACCTTATAGGCCAAAAAGATTGAAATTACAATTCCATTTATATTGCGTCTTGTTGTTTTGACATGTATTTAAAAAATTTGTTCAATTTAATTTAACTATGAGAAAAAGTAAGTAAAAAGAAACAGTACCTACCTAATAACCCAACGAGTTGTCATTAGGGTAGATATATTGAATCCCGGCCCCCTCTAGCCTTCCCCCCAGCCTACCCTTTTCAGATTTGACTCTCTCTAGCTTCTTCAAATATTGTCCTAAAAACATTTTTGCCACATTTTTAAGTTGCTTATTCAACCTATTTTCAAAAACAATGCAAAATTCTGTGGATTCTAAGTATAAAGAAGAAGGAAGCGTTTTAATCATTAATTCGGGAGAGGCGAAATGCTCTAATGTCGGCCGTTTTCGTTTTATGAAAATAATGTAAATAAGAATAAACAACTAAAATAAGTAAAAAAAAATAGATTACATTCGACACCTGTAGAGCGCCTTGCAAGTAGTTGAAGGCGGCCGGCTTTTAATTGTCCGGGATATAGTCGTACACGCTCGGCCGTATTTTAGAGTTCGACTTACTATCATGTAGCCCCGGACGGATTTCAAATAGGTGCAAAAATAGTAAATCTGATGAATGACATTGACAATTTCACCTTCACAACAATAGTCTTATAGTATACGAAGATATTAATTGTAAATCAAATAGCAGCCAAAAAGGCCAACCGCCGAAAATCTCAATCCTAATACCAGTCTTCCTAATTTATTTGTAATTAAGGAATAAAATTAGTTCAAATTGTTATTAAAATATAATTTAGACAATCTTCAATTGACAAGATAAAACAAAATAGTAAAAACCTTTTAGTAACCTTCTTGAACACAAGTCCCAGAATGGTCGTAAAGACCTTCCTTATGCAACCTCCTTGAACAAATGTATTGTCTGCTCCCGCATCGCGGTTGTAACCAACGTCTATTGTTTGAAGTGTGAAGCAGTTTAAGGGTTAACGAAGCTTTTATTAAGGAATCGGTCATGATCAGGTTGTAAATATATTGAATATCTTGTAAGTTCTTCCAGTATTTTATGAAAGCAAGCCAATAATGAAAAACTAGCCGGGATTATTAAGGGCGAGGCACACCGGCTCCGTATCCGTTCCGTATCCAGCTCTCGTCCGTAGTCACGCACGAACTTATGACGTTGTAATATATTGGGACTGTATGAGATACGGCACACCGCTTGCGTTGCGTATCCGTTCCGTGCTGCACGCAAGCGGTGTGCCGTATCTCATACAGTCCCATACCTACATTACAACGTCATAAGTTCGTGCGTGACTACGGACGTGAGCTGGATACGGAACGGATACGGAGCCGGTGTGCCCCGCTCTTTAGGTGGGGCGCCGGAATTCGGCATATCTATCACGTCATAATAATTGTAGGTAAGCTCGAAGGTGAAAAATCTCAAGTTTTTTTGTACGGGCTATAGCAGTCTTTGATGGATGACGATGATGCAGAACACTAAATCTTCTAAGGTAACTTATTCTTTCAGTACGGCGTGAATCCTGACCCTCGTCTAGATTGGATCATAGAAGGGTTTCCTCGAGTGATAGAGGTTGGAGCGTGGACCAAAGTTGGGCCAAAACCTATGTTAAACTTGCTACCGATGTTCAGTGAGGACTACTTCATGTATTGGGGGAACCTGAGAACAGGAGTTGGATCTAACCATGCAATCAGGTGGATTGTAGCAAGAACTCCGCTTTGGGCTACGATGGAGCAGGTTAGAATCACGAAAAAATTACGAATAGAAAACGGGACAGCTGTATTATATGCATATGAACTGTGAAACAAGCAAAAGGTAGGTACCGGTAATATAATAATGACTTCTTAACAACTCTAAAAACGTGGTGACGAGGCTCCAGTAGGTACCTAAATGGTGTGTGTGATGGTCCAAGCTGATGGGCCGCTGTCGGCACGATTCCTTTGAAATGTTTAAAAAAACGACAACTGACCGATTGCGCGCCACAAGGCCTCATTGTCCTTTTTGACAGCTATTTAAAAATACAAAAAATAATCGATAGAATGTCTGGGGGGCATCTTGGCTGGGGAGTTTGAAATGTAAATTTGATTACCTTGCGTGGCTTGTTGAGAAACCCATAGATGCTTAACGCCATCTTTTGGCGTAAATAAGCATTACTTTTTTAATCTCATAAAATACTTTATTACGTTTCTACTTTTTATTTCAAAGTACGTATTTTGCTAAAATAAGTCATGATGTTCAGAATATAATGTAGGCATGTGTAGAAAAAATATATAAGGAAGAAGATGGTTCCAGTTTTCAAAAACTACACCATTCCGACCAGTGAAAGATGATATTGCACTATGATAAGACTGATAAGCTGCATACACCATAGTATCATATAGTATTGCATCAATGCTGTAGGTACCTACCCAAATCTTTCCTGGACAATTTGTTAAGTGACGATAATTATATAAAAATGCCCAAGAATTCAGCAAATAAAGTTCCCACTAAAACACTGACTACGACTTTGTACGAGATGACACAGTCTGGCATGTCGTCTTACCCAAAAGTTAATTCATAAATTTATGATTTTTGTGACATAAACCTAAGCGCTCAGAATACCAACGATTTTATTTAGTATCTTCCTAGACGACACCAAAATACATTCTGCTAGTCAAATTCTATATTCTAGGATTTTTCACCAACAAATAAAAAGGTGATTGACCATTCCTTAAAATAAAAAATCATATAGTGTGTAATATTTTAACATAATCTGCTCTGCTGTGTAAAACTTTAGTTTTAGGGATCACAACGAGACACTTTATAACGCTACAGACACACCTCAAGTATAAATACTTTAAGAGGTATTGAGGTGTCGTGATAACTAAGTATGCCATCTTGAGCACAATTCCCTTACTTTACATGCCATTACCCCTGAACACAATGGCAATATGGCCTGAACATGGCCACCATGAATGACCCATTGTGTACAGAAGCATTTAGAGTTACTACATACCTATACCTACATAGTTAGGTAGATAAATAGCTACTTAAATACTACAGTTTTCTTTCAGTTAATATTTTGTAGGTATAATTTACAGATACAAAACTTTCGGACCCTATATGATGTGTGGGATGAACCAAACCAGGGTAACTTGAAACCTTTGCAAGATAGACATGATCGTCACGTATTCTTCATAAGTCCGCACTGGAATTTATACAACTCCTTACTCCCGATTCCTAGACTAACGGAACCATCGATATCAATCCTCTCCGATGAGTACAAAAGGAAAACCTGGATGTTACCTCCGCAAAATGCTAGCCTACTTGCTTTGCTGACAGGGGAAGAATCGGCTACGGATAAACTGGACGAGAAAGAAAAATTTAGCCTAGGCGTTTCCTCTAAGAAATAGAAAATAATTATAATAATAGGTAGGTACCTACTTATTTTATGTTCTCACGGGGTCTAGTTCTAGTTAGCTTGGGATTGGTTATTTTTTATGGTGGCTCTGGCTCCAACGACACGCTCCTGTTTTTATTTATTTAGCGCCATCTATGAAAATTTCGAAGAATCGATACCAGAAAGTTTAGTAGGCCAGCTCGGTGTACGTTTTAGGAACTAACGGGAACTTGAAACCTTTCGATACCGAAACATTTGCAAAAACAAAACGCAGAGATCAGCTGTGAAATGTCAATGTCACTGTCAGTCAAACAGTTCATACTTGCATGCGCTTAGACCTCGTCATTTCAGTTGCCCTTCTGTATTTTTGTAACAAAATGTTGAGGAATATATTACGTACCAGCCGGGTCCTGGTACGACGGAATAAGCAGATCAATAGTTTGGCCCCAGCTGTACTTACGTTTACAAGGCTAAACCCGTGTGTCTGCAATACAGTGATAAACCGAACTCTGTCGACTCCGTCTGATAACCCTCAATCATCGGATCATATTGAACCGGCAATTTTTGAAGAGATCTGTGCCGAAACCTTAGAATCCCTTTGTGACTACTTTGAGGAGCTGGTAGATGACGATCCGAACCTTAAAGGTGCTGATGTAACCTACAGCGTAAGTTTCTCTACATTTTATGTACCTAAATTAGAAAATAATAAGTAATTGTAACGCATTATTGGCTCACTTGCCAATATTGCCAAATAAATTGTTGAATGCCGTTGTTAGTAACAATATAACTTTTGTATATATTTTCTTAATGAAATGGCTTATAACTGAATTTATTGAGCTGCTACAAACTTTGTTTTAAGAGATATGTGTAAGTAAATGCTGTAGTCATTGTTGTGGGAATTATTTGAGTCAGTAATGGTCCGAGTGTAGGTACTTATACTCTGTTCATTTAAGAATTACCTATAATGTAAACAAACTTTGTATGAATCTGACAGCTTGCGACTGTCAGATTCATACAAAGTTTGTTTACATTATAGATAATTCTTAAATGAACGGAGTTTAGGGGGACTGCCATGATCATGATTAATAGGTACTTACTTACCTATCTTTTTGATGCTGTACTTTTTCAAATAAATGATGTTGGCATGGGCTGACAACCTGGTACTTTAATGATACACAATTTTCTGAATGAACCTTAAATTTTGTGAGACAATGTGTAATGGTCATTGTTATTTTATGTGGCCGTTTACACTCTGCCTACTCTGCAAGGGATATAGGGTTGATATATGTATATGCCTTTGTATGCATGTTATCTGCAGCTCTACTTATTGCACCCTAACCCATCCATGCACTTTATGTGACCAACTTAACAGATCAAATTATGCATTACAGGACGGAGTACTTACAGTAGCATTTGGCCCAAAACATGGAACCTATGTAATAAACCGACAAACACCAAACAAACAAATTTGGCTAAGTTCCCCAACTTCT
The DNA here is from genome assembly GCA_027580185.1 of Tuta absoluta. Taxonomy (NCBI): domain Eukaryota; kingdom Metazoa; phylum Arthropoda; class Insecta; order Lepidoptera; family Gelechiidae; genus Tuta; species Tuta absoluta. The sequence continues at coordinate 6,543,797 of JAQAHW010000004.1, forward strand.
GGCCCAAAACGTTATGATCTGGTTCTGAAACATGGAGGATATTGGGTTTACAAACATGACGGTGTGACATTACATAAATTATTACAAGACGAAATATCAAAAATAGTCCCAAAAGCTGAATTTCGCAAGTGTGCTCACAGTGTTTGCTGAGTTGTTCCAAATTAAATTGAATTTTGATTTTATTTTAAGTTATTATTTCTGTAAGTAAATAGTGATTTGTTATACTTTTGTTTTATTTATTGTGCACATTATTCAACAACAAAATGGAAGTTATTGAAGATGGGAATATTATGGATAGGATCCCTATTCTATTGCAAAGGGATCTTGAATATTATCAGGTAATTCAACAATGTTAACCTTATTAAGATTATTTTACAGTCAAGCTGAGCTCAAATAAACACTTGTTGCACCTTTATCTTTTGTTGTTTGTTGTTTAAGAATGGTTTAAACAATGTTAAACCTTTGGATCTAACTGGCTTTGACCTTGACTGTACGTATATTTTTCCTATACCTATTCAACACATTTTTTTTACTTTACAGCAAAATCAAACAGTTTTATCGGAAAATGTCTGCCGGGGAGTTGTCGGTGGAAGGCTGGACTTCCCAAGAAGTGCTTCTTTTGCTGCTGTCAAAATCGTGATTTGGCTTGAAGAAGAATTTTCCATTGCATTCCAGTAAGTTTTTCTTTATGAACAACAGATTAAAATTGCTATAGTAAAATCAACAAATAAAGATCCTTAGATGGAACACACAGTTTGTACAGTCAAATTCACATCCGGTTAGACACACAAACCACCATTCTAGGTCTTTTGCGCTCAGCATGAGTACGGTCCAAAGTCTAACTAACTAACCCTGCCTGTGCTTGACTGTACCTACAATAGAAACTACATTACAAAATATTCCATTATGTCTTAGGCTTCTTCTCTATTTACTTATGAGATATGACCAATTAAAATAGTTGTCCAATCAAAACAACGGCTTTATTTTGAACATGAGACTTTCGCTATCACTAGTGGCGACGCCTCTTCCATCTCAGCTACCGCAGCTCGTCTTTGCAAGTTTTCAAAAATTATATACCTAACACAGGAAGTATTTTTAAAATTTGGTATTCAAAACAACGGATTATCAGGACTTTACTAATATATATGTACCTAAAGAACCTAAAGTTGTAGGTAAGTTACACCTGCTTACTACCTTAAAATATTGTATGTTTGATTTTCAGGCATGGATCAGGAATGTTCGTCAAGACAGCAGAAGAAGTGGAAGATGATGGTGGAGTGGCCAAAACATCTGACCCCGACAAGTTTGTGCAAACAACTATAAAGTCAAGTGATCTTCTATTGGGTATGTACCCACCTATTTATTTTACATTACTCAGTGCTTGGTTATCATGTGGGACACCAAATCGACGAGCAACCTAATAAACCCTAGTAGCAGCAACTTAAATAATAGAATGTCCTTTTCCTTCTAATTACTCCAAATTCATGCCTGTAAAGGAGTACTACATTGCCCAAATCCATTTTTATAAACTTATTTTGACAGGTCAAGTCTGTTGTAAAGTCTGAAGTTAAGTCCATGCTAATGACTTAAGGTTCATTTTCATTTGTTATCATCTCTTCTACTAAGCTGTCATAAAGGGCTTATAAAAGTGGCCGTACTTTAGGTATCTAATTTGGAACAGATTTGGCTGTGATTGGGTATGGTAACAGTAACAGTGGCTTAACGGGAGGTACCAGTTATAATATTTTTTATTCTTTCTTTCTTGTCGTATGGGACACCGAGTCGTCCAACGACCCGATGAACCCTGGTGTCAGAGTTTTTCAACCGCCTTCTACTAGTAGTAGGCCTCTGACATGGTTGTGTTACGACCGCCGTCTAAGTAATCATAGACAGCAACCGGGACCGACGGCTTAACGTGCCCTCCGAAGCACGGAACCATATCTTTTCGGACAATCAGTTGGTTCACCCTGCAATGTCCTAACCAGACCGGGAACAAATTCACAAAGAGATAAATATCAACTTTTGTGAGTGTCCCACCGAGAATCGAACTCGGAACCTTTGCGTCGCAGGCAGTCTCACTACCACTGCGCCACATCGGTCGCAATATTTTTTATTTATTTTGCAGAACATCTTCACATGTTAGTTCAAGAGGCGCTGGACCATGCAGACTTGCCTGTGCTGACGGCAACATTAGGTGCCGCTGCGTTGCTCAAGAACAGCCTGTTTTGTTACTTGCAGTTTGTTGAAGACGTCGGCAGTAAGGACAGTCAAGCTATGTTACAGGCAAGTGCAATTTCCCGCTCTTTAGGCAACCGAATAAGAATCTCTAGGTGGTACTATAATTAAAAATAATATTACCTTGTAGTAAAGGTTAACCAACACGTAGCAAGTTAACACAGAATCTTGCCTGTTGCCACGAAAATATAAAATAATACTAACGCATTGTGCCTGGTGCAAATATATGCTGCAATCTGGGTTAACTGATTTGATGAAGTTATTTATTTTATTTGATTTGTGTCATGCCGGCTGAGAATGGCATCACCTCAATTCTTCTCGTGTATTTCGTAAAAAGCGACTAAGAGACATACTTACCCAGGGAATGGGCAGCAGCGTGCTCTGTGAATGCAACATCTTGCACTGCGCTCGCCAATCCGCTTGCCAAGCGTGGTGAGCATGGCAATATCCCCCAAAAGGGGGTGGCCCATGTCCAGCAGTGTACTGTTGTGGCTCTTAATGTAATGCTAATATTCGTGGAAATGTCCTTAAACTTTTTGAATCATACCTTAAAAATAGACTTCAAGCTACAATTATAGACACATACAACAAAGAGACTAAAACAGTAGAACGTATTCAATCAAATTATGAAAGCGTGTTTCTAGGTGTTCCGCAAGGAAGTGTTTTAGGGCCGTTATTATTTTTAATTTATATTAATGAACTACCTTCAATAGTAAAACATTTGTGTGTAATGTTTGCTGATGATGCCACTATTTTTATTCCAAAACAAAAGCTAAATAATTTAGACTTCACAAATGAAATAAACCAAACAATAAAAATAGTGGTTGACTGGCTAGCTTCAATAAACTTAAAAGTAAATTTACAGAAAACTAAAATAGTTCAATTTAGAAATTACAAAAAGCTTCATCTTCCATTGAATATAGTGATAGAAGACAGAAAAATTGAAGAGGTAGAAGAAATAAATTTTTTGGGTGTCATAATAGATACACACCTTAGTTGGAAGTCTCATATTGAGAAGATAAATAAAAGAATATCAAGTAGCTGCTACGCTTTGTCTATACTCACGAAAGTCACCTCAATTGAAGTAGCCACAAATGCGTATTATGGTTATGTTTATCCCCTCTTGACATATGGTGTAATATTTTGGGGGAACTCTGTAAATGTTCATTCTACTTTTGTTATGCAAAAGCGATGTATTCGGTTGATATATGGTATGCAAAGCACTGACTCACTACGAAATGTATTTATTGGCCGGAAAATTCTCACATTGACATGTATATATATTTTAGAAATAAGTTTATTTGTAAAACATGACAAGCAATATTTTATCAAAAAATCTGACATGAATCGAAATTTAAGACCAAACTATCAATATGACATGTGTATAAGTGTATCAGTAAAAAGTAGCATTCTTCATAAAAGCTCGCTATATACTGGCATTAAAATTTTTAACCACTTACCAGTATCAATAAAAATGTTAAATAGTAAGCAATTTAGACTAAAATTGAAAAATTGGCTTCTAATTAAAGGTTTCTACAGCCTAAATGAGTATTTTAGTAGTGTGCATAGAGATACTTAAAATTGAAATTTGCATGTTAAATAATGTATTATTGTACGTCCGAGATGGACAAGCTGTTGGTACTATTATGTTTATTTAAGATCTACAACATACAGTATTGCAATAAAGTTCTTTGTATTTGTATATTTGTATTTGTAATGTTGACTGATTTGATTGCAGCATTCGCACAAAAAATCATTACTTTGATGGTGCAATTTAGAGAAGGTTTTTTTTTGTTTGCCTTCAGAGGGTGAATCGCCCTCTGAAAGGAGTTTATTCATCTTGTTCATAGTAATAACAAAAAAAAAACTTAACATACTGGTGTCCCGAGAAGCTCCTCACTATTTGATACGGGTGATCTTTTTGGCGCACATAGGTATAACGCATACAACCCTAATCTCTTCAAAGTAAGAGTGAACATGCTTCTTCTGGGTGAGCTCGCACCATCTTAGACTCTGTCTCTATCCTATGACCTAGACTAGGGTCAAGAGCAAACTCATCCATAATAAAAAATAAATAAAAAGGATAGGTGTTTTGTGCATACATATGAGGGTAGTTAGTTACTAAATCAATTTTTATAAAATATACCGTTGAATTACCATGAGATTGACTGCACTATTTACTTGTTTGATGAGACAGATTTAGAGCAGGTAGTGATAGGCGAATCTGAATGATTTATTCGAATGATCATTCGAATAGAGAGGTATTCGAATTATTTGATTGTTTAAAAGGACTATTCGAATTATGCGAATGTAAAACAATTATTCGAATGAATTCGACTCATTCGAATGAATTTGGACGATTTGTATTGAAATCGCATTGAAAATGTGAAAATTAAACTACATAAATATGTTAAAAAATCAATAAATTTTAATGAGATCTTGTATTAAATGATAAACATTCGAATTCGAATGAATATAATTGATCGAAAACCATCGGAATAGCGAATGATCATCCAAATTAATAATTTTCATTCGAATGACGAATGATCATTCGAATACCAATTACAAATTCATTCGAATAATTCGATTGTCCGTTTTTAGAACAATCGCCCATCACTAAGAGCAGGTACGTAAGTACTTTGAAACCTTTGCTTCTGTAACTTCCAGGCGTGCTACAAACGTTACGTGACGATGTCTGAAGCGGTGGCCGAGAGGGTTTTAGATCTTCACAACAGAGTTCTCTCTCTATACATCCTGCAAGACTCTGGAGGACGTGCTATTGATGAGGGTACCCGTGCGCATCACTCCGGGACGCCCTCCGTGCAGGGCTGGTGGCTTTATATGAACGGTCAGTATTCCATCGTCCGTGCTTCGGAGGGCACGTTAAGTCGGTCCCGGTTGCTGTCTATGATTACTAAGACGGCGCTCGTTACACAACCATGTCAGAGGCCTACTACTAGTAGTAGTTGTTGAAAAAACTCTGACACCAGGGTTCTTCGGGTCGTTGGACGACTCGGTGTCCCACACGAAAAGAGAGAGATTCCATCGTATTTTTACTCATCCTAAGACTTTCTTTTCATTTCAAGGCCTAGAATAGCATCACCCCATATCTTACCTATGGGTGTCGTAAGAGGCGACTACGGGACTCGAGGATTAGGTGTGTATTGCGATTTTAGGCGATGGGCTGAAAACCTTTCAGCACTATAGTGATTTACAGTTATCAGGTTGACCCTCAAACTTTTGTCAGACGTGGTGTTAATATCCGTTTTACGGTTGTTAACGCTCTGCCTACCCCATAAGGGATATAGGCGTAATGTGTGTGTGTATGTATGTATGAAGGTCTACTCCTTATAATATCACGATTAGGATAATTGTTATTAGGGCCATGTGAAGAGGCGTTCTAACAGAACTATCGAGAAATCATCTTTCGTATTCAAATTGGTTAATACATAGGTAAATATATCCCTTTGCATTTATATCCGTAAAAACGGCCATTTACGCCACGTCCGCCAAACATTTGAGGGTCATTCAGAGAATTGTTCAATGTAATGTTGCAATGTTTTCACAGGTGCTAAAAAGGATCTCTGGGATACCGTACCACCAAGAATGGCTCAGCGGATCTACGCCGGCATGCTTAACGAAACGCTCACTATATTGACTGTGAGATATTGTCAGGTAGGTAACTTAACTTCCCGTGTGATACCGGCTTAGAATAGCGTCACCCCATTTCTTTCCCGTGGGTGTCGTAAGACGCGACTAAGGGACTCGAGGGGGTGTTTTGAAATTTTAGGCGATGGGCTGACAACCTGTCGGTATGGCTATGCACAATTTTCCAAATGACCCTCAATTGTTTGTCAGTGCAAATGGCCGTTTTTATGGCCGTTTTGTGCTCTGCCTACACCGCAGGGGATTATAGGCATGATATATGTATGAAGGTTACTTGAATCAATTTTAGAAAAATTACAAAATATGTTACCGCGGGCAAGATTTGAACCTGCGACATCACTAGTGGCGTCGCCTCTTCCCTTGCTCGCGAAATGAAATTGATTCATTCAATGGTTTATTGTTTCTAACAACTTCCTCCAGCCTGACTATGCGCATGCCACCGCAAAAATTACCACATTGTCTTGCACCGTACTGAAGTTTTATTTTTTTCTTATTGTGACAGCCGTGACAAAAATTTCCTTGGATAAAGCTGTTAATTAATTTTTCCTATTGATAAGTTCGTAACAAGTTTGGTAGTACTAAAGCACATTTATTTTGTCAATAGTCTATCTTTAAATACAATCATTACATTATTCCCTCTTTTAATAACATAAATATAAATTTTACGACTCAATGTTCTTATTTCACAAATTCCTAATTTCAGACGAACACAACAGAGAACACGACCCCACTGCTAATAAACGACATCTTGAACATTCTGCTCTGCGTGGCTCAGCTCTTGCCTTCGATCAGTCCTACTGGGTCGGACTTGGCCGGTTTGGACGTGAAACAACACACCAGGGACGTGAGGGACGTCCACGCTAAGTGCAACGAGTTATTCAAGTGTCTGGTGTTTAGAGGGGCCGATCTGCATTTTATTCATCAGGTACCGTTTATATATAATCGTTTTTATTACCACTCCTGCCAGACTCAAATGCTTCGTCGATAATAATAATAATATTAATAATTCACTTATTTGCTATCACATCGTAATTCTTAAGGTCTTATTACATAAGTGTATCACACGTGACGCTCTTTTGAGGGTACTACAAATATATAGGTCGAGGTATAAAAAATAAAAAAAAATTACATGCGGGAATTTAACAATTAAATTATACAGGTACAAGTTAATAAAATAAGTTCATGTCATTGTCAATATATTTATTAAAAATTTAAGTCTTCAAATAGCTCAGCTTACGGGCATTATAGAACAAATATCAATATCTCAGTGACAAGCGGCATTGTGGCCATTTTTAGGCACTTTTTTCCATAACTTTAATTACAGCAAATATTTCATTGGGTTTGCAGGTTCTAATTTTACTTGAGCATTATACTAAAAACTTGGGCAACGAATATTCTAATAAATTGTTTGTATAAAGAGAAAACCATTTTTTTGTATGGTGGCGCCACTGTCGAGGTCGTTCACGGCTACACTCGCCTTAAAAAGATGTACAAACTTTTTTGGGGTCGACAATGATGACTGCATTTTTCCATTACAGGCATTTAAAGAAAAAGAAGACCCACCAAAAGCGAAAGAAGGTCCGTTTCCGTGGTTTACGTTCGTCAGCCCGAAGCTATTCGGTGGTATTGATGACGTCACTAATACCCAAGACTTGCCCAATAAGACCGCCATCGGATTGGACCTCATAGTGCTGTTGGCCCAGCCTCAGCCATCATGGCAGCTTCTAGTTAAGGTAACATTAGCTGCCACAACAGTCCACAGCTGAACATGGATCTCCCTCAACAGGGGATATTGCATTGCCGTACCCACCACGCTTGGCAGGCGGATTGGCGAGCGTAGTGCAAGATTTTGCATTCACAAGGCACGCTGCTGCCAATTTCCTGGATGAATTTATCCCTTAGTTAGAAGGTAGCATTGAAGATAATAATAACTCGTAAAATAGAAACTAAGCTTTGAGTCATGTACCTCGACTCGTACAAAAGTTAAATTTACGAATGTGAAGGAAACTCGAAGCCTATTGCATGTGGCAGCAGGTGCGATGACTAAACGCACCAATAAAAGTAACTGAACTTTAACATTGACACATTCTCGACTCAACTCAGAAAAAAGGTACAGTCTTGAGTGGCGCCATTAGTTTCTCAGTTTGTTTCCTCATTCTACTAAAAGTGACTAGTTATGCTGTACTAATTTCATTATCATTCAATATTATGTGCCGTGTGATGCCGGCTTAGAATAGCATCACCCCATTTCTTGCCCGTGGGAGTCGTAAGAAGCGTCTAAGGGACTCGAGGGTGTGTATTGCAATTTTAGGCGATGGGCTGACAACCTGTCACTATGGCGATACACAATTTTCCGGATGACCCTCAAATGTTTGTCAGACGTGGCGTAAATGTCGTGTATGTCGCCGTTTACGCTCTGCCTACCCCGCAAGGGATTATAGGCGTGATATGTGTATGTGTATGTATGTATGTAATTTCATTATCTGACATTGACCGAACGCATAACGACGACATGTCTGATTATTAATGTTTACTGTACGGGGTGTAAGGGAACTCCGAATACTGACCGTGAAACTGAACCACTTCCTATTAATTAATATTTCAGGAAATGTCAACTTTTTTTTACTTCCCATAAGTAATGCAGTCAGCTGATTGTGATTTTGTATAGTTGGTCGATTTTTTTGTCGTTTCCTGATCTTTGTTTTTAGGGGAAAGTTGGTCAGTTTCATACTATGAATGCACCCTATCAGTATTCGAAGAGCTGTCCCTTACAAACCGTAGGTATATAACTGAATACGAGTATTGTCTGTGATTATTGTGGAATAAAGTTCAGCAATGGCTTATGTCTGGCAAATATTACCAAGAAAAACGGCGATAATGAAGACAAGCATTTGCTCTAGTCTTGCAGCAAGTTTTTAATTACATTTTTGTCTACTTTCCTCTTTATTCTAGGTGTTGATGATGAGAAACTGTCAGCTGGCTCGTTCTCTACTGATCAGGGCTGTTAAAGACATGTCGAAAGACAACTCCCGCTGGCCGGCCGATGGCTGTTGGTACAGCGTAGATGACAAACACCAAAAATGTGGCGGTTTCCTTTGCACTGCTGACGGATTTTGCAGGTTCAAAGGAGATTCTAATGGTAAGAAGAATATTAACTCTTTTTTATTTGAGATCCACACTATACCCACTTGACACCCAAATGATTCCCAATTGACACCCATTCACATACGCTATCAGACTTTGCCGGCTGACGGCTGTTTGTTTGTACATTATAGATGTCAAAAACCAGAAATGCTGCGGTTTCTTTTGCACTTGCAATGAGTTTATTTTTATTTTATCTTTATTAGAGAGTTTTGCAAGTTAAAAGAAGATTCTAATTGTTAGACCCTCCTGTTATACTTTTGACACCTAAATGATTTCCAATTTCCACCCATTTAACACACGCTATTAGAATTTGCCGGCCGACGGCTGTTGCTAGAAGAAAAACATCAGAAATGTGATGGTTTCCTTTGCATAGCTGACGGGTTTTGAAGGTTCAAAATATAAGGTGTAAAAAAATTAGCTAAGAATATTTTAAGGGGTGAACCAGTCCGTGAAACTGAACAACTTTCCCCAAGGAACATAGGTCGAAATATGAAAAAAAAAATTGGCCCTCCCATACAAATTATCCCGGCCGGGTAACACACTAAGTATAGGAGGGTCAAAATATTTTTTTCATATTTCGACCTATGTTCCTTGGGGAAAGTTGTTCAGTTTCACGTACTGGTTCACCCCTTAAAATATTCTTAGCTAATTTTTTTACACCATGTATATTCTGATGATGCAACGAACATTAACACAAATTTCAGACCCGCATAGCACCTAAATGCTCCCCACTTGACAGCCGTTTAATACATGCCATCAGAGTGTGCCGGCCGATGGCTGTTGCTGGATGAAAAACAGTAGAAATGTGCGGTTTCCTTTGCACTGCTGGCGGATTTTGTATATATGAACAACAATGACCCTACTTGGTACAATCTCATACCCTGCTGAAACCCCAAATGACTGTCACTTTACACCCACTTGACCTTGCTACCTACTTGATACACAGCTGACACAGTTGATACCAGCCCGAAAATTACCTGACACCCTGCTTGTCACTCACTGATCTGCCTGATATACAACTTTCATCCCACTAATCCGAACACTTCACGCACCTGACACCTTTGATCAACGCGGCCTTCCGTGAGACCGCCTTGCTCGAAGCCTGACACCCATTTAAATTACACCGGATACCCACTTGACTTTCACACCCATCTACGCTATCAGTTTTTGTCGAAGTTTCATTATACTTTTGCATGATTTTCAGCGGGTGAAGAGTACGCCAGAGCATCAGGTGCTTTAACTTACATCTTGGCAAGTATCGGGAGCAAAGCCGAGCTCAAGTCCACGCTGTCCTACGCTTTAGAGATATCGGGCAGAGATTGGGCGGCTTGCTTGGATAAAAGACAGGTTTGTAGATTACCTTAGAAGACTATTTAGCAGATTTTTAAACTATAATCTAGTCCAAAAGTAACAGATATATCTACTCATTTTAAGTATTAGACCGGGTCTATCGCGATAGTATTTAGGTAAATATTAGTAATTTACCTGTGTCCCGACGTTATATAGAGATATATCTACCTACCTTTTCGTAAAGTTTTTCGTAAAGCTGCAAAGTAAACTGAATTTAGGAAAACCTGTTGGCTCTTCATTTTTTGTTAGTTTAAAGGTAAGATAACCTAACCTGTTTACCTACTTATACAAACTGAGACCCTGTTCTATAGTACCTACTTTAAGTTTAAAATTCAATGTTAATAGCTTGTACAAATTTTCCAGTCACTTTTAGTTTAATGAAAGATATAATTGATCAACTCTAAAATTATCTAACAGATGAGATGGCTGCAACCGTAAGAAGAAACATGCAGTATAACTCTATACTATGTAATGAGTCCTAATCTTGTTAGGTGCTATTTCAGGCGGTAGAATCGAACGAGTTTATAGTCTTACTACTTTGTAGGTATGGTGTGACCGCAGACCGGCCTGGCTCGCTGGACTGCTAGCGCTAGCGGGTAATGTGTTACAATTCCTGCCCTCCATCCTCGTCAATGCTATACAGACTGGAGCTTCAATGTTTCAGGTATTGTAGACGAATTTTAAGATTTAAAGTAAAGGCTTTTCATCACATAGGTCTACCCCTACGACTGCCAACGCTCATACAGAAACAACCGAATAACCTGATATGTCAAATTTATTAACTTATTAGCATTCTATTTTGCCGTGTAGGGCTTAGAATATCATTACCCCATTTCTTTCCCGTAACATGGGTGTCGTAACATGTGTATTGCAATTTATAACGATGAGCTGACAACGTATCACTATGGCGATACATAATTTTCTGAATAACCTTCAAATGTTGTCCCTATTTGTTCGGCCTTTTACTAATCGTAAATTATTTAAAAATATGTAGCTTTCATTCTACATGTTTTACTAAGTATTTTACAACGATAAATCCGAATTTTCCTATTATTCGTTATGTACTCTCACTACTTTTTTATCTTTTGAAATAATTAGTACTTTTTTAACTGAAGTATATTTACTTTGGGTTATGGTTATTCCTATTTTATTTGTAGACAATGTCCCTCTGCCTGACGTGCATAACGCGATCCCTGGACTGCGTGCCGCGAACCATGATCAACGCGGCCGAAGTAATTGAGAAATCTCTCCCTTCCAACATCAGCCCCGTAGGAAACTCAGTGGCTTTACAGATGTTGATAACCTTAGCCTACGAAGAGCTGCAGAATTGGGCTAAAATTGAAGCAGTCAAGGAAAAAAGTAGTAAGTAACATACATTTTAAGTATTAGACCTGGTCTATCGCGATAGTATTTAGGTAAATATTAGTAATATACCTGTGTCTTATAGTAAGTAACATACTCTTCATATACAGTCTTAAAGTACAAGAACTACCAATGCGTCGAAGTTGAACCATAAGAATAGATAATAATACTAGCGTATAGAAACGAAACTCCTTTGTCTGGGCCCCAAAAGCCGCGCTTTAAATACCTACTTCCCCCCGCAGCCCGTAACGCCCCGCACTCTCCCGCGCTTTAAGTCGGGGCTGTCACGTGCCAATAATTTTATTCCAGACTAGCGGCCAGTCGAGCGGTTGCGACCGCTGCTAACAGTTTTCCCATGGGAACAAAATATTTACCCGTTTTAAAGTCTTTTCTTACCATTTTATTGTTAATAGGTAGGCACAGAATTTTAAAATAGGTGCAAAAATGGCGCCGTGTGGTGCCAGATTAGAATAGCATTCTTTTTGTAAAACGCGTTCTCCCTATGAATACAACACCTTGCATTGCTAAATTTTACACAAAAAATGAAAATTCGACCCGCACGACGAACGTTTCCGCGGCGAAGCGCACTCCCGACTGAATTGTTCGCTAAGAGACAGCCAAACGGATTGACCTTGAGCGCGTCTGGAGCGGGAGTGTCATCTCTATGTGATTTCTACTCTATGGTTGAACAGAAATGTCTTCCTTCCAACATCAGCCCCGTAGGAAACAAATGTTGGTAACCTTAGCCTACGAAGAGCTGCAAAACTGGACTAAAATTGAAGCTGTTAAGGAAAAAAGTGGTGAGAAAAAGCAAACATTCAAATTTTTAAAGCGGATCGGTGTAAAAAAGCCTGTTTTTAACATCATAATGGAGTATGATTACGCGACTTACATATATACATACATCAGCCTATTGCAGTCCACTGCTGGACGTAGGCCTCCCCCAGGATACGCCGTAGGACACGATCTCCCGTTTTCGCCATCCAGTCGCTACCAGCCGCCTTTTTTAAGTCATCAGTCCATCTGGCCAGAGGTCGTCCAACACTACGCTTGCCGAGGCGTACGCGACTTACTTGTTAATTATTTGGTAGAGAACTTAGCCCTCTTCGTTTTAGCTGCTTAGGACAGCCTTCATCACGGAGGTCGACATTATTGGACATTAAAGAGCCACACACAGATCAGAAGAGAAAGGAGATAAAAGCTTTTTTTAATTTTTGTTTGTGATGGGTGTACCCAAAGTGGCATATAATTAAATCACTTGTTTTATTGTACAGCTGCTGGCGAAGCTAATGGACAACCATTCAACATGAATAGAAACAGGCCGAAGCAAGTTAGAATTATGAACATAGGACAAACTAGTGAGTTACATAAAAATAGATAAGTTAAAGTAAGGTCATCCTTATAAGTCATATTTTACAGCTGTCGTCTCCATACAAAAAGATGTCAACAAAGGAAAATGGACACTGCCATGGCATTAGCACGAATCTGACAGCTGTTATATATGGCTTACAAAGATGGCCGTACTGTACGTATTGTTTGTGGGGAGTTTTCGCACAGCGCTCTGATGGCAGGTATCATCGGGCACCAGCGTCAGTCTTAAGAAGCTTTCGGACACATAATATATATATATATATATACAGGGTGTAACGGAATGGGTATATCAAGCGGAAAGTGGCAGAACGTATAGGTGATGTGGAACCTTTATGTGAAGTACAACTCCGGAAAACGTTAAATTTTAAAATTCCGGAAATAACATTTGTAACCTAGTATGCTACGCTAGTACAAATTCGAACGTTCCCATCACTAAAGATTTTGATGCCCTCACGATTCGAAAGCCTCAGAATGTTCACTTTCTACATTTTCTGAGAGCCTGGTAGGTCTCAACACAAACTGACAATACCGTTCCGCGCATCCAAAGTCGCGCATGCGTCTCCCGCTCTACCACTTAAGATGCAAGTTCGTGTATTGCGTCCTATCGCAGCCGCACCTGGCCGATAACATGCGAATAACTCGCATGGTCGAGCGATGCGACCAAAGTCTTAGTATGAAGTTAAAGCAACAGTGCACGATGAACAAACACACTACCTTACACAGTCAAGCTCACGTCCATTACTCTAACCGCTAAGTCTTAATTAATAGGAACGGTCCAAAGTCCAAACTGTCTAACCTAGCCCGAGTTTGACTGTACCTACCTTTAAGGTACAAGTTCGTACATCGCGGCCGACCACATGCGACTAACGTGCGCAGCCGATGCAACTATTGTCGCTTCGCCAATGCTACAATATCCGCGTTAATCGCATGTCGTCAGCCGTAATGAACGAACTTGCACCTTCAACCAAACGAGAAAGTTAGGGGTTTCCTACAAAATTAAAGTAAATTAAACAAGCTTTGAAACTTATCTTTTAATAAAAATTGAAGTATAAAGCGTAGAAGTATCCTACACTGTCCGCAAATTTTCAAGAAATACACAGTCAGAAAAGCTTTCTGATATTTAGTCTTGCGTGCTTCCTTATTCATGTATTCTTCTCCTTCTACTTCTTGCGTCTGGAATAAACCACGGTTTAGAAGACCGTCCTACGTGGTCAAGCAGCTCAATTTGTTTTGATACTCAAGTCTGTTACAACGGTTACAACTGGTATGTTGTTTATTGTCCTTGTAAAATTTGGTCACCGAACAAACATGTTGCCGTCACTTTCACCAACACAGATCGTCGCTAGATTTTTTTTGTATATTTTTGAAAAAACAATATGTTCAACTAAATAAATTTGCTAATTTCAATTTCTTGATTTTATAGCGTTTTCATTGTTTTCCACCAAAGCTTCACAAAAAAGTCAAACGTGACAGGTATCAATATGTATTTTTATCACATTGCTTTTTATCTATGGAATGCAGGAGCAATACTTTTTGCTGAAAAGTTGTTTTGTTGAGCTTTCTAAGAATATGAAATCCTAGTACATTTTCACTGCCTGCTGGTTTTTCTTGACTCGCTTGGCTCAAACTTGTGTTCTCTTGATTTTCTGCGCTCCTGGTAATTCAAGCTTCGCGGGTAGACTTTGTACTTACTCGCGCAGCCAGCGTTTAGCTGAGATGATGATGATGAGTGACTTCGCCCTGAGCGTGCGTCAGGGGCCCGTTTCACAAAGCTAATCAGAAGGCGTGTTGGCCATACATTTTCGAACCGTACACTATCCGCAGTTCTCGTTAGACGCGCCATGCAGCCGCATGCAGCACACGTGTTTTTTGGTATTCTTTTGGTACAAAATATCTACTCCAGGAATTAAATAAATTAACAACTTCCGGATCGAAACGTTTAACAGAACCTGGTTTGCCGCATTATGGTTCGTCACACATAAAAACGAGACCTGATTCATCACAAAGCTACATTATTCTTTAAAAAATCTTAGCCCCGGTCCGTCACCACTTTCATCATTCAAAATCTACCTAAAGGTAGTATTCCAATCTGGGCAGTCGGGACGGGACCCTGCAGCCGCGAGGGCGGTACACTGCTCTGTAAAGATTTGTATGGAACACTTACTGATGAGCGCGACTGTGCTGCCCGGCCGGGTGGCGGGGCTTGCACGTGACCTCCAGCAACGACGCCAAACCTGCTCCGGAAGCAGAACGTAAGCGCCGCTCGCTTATCACATCACGGCAATCAAAATTGCTCCCGTTTGACGTTTATGCCGTGTGGTGCTGGCTTAGTTTAGTATCACCCCATTTCTAAAGCTACTAAGGTATTTATTGGATTCATCCAGGGAATGGGCAGCTGCGTTCCCTAAACTGCGTTCGCCAATCCGCATGCTGTTGTTAAATTGAAAAATTCAGATCAAATCAGACCCATGAACCTGTCGCCATCCGTCATCATCATCGCAGCACTATGTGAGGTGGGCTACGCGTGTCGCTTTTCGTCGCGTCCGCTTGTCGCTTCATTCTCGCGCAGTTCCACTATGGTTCCTCCTAGTGCGATCATACCTTCATATCGTTCATCCTGAATATTAGGAAAGCAAATGGCAAGGCATTTTCAATATTTTTTTAGTTTCTTTGGCTACAAACCATAACCAACCTACTACCTACGTAGTCTCTGACTTACCTACTTTATCATAAACTGCTTAGAATCTTTATGATTTTGACCACGAAAATTTTGACTGTTTGTCAGCTGGTTCGTCATATCACGTGTCAAGTGAAGACTATTGTTGAAAACGAAATTGAAAACCATTGAAAACACTTATTTCATTTACCAAGGATACATGACGATTAAGAGTATCACTGTTATAATACCCAAAATATCATTGTTGTAATACCAGGAAAACATCAACGACTTTAAGTTTTGAAAGTGAACTGTGCCATAGCATAGCTAAAAAAACGGCCATGTGCGAGTCGGACTCGCTCGAAGGGTTTCGTATTATTATTTACTTGCAAAAAAAACAGGTGTTTTGTATGGCAGCCCGCATAAATTTTTAGTATTTGTTGTTATAACAGAAATACAACACATGCAAAAATTACAACCGTCTAACTTTCGCGGTTCATGAGATACAGCCTCCGTAAAAGTTTTATGTAAAGGAGCCCCCTTAAATACTTACTTTATTCAAATTTTTAGTATTTGTTGTTATAACGGCAACAGACATACATCATCTGTGAAAATTTCAACTGTCTAGGTATAACGGTTCAGAAGATACAGCCTCGTAACTGTAGGACGGACGAACGGACAGACAGACAGCCGAGCCTCAGTAATAGGGTTTCCGTTATTACTCTTTGGGTACGGAACCCTAAAAATATCATTGTTGACATTGCTATTTCATAGGTAATACCAGGAAAACATAAACATACTGAGAAGACTATGTTCATTGCTGCTTTTTAGTGTTGTGTTTGTTGCAAATCGTTTTGAGAAACTCCAATGTAAATTATCGGCGAGGAAGCATATTTCATAGGAGGTGGAATGACTTATTTCACTCTTTGCAGGTGAGGGTTGTGAGGAGCTACTTTAGTGATGGGAAAATATTTGTTTGGGGAACTGGTATGTTTTTTTTGATAATGTTACTTTTTTAGATAAGTGAATTAACCATTACAAACCTCGCTAATGCATTTAAAATCGACGTCCAAAGCCCACATTTCTCGCTTGTTATACCCCTTCCGTCCGTTACACCCTGTATATATATACAGACAAGATATATATTTATTATTTGCCTGACGTTATCATATCTATATTTGTCAGTTTTTATTTGACTTACTGATACAACGCATAGTCTGTATGGCCCGGTACGAAATCATTTGGTAAAGTCTTCGGAAGACCCTATTCATTTTGTGCCGGGACGTCGGATATATCATCAGGCACCAGCGTCGGTTTAATGAAAGTTTTAGACACGTTCAAGATTTTGCCTGCCTTTTTATTGGCTCCTTACACCTTGTATTTGAATGAGATTGATGATTATTTTTAAATTATCATCAATCTCACCTACACTTGAAAATTGGCTAGAAAATATCCTATTCGTTGATTGATTCGTTATACTTCACAATAGGTTGTTAGCATATAAAACCTATAATTCTTAACCGCTGGTATCACACTATAATCACCACACTGAACGGATTTCCAGATACATCGAATTCGTTTAGCTTCGACAGTCAAAGCAGTCCGTCGTGGATCGCCCTAGGCATAGCCGAGGCGCTGTGTTCCATAGACGAAGATTACAAACACACGCAAGAGATTGAGGAACTGGTAACTAGAATCAACGCTCCATTCGGCATCTCTAACAATTTCGGATTGCAAGACTTTCCAGAGTTCGCTGAACTCTTCAATGAGGTAATAACTATGCATGTATAACTAATAGGTATGTCACAATTTACCTATGCACTATCAATTCTCAGAGCTAACGCTCACCACGAAGCCTCGTTAACTGCCTACTACGCTTATGCCTACGCTTGGATGAGGTACGGAGCCGTGTTATGGGCTGATAGTCCAGGGGCACATGACGTATTTGTCTTGCAAGAAAAATGCATACGTATTCTCTTTAACATAAAACCACGTGATAGCTGTAGACCCTACTTTTTAAAAGAACAAATACTGCCGCTACCTTGCATCTTTATTTTAGAAGCAGCCACTTTCGTAAGAAAAAATATTGCTTCATTCCAGTACATCGAAAGCGCTAGAAGAAAACATTTATTAGAACTGCCAAAAGGGGGAATGAAAATATTCAAAAGAGGACCACATTACACTGCAATCACTATGTACAATAAACTGCCAAAACAATTAAAAGAAGAGGAAAATTACAAAACTTTTCTCAAGCAGCTCAAATCTTTTCTATTAACTTAATGCTATTATTCGACAAATGAATTCCTTAACGATAAACTATAAAACTAACACAATAATAATTAATACTAACCATGACATTAACCTTATTTATAAATTGAATCTCATATTATACCGAAAGTCTTGACATTCTTTAATACTATAAATGATTGATTAGCTGATAAATATAAATGTGCAATTTTATACATAAGATTTTTTATAGATTATTAGACATTATTTTTATTATTGTTTCGAATCACAAGCCTGACATCCCTAATTTGCTACGCCCTCGTGTTCGTGTACTGTGACTTTTATGAAATATATTAAGACCGTTTTTACTGTATGTACATGAATGCAAAATAAATGAAATTGAAATTAATAATCTCCTTTTAGCCACTTGCATCTTTGCAACGCGTAGAACACCAGCTTAAGTTGAATATATACTTTTAAAATGATTAAATCTATGATGTATGTACATGAATGCAAAATAAATGAAATTGAAATTAATAATCTCCTTTTAGCCACTTGCATCTTTGCAACGCGTAGAACACCAGCTTAAGTTGAATATATACTTTTAAAATGATTAAATCTATGATGCTGTGTAATGCCGGCTGAGAATAGCATCACCCCATTTCTTTCCCGTGGGTATCGTAAGCGGCGATGAAGTTACTCGGGGGTTACATGTGTATGGCAATTTTAGGCGATGGGCTGACAACCTGTCACTATGGTGATTCACAATTATCTGAATGACCCTTAAATGTTTGTCAGATATGGCGTAAATGTCCGTATTATACGGCCGTTTATGCAATGCTTACCCCGCAAGGGATATAGGCGTGATGTGTGTAAGTATGTGTATGAATCTATGATCTCATCAACCGTGACCAAGAAGCATATTTTAAATCAGTACCTACAAATTTTTACATACGCCAGACTGGATTCGAATAGTAAAACGGTAGAACGAGTTATTCGAGTGGTTACACACTCTCCGCAGCCTAGCGTAAGCCAAATTGAATTTGAGCTTATTAAAAAAACACGCCTTCAAGTTTTTAGTTTCCCTTCTTTTATGCTATTTAATAAGTTATTTTTTTTAGGGTGATGTTCCCGGCTCAAACGCGGAACGAGCAAGTGACGCCGCAGCATTGACTAGTCAAATTCTAATGGCGGCGCCGGGCAGAGATAGTCTCAGGGTAAATAAGAAGGTTTTAATCATCAACAGCCACGTTACCCTGCTGGGCATGGGCTTCACCTATTTTGGCGACACCAATGGCAGGAAGATTGTTAACCGCAGTGCAATGTAATGCACTAAAGTGAAAAAAAAAATGTAGGATAGTATTATCACACATTTTTTTTTATATAATAATTTTGTATTGTTAAACCGGCTCGAGCGGAATAAAAATAAAATAAAGGCACTGCCTCGGGGCTGGCCAGGTTAATTACACGGCATGTAACTTTCCGCAACCACCATCTGTAAACGACATTTGTTTCAAATTGAAGTCAAGATTTGCAAAGCGTGTTAATTACATTACTGTCACTATTGGGATACACCATATTCCAAATGACCCTCAAATGTTTGTCAGACGTGGAGTAAATGTCCGTTTTTACAGCCGTTTACGCTCTGCCTACCCCGTAAGGGATAATAGGCGTGATATATGTATGTATTTATGTTAATTACATTCACAGGTTACACTGCTGCTTTACCCTGGATGAATCTATCGCATATTCACGTTTTCTTTCCCGTGAGTGTCGTAAGAGGCGACTAAGGGACTCGAAGGTTACTTGTGTTTTGCAATTTTAGGCAATATGCTGACACCCAGTCACTTTTGCGATACACAATTTTCTGAATTACCCTCAAATATTCGTCAGACGTAGCGTAAATGTTAGTTTTTTTACAGCCGGTGCTCTGCCTACCCTGCAAGGGATATAGGCGTGATATATGAATGTATTATGTGTGTATGTATATTTACGATGCTGAACTCATGGTCAGAAATGGGATGAAGCTATGAAAACTTAACAAAATAAATACAAGAGGGTACATTGATTGCGTTGATTTGGGTTAAAGAGTTAAGAACTCATAAATAAAAATAGTAAAAAAATGCAACGGCCGGTGAGTACCGTCCTACTGCTTTACCAAAGCACCAGCACTTTGATTCTTTTTATTTATAAGAATAATATAGCACTGTGAGCGGAAAATTAAACATAGTACAGTTAATCCTACTAATTTATAAATAGGCAAAGTTTGTATGTTTTTTTTTTGTGACTTCTTCACGCAAAACTACTGAACCGATTGTAATGAAATTTGGTACACGTATAGAAGGTAACATGGTACACATAGGATAGTTTTTATCACCACTTATGCGAGCAGCGCCGCGGGTAACAGCTTGTAACTCATAAGATTACTTACTGGTATGAATAGATAGGATGTAAGAAGTACAGCTCCTATCAGAAAGACCCGGTAGGTCATCCTTGCCAGCTACAATAAAAAAAAAGATACTAAGGGACGCTTTTTATTCAGGTAATCTACGACCACATCCAGCTTCATTCTGAGAAGATCTTCAACGAGCTCGGAGTCCAGGAGACCAGTGACGTCAACATTCATCCCAGTAGGGCTCCTCTGCTGTACATCATGTTCCATATCGGTAGAAGACCTTTTGATCAGGTGATTATTATGTGAAACATGGGTGTTTTTATATTGATTGCTTTGGAGGGCACGTTAAGTTTGCAATCAGCAAAATCTGACAGTCCAGCGGCGTTCTCACATGTTTTAAATTTATATCAAAAATCGAAAATGGACAAATTGTTGTCCTATAATATAAATTTATTTCAAAATACAACAGCGAGCTTTCATCAACTTTATGGTGGCCACCATTTTCCGTTTTAGTGATTTTAAAGACGGATAACATTATAAAGCTTATTGTTATTGTTGTACCTTGAAATAAACTTATAGTCAAGGACAACATAATGTGTCCGTCTCAGATTTTTAATGCTTATTCTACATTTTTTTACATTATTAAAAAACAGGTATTTGTTATTTCTTTAAAAATCTAGTAATTGCCTTTATATTTTGAGTATTCTTATGAGCTGTAAGTTTTTAGAAGTTTCAATTTATATTTAGGCACACCTAACACTTTAGAGATGTGGAACCTGACAGTAAAACTGGCTCATCTGCTACATGTCACTCAGAGAGCTATGGAAAGGTCTATGGTCGGTATCTCTATAATGGATAAAATCCGGAATGAGACTATCCGCAAAAAGACCAAAATAACGGACATACTCTGGAAGTATAGCAAACTGAAGTGGCAGTGAACTGGGCACATCTGTCGTAGAACCGACGGACGGTGGAGTAAGCGGGTTCTCGAGTGGAGGCCACGCCTCGGCAAGCATAGCGTTGGACGACCTCCGGCCAGATGACCGATGACTTAAAAAAGACGGCTGGTAGCGACTGGATGGCGAAAACGGAAGATCGTACCCTATGGCGTACCCTGGGGAGGCCTACGTCCAACAGTGGACTGCAATAGGCTGATGTATGTATGTATGTACACCTAGCACTCATCACTGGTATTTGTTTCAGTATTTCCGTGGAGAGTGGCTTATGCCGTGGAGCAGATTAGTTCCCAAAGCTAAAGTATGGTCGGGCGTAGAGGGCGCCAGAGTACACGTGATGAGACGAAGTGACATGCTTACAGTGAAGACCAGTCCTAAGTCGGCGAACAAACAGTTACTCGATCTGTACGGCATGTTCAAAACACACAATGAATCGCTATTATAAATAAATTCAATCCAATTTAATTCTTTATTTTTGTTTACATGTTGTAAAAAAGATCTGAAAATTTAAATGGACACAAATATGCACCTTGCTTGGGTATCGCAATTTGGATAAAAACTTTAATAAACTAGCAATCTTGTTAAAAATATATATTTTTACATATAATTACCGTTTTGCATTATATTCTTCTGTATTTACATAGTTCACAAAACCTATTGTAATTAAATAATTTAAAAAAATTATAGTTATTTATTTCAATATTATTTAAATAAACAACAAATTTAACTACTCATCTAAAAAGTCTTACACCGTATGAAAGCATTTTTTTTACAATAATATGTTTTTGAATATATTGGGATCAGAAATTTGTCTGATTGGCTCTAGAATTTAATTGAATATTTTTACTGCCATCGCAAAAAGTCCAGTATGGAACATTTTCATTTATAAATTAAGAAATATCCTGGCCATTTCACACAGTGCCATGTAGCCCCAAACTCTTTACAAAGCACAAGTCCGATCCTGCATGGAGTATTGCAGTCACCTTTGGGATGGCTCAGCCAAATTCCAACTTGCCGCTCTTGACTCGGTGGAACGCAGGGCCAAGAGGCTCATAGGCGACATAAAACTGGTGGACACCAAGCTACATAGCCTGGCACATCGCCGCAAGGTTGCCTGCTTGTCGGTTTTCTACAGATTGTGCTTCGGAGAGTCTGCTCAAGAGCTTCACGACCTTGTTCCACCAGCTCCCTTCTACCATCAGACATCCAGACGTACCGCCGAATACCATACATACCTGGTTGCCATTCCACCAATTCGGACTAAGCGCTTCCAGTCATAATTTATAATGCGCACTGCTAAAGAGTGGAACTCACTACCTGCGTCTGTGTTTCCAAACGCATACAACCCTAATCTCTTCAAAGTAAGAGTGAACAGGCTTCTTCTGGGTGAGCTCGCTCCATCTTAGACTCTGTCTCTGTCCTATGACCTAGACTAGAGTCAAGAGCAAACCCATCATTAATAAAAAAAAACAAAAAACAAAGCAAAGCTTGTACAGTCAAGATCAGGCTGGGTTAGACAGTTTTGACTTTTGACTGTGCTTATGCCACGCGCATAAGACTTACATTGGCAGTTTGAGTGTCTAACCACACGTGAGCTTAACTTTACTATAAGAACCAGATAGCTGATATTACTTTTTTTTTATTGTAAATGAATACGTCAAATATATAGAACTCAACACAAATATCTATTTGAAAATAAACTTGCAAATATTTGTACCTACTGTGTGAGGATCGAACCCATGACCCTCGGCTTAGCAGGTAGGGTTACTATCCACTACGCCATCGGGCCAGTCAAATTATGATGATGTGAAAAGATCTCCTTAAATAGTCATGGAAGTTTTTTTTTGTATTTCGTAACTAAGAAAATTGCTTTGATTTACTAGCCTTGTAGCGCTCACACGCCTTTTGAAAACCCAAAATAAACATGGCGACTCCAGCCTAGAACTTTTTCCGAGTATCGTTGTGCCACCCGCGCTCCTTTCAGAAACCCATATTAAAAAATCTAAAGATTTTTATTTGATTTTGGAACGAATATTTAGAAAAATGATTCCGGTATGCTACCATTGGCTATCACAATTGACCGACGTATATTTGAAAAGTGCACGAAAACAAATTATGGCATAAAATCGATGGGGGTTTTGACTATAACGATAATATTATACCTTCTTTGAGAAGGCCATTCGGGTTGTTGTTAAAGAAGTAGCAAAAAAAATCTGGGTGCCACGAGGCTACAACACGTTCAGAAAGTATCTATTTTTTATTTATTTATTAAGGAACATCAACATCTTACATATCTAACGTGTAGTGTGTAATCAAGAATAATAACACTGTATATTTTCAATAAAAGTATGACTCTTGAGGAACTCTTGGGCTATTTCACCCGATATATTTGCAGCCTTCGAGCAACACGGCCTTCCGTTTCCGGGACAGAACGGGACGGGAAACCGTGATGCTCTAAGTTTATTTTAAACGGATTTAAGTTGTGATTATTTTGGATTTTACAATTCCTACGTATCGAGCTCTTTACAGAGCCCGTGGTCACGGATGACTAAGGTGTTAGACGTCATTACTTAGAATATAAATTATTTTTGTTCTCCCGCCATCTATCTCATAATTGCCTAGCGTAACGTCTGGGGTCCACACAAAATACTGAAACCGTATATTGTGTAGAAGGTCTTACAGTATGTTGGATCTGGTTCTTCCGCTGTTTAATCAGTGGAGTCCAAGTTGATGAGATTCCCCATCCAGTATCTCTGTTGTCAGCCTGTCGTCTAAAATTGTAAAAGACATAACCCTCGAGCCCCTTAGTCACCTCTTACAACACTCACGACATATTACTTACCTAACTGATTAATCTATTCTTATTCAAATTAAGTACCTGCCATCCAATCTGACCGCTTGCAACCCCCCTTGCACCTATGCACCTGTACCTACATGATCTCCAACTAGATAAGACTCATTTGTGAAACTTTCGATGTAACTGCACTTCTGCAACGTTGTCCATGTTGTGGTACAGCTCATTCGCTTAGTTAGATAGTGTCGCGACCAGTGCCCGATATTATCAAACCACAGCACAATATAGGTAACAAGAAGCAGTAGTTGAACTTCACACAAACGCCCGGTTTGCGCACTTACACATAAACACGCCCGACCGACCTATACGTACACGACTACTACATAGAATCTCCGGCCGCTCGGTAACAGTTACAGTGTCACAGTGAACTGTTCTGTCGCCGCGCGTTTTTTTATCGGAAAATCGGGTAAATTAATAGGTACCTAGGAACCTAAAATATTGTAATTCATTGTTTTCTTACGGTAACTTAGCATCATGGTACTTAGGTACCGGTGTGACATCACTTAATTACGGGTTCGCAGACCAAAATTTTTGACATCCCTGTTATAGTAGTTAGTTTCACGCGAAAAGGTGCTCGAGTTAAACTACTCAGTCAGTTAGCCATTATGATACCAGAAATAATAATTAACCGGCTACGCAATGCACTAAGAATTTCACCTGTAGACTTGTAGCCTGTAGTTTCAGAACATATGGAACAAAGCGTAACTTGATCTCCATGCACGGTACACACACGTACAGACTTGAATGAACTATATCTAATCCATATAATTACACTAAATAGATATAACAAACCGAATCTAGTAAAATCTTATTATTTGATTGTTTTTGAATAGAAATACCCATTGTATAATAAAGAATTGCAGAAAGAATAAAATGTTTTTTTTTAACCTACGCTACGCTAAGCTAAGTTATATTTTATGATGCATTTCCACTGTACAATAAATTAACTATTGTACCTAACTATTGTATGTATTTAATATATAGTAAATTAACAGATATTTTTAAGAAATATTAGCTACAGGACCTGGCCATAGGGCAGGTCCTCTTTGTATTTCGTCCGTGCTACAGGATTACAAAAGCAAAACTTGTGTAGAATAGTTTGCATAGAAACAAAAGACAGTCGACATTTGATACCCCATCTACTCTTTGCTTACATAAAAGCAGAGCTCTGCAAAGTTTCGAAGAACTTTCGTAACAGAATTTGCTGAACTTGAAGTTTATACAGATATTGACATTTCGAAGGAGAGTAACTGTAAACTCGTGCAACTTTGCCGGATAAATTATTGCTGGCTGCGTCTAACTTGGAGAATAAAATTTTATTGTAAAGAAAATCTTGATAGATGCCAAGTCGGCGGTCTGGCGAACCAACTACCTATGAAGTCGTATAAATCTTTGAGCTCAGTATGATTTTGAAACCTGTGGAATGTTATGGTACTTACTTTTACTTTGTGTAGTGTGCCGAATTTATTTATTTTTATAGTAGTTTGAATTTACTTTTAAGACCTTTTAAGAATTCAAACGTATATTGACCGTAAATTTGAAGTCGATCGTGAATTTCTAACTTGGAGGACATACTATTCCATCGATTACTTTGCATGCTACGAGTGTTACCTTCGCTAGTAACAAACAATAGTTCTCCGAATGAGACTATGAAACTGGATAAGTTACCCTAGGAATATTTCAGACAAAAAATATTGTAAAGGCTGTAAGCTAATCCTAATTTTGTAAGGCAGGTCTATTTCCGTCGTTCCGTGACATAAATATGTTCCTAGGGGAAAGTTGTTAATTTGCTTGCGATGCAAAGGTTTCAGGTTCGATTCCCAGTCGAGCACTCATAGAGTTGATATTATCACTTGATGAATTCGTTCCCAGTCTGGTTAGGACATTGCACCTGATTGCCCGTATGAAGGATGGTTCCATGCTTCGAATGGAACCGGTTAAACCGTCGGTCCCGGTTGCCGTCTATGATTATTAGACAGCGGTCGTTACACAACAATGTCAGAGGCCTGCTAGTAGTAATAGGTTGAAAAACTGACACCAGGGTTTATCGGGTCGTTCGTCGACTCGGTTTCCCACACAAAACGAAGAAGATCCTATCATTATTTAGAAGAATTTTTCTTTACACCCAAGAGGGCAAAGGTCATTTTTGCTTCGAGTGCTAATTTTGAATCCCGAGGTAGCGAAGGATACTAAAATTGAATCACGAGCGTAGCGAGTGATTCAAAAGTTGTATCCTGTGCACAGTGAGGGATTCAACAGCACGAGATGCGAATGAATTTGCTCTCGTGTGATACATACAACTTTTCACCTCTACCAGTGAGAAAATTCGGACAATGTCAAGTTTGGAAAATTGTTTGTACCTACAAATCGAATGCCTCAGACAAAATAACAATTCCCGTGATAATTTTTTTCATGATTCGTTTGGAAATATTACATAATATATACTAATAATCAGAAATGTCAGAAATATTTAATAGAACAAAACGCTTACAAAAAGAAAAAAAAATAACTGGCTGAAATAATTTTCAGAACTCACCGCTGCCATTGTCACGATTTAGTTCTGATAAAATAAGATGTTCGAAATTTTCTCCATCGAGTGAATAAAAACGACTTTTTCCCACTGGATTTACGCGGCAAAACTGTACTTTTTAAGCTGGAGAGGTGAAAATTAAATTATGCCATTGCGTAACGTTGCGTAAATACTGTTACGTCACGTCAGTCGTTTCTTTTCATGCATTTTCACTATTAATCCACCTACAGACCAATCAAAGTAGTTTGATCTTAAGATCAAAAGTAAGTACCTAGATCTGACTATGTCTGACACAAACAATAATTAGGTCCGGTGCAGCACGGCAGCAGTGCTATGAATAACCGCGAAATCTAATTTCGTCGGCGCAAAATTGCACCTACGCAAAGAGCTTGCCCTAAATTATGCTACAAAACAGCAAGCAGCCTCTCATTATTTATTCAGGACACAGCACGAACACGTGACATTAGCTACTCGTAGCAGGCATTTTGTTTATGGTCTTTTTTAATTCATTATAAATTTAAAGAGTAACGCTTCTCTACGCCAATAGATGGCGTTAAATATTTGGGGGGTTTCTCAACTAGTCACGCAATGTAATAAAATATTAGCGTTCTAGTAGTAGTGAGGTGTTTTCTTCCTCATAAAGAAGAAGAAGACCAGCCCGTCTTGAGTTTCCACTATCGGTCACTAGTAAAATTTCACCTTTTACACAGAGCCGTCATTCGTTTTGATATCGTGATTCGAGTTTTATTCTTTTAATGGTTTATTTCCCAGTGTAAAAAGCAGAAGTAACAGGGATTACTGCCAATTAATCTATATGATTGTATATTCTTTTCTTACTTAAAAACGGGTAGCAAGACATCAGATCGGAAAACGTAGCCCTCAGGCTAGATGGACTGTTTTGTAGTAGGTATGACTATAAAAGACTGGATGAGGCTTAGTCCTCAATAGCGTGCATTGGAATAATGTATGCCGAAAATTTCCAATCACCGTTAAACCGTGGTTAAACATTTGTTACGCAATGGGAAGAATTTTCACACCCTTAAATTTTACTTTACTACGCGCAATAGATTTCAACACCGATGACACAAAATTGTCTTTCTCTAACCCTAGATTGATTACGTGGGGTCTCTAAAAGCCCTTCGATTTAGAATAAATAGCTTTTAGTCGATTATGTAAGTAGCTTGAAACTTTTGGTACCTTCCTAAATAGCACCTATGCATTCAATATCCATGCACGCGTTTGCAAGATATAGCCGTCGTTTTGTTACAAAGGATTTTAATACCCCACGTGACATGAGTTTTCACACATTTTTCAAACTTATTTATTTATTTTCTTTACTAGTGAAAATGAGGAAACGAAAATGAAAATAGCAATTATAGTTGATCAACAACAAACATCAGGTTAGGATTCAAAATACGTAAATTATTTACCATCTGTAAAATTAGGTAAGTATTTTTATTTTAATACAGATATATTTTTTCTTGGCAATCTGCGATAAGCAAATCTGTTCATCTCCTCGTTCGTAAAAGTTAAAAACAAATTATATTTAGAATAGCATCACCCCATTTCTTGCCCGTGGGAGTCGTAAGAAGCGTCTAAGGGACTCGAGGGTGTGTTTTGCAATTTTAGGCGATGGGCTGAGAACCTGTCACTATGGCGATACACAATTTTCCGGATGACCCTCAAATGTTTGTCAGACGTGGCGCAAATGTCCGTTCTATGCGGCCATTTGCGCTCTGCCTACCCCGCAAGGGATTATAGGCGTGATATGTGTAGTGTATGTATGTATGTATCAAAATTCTCTACATGATGATACTTTAACTTTGGGATGTTTCTCGGTCTGCAACGACCCTACGCGACCGATAGCATATTTTTTTTAACTCGACTAAAGGTCAAAGAGTTATCGTATGGCTATCCAGTCATATTGTGATTTAATATCCTTCTGTAGTTGAGCAAAACGGAAGCTCCACCTGGAAGTTATCTTAAATGATTGCCCATTTTTACGAAATTCAATTGATACGGTTAGCTTGCTGAAATCCAGGAAAAGTTCATTGATCGAGGTACTAAAATTTCTCTAAATATGCAGTCACAGCAAACTGCTTTCCAATATTCCAATATCCGTGGCCGTAAATAGAACGCGGTGGTTGCCTCGGGCGGAATCTTAGCCTGGACTTATTGGCCAAGTTGCAGCCAACACAAGACAACATAAATTGTGTACTTAATTAGTACTTACCGATAGCTAGGGACTAACTAAATGCTCCTGGGGGCATGTTCGTTGCATTCTACTTGTGGAGAAACATCGTAGGACCAACTCTTGCCAATTGTACGGCTGGATGTCTGATTGTACTTTTGCATTGTTTCGTAGACCTTTGCTACGGCGTAGCAACTATTTAAGTGATGTGGTTTTACCCAATGGGATTATCCGATAGAGATATAGTAAATCAGCTACAAAATTTTACTACCTCTATATAAATAAATTTACCGTACCTTACAAAGTTTTCTCAGGAGAGAAGAGGAGGTAAGTACATCGTTCTTTTGCCAATTCGGTATGCTAAGACCCTCTATTTAAAGTTTCTTATTTAGGCTGTCTCCCATCTACTTATTAGAATAGAAAGTGTATTAATACTAAAATATTTATTAAAATATCTTGAACCTTGGTGTCTTTTGTATGACGGCTCATAACCTGAATATAAATGGTTACTTATAAAAAACATGATCGCAACTCACATTTGTATTGTCTACTATTAAAAATTTTCTTTGTGCAGGCAAAGGCATTTGTGCCAAAAATTTGTGAAGTGCAGATGGTTTTCTAATCATTCTTTTGTGTAGTTTCATCCTTTGGTTTCATCACATCTCGGACATTCCCATACAGCAGGCTCATTTTAGACAACAGTCATATTTACTTGTTAAAGTTTGTGCGTGTGTTTGTAGGCGAGCTAGGGTCAACAATTGAAAATATTATGATTTCATGACATCAAGATATTCATCGACCTTCCAAGTCGGTTATAGAGTCGACTAATGGCGCGAAAGTGCGCAAACTATAAAGTGGATCATAGTTAACTAACGATCTAATATATAAATATTTATTTCTGACTTATACGTCGGCCGTTAAACTGTATTTGACTTTTGTGTCACTCGTCGACTCAATAACCCGGTCTTTAGTCAAAATTCGAGTCATTCGTCATAACCGTAACTAACTTGGCACTTTATTGTTTAATGAACTTAATATTATTTTTACTTCTTGCATGGTCTGAGTTGGATTTTCATTTTCATAACGTCTCAACTGTGACTTGTACTGAATAAACGTATCTTGAATATTGTTTTCAAATAAAAGATTTCGATTTCCCAAGACGGTGAAAAATATAAAGTATATCTATAGCAAAGAGTCAGACGTGGCACTTTTCTTAAATTTGATCTCAATTCCGATATTTTTGTCTCAGCTGGCCTGGTTTCTAAGAATCGAGGTAGCTTCAATAATTTTGTTCCGGGTTCTGATTTACTTCTGATGAGTTTTAAAGGCATTGGAATTTACTTTGACTGAAATCGAACGAGTGGAAGTTAGCAGAAAATCCTAGGGTTTACATTCTTACTTTATCGGTATTGTTACGCGGCAAAATTATTACTTTTTCTTTGATACCTAACTACCTACAGTATAGGTAAGTAACATATTCAATTCAAATATCAAGTCGTCCTTATCATGTAGACGCTTCACGGGAATGCTCACTTCCAATAGTAGTTTATATACACTCGTCTCATAATGTTCGAATTATGAATTCGAAAACAGATGCATAATGACCTACTTTATGCATTCTGCCTATAAAAACTAGGGTTAACTATAAATTACAGAAGCGTAATGACTTAATGACAAAACTCTTAATACGATAAAGTTGAGAAATGAAACGAAGTTTTTTTTTTCCAATACTCAAATCGCTATCTTCCGCCGCACCTGACAGTTGTTGTTGTACGGTAATTTTTCGGATGTTGTTCAGTTGTTTTAATAGGTTTTTGTTCTGTTGTTGTTCAGATGTTGATTAGTCGTGGTTCAGATGTTATTCCGATGTTGTTCAGTTGTTGTTCAGTTGTTGTACAGATGTTGTTCAGATGTTGTTCAGTTGTTGTACATATATTGTTCAGTTGTTGTTTCGATGTTGTTCAGATGTTGTTCAGTTGTTGTTCAGTTGTTGTTCAGATGTTGTTCAGATGTTGTTCAGTTGTTTAGTTAAGTTATTGTTAAGACTCCACATCTTAACAACTGCTAAAGTATAGATTTTTAAAAATTCATATCAAGCCATATTACGTTCTCGTATTGAATTTGTCCTTGTATCGGGCCTTGCAAGGGCCGGTACGTACGTTTTAAACAGACACTCGCATTCTAATGACCCCCATTATACGACAGTTGCATAATAGCAGTTTATGCAACTGTCGTATAATGGGGGTCATTAGAACTCGAGTGTCTGTTTATCACACGAGGCGCAGCCGAGTGTGATAATAGTTTGACACGAGCATTCTAATGCCTAATTATAGCAGTTGCATACACTATTTTATCTACACTCTCCAAAAAAACTCAGAAACACTTTTCTAAACGTACGCACCGGCCCTTGCAAGGCCCGATACAAGGACAAATTCAATACGAGAACGTAATATGGCTTGATATGAATTTGTGAGTCTTAACAATAACTTAACTAAGCAACTGAACAACATCTGAACAACATCTGAACAACAACTGAACAACATCTGAACAACAACTGAACAACATCAAAACAACAACTAAACAACATCTGTACAACAACTGAACAACATCTGAACAACATCTGTACAACCACTGAACAACAACTGAACAACATCGGAATAACATCTGAACAACAACTAATCAACATCTAGTTCAGTTCAGTTCAGTTCATTTATTAATAAAATATATTTTACACGTCAAATGCTTAAATCTAACTTTAAATAACCTTAAAATTACTTAAAATAGATTCATTATTATTAATTGTATTACATTATTTTTAATATCATTATCTAAACAACAACAGAACAAAAACCTATTAAAACAACTGAACAACATCCGAAAAATTACCGTACAACAACAACTGTCAGGTGCGGCGGAAGATAGCGATTTGAGTATTGGAAAAAAAAACTTCGTTTCATTTCTCTACTTTATCGTATTAGGAGTTTTCTCATTAAGTCATTACGCTTCTGTAATTTATAGTAAACCCTAGTTTTTATAGGCAAAATGCATAAAGTAGGTCATTATGCATCTGTTTTCGAATTCATAATTCGAACATTATGAGACGAGTGTAGGTATATAAAAATACTTACGACTTCCTTTCTAAGCATTCTTTTATCAGAGTTTGAGTACTGGTTACACAAATGAATACTGGTTACCGACGCTTAGTACTAAAAAGTTTGTCCCAAAAGACTTGTACACAAAAAATATGAAAATCTGAAAATTTAAATGCATAGCTACAGCAGTGATATGCATTCAGATTTTGACCCCGTCAGCGTTGGATAACCCTTTTAGTAGAACAACACGTTACAGTTTGAAGCTGTGCCAACAATGCAAGAAAACAGGGTGGTACCGAACAACGAACATTCTCGAACACGCTGAGCTCAACAATACAAACTGAACCACTCTCTCTCTCTTTTCGTGTGGGACACCGAGTCGTCCAACGACCCGATGAACCCTGGTGTCAGAGTTTTTCAACCGCCTACTACCACTAGTAGGCCTCTGACATGGTTGTGTTACGACCGCTGTCTTAGTAATCATAGACAGCACCCGGGACCTACGGCTTAACGTGCCCTCCGAACACATATTAAATTTTACAAAAAATCCTCACTTACAAAATTGCTCGGCCATCTCATTACTTTTTATGAAAAGGCCAATTTTATTTTATGTTTTGACCTTTGGTTCTTGGGAAAAGTTATTCAGCTTAACAGGTTAAAATTAGCTTTTACAGGAAAATCCATCGTTCAGTAGGTACATCTATGTATGAGTTGTGAATGGTTTATTAAGTGGTTGTTATTGTAACACACTTAATCTTCATGATTGGTACTTTCTACGCATACATAAAAAAGAAAAAAACTGCCAGTCAAATTATTCCCATATTTTAGAAATTGAATATTTTAGAAACTACAAAAATCACAGAACATACATAGGGGCGATTCGTATACCCCTCAGTAAAAGGCATTCAAATTTTGTCTCTGGACGTGACTATACGGGCCATCCTGTATAACTTTTTAAACACTTGCGATTACTTTCACACCTATCTACCCGCAACCACTGCTGATGTAACCTATCGCGATATTCCTGGTTAATGAAATAAAATTTTGATTAAAATCTCTACGATAGTTTACTAAGTTCGGCTATCGAACTAAGTAGGTACTTACTTGCCGTCATAACGTTCACCAAAACAAGAACAATATCAGAAGAAGATTAAAAAAATATGTTTGCGTCTAATTATGCTCCAGATATCGATCGCAAAACAATAGACTGTCTGTTTTTATTATTTTCGTGCATGTCAACAGTTTAAACCGGCTAAAATGTTCCTGCCATTGGAGTCCTATAAACCAATCAATTTTAAAAGTAAAGTAAAAACACTCTTTGTAGTTCTAGAGCTTTGTTTAAAACTACTGGCGATGTGTTAAAGTATATCGTTGTTTATAACAACTTAATTCTGACGTATTGTAAATGAACATGTGACAACCTTTTAATTGGCGATAAGAATAACCTAAATGTATCCTTTTTCAGCGCATTGACAGAAAAATAAGAAAAAATAGGGTAAAAAATTCTGTTGTGATTTGCATATGCATCAAAGAAATACGATGATGTAATATCGCAGGAGTGAAAGTTGTCAATTACAGCAAAGGCTACCCGTATGAAACTACAGGCTACAAATCTACAGGTAAAATTCTTAGTATATTGCGTAGGCGGTTCATATTCCTGGAATCATA
Organism: Tuta absoluta; assembly: GCA_027580185.1. Taxonomy (NCBI): domain Eukaryota; kingdom Metazoa; phylum Arthropoda; class Insecta; order Lepidoptera; family Gelechiidae; genus Tuta; species Tuta absoluta. Next base: position 6,577,493 of record JAQAHW010000004.1, read on the forward strand.
ATGGCTAACCGACTACGCAATGAACATCGAATTTCACCTGTAAAATAGTAGCCTGTAGTTTGATAATATCGGGTACTGATGGGCCAGTTTTCACTAGTAAGATCAAAAGTAGTAAAAAATATATGCATAAATGTGTACAAAAACACGCACACATATAGAGTTTTAATAGCTATTTAAGTTTTTCTTGTAAACATAATACTTCTTTATGGCTCGATGGTTTAATACTGACCCTATAACTAGCTACTTTTGATCTAAGTAAAACTGAAATAGTAGGTACTTTAGTATTTATTTATTCATATAAAATTAAAATATTTTAAACACATCTTGGCACCATTAAACCGGGAATCGGTTTCTCTTGGTGCTGCACAAACATCTTTACAACAAGTTTCTTAGATTTAAAGAGCTATTTACGGAGTAGGACGATCAAGATACTTTATTTACAGGACGCCGTAGCTCTTCAACCCATCCGTTATTTTCTTCAGTTCAACAGTTCCTTGTGTAACATAAGTAGGTATACAGAACCTCTTCTAAGGCGACGAACTATTTCATGGTAGGTACTGTACAACAGAACTTTCCCGAGGAACATGTTTACTTAGGCATTCGTCTGAAGTGTTTGCACCCCGACAAGCTTAAGGGCAAGTAATTGTATCAGGCGTTACTTTGCGGAAGTCCATCTTGATTGAATTAGATAGAAAGGTATTTAGCTTCTTCCGCACTTATGATGGCTAGTAATGCAGCTAGTTGAATGCACCACGCGTACGACCGCAAGTTAATGCAAATGCACAAGCGATGCACTTTACTCGCACTACTTCCACCGTTTTACACTCTACACGTGAAGATAGTTAACAATTAGAAATCATACGTCACGGGTGTACTGGAACTATCTTCAACGAGCAGGTAAATGTTTCCTCTTCTCCATTACTGCGTATTTTTCAAAATAACCAATCGCAGAGAGTCACCTGACCAATCTGCACTCTGATTGGTTCTCGTACATTGCGTCACCCAATGGCGGGGAGGAAGCATTTATAAGCTCGAGCCGACAACGACGGTTACTCAGTCAGTGCTCGGAACTCGACTGTCGAAGATCTCCTGATGATGCTCCGTGGAGGGGCGAAACACGTGTAGAGTGTAAAACGGTGGAAGTAGTGCGAGTAAAGTGCATCGCTTGTGCATTTGCATTAACTTGCGGTCGTACGCGTGGTGCATTCAACTAGCTGCATTACTAGCCATCATAAGTGCGGAAGAAGCTAAATACCTTTCTATCTAAGCTTAAGGGCAGACATTTGAGGACGACATGATTAAATCAAATCATAGATTATGCGAGTTCGTATTGCGTTAAAAATTACCTACAATATTATTAGAGATTATATTTACTATATTTTTTAAATTATATTAGCCTACGGTGGCCCAATGCTGGGCAAAAGCCTCCTCTCTCTCTTTCCAGGCTTTCCGTTCTGTTACAGTTTCTGATCAGTTGGGATCATCCCATCAGCGCTTTTCTGGGAATAATCGGGGGTTAGTTTAGTCAGCCCATATTTACTGGTGCATATGGCACAAATGGCCAGACCAATTCTATTTGAGCTTCGCGGTTTTCTTACGGTAAGTGATACGAGTGCGGACGCGGTCCATCCTTTGGACACCCAACTATAATTTACTCCGCTCCATTGCTCGTTGACAAGAGAAAATAATAGATGATTGACAAGCTCAGAAACAATGGAACTGATCACATCAAAATACTTTTATTGTTTGAAAACTACACAATCTTGGCAACATTTTACTGCGGTTAAAAGATAATACTTCCAAAGTAAAACGGCTTACTGTAGCAGGTGAAACTGCTAGGCGCACGAGCCGCTAATAAAAAATAAAATATAAACTTTAGTTAAAACTAAGAATAAACCCCTAACAAATTGAAATATTAAAATTTCTAGTGAAAATATAATTCTTTTGGAATTAAATTATAGGGAAAGTCATTTCGTATTGGATTAATTTTACAAATGGAAATTTTACTTGGAATTTCACTTCGTTTAGAGTATTGGAACACTAATTCCCGTAGAGCTTAGGTACCTACTTATTCTTGGACAGAATATAGCTGGTTGGAATAGATTGTTTATCTTTATGCGTGAAATTTTCATCTTTACTCAGTAGTATAATTTATAATAACTGTACCTACTTTTCTATAAGAACTTTTATCTACACAACCACAACAAGCTTGTGCTACTTATTACCAAAACCGACTTTTCCTATCAATCAAGCTACCCTTTATTAATTGAACCATAAATGGAGCTCTGGTCATGAAATTGCATGCATAATTTTCATCATCCACAACTACCGCTTGTTAGTGAAAACTAAGAACAAAACACCCCTTTGTTCAAAAGCAGAACCACATGCCCTTAAGGTAAATTCTTCAGTTCTCACTCCACAGTGAGTTTCTCGAAGTCCCTGTTTGTTGTTGTCTAGTCCTTTACTTAGAACAGATCAATACCTAAGCGGCTCACAACACCCAAGTTTACAAGAGCCAGTGACAAAAGTTATTGCAATCTGCAAGCCAGCAGTTCATATTGCACCCAGCACAACAATGGAGGCAAGTTTCACAATTTGTGGCCTGGAGTTAGAATAGAAACACCTGGATTCTGGACTGGATTCTGGGGCGGTAGTGTTAAGGATTGTATTGTTTCTTACCGCCCCCGTGCTAACCTGAGCGTACTTAATACGGATCTCCGAAACATTCCTTAAAACTTTGATTACCCCAATACTGGCATTTAAAGTGATTTGAGAGTCCAGTGGCGCCCCCAAACAGAAAAAATATCCCTGGCTGGAGACGCTAGTCATCTAGAAACCTAATTATCAATTTGCGGCAATAAATACCTACAAAGGTTATTTCGAATCAATTAGACCTTGTAAAAAATAAGCGCTTTAGTTATGTATTGTAATTTTGCTTAAAGTGGCCACCTTCACGATTTTTGGAATATATAACCAATTCGCACAGTTTATACAAGGTTATTCTGCCGCGAATTGATACTTTGGTTTCCAAATGACTAGCGTGCACACTCAGGGATTTTTTTCCCTGCTTGGGTGCGCCACTGGGCTTTCGAACCTCCTTAACCACTTTACATTCTTAGGTACAGACCTACCTACATCAGATTTGGTAGAATTCGCTGTAGGTATTTTTTATATCTGCCTAAGCTATCTATCCACCTAAACCTAAGGGTCCTACATATACCTATGTTATAGGTCGATCTGTAAATGGTGTAGAAAACCTAACCTACCTTACTATTTGTCTTTTTTTAATTAAATGTTAGTTTAACATGCATTAAACCTAATACGTTCAGGCAGCTTACAGTTAAAGTGTTAACAGCAACTTCTTCCAACCTGTAATAAAAAAAGAAAGTAACTTTTCAGCATCCTTTTTCCACACTTTGCGCCCCGACCGGAAATCTAATTGCACCCCTGGCGTGCGCCAACCGCGGCAGGAAATCGATGAGAGAGTTCCCAACTATTGCCTGGGACAAAATTTATTGCCGTCCCAACTTGGACAATAGCTTAGTTATTTGGTGTCGATCTTGATTTGAGGGTGAACATCTGAACTTTCGAGTTCTGCTGGCTTGATTTCGTGTTGGGCCTGTTGAGCCTTTAATCTGAATTTCAAATCGGGGGTACCTAAATAAATGTATATTGTATCACTTGTACTTCTGGACAGGTTTATGCGGGGTTTCCTGTTTAGGAGGTCTGGTTAATTATTAATTATACTCATGTAAATGACACCTTTTGAAAATCTTGACTTTATTTTGAAACAAACGTCGTTTACAAGTGGTGGTGGGGTAAAGTTACATGCCTTGTGATTAACCAGGCCAGCCCCGAGGCAGTGCTTTATTTTTTGATCCCGTCCGAAACGGTTTTCAATCAGGACAATAAGAAATTGTTATAAAAATAAAGAAATTGTGTTATTTTAAATTTCTATTTTACAATGTCGGAACATACCGTCAATAAAGTCTCTGCTTTTAAAATTAACTAATTCATTAGCTAAAAAAAGTTTATATTTGTGAACTAATACCATTCCTGAACGAACCGTTAGATATTCATTATTAAACAGATGATATCATTGACACGGTGACAACACTTCTACGCACATTAAAATTTAATCTACCTTACTCCATTATAAGTTTTGTTCGCTAAAGGATGGTTTCTCTGGCCTAATACTGTTATTATCACTTAGGTACATTGAATATTAAAGCACCCTGCTCGTGTGCCTGGTAATTAATAATGCTAGATATAAGTAAGTATTCAAAATAGAAGGGGTAATTAGATATATTTTGGGTACTATTTATATTAGAGTACACTAAACACTACAAAACAAGTATGCATGAAAATTTAAATTGATTTTGGTCGCTTAGCTTTCCGGCCCGTGGTTTTTCGCGACTGTTTTCGATTCGCCCGTAGGAATTACATGTTTTCACCCGCGGTATAGGAAAGCCTATGTCACTCTCTTAATGCTAATTAACTAACTACCCTTCAAAATCCAAAAAACATAAAATTATAAAACAAAACGTTCAAGTGCGAGTCGGACTTGTGCACGAAGGGTTTTGTACCAATAAGTAAGTATAAAAATGGAAATGAAAAATATAAAATCTCGTTTGTTGTGTGGGAGCCCGCTTAAAATGCTGTGTTGTGTTGTTATATTGTTTTATACATAAATATGCACTTAAGGCGCTAGCGGTTTATAATACGCCTTACCAAAAAGTCAAGAATTTAAGATTACTATTCTAAAATTACTTTTTTCTATAGTGTGTCCATTCATCAGTTTTGGGGAAGGACATTTCTTGGCGTTATTCTGAAAATAAATCGTTTCAGAACATTTTCAGCCCGATCGTTGTAAAACTAAGCTAAGCCCGTGAGAACTGGCAAAACGCCAGTGTTAATGGCGGTCTTGCTTCTATAGATCTGGAGAATTCATTGGCACCAGTAGCGGTGCCGCGAATATAACCGAGCTCGTTAAGAAATTAGACTTATGTAAAGCCGGATTAATTAATGCCATATCGCGTGGAACATCGAGTCGACTACTAAACTGAATAAACCCTTGTAAAAAGTACTTAGTTCGAATCTGAAAGAATTATTAATTTCCCATACACACACACACACACATATCACGCCTTTAATCCCTTGCGGGTTAGGCAGAGCGTAAACAACCACAAAAACGGCCATTTACACCACGTCTGACAAATGTTTGAGGGTCATTCGGAAAATTGTGTATCGCTATAGTAACAGGTTCTCAGCCCATCGCCTAAAATTGCAATACACACCCTCGAGTCCCTAAGTCGCCTCTTACGTCTCCCACGGGAAAGAAATGGGGTGATGCTATTCCAAGCCGGCATCACACGGAATATTGTCTTTATGTAGGTAAATTATTTAGCGAAATATCATAAGTAGGTATACTTTTTATGTATACGCAATAGCAACACGTTAGAAACCTGATAGGTTATCCATATAAAACACGATAGTTTAAGGATCACAGAACTGACAAGTATCGAGCCTTATCAACTATTCTGTCAAATTAACTTAAATTTTGAAACGCAGTTTAATTTTGTCTCATCATCGTTAAGTACTAAATTGAGTTTCGCCAAACTTGTTTGAAGTTGAGTTTGATTCACGTTGGAAATAAGCTGAGGATCTACTAACTTCAACTTAATTTAACAAAGGTAAGTTTTGAACTTATTGCGATCAGTGATCGATTTTGCAAACTATCTTAGTAGGTAAGTTACAAAAACTTATATGTACGTAAGCTTACAAAATCTGTCTAATGAGTAAGTCACCTATGGCTGATATGATGATGATGATGAGTGAATAGGTAAGAGTTTTTAGAGGCCACGTAGAATACAAAGTCTACATCCTTCGCACGATTGCACACAAGTCTAGGTACAAATACAGATATCTGCACCGAACTGTTTTTTTCGGCATTGTCACAGAGTATGCACACCACGGTAGTGATATTATTATTCTATGGCATTGTCGCAATTCTCAGCATTCAAACGAACCAGTTTGCAGGGTGCCACGTTTTTGCGACAATCCACAACATTTCATTTTACGTTAGATACAAAAGATATATATATCGTTTGGGATGCTTATTATGATACACATATTTTCATAATTTTTAATGGAATTGTTTCTGAAATATTTTGAAAAGTTGCAAAAACTTCCAAAGTTAGGATTACCGTGAAAAAATCCTTTGCTTATCGTAGAAAAAAAACAGTGGAGAAAACTTCATTCATTCATCTGTCAATGTCAATCAGTTTAAAAAAAAATTAAGGTTATATAAGTGGTAGGCAAACGAATTTTGTTTTCAGCAGCCTAGTTGTTGGAACTAAACTAACACTTTTTAAAATTTAAAATCTCTGATTATGAAACAAAATAAAATAAAAAGAACTTGCCTTTTTTTAATGATGCGATAAACTATCTATTAAAAATATAATAGAGTCTTGTTAGAAATTTGAAATGTTGTGGATTTCTTGAAGTTTTCTCAAGTAATGTCTCGAGTATGTTCGGATTAGTTATGTTACGGCAATTTGACATTCATATTACTTTAAGTTGCTACTCGGCCTTTGGGTATGTTCTGTCATTTTGCCACATTGACAATTACTAGATATTCCTGAACTGTTGTGTGCCTTAACTTTAGTGTTTCGTCATTTTTCCATGTTGAAATTTAGGCATTCTTTTCTGAAATCAATTAGGTATTTTATCAAACATGTTCTCTATCAGCATTTACAAAACCACTACTACATTACACATGTTTTTTTATTCAATAAGAACAAAATTTCTTTATCTCGAGCAGGGGATTTACAAAGAGATGTTCGCTGATTATTTATACGCAGAAATTTCGCCCTAATTCGGATATTTATCGTACAATATCGGGGCGTGATTTCCTTCACGCCGCGACCCGGCTTCTACATTGAGGTTATTCCGATCTGCTACAAAATTCGTTGTTCTTATCATTTCATTATAAAATTTGGTTATGTGTTGCCGTTTATAAAATAGTTTATTTTTATATGCCTTTGTAACACACAGATACTGATACTACTCTATAATAATGCTACACTAAATAATCTTTAATAAAAGCCGAAAATCGGAATGTCAAAATTTTGAACTCGCTATGGTAAATGCAGTAAGCTGATAGTGATTTTGTATAGAAGGTCGAATACTTTTTGTCGTATGCGACCTTCTATACAAAATCACTATCAGCTTACTGTAGGGGATAGTTGTTTAGTTTCATGGTCTGCATGCACCCTATAAGTATTCGGAGGGCAGTCCCTTACACCCCTAATAGAATATAGATGACCGTATTTTTTGGGGGTACCTTCGATTTATAACAAAACACATTCCAACAGTGCAGCGCATTTCAGACAGTTTGTCGGTTTTACTGTTATAAAGCATTACGAGAAAACGACTGGACAATGTGCACATATTAATAGTAATGTGAAGATAAAGATACCGAATCATATATTTACACGACACAAATGTATGATGATCAGAGATCAAAACAAAAATAAGCATGTTTTCCATGGCATGCGGGACACCATGACACTAAATTGAAAAACCTAAATAAAAATAATTGGAGTTGGAGCACTAGAGAATGACCTTCACAGCGGGCTTCGCGCCTCTCTGAAAACATTTCTTAATTAAATAAGTCCCGACAGGTGGACCCGGATTGTTCTTGGAAGTCTAATATGCCGCTTTGGAATTCCTTTATTTATTCTCGCGGAAAAATCAACTGTTCGATTCGAGTTCCGCGGAAGGCGGGTGCGGTCGCCACGGAGATTCACTAAGTAGGTACAAAAACACTCACGAAAGGTACAAAGTTCAAACAGTCTAACCCAGCCTGGTCAGTTCTCTGCTCCTATCTTACTAAACATATATAAGAGGTCGGTAGCCTCTTTAAAATAAGAATAAGAATAGCTAATTTCACCAATGATACACATTGAAGATACACAAATAGGTATTTTAGGGCAAGATGACAAACAAAGCTGAAACTCTTTCTCCCAAACTAGGTTTAATATCTGTATAGAAGGTAAGGTTCCGCACATTCAAAAATAACCAACAGTCTCGTAAGAGCAGTCTTTAATAAACACTGCCGTCGATGACATCCACATCATACGTTTTCCAAAGCGCAACAAACATCGAAGATATTCTAACATTGCTCAAAACTTTAGTTTACCCTGTTTTTGTAAATGTCTTTCCAAACTTAAATCTGTCATGAAAACCTAAGTATCTTCATGCAGACTTATATCTCGCCGTCTCTTGCAGGGTAGGTAAAAAACGGACATTTACGCCACACCTGACAAAGATTCGAAGGTCATTCAGAAAATTGTGTATCACCATAGTGACAGGTTGTCAGCCTTTTGCCTAAAATTGTAATACACGTGTAACCCCTGAGTCCATTTGTCGCCCATTACGACACCCGCGGGACAGAAATGGGATGATGCCATTCTAAGACAACATTACGCGGCACACACACTTAAGTATCTATTTAGGATAAGTAGTTCCGTATAGTCTAGATCGCATCAATGAAAGTTCTCTATTCAAAAACATGTTCCATCGTGCACTTGCGATAGTGCTCTATCGGAACATTTCTCGCGAGCACACGAGAAACAAGAAAGTGGAACTGGAGTATATCCTTAAGAAAGTAAACACACATGTAAGTACTCACGTCCCATTTCAGGCCACCTTTTGAGCTTGCCAGTGTAAAAACGGGCGTGTTACACACCGTTACGCGGCAGAGCAAAAAACTTTAGTTTACAACAAAAAGAAAAATCTTTATTCAGTGACTTTTAGTAACAAAAAAATATAATGGGGGGCTTTGATAAACGGAATAGAACTCAATACAACGATTTTTGATTTTTTGTCAGAATATTTGTTTTTATTTTCAGGCGTGTGGACGCTAATCTCCAAAATTAAGGAATGCATTTGCTTTTTTTGTGCTGTATAGAGGTCACTTTTACCGCGGAGATATAGCTCTTTTCAATTGAAAATATTTTGATCAACGGGAGCCCGGCTAAAGTATAAAGAGATACGGAAGTGGCTACGCAAAGTAGGTTTAATGTTGGCTACAGGCCGGTGTAACATCTTAGATATAAAATATGCCACTTTGACTCAAAGGGCTTGGCAGAGAACCACAAATATATTATGTATGAAATAATATTTTTCAGATTACTTACATCAACTACTGACACCGGATACTTTAGGAGAGCTTTGGATCCCAGAAAAAAAGCAGATAATATCAGTTTTGGCAGTGTTACCAACATCAACCAACAACACGGGTGATTTCTGGGGGCTTGCAAACATCTGCTCTCGCATTATGAATATCAGTATCAACCATCATGCATGGGTATTGCAGAAATTATAAAAAAGTTAATAAAGAGCAAGACGGGGGAATAAGAGAGGATAACTGACATTCCGGGGTCAAGGGCTAGTTTTATGCGCCAAGTGGAATGGTTGCCTACGCGGGAGAGGTTGCTGAACTGTTTCTATACGATTATTGCCGAAAACTTAATTCAATGAAGTAATAAACCTGCAATAGTCCTTGCATCAGGCGGGTGCTGGCTCTGGGTGTACGAGTACTTCTATAGTGCAGACAGAGCAAGTATCCGCTTGATGTACACATCACAACACATTATTTGGTATAAAAAAGGCCTTTGTGCTGTTGGCTTTGGCCCCACACATGCCTCAAAGGACCGGGTCCCTGTGGGCCCGAGATCCGAAAAGAATACCAACATAATAATAATAAAATGTATACTTATAATAATAATATTATAATGTATACTAATTTTTTTCCCGTGGGTGTCGTAAAAGGCGACGACGAACAATTTTAGGCCATGGGCTGACAACCTGTCACTATGGCGATTCACAATTTTCTGAATGACCCTAAAATGTTTGTCAGACGTGGCGTAAATGTCAGTTTTTAGCGGTCGTTTACGTTCTGCCTACCCCGCAAGGGATTATAGGCGTGATATATGTATGTATGTTTTCGTCTGTCCATCTTGCAAAAAATTGTCGAGAAAGTTGAACAAATAGCGCACGCGTGTGACTTCTTTCGCTTGCGGCAGCCCGCTAGATTAGCCCTTTCGCAGTGGCCGGCGCCTGGAGGTATGTTTTCAATACCTACACGCGGAGTGACACAGGCCTGGCCACACCTACCAAAATTTACTGATAGTTACGTAGGTATAATTACTACGACAACGTGCGCGAAAAATATTAGACGTGTAGCATCATAAGAAATCCACACGACGCGCGGGCTCGAATACTTTCTCGCTCGCACATCGCTACCTATCTCGCTCGCGCGGCCTATATAAGCGCGCGCCCGCATACAATTTTCATTCTTTAGCTAGCGGTTAAGCTTGAGAGACGGCCTATGCTATCCTCAAGTGGCACCAATAAATGAGTACCAGGTGAGACAAGCCGATGCGGTCCACCTACAAAACTCATAGTGCATGATTTACATAGCTAGGGTCACTAAGTATAACCTACACACGTATGTTTATAGTCTATTAGTTCCTGAAATGTTTAGTAAGTTTCACTGAAAATAAACCATCTGAAGAGTACTATCGTCGTCTCATTCTTACCACGTTACATTTGGCGCCCAACGTAAAAGAAGATACTAAGTACGTGGAATGAGTCCGAAGAAGAAAATTAAAAACCAAGGTAGTCAAGAACAAAAAGATAACAGCGAAGAATTTGATCAGATGGCCATACAGTTTACTTCTGAACAATTTGAGGAATTTTTGAGTCGTTTCCCACCTCCACAAGTAAAATCAAACAAAAATTTTACTCAATACACGCTTCGTTACAATGGTGAACGCAACTATAACAAAGTTGACGAGTTTGTGACGGCTGTGTCAATTTATAAGCAAATTGAGGGTATTTCGGAAGACGACGCGCTAACTGGCCTGACATTGCTTCTAAAAGATACCGCAAGTACATGGTGGTCTGGCGTACGATCTGAAATTAAAACGTGGTCTGCGGCATTATCCAGTCTTCGTTCAGCTTTTGCGCCGAAACTACAGCCGTATCAAGTCTACCAACAATTGTTTGAAGGCCACCAAGGTGAAAAAGAACCAATTGATTCTTTCTTGTGTAGAAAACGAGCACTACTAGGGATGTTGCCAGCAAAAAGACATAAGGAGGAAGAACAAATAGATTTCATCTATGGCATGTTGAAGATGGACTTTAAGAAAAAGGTAGCACGCACTGAAATAAAAACCTTCAATGACCTTATTGAGAAGGCGCGCCATCTTGAATCGTTGGAATCTTCAGGTGAACCTTCAACCTCGAGTACAACGGAAACCGACCAACCTACTCAAGTATCTTCGTCAACGATAAATAGAAAAAATGTGGTACGTTGTTCCTTCTGTCGCCGCAAGGGTCACTCTGTCGACATATGCAGAATAAGGCTCGGACAACTTTCCAAATCTGAGGTGCAAGGAACCAATGACCAAGACGTCAAGCCGTCCTCCACTACTGCTTTGTCCAAGCCCTCCATAACGTGCTATGGCTGCGGTGCTCCCGGGGTGTTTCGAAGCAATTGTGCTGTATGCAAAACAAAAGACAGCCCACCTAAAGCTGTCCAGTTCTATGCCTACTACCCTACAATACAAAATGTTGCGAAGGTCCCAACTATTAAAATTGATTTTAACGGGACATTAGAGTACGCCCACATCGATACAGCCGCCCGCACAAGTATCGCATCTCACAAATTGTACGACTTAATGAAGGAAGCAGGAGTCATAAGTACGACGTACAATACTCAAGTAAGCCTAGCCGATGGATCATCGAAAATGATGGAATTACTTTCTGTGTCCGTTAGCATTACAATGGGCGACAGAGTACTGCCAATCAATTTTACAGTATTTCCTCACGCTGAAACTCGTACGCTTTTGGGCATAGATTTCTTGCAATCCAACGGGATAATACTGGACTTAGGACAACGAGTTTGGTTCTTTAACGACAACCCAGAGATGAAGTTTGAGTTTGAGCGAACTCAGTACGAGGTAAAAAAAACTACCTGCAAAAAGATTGATTTTGCTGAAGAATCTTTACCCGATTTTTTGTCATGGGCGTCGCAACTTAAGATGCTGTCTCCGATACCGGATACTCCGCCGCAGGAAGACTCATTACAAGTGGATCAACCGCCTAAGGAGTCTATTCCCTGGAAATTGGTGCGGATCGACACTCCACCTCCACCGGTCCGCCCTCGTGAACCACGTGCCATTGAGGAAATATGTCCTAAAGATCCTCGTGTAACTTATATTCCAATAAACAAATTACAAATGTATTCTTTTGATATTTCTTTACAACCTCATGAAGCTACTTACCTAGCAGAATCTGAAAAAGAACAAATGGATAAGTTGTTAGTAGAATTTCATGATATTTTCAATAAACGTGGTGAACCTACACCTTTTGCTGAACATAAAATAGAAACAGGTAATCACAAACCTATAGCTCTGAAACCATACAGACTGTCACCTGTTAGGCAACAACAGCTAAAAACAAAGATAAATGAGATGTTAGAAAACGACATCATTGAGGAATGTGAGAGTCCTTGGGCAGCTCCAGTTGTATTGGTGCCTAAGGGTGAATCAGATATCAGAGTATGCATAGACTATAGGAAGCTAAATGCTATTACTACACCCGATAGATACCCACTACCTCGCATAGATGATCTACTACAGCAAGCAAAAGCAATGCCATATATGACTACAATTGATTTACAATCGGGTTACTGGCAAATCAAAATTGATGAAAACGATCAAAACAAATCCACTTTTGTAACCACTTTTGGTACTTACCGTTTCAAACGAATGCCTTTTGGGCTTAGAAATGCTCCAAGTACATTCCAAAGGCTAATGGATAAATTCTGTCGGGAACTTAATGCAGAATCTGTTTTCGCCTATCTAGATGACTTAATCTGTCGGTCACCTAGCTTCGAGCAACATCTTGTAGACTTACAAGAAATATTCACAAAATTAAGGCACTATAAACTGAGAGCAAACAGAAATAAATGCAAATTCGCATGTGAAACAATTAAATATTTGGGTCACGTAATTACACCTGACGGTATTATGACAGATCCAGATAAAATCAAAGCAATTAGTGAATTACCAGAGCCCACTTCTCTAAAACAATTGATTTCATTTCTGCAAACGGCCTCTTGGTACCGTCGTTTTATAAGGAATTTTGCAGAAATTGCGCGACCTTTAACCAATCTGACAAAGAAAGATGCAATTTGGAAATGGGGAAAGCCACAAGAAGAAGCGTTCAATATTTTAAAGACCGCATTGACTACAGCACCAATTCTTAAGCAAATAGATGAAAATTTGCCCTTCATTATAAAAACTGACGCTAGTAATTACGCTATCGGAGCAGCTTTGGTGCAGGGGGAGGGCGAGAACGAACACCCTATTGAATACGCCAGTAGACTACTCACACCTGCTGAACGTAACTACACAGTAACAGAGAAAGAAGCTTTAGCAATTGTGTGGGCAGTGACTAAATTCAGAGGTTACATAGAAGGTACAAAATTTTTGACAATTACCGACCATCAACCGTTGAAGTGGTTGTTAAACCTAAAATCACCTACTGGTCGCCTAGCCAGATGGGCACTCCAGTTACAACCATACGAATTTGAAATCAAGTACACTCCTGGTAGGACGAATGTATTGGCAGACAGTCTTTCACGTCCACCTTGTGCAAATCACACTAAAGAATGTGAAATATGTCTCATAGAAGTCGACTTACCAAGACGAGGGGAAAAGAATATTCGTGAGGAACAGACAAAAGATAAGGGGCTGAATGCAATAATCAAAACTCTTGAAGAAAATATAGATACAGAAAACTATATTCAGACAACAAAAAGAGGTTACTTTCTTCACAATGGAGTGCTATATCGTTTTACTCCAGATCAAGAAGATGATAACGCAAAATTAGTTGTACCATGCCAAGAAGTACCCAATGTTCTTAAACAATTTCATGATTCACCAACCAGTGGTCATTATGGTGTAGACAGAACAACAAAAAGAATAGAAAAGAACTTCTTTTGGAAAGGCCTTAGAAAAGATGTTAAAAAGTATGTAAAAAGTTGTTTAGAATGCCAGCGATATAAACCGTCGAATCAAAAACCAGCAGGCTTATTCCAATCAACAGCAAATAATCAACGCTTTGAAGTTTTATCAATAGATTTGTTTGGACCTCTACCTAAAGGCCCTAAAAATGAGAAATGGATATTTATTGTTGAAGATACCGCATCACGTTGGGTAGAATTGTTTGCTTTATCTGAAGCAACTGCACAACAATGCGCAATTACATTGCTTAATGAAGTTTTTCTGCGGTATGGTTTACCGAGGAAAATTACTAGTGACAATGGAACTCAGTTCATATCAGCAGTTATGCAGCAACTAACCTTTTGTTTGGATATTCAGCAAATACTAAGTCCTGTGTATCATCCAGAACCTAATGTGGTGGAAAGAAAAAACAGAGACTTAAAAACACAAATTGGTATTATGATCAAAGACAAGCATGGCAATTGGCCTCAAACCTTGCCAGCTATTCGATTTGCCATGAATTCAGCATACAATCAGAGCACAGGCTTTACAGCAGCTTACCTGACGTTTGGAAGAGAAATACGAACACCGTTTGAAATAGCGCATAATCTGAGTGAGGTTGTTCAGTCAGAAAATTTTATACAAGAAATTACACCACAACTACGACAGCTGGCCAGTGACTTAATTATCGCAAGAGAAAACATTGAGATGATGCAAGACAATAACAGGGATAGATCAAATAAGAAACGAAGACCTGATCCTGGCTATATTATGGGAGACTTAGTCTTAGTTGAAACTCATCCAATAAGTCGCCAAGATAGTGGCTTTTCTGCTAAGCTCGCACCTCGTAGAGATGGTCCATACATGATTACTAAGAAGATTGGAAGTTCTATCTACGAGATTGCTAATGTGAACGAACCTGACAAACCTATTGGCAAATATCACACGTCAGCTATAACTAAATTTGAAAAGCGAGATAATCGTAATCCAGAACCAGTTTTACCTATAAGAAAAAGAGGTCGCCCAAAGAAGAAGCAAACCATTCCAGGTGCTGGTACTCTCACGGGACGTCAACGAGTACCAGAGGGGGAGAATGTAGCATCATAAGAAATCCACACGACGCGCGGGCTCGAATACTTTCTCGCTCGCACATCGCTACCTATCTCGCTCGCGCGGCCTATATAAGCGCGCGCCCGCATACAATTTTCATTCTTTAGCTAGCGGTTAAGCTTGAGAGACGGCCTATGCTATCCTCAAGTGGCACCAATAAATGAGTACCAGGTGAGACAAGCCGATGCGGTCCACCTACAAAACTCATAGTGCATGATTTACATAGCTAGGGTCACTAAGTATAACCTACACACGTATGTTTATAGTCTATTAGTTCCTGAAATGTTTAGTAAGTTTCACTGAAAATAAACCATCTGAAGAGTACTATCGTCGTCTCATTCTTACCACGTTACATTACGTTCATATTTAAACAATCCGCAATTATGAGCTAGCACTATACTATACGCGGCTGTTTGGATTGGGTACTGCATAAAACTACTATTTTGAAATACCTTTCACACATGTATAAAAACTTATTTATTAGTGAAAAAACTTAAGTGAAAAATGGATGGACATTTCAGACCCTAGGCTTCTTCCGTTACACGGACACAAGCCAGTGGTTTCGCTAAATTAAAGGAAATGGAATAAACCATTGTGCATTGGAAAGCCTTTGTCACCTCACCACTTACCTACTCTGCCCTTTTTTGTTACGTATCGTTTTATCAGGCTTTCCTATTGTATGTACAGATTCATTCATTCATTCGCATGTCGTTCTCAGTTTTGCAAAAAATAGTTGGCGATTAAGTCGATAGTTTAAGTGATTTGAAGTTTTAATACAGAAATCTTTAATGTTACTTGAAACATTTAACTAGATAGCTATGGTATAGGTATAGCGAATAAAATAAAATAAAATAAAATAAATAAAATAATTTATTGGTCTTTCTTACACTTCTATAACAATTTTATCGATTGGAATCTCCATTTAAGCAATAAAAGCCTGTGTTTGGAGATTCCGCTCTTCCATAATTAGAAGTTCAAAAACATGACATAGGTAAATAATTATTTTACATAATAATATTATACATGCAGAAACCAAAGTTTAGTACATATAAAACAAAATAACACTACGAAATCAGAAATTAACTAAAATTAAAATAAAAACAAAAGGAAACAGAATTGAGTTGAAACTAGTATGTATGTGCTGTGTGTGTATGTATGTGTGTGTGTGTGTGTGTGTGTGTGTGTGTGTGTATGTGCCCATAGCTTTTACGTACGAACCAATATGTCCTCAACCTCATCATAAGTCTTTGATTTTATCCACTTCATCAATAGTTTCTTACACTCGTGGAAAGTTTTATCGTAAACATACACTTCCTTATTTATTTTATTGTATAAAAATCCAGAGCGAGATTCTAGCTGTCTACAAGCAAAAGTCGTTTTAGTGTGTGGTACGCGGGCGACGTGTAAATGTGGACGGAATAAATGCGCTTCTATGCCTTACCATGAGAAATATCATAGCAACTTAAAATAATAAGATACATTTTTACCCTCACTGCTCATTCTCTTTCTACAAAGACTCCAGTCATAGTTCGTATCAGTCTTTGCGTGGGCTCAGCAGTGAAGAAACTTCATACAAGCGCTCAAAAACTCACTCACACAGACACGATGCCGCTACAGGGCATCTTGCCGTATCTCGCCTGTGCGACAGTCGAGTTTGCGGCTCAGCAAGGAAACAAACGACATCATAGTTTCGATTTTACTTTGGTGGATCTACGCTTTGGACGCGAGTAGAACACGCGTATAACAAGCGTAGCACACGCGACAGATACGCGTCGGATACGTACAAAACAAATCACGTGCACGGGAGTAACGTGTGTAAGTTTGTGAACGTGTATGCTGCGCGATTGGCTTTGTAATAATACGCGCTTAACCCGCGTTAGTAGCCATCTGACACCTGAGCCACATGAGAAAGGGGCACCTGAGTTTCGATATTTTTTCAACTAGTATGTACTTACCTATAAGTAAGTCTACAGTGTAACTTTCTTGCTCAATGTGACACGAGTGACGTAGCATGTAGTTTGACACCAACAACGGGCAGCGCCGGTGACAATTCAATGGACAGCTTTGTGTTAGCGTAGGCTACAATCCTTTAGGACATATATATAAGAGATCTGTGCTACAATCTAAAACCGATTTTCATTGTTGTTCCAACGCCTACTCTGCCTATTCATAATGGTGATGGATTATGTGATTATGTTCAAGATTGTTTAAATTGGACTGTGATTACAGCTTAGCGTCAGGTCTAGAACCGAACTTATTTTAGCCTAATGACTTTGATTCAACAAACAAAAAATGGTTCTGTAATGGAGATTTGTATCTATTATAAGAACCTATATAGGTATATAAATATTTATACATAAATCCGCCTTTGCTCACACTGTTTGTACATTTTTCATTTGTTTTTATGAATTAAAGGATATGTTTATATATTTATATCCTTTATTGCATAAATGTGAGCAAAAGCGAGCTAATCTCTGAGAAGAGATCTCTTCCAGCCAACCCGTCGCGTTGGTAGTGCGAGGATCAATATTTTTGTGGGGACAAAACATCGCAACAATTAAAACTAATTTTAACTATACTACCTCTACAGTACATTACATAAATATTATACCTATCCATCTATCTTATTAGCCTAAATTAGTTCACAGCTGGATATTTTAGTTTTAGTTGGAGAATTGTCTTAACCAAAACAACATATTTTGCAAAGCGCAAAAGAACAAATTATTATATTTTCTTGAGTTTCATGACAAAGATTGTGAAACTTATCATTTTCGTCGCAGACATGATGTACATGACAACACGGAAATGTCCGTACTGTGGTCACAGTACAAATAAGCGACAGAGTTTATGTTCAATAAATAAATAATGAATGAATAACTACTTCTTTGCCGTGTGACGCCGGCTTAGAATAGCAGCACCCCATTTCTTTCCCGTGGGACTCGTAAGAGGCGACTAAGGGACTTGAGGGTGTGTATTGCAATTTTAGGCGATGTGCTAACAACCTGTCACTATGGCAATACACAATTTTCCGAATGACCCTCCAATATTAGTCTGACGTGGCGTAAATGTACGTTTACGCTCTGCCTACCCCACAAGATATTATAGGCGTGATGTGTGTGTGTGTGTATGTGGGTGTGCGTGTGTGTGTGTAGGAACTACTTATACACCCTACATCATCTAGGCCTAAACAACCGGGGTCTTTTGAGCCGTCGTCAATCGCACTACCACTACTGCACCGCATAGGCACACCTCGAACACTCCATACAGCGGACTCTTTAAAGACAACTGTCATTTCTACATGGGTGATCACAGCTGTGTGAGTGCAGGGTTGGCATGATTTTTATACCTAACCTGATAAATACATACAAAACCTACCAAAGAGGGTGTAACAAGCCTAGCGCTAGTTTCTACCTAATTCTCCACTGGTATTTTGACATTTCTCGGGTGAAGGCGGGTCGATGGCTGGGGTGCGGGGAGGTAAGTGTCCGTTCAGTTTGTATAATATATATACAACATTTTATTGGTTATTTTGTGACATAGGTCCGCTTTGTGGAACGCTCTTACTGGTCCACATTTGTACTGTGGTAATAATGGAGCGGGTATAGCACGGAAATGACAGCACCGTCGTCATGGCGCCCGGATGTCCTCACCGAACGCTTCAAAAACATGTTCCATCGTGCACTTGCGATAGTGCTCTATCGGAACATTTCTCGCGAGCACACGAGAAACAAGAAAGTGGAACTGGAGTATATCCTTAAGAAAGTAAACACACATGTAAGTACTCACGTCCCATTTCAGGCCACCTTTTGAGCTTGCCAGTGTAAAAACGGGCGTGTTACACACCGTTACGCGGCAGAGCAAAAAACTTTAGTTTACAACAAAAAGAAAAATCTTTATTCAGTGACTTTTAGTAAAAAAAAAATATAATGGGGGGCTTTGATAAACGGAATAGAACTCAATACAACGATTTTTGATTTTTTGTCAGAATATTTGTTTTTATTTTCAGGCGTGTGGACGCTAATCTCCAAAATTAAGGAATGCATTTGCTTTTTTTGTGCTGTATAGAGGTCACTTTTACCGCGGAGATATAGCTCTTTTCAATTGAAAATATTTTGATCAACGGGAGCCCGGCTAAAGTATAAAGAGATACGGAAGTGGCTACGCAAAGTAGGTTTAATGTTGGCTACAGGCCGGTGTAACATCTTAGATATAAAATATGCCACTTTGACTCAAAGGGCTTGGCAGAGAACCACAAATATATGTATGAAACAATATTTTTCAGATTACTAACATCAACTACTGACACCGGAGACTTAACGAGAGCTTTGGCTCCCAGAAAAAAAGCAGATAATATCTGTTTTGGCAGTGTTACCAACATCAACCAACACCACGGGCGATTTCTGGGGGCTTGCAAACATGTGCTCTCGCTGTATGAATATCAGTATCAACCATCATGCATGGGGATTGCAGATATTATAAAAAAGTGAATAAATAGCAAGACGGGGGAATAAGAGAGGATACCTGACATTCCACGGTCAAGGGCTAGTTTTATGCGCCAAGTGGAATGGTTGCCGGGAGAGGTCGCTGAACTGTTTCTACAATTTGTTGCCTATTATTTACCTATTTCAGCATTTTTACAAATACTGTTAAATGAATGGCAGATAAAAAATTGGCCGTTTATAAAGTCTAACATTCATTTATTACAGCAACTGTATTGTACTACGGCCCAAGGCAATCATGTCTTGTTCTGAATAATTCTGTGCCAAAGATCTATCATCCGTAGACACGCCATTTCAAAATTGTTAAAAATACAGAAAATAAGTATTCGTAAAATTGGGTTATACTTTTATAATCTGCAACTTAAACAGTCCACTTAAATGAAATTAAAGAAACGTACTTTTCACAGCAAGTAGTTATGAACGGTAAGTCTTTTACCTATAGAAAAAAAGCCACAGTGAGTTTGCTCATGAAGTTATTGAGCGCACGCACTAACAAAATCATACTTACTATATTTTAGTATAGAATTGTCAATATTTTCTGTAACATTGTAGCGATAACCCAGGCTATATCTTATCTGCAAACCACTACAGAAGTTCTTAATTTTTCTGTACTCAAAAATAACCAACACGGATTACTATAAAATATTCCTCTAGCCTGCAGAGTCCATGAAACGTTAGTCTTTGTTCCGTACTCTATCAATTACGTCTGCCTCGAGTAGTCATTTAAATGCAGATACCTAGACAGACTGTTTTATATGATAATTGGGATTTGTTTTCTCACAATTTGTTTCACTTAGAGTTACAAACACAATTTTATTAGTTACAAGTTACAACACTTCGATCACACTGTGAATTTGGCTGTACAACTTTGGGATTGAATAAATTGTTAATTTGGGTCTTATGAAACTCTCGAGTCGAATTCAGTGTGACTTTCAAGTCAAAACAAATATTAAAATAACCTACCAGAGCTATGAAGGCTGACCATATCGAAAAATATTTTATAAGATAAGTATACTCCGTACAATATACTTAGGCTGGGCCGACAACTTTTTACTAATTTTCTGATATGACCCTCAGACGTGGCGATAACAACCGAATTTGTACCTGTATCGCTGTATATTATGTGTGTGTATGCGTCCAAGAAAGATTTAAAAGATAAGATCAGAATGATCTCGGAATGAACAAAGACTGAAGCAAAGTCAGTGAGGCGTTGTAAAGGCCAGCGCTCACTGCGCAGGCAACTGGCGACCAAGTGGGGCGATAAATTAGCCAATTTGAGGCTCGCCGCAGCGGTCCGCAGTGTTCCGTACGCCTCCGGTTGCGTATTTACAAAACCAGCTCGCTGACTTAGGCACGAAATTATAGTAAGTAACAAAGCTTTGTAGGGTGTGCCTACTCAAGAAAAAGTACAACTTTTAACTTGTCATTTTTGATTTTAGATCATTGACACGTTTGATAAAATTAGAGATTTCGTAGAACGTCATTCCCAAATGAAATAGATTATTTATGGAACGGGTATATCTATATTTTTTGTAATTTCGGAGTAAGTCTCTTGGAAAACTTGTTCGTAATGATGAGATCTTTTTTTCTTCTTTTTCTTATAGGCTACGATTCTACGAACAAACCGGTGATCCCTGGTGTCAGAGTTTTTAAACCGCCTTCTTTAGGCCTTTGACATGTTTTTTGATAAACAGCAACTGAGACTGACAGTTTAACGTGCCCTCCAAAGCATGGAATCATCTTTCTTACGGATACTACAATCAGGTTCAGTTTGCAATGACCTAACCAAACTGGGAAGAAATTCACACTGGGGCCTCCGGATCAGACACCAACGATTAGAGTCCTAGACTAGAGTAGACTACGGAGGCATTTAAATTTAATGTTAAAACGGTAATGATGAGTACAGATATTATATTCCATCATCTTGCACATTTTGCTTATTCCTCCGAAAATTAACGTGAAATTTCTCTTCTGTAGTGTACGTTTTCCGTTACTGCTTTGGGTAAACAATAGAACCCATTCATGCAGAATAAAGACAGGGAAAGCTCGAAACAATAGTCATTTATTTGTTAATTGGCGAGCAAGTGGGGTTCAAAATGAATATCAGCCTTTTTGAGGCTGACTTACAGTTCAGACTGCATTGCTTACCTGGAGAATTCCAAACGCCTACAGTTCTGAAGGCAGTTAAATAAATGTGATCTTACGAGTAGTACTCTTACTTCTACTTTTGTACTTATTGATGCATACAGATTTCAGATAAACGTATTTTATAAGTTCGCCTCCGGTTGTTCGAATTAATCGGCAGCACGTCGCCTACACGATACTTAATCAACCATCGCAGCCGTCCGGTTGCTTCTGATTGGTCACTCTAAGTAGCCCAACAGTAATGAGAAGAGTTCTATACGAGTATGAATTTTTGACGATCGGCCCACAAAACATGATGTACAAATGCTTTGGAAAATAGTACTGCGCATTCAATGAAATCAGATTTTTGTGTATTCTTGAGTGTGAGCTATTAGGCATAGATGCTTAGAATAAGCAGAAACTTTCACAATAACCGCTACAACAATCTACTGCTGGACATTGGCCTCTCATTATCGGGGGATACTGCCATACTATAGCTAGTATAGTTAGCGCGCAGTGCAAGAAGTTGCATTCACAGGGATCGTTGCTGCCCATTCCCTGGATATTTATCCCTTAATCGATTTTTAAGACACCCATGTGTAGAATTGGAGAGAGCCGGCAACAAACTGCAATAGGCAAAATTCTTTCCATACAATCTGCAAACAATGAATTAGTCGCTGGGTATTCGTTGAAAAACTTACCCGGTAGATGGAGCCGTGCTACACGTTACTGGCGTAAGGATACACTTGCAAAATTCGCGGGCAAGGGACGAGCTGCGGTAGCCCAGATGTAGCCCAGATGGAAGAGGCGTCCGTGCTTGAAAATTTTGCAAGTTTTCAATAATTGCATACCTAACACGGGAAGTGTTTTAAAATGTGGTATTCAAGGCAAAAATCTCTATCATCTAGGTATATTATTTTACTCATTTGTGTTGATCTGACTTAGCTGGAGTGAAGTAAACACATAAAACCATGAAACGATGTCTGTTACCTTAATAACCTGCCTGTTAATTACCAAGTCTTAAGTGATTTCACTTTATCAAAGTATTAGGAACATTATTTAAAACCTACCTCCGTTACGTACATAAATAGTAGGTATTCATTATAACATTTATAACGAATATCTACTTGGTCGGCAGTTTCCTCCTAAGAGGATAATTTATCATTATCTAGTTTTTGTGTGGTAGCTCGTTAGACTCTTCTGAATACTGACCCCATTTTTTGTTGTAATAAAACAAACTAAAGCGTGTCACAAAAGTTTTCTGGTAAAGTGGCGTAACCCGCATCTATCAAAATTACAGGCGCATTTTGGGCTTTGTAAATGGTGGTATGCGAAGTAGGCATTAGATGTGAATCCATGTATGTTAAAATAACAGTTACTTCTAATAGTATTTTTCTATTATACCCATCGCAACAAGTCACAAAATTTAATAGGTAACGTTTCAAATAATTTGTAATAAGGTAAGATAAATATTTTTATCGTATTTATCTTCTAAGCGAATACAACCAGTTCTTGGCTATGTGAACACCTGAAAAACCTTTTTACGTCTCCTACCCACCACATTTTCTTATTCACAACTTTGTAGCTAGTATTTTCTCAAATTCTTATCCAACCAGCTCTACTGGCACCGTACACTGTGGGCACATTGGGCACACACAGGGGTAATTAATTGTATTTCCTGCCACGTGAGTGGGGTCGCCAATTTTCTTATTTATCGCCGCCAATTGTAGCCCATTAGTGGGAAAGCTAGGTTAATAAGCTTGCGAGGGACACTGATAAATCGTACGTGATTGAATGTGAGTGGTAAATATGTCGTCAAAACACATAATGACTCTGTGCAGTGTGGTGGAAATTTGTAATTAGAAAATTATGTTACAAACTTTGTAATTACGCAAATTGTTTTATTTATGATGAACCAATTACAAATTTTAATGTATTTTAATGTACGGGGTGTAAGGGAACAGAATACTGATAGAGTGCATGCAGGACATGAAACTAAACAACTTTCTCCTAGAAACATATGTCAGGAAACGACAAAACAAATTGACCTACCATACGATATGAAGATCAGCTGACTGCAATTACTATGGGAAGTCAAAATATTTCTGTCGTTCCCTAAAATATGTTTTCTGAAATGTTGTTGAGTTTCATGGTCTGAATGCACCCTATCAGTATTCGGAGGACTGTCCCTTACAACTTGAACTTTAATGTAGTAAATGACTCGGTTAAAATATTACTTATACAAGCAATGATTTGAATCTGACTGCTCATAGCAAACTCCACGTTTTTAATACCTCTCTTTTTCTAGTGGACTATCGATGAAAGCTCACCGGCGATTTGGTCGGTTACAAGGATAAAATTGTCGTAAACGTAAAAGAAAAGGTGAACCTTTGATATCTTACTCGTATCCGCACAAATACCATGGCTTTAGTAGATCTCTTTATTATCTATTTCGATATCTCGTTTTATTACGACTATCAAAGATAGACAAACAAAAACGTAAAATTGTTTGATCTCTCTTTCTTTTCATGTGGGACACCGAGTCGTCCAACGACCCGATGAAACCCTGGTGTCAGAATTTTTCAACCGCCTGCTAATAGTAGTAGGCCTCTGACATACCGCCGTCTAAGTAATCATAGAAAGCAACCGGGACCAACGGCTTAACGTGCCCTCCGAAGCACGGTAATGTAATGTTCTAACCAGACTGGGAACAAATACACAAAGTGATAAACATCAACTTTGTGAGTGCCCCACCGAGAATCAAACCAGAAACTTTTGTGTCGCAGGCAGGCGCACTTTCATTGCGCCACATTGGCCGTCATTGTTGTCAATTGTTTGGTAAAAGTTGAGCATGTACTTGAATCCACACTACAAAATATTATGAATTTAAAAGTCACTTTGTCTGTCTGCTACTCTGAAATCACTAAGCCAAATTAGATGAAAATTGTAACAAATATAGATAAGATGGTAGAAAAAACAAAAGCTTTTTGCCGCGAGAAAACAGCCAAACCACACAAGACCAGCGTGCTGAAACAGGCTTGTAAAAGATAAATTATCATACCAGTGTGTAGAATTTCTTAATATTTTATGCAATAGTCCCTATTCTTATTTAAATGTTTCTTTTTAACTAAAGTTTGTTGTGTCACTTAAATGGAATAATAATTAAGACTCACAGCCCTGTATCAGACCATTAACACGTTCGGCGGCGGTAACGGTGTACGCCGTTTTAGCCTAGTTTGCGTTAACGACAGTACGGCGTAGCCCGGGTTTTTTAAAGCATCGATAAAGACACAACGGTGAATGCAGTGCAAAATTCGTGTAAATTGTATGGGGAGAAAATCAACTGTCATCCTTTGAAGTAAAGACGAAATACCTCTGTCACATTTACACAGAAATATATGTCAATGTATGAAGGTCACGCACACAGACAAACGGGTCTCCTTATATTGACAGTACGGGAATACCCGCTGTCCTTGTTCGGTCGTTAGTGGGGCGCGGGGGTCAGTGCTTCGCTGAGCGCAACGGACGGCGGCTGGATGCCGCGCGTGTTTCGCGCCAAAATTTTTGCACTAAATAATTAAAGGTAAGCATAAATATTGCTAATAGTGTGTTGATTATAAACAAAATATAGCTATTTTGTAACAATATATGTATTTGGTTGCACAATTCATTGAAAAAAATCACTACTACATATGCCGTACTGACACAGATAGCCCCTAAATAATATATAATATATAAACTAAATAATTAAAGGTAAGCATAAATATTGCTAAAAGTGTGTTGATTATAAACAAAATATAGCTATTTTGTAACAATATATGTATTTGGTTGCACAATTCATTGAAAAAAATCACTACTACATATGTCGTACTGACACAGATAGCCACTAAATAATATATAATATATAAACTAAATAATTAAAGGTAAGCATAAATATTGCTAATAGTGTGTTGATTATAAACAAAATATAGCTATTTTGTAACAATATACGTATTTGGTTGCACAATTCATTGAAAAAAATCACAACTGCATTTGCCGTACTGACACAGATAGCCACTCAGAATTTATTGGAATATGACAGTACGGGTACTCCCGCACTACGGATATACCCGTTGGTGACGAAAGCAGGTGATTTTGATGGATGATTGATGACAGTACTGCATTCACCGTAGCTGGAATTTGTATGGAAAAAGAAAGTGCTTTTGCGTGAGCATGGGGGGCCCGGGTACCGCGGTCGAACGTGTTAATATGTTCGACTTCTCAAACAACTCTTAATTACCGGATCAGGTTAGCAATCATGAGACACAATCGAGGTTTCATGGAGCCATATCCATTGGGAGTGACCAGATTTTACAAGATAAATGCCGGAAAGTCCTCTTATCTGTGTCATTGTGGATATCATCTCCAGTAGGGATGTGATAATTTTACTTGTCGAATTAAGTAAGAAGAAAAGTATTGATGCTGAAATAGGACGACGAATCGACCAGAAAACAAATTAAACGAGAGCCAGCATCTCCATTCTCTTAGTCGCTTTTTACGACACCCACGTGTAGAATTGGGATGATGCTATTCTAAGCCGGCACACATCTAGGGAATGGGCAGCAGCAGCGTTCCCTGGAAATGCAATATTTTGTACTGCGCTCTCCAACCCGTCTGCCAAGCGTGGTGAGTAGGCAATACCTCCGATAGCTATTGTCCAGCATTGGACTGTTGTTGTGGCTGTTAAGGTGTTAATGCAGCATCTCAAATTAGCACTCTCATTTTTATTATAATAATATCTAACGTGCAATCTTTGTAGCATTAAAATAAATTAAAATAATATTTCCTTTATCCCCGTAAGGGTCTGGCTAATCTGGTCGTTTGTCATGTCAGTGCCCCAAAAGCCATAAGAATAAAACAACATTTAAACTTGCAGCCATCCTTACAAAAGTTGTGTACATTCACACATTTTATTTATCGCAAACCATCGATATTGGAAGCTTTCGCCACTTTTGAAACTAGTGGCTATTCTGACAACGACCGCTCATAAAGCCTTTGTAGCAGGTAACATGCTTGAACGAAATTGATACCTCGACTGATTGTAGTCATTCTTCTTGGTAATAGTAGGCAGTGAATTCCACTATAGCCCTATCGAAGGAAACATGAGTTGCGTGGATTTTACTCAAACACGGTCCTTATATACAGTAATGAACTGTGAAGTATTTAGTTTCGGGGATAAAATTCATTAATGAATACCTGAGATCACCTTTTATTTACTTCTTCACCTTTGACAGCCACAACAGTCCACTGCTGGACAATTGGGAAGTATTTGTCATCCCCACTACGGTTGACAGGCGGATTGGTGTTGTATTCACAAGTCATGCTGCAAACCATTTTCTGGATTCATATCTTAGTAGCCTTTCACGAAACGAATTGGGTTGGACACCGCGTCGTCCAACGACCCGATGGACCCTGGTGTCAGAGTTTTTCAACCGCCTACTACCACTAGTAGGCCTCTGACATGGTTGTGTTACGACCGCCGTCTAAGTAATCATAGACAACAACCGGGACCGACGGCTTAACGTGCCCTCCGAAGCACGGAACCATTTCTTTTCGGACAATCAGTTGGTTCACCCTGCAATGTCTTAACCAGACCGGGAACAAATTCACAAAGTGATAAATATCAACTTTTGTGAGTGTCCCAGTTTTTTTTTAAGATTCGTTCAGAAATATAAGATAATATGTACCAATATTCAGAAATATTTAATTGAACAAAACGTTTACAAAAAGAAATAAATAACTGGCTGAAATAGTTGTCACGATTAGTTCTGATAAAATGAGATGTTCGAAATTCAAATCACTTTTCTCAATCGAGTGGATAAAAACGACTTTTGCCCACTGGATTTACGCGGCAAAACTGTTCTTTTCAAGCTGGAAAGTATATTTTATAATTATGTCTCTACGAGGGTTTGTATTGAAAGCAAAGTGATGTTAGGTATCTTCATTCTTAGACTTCTTTTCACAATGCAGTTACTAATACCAAAAGGTATACACAGTCTTTTTGTGTGCAATTGTACTGAAGTATTGTATATAACGGAGCCATGAATCAAATCAGCATAGAACATTCCCGACTACACCAGTCCCAAATGCCGGTTGAATTATGGTACAAGATTGGAAAGCAAAGACTGCTTATCTGCATCCGAGCGCGATATCACCAGCTTGCTCCACGCTTCACACTCATCAATCTCTCTCATGCATAAGGTGCATTACACACTACGTTTAACGTCGGTGCGACTTGCGGTTGATCCGGTGAATAGGCGCGGTACTAGCGCTTGGTTTCGGGGAGGGTCACCGAGGCTGAAGTAGATCTTTTTTTTTAAACCATAATGAGTAGGTATTTTCCTTGTTCATGACCTCCATGACTCGTGAACATAATCGCTGTCAATTTACTTATAGATTACTGTCATATTTCCAAAGTGATCTTGTAAAGAAAATTATTATTATTACTACAGAATCTGGGCCTAATAACGACTACTTAGGTCAAAGTCTGACAGCCGAGAGTGGTTTCGTTCAGCCCCTGAACTTGCAAAAATTCAGGTTGAAAAAAGTTATTTCGTGAAGGAATATGCGCCAGGAGGTAGTTTATTACAATAAAAAACCCATACTAATGTTACCAGACTGGTGTCTTTTTGCTATACCTTTGCCAAATTGCGACAAGGTTGCAATTTTTTTTTGCAACAAAGTGATTTTATAATAGCTTGTTTTTTCTTATGTCTTATTCTTATTCTATTTCAAAAAATCACAGACTCGTATCCACTCTCAGCTGCCAAACTTTGACATGAGTTGTAATTAAGCCAAGATTTTGAAAATATTAATCATTTTCTTTACAAGATCACTTTAAAATTACGTCTTCCACCGATTAGCCTATTAGAATGTTGTACGATTTTAAACGATACCTAAAAGAGATGCCTAATTACTTGATACACATAGGTATGGCAAGAACATAACTATCTTGCGTCGTCTTTAGTTGGAAAACAAGTGACGCGTTTTTTTTAACATGAGAATTAAGCGTTATTTGTAGCTTCGTTTAAAAATTAAAATAGAAAATCATTGTTCAGCCTTCACGTGACGATGCAGAGAAATTATTTTTATTTTAAGACCCATTTTGAGGTTGTACTCATTGTAGTTAGAATTACTCTGCCGCAAGTCGTCCGTCTAAACGTCGTCCTGTGAAATCTACCTTATCTACTATGATGCATGCTACGTTGCTACGCCGTAGGTAGTGCTACGAGCTATGAGGCAGAGTATTACGAATGATTGGATTTCATAGCAGGTACCTGCCTTTTTGAGGACAGACTACAGACGAGGGCAAAAGAAAGGAGAAGCAATGAATACATTAATGCAATGAGCTGTTGGCATGGGCTATGATCCGTACATTATGAATGAGATTATTGTATGTATGTCAACGTATATTTTATCGACTGTATTTTAAGTAAGAAACTGTTTATTTGTTGCATATAATCTTGTAGTCCATGCATCAAGTTGTATTGAAACGGGCTTGATGTGTTATTTTTGTTTGTATTTTATTTATTTTGCCGGTGCTAGCTTAGAAAAGCATCACCAAGTATCTACCCGTCGGTATCGAGAAAAACAAGTAAGTTCGGAATAAATCCAGAAAATAGGCAGCAGCGTTCTTTGCGAAAGCAACGTCTTTCACTGCGCTCGCCATTCCGCCGGCAAAGCAAATAATTTATTTGCAAGAATTTAAATTGGTTACAAACAGTGCAGCATGTTGAGTATGGCTAATACCCCCCTTAAAGGGCGAGCCCATTTTCAGCAGAGAACTGTTGTGTCTGTAATTTGTATAATTAATTCTACATAATAAATTATATTGTTATTAGAAAAATAGACTGACTGAGATTTTTACAAATATGTTTTGTTTAGTTCCAGATTTAAATTTTTTACATAAGTACCTCTAGAAGTAGTCAATTATATCTCAGTACAATGTACCTAAATAGACCAAGTCACGAGATTTTGGAGAAAGGTCTGATCAATCAAGGATACTCTTAACTGACGAGCGTGCATGAAAAGATTGATGACTGTGGTAAAATCGAAAGACGTAGGTATGCACAGTTTTTTTCATTATTATCTTCTCTTTCATATGGAAAATACAAGTGACTTTCATTTGTATGTATCTCAGTACCAGTAAGCAAGGGGTACAACTTGTTTCCATGGTCCTTTCCTAACACTTTAGGACACACAGAGCAACGCGCAAAGAGCACTTGGCTTGTCAAGAGAGTTGCCGTTTTAACACTCAGGTGCCGACTTCTACGCTCTAAAGAGGAACCACAGAGCAAAAAAAAATCGCATACAGCATTAGAAAACAAATTGGTGCACAGAAGCCACAGACCACAAAGTACAAAACAACTTTACACAAATTTTGTATGTGTATGTTCTTTACAAGATACTTAAACTTTATCGTCATCAAAATCGAGATCGATATCAAGCAGTTTTTTTCTTACCTTATCTAGACACAAAACTGATCTCAGGTAAACTGTCTCACGTAACTTATAAAATAGCAGAGCATTATTTTCACACACGCCACACGCAATTGTCACTCGACTCCTGTTTCAAGACTGGCTGTAATTAAGAGTCCTCATTTGTTTCAGGCTGCGCTAAGATGTTTAGAAGGGCCCTGTGATGACATGTTATAAGGTGGTTATCCTGCAATTTTGCATGAAGACATGTTGTGGAAATTATTATGGACTTGCAAAATATTAATTTAATATAAAATGTTTTCTCGTGAATGTAGTGAGTATACCGAAAAAAAAACATTTCGTACATGAAGATAAGACATCAGAATATGAGGATGTTTTATTAATGGATACTAGCTAATTCAATACTGAAGTCATTTGAAATCAGAACCGGTTTCCTTATTAAACTTGTTCAACTCGTGTGCCATGTTCGCATCCATTTTGCTTTTATTAATCTTGCGTTTTATGCGTTCTGTGTATGCAGCAACTATATTGGTCAGCAGTGGAAGCGCTGAAGACCTTTCATCGTCCTTCACACCGATAGCAGCACAAAGATCTGCTCTACTTTTCTTTTCTTGAGACATGGCTGCTTCTGATGACATAACCGAGGATGTGTAGAGGTACCCATTCCATTCTAGGTATTCTCGAACCAGCTCGTTGACGACCAGGCCCTCAGCAGTCATTGGAGGTGGTTTGTTGGATACTGTCGCTTGTCTTTGTTGGAGCACGTCTGTGATGTTTGCGCGCACCTGGAAGAGTTATTTTACTTTCATTCAAGGTATTTGTGTACTACAGTATTGCGTAGCCAAGCTAATTCTTTATGTGGAACTCTTTTTACGGGTTGCCTCTAACAAGGCGTGTGAAGACGTCCTTTTATATTTTCACAACTTTTCCCCCTTAGAAATAAGGTGAGAATGCACCACTTGCGTCAGGCCTATCATGACCTACGCCAGCGTAACTTTTGCTCACACTTTCAATACACATATGAATATGCTGCAGGCCATCCAAAACCGTTTCATGCGCATTGCAACCGGGGCGCCCTGGCACATGCCGAACGCCAACCTATATGAAAGAAGCCTCTCGTGGCTTCTTCAACAACGCTGCCCATCATAAAAACCCCTTAATTTTTGCCGCTTCCAACTACTTCCTCCATCCAACCTCGCGTTGCGCGTTAAACGCCGTCCCAGACACGTCCTTTTGGATGATGACGATATCACAGTAGCTGCTGCTGCAGCCATTGCAAGTAGATCACACTTCTCAAACTATTCAAGCAACCGACGTCCCCGCCGACGCCCCTGCCAGGGGGGACGCGGAGGTCCCTCATTTTGGGAACTACCGGCACGAGCCGGGTAGATTCAGTGAAATCCGTTTTCCCAGAACAACTCGTAAGCCAAGTCGCGCCCGGTTGGGTTGATTAAACAACACACAAACCGAGCCCAAACTCCCCACCAAATAGTCAGGTGAAGATTTTAAAGCCTCGGGGTTAAAATTGCAGTTTTTCCCAACTGATATCGTCCAAAGTGTATCTTATCATAATGTTAAATTTGACAATGTAACGCTCTTTGTGCTTTGCACATGACTAATAAAAATCCCAGAGAAAATTGCTTTTCGTCTTGCACTGTAAATAAAGTGCTAAATTTCAATATTTTTAATTACCTCTGCTCGTAACTTGTTCAGGTGGCCGCCTTTGTTCAAAAGATTTTTTATTGCTTTTAACAAAGCTTTTTCACTTGCCAATATGTTTTCGTTGTTCATTATGTAAAATATTTGGTATAAACTCACTAAAGTAAACTGAAAATTATTAATTTCCGATTCAATTTTCTGAGAATTTTAATGGCCTCTCAAAGTGACATTTCGTGACACTTGAATTTAGGGCTTTGTTGGCATGACAAATTGATAGCTTTTTTACGGCAGGTTAACTTTTTAAATAAAATTTACGGCACGGCATATAAATGAAATAAGTTGTAAGAGTTAGTTTACATTTTTCAATAAACTCAACAAATGTTAAAAAAATGGGGGCAAACAAGTTTGTGCGCGCCCCGCCGCCAATACGGTGCGACGTCGCATCGTACATTTCTGCGATCTCGCACGAAAGCATCGGAATATTTTCTTTTTTTTTTGACAGTTCTTAAGCTTTTTATATTGTCACACCAGATGGCGATATGCTTAGTTAAAAATTTGACAGTTGGGCCATAAATACATTTCATCTATTTTGATACGGTCACGTTTCTATGAAAATAAACTTTTTGACCGAATAATGGTCGGTTAGTCAACTAGTCGCCCGTATTTGTCGACTAGTCGTTTACTATTCAGCTGGTTTTAAGGCAATTAGTCGGAAGTCGGCTT
This sequence comes from Tuta absoluta, assembly GCA_027580185.1. Taxonomy (NCBI): domain Eukaryota; kingdom Metazoa; phylum Arthropoda; class Insecta; order Lepidoptera; family Gelechiidae; genus Tuta; species Tuta absoluta. Next base: position 6,610,166 of record JAQAHW010000004.1, read on the forward strand.
GTTGAACAAAACCATAGTCGGTGTATCGCTAGGATAAACAAAAATATTACTAATTCTTTTATACATACTAATATGACAAATTCTACAGTTTATGTGTGTACCATTTTTGTTACCTATTAACGCTAAAATACTAAAGTTTGGGTTAAAATACATAAAAACAAACTCAAGTAAGCCGTGCTAGTAAAAAGTTGTTCTTTTTGAAGCTGTGGATATGAAATGTCGTATGAAAAAAAAATCACAAAAAAATATAATCCCCTCCCATACCAGTGAAAAGGGGGCAAGAAGCATTTTCGTCCACTATATTGAGTAGGCTATGGTGATTTTGAACCTTACTACTATAGGGTATAGGTACCCCATGGACTACAGAAATAAAAGCAGATGGCTATCGTAAGCTAGTTTATTTATAAGTAAATATAGAAACACATACCAAGGCTTTATATAGTAAGAGGAAGAACAATTGACAGCTACTTAATTTAAATATAGAATAAGGGAAGACAAAAGTTGTTATTGCTATTCGGCCTGAGCTGTTTTACACTCAACACTCCTCCTCAATAAATACCTTTTGACTTATTATGCAAGTCCAAGGCTTTCCCTGCACTTCACAAATTTCACTTTAGGAAGTGCTTTTGTTAGTACATCTGCGGGCATATCTTCAGTCTTTATATAAGCAACTTCAATTAATCCTTTTTCAATTACTTCTCTTATATAATGCTGTTTGATGTCAATATGTTTGGATTTAGAGCTAATAATAGGATTAGTAGCTGATTTTTGAGCTGCTTGGTTATCATTGTAGATAGTTACTTTATTCTGTTTTTGTCCAATGCTGTTCAGCAGATTTTGTAGATGAATGGACTCTTTAGCACAATCTGTAAGCGACATATATTCAGCTTCTTGTGTGGATAAAGCTATTGCTTTCTGTTTGCGAGATTCCCAACTAATAGCAGCTCCATTCTTAATATGGCAATGTCCTGTATAAGATTTTCTGTCCAGTGTGCAAGAGCCCCAGTTTGCATCAGCAAATCCTGTCAGTATGTCATCCTTAATCGATTCATATGTTAATTTTAGATCCTTTGTTCCTTTCAGATATCGCAAAACTCTTTTGGCAGCAACCCAGTGCTCTTTTCCATAGCATGTATTAAATTGGCTTAGTTGACTGACAGCATTTGCTATATCAGGCCTTGTTCCAACTGATAGGTACATAAGCGCTCCCATTAGATTCCTATAAGGAATGGTTTCATCTATCTCCTCCTGTCTTTGTAGTTTTAAAGAAGTTTCCATCGGAGTACATACAGAGTTTGCGTCTTCCATATTAAATTTTTTTAATAACTCATTTATATATTTAGTTTGTGACATTGATATTCTTCCAGGTTCTACAGTAAATTGTATTCCAAGACAGTATTTTAGTTCACCAATGTCTTTCATTTCAAATTGTGTCATCAATTTTTCTTTTATGTCATTTATAATTGTTTCTTCTTTATCTATTATTAATATGTCATCGACATAAACAGAAATGATAGTAGGTGAAGATTCTTCTCGTTTCAATATGTATATACATGGATCTGCTGGTGATGGTACAAAGTTCAGTTCTTTTAGTTTCTGATCAAGCTTGTTGTACCATTGTCTACCAGACTGCTTGAGTCCATAGATTGCTTTATTTAGCTTACATATTGTTTCTCCTTTTGCATGTCTTAAGTTTTCTAGCATCTGTTTAGCTTTCATGAAGACTAATGGGTCTTCTTCTGAGCTTTCTTCCAACATAATTTCACTTAGATGATGCTCCAGATCTTTTGGTTTATCTATGTAGATTTCTTCCTCAATTTCTCCATTTAAAAATGCTGTTACAACATCTAGTTGTCTTATTTTCAGGTTGTCTTGTGCAGCTTTGGCTAATACACTTCGAATAGAACTAAGTTTAGCTACTGGCGCAAATGTTTCTGTAAAGTCAACTCCAGGAATTTGAGAAAATCCTCGAGCCACCAGTCTAGCTTTCTTTCTGGTTATGTTTCCATCGGGACCAACTTTTTCTTTTAACACCATCTTACATGTTACAATACTGTTACTTATTTCTTTATCTACAATTTTCCAGGTATTATTCTTGAGATGTGCTTTTATTTCTTCTCTTATTGCTTTTTCCCAGGTTTCGTCAGGTTGTATAATTTCATCACAGAAATTACAAAGCTCATAGTCTTTCAACCATACTGGTGTTCTCTTTTGTCTTACAGGTCTTTTTGTTTCAGGGTAATTTTTTTCTTTTTCAGATTCAGGTTGTATATTTTTATTTTCAGGTTCTTCATCTTCAGTTTCTGAAACAATTTCATATTCATCCTTTTTACTTTCTGGGTTATTTTCCTCTGGTTCAGTTTCAGGTTCTTTTTCTTCCCTTTCAGTTTCAGAGTTACCTTCATCCTCCGTTTCACAGGAGTGGATATCTTCATCAGATTGCTGAAAATAAAATTGCTGAAAAGAAAGACTCTTTTGTTTTTCATCTTCATCTGTTCTCAATCTATATTCTATGTCATTCTCATCATTATACATCTTGTAAATAAATTTAACATCTCTGCTTATGACCAGTTTATTATTGATCCATATTCTGTATCCTTTACAGTTCTCGGAGTATCCTATAAAAACTCCTTTTTCAGCTCTTGATGCAAATTTATGTTTTTTGGTTTTGTTAAGAACAAATGCTTGTATGCCAAACTGTTGAAAATGTCTCACTGATGGTATATAACCAGCCCAATTTTCAAACGGTGTTTTTCCTGTTGGTCTTGTAGGCAATCTGTTGGTTATATAGTTTGCAGTATGTATGGCTTCAGCCCAAAACTTTTCTGGCAGAAGAGATTCAATCAGCATACAGCGGGCTTTTTCTATAAGTGTTCTATTTTTCCTTTCGGCTAAACCATTGTGTTGCGGTGTGTATGGTGCTGATAATCTTCTTGCAATGCCTTGTGATTTTAGATATGTATCAAACTCTTTGTTACAATATTCTGTTCCATTATCTGTTTGTAATACTTTAAGTTTTTGACCAGTAAATCTTTCCATTTCTGTTTGATATTCTATAAAATATTTCAATGCTTCATTTTTATGCTTTAGAAAATATACTCTGCAATATCGGCTGTAATCGTCAGTGAAGGTGATAAAATATCTATGGCCTGCTTTACTTTCTATCGGCATTGGACCACATATATCAGAATGTACTATTTGAAGTTTTTCTGTGGCTCTTGTTTCTTCCCGTCTTTCTGTAGGGAAAGGTAAGTTTGTCATTTTTCCTTTTACACATGTTTCACATTCTTGTAACTTTTCATTTTCATTGAAGCTTAGACCACTTACAGTTTCATTTTTTAAAGCAAGCTTTAAATCTTTTTCGTTGATATGAGCCATTTTCTTATGCCAAACATTAATATCACCATGGCATTCTTTATGTACTACATATGCTTCTTCTGTTTCTTTATTTAAAATTGTGCTATCCGTATGTGCTATATGAGCTTCATTGGCTCCATGTGGATTTTGTATATTCTGAATGTAATATAATCCATTCTCACAGATGCATGTTAATATGATTTCTCCTTCTTTGTTTTCTATAAAGGCATCATATTCTCTGAATGTGGAATAGCATTTCTTTTTAGCAGCTCTAGATACAGAGACTAGATTTGCAGACAGTTTTGGAATGTAAAGAGCGTCATTTAATTTTATGTTTGCATTTCCAACCTTCAAAGTAACAAGGCCCTTTCCTTTTATACACTCAATTTTGTCTGTACTTGCCAGATAAACAGTGTCTTCCATTTCAATGAAGTTTTCAAACAGGCTTCTGTCGTTTATCATATGGGAAGTACACCCACTGTCTAAGCACCATCTATTGGGAGAATTTATATCTATCTTAAAGCATGCTTCTATGGCGCAGAAGTTCTGGTCATATCTTTTTGTCTCAAACTTCTTACCGCTTTGGCGTTTACCAAATTTAAATTGGTTATATTGGCCTGGTTTTTGTTTGTTATATTGCTTAAACTTATGAGTATAGAATGCTTCCTCTGGAGTATCTGCATCCCTTTCACGTGCTTCACTTTCTTCAATTATTTTTGTTTTCAGTTCATCAAGTGAAGGAAGTTTGTCCCTGGTCTCTATGGCAACTCTAAAGTTTTCAAAAGATTCTGGGAGGCTGTACAGCATCATTATGGTCAGCAGATCAGCATTAACATCTATTTCCATGTCTTTTAGTTTGTCAACAAGATCCACAAATTGGTTTATGTGATCTCTTACATTTTCTCCAGGTTTCAATTTCAGGTGAAGCAATTTCTTGAGCAGAGTTGCTTTTCGGGCAGGTCCTCTGCTTTCATAAGCGGTTTTTAGTGTGTCCCATACATCTTTGGATGTTTTACATGACCTGACAATCTTTAACTCGTTTGGGGAAATTATCAAAATTAACTCTCCTTTTGCGAGAGAATCTTTCTTTGTATCATCTATTCCACTTATACATTCGATGAGTCCTGCTTTCGTTAGCACAGCTTCGGCCTGGACCTTCCATGTATCATAGTTTGTGTTTGTCAAGGGTTCGATATAGGGTTTCGTTCCCGGGACCCGGGAATCGGGAATTCCCGGGAAAAGCTTCGTTCCCGGCACCGGGAAATTTTTATTCATTTCCCGGGAATTCCCGGATTGTTTAAATTGTGGTTTTAGGCTCTAAAAACCTCCATATTGATAACTATTTACAGACAGATACCACAAAAAATCTGGATATAAAATTAAACAATAATAAACATTTACTGCTTCCATGATCTAGTGATCTGATCGTTTGTTTTAGAAGCTGGAGGTCTCTGGTTTGAATCTCAAAGGAAACACAAAGTTAATATTTGTCAATTTATCACTTTGTGAGATCGTACCCAGTTTGGTTGGGTCAGGGCATTGCAAGTTGATTCACCTAATTGTCTGTAAGAAAGACAGATCGGTGCTTAGGAGGGCACATTAAGCCGTCGTCCCGGCTGATGTCTATGAATACTTAGGCAGTTTGCCCACTTGTCGTCCGTCGCTGAGTTCTTTTAACCCACCGTAAAGCATGCGTCTGTCAGAGAAAAGGAAATTGCGAATTTCGATCTTATTTCCGTGCGTCTGTCAAGTCGTTTGATAGACGCATCCGTAAACGCACGAATGATAAGTAGGAAAACCACCATAGATGGGATTATTAACCAATACCTACTAAGACTCTGACCCGAAGGTTCATTAGGTCGTTTTGCGATTTGTTGTCCTTCACGATATGATGATGAAGATAAACATTCTTTATTGTTTTCTTTTTTACTTATTATTGTATATCAATATCTGAAAGTATAACCTAACGTATGTATAAGCGTTAACTGTGAAAAACGACAGGTTGCCCTGCACTGCACTCGGCAATCTGACGGCCTAGCGTCGTGAGTATGACAACAACACTACTTATGGGGGAAGGCCCATATCCAGCAGTGGAAACTTGTGGCCGTTAATGCTAATGTAGTGCTAAAATGTCTGACCCATGGTCTCTCCATCCGAAGATCTTGGGATTCGATTCCCATGGTGTTTATATTTGGCAATTCAGGCTGATTGTCCAGTTTTTTTTTTTTTTTTTTTTCGTAGAGCACGTTAAACCGTCGATCCCGGTCTCTGTTTTGAATTTGTTACACTGGTCATTAATAAAGTTGTTTAGACGGTTTAAAAACTCAGAGACCAGGATAGGCTCGTTCAGTACTCGTATGACAGTGTTAAATTTTTAAGTATGTAATTTAAGCAATTAAATAAAGTGTTTAACTCCATTTCTTATGCAAACACAGCAAAACAAAAAAGTATTAACCTTTTCCCGGTTCCCGGGAATTCCCGGGAAAGGCGAAAATAATTTCCCGTTTCCCGGGAACTGAAAAAGGCCGGGAAAAACGAAACCCTAGTTCGATATGAACCTGGAATTTTGATGTAGCCATTTATCACTTTTTACGCGCACTATGCCTGGGCCCATAACCTATAGGGTATAGGTACCCCATGGACTACAGAAATAAAAGCAGATGGCTATCGTAAGCTAGTTTATTTATAAGTAAATATAGAAACACATCACAAGGCTTTATATAGTAAGAGGAAGAACAATTGACAGCTACTTAATTTAAATATAGAACAAGGGAAGACAAAAGTTGTTATTGCTATTCGGCCTGAGCTGTTTTACACTCAACAACTACCCTATTTTAAAGTTTCATGACAAAAACATAACAATACTGGTAGTGGGTAAACTAGGGTTTAATGGTACAGTCAAGCTCACTTGCGGATAGACACTCAAACTGCCAATGTAAGTCTTACGTGTGCGCAACGTAAGAACAGTCCAAAGTTCAAACTGTTTGACTCAGCCTAGTCTTGACTGTACAATTGGCACAAAGTTCTCCCAGTTGTACCTTTGACAATTGGCACTGTATATGCATATAGTTCCACTTATACCATTAGTTAGACTTACAGCTACATTTGACATGACATCATTATAAAGCCCAGTATGTCTGCACCCTTATTAAATAAAACTTTTCGCTTTGTCATAATTTGAATTTAGGAAATGAAAACTAAAACACAACCTAAGTCCAGCTGACACCGTTGAAGTATGGTCACCCAACTGTCACCCAAACCAAAGCTTTGACACAAAGTAACTATTGGCGGCTGCGCGCCGAATGCTTTGACGCACGAATTTGTATCGGAAGAATGTCCGAATTGACGTCCGAAGCATTCGCATCGGACATTTGCTGATGCGATAATAATATGTCATCTCATTTATATGTGTCCAGTCTCAGACAGATGATTGATAGACGGAAACAAAACGATAAAAATCATCTTCTAACAATACCCAGACTCTGCTGTAAAATATTTAAGTGAAATAAGTGATTCATGGTTAAATCGACGTTCAATCAGCAAGTGGCGTCGTTTAAGGAGACAATTTCGTGGAAACCGCGAGTTGCGTGTCACGAAGCCACATTTTCCTCCAAATTGCCTTCCAGTCAATATTTCTAAATCAAAATGGTCCCTGAACGACGCCGATTTCAAGTAATAAATTGCCTTCAATTTCGCGGCAGGCGCAGCCTCCTTAATCCCCTGCTTTAACTCGAACGAAGTTATACTAAGGTCTAAAGGATACTGGTATTTTGGAGCAACTTCGTGATTCAAGTTCTTATTTCTTTGTTATTTTGTATAAGTTTGCTATTACTACAAATCATCATCTATCCAGCCTTTGTTGTTAGCATACAAATTTGCTACAAATAAGTTTTTTTTACAGCTGGTTGTTACTTGTTAACATTCACAGCTACAATAGTCTACTACTGGACATGGACCTCCTTTTATTAGGGGGGCAAGCGGATTGGCGAGCGCAGTGCAAGCTATTGGTTACACAGGGAAGCTGCTGCCCATTCCCTGGATGAATCAATCCCTCAGGCGCTCTTTACGACACCCGCAGGTAGTATTGGGCATAAGAGGCGACTAAGGCATTCGAGGGCTACATGTATATTGCGCATTAAGGCGATTGGCTGACAACCTGTTACTATGGCGATACATAATTTTCCGAGTGACCCTCAAAAATTTGACAATTATGCCGTAAATGACCGTTTTTGCGACCGTTTACGCTCTGCCTTCCCCGCAAGGGACTATAGGCGTGATATGTGTGTGTATGTGTTTTCAATGCGATGGACCAAAATAATTTGTTGTAGAAAAGTTTATAGAAAATACCAGCCTGACCACCTGTAAGTAATTACCAAAGACGCATTAGAAACATAAAGTAAAGTGACTCCAATACATTATGAGCTGGAACAAAAGTTTAAAAGGAATAACTTTTATAAAAGGGCTCTCGGTCTCTTTTGAAAGTAGCCACTCGAACATGAAAGATTGTTAGACCCGAGCTTTTATTAAAAGCTTTGGAATTAATTACGTGAAGTTGAGGACGTTGGGTATTTGCTTGAGCCTTGTTCTGGGTGGTTAACCATGACACACGAAGGTTGTGTTCGTCGTTATAGGAGTTTTTTTTAGTATACTGATGGTAGAGCAAGACGCGGTGACCCACACGAAAAGAAAGAAAGAGCAATGGTTAGCGTACGGTGATTTATTTTCTCATAATTAAGAGAGGTTGATGTCGTTATCCTGAAAGTATATAGGTATGTACTGGAGTCTAATGTTGAGGTCTGAGCTGTATATATGTTTAAATCTGTAAATCTATGTAAAAATAAAACATTGTTCTTCTTTTTCCACCGCAGTTTTGAATCTCACATCCATACTTTGAAGATAGACGATTTGATTCTATTGTTGTTATGCGCACACCAAACTGTTATTTCAATTTAAGTTTATTACTTAACATTTCAATTTATTTTTATTTTTATACTAGCGGCCCGCCCAGCGGTTTCACCCGCTGCTAACTGATTTCCCACGGGAATCTGACCTTCTCCCGACATAAATCATACATAAAAACCTTGTGATTTAAAAAAAACTTCATCCAGATCCGTCAAGTGGTTTTGAAGATTTACTACATGCATTGCATACAAACAAACAGACAGGGACAGACGTGGGAAGCGACTTTAGTTTTTACTATTTAGTGATAATCGGTCTCGCTTCATTAACGCATTAGGCTAGGATGTAGATACAATTTTGTATGAAGCCCAGATAAGAGGTAATTTAAACACTTTATATTGGCAAGATGCATTGACGGAGTTGGACGCTAGAATTGTACGCTACATAGTAAAAATAAAGTCGCTTCCCGTTTGGTGTCTCCTTATATGTTTAGAATTACCCAACGGATTTTAATGCGATTTTTTTTATTAGATAGAGTAACTTGAGAGGAAGGTTTATAAGTATAATTTATACCGGGAAATATAAGTATAATTTATAGCCGTGTGATGCCGGCTTAGAAGCCGTGTGATGCCGGCTTAGAATAGCATCACCCCATATCTTTCCCGTGGGTGTCGTAGGAGGCGACTAAGGGACTCGAGGGTGTGTATTGCAATTTTAGGCGATGGGCTGACAACCTGTCACTATAGCGATACACAATATTCCGAATAACCCTCAAACATTTGTCAGACGTGGTGTAAATGGCCGTTTTTTGCGGCTGTTTACGCTCTGCCTACCCCGCAAGGGATTATAGGCGTGATATGTGTATGTGTATGTATGTATACCGGGAAATTGTTACATTCCCATGCAAAAACGGGTAGCCCAACTAAAACTTTTGACACATTTAAGGATTAAAATTTCAAAAATGCTGAAACACGTATTTAATTATTTTAAGTTATGAGTCTAATCAGAAATTTTTAACCAGATCACATTTAAGATAAAAAACTTTCATACAAACTTTTAACCCCCTTTTCACCCCTTGGGAGATTAAAAAAAACGGAATTTTATCAGCCTATGAACGGTATTTCCACCTTCACCGAATTTTGCATATCTCTGTTTGTATTATGGAACTAAAATATTATTTTTTCTCAGTTTTCGTGATAGTATAAATGCTAAACTACTGAAGCTAGATAGATAAAACTTGGACATGAAGTTTTTTATGTAATAAAGGCCTGTTTTTTTTTTTAATTCCCCAAGGGATGAAAAGGGGGTTAAAGGTTTGTATGAAAGTTCGTTGTCTTATGTGTGATCCGTTTCAAAAAAAGAATAGACTTATAACTTAAAATAATTAAACACGTGTATCAGCATAATATGTGAAATTTTAACCCTAAATAGGGTCAAAAGGGGATCAAAAGTTTGTATGAAACTTCGTTTTTTTAAATGAATGTGATCCGTTTCAAAATTTGTGATTAGACTAATAACTCAAAATAATTAAATACGTGTTTCAGCATTTTTGAAATTTTAACCCTTAAATGGGTGAAAAGGGGGTTAAAAGTTTGTATGAAAGATTTTTATCTTAAATGTGATCTGGTTCAAAATTTCTGATTAGACTCATAACTTAAAATAATTAAATACGTGTTTCAGCATTTTTGAAATTTTAATCCTTTAAGGTGTCAAAAGGGGGTCAAAAGTTTACTACCAGTTGGTCTACCCATTTTCCCATGGGAATGTGACAATTTTCCGGAATAAATTACACTTATAAACCTTCCCCTCAAGTTACTCTATCTAATAAAAAAAACCGCATCAAAATCCGTTCGGTAATTCTAAAGATATAAGGAGACACCAAACGGGAAGCGACTTAATTTTATACTATGTAGTGAAATGTATACGGATTAGCGAGAAACGTTTATGGTCTTAGTGTTCATCTATATAAGCCTACCCATGTGTTATTTTTTGTATACGCTAATGTACCGTGTATTCTCCAATAAATAAAATAAAATTTGCCGTGTGATGCCGGTTAAGAATAGCATCACCCCATTTCTTACCCGTGGGAGTCGTAAGAGGCGACTAAGGGACTCGAGGGTGTGTATTGCAATTTTAGGCGATGGGCTGACAACCTGTCACTATGGCGATACACAATTTTCAGAATGTCCCTCAAATATTTGTCAGATGTGGCGTAAATGTCCGTTTTTGCGGCTATTTACGCTCTGCCTACCCCGCAAGGGATTATAGGCGTGATATATGTATGTATAAAATAAAATAAAATAAGATCAGCCTTACAGCCGTCTACCTCTCATCAACCGCATAAAAGGTTATTCTGTAAAATTATTTGGCTTATCACTACCGCGCGCACAAACATCGGTGCCTACTCACTCGAGCTGTACGTGCGATTAATTGTTTAACACAGGAGAATCCGGACGTCGATGCATACCTACACATGTTCATTGACGGAATTCACTAAGTTATCAGTATTATATTTCTGTAAGTTTTAATTATGTGCGTATATACTATATACGCACATAATTAAAACTTACAGAAATATAATCCCAAGGTAACTATATACTATATAGTTACCTTGGGATTGCATGCCTGCTAAAAATATGTATTTGTGGTAAATAAATAAAATTACAAATGATTAGTGTTTTTAAAAAAAAACGCTTGGTTTGAGATCTCCATTCAATCTAACTCCAGAACAGCTCGCTGTGTTCTTTCATCATGCGATCATGAAGGTAGCAAAACCGCTAAAAAGGTGAGGTCACATTGTCGTCAAAAACAATCCATTATTTACAAAACTTGAGTCGTAATACTTGTAATACTTGAAGCATAATTTGCATCCAATAATGAACGAGCATGTAATACGAGCCACGCAAGCATAAAAAGCTCAACGTTGCCCTGACAACATCCTAATTATGCATATTTCGTGACGTCGCTGATCCCGTAACTTGGCAAATACTTGAAACACAGACCGTCACGTTGCACCCGAGTTGGCAAGTTTTCCGAGTTTCCCCGAGTGGCACCGAGCCTTCTATTCCGAGAAAACTTGATGGAGGAAACCGAGGAAAGCGCAGTTTGCCGCCGGCCGCCGCATAGGACGGACGTCTGCTTGTCGAAAGCCTTCGCCTACTCGCGATACGGTCAGTGGCAGTGAAATGACTAAAGTGACTTGTTTGTGATATTAAGTACACAAGTGAATTGTGATTCTTGGACAATTCGTACCCACTCAGGTTTGTTATTATTATTCTTTTAATGAAAGTTTGATACTTATATTCTTTTATTTTTGTTTCTATCTCAAACTTAACTTCCATCGTTCATATATTTGCATTAATTGCATATTTATGACTTCAGTTAAACAATATTCAAACGTTAATATGATTTTGATTGCCTCAACACGTTTCCATTACTATTTTACCGGCATTTTTTATTCAGTGAGTGTCAAAGAGCGAGGCATGTAACAATATAGCACGCAACCGTTACTGATGGCTGATTTTAAAATACATATGTTTTATGCTTTATAATTATAGGAAAGTACGGCTAACCATGCTAAGGTTACCTATTTTTCTGCTTTATTTATGATTGTGTGTTATTTGCGGCATAAAAATAGTATGCCCGCCAGAAAATAAATCAATTTTTTTATCTTATTGATGATTAATTTGCTCAATTTCTTGATAAATAAACTGAGAAGTAGTCTGTTTAGGAAAAATTCCTGTAATAATAAATGAAATACTTTTTCATACAGTTAAGTTGCACACCTGATTTTGTCACCTAAGGCGGTTTTCCCACTTATTTTATAAAGTAGATTTGCAATTACCTCTCGTTTGACAGACGCATGCGTTACAGTGCGCTAAAAATACGCAGCGACGGACGACAAGTGGGAAAACCGCCAAACGTCTAGGTGGCAAGTTTTTTCTATTTGATTAAGTGGTAAAGCTGCTAAGTTTTCTTACATAATAATAAAGTTTTCTTCATAAGTTTGCTTGTTCAGTCGTTTTACGTCGGAACGGTTATTGCATGCATGCATGCCACCGGTTTTTTCCTGCGAAATTGTATTCATAAGGTCACCGTCCGTCGGATATTTTTATCGTTAGATAATTTATGTCCTTGGGCTTAAGATGATGTACAGTACAGTCAGTAATAGCACATAAGGTACCAGCGGTACTCCAAAAGAACTGAAATATCTTTGTCCCCAGCAGTATTTTTTGTTTGTCATGAATATGTATTTCTTTAATGAGAATAAGTTTAGACATTTATTATGTATTCACTTGGGATAAAAATAATTCAGTTATTCTGTAGTAGCCGTGGTACCTTATGTGCTATAACCGACTGTATACATTAATCTGTTGAAAGATATACTGCCTTGTATCTGGGGTGAGATTTTACTAGAGACAGAAAACTCAAGCCGGGCTGATGATGGAACATTAATCGAAATATGAACAAAAAAATTGGACCTTGCATACAAAATGCAGATCAGCTGATTTGGGTTACCATAGACGCTCCAAATATTTATTTCATATTTCGAAAAATGTTCCTTGGGAAAAGCTTTTCCTTATCATTATCACCAGTCCGTCCGCTGTGGTAAGTATTAGTCACTAGTAAAATTTCACCCGATAATATTATAATATAAGGTTCTTTTAAAATCCGGGTTTTTTTAGGGTCAGTTTTACTCGTAACACTGAACAACGTGTGCCAATAAACATAGGTCGAAATATGTCAAAAAAAATTTGGACCTCCCATACAGGAAGGGAAAAGTTGTTCAGTTTCACGAGTAAAAGTCATCCTAAATAATATATTATAATGGATATAATTTTTTGTTATCTTGTACCAAAACTTGTAACCATATTTATCATTTTTATATCCGCAAACAGGATTAATATTATCTACAATTAAAATAACGGTACCTAGTAAATGATGTGTGATGCCAGGTTGGAATAGCGTCACCTCATTTATTGCCGTGGGTGTCGTAAGAGGCGACTAAGGCATTCGAGGGCTACATGTATATTGCAATTTTAGGCGACGGGTTGACAACCTGTCACTATGGCGATACACAATTTTCCAAATGATCCTCCAATATTTGTCAGACGTGGCGTAGGTAAATGTCCGTCTCTATCAGCCGTGTACGCTCCGCCTACCCCGCAAGGGATATAGGCATGATATGTGTATTATGACTAGTAGCAGTTTTTTTTGTCATATTCACACAATTCAAAAGTCCACCAGTATACACATAAATAAGCAGTTGTATTACGTAAGTTTTACTACCTTGAAATATTACTGAAATATTTGGATTGTACTGATAGAAAATCAGTCATCTGCCTGCCCTTATCCCAATTTATTTGAGAAGTATTGGTATTGGTATTGGTATGATAGAAAATCAGTATTCGTATTTTTTTTGTGAACGCTAAATGAACTCTTAAAAAATTAAGTCTTTTCCTCGATAATGATCTTGAAAATAAAAAATAAATATGGTCATCCTTTTTGTCTAGCATTAGTCGTAAGGACAATGTACGAGTACCCAATTTGAGAATTTGAATCAAAGTATCCCGGATGAGATCGTAAATTTTGCGTGAAGAAAAATAAATAGGTACTCAAAGAGTACAGGTAAGTAACAATATGAATGATTTTAAGAATATCAGAAGATAAAAGAAATATTTTATATAATCTCATCCCAAATCCTCTCTACTGCGCCATTTCGTATTCCGTACGCGCTCTCTGCAAAAACATGTCAGGATAAGCTGACGCCAATAAGAGCTTAACAAGCCCCTGTAAAAACACGACCTATATAAAATAGTTTACGATTATAAGCCCGTAAAGCAAAGTGCTGCCGTCTCATGTACGACAGATTTTCGACGCACTTTTTACAACCCACACGTAAAATATACCGCGTAAAAAGGTTGTCATTCACAATGTTACCTACTTTCATAAATAAAATTTCAGTGGAAAATTAAAACGCCTTTTATTAGGTTGGTATACCTAGTTAGAATGAGTGTTAATATTAGTCGCATCTCGGGTTGCTCCTATAGAGAGATAAAAAAGTTTTCACCTTTCATCTAAAAGAAACCAGTACCTTCCAAATGGTAGTAACCTACCTTAGGTTACTATTGATACTACTACTACTTTAATAAGAAATCATCTCATTGCGTCGAAAGACTTAATAATACATTTGAATGTGGAATCAATTATTATCTGTGAAAATTGTTATTTATGTCTTAAAATCTGAAATTTTGCATCTAAATAAGTGCGTTGCGTCACGTCGTAGAATTTCATATTGAATTTAAATTTCATTCATAAATATGGTATCAAAGATTTTTTGCCCGATGAAGTTGTCATACTCATACAAAGAGAATATTTTGTGAGTTCACTGCAAGTAAGAACGCTCCAAACTTTCGTCCTGTAGTTCTGATTCGTTCCCGACAATGCTTGAAAATAACTTTTATCTACAATTCTCGTATAATATATTTTTAATCGGTATCTCGGTAAAACGGCTCCAACGAGTTTCATGAAATTTTATATGTAGGGGGTTTGGGTAATCGATAAATCAATCTAACTAGGTTTAATTTTCTAAAAAATGCGTTTCACCAACAAAAAAGCAGATCAATGTTCGGTCAACCAGGTTATTAATAATAAATACTAAGTTTTATAGTTCTTAAAGCACTGGCGATTACTTTCACGCAGTTTGTACATTCGAAATACTAATGCGTTTATCGAAATACTAAGCTAATAAATGGCAGACTAAGGTCCCATTATAGTCTCTTTTGTATCGTAGCAAGGCACTATTTGTAACCCTTCTTGTCAAGCATAGCTAGATCTTATCTTATATATCTTATTCTTATCTTATCTACACTGATGTAAAACTAACAGGTGCAGTTTTTCGATACGGATTCCATGAGCGAGTACCTAAAAAATACCATGAAGTGTAGTATAATTATACTTGTAGTACCTACCTTTGTGAACAATTGGGGAAAACCATCAGCATCAACACTTAATCATATTTGTTCGTAAAAGTTATTTCATTAAGCCGTCTTGTGGATTATACGTGTATTACTTAGTCGTTACTTTGTCGAGTTCCCAATATCCATTTGGGAGGAACTTTTAATTGAATTTTGGTAACAATGCGTCAGGTTAAGACGACTTATGCCACAATCATGCATTACACTAGCGCCATGTACAAAAATATATACATTCATACATATATCACGCCCTTTATACCTTGCGGGATAGGCAGAGCGTGAAAAATGGACTTTTACGACACCCACGGGAAAGAAATGGGGTGATGCTATTCTAAGCCGGCAGCACCCGGGAAAAATTTAGGTATACCTAGGTACTTATTTAATCAATGATTCTAAATTTGTTTGAATCACTAAGAAGGTAAGTTTTTATTTTAATTCTAAAAATTTAGTTACAAATAGGGAGGTACTACGCCAGTTGCTTTGCTAAATCTACACTTTTTATTTAGAGAAAAATTACAAAAGCTTGATACCTAATTAGCCTGGAAAACGTTTTGTTAGAATTAAATTGCATCAAGCTACGTTCGTTATTTTCTGCGATCACGATTTTTTGTTCTAATACCCCTCGCTCACCAACGCACCTCGCAAACATAGGTTGATATAGTGAATAGCAAAATAAAATAGATTATTTGTTACACAGGGTGTCGCTAGTGTCACATGTAGTTGCCAGAAGAAGTTGATAGTAAGAAAATCTGTGACTCGCCACGTGTAAACCTTTGTGTATTAAACGAACGCGAACGAGTATAATCTTAAGAGTAAACTAGTTTTTACTTCGTAACTGAGGTCTAGCCTTACGCATTCAGCACAAACGTTGTGAGCTTGATTGTCTACAGAGGCGACAGCCTTTTGTATCATTTCCAGTTTTAAGATTAAGATGGTCTCGACTCCGCAAGAAATTTCCATTTCGTGTCCTTTTCATAAATAAAAAAAGAAGAGACAATTTGGTATAAAGTAAACCAAAATTGGAAACCCTTGGTAATTTATCAGAAAAAGTTTTACGTGGACGGAAATTACGAGACGAACCAATCACAGCGGCCAGTAACTAATGACAGTTCAGCATAAAAAGATATCGGTGTCCCATTAAAGTTTAAAAATACCGTTGAACGGGTCACTTTATTAAATCGCGCATCATTACCGGCAACCGAGATTATTGCCGTAGCGAGCGACTCGATCGTAAAACTTTGATGTTCCTGTAATGCGTTCGCATTTTTCAGGCGAACCCTCCAGTGTTAGCGAAATGTTACACACTTTATTACGACGACACTTCAAATGTCCCCAAATTGTCCGTGATTGTGATAAAATGTTGATGGAAACGTTTTTCTGTTCGATTTATTGATGACGCTTACGATGCGCCGGGTGATTGATTGATGCTGCATGAAAAAAATATAATAATATCACATACATGCAATACTACTTTGTAACATACATATAAACATATACATAACACCCATCATACCCTGCGGGGTAGACAGAGCGTAAACGGCCGCAAAAATGGACATTTATTCCACGTCTGATATATATTTGAGGGTTGTTTGGAAAATTGTGTATCACTATAGTGACAGGTTGTCAGCCCATCGCCTAAAATTGATATACACATCCTTAAGTCCCTTAGTCGCCTCTTACGATTCCCATGGGATAGAAATGGGGTGATGCTATTCTAAGCCGGCATCACACGGCACTACTAAGAGACTACTGAAGATTCTTCAGTTATGGAAGCTATCGTTTATAATAAACTACCTTCTTAGGTAGGAATATTATTGCAAATATTATTTAGTTGCTATTACCAAAGTATTTTACTTTTGAAATCTTGCAAAATTTCCAAGCGCGGGCAGGATATTTGATAATTGTTAGACTTTCTGGAAAAAGAGTTTGCAGGGATTTTTATGTTTATTGAAAACTTAATACAATACGTACGTACGTTATTGCTTCCACTTGTGCTGTAGCACTTGCTAGTACAGTTCAAATTTAGATGTTTATTACAAAATCAGATAGTCCGCCCCTTTTTCATTGCAAGCCCCATTTTATGTACATACAGCTATTGGCCAGAAACGGACGATATGTGGTTATTCTATTCGGTCCTTTATCCGCACATTTTTGCTCAGGAAATTGAATTCGATGCCGCCGTTCACATGAGCTGATTCTTTTGAGCTAAGCAAATTCGTTGTTTTGCTTTTTTTATTGAAAGCCGACTGATCCCGGATTAAACACATTTTGAAATAAATTTCTTTCTGATTTAGTAAATCTTATAACAAAAATTCAGCAAAATATGAGCTTAAATTTTATCCTCGTTTGAAAAATTCTTATTGAGATATCGTTTACCGATAATTTTGTTTCATCCGTTTCGTTATTTTCATGGATATTTTATTTTCTCCTTGATAAATTTGACTTTTATCCTATTTGTTGCCCATCAGGTGTAAGTGTACACCTTCCTTAATGAGCTGTCTATAAATATTGTCAGACGTGGTGTTAATATCCGTTGAACGGCCGTTAATGCTCTGCCTACCCCGTAAGGGATATAGGCGTGATTTATGTATGTATGTATGTATGTTCATTTGAATCCCATTAAGTAAAACCTATAGGTATTTTTATCTAAATGAGAGTTATTCTGTGGAGGATTATACAATTTGGATATAATGTTTCTTGTTAACATCTTTTTTTGTCTTTACTTTTTTAGTTGCCTGGCAATTTGTTATCGTGTGATCAGTTTTGAATAGCATACCCCATTTCATTCTCACTGGGATGCCGTAAGAGGAAACTAAGGGACTCGAGATTTACTTGTATAGCAACTTTAGGCGATGGGCTGTCAATCTGTCACTATGGCGATACGCCATTGCTCAACACATGTGTTCTCTGACGACCTGTGTGCGCTGTACGCCGGCACACGCAGGTCGTTTTGTGGGGCTGTGTATTAGTTTTAAGAATACTGCACTGATTAATACATAAATTCATTCATTCATTGTCAGACGGAGCGTAAATGTTCGTAAATTGGCGGCTGTTTACGCTCTGCCTACCCTCCTCGTAAGAAACAAACGCGTAATAAATGTATTTTGCTAGGGAAAAGTAAATAATTCTGTTAAAACCCAAGATGAATGAACGATATTCATGTCTTATATTAAACAAAAATCTTAAAAACCGCAATTTTTCTAAATAAACTGGAACATAATTTAACATAGGTTAGTGTATTGAGTTGTGAGTTCTTACGTAGTAGTTCCCAGGTTTAGGGTAAATCGTAGTGGTAGGTTTAGAGTTAGAAAGGAATTTAATTCGGTCCGGGTATGCTCGCTATCCGGCTCCGGGCGCCGATATAATAATGGTATGTGTGATATTCATATCCGAGTGTTTCCTGCTTGCGTCCAACTAGTGTTGGATAAGTCGAGTGAAAATAGAAATACGTTATAATGGATTATTATGCACTTACAGTGCTATATTATTTTCATAAATTAAATTAAGAAATTGTTTTTTTTTGTGCCCGCCGGGACTTTGCAGAGCAGTAGGACAGTGCCCCCTGGTCCCGGGTTTAAGTTCCGGCAAGCGCTTACATTTCTTCAATTTCTTATTTTCATTTAAAAATTACTTTTTTTATACAAATATTAATTGTTGCAACTAGGTGGAACTTAAATACGAGTCCATGGGCCTTGCTATTTCTCTCATTAATAACATTACACACGCCGAGCTCAAAATTAATTTCATTCAATAAAAGTACAAAAAAAATTATTGCGAGGTTGGCGTGTGTGACGTGATGATTAAAACTCCACGCACAATTTACGGCAACATTACTCTGTCAGAGGAAATATTTTTTTATGACGACTACAAGTAGAAATTATTGTGTAAGAATTTGTCAGGATAACATAATTTTATTTATCTGAGGAGAAGTCCCACAAATGGAAGACACTAATATTAGGTCCTTACATATGAAATTGGCGTTTTGTATGGGAGGAACAAAAAGTCGATTTTTTTTAATATAGTATATTTATTTAATCAAAGTATGAGCCATTGTAATCTATGCACTTTTGCCATCTCATAGGTAGTTCATTGATCCCTTTACTAAAAAAACCATTCGGACGGGAATCAATAAAATCTTTGAAGGCGATTTGGACTGCCCCATCTGAGTTGAATTTTTTCCCTTGCAAGAAGTTATCCAAATTTCGAAAAAAATGGTAATCTGTTGGAGCAAGGTCCGGGGAGTACGGTGGATGCCTTAGACATTCCAATTGAAGCTCTTCTAATTTGCTAGCCGTCTGTTGTGCAGTGTGTGGTCTAGCGTTGTCGTGAAGCAACAGTGGCGTAGAGCGATTGACCAACCTCGGTTGTTTAGCAGCTAGCTTTTCCATCATGGTTTGCAATTGCTGACAGTAGACATCTGCCGTAATCGTCTGGCCAGATTTGAGAAAACTGTAATGAACGACACCGGCGCTAGTCCACCAAACGCTTACAAGTAACTTTTTATTGGTCAATTTTCGCTTGGAGCAGGCTTTGGCTGGCTTGCCAGGGTCCAGCCATTGCGATGAGCGCTTCCGATTATCGTAGAGAATCCACTTTTCATCACAGGTAATGATTCGATTTAAAATCCCTTCGTTATTGTGCCGGTCAAGTAATGTAACGCAGCAGTTGACGCGCGTTTGCCGGTTTGCTTCACTCAATTCGTGAGGAACCCACCATTCAAGTTTTTTAATCTTTCCAATTTGCTTCAAGTGGATTAAAACAGTTTTATCACTAACACCGAAGCCTGCAGCTAATTCGGACGTGGTTTGCGATGGATCCGCTTCCACAATAGCCTTCAATTCTTCATTATCAACTTGGGTCTCCGGCCGTCCACGGGGCTTGTTTTGCAGGTCGAAATTTCCAGAACGAAAACGTTGGAACCAAAAACGCACTGTGTTTTCTTTTGCGACACAACCGCCATACACATTATTAACCCTTCGAGCCGTTTCCGCAGCACTGGTGCCACGGTGGAACTCGTACTCGTAAATAACGCGATATTTCAAATTTTCCATTTTGTAAATTGAGCGATGCAAACAGAAAAAAGATAAGTAAAAAAACAAATGAATGACGGTTTACGAAACACAACTACATGTGGAAATAGCTGTATAAATTTGAATTTCGAATTCCTAACCAAATAGGAGAAATTTGTGATCAACGTGGCCAGTACGACAAAACGACAATTTCATATACTAATATCGGTAGCAGGACAAGCCATGTAGTTGTCAACATATAGACATGTGTCGTTATCGACACTATCTACGGTCTAATCATGTCCTATATCCTATATTCGTTAGATGTTCGTATTTTGATGTACTGCCTTTAAGTGGTTCTCATATATTTATTTCATTCAATAGTATATAAGTATAAAGGGACAAATAACAATTATACTAAGCTAAACTAGACTAAATTTAAGCTAAAAAAAAGTCGTCTAGTGCGCCTCCATTAGACATGGTACCCAGTACGCTAGCAGCGTTCCCTCTTTGGATGGCCAAACTTAGTCGTTGGCCGAGAAAACTGCCAGCTCTTCGGTCACCAGTGGTCTCATTGAGGCGCGCTGACACCTCGTTTACGAGTTTTTTGGCAGATGGGCCCCAGGGACCCATCGTCTCAAAGCCCACGGGTGAGAAAATGTGGCTCCCAGAAATCTCCTCGTATTTGCGGGACTTCGCTACCTCAGCACCGGCAGCTGCGGCACCTGCACGGGCGCATGTGGCATGTATGTGCGAGGGCGCGAGGGTGTCCACACACGTGGCATCCCAAACCATACACTTGCCTCTCTGCCAGGGGATGAGCGTTACCCCGTCGGGCCTCTTGCCATCAGAACGAACGATACCGTTTGGTTCTAGCTTTGCCGGAACGTTCGCTGAGACAAGGGCCCGACGCAGGACGTCATTGAGACCCAACCGGAGGGCGATGATGAGAGAGAGTGTGCAGTTGTCGAGCAATGTGCCAGTATTTGCTGAGGGTATGGCATTCAGCCAGAGGCCAGACTCTCTCTCAAAAACAGCTAGAAGTCGGGCGCGTTGAACCGGACATGAGCATGAACTCATGAGGTCCTGTTGGATTTTTTCGCAAAACGGTTCATCCCACCGTCTCTGTAAGTGCATGGCATCAGGAGGGTCGCGGCAGCAGAGGGATTTCCATGTGTCGACAGCCTCCGGAAGATGGACAATTTCAGCAACCCCTAAGGAGGGACTAACAATTTTGCTGAAAAGTTGGTGGCAGCTGTAAGCAGATGACAGGTAGGCCGGGAGTGAGACTGAGGACACTTTGCGAACCCCAATACCCCCAAATCGAACGGGCAGGGAGGCTTGCGACCAGGCATCAACTGACAGGTCGCAATTCATTATCCTCGACAAGAGTATTGAGATTCGATCGTCTACGCCCGACAGTAGGCCCAGAAATTGCCAAAGGGGACAGCACCGCAGTACATAAGTAAACTGCGGCACGAAAAGGCAGAATTTTATAACGGTCAGGGCAATGTGAGGGTTGATATTGAGCAGACGATCGAATGTGTCCTCAAACTTGGCTACCTGTTCTTGGATGAAGGGTGAGATGCCTTCGTCCAGCAGAGGAGCTCCTAGTAGCCTTAACGAGTCCTGGGTGATCGTCCGGATGTTAGGGGCAGCGTCGTTAAACTTTTGGTGGATGTTATCTCTGCACTCCGGAGCTACGGATGGATGTATGTACAATTCACATTTAGCGAAATTTAATTCTAGGCCTATTTCCGAGAAACGGCTAATAAGGATTTGTAGATCATTCAGGACTACGTCGGGCTGGCCACCGAGGGTGCCATCATCCAAGTACCAGACATTTAGTTTTGCCTGTAACGAAGAGATTACAGGGTGTATGCCCAAGCTGAATATGGCTGGTCCAAGGGGGTCTCCCTGTTGGCAGCCCACGGTGGAGTGTAGGAGATGGCTCTTGTAAATCAGCTTGGATGGCTTACTATAGCATTGCCACAGGAATGGAAATATGGTGGGACAGTGTTCTTTGACCTGGGTTAATAGAGCTCCGCGATCTATGGAGTTGAACGCGTTTTTGACGTCTACTTTGAGGAGCACCTGGATAGCGTCGTTTTTAAGAACGGCACGAGTGGCATGAACTGCAGCCTCACAACCTCCTTTAGACCCGAAGCCCATTTGGTGCGGCTGAAATTTGGCCGCAAGAGGTCGTGAGATGTGCTTGCAGCAGATCTTGGCAGCAAGGCGCCTGAATGTGGTGCCAACCGCTATCGGTCTGATGCCTCCGTCTTTTTTCTTCAAGGCGCAAAGGTGGCCCCGTACAGGACGTCCAGTATCTCCGCGCTTACTTTTCCCGCCAGCATGACGTTGACGAGAGAGGCCAGACTAGAAGAAAGGTTGCTGCCAAGATCCCCTGTGGAGAAGCACACCAAGCACCACGGTTCTCATACACAACGCATGATCTTACGGTGTTTAGGTTAGACCCGCTTTTTGATGTTAGGAATTTAAGAATTCTCAAACAAAAATACAGTGTAATGGCGGCTGAGAATAGCACTGCATAGCACTGTCGCTATAGTGATACACAATTATCTGAATGACCCTCAATGTCACACGTGGCATAAAAATCCGTGTTCTACACCCGTTTATGGTCCGACTACCCCGTAAGGGATGGCGTGTTCCATGTATGTCAAACAAAAGGAGCACATGTCGTCGTCGCACCGCATCAAATTACGGCTGGCACGAGCCGGTGCGTACGACGCGTGTGTGATTCCCCTGACTTGTCATTCCGATTACGCACCATACGGGGTGTTGTATGATTCACGCACGAGTGCACACAAGTCACAAGATAACAACAGATGGATGTTCGAACATGACGTGTTGAAATATCACGCTTAGTAAGATAAAAACGTATATGCGAACGTAATATAAGGAAGTATGACATAAATAGCTATCTAAAAGTGTTTATACGGGCAGTAACATATCAATGTCATGACAGAATATTTATGTGATATACTATTTCCTGCTACTTGAAACTCTCTGATTCTGTTCCCTTTTTATACTGAATAACGAAACGTATTGACATAGAGTTTACTTAGTTCCAAACTATCACTATGAGTAGCAATGATCGCAAATGTTCGTGCCAGGAGCCATTGGATCGCGCCCTGAAAGCATTTATTCACCCTCGCTGAATATTTCCCACCCTTTTACCGAGTCAGTTTTTGCTAAGTAAAAATAAATGTTTTTCTGTATGCCAAACGCGAAGAAACGGGCCCAAAGGGAAGTTCAAAACGATTAAACTTTGTTTTTTCTTTAAACTTTGAGCGTCATTTGCTTGTGCTGCCCTACTCACCGGTGAGTCGTTTTGTAGACTTGACATTTTAGTGCACTATATTACCTGATAGACATATTTTAGTCAATTCACAACAGAAGGATTTTGCTCATCAATACTCGTATCAACAACTTTAGCGAACGAGGAACCTCTGCGAAATTATCAATGAAATAATATATAAAGTTCCAAATGTTTGTGCAATAGCAATTAATTTTTCCATAGCAGAGTTGTTTTTATTTCGTGATTTGATGGTTGTTTATAGTCAAAAGTTATTTATATCAAAGAGTTGAATTACGCTGTAACTAGGCCCTTTAGAGATGGCCTGTTGAAATTGGCCAAAAGAATAAAAAAATATGGCTGTCAAAAGTGAGCATTTTAGCCGTTTTGCCGCGTGATTGCGCGACTTTACAGGCCCAATAAAAATCTCTTCTACCTCTATATAATTTGTCTCTCCTACGTAGAGAAACGCCTACGGCGTATTAGTCGGCTACGGGTCACGTCTTGCGTTCAAATCTTGCCAGCGCTTGAAAATTTTGCAAGTTTAAAATATAAATTATACCTAACATGTAAGTGTTTTAAATTGTGGTATTCGACATATTTGTATGTAAATGTTTTCAATCGAGTTCATAATATTTAGAAGGTACTTTTATTTCTTATGAACCTTAGTATTAAAAGTAAATCCTAGTATGATAACAGTAAGTTTATTATCCATTATTATTCTACTTTAATATATTTGGTAAGTGAAAAAATCACAAAGGTTTCGAAATTAAAACACTCCACGATAAGGTTTTTCTATTGAAATCAGATTTTAATGAGGAAAAATATTGCAACAGTAAAATTACAACACAATGCCTACCATGTACAATTTATTTAACTAAGAATAACGAAACATAATTAGATTTCGGCGGCCATTTCCTCTGATACAATAAATTACAAACTGAATACGAAAGTAGGGAAAATAAAATAAGTTAATTTACAATTCAAGGAGAAAATAAAACGGTCTGCCGAAAGAAACATTGAAGCGTTCGGCGAGGACATCCGGGCGCCATGACGACGGTGCTGTCATTTCCGTGCTATACCCGCTCCATTATTACCACAGTACAAATGTGGACCAGTAAGAGCGTTCCACAAAGCAGACCTATGTCACAGAATAACCAATAGTATGTCGTATATATATTATACAAACAGAACGGACACTTACCTCCCCGCACCCCAGCCATCGTCAAAATACCAGTGGAGAATTAGGTAGAAACTAGCGCTAGGCTTGTTACACCCTCTTTGGTAGGTTTTGTATGTATTTATCAGGCTAGGTATAAAAATCAACCTGCATGCCAACCCTGCACTCACACATCTGTGATCACCCATTTAGAAATGACAGTGTTCTTTAAAGAGTCCTCTGTATGGAGTGTCCAAGGTGTACCTATGTGGTGCAGTAGTGGTAGTGCGATATTGACAACGGCTCAAAAGACCCCGGTTGCTTGGGCCTAGATGATGTAGGGTGTATAAGTAGTTCACACACACACACACACACATATCACGCCTATACTATCTTGTGGGGTAGGCAGAGCGTAAACGTACATTTACGCCACGTCTGACAAATATTAGAGGGTCATTCGGAAAATTGTGTATTGACATAGTGACAGGTTGTCAGCCCATCGCCTAAAATTGCAATACACACCCTCAAGTCCCTTAGTCGCCTCTTACGAGTCCCACGGGAAATAAATGGGGTGATGCTATTCTAAGCCGGCGTCACACGGCAAATAAGTAGTTATTCATTTATTATTTATTAATTGAACATAAACTCTGTCGCTTATTTGTACTGTGACCACAGTACGGACATTTCCGTGTTGTCATTTACATCATGTCTGCGACGAAAATGATAAGTTTCACAATCTGTATCATGAAACTCAAGAAAATATAATAATTTGTTCTTTTGCGCCTTGCAAAATATGTTGTTTTGGTTAAGACATTACTCCAACTAAAACTAAAATAGGTATCCAGCAGTGAACTAATTTAGGCTAATAAGATAGATGGATAGATATAATATTTATGTAATGTACTGTAGAGGTAGTATAGTTAAAATTAGTTTTAATTGTTGCGATGTTTTGTCCCCACAAAAATATTGATTCTCGCTCTACCAACGCGACGGGTTGGCTGGAAGAGATCTCTTCTTAGAGATTAGCTCGCTTTTGCTCACATTTATGCAATAAAGGTTATAAATATAAAAACATATACTTTATTTCATAAAAACAAATTAAAAATGTACAAACAGTGTGAGCAAAGGCGGATTTATGTATAAAAATATTTATATATATAGGTTCTTATTATTAGATACAAATCTCCATTTCAGAACCATTTTTTGTTTGTTGAATCAAAGTCATTAGGCTAAAATAAGTTCGGTTCTTCGCGACGCTAAGCTGTAATCACAGTCCAATTTAAACAATCTTGAACATAATCACATAATCCATCACCATTATGAGTAGGCAGAGTAGGCGTTGGAACAACAATGAAAATCGTTTTTAGATTGTAGCCTACGCTAACACAAAGCTGTCCATTGAATTGTCACCGGCGCTGCCCGTTGTTGGTGTCAAACTACATGCTACGTCACTCGTGTCACATTGAGCAAGAAAGTTACACTGTAGACTTACTTATAGGTAAGTACATACTAGTTGAAAAAATATCGAAACTCAGGTGCCCCTTTCTCATGTGGCTCAGGTGTCAGATGGCTACTAACGCGGGTTAAGCGCGTATTATTACAAAGCCAATCGCGCAGCATACACGTTCACAAACTTACACACGTTACTCCCGTGCACGTGATTTGTTTTGTACGTATCCGACGCGTATCTGTCGCGTGTGCTACGCTTGTTATACGCGTGTTCTACTCGCGTCCAAAGCGTAGATCCACCAAAGTAAAATCGAAACTATGATGTCGTTTGTTTCCTTGCTGAGCCGCAAACTCGACTGTCGCACAGGCGAGATACGGCAAGATGCCCTGTAGCGGCATCGTGTCTGTGTGAGTGAGTTTTTGAGCGCTTGTATGAAGTTTCTTCACTGCTGAGCCCACGCAAAGACTAATACGAACTATGACTGGAGTCTTTGTAGAAAGAGAATGAACAGTGAGGGTAAAAATGTATCTTATTATTTTAAGTTGCTATGATATTTCTCATGGTAAGGCATAGAAGCGCATTTATTCCGTCCACATTTACACGTCGCCCGCGTACCACACACTAAAACGACTTTTGCTTGTAGACAGCTAGAATCTCGCTCTGGATTTTTATACAATAAAATAAATAAGGAAGTGTATGTTTACGATAAAACTTTCCACGAGTGTAAGAAACTATTGATGAAGTGGATAAAATCAAAGACTTATGATGAGGTTGAGGACATATTGGTTCGTACCTAAAAGCTATGGGCACATACACACACACACACACACACACACACACACACACACTCACACACACATACATACACACACAGCACATACATACTAGTTTCAACTCAATTCTGTTTCCTTTTGTTTTTATTTTATTTTAATTTTAGTTAATTTCTGATTTAGTAGTGTTATTTTGTTTTATATGTACTAAACTTTGGTTTCTGCATGTATAATATTATTATGTAAAATAATTATTTACCTATGTCATGTTTTTGAACTTCTAATTATGGAAGAGCGGAATCTCAAAACACAGGCTTTTATTGCTTAAATGGAGATTCCAATCGATAAAATTGTTATAGAAGTGTAAGAAAGACCAATAAATTATTTTATTTATTTTATTTTATTCGCTATACCTATACCATAGCTATCTAGTTAAATGTTTCAAGTAACATTAAAGATTTCTGTATTAAAACTTCAAATCACTTAAACTATCGACTTAATCGCCAACTATTTTTTGCAAAACTGAGAACGACATGCGAATGAATGAATGAATCTGTACATACAATAGGAAAGCCTGATAAAACGATACGTAACAAAAAAGGGCAGAGTAGGTAAGTGGTGAGGTGACAAAGGCTTTCCAATGCACAATGGTTTATTCCATTTCCTTTAATTTAGCGAAACCACTGGCTTGTGTCCGTGTAACGGAAGAAGCCTAGGGTCTGAAATGTCCATCCATTTTTCACTTAAGTTTTTTCACTAATAAATAAGTTTTTATACATGTGTGAAAGGTATTTCAAAATAGTAGTTTAATGCAGTACCCAATCCAAACAGCCGCGTATAGTATAGTGCTAGCTCATAATTGCGGATTGTTTAAATATGACGTCTAATATTTTTCGCGCACGTTGTCGTAGTAATTATACCTACGTAACTATCAGTAAATTTTGGTAGGTGTGGCCTAGATTCTAGTACAAGTTTACATATTATGGTAGATACTGCAGTAAGCCCACCAAGTTAAAGGTTCCAGCTAATTAATAAAAAAATACTTAATAGTAGGCGTGAAAGAGGGGAGGCCTTTGCCCTGCAGTGGGACACAGAAAAGGCTAATTAAAAAAAAAAAAAAAAAAAAAAAAAAAGTATATCTTTTTGTTGCAGATCTATCGTATCGAAGCTGTGTGGTAACTAAAAATGCAAGTAACCTAAATGTGGAGGAAGGATGATGGGGACCGCCAAACTCACCCTGGCACTGTGTGTCATATTGTTCACATGCACCCACGCCAAAATAGGTAAGTCAGATGCGACATACATACATATATCACGCCTATAATCCCTTGCGGGGTAGGCAGCGCGTGAACAGCCGCAAAAAACGGATATTTACGCCACGTCTGACAAACATTTGAGGATCATTCGGAAAATTTTGTATTGCCGGAGTGACAGGTTGTCATCCCATCACTTAAATTAGCAATACACACCCTCGAGTCCCTTAGTCGCCTCTAACGACTCCCACGGCACGGGAAAGAAAAGGGGTGATGCTAAGCCGGCATCCCACAGCATTCATACGATTTTTAATTTATTTTATTAAAATAAGTAAAGTAAGTGTCGTAAAAGGTGAATTTGAATTGGGATTAGCGAGGGTGATGGTGACAGCCCTGCTTAAGGTCTTAGTTCAGGTGAAAGATGTGTGAGGTTTATATATGTTAACTCTAATAGTGTTACTAAATAAGTAGGTAAGGACGCGTGAGAAAAATGGGTACATTTGGATGCACGCAATTTTGTTGGTGAATACGATAAACACCTTATTTTTATGTATAATCATTTTTCATTAAATTACCTAGATTTTGCTTGCTGGAAATCACGACTAAACAAAATTTGCTCGATAGATTTATTTTTAAAATATTTGCTCTATTTTTAAACTTTTCGGTCTTTTAGTTACTTCTGAACATAAAACATTATTTTTTGAAAACTCTATACGTCTTGTACATTACTACATTCTTGTCGTACATTTTTGATTACTTGTTTATTTCGCATTTGAAAATTTCCATAAGAGTGAAAAATCGTCTAAATATGGTATTAGTGAGAAAGGGGCATTTAAAAGGTCACGGCAGGCCCTTAAATGCATTGACCGAATTGTTAAATAACGATATAGATAATTTTAAATTTACGTCTGAAAACTGGCGTTTGTGGTGCCAAAGCACGCCTCTCTAACAGTGTAAAGTACATAAGTATGTAAATTATGTAGGTACCTAACATAATGCGAGTTCATATTATCCACTTCTGTTGTTACTTGTTATTAGCATCACGTCCTTGTCATCATCAATTTAGAACGCGACTGTTCGTGCCGAATTTACTGGTTTAAGGCGGCTGATTGCATCTTTTGGCTGTTTTATATTTAACGACCTTGCGTTTTGAATAAATTGAGACACTGTTGGTGAATGAGCAGGAGAATTTAATAAAGGTATAGAGGTGAAGACACACTTATATGTGATGCTATCCCGTCCCACGTTACACGATCTGATGGCAGCGACACTCTTACTCCACGCAACGTACTATTCAGTGCAGCTGCACACTGCACTTATGTAACGACATTTCACGCCATCTGAAGAAAGATCCGCGAGTTGGTGAGGCAGAGGCGCGCGAAGTAGTGAAACGCATGCGGCGACGATGCGTAGAACAATAATCAAACAAAAAGTTGTTTTAACAGCTTAAACACCAAAAAATATTTGTTTTTTAATCATGGTTAAGCAGTCTAAGCGCATTTTGTTATATGACTGAATCTCCCTTAAATGATTTTAAGCAGATAGATCTTTCTGAAAAGGATCTTAGGCCATTTCTATTCTGCCTATATTTAAAGCTAAGCAAGATGTGCACATTTTTGGGCCAGTCAACCTTCAACTGTGAGATAGAGAACAAAACTACCTTGCACGCCCTTGCTTTGCCTCACGGAACACCTGGCGATATTACAATTAAATGATCACCGACTTTGAACCCTGGCAATCTTGGATGTGCACAATTTTTGGTCAGGTAACATATCGCTGTAAGATATAGAATAAGGAAATATTTCATTTCAAATAAAAACCAACCAAATACATTTAATCATCATGAATAAATTGCTCCGCCAATTTTAATAAGTACGACTTCACTGAACAAGCGCTAAGAGCTTCTGATGCCTTCTGACGTGTTAACACGCCATACACGTCAAACGACACTCTCTTACGTCCGCACAACACACATCCACTAGGATTCAGTCCCGTCAGCGACGTTATATAAGTTAGATGTGTTTCTAAATAATAATTATTATAGTATTTCTATGAAAGCTGGCGTCTTCTTACGGTCATCACATCGTGGACGTGGGATGGGATAAGACAAATAAGTTCTAAAAAATATATATTCTGTTTTGTAGGCTGTAAGTCCGATTTTAACTTGAAATAAATGTTCTTGCAGTGTGATGCCGGCATAGAAAAGCATTACCCCATTGCTTTCTCGTGGGTGTCGTAGGAAGCGACTAAGGTATTCAAGGGTGTGTATTGCAATTCTAGGCGATGGGCTGACTACCTGTCACTGTAGTGATACACAATTTTCCGAATGATCCTCAAATGTTTGTTAGACGTGGCGTAAATATCCGTTTTTCATATATGTATGTACTCGTATGTTTAAATGATTTTTAATTATTAAGTAAGATTTATGTCTGCACCCTAAGTCTCGCATTAATAAGAACAAAACATACGTATACAACTGTGAAGAAACCTGAAGCTTTTATTGTGATGTTGTTCTTGATATAGGTAACAAGCACGTACGAAATAATAAGGTAATACTAAAATGCGTAGGCGTGGCAGATAATGAAGCTATAGAGCTTTATATTATAAATAACAAGATCAAATTTGATTTAAACAGACTGAAACCTAAAACGTGAATGAATGAATGTTATAAATTCTGGCTACGCATGTTAGACTTTTTCGTAGTTTTTTTGTATAATAATTTTATTTACTGCCAAAAAGTTCAACGAATAATAATTAGTGGGTAAAGTGAAAATAATACGACTTGCATTATTTTATTACTTACCACTTTAATTTATTAAGGCAGGTCTCCCACTTGTATTCCGTCGCTGCGTATTTTTAACGCATCCGTAAACGCAACGTTGCTGTATTTGTATGGGAATATGATCGCAATTCGCAAATTTCCTTTGTCTGAGAGACGCATGCGTTACGGCGCGTTGCACGGACGAAAAGTAATAGAACCGCGTAACGTGTGACTTTTGACTGATGAAGCTGTTTTACCTTGGCTGTGGGTGTATCTGTGGTGTATAACATCAATGTGTAGCCGTAAGCCGCCCAACGCCAGCTGTCATTATTCCTATGGTGTACATAAACATTACAAAACCTTCGGATTGACGAATGACTTGTATATTTTCTAGAGTTAGCACAACTATTACTCATCACAATAAAACAAAATTAAACTAATTTAAGTTGTGTTTATTTTGGATTTAAGCAATTAAGAAATAGGTAGATGGTGGTAGTAGTTTGCCGTGTGATGCCGGCTTAGAATAGCATCACCCCATTTCTTACCCATGGGTGTCGTAAGAGGCGACTAAGGGACTCGAGGGTGTGTATTGCAATTTTAGGCGACGGGCTGACAACCTGTCACTATAGTGAGACACAGTTATATGATTGACCCTCAAGCTTTTGTCAGACGTGGTGTTAATATCCGTTGAACGGCCTTTAACGCTCTGCCTACCCCGTAAGGGATATAGGCGTGATTTATGTATGTATGTTTGTATGTAGATGGTGGTAGAACAAAAATAATTTATATTATAAATAATGACGTCTAACACCTTAGTCATCCGTGACCACGGGCTCTGTATAGAGCTCGAAACGTACCTAGGAATTGTAAAAATCCAAAATAAGCACAACTTAAATCCGTTTAAAGTTGATTTACTTGTATGTTAAGATTGTTTGCATTTTTGCGATCGACATGCGTATTCCTACTGGCACATTTTACGTACATAATAAGGTATTGAGTTAGTTATCAGCAGGCACATCAACCTACCTCTTTAAGGCATCAATATATTCTGGTTTTTCATAAAGTTACTAAGAAAAGCTAGTATAAGTTGATAACATAAATGGGTTGGTTGATTGTTGATAGTACAACAATATTTTTCATCGTATAAAAACAGATATATATATATAAGTACACCATGGTTTATTATTAACTCACTCACAGTGCTATATTATTTTCATAAATGAAAATTACAAATTAAGAAAAATGTTAGCTCGGTTAGTGGAAGCTCGGTTGGTAGAACAGTTGGACGGTACCCCACGGTTTTGGGTTCCAGCTCCGGTGGAGTCCAAATTTTTCCAATTAATTATTTCCGTTTTTATAGAAGTACTTGCGCCGGAAAATTATTGGAATATAGAATCTGTGGTGCGGCATAAAGAGCGATGGCTTCATATCATTGCGCGCGCCCATACACCCATAAAGAGTCGTTACGCAAAGGGCAGGGCCCTGACAACATATTTTCACGCAGTAAGTCGTATTATGGACGCGTGAACGGGGCTATATATTCACATTTTATGGAGTGAATACTCTATTTTCACGACAAACCTTTTGCGATTTGGAATGCTTTTTATTGAGGTTACATTCAATTAAGATTAAATCATTTACCTACATAACCTGTTCAAATGTGAAAAAACTACTAGTATAAATTATGTGTGATGGTAGAAGCTAATGCAGTTTTTATTATTAACATAGGTACCTTTTACCAAACAAGCATTTTATAACTAAAAGTCATAATTATAGTTTTTACCATCAATTTGCTGCTTCGATATGGCAATAAAAACCTAACTTATTGCAATAAAATATATCCATCAAAATATAAAACCTATAATCATCAAAAAACTAGTAAGTAAATAAATGTTTTAAGTGTATAAAAGTGTGTGTGTTGTGTTTAGTTTGAGGGCGTGTATTGCAATTTTAGGCGACAAGTTGACAACTTGCCGTGTGATGCCGGCTCAGGATAGCATTACCCCATTTCTATCCCTTGGGACTCGTAATAATATTAGATTAGTTGCCACTTAGGGACTCGAAAGTGTGTATTGCAATTTTAGGCGATGGGTTGACAACCTTTTACTATGGCGATACACATTCCGAATGACCCTCAAATATTTGTCAGACGCGGCGTAAATGTCCGTTTTTTTGCGGCCGTTTATGCGCTGCCTACCCAGCAATGGATTATAGGCATGATATGTGCGTATGAAAGTTGCATTACTATCCGAATGACCCCCAAATTTTTGTCAGTCATGGCGTAAATGTCAGTTTTTTGCAGTTGTTTACGCCCTACCTTCCTTGCAAGGGATTGTGAGCGTTACATGTGTGTGTGTTGTGTAGTCAACCTTTATATTTCTTACAACGAAGCTCTTTTGACGCTGACCTGTAATTTTTTGTGGCGGAATGTATTTTATTACATTACTGTGCCACCCGAGGCTTTGAATGTAACGCGATTTGCAGAATAAATAAAATCTGAACGTAAAGCGAATTGCACACGCACCGTACGATATTGCAATTTGTGACAGCCACCATACAAATGACAACCTGGGGCACCCACAACACACCATTTTGATTATGATTATCCGGTTTTTTATATATATACACATATCACGCCTATAATCCCTTGCGGGGTAGGCAGAGGCAGAGGCGGGGGTGACAAATATTTGTGGGACATTCTGAAAATTGTGTATCGCCATAGTGACAGGTTGTCAGCCCATCGCCTTACATTGCAATACATACCCTCGAGTCCCTTAGTCTCCTCTTACGACTCCCACGGGCAAGAAATGGGGTGATGGCACCCAGCACGGTTTTTTATACGATTTCGAAAACGGATTTGGAAACACACGCGTAGGTAGTGTTGGCTTTGCAAGATAAATTAAAACTTTAGTACCTACCTAATAGCCAATATGAGAACTTTCATAATGATGTATTACATACATAATATTATACGCTCTTTCTCCTTCTATCACAAATGATGCCCCTGATTTCAATACTTAAGTCGGGGACTTATAACGTCCCGTTCTAAAATAAGCATTGCCGAAAACAGGATTATGTCAGCACCTACCTAATCCGGATTATATTGCGTGTGTAGGTACAACACCTATACCTACTCACTACTGTGGCGAATGTTCGTTTTAGTAAGTCACGTTGCCACTAGTGATGGCGAAAAGCAAAGGGTCAAATCCTGCCAGCGTCAGAAAAATTTGCAATTTTTTATAAATAGGCCACGTCATTTTTACGTTAATTACTGGAAATTTCTTCATACTGTCATTAGAAATTCATATTTCTGCCTACTCATCAAGCTCAGCGTATTGACATTTCTTTTACTGATTCCACACACAATACACAAGTTGTCGATGACTGGTTCCGGATAGATACATTTATAATCCCCTGCGGGGTAAGCAGAGCGTAAACGTACGTAAAAACGAACATTTACTCCACGCCTGACAAACATTTGAAGCTCATTCAGGAAGTTGTGTATCGCCATAGTAACAGGTTGTATGCCCATCGCCAAAAATTGCAATCCTCAAGATAGATGATTATTACAATATTTTGTGATAAGGTTTTTCAACCAACCATAAATATAGCAAGGTGCTCCCACAATTAAGTTGCAAAATATCGAAAACAGTCGCCAAATGTCGGGTTTTGCAAGTGCACTGTTATGTTATCAAAAGTTTCCCACACGAAAAGAAGAGAAAGAAGTTATCAAAAGAACAGTCGTTCAATATGCTCATCATGCTTGGCAGGCAATGAAATGAATCCTCAAGAAACACATTCATTGCATTTAATCCCTCCTATTAACATCCGCGGAGACACACATGGTGCCAAATATATTTTCAATATTCAATGAAAAATAAATTATTAAACTGCAGTTTAAGTACGATCATTATGGCTGTTGAGGTAAAGAATGTTTGTACCACTATGTACAAATGCTGCAAAATATACCACAGCGATGCTTAAAAAAATTGAAATATATTATCAATTTTGCGTTATTTTGAAAACAAAGTCAACCTTGGGGTTACCCAACCTTACGGCATGCAATATTGCTAACTTTGTCACACTCATAAGGTTTACCTCAAAGACCAAAAAACTCCGAGGGGTGGCAGCACATGACGTTTGGGTGTTCTGTGGTTTACTTAAACGTAGTTTTTTATGCACCGTGCCTTTTACGTAGAATTATAGTAAGTTCTGGCCACAGGACATAAAACCTGCCTAAAGAACTGTTTTATCAAGTAATATTGAACTGAATCCCTGGATATTTTGTCTACTGAGATATGATCAAAAGACAAATACAAACAGAGCTACGACATAACAAGCTAAATGAAATCATTCCCTTTACCCCATGCTCTTTACCTGTCCCTGTCTATCATGGCAAATGTAATTCTTGAATGCCAAAACAGGCGGTACATCTTCTACAATATTGATCATTAAGATAATTTAATACTAAACCCGTCTCCTTTGTTGAATCTAGGGCAGCTGTACAGTCAAGGGGAAAATTTTGAAGGTAATTGTTTGGATAACCATTGTTGTCTGTTGATCCAAATCCAGATAATGTTATAAATAATTGCTGTATATGGTTTTTTTTAAGGATAATGTTTCCCATTATTTACATTGTACCATCAATATTGCTTAATTTAAAGAAAATCCCGGAAGAACAAGATAATAAACATATGAAAAATAAGTTTCTTACTTCAAATCCTCGGAATCAATTAGTTGGAAAATGAATGAAGAGAAAACCGTCTTAAATTGGAGTTACTGTGGGCAGGAAGGTGTGTTATTCCGAGAATAGAAGAAATCTACAAAAAGCCATTATGACGTAGAAATGTTGCGCAGTAAAAATGTGAAGCCAAATAAATCCAGGTTTGAAAATTGGATGTGCGGTAAGATGAGTGCCGAAAAAGAAAATTCTTAAAATGTTTACCTCACGTAGCCAAAAATTCATGACACGTACCTACCCTTATTTTTTCTGTTGTTTGGGACATCGAGTCAACAACATGTCCGAGTTTCTAAAGAAAACTCAAACGCATTTTATGTGGTCAAATAGAAATGCTACATTTTTAATTATTCCTTCGACTACTTTTACTATAGATGGAAATTGAAAAGGTAGATAATTAGTTGAATAATTTGAGAAATGAAATACTTATGACGACGTTAGAATTCAAAACTGCTACATTTGCATCTGGTTCTCCCAAAATTTCTAACCTGTGTTCCTAACATTTATTATGTACAGTGTACACAACACTACACATACGTACAAAACACTACACATACATACAAACGCGTTCAGAACGTACACAGAGCCGATGGTAGATAATTCAGCGTGCTAATCACACGTTGCCTTCTCTTTGTTGAAGGGTAGCACTTGATTGATGACCTGAGCCTGCCTTACCTTGGTTCTACCGCTCAAATGCCAGCGGTGCGTACTAATTTCGGAAACACGTAAATATTTAAAGCATTCCATATTGAAGACCTGCTTGTTGCGTGTGTTTATAAATGTACATTTATATTTGAGTTGCTACCTAGCTAGATGAAATTAGGGTTGGGGTCGTATTTGAAGCATCATTTTAGTGTTATTTCTGTATGAAGGTTTAGATTCGTTGTCTGCTTACCACAACTTTTGTTATTAAACGTTGTTCAGGTGAATTAATGATCTCACCCAAAAGCCCTGCAAGAAAATGGATAAGTTATAAAAAATATATAGCATTTTACTTAAAAACTTAAACTCAACATAGCTTTTTTGTTCTAATGGTAAATAACAAGCCTCATAACCGCATCGTCGTAGTTAAATGATTTAAACGAGCAGTTTATATTCTTGAGGTAACTATTATCGTAAACTACGTACTACCGTTCTTCCGGTAAAGCTCTGTGCTGACGTAATGCATTTCATTAAACTGCCAACTAACTGCAGATTAGAGAAGTTTTGACCCTGTGTGTAGCGACCTTTAGGACTTTAATAAGAAGCTCACTTAAAATAAGTTCTCAACATATCATCACCATTGGGCCAAAATACAGATCAATTGGCCTGAAATACTGTATTGAAGTGCTAACCGCGAACTACCTAAAAAGCAAATATATCCAATCATCAGCCAGTCCCATGGCTATCACATCCGTCCAGCAAGTAACGTATCCTTTCTTTCTCCACTCCATTTTTCGTAACTAGATACTGTAACGAATATTATTTGTAGTTGTTGTAAACTTTAAATATTAAGAATTTGTGTATAAATAGGTACGTAGATATTTAAGGTACCTGGGTATAGTTTTGGTTTTTATGTTAGTAGTTTGGGTAGAAAATTTATAAATCAACTTTTTCTTTTTAGTGCCCCAGTAGGTATTAATTACTTAAAGGCAGTTTAGATATTTTGTTTAATAATTTTAGTTAATAGTCTCAAATAAAACGTTATCTTTCTATTCCTGGGAAATTGCGTTCATTCTTAATTAGCACTTGAGACATGGCATGGTTAGAGATCTACGGTTAAATTGTTTTTTTTTCCTCATAATTCAGATACTTTAAGCAGAGCTGTAAAACAGGAACAAGAAGAAATGGTTCCAGGACTGCGCCAGTTTCTGAGACATCCGGGATATGTGCAGCTATCCATTTTGCTTTGTTTTGTTTCTTTTTTATTCTTTATTTCCGTCAATACAGGTACTTTTGGTTGTCATTTTATATATCATAGTATCACTGTTAAGGGCCTCGCGGCATGCGATAGTAACAAAATGTCTTTAAATTATCTATCATACTATAAAGAATATTTAACCTTTCTGACTTAGTTATATTACTGTTTATTGAATTACATAACTAAACAAGTATTATTAAATTTATAAAATGCCAATACCAGAAATAAGTATAAATTATTAAAATTTATTTAATTAAGGTAGTTTTTATCATTAAAATACTCCTGTAAAGAATAATAGCATTGGTCACTTAAAACAATAAACAATTTACTTATATTTCATCAAATGTTTAACAATAAGAGCGTAATAATCTCTTTTTACGAACGTAAATACACAACGTAGGTAGAAACATAGATGATCACTCAATAAGTAATCTTATTTGTAACTTAGGCCAGGTTTAACATTGGATACAAAACGATGAAGGGTTATTTGAAATATGAATCCAAACAAAAGACTTGGGCTGTTTTGATAATAATTACGTTCCAAATAAAATAATGATTCAATTAAAGCAATTTAAATAATGGGCTATTAAAAAGTACAACCCACGGTGGCATTTAGAGTAATAAAAAAGATAAGTAGCTTGTTTTTTTTACAATAATCTAGTTTTCCGTGTCTCTATTTAATTTTATACACAGTTATCTATTATTTGTTTCTTTCGTATGTTTTATTAATATTTTGAACTTGGAAACTTCATAGTCATAAATTAACATAGGATGAACCTTAGGGGCTCATTTTTATATCAGATGTGGGACAAAAAATCCAATCTCTTCCTTAATAACTCAAACTAAAAACACAAAAAGACCGGCCGAGCTATTCTAGGTTCAGTGGTTCAATTTTATACATAGGTATTAGTTTATTTAGTATATTTTTTACTGTATACAACTACCAAAGATTTATTACATTTCTGAGTATAATATAGCTCACACTACATACATTGTAGTGCACAAAAAATAACTAGTATTGTTGAAAAATAATTAAAAATATTACACAAATTATTATCAAACTAAAATGTCTTTGAGTCGGCCTTCATTTTCAAAATAACAAGAGTTGTAATTAGTAAATGAATTATCAGAACTCTGTATAGACACGTTATTAATACAGCTAGGTTAAACAACGCGCGGCTTTTTCGAGTATGTGGGAAAACTTCATTGTTCCCTCGCTAGAGGGATGTATTCATCAATCAACGGGTATTATTAGGTGGTTGCTTGGGCTTTAGCTATGGTGACGGACGGAGCGGAAGCGGAATCATGTAGTAGCTTTCTTATATACACGACTGCTCAACCAAAAAAGGAGTGTAATGTTTTTAGAGTTCATGTTTGTAGGTAGTATATAGGTGCGATTCTTTAAAGGACTGAAACTCGTTAACCACAGAAAAGATTCGAATAGGAGTTGTATCGGAAGAATCCTGACACTATCCCGAGTGTCATAGGCTAGGATATATCTCAGCAAGCAGTCGTGTTTTTAATTTAATATGCTTTGTTTAATACCAAATTTCAAAATACTTCCCGTGATAGTAATTTTTTTATTTTGGAAATTTGCGTAATTTTTCTACCATGGGCAGGATTTGCGACGCCTCTTCCATTTGGGCAACCGTGGCTCAGTCCTGTAGGCTTTCTTTTTTTTTTACTTATATTAATGGATGGACTTTGATTGTCCTTAATATGGTTTTGTACTCGGAAAGTCTAATTAGGACGTTGTTTCACCCTATTTATGTAAAGCAATAGTAAGGCGGTTCGCTCACTTGTCGTCGAGTCGTTCCGTTTTTTAACGCAATGTAACGCATGCGTCTGTCAGACGAGAGGAAATTGTGAATTCTGATCTTATTTCCATACAAATATGGCTACGGTGGATTTAACGGTGCGTAACGGAGGCGTCTGTCAAGTCGTTTGACGTGTAAATATAGGATGATGTTATTTTAAGGGCGGCTTATGTACGCGTATATACCTATATCCAACACGGGAATCCTAACTAAGTATTTAACAAAATCGCCACCGCCCCCTCTGATACCGCAACCGAAGTCTGTTCTGTGTATTTGTATAGGTAGGTGTGTTCTATGTAGGTAGGTAGATATAGGTCACGTGAACTGTCTGAGATCGGTCGATCACGCAACGTGCCGGGGGCGTTGGTAACTTATTTATAAAAAATCTTGGTTGTGACTTTTGGATTAAAAGTTTTGTAATTAAGAATGTCTGTCTAATCCTGTACGTTTAGTAGGACAGGCTTTGTACAAAAATATATATTAGACACATATATCTCTTGCGGGGTAGGCAGAGTGTAAACGGCCGTAAAAAATATTACATTTCTATTTTGGTTGGGCAGTCGCGTAAAAACGGACATTGACGCCACATATGACAAATATTTGCGGGTCATTCTGAAGATAGTGTATCAACATAGAGACAGGTTGTCAGCCTAAAATTGCAATACATATGTAAAACTTAAGTACCTTCGTCGCCTCTTACGACAGACACGGGAAAGAAATGGGGTAATGCTATTCTAAGCCGACATGTCAAAACAGTATTTGTAATCAATATATTTATCAAGTTTTATAAGAACTAACTTGTTTCAAAAGGTACTTACCTACTCCTAAAATACACAACACTACAAATAAATATAATATACCTCTAAATACACATCACTAGAAATAAACTTTGCGCTTCTCTGAGAAGAAAAGATATTTCAAATTTTAGAAGAAATTGGTATAAATTTATCTTAAGACACTTTGATTTATTGCGTTATTTTCAAACAGATTATATAGAAATTTACCGTGTTATTACAACACATAACATGCTGCAAGGAAAATTATTTCAAGTTTTTAGCTACTTAGGGATTATTGCATGAGATATATATTATTTTATTAATGAATAGAATTCTGTTTCTAAATTAATACAAGTAGCTTTTAAAAATCAAAACAGCATTTTATTAACAGCCACAAAAGTACAATCATTATTTAAATTTGAGCTAATATCAACCCTGTAACTTCAGTATTTAAATTTGAGCTAATATCAACCCTATAACCGAACCCCTCCTCTCGAAAGAAACTTTTAGTATTTAAATAAGAACTCATTTTATTTTCCTTTAAAGTCTTAGTGGTCCTAAATAGTAATCTATGACGAGAGTTACTTACTCTGAGAGTGGCTAGTTCATAGATCAACGTTTTATTATAGTTTTTTTCCTGTTTGTGTGGAACTAACTATCTTGTTTGATAGTTAATAATTGTATGTTTTGTCCCCTTGTTCCACTTTGTATAATTTTACAATTTATAAGGCGTCAATACTCGTTATGAAAACATTACGAAACGTATTACGACGTTAATGGTCGCGTTGATGTTTTTATTAAACCGGAATACGTTGGAAATATTTTCGTGTGACTGATGGTCGTGTCAAAATGCACACTTATTTACAGGTTTTTTGGATCTCTACACATAAGTTGTGCATAGTAATTATCGACGATAAATCTCTTATTTATTTTCGCATTTATGTATGGGAAACCTCAGCTATAACAGTTTTTTCATATTTCTGTAGAAGAAGCTTAATGAGAATATTTCCGATTGGCCTTAGCCACGATTTTGATTTTTAGTGTTCTATACCTCAAAAGGGAAAAAGCGGAACCCTTATATGACCACTTTGTTGTCCGTCCGTCTATCTATCCGTCTGTCACGACCCTTCATCGCGGAAATGCTTGTTACCTACACGAGCTGAAATTAAAATCATATTCTCGAATCTGCGGGTGCTTGTAGTTCCAAAAATATCATAATCCTAACTTAATTCAAAACAGATACGGCCCTTTGTCTAAAGGAATTACCTTTTTGACCTTGGACTTAGAACTATGAAAAGGAAGTAGCTTCGTTTTGCAGTACAAATACAGTGAAAGAATCCAAAAATTAGATATTTATTGCTTTCAATTGTTTTTTTTTGAAGGCCTAAAAAGAACAAAACTATACGATTGAGGCTAGTAGTTCATGTGGTGTATCATGTGAAAAAGCTTGATGTTACGAAACTCTTGATGGGCGAGTCCAACTCGCACTTGGCCGTTTTTTTTAATTCACTGACAAAATGATGTACTGACCATATGACCATTCAAGTACCTAACTGTACTACTGTTTTTTTATTCTTTTACGTATCTACCTACATGAAAAAGTGTGACTAATTTTAAACACGCTGAATGCATTCTAAACACAAAGTTTAATTATTTTCTGGTCTTATACGGTATGACTTGGCACGACTGACTTTCCTGAAAACGTTAAGCTCAACCAGTAAAAGTTGGTCGTTTGAAACCACCCTGTATTTTCAGAATATTTTTGCTCCCTTCTTTCAGAAGTTTGATTTCGTGAGCACGTTTTGCTTGCTTCCGGATGTAACTCCTTTCCGCTGCGATAAGACAACCATAAGTGACAGTTTTCATACCGACTTCGCAAAGTTACTTACCTACTAAATCTCTGACAGTCAATTTCTAACTTCCTTAGAAAGTTGAAGTCTTGCTAAAGCTTATTGAATCATTAAGCAAGTGTCGTCTCACTTTGCACGTATACGGGAAGGGATACATATATATGTATATAGATATAATTTACACGGGTAAGGGTCGTGTAATAAATTAGAACAATTTAATCCGCCAGAACAAATCTCTTGTCTAATTTATTTCCTTAGCGAATTACAGCTTGGATTTCCAACTTTTATCACAATTCTCCGAATAATAAAGTCAAGTCTGAAGGCGCCCCCCCCAGCATAACATTGATTACGCTCTACGCTTTCCATATATTTACATCAGGTACGGTATATTCTTTTTTAAAGCCCGGTTTACACGTTACGAGTTGGCTCGGACCGAGTGCACTCGGATTACTACTCGGACGCTACTCGTATCGTGTAAACATGTATCCGAGTGTACTCCGATGTTACTCGGATGCCGGCACCCAATCCGAGTCGAATCGGATCGTGTTCTATTTTTCCTTGCAACTCGGATCTGCAACTCGGATGTAAACATATAGGTATGTCGCAAAAAAGAAGGTGGCCGGATTGTGATACGCTCCGATTTCTGGAGTTTTATGAAGGAAAAGAAGTGTTATGGAACTTAAGACATAAAAATTACAAAAACAGAGATGCCCGAAATGCCGCTATTCAGCGCATTTTACAAAACTTTGACATTAATTTAACAGTCCATGGTGTGAATACGATTATAAATAACATTCGCAACACATATTCAGAAGAAAAAGCAAAAATTAAGAAGAATAAACTCTTTTATATAATTTATGTGTATAACCATAAGTATGTCGATATAGACATATTTCATTTATCATTAAATCAAATCAAAAAAATATTTTAAAATTATTATTATTATTATTGTTTATTTATTAGCATATCTGCAATAACTGAGACACCTTGCAAAAGCAGATCAGTTTGTTCCATGATGAGTGTGTTCCGTGAGATCACAAAAATGGAATGAACTTTGATAGGAGTATACTATGAAGCGTGTAAACCGATATAGGAGTACACTCGTATGGCGCTGACTCGTACGAGTGCACTCGGACATGACTCGGTCCGAGCCAACTCGTAACGTGTAAACCGGGCTTAAATTAAGGTGGATATCGCTCATAGAAATTCAATGTACCTATTACTTAAGTATTGCTTAACGCTTTTGAAAAGCTAATTTAAACTAATTGACTTATTTCAAATTTAAATTAAGTCATCTATCTTATCATAATTTACATTATTATTATCTTTTAGTGTGTCTTAA
This sequence comes from Tuta absoluta, assembly GCA_027580185.1. Taxonomy (NCBI): domain Eukaryota; kingdom Metazoa; phylum Arthropoda; class Insecta; order Lepidoptera; family Gelechiidae; genus Tuta; species Tuta absoluta. The sequence continues at coordinate 6,653,543 of JAQAHW010000004.1, forward strand.
TTTATTCTTATGTAACCTTTGGAAGTAGGGTGGCACTCCCAACAAAACCATTTAAAAAAAAACTTACTGGGAGGACTCTAGCTGTTACAAATTTTAAATTGAGTAAGAATAGACAATTTTATTTATTGATACAGGTATGAAAATGGGATTTCAATCATTTTTTTTGGAACTTAATAATATTTTGAGATTACATGGTATAAATCAAATTAAATAAGATATTACAAATATTTTTCAGAATCAGTCGTTATATAATGTTTTTACCTTTCTAATCTTAGGGACGTCAGAAGAACATTTAGACAAGGCCTTTCGCACGTTTGTCAGTGTAGGTAGAGTCATCAATCAGTGGTTTTTGCCACTGTCCGATCCTGAAATACGCGTTCGTAGATATTGCAAACTATTACTATTTATACTCGCTATACTCAAGCAAAATGTGATGAATATACAGATATGACAAAACGAGACACTTTCTGGGCCGATTTCGGCCCAAAAAGTGTAAATTTATAAAAAAATTCACACTTCGGCACTGAATGTTGATTTCACTATCGGGTTATTGCAACTACGTTAGGAATTTGCAGAAAAATCTTGATTTTATCGTGGACGATATGAACGACGATGTGTACTTGCCAAATGTAGAACTTCCGTACGATTTCATAAATTCCGTACCAAAAAGTGAAACAAGCTGTAAAAACGAAAGAAACATGCCGAAATTATAGATGTACCTACAACTATATATAACAGTGATGAAGCCCAGATTGTATAGATAGACTGTATAACCACAGTATAATTAATAGTAGTATAAACAATCACTATGAGCACTTCGGGCGCGATATTTAAAGGCCACTGCTGGACATGACTACCTAGTAGTAGGTTTCTGAAAGATGAATGTCAAATTATCATAGAAAATTATGATCCCGTAATTTTTGAAATGTTTTTGTGGACCTGTTAGTAATAATTTTTGTGTTATGGATTTTATAAGAAATACCTGTTGCACTAAATAAATTTATTTTCCTGCTTCATTATTCATACGATTTAAACTCATATTTCTCGAAGGACTTGATCAAGCTTCTAGGTTTTAAAATTTGGTAATGACAATAAAACCATGAACGCTCTGTTATCCAATAAAATAATCATCATTGTCACATGAATACACTAATTCACTTAAAAAGCTATAGTCAGCTATTTTGCTTCTCATCCAACTATCCGACATGCGGTTGTTATTTTTAACCGGTATCAAAATAAAACGGTTCAGAAAACGGTATTTGAACCTACTAGATGTATTTCCACTGGTTCTGTTTATACTATTCCTTGGATGCTAGTCGAGTACCATTGCTGGTTTTGTATCAAGGTAGGGCAATCGTTTTCAAATTCGATCTGCGATGGATGATGTGTAGTAGGAGATTCGCAGTTACCAGAATACAAATGGAAATAATCCGACAAAAATTGAGAGCAGTTGCCGCAGGCTAGAAACGTAGTTACGGTTTGTTTATATTTAGAGTTTTGTTTTTGTTTCCGTCAATCAATCCACGCCCCTCGTTCTCGACTGATCTGATATGCCCATTTGCTACAAAAATACGATTACATAACATCGTCGGTTTATATGCAATAAGGACTCATTTAGCAGAGCAAACAACATTTTTTTGTTCTAAATTATTGTAGTGTGGTTTACGTTCTGGTTTAGGTCATTTAATGGGGTTTATTTTCCTTCAGCCGTGTGATGCCGGCTTAGAATAGCATCACCCCATTTCTTTCCCATGGGGGTCGTAAGAGGCGACTAAGGGAATCGAGGGTGTGTATTGCAATTTTAGGCGATGAGCTGACAACTTGTCACTATAGTGATACACAGTTATCTGATAGACCCTCAAAATTTTGTTAGACGTGGTGTTAATATCCGTTTTACGGCCTTTAGCGCTCTGCCTACCCCGTAAGGGATACAGGCGTGATTTATGTATTTTCCTTTAAAGTTATTTCCAATGTATTAAAAAATACGATTTTTAGTAACCTTCGTTATCTTCAACTTTTATGCCACGTGACATTCACATAATAACTTGACAATGACAACACGTTAGTCGTGCCATAGAGTGTGTCGTAGCGTCGTAGCCTCGGACGACGTAGCACTAGCGTAGCACTTCTACGTCATATTAAACTATAGCCATCACTGGCCCTCAGTCGAATGCGATTCGTCTCCAAGCTCGACTCTGCCGACTGAAAGGTCGACTGGCAGTGCAAATGGTAGTGTAGGGAAGTCTGTAACGAGGTGCATACTGGCTTTTTTTTTACTGACGGCTCCAGTCACTAGTCATCTCCTATCAGCCGTCATAATTTGATTTTACCGCCTCCATGTTTCGTAACCATCACGAACTTTAACTTCAATTCACAATATGTAATAACTAGGTTCATACGTGCTTTTTGTTCCGCCGTGTGATGCCGGCCTAGAATAGCATCACCCCATTTCTTACCCATGGGTGTCGTAGGAGGCGACTACGGGACTCGAGGGTTAGATGTATTGCAATTTTAGGCGATGGGCTGACAACCTGTCACTATAGTGATACACAGTTATCTGATTGACCCTCAAACTTTTGTCAGACGTGGTGTTAATATCCGTTTTACGGCCGTTAACGCTCTGCCTACCCCGTAAGGGATATAGGCGTGATTTATGTATGTATGTATGTATGTATACGTGCTTTTTGTGCTATTTTCAAAATCCTTTGAACAAAAACTGTGTTCAACGTTTGCTGAGCATGACACTTTTGTAGAGATCAAAATAAATGTAAGTTTTCCGTGGGGCTGTTGGTCTTTATCACCATGGATAACATTATACATTGTCGTTTGTTTATATTATCATCTGACTTAATTTAAATTTTTCTTTATTTTATAGTTAGCACTTCTTTGTATGTTTCATAACATTTCAAGTTTCAATAAGCTTTATGTCATTTACTTTATGTCACTCGTTTACTTTTGGCTCTTGGCACATTTTGTAGATAACACATTTAACTTCTGGCAAGCAGCCTGAAAATAAATAAAATCTACGTTGTTAAAGAAAATGTTTGACCTGAATCACCTGCTTCGGATAAAACAGGAATATTATCTGCAAATATTTTAAGGGGTGAAACAGCCCATGTAACTAAACCACTTTCCCCAAGGAATGTAGGTCGAACCCAGATAGCAATGGGGGTTCTATATAAGATGTATAGTCGTTCACATGTACTCCACAAGCTGTGTAAGTTAGCTATATAAGAGCTGTATAGCTTGCTATAATGCTCTTATAGAACCAATTTGGGCACAAATTAGACAGCCTTAAGTTCACAATGGGTATATATTAGCTCTATAATAGCGATATAATAGCAGTTTAAGTAGTAACATAGGACTTAAGGCTGACTAACGGCGCTATTTAGGAGGCAGTGTGAACCATACAACGTGCATGAGTGGAATAAAGAGTAACATGTGGTTAAATATACAGCCTTCACAGTTATAAAATCTGACAAACGTACTCCAGTACTACCTGAATTTCACATGTGTCCTTAATTATTTCTTTATTTCTATATCATTCCATTTAGTTATTGATTTTATGAGTGCCCAGACATAATATAACTCCGGCGGACATCAATTTGGATATTTTTAATGATAATACGCAGAAAGTACCACTTTCAATACTTAATGCCTTGGGAATGCAACTTTATCGTGAAATATACACATATTTACAGCTAAAATATTTACGCGCCTCTATAAAGACGCCGTATTCATGATAAAATATTTAAAACTGTGTGAGAAGAAATCTACAATTTTCAGGTTTTGATGTTATTTGAACATTTTAATATTACTACGGTAATCAATAATAACATCAAACCGAACCTGAATCGCTTTTTGTGATTATTTTGTGAGAAATCTGCATGATAACTTTGGAGATTTATTTGGCAAATTGTAGGATAAGTAGAACAAAATGGTGGAAATGAACAGTGGCTATGTGAACTGTTATAACTCCAATTTAATGCGGTAGAACGTATATAGGTTCACATGTGTTCTGTAAGAATGCTGTTAGCTATATAAAGTCTCACATTTGTACCACTACAGAGCCAATGTCTGTAAATGTATCCAAATGTGAACTTATGTACAGCTTTAAGATGTACTTCAGGTCTTGTGGGATGAGTGAAATAGGATATCACATTCACATTCATATTCAGCTTAAAGCAATTAAGAGTAGTAATTGTGGACAAATGAACTGCTATTGATGTTATAAGACAACACATTTGGTTCTTTTAACAGCCCATAGCGCTCATACGAACCATTGAAACACTTCTATACGGGTAGCAAATAAAGGTTATTTTAATGATCACAAACAAGCCCTACTCCAGCTACTAGCTGCATAGAAGACTAAAATAAGTAAACATAACAGCTTTTGGTTGTATAACTGACCACGTGTGTTCTATTATAATGCTAGCTCTATATCATCGTAGAAGTAGGCTGTTAAACAGCGATTGCCGTATCTCTACCCTCCTATATTGCTCTTAATCAGACGGCTGACTAAAGGATAGTTGTTAGAGTATTAAAACACCAACAATCGTATAAAAGTATAACTCTACACTCTTATAAGTCCCTTACACAGGTATGGGGGTTAATAATCGCCATAATGCAGCTCATAGATCACGAGTGAACTATTTTAATGCTTTAAGTTCACATGTGAACTAAATGTGTACTCTTAAATGGAGTAAAATGTTATTTGGGAAATATGTACAAGAACTGGACACTGCCATACAAACTGTTCCAGCTGACCGGTTTAATTTGTATGGGAGGTCCAATTCATGCACATATTTTGGCCTATGTTCCTTGGGTAAAGTTGTTTAATTTCGTAGACTGATTTGCCCCTTAAAATATTTACAGCTGAAATTTTTCATTCTGTATTTTGGTTTTGAGATACAAATTGATGCCAGAACCCCGCAGGCAGATGGTACTCCTTACTCTGGATAGCACTTGAACCACATTTTATGCTATAAAGAGGAGAGACACGTAGTGCTCCCTTTTGCAATGCTCTTGGAGATTTCTTTATCAACAACATCACAACATGTTCTTTTTCCAAATGTATTGATTTCTTAATTGTTTAAATATTTTAACGCAAAAAAGATACTGAATTTTTTTTAATGTCTGTAATATCGGCTTTCGTACCATAATTTTATGTAATGATGTACCGGTAAGGCCGATCGCACCTTTTTACCGCTTGTTCCGCTTACTCGCTTGAACGCTTGGCTCATGCGGAACGTTACAACGAGTCAAGCTTTTTCGTGAGTGCTGCTGGCGTTCATCAGTTTAAACGTTACCACGTCAATAACGGTATTTTGTATTGTTTCAGGTTACTTCTGGCATATCACGGATTTCCACTACGACCCACAGTACACCCCACAGGGCGACACTAGAAGACGTAGGTACAAAATTATACTTTCATTCCCTTGGCGAAATATGTACAGTTCTAATTGTGAGGCTGCAGTCACTGTGACGGAATGTATAAAAAATATCGTAAAACTCAAAAGTTTCCTCTCCATTACGGCTTTTTTTTAAACAAACTTAGGCTTATTGCATATGGAAGCAGGCCTGGCTGTGCCAATAAGAAATAACTAAACTTTAACATGAAAAAAAGACACAGTCGAGAGTGGCGCCATTACTTCCTAAGTTTACTACATCATTTTAGTGGCATCCGCAATAAGATAAAACTTACTGTCTGACGGCTGATGTAGCACAGTGGTAGTGCGACTGCCAGCGATGTAAAGGTTCCGGGTTCGATTCTCGGTGGGGCACTCATAAAGTTGATATTTATCACTTTGTAAATTTGTTCCCAGTCTGGTTCAGACATTGTACGCTGAACCAACTGATTGACCGAAAATAATAATGGTTCCATGCTTCGGAGGGACAATAATCCGTCGATCCCGGTTGCTGTCTATGATTGCTTAGACGGCAGACATTACACAACCATGTCAGAGGCCTAATACTAGTCGTAAGGCGGTTGAAAAACTCTGACACCAGGGTGGATGATTCGGTGATCCACACGAAAAAAACTGCCTAATACGCTATTGCTTCTTAAATACGAAATAAGCAGCAAAGCTTGATACTTTCAAAAGTGAAATCATAATTGTAGACGTCATCAATAAATTAATCAAGTTGAAAAAATGATTAAGGCAGGTAAACTTACTATATAGTAAACAATACATTGACCGCTTAATATTTAAACAAAACGGCAATGGCATCATGGCGGCTGGTTTAATTACTTTCTGTTTTGTGTCTATTCTATAACAAAGTTTCAGGCTTCATCCATAATTGAAAGGGTGACAACAAGCGTGCACGAGAAAATCAAATTATGGAATAAGTACCATAATTTAATTAAAATGTTATTATCATAATTAGTATACGGATAGACATAGTTAGGCGGAACCTACTCAGAATAGCTTACTATAATTTATAGGTACCAGCTCCGACACGTTGCAATCTATGTTGGGCAGGCAGCGATTTACTCTCCAGACCTTTTTTTGAAAGTCTACAATAGTCTTTTACCGTTTGATGCCGGCTTAGAATAGTATCACCCCTTTTCTTTCCTGTGGGAGTCGGAAGAGGCGACAAAGGAATTTGAGGGTATGTATTGCGATAGGCTAACAACCTGTCACTATTCTCAAATTTATGTCAGACGTGGCGTAAATGTCCGTTTTTGTGGTCGCAATGGATATTAGGCTTGATATGTGTATTTATGTTGTACTAGCTTTTACCCGCGACTTCGTCAGCGTTAAATAGTTTTTTTAGGCAGAAGTTCTAAAGTAGGTATGTATATTCATAGTAAGTGTGACAGTGATATTAGAACAGTTCTTATCTCTACTGTTTAAAAATTACTTGCTTGCTTCTGTTGTAAAAGGGACAATTCAAAATTTGCTATCCGGTGCACTGCCCTGAGAGATCAATATTTATAACCATTGAATACAAAAGCCAGTAGATAATAGAGTACTTACTCCAGAGGTGATGATTTGAGCACACTAAAATGGTCAGCATAAGTAGATAAGACAGATAAAAAGGTAATTTAAGTTACTGTAATATATTTTTATATACCACATTTTATGTTTTTCTGTCCTTTGCGAAAATATAAAGATTTTGTGGGTTTCACACTCGTGAGTCTGCCCTCACGTGTTTATATATACCACATTTTTTGTTTTTCTGTAATTTGCGAAAACATAAAGACTTTGTGGGTTTCACACTCGTGAGTCTGCCCTCACGTGTATGCCCGTTCGGGTAGCCGCACCTTGTCGCGCCCTCCCCCTCCGCCCCGCATCGCCGCCACAGCGCGCGCGCCGCGCCGGATCGGCCGGTGCGTGCGGCCGAATTTCTATTTTATTCCCTTACACTTACAAAATAAGCCGCATCGGACGTCAAATGTGATCTCCGCCTTAACGTGTCATGTGGATGATACTTTTTAGTTTAGAACATGGTAACGTATCACCTAAGTAGATATGCCTAAGTACAATGAAGGTAGCGCATACGAAGAAAACGGCGGCGGCACAGCGGTGTTTTTCATATAATTTGCTTATTAATTTTCCGAAGTAAAGAAAAAAAATCCTCGGTAAAAAGTAGCCAATGTCCTTTCTCAACTTATTCCCATCATACTGAACAACTTTTGATTTAGAACCATGCTTGTATCTCTAATAGTTTAGCTGGGCTCCTGATGGTACACCTGGTGGTCTAGATAAGGTATTCCAGATCCTTGTGAAAAGAAGCGGCCCATTATATTGAACTTTTTTTGTTTTAGAACCATGCCTGTATCTCTAATAGTTTAGCTGGGCTCCTGATGGTACACCTGGTGGTCTACATAAGGTACTCCAGACCCTCGAATGGTGATAAAAAGTAGCCTATGTCCGTTCTCGGTATGCTAGCAATCTCTGTGCCAAGTTTCATGAAGATCGGTTCAGCGGTTTGGCCGTGAAAGCGTAGCAGACAGACAGACAGACAGACAGACAGACAGAGTTACTTTCGCATTTATAATATTAGTGTGGAAGTGTGGATGTACGTACAATAGTCTGGTTGTTACCTTGATGCACCAAAGTTATTGCGAATAATGAATTGGTCCAAGTTGGTACCACTTGTGATAGCCAAATTGAGTTGCGAGTTCAGTATCAGTTAGTTTAATTCCCCTGCTGAGGTAGTGAATTCATCAAACTTATATACCTACAGAACGGCATTGGATTGAACTCGTGCAAGTTTCACCAGAACGTTTGCGGTTGGACGCACATCCCAGTTTTCACTTAGATCAAACAAATGTTACATATAGAACAAACAGAGCGAAGCTACTAAAAACTCGTCTCGGTTACATTTGACATACAAGTTTATCTCAATATAAATATCACCTAAAGGTTCAGAATCAGACAATATAAAAAGCACTTATTATTAGTATAAAAGTACTATTTAAAGTTTTTGTGTATTACTCGTACTAATACGGGTACAACCTGGCCAAAATCGCCTTCGAGTGGCAGCCAAGCGGGAAGCGTCGACGTGGCAGATCTGTGGAAACCTGGAGGCGTACAATACGAAGCGAGCTGAACGCAGTGGGAGCCTCCTGGGACCAAGCAAAAACCCACGGCGCAGAACAGGGAGGAATGGAAGAAGCTCTCCAGGGCCCTGTGTACCATCGGGGTACCATAGGACAACAACACACAATACACACACTCGAACTATTTGAGTGCAACTCCATTGGATCTTTTTAAGTAATTTTCAATTTAAAACAGTGATTAATATCTATAGGTTTTGTAAACGCGAAACAGGCATGGCCTAGTGCGAAGTCCATAAGTTACTATAATGTTACCAATATTTATGGCAGTATTTTTTTATTGAAATAAGTATTTCATGATTTTCCGTTGGTTGTACTCAAGGTTCTCTATGAATATTTTTTTTTCTCTGAGCATCCCAGCTTTTGAATTTCTGGAGAACAGAAGTTTGCTCTCGCATGATATTCCAACCCACGTTGTTAGACTTTTACGCTCATTAACTTTCATTTTTGGAGTGTATAAAGTTCCTAATTGTTCCCCCTTGGTAAAAGTTTCTGCTAGTATTATTATTCTATTAGTAAATAAGTTCCTTTGTTGGAATAAGTGAAAATAATTTTGCTGTGAAATGCAACTTAGAAGGAAATTGTTGCCTCTGAAGGGAAAGCAGTGAGATACGTTTATAGACTCGGTCGTTTTCCAGGAACTAATTCCAAAGCCCATTGGCTCACTGATCACAACTACTGAAACAAGGAAGGTATTTCTCACACTGCGTCCTGTCAAGTATAGGCTAAACAGGTTTAGACGTAGACATCTTTGTCTAAATCTGTATTGGTACCGCTGCTTCTATTCACTTAGTTCATCGGAGATTAATTGTAAGAGGCGTCGAAACAATGAAGCCGTCCATTGCGTCCGAGCCTCGGCCGCATAGGCCGTACAGTCGGTTATAGCACATAAGGTACCAGGGGTACTCCAAAAGAACTGAAATTATTTTTGTCCTTTGCAATATTTTTTTCTTGACATGAATATGTTTTAGTATTAAATTACTTCTTTTATGAGAATAAGTAAACATTTTTAATATGTATTAATTGGGGATAAAAATAATTCAGTTCTTTTGGAGTACCCCTGGTACCTTATGTGCTACAACCGACTGTACAATGATCAGCCACGAACTTATACCGACAATGGAGGAAACGCGCGTCTAATTAGGACATGTGTAATAAAACTTTAATCGTATGGGGCCAGAGAGTAGATAGATTCGTTTACATACTTTATTGATGTTTTCGTTTTGTTCACTTATAAGATATAAAGTCAACTTCTTTAAGCTAAGTATGTGTGATTCTCCATTGCTTGAAATAGCTATCATCTATCTACCTATAACCTACATGACTTGTTGTTGTTGTTGTTGTCAGGAGGGATAGAGGCACAGATCACCCAAACGTCATGTGCGGCTTACTTCTCTCTATGTAGAGGGAATATACATAACATATGCATACGAAATTAAATGAAAACACTCAATTAACGGAGGCCGTATTCCGCTATTTGAAAAAGTCTTAGGTGTAATTCAGTGGGATGTCAGGATGGTTTTGGTTGTTACGCATTTTGCTAACAGTTTGAAGTATAGAAAATCACAGTGACAATAGAATGACAGTTGAGTCTCGTTGAAAAATAAGAGGATCGGGGCACGGGACGATGAATCTTCGTATATGCAACTAACCCGTGACTAACCTATAAAATATTATTTATAAGACACCTTTTATTTTTAAAACCGCTAGTACTCCTTCTTTTTTTCTTTCCCCGGCGCCAAGTCGTCTCGCACATACATTACTGCTAGACATAATATGATATGTGACGCCGGAAACGCTCTAATGCAAAGGATAGCATGGAACTATGACGACAAGTTTGCCTACCTATCAGAAACGGTGAGTTAAATGGATATTTACGTATTTTCAATGCGAGGAATGGAGTTTTGTTTACCAGGCGCTCGTTACAAACTGTTTATATGGAATAATTTTTTAATTTTTTGAGTAAGTAAAGCAATTTATGCTTAGAGCTTCTAAAATGGTTTACTGGGAATTGGTTTACTGAAGGCTTACACGTGCTAAGCTGAAAGCCAACGACCAATGTGGCGCAGTGGTAGTGCGACTATCTGCGACGCAAAGGTTCCGGGTTCGATTTTCCGGTCTGGTTTGGACATTGTTGGGTAAACCACCTGATTGTCTGTAAAATAATCAGTTCCGTGCTTCGGAGGGCACGTCAAGCCGTCGGTCCCGGTTGCTGTCTATGATAACTTAGACGGCGGTCGTTACACAACCATGTCAGAGGCCTACTACTAGTAGTAGGCGGTTGAAAAACTCTGACACCAGGGTTCTTCGGGTCGTTGGACGACTCGGTGTCCCATATGAAAAGAGAGAGAGAAGCTGAAAGCTATTATAGTTTAAATCGATAATAGAACGTTGCTGTTGTCATAGCAGCGACCTGTCTCTTGTATCTCGCGCTGTTTTGGGTTTAATGTTATTCCCATACAAATATGGCTACGGTGGGTTTACGGTGCGTTACGGTGCGTAACGGAGGCGTCTGTCAAGTCGTTTGACACCGTTTGACCGTAGCCGTATTTGTACAGAATTAAGATTGGATTTCACAATTGTGAATCATATGACAGACTCATGCGTTACATTGCGTAAAAAGAACAGAAAAACGGCCGATAAGTGAGTAAACCGCTCTACTATTAGGCTGGTTATTTGGGAATAAAATATTCACAACACCAACGGTCAGAATATTAAAAATCTTGATGAATAAATGAACCAAGATACGGTCTTCCTTCTCGGAAGGCCTTGTTGACGTCGAAGACGTTTTCTAGACGTAATTATTTATTTGAAACATAAAAAGAAAACTTTTGGTTGTCCTATAAATTTTTTTGCTTATCGAGTGCTTTTGTAAGTGAGGACCAAATTTCTTTTTCGTCTTTTAAATAAATTTTGGTTTCAAGAATAGTTGTTCAGTTTCATTAATTCATGTCTACATCACTCCCTGAAAGTACAGTAATTTCTTTAACGTACTGTCACAAACAACTGTCAAGAACAACAATCACTTTCTGTAGGTCAGCTGGAAGAAATTTCTTAGTAGAAATAAGTTGTCCTGTTGTGTCGTCATTCTTTGTATATTGTCTCTTGTAATGTTTCTTGTGTGCAATAAATGGTTAATAATAATAATAACAATCACCAAAAATGTTCTTCTTCTACTAATCAGCTTGATGCTCGCTGATTAGATAGATTGTACAGTCATTTCCCTAACAGACTGTTTAAGCAAAAGGAGTCATCTAGACACCCTTGGCTTGAAAATAACCATGCAATCTCTACAGCTTTCCTGCAGTACTAACACAATGTCCGCTTGCAGAATGCCGGCGGGTGGACGAGAGAGGCAGCTCCGGGCACCACCGCGCGCTGGGGAGGTACGGGGACTATTCCTGCGACAGTCCACTGGCGCTGATCGAGTCCGCGGCGAGGTACATGCGCACGCGACACTCCGAGAACGTCGAGTTCGTTCTGTGGACAGGGTGAGTTCATAGACAACATTACTTTATGTAGACGGCCCATGATTATGATTTCACACCCGAGTGTAACCGTGTATTTTTCTCTCTGTTTACCTTCTGGTTGGCCCGTAGAGAATGCTGCGTGGCATTAGCACGCAGCCGCCAATAGCTACTTTGTGGCATTAGGCCCGCCTTTTGTACTTTGTGCAATAAAGTATAAAATAAATAAATGAAAAGCGTTTCCGTCATAACTTGCAATATTTTGATGCAATATTGGATGTACGCACATCGTGAATTAAATAAATATTGTTCTAATTTCCTTCTAATCTAAGATCTTCCTTGTTGGAAGATATGCATCCTAACTGTTCAGTAAAGATTATGAAGAAAGACAGAATGACTTACTCAAAGTCACAACTTGAAAACTAACAATACAATAAGAAAAACATACTTACCTATCATATAAATCGTATGAGTTGAACTTGGCAGGCCTAGTTCGAGAGTTATTTAGTAGAGAACGAGACGGCTATAATATCGATAGAACCTATCCAATTTGAGAGTTACTTCAAGTGGTCTTCACTTAGCTTATGTTGCAAGTATTGGACTATTTGCAACGCTGGTCTTCTGTGAAGCCAAATTAACTAAGAAGAGTTTTGTCGAACTTAAATAGTTGAATTTTTTGAGGGATAGTTTCTAAGTTTGAATCTTATCTTTATTCTTCTTCCATACAGTTAAGTAACATCCTTGTTTAGCACTATAGTCTGGTATGGCTGGCATATTTTATGAGGGCATTACTTCTAAAAATCTAAAGTCGCTTATTTTTCGTACGATTGCGTTATGTGAACCACAATATAATAAATATTGTGTCATTTTTACGCTTGCGTAAATTTTCGAGCTAATATATAATATAAATTTTTTAAGCGCCTAAAATTAATTTTTTTTCATTAAATATTCCAGTATTGCCTATGTGACAGCTTGCACAGTGTAAAATCCCAGTTTGAGGCTTTTTTATCCACTGCAAACGAAAGTATGTTAGCATATACCTAAACTGACACAAAATGACAAATTCGGTTCGGCAAATGGTCCAGAAAATATAAGCCAAAAATAAAGACTTTCATATTTTTTAAACCTGAAAAGCCATCCATGCTGGGCTATAAATTAGATTCATCATAATGAAAATAATAAAAATTGCTATAAAACATGACTACTAAAGATTTTGTAAGATATAGGTGAATATTAGTATAACTTAAATGTGTCTAGACATCTTAAATTGTCTTTGCAAAATTTACATATTTTAGTACCTAGTACTCGTAGCAACTACCAATACCAAGTTTTGCTTCTAACTTTTTACTATAAAAAAACTGCTCGACTGATGCTTCGCTCACTTCAGATTTTTATTGCGTTACTTACTGGCGAAAGTGCCTGTTTAGGTAAAGTGCGCTGAATGTGTAAAACATGTTCTTTTGTGTAACTACTCACGGGGTATTACTTATTCATATACTGACGGCCGATGTGGCGCAGTAGTAGTGCGACTGCCTGCGATGCAAAAGTTCCGGGTTCGATTCTCGGTGGGACACTCACTAAATGCTCACCAAGTTGATATTTATCACATTGTGAATTTGTTCCCGGTCTGGTTAGGACATAACAGAGTGAACCCTCTGATTCTCCGAAAATAAATATTACGTGCTTTGGAGGGCAGGTCAAACTGTCGTTCCGGTTGCTGTCTATGATTACTTAGACGGCGGTCGTTACACAACCATGTAAGAGGTTGAAAAACTCTGACACCAGGGTTCATCAGGTCGTTGGACGACTCGGTGTCCCACACGCAAAGAAGATATACTGATTATTTCACCAAATTCGTTTACCTATTTCCCAAATCTTGTTACTCCTTTGTTTTCTTACCTTAGTGACATCGTCTCAGCACAATACAGCGAAGACGAGAAGTACCAGGCCATCACGAATATAACAGAGCTACTGAGAGGTGCATTCAGTTCACACTTCGTGTTCCCCGTGCTGGGGCACACGGATCCTGCGCCTTCGGAGCGGCTCACCAACCTCTGGATGAAGTGGCTACCTTTAGAAGCGCTACAGACGTTTGAAACAGGTAAGCATTACAGAATACAGAACTTTATTCACATAAAACATGGCAAATTACAGATTACCCACCAGATTATACACTTAATTTTAAAACACTTCCCGTGTTAGGTATACAATTTTTAGAAAACTTGCAGAATTTGTGCGGTAGCCGAGATGGAAGAGGCGTAGCCTCAATATGTGATGGCAAACGTTGCAGGTTCAAATAGCGGTAGTAATTTTTGTTTTCTAAAAATAGGTCAGCGTAATTTTTTTCTTGTTGATTTTGACGCCGATTTACTAGAAAATGGCTTACTGGTTTTAATCGTCATTTACTGGGCGTATTTGTTTGATGATGTTTTACGTACCACGTACTTAATTAGTGTCATGAAGGTGTTGTTCCGAGGAGCGTTTTGATTTTTCCGATCGTCTCACGAACTCTGTTTAAAGTAGCTCACTAGCTAGGAACGCTTTTGAGTTTACAAACTAAATGTTAGCTGAGAGTTGCTCCAATAGAAGCAGTTAGAACCACTTTACTTCCAAGCGAGTAACTAGTCTTTGGGAAATAGTTCCCATTTATAAGCGCTATAAGACTGCTAGTTTTATAGTGAATGATGTTTTGGAACTGCGCTCATTATCTCCTACTACGACGGATTGACGGACGTATTTTTGATGCATCCATACCCATATAAAAACCAGATACCAGAGTATTTGACAGACGCATTTGTCAGACCGTCAAAAAGTGAGATTTTCCGATTAAAAATTATTCAATTAACGTATTCGGAACCGTATGTTTAAATTAAACAATGACCTCAATTCGGGGATTAAATGCTCTTAAATTAGGGCTGTCGCTTCCCGTCAAATAGGTTTCAAAAAAGTTTAGAGATATTATCTAAATCCTGTCATGTTGAAAAATATCAATGGATTCGTATTTGAATTATATGACTTGACATGACTTCTTAAAACTATTTGACAAAAAGTGACAGCGCTAATTCAAAGTAAGTTAAGAGAATGTATTATCCGAATTGAGGCCAATGTTGTTTTCCTGGCTGCTAGCCAAACTTGTGGCGATAACTGACAAGATGCCCAGCTATCTTAGAGTTCTAAACTTTAATAGAAAATAAGACTTTCAAAAGCACAATCTAAACTCTACCTAAATAAACATTTTAATTTGCTTCGAAAACTAATGAACGTTAAAAATAAATATTAAACTTAAGTACTTACAACAGTTTTAAATCATAATGAAGTAACCGGTCATTTATGTGGAATTATTTTTGGTAACCGATACTGAAGGTTGAAATATGAAAAGTAATTAGGACGTCCGTCAGAATATGTAACCACAAGTAAGGGAGACGGAGCGTGGGGCGATTGATGTGACCGAGATATATGTATGGGAGGTCCAAATGTTTGTTTTTGTTTATTTCATGTAGGTATTTGATAATTTATATTGTATTTTATTACATATTGTTTTATTTTGCATGTTACGATCTACGTGACTAAAAATTTAGAACTTTTATTTTAAGCCTATGATCTGCAATACTGTACCATTTCCTTGGCAAACAAACGTCTAATACTGAAAAAAAAAAGATCTGTGTTCATAGTGAAAAGCTGTTCAATAAAACTGATTCATCCATTAAAACATTCATAACATTCAATTTCCAGGTAGTTAAGTAAAGTTTTTACGCTGCATTGTTAAAATAAAAAAAATAGGAAACAAGAAAAGTATACACGTTGCAAACTTAAAATAAGTTGGCAGCTATTTCATCTTCGACTTAGCTTTTCAGGTAATAAAGTGTCCTTACGACAGTTGAGATTCAAAACTGTGTCTACATGGACTACTGGTGCAAATCCGCAAGGCTTCAGCCCATGAGACGATCGACAATTCGTTGTTTTTCATTTTTATCTATTGCCAGGGAACTAATTCAAATGTTGTATGTCCTAGGTGGCTACTACACGATAGAGCAGACACAGAGCAAGCTCAGGATAGTGGTGCTGAACACCAATCTGTTTGGTGCGCGGGAGTCCAACAATCCCGCCGCGAAGAGACAGTGGGACTGGCTGGAGGAAGTACTCGATAAGGCTACTACTAATAGAGAAATGGTAAGTTTAAATAGTACTGAAAGACCTCATTAGGAGGAGTTTTATATTAATTGTTCCTGAAGTTATTTCGTTTTCTTTAATTTGTGTTATGTTAAGATCCCATCAGGTATCTATTTTATTTACCTGAATAAATACGGGGTGTAAGGGACAGCCCTTCGAATACTGATCGGGTGCATTCAGGCCATGAAAATGAACAACTTTCCCTTAGAAACAAATGTCAGGAAACGACAAAAAATCAACCTCTGATACAAAATCACAATCAGCTGACTGCATTAACTATGGAAAATAAATAAAAAATTACGTTACCTGAAATATTTTTTTATGGGAAGTTGTTCAGTTTAATGGTCTGAATATACCCTAACAGTATTTGGAGGGCTCCCCCTTACACCCTGTATAAAGGTTGCAATTTTACTAGTGAGCAATAGTGAAATCCCAAGATATGAACTGATAAAAAGGAACAACTTTCCCCAAGGAACATAGGTTGAAATATGTCAAAAATATTTTGAGTTTCTATAGTAACTTAAATCATCTAATTTGCAATGTTGTATGGGAGGACCAAATTTTGTTTCAGTATTTCGACCTATGTTCTTTCGAGAAAGTTGTTCTTTATCATCAGCACGTCTTGAGATTGCGCTATCGGTCACTAGTAAAATTACATTCTACATAAGTAAAAAATAGCACTCTTCTACTATACAAATTAAAACTAGAATTTTCGCACACGTGGCATAAGAATCCACGACCCATGGATAACCTAACCATGTGTCGTGTGTGAATCACTCACATCTAATTATTCGGTAACTGAAAAAATAAGATCCTACCATTAAAATATAAGCGCTATTTTACAGGCTTAATTTGAATTTGAATATATTACAAAATAACTAATTCAACTGTACAATCATGTAAGTAGGTTTAAATCACTTGTAGAATTGTAGTATAAATAAACTTACGAAGTGAATTATTGAAACCACCGTTACAATACAGCATACAAATATGGACAATAAATTACGTAGTTAGTAGGTATGCTATTATTTCATGTACACAAATAGAGTCAGCCAAGCATGTTTATTCCATATAGGCGAACACGATATTAGTTCAGGTGCCTACAAATCTATGTATAGTTCTATTATAGGTACACCCTCCTACCTACCTACGTCTGTATAAAACAAATCTGTTGATTAAATTATTTCTACTAAAGCAAGTGCTTTAATACTTTTATCAACAGTCTTCTCATAATGCTTGGATTTTAAACTCGAAAATAGTCCACTCTGCTTGTAGAAATTACATATTTTCTTCTTTGGCGCTGTAACAAAACATCTTCAGATATTGTAAAATGGAGAAATGAAACGAAGTGTTCTATGCGAATACTCAAATTTGCCGTCATATTTCACCACTGTCAGGTGTTGTTGTATGGTTGCTGTTCAGTTATTGTAATGTTGATGTTTATGTGTCGTTTAGATGGTGTTAAATTGTGGTTCAGTTATTGTTGTTCAGTTGTTGCTCTGATGTTGCGCATCTGCATATAGTTAGGCATTGTATGACAGTTGCATAAACTACTTTTTCTAAATTGTTTGGTTAGTTTAGTCTTGACAACGGAAATTATTTATAATCACTTCTGTTAGTTAATTAAAATATTGTCTTAAAGAGAGGAGGCGTTCTCCATCCATCCATCCTGTAAGCTTCGGGTCTAGGCAATCACATGCAAACTACAGTTGTTTGTCAAACAATCAATGCATTTCAAATTTAGCTAAGTTTACCTGGATAAATTTATACTGTTCATTGTACAGTCAACCTCGCATATACAGGTATTAGAACCAGGCAAACATGGTCTCATAACTACGCGACCGGAACACCGCCCGGTAGGAAGTCCGGCGCGGTCCGCGGGCCCGCCTTAATAAGTTACCTAGAGATTAGAAACTCGTTAATCTAATCGTGTCTTCAGTATTGTACGACAGGGTATATTTAAAGAGTCGTCTAGGTAAAGCCAAAATCGGTTTTCGATGATATTGTATTGACCTAGATACAAAACAATAGTCTTTTTACTTATTTACCTGAGAACATTTTTGGCAGCCCCAAAGATCGAAATCGTTACACAACTATGTCAGAGGCAAATGCGTACCTGCTTGCGTAGGTGGTTTAAAAACTCTGACCGAAGGTTTCATCGGAGCGTTTGTCAATTTGGTTTCACAAATGACCGATGAATGCAAAAGCTCATAATCGACCAACAAAGTCTAGTTCAGTTGGTTAAACAGATGAATTTGAACAGTACCTATGTTGTTAGCTTCGTTTATAAGTGGACTGCGGTGGTTGGCTAGTGATGGTGGCTTGGGTGCGTGTGAGGATGTGAATAAAAGGAATTATATAACTTTAGCACTTTCTTCACTTTTATTGCACTATTTTTACTTGGAATTTATAATAAGAAAATTTAAGTATAAAACGCGTGTGGCATGGCTGCCGGTCGGACAAGAAGAAGAAAAATACATCGAAATTCAAAAATGCTCTTACAAACTTTTCTTTATAGAGAAAAGAGTTTTTATGTTGTGAACATAAGTTGCCGCCTCAAAGAAATTACATAACATCTTTTGGTTACTTTCTAAAAATATCATTAAAAGTTCAAAACTTCTGTAAAGCAACAACTTATTTACATGAATGAATAAGTTAAAACAATAGAATGACATCTATACAGTTCATAGAAAACTTGTAAAAAATTACTAACAATGTATTTTGAATTACAGTTAAGATAAACATCTGCAACTGATGGATAACATACAGTAGCTAGTAGGTACCTAAGTTTATAAATAGGCATGAGTGAAAAACAAAAAACAAGCAAAGATTGTTCTCAATGACTTTAGATATCTACCTATTCTTTAACTAAGTGTATAGGCAAATGAATAAGAAATCTACCTGAACTTATTACAAGTTGAGGGCTCCACCTCAAAAAAAAAATTAAATAAAATTACAGTAAGCAGCAGCTTAACCAAGAAACTACCTATTTAACTTATCTTATAAAAGACTTATAACATAAAATTCGCTGATGACTATAAAATGAAGTCATATTATAGTACAAAAATTAACCTATGTTAGTATCTATCGGCAGCACACAAACCTTCGTAATGGCTCTGTTATGCCTATAGCCGTTAGCAGACATCACTTCGACAGCGCGAACTTTACCATCCTTGCCGGGGAAAATGTTTGTCACCCTAGCCATGGGCCAGTGAAGAGGTTGTGTGTTGTCGCTACATAATATAACCAAACTACCTATTGTCACATTCGGCATTACATTTTGCCACTTAGGCTTATTTTGTAGTAAAGTAATATAATGCTTGCTCCAATACCTCCAAAACATTTGTTTCATGCTCGAGGTTATAGCCCAAAGCTTAAGCAAATTAGGTTTAGCTTTAGTATGGTCACGCTCTGGGTAAGTATTGAGAGGCGCGCCAGTAAGAAAATGACCAGGAGACAAGTAAGAAAAATCATTAGGGTCTGAGGTTACAGCAGTGAGAGGCCGAGAATTTAAAATTCCCTCTATTTCTACGAGCAATGTGTTAAGCTGCTCATATGTAAGCACAGCTTTACCAACAACTCTCTTAAGATGATGTTTCACACTCTTAACACCACTCTCCCATAGTCCACCAAAGGTAGGGCTGTATGAAGGTATGAAATGAAAATTAATTCCGCGCGAAGCAGCGTATGCTTGTACCTGACTTTGGTGACTCTGAGAAGAGTATAAATGATACAACTCATCTACTTGGTTTTTAGCTCCCTTGAACGTGGACCCGTTGTCAGAGTAGACGTCGCTGGGCAGGTTCCTTCGAAAAATGAAACGCCTAAAACATGCCAGATACGTTTCCGTAGTCAAATCCGATGCGAGCTCAATATGAACCGCTTTTGTGACAAAGCATACGAAGAGTACTATATAAGCTTTCGTTATCACAGACCTTCTTAATTGGCAGTTCTTTATTGAAACCGGGCCAGCCATATCGACTCCTACAATTTGAAATGCTCTATCGCAAGGGGTGACACGTTCAGCGGGGAGTTGACCAAATAGCTGAGTGTTGGCTACTGCTTTCATTCTGAAACAGATAATACATTTATGAATAACTTTCTTGACAGAACGTAATCCGTCTACTATCCAAAATCTTTGTCTTAACGAACTAAGAACTAGTCGTTGACCAGCATGGAGCAATTTTATATGTTCATCTCTCACAAGCAGGGTAGTAATATCAGAATCTTTAGGTAAAATAGCTGGATGCTTTTTCGCGTAAGGAATTGGAGCGTTCTGCAAACGACCAGAAATTCTAAGTACGCCGTCGATAGGGTCCAAGAAAGGCGTAAGCGGCTTTAAGCTACCAGTGACCTGTTTGTGAGAAACCAGACATTTAATTTCACTAGCATAATACTTTTGTTGCTCATGCTTTACAATAAGTAACAAAGCCTTATCCAACTCAGCGGCTGATATAAAATCCTTATTTTTTACAGCATTCGGCCTCACGTTGTTACAAAATCTTCGAATGTAAGCAAGTACACGAGTCATTTTATTGATGCTCGAAAACTTTTTTAACTTTGAAAATAAATCGTTATCAATAGTGCTAGTCGTAGCAAACACAACGCTTTCGTTAGCTTTCAACTCAGGTAACAGTGTCGGTTGATCGCATTTTAATGGAAAGCTGTAGTCTTTTTCATGCAGCAAAGATGGACCATTAAACCATATATGATGATGCTGAAGTTCTTGAGGTTGCAAGCCTCTGCTGAGACAGTCTGCAGGATTGTCTGCAGTATTGACATATCGCCAATGACAGTTACGAGTAAGCTCTGAAATTGCTCTAACCCTGTTTGAGACGTACGTTTGCAACTTAGTGACGTCATTTTTTAGCCAAGCTAACACTATCTGCGAGTCAGATAAGAGGTAGGTGTCATCTATGTGTGTTTTTGTAGCCAGTGTGTTCTGTACCTTTACAGCCATTTTCGAGAGCAGAAGCGCAGCGTTCAGTTCGAGCCTCGGAACAGTGAGCTCTTTGCGAAGCGGATTGATGCGCGACTTGGAACATAGTAGCTCAACTTTTACTTTACCTTGTGTATCTATAGTGCGTAGGTACAGAGAACAGCCGTACGCGACAAGCGATGCATCGCAGAACCCGATCAGTTGCCTAAGAATAGCATCACTCAGCATTACACATCGAGGTAAGGAAAGTGGCGCCATCTGCTGGATGCTATCCACAAAATCAGACCAAAGTTGGTGAATGTCTTCGGGAGGAGAGTCATCCCAGTCCGTGTTACTAGTCCAAAGCCTTTGCATAATTACCTTAGCTTGTACCATAATAGGTCCTATAAGACCCAGAGGGTCGTAGAACTTACTAATGTAACTCAGTATGTCGCGTTTTGAGTGACGCTTTCCTTTATAAGGCTCAGGGCACATGGTGACGAAGACATCACTTTGCACGTCAAAACGAATACCTAGAGTTTTGAGTGACAAGTCCTGCTTCAGAAGATCCAGCTCTCCAAAATGATGAGTTTCCCTGGGTACGTCTTGTAGGACAGCAGGGCAGTTAGAAGTCCATTTATGTAACTTGAATCCCCCCAGAGCGAGTAGCTGAATTAACTCAGATTGCATTTGGAGCAGGGCTTGTTCAGAATGAGCATTTGATAGTACGTCATCAACATATGTATTTTCCTTTAAAATTGCTGATGCTAGGGGAAACTGACTTTCATACCTAATGGCAAGCTCTATGAGACAGCGAGTGGCAAGATAGGAAGACGACTTTGAGCCGTAGGTGACAGTATTCAACTGTATGCACTTGACATCTTGGTCAGGTGAGTCTCGCCACAAAATGTTTTGTAGAGAACGCTGAGCTGGGTCAATCTCAATACACCTAAACATCTTTTGAATGTCGCAGATAAAGAAATACATTTCTAATCTGAAGGAAAGCAAAATTTCAAAGAGATCCTTTTGTACTACCGGACCGTTCAGTTGAAGATCATTTAAAGATACTTTTTTATTAGTAAGCATAGAGAAATCAAAAACAGTTCTTAATGGAGTGGTTTTGCTAGTCTCCCTTATGACACCATGGTGAGGAGTGAAGTAGACCGGGTCCTTAGACAAATCATAGCTACCTATGTCCCGATACTCACCATGTCCCATCTCAATGTATTGATTTATGAATTTAATATATTCCTCACGAAAACGCGGGTTTTTTTTTAATTTTTTTTCAAGATTATAAAATCTCATGAGTGCCAGATTAAAAGAATCTCCCAGCTCTGAACTAACCTGCTCCAAAGGAACCTTTAGAGGCATTGAAACTTGAAATTTCTGATTTTCAAGCTTGGTGGTTTCCTTGAAAAGCTTTTCACAATAATCATGTTCAGGTAATCGCTCTGGAAAGATTTCCGGCACCTTTTCCGTCCTCCAAAACTCACTCATAGTGTCGCTTAAGTTGGTGCTACAATCTTGACAAAAAAAAAGAAAGTAACTGGTTGGTTTTACTTGTTGAAAAGTTGTTGGCTCCACCGACGATGTGTCCAAGTGTGGTGTGTACTACAACTGGCTGCTTACTGCTGGTGGCTGCCGCTGGTTCTGCAGGAGCTAGGCTGCTCGCAGACACCTCACCACCCGGCGACAGCAATAGGATCTGGAAGAATACATCAGCTGCAAGCAACATATCCACATTCCCAGGCACATTAAAATTAGGGTCGGCCAACTTGCAGTTAGGAGGCAAAGTAACATGCGACACATCAAACTGAGCTGGAGGCTGGTTTGAAGTAACATTTTTTACTATATTGCAGTTGACATTTATCTTGAATGGATAGACAGTGGAATGCACCTCAAGGTCTACGCATTTGTCAACCGATAATGATGCACCAGTGATACCCACTATGGTGGCATTTGTGTTAGTTGGAGTCTTTCCTAATTGATCCACGATTTTACTTGAAACTAATGAAGTCATAGAGCAAGTGTCAAGAAGAGCTCGTGCATGTATTATAGCACCTGTCTGTGTAATAAGCTTGACCATAGCTGTAGGCAATAAAACCTGACCGGAAGCAGCATTCGAAACCAAGGTCACATTTTGCTTAGGCTGCTCAGAATCTATCCCATGGACCAGACTATTATGCATCATCTTACAGCCGGGCTCGGAACATTTGAAATAAAACTTACATTTGCGACCATGCTTTGTAAGACACACCTTACAAATGTTGTTTGCCTTCACGAACTCAATGCGTTTGTTTGCTGTAAGAAGCTTAAAAGCAGGGCATTGATATAATCGATGATCATACTTACTGCAATGTGAACATGGAATGCCCTTCGGCACGGTTGCAGCATGACAGGTGAGTCGCTGCGCTTGGGCCTGAGGCTTATGCATGCTGGCCTCTGTCGATTCTAGTGCTAAAGCTCGATGTTCAAGATACTCAAGGAGATCCTGGGTAGTAGATGGCTTCTTGGAATCTGTCTTGTCCATCTGGAAACCACGAACGGTCAGCAGGTCCAGCTTTCTTAATAGGATACACACCACGATGCTGTCCCATGAGTCTACAGGCTCTTTCAGGTTTCTAAGAGCTGCAAGATGCTGCTTGGTATCTGAAATCAGTTTGCGAAGATTCGCTGTAGTGGATTTGGAAATATTAGGTAAGTCAAGTATTATGTAGATGTGTTCCTGTATTATCTTGGCTTTATTATCATAGCGACCTTTTAACAACTCTAAAGCCTTCTCATAACTGTCATCCTCCAGCGGCAAGTTACTTACTAAGGAATGAGGTTCCTCAGCTAAAAATCCCTTCAAGTAGTAAAGTTTTTGAACTGGATACAAAGAAGTGTCTTTGTGTATCATAGCAGTAAAGAGATTAATAAAATTATGATATTCTGAGTACTGACCAGAGAATTTTGGAATGACTACGCTGGGAAGCTTAGTCTTGGCATGATTTGACACAGGTACACTCTCACCAGCCCCCTTTTTTGATTTTGCGGCTATGTGTTTGTCTAATTCAGACAGAGTAAGCAAATAATCATCCTCAACTGCCCCTAACCTTTCATAGTCATCATCCTTTGGATCTATAACAGTAATGCTCGCCGAAAGAGAAGAAAACTCACCGAAAGCTTCAATTATGCGGGCTCGTTTTGTCTGCAACAGCTCTATAGACAGGACAGGGAAGGTGTTTGCGATATTCTTGAGACGTGTGATACACGCCTGCGCATATCCGCGGCGAGCCTTGAGATCGGCTAGCTTTTCGTTTGCCATTTTGCAAAAAAACTATACCTACACTAAGAAGTAACTCGTGTACTTGACTTGCAAACTAACACAAATAAGTAGCTGATAAGCAGCTATTACCGAGAGAACAAGAAAGATCTGTTTCTTACAAAACACACTGATAATAAATACAAATTCGCGAAGAAAAACAATTTCTCAAAGAGGATCTAATACACTAGCGCAATTCCTAAGTCGTTACGTGACTGACGGCAACTTTTGAAAGTGACAGACAGGCTTCGTTCGGGCAGGTCGACACAACCCAAATGGAAGCGCTGTGATCGCTTAGGCCGTGCGGTGCGTTCGTTTCATATCCAATCTTGATTTTCTTCGATGCAGCGTTTTGTTCTCTCGAAAAAATCGCAAGCTTGATTTTGTATGGGAACAAAATTTTATCGCAAACTTGCTTGAATATAGGTCGTCGTGCTGAAAAAAAAATTGACGTACTATTTGCGCCCTTTTTATTGCTTGCGTCCTGGGGCTGAGCGCGAAAAATCAAGCGCGCCCGAACTGAAGAGAAACGCAAGAGGCGTACGTGACACGAAGACAAAATGGCGGCGATTTCAAATTTTTGGCCGCCGCTTCTCTCCCAGGCAAAGCTGAAGATGCCAACACGTAGTTCCTTTTGATGTAAAAGTCCAGTTCACACACGCACTGATGAAACCACAATTTCACGGCGATGATGGACCAAAATGTTGTTAGCTTCGTTTATAAGTGGACTGCGGTGGTTGGCTAGTGATGGTGGCTTGGGTGCGTGTGAGGATGTGAATAAAAGGAATTATATAACTTTAGCACTTTCTTCACTTTTATTGCACTATTTTTACTTGGAATTTATAATAAGAAAATTTAAGTATAAAACGCGTGTGGCATGGCTGCCGGTCGGACAAGAAGAAGAAAAATACATCGAAATTCAAAAATGCTCTTACAAACTTTTCTTTATAGAGAAAAGAGTTTTTATGTTGTGAACAACCTAAATGAGCCTGGAGAAGATTTTATCGTAGATTGAAAACAGATAAATATTTTGTAAAGAAAAAAGAATCTTTAATTAAATTCAAACAAGCCTATCAATTAAAGGAAGCTATACATAGAATGTTTTACAAACTTTTCTGTTTTAACAAAATTTTCTTTCTTTCGCCTTTAGTTTTCTTTGTACTACGGTTCTAAATTTAACTGTTATTACTTGGATCGATAGTACTAATTTCTAGCAGGTCTCTCATACGGGTTGCTTTACTTCACTCCATGCAAAAGCCCTAAAAAGCACCTTCACAGAATAAAAATCTTTTCGGACACGTTTTAGATTATTTCTTTGACTACACAATAAATAAAAGGGCGAAAGGCTATTGTGTAACGCGGTCCATCAAGGAGTACCTGGAAAAGGCTAATTTCATTAGTAGTTTTATTGTTTATTTATTTAGCTTATGTTTTGTAAATAGTTTTCCCTTGTTCCTTTGAGATTATATGTTACTTGTCCATAGACTTTGATACTAAGAATTATGTACCTACTTATACAGGGTGTAAGGAACAGCCCTTCGAATACTGATAATGTGCATTCAGACTATTAAACTGAAAAACTTTCCTTAAATAAATATATAAGGTAACGTCAAAAAAAGTCATAGTAAATGCAGTCAATTCATTATGATTTGTATGTGAGGTCAGTTTTTTTGTTGTTTCCTGATATATGTTTCTAGGAGAAAGTTGTTCAGTTTCATGGTCTGCATACACCTTGTCAGTATTCGGAGAGCTGTCCCTTACACAGCGTATTATCAGCAGTAGGTTTATAGTGATGTTCGAATCTTTTTCTTTTATGTTATATTTAAGTGTTCTGGCTGACAGAATGAGTGCTGTGTAAAATACTTACCCACTTTTATTAAAAAAATTAAGATGGATCTGACATTTTACCGCACGTCGTTCCAGAACTGCCAGCCAGCGAAAGACGACGTTATCCTTCCATAAGAGTCTTGTTGTCATTGACATAATAATACCGCAACGTTGTGTGGCCTTGTGTGAGAGCCACCTTACAACGCGTTGGAAAACATTCTCAGAATAACCTACTCTGAAGCAACCCTTCACGTCTAGGTCCGCCCGAACGCCATCGACTAATGAATTAGTAAATATCAATTTCGTTGCTTGCCGTTAATCGATAGGGAAACTACGTAATGTTTAAATTACCCTTTTTACCAGACTGCTTTAGGAAAATGTAGGTAAGCATGTTTTGTTTGCGTTTTCATACAAATGTTTTCCCCTTAATTCCCTTCCCGGGAAAAATCCCGGGAAATGGTTTTGAAGCATTTTTTTACTTAGGTTTACTGATGGCAGGATATTTTTTAAATAATTATATCAAGTAGGTGTTTACTTTGCTAAATCTTTTTCTTTTTGTTTAACATAACATAAAAAAAAGTATTTTAAACATTATCCTTCTATAAATTCCATATCCCGTCATTCTCTCAAAGGTTGAAGAGATCCCTTAGTGGGATAAGTCCCCCTTTCTCCCTTTTGTTTTCATTCCTTCCTTTACTGTTATTGTAAATGTGTTTTGTGGCACAATAAACATAATACATATGTAATATGTATATACATAAAAATTGCTTTAAAGGCATTACTCGGAAAGAAAATAGGGAAATACAATTGTATGAAAACACGCCACTAGGGAATCCTTTAACGTTATTGAATCAGTGGAAAAAAGTAGCAGTATTTTTCCTTCCATAATATTTTTAAGCTTGGTACTATTTTAAAATTGAAAGGATGCACTCTCTTTTGTTAAGGTATCTGTTTAAAACCAACAGGGTGACTGGTCACCTGTGGAGTCTATCTATGAAAGTTTGTTATTTTTGTACGTAGGTACTTGTTGATATTTAGTGTATATATATTGATAGTTTTTACACATTTGTTATATATAGTTTTTACAAATTTGAACCAACTTCCCGATAACCATACATACTGACGGCCACACCTATGCAGTAAGTTAGGCACCTGCGTAATTTCATAATATTTTTTTTATTTTATTTTATTTTATTTTGGACAACAGACGGTCATACATTGTTTAAATCATAAAGTAAGTTTTACATGTCACAGACCTTGAGTGCCAAAGAGAATATACATAAAAACACATTGCTTAAAAATTACGGATCAAAATTAACGCCGTGGCAAATGGCGTCAATCACCAAAACCATACCTATCTATACAATATTATGTAGGCATAAGGCAAAATATAATGTTGAAAGTTTGTTTTGTACAGTTTTACCTATTAGTAATTACGTTTATTAAGTAAAGAATTTGAAAATAATTAATTCACTTTTTCACTAATAGCTAATAGGTACTTATACAAAACAAGAAAATGAAGCGCACAATACATGGGTAGCCAACGTAGCAGAAGTTGAATACTACATATTAGTAGGTTAGAGACTAAATACAAGCCTACCCCGCAAAGGATAAAGGCGTGATATTTGTACTTAATAAAAAGACTTAGCACAATATACAGGCTCAATACAAATACTTACACTACAGACATGCTTATGCCTATTAAATAGTGGCCGTAGGCTATATAATAAAATAGTTATAGAAATGTACCTACACTTGAGTAACTGTAGGTAGGTTTCAAATCTTATGTTATCTAGCTTTTGTCACGGAGGTGTGTGATTAAAAGTTTTTTAAATTTAGGAAGCTTATTTGAAAATAAGTCAATATGAGATAGTTCTCCATTATATCCTGCCAAACAACGTCTAAAATAAGCGTTACGTGCATAATTAGTAGATGCAAAGGGTGCTGCGAACAAATTGTTTGTTCTGCGTACAGTCTTTGCAGGAATTTTAAATTTTGTCTTTTCTAGTAATGTTGGGGAATCAATATAGCCGTTTAAGATTTTATATAGAAACATAAAGTCAAATTGAAGGCGTCTTGATTTGAGCGACAAAAGTTTGTGTTGCTTGAGCGAGTCTTTATAATTAGTGGGTTGACAGCCAGTTCTGTAATTAAGAGTTTTTAAGAATACTTTCTGAATTCTTTCTATGCGTGCGTCATGACAAGCATATGATGGGCTCCACACTACCGAGCCAAAGTCGAGAATGGATCTTACCAAACTGAAATAAAGAATTTTATAAGTGACATCTTTTTTAAATGGTTTACATGTTCGGAGTAAAAAACCTAATTGTCTGTAAGATCTTTTTATTATCTTGTCAATATGTTCTCTAAAGGTTAATTGGTTATCCAAAATTATACCAAGATCTCTAATAGAATTTACTCGGCTGATCCCAACTCCATTCAGGTGATAATCAAACTGTAATGGTTTACGTTTTCTTGTGTATGTAATTATAAAGCACTTATCGGGGTTAAGAAATAGCTGGTTGCGATTACAATAATTTGTAATCGCTGATATATCATTTTGCAGTGCTATACGGTCTGTATTATTTTTAATAATTTTATTTATATAATTTACTTTTTTTGTATCGAAACTGATAGAAAAGTTAAACTTTCGCTGATACCTAACAATAAACTTAAAACAAAAAGACCTAAACTAAACATGTTCAACAAAGTTCCTATGTTGCAGGAATGATACGAATTTCCGCGTCCACAATTATGAATAATTACAATGGGCCGCAATAACTTACAGCTACGAATGGAAACGCGGTTACGATACAGCCACAGAGCACGGCGTATCACTTTACATTTACATAATTGGTCCGTTTAGCTGCGTTCTATGATATAAAATCTAGTGTTCTAGAGCGTAGTAGCATGGAATACTTATAGTACAGTTGCTTTGCTCCAATTCTGATTTGGGCGTAAGATCGAAACAAACAAAGCTGAACTGTATGCAACTGAAGTTCACAATGTTAAGACCATGTTCTTCTAAAAATTTTGGTGCCTTTTATTCGCGCTTCGCCGGAAAGGAACAGCCAATCATTTTGCGCTCAAATTTCGCGAAATTATAAGGCTTTTTTGAGGTAGAGAAATACTGTTACACTGTCTAAATCAGAGATTTTTACCAGAAACAAATGTCAGCTTATACCATTGGTAAAAAAAAACCAAAATATTTTGACATAATATTGAAAATAAAACAAATACCTAGAGGTTACTTTGTTTTTTTTTTGTATTTAGTAAAGTTTGTCAAATTGTGTAACTGAAAGTGAATTTATATTTTTAAGATCCTCGACAATAATATTTTTATTTTTTTAGAATGTAGGTAATTATTGTCTCAATAAAACTAGTTTAAAAATCTTGCCCTCGCGCTATCCTTGCCTCAATATTTTTAGCAGTATCCAGCCAAGCAGTGCTCTGTAGTGGCTGCTAATGGTTGTTCAAGTATTTTTAGTTACAAACGATCAATATTGAACATTTCGAATAAACTAGCAATCATTATGCTATTTGTACAGTCGGTTATAGCACATAAGGTAACAGGTGTACTCCAAAAGAACTGAATTATTTTGATTCCCAGTTAATACATAATCAAAACTTAAACTTATTCTCATAAAAGAAGTAATTTTCTACTAAAACATATTCATGTCAAGAAAAAAAAATAGCTAAGGACAAAAATAATTCAGTTCTTTTGGAGTACCCCTGGTACCTTATGTGCTATAACCGACTGTACATATTCAATCCAGGCATTTATCTGAATATCTAACAGACACCCACCTATTATTCCGTCTTTACGTAATATTTATACGTATCTATCTTACTGGTTACCTAGTTGCTAGTAGGTATACTATCAAAGAGACCAATCACTTTTTGTCCTTACTGTAGTATCTTCCTCGCAAACTTTATTTTTAAAATTAATGAAGTTAGGCTACTGTATTTCTATTTAGGCTGTGCCAATTCCAGAAGAATAATGTGATTTGATACGGGTTGGCGAATAGTACAACACAATGGAGTACTGGAAAGGCTAGCCGTTAGTGGAGTATTAAATAAGCCTCGTTTGATGTTCCTTTGCCGTCTTTGTTCTTAAAAGGAGTAGAAAATCGACACAAGACACGACAGTGCACCTTAATAGGATTCATTCTTTCGACTCTTTGTTTTGAAAAGAAGTCTGCATAGCATAAAAACCTTCGTACAGCACATCATTACTGCTAAGTATAGGAATATTTCAGGAATATTTAAAAGAAAATTTCTAAACGTAGTAACTATTGTGGTATGGTACCTAATAGACATGCATTTTCCAACTCTTCAGCAGTAATCTTGGCAGCCTATAGCTAGAATGAACTGGTTTTAGTGTAGGCACTTTTAATATTCTAATGATGTACCTTTTATTCCCAGGTGTACATAGTAGGGCACGCGGCCCCCGGGTCGGACTCGCGGCTGGCGTACGACGCGTACTCCGCCGATGCTAACGCCAAGTTCCTGAACATGGTGCGCAAGCATGCGCGCATCATCGCCGGACAGTTCTACGGGCATCTACACGCTGATACCTTCCGGGTCTTTTATGATAATGGTAAGCGTTTCTTTTTGAAACTACAATTGGCTAGCCACAGATAACAAAAAAACATGTTTCATCTTCTTCTTCTTTTCGAATGGTACACCGAGTCGTCCAACAACCCGATGAACCCTGGTGTCAGAGCTTTTCATATTTAATAAATACGCTGTTATTCAAAAAGCGAATAGCGAGTGCATTGTATAATTGTGCAATAGTGTCTTGTCTTTTTTGCAGGCCGGTTTGAACAATAAGAATAACATTATTTTGGTCTTCCAATTTATTGCAAAGTTCATGTTACAATAAAGAGAATTCATTAAAATAGAAGTTCTAATTACTTTTTACTCGCGTTAGCCAAGTCGCTGACGCGCTGGATCGTGAATCCGCGGGAGGTAAGTTATCTCGGATAACTACTCAAAAAGCAAACATAAATCTCAGGAAGCAGTTGCTAAAAGCGAAATATTTCTTGGAACCCGACGTCATATTTCACAAAGTTTGGGATTTTGGACCGCTATTTGAGATTCAAGAAATATAAACTTTTAATGGAACCGTCTGTCTGTGAATCTTTTTACAGGAAGATTCGCACCTTATGTGCCCACTGACTTTTTTGCACAAAAATACGACATTTTCAATGTACTTAAGTTATGTATCTCATCAAGGAAATTATATAAAGCATGTATATACGCCGAGCTATTCAATTTCAGAAGCCTTTTTAGAGTGGTTTTTACCTTAAAAATGTCTTTGCTACCATCTTAGCTTGATTACAATTGAGGTATCCTTTGTAAGGAGATCTTAGAGTTTTTTTACAAAATCAGGTCAAGTGAGGGTCAAGTTGTTACAACAAGATTGTAATTTTGTCTTGGACGCACTCCTTTTCCCTCTTAATGATATTGACAAAGCATTGTTCAACAAATAACGAATAACAAATTTCTCACTGGAAATTTAATGAAACAGTTAATGGTTGCTAGTCTTTAGCCAAATTACCGCTGTATGGGTCATTATGTTAGGCAAAATGTCCAATTGATGATAAAATGAATAGTCCTCATTAATTACTGTCCCGTATTTATGAGACTCAGTGACGGTAAAATTAGGTGACTGACTAATTACTATTTATCCAAGTACGATACTATTGTGATCTTTTAATTTGAATGAATGAATGAAATTACTAATCAGTACAGTATACTTTAAACTAAAACATAGCCGCACAAAACCAAATTCCAGGTTTGACTGTGGGATCGTCAAGTGTCTAGTAAATTAATATATACCTAGGTATTTTAATCAATACCTTGTTATGTTAGGTACAATATAAATGTTATTATCATTTGACAAGCTAATTAACAAATACTTTTTAAGTTTCCATGCAAATCTGTTTTTATTACACGACTGCCCAACCAAAAAAGTAGTGTAATGTTTTTAGAGTTTATGTATGTAAGTATTTTTATTTGGGAAATTCTTAAAAAGGACTGAAACTCGTTAACCACTGAACAGATAGGAATAGTATCGGAAGAAACCTTACATTTCCCGAGTGTCAAAGGCTAGGTTTCATCTCAGAAAGCAGTCGTGTTATTAAATATTTTAAGTTACTATCATGCTTGTAAGTTTCTTGTCTTGAGGACGGTAGATTTAATGTTATAGAAAAGGGTTCCGTTGTTTTGCGGATTAAAATTGGAACTTTTAACGGTTAGAATTAAGGAATACGCGATTGACTAGCTTATTTTTTCAAAAATAAAATGCTGGAGTTTATGTTACGTTATAAATAAATATAAGTGAGATAATTTAGGTTACTAATATGTATCTGTAAAAACTTACTTGTGACTTACTTGTTACAAATAAATAACAATTAAGTCGCATAAACCTACGTTATAAGTGACATTTGTTCGTTAAATAATAAAATAAGTGACATTTGGAAAAATATACAATATCATTGAAAACACTTTAAAAGGGTTTTGTAAGGCCTGTTTTTGCCGTTTGATGTCGGCTTAGAATAGCTAGAATTTGACGTGTGATGTCAGAATAGCATCACCCCATTTTTCTCTTGTGGGTATTGTAAAACGCGACTAAAGGACTCGAGGGTATTAGGCGTGTTGCTATTTTAGGCGTTGTGCTGAAAACTTGGCACTATCTGGCGATATACAATTTTCTCAATGACCCCCGAATGTTTGTAAGCTGTTAATTTTTTACGACCGTTTACGCTCTGTCTTTCCCTCAAATAATGTAGACTTTATGTTTAAGGCCTGAATGTCTGAAACCTTTATTAATGTGTTGTGTTTATGCAGATCGGCCGGTGTCGTGGGCGCTGCTGGCCCCGTCGATGAGTCCTCACAGAACGCCATCGGGCTCCTCCAACCCCGGCCTGCGACTGTACAAGTTTGACATCAACAGTGGAAAGGTACGTCTCCATGAAAATATATTTATTTGTAGACGATGTATGCCCTTTCGATGAGTCCTCACAGAATGCCGTCGGGCTCCTCCAACCCCGGACTACGACTGTACAAGTTTGACATCAACAGTGGAAAGGTACGTCTCCATGAAAATATATTTATTTGTAGACGATGTATGCCCTTTCGATGAGTCCTCACAGAATGCCATCAGGGTCCTCAAACCCCGGACTACGACTGTACAAGTTTGACATCAACAGTGGAAAGGTACGTCTCTATGAAAATATCTCTAGTTGTAGACGATGCAAGCTCTTTCAAAGAACCCTCACAGAACGCCATCAGGGTCCTCCAACCCCGGCCTGCGACTGTACAAGTTTGACATCAACAGTGGAAAGGTATGTCTTCACGAAAATATATCAAGTTTTAGACGGTGCTAGCCCTTTCGATGAGCCTTCACAGAATGCCATCGGGCTCCTCCAACCCTTGCCTGCGACTGTACAAGTTTGACATCAACAGTGGAAAGGTACGTCTCCATGAAAATATCTCTAGTTTTAGACGGTACGGTCGATGAACCCTCACAGAACGCCATCAGGGTCCTCCAACCCCGGACTACGACTGTACAAGTTTGACATCAACAGTGGAAAGGTACGTCCATGAAAATATATCAAGTTGTAGATGATGCAAGCCCTTTTGATGAGCCCTCACAGAATGCCATCGGGGTCATCCAACCCCGGTCTACGACTGTACAAGTTTGACATCAACAGTGGAAAGGTACGTCCATGAAAATATATCAAGTTGTAGATGATGCAAGCCCTTTTGATGAGCCCTCACAGAATGCCATCGGGGTCATCCAACCCCGGTCTACGACTGTACAAGTTTGACATCAAAAGTGGAAAGGTACGTTTCTATGAAAATATCTCTAGTTTAAGACGGTGCAAGCACTTTCCATGAGCCTTCATAGAACGCCGTCGGAGTATGAATGCTTCTAACTTTATGGTTGGTCACATAAACGCGTTTTACCCCTCCATTGAGGCCGTGCCAAGTTATATAGGTAGTTTACGTAGTTTAAATAATTTGTATACGTAAAGTAATTTTTCGAGATTTTCTCATCTTACTAATTTTACATACACTTATCATGCCTTGTTCCCTTGTGGGGTAGGCAGAGCGTAGCCGTACAACTACGATCGCTATCGCCACGTCTCAAGTCGCCACGTTTGGATAATAAAAAAAATACCGAGTAACTAAACTATGAAGATATATTATTAAATATATTTTTGACCGGTATGAAGCCATCAGCAACTCCTGAATCAAAGTTGGTGAGTAAGTAGTTGAATGTATTGAACGAAAAGTTTCCAAGTTTCCATGGCTTCTTGATTTTTTTTACTTTTGCCATGGACAAAATACACATACTTCTACGATCACCCAACATACATACATATATCACGCCTATATCCTGTGCGGGGTAAGCAGAGCGTAAATGTTCGTAAAAACAGGCATTTACGCCACGTCTGACAAACGAGGTTCGTTCAGATAATTGTGCTTCAACGATTAGGCCAATATTCACAAAACTAAACAAATTTTTTGGAGATTTAATTCAAGATATTTTCTGGGATTTTTGGCAATTGAAATAATAAATAAAATATTGATAAGTTTTTTAACACCGACTATGTTTTAATTTCAATTCTGAATTGCAAGTTGATATCACACAAGTAGGGATATGCCCAATTAGCGTCTCTGTTAATTTATCATCGCGATTGCCAAATTATTTCATTGCATAATGCAAACGCATTTGCATACCGCAATGCAATTCGTAACAATCAATCAATAGCTACGTATTGTCTATTGATTAATCGCAACTGTCAACATTATGATACATCACCTGTAGCAATAAAATATTATAATAACATGACAAGTAAAATAAGAAGAATTTTTTTCCGTTTTCCACCACGAGAAAGATTTTCCGCCTTTTTTTATTTATTTAACTTTATGCACAATGCACACGGGCGGACTTCTACCCAGTCTTCTTTAGGGCATGTGGAAAGGGTCAAGGCAGGTGCATTAAACATTTAAAAAAATAGAAAGAAAGGATCAAATGTATAATATAGCTCAGTAACATACGTATATTAACAATAACAGCAAACAATAAATACGACAAATATTTATATATGAGAAACGTATATGTCATAGTTATTACTCGGTCGTTCTTTGACGGTGATAGACACGACTAATATGTTTCATGAGGATTTTTGTTTTATTTTGTAATTAACCAAGCATTTTCTGTTTGATTTGGTTGTGTTTTTCCTAAACTTTTAGTTATAGATTTATGCCCAATGTGTGTTGTGTGCTACAACAAAATGGTGTCGTGTTTCATTGTAAATGCTTATTTCAGCTTACTCTATTGTCTACAGGTGAAAACCTATTATTGGCTTTCTGTTTTTATTGTTTTTATGTATGTTATGTCAACAGCTGTTGGTTTTCCAAAATAAATAAAATAAAATAAAATAAATAAAATATACGTTTCTCATATATAAATATACATATATATCTATAATACACCAATATACGCGTCGTCGTTCAATATGCCCGTGATATAAGGACCTGGACCCACAGCGATTTTTATTCGCTTTTATTCGTTTTCCTGAAAAGTGACCCACTTTCATTCGCGCTGCGCCAGTTAGAAACAGCCAATAGTTTAGCGCTCAATGGTTTTTTGACAGAGAAACTATTGTATTGAAATACCATTAAAATGTCTTATTCATATTGTTTACTAGATAAGGTATGTATCTTAATTATTGTATAAAAAATTGGCAATAACTTTATAAGTTATAAAGTTATTGCCAATTTTGTCGATCTACAGTTATAAATTATCACTGTAGATTGACACAATGTTTCAATTAAGTAGTCGTTAATTTGTTTATGTTTCTATGAAGTAAAATTTGACAAATTATGTAACTATTTGTATGTGTTAGATCGTCGATAATATCATTTCTTTTTTCAAAATGGTTTAGTTGTGATAGCCGTCTGGTGCCGGCAGAGTAGAATAGCACCACCCCATCTCTTCCCGTGGGGGTTGTAAGAAGCGACCGAGGGATAAATCCGACCCAACACAACGGTCACTCCACAATTAAACCCGGAACGGGGTCTCCGTCAGGCGCGTGTGACAGAGATCTACCGCGCGGCAGACTCCTGCAGCCGACCTGGCTCCGCACGTATCGACTAGTCGTTCCTGCGGATCCAGCCAGGAAGGCCGAGAGGGTGGCGCAGGTCCTGGGCAGCCCTGCGTTTTCCATAATTGCGTCCCAGGCAACGCAGTGTCTCAGACACTGATTAAATCATCTGTCACAGACGTGTGAGGCCAATGATGATTAGTTGTGACTGTTTGAATAAAACTGGTTTAAAATCTTCACCCCATTTCTTTCCCGTGGGAGTCGTAATAGGCGAGCGACTAAGGGACTCGAGGGTATGCATTGCAATTTTAGGCGATGGGCTGACTACCTGTCACTATGGCGATACACAATTTTCCGAATAACCCTCAAATATTTGTCAGACGTGGCGTAAATTGGCGTGGCCCGTTTTTTGAGGTCGTTTACGTGATATGTGTATGTTATTATGTATGTATATTATTATTTTCAGGAATAATAACTGAAGACCTTATTGATAGCTGATGTGAATACATCAAACTTTTACGTAGGATAATTGCATGTCAAATTTGGCATATCATTTTAATGAAGTATATTACAGACTCAGCCACTTCTATTTCATATTGTTTTCAAATTTGATTGTGCACGTTATGAGGCTCGATACAGGTAGAGCGACCGCGCAACCTCGACTCAGCCGCTTTTCGCCAGTTTCTATCAAACTGTATGCAACGATTCATGTGCGGCGACGCGCGCGCGCTGCCGACTGTCGACTCGGTCGCCGCGCCTCGCCGCCATTGCAAGTTTCTATGCACTCAGTAGCAACGGTTCATGTGGAGCGGACGCGTCGCTGCGCGGAATAGTGTGACAATATGTTCGATACCGAACTCTTCATTAGTTTAATCGAAGAGAGAATGAATGAAAGTATATTACCTACATCTGTACATACATACCTACATAAGTATTAATTTACTTGTAATTTATTTGTTTGAAGTGTAATTTTATTTTAGATTAACGAAATCCTTTTATTATAATATTTATAATATACCTACCTAATTAACTTAGAAAATTACAACAAAATGTTTAAAATGGTATCAAAATCGGTCGTAATTTGTATAAACAATAAAAACAAACAAATTATCAATAGCAAAATACATGTATTTTATTTATCTAACATCTCATATGTAGTCCCACATTTGTCCTGAACTTGTCCCGAAACTGTGGAGAACGCGCGTGCGGCGGACGGCGGCGCGGGCGCTCCACATAAATCGTTCTGCGGCCCGGTCGCGGCCGCCAAAATTTGCTGCCGGGTCGCTGCTGCGCGGCCGCTTCACCTGTATAGACCCTAAACGCTGAAAACATAGGTACTTACAATACAATACACAATTCAATACACTTTATTTGTACAAAACACAACAAAACAAACAGATACCAAAAAGGAAAAAAGTTCGGTACAATTTAGGCGGCCTTATTGCTGAGGTAGCAATTTCTACCAGGAAACCTTTGGGTGAAAAAAGAAAGAGTATGTATGGTTGAGCGGGATAGTGCATAGGTACATCTACATATACTATAAACTATTTTACATACTTATGCATATTATAAGTACATTAATTATTTTAAATAAACTAATATACTTATACTAAAATGATAAACTAATATATAATTAATACTTATCGGTATTTCGGTATACATTTTAATAACTATTGATTAGAACTCCACCTCTTTCCCAACTCGCCTCAATATTAATATAACCATCCTTTCACAGGTATTGGATTACACCCAGTACTTCCTGGACTTAGCCACGGCCAATCGGGCGGGGGGCCCTGGCCTCGCTCTGGGGGGTCCGGAATGGGCCCCCGAGTACAACCTCACTCAGTACTACAGTCTGCACGACGTGTCGGCGTACTCTCTGCACAATCTGGCCGACAAGCTGCGCTTCGGGATGCCGCATGAAACGATCACGTTTCACAAGTACGTACTCGTGTCGGTCCCGGTTGCTGTCTATGATTACTTAGACGGCAGTCGTAACACAACCATGTCAGAGGCCTATTGGTAGTAGGCGGTTGAAAAACTCTGACACCAGGGTTCATCGGTCGTTGGGCGACTCGGTGTCCCACACGAAAAAGAAAGAAGTACGTATTGTTGTAGAGTAGTACATATGCTAGCTAGTTTTACATTGAGGCTTTGTAATGGACAAACCAACCACACCCGGTAAATATTTTTGGTCACGTCACGAACAGACGTAACTGTCCTCAGCAGTCTTCAGATTGGCAGTGATTTAGAGAAATCGATATACCAAATTATGTCAAACTCTGGTGGGTATTGGCTGAAATTATTTGACAGTTCGCGTTTTGTTATTATTTTCTTTCGTTTGAATGCTATTTGATTCTTGCAGAAACGAAACGCAAATTCGCTGGCAACACTCAAAATGGCGATGCCCTTTATTTGCGCGCAGTTAGCTATCGACTGTAAGATAGACTGGAGTGACATTAGAGGCGTTGTAGTGCGTTCTCACAATTCATTGTTAGCTGCGTTCGTGATGGAGTAACGGAATTCAAATGGGCTATGGAGTAAACAACTTTGACAGTTCCGGTTGGTCTGTCGTTCGATGTGGTCGTTTTGAAGTTAGGTTTTGAATCTGGTAGAATCTTTGGAATCTTGGAGCGTTTGGAGAAACTGTGGTCGTCTAGCGATGGCGGAGCCCTAGATTCGTATTGCCAGGGGAATATTTGTGGAGATCATGAAGTGTGTGTTGGTTATTATCGTATTTCCCCGAGGTTGTAGCTGAGGTTGGTGAAATGCAGAGATTGAACGAGGTTGGTGACAGTTGCTGCTGTGGTCTCTTTGTAATCCTGCGGGTAGTGGATTTCAATGGTGTTCGGTGTTGAGTCAATCGGTATCTTTGGTGTTGTGAAGACACGTTGACGTAGATCGGCGTGTGTCTACGATTCTTAGGTTGGTTCGGTAGACAGGTCGGTTGTAGTACGGTTACACCGTGCCTGACGATGGCCTGCCAGGTCGAAACAGCCTCACCGTGGGAATTAACTGCGTAATGGTATCAACGTTGTGGCTTATCCTTTCAGTGGTTGGAGATAGCATTTGACGATGCAGTATTCTACAGGGTTCGTTGATTATACGCCCACCACGTGTTGTTCTGTATCCTGACGTAAGGTTATACTTCCTTAGTGTTATTTCATATCCTGACGTAAGTTTGATTATGATGTGATTTTTAGTATCATTCAGACTTGCTGGTTGATTAGTTTTGGGGTTTATTCTTTATTGTTTTCTACAGTGAACCAGATGCAGTGTCATCCTGATTTATCGGCA
The DNA here is from genome assembly GCA_027580185.1 of Tuta absoluta. Taxonomy (NCBI): domain Eukaryota; kingdom Metazoa; phylum Arthropoda; class Insecta; order Lepidoptera; family Gelechiidae; genus Tuta; species Tuta absoluta. The sequence continues at coordinate 6,693,216 of JAQAHW010000004.1, forward strand.
TCCTGATGTTCACGGCGTGTGCCTGTATGTGACCAGGCTCCTCTCTTTTCAATGTGTTCTCTTCTTCTCTCTTTTTCTTCCTTTTTCGACACATATATTACGCCTGCGGGGTAGGCAGAGACTAGAGGGTCACTCAGAAAATTGTGTATCTCTATAGTGAGCTCTAAGGATCAGATGTTTTCAACCCACGGCCTTAAATTGCAATTCTCAAGTTAGTCACCTCTTACGACACCCACTTAAAAGTAATTGGGTAAGGCTATTTAAAGCTGACATCACATGAAATTTTATTACAATACAACAAATACAGGTATACATATTACGCGTCGTTAAACCCGATTAGGTTTGTCAACAAAACAGCACTTCACGACATTAGTATTTCCACGGAGGAATAGTATATTACAATTATAAACAAAATACAAGACATAAAATTTGATCTCCCTACCCTCTGATACATCAAAAAATTACATCGACTCGATTACTTTGGTAGAGCCTAACTGAGTACTACTGAAATCTGTTACGTCTCGTTGTGACATGATGCCACCAACAATATGGTATGCACGACCTGTCGTTCAATCCGCTCCTATGTCTGCTAGAGCGTCGGTAAGCCGTGTGAAACTATTATTATGTTTCACAAGTACGTAGGTACAGTACTGTTCTTAGAAAGTAGAGCTTAAGTAGGTAAAGAATAAGAATTATACCGTTTGGTAGTAGTTATAGTAGTTATATTTGTTATTGTACTGCACCTTCTTCAGCTCTAAAAATCCTAGGTTCGATTACCGATGTTTAATAAAACTTATCCTGGGTGTGTTCTTGTAAGATAGCCCCACCACAGCACCATCAGCAGCCACAACAGTCCACTGCTGGACATGGGCCTCCTTAAATTGGGTAGTATTTGCCATACTCTTCACGCTTGGCGGAGGATTGGCGAGCGCAGTTCAAAATGTTATACATGTATACAGAAAAAGCTGCTGCCCATTCCCCGTATTCATCCCTTAGTCACGACACCCACGATTAGAAATGGGGTGTTGCTATTCTACAACCGGCAGCACACGGCCATGGCACCCCATTACAGGAAATCATTTTGACATTATTGTTGAACCCTGAAACATAAATGAAGGCTATTCTCATCTCAACGTAAATAGTAAACTAGTCTTATTGTGATCCAATTCACCCTGTCCTGTGCGTCTCAGTTGATAAGGAGAAGCCCTTCATTCAAATTGAAGTCTAGAGCTGTCTAAAGTCTAGACTGAATACAATAGCACTCGGTGCTATACAATTTTCCTTCGTCATTTATAATGGTTACTACAAGGTAAGATTAAACAAAAGCATAGTACCTAGTATGAGGCGGTTTCACATTGGCACTAATGTCCACCGGTTTTTTTTTGTGAATGAAAGTGTTTGTGATGAGCATGATTTTTGTTAATCAGGTACTTAATGTTCTATCACCAGACCTTGTGTTACCTAATATCACTACATAGTATAAAATAAAGTCACTATCTATGTCACGGGCGGTGTCATATTGACTTGTGATAAAAGATTTTTAAAACAACGCAACGGATTTAGATACGATTTTTAATAGATAAAATTATTCAAGAGGGAGATTTTAAGGTACCTTTTACCAAGTGAAAAAATCTAATTCCTATTTAAAAACGAGTAGCGTAATAAAAGTAAAAGTTGTTTATGATAATGACGACAAAAAAATTCCATTGTATATTTAAATTGTTTATTTCCGGAACTATGCGTGATTATATATCTGTGCGGAAAGAAAATAGGCGTGGGTAAAAAGTGAATAAATCATTTTTCATGGGTTGCTATGACATTTCTCATACTAAGGCACAGAGGCGCACTCAATTTTCACGCCTATTCTTTTCCCACACAGACTCTTTTAAGCGCTTTATATCATTACATACATACATAAATCACGCCTATATCCCTAACGGGGTAGGCAGAGAGTTAATGGCCGTTCAACGGATACTAACACCACGTCTGACAAAAGTTTGAGGGTCAATCAGATTACTGTGTTTCACTATAGTGACAGGTTGTCAGCCCGTCGCCTAAAATTGCAATACACACCCTCGAGTCCATTGACTGAAGGTAATTAGTTTCTAATGCTTGGTTGCAAATACTTCATAACAACATGGATTACCTATTACTACACGAGATTCCCTCTCGTAAGTCCATAAGCTTCTCCTACTATTATGTTATGAATCAAGCCACTCATTGTCAAAAGCACTTGATAGCTTTGTAATTCACTGACAAAGCCCTCAGGAATTCAATAGGCCCTTGAATAGAAAACAACGACGATCGCTCACTGAACTGAATCGAATCAGATATATTTTTGCCCTCAGCTGTACGACTAGACACTTGTGATATTGAACGTGTTATTATTGTTACAGACACATTCTATTTATAATTGTTATAGTACAATAAATGTGTGTAGTCTTAGGGCAAGTAGTTAGTTATGACTTATTCTTGTACTGCGGCCTTTTCAAATTTTGAATTAGTTCATGAATCTGCTGACTAGGTTTAGGATAATAATATGATTCAGTCTGAAACGTAATAAATAAATAAAAATAAATAAATAAAAAGATCTTTTTTTACCAACAAACAAATTGTACAAACAAAAGCTTAAAAATAATAATAATTAATGTTGGTAAAAGGGAGAACAGCTCAGCATTTCTGCTGTTTTTCAGTGTCATCCCACTTTTTTCGGCCGCTGGGCCCAGTTTACAATATAAATAATAATTGTATAAAATAAAAGTAAAAATTTGCACTCTAAAAACAAATTAATTAAAAAACAACACAAAGATAAACAAAAAATAAATAAAAAATCAAAAGACAACGAACACAACTACTCCCAGTTACTCTCCTGCTTTTGTATGTAATAGTAGTGTAAGCAACTGTCATATAATGCCTAATTATTATGCAGTTACATACACTATTGTATCTACATTCTACAAAAAAAAAAACAATTAATCAATTATTACACTAACAAGGATTAATCATCTTGTATGTAAAAATTGGGGATCGATAAGCTTCTGTTACTGAACAAGGTCAGTCATTAATAACATTACTAGCTCAAAAAAGCTTCGCACCACACTTTTCTAAACCTACGCCGTGTGGTGGCGCGGAAATGGCCTTTTCACTTTTAACTTTCATAATAAAATATGAGAAAAGTACTATAAACAACTAAAATAACAAAAAAGCAACTTAGCACACAACACGGTACGGGTGGCAGGCCGAAAAATTGCGGCAAATTTGAGTATTGGCACAAAACAAATAGTTTCATTTCTCTATTTCATTGTAAGGCACAAACATCCTTACTCGTTATGTTTCAGCGTTCGAGAAGAAAAAATATTTCTATAGGCAGAAAGCATAAAGCAGGTCTATATCTACTCCGCTCGTAACAGCACACATGTGTCCTTGAAGTATAATACAAATCTATTGTTGCAAAATTCGACCAGAGCGAAGAGGATATACAAATGTTTTCTAATTTGTAATCCTAACATTATGAAACGAGTGTAGAAAAACACTAAACAGACCAATCTCATGGTACAATAAAAACTGCTGGCGGAAGTCCAATTGCATTTCGGAAATTGTCAAATGTTTTGAATACCTATAATGTGGGTGGATAATATCAGCCGTTATTATTTATTTATTTATTGTTGATTGGTTTATCAACATCTTCCATATAAAATTATTAAAAAAATTCTTGACCAAATTATTTAATTTGCATCGCAGGTGGAATCCGACCTTTATGCAATACAATTACGCCCAGGGCCTTTGGATTATAAGAAACCATAAGCTACGTAGGCTTTCAAAGGTTCACACACATACACATATATCATGCCTCTAATCCCTTACGGGACAGGCAGAGCGTAAACGGCAGCAAAAAAAAAACTGACATTTACGTCACGTCTGACAAACATTAGAGGGTCATACGGAAAATTGTGTATTCAAAATTGCCATAGTGACAAGTTGTCAACCCATCGCCTTAAATTGCAATACACACCCTCGAGTCCCTTAGTCGCCTCTTACGACTCCCGCGGGAAAGAAATGAGGTTATGCTATTCTAAGCCGGCACACACACGGTAAAAAAGTTCAAAGGTTCACACCGATTCATTATTGCAGGTACCTCCGAGCGTACAACGTGAAACACGACACGTCGGAGTCGTGTGACGGTGCGTGCTCCCATCAACACTTCTGCGCGATCACGTGTCTGGAACACGTGGCGTACAGGCAATGCGTGGAGGCCGCCGCCAGTGCCCTCGCGGCCGCCGGCAAAGCCAACCTGCTTATTCCTCCGCCTTTGACCAAACTAGGTGTCCCTTTCCTACTGCTCCTTATAACATCACATGTAACTTAGATCGAAGGTATGTTTTGATATGTTGTAAATACCTAGGTATTTTAAATACAAATCGTTAAACACCTATAGTTGTATTTAAATTAAGTTAAATCTTTGGAATGTGTACTTTGGTTTCGTTTGTTGTTTCACAATTTTCAAAATAGTTCCAGCTTTGTAGAACAGCAGGTAGTATTATCAAGGAAAACAATAGTAAGGGAACCTGTATTATAATATAACAATGGAGTATTATTTTGATCTGCTTTAGGTTCGTTTTATATAATAATTATAATATATACCTACAGTCTGTGTTTGGATATATTACAGGTTATGAAATTAATAACTGCTTTTAGTATAAGTCTTGTACAAAATGTAATTATTTTGCCTAATTTATATAGATAACATAGTTTTTAGTAGGAACCTACATATTATAGGCCATAGTGACCCAAATATGCAAAAGACTTGTATTGACATTTGTGAACCTACCATTTACTGGGAGTAAGAAAAAGGGTACAAAAAAACGAAAAAGGTTCAAGATACTCACGGAACTGAACAACTTTCCCCATGGTACATAGGTACTTCTACTAGTAAATTAACCAGCTAACGCCAATTTTGTATGGGAGCTCAATTTTTTATAAATGTTTCGACAGGGAAAGTTTTTCAGTTTCATGAGTAGGTACCTCGAACTCTTTTTGGCTTGTTATACCCTTTTTGTTACTCCCTGTATTGGTTGTTTAGATTTTATATTAATTTGACTCCTAAAGATACTTTTCAAACGGACCTGTAATGTTTCGCTACCTTACAAAATACAAAAGTTTTGTTAGAGTATACTCAAAGTTATTTCGTGGTTTCTCTGGTTTCAGTTTTTAACAAACTTTCTTTTTTGAAGTTAATTGATAATATGTTGGCTTCTATTCAAACAAATGTGATTTTAAACTAAGCTTTGTCCGTAATTGTATAGAATTAGGAATAAATTGTACTCTTGTAAGAGTGAATAATGTAAAATTTGTATATAATTGATATTTTATAGGAATAGCTAATTATTGTAAATTGAGGAACAATTAGCTATAAGCTACGTAACGTAATTTGCTTCTTCATTTTGATAGGTATACGTAAATAAATAAAAATCCATTTCTTTGTAAAAACAATCATCAATACTTCATAAAAAATCTTTTTGGCCTTAATTCTATAAAAGATATAGTGTTTAATTTAGTGTTATGTTGTTTGTATTATTATAATTTAATATAAACAAAGTTGATGGAGAAATATTAATACGCATTTTGTAAGAAAAAAGCTTGCGTATTTTTATTGTTATACCTAGCAATTTCTTTTGTGATTTTATGTATTAGTGTTACCTATATATTTGTATAAGCTATTTATGTGTTACAGTACTTAAAACAAATGAATGTTATAATAAAAATCTTGTCATTTAAAATCAAATGTGTTTTTTTATCTTAAAACGTTCTATGCTAAACACGTGATACATATACATATATTGAACAAGCATAATACATAAAAAACACGACTGCTTTCTGAGATAAAGCCTAGCCTATAACACTCGGGATAATGTTGTGTGAGGATTCCTCCGATACATTTTCCATTCGAATCTGCTCAGTGGTTAACGAGTTGTAGTACTTTGAAAAATAGCACATTTATATATACATAAACTCTTAAAATATTGCACTCCTTTTTTTGGTAGGGCAGTCTAGTAAGAACGGGGATCGGGTTATATTGACAACTTGCGAAAATATCTGGCTGCTATATCTGAACAAATCAAAATTACATGACACACAGATGTGTAGTTATTAGAGATGGGCTGGTGACAAGAAACAACTTTCCCCAAGGAACATAAGTCGAAATACCAAAAAAAATGTCTTTTCATACAAAATTGCCAATCAGCTGACATGCGTAACTAACTATTGAAACTCAAAATATTATATCATATTTTTAATGTCCGTCCGATTAACGTGACGTGTCTGGAAGTGTAGCAAATAGAAGTGGCAGTGGGCTGGGCACATTCTGTTGTATAACCGACGGACGGTGGAGTAAGCGGGTTCTCGAGTGGAGGCCACGCCTCGGCAAGCGTAGAGTTGGACGACCTCCGGCCAGATGGACCGATGACTTAAAAAAGGCGGCTGGTAGCGACTGGATGGTGAAAACGAGAGATTGTGCTCTATGTGAGGGAGGCCTACGTCCAGAAGTGGACTGCAATAGCCTAATATATGTATATCTCTAAGCTTGGGAAAAGGTGTTCCCCAAGTTGTAAGTAAAATTTCACATTTTATATTCCACTTAAGCCCACGCCTAGTGTTTAGAGTCATTTAAAATATTCTGATCGACATGTACAGTCAAGCTCAGGCTGGATTAGACAATTTGGACTTTGAACCGTTCTTAAGCCGCGCGCAAAAGACTTACCTACATTGGCAGTTCGAGTGCCTCACCGTACGTTAGCTTGACTGTACATAGGGTTCAAACAAAATCCAGTGTCATTTGGAGGGAATTTATGTTTTTATAGATCTTGACATCTGATTGTAAATATAGTTCTAAAAGTAATGGATTTTGGTTGTAAATATTTTACCATTACCTTAAAGGTTAAATGGTTATACTCGTATCAGCAGCACATTATCCTACTCATTTAAGAGACACAGGTATACTGGTTATTCTTATTTAATATTTGTATTATTTTATTTATATTATATGATTTGAAAAACCAATAAAAATTTAACATTTAAATAGATAACTCGATATGCTTCTACCTATATCGGTAGAGTTCTGGATGTACCATAAAGTTTCAGTCTGTTGTGATGGAAGGTGGCGACAGAGCTGTCCATTCAATACTGCTGAACGTGACCTCGGCCGAGCTTCGGGGCTTAGTCACAGTAAATATACAATGTAAGGGACAGCCCTCTGAATATTAAAACATCTGAATTTGTCACTTATCAACTTTTTCCAAGGAACATAAGTCAGGTATCGATAAAAAAATCGACTTTCCATTATAAATCAGATAGCTAGATCAGATAACTAACTGCCTTTACAATGGGGAAGTCCACTTTTTCTGAAGTTTCCTGAAATATATTCCTTTGATAAAGTTGTTCCGCTTCATAGTTTGAATGCACCCTATAAGTATTTGGAGGGCAAAATTTTTCTATAATTATGTTTTCTGAAGCAGAAGCAAAACTTGACACAAATGGGCAGAAACTAACTCACACAGACGCAGGATCTCACTGAATCTCGCCGCTTGACAATCGGGGTCACCACACCAAGGAGCCTTCTGAAACCCGACTACATGACTTGAAAGGGTGCAATAATAGTATTTTGTGTTTGCTAGTGATGAAAGATATTTATATCGTCAAAAACCGAATGTGGCAACCTACGCATCAACTGACAGTAGGTAGTTCTCCTCAGAAACGAGACGAGTTTCGCTACTGCTTTATCCTAAACTAGGTCATATTTGAATACCAAATTTTAAAACTCTTCCCGTGTTAGGTATACAATTTTTGAAAACTTGCAAAATATTCAAGCTTTGCCATGCGTTACTGGCATTAAAATACACTTGCAAAATTGGCGGGCAAGGAATGAGCTGCGGTAGCCCAGATGGAAGACGCGTCGCCACTAGTAATGCGAAAGTCGAAGGTTCAAATCCTGCCCGCGCTTGAATATTTTGCAAGTTTAAAAAAAAAGTCATGTTTAGTCACTTTTTCATCTTGGCAGGGTGATTCTACTCATGATTGTGATCAATTAGTTAATATGTGGCCATCTTGAAATCGTGAAAACGGCTGTATTTTTCGAGATTTCGGAAATAACCCCATAGAAAAATTTGGTCATATTCAAAAGTAGAATCATCCTGCAAGTTTGTGTACTGACCAAAAAAAAAACAGTATGACATATACTGTGGTCTAGTCGCGTTGACAACTACCACCGTCGTCGACTACGTGTACATATAGGTATTTGTACCTTTACGAACTGCAGATAGTAATTATCAGATTTGGGTTGCTATGGAAGTTCAAAATAGATTTTTCATATTTCGAGCTATGTTTCTTGGGGACAGTTGCTCCTTATCACATATAGAGGTAGGTATCTGTACCTATAACATTAACAGCCACAACAGTCTACTGCTGGTCAAAGACTCCCCCTATTGGGGGTATTGCCATACTTCCCACGCTTGGTAGGCGGATTGGAGAGCGCAGTGCAAGATGTTGCATTCACAGGAAACGCTGCTGCCCATTCCCATTTATTTCTTAGTCGCTTTTTACGACACCCACTAGTAAAATTGGGATGATGCTATTTTAAGCCGGCACCACACGGCCTGTACCTATATAGATATAAATATAAGAGCTACAGGTAGAAAACGTATTCCAGTTCATCTCCAATAGGCACGGTGCCCATCATGCTGGCATCATTCCCTCTTTGGTTTGTCAGGTTGATGCGCTGGGTCAGGAAGCTGCCAGCCCTGGAGTCGCCGGAAGCCTCTTTGAGACACACTAAAAGGTCCTTGATAAACTTTGTTGCTTCAGGTCCCCAATTGTAGCTGAATTTGTTCTCATTTATAAGTATGGATAATATGTCTCTTAGGCTGCCCGCCCACGTCCTATAATCGGTGACCGATTTTTTGTTGGAGTAAAATGGAACGTATTGACTGCAATGGTGTAACGCCCACATCCTACAAATAGTCGGTCAGAAATAAAATCGGTGCATCCCGACCGATCCGATTGTCGGTGAAAAATGGAACACTCGGAAATGTATGCGTTAAAGCACACTACTCACCGACAGTCGGCCGTCCATGACGTGCTACTCCCTCGAAACCAACAGACAAAGTGACGGACGTGTGCTTTGAGTCGGTCACAAAATCGGTCTTATAAATCGGAGGAAAAATCTGCCCGATTATCGGTCCTAGAAAAAGTCTGACGTGGGCGGGCAGCCTAAATCATGCATCTTGAACTGCCGATAGTAATTACCTGCACATTAGGGTGTCCCTTATTTTTCCAAGTTCTTATTTTTTAACGCATACGCCCGCATATGTACCAATATTGTGTGAATAAAATTTCTATATTCACTAATTTAGCTTCTCTCTGCTACTACTTTAAAGCTGCTTTAACGATGATTGTTTGGAAATAAACATTGTTACGATTACCTGCGACATTGTAAAACTATTACAAAAAACAAGGTCATTTAGGTATTAATTTATAGCTATAGCAATACATATTTATATGGCACCTTATACATTACATACACTATTAAATTATATCAAAAAAGTTAGTTTTATAAAATAAAGACACATCCAGCATCCCAGAGTATTTGAAAACACGCATCGCACCGCTAATGAAACACGCTATTATTAAATCAGCTTAAAGTCTGTAAACATAGTACATTGTGTGTAGCATTTTGCTACACACTTTACACCGCCGTAGCACATGTGTCTACAGAAAATAATCGTAACATAAAAACCTTAAATCTTAGTTAAATTTTACAGGTTGCACAAAGAATTGTATTATTTATTTATATTACTCTATCCCAAGACATGGGTTGGCTGAAATCGGTCTGCTCTCTTAAAAGATAAGCTCGCCTTTGCAACAAAAATGGAAAATTTTGTCTGTGTAATTTTATGTAATAAAGAATATTTAAAAAGTATATTATTAAGTATACCTTATTCTTGTCTTCCAACACGACTTCTTGAGTGTCTCGAGGCGAACCTACCTAGGGAGGCGCACTGAACAAAAGTGCTTGTGACTTCCTTTTGAAACTTGATGCCGATCCGACTAATGCCATTCTCGTTACATTGGAGTCCCGGTATCGACTTTGTGCTTTACATAAATTTGAATAACAATGCCCCGCGTATGACGACATGATGTAATTCCATTGTGTTTTGTGCACAGCTTGTTTGTTAAAGTTGTTAATGTTAATGGGGGTGGTAAGGTTAGGGTGGTTCTGTCTGATTTTTATTTTAGTTGTTACGATAGTTGAACACGTCGCCTTCTTCTTGAAAATATTTAATGTAATTCGAAATTCCGCATGGTTTTGCAGTATTTTGCCGATGTCCGGTTATACACTAAGTATTTTAACATCACTACATAGTATAAAATAAAGTCGCTTCCCGTTTGGTGTCTCCTTATATCTTTAGAATTACCCAACGGATTTTGATGCGGTTTTTTTTATCTAGAGAGGAAGGTTTATAGGTATAATTTATTCCGATAAATTGTCACATTCCCATGGGAAAACGGGTAGCCAAATTGGTAGTAAACTTTTGACCCCCTTTTGACACCTTTAAAGATAAAATTTTCAAAAATGCTGAAACACGTATTTCATTATTTTAAGTAAGGAGTCTAATCAGAAATTTTGAAACAGATCACATTTAAAATAAAAAACTTTCATACAAACTCTTAACCCCCTTTTTACCCATTTAAAGATTAAAAATTCAAAAATGCTGAAACACGTGTTTATTTATTTTAAGTTATTAGTCTAATCACAAATTTTGAAACAGATCACATTCATTTAAAAAAACGAACTTTCATACAAACTTTTAACCCCATTTTGACCCTATTAAGGGTTAAAATTTCAAATATGCTGAAACACGTGTTTAATAATTTTAAGTCATAAGTCTAATCACTAAATTTTGAAACGATTACACTTAAGACAACGATTACACTTAAGACAACTTTCATAATTTTAACCCCCTTTTCATCCCTTGAAGGATTAAAAAAAACGGAATTGTATCTATAATAGTTGCTTTATTACATTTAAAAACTTCATGTCCAAGTTTTATCTCTCTAGCTTCAGTAATTTTGCATTTTATACTATAACGAAAACTGATAAAAATAATATTTTATTTCCATAACACAAACATAGATGTCGCTGTTAGTTTTTCAAACGCACTATAGTTATGTTTTTTCAAAAACTATAAGGTTGCATTTTATTTTGCTCCTTTTGCTGTTCGTGATGCGCGATATTATTTTCTTTACGATTACGATATCGTTCATCGAAAACGAAATTAAAGGTGTCGTTTTTGGTATTTGTTTGGGTCTTGGGTTCAAAATTGTTTGTCAAACTGATTTGTATTTGGGTTTAGAATCGATCCAAGTTGTGATGACGTGAAGTTTTACCATTAAAAAGGATGGTCAATAGTCAACATGGTCGTAGAGATTCTAAATGGTACAATGCTACCGCATGATGTTGTGCCAATTATTGGCGACGGCGCCTGCTTATTTCGAGCAATATCCTTTGTGTTGTATGACACCCAATTCATGGCTCGGGAGATGCACGAAAGTATTATTGCTTATGTTGTAGAGCACTGGAGCGAGTTTTCTATCCTATCACACGACGAAGATGGTAATAATTACGCTAATTTCTCTGAATATTTTGCGGAAGTTCCTACTGCATATTTATGGCGTTTTGTGTGAGTTAGTGGACGGTGCAAAAAAAATCCTTGCGTCTTTGAGGTTAAAAACAATGGAGAGTTGTATGCGAAATTCGTTGAAGATGGAAATTTCGTTCAAAGGCTGATAAAATTCCGGTTATTTTTAATCCCCCAAGGGATGAAAAAGGGGTTAAAAGTTTGTATTAAAGTTCGTTGTCTTAAGTGTGATCCGTTTCAAAATTAGTTGTTAGAGTTATACATAACTATGACTTAAAATAATTAAACGTGTTCAGCATTTTTGAAATTTTAATCCTTAAAGGTGTCAAAAGTTTACTACTAGTTGGGCTACCCGTTTTCCCATGGTAATGTGACAATTTCCCGGAATAAATTATGCTTATAAACCTTCTTCTCAAATTATTCTATCTAATAAAAAAACGCATCAGAATCCGTTGGGTAATTCTAAAGATATGAGGAGACACCAAACGGGAAGCGACTTACCTCTATGAGAGTGATTCAAGAGGAAGGTTTTTATGTACGATTTATGTCGGGAGAAGGTCTGTTTCCAGTGGGAAATCAGTTAGCAGCGGGTGAAACCGCTGGGCGGGCCGCTAGTATAATATAATTTTAATAATGTAATATTTTATTTAGTCTTACATTATTAAAGACATGTAATATTTTATTTAGTCTTTCGCCGTGTGATGCCGGCTTAGAATAGCATCACCCTATTTCTTACCCATGGGTGTCGTAAGAGCCGACTAAGGGACTCGAGGAATGTGTATTGCAATTTTAGGCGATGGGCTGACAACCTGTCACTATAGTGATACACAGTTATCTGATTGACCCTCAAGCTTTTGTCAGACGTGGTGTTAATAGCCGTTTTACGGCCGTTAACGCTCTGCCTACCCCGTAAGGGATATAGGCGTGATTTATGGGTGTGTGTGTGTGTGTGTGTTATTTAGTCTTACGCGGATGATCTCGCGACAAACCTACTACGGGTTGAACGGGATCCTTAGTTTGTTCAAGTATTCTCGATGTAATAAAAATTTATTAATTAAAAAAATAAACTCGAAATGGAGCTTAAAAAAGCCTATATAAAAAACAGTCACACGAGATGCTGGGTCACATCAACTTGCAGCTTTCAAGCTGTTAAAATCCGCAAAATCGTACGGAGCGTGTGCAGTCTTAGAATTTTTCTGTGGCAAATATCAAGGTATTTTTTGTGTCATAAATGAACGTTAGTTACCTTCAACTTTGGATTTCGGTTTCCGACCTGTGCTCGAAAACAGTTACTGGACCCAATTAAATACAGATTGTGGGCTTGATCATGGTACCAATAGTTGCAGTTGTTGTTGTTTGTTAATTAGATATTCAAATGAAATGTTACAGTGTAATTACAAAACAGACGTGGCTTAAGCTTTTTGACAGCGTCAAATCGTACAGTAAATTATCTTAAACACGGTTTAAAAGCGTGTCTAACTTGAACTTGAAAAAAATAATCACACACATCGCATCGCAAATTTATTAGAATATAACTGAGAAAGTCGCAGGTACAAATCCTGCCCGCGCTTGAAAATTTTGCAAGTTTTCAAAAATATTTCTTATCAACGAAATGTACCAAAGCTGTAGCTATGGGGAGTTTCCACATGTCCGAAGCAAACATTCCAACTAGCTGTTTGAGTACTCATTGGGCACCACCGATGTTTATGTAGCCCTGGACACAGGTATTTCTGAAACACAGGCCGCTTAATTGAACACCGATTTGTAAATATCAAACACACCACAATACATGATGACGTCACGACAAGTAGATACGAGTATTTAATGTACTAACAAATATTTACTTTGGCTATACTTTCTGTGGGATAAAAAAAAAAAACATTATTTAAATGAAACCGAATTAACTTGGTACTGGGATAGTTAACACCTTTTGCAGTATTTTGTTGTGCAGGGGTGCGTTCAATCGAAAATAAATAATATATCTTTCGTAGCTCTTTTATATTAAAAACTCCTTTCGTCGTCCATAAACATACCGTTCAGTGACGAGGGCACAGTAGCCATAAAGAGCATAGTAAGAAAGATATATTATTTATAGTCGATTGAACGTACCCCAGAATCAAAACCTATTTATTTTAAAAGTTAATTTGTTTGTATTATCTCAGCTTCGTCAGACTCAATCTTTGTCTTTTCTTTGTTTTTCAGACCATTTGTGATTTTTGAAAACTTGCAAAATTTCAAGCGCGGGCAGGATTTGAACCTGTGACTTTCGCCATTACGCCGCCTCTTCCATCTGGGCTACTGGGCACCGGCTCGTCCCTTGCCCGCGAATTTTGCAAGTGCATCCGATACCAATAACGTGTGGCACGGCTCCATCTACTGGGTTAGTTTTGTGACTAATACTACTGAATTATTCGGTGGGTATTACCGACTAATTCATTTTTTACAGATCGAATGTAGTCTAACCGACTAAAAACGCGATAAATTGAGTACCAAATTCTAAAACACTTCTCGTGTTAGGTAAAATGTTTTTTGGGCTGACAATCTGTCACTATGGCAATACACAATTTTCCGAATGACCCTCAAATATTTGTCATAGGTGGCGTTAATGTCCGTTTTTTGCGGCCGTTTACGCTCTGCCTACCCTGCAAGAGATTATAGGCGTGATATATGTGTATTCAAAGTTTTAATGGCAATATTTGCATTGTTTCAAAAACTGTATACCTAACACGGGAAGTGTTTTAAAATTTGGTATACTTATAAATTTGAGTTTTAGCTATGTAATTTAAGTCACTTTCTCACTCAAAAGTGCTTTATCCATCTTTTTACTTCTTCAATGCCCAGAACCGATAAACTATTGCAAAACATTAACTTAATAAGCTTCAATAATCCCAATTACGCCGTAACCCATTACGTTACTTCCCGCAATTACGCAGTAAAACCGATAAGTTGGCGGGGAATCCTATTCCATTCAACGAGAGTAGGAATACATACCTGCTCCGAGACGGCGCATTTATTCAGTAATTCGGCTGGCAACATCGTAAAAGCCAGATTAAATTGCTGGGGTCGTGACAGTAAAAATGTATGAGGACACAGGCACGAAACGTCTCGGGATGAGCAATTAGTTTAAAGAGATTACGGGTAAACGGCCAAGCTTTTTGTGTAGCCGAGAAAATAATATTAAATTGCCGTCGCGTATTCTAAGACGACGTAATCCTTACTAAATTGAAGCAGTTAGCAGATAAAGTATAATATTTTTGTATTTTATTTTCTTGTCTGATCAATTATGTCTTCAATTGAATTCAATAAATATGTTATTTTCCTTTCAAACAGATAATTATGCATGTTTCGTAATATTTTATGATATACGTGTTTAAAAAGCAGAATAGTAAAATTTAAGGTAAATATTAATTAATATTTTGATTGCCTGAAACATTTACGATTCTAAAAGAGAAAATGATAAAATCACAGTAGGTACCATATTGGAACCTCTTGCTTGATAGGCGGCTGTGCCCTATTGGGCACTATGCCAACTCTGCTACAATTGCACCTATGACTTCAACGATTCGAACAATATTGTATAGGCACATATTCACGTATGTCTTTGAGGAATACAAAATTTTATATTGTTTGGATCTCAATTATGAGAAGCCCAGTCTAAAGATTAACTAGATTATAAAATGACATCGAAGGTATTCCGCCAAATTAGTTGTCATAATTTGAAAGTTCCTTATCAGTGATCTGCACAATATTTTTTATCATTTGAACATTGACATTCTCGTAAGTAGGTATGGAGATCAATCTACTTATCCCTTTAAATTATGAACTTATACTTGTTTCCCATACAGTTTATAATAATAACAAATAAGTTGATAGTACAAGTAGCAAATTATGCTAGCCGCCTCCGTTTCCTTAAAAGTAAAATATAAAAAAAGAATTGAACCCACCATACTAATCAAGATTCCGTTGACGCAGAGTTTTGGTGTTTGTTCTTTTTTATATTAGTTGTCACCTGTACCTACACATCTTTGTACGTACACCTTTTTTATTTTAAATAAAATAACATGTCATTACATTTAAATCAAAACTTTCTAGTGAAGGCAGGATGATCCCGCCTGGATTTGGGTTGCTGGAATCGTTTTTTAACTATTCTTGGTAGATGCAGCCATACCACGCGTGCATTTAGATACAGATGCTTAATTTTGCAGATGATGGATGAGCTAAGTTAGCCCAGTTAGTTAGATCTTGGGTAATCCTGATAATGAAAGGAGCACGTTAAAATTCTGCCTGTGGTAAAAAAAGTGTAACGGCTACATAAAGCATTGTGATTCCAAGAAACTCTTTTATTCGCTAAAATAACCTGACGACAATAAAAGTTTGCATATCAAATAACAAGTTTACCTACAGGAAAATAATGACTCCAAAAATGACATTGTAGCGGGAAGAAGATGATGAAGCGAGGAGCTCCGTATCGGGGTCATCTTACTTGATGGGTGGCGGCAACGAGCGGCCTGTGCCCCATTGGGCGCCGTGCCAGACTTGCGAACATACACCTTCTACTACAATTACACTGTAACCATCTTTTTTCCCAATAAATTGCAAAGAAAGTGTATTACATAAATTGTGTTACCGAAATCGGTGCAAGAATGAGATATGATAAACTGACAAGCGCAATAATGTCGGAAATATCGCGGCTATTTTGCCAGATCGTCTACGCTACATTGGATTAATGCCAAGTGCCAACCCTGCTAGAGTACATTGTATCTTCGAATTGAAGACGGATCTGGCACAGTGGCTGTGAATCTGCCTACAGCTAAAGATCCCGGGTACGATTCCTGGCTGGGGTAGAGTACGGTTCTGGGTATTCTTTGTGCACTTTTCTTAGTATGTCTTGAATATCAATAGTCAAATAGAACATTTATTTGAAAATGTTATAGCATTTCTAACGCTTTCTGAAAAAGTCGCGTTACCCAGTGGATCTTGAAGTAGCATCAAGTGTACCTAAAAACGAGTAGTTCCATGAGGACTACCATTCCAAGACCCATGATGACTTTATTTTAAATTCAATATCGGAGTTTTGATTTGATATTGAAAACAGCGTGTTAATCAAGATTCAGTGATAAAAGTGCGAATAAGGCGGTCAACACGCCATAGCCATATTTGTATGAAAATACGATCAGAAAATTAACAATTTCCTTTCGTTTCACAGACGCATGCGTTGCGACGCAAAATTCGCAGGGTCAATTACTCGCATTTTATATTTTGAGCATCCACTTTTCTGTCTATATTAACTATCTACAGTGAGTAATTTAATTAGGTACCTTTTATTGCACACGACGCTTTTTTTGTATAGTGCTAGCTGAATGGTTTCCTCAAGCCACGTCATATATATTTTTTATAGAAAGTAAAAGTAACAATTGAAGGAAAAGGCTTAGAAACTAGGAAAAACTATTATCACAACTTAGACTAAATAAATAAATAATTAACCGACTAACTAAATTAGCCTTTTATGAACAATATTTATTTTGTTCTGGACTACTTTTATACATACACACATATCACGCCTATAGCCCCTTGCGGGGTAGGCAGAGCATAAATGGCCGTGAAACTCGGTTATTTACGCCACATCTGACAAAAGTTCGAGGGTTCGAATCAGATAACTGTGTATAACTATAATGACAGGTTGTCCCCCCATCGCCTAAAATTGCAATACTCACCCTCGAGTCCCTTAGTCGCTTCTTACGACACCCACGGGCAAGAAATGCGGTGATGCTACTCCAAGCCGGCATCTCACGGGAACTACTTTTATCCTAAGGGTTATTTCCAGAATCACGTAAAAAGCGTACTGTTCCATTGAAAATTAAATACCTACCTAATCGAACAAAATGTATGGAAGAGCCTATTTGTTATTTTTTCTGCGATTTCGGAGTGAACTCTTAGTAAAAGTTTATCATTTTCATGAGTAGAATAACCCTGTAAAGTTTGGGTACTGACTAAAATATGATCTAGTGTAAGCAAATACCTACCGCAACCAAGATTTTGAGAATGATTCAAATTGGTACCCCCAATCCTCGAGCTTGCTTAAAATTGAATTTTTAACCCAATTAAATTACCTTCTCTGAACTTCGCAGCAAACTTTGGTGAAGGGAACGAAATGAAATTGATACTGCGTTAAAATTACCATCAGGCGTCCCGTATCCTACCCATGTCAACAGAAATTATTTCTCCTTGTATTTATTGAGCAATTTTGTACACGTGTAAGCAAGTTTTCTGATCAAAAGTTTCTTGATTAAGATGTAACTTGATAGAATTTTCCGATAAGAGTAGATATTTTTTCATCTTTGTTGTTGTGTCAATTTTCTTTGATCAAACAAAGAAAGTGGGACTCTTCGACGTAGCTATCCTGCATTTTTTTGCCTTTTTTACAATACATGAAATGAGCTCCATTCATTCAAACATCGGGTTTTACCTAAAAGTCCAAACCATACTGTTTTACACAGTATGATACTGTGTTTCAGTCAACATTGTTTATTAAAATTCTGTTTTCACGCCACGACTATGCTGTAAGGTCGAACGAAATTTTCAAAACACTGTAGATTTATTTATCAACCCTCATTATACTGTATTTTTATTTGTGAAAAAAGTTGGCAATTCTATCTATGGTAGCTGTTTGTACTGGCTGTTATTGCTCAGTGGTTTGCAGTTAAAGACGCCTATCCTAAACCTATCCTAGTTAGCACAATACTTCAGGTTGAAAACTCGCTTCGGTTTGCTTTGGTAAGCATTACGGTAAAGTCGAGGCAAAATGTAGTTAAAGATCACAAAAAAATATTTTACCCAAGAAATACTGAAATGATTACCATTAGGTGTAGGTATAATATTTTCTTAAGTTTCTACAACTAACCAAGTAGCTTGCTGCGTTCCGTCAGTGTGTGGGAAGTGCCAGTGCCTTAACAGGCTTCTTCTGGGTGAGCTCGCTCCATCTTAGACTCTGTCTCAGTCAAGTCAAGTCTCTGAGTCAAGAGCAAACCAATCATTAATAAAAAATAAATAAAGAAAACTGTTACTCATCACAATAAACCCATTTTAAATAGATTTAAAGTATTGAAAACTTGCAAAATTTTCAAGCGCGGGCAGGGAAATTATGCAAGTTTTCAATAATTGTTTACCTAACACGGGAAGTGTTTTAAAATTTGGTATTCAGATTTAAAGTATTTACAATTCCTACGTTTCGAGCTCTTTGCAGAGCCCGCGGTCACGAATGACTTAGGTGTTAGACGTCATTATTTAGAATATAA
Organism: Tuta absoluta; assembly: GCA_027580185.1. Taxonomy (NCBI): domain Eukaryota; kingdom Metazoa; phylum Arthropoda; class Insecta; order Lepidoptera; family Gelechiidae; genus Tuta; species Tuta absoluta. The sequence goes on from JAQAHW010000004.1 coordinate 6,712,201, forward strand.
ATTATTTTTGTTCTACCGCCAATATATACAATAGCAATATTTGTACACGCTACATTGTCTAAAGGGCGTTTTGTAACTAGTTGGCACCAATTTGGAGCTCGTGTACAGATAGGAAGATTTAGTTAGCACTTAGGTGAATCGCATACGCAACTGATGATAATGCGGTTTTATTTCAACCACCGTACAAACGACGACCTGTGACAGCCGAAATTTCATACTATTGTCCGGTTTTTGTAGGGGACTTTGTAAACTCCTTCAGTCGTAAATCTGAATCCAGCAAAATACCGCAATATCATGCGGTGCGTGTGTTTAACGCCAAAACTTGTACCTACTTTAGCAAAGTAAGCCATTAGCACGAATATGTGTACGCACCGAGCGCTAATGAGAATCGGGTAATTGACACGAGCCCATTATATTATTAGATTATTTAGAAAAGCTAAACTACTGATTGCCTAAAGTTCTGAGGATTATTGTACGAATCGTTTTACGGCACAAAAAATACATTCGTAAAAACATTCTCTATCGCCACGTCAGACAAATATATATAAAGACAGCAAAAAAAAAAAACTTGTTTCACCATAGTGGTAGGTTGTCAGCTTTAAGTAAAGCTCAAAACCAGCACAAAAAAACACTTAATTAAAAACAACTTTTCCTGAATATATAGCATAAAATATTAATGATGATAAAAAATAACAAACTCAATGAAATATTAGCTGTAAATAAATGTATGGCAAAAAGTGCCTAAAAACGGCCACTAATTCTTATTTAATTGACATAACTTTAATAACAGCGAATATTTCATTAAGTTTACAGGTTCAAATTTTACTTAAGGATAATACTAAAAACTTGGGCAATGGACATAATTATAGATTGTTTTTATAAAGACATATTTTTTTTGTAGTGGCGCCACTACTGTCGACTTAAAGGAAAGGTTATGTGCGCTTAATGTACGTAGGTAAATAATAGGAGATACGATATCAAATTGAGATTTAAGTATTAAGTTGACCTGAGTGATTACGAGTATTTGACAATCATTGTATTCTTAACTTCTGAAAACCTTATCATAATTTAAACAATACGAAAGTCGTAGGTAGTTACAATCTTTAAGGTACTTACTAACTATAAATAAATCCCCGTCCGTTACTGCTTGCTATACCTACCGATAATACTCGAGTTTATGAGAATTTTAATTTCAATTTATTTAAATGCGGGTGGCTGTGGCTTTTCGCCTGGGCTGCGATGTGTGTCAACCTCACCTATGCATCTGCGGTTCCATGGTAGAAGCTAATGGTCACCACGCGCTAAGTTGCTGTCGGTGTTCGGGAAGGTTCTCACGGCACCATGATCCGAAGAGCCTTCATCTCTGCTAATGTCCCGTGCGTGCTGGAGCCGCCAGGTCTCAGTCGCTCCGACGGCAAAAGACCTGACGGTCTCACATTGGTGCCTTGGCAGAAAGTAAAGTTCCTGCTGTGGGACGCCACTAGCATCAGCACTTTCGCTGCCTCGCATCTCAGCCGCACGAAAAAGTCTGCAGGCGCTGCTGCCGAGTTTGCAGCCAACAAAAAGAGAGTTAAATACTCCACTCTGAGAGGAAACTATTACTTTGTGCCGCTTGCTTTTGAGACAACGGGTTGCTGGGGGTCAGAGGCTTTGAAGTTGGTGAATGAAATCGGACGCAGACTTTGAGAGCGAGGGTTTGACGCCCGCTCCGGATCCTACTTGGCGCAAAGGTTGTCCATCGCCATTCAACGCGGCAACGCAGCGAGTGTCATGGGCACTTTTGCGGCTGGTGTGAACCGGGGTGGTATATTTGATTGAACTTCTAATTTATTTATATTTACTACTGGTATTGGTGCTGTGTGATGCCGGCTTAGAATAGCATCACCCCATTTCTTTCCCGTTGGAGTCGTAAGAGGCGTCTAAGGGACTCGAGGGTGTGTATTGCAATTTTAGGCGATGGGCTGACAACCTGTGACTATGGCGATACACAATTTTCCGAATGACCCTGAAATGTTTGTCAGACGTGGCGTAAATGTCCGTTTTTTGCGGCCGTTTACGCTCTGCCTAACCCCCAAGGGATTACAGGCGTAATATGTGTATGTATGTATGTGTATGTATTGTAATTCTGACATTGTTTTATAGATTGTTAATAAATAAATTATTTAAATTAAATTAAAATAAATTTATTTAATCATTAACAAAATACATTGTTTGACTGAATGTCAAAACAACATAATAAATAACAAAATAAAAATAACTGAAAATTAAAATAACATAATAAAAGTTTTGTTTGGTGACGGCAATACCCTCTGGGGAAGTCCCGTGTCGATCAGTGTCTGTTATCTACCCGGTTACACTATCACCAAAACTTATCAAAAAAAATATAATAATGTGTATTCTAGTATTGTATTAATGTTATGCTAATGCACTTCTCTTAAATGTAACTGGCGATAAATTTATTTCATTTTTAGGCTTTCGAACCAAAAACCTTTTAAGATCACTTCTTTGTCCGTCAGTCTGTCACAACACTCACAAAAAAATATACACTCAAGTCTGCTTGTATTTTAAAAAAACTTATTCCTAAATTCAAAAAAAGGTAACAGTAAAAAACGCGTGTTTTTTACTCTTTCAATGGAAAAATTGCAGAGTAACTTCTTTTGACGTACAAGTTTAGGGAATAATATTTTTTTCATTACACAATGTATTTTTTTTCCTAATTTAGGCTAGCGCAGTTCAAGTGGGTTTCATAATAAAGGGCTCGATGTGCATGTTACAGAATCTCAGTAGCCAAGTTCGACTCGCACTTGACCGTTTTTTTATATATTATCCTCATCACAGTGGAGTCAAAATATCGAAGTAACAAGGCAAAGATGGCGGCAACCTCGACAAATCACAATTTCTTTAGAATCACAAAGAGCGCGGGTTGAGCGGGGTGTGACGCGGGCCATGTCGAATCGTGCTATCGTTTGGTAACCCGCAAACGTGACACGGTAACAAGCTGAAAAGTAAATAAACCAACTTCCGTGGAATACATTCATACATTAACAGCCACAACAGGTCACTGCTGGACAGGGCCTACCCCTATTGGAAGGAATTGTCATACTCAGTACCCTTGGCAGGTGGATTGGCGAGCGAAGTGACAAAATCACAGAGAACTCTGATACCCATTTCTCCCTTATTCGCTTTTTACGACACACACGGGTGGAAATGGGGTGATGACAAGGTACCTTACAGGTAAGGTAGAACGCACACGGGCTAAAAAAGTTAATTTACGTTAAAAATAACGAAAGATACCATAGGGGTTAATTCAGAAAATTATGTATTGGCATAGTGACAGGTTTTGAGCCCAAATCAAATCAAATAATTTATGAATTCTTGGTGAAATGTTTACAGGTAAAAACATTTCAACTTACTTTGTACCGTACAAGTCATATGAATATTTATGCAAACATTATTATAAAAAGCTAAGCTGAGAATTTATTTTAATTACCTATAGAAACACTGTACACAAACAGGTACTAGTCAATGAAGGTAAAATATACAAGCCCATCGTCAGAAATGGCAAACAAAACACATGTAGCCCTCAGGTCCCTTAGTCGAATCTTACGACACCCCCGTTAAAGAAATTTGGTCGACCACATCTATTGAAATACCCTTAGCAGTACCTTTATCTGAACAAGCTTCGTCGTGAGGAAAATCTTTTGTATTGAATTTTCTAGAAATATGCAGCAGAAACATGTTACGTGCCGATGACATATCAGTAACGAAGGGTCTTCGTCGACACATCGTAACCGGTTCGGGACAGCTACTGGCAGATAGCTAGTGGCAAGAGTTACTGTTATCACAATTTATTGCCACGTGTCTATCACTCGCAAGTAGGGGTTATCGTTGGGCCAACGTCTGAACGAAATATTCCACACAGGTTGGAGAGGAAAAAAACGTTGAATGAGGCTTCTATTCTTGATTTGATATAAATATGGCGGCTTCTTTTACCCGGCAGTTGCCCGGAGAATAAAATGTTTTCCAGTATATACCATAGTTTGCACAATCAATCTATTCAATCACATTGATGAATTAATATTTTTTTTTAAATATGTGCCTAAATTCTACATTTTCATCACGACAGACGAAGATTGAACGAAAACTAGCTTGACTAATTTATCGCCCTCGAAATATACTACATAAGTACAAAATTTCATGAAAATCGTTGGTGCCATTTTCAATATCCCGATAGAAATAAATTAAAAAACTAAAATAGCTCTTCATGATAATTGTTAAATAGAAAGATAGTTTAATATTAATGGATAGACATTAATAAATACTCAAAGACGAATAAAAACTTTATATAACATTAGATGTTTCAAGCGTCGCATTGACACACTTTTAAGAGTACCTAATGGTTACATTTTTGATTATTTAAATTCACAGTTCATGAATGTTTGTGTTCATGATCTTGAATGACAATCGCTTCCAATAATCTAATAATAGCTCATATTTTCAAAACATATCGATAATTATAAACTATTTAATAATAAACAGATAACCCAATATCACTTAGCACCTACAATTTAACACGAGCTTACAAACTTGAGTTTGATGATAAAAAATATTTTTGTACAAACATCACGCATATATCTTTTGCGGGTTAGGTAGAGCGTAAAAGGCCGAAAACAGCGGATATTTACGCCACGTCTGACTAAAATTTGAGGGTCCTTCGGAAAATAATGTATTATCATAGTGACTGGCTGTCAGCCCATCGTCTTAAATTGCTATACACAAGTCAACCCTCAAGTCCCTTAGTCGCCTCTTACGACACCCATGGGAAAGAAATGGGGTGATGCTATTCTATGTCGTCATCACACGGCGAAAAATTACCTAAATAGATACATAGATGAAAATCAATCAGTTTACTAAGACTGTCAGTGTAACAGTTAGTTCAATAGTAATATAACGGTTTTGGTATTGTTTTAAATTTGTTTTAATAAGCTAACAAAGTGATCTTCATAAGTGATAACTTACCTGTAGAGCTGATTTAATACCTACTTTTTGCACTAAGCCATGCTTAATTTCTTTCCGTTTTACATAAACAACAGATTGGTTCTAGTATTCCCATAAATTCGTAGACAACAGCTGACATACACTCGGACTTTTCCAAATACTCGCCTATTTAAGAGAATGAAATGCCGCTGAACGTCTACTTGTACTCAGGTACCAACACTCCACTAACGGTGAATAAGTGTACTAAAATAAAACAGCATAAAAATTGCGCTCGAAATATTTTTCACTCCTAAAGTTTTGCTTTATAATGTAACGGTTATATTTTATGCAGAAACTCTACTTTATTACCTGGTAACAGGGCGAAACGTCTGCCGGCGTCAGCTTGAAAGTGAAATTACATTTCCTCACATTTTCACACATTGCCCTACTGAAGGAACCAAGAAGACGAACGAGAAAATGGATAATAAGAACAAGAAAACATGGCGGGACTGAGGAATATACGTTCCGGAAACAAAAACACTTTTTGAGCACGGGTGATAAAAATAAATAAAAAAGGGTGAGATATGCATTCAATTAATGAATAAATAAAAGCTAAAATGTTCATGAAATTAGGTATAGGTAACAAACAGCATACAAGCCTTTGGTCTTGCCGGCGGATCTGTTTCCGGAACATTATAACTTCGGTCTTTTCAACGCAAGAGTGAATAGATATTGCCTAGGCAAGCATGTACCATCATCGTCACTTACCATCAGGTGAGATAGCAGACAAAAACTATTTTATATTTAAATAAGCACTAAATTTATGATTTTACAAGTCACAGCTTGTAATTTTTTATTCGTTTTGAAATCTATTGCGAGTTAGAATTAAATTTAGATGGAACCATCCTTCCCAAAGTCTTATAAAGGTTATAGTGTAATCCATAGGCGTAGATTTTACCTATATTTCAGAGCAGTAGAAGAAGATGGTCAGTTGCAGAATCCAACTCGTAAGTTGTAGATTAATTCAATACGAGTAATTCAAGAAATACTCGTATGACAACTTCCATGGAAAATCATTTAAGTTATACTTGCAGTCATGTCATATTTAAACAACTATAAATTTAATAAGCGTTAGAATAGAAACTTGTTTTTATTTTATTATATTGCATTCTACATTTTATTTACTTGTACACATCATATTATAGTTGATAAACGTGAGTGTGTAATATTAGAAATTGGATCATGTAAAGCGGATTATTATGAAAAAGGTAGTTTGTGTCTAATCCTCCGGAAAGAGGTGAGATTTACGTATAATATTACTAGTTAATTGAAACTGCAGCATAATAACCCCGCCATGAAGTGTGGCCGATAACCACCCATTTTGTACTGGCTGTAAAATTTATCCCATCCTACTAATATTATGAAGGCGGATGTTTGGGTATTTTTTAGGGGTAGGCTCGAAAACAGCTGCATAGATTCAAATGACAATTAGCACGGTTATGAAATACTACCAAAAATAATATAAAGGCAAATGTTTCACTACTACAGGAACACGCATTTTTCAACATCTGCAAAAAAGTAGCGCTACAGAGTAAATTCGCATTTTAGGAAAACTAACAGTGACATCGTATATCGAGTAGCTGACTCAAGTTTATCCCATATTCCACAATACGTACTGCGTACAAAAAAGACATACGCCAGTCAAGATAATTTGACCAAGATTGCTGGATGGGCTGTTAATATGTCGTACCTATTAGTAAGTATGTCATGCAAATATATAATTATTACAAAGAAGAGACTTATTTGTTTGTTTGAATTGAATAGGCTCCGAAACTACCAAATTGTTTAAAATAATTCGTATACCATTACAATCCTTCATTATCCCGGATGAAAATAGGCTGTATTAAAATGTCTCATTCCCGCGGGAAAAAGGTTAACAGCGGGTGAAACCGCGAGGCAGGCCGCAATACATAATAAAAGAAAAAGGACATATTACGCCAGTCTAAAACGATCGACTATGTCGTACCTATTCGTATATCCTATAAATAAATAATTAAAACATTAACTATATATAACGCCGGTCATAAAAGTGATATAAACATTGCAAATATAGGAAAAAGTTTAACTTATTATGTCATTTTATTTTAGTTTCCATAGTAACTGAAATCAGCTGACCAGCAATTTTGTATTGGAGGACCAAATTTATTTTTCGTATTTTGTCCTATGGGAAATTTGTTCCTCATCACCAGCCCGTCTAGAGTTTTCGCTTTTGGTCACTAGTAAAATTTCACCTTTATTCTTTAAATGAAACCACACGGGGGTAGAAGGGGCTTGCCGCACTCTCAATAAGAGAGTAGCATACACTTGTTTTGGAAAAGATACCAGCCGCAGGCGTCGACACGACAGTTGAGGGGAGCTTGCCCCATTCACAGAAGAGAGTAGTTTACACCTGTATTCGAAAAAAATTCAGCATCAAGCGTTGACACGGGGGTATAAGGGAGCTTGCCCTACTCGCAGAAAAAGAGTAGCATCCACCTGTTTTTGAAAAGAAACCAGCATCAAACGTCGACACGAGGGTATAGAGCTGCCCCCCTTATAGAACAAAGAATAACATACACCTGTTTTGGAAATGAAATAAGCTGCAATCTTTGACACGGGAGTTGAGGGGGCAAAAGTAGGATATAATTGTCTTGGAAATAGAACCAGCAGCAATCGTCCACACGGGGGTTGAGGTGAACTTGCCCTACTCATAGAAAAAAGTAGCATACACCTGTCTTGAAAATTGAACCAGCACTGGGGGTTGAGAAGGGCAAAAGAATAACAAACACCTGTTTTAGAAATTACACCAGCAGTAAGTGTCGACACAGGAGTTTGATGGATGCAAGAATATAATACAGTTATGTAACCAGCGCCAAGTGGCGATACAGTGAATCAACTGAATTGAAAAGGTATATTGTGGTGGCTACTATTAACACCGGCGAGGCAGCACGGTTTACCTTTACACAGTTATACATTTTCAAAAGGCCCGCAGTTCCTATTAAAAGTTACCTTCTCAATCACTTTTAATAAGAATAAGAGACAGACATTAAAATGGCTAGAATTCATTTGGATTCTTCATGTTTTCTCATGGGCAACTTTACGTTGGTTACTCGCGTGTATCCAGAGCCAGAAATCTATTTACGCTGAGAACAACAAGCCCCGTAACGATGTTTAGAGAGACGTATTGCAGTTGTTTGCTTTGGCAAATAATTTACCTACCCTACATTTACTTACATCTGTATTAAGCATATTATTTTTCTATATTTTTACTAATAGCTTATTAATGTGTTTATAATGTATGCAAATTAATTATGCACTCGGTGTTCCTTACGAAAAGAAAAAGGAAAATAATACTCGTACGTCTTATTTTTGACTCATTAGAATACTCACTAAGGCGCGGGTTTAAGCGCGGAACGAACAGCTTTTTTAAGCATATATTGTCACTTTCAAAATCCTGTTGATAGATTTGTAATTTTTTACTGTGCGTTTACCAAAATTAAAGTCTGTACATTAATATCAGTTTATGTTTTTATTAACATAATTTATACTTATTATCTAAATTACACTAATTAAGCAGAATCTTAAATAATAATACGTTATCGCTAAATAATATTAATTACTATACAAAATTTACAAAATAAACAGCTTCTTCATTACTGAATCATACTTCACGTTTCTCTACTATCTGTACTACTAAGAAATTGTTTTAGCGTCCGCTTACTTATGGAGCTGAATCTATTTCCTAAGAAACTGAATTTCACGAGTACGAATGACACTACTACAGACATGACATGAACATCCTATATTGAGGAACTTAAAACCTCATTTTAATAAATGCACATTGAAATCACTATTCTTATGATGTAGTACCTCGTATTTATTTGAATACTATGCTATACTCCGGTAAGTTAAAAAATGCTCTTATGCTTCAAATTCTGCAAATCCGAAGGCTCTGACTCTGGCGATTCCACCGTCAGGTGCCATGGAAACTCGGATGTGTGTCACCGCAGATGAGTCGCAGTCGTACCAGTGTTCGTTGTGTGCTGTTAACTGTAAAAATAAACTTATTATTAAAGTGCTAAATTTCAAAATTACACTGAAAATATGGACATCGGTTTCCACTAGCTATTTTCAAGGCTGTCTGTATCCAAAGGCTGTGAAGTGTTCACGGTGGATTAGACAGATAAAGTGCTTTATGACTTTTTCGTGTTTTACCTGTCCACGCCGAGACACATACGACTAAAGACAGATGGAGTCAACACAGACACTATTGACGAATTAGAAATGACTTATTATTTTTGTCGTAAACGTATGAAACCATTATCACAAAAAGAAACATTGTTGTTTCTTACCTTACTAGGTTTCAGAATTGTTTCCCAGTTACCGCAATCGGTTTCTTCCGTCCAATCCGGACATTCAAGAGAAATACCCTCTATCTTCACTGAGTCCGGGAAATTTCCTTTGAAGTGTGCCGTATCCACGCAAATTTTCTTTATTCTTCCCGCGAATCCAAGCTTGAACACTGCCCATTCTTCGCCTAAAACAGAAAACCCTAGTCAGAAGGATAATTATCAAAAGTACCTAATTTACGCGGGACAGTTTTATAACTTGAAGCATCTCTATTAAATAAAATTATTTTATCCTCCAGACGTCTTTTATAAACTTTTTAATAATTTAGCACAAAAAAGACTGGGGTACCTACTTAAGAAATTATAATTTTGTAATTATTTGAATGAGTATAATTCAATTTTGAAGTCATAATTTGGGTACCATTATTATCCAGAGAAGCATTTATTATTATCTTCACCAATGATAAAATGTTATTTTCTAGTTGAGATTTATGAACAACCAGAGAAAAACAACAGATTTTATTAAGAACCCTTCATACTAACCAGGTACTTTCAATGTGCCGTCTTCTTTAGCTTCCAAAACTTCAGGTCGGTCTAGTCTCCTGGCAGTCTCCCATCCGTCAGACATGATGAGACTTTTGCATGGTTTGATCATGTTCTTGGGGTGGCCAAAGTGCGCGTTCGAATAACCTGTAGGGAAATAAAATGAACTTTATGGTACATTATGAATAACGTCCATGAAAGTAGGGTACGCAAAATACACTGGCTTGAAACTATCCCCTTGTCTTGCGCCAAATAACTTGCTGTTTCTTATTACGTAAATGTGTGTGTATTCATGTCAGTGCATCTTTAAGCTTATAATATAAGTGCGCTCGGTTCGGTCCTTTTTGGACACTGTTACAACCTTATTTGGCCCAGCTTAGAGCTACAAAAAACATCACATAGAAACAAAAATTAATAGCCACAACAGTTGTTGGCCATTGGGCTTCTCCTATCAGAAGGCTATCGCCATACTCACTACGTTTGGCAAGCAGAAGCGCAGTTCAAAATATTGCTTTCACAGTGAACGCTGCTGCCCATTTCCTGGCAGAAAACATTGTTATCAAAAAAAGAAGACGTGCTACAAACCTTGGCAAGTGGCTCCACTGAGCAGCGACACCAAATCGATAATCTGATGCCTGGGAGGTGCCTCAGGCTTCGCTTCACCAAACACCCTGAGCCTGGCGATTCCACCGTCTGGGAACATGTTTACTCTGATGTGTGTGTACACTTCATCGCTCACCACCTGCATGACAGAGTTAATACCCATTAGAATTTAATTAAGAGAGAAATACTAGTAAAATGAAATAATATTTGACGCATTTAGTGATAGTTTTGCAAGAAGGGCGGCATACCATGCTACTTCTACTTTAAGAGGAAGAGATATATCGATTTTTCGAAACATACTTTGAATTAACTATTTTAAGGTGTGATACATGTATGTATATAAGGTGTAAAAAAATTAACTGAGAATATTTTAGGGGGTGAACCAGTACGTGAAACTGAACAATTTTCCCCAAGGAACATAGGTCGAAATATGAAAAAATAATTTGACCCTCCCATACGTGTGTTACCTGGCCGGGATAATTTGTATGGGAGGGCCAATTTTTTTTTTCATATTTCGACCAATGTTCCTTGGGGAAAGTTGTTCAGTTTCACGTACTGGTTCACCCCTTAAAATATTCTCAGCTAATTTTTTTACACCATGTATAGTTGGAATTTCATGCACTCACCTTCTGATAGTTGAGCCTGGTGTCTTCGTAGCCTGGCCGCAGCTCGGTGTGCGGCACGATCTCGTCCCACTTCTCAGAATGGAGCTTGTTGACTTGCTCGAGCTCCTCCTCGGTGCAAGCGCAACCTATTGGCAGAGTATCTCTTTCTGGGATCATGCTTTCCTCTGTAAAATTATTATTTTACGGTTAAAATGGAAGTCCATGTTGAGTTACAATTAAAAATATACAAATAGGTTTGAGTAATATTACATAAAATTGAAATACAATATTAGTCCCATTGAGGAATTAAGTATGACAGTATGTACAAATAATTTATGAGCCTTTAGAAGAAAAATATATGCGCGTGTTTAGATGATTTTAAATATTTTGTAATTACCTGCGCGTTTATTAATGACACGGAATTAATATGACGGTTTGTATCTCTGTTGTTGTATTCTCAAATTAGAAACAACAAATTCAGCCGTTGTTTGTAATTTCGTTTGCGGCCAAAGCATTATTTGCTTCAAATCCTAAAGCTTGACAAATTGCAATGGTTTAATACGAATATTAATTCCAATTTCAATGTTATAATTATAATTACTATTTTACTCGCTATTCAGATACCCGGAAGTATCACTCGCCGCGTTATTTTCGATACAATTTATTAGGATATTTATGCAAATCTTCAAGTCTGTATTGTTCACCTTCGGGATCAGTATTTCAAGTGGAACACTTCAAGTGGAATATATTTTGGATAAAATTCCTTACTTTTGTTATTGACTTCACAAACATTTTGCCAAGTAGCTTTGGACTAAATGCACCGTAATGAGGTGGTACAATTACGTACACTTAACATTAGCAAGTTTTGGTGATTAAAATAATACGCAGCTTCTGAGATAAAGAGCTAGTGAACATAATGGACATTATGTCACCATAATTAGAATTTTTTGTATTGACAATTCAATTTCAAGAGTAAACGAAACGGCGTCCTTCCGAAAGAGTGAATTGTAAAGTCATTCTCAGTATTGTGACAAAAATAGCTCGTAGTAATTCTGCATGAAAATCTTTTTGTTGTTTATTTACCTTCAGATGTGAGACAGGCTGCTTGGATGGAATATTTCGGAGCATAGTTTCCAGTAAAGAACGCCGTGTCGACCAAAAATCCTGAAAATTACGATTATTCTTACTTAGGTATAACACAAATATTTCAAGTAATTTTAACAGGAAATATCTAATTTCTATTTTAGTGATCTATGTATGTCATGAAATACACAGTAGGTAAGTCACATAATATTGGGAATTATAGGTGAAGAGATTTTCCTTCCTGTAATAAATTTAATGATACATCGAATAAGTCAGCTGGATGATTCTTTCGACCGAATTCGGCCATGGCGACAACTTCAAATCTTTAGAAACCTGGTTAGTGCGTCGCTGATGCGCTCGGATATGGCTACTATAGCCTATTTTTGCTGCGAACTCCCGTGCGCAATGTGGGCAAGTGGGCTTGCCAATCACTCTGCTGGGTTTTATAATCGTCCATCCACCAGCCAAACATCCAAACAGCATTTTCCGGCGAGTCTCCCATCCATCCATCCACTTGCCAATCTAGTAACTACACTCACCTCTGATGACGCATCTAGTGGCAAGTTTGATGATGCACCAGTCGTGGCCGACGCAGCGTTTCCGGCGAGTCTCCCATCCGTCCATCTATTTGCCACACTAGTAGCCACCAAGGAACATATAAATTGGTAGCCACACTCACCTCTGATGACGCATCTGGTGGCAAGTTTGATGATGCACCAGTCATGGCCGACGCAGCGTTTCCGACGAGTCTCCCATCCGTCCATCCATTTGCCGAACTCCGTGAACTTGTCACCGATCCACATGGGCTCGGAGTCTGCGATCATGTTCTCGCACGGTGCGAAGAAGTCATCCGTTGCGAACTGTACTTTTCCTCCAGCCTACATTGATAAAACTACGTTTTAATTAAGTCACATCATAGTTATAATTATTAGAATACTAGTAAAATTTTCTACCGCGGGTATGATTTGAACCTACGACTTTCGCCATTACTAGTGACGATTCTTCCATCTGGGCTACCACGGCTCATTCCCTACCCGCAAAATTTGCAAGTGTATATTAATGCTAATAACGCCACAAGTTATCTAATAATTGTATATCTAAAACGGAAAGTGTTTTAAAATTTGGTATTCAATAAGTTATAATTATACTACATAACAGAACTGATAAAATAAATTACTTACAATAAACTATCAGTTCTTAAACGTTAACAATAGAATAATGAACTAGTAAAAGAAAAAGTTTTTAAATGTTTATTGCAAATAAGTACTATACCTATTACAAAAAAATACATCATTAACAAACTTGATTTTAAACGTATATACTTTTGAAATTCAAAATCAAAAGATTTTAGAACTTCGATGGCTACCTAACTAAATAATTAATTTAAGTACTTAGAGCATATATTATAAATATGAAATATATTAACTACAAAACCAACTTACACTTTCGCTGGCAAACTCGCTGAGTTCCGCAAAGGCAGGTACAATCGTTTCAATTTTCATCTTGAAAACTTTATTTGATTTGTAACTAGTAAAATATAGAAAATCACAAATTCACAATTACTGGTGTGATATCTTCCACTATTCCGACTAAATGATCGTTTGCTAAGCGCCCGAGCACGCTTTTATATCATTTCATGTAAACAAACGATACACAACTATATATAGCTACAATACAATTGATACTGAGCGTAGAAAGAGATCGATTATTTGTATTCCTTTAAATATCGTTAATGTAATGGTATTTAAATAGATATTTTTAGTTATACAACTCTGGACGTGGACCTCCCTTTATTTACCATACTCACCTCGCTTAGCAAACGGATTGGCGAGCGCAGTGCAAGATATTGCTTTCACATGTAACGCTGCTGCCAATTCCCTGGATAAATTTATCTCCCAGTTTTACAACACCCACGGGTTTTATTGAGGTGATGCTATTTTAAGCCGAAATTACACGGCAAAGTAGCTTTTTAACATCTCACACCAATTAAACTCACTCAATTAGTAATAATTATTCATTAATTTAAATACCGTAATTTTGTTATCAAACATGATTATTGTTATTTGTAATTTTAATTATAAAAACGAGAACGTGTGGCGACACGTGATAATTTGATAAGTTTTCTACCAATTAAATAGCCAACTGCTACATATAAACATTAAAACTTACCTAAAGCACTTACTGAATAAAAAATACCTACACCCTAAGTATAACTTGACCAACTGTACAGACAAACTGTGTAAACAGTTTTGTGGGACTATGTTTAGTTTTAAGATAGTGAACTTGTGTTGTAATAAATAAATTAAATAAATAATAAATAACTATACGAAAATTCTAAGAGTAAATTGAAAATACTGAATACTTATAGGGTGCACTCAGACCATAGAATGAAACAACTACCCATGAGAAAATATTTCACGAAACAAAAAAAGAATTGACTTGCCATATTAAAGGCAGTCAGCTGATCGTGATTTTGTATAGGAGGTCAAATATTTTTTGTTGGTTCCCGACATGTTTCTAGAGGAAAGTTGTTGAAATCTTCATGCACCCTATCAGTATTCGGAAGACTGTCCCTTACACCCCGTATAATCTTGAGGAAAAGTTGTTCAGCTTCATGGACTAGTTTATCCCTTGCAATAGGAATACGGGGTGGGAAAGGAATTCAGAAACCTTAGTATCAAAATAACACGTAACTACCTGCGTGTCTTTTATATGAAATATGACAACATGGACCTTTGTTGTCTTATCAAATTTATGTCGCGTATTTTTCGCTTGTGAGTTTAAGTTAGTAATCTACCCAACCTAATATCTTAAAACGCGCAGTTCTTGTAAAATCATTGTATGACTTGTGACTGGGTTCAGGGGTCATATTTTACGTATAGTAAGGGGAGCGTTTCAGTTAAGTTACATGTTACTTCAGTTACCGTTACTACTTATTTGTTTTTGGAAGATCATATTATTTTCCCGCGCGTGTCGTAAATTGGCAACTAAGGGCACGGCGATGGACTGACAACCCTTCGATATGGCGATACACAATTTTCCGAATGCCCCTTATAATATTTTTGTCTGTAATGGCGAAAATGACAGTTTTTACAGCAGTTTACGCTCTGTCTACCCCGCAAGGGATTTTGGAATGATATATGTATGTGGATGATTCGTATTATGTCAAAATGAAATAGATTCTCGTCTCGTACACATACAAACAAACACATTTTTGCGTAGATTGATGTCACTATACACACCCCCTGCCGAAAGGTTATCTCTGTATCTGGTGGTGATTTTAACGCGTCATAGGTTATGTGCCAAATATTTTTTTTGTCCTTCTAAGAAATATTCTTTGTCATTGCATAATGTGGTGTTTCGTTTACGTAAAAAGGTTATCTTGCATGTTTATAAAACTCTTACAATTTGGCATAATATTTATACTTACAAGTTTCTTCTGCTTAATCGTAAAGATTACCTTACTTACGAGATAACTTGTACGCGTGGCCAATTCGCTTAAAACGTGTTTGATAATATTTCTGCAGGTCAACGGCTTCAAATATTGCCTATTAGTCTACCTATAAATACCTATGTCACATAAGGAAAAGTTGTTTGGAGGAATAAACATTGAGTCTATCTAAAAACATTGCAAGGGCTCCATCAACATCCTCCACACTGCAATAAATTCATACCTCTTTTGTAACTTTGACTGTATTTTTTTTTGTTGATCCTTGATAATGCTAATGGTATACATGTAGATACTAAGCGTAAAGACAATGGCATAAACTCGTTTTCAGAATTTACTACGTGACATGCTAAACAGCTTCATTTTTTTTATGAGACTCGGAGACGAGACTACGTTACTGTCGCCTGTACTTACGTAGCGTTGCGTATGCGATAATTCTAACCCGGTAAGCAAGGGCAAGCCTCAGTTCGATATTTTATTTTCCAGTGTTTTTGGATCATGCCCGTGACCCGAGATGACTTTTAGTTTCGTGCTCTAAATCGTACTTTGGCCATATACTGGGAGAAGTACTGTGGGAATTTCCAAAGTAAAAGATGTTGCAAACATGTTCATAACAAATATGTTTTTGTTTGTAATCTGGGTCATATTTGATGGCGCTCGAACATCATAAAGTCTAAGATGAAGCGATCTCACCCAGATGACCAAAAAAGCACTTCTTTCTGTCGTGTGCGACACCGAAACAACGAACAATCCTTTGAACTTTGCTGTCAGAGTTTTTAACCGATTACTACTTGGTACTTACTAAAGCATCTGACATAGCAAAGGCGTTGTTTCATGCCGGACTACTAAGACAGGGTAGTTTTATGCCTTACTGGAAATATCGACCCAAAACTTACAACACCTCGCACGTAAATAAGTAGATGGAGGTAATCATTTTGTACTAACGGTAATTTATCAAAGCCAAAAAAATAGTCGCCAATTACGATGTAAGTACATACTAATAATTGTATGTAATACTACTCTTAGCTGTTGTAAAAAAAACTTTATCTAAATAGGCAAGTAAGAATCTACTTACACAAAAATATACAATCGCCAACCTTGAATTCGACAAAACCGTAAAAGGCTGCAAAGCAAAAACTTAACGGAAATTTGTAAGGTTTTAATTCCATAAATACACTAAAATGTTTTTAAATATAGATCAGATATATTTTT
Organism: Tuta absoluta; assembly: GCA_027580185.1. Classification (NCBI taxonomy): domain Eukaryota; kingdom Metazoa; phylum Arthropoda; class Insecta; order Lepidoptera; family Gelechiidae; genus Tuta; species Tuta absoluta. The sequence continues at coordinate 6,729,060 of JAQAHW010000004.1, forward strand.
TGCTAACAATGGCATCAAGCATGATTAATATTACGTTTTTTGTGTTTATATCATGATTTGTTGGAAACTAGAATTTTTGAGTGCGTATTGTGTTTATAAGGTTGATTTTGATGATATATATAATAGATAGGTATTGGAATTGCATTGAACAAAAATCTACAGACACGATAGTTAGGTACCTATATTATTACTAGAAAGAAATATGTTATAGTAATTTTCTTGTTACTATACGGCCAATACGGTAGTGCGACTGCCTGCGGTGCAAAGGTTTCAGGTTAGATTTCCGGTGGGGCACTCACAAAGTTCATATCATAACCTTGTAAATTTGTTTCTAGTCTGGTTAAAACATTGCAGGCGCAACCACCTGATTGTCTGTAAGAAAGATGCATTCGTGCTATGTAGTACACGTTTAGCCGTCGGCCCCGGATGCTGTGTCTGATTACTCAGATGGCGGTCGTTACACAACCATGTCAGAGGCCTACTAGTTATACTCGTATTAGATGGTTGAAAAACTCTGACACCAAGGTTCGTCAAATCGTTTGTCGATCCGTTGTCCTACACGAAAAGAAGAAGACTAGTAAGCCTATACAAGGGTCTGGGTAAAGTTGACTTCACACACACTATAAAATAGTTGATTAAGTGCTACTAAACACTCGAAGACGAGTATGTAGGTAAATCATATCAGGGCCGAGATATTTTTTTTATTTTTTTTTATTATTATTTAAGGTAAGTTACAAACAAAAAACTTATCTACTATTCCTCGCCAAACTGAAACAGTTTGTTGGCGAGACTCGCTTATTAACACTATTATATATCTATAACCTACCAGACAGCACCCACTAACTATTCAAACAGCTTAATCGTACCTAACTAAGACGTAATTATTATACGTATCTATTTTCTTATGCCAGCTTGATCTTGTGGATCATCACTGACATTGAGTAATGCATTTTTCAGTTTTGTTTTGAGCGTAGTTAAACTTAACTTAGGAGTTTTTCTAAGTATACTTAATTTATTAAATACTTTGGGTACAATCACAGATGACACTCTTTCACCATAGTAGTTTTTAAATCCAGGCAGCATAAATTTTCCTTTACGTACACTTTTTGTGTTGTATTTATTTGTTTTGATAACCCGATATTTATCACTGTAGTAGTGCTCTAAACCAATCAAGTATTTAACCTTTTCTTCCACGGGTAAAATTTTACAAATTGAAAATAATTTATTATAGTCATCTCTGCAACTTTTCTTTACTCTTTTGCTAACAATGTTCTTTATTAACCGTATCTGAATACTTTTAATGTTATTTAAATATGTTTTGAACGTTCGACCACACACCACTAACCCATAGCTTAGTAGTGAGTCCGCAAGCGCATAATATACAATTAGTAATGTATGATTGTTAAGCACCATTTTCAATTGGTAAAATTTCCCTAGTACTGATCTTAACCTATTACATACTTCATTTACATGCAATTTCCAATTAAAATGTTTCTCTATTATTAAGCCCAAATATTTAAAAGATTCTACATATTCAATTGCAGTACAACAACAGTTAACTTTACTAGTATGCAAACACTCATACTCATATTAGACTTTTAACTGTCAAAAACAAGTACTAAGTAAAATTATGACATACGGACTAAAGGCAAATTAAACATCACGCGGCATTTACTGCTCGAATGATGACGCACTGACGTGGACATGTCAAAGCAGCAAAATTACAACGTTGCAAAATGTCGTCGTTGCAAAATATCACATAATATGGTCTTCAAAAGATCTTAATTTTAGATGACAGCCGTCAAATGCAAATAAAATTCCTATATCTCATAAAATATGCACACTAGACAACTGATTTATTTGGGAAAGTTATCGATATTGACAATATCCCCCTTTCGGATTGATTGGGCAACTGTCGTAAATAGACAACTTCCTAAATACCAATTTTCCAATTCACACACAAACAATTCACTGTTCGACCTAGGTACGTCATCAAAGTAATTTATTCGTTTTAAGATTTACAGCTATCATGTGATATGTAGGTAAATCTAGTCAAGACCTACGATTTTCTCTGATCTGGCACTTGCAAACGATCATTCGAAATATTTTCCATTTTTAAACAACTTTAACGACATTGTGGTAAGTAATACTTAGATGTCTTAGTCATTATATTCATACAATCTGAAATTCCGGACTTTCCTTATAGAAGATGGACATAAATTGGCTTTTACAAAACGACAACCGGCCATGTTTGACTTTTTTGTAAAAACACGATAAGAAGTAAAAATAAATAAAAACGAAACCATTGCATGAAGATTGTTTGAATTTCTGAATGTTTTATCTATCACGCTTCACACGTGCGCCGTTTACAATGGAAACATGCTCATGCTACCTACTCATAAGTGGGCCATAAGTTCATGCGTGTTTCCAAGTTTACAAATACAAACAAACAATATTCTAACTAGTGAGGTTGTGAATGGGACAGATGCAAGGCCTTTGAGATATGGGGATGGAAAATAATGCGGAAGATAAAACGGACCATAAAATTACCAATGACGAAGAAAATATTGAAACAATTAAGTAAAAAATAGAAAATATTAACAATAATGAAATATATATATATCGAATACACGAGAAAGAAAAATAACACACACGACTCGAGGAATATATAAGGTTTAAGGTTTGCGAAAGAAAACGACGGTTCTCTCACTTGTCGTCCGTCGTTACGTTTTACACACGCGTCCGTACGCACCGTAAATCCGTATTTGTATGGAAATAAGATTTAAATTCGCAATTACCTATCGTCTGACAGGCGCATGCGTAACGTTGCGTTGAGAAAACGGAACGACGGATGACAAGTGAGTGCAATGTGCCGATGGCGTAGCGGATAGTAGCCCTGCCTGCTACGCCGAGGGTACCCACGAGGTTCGATCCCCACAAGACACAAATATTTGTTTAGTCATTTTCAGATATTCGTGTTTAGTCTGGGTGTATCTGTGTATGACATAAATTAATTAACAAATAAAAAGTACCTAAGTATTAATATCAGCCATCTAGTTACCATAGTACAAGCTTTGCTTAGTTTGGGGCTAGATGGCACTGTGTGAATTGTCAAGGATATTTATTTATTATTTAAAACTGCCGAATACCCAAAGCAATGTCCACATAACACAAAGTAGATAATTTATAATGCCAATTATCTGTGAATTTTGACAGTATATTTCAGCACGAAGTCCATCTTTGAAACAGGGAATTTAAAGTGTGCTTTTAAAATGATTACTTACTATTCAATTAAGCATTATTTTCTGACGATTTTGATGCCCAGCAATTATTTACTTTACTTTGCTTAAAATTATTCAGTTACTACTCTACTCTACACTACTCTATTCATAAAAATCTATAAACTCTACCGTCGTTATTCGATTTGATTCGAAGCCTAAACAACAGACCAGACTTAGACATCCAATAATCACCCGCTTCTAGTATGATTGGGAAACTCCATTCACGGTTCAAAAGGTCTAAGCCAAGTGCCTGGAACTGCTTATATCTGGTTATTATGATAACTAAGTAATCAATGTTGGTACGGTGGTTAGAACAGCGGCCAGTCTGTGATAAGACTTACTTTTGCATAATGTGCATGCAGTGGATTTGGTTCATTTAGCTTTATATTTATATAACCTGGTTTCGGGAAAGATTAAATTATTGCAATTTAAAAATTCACCAGTAATTTTTGGGGAATAATAACTTAGAATTATTTACTATATCCTAGAAACTTTAAGTTCTGCACAAAATACGTAAATCCGCAAATTTTCCAATCACGATTACATAAAATCTCAGTATGGCCGTAAGTTTATAAAAGAGTGCAATCAGGTCACCTCAACCTTTTCAAGGTTCAAACTATACTATTTTCTTTTAATAATTGTTTAAATAACCAGTTAATGCTGATCTACTTAATCACTCAAGTTACTGCTAATAGTACTTAACTGGGGATTTAATGATCGACAAAAAAGTTGCGGTCAACTGGTAGGATAAACTTTTAAACTAGTGTGACCTTCTGCAGTAGTTATAATATTTATAAATAATATATTCCATGCTGTGATATTTCATGTTATGATATAATTTTATTTTTTGTAACTGCTGCACCTATTTGTAGGTATAATTTTAACTGTTTAATATCAACTTTTATCATAGTTGTGCAGAAAAACAGGTAACATGACAAAACTAATATTTGAAATATTACCTAAAGGTTCATAGGGACCTTTAAAATACATCGAATCTTTTTGGAAAACTTGCAACATTTTCAAGCGTAGGCAGGGAAAAATTTTGCAAGTTTGCAAAAATTGTAAACAAGAAGTGTTTTAAAATTTGGTATTCACATCTAATCTTACCATTAATTTTATCTTATTATCATAACGCATGGCACCTACATGGCTATCACGTGACTGTGGCGTATCAAATGTAACGTTTGGGATCTCCTTGTATATTCATACAAACCATACTTTAAAACTGAGCCATACAATACTCGTGATTTTTGTCTGACCCCAAAGTATTTTTCCAGCCTATGCAATCGGCTAGGTACGGTCAACTTATTGCTTAGGACTTAAATATTTTATAGATGTTTACATATAAATCAAAATGGTGTTGTAGTATAGAGTATTAAAGAGATTATTATTAAGTTTTTTTTATTAAGTATGGGTTTGCTCTAGTACAGTACAGATTAGTACAGAGTGAAAGTACCGGATGAACCTTCTTTTTTTTTCGCCTATTCGCCTAAAAATGTGGCCGTACCAACCAGCGGGTCGATAATGACCCAATACTCTGGGGACCGCTGACATATCCGGTTAATTACTTAGTGATCCCGATAACTACGCAATCCATGCGTTATATTTATTGTTTAACTGGTTTTATCTGGTTCGGGTGAGATTGGCTCGTGGCAAGTGCATGAAGGACAAAGTCTGTATTAATCGGTTCCTAGATATCAATGAAGAATGCCCGTGTTTGTTTAACAAGACAAGTAAGCTCCTATATATTCCAGGTTTGTGATAATCTGAATGTCTGGGTTGCTTACCAAAGGGGTAAAAAAATTATAAACAATTTGATAAAATTATGGGTCATTCTTCTTCTTCTTTTCGAGTGGGACACCGAGTCGTCCTACGACAAAATTTTGGCTAAGGAGCTAAAGTTATCAAATTCAGCATAAAAAAATAAAATAAAAAGTTTGTATGAAAATTCATGGTTTTTTAAATATGATTTGATTATAAAAATGATTAAGTACACTACGCAGATGAAATAATGAAGAACGTATTTAAAAGTATTGAGTTTATTTGTCGGGTTGTTCGTTGACACGGTGTACCGTACAAAAAAGGATGCGCATATGAATTATGACAGTCTATTTAGTATATGCCGTGTGATGCCGGCTAAAGATAGCGTCACCCGATTTCCTTCCCGTGGGAGTCGTAAGAGCTGACTAGGGGACTCGAGGGTGTGTCTTGCAATTTTTTGCGATGGGCTGACAACCTGTCACTATGGCTATAGACAATTTTCCTAATGACCCTCAAATATTTGTCAGAAGTGGCCTAAATGTCCGTATTGTGACCGTTTACGCTATGCCTTCCCCGCAAAGGATTATAGGCGTGATATGTGTATGTATGTATTATTTTAGTGTAGATTTTTTTAATGCATTATATAATGTTCTTTTTCGTCTTTTTTTATACCGAGTAAGGGACAGCCCTTCGAATACTGATAGGGTGCATAAAACATAAAACTGGACAACTTCCCCCTAGAAACATATGTCAGGAAACGCCAAAAAATGACCTTCCAACCAAAATCACAATCAGCTGACTGCATTCACTATGGGAAGTCAGTTTTTTTACGTTTCCTGAAATATGTTCCTAGGGGAAAGTTGTTCAGTTTCATGGTCAGTTCAATGTAATTATTTCATTTTAAAATTTTGTAAATAAAGGCTTTTATTATTATATTATATATTATTATGTGTATGCGTGTGTGTATGTATGTCTATTCAGTTGTCTAACACCAAATTAAGTAACCAAAACAGTAAGGTGTGAAATATCAGGTGATTTTCAACACTTAATCCTAACGCGGCAACCTGATTAAGACTACAAATAAACATACTTGAACGTGTGTGAAGTTGAGACACATTCAAACAACCTGTTACGTGCGCGGAACCAGCCAATCGATCAGAAAACCGGGTTATTCCATAACGCTCCAATTATAAATGTCCACTAGCTACCTACAGCCAAATCGCAAGTAATTTTCTAAAGACCTGTGTCCGATATTATCAAACTACAGGCTACAAATTTTACAAGTGAAATTCGATGTTCATTGCGTAGTCAGTTAGTTATTATGGTACCGGGAATATCAACCGACTACGCAATAAACTACGAATTTCACCTGTAGACTTGTAGCCGGTAGTTTCATAACATATGCCACTGATCTCTGGTAATCAGCTGACTAATATTATTGGAGTACTTAAACTCTTATTTTGGGTGGGTTATTACGTAAAAAATGTGATATTCTGATGCCGAATTGTAAAAGCACAGGCCTCTGCACGGGAACGACGGCTTTAGAAAGTAATAATGGTTGCCTAAATAGCATGCTGTATAGCAACAGTTGTCCGTCGACAGTGATCAACATATTTGATACGTCAAAATCATAATATTTGATTACGATTAATTTAATTGTATGTTTTATGTCGCCGCAATGGTCAGCTTTTTATTTTATAATTAATTGATCTTGATTTCAGTCAAAGGTTACCTAAGATTGCAGTTAGAATATTGTCTCACATTGCATTTAAATTATCAAATTTTACTTGTAGGCAAGTTAATGGTGATTTATTAAAAATTAATATGTATATGCTTCAATAAACAACAAGCCCAAGCTTTATGGTTTAGGTATAGGAGCTAAGTGGAACTCTTTAAGCCGCGTGGAGCCGCCGTGATTTGGGAAAATGGAACGTCAACTCGATAAGCCCTAATAAGTGCGCCCTTCTCCAACCCGGTTGTCACACCTGCGTCTGTCGCCAATTTCGTTGATTTTCACGATTCGTAAACCATGAATATTGTAAGTCTCTTCATAGCAAATTGATCAAACGAAGAGTGCTTTCCTACTAACTCTATGCAAAATAAGACAATTTTTATCAATTTTAATAAAGTTTAACCGCTTTGCTCCAGGGAATTGCCTCGACATTTTATTTTTTTGAGGAATTGCGACATTATATAAACTGTAAAATATAAAAGGAGCTCACGACCCCTGACACTCCGAAGTTGAGGATAGAGTTAAAAAACATGTATTTGCTCGTGACGAGTCGACTGTCGTTCTTACAGGTAGGTAACAATCACCCAATATAAGCTAACAATTATCGCCTATCAGATATTGTCGAAGATTTTACAACTTTAAAAAGCAATGTGCGGAAAATTGATTAAACATTAAAATACTTCATCGTCGTAGGTCTTGGTTGAATTTCGAAGTTAACATATATAGAAAAAAAACAAGCAATTGCGAGTCGGGCTCGATCACCGCTGGTGTCGTAAGATCCATATCCCTTTCAAATGATACGATGAACTATTAAACGGAGTTTTTAATTATTATATTTTCGGTTGCCTGCTCGGACTTGTAGATAGGTACTTCAAAACGAAGCTACGTGCCCTTTGAATTTTGAGTCCCTTCAAGAGAGGGCCAAAACACACGCTTTTTACAGCATAAACTTATCTTTTCTAGGTCTCTCTCTTCCAGTCGGATGCCTCACTGCTGAGGATCATGACTCCGTGCACTTTATTTTTTGTTAATTCGCTTCCATTAACATTAAGTAGGCTCGAGTCAATACAAACATACATCAGCGTATTGCAGTCCACTGATATACGCAGCCCTCCCCTAGGGCACACCTCGGACACTGGCGCTCAAATGTATGAATCAAACGCGTTGCTACGCACACAGTCTAAGCTCGCGTAGGTGAACGCGGACCATGCTTGTGTGTGTGAGACAACATGTCGGGGTTGCCGCCATTTTGCGTTCGCAAATCGGGAATGCAATGTGCGGCAGTATGAAATGACCTTCGTCGTCGCGTCCTTGCTTAGCCGGTGACTGAGCGTCCTCCGAGCGCGGGTGGGCGGCGCTTGTAGGGGGAGGCAGGGAGTGACCATACTGTACGCTAGTACTATTAATTATACTGTGCCTAGGGTATGCCAAAATATAGGGCACGATCTCTCGTTTTCGTTATCCAGTCGGTACCAGCCGTCTTTTTTAGGTCATTGGTCCATCCACTGGTCCATCGGTTCTACGAAAGATCTTCCCAGCCCTTCTGTTTGCTACACTACCAGACTGTCACCGTTATTTTGGTCCTTTGACGGATGGTCTTATTCCCGACTTTAACCATTAGATTAGAGAAATACCGATTATAGACCTATCCATTGCTCTCTAAGTAACATGTTGCCAGTGGGCCACTTTTACTGTCAGGTTCCACGTCTCGGCTCCTCAGGCATCACTGGTAGGAAGCACTGATCGAACACCTTGCTTTTGGGGCTCCGCTGCCCGCAAAATTCAAGTTTGAGGCCTTAGTAACTTTTTCATCATCGTAGGCTGTTCTCCAACTTGTCGAAAGACGAAAGGAAATTGCAAATTCCGATCTTATTTCCATATAAATATCGCTAAGGTGCGTTTACAGACGCGTCTTGTATCTGTAACGCACTGTAAACGAACCGTTGCCATATTTGGCTGGGAATGAGACCAAAATTTGCAATTTCCTTTCGTACGACAGACGCATGCGTTATGGTGCGTTAAAAATACGCAGCGACGGACACCAAGTGGGAGTACCACCTCAATGTAAAGTTTTTTAAATGATTCTAATGATTAATTTACTACATTCGCGAGTTAGTTTCACTCTTTCCATTCAGACCGATGATCTTATATGTTACATGCGTCATATTTAGATAACATATCACAAATGTAAAATATTGTACAAACAGTCATGCATAATGACGATTATAAATAACATGTTAATCACTGACGTCTTGAATCGTGACGTTGTATACATTAAGGCAGTTTTTTAAAACAATAAATTGGGATTCGTACTGGTAAATATTTATAAACGTCAAGCTCTGACCTGACCTAACATTACAATATTAAATATTCATAAATTGCCAGCCCAATTCTCTCAGACGCATCTGTTACATTGAATAACAGATCTAGTCAGTTAGTCACACCAATTATTCTTACGATTAATATTAAAATGGATCTTTGCCAAATCGCAGACAAATGAGTAGGTACCTAATTCGAAGATTATTGTACTTAGAAGCACTATCCCGCATTGTTCTTCATTTTTCTACCCTAAGGTTGTCTGGTAGAAAAAGATACCTAGCTATAGGGCCGCCTTTATTGTACTCTTTCTTTTCTATCTGTATATCCATGACTTCTTGTGTAATAAAGTTTATTTTTTTATTTTTTTAGGTCATGTTTATAATATATGTTTGCCCCACAGAAATATGATTAAAGCTGGTTTACCCTATCCAAACGACTGGACCAATTTTGTAAGAAAAATACCTACTAAACTTCTTGTGACTCCTGTAAGGATATGTCTAACTTAGCTGTCACAAAAAGTTCAGTAGCTTTCAAGGTTACTTGATCAGAAATGTTTAGTAAGCATGGTTTTAGTCACGTTTTGTGCGCCGTCGCGTCGGTTCGTTTACTTCTCTATATATGGCGTCAGTATTTTACGGTGGAGTAAGCGGGTTCTCGAGTGGAGGCCACCTTTCGGCAAACGTTGCGCTGGTCTACCTCCGGGCAGATGGACCTATGACTTAAAAACGGCGGCTGGTAGCGATTGGATGGCGAAAAGGAGAAATCGTGCCCTATGGCGTACCCTGGGAAAGGCCTACGTTCAGCAGTGTACTGCAATAGACTGATCTATATATACAGAACAATGAGTATAAATAAAATAGTACGCTATGAGCATCCGGGTAAAGGTCCGGTATGCCTGCCCAGCCGACCACATGCGAACATTGTATGCGAGCCTTGGGACTCTTCTTGACTTACATAGTGGTTTCGAAACTTCTAATAATTTTTACGTTTCACCTTTTTATTATATAAACCACAACAGGTGTTGATTTGCCGGGTGGTGCCGGCTTAGAAAGCATCACTTCAATTATATACGTAGATGTCGTAAAAAACGACTAATGTTTAATCATCCAGGTAATGGGCAGTAGCATTCCCTGTGAACGCAACATCTTGTACTACGCTTGCCAATCCGCTTGCCAAACGTAGTGAGTATGGCTATACCCCCGAATAGAGGAAGGTCCATGTCCAATAGTAGTAGCATGTATTGTTTTGGTTGTAACCACAACAGGTACCTCCTATATATTTAGTTAACATACATAGGTATAAGGCCGTAAAAAACGAACATTTACGTCACGTCTGCCAAACATTTGTGGGTCTATGATTACTTAGACGGCAGTCGTTACACAACCATGTCAATGATATACTCTGACCGGGTCCATCGGGCCGTTGGACGACTCTGTGTACCACTCGAAAAAAAGAAGAAGATTGGGAATCTAATATTTCAGGAGTTTGAGAGCCTCTATCATGCAGTAATTTTAAGATCTCCCGCGAGCCTTCCTGGGACCATATGACGATTAAATGGGTTAATGCTTTAACTACGCCAGTCATAAACCAGCCTCAACAGAACATTGGGAATAACACGTTATATTAAGTGTATTTCCATTACCAGAGATGCCAACAAATTTTTTTAAATGCTAAGCAGTACATACAAGAATGCTTTCTTGGGATTCTATTTGACGCTGAATAATAAAGAAAAAAGTATAAAATAAGGCTCATTATTTGACTGCGATTATGATGCTGCCTTTGCGCATATTAGTTATCAATTTTTCCATAACTTTTGTTCATATTATTTTTGCGCAATAAAGAGTTTTTACTTACCCACTGAATGCATCATTTGTAAAAAATACAGGCGTATCATAATAAATAATTAATAAATATAAGAAAAACTTATTTTTATGAAACGCGACACTTTATTTTCAGGTAACTCAATCGCATATGCACCGGATGAATGGATGGTTCGTGATAGCCACCGTAAAAATTTCAACCGCCGATAGCCGTCATTTTCCATGGGATTCTAAAAATTCCGCGATTGATCTTCGCCGCAGTTGTTCGCGCAGTTGTATTTCAACGCTTGGGCGATCAAAACATGTGCTACTCCACAGGAGCTGTTGGTAATAATCTTGCTTCGAGCCTGGCCTCTCTTGCCAACGTCATGTTGGCCGGGAAAGTTAACACGGAGGTGCTGGACATCTTATACGGGGCCAACCTCTGTGCGTTAAAGAAAAAAGACGGGGGTATAAGGCCAATAGCAGTCGGCACTACACTCAGGCGTCTGGTTGCAAAAATCTGCTGCAAACACATTACACGACCTCTTGCGGCCAAATTTCAGCCCCTCCAAATGGGTTTCGGGTCTAAAGGAGGGTGTGAGGCTGCAGTTCACGCCACTCGCACCATCCTTAAAAATGACGCTATATAGGTCCTGCTTAAGGTGGACGTCAAAAATGCATTCAACTCCATTGACCGCGGAGCCCTTTTAACCCAGGTAAAGGAAAACACTCCAGCCATATTTCAGTTCTTATGGCAATGCTACAGTTCGCCATCTAAATTAGTGTATAAAAGTCACCTCCTGCACTCCACTGTCGGCTGCCAACAGGGAGACCCTCTCGGACCCGCAATTTTCAGCCTGGGCATCCACCCTATTATATCCTCTATGCGCTCCAAACTCAATGTGTGGTACCTAGACGATGGCACCCTTGGTGGCCAGCCCGACGAAGTCCTGGATGACCTGCTGAACCTCATTAGCCGATTCTCGGAAATTGGCCTGGAATTAAACTTTGCAAAGTGCGAGTTATACATCCATCCATCCATAGCCCCAGAATGCAGAAACGACATCCAAGATAAATTCAATAACGTCGCCCCTAACATACGGACCATCACTCAGGACTCGTTGCGGCTACTAGGAGCGCCACTGCTAGACGAAGGCATCACACCCTTTATGCAAGAGCAGATAGCCAAGTTTGAGGACACCTTTGATCGGCTACTCAAGCTTAACCCCCACATTGCCCTAACTATCATTAAATATTGCCTTTTCGTGCCAAAGTTCATATATGTCCTGCGGTGCTGTCACCTCTGGAAGTTTCCAATTCTACTGTCAGCAGTAGACGATCAAATCTCTATCCTCCTTTCAAAGATCTTGAACTGCAATTTGCCAGCTGAGGCCTGGTCGCAAGCTTCGCTACCAGTTCGATTTGGGGGTATTGGGATCCGCAAAGTGACCTCTGTCTCACTCCCGGCCTACCTGTCATCCGCATACAGCTGCCACCACCTCTTTCACAAAATCGTCGGTTCCACTCTAGGGGCTGCTGAGATTGTCCATCTTTCGGAAGCTGTTGACACATGGAAATCCCTCTGCTGCCGCGACCTTCCCAATGCCATGCACCTTCAGAGACGGTGGGATGAGCCTTTTTGTCAGAAAACCCAAGTGGATCTCATGAATGCGTGCTCATGCCCTGTACAGCGCGCCCGTCTCCTGGCTGCCTTCGAGAGAGAGTCCGGCCTCTGGCTAAATGCCGTATCATACACACTCACACGCATATCACGCCTTTTATCCCTTGCGGGGTAGGCAGAGCGTAAACGGCCGCAAAAACGGACATTTACGCCTGACATATATTTAAGGGTCATTTGAAAAATTGTGTATCGCCATAGCCTGGCTTGACCTTACCGTAGTCAGAAAACTGAAAAGTTATGTCTAATGGCAAAGTTCCACTTATTTGCAACAATCCCGGCTAGCGATTGCACGGGTAATTGTGTTGTCACCCCGTTGCGCGTTGCGTTGTCACTTACGTAGAGAAAACATTTAGGAATACAAAACATTTTAGAATGTCCAAACTTCCAAACTTTCTACCTGGGAAAAATTTTCACAGAAAAACAAATGACTGCCTGTTATATGTAACGGTTCAAGGGTTGCACTGTGTTTAAAGAACAACTTATTTACGAGTATTTCTTCAATGATAATTAATTTGGTGTTCAAATTTGTAACACGAAACCTAAACAAAAGCTTATATAAATGAAAAAATAAAATGCTTAAAGTTTAGTTTTGTTTCAAGCAATTTTGGCTGTTGGTACTTCTTCCGTAGATAGCTTATTTTATTTATGCTAGCCATCATTAAATAATTTTTAATAATCATTTAGTACTTACAAAAAGTCTCGGTTTATAAAGTTTTGAGAATCTGGAAAATGTAATAACCTAACCCAGTGAACCTATTTTTAATTACTATGAGTAGGCTTGTGAGTGAGTATTATGTACGAAATATAGCATTATTCTCATTTGGAGTATCCTCCCTGGACAAGTCTCCTGCATTCCTCCTAACTCAACAATCTCGTTAAAACGATACGTTTTTTTTTTCATTTACTATAACATCACTTTTAAGAAAGAGTTCACTAATCCCTCCTGCGAAAAGGTCTTAGGCAGGGTTTCTTAACCAGTGGTCCATGGACTCCGTAGCAAAAAGGTATATACCATGCATCTCGGAGGTCCACAGGAATTTTTGGCAATAAGGCATTTGGTAACTAAGGCTTTTTATCAGTTCGTATCGTGAAATGTTGAGCTCGCTTTACTCGCGATACTTGTCAGTTGCTGGCTGTTTTACACTCACGGTTAATGCAAAGGCTCTACAGCCGTTTGTAGCGTAAAATGTCGAGCTCGCTTCGCTCAAATTCGTGTTGTCTGTAAGTTGTTTTACATTTTCGGCTAAGGCTCTTCAGCCGTTTGTAGCGAGCAATATTTTGCAGTGCGTGGTTATTGCAGACCGATTTATTTTGCGGCTAGTGTTAAGGCTATTCGCATGTTTGTAGTGTCAAATGAACTCACTTCACTCGTTATACGTGTCGGTGTTAAGCTGTTTTACATTTGCGGCTAATGTTTATTTTTCTAGATAAGTGAAAATATGTTAATTTTAAAAATGAGAAGGTCGGAGCTGAAAATCAGTGCAGACAGGTGGCCTTTGGTAACCTGTTCTGCAATAACTGAGCCTCCCACCTTTTGCTACATAATTATATTTTGATGCTCACGTTTTTTACTGTTCCGATGTTATGTACAATAAAGGCTCTTTATTATTATTTTATTTATTATTATTATAATAAAACTGATTTCTACCAATAAAAGTTATTAAAAATGTATATCGTACATTTTAAATGTCCGGGGACTGTGAATTGTTTTGAATTCAAAAAGGGGTCCACGACTGCAAAAATGTGTACATACCTTGGTCTGAATGTCTTGCAGTAGGTTTTAGTGGAGCATTCTTAACCCAGATTCCCTGAAAATTTATAAAATAAAATAAAAAAACAGCCAAATGCTAGTCGCTTTCACATGCCCACCGAGTGTGCCCTGACATGCTTATCAAGTTTTTTTATAATGAGACCCCACTTGAACAACTAGTCTCAACTCTAATTCAAAGGGCACGGCAAGTGAATTTTGATTCCCTTGAGAGGGTCAAAAACGCGTGATTTATACAGCATAAACGTCTTTTATTTAACGTTGAATTTAGACCTTTACTTTTATTCAACTACAAACGTCTGTAAACTTGAGTATGTGGTTTTACTTTCAAATTGAAATTATATCAATCAAAAATCTTTACGCGTTCCCGAGATTAAGGGTCTTGAAAGGTAGATGTACGGATGGACAAAAAAGTAAGTTCCGTTTCTTTCCTTTTGTGGTACGGAACTCTCAAAAACTAATTACTTTTTCAAATAATTGACGGATAAATATTTTTTTATTTTGTGTTAAACGCCTATTTGGGGAATCTGGCTTAAATCGCTTGTTTCCACCTAGTGGCGCAGTGTAATTGCGTTCCCACTTACGTAGCCAAATGGCTGTTACACATTTACAGTCTACAGCCACAATACAGCTGTAAAACCGTGTTTATACAACTGGTGACCTAAGGATCGGGGATCTAAGGCGTAGAAACTGACTACATAATTGTGGACTTCAAACTGTAGGTATTTATTAAAAATACCTATACAATTTCAGAAATGTACCTTATAGAACATAAAATATAGTTTTTTTGGAATTTAGTTTATTCACAGTATAATTTTAAATGATTTTCAAGTTTGAATCTAAAAACAAGCAATTGTTAGAAAAATAATTAAATAGAAATATAGTATAGGTTTCGTTATGAAATAATAGTTTGAAGCAGTGCGTTAATTGCATCGGTCGTCAGCAACAAGAGTCATCATTAAAGGTAACGTCTTAAACTGTCTGAAAGCTAATTCTCTGAATGTAATTCACATCTCCACGAACGTAACTAAAATGGTCGTCAATAATTCACCACCTCGTCTTGTTTATACTACTGGCAACGTAGGTTCTACGTCGTAGCTTCCGGCTACGGGCTACGATATTCCGGACCTCAGAATGTTCGGTACATTTTCGTGTTGCATATGACTTTACATTTCCTCTCGACATCGCTGCAACATGGCAGTTGCCCCCTAACACCGTTTATATTTGGAAGCAGATTTTCCGGGATAACAGTAACAGTTAGGGAAATAGGTTTTTGGATTCGCATAAGGTTAAAAGGAACTAACTGTAAGAAAATTTCCTTTTAAAACAGGATTAACTGCAATAATTATCCTGAAGGACGATCTATTTATCAGATAGTAATTAGTTTCTTATATAAAAAGGTGACGCAGACATTAAGGCCGTACGCTCGCTTACGCGGTTTCACGCGCGGGCCAGGCCGCGCGTGAGGCCGCGCGCGGTCACGCGGGATCCGCGCGGCGGTCTGACATCGCCGCCATTATTACCCGTCCAAATTTAGAAGGCGCATAGTGCCTAGGTAGTTGTAATATGGCAAGTGTCGTCGTGTTCGTACGGGTTATATTATGTCGCGGGTTGCTGAAGCCGCGGCGCGGGTGACCGCAGGCCGCGTCACGGGGCGCCAATCTTGTGTTTTGTCAAATCTGGCCCGCGCGGGACGTCCCGCGCGTGAAACCGCGTGAGCGAGCGTACGGCCTAACATTTTATAAATTGTGTTATGTGAAATACATTAAATATTCTTCTTTCTTCTTTTTCGTGTGGGACACGGAGTCGTCCAACGACCCGATGAACTCTGGAGTCAGATTTTATCAACCACCTTCTATTAGAAGTAGGTCTCATAATTATTTTACTACTGTAATTTTAAGAATACCAAACACTTAATCTAGAAAATTATCGAAATTTACCTTTTTTGTGGCTCTAGCATTGATATTTTATACTAAATCTCTTTTGATATACCTCACCCTTAGACAAATGATTGGTTTGCTAGCGCTCAAGACAGCAAGGGCCAATCTTTCATCTAAGACCTCACCCATCCGGGTAATATTTATCTGCGGATAATTCAGTCACAATTTCGTGACATCAAAGATTTTCCGTGCTGGTTTTCATATTTCACACTAATCAACTGAACTTCTATCGAAACTGAGCAGAAGGGTCACAGAGGGTATACCTGTATAATATTTCTACCCTTTCACCAAGCCTCTGTATCACAAAGTTGTATCAACAAACTGATGTAGGGGAAGCCATAAACAACGACGGTTACTTAAAATGTGTAATAAACAATATCCATGCCCGCGCGGCCATGCGGTCCCGGTGGTATTTCTTAAAAGCTACAAATGGAAGAGTGACGTTGGAAGTGCAAAGTTAAATTCATGTCTCTGTGTCTCTGGCGATCAGGTTCGGGTAGAGCTAAACGGGTAGGCGTATGAAACTATACAATGTAACAATTATTAGGTCTCAAAATAAAAACAAATAGTTATTTTATGTAAAAAGTATGCATAATAATTATTTCTAGCGCATCAGCGATTCTTATGAAATTAACCTGAGGTAACCTATACATTAAACTATTTGGTAAGTAGAGTGCGATGATTTTTTGATTATTATTATTTGATTTAGTTTTATGATTAAAGCGAGTGGTGCCGCAGAACTAGCGCCACTTCACGAAAACAATCATTTATCTGCATGCAAACAATACCTCAGAATGTTTTTTGCACTATTCATTGGTAAAATCTTATTGTTCAATAAGACCTAACGAATTCGGTGAAATATTAACATTAAATTGAGTTAAACAATAAGTAGCAGAATTTGCTTTTGGCACTTTCATCCATAGTAATTACAGTAAATATTTTATAGCGTTTTATTGCTTTTGCTTTCAGATAATACATAAAACTTGTGCAATGGACATTTTGGAGTAATGTTTGAATGGAGAGATATGATTTTATCGTGAATTTTGGGGCACCACTTGCCTTAAGCCAAGCGTGTGGAGCAGTGTATCGTCATTCATTGCGGTACTTTAATGTCAAGTTAAGTTCATTCCCTATCAAAAATAAAAAATAAATAAATATAATAAATTATAATCTATAAGGCGTTGTATTCATTGCGGTACTTTGATGTCAAGTTGAGTTCATTCCTTATCAAAAATAAAGAATAAATAAATTCTAATCCATAAGACGTTGTATTCATTGCGGTACTTTAATGCCAAGTTAAGTTCATTCCTTATCAAAAATAAAAAATAAATAAATAAAATAAATTCTAATCTATAAGACGTTGAAGTCATCTCTATTCGTATTCCCAGAGCCGCACGAGTGGCGCGATCCCACTGCGCCGTGTGCCGTGACATGCAGCGTCTGCTTATTGGCAGTGTTGACTGCGACAACATCGGTACTTGGGTTTTATCGAATGACGCGACATAGGAGAGTGTGTTGCCGTTGCTTATTTTCTAATAGCACGTTCACGCGATGCCAATATGGGCAGGGAAATAGTAAGGGAAGGGGGCAGTGCAAATATGAGGTTACTCGCGCTGTTACTCGTCATGCCGCTGCCACTTCGAGTCGTGCGCGAGTCTAAGGAACGGCAGCACGAGCGCTAGTGGAATGTATTGCTATCTCGCTCAGTCGTATTGGTGCGAGAAGAGTATAACGGCAATATGAACACTCACTCGCGATGATACTTCTGCGGAAGTATTTCCAGCAATATTCGCGACAACGGCTGGAGCAGGAGCAGGTGCATGATGTGAACGTACTGTAATTGTACTGTTTAAGACGTGGTAATCATATCTATTCGTATTCCTAGTGCCGCACGAGTGGCGCAGTCCCGCCGTGTGCCGTGACAAGCAGTGCCTGCTTATTGGCAGTGTTATAAAAAAAAATGCGTTTATTTAAAAGATCACATATAGGCAGTAACAATTTCCAGTGACTCCTGCACTAAGCTCGAGGCTTGTATCGCAGGGGCGGTTATCTAAACAATTAACTTTGTGGAAGACCGGTTAACATTATAGTGATATAAAACTATAAAATCTATACATATAATAAAACAGAAACGAAACCAATTCTGTACATGAAATAGATTCAAAAAAAGGTTTTTGCTTCTAATTGTGTTCAAGATACAGACATCAAAACAGAAGTAAAATTGATTTTTGTCTGTTTGTCTGTTTGTCTGTCGGTATGTTTGTTATTCTTTCACGTAAAAACTACTGCACAGATTTCTACAAAATTGTAAACTGTGGTAGCTTATTACCCGGGTCAACATCTAGGATACTTTTTACCTCGAAAAAATCTTTCATTCCCATGGTAAAACACAGTAACTGGTTCCGCAAAGCGAGTTCCGAATTTTTTTCCTAAAAAATAATATAGATGTCGCTGTTAGTTTTGTAAAACGCGGTATTGACCACGTATTGACTGACATACGATCTGAACTTCTAAACGACCCCGTGAAACGACCTAATACATATAATAAAACAGAAACGAAACCAATTCTGTACATGAAATAGATTCAAAAAAGGGTTTTTGCTTCTAATTGTGTTCAAGATACAGACATCAAAACAGAAGTAAAATTGATTTTTGTCTGTTTGTCTGTTTGTCTGTCGGTATGTTTGTTATTCTTTCACGTAAAAACTACTGCACAGATTTCTACAAAATTGTATACTGTGGTAGCTTATTACCCGGGTCAACATCTAGGATACTGTTTACCTCGAAAAAATCTTTCATTCCCATGGTAAAACACAGTAACTGGTTTCGCAAAGCGAGTTCCGAATTTTTTTCCTAAAAAATAATATAGATGTCGCTGTTAGTTTTGTAAAACGCGGTATTGACCACGTATTGACTGACATACGATCTGAACTTCTAAACGACCCCGTGAAACGACCTAACCAAACAAAAAACAAACAATCACACATTTAATCCTTGCGGGGTAGGTTGAGCGTCAACGGCCGTAAGTATTTTATCGCTATCGCCACGACTTACATATATGCGGGCCGTTCTAACTATTACAGAAATGTTTCGGACTTTTACTTTGACCTTTGGTCATGGTCAAGGTATGTGATGGAAGACAGATGAATTGTGATATTTTCTTGAGTTTGCACAACTATTACTCATCACAATAAAACAATTTTAAACGGAATTAAGTTGTGTTTATTGTGGAAACGTAGGAATTGTGAAATCCAAAATAAACACAACTTAAATCCGTTGAAAATTGTTTTATTGCGAAGACAAATTATGATTTGGGTGAAATTAGTTATTTTTTTTACCACTACAAGAGGCCGTTGGCCTGAGTTAAAGGTTATAATACTTTTAATTTTAACTTGACATCTCTCCGTGTAACCGAGATAGTGAGTCTTGAAAGACAGACAAATGGACAACAAAGTGAGTGAACCTATAAGGGTTCCATATTGCAGCCTAAAACCTATTTACCAATATAGTTTTTATTTTAACTCGATATCTCTGCGCATTCCCGAGATAAAGCGTCTTACGAGATGGATGGACGGACGGACGGACAACAAACTGATTGTATAAGGGTTCAGTTTTTTTGTACGTTTCTTTTTGATGTACGGAACCTAAAAAAATATAAATACCTTCATTAGTTAGAATCAAAAATGTTAGGGTAAAATTTGTTTAAAATTACTTCATAGATGTCGCTGTTAGTTTTGTGAAACCCGCTAATGAAATGTTTTCTCCAAAATTATATAACAAAGCCACTGACAGGCGGCAGGTTTTCTAAAAAAATAATAATATAGTATTGTAAACTATGCCGTGTGATGCCGGCTTGCAATAGCATCACCCCATTTCTTTTCCGTGGGAGTCGTGACTAAGAGACTTTCACATGGGCGATGGGCTGACAACCTGTCACCATGGCGATACACAATTTTCCGAATGACCATCAAATATATGTCAGACATTTACGCTCTGCCTACCCTGCAAGAGATAATAGGCGTGATATACGTATGTAAGTATAAACTTGGGCAACGGATATTCTGATAGATTGTTTCTTTAAAGATAAATCTTTTTTTGTGAAGTGGCGCCACTATCGAGGTCGTTCACGGTTACACTCGCCTTAAACATTTTTGCAGAGATCAGAAGGCAAGGTAGGATTGCACTTGCTGTAGTATCTTCAAGTATCGCTGCCACACTGCTTCCAGGAGAGAAAACGGCGCATACAACTTTCAAAATACCAACCGATTTGGACACAAACGATACTCCAATATGTGCTGTATCACGTAATAGTTACAAGGCAAAGGTTTTCTGATATTGTTGTCTGGTAGTTATGTGACGAGTGTACGATGGCCAACAAAAAAACGGTAGAAGCTATGGATAGGACTTTGAAAGACATACGCAGAGATAATAGGGCCATGGGCCATATCACTGTTCTTTTTTCCAGTGACTTTCGCCAAACACTTCCAGTTGTTACTCGAGGTACCAGGGCTGATGAGGTGAATGCCTCACTAAAATCATCGGCTCTTTGGCCACAAATTCACAAGCTGACCATGACGGTGATCATGCGAACCCGTCTCGGAGGTAATCCACGGGCTGAAGAGTTTTCACAAGCTTTATTAAAACTCGGCAGAGGTACTTTACCAGAGGATAACGGTTAAGTAAGTCTGCCTGAAACGCTTTGCCAAATAGTTTCTGGTCTAAAGAGAATCATTTCTTCTGTGTATGGCGAGCCTTCCTTCCTTCAAAAGAAAGATTCGTAGCTACGTGGAAGAGCTGTTTTTGCACCCAAAAATGATCAGACTGCTTCAATAAACCATACCATTATGTCACAAATCACTGGGGATATGGTGGTATACGCGTCAATTACCACTGTTATGAATCAAGACAAAGCCACTAACTACCTAATAGAATTCCTAAACTCCTTGAGTGCGAATGGTCTTTCTGCACACCAAATATTACTTAAACTTGGTGTTCCTTTCATGCTTCTTTGCAATCTCACTCCGCCAGAGCTGTGCAATGGAACCAGACTGAAGATCTTAAGCTTAAAGATGAATGTATTCGAGGCGGATATTTTCACTGGTTGTGGCGCGTATACCACTCATTCCCAACAACTTTTTATTTCAATTTCAGGGCATTCAGTTTCCCGTCAGCGTTTTCTTTGCAATGACTGTAAACAAATCGCAAGGACAGACGCTGAAAGCCGCAGGCGTAGGTCTTACGATTCCCTGTTTATCACACGGGCAGCTATATGTCGCTTGCTCTCGAGTCAGTTCTCCTGAAAATTTTTACGTTTTAGCACCCGATGGTAAAACTACCAAAGTAGTTTATAATGATGTTTTGTAGCTGATGTCTATAGTATCAAAACCAAGTACCTAACCGAAAAACAAGTTAACCAGTACCTATTCATTGCACATCTTAAAGAGAAAAAACTTTATACAAACATGATATTAATATTAAACAATATGCATACATCAACTTCACTAACTCACAAGTCACTACACCATGCGTACGAAGTCGCGGGCAACAGCTAGTTAGATATAAAAAGTGTTTAGTAAAATAAAAC
Organism: Tuta absoluta; assembly: GCA_027580185.1. Lineage (NCBI taxonomy): Eukaryota > Metazoa > Arthropoda > Insecta > Lepidoptera > Gelechiidae > Tuta > Tuta absoluta. The sequence continues at coordinate 6,750,928 of JAQAHW010000004.1, forward strand.
AGGAAAGATAAAAGTATGTCTATGAGGGTTAGTAATTTAGTACCTATGAGATAATAGTAACTTAAATGTGTATGTATATGTTTGTGTGCATGTGTGTGTTTGTGAGTGTATGAGTGTATGTGTGTGATTTCTGTGTATTGTATGTGTGTGTTTGTGTCATGTCTGGTAGGTCATTGTGTTGCTTGGAGTAAATTTTCTGTCTGCTCGTAATCAAGTCTAGTGGTTACAAGCCAAGATTTCACCCCTTTTTTTAATGTACTAGCTGGAAGATTTTTAATGTTTAAGTTAGTCATTTGTTGGCAGACCTTGTTGTATGCGAATATCTGAGCGTATGGTGATAATCTTCTAGCAAACTGGGTGCGTGTCGATGGGACGGGCAAGCGATAAATGCGTCGTTGAATAATTTGACTATATTCAGGGGATCTGAGAACTGATTTGTGCACTGAAACACAGGCTTGTAGAATGAATAACTGCCTAACTCGCAGTACACTTGTTAGTTCATATAATTCGTCAGTTGGAAACTGTCGCGTTTTACGCAGCATCACTTTTAGTACAGCCCGTTGACTTCTTTCAAGCACTAGTAAATTAGTTTTGCAAACGCCCCCCCATGCCAGAATGCAGTACCGTAGCAACGACTCACCCAGAGCCGTATACACTTGGAGAAGGAGTTGTAGGCTTGCCGCGTTGCGGAGGGACTTCATTATAAAAATCATTTTTCTGAGTCGGCCTGCCAGTACACCAATGTGTGTCTAAAAGGAAAGTTTATCATCCACCGTCACACCAAGGTACTTTATGATCTCAGCCTTTGCTATAACGTTGCATTTACATGGATTTACATCAGTTTTGGGTGCCTTATTGGTGTCACAGCAAAATTTATTGCAAGTATGTATTATTAATGGCAAATGAGGCGGTGGACTTGAAGCTTTGGTTTTGTGGAAAACGAGATATTTAGTCTTATTTGTGTTGAGACTTAGTAAGTTGTGGCTCAGCCAGTTGGCCACCACAGCCATGCTTTTTTCTGCTCGCTCAAAGAGCTCTTCCCATGTGTTACTGTTGAAAAGCACCACAGTATCGTCAGCATAACAGATAAGTTCAGTTTCAGGCGAGGGCAGCAGTTGAAGAATGTCATTCATGTATATGACAAACAGTGTTGGACCAAGTATGCTACCCTGAGGAACGCCATACCCTACTGGCAATCGACTACTGGTCCTGGTTCCGATTTTAATACATTGACTTCTATTTGAGAGGTAACTCTTGAACCAGTCCAAGGCAATGCCTCTTACTCCCATATTGTACATTTTTTTTCAGTAGAATTGGAACCGAGACTGTATCGAAGGCCTTGGAGAGGTCAAGAAATACCCCAAGACAACACTTGTTTCTGTCCAGGACCGAAGAAATTTTTTCTGTCAATAGTACGACTGCCTCCTCTGTGGATTTTTTTCGCCTGAATCCAAACTGTCTGTCCGATAAGAGGTGTGATTTTTCGAGAAAATCAACTAATCTTTTATTGACTAATTTTTCCAATAATTTAGACAGAACACTTAAAAGGGAGATCGGTCTGTAGTTACTGGGGGATTTCTTGTCACCTGACTTATAAATTGGTATAACCACAGCCAGTTTCCACTGGTCCGGAAAAGTACCACTCTCAAGGCTAAGGTTACAAATATGGACGAGGGTTGACAAAATTGAGGCCGCAATCTGTTTGATAAGTTTAGGCGTATAGCCATCAATGCCCGGAGTTCTTTCGCTATTTAGACCACAAATCAAGCCCTGAAGCTCATCAAAGTTTGTGGGGCATAGAAAAAGGGATTCTAAACTCGAACTTTTAGTTCTACAATTTGCTGCCAGGGTCAGTTCAGTGGTATTAAGGTTGGCTAAGGTCTCGTGGGCCAGCTTTTTGCCGATGTTTGAGAAGTACTCATTACAAAAGTTGAGAGATTCAACTTCATCCGCATGCACGGTCAGTAAATCATTTGCAGCGCCCTGGCTAGACGAAATATTGCAAATGTCCTTAATGGAGACCCACAATTTTCTTGGGTTGTTTTTGTTAATGTGCAGCTGCTCACTTTTGTAAGCAGTTTTTAACCTAAACAAAAGACCATTTAGGAAGTTTCGGTACCGCTTATAAGTTATCTGATAGATTTAATTTTTTGGATGTTTTCTTGCAAGAGGTCACGATGTTTCTGACACTTTATTAAGCCTGGAGTAATCCACGGCCTCAGACTGTATTTCGAGCGGCTGATCTTGATAATTTTTGTGTTTTTTCGAATTGCAGACTGTAAAACCTCATCAAGTTCCCTAACTGCGGTGTTGAGATCGGAAGAATTTAAAACTTTAGAAAAATCTGCTGATTGAATCTGTGAAACTACCATCGGATAGTCAAGTTTAATCTTAGTGCGGTTAGCTTGAGGGCGTGAGATTTTATCCAGGGTGCAACCTAACATACAGATTAAATGATCTGTAATTGTCGAGTGACAGGTCAGTCCAATGACAGACGGGGAGCGAGATTTAACAAAAATATGATCCAAGCAAGTTTGTTCCCTGGTCGGCACCGTAATAGCAGGTAAAAGTTGGTGTTCAGTCATTAAACAGAGGTAGTCTTGGACGCGTTCGTCGGTGAGTTCATTAAAGAGATCCAAGTTTATATCACCGGCTAGTATAATGCATGGAGTTGACTTTTCATTTTTGAGGATGCTGTCTAGGGATTTTAGGAAAATATCTGTTTTAATAAACGATGGGGACCTGTAAATCCCAAGAATGAAAACTCCGACACCCAGTTTGATCTCTAAGCAATTGCAATCCTCGCAATTAGATTCCAAAACGGTCGCGGCCAAGTGATCCCTGATGTAGGCCGTCACACCACCATTTTTATTTATGTACTTGAAAGTGCAGTGAGAAGTGTATCCGTTGATTTGTGGAATTAGTGATTCCTCCCTAAGCCAGCATTCAGTCAAAACTATCACGTCAAAAACAACAGCCGTTCGAGATAAGGTGACCATTAAACTGTCAAAATTCTTCTGAATACTCCTAATGTTGAGCGTTAACACTTTGAGTTCTGCATTGGAAGTGAGTATTGGTTGAATAGATTCAATGCTCTCGAAAATATGACAGTTAATCTTTAATACGTTATCTAAATCTTCTGAAATTACAGCCATTACATACAATTATATTTAAAACTTCTGAGAGAAATTGACATGATATTGATTGATGTTGACTGCGACAACATCGGTACTGTGAGGTAAAGCCTCCTTCGCATAGCTGGCACCGCAATTTAAATTAATTTTTCGGCTGCCGCCAGAACAGACCATGCTGTTTGGAGACATTCTTGTGTAGGGCGTAGTCACAGAAACAAATTGTAAAGTAGAAAATATCGTGAAAATATATAATTACCCTTGAGTTTTGGAAGTTCCTCCCCGTCCCGGTTAGAGTACTTAGGATGTATCGAATAACATGCGGTCGTAGGGTTTGTTTGTGTTTTCAATTACTTAGTCATACAATATATATAAATGAGCGCATTACGAGAACGACTCATTTATAGGTTCCAACTTCGTTTTTCATCAAGCATTATAGTAGCAAAAATTAAAAGCAGTTGATAAAATAAATACAATAATTAGTCCCGGAATTTCCATATCAAAGATTATTTACGCTTGTAGTAATATTTCATAGAATTAGAAAGAGCGAATCAGAATTTCCAATCAGGACTTTCCATTTTACTGAACCGCATCAAGAAGTTTATAGATTTCATCTAGACTGCATTACCTATCGTCGTTATTTATATAAAATAATAAAATTGTACCTGACGCGTTACGTAACTTGCGTACAAAACATCTCTTACAATTTTTACTTACCTACGTAGAAAAATAGAGAAACGTTCCCAGAAAAAAGACGAGCACAAAGCTTTGTTTTCGTTTTATCTAGAGTTGGCTATAGTTGCCAGATACATACATTCTCATCGCAATAGTCTGTAGTGGAGGTCGGACGGCGGCCTTTATTTTTTCTTCGTTGTGCGCGCATAATTTCCCTAAATGAGCTCCCGGAGGTACCTCCGCCGCTTTTATTCCGCCCCAGTTATATTAAAACTTGGTCAAATGTGCAACTCCATTGTCCTTTTGTTTCTATTCTAACGTGAAATACTTTTATTTTTTTATCTTCGCTGTTCTGTGTGTAGGCTAAGGCCTTGGAGTGTATCTTGGGTACTATATACTCTAAGGCTAAGGCGCCAAATCTTGGAATGTCTCGGTAATTTTTGTATGGGTTGGAATAACCTTTTGTTACTTAAATACCAATATAACATAAATTTTACATAGGAATTAAAAAATATATTCCATTTCTCTTTTCCCCGGAATAATGGGCCTCTACTTTTGCAGTAGAGAATTCTCTTTTTAAGTTTAAAATTATCCTCTGTCGATCTGTTATTCTTTGCTGGCTTGTTTTTTCTCAGTCATTTCCATCTTTCATCATCGTGACTGCCACGGACAAGCATACCTTCTTTTTCAATAGAAGTGACGCATAGGTACTTCCGTGGAAAAGAGAAATGATTTGACAACTTTGGAACATTTTTTTTTATATTATTTCTCAAGTAGTAAAAAATATTTAAGTAACAAAATGTTATTCTAACCCGTACAAAAATTTACTAGTCATTCCAAGACTTTGGACCTACGAGGTATAGGTACCTAGCATCTGGTTTATGGGATTGATGACTTTATCAATTATTTTAACTGGATAATTTTCATATCTTTGAGAACGCCTGAAAAAATATTATTTTAAATATAACTTAGGAATATTAATTTTATACCAGGCGCATTTTAAAGGACATGCTATATTGAATGGTAAATACAAAATTCTAAATCAGATGATGATTCTATGAATTTGTTGAAAACCATTACAATCAATATTGCGTCAGTTAGGGTAACTTGGCCGGTTTGCCAAACACCATTTATTTTCGGCCACATAACAGTTATTCGCTCAAAACATGAAAACGATAAGTAAATTATGAGAAAAAGTTTAAACTTGTTAGCATTTTAAGTGTTCAATTGTTTTGTTAGTTCACCACAGTCACCTTCAAAAATTATGGAGTGAAGCTGTGTGCAAAATCAGTAAAAAAAACTTGAACAGCAGTTTTGTTTCAAGCTTAGTCACAGCGTTGTTTATTGATGATTAAATTTAGATTTAAACATTGTTAAAATGTACTTAAAATGATTTAAATTTATTTTTTTAGTAAAAAGCCTAAAATATTAAATACTTAGCATTTAAATTAGATAGTCGGATCACTAGATGCAAATTTGGGGAAAAATAATTTCTCGGCATACTGGTCAACATCTAACTCAAAACTAGGCGTTCACAAATCTGTATTGAACGATATAGTTAGCTAATAGCCGTGCACTTTCTTACAAATATTAGTAATAAATTACCTTTTTATTATTCTGTGATAACGGTGACAAGTATGGTTTGACATTCTAGTTCTTGGTCTAGGGTTAACTCTCTTCTCTTTTCGTATGGGACATCAAGTCGTCCAACGATCTGATGAACCCTGGTGACAGAGTTTTTCAACCGCCTACTACCATTAGTAGGCCTCTGACAAGAAATCGAAAAAATGTAAGGGTTAACTGATACGACCGATTAAGTGAGTTCAATAAATCCAGGTTTTAGCCGTGTGCATTACGACGGCTGAGAATCAACTTCTATAAATCTAGTTTTTACAACAACAACAACAACAACACAAACCACGCCCATAATCCCGTGCGGGGTAGGCAGAGCGTAAACGGTCGCAAAAAACGGACATTTAGGTACGCCTCGTCTGACAAATACTTGAGGGTCATTCAGAAAATTGTATATCGCCATAGTAACAGGTTGTTAGCCCATCGCCTAAAAATGCAAAACACACTCTCAAGTCCCTTAGTCTCCTCTTACGACTCCCACGGGAAAGAAATGGGGTGATACTATTCTAAGCAGGCATCACACGGCCACGGTAGTTTTTAGTCTATGGTTCAAAAAACGGCTCACAAAGTTCATGGTTGTAATTAAGCTATAGATCGGTCATGATAAAAACGATGTTCACATAATTAAAACAAATTATTGCTTCAAGATTGTTGGTCCGAAGGTTTCACTGCGCGCTGCGTGTTCTTTGAATAAGAACATGTTGTACTATGGTTTATTATGCACTCACAGGGCTATATTATTTTCATGAAAGAAAATAAGAAATCGAAAAAATGTTAGCGTCCGCCGCCGGTACTTAAACCCGGGACCGTGGGTTACCGTCCCACTGCTCTGCCAACTGAGCTACCGCGCCTCGACTGTCACTTCCAAATTATATTGGTGCTCGTCTCGAAGCAACGTACAAACGACATCTAGTATGAGTTATTGTAGCGACTTATAAAATTATCGAAAACAGGGCTTTTTTACTATTGTGGAGCATGTCCACCAACTCTTAAAGATCTTTAGTTAACAAGAAAACTGCTCGTAAAGCAATGCTCTCGACGGCAATAGTTTTAATTGGTCCGTATAAATTTGCCGCCTGGCCGTTGGTCCCAGCTGATTTACAAGTCCTGTGTTGCTACATTGTATGACCAGGCCACTCGGCAGTATATAACAAAGAGGAATATATGTCCCTAGCGAGATTGTGAGAGCACGCAATAATCTCATAAAACTATTATTACTAGCACGCACTGGAGACTAATCCTCGGCAGCTTGTATAAAAAATTATTATAGGTCATAATAATAACATTATTTAAAGATTTATTTTGTTACTTTCTAAGTAACTATGATAATAGAATTTGTGTCCCACCCCTTCTCTTACCCGCTCATAAAACGACTGCTTTTCGAGGCAGTTTTAGATATAACGCTGCCAAAATATGGAATAATATACCTCCTCCCATTAGAAATATTAAATCGATTGCTAGTTTTAAACTCAAATATAAAAATTATCTTTTAACCGTTACATCAGACAGCTGTATCTAGAACTGCACGAAAGGTCCCTGTATTATCTATGTACTGATTTATACTATATAATATATACTTTATATACTTTTATATTTACACTTTAATTTTGTATATCCATGCCATACCTCCTTATCATATTATATATTTATATTATATATTAAGTATATTTTGTTTCTTTTTTATCTGCTACTATACTAACTTTCTTTTTCCTCTCTGTTTCGCTCACGCTCTCATTTAGGTTTCTGGCAGAATCATCAGCGTCACAGCTTGCTGTGACAACAAGCTGAGCCAGCGCCTTTTCACTGTCACACACAGTGCACAGCAGTGAGTAAAACGACATGGTTGCACCCACCTACATCTCGCTTTAGAAACTTTTATTACCTATGTTGTTTTCTTTTTTTACTTCTTGTGTATTGTGTATGTTTACAGTGAATAAATGTGTTTTCTATTCTATTCTTCTATTCTTCTAACTGTCTTTCACATTATTATTATTGTGTAACCAAATTGCTTGTGAAGTTTTAAGAGTGGCTCAGAATTGCAATTGCAAACAAAAAAGTAGTTGAACCATGCAAAAATTCCAGCAATCTTGGTAAAAACTTGCTATTTTTGACCACCGTCGTCGTATACATAATAAAACATTTTCGTTCTTATTACAAAACAAGGTAAGTATATAGACGTGATTTAAGCTTTTTGACAGCGTCTAACTTTTTTGTATTAATATGGTTTATTTCGACAACGACTATATAAGCAGTTTTTGTGTGGCTTTCGAGTTTTAAAACAGTTCCGTTTTTTATTTGATACTATGTGACTGTGTACTTATATTTTTTCTTTGAATAATATCTCCAAAAATATTTGTTTATGGGGTGTAAAAAACGTCTTATCAGTCAGCTGAGTAGAAAGGGCGGAGAAAAGGTTGGGTGCACTTTGTAAGGTCTTGTATTATTAAACAATATATTGCTCAACAATTTTGTTTATAGTTAAAGCATTTAAGTAAAATTTAAATTATTCAACAAAAAAAAAAACATTGTCTGGATGTGAACTGTAACGTCTCCAGTACGGTCCATGCCAGTACTGTTACTAGTTTGAAGTTAAATTTCCCCATTATACCCTTAATGGCCGGGTGGTGCCGGATTAGAATAGCACCAACCCAAAACTACCCGTAGGTGTCGTAAAAGGTGACTGAGGGATGGGCAAGAGCTTTACCTGTGAATACAAGACTTTGCACTGCGCTTGCCAATCCGCCTCAACTAAAAACAAGGTAAATTAAACTTAATCTAAGATATTGTGTCAATTTCAGGGCATTACCATCATTCAACTTCACCAGCCACACAAGTCCACTGCTGGACATGAGCCACCCCCGATTTAGGGGTATTTGCCATACTCGCCACTCTTGGCAAGCAGATTGGTGAGTGCAGTGCAAGATGTTACTTTCACAGGAAACGCTGCAGCCCATTCCCTGGTCGAATTTAAGCAATTTACGCTCTGCCTACCCCGCAAGGGATAATAGGCGTGATATGTGTATGTGTATGCTATTTTTAGCCGGCAGTACACAGCTTTTTGTTTTTATTGCACCATAATTAGACGAGATATTAACATTCTTAAATGCACTTAATCTTTTGGCCCAGCCTGTATTTCGAATGGGAGATTGTTTTCATTTTCTCTTTTGCCAGAACACGTGTGCCTTCAGGAAAGCTTTTCAGTTTCACGGACGGATCATGCCTGCAAAGTTTTCGGTTCACCATCCCTTACACCCTATATAGTGTAAGTAAAATTAATGGGGATACCTGTGTAACATGTATCATAATTAACACTTTGAATGCCAGATTACTGATCATTGCAATTTTCCATCAACGGTACAGTGCAAAAGCTACACAAATTCTGTGCGAGCTTAGCTGACCACAGTTTTATGCGCCATTCGTATTCTAGCTACAACGACGAGAGACCAACGGAATACGTGAATAGCTTATCCTATCTATTTTTTCCCTCATTTACATTTATTTCCTTCTTTTTGTCTTCCACTCAGTTCTACTCGCTTTGTGCCGCGTCAATTTGTTTTGTAAATTGTTAGCCATGAGAAAGTTCAGATTTGCTGAAATCAAAACATGTCTTACAATAAAATTATTCTAACGTTTGCCCTCGAAAACCTGATAAGAATGCATTGCGCGAAGAATTCGAAACATTAGAAAAGCTTTTATTGAAACTTTATCTATCTACGCTCGTCTCATAATCTTCGGAACACAAATACAGTTGGTTTCTATTCTAGATAACGTGCGTGTATGTATCTATGCAATATAATAAATGACATATAAATTTAATATTTTAAATAAATTTTTGAATTGAATTGAACTGACTTGCTTCATGCATTCTGCCTATAGAAATAACATTTTCTTCTCAAGCGCTGTAACATTACCTACGTCATTATTCAGAATGTAGTAAGCCTTTCGATTAAATAGAGCTAAATGAAACGAAGTATTCTGTGCCAATACCCAAAGCCGTCATCCTGTCAGGTATTGTTGTAAGAATATTGTTCGGTTTTGTTCAGTTGATGTTCAAGTGTCGTTTCGATGGTGTTTAAATGTTGTTTTTCTGATAATTGTTCAGTTGTTGTTAACTTGTTGTGGTTTAAGTTTTGGTCCGTTGTCCTCTTACAGTGGTTAACTCCTTGTTGTTCAGATATTTTTCAGATGAAGTTAATTTGATGTTTTACAGCTGAACAACAACAAGTAAACAGCAGCTGAACCACAATTGAACGACATCTAAACTATAGCTAAAGCCTTATTACGTTGTCGTAACCGTATTGGACCTTGCAATCGCCAGTGCGATGGTTTGGAAAAGTGTAGGTATTAGAAAGGTGGTTTTTGGTAGAGTGTAGATAAAATTGTGTTTGTAGCTGCATATATTTAGGCATAAGAAAGAATGCTCGTGTCAAATTAATGTACAACAGACATTCGTATTCTAATGCTCCCATGATATGACAGTTGCTTAAACTACTATTCAAACGAATTCCGTTACACACCCAAGCATACGAAAGAATTTTCCAAATCGCTCATGTGTGCAAGGCGATATTCGTCCAGACGCTTCCTCTCTCCTTTGACAAAGAACATCTTTCGGGGTTTAATGCACATATACCGTGTTTTCTGAGTCAAATTCAAGAATTTTTCGATAGAACATAGTGAAATAAGTTTTTAAACACGACCGAGTTGTCGCTATACGGCAGTTTGTAGGCATCTAAGTGTAAAGATTTTTTTAAATGATGATACCATATTTTTAAACACTTCCCGTGTTAGGTATAAAACTATTGAAAACTTGCAAAATTTTCAAACGCGGGCAGGATTTGAACCTGTGACTTTCGCCATTACTAGTGCCGACGACTCTTCCATCTGGGCTACCTAGGCTAGGCTTAAAGTTCTATTATCAAGTAAAGTGCTCCTAATTCCAAAAACAAGAGAAACACCACATTTTAAGGCAAATTTGAGTCTAACCCCCCATTCGTTTCCATTAAAGTAAAGTTAACGGTAAAAATAAATATGACGCTTAAAACTACTAAAGAACTTTGCAAAATGTTTGTACTTGTTTGTATTAGTCATTTTGCAACTTAGTTGTTTTACTATTCAAACGCTTTACGTTAGTGTAATGATTTGAGCATTTTGAGATAGGGACTGCTTAATATTTGGTCGGTATGATATAAGTCGGACCCCTAAGATTTGTGCGCTGTCTCATTCTTTCAGAGGCCGTCTGTCTGTCTGCTAAAATATGAGCCATTAGGAATAAAAGTTTTCTTTAACTGTCGTAAACAAAAGTTTGGGAGGATATATCAGTGTCAGTTGAATGTAGCGGCTTGGTAAGCACTGGCAAATCCTTGGAACTAGGCCACTAGAACCGTAGGTAACTATGTTGCCATACGACAGTAAACCACAGGCATAAAACTTTTATATTCATTTAATAGGTACATGGTATCTCCTACAAATTACCAAACCACGATCTTATAATCAAAATACCTACTAAAATAACAAATAATTAAAAAGAAACCTACGTCGCGATACCCAGTGGGACGATGTTCGATCTTGATAGATTTCATGCAGTAAAAAAAACTGGCAGGCTTGTTCTAGGTGGTTCTAGGCAAACGCGGTTCTCCCACTTGTAGTCCGTTGCTGCGTATTTTTGACGCACCGTAACAAATGCGGCAGTCAGACGCATCAGCACCGTCACGAACTGTAAACGCAACTTTCGTCTGACAGACGCATGCGTTTCGGTGCGTTGAAAATACGCAGTGACGGCTGACAAATGGGAGAACCACCAAAGTACCTATTTGCCAAAATGCATAAGTAAGAAATAATATGTAGGGATGTTAATGAATATTCAACATTGAGTTTACAAATGAAAAAGTGCTACTTTCACCAATTTGATATTCAAAACAAAATCTCCGTCCGCTTTTGATGTAAATATTGCAATTTAGTAATTCTTTTTACGAGTCGCGACCTTTTTGTATGGAAATCAGAAATAGACACTAATGAACGGTCATTCAAAAAATTTGGGAGAAAACGTATTTCGTCAGAAAAGAACCTCATATTTTAAGAACATCACTTTAACAACTAAAATGTTCACATCTGGAGATCCTATAGAATACCGACATGCATGAAACTTTGCGTCGGTGTTCCAGGCTTTGGAGTCTTGTCACAACCAGCGCTGTGTCAGCGACGAGCTTCTTGGCGCGTTTTTCGACAGAGTCCAAGGCCGCCAGCGGGTATTTGGCAGACCCATCCCAAAGGTGGCTACAGACTATACTCCCTACAACACGACCGGACTTGAGCTTGATATAATTGCAGAAGCTGTCCCGGTGTGAAGTATCGCCTGACCTTTCACTCACCTTCAGTAGGTATGTCTAGGTGGGTTTGCGAGTGCAGTGCGTTTGCACGACACGCTTTTGCCCCTGTGCAAGGAGTTAAGGATGAAACAGAACAGAAGCAATGTTTTCAAACAGATTTGTAGTACAAAGATACAATTACGATTCTAAAACACAAAGGACAATAGACGTCGCCAATTGTGGAGTTAGATCGTGCGAGCACCAGCACTTTGCCGTGATCGTTGGTTGGACGTACGCTGGTCACGTCGACGGCTGCTTGGCGGCGTCTATTGTCCATGTTACAGCACTTTTTACACAGGTTTAGATAAGAAAAACAACTACTTATCGTTTCCAATGTACGTGATAGGTAATTCTGAAAAGTTCCTTAATCATTTGGAGAAGAGCACTAGTCTGTGATCAAATGGAACCTTCACTGTGTCTAGCGACGCTTTATTCTTTGTAAGTCGTGCTGTATTGCGGGCCTGCCTCGAACTGATAGACGTCCCTTTCCCAGTAATAGCAAATCCTGTGTGTGAGAACAGAGCGGAATCGCCATGTTTAGATGTTCTTTTTATTTTTTTTGTAAATTTCTCGCTATATAAATAAGGATCTGATAGGAATCTAGTAATGTACAAAACGCAACATATTCGTAAAAAGTAATGTGTTATGGTCATAAGATTGCTAGGGTTCGCGCGAAGAAAAGAACCTTCAACTCTGCCACTAAGTCCTGCAAACGGGTTTTACGTAAGGCACGTTTTGACCATGTCGGACGAATAGGGGCCAAACTAGCATCACACCCTCCGGGTAGTAAAAAGTTTTGGTCCCTGTCCAAAGCGGTTGAAACTAATTTCTGTCGTCCAACCTTACCTCCAATGCTGAAACCTGATGGATCGCTGGCTCACTCTGCAAGTGAGAAAGCAAATTTGTTTGCTTCCTTGTTTGCAAGCAACTCACGTCTGGACGCTGGCTCCAAACAACCACCTACTGTACCTCGTTGCGATTTTTCGATGTCGGAGATCGCAGTACACATTAAAGAGGTTTGAAGAGTATTGTGCAGTCTAGACGTGAACAAGGCCAGCGGACCTGATGGCATACCAGCGAGAGTATTAAGACTATGTGCGCCTGAACTGTCTCCTGTGCTGACACGCTTGTTCCGCCTCTCTCTTAAAGAAAGAACGGTGCCGGGGGCCTGGAAGCTTGCTAATGTGCAACCAGTTCCCAAAAAGGGCGACCGTGCCGACCCTGCCCATTACCGTCCAATTGCCATTACCTCCATCCTATGCAAGGTCATGGAGAGGGTACTTAACAGTAAGTTGCTGACCTACCTTGAAGACAATGATCTTCTCAGTGACCGTCAATATGGCTTTCGCCGGGGGCGGTCTACTGGTGATCTTCTTGTGTATGTCACGCACTGCTGGGGCGAAGCCATCGAGAAAAACGGCGAAGCACTTGCCGTTTCACTCGATATCTCGAAGGCCTTTGACAGGGTCTGGCATGCAAGTCTGCTCAGCAAGCTTCCTGCTTATGGCATCCCGGCTGATTTTTGTACTTGGATTTCAGACTTCCTTAGTGAACGGTCCATCAGAGTAGTCGTTGACGGCTGCTCCTCTGACCTAATGGCCATTGATGCCGGAGTTCCTCAGGGGTCTGTTCTCTCTGCAACTCTTTTCCTGCTGCACATCAATGACCTCCTTCGGCATGGTATTGTTGGATACGCAGATGATAGTACCGTTTCAGAGAGATACTTGACAGGTGCAGGGACCAGTGGGGATGAAATACGTTCGTTAAGAAAGGCCATGGTAGAGCGAACAGATCTGACCTTAAGTCTTGTCTCCCAATGGGGCGACGACAATCTGGTCTCATTCAATGCCACCAAAACACAGGCGTGTCTTTTCACTGCAAAAAGGAGTCCTTTCGACTGGACACCTACTTTTCGGGGTACATCTGTCCCAGTCACTGACAGGTTTGAGCTTCTAGGCATGGAGTTGACATCAAATCTAAACTTCGGCGCGACCATCGAGTACAAGGCTCAGACGGCGGCTAAAAAGCTGGGCGTCCTGAATAGAGTGAAGCGATACTTAACGCCTGGACAGCTTTTAACTCTTTACAAAGCACAAGTCCGATCCTGCATGGAGTATTGCAGTCACCTTTGGGATGGCTCAGCCAAATACCAACTTGCCGCTCTTGACTCGGTGGAACGCAGGGCCAAGAGGCTCATAGGCGACATAAAACTGGTGGACACCAAGCTACATAGACTGGCACATCGCCGCAAGGTTGCCTGCTTGTCGGTATTTTATAGATTGTACTTCGGAGAGTGTGCTCAAGAGCTTCACGACCTTGTTCCACCAGCTCCCTTCTACCATCGGACATCCAGACGCACCGCCGGATACCATCCGTACCTGGTAGCCATTCCACCAATTCGGACTAAGCGCTTCCAGTCATCATTTATAATGCGCACTGCTAAAGAGTGGAACTCACTTCCTGCGTCTGTGTTTCCAAAAGCATACAACCCTAATCTCTTCAAAGTAAGAGTGAACAGGCTTCTTCTGGGTGAGCTCGCTCCATCTTAGACTCTGTCTCTGTCCTATGACCTAGACTAGAGTCAAGAGCAAACCCATCATTAATAAAAAAAAATAAAATATATATACTGCGCAAAAAGTGTAAAAATAGATCAAACTTTGAAAGTAAATCTATCGAGCAAACTTTCTTTAATCGTGTTTTCCTGCAACCAGAATCTGGATAACACACACACACACACACACACACACACACACACACACACACACATATCACGCCTATAATCCCTTGCGGGGTAGCAGAGCGTAAACAGCCGCAAAAACGGCCATTTACACCACGTCTGACAAATGTTTGAGGGTTATTCGGAATATTGTGTATCGCTATAGTGACAGGTTGTCAGCCCATCGCCTAAAATTGCAATACACACCCTCGAGTCCCTTAGTCGCCTCTTACGACTCCCACGGGAAAGATTTGGGGTGATGCTATTATAAGCCGGCATCACACGGTAAAGCCGGCATCACACGGTAATCTGGATAATATAATGAAAAATCACTATACATAAAAATAAGGTGTTTATTGTATTCACCAACGAAATTGCGAGTATCTAATAATACCCATTTTTCTCACGGCGCGCCCTTAAGACCCCATTATAAACCTATCATTTGACCGAGCCACGCTGATGTCCGACACTAAAATGGCTACCGCAGGACTTTCACAACAGACGGCTTGAAGTTGTTACTTCATTTGATTTCAAAGTCATACGAAATCATTATCTAGGTACCCAAATTATTGTCGTACGTACAGTAACATTGCTTAGAAAAATGTCCTTAAGTACCTAATGAATTAGCTAGGTCAAGCTATGTATTATTATTTATGTGAATAAATAAATCCTAAATGTTGGCAGTAGTCGTAAAGAGTTCACACTTCCGCCGCAAAGAAATTCTGGACACGTTTGGTCGCTGCATTGCCAAAATTTAGTACTATGTTCCGGTTGGGTAGCAGTGACGGACGGATACAATTTGCTTATAAATTATTTATTAAGAAGTCATAAAAAAGTAAGTTTTCAGTTGATTTATACTTTCTTTCTATGACAGAGATTTTTGTATAGTAAACATAGAATACTTCATTTCGTCGTTGACTCATTGACTACATACACACCGTATACAAACAAAACTGAGTGATAATCGAGTGTTGGACTACTTACACAGTACATACACAGTCATAACACCAGCATAATATGTCAAGAATTACGTAAATAAGTAAATAAAATCGTTTGCCGATTTGATGCTCAAACCAAAGTGTGATGGGGATGTACGAAAATTAATAGTGTACAAAAAACTTGAAAAAAAAAAAACAAAATATAACATTCTTCACCCAGGATTCCCCGTTCAGTGAGGCCCGTATGTTCCGTACAAATCAAATCAATTTTAATTTATTGCAGGCAAAACATGGTAAAGAGCTCTTATTAAATAGGTACAAGGATCACATGTTGCACCAACCATAGGCATGCAAATAATATTTTAAGATTAGAAGTTAATACAATAAAAAAATATTATGTCAATGGAAATAATGAATTGGAACAATAGATAACAGTATAAATTATAATTTTAATACAATTATTTAATAATTTTAAAATTTTGTCGTCAAAGAGTTATTAATATTATAAAAACATTTGTCAACAATCTTATTAAATAACACTTTTTTAAATTGCGTCAGGGGTACCTAGTTGTTTTTTGTTATCTGGTAAAACATTATATAACTTGACATTAACCTATCATCACCTTTTCTCAAATATAACATACCAATATCTGTGATTTTATATAGTATTTAAAACATATAGGTTACTTATCATAACAAAAGGTACTCCTGTAAATGTATATCTAATTATTCAAAGATTCAAAGATATTTATTTGCTTAAAACACGGTATAAATCTACTGTATATAAACCAAGAATTAAGTAACTTTAGAAGTTACATAAATTACACTAAGAAAAAAATTATATTGTTTGCTTGACACTTCGTTCTTTACCTGTTTTCCTTGTCTTCTTTCTTATTGATTTTCCGTAATCATTTTACAGTGGGTAAGGGAAACACAATGGTGTTTGGGTCACCTTTCATAGGATTTGTTTTCGTATCACGTTCATCCCTTACATGTTTTAGGGCCGCGGCACAGTAAGAGCTGTATTTGCGAGCGACAGCCTTAGCACTATTCATATAAATATACAAAAAGAATCGTACGTAATTGAAATAAAGGTGACATTGTTAGGAAGACAAACGCCGCCGTTTGTGAAAACCATTTGTCATTGTAGCCAATGTCACCTTTATTTCAATCACGGTACAGTTCCTTTTTGAATTTGTAGTCAAAAGCTGCTCTTGCTCTGCGGCGGTCCTTATTGTGCAAAATTTCGCCACCGCACTTAGTTGGCCGTTCGGTTTAGTGGTTGTGTTTGAATAATCCGTAGAATAGATACCATCTACATAACCTACAAGCAACGTAGTAAGAAATAAAGAGTTTAAAAAAAGAACACGAATTTTAGACCTCTCTGATCTTAACTTGTATCTGAATGAAAATAGGTACACAAGGTACGGGTAAGTACAAAAATATTACTGAACGAACTAGTATCACTTGTTTATTATTTGGCAGTTTCTTTTGTTTCTACGTTTATTCTGGTTAACCACAAGTTTACCACCTATTGTAACGTTTATTCATTGGTTTTGAACTTTAAGTGAATTAAACCACTGGTTACACGCTTTACCACGGGTAGATGAGGCTGAAGTCAGTCAGTACGCCATCTTCATCAATAATACAAGTAAGTCACAAGAACACCTACATAAAGTTGCTGTATTAATAGGCAGATTTTTTAAATATTTTTTAAAGGTGTTTAATTTTATTTCTGTTTATTTACAATAGTTATATCTCAAATTCTTTAAATAAAATATTTCTCCCAGAGCGGCGCACCGAGGCAAAGTTCCCAAAAGACTGGCAGCATTGCCTTTTTAGATGGCCAAGCTAATTCTTTGGCCTAAATAACTGCCAGCTCTTGGGTCTCCCGTTGCCCCAAGGACCCATTATTTCAAACATGTAGGCAGAATTATATTATCAAACTGATTATACAAAATTTTAGAAGCAAGAAAGAATAATCATTAAAACATGAAACATCAAAACCAAACTATTTAAGTAGATGAAACAACCGTATGATATCAAGAATAAGAAAGATTCTAGTAACTAAAAAACCCTTGCGATCACTCAATGAACAGGTCTATAGGTCAACAAGCGACCGACAGAGACAAACTTTCCAACATCAGTCCGCTTAATGTCTCGTGGAGAGCTATTGACTTGAGGGTGAAACGAACGACCCTAGCCAGCTCAGGGGCTAAATACAGGATGAATGGCCGTTACTTAGATAAGGGTCCGGAATCAAACTTTGATTTATAATTATAATCGAAATCATTGAGAGCGATTTTTTCATCTTCCGTGCCTTCTTACTTTACCTGGAAGTCAAGAGTAAACACATACATACATTTAACGCCAAAATCCCTTGCGGGGGTATGCAAAGCGCAAACCGCCGCGATAAACGGACATTTACGCCACGTCTCACAAATATTTGAGGATCATCCGGAAAATTGTGTATCGCCTAAGTGACAGGTTGTTAGCCCATCGCCTAAATTTGCAATACACACCCTCGAGTCCCTTAGTCGGCTCTTACGTCGCCCAAGGGAAATAAATGGCGTAGTGCTATTCTAAGCCGGCATCACACAGCAGTAGGTGTTAAAAATGTTTACAATAATGGAAAGGCTCGCTACAGTTATACTACTTGCGACCTGTTGGTTAGTGCCTAATTCACCATGAAAAACCTACAGTTAACTAAAAATGCATCTTATAATTATATGTCAGAGAAGCGCTGGTCGAATGTCTCGACATGCCAGTCTTAATGACATAATACGCAGGGCTTTAACATCCACCAGTATCCCAGCGGTTTTGGAGCCTAACGGTTTGTTGCGTACGGATGGTAAACGACCAGATGGGTTGTCCATGATACCGTGGAAACTGGGTAAATGTCTGATATGGGACGCTACCTGCGTTGACACGTTAGCTCCAACTCATTTACCGTCTACATGTCGAGGTGCTGGTGCAGCGGCAGCGACGGCTGAGGGACTCAAGCGGCGTAAATACCGAGATTTACTCCATAATTATGTTTTCGTGCCCTTTGTAGTGGAGACCCTGGGCCCGTGGGGGTTGGAGGCCAGGGCTTTCATCACCGATCTTGCGGCGCGTCTCCGTGAGGCATCGGGTGATACCAAATCTGGCAGCTACCTAGCTCAGAGAATTAGTTTAGCAATTCAAAGAGGTAATGCTGCCAGTATTTTGGGTACTTTGCCTCGCGGGGACGCGTTGGAGGGTATTTATTATTTGTAGTTAGATATAGTAAGTTTCTAGTTTTAAGTTGACATTTTGATTTTGTATTTTGATTTTGTATGTATGAAATAAATTATTGATCCATTATATGATACTCTAGGCAGGTTCACTTTAATTTCAAAACAAATCAGGGTTTACAGTACGACACTTTTGTTTTCCTACGAAACCACAAACACCCACTCACTGCCCTACACCGAATAACTGACTGACGGCCGATGTGGCGCAGTGGTAGTGCGACTGCCTGCGACGCAAAGGTTCCGGGTTCGATTCTCGGTGGGGCACTCACAAAAGTTGATATTTATCTCTTTGTAAATTTGTTTCCGGTCTGGTTAGGGCATTGCAGGGTGAACCAACTGATTGTCCGAAAAGAAATGGTTCCGTGCTTTGGAGGGCACGTTAAGCCGTCGGTCCCGGTTGCTGTCTATGATAACTTAGACGGCGGTCACAACACAACCATGTCAGAGGCCTACTAGTGTTAGTAGGCGGTTGAAAAAACTGACACCAGGGTTCATCGGGTCGTTGGACGACTCGGTGTCCCATACGAAAAAGAATAGGAAAGAAGCAGACCGAGTAACTATGCATGAGTGTTGCAGATCTTATGCTACGATCACACTATGCACCTGCTGCTGCCGCTACCGCGAATATTGCTCGAAATACACTCACGAAAGTATCAACGCGAGTGAGTGTAATCACGGGAAGTAACAGTGACATTAAGAGTAGCAGCGCTGTTTACATGCTCACGCTGCCTACTTCCCTTTCTATTTCTCTGCCCATATAGGCTTAGTGTGAACGTGCTACGAGTATTACAGATGTCACAAGCCAGTGAAAAGCCGCTTCATTTGAACAATTTACTATAACTGCATCTTGTTTAATGTGGCTGTTAAACACCGAACGTTCACGTTACGAGAGAAGCCATTTTGACCGAAATAAACGATTTTTCCCGCCGCTATGTATTATTTGAATTCGCGAGCCCTGCCTGGTTGGAACGGGCTTGGACGAAATCGGCAAAACTGCCAGTTACTTTGGAAATGTTGCGTTTAACGACCTTTTTTATTTTAAGTTAGTAATTACTTCTGTCCCGTTGTAACACCAGTGAAATTTTTTAACAGGTAAGTGGATGGTTGTTTTATTGTATTTGAGTCGGTTAGGTTGGTGGACATTGTACTGTACCATAAACTGTTTTATATACACTCGTCTCATAATGTTCGAATTATGAATTCGAAAACAGATGCATAATGACCTACTTTATGCATTCTGCCTATAAAAACTAGGGTTTACTATAAATTACAGAAGCGTAATGACTTAATGACAAAACTCTTAATACGATAAAGTTGAGAAATGAAACGAAGTTTTTTTTTTCCAATACTCAAATCGCTATCTTCCGCCGCACCTGACAGTTGTTGTTGTCGGATGTTGTTCAGTTGTTTTAATAGGTTTTTGTTCTGTTGTTGTTCAGATGTTGATTAGTTGTGGTTCAGATATTATTCCGATGTTGTTCAGTTGTTGTTCAGTTGTTGTACAGATGTTGTTCAGATGTTGTTCAGTTGTTGTTCAGATGTTGTTCAGTTGTTGTTCAGATGTTGTTCAGTTGTTTAGTTAAGTTATTGATAAGACTCCACATCTAAACAACTGCTAAAGTATAGATTTTTAAAAATTCATATCAAGCCATATTACGTTCTCGTATTGAATTTGTCCTTGTATCGGGCTTTGCAATGGCCGGTGCGTACGTTTAGAAAAGTGTTTCTGAGTTTTTTTGGAGAGTGTAGATAAAATAGTGTATGCAACTGCTATAATTAGGCATTAGAATGCTCGTGTCAAACTATTATCACACTCGGCTGCGCCTCGTGTGATAAACAGACACTCGCATTCTAATGACCCCCATTATACGACAGTTGCATAAACTACTATTAAACTTTCGCGGTCTCACATAATGACTCAAATTCTGAAACGGGGTTCTTACCGCGATACTTATTACTGTTCAATTGTCCGATATGTCGGCCCAGGAGCATGGGGCCATAATCACGGAATAAACATACATAAGTATCGATGAACCCCGTTTCAGTAGTTTAGGTTACCATAGCTTCATTATGTTTATAAACCCGATATTTCGTCGGGTTATATTTATTTAATCGGCGCCATTTGGAGTCAAAAACAGAAGTAGATATAGATATTTATTAGTGTAGAGTTAAGGACACATATAACATATTGACAGAGGTGTTATTTCTGGTGTAAAGTTTGTTTTATTAATTCAAATAATAAAATCTTCTATCCGTGAAAAAAACTCAGTAAATTTTCTTTCAAATATTTACACAGCAGCTTTCTTTGAAACAAATGTTTTCAGCTGTAAATATACTTTTTTTCCCTCACTACTGACAGATTTACGGATTCATTTGTCAAACACCTTGGTCAAATTGCTGCGTTACAGGGTGCCATGGTATCCGCTTTTGTATGGGAATTCGGAACTTCCTTTTGTCTGACAGACGAATGCGTCAAAAAAAACGTCTGCGAGTCCTTCATAGTGGAAAAGCCGCCTCTATTATTTAATAAAATTGATTGTAAAATTTTAATTTTAGTGTCAAAATCCTAAGCATATCTTTAGAAAACGACTGTCTACATTCAAAATAAAATGAAAAGTATGAATTAAAGAAATCGCTGCCTATACTATCCATGATATGAATTTTGAGGTGGTTTATTTTAACACAGCCTCACAGCCCATGATGCTTTCCTTCACGATACAAGCACACAGCAAACCTTATTATTGCTAAGAATTCTTGTTGTCTATTGATACTCAAACGCTATCTTAAGTGTTTTAACAGTAGCATGAAGTGGTTACTCCTTGTAATTTGTTGTAAGTAGCTCACGTGTGAATTTGAAATATTCCTATACTTATCGACCTAAAGAAATGAAAATCAACAATAACAAAATGACAGATCGGTCACATGGCACGACAGCAAAAACATTTAATTTATTGAAAAATTGACAGTGACGTTCGATATAGAAAAGTCCAAAAGAATACGCTTATATTTCGTATAATCTGTCGTCCGTCGTTGCGTTTTTTTAACGCACCGTAACGCATGCGTCTTTCGATGAATTTTATTTTTGATCTTATTCCCGTAACAGATGCGTTACTCTTTCTAAAAATACGTAGCGACCAAAAACAAGTGGGGGAACCACCTTAGAAACAATAATATTTTGTCCCATTTTGTACTGTTTTCTTTTTTTTTTATATAGTTTGGTTCCAAATATGTAAGTATATAAATAGCTTTTCGTTCACCTATTCATTCTCGTTTACCTGCTCACATCGTATCCTCAGAGTCTCTCAAGGGTTGACTGGAAGAGATCCCTGAATGGGATAAGCCTTTGTGTCATTTCTTGTTTTTGATTTAATGTATTGTGTTTTCTGTATAAGTTATAAAAAATCACAATCACAATAAAGAGATTATACATACATACATACCTACATTTTCTTGATTCATAATTTTAAAAGTTCATAGATTTGTTTAAATCTTATTGTTACTAACGCACAGACTTAACAAAATGTTTTTTTCGTTAGTTCCTAGCCTACATCCGTATCAAACTTGTACACAATAGGTAGATTTTAGTTGCATATTATAAAAAACTAATAATTAGGATTTTACAATTTGGCTTTTCTGTTTTCTCATCTCTTATCTTTTCAACCTTCTATTACAACCACAATGCGGCTATAAAATTACTTTCGTACGTTTTGTGCTACTTCGCTTTCAAGATTGCGTCTACTATTAGTTTTATATATCACACAGGCAGTATGATTATTAATAAACTATTTTCATCGATAAATAAATATCTGCGCAGTATCGGTTACCCTAATTCGGCATCTGTCGGATGAGGGTCAGACCTTTTGAAAACTTCGCAAAACTATTGACTTTTGTTTTGTTATGGAGGGCAAAGCCGTTTTATCATTTTGAAAGGGGCCTCTAATTCTGTCTTCCTGCAATAAATCTACAGAAAAGTTGAATTTTCCGCTCGGCAGTGTTGAAACATAGCAATGGGTTCTTCTTGTTTATCCGGTGGACTAGTTTCCCGTTTTTATTTCCGCTTTTATTTTAGGCGACAGGGTTCCGCCAACAGACGATGCTCAATAGTCATACAAGAAAAATTATTACAGAAATAGGCGGTTCTCCCACTTGTCGTCCGTTGCTGCGTATTTTTACCGTACCGTAACGCATGCGTCTGTCAGATGAAAGGAAATTGCGTTGTCTGCAAGTCGTTTGACAGACGCTTTCGTTAACGTAGCGTAGCCGTTTTTGTATTGGAATAAGATTTAAATTTGCAATTTCCTTTCGTTTGACAGACGCATCCGTTTCGGTGACAAAGGCCTTAGGAGCGCGCCGTGAGAAAAATTGAAATTTTTGGATGCACGCAATTTTGTTGGTGAATTTGATAAACACCTTATTTGTTATTATAATTATCATTTCGATTCTTGTTGCAGGAAAACACGATGAATATAGGTTTGCTTGATGGATTTACTTTTCAAAGTATGGTCTATTTTTACACTTTTTTCAATTCAATTCAATTTATTTGTGGAAACATGACGTGTACAATATAGAACTTATATTAATACATTTTAGATTCAACATGCCCAGCCATTTGGCATACAAATATTTTTATGTTCATTTATATAAATAATGATCAAAATAGCCGTAAATGTCACAAATCTAACAAAACAAATTATTCACACAATTTCAAAATTATTATTATTTACATTACAATGGTACATGTCACAATAGATTACGTTATTAAGACTTACAACATTAAAATTTGACATTTAAAAATAAATCAATACTATAATAACATTTATTAGTCAAAAATACATATAAACTGCGTTTAAACATTACGAATGTATCCAGCTGGAGAATTTGCAATGGAAGATGGTTATATATTTTAGCCGTCATTTTTAAAAATACTTTTACTAAATTGGGCAGTTTTACTTATGTGTGCTACAGCAATTTTACCTTGATAACGTGCACTGTTAAATTTCTCGAATAAGTCAAGATGACTCTTTACAAAAGTAGATACCTCAAGGATGTGCAAGCATGGCAAAGTTAAAAGCTATTTTTTTTTAATGTGCCGTTCACATGATTCCGTTGGCTTCAACCTGCATACCAATCGAAGACATCTTTTTTGTGCAATAAATGCAAACTGCCTATCTGTGGAGTTGCCCCAAAATATCAAACCGTATATTGACTCGACGTGTGCTCTGTATGAAATCAAAACTGTAGACTCGTCCGCCACTTTTGACAATCGGTACAATGCATAAGAGAACTTGCTCAACCGACACATAGCTTTTAATATGTTTTTTCCAATTAAGCTGTGAATCCAACATAACCCCTAGGAATCTAGTTAGAGTCCAGTTTTTCTATTGCCTCATTCCCATACCTTATCTTCAATTTTTATTCGTGTGGTGTTCTATTATAAAAGCTCAAATAATTCAATTTAATTTATCTCGCTAATGTATCATTTATATTGGTCGCAAGCGCTTTCGTGTCTCTGTTTGAAAAAATATTGTACTATCGTCTGCGTAAAGTACCATGCGTCGGTTAATGGCTGCAGGAAAGTTCATGTAAATCACAAACAAAAATGGTCCAAGTATGCTTCCCTGTGGTACCTCTGCGTTGTGTATAGCAATCTTATTAACATAACACATATTTTTTTGAAAATACAATACGTCTTATACATTCCTAGATTACTGTCGTACAGTTTTGTTGATTACTTGTTTATTTTCGATAAATTGCCAAAAATCGTCTAACTATGGCGTTTCCGCTCTGTTCTCACACACAGGATTTGGCATAAGTGGAAAATGGAAGTTTAAAACTTCGAGGTAGGTACGACGATGAGGATCTGAAAACAAACATCGGAAGAATAAAAAAATTTAGGTAAATATTATTTCTTTGAACTCAACTAGGAACATTTTTGGGAAGCGGGTAATAGCTAGTATCACTATAATGTTAACCGGTCTTCCACAAAGTTAATTGTTTAGATAACGGCCCTTGCGATACAAGCCTCGAGCTTAGTGCAGGAGTCACTGGAAATTGTTACTGCCTATATGTGGTCTTTTAAATAAACGCATTTTATTTTATTTTTTATTTTAAGCATATAAAATACCTATTTGATTCTTATTTTAGGTATCCAAGTTGTATTGTATTTAAGTGTTCATTCAGCTTTTGAAGCAAAATCATAAGTAAGTAATATTAAAATATATTAAAAATGACTGAAAAAATAGGCCAAGTACGAGTCGGACTTGCGCATGAAGGGTTCCGTTCCTTAATGTATTAAAAATGGCATAAAATTGTCTTTTGTTGTACGAAACCCTCAGATTTTCTAAAGATATGAAATAATTCAGTTTCAGTACACTGACCTACCGCAACACTGTTTAGGTATACTAGAAAAAAAGCAACGCCAGAAACGGGTTCAACAGCCTTTATGATGATATGACAGGTGTTCTTAAATATGACACACAAATGCGCAACAAAACAATATAAATTGCGTATCACGTCCATCAAAACTTAATCATATTTACCTGTACTCTTGATAAGGTTCTAGCGATGTGCTATCATATCAATAATACTGGGTGTAAGGGACAGCCCTCTGAATACTGATAGGGTGCATTCAGACCATGAAACTGAACAACTTTCCCTAGAAACATAATATGTCAGGAAACGAAACAAAAATGTGTCCCATACAAAATCAAGATCATCTGACTGCAGGTACTAATGGCGTTTCCTGAAATAATTTTTCATGGGAAGTTGTTCAGTTTCATAGTCTGAATGCACCCTATATAAGTATTTGGAGGACTGTCCCTTAAACTCTGTATAATATCTTGTCTAAATGTCTTGACTGGCCCCGATGGCGTAGCGGATAGTACCCCTGCCTGCTGTGCCGAGGGACGAAACAAGTATTTGTTTGGTCAGTTTTCCAGATGTTTGTGTGTAGTCTGGGTCTTTTATATGTTTAATATGTATATTTTAACAAAAAAGTATATAAGCAATAATATCAGCTATTTAGTTCCCATTGAACAAGTTATGCTTAGTTTGGGATAGACGGCGCTCTGTGTCAAATGTCCAGGATATTTAATTGAGTACCAAATTTTAAAACACTTCCCGTGCTAGGTATACAATTTTAGAAAACTTGCAAAATTTTTTCAAGCGCGGGCAGGATTTGAACCTGCGACTTGAAATGAGCTGCGGTAGCCCAGATGGAAGAGGCGTCGCCACTAGTAATGCGAAAGTCGCAGGTTCAAATCCTGCCCGCGCTTGAAAAATTTTGAAAAGTTTTCTAAAAAAGATATTAATTATCATTCATTATCCATTATTGATTTATTTTAAAAACGTGAACATTGTAACAAATAAATAGAACTTGTAGGTAAAATGTGGCAAATCTGGTCGCGACAGTATTTGCTATTTGTACCTACTTACCTTTCCACAGCATGTAATGCCAGACTATCATAAATAAATCATATTTAGAAATTACACAAGGTATTTACAATACAAGCTTAGAATATCTTGACATTACTGTATTTACAATTCATTCATTATTTACAATTTTGGCAACACACGTGAGTATTTAAGTACTCATTACAATTATTAATAGATAAATATCTAAGTCTTATGTAAATACAGAAAATTCATGCGAGATATCGCATCGTCAGCATTCTTTGTAGGTAACTTGGGCAAAATCGGACATTTATTTTCAGACTAAAATAAACTTCAAATGAAATCTGATTAATACCTTTGTGACAAACATACCGTTGTCGCTCTTTTTCCCAAACAATTAAGGTACCGGTTGGTAGCCGGCGACACGTAGCAGCAGCAGACGACGTGTCGCCGCGACACTACTGGTTTCTATGCATTTCTATGAAATTACCTCCGTAGCCAGCGACACGAAGCTAGCGACGCGTCGTCGAGCGACAGGCGCAAGTGTCGCCCGACCGCGGATCAGTAGTGTTGCTGACGTGGGAGCAACGACACGTCGAGGGAGTTATTTTTTCAAAATGAATTTTCCCAATTATGAAGAAGATTAACTCATAAACGAGGTGGCCCAACATCCCGCACTGTACGATGCGTCTCACAAAAACTATCATCATTGGCTTCACACGTCTGTGACAGACGATTTAATCAGTGTCTGAGGCAAGACTTAGTTCTCTCCACAGATACTGCGTTGCCTGGGACGCAATTATGGAAAACGCAGGGCTGCCCAGGACCTGCGCCACCCTCTCGGCCTTGCTGGCTGGATCCGCAGGAACGACTAGTCGATACGTGCGGAGCCAGGTCGGCTGCAGGAGTCTGCCGCGCGGTAAATCTCTGTCACACGCGCCTGACGGAGACCCCGTTCCGGGTTTAATTGTGCAGTTGGCCTCTCCAGGACCGTTGTGCTTGGGTCGGATTTATCCCTCGGTCGCTTCTTACGACCCCCACGGGAAGAGATGGGGTGGTGCTATTCTACTCTGCCGGCACCGCACAAAAACTATATGAACACGGTTAAAAAAGTTGGAAATGTTGTAAATAAAAGCGGTAAGTAGTTATCTCCGAGCTCAAATCACCACTGAACTTGTGGTATTTAGATGATGGTACCTTGGGGGGAGATCCTGACACTATCGTGGATGACCTTCAGGTTCTGTTCACTAGGTTTCAAAGTTTGGGTTTGGAGGTGAACACGGCCAAGTGCGAATTTTTCGCGTGTTCCGCAGCGGCTAGTTCATGTTTGCCCCGGTTCCAGACGGTGATACCGGGAATAAGGGAGTTGAATTCGGAGTCCTTTAGTCTGTTGGGATCTCCAATTTTCCAGGAAGCTATTCCCGAGGCCCTGGAAGCTAAGAACAGTAGTATGACTGTGGCTTTTGACAGGTTACAGCATCTGCCGGCTCATGTCGCACTGGTTCTCCTGCGTCTATGCTTCTCCATCCCGAAGTTAACATATTTAATAAGAACCTGCCCTACTTGGCTCTTTCCTTGGCAATGTGAAGTTCTCGACGAGACGCTCCGTTTGGCTCTCGAGGGACTACTCAACGTTTCCTTGGAGGGAGACCATTGGACCCAGGCGTCGTTGCCAATCCGTCATGGCGGGCTGGGTGTTCGCCGTGTGTGTGATGTTGGCGGCATTTCTAGCTTCTTCTCGGGGGGTTTCGGATCTTGTGGCTCGTATTCTTTCATGTGATGGTTGCGAGGTCCGTATCCCCTTTCAGGAAGAGGCTCTGAGCGTCTGGATTGCTGCCAATCCTGGTCAAAGTTTACCTGACCCATCTCACGTGCAACGCTCCTGGGATGATGTAGGGTGTAAAGTAACGCTCGAGCGGCTCATTAATGAGGCCACTGGGGTGGATGTCGCTAGGTTGCGTGCGGTCTCGACTCCCGAGTCTGGGGCGTGGTTGCATGCGATGCCGTCGCCAAGTATGGGCACATTTTTGGATGACGACTCTCTGCGGGTTGCTGTGGCACTGCGGTTGGGCTGCAATGTCTGTGAACCTCACTTATGCATTTGCGGCTCAATGGTAGAGGCTAATGGTCACCACGCACTGAGTTGTCAGCGTTGCTCAGGACGTTTTCCGCGGCACCACGCTCTAAACGATTTACTTCGTCGGGCTTTAATTTCCGTCAATGTTCCGTGCACACTGGAGCCACCGGGCCTGAGCCGGTCTGACGGAAAGAGGCCGGATGGCTTGACCATGGTTCCATGGAAGAGAGGGCGGTGTCTGATCTGGGACGCCACTTGTCTGAGTACATTTGCGCCTTCTCATTTAAGCAGGACCACAAGGGCTGCTGGTGCTGCGGCGGAGTTTGGTGCAAAGCAAAAGCACTCCAAGTACTCAGCTCTGGAGGCCTCGTACCTGTTCGTACCTTTTGCCGTGGAGACGGTCGGACCCTGGTGCGGAGAGGCTAGAACCTTTGTGGCTGAGATCGGACAGCGAATGCGGGAGAAGGGCGGGGATCCACGCTCCGGATCTTTCCTGGTCCAACGTTTATCTGTGGCCATCCAACGCGGCAATGCAGCCAGCCTGATGGGGACGTTTGGACCGGGAATGATCTGGGGTGGTATTTTTGATAATAATGTGACGAAAACCTAGTTGAATATTGTGATTTGACATATATTTTAGTATTATTGTATTTTGACATGTATTTTATTCAATTGTAATTAAATAGACCTTTAGTGTTAGTAGTTAATTGTTTTCTATTTGACTACCCGCATATAACCTAGTTGACCGTGCATCTGCTTGCTACGCAGAGGGTCCTGGGTTCGATTCCGACGGGCAGATATTTGTATATGTCGCAGTATTATGGCAGAATTAGGATTTCGGCCGAAATCCTAGGATTTTGGCCAAAAGCCGGATTATGGCAAAATTGTAGACTACATTCGACCATCGTCCTCAGCAGATCCAGGATTTCGGTCATAATCCTAGGATTTTGGTCAAAATCCTGGATCTGCTTAGTATTATGGCATTAATCGCGATTCGGGGGAATTAGATACTAGGTGATACTAGGTGATGCAAATGATAACAGGAGGTTCTGTTTACCTTGTTATATTTTTTAAAAGAGAAGACACCCAAATGTTTATTTTATTACTCCTCTAATAATATTATAATCAGTTACTTATGTGATTATCTAAAAAATATTGTTTTTACTACTTTAAAAATCTTTAATGAAAGAAATGATACTCAAAAGTTTATGTTAATGACAGAAAAACGAATTATTTAATGTTTGTTATATTAATCATAGTTAGAAGAGGTTAGCACTTAAATGTTTATGAAAAATGGTTAATTTTTATATCGAGACTAGATACCTAATAATAATAGTGATTAGTACATTCTATCTGGAATCAATAAAAATAAAAGACTGATTTGATTATTATAAATATTTTTTGTGTCATTTATTTTGTTTCATCAAATTTTCTTTTCTTTTTTTTTTTTTTTTTATTAATGATGGGTTTGCTCTTGACTCTAGTCTAGGTCATAGGACAGAGACAGAGTTTAAGATGGAGCGAGCTCACCCAGAAGAAGCCTGTTCACTCTTACTTTGAAGAGATTAGGGTTGTATGCTTTTGGAAACACAGACGCAGGAAGTGAGTTCCACTCTTTAGCAGTGCGCATTATAAATGATGACTGGAAGCGCTTAGTCCGAATTGGTGGAATGGCTACCAGGTACGGATGGTATCCGGCGGTGCGTCTGGATGTCCGATGGTAGAAGGGAGCTGGTGGAACAAGGTCGTGAAGCTCTTGAGCACACTCTCCGAAGTACAATCTATAAAATACCGACAAGCAGGCAACCTTGCGGCGATGTGCCAGGCTATGTAGCTTGGTGTCCACCAGTTTTATGTCGCCTATGAGCCTCTTGGCCCTGCGTTCCACCGAGTCAAGAGCGGCAAGTCTCTCCAAAAGCATAATAATAATACAAATCAAAGTAAAGACAAATAGTACTGCATGGCGATAGTCCCTATACCGTGTAATGACGGCTTAAAATAGCATCACCCCTATTCTTTCCCGCGGGTACGACACCCAGAAGCGACTAACGGATGGAAGTTTTCATGTGTATTACCATTTTATTTTTCTGTAGTCATTCACGTTTTATCTAAAATAGCCCTCAAAATTGTTTATGGCCATTAAAACTCTGCATACTCCGCAAGTATTTATGTATGTATGTGTATAGTCACTACAAAATTTATAAAAAGTGTTCTGAAGCCTTCGTTTTACCATTATTACTACGTAGATCCAGGATTTCGGTCATAATCCTAGGATTTTGGTAGAAATCCTGGATCTGCTTAGTATTATGGCATTAATCGCGATTCGGGGGAATCTATGAGCGGGGAGGGAACAATACGCTCTTCCCCCCCACAGTGCAAAACTAACAGATGCATCTGTTAAAAAAATGAAGTACTCTGCAATTCAAGGTGCCACAATTCGTCAAAGTGCCACAATAAGTAATAATTAAGAAAAGCGTCCAACCTAATCTATTAAAGGAGTCGATGTTGATTAAACTAAGACCAATCGATAAGAATAACGCTAATTTGTTATTTTTTGTTTATGTGAAATAATTTTTCTTTCCGAAAATACTTATTTATTAAAAAAAAAGAAAAGTGTTTATTTCTATCATTCATAATCTTTATTTAGATACTAGGTGATGCAAATGATAACAGGAGGTTCTGTTTACCTTGTTATATTTTGTAAAAGAGAAGACACCCAAATGTTTATTTTATTACTCATCTAATAATATTATAAACAGTTACTTATGTGATTATCTAAAAAATATTGTTTTTACTACTTGAAAAATCTTTAACGAAAGAAATGATACTCAAAAGTTTATGTTAATGACAGAAAAACGAATTATTTAATGTGTGTTATACTAATCATAGTTAGAAGAGGTTAGCAGTATGTTTAACGCAATGTTTATGAAAAATAATTAATTTTTATATCGAGACTAGATACCTAATAATAATAGTGATTACAATAAAACAATTTTAAACGGATTTAAGTTGTGTTTATTTTGGATTTTACAATTCCTACGTTTCGAGCTCTTTACAGAGCCCGTGGTCACGGATGACTAAGGTGTTAGACGTCATTATTTAGAATTGAAATTATTTTTGTTGTTCTACCGCCATCTATTTCTTAATTGCCTAGCGTAACGTCCTGGTTCCACACAAAATGCTGAAACCGTATCTTGTGTAGTAGGTCTTACAGTATGTTGGATCTGGTTCTTCTGCTGTGTAATCAGCGGAGTCCAAGTTGATGAGATTCCCCATCCAGTATCTCTGTTGAAATTCGGATGTTTTTGAATTTCTATGGCTTCCCGTACTTTCCTAGGAATGAATCTCTTCTCTCTCGCTAGGATTGCAGCCTTATCAAATCTGACATAATGGGTGGGGTTATCCATGATATGTTCACACACTGCAGACTGTCTGTCACGACGGTTTTTTACATCAGCAATATGTTCTTTTAGACGTGTAGATACATTTCTCTTTGTTTCTCCTATGTATGAGAGTCCACAGTCACAGTCAAGTTTATAAACACCAGGGTCTTGGAGAGGGATGACTGCAGACTGTCTGTCACGACGGTTTTTTACATCAGCAATATGTTCTTTTAGACGTGTAGATACATTTCTCTTTGTTTCTCCTATGTATGAGAGTCCACAGTCACAGTCAAGTTTATAAACACCAGGGTCTTGGAGAGGGATGTTGCATTCAAGTACGTACTTACTCGTACTTACCATACTTGAAGGGAGTAACTGATAAGATCGGTAGAAATCTGAAGCGAGCTTCAATCAAAACCATTTTCAAGCCACCGAGGAAGATCAGCCAGTACATCAGATCAGTCAAATGCAACATCCCTCTCCAAGACCCTGGTGTTTATAAACTTGACTGTGACTGTGGACTCTCATACATAGGAGAAACAAAGAGAAATGTATCTACACGTCTAAAAGAACATATTGCTGATGTAAAAAACCGTCGTGACAGACAGTCTGCAGTGTGTGAACATATCATGGATAACCCCACCCATTATGTCAGATTTGATAAGGCTGCAATCCTAGCGAGAGAGAAGAGATTCATTCCCAGGAAAGTACGGGAAGCCATAGAAATTCAAAAACATCCGAAATTCAACAGAGATACTGGATGGGGAATCTCATCAACTTGGACTCCGCTGATTACACAGCAGAAGAACCAGATCCAACATACTGTAAGACCTACTACACAAGATACGGTTTCAGCATTTTGTGTGGAACCAGGACGTTACGCTAGGCAATTAAGAAATAGATGGCGGTAGAACAACAAAAATAATTTCAATTCTAAATAATGACGTCTAACACCTTAGTCATCCGTGACCACGGGCTCTGTAAAGAGCTCGAAACGTAGGAATTGTAAAATCCAAAATAAACACAACTTAAATCCGTTTAAAATTGTTTTATTGTGATGAGTAATAGTTGTGCAAACTCAAGAAAATATTAATAATAGTGATTACTTAGTACATTCTATCTGGAATCAATAAAAATAAAAGACTGATTTGATTATTATAAATGTTTTTTGTGTCATTTATTTTGTTTCATCAATTTTTCTTAATTTCTTATTTTTCTCTTCAAAAGCATAATAAGAATACAAATTAAAGTAAAGACAAATAGTAATGCATGGCGATAGTCACTATTCCGTGTAATGACGGCTTAAAATAGCATCACCCCTATTCTTTCCCGCGGGTACGACACCCAGAAGCAACTAACGGATGGAAGTTTTCATGTGTATTGCCATTTTATTTTTCTATAGTCATTCATGTTTTATCTAAAATAGCCTTCAAAATTGTTTATGGCCATTAAAACTCTGCATACTCCGCAAGTATTTATGTATGTATGTGTATAGTCACTACAAAAAATATTAAAAGTGTTCTGAAGCCTTCGTTTTACCATATTACTACGTAGATCCAGGATTTCGGTCAAAATCCTAGGATTATGGCCGAAATCCTAGATCTACTCAGGACGATGGTAAAACGAAGGCTTCAGAACACTTTTTATAAATTTTGTAGTGACTATACACATACATACATAAATACTTGCGGAGTATGCAGAGTTTTAATGGCCATAAACAATTTTGAGGGCTATTTTAGATAAAACGTGAATGAATATAGAAAAATAAAATGGTAATACACATGAAAACTTCCATCCGTTAGTCGCTTCTGGGTGTCGTACCCTCGGGAAAGAATAGGGGTGATGCTATTTTAAGCCGTCATTACACGGAATAGTGACTATCGCCATGCATTACTATTTGTCTTTACTTTAATTTGTATTCTTATTATGCTTTTGGAGAGAAAAATAAGAACCTAAGTAAATTTTATGAAACAAAATAAATGACACCAAAAAATATTTATAATAATCAAATCAGTCTTTTATTTTTATTGATTCCAGATAGAATGTACTAATCACTATTATTATTAGGTATCTTAGTCTCGTTAAGTGCTAACCTCTTCTAACTATGATTAATATAACAAACATTAAATAATTCGTTTTTCTGTCATTAACATAAACTTTTGAGTATCATTTCTTTCATTAAAGATTTTTGAAGTAGTAAAAACAATAGGCAGAGGTAGACCTAGACGCACTTACTTTACCCAGATAAAGGAAAAAGTCAATGTCGTGTCGTATCAAGAGGTCAAGTCACTGGCGGAGAGGAGAGAAGATTGGAAGTTACTCCACCGACAAGAGTTTGACTCTTAAATTTGAAGAAGAAGAAAAACAATATGTTTTAGATAATCACATAAGTAACTGTTTATAATATTATTAGATGAGTAATAAAAAACATTTGGGTGTCTTCTCTTTTACAAAATTTAACAAGGTAAACAGAACCTCCTGTTATCATTTGCATCACCTAGTATCTAAAAAAAGATTATGAATGATAGAAATAAATACTTTTCTTTTTTAAAAATAAAAACAAAGGACGCCGCGCGCGCAATCCCCGCGCGCGGGTGAGGAGCGTATTGTTCCCTCCCCGCTCATAGATTTCCCCCAATCGCGATTAATGCCATAATACTAAGCAGATCTAGGATTTCGACCAAAATCCTAGGATTATGACCGAAATCCTGGATCTGCTTAGGACGATGGTCGAATGTAGTCTACAATTTTGCCATAATCCGGCTTTTGGCCGAAATCCTAGGATTTCGGCCGAAATCCTAATTCTGCCATAATACTGCGACATATATAATCATGCCTTAACCACTATTGGGGTATAGATATAAAAAATTACGATCACTATTATCGAACACGTTAGAAATCTTGTTTCACGGAACACTCAGAACCAACTGGATTCCATCTGCTGTTGTCGTCTGCAGTCGGGTTCCAATTCATGACTGCACCTACACGTCGCAGCGACGTGTCGGGGCGACATGAAAGGACAACACGTCGTCTGCTGCTGCTGCGTGTCGCCCGCTACCAACCGGTACCTTTATCATCAATTAACTGAAAATTTCTCTGTCCCCCATTAAAAAAATAAAGACTCAATAGCTGAAAAGTTACTGGTTAGCAAGGCTAGTTTATTTTTGTGCATTATATTTTTTAAGGCGATCAATTGTTTTAACTTCTACAAATATTTCCATGACACATCGTTGTCTCTGACATGTTACCTTTTGAAAAGTTTAATACCTTAGTAGTAACAATAAAACAATTTTAAACGGATTAAGGTTGTGTTTGTTTTGGATAGCTGTGCTACCTCAACAACGTCACCTTAGTAGAGATTGAGCTCACTGAACTAATACGTAGTCTTGTCGTCTGACTCACATTTCAAACCAGCATCACATTTCAAAAAAAGAACATTTTTTTTTTGTTTTATCCTTGTTTTAATTTATATTTGTAATCTAGAAGAGTTTGCTTTCTTTTCATATTCATATGTAACTATTTTATTTATAGAATGTTTCACCTTTTGAAATATCTATCCCATTTTGCCCTATACTACTCTGCACTTCACCTTAAATAGTTCCGCGTCACTGATTTCAAGTTGAGTCGTTGTATCGCTCCCTGTGTAGATAGTGGAATTACTCTAATTTTAAAATATTTACATATTTACAATTAAAAAGATGATAACATGTAATAAATGTTATAACCAAGTGTAGATGCAGTAAAATTAGGAAATGCTAAAAGCAATGATTTCAGAAGAGAAGAAACCCAAGGACCGAAAGGGGACCACCTACAAACAATGGCTGGTAGCTATTACAGGTAAGTCACAATAAATATCAACATTTGGTAATTTCGTTTTCTGTGTCTTAAGAATGCGGTTCTCCTCGTTGACGTCCATTGTTGCGTATTTATAGCGCATCCGTATCGTACGTCTGCCAAACGACCCAAACGACGCATACTTCAACGCAACGTCAACGAACCGTCGCCGTATTTGCAATTATCTTTCGTCAGACAGAGGCATGCGTTACGGATGCACTAAAAATACACAGCAATAGACTTAAGATGTCC
Source organism: Tuta absoluta (assembly GCA_027580185.1). Taxonomy (NCBI): domain Eukaryota; kingdom Metazoa; phylum Arthropoda; class Insecta; order Lepidoptera; family Gelechiidae; genus Tuta; species Tuta absoluta. The sequence goes on from JAQAHW010000004.1 coordinate 6,786,598, forward strand.
TCACCAAACTTTCAATCAAAAACTTTGTGACCTATTTTTTATATTACTTACCTAGGGAACGTCGTCGTTGGAACATTCCACGAAAGTATAATTTTGCTACTATGATATTTTTAAAATTAAAGCAATTAGGATAAAATGAAAATAAAACAGATTGTCTAATCCTACTGCCAAACATTTGAGTTTTGGAGGCACTCAACAGCATTGTTAACTTTGCAGTGAACCTAGCAACGCTGACTTACGGCATGCAGGCAGGCTGGCTGTCACCCAGCCTGAAGACATTAACGTCAGAGAATTCACCAACAGGATCACCTTTGACGGCTACTGAAATCTCTCTGGTGGGGAGCACACAAAGCTTTGCGGCTATTTTAGGGGTACCAGCCTTCAGTTACTTGGCTGATAAATATGGAAGAAAGTTTTGTATAATTTTGGCGGCAGTGTTGCAAGCTGTAAGCAAACATTTTAAACACTTCTTTGATATGATCCTCAGACGAATTCAATTTACTTGCCCTAAACAAACCAAAGATACAAGGTTCGAATGGGTGTAAAAATACGCACTATCATTGCATATTAAACCTGTGTACTTCGACTATTTCCAATACGACCTACTTATCATTTATTTGACAATGGTAGGTAACTGAATCATCATGTTTTTTTCCAGATTGGGTGGGCTATAAAACTGTCGTCAGCAAATACAGCAATAATAATAACGGCAAGATTCTTCGGCGGCCTTACTGCTGGAGGGGGATGTTTCTGTGTCGTACCTATGTATGTGAAAGAAATAGCACAAGATGACATTCGAGGGCTGGTCGGATCCCTCCTCATCATGTTTCAAAATATTGGATTCCTCCTCATCTATGCTATAGGAGCATATCTTAGTTACTTCAAAGTGCTATGGGTTGTCCTTTGGGTTCCGATCATTCAGATCGTTTTGATGATCAAAACTCCGGAATCGCCGTCTTTTTTGGTGAAATGTGGTAAAACAAGTGTGAGTAACTTTTTAAATAGCCATAGGTTTATTTAGTTACGGTCGGCATCATGGTGGTCAAATATAATTATTTTGAAAAATTTGCCTTAACAAATAACTTCTTGGAAGGTATCCTGAGTTGGTATTTCCGATAGCAAAATACCCGACCCGATTAAATATTTTTTAAAGTAAATTGTCCGATTGAAAGTATTATTAATTTTCGAAACCTAAAAAAATAATAGTTGTAATAATAAGAAGAAAAAATCTACCGCAGGCAGGATTTGAACTCGCGACGGCTCTTCCTCTGACGACGCTCAGTGGCTACCTGCAAATACGAAATTAAATTAAATGCAAAGTATCTTAAAACTAATTGGCATGACGCGTGGCATGGTGCAATGATATAAATAATGGATAGTTTTGCAAATAATTTCCAGCGACTAATGCATTTTTAACAGATTGAATATAGCCGAGTAACGGAAACTCGCGATAAATTGAAAACCAAATTTTAAAACACTTCGTGTTGGGTATATAATTTTAGAAAACTTGAGTAAAAAATCTGCAGCAAACAAAATGTTATCCTGTAACTTTCGCTATCAGAACTAGCCGCGCCACTTCTATCTCGGCTACCGCGGCTCAATCTTTGCCTGCTAAATTAAGTAAGTGTGTCTTAATGCGAATACCGCGTAGCAAGGCTTCATCTATCAAAACTGTATACCCAACACGACAAGTTCTTTAAAATTTAGTATTCAAGTATTATTTAGTTTATTAATAATATGAGAGTAATTTGTGAGGTTATCCATACCAATGATAAATATTATTTTATTTACCAAAGCATCATGTAAGATGAGTAGTAGTAGTGGTTACACAGGGGGCCGAATCTGAGGCCATATATCGAACGAGATATGGCGGTTCTGGCTTCGGTTACGCTTTTGGCCTTATACATTACGGATTTTGTTACCAAAATCACACTGGGTTTCTTTAGAGCCAGCAATGTAGGATCATATTGTAAGCTATAAACCGCACATGCGAGCGGCTAAATATCAATCAAAATCAGCTGATAATGTCAAAAACGAGATATGGCCCTATTCTGAGATTCTGGCCAGTATCTGAACCAAATTGGTTACTCTATCCCCTTCAGTTTTTATGGCAACAGAAGAAACAGAAAACATTTCAGCCTAATGTTTCAAATATCGTTCATTCCGGTCATTCAATATGTTGAATGTAAACAAAATATCAAAACAAACAAAAGGAAAGTAATTTTCACAAATGATAATAATAAAGAAGAATCAAGTGAATGGCTGTTTTTTTCTGGAAAAACCCGCTAGCTTTGGGCTAGCTAATGTTCCAGTCGGCCCGAGAAGACATCATAATGTATTTTTTGCAGAAGAAGATGATAAACTGTACAAATGCATTTGGTTAAGGTACTTACAAATACTTTAGCCCTACTACGATTTTTACTATTTTCAGTCGCTAATAAAATCGCTCCTATTATGCTAGGTTTATGTATGCATTCGTTGCAGTTCCCAGAAATCTTTGCGATTTTTTTAAAGTTTAGTGGCATAATGTCTGTGTTTGTTACTATTACGATTTACGATACTTTATTTATTCTAGAACCTCAAACCTATTCCTCTGAATATGCTGTATCCATAACAAGACGTCCAGTGAGAAGTAGCTTGTGCATTGGAGTAACAGAAGCAAGAAACCGACACTCGACACCCACTGAACAACTACTCAATGTCTCGCGCTCATTTGAAAAGCCGAAAAAGCTTATGAGGAATACATCTGCTACAGACAATGCGCCGCAAGCCAGGGACCAATTATGGTACTCCCGTTGGCCGGCTCCTGTGGGGTTCATCACACCATCGTTCAAGTTGGCCACTGCAGGGTGAACACGGCAAATGAGGCTTCATGGAAAACGACCAATTAAGACCCCCACACCCACAATGAAGATGTGGAGCCCCATCTCAAACAATAGCAGGAAGGATCTGAATACGGCAACTAGGAGTGCTGTGGCCTTTACAAATATTGACAAAAAATTATATAGAACTGGACACGAAGAAGAAGATTTATTCTAAATAATTAAAATCTGAAAATGCAATCCAAAGGAGTTCTAAGCAGTAGATGTAGGTATATCATTATTAAGGATAATATGTAAAAACAGAGTTCTCTTTGAAAGAATAATCATAATTCAATAAATTATCACCTTGTTTAGAGAGCGTAGCCCTAGATTAGTTAAAAATATTGCGGTTTGGCACATATAAACTTCTTAATATGAAAAAAACACTGTACAAACGTAAGAACTCATAATATTCAGTAAATACATAAGAGGTGACCAAGGAACTAGCTTCACGTTCCTAGCCACGTATAACAATTGGAGGCTATGGACCAACAATTTATAGACTACATCTCTACACAATTTTTTGAAAAAACCATAAAGTATTTAGCAGACATGATGATGAAGGGGCATTTTTAATGGTCTTTTACGCTCTGCCTCCCCCGGAAGGAATTGACATGATGTGTGAATGTTGACTATCACAGTTCAATCTTGTAACGTTTGACAGTCGGTTGCTTTACATACATACATATATCACGCCTATAATCCCTTGTGAGGTATGCAGAGCGTAAACGGCCGAAAACGGACATTTACGCCACGTCTGACGAACATTTGAGGGTCATTTGGAAAATTGAGTATCGCCATACTTATACCTCTATTATACTTAGCGGTTTTAGCGGTAATACTATAATAAAATAATAATAAAAGGAAACGTGATGGTAACTTGAAAAGCAATCAATTTTTATTATTAAAAGGTAGAAACAACCGTGAACGGGACTATTTTACCAAATTCTTTTTGGTAAAATCATGTCATTTCAAAGAGCCTTTTTTTACAAAATGTCATTGCTGTCGTTTTACCTATTGACGTTGACATAGTCTACAATAACAAACGTGAAATAAAAAATTACGTGTTTCTTTTGCATAAATGAACGTATATTGGCGAATAAACTGTAACAAGGCATCATAAGGTACAAGGCTCTTAGTGAAAGCCTTGAAGCTTTCCCAATGCACAACATTCCAGCATTGCCATCTTCTATTAAAATATGGTAGTATAATCATATTAATCTAACTTATATTGTATATATATATATATACTATATATATTATAATATAATGTTTAGGAGTGATTGTGTGTGTTAACTTGGCTCATTATATCCCAGATTCTGCCTAAAATACCGGCGGAATATTGGTTCACTGGTTTGATAGTAAGCTTATGTTTACCAGATATTAACTACTTTATGTTTTCATTGCAGCGCAACTGTCTCCAGGAAACACTATAATGGTGCAAAATATTGCGGTTTTCACACAATTTGCCAGCGTAATTCGTCCGAAAGTATCGTTGCAAAAATTTTAGTGCACGAGCAAGAAGAACACATCAGATGCGATAAAAACTCTCAGCCAAAACAGGATTTTCATAGATTGACTAGTTATTATTTCTATTAGATAGATAGGTGTTATCAGCAGCACTTTAAGATATCACATTAAACTGTTGATCCTTTTAAAAAGTAATTTTATCAAGAAACTGCTGATGGGGCAGGAAAATTAATCAAATACAATTAACTAATTTGAAATTCGATTTGTTTTACTTTAACTTCCACATGTTGCCACCGTAATAGATACACATAGCCAACAACAGTTTGAGGATACCTCTAGAACCACTGGTTCTACACGGTGCTGATGGTTTTCGTGGTCCTAGAGGAAATCATCGAGTACACTTTTTGTAAATGCCGCTTGTTTTAGGTATGTAGCACTAAAATTGGGAGGTTAAATAAAAATTTATTAAAATTGTTTTGATGCAAGCGGTTTCTCGAGTTGAGGCAACGCCTTGGCAAGCGTAGCGTTGGACACCCTTCGTTCAGATGTACCGAATACCGATGACTTAAAGACGGCGGCTGGTAGCGACTCGTTCATTGGGTCGTTGGACGACTCAATGTCCTACTCGAAAATAGGAAAAAGAAGCGACTCGAGGCAAAAACCGGGAAATCGTGCCTTATGGCGTACCTTGGGGGAGGCTTATGCCCAACAGTGGAATGCTGCCGTAGGCTGATGCGATGTGATGATGTGAAAATTAATTTTAAAAGTATTTTAAAAACACGACGGTTTTAGTGGCAGAAATCGATCTTAAAGCATAAACTCAGTTTAGGTCTTAGGATTGTGTAAAAAGGAACAAGCTACTTAGAATTTTCTGATATACAAACTACAATGCATCTATTTTATGTGTATTTAATAAAACCATGTTTCCAATTGCTATGCTTTAAATATTCTCTATTCTCTGGCCCAGAGACACTATCGCCGTGCCTTCAATTTATAGTGAGCTCCATAGGTATTGAGGGCACATTCCATCCAGGCCAGCTGCAGAGACAGAGTGAAATGACCATAGATGGGTTATCACGTCATCAGGGCGACACAGCAAGGTGAAGCACGGTGGGGTTTGGCTTGTCTGGGATCGTAATTAGTCTGGAAGGAGGTGGGTGCTTGTCTGAATGAATCTGCTGTAGCCACTCTGTAGTCCGACGTAAGGATTCTGACCGCTCCTCTCAAATCTCCGTCATACACGTTCGTTTCATTTCTTCTTCACACTGAAATGGGCCTTTGAAAAACTGGATTGACGAGGCCTACAAGCAGAGAGGAGCACCGTCTACGTTGTACTTCATATTGGTGGTTAAATAACCCCTTAGTCTAGGACACTGAATGATGTGTATGCGAAAGGCATGCATTTCTCTTCGTTTTTCAGCAGTTAAACATCAAGCACCTCTTGATATGTGCTTAAACACAGGGACGATGGCCTTGAGATGTGCGATGCGAGGTCGTCAAAGAGTGAGGAAGCCGCAGGGAAAGAGCTGTGCTGGGAGGGAACTGTGGGTTCGCTGTAGGTGCTATTGATATCATCTTGAGCAGTGGGGCGGTGTTTACGTCCAGTGTGGCCAGGCCAGGCAGTAGGATGGCCAGACCATGGCTTTTCGTAAGTTTTGTTCGAAGTATTGGGGCAAAGCAGGCAAGGTATTTGGAATGGATCAATTGGGTCCATATTGGCTGCTCGTGCTATTTATCCTGAGGGTTGTTCCCACCAGAAGCTTAAAACACACACTGAAAAACACTTATAACATTCTAATTTCGTCGAAAAGTCCAAAAAAACAAATAATTATAAAATATTCTGTGTTGTTTATGTTGTGATTTGTTATTTTATGTCAAAAAGCTATATCTCGTATTTGACATAAAATAGGCATGGAAAGCTATCCTATTTTGACAGATATTTGGGTCCGTATTCCGATATTTCATTCGAATTTGAATGAATGATATCAATTTTTTGACTTATGATTTCCATCACTCACACATTTGCAAAATTATAATTTAGTATACATTGATTGTTATAAAGCATTTTGTTATTTTTTTCAGTACAAAATGTTCAATGTATTTCTATGTTAGCGCGTTTTTTCGTCGTTGAGCCAGAAGATGCCATATCTCGTGCTATATCTCGTCACTGACATTTCGTGAGCAACCCAGATTTGAAGCCCAGGTAACGCTATGTTATTTCTAATAACGGTATAAACCCTGGGAGATATATTGAATTTGGAAAGGTGCCAATTCAATCGTCTCCCTAAATTTATGGAAACGACGGATCAAGTTTCAACTACCTACATTTCCTTATACTCATAAAAACTCTGTTACCGTGACGATTGATTTTGTCGGTGTACGACTGGTGTGGTCTAGTGGTAATGCGTCTGCCTGCAACACAAGGATCTCGGGTTCGGATATAATGTACAATGACTTTAAAAGTCTGTTCTTGGATTTGAGTAATTTTTGTGGTCTATGAGTGTATTTGTGTAGTTGGTAAACTTAGTATGCTGATCTGCTCTGACTGTGGAGTCAATAGGATTTAAACTAATGTAATTTTTTCTATGCGTAGCAAGCAGCATCAGCAATAGCGTTCCTTAGAGGGCTTGACGTTGATGATGATAAAGTTGTGAAAGAAATCGACTGCATGAGAAAAGAGGACCTCTATTTCAAGTCGTTACCGAATATTTCATTGATGAGCATTCGTAAGTTTATATTGTTTGAATAAGACAAAAATATCCTAAACTGCGACAAATTAAATGTAAGAAAATTATGGAACAGTATTTTATGTAGAAAACTTAGATATTTGAACGTGTTTTTATGTAATTTTCAATTCACATTCAATCCTCAATATTTTATATGTTTCTTTGCGCCTGCCATTCAGCATCTGGATTAACGAGAGAAAGGAATAATACTTATTACTAAAACTGCAAAAGCCACAACAGTTCTCTGCTGGACATATGCATATTGCCCTATGGCCCTATTGGGGTCATTTGCCATACTCACCATGCTCGGTAGGCGGATTGGCAAGCGCAGTGCAAGGTTTTATAAATGTTCACAGAGAACGCTGCTGCCCATTCCCCGGATTTATCCCGTAGTCGCTTGTTACGACAGACACGGGTAGATACTTTTGATTAGATGCTATTCTAAGCCTCACCATACCTCAACAGACACCATATGAACAACTTATACTAATAATTAAAATTTTATCTAAGTTTTACTTTTCAGTAAGCAACAAGTCCTGGCGCAACATCTTCCTCAGAATGTTGGCGATAGTGACAATACACGCCAGCAACGGAACCTTCGCCATTGTGACTTACGCGTCTACCATCCTCGCTTCGTCAAGTGGCTCGTCTTCTATAAACCCTGAACTGCAGTCGCTGAGTTTTCCACTGGTCATGATTTTAGCTGCCTTCGTTTCCATGACATGTGTAGAAAAAATTGGGAGAAAGGTAAGCTAGTTTTTACTTACTCCAGCTTGGTGCTGGGTTTATTTACCTACGTGGGCCATATTGCTTCGGTTTCGACCAAACCATGGAGCTAGATAAAGTTGGTCAGGTAGGCAATATTTGATTGTTGGGTTGTTCTCATCGACCGCGTTTTTCGTACGTTCCGCTTAAAAAGTGCTCCTTCCTCTGGGACGAGCGTTATAAAATTTTACTTCAAAATACTTCAGCACCTCTCACATATGGTCAAACATTTAATTCATCAAATATGTGGTCAGTTTTTTGTAAATTTCCTGTCAAACATGCATTCTCTCACGTCCATGGCATGGTTCTTTGCTACCTTGCGCTAAATAGACTGTTACAGATCCTAAAATTACAAGTCAATGTCAAGTTAAGCCTTCCTATCTTTTAAACAATTATATTTTCTATCTTTTAGCATGTTTTTATTTTCCACAATGGCAGAAACTTTTTTATAAACACGGATTTTAGCGTTGAAGCCCTGAATCAGGCCACAATTACCTCGCACTACTCTCTGACTCATACATTCATGACGGTAAAAGCTATCTGTAGCTTTTACTCACGAATCCGTAGCGGTAAGTACCGCCAACAACGTCGTGGGGGACGCACGCGCCGCTCGCCGCTAAATCTTCGATGGCGAAGGAAAGTTTCTCACATTTACGACTTTGTCCAGTACCGACCTCATTTCCATGCTAGTCGATTACCAGTTATTCAGTTATTAGGTATTATCGATATTTTTTCTGGGAAATACCCTTGATATGCTTAAAATAAGAGGCGGTACTGTATTAAATTTTAACAAATAGGTTTTTATTAAACTGCAAAATAAGCTTTCGTTTTTATTTCCATGTGCTCATTTCCATGTATTTCCATGGTTCGAGATGACATGGAAGTGAGAAAGTGACATGGAAATGAGAGAATGATTACAATTTTGCAGTCCACTGTTGGACAATGTTTTTAAATTATGAATATTTATTCTTAAATAAATCCAAGCCTGTTTTAATGGTAAATATGTGGAAGTACGAGTATTTTTTATTATTACCTATTTTTATGAAATTCCTTTTTGTTTTTTTATTATTGATGGGTTTGCTCTTGACTCTAGTCTAGGTCATAGGACAGAGACAGGGTCTAAGATGGAGCGAGCTCACCCAGAAGAAGCCTGTTCACTCTTACTTTGAAGAGATTAGGGTTGTATGCGTTTGGAAACACAGACGAAGGTGAGTTTCACTCTTTAGCAGTGCGCATTATAAATGATGACTGGAAGCGCTTAGTCCGAATTGATGGAATGGCAACCAGGTACGGATGGTATCCGGCGGTGCGTCTGGATGTCCGATGGTAGAAGGGAGCTGGTGGAACAAGGTCGTGAAGCTCTTGAGCACACTCTCCGAAGTACAATCTGTAAAAAACCGACAAACAGGCAACCTCGCGGCGATGTGCCAGGCTATGTAGCTTGGTGTCCACCAGTTTTATGTCGCCTATGGCCCTGCCTTCCACGGAGTCAAGAGCGGCAAGTTGGTATTTGGCTGAGTTATCCCAAAGGTGACTGCAATACTCCATGCAGGATCGGACTTGTGCTTTGTAAAGAGTTAAAAGAGGTCCAGGCGTAAAGTATCGCTTCACACTATTCAGGATGCCCAGCTTCTTAGCCGCCGTTTGAGCCTTGTACTCGATGGTCGCGCCGAAGTAGTTAAAAAAAATAAAAATAAAAAATTCATAAAAAAATAAAAATAAATTTAGTAAAATGAAAGCTTTTGTAGTTAATTTTACCGAATGTCTCAGAAGGAGTGTAAGAGTTTTTCGGGAGTCTGTACGTATGTATGTATGTAAGAAGTTACTTTAATACAAAGTGTTATAAAAGTGTTTGTTGCATTCCGCAGTCGGTCACTATGTAAAAGTTATCAGTATCTACTACACCCTCATGTTCGTGGGATGCTAAATAAATATTTAACTAAATAAATAAAGCTTATTTCTTTCGATTTCCTATAACTCAAGTAGTGGACATCTCATTTCCATGGCAAAAAATAGTGGCCTTCCGTTTTTTTATATTTGAAATAGTAATATATTAATTATTTTTACTAAAATACTTTCTTTAAGCTCTAGCAAACAATACTGACTACTTATATATTAAAAAACCTTTTTAATTATTTTAATATTAAAAAAAAACAAATATTGCCACGGAATTCTCTCATTTCCATGTCCGCAAATAGTGGACATCAAATAACTCTGAAACTAGTGGTCCAAGAACCGGGCAATTTTAATCTCGTGTTTGAAATGAGGAAAACTTTGATAACGTATATTCAATTATCTATAAAAACTAAATTTGAAAAATGACATGGAAGTGAGAAAATTCCGTGTCATTATGAGAATGATCCTGTTGTATTCTTGATATTATAATTTCAATACAAAAGCGTATCTAATTAAAGGTTTGTCTTAAGATGGCAGAATTTATTGCTGAATGTTTTTTATACTACTTTCAGTCATGCTATTTTTATTTTTACTAATTAACATCTCAACCAGCGTTCACGTGAGGTTATTCTTATTATCTGTACGTTGTAGAACCAGAATAATTTGATCGTTTAACTGTAAGTGGTACATCATTATAGGCACTATCAAGTACCTCTATGATTTTTCTTTGTTTCTAGCCTGTCCTGACCCTAAGTATGGTCCTGCTAGTTGGGTCAATCTTGTGCGTGGCGTCCATTATCCTGGTGCAGCACCAGGGTGGCACGGTGCCCTTCTGGATCCCACTACTGGCCATGATGGTCTGTGTGGCGGCTTACGCGTTTGGCCTATCTCCAGTGCCCTTCATCATGATGTCAGAGATGTTCAATTTCCAGGTATACTATTGGAAGGTGTAATAAAAAGTGCATCAGTAGTCCTTTGAGTTACCCATTAAAGAGATCATCACATACTGGTTTCAAACACAACAGTATAGTTTGATACTACCTTTAATGGATAGGTTGAGGTAGTGCTCATAGTAATAAGGGGTGTATGAAACGAATGTACCGAAAATTTTGCAGGCATGATCAGACACTAAAATTGAATGAACTTGTTTTTTATTACGGCTAATGTGGCGCAGTGGTAGTGCGGCGCAAAGCGGCGCTTTTATAGTTGATATTCTCACTTTGTGACTTTGTTTCTAGTCCGGTTAGGGCACTGCAGGCTGAACCACCTGATTGTTCGTAAGAAAGATGGTTCCGTGCTTCATCGGTCCCGGTTTTTGTCTATTAGACGGTGGTCATCACACAACCATGTCAGAGACCTACGAGTAGTAGCAGGCGGTTGAAAAAGTCTGACACCGAAAATCATCGGGTCGTTCGTTGACTCGGTGTCCTACACGAAAAGAGACTTTTAATGTATGCCTATATTGGAAATAGTTTTTTTTTTGAGTTTCCATTGTAAATCAGTCAGTTTATATTTATCAGGGAATTCTAACAAAAAAATAACTGTACTTACAGTTTTATGGTCTAAGAACGCCTGCAAAGTTTTCGGTTCAGCCTTCTTTACACCCAGTTTATAAGGTCCTATTAAATTCAGTGCAAATATTATTTGGGTTAGCTCTACTCGTAAAACTGAAGAACTTTCCTCAAGAAACATTGCCATAAGAAAAAACATGACCTGCCACATTTTCCTATATTATGAGTCAATTGGCCATTATTAATTCCGCAACTGATCTTAGTAGGTGCAGAAGGGAAGCAAGTAACAAGTTTAATTTTCTTTTTTTTCAGATCCGAGCGAAAGCAATGGGCGCCATAGTAACTTACACGTGGTTCTGTACATTCATGCAAGTCCTTCTTTTCACTCCTCTATCAATCTCTCTCGGTCTTTATGGAATTTTCTTTGTATACGCAGTTATAAATGCGCTCGGTTTGTTTGTAACTGTAGTATTCTTGACGGAAACTAAAGGAAAGACCACTGATCAGATTGAAAATGAAATGGGGGCGAAATAATTGTATACGTAACACTGTAGCTTTTTCATAGCATTATGTACTTTATGAGCACATGTCTAGCAGTGGACTGTTGGCGCTGTTAACTATGTACTTTAAAAAATAATGAATTAAGACTGAATGAACGAATAATAGTTTTAATATACATACATACAAACATAAATCACGCCTATAGCCCTTACGGGGTAGGCAGAGCGTTAACGGCCGTCAAACGGATAATAACACCACATCTGGCACAAGTTTGAGGGTCCATCAGATAATTGTGTATCACTATAGGGACAGGTTGTCAGCCCATCGCCTAAAATTGCAATACACATCTAACCCTCGAGTCCCTTAGTCGCCTCTTACGACACCCGTGGGTAAGAAATGGGGTTATGCTATTCTAAGCCGGCATCACAAGGCGGTTTTAATATCAACTAAATCATTGGAAAACCTCTAAATTCCTCACATTATGCGTCTGCGATAATTGGTCCAGCGCACAGACAGCCGCACCAGCATCCAGCTTATAGTGGTTTCAATCAATCAAAGTGATAATTTGGGTGACATCTCACCTACTGAGTATAATTTAGTCGCTGAGTATAATTGAATTGTATTGTTGACGGTATAGAATTCAAGTTGCATTAAATTATAATTTACTATTTTATGTTTTACAATTGATTTTAAATGGTTGGAAATTGTTAGCTTGGGTGGAAATTATTAAACGTTACGTAATTTGAAAACAATGCAACTGCTTATTCCTGTGCGAATACTTTCCAACATTATACCATGACTACTTTACTAAATACCTTCACTATGTTGTATTATAAGTACATACGTTACTTTTTTAAACAAGAAAACATACTTATAATAGTGTCTATTTCGATTTTTTTATGTCAGATTATAGATTATGTTATTACATGCGTTGTTTCCCACGTTAGGTATTTCCACAAACATTTCTGCTTACATAAGACTTTGGTGGTTGATGGAGCGATGTCTTAAAGACGCATTATTTCCAGACAAACCACTAATGGATGATAAGCCATAGAAAATGAAGTGTAAGTGTAGTGAATATAATACCATATTTCGGCGGTTCTCTCACTTGTCGTCCGTCATTCCGTTTTTTTTACGAAACGTAACGCGTGCGTCTGTCAGACGAAAAGAAAATGCGAATTACAATCTTATTCCCATACAAGGCGTATTTGTATTCAAATAAGATTAGAATTCGCAATTTCCGTACATATTAGCCATATTTGTATTCAAAAAAGATTAGAATTCGCAATTTCCGTACATACAAGCCATATTTGTATTCAAATAAGATTAGAATTCGCAATTTCCGTACATACAAGCCATTTTTGTATTCAAATAAGATTAGAATTCGCAATTTCCGTACATACAAGCCATATTTGTATTCAAATAAGATTGGAATTCGCAATTTCCTTTCGTCTGACAGACACATGAGTTACGTTGGGTTAAAAAACGGAACCACGGACGAGAAGTGATTGAGCCGCCTTTAAATGGCAAGCCAGTGCTTGTGATATCCGAATAAATATATATTTTTGTTATAAAGAGAATTTTGATTCAGATAAATTGTGTAGTGTTGGGGTAAAGTAGGAAATTAATAAATACTTTCCTTCATTCTCAACAAAACGTGTCATAGCGTGTGTGTTCCAAAATTTTATTTGCAAACAACCACATTACGTTTATTTATAGTATAAACATCACTTCTTCATGAATAGTATAGAATCATCACAATATTTTGATACCTAAGAGTTGTTAGAAGTTCAGCAAACTTCCAGCTGGCAAAATAAACAGTCATAAATTGTATCATTATTTTTAGTATGACACGGTCTCCTCGGGCACAAATGTAAATCACTGTCCTATTTGAGAGACTATTTATCACTCAGCGTTTTCCTATTTTCTCATAGGAAATACTTAGTTAAAGTTTTAGGAATTTTCTTGACGCAAAAACTTTGCACTTACAATACAAATGTCGTGTTGTAACAACAGAAAAAAATATTTTTAAGACTATATAGCTTAAAGGGCTTGTCAAATTAACTCTACGTGTAGGCTATTACCAACCTAGTAAGAAAAAAAAATTAAATATCACATTTTTATAGACTAGTTGCCAAAACAATTGACATAAAACATATTTCTATGTTTTTATCTACTTTGTTTTACATTCTACCTACACAAAACAAATAACATTCGAAATGTACGATTGCAGCATTTTATTGTGCATATTGAATTTCCAGCATAACGTTGATTTACGAGCATGGTTCAACTCAAATGGTTGTCTAACAGGAATTTCTTTTTGTTTCTGTGTAAAATGTATTTATTGCCAATATTTTATTCGATATTTGTCTTATAAATTAATAAAAATACACCAACAGTAGGTACGAGTATATTTGTCAAAGACCGTTCATGGTATATTTTTTTATATTTTATAATCCCCATACATATTATTACATTAACCGCAAAATAAAGGACTGATTAAATATATATTTCCTAGTATTTTGTAACAGCAAATTTTCAAACTACTCTTAATTGAACTGTGAATTGATCGTATCTATAGATCAACAAAATATCAAGTTACTATAGTATTTTTATTTCAAACTAAAGTTTGTCTTCTTTTTCTTCATGTGGTCCTCCAAGTTGACGAACGACTCGATTATTTTATTTCGTAAAGTAAAATATATAATATTACGTTAAATCTATTTGGTGAATGACTTTGTAATTTAACTTTAAAGATAACTCATCAGCGGAAACTTTTGTCTTATAACTTGAAATTGTTTAAATATTACATCAAAGATTCCATACAAGTTGTCATAGAAATTTGGTATTTCGTATAGAATAATTATTTAACGTTTTCTTGACATGTAGGATACCTTGTCATCAAAGGACCCAATCTTCTCCATCTTTCCATGAGGGACACCGAGTCGACGATGAATCCTAGAGTATTTGGGAGTTACTGAAAAAAAAGCTAGACGCGCGTTAAGACAATAAATGTTCAAATTATATTTCCTTACAATTTGACGCTGTCAAAGGGTAAACCATATAAAAAAATGTAATATTAAATTTAGTTTTATATAATTTATAGTGATAAATATTTTACAATGCCACTAGGAGAATATCTCTTCATTCAAATAAAGAAAGTGTTCTCCGGGCGCCTGGCAAGACACGCTGCCAAGTCTTGCGGTCATAAATCGCAGCTGTGCTGAATCGATGGCCCACTTATGATACATGGTACCATGCACCGGACTTGTGCGATAAAACCTTCATCCGTGATCTACGCGATCACGAAACAGTTCCGACATCTTGGCCCGTTACAAATGTGATAACTACCAGGTACCTTCGCCTTATCTGTGTAAGGTACGGTTGAGACACGGTTTCCCAAATTCGTACGAGAGACACAGTTTTAAACTTCTCATTGACTTATGCCTTTCACTTGCCCAAGACTTACAGCGACGTCTACTGCTGTATTTTCTTAAGTATGAGCCAAATCCAAAGACCACGAATTTGGAATGACTGTATCTAACCGCTCCATGACCCATCGCAGCTCGTCGATCCACCCAATATAAAGTCATCCCATGCCACACTAAACCTCCCTCTTCTTAAGTGGTCGATCGATTCATCATCTTATTTAATATTTGGTGCGTACGTGAAAATACATCCATAAAGCAGCCAAGCTTTATTGTGGTAGTATGTAAGCAAAAGTTTGTATTGCTGAGTAATAAAATACTTTTTAAAATTACGTCTGGAAACTTTTTATTGTTCAGGGCTACACTACAAGTTAGATATTGCAACCGATAAGCTTTTTATAATGTACTTAAAGTTGTGAATGAGGTCGTATTGGTATTTATGACCACACAATAAGCCTAATGGCATTCATTGATAGTGAACATAAATGTCGATTTAAAGCACATTTAGATGGCCCTTCCCAATCCCGTGTATGTACCTATTTCACATAATTTATGTGTAGGGTATAAAAATCTCCTTATTGAAGTCATCAATCTAAAGACGTCTATCACTAAACTGCATGGTGCTTATTTGTAATCCCCTTGTCTTTTTATATCTACCTCTTGGCTACTTTAGGCGGAGAACAAACACACCGCATGACTTTATCATCTATGACACTAGTCGAAGCATCAAATTGCGGCTGTCACAATCCTCAATATCGTGCGGCGCGTGTGCGATTCACCTTATTCTTGTTTTCTCGCTCGCTCGTGTAGTGTTGTTCGACGTCTTGTGTTCGTATTACAAACACGATCGCAAAGCTTGTTTTGTGCACAGCGTGCGACTTTTATTTGTGCAGCCTTTGTGAGAAAGAACAGAACACCTCCTTTGCGAAACGTAAAACATCCTGTTATGTTACGGATTAGTTGACAAATCCAATAGTTTAGTAAGATACGCTAGCAACGGATTTTTGAAAGGTTTTCTAGGAATAAAGGTTTGGCAAGAGAATCCATTTTAGGACGTTATTTGATCCAATTACTCTAAATCGGTAGCTTTGAGCATGGGATTGATACTTTCTCTATAGAACTTATAGTTCATCACATCGCTTGTCCATATAAGCTCCGATTGAATTGAAACAAAATTAATTTTCCGCGAATTGTTACAAAAGGTTACGAGATTTCCATTACAATAATATATTCTATACTATTGTAATAAAAATCCCGTTACCTTTACATACTATGATATCAAAGGGTTGGATTCTAGTTAATTTGATTCCATCATACCTATAGTATTTTTCTAAATTTGATTTTGTTCAAAATAAGCTGAGTTCATAGACGATTTTTAGGGCTTTGTTAAGCCTATTTGTACACTATTTGGTGGATTCTCAGTGAGTACCTCCTTACCTTTTCTGTCTATTCAAATCAATTTTCTATTTCAAAGGTATACGTAGATAGGGTACGATTTGTCAATTCTATGGTATGAAAATGGAATTAAATAATTTGCCTTTCTTATTTCCCTCCCTTTTCAATAGTTAACTTATTTTCAAATCTTAAATCTCTATCATAGATTGTAGGCACATTTTTAATTGTCTCAAGCTAAAAGCCAGCCTACATTTATTTTTATAACATTTTAGGGAAATTTTAACAGAAATATAATAATTATAAGTAACGGTACGAGTGGCACTTCAATCTGTGTGGACAAATATTGATAATGCAGCGTCGACCGGACTAGAGAGACGTGACCCGCGTACCGCCGAACGCCGGCCGTTTGCGATCATCACAAAGTTTAGATTGTTTCCCATTATTGTCATAACAGATTCTCATTTGGGGAAATAAATAAAAGCTTGTCGGAGTCTGAATGAGTTTCAAAGGCAAATGCTGCTTACTTACCTACCTACTCATAATAACGATAGCTTGTGTATACCTAGTTTAGTCTCAGTTTAGTTGTGAAATGTCGGACTGTTTAAATATGACATTATGAGCCGTACCACAAAAGTTTACTAGAACGTATATTTAACCTAAATTATGGAGTTAATTAAATACTCGTGCAACGAATGTCTAACTTTTTGTTTCGCGCGAGTTGTCGTAATGGGGACTTTTCTATATGACAGCTCTCGAACTATTATAATGTAGCTCAAGCATATGGCGTTGTGCTAAGTTGAAATTATGACATTTGGGGCATTAAAACATTGCATTGCATTGTATTACATAACACATGTTTATATATTAATATAAACTTTTTCAGTTCAGGCCAGCGCCATCTAAGTTCACTTGAAGATTGGCCAGAAAATTTCCTATTGAACTCATTGCGGGTGCGTTCCGTCCATAGCGACGCCTTTAAAATAATACCGCGAGTGAATTTGGTGGGATGCAGTAGTTTTTTTTATTGGTTTTATATCTCTGGGATTTGGCATATAATAGCTCACTCCAGTGTTGCCATTAGCGTAACATGTCACACATTTTTTTCTTTCAAATAATAGCTTATTGAACTTTTTTATCCCAATCTACGCTTTTGCTGGCGGATGTGTCTGTTAGGGTATCAGTTACGGTAAAACTGACATTCAGTCATCACTTGTGATGGTGGCGGCCACTGACACGCTCAAAATACATAAATATCATAGACAATTCACACACCGCTATCTAGCCCGAAACTAAGCAAAGCATGTACTCGTACTATGGGAACTGGATAGCTGATTTTATTACTTTAATACTCTTTTGTAAATAAATACATATTATACATACAAACTCCCAGATTTAACACAAATATATGTAACTACATAACAAATGTTTGTGTGATTTTGATTCAAACACTTGTACTCGTTTCACTTATTTTTTATTTTTCAGTACAAGTGTTTGAATCAAAATCATAACAATGGAGTTTCACCAAGTGCCGACAATTGCAAGTATAAACTATAAATGTTTGTGTCTTGTGGAGATCCCACCCACAGTTTTTGTTTGTTTGTAAAAAGGCGTCACCTTAAAAGGTAGAGTAAAAAGATTTAGTAAGCATTATTCCTATATCTACATGAACGCTCTACTGCAAATTGGATAACAAATCAACCTTAAAGCTGAATTTTATGTCCGGAGAACTATATTTGCGTCACTCAAATTAGCCTATAGGCATATTGCAGTTGCCAATATCATGCTAATGCTGTGACATAAAGTCAATTTTTCTTTGTCATTGAGTGTGAGATTGACAGATGCCTTAAGTAAGCGTTTTAAGCAATTCCTAACATGTTGACTTCCAATATCAAAGCAATGCTATAAAAGTTTTTTTCCATCGTTGCATCAAGCAAAGCACAAACGTGACTGGCGTACGCTTTCTAGCGGATGATCGGGAGTCGAGGCAAAGTGCTAGTTTCTCGCGAACTGGACGCAACAATTGACAAGCTACGTGACTTCACAACTACCGATCGCCCCTTTCTCGTAGCCATTTTTTTATTAGTTACCGTGCGTAGGAAAAAATGAATTTGCTATTTCACTTAGGTCATAGGCTTAGTAAACCTACGTAGTTTTGCATAATATCGTTAGAAACTTGTATAGATAAGCAATAAGCATAATAATTAAGATCCAATTATTATAATAATGAAACAATTAGCTTCAATTAGCTTCAAACTGATTTATAGGGACAATACAGAACTCCACTAAGTTGTTAAGCAAAGATCAATCGCATTCAGATCATTCTCTGGGCCTCAATTAATTGAGGTTTGATAGATCTCACACATGTCGTAAGAAATTTAGGTTTTTAAAAAGACCAGCAAGAAAACTACAGCATATGACCACCGCTTAGTAAAGCGATGCCATGTTGTGTGATAAATATACCAAAAGGTGATAAATACTGACTTTTCTTTCGTTTTTTTTATTTAATTCCACAGTTCCATAATTCTATAGAGTATCTATAAGAAAGAAAGAAGTCAATAAAAACGATTTGGCAAAATACTAAAAAATCGTGTAGTGCGTGTGAGATCCACCATTTTCTGCAAAGTGAAAATTATAAGGCCGGGTTTATTCACAAGGAAGTTTCTGTCACCAGCACCGAGCACAAAGGCCGCCGAGCTTAAATTAAAGTAGCGCGATACCATACAGGCGCAGAATTACAAGCGAAATTACTCCCTCCCTCGCTCGCTCATGAAGAGATTGATTGACTTACTTGTGATGACGTACGCTGACATGAGCTTCACAACTTGACGTACGAGTATATCCACAAGCACACAAAGCTGAAATATAAAGCTACCAAAAACCTACACCAGTTGGAACTGAAAGCCAATTTATTTTGCTTGAATCAAAAGGATTTTGCCATTAGGTAAAATCCACGTGTAAGTATATGTTTGGAATCCTTTTTAGAGCACCTTTCAAAGATTTCTAAAAAGGTTTTATCAGAAAATAGTAGCACTAGTAAAAACAATGGTGTTTACCCTTCAGCCGCTACGTTTTCACATCACGTACACTTTTTACAAGTTTAGCTGTACGATTTTTTTCGAAGCTCTTAACTGCCCATTTACTTTGATCGTGTAGGTTTAAGATTTATTTGAAATCCCTCTAATTTCAGCGTAATGTAAGCAATACCTTGATATAACTATAGGTACGAGATTTGTTATAACTATCTGATATTCATGTTCAAAAACTCCAGCACGACGAACCAGGGTGAAAGATTAACTAGTTTAGTGACGATCTTCCCCTTGGGTTATTTGTTTGGGCATAGCTAAATAGATGTATCTACACATAACATAGAGCGGATTATTTCAAAGTTGTAAAGGGCAAGGGGTCGGGTGACAAACAGCTGGTCCGTGGGCGACGCACGAATTTCAGACAGTGACGAAATTGTACACATCTGTCCAACTTTACTAATGCCTTGCAAAACATCATCGACTTTTTGGTGAAATAATGTGACCGTATCAGAAACTCTTTTATTTTCATAATACCTTAAATACACTAAGTACGCTTAAAAGCGGCGCCTTATAAAAACTACTGTTCCCTCCTAACTTATCTGCATGTTTTGCAAACTGATCTCATTTTCAATACTTGTTGCTTTTTTCGCAATTAGCATGAAGTAATATAAATCTTCATCTCTACCTCCCTACCTAAGCAAATACAAAGCATCTCGCTCTTAAAAAATTTAATACAGCTTTTAGGATTGTACCATTTTATACTCCTACAATGTACTTCGTGGCTGTGAGCGATGCGTTTGCAAAGCGTTTGCCGTAACAAACCTGCAAACCGGCTGTCACACGCTATTTATCCGCTGCCAGTCCCGGATTGCGACACCTGCGAGACTCATATCGCGAGATTGATCACCGTGCGATGAATTCTCAACAAGCAATAACAAATTTCACTGTAAATCTCTGCAGATAAAGATTATGTCACTAATTTGGCGTTCCATTTTATGTTTTCTAACAGCAGACAAAAAGACACGCGAGCCTCGAAACTATACGTATGCTTGTAGAGTTATTTTTGTTGAGTTAAGATAAATCTTAGAATGCCAAGGATGATACAAGTGGTTCCCAAAATATATGCCTATGAAAAGCAAATAGCACGTTGTTGATTGCATTCAATCTAAGATCTTTATTCAATAACAGTAATAAAACGGTGTGCGAAATAGTTAAACTTTAAAAAACATTCGAGATATTTTAAATTTCTTACGAAGACAAAGGATAGATCCAATGTTTGGATCTAGAAACGTAATAATAATTTCAAAACGTACACTGAGATGCACTCATGATTGCACTTGTTGTGTGCATCAAACAATGGAAACTTCGCTAGTCTAGGATCCGTGTTCGTTGCCGTTTAGTTCCTAGTTTCAAACAACGTTAAAATAATGAAGAATAACAACACAGCAGAAAACATGGCGCTAAACCACGAAACAAGATTAATTAGTGATGAAATATAAAAAGTAAACATAACTTGCTCAATTGCTCATCTTGAGTTTTTATTGTTTATTTCATTATTTATTAGTTATAATAAACTAAGTGTTTCTATTAATATTTCTGTGATATATTATGATATAGCAAAACATTGGTGTAGTTATTGGATGAAGAATTTGTATGGAGGCTGTCACTTTGCGAATAGAAATTCAAAGTAATTTCAAAGCACTTGTTTTTTTTTCATCTTTGTATTTAAGTTATATATTTGTTGAGACACTGACGACACGAGAAAAGAAGATTAGTAGGCGAAAACCTCTTACACCAAACCAAGGTCGATCGGGACTCTGAAAAAGAAAAAGTATTCGCGAAATTAAAAAGATATGACAAAAGGCATTGAAAATTTGATGACACATACCATAGATGCCACATACAAACAATACAAAACTCCGTGACTATACAGTTTGAGACAGGTGTTGTGGTCCGACACGATTTCGTTTGTTCATCTCAAAATCAATCGAATTTCCCTTGGCAAACAATTCAATTGAAGCCCGCATGGAGCCAAGAGCGATGGGCTAACTAAATTAAAAACGCCAATGAAGTAAATTGCAATGTCAATCAGCCGGCGCGGTGTCACGTGGAGGCGATCAATCTTCATGAAACAGATCAGTCTTTAAGAAAAATAAATTGCTTCTTACGTCGCGTCGGTGGCGAAGATAAATGCTGTATATTATCTGGAGTTGGGCGGTAATGGCAGACGCTCAGATGCCGCTTATTGTGACGGTATCAGGCTTAGTTCTATTCAAGCTGTTTATCGAAGACTGCCAAGATAATATAATATCGTTTTCTTTCTTTCGTTCTCCATTTAAGACGTATCGGGCGTTTTGTGGTGTGTTAGGATATTGACTAGTCAAAATTGCCTGCGTACGTACCTGTAGTTCAGTCACAGATTTTTGAAATGTTCAACGATTTTACGCGCGAGTTGTCATATTATGCCATACTATTTTAAAATTGTGCGCGTGCGTAATATAAATAATAATGAAGTCTCAGACCAATCATACCATACCACAAGTCAGTGCTAGCTAGTGCCTTGTTCAAGTTCTGCTAACAAACCGCTTAGGCAAACCGAAATCATGTTCCGCCGAATATACTTCGTTACGCATATATATTACAAAGACGAAAAAATACATCTCTCTTAAAAAGTGAAAGAAATTTCATTACAAACACGAAAAAATGCGTCGCTTGAAAAGTAATAGATTTCAATATTTACCAATAAAAACATTATACAGCATACTTGGCTTTACGGGTGTGAGATCACTCAGCTAATTAGAAGCAGTAGGAAAATCTAATATTTCACATATTTCAAAACAAATATCTGCGATACTCCAAAAACAAAGCAACATCAGCGACTTTTGTTTCCTTTTCTGTGTTGTTGCCACTGGCAATCGTAATATTTTTGCTTGTTGGGAAAGTTGATACATTGCATAACGTCATTTTGCTGTTGTAAAAAGTAAGCATCGATTAAAAACCATATTGAGTGAATGTTGATATTTTACCGAACATACATATTTATTAAGCGAAAACTGATACGGAACCCTAGGTTTGGGCAAAATATCCCTGTCATAGGAAGAAGCAAGTGAAGCCACTGGGTGAGCAGCTATAAATCTGAATGAGCCTGCAATGTGTTCATCCTAACCAAACTAAGATAATTTTAGAACTCACAAAGAATATATTGATTGAAAATTGATCTATTCCCACAATAAAAGCCTGAAGGATTACTGAGGTTTATTGTTTAAGTAAACTACTCAATTTTGGTGGTCGCCGATGACCGAAATCAGACGGAAGACATTGTTCCGTGTGATGCCAGCTTAGAATAGCATCACCCCATTTCTTTTCCGTGGGTGTCGTAAAAGGCGACGAAGGGACTCGAGGGTGTGTATTGCAATTTTAGGCGATGGGCTGACAACCTGTCACTATAGCGATACACAATTTTCCGAATAACCCTCAAATATTTGTCAGACGTGGCGTAAATTACCGTTTTGCGGCCGTTTACCTCTGCCTACCCCGAAAGGGATTATAGGCGTGATATATGTATGTACAAAGCGCAAAAACGAGTATAAATTTGGAAAGAACAATTACCTTTTTTCATGCCTTTCGGCTTTGGCATCTAGTAACGTTTACTACGTTACTATTACTACGCTACGTTCAACGCCATCTACACAGTACATGGAAACAAAAAAAAAATATATATAAAAACGCCAAAAAGGGGTCGAAAGCTTGTACATACAAACATAATGAAAATTGAAAGAAAAATAATAATTGGGGATTCCTGAAATTGATAACAGAAAACGTTCCAATAGTTAATAGATTGTTTGTCTGTCATTCTGTTGTCTGTTAATAAGTTTATATCAGAAAGCGATACGCAAAATTTATTTAAAATAGCATTAATATGACCTGAGAAAGTACGAAGGCTAGTGGATTGGCCGGATTGGCGAGCGCAGTGCAAGATGCTGCATTCACAGAGAATGTTGCTGCCTGTTCCCTGGATGACTATCCCATTGTGGCTTTTTACTAAACCCAAGTGTTGATTTCGTTTTATTCTATTCTAAGCCGGCACCTCACGGCTTACATTCTGTAAGGGAAATGACTGGACAAAATTGACGTGAATTGAATTCTAGACATGAAAATTAACAACATTGCTAAGTAACATTTTTAAATAGGTACAATAATAAAATGGTTCCTACACTACAAAATCACTCGAGTGGCAACAATATTTGTAAGGAAGACATGTCATATTCAATACTTTTTCATATTATAGAATGGAAGATTGCGGGGGAGGCCTTTGCCCAGCAGTGGGATCCCGGCTTAGATTGCCGTGTGATGCCGGCTTAGAATAGCATCACCCCATTTCTTACCCATGGGTGTCGTAAGAGCCGACTAAGGGACTCGAGGGATATGTATTGCAATTTTAGGCGATGGGCTGACAACCTGTCACTATAGTGATACACAGTTATCTGATTCCCTCAAGCTTTTGTCAGACGTGGTGTTAATATCCATTTTACGGACGTTAACGCTCTGCCTACCCTGTAAGGGATAAAGGCGTGATTTATGTATGTATGTATGTAAGAAAAGTTGTTCAGTTTACGTCTTGAACACACCCTGCAACTTTGTAATACAGTAAATTCCCAAACAAACTGCAAACTGTGCAAAATACCACTACACTATTCTTCATCAGGAATTGCATAAACATCAGGAATCGGGTTTGTTTGTATGTGTTGCAGTAAAATTACTAAATCACGAATTCAGTTGAATTCCTATGATTATGGTCAAAATCCGGATTATGGAAAAATCGTGACTCTCTTTTGCAATCGTTCTAAACATATCTAGGAATTCTTCGGCCGTATTACTAAGAAAAGTCCAATAGCAACTTTTTCAAATTATGTGACAAATGTACAAAGATTTAAACAAAGAAATGTTTATGTCTGTTAGCAAATTGAAAGAATTTTCAGTAGATTTCCTAAATATAGCGTGGTGAAATCAACCCATCTCTAACCTTGCAAAACAAAATACGATATAATCCATATTAGGGATCAATTCGTAGAAATATATCTCAAGAACATTTAATTTAATGATTGATTTCTTTCGCTAGTTATAGTTTTTTTGTTAAGAAACAAGGAATGATGATAAAAGTTAACTGCTGCCCTTGCCCATTTTTAGTTTAAGTTCTCCATTATGTGTTTGTGTTTGAATATGCAATAAAGTGTTTTTACTTACTTAATAAACTCCATAACATTCATGACGACATTTGGATTGCAAAAAATAACCATTAAAAAGTAAACTGGTTCATAAATTATGGTAAAACTTACCTTTCAATGGTTATTTAGCTGGATTTATTTAGGAAGATAGTAGAACATAGTCTTCGATTTGGCCATATTCCGGTTTTTGACCAAATTTCTAGGAAATTGGCTTAATTCCAAATACGGCTTCTATGAATTTTGTGATATTACTGCGACATATGCACCGATCAAATTGGACAGACCCTGGCTTCTGCGCAAAGTGTAAATATTCTGCATGGCAGCATGCAATCGCAACCGGTGAACAAACAAACAAAAAAAACAATACTTCAAGCGTCGGACACCGTTTCATTATGCTTTGAAATTGAAAAATCTTTTCTGTTTATATTTGACTCAACGTCGGTGGTTATATTTTTATTTTCAGAAGATTTTTCAATTTTGTAACTCAGGCGTATAGTTCGTTCAGACTTGATTTTCTTCTATTTCAAATCGTAGCAGTTACCCGTTTAAGGGAATCAACATTACCTACAATAATTTTAAACGGATTTAAGTTGTGTTTTTTTGGATTTTATAATTGCAACATTTCCAGCACATTGCAGAATTCTTGGTCACGGACGACTGAGGTGTAGGCGCGCGCTGCGTCCCAGCGCCGGTCGAAATGTCACACTGATGTTCGCACGCGATCAATTAGGTAGGACACGTAGAATAATTCTATGATGTTCGAATAGAAAGTGTTTTTGAAAAAAATTAAAAAATAGTATTCTAAGAAGTCTGTAGATGGCGTTAAACTGGCTACGTTCCTAGATGCCAAAGCCAAAAGGCACGAAAAAAAGTAATTGTTCTTTTCGAATCTATCCTTGCTTTTCACGCTTTGTTAAAAATGAATACTCTGTTTTGTTTGTAAGTTGTTTTCGTGGTGATTTTCGTTTATATGCAGGGAAAACCATGAAAGCAAATATTTTGCGAGATGCAAAAGTGATACGAGATGTACAATGATTAGTAATATTTAGTTTTTCGATAAAATACATCCAAGTGAAAAAAACGAAATATGTGTGTGACGTTCCATTCCGTTCCTTTAACGTACCTACTACAGAGACATCTAACTAGCGACTAGGAACCAGTTTAAAGAAAACTCCCTATTGATCTCATCTCTCGAGTACAGTAACACGCCTTAGACGTGATTACTAAGAATTTATATTATTATCTACAAGCTTTCCGTCCCGTGGTTTACCCACGGCTTAGTGAGCCTTCTAATGAGTGAGTAATTTTGGAAGGAGGTTTTTAAAAGTCAAAAATTAAGTGAAATGATTTTTATTTGATATTATTAAGATTTTGTACACGCGTAAAAATAGATAAATTAGCAATTAATTAGAGTATAGACCCCGTAATTAAAAACGTCTCCAAAAATCCTCCGTTTCGAAGTTGGGTGCTGGTTTCATTTCCAAAACAGCTGTATGCTTATTATTCTTCTTCTACAAAGTTTTGCACATTCTATTGCCATGTTATTTTCACTGAGATTTTTGAAGCTTTGACCAGAATTGCCGTGAATATTGATTAGCCACTTGACAGTCCGAAATCAAAACTAACCATTGTTTCAGTGCTATTTATTCGTAAGTTTCTAAGATCTTGGACAAACTGATATGACTCCTTCGCCAACATGTTTGATTTGCAAAATCGAAAATAAACACAAATTTGATCCGTTCAAAATTGTTTTATTGTGGTTAGTAATAGTTTTGCAAACTCAAGAAAATTATGATTACCGATTTACCGTAAATAAGTAGTACCTACTTTATTAAATAAACTAATTACGTGACTGACTCGAGCTGTTGCTAGTTATATTAATAATACGTATCTACTCTGCACAAGTTCCTAAGCAGAGGCTGGAAATTATGTTCCAAGAGGTACGTACAGTATGTTTGACGAGTTGTCGTGCTATTTAATCATACTAATGGCGGAACAAATGGACAGACATACATACATCTTTTATTTGAACTAAATTTCGCACGACCCTTAGCCCGTGAAACTGAACAATTATGTTGTACCATTTTTTAAATCCAATATAATAGTTTGATTTTATTGCTTGCGAAACACATAAGACGCTTCGTGCTATAGTTTACACAAACAATAACCTTAATACAAAGAATAACATACTTAAAATACTTTTATTTATTCTACTCCTATTTATAAACCATTGTTTACTATTTTGAGCTGCCTAAACTCGAGAGACGTTTTGTGCTATGGTACACCTACCTAAAAGGAATTACCTCTTCATTAAAATAAAAACATACTATTTTTGTCAAAATTGTTTTCTGCTATCTAAGCAGAAAAAGTGAGGGCGTCTCGAACAGCAAAAGCTCGCGACATTCCCAGCCTCGTGTTACTAAAGAGCCGCTAAAACATTGTTAAAACTTATCACAAAGCTCCGCTGGCTTACAATTACGCTTTGCACTTGGAGCCAAGTAAATTAATCCCTTTTAAACGAGTAGGCCAAGAAACAGAGCTGAATTACACTAAGATTATCAACAATTAGCTAATTTGGCCTCAGTTCAAAGCCTTCCGTTATGAATTGCTTTCTTGAGTATGGCCTGAAACTTCACTTGGCATCCGATTTTATGGAATACAGTCAGATATTTTACATACGTTCAGATTTAATTAAGAATAATGTAAGTAAGTGAATATTGTAATACATTTAAGGGGTTAACCAGCTTAATTGGCTTAACACCTCTCTCCTTGAAGCAAAACTTGAAATATAGGGTGTAAGGGACAGCCCTCCGTATGCTTCAGTTACGTTCAGACCATGAAACTGAAAAACTTCCTATGAAAAAATATTTCAGGAAACGCCATCATTTTTAGTAATTTAGTAATAGCAGTCGGATGATCTTGATTAGGTAGGGTAGGTCAAAAAAAAATTCATTTCCGACATACCTCCATATTCCTAAGGGAAAATTGTTCAGTGTCATGGTCTGCATGCACCTAATCTGTATTAGGAGGGCTGTCCCTTTCACCCCGTATATACAAAAAGGTAGGATCATACATGTTGTGATCACCAATCAATTTATATTTGCACTATTTACATGTATTTCTGAACACACATACCATCTGCTACAGGCAGATCAGTATTCAATCAATCAATCTTCCTTAGATGCCAAGGCCAAAACCTCTTTGTTGGAACCCACAACCCTCGTAGGCATATTTACACGGATTACATTATCAATGCGAAGCGAGTCTGAACATTACATTATCCACCTTATTCTTCGGCTTTTCTATCATCCATCATGAGGTTATGTCTCGAAATAATGCGTTTTGTGAAAAATAATTCAATAAACATAAAGGTTTGTATCTGATATATAATTAAGAGATAGATTCAGATATGACGACTCGCACGGAGAATCTATGATGTGGTTTTCATTCAATCCGAAATTTCACGACCAAGCGAAGGTGAGGAACTTGCTGGACGGATCGCTTATGCTTTATAAAATAAGTAGTTAAGTAGATATTCCTTTTAAAAATGCTAAGTCTAGTAGAATTTTGACAATTCACCCAAAAATGCGATTATCATTCCTGAAAATACTACCATTTGCAAGATAATTACGGGGAGTGTAGTAATAAAACGTGCGCTTTTTAGAGGCGGTTTTAAACGATCTAACATAGCTTGCTTAATAACAGCTTATTTTTTACTGTAGCCAAGCACGCGATGCTAGTCGGAAATAAAAGGAATGATTCAGTTTTAATAACTCTCCCCACTGGTTTCTGCAATAACTCTGTCATCGTATTTTTTATTCATGTTGTAAAGTGCATGACATTAACGTAACATTGTAATATTTTCGCATCTCTGATAGGAGTCTGGTGGATTTCAGACTGAATCTAACTGACTTGGGCATCGTGAATTACTTAAAACTCTACCCATAAGGCTTCCAAACGCTGTAGCCTCCTCAGGGCTTTTTTTCGTGGGTATTACATTCCCTTTTTAAAAGCTTTTATTTAACTTGCAGTGTATGTAAGTAAGTAAGTAACAATGTTTGTTCGGTGCAAATCTTGCAAGTTTAATTTGAACCACTTCTCGGTATCCGATTGAGTTGTAATTTTGCATGTTGGTCCAGAACCGATGACAATGCATGTTAATCATAAATTTGACCTGATGCTGCTGCCAGGATCGGCTCCGTACGTGAGATCTCCTCAGCGGTTTATAGCTGGGACACAAAATTTTGTATACGAATTCGTTTATTATAGGCAGTTGGTAGGCCCACCATGAATTAGACGCTACATCCAGGGTTGTCTTCGAACTATGGAACTCCTCAATATTCAACTGCTGGGACTTGCAATTTTGTATACAAATTCGTTCATGATAGGCAGTTGGTAGGCCCACCATGAATTAGGGTCACGTCAATAGAAGGCCTCCTGATAGAAGAATTAGACTGTTCGAAATTAACTGGGACTCGGCCATGTAATAATGACGCCATCAATGAAATGAAAAGACTAAGACATATTACAAGCTAATTCTTCTATTAGGGATGCCGGAGGAGTAGGTACCAACCTACTTCTATAGAATATAAAAGAGATAATTATACTTTATCCTAATGTTAGTTTTCCCCGTGCCTTAAGTTTTTCTATTGAAGGTCTCTCCGTTTTATAGAAAGACTTTCGTATTGATCAATAACTATCGTAACATAAACTAAAAAATATAAAATAAAATTATGTAAAAAAAACTTTTAAAACAAGCTTTTATATAAGTGCTCTGAAAAGATGAAAATAAAATTTTGAATGACATTAACCACATTCATTTATGACTTTACAGAAATGAAAATATAATAAAAGCTTGTCGCGAAACTTTCAATTTGTGATTGAAATTTTGTAATAAGGTACGCACCTAACTGTAATTAGGTAGTTTCTTCTAGGCATCGCGACAAGCTTTTATTATATTTTCATTTCTGTAAAGTCATAAATGAATGTGGTTAATGTCATTCAAAATTTTATTTTCATCTTTTCAGAGCACTTAAATAAAAGCTTGTTTTAAAAGTTTTTTTTACATAATTTTATTTCTTTCTAATTTGTGAAAGATTTGCTCGATATTATTGACAATTTGACCTTGTGTTGAAACACTTTTCTATGTTCGAGAAATAATTACTTAATATAATTTGCTTGATAATGATCGTCATAAAAATATTGATTCTTAAAGTTCTCAGTGTTTTTAGTCTTCTTCTTGATTTACGATAAGCAATTTATGATGACTTTTGACAATTAATGCTGATGATAACCGCCTTGGTTACAAGATTGATATGTAGGCATGTCAGCATTTTCAGTTGTTTCTCAATCCCAACGGTGAGAGGCCGAGGACCGATATACTGCCACAAAAAATACACAAAAATATTAAGCAGCCAATATGGTTTGATGATAGTAGATACTAGTCTCCAATATCAATATTGGCACGCAAAATTCCAGTCACCACGTAGTACAGTAAGTTTTTAGTATGGTACCTTTCACGAATCGCAATATCGTCCGCCCAGTGCATGTGCAATTCATTTTTTGAAATAGTTCAGAAATAAACAATAGATTGAAGCTTTGAATCCCGAACAGAGAGAATCGATGCTTTATCAGGCCTAAGTTCAATCTTGCATGGAGTATTACAGATACCTAGATCAACTCAGTTCTCGTTTAGCTTGTAGTGGACTCTTTAGTAAGCTAAGCTCATTATGCGACGACGTAGCTAATACATATGTCTTCACTACACTTTCTTGCACAATTTACGATTGTCACTTTGTTTGATACTCGCATTACCTAGCTTGTATAGCACCATTCTCCCTGTTTCCTAGTGCGTGTAGCCGGGGGTGCTACTCGGGTGGTGACGGATGGAGTCGTTACTAGTATTCTCCAAGGATCACCGACATCTTTATTTAAATAATTTAATGTAATCACTTTACATTTTTAGCCGGCCTTTAACTTAGCTGTCACTTTTGATATTTTGCCACTATCAGTTCGTTATCTTGATATCGTATAACGTAACTGACGTTCTGCCGGTCCACCTTGGTGTGTGTTAATGGAAAAATTGTTGACGTATGAAATCATTGATGATGAACTCAAATAATTCTCGAAGATCACTCTGCAATACCACTGACTTCTTCAACATGACCTCAATAAATATATTTGAAGCTTAATATTTCTTGGAAAATACGGTCTCTTCTAATAATTTCTTATTACTAGTTCATTTTCTTTATAAGGACTCGCATCACCTAGCATGTACGACCTCATTCCCCATGTCCCCTTAATACGGAGGTGCCAGTCGGCTGGTGACGGATGGAGTCGTTATGAGCATTCCTCGAGGACCGCCGCTGATTTACCGTCACACCACAAATCTCGGAGGAACAATAACCCTATGTTGTGTTCTATGCGAGATGTAACGTTGATAAATTGTCGGTTTATTCAATATTGTTTGAGATAGATATCATCATTTGTCACAGTGTACATGGCTACATACTATCTAGGTTAAGTTAATTAATAGACTCGAGTATGTAATCCTTTGGCCGAACGTTTATAAAAAGTATTTTATATTATTTTAACACCTTAGACTTCAATTTAATGCAAAACCGCCGTCCTATTTGTGTTTTAACCTTTAAAATTACCTTACAACTAGGTAATATTTTATAACAATAGGAAAAAAGTATTTGAGAATGGAGTTTAACAAAACACGAAAACGTAATTAACAAAGTTTGATGCAGACCCAAGTTCTGAACTGGTTTTAATTATTCACAATTGCTGGTAAGCTCCTGTTGGTACAAGGTGGACCAAATTTTAAACCGTCTTCATAACTTAGTTTCGCGTGGCATTTTCATTAAAGTCGTGAAAGCTCCACGTTTTCATCCTTTTTTAATGATTCTATATTTTAGGAAAAGAGGGCAGCACCACATCTATAATACTTATTTGTAAAAATAAAAATAAATAGCATGGCACTCGTCAAGTCTCAGCTTTTGATCTTTACTTCGGTGGTGTGGAAAATCCAAGCAACAAAAAGTAAACCGTTTGTTTGTTGTTTAGCAGCCTACTAGCTGCAAGTCTGTGATAGGAGCTAAAATACTCTCCCAACTTAGAGACTGACTAAATTATGCATAAATGTCTGCGTGGTGTTGTGGCTGTTAATGTAATGCATATTCTAACACTCAGTACAATCAACTTTCGTAGAGCTCTGTAATTCAAAATGTGGCTCTTTAAATGTAATTTCTTTAGGTTTGAAATCACAGTCGACATCTTACTACTACTACAAATTCTGCCCTTAGGTAATTCTTATTCAAATGTTCGTATTGAACATGGATTACCTAAATTCAAAATTACAAAGCTCCAAAAGAGGTTAATCGTTACGAATAATACACTAAGTCGAAATTTATTAACGTATCTGTAAATTACCCTTGGCAATAAAGACCTTTATTGTGATATCTAATGGCGGATTGTATTACGAGCCTTCCGACTTGGGTTATTATCTTAGCTGAGTTCGGGTGCCGAGCCCTAATAATAAATACACGTTTATCTCGAGTTATGGGCATACTAATGCCGACCGCTTATATAAGTGGCTTGGGCTATTGTCTGAATAAACATGGAATAAACTCACAAAACAAGCCATTCAGGTAAAAATGTGACACTCATTGTAAAGTCAGGAAAATTAAAATGGCCTGCTGCTGGCCATCTCCCTAGATTGAATGTTTTTTATGGATCCCATCGTCTCGTTTTCCATCAGACACTTTTAAACACAAATTTATATATGAAATGTGGAGCTCACTTCGCTCGCATTACGTGTGTTGATGGTAAAGCGCAGTGTGGCTTCTCACATGCCTTGTTTGATGTGAAATGTCGAGCTAACTTTTGCCGTGTGGTACCTAGACTCTTGTGGCTGTTATAGTAGTAGTATAGTAGTCAAGCTAGCTTCGCTCGCAATCTGTGTAGTGTTGCTGTGGCGCAGAGTGATTCCTCTCTTGCCTGTTTCAAGGTGAAATGTCGAACTCTCTTCGCTCGCTTTACTGTTGATAGAACGCAGTGTGGCAGCTCTCTTGCCATTTTTAACGTGAAATGTTGAGCTTGCTTCGCTTGCCATGCATATTCTATCTGGCGTGCGTGGAACAGATAAGCGCCCTTTTAGCCTGATGGTAATTTATGTAATGTGTCGTGCACGGTAATAAAGGAAATATGCTTGTCAGTAGAAATTTGAAATTTTGGCCCATACTACTTTAACCCTAGATCGGTCGCGTGGGGTCTTTAAAAGCCCTGCAATTAGAAAACTGCGATTTTTTCTTTTATACGGTTATGTGGGTAGTTCGAGATTTTGTGTACCTTTCTGATTAGTATGTACGCCAAAGCCTAGCTATAATTCATCAGTTCACATGCATGCGTTTGGGAGGTATAGTCGTTGTTTAAGTGCAAAGGCTTTTAAAGACCCCGCGCGACCGCTCGCGTAACAAAAAATGATCGATTTTGTTTGTCGAAAGATAAATATTTTGGTTGTTTTCGTGCAAGAATTGTTTGAAAATAGATGAGAGACAGCAAGAACGTATTATGGGGTGATTCGAGCAGGAAGAGGAGGAAATTCTTGGTGGATCAGAGGATGAATGTTGTGATGATGCTGATTGTTGTGCTACTAAAAATTTGGTACTTTTCATTTTCAAAAACTTTATATTTTTTTGGAGGTAACCTTTTCGTTTATTTATTTTTTAGTTACTTTAATAAGAGTTAAAAAGGAAACAGTCATATTTTTTTTTATATTTAGAAAGTTAAATAAAAATAACAATTCTTTTTCGATTATGGTTTCAAACTACCTGTAATAACTAACATTTTGTAAAAGAACGTGTTTTTTTTTCTATAATAAATTGTTTTTTCTACTTTATTTTTTGTATTTTATTGTTAAAGGTATTCCAATTCTGGTAAACAGTACTAAAAAACAAACAATTTATCAAAAATAACTAAATAACGGAATAAAAAATTAGGGGTCCACAAAGACCCCATGCGACCGATTGCGTAAGTTTTTAAGCGCGACTAATCTAGGGTTAAGTGTTGATTTACTCGAAAACTCCAAAAAAACGCTAAACATGCATGTGGGTGATACGGATATCCATTATACCTATTAATAAGGTATTTAAATTTTGTCTGTGAATGTCACTGTCCGGGCCACCCTGAATACGCCGTTTTGTATGTGTCTCTTTCACCCCGATACAGAGGATTCATGAATATCATAGTTGAGAAAAATAAATCGTAGAATTCTTCAAAGTTAATATTCTTTCCCGCGGTCCCGATCTTATTTCGCAACGTCACAGTAGCTTCAAGCGGAATAATCCAAGTATATCGAGAATTTATTGCTTGCCTCCAAAATTTGTAGCGTTCCTTTCGAAATGATAAAACAGGCATACGGTATACCCACCGCAATAAACAAAATCCAATAGCTTAGTGAAGTTTTGAAAAGGTTGGATCGGAAATTCGGGACCCACATCTGCTATGGTTGTCAATAAAATGAAAATGAAATTCATAATACTTGTTATAATTATTATTCTATATCAGTTATATTTAGTGTCAATTTTACTTTTATTTGCAACTCCCTTTTACCATAGTTTACCTGCGCTCACCATGACTTCGGGATTTCTCAAAGGTTGACTGGGAGAGATCCCTTAATGGGATAAGTCCGCCTTTGTGCCTTACCTTTTCTGTTATTTGTGATTTATATGGTGCAAAAAAGTTATTACATACATAGGTACATGAATTTTACTGTATTCAATGTAGGATAGTATTATCACTTATTGCCGTCATGATCCATCCTTAAAAAATAAAGAAATTTGTATCACACAATATTTTTTTTATGACAATTTTGTATTGTCCTAATAGAAAACCGGCTCGGCGGGATAAAAAAAAGATGTATAAAGGCACTGCCTCGGGGCTAGCCAGGTTAATCACACGGCATATAACTTTACGCTACCATCATCTGTAAGCTAATCGGAAGCTCTCTAAATAAAATGCCAAAACATTGACAACACAATCATTATTGTCAATTTACGGCCGATGCGGCGCAGAGGTTCTGGGTTCGATTCCCGGTGGGTTACTCACAAAGTTGATATTACCACTTTGTGAATTTTTTCCAGTCTGGTTGCAGGCTGAACCCTTGCAGGCTGAACCACCTGATTGTCCGAAAGAATGATGGTTCCGTGCTTCCGTGTTCCGTTGCTGTCTATGATAAAAATAATAAATTAAACGGCTGTCGTTACACAACCATGTCAGAATCCTACTAGTAGTACTAGTCGTTTGAAAATCTCTGAGACCAGGATTCATCGGGTCGTTACTCGATTCGGTGTCCCACACGCAAATAAGACTGTAAGTTTTGATATGAATAAATTAGGTAGTAACTTTTTACTCAATAGGAGGTTTGATCGAGGAACTCATAGATACGTACCCTTAAAATTTGCCATAAAAAATATTCCTGCACATCTCAAAGGTTGAGAAAGTTATATGACGGAAAAGATCCCCCAGATGAACAGGATATCAACTTCGGAAACGTTGATTTCGGAAATCGTCCACAACGAATGGTCTAACCACTCGTATTACACTTTCTACTACTACAGTTTTTTAATATCAAGGGTACGTGTGAATCAATTAGGTTATACGTGAATAGATAATTTTAGTATACCGTGTGATACGAACACAATAAGTAGCAGACTTTAGCAGGCGTAATTTTTTTTTAATTGGGCTTCAGGACAAATAGTCAGCCCAAAAGTTCTATTACACATTCAATTTAATAAAAAAACACCACATATTGGCTAAAGGCAGACACGAAAAAGCTACAATATTCGAAAACAAACATGTAAAAAGCTTTTGCGATACAAAATTCTAAAAAGGGACACTTTACTGCCAGCAATCTTTTTCAAATCTCAACAGAAATGCATTGACCTCTCGTTTTAAGGGTCTTCGGGAACGATTACACAGCTTACTAGACGGCAGCATAAGACTTCAGATTTATATTCCAGACGTAAGATTGCGCACTTTGGTCAGTCAATAGTGATTTGTTGGGTGGGCCAAAAGTAATCACCCTTTCTAAATCAGCTCCCATATCTTAACTAATCAACCAAATTGAGTTACGTATTCAAAAAGCAATTAAAAAACGATGTAAAATGTGTGTGATCAAGTATAAAAAATGATTCATTTATACTGCCTCGAACTCGATTGTCTTGAACTTCAAACACGCTTCTTTCCATTCAAAATTGACGGTGTTTTTTTTTCATCTGTATAGGCTTTAGGAACTTGAAATGTTATGTCTTGTTTTTCTTAAATCTTTCAAACGATTCAATTTAAAAAATTCTGGCGCTGTTAGATCTGAAGATCTGGCCGTCCGGTTCAAAAACACCACCACAGCACCACTCTAACAAAAATGAATGTTTGATTATATCTAGCACTTGTTTCAATACGAGCACATCAAGTGATTTGTTTGCTGATAGCCATCAAGATCTAAGCACTTGTCAGTGATTGATTTCTTCTATTTAGGTACTCAGTTGCAGAAAACTAGTTATTTGATGTACTCGTATTAAAACAAGTGCTTGGTTGAATCATATAATTATTTATGAGATTGCAAATTGCATTAACTCTTATGCTGGCGTCTAGAAGTTTTCATTAATTTTGACTTTACAATACTACTTTCACACCATTAAAAGATTATTCCGTGAAAACAAAACTCATTAAAACAACTTCAAAAAATGGTAGCTGTTTCAACGCGTGAAGAGAGCAAAAACAGAGACTATAATTTGTTTTAACTCTGGAGGTGGCAATTTGAAAGATGTTTTTAAAACATAATCACAAAAATTCTGGATCTTTGAATGATTGCTTTTTGAAAACAGAACTGAATGTGATTTATAATTTAAAAAATGGGAATCAATTTACTTAGGTTGATCCACTTGTATTAAATGCCGCGACCGCCAGCCAATCAGCATGCACGCATTACGCTGTCCCCGACACATGGCCCTCAACTTGTTAACATTATTGTTTACTTAGAGAAATTGGCACATTTTGCGTCTAGTAGGCTGTGTGGTCGCTGGTCTTCGGTTTCCTATATTCTAGCAATAAAACCGAGTGCCAATGAAATAAGTTTATTGGACTATTGTTTTACGGCGGGAGCGGACGTTAAAAAGTTAGTTTTTTGTTCAACACCCACAAAACTATATATCCAAATGCCATTTCGTGTTTGAAACAAAAAGCAAATCAAATATTCGATCGACTTTCTTAAATCTTTACTTTATCGAGTATAAATATTTTAATTGGAATATTATGATTTAACGCAAAAGAAGCCCTGACTATGACAACTATTTCCGTTTTCATTGGTGTCACCAACTCAACTCTACCTTTAATCGCGCAAAACTTGAATACTAATTTATTTATTTATAATCGGGATCCCGAAAACGGCTCCAATGATTTTCATAAAATCTTGTATGTTGGGGAATTCAAGGGCGATGAATGGATCTAAATTTAATAAAGGTTTAATTTTTCTTGTGCCTTGTTTATTTTACAAAAACTGCCATCTATTGAGGCGTAAGAAAAAACGATCCGGCTTGGTCCACCAACTGGTAGAGTATTACCTAAATATATAAATAAATATCCTAGAAAATTCACACAGCGCCATCCAGTCCCAAACTAAGCAAAGCTTGTACTATTGAAACTAGATAGCTGATATTAATACTTACTATTTTTTTTTATAAATACATATTATACATATGAACACCCAGACTAAACACAAATATCTGATAATGTCTTAACAAATATTTGTATCTTGTGGGGATCGAACCCACGACCCTCGGCGTAGCAGGCAGGGGTACATCTGCTACGCCATTGCCCAGTCAATTTATTATTTATTTATTATTTATATTGTCATTCCATTTCAACAGTATGGTGCTTGCTTGCACAGACCGGTTCCTTCATTTTGCGTTTATGTTTTTATTTTAACTGGTCCAATGTAGTATTTTTATTAATAAAAGCTTTCACTTGCAATATACCTACTAGTTGGTATGTACCTTTGTAACTATCTTACGATGGATTTTGGCAACGCAGTTTTTCAAGCAAGCAGATGTCTTCAACTGATTGAGCTGAACGTTTAGATCGGATGACATGGTAGGTTAAGCTGTGCGTGATCATTCTAAATCCAACATGGCGGAGCACCCATGATGGCCGACAAGTTGTTTTATATGCACTCCTACTAGGTATATGGATCCTTCCAAAAATTTTGAATATAAGACGGAAAAATTACAACTAAATAAAATATGGCGGACTTCTATGATGGCTGACAAGGTTTTCATGTTTTCCTTTTAATATGGATATCAAAAGACTTTGGTGTGAATAAATAATAAAATATGTGACGTATTTTTTTCTTTAATGTAATGGGTGCCTTTCGCTAATATTCGAATTACCAGTAAATGGCACCCTTTCAGTTAACAAAAAATAATTACGAGAGCGATACTTAATTTTGTAATTTCTTGGCTTAGAATAATTATTGTTACGACTCCTCGTATAAAGTTAAAGTAAAAGTTAGTAGTAGTAGGAAATAAAAGTAAAGACCATAAACGTTGACAAGTTGTATGTTTTTCGTCAAGGAAGTAAAGTAAATCCGTGTTAAAACTAAAAAAATAACGCGCTTTTAGGCAGTGGTTTCAATATTTTTCTTTACAATTTGAACCTGACAAAAAGCTTACTCAATGACTCACTTGTTTTACAATATCACCGTTTAAGTTTACTTATAGAATTATGTCTAGGTTCTTGACCCAATCTATAAATAAGACATTTTATATTCTGCCATACGAATAGATAAAAACCGTATGTTTATAATATTTGGCATTTTTGTATGTTGCGATGCCTGACTATTTCGTTATTCATGAGTTCATCATAATAAATATCTTTTTAAGATTTCTTTATTTCGCAATTCCATATTTTTTACTTTTTGTGCTCTTTTACTAGGTCTTAGCTATTTTATTGTGATGAATGATAGCTGTTATGCAAATCAAGAAAATATTATATTTCCTTATTTATAGCAGTTTAAAAAAATCTTGATTCAAAAAATATTCTTAGAAAAATAAAGAAAACACAATTTTAAAAAACTAGATCATGATTCAAATAAGTCAACATGACAACATTTCATTTATGCGAGATTACAGATACACGTCACACCTTACAGTAGGCAGGTTGTCAACCTATCGGCTTTTGGTAATTAAATTACACATATAACCCCCTCTGGTCGCTTATGACGACACCCGCAGGAAAAATTAGGAGACGTATTCTATGCCAGCATCACACGGCAAGCGATTACGTATATGATAACGGAAGTAATATAAACCTTTCAAACCAACAAAACTTTCTTTCAAAAACATCATCGCAATGTAATATACTTACTAAGATTATTTTTCTGATACTAGTACTTACGTTGTCGACAACACCGAAAATATATCTACCTTTGCTTTGATTGAATCAGATCCCCCTCGCAAACAAGGGCGTTATATCAACAGCTCGCCGTGTGCCTCTTTCTGCCAGCTTCGGAGGTACTCACACGTGCTACACGAAATTGCGGTATTTTTCCAGTCCTGTGGCTCATGATAAAAAGGGTTATAAAGAAACCACATAAATATAAATAAACACGACACAGCCGCTCGGTGATGCAGTCATCACCGAGCGGCTGTCAGGGGTTATCATTTGTTGGCCTACTGTCAAATTTCACAATATAAGGTGTCAATAAATTCAGGGGGTGAACCATCCCATGAAACTGAACAATTTTCTCGAAGAAACGCCGAATATGAAAAAAAAATGCCTCTTATACAAAGACATTTTGTACGTGGGAGGTACAATTTTATTTCTTACTTCTACGTAGTAGCATTATATTATCTGTGCTTCTACGTACGTTCCTTGGGGAATGTTTTTCAGTTTCATGGCGTGGTTCACCCCTTAAAATGTTTGCAGCTTATTTTTACATTTGTATAGTGCGGAACGTGTGTGAATGGTCCTTTACCGGCTTATGATATTAATGGATACGTTGCGTTAGCCGCGCAGCCAACATTAATCTTGCAGAATAAACATGTTTCTAACAACCGGTGTTTGCGATGCGGTAAACTCGCACACGATTTCGCAGTTGCAATTTTGATGCACGTGGTGGATTAACATTATGTCATCAACGTAAACGAGATTGAATACAAAACTTACAAAACAAAATTTCAACAATTACAGGATACAAAATTTCTAAATTACTAACTGGCAACATTTTGATGATGTAACATGCCGCAATGTTATAAAAAATAGGCAGTTGGAATTTTTATTAACGTTTTTCCAACTGTTTCAAAATCTGCGTATTTGAACACAACAAGTTTCTTTAGATAATATACAATTCAAAAAATTTAAAATAACGTAAAATTATCCTTTTTCCGGAGAAACAAGCTTTTAAAAATGGTACAATAACACATACTGCCATAACTACTCAGTATTAAATTGGAACTATTTGCATTCGATATACAGAGTGTAAGGGGCAGTCCTCCGAATACTGGTAGGGTGCATTCAGTTCAGAACATGAAACTGAACATCTTTCTATGAAAAATATTTCAGGAAACGCCAAATATTTTGGACTTTCCATAGTAATTGCAGTCAGCTGATCTTGATTTTGTATGGGTGGTTAATATAAGACAATTCTTTTTAAGAAGTCGTTAAAACTCTGACATTAGGGTTTATAGATTATTGACACGGTGCTGTACGCGACAAGCAAACATACAGGGTGTAAGGAACAGCCCACCGAATACTTATAGGGTAGATTCAGACCATGAAACTGAACAACATCCCATGAAAAATCGCCAAAAGCTTTTTAACTTCCCAGAGTTATTTTATTTTATTTTATTAAATTTAATTTAAGATTAAGATTTTGATTTTGTATGGGAGGTAATTTCTTTTGATCGTTTCCTCGCATAAGTTCCTAGGAGAAAGTTGTTCAGTTTCATGGTCTTCATGCACCCTATAAGTATTCGGAGGGCTGTCCGTAACCCTAAGATGATTCTAAACGACCGATTTTCCCAAAAACGCTTAGCTCAACCCGTAATTCTGAACAACTTACCCCATAAAACATAAACCAAATTAATTTTTAAAGAAGTTTCCTGCCACGGAAAATTACTCGGTATGCTGCTTTTTTGTATGGGTGGCGCATTTTTTTCTTATTATTATTTATTTATTATAATCAGTCACAAAAAATTAATCATAGTTAATATTCCACATTCTTTATATTCACCATAAAGATCTACATAATGATTCCAGAAATTGCATATAAAGATAGATATACTTTTGTGCAGAGAAAATATACTGCCGCCTATTTGATACATTTTTTCTGACTTTAAAAACTCTGACACCAAGGTTCGTAGGGTCGTTAGACGACTCGGTGTCCAATACGAAAAGAAAAAAAGAAAGACTCATTTCCAAAGATTGTCAAGAAAAGAGCACTTTACTTATCATTTGTCTTTCTTTAACAACATCATATTCACAAGAATACCATCCGCACCGACGGATACCATCCATACCTGGTTGCCATTCCACCATTTCGGACTAAGCGCTTCCAGTCATCATTTATAATGCGCACTGCTGAAGAGTGGAACTTACTACCTGCGTCTGTGTTTCCAAACGCATACAACCCTAATCTCTTAAAAGTAAGAGTGAACAGGCTTCTTCTGGGTGAGCTTGCTCCATCTTAGACTTTGTCTCTGTCATATGACCTAGACTAGAGTCAAGAGCAAACCCATCATTAATAAAAAAAAAGAATGTTTAGTAAAAAAATCCATATCATCTGTCGTTTGAAATTAAGTGTATTGGGATGATTCCGAACACGGATAGATTAGATTAGTTTTTTTACCAATTTCGTTGATTCGTAATAGCCCAAACATATATCTTAATTTACCCTTATATAAGAAAAAAATTTGTTCACATTTTAAATCCTTTATTTAAATAACATTATTATTTTTTTTAAATAAATTTTTCAGCATGACAGTCAAAGCCTGTCTACTAGTTAATACTAATTTAAAACAAAAAAAAAACATAATAACTAGATAACATTAATTTACACATGTTTATGATTCATTATACATTTTATTATAAAACATTATATTATTGAGTACATAGGGGTAAAACAGGAGAGGGAAGATGATTGGCCACTTGCTACGACACGACAGCTTCATTAAGAACATTATTGAAGGGAAGGTGGAAGGAAAGAGAGGCAGAGGTAGACCTAGACGCACTTACTTTACCCAGATAAAGGAAAAAGTCAATGTCGTGTGATATCAAGAGGTCAAGTCACTGGCGGAGAGGAGAGAAGATTGGAAGTTACTCCACCGACAAGAGATTGACTCTTAAATTTGAAGAAGAAGAAGAGGTAAAACAAATAACTAGTCATCTGCAAGAAATTTATGCACGAATCACCCCAATGCTCCTTCGAACATAGTTCAAAGTAGGTCAGTTTTCCGTCAGCAGTCATGTTCCGAGCCAAACACTTGTAATTTAAATGCATAACAACGTGCACAATTTGTCGCCTCGCCGCTTATCGCGCCAGCTGTCGAGCGACACGACACGACGCTACGCGACACATCGCAACACATCTCCGCGCGATAGATAACGTCACGCGACGCATTGGACCTGGCCTTATTCGTGTGTTTTCTTTTCGTTATGGTGTTTTTTAATCAGGTTTATTATAGAGGTATATATATATTAGGCAAGTTGTGGCAGAGGGTGGGGCAGTACTTTACCATGCCACTCCTTTCTATACCCTCACCTACCCTCAACTCACGGTCACAGGGGCCACGGTCACTGAGGACACGGTCACTGGGGACACGGACACTGGGGACACGGTCACCGGGGACAACAGAAATACACTCTCCTGCCAATTGTAGTAAGTATATAGCAAATCATCTAAAAGCAGGATGCCAAGTGGACATTTGTGGCTGTTAATGTAATGGCTTTTTTAACTGTATAGTCTAGGGCTGCGATATACTCAAGAAAAGGGTAAATAAAACGTGCTCAAATTTATCGCCTATATTTTTTATTGAGGCGCA
Organism: Tuta absoluta; assembly: GCA_027580185.1. NCBI lineage: Eukaryota > Metazoa > Arthropoda > Insecta > Lepidoptera > Gelechiidae > Tuta > Tuta absoluta. The sequence goes on from JAQAHW010000004.1 coordinate 6,829,500, forward strand.
TTTAATTTAATCGCAAACATTTTCAAAATAATGGGAATATCTTCAGTTTGTCTACGAGTAGCACCTCTGGGCCTCTATTTACGCTAAAATAATTACTGTTTGGCATACGAGTACCTATATTGTCTTTATTTCTACTCACTGTGAGCATTTGAATATTCCAGAGGTAGGTAAGCACGAGTATGGATAGTGCCACAAAGTAACACTAGTTTGAATTAACAGTTAATTTGCTTTCTTTTTAAATGAGGTATTCCGTGTTGAAATTCCAGAACTTTATGTTCTCATAATATGTTAGCAATGGGCAAAAGCATTTATGTTTTAAATCCACCTTAATTCTTACATTACAATCAAAGATGTTTTATTTATTATACACAAAATGTCTATTGTAAACACTTTCCTGACTACCGCTTTATTAAAATTATAGATGGGCAAACATTTCCCATTGAATAACAATCACAATTATTATTCGATACACAACTGGCATTCAACTGCAAACAATCTTAATTGAACCAGCGGCGAACAAACTTCGATTCCCAATAGGCAACAAGCCACAACCATCAGAGAAGCCATCAACTTGTTTTGGTGTGTGCGGAAAATTGGCGCCAAAAAAAAATAACTCAATCAAGTATTAAAACGACAAAACAACTCAGATTTTTGGAGGACAAATGCCAGCAGTCTCAGGGGCAATATCCTTTTCAAAAGACTTGCCAAAGACGTATCAAAAAACGCTGGTTTATGAAATCGTGGCATATGAAGAAAACTTGTAGCAAATGCAATCTTTCTGCAATATCGGCTGACTGTTTTCTAAGGTAAAGAAATTTCATTTCTAAGTTTAGAAAATGATCTTTTAGTCTCTTAATATATTTACTATTATATTTTGCAAGTTTGTTAATTCTATGTAGAATAATTCAAAGGAGTTTACTTACGTTCAAATTCCAGCATTGTATAAGTACATGCCTGTTTTAGGGTACAAGTGTTCTTTTTGCGTGCTTAAGTACCTACCTACCTTAGTAAATTTAGATACAGATACTGAACGTCAGCCTATTATACTATGCTTATCAGTGACTACATTAATTTAGAATGAAAAAAAAAACACATAATTAATAAGTTTTATATGAAGCTTAGTTCTTTTCTAGGAAAAACAATAAAAAAGTAGCATCTATAAATGCAAAATCCTTATTTCCAATACGCGGGCTGCAAAAGCTTCCTACAGAACTTAAATTGAGGATGATCGTGGTACTGTTTACAGTCGGTATTGGATTTTTAGCTTCCGAGAAGAAATGATAAGCAACTTTAATCGTGGTTCAAGCTTGAATGATTATGTGTGACAACGGCTTGTCCTAGCATTGAGAAAACCTATCAGATGGTAATTTTTTGGAAGCTATATATACTACGGGGGTAGTAGTATCATTTATTTTGTGACTTTGTCATATTCCTTTGGTATAAAGTTTGTGGAAATGTTAATTGAACGAGATATGACTGACTAGCGCGATTTTTATGTCACATTAAAATATCTAAAACTATTCCGTGACTGCACTATATGAACGAGGGCGTGATTATTTTTTTCGACAATGTATAAGGGTAAAGTTGTTGCATGTTTTGAACAGTTTTATGGGTATAGGATAAGGATATATATATCAGGTGAGGGAGGCCTATGTCCAGCAGTGGACTGTTAATGTTGATGTGATATACTTCACTGCAGAAAAAATATCACACCACGAAAATTCGCTAAGAATTTAATCACCGGATGAATAAGAAAATAAAATACGTACAAAATTCAGTATTTACTAAAGAATATAGTGTCATGTCGAAACTTATTCCGAGTTGTGCAGCCTGGTGAACAGTGAGTGAGTAAAGTGTGTTTTCCGATCGAATGCGTTTACTTTGCAATATTTCGTGAACCGAACAAAGCATGTTGTGTGCTGGTGGAAGAACAAGATTTGGGTCTAATAATTTCTACTTTATTAGTTTGTCTGTAACCAACCACGTCAGAGGCCTACTAGTAGGTAGCATGCCGTTGAAAAACTCTGATACAAGGTTTCATCAGGTCGTTCCTCGACTTAGTGTCCCACACAAAAAAAGAAGGTTGTGTATACAGAGTGTAAGGGACATCCCTCTGAATACTGATAGGGGCATTAAGACCATTAACATGAAGAACTGTTCTCTAGGAATATTTTTCAGGAAACGGAACAATCTTAGTTTGACTTCCTATATTAAAGGCATGTCTGTCAGTTGATCCCGATTATGTACCCATAGGAGATCAATTTATTTGTAGTTTCTTAACATAATATGTTTTTAGGGATAAGTTGTTCAGTTTCATAGCATGCATGCACCCTTTTAGCGGAGCGTTAATTTAGAGGTACAATTTACGGACTTTAGTGAGTATTAGCAAACTGGCAGCCACTTTAACTATATTTTTCTTATTATATGTATAAGTACGTTATATATTTGATTTTACGTTTGTAACCCGACAAACTCCTAAACATATCAACAATTTTCACACATTAAAAAGCTACATACATTATTCTTCAGCAACAAAGATTCATCAGTAGAAAACATCTTATTTCCACAAATAAAACCGCTGAACAGGTCGCCAGTTTATTATAATTTTGTAAACAAATTTTGATCTTGATAAATCCTTCCAAACTTCGTGTAACTTATGACTTTCCTTTTATCAAACATGGGCAAATAAGTTACATCTCATTTTGAGATAAACATCGACATAAAAATTACGTGCCTTGAACACGCGACCGAGAGTTAAGAGCCCCTTTACATTACTCTATTATATTATAATATTGGGTACCTATTTGAAAATTAAATCGAGCGATAGATATTAGGGTCTGAAATTTAAAATCAATATTTGTTTTTATTATATTCCTTAAATGTGACTATAAAGTACCACTTTCAAATAATTTACCCTCTTCCAACCGAAGCAAGACGAAAATGTGGCTAGGTCATACTTGATACATCATAATATGTACAACTGTCATATAATCATATTCTTTGCCTAATTCTACTTTATATTTTCCTACCTACTTATAATTTCATACCTACCTACTTCTAATTTTGTACTGTCAATGTACGTTATGCCAAGTAAAGTTCATTACATTAACAGCCACAACACTCCACTGCTGGACATTGGCCTCCCCCTAAAAGGGGGTATTGCCATACTCACCACGCTTGACAAGCAGATTTGCGATCGCGATGCTGCCCATATGAATATCCCTTATTCCCTTTTTACGACACCCACGAGTTGAATTGGGGTGAGGCACCACACGGGAAGCAAAGTTCATCCTGTTTTCATTCCAAAGCGGGGATAATGTAAACACAACTCAAAATAACACAAATACTCGTATAACTTGAATGAATAGCGAGAACTGAATAAGTTATTTTTCGTAATCGTAGCGCTAAATTAGAAACAAATTGGAAGCATGTATACTTTCATATTTTACCATATTATGAGGTGAAAACATCAATAAGGGTTACTGCGTACAACGTTCACTTTGATGTCGCAATCACGAAGTGCAAATAAGATTATATAGAAAAAATATTACATTCATTACAAAAAATAGGGTTTAGTAAAATAGGGTTTACTAGTGACCGATAGCAAAATCTCAAGACGGGCTGGTGATAAGGAACAACTTTGCCAAGCAACATAGGTTGAAATAGAAAAAAATTATAATTGCGGGGTAGCGGCTGTAAAAACGGACATTTTGAGCCACGTCTGACAAACATTTGAGGGTCATTCACAAATCTGTATCAACATAGTTACAGGTTGTCAGTCCGTCGCCTTAAATTGTAATACACATGTCACCCTCGAGTCCCTTTGTCACCTTTTACGACGGGAACGAAATGGGGTGATGCTATTCTAAGCCGGCATCACACGGCAAAAACAAAAAATATTTATAAAAATGTAATATTGAAATAAACTTCATTCAAAATTGCACAGGTAATACACGCATTGTTAAACATTATCCCTCGTGTATTATTCAATAGGTAGGAGTAGGTATGCGATAGGTAGGTCTTTTGTAAAGTCTTCTTAACAAGTAAAAAATATATAAAATTGTTTACAATAGTTATTTATCACCAATATCTACGTATATTATATATGAACCTATTGTCTGAATATCTAAATAGAAGTGGGGAACACAACAATGAACTATTTGAAATACAATGACAAAATACCTCTTGCTTCCCAAATAATGTAGGTATTTCTTTGATTCCTTTCGTATAGCAGTACATTCCTTCATCATAAAATCTTATAAACCAAAAGCAATCTAATATCGAAATCGAACAATACAAATACTTGCTTTGTTCATCGTTCCCTTTAACTCCGATTTCATGGTCTTAGGGTTGCCAGAATTCTGAAAGCCATAGTTGTTTTTTTTTTCCATGTTCTGCTGTAGATGTCTTTTATCTATTACTTTCCTAACATTTTTCAACGCAATGATTTAGATTTTAGACAGTTAAAGTGATGTGTTACAGTTGAAAAAAGAAGTAAATTACATATCTTCGTTTACATCAACAGCCACAACAGTCCACTGTTGGACATACGTATTGGCAGGTAGATTAGCGATCGCAGTGCAAGGTATTGAGTTTATTTGATACTTTTTTATACGTAAACAGTTAGACAGATTTGAATGAAAGTTAGTACATAGTAAGTAAATAATAAAAATAAAGGTAAAACTCTATCTATCAGCGGTTTCACTCGCTGCCTCTCATTTTACCGTGGTAATAGTAGTTTTCCTGCGGTAAAAAGTGGCCTATGTGTTATTCCAGGTTATACTCTACCTGTGTTCCAAATTTCATCCAAATCGTTTGAGCGTGAAGAGGTAACAAACATACATACACACACACAAACTCTAAGATTTATAATATAAGTAAGGATTAATACATTTACATAAAAGAAAAACAGCAATTACAAAAAATCGCAACACAAACCTGTCAAAGTTTGAATAACATATGGGCTATTTTATACATCTAATGCTTAAACATGCTATTTCCACAGAGAACCGAAAATCAGTTGCGGGGGAAACTAAACTACAACAAAATTGTTTATACTTGCAATTGTCGGCACTTGGTGAAACTCCATTGTTATGATTTTGATTCAAACACTTGTACTCGTTTCACTTATTTTTTATTTTCTTCCCAACCGGTTTCGCTTAAATAAGCATCTTCAGGGGGCAATAACACTTTTCGTACTAAAATAAACAATCAAAATACATCGAAAACAGTTCGATATATTTTTAATAAAATTTTATTGCACTATCATCAAATGTATCGAACTGTTTTCGATGTATTTTGATTGTTTATTGCGAAACCGGTTGGGAAGAAAATAAAAAATAAGTGAAACGAGTACAAGTGTTTGAATCAAAATCATAAACTACAACATGCAATTGCATGCAAAAACGTGCAATTTGTAATGCTGAATTTGATGCTAGCTGTAAACCGCTTTTTAAGAAGTTAAATATTTTGCCACTGCCGTGTATGTATGTTAGAGACGTTTGTATCTTTGTAAAAGACAACCCAAAGTACTGGCAGAAGCAAAGTGAAATTAGTGAAAGACAAAGAAGAAATCATATAATGAATATGTTATACCAACCTCCTGCCCGTAAGGCCATTTATAGAAAAAATGTATATAATATGTGTATTAAAATTTATAATAATCTTCCCGAGGATATTAAATCACTGACTGAAACTAGCTTTAAGACGAACCTGACGAATTGGCTGATACAAAATTGTTTTTATAGCGTTAATGAATTCATGAATTATGGAATTAATCTTAGATATCAATAATTGTTTATTTTGAAATTAAAGTGACATCATATTTAATTGGACATAATATTTAATTTGACATAATTATTAATTTTATATTTTGTAAATTGTAACTGACATAATTATTTAATATTTGCACGCTTGCATGCGAGCTGAACATTATGTGCTTTTTATGGAATAATATCTTGTGTAACTATGTTCTGGCAAATAAACTTTCTTGATTCTTGATTCTTGATTCTTGATTCAAAAAATTACACGGTGTCAAATGGATGGGAAAAACCCATTTTTTTATGAATCTGAATTTTAAATTTCAAAGAGCAACCCTGTTATAAAGACAGATAGTTGTACAGCCTTGGAATAACATAAACCAAACCAAAACATCATAAAATAACGACATCGATTTGTCATACAAATGCTAAAATTATAAGATAACATTTTAGGTTATGATTTGATAGGAAAGTAAGGGTAGTGTTCTACGGCAAAATAACTGAAATAGTAAAATGATGCGACACAATTCTTAAAATTATAAAAGTGAACTGAATGTAGATATGACGTACACCCAATAAATTTATAGATATAACTACAAATATTTTATCAAATAAATTTGCTAGTTCACATTTGTGGTTTGAATGGGCTTGGAAAATTTTATTTAATGAAAAAATCTTGCAAAAATTAAACAAATTGCTTGTCACGAACTAATTATTCTTGATTACTTATTGCAATTGTTCTTGACACATTTCTGACAAGTCAAATAGGTTTCAAACAAACGATTGACTTAGGAGGTGTTCACACGAATCGCAGTGTTTATGCGGTTTGATAAGTAATCTACCACGTGGTATACCACATACTGCGTAGAATAGATAACAATTCTGTCAACTATCTGAGATGCATATTATGATATTATGGGGTTTACATATGGTTGATCGAGATTTTGTCGGTAAACTACAAACTCCATCTTTTGTATTTAGCGGCTAAATCTACGTTTTTAAGTAAAACATACTCGATTAAAAAAATACTTGAAAATAGCTGCCGTTTCCGAGATCCAATTACAAGATTAATGAGATAGTTTCTTTTGGTGTGCCTAATAGACTGAGTAGTCGTCGTAAGTCTCGTCTTAAGATGGCCAACAGGGCTGTCTCTAAACACAGGCACGCCACCGGCACCCACTATCGCGTGACACGGTCTTCCAAATTGTTATTGATTTAATAATAACGTCTAATTCTAAATGTACGATAAAACAATAGTAATTGATAGTATGGTTTAGATTAAATAGATACGGGGTAAAATTTTCCTAGTGCCTATTGCGAAAACTGAGATCGGACTGGTGATAAGGAACAACGAATTAAGTCGAATTAAATAAAATTGGAAAATTACCCATACAAAATTACCGATAAGCTGATTTGGGTTACAATGTTAGCTCAAAATATTTTTAACGTATTTTGACCATGGATAAAATTGTTTCTTATCACTATCCACCCTTGAGAATTTGCTATCTGTAACTAGTAATATTTAACTCTATATTTTCATGGACTCGGTTCATGGAACGTAAAGTTCATATTTAAGGGGCTGATAACTTGACTTTATGATATTTGTATAGACAGAAAAATAGTAATACAAATGTGTATGTGTATACTAATGGTGTATAATATAATGTTTGTAATAAGGTTTGTAGTTTATTCAGTTTGTCTTCACAGTATAATAATTTTTCACGTAAAGCACAGCACAGCTCTTTAAACTATCATAAAAAAGGTGTTAACAAGAACCATAACATATGTCGAAGTGCAACACTCACTCAGTCGTAAAGTCACTTTACGATTTCCTTTTAGTTATCACAACAATATGACACTCCCTCGAACAATGTGCTTACATAATTCCAAAGGAAAGCACAATTTCCCAGCGAAGAGCCACCCCTCGTTACACACAAGACAATTTGGCAGTAAAAACTTTTATTTTCGCGCACTTTTGACGCGTCACAAAAAATGAGTACAGATGTAGAAAAGTTTGTGACATCTCAACGCCAAGAAGACGGATAGCCATAATTTTTTTTGTTGTAAATAATATATTACAAGGAAGATAAAGGCAGGAAACTCCCACCTTGTTTTAAGGCAGGCAGGTAATAAATCTAGGAAGCCACGGTTCCAGTTAACTCGTACAACAAATTGCCGCGTCTGAAATTTTCAGTTTCACCTTTTTCAGTGTCCGTTGGAGGCGGAGGATTAATTCGCTCTGTTCCGGCCGTCAGTTTTCTTTGAAGTTTGATCTACGGACCTCGAACGTACTGTACTTATATTATTCGCGGAACTGATTGAAAGCTGCACTCTACCTAATGATGCCCAAGAAATACGTATCTTTAATGAAAGTTTGCGATAAGCTTACTAATAAAATATTGTAAAAGTTTCGTAGATAACCAAAGCCATATCGTTTTTAAGGATGTAAAGTAGGAACCTTACAGTATGATCAAATAAAATACAAGGCAGCATAATGAAACAATCACAACCAAATATTACATTAAGTTTCCTGCATCATGGAAATGTGACATGCTAGTACAAATTTTACCATACATTTATGATAATAACGATCAAGAGAATACCCATGACTATTATTGATTACATACAATTTATTCTTACAACAAAAAAATGTAATGCGCTTACCTTGGAATAAACAAATTAAATACTTACTATTTGTTTGTAGTTATTTTTACACCTTTAATGACACAATATTTAAAGAAAAAAGCTCTGGAAATCAAACGAAGCAGCTAATGAAGACTGACTATAAATCAAACAATACCCAACAATTTACTACATTTGTACCCACGAGTAAAGAAATAGAGGTTCCATTAGCAACAGCTTAGACGTTTATTTCGCAAGTGTTATATATTTTTTTATAAATACGAGTAGGTATTTGTTCTTGAGACTAACAATAAGGATTTACAAGCCAATACAAGTTTTTATCGTGCTTGCATGCCACTTATAACCGTGAAAGAATTGATATGAAATTTTAAGTGGAAGGTTTACATGATTTTTTTTTCTTAAATATCAATATAACCCGCAAATCGAAAAAACAGCAATGTTCTCGCGTATTTCTCCATAGTTTTGTTACACAAGTATAAATGTTTTATTTTCTGTCGACAGACAACGTGATAAGTCACAACGCCAGTGGCAAAATTTGTTAGTGACATCGTCGGACAGACGATAGATGGCACCACGTCTGTTCTCACTGCTAGGTGAAATAAACATTACCCTAATGGAAAAGAAACGAGAGAACAACCTTAAGGTGGCGACGAATTTGCTTGTCTTTTTGTGAGTTTTAAGCGCTATTCGTGGTACGAGTATAGGTATTGCGAAAAGTTAACGTTAAATCACATGCAAATAAAATTTACACGTGATCTATACGCACGTACTTTTTTGTAATAACACCGGGTGACAAAATTTTAAAAGTAGTCACGTAAGCTAAGAGGTAATACTAACATACTTTATGAGCTGGGGTTAGACTATGGCTATTGTCCTACCGTCCAAACCGATTGAAACGACAGTAATGAACAAAACATGTCACAGCATTTTGAAATAAAACAGCTGATAGTCTTACTCCAGTGCAAATCTTACCTCAATTATAACTTAGGTTAGGTTCAAATAATGCATTTTTGAAAGAATAATCAGCTAAATGGGCTTTAACCATAACAATATAAACATAACCAAAATTATTAACCACAAGTGTACCACCTATTGTTAAGTTTTTCCATATGTTTGGAAATTTAAGTAAGGGCAGCAAGGATCAAAGTCACTGGTACACTCGCTGTACGATAGGAAGATGAGGGTTTAATAGAAACAATACAAATAGCTTTACGCTATTAAATGTGTTTAGTCTATAGTAAATAATTATTGTAACGAATATCGGGAAAGCTTTTAAAGAAAGGGGAGCCAGCGTGGCTGCATGGCTGCGTGGCTGCGTGACTGGATTATACGTGTTTTAGGTACGAAGATATCGGTTTAGTACAAAGGCATTGTGCGGGCAAGGTCGGCACGCGACTTTCCTGTTAGGTTTAGGGTGGCTATGGCATGAAGGTAAAGAGAAACAAAAATTACAACTCCAAAAGAACTCACTTTTAGTACCAAATTTTTAAAACACTTCCCGTGTTAGGTATACAATTTTTGAAAACTTGCAAAATCCTGCCCGCGCTTGAAAATTTTGCAAGTTTTCAAAAACTCACTAAGTTTATTATATAGTCAAAAACAGTTCAACTGCAAAATAAATTTTAATTTTTATACCTACGTCAGAAACAAACATTAAGTAATTATAATATTAACCAACCACACAGGCAAAATGCCTTCAAGACTTAAGCCAGCAGTCAGCCTCAACGCTAAATTATTTCATTTTGTAGGTACACTTGCATCATATTAAAATCTCTTACTAGACGAGAAGCAACTATTGTATATTGCAGGAGAATAAAAAAGAAATACTTTTTACAAAACAGTTACAAGAGAGAACAGTAGGTAAGTAAAGTTAGTCTACTATATCTTAATTATGTTAAAATATATGAAAACATTATATGAAAATCTTTTAAATAAATTTAAAAATTTAATTGAAAATCGTTAACGCCCATCGGGACTTGAACCCGACACCGTGGGTTATCCCACTGCTCTGTCAAATGAACTACCGGGGCCTTGACTTACACTTCCAAATTTTAAATCTCTTGGTACTCGTCTCAATGCGACGTACAAATAAACTAAATAGCACTGTGAGTGCAGAATAAACCAGAAATAATACTTTCCTTTAAAAGTTTAATACAAGTTGAAACGTGGCCACCTCACCGGCTTGATTGATTGAGATGATTCAGCGCAAAGCGGCGAATGCGGGCGAAATAGCAATTACGCGTGCAGCCACAACAAAGTTACAATACTCGTACCAGTTTTACTGCTTCTTGATCGTGCCCGACATCAGAATCAGCTATTTCCTTCATCACATCACATCAGCCTATTACCAGTCGACTGATATTACAATGAATGAGATATGAGTTTTTATATATCATCCTAAGAGGTTTTATAAGGGTATAGAGATCAGATCTTCGCTTCCTTAAAAACTGAAAAAAGTCACACGTTATTAAACTAGGGCCAAAAATGGGTTATTTTATTTTCAAAACTTGTTCTATGTATTTTTTTAAATCGATGCCAATTACATAAATAACAATTGCAAAAATAACGTGTTGTGTAAAATTGCGTCGCGTGGTGCAGTAATACCCATGTAGTGCGATCACACTTTTTTACGCCAATATTAATAAACCCAACAATAATAGACTAATATAAGAAGGTACCACAAAATATGCAATTTCACTATTGACTTTTTTATTCATTGCAGCAATTGCAATTTAAACTAGGGAAAGAGGTAGGTTTGCCTGCCAATATAATATGTCGGAACATACTTTTTCTTTGAATTATTAATCTCTTATCAAACATTAATAAAATCATTTTATTAATATTACTATTGAATTCAAAATGCAATGTCAAACAAAGCCCAGTAGAGTAAATGTGAGTAAACATTTAATTACATTAATTATGGCACTGGCATAAAAACTCGTGACAGCGCAATAATTTTCGCAGCACGCAATATTTTTTGATCCAATAATTCTTTCCCTCGGATCAGATACTAAGGAAGAAAGACTGCGAATAAATAACATGAAATAAAATAACACGTAAAACTATTGGAGAAATTATTCATACAAATAAATAGGTGGTTCAGGCGCTAAGATGTAAAACAAATTCCGAAAATATTTCAAGGGATGAATCGGCTCATATAATTGAACAATAACATACTTAGCCTTGGCGGTGTGATGCCGGCTTAAAATAGCATCACCCCATCTCTTGCCCATCGGTGTCGTAAGAGGCGACTAAGGGACTTGAGGGTAAGATGTGTATTGCACTTTTAGTCGATGGGCTGACAACCTGTAGTGAAACACAGTTATCTGATTGACCCTCAAACTTTTGTCAGACGAGGTCTTGACATCCATTTCACGGCCGCTAACGCTCTGCCTAGCCCGTAAGGGATATAGGCGTGATTTATGTATGTATTTATATGTAACATCCTTAGCTAAGTAATTTGGAAGGATTCCTCTTTATATATTTTTGCTTGCAGTTCTGTCAACAGGCTTTATTGCTCATATTGCGTACTTTATGTTACGCTTTCGTTCTTATTGCAATGACAGAAAATTCACAGTGGCTTGGACACTGCCAGGTGAGTGGGAGTAAGCAGTGTTGATTCGGTTTCACTTCGGCTGTGTCGCTATGTATGTGATGAATGAGACACACGGGTGTGTTGTCTATCGAATGGCAAACCGTATGTGAAAGTGAATACTACGTGTTTGAACTGAAATACACTCTCTCTCTCTCGTGTAGGACACCGACTAAAAGAACGACCCGATGAACTCTGATGTCAACGTTTTTGACCGCCTACACACTTATTAATAAATTAATTTGCTCTATGTGCCTCTGATGTGGTCTGTGACGAAATAGTAAAACGACTGACATCTGAGTGTTCGAAACGGCCGGCATGACGGCCATCCAAAGCAAGAAATCATCTTTCTCATGGACAATCTATGGTCCAGCCTACAATCACATTTAACAACTTCATACCCCGCCCGAGTCAAGCATTTTACTAGTAAGTAGAGCAAGCAAACCTGATCCCTTGATCAAAATCCAGACCGCTGGTCTAAGAAGTAGAGAGAGTCACATAAAAAAACACGCACTCTTATTTCACACCAAATTGGGGCGTGGGTAGAGTTCACAAGTGACATAATTTTAATCTTACTTATAAACTTTTATGTTTATTGTATATTCTAAAAGTATTCACTTGCAATCTACTTGAAAATAAAGGTTTAGGTTTATTGTTGAAGGCGTTGGAATATTAACACAATAATTAAAATGTTTTATTTCTGCTTTGATTATCTAAATCTGAGAGCACCAACCACCAGGGTGTCGGATGTCTATGTGGCTCTAAGTTCTAAAATCAAAAATTAAAAAACATTATAGCAACGAGTTTAATATACAAAGTAGGTACCTACTTTGTAAATTAAACTCGTTGCTATAATGTTTCTGTTCGTTGCTTTTCTTGTGTACAGTCTGTATCGCTATAAATTCTGTAATAACCTCGTTATTAAAGGCGACCGTTTTGATGCCCTTAACAGATGCTGCTTACTTTTGATTATCATGGTAGAGAAAAGAATTCAGACATTTGTTTAAATGTAAATACTTGAATTATATTGTACCTACTAAGTAAAAATCTCGTGATTTCTGTAAAATGCTTAGAACATTATGTAATGATATAGAGGGTAACGTTTTTCTAGTGACTGATACCAAAAACTTAGGACGGGCTTGTGATAACGAACAACTTTCCTCGAGGAACATATATTGGACAATTGAAAAATAATAATTGGACCTCCTATACAAACTGTGCCAGCGAAACAAGTCAATTTTTGTGCGAAGTACAAATCTTTATTCTTATTTCGATCAATGTTTCTTGGCGAAAATAGATTTCCGTTTTGAGTTTTCAGTATAGGTTGTAACCTTTTTTTGTCTAATATTATATCTCTCACCATAATATAAGTAAATTTTTTAACTACTAAGAATACAACTTTCATTTTTTATTCTTCTTTTGCTTGTCGTCTGATTCGATGCCAGATGGACCCTGGTCTTAGAGCTTTTTTTTATTTTCTACCGTCCACTACTTATAATAGGCCTTTGACACGGTCGCAGCCCAACTCCCTAATTTGTGACATGCTTGTATGATGAATGCTTTTTTCTATACGATGTTGTTGTAACTGAAATAATATGCCAATCCTAATAGACAAATATAACCTCCAAAAAAAAAAACAAATTTCAAACCCTAAAAAGCCACAGCTGAAGCTCTATTTTTTACTAAGACCAATACAAGTTTTTATCGTGCTTGCATGCCACTTATAACCGTGAAAGAATTGATATGAAATTTTAAGTGGAAGGTTTACATGATTTTTTTTTCTTAAATATCAATATAACCCGCAAATCGAAAAAACAGCAATGTTCTCGCGTATTTCTCCATAGTTTTGTTACACAAGTATAAATGTTTTATTTTCTGTCGACAGACAACGTGATAAGTCACAACGCCAGTGGCAAAATTTGTTAGTGACATCGTCGGACAGACGATAGATGGCACCACGTCTGTTCTCACTGCTAGGTGAAATAAACATTACCCTAATGGAAAAGAAACGAGAGAACAACCTTAAGGTGGCGACGAATTTGCTTGTCTTTTTGTGAGTTTTAAGCGCTATTCGTGGTACGAGTATAGGTATTGCGAAAAGTTAACGTTAAATCACATGCAAATAAAATTTACACGTGATCTATACGCACGTACTTTTTTGTAATAACACCGGGTGACAAAATTTTAAAAGTAGTCACGTAAGCTAAGAGGTAATACTAACATACTTTATGAGCTGGGGTTAGACTATGGCTATTGTCCTACCGTCCAAACCGATTGAAACGACAGTAATGAACAAAACATGTCACAGCATTTTGAAATAAAACAGCTGATAGTCTTACTCCAGTGCAAATCTTACCTCAATTATAACTTAGGTTAGGTTCAAATAATGCATTTTTGAAAGAATAATCAGCTAAATGGGCTTTAACCATAACAATATAAACATAACCAAAATTATTAACCACAAGTGTACCACCTATTGTTAAGTTTTTCCATATGTTTGGAAATTTAAGTAAGGGCAGCAAGGATCAAAGTCACTGGTACACTCGCTGTACGATAGGAAGATGAGGGTTTAATAGAAACAATACAAATAGCTTTACGCTATTAAATGTGTTTAGTCTATAGTAAATAATTATTGTAACGAATATCGGGAAAGCTTTTAAAGAAAGGGGAGCCAGCGTGGCTGCATGGCTGCGTGGCTGCGTGACTGGATTATACGTGTTTTAGGTACGAAGATATCGGTTTAGTACAAAGGCATTGTGCGGGCAAGGTCGGCACGCGACTTTCCTGTTAGGTTTAGGGTGGCTATGGCATGAAGGTAAAGAGAAACAAAAATTACAACTCCAAAAGAACTCACTTTTAGTACCAAATTTTTAAAACACTTCCCGTGTTAGGTATACAATTTTTGAAAACTTGCAAAATCCTGCCCGCGCTTGAAAATTTTGCAAGTTTTCAAAAACTCACTAAGTTTATTATATAGTCAAAAACAGTTCAACTGCAAAATAAATTTTAATTTTTATACCTACGTCAGAAACAAACATTAAGTAATTATAATATTAACCAACCACACAGGCAAAATGCCTTCAAGACTTAAGCCAGCAGTCAGCCTCAACGCTAAATTATTTCATTTTGTAGGTACACTTGCATCATATTAAAATCTCTTACTAGACGAGAAGCAACTATTGTATATTGCAGGAGAATAAAAAAGAAATACTTTTTACAAAACAGTTACAAGAGAGAACAGTAGGTAAGTAAAGTTAGTCTACTATATCTTAATTATGTTAAAATATATGAAAACATTATATGAAAATCTTTTAAATAAATTTAAAAATTTAATTGAAAATCGTTAACGCCCATCGGGACTTGAACCCGACACCGTGGGTTATCCCACTGCTCTGTCAAATGAACTACCGGGGCCTTGACTTACACTTCCAAATTTTAAATCTCTTGGTACTCGTCTCAATGCGACGTACAAATAAACTAAATAGCACTGTGAGTGCAGAATAAACCAGAAATAATACTTTCCTTTAAAAGTTTAATACAAGTTGAAACGTGGCCACCTCACCGGCTTGATTGATTGAGATGATTCAGCGCAAAGCGGCGAATGCGGGCGAAATAGCAATTACGCGTGCAGCCACAACAAAGTTACAATACTCGTACCAGTTTTACTGCTTCTTGATCGTGCCCGACATCAGAATCAGCTATTTCCTTCATCACATCACATCAGCCTATTACCAGTCGACTGATATTACAATGAATGAGATATGAGTTTTTATATATCATCCAAAGAGGTTTTATAAGGGTATAGAGATCAGATCTTCGCTTCCTTAAAAACTGAAAAAAGTCACACGTTATTAAACTAGGGCCAAAAATGGGTTATTTTATTTTCAAAACTTGTTCTATGTATTTTTTTAAATCGATGCCAATTACATAAATAACAATTGCAAAAATAACGTGTTGTGTAAAATTGCGTCGCGTGGTGCAGTAATACCCATGTAGTGCGATCACACTTTTTTACGCCAATATTAATAAACCCAACAATAATAGACTAATATAAGAAGGTACCACAAAATATGCAATTTCACTATTGACTTTTTTATTCATTGCAGCAATTGCAATTTAAACTAGGGAAAGAGGTAGGTTTGCCTGCCAATATAATATGTCTGAACATACTTTTTCTTTGAATTATTAATCTCTTATCAAACATTAATAAAATCATTTTATTAATATTACTATTGAATTCAAAATGCAATGTCAAACAAAGCCCAGTAGAGTAAATGTGAGTAAACATTTAATTACATTAATTATGGCACTGGCATAAAAACTCGTGACAGCGCAATAATTTTCGCAGCACGCAATATTTTTTGATCCAATAATTCTTTCCCTCGGATCAGATACTAAGGAAGAAAGACTGCGAATAAATAACATGAAATAAAATAACACGTAAAACTATTGGAGAAATTATTCATACAAATAAATAGGTGGTTCAGGCGCTAAGATGTAAAACAAATTCCGAAAATATTTCAAGGGATGAATCGGCTCATATAATTGAACAATAACATACTTAGCCTTGGCGGTGTGATGCCGGCTTAAAATAGCATCACCCCATCTCTTGCCCATCGGTGTCGTAAGAGGCGACTAAGGGACTTGAGGGTAAGATGTGTATTGCACTTTTAGTCGATGGGCTGACAACCTGTAGTGAAACACAGTTATCTGATTGACCCTCAAACTTTTGTCAGACGAGGTCTTGACATCCATTTCACGGCCGCTAACGCTCTGCCTAGCCCGTAAGGGATATAGGCGTGATTTATGTATGTATTTATATGTAACATCCTTAGCTAAGTAATTTGGAAGGATTCCTCTTTATATATTTTTGCTTGCAGTTCTGTCAACAGGCTTTATTGCTCATATTGCGTACTTTATGTTACGCTTTCGTTCTTATTGCAATGACAGAAAATTCACAGTGGCTTGGACACTGCCAGGTGAGTGGGAGTAAGCAGTGTTGATTCGGTTTCACTTCGGCTGTGTCGCTATGTATGTGATGAATGAGACACACGGGTGTGTTGTCTATCGAATGGCAAACCGTATGTGAAAGTGAATACTACGTGTTTGAACTGAAATACACTCTCTCTCTCTCGTGTAGGACACCGACTAAAAGAACGACCCGATGAACTCTGATGTCAACGTTTTTGACCGCCTACACACTTATTAATAAATTAATTTGCTCTATGTGCCTCTGATGTGGTCTGTGACGAAATAGTAAAACGACTGACATCTGAGTGTTCGAAACGGCCGGCATGACGGCCATCCAAAGCAAGAAATCATCTTTCTCATGGACAATCTATGGTCCAGCCTACAATCACATTTAACAACTTCATACCCCGCCCGAGCCAAGCATTTTACTAGTAAGTAGAGCAAGCAAACCTGATCCCTTGATCAAAATCCAGACCGCTGGTCTAAGAAGTAGAGAGAGTCACATAAAAAAACACGCACTCTTATTTCACACCAAATTGGGGCGTGGGTAGAGTTCACAAGTGACATAATTTTAATCTTACTTATAAACTTTTATGTTTATTGTATATTCTAAAAGTATTCACTTGCAATCTACTTGAAAATAAAGGTTTAGGTTTATTGTTGAAGGCGTTGGAATATTAACACAATAATTAAAATGTTTTATTTCTGCTTTGATTATCTAAATCTGAGAGCACCAACCACCAGGGTGTCGGATGTCTATGTGGCTCTAAGTTCTAAAATCAAAAATTAAAAAACATTATAGCAACGAGTTTAATATACAAAGTAGGTACCTACTTTGTAAATTAAACTCGTTGCTATAATGTTTCTGTTCGTTGCTTTTCTTGTGTACAGTCTGTATCGCTATAAATTCTGTAATAACCTCGTTATTAAAGGCGACCGTTTTGATGCCCTTAACAGATGCTGCTTACTTTTGATTATCATGGTAGAGAAAAGAATTCAGACATTTGTTTAAATGTAAATACTTGAATTATATTGTACCTACTAAGTAAAAATCTCGTGATTTCTGTAAAATGCTTAGAACATTATGTAATGATATAGAGGGTAACGTTTTTCTAGTGACTGATACCAAAAACTTAGGACGGGCTTGTGATAACGAACAACTTTCCTCGAGGAACATATATTGGACAATTGAAAAATAATAATTGGACCTCCTATACAAACTGTGCCAGCGAAACAAGTCAATTTTTGTGCGAAGTACAAATCTTTATTCTTATTTCGATCAATGTTTCTTGGCGAAAATAGATTTCCGTTTTGAGTTTTCAGTATAGGTTGTAACCTTTTTTTGTCTAATATTATATCTCTCACCATAATATAAGTAAATTTTTTAACTACTAAGAATACAACTTTCATTTTTTATTCTTCTTTTGCTTGTCGTCTGATTCGATGCCAGATGGACCCTGGTCTTAGAGCTTTTTTTTATTTTCTACCGTCCACTACTTATAATAGGCCTTTGACACGGTCGCAGCCCAACTCCCTAATTTGTGACATGCTTGTATGATGAATGCTTTTTTCTATACGATGTTGTTGTAACTGAAATAATATGCCAATCCTAATAGACAAATATAACCTCCAAAAAAAAAAACAAATTTCAAACCCTAAAAAGCCACAGCTGAAGCTCTATTTTTTACTAAGACTAATATTTGCCTGTCTTGCGCCCGCCGATTGGCTAAATCCTCTTTTATTTTCTTGCGAAAATAATCGTATTTTTACAAGATTTCTCCTCGGGAATAATGTGTCTTTTGGGCTGCGTAATACGGGCTTTGTTGAGCCCCGTACCGTCATTAATCAGCGGCGAAGCTTTTCACATTCTGACGGGCCTTATGTTGTTAAAATTATTATCGACGAAAAACGTTTTAATTATTACACTCGAAACTGTTTCAGTGTAAAAATATCGTAACGAAGGATTAATTATTATATTAATTATTATCTCGACTGACAGTATATTGATATTGTTTGAAAACGATTTTCATTCAAAGAACAAAAAAAGTTATGAAGTATATGTATTTTTAGCTGTGGCTGTTGCAGAAAAGGTAGTGAGTAAGAATACTTGTAATTTGTTTTATGTAGGAAATTTTGATGAAAATGTCAAATTACATTGTTATACAAAACAGGAGCTATCTGGTACCAATGGTAAAATTCATTTAAAAAGTACTTCTCAGTATTTGCCCAATGATCACTGAAATAGCATTCAGCTATTTATCGTTCAGTTTTTCTTCACTTAATAAACTTCATTTCCAGAACAGAAGGATATAGGAAAATTAATGCTTCTCTGAGCCTCCATGGTTCCGGCAGACAAGTGCGAACCATCATCTCGGCAATTAACTGAAGATTGGAAACCGGCCCTTGTTATCTGTCCATCGGTGCTCTACGTTGTTCCGCCACGTGATTAATGACGTCATCGCGTCTCTCTTGGATTCACTTCCTTTTGCTGCTTTCTTGACTTTTTAAATAAATGTTTTGTATGTTTTCATGAATAGAACAAATAATTATAACGTGGCCATATCGACGAGTGTGGCCAACATTCCATTGATCATTTCTTGATGTGGTCAATTTCACGATGTGGCCACGACATATATAACACAGACAGATTAGTGTTGTCGCTGTCCTCTTAAACTTGACACTTTCCTATCTTGTCTCTTTAAGCCTCTTGTCAGTTATTTTGAATTAATGCCGAGGCACTAAAGTCCGCACATGTAATTTATTGCATAAAGTGAAATAAGTAAATAAATGTGAGATATACTGAGAGTCTCAAAATAACTATAAAGGACAAAAAGAAGATAAATCGTCATAACCTATTTCTCACATCATTTTCTACGTATTTATGTTATCTTTAGCGGCAGATCCCTTCCTAATGAAGCAGCTACATCACTTGTCAACCGTGTACAATGTACATGTACAATACAAGAGAACATGGAAATATGTATAATCTGAGGACAATAACCGCGGTGCGGGGAGGAGACAATCGCGGTAACATGTCACCAGTCAGGCCATCCAGGGCCCCACTTGGGATATTCCCATCAAACATCTTGATTATATAGGATGTAACAATATAGGTAGCTCCAATTTTCTAGCCTAGGGCCTTAAAATCTACACCTGACTATTTGATGGGAGGCAGGAGCTCACCCATAGAAGTTTTTGTGGATGTTCAAACAACCAGCTCGATCGCGCACTTCTGGGACTTCTTTTTCTGGGACGAACGGAATGCATTAAATCTATCCGGCACGTGCCAGTAGTTCCCAAAATGGGGAGCAAATGAGGGTTACCTAATATTTGTATTGTATTTGATTTATTTGTATTGGTTAATTTTTTTTCAGCCTACGTTCGTATGGAAAATTCTATTATTATACTATTAAATTTACAAGAAACTTCAGAGACTGCATAGGTCTGCTTATATAGAATCATGTACTTATTTAAATTTCCGTCATATTCATTGTATCTTTCCGTACCTTATACACCCCAACCAATAATGGGCGTTAAAATATAGGAGTTTATAGCCAGGCTCAGTAAACAAAATAATAACGCTGGCGCATGAGACTCAGTCTAGTCTTGTGCTGTTTTGAGAAACGCTAAAATCTTCAGTGGGATTCACACGGCGGCTTCTTTGTTCAGTTTAATCAATTAAAAAGAAAAACATCGCAAACACATGCAATTTCTAAAAGAAAATGACCTTTCATGGCCTCAAGATAAGTCGTAGGTCAAAATCAAATTAAAACAACTTATAATTTGTCAATTTTATCAAAAAATAGCCACGGCAATAATTGCACAAAAAAGAAAATTAATTATTTTTTTCAAAGTGCTACTGGTAACCATTTCACCAAAGATTTAACCGAGATAACTTTTCTACACTGTTTACCGAAGAGAATGGATTTATAACAAAATACACTAGAATCAATAGCTCCTAAATGTCTGTCCTAAATAAATAAATAATAAGCAATAATCAGATTCTATAATTATTTAAGTTTGGCTTCCATGCGAGTTCCTATAATTATTCTATAATTATTTAAGTTTGGTTTTCCTACAAATTCTGTTGCAGGGTTAATGCAAAAGAGCACAAGCATCTATTCGTTAAATTTCATATTAGAAAACTCCACTACAAATTCGTCATACTAATTTGCCTGTTCCTTCATTGAAACACTACCTCATTTACCAGCTATACCTCGTGTATACCAGTGATTTTGAACCGTACTACCCTAAATATAAAGTTCAAAACGTATGTAAAACATAATCCGTGGTATTCTTGGTATTAAAGAACATATGTGAATTGCTTGGCCTTTGAAAAGCAACTGTTTTATAATCGCCAGCATTGTCACCTCGCTAAGCCATGTCCAAAAAGGTCGTAAACACTTGGGTTTGACAAATAAATTCTTAATGCGGCTCTGTGTCGCTCGCATCTGATAAATAACTGTCGCAATCGGGGATGACTCCTGTCCCACGGAGTTAGTTACGAAGGTCCATATGAATGTGCTTCCTTATAATTGTAATAAATCGTCCTTAGCCACAATAAAGCAAAATACATGGGACATAATAATAATACAAGCAAAAGCTATACAGCGCGTATCTAAGGAATGTTATGTGACCTGGATTATACGTACAGCTTAATATTATGATGTCGTTTCATCAGTTTTATCACTAGGTAAATAATAAAGTCGCTTCTCGTGTCAAGCAAAGAACTACGCATAATGGGAGAACCGTCTGACTTATTTCCGCTCATAAACAGTAAGCAGCGAGTGTATAAAAACTCAAATTGAATTAATCGTAAGTCAGACTATTTTCACATAATAGAAAAAAGTTATTATCTTGATTATTTACATACATAAATCACGTCTATATCCCTTACGGGGTAGGCAGAGTGTTAACGGCCGTAAAACGGATATTAACACCACATCTGACAAAAGTTTGAGGGTCAATTAGATAACTGTGTATCACTATAGTGACAGGTTGTCAGCCCTTCGCCTAAAATTGCAATACACGTCCCTCGAGTCCCTTAGTCGGCTCTTACGACACCCATGGGTAAGAAATTATTTTCACTTTATAAATGTCTTATATTAGATTGTTACAAGTTGTTGTGATTAAGTCAACGAATGTAGCTCGTATTTTTAATGACTGGGATTAACACGACGAAACATGACCATTCAGGAAGCCGTTCAACGCCGTCGCATAAGATAATTTATCTGCGATGACAGCTCGTAAAACCGCGTTCTAGAGCGTCTGTCAGGAGAAAATTTCTACTTGTCAAAATTATCCTACCCCGTTCATGCGCACACGTCGAATAAAATTTATCGACCTCTCGACTTAGAGAAAATTTCACCAAACGTCAGATTGACAGGTGCATAGTGTTATCTAGTGTTTTGGTGATATATTTTTGTTGTTTAGTTTATAGTGTTGTACTATAAATTATACTTTAATAAGTTTATATTTACGAAAATAATAACAGACACAGCGGCATATCTTTAGAAATCACTAATGTGATGACATCTAACTGTCTTTCGTTCATTCACTTCTCCAAACCCCCGTTCAGAGGTGTGTTAGTTTAAATTTTAAGCCAAGGTTATCTTATCCGGAGCACGTTGAACATACCCCATAACTGTTCACAAAATATAATTTACCTTCCGATTTCAGTTAGTTAACGTAACGCTATTTATGAATAAGTAACAAAAGTGTACGTTACCAGAAAAGGTAGAAGCAACAGTTATCATACATTTTGTAATTTCTTTATAATTACTTATTTTTTTGTTAAATCTTACACATAACATTAACAGCCACAACAGTCCACTGCTAAGCAATGGCCTCCTATTATTAGGGGGTATACTCACCATCACCACGATAGGTAGGCAGATTGGCGAATGCAGCATAAAAGATTTTGAAAAGATCGATCGGATTAGGAACATAATAGACGTTTACAAAAAAAATGGGACAGCATCCAATGGGCAAAAATAACAACAGAGAGGCAGCCATAAGATTGTCGTCATCGTGGCTGGCCTCGTAGAAGATGGAATGATGACGCAGGAGCCTATCTTCAAAACTGACAGTTAAAGGTCCAAGATTGAGCCGGGTGGCGTGAAAGAGAGGAGGCCTATGCCATGCAGTAGGTCGCTAAACAAGTTACGTAAAAAGAAAAAACGTGGAGGTCAGCATGTGACGTAGAGTAGTAAAGCCATTACCAAAAAATACTAACTAATATTTACCCTCCATAACTAAAACACAATTCGGTATGCGGGATAATTTATCGATTTAATTTAAACATGTAAAACTAATTTCATTACTTCCAAACAATATTATTTATTCCTAAGTATTTTTAATATTTTATTAAGCCACAATTTTTGGTAAAGTGTTAATATACCTTTGCCTGCAAAAGAAAAAGTTTATCATAGACTAGACAAATATCAGTTACGTATTTTTTTTTTCTTCCTATGGCAAAAGCATTTAGTCATAATCAGGTTATGCGGCGTCATAAAGATGTCATAAAGAGTAGATATTTTATTAAATATCTTCCTGTTAATACACTTATAATTAGATAATGTAAATAAAGTATAATTCTGGAAATGGTTTTGAGATTTATTCTTGAAACTGTCCATCTTAGCATAGGTACCGAATTATTTGCGTAGCACGTAGCTCGTAGCTCGTAGCATGTTCGTAGCTGTTTGCGGAGCGCTACAACGCAGCTACGTGTAAGCTGTTGTATTGACACAGGCACTTTCGGTGATATCCTATTCTGTGACAGAGGCAGGGCTATTGCAGACTTGATTGGATTTATGCACCAGGGATTTTTTGACAATGTGGTCCTAGGAGTTTTTCACATTTTCGGCAAAATACTGATTTGGCAATGATAGAATTCTTTCAACTTTTTTGAAATATATTTCTATTACTTCTAAATGGTTCTCCCATCATCATGAATATATTTTTTTCTTCTTTAAACTTTAAATTAATAGAATTCTATTAATTTTTGTATATAGGTATTAGACTTTAGATTCACGCAAAAACGCCCGATCAAGTGGCTGTGACGTCAATTTAGATAGCGTTCCTTGAGTAAAATCAATAATTGCAGACAAGTAAAATGCTTTTAAAATGTTTGTTGTAAGTACAAAATCATATTGTGAAGCGTTTAAATACAACAATTTTCTATAGTCTTATGACTTTTTATGACTACAATAAATTAGGACACTATTTAGGGTATGGTGCATGCCATATTTGTATATTGAAACGTTTGAGACAAACCCGTAAACGTCAAATACTTGTCATTATCAAGTAATAAAAAAATATGTCATCGATCATCAGCATTTAAAATGACGTGACGTCAAAAAATTTATCTTATAAATAAACTAGCTGCCTGCCCAGCGGTTTCACCCGCTGCTAACCCTTTCCCGTGGGATTAAGACATTTAAATATAGCCTATGTTCATCAGGGATAATGTAGGATTCTAATGTTAAAATATTTTTTAAATCGGTCTAGTAGTTTCGGAGCCTATTCAATTCATACAAACAAACTACAAATTAGTTCATACTTTCAATGTTTCTACAATGGTAAATTTTGTATATTCATAACTTCCCACAGAAATTTAAAAAATGTACCATTTATTAAAATTACTCGTGATTTGTTCGTGGAATACAGTCTACAAACTTTATTCAAACTTTAAAAGTAGGCTGACATTTAACACGAATTACGCATTACTCGAAAAAACCTGTCTAACTTGCGGATTTCTTGTTCCCATTTTCCTTATTCAAACTAGTAATAAATCAGCAAGTCGGTCACAGGAAAAAACTCAATCTCAAAAGATATCGTGACCGCGCAATGGATAACTTTTAACTTGTTTTATTTTATGTTATTCATTTTTGTATTTGAATAATGTGTAATTAATAATGTTAATATAAATCTAAATCCGATTTATCATATTTTATAATGCTAAACGTAATTCCGAAACAGATGGTTTATATGCCGTGTGATGCAGGCTTAGAATAGTGTTAGCCCGTTGGACGCCTTTGGGAGTCGTAAAAAGCGACTAAGGGACTCAAGGGTGTGTATTGCAATTTTAGGCGATGGGCTGACAACCTGTCACTATGGCGATACACAATTTTCCGAACGACCCCCTAATATTTGTCAAATGTGGCGTAAATGTCCGTTTTATGCGTCTGTTTTGCGCTTTGCCTACCCCGCAAGGGATTATAAGTGTGATATGTGTAAGTATGTAGTTTGTATCCTTAGTGTGAGAGGGGCAAGCTCTCCTTCCTCTCAAACTCCAGTGTCCATAGAATGATGCTGGGTATACCAAACCTCCCACCGAGAGATAGCCAGCATGCTAGTTATACTACGAAAACAGATGTTTTCTTTTCCTTTGCCTGTGAGGCCACCTAGGCATGCCTCCCTTTTTCACCAGTGTCGAAGTTTAATGCTGGTTACACTACATCACAGTTGATATTTACCCTTTTTTTATCTGCGATATCTGTATCCCCCCTGTAACGATGCTTGATGTCGGTCACACTATGAGAACAGATATTATTAAGTTCCCTTAAATACGCATAAGTCGATTGTTAATGCTGGTACAACTTCTGAACACAATTTTTGTTTCTAAAAATTATTAATAAAAACAAATATTTGTAGTTCTCTGCCAAGCTCGATGTAGTTGCCTAAGCGTGATTTTTTATATCTTAGATATTGGGCTGCCTGCGCATAAATGCGATGCGATCAAAAATCCCATAATTCAAATGTGTTCGATTTTGACATAATGATACGATTCAACCTACACAGCCACGCCGGTTTCCTATAAAGAAAATTAAAAAAAAATATAAAAAGAAAATTGTGTATTGATATAGAAAGGCAAGTTAGGCAAACGGACAATGAAGTCAATTCGGGAAAATCAATCTCTTAACTTATGTATTTTCCGTCAAATAGGTTAAGAAATATATAATAAGAGATAATATCGAAGTCATTTGATGTTTAAACATGACAATTGGAAATCAATGCGCAATTTTAAGTTAAGTTAAAGAATATTTGTCCTGAATTGACACCAATACTGTAGAGTTTTTGAAAGGTTGAATTGGTTTGGCATACTCATAGTATTTGTTAGCACTGTTTTTATAAAACCCAGTATTTTTTAGCACAAGAAGTAGATTTTTTTTTTACACCGCAACTTAACAAAAAATAAGTTATTATATTTCAATGCAATATTCCAAGTCTTAACATGTTATGCTCATAATAGACACATTCGAGAACTACTTCAGAAGAGCGGATCTAGTGCAAAATCTTGTCGTGTTCCAAATATACACCCTGTATTTACAGTTTGGAAGTTTCGCGGAAGAGTTTTGAGTTTGCGGGGAACTTTGGACGGTAAATCTAGAAAAAGAATTGTCCTTGTGTGGAGTCAGATTAGGGGCAAAGATGGGGCAAAGTAAGACGTACGACTTGACACAAGGTTGACACTTGAAATGAGTTTATTTAGAATGCTCCAGGCTTTTTCGTGACCTTATTGAATATTCTGGTGGATATACATCAGAAAGAAAAATTAAAGTGGTGTCTTTGATAAAGCCCTTTTATGTCAGATATGATTACATAGTTGGATATTTCTGATATTTGATATGGATTGACAGCCGGAAAGCGTTGACATTAATATAACAACGATGATATAAAAAGTTAAACCAGGACAACAGGACTGTTGATTTCTAACAAAGCGTCGACTAAAAACAATTTGTTTAATCATTTAATTACGTAAATTTACATATTTTATTAACAGCACCTTTTCAGGGAACAAAAACGAAACAATTTTGATGATGAACCTGTCATTCATAATTATTTTACAAATTGAAACTGAGAACAAAAACGAGAAGCTACATCATCAAAACTCGGCTGAAGATTTTAATTCAGTTCCCACAGTCCGAATTGAAAACGGACTGTTATCAGCGAACAACCAGTTAAAGCAATTCGTGGATTAACCCAACGATCTTTTGTTGGTGCATCTTTAATTAAACTTTAAGCCCGACTCTTGGGAATCTATTCGACTTAAGCACTACTGCGAGTAAAATAGAGCTCGATTCAAGTCACTGATGCAGTTTCAACGATTGTTTTTTTTCTCTAGTTTGTTGCATTGAATGGAATTCACTTACTAGTGATGCTCTCAATTTAGGTCATCCATTTAGGGCAGATACGTAATTAATTGGACATGCCATATTAATGTATATTAGTTCATAACGGTATTCAGAAAAATAGGGACCGAAAAACACCACACCATAAAGTTAATTTAGCACACAGTATTTTTTATTTATAGCCAGTCAATTTTCACTGTACATTTAAAAAGGTTTACATTCTTACTTTTTCACTGGACCATATATACTGTTTTCAACATACATACATACATACATAAATCTCGCCTATATCCCTTACGGGGTAGGCAGAGCGTTAACGGCCGTAAAACGGATATTAACACCACGTCTGACAAAAGCTTGAGGGTCAAAAAATCTAAAAATTGTGACTTTCCGTTTCTTACGTTAACGTACCAAGCACAATCATCTATCCTCGCTAGGAACGAGTTAAACAGTAAATAAAAGAGAACACCCTATTAAATTCATGGTTTTTACCTTAATATTGTCAAATTGATTAATATCTAAGTAAAAAATAAAAAAAAATTATATGTCTGATATATTTGACAAATATCGAATATTTTTGCACCCTGATATACCTCTACAATCTACATAGTTCACAGAACACCAGCTACATTTATTTGTATATGTAGGAGTTTGGTGGCAGTGGTCAAAGCTCCTGTAGCTCAGTTGGTAGAGTAAGTAAGGTAAGTCTTTTCATTTTCATTATCTAGTAACGGTTCATCGAAAAATGTACTTAGTTGAAGTAACCCTCAGGAAAATAAGAAAAAATAAAAGTCGCCTGGTAAATGAAAAGATCTTAAAAGAGCGTTTGATGAACGCTAATGGTATTGGTTTTTTTTAATGTCATGCGAACTCGGGGTGCAGAATTTATTACTTCAGTAATTTTATACTTTCCAAATTTACGAGTGAAATGTTATTAATTTTATTTTAAAACATAGCGTTTCGGAGTCTTGATTATAGGGCAATAATTCAAATAAACTAACATTTCTTAGGATATGTTGATACACCCTGTTACATCTCCGATGCGTCGCGTCACTGTTGTCATAAATTTTGACATCCTGACAAGACTAGTCGAAGTATCGGATAGAACGCTTCTGATCGCACGCTCACTGTTGAAGGAAAGTATATTCAAATTAAAATAAAAAGCTACTTTGCAAAAAGCTTTTTATTTATTCGGACTTTACCCATGAACTCAGACTAGCTAGGTATTCTAGATATTATCTAGTTTTGAATAAAACATATTTTTTTATACATTCATTTGCTTTATTAAGCGTTTATATATCTTAGTACTTTTGTTGTACTTATTCATGTTCTTTCGAACTTTAATCTTTTCATTTTGTAAAAACAAAATATATATTTTATTCAGATCAAAATAAATTTAACGCCGATATAATCGACACGCCAAAAAAACTTATTTTGCCCTGACCCAGAAAATATTTTAAGTTGTTTTGCATTTTATTTATTTGATCTGCTGAAAGTTCAATTTATTTAACAGAAGCATTCGAAATCCACAACGGTATTGTCTTCATTCCAGCAGCAGGTTTTGTTTAAGCAGAGGCAGAGTTGTGTCCGACAATAGGTCCCCGGGGAGTCGTGGATCACTCAACAGCTTGTTGTATTTCATTAGTTCACTGCTAACAAACATTCCAGCTCCAAATATTACTCATCTCATAATACTTGGTACGGTTATTCCGTAATTAAAATTCAAAGTTTAATTATAGCCTTGTATTCAGTAAACATCATATAAAATAAAGTAGCTTCACTTTATATGTATGCTTAGAATTTTAAAACTGCGCAACGGATTTCGATGCGTTTTTTAATAGGTACAAAGAGTAATTAGAAATTGCTACTGTAGCAATACGAATTAAAATAACTTTTTCTTTTTGTTTTCTTTTGGACAATAAAGTATATTTGATTAGATTTGATTTAGGAGGAAGGTTTATACGTCGGAAAAAAGGTCTTGTTCCCACGGGAGAAATGTTAACAGCAAGTGTAACAACGGGGCGGGCTGATATTATTTATTAAATTAAGTCAGTACGTAGGTACATGTTTGTATTTGCACAAACAAGAATGAATATTACACGTACTCTAGATCAGAATTGAAGTTACTCATATTATTCGAGTTACAGCCAGTTCCATATCAAATAACTGGTAGACAAAGTGGAACGCGACGCCTGCAAAATAACTAGGAGCAAAGGGCAAGTTTTGCGCACCTGTGCAGGTTGCAGACGTAGGCGCTAACTTGTTGCCAGTTTCTACTTTCAACTCCAGATTGTGTATTTCCCGAACTCACTGCAACAGTTTTGCATGCAGAGCGTTTTGGACTCGCGACTACCTACATTTTTTATTTGACTTCCTCAACTTCTTGTTCGCGACAGAATCCAGGTATCCACCTGCAAAATTCTGAACTTGTCTGGAATCAATTTACTTATGTTCCTATAACTTTTTAAGCACTCGCGATCATTTTCACGAATCAGGTAAATTGCATAATCCTACTAACCATACATAACCTAAATACTATCGCGGTAAGACTCGGTTACAATTACAAGTCACCACGACTAGGTATGATCAGGGGGGTCTCACTCCACGGTTTAGGTATGTTCCGCCGGCGGGTCCCCTACGGGGACTAATCTCCGCGGGTTGTCACTTGTCGTCGCCAGACCGCCAGTGTGCCGCTAGCCGCCGCACTGTTCGCACGCACGTGCTGCTCGCGCGCACACTTACTTGATTTTTTTCTGTGTTTTAGTACGTTTATTCGTTAAAAAATCGATCGAGTCGTCGACTCGGTGTCCCACTCGATACAAAGAACAGTTAGACACAAGAATAATTAATTGTTTTTCTATATAAACAGTAGTCATTAATAATTTCGTTCAGGTTTATAAATATTTACAAATCTTACAATTCCTTTCGTAGATTAAGTGAACAAATAAGATATTATAGCAAAATCAATAACAAAAAATCTTCGTGCACGAATAACATGATGACAAGTTACAACCCTTGGAGTTCGCCGGCGGCTCAGTCATAAAACTGCGATGCGCAAGGGAGATTGAGCGTTTGCGCGCGTTCATAAGTTTCAATTTTGTTTGTGAGGGGTTGGGTACACCGAACGTAGGTATTAATTTATACCTAAACATGTAATTTCTTAGGGAGTGATTCTTCTGTACGTTAGTACTATTATATATTCTGTGGTATGATTACTCTCTCTCTCTCTCTTTTCGTGTGGGACACCGAGTCGTCGTAGTAGGCCTCTGACATAGTTGTGCAACCGTTGTAAAAGTAATGATACCTAGTCGTAGTGACTTGTAAGACCGTGTCATACTTAAGTAGGCGGTTGAAAAACTCTGACACTAGGGTTCATCGGGTCGTTGGATGACACGGTGTCCCACACGAAAAGAAGAAGAATAGGAAGTTAGAAATGTACTTCGCTACTTATTATATTATTAATCAATAACAACATACTAGAACATATTATGAACCTTAAACTTGAATCTGCAAAGAACTCATGGCTCGAAATAATAGGGCATCAAATTCTATGGTCTATATGTGAGCTGTTTAAAAAAGGTATCACAAAACAAACAATTGTCAGATGAATAATAAGACAACCATAAAAAAGTAATAGGCCTTGGTGCCCATTCGAATTCAGAATTAAAAATGAGTCCATCTTTTATAATTCTAATTAAAAGTTGAGCAATCGCACCGCGCGCCCATCAACAAGAAGTGACATCGACTGGTTAGCGGTTATAAAGCCGTCCCGAAATGGATAAAAGATAATAAAACTTTTATGAGAAAAGTCCTATTGGATTGTAGATATCTGTGAAGAATTGGCGTTGTTCAACTTTTTGAAAGAAAGTAGGTAGTTTGTTGCAAAATAATAAGTACTTGCGAATAGGGAGAGATTTGTGATCATTGTCCGCCCACATATAAATGCGATGCGACCATAATATCAAAATTGCATACATTTGAGATCAATGAATTATTTGACAAATAATCTTTGCACTTAGGCGGAAGAGAGTGGCCTCATTGCTGTACAGGGTGCGGTCTAGTTCCAACAGTGTCGTGTCGGGCATTGCTGATAGAATAGACTGTCCCATACCTACTGAGACACTGGGTGGGACTTCTGATAAAATGAATATTCACTAATTTGTGAATGTTAACCTAACATCGACTTAAAACTATCAACATTAATGGATTTTAATTGTCTGAAAATAAATAAATTATTATTATTTATTATTATGTGACCATCCTTAGTTCCTTTGATAATTAGTAGATATATTGTATATTTATTATAGTGTGTGATCTTCTGATGTAACCGGTTTCAAAACAGAATGAAAAAAAAATTAAATAGAGATTTCGAAATAGAATAATGCTGTGAGTCTTCACATTTTTTCAGTAGGTTCATTATATTATTTCAGAAGGTACAGTACACAGGTTTTACTCAGACATTTGCATAAGTTGTTGAGGTTTATTATTTAAGTGGAGTGTAGCCGTAAACGGCCTTCACAAAATTGCAAAATACAATACAAAAAGATTTATTTAAAAAAAGTGATACAGAATTTGGTTGAGCCCTCCTTGAGACAGCGGCGCTTCACAAAAATAAAGACCTGTTTATATGCTCACGCTGCCCACTTCCCTTACTATTTCCCTGCCCAAATTGACATTGTGTGAACGTGCTATTTAGTACAAGAAAGTACGTTTACTTTAAAAACAATCTGGAAACAACATGATTCACAATTTCTAAAGTTTACCTGCAAAAATTGTTCTGCACTCTCTCTTCAAGTCTGCGATTCCACATTAATTTAGTTCAATTTAAAAGAGATTAAGCAGCTGCGAGATAGAATGTTAACGAACGACGGACAGAGAGCCGCTAATCTTCCAGGCTTAGTGTTATTTCAGTGACATGATAGTCTGTGCAGATAGAGACTAGACGTGGCATAAAATGATAGTTCGTTTGCTACCTACGCCGCCTGTTTCTATTTTTATACGAGTAATGTTTGAACTCGTTAACCACTGAACAGATTCGAATGGGAATTGTATTTTTATTTATCACGATTGTCATAGGCTACGTTTTATCTCAAAAAGCAGTCGTGGTTTAATTTTTCACCAACGTCATCAAATGTCTTATTATAACTGCCTGATATTTAGGCTAACGACTCGAGATAGTCAAATAAATAAATATCATGAACAATTCCCACAACGCCATTTAGCCCAAACTAAGCAAAGTTTGTCTATGGGAACTATATAGCTGATATTAATGCTTATATACTTTGATTTTGTAAATCAATACATATTATACATAGAAAATACCCAGACTAAACATAAATATTAGTTTGATGCTCACGGGAAATATGAAACTATAGACTCTTATCACAACTGGTTTTATCCGGCATCTCTATCTATCTCTGTCTCTCTTTGGGAATTGTTCCATTTTTCTGGTCACCTCTTTCTACTTTGCTTTGTTAGATTTGTCTTTCTTAATCACATCACAGACACTCATTGTTCTGATCAAATCCTCCTTTCTCCAGATTCCCTTTTTTAGCCTCATACAAAAACTACTTTTCTCGTGTAGACTTATTAGCATCGGACTCCTGCATGTTCGGGCGGAATGTCCGGGCTTTGTAGTTTTTTTTATTACACTGAACAGTCGGCTAGCTTACAGCTCACAGCGGGACAAGGGCTCCAGTGCGCTTGCACTTATTGCAATCGTAAAACAGGTTTTAACGTTGCAAGTTCAGCACTACGTTTCCATGAGACAGACTTATTGGAGCGTATGGGCACGCTCAACTCCAACACGGCTCAAGTTATAAACTCCGAGCCAGGAGTACATAAAAGCGTTAATTCAAGAAATGACCGTGTGATGCCGGCTTAGAAAAGCATCACCCTATTTGTTACCAATAGGTGTCGTAAGAGGCGACTAAGGGACTCGGGGGTTAGATGTGATACGATGGGCTGACAACCTGTCACTATAGTGATACACAGTTAACTGATTGACCTTCAATCTTTTGTCAGCCGTGGTGTTAATATCCGTTTTACGGCCGTGAACGCTCTGACTACACCGTAAGGGATATAGGCGTGATTTATGAATGAATGTATGTATGTAAATTAAGCGATTTTCCTGCGTTCGGGGCTAAGTTAATCTCAGAATCCGGGGGTCACTTGTTCCATTCTTGGGGAAGGACACAAAGTTGACATTTCTCAGTATTTCACTTTTGAGATTGTTCCAAGTTCGGTTAAAACATTGCAAACAAAAACATCTGGTTATTTTTTAGAAAGATAGAACCTAAGCTATATAAGCTGAGAGATGCTATCTATAATAATCATAACGTAAATGACTACCGTTATGTACCGAGTTACCAAGTACCAAGTTGGTTTAAAAGCCCTTTTTAGAGTTTATTGAGTTGTTCGTTGACTCTGTTCATAAACAATACATACATACACATACACATATCACGCCTATTGTCCCTTGCGGGGTAGGCAGAGCGTAAACGGCCTCGAAAAAACTGGCATTTACGCCACATCTGACAAGTATTTGAGGGTCATTCGTAAAATTGTATATCGCCATAGTGACAGGTTGTCAGCCCATCGCCTAAAATTGCAATACACACCCTCGAGTCCCATAGTCGCCTCTTACGACTCCCACGGGAAATAAATGGGGTAATGCTATTCTAAGCTGGCATCACACGGCATTTCTAAGCCGGCATCACACGGCATTTGAAAACAATTGATACATTTAAAACAATTGAAATGGTAAATCAACTCCGCCTAAGATTATCTCTTGAATGCCGCCCCTGCATTTGACGTTCGCCTCTCGGCATGTTGTTCTTGCCAGTTTTCTTTATTTTATAAACTTGCGTTGTCTTCTTACATTTGCTGACTAGTGAGTGACTTTCCATGTACGCCGCTAACTTCCTTACTATGCCCGTAATTTCTTTCCAACAATTCGGACAATTGCCTTCTCAGACTGTTGACAACATGCTGACGCAATTCGAACTCGTAAAATAATTTATGATTATGACATGAAAAAGCATGAACAAATTTGCAAGATTTTAGCAACTTTTGTGGTCTTCTACTACAAGAAAATGAACAATCTTTTTTATTTAATACTGGCGGGAATTTCAGCCCTCGACTGGCCACAACCTTTTCGGCGTAGGCAATGGTCTGCGACGCTATTTGTTTGTTAGTTTAAATTGAACAGGCTCCGAAACTACTGGACGGACTTCAAAAAATCTTTTACCATAAGAATCTTACATTGTCCCTGGTGAACAAAGGCTTTATTAAAATGTCTTATTCCCGCGGGAAAACGGTTTGCAGCGTTTACGAACTACATTTTCATTTTCATATCACTAGATAAAATTATGAATGCGTTGATGTCGTGATGATGTTGAATTATGTTACTCGACAGAAATGATCATGCCCGAAGGCAAAAGTAAAGGGTGTACCTATTTATTTTGCTATTATACTACAAAAATGAAAACTCACTTTACGTAAAAAATCGGACCTTAACAGGTATTGTTGACAATGTTTTGGACTTATGTATCGGTCCCAGGTTCCAGGTCTCGGCTTATTTATGGTCCGTTCTATGGAGGGCACGTTTAACTGTCGGTTCCGGTTACTGTCTATGATGGTAACTTAGACGGCGGTCGTTACACAACCAAGTCAGAGGCCTACTAGTAGTAGTAGGCTGTTGAAAGACTGACACTGAGGTTCATCGGCTCCTTCGTCTACTCGGTGTCCCACACGAAAAGAATCAGAAGAAGGACACTCCGTGAATATTTTCAGCGTTCTGTTAGCGCACTATGTTTTATCATATCTGAAAATGCATTCTAGTTATAATCTGTCAGAACCCAGTCATGTGATGTCCCGGCTGAAAAATAACATCATCATTTTCGTTAATATTTGGCATGTGAAGTGTAATAATGCCGTTATCACGCAATATGTCGAGTTATAGCGTTGTAATGGTGTCCATATAAGCAATAAAACTGGCCTTATCTGCACTGAATCACGTGAATTCAGTCGCTACTGAAGTAAGGTACCTTTAAAAGTATATTTCATGGAATATTCCTTCTGCAGTATCAGGCAAAATGTCGTTATTCCAAAAACATAACATATGTCGAAGACGAATTTTGGAACAAACAAACAAGAAGAATAATCATACCATGGCAAATTTATTATATACTCATATATTATGACCAAAACTTCATATTATCACAAAAAGTTTGAGTTCACGGGAAAATGAGTGGCAACGGGTGAAACCGCTGGGCGGAAATCTAGTAAAAAATATATCAACACCATGTATGTGCCGCAATTTATTGCAGTTTTCGAGTAAATCAACTTCAAAGTTACATGCCACCAACAACAGGAGCCCAGTAAAACACAAAAGATAAGAAAATAGCTCTGTATCAAAATAAGTTCAAAAAGACATAGAGGGTCTGTAGTACCTGATGTGGAACACTCTAGGAGTCCAAATAAACTTTGTAGCAAAAGAAGTTCAATAAGACATAGAGGGTCTGTAGTACCTGATGTGGAACACTCTAGGAGTCCAAATAAACTTTGTACCAAAAGAAGTTCAATAAGACATAGAAGGTCTGTAGTACCTGATGTGGAACACTCTAGGAGTCCAAAGAAACTTTGTAGCAAAAGAAGTTCAATAAAACATAGAGGGTCTGTAGTACCTGATGTGGAACACTCTAGGAATCCAAATAAACATTAGACACGGAAATGACTTCGCAGTTAAAATTGTTCAGCATGATGGGCCGCTTCTGGTGTAAATAACAACCAAGGATCGATTTGCGAAATTTAGAGTACTTACTCAGCAAATTTAAGCAGATGTAAAAATGGCTTTTTTATGTGTCAACAAACGAAGTCATGAACTGTGGTTTAAGAAATGCTTCTTCAGAAACAGCTTAATAGCGCAATGGACTTTGCGTTGTTACCAAAGCATGTAAAGAAGGTATTCTTTACCAGGTTAAGTAAGGGTAAAAGTTACGCCTTTTTACTCCAATGGATGACGTTAAACATATGGGGTGTCTCACAATCCACGCAAGGTAAAAATTAACTTTCTAGTTGCAGTGAACTGTTTTCCTACACGTAACTGTGCTGGAGTTCTTTTTTCGGACCCGTAGTCCGTTAATGATGTAATGTGAAATATTATTTTCAAACTCCAATTAAAACTTCTTAATTAATTTCCAATTAATTTCATAGGGTCGTTAGACGACTCGGTATCCCACAAGAAAAAAAGAAGAATCTAACTCACAAGCGAAATTTCCTCCCAGATGTTCAACGCCATATATCGATGACTTTTTGTACTTTTTCTTTTTAAACAGCCGTCAAATAAGACCTCACTAAAATCAGCGAAACGAAGTTCAAGCTTCTGTATTTTAAATTTTGGTTTACCGTACTTACCTACAAAGAGCGCAACAATCAAAATAACGAATCGCAAATCTGTACACAGTACACATTAACATAGAAATGTTCTAATAGACTCGTTCCAATCACGGTTTATCCTAGTATAGGGATGCCAGGCTTTCAGATAAATCCGGATAGTTTTGAAACGCAGGCATAGGAACTCAGGTAAGACGGATTGTTCCATTACAATATGTCCTCAAGATTGAGGACTATTGCTTCGTTTTGATCTAGATAGATCAAAACGCAGCAATAACAGCTTTAAATACGTTACTATACCAGATGACAATAATACAAAAATGTTAAAAAATAACTGAAATAGCACCTTTAGTGCTATACAAGGGCTGGCGCGGTGACTGTCATTATTTAACATTCCGCTGGTGCTTTTTTGTATCATTCCCTGGAATGTAAGCCCTAGTTTTAGAAGCTTATTGATGTCTGGCTAATATGCGTACCACGCACGACAATATATCACAGCATCATCTCAAACGTTGCTCATTTAACTGCAAGCGATTCCCGCGCTTTATTTATAGTGAAGTTGCGCGCGCACGAGTTGTCAAAATTACTCGAGGCGCATACAATTGTGTGAAATGGCCACCCTTTTCGCATCCCAGTAGTGCGCGGAATTGTCGATGCAGAACAACAGCATCGCAGCGTCGAGTGTTTGAATTCTGCATGCGATTTTATGGATTGATTAAACAACACGGGAGCGTAGAGGTATTACATCGCAGCTCTGCTAGCTGCCAATGTAATTGCAAGGCTCGTGCGCTTCAATAAAATCATAATGGATTTGGGCGCAGCTCTAGTAAGCAGGAGCATAAACAGTGCTGGAATGGTGAAAGTTATGTAGGCATTAGCATTAAAGTTTTAAATACAATGCAAAATGGAGAAAATATTTCAGCTACTCCGATTTATTTTTATAAAGAGTATTAAAGATAAATACTATTATAACTCTTTTTTATTTCTCTAATTCCTGTGGTCAGTTGTATTATTTCATACCATTATTTTTCCGACTAAGTTTAAGTAAGCTCCTTCAAATTAGGATAGGCTAGGTGGTAGTTAGATGGAATATCCAGTTATTTGGATTTGACTAAGGATTTTTTTTCTTTGCCTCAGATAGGTAAAGTTACAGTCTTAAGTTTTCTTTTGATTCAAGTCTGGGAAAGAAAAAGTTGAGACAAATTCGAAGCGTTAACAGGCGGACAATCACTCTACGCGTATTTTGTAGACCAGGACCGCCAACGGAAGTTCGGTTGTATAATATATGGACCATATTCTGGCTTTTGATAAGTGTTGTTTTAACAATTTACTTTAATTTCATCGATGTTGCACGATACATACATATATTAGATTCATTTGAAATGACAAGTAAAAAAATACATTCCGCCATCTTTGACATACAGCTATCACCACAATAAATTACATCAAATCTAATACTTCCTATTCAAAATCAATCAGTTTTAACCTAAATTGTTTTATTTTATCCCGTGCTTTGCTTTCAAATAAAACATGTACACAGATAAACAGGCACTAAAGAAGAACAAAAACAGACAAAAAATCTAAAAACTGTTGGAACAAACTGTAAAAAAACCATACCTTTGTGTTCTATGTACAAACTTTTGACCTGGCCTGCAACAGGCGCAAATATTTCACGGGGCGAAATCACTTCTGAAACTGAACAAGCCTAACCCAAGGAACATAAATTATGTTCCGTCGAAATATTTAAAGAAATGTTGGACCTCCCTTACAAAATGTAACAGCCGACCGAGTCAGTTAGTGTGGGGGGTCCAATTTTTTAATATATTCCATGGAGAAAGTTGTACAATTATAATTGAGCCCCGTAAAACACTTGCGCCTGTTGTGGGTCACACATTGTATGTATAGAGAAGAGAAGAGATTTATCTGTCCTTCTCAACCTTTTGATTCTGATATGTAGGTTTAAAATACTTGCAAATAGCTAGATAAATAGGTATCTTAGTGCTAGAAGCCTAGAAGTATCTGTTTCCAGTTTAAGTGTCACAAGGCGACTCAACAGTTTACATTAACCGTCGTTGGACGACTCGGTATCCCACACGAAAAGAGAGATTAACATTAACAGCCACATCAGACCACTGCTGGACATCAGCCTCCCCCTATCGGGGGGTATTGCCATATATAGAGAGAAAAGTACAAAATGTGACATTCACCTTTGGGGGAATTGGAGGATGTCAGTTGCGCTATTCAGAACCGGTTTTGGACTCTGGGCGATACTGTACCGGGTAACTCATTCTGGAGGGTAGCGGGATCCGAAGCACGGTGCCAGCCGTTGGCCGACCGCAGTCAGTAGGGGGCCCAAGTAGCACGCCAGCCACGTGCCAAAGGCTGCCCCGCCAACTCGCGAAAAATCCCGATATGCTCCACCGTGCCAGCTGGCGACTGGATGGGAGGACCCGGTGGCCATATTCGGGGGGGTTCGGGCGTCCCCGCAGTCTCCAAATGAGTTTCCCATAGGTCGGTTAAGCTCTAGTGTTCCAGTGGTAAACTGAAATGCGCCTCGACAATTCAACTTTTTCCCCACAAACTCTCAAATTATGAAAAAAGTAAAAAAGAAGAATAGGTTTATACAACGGCTGCACTTCCTCCCAAAAAAAGTGCACCTCACTAACATCCGAGGGTTGCACTCCAATCTCGATCCGGTCCATCACCACCTTGAGACCGAGAAGCTGCACCTGTTCTTCCTAACGGAGACGAAGAAAACAACACCGTCGGACGTGGCGTACCTCAACTACCCGGGTTACTCTCTTGAGCATAAGTTCAAGAAGCAAGCTGGGGTCTGTGTGTATGTCCGCGATGACATTTGTTGTCGTCGTCTCCGTTGCTTTCAGAAATCGGGTTTTTCTGCCATTTGGCTACTGGAGGACTCTGGCGTGGAGAAAACTCTATATGTCGGCGTCTACCGATCGCACAGCGGTGACCAGGAGACGACAGCGCTTTTCAATTACCTCGTTGAAACGACAGACGTAGCACAGCAAAGATACCCGACAGCGAAGCTAACTTTTCTGGGGGACTTTAATGCCCACCATAAGGAGTGGTTGTTCCCGTTCCAGAAAACTGACCATGCTGGGCTAGAGGCGCGCAAGTTTGCATTATCGCTAGATCTGACCCAGCTGGTGAATGTAGCTACGCGGATACCGGATATCGACGGCCATACACCCAATTGCTTGGACTTGCTGCTGACAACTGATCCAGACAGTCATTCAGTTTCGGTCTCAGCTCCGCTGGGAACGTCCGACCACTGTCTGGTGAAATCCGTATCGACCTGCTCTCCTCTCGATGACAGCCCCAGGGGCACGAGGCGAGTTTGGAGATACGAGTCAGCAGATTGGGAAGAGATGCGGCACTTCTTTGCATCTTACCCGTGGCGTCAAGTGTGCTTCTCTTCGCGTGACCCCTCGTGTTGTGCAGATGCGGTTGCGGACGTGATTCGGCAGGGGATGGAATATTTTATTCCATTCTCCGACATCCCGCTCGGTCACAAAGCCCAGCCTTGGTTTAACGCAGAATGCGCCCAAGCTGAGGCGCGTAAAGAATCGGCATACCAAGCTTGGGTCAAGGCTCGCGACTGCAAATTAAGAGCACGTAGGGTTCGCGCGAAGAAAAGAACCTTCAACTCTGCCACTAAGTCCTGCAAACGGGTTTTACGTAAGGCACGTTTTGACCATGTCGGACGAATAGGGGCCAAACTAGCATCACACCCTCCGGGTAGTAAAAAGTTTTGGTCCCTGTCCAAAGCGGTTGAAACTAATTTCTGTCGTCCAACCTTACCTCCAATGCTGAAACCTGATGGATCGCTGGCTCACTCTGCAAGTGAGAAAGCAAATTTGTTTGCTTCCTTGTTTGCAAGCAACTCACGTCTGGACGCTGGCTCCAAACAACCACCTACTGTACCTCGTTGCGATTCTTCGATGTCGGAGATCGCAGTACACATTAAAGAGGTTCAAAGAGTATTGTGCAGTCTAGACGTGAACAAGGCCAGCGGACCTGATGGCATACCAGCAAGAGTATTAAGACTATGTGCGCCTGAACTGTCTCCTGTGCTGACACGCTTGTTCCGCCTCTCTCTTAAAGAAAGAACGGTGCCGGGGGCCTGGAAGCTTGCTAATGTGCAACCAGTTCCCAAAACGGGCGACCGTGCCGACCCTGCCCATTACCGTCCAATTGCCATTACCTCCATCCTATGCAAGGTCATGGAGAGGGTACTTAACAGTAAGTTGCTGACCTACCTTGAAGACAATGATAAGATCAGTGACCGTCAATATGGCTTTCGCCGGGGGCGGTCTACTGGTGATCTTCTTGTGTATGTCACGCACTGCTGGGGCGAAGCCATCGAGAAAAACGGCGAAGCACTTGCCGTTTCACTCGATATCTCGAAGGCCTTTGACAGGGTCTGGCATGCAAGTCTGCTCAGCAAGCTTCCTGCTTATGGCATCCCAGCTGATTTTTGTACTTGGATTTCAGACTTCCTTAGTGAACGGTCCATCAGAGTAGTCGTTGACGGCTGCTCCTCTGACCTAATGGCCATTGATGCCGGAGTTCCTCAGGGGTCTGTTCTCTCTGCAACTCTTTTCCTGCTGCACATCAATGACCTCCTTCGGCATGGTATTGTTGGATACGCAGATGATAGTACCGTTTCAGAGAGATACTTGACAGGTGCAGGGACCAGTGGGGATGAAATACGTTCGTTAAGAAAGGCCATGGTAGAGCGAACAGATCTGACCTTAAGTCTTGTCTCCCAATGGGGCGACGACAATCTGGTCTCATTCAATGCCACCAAAACACAGGCGTGTCTTTTCACTGCAAAAAGGAGTCCTTTCGACTGGACACCTACTTTTCGGGGTACATCTGTCCCAGTCACTGACAGGCTTGAGCTTCTAGGCATGGAGTTGACATCAAATCTAAACTTCGGCGCGACCATCGAGTACAAGGCTCAGACGGCGGCTAAAAAGCTGGGCGTCCTGAATAGAGTGAAGCGATACTTTACGCCTGGACAGCTTTTAACTCTTTACAAAGCACAAGTCCGATCCTGCATGGAGTATTGCAGTCACCTTTGGGATGGCTCAGCCAAATACCAACTTGCCGCTCTTGACTCGGTGGAACGCAGGGCCAAGAGGCTCATAGGCGACATAAAACTGGTGGACACCAAGCTACATAGCCTGGCACATCGCCGCAAGGTTGCCTGCTTGTCGGTATTTTATAGATTGTACTTCGGAGAGTGTGCTCAAGAGCTTCACGACCTTGTTCCACCAGCTCCCTTCTACCATCGGACATCCAGACGCACCGCCGGATACCATCCGTACCTGGTAGCCATTCCACCAATTCGGACTAAGCGCTTCCAGTCATCATTTATAATGCGCACTGCTAAAGAGTGGAACTCACTTCCTGCGTCTGTGTTTCCAAAAGCATACAACCCTAATCTCTTCAAAGTAAGAGTGAACAGGCTTCTTCTGGGTGAGCTCGCTCCATCTTAGCCTCTGTCTCTGTCCTATGACCTAGACTAGAGTCAAGAGCAAACCCATCATTAATAAAAAAAAAAAAAATCACAGGGAACGCAGCTGCCCATTCTCTGGACCGTTTTCCGTGAGACGATTTTACGACACCCATAGGTAGAATTGAGGTGATGCTAATCTAAGCTGGCATCAGTTGAATGGGGCTAAAATAGACAATACGCAGTTATTTCCAAGGCGGCTAAATGACGCATAATAAAGTAAGCTGTTTACAAAATTAATGCAAGTAAAACGGACTGTGTCTTTGTCGAATGTATGGAACGCAACGGTGACAAAACTTGATACAGTAAAAACTCGATGTAGAAGGGTATAGAGAGACTCAATCTAAGTTATTTGTGTTGCACACTACCTCGGTTTAGGTAAAAGACATAATATGTACTTCTTACTACTTCGATATTGGTATCAATTTGGCATAAATCATTTTGAATCTTTCATTTCACTACATAGTATAAAATTAAGTCGCTTCCCGTTTGGTATCTCCTTATATCTTTAGAATTACCCAACGGATTTTGATGCGGTTTTTTTATTAGATAGAGTTACTTGAGAGGAAGGTTTATGAGTATAATTTATTCCGGGAAATTGTCACATTCCCATGGGAAAACGGGTAGCCCAACTGGTAGTAAACTTTTGACCCCCTTTTGACACCTTTAAAGATTTAAATTTCAAAAATGCTGAAACACGTATTTAATTATTTTAAGTTATGAGTCTAAACAAACATTTTGAAACAGATCACATTTAAGATAAAAAACTTTCATACAAACTTTTAACCCCCTTTTCACCCATTTAAGGGATAAAATTTCAAAAATGCTAAAACACGTGTTTAATTATTTTAAGTTATTAGTCTAATCACTTATTTTGAAACGGATCACACTTAAGACAACGAACTTTCATACAAACTTTTAACCCCCTTTTCATCCCTAGGGGGATTAAAAAAAACGGAATTTTATCTTGCCTTTGCCCTGGTATTACTTAAGTTAGCCAAGCATTGAATAACTTAAGTAATACCAATGTATTGTTATTACCTGTAAATAATAATCGTTACCTAAACGAAACAATGACGAATAAAAGTATAAAATTACATATAAAAAACATTCAAAACTGCACATTCATTGACATAAACTACACGACTGATCATCAAAATTTTATTGACATTGCAAGTAGCAAAATAAATACATGTATAGACTATATAGCTTACAAAGAAACATTTTTGAATCTAAAAAATATCAAAAACATTATACAACAAAAACCAAAAACAAAAAGAGGAACAATACCGTTCTATTTTCCAATAAAACCGCGAGGAATGTCAGTAGTACAAAAAAAGGGAACCATACCCTACTATTTCAAAAAAGTCGTTGTTGGTCATGAATCTGTGTCAAAAAATAACTCTAAAAATTGCTTAAATCTATCAAGTGAGAACTTTTCTCCCAATGTAAAGTTTTTTCGTCAACAACAACAATAATAACAACATAAATGAACAGAAACAGTTAACTCTGTTTCACCAAAATATAGCAGGGCTCCTAAGTAAGCAGGATTTATTACAGATAGTTATTCAAGAATGGGAAGAAAACAATAGTAGAAAAATAGATGTTATATGTATTACAGAATCATTTCTACTGACTGGAGATGAGCAGAATATTTGTATACCAAATTTCCGCCTAG
This sequence comes from Tuta absoluta, assembly GCA_027580185.1. Classification (NCBI taxonomy): domain Eukaryota; kingdom Metazoa; phylum Arthropoda; class Insecta; order Lepidoptera; family Gelechiidae; genus Tuta; species Tuta absoluta. Next base: position 6,873,217 of record JAQAHW010000004.1, read on the forward strand.
TATCCCACTTTTCACGGACTAATCGAAGAAGAGGAGGAGCTTGTATCTTGGTACGAAATGACATAAACTGCTCCAAACTCAATCTCGACATTTATGAAACATATAATTCTTTTGAATGCACCGGAATCGAAATTACTGATAATAACATTGTGATAATTTGTATTTATCGCACACCTCGATCGGACGTTGATGTGCTTTTTGACAACCTTGAGTTACTGTTGACAAAGTTTACAAAAAAAAATGATAAAAAACGAATTATTTTGTGTGGTGATTTGAATATAAATATTTTAAAGCGTTTTGGGCGCAGCAATCGACTTAACAATATTCTTGAGGATTTCAGTTTGACACATCACATTAAAGTTCCCACCCGCGAAAAGTCATGTCTGGATCACTGTATAAGCAATTTTCAATCAGCCGAAGGCACAGTCCTCGACACTGGGTTATCAGACCACAATGGACAAATATTAAACATAAAAGTAAAAGGGTCATTCTCATAATGACACGGAATTTTCTCACATCCATGTCATTTTTCAAATTTAGTTTTTTTGGATAATTGAATATACGTTATCAAAGTTTTTCTCATTACAAACACTAGATTGAAATTGCCCGGTTCTTGGACCACTAGTTTCAGAGTTATTTGATGTCCACTATTTGCGGACATGGAAATGAGAGAATTCCGTGGCAATTTTTCTTTTATTTGATATTAAAATAATTAAAAATGTTTTTTAATATATAAGTAGTCAGTAATGTCTGCTAGAGCTTAAAGAACGTATTTTAGTAAAAATAATTAATATATTACAATTATAAATATAAAAAAAAGGAGGGCCACTATTTTTTGTCATGGAAATGAGATGTCCACTACTTGATTTGTAGTAAATATAAAGAAAATAAGTTTTATTTACTTAGTTAAATATTTATTTAGCATCCCACGAACATGAGGGTGTGGATACTGATAACTTTTACATAGTGACCGACTGCAGAATGCAACAAACAGTTTTATAACACTTTGTATTAAAGTAACTTGTGGCCAAGATAGAAAAGAGTACCAACATAATATTAATATAGGCTCGGCCGACTGGGAAGCAGTTTGAAGTGGTCATCACCTGGTTACGCGCGCTTTATTCTAGTTTAGAGTGCGTTGCGGTTTCGGTAGCCCTAGTCTTGGCACGCACATATATACATGTAGGAGTTTTGCTTCTAAGCGGTAGCCATTATTATGTATTCTTTTCTATAAGAGACATTCTATAGAAAAAAGTGGATGGACTACTTTTATTGGCGTACAGATATCGCGGGTGCGCAGTACCTGGTATAGAACCACTTTTTTCTATAGAATGTCTCTTATAGAAAAGAATACATAATAATGGCTACCGCTTAGAAGCAAAACTCCTACATGTATATATGTGCGTGCCAAAACTCGGGCTACCGAAACCGCAACGCACTCTAAACTAGTATAAAGCGCGCGTAACCAGTAGATGACCACTTCAGACTGCTTCTAAGTCAGGCGAGCGCAGGGCGGTGAAATATCAGAGAGCGGGTGGGAGTGCCGCGTCTTACCGGTATCTTGTTTAAAATGTAGCAAATGTCACTCGCGCCGATGCGCTGCGAATCACATGACACCCCACATGTCAACATCCATCTAGCCGTTTGGGCTGTAACCCACGAAAAAGAAATTGCATGTCCACATACATACATAATACATAAACACGTACATAATACATACATAATACAAACATACATACAGACAGACTCCCGAAAAACTTTAACCCTCCTTCTGAGACATTCGGTAAAAAGACATATAAAATTAACTACTAAAGCTTTCATTTCATTAAAATAGGTAATAATGATAAATACCCGTACTTCCACATATTTACGATTAAAACAGGCATTGGATTAATTTAAGAATAAATATTAAGAATATAATTTAAAAACTTTGTCCAACTGTGGACTGCAAAATTTTAATCATTCTCTCATTTCCATGTCACTTTCTCATTTCCATGCCATCTCGAACCATGGAAAGACATGGAAATTAGAACATGGAAATGAGAACGAAAGCTTATTTTGCAGTTTAATTAAAACCTATTCGTTAAAATGTAATACAGTACCGCCTCTTATTTTAAGCATATCAAAGGTATTCCTCAGAAAAAATATCGATAATACCTAATAACTGAATAATTGGTAATCGACTAGCATGGAAATGAGGTTGGTACTGGACAAAGTCGTAAATGTGAGAAACTTACCCTCGCCATCGAAGATATAGCGGCGAGTGGAGCCTGCGTCCCCCATGACATTGTCGGCGGTACTAGCCGCTACGAATTCGTGAGTAAAATCGACAGATAGCTTTTACCGTCATGAATATATGAGTGAGAGAGTAGCGCGAGGTAATTGTGGGCTGATTCAGGGCTTCAACGCTAAAATCCGTGATTATAAAAAAGTTTCTGCCGTTGTGGAAACTAAAAACATGCTAAAAGATAGAAAATATAATTGTTTAAAAGATAAGAAAGCTTAACACGACATAGACTTGTAATTTTAGGATCTATAACAGTCTATTTAGCGCAAGGTAGCAAAGAACCATGCCATGGATGTGAGAGAATGCATGTTTGACAGGAAATTTACAAAAAACTGACCACATATTTGATGAATTAAATGTTTGACCATATGTGAGAAGTGCTGAAGTATTTTGAAGTAAAATTTTATAACGCTCGTCCCAGAGGAAGCAGCACTTTTTAAGCGGAACGTACGAAAAACGCGGTCGATGAGAACAACCCAAAAATTAAACGTGTTATACCACAATGGTTTGAGGAGCGACATGATTTTAGTAAAGAAAATGTAAATAAATTTTGCGGATACATATACTCGCTTAGTTTTCAGGAAGTATTGAATCAGACTGATACAAATGAAGCATTCAACAACTTTCATAGTATTCTTACAATGTTTTTTGATCAATGTTTTCCCAAAATAACTGTTAAAATCACTGTCAAACCAAATAAATGTCGTTGGATTACAAAGAATATAAAAAAGTCTTGTGCAAAAAAAAGGAATCTGTACTTTAATTACAAAACAGCTAATAAAGAAAACAAACAAAAAGAAAAACAAACTTACAAATCATATTCAAGGATACTAAAACGCTGTATTTTAGCAAGGCAAAAACAAGGAAATAGAAATAAAATTGCACAAGCAAAAAATAAAAACAGGACGACTTGGACTATAATTAATAAAAAATTATCAAATACAACACATAAAAATGACATTAATGAGATACATGCAAATCAAGTATTAATAAATAATCCGAATAAAATAGCAAATGCATTTAATAATTTTTTCATAAATCTAAATAGTAATCGATCAAATAAAAATACAACACAAAATAATACGTCCAATATAAAATTAAATGATCATAGCTTCTTCTTCATGCCCACTACTCCGAAGGAAATAAATCACATAACTATGAATTTGAAAAATACAAATTCCGTAGGATATGATAAACTGCCGACAATAATTTTAAAGAAAATTTCTGCGCATATCGCTCCAGTCCTTAGTCATATTGTCAACTTATCTTTTCTTCAAGGCATATTTCCTGAAGAAAAGCTGAAATATTCAATAGTCAAACCCCTTCACAAAAGCGGTGACAAAACTATCCTCAACAATTATCGACCAATTACACTCATACCAACACTAGCTAAAATTATAGAAAAGGCAGCGCATACGAGACTTAATTCATTTACAGACAAATTTAATCTAATAAAGCAAGAACAATTTGGTTTTAGGAAAAACAGAGACACAACAGCAGCAAATTTTAAACTTGTCAAATCTGTTACAGAATGTATAGACAAAAAAAAACCAGTAGTAGCTCTTTTTCTAGATATGAGCAAGGCGTTTGACTGTGTGGATCATACTAAGTTAGTTAATAAGTTGGAAAAATATGGTATAAGAGGTACGGCGCTAGATTGGTTCACTTCTTATCTCAATGAAAGATATCAATGTGTAGAGGTGATAAAAACAACGAAACAAGGTAAAAATACTTATAAGAGATTAGTTTACAGTTCCGATTATAAATTAAATAGTTGTGGGGTTCCGCAGGGGACTATTTTGGGCCCTGCATTGTTTGTATTATATATTAACGACTTACCAGATGTCACTAATCATGAGACTATATTGTTTGCCGACGATACTACAATATTATTTAAGGGACTTGACCAAATAAAACATACTAATAAAAATACATTTGAAAACGAAATAAATTTAACGATGACTAATGTAATGAACTGGCTAGAATCTAATAATCTTAAAATAAACGTTGATAAAACAAAATATATACAGTTTGGTAATTATAAAACACATAAAATGATTCTAAATATAACCTACAACGGAAAACTTATAGAAAATTCAAAATCGACAAAAATTTTAGGATTATTTGTAGATGAAAATTGCAATTGGAAGATACATGTTGCATCTGTATGCGATCGATTAAATAGATTTTCGTATGCTTTACGACGTATCCGAGAAATCTCGTCTATCGAAAGCGCCCTACTCGCGTACCACGCGCATGTGGCATCTATACTACAATATGGTCTTATAATTTGGGGAAATTCTCCTGATATAGAAAATGTTTATATTATACAGAAAAGATGTGTTAGGTCGCTTTGTGGTGCAGAATTTTTGGAGTCTTGTCGACCACTTTTTATCAAATATAAACTTCTCACAGTAACATGTATGTATATTAAACAGCTATGCGTTTTTGTAAAAAACCACACCGCTTATTTTCCCGCACTGACCAGGTCAAATTATGTAACTCAACGATTGCGAGCTAGGCGTAAAAATCAAGTTGAAAAACCTAAATTTAAAACAGCTTTATGTGATAGAAATGTATTCCATATGGCTGGCGCAATCTATAACGCTCTACCTGAAATGTTGTCATCACTTCATGGCAATATGTTTAAGAAAAAATTACATGAATGGCTAGTCAACAAATGCTTCTACACGCTAAATGAATTTTATGCTGACATGAATGTAAAACTTTGACTACCTATGCTATTATTTTTATGTAAAGTGACATATTTAATTTTTAATTTAATTGTTTATGGAATAATGCTGTTGACATTGTATGAATAATGATTTCTAATTTACAGATTCATAATACTAACAATTTTATATGATTTAATTTTTAAGTATTAATCTGACAATAATTGCGTAACAAACTATTATCTACATGACAAATTAATGTTTGCACACCTGTAAAAGGTAGATTTTGTAAGGGATTATTATAAATGTAACACCTGTATTTCATGTACCCAAAATCATTCGCAAATAAATTTTATTTGAATTTGAATTTGAATTTGAAAACTTGAATAGTTGCTTTTTTACATAAAAAACTTCATGTCTAAGTTTTATCTCTCTAGCGTCAGTAGTTTAGCATTTATACTATCACGAAAACTGAGAAAAAAATATATTTTAGTTCCATAATACAAACATAGATGTCGCTGTTAGTTTTTCAAACGCACTATCGTTATGTGTTTTCAAAAACTTTAAGGTATTTGCATTTAATTTTGAAGAAAAATCGACTTATTTTTTTAGACTATCGTTCATCAAAATTGGAATTATAGGTAGGTATCGTTTGGTATTTGTTTGGGCGTTTGGGTCTTTGGTTAAATTGTTTGTCAAATTGATTTATTTTTGGGTTTAGCATCGACCCAAGTTGAGAAGTTTTACCATTAAAAAGGGTGGTAGAGCACTACTTGAGCGAGTTTTTCGTCCTATCACACGACGAAGATGGAAATAATTACGCTAATTCCTCTGAATATTTTGCAAAAATGTACCTACTGCATATTTATGGCGGTTTGTGTGAGTTAGTGGACGCTGCAAAAAATTTTCTTTGCATCTTTGAGGTTTACAACAATGGAGAGCTGTATGCGAAATTCGGTGAAGATGGAAATCCCGTTCATAGGCTGATAAAATCACGTTTGAAACCAGTTTGTATGAAAGTTCGTTGTCTTAAGTGTGATCTGTTTCAAAATTAGTGATTAGACTTATGACTTAAAATAATTAAACACGTGTTTCAGCATTTTTGAAATTTTAATCCTTAAAGGTGTCAAAGGTTCACTACCAGTTGAGCTACCCGAATTTCGAGGGTGTGTATAACAATTTTAGGCGATGGGCTGACAACCTGTCACTATGGCGATACACAATTTTCCGAATGATCCTCAAACGTTTGTCAGACGTGGCGTAAATGTCCGTTTTTTCGGCCGTTTATGCTCTGCCTACCCCGCAAGGGATAAAGGCGTGATATATGTATGTATGTATGTATAAACCTTCCTCTCAAGTTACTCTATCTACTTAATAAAAAAAATGCATCAAAGTCCGTTGGGTAATTCTAAACATATAATGCGTTAATGAAGCGAGACGGATTATCACTACATAGTATAAAGTAAAGTCGCTTCCCACCTCTGTCCCTGTCTGTTTGTTTGTTTGTTTGCTTAAATCTTCAAAACCAGTTAACGAATTTGGATGAAGTTTTTTTTAAAAGATAGTGATTCAAGAGCAAGGTTTTTATGTATGATTTATGTGGGGTGGTATGGGATCTACCTCCTAGCGGTCCACCTCGGGCAACGGCAACACAGGCTTGCCTGTGGATAAGTCCGGCTGAACGATCCCACCAAGCGGTGGAAGGCTCCGCAAGGGGCCGCCTGGCTCGCGACCACCATCCCACCGAAGTCTGGCGCCAAGTAGCTTGCTGCGTTCCGTCAGTGTGTGGGAGTGCCAGTGCCTTAACAGGCTTCTTCAGGGTGAGCTCGCTCCATCTTAGACTCTGTCTCTGTCCTATGACCTGGACTAGAGTCAAGAGCAAGTAATCGCATCATTAATAAAAAAAAATGTAGGGAGGAGGTCTGTTTCCGGTGGGAAATCAGGTAAGCAGCGGGTGAAACCGCTGGACGGGCCGCTAGTTTAATATAATTATAATACTCAAATCTGCATAATTTTGTACACATTTTTATTTGTCAACCTATTTCTTAAACAAAATGTTTATGAACATTAAAATATTTTAATTTGGAGTGATTATGTAAAATTATAAAATCATAAACAATTGGGTTGATATTACAAAGAATATCCCAAAAAATAAAGTGCTGGTACTGAACTGCGATGTTTACTACGTAACGTAATAATATATATGTCGCAGTATTATGGCAGAATTAGGATTTCGGCCGAAATCCTAGGATTTCGACCATAAGCCGGATTATGCCAAAATTGTCGGCTACATTCGACCATCGTCCTAAGCAGATCCAGGATATCGGTCATAATCCTAGGATTTTGGTCGAAATCCTGGATCTGCTTAGTATTATGGCATTAATCGCGATTCGAGGGAATCTATGAGCGGGGAGGGAACAATACGCTCCTCCCCCGCGCGCGTTTTGTATATTTTGTAAAAGAGATGACACCCAAATGTTTATTTTATTACTCATCTAATAATATTATAAACAGTTACTTATGTGATTATCTAAAAAATATTGTTTTTACTACTTAAAAATCTTTAATGAAAGAAATGATACTCAAAAGTTTATGTTAATGACAGAAAAACGAATTATTTAATGTTTGTTATATTAATCATAGTTAGAAGAGGTTAGCACTTAAATGTTATGAAAAATGGTTAATTTTTATGTCGAGACTAGATACCTAATAATAATAGTGATTAGTACATTTTATCTGGAATCAATAAAAATAAAAGACTGATTTGATTATTATAAATATTTTCTGTGTCATTTATTTTGTTTCATCAAATTTTCTTAAGTTCTTATTTTTCTCTCCAATAGCATTATAAGAATACAAATTAAAGTAAAGATAAATAGTAATGCATGGCGATAGTCACTATTTCGTGTAATGACGGCTTAAAATAGCATCAACCCATTTCTTTCCGCGGGTACGACACCCAGAAGCGACTAACGGATGGAAGTTTTCATGTGTATTACCATTTTATTTTTCTATGGTCATTCACGTTTTATCTAAAATAGCCCTCAAAATTGTTTATGGCCATTAAAGCTCTTCATACTCCGCAAGTATTTATGTATGTATGTGTATAGTCACTACAAAATTTATAAAAAGTGTTCTGAAGTCTTCGTTTTACCATATTACTACGTAGATCCAGGATTTCGGTCAAAATCCTAGGATTATGGCCGAAATCCTAGATCTACTTAGGACGATGGTCGAATGAAGTCTACGATTTTACCATAATCCGGCTTTTGGACAAAATCCTAGGATTTCGGCCGAAATCCTAATTCTGCCATAATACTGCGACATATACACGTATCGTAAATTCTTAACCAGACTCATAATCCTTCGATTCATCCCTCAATACGCCTTTACATCGTTTTTTTTAACAAGTTTTGTCACTATGGTTTTATTTTGCACTCACAGTGCTATATTACTTTCATAAATGAAAATAAGAACTTGAAAAATGACAGCGCCCGCCGGGACTTGAACCCGGGACCGTGGAGTACCGTTCCACTGCTTCGGAGGGCACGTTAAGCCGTCGGTCCCGGTTGCTGTCTATGATTACTTAGACGGCGGTCGTTACACAACCATGTCAGAGGCCTACTACTATTAGTAGGCGGTTGAAAAATCTGACACCAGGGTTCTTCGGGTCGTTGGACGACTCGGTGTCCCACACGAAAAGAGAGAGAGATTTATAAAAGTTTTGTCACGCTTCTATTTCAAGTATTCTTTAATATAACTTTTCTGTTTAGTTTATTAATTACTAGCTAATACTACATTAAATTTGAGACTAATTGAGCTCAATTTTGTGAGTTGTGAGTCGGGTATTCATACACAAATCGCATCAGTCTTTTTATTGCATGTTTATATGAAACTGACTGTGCCGTGTGATGCCGGCTTAGATTAGCATCACCCCATTTCTTTCCCCTGGGAGTCGTAAGAGGCGACTAAGGTTCTCGAGGGTGTCTATTGCAATTTTAAGCGATGGCCTGACAACCTGTCACTATGACGATACACAGTTTTCCGAACGACCCTCAAATAATTGTCTGACGTGGCGTAAATGACGGCTGCAAGGGATTATGGGCGTGATGTGTGTGTGTGTTGTATGAAACTGACAGAAAATACGTGACTCACAAAATTAAGCTCGCCTTAACCTTTACGCTTACACGTGTCTCCAAAACAGACTATACTGCATAATATGAGAACTGATTAATACAATAGGCACAAGTGTTGCGTAGCAACCCTAGCTACGTTATTTGTGACTTCAGCAAAAATCATAAATTGCACATGCAAGTGATCCTTCTGTAAATCTTATGACATATAGTGATAAAGTTATCTAAGATCGAAACATGTTGAAATAATTTAGTTTCAGCGACTTATTTGAGTTTTTATCAAATGTAGGCGTGAGCGTGACCTTTAATAGATTATTTATTATACTTACCCATTATCTCTTTAATTTATATTTGACTAACTAAATTATTGGTAATCAGACAAGCGGTAATCTATTAATAATATAATAAAATTTTCAAAAGGTATGACGAATGAGATCGGTGCACTTATATTTATTGATACTGATAAATATGAGAATGATAAACATGAGGTGATTATAATTATCCTAATCATGAAACCAGCACCTAATTCAATAAATTTGTGATTTGTTATTTATGTATTTATATGACTTGATAAACAATTTGTTAGTAGGCAATTGTATGAGTGCTTTTTGGGTGAGCTCTATAATCGACTCTGTCGAGGACTGAAATAAAGAAAAACATGCTTGTAGTAGAAGGCTTAAAAACTCTGACACCAGGGTTCATCGGGTAATTTTTTAACTCGATGTCTTACAAGACAGAAGAAGAAAAAATGGAAGATTTAATAAAACAAGCTATTCATATATTTAAATACTTATTTAGTATGCACTCTACGTTACAATTATACTTAAGACTATCTTAGGTCTAATTACTAAATAACAATTTACTAAAAATAATTTTATTGTCATGATGACTAGACATAATGTATACACCTGCATAATGAGGCCATTTTGTAATACCCTAACAGAAAACACAATACGGGCGGGATATGAAGATTTAAAAAAGTAACTGCTTTGAGCCAGTCAGGTAAACCTTGCGTAACTTTGCGCTGACTAGAAAACAACATTGTAAAAAAAAACAGTTTTCTTTTAACTTGCCCAAGTAGTACAAAAGTTCTCACATGCTTTCAGCTAAGTGGACACCCTGGATAGAAAAACAAATAACAGTATTGTAGTAACAATACAATTCTTATTAAATATTATTATTCATTCGTTAGGCGTCATTAGAGTCGTTCCAATCGTTTGGCATTACAATTTGATGCATATCAACTACCGGAACAAACCGGGTTTCGCTGCTTCAGCACCGTGGACCACATCCATACTGTACGTACCATGTACGTACGTATAGCCTTTGTAGACTACGAAAAAGCCTTCGATTCCATCAAAACCTGGGCTGTTTTGAAGTCCTTGCAGGGGTGCCAAGTGGGCTGGTGATGTGTGGAGGTGCTGGGAAGCCTCTATCGAGTTCAAAACCACAAAACAGGATCCATCCAACTACTTGACTCCGAGGTGTAAGACAGGGTGATGTTATATCCCCGAACTCTTTACCAATGCACTGGAGGATGTCTTCAAGACTCTGCAGTGGGATGAACTAGGCATCAACGTCAACGGCGAATATCTCACACATCTCCGCTTTGCCGACGACATAGTCATAATGGCTGAATCTCTGCAGGATCTGCAAGAAATGCTGACCAGTTTAAACGTTTGGGATGAACTTGGACAAGACGAAAGTCTCAACTCATCATCACCGAGCCGGTTTCCGTCGAAGGTATAGCCTGTTAAGTTGTCCAGAAGTTTGTGTACCTTGGGCAAACTTTGCGGTTGGGTAGAGACAACTTGAAGGCTAAATCACCAGAAGAGTGCAGTTGGGCTTGGCATTTTGGAAGTTGCGTCACATTCCGGAATCACCCTTGATACAATACCACAAGAACAAGGTGTTCGATCAGTGCGTCTTGCCAGTCATTACCTACGGAGCAGGGATTTGGAAACTGACAGTAAAACTGGCCCACCGGCTACATGCCACTCAGAGAGCTATGGAAAGTTGTATGCTCGGTATTTCTATAATGGATAAAATCTGGTCTCTGCAAAAAGACCGAAGTAACGGACAAAGTCTGGCAGTATAACAAACTGAAGTGGCAGTCGGCTGGGCACATCTGTCGTAGAACCGACGGACGGTGAAGTAAGCGGGTTCTTAAGTGGAGGCCACACCTCAACAAGCGTAGCGTTGGACGACCTCCGGCCAGATGAACTGATTGATGACTTTAAAAGAAGCGGTTGCTAGCAACTGGATGGCCGAAACGATATATAGTGGCGTACCCCGAGTGAGGCTTACGTCCAGCATTGGACTGCAATAGGCTGATGTATGTATGTATTATTATTCTTGCATTATATTATTATAAGGTTACATTAAGATAAGTAGATATATTAAGAGTAAGATCTACTCGTGAAACTGAACAATTTTTCTTAGTGACATTTGTTCAAAACATAACTGTTACCGCTGATACAAAATAGTGCAAAAAATATTTTACTTTCTACGAGAGGTTCAATTTTTTTTCCTATTTCAGACAAATAATAATAAGAAAAGTTGTTCGGTTTCATGGGTGAAACTTACCCTTTAACATTTGAAGTTAATTAAATGTTACTTTATATATATTTAGCAGCAATGAAGATGGTATAATGAAGTCTGGCCATATTTTTTTGGCGTGGCTTTTCGTCCTTTTTCGTCCATATTCTTATTTCTGCCATATTACTGTGACACATTATAAATAAATATCCTGGACTATTCACACAGCACTATCTGTTTCTAAACTAAGCAAAACTGGTACTATGGGAATTCGATAGCTGATATTAATACAAAATTATATATTTGTAAATTTAATACGTAGGAACACCCAGACTATTCAAAAATATCTGAAAATAACCTACCAAATATTTGTATCTTGTGTCCCATTATTATACAACTTGTCATAATACTACTAGTACTAGTACATAATAGTACAAAATTTTGAAACACTTCAACGTACCCAGCCTACGGTGCAATTTTTTAAGTTCTAAAAATAAGAATTGACATAATGTTTTATCATTATTGTTATCACATACATATGTTTAGGGATTTATGATGAATTGCGTGTTCAAGTGGTCATGATGAATCCCATGTTGTCAAGAGGACCAGTCCGCACGGAGTCCATTGTGACGATGGAGCCAGATCGGGATGCCTCCAGGGACTGTAACGCTGGCTTCCAGGCCTCCGTTGGAGTGAACAGTTTTTTTCCTTTCTGCAATAAATCAAAACTCATTATCACATCTAGTAGTAATGATCTGTCATTTTTTAGATAGTTGGTCGTCCTAGGTATCGCTGGAGCGATGTCGTTCAGTCCGACTTGCGCGACTTCAAGCGACAGACTGACATGAAGCGGCACAGGATCGGGACAAGTGGCGGAAACTCGTGTCAGAGGCCACTACCCACTACATTGCGTTGCATTACATTACATTATATCACATAATATATAGTTTTTTTTTTACTTATCTTTACACTTAGATTCGGAGATTTTATCAGTAAGCTACATTTAGCGTGGGCTGGAGTAAATACGGCTGCACATTAAGTGCAGTGAACAACTGCAAGTGAGTGCTTTTCCACTCGATTACTTGCCTTTTCGCTTTCTCTTATCTGAGAGAAATTCAAGAGTTCCATTATTTTACAACTTTTATCTTCTTTTGCAGGTATAATTACTGTAAAAGCTGCATTAGCAATGGTAAAATTATTTTCAATCTTCAGTGATGTAATTAGATGCCTTATTAGGCTTCATATAAATAAAAATGTAATGAACCAATGATGTTTAAAGTTGAAGAGCTATTATAAGTGCCCAGGCAAGCGTTGAGGGCCGTAAATTCCAGCCCAGTATGTCCACAAACCAAGTAAACACGTGGTTCCAATACGAAACAAGTAAATGTTCATTTACGGGGACCAAGAACCCACGTGGTTAACAGTTTCAATACTCACATATCCATTGTAGAGTGCCCAATCAACTCCAATAGGAAACAGGATAAGTGAAAAGAGCCTCACCATCCAGCCTAGATGTCCGCGAATCAAGAGAACACGTGTTAAACATTCCCAACACTTACATATCCATGGTAGAGTGCCCATCCTACTCCAACGGGAAACAGCACAAATGTATAGAGACTCACCATCCAGCCTAGTATGTCCCCAAACTAAGTGAACACGTGGTCAACATTCTCAAAACTTACATATCCATGGTAGAGTGCCCATCCTACTCCAACGGGAAACAGGACAAGTGAAGAGACCCTCACCATCAACATTCAGCCTTGTATGTCCCCAAACTAAGGGAAAACGTGGTCAACATTCCCAACACTCACATATTCATGGTACAGTGCCCATCCCACTCCGACGGGAAACAGGACAAGTGAAAAGAGCCTCACCATCACCATTCAGCCTAGTTTGTCCCCAAACTAAGGGAACACGTGGTCAACATTCCTAACACTTACATATCCATGGTAGAGTGCCCATCCTACTCCGACGGGGAACAGGATAATTGTAGAGATCCCCACCATCCAGCCAAGCATGTTCGCGAACCACGGAAAAACATAGTTTTCGTACGATGGTGACTTCCAATCGGAGAATATGAAGCCCAGAACAGCCTGTGAAACGGATAATCGTTATTTTAACTTTTATTTATTCAATTAAAAAGTGTATACCTTAAAATTCTTCTCATGTTCGGTATGCAATTAAATAAAACTTATGAAATTACGAACTCTGCCTGCAGTAGGAAATTTCGCATGTTTAATAGGTATTTTAATGTCTTGTGGTCTTATGTAGTTTGTAGGTGCGGTGTATATGGCAACTAATGAAATATCCAGGGAAATGGGTAGAAACCTTTGTTATAAATACAATTCGAATACTTAACAATTTTCAATGTCTATAACTATTTATAATAAAATACCAGAACATATAAAAGTGCTTCCACTAGTCCAATTTAAAAAAATCCTTGCATAAATGGTTGGCCAAAAACTTGTTTTATTCATTAAAATAATTTCTAGAGTTTAGGGGAAGCTAGTCAGATTTTTAATTGGTCGACATTATTATAAATCCGAGTACAGAATCGATCCATAAATTAATATAAAATATTGTAATGTAAACAAATTATCTATGCTTATTACCCTTAAATTAATTTTAGCATGCTATAGACTATAGCTAAATAGGTCATGAAGCGCCTTAATAACATTATATAAATGTTTAACACCTCTGTAAAACCCTATTTAAAGCAAATAAACCAATTTTCAATTTTCAAAAAACTGTAATAGAAGGAAGCCCATGTCCAGATAGAGCACTATGGATTCTAGCTTGTATAAAATATTGATTAATGTTATTTTGGGTAACCTAAGTATAGGTACTATGTTTAAGTAGTTTTTATTCAAAGTATACAAAAACCACACCATTTTGACGGTAGCCAATGTAGCAATATCTCACGATATGTCTGTTTTAACATTTTTAAATTGGAGTTTACAGTTTCAATTAATCCAATATTTCAGTGAATCACGGATCATCAAACATTTTCTTTAAATTGGAGTTGTAGTTTTTTGCAAATAACATTTCATCACAACGTTGCTGCAATGTTTGATTGCGCTATTCAGTTTCATTTTATGTATACATTTTTTGTTTTTATTTTTAAACAAGGTCATGAAAATAACATTGATGAAAAACTAGTTTTATTTAAACCTAGTTTTACACTTCATAGATTAAATGTTTAAGATTTTTGCAACTCCTGCGTATTTTCCTTTTTTAAGCGCATGAAACCTACATCTAAATATTATCGAGCATTTTTATGTGTATACTAAATGAAAAACTCACCAAACTTCCAATAGGAACGACGTAACTCCAACAGGCCTTCCAGAAGAACCTCTGGAACTTATTCAGCTTCATTCCCATAGTAGCCAAGTCAGTCAAAGCCCGGTCGACGCCGTAGCTCCAAGACACGGCAACGCACTGGTCAAAACATAACATAATTATTTCTTGTGTACAAAATTTTAAAACAATTCAACATGTCGGGTATACAATTTTCGAGAACTTGCACAATTTCACCAACGGCCGGTAAGCCGCGATATAGGCGTTAGTAGTACTGATACCGAAAAAAAAGGACTCGCAGGTTCTCAAAAATTAAATTCCTTTTTAATAACAGCCTTTAAAAAAAACGCCCACGAGCGATTCGAACACGGCAAAATATGGATGTGGATGTAAATATAATCTCTCTTTTCATGTGGGACACCGAGTCGTCCAACGATCCGAAGAACTCAAGAGTCAAAGTTTTTCAACCGCCTTTTACTAGTAGTAGGCCTTTGACATGGTTGTGTAATGACTGCCGTCTAAGTAATCATTATAATTATCAGTAATAAATATAATTAAATGACGGAAATAGTTTGTGCCATATTCCTACGGGAAAGTACAAATATTTGCTGCTTATATTTTGAAAGGTGAACCGGACCATAAAACTGGAAAACTTTCCCCGCGGAGAATAGGTCAAAATATGGAAAATAAATTTGGATATATATAAATTATATATTTTAACCTATGTTCCTTGGGGAAAGTTGCTCAGTTTCATGGGCTGGTTCACCTCCTGAAATATTTGCCGTATTTTTTACACCTTACACAGGGTGAAAGGTAATTCGATTCATTCTGTGAAGGGTTAGAGGGGAAAGGTAATTTTTAACATTTTTCTTATGACTTCAGACCTTGTTCTCTACAACTCTGATTGTGCCGTTTCACCCTCAGAAATTATGTATTATTCTGTGTAAAGATATTTAGTCTGGCTTTCTCTATCATTCTATTTATATATATCTGTCTGTATTTATTTATTCTGGCATCAAACTAACCTCAGCTATACCGAGAAGTAGGATAGCCCAGGAGGCGGTGTTCCAGTCCAAGATAGTGAACAGGTACACTCCGCCGCTGAAGCACATCGGGATGCCGAGAAGAAAGCACACGGTACATGTGAAAGCTGTCACCTGTCAAAATAAAATAATATGTTTTTTGAAATTGTATCTCGCATTTACGAAGTATACACAAGCAAACTCTTAAGGCTGCGTTGTGGCCATATACAGGCTGTAAGGAAAAGTACTGCGTTCCTTTCAAGGAATGAACCTGGCCAGCCCCGTGGCAGTGCCTTTATTTAAAATTTTTTATCCCGCCCGAGCTGGTTTTCTATTAGGACATTTCAATATTGTTATAAAAAAAAAGAAAATTGTGTGATACAAATTTCTTTTTTTTACAATGACGGTTCATGACGTCAATAAGTGATATGATAATACTCTCCTACATTGAATAAAGAATTTCAATTTCAATTGAACCAGCCCATGAAACTGAAAAACTATCCCCAAGAAACACCACAAAAAATAGACCTCCCATAGAAAATGTAGCAGCTGACCAAGTCTGGTTGTATGTAAGGTCTAATTTTTTTTTCATATAATGGTCTGTGTTCCTTGAGAAAAGGGCTGGTTCATCTCTTAAAAGAAACGCAGTTCTTTTCCTTACACCCTGTATAATCTTTATTGTAAGTATAAATTAACGAAGTGTTAAACTTAAAATTAAATTCATAGGCGAGCTTGTTATATTATCTATAGGAGATCTATTCCAGCCAACCTAAGGCCATGTATATATCGTAAATACACCTCAATTTTGGAATGCTTTGGTAATTTTCTTGCAATATTTACTAAATGTCCGTCAGATAGTGTAACAAGTCTGTCGAATGTATTGTGCCACGTATAACGTAAATAATAATTTCACTTTGATTACAACGATGTAAACGCGAGTACTATGTTGTGCTGGAGTATATTTTGTACGACCATACTCAAAAAATCAATTACGATCTATACACAATCAGATTCACACCCCTGCATTTTAGTTCTGTGTATTACGAAAATACTTACGCATTGGGGAGCTATTGTAATTGTGTTAAAAATACACCAATATCCAAAGAATCCTAGACGCTCTGCAAATACCAAAACAACTGCTCCATTTTATTCACCGCCCAATATTGTAAATAACACATTTATAAGTAAAAAGACAGAGCTTTTAAGTCCAGAAAAACGCTAACATTTACATACCACGCCTTTAATCCCTTGCGGGGTAGGCAAAGCGTAAACGGCCGCGAAAACGGACATTAACGCCACGTCTGCCAAATATTTGAGGGTCATTCGCATAATTGTGTATCTCCTTAATGACAGGTTGTCAGCTTATCGCCTTAAATTGCAATACACTCCCTCGAGTCCCACGGGAAAGAAATGGGGTGATGCTTTTCTAAGCCGACATCACACGGCACGGAAACCACTTACTCTCCAGTAATTCTTCCTCAAGTGCGGCCACCGGTCTACGATGGCCGTGTTGATGGCCTCTATGCCAGCGAACTGGCTGCCTAGCCCCAGGATGAACAGCATCACAAAGAACAGTATGGACCACAGCTGAGGAATCGGCATCTGCAGCAGAGCCTCGGGGTACGTAACGAAAGCGAGCCCAGGTCCTTCTCCGGCCACATCTGGACAAATCAGTGGACGAAATTACCTAATGCGAATTATTCGTATCGCCAATAGTATCGATACTTGGCTGTAGTGGCTGAATAGATGTTACAGGCGTATTGGCTGTGTTAGCAACAAATAAGAAAGTATTTAGGAATAGAGCGTTGCGGCGCTTCTTTTAACGCATGACAATATAATCAATCTCACTAACACGTAACATTTCTAACTAACTCCCTTTGCGTTTATAATTAAATCATCACGCTAATTTCTGTCGCCAAACAGAACTATGTTTTCAGGTCATATTATTTCAAAATACTTCATAAAATAATATTTAGAAACAAGAGTTTTATCTACTATATATACTACTATTCCTCTATTGTTATTTTAGATTAAATAGCAGTTAATGCACTTGACCGTATAACACACATTAAACCACTGTACGTTCCTTATAGCCTTACTTATAGAGATAGAGATCTTCCTTTGCAGCGATTGGTCGCACTTATCTGTTCCAAAGCTGTGTGATTGGTTAGGTATGCCCCCACACCCCACCCCACTCCGACACGGCAGGGCGGGGCGAGTCGGCCCGCTTGGCTTCATTGGCGATTTTTCTTTCGCAGTGAGCGGTCGCGCTCAGAAAATAATTTTTTAAATTTCGATAAAGTTTTAAATTTTAAACTTTGAAAAATTATTTTCTTACAATTTTAACGGTTTTGCACCGTTCGTTTTTTAAATAAATAAATTTAATGATTTAATTGTTCCTATTTAAATAAATTTTGAAATCAGTGTGTGTATAAACTGGGTAAGTCCTTTATATTTTATTATGCATGTGGCAAATCAAATTTCTGAAGGCGGTTTTCCGTCGGACACAACTTTGCAATTTCTTACAATTTTAATAAATTATTATTGAAATCTGTCAAGACCGTTTACGAATAAATAAATTGTTCCTGGCGATCCGAATTCTGTGAACAATATAGTTAATAATTTATGGGAATTATTTGTCAAGAATAATGATCCCAAATAAATAAGCAAAGTGTGTTAATAGAAATTTGGTTGCTATCGAAGTAATTAATTCGTTCGATTCTTTACGAACGATCAAATGAAAATCCAATAATCATAGTGCACTTCGCACAAGCTTTGAGTGGCATTATTTTAAGATTTTCAATATAAATGTTCATCCCTCGCAGGTTTTTAATCTAGTTACCTTGAACTGATAGGTAGGTATTCCTCGAGAGAAGTAATACCTTTTTTCTATTTATAGGTTACTATCCCGTCGAACTAGTTTCTACATATCCCCCGTGCACGTTTTTCATTAATGTGCCTGATTGATTTATGGATTTTCATTTGTGAATGATTATTTTATTTTTACACGTGTTTTTGTAAATTGTTATTTGGACATAAATACATTTTTATGTCGTTTACTGGAGCTAGTAATGGTATACAGATGCTCCTTTCACGTAGCAACGTGTTATTCAAGTAACGCATCAAATAGGTACGTGATCTGTAGGTATTGTTCGGATACCTTCAAAGTTCTTTAAATAAATAAGTCGAACAGCGACAATTTTTATTTTAAAAGGGGGCCGCCATGACCCTGTGAAATGCTCTTAGTAATAAGAAAGTTTACGGAAGTCCAAGTCCGTAGAACGTCTTATAAAATAGAGTAATAAGAACTCCTCAAGGATCTTTTCGTTGTACCTAGAATAAATTGCAGAAAATATATATTCTAGTTGATTGCTATGATATGAAATGGCAGCACAAGCCAAGCTACATTTCGTCGGTTTTATAAGCTACCTCTGCGCAACGCAAGGTATACCCTATTTTATAACATCATCAGGAGTTCATTAGGCCGTCAGCGCATGACGTGTCCTTAGACTCCTACATCCCCGCGCAGGGGTCGTACCTTTTGATGTCATGCAGAATGCCCTCGCTTGCACTTGCAGGGCCTGAAATTCCGTCCTCGAGCCTTTCGTATACTTGACGAATTAATAAATCGACATGCGATACAAATTCCATGCATTATAGACGGTTTAGATGCAAATATTGCCAAAAATACTAACAAGTACTAAAAAGTATTTGTGTTGTGGGTTTCGGTACGATATGCAACTCAAAGAACTGGGTCCTCGTGGAGCCAAAGTTTCGAAATATACCCACCAATATATTTTTAATACCTCTTGCAGAAAGAGTCGGCCAGCACCTTTGATAAAACGTTATTGCTTTAAGTATAGGTATTACTTTTGGTACCTACCTACCTTTTTATCAAACTTCCAAAAGTTTTGATGGCATCCGGCACATGCATGATTTGCTTTTGTCTGATCAAAGTAAAGCAGTCTTGCTTATTTGTCTTCTAACGTGACAGTGAAATGCCCTCGTTAAATTTTGTCTTATCTGAAAGTACATCGTCCGGTCCACCGCCTGCGATGAGATAAAGCAATTGTAGCGAAGGGTAGTGTGTAGCACTAGTATTGATAGTGAAGCGCGCAGGTTCGAATCCTGCATGTGGTATAAAATTAGCCAAGTTTCCATAATTTTATACCTACCTAACACGGATAAGGTTAAGTATTAAAATATATTTAAGAAATAAAAGCTTCGAAAGGTGTGTTACAGACTTGAGTACAAGGAGTTTACTGTCTGACACATGTGTTACCTCGAGCGTATTAGAAAATAGAACGCGAGGGGATTCCTAAGATGTTAATTTAAAAAATATTTTTACCTTGCACGCGTTCATAAGGTCCCCCTCTTTTAGTTCCATGAGCTTACGCTTTCAAATAACGATAGCTAGATTCCACTGAGAATTTGCAAAATAGGCTATCTGTAGGCAAAATTTACCTACTTAAATGTTTGAAAAATGTTTCAAATATAACATCCTAGCCCGAAAAAGTCTTGGCTATTAGAAAGTACAGGGAACAATATTCCTACGTAAGTATGAACTTTATCTACTCGGAATAAAGTTCAAAGTTAGAGAGCTGTCTAACGTTTTACAATGATTCTTAAGCAGAAGACATATTTGTCGTAGATTCACCGCATTCAGTCCCATCCTAGTAACCGTTACTGCCGAGTCTAAATTCTCGCAGGTTAAGGAAAATTTATAGACGGTTTAAGTCTGAAACAGTTTTCCTTTATGATCATTTCAATGGCCTACCGAGGCCACGCAGTAAGAAAATGAGAAACATATTGATTTATTAGGTAACTGTGAAAACGACTGAATTTATAAATTATTCCCTTGCTCACTGTCCTCAGTAGCAATAATTCACTTCTATTTCCTTGCTATCACAGACCTCGTAGTGCTAACGCATTTCTGAGGGAGATCCTTCACGCTTGTCATTTGTTTACTTCTTTGAACTATGATCAAAAAGTGGCGTAAGAGTACCTACGTTAAATACTCGCTATGATTCTGGCATCAATCACGGAAGGGAATGTGTACAATCTAAGCTCTCTAAGTGCAGAGTTGTCCTAAAATAGTCCTACGTTTTTCTTAGCAACATGGAAACAGACAAATGTGGGGAGAGAAAACGGCCTTTTTGTAATGGCCTCATCTCAAAATGGATAAGTAAATAATGAAGACCTACCCATTTAATAGATCTCACACCGAAACTATAATAATTTTTACTTTTTAATTCATCGTGCATTGAGTGTACGGAGTAAATTTCGTGAGGTGGAGATGTATGTAGGTAATTTACTTATTCCAGCATGTTGCAACTTGGGAGCTAGGTACACCCTGTTGTTAATTCTGCTATATCAAGCTGTATAACATCAAAACTAGTGGAAGGTTGTCTAGCTGCTAAGGCGAGTGATGTAATATATACCTATTTGGTATATGCCCAATTTTGTGTTACCTACTCGAGTGCCTTGATCTTGAACATGATATTTTCTTCAGGTGCGTTTATATTGCCCGAAATATTATGAATGAAATGCATATTACGTAATTTGTATAACAACCTCCACTAGAGATGAAAAGTTCATGATATATTTTTCAGGTGCTGCTTTCATATTACCTGAAATGTTATGAATGAAATGCATATGGCGTAATATGTATAACAACCTCCTCTAGAGATGAAAAGTTTAAGAGCGATAGTGGCAAATAGCAATAATGCGACACTGTCCCAGACGATATTAAGTTTTTATTTCCTCAAGTGTAGTCATGCTTACTACACCTACTTTTTCGATAATGAATGAAAGCTTTTGGGCAAGTAAACAACAAGTACCCACAGTCTATGTGGGTATTTTAAATAAATATACAAAAGGTTACAATCAGAGGGTACTTTTGCTAATTGATATTTGTGTAAGTGCCCTGTCTGCCTTGTGCCCTGTTTGGGTTTGAAACACGAGTATCTACTCCTGTGTATAACATTGTTAGATGGTTGTTAGAAACGTACGATAGTGAACATAATTGCCTATCGTAAGACTTCAGCCTAAAATAATAATACCGTTGTTCCAATATATTTGCTCTGAATGTCGAGCACAAGACGTTGTTAAAAAATGCTTGAATGTACCTACGTACTAGGCAAATAGTTTGCCTATCAAGTAAGATATTTTCAGAATAGATACCTAGCGAGAATTATATTGGGAACTACCTACTACGTTCAATAGCTAGTATATTTTACCAACGGTGATCATAATGATATATAATATTTGTACGGTGACCCACGTAAGATCTAGGCTTCCACAATTAATTTGCAATGTTGCAATGTTTGTACTGTCTAATAGACAATAACGTCGTTTACCGACGTACCTTCGGATTAAATTTTCTCCGTAGGTAAGCGGTTAACAAAATGATAAAATTCTTATAATTTAAACTTTAGCTCATATTCTTTTATAGCTAGCTCGTTTTTGATTGTACATAAAATTAAAGCAAATTTGTGCCCTTTTCAAGTTTTAAACAGAGATCTGGGCTTTGCATGGGACGGTCAGAGGTAGTTATGGCAGAAAACAATTTCAATAATCGCCTCTTTTATTATATCAAGTTTAGGTAGATTTACCAAGATATTAATTAACTATATTATTATATACAATATAGTTTATTCAGAGGCCCGAGTGATGTTTTAAATAAAGCTTGACCGTTACTCCGACAAAGGAAACAAGGTTAGTTATTGATCATTATGTATTATAGCAAATATTATTAAGGCAAGCCCAAATGAATCATATTTAAAAAATCATATGAAGGTATGATTTGATAACAAATTTATATGCCTTTTATTCTCCTGGGAAACTAGGTAGTTGTTTGGCCAGGTTTTTTGATTTACCTGCTTAAGCCCGTTTAGGTCAATGCATATCTTAAACAGTAGTGTTGACCTTATAGTAGGGAAATTTAAGCTACTTATTACATTACCTATAGCTTGAGTGATCAAGCACAATTACAATATGTAAGCTATGTTTTTCTGTGTAAAAGAGCTATTTATTTACTATGTAAGTAAATAGATATTTAAAAGGTTTTATAAAAACGACCTGCAATGCGTATTTACCTCTAACTAAAGGTACAATATTTTTATATTTTACTATTTTGGCTATTGGGTTTTTCAAATTTTTTTTTTTTTTGAAATTTTCTGTTTACTGTTCGGAAACTTTCAGATGAATTTCCGCGTACTTTCTATCTTATCAAAACGTATTGAGACTTACATAATGAATAACTATATTATGTGCATTTTTTATTAAATACGAGGTAAAGTTTTTCAAAGACATTATAAATGGCATGTTACAAATGCATCATTTTCATCATTCTATTATGCTTACCTAGAATGCCATAATATAGTACAAGAGGTTTTTTTTTTTTTTTTTTTTTTTTTTATTTAACCCTAGAGTGGGCGCGTCGTTCGGTAAAACGTGAGTGGGCGCGTGTAGAGCATTTTGCCGCCCGTACTAAAAGTCCGTTTTTTTTCGAAAATAATGTGTTTTTTGTATATGTTTTGTATTTACAGGTTACAATAAAACATAAACTTTGAAAAAATAAAATATATATTTTAATTAAGTTTAAATTTAAGGCACTAGGACTTATAATCAACTTTGGCAATAATTAACGGTATTTTTGGAACATAGATTATCTTAATCAACAAAAATCATAAATATTCTAAAAATATAACAAATCTTACATAGTTTCAAGATCAACATCATATGTTTGAGCAAAACAATCTTCACACATAAACATGCTATGTTCATTGCACAGTAATTTTGAGCATACATTACACCCTTTTCTGGTTCTTCTATTTAGCAATAGCCCAATCAAAGCTTCTATCTTAGTTATATCTGTTTACTGATATATTACATATTTTTTGTGAAATAGATAGTACATCCGCACCCAAACTCTCCACAGACTGTTCCGTATCTGTATTATGAGCACTGTGTTCACTTTCTCTGTCATTTTTTGTTATATCCTGTTCCAAACTCTGTAAATCTGCTTCTTCAAAATCACCATCGTTTTCCTCTAACCAAGATATTATTTTGGCGTCTTGTTTCTTCGTTTTTGATACCCTAAAATATAAAAAATAATTTTAACAACAGTAAATATATGACAGTGTACTAGGAAAACTAATAAAGTAAAATAATATAACATAAAACAATTACAAAATAGATAGAAAAATACTTACGTAAATAGGCGCGCGGTGAGCAATTTGCCGCCTCGCGACGCACCCTGTTGACAACTTGTTCGTCCTGCGGCTGCCAGTGCACTGATCCTGCGGAATTTTACAACACAGGGAAGGGAAGCGTAGGGAGGCAGCTACTCAAAAGCTTGACCTTGACAAGTGCATAGTTCTAAAAATATTGAACAAAAACTACCAACGGCGGCAAAATGCTCATAGCGCGCCCACTCTAGGGTTAATTTAATTACATTTTCATTATAATTTATTATATTTTATCGTCATTTAAGGGTGAGTTTATGATATTACAGTATTTTTTAATAAATACAATATAAATAAATTTTCAGTATAGTGGATCAAAATCATTATTGTTGATAAAGAAATTCATTTTTCTTTTTTAAAGAATAATAATACCTGTTTCTATTTATAGTTTTTCACATTGGCGATAGCTCCCACTCCTCCAGGCGATATCAAACATGTCTCTATAAGTAAGGCTATAAGGAACGTACAGTGGTTTAATGACAGCATTTTACCTACCAATAAAATGCTTATTAAACTACTTACCTTCCTTATAGCCTTAAATTTTTAATTCTGCCTGGTGTATTTTGTAGTAATAATATTCTAATTAGAATATTATTATGAGACGCAATGAAGCCAAGCGGGCCGACTCGCCCCGCCCTGCCGTGTCGGAGTGGGGTGGGGTGTGGGGGCATACCTAACCAATCACACAGCTTTGGAACAGATAAGTGCGACCAATCGCTGCAAAGGAAGATCTCTATCTCTATAAGTAAGGCTATAAGGAAGGTAAGTAGTTTAATAAGCATTTTATTGGTAGGTAAAATGCTGTCATTATCTCAAGAACCCCTTACAGCTCATGTTTCTTAGATAGTGCAGTATCTGGGTCACTTTCACTTGCAATACTCAGGAGAATTTAAGAATATTAGCTTGTGTGAGATACAAAACAGTATCAGCACTTAAAACATATTTAAAGTCCGTATTTTTTTATGTATGGTGTACTTACATGTATGTTCTTAAACTATCTACAATCGACTACAATATTACCTACAGCTACAACTACTACAAGCGCCACAACAGTCCACTGCTGGACATGATCCTTCCCCTATTAGAGGGGTATTTGCCGTACTCACCACATTGGGCAGATGGATTGGCGAACGCAGTGCAAGGTGTTGTATTTAAAAAAAAACTCCTGGGCTACCCCTTGAATATTTTTAGAGATCTTTTGTATCACTAATATTCAGTGAAAGGCCTCAATTCGAGAAATAAATTCTCTAAACATACCTACTTAAAATTACCACTACTAATAACAATTTTCGTCACATAGGTTAAAAAACGGATAGGAGATATCTAAGTCCTGTCATGTTTAAAAAAAGTCAATGGAATCTTCCTCATTTCTAGTAAATTTAGTCACCATTGTTAACATTTTCGCCCCAATTTGACAGATAATGCGTATTTTCCGTCAGATATTAATAAATGTCATGACTTTGATATCTTCTATCAAAGAATACTATACTCACTGGCGTGGAGATCTTCTATCAAAGAATACTATACTCACTGGCGTGGAGTGAGTATAGTATTCTTCTATCCTTTTTTAAAACCTATTAGACAGAAAGTGCCCTAATTTAAGGAATTTATATCCCTAATTGAGACCATAGTCAATTTAGTCGCAATTGTTTTCAACGCCACCTTATTTTAACAGATGACGCGTATTTTGCGTCAAATCATAAGACTTGACATGACTTAGAGATCTTTGTAAATCTTTTGACGGCAGATGACAGAGGTAATTTCACGGTAATTTAAGAGATTTTTTTCCCGCATTACGGGCATTGTCAACCAACCTACAGAATCATGTTTGCAAAAGCCCATAAAACAGGCAAATTCCACTATCAGAAACACGGGGTCGATTCATTTCGCGGCTAAAGAATAATATCATCATGTTTGGCAACTGAAGTTTAATATCGCCGTTATCGCACTATATGTTGAATTATAGTTGTTTGTTATGGTGTCCATATTAGCAATAAAACTGGCCTTATCTGCACTGAAACACGTGAGTAAACACGAGACTTTGGTCGCTAGTGAAAGCAGGTTTTCACCTTTTTCGTTACGTATATTTATTTAATCGGATTTTCTGTAGTTTCAGAATGTCGTTATTTTATAAAAACAACCAGAAGCCTATTGGCGTAGTTCTATTCTGTAAGTATAAATATAAATGCTTTTGCCTCTAGTATGTTCCTCTAGGCCCTCCAGGCCGATTAGAAGATTGGACATAAAGCGAGTTGACGTGACACACTTACCGCTTACAGATACACCCATCGTTAGCGCTTGGAAGCCGAGCACGGAAAAGATGGCGAACCCGGCGTAGATAGACGTGCCGAAATTGGCCAGACTGACGAAAACCGCGTCGAAATGACAGTTATTTTTAAAGTTGCTGTACGATGCAAGTGTGACGAGGGACCCGCAGGCCACACCGAACGAGTAGAATATCTGTGTAGAAAAATATATTTTTGTAACATTTGCTTGATTTACTCCTCCGTTGCATTACGGATTACTCCCAAAATGTCTGATGACGGTACGACATTTAGATTACATTTCAAAATGAATCAGTATCATAATGCCTGTACTAGAAGTATTTATCGGGAAGTAAATAAGGAGAGATAAAAAAACTGCCCCAGTGTGAATAGGTCTCGCCCATCGAGGGTTACGTAACATGCATATCAAGCCTTTTAATTTGATACCCCACTTGAACTACTAGCATTAGTCAAAGAATGTTGTTTTCTTTCGGCTACCTAAAAAAACCATATTGTTTCATTTCGAATGTTGTACAACTACGAGCGGCTGTAAATCTGAATATATATGGTTTTGATTTCAACTCGATATATTTAAGCTTTCCCGAGATGAACGTTTGTAACAGACGGACGGTCAACAAAGTAATCCAATAAAAGTTCCGTTTTGTCCTTTTGAGGTACGGACCCCAAAAATGCATCCACACTATCGTAAATCAAACAATGAACCCACAGAATGTAATCAGCGCACGGGAACCGCAAATCGATAAGTCCGTTTTAATTATGTTGCTTTGTCTACCTAAACACGCTTCAGTTCATACTAGTTAAATATAACAAAACAGGTACTTATACCTAACAGAAAAACTTTCGTAATTTAAATACAATGTGATTAGCTACAGGAATAAATAAGCTCCTAAGTCATAAGTTTTTTTTATTTAAAGTATGTAGTTGACAGGAACTTACCTGAGAAGCAGCATCACCCCAGACTTTTGGCTGTAGAAGTACGTCCCAGTCAGGTTGCAGGTAAAATTTTACACCATCTAATGCACCGTCTAATGTTGCACCACGAATCAGCAGGGCTGTCAACATCACGTAAGGAAATAGGGCTGTGAAGTATACCACCTTTCCAGCGGATTGCACACCCTAAAAAATTAATACATTGGTTTGAAAAATTATCTATTCATAAGGAGTTAAATACCAAAGTTCAAAACACTTCCCGTGTTAGGTATACAAAATTCAGCAAATTTTCTAAAAAATAGATAGTCTATTTTTTAGAAAACTTGCTAAATTTTCTATTCTTCTCTCTCTTTTCGTGTGGGACACCGAGTGTGTGACCAAAGTGTGTGAAAACCCTGGTGTCTGAGTTTTTCAACCGCCTACTACCACTAGTAGGCCTCCGACATGGTTGTGTTACGACCGCCGTCTAAGTAATCATAGACAGCAACCGGGACCGACGGCTTCACGTGCCATTTCTTTTCGGACAATTAGTTGGTTCACCCTGCAATTTCCTAACCAGACTGAGAACAAATTCACAAAGTGATAAATATCAACTTTGTGAGTGTCCCACCGAGAATCGAACCCGGAAGCCTTGCGTCGCAGGCAGTCGCACTACCACTGCGCCAGAACCGAATTAATACTGACTATGTGAATGATCTAATTACCTTAATAACACAGAAGAAAGCCAAAAGCCATGACAGGAACAGAGTCCCGACCAAGTGCCACTGGAGAGATCCCCAGTTCTCCCACGTGGCGTCTCCTCGACCTAGCACTCTTTCACTACAAAGAACAAACAATAATTGAATGAGATTGTAAGATGTACTATGGTTTATTTTGCATTTACAGTGCTATATTATTTTCGTGAAATCATCATCATTAGGCCTTAAACATCTTGACAGATCTAAACAGTGTTACTGTATGAGTGGCATCGCCGCTCGTGGCTAAAAAGACCTATCCTGGAGCCGCATTTGCGTTTGCAACTGTGGCATTCGTCTCGAGCGTCGGGAACAGAATCTTCCCGGTTATGCATCTGTGCCCGTTTCTGAGCAAGGCTCTGGAACCAGGCATCATCGTGTGTGTCGCGACCCTCGGTGAAATAAGATATTGAAAAAATGCTAGCGTCGGCCGGGGATCGATCCCGGGAGAACCATCCCACTGCTCTGCCACTGAGCTACCGGCGCCTCGACCGAACAGCGCGGCGGTGGGACGGTACTTCCACAGGTTCCGGGTTCCATCCCCAGTTTTTGTATTAAATTTATTATTTTTATTTATGAAGATAGAAAGATTTTTAAATTTCTATGGTTAGTTATGCGTTGTGTTAGTGTGTTAGTGTAAACAAAGCTAAACATCTTTCTATCTTATTCAATCAAAATGGACTTTCCAAAGTAACTGATACTATTAGTCAACAAATAGTTATGTTACACTCATAATTTTATTCATAGCATCATCATGTCATGATAGAGAGTGATTGATAAGATAATCTTCGATAACTTAGGCGGAAATAAGTTTATATATGTTATGGCTAACACCCGAAGTGCGGCTACACCTAGTTTTAGCCGGTTAGAACTAGGTGTAGTCACTTACTCTTGGTTAAACCTAGTACGAGCCGATTGTTTTCGGGTGAAACTAGGTCTAGCCTTTATCATGCCGGCTACAACTAGGTTCGGCCAATCCCTGTTAGATAAAACTAAGACACGCGCTGCTGCTGCAGACACAGTGAGTCACACTCGCTAGTAGAAAAGCAGCACCTGTCACTCACAACCTGCAGAGGCGCGTGCCTCGCTATGCCCTCCACCCCGCGCCGCCGCTGCAGATGCTGAGAGTAATGAGTGTGACGCGAGGCGAAAGGTTTGGCGGGACACGCATCTAAGTTTTATCCAACAGGGATTGTCTGGACCTAGTTCTAGCCGGAATGATATCGGATAGACCTAGTTTTATCCAACAGGGAATGGCCGAACCTAATTGTAGCCGGCATGATAAAGGCTAGACCTAGTTTTACCCGAAAATAATGGACTCGTACTAGGTTTAAGTTACTACACCTAGTTCTAACCGACTAAAACTAGGTGTAGCTGCGCTTCGAGTTTTTTCCGTAACATATACATACTTAAATAAGAAGCAGTTATTTTATAGCACAAATTCATCGGACACAAATCATAATTTGTTGATTTCTACATTATTAACAGAAGTAAAGTCTGCATCATCGAGTGTTTAGTTAATTTAAATTTGATTGATAAGGTAAAATTATCTATAAAATTGCATCTTTTTTATCACACAAAACTGGCACCCCTTCACCACCCCCGCTACCCCCGTTTTGATCTTTAGGTCAAGAAGTACGTTCAGACCAATTTTCAGCTTTCTAGCTCGATGTGAAAAGCTGTGGACGCTAGGTTCCCCTGTAAATATTTTATCTCCACGGAGAAACGGTTCACAGCGAGTGAAACCGCTAGGTTAGCCACTAGTATTTGATAAACTGAGTCATGACATGATAATAAGAAGCATATACAATGTCATATATTTCAGATAAAATATAATGTTGTATTAGGTATGCAATCAGTACACTTCATGATGGATAAAATGTTGATACTGACTACGTGGACATGAGGAGATTATATTTTAGCCTAATTAAGATTGGCTTATTGATAATTAAAGCCGACTATCACAACACCTACCTACTTCATAAAAATATTTATTATGGATACTCAATTTTTGTTACACACTTCAAGCTCTTTATATGTTCCTACGAACTTTGTAACTGGTTATTAAATAAATACCAAAATGTGACTATAGTATTCTTCAACTAGTTGATAATTTGTAGGCTATCAAAAGCCCTGCCTGTAACAAACCTTTTGCCTAAGTCTAGCATCAAGCAAATTGAGTTATTTGTTGTGCAGTACTGATACCTTAAAGGTAACAAACCTTTTGTATAGGTGAGGATTGCATCATCCACAAAATAAAAAAGCACAAATAAATAAAAACGCTTACTTGTAGTACTCTTCAGATGCAAGTACCCTGGTAACATTTTTGTACCATGGGATAACAGTAGAATTGCCTTCGACCCAGCAGTGTGTCCCGTTGTAAGGCTGGAAACCAGTTATTGTACAAATTTCCCCAATCGTGGTACAATTTCTTCGGAAATATGTCAGATCTGAAGCCTGTCCTGTGTTATTCACTCGACAAGCACTGTCGTATGACCCGCTGTAACAAACTGCATCGTATTTTCGTCTCGTCATAAGGTTCTTATAATAACATTAAAACATAAAATTTCGGTTGTTACTATAAATTAACATTCATTTAATAGTTGGTGATATGCATTCCTAACTCTCCAAATGCTATTTTTATTTTAGTATCTAAACTTATATGAAATTTCGGCCATTGAGTGATACCGCTTAGATTTGAAAAAATTATACTCACCGTCGGTGTTGAATTCATTGTCACAAGACCCCCAATCAAGGTTGCCAGCAATGGAGACTATAGTATAGAACAGGGTCCAGGCAACTATAATCATGTAGTAGACGGATATGAGACTGATGACCACTAGGGTACAGTAACCGAGGCCACTAAAGAACGGTGATATAGAACTGAAAGCCTTTAGGGGTCCAAGTCCGGTGTACTGTCCAATGTACAGTTCCAAGTAGAAGATCGGCAATCCAATGAAAACCAGCATTATAAAGAAGGGGATGAGGAACGCACCTGATGATAAAAACATTATAGATAAAATGTGATTCAGTGTGGAACTAAACAATAATAATAGATAAAAATTCTGATGTTTACAAAAAGTATAAAGTTAATCAACCTATTAAAAGGCATATTTGCAATCAAATCAATAGCCATTTTCAATTATTGCTTTAGATACATTGGCAATGTTTGTTATTTACATAATATGTAACTATTATAATAATATGTTGACACATACCTCCGCCATTTCTATATGCAAGATAAGGAAACCGCCATACGTTGCCAAGACCAACAGCGTAGCCAAGACAAGCCAAAATGAACTCTATGGGGTGACCCCACTTTGCTCTATCAGCAGCAGCAGCAGTGGGCTCCTGAAAGCAAGTTAAATTGCAAACATGTATGACACATACAGGTTTTAACCCTAAACAAAATTCTTTACTCATTTTTCTGTCTCGAACGTGTTTTCCTATAAGTAAAAAAACAAGTAAGGGTGAAACAGCGGGGCGGATAGACCTAACTTTAAATAAATGCAGAAATTTAACAAACTGTATCAAAAGAACAAAGCTTTTGGAGTAAATTAAAACCACAATGCCTTTTCCGGACAACTACGAAAATTCTGCAAAATAATTACTGCAGGAAGAGCACTAAAACTTAATCCCTTCAAACAAGAGAATAATCGTTCCCATTTAAATGTAAATTTGTGCTGACAGAGTTCAATGGCGAAGGTAAGTTTAAGTTTTCCTTCGATTCCTCTATTCAAATGATATTACACAGAACTTCGAACTTCAACTTCAACTACAAGAGATTTAACAAGCCAAGTTCGTAATAACGCACGTGGAAAGCGAATTCACAAAAGGTTTACAGTTTGAGAAAGCGGTATTACCAAAGAACTACTTAAGAACTTAATTAATATTGCGCGTGGGTGTTCGCTGGGTCATACTTTTACTAAACCATCATCTTATGTTATTATTTTTACCCGTAGATATAGTATATGATTGTGCCCAATCTAAATCAAAGGAATGGATGAGATTGTAATAAAACGTAAAATTTTGACAGCCAGTACCTGCTAAGAAAAATGTTTTTCCGATGGAATGAAAAAATTTTGTCTTAGAAAGAATTTAAAATATTTCACTGTACAATTTAGCAAAATATATTGGGTGAAATTTTACTAGTGACCGATACTGAATACAGAGCACGGGCTGGTGATAAAGAACAACTTTCCCCAAGGAAGAAAAAGGAAATATGACAAAATTTTTGATTTTCCCTAGTAAACCAAATCAGCTGATCGGCAATTCTGTATGGGTGTTCCAATTTTTTTTTCATATTTTGACTGATATATTCTTTAAAGAAAGTTATTCCTGATAGTAGTAAAATTTCTCCCTACATAAATCTAATCCATACGTCCAGCATTGAATTGTGAAAGGCTGATGTATGTATGTTTAAATCTAATTCTTCAAATCACTTGAACACCTAGTATTATACGCTCAAGCCATCCGTTACACTGACAAACAAAAATAAAGCCACCTTGTTTGCTTCCTTCGTAGCATAGTCTGCGGCAACCATTTTAGCACTTGACACTGCACGAATCAATACTGAACTATTATTTATTTTTGCCAAAATGCCGCATACGCACTAGAGCGCGTATTCGCGTGCGCACTGTTGGAAGAAGCATACGGTCTAAGGAGGACGTATAGTCCGTATATCGATAGGCACTGAAACGAAATATCCGCCGAAATCGAGGCTTATACCTAATCAGCTACTACATAAGATAAAATGCGATAAACTTGTTGGTATTAGTATACAGAAATGAGCTAAACTGTGTGTCTGTTCTCAGAACTACACTGAAATGTATGATATCACTTATGATAATAAATAAAATTTGTAAATATTATACATTGTGTTGTGATGTATACTTAAGTGATAGATAGTGCAGATCATGAATGGATCCAATAGGTGCAGTAAAAGTGGATAATACAGTTAACACTGGAGGCTTCACCCGCTTCTAACCGTTTTTCCGTGAAAATAAAGGCATTTCTAAATGTTCCAGCTCTGGTTGCAAGTCAATGTCCATTACGATAATTAATAAGCTGTTTTTGAAGCAGTATTTCTTAAACCAGAGTAAATTTACATCGGTTGTCGACCCATTCCAAATAAAAACGGCACTTTGCATCTCTATAAATAAGCTGATTCATACGAATTCGACATATCAATTCTCGGTTCTCAAGTATCAACAGAAACGGCCTATCATGCTGAACAACTTTAGCTGCAGAATCATTCAATATTTGTCCGCAAAAGTGGTTAAGTCATGCTGATGACTTTATCTACAGAACCATTTTAATATCTTTTACGTTTAACTGGGCTCCTGGTGTTCCACATAAGTACTCCAGCCAGACCCTCGATGTATATCTGCCAATAAAAGAAGCCCATCATTTACGAATATCTTATAGTTTAGCCTCTCTCTAATAGAAACCATTTACGTATCTCTTACAGTTTAGCAGGACTACATCATAGTGGTCTACATCAGGTACTCCAAACCCTCGAGTGCCGACAAAAACTCGTATATGTCCTTTCTTAACGTATCATCCTTGTTTATTAAGACACTTTGTAGACCATGGTATTAACGTATCACGTACTCGAAATACGTGCAGTTACTTCAAAATACTCGAAACCGGCGCAGTGATACATATCGTCTGATTAACTTTTATTCCCGTGGGCGTGGGTCGTTTAATAAGTAGCCTTTGTTTTTTGCTAATGTATGTAAAGAAAGAAGGTTTTCTTTAATTTGATATTTAGTCTGTACTGATAGATGACAGGTTAGGTTTGTGGTTATAATGAGGGAAATGGCAGATTGTTGTGTGTGATATATTTTATTTTCGAAAGAACTTAAATAAGTGGAAAATAAACTTTAAATGTCGTTTCTCGTTTTTCAGAAGCAACACATTTTGGTTTACTTATCCTAAAATAAAGAGAAACCTACAGTCTTATAAAACGACATTTTGTTTATTGAATTATCGGATTTTGAAGAAGACTATGGATCAACTACGATTTGAATTTAAAATACTGCCGGCGAGTGATGGCAAAGCAAATGTCTATTGCATAACCTCAATCGCAACAAAAGATGAAAGAATATTTGCTATACCAGAAGAACTACAACCTGCCGGTCTACATCAAGAGTTGATAAAGACAACTGCGTACAATAAAGTCAAAAATAGCATTAAAAAACGTCACCAGTCACTGAAACAGAAGAAATTGGAATACTCCTAACCGACCAGTATCCAGGAATAAATTCTAAAGAATTCAAGAAACTCCTTAGCGAAAAAAAAATAACAATGATATTTACTGCCGTAAATGCTCCATTTTCGAATGGCCTCAATGAAAGATTGAATCAGACCTTAGTGAACAAAATACGATGTAAAATTAATGGATATGGAAAGAAAAAAGCATGGACTACAATAGCACATGAATGTGTAGAAAAATACAACCGGACTATTCATTCTATAACAGGATACACACCATGTTATTTGTTATATGGTACAGATTTTACTGTTTTGCCAAATGAGCTACGACAAGAATCTACACATGGTGAATGGATGAAAGCTAAAGAAATTGCCCTGAATAATACCTTGAAATCACATAAATACAACAAAATATGCTATGATAAAAACAGAAAGAATAAAGAATTTAACGTTGGAGATATGGTTTATGTCGAAAATGGAAACAAACTAAATAGAAAGAAACTAGACGAACTAAGAATTGGACCATATAAGATTGTAGAAAAAAAATCAAATACAATATATGAGATAGATGTAGGACACAGGAAAACAGAGTCTAACCTGTTCCATATTTCAAAACTAATCCCTTATTTGAGAGGTGAGAAAGAGGAAGAAAAAAATGAAGAAAAACTGGAAGAGACTGAAGAGACTTGAAGAGAAAATTCAAGGGTGAATTTTCTTCCCCAGGGGGGGAGATGTAAAGAAAGAAGGTTTTCTTTAATTTGATATTTAGTCTGTACTGATAGATGACAGGTTAGGTTTGTGGTTATAATGAGGGAAATGGCAGATTGTTGTGTGTGATATATTTTATTTTCGAAAGAACTTAAATAAGTGGAAAATAAACTTTAAATGTCGTTTCTCGTTTTTCAGAAGCAACACATTTTGGTTTACTTATCCTAAAATAAAGAGAAACCTACAGTCTTATATGTATTATCTATGTTTAGCCTTTCACCAAAATTGGTTTAGTGGTTTAGGCCTGAAAGCGTAGCAAGCAGAGAGCCAGAGTTACTTTTGAAATTATAATTTTAGTATGGATAATAGTAGGCATCAATTTTACATTTTGTGAACGAAACTACGTGGCATAAGTTGTTTTCGACATTTATTTAATTGATTCTCTTATCAGCAGTATCTAATGTTTTATCCGTAGATAAACCTCACATACCTTTACATGAACCTACCAACACATACTAATGATGCTATGACGATGTGCAATACATTATTATTAAGCCCGTTTATCTTATCACTGTCTAAATCTCGGCACTTCGAACAATTCGAAGAAAATTGAGAAATTCGGTAGTTTTTTAGGGTTCCTTACCTCAAAAGGAAAAAACGGAACCCTTGTAGGACCACTTTGTTGGCCGTCCTAAGGCAATCACAATTCATAGAACTATAAAATAAATATCTATAAAATGTGTCTTAAGGAGGTCGAAAATGAACAAACTGTTATAATCAGGACAACATTTTAAAGCGGCCGTGTGATGCTGGCTTAGAATAGCATTACCCCATTTCTTTCCCTTGGGAGTCGTAAGAGGCGACTAAGGGACTCAAGGGTGTGTATTGCAATTTCAGGCAAAGGGCTGACAACCTGTCACTATGGCGATAAGTGCACAATTTTCCGAATGACCCTCAAATAATTGTGTCAGACGTGGAAAAATTACGGTTTTATGCTGCTATTCGCACTCTGCCTATCCCGCAAGGGATAAAAGGCGTGTTATGTGTATGTATGTATGACGTGTATGTAATATTTCAAAATTGTAGTTTAATTGAGGTACCATATGAATAATGTGCATGTAACGGAACCCTCGGTGGCCGAGTCCGACACGCACTTGGCCGTTTTTTACCCTATTCATAATTCCTTTGATCGAGATCAAAATCTAATTAACCACCTAGTAACAACTAACTCACGTTGCTAAGGCTTTTTTAAGAGAAGTCTTCACTCGCCTGATCAAGGCAACTGGTGACCATTTTGCGCAGATAGTTGGTTTGGCTATGCAACGGGGAAATGCTGTCAGTATCCTGGGCATCCCACAGGCACGTGACAAAATAATGACTGATTGTAGAATGAAAGCCACGATTATTCCGGCTTTTGGTCAAAGACCTAGGAATTCGGCTGAATTCCTAATTCTACTGTATTACTGCGACATATAAAATGACAATATATCATGTGGATTCGTGTTTTCCTCACGCAAAAATCGAAGCTTTAAGTATAACAGCATGGATTTAAGTTTCTTTATTTTTACACTAATACGTACCTACCAGATTATAACCTTATTTAAATATTTTTCATTTCAAAAATAATAATCTACAGCGAGTCGCCGCTCAGCAGTTGTCTCGTAAGGTTGCCTACGCTTTGACTAGCGCAATACGAGTATAATGTGATCTCCACATATTAACTTATTCTTATATTCCTCTGCCCAGCTTGATGCTTTGGGAAATAGGAAGCATTACTTTCACTATTTTCTCGAAACCAAAATAGAAGAAACGTTTTTCAGTGTGAACATAAACTGTATTGTTTCCTATTAGAATACCAACATTGGCCTCAATTAGGGAAATAAATTCTTTGAACTTACCTTCAATTAGCGCTGATATTTTCCGTCAAATAAAATAAGAGTAGGGTTAGAAATATCCAATTCCTGTCATGTTTAAAAATTACAATGGGTTCTTCGCCATTTCTAGTCAACTTAGTCGCCATTGTTTTCATATTTTGGACAAATAACACGTATTTTCGTCAAATTATAAGACGTGACATTCATGACTTAGATATCTCTATTCTTTATTTATTATCTTTTTCTAAACCTATTCGACGGTAAGTGACAGCGCTAATTAAAAGTAAGTTTAAGAAAGTTATTTCCCGAATTGAGGCAATTCTAAATAAGCCATTGAACTAACGTGAATCAGGAAATGGTGTGCTACCCCCTGGCTATAACAAAAAGAAACTCATTCATTAAATAAATAACATCCGGTACAGTGTGTGTCACATAACCATAGAAAAGGTTCTGTACAATTATATATTTTGTATACAACAATTTTTTGAATAAAATACATTCATTTATAACCGAAATCAGTTTAGACTGACATGTACCGTCCAGCCATACAAAACACCAGACAAAAACAACTTCATACTTACTTGAAAATATAAAGCGAAATTTTAATAGTGGCCGATAGCGAAAACTCAAAACAGTTGATAAGGACTTTCTCAAAAAACAAATTGGTCGAAATGTGATTCTTTTTACAAAGGTTACTAAATGAATTTTTGTTTATAATTCGTGAGCGTTATAGGCGTCCCGCGCGCCGCCATCTCCCTTATATTTGTGGTAATAAAACCCTGACTACGGAATTCTAAAATATAGGGCTGATGTGAAAGAGCTCTCATTATGCAAATGAAGATATCTTTTATCCAGTCCTATTAGCCGTTTGTGCAAGGAATTATTTGCAAATTGTTAACAAGATCTCCTTCAATTTGTCAGCGGTATCGTCTTCTACATTGAGCCGTTCATAGACGTCGATTCGAGTTTTTCTAAACTTATTAAATTTAGAGTTGGTTATCAATGCCATCTTAAATTTGTCAGCACTTTTATTAGCACGATACCAATTTATGAGTTTGTGTAGATACCCAGATGTGATTGTTATTGTTTCTGAGCAGGTAAGCAGATTATGCTTTCATACCCTATATGCCCCGAGGCAGTGCCTTTGTTTTTATTTTTTATTTTATATCCCGCCAGAGCCGGTATTCTATTAAGACAATACAAAATTGTATTTAAAAAAATGAAATATTTTTTTACAATTCATGACGTCAATAAGTGATATTACTAAATGATACTATCCTACATTGAATAAAGTAATTTCAGTTTAATTTTCATAATAGTTATGCTACGGCACGGGACGTTTTATAGATAGTTTTTTTTAATTACATACTTTTTTTGCAATTTTTTAAGACCTTTCGTGCTACATTTGGTGTGAACCTGGCATATGGAAAATAAACTACGAGCAATGTAATTTTTTTATGTAGATATGAGACTGATTGTATTAAATTCCAAAACGATTTACACAGGCTTACCGACTGTTGCTCTAAAAACAAACTTTAAAACATCTACTAGTTATTAGACCAACTCTAAAGAATCGGTGCTGTCCACTTACAATCTAGACGCACTATGTTAAATGTAATATGAATAAGTAATACAAGTTACGTCGTTTATAATGTTCCTTCCCGTTCATCTTTACCCTGTTAAATATTTTTTACCATTCGCTATTAAACCAATGCTAGATTGCGTTTCCCAATGCGCCGGATTATTTCTGCTTACAATTATAAATTCTCGCACCTTGATTCATATGCACTTAGTTGTAGTAGTTTTAAGAAAACACGACCTTGTTCCACCAGCTCCCTTCTACCATCGGACATCCAGATGCACCGCCGGATACCATCCATACCTGGTTGCCATTCCACCAATTTGGACTAAGCGCTTCCAGTCATCATTTATAATGCGCACTGCTAAAGAGTGGAACTCACTACCTGCGTCTGTGTTTCCAAACACATACAACCCTAATATCTTCAAAGTAAGAGTGAACAGACTTCTTCTGGGTGAGCTCGCTCCATCTTAGACTCTGTCTCTGTCCTATGACCTAGACTAGAATCAGGAGAAAACCCATCCTTAATAAAAATAAAACACTTTTAAGAGAATTGCCAGAAAGATTTCTTATTGTAAATCAAACAGATAAAATTTGCGTAACTGTATAAACATGGCTGCCTACCCCCCAAGGGACATAGGCGTGATTGTAATGTATGTATGTAAACATGTTATAATTTATAAGTATGTTTCTAAACAACCTACTCGTTTATATTCAACTCGTGATAGTGTAGTTGAGTGTATATAGACTTTGTATACTATGTATTAAGTAAGTAACCTGTGTATACCATTGTTAAGTTTTCAAAATTAAAAAAAATAACAAGCAGTATCAATTTAAAAAATAAAAACACGACTGTTTTCTGAGATAAAGCCTAGCCTATGACACTCGGGATAGTGTAAGCATTCTTCCGATACAATTTCCATTCGAATCTGTTCAGTGGTTAACGAGTTTCAGTCCTTTTTAGAATTGCACATACATACAAAAATAGATGATGCACATACACTCTAAAAACATTACACTCCTTTTTTGGTTGGGCAGTCGTGTAAAAATAGAAGACAAACGAACTGACGTAAATTCAGGATACAGGTAAGCTGGTAGGCTGCAGGTTGCTAAAGCTTATTGGAGCTAAAAACGAACGCAGCATCAATACTGCAACGAGGCGGGCTGTTAGTATCGGTATCGGCGAATGGATTCCATTTCAAAATAACCTTCCGACAGAAGTATTTTTGAAGTTTCAATCCGTCGAACTTCACTAGTCTAGAGCCTAGATCAAAACAATGATCAATTAAAAAAATTTATATTGCTTCTTACATAATATTATTGTCTATAATCAATTCTTTTTTTTTTAATAGCTACTTACATAATAATGACTAATTGTACTTTCACTTAAAGTAGTAATCATTTTGAATTTATTTTCTACTTTCCTACTATTTCATTCCGCGATCTTAAAAACTCCCCCTCGAACAATTAATCAGTAAGAAAACCAATTCAGTACATTAAAAAAGTATTTGTTTTCAATATGTGTACTGTTGGTGTTCCTTATCTATATCTATCTATAAATATAATAAAACTATAACCCGAGCTATATATAACCGGTCGATGACTGTACATGGCAAGTAAACGCGAAATGTCCCTGTGGCTTTAAACGCAATAGAAATCAACCCCGGTACAGCGTGTGTACCAGTGATTTTGAACCCTCACTTAAAGTTCAAAACCTATGAAAAACATAACAATAGTCGGAAAACTAGGAGCTAATTGCACAAAGCCGACTTTTTTCAATCTAGGAACATGAAATCTTAACATAACCACGATTTTCAAAATTTTACAGCTTTTCTGTACGTTTCTGTAAATCGATGGTTTCGTACCTATAGGTAGTATCTATAACAAAGTAAAAAAAAAAAAAACTATAACTTTAAATAACAGTGAATCTAAACTACAATTTTGACACCAATACCGAATACAATATTCTCAATTATCTCATACACCAGAGAAATGAAAATGAGAATCTAAAAACCTGACTCGCAAGTTTTATTTTCTTGCATTCATTAAGTGTGTATTTCTTTTTCGACTTTAGTACAATCGCTCCAATATTCTCCGACTCTGCGATCTCCAATGGTTGCTCTGTTTCGTTTCAATGGACGAGCTTCGTTGCCAAAATGTCATTTATTTTTCCTATCATTGTCTGCCGGCATGCCGGCATCGACTCCGAGAATCGTTATCTAAATGTAGTGGTGGGACGAACGGTCCGCTCTCGAGCTTTTAAATTTGTCTTGTATTGTTTTTAATACTGAAGTTAAGACTTACATACACATCTCACGCTTCGGTGGCGGGGTAGGCGTTACCGGCCGTAAAAATACGGTCGCTATCGCCGCGTCTGACAGATATTAGAGGGCCGTTTCAGAAAAATCGTGTATCGCTATAGTGACAAGTTTTTAGCCTGTCGCCTAAAACTGTAATATACATGAAACTCTTGAGTCCCTTAGTCGCCTCTTGCGACACCCGTGGGAATGAAGCGGGGTGATGCTATTTTTAGCTAGTTTCACACGGCTATCTTCACTTTTTACTGCCAAAGTTGACCTCTACCTCTAGAATGACAAT
The DNA here is from genome assembly GCA_027580185.1 of Tuta absoluta. Classification (NCBI taxonomy): domain Eukaryota; kingdom Metazoa; phylum Arthropoda; class Insecta; order Lepidoptera; family Gelechiidae; genus Tuta; species Tuta absoluta. The sequence goes on from JAQAHW010000004.1 coordinate 6,914,339, forward strand.
AAACGCGAAAACTAAGAAAACATAGTTATGGTTCAGATGTTTGCCTAAGCCCAATTATTTGTCAATAACCTTAATAGGTAGTTTGATATGAGTACAGTCACTAGACTGCACCTGAAAGATAAAATGAAAATGTTAAAAGAAGGTGTTACCATCACAAAATAAGAATAGCGTTCAATTTGGTTATTTTGAAGATCACGTTTGCGGCAGCTAAGCTTGAGGGGCGCGGGAGTGGAACGGCAGTGCAGTATATTAGTAAGGGCGGCGTGGCAAGTTTGCAGGTGACCGTATGCAAAGACCATTGAATGTGGTTATTTTACAGGTGATATGATGGACACACAATAAATAATACATGAGAAAAACACTAGCCTTTCGGGCCCGTTAAACTGTCTGAAGATGAATATGGAGCTGGAGATACATTATTTTTATTCTATTTTATTTTATTATTCTTATTCTAGACTAACAGCTAAATATAAAAATACAATAATAATTATAAATATACAAATGCTAATAATAAGCCTCCACCTATAGAATTGCACGAATACAATAGTAATACTTAAACAAATTACGGACGTGTCTGGTGACTTTGAGGTGAAAAATAGTGACTATAGTATAGAAGATGACGTAAATTTGAATAGTGACGTATATATTAGTGAAGGCTGAAGGAAGGAACATGTGCGAAATCACAATGTGAAAACGCCATTATTAAGAATAATAATAATGGAGAGCGAGCGATGCAGAGCGATTTTAATGAGGTAGGACATGATAAGCACCATTTTAATGTCTGTGTGGAAAGATAATAGCCATGGTAATTGAAGGCGCCTCTGCCTCTATCTCAGTACGAGAAATGTCATAGCAACCTAGGAACAAAATGATGAGTTCACTTATTGCCAACAACTGTTCTCTTTCCGCCTAGACCACAGATCACTTAAATATTTATTTTATTTTATTTCGGAAGCTTACAGCAGTCTTTACACCATAGTTTGTTAATGTATGTCCTAAGCATAGACTCTACACGTTTCGTCGTTTACAGGTATACCTATTGATTTAAGAGAAAATTACCATCGATATCACAAATTTTTCCATCACTGTCCAAGTGGCGTGCTACCCAAAATGTGATTCATACAGACAATAAAAGATCGATGAAAGAAGAGACTGCCAGCTGGAGAGTTCATTAGTAAATATCTGTATCGGAAATAGAATGCGACCATTAATTTTGCTTTGCTATTTTTGAGTGAAATAACACTTCCAACTTGTTTATAAAGATATAGTTATGCTTTTGCTGAGGATTTTACCACAGATTATCCGTACTAATGTTATAAATCTGAGAGTTAGCGTGTGTGTGTGTGTATGTTTGTTACCTCTTCACGCTCAATCGGCGTGAGCGATTTGGATGAAATTTGGAACACAGGTAGAATATAACTTGGAATAACACATAGGCTACTTTTTACCGCAGAAAACAACTATTACCAAGGGAAAATGAGTGACAATGGGTGAAACCGCTGGGCGGAAATCTAGTATATTATAATACAGATGTATTAGTTTTACTGACTTTGATTGTAAAGGTAATTAAAAAACCTGTTTATTTTTTCAGTTCTGGAGGACACCGTTTGGATTCTAGGATAGGGGCAAAAGTTGATATTTGTAAATTGATCATAGTTTGATATAAATAGTTCCGTGCTTTAAAGGGCACGTTAGGACGTCGCGTCGTTTTGGTTGCAGTACACGATTACATAGCGGTCGTTGTACAACCACTCTACGCCTGTTGAAAGCACCTTTTGTTTACATCTATAGTCCCAACATTTTAATAGCCAAAATTAATATCAGACTGAAAATATTGAAAAACATGAATGCTTTGCTATAGTTGTATGTAAATTACTTAATGAATCGCAAGGGATCACCCACTTAAATAATAAAATGTATAAATTAAATAATTATAGAATGCGAAAGAAATCGCCTGATGTAAAAAAAGAATAACCGACTGTGACGTGATAGGTCACAACTGAAGGCATGCTGTAAAAATGTTCTCCTGGCGAATAAGCAACTGTCCTCCTGAAACACTTTTGTAGTCGTGTGCTTGCTAAGAACATCAGTATGAATCTCTGTCTATGTGTGCGGCTGCCGGTCGGCTGCGGCCGCCCAGGCAGGCCACGGCTAATAGCCATTGAGGGACCGGAGGACTTACTTTATTTGGCCAATTCCTTCCCATTTGTTACACACAGCAATGAATCGAGGGATGAAAGGGAATGCGGCCCGCAAAATGTTGCCAACCCGGATTAAACTAACACATATTTTCTTTGTTACAGGATAATTACGATCTCGTGTTTTATGGATCGCTCACACATTTACTTTTTATTTAATGCGCGCTTAATGGCTTACATGATGTTATTAAACATAAAAGTATGACAATCAATTAAAGCTACGAGAATAGTTTCTCATGGTAAGACAGGTTACTCAAAAGGTGCTGATGGTATGATCACGTCCATTTTTATAGTAAATGTGCTACAATACTTACAGCTTAGTAGATTCAACAATGGCTCACGCAGGTAAAATCACACGATAAAAATTACAAGGCCGTTTTTCCTGACGCACAAACCGATAAGAGTTTGGAACATTTTGAACAAGTTCAAAGTATTCCCAACTTAATTTCTCTTTGGCTAACTTCTGGGGAATCTCGCCGATAAATCTTATCAATTTGTTGGGTATGACTGCGGGGCGATCGGCCCTAGAGCCCTCGGGAATGCGGCTAGCCCTTTCTTATTGAATTACGTCAAACTCGCAAACCCAACGTTCGATTCACCGCAATTTTTCCTGGCACGTGACGTATAATAATGCCGACGAAAATAAAGCATTTATTGCGAACGTGAGAAAGGTAAGTAGGTAGATAACTGGCTCTGATGAAATATGAGCTCGGCCCTCGTTGACAGGTAAAGGACGTGCGAAAGGCTAGATGCCTATCTCGCATGATTTAAAATTCCTGTAGCGGTACAAGATTGTGCTCTCACCTTTTCTGCAAATATTTTATGAAACATACTTTCTCGGGTGGACGTGAGCAGCGAGATTATGTATTTGTTTTTTATGATTGTTTCAGAGCCGTACCTAGTTTTTTACTGTCCAGCAACAGCGGATTTGTCAATGCGACGTTAGCAGGTCGTTGTTTAAAGAACAATTCCTGCGATTCTAAATAAAAACAAATAGATAAACGCACACCACAATTCCAAATTATATTTTTATAAGAAGAAAAATGATGTTCAACTATGAAGTTGATAACTCAATCTGTCGTTTGAGACTTGTTCGGGCGGTGGTGCGGTTGGCGGTGGCATGGCGGCGGTAAACTCGGGCGGGATTTATCTTAAGTCCAAGTTTAAGACAGCACCGAGACAGCTCCCAGGTGCAATCTCTGTAACTATTGTAAGGAACAGAAATTTATAGTCCGACTCTTGTAAACTCGGTCTACTGTCACACGCAAACGCGCTTCATTCTGCGTCATGCTAGGAACAGAAATACTTATAGGGACAATTAGATATATTCTAATATACAGGATATAAAATATTAACTGAAAATATATTAAAACCCACCCGGTTGGCTAAAACATTTTTTAAGGTAGGTGCATTTTTGTTTTAATTATGTTACATGGGGAAATTTAATCAGTTTCATGGGCTAGTTCACCCCTTGAAATATTTTCAGTAATTTTTTCACCTTATGTAGGGTGTAGTTTTACTGTGACTGTCAGCAAAATCACAAGACAGACTGGTGAGAAGGTACAACATTTTCCAATAAACGTAGGTTAAAATATGTCAAAAATATTTTAGTTTTCATATTAACTCAAATCAGCAGATCGGAAACTTTGTATAAGAGGCCCTTTTTTCGTATTTCGTCCTATGTTCCTTGGAGAAAGTTGCTCCTTATCAGCAGCCCGATTCGATTTTCTCTGTCGGTCACTTGTAAAATTTTACCCTTTATAGTTACTTCTACGTATCTAATTAAATTAACTTCTTTATTGTTCTGATTAGTCATGCGTAAATAATTCATCACTCTTAAGAGCAAGAAAACCATTCATGTCGTGTACTTAAAAAAATGTAAGATGTTTATGTCACATAACATTATAATTCATAATTCATTTATTTGCTGTTTTATTCATGGTAATTCTTAAGGTCATATTACATAAGCATATATTTGATATTCATTTCGACCGAATCCGGATTGATGATCTATCTTATGATAAGATAGATCATCAATTGGATAAGTCTTATCGAATTATCAAATTATTGAGATAAAATATATTTCGAGGTTTAAGTAATTAAAGAGTTCAGTGATTTCGACTCTAGCTTAAATAACTAAAAGGGATTTACATAAAGCAAGATAATCTCAAAAAACTATGGCTTAGCGTGTAAACGGCTGTTAAGATTCAAATGAAATTTTGTACAAAGATGGAATATTATCTAGAATAACATATTGAAAACTTTTTATTGCAAAAAAATACTTACAAATTTTCAAATAATATCTACAAGATGGCGCTTCTGAAGCGCATTTTAGGAAAACCAACAGCGCCATTGTCTATCGAGTAGCTGAATCAAGAATATCGTATATTCCACAATACATACATACTGCATATAAAAATTACATACGCTAGTCAAAAACATTTGACCAATCCAAAATGTTGGATCGACTGGTATAATGACGTATATGTCCACAATAACATAATGCATACCAAAATGACACAATTTGCCGGTCAAAAACATTTGATAATATTAGATAAGATGATTTTTTTAATGACAATGATACATACATACACATATCACGCCTATAATCCCTTGCGGGGTAGGCAGAGCGTAAACAGCCGCAAAAAACGGCCATTTATGCCACGTCTGACAAATGTTATGAATTATAATGTTATGTGACATAAACATCTTACATTTTTTTAAGTACACGACATGAATGGTTTTGTAATGATTAGTAATGATTTTAATTTTATTCTTAATTAATGTAATTTTTATGTTTATTATAATGATAATTGTATCATACTTGCTATGATTTTTATTTATTCTTGATTTAAAAATTATAATTTTTTACTTAGTAAAGTCTTTGTATTTATTTGCTGAAATGTAATGATGTTGTGTATGTTTAACCCCTTCTCCGGAGGGCGCTTGAAACATCAAAATGGCGATGACTGGGGGGCCCGCCCGCGGGAGGTAACCACTTCACTGGCTCCGGTTACATAAACAAAGATTTCTCAGAAACGATTAAGCGATAAGCATGGTATGTTATATCGTCGAGTTCGTCGTGAAACAAGCTACCTTGTTGTTGAATAATCTAAACATTATGGATATTGTATTTCTGTCGATCTCTAGCTGAAGTGGTAGTTTTTTTTAATACCCGGTTTTTTATGTTTACCGCCAAAGAACTTGTGAATTAAACAATGTTTGTTAGAAATATCTTTATATTTTACATTACTGTACATCTATTTACTAAAATAAAGCATAATATATCCCCACCCGATATATATTTTTCACAGGAAGAGCATGCACACAATACGCCAAAAACTGACATTATCTGTCAAAAAAATATGACAATTTTAGAGCTATTTTTAAGGATGCTTAAAACATAAATACAATTCAATTTGCTATTCATTACTTTTAACACATTATTTATTAGCTTTTTACAAAGTTTTATTAAAGTAACATTATCTTTTTATTGCAAAATTCTTGCAAAATAATTTGACAGGTAGGTACATGGGCGCGACACAACGAGACGCGGTAGCGTGCAAGTTGTTAGGAAAATGTTGACTTAAAACCATGTTAGATCGGCAATAAATTACACAAAAACGATCGTAACTTACCCTGTTCATAGTTGAACAGTGCCCAAACACTTCGTAAACACTTCGAAAACCACTTATAGTTGATACAAAAAATACGATAAAAAATCTGACACCCGCGCGGCACAGACTCCGAAACGCACACAAAGATTGGATGATTTTGTTTGATAAAACTCTATGGTTCCGCTTGGTGTTGCTATTATTGTATTCTAAAACCTTCTAACACTGTATTTCATTCATTCAATCACAACTGCGTGCTGTAAATATTTAAAATAGGCGCGAACTGTGAGGTCTCAGCTTTTACGACCAAATGCGACCATATTATGGCTGCTCCCCAGTTGCGCGCAAAATGGCGGCAACCAAGTCCTGGCTTTTCCCCAGTTGAGCGGTTAATACTTACTTATTTTACTTGATTTCAGTAATGCCTTCAACTCGGTAGATTTTGAAGTACTTCTTGCTATCCTTCGCTCTCTTAACATCTCTTCTCCGGCAATAACTTGGTTCGATTCATACCTTCGGGGTCGTTCGTAGCGGGTCCGCTTTGATGAGGCTTTCTCGGAGTGGTGTGACCTATCTGCAGGCGTACCTCATGGTGGCGTCCTTTCGCCTCTTCTCTTTTCGGTTTTCATTAACACAGTTACTTCTGTCCTTTCTCCTAGCTTCCATCTTTACGCAGACGATTTGCCGATTTATCGTCATTTCACCTGTGATGATATCAATATGGATATGATATGATCGGTATCAATATTTATGTATTTTTCTCTCTTCCAGTCGGCCTCACTGCTGAGAATCCTGAATTCCTGACTCTGTACACTATCTTTGGTGATTACTCTAATTGAACTCAATCTTCCGCTTCATGGAGTGCTGTGTTGGTGAACATCTCCAGTTGTCCGGACACTTAATCTAGCCACCGTCACACGCATCTCCCGCCTACCCTCAACTTAAGTTTATTTGTAACTTACATGGTACGTACCATGTTTTCCTGGCCCCCAAACAAGGTTTCCTTGTGCTATGGAACGCCAATTTTTCACCGTCAATGTAAGTTTTTCCAGATTTCCCGATTTTCTTTTGCCAATAAGTCATAAGTATTGCAGGTAGATACGTAGGGATTTACATACAACTGTTTTGAAAATGAAACTAGCAGCAAGGGTCGACACGGGGGTGTTGCTGTCCTCACAGAAAAAAGAACAGCATACAACTGTGTACAAAATTTAAAAACACGTCAACATGATTAAATAAAAACTATGATTTTGAACCCTGCCTAAATACAGCTTACAACTGTTTTTAAAATGAAACCAACAGCAAGATTTGAAACGGACGGTTGAGGAGGCTTAAAACAGAATCGCAAAACAGCTGTTATGAATGTTTATCGTAATAAAACCATTTACCGTAATGTTTGTACTGAGTACATACATACATACATACATAAATCACACCTATATCCCTTACGGGGTAGGCAGAGCGTTAACGGCCTTTCAACGGATATTAACACCACGTCTGACAAAAGTTTGAGGGTCAATCAGATAACTGTGTTTTACTATAGTGACAGGTTGTCAGCCCGTCGCCTAGATTGCAATACACACCCTCGAGTCCCTTAGTCGCCTCTTACGACACCCAGGGGTAAGAAATGGGGTGATGCTATTCGAAGCCGGCATCACACGGTACAGAGTGCTATAAAAAAATCACTTGAATCCAGAAAAGAATCTCCTTATTATGGCAGAGAACAGCAAATCCCTTAACGTTGTTTACAGAGACTTATTACAGTAGGAGTTAGATTTGATAAATAATTGACCTACCCGTACCCTATCCTTTCAGCTTAAACAAAATATTTAATTAAAAGTAAAATTTTAGGTTTCTTTCTTTATTTAATTTTTTTTTAAGTAAGAATAAAAAAACATAAAATAAAAACAAAGTATACTAATTTAATCTTATTTTTTAATTATTGGTAATAAAAGTACCTTTTACAAAAAAAAACTGAAATTCTTCTTCCTTAGTCGAATAATAACTTTTTGAATAGCCTTGGACCAGCATTTGTCTATGGCGATAGCACTGATTAGAAAACTTACCAAGCCGCGGGTGAAATTGAAGGACGGAAAGCAAATTTTTTTTTTGTTGGAAACGACTATGCATCGATACTCTTGTAATTTCTTTATTTATATTTTGACCTATGATCGCTGAGAACTTGAGATGAGTTCACTTGAAATTGACTGGTTCATCTCTTCCAAATAATCTTTTTATTTGACACCTTTTTTATCCTTGCACAGGGAAATTACACATCGGTGTAACTGGCAGCCGATTGAACCCGGCTCTGTAGTACGTCAATTGCTGAATTTGGGATGCAAATTCGAGACTTGACGTCCGAGTCCACGGACCGAGTGCGCTCCGTCGCGATTGGGACGGACTTGTTAGTCGTATCCGTCGTATCCAAACAGATTGCCGATCCAGATCTGTATTCTTACTCTTATCCATATTCTTGCTATACGTATACGGAGTGTAAAGGACAGCCCTCCGAATACTAATAGGGTGCGTTTAGACAGAGTTCAGACCATCAAACTGAACCACTCTCCTTAACAAAATATGTCAGAAAACGTAAATTTATTTTTGTCTGCCCATTGTAAATGCAGTCGGCTGGTTGCAGAGGTAATTTTGAATGGGACTTCGTTTTTTTTGTTGTTTCCTGACATATGTTTCTTGGGGAAAGTTTCATGGTCTGCACCTTATAAGTATTCGGACAAAAGTAGTTTCTAATCGATATTTTATCGGCTTAGGCAACGGGCTCCGGCCACACACTGTCACGCGCGTGTTGCCTAGAAGGCAAGCACAGAACACTCATGCATACCAATGTTCAATATTATCTAACGATTTTCAGTATAGAACCATATTGGTCAGCCAATCATAAAATGCCACGTTCTATACCTAAGCAATAAATATCCCAGCCTCGTAGTCTACCACGTAAATGACTTAGATAGGTAAATCCCTTCCGATATAAATGAAATAAACTGTTACTAAGCTAATCATTACAATAATAAGCAAACTTCCGTACCTACACATACTCAGCAAGTGCGGTAGAATATACACATAATGATAACAGTAGGTAGGTACGTTAGAAAGAAAATAGTTCGCGGAAAAACAGGTTACTAGTGATATAAGGAGGTTAGATAGGTAACATAGTTTTAGGACACGTCACCTACCAAGGCTGTCATTGCTAATCCAGATTCCAGATACATTTTTTCCTAGATCACTTTAGAGACCTATACCTAGCTAGAAGAATGTAACCGTTCGTCATCCCGTTCGCCGTCCCACAAACCATGCCCTTTCTCATCTCTTGCCCATCTTGTCCGACCACCTGTACGTGGGAAGAACTCATGCTGGCGACCGACAACGCAGCCAGGGTAATAAAGAAAGAGGTAAGGGCATGCCATCGACTCGATAAAAGAAGACGGTGAGTGTCAACGCGTGAACGGCCTTGATAATGGCGCCACTTCGCACAAAAAATATTTTTCCTATAAACAAACAATCTATCAGAATGACCGTTGCTCAAGTTGCAACTGCCATTCTGAACAACTGACAACTGGCAAAAAGTGCCTTCAAATCGGTAACTTTTGGTATTAATTGCCATAACTTGAAATTACAGTTAATATTTCATTGAGTTTGCAGGTTCTAATGTTACTTAAGGATAATACTAAAAACCTGAGCAACGGACATTCAGATAGAGTGTCTGTATAATGAGTTTTTTTTTGTTGTGAAATAGCGCCACTGTCAAGGCCGTTCATGACTACACTTGCCTTAACCCACACAATAGAAAATCTAAACGAAGTTCAAAACAGCAAGTTATCTTGACGGAAAATCTTACGTTCTTGTGTTGACTAAAGCCTCTTATGTTTGTTTATGCAGCCCGCACCAACGTGTTAATTCCACATCAAGTTACCCGTTCAATCTGTTTGCCTTAACTAAGTGGTATGCTAGATAGTGGTTAGCTGCTTGCATAGACAAACATCTGAAGAACAAACAATAGTGAAGATACAGTAGACGTAACCAGCTACATCTTCATGCGAGTACAAGTGCAGTGGACCTATTGTATAGACTTGTTATCAATAGCGAAAAAAAAAAACATTTATACTATGTAAATATTGGGTTCAATTCGGGGTATTAATTATCTTGACGTATTCATTCATTCATTATTATTTTTCATTCATTCATTTTTCAGTCATTTTCCATCAAATAGGTATACAAAAAGGATAGGAGATATCTAGATCCAAGTCATGTTTTTTTCTTGCAAAATTTTCAAGCGCAATCAGGATTTTGCAAAAATTTCAAAAATTTTATGCCTAACACGGGAAGTGGTTATATAATATGGTATTTAATGTTTAAAAATTTCACTTGTTTCTTTGCAATTTATACCTACACAATGTAGTCGCCATTGTTTTCATTGTCGCCATATTTTGACAGACAACGTATTATTTTTCAAGCTATAAAACATGACATGATTTCGATATCTGCTATCTTTTTCAAAACCAATTTGATGAAATGTGACGTCAATAAGTGATATGATAATACAGACTATCCTACATTGAATTTCAATTTCAATTTCAATTTTGTGACAGTGTTAATTTAAGGTAAGTTAAAACAATTCAACCGAAGACCAGGTAAGGTAATAAAGGATTGGACCGAGGTTGACCGTAACAAGTGGAAGACCGCGGGGGAGGCCTTTGCCCAGCAGTGGGATCTGATAGGCTTATTATAATAATTAACGAATTTATTTCTCAAAATTGACAGGTACAGCATGTGTACCAGTGATTTTAAACCCTCACTTAAACTTCCCAACCTATGAAAAAACATCACAACACTAGGAGTTAAGATAGCCAGCCGCATGTTTAGATCAGTGTGTAGCTGACATGACGTGCTTAAAGTCACTGAAACTGGCGCCCATGAGTGCTATTATTATCAATACGCGTACCTTCATTCCTTTCTGAATGTTAGCTTCAGAGAACTGCAGTGTTTTTAAAAAACTTGCAAAATGTTCTACCGCTGGCAGGATTTGAACCATCACTAGTGGCGACGCCTCTTCCATCTGGGCAACCGCGGCTAATCCATAAAATAAAAAATAGTTTTAGAAATTTGGTATTCAGAACTGCACCACTTTCGAATAAGAACTCAATAGGCGAAATACATGCACGTTCTGTACAGACATCATTGTCGCTATAGCCTGAAAGCGTACTGTAGCTCCAATGCCTCTAAAAACCGGAAGTGTCCTAAACTACTGTTTATTTTTATACTGTGATAAAGATATAATACACTTAGTGAGGAGCTTATACGTGAAAGCAACAATAGATTAAACGCATTAAAGTTGAGTCTATTGTTCAATATAATAGATTGGTTCCAATAAATTCAATAGATGCTGAAATACACGATTGTTTTATTTTGAAGCACCTTTTATTTCGCAAAGTGTGTGGGAATTCCAATTACTCAGTTCTTGTTGATTAATAAACGTTGTTATTTTTGTAGGTCGGTGGTTTGGCGTATCCTGAGGAAGGCCTATACGTCCAGTAGTAGACTGCCAGAGGCTAATGTGATATGATGTTCGTTTGGTAGCTTTAGTGTTTTTTTTATTGATGATGGGTTTGCTCTTAACTCTAGTCTAGGTCATAGGACAGAGACAGAGTCTAAGATGCAGAGAGCTCACCCAGAAAGTTAGATAAAAGAAGGTTTGATAAAAGTATCACCATCCGATCCGATTGCATCCTCTCAACTATGGTAGAACTTTTCACTTGCATTGAATAGAATCCTTCTCAGCTGATATTAATATACCGAAGAACTAGGGAGACATACAACATTGAACAGCAATACTCAGAATGTACCTATTCTGTAAACTTTTGTAATATCAGTTTCTCAGCCTTTGACTGGTTTTTCCTTTGTATTGCACTCTTAGGATCGCGCCAGGCAACTGGATTGTGAATATTACAATCATATCCACTGTAGCGTGAGTAGAGACGTGTCTCAGAATACTAGGGTCTCAGGAGGCGGAAGGCGATCATGCGTTATGTGTTCCGCCGGGTTCAGTGATACATTACAAGTGCTAAGGCAGTTCTCCCACTTGTCCGTCGCTGTATTTTTATAACGCACCGTAACGCATGCGTCTGTCAGACGAATTTCAATCTATGCCCATACAAATACGGTTATGGTACGTTTACGGTGTATAACGGATGCGTCTGTCAAGTCGATCAATAGACGTGTCTTTAAATGCACCGTAGACGTATTTGTATGGGAATTATATCGGAATTCGCTATTTCCTTTCGTCTGACATGACGAATGCGTTACGATGCGTAAAAAAATGTAGCGACGGACGACAGGTAGGAGAACCGTGTAAAGCCCATATTAGCCGGTATTCGATGCTCTGCGCAATGGATTGCAAAATATTGTCCCTATGCTGATAGTTTCAATGCACTACAAAATAAGTTCCCTGTCCATTTAGAATTGCATGCTGTTGTAGGCAACGAATAACTCTCGCTGCTGTCAATAGTACACCAAACAAAGAAACCCAACTGTAAGCATAAAAAGCGTAGGTACCCATTATTAGTTTCAGTAACCACTTCGTAAAAAGTTATTAGTTGCAGAAAACCGTAATCACCTTATCGCCGCCATTCGCCGCTAGCGAACATGTAACAATACTAAAACCGACATAAATTGTAGAGCCCAGAAATGTCCACACCAACTGCGGTCGGCCGCGAGCGTAGCGCCAACAAAACTCAACACTTGAGATTTGGCAACGGAATCTAATATGAGTCCTACAAAGTGTGAAACCTGGCAAACCTTATTAAAGCTAAACCGCGCTTTACGATTTCTGTTTATCACGTTAAATCCGCGATATGGTGTTGGACCGTTTCCAATTGTTAGAGTATTGCAATTGGCTTTAATATCGTTAAGCTTGAGTTCCTCAATCCTTATTGAAATGTTAACCTGTATGAAAATAAGTAATATTGTATTTTACTGAATGCACGCACTTTCACTTTTGCATTAATGAACTTTCTTCTAAATAGGTAGGTATCCCATACAAAATCTAATCTCCCTCTCTACGCGGGTTTTGCAAGTGTTAGAGCTGGGATAGCAGGCGAGCAAGATTTTTATACCGGTTTTATTTAGACAATCACAGCCATAAAATTCAGAAAAAATATATTTTATTTTCAAGGATCTTACAATTACACAATTTGACAAACTTGATAAGAAAAATCCAAAGTAACCTGTATCCAAATATTTTTTCATTACTATGTCTATAGTTTTCAAGTTATTATTATTTATTATGCTATAATTTTGATACATACTTTTTCTCGTAACCTTGGCTAAATCAGACATTGTATCGGTATTCCTAGTTCCTATGTCAAAACAGTCGTAAATCTCTCGAAAATTTCAGCGAAAAATTATTGGCTGTTTCTCTCTGGCACACCGCGAATGAGAGGGATCCACTTTTCAGGTAAAACAGATTCTTTAATTAAAAATCATCCGTGCAGCCTCCGTGTCGCATCCGTGTGGGACCCGCACGCAGCGCGTATTAAACGTTAAATCGTTCTCAACCCACGTGAAGCCCACGTACGTCTAAGCACAATCTTAAGGTAGGTAGATAAGTTTATTTTAGCAACAGGTGGAAGTTTTCATACTTACACGCCTACATCCCTTACGAGGTAGGCAGAGCGTTAGCGGCCATTAAACGGATATTAACACCACGTTTTCATAAATGTATAAAATATAATTCGGCTGCAAATTTTTTATTGTATGAGAAATGACAAAATACTAGAAAAATGACATATTAAAAAAAAAAATGCATTGAGGTGAATTGCATAAATAATGAAAAACTCTAAACAGTAGTTAACAAGAGTAAAGTGTTCTTGCAAAGCAAGATTGAGCACCAGGCTGTGTCAGGGTCTTTCTAATTACATTGAACTTACTTGCAGTTGCAGTGCATTGCCCCCAGTGGCACTGCACTTTTATTTTAAACAATCTTTTTCTATTTTCTAATTGTTTAACATTATTAAGATTCATAGTATTACATTTATTTTCAATTTGGTCTTCATCCTTTTTTAATTCATTGACTAATTTTGTTGCATTGAATTATATTTGCTCTGAGTAGTTGGAAGTATTTTCATTGCAGGGCAAAACTGGATGTCAAAATAAAAATTGTCCTTACTTACCTGTTCAGTAAATCGGACTTCCAACATTTTATTAAACTTTGATTATGTTAACGCCGGTTGCTTAAAGCTGGTCAGAATATTTCCCGATTCCGCTCTAATTTAAAACATTACCCATCATGCTTTGATCAGCAGAGTGAACAGTTTGTGATCCAATAAGCTAGATGTTGGTATCATAATAGAGTTTACAGCTGTGTCCGTGAACCTTTCGGATTGCCAGTTAGAGAGTGCTTCGGTTTGAAAGAATTCTTGTTAAGGTAATCGAATTTGCAACCAGCAGTACCCGATATTATCAAACTACAGGTAACAATTTAACAGGTGAAATTCGATGTTCATTGCGTAGTTAGTTAGCCATTATGATACCAGAAATATGAACCGGCTACGCAATGTACTAAGAATTTCACCTGTAGGCTTGTGGCCTGTAATTTCATAACATAGGCACCAGGTTGTTTGTCGACACGATACAGAAATCGCAATCAATCTACGTTATCTATACGTGGTATCATAGGAGCAGGACTACAAATCTGCAAAATAAAACGTTTAAGTTGTGTGTCCATGGCCTGTCAGTCTGTCAGTTTTGTTCATTTTGTATTCTGCTAACAGTTTGAAATATAGAAAATCACAGTAGCAATATAATTACAGTGGAGTGTCGCTGGCAATGCAAGGGTAGGTACCTAATTTAAGTATCGTACAAGATTAAAAATTATATGGGTTACGGCGGACTTTCAGATTATTTTCCAAAGATTTTCCGCGCGAGTTGTCTTAACTCATACAATTAAAAATTCCCCGAGTGAAACATACGTTCAGATGCCTGCTGCATATCGTTCAGATGCCGAACAACTCAATAATACGCGGGTGAGTTTCGTTCCGAAATTTCCGACCTCTAAATTCTATTTCATTCTATTCAGTAGCGAACATATTTTTTAAAGTTGGTTATAAATACAAGTCGAATACAGGAACCTTACAGTGAACGCTACAAGGGGACAGTTCAATTTAGTGAATGGAGCAAACAACACTCGCTAACTGTTCTATCATACTGCTGGCTCTTTGTGAAGCTATCGTCCAATTTACTAGCACTCTTCCGTACAACACCTGCTCTTTTATTGTGTGAATGATACGGTCAGCCGAGGATTTAAAAATGGACTACCAATATTGCAACACTTGCCTGCGGCGGCACATGTAGCTCGTAGAATCTATAATGGCGGCCGCCGATACGAAAACGCAGCGTGTGACGTTGACAGTCTTTTGTGCCGAACATCACTAGGTGAGTCCACCTAGTAAAGTTTGTGAGCTGCCATTGAATGTGGACACCTGGAATAATATCGTTTATTACGGAAGCCCTTGTGGGAGGCTTCAATTCAGCAGTGCATGTCTCGCTACCCTACAGTATTTGCATTTGAAAACACCTTCAACCTAAAGAAGACGTAAATAGGATCTGTGTTGGTAGATACTCTACCGCCTTCACGAATCCATAAACAACTTTCCAATAAAAACTGTGATTTACAGATGAAGCCAAATCATTACAATTGTAATGGCCTTCAATAAAAAGAAAAGTCATCTTTTTCCTTACAAGTTCTTTAATAAGTTTCACATCTGTTATATGAAGTTATACGTAGTCAGCAAATGCTGAAGTAGGCTCGAAATGAAAATGGAGATTCGGGGAAAATAACTTATGCAGAATTCGGATGAATTATGTATTCAAACTCAAAATTTGAAATTCAAAAGGACTCCGACACTTGAGCATGGTGAGAAGCGGATATTTATCAAAACGCAAATATTTTTGGTGCCACCTCTCCAGCATCTCGAGCACATTATTTGTGGAACCATCTGACCTAATTTCAAAAGATGCTCCAGCTCAAATAATAAGGGGTTTTCTACGAACTCGTTCGAGATCTATCCAACAGGTGTAGACGTATAGTATAATAATAAGTGTAACTAATGTGCCGTATGATGCCTAGAATAGCATCACCCCATTTCTTACCCACGGGTGTCGTAAGAGGCGTCTACGGGTCTCGAGCATTGATCTACAACAACCCTAGATTTAGCGCCTCATACAAAATTACGCTAAGATTTTGTCACCTACTGAACTATACAGTCATACATAGCGATTTATAGATTCATTGCGTCCGCCTGATTCAAAATATCACAACGAACCTCACCATAATCTATTGAATTCAGCCTTATTTGTTAGCCCGTACTTGGTCATGTTAACAGTTTAGCGGCCAGCCACGCACTGTGGGAAAGAAGTGCTCGCTTGCAAATTGTACTTTACCGGCCCACCTTTTGAGCGTACGCGCGTAATCTAGGGTTGTTGTAGATCAATGGTCTCGAGGGTTAGATGTGTTTTGCTTTTGTTTTGCAATTTTAGGCGATAGGCTGACAACCTGTTACTATAGTGAAACACAGTTATCTGATTGACCCTCAAACTTTTATCTGACGTGGTGTTGATGTCCGATGTCGTTGACGCTCGGCCTACCCCGTGAGGGATATAGGCGTGATTTATGTATGTATGTACGTAACTAATAGGTTTTAAACAAGTCAAATTTGTTTTCCAAAGTCGGTGACTGGTGGCCCCAGTTTGAACAACGCAACTTTTTTTAATTAGATAAATATGGGAACACCTTTCCTTTATACATTTCCTTCAGTTTTACATTTTTCATGTTACTTATTTATTCATAATGATCTTTGCCCCCAAAATTTTTCTTCTTTCGCATCGCTACCTCTATTTTTTTCATTCTCTGATTTGATGGTTATGCTCGTTAGAACCAGATTTGCCGTGGTAATAAGACGGGTGGGTATTATGCAATTAGTCGATACGTGGAATAGATATTACGCAATTGTATTATAAACAACGATTACATATTATATTATAATAAATTATGGAGGTTTACGCGAATAAAGAATAAACAAATAAGTCGCGTAAACCTACATAATGAGGTATCACGCAGTAGCCCAACTTCCTTGGAGAGTTTCATATACATAGAACAATACGGCTCATCATAGAGTTTCCATAGATACATAGGAAGTTTTGAACTCATCTAAGTGCACATCTGAGTATGCTTTAGTGTCTATTTGTCTTCGTTGAGCAGGTATGGGTGTAACAAGCTCGCACTTAGGCAGTGGAAGTCTACCGGTTTATAATTAGACTAGGACTTGGATACGAAGTCTATAGGATCGTACAGAACAGCATAAATACAAGGTGTAAGGAACAGCCATCCGAATACTGATAAGATGAATTCAGACCATGAAACTGAATAATTTTCCCCTCGGAGTATCTTTCAAGTAAAGTAAAAAAGAATACTTCCCATAGTGGCAGTCAAATCGTGATTTTGAATAGGAGGATTTTTTGTTGTTTCCTGACTCAAGTTTGTGGAGGAAAGTTGTTCAGTATCATAATATTATGATGCTCCGTTTGGAGGGCTGTTTGTTACATACTTACACCCTGTAAACGTTGTTATTACTTATCCCAATACTAATTAGATGAGTTTAAAATAAAATATATAGTCCTTTTTCATAACTTTTATCAACATAGAGAAGCAAAATTCTTGCAAGATCCTTAAAACTAATTTTAACCGATAAAATTGCAATACCTCAAAAAGGTAATAAGAAATAATCAAAAGCTAGTTTGACCGGACCACAGAGTATACGAATGGTACTGCGAAGAGCTATTGAAAACTGAAAATGCGATACAAACCGAAATAAAGTAGGTCTTTAAAGCAAAGTCGGTCTATTGAGTGAATGAAGAGTGAACTGCTGCAATTTGCCCGCGATTTTCTGGCAGCATGCCAGAGGCGAATCCTGAAACAATAAAATCCTTTTAGTTCAAAAAATTCATCGATCGTTTGTCCTTAATGTTTCATCCGATGTGAAAAGTTATCAATATATGAGTTTTATAGCTATGAAATACAGTTCTATCTACTTCTAATTCTGAGTATCGTTTTATGAAGTAAGTAGCTTCTCTCAACTAAAATACCCGCGTTGGGCAGGTACTTTTTGTTTTCTTCTGAATATAGAATGACAGATAGCATTTAGGTACATAATGTCCAATTCCCAAAATGTCCAACGCCTTAAAAATGTTCAATGCCCACAATGTCCAATTCCCACAATGTCCAATTCCCAAAATAAAATCAAGTTTAAATGCAAGTTTAGTTCAGTTCTTGAAACTAAACAAGTTTTCCCTTTCATGAATATTCAACACATAATTATTGTGTTTTACTGATAAACAAAGTGACTGTGTTATTCCAATAGCTCAGTGATCAATGGAACTCTTCAGTTGGGTGTTTGGTTTACGGGTTCAATAACATCAAGAACATGTTAAAAACATTAATTTTACAATTATTATTTTTCCATTCAATAATACCAAGTACTTACCACACCACATGTACATACCTAATTTATACCCATAAAGCATTTATAAGCATACCCATGCTTATAAACTGCTGTTTGGTAAAATGTTTATAAAGTAGAAAAAGGATCAAAACAATACAGGCCGAAGCAATAGAAGCCATTGGAAGTTATAAAGTATATACCTATATAAGCAAAAAGGTACTACAAGTTTTATGCACCTTATCGAATATTGAATCATAACTATTTATCATAAGACATAGCTTTTGAGGCATAAAAATGATCTCAGCTAAAGAACATGACACTTTGCGAGTTCGGACAATATATAAAGTACCCTGCGGTTCAAACTTTGTTCATAAATCTTAATTATAAGTATAATATACTCTAGTTTATTATAAAAAATGCACCGACGCGACGCGGTAAATTTAAATTTATTCAATCCGTTTCAGTCAAAACTGAGCATCGTAAGTTTATGTTGTAGCATATTTTTCACCATCGTTTTGCAGTTACAGCACAAAATAAAGCAAGTCAAAACACATTTTCGCTTATCGCAAGTACTGTGGTACAGGTTGGTTTAGATAAGCCAGTAACTGGATTAGTAAAGTTTATCTTAGATAACTTACATACATACAACAGCCTTTTGTAGACCACTGCTGGACGTAGGCCTTCCCCGTACGCCATAGGGCATGAAATCTCGTTTTTGCCATCCGCGTTTTTTTAGTTATCGGTCCATCTGGCCTGACACCTCTTACTGGCTGACAATACCAATTTAACAAAGATTTTCCTCATTGGAAAAACCGTTTTTGTAAACAATGCACACACAACATATTCCTTCCTTCAAATATAGTCTACCGTTCATTACAAAGAAATGCTAAAAAATGTATTAAAACTGGTTTAGACAATCTTTCATACAATACTTACTCGATCTCGCTTTTTAAAATTTTCTAACACATCTGAAGATCACGGAAGGTAATTTTGCTCTAGAAAAATCATGATAAAAAAAAAATAATATTTCAATTCTTTTTATAAACACGAGGAAGTATATTTTATTTTATTTATACAACTGTTTTTTACATATTGTTTTTATGGCTCGGACGCTGATGATACGTCTGACAGACACCCGTTAATCGTTCCCTGTACTATCCTAAAATGGTCTTTTTTTATATAAAAAAAGCTTTTTTGACAAAAATATACAGAATTTGGTTGAGCCCTCCCAGTAAGTATTTAAATTTGTGTTGGGAATGACTCCTCTCTCCTTTGCAGCAGCGGATACTCTTTCGCGAGCGCCAATAAAATATTATAATGTTGAGATGTGTGTCCCGGCAGACGTGTCGTCAGTAACAAGTGATGTGTCTCTCAGAAAACTTTTAACATTCTCATACATTTTTATTACTGCTAGTTTTATTTTCAAAGCGGTTGTAAGATATTATTTTTTCTGTGAGTAGCGCTTTTGGGTAATAAATCAAAGTGCGTTTTCCCGTGGTTAATAAGACTTTTTCCTACGATTCCAAGTAGCCATAATATTAAAATCTAGATAGTATTCTAAAAATAATAATTTCGCGAATCCCTAACAAACACACACACACACACAAACATCCACCTTAAATAAATTAATTGGGATTTAGATTATCTCTCACAGACTACTCCTCAGCAGAATATTGACAAAGATGACACCTCAGTGGCAGAGGGTTATTAACGTCATAGAAGTGGAACGGAAGGAGGAACGCACAAAAACACGCAGAAATGAACGGTTGTGCTTCCAATCCTATCCGAGTACATTCATTCGTAATTTGTGCGTAAATTAAAAACGAAGTTAGTAAACGATGCCGTTTATTCAATCAATGAATTCTTTATTTCGCCCTCGCCCAAAATTTACGTTATAATTTTATTGTAATAATAACTTAAGTTATGTTAATACATTTGAAATGTAAAATTTATAATTTATCAATAAATATCTGAATCTGAATTCTTACAGGCTGACTTGAATACATGAAAAGAAGCCACTAGCAAGACAATCACTAGAACAGTCTAAACAGTCCTTTACTCGGTGCTAGGGCGTGTTGTGGTAATTTGCCGTATAGCCGTGTAATCCGTGCTTATTGCATGCCGCGTGACTGTTCAACTCGTCCCGCTCGCTGTACTTGCTCCACTCGCCGATAGCTGCGGGGCGGGCTGCAATGCCGCGTAAAGAAAATAACGTCTTGCATTGATACTTACGATACGTACTAAGATTGTGGTTAACAATAGTAAGATAAATTTTATAGGCTGAGTTCTACCTAACTGGTATCCCACACGAAAAATAAGAAGAATAAGTTAGGTGAAACTGCTAACGCCTAAGAAAATGTAATAAGTATGCTGGCGTAAAGTATGATGACAATCAAACCCTAACCCGACATATTTTTTAGGTTAACACACATATTTATTAAATTAAAACTTTAACTTTTAACTTTACTAACATAGTCGTCCAGTATGGTAGTTTTTTCATGTTTATTTTTTTTTGTAAGTTTTTACTTTTAATAATGCTCGCCGTTTTTTACTATAGTTCCGATTCATTCAAAGATCTAATCAACAGCACAGGTACCTTATAAATTATTGTAGTTACAAAAAACACCATAGCTGTCTCTCTCTCTCTTATCGTGTGGGGCACCGAGTCGTTCAACGACACAAATCCTGGTGTCAGAGTTTTAATTTTCAACCGCTTACTTCAAGTAGTAGGCCTCTGACATGGTTGTGTAATGACCGCCGTCTAATTAATCTATTGTACGGTATATCCACCGTACGACAAATTACGATTATCCAGAACTCAAATGGTATGCAACAATCAATGGTTATTATTATTACTATCTGTATCTGTTAGAACATTGATCAAAATAGTGATAAATGTGCTTTTGCTTTAGATCTGTAGAGATGATAAAACACAATCGTGATCATCGGATCCTTATTATCAAAAGCCCACATCAGCCAACAGCTGGGCGGCCTCTTCTCAATGTTGGAAGTTTTAAGTGAAAAAAACGCCATATCTAGCGTTTTTTTCATTTCATAGTAGAGTCCTATGAAAAATGGGTGGTATGGGATCTACCTCCTAGCGGTCCACCCCGGGCAACGGCAACACAGGCTTGCCTGTGGATAAGTCCGGCTGAACGATCCCACGTGCGCGGTGGAAGGCTCCGCAAGGGGCCGCCTGGCTCGCGACCACCATCCCACCGAAGTCTGGCGCCAAGTAGATTGCTGCGTTCCGTCAGTGTGTGGGAGCGCCAGTGCCTTAACAGGCTTCTTCTGGGTGAGCTCGCTCCATCTTAGACTCTGTCTCTGTCCTATGACCTAGACTAGAGTCAAGAGCAAACCCATCATTAATAAAAAAAAAAAAAAAACCTTCTGGCTCTCCTACTTGGCTTAAGGCGAGTGTAGCCGTCAACGACCTCGACAGTGGCGCCACTTCACAAAAAAAATGTCTGTCTGTCTGTCTGTCTATAAAAATATCGGTTGCCCTAGTTTTTGGTATTATCCTTCAGTAAAGTTAGAACCTGCAATCTCAATGAAATATTCGCAACAATTAAAATTATGGGTACCTGAAAACGGCCACTTTTGGTATTAATTGCTATAACTTTAATTACAGCGTATATTTCATTGAATTTGCAGTTTTTTTTAAGAATTGTTGTGATTTTTGGCAACACTAGCGTTTAAAAAAAATAACATAACCAAAAATGTTGACTTGTCAGAATGTTTTTTTTTTTCGATTCCCACGCGCCTCGACCACACGGCGCTTTCTGCAAAGTGTTATTATATATTTGTAAGACTGAAACTGAACAATACATGTTACCTACTATTGAAGTTCCAAACAGTGGTTTTTATTACGAAACAACCCTTACCTACAAACCGGCGAGAATTCGCCACAATTGGCGACCGTATCCATCGAACACGCGATCTTGAAACATGGCGGAATACAAAGAAATGACGCAGCGTACGCATTTTCGACGGGTATTCGATCGAAGTTCTGCTTTACTGAAGGGCCATATCGAGAAGAAAGAGTACAGCAACGGCATAATCGAATTCGAATATCTCAAAGAAACTTACACGTCAATAGTAACCTTGGACAAAGTTATACAACAAAGAATGCTGGATGAATATGACGAAGAGGAGTTCGAAAATGAAATAACTGGTGCAGAAATATATAAGAAGAAATTCCTCACTTTCAAACACACATTTGAGGAAGAGCTAGCAAACAAGTTTAAAAAACCCGAAGAAAAACAACCTCAAAAACTAAATTTACCAAAGATTGAATTAAAATCCTTTGATGGAAATCCCAAAAATTGGTTGTCCTTTTGGGGCCAATTTAAGAAGATTCACGAAAATAAAACATTACCAAGAGAGGACAAGTTCCAGTATTTACTTCAAGGGCTAACCGAAAATTCCAGTGCCAGGGTGTTGGTGGAAAGTTTCCCACCATCCGGTGAAAACTATGAAAAAGCTATGCAACAACTGAAGGACAGGTTTGCCAAAGATGATGTTCTAATCCAAGTGTATGTCAGGGAATTGTTGTCTTTAGTGCTTCAAAAGTCGGAAATATTAGATCTTAAAGTACTTTATGACAAATTAACATCCTATTTATTAGCACTTGAGACTTTGGACATTACTAAGCAAAAATATGAAGTAATTCTATATCCTTTAGTAGAATCAGCTATCCCTGAAGAATTATTGTTAATTTTCAATAGAACAAGTAAGTCAAAGCAACTTGAACCATTGTTAGATTTTCTAAAGCAGGAGGTAGAATCTCAGGAATCCATAACACTTGCTAGGTCAGACTTTAACAGCTACCAGTCTTCCAGTTTAAACGCCATTCATCGAGGTGAGACAAACAAACCCCCAACTGCAACATGTTTAATGTTAAAACAAGAAAAATATTGGAAGCCTACAACACAAGGTAAGGATGATGCTTGCTGTTTGTGTGGTAAAAATAATCATAATATTTTTCAGTGCAGTAAGGCAACAAAAATGACACTTGAACAGAAAAAGCAGGCGATTAAGGACTCAGGGAGTTGTTTTGTTTGTTTTAAAAAATCACATCTAGCTAGCAAATGCAAAGCAACTTATATTCGGTGCATTTGCTGTAGTAAAAGGCACTATGTTGTATTATGTCCATTGTTACATTCAAAAAATTATAAAGAAAACACTAGTAAGAACGAAAATGTGCTTGTAAATCATAAAAATAACAACACTTTATTGCAGACGCTAATGGTGAACATTAGTCACAACGGAAAGAATAAAAAGGTAAGGGCCGTTGTGGACAATGGATCGCAGAGAACATATCTAAAGTCATCAGTCGCGGAGGAATTGAATATCAAAGAGGTCGGAGTGGAGTTCATCAGTCACACGGTATTCGGAGGTGAAACAATGCCTGCCCAATTACATAAATGCTTTGAGTTTAAGGTGAGCAATTTAAATCATACATTTAACTTGCCAATGATAGCATTAGGGCAGTCTAATTTATGCGGTCACCTACCTAAAATATCAGATGAAAATATTATCCGAAAATTAAAAAGCTTAAATATAAAGGTCAGTGACATAGAATCTAATGACACTGAAATTCAGCTTTTGATTGGTTCAGACTACTTGGGTTCCATAATAACCAGAAACTATGTTCCCCTTCAAGGTAATTTGGTGGGGGTAGAAACAAAATTGGGCTGGACAATATGTGGACCAACACATGGTCACAATAACTCAACAGTGAGTTTTTGTATGAATGTGACACAAGTATCTCACAATGATATCTCACAGCTGTGGGATATGGAACTGTTAGGCATACATGACCCCTATCAGCAACAAAGCAAAGAGGAGACAAAATCTGAAATTTTAAAATGTTTTAACAAAAACATTTCAGTGAATGCGGAACGACGCTACGAGGTGTCACTTCTTTGGAAGGAAGGGTGTCCAGAGCCAAGCAGTAACTACGAAATGGCACAGAAAAGGCTAGAATATACAACTAAGAAGCTGTTGTCTACAGGTAACCTTCATAACTACAATAATGTTTTTACTGAATGGAAGGATGAAGGCATCATATCACTTGTGGAAAATGATGATAAGGAAAAAGGCCACTATTTACCTCATCGAGCAGTAATAAAGCTATGCAGTACAACCACCAAGGTGCGCCCAGTTTTTGATGCTTCGGCCAAGAGTGCTAAGGGATTATCTTTAAACGATTGTATCGACAAAGGAATCAATTTAATTGAACTTATACCGAAGTTACTTATTCTATTTAGAAAAGGGGCCTATGGAGTTTCAGCAGATATTGCAAAAGCGTTCCTTCAAATATCAGTAAATGAAAATGATAGGAACTTCATAAAATTCTTGTGGTGGAAAGATTGCAGCACTCGACAGGAGATAGTGACATACAAACACAATCGTGTAGTTTTTGGTATAAATTGCAGTCCATTTTTGTTATCAGCAACAATCAATTATCACCTAGATAATTGTCACTTGCATGTAGAAACAGCAGAAAAATTAAAAAAGTCTTTCTATGTGGACAACTGCATAACAAGCTTTGACACTTGTAATGAACTCAATACTTTCATTTCACAGTCGAAAGAAGTCATGGCATTGGCAAAGTTTGACCTGAGAGGATGGGTGACCGCTCCAGCAAGAAACCAGACACCTACACAAGATGTCCCTGTACTTGGCTTGACCTGGAACATAGAAAATGATCAATTATATCTAAACCTAGATGTCATGGACTGCCCAGAGAAAAAAGTCACTAAAAGATACTTACTCTCAGTAACACAGAAAATTTTTGACCCGTTGGGAATGCTCTGTCCAGTGACAATAATACCTAAATATATATTACAAAAGGTATGGGAGAAAAAATTCGACTGGGACGAAGAAATAACAAGCGACTTAGCAAAAGAGTTCATACAATGGCAAAACAAGCTACATGTACTAAAAGAATGCAAAATACCAAGACGGTTATCTACAACTCCTATAGAACAAACAAATGTGAGTCTGCATACATTTTGCGACGCAAGTGACCACGCTTTTTCAGGCTGTGTGTTTTTAAGAACTGAACAGCACCTCAATGTACATGTCCAACTGATAATGGCTAAAAGTAGAATTGCTCCAGCGAACAAAAATATGTCTCTACCAAGATTGGAATTGATGGGAGCTATTACAGCATCAAGACTCTACAATGAGGTAATAAACTCTGAGCTGTTAGCCCAGTGTAAAAGTTTTGAATCACATTTTTGGACAGACTCTACAGTCGTTATAGCGTGGCTTAAACAACAAAAGCAATGGAAGCCATTTGTTAGTAATAGAGTAAAAGAAATAACCAGTACTACAAATGTGAATGCTTGGAGGCACTTACCTGGGGACAGCAATCCTGCGGACCTTCCATCGCGCGGATGCAACGCGCAGAAGCTGCGAGACTCGCGGTGGTGGGAGGGACCGGCGTGGCTGCGGCTTCCGAGTGACAGGTGGCCCACTTCACAACCCACTAGAGACACTTCAGAGGACGAGGCAGTAGCGCGAGAGGAGAAACGTATTCTGGTTAATATGAACACTGTTTCTACCCCTCTAAACACACAGCTGCTACATTTTTCGAAGTACTCTAAAATCGTTAGAGTAGTAGCCTGGATTTTACGGTTTTCCCCACGAGTGAGGAATCAGTTCGCTTGTCCAAATTACATCACGAACGACGAGTACACAAACGCAGAGAAAACAGTAATTAAATTGATACAGAAGGAGAGCTTCAGCGAAAGTTCTACGCCATCAAATCTGAATACGGAAGTCGACGGTGAAGGAATCATCCGAGTGAAGACAAGGCTAGATTTGAGCAACGAAAGAAAGGAATTCGTCAATCCAATTTTGCTGTCAGGAAGAAACGAAATCGTGCGACGGCTCGTGAGACAGAGACACGAAATTCTGAAACATGCGGGGACACAGCTCTTGATGTCAGACCTCAGAAATGATTTCTGGATTTTGAACATAAGACGCCTTGCGAAGAAAACAGTTTCGGATTGCGTCATCTGCAAGCGATACAAAACGAAGCACTATGAAGTACCTGAGGCTCCATTACCTATTGAGCGAATAGAAAATGTGACAGCTTTTCAGACCTCGGGCGTCGACCTCCTGGGACCCCTGATTCTTAAAAGCCAAGAAAAATGCTGGATAGCGTTGTTTACATGCGCTACATACAGAGCCATACACCTCGAGCTGGTAGGCTCTTTGTCAACAAACTGTTTTTTGTTGGCCTTAAGACGTTTCACTGCGAGACGAGGACGAGTGAACACAATATTTTCAGATAATGGAACAAATTTCCAGGGAGCTGCCAATATGCTGAGGCAGATTGACTGGGCAAAAGTTGAAGGTGCAACCGCAAACATGGTGCAACCAATAAAATGGAGATTCATACCCCCTTCGGCTCCGTGGTGGGGAGGATGGTGGGAGAGATTGGTGCGAGTCGTAAAGGAGATGTTACGCCGAACGCTCGGGAAAGCTTCAGTAACTGCTATAGAGCTAGAGACAATCCTTTGTGACTGTGAAACAATCATAAACAGCCGGCCGTTGACATATGTACCAACTGATGATCTCTCACTTCGACCTCTTACACCTATAATGTTCTTACATGGACTTCAAACTTCAGACACACCGGATTTAGACCATCTGGATGCCAACAGCGCCAACTTGAGATTAAGATATATGGAAAAGCTACGCGCAGATTTTCGTCAACGTTTTAGGAACGAATATATCGCAATGCTCGTGAGTCGGAATAAAATTAAGTCCCGCTTCCCTAGCGTGGGAGACATTGTTTTGGTTGAAGCGGACTCGAGTCGCCTGCACTGGCCTTTAGGTATTATAAAAGAATTGGTTACAGGTGCAGATGGACATGCGAGAGTAGCACGAGTGCAGACAGCAACTGGCGTTAAGGTTAGAGCGTGCCAACGACTCTACCCATTAGAATTGTCAGCTGACATTGAAAAGTGGCAGGAGGCCGCTTCCACCAGTGGGCAAGGTAAGGCCGTTAAATCTGACCCGTTATCCAGCTCTAGCTGTGATCTAGAGACGGTAACATCTCACGACACGGACGAGACCCCTAGCAGCCCGGTAAGTAGCGGACCGCAGCCGACCTCAGCTACAACTAGACTCGGTAGGGTAGTCAAAATACCGCGCAGATTTTATGACTAAAAAACCAGTTGCTTTGTCTGACTTGTGTACCTATATTATTAATATTATTATACACAGAACATTTTAATATAGAAATAACATTATTCTCAATGTATGTTATGTACCTACCTAAATTTTGGATTGAATTATGGGAATTATTTCTAAACTACATAGACTGACTCTATTATGTGTACAAAATGATTAATTGACTATGAGTAGGTAGGTACCTTGTACAATGTTCTGTATTGTGAATTTGTATTTGTTAATTTGTCTTTGAAAATTGTATTGAATGACATAGCTGACTGACAAAGATACATATAGTTATGTATACAGAAATATTAAATCTATTCTATGAGTAATACATTATTGTATTGTTAATTTATTTCATATTTGCGAAGACAAATATTATACCTATTGCAATGTTTTATAATTTTGACTTGATAGAGTGTAATATGTAAAGTTCTATTTAAGTATAGGAAGGCATGTTGCACTAGATATCTGATTTTGACGTCACCTCTAGTCATTAGACGGTGTATTTTTTGTTTTGTAATTGTTGTGATAATTTCAAATTGTTTATTCACTGAAAATAATCTTGTTCAGGTATTATAATTTTATTGTGAGGAATGACAAGAAAATAGAGTATGAATAAAACGTAAAACTGTGATATAGAATAACTCATTTGTTTGGTAGAGACATTAAAATTGTATAAGTGAAAGTAGAGTCATTATGCTTGCAGAGCTTATTCTGTTTTCTTCTTTCTTCTTCGTGGTTTAGAGGATGTTGTGATTTTTGGCAACACTAGCGTTTAAAAAAAATAACATAACCAAAAATGTTGACTTGTCAGAATGTTTTTTTTTTTCGATTCCCACGCGCCTCGACCACACGGCGCTTTCTGCAAAGTGTTATTATATATTTGTAAGACTGAAACTGAACAATACATGTTACCTACTATTGAAGTTCCAAACAGTGGTTTTTATTACGAAACAACCCTTACCTACAAACCGGCGAGAATTCGCCACAAGAATACTTCTAAAAACTTAGGCAAAAAAAATAACCTTATTTTAGTTAAGAAACTTCTAAAAACTTAGGCAACAAATATTCTGATAGATTGTTGGTATTTTAACGAGAAAAAATGTGTTTTTTGTGAAGTGGCGCCACTGTCGAGGTCGTTCATGGGTACACTCGCCTTAAGGCTCGGCTTGGCTGTGCGGACTGCAGCGGCCGCTAGCGTGCAGCCAACTGCGACCATAACTCTAGATAAATGCCTAATGGACATATCGTGTTGCTCCGGATACATTAAAAGCTAGAACGTTTAAAATTTTGCACTTTGGCTTGCGTTCTGCACAGATAATAACGCAGCTTACTTTATTAGTTCATTTTGGAGGTAACAGCCTGTTACTGCCTGTTAGCGACGGTTCGGGAAGTTGTATGTTGTTCACTATCTAGGGAAATAAAATATGGGCAATAAAGAAAAGCTTTGAGATTTCGAAGCAAGTTATTTAATATCGCAACAATTGTGCCGTGTGATGCCGGCTTAGAATAGCATCACCCCATTTCTTTCCCGTGGGAGTCGTAAGAGGTGACTAAGGGACTATATTGTAGGCGATGGGCTGACAACCTGTCACTATGGCAAAACATAATTTTCCGAATGACCCTCAAATATTTGTCAGACGTGGCATCCGTGTCCGTTTTTTGCAGCCGTTTACGCTCTGCCTACCCCGCAAGGGATTATAGGCATGATATGTGTGTGTGTGTGCAACAATAAACTTATAAAATTAAGCATATAAGCAACAATAAACTTATAAAATAAAGCATAAAAGAAAGCATATTTCCAGTAGATTCTCAGGACTTATGCCTGAAATAATGAAGACGATGAATGATGTTTTCTCTGTTATGATATGATGATAGTTGTATGGAAGCGTATTATGAAAGGAATCCTATCTAAACAAGGTGTAGCTTAGCCTATACTGAGCTGTAACATGTGTCTGTGTCCCGTTGGCGCTGAAACCCGGCTGCGGGTCGCAGCACGTGGCCTGACTCGCAATACCAGCTCATTACGGCTAATTGCGCCACAGAAGGGCCTTTCTGGGACAGCTAAGGGGTTTTCTAAATTGATATGCGGTTAAAACAACCTTTCTGTTTTACCAATCCAGTATTATAATAATTTTTATATTCACTGTGTTCCTAAATTTACACAGACATTGATTGTATGTCATCTGATGGCCACTTGAGGTTCTTTAAACATAAGAGCCAAAAATCTGCATTTTTCTTTTTTTCGTGTAGGACGCCGAGTCATTCAAAGACCTGATAAACCCTGGCATCAGAGTTTTTCAACCGCCTACTGCTAGTAGTAGGCCTCTGACATGGTTGTGTAACGACCGCTATCTAAATAATCATAGACAGCAACCGGGACCGACCGAGCTGCATTAAATCTATGCCTTACAAAGTATCGTTTTAAGTAATGAACAAGACTTTTCATTACGGTGACATGGATTAGCGTATATCTTGTACAACGGAGTACCCCTGCCTGTCCGACTGCACACGCGGCGCGACTCGTGCCAAGTCACTCGATACGGCAATCACAAGCTTATTTTCTGTCAGCAACTTTGGTTGTGTTCATTATATTAGTTTGAAGGAATAGGATGGCATGCAGGCGCCCTTAGCATAGACAATGTGGCTTCTATGATGATGTGGCATGGCTCACATATATTTTTTATGCGTCGAAACAAAACATCCTGAATTTCAGATTGTTTGCTTATGAGATTAAAGACGTTTGCGCACGTTGTCATAATATCATAGTATCTACAAGGCTGATAATTATACGCAGGCTACCTCCGAGCTAATTACATAGAAATATTCACTTAGAGTAAGTGTTTATAAATCGCTACAATAATGGTTGTTTTAAACAGTAATAGGTACTGTTTCTTAATTGCTTACATTATACACAAAAAGTTTAATTGATTATATTATGTCAATAAATCACGAAGTTTCCCCTTTTTTGTTCCCCTTTTAGTTAATTACCAAACAAATAGACACAATCAAGTGCCCCGGAAATGTTTTCATTGTGGGTCGGTGTGATTTTGGAAAAAGGTCCCTGTAGGAAAAGACTCCCAAATTATTACGGGGAAAAACTCGATCGGACTTGCCGTCACCCTTCGTTAGGCATATTTCCAAAACTTTCCGGCAAACTGAAAAACTTGTTAAACTTACTTATTACTTTTTTGTTAATATTCCCTTTAAG
Source organism: Tuta absoluta (assembly GCA_027580185.1). NCBI lineage: Eukaryota > Metazoa > Arthropoda > Insecta > Lepidoptera > Gelechiidae > Tuta > Tuta absoluta. Next base: position 6,945,069 of record JAQAHW010000004.1, read on the forward strand.
GCTCGCCCATGAATGGAATATTATTACGTCCAGTAAATTTTAAGAAACGAGTTTCGTCATTTCAAGGTTGATTGCTCTTTGCTTTTCGCAATCGAGCGCCATTTAAAACAGCTTCGCGTAATTGGATTTCTTAAACGGGAAGGGGTGTCGTGTCGCGCTTGTTCACTTGGAGCAGTAAATTTGTGTAAATAGAGACATCCTGATCAAAGGTGACCTATCTCTTTTACGATACCGAGATTATTCAATAAAATACTGCAAAAAAACCTGGAATTTTTCTAAGGAATCTAGGTTAAAATATGAAATCAAGTAGACCTCCTATACAAGATTCCATTAATCTATTGGAATTTCCATTTTTTACATATTTTAACCCAAGTCCTTGTTTCATGGCTAGTTCTCAATTCAAAATTTCTAGTTCTATGTTACTAGTTCACCCCTTGAAGTGCTTTCTACAATTTTCTAACACCTGAAATAAATATAGATTTTTTTATGCGTTAGCGTTGCGCACGCACCAGGATCAAATATGTTAGGTGTTGATTTTCTGTATTGTATCTATTTAAATTTGACATTTTTATTTTTAATTCGACTCATAAATCGTATATACAAACACATTTTTGAAATATATGAGCGAAAAGCCAGCCAAAAGTTGTTGTCATAAACATACTCGTTAACACTAAAAAAAGAAAAACAATTAAATTCACATTTAATTGTTTTTCTTTCAGGTTACTACGCCAATAACTTGTTTCGTTCGAGCTACTCATAAAATATTTCAGCGAACGCCGTCATTTCTTATTAGCTCTTTAATATTTTTTTATTGTTCACTTCTTGTACAAAGTAATTGGGTACCTAATGAGTCGTCAGTTGTGAATTGCTACAAAGAGCTTCTGAGAAATTGTGAAGGCTGCTTTTCTAATTGTGTTTCTCAATATCGGTCTTTGTCTTCCCCGAATAATGTTTACAGAATTTGATAGCATTTAAAGTTTAATAACACGTTGTTGTTAGAATCATTAAGTTTTCCCGTCTTTCAGAAAAGGATGTTATCGATATAACATAATAGGTATATATTTGAAATTTTGTATGCATATTTTACCGTGGGAAAATGCGCACGCACGTTGAAATTCATCAACGGATAAAATGACTGAGCAAATAGTAATAATCCTTGTAGTTAGGTTAAATTAGCATAATTTTCTCGAAGGTTTCAAAGTAGTTGTGCTTACATTATTCTAGGAGATGAGGGAATTACGAAATTCAACTTCAGGGATAAAGATGAATTATACCTCAGAATCTGAGCATAAGAAATTTGAGCATTAATTGAAAATCTATGTACAGTCAAGCTGACTTTCAGTTAGACACTCGAACCGCCAATGTAATTTTTATGCTTGCGGCATAAGAACGGTCCAAAGTGCAAATGTCTTACCCAGCGTGTGCTTGACTGTACAATCAGCAGCAAGACGAGCAACGATTTGTGAAATAAAACTAATAGCTTTTTTTTGTTACAGTATGACTAAATCAGAATAAATTGATTTCTTGAATGAAAGCAATAAATATTGCTGATTATAGAACTGTTTCAACGCAAATCTACGAAACCAACCTTTGTTTTAAAATGAATGTCTTGTATTTGAACCAGAAAATAAGCTTTTTTTATAAAAAATATTAAATGAGATAAATTAATTAATTAAAAATGCGATATTTTCCTCTAATACTGAACCACTTTTATTTTCGGCCCATCTCCGAAAACTTGAAAACACTTTTAGCTTTTCCTTATTGTTTACTCTTCTTCAATAACACACTTTTAATTATTTATATATTTATTATACACTCACACAATCAGAAACGTAATACAAAATAATCATGGTATGCGGCTAATATCATAGTTTGCGGAGAACACAACGCTACCGCGTTTTAAAAGTACACTAGCGACATCTCTCGGAAGCCATTTGTACTAAACATTCCGCCCACCAAGGACCTTGTCCTTTATACACAGAAACTACTGAATAACTCAATTAAATGCACTAGAAATAACAATTTACACATAAAGGAAGCCGCCCACCATGACTCAACTTACACATCAAGATTTGAAAAAGAAAACAAAATACTTAACACAAAACTATTTGCCATGCAAACAACTCAACAAAATAAACTTACAAAAGTTGCATAAACAAACATTGCCGCTCACCGTGCCAATACTGCCAATGTAACTTATTTCTCCAAAATAATAATTCTGTTAATAGCTCTTTTAGTAATTCCGTTTTTAGTTTTAATAGTCACTACACGAGTTACATTGTCCGGTCCAGCATGCTTATTAATTACAATGCCCATCAGCCATCGTGATGGTGGAACATTATCCTCTCTTAAAATAACAACATCATTTATTTGCGGTTCTGTTTTCTTTGTTTGCCACTTATATCTCTGACTTAAACCAACTAAATATTCTTTTGACCATTTTTTCCAGAAAACATTAACCATCTTTTGTACAATTCTCCATCTTTCTAAACAACCAACGTTCTTATCACTAAAATCCTCATCTGTTACATTAACTAAAGGTTCTCCTACTATAAAATGGCCTGGTGTCAAGGGGAGTGGGTCGTTAGGATCGTCACTTAAAACAGAGATAGGACGTGAATTGAGACACGCTTCTACCTGTGCTAGAACTGTCGACAGTTCTTCGTAAGTCAACGTACTATCACCTATTACCTTTCTTAAATGATTCTTGGCGCTACGAACACCCGCTTCCCACAATCCACCAAAATTCGGGGCATATGGAGGAATAAAATGCCAGTCAGTCTTTTCTAAAGTTAAAAGCTCCGCAATTTCATGAGGCAGACCAGATTTAGCACGTTCGAACATCTCACGCAATTGTTTATCTGCTCCGACAAAATTCGTTCCATTGTCACTATAAAGATCTTGACAATGTCCTCTCCTTGAAGTAAAGCGTTGAAAAGCTGCTATAAACCCTTTTGCGGTAAGATCTGTCACCAGCTCTATGTGAATTGCACGAGTGACCATGCATACAAAAAGACATATATACCCTTTGTAAGTCTTCGATCCTCTTCCAGGTGAATATCTTATATTTATGGGTCCAGCGTAGTCAACTCCTGTCGCTTTAAATATCTTACTCGGTTTCAATCTCACCTCTGGCAGTTGTCCCATTAACTGTGTAGTTATCTTCTTTGTATGTCTTAAACAGGTAACACATTTCCGAAAATATTTCTTGACTTGTTCTCTGCATCTGATAATCCAGTAATTGGCTCTCAAATAATTTCTCATAAGTTGTGGCCCTCCATGAAGAGTCTTGGTATGAGCGTCTGATATTAATAACTTAGTAAGATGATCGTTAGCGGGTAAAATAATGGGATTTCGCTTGTCATAATCCACTTCAGCTTGCTCGATTCTTCCAGCTGCTCTTAAAATACCTTTTTTATCCAAGAACGGATTAAGAGTATGTAGAGGACTCTTCTTTGGCACACAGCACTTATTCTTTAGCTTTTGTATCTCACCTTTGAATTCTCCCCTCTGAACTTGTTCAATACATTTGTGTAACGTCTCTCTCATTTCTTTTGCAGTTATATATTTAGGTTTAGTTTTCCTTTCTTCTTTTGTGTCTAGAAATCTTCTGCAGTACGATATTATCTTCAACATTCTAGTCAGGTTCGAAAACTTTTCCCATACAAATTCTTCTCTACTTTGTTGTGTTATAACCATTGTAGTTACTCTCTCTTCTTCGTGTGTCTCTACATCGGGTAATTCTTCACTCTTAACATGAGGTTTCCCCAACCATTCGGGTCCCCTCCACCAAATTAAATGTGTCTCTAGCTCATTAGGTCTAAGACCTCTCGATGCACAATCTGCGGGATTGGAATCCGTCGCGACATGTTTCCACTGTTTATAGTCTGTTATAGTCAAAATTTCAGACACACGATTACTTACGAACGTTGTCCATCTACTAGCTCCTCCTTTCAACCACGCAAGAACCACGGTTGAGTCTGTCCAGCCATATAGATTCTCCTTTGGGATACTCATTACTTGGGAAATCTCTGATAGTAACTTCGCAGCAAGTGTCGCTCCACACAGCTCCAATCGGGGTATTGATTGCTCCTTGTCAATCGGTGCAACTTTTGTTTTAGCTGAAATCAAACTCACATTGACTTTACCTTGGGCATCTACTGTACGAAGGTAAACTGCGGCAGCATAAGCCGCTCTCGATGCATCTGAAAACGCATGTAGCTCTGTCTTGCAATCAGGTGTACAAAAAACCCATCTCGGTATGTTAATGTTCTTTATCTGTGTCAACTCGTTTCTGTACTTTAACCATTCTTCTTTCAGATATTCTGTCAACTCATCATCCCATTCTAATTTAGCTTTCCACAGGTTTTGAATAATTATCTTTGCTGATACAACTACAGGAGCTATCCATCCCATAGGGTCATACAAGCGAGCAATGTCTGAAAGAACTTGTCGTTTGGTAATTGGTTCTACAATCTCAGGTAACTTGACCGTGTACTCAAAGTTGTCTGTCTCTCTATTCCATTGTAGACCTAGGACCTTCAGTGTATTATCTGCTTTGATAGGCACAGACTGTACGATTTCTTGATTGTCTTTCTCAATAAATTTCAGTAGAACTTCACTATTGCTACTCCATTTTTGAAGCTGGAACCCTCCTGATCTCATGAGCTCATTCATCTCTTTGTAAATAACTTTTGCTTCAGCCTCCGTATGACATCCTGTCATTAAATCGTCCATGTAATAATCTCGTTTAGCAATTTCAGCTGCGGTAGGAAAATTATTTTTCTCATCATCAGCTAACCTCTGCAATGTCTTCACTGCTAAGTAAGGCGCACTGGCAGTGCCAAATGTCAACCTCAGTAATCTGAATACTTGAATAGGCATCTCAGGATTTTCTCTCCACAAAATTCTTTGAAAATCTGTATCCTCCTTTGACACGAGAACTTGAAGATACATTTTCACCAAGTCTGCCACGATGCAAATTTTATGCATACGCTATCTCATCAACAGATGTCTTAAATCTTGCTGAATCTTTGGTCCAACCAGCAAATTGTCATTAAGTGACACGCCGTTAGTCCCTTTTGCAGAAGCGTTTTTGACGATACGCACCTTTGTTGTCTGTTTGTCTTTCCTAATCACGGGGTGATGTGAAAGATACACGGATTTAGGATTATTCTCCTCCTCTTTCTCTACTCTCTCCATAAAGTTTAATCTCAAATACTCCTTGAAGATTTTTCTGTACTCCTCATATAATTGTGGATCTCTCAGTAGTCGTTTCTCTAACGACAGTAGCTTTCTTTTTGCTATCATTTTTGTATTTCCGAACTGGACCTCTGGATTCTCGCTGTTAAATGGTAGCTTGACCACATACCTTCCGTCTTGATTTCTAACTGTAGTTGTATTGTAAATCTCCTCGCACTTTTGCTCTTCTACAGTCAGCCTCTTTTGAATACTGTTAGGTTCAGACTCAATCTCCCAAAACTTTTTTATCATGTCGTCCTCTTGAATACGTATGTGCGTACATACCACGTTTTCATCTAAGTCCATCGCTGGCTCTTTCTCTGATCGTCCAGATATAATCCAGCCAAACACTGTATTTTGTGCAATAAGTTTCTTGTCGGGACTCTTTACTATACCTTCCAGAAGAATTTCACTATAGATCTCAACTCCAAGCAAGATGTCGATCTTTCTGGGTACCTTGAATCGCGGATCAGCTAACTTCAGATTTTCTGAAATCAACCAATGAGATGAATCTATCTTACGACTAGGAAGCAAGGATGTTAGCGACCCCATCACAAAAGCATTAACCTCAATAATAGTTTCTGGATCATAGCATGACTCAATTCGAAAAGAAACCATAGACTTGATTCTCGCTTGACCCTCTCCTACCCCTGACACTACACCATTTACAGGAATAGCTTTAAGACCAAGTAATTGAACTGATGATTGCGAAATTAACGAAATCTCTGAACACGGATCTATAAGTGCTCTCATATAAATTTTACTCTGGTTAACAGACTTAGCCTTCACAACCGCCGTAGCTAGTAATCGACCACTCTGGTCTTGCATTACTCCTCTTGACAATCCTGCATGGACTCGCATGACACTCGGTTGCGCTGACTCCTCACTCGACTTAACTCTTTTCTCTTGATATCTACCGTGATTAGGTAGCCTCTCCTCACTCAGTGTATTAGTTGTGGTATTAACGTTCTGAATTGGTGGTGCGTCTCCTCTAAATTTTGTGTTGAACTGTGATGTTCTTTCTCTCTCAATATGCAAAAAAGTGTGATGTCTTCTCCCGCACTTTTTGCAGCATCCAGACTGTGGGCACTTCGATACGATGTGAGTTGGAGCCAAACAGTTGAAACACAGCCCTCTTGTCTGCACAAAGCATATTCTATCTTGCACAGTTTGCTGAACGAATCTCTTGCAAAAATGTAATAAATGTTGACCTCCACACATATGACATGACACAGATTCAGTTGATTTGCGTTCATCCTGGAATGATGAATGGTAAGTGTTGCCTTTGATTTGCTGTCTAACATTATGCTGTGGTGGCTTCATCGTTCTGTTCGCCGCTGATCCATCAGTCATCTCTAGACATCTAAATCTTGTCTCCAAGAACTCTACTAACTGTGCCCATGTAGGCAAGTCGTCGCCAGTAATGCTGAGTTGAGACTCCCATAGCTTATGAGACTCTTTATCCAATTTGGTTAACACATAGTAGATCACAATAGCATCCCAAGACTCAGTAGGTATGCCCATATTTTCCAACGCCTTCAAACAAGAACTTGTGGTATCTAACAATTGCTTAATTGCGTTCGCTGATTCTGTTGCTATCTGTTTCTGCGAGAAGAATATCTTTAGAACTGCATTAGAGTTGAACCGCTTGTTGTTGTATCGCTTAGTTAGTAGTTTCCAAGCCTCTTCGTAGTTTTTCTCAGTTATTGCAAAGTTACGCAGCAAGTTCTCTGGTTCTCCTGACAGATTGCTCTTTAAGTAGTGGAGTTTCTGAACTGCTGATAATCTTTCACTCGTATGAATTAATGACAAAAACATATCGTAGAATGTCTGCCATTCCTCGTATTTACCACTGAATGTAGGTAACTGTATTCTTGGAAGCTTAACTTCTGAACCACTGTTGCTCGAATTACCATTCGCTGGTCCACTACAACCGGGTGGTTTACTCTTATTCAACCCTTTCAATTTCTCTTTCATAGTACTTTGGTACAATATATATTGTTCTTCACATTCACCATATTGGTCATCTGTAAAATAGGGTAACGATTCTTCTTCTGCATCATTAACAGCCTCAACAATATGTAAATGATTATTGAAAAATTGCGTCCATGTTTGCTCCAATGTCTGCAATCTTGATTCAATGTAACACTGAGTAATTCTATCTTTGGGCGATTTATTGAAATTTGTAAGTCCACTATCTATAATCTTCCTTAGAGCTTGGTTACTTTTTATGATTTTATTGACTTCTTTTTCCGCCATATTTAACAGCAATAGTCAAGTCCAAAATCACAAGTTTTCCTTAATTTTTCTAAGTCTCAAACCACAAGCAAAACGTTAGAGTCCACTGATAAAAAGTTCGAAATTTTACAAGTCCTCAGCTCATACAAAATTTTGAAAAGTTTCACAAGTCCAAAATCGGCGAAATTATTCTAAGTCCGTATCTCATACAAACTTCTTGAAAATTTTACAAGTCCAAAAACACATAGAAATATTCTAAGTTCAAATCGAATATTTTCTATGTCCAAATGTCACTTCACTCACTGTACTAAGTCCAATTTCCTCGGGTTTCGGCACCAATGTTTACTCTTCTTCAATAACACACTTTTAATTATTTATATATTTATTATACACTCACACAATCAGAAACGTAATACAAAATAATCATGGTATGCGGCTAATATCATAGTTTGCGGAGAACACAACGCTACCGCGTTTTAAAAGTACACTAGCGACATCTCTCGGAAGCCATTTGTACTAAACACTTATAAAATTAAATAGGTACCTACACCTACCTACTTGACTTAAATGTATGGAAGAGCTGATTTTTCTTATTTCAAAGATGGCCCTTTACTAAAAGTTGTTTTTAAACATGAGTAGAATAACCCTGCAAAATTAGCGTACTGACAAAATATGCTGTATAATAATATCACAACCGTAAAATGTTGCTATTGTGTAGCACTGGGCAAGAAAAATTAAAAGCTTCTTTAAACAAAAGCCGGGAACGACGGGCACGTAATTAAATGCGACGTCCCGCGGGAAATCCGCGAGGAGACAGGGACGCACTCAGGATGCCATGCATGATGCATGATGATTACTAGAAACATGCATTATGTGCATACATTTGACGAACGTGGAGCTTCTTAAATGTTTCACCCATACAAATAGACGGACAAAAAGGTTAAATTAGTTCTGATCCTCATGACTTAGCATCAATAAAATGTCCTTGATATCAACAATTTTCATAATTTCAGTACTTATTTTTGGGTTTCATCATCACCATGGAGTGCATTTTCAAAATTCGAAGGTCAGTAACTGGAAAACCTTGCGGTCTTGCGCCGCCCTTGCTTTCAGGATTGAGGCCTGCCTATTAATAAGTGCCGGTTGATGCCGGCTTACAACAGCATCACCCCGATACAACTTGTGGATGTCGTAAAAAGCGACTAAGGGATAAATTCATCCAAGGAATGGGCAGCAGCGTTCCCTGGGAAGCAATATCTTGCACTGCGCTCGGCAATACGTTTCCCAAGCGTGGTGAGTATGGGAATACTCCCCAATAGTGGACTGTTGTGGCTGTAACATGTATGTGTGTGTATCAATAATATCAATATCACATCTATTGGTACTGTCATTGACATAATCATATTTTACCAATATCATTTCGGTGAAAACATCATATCGGAGCAATTGAACGACATTGCTACGCCGCTGTAACTTTTACTATTTACCATCAAGCAACTGTTACTTTTACTATTTATTAATAAACCATTTTATTGAAGTGATCCAACCCACTTTGTTACCAGAAAGCTTATTAAATATTTATCTATGCAGTAAGTAATTTATGTGTTTACAAAAGAAACTCTTCTACTAGAAAACCGGATATGCTTTCATAAATATCGGTTGTGGTCATAAAGCAGGGCAATGGCTGTAATGTTACAACTGCCATTGGCCTGGAACGCCGCCAGCGGGATGTTCCTTATGCTTTATTTGCTTGTTGTCTCCTCGGTATGCGATGATCATTGCTGTGGTGAGATAAAATGAAATATATTTTTTCGTGGTGAGAAAAGGAGGTTATTACATTTCGCAGTAATATGGCAGAATAAGGAATTCAGATTGAGACAAATTCCTAGAAATTTGGCCAAATTCCGAAATATGGCAAATTCAAATATATATATTTTTTATATTAATGTTTCTTTGTTGAGAAACAGGGAATGACAACAATAATAAGTGAACCCAAAAATAAACGTAGTAAAGAACATGACGACCTTTAATTAGCGACAGGATTACTTTTGTAATTCGTTTTGCTATTTCTCTAAACTACTTCAGAAATTAGACTTGTTTGGGACGATGACAGAATGAAATCTCAACTTTGCCATTGTCCAGCTTATGGGAAAATTCCTAGGAATTCGACGAATTCCTAATTCTGCCATATGATTACTGCGACATATACCTACATAATGATAATCATCGATTATAATTATTTTATTGGTTTTCCGAATGAAAGATTTAAAATGTGATTTTGCAGAATAGCGATTTTTATTTCTACTTTCTCTCCAAAGACGTTTAAGGTTTTTTTTCTGCTACTACATATTTCGTGAGTATATCTTGAAAGGTAATCCATCTTGCGTGCACACCTGCGCTGGAGTCCGCCCCTGCCCACCGTCGTCGTGGCGTGCGGTCAAGTTCTCCCCCCCCCCCCACTCCCGAGGGAAGGGAAACGCGATTTCCTCCAGCATTGGTCTTTTCCGTCTCCGAATATTGCTCAGTTTTCTTATTTATGAGAGAAATTGATTTCAACGTACAGAGAAAATGAAAATATTATTGTGTTTCGCCATGGGAAGCTCACCTCCCTTTGGTGGTTTTAATTTAGATTTATCGCAACAAAATTTATTACCAGCCAGTATTAAGGCGAGACGCACCCTTTCGAAGACACACAAATCATGTAAGCTTTGGTCTGTATTAAATTTCGCCGTCTTTTAGGAAATGTTATTGGAGTGGCTTAAAAGGAAGTAAATAATTATTTTTATAGATTGGATAAAAATTTATGCGGTTTAAATGTTAAGTTGTTCTACACCGAAGGTAAAAACAGTTTTTAAATAGTTCTAGATAAACTGTCATTTCTTACCGTGTTATGACAAAACAGTTAGACATGGTTTAAGCAGTTTTAACAACGTCAAATTCTACGGAGAAACAATTTAAACACTGTCTTAAAGCTTGTTTAACTTATTTGTATAGTTTAATAATAGCGTATTTTTTTAGACCTTATACAGTATCTCTAAAACTAGGTTTAATCGTGTCGTTCGCTGACAAAACATGCCACACAAAATCCATTAATGAATGCATTTACATTTAAACAATACTAAATTTGTTATCTTGAAATCTACTCCATAATAAGCCTGTTTATAGACGTTTTCGAATGTATCAAACAATGGTAAGCACCACATTATAACTAATCTCAGTGAATTCACTCATAAAATTCGAATCTCTTGTGAAAAATGCGAGGTGTCTCGTGAACAAGGATCACCTCGTTACTCTCGCTGAGGAGTCGCGCACGAAAGCTTCATGATGTGTGAAATGAAGAAATTCATTATCGGGGGAACACTGGCGCTTCCCCCCATGATGAGGAGCTTGTAAGCAAACACTTTGGTAAAATCGCAGCGTTATCTCTGGTGTCTCCGTTTTATGTATGGATATTCGAAATTTTCATCCGACGGACAGATGCGTCAAAAATACGTCCGTCATAGTAGAAGAACCAAGGGAAGAACTGCCTTGGCTATTCTTGTTACTTTTTGAAATATGAAAAAGAAATAATCCACTGCTGCCATTTGTTTCCCAGTATTATCTTATTTGTCAATAGGGGGAGGCCCATATCCAGCAGTGGACTGTGGCTGTTAATGAATAAATAAATGAACGAAATTATCTTATTTTACCGAGGACCGTGAATTATTTGTTCTTTGATTACACCTTATTTTACAAATTTGCGACTTCATGGCGTGGAGTGGTATTATCCCTCAACTTATAAATGTCAGCTTGACGGGAAAAAGGTATGAAATGAGAACGTTTTTTTTTCTGGGTTTTTAAATTTTCTAGCCCCGTGGCCATGAAATCTACACGTGACTGTTTGGTGGGTAGCAGGAGAATGAGAACGCCGCAAAAAACCTTGTGTGTACATGCAGTTAGACAATGCAGTGATGGACCTTCAACGTGACTACGATTTCAAGTGCAGAAGTGAGAAAAAGACCCTCTTTTGGGGTCTTTACTGGAGCCGACATCCTCTTTATACTAATAGATACTCAAGCGAAGAAAAGTTTTTTTATCTTTATAAGAGCGAAAAGTTTCCAAACTTATGTTATCTTTTAAAGATAAAACTTTGCTTTCGTCGAGGTAATCGCCCGCTATCTGACTGATTTTTTATGAAATTAAGCTATAAACAGTCAAACCTTATTTAGTTGAACAATTTGGAGTCATAAAAAATACTGGTGGTACCCTTAGGTACGCAAGCTTGTAAAAAGTACTATTTGACTAGCCAGACGTATTTGGGTGGTTTAATAACATGGTATTTACTTAAACCTGTATTTGTAAAAAGGCTCTTGTCCGAACTGTCTACACTATACATACGGCTCAGGCCACGGATTATTTGGTATTTGATGCATTCTGCAGAATATTGCTCTAGCATTTACACAAGAACGACTGCAAATATATTTTATCAGAACCAAGTTGGTACTGATATGAAAAAGACAGTTATCAGTATCTATTAACGTTCCTAGGTGCCAACTTATAAAATAACACACTTAATAATAATATGCTACAGTCACGGCACTTTAGATACCTAGTTATATGATAACTTATTATTATTATTATTTAAAGGTGGCAGGGCCACTGGTGCACAACTCTTTTGAATCGTGTTTCGCCATTCAAGTAAGGTTAGTTTTGTAGGTCAAGTTTAGGTCTGTCAGTAAAGTATGTGGCATTACGCCGAGAGAGAGTCCACAACACAGAGGACCTAATCCCACGACTAGGGGCTGTGTTGCGTAGTTTGTGTGGCAACAGAAACGTGATAGTAAAATTTCTGCACCACGTGTCGATCCGCTCGTCACAATTACACAATGTCAGATATATACCCTAATTACAATTTCCAATTTAATGTTCAGTTTAAGAATAGGTAGTTTATTGCTTTAACTATCACATTTATTTACCAAACACTCAAATAAAAAAAAAGCAAAATTATAACCAAATCACATTAACCATTACGGAAAAGCAACGAACGAATCCATATGGTAACTTGTGTGGAAATATTACGATGTCATATTCAAACAGTCTTTCATTTCGCAGCAGATTTATTTTGACCCCGTGTTAAAACTTTAATTATTAATAATGAGGTAATAACTAGTTACTACTCCACACCGTAGACAAACAAAAAGGAAACGAACCGTTTGTTTTTCCATGAAAATAATAAAAAAGGTAAAATAAATTCATCCAGAGAACATTTCAAGATCCACCACCGGCTTGAGCAATTAATTCTTTAACACGTTCGGCGGCGGTAACGGTGTACGCCGTTTTAGCCTAGTTTGCGTTAACGACAGTACGGCGTAGCCCGGGTTTTTTAAAGCATCGATAAAGACACAACGGTGAATGCAGTGCAAAATTCGTGTAAATTGTATGGGGAGAAAATCAACTGTCATCCTTTGAAGTAAAGACGAAATACCTCTGTCACATTTACACAGAAATATATGTCAATGTATGAAGGTCACGCACACAGACAAACGGGTCTCCTTATATTGACAGTACGGGAATACCCGCTGTCCTTGTTCGGTCGTTAGTGGGGCGCGGGGGTCAGTGCTTCGCTGAGCGCAACGGACGGCGGCTGGATGCCGCGCGTGTTTCGCGCCAAAATTTTTGCACTAAATAATTAAAGGTAAGCATAAATATTGCTAATAGTGTGTTGATTATAAACAAAATATAGCTATTTTGTAACAATATATGTATTTGGTTGCACAATTCATTGAAAAAAATCACTACTACATATGCCGTACTGACACAGATAGCCCCTAAATAATATATAATATATAAACTAAATAATTAAAGGTAAGCATAAATATTGCTAAAAGTGTGTTGATTATAAACAAAATATAGCTATTTTGTAACAATATATGTATTTGGTTGCACAATTCATTGAAAAAAATCACTACTACATATGTCGTACTGACACAGATAGCCACTAAATAATATATAATATATAAACTAAATAATTAAAGGTAAGCATAAATATTGCTAATAGTGTGTTGATTATAAACAAAATATAGCTATTTTGTAACAATATACGTATTTGGTTGCACAATTCATTGAAAAAAATCACAACTGCATTTGCCGTACTGACACAGATAGCCACTCAGAATTTATTGGAATATGACAGTACGGGTACTCCCGCACTACGGATATACCCGTTGGTGACGAAAGCAGGTGATTTTGATGGATGATTGATGACAGTACTGCATTCACCGTAGCTGGAATTTGTATGGAAAAAGAAAGTGCTTTTGCGTGAGCATGGGGGGCCCGGGTACCGCGGTCGAACGTGTTAAAAAGCGACAGGCGTAAGGAACTCGGGCAGACACTTATAAAATTAGGAGATTATCTCTTGAGCTAGGGCTGCGCATTGCCCCAGTTAACCATTCCAGACGTTTCTGAATAGGTATGCTTATAATAATACCTACAAATAATTCATTATAATAAACTTTTTTCATTTTCCGGTAATCAGATGTTGTCCCGCGGTAAAAAGTAGCCCATGTCATTCTCCAGCCTCCTACTACACAAAAAACAAAACTACAAACAAAAAAAAATATTACGTGTCATCGCTCTGTTATGACGGAAAAGAAGGACAAACAAACACACCTTTTGTTCTATATTATACAGCCTGCCTGCTAACCGTTTTCCCGCAGGAAAAAGACTTTTATTATAACCAATGTTCATCAGGGATCATGTTGGATTCTAATGGAAAAATATTTTTAAAACAGTCCAGTAGTTTTGGAACCTATTCAATTCAAACAAACAATCTTCCCTATTTAAAATATTATATTAAATAATTATTATTATAGTGCAGATAAGTATGGTTATTATCATTTTAGTTATATTAACGATCTCCCACCCCGCGTTTTGTTGTTTTGATGAAGAATGGCAATAAATAATGATTGCGAATTATAAGATACTTAATTTTTTCTTCCTTCTTTTAAAGTCGATATCAGTCAAAAACCGCTAACGAGCTACATAAAAAAACTGTAGAGATCTAAAATTAGTAGGTAAGGTGGTGTAGTAAGTAAATGGAACATTAGTAGCTACAACAGTTCGCTGTAGTTTATTGAGTTGGCTCCTATCGCCTAGAGTCTCATCTATAATTAAATCCCTTGAGAAGACTAAGTGGGGTAGTGTGATGCTGATGTAATGATTTTGAAAAAAAATATCTAATAACAAATTTTAAAACACTTTTTGTGTAGTGTGTATCCTGCCCACGCATGAAATTTTGCAAGTTAAGGCAGGGATATAACGGGAGCAAGTTTTTAAACCAGTTTCATTAAGACAATTACAGCCATAAAACCCTGAAAAAATATATGTTATTGTTGAGGATCTAACAGTTATCATCTGATAACATCATCCAAAAAAATAAATATCCAAAGTAAACTCCTTAAAATATTTTTGTAATATTATGTCTTCAGTTATAAGTTATTACAAAAAAAGGCAAAGAAACATACCTTTTCTAGTACAAATACCTAAATTACACATTGTACGGTATTTATCTAGTTTCTACGAGTATGTCGGAAAAACTGTAAAATATCGCGAAAATTTGTTAGAAAAATAAATGTCTGTTTCTCTCTGGCGCAGCGCAAATGAAAGGGACAAACTTTTCAAGTGAATAAGGGCCTTAAAAAATACATATTTTCTACATGTTTAGCACACAAAAAAAAGCTTTTAAACAAGAAGTATCAAAAACCGTACAACATGCCGAAAAAAGGCCAAGGTACTCATGAAAATAAACAATTTTCCCCATAGAACATAGGACGCAATATGAAAAAAAAATAACTTCCCATAATTAAAGTGGGAGTGGGCTGGGCACGTTTGTCGGATGCACCCAGATCGTTAGGCAAAGATCGTCACCGAACAATGGGTTCCTCAAAACGGGTCCCGACGTAGAGGTAGACCCCGAAAACGTTAGCGTGACGATCTTGACGCCCATTTACAGGAGTGGATGACGGTGGCATTAGACCGCAAAGAAAGGAAGATTGCGGGGGAGGCCTTTGCCCAGCAGTGGGATCAAGCAAGCTAATTATAAGTTTAAAAAAAAAATATTTTTATTAACCAGCTAATCGACAATTTTGTATGGGAGTACCATTTTTTTAATATTTTGACCCATGAATAATGGGGAAAGTTGATCAGTTTCATGAGTACCTTGACCTTCTGTCGGAGTTCATGTATGTATGTGTGTATGTATGTTTGTATATATGTGCGATTCTTATAAGGACTGAAACTCGATAACCACTGAACAGACTCGGATAGGAATTGTATGGGAAGAATCCTTACATTATTCCGAGTTTTTCGTTTTCTAGGCTAGGCGTAAGCAGTAGAGTTTTTTTATTTATTTATCATGCTTGTGTTACTTATTGTAAAGAAAGGAAGGATAAAAGAAAATATAGGATCAACAATCAGGTAAGTACGTCAATTAAATATAATTTAAATGTTTTACAATCAGAATTTAATCAAAGTTACCTACAGTTTTGTGTCAAATACATATAATTAAGTATTAAAAATTATTCATGTGTGACAGGAAAACAGCAGATAAATAAAAGGCAATGTCAGTAAACCTAGGCAATAAAATATCGCGTATATTTTATACTACCATTTTAACTGCCCGCATCATATTCTGTTTTAGCATAAAAATAAAATATTTTCTAGCGTAAATAATACCTAGCTGTCGTGCGTTAGCCATAAAATATTTGAAAATCTAACTTTCAAACAGAAATTCCTGTGATATATTATGATAGGATAACTTAAACTACTAGGGTAGTACATACCAATTTCCTACTTATTCTAACGGCCTGGTGGTAAGGAACAATTATTCCCAAAGAACTGCCGGTGTTAACGCTGTGTTGCTTAACTTCAATAAGAGAGAGGGATAAAGCCGCTATGTTAGATGAAATCTAAGTTATATATACGAAGTTATACTATAGTAAGTTTTATTGGGCTGAATCTACGCGGCATGTGCAGGCAGTTCCCAAATGGGGAACAAATGAGAGACCTGCGCGCCCTCGCCGGCGGTGGCGTCGGTTGCTTGAGAAGCTTGTGTCTACTTGCAATGGCTGCAGTAGCAGATGTCGTCATCATCATCTTTGTCTTGCAAATACTCACCGTATTGCAATTTTAGGCGATGGGCTGACAACCTGTCACTATGGCGATACACAATTTTCCGAATAACCTTCAAATATTTGTCAGCCGTGGCGTAAATGTCAGTTTTTGCGGCCGTTTACGCTCTGCCTACCCCGTAAGGGATTATAGGCGTGATATGTGTATGTATGTATGTGTATTCCCAAAAAAATATGAGAAATATTTTGAGTTTCCATTATAACCCAAATTAGGTGATCGGCAATTTTATATGGGAGGTCCAATTTTTTGCATGTCGACCTATGTTCCTTGGGAAAAGTTGTTTCTTATCACCAGCCCGTCATAAATTATTGTTATCGGTCACTAGTAAAATTTCACCCTATATTAAGAACTCGTGAAACTCCACAAGCGCCGACTGAGCTCTATCTTTTTCTTTTCGTGTCAGACACCGAGCCGACGAACGATCCCATAAAGTCTGATGTCAGAGTTTTCCACAGCACCTACTATTACTAGTAGGCCTCTGACATGGTTGTGTAACGATCGTCGGTTAAGTAATCAATCATAGACTGCAACTGGGACAGACATGGCCGCCGTAGCACGGACCATCTTTCTTACGGACAAATAGGTGCTTCAACCTGCAGCGAACTCTACTAGACTGGGAACAAACAACAAACACTTTTTACAAAATGGTAATATCAACTTCGACTATCGCCTTAAAGGGAATCGAACCCGGAACCTTTGCGTCGCAGACAGTCGCACCACCACTGCGCCACATCGGCCGTCTGTCTACTGTCATTTATAGAAACTGTGACTGCCTCTTTGAATCATGAAAGACGCTCTAATTAGTGCTCTAGTAGATGACCGGTACGTTGACCAGATTTATCAACAAAAAAGGAAGGTAAGCATAGAATTTTAAATAGTACTAGGGTAGTCACAGAACTATTACACAAGCTAGGTAGAGTACTAAAGGTAGGGTTACAGTAAAAATAAGCAAAGTACAACATACAGCCTTACGTATTTTATTTAAATATACCATCGCATATCTTTTTTTTATTTTTTATTAATGATGGGTTTGCTCTAGACTCTAGTCTAGGTCATAGGACAGAGACAGAGTCTAAGGTGGAGCGAGCTCACCCAGAAGAAGCATGTTAAGCCCACACACTGACGGAACGCAGCAAGCTACTTGGCGCCAGACTTCGGTGGGATGGTGGTCGCCATATCCTGAACCTGATCCTACCTAAAATCAGGTTCTATACAATACTTGATATTAAAAATATCCAAAAGAGCAATTATGCGCTAATAACTTGCAATACAACTGAAAAAATTTCATCGAGTGTTTACTAGACAGAGTACCCGAGAACTCTCTTCCCGTCGTGTTACAGTGTTACCTATTCTATATCTTTCTTACGCCGCACGCTATCTCTGTCGCCTCATTGATGGCCATTTGTAAATATGGTACGGAACCCTTAGTGTGCCTTCGTTCGGGAGTTCAACTCGCACTTAGCCATTTTTGTTTTGTGTTTCATTCTACTACGGCTTCCTTTTTGGAAAACTTCACCGCTCGCCACTGATGGGTAGCTTATTAAGAAAATCTCAAGACTTGAATCTTTTTACTAGTAAAATCAAAATCACGTAAGGAAATATGCTAGCCAATTTAATTCACATGTATCATCTTAAAATGTTCATGGCCTTCTATATACATTCTGCACTCAACACTGTTAGTCAAAGGTAAACTTTGCATTTGCATGTTATAATAAACTACACAAAATAAATTAATCACTTTCAACAATATTAGTCCGCAAAGACTGCGAGCATAATCCCGTAAATTTCGATGCAAAGTTGCTCGTATATTTTAGACGTTTTATGTAAACAAGCTGAGCTTATAAGGTTTTAAGTAGGGAAAATTGTTACTGTATTCAGATTAAAGTAGTGGAAAACGGTGAGCCAGGGGTGAATATTTTTAAGAAGTAACAAGGAGCATTTTCGTTACGTGCTTATGCATTTTGCATGAATACTCTACTCGGTACGAGACTTAGATACGAATTGATGCGAGCACTTATCTACTTTGGTAGACAATTTAATATTTCTACAACGTGATAGAAGTTGATAAACAATTTTACGGCGAGACGTGCACTTACCAAGTACATAATCTACTATCGATGTATTTTTACGAACGGAATTCGATGTGACAAAGTATTTTGCAAAAGTATTGCATCTTATATTTTATTTTAATGAATGGGGAATCATTTATTGCTCATCAAACCAAAAAAATAATAATTATATCTTAATGATTGAAAAATAATTATATTTTGATATGACTGTGGCCAGCAGTTGACTGCTATAGGCTGATATGTGTGTGTGTGAAATTGATATGAGTGTAATTCTCTTCAGGAGGCGCTTTTTTATAATATTTCAATCTAGGTATTTCTTGGGGAAAGTTTGAAGCAAGGTTTCAAGGCATTATAATAAACTCCTAATCTAGGAATACAATTCGTTAGTAATTTTTAGTCATAGACCAATTTTTAAAATCTAAAACTAGATGGAGTGTCTAGGATCAGCTTAAATTGCGAGGGTGTTGCCATGTACGGAGCTTAAATCTGTGACTGCAGAATAGCTGAGTATATTTTGTACTTTAGTTGCAGCTAAGCGGCTTATGTACGGACTGTTTAATTCAGGAATAGGGTATAAAAGTTTGAGTATGCATCTTTCAACTTTTAATCTCTAGATGTAGCAGATTTCGTTTCTTTTTTAGTCATTCTTTCATTAAGAGTCCTACTTCGCCGGAAGGAACGAAATTCAAATGAAATTCGGAAGTCATGTCAAAGAGTATATTATAGAGGTGTCACCATTTCATATAATGTTAGTCTAACTGGTACTGATACAATACTTGACGACTAATGGTAGTGCGACTGCCTGCGGCGCTAAGGTTCCGGGTTCGATTCTCGGTGGACTACTCACAAAGTTGATATTATAACTTGGAAGGAATATTAACCTACATTATATCATAAGGACCATATTTTGGAATAAGCTGAACCATTCGCCAAGACTTAGCTGAACGCATAGTATCCATATTAATTATGAACTGTATAAACTGTACTGTGTGTTTATTTGTTATTCTTCCACTTTCAGTACATGAAAAGAATTGGTCTAAAAATAAGGGCTTAATCAGTTCACAAAACACTTATCTTCATAACATCTCAAATCATATTTACAACTTTTTAGTTTTACGTTATTTCAGAAGAAGCAAAGTCATTAAACTAAATAAAGCCAACTTATTAGTTCAGGTTTAAAAATGGAAGTGGCCAGTATCATGTTACGCACTTTGCGCGAACATATTTTTGTTTCGTTTTTGTCCATCCTGGTATTGTAAATTTTTTTGCGAACTTCGACATTAAGAAACTTTTTTTGGATATTTCTTTGTCATTTTCGTCATTGCGTGCACCTTAAGCGCAACTAATACTGTTAAATTTCAATTTCAATTTTAAACGTTTATTGCATAAATCAGTATACATAGACATAGATGTAAGTTCAAAATATAAATAGCAAAAACCAATTAGCGACGGCCATTATATATTCGAGTATGATATTATGATATGATAAGATATAAAATAGCGGTCGCATTCTCGCACCGTTCATTAGTTTTTGAACAATATTTGTTGACCATCAGACAAACACAGAGCCGCATGCCTTAAAAATTTCATACCTTCGAACACCTTTTACAATCTTTTTCCTTTAATCACCGACACCAGTAGAATTGCTTCATAGTTAAAAATTATCATACATTTTGGTGGTATCTATTAAAGTAACTGAGAAAAATTAAAATCGAAGGTGCTTCTAATTGTTTGTTTGACTAAGGTTTTTAATCCATTCCCATCTGGATAATCCTATAATTTTTGGTCTTGAAATTGGTATTTTTAGAAAAGGGATTTATAGCCCTAAACAATGTTTGGTATATTTCGGTGTTACCAACGAACCAGGGTCAGGCCTGCGACACTCGCCTATACCTACGGAGTTAAGTACCTACGCCGTCGTGTACCGCGACGGTACACTCGGCCAGAGCCGGATCGCGCTCGCTAGTGGAGCGCGCGCGCATCGATGCGGTGACGTCATTTCACTTCTGACGCGTTCTTTAACAAGACAGTCGTACAGGTAGTGGAATAAATTGTTTGTGCTGTGCTTCTTTACGAAATTTAAAACCAATCAATTTATTATGATGATGGGACAAAATAGGACTAGGTGTTCTGTGCACGGATGTCTTAATAAAAAGAGTGATTCCAAGTTGTCCGTTTTTACATTACCAAAGAATTGTGCATGGTAAGAAAAATAATCCGTTAATAATAGGTAAATGTACCTACTATTATTGATTGTTTTGTGCTTTTAAGCAACCTATTGGATATGCTTTACTGGCAAGTACCAAACATTATCAAGAATTGGACGACTGGATGAACGAGATACTTTCGAAATTATTATATATTCTGATTCACTATAATATATTCTGTGTAAATAGCTAATATACCAACCAAATCAGTTTAGGATTTTATTTTTCATAGTTATATCCTGAATCCGGCCCTGGCGTTTAAGCTCCCGTGTAGGTAGTCAGAGAACGCAAAGGATTTGTGCTCTTATGCGCGTGCATTTGAGTTTAATTTAGATAGCGCACGATGTCTTGGATGTTACAAAAAAAAGTGTAGGCTATTAAAACGGCGGCTTTCTTCAACATCAAAGGAGTGTCGCTTCTGTAGGTACTACTATTATCTATTCTGTGCCAGGGTGACCACAACCTTTAATATAATGATACCCTCGACCTTCCCGAAATGATAAGTACCTACCTGGAAATTTATTTTTACATTAGTATTGGCATTTTGTTCGGTGACACTCTAGGACTTTCCAGCTAGGTATAAGTCTAGAACCTTTCAACCCAGTGTTACCCTAGCATGAAGATCTTGACCCAGTGCCACTCTAGAACCTTTCTACCCCATAACACTAAAAACCTTCCGAATCGATTGATCCCACTCTTGAACTGAAATCTGACAAAAATCTTTTACTACATAAATAATACTTTTGTAAACTAGGTACGCAAGTTTCAAGAGATATGGGCGTGATATGTGTATGTATGTATGTACGTAAGTACATGTACATAATTATTTTTCTCAAACATGCTAGTAAATGTGTTCATTTCTTTCAAAAAAAGAAACCGCGAAGTTTCACACTGTTTGTCACGTCTCAGATCACGCCAGCAAAGTTGTATGGAAATCCTTTGCTGGTGTCCATGAAGATAAATTCGTTATACGCTAAACCCACATAATTTGATTTCAAAATTATCTCGATGACTCTCATAGAAACGGAACGTAATTTGGTATGAAACAGGTAACTAAAGACGAGGCTGTATGATGTGAAGACCCTTGCCTGTCCAGAATTAAAAAAGAAAAGAATGAACTAAACATTAGTATGGCAGAATATTACGTAATACTGTGCCTTACAGGCGAATTTATTTTAAAAAATTACAATTGGTGGGAAAATTGTAAATTTTTATTTGTTTCGTTGTGTTGTGGTCG
This sequence comes from Tuta absoluta, assembly GCA_027580185.1. Lineage (NCBI taxonomy): Eukaryota > Metazoa > Arthropoda > Insecta > Lepidoptera > Gelechiidae > Tuta > Tuta absoluta. Next base: position 6,967,229 of record JAQAHW010000004.1, read on the forward strand.
CTAGCTAACTTTTATAAGAAGTACAATCTTTCATTTCCTAGCCTTTTTTTGAGAAAAGCACTCTGTAAGCCTCGGGGAAAATTACTTTGCTTGACTTGTATAATTGAATTCAAACTATACTCGTCCAGCAAAGTCTTATTCGACAACAATGTACTAATACTTGCTTTCTTATAATTTGTCCTAAAACTGTGGTTGGTGGTGACCGTATGCGCAGCGCTCCATATATGTATACATTTAAAAATTTCCGCCGCGGTTAAAAAACTGCTTTTGTGCCGCCGTGTGGCCGTCTAGTGTTGCATATAAATCGAACCTTACTACTTCATACTAATCTGCACTAACAACCACGTCATCCTATTATTTGATCGTAAAAATATTTTTGATACCTTCGTCTAATCGGTTCATATTTTGCGTTTTGTTCGATGTACCAATCAACGTAGTATTGACATTGGCAAAATTATCCATAGCGGATAGAATGCCGTTGTTGTAGATAGTTGATATATTTTACGGCAAAATTCTAGCTACAATAATTTTTCACGGTCAAAATATCGAACAAATGTACAGTGTGTCGCGTCTGCATCATATTCCGTTTATCTATGATCAATTCCACGTCAGTTTTGACAGCAGAGGAAACACATCAAAACAAAAACCTTTTACTCCCAAGGAAAGCAGCCGGAAACAGTAAGTGTTTTGCTAAATTTCTTAATAACTAAGTTGTTTTGTCAAAAAATAGCTGCCCGGGCGGGTTCAACGTGAAATTGCCATTAATAATCATACTAAGATCAATACAGTTCGATTAGCACTGGCGGAAGAAATCTCTTACGCTACGCTTCATCACTGAAAAATAGAGGTAACTTCAAATTTTAATTTCTCCGTTATTAAATATAAAATGAGATTTTGCGCTGCCCTGGCTTATTCCTCATATCTTGAAGAATAAAAAACAAAATTTTGTTGACAGTGATGTTCCTTAGAATATGTATAAAATGCATTCTCGTAGCTCGTTTTCACCTCACTTCATGGAAGTAGGCCCGTTAACAAAGAACTACATACATACATGCATATATCACACCTATATCCCGGGGTAGGCAGAGTGAAAACGGCTGTAAAACGAACGATTACGCTAAGTCTGACAAACATTTGAAGGTAATTCAGAAAATTATGCGTCGCCATAGTGACAGGTTGTCAGCTCGTCGCCTAAAATTGCAACACACTTGTAACTCTCCAGCCTCTTATCCACCTCTTACGACAACCACGGGAAAGAATTGGGGTGGTGCTATTCGAAGCCGACATCACACGGCAATAAGTCATAGCTGGGAACTAACTGTAGCGAAAAAGCTCTAATATTACATCGAATGTAATGGAAGGATTTTTTCTGTGCCTTATTTAATCTGTGGCATAGATTATGTAGGTGCTAATACTCAAATTTTCCGCCAGACCTGTGACTTGTATGCTTGACTTGTTTGCTTAGCTTTGTTTGTTAGATCTTCTCCCACATTATATACCGTGGACGCGGCGTTGGATCGGCCGGTGCGAAAATTTGAAAAAGTGTACCTAGTTGAATTTTCAGAGCTTTTTTTAGATTATATAAAATAGTGTATGCAACTGCATATAATTAGGCGTTACATGACAGTTTCATAGACTACTATTTTTAATGTGAACAATGTCACTGAGCATCGACCGTAGAAAGGATAAAGTATCTGAATCAGAATTACGACAAAAACAATTTGCATTTTCTGAATAAGTTTAAACAATATCCCTCCCCTCCCCTCTCTGTCGCAACTCTAATGAGTGTAATAAATTCAGTTTGTGCTGAAAGAGGCTGTGTAGAGGCTGCAAAGCAACGAGCACACAGCCTACTAGACGACATACAAAAGGGCAAGACAAAAGATCTATATCACATACATATTTACATACATTTATCATCCCTTGCGGGGTAGGCAGAGCGTAAACGGCCGCAAGAAACGGACATTCATGCCACGTTTGACAAATAATTGAGGGTTATTAGGAAAATTGTGTACCGCCATAGTGACAGGTTGTCAGCCCATCGCCTAAAATTGCAATACACACCCTCGGGTCCCAAAGTCGCCACTTACAACTCCCACGGGAAAGAAATGGGATGATGCTATTCTAAGCCAGCATCACACAAAGATCTATATTCCTGCTGTAATATCGCATCGCACATTTGTCAGCCAGTGGTGATTTATAAGATAAAGCTACCCTGCATCTCAGGTTTTTACAGAATTGTTCGCATGGAGGAATTGTCATATTCAGCATTAGGCGTCTAATAGGCTATGTAGTCATTTGACTATGTAGAGGCTGCAAAGGCAGTATACTTAATGGTCGCAGCTTTGTTCGTGTGCATGCGAGATACAAAGAGTTAATTTTCTTATTTCCTTTATTTTGTCGCTCTTCATAATTTATGAGTCAGGTAGCCATAAATCTGTAATGGCGTGGGAATTTAATGACTTTTATGTGTTGGATTTCATTTGGTTTGATGATAAACGTCCCAAACGTTCAAATAAACTTATAGTGATAGTTCATTTTAGCTTTGTGCCCCAGCAGCTTTTAATGAGCTGTATTCAGACAGCTCTAGCAGCACCACTTCTCTTAAACTTAGTAAAGCAAAATATATTTCTATGGTGCATATGATTATTTATGTGAATTCTACTGTTAAAGTTTTCACTTGCTTTTTGTGACCTTTCTAGCTTGTTTAGCACTGTACCCAAAGTAAACAAGAACAAGAAAAGTCAATATTGCTTAAAATGCTATATATATATATTTGTACATGCACAGCTGATAGACGCTTGTGCTGTGTGCTCGCTACAATACTCTATACATTAAATAATTGGTATTTTAATAGCTTCGTGATTTGACTTTTACATTAAGGTCTTCTCAATAGTTATCATCATCAATGATCATCTAATATCAATTCAAATTTTCTTACTACTTATCACACAATTACAGAATGAACCTCTCATTTAAGTACCTACTTCAATATATTTCCGTAGCACACCCATTCCACGTTCTGTAGAAGTCACGTTGCCAGTAAATAGCTTGTGAACTATTTTCTATTACGAGAACACTTTATTTATGTGTGTAGCAAACCCGTAGCTATCCGTAGCGCTCGCGACAGAGTTTCGTAGACCTGCTACGAGTATGTAATTGGAAATAATATTAAATTGCAAGGGTAATCATGCTAATAAAATGTGATTAGTCTATACCGGGTGTAAGGGACAGCCCTACGAATACTGATAGAGTGCATGCAAATCATGAAACTGAACAACTTTCTCCTACGAACATATGACAAAAAATATTTTTACCTCTCATAGAAAATCACGTTCAACTGTCTGCATTTACTATGAGAAGTTTTTTTTTTACGTTTCTTGAAATATTTTCTTATGGGAAGTTGTTCAGTTCCATGGTCTGAATGCATCCTATAAGTATTCGAAGGTCTGTCCCTTACACCCTGTAAAAAATATTATTCTTGAAAAAAACTAAGTATCATAAAATAAAACGATAGAAAATGGCATTTATTCCAAAAGCTTACGCATTTTTCAACCCGTACGCGTTACATCGTACAAGTAACAAATTGTGCGTGCAATCTTTGCTTGAAATTTAAAGTAAGAAGGTTTTTTATAAAAACATATTTTTGCACTGGTAGATAGGATATCTTTTTCAGCTGCAGATCAAACTATTTTATTGAATACAAGAGGTTATCCAATAAATTACTTAAATAACTTACTGATACAGGTGTGTTCAAATATTATGTAGAATAATAAATTGAAAAATGTAAGCGCCCGACGCAAAGCAAAGTTTCATCGCATGGTTTGAATTCCTACAATAATAGTGGATGAACCATAGTATTCGTTACAATAACTTATACTAGATGTCACTTATAAGTCGATTTGAGACGTGTACCAAAAGATTGAAAATTTGGTGTCAGTCGTGGCGCCGGTAGCTCAGTTGGCAGAGCAGTGGGACGGTACCTCATGGTCTCGGGTTCAAGTTTCATTCATGAAAATAATATAGCACTATGAGTGCATAATAAACCATAGTACAGGTACAATACCAGCTGTACAGTAGTAACACATACATTTAAAATAAAAAGTATCGCACAGGACATTCCCTTGTCCTATCAGACACCAACAGCATGGTGAGCTTACTTTACACAGCCTTCGTCTCCGACAAATTACAATGTCAGACAATCCGTCCTTTGTCCGTCCTGACTAATGTATGATATTCTGCCTACTTCTACCTACGCCTCAATTTCACTCCAGCTATTTTGCGACCCCTATTTAGGGTCACTCCACTCGAGTAATTGGGTTAGTTTTGCTACCTCGCTTTGTCAAATTACCTAATAAAGGGGTGGAGTGGGATAGAGTATGCAGGGGTGAACTTTGGTGGCAGATTTATGCTTGGTTTTTCGTAACCTCTGTGTATTGTTCTTGATAAGGGCAAAAACAATGTAATTAATCGTTAATATGAAATAATTTTAATTTGCGTTGTATCGATGGCCGTGTGGTGCCGGTTTAGAATAGCAACAAGCTATTTTGTTGTAAAAGGTTTTTTAAGGGACTCGGGGGTTTCATGTGTATTAAAAATTTTACCTGTTACAACAGTAATACACAATTTTTCTGAAATAACCCTCAAATATTTGTCAGACATGGCACTTTAGACCGTATTTCACGGTCTTTAAAGCTCTGCCTACCCTGCAAGTGATAAATGCGTGATATGTGTGTAAGTATCAATATTGAGTGATATTGAGTAACCATTATGTATTAGGGATTTACATGGTTAACCTTATTAATGGGGATGGGGGAAACCTTATGGAGATGAAGAAGGGATACCAAGGGATCAAAAAAATACAACTTTACTTATGAACTGAATTAGCTTTTTGATGTTTAAGATGACAAAAGATATTATTTATTAATTATGACTTATAGGTATATCATCTTATATTGTCGAGCTTTACTGTTGCTGAATAGTAAATAGGTACTCAAAAACTACCCACACGAATCGTGTAATTAAATTTGGGAAAAAATTCGAGTATAATCGGCCCATCGTATGTCACTTGGCAGCAGAGACAGGTCCGTTAATTTGCAGTCACACAAAGACGAAGACAGTTGCGCGAAGTTGTTATTTCTGTACAATAAAAGTAATTACTTTGTATTATATCTGCGCTAAACTTTAATTAAATAACAAGAGATCCCGCTCAGGCCGACGGCTGTCGCAGACGAAAACTCAAATAAGTATTTTAAGTTTTTCTCATAATAGAAGACCTCTGGACTGAGCAGTGGAATTTTCTGGAAGTACTGTAACAGCAGTACATTTTGTTTAAAATGAAAAATTAGTTTACTTAATTACACTTCTAGTCTCGAGCAAATAGAAACGGCAATTCCAACAAGATCTTATATTGATATTGAAAAGGGGCTGCTGGATAAAGATTAGACACGTTATAGATTCGTTTTGCATCATTATTTGGATCCTTAACTTTTTTGTGCATGTAAATAGTAGGCTCTACATATGGTCCTTGTCCTTGGCTCTACTACTCGAATGTCAGACAACCGTCAAATCTAATCTAAATCTTAAAATCGTCTAACTAATCTTATCTGATAAAAAACTAAGGGTACACTCGTTATAATGTATTTGGTTGATTAACATCACTTCGCAAACTAACAGGACTTACTATAGAGGTACACCAAACGTTAAAGAAATGGGCTCGTCGCTAACCTGAATTTTAACGCTACACTTTTACTGGAATGCCCACTTGTGGAATATTAATCACGACTGTCGAGAGGGCATGAAACTATAAAATAGTCTTATCTGCATTTTTAAAAGAATTTGAATAAAAGTACCTAATTATGAATCAATTTTTTTGAAAAATCTAAATGTGTGACTTAAACACATAAAAGTTACCCATCGACCAAAAATAATTTCCTCAGAAGCTTGTTGGAATGCGATAGTGTCGTGTATAATTCAAATTGTACGCGCTCTCGACGATCCCACTTTCGGAATTTCCAGTCGCGAACGTGTAAAGTGCAAAGAACGCCGCGCTGGATGCAGCGTCATTACTCAGCGGGCAGCGGCATTAGTTTACGGCGAGCCCCATTTAGATGGTTGTAGCATCAGAACTGGGAATATTTAGAAAATGGAATAGCCGGTCATACGACAAACGACTTATCTTATCGCGTTGTCAATTGAAAAGTTATGCCGTCTCGTCGATGGCTATATATTATATCCATCGTTCGATGTTTCATAGTGGCAATAAGTGCAATAAAACCAACTAGGGCACCGGAAAACGATTTTGTAAAACTCCTGAATCTAAACGAGTAGAGCGAAAAACGTGCACACCGAACATCGAATAAAACGTCACAGTTCTCGCGCTTGATTGAATTACATTTGCACAAAGCACAAGCTGAATTCATGGTGAAACTGAACGAACACCTACTGTAGATAGTACAAACCTAGTGACAAACGGAAGTATTTTTTATAATGAAAGAACAGAATGATTTTTCAGGAAATATCTTGCCAAAGCCTAACTGCGTAGGTGCCTACTTTCAAAATTGTTTGAAGAATCTAACAGTATAAAGAAAGCGGCCGTGACCATTGTGCCGGATGTATCTTGTCCTACTTAAAGCAACCCAAAAGCAGCAGCTAACAGGATAGTTTGGTATCACCGAATATCACCTAGATTGCCGTGTGATGGCTTGGAACAGCATCACCCCAGTCAAAATGCGTCGTGAAAAGCGACTATACCTTACAATATCTTGCAATGCGCTCGCCGATCCGTTTGCCTAGCTTAGTGAGTATACAATACCCCCATAGCGGGAGGCATAATGTCTAGTAGTGGACTGATTTGGCTGTTAGGCGCCTCACACACTGGGAACGCGCCCCGACGCGTAGCGCGGAGCGGCAGATCCCGCCACTGCGCGTTGACGCTTTGTCGGTGTGTAGCACGAGGCGGTTTTTCGATACGTACTGATGTACTTGCATACAACTTTAAAATCTGCGATCCCGCGCTACGCGACGGAGTGCGGTGCAGTGGGAAAGCCGCCTAAATGTATGTTTGTAATGTCTCACCTGGATTCTTGATTTTCTACGTTCCAATTCATTTTTCATCCAACAAAACTATTTCCTCAACAATTAAGTATCATGGCACTTCTACGTAAAAAGTATTTAATAAAGAATTAATTCCTATGTGTCGCCAGCGCACTGCAAGCACGTATGCCGCACTCACCGTAGCGGCGCAGGGTACATACAAATCGGTTGGGCCAGAACTGTCGACTTATGGGACAGTTCAGTTTACTTCTTAAATATAGGATGTAAAAATAAATGCTAAAACTTAACGAAAACTACAAGAATTTAATGGGTGCACGAATTCTTGAAACTGAACTACATTTTTTCAGGGACGTAGAATGAAAAGGATTTGCACCGTCTATGCAAAATACGATAGCTGGCTAACGTTATATTGCATACTTCGTTCTATGTTTCTTGTGCAAAGTATCAAGTATTTGGTTAATTACACACACATACATATCACGCTCATAATCCTTTGCGCGGTAGGCAGAGCGTAAACGGCCACAAAAAACAAATGTACTTATATTTATTTTCATTATGTTTTCATGATTCCATTTTTTAAGCTTTTTAAGTTTCATAAATTACGTTTTTGGCTAAGAACGTCGCAATTAATATAAAGAATGAAAATAACTTGCAAGGCACGGGCCAACCCCAGAGATAATCTTTTATTTTTATGACTTTCTGTCTTCCTCGCGAGATGTCACTCCTTAAGAATGAATTACTGAAAACTTTAAAAAATCCTTAACTAATATTTCTTGTAAGCAAACAGTTTTAATAGAAACTTTTTTTTTTTTCAAATATCTTCCTGAGGTGCTCGTTTACAAGTTTTTCTCCGTTTTCCGTAAGTTTGCGTCCAATTCCAACAAACACGAGTTTTTCCGTAGTCTAGCCTGTCCTAAACAAACACGGGAGCAATAACTTTGACCCCAGCACGCATCAGGTTGCTCTTAAGAGCGCCTTTTACCTCAAATGCCGTTTTTCAAAACGATATTACTCAATAGAAAAGAGTCATAAAATTTTGAAAAAAATATATATTGCAGTTGAGGATCTAACAGATAAAAATTCGATCTCAACTACACAATCAGATGAAATTCGCTCGATAGAATAAAATGCCAAAGTTGCCTCTATTCAAAATTTCATTACGATATTATGCTTAAAATATTAATCTTATTGAGATATTTTTATACTACTCTTTAGATAAATCAATTATCTAGTAAAAATCGGCAAGTTCAATGTTGTAGTGCTACTTTATGAATTATGATGTCTAAATACCTACAAAAAGGCGAGGGGCGCGGCTCCGCGGGCTTCGACAGTCGCGCGGTGGCGCTTACGGAGGCTGGACCTGTGCTGGTGCTCTACTCGACGTGCGACGTGATTTGATTTTTCGATTTATTTGTTACCATTTAGTGCCACAGTATAATTAATGCAGTATAACAACGGAAAGAAAAAGTAAGGCCGGCTACTAGATATTCTAACTTTTTTAAAAGGGTCTTGTAATATTTGGATATTAACAACATCAACAACTACAACGGTCCACTGCTGGACATGGGCCTCCTGGTATTAGAGAGTGTTTTCCATGCTCACCGCACGCTTGGTAGGCGGGTTGGTGAGTGCAGTGGAATGTGTTGTATTATATGTAGCAGAGAAATATTGAAATCCCACCAGATGTCGAAATGATTGATTATTATTACATTTTATTACAAAATAATAATAATTTTATACTTAAAATCTATCTACTGAAATTACGCCATCCAGGGCCAAACACAGGAAGTTCAACAAAATTCAAAACTCCGGTCACCCACAGTCCTTTATAAAAGACTTTTGCTGAAAAGTTCTTGGGGCCAGATAGTCTGGACGAAGGACTCGATTTTGAGAAAAGTCGTCGTCACCTCATACTCATACGCGATAGCTAGAACACGTTCCGTTTGATTCATCATAATCTCCTAATGATGGATCAGACTGTTTTGGTACACTAGGTATCTGTGACTTCCGCATAGATGGTGGCTTTACTATTTAGTTTTATGCAATAATACCGTTTGCCGTGTGATGCCGGCTTAGAATAGCATCACTCCATTTCTTTCCCGTGGGAGTCGTGTGAGGCGACTAAGGGATTCGAGGGTGTATATTGCAATTTTAGGCGATGGGCTGACAACCTGTCACTATGGCGATACACAATTTTCCGAATGACCCTCAAGTATTTGTCAGACGTGGCGTAAATGTCCGGTTTTTTGCGGCTGTTTACGCTCTGCCTACCCCGCAAGGGACTATAGGCGTGATATGTGTATGTATGTATGTATACCGTTAGCCGTGTGATGCCGGCTTAAGGTGCTGTTCCGAACCACCTTTTCCGACGGCCGTTGGCACATGCCGCGGCAGATGTAATTCCGACGGCAGCGGCCGACGGCCGACAGCACATGTCAGAGTATTGTTTTCAGGACTTAGTTATTATGTTTATAAGGTTATTATGGTTCATCGGGTTATGATGGTTCATAGGGTCGTTGGGTTCATCTTGTCGTTAAGGTTCATCATGTGGCCAGAGTTCATCGGCTTGCTAGGTTGGTCGGGTCATCATGGTTCATCGGGATATTATTTTTCATACATACATACATAAATCACGCCTATATCCCTTACGGGGTAGGCAGAGCATTAACGGCCGTAAAACGGATATTAACACCACTTCTGACAAAAGTTTGTGGGTCAATCAGATAACTGTGTATCACTATAGTGACAGGTTGTCAGCCCATCGCCTAAAATTGCAATACACATCTAACCCTCGAGTCCGTTAGTCGCCTCTTACGACACCCATGGGTAAGAAATGGGGTGATGCTATTCTAAGCCGGCATCACACGGTATTATTTTTCATCGGGTTATTATGGTTCATAGGGTCGTTGGGTTCATCTTGTCGTTAAGATTCATCATGTGGCCAGAGTTCATCGGTTCACTAGCTTCATCGGCTTATCATGGTTCATCGGGTTATCATGGTTCATCTGGTCGTTAGGTTCATCTTTTCGTTAAGGTTCATCATGTGTCCAGAGTTCATCGGTTCGGTTCACTAGCTTCATCGGCTTATCATGGTTCATCGGGTTATCTTGGTTCATAGGGTCGTTGGGTTCATCTTGTCGTTAGGGTTCATCATGTGGCCAGAGTTTAACGGTTCGCTAGGTTCATCGGGTTCCTGGGTGCATCGAGTCCTTAGGGTTCATCATATCGTTAGGGTTCATCATGGTTCATCGGGTCGTTATTGTTCATCGAGTCGCCAGAGTTCATCGGTTCGTTTAGTTTAGTTTAGTTTATTTATTTCACATTATAGGTTCTAATAATTCGTTACAATAAATAAAATCAATGTCCACCATAATGTGATCGTCAAGGAAATGTAAAATATAAAATATAAAAATAAAATGTCAGATCAGTACATGTAAAAAAAATGCATGCATACAAATGTAAAATATAAAAATACAATGTCAAATCAGTACATAATCAATGTCATAAAAAAGCAATAAAAATTAAATGTCAACAAAACAAGGTAAAATAATTTATAAAATAATTTAAAATTTACAATTTAAGTACTCTTGAACAGAGTAAAATACATTTTCCAATAAAAGGTTCTTTAATCGATGCCTAAACGTTTCGTCACATGGTTCATCCTGCAAGTCCATTGGCAGTTTGTCGTATAGCGAGGGACCAATCACGCGCGGGTTCCGTTTTGCTAGCGCCATCCGGTGCTTGACTGGAGCCAGGCGGCCAGTTCGACGTATCGTTCTCGATCCCGCGCTAACACGTTTGAACTGTGATAAGTTTCGACGAACATAATTAATTGAATCAAAGATATATTGTCCGTAGTGTGTCAATATTTTATGTTCGGAAAATAGCTTACGACACGAGTGCAAAGGTTTACGCCGGCTATCACGCGTATTGCTCGTTTTTGCATAATCAAGACTTGTTCAGAATTCGACGCGGCCCCCCACAAAAGTGAACCATAAACCATGATTGAGTGAAAATACGCGAAATAAGCTTGTTTAAGGGCAAAAGGCGTGATAAGCGGTTTTAACTGACGAAGCGCATATACAGCGCTGCTCAGTCGGCTACATAGTGCTTCCACGTGGTGTTCCCAGCTGAGATGCGAATCCAAAGTGAACCCAAGAAACTTACATTTGTCACATAACGGCATAGGACTGCGAACTATAATAGATTGAGGTAAGTCGATTGATCTTCCTGAAAATATCATTACATTCGACTTATCTACATTTAGTACTGGGCCATTTGCAGAGAACCAGTTTTTAAGCTCGTCACTTGCTTTGCAGATTTTGTCGACGAGCTTATCATGTGTTGGCGCGCTCACAACCACCGTGGTGTCGTCAGCGAAGAGAGCTACGAGACCGTCAGATATGGCTGATGGGAGGTCGTTAACAAACAACGAAAACAGGGTATTACCCAGGGCAGAACCTTGAGGGATTCCTATCGTGACTTCACATGGCTCTGATTTAAATTGCTTACCATTTATTTTTACTTGTACAGTTTGCTTCCTATCAGTAAGGAACGATTTTATTAGCTGGTGAGCGTTATCTCTAATACCGTAATTGGACAGTTTATTTAATAAGATTTTATGGTTTATCACATCGAACGCTTTCGAGAGATCGCAAAATATGGCTGATACTTTGTATTTATCGTCGAGACAAGTGGTTACACAATCAAAAATCGAGAGAGCAGCTGACGTAGTTGACTTGCACTTCCTGTATGCGAACTGCTTGTCTGTCAGCAACTCATTCGACTCGAGGTAGGCAACAATATTCGACGATATTATAGACTCTATTATTTTTGAAATATTTGATACTATTGTGATTGGTCTATAGTTATCTACCTTGTGTTTTTCTCCTTTACCCTTATATACCGGGCAAACCCTGGTAGACTTGAGAACAGCTGGATACACGCCACTCAAGAACATTTGATTCACCAGCATAACTAAAATCCGAGACATTATTGGCCATACACAAATCAAGATGTTTACAGATATGTCATATATATCTAATGTAGTGCGGGTTTTAAACAGGGATTTTAAAACTTTATTTAGGTCATCTGTGGTGACAATCGGCAAAGTAAACTGCGGTACACTAGTCGTTTCGTTGTTTATGTACGTATAGGTCCGATAATGACTCATCACAGTTTAGCGCCAACTTGGAAGCTATACCTACAAAGTGCGTGTTAAATGTATCAGGCACAGATGTGGAAGGTATATCTTTGCACTGATCATCTTTTAGAGAAATATCTGTGTTTTTCTGTTTTTGTGATGTTTCATCATTTTATTATATGCCAGATTTCTTTTTGAGGATTTTTGCTCTAGGACAGTCGATTTGTAATATACTCTTTTTTAGCATTAAATGACGAATGTTTTATGAGGCCACTATAATAAGTAACACATTCTGTTAGTAATTGATCGTCAGGATATTGTTGTCTCATCTCGCTGAAATCATTAAATATTCTGACAGATTCTAGAATGTCATTATTCAGCCAGGGGGCAATGCGTTGCGATTTGATTCGACGTTTTTTAATCGGAAAATGTATGTCAATATAGTATGTCAATATATTAATTAATTTATTCATTTTGCAATCAATATCAATGTTTATGTCATTAATGAAATTCCAATTATAATTGTTAATGTCATTATAAAACGATAGAATAGCTTCCTCGGGAAATGAACGGTTTTCGATCAATGTACTAGTCTTATTGGTAGGTTGTTTACATGCTGATAACGTGATAACTTGAGCTAGGTGATCACTAATGGGCGTAGGTAGGCTTGATGCGGTTACGTCATCGCAGTCAGCTGTTCGCAATACGGCAAAGTCGAGCGCCGTTGCGCAGGTAGAACATACTTGAGTAGGGAAATTAATTACATTTTTGCACCCGTAGGTATCTAACAGATAGATATTTTTTTTCCGTTCAGGGCATAAGTCGGATAAATAATCAACATTTTGGTCACCGATTAAAATGAACCTTTTATTTTCGTCAATTATCTTACTTATAAGTAATTCTAAAATTTCTAAGTATGTGGAAAATTTTCCATTTCCTGTCCTATAAACACAAACAACTATAAGGTTAGACTTTATTAGTTCGATAGCTGTTAATTCGCAGTTCGCTAGGTTCATCGGGTTATCGTGGTTCATCGGGTTATCATGGTTCATAGGGTCGTTGGGTTCATCTTGTCGTTAGGGTTCATAATGTGGCCAGAGTTCAACGGTTCGCTAGGTTCATCGGGTTGTTGGGTTCATCGAGTCCTTAGGGTTCATCGTGTCGTTAGGGTTCATCATGTGGCCAGAGTTCATCGGGTCGTTATTGTTCATCGAGTCGCCAGAGTTCATCGGTTCGCTAGGTTCATCGGGTTATCGTGGTTCATTGGGTCGTTGGGTTCATCTTGTCGTTAGGGTTCATCATGTGGCCAGAGTTCAACGGTTCGCTAGGTTCATCGGGTTGTTGGGTTCATCGACTCCTTAGGGTTCATCGTGTCGTTAGGGTTCATCATGTGGCCAGAGTTCATCGGGTCGTTATTGTTCATCGAGTCGCCAGAGTGCATCGGTTCGCTAGGTTCATCGGGTTATCGTGGTTCATTGGGTTATATTCAAATTAGTTTACATAACTGTCCTTCCAATATCCTAACACACATAATAAAATAACTAACTAACCAACACAATGACCAACTTACTTTGCCTACTGCATAATTTTATACTGTGGCGTTATCGCCCGCCGCGTAAGGTCAGCGGAGTTCAATTCAAAACGGCCCGCGCGTAAAGCAGAGGCGGGTCGCCTTGGCGCGTAAAATACCTAAAGCTCTCGAAGAACGCGCCCTCAAACGCTACAATTGTTTGGCTATCAAAACCATTTTGTAGATTGTTGTAAAAATAAATATTTATAGAAACCAATTCCGTAAAGAAAATATTATGAAATGTGAATCTGCTCTCAAGGTATAGATAATGTATAATGTGCTCTCTCTACTTTATATGGCTGAGCCCCATGCTGTATCCAAACTAACAGCGTGTCATTACAAAGTAAGTATTGGTGGCGCATTGCAGGTAAGTACAATCTTTGTTTCTCACTTTGATTATGGAATAAACAATTAACTGTTTTAATATAGTTGTTTTTTTGTTGTTGTGTTGTGTGGACCGAAATAAATATTTTTTCTTTCTTTCTTTCTTTCAATTAAAACTTGAAACAAAAACGTTTTGCATTATATTGCAAACTTATATGACGACGACGACCGAGTAGCGCAGTGGTTGCGCAATTGTCTGCAGCGCAAAGGTTCCGGATGCGACTCCCGGCAAGAAGAAGCAAAAATATGATAATTGGCAGATAAATGAGTACATACAAATAGCAATACATCTCTATACTGTCATAATTATTAACATGGGAACCAAGCACACCTATGTACCTAATATGAAATAATTCAAAAAAATAAATATATGGTACAAGAGGGAACATCCTTGAGCATCAAATATCGTGTAATCCGAAAAGTAGGTGTGGTCAGTTCGAAGTACGGACGACGGCCTTTCAAATAGTGTTTGGTTTACGCTTTTAGGCAGCGTATCTAAATGAAAAAAAGGTATGTAATGGTACAGTCGGTTATAGCACATAAGGTACCAGGGACACTTCAAAAGAACTGAATTATTTGTATCCCCAATTATTACATAATAATATTTTTAACTTATTCTCATAAAAGAAGTGATTTTCTATTAATACATTTTCATTTCAAGAAAAAAATATTACTAGGGACAAAAATATTTAAGTTCTTTTGGAGTACCCCTGGTACCTTATGTGCTACAACCGACTGTACATTCCTGAAAAGGTACATTCCTAATATTATGCTTTTGTAAAAATGCGTCAAAACTTCAATGTCTGGGTTAGGTTTAATTCTTTGCTAGTATACTTAGATGATACTATGAAAGTACAATACAAGCAAGCAACCTCGATTTGGAATAGTTTAGTTTATCTACATGCGGTGGATCGCACAATTGGCACACGATCGTTCGACACAATTTCAAAAAAGTTCTGTTAATAGAAACGACTTGCGAATTTGTGTAAGATAACTTCTTGTGTAATCTTAATCTATCTAGTCAGAATACGTCAAACAGAATGCTGCTCATCTGTAAATAGTCAGAGCTAATTCACAGTCCCAGGTTCGAGATCCGGACATGACATCGCCATTACAAACTCGGTTAATCCCCACCACACTCTGTCTAGCTGAGAGTTTAGAAAAGCGATTAAACCGGGGAGCACCGTTGACCAAATTGTTATAGCAACTTCACTTCACTGCCGGCAGACTGCTAACACTGGTTTCAGTATTAAATTGGTTCATTTACGGCTCTTTTGCTAGTGAAGCAGTAAAAGGTAATGAGAATTACAGTGTTACTTGTCAGTAAGTTTTCAACTGTATCCTTAGAACCGGATGTTGGGTGGTCTAATACATTTTGTGCCCAAAATAAGGAGGTTCTGGTTCTGATTCCCAGTAAAGCAACTATTAAATTTTTCACGGTAATCCATCCAGTGATCCCTTGATAGTCTCAAAAATTATTTTTTTTTTTTTTTATTAATGATGGGTTTGCTCTTGACTCTAGTCTAGGTCATAGGACAGAGACAGAGTCTAAGATGGAGCGAGCTCACCCAGAAGAAGCCTGTTAAGGCACTGGCACTCCCACACACTGACGGAACGCAGCAAGCTACTTGGCGCCAGACTTCGGTGGGATGGTGGTCGCGAGCCCCTTACGGAGCCTTCCACCGCTTAGTGGGATCGTTCAGCCGGACTTATCCACAGGCAAGCCTGTGTTGCCGTTGGTGGACCGCTAGGAGGTAGATCCCATACCACCCCAAAAAAATTCAACGCGCATGCGTAACACAAACACATATTTGAAATGAGACTGTAAATTTTTTAGAATCACGTGGAGCAGTCAGATATTTCTCATATTTTTCATTAATTTCAGGGTAATCTGGGTAGTATTTAGGTGCATATGGTGAAATTTTACTCGTAACCGATAGCGACAACTCAGATCGAGCAGGTGATATGGAACAACTTTTCTTTAGGAAGTTTTTTTTTATTATTAATGATGGGTTTGCTCTTGACTCTAGTCTAGGTCATAGGACAGAGACAAGGTCTAAGATGGAGCGAGCTCACCCAGAAGTAGCCTGTTCACTCTTACTTTGAAGAGATTAGGGTTGTATGCGTCGGAAACACAGATGCAGATAGTCAGTTCCACTCTTTAGCAGAAAGACTTTAAAATAGGCTTTTTAGTGATAGGCTTTAAGATAGGTCGAAATGTGAAAAAAAATGGCCTCCCATTCAAAATTGCCGATCAGTTGATTTAAATTATATGGAAGGTCAAAATAATTTCGTATTATTTCGACCTACGTTCCTTGAGGATAGTTGTTCTTTATCACCAGCTTATACTCTGTTTTCAGTATCGGTCACTAGTAAAATTTCACCCTATAAAGGTAAACTGTGTGCATTAGTTTTACCTGAATAAACCAGAACGTATGATGTTGTTCTCACAATCAATGACTCTAACACGCCTATTGTACAACCATCAAGGACGAGGTTACCATTTCGAAGACAATCAATTGCTCAGTCATTCATTACGCTTTGGCGAAGTTTCCAGGCGAGTTGTGTGTCGTGTCTCACCCGGGATCGGGATTGATGGCGGTGAGTTGTTGTTTCATTGTTGTACCACCTCACTGCGACACAGAATTAAATACACTTTGTTACCACTGCACTCCACTTGGATGAGTGGTATGAACCAGTTTTGTGTTGGGGAGCACTACTTATTTGCCGTTATCGTAACAAGAAGAACAGAGATTACGTATTGGAAAACTACCAGAACATTTAACATAACGATCCTACAGATTGTCGTCAATTTATGGGTAGAGTACTGTCTCTGTAACTAGGCTGACAAACTATAATATCCTCCTTATCCTTGAAAAGCGTAACAAAGACTCAAAAAGAATGAACGAGCCCAAATTATATGGTTCGAATGAAGTGAGGTTGAATTCTCACGCGAGCGAAGAATGATGTCGGTCGTTTCGCGGCGCCGAAAACCGCACGGGCACAATAATAAAGCCTATATACAACAGTATCGTTCCAAGTTTTCAAGCAACGGGATTTGTGGGGATTTCGCATTTATCCGTTTTTCACGGTTCCCGCCTCCGTGCGAGATAAACCGTCCAAGGTAAGCTTTAATATTTATCGTTTTCTCTTAGCAGATAGGTATTTCGCACTCCAAATTGTGAGCAGGTTCGGAATGGTAATCTTTTAGCGCCTTGATGTGGCGTGCCGCGTCTCAATCTTGGAAAGTTTTACATGTATTCATACCGTAGACGGTCTGAGCTGCTCAGCCATTTTTTAATAACATGTGTATAGCAATTCTAGGCGATGGGCTGACAACCTGTCACTATGGCGATACACAATTTTCCGAATGACCCTCAAACGTTTGTCAGACGTGGCGTTAATGTCCGTTTTTTCGGCCGTTTATGCTCTGCCTACCCCGCAAGGGATAAAGGCGTGATATATGTATGTATGTATATTTTCTATTTTGGCAAATAAGTCAAGCTTTTCACAAACACAACCATATCAAAGGCCTACTCAGTAGTAGAGACGGTTGACAGTGTTAATTTGGTCTTTCGTAGACTCGATAAACCACACGAAAGAAGCGAGACTTTATTTGATCCTTTTGGAGATTAGCTTTTAAAGTAAGTTTATTATTTTGAGCTAAGTTCAGCGTAAAATAATTTGGAATCCTGTAAATTTTCGACCTTTGACTTTTAATCCTAAATCGTCTGTCGAAGATGAAAGCAAACTTTTGGGTAAAATCATTTTGTGATTGGGGTAATGGTCGACCCAAACCGAACCAATTTTATTGGTTTTTCATTCATCATACCTGGACCATGGACCGGGCCAAGTGGAGGTTAATGGGTTGATTAATTTAATGTTTGCGACATGTTTGTACAAATTGCCGCGCTTGAACCCCCATTTATCACAATTTGTGGTTTCATTTAGGCTCTCATTCACGTTTCACATGATTTTATTATGGCTCAGTTGAAACGTCTACTTAAATATCGGTAAAGACGAAGTACTTACCTACCTGCTAATTATCCATACTAATATTATAAATGCGAAAGTATGTTTGTTTGTTTGTTTGTTTGTTTGTTTGTCTTTCTTTCACGTTACAACAGAGCGATATCATGCAGTGTTTTTTAGGTGTGCAGTTAGGTGAGAGGCTGGAGAGTGACATAGGCTACTTTTTATCCCGGAAAAACATATTTTTCCCATCGGAAAAGCGATTAATGTTTAGCAATAGAATACACCCATACTACGAACATAGATGAGTATCATGCAGCGATGTAAAGCATTTTTTTTTTTGAGAGCAGCTAAATGAAAAGCTGGTGAGTGACATAGGTTATTTTTTATCCCGGAAAAACATATTTTTCCCTTCGGAAAACCGATTAATGTTTAGCAATAGAATACATCCATACTACATACATAAATGAGTATCATGCAGCGATGTAAAGCATTTTTTTTTTGGAAAGCAGTTAGATGAAAAGCTGGTGAGTGTCATAGGTTACTTTTTATCTCGGAAAAACATATTTTTCCCATCGGAAAACTGATTATTGTGTAGCATAGAATACATCCATACCACATAAAAAAGATGTATATACAGGATGTAAGGGACAGCCCTCCGAATACTGATATTCCCATAGTAAATGCAGTGAGCTGATTGTGATTTTGTATGGGATATAGAAAAAAAGAATTTAATCTATGGCAGGTTGTTCAGTTTCATGGTTTGAATACACCCAATCAGTATTCGAAGGGCTGTCACTTACACCCTGTATAGCACTACTATGAGAATGTCTCTTGAATATGAGTTTTGGGATATGAATGTGGCTTTAAGGGTGATGTGGGTATGTACTTGAGATACTTCTTACCACAGTAGTAAAGTTAATTTCTACAGTTAAACATGATTTGAAAGTCCATTTCTATAATAATAACCATTTTTAGCACAGTAAGTTTGCCCTGCGTATACTTGCGAAGACACATAATAAACTTAAATTTTTTGGTACCATAGTCCTGAAAATTGAAGACTAGGCAAAATCATTATACTGCGTATTCATATTATTATAATTCCAATCCAAGAACATCCATCCCCAAGTTAATTTGGTTTGGAGCTAATATAGGTTTTCAAATCCTTGATTACATACCCACTCCTTTCTTTCATGTCTTCTTGGAGCATGTTTGTATGTAATAAAAATTTCAAAATAGCAGGAATATTAAAAAAAAATTAAAGCTATATACAAGTAGACACGGTTATGGACACAGAACAGAGCACTTCATACCCCGTCGAGTTTTTAAATTCATTGGAGTTGTCAGGTGTGCCCTCACATAAGCTGCAATTAAAAGTAGGCGTTCCAGTCATGCTTATGCGAAATTTAGATGCCCCTCGATTATGTAATGGAACGAGACTTCGTGTGACACAACTAGGACGGAACATAATTGGAGCCACCATCTTAACCGGCGTTGGCAAGGGTGAAAATGTAATAATACCACGGATCCCAATTATTCCCACAGATCTTCCATTCCAATTCAAGAGGCTGCAATTTCCTATCAAGCTTAGTTTCGCAATGACAATCAACAAAGCGCAGGGACAAACTTTAAAGGTAGCGGGGGTCCACTTAGAAAAACCGTGCTTCTCTCATGGCCAGCTATATTATGTAGCATGTTCGCGTGTGTCCAATGCTCAGAACCTCTTCATTTTATCCCCAGATGGTAAAACTTACAATATCGTTTACAATAGCGTATTAAAATAGTGCTCTGTTCTGTGTCCATTAAGCTGTGTACTATGTCTTTAACACTCTTCTGGAAACAAACGCTCCGAAACACTGTAAAAGCATAAATCCCTCCCCTTTGAAAGACAATTTTTGTATACGCGCTCTCCATCAAGATATGTCTTCCATATTACTCACGATAATTTTTCCGGTTTAGTGACTGCGTCTCTATTAAAATTACGTTATCTTTACTTTTAACATTAAATGCCTGTTTTTCCTTACACTATAAATGTGTCATAATCTTCTTTCTAGCGTCGTAATATCTTCATTATTGAAGGTCGTAATTCCCCTGATGGGAAATATTTTTCTCATTCAGGATTCTTTTCCATCGCTGCGTATCTTTGGCGACATAGAGCGCTGAGTGTATTTAATGAGACCACCTAATTGTACTGAAACCTCTTGGTCGTTTGCCATCGACTTTTCCAGTGATCATGAGTGCAAAGTGGCAAAAGAACTCAAGGATCATTCTTGCGCCTCATTACTTGATTTTACAATAGCCTGTATTAGTGATGGTAGCGCCCAGGTACCACAAATTATATACTTTTTCAAGGAAGTGAACCATTCCAGTGTAGTGTCGTCTGTGTATCGGTGAATAGTGATTTTAGTGCCCTCCCAGTTTACACAGTTGTTCGCCTTACGATGTGTCGTTTAGAATACACAACTAATTAATAAAACTCTATGAGTACGCGGGCGAAGCCGCGGGTAACAGCTAGTAATAAATAAATATGACTACATAAGAGTAATTTTGTTAATAATAAAAAAATCCACGATTATTATTCACATTTCACTTCAACAGCCACAAAAGTCCACTGCTGGACATGAGCCTCCCCCGATCAGGGCGTATTCGCCATACTCACCACGCTTGGCAGGCGGATAGGCGAGCGCAGTGCAAGGTGTTGTATTCCTAGGGAATGCAGCAACATTCCCAGCCCATTCTCTTAATTCATCCCTTTGTCGCCTTTGATAACACCCACGGGTGGAAATGGGGTGATGCTATTCTAAGCCGGCACCACACGGCATATTAACATTTGCGGACTAAATAAGTGGCTGTAAGTTGGTGAGCAACTTACTCTAAAGTAAATGCTGCAAGTTGGCTGTGGGTGCTAAGCTTTGAACTGATGATGATTCTTCCGACCGATTTCGGCCACGGCACAGTATAATTAATAGTACTAGCGTACAGTATGGTCACTCGCTGCCTCCTCCTACAAGCGCCGCCCACCCGCGCTCAGAGGACGCCCAGACACTGGCTAGCAAGGACGCGACGACGAAGGTCATTTCATACTGCCGCACATTGCATTCCCGAACGCACCACGAACAAATTAAGGTAAAATGGCGGCAACCCTGACATGTTGTCTCACACACACAAGCATGGTCCGCGTTCATCTAAGCGAGCTTAGACTGTGTGCGTAGCAACGCGTTTGTTTCATACATTTGAGCGCCAGTGTCCGAGGTGTGGCCACGGAGACCACTTATTTTTTTTATTGAAAACTTCTAGTCAGAGCGTCGCGGATGCGCTCGGAGATGGCTTCTATAGCCAATTTTGGCTGCAAATTCTGTTGCGCAATGTGGGCAGGTGAGCCTGCCATTTACACAAATGTATTTAATGACTGTGGGTGTACGGGCCTTCAGCTCATCACGCTTAGCATCGAAGTCTGCTTAACGCTGCTCTTCAAACTCTCGGATTCACCTTTTTACCATTTCTACCATCCCCCCTTTTTCTGGGTGAAATGGTTCCCGCCTAGCGGAGCTGATCACCCGTCTCCGAGCTCCGCAGACGTCCCAACCCGAGAATCCCCCTTTCTTAGTCGTATACATACAGGAACTAAGTACCTAATTGAGATGACTGAATTGAAATTCTTTTTTTTTAGATAACAAATACCTAATCCTAAGTGGTTCCATGGTCAACAACCAGGATCTAATGAAGAGTTTGGTACCAATATATTTGTAACTTATAATATGACTTCTAAAATATTTTATGATTTAAATTAACAATCTTTCTCATTTAGTATTCCAATATTCTATGCAAATGATATCAGAATTAATATTGATCTAAATGCAAGAATGAGTGGTAATAATCAGGTACTTACATAGCAATTCTTAGTGTTTGTAATAAGAAATTTAGAGAGTGGCGTGGACTGAGACAAGAGAGCATAGTTGGAGTGTGTTTTATTTTTTAATAAAGTAGTTGTAATTGTTGTGAAAGTATATAGAGCATTATGATATTCCCGTCTAAAAATTGAAAATTTTGGGAATAGGCAGAGGCGCTGCAGATTTTACGTGTGTTATGTATTATATCATTATGTAAAATTAGTTATTTCAGCTATGATATTGCATATATGCGAGAATAGCGACCACTGATGAGATTACGCTTGATTACAGCAGGACACAAGACACCGTAATTGAATGCTGGTCGCTGAGCAATCAGCAGCCAATTACAGGGTACAGACCCTCGCTTCAGGAATGACATTGTTAAACGTGTGGACACCCGATCATACGGGACACAAATAGGATCATATAAAGATACAAGATTAATGAAATATAGTCATGGTATAAGACGGTTCTATTGAATCAAATCTATACATATATAAATAGTCAAATGCCTATAATACTATGGCTTTATTATGCACTCAGAGTGCTATATTATTTTCATAAACCAAAATAAGAAATTGAAAAAATGACAGCGCCCGCCAGGACAATGAACTTTTTTTTCATATTTTGAATTTATGAATTTATTTATGAATATATTTTTAATTTGTTATTTTTGCTTCTAATACTACCTAACGTTTACTATTATCATACTTAGTCAGTTTAATACGCCAACTGCCTCACTACTCTAGGTCTGCTGTAGAGGTTTCTTTATAGAAATAAGCAGACCTTTATGTATTGTTCTATATGTTATGTCGTTTGTGATGAATGGTGTACATTAAATGGGTAAATAAATAAATAAATTTGCAGTTTTAGAGAGAATTGTCATTTTTTCGACATGTTCATACTAACACATAATCCTGAATAAGTTGTTCTTTGTGATTACAGTTACTCAACTCAATAGTTGACGATCCACTGTGTAAAATTGAGTTGAAAAAATCAGATCTCAAACACGAAGTTCCACAGTTAGCAAGAGAGCACTTTAATAAACAACGTAACATGTAGTAATGACGTATGTTGAGTGTCTTTAGGTGTAGAGAGTGATGTCGTGAGTGAGTGTCGCAAGTGTCGCGAGTGTCACACTGTTACTAGGAGTGTCGGCATGTTCGCAGCGCTGAGTAATGTCAAGTGTCAGGGGTAGGGCTGCCAAAATGTGGACCGGCCAGGCTCTGTTTGTTAACCATTGTAAGATTCTCTTTTTAATTAGACACCAAAATTATCTTGGTTAATTTACTTTGATATTTGCACTCCTGAATTTGAATGAATTTCGTGTTTTCTTTAAACTTGATTTTTACCGTAAAACCATACAATTTTGCCCGCTTTTTTGCTTTACTTGTAAGGTTGAGTAAAAACTATGTTCCTATTAAATAACTTTTTTAACCAATACATGACGTAAAGAACAAGTTAGTCTGAGCTTAAACGCGCAGTCTGTAATAGGTTTGGAAAAAAATACGAAAAATTATGCAGGTCAAAACTTTCATCTTTCTTGCAACTTAACCCTAAGTGAATATCTCAGAAACCATTAACCCTAGTTTAGTAAGTTACGGAATTAAAATATTATCAAGAATAATAAGGTTAAGGTTAATTAAGGTAAAAGGTTGCCGCATATCTTGGAATCATGAGAATGAAACATTTATTGAGTGAATTATTGAGGTAGGCAATGCCCTACCGAGTGTCGACGCTCCCATACAAATTTGTGTAGGGTGTTAGGGCTCAACATAAATAGATTAATTAAATAATTTAGGTAATAAACCTATTTAACTAAACAAAACGTTCAACTCAAATTGAAATCAATTTAATCAATGTATTTGAACAATCATAATGCTAGAAGAAACATGAAATTAAAATAAATGCTTTTGTCTGTTGAAACAATTAAAAAGAAGTCTGTTGATTTATTTAAATTATAAAGATATAATTACATGTTGGTGACAAAAAGAACTATGTAAAAGGAACATGTAACTTATCACATATTTTTTACCTCAATTTAAAAATTAAACGATCAGTTGATTCCTAAATTTCTCGTTGGTTTAATTTTAAGGCCCATTTTACGCTGGGCAATGTTGAATCCATTTTTCTGTGGCAGGTCTTCTAACATTGCCCACCCATATAGGTATCTATGGGTGGGTATCTCATAAGCTGATTTGCTTACTCGATATTACAATCTTCAGATGCAAAATTTAGTTTTGTATAAATACTTTTTGGCCCACGAGTAGTTTTAGTTCATTTTCATTTTTGTGCAAAGTTACCAGCGAAGGGCAAAGTTGTATGGTTTTACGGTACACAATTAGAAAATGAACCTGATTTATAAGACAAGCATAGCGAAAATGACCACACAGCCGTTGAAAATGCCTAACTGTATCTTTCACCTGTATATCGCCCTACATGTGATTACGCAATTTACGCCTAGTGGCAACCCTAACCGGAGAGAGAGAGCCCGATTTTCATTAATACCGGGTGGCCCGAATAGTGACGTCCAAAGACAAAACTAAATGCCATCTTACACTGAGTGGTATCAGAATCAGCCGCATGTATGTTGTGCGATTTTTCGTAGTTTCCGAGTTATTCAACTTTTAAAGTTGTATGGGAAAATGTTTACTGGGAGGCTATTTTCCTATTTTTGTGCGCTAAAGTTCAAATCATGAGGATTATGCTACAGGAACAACCGCTCGAAAAACACTATCACGGAAATACAAACCTAAGGAAAAAAGCCTTTCATTCGAAATTATCCTATACAACTTAAAAGCTTGATTAACGGCCCCTTTATCCCTTGGTATAGGGTATTCAAATTTGTCTTTGGCGGTCACTCTACGGGCCACCCTGTATATTGAGCAGAGCGGCTACGTATAGGAGTGAGGGGACTGGCCTCAATGCTACTAATAAAGGAGGGTAATCCAAGACTTTCCAGATTATTTGCTATTTTGTATTATTTTTAAAGCACATTACATTTTAGTGTCATCGTACCCCGTGATCGTAAAAGAACACAATGAATACTTGCAGTAGATAAATATTATAAACGGAACAGAAAAGATACATTATATTGGGAAACCTCAGCTAGAAAAAACCTTGAGCATGCAGCTGCAAAAAGTCTGAACTAATTTGCATGTAGCAAAGTAAGAAAATAGAGGCAGACAGTGGCCGAGAATTTCGTTCTTACTGATTTAGGGCGCCTCTGATGGACACGAATTGGGACGGAGAATGACATTAGACCGTTCCGTATGTAACGAAATTTCTACATAGGGCTGGCAATTCCATTTGTCTGAAATAGTCTGGAATTCAATTACTTTTACCTGCGGTCCTGAAGAAATGGGTTAGTGCTCGAAATT
The DNA here is from genome assembly GCA_027580185.1 of Tuta absoluta. Taxonomy (NCBI): domain Eukaryota; kingdom Metazoa; phylum Arthropoda; class Insecta; order Lepidoptera; family Gelechiidae; genus Tuta; species Tuta absoluta. The sequence goes on from JAQAHW010000004.1 coordinate 6,992,624, forward strand.
GAGAAAAGTGCTTACATCATTAGTTTAACTTTAAATAATAGGTAAAGAAAAATAAGAAAATATAGATACCTATTCTGTTAAATGAAAACTTGGCAGCTTAGGCTTTGCAATAGGTACAAATTTATAGAATACATAGATTAAATAAAATATTGGTATTCATAGTTGTAGATTGCTGGTATATAAACATCGATGGTTTGTAGTACCTGATGTGGAACACCAGGAGCCCGGTTTCACTATACAAAATACGAAAAGCAAAAGTTTTTTAGCATGATAAGCCACTTCTGCTGGTACATATGCATCGATGGGTTGGAGTGCCTGATAGGGAACACCCGGAGCACAGCTAAACAATAAAAGATACGAAAATGGCTTTTTTAGCAAAAGTTATTAAATATGCTATGCCGCTTCTCCTATCACACAAACAACAAGAGTCTGAATTACCTGATGTGGAACAGCAAAACGGTTTTACTGTGAGAGATACAAAAAAGGGCATATGGCAAACGTTTTTCAGCATAATGAACCGCTTTAAACTCTAAGCGATACGGAAAACGCTCCACAACAAAAAAACAGTATACATATTATGCCGCTTCTATTGGTACATATAAATCAAATATATTAATGAAGAACTCAGAGCGCCCAGCTAAATAGTAGAAACGCTTCTGTTTCTATTGATTAGGTCGATAAACCACTCAATGTATTATGTATTGTCTTACTCTCAGTGCAAGTAAATCAATTGAAAGATTCCAAGAAAAATAAAAGTTCTTGGCTTCATAAAACTTAAGTACCTATACAAAGGTCTGGCTAAAGTTCATAGAGAATCTGCAATTATTTTTTTAAATACTGTTTTATCAAGTTAGCGAAACAAACTTCGTAGGCACCAGCTAGTACATAATATAAAATTAAATAATATACATGTCGGAGAGTATGAAAATGAAGATAGTATTAAGATAACTAATAGATAATAGCGGGAGGGTGTATCTATAGAGATTGCCTGGATAGAGTTACTGTGTGAAGGCAGGGCGCCGTCGGGGCATGGTGCGGACTGCGGGGAGAGTGTGCCTGCGCAGTTATTGTAAAAAGTAGTTTTGGGACAGACGAGAAACGGTTCTGGGAACAGTGAGCGTTGAGACTTGCCTGCGACGGGTCCTCGCAACAGTAAAACTATCTTCCGCACAATATTCAGTACCTAGCCTTAATTATCATATCTAGATAGTAGTGTTTTATACTGAGTTAAAGACATTTACAGACTGTCTATTACTTTATACATCATTTTATGTGAATTTAGTAATAATAAACTCTTGTTAAAGACAGTTAGTGTTTTTACGTTTATCACCAATAGCTTGCATATACCCAGTATGTCTAAAAGAAGAACTAGACAAGCCCACAATGACGAGGAGACGACATCAGAAGTGGGATCCATGCAGGCTGGCAGAAATTCTGAAGATCAATCCTGGAGAGAGATTTTTCTGGAACAAAATCGGAATATGTTGCAGCTTATTCAAGCAATCAAATCGCCGGAGGCGCAAAACCTTAGTCTGCCGGAATTCAACCCTGAACAAGACATTGATGCACGTGCCTGGTGTACCACAGTTGACTTATGTTTATCTGAACATCCGCTGCAAGGAGGAGCTCTTGTGATAGCTCTCAGCAAAGCCCTGCGAGGAAACGCATCATCATGGATTTCGCAGCTCTACGGAAACAAAGAAAACCATCACATGCTTTCGCTGTGGGACTCCCGGCCATATTTCAAGACAATGCAAGAGTGTTCCGGCTAGCGGTTCGGGTTACGGCAGCGGCGGCGGGTTGGAGCGGTCAACCTTCTCAAGTGGCTCCGGCGTACCTGCTAAGGCCGAGCATCGTCGAGTCAACGCATGCAATGTTGATCCCATCGTTGGAGTTATAAATCAATCTGGTGAGCAGTATTCATTTTGTTATGATTCTGGGGCAGAATGTTCTCTTATTAAGGAAAGTCTCAGTGACAAATTTATTGGAGTATCGTATAATAACACCGTTATTGTTTCTGGATTAGGAAAAGGAAAAATTGTGTGCAATAAACAACTTTATAGCGAAGTAGAGATTGATGGTAACAAATTCAATATTTTGTTTCACATTTTACCAGATGTTTACATGGATCACAATATACTGGTAGGTCGAGAGATTTTAGAATTTGATTTTAAAGCTAGCATGACCAAAGATACGTTTCATTTAACAAAACAAAAATTTGTAAATCACTGTAATGTATCCAAACAGTCCAAGTTTTCCTCTATTGATACTGATGTTTCGCAACAAAACAAGACTCAATTAGTGTCACTACTTGAAGAATATTCTAATATGTTTGCCGATGGGCTTCCGCAAAGGCGAATCACTACAGGTGAATTAAAAATACGTTTGGTAGATTCTAATAAGACTGTTCAGCGCAGACCATATCGGCTTTCTCCTGAAGAGAGGCAAGTTGTTCGCGAAAAGATTAAAGAACTTTTAGATGCGAAAATAATCCGCCCTAGCTGTTCGCCTTTTGCAAGCCCAATACTGCTTGTAAAGAAACATGATAATTCAGACCGTATGTGTGTTGATTACCGTGAACTGAATAGCAATACAGTTCCTGACAATTTCCCGTTACCTATCATAGCAGATCAAATTGCTAGGCTGCACGGAGCAAATTATTTTACTTGTTTAGATTGTGCAAGTGGTTTCAATCAAATATGCGTTCACCCCGATAGTGTCGAATGTACAGCTTTTGTTACGCCTGATGGTCAGTATGAATATCTCGCTATGCCATTTGGACTGCGAAATGCGCCGAGTGTTTTTCAACGCGCGGTATCTAAAGCACTGGGGGATCTTGTGAATTCTTACGTTATAATTTATATTGATGACGTCATGATTCCATCACGAACAGAAGAAGAAGGTTTAGCACGATTACGTGAAGTATTAGAAATATTGAATAAAACTGGATTTTCCTTAAAACTCTCAAAATGTTCATTCTTGAAACAAAGAGTTGAGTATCTAGGCTATGAAATTTCTGCAGGTCAAATACAACCGAATCCCCGTAAAATTGAAGCTCTTACGAAAATGCCCGCACCAAATAGCATCCATCAATTGAGACAATTTATTGGATTAGCTTCGTATTTCCGAAAATTTGTTTATGATTTTTCAAAGAAGATGCTGCCATTGTTTCAGCTTTTAGCGAACAAATTAACTTTCCAGTGGAAAGAAACCCATGAACGGGTTAGGCAAGAAATAATATCTATTTTAACTAGAAAACCCGTTTTAATGATCTTTGACCCTAATTGTCCAATTGAATTACATACAGATGCGAGCTGTGATGGTTACGGAGGAATTTTATTTCAAAAGAAAGAAAATGACCTTCATGTAGTTGAATATTTCAGTAAACGTACTACTGGACCGGAATCCCGTTATCATTCCTATGAGTTGGAAACTTTAGCTGTAGTAAATGCAGTGAAGCATTTCCGACATTACTTACAAGGCAGAAAGTTCACAGTTGTAACTGACTGTAACGCAGTTAAAGCTACTCGTAACAAAGTTGATTTGACTCCCAGGGTGCACAGATGGTGGGCATTTTTACAAGCTTTTGACTTTGACATTGTTTACCGCGAAGGGAAACGTATGAGTCATGTTGATTGTTTGTCCCGCAATCCATTGCCAGAGCAAGGAACAAGCTCTAAAAACAAATCATGTAACAATAGAGTAGAACAAAAGCGTGTAGCTATTGTTACTTTATCTGACAATTGGCTACAGGTAGAGCAGGAGCGTGATGATGAAATAAAGGATTTTATATCCAAACTAAATAACAATGAGATCGCTTCCGATATAGCAAACACATATGAATTGCGATTGGGTGTTCTTTACCGCAAAATTCAAAGAAATGGGCGCACGCGTACTTTGCCTATTGTACCAAGAGCTTTTAGATGGGCCGTAATAAATCACGTTCACGAAGCGGTTATGCATCTTGGATGGAAAAAAACTTTAGAAAAACTGTACGAACTGTACTGGTTTGACAAAATGCCAAAATTTGTTCGTAAGTTCGTTGACAATTGCATAACTTGCCGTATTTCAAAATCATCGTCTGGTAAAATGCAAGCTGAATTACATCCCATACCTAAAATAAATGTCCCATGGCATACTGTACATATTGACGTGACGGGTAAATTAAGTGGAAAGAATAATCTTAGGGAGTACGTGATAGTAATTATTGATGCATTTACTAAATTTGTGCTTTTGTGTCATACGGTTCGTATTGATGCCCACGCAGCCATAAAAGCTCTTAAATCATCTGTTGCCCTATTTGGTGCCCCAGTTCGTGTTATCGCGGACCAGGGTCGATGTTTTGCTGGGAAGGAATTTAAGGATTTTTGTAATTCTCACGGTATAAAACTACACTTGATTGCAACGGGGTCGTGTCGAGCGAACGGACAAGTGGAGCGGGTTATGAGTGTTCTCAAAAACATGTTTACAGCGGTTGAAAGTGGAAATCGGTCCTGGCAATCTGCGTTAGACGAAGTTCAATTGGCCATAAATTCTACAGTTAACAGGGTGACAATGGCAAGCCCCTTAGAACTTATGATTGGTCGCGTTGCGAGACCACTTTCACTTTTAAGTGTTGTTGACGAGGAACCCATAAATATTTCCGAAGTTAGAAACCAAGTTTTGAGAAGTATCGAAAAAAATGCTCGTTATGATAAGGAAAGGTTCGACCGTACAAAAGCAAGAGTTGTAAATTTTAAAGATGGAGATTATGTTTTACTCATGAATGAGGAAAGAAACCAAACTAAATTGGATCCTAAGTTTAAAGGTCCATATAAGATTATAGAGATTTTAGAAGGTGATAGGTATCTTATTAAGTCCCTAAAAGGTAATCGAACTTATAAATACGCTCATGATAGACTACGCAAAATGCCTGAAAGTGAAGTACCCATACAATTGGATAATGCATCAGAAGATAATAGCAGTTAAAGTTTTTGTTGCTGGCAATGATGGACGCGTTTGACCTCCCGACCCCTCACGACAATATACTATGACTGTGATCACCGTACCTACCTATTGACTCTGACTTAAGACCTCTGCGGGAGGAGCGCGTGCCATGGTGGAGACAGTGTGGTCTCAATTGTGGAGACAGTGAGGTCTCATGTTGTGTTGGGTCAGATATAGCCCGGGGAACTATGATCTGATCGGGTGAGTGGCCAGCTGCAGTGGCTCATTCACCATCCGCTTTGCTGATCTGTGTGATCAGATGGTGTCTTTGATGGACGCATGGTTTTGTTGAGGGCATCATACTTGACCAAGTAGGTGATTACTGTGGTCATTACTGTTATGTATGATGTCGCTCCAGGTAACCGGTGTTACCAATAGGCGTGCCACAAGGTGGTGGTGTCGGCCTGAGATCCGTGGCGGGGATCTGTGACTGTGATTGACAGTGTTGAGTGACCCATGGTGGGGAAGCTCTGTGACCGTTGCGACGGTGGCCGGATGCAACAAAAGACTTTATTGCGGTTTTAATCATTGTTTTGAATTTAAAGTAGCATATTGTACTATGGGAACTTGACTTTTAGGAATAGTAATATGTACCTTTTGTGTTTAAGTTTGTTTGGTTAACTAAGCTCAGTTAAGTAAGTAATGTTTTTTTGTAAGCAAATACGATATCTTTGTTTTTTTTTGTTAACAGGCGAACACGAGGACGTGTAAACAGTCAGGGCTGGCCGTGTCGGAGAGTATGAAAATGAAGATAGTATTAAGATAACTAATAGATAATAGCGGGAGGGTGTATCTATAGAGATTGCCTGGATAGAGTTACTGTGTGAAGGCAGGGCGCCGTCGGGGCATGGTGCGGACTGCGGGGAGAGTGTGCCTGCGCAGTTATTGTAAAAAGTAGTTTTGGGACAGACGAGAAACGGTTCTGGGAACAGTGAGCGTTGAGACTTGCCTGCGACGGGTCCTCGCAACAGTAAAACTATCTTCCGCACAATATTCAGTACCTAGCCTTAATTATCATATCTAGATAGTAGTGTTTTATACTGAGTTAAAGACATTTACAGACTGTCTATTACTTTATACATCATTTTATGTGAATTTAGTAATAATAAACTCTTGTTAAAGACAGTTAGTGTTTTTACGTTTATCACCAATAGCTTGCATATACCCAGTATGTCTAAAAGAAGAACTAGACAAGCCCACAATGACGAGGAGACGACATACATAACAATATCATGTAATTTACACTTAACGTATTCAGCTCCCAACCCTAGCCACGTGACTAATGACTTGGAAAACTACATTCTTAGTTTTGTTTTCAACCCACTTATTCCAGGGGATGGCACCATACGGAAATTTTATTCTATTAGAATAACTTTGCCCGTAACTTTGCCGGCGTATGTTTTGTATTAAAGTTAAATCTACTTTGCCTTAGCGACATCTCAGGGGAAATAACCGTACAGAGATATTGTAGGCAAATATTTATTTTCTTTTCTTTTTGTTTGAGTTGAGTGAATGTTTCAGTTATTTCTTACAGAGGATACCTATTTCTTACATGGAACTATGGAAGGAATATTCTTTCAGGAAAACTTTACTTCAACTCATGTTTTTTAATTCAAGAAGACTTATCTACTAGACATTATTAGTTTGCATAATTTGTAGCTTGTGTTTAAAGCCTTGACCTTAACCGCAACGACTTATGGCGCGATATTGGTATCAATTTAATCCAAAATTTGCTAGGGCAATTTAGGGCCTAGAAAGATTGTTAATTTAGAGTAGGAGCACTTCTGGGCAGGTTTTTTGGGGGGTTTTTCCTGTTCAGGGGGTCCGGTTAATTATACGCATGTTAATAACACGCTTTGGAAATCTTGACTAAAATTTGAAACAAATGTCGTTTACAAATGGTGGTGGCGTAAAGTTACGTGCTGTGTGATTAACCTGGCCAGCCCCGAGGCAGTGCCTTTATTTTTATTTTTATTTTTTTTATCCCGCCCGAGCCGGTTTTCTATTAGGACAATACAAAATTGTTATAAAAAGAAGAAGATTGCGTTATGCAAATTTCTTTTTTTTACAATGACCGATCATGACGTCAATAAGTGATAATGCTATCCTACATTGAATAAAGTTATTTCATTTTCATTTTCATTTCATTGGGGAAATAAAATCACAATTGACGCTGTCACTTTCCGTCAAATAAGTTTAGAAATGGATAGGAGATATCCAAGTCCTGTCATGTTTAAAAATGTCAATGGGTTCTTTACCATTTCTAGTCAATTTAGTAGGTAGCTATTGTTTTTATCGTCGCATTATACTAACAGACAACACATATTTTGCGTCTAAGGGTCGCCGCAAACCTAACAGCTGTCGCGCGACAATTGCTCGCGATGGCTCTTGTCATCTCGTGACATTTGTCCTCAGCGGCAGAAGCGGACACGCGCGACAGCTCGAGCTGCCCCGAGCATCCGCGAGCCGGCGGCAGAACTGCGCGCGCGTCCGCTGTTGCGCTAGACAGTGTTGCCAACTACATCATATTAAAATTAAATTCGGTGGTTGGGATGCATCCAGTGACAGGAAATAATACCAACACGAATATCTACTCACCACATCTATTTTTATTATGACAAATATTCCAATTTCAGCAGAGTCATATTGAACACACTTATTAAAATAGTTTAGATGTAAAAGGGTCTTCCCCACTAGAAAAATTAAAACAATTGAAATAAAAGTCCTGAAAGTTTTGATTATAATGAGGTTGATCTTAAGGTGAGCTCATGTTAGTAATTAATATATTTTATTTTAAAAAAACATTATCTTTTTATTTCTACTTTGATGGCCACACCAAAAAATGATCGCTGTCGACCTGTCATCGCCAGACGGACACAAGCGCACTCAAGATGCAGCGCGAGCATGCTCGAGCACCCGCGCGTCAGTCGCGCGCCGCCGCGAGCATCCGCGCGAACAATGGCGCGCGTACCTGCCAGAGCACTTTAGCTTTCACCGGCCAATATCGCCCCTATATCAATTACGTACGGGTGATTTTCGGATTTCTATGAAAAGTGCTCGAGCTGCCGCTCGCAAAAATGGCGGTTTGGTCTGCGGCGGCCCTAATTATAAGACATGACAGTACTTAGACTTATCTTCTATCCTTTTCTAAACCTATTAACGGAAAGCTAAAGCGCTAATTTAAGGTAAGTTAAGAGAATTAATATAACGAATTGAGGCCATTGTGAGTTCTTTAAAAACAGAAATGACATAGGACTTTTAATTTTATGTAGGTAACATAATGAGCTGAAACTTAATAAGAAAAGCAGCTAATAATTTTTTTTTGGCAATATTCGGATGTAAACAGTGATATCTAAAAGAATGTATAAAGTATGTATGCCGTGTGATGCCGGCTTAGAATAGCATCACCCCATTTTTTCCCTTGGGAGTCATAAGAGGCGACCAAGGGGTTCGAGGGTGTGTATTGCAATTTTAGGCGATGGGCTGACAACCTGTCACTGGCGATACACAATTTTCCGAATGACCCTCAAATATTTTTTGCGGCTTTTTTGCGCTCTGCCTACCCCGCAAGGGGTCACAGGCGTGACGTGTGTGTGGTGGTGCATGTATAAAGTGTTGAACTCGAAATATAAATATTACCCAACAAAGTTAAAGAATTAACCGTTACTTATATCCAGGAGTCCAAGGTTTATTTCCAGCATAAAACATGAGCTGCAGCTGGATCCCCTGAATACGATCATTCCACTCTACATTTCCTGTTAGAAAAGTATAGTAAGTGTCCATAAAACGATGGAGCTGTGGTTCCCAAACTTTACAGGGACCGTATTTTGTCTATGCACCGAAGCCAAGAATGTATCATATTTTGTGATCTATTGCCGATAACAAAAAAAGGAGCAGGTTTTATTTAGCAGCCTGAAGTCTGCTAAATAAAAATCGTTTCAGTTGTGTGTCAATGGCCTGTCAGTGGGACAGTTTTGGTCATTTCGTATTCTGCTAACAGTTCAAAGTAAAGAAATCACAGTGGCATTATAATGACAGTGGAGTGTCGCTGGCATTGTAAGAGTAAAAAAAAGGGTATCCGGGCCCTGGTTGTTTGTTAAATCGTCGCAAATAATTTGTGAGTTCGTTAATTCTACAAACAATATTTAACTTCTTTTCAGGTCAGGAGCAGTGGGAGTTCTTCAAATCTATAAGCATATTTAAAGACGGTAACAAAAAAGCCGTAAAATAACTTTCTGATAACGCTTATAGTCGGGCCCCGATTCTCTCATTTTTGGCTATTGAAATACACACAACTGCTATTTATTGCCACTGTGACTACGGCTAAAACCATAAGAATAGATAATAATACTGCGTATAGAAACGAAACTCCTTTGTCTGGGCCCCAAAAGCCGCGCTTTAAATACCTACTTCCCCCCGCAGCCCGTAACGCCCCGCACTCTCCCACGCTTTAAGTCGGGGCTGTCACGTGCCAATAATTTTATTCCAGACTAGCGGCCAGTCAAGCGGTTGCGACCGCTGCTAACAGTTTTCCCGTGGGAACAAAATATTTACCCGTTTTAAAGTCTTACCTTACCATTTTATATAGGTAGGTACAGAATTTTAAAATAGGTGCAAAACATACCTACGATACGAATGTGCTTATTTATCATTATCAGCTAACAATGACTTAGGCACCTAGGTAGTTTAAATTAGAAAATGGAAACTAGGTACCTACGTAAGTAAAAATAGGAGTACACACAACAATTACGTATAATAACGAATGGTAGGTACCTAGGTATTTCATCTCTCTTTAATCTCATCTTTAGGCAAATTAAAAAAACTTAGATGCGGAGTTTTCCTCGCATCACTTTTGCAGCCATACACACCACAATAATTCGGCATTGCTAAATTTTTCACAAAAAATTGAAAATTCGACCCGCACGACGAACGTTTCCGCGGCGAAGCGCACTCCCGACTGAATTGTTCGCTAAGAGACAGCCAGACGGATCGACCTTGAGCGCGTCTGGAGCGGGAGTGTCATCTCTATGTGATTTCTACTCTATGCTAAAACTGTTAACGAAATACGAAACTGTCGAAACCATTTCACTGTCACTCTATCGAGACACAGCTATGACGCTTTTAAATAGCAGAATTTTTGGAGTGGTATGGGATCTACCTCCTAGCGGTCCACCCCGGGCAACGGCAACACAGGCTTGCCTGTGGATAAGTCCGGCTGAACGATCCCACTAAGCGGTGGAATGCTCCGTAAGGGGCCGAATGGCTCGCGACCACCATTCCACCGAAGTCTGGCGCCAAGTAGCTTGCTGCGTTCTGTCAGTGTGTGGGAGTGCCAGTACCTTGACAGGCTTCTTTTGGGTGAGCTCGCCTCATCTTAGACTCTGTCTCTGTCCTATGACCTAGACTAGAGTCAAGAGCAAACCCATCATTAAAAAAAAACAAAAAAAAAATTATGTAAAAAAAACTTTTAAAACAAGCTTTTATTTAAGTGCTCTGAAAAGATGAAAATAAAATTTGGAATGACATTAACCACATTCATTTATGACTTAAAAGAAATGAAAATATAATAAAAGCTTGTCGCGATGCCTAGAAGAAACTACCTAATTACAGTTAGGTGCGTACCTTATTACAAAATTTCAATCACAAATTGAAAGTTTCGCGACAAGCTTTTATTATATTTTCATTTCTGTAAAGTCATAAATGAATGTGGTTAATGTCATTCAAAATTTTATTTTCATCTTTTCAGAGCACTTAAATAAAAGCTTGTTTTAAAAGTTTTTTTTACATAATTTTATTTTATATTTTTTAGTTTATGTTACGATAGTTATTGATCAATACGAAAGTCTTTCTATAAAACGGAGAGACCTTCAATAGAAAAACTTAAGGCACGGGGAAAACTAACATTAGGATAAAGTATAATTATCTCTTTTATATTCTATAGAAGTAGGTTGGTACCTACTCCTCCGGCATCCCTAATAGAAGAATTAGCTTGTTATATGTCTTAGTCTTTTCATTTCATTGATGGCGTCATTATTACATGGCCGAGTCCCAGTTCATTTCGAACAGTCTAATTCTTCTATCAGGAGGCCTTCTATTGACGTGACCCTAATTCATGGTGGGCCTACCAACTGCCTATCATGAACGAATTCGTATACAAAATTGCAAGTTCCAGCAGTTGAATATTGAGGAGTTCCATAGTTCGAAGACAACCCTGGATGTAGCGTCTAATTCATGGTGGGCCTACCAACTGCCTATTATAAACGAATTCGTATACAAAATTGCAAGTCCCAGCAGTTGAATATTGAGGAGTTCCATAGTTCGAAGACAACCCTGGATGTAGCGTCTAATTCATGGTAGGCCTACCAACTGCCTATAATAAACGAATTCGTATACAAAATTGCAAGTCCCAGCAGTTGAATATTGAGGAGTTCCATAGTTCGAAGACAACCCTGGATGTAGCGTCTAATTCATGGTGGGCCTACCAACTGCCTATAATAAACGAATTCGTATACAAAATTGCAAGTCCCAGCAGTTGAATATTGAGGAGTTCCATAGTTCGAAGACAACCCTGGATGTAGCGTCTAATTCATAGTAGGCCTACCAACTGCCTATAATAAACAAATTCGTATACAAAATTGCAAGTCCCAGCAGTTGAATATTGAGGAGTTCCATAGTTCGAAGACAACCCTGGATGAAGCGTCTAATTCATGGTGGGCCTACCAACTGCCTATAATAAACGAATTCGTATACAAAATTTTGTGTCCCAGCTATAAACCGCTGAAGAGATCTCTCGTACGGAGCCGATCCTGGCAGCAGCATCAGGTCAAATTTATGATTAACATGCATTGTCATCGGTTCTGGACCAACATGCAAAATTTCAACTCAATCGGATACCGAGAAGTGGTTCAAATTAAACTTGCAAGATTTGCACCGAACAAACATTGTTACTTACTTACATACACTGCAAGTTAAAAAATAATAAAAAAAAAAAAAAAATAATAAAAAAAAAAAAGCTTTTAAAAAACACGCCGCACCTAGACCTGCGGTCACTAGAGTATCGCATCGCTGCGTACAGTTTGGGAGCCCCTGAGCTAGAACAAACAACTAAACTCGAGTTAACACCAGATAGAATTCTAAAACAGTCGTCGTCGAGCTTTAAAACAAACATTGACATGAATACGAGTTCCGGCTTTAGTACGTATCACTGTTTTAAAACATCACTATTGAATTAAAGTACTATTGTTGTTTTATTTCGCTAATGTTTAACGAGTATCAAAACTACACACTGTAACAAAAGAAGGTTCATTTAAACTACCTACTGAAGTAGAAATGTCATAAGGTAATAAATGTTAAGGTACAACCAACAAACTTCTTTTCAGTATACTTTTCCAAAATATAGATTAAATTGTTTATTGCCTCAACACATTACTTTTATAGTCTATTTATTTATATTTATAATTAGCTATGGATATTTCTTTATGTACTCAGTTAAATAATTCAGATATTTTTAATTCATGTTCTTCGTCCAGCACAGATGACAGTTTCCACAGTCTACCTCTTCCTTTATATGAAAATTTAGATTCGACCTTTTCGGATGTTCGGAAAAATTTCAATGTTATCCATATCAATGCTCAGAGCATTCCAGCTCATCACATGGATATGCTTGCATCCTTGGATCACAAGAATATCCATGCAATTTTGGTGTCCGAAACTTGGTTAAATCCGTCACTCCCGTCAACCTCCTATTCCATTCCTGGCTTTGTGCTTGTCCGTAATGACCGTGGTAGTTCCACAAGCGGTGGTGGGGTAGCCATTTACCTTCGTGCGCATATTCCCTTTACAGTCATTCATAAGTCTCCTCAGCCACCCCCTCCGGGTACGGCTGAACACCTTTTTGTCGAAGTTATTCTTTGTCATACTAAACTTCTTCTGGGTGTGTATTATAATCCCCATCTTTCCAATGATTATTTTGCCTCTCTTGAACTACTTCTTGAAGATTTTTCCCCTTCTTACAGTCATTCTATAATCATGGGAGATTTCAATACATGCCTTTTGAAAAATGACTACCGAACTAAGAAGCTTCTCTCCTTAGTTAACTCTTGCAATTTGTACATTCCCCCTTTAACTTCAACTCATCATTTCCCCAATTCTGTACCTTCACTTCTTGACCTCATAATAGTATCATCGCGTGACCACGTAGTTAAACATGGCCAATTATCTGCAGATGAGTTTTCTTATCATGACCTACTGTATCTGTCATATCGCATTCGGCCACCTAAACTTAAAGCAAGAACGTTACTTTTACGCAACTTTTCAGGTATAGATCAGGTATGTTCCACTTCCAAAAATACTTAAACCCAGTTCTCCTTCTGATTACCGTCCCATCTCTATCCTACCATTCCTCTCCAAGGTCCTCGAAAGGTTGGTTCATCAGCAACTCTCTTCTTTCCTCACCACAAACAACTTGTTGAACCCCTTTCAATCCGGTTTCCGCCCCGGTCATAGCACGACTACTGCGTTAGTCAATATCTCTGATGATATTCGGCGAGGAATGGAAGAACAGAATTTAACTGTGTTAACGTTACTAGACTTTAGTAATGCGTTCAATACAGTGGATTTTGACATCCTTCTTTCTATATTGCGTTCTCTTAACATATCTCCGGTGGTGGTTGACTGGTTTCACAGTTACTTGTATGGGCGTCGACAGCGCATACGCATTGAAGATAACTTCTCTGCGTGGTGTGATACATCTGCCGGCGTACCGCAGGGTGGCGTCCTGTCACCTCTTCTTTTCTCTATTTTCATAAATTCTATAACACTTCCTCTCACTTCTTCCTATCATCTATATGCAGACGATCTCCAAATTTATACACAAGCACCACTCTCTGGCCTCCCGGGCGCGATTGATGTCACAAACAGAGACCTCAAGAGCATCTCGGATTGGAGTCGCTCGTATGGACTAAAGGTCAATCCAACTAAGACTCAGACAATCATAATTGGCAGCCAGTGGTATGTGTCTCGAATAGACTATGCTTCGCTACCACAAATCTCTTTTGATGGCATTCCAATACCATTTAGCCATAAGGTTAAAAACCTTGGTGTCATTTTTGACAACTGCTTTTCTTGGAAGCCTCATGTATCCGAGGTAAGCAGGAAGGTGTTCGCCGCGTACGGCTCGCTCAAGCGACTAAAGAATCTTCTCCCGACCAAGATGAAAATTTCGTTGGCACACTCTCTTCTTTTACCGATACTTGATTATGCAGACGTTTGTTATCCTGATCTTACTGTTCAACTTCTAAATAAGCTCGAACGTCTGCAAAATCTTTGTATTCGGTTCATCTATGGTCTACGAAAGTACGACCACGTCTCCCATTACCGGTCCCAGCTTCAATGGTTACCTATATCCCGTAGGCGGGACTGCCATATTCTTTCCCTTATTTACTCCGTCCTCTCCAATCCTAATACTCCCCCTTATCTTAAAGAGCGCTTTATTTTTCACTCCTCAACCCTGACTCGCAATCTGCGAGCCAGCAACAGTCTCACGCTCAACCTTCCTCCGCACAAGACCGACTTCTACGCAAAGTCTTTCACAGTGCGAGCAATCAAGCTGTGGAATTCTTTGCCTGAAGTCGTGCAGCGAGCTCCATCCCTTACATCCTTCAAAGATCGGGTCAAAAAACATTTTTTGTCTAATATTGTTGTTTAGTATAATACCTATGTCCTATCTCACAGTCTCTTTTAAAATTAAACTGCTATTTATTTCTGTTTCTTTTATTTCCTTCGTTGTAGAATATATATCTATCTATCCTATCTATCATAGTTAGTTTTTATGTATTAGTCTATAATATTATTAGGTTATTTAAGTATTAGTGTTTACAATAGTATACTATGTAGTATGTGTAAGTATGTTTATATTATATGCACTATCCCGCTTACCTTTACGCGCTTTCCTATCACCCAAAGGTTGCCTGGTAGAACTTGCTACCATAGCAAGAAGGCCGCCTTGTTGTACCTACTTCACATATTTCTATGTTAAGAATGTTATTTGTTTTTTTTTATATGTGCAATAAAGAATTTTATTATATTATTATTATTATTATTACTTTATCTCATGTCTAGTATTATAAGTATTTCATATTGAGCGTGTTTATAAACACATTTTATCGAGGTAAATAGACGTAACATCCTGAATCAGCATGGTTTTCAAAAACCTCTTTTTTCTGTGTCAAAAATTCTAAGCGGAACACCTTCTGCAGTGCTCGTTATATTGACATACATCGTTTTTAATTGGAACCAATCCCGGTATTGATAAATCGTCGGCGCTGCGATGAAACATTCGGTTCCCAGAATCGAACCCGATTTGTTTACTGGAAACGTTAACGAATGTGACGGGAGAGCCATTAAGGCTGCCCGCACACGTCCGACTTTTTATAGGACCGATAATCGGGCAGATTTTTCCTCCGATTCTTAAGACCGATTTTGTGACCGACTCAAAGCACACGTCCGTCACTTTGTCTCTTGGTTTCGAGGGAGTAGCAGGGTGGGTGTACCAGTCCCAAACCAGGCACCAGTAGTTGACCACTTACGTGTTCAATTGAATATTTTAAGGAAACGTGGGCATTTTTGAACAAAATACTTCTTTTGTTATGTTGCCTAGACTGTTACCAACCCCACGGAATATTTTTTTGTGAGAGGGAACGAAAGATATCGTTATTTTGCTTATTTTAAGAGATTAGTGTCTCGTTCATTTGCCTTCCAGCAGCCATTACAGCTACAAGTGCAAATGGACATGGTATGTAAAATATTTAAATTGCACTTGTTATTTCATAATTATTGTCACCAAATGATATTATTTTTGAAGTTTGGTGTTAGCTTGAGTCCTTTATGTGATTATTTTGACTAAATAATGTTAATATGAGGTAATTTTAAATGTGGTTAACTACTGGAACACGCTTTGTACTGGGTCCCTATTGTTGACCAAGTGGTTTGCTACTGGTGATCTATGGTATTTACTTTTTTTCCTTTTTTTTTCATAGTGATGCTCTTTTTAACAAAGGATCATGCCCACCGAGTAAGGGACTCCAGGCCAGATTTGCGTCAAGGCTGAAGTAGTTTCAAACGGTTTCTAATTAACTTCTTATTTACCTCCTGTTATTATTTTTATGTTAAAAACCCGGAGTTCAAAGTAATTCATCAAATTGTAACATAACCTAGAAATGTAGGTCCCCATATTTGCTGTCATTTTACACGAGTATTTATCATCGACATGAAGGCGTCTAGGCCATTCGCCTAGCTGGTGAGATTTCTATGGTATTTATACTTACCTAATGTTTATATTACTGAACCTAACAATTCGGAAGGTAAACAAGTATCATTAGATTGAATTCTTGTGAACTAGTGAGTTCCTTAAAGATCATGGCAAAGAAACCTATTACTCGTAGTCTGGTCTGGACACACTGTAGATTCTATCTCTAGAGGTAGACCATTCCAAAACACAGCACTCGCTGAAATCCCTCTCGAGCCCCAGTGACGAAGACTACTTTTTTACTACCTTTTACTAATTCATATTGGGCGATAATGCTGCTGGATGGAGTGGATAGCACAATTGTTGCAGTTGAGGAACAAAAGGTGTCATTTTTCTTTGGTGCACCTCTGCTATGTGGTGCACCTAGTAAAAAGTCACCTTTTGTGATTAACACAAGCTACATGTTACTAAGTTGCAAAAAAGTAAAATGACACCTTTTTTTCCTAACCTCCTCAGTTGTAAGTAGGTATAAATTGAAAGAAGAGGAAATAAAATACAACAAATAATGCAAAAATATTGTTTTAATTATCTAGTCACTACCCAGTCGACATTGGTTCATTTGGCTGGAGAGCGTCCAACGCTATGCTTGCCGAGGCACACATAATAATATTATTTTACCTTAAATAAATGTTAATCATTCTTAGCCCCCAGAGCACACACACACAGAACAGTGCATGCTGCACCTGAATATCCGTAAGAAAGCATGTTCTGTGCTTCGGAGGGCACGTTCAGGTTCGAAACAATTGACGAATACGCAGTAGCAGCACGCCTATACACAGAAGATGTGATTTTTGGTACAACTGCTTGAGGAACTGCTTGGTGAACCGGTGGTGGGAGTGGAGGTGGCTCTGGAATATTAGCGTCTGCCATATTGGGGCGATTCAAGTCGTGTTGCTGTTCTCGTTCCATTTGCCTTGTCGAAACCCTATAACAGGAGGCACAGACACGTTCCATTCTTGAGACCTGAAATGCATAAACAATAAATTATGTTGCTGTCAATCCCCATAAAGGAATTTATTATTAAACTGTCTCCGTGGTCTATAATAATCCAGAATTCATAAAAATTGCCTGTGAAAGTCTGTGAAACGGTTAAATACCTGAGTTGGAGATATCCATGACCGCAATAAGTCAACCATTCGAGGAGAAGTCACTTCACGATTGTTTATTAGCTGTTTTCGTAAGTAATTTCATTGAAAATTATTTCAGGAAAAGACAAAATACAATCCAAGAAACTAAAGCAAAACTAAAGAAAGAAAAACGCCAAACGTCCATTAACGTCAAAGACACAAGTCAAAGAAAAAGAACATGTAGAAAAAAGGAGTTTACTAACCTCTGACAGGAAAAAACTAAGGGAAAAAACATGCTGTGTTTCATGACCAATCAAAGCAATATCTAATTATGTATTAAATAAAATCCCGGGTTTAAAACATACTTTCAAGTAGCAAGAGGACGTAGATTAATTATAATATTAATTTTAATATTAGTATCATCTTGACGCATGCGACAAATCAGGCCCAAAAATGGGCAAGATCCTTTAGAGCATTAAACTGTCATTTTGATCGTTTTAAATCTTTGTGTTCCAGTAATTGACCACGCTGGTTTTCTATTGGTACACAGTACAAAGAGGTGTTCCCAAGAATGACCAGTTGAAGTTTAAACTTTACCGTTAATGAGAGTAATTTTTCTAATTACGTTTGATCTGTAAATTCTAGCTTTGGTTTTGCCATTAAATACCTAGTTATCATTAAAAACTTTTGAAACAGTGTTTTATTCATATAAATAGAATGGTCAACTATTGGTCCAAAAGTGGTCCTTTATTGGAGCGCGCTGGTCAAACTTAGGGGCATTCCCGTTTTTAGTATTGTTCATAAAATAAATAAAAAACTAATAAATATGTGTTGAAGAATTATATCAATAATCCTTTATTATTAACTTATAAACAACTTTATAAATGTTTTTCTGCGTTAAATATACTTCATACTTGTCCAGAGAGTTTCAAAGTCAAAAAGTTCCCTTAATTGGTTTGGGACTGGTACACCCACCCCACGTCATGGACGGCCGACTGTCGGTTAGTAGTGTGCGTTGACGCATACATTTCCGAGTGTTCCATTTTTCACCGACAATCGGATCGGTCGGGATGCACCGATTTTATTTCTGACCGACTATTTGTAGGATGTGGGCGTTACACCATTGCAATCAATACGTTCCATTTTACTCCTACAAAAAATCGGTCACCGATTATCGGACGTGTGCGGGCAGCCTTAAACAGGCTCTGAATATAGGATGTGTCTTTAACATCCATTCCTATCGTGTGAGATGTCGAGGTGACAAAGGATCGGATGATCTCGGTGTGATAGTTTGTCTTAGGATTTCTTAAAATCACAGTATGTCCTCTAATGATGATCAACTTTGCCTAAGGAAAGCATTGTTCTTTTTACTCCTATACAAAATTGCTGATTTTTCAATTTACTGTGGAAGGTCCAAAATTTAAATTTAAATATCCACCAATATTTCTAGGGATAAATCCGTACTAATATTATAAATCTGAGTGTTTGTGTGTGTATGTATATATGTTTGTTACCTCTTCACGCTCAAACGGGTTGACCGATTTGGATGAAATTTGAAACTCAGGTAGAGTATAACCTGGAATAGCACATAGGCCACTTTTTACCGCGGGAAAACAACTATTACCACGGGAAAACGCGTGGCAGGGGATAAATCACTGGGCGAAAATCTACCTCTAGTTGTTTATAATCGTGAAGGTGAATCATGGGATTTCCACCTTGCAATAAACACCATGTAGTCATGCTCGGATCCGCAGAAGTTTCGCCTACGTAGAGCCATGAAACTTCAGGTGGATGCTAACTGTAATTGGACCATGCTATGAAATTACATCAAAAAAGTGACTTACAGAATCGTTTTAAAATAAAGAAACCTAACCATTCGTAACGGGTTCTTACCGCGATACTTATTTTTGTCGAATTGTCCGATATTTCAACACAGTTGTTTCATGATCATTGCCCATGCAACTGGGTCGAAATATCGGACAATTCAACAAAAACAAGTATCTTTTTTTTATTAAGAATGAGTTTGCTCTTGACTCTAGTCTAGGTTATAGGACAGAGCGAGCTCACCCAGAAGAAGCCTGTCCACTCTTACTTTAAACTAACTAACCCCGTTTCAATATTTTGAGTTATTATATGTGACCGCGAAAGTTTATAAAAATTTATAAAGAAACCTTTCGTTGTTCAATGGACCTTTGTTTCACTACTTCAAGTGCAAATTTTTACATAATTAGTATTTGAAAATAGTTCTAAGTTCCCAAAACATATCACGTTAACATACAAATTCAACAACACGTAGTAAAGACTCGGAAACGTGCCGCGAGGAATAAAGAAACTCAATAATTTTCCTAAGACTTTAAGGTGGTTCGAATGTGGACGTTTAATAAAGTGGGCATTTAGAACAATAGACTTAACGGACTGAACGGACATTTCTATAAGTAAACTTACGATAAAATAATCTTATTTATTTAAATATACATTGAAAGGATATCAAAGCTTAAAAACCAGATCAACATTTCCAAAGAAATGACTAAAGGTCTTAATATTACAAATAAATGTTGAAACTCTCAAAGAAAAAGACTCGATGTTTTGTACGATTACTTAGTATTAAAGATATTTTAGAAAACGGTTAAATTTTTTAAGAGTCCCTTGAATTCTTTTTTATCTATATTCTATGAAAAATGCTCGGCGGAATGAATATGCAAACCACGTGACACGAGTAAAGATGATAAATGTTTCTTAGCCTGGGAGGAGTCGAAATTAATTCACCCACGCCTTGATCACAGTGAATTTTAGGGTTTAACTGGGACATAATAAAGTTTATATTATCTGCTCCATAGATAAAGCAAAGCTCAAGTGACGGACTAAACTTAAGCTAATTTAAGCATCGGGTTTCAAACCGTTTCTAGACCTTTGTAATAAGACCTAACAGCGGCTATATTAAAAGCTATTAATGTAATATTACTCACTAGCCGATGTGGCGCAGTGGTAGTGCGACTGCCTGCGACGCAAAAGTTCAGGGTTTGATTCCCGGTGGATCACTCACAAAGTTGATGTTTATCACTTTGTGGATTTGTTCCCAGTCTGAAGTAGAACATTGCAGGCTGATCACCTGATTGTCCGAAATGATAAATGGTCCCGTACTTTGGAGGGCACGTTAAGCCGACGGTCCTGGTTGCTATCTTTGATTACTTTGATGGCGGTCATTACACAACTATGTTAGAGGGCTACTACTAGTAGTAATAAAAACTCTGACACCAGGGTACATCGGGTCGTTAGATGACTAGGTGACCCACACGAAAATAAGAAAGAAGACTTAATAGCGTTTTCCTGCAGCGGTTTCACTCGCGCATTTTTTTTCGTACGGTACATCGAGTCAATGATAAACCCGACAAACCTCAAAACTTTCAAATACGTACTTTATTATTTTAACTCCACTAATCAAACTTATTGAAACAGATCACATTTGAAAAATGCTATGGATTTCTATACAAAATGTTTTTATCTAATTACCTGTTTAGGGATTAAAATTTAGAAAGTGCTGAATCGCGTATTAAAAATCTTTAGCTCCTTAATTTAATCCCAAAATTTATCAGAAATCGCCGCAACCGTCCATAGCTTTCATACAAACGTTAATCCTTTTTGGAAGTCGTCATTAGGTCAGTTTGCACAAAGTAAGTAGGTATTGGCGGCGGCGCGCTTTTTTGTGGCATTTGTTTTTATAAACGTACAGAAAAGATGAACACTTGTAACATTACCCACAGGCCATATTGTACCTACCACACCTCCAAAATTACTAGAAATTGAACGAATTTACTATTCGATATCTAAATAACAGTCAATACCATTTCACAGCACACACTGCCCAGGCAATTTTTTTGAAATTTAGTTTGAAATTCTGAACATTACGTAACAACAAAATCTGCCCCATTATCAGTTATTCACAGTGATTAAAAAGTAAGCTGAATACCTGGCTCCAAACACTTTTTACTGCTGTGTGATGTTGGCTTAGGATAGCATCACCCCATATCTTTCCCGTGGGTGTTGTAAGAGGCGACTAAAGGACTCGAGGGTAACATGTGTATTGCAAATAAAGGCGATGGGCTGGCAAGGCATGTCTCTAAAGCGATACACAATTTTCTGCATGTCTCTCAAATGTTTGTCAGACGAGTCGTAAATGTAATTTTACGGCTGTTTACACTCTGCCTACCTCTCAAGGGATATAGGCGTGATATATGTATGTATGAACAGTTTTTAAGGATGCGTTTATGAGATGGCGACATTTGATCATCATACGCCAGTTCACATTTGCATGTTTTTCTAATAGTTTGGGGTCAGCAGGTTCTAGAGTGACGGCCACGTATCAGATGTTGTAGCATTGGACAACTTGTAAGGGTAGGTTAAAATGATGATAACATAAAATATATAACAAGGAAATGAAACAATCAAATATCTGTCGTACACAATTTATAATATTATGTAGTTATCTTATTTATATACAACTTTATCATTAACTATGTGTTACTAACTGGAAATTGCATTAACAATCCATATGTAGTAAGCATTTTGACATGTATTTTAAGCTCATGTTTTGGTAATTAGCCCAACATTGTACTAATGCTGTACAAATCATTATGTCATTATTTGCCCTAAGCGAAACATTTTCCAGTAACGTATCAAAATATTCGGAGGCCGAATTATTTAGGGATTTATGATAAAGTTTCAAAACATAATATACGTTAGAAAAGAATCCTCAATAGTGACACCGAATAAAAAAAGAAATGTCTTAAACCATCCTAATACCGAAACCGGATACCGGGGTATCCGAATCACACCCATGAAAGTCTCGAAATTTTTCGTAGTTTTTGAGTTATTCAACTTTTAAAGAAAAGTTGTATGGGAAAAATTCGACTGGCAGACTTTCAACCATTATTTTATGCATAATAATACAAGTACGTGTTTGTTAATGACGTAATAATTAAGTTTTCGCCAGCGGTTTTATTTTTAAACAACTATGTAGTAGGTAGGCAGGTGTCGTCAAATATCTTAGTATTGAATATCTCCTGATTTCTAAACTTACGAGTCTCTCTCTCTCTCTTTTCGTATGGGACACCGAGTCATCCAACGACCTGATGAACCCTGATGTCAGAGTTTTTCAACCGCCTTCTACCACTAGTAGGCCTCTGACATGGTTGTGTTACGACCTCCGTCTAAGTAATCATAGACAGCAACTGGGACCGACGTCTTAACGTGCCCTCCGCAGCACGGAACCATTTCTTTTGGGACAATCAGTTGGTTCACCCTGTAATGTCCTGACCAGACCGGGAACAAATTCACAAAGGGATAAATATCAACTTTTGTGAGTGTCCCACCGAGAATCGAACCCGGAACCTTTGCGCCGCAGGCAGTCGCACTGCCACTGCGCCACATCGGCCGTCTTACGAGTAAAATATGTTTTCCTTACATTTTTCTGGGCACATGTCTTACTAGCACGTTTTCACTGATAACGATTGTACAATGCCATTTGAGACCTAGGGTACTGTAATAAAAGAATTTCTAACGGTTTGTGCAGATAAAACACACATGATGGTAAGGAATCGATCCGTTTTATTCCAATTTTTTGGGAATATAATCCACAAAGAGTAAAAGTTTTGAACTGAACATTTGGCTTAGTTAAATCTAAATCATTCTGCCGCAATTTTTTACGGTGAATGGGCGGTATTTGAGAAATGCCTTGTTCCATTTACTAAGTCCGAATAACTGTCAAAATTTGAAAGATAATCCGGTGAAGTCTATGGCTGCGTGAAACACCATCTTGAGAATCAGTTTCTTTAAATAACGCATATTGTAGAATATCGTAGGCATTGGCTACGACTTTGTGGCTACGACGAAACTTTCGTAGCAATATTGCTGTGACTAACGTTCGATATTGAATCATAACTTTTCAAGCACTCGCGATCACTTTCACTCATTTTAAGTATTAGACCGGGTCTATCGCGATGGTATTTAGGTAAATATTAGTAATTTACCTGTGTCCCGACGTTTCAATACAGTTTCATGTATTGTGGTCGCGGGTTGACTGACGTCCCAGCGAGTTGTCATCTAGGCGGCGGGTAACGAGGTGTTCTGCTACCCACATTTGTCTTTATAATTTTAATATTATTGATTGTTTGTAAACATTGCACTAGGCTGCCGGCACACAACACTCACTGTATCCGACGATTGTTCCGATGATAAATCGCGCGGTTTCAACTTATCAATGACTGGACTCCATGCGGATGACAATTTAAACCCGTCCTCCCGGTTGAAATTATTGGGTTCTTCTTAATTTTAATAGCCTCGCGAACGATCCTAGGGTAATAGTAGTGGCGTTCCACAGAGAGGATTTTCGGGGCATAAAGTTCAATCCAATGATTCGGACCGGATGATAGAAGGTGTTCTGCTATTGCCGATTTGATGGAGTGGCAATGGGTAGCCCTGTGGCACCGGTTATTGCCAACATCTGGATGGAATACTTTGTTCGATGGAATACTAAGAGGTTCTTAGATTATCATGAACCATTCCTTGAAGTTATCGAAACCAGTATTTCCTTCCCGGAAACCAGCTCTCAGCAACGAAGGAAGTGACGCTCAATTTGACGGCCATGTTGCGTCTGACTCTATTTCTGCGAACCAGACAGTCATTTGTGAAACAGTTTCACCTATCAGGTCATTGCACTTGTTCCTACTAGGGCTTGAGCATCGGACGATTTTTCAACTCCGGAGTTGGGTTTCGATGCTGCAGTTTCCAACTCCGGAGTTCCGGAGTTTCCGATGTTAAAAGATTTTTTTTGAGGTAGCGCCGTGCAGGAGGCATTATCATTTGTCTACCAGCCTAACTTAGGATTCAGTATGACTTTGTTCTTATCATTCAAAATACATTTAGTTAAATAAAACAAAATATAAAGTTAAATCATTTTTTTATCATGTATTAGTAATTGAATTTACTGTATGAAAACTAACTTAGTTGGGGTCCTACTTTCTATTTATTTTGGTAATGGAATTTCAAGAAACAAAGGGCGTCCAAACTATCTTCAGGGAGAGCTTCTTAAACGGTTACACGTGTATGTTACCGCTGAAAAGGTCCTCTCTGCCTCTACGCTTGTAGGTGGAATGGTTTTTAAATACTTGAAGCATTTAGTCAAATATTTGCCTCGGCTACCCCCATTTTTAAATACAGACCCTCAATAAGCTCTATAAATCAAGTGATTCTTGATGAACCTTCTTTGTGTGACGCGTTTACCCTTTTGTTAATTGCGTCTTGCAAAAATTCAAATCTGGGTTGTTTGGTGCAGTCGTTAAATCGACATTGAAACCGGTATCATGATCTGTCTCAACTTCACTTTCATCATTAGACGAATCTTCCTGCACGAGGTCATGAATGTCTTCGTTTGTCTATGTATTTTTTCAACATCGAAACTTCGGTTTTGGGTTTTCAACTCCGGTTTTCAAAACGATGCTGAAATCCTTCGAAACTCCGGAGTTGAGCCAAAACCGAAACCCCGGAGCTCAAGTCCTAGTTCCTACTAGTAGAAAATTTTCATATTTCAAAAGCGTTTAGAAAATTATTTCATTCTTCCAAAAACTAGATAGTGTGAATAAAATTCGCCCTCCAAGGTACGTTGGGTCGTTGGACGACTCGGTGTTTCTTACAAAAAAAATAAAATAAGACGAGGTTTCTGTAACATGCACATCCAACCCTTTCATATGATATTCCACTAAATCAACTAGCCTCAATTTTAAACGTATGTTCTTTTTCGACCGTCTGAATGGGTCCCTTGCACATTCTGTATACAGAAAACCAACACACACAGATCGATACTTACACGCGACTTCCCATCACCATCCGCGCCACCTGCAGTCTGTAGTGTCGACGCTGACAAAGAGGGCATACGACTTGTGTGACTCAGAACATCGGAACGACGAGTTAAACCATGTACAAAAAGTGCTGGTTCAAAATGGCTACTCAGGAGATCAGCGTCGCATGAAAACCAGGAAAGAAAAACATCCGGAGGTGAGCAGACAGCCAGCGTATTTACCCTATGTGAAAGGAGTAGATAACAGATAAGATTGGGACAGTGTTGAGTAAAAATTCAATAAAGACTGTTTTCAGTCCATTGTCGAAAGTATCACACTGTTTACGCACGCCGAAGGATATCATTCCATTTCTGTGTATAAAGTACAATGCAACTGCGGTAAATCTTATATTGGCCAAACGAAGCGAACTGTCAGCGAACGGGTCAAAGAACATATTGCAACTGTAAAAAACCGACAGATGCATAAATCGGCAATAGCAGAACACCTTCTATCATCCGGTCCGAATCATTGGATTGAACTTTATGCCCCGAAAATCCTCTCTGTGGAACGCCACTACTATTACCCTAGGATCGTTCGCGAGGCTATTAAAATTAAGAAGAACCCAATAATTTCAACCGGGAGGACGGGTTTAAATTGTCATCCGCATGGAGTCCAGTCATTGATAAGTTGAAACCGCGCGATTTATCATCGGAACAATCGTCGGATACAGTGAGTGTTGTGTGCCGGCAGCCTAGTGCAATGTTTACAAACAATCAATAATATTAAAATTATAAAGACAAATGTGGGTAGCAGAACACCTCGTTACCCGCCGCCTAGATGACAACTCGCTGGGACGTCAGTCAACCCGCGACCACAATACATGAAACTGTATTGAAACGTCGGGACACAGGTAAATTACTAATATTTACCTAAATACTATCGCGATAGACCCGGTCTAATACTTAAAACGATATTGAATCGTTGGACAGCAAGAGTTTAGCTATGTTTAAAAGCTAAAAATATATATTTGATTTGATATATATTTAATAGGAATGTCAAATAGGATCAGACACAGCTTAAACACAAATTACGGAGATGGCTCGCGGTGTGGTAAAAAGCAATATGTAATACAGGGTGTAAAGAGCGGGGCACACCGGCTCCGTATCCAGCTCTCGTCCGTAGTCACGCACGAACTTATGACGTTGTAATGTATGGAACTGTATGAGATACGGCACACCGCTTGCGTGCAGCACGGAACGGATACGCAACGTCAGTCCCATACATTACAACGTCATAAGTTCGTGCGTGACTACGGACGAGAGCTGGATACGGAGCCGGTGTGCCCCGCCCTTTAGGGACATCACTCCAAATACTTATAGGGTGCATTCGTTTCGTACCATGAAACTGAACAACTTCCCAGAAAAATATATCAGGAAACGCAAAAAAAATTACTTTCATGACAGACTTTCATGGAATTTTACATAGTAGTTGCAGTCAGCTGATATTGATTTTGCATGACATGTCAAATTTTTTGTCGTTTTCTGTCATATGTTCCTAGGGGAAAGTTGTTGAGTTTTGTGGTCTGCATGCACACATCAGGATTCGGAGGGCTGTCTCTTACACGCCGTATACATAACTTGTATTAAGTATTTGGCGGATACCATTATTGCTACAAATGGTATCCGCCAGTGTAGCGCTTGTCTCTTCCATAGAGTCGTATTACAGCTAATTTGTTCGGCTCCTCAGATGCGGCGGCAAATACGCGTAAACCGTTACGTTTCGCCGCCATAATGTGTCGGTGGTGTCTTGCAGGGAAACTTGCACATCACGTATCTAACTTGTTTGGCCCCTGAGACGCGGCGAATCCGCGCTAACCGTCCTGGCGGCGCATGGCGGCAGTGTCGCGACTACCAATCTCAACGGCTTCTCTTATCTCTAACTCGAGAATAGTAATTGTTATTATCTGACTACCTAGATAGGCAGATGCCCCACAGTTTTCTGCGACCAAGGTATTTTGAGACCTACGTTTGTTACGAAGTTATTCTAAACTTCTTATATTATAATGTATTATGTAGCTAACGATACATAATTTTCCGAATGAACGTCAAATATTTGTCAGACGTGGCGTCAATGACCGTTTTTTGCGGCTGTTTGCGCTCTACCTACCCCGCAAGGGATTATAGGCGTGAAATGTATATGTGTGTGTAAAAAGAAGTTTTTGTTTATAATATAGGCTTATAATTATATTGGTTTTTTATTTGATCAGTGAAGCGCGATCGTTTTAGGGTTCTGTACTTAAAGAGTCAAAACGGGACCTTATTACTGAAACTTCAGTATCCGTCTGACACTTACACAGGTGATGAGAGTTGAATATTTTACAGATGCCGTATCTCTGCTATCACAACAACAACAAACACAAACAATTTGATACAATGGTAATATCGGTAATAGTTAGATAGTTTAAATTATCACAGAATATGTTGCTATTGCGGCTTTAACAACAAATACTAAAATAAGAATACAAAATATATTTATGGGGACTCCCATTCAAAAAATATTACTTTTATCTAATGCCATTTTTTACATAATGGTACGGAACCCTTTGTGTACGAGTCTGACTTGCACTTGGACGTTTTTATTTCTATTTTTTTTCGCGCGAGACTGGCCTTTAATAAGCTTGCAGAAATTTTCCGAATAATACCTTATACACAAAAAGTGCATTATTATTCTCTTTAAATGTAAGTTACTTAAATAAACCAAAAGTACCTATGTGCATGCAAATAAGAGTAGGTAATTAAATGTGCTAGTTAATAAAAATATAACGAGTCTTATAAAATTAATTTATTGCTCAATAATCGGACTTGCACGCTAGCCTAACCTAACCTATTCAGTGGCTTTCCCTCGTAAAAGACTGAACGACGTCCTTAACTATAGTAACTACTGGTTAAACTATAGTTAGGTCCAGTAAACTCGCGTTAACTGCCCAAGCGACAGTTAAGCCGTATTGAGGACGGCTGATATAATGTTATCGTCTTAACATTAAGTTGGTGAACGGAGTTTAGGATTTATGTTGTATTGCATGTAGGGCTTGCGACATGATGGGCCAAAGTTTGGGGCAAGTGGCCCGCACGTGATAGAACAGTTTTGATTCGACTACAATATTGGACTGGCCTGATAGCGTGTACGCCTGCCTGTCACGTCGACGGTCATTGGTTCAAACAATTTTACGTCAGTTTCCAACTTTAAATAACCGAGCCATTGATTTTTATCCCTACCAAGATTGCTTATGAAACTTGAAAAAGATAACCGCAAGCGGCATAGTAAGTACGTATGTTATTTTTCTGTTTACACGGCGTGCACAACAAATTACGTTCTATGGCTCTCAGGATTTCATAAAAAAAACAGCGTACAACTGTACAGCTAAAACATTAATTAAACGTCTGTTGGATGGTTTCTTTGCGCATTCCTTATTTCATTAGATACAAGACACGGTTTAAAACGCGGTAAAACAGAAAGACTACAAAGAGTACGGGTAAATGAGTTGGTGTAAGAAATTTAACAAAGCATTTCATCGTGAAATTGTTCAAGGTGTGCTCGGGCTCATTTTGAACGTGAGTTATACGTTCCCAAAATACCTTTTGTTTTGAGCTGTTTTCTGTACACTGAGTGTACGTGCATCGGTAAATTCAATTAAGTCTTCAGCTTCGGTTCAAGTCACAAGAAACATTTTGTTTGTTTTTAAATTGTACTTTAAACATAATGGGTCTTCTTTGACTCGTTATCCCACACGAAAAAATATTAAAAGTTCATTAAATTGCGTGAAATCTTACTAGTGACCGATATCGAAATCTCAAGACGGGCTGGTGATAAGGAAGAACCTTTCTTAACAGCCATTTAGAAAATGAAACCGGTAGAAAGCTTCGACATGGTGGGTTAAGGTGGGTTGGGCTTGCCACCAACAAAAACAGAATACCATACAACTGTTTACAAATAAAACCAGCAGTAAGGACCGTAACTGGGGAATGAGAGGGGCCTGAGAAAATTATAGCAAACATCTGTTTAGAAAAATGAAATCAGCATCGAGTTTCGATACCAGGGCTTGTCGAAAGTTGAAAGGCGAATGACGTTTGTGTGTGCGTTTGTTAGGACTTGGCGCTAGAATGACTGCTCAGATTCAAATGAAATCTATCATGTAGCTGAACCAAGACTGTCCCACATAACATACTGCAAAGAAAATCGCGTGGATTAATATGTCGTATTTGGAGATCTTAGCGACATCCTCTAGTTTAGGTATGGAGTAGCTGAACCATGATTGTGCAACATTACAGACTGCATGGAAAAATTACAGTTCCCTGACAAAAAAATTGGACCCAGAAAGATCGTGTGTTTATATTATTATGCCTTATCCGTACATCCTAGCGACATTCTCTAGTCCCACCATGGCCTCAATCCGGGATATAAATACTCTTAACTCTTCTTAAGTTTCTGCAGTCACTATAAAGGAGATTTTTAATCATGTCATAAAATTTGACGCAAATTATGTGTTATCTGTCAAATTAGGTAAGGCGGCGATGAAAACAATGGCGACTAGAAATTTTAAAGAACCCATTGACATTTTAAAGCATGACAGGACTAAGATGTCCCTTTTTTAAACCTATTTGATGGAAAATGACAGCACAAATTTATAGTAAGTTACGAGAATTTATATCACAAAGTGAGGGTAATACGTACTGAATAGAAACCTTCCCTTACATCCGGTATTTCTGCGCATATACATAACCTCTTTTCGCTTGTACCACGACATCAAAAGTTTCGGATGCTAGTCCTACATAAATCGAACCCTGTTAAATCAACCTAGTAATACCTAGGGGTAGGTATAGCATTACAATTTACGTTAGTTGACAAAAATACATACCCACCACAATAATAATATAGCTACAGTAGATGATCTTTTAAACTAGTCCGTAACGCAATTACCTACCACGTACCACGATAATTTGCAGGATATACAATAAATTAGATACGTTGTAAACATAGTTTGGTTGGTAGTAGTATGACATTATATTTGTGTTTTACTTAGTTACACTATCCCGCTCTCTTTGTTTACATATATTTCCTAAATTTATCGGTTGCCTGGTAGATATATTTACTTTAGCATAAAGGGTCGGCCTTTTATATATTTTAACCATGTTTATTAACGTAATATGATGAAGTGAAATATTTATATGGAGACAAGGCTGAAATTAAAATTAAGTAGTTTTATAAAATGGATCCTTTAATAGAATTATCCTCTCATAGGCTTTAGTTTCAACTGAAGGACCAAGTTGATATTAATCCAATGAATTCCTATACCTACCTCGATGCATTTCCAAGCTCTGCGGTTTAATAAACTATAGGAAAACTTTTAATTTGTTAAATTTTTTCAACCACAGTCGACAGTCTCGTGGAGAAATATCGTTACAAGTATTTTGTATTTAACGTAGGTTTCCGCCCCGTGGGGCCTACCTATTTTATTATATTTCCCGAAAGATACAGTATATTGTCATGTCAAAAAGTAGTCTCCAAATTTATCCAATTTTTTTTTATAACACCTACAGAAGACTTAATAAATATCTATCCTGCCTACTCGTAAGCTAACCAACCGCGGTAACAAACGTCTTCGCATTATTAAACAGTAAATTAAACGCGTTGCTACCTACTCTTTTCCTCTCGGCAACAAGTTACAAAATTACTACCTAGTAACGGGATATACCTTAAGTTAAGGTATATACTTACCATAGCTTCAAATATACGTTGTGAATTAAGTCGTATGGCAGTATTTACTATATCGTCAACAGTTTAGCTGGGCCCCGTATAAATCTCTCTTAGCGTCCATTACAGGGACATTATTTCCCGTTAGTGCGAAATCTACATGTTTATTGGTCACACAGGAGTTCATTTTGTTTACAAAAAAGTTGCAGATAAAATTCAGATGGCGTGAAAGTTGTACGGTGCGTTTATTTTGCCACACCGAATTTCAGCGCATGAAATGTGTTTTAATTAAATTTTTGTACTTCTGCAAACTATTTACGTAACTAGATTTTGATAGTATTTTTTATTTTAAAACTGCGGAGTCCATTACTTATACTTAATTTTGTGTACACAAATCCTTATTTATACAATTATACACCTTCTGACAAGCCGTCATCAACTTTAGAAGCTGGTATACTTAAAAACATAAAAATATTTTTCTAATCGATGAAGATTCTAAATGTGCAATGAACATTTTAAAAATAAACGCCGTTGATTAATGTTGTTGACGATGACAGAAAACCTCCCACTTTTATCAAAAAATGATAGCAAAATTTTGAGGTAATTTCCTTTTTGACGAATGACGAAGGAACCCGGCACTTACGAGTATAAACATCACATGAAACCTAATTTCACTGTTCACCGCCCACGGAATTAAAGTTCGGGTACAGATGACATCCCATCCGGAGTTATTTGGTACTTTTCGAGAAACATCCGCTTTGGAGATGAAGGACAAAGTTGAGAAATATGGGCGAAAGTAGGTAGTTAGGTAGGTACAATAAGCTGCACATCAGCCTTTTTTTTTCACTTTTGATTTTCATACAAATTATCGATAATACAAAAATAAACACATCACAAATTTGTACAATAATCCTATATATGGTGACGTAGATATGAACCTTCCTGTATTGAAAGTTCGACGACTTTATCTATTCTAACTAAACCAGCACATGGCTTTTTCATTTTTGCTTAAAGGCCTGAAGAGCTGGAAACTAAGCTTCTTTATACAATTTCAAACAAAAGAGTACGTTTTCAATTTATCTAGGAAATAGCTTTCCTTATGAAGGTATTTTTACCTATTACTTAAATGAGTGATGTTACTTTTCTTTGAAAGGTTCAAAGTATTTAGGTGATCCCATAACTTTGGCCACAGTTAAAATCGGTAGCTAACGGTTTTAAGTAAGTAAGTAAAAACGCTTTATTGCACAAAAATAAAAATTACAAGTAATATTAACATCTTAAGCTAGAATTCGCAAAGGCGGCCTTATTGCTTGAAGCGGTCTCTTCCAGACAACCGTTGGTTGGAGGGAAATTGATACTTAACATTTAAATAGAAATGTAACTTGCAACATCGTTGTTTTGACTAAACATCTCATGCCACGAAAAAGTAAGCAATACTGAAACCGCGAGCCGAAATACTAGTATTAAAACAAAGCCGTATCGTCTATACAGGGTGTCATACCAATCGCAATTTCCGGCACAAGCGATCGCTTGCAGCGTCGCGTTGAGACAAACACAAATATCCAGTAAATAAGGCGTCGGGCGTCGTCTTTGAAACACTCGATATTTTCTCAGGAGGCATTGTGCGGATGTACAGGCTTCCGACTTCCGATGCTTACTTTTATTACGTAAAGAAGGTTAGATACATAATACATTAAAAGCCACAATTATTTTGATACAATGAATTCATGCGTAAGCACTTAACGCTATTCAAATAATTCATCCACAGAATAAAAGCGAAGAAACATACCTCTACCTATAAAAAAATATCTTCAATTAATTGCTTTAGTTTTAATGTGCCTTTCAAAGCTCTGAGATCTTCTATTGGCCTTAATTCGGAAAATAAATCCTCTTGTCTTACCTTAAATTACTAAAATAGTTAAATAGGTTTAGAAAAAGATAGGAGATATCTGGGCGTCAAATCTGGGTTGCTCACGAAATGTC
The DNA here is from genome assembly GCA_027580185.1 of Tuta absoluta. Lineage (NCBI taxonomy): Eukaryota > Metazoa > Arthropoda > Insecta > Lepidoptera > Gelechiidae > Tuta > Tuta absoluta. The sequence goes on from JAQAHW010000004.1 coordinate 7,025,548, forward strand.
AGTGACGAGATATAGCACGAGATATGGAAGCTTCTGGCTCAACGACGAAAAAACGCGCTAACATAGAAATACATTGAACATTTTGTACTGAACAAAATAACAAAATACTTCATAACAAGCAATGTATACTAAATTATAATTTTGCAAATGTGTGAGTGATGGAAATCATAAGTCAAAAAATGCAAATAGTTCATTCAAATTCGAATGAAATATCAGAATACGGACCCAAATATCTGTCAAAATAGGATAGCTTTCCATACCTATTTTATGTCAAATACGAGATATAGCTTTTTGACATAAAATAACAAATCACAACATAAACAACACAGAATATTTTATAATTATTTGTTTTTATTGGACTTTTCGAAGATATTCGAATGTTTTAGGTGTTTTTCAGTGTGTGTTTCAAGCTTCTGGTGGGAACAAACCTCAGGATGTATAGCACAAGCAGCCGATATGGACCCAATTGATCCATCCCAAATTGCCTTGCCTGCTTTGCCCCAATACTTCGAACAAAACTTACGAAAAGCCATGGTCTGGCCATCTTACTGCCTGGCCTGGCCACACTGGACCTACACACCGCCCCCTTGCTCAAGATGATATCAATAGCACCTACAGCGAATTCACAGTCCCATCCCACCACATAGCTCTTTCCCTGCAGCTTCCTCACTCTTTGACGACCTCGCACATCTCAAGGCTATCGTCCCTGTGTTTAAGCACATATCAAGAGGTGCTTGATGTTTAGCTGCTGAAAAACGAAGCTTTAAAATAGAGAAATGCATGCCTTTCGCATACACTTCATTCAGTGTCCTGACTAAGTGGTTATTTAACCACCAATGTGAAGCACAACGTAGACAGTGCTCCTCTCTGCTTGGAGGCCTCGTCAATCCAGTTTTTCAAAGACCCATTTCAGTGTGAAAAAGAAATGAAACAAAAGTGTATGACGGAGATTTGAGAGGAGCGGTCAGAATCCTTACGTCGGACTACGGAGTGGCTCCAGCAGATTCATTCAGACAAGCACCCACCTACGATCAATAACGATCACAGACAAGCCAAACCCCACCGCGCTTCACCTTGCTGTGTCCTACTGATGACGTGATAACCCATCTATGGTCATTTCACTCTGGCTCTGCAGCTGGCCTGGATGGAATGTGCCCTCAGTACCTATGGAGCTCACTATAAATTGAAGGCACGGCGACAGTGTCTCTGGGCCAAGTATAGAGAATATTTAAAGCATAGCAATTGTAAACATGGTAAATTTATTAAATATACATAAAATAGATGTATTGTAGTTTGTATATCAGAAAATTCTAAGTAGCTTGTTCCTTGTTACACAATCCTAAGACCTAAACTGAGTTTATGCTTTAAGATCGATTTCTGCCTCTAAAGTCAGTTTCAGTCGTGTTTTTGTAATCATATTTTTTACTTTACATCACATACATACATTTAAAATTATATTTCACATCATCACATCGCATCAGCCTACGGCTGCATTCCACTGATGGGCATAGGCCTCCCCCAGGGTACGCCATAAGGCACGATTTCCCGTTTTTCCCTTGAGTCGCTTCTTTTTCCTCTTTTCGTGTGGAACATCGAGTCGTCCAACGACCCAATGAACGAGTCGCTACCAGCCGCCGTCTTTAATTCGATACATCTGGACGGAGGGTGTCCAACGCTACGCTTGCCAAGGCGTTGCCTCAACTCGAGAAACCGCTTGCTCAAAATTAATTTTAATATTTTTTTATTTATTTAACCTCGCATCGCAGTGTTGGTGCTACATACATCCGGTGTTGGTGCTACCTAAAACAAGTGGCATTTACAAAAAGTGTACTCGATGATTTCCTCTAGGACCACGAGAACCACCGGCACGGTGTAGAACCACCAGTGGTTCTAGTCTAGTGGTATCCTCAAACTGGGTTGCCTATGTGTATCTATTACGGTGGCAACATGTGGAAGTTAAAGTAAAACAAATCGAATTTCAAATTAGTTAATTGTATTTGATAAACTTTCCTAGAAAATAACTTTTCAAAAGGATCAATAGTTTAACTTGATATCTGAAAGTGCTGCTGATAACACCTATCCATCTAATAGAAATCATAACTTGTCAATGTATGAAAATCCTGTTTTGGCTGAGAGTTTTTATCGCATCTGATGTGTTCTTCTTGCTCGGCGTGCACTACAATTTTTGCAACGAAACTTTCGGACGAATTACGGTGGCAAATTGTGTGAAAATCGCAATACTTTGCACCATTATAGGGTTTCCTGGAGACAGCTGCGCTGCAATGAAAACATACAGTAGTTAATATCTGGTAAACATAAGCTTACCATCAAACAAGTGAAGCAAAATCTGGGATTTAATGAGCCAACACACACAATCACTTCTCCTAAACATTGTAGGAACTAAAATTGTGTGTGATCATCATCAAAGTAAAAACAAATATCGCTCTGGCTACCAGTTTTTTTTTCTAATAGAAGATGTAATGCTGGAATCTTGTGCATTGGGAAAGCTTCAAGTCTTTCACTAAGAGCCCTTATGATGCCTTGTTACAGTTTATTCGCCAATATACGTTTATTTAGGCAAAAGAAACACGTAAATTTTTATTTCACGTTTGTTTAATGTAGACTATGTCAACGTCAAAGAGTTCCGTTCACGGTTGTTTCTACCTTTTAATAATAAAAATGTATATCTTTTCAAGTTACCATCACGTTTCATATTATTATTATTCTATTATAGTAATTCCGCTAAGTATAATATAAGTATGGCGATACTCAATTTTCAAATGTTAGTCAGACGTGGCGTAAATGTCTGTTTTACAGCCGTTTACGCTCTGCATACCCCACAAGGGATTATAGGCGTGATATATGTATGTATGTAAAGCTTCGAGGAGGAACGAGACGGAAGACCGTGTTGCTCGAATATGTAAAGCAACCGACTGTCAAACGTTACAATATAGAACTGTGATAGTCAACATTCACACAAATCATGACAATTCCTTCCGGGGGAGGCAGAGCGTTAAAGACCGTAAAAAATGCCCCTTCATCACCACGTCTGCTAAATACTTTATGGTTTTTTCAGAAAATTGTGTAGAGATGTAGATACATTGTTGGTCCATCGCCTCCAATTGTTATACGTAGCTATAGGAACGTGAAACCAGTCCCTTGGTCACCTCTTACGTATCAACTGAATAGTATGAGTTCTTACGTTTGTACAGTGGATTTTTCCTATTAAGAAGTTTATATGTGCCAAACCGCAATATTTTTAACTAATCTACGACTACGCTCTCTAAAATAGATGATAATTTATTGAATTATGATTATTCTTTTAAAGAGAACATATCAATTATAGACTCATTCTGATTTTACTTATAATCCTTAATAATGATATACATCTACTGCTTAGAACTCCTTTGGGTTGCATTTTCAGATTTTAAGTATCTAGAATAAAACTTCTTCTTCGTGTTCAGTTCTATATAATTTTTTGACAAAATTTTGTAAAGGCCACAGCACTCCTAGTTGCCGTATTCAGATCCTCCCTGCTATTGTTTGAGATGGGGCTCCACAGACTCAATTGGTCTGCGTTTTATCCATGAAGCCTCATTTGCCGTGTTAACGCTAGTTATTATTCTGTGGCCGTATTCACCCTGCAGTGGCCTACTTGACCGATGGTGTGATGAACCCCACAGGAGCCGGCCAACGGGGCCACAATTGGTCCCTGGCTTGCGGCGCATTGTCTATAGCAGATGTATTCCTCATAAGCTTTTTCGGCTTTTCAAACGAGCGCGAGACATTGAGTAGTTGTCCAGTGGGTGTCGAGTGTCTGTTTCTTGCTTCTGTTACTCCAATGCACAAGCTACTTCTCACCGGATATCTGGTGGCACTATGTCTGCTTAAGGATACAGCATATTCAGAGGAATAGGTTTGAGGTTCTAGAATAAATAAAGTATCGTAAATCATAATAGTAAACCGTGGGTTTGACATTATTAGCTAAGTAACTAACACAGACATTATGCCACTAAACTTTAAAAAAATCGCAAAGATTTCTGGGAACTGCAACGAATGCATAAATAAACCTAGGATAGGAGCGATTTTATTAGCGACTGAAAATAGTAAAATCGTAGTAGGACTAAAGTATTCGTTAGTACCTTAACCAAATGCATTTGTACAGTTTATCATCTTCTTCCGCAAAAAATATGATATGATGTTTTCTCGGGCCGGCTGGAACATTAGCTAGTCCAATGCTAGCGGGATTTTCCAGAAAAAAGCAGCCATTCACTCGATTCTTCTTTATTATTATAATTTGTGAAAATTACTTTCCTTTTGTTTGTTTTGATATTTTATTTACTTTTGGCATATTGAATGACCGGAATGAACGATATTTCAAACATTAGGCTAAAATGTTTTCTGTTTCTTCTGTTGCCATAAAAACTGAAGGGGATGGAGTAACCAATTTGGTTCAGATACTGGCCAGAATCTCAGAATAGGGCCATATCTCGTTTTTGACATTATCAGCTGATTTTGATTGATATTTAGCCGCTCGCATGTGCGGTTTATAGCTTACAATATGATCCTACATTGCTGGCTCTAAAGAAACCCAGTGTGATTTTGGTAACAAAATCCGTAATGCATAAGGCCAAAAGCGTAACCGAAGCCAGAACCGCTATATCTCGTTCGATATATGGCCTCAGATTTGGCCCCCTGGGTCCTATCATGTTTAATAATTTAAATGAGTTCTTTTCTTCGCCGTTGTTTTCATCGACGCCATAAGTTGACAAAAGTATTTTGCGTCAAATCACAAGACTTAACATGACTTAGATATCTCTTATCCTTTTCTTAACCTATTTGACGGAAGTAAGAGTGCAAATTAAAGGTAAATTTAGAGAATTTATTTCTCTAATTGAAGCCATTGTAGGCATAACATAAATGTTATAAACACTAGTTATGTTCTATACAACATGCACAATGGAGCTGAAACAACATCATTCATTAGTCAGTCGCATCGGGTGGCCGAAATAAAACTGTCAAAAGCACAGAGAAACCATAAAATAAACAAAAATATGATGACTCCATTAGAAACCGAGTCACATCCGCACAGAGAAACAAGGGTGTCCCCTGTCAAAGCAGCTAAATACATCATTTGGCAGGCGGGCAGTGAAGGGCGAAGGAACAGACCACTATGACAGCAATAGCGGGAGCGATAGGTGGCGGAATAAACTACTGAGTTCATTTCTGTAGTTGAAACAACCTCGCATCAAAACTGACACCATGGTGCAGGGGGACCTATAATGTGCTCATTTGTTCCACCGTAGAACTAGTGGGCAAAAATATGCCCACCTGTTCTACCGTAGAACTAATCAGTAGAAATACTGGGAACAAAGGAAAACATCCAGTTGAAGGGAGGAATTAACGGAGCTTTCAGGCTCCATAATATTTTTATACCAAAGTTATAGTCACTACACCATGGACATAAGCAAAGTAATGAGAAAACAATATTTTGTATCTTCCATGAAAACCAAACCTTTCGGTGTAATCTGGAATGAAATTTTCGGACACAATTTCTTAGGAAATTGCAATGTAATTATTCTATCGCAATCGCACCCAAGTTTAAAGTCAGAGTCAGTGATCAGTCACGTCTCGTTTACTTTTCATAAACGAAAAAGACGGCGCATTTCTTTCCCGTGGGAGTCGTAAGAGGCAACGATGGGACTCGAGGGTGTGTATTGCAGTTTTAGGCGATGGGCTGACAACCTGTCACTATGGTGATACACAATTTTCCGAATGACCCTCAAATGTTTGTCAGACGTGGCGTCAATGTCCGTTTTTTGCGGCCGTTTACGCTCTGCCTACCCCGCAAGGCATAAAGGCGTGATATATGTATGTATGTATGTTAATCACGCTCCCGCTTCCGCTTGTGATGTACTAAACCGTGGCCCAGCACAAAGGGACAAACCGCGGCGCGACGGGTCGTCATTTGCATTAAGGACTGTCCACGTTCGCATCATACAGATTAATGGGATCGAGATGCGCAGTTTTATAATAACCTAGATCAACAATAAATCCGAACTAGCCAGGGTATTATGATGAATGGGGACGGTAGCTAGGAAGCTAACTACTTACAACAAAATCAATAGAATCTTATATTGCGTATATGTAGTAGTGAAATCTCACCTCTAACCTCACTGAAATCTTATATTACGTACTTACGAAGTTTAAGATTCAGCTCGGAAAAATCAAACTTTGCCCGCCTCTCCCCACCAGTACAGGCGTAAATTAATTGTAATCTCTGCGGATTTCCTGTGCAGACTATATCATTAATTAACGCCTATACCAAATTTTTGAAAGTACTTTACCACCAGTTACTCAGACTAATTAGAGCAAAACGTCATCTTCAAAAAAGTGATGGAATTAATATAAGCATAACTTGAAAACGTTAAGTCTCATCAACATACGTTCAAGACATTTATTGTACAGAATTTAATGCAAAATATTATACTCCTTGAAAGTTTTTGTGTAACATTAACCGTTTTTGAATAAAAGCAGAAAAACTGAAAGTAGGGACATAAAAAGGGGGAAGGGGGGGAAACATTAATTTAACAGCTTGTTCCCCCTTAAATTATTGATTACACATATAAAAACTACAAGCATACCAAGTTTCATGCTTGCTTCCGGATGGGACCATAGCTTCATACAAAGTCGGAACTAAGGAGCCGTACTATATCACAATGTAAGACGAGTAGTGCCGCAAAACCGGCGCCACTTTACGAATAAAAACATTTATGTATTCGTGCAAACAATCATCATCATCATCATCACACCAGAATGTCCTTTGCACAAGTTTTATTATATTGAATCAACATCAAACCTGCAAACGTCATGAACTGTAATATAGTTACAAAATAAAACGGTACTTTATAAAATTATAGTTATGTATATTATAATTATATAAGTGCCAAAAACCCTTCGTTCCGTTTAGGACAGATTCCGGTTACGGCAGATTCCTGTTATGGCAGAAAATGGTACAGTCGCAATCGCAAACACTACTATTTCGCATATACACAATTTTCCGGATGACCCTCAAATATATGTTAGACGTGGCGTAAGTATCCGTTTTTGCGGCTGTTTACGCTCTGCCTACCCCGCAAGGGATAATAGGCGTGATATGTGTATGTGTATGTACTATTTCGCAGCGTAGGTATGTTTAGCGTCATTTCTGTTTTTTTTTTTATTGAGACTCATTTCTGGAGACCAAATGAATCCAAATTGTGAGTTCATTTAATAGGAATAATGATGATTTTACAAGTTTCAATTTGAATATAGACATTAAATTTGTTTATGCTCAGAAAGTGTTTCCTTGTAAAAATACTGTCATCAAACGTGGAATAAAACATCAAATTTGTTAAAAATAATCATATTCAGAAGCAGAAAACGCACCGTATGCTCGGATTCGACGCTGGTTGTAGAAATAGATTTCAGATATGAGCGTGATATATGTATGCATGTAAATACTTCCTTATGTTTACGCCACATTTGAAGTATTCACGTTTTATTATCAAATGCATTTATACCCCTATAACCACAACTTAAAACAACTTAAAACTTGCTGAGTTTTTGATTACTACGCTTATAAGGATTGGATTCCTAATAATGACATTAATATTGCACTTATTAATTTGTTCATGACTGTATTTCTGCCGTAAGAAGAATCTGCCATAAACGGAATCTGTCCTAAACGGAACGAGGGCCAAAAACGTCCACTTTTGGTAGTAAGTGCCAAAAATGACCACTATTGGTAGTCTCAAGTTACCGCAAATATTTCACCGAGTTTATAGGGTCTAATTGTACATTAAGATTATAGTTACCAAAAACTTGGGCAAAGTAATTGTAGTAATTTGCAATGAAGACATGCTTGTTGTGGTGTAGTGGCGCAAATTCAGCGGCACTACTCAATTTAATTCGTTGTGGATATTTTAGACACAGCAACTGCAAACAAAGTGCATTCCCTGCCTCTATATCACATGGGACTCTCTACCTCTGAAGTCTACATTTAAAAGCTTTCGATTTCGAATCAACAGGGGATTGCAGAAAACTTAAAACACGAGTGCCTAGTGAGTGAAATGTAGAGTTTTCATAATATAGGTACGAGTAGATACATTTTATTTCACACGGCGGCGCTAATGGTCCAGTGGCGCCCTCATTTGTTTTTGTCAAGGTACTACAATAAGCTTGATATTGTTATGCGCCTGTAAAACCCCTAAAACGGCAATAGTGGCCACCATAAACTGTTAAATTGATTTAAAATTTATAACACAAGAAGAAGCTCGTTGTTGTATTTTGAAATAAACTTATTGTACGATAGGACAGCAATATTGGTCCGTTTTAGATTTTGGACATTTGTTTAAGATATGAAGAAATTAATTTAAAACATGTGAGGGCGCCACTGGACGATCAGATTTCCCTCGGCGCAGGCTTGATTTAACTCCCAAACAAAAACGAGTTTGGTAAAAGCTTTTTTCAAACAAATTACTGCGAAATGAGGTGACTCAACCGATGAATTTGTTGAACTGAGCTAATCTTCATGATCTTTCAAACAAAGTTATCTTACAAGCCGGAGATGAGGCAAACGGTTAATAATTACCTCTAAGAAAACAGGTTATTACTACGAGATAACCGGAAGCCATCCATTTACCTAGTTTATCCACTTAGGTAGATAATATTACAAATTAGTTATAGAGAAGCATGTATCCATACATACATACATGTACGTACATCTATCTATCTATCTACACATGAATATGTGCTGGTATTGGCAATGGTAATAGACATACATACATACATATATCACGTCTATACGGGGTGTAAGGGGCAGCTCTCTGAATACTAATAGGGTGCATAGAGACTATAAAACAACTTTCCCCTTGAAACATATCAGGAAACGACAAAAAAAATTACCTACCATACAAAATCACAACCATCTGACTGCATATACTATGGAAAGTAAAAAAAAATTGACGTGTCCTGAAATATTTATTTATGGAAAGTTGTTCAGTTTCATGGCCTGAATGCACCCTATCAGTGTTCGGAGGGCTGTCCGTTACACTCTGTATATTATTATGTAAGTGTATGTTTAAATAGAGACACGGGGTAAAAGGGTGTGAAGAGCCGTAAAAACGTGCATTTACACCACGTCTGTAAAACATTTGAGGATCATTCAGAAAATTGTGTATCGTCAGGTTGAAGCCCATCGCCTAAAATTGCAATACACAATTACACATGTTACCCTCGAGTCCCTCAGTCACCTCTTACGATACCCACGGGAAATAAATGGGGTGATGTTATTCTAAGCCGACATCACACGGCAACGGTAATAGATTAGATTATAATAAAGCTTAGTAGACCTTGATACTTCATAGTAAGTTGCCATATTGTGTATCTTCGTAACTTGTTCAGGCGATAAAATTTTGTTAGTAACATTAAGTAATCAAAATGAGAAAAACATATTATACTCGTATTTCAGGAGTGGGAGATTGTTTGAATATGAAAAGACCAAAATAATTAACATTCCGAGTTAGAGGAACACATAATATTACAAATTTTCCAGCTTTTTAATGATAGCCATAAGAATCCGTACTAATCCGTACTAATAATATTATAAATCTGAGAGTTTGTGTGTGTGTATTTTTGTTACCTCTTCACGCTCAAACGGCTTGACTGATTTAGATTAAATTTGGAACACTTGAATGACACATAGGCTACTTTTTACTGCGCGAAAACAACTATTACCACGGGAAAATGAGTGGCAGCGGGTAAATCGCTGGGCGGAAAGCTAGTATATAATAACACTATCGTGTGTGCGTACTTTGTGTGATAGCTCTGGAGCCCACGACGCGCGACGGTAAATGCGTAGTCGTTGGAGCGTCATTAAGACCTATTGGGTTGCAAACCTTAAATGAAAATAAGACAAAATTGTTATGGATAGCTTACCTTTGTTGAGAAAACGGTTGCACGAACATGCTCAAGCGCGTCTGACTAATCGCATCCATTTTCTACGTATTTTTAATAATGTATGAATGTTAATCTGTATCTCAAGGCTTTAATGTGTATGAGAATTTTAGGCGGCAGGCTGACAATTCGCTCATCATCATATCATATGGCAATCTCAGCTTGAATCATACGTCAATGTCTAGGTTTTTCAAAACGGCCCTAACATATTTGTCAGACGTGGTGATAGCGACCGTATTTTACGGCCGTTAACGAAATATTTATTTATGGGAAGTTGTTCAGTTTCATGGTCTGAATGCACCCAATCAGTATTCGAAGTGCTGTCTCTTACACTGTTTAATTTAGCGTTGCTATGCTGGGGTAAGTTAGGTATTAATGACGGTCTATGAATGCGCCGCGATTTCGCACGCATCGCTCTGGGCATATGTTGTCCCTTTCTCGCTCGCGGGGCGAGGGTGGCGGCGTGCGCGCGGGCCGCCTGGTAGGCGCCAAGCGGTGATTTCTGCACCGCACTATCAGTCACTCAAAACCGTTCGGACGGGAGGGTATCGCGTATTGTGCGGATTTCCCGCCACGCGTTTTGTGATGCCGCGTGTAATGGACGATTCAATTTGAGATCGCGCGTGTTGATGCATCGTATTATTGCGTTTCTCCTGGGTTGTACTGGAATGCCAGGCTTAGTGATTGTTGGATGTCTCGACGTCTTCCACGTGAGCGTCGCGTTGAATAGGCATCAGGTGGCCATATTGGCCCGCGTTTGTACGGCCCAAATTCGGGTTGGGTCACGCGTAATGACTAATATCAAAGTGGAATACGAACAGAAGCTGTGAGTGGTTTGAAGTGAATAACGCGCCAAGGCTGTAGTGGAATGCTGGGTGTCGATATCTTTTCCACCCAGCCCTGTAAGTACCAACGGAATCCCTATTTGATCCATTCCCTGTACTTCCTTTCTCCGTTGGGTATTTTATGCATTTGCGCCGGCGACGTGACTGTAAGTGTGAAACCTAGTTGTTTTAGTATAAAACTGTTTCTTTGTGTTAATGGTGTGTTCCCTTTAGTCATATTTGTTGTACCATATCATTGTGACTCCTTAGTACGAATTGCGGAATTCGTGGGGTGATATAATTTGGAGGTACTTACTTATAATCTAGTGCTTATACGTGTGACGTAACGCCAGATCGGCAGACGGTATTTACTACAGAATTGAGTTATGTAAAGGTCAGAACACATCATTTGCCAATTTCACTCAACTTAGTTAATTAAGTTAAATAGATTTAGGTTCACGTTTAATTCATAGTATGCGCTGCTATATTGTGCAGCGTATGCTATTTAGCGCTGCGTAACGCGGCCATTGTCTGCCTTCAGTTGAACTCCTGGTATTTTACTAGGGAGTTTAGCTTGGAATTAGACAATTTTTGGTAGCAGAGCGTGGTTCAGAAAACCACTAGATTTAAGATTATTTTAGTATAAGATTTTTAATCTACCTACATAAAAAAAATATATTTATTGTGATTGTAGTGTGTGCCCTGTGTAGAATATCCTATCGGTAGGATCAGGGCCAATCAATTAGTGAATTGCTTGTTATTATCGTTGTGTTTACCCTGTGCGGATATCCTAACGGTAGGATCAGGGCCGATTGTCTATTATTTTTTTTTATTGTAAGGTTCGGTGTTACTTTGAGTTGGTACCATGGCTCCCACAATTACACAGCTTCAGGCAAAAATTAGAACGCACCTAATTTGGTTTGCGACTAAGCAGGCGATGGTCGGTCGCGGGGACCGAGAGGACGCACTCATCGCTTGTGCGCAACGGATTGACGAACGGGTCGCGGAGGTGTTGGATTGCCTCACTGGATGCGAGGAGTTATTTGATGGGACGCCTGATGAGGAGGTCAAACTTACGGTCCGGACGAATGTGACCCAGTGCATGGAGATGGGGCAGGAGATCCAGCAGGCGGCTGCTGTGATCACCAGGCGTAGAGCTGGGGAGCCGGACCCACCCCATGGTCCGCGGGGACCGGGGGTGCAAGTGCCCCTGCCGGCTGTGGCGATTCCGGTCTTCCACGGGGACTACACGGATTGGACCCGATTCCAAGATCTGTTTGACAGTGTGATTCATAACCGCACTGACTTGCAGCCGGCATATAAAATGGCACAATTGATGGCCAAGCTGCAAGGTGAGCCCCATGAGCTGGTAAAGCATCTGCCAGTCGATGATGCAAGTTACGAGATGGCTCGCGGCTTGCTGATCGAGAGATACAGCAACAAACGTCTCATGATTGACCAACTCTTGGAACAGTGGCTCACCGTGCCGACCATCACACCAGGGACGGACCTCAGGGCCAAGGTCCTCAACCCTGTCTGCGTTGCAGTGAACGCTCTTGAGAGACAGGGGATGCCGGTGTTTAATTTAGCGTTGCTATGCTGGGGTAAGTTAGGTATTAATGACGGTCTATGAATGCGCCGCGATTTCGCACGCATCGCTCTGGGCATATGTTGTCCCTTTCTCGCTCGCAGGGCGAGGCTGGCGACGTGCGCGCTGACCGCCTGACGGCGCCAAGCGGTGGTTTCGGCGCCGCAGTCAGTCACTCAAAACCGTTCGGACGGGAGGGTATCGCGTATTGTGCGGATTTCCCGCCACGCGTTTTGTGATGCCGCGTGTAATGGACGATTCAATTTGAGATCGCGCGTGTTGATGCATCGTATTATTGCGTTTCTCCTGGGTTGTACTGGAATGCCAGGCTTAGTGATTGTTGGATGTCTCGACGTCTTCCACGTGAGCGTCGCGTTGAATAGGCATCAGGTGGCCATTTTGGCCCGCGTTTGTACGGCCCAAATTCGGGTTGGGTCACGCGTAATGACTAATATCAAAGTGGAATACGAACAGAAGCTGTGAGTGGTTTGACGTGAATAACGCGCCAAGGCTGTAGTGGAATGCTGGGTGTCGATATCTTTTCCACCCAGCCCTGTAAGTACCCACGGAATTCCTATTTGATCCATTCCCTGAACTTCCTTTCTCCGTTGGGTATTTTATGCATTTGGGTCGGCGTTAACTGTAAGTGATAAATCTAGTTGTTTTAGTATAAAACTGTTTATGGTGTGTTCCCTTTAGTCATATTTGTTGTACCATATCATTGTGACTCCTTAGTACGAATTGCGGAATTCGTGGGGTGATATAATTTGGAGGTACTTACTTATAATCTAGTGCTAATACGTGTGACGTAACGCCAGATCGGCAGACGGTATTTACTACCGACTTGAGTTATGTAAAGGTTGGAACACATCATTTGCCAATTTCACTCAACTTAGTTAATTAGGTTAAATAGATTTAGGTTCACGTTTAATTCATAGTATGCGCTGCTATATTGTGCAGCGTATGTTATTTAGCGCTGCGTAACGCAGCCATTGTCTGCCTCCAGTTGAACTCCTGGTATTTTGCTCGAAATTTATCTGTGTAAATCGCTTCCACTGCGGGAGTTTGGCTTGGAATTAGACAATTTTTGGTAGCAGAGCGTGGTTCAGAAAACCACTAGATTTAAGATTATTTTAGTATAAGATTTTTTAATCTACCTACATAAAAAAAAAATATATTTATTGTGATTGTAGTGTGTGCCCTGTGTAGAATATCCTATCGGTAGGATCAGGGCCAATCAATTAGTGAATTGCTTTATTATCGTTGTGTTTACCCTGTGCGGATATCCTAGCGGTAGGATCAGGGCCGATTGTCTATTTTTTTTTTATTGTAAGGTTCGGTGTTACTTTGAGTTGGTACCATGGCTCCCACAATTACACAGCTTCAGGCAAAAATTAGAACGCACCTAATTTGGTTCGCGACTAAGCAGGCGATGGTCGGTCGCGGGGACCGAGAGGACGCACTCATCGCTTGTGCGCAACGGATTGACGAACGGGTCGCGGAGGTGTTGGATTGCCTCACTGGATGCGAGGAGTTATTTGATGGGACGCCTGATGAGGAGGTCAAACTTACGGTCCGGACGAATGTGACCCAGTGCATGGAGATGGGGCAGGAGATCCAGCAGGCGGCTGCTGTGATCACCAGGCGTAGAGCTGGGGAGCCGGACCCACCCCATGGTCCGCGGGGACCGGGGGTGCAAGTGCCCCTGCCGGCTGTGGCGATTCCGGTCTTCCACGGGGACTACACGGATTGGACCCGATTCCAGGATCTGTTTGACAGTGTGATTCATAACCGCACTGACTTGCAGCCGGCATATAAAATGGCACAATTGATGGCCAAGCTGCAAGGTGAGCCCCATGAGCTGGTAAAGCATCTACCAGTCGATGATGCAAGTTACGAGACGGCTCGCGGTTTGCTGATCGAGAGATACAGCAACAAACGTCTCATGATTGACCAACTCCTGGAACAGTGGCTCACCGTGCCGACCATCACACGAGGGACGGACCTCAGGGCCAAGGTCCTCAACCCTGTCTGCGTTGCAGTGAACGCTCTTGAGAGACAGGGGATGCCGGTGTCAGGCTATGATTATATCCTGGTCCACACGTTGTTGCGCCGCCTGCCGAGCGACATGGCCGCTCGTTTTGAACAGTCACACGGAGGTAAGACATCTGATTACCTCCCGACCTTCGAGGAGCTCAAGTCCTTCCTCGAGGCCGAGTGCAGGCGGGTAGATGCCCAATTTGGAGAGTCGCCTCACGCGGAGTCTGCGGCCGCTCGCCGCCCGGAACGGCCGGGTGCACAGGCGCGAGACGGTAAGAGTAGGCCACCCAGGCGATACAATGTCGCTAATTTGGAATCGAGGTGTGCCTACTGCAGAGAGGCGGGGCATCAGGTGACTGCGTGTGAGGAGTTCGCTGCACAGCGGGTGCAGAAACGTCGTGGTGTGGTGCAGCAACGGCGTTGGTGCTTTAGGTGTATGGGGCCGCATCAGGTGCGAGAGTGCCCATCAAGCACCAACTGCAGGTACTGCCAGGGTGCCCACCATCAGCTCCTATGCATGAACCGCAGCGGAGATTACGGAGGCAGAGCTGACGCGGGTCAGCGGACGGAGTCTGCCCTACCTAGACGGGAGCAACGCTCCCCACCCCCCCCAAGGAGGAGTCCTCTTCCACCAGGGTTTCAGGGACGAGGCCAGGGACATCAGCAGGTGATGCCCCCTTCACCACGCGCGAGACAGTCACCACCTCGGCAGCAGGTGCCGGAACGGGGTAGGTGGTCACAGGTCCAAGGTCAGGGGCACCCATCACAGATACGTGATGCTACGGGCGGGTGCCAATACCAGGGCCAGTACATGCAGTACTCGGCGGGACTGAACAACATGGTGAGGTCTCATGACCCACGCATGCCTCTCCCCTTGGCTGAGCACCCGCGGCTACAGGCGCATCCACGGTACGCGCGCCTGCCGCAGGGTTACTATAGGCTGCCAGCCATGGCGTACAGGACCAGAGGTCCCTATCAGCAGGAGTGGGACCCACTCGAAGGTGTACGGAGAGAGGGGACCCCCCCGCAGGACGCGGACACTCCGCGCTTAGATTCCTGCTAGGTAATCGCCGCCTACACGCCAGCTTCGGCCCCCCGGCCAATTACGGTATTGTTGCCTACGGCAATGATTTGGGTATGGGGATACGGTGGCCGCAGCATACAGGTAAGAGCCTTGTTAGATACAGGGGCTCAGGGTTGTATTGTGTCTAGTAAGCTGGTGAGTAGGCTACGCTTAAATATAAGGCCCACAACGGATGGGGCTGTAGGTATTGGAGGTGTAGATGTGCCTGACGTTCGGGGTCAGGTGAACTTCGAGTTCACATTAGGTAATACAGGTACAGGGGTCAGCTATCATGCCTCAGCAGTGGTGCTGGATGAAGTGGTAGGGAAACTTCCTCAGGTTCGGTTACCGTCAACGGTACGAGGGTTAACCACAGGCTTAGAGTTAGCTGATCCTGAATTTGATACTCCTGGTACGGTGGACGTTCTCCTCGGGTCAGACGTCCTCGGGAGATTCTGGTGTGGCAGAAAACGGGTACTTCAGCAAACTGGTTTAGTGGCCGTTGATACCACAGGGGGGTATGTTATTTTTGGCCCAGTTTGGAGACCTCAGGACCTACCAGAGGGCGATACGGTTCTCTATGGTAGTGTGTTGTCGGAGGTGCTGCAGAGGTTTTGGGAGTCTGAGGAGCCACCCACAGCGGATAGACGGAAGCCAGAGGATGACGAGTGCGAGCTGTTCTATCAGTACAACACTGCACGAAGTTCGTCAGGTAGGTTTGTTACCAGGCTGCCATTTCTCCCAAACCGCCCCTCCTTAGGTAGTTCGCGACAGATCGCGGAACGGAGACTACTGGCTATGGAGAGAAAGATGAAGCGAGATGCAGCACTTCGGCAGAAGTATATCGAATTCATGAGGGAGTACCTAGAGTTAGGCCACATGTCGGTGTCCAGCATAGATTGGAGGTGTGTCGAGCATTACTATATACCACACCTGGCTGTTTTGAAGTCACCGGAGGCGAAGATACGGGTAGTGTTTGACGGTTCTGCTCCTACATCGAATGGTGTGTCTGTGAACCAGTGTCTGCACGCGGGTCCCAAGTTGAACCGGGACATTGTGGACATCCTCACAGATTTTCGGTTGCACCAAGTAGCGTTCGTCGCAGACGTCAAAATGATGTTTCGCCAAACAATTATACACCCAGATGACCGTCGGTACCAGCTGATTTTGTGGCGTGAGAGCCCTGACGAGCCGATGGTCACTTATGAGCTTAACACGGTAACGTATGGTCTGAAGCCAAGTCCGTTTTTGGCAGTACGCACGCTGCGAGAGTTGGCCGCACAGGAAAGGGTAAGATTCCCTCGGGCCGCAGCAGTACTGGATCGCGACGTCTACGTGGATGACATCTGCACGGGTGCAGATAGCGTGCAACAAGCACTGCTACTACGAGACGAGCTGATCGCGATCATGGAATCAGGAGGTTATGAGTTGCGGAAATGGCTGTCCAGCTGTCCAGAGCTCCTGGCCAGGTTGCCAGGTGAGTTCCAGCAGGACCCGCACCTTTTCGAGAACCCGGACAATCCAAATACGTTGAGCATCCTAGGGGTGCAATATAGGCCAACGCATGATGTCTTTACGTATCAGATCGAGCCAGACCTTTTGCAGAAGACTTGGACGAAGCGTTCGGTATTATCGACGATCGCCAGAACTTTCGATCCTAACGGGTGGATCGCACCGGTGACGTTCATGGCGAAGTGCTTCTTGCAAAGGTTGTGGATAGCAAACTTGGGTTGGGACGACCAGCTCTCCGGAGAGCTGTTGAATGATTGGACCAAGTTTGTGACCACCTTACCAGGGATCGTACGCATCGCCATACCTCGCAAGTTGCTCCCATCGGTGGGATGTAAGGCTACCCTACATGGGTTTTGTGATGCCTCGGAGCGAGGGTACGCGGCAGCTGTCTATTTGCGGACAGTCAGTTCAACGGGAACTGTAGACGTGCGTCTAGTTATGGCCAAGAGTAAGGTGGCGGAGTTAGGACAAGATGGACCATTCCAAAGTTGGAATTGGCGGGAGCAGCGCTTCTCACGCGCTTGCTACATCATGTCGCTAGTAATCTACGCGGTACCATCAATTTGGATGAAACGGTGTACGCATGGACCGACAGTAGGATAGTTCTGTGCTGGTTACAGACGTCGGTACATACTCTTGAGGTTTTCGTGGCAAATCGGGTGTCACAGATTAAAGGATCGGAAACTCCGTTGGTATGGAGACACGTACCGGGAGAACAGAACCCAGCGGACTGCGCCTCACGGGGATGTAGGGCCCCTGATTTGGTAGGTCACTCACTGTGGTGGGGACCTCAGTGGCTGACTGAGTCACCTGAGAGATGGCCATACAATGAGTGCGGGTCGCCGCTTGGGCCACCTGATCGAGGTTTGCGAGTGAACGTAGGGCAGATCGTACCTAAGCCTAGTGCGGCTTTCTTGCTGGAACGATACAGCTCCCTCGACAAACTTCTAGGGGTGACAGGTTGGATCAAACGGTTCGTGAACAACTGTAGAAAACCTCAAGCAGAACGGAACTTGGCACCTGTCCTCTCGCCTGCGGAGCGGAATGTGGCTCTAAGTTTATTGGTTAGGGTCGTCCAGGCGGAACATTTTGAGGAAGAGGCCAGGCTGCTCAGGGATGGCCGTGGAAAGCTGAAGGGAGGTCTTGTGCGCCTCAACCCGTTCGTGGACGAGCATGGAATGCTCCGGGTTGGAGGTAGACTTCGGAACGCTAACCTGCCCTTTTCAGCACGGCATCCGCTGTTACTCCCAAAGAAGGGACCTTTGGTAGAACTTATAGTTAGGGATCGTCACCAGAAAAACTCGCATGCGGGCTGCAATGCACTTTTGGCTATTCTGCAGCGCGAGTTTTGGATCTTGTCTGGACGACGTACGGTACGGAGCATTGTGTTTCGGTGCTTGCCTTGCTATCGGTTGAAGGCAGCCACAATGCAACCTCAGATGGGAGACCTCCCACCGGACCGGGTGACGGAAGCCTGGACGTTTGCGGGTGTGGGAACGGACTTTGCGGGGCCTTTTATGGTAAAGGCATCACGCCTTCGCAACGCGAAGTCAATCAAGGCGTATTTGTGCGTGTTTGTGTGCCTAGCAACCAAGGCCGTCCACTTGGAACTCGTGGCCGACCTCACTACGGAGGCTTTCTTAGCAGCTTTAGATAGATTTGTGTCGCGAAGAGGGCGACCAGCGCTGATCAGGTCGGACTGTGGTACCAACTTTAAGGGCGCTGATCGATGTATGAAAGAAATTATAACGTTTTTATCGGAAAACGAGGAAGCTATCGGCACGAGCCTCTCCCGTCAGGGCATTAACTGGGTGTTCGATCCACCAGGATGCCCCCACTGGGGTGGTATATTTGAAGCGGTTGTAAAATCCGCTAAGACGCATTTGATGCGCGTTATAGGTTTAACGATATTAACCTTTGAGGAGCTAGCGACCGTGTTTTGTAAAATTGAGGCCGTTCTCAATTCACGTCCTTTGTGTCCGCTTAGCTCAGATCCGAATGATCTGGAGGCCCTGACACCAGGGCATTTCTTAATTGGCCGACCACTTAACGCCTTGCCAGAGTACCCCTACACAGAGGTCAGTAGCAATCGTTTGACGCGTTATGAGTTGCTGCAGCAAATGTCTCAGAATTTTTGGAAGCGATGGTCGCTTGAGTATTTGCACATTCTGCAGCAACGCCTTAAGTGGACGGACAGAACTGAACCCCCTCGCATCGGAGATCTCGTTCTGGTTAAGGATGCCAACCTGCCGCCACTGCGATGGCGCAGAGGGCGCATTCTCAACTTGTTCCCAGGTAGTGATGGCACTCCTCGAGTCGCGACAGTTCAGGTAGGGGATTCAGTTCTTAAGCGAGCAATAGCAACGCTATCTCGTCTCCCCAGTAGTGAATAGGCCTAAGGGATTCGGCCTAGGGCGGGTGAATGTTTAATTTAGCGTTGCTATGCTGGGGTAAGTTAGGTATTAATGACGGTCTATGAATGCGCCGCGATTTCGCACGCATCGCTCTGGGCATATGTTGTCCCTTTCTCGCTCGCGGGGCGAGGGTGGCGGCGTGCGCGCGGGCCGCCTGGTAGGCGCCAAGCGGTGATTTCTGCACCGCACTATCAGTCACTCAAAACCGTTCGGACGGGAGGGTATCGCGTATTGTGCGGATTTCCCGCCACGCGTTTTGTGATGCCGCGTGTAATGGACGATTCAATTTGAGATCGCGCGTGTTGATGCATCGTATTATTGCGTTTCTCCTGGGTTGTACTGGAATGCCAGGCTTAGTGATTGTTGGATGTCTCGACGTCTTCCACGTGAGCGTCGCGTTGAATAGGCATCAGGTGGCCATATTGGCCCGCGTTTGTACGGCCCAAATTCGGGTTGGGTCACGCGTAATGACTAATATCAAAGTGGAATACGAACAGAAGCTGTGAGTGGTTTGAAGTGAATAACGCGCCAAGGCTGTAGTGGAATGCTGGGTGTCGATATCTTTTCCACCCAGCCCTGTAAGTACCAACGGAATCCCTATTTGATCCATTCCCTGTACTTCCTTTCTCCGTTGGGTATTTTATGCATTTGCGCCGGCGACGTGACTGTAAGTGTGAAACCTAGTTGTTTTAGTATAAAACTGTTTCTTTGTGTTAATGGTGTGTTCCCTTTAGTCATATTTGTTGTACCATATCATTGTGACTCCTTAGTACGAATTGCGGAATTCGTGGGGTGATATAATTTGGAGGTACTTACTTATAATCTAGTGCTTATACGTGTGACGTAACGCCAGATCGGCAGACGGTATTTACTACAGAATTGAGTTATGTAAAGGTCAGAACACATCATTTGCCAATTTCACTCAACTTAGTTAATTAAGTTAAATAGATTTAGGTTCACGTTTAATTCATAGTATGCGCTGCTATATTGTGCAGCGTATGCTATTTAGCGCTGCGTAACGCGGCCATTGTCTGCCTTCAGTTGAACTCCTGGTATTTTACTAGAAATTTACCTGTGTAAATCGCTTCCACTGCGGGAGTTTAGCTTGGAATTAGACATACACCCTGTATATTGTTCATCCTAGCGTCCTAGATGACTTTTTAATAATCTGTCAATTTGAAGGAGGTATTCGCCTAATCTGACAATTCGAAAATTGACCGTACCTAAACAAAGGGTACCTTTTAGGATAAATATGTTGTGTGATGATGATAACTGTTCTGTTATACTTTTTCTACTCATCTCATCCTTTATCCTTGACGGGCGGAGGACTCATATTTAGTGGAGGTACTCAACTAGGTATGAGGTATCACACTGTACGTTAACCTGCCGCGCTGCTGGCGCGACTACAGTAATCCCTGCTTAGGCTCCTCTACTATGATGATGAAAACTGTTCCTTTCGGATGATGATGTCGACATCACAGTAGCCGCTGCTGCAGCCATTGCGAGTAGATCTCACTACACAAACTTCTCAATCTCAAGCAACCGACGCCACCGCCGGCGAGGGCGCGCAGGTCTCTCATTTGTTCCCCATTTTGGGAACTACCGGCACGTTTCGGGTAGATTCAGCCCAAAAAAAACTTAGTATAAGCGTGATTCCATCTAACATAGCAGCTTTATCCCACTCTCTTAATGAAGTTAAGCAACACAGCGTTAACACCGGCAGTAAGTTAATTCAGCGTTTACCCTAATCGGTTTAGTTCATGTGCTGTAATAGGTTCATTAATTTTACATTGGTAATTTACGCTTCTATAGAACCCGCATATTGGATATTGGAATACGATGATTATGTGGTTATATAATAAAACAGTTACTAAACCAAATCTGTACATTGAGTAGTTATAAAAAAGGATTTTTGCTTCTAATTCAGTTCAGGTTATAGATCTCATAACATTAGCTAAAAACAATTTTGTCTGTTTGTCCACGTTTCACGCAAAAACTACGAGACGAATTTCTACCAAATTGTCTATAATGAAAGCCTCATACATAGGTCAACATCTAGGAATACTTTTTACTTCAGAAAAATCTCTCATTCCCACAGGAAAATACGCTGACTGGTTCGCTAGAGTTCATACGAAAAAAAACAATCATTTTATTTTATATTATTTTGAGTGGGGTAGTCGTTAAATATGTCTTGTAAACCTATGGAGAGGCTTCTTTGAAAGAAAGTTAGTCAAATGTTCCTCTATCAATATATGTTCTTTCAATGCGGGCATAAATTACTGTGTTCGGTTTCCAAGGGTCAGTATGCAAATATTTGTGGAGAGTTAAAAACAACACGCATACATCAACTGCACTAACTCTGCAACAGTTAGTGTGATTATACAAGCTAAATGTAAATTCAGTAATTTTAGTTTTTCGTTTGTATGTAAAATGGACCACCTTAATGCCAATTGATAACGCGTGGCATGGCTCTCGGAATAGTTATGCAACTAATTCATTGTATGTAGCCATAGCGATAAATTGAATACCAAATTTTAAAACACTTCTCGTGATGGGAATGAGTTGCAAAAGTGTCCCGGTAGATGGAGCCATACCATTAAGATATACCAAATACCTACTCCCGTTTATTTAAGAATGGCTAATCATGTAAACAAACTGACAGCTTATAACTGTCAGTTACGTACAAAGTTTGTTTACGATTAGTTATTCCGAAATAAACGGAGTAAGTATACACATTTGACTGGAAGGATAGCCTAGAAAATAGAATGGTCTGATCATAAGTTTTTGTTCACCGTCCCTAACACCCTTTCTTTCTTCTTCTTCTTCTTCTGTGTCGTTTCCTCAAGGCTGAGGATCGTGACCACCAAAAGCAGCTCCAGATACCCTTAAAAGCTTTTCTATTCGTGATCAAAGCATTCATTACATCGTATTCGGATTTTAGCTAAAACTTTTAAAAAAAATATCCTGCGTATTTCTGATAGTAGGCTTTCTACAACTAATAGTGGTACATAATACAATATAAAATGAACCTGGTATTCTGGCACTGTGAAGTCAGTTTTCACTGTGAGGCAGATCCTGTGCCAAAAATGTTGGAATGTTTGAGCTAGACTAGATAATGTGAGTATGCGGCCTGCGGTACAGTTTTTTACAGTATTCAGCCTTCTGACCGTGAATGAATCGCTCAAGTCAAAAGCTAGGATTGGTTTCGGGAAATTTATATCATTTAATTTTTCAAAATTACTAATACTGCAATTGATTTCTAAAAATATAAGTGAAACAATGTAACGATATTGATCAGTTGATCACACAGCTTCAGAGAAAAAATCTAAATCGGACTTCGCTCAAAAGATATTTCATTCGATTTCCGATGCAAACAAACACTTTTTATTCAATTTTCGGAAAGAAAATAAAAATCTTATTACTAACGATCGTAAGTGGGACAAAAACTTACTTAAGCTGCGTCATCTTTATGGTCGAATATTGTTTGGCCTACAGTAGGCAAGGATAACTAACTGCAGTCCTGAAAGCACGTCTCGATAACATTTTTCACAAAGGCACTCAAAAGCGAACGCCGGGGAAGCTATGAAAAGGAGAGGAAAAATGGAAAGACAAGCCCATTAATCTACTGACAGCCCGCCAAAGGGTCGAGAGGATAATACACGAATAACCAATCGTGAATGATACCTAAAAGCACGAGTGAAAAATTACAGGTAATCTGATTTAGCTTCAGTAGACCGCCAGCTATTCAAATGGGGATGACATTGTGATTTTCACTTTGCCCTTCGATCCTTTGTCAGACCGTCGTTCTTGAAGCTAGGTCATCCCTCGAGAAAGTAAGGAAACGTTTTTTTCCTTTTCATTTTTGATGTGATAGATCAAAAAACCAACCTTGGGTGTTTTTCCGTTTTTGGGGTTTATTTGATTGTGCGAAAATATGAATTATTTCTTGGCTTCTTATTCGTCTATAAAAATCGAATTTTTCTAGAGTGTCCCTAAAGTAATAAATGATGTTCGATTGAAGAAAGATCAATCACAATCAGCTAACTTCTTGCACGACTTACTATAATATACCTACTACCGCTTTTATTGAGCTACTTATACGTTCCAAACTACCACTTAAATTGGATGGAAGAAAAAAAAACGTTGTACAAAACTATTCTTCAATCATTTTGTTTGACCTACATGTGCACTCCTCTAGGGAAATGCATTTTATTTAAAAACGCTACAAGCCGATCTCACAACGGACCTGATCCCGGCCGTGCCGGATATTACAAGCGTCTCTGACGGTTTCTATTTGAACTGGATTTTTGTATCAGCTGAACATCGAGTTGCCATTTCAGGGACTCTTCATCTTTATGTGTGGTGTCAAAGTATTTCAACCTCCTACTACTAGTAGTAGGCCTCTGACATGGCTGTGTAACGACTGCCGTCTTAGTAATCATAGACAGCAACCGGGACCGACGGCTTAACGTGCCAACCGAGTACGGAACCATTTTTGTTTTCAGACAATCAGGTTGTTCAGCCTGCAATCAGCAAAGTCCTAACTAGACTGAGAACAAATTCACAAAGTGACACTTTAACCGGAACCTTTGCGTCGCAGGCAGTCGCACTACCACTGCGCCACAATGGCCGTCAGGTCAGGGACTGAAAGACGCTTGTTTTGCATACAGTTGTTAGGACTATCCAGTTTAAGTTGATCTCTTTAATTTATATGTTGTGGTGCTGCTGGTTGACAGTACTTCGTGCCGGAACGAGACATAGCGAAACAAAACCCACAGGTTTTAAAACTTTTGCCCGAAGTGGGTGAGATGTCTGTACCTACTTACTGCTTGACTGTTTCAGACTTTACTATATTGAAATTATTTCGTGTAATATTTTATTTCTATTTTAATTGAATTGAATTATTATGACTTGGTTATTAAGACTGCAATGTACCTACCCATAGTGATATTGAATGTATACGCGTCGGAATATGGATTAAACCTGAAATAAACTTATTATTAATAGGCACATACTA
The DNA here is from genome assembly GCA_027580185.1 of Tuta absoluta. Lineage (NCBI taxonomy): Eukaryota > Metazoa > Arthropoda > Insecta > Lepidoptera > Gelechiidae > Tuta > Tuta absoluta. The sequence goes on from JAQAHW010000004.1 coordinate 7,050,002, forward strand.
GGTCTACATAGTAGTTACTTTTTCGGACAATATTGTAAACTTTTATGATATAATCGAAAATATCAATAGACGAACGTCGGATTAACAAAACTGAAAAAAGACATCACCAAATTATTAATTTCCGGGTTGACGTTGCGTGGCCAACAGCCCGTTGGTTCGCAACCAATTTGCAACTAGATCATTTTATACTAAAGTGCTTACATTCTGTGTCACTTCATCAACAGCCACAACTCTCCACTGCTGGACGTGGACCTCCCCCTATTTGGTGTATTTGCTATACTCACCAAGCTTGCAGACGAATTAGAGAGCGTAGTAAAAGTTTTATTAAAGGGGAACGCCGCTGCCCATTCGCTGGATTCATCCCTTAGTCACCAGTCACCCGCGGGTAGAAATGGGGTGGTTCTATTCCAAACCGACACCACACGGCACATGACAACTCAGAAATCCTAAAACTTGATGACTTGATTTATTAAATACTAGCGGCCCACCCAGCGTTTTCACTCGCTGCTAACCGATTTGCCACAGGAAACATAAGGTATGTTTAACTCCCAACATAAATCATACCTACTTGAAACATATCTTTCTCTTGAATCACTCAAAAACTATCTAGATCCGCTGAGTGGTTTTGAAGATTCATACATACAAACAAACAGACAGCAGGCGGTTGAAAAACTCTGGGTTAAAACCAGGATTCATCGGATCGTTGGACATCTCGGTATCCCACACGAAAAGAGAGAGAGAACGGACATAGGGACAGACGCGGAAAGCGACTTGTTTTATACTATGTAGTGAAGCTATAATATCAAGTATCTCAAGAGCCCTTTGTTTTCATTAGGTCAGATTTTCATATCGTCAGATTTTCAGATGGTCAGCTTTTCAAATCGTCATTCTTTCAAATGGTCAGCGTACAGTCACAATAAAACCACAATTAGGGAACACTATTAGGTATAGGGTTTCGTTTTTCCCGGCCTTTTTCAGTTCCCGGGAAACGGGAATTTATTTTCGCTTTTCCCGGGAATTCCCGGGAACCGGGAACAGTTTAAATTTTTTTGTTTTGCTGTGTTTTGTTAAGAAATGGAGTGAAACACTTCATTTAATTGTTTAAATTACATACTTATAAGGTTAACACTATCATACGAGTACTGAACAAGCATAATATCTTTTTTTTTTTTGTAATGATGGGTTTGCTCTTGACTCTAGTCTAGGTCATAGGACAGAGACAGAGTCTAAGATGGAGCGAGCTCACCCAGAAGAAGCCTGTTAAGGCACTGGCACTCCCACATACTGACGGAACGCAGCAAGCCACTTGGCGCCAGACTTTGGTGGGATGGTGGTCGCGAGCTAGGCGGCCCCTTACGGAGCCTTCCACCGCTTATTGGGATCGTTCAGCCGGATTTATCCACAGGCAAGCCGTTGTGTTGCCGTTGCCCGGGGTGGACCGCTAGGAAGACTAGACTAGACTAGACTTCAAAGACTATAAACGCCATGGGAATCGAATCCCAAGATCTTCAGATTGAGAGACCATGGGTCAGACGTTTTTAGCACTACATAGCATTTACGGCCACAAGATTCCACTGCTGGATATGGGCCTTCCCCCATTGTGTTTGCCATACTCACCACGCTAGGCCGGCAGATTGGCGAGTGCAGGGCAAACTGTTGTTTTTCGCAGAGAACGCTTATACAGACGTTAAGTTATACGGTCAGATATTGATAAACAATAAAAATAAATCAATTAGGAATCTTTATGATCCATTTTCATCATCTTCATCATCATATCGTGAAGGACAACAAATCGAAAAACGACCCCATGAACCTTGGGGTCAGAGTCTTAGTAGGTATTTGTAACTAACATGTTTATTAACCCCATCTATGGTGGTTTTCCTACTTATCGTTCGTGCGTTTACGGATGCGTCTATCAAACGACTAGACAGAGGCATCCGTTACGCACTGTAGCCGTATTTGTTTGGGAATAAGTTCGAAATTTGCAATTTCCTTTTGTCTAACAGATGCATGCTTTACGGTGCGTTAAAAATACGCATCGACCGACGACAAGTGGTAAACTGCCTAATTATTCATAGACATCAGCCGGGACGACGGCTTAATGTGCCCTCCGAAGCACCGATCTGTCTTTCTCACATACAATTAGGTGAATCAACTTGCAATACCCTAACCAAACAAAACTGAATACGATCTCACAAGGTGATAAATTGACAAATATGAACTTTGTGTGTTTCCTTTGAGATTCAAACCAAATACTTCCAGATCCTAAAACAAACGATCAGATCACTAGATCATGGAAGCAGTAAGTACTTATTACTGTTTAATTTTATATTCAGCAATTTTGTGGTATCTGTCTGTAAATCATTATCAATATGTGGGTTTTTAGAGCATTAAACCACAATTTAAACTTTCCGGGAATTCCCGGGAAATAAATATATATTTCCCGTCGCCGGGAACGAAGCTTTTCCCGGGAATTCCCGATTCCCGGGTCCCGGGAACGAAACCCTAATTAGGTAACAAGTTTATTAAAATGAAAGCTGACTATTAAAAATTTTATAATCAAAATATTTTCTTGGACTTGAGGGTGTGTATTGCAATTTTAGGCGATGGGCTGACAACCTGTCACTATAGCGATACACAATTTTCCAAATAACCCTCAAATATTTGTCAGACGTGGCGTAAATGTCCGTTTTATGCGGCTGTTTATGCTCTGCCTACCCCGCAAGGGATTATAGGCGTGATATATGTATGTATGTATGTAAAATATTTTCTAGACTTTTAATACAAAATAGAACATAAAATGACAATAAATTTATACATCTGCGAGCCTGCGAACGCACTCTAGTGGATTAATTTAATTTGAATGGAGATCGCTTATGATAAGGTTTTTTTGCTCATCCTTCAAAACACCCCTCAGACGTCGGCTTCTTATGCGGTATTTTAATTCAGATCTTTTTATACGTATGTCCTGATATTCGGCTTCTTTTTTGATTTTTTGTATAAATAATAGCAATGATGCCATCCTTCAATGGCGTTGTTTGTTCGAGAAACAAAGTGGGTACTGAAATCGGAAGAAGAGCACCGCTGCTGCGTGCACCGTACTCTGAATGCACTGGTGACATGGTAGGTTATTTCCATTAGTAACGCTGCTTTTTACCAAGAAACAAGAAAAAGATTGCTGAGAGTGCGTTTTCTTCGTTGGCAATTTTATCAGTAATGGTACTTTTTACCGCGGGAAAATATCTCATTACCATGGGAAAAAGTATGAAAAAGGAAAGAAAAGCAACGCTGGCAGTGCGCTTTTTTCGTATGTAATTTTCTTTAGTAATGCTATTTTTACCTCGGGAAAATAACTCATACGAAACTTAGAGAGGGTTGTCTCACAATCGAAACTTACACCTAAAGACATCGACTCCTCTCACAGATCGAAACATCTGATCGAGTGCACTTTGTATACCTATTAGATTGTGCTAGTTTTACTTCTAAAAGATAATAACGGGTCTTTGAACTTTCATCCTCTGCATATACGGCTTCATTGTTTACCTCCATCCCAACCCATCTCGAAATTACATTATCTTTGTGTTTCAGGATCTTTCAAATTAATTAAATAAAATTATGCCAACACCATTGTAAAGGCTTAAACGCTATAGCTATTATGGTTTCCTTTAAAATTAACTTTCAGTATAAATTGGGTAGGCCGTTCAAAGCACTAGGGCCTTATAAAGTCATATAATAGCTGTTTTAACCCGAAAACGATAAAGAGGGGCTGTTTTGCATACGGAGTTCGTTAAGGTTAATTACGATTCCCCGTGGACTTGCTTACAATATATTTTGGTAATTTAGTTAAGAACCTCCTTTAATAAATTATCGAGGTATGAAAATTCTTACACTGCTTTTTTTCTTGATTATAATGATAGAGGAATAAAACTAGATAACGGCAAAATAATACCTACAATAGTACCTACTCTACGCTACTACACGCCTTTATCACGTGCGGGGTAGGCAAAGCATTAACGGCCGTAAAATACGGTCGCTGCCGCCACGTCTCTGACAAATATTTTAGAACCTAAAAATTTTATATGAATGAAACCCTCGAGCCCCTAATAATATAGATTTATTTTATTTGATTTTTTATATATAGATAAGATTATAGGCGTGATATATGTATGTATGTATGTATAATTAATTCTAAACCGGCATCACACAGCATAAGCTGAAAAATAGTAAAGAAACTTAAAAGTCAACTATTTCTACGAATGTTTAGTTGATTTGTTTCCACTAGGAATCCACCCTTGGTTTCCACACAGGGTGTCCAAATATTAAACAAGATTGAAACTGAGTATGTTTGTCAACCTGCTGCTACCCATTAAATAAGATGTTGTTTTCAACACTACAGCACGATTTGTAACAGCATTTTAATGGTCAGGTCCTCTGACTACTGCAAAATCTACCTAATATTTAAAGTAAGACCATGATTTTCAATAACATTCAAATTTATTATTTAAATTCAAATTTTACATAAACAATAGGTAATAAACAAGACGTGCACTATAAAGAACATTTTGTAGAAAAATGTAAAAGGCGCAATTAATAAAAATACAAACTTCATAATACTCGCCAAAAAACAGGCTAAATTTATAAAAAACAATTTAAAAAAGTTGTTTGTTGTTTTAGGCACAGCTCTAGTATATTAACACCTTTGATAGAAGGTGACTCAATTTCAGCTGTACGTACCATTTCTTCAGATTTTTTACTGCGCGACAGTGGCGTTAAGTATGCGGTTGCATTCTTCATTTTTCATCTTGTCCAACACCTGTTACATAGAAAAAATATATATAAGGAGAGTGTAGTCGTGAACGGCCCCGACAGTGGCGCCTTTATTCAAACAACCTATCAGAATGTCCGTTTCTCAAGTTTTTTAGTATAATATACAGGGTGTAAGGGACGGTAGCAAAGTTGGCGCTGTAGCAAACGCTAAAAGAGGGGTTGGAAGACCTTTGCTGCGTTTCAAAGATTGCGCCAAGCGGGACATGGCTGCGTTTAACATTGACCATCAAAGCTGGGAAAAGCTTGCTGAGGATAGGGACGAATGGCGTAAGCGTGTGCTTGATGGGCGTAAAACACACGATAATGCCTGGTTTTCTGGTCTCACTAACAAAAGGCAAAAACGTAATCTAAATATGCATGTGCCAGTCTCAAATTCCACCTTCACTTGTAGAGCGTGCGGAAAATTATGCCGCTCCCGTATCGGCTTATCGGCTAAGCCATGAAAAGTCTTGCCTCAGACACTGATTAAATCGTCTGTCACAGACGTGTGAGGCCAATGATGATGATGATGAAGGGACGGTGAACCGAAAACCTTGCAGGCATGATAAGACCATGAAACTGAACAACTTTTACTATGGAGCCTATGATGAACAACGAAATAAAACGAGTTTCCATAGAAATTTGGTCAGCTGATCGGGAATTTTGTATGGGAGGTCGACATTTTTTTCTCGTTTACTAACATAGCCTCCATAGAAAAAGTTGTTCACGGACATGGTCTGATCACGCCTGCAAAGTTTTCGGTACACCGTCCCTTACACCCCGTCCCCGTACACATACATATATCAGGCCTATTGTCCAATGTGGGGTAGGCAGAGCGTCAACAGCCGCACAAAACGGCCATTTACACCACGTCTGACAAATATTTGAGGGTCATTTGGAAAATTGTGTATCGCCATAGTGACAGGTTGTCAGCCCATTGCCTAAAGTTGCAATACACTCGAAGCCCTTAGGCCGAACGCTCTCTCACGCGGTTTCCCGCGCCGCCATTATTACCCGTCCAAATTTAGAAGGCGCACAGTGCCTAGGTAGTAGTAATATGGCAAGTGCCGTCGTGTTCGTACGGGTTATACATTGATTGACTGAGCGTGTGTATGGTCGTGTGCGAAGAACTGTGTGCGGTGAAAATTGACATGGATCAAGATTAGTTTATTATTTGGCAAAAAAACGTAAAATTCGTAAGATTACTACCGTAGGTAGGTATGTTAAACAAGAAATAGGCATTTAAGTACGTTACTAATAAAATAAACCTCCACAATAGGTACCTACCAGCATCCTTTTTTTCCTGTTTACTTTTTTCATTAAAATTATGAAAAAGCTCTTTGCATATTTCTAGTCCTGGCATCTCAATCTTTATTGAGTTCGTAGGAAATATCCCACAGCACAGGGTGCTCCTGCACCCCTAAAATAATACGTTCCGTGTCTGGAGGCATATACGTCATTGTGAGGGATCGTGCGGAGCGTGCGGCCCGCGCGTTGTAGCGGCGAGTACTGATTTTTGCAAAACAGGCACGCGCCCGCGCCGCGGACTGCCGAATCCGCGGCGCGGTTTGCGTCAGTACCGCCAATCTTGTGTTTTGTCAAATCTAACCCGCGCGGGCCGTACCGCGCGGGAAACCGACAAAGCGTAAAGAAAGAAAGAAAACACACTTATTCCGGTACGGCCTTAGTCGCCTCTTACGACTCCCACGGGAAAAAAATGGGGTGATGCTATTCTAAGCATTAGTATTGTCCTTATGTATAATTAGAACCTGCAAACTCAATACCAAAAGTGGCCGTGTATAGGCACTTTTTGCCATAACTTTAATTACAGCGAATACTTCATTGAGGATGTAGGTCTTAATTTAAACTTGAGAAACGGACTTAACGGGCGGACGGATAGATTGTTTGTAGGTATATAGAGAAAATTTTTTTTTTTGTGAAATGGCGCTACTGTCGAGGCTGCTTACGAGTACACTCGCCTTCAACGTCTTGTTCATCTTCTTCTCTATACATATAATAAAGCTAAAGAGGGTCGAACGTCTGTACATAGAAGTCATTCGAAAAAAAATGTTTGAACTTACATCAAATTGGTAACAGAACACGTTTCTTTCGTTTTTAGTATTTTTTGGCAGTTTCTCTGTTTAACTGTGTAGGTGTTTATATGTGAAAGTATCACGCAAAAACAACCAAACTAATTTTATTGCAATTTTTTTCAGTATTTAATTTAGTGAACATTCGCCCCCTAAAAGAGGTTGACACTACGCTCAAAATTAATTGGTTTCCACTTTACTACGAAATAGGTTTTTGTCTCTAGGTAGGTAGGATTTTAATGAAATTTTTATGTGGTGATAGCTGAATGTCCTGGTCTACATTTAAAATAACTTGTGGTCTGGAGGACGTGACGTGGAACACCAGGAGCCTTGCTAAACTATACGGCAAACGAAAATCACCCCATACCAAAAACTGTTCAACATGATAGGCCGCTTTTGATCGCAAAGACATCGAGGTTCTGAAGTACCTGATGTGGAACACCACGAGCCTGGCTGAACTAAACAAGATATGTAAATTGCTCAATAGAAAAGTTGTATAGTATGATAGGCCGCGCTTCTGACATCTACAGTCTGAAGTAGGTAACTGATATGGTACCAGACCATTATCACGGTTAAACTATAAGATATACTAAAACAGCATAATAGAAAAGCTGTTGAGAATGCTTTTTACTGGCATACGAACATCGAGGGGCTGAAGTTCCTAATATGAAACATAATACAACATATACATAACATAACATAATATATGTATGATTATGTATTTTTATACTATTTATGTAAATTTGTTTATTTATTCATGTAAGTTTATATATATTATTTGTATGCATGTTAAAATATTTTACAGAGTTATATATTCATTTATTTTGTTAAATTAATTTCGTATTGCCTATTTGCCCCAAAATTTTAAATTCTCTCACAAGACATGGGTTGGCTGGAAGAGATCTCTTCTTTAGAGATAAGCTCGCCATTGCGACAAAAATTGTATTTTTTTTCTGTGTATTTTTTGTGCAATTAAGAATATTATTACATAAAAAACACGGCTTATCTTTAACAAATACAAAAAAGGGAGCATAGCAAAAGATTTTCAGCATGATGTACCGCTTTTGCCCGCACTTAAACTTCAAGAGTCTGGAGCAGCTAACGTGTAACACCAAGAGCTTAACTAAACTCTACCAGATACGTAAATGGCTTCACAGCCAAAGTTTTCCAGCGTAATAAGCCGCTTCCTACGTTCGAGTTTTTATGCCTACGCTCTGCCTAGCCCGCAAGAGATAAAAGCGTGATATGTGTAGGTATGTATGTAACGTATTCAAGAATACAACGCGAGTATTTATATAATTTGTGTTTTGTAGTTTACATTTTACTACTGCCCGGTTGCTGTCTATGATAACTTGGACGGCGGTTGTTACACAATACACAACCACGTCAGAGGCCTAGAAGTGTTAGTAGGCGGTTGAAAAATTCTGCCATATTTTCAAAATACCAGTAATACATACTAAAACATATGTTAAAAGATGTGCAATGATATTAGTTATACCTCTAAATGTATTGTATGCAGTGAAACTGAACTGAAATGAGTGAAAAGAAAAAATAGAAACGTTATTTTTTATTTAATTTTGACATCCATTATCAAATATTCGAGTGCTGCACAAAAATAAACCGCGCGATCTCGTTGACAACTGGAGAGCGGGAAGAGAAACCATTTTGCCATCGAATGCTCCCGAATTGATTAAACAGCAATGTGGCGTTTTGCTAATATGGGCCTGACAGATTGTGTCTGAGTGGCTTATTGTTGAGCTACATACCCAACTTATACAAAATTCTGGCTAAAGAACAAGACACCTATCAAAATAAATAAAATTAAGTTAGCGAAACGAAGTTCGCGGGCACCAGCTAGTATACAATAAAAATTAAACTTGCAAAATTCTTATGCCGCAGGCCAGATTGGAACCTGTAACTTTCGCTTTCAGTACCACCAACTCTTTTATCCCTGAGCCACTGAGTTTAAGAAAATAAAAGTATCTATGTATTATTCCAGGTTTAAAATTGACTAACGAAGTGGATTTCAAAAGAGCGAATATTTTAAAATCGAATTTCGCCTGAAATAAATCCGTGCTGGTTTAAAATGGGGGGAAAAATTAAAACGTGGCATGGCTCGATCAATCGGAAAAAGGCAGAATTTGTTGTACCTGTTGCATTTCCGGCCACGGCTTGTACTTCTGCTCGATCAGGACCATCTTGTGCGCTGTTGGACATCGCAGGTCCATTGTGCGGGATATGTTCCTGCGGCTGTGTGTCTGGAACACCACGTCCACCTAAAACCGTTTAAACTTATTTATTACCAAGTAATTTGAAGTAATTTTCCGAAACTACTCAATGGCTGTAGCCGAGTGTTGCCGGCTTAGAATAGCATCACCCCATTTCTTTCCCGTGGGAGTCGTAAGAGGCGACTAAGGGACTCGAGGGTGTGTATTGCAATGTTAGGTGATAGGCTGACAACCTGTCACTATGGCGATACCGATGACCCTCAAATATTTGTCAGACGTGGCGTAAATGTCCGCTTTTTGCGGCCGTTCACGCTCTGCCTACCCCACAAGGGATTATATGTGTATGTATTTTCCGAAACTATTAGAAACTGCGATCGGTAGTACTTTTTCTGTCACCAAGGTAGACGATCGACCTGATGAGCCCTGGATACAGAGTTTTCAACCGCCTTTTAGGTTACTAGGAGGAGGCCCCCTAACATGCAATATTGAATTTCAACCTGAAATATTTTGTCATGGGATGTTGTTCAGTTTTATGGTCTGAATGCACCCTATAAGTATTCGGAGGGCTGTCCCTAACACCTGTATGTTTGTTTGTCGCGTACAGCACCGTGTCAACGAATTATCTATGAACCCTAATGGCAGAGTTTTAACAACTTCTTGAAAAATAATCTTTTAAAATTCTTTAAAATTATAAAGTTATTTCATTCTTTAATATTCAAATCTTTTTAAATCAAAGTTTCATTAAATTTGAGATGCAGAAATTATTAGTGAGAAATATATTATAAGTATTGCACTAAGCGTAGACCTAGAGCCATTGTCTATTCTAGTGCACTTGAGGCTGTTGAAAAGAGAATTATAAACATAATTTTTAGGTACCAATTACCTACCTTACATCACACGGCAATACCTTTTGCCGTGTGATGTCAGCTTAAAATAAAATAGCAACACCTTTTTATTCTCGTGGGTGTCATATGAGGCGACTAAGGAAATCAAGGGTTACATGTGTTTCGCACTTTTAGACGATGGCCTGACAACCTATTGCGATACAAAATTTTCTGATCCTCAAATGTTTGTCAGACGTTGAGTAAATGGCCGTTGACGCTCTACCTAACCCGCAAGGCGTGATAAATGTATGTATGTACCTTATTCCGTGCGGCCCAAATTATAGCAGCAACTACAAGGCCCATAGCAAATCCGGTACAAGTGAATAGCGGTATAGTCTCCCAGTAGGTAAATAGCACAGCGGGGAATTTGAACTTTGTAGGGTGTTCCGGGAAATCATACTGTGACTTAGGAATCAGATGACCCCTTCGCACGGTCATATGCTGAGGGAACAGAGTCTTAGGAAGCGCGGGACCAGCTCGCGCTGTCATCTGTTGAGGAAACAGTGTCTTCTGAGGAAGCATCTTCATAGTTTTCGCCCCTGATAAAGGTGAGACTGGAAGCTGCCGACATACTGCTACTAATAGTTTTAGCATCTTTTATTTCTAAAACCACTATCACAAATATAAATCATGTAATTTTTTTGGTAATGCCAAATAAAACTGTTGTGCAAACGTTGATGTCAAACCAATTGTCATAGCTCTGGTCAAAACGTAAAAATTTGAATTTCGAAAACATTTTAAGAATTTGTCAAAGGAGGTTTTATATCTAGAGAAAAGGGGGTAAGGCTGAAAAATTAACTGACCAATCACAATCAATCTAGTGCAATGTGATGAATTTGACGCGCCGTCTTGAATTTCACTGTGCTGTCACAGTGAGCAAAGTGGCAGCTCAGCCATTGGCAGAATCATCGTCTGATCTGAAGGCGATGGAAGCCAAACCTTAAAAAAAAGTATTTACTTGCCTGAAAACGAATAGGGCGTTTTAACATCGCTTTTACAGCGCAGTGGAGCGTGCAATGCAAACTGTACAATGTTCCCGATGAACCATACTCTCTCTGTGTAAAAAGACCTTTATGCCCGCGGGCACATTGCACGAGTCTTCACAATTTAATTTGGCCGCACTGTGGACCGACCGCACTTTTGTTAGCGCTCCGACCACAAAATGGCAGTTGAGGTAAAACAATCGCCGGTGCTGGCCCATTGCTTGTTCTGCTCGCCCCTACCTCTCTGCCAGTACACTTACTAAGTATTCAGGCATTCTCAAACTATAGCAAATGCTATCTATTATTGCTGTAGAATTTTATTCAAAATTGTGACTTTTATAGGCAGTTGGTAGGAAGCTTTATGATAGTTAGGTACTGTTAGATACATTTCAAGTAAGTATCTAGCTGCTAAGGATGTATAAAAATGAATTTGAATAGCAATTGTACCACCGAATGTCGATATTCTACCTTGAGACACATAATGTATAACTTCAAGTAACCTATTCTTCTTCTTCTTCTCAGTCGTTCCCCCATAGGTTGGGGATCGTGACCACCATCAGTCATTGTCAGCAAGTAACCTATACTTAGTTGAAATATCTAAGTGATTATACCAGAAATGGGTTTCTCCCCTACGAAAACTCGAAAGTTTGCCAACCTATGACGTAGCGGCCTTTATAAAATTCGTGCACTTGTGCATACACAGCTTTGTTATGTTTTGGGGACATATTGTAACATGGCGTGGCTCAACAATGTCTCAAACAAGGCAGCCCTGCCTTTGCTTGTATTCTAAAACACAGGTATTATAATTTCATGAGCATTCATCAATCGGAAAATAATGATAGCGTTTCCGGATTGTAGTGAAGTGATTATTCATTCTAATTGTTTGACATATACAGAATGTTCGTTAAGGGAGTTTATTGATACGTCGTATCAGCCTCTGGTAAATGCTGGTAAAATTAGGTTCTACAGTTTAGAAATTTCAGTCAATTAATACAAGTACATACTTTTTTATAATTCATTATTTTTAAATAATTAAATGCTTATGTATTTTTATTTACTACACTTTCACTCTGCTTCGTATTCCATCTATTTTTCTACCCTATATTTTATATGCGCATTATATTTTATATTTAAATATGCGCTTATCTTTATCCTAGGTGTCTATGCACCGACGGATGTGGATTCGGGTGGCTCCACAAAAGCGAAAAAGGAAAATGAGGAGTTTTGGGACCATGTAAGAGATGTTTTGAAAAACTGCAAGGCGAATGAAAGAATTATTATGCTGGGAGATTTTAATGGATGGGTAGGTATAAAGCGAGATGGGTATGATAAGGTTCTTGGTACGTTTGGTGATGAAAGAGTAAATAAAAATGGAAAGAGTGTGTTAGAAATTTGTTTACAGTGGGATCTTTTTGTGTCGAATACAATGTTTCAACATAAAAAGATCCACACTTATACAAGAACGGAAGGTGCATCAAGAACTATGATTGATTTTGTGATTGTGGATGAAAGATTGAAGAGTAAAGTTGTAGACACCCGAGTGTACCGCGGTGCTGGTATTGACACAGACCACTTCCTGGTGCTATCACGAATAAGTGGTCTCTTCAAACGGTGGCGGCACAGGGTAACTGAGCGGAGTAGTGCGTTAGAAAGAGTGAAAGTAGAAAATTTGCAAGATAAAGAGGTAAAAAAGGAGTATATTAAAAGATTGAAAGAGAAATTTAATGACCTAGAGGAGATGTCTGACATTGAAGAAGGATGGAAAGGATTTAAAAAAGGTGTTGTGGATGTCGCGATAGAAGTGTGTGGAGTTTCCAAAAGGATGAAAGGGAAAACACAACGGAGTGCGTGGATGACCAAAGAGGTACAAGAAGTTGTGCAGAAGAAGAAGAAAGCATGGTTGGATTGGTTAGGTACCAAAGCTAACCGAAGAATGTTAAAAGCGACGGATGAAGATGTAGAGAAAGCACGAAAGGAGTATAAAAGTGTGAAGGATGTAGTTAAAAAGACGGTTGATAGAATGAAGGATAAGAATAAGGATGAATTTGACAGGAGGCTATCGGAAAACTTTCGTTCCAACTTGAAAGTTTTCTGGAAATCCATAAGGACAGCTCGAAATAAAACCACGTCGTCCGAGTTGAGTAGGATTCGAAGCCAGGATGGTAGTATAATAAAAGGTGAGGAATGTGTGTTGAAAAGATGGAAGGAATATTTTGAAAGCTTATTTGAGAAAGAAGATCTAGCGCAAGAAATAACTACTGCAGAAGTGGATGAAATTGAGAACGAAAGTGAGATTGAAATGGATGAGATTGTGAAAGCGTTAAAAAGTATGAAATCTGGTAAAGCTGCAGGGTATGATAGGGTGTCGGTCGAAATGCTGAAGGCTGGCGAAGGCGTTGTGGCTAGTCAGCTGTACCTCCTTTTTAACCTTTGTTGGAGAAGCGGTCGAGTGCCAAGTGATTGGTGCAAGGCTGTAATAGTGCCATTATACAAAGGAAAAGGGTCACAGCTGGACTGCAAAAATTACCGCGGTATAAGCCTCCTCAGTGTCGTCGGCAAACTGTATGCAAAGGTGTTGATTGAAAGAGTGATGAAAGAAACGGATGAGAAAGTATGGGATGCTCAGGCAGGATTTCGTAAGGGGATGGGATGTACGGATCAGGTCTTTTCCTTGCGCTGCATAGCTGAAAAATTCCTGGCCAAAAACCAGAAAGTCTATTGCGCGTTCGTAGATTTGGAAAAGGCCTATGACAGAGTGGTGAGGAATGAATTGTGGTCGGCACTATCCATGCATGGGGTGAGCAGTATCTTGATACGAGCACTGAAATCCTTATATAAGAATTCCAGTGCTTGTGTCAGGATAAACGGGGCGTACACTGAACTTTTTAACATCGAGAAAGGTGTTAGACAGGGATGTGTTGCGTCACCGTGGCTGTTCAATCTGTTCATGGATAGTTGTTTGGAAGATTTGAAAGAGAGTGAATGTGGTCTGAGAATGAATGGTTTACTCGTCAAATGTCTTCTCTATGCTGACGACCAAGTTATCCTTGCGTCGTCGGCTGAAGGGTTGCAGGAGATGGTAAATATTATGAATGAGGCTTTGAAAAAGAAAGGAATGAAAGTGAATGTAAGTAAGACGAAAGCAATGGTTTTTGAGAAAGAGGAAAATATGACAGAGTGTAAAATTATGATAGAAGAAGAGAGGGTGGAACAAGTGAAAGAGTTTGTGTATTTGGGCTCCGTGTTCACATCAGATGGAAAGTGTGAAAGTGACATCGAAAGAAGGGTGAATGCCGGCAACATGGTGAATGGAGCGTTGCACGCTTTTATGAACAGCCAAAAAGTCTCTGATAAGGCTCGTCTGGCTGTGCATAGAGGGGTGTTAGTTCCGACACTTATGTATGGGAGTGAAAGTTGGGTATGGCAGAAAAAACATGAAAGTAGAATAAATGCAGTACAAATGAGAGCGTTAAGAAGTATGATTGACGTAAAATTGAGTGACAGGATAAGGAATAGCGTGATAAGGGAACGTTGTGGTATAAAAGAAGATATAGTGACTGGTGTAGAAAAAGGTATGCTTAGATGGTTTGGTCATGTAGAGAGGATGAATGAAAGAAGATTAACGAAACAGGTGTATATGGCAAGTGTGGATGGGAACGTCGGAAGGGGAAGACCTCGACGAACGTACCTCGATCAAATCGGGGACGTGCTAAAGAAAGGTCAGGTCAAGAGTACCCTAAACCGACGAGCATGCATGAAGAGATTGATGAATGTGGAGGAGGCGAAAGAAGTATGCCAGGATCGTAGTAAGTGGAAGGAAGTAGTCTCTGCCTACCCCTCCGGGAAAGAGGCGTGATTTATGTATGTATGTAAATATGCGCAAAGGCAGCCTATTTGGGAAGAGAGATATCTCTTACAGACATCCTTTGGGTAGAAAAAAAGATAGAATACGAAGCAGAGTGCAAGAGTAAAGCCTTGGTCGGCTGCTACATTTTGTATGTAGTACGTTTGTATTTTTTTCATTTTTCGACCTAAGTTTCTTGGGAAAGTTTTACAGTTTCATGGGTAGGTTCATTCTTTGAAAGGAACGCATTACTTTTCCTTACACCCTGATTTGTCTACTATCTCACCCGATGGTAAGTAACGATGCAAAGGATGATGGTACATGCTTGCCTATAATGCTTATTCACACTCGCCTTGAAAAGGCCCAAGTTATAATGTTTTATTTTTCTCGTTGTGCAATTAAGTGTTAAGTTACTTACTTTTGGAGAAAGATGTTCAGTTTTGTGAATCATAGAGCAAATAGAGATATAAAGCTGCCATGTTATTGCAGTCGCTAAGTTTCTTTATAAAAATATACTAATGGACTCGGATCTAGGACAGAGCTAATTAAGGTATTAGCAGGAACATGAGTTTCCATTAGCAGGATACAAAGGGAAACAAAATAAATACCTGTAGTTTTTTCAGCTATTTAAGGCAAAATGGATATAGTTTGGAATCTACTATCCCATTTCCTGAAATTTCCAAATCACTAGACGATATTTTTTCAGTCATGCCAATAAACTATAGCACCCAAAACATGGTTTGTTCAAACTGCCTTGATAGAATCAAAATGCAAATTAAGCTCTAACTTTGCGTTTTTGATCGTTTATTTTTTTGCCTAATAAATCTAAACTATTGGCTATCCAATATTTTATATTTTGTTTTGTGACTACCTCTGCTTCATTCAATGTGTAATTAATCTATGGGCTTATTTTTTTATATGGGTTGTAAGGGACGGTGTACCGAAAACTTTGCAGGCATGATCAGACCATGAAACTGAACAACTTTTTCTATGAAAGATATGTTGGTAAACGAGAAATTTTTTTCGACCTCCCATAAAAAATCCCCGATCAACTGACTGACTTTCTTTGGAAACTCGCAAAAAAATAGTTTCCCAACATAGGCTCTATAATAAAAGTTGTTTAGTTTCATGGTCTGATCATGCCTGCTTGCGGTACACCGTCCCTTACACCCTGTATATTCGTTCATTACTTATTAATTCAACGAATGTCAGTTTTTTCAAATCTGAGCCTTCATCTTCTATTTCTCTCTAACGCAGCGGAAAGGAAGGGACTTACTTTTTGGGACTATTCTGCATGACCATCAGAAGACTCCTTATTGTCTGTGAGAGAAGAATTCCTTGATATAGTCAGCAAGAGTGACAGCAGGTCGTCGTCAGTCCCGGTTACTGTCTATGGTCACCATTATTTATTGGTACTTACCATAAATATCACATTGTCCACAGATGAATAAGATAATGTACTAGACATTGTCTACGCCTTGGGTAGAGACGGCTATACATATAAGGTACCATTACTAATTTACTAATTTTGAGTATTAGACCGGGTCTATCGCGATAGTATTTAGGTAAATATTAGTAAATATTAGTCTAATACTTAAAATGAGTAAAAGTGATCGCGAAAGCTTAAAAAGTTATAAGGTACCATTAATTATGCATTAGTTTCCTAGTAGGCTGTTGAGAAACTTCGACACTAAGGTTCATCTGGTAATTTGTCGACTCGGTGTGCCACACAAAATGATGATGATGATTGATTATATTTAAGTTCTGTACTTTGCTCTTAAAGTGTCAGTTATATAAAAAATACAAAAGTACTGAAACAAAGAGAGTATTCCTATCGCCTGCATGTTGTGGTAACAGGTAGATAAACAGTGATTCTCCGCACGTAACGCAATTGTTCCAAGAAACACATTGAATTCTTTATTCCACATTGAATCCTTCTGTTATCCTGGCGATTCTAATCTCGGGGGCTTTTGCTCTGGTCCAGTCGAAGTAGGTCTGGTCTAGAAAGGCTATACGTCCATCTAGCTTACCCGACGATCGGTTTTAGATGTCTGTTGTATCCTAATTGGAATTTAAACCCAGCAAGGAAGATCTTGAATATATTCCTTGACGGCAAAACCATTTTAGCCTTGAGCTACGCCGCCCGTAGGACCAATGTCTGTTCAGTAACAATGCGACACGCCTAAACCAAAATAAAATACGCAATTTTAAGAAATATATTTCCCGTCGGTTTGGGCTGATTAATATAGATTATGTTTTGCAATTAAAATGATTAGCGTACTGTTTTGTCCGCTTTATAAATTCTTATTTATTCATAACTAGCTGTTGCCCGCGACTTCGTACGCATGGTGTAGTGACTTGTGAGTTAGTGAAGTTGATGTATGCATATTGTTTAATATTAATATCATGTTTGTATAAAGTTTTTTCTCTTTAAGATGTGCAATGAATAGGTACTGGTTAACTTGTTTTTCGGTTAGGTACTTGGTTTTGATACTATGGACATCAGCTACAAAACATCATTATAAACTACTTTGGTAGTTTTACCATCGGGTGCTAAAACGTACAAATTTTCAGGAGAACTGACTCGAGAGCAAGCGACATCTAGCTGCCCGTGTGATAAACAGGGAATCGTAAGACCTACGCCTGCGGCTTTCAGCGTCTGTCCTTGCGATTTGTTTACAGTCATTGCAAAGAAAACGCTGACGGGAAACTGAATGCCCTGAAATTGAAATAAAAAGTTGTTGGGAATGAGTGGTATACGCGCCACAACCAGTGAAAATATCCGCCTCGAATACATTCATCTTTAAGCTTAAGATCTTCAGTCTGGTTCCATTGCACAGCTTTGGCGGAGTGAGATTGCAAAGAAGCATGATAGGAACACCAATTTTAAGTAATATTTGGTGTGCAGAAAGACCATTCGCACTCAAGGAGTTTAGGAATTCTATTAGGTAGTTAGTGGCTTTGTCTTGATTCATAACAGTGGTAATTGACGCGTATACCACCATATCCCCAGTGATTTGTGACATAATGGTATGGTTTATTGAAGCAGTCTGATCATTTTTGGGTGCAAAAATAGCTCTTCCACGTAGCTACGAATCTTTCTTTTGAAGGAAGGAAGGTTCACCATACACAGAAGAAATGATTCTCTTTAGACCAGAAACTATTTGGCAAAGCGTTTCAGGCAGACTTACTTGACCGTTATCCTCTGGTAAAGTACCTCTGCCGAGTTTTAATAAAGCTTGTGAAAACTCTTCAGCCCGTGGATTACCTCCGAGACGGGTTCGCATGATCACCGTCATGGTCAGCTTGTGAATTTGTGGCCAAAGAGCCGATGATTTTAGTGATGCATTCACCTCATCAGCCCTGGTACCTCGAGTAACAACTGGAAGTGTTTGGCGAAAGTCACTGGAAAAAAGATCAGTGATATGGCCCATGGCCCTATTATCTCTGCGTATGTCTTTCAAAGTCCTATCCATAGCTTCTACTGTTTTTTTGTTGGCCATCGTACACTCGTCACATAACTACCAGACAACAATATCAGAAAACCTTTGCCTTGTAACTATTACGTGATACAGCACATATTGGAGTATCGTTTGTGTCCAAATCGAATGGTATTTTGAAAGTTGTATGCGCCGTTTTCTCTCCTGGAAGCAGTGTGGCAGCGATACTTGAAGATACTACAGCAAGTGCAATCCTTCCGATCTCTGCAAAAATGTTTGAGGCGAGTGTAACCGTGAACGACCTCGATAGTGGCGCCACTTCACAAAAAAAGATTTATCTTTAAAGAAACAATCTATCAGAATATCCGTTGCCCAAGTTTATACTTACATACGTATATCACGCCTATTATCTCTTGCAGGGTAGGCAGAGCGTAAATGTCCGTTTTTTCGGCCGTCTGACATATATTTGATGGTCATTCGGAAAATTGTGTATCGCCATGGTGACAGGTTGTCAGCCCATCGCCCATGTGAAAGTCCCTTAGTCGCCACTTACGACTCCCACGGAAAAGAAATGGGGTGATGCTATTGCAAGCCGGCATCACACGGCATAGTTTACAATACTATATTATTATTTTTTTAGAAAAGCTGCCGCCTGTCAGTGGCTTTGTTATATAATTTTGGAGAAAACATTTCATTAGCGGGTTTCACAAAACTAACAGCGACATCTATGAAGTAATTTTAAACAAATTTTACTCTAACATTTTTGATTCTAACTAATGAAGGTTATTTATATTTTTTTAGGTTCCGTACATCAAAAAGAAACGTACAAAAAAACGGAACCCTTATACGATCAGTTTGTTGTCCGTCCGTCCGTCCATCCGTCTCGTAAGACGCTTTAGCCGTTTCCACAATAAACACAACTTAAATCCGTTTAAAATTGTTTTATTGTGATGAGTAACGGCTTGTCTCTAGTTTTTATGTCGGAAAAACCGTTAAATCCCGCGAAATTTTAGCGCAGAATGATTGCCTGGTTCTATGAAAAACTTTCAGGTGAATCAGGGCCAGCAGTATAAAGTGATTTTATAATTTAGTTTTCAATTGGTTCCTATAGCAGTATTCTATAAATGTAGGTAGTTCATTTAGAAAGATAATTATCTACATCTCCTATTAATACCAAGATCCGGCTACACTATTTATATAAAATATATCCTGTACATGGCCTCGTCCATTTGTCTGTCTTTCAAGACTTACTATCTCGGTTACACGTAGAGATGTCGAGTTAAAATTAAAAGTATTATAACCTTTAACTCAGGCCAACGGCCTCTTGTAGTGGTAATTTTACCCAAATCATAATTTGTCTTCGCAATAAAACAATTTTCAACGGATTTAAGTTGTGTTTATTTTGGATTTCACAATTCCTACGTTTCCACAATAAACACAACTTAAATCCGTTTAAAATTGTTTTATTGTGATGAGTAATAGTTGTGCAAACTCAAGAAAATATCACAATTCATCTGTCTTCCATCACATACCCTGACCATGACCAAAGGTCAAAGTAAAAGTCCGAAACATTTCTGTAATAGTTAGAACGGCCCGCATATATGTCAGACGTGGCGATAGCGATAAAATACTTACGGCCGTTGACGCTCAACCTACCCCGCAAGGATTAAATGTGTGATTGTTTGGTTAGGTCGTTTCACGGGGTCGTTTAGAAGTTCAGATCGTATGTCAGTCAATACGTGGTCAATACCGCGTTTTACAAAACTAACAGCGACATCTATATTATTTTTTAGGAAAAAAAATCGGAACTCGCTTTGCGGAACCAGTTACTGTGTTTTACCATGGGAATGAAAGATTTTTTCGAGGTAAAAAGTATCCTAGATGTTGACCCGGGTAATAAGCTACCACAGTATAAAATTTTGTAGAAATCTGTGCAGTAGTTTTTACGTGAAAGAATAACAAACATACCGACAGACAAACAGACAAACAGACAAAAATCAATTTTACTTCTGTTTTGATGTCTGTATCTTGAACACAATTAGAAGCAAAAACCCTTTTTTGAATCTATTTCATGTACAGAATTGGTTTCGTTTCTGTTTAATTATATGTATATAGATATTTCCAAAAAGCCTACTGCAGAAATGTCTAATACTCAACTATACGTACATTTGCCTGCTACAGTATAGCTAAAAGATCTTATTTCGAGAAACAACATCCCCGATTTTTTCTCACCTGTTTTTGTTCAATGGTAATCCATCTTCATTCGGTCTCCACTTCGTCAGTTCGTTGAATTTTGTTTCTTGGTAATTTCCATCAGCAAACAAACTTGAGCGTGTAATTCCTGGAAAGTCAATTATATAAAGTGCTTTTTTACACATTAGATTAGATTGACAAAAAAGTGATAATACTATCCCACAGTATAAAAGTCTAATTCATTTTTATTTTCAATTTAAATGTATACTGGATGTAAGAGACGGTACATGTACCAAAAACTTTGCAGGCATGATCAGACCATGCCACTGAACAACTTTTACTATGTTAGTAAACAAAATTAATGATTTGAGTTTTCATAGAAAGTCAGTCGGGAATTTGATATGGAAGGTCGAAGTTTTTTTGACATTTATTTTATTTTGATAGGAAAACCAACAGCGAACATAACAAAGTACTTAAAAACTATTGAAACAAACAGCCAACATAGTTTTCGGTACCATCTTACACGCCGTATATCTCCATATGTACCAAGCGTAGGCCCATTAGACGTCCATCATTGAACACCAAATTTAAAAACACTTCCCGTATTAGGTATACAATATTTGAAAAATTGCAAAATTTTCAAGTGCGGGCAGGATAATGACGAGAGTCGCAGGTTCACGTCCATTATTATAAGAGAATTTTCGTACGGTTGGCAGTAAATTATTTTATCTTTCCGGGTTCATCGGGTCGTTATTTGTTTATTTATTGAACCGTTTATTTTACACAATATAACACAAAGGATAGAACAATACACAACAGGTCAGCTTATTTCTAAAAATAAATCTCTTACAGCCGACCTAAGGTAGTGAGAAGGCATAAAGTGAGGCAGTTGACGTGTACAGCTTACTTAGTAAGATAAAAATAAATTTGGGCTAATAAAACAAGAATACTTAGTACAATAAATATAATAATAATGAATCCTAAAGTATACGTAATTATATGAACTATAGGATAAACTTACATATTATACAATTATTTTAAAATAAGTAAATATTGTGTTATATACGACAAGGAAAAGTTAGAAGCAAGGGAAAAAGTTTAGCAGTGGGTACCGTTGACCACAGTGCCTTTTTTTATTCACCATTCCAAAGTGCATGTACGGAAGGTAAGTAAGTAATTTTCGATTGAACAAAAGCGATTGCATTTAATTTTGCATAGCACGTAGCGACTCCGCCATGAATATTAAAGTTCATTCGCTGGAGGCGGGAGAGCGGCAAATGAACCCTGGTAATTATTTAAAAAGCTCAATCCAATCATTCAATTTACATTCTAGGCACGCGTTGATATATGCTGCCTACGACGCTGGGGATATAATGGAATCGCAGCTAGCCAAACATTTATAATTTCTTATAACAAAAGTTATTAAAAAAATTGCTTAGCTTTAACATACTAAGTAATTTGCTATTGAAGCAATCAGCATTTATTATAATGCGAAACAAGCATAATAAATTTTATCTACACTCGTCTCATAATGTTCGAATTATGAATTCGAAAACAGATGCATAATGACCTACTTTATGCATTCTGCCTATAAAAACTAGGGTTTTCTATAAATTACAGAAGCGTAATGACTTAATGAGAAAACTCTTAATACGATAAAGTTGAGAAATGAAACGAAGTTTTTTTTTCCAATACTCAAATCACTATTCTCCGCCGCACCTGACAGTTGTTGTTGTACGGTAATTTTTCGGATGTTGTTTAGTTGTTTTAATAGGTTTTTGTTCTGTTGTTGCTGAGATGTTGTTCAGTTGTTGTTCAGATGTTGATTAGTTGTTGTTCAGTGTTGTTCAGTTGTTGTTCAGTGTTGTTCAGTTGTTGTTCAGTTGTTTAGTTATTTGCTGTTGAGACTCGACATCTAAACAACTGTTAGTAAAGAATCTTCAAAAATTCATATCAAGCCATATTACTTTCTCGTATTGAATTTGACCATGTATCGGGCCTTGCAATCGCCTGTGCGGACGTTTGGAAAAGTGTTCAACTGAGTTAATTTTTTAGAGTATACATAAAATAGTGTATGCAACTGCATATAATTAGGCATTAGAATGCTCGTGTCAATCTATTATCACACTCGGCTACGCCTCGTGTGATAAACAGACACTCGCATTCTAATGACCCCCATTACTATAACGATCTCGTTAACCACTGAACAGATTCGAATAGGAATAGTATTGGAAGAATCCTTACATTATTTTGCATTATTCCGAGTGTCATAGGCTAGGCTTTATCTCAGAAAGCAGTCGTTTAATGAATCGCACATACATGAACTCTAAAAACATTACACTCCTTTTTTGGTTGGGCAATCGTGTAAAAAACAGCGAAATCGAGGTGGACTGTGAAGTAGTTCATGCGCATACGACAAAATAATTACTCCTCCACGAAATGTACTTATACTACTTATATTATAGGATGGCCGATGTGGCGCAGTTGTATTGCCCGCGACGCAAGATGGTTTCGTGCTTCGGAGGGCACGTTAAGCCTTAGATCGTGGTTGCTGTATATGATTACTTAGACGGCGGTAGTTACACGATCATGTCAAGTTGAAAAACTCTGACGCTAGGTTTCATCGGGTCGTTGGACGGCTTAGTGTCCCACACGAAAAAGAAGAAAATTATAGGATGTTTATTGAGGTGTTTGTGTTTAAATCAGTATTAATTGTATTATTTTAATGGTTTTGGAAGTAGCTTTCATTTTCCTATAGGTACCTACTTTTGGATCGAGATATATTTCCTTTATTTGCGATTCAAGATACGGTAAGTATCTATACAAAGGTTTTTATTCAAGTTTTAAGTTTTCTGGTTAGTAGAAATATCTTGGCATAATCTGATCGACCGGTCTGCACATAACCAAGCCAGGTACTCGTAGATACTCTGACGTAACCGGCCGGCGAGCAAGCCAAACACGAGTTTCCCCTGATTGGGGGTGTTTGGGCGCTGGCTTATGCAGCTTGAAAGCCGGTAACGAACCAATCACTACGCTCATTAGGATATTCAATTAGAACACAAAAAGTTCAAACAGTTTCAGTCACACGTTGATTTCAATAACTACCTAGCGAGATAAATAGGTGACTATAAGGTAATTTTAGGGTTTCTCAACCAGTAGCCCATGGACCCCTTGGGGTCCATAGCGTGTTTCTTGGAGGTCCACAGAATGATTAAGTAAAGCCGTTTACTCATGCAGCAAGTGCTAACTAAAGTTCTTCATCCGTTTTTAGCGTGAAATGTCGAGCTCGCTTTGCTCGCAATACGTGTCAGTTGCAAGCTGTTTATACACTTGGCTTCGCTAGTGCCTAGAAATATCGATCTCGATTCACTCACAATAACTGTCAGTTACGATCTGTGTTACGCCTTCAGCTAGAGCTAAGGTCCCCCACCCCATTTCTTTCCCGTGGGAGTCGTAAGAGGCGACTTAGGGACTCGAGGGTGTGTATTGCAATTTTAGGCGATGGGCTGACAACCTGTCACTATAGCGATACACAATTTTCCGAATGACCCTCAAACATTTGTCAGACGTGGTATAAATGGCCGATTTTTGCGGCTGTTTACGCTCTGCCTACCCTGCAAAGGATTATAGGCGTGATATGTGTATGTATGTATAATTGCTAAAGTTTAACATAATAACCTGACACATGTTAATTTTAAGTGCGATGTTGAATTGATTATTTAAATGATGTTGTTAGAAATAATAATTATTGAATGCAATGACAATTTACTAGTGATAATCACTAACATTTTATTAAAATTCGTTACTAACTTTTTCTGACATTAGATTAGTAGTCAATTAAAATAAAAGATTATTTAAAGTTATAGCAACTATCTGCCCCTCTTTTGTTTTTGCTGTGCCATTACCTTACAGGGCGTCACTTGTACTTCTTTATTATGTAAGAACTTTTTTTAACTTGTGACTTTGCGATAAATGAAATGAAATTATCCTCATCATCGTCACAATGTTTTGTTTGATGGCTACGATGATCATGATTACGATGCTGATGATGATGACGATGACAACGATAAAATAAAATGATGACTTTGATGATGTGGATGACCATATAAGGATGACGATGTCAACGATGATAATGATGAATGAATGTGACTATGATAATGAGTTCTGAATAAAAAAAGACTATTGTAGTCGCTATTTTAATCACATAGCGGTTTTTTAGTCAGTTGTTATATTGAATGTTTGATATACCCCAAAATTTGATTACGAAATTAGGTATGTGGTTGAATGGCGTTATTTGATTGATGAGCTAGCTGTGCAACTAAACGGCTGTTCAACCAGTTTGCTGCACAGAAGCATTTCCATAAAGTGGACGTTTTTAGGTAGATATGGTAAGTACCTTTTTCGCGTAGACAGTAGCTTTGGTTTTTTAATCGCGTATGTTTATGTAATTTTGCGTTTATGTCATTCTATTTTACCTTCATATTTCATACTTAAGATTCATAATCATTATAAAAATTCCTCGATCGTACTCCTTTGAACGCCCACCCAAATTTACTACTGTAATTTAACTGTATTTGGATCATCGAGCTTTCATGGCAATGCGATACACAATCGAAATTGAAACCCGTCAGAATTATCCTAACATCCGATGTAGTTTGATATAAAAGGAAGAAGGGCGATATTTTTGTAAATAATATCGTATGAATACCGCGTCAATATCCTCCCGGAAACACGAAACGCCCACACCATATTGTGCCATCAAATAAATTGGATAAAAATTTTGAGTTACTTTTCCATGGTAGGATCGTGTTCATAAAGTGGCCGAACGCGGCGCAGCACACATTAGTATTGCAGAAAGGAAATTCAATGACAACTTATTCGTAAAATTTAAAATTCCGCACCAGAATTTTCTGAAGATTCGAATCCAGTTGGTAGAGGAAGTCGTTAAGTCGTTTCTCCCGGCATAATTTCACTACAGCTCATTAAAATATTTTGCTACGACAATGTAGCAATATGGCGTAGTATAATGCTACAGTGCGTAGGAGAAGCCTACGAGCGACTGATGATTAATTTAATTTACCTTTATGGGTAGGTTTTTTAAATTGCTTTAAAATATGCGAAGAGTTAAATGTTATCGAAGTATTTATACTCGCCTTCTTACGATACAAGGCTCTTGGGGAAGAATGCTAATTAAACTTTACCAGAGTTGTACCTATAATATATTTATCTAATATCTAAAACGCTTTTGTTAGGTAATTGCATCATCAACCAGAACCCACATACCACTGTTACTTAAAAAGATGTACATAACATAATAGCCAAGAGTATGAGTACCAAATTTTAAAACACTTCCCGTGTTAGGTATACAATTTTTGAAAACTTGCAAAATTTTCGAGTGCGGGCAGGATTTGAACCTGCGACTTTCGCATTACTAGTGGCGACGCCTCTTCCATCTGGGCTATGATGGGCTATAATGAGCTGCGGTAGCCCAGATGGAAGAGGCGTCGCCACTAGTAATGCGAAAGTCGCAGGTTCAAATCCTGCCCGCACTCGAAAATTTTGCAAGTTTTCAAAAAAAGCCAAGAGTATTTTGCACATGTTCAATTTAGGACTCCGTGGTACCTACCTATTCCGATTTGGTGTATGAGGGTGTGGCGGTTGCCACCTGACCTGTTGTCATTTGATTGTCGGCCTAATTCGCTAGAGTCCATAATTGTAAACTAGAATTAATTATCTATGGTACCTATATAGTCTATGGGATTTTGTTGATTGGATTGATGGAGAGAACTGCTACCTCATGTTCATCTCATGTTATAATATATTATTAGACATTAAAATAACCATTGTCAGTTAACTGAGTGTTTGTCTTCCACCTGGATCCTCGCCTGGCGCTAGGCGCCATAGTGGTGACCTTACGACGTGTAAAAAGTCCTCTATCTTCGAGTTGCGCATACCGGCGCATGCACACCGCTGCGCGTTCGACATTTCTACAGTTCCGAGTGCTTCTGGGCCACGCCAGTAGGACTCCGCAACAACAGCTGAACGAGAGACGTGTCGCAGCGCAGGGATCGCCCCACCTGTCAAGGATTGGACGGCAGGAGCTATCCAGAATTAACATTTGACGACGAATTGTATGAAAAAATCCCGTGTAACAGTGTGCATTCGTGTGTTTCATCCGAGCGAATAAGTGCGGCAATAGTGTTAGTGCATTAACAAGCGTATTTTGCATTTCGCATTCATTGTTCTCCGTTTTGCCCCATCATTTTCAAACTTTTCAAAGCGCCATTTTATTTTCTTCATGGACCCAATTGCGTTGATGGTGGCGCCCTTTCCTGTACGGCGGAAACCGAAGGAACTATTAATCCCGCGAAAAGCAGTTTGACAGCAGCTGTCAGCGTGACAAGTGACAAGACATTGTTTACGTGATTGTGTACGTTGATATGGACAGCTCAGCTAAATTCTACAAGTACGCCGACACGCAAGTATTGTATCCAACATTTTTATTATCCGGACTTTACCCTAAAAATTAATTTACTAAGTGGACTCTATTTTTAGACAAGTTGCATCTTATAACACTATGCGCTATGCTAACCTTATTTCCAACATCTACTGAATGAAACTAACCCATGTTAATACTGACAAATCGGCTTACTTAAGAGAATTTAATTCTAATTATTTTAAGCAACCTTTATCATTTTGCTCCTTTACTGTGCTTGTGTTTTGACTGCTTTAGGTACAAAGTTAATTTATCAAGTAACTTTACTCACATCCAATAACTATTTAGTGTAGTACATGCTGGTGCACACCTTTGTTACATATTAGCCTCTTAGTTGTTTAGCATTAATACATTAATAATTTACTAACTATGGCGGTAAATGGTGCAAGTAATACTGGGGAATGGAAGGATGCCAAGGATGATGAGAACCCTAATGACACGGGTGAAAGTGCGCATGGACCTACTGGAAATACTAACAATTCAGGCAGTTTGCATGGCGTCTCAAAAGTTTCTATAAGGGTCCCGCCCTTCTGGCCTGACCGCCCAGCGTTATGGTTTGCAAGCTTGGAAGCTCAGTTTCACATTAACAAAATAACACAGGAGCAAACAAAATTTTACTATGCTATTTCTCAGCTAGATAACAGGAGCGCCGCTGAAGCAGAAGAAATAATAATCAGACCTCCGGCAGACAACCCTTATAGTAAACTGAAAGAAGCCCTCATCAACCGCTTTTCAGAATCCAGAGAAGAGAAAATTAGACATCTTCTTGAAAAAGTAGATATTGGAGATAGGAAACCCTCTGCATTCCTTCGTCACTTAAAGTCGCTAGCGGACGGAGCTGTACCAGAACCTTTGCTACAAACCATATGGATGAGCAGGCTCACAAGTCAAATTCAAAGCATTCTCATCGGGTCCAGTAAAAAATGTCTAGATGATCGTGCTGAACTAGCAGACCAACTCTACGAGGTAGCTAACACATCCCACATTCGTGCTGTAGCTACAGATTTGTCCAACAATGCAACTGGTAGTGCATCAAGCAACAGCACTGAGTTGGATACCATAAAAAAACAATTGGAAGCACTAACTCTGACAGTCGCTAGCCTAGCCTCTTCCTCCGACACAAATTATAGGCGGTCCCGAAGCAGATCCTGTCCACGTTACCGGTCTCAACAGAACCAAGCCTTATGCTGGTACCACGCTCGTTTTGGTAAGAAAGCGAGAGACTGCAACGACCCCTGTAGTTGGCGTAAAGACTCGGGAAAACCTCTGGGCAATCAGTAAGGGCGACAACCGATTGCCAAAATATTCCTACCAGTCGCCGTCTCTTTATCACAGACAATAAATCAAGCCGACGTTTTCTTGTGGATACCGGATCAGACCTATGCTGTTTCCCAAGAGCATTCATTCATGGGTCCCGTCCTACTACTTATCAAGTCAGCGCCGCAAATGGTACTCGAATAAATACTTACGGTACTATTCCTCTTACCTTGAATATAGGTCTGCGTCGTGATTTCCAATGGAATTTTGTAGTGGCCGACGTAGACACTCCAATCATAGGATCAGATTTTCTTGCACATTATCACCTGCTCCCAGACTGCGCCGGCAAATGCCTTTTGGACAAAACTACAGGACTAGCAGCCAGATGCTCTGCAATAGCTCATAATCAA
This sequence comes from Tuta absoluta, assembly GCA_027580185.1. NCBI lineage: Eukaryota > Metazoa > Arthropoda > Insecta > Lepidoptera > Gelechiidae > Tuta > Tuta absoluta. The sequence goes on from JAQAHW010000004.1 coordinate 7,078,633, forward strand.
ACAAGCGTCAAAGTAATTAACGCAGCAGCCTCTCCATACTATGAGCTTCTCGTTGAATTCGCTGACATCACCAAACCACCGGGACTCCATCGTGATATCAAACATGATACAGTACATTATATCAAAACAACCGAGGGTCCTCCAGTAGCATCTAGGCCACGTCGACTAGCCCCAGAGAAACTACGTGCTGCACAGAAGGAATTTGCAGATATGATTCAGTCTGGCACAGCAAGACCCTCCATGAGCCCATGGTCGTCACCGCTACATATGGCACTCAAAAAAGATTCCACTTGGCGACCATGCGGCGACTACCGTGCCCTGAACGCCCGTACCGTTCCTGATAGATATCCGGTCCGACACATCGGCGATTTTAGTCACAATCTGGCAGGATCCACTATCTTCAGCACTATCGATTTGGTCAAGGCATACCAGCAAATTCCTGTCCATCCCGACGACATCTGCAAAACAGCCATCACCACACCCTTTGGGCTTTTTGAGTTTCCCTATATGACTTTTGGCCTACGTAATGCTGGCCAAACATTTCAACGCTTTGTAGATGAAGTCGTCCGTGGACTAAATTTTTGCTGGGCTTACATAGACGATATACTGGTATTTTCAAAAACACCTGCTGAGCATCTAGAACATCTACAAATCCTTTTCAATAGACTGCGTCAATACGGAGTGGTAGTGAATCCAGCAAAGTGTAAGCTAGGATTAAAAGAAGTGACCTTCCTTGGATACCTGATCAATGCTAATGGTACACAACCCCCTAGCGAGCGTATCCGAGATTTACAGGACTTTCCGCCTCCAAAAACTGTACAGGGCATGCGACGTTTCTTAGGCATGATTAATTATTACCGTCGTTTCCTACCTAATGCCGCTTTACACCAAGCCGCACTGATAGACGCTCTCACTGCAATTAATGGTAAAGGCGCAAAACCATTTGCATGGACGCCTGAGCTGCTCGAAAAGTTCGACATTTGCAAATCTAGTCTTTGTTCAGCGGCTCTTCTCGCGCACCCTGTAGGTACCGGACGTCTCGGATTATTTACTGATGCTTCAAACACTCACATTGGCTCCTGTCTCCAACAAGAAGTCGACGGCCATTGGCAACCCTTAGCATTTTTTAGCAAAAAATTGACTGCTAAACAGGCTGTCCTGCCAGCATACTACCGAGAACTCCTCGCCGTCTACGAGAGTGTGCAACACTTCCGTCACTTTTTGGAGGTACAACACACAACTATTTTTACCGATCACAAGCCTCTTCTCTATGCCTTCACACAGCGACGAGACAAACTGCCCCCTCCTCAGTTAAACCAACTATCTTTTATTAGTCAGTTTACGACCGACATTCAACACATTAAAGGAGTAAACAATATCGTCGCAGATACAATGTCCCGCGTAGAGTCTATCCTTTTACAAGAGGACTTCAAGGATCTCGCCTTGGCCCAAGAAACTGACGACGAACTCAGAAAACTTCGCGTAGAGTCTTCACTGCAAATCGAGCCAATTTTATTTCCCGGTACAGAAACTGCCATCCTATGCGACGTATCAACAGGCAAGCCTCGACCTTACCTCCCACCGACGTACCGCCAAAAAGCATTCCGAAAACTCCACGACCTCAGCCATCCTGGTGCGCGCGCCAGCGCACGCCTGGTGGCTGATCGCTATGTTTGGCCTGGAATAAGAAAAGACTGTAGCAGGTGGGCTCGCTGCTGTACATCTTGTCAGCGCACTAAGGTGTCACGGCACATATCGTCGCCTTTAGGAAATTTTTCTGAGCCATCCGGGCGATTTCGGCACGTCCACCTGGACATAGTCGGCCCGCTGCCCATATCCAACGGATTTAGTTATTGCTTAACAGCTATCGACCGGTTCTCGCGCTGGCCAGAAGCCTGGCCAATGACCACCATCACTGCCGAAGAAGTAGCAGATAAATTCTTACACGGCTGGATCTCCCGCTACGGTGTACCAAGTAATGTGACCTCAGATCAAGGTCGCCAGTTCGAATCTGCACTTTTTCGAGGCCTCATGAATGTATGTGCCACCCAAAGAATCAGAACCACAAGCTACCATCCACAAGCTAATGGGATGGTCGAGCGACTACACAGACAATTGAAGGCAGCTCTTATGTGCCACGCTGACACTTGGTACAAGGCTCTGCCTCTGGTACTTCTGGGCATTCGAACGGCACTAAAAGAGGACCTTGGTTGCTCCACAGCAGAATTGCTATACGGCGAACCCTTGAGATTACCAGGAGAGCTGGTACTGGAAGCAAATATGCCAGGATATGACAACAGCCCAAGCGATTTTGTGGCTCAGCTTAAAACTAAAATGGCTGCTCTTCGGCCCACTCCTGCTTCGCGACACTCGAGGCAGTCGACATTTATTTTCAAAGACCTGGCAACCGCTACGCACGCTTTTCTTCGAGATGATACAGTCCGGCGGCCGCTTCAACCACCATACACTGGACCATACAAAATATTGGGACGATCCTCCAAAACCCTTACCCTAGAGGTAAGCGGAAAGAAACACGAAGTGAGCATTGACCGCACCAAACCTGCTCACCTGGAAGTTGAATCATGCGAGACGGCAAACATGGCTGATAACCCTGTTCCATCCTTTTCACCCACTACCATTACAACAAATGCACCCGTGTCATCTTCTAGGGACCAACTTCCCAATTCGGTGACCGCACCTCCACAAGCATCATCCTTGCCACCCTTCACTACCCGGGCAGGACGTAAAGTTAGATTTAGACAGGTTCTTGACCTGTAACACCTTTGACTCTCCGTGGGGGGGTGATGTGGCGGTTGCCACCTGACCTGTTGTCATTTGATTGTCGGCCTAATTCGCTAGAGTCCATAATTGTAAACTAGAATTAATTATCTATGGTACCTATATAGTCTATGGGATTTTGTTGATTGGATTGATGGAGAGAACTGCTACCTCATGTTCATCTCATGTTATAATTATATTAGACATTAAAATAACCATTGTCAGTTAACTGAGTGTTTGTCTTCCACCTGGATCCTCGCCTGGCGCTAGGCGCCATAAGGGCATACAATGCACAGTAAATTTCTAACATTTTGTTATGTAAACCAGCTTATTTTTGTGGAGCCTGGTATACCCTGACTTTACACCGTTTTAACGAGGAAATTAGAAAAGTTTTCTAATATTTGCTAGGTTTGTGAGATATTTTCATGCATAATTGTGTAAATTGTGTTGCGATACCGGGTTTTTATTCTATAAAATGTAAACGTATCATTCTCCTCCGTAGCTTTAGCCAAAAGTATTTTGCAAATGTCCTATAAGTATAGGATTATTTAACGAGGAAAATACTCGTAGTAAAATTTGCTAGGTTTGTGATATATCTACTTATACTTTGTATGGGTAAATTGTGTTGCGATACCAAATTTTTATTCTATAAGACGTAAAGTATTATTCTTTCCAGTGTTTGCAAATGTTTAATCTAGGATTAGTACGTAGTACCTATTCCGATTCGCGGTATGAGGTCATGCAAAGTAAATTTATTACGTCTTGTTATGTATGACCTACTTTACACCGATTTTAACGAGGAAAATACTCGTAGTAAAAACTTTCCAATATTTGCTAGGTACGTGATAACTTCCTACTGGCTGTTACCCGCGGCTTTGCCCGCGTACTCATAATAACTATCCTATGTGTTAATCCATGTTACCTTCTATATGTGTGCCAATGTCGTTTTAAAAAAACAAACAAACATACAAACTTTCGCATTTATAATATAAGTAGTATACTTTGTATAAATTGTGTTGCGATACCGGGATTTTATTTTATAAAAAGTAAAAGACTTTTTTCTTCGTAGCCTTTTTTTTTCAATTTACCACGAACCGCGTTCTACTAGCACCGTGGCAAGGAATATTCCCTCGGCGTGTCAGTGTCGACTGCTGCTCGCAGGAGCGTGGCGTCTGGCAACCCGCAGCGTTAAATTGCCAGCCTCCCTCGAGAAGACGTCGGTCGCGAGCGGGATCCTGGGGACTTGGCTTGGGCGTGATCTTGGGGACTTGCCTCGCGCTCTAAGAAACTTATATTAGTTATATGACACATATTGAGGTCAATTCGGGATTTAAATTTTCCTTACTTGCCTTAAATTAGTGCTGTCACTTTCCGTCAAATAAGTTTAGAAAAGGATAGAAGATATCTAAGTCCTGTCATTTTTAAAAACGTCAAGGGTTTTTTCGCTTTTCCTAGTCAATTTAGTCGCCATTGTTTTGATTGTCGCCTTATTTTGACAGATAACACGTATTTTGCATGAAATTATAAGACATGACACGACTAAAATATCTCCTATCCTTTTCTAAACCTATTTAATGGAAAATGACAGCACTAATTTAAGGCAAGTAAGGAGAATGTACATCCCAAATTGTGGCCATTACTTACCAATAATAGAAAACACGGCATCATTTGAACCCGGAGACTTATTGGAGCAGTTAAAAAACAAGTGACGACGCAAATTTTTCGTGGTACTTAGATATTTTTGAAAACTTGCAAAATTTTCAAGCGCGGGCAAGTTTGCAAGTTTTCAAAAGTTGTATACCTAACACGGGAAGTGAAGTTAAAATTTGGTATTCTACATAGATATTGCTAGCAACTTGAAATGTATTGAGACTTTTGATTTCTTTTATTGTATAATGTCTGATAAAAATTAATGTTTCTTTGACAAGGGTTGTGTCCACTAACCTAACCACCTAGACCACTGCGCCGGACGCAACGTACAACATTTTATCATAGTTTTCTCCATGTAATTAGTCAGTATCATGTAAATAGTTATCCGGAATAAGTGTGTATGAAATGCAGAATCCTTGCTGTCTTCTTATCAAACATGACTCGACTCTCGGGCGTTGGATGCCAACAATGGTGTTCCTCCTTATCATAGCGAAGCACTTCCTAATAATAATAACAATAATAATGATTTATTTGCTTTTAAACAAGATTTGTAAGTATCCGAATGACCCTCAAATGTTTGTCAGACGTGGCGTAAATGTCCGTTTTTTGCGCCCGTTTACGCTCTGTCTACCTCGCAAGGGATAAAGGCGTGATATATGTAAGTATTACAATACATTTTTAAAAAGTTCAAATAGTATGCAAAAATTTCAAAAAAATATGAAACACATCACAAAAAAGTATAAAATCTTTGAAAATCTTGACTTCAATTTGAAACAAATGTCGTTTACAGATGGTGGTGGCGTAAAGTTACGTGCAGTGTGATTAACCTGGCCAGCCTCGAGGAAGTGCCTTTATTTTCATTTTTTTATCCCACCCGAGCCGGTTTTCTAGGACAATACAAAATTATTATTAAAAAAAAGAAAATTATTTATAAGTAGGTAGTTTGGTTTCTTTTGCACTCACACTGCTGTATTATTTTCATAAATAAAAAATTTCATTCAATTTTTATTTATTACGTACTGATATTAAATTGTAAAAATTTTGATAACCGTGCATACCGTTGGAATTAAGCGGTCTTTGCAATTCCGTGCGCATATTATTGTTGGAATCAAAAAGCGGCGCGGCGTACGCGAAACAATTTCCCCGTACGAAAGAAAAACAAATGACATCACATGCCACCGAATTCCAGTCGGCGCCCACTGAATCGTTCATAGTAATCTTTTCCTATTTGTAAGCAAATCAGTCACGCAGGGAACGTGCTGAAGCTTGACGTTTAAGCCTTATGGTTACCGCCCACACAACGTAACGTGAAGGGAACGACAACGTCTTACTGCGAAATGCCGGAATTTTGGGAAAAAAAATTACTTACTTGTTCATTCCAAAACTACTGGAATTTACTGGATTGATTTTGGTGAAATCGTTTTGGAATCAAGTTAAACAAATCCAAAAACAGGCTATGTGCGAGTCGGACTTGCCCATGAAAGGTATCGTAACATGCACATCAAGCCCTTTTATATGACACCCCACTTGAAATACTGGCCAAAAATTTTTGATTTTAGTCTTTTGCGGCTCCCTAAAAATCCGTATTGTTTAATCATATTTTTTTAGTTTTTCCTAAAAGTGTATGCTAAGCGTTTTTTATAAGCATAATCAGCCGTTGTAGGTGTTTTCTTTTCAATAATAAGATACGTTACATGTGCAATAACCATTAGGCAACAGTTCGGGAAATAAATCTTCCTCCAAAATGTGACGTTCATATTTCATCGAGCGGGAAATCTACACGACGGAATGTAATTACGATACGATAGGATAACCTCTGCCAGCAACGTCCTTCGTCTTGACCTAAATAAAGATGCTCTTCAATCGGTTTTGGTGTTATCTTTTCATTTTCAGATGGCGAAAGAAGCAACTTATTAGACGAGCAAGCACTTCTATTTAAAGAGAATAATTAAGAAAATGACCTAAAATGCTTTGCTTTGAGATACTACGAAGGTAAACCTTATTAAATTAGCAACTTGACTGAAAAAGTGGACGATCTAAAAATTACATTGGGTACTCTTACTACTTAATAAACGTGTTTTCATAACGAAACAGGCTCAGTGCTAATTTAATGCTATCCACCTAACGTGACGAAAAATTCAAATGAGTATTCTCCAGGTTGCTTCCATTACGGCCTGCGGCGGCGCATACTATGTAATTTAAAACAAGGAAACGCCATTAAAAGCATACCTTTGCATAACGTGTAAACCACTTGCAAATTTATTCAGGACACTCATTCGCCACTCGTCAAATAATATTGTACGTACCAACGTTTTCATTTATACGTACTTGTTCAATTTTCGACCGTGTTTCCAGGCGTCAGAGTTAGTTTTGAGTAGTTTTCTTTGGGAAAATATTTCAATTTGAGTATTATTCTAGCAATTTGCATTGCAGTGGCCGTTGTTGTGAGGCAATGCCGCTCGGGCACAGAATAAGATGTTGTAGAGCGGCTATTAAATTCAGCCTTCCCGAAAGAGGAACGAAACGACGAAATGCATTTCACGGCGCTACGGATTCCAGCAGGCGGGCATGGCCTGAAACTATACAAGGCGAGACTTTTACTTAACAATTGGTATAATTGTTGCCACTTTCAGCCAATTTTTGATTCTACCTTGTTATTGTTAAGTATTTACCCATGTAAGTAGGCACTAATGATTTTGTTTGGTAGGTAAAAGCGATTTGGTGTAGAGTGGTAAATATCACGTATACAGAGCACATAATTGTCATTTCACAGAAGGTGCCTGGTGCCCACGTCAATATAAAGTCCGCGTCATGTCTCGATGCAAAAAAATTACTACCTACCTGATAATGAATGAGTGACTTACTGATATAACTGTATGCACTAGCGTCGTCCGTGAGATCTCTTTAGTGCCGTGGACTCAAAAGGTATCCTGCCCAACCTTCGAGCTTGCTGTGTGCCTGAATAAGTGAATATACCAACCGAGTCTTTTCGAATAATTTAATTAGTTTCCTTTTCATACTTTGTTTAAAAGAATATTACTCTTCATTCATTATCTCTAGAAATAGCATTTTCACTTCTCGGTATAATGTTCTTAATGGACTCTACCTACCCGTTGTTTCCAGGATCTACCTACAGACAACTAACTTATTATTATACTACCTACATTAATGTTTACGTTTTGTAGAAAATAAACTTAGACCGTCTATTTTGTGCCCCGAGGCTAGGTATCCCTGTGTCCTGTGGATTTGGAATAATCACGTATTTTGCATTACGCTACCACTAGCGCAGTAGCAGTATATTATTCGTAAATAAACATTTCCTCAGGCTTAGCCGAGATATTTTGCACACAACTCCGGCTTTACCTCGTACTCGCTAATACGAAAAATTTGCATTGGGAAACTTTTAGTCCTAATCCATATCATCCACATAAATGCTACCTACTTACCTATATTTATTATAATAATAGGGAAGTTTCTTCGTTTGTTCTTCTAACCCGTTGCAAGGGAGCGATTTTATGCTACGATTTTTTCCGTGTAGGTAGTTAGTTGAGAGCCTGGCTCCACATAGGCTAGTTTTTACCGCGGGAAACATCTCATTCCCGGCATAGGTAGGTACTCCTTTTATTTTGCATTTTTATTTTAAATATTTGGAATTTGAAATAAAATTCTTATTTGGAAATAGTTATGATAAATATTTGTAATTTGTAAAGTTGTTCAGTTTCATGGTCAGATCATGCTTGCAAAGTTTTCGGTACACCCTTACACCCCGTATTGTCAATTGTTTTCATCGTCGCCTGATTTTGACAGATAACGCGTATTTTGTGTCCAATTATAAGATTTGACTTTTTAAAACACTTCCCGTGTTAGGTATACAATTTTTGAAAACTTGCAAAATTTTCAAGCGCGGGCAGGGATTTGAACCTGCGACTTTCGCATAAGTAGCGACGCCTCTTCCATCTGGGCTACCGCAGCTCAATCCTTGCCCGCCAATTTTGCAAGTGTATTTTAATGCGTGGCACGGCTTCATCTACCGGGTTAGTTTTGCAACTAATACCCGGCGTCTAATTCTATCTTTAGGTACAGATTGAATGTAGTCTAAGCGATGAAAACCCGCGATAAATTGAATACCAAATTTTAAAACACTTATCCCGTGTTAGGTATACCTACAATTTTTGAAAAATTGCAAAATTTTCAAGCGTGGGCAGGATTTGAACCTGCGACTTTCGCATTACTAGTGGCGACGCCTCTTCCATCTGGGCTACCGCATCGGGTTTTCATCGCTTAGACTACATTCAATCTGTAAAGATAGAATTAGTCGCCGGGTATAAGTTACAAAACTAACCTGGTAGATGAAGCCGTGCCAAGCGTTACTGGCATTAAAATACCTACACTTGCAAAATTGGCGGGCAAGGAATGAGCTGCGGTGGCCCAGATGGAAGAGGCGTCGCCACTAGTAATGCGAAAGTCGCAGGTTCAAATCCTGCCCGCGCTTGAAAATTTTTGCATGTTTAAAAAAATATTACATTAGAAATCTTCTATCATTCTCTAAATCTTTGTGACGGAAAGCGATAGCGCAAATTTATGGCGACTATTGGCGACTAAATTTAAACAACCATAACAGTCCACTCCTGCCTACCGGGACAGTCGACTAAATTGACTAGAAATGCGGTAATATTAAACATGATAGGACTTAGATATCTCTTATTTTTTTGCCTAAATCGATTTCACAGCAAGCTTATGATAATAATTTTATTTCCCCAATTGAGAGGCAGTGTATGCCGAAATCGGGCACAAACGGCAAGGTAGTGTGTACCTAATAGACCCACAAGAAAACTGTTTTTACGGATTACTTTACTCGTACCTTCGAGCAACCTTCGAGCAACACGGTCTTCCTTCTCGTTCGGACGGAAGGCCGTCGTTGCTTGAAGACTCGTACCATAAGAATAGATAATCGTACCATAAAGTAAGTACTGGCGGCGGCTCGTACTTTGAAGCGAATAGGGTTGTTTGTATGTAGATATTTCGATTCTTTACTTTGAAATAGAATAAACTGTTATTTATTTATTTTATTTCAATTTATTTTAACGTGATATTTAGGTACCTAGCAATAAAACGAAACGAATCCAAACGCAAAATGACATTGACGTTTGCGTAGTGAAGAAACAGCTGATTCCAGTTCCAATTTTTAAGAACAAAATTGTGTAGCGTTATTAATATTTATTTCTTTGAATTTAGTATTGTTGCTTCACTGTTCTTAATTTTACGGTAATTAGCACATAAATGGTTCAAACACGCCAACTCTTAGTCGCAACCAATCGTGTTTTACGTAGCCCAGGTGAGGTTATAAATGTTTTGATAATTTATGTATACTTTTTCCTACGACACATTAATTATTTATTTGCATAAATAAACATGGTATATTATGATGTTCTAGATTATTGTTTATGAATTCTTTGTTGCATTACACAAATATATCAATTTCATTTATTATACTTACTTCACTGTTTAGGAATCGTAAACATAAGAAACATGGCTTCTAAGCCCGGTGTCGTGGAGTCGACGATACGGCAGAAGTTGCAAGACGCTTTGGGCACAAAATACTTGGATATCATCAACGAATCATACATGCACAACGTCCCGAAAGGCGCTGAGACACACTTCAAGGTTGTTGTTGTATCAGATCAGTTTGAAGGTCTTCCATTAATTAAGGTATTTTTCTTTCTGATCTTCTTTATTATTATCACCATTCAATGTGAGTGAAACTAACCACATTGGCACTCATTGCTAGGCGAAACTAGTAAGATATTGACGATCATGAACTGAAGTGGGTACTGTGTGGGTATTAGTTATAAGTGCTCTGGGAGGGAATTATTTCCGTCTTTTGCAAAGAGACTGAATAACATAGCACTATTAATTTTTCAGAGACACAGATTAGTCAACAATGTGTTAGCAGAAGAACTCAAAACATCAGTGCATGCTTTGTCCATAATAGCAAAAACACCGGAACAGTGGGAAGCCAGTGAGAAGATTGTGGAAAGTAGCCCTACATGTCGAGGGGGTTTTGGAAAATAGTTTGATATATTTAGTTAGTAATTCTGTATTTCAATTATTTATAGAGGTTGATTATTTAATCACATTGAAGAGTGAACTCAAGAATATAAACAAAGAATTCTTTAAAAAGTTTGAAGTGGATAAACATAATGAGAATGAGTTCAATAATTTATATCTATAACATTGTTTTAATTTGTTTTAAATGCCCTCAATTTGGGATACAAAATCGCATAACTTACCTTAAATTAGTGCTGTCACTTTCCATCAAATAGGTTTAAAAAGGCTAGGAGATATCTAAGTCCTGTCATGTTTAAAAATTGACAATGGGTTCTTTGTAATTTCTAGTCATTTCGCGCCATTGTTTTCATCGTCGCCTTATTTTGTCAGATATCACGTATTTGCGTTAAATTATGTCTCCTATCCTTTTCTAAACCTATTAGTCAGAAAGTGACAACACTAATTTAAGGAAAGTTATGAGAAAGTATATCCGGAATTGATGCCAATGTTAATACTTAAAAATTATAAATAAAAAGTTAATTATTAAAGTAATAAAAACATTTTATTCTGCTCTTAGTAGAAATACTGCATAATCTAAAGCTTATTTATGATCTAAAACAGATACAGACACACATAATTCACACCACATTACACCATGAATAGATTAAATTGATATAATTTTGAAAAAAGATTCACTGTTACAACATGAGATTATTATTGATTTTTACTATAATTTATTCATAGATCTTTACATTATTATTTATTAATATAGTGGACAAGCTGTTGTTATATAAACATACATACACAGTCCACATTTATTTCTTTAGTAGTTTTGTACATTCTTGGGAGTAACAGCTATTTAAATAATTTGCAATCAGGACCAAGGCACTGTGACTTCTCTAATACTCATCATTGTATATCACCAGTTATGAACTCTTGATCTAAAGGTATGCTACACAACTGAGCAAAATGTCATTTTCGCAAAAAGCATGTCTTTCTGTTGAGAGTATTTTTGCTATTGAGAGAAGTTTTCAGTCCATTGAGTTAACAATAATAGTGCGTTTGTCTTTCCAAGAATCTATAGAATCTTCTACACGTCGTCGCTTTAAGACAAGCACTAAGAGGTAGTTTAATTTCCACAGACTGCCATTAGTTGCTTGAAACTTTTGACCTGTGCCATGTATTATCATTGTACAGGTACAGGTCCACAATTACAGGCGAAAATCTGCCTGTAGCACACTTGTAGTTACAATTTACAGGTTACAGGCGTTTTATGAAGACACTTGTATAGCTACCATAGTAAGTACCGCTCCAAAATCTCGACTACAGGTAAATTTTACAAGTCGATGTACAACACTATCGATTCATTCATTTCATTCACTCAAATTCAACGTCAATGCTATAGCACAGATAAAATAATGTAAAATTATGTATACACTTTGCTAAATATATAAGACATTACACTGAAAATTATTATTTTAATAAAAAGGAAATTACAAAAATGAAATCAACAATATTTCTAATTAAAATCATATTATTGATAGAGTACGTCAAAATAGTACTGTTGTGAATTAATAATAATAATCCACAATTGACGATAAAGTTTTGCTTTATTTGAGGCCTCGAGCAAAATAATTTGGCAAGGAACGCATTTTGAGTACTTTTGAACATATTGAATAGACTTTTATGCAGAAATCTTGCACTTGTAAAATAATTACCTAGGTCAGACGACCTGTAAAATTATTCACAAGTTGTAAGTTTTTACAGTTGTAGTTTACAAGTCTTTTGATGAACACCTGTAAAAACTTGCTCGATTGTGTTTTTAAAAGCAAAATCTACTTTATGGTTTGTCGATGGAAATCTACAGGTGCCTGTAGCTGTGACTTGTAAAATTGTAGACCTGTAGCTTCAAAAAACGCCTGTAGTTGTAATTTTCATCAATGTTGCTATTTAAATATTAATTTTGGCGCGATGTTGCCACTTTTTCGCCTGTAGAATTGTAGTTGTTCAATGATAGCACAGGCCACTGGATGTTTAATTTGGAAACAATATAACACAATCAATATAATAATCTTATTATGCACTTCACATAGTTTATAGTCCAGTCACATGGTGTAAACATCATTCACTCTGCACCAATCGAACACACACAGGGTTCAACGGTGCGGCTAGTATCAGAGGTTGAAGTTATCGAGTCGCAGTTTGCCCTCATTCTCCGTCAAATAGAGGAGGTCCGCCATTGTTTGTTCGCATATCGCTTCTTCTGCTTTTTCCGACATCTGTAATGAAAGTAAAAACAGAATTCTTAGAAAATGTAAGTAGGTAGTCAATTAAAAACATGCTTTTACCATGAGGATAGCGGTTTGAATTATATTATCTTTGTCACCAGTTAAAGATGTGAGATTTATGTCACTGGTAGAAGATGTGAGTTTTATTGACACATTACCAAGATTGCAAAGGTTGTTATTTTAAAGGCGAGACTTAAAGTACTCTATTGACATATTTATTATGAACTAGCAGCCCGCCCAGCGGTTTCACCCGCCGCTAACAATTTCCCCCCGGGAATAAGACAGTTTAATATACTTAACCTATGTTCATCAGGGATAATGTAGGATTCTAAAAACCTTGACTTCAATTTGAAACAAATATCGTTTTCAGATGGTGGTGGCGTAAAGTTTCATGCCGTGAGATTAACCTGGCCAGCCTCATGGCAGTGCCTTTATTTTTATTTTTTTTAATCCGCCCGAGCCAGTTTTCTATTAGGTAATTAAAAAATTGTAATTAAAAAAAGAAACTTGTGTGATACAAATTTCTTTTTTTAGAATGATGGTTCATGGCGTCAATAAGTGATAATACTATCCTACATTGAATAAAGAATTTCAATTTCAATTAACGGTAAAAGAATTTTTTAAATCGGTCCAGTAGTTTCGGAGCCTATTCAATTCAAACAAACAAACAAACAAACAATAAATAAAATCCTGTTTCTAATATTAGTGTAGATTAAATAATTATTATTTTAGTGTGATGCCGGCTTAGAATAGCATCACCCGATTTCTTTCCCGTGGGAGTCGTAGGAGGCGACTAAAGGACTTGAGGGTGTGTATTGCAAATTTAGGCGATGGGCTGCCAACCTGTCACTATGGCGATACACAATTTTCCGAATGACCCTCAAACATATGTCAGACGTGGCGTAAATGTCCGTTTTTACGGCCGTTTACGCTCTGCCTACCCCTCAAAGGTTAATAGGCGTGATATGTGTATGTATGTATTATTTTAATGTAGATTTTTTTAATGCATTACTTATTTAATGTTTTTTGTCGTCTTTTTTTATACCGAGTAAGGGACAGCTTCGAATACTGGTAGGGTGCTTGAAACATAAAACTGGACAACTTTCCCCTAAAAACGCCAAAAAAATTACCTTCCATACAAAATCACAATCAGCTGACTGCATTCACTATGGGAAGTCAGTTTATTTACGTTTCCTGAAAAATGTTCCTAGGGGATAGTTGTTCAGTTTCATATACATACATACATACATAAATCACGCCTATATCCCTTACGGGGTAGTCTGCATGTACCCTATTAGTATTCTGAGGGCTATCCCTGACACCCTTTAATACAGTGTGTGTGTGTGTACGAATAATGTGGCGTAGTTGGTACATTTTTAAATGAAAAAGTAGTTATTGTGGCATAACTGTAATAGTTAGACATATGGTATCGCGGACATTATTATAGATATTGATGTCCTCTATAAAACTGTAGTACATCACTTTGCTCTATTGTCAATAATATCCACAGCGTACGCAATATAAGATATTTTTTTGGTAAATTTTTCACACGTTGGGTTACATTATCGAAATTTTCACGCGGATCCCTATTTTTTTCTCGTATAAAATATAGCCTATGTTCATCAGGAATAATGAAGGTTTCTAATGGTGAAAGAATTTTTTAAATCGGGCCAGTAGTTTCGGAGCCTATTCGATGCAAACAAACAAACAAACAAACAAACAAACAATCAAATCTTTCCTCTTTATAATATTATTATTATTATTATTATGAATCAATTGAGACAAAGTACGCTATTGACATTATTTCTATCGGTGATTTTTTTGGTGGATAATTAACAAAATGAGTAAGACCTGTGTGGTTCACTAGAAGGGGTACTTGGCTGAAAGGAAAAACATTCTAAACTGGAAGTAGACACGGGTAGCATTAACATACCTACTTTCAATTTTGTTTTTTTGAAAACTTGCAAAATTTTCAAGCATTGGCTGGATTTGAACCTGCGACTTTTGCCATTACTAGTGGCGACGCCTCTTCCATCTGGGCTACCGCAGCTCGTCTTCTGCCCGCCAATTTTGTAAGTGTATCATAATGCCAGTAATGCGTGGCACGGCTCCATCTACCGGGTTACTTTTGCAACTAATACCCGGCGACTAATTACATAATGGCACAAGTCGCAGGTTCAATCCTGCCCGCGCTTGAAAATTTTGCAAGTTTTCAAAAACTGTATACCTAACACGGGAAGTGTTTTAAAATTTGGTATTCACAATATTTATACTGACCGGTCTATAGTTACACTCTGTGTTGGGCGGGTACTTGAAGTTAGGTCCGAAGTTGACGCTCACAGTCGCGTTCTTGTGCAGCGATACGGACGGGTAGTAACAGCCCTGACAGAGAAAAAGTTTCATTAATATAGTTTATATAAATAAAAATAACTGTTTGAAACCTTGAGAGGGGAACAAGGGCTGCGGAGCATACAATAACAAAGAACTACAACGCCGCCGTTCTTGAAGAAATATATCTTGCTGTTTTCTAGAGGTTTCAAGCGGTTCGTGGGCCCCTTTTCTAGAGGTTTTCAGCGGTTTTAGAGCCCCTTATAAGTAACCTTAGTACCTACCTGGTAGATGTCGACGAAAGCCTCGCCCTGGCACTCGCCGTTCTTAAAGAAGTATATCTTGCTATTTTCTAGAGGTTTCAAGCTGTTTATTGATTCCTGGATATTATCCTTGTCTTCGTAGTACAGGTGGCTCTTGAACTTCACTAGAGGCTGTAGACGAATAATGCGATATACAGTTTGTTAGATTATTGACTAAATGAACAATGTTAGCGCCCGCCGGTACTTCAATAGTTCAATTTCTTACTTTCATTCATGAAAATAATATAGCACTGTGAGTACATTATAAACCATTCTCTTCGGACAATCAGGTGGTTCAGCCTGCAACATCCAAACCAGACTCTGAACAAATTCACAAAGTGATAAATATCAACATTGTGAGTGCCCCACCGCGAATCGAACCAGGAACCTTAGTATCGCAAGCAGTCGCACTACCACTGCGCCACATCGGCCGTCAATAAGGGCAGTTGTGTACGCTTAACCTTTTCACCGCCACAGACGGGTATAGCCGACAACCCGCGACTTGCCGTCAGCGCCACGGTCGGGTACAGCCGACAAAACTTCGTCAAAGTTTATGTTCATAAACTAGCATTTCAAAACCGTATCTATCTTTTATTTTTCGCATATTGCATTTATTGTACCCTCTACTTTGATTTATGAACTTTTGCGCTTAGATATTTATTAGATTTGTAGTATAAATAAGAAAAATACTGATTACGTTTTGAAGCTGTCATAAGTACCATTCGCACACGCCATAGTCGGCCCCACACGACTGGAAGTGTTGTTCCTTACTAGTACAAATGTGAAATATCGATACATCTATAATATATTTTCGGAATATACTATGCCTAGATATTTGTCAAGTTTGTCATAACAATAACATTTTCTTATTATTTTAATGTATATTGAAAATATTCCCGACATCGATTTGTAGAAATACGCCAAGTATTAGACATTATTTTCTTTGTTTGATTGAGTATCGACAAACCGGTTTCGGCGACTCGTGCACAGCGATAATTGCTTGACCATTGTGAGTGCACTGTACGCCGTAGTCGGGTAAAGACGACACGCTCTGACGTCATTGCAATAGTGACTTAAAAATAGTGATGGGAAAATGAGTGCCGACGAGCTTAGTTTAGCAGAACTTCTACAGATTTTAGAAGGCGTAGAGGATGACGTTGATCTGTCGTTTGAACCTGGATTACTCGAAGAAGAAGATTTAGAGGTAAGTAAATACCTAATAATCATAAATAATAATAAATAAATTAGGAGCGTTTGGGAGGGTTTCATGTGAACTTAATTTAACGGGTCAAATTGTGATACAAGATTATTATTAGATAATAAGAGATAAGATAATTATTTATTTAATAAACTTAATTACAAAAAAATACACTTACATGAAATAATTCTGTGGCTTAACCATTTCCTAAACTAAGAATATGAATTCCTGTATCTCAGGCAAATGGGAAACCGACATAACTATTATTTTAAGATTTATTATATATTATATTCAATACTTTAACATTTTTTTTTCTATTCCTACCCGGTTTATTTGATAATTACTTCGGTTTGTTTCTATTTACTTTTTATAACGCCCTTCGTAAGGTATTGTACTTATATCAGCGGTTATTTATTAGCATTTCATAGTTACTTTAATGTTGTTACGGATGTTAATTTACAAACGAATAGGTACAATACTGTACACGGAGTAACACCTTGAGCCTTATCTTTGTCGGACAGAAATCATTGACATTTGTCTTTAATTTATTTACCAAAATGGGAAAGATTTTTTGAAATACATCAGACACGTAACCTCAATGAAGATTACATAAATAGTTTTAAACCAAGCATAATAGCAGCAAATGACAAACAAACTAGAAATATGCATTTCTTTTGTCTCTTGTGGTCAAAAACGAAATACCGCAACCTCATAGGATAAGAGCTGTTTGAACCCTATGCCGCCTGGAACAATTTATTGTTTTATGCGCACGTGTTTTATGGCCCTGTTTACTCAAAGTTGCAGTTTTTCCACGAAAGTAATTGGCACTCGTGCTTTTTTTTAGTTTGTGTTATGTTATGAGATATGTTTTTTGTCATTCCTTCAGTTTTTTTTTTGACGAGTACGGTCAAGTTAAAGTGCATACAAGATGATGTCCCGTCGCGAATATTTGAAATGGAAGAAAATAGCTGAAGCAGAAATAAAGGCGATGAAAAGTGAGTACAAAATACTGACCGAATTTATTATTTCAAATTATATGGCAACAAGTAAATTTATGGGCTTTAAAAATTATTATTATTAAGTACCTACTTACTTATTTACTGGACTTGACTATGTTAAATTTTAGTTTAGTAATTTAATAACAGAAAGTTGTCCTTATGTAAAATAGACATATATGCCGTCGCAGTTCTGTAGGGCATTTTAAGACATCTTATCTATGTACAAAATAAAAGTCAAATAATATACTTTATCTTAATTTCTTTGTTATTTTGTCTCGTATTGTTTCTTTATATTATTATTTTGTCCTTCCACATCAAAGGCATCAACATACGTGACTGAATATTTTCGTTTAAAAATCATTAGATTTAAATTACTTACACTAAACTTATACCTAATCAATTATTGTGTATTCCAGATAAGCAAAAAAGAAAAGAAGCTGCAGAAGCTCCTTTGCCTAGTTCTACGCAGAAACATGCTGATAACAGACGTATGTTATTTATTATACTTGTAATAATTTATTAGTTTAATTATTTATTTAGAGTAGACATGACATTTTTTTTTTCAGAATGCCAATTTGACAAAAGACAAACTATTTTGAACAAAACGAAAGAAATGTTAAAAGAAGTCCCCGACGAGAAGTTGGACCAGGTTAAGGACGAAGAATGCGACCATAAAAGAAGCTCAAACGAAATAGTTTTTAAGTACAAATTTGAATATAAGTTTTGATTATGCATGTTGATTTTAGTGAATTTTATATCATATATTTAGTATCGTTTCATATTATAGGTATATTTTTATGCAGTTGATATCTGTTAGGTATAATTTTGTATGTTACGATAGAAAAAGTGAGTGTGCATGTCGGCACTCCTAATTTCAAATTATGTATTCATAATTATATTTATTTAAGTTATACTTAGCAGATCAGTAGGTACTTGTATTTTGTTCGTTTTTATTGATCCAATTTCATTGTTATACATGATTCTATAACTTGTTTATTTTCGTTAATTAAAGATGTTGACACTAGTAATGTTTATTAAATATTTTATATTAAATCGTGTTCATTACTATTAAAAATCGTTTTTAATTAATATTCAACGTAAGTAAAATAAGAAAAAGGAATGAAAGAAAACAAATAGTCACAATAAAATATTAAAATAAATACCAGCATAAATCCTATGATGTTCTAATTTTTTTTATCGATATTCTATATTACATCCTTATTTGTCTTACGGGTTTGAAAATATAGAAATGCCACCGACGCCACAGTCGTCTATAACCGACAACGCGATATAGAGAGACGCGTAATAGAGATGCGCCAGTGCTGATCGAAAACTGAACTAAAAATAAACTTGTTGAATATGCCTAGTGTTGTTTACGAGGCCACCACTACTACTACTATCCTATATTATTATTTTGACCTATATGAAATCAGAACTGAAAAGTAGAGGGCAAAATAATGATTTTAGATTAATCAAAACTCGGTTTAAAAAGTGTAGATTTATTTTCGATATGAACTGTTGGACATCTCTATTTTATTGAGTATTTCTTTCCCAAGAAATTGGTGTGGCGCTGGTTGCAATTTTTTACTCGAATGGCTTGGCGGCGAAAAGGTTAAAGTATTTCCAGCAATATTTAGCTGTACTTAACCGGTCTTTGCCGGTTTGCCGTGTGATGCCGGCTTAGAATAGCATCACCCCATTTCTTGCCCGTGGGAGTCGTAAGAAGCGTCTAAGGGACTCGAGGGTGTGTATTGCAATTTTAGGCGATGGGCTGACAACCTGTCACTATGGCGATACACAATTTTCCGGATGACCCTCAAATATTTGTCAGACGTGAAGTAAATGACCATTTTTGGGGCCGTTCACGCTCTGCCTACCCTGCATGGGATAATATGTGTGATATGTGTATGTATGTATGTAATTACCCGGTCTTTGTAGGTGGTGGGCGTGTGTTTGGTGGTTTTGTTGTTGGGCAGCACGATGAGGAAGCCGAGCGTGTCTCCCTCGCCGTACCCGGGGCTGTAGTGCTTGCCGCGAGACTCGTGGAACCTGCATACAACACAACAATATTCGCGGCCTTACCACAAACAAGTTTAAGGCGAGTGCACCCGTGAACGACCTCGACAGTGGCGCGCCACTTCAAAAAAAAAAACTCTTTATACAAACAATCTATCAGAATATTCGATGCCTAAGAATTTGGTGTCATTCTTAAGTAAAATTAGTACCTGCAAACGCAATGAAATATTTGCTGTCATTAAAGTTATAGCAATTAATGCCAAAAGTGGCCGTTTTTATGTACTTTATTCTTGCAAACGCAAGTTCTAATTTTACTTAAGGATAATGCTTAAAAAAAACTTCGGCAACGGATATTCTGATAGTATAAATAAAAAACGTTTTTTTGTGAAGATGCGCCACTGTGGAGCTCGTTGACGGCTACACTCAGGGGCGTGCAGTCCATATAGGCACAAAAGCACTGCCTACCCTGATATTTTGATCCACACAAAATTATAAATATTTAATAAAATTATTATTTGAAGAACGATACCCATTCGTAAAAAGGAACGTCATTTTCAAAACTTTCGCGCCCCTAGTGAACTCGAACATTACCATTGTCAATCGAGCCTAGGCGCCTCGACCGCTGCCTGCTTTTATGAATGAAATAGACTATTACTACGTGTTCAAACCGGTTCAAACTAGTAGCGCTAACAGGGCCAAACATCATCCTCCAAAGGTGCTGCTTATTAAAAAAAAAACGACTGCATACACACGGCGAGTCCCTATACTGCATAACAGTGTTTTGCACAGCAAAATCATGGCCGACACAGCCTTGCATGCAGCATTGCATGTCCCAAGCCTGCACGACAGTGGCAATTGTGGCTTGATCGCTCGCTTCATTCGCTCCAGGGGGTCACAACTCTACCCTAACCTACTTTATTGAATCTGTGTCAAAAATGTTTAGTTTTAATGGGCTTCGCCCCCTAAAGCCCCTTGAAGACGATCCTGTTATACAAAACGTTGTCCGGCGCAATCGTGTTGTGCATAATCAACGTCGTGCAGTGATGGTTGGTCAAAAATCTAGTACCTAAACAAACGCAAAAACTATAGAAAAAAGCGCGCGGGTTGAGGTGTGGGAGGGGCGGTGCGTATAATCCGACCAATTTGTGACACCTTTCTTCTGAACTATTTGCATATTAATGAGGTGCAATTTTGCTTGATAGTATTTTACTTTAGAAGACATTGCAAATTCCTCCATTGTTGTTTACCCGTGTTGTTTATTTTAGGTTAGGTTTTTCAAGTAAAGCTTTAAAGTTTAATAGTGAAAATGTAGTTCGGTGGGTGTTCTGTGATAGAATAGAATGAAAAATTACAGAACTTCTATCATACCTTCTAATGTGCGCGATAAACAACTGTAATAAGATTTGTGTTGTGTGTTTACAAAAGTTAAAGTACTGTTTTCAATACCTAAGTTGATATTATGTGTGATAAAATGCAGATCAACAATTGGAAATTACGCAAATAAAAGGTAACAAATAGGTCATACTTGAAAATTTTATTTTGTCAGATTGTTGTGTGCAAACATTGAAAGAGATGAACAATCATCTTCGTGAATCGCACGCATTGGACCACCACCACCGGATAATACTGCGGTTCTTTACATCTTTGGTGACAGCCCCCGCACACATAGCATCTTGTGACAGCCGCAATTTGATGCGGTAACGTGTACTAATGATACCTATACAAATTTTGTATGGGATCTCGTAAACTATTTTCCCCTAAAAACCGGATACGACAAAACACTGAAAAATATGAGTTTCGTGTGAGAACCGCCTTTGTTTGTACTGCCTACCCAGTCGTGAAACCCTGTGCACGCCACTGGCTACACTACACTCGCCTTAAACATGTTTTCAACGCGTGTTTAAATAAAAAATCTTTAAAAAAAATACACTTTTGATAACCATTATCGTGGGGTTTCTTGGGGTGGTTGGGGTTTGTGGGGTAGATGGGATCGTAAAGTCTGTAGGGTCGTAGGGGTCTTAGGGGTCGTAGAGTCTGTGGGATGTGTGGGGTTTGTTGCGTTTGTGTGGGCTTAATGGGGTCGGGTCAGCAGAGTCGGCTCGTAGGGGTCTGTTGGTATAATTGGGTTGGTCGGCTAGTTACCTGGTCCCCTTGCGGCTGCGCCACGAGTACGCGAACTTGTCGTAGCCGAGCGGCGCCTGCAGGTTCGCGTAGCGGCGCCCCCAGCCCAGCCGCGTGGCGGCGCCCTCCGGCATTTCCTCCACTACGGCTTCCCAGTACCACATGCCGAGGGATACACCTGAAAAATAAATATGTGCTGGAAAAAGCTGCCGTGTGATGTTGGCTTGGAATAGCATCAACCCATTTCTTTCCCGTGGGTGCCGTAAGAGGCGACTAAGAGACTTTAGGGTGTGTATTGCAATTTAAGGCGATGACCTGACATGAGCGCCACTAGCTTAAAAATCGCCATGTTACAATTAGTAAGATTAGTAACTGCATATAACCAAGTGGTTTTAAGTCTTCAACCTACAGGTCGCGGGTTTGTTTTGCACTACACATACTCTTTAAAAACACTTTACAACTTTTGTTTACAAATAGATTCACAATTAAAACTTTTAGGTTTACTCCCGTCCAGTCGTGAATCGTGACTAATTTGGTGTATTTTTTTTTTGTTTTAGTGGTCATTCGATTGAAAATACGTACCCCTTGTCCCCCGTGACAGCGAGCCTGTCCTCCGATACCTTGAGTTGCGGTCGTGTGAAGCGAGCAGCAATATGTGTGACGTCACTTACCATGTGTGGCGCGGGCCATGCAGTACCCCTTGTCCCCCGTGACAGCGAGCCTGTCCTCCGATACCTTGAGTTGCGGTCGTGTAAAGCGAGCAGCACTATTAGTGACGTCACTCACCATGTGTGGCGCGGACCATGCAGTACCCCTTGTCCCCCGTGACAGCGAGCCTGTCCTCCGATACCTTGAGTTGCGGTCGTGTAAAACAAGCAACACTATTAGTGACGTCACTCACCATGAGTGACGCGGACCATGCAGTACCCCTTGTCCCCCGTGACAGCGAGCCTGTCCTCCGAGATCTTGAGTTGCGGTCGTGTAAAGCGAGCAGCACTATGTGTGACGTCTCTCACCATGTGCGGCGCGGACCATGCAGTACCCCTTGTCCCCCGTGACAGCGAGCCTGTCCTCCGATACCTTGAGTTGCGGTCGTGTAAAACAAGCAACACTATTAGTGACGTCACTCACCATGTGTGGCGCGGACCATGCAGTACCCCTTGTCCCCCGTGACGGCGAGCCTGTCCTCCGAGATCTTGAGTTCATAGTCACTCACCATGTGTGGCGCGGACCATGCAGTACCCCTTGTCCCCCGTGACGGCGAGCCTGTCCTCCGAGACCTTGAGTTCATAGTCACTCACCATGTGTGGCGCGGACCATGCAGTACCCCTTGTCCCCCGTGACGGCGAGCCTATCCTCCGAGACCTTGAGTTCATAGTCACTCACCATGTGTGGCGCGGACCATGCCGTACCCCTTGTCCCCCGTGACGGCGAGCCTGTCCTCCGAGACCTTGAGTTCATAGTCACTCACCATGTGTGGCGCGGACCATGCCGTACCCCTTGTCCCCCGTGACGGCGAGCCTGTCCTCCGAGACCTTGAGTTCATAGTCACTCACCATGAGTGGCGCGGACCATGCAGTACCTCTTGTCCCCCGTGACGGCGAGCCTGTCCTCCGAGATCTTGAGCTGCGGCGCGCGGTCGTGCAAAGCGAGCAGCTCTATGTGTGACGTTACTCACCATGTGTGGCGCGGACCATGCAGTACCCCTTGTCCCCCGTGACGGCAAGCCTGTCCTCCGAGATCTTGAGCTGCGGCGCCCGGTCGTGTAAAGCCAAGAGCACCATGCCGGGACATAGCGACCGGTACAGCCAGCCGGGGATCGGCTTGCCGCTCCATTCGTTGCTCTCGTCGAATTCCTGCAAATTAAACAGAATAATTCGGTCTTGGGTCATTAATAAAATACTAAAATCATATCTTTAAAACGATTCTCCAAAATTCATAACAGTAGAATTTAGTATTCAACGTTTTTCAAAACATAAAAAGTAAAATTTGTTAAACAGAAAAATAATTATGAAAGTGTTTAACACCATGCTAACTCGTGGCATATGACGTCATATTTCAATATTTTGATACAACTTAATCATCGTTTCAAAACTTTTTTAACTGTAGCTCATTTGACCCTCTCGGTGCAGGGTTACAAAAGCGTCACCCGTGTAGTGAACACGACTAAGGGATTTTATCCAGTGAATGAGCAGCGTTACATATGGCACGGTAACCTCTCCGACTAGTGCAGCCCAATGTCCAGCAGTTTGTTGTTGTAGCCAATGATTATGATAATGAAACAACATCACTGCATAGTTTAAAATAAACTTCCCGTGTCCGTGTCCCGTTGTATGTCTAGATCTTTAAAACTACGCAACGGATTTTGATGTGGGGTTTTTAAATAGATAAGGTGATTCAAGAGAAAGGTTGTTATGTATTATTTATGCCAGTACAAGGTCACATTCTCACGGGAAAACGGGTGCAAACGGGTGAAACCGCTGGGCGGGCCTCTAGCTGAATAGATACAAAAGTTGATAAGCTTTGCTTTAGAAACCTCAGGTATGTCGATATAATATATCTCACCTGTCTAAATGGCGCGTGAGGGTCAGGTTCTGCCAGAATATATCGGTAGCCATCCTTATTGAAGGGATGCTCGGTCGGGTACCCGTGTGAAGGCAACTTTAGTGCCCCGAGATCCGCCGTGCGCCCCTTCTTGCCAACAGGCGCCCCGGCTTCGGCAGTACCGCCCACCGGCAGCCGCCGCTTTCCTTGACGCCCCTTTAGATTGCCGCCCTGTTGTACTGTAAGAAAAAAAAACATACATAATAGACATATTGAAAAAAGCGTGTTATGTGGTTCACGTGGATAGCGTTCGCGGTTTGAACACATTTCCTGGCAAACATGAAACTTCATTCTTTCAATCTTCTAATAATTTGTTTATCTAGTTAAATTAATAAATTATCTTAATGTTCAGATTACAAATTCGACTAAAACAAGACCTGCCTTGTGTATTCTGCCTACAGAAATAACTTTCGTATTCAAACGCTTAAACATTACGACTTAGGATGGTCGTTTTTGTTATTTTAATTGTAGTAGGTACTTTCTCATATTTATTATGAAAATTTAAAGTAATGAGGCCATTTCCGCACCACCTGACAACTTGGACGCAGCGTTGAATCGCCGGTACGAAGGTTTGGAAAAGAGTACTTAGTTTATTTTTGAGTCATTTTGCAGTGTAGTTATCATAGTGTATGTAACTGCTTATAACTAGGCATAATATAGGGTATGGCAGAAAAAGCATGAAAGTAGAATAATGCGGTAGAAATGAGAGTGTCGAGAAGTATGATTGGAGAAATTGAGTGACATGATAAGGAATAGAGTGATAAGAAAACGTTGCGGTATAAAAGCAGACGTAGCGACTGGTATAGAAAAAAGAATGCGGAGATGATTTGGTCACGTTGAGATAATGAATGAACGAAGATTAACGAATCGCGAGTGTGGATGGGAACGTTTCAAGGGGAAGACCAAGACGAACGTACTTGGATCAGATCTGTGACGTTCTAGAGAAAAGTCAGGTCAAGAGTACCCTTAACCAAAGAGCATGTATGAAAAGCTTGATCCATGTTGAAGAAGCTAAATAGGTGTGTCAGGATCGTAGCAAGTGAAAAGATGTAGTCTCTGCCTACATCGTCTGGAAAGAGGCGTGATTATGTGTCTGTTATATGACAATTGCATAAACTGCTTGTGTATGCTTGAAGTTTATTTAGTGTAAAATCCTGATCTGTAAAATGTGTTTCTGGTGCGTGAAATAGCGTAAAATATTGAATCAATTTTAATTTTTAAGGAAGAGGTTATAGTTATAGAATGTATTTATTTTCTTTTATTTATTTAAAAACCTGTCCGAATCGAGGTTGCTATCCTAATAATAAGGATAATACACCAGCGTTAATGGGGTTGTTCGTCAACTCTGTGTCCCACACAACAGAAGAACAAAATTGCTTATATTATTATCATTGAATTAACATTTGCTATTTGACATAAATGGACACAATTTCATTATTTAAAATGTATTTGATGTCAGACACGGAATCGAACCCGCACTAGCCTTCACAATTTTCTCCAAATATTAGTACATGCTAGCTAGGTCAAGGCATAAGTTTAAGCAGCAGTCAAATGACCCATTTAAAAAGAAACCTTATCCGGTAAGTACGATATAACACAATTGAAAAACTTACGATCCATTTCAACGTTACGATACCATAGATTAAATCCGATGGGTTACAAAACCGAAATATTATTCGGTGTACACTGCGATAAGATAACAGCAGTACCAAGTCACATCATTGGCAGTCAACGTCAGCAGAATCGAAGTCTTCTGTAGACCCACGCGATTACATACATTTTACAGTAATGTAACTTTTCAACCAAATCCATGGATGTGATCAAAAACAAATCATTGTTTACAAAGCGAAGCCAATTGTTTAAAGATATGTAATGCCAATTTCAAATGTGAAATTCCAAAGCATCCTGCCTATTGTTATCATGGTTAACGCAGACGACAATTAACCAAAACATTAAAGCGAAAATGAAAATAAGAAACTAACTTGGCATAAGACACAACTCACCCGCCATAAAGTTCAAGGTAGCAGCGCGATTTAAATATAAAATCAATACTCAACAGAGACGAAATCACACACGCGAGTTATCGAGGAAACGTACACAGTGACACAAACGGTGTGTGTGTACGTGACGTGACGGTGTGTGCCGGTCGATGTGTTTACAAACACGAAGGCAGAACATTCAGAACAATGATGGAACGATGTCATTATTCAATAATGACTCCGTAGTCTAGTCCAGCGGTTTGTGTAGCGCAATGCACCCGCACTGTTTTTTCAAGACTCTTGGCAACGACACAAATCGGCTTAATAGTTTTTATCAGGGTATGTTACAACATTTTGGTATTATTGCCACTTGCTCTACATTTTAGTTATAGGTAACGTTTAATATCACACACGGACACAGTTTTGTTAAATATGGTAAAACTTTAATGAGTTTCATGTGGGTGGGTGTACCACTTTGTTTTTATTTTACAACGATATGATTTCCTACGGAGGTCAAGCAACGTTTGGCTGTTTGCAGACACTAGACCTATTTATTCTGTCAGTAGGTTAGGTTGTTAGGTACCCATCACTCCAAATACGAATTTATCACAACGATATAGAGCTTTATTTCTGAGAGGACGGATCATAAGCGCAATATGTATCTACATAGGTAATAGGTATTTATCAGACGAACAATCTTCAAGGTTGTAATAAAAAATGCAAGCAACACGACAGTACCTAGCTATTTTTAGATGAAGGAAATCGCACTTTATCTGATTAAAAAGTATAAATAAACGCGAAGGATATTAATAATTTTGATTTGAACTGATTATGCAAAATTTTAAAATAGTAAGAAGTCTACCCGTGGGTGTCGTAAAAAGCGACTAAGAGAAAAATTAATACATGGAATGGGCATCAGCGTTCCCTGTGAATGCAACATCTTGCACTGCGCTTACCAATCCGCTTGCCAAGCGTGGAGAGTTAGTAATTCCTCCCAATAGGGAGAAGCCTATAATCAGCAGTGGACTATTGTTGCTGTTCATGTACCTACCTACCTACGTATGTATGCAGATGAAAATAAGAAATTTTATAAATTATGTTAGCGCCCCCGGAACTTGAACCCGGGACCGTGGGTGAAAGTGAAAGTTTCATTGCATGGTTTGAATTCTTACTCTAATAAAATTGTGGACTAACCATAGTATTAATTACAATAACTAATACTAGATGTCGCTTGTACGTCGCTTCGAGACGAGTACCAAGACATTGAAAATTTGACAAGGGTCAGTCGGAGCGCCGGTAGCTCAGTTGGCAGAGCAATGGGATGGTACCGTACCCCACGGTCCCGGGTTCAAATCCCGGCGGGCGCTAACATTTTCTCAATTTCTTATTTTCATTTATGAAAATAAGCAAGACCCGTATCATTTTGCTTATTCTGTCCGTATGCCTTAATAACTTCGTTAGTTTTGCATTTAGTGTCCTGAAATTTGTATTAACGAAAATTTAAATTGTCGTAAGTAAATTTGAACAAGTGTAAGCATTCTCTTCGTACGCCACTCCCTTCCCCACGACGTGTGGAGATGGGTAACCGGGCTCAAAAACCTTAGATTGAGTCTCTCTTCACGCCTTTATATCAGGTTTTTACTGTATCAACTTTTGTCATGCCTCATTGGCAAAAGTCACATTCCGTTCTAAAAGAAACCTTTCCTTAGTTTTACAAGAACTATTCAACAATAGCCTATTCAAAAAGGTACTAGAAGAAATAATTATTGCCCCTGCTTACACTTGTGAGGGGAGGGTTCAAATTTATTTTCAACAATTTAAATTTGCGTCAATACAAATTTAATGACACTAAATGCAAAACTAACGAAGTTATTGAAATTGAGAACGAAAGTGAGATTGAAATGGATGAGATTGTGAAAGCGTTAAAAGTATGAAATCTGGTAAAGCTGCAGGGTATGATAGGGTGTCGGTCGAAATGCTGAAGGCTGGCGAAGGCGTTGTGGCTAGTCAGCTGTACCTCCTTTTTAACCTTTGTTGGAGAAGCGGTCGAGTGCCAACTGATTGGTGCAAGGCTGTAATAGTGCCATTATACAAAGGAAAAGGGTCACAGCTGGACTGCAAAAATTACCGCGGTATAAACCTCCTCAGTGTCGTCGGCAAACTGTATGCAAAGGTGTTGATTGAAAGAGTGATGAAAGAAACGGATGAGAAAGTATGGGATGCTCAGGCAGGATTTCGTAAGGGGATGGGATGTACGGATCAGGTCTTTTCCTTGCGTTGCATAGCTGAAAAATTCCTGGCCAAAAACCAGAAAGTCTATTGCGCGCTATGACAGAGTGGTGAGGAATGAATTGTGGTCGGCACTATCCATGCATGGGGTGAGCAGTATCTTGATACGAGCACTGATACTTATATAAGGATTCCAGTGCTTGTGTCAGGATAAACGGGGAGTACACTGAACTTTTTAACATCGAGAAAGGTGTTAGACAGGGATGTGTTGCGTCACCGTGGCTGTTTTCTTTCTTTTCTTTCTTTTCTTTCAATCTGTTCATGGATAGTTGTTTGGAAGATTTGAAAGAGAGTGAATGTGGTCTGAGAATGAATGGTTTACTCGTCAAATGTCTTCTCTATGCTGACGACCAAGTTATCCTTGCGTCGTCGGCTGAAGGGTTGCAGGAGATGGTAAATATTATGAATGAGGCTTTGAAAAAGAAAGGAATGAAAGTGAATGTAAGTAATATAACTTTTTAAGCACTCGCGATCACTTTCACTCATTTTAAGTATTAGACCGGGTCTATCGCGATAGTATTTAGGTAAATATTAGTAATTTATCTGTGTTGAAACGTCGGGACACAGGTAAATTACTAATATTTACCTAAATACTATCGCGATAGACCCGGTCTAATACTTAAAATGAGTGAATGTAAGTAAGGTGAAAGCAATGGTTTTTGAGAAAGAGGAAAATATGACAGAGTGTAAAATTATGATAGAAGAAGAGAGGGTGGAACAAGTGAAAGAGTTTGTGTATTTGGGCTCCATGTTCACATCAGGTGGAAAGTGTGAAAATGACATCGAAAGAAAGGTGAATGCCGGCAACATGGTGAATGGAGCGTTGCACACTTTTATGAACAGCCAGAAAGTTTCTGATAAGGCCCGTCTGGCTGTGCATAGAGGGGTGTTAGTTCCGACACTTATGTATGGGAGTGAAAGTTGGGTGTGGCAGAAAATGCATGAAAGTAGAATAAATGCAGTACAAATGAGAGCGTTAAGAAGTATGATTGACGTAAAATTGAGTGACAGGATAAGGAATAGCGTGATAAGGGAACGTTGTGGTATAAAAGAAGACGTAGTGACTGGTGTAGAAAAGGGTATGCTTAGGTGGTTTGGTCATGAAGAGAAGATGAATGAAAGAAGATTAACAAAACAGGTGTATTTGGCAGGCGCGGTCACAGGGGGGGGGTCATTGGGGTCATGACCCCCCCCCGAAACCTAATAAAAAAAAAGAAACTGCCCTGAACCGCCTTTCACCGGCTTCACCCAATTTTTCCGAGATTCAAGGAAAATAGCTCATCACATCACCTCACTCGTCACGTAACTTCACAGTCCTGGTATCCTATCTATTATCAATTTTACGTAAAAAGTCGAACTCGCTTCGCTCGCAATTCGTTTTGTATTGATGGGGCGCCTCTACTAATCTCCTTAAATAATGCTTGCACTACACCAGTCTAAACGTGAAAAGTCGGGCTCGCTTCGCTCGCAATAAGTGTTGTTTTGTTGTTGTGCTTCTTACACTCTCCCTTAGTGATGCTTGCACTACACCAGTTTAAACGTGAAAAGTCGGGCTCGCTTCGCTCGCAATAAGTGTTGTTTTGTTGTTGTGCTTCTTACACTCTCCCTTAGTGATGCTTGCACTACACCAGTTTAAACGTGAAAAGTCGGGCTCGCTTCGCTCGCAATGGAAGTTTTTCTGTTGTCAGTTCTGTTGATAGTTCTGAATGTCAAACCAGAGAGCGCTGTGTTAAACTGAAATTTTGACATTTCAAAATGGTAAATAGGTAGGTAGGTACTCAAAATGCCCTTAAGCCAAACCTTGGATCCGCGCCTGCCGAATCCCTTCCTACTATAAAAAAAAAATGAGTTTGGGTCAGCCGCCGGCCACGATGACCCCCCCCGAAACTGAGGGCTGTGACCGCGCCTGGTATTTGGCAAGTGTGGATGGGAACCTCGGAAGGGGAAGACCTCGACGAACGTACTTCGATCAAATCAGGGACGTGCTAAAGAAAGGTCAGGTCAAGAGTACCCTAAACCGACGAGCATGCATGAAGAGATTGATGAATGTAGAGGAGGTGAAAGAAATATGCCAGGATCGTAGTAAGTGGAAGGAAGTAGTCTGTGCCTACCCCTTCGGGAAAGAGGCGTGATTTATGTATGTATGTATGTAAATGCAAAACTAAGGGACTCGAGGGCGTGTATTGCAATATTAGGCGATGGGCTGACAACCTGTCACTATGGCGATACACAATTTTCCAAATAACCCTCAAATATTTGTCAGACGTGGCGTAAATGTCCGTTTTTGCGGCCGTTTGCGCTCTGCCTACCCCGCAAGGGATTGCAGGCGTGATATGTGTATGTATGTGTATGTAAATGCAAAACTAACGAAGTTATTAAAGCGGGACATACGGACAAACAGAGTTAGCAAAATGATACGGGTTTGTAGTTGACTGAGCAACTCTAAAACAGCTTTATTTCAACATTTCTAGAGTATGTGCTGAAAGAGAATAGGCGTGGTCGTGGCGTGGTCCCTCCGTAACGTTACAGCTGATGATGAGGCGAATAATACGGCGCCTTTTTTTCATATCTTTATTTACCTTTTAAAAAGAGGCTAAAAGAGCATTTTACATCATCATTATATTGTGAATTGAGGTATAATATATTAGCATGTACTACATAGGTACTTATTAGTATGTATTAGTTTATTTTTTTTAGTATATGTGTATTAGTATTAAATTCAATATTTTTGTATGTATATTATTAATATATTGTAAATTATTGAACTTTAATTTATTCTTTGTATCTGTTCCCATGTATTCCCATCTTTCACCCCCGCTAGGTTGGCTGGAAGAGATCTCTAAAAGAGATAAGCTCGCCTGTTGTTTTAATTTTAAGTTTCAACTGTATGTTTACTTGTTTCGTTTACAATAAAGGATATATATACCTTTTTGTACAGTCAAGCTCAGGCGGGAAGACAGTTTGGACTTTGGAACATTCTTATGCCGCAATTGTACGTAGAGGACTCTATTCACGGCATGTTTTAGCAAGTTTTGATACTGAAACTTCATTTTATTCAAGAGCTTAATTATATAATGCGATCACGATAAGTATCAGGAAAAAACTATTTCCGCCATCTTTAATCCTACCTCCACCATGATACTATTTCATGATATCATCAAATTAAAACAATGTCTTGATGCTTCTCCTGCTAGTCTCGAAACAATGTGTAGTGCCATCTAGTAGAAGCTATTACAATTTAAAAACTCTGGTCAGACTGGAACATAGATAGTACTGTGAGTGCAAAAATTTACATCTCATTAATTACATACCTGTAGCAACCCCCATTTCGGTGACTTTCAGCTGGCCCTGTTTTATCATGGCCTCGTAGTTGGGCTTGATCGCCGTGAGCTCCAGGTTGTGCAGCCCAAACATGGGGCCCTGAGATGAATCCTCCTCGTACGTGAACAGAACTTGAATGTCTTTAATCAGTGCACGCTGCACTGTGGCGTACCAAGATTGTGTGACCCTGCAAATAATTATTAAATCAATCTAGTTACTTGATAGGCGTTTCCCCTATTTTTTTACTTTTATTAGTAGAAAATAATTCCAACCTTGTGACTGCAAAATGACATATTTTCTGACAGTAGTAAAAAACAAATTTATCATAGACAAAAAATATGGGGATTACAATTTATTCATGAAGTTTCTAATGTCCACACCAAATAGTATTTTTTTTCATTTTGCATATAATTTTAGGTTTTCCATACATACATACATACATACATAAATCACGCCTATATCCCTTACGGGGTAGGCAGACCGTTAACGGCCGTGAAACGGATATTAACACCACATCTGACAAAAGCTTGAGGGTCAATCAGATAATTGTGAATCACTATAGTGACAGGTTGTCACCCTATCGCCTTAAATTGCAATACACATCTAACCCTCCAGTCCTTTAGTCGCCTCTTACGACACCCATGGGTAAGAAATGGGGTGATGCCATTCTAAGCCGGCATCACACGGCAACAAAGGTTTTCCAGCTTCACTGAAATAATAAAACACAGGCAGACAATTACCTTCTAGGCATAGTGGTCATAGCCTCCCAATATTGGTCAATATACGGAATGATTTCCCGATCCTTACTGTACAGCGGCTTATTGCTTCCATCTTTGATGCTCTCCTGCTTCAAGTTTGCAATTGCTGTCAGACACATTTGAGGAAATGCTGCAAATATAATTTTAATTGTTTCTTAATCAGTCAAATAATAAATAGATTAGTGTTTTATGTTGTGGTTAATTAGGATACTCTATATTTAAAGTTTTTTAGTGATTTCAACAAACAGTTCCTAAAGAATTAGAAAAGTTTCCTTAATATCTATAGGATACCATCAGCATCCTGACTCCATAGTCACATAGTCATAGTCCTTTAGTCTGGACTGTGGCGAGAACAAAAGTTTTAGAACCAATGATACCCAGGATCTTGGGTAGAAATGGGTGTAAACATTTCAATCTTGAATACCAAATTTTAAAACACTTTCTGTGTTAGGTATACAATTTTTGAAAACTTGCAAAATTTTCAAGCGCTGTCAGGATTTTTGAAGGTTTTAAAAATTGTATAACTAACATGAAAGGTGTTTTAAAATTCAGTATTCAATTTATAGCATGCTTTCATCTCTTTGACTACATTCAATCTATAAAGATAGTATTACTTGCCATGTATTTATTACTAACCCGGTGGATGGAGCTGTGCCACACAAAATTGGCATTAAGATACACTTGCAAAATTGGAGGGCAAGGAACAAGCTGCAGTAGTTCAGATGGAAGAGGTGTCACCACTAGTAATGGCGAACATTACAATCTTCTCCTTTTATTGTCATGTGGGACATGGAGTCAACAAAAACAATGTGATGAACTCTAGTGTTAGTTTACTAGCACCATTCACTTACATACTATTTTTAGGCCAAAATGTTACAACCATCAACGTGAGTGAAAAATCCTTAAGTTTGGCTGTTTATACAGTGTGTAAGGGACACTCCTACAAATACTCATAGAGTGCTTTCAGACCATGAAACTGAACTACTTCCAATAAAAAATATTTCAGGAAATGTCATAAAACAATTGTAAAGAAGAAGTAAATGCAGTCAGCTGATTGTGATTTTGTATAGGAGGTTGATTTTTTAATTGTCGTTTCCTGACATATATGTCTAGGGGAAAGTTGGTTAGTTTCATGGTCTTTGCACCCTATCAGTATTTGGAGGGCTGTCACTTACACCCCATATTCATTGACCTACATCTGTACTTACTGGCTTGATTTTTCTTGAAGGTTTCCAGACCTGTTGGCGAGCAATTCTTGCAAATAAACAAGTAGTTGGTCATAAATGGTACCAGTTTTCCAAGTTGGTACCCTATGCAAGACTCGTGAAACCAGCGACCACATGACGCGCAGAGAAGCTCTACTATGTTGAGATTCCGATCTTTCCCGCTGAAAAACAAAGGTTAGCAAACGAATAATGTTGTGTTGTTTCGTTCTAACATAAAATCGTTTAGACAGTAGTTGCACATACCAATAACATGAGCTCGTGGACTCGCCTGATGCTTTGTTTGTTTTCTTTTCGCC
The DNA here is from genome assembly GCA_027580185.1 of Tuta absoluta. Lineage (NCBI taxonomy): Eukaryota > Metazoa > Arthropoda > Insecta > Lepidoptera > Gelechiidae > Tuta > Tuta absoluta. The sequence goes on from JAQAHW010000004.1 coordinate 7,112,833, forward strand.
GTTATCAGCCGGCTTTTGAGATTCCGCTTGCGTACCCTGGCCATTGTTAGATACAAAATCTGTATCGGATGATTTCTTCGCACTATCACTAGACTGCGATGACATTTTGATTATTCGAGTGTTGGAAAGTTAGTAGTAAATACTTAACTCATAATTTGAAAGTGATTTCTAGATAAATAACTACAAATTCAGCAATAAAATACGCAAATACAAATGGAAAGAAGGGTAAATAAATTCGAGAGGTATGAGTACCTACTAAGATATTCTTCTCTCTGTCTGAAGACCAACTGATAGCTAAGAGTAAAAGAGAAAGAAAAAGAGCCTGCCTGACGTACGTCAGAACTTTATAATAGGGTTTCATTATTTTCGTTCAGAAATCCTTAATTCTTTTTTTTCTTGACTCACATTTTTTTAGGTTCAAGTTTATACTTCCTTGTCAGCTTGATTTTATCTGTATAGTTTCGAAACAAAACGCAACCTTTTTTTGACCGTTTGACATTTGATTTTGTTTTGTTTGTTTTTCTTTCGTTTTCCGTGTTGTGTTTTGGATTCCGCTATTCTTTTCTGATTCAATAGACTTTTGTTGAACCTCAAGATGGATTTTGCTGTGAATACTGAGAAGCATATTACTGAATATAAACTGAATCAAGAAAATACCCTCCTTGATATTGTGAAGGAGATATGCAGTGGTTCGAACAGCAAGTTGAATCCGAACCTGAAGGCTAAAGTGGGCAGGATCATAGCTGATTGTGATCTGAAGAGTCATTCCAGCTTACAAAGGGTCAGTACAGCGGATGAAAGTACCTCCACTGTCCTAGGTCAGTATCTGTTTACCATAGGTTATTTATGTTTTTCTGGTTAGGGGTTGATTCTGGACAGCCCAATAGCCACTTTCACCTGCTACGATTACTGCCTACTCCTAAAAACAGATGATTTTTTTGTTAGTCTAGTTTTGTCCCTTATTCTTTTTGTTTGGGACACGGAGTCAACAAACAACCCTATAAATTTAATTATTCAGGCTAATAAAAGTAATTACCTTTATTTGCCTGAATAAACAATAACATGAGAATCTGGGATGTATACCCTAACCGCAACTGTTCTGATCCTGTGCACTGTGGGTATTATCAATACTCTCATAATGATATTAAAATAATTATTGACATGTAATTATTTTTCAGGTTTCATGCATCAAACATCAAATGAGTTAACTTATGATGAACAAGCAGAACTAAACCAGGCTTTCATTGATAACATTGAAAAGAAACTGCCAACCTGTATAAATGAGTTAGAAAATCTCAAAAAAACCTCTGAGGCATATGCCAAGTGCCGTGAAGACCAACGAAAAGAACTTAAAGAAAGAGATGACCAGCTGGATATGTTAAGGGAGCAGGAGTCGGAGCAAATGGAACTGATGATGGAGTGGCTCAACCACCGAATTCAGGGCATCACCAAGTATGGGGATAACTCCACTGAGCTTTTGGGTTTGAAAGCAAAGATCTTGAATTTAAAATCCAAGTAAGTATATTTTCAAACATCAGTATTGAGGTATACATAAATTTCATGCAAGTTTTTTCAAATGGAAAATCATCTTGCAAAAATTATGAACTACTTCCCTATCCCATTTGTCATCAAAAGGATAAAAAATAATAAAGAAAATTTACAATTAACACATCATTATTCTATATGCATTTTATTACTATGTTTGACTTAATTTTCAGGATTCTGCATCTACAAATCCTGCAGAACATTTTCACAGAAACGAACCAGTCCATCAAAGCCTACAGCGAGATCCACAAGGACCTGAAAGACAGCATCAAAGAAACAGAAATCAGGATCAAAACTTATAGAGAAATTATTGACAATGACTTAGAATAAAAACTTAAAGGTAACTTTTTTTCTGTTTCTATTTGGATGAAAAGGGCAAAATATTTATTTTACATTAAATAGGTTTTTTAACTCAAGAATGTTATATTTAAATTATTGGACATCATTTTATTTTAATGTAGAAAACATCATGTAAACAAACTCTTAAAGGAATATAAGAATTTGAAAAAAGGTTTAGCTTAAGGGACTCGAGGGTTAGATGTGTATTGCAATTTTAGGCGATGGGCTGACAACCTGTCAGTATAGTGATACACAGTTATCTGATTGACCCTCAAACTTTTGTCAGACGTGGTGTTAATATCCGTTTTACGGCCGTTAACACTCTGCCTACCCCGTAAAGGATATAGGCGTGATTTATGTATGTATGTTTGTCTAGCTTTCAAGTACAAAGAGTATAAAGGCCAATGTCCATCAGCAAGGACAAAAGTGAATTAGTCAGCGTTGGATATTGTATTCAACTGACTAAAATTTTAGTATAATGTTTGTCATACCCATTTACCCATCTTTCTGTCTTTAACATTGTTTTTTTTTGTGCAGGACATAATTTTGTGCATCTGATATTTTTTTTTTGCATTTTAATGGATGTGTTAGTTAGATATGAAGTATAAATAATAAATTATTAATTAATTTTTAATTCCAAGGGTGTTATTTGAATTCGAAATGTATCCTTGTTGATGTCGCCAATTAAGTGCTTATTCAATTCACGTAATCTATACCTACCTAGAGACAGCCCTAGGAATGACTAGTATGAAACTTTTAACAAACTCTTTGCAATTAGACTTGATGATGTTTCAATATACACAATACACAAAATATGCGATACACAATTTTCCGCATGACACTCAAATATTTGACAGACGTGACGTAAATGTCCGTTTTTCGCGGCTGTTTGTGCTCTGCCTACCCCGCAAGGGATTCTAGGCGTGATATGTGTATGATGTTTCAATGCACGGCAAAATTCTTCTTCTAGCATAATAATGTCTGCTGTTGGACGAATGCCTCTTCATGCTTTCTCCACTCTGATCTATTAGCGGCGATTCTGGTCCAGGTCAGCCCTGCCGTCTTTTTGATGCCGTCCGACCATCTTGCTGGTAGTCTGGCAACACTTCGACTTCCTGCACGGGGCCTCCAATGTAGCACTCTATGGCTCCACCTGTCGTCATCTCCACGACACACGTGCCCTGTCCTGCCGTTACTTTAGTGCCAAAATTGAAATGTGATGTCGACGATTTTTTCAAGGTTTTATTCTGGTTGTTCGTAAAATTGCCTCCACAACATTTGCTTGCTCCTCTTCTTTTTTTAGTGGTACTATCTGATGAAGCCTGGTGTCAGAGTTGTGTTGGCTCTGATTACCTAGGTACCGTTGAAGCTTCCTAACACATCTAAACTCTAGCTTGTAGATAATTTCAGACAGTCTCATCTAAAAGTACATTTATTTTGAGCATAAATTAGATCTCCGCTCGCAACTGTAAAGATTGTGTCGGAATTTTGATAAGATACTACACGAGTGTAATTCATGCTGACATTGCTATTCCTTTATAATACAGGTTGTATAGGACAGTTTTTCGAAAACTGATGAGGTGCATTGAAACAATAAAACTTTCCATAAGAAATAGACTAGAGTCAAAAGCAAACCCATCATTAATAAAAAAAAAAAGAATATATTTCAGGAAAATATAAAATATGACTACCCACAGTAAAGGCAGTCAGATTGCGATATTGTATGGCGGACGTTTTTTTTTTCACGTTGTGCCGATGTGACGCAGTGAAAGTGCGACTGCCTGCGACGCTAAGGTTCCAGGTTCGATTCTCGGTGGGGCACTCCCAAAAGTTGATAGTTATCACTTTGTGAATTTGTTCCCATTCTGGTTAGGACATTGTTGTCTAAACTAACTGATTGTCCGGAAAGAAATATGGTGGATCCCGGTTGCTGTCTGTGATTAGGTACTTTGATGGCGGTCGTTACACAACCATGTCAGAGGCCTACTACTAGTAGTAGGCGTTTAAAAAACATTGACACCAGTATCCATCGGTCCGTTGGACGACTCGGTGTCCCACACGAAAAGAAGGAGGGAAAAGTTGTTCAGTTTCATGATCTGCGTGCGCCCTATCAGTATTCAGAGGGCTGTCCCTTACACCCCGTGCTTGTTTCGTAACAGGGTAGTATAGTTTGTCGCGACTGCCTGCTACGCAAAGGCACAGAAGGTTCCGGGTTCGATTCTCGGTGGGACACTCACAAAGTTGATATTTATCACTTTGTGCATTTGTTCCCGGTCTGGTTAGGACATTGCAGGGTGAACCAACTGATTGCCCGAAAAGAAATGGTTCCGTGCTTCGGAGGGCACGTTAAGCCGTCGGTCCCGGTTGCTGTCTATGATTACTTAGACGGCGGTCGTAACACAACCATGTCAGAGGCCTACTAGTGGTAGTAGGCGGTTGAAAAACTGACACCAGGGTTCATCGGGTCGTTGGACGACTCGGTGTCCCACACGAAAAGAGAGAACACGTCAATCATACAATATAGTTGCAAACATGACCCGTAATAAATAACCCTGAACTCGAAGAACCAGCTTTGACCTTTCGCACTTATCGCAAACACGCGCAAATTATAAACTTCATTTCCTCTACAACAATAACGCATTATCAATTCAAATGTAAGTAACTAACTGCATTTTGATAAGGTAACTTTGCGATAATATAGGGATAAATAAACAGTATTTCTAGGTTTTATTGTAAATTAATTTTAAATGGTGTTATTAAATACTAGCGGCCCGCCCAGCGGTTTAACCCGCTGCTAGCCGATTTCCCACGAGAAACAGACCTTCTCCCGACATAAATCATACATAAAAACCTTCCTCTTGAATCACTCTATCTTTTAAAAAAATCCTTATCCAGATCCGTTGGGTGGTGTTGAAGGTTTAAGCATACATACAAACAAACAGACATAGGGACAGACGCGGGAAGAGACTTTACTATATACTATGTAATGATTTGAAAATACACAAAACCTAAATATTTTAAATTTCCTGCGCCGGCCATTCTGGAGCTTTTTTGCTTCATTTTACTACATTCAATTCTGACAAATTGAACACGTTAATTTGACCGGACCCTACTAAAACTAACTATTGGGTTATTGAACTGTTACTGTATTTATCCCACCTCTATGAGTCCATTGACTACTAATTTGCTTGTTTACGCCTACTTGTACGTCTACTGCAACTCATTCCCGCTGTAAATGTCTATTGTCTAATGTGCCGTGTAACAATGTCCAGCAGTGGACTGTTGTGTTGTGGCTATATAATGTAAGTTTTCTCTAGCGAGTGTCGTAAAAGGCGACCAAAATATGTAGGTAAGTAAATCAAATGATGTAGGTACGACCTTGGTACGACAGTTTTTATGCCCATCTGCCTGCCAAGTGGGGGAGGTCCATATTCGTCAGAGGACTTGCAGTGGCAACTGGGGCTGGGTTCTTTTAAAATTTAATACCTTGTCGCTCTTCTTATTCACACTTGAAACCGCCGCGACTGGTAGAACGGATTTTTGTTTGTTCGTAAAACACGTTTTTGGAAAATCAAACTTAGCTATCGACTAACGCCACCGAATCCTCTTACTTACAACATTATTAGAAAATAGTAAAACCCGTGTGTGTACATTGAACGCATTTACGAAAAACTGGGCACCAGCTAGTAAATAAATAAATACACGAGAATTTCCCCTTTAATAAGTAGCTATTTGATAAGACAATTGTTTGGAGAATATTATTCGAACCTATCTTTATAAGAAATGATCACCTATAGATATAATCTAAGAAATTGCGAGAAGTAAGTATCTGACCAGTTTTTTGATTTCGCATGCGTTGAACTGAGACAAATGGTAAAACCACTGCACAATTGGTATCACACTGAACTACTACTTGAATTCATTCATATCAAGTGTAATGTCGGTTAAACTCGGTTTCTGGATGGGAGTTTTTGTCAGTAGGAAATCGCATGCACCAGTCGCTGGCACCTCGCCATGGTTAAAACACTCAATTAGGTTCTATTAGAAACCATTCGCAAATATATACTTACATAAATATATCACGCCTATATATTTTGGGGCAAAGCGTAAACGGCCCTAAAAAACGAACAATACACGAACACATCATGTCTGACAATTATTTAAGGGTCATTCAGTAAATTTTGTATCGCTATAGTGACAGGTTGTCAGCCCATCATCGTCTTAATAATGCAATACACATGTAACCTCGAGTCCCCTCTTACGACACGGGCGGAAAATAGGGCGATGCTATTCTAAGCCGACATCACACGGCAACCCATGATACAACGCTATTAAATTACAAGCAATATTAAGTATAACCTACTAACCTATCGATGTAGTGGATTATAGATGTTTGTTTTCATATGATATGTGCACACATACAGAATTGGAAATTGATAACTCGATAAGAAATCGATTACCTATACGTACCTACTTTAAGTGCAATATTATTATGTTTGAATTACAACAAGTTTATTAACATCAAAACTATGCTATTTACGTATGTATTTACGTGAAATACGTTAGTATCTCTATTTAGTTTGTGCTCGTGGACATTCATATCACATTCATATAATTACGATGGTTCGAGAGCCCAGTGGCGCCCCAAAACAGGAAATAAACCCTGGCTGGACACGCTAGTCATCAAACAATCAGTCAAGAATCAATAAAACCTTGTAAAAATTCTAATTAATATTTGTAGTAAGTTATTGCCGCGAATTGATACTTTGGTTTCCAGTACCCGATATTATCAAACTACAGGCTACAATTTTACAGGTAACATGGTTTTATTTTACAGAACCAAATAATAAAAAATAGTCTGAATTCATCAAGCAGGCAAAAACAGCAAATTTTAGGCTAGAAGTTTGTTGCTTCCTTGACCGTTGGTCGTATTATACTTACTTAGGCAGTATTATATTGTCTGTGACTTAGGTGTTAGTAGATAGACAAATAATAAAATAAATATCCTGGACAATTCACACACAGCCATTTAGCCCCAAACTAATCAAAGCTTGTGCTATGGGAACTAGATAGTTAATCTTAATACTTATACATTTTTTTTCGTAATTAACACATCATACATAAAACACACCCAGACTAAACACATGTCTAAAAATGACTTAACCAATATTTGTATCTCGTGGGGATCGAACCCACAACCCTAGGCGTAGCAGGCAGGGGAACTATCCGCTACGCCATCGGGCCAGTCATCGATAAACTAAACTTTGAACTTGCAAACATTATTTTCTTTGTCGTTCAAATGTAGGTAGCCCTATTTAATAAAATAATCGCAACAAATTCAAAAACAACATAACAATAAGTTTGTCCAGCCTACATACAAACAAGTGTGAATCATAATTTTTAACAGATTAGTCGCTGGCTGCCCTCGCTGCCGGCCGCATGTGTGCATTTCGTACTATTTATAGAGAATATTATTCGTCCAGTGTCGCGAGTGCTAAATAAAAGATGATTGGAGGTATACAGAATGTTTTTAATGTGATATGGAACTTTTGGCTGTAAGTATAAGATTCGTTTAATTTTATTATTATTTTTTAATTTATTTAATGATCGCTGAATATAATTGATAAATCTTCAGATATGTTTGTATTGGGTAAACGCACGTGGTTCTAAGTTTATTGCTTTCAAACCTGTATCTTGCGCCACAGCACAGCAACGGTAAGTTACTTTTACTAGGTAGAAGTGGCTGGTGGTTCAATTCCAGTTTTCCCAACAAAGTTGATCGCAATCGCAACATGGGAGATAGTATGAGCGCAGTAAGAAAACTTTCTTGAGATCGGTACCTACACAATTTAGGCTTGTTTTAATCGCTGGTTTTGTGCTGAATCAAAGGACTCAATTCTGACAGGCCAATTCCTTATCTAACTCGAAATTCATGTCATTTAACTATGTAAGCAAAAATAACATGAATATTTGTTATTAAAACTGATGCTGTGGCGTCACTTTACACTATTTAGGATTGCGTCAAAATATAAACTTTTAAATAGTTTCGCAGTTTAATAAATTAATGTAAACAAAGGTTTTTTAAATATAAAAATAACAATTAATAATAAGCTTAACGGGAGGCACAGGACCGGCGTAGATGGCGAGAAAAAGAAGAGGCCTATACTCAGCAGTGGGTAGATGTGGGCTGATATGATGATGATGATGAATAAGCTTAACTACACTAAAATTGAGTAAAATTCCTATTTTAAAGTTTTATTAAATTTATCTTGCATATTTTGTAAAACGATAAATGAGAACTATTCTGCTTTTGATAACTGACTCACGAATTTTTACTTCTTATTAATGCAATTTTATCAAACATCACTTTTGAAACATAAACTCTGTCCTACACGGCAGATGAAGAAGATGAAACTTTCTTTTTCTTTCCTGATCAGCGACATAATAAAATGAAATGTTCTACCAGAATCGAGAGAAATGTCTTTGTAACTACGTACTAAAATAGAGTATGATCTAATTTTCGGTTAGTCTTAATTACCGCATCATTCATTCAGTACATCTAATGTGGTTGCTATGCAAAAAAGTACGCAAGGATTGGATATTTTCCCGCGGTCAAAAGCATCCATTGTTACTCATGCTGTACTTAGTTGAAACTTATAAAAAAATTGTGACTAAGACCTTCATTCACGCCTTATCTCCAGTTTAAAATAGGATGCAGCACTTTGAGCCTACCTAGTGAGTAGGTATTCCAAGAGATAGCCTGATACCTTATCTCGTAATACTTATAAGTCTTTCTTCACTGTTGATATAATTGACTGATAACAAGAATCCGTTGTCTTAATACTATTAAGAAACTCGTTCTAATTGATTAAAACCCATAACGCTACTGTTAATAATTTAAAATATCAAAGCCACGCCTGAATACTAAGTGTTTTTTGTGTTCAATTGAGGCTTGTACTAATATGTAGGTACCCTTAGAAGAACGACAAATTAAGCGGATTTTCTCAATGTTACAGAAATAATAACTACTTAAGTATGTAGGTAAATGACACTAATAAAATAACATATATTATCCACCTCGCTGCATACGCAGTTAATTTTAATTATTACCTTTTATGTTTCTTTGAACCATTGCATCGCCTTGCTCAGGTTTCAGGGTCAACTGTCAAGCAAAGAGAAAAACTTGGCTGCAACCGTATGTCAGCCAGCAGGTAGGTAGGTAGATATAATACCTAATGATGATGATGTCGATTAGCGAGTCTATCATTAGATAGATAGGGATTACTGTACGTAGAAGGAACAATGGAAATCATACGTTGAACAAGTTATATTGAATTAGCCGTGGATGTCTGTTCTATTTTACAGAAGAATAACAGAAATCCTTGGCATCCAATGGGCGCCTCGCAGCGTCCCGTTGGAGCGTCGTCTCCAGACACTGGGGGCTACCGGGTGGATCTGCCTGGTGCTGTTCGGGGAAGCCTTCGCCATATTCCTCTTCCTGAAGCTCCTGTACTCTCGCTACTGGTTCCTGGCCATTATCTACTCCATTTGGATGCTCAATGACATCAAAATCAGTGAGCAAGGCGGGCGGAGGTAAAACACTATTCATTTTAATTAAAGAGCTCTGCACAATACTGAAGATCTTACCTTAGGGAGTACCCTGGACGAGGCATACGTCCAGCAGTGTACTGTTATAGGCTGATGTGATGATGTACAATATTGAACGTACCTTCGAAGATTTCGATTTTGATACTGAATTTGAAAGCTTAAAGACCGAAGATCCCAGGTCTGAGTTACAGCTGGACGTGACCAGCATTCTTCTCTTCAGCAAATACTCATATCAAAGGGTTTTTCGGCGCATCATTTTTCCTGACCAGGGTTCTTCCGCGCTACGATCAGGGCGATCAGGCTTTCACATTTCGTAGTACAGTATCGCAGTCACATCATACCTTCACAACATGTCTTTACTTCCAGGATAGAATGGGTGCGTAACTGGTCATGGTGGCGTTACTACCGCGACTACTTCCCGATAAAGCTGGTGAAGACTACTGAACTTGACCCTTCTAAGAACTACCTCTTCGCCTGTTTCCCTCACGGCGTTGTATGCTCCGGTGCTTTTGGAGCCTTCGCTACCAACGCTTTGGACTTCTACAAGGTGTTTATTTATTTACTAAGGCAAATCTACAATAAACATGCGTGGTGGAACGGTTTTAATACAAACGATAAACTTAAATTCAATGTACTTAATCTGAGATGCCGTGTGTTGCCGGCTTTGAATAGCCCATCACCCAATTCTACCCGTGGGTGTAGTAAAATGCGGCCAGAATTGTCGTCCAGGAAAAGGGCAGCAGCATTCCCTGTAAACATCTTACACTGCGCTAGCCAATCCGCCTGCCTAGCGTGGTGAGTATTTCAATACCCCCCGATAGGGTCCAGCTGTGGACAATTGTGGCTGTGTATGTATGTATTTAAACATAATATACAGAGCATTTTTTTTAACAAAAGCTTATGTGAAATGATAAAGACACGTAGATTTGGCGCACAAAAAAACTTGTGTTATAAAGATAGAGTATTTCGTCTAATAAAATAATATCAAACGAATTTTTCGCAGCCCTAGCTCCATTAACTATTGGCGTGTAGTGGCACATCAGTTTTAACAGGGTAATCTCATATATTTTTTTGCGTTAATGCTATTTAAATACTTTTGTATCCTTATTTGTTACACGACTGCCTAACCAAAAAAGGAGTGTAATATTTTTAGAGTTCATGTATGTATAATGTGCGATTCTTTAAAGGGCTGAAATTATGTAACCCCTCAACAGATTCGAATGGGAATTGTATCGGAAGAATCCTTACATCATCCCGAGTTTCATAGGCTAGGCTCAATCTCCGAAAGCAATCGTGTCTTTTTAATTTTTTCAATTTATTGTGCTTGTATGAAACACGCATTCACCTTTAGTTTGACGTCGCTGTGTCATCGCCCGCGCGGGTAGATGGGCGTCGAAGGTGACGACAAAGGGAACTGAGGAGTAAGGAACGTTGACGCCTATATCCCCACGCCCTTCTACCCGCGCGGGCAATGTCAAGTTTAAATGGTTAATTACTTAAGTGTATGTAATAGTAGTTAATTTATGTACCGTCATATAATTGGGGTCATTAGAAAGCGAGTGTCTGATCTGTGATAATAGTTTGACACGAGCATTCTTATATGCAGTTGTATACACAATTTTATCTACACTCTAAACAAAAAACCTTCTTTTGCAAACGTCCGCACCGGCGCGATTGCAAGGCCCGATAAAAGGTCAAATTCAATACGGGAACGTAATATGGCTTGATATGAATTGATAAAACAACTAAACAACAATCGAACAATTACCGTACAACAACAACTGACAGGTGCGGTGGAAGATGGTGATTTGAGTATTGTCAAAAAAAAACTTCGTTTCATTTCTCAACTTTGTCGAAGTAACAGCCTTCTGATTAAAACGCTTCTGTAATTTCTATTAAACTGTAATATCCATAGGCAGAATGCATAAAGCATGTCTTTATGCAACTATTTTCCAATTTATAATTCGATCATTATTTTTCATACTCTGTTTCTACATTTGCAGGTGTTCCCGGGCATGACTTGCAACATGATCACTTTAGGCGGTCACTTCCTTGTGCCACTGTTCAGAGACTTCATTCTCGCTCTTGGAGGATGCTCATCTTCTCGGGAGAGTCTGCTATACCTGCTGGACCAGAAGAATCACAAGGGGAAGTGTGTGGCGCTGATTGTGGGCGGGGCGGCCGAGGCGCTTGACTCGCATCCCGGGGAATATAAAGTGATCTTGAGCAGGCGCAGGGGGTTCATACGCGTTGCGATGACGTCTGGGTGAGTATCGATCGGGGCATATCGAAGCGAACAATGTGTAATATCAAGCTTCAAATTTAAAGTTCATACATACATACATACATAAATCACGCCTATATCCCTTACGGGGTAGGCAGAGCGTTAACTGCCGTTCAACGGATATTAACACCACGTCTGACAAAAGTTTGAAGGTCAATCAGATAACTGTGTATCACTATAGTGACAGGTTGTCAGCCCGTCGCCTAAAATTGCAATACACACCCTCGAGTCCCTTAGTCGCCTCTTACCCTTAGTGGGTAAGAAATGGGGTGATGCTATTCTAAGCCAGCATCACACGGCAAATTTAAAGTTCAGATCTTTCTTTTTTTTTCGTGTGGGACACCGAGTCATCCAACGACACGATGAACCCTGGTGTCAGAGTTTTATCTATGTAATAGCGTGTCACAGACAACTTTTCAAATGGTACAGCCATTTTCACATGTGCACGCGCGCGGACCAGATTCAGCAAAATACAATAGCAGCGCCGCCGGCTGGGCGACCCGCGTCACGTAGCGCTGCTCCTTGTATTTTGCCGATCTTAGACCGCGCGGCCGGACCGCGCATGCTGTCCGCTCGACCTAGCGTTGGCGCTTATGGTAAACAGGTAATAATGACTGTGACAATTTTAAAAGTTTTCTGTGTCCCGCCATTACATTACATATACACATAAACAGTCATAACAATCCACTCTGGACATGGTCCTTCCCCTATTGGGGGTGTTGTCATACTCACCACGCTTTGCAGGCGGATTGGCGAGCGCAGTGCAAGATGTTATATTCAAAGGGAACGCTGCTGCCCATTCCCTGGACGAAATAATCCCTTATTCGCTCTTACCCACTGGTAAATTGGGGTCATGCTATTCTAAGCCGGCATCTAGGCAAAAGTAAGAATATAATAAATAAAAAATCGGCCTCTGAATAAAATTAAAATAGAAAGATAAGGATAAAAAAATATATATTATTAAGTCAAAAATATACCGATTAATGGGGAACCAGCGATATGAGGAACTAATGTTTTCTTTTTATTTTCTTGTAGCGCACCGATCGTGCCAGTATTCTCATTCGGCGAGACCGACGTGTTCCGTCCGTTCAACAACCCAGAGAATAGTTTACTCAGACGGTTCCAAGAAAAAGTTAGGAAATACACGGGCATTTCGCCCATGTTCCCCATCGGGCGAGGCATGTTTCAGTATTCCTTCGGGGTGCTGCCTCTAAGGGCGCCTGTTACCACTGTCGGTGAGTTGATATCATTAACAGCTGTGAGGTGTCCACTGGTGGACATAGGGCTGCTCAGGTGCTTTCATGTGGGCTGACTGACAGTCCGCCTGATAGGAGGCCGTCCGACGCTGCATGCCAGCTTAGGTGGTGCGTTTATGTCCTCAATTCGGGATATAAATTATCTTTCTTCTTCTTCAACCCCTTGCCACCCAATGCTGAGTGTAGGTCTCCTCCAATGTTCTCCACTTCTGATTGTCAAATTCTCTTTAACTTACTTTAAATAAGTGCTCTCACTTTTCGTCAAATAGGTTAAGAAAAGGATAGGAGATATATTAGTCACGTCATTATCTGTCAAAATAAGGCGACGATGAAAATATTGGTGACTAAATTGACTAGAAGAATTGCGAAGAACCCATTGTCATTTTTTAAATATGACAGGACTTAGATATATCATATCATATCCGTTCCTAAACCTATTTGACGGAGCACTAATTTAAGGTCATCTTAGAAAAATATGCTACATCTATATCCTAAATTGACGCCAACATAAGATTATATTTTTTATGTTTGCTGCCATCACCTTTGAGCTTTTTAACTACCTACAGCCTACTTTTGACTGCAATTTTTCCGACAACTTCACTTCTTTGATCGGTCATCATTTATCTAGAGACGAGAAAAAACAACACTATTGTTGGCTAAACCACATTCAATTATCAAATGTTATTCGGTTAAATCAAATCCCATAACACACATCATGCTAAGGCTGAGAGTACCTACCGCACCGCAGTAAATTACTAAATTAGTAGCTTACATGTGTGTAATTTTCCGTCTCGACTCGAGCGAGATTATCATATCATTGACTTTACGCCATCGCGAGACATGCGCTTACAATTGTATCCACTTTAATAATTTTTTTGCGACCACCGGTATGGATAAAGTAAGGGTTTTTTTTAGCAGGCATAAATAAAAACAAGAAATTGAAATATTTCGACTGTGGCCGGTATAAGACCCGATATCTTAGTTTACCGTTAAACTCGTCTAATAATAATAACTTTTTTTTTATTAATTGTGGGTTTGCTCTTGAGTCTAGTCCAGGTCATAGGACAGAGACAGAGTCTAAGATGGAGCGAGCTCACCCAGAAGAAGCCTGTTCACTCTTACTTTGAAGAGATTAGGGTTGTATGCGTTTGGAAACACAGACGCAGGTAGTGAGTTCCACTCTTTAGCAGTGCGCATTATAAATGATGACTGGAAGCGCTTAGTCCGAATTGGTGGAATGGCAACCAGGTACGGATGGTATCCGGCAGTGCGTCTGGATGTCCGATGGTAGAAGGGAGCTGGTGGAACAAGGTCAAGGTCAAGGAACAATTACAAGGTTGGCTTCGGGCCCACACATGCTTTAAAAGACGAGATTGAAATGAATAAAGACTCGAAAGAATAATAACATACGTTACACATACACATATCACGCCTATAATCCATTGCGGGGTAGGCAGAGCATAAACGTCTGCAGAAACGGACATTTACGCCAAGTCTGACATACATTTGAGGGTCATTCGGAAATTTGTGTATCGCCATAGTGAAAGGTTATCAGCCCATCGCCTATTGCAATACACACCCTCGAGTCCCTTAGTCGCCCCTAACGACTCCCACGGAAAAGAAATAAATAAAATAAAATAAAAATATTTTTATTGCCTTTTAAAAGTCTACAAATCTTTCATCTTATCTAGACAGGTACTTAATATAAAAAAGGCAAAAGGAAATGGCTCAGCATTTGCTGGCAAGACCATTGTCTCTTCAGCGCTGATTTTCAGATAACCCTTTACAATATTTTCCAGTGGGGGCTCCAATGGCAGTTGCGAAGAACCTGGACCCGACGGACGACGAGGTGAGCAAGGTTCACGCCGAGTTCACAGCCCGGCTGGTGCAGCTGTTCGATAGCGAGAAGAAGAAATACCTCAAGAACGCCGAAGATGTACGCCTTGTCATCACGTAGCGACAGATTCAGGTATTTTTAGCTGATTTATTGGGTACGCACAATATGCATCAAATATGGACTGGGCCGATGGCGTAACAGGCAGGGGTCGTGGGTTCGATCCCCACAAGACACAAATATTTGTTATGTAATTTTCAGATATTTGTGTTAAGTCTGTGTGTTTCTATGTATTCTATGTATTTAGTTACAGTTTGCTGTCTATGATTACTTAGACGGCGGTCGTAACACAACCATGTCAGAGGCCTACTAGTGATAGTAGGCGGTTGAAAAACTCTGACACCAGGGTTCATCGGGTCGTTGGATGACTCGGTGTCCCACACGAAAAGAGAGAGAAGAGAGAGATTTAGTTACAAAAAGTATCAATATCAGCTATCTAGTTCCCATAGTACAAGCTTTGCTTAGTTTGGGGCTAGGTGGCGCTGTATGAATTGTCCAGGATATTTATTATTTATAATATTGGTCAAACGGAAATGTGCGGCAAATATTTTGCGTCATGCCAAGGGTTGTGCGAGGCAATCTATCTATCCCTTTTTTTAACTTGCAAAATTTTCAAGCGCTGGCAGGCAAATTTTGCAAGTTTTCTTAAATTGTATACCTAACACGGGAAGTGATTCTATCTATCCTTGTTACATTTAGGCGAATTTCATATTTCTGCAATGCTTTCGGATGACACTCGTCAATTGACGCATAATTTTCACTGCAAATTTTGTGTTGAATATTTTCGATAAAAAAATTTGACGCATATTGTACGCGCCTGATTTATTGAGAGTTTACGGTAGTAGATTAAACATACAATATCATCATATATGGGGAACATACATCATATGTAAAGGACGGTGTACCGACTTTTGCAAGCATGATCAGAAGATGAAACTGAACAAGTTTTTCCATAGAAGCTACGAGTATCATATGATAAAGAATGATAAATATAACTTCCCATACAAATATTCCGATCAGCTCTACAACGAGGCCCCGGCTAGGCATAAGTAAAAACAGCCCAAAGAATAGTTACCACCATGCGGTGAAATTTTAAAATGGCCGGTAACTCCAAAAGGTCATTTGTGTGGCGATTCATACCTACTATTTATGAAAACACGAAAAATAAAACTGTTGCCAACAAAGACTCCATTGCAAAAGTTGTTTTCTTTCATGGTGTGATCATGCCTGCAATGTTTTCAGTACATCGTCGTCCCTTACACCCTGTCTGGAGAACCAACTTACTAATTAGTTATGATTATTACTCTAAAAATATGATGGCAAAAGTGAGTTGAAAATCTCACGAAATCAATTTTAAAAAATATACGTTGTTTGAAATAGGTTACAATACAAGTTATGATTTATTCAGAGATAGATGAGATAACATCAAACTATTTGTACTGTGGTACAAAGTAAATCTAAGTTTTGTTTATTGAGATTACATACAAATGTTGTATAGATATTTATTAGTTAATATTGATAGTATTACATAATTTTTCCTAAAATTACAAGTCGAAGACAGACTGATATTTTTATATTGTAGTTAGTATGTATAGTTGTTACTAAGGTAAGATTTTTTATATTTGAATAAAGTAGTTTTCTTATAATTTACTCTTCTCTTATTTATTAAATCCTTATTAGACGTGCATAACTAGTGTTATCTAGCTAGTTATAGTAGCTTATTTTCTTTTATTTATATTATATAGATTAGATAAGCTTTTTATTTTATTTGTATTATCAAAATCATAATTACAAGTAATTGCATGCGATAAAATAAAAATCTCTAAGGATAATACCATCGTTAAAAAAAATCTACTTAACAAATAAAGAATAATGTCAAATTTATAAAAAGAAAACTGAACAAATTAATAAGAAATGTGAAATTGGTAGAAATAAAAATAATATAAAAGTAGCTAATCAGAATTTTAATAATAATGACAACCTACGTTAATACCATGTCAAGTGTCAGTAAAAATAAAATTAAATGATTTTTTTATTCAACGAACAAGTATCACTCATGATGTGGGTCAAATAATCACAAGTAAGTCGCGTAAAACCACATCAAAAATTAATTTAATTAAAAAGGCACATTTCTACAACAAATTCTTGTATTTTAATCACAGTCACTTACTTAAAATCATTCAGAGTTCAATTCGTTTTCGAGCAAAATATATTTTAGTTGGCGATTAAATGCTTTGTCTTTAGCTTCATTACTGAGGCTAGCCGGTAGTTGCTCACAAAGTCTTTTCCGGGTGAGCTCCTGCTCCCCACCATACAGTCAGGTGTAGATTTAATAAGCCCTGGGGTTAAAATCATAGGGTCCAGTACTAAAAAAAAAGTTGCACACAATATGAGGGAGCTATTACACGCGGATTCGCTGTGGCCTTATGCGTACGGCGAAGCACACTAGTGGCAAGCATTCCCACGTTGCGCAGTGACCGCCCTACACAAAGACGCCTATCAAACTTATCGATTGAACATATTTATTACTAGCGGCCCGCCCAGCGGTTTCACATACATACATACACAAAACACGCCTATTATTCCTTGCGGGGTAGGCAGAGCGTAAACGGCCGCAAAAACTGAAATTAACGCCACTTCTGACATACATTTGAGGGTCATTTGGAAGTTATGTATCGCCTTAATGACAGGTTGTCAGCCCATCGCCTAAAATGGCAATACACACCCTCAAGTCCCTTAGTCGCAGTCGGGAAACAGATCTTCTCCCGACATAAATCATACTTACATGAAAACCTTTCTCTGAAACACTCGTCTTTAAAAAAAACAAGTCAAGATCCGTTAGGTGGTAATGAAGACTTAAGCATACATACAAACAGACATAGGGACAGACGCGGGAAGCGTCTTTACTTTATACTTTGTAGTGATTCTCTACCCCTATTCTACCAATTATTGTCGGAAGGAATGGATATGGAGACCCGTTGGTTTTGTTATAGTAGGTTATCATTACACACACACTACCGCATGCGGGGTAAGCAGAGCGTAAACGGCCGCAAAAAACTGACATTTACTCCACGTCTGACAAAAATTTGAGAGTCATTCGAAAATCGCTATAGTGACAGGTTGTCAGCCCATTGCCTAAAAACAATACACACCCTCGAGTCCCTTATCCGCCTCTAAGGACTCCCGCGGGAATGACATGGGGTTATCGTTACGATTCCTACTAATTGCCCCTTTCTTCTTGCCCTTATATAAGGTACATACATATACGGTTATTAGATCTCCTATACAAAATGTACCAGCCGACCAAATTAATTTGTATGGCAGGTGCAATTTTTCTTAGAAAAATTTTTTGGAGACATTAAAAAAAGTTATATACCGTACAAAATGTACTAGCCACTGAAGTTAATTTGTATGGCAGGTAATTTTTTTTATATTCGACCTATGTTCCTTGGGGAAAGGTCTTCCCTGCCAACAGTTCGTCCCGAGTTTTCGGTAAATATCGGTTAGGTACTAGTAAAATTACACCCTATAGGTATAGCAATAAAAATGAAAAAATAAATATCGGTTTTACTATTTTTATTAAATTTTATTATTTACATTTTATATACAATGTAGTAACTAACAAAGCGCTTGGTTTTCGCGCTTACTCTTTTGAGCATTTCGTATTAGCTTCATCCTTAACGTTTTCTTGAAGGTATCATTATAAATATACACAATATACAATAAGAGCGAGAATGATATAGAAACGGCAAATATAATGCTACGGTATTTTATTGCAGTCTGTAGTTGGTATAAATAAATATATATAAGTCCGTATTTTATTAGACCAGATATATCTTTATTTATTATTTTCATTTGTATAATTTTAAAATCCGTACTGTGAATCTAGTCCTTATTAGTGGATTGGAAACTAATACTTTCACAGAGTGAACGAGAACAGTGGATAAAAAGTAAATAATTACTGTTTTATTTGTTTATTAGTATTCGAAAATAAAACATCATCTTAAGGTACCTCTGTTAAACTCGAAACAATACCGTAGTCGTATTCAGGTTTTACTTTAGTCCCGCCCTCAGACATACACTCGGAAAAAATAAGCTCAAGACCAAAATCACCGTGTATACAATCTAAAACTAAAAATCATAATAAAATTATAACCAACTAGGTATATTTATACCGTGAGTCAAAGATATTTTATAACTTAGGTGAATCAAGTAGCAAACACCTTCACACAATCACATCACGACCGAATCTTAAAATATCAATAAATAAAAAAATACAGTGATCTTGGCCTAAAACTCCGAAAACTCAAACACAAACTTCACAAAGGCTTATCGAAATCTAAAGGCATTAGAAAAAGACAGAATAGTATAAAATATGACATTTATCACCTCAACAAAAGTTAATGGTTACATTGAAATGGTAAAATTCAAATAAACGGAGGTCTATAAGACACCTAAAGTACTTTTGTCCAGCAAGTAGCCCAGTCTCCAACCAGATATAGCTAACAAATAGAAGGTACAGTCTTAACAAACATAACAGTAAAATAAAATGCCATATAGAGAAGATATTTCAAGTTCACAGTACAAACTACAGCCAAGGACAATATACGTACATAAGTAGTGAATAATACATATTTGTCGTTGAAACAGGCGCTGCCAGCTGACTAAATATTAAAAAATCATCATAGAAGAGTTTTATAAGAACGATGTACATAGATAGACTAGCACGAACTCTACAAAGACAGTGTATAGTATATTCAAATCAGAGTTTGGTCGTTGTCGTGTTCGTGTTTGTTAAATTAGAAAATGTCAATCCAGTGTCTTTCCTGCTTGCGAGCTAAGAATATTACCTACCTACAGTTTAACAACTAAAAGCTGTCTAGATGGTAGTACTTCTAAATGTTGCCCTTCGTATAGATGTAATTTGCCGCGCGCTCTCTAATAAAGTTGACTTACTTTTAAAACAAATCTCACTTGTTTTGCTTTTACTAACGAAACATAAATTGCTAGACAGCTTCTAGCTCGATTCAATATCGATGTCAAGAGAAATCCCTAAATAAACCAGACATTCTCGCATTATGTATTATGTATTCTAAAATCTTTATAAAAAGTTTGATCCCAAAAACTTGTATTGTCTAGAGCGATCCATTGTCGACCAAATCTTGTGAATTCGGAAAATTTGGTGGAAGCAATGGTCTCGTGGACTAGCTGAGGTTACGTCGCCCGTAGCCGTGGAAGCAGTCATGATACTTGTAAAGAAGAACTTAAGTCTCGTTTCTCACGCTTGCTTGGGATGAGGCGTGGGCGGTGGCGGTGCTACTTTGAAGCATTTCAGCAGGAAAGCTGTGTACATCACGAATGCTATTGACAGCGCTATTAACGCGTACATGAAGATGTTCAGCTCAGGCTGCCGGAATCTGTTCTTTCGCAGCCATTCGAGCACCTCATCCTCATTCATCAAGTCACCTGTTAAAAAAATTTGTTTAATACAAACAGATAGAATGTCTTATTACTCACATCGAGTTTATGTGAGTTGTACCTACTTACCTCTATATATACTAGGGAATCGCTTTCGGAAGTAGACGATGGCTGGTAGTTTGGTCACTCCCCATTTACGCGCATACCGAGCGTCTTGCATTTTCACGAACGTGATGTCCAAGTTATCGGTCTCGCTATCAATGTTCTCGAGTTTGTCTAGAACTGCTCGACTTTCCGGTGACTTTTCATCTGAAAAAGTTAAAAATGACTAGTCTAGTCTAGTACTTTCACCACCAATAAGTATCTCTATCTCGCTCTGTTCACATTTCTCTAACTTACGATGACAATAAGCCCAAACTTACAGAAATAGACAGACAAGAATTCATTTTCTTCCAACAATTTGTCCAGCATTTTACGGTTGACCTCCTCAATTTCATTTTTAATTTCGAAAACGTCTTGAGAAGTCAACCATTGCAGGACTCTATCGACTTGGTGTAAGTCCCCATCGTAGAGCATCGGGGTTTGTTTTCGGAAGTAAATGAGCGATGGTATATTGATGACATTGTATTTAGCTGCCGCTTCTGGATCAGCTATTTTCACGAAATCTATGCCGAACTGGTCTACTTCGCCGTCTATTTGTTCGAGTTCTTCTAAGATCTCTTCACACTCTGGGCAATCTTCATCATCATCTATGGAAATAAGTACAATATTAGTTATATCTTTTTTTAACATAATCAGGCAATGAAAAAAGAAAAACTGCACCACGTGATTCATGTAGTAAATTGATATGATGATACTTACAGAAAAACACTACTAATAGATGTGACTCCGCCAACAATCTTTCCAGCATTCTTTCGTTGACCGATTCAATCTCATCTGCCAATTCACGGTTGTCGTCGTCAATCAACCACTCAAGAATTGATTCTTCATTTTGCAAGTCGCCTTCGAATAGAAGTGGATTTCCATTTCTGCCAATGATTTATAAGATTGAATACACACAATCCCACAATATAACTTTAAAGTATTTGTTTTGCAATTTTTTACTATGTACATCTTCTTTGAAAACTTGAAACATTTTAAGGAGCTAGAGAAAAACATATTAGTGATCAGTGTAATAACTATGAAACAGTTTTATCCGATTAAAATTGTTTTGTTGTTATAACATTGTTTTATTGTGAGTAATAGTTGTGCAAACTCAAGAAAATTTTACATGTTAGTGATTAGGTAGGTATACCTGAAGTACACCATAGCCGGAAAAGTTTTTATTGAATATCTTTTTGCTAGCTGAGGATCTTGAATTTTCACCATGTGGATACCGAAAACATCACACTCGTCGTCAATCTTCTCCAGCCCTTCTAGAATAGCGTCGCAGATGTGGCAGTTGAGTTTATCTTAAAAAAATATCATTGATTACCTATGTCGAGATTTACGTAAATTTTATTCAAAACCATGTAGTTTTGTGAAATTATTTTCAATATTCTTTCAATACTTACAGAAATATACAGCCAAGTATTGAGTTTCTTCAACCATCTTCTCTAGCATTACTCTTGTTATCAACTCAATGCGATCCTCTGTCTTTTGCGTAATCAGCCATTGCAGAACCTCTTCTTCTTCCGCTAATGACCCTTCGTATACGTTAGGGATATTGTCTTCGAAGTATACGAGCACAGGGAAGTCTGTGACTCCGTATGATTCTGCGATTGTGTAGTCTTGAGTTTTGACGAACTTAATGCCATGTCTATCGCAGTCATCGTCAATGTTCTCAAGCTCTTCCAAGATCCCGACACACTGGTCGCAGTCGGGACCATCTGAAACATCCATATCTATTGCCAGTTATAATGTTTTGACAATTTGTCAGCAAATCTTACTAGCTGACAGCATGTCCAATTTTTTTGAGTGCGTGTTCGATCAAATTCATTCAGTAGTTCTTAGCTGATCTATAAGTAAATCATCATACTGGTGATGCTAAATGAAATAAAAATCAGTGCGATCTACATAAAAAAATATATACTACAAAAAAGGACGACAAACTCAATAAACTAGACATAAGACTACACATACAAGACTAGACGACCACAGGGGACTACATTACGAAATCAAAGAACATCTAAAAAAAGAATAACTGTGAAAGAGTTGAAGAAAAACATGCCACATGCAACTTAGTATAACAAATAGTTCTGGTCTGCAAGCCTAAATATTGCGCTATGGCTACCACCGTGCAGAAAATATCTTCAGATTGTGCTCGTACAAAAACAAATTGGAACATTTCGTTCCATCTATGCGAACAAAATCTGAAAACTAATCGGCGATTAGGGCCCAAGGATTTTTTTTTAAAGGGGACAAAATGCCAATCGTATGGATGTGCGAATGGGATAGCAGTACCCTCCTCCGGCTCTTCGTCCTCGTGTTCCACATCTTTTGCGCGCTTTTTCGATGCTTTTCTCATTGCTTTCGAATTGCAAAATTCGCATAGAGTTTTGTTCCCTAATGAAAGCAAGAACGTTAAGTTTCTAAATTGAACATAAAAAGGCCAACTTACGTAGGTACATATTTTTTGAATCCATGAACATGAAAGTAAACTTGTAAGATATTCTACGTCTATGTTAACACTGTTTTAAACACTTTCCACAAAAAACCTTGAATAAAAGTTATATTTCACAAAATCAATAACATAAAATTACCTTTTTAAATTGTAAGCAACATCAGAAAAAGTTAAATGGCAGAGTAAGAATAAAATAAAGAAATAAATATTAAAATTTAACTTGCATGTCAGTGTAGCGTGAGTTAGCGTTGTTCAGTAAAAATGTTGATGATCTATTCCATTAACAACTTACAGAAGTAAACGGCTAGAGATCCTTCTTCTTTAATAGTTTTCATCAGTTCATCGCCCTCTAGGGCTTCTATTACATCACCAGCTGGGTTCTTCTGAGTTAGCAACCAGCTCAGCAACTGTTGTTCATCGTACAGGTCACCTTAACAAAAAAGTTCAGTCAATTTATCCGGTGTGCAAATTGTACGGATCTGAACCAAATATTTTATTTCTATTTACCAGCATAAATCACAGGATCCTTTGAGCCCATCTTAAAGAAAAGAACTGCTGGCAGGGCAAAAACTCCAAACTCTTTGGCCATTGCCCAGTCATTGATTTTGACGAAGTTGATGCCCGCGCCGTCGGCGTCATCGTCTATGTGCTCAATCTCCGCAAGCACTCTGGGGCACTGTTTGCATTCATTACTGTCTAAAACATGTCACATGTGCAATAAAATTGAAATTCATACAGATACAATCAGCTTTAGTTATATTACGTTTTTCGTAGGAATTAAAAAATTTCGACGTTTAACATGCTAGTGTTACGTTGATGGAAAACTCACAAAAAAATACTGCGACGTAGTCCGAGGTTTGCCGTATCTTCTGAAACATCTTTCTGTTGACCTTTTCAATATGATCGGTGAGTTCCATGTTCTCAGGGTTGGTCAACCAATCCAATATCTCTTCTTCGTCATCCATGTCTCCATCGTAGTTTATATATTTTCCTTTTCTGAAGTAAGTAATGCCGGGTGGATTGCGGAAGCCATACTTCTTAGCCATCAGTCTATCAGGACATTTTACTATCTTGATTGCATATTCCGAAGCTTCATCATCAATCAACTCAACATGTCTTAATATTTGTGGTGATTTGGGATCTTCTTCTTTGTCTGAAATAAAGCGTACATTTTCATGTTATTTTGTTGATGAAAACCCTTTTTCTTGTTTTCAGCGTACATTTTTATTTAATTTTTGTTGATTAAAACCCTTTTACTTGTTTTCCCAGATTTTGTATCAAGTAATACTTACAGAATACAACCGCTAAGAATTCCTTTGTTTCAATATATGTGAATAATTGTTCTCTATCGATTTCCTCTATGCTTTCATCTTCTTTTTGTTTAACCATCCAGTCTAATACTTCGTGTTCATCCAATAGATTTCCTAAAATTTGTCCATATTTATTTATATAATGCTGAAAACCCTAAGTATATACAAAAAATGTATATAAAGAAACCACATCCATTTTATTATATTTTGAAACTCACCATTTTACACGAATAAAGTGCATGCTCGGATACAACTACAGCAATATCATGCTGACATCATTCGTATGTTGTGTGTAGTATAATGAACGACAAATATATATAATAGAAAAGTGTGTTTATTTAACAAAAAAATATTGACCCAGCGCTGACTCAACATTACAACGTAACAATTAAATAAATTAACATCCATGCGAAATTTCGGCCAAACATTACAACTTACATATCGACAGTAAGGTCACACAACGCCAGCACTGTCCAGGCACAGGCCTGACTAATCACATTTGGTACAAAATATTATATAGAGGTCAAAAAGGCCAGTTATTGTTCTTCGGACCTCACTATAAGGTCCTGTACCAAACTTCTACAGTTGCAATAGTTCATGAACTATTTACCTAGCAAACGTTAAGATCAAAGACAGTATCTTTACCGTAACGATACTCCGCAAATTATGACAGAGAAGACGAAGTGATAATGGAAATGTTTAGTGTACCGATATCTGGCATTGCGTTTATGTTAAGTCAAGTTATTGATATTATTGATACAAAACAGTAAAATCTATATTTTAAAACTCTAGAATGAAAAATATTTGTTTATCAAATGTAATATAAAATAATGAGATTCCATGAAGACTAGAAAACTATATGAACATGAAATCCTTACAACAATAAGTCTTTCAAGATGGCACGGCAAATACAATTAAAAATGCCTATAATATCGTTATGCTTCCTCTTACTTTAATTTCTAAATATTGGAATCAAATTTACATTTTTAATGATTTATACACCTGCTTAAATTGTCTCTATATTTCCCAATATTTAGTCACCACTAAGTTCCTGGATTCTAAGTACGTTGTGTATTGCAAAGCACAATACTTTGAAAAGGAAGAATCTGTGAACTGTATTCATATCGTAAGCAATGAAATTGCAGGATTTAGGAACGAGGAATTATAATAATGTTGCCTTTGTGGATATGAGTACAGCTCATTATGCAACATGGAAATACAACATCAACCCTGTTAAGTGCTTGCAAGGGGATCAAGGGACACGAGGTTATTAAGCTAGTAATGTTAATTTATGAGCCATGGCATTTCGATGCATCGTTAGACTAGACTAAATCTGATTAGACTATTACAGAGGTGAAACCGAGCTCTGCAAAGGCAGATGGATTGATTAACATTCGTGTCCGCTTGATGCCTCGCATGCACGCAGCACTCTTGCAATAATATCACTGATACTGTTGCAAGTACACGGTAACAGTAATAAAGTTTACCACCACCAATTTTCACTTTCGAATAAACCTTTTTTTCCTTTGCTGCCTTTCTCAGGCTTGGCGAGCGCCTTGCTTTTGCCCTTTGTTGGCTTCTCGGGGATGGCTCTCGGTTTCTCCTTGTCGAGTTTCTTGGTCGGCGTCGCTTTGGCTATTTTTGTTGGACTCTGTACTTTAGTGGGACAGCACTGGTAGGGTTCGTAAGTCATTTTTGGGACCGCCGGTTTCGCCCCCAATCCAATGTAGAAACAGCGATCGCCTGCAGTCAGTAAAAATCGATTGTTTATATCCGGTAGACATAGGAGGAATATAAAGAGTTAACTGCGAGTTAATACTGTGCATATTTTGTCTAGGCGCCTATGTCAAGCGCGCTATTAATTCTAGAATGATGGTTAGTACAGAATAAGAATTGAAAACATTTATATTGGAAAGCATCCGCGAATGACTGCAGGCGACAGCTGGAAATCAGGACCCATGCGGGTTTTCCTAATCTATTCGACCATGCAGATGTGTGACGTATCTGGGGTATCCGTGCCT
Source organism: Tuta absoluta (assembly GCA_027580185.1). Lineage (NCBI taxonomy): Eukaryota > Metazoa > Arthropoda > Insecta > Lepidoptera > Gelechiidae > Tuta > Tuta absoluta. The sequence goes on from JAQAHW010000004.1 coordinate 7,139,110, forward strand.
CCGTGCAGGGTCATCTCTTGGGGATCAACACTATTCGTTACCTGTAAACATTCTTTTTATCCTACTAAAAAAACTATCGTCTTGATCATCATTGTCATCCTCATCATCATCGTCGTCGTCGTCATCATCACTGTCATCATTTTTGTTGCGACGATGAACATTGTTACCTACTTTTGCTTTGGTCCCTTTCCGCTTTATCGGCTTATCTTCCTCGTCGTCGTCGTCTTCGCCATCTTCGCCGTCGTTTTCATCATCATCGTCGTCGTTGTCGTCATCGTCGTCATCGTCGTCTTCATCGTCGTCGTCGTCGTCATTGTCATCATCGTCGTCGTCATCATCGTCATCATCGGCATCGTCATCATCGTCGTCATCGTCATCATCGTCATCGTCGTCATCGTCATCATTATCGTCATCGTCGTCATTGTCATCATCGTCTTTAGTTTGTGATGTTTTTTTACCAGGGTAACGAATGTTTAATTTTCCAACTTTTTTCCATTTAGCTTCTTTGCTAGGACCTAAACGTTTTAATCTTTCTTTGATTTTTGCCAATTGCGCTTGAACTCTGTTATATTCTCTTTTAGCATCGTCATCGTCATCATCATCGTCTTCGTCGTCGTCGTTGCCGTCGTCGTCGTCGTCATCGTCGTCGTCATCGTCATCGTCATCGTCATCGTCATCGTCATCGTCATCGTCATCGTCATCATCATCGTCATCGTCATTTTCGTCATCATCATCTTCTTCTCTCTTGCTGATCTTCCCACCGCCGCGGCGTTTATCTTTGGGATCGATTTCTCCAGGAAAGCGAACTTTCAAAGTACCCAACGTTTTCCATTCAGCGGATTTCGACTTTAGCGGGGTCTTTTTAGCATCATTTAGAGCCTTATTTCGTGAGGATCCCGAAGATTTTTTATCAACATCTGCATTGGCCTTCGATTTAGGTTTAGCTTTAGATTTTTTTCGATGGCTATCTTCACCTGCAGGCATTAGTAACTGTCATGCAAAATGACATAGCTCAAACATCCAGCATTTATAGCGTAAATTATCATATTTTGCTACGATAGAAGTATCAAGAATTCAAGAATGATGTCATGCATGTTGTATCTTGTTTTTTTTTATACTTATTTAAATTACAAATAGTTTCAAGGAACATAAAAGTTTATAAATGGATGTGGATTCTTACTTTTTTGATCTATTAGCCACTGGAGAACCTTATTTTCTTTCTTTAAATCACCTATAAACAGGATAAGAGTCAGATTATTCAAATAAGATATCGAGATTACTAGAATTCAATAAATAATAAGCTTTTGTCAATGTTACGCACTTACGATTATAATTGATATAATAAATGTTACAAAAGTAATAGTAGGCCCCAAACATATTTACATTCATCAATACAACGCACTTACCATCATACATTATCGGTACACCCGTTTCGTAGTAGACCAGAGCCGGGAAGCTGAAAATACCAATGTCTGACGCCAACTTTGAGTCCTTAGACTTTACGAACTGAATGTCATACTTGTCTGTATCATCGTCAATAGTTTCTAGCTCCTCCAGAACTTCGTCACAGGTATCGCAATCGTCACTGTCTATAACAATCACAAAGAAACATCTAAATGATAATGCTCATAATGTGTTTCAGTTGGTACGTTTGCACAAGTAGTATGTGAAGTTAGGCCATCTTACGCATAATATCAAGAAATCTATTCAAAGGGTGAACTGAAATCAAGATAGGACAAAACTTTAGCTCTTTTCAAGCATGTGAAGGAAGCACGCAAATAAATTAAGCAATTAATATATTTACCTACATAAATATATTAGTAATATATTTACAGTTAATATATTACTTACAAAAGAATACGGCGAGGTGTTCTACGTCTTCAATTAAATCCTTCAAAGTTTTTCTGTCAACACTTTCAATGACATCTGGTTGCGAGTCGTGAAGATCTAAGACCCATTTCAGGATAGCCTCCTCATGCATCAGATCGCCTTCATAGATGGTCCTAAATTTATGCCTGTAGAATGCGAGGGCTGGCAAACCGGGCAGGTCGTATTCCTTATCAATTCCTTCATCAGACGTTTTAATGAAATCGATGTCTTTCTCTTCACATTCGTCGTCGATGTTTTCTAGCTCTTGAAGAATCTTTTGTGACTTCTTATCGCCTTCAACATCTGAAAGTAAATGATAAAATTGTCGAATATTACATAAATGAAATCTTTATAATTAGTGCAAACAAAATTATCCATTCAACTTACAGAAGAATACAACGACGTGATCATTTTCCTCAAGGATCTTGTCCAACATCCTGGAATTGACTTCCTCAATTTTTCCAGGGATCTCCAAAGTGTCCTCATCAGTCAACCAAGATAAAACTTCGTCTTCATCCTCGATATCGCCTATGAAACACATGAAATCCTTCAGTGTTTGTACGGTTATATACATCAAGTAATAAGAAATTGTGATTTAAAACCACAGGCACTTCATTTACCATTTTTAATTTGAACTTGTTACATACAATGATACTCACCCTTGTAAATAAGAGGGTCCTTGTTTCTAAAGAACACAAGCGTTGGGAAGTTCTTGATTCCGTATTTCTTAGCGAGAGCCAAGTCTTCAGTGGTAACGAAGATGATACCAGTCTCATCAAGTTCGTCGTCTATGTTCTCCAGCTCGTCCAGAATGTTGTCGCATTCTTCGCCTTCTTCGCAACTACCACCTTAAAGGAATAAATAGATTTTTATTAATAAGTATTACTCACAATCAAAAGTATGGTATTATAGTATACCTTTTGTAAAATTCCGTCAATTATTTTACCTGTATCTTTTTAAAGAAGTATATTTTAATAATTTTAACTTTATTTTGAGACAATGTTCTATTGCATCAGTGGCTCGGTCAAGATTTAATTATTTTGGCACTAGCATTTTTACCACATAACAGAAGGCGTAATCCTTATTAGATCTAAGTTTAAATCACTTACTGAAGTACACTACGACATATTCGTGCTCCTCAATGAGGTCCGTCAGGATCTCATCGGTGACTTCCTCGATGGTTGCGCTGTTTTTCTGCTCAAGGAGCCAGGCAAGAACTTCGTCCTCATTCATAAGATCTCCCTCGTATATTGCGGGAATATTTTCCTCAAAGTACACAAGAGTGGGTAGGTGGTCAATACCGAACTCCTTTGCCTCCGCCTCGTTGTCCATCCTCACAATGACGATGCCTTCTTTCTCTAATTCATCGTCAATGTTTTCTAGTTCGTTGAGGATTCTGATGTCTTGTTTGTCATCTTTGTCGTCTGCAAATAATAATAAAAATAAGTTCAAATGTCTCAATATAATTTTTAAATGTAATTTTTATGAAAATAAATTACTTACAGAAAATAACAGCCAAATACTGTGTGTTCTCAATAAGCTTGTCCATCATTTCATCAGTAACTTCAGGTATTTCACTGTGACGCTTTTGATGTAACAACCACCCCAATAATTCATCTTCTTTCAATAAGTCACCCTCGTAGACGTGCGGAATTTTCCTCTCGAAGAACACCATGGTTGGGATCGTGTCAATTCCATATTCCTTAGCTTCTTTGTCGTCATCAATTTTCACGAATGCGATGTCATTTTGATCACACTCGTCATCGATGTTCTCCAATTCAGCCAATATCTTTTGACTTTTCTTTTGATCCTTGTCGTCTGAAATTAATTCGAAGAACTGTATTTCATTTATATGTCAGTTCTTGACAGTATAGTTTAGAACATAACTTATGATATTAAAACATTACACTATCGTCGCCTATTTTTAATATGATGAGGCAATTTAAAAAGTTGGCATTCTTTCAAAATGTTTGGCCAATGTTAAGGCCGCAAGGCAGAGAAAAAATACTTACAGAACAAAACAGCGACGTATTGCATCTTGTCGATAATTAAATCGAGCATTTCATCCGTGATATCTTCAATTTCGTCGTTCTCGCTCTGGTGGTGGAGCCACTTTAGAACCTTCTCCTCTTCTTCAAGATTGCCTTCATAGTATGTCGGTATACCCTTTTCAAAGTATAATAGTGTAGGAACTTTCTCAATGCCATATTCTTTAGCCTCTTCATCGTTATCAATTTTCACAAATGCAATGCCAAGTTGATCACATTCGTCATCGATGTTTTCCAATTCATTTAGTACTTTTTGTGATTTGCGGTCGTTGTTATCATCTGAAAAAAAACATATATAGAACGGGCAAAATTATAGTCTCAAAGAAAACCTACTACTTAGGTTGAAGTGTGACATATAACGTAAAAAAAGAATAGTGCTTACAAAATAACACGGCGACAGTCTTCCCGTCCTTGATCAAACGGTCAAGCATTTCATCGGTGACATCTTCAATTTCATCCTTCTCCAGTTGACCTACGAGCCATTCCAAGATCTCGTCCTCATTCTCCAGATCACCTGAAATTAAGCAGAAAATACAACTTCACTTGCTTTCTTGTCAACCTTTGTCTTGTGGACAAAAATATATTTTTAAATACTTCTTGACATGAAATCTTAAACTACTTACTTGTATTTCTGTATCATCACACTAACAATGATCTAACACTGACAATAAACGCTCAATCTAACTTGAAGGTCAATCATATCAAAGAAAGAAGAGTTGTTCAAAGTGTAGTAATTACCGTCATAAACATTAGGAATTTGTTTCTCAAAGTAGACAATAGCTGGGATGTTGTCAATGCCGAAAGCGCTGGCCGCTTTTTCGTCATCTATTTTGACGAACTGAATGCCGTGCCGGTCACAGTCATCATCTATCTTCTCCAGCTCTGCGAGAACCGTCATCGAATCGTCGTCGCCGTGGTCGTCTGAAAAACACGAAAATAACAATAAAATGTAGATGTAGCTGAGCTGATAATTAATTTAATTTGTAAATAGAGCGAGCCCAGGCGATTCCAAGGCGAATTTGCACAAATAACAGAGTATTCGAGAGTGGCCAGAGTAGGCGGTGTTCTTATTTTAAGATCTTTGTTACACTTACAGAAAAGTACGACAAGGTTGTCCACATTGCCAATAAGGGTGTTAAGGGTCTTGGCGGTGACGTCCTCGATGACGTCCTCCTCGTCGCCGGTCGACTTGTTTGCGATCAGCCATTCCAGCACGTCCTCCTCCCTGCTCAGCTCGCCTGGAAGTTGTTTGATATTACTTAAACACAAATAATCACAGCACCCGAAGTATATAACTGTTTGAGTGCACCTATTAAATGAGTCACTCAAACACAAGTCTGCAAACTACACCACAGCTGTACTTCATTCCATCGTTATGATTCTCTGTCATCTTAATTTCTTTGTAAAGGCTTTTATGAATGAACTCCTCATACCAACTTCCCAACAAATTTTACGTAACAGCCGAATCGCTATCCAATTTCGTAATTCAAACGTCAAAATCCGAAAGAAATGAGTCACAAACCTTCGTAGATAATAGGTATTTCGTGCCTGTAGTACACCAGTCTTGGCAGCTCGCCAAGACTGTACTCTTCAGCGAGTTCCTCGTCGTGGATCTTGACGAATCCGATCCCGAGCTGGTCTGCCTCGTCGTCAATGTTCTCTAGCTCTTGTAACGCCTTGGCGCATTTTCTACATTCTGGCTTATCTGCAACACGGGAAGGTATCTCCTTACTAACTTACAATCCCCGGTGTGAATTAAGAGTTTTTTGTAGACTGAGTCATGCTTCTTAAAAAGTGAAGCAGTGCTGTTAAGTGCATGTATCATGAGTGTGCTGTGTGTTAGTTGTGTGTGTAAGGATTCAAAGCTTCTTTTCGTGCATTTTGATATCATCGGAGTGTGTGGGGTTCTACGTATTGTGCAATAAATATAAAGCTAGAATAGGATTTATCTGTTCGTCTACGGGAAAAATCTCAGATGTTAGCAACGTTTGTATACGCGAAATCAACGAAAATTGTTACCACCTTCTATTCTAATGTGAATTTTTCTACACATATTTTTATTTACTGACAAATTGTCACAAGAGGATATTTAGAGACAGTTCGTTTATTTGTCCGGATGAGATAAAAATAGAAGAGGGTTGTGTAAACATTGGTATGTGGGACATGCTTTCGAAGTCTTGATCTCCCACCAGCTATGTAGGTCAAGGTCACCAGAATTTCAACGAAGAAAAGATGGCTTCGTCGTTTTAGTGTGTCGTATTTTTAATGATCTTTAAGAGAACAGAATTAGAATTACTTTTAATAGTCTTTTATGTTGTCGTTAGGAGTCAGAAGTACGGTTGACGTGGTAGTCGTGACAGGTCGGCCCGTCAATCCCAGTCTGCTGCCGAGACGGGAATAGCTCTGCCGAAATAGCTCGCCTCACGGCCCGATAATGCAAACGCGTTTTTGATACTGGTTTTCCCCTACACCAGACACGCAGATAAATCGTCTGCCGCTTTAGACAAACTATGAGTACATTCCACAGTTAAATAAATAATCTCTATTGAGTACTCGGTGTTGAAAGATTTGCAAAACATTTTATTAAAATAACGTATAACTAAAGTTTTCGGAATACATCGCGGTATTTATTACAGATTATCATAATATTTTAATAATTTGTCGATTGATTTCATTAGCTGAGTCACGCTATATAAGTTCGGTGCGTTGTGGCTGAGCCAAATATTTAATTAGGCGACTTCATCATCGGATGGTCATTTAAATAATTTAAGCTCATCTTTCATTAATCCAATTGCCAAAGATCAAAACGAATTCCTCCACAGCGGATCACCAGAATTCTCAGCAAGCGGAAAACAAGGCTGAAACTGAAAATGACAAAATATTCGCTAATCTACAAAGCTAGAGTTATAGCCACATCAGAGTTATAGGAGGCATGCCGCCAGCCGGAGATCTTACTTACTGGTCGACGGGCCGCAACTTTTGTGATCAGGACCTACGTCAAAAACACAATCAAACAAACGGCACAATATACAGGTGACGGCTCTTACATCCTCTACACAATAACTTTATCATTACAAAGCGAAACTTTAATAAGTATCTATATTACCACGGAAGAAATTTTCTAGATTACAAGAATTTACAGTTCGGCCAAAGAGGCCACAACTTATGATAGATGTTAGTGAAAAAGATTTTCTAGAATTTACCACGATAGCTGATAAACCGACGAAGAACAAACTACAACGCACCACACGGTATACTTACAGAAGAGTACTGCTACATATTTAGTATCCTCTATGATTTTTCCCAGGATCTTCTGGTTTACTTCTTCTATCCGGTCCGGGAGATCCATTGCCTCTAAACTCGTCAGGAAATCCAGGACGCTTTCTTCGTCCATGAGATCTCCTGTAAAACAAAATCGAAATCAGCATTACAAATCATAAAATAAGCTAGTCACATGCTACCTACACCAAGTTTAAATATAATTATCCATAAAAAAGAATGCTATCAATTCGAACTTCCTTTGCAGCGTGAGCAGTTTGTTCATTAGTGACAATAGTGACTATTTCCTTCAAACAAACACTAACATGTGCAATGGCATCGCGGTTGCCATACAAATTATCCCAAGTCATGCAATTTTCCAAAACTCGTAGAACAAAAGGTTAGTAAGCTAAGCAAATATCACGTGGGGTTTTGTTCTAAGTATATTGTAAATCTGGCTCCTGATTTATGCTAAAAATTATCAGAATTAAAGGCACGCAAAACATTCGCATTTCTATACACATACGACATGGACGTATTCCTATATGGACGACATTTTAGTAGGAATACAAATTCAGGATTTTGTATAACATTAACCTCTTCGCTCCGGTCGAATTTCGCACCTATGAGATTTGTAACAGACTTAGAGGACTGTAAGGACACATGTGTCCTTATATTGAGAAGAAAGCAACACTTACCGTCGTAAATGATCGGTTCCTTCTCACGGAAGTACGTGAGGGCGGGGAATTTCGTAATGCCATACTGCTTGGCGAGCCGCTTATCGTTGATCTTCACAAAGTCTACTCCGAAGGTGTCTGTGTCGTCGTCTATCTTCTCCAACTCCTCGAGGACTTTATCGCATGTCACGCAACTCCGCGCATCTGTAGAACACATAATACATTTTAGACATTTAAAAAGAAGATCTGGTAATAATATGTGTTTTGAGATTTGGTACTTTTGTAACAAGGTGGACTAAAATAGAATAAACTGCCTAGATGTGGTATAATGCGAATTTTTAGAGCATAGAAACGGGCAGCAACCTTTCCTGTACACACAACATCTTTCACTGCGCGTCTCGTATTGTTCTCTTATCATAACTTTATCTCACTAGCCTTGTCTGAATACACTATACACTGAGGAATGTTCCATTTTCTCTTCTTCCGTAGAAGTCGTCAGTGCAATGCGGCCATTTATCGCTTCTTGCTTGGTTAAATTTGAAACCATTTGGATAGGTAATTGAACCATCAATATCGAAGTGTATGATAGAGAGAGCCCATAAAGAACTTATTTGTTTAGATATTGTAAGGCCAAAGGGAAAACAAAAATTGTAATCTCCAGTCTGCGTTGATAATTGATGTCTTAAAAGTTTATGGGTTTGTTCTAGAATCTAAGTAATAACTAATCTACGGAGCTGAGACAGATTTAAAGTTAGGGCGAGCGCGAGACCTCCCTAAAAACTAATAAAATTATGTAAAAAAAACTTTTAAAACAAGCTTTTATTTAAGTGCTCTGAAAAGATGAAAATAAAATTTTGAATGACATTAACCACATTCATTTATGACTTTACAGAAATGAAAATATAATAAAAGCTTGTCGCGATGCCTAGAAGAAACTACCTAATTACAGTTAGGTGCGTACCTTATTACAAAATTTCAATCACAAATTGAAAGTTTCGCGACAAGCTTTTATTATATTTTCATTTCTGTAAAGTCATAAATGAATGTGGTTAATGTCATTCAAAATTTTATTTTCATCTTTTCAGAGCACTTAAATAAAAGCTTGTTTTAAAAGTTTTTTTTACATAATTTTATTTTATATTTTTTAGTTTATGTTACGATAGTTATTGATCAATACGAAAGTCTTTCTATAAAACGGAGAGACCTTCAATAGAAAAACTTAAGGCACGGGGAAAACTAACATTAGGATGAAGTATAATTATCTCTTTTATATTCTATAGAAGTAGGTTGGTACCTACTCCTCCGGCATCCCTAATAGAAGAATTAGCTTGTAATATGTCTTAGTCTTTTCATTTCATTGATGGCGTCATTATTACATGGCCGAGTCCCAGTTAATTTCGAACAGTCTAATTCTTCTATCAGAAGGCCTTCTATTGACGTGACCCTAATTCATGGTGGGCCTACCAACTGCCGATCATGAACAAATTCGTATACAAAATTGCTAGTCCCAGCAGTTGAATATTGAGGAGTTCCATAGTTCGAAGACAACCCTGGATGTAGCGTCTAATTCATGGTGGGCCTACCAACTGCCTATAATAAACAAATTCGTATACAAAATTGCAAGTCCCAGCAGTTCAATATTGAGGAGTTCCATAGTTCGAAGACAACCCTGGATGTAGCGTCTAATTCATGGTAGGCCTACCAACTGCCTATAATAAACGAATTCGTATACAAAATTGCAAGTCCCAGCAGTTGAATATTGAGGAGTTCCATATTTCGAAGACAACCCTGGATGTAGCGTCTAATTCATGGTGGGCCTACCAACTGCTTATAATAATCGAATTCGTTTACAAATTTGCAAGTCCCAGCAGTTGAATATTGAGGAGTTCCATAGTTCGAAGACAACCCTGGATGTAGCGTCTAATTCATGGTAGGCCTACCAACTGCCTATAATAAACGAATTCGTATACAAAATTGCAAGTCCCAGCAGTTGAATATTGAGGAGTTCCATAGTTCGAAGACAACCATGGATGTAGCGTCTAATTCATGGTAGGCCTACCAACTGCCTATAATAAACGAATTCGTATACAACATTTTGTGTCCCAGCTATAAACCGCTGAGGAGATCTCTCGTACGGAGCCGATCCTGGCAGCAGCATCAGGTCATATTTATGATTTACATGCATTGTCATCGGTTCTGGACCAACATGCAAAATTTCAACTCAATCGGATACCGAGAAGTGGTTCAAATTAAACTTGCAAGATTTGCACCGAACAAACATTGTTACTTACTTACTTACTTACTTACTTACATACTTACATACACTGCAAGTTAAATAAAAGCTTTTAAAAAGGCTTAGCACTCATAGCACACTACTGCTTTTTTTTTATTTTTTTATTAATGATGGGTTTGCTCTTGACTCTAGTCTAGGTCATAGGACAGAGACAGAGTCTAAGATGGAGCGAGCTCACCCAGAAGAAGCTTGTTTACTCTTACTTTGAATAGATTAGGGTTGTATGCGTTTGGAAACACAGACGCAGGTAGTGAGTTCCACTCTTTAGCAGTGCGCATTATAAATGATGACTGGAAGCGCTTAGTCCGAATTGGTGGAATGGCTACCAGGTACGGATGGTATCCGGCGGTGCGTCTGGATGTCCGATGGTAGAAGGGAGCGGTGGAACAAGGTCGTGAAGCTCTTGAGCACACTCTCCGAAGTACAATCTATAAATCGACTGCTTAGTTAAGCGGGATATTAAGCCTATGTAGTATCCGTGCTGTATGCACCGCTGTAATTAACATTATGGTGTTCCTTGTACCTTGCCTACTCTTATTTGTTTACCTAATAGTTCCAAATACATATGATTAAAAAGTTCAGAGATTAATTGATCATAAAGAAAACGAAAGCACAGGGTGACTGAACTAATCGAAAATATACTATGGTCACGAGAAAATGCTGATGTGGTTAATGTGGAAGAATCTCATAAGGGTTTGTAACAAACAACGCACATAGCAATATAAAGAAATGCAACCTACAATGTTGCCAAAATTATTAAATACTTTAGTCCACAAGAAAGGCCAAATTATGAACATAATGAATGATGGTGGTTGTTATTTAGTCGAGAAGTTTTACGAGCTCTATTTTACGCCTGAGCTCGATTAATGGCTCATTTTCTCGGTTCCCCACAAATTATATGGAATTTATACGGAGCTGAGCTGAAAATAGTTATGCATAAAGTGGTATGAAAATGCAAATGTAATTTTGCAGTTCGCCAGAAGGGCCTTTTTTATACAAGAGATCGTATAGGTACAATTTACTACTTTAATTTACTTAGTCATCGAATAACGCTTTACCTAAAATAATTGTTGGATCATAGAACAGATGACTTACACAATGAATTTAATATTTATCACATCTTTTCTTTTTGTATGTACCTAGAAAGGTAAGGTACTGTGTCTAACAGTAGCATCTTTTGATGTTTTGACTTTTATCAACAAAGCTTCAACGGTCGAAGTAAATTTATAATCTTGGATGTATGTCTCATTGTTGTTATTCCCTAGTGTGCCCAGTAATGTTATGTTTTTTCATAGGATTTAAACTTTAAGTGAGGCTAGTAGTATAACGTTCAAAATGACTGGCATACACGCTGCACCGGGAAAATGAGGCCTATTGTCATCTGGCCCGTTGCCTTTGCCTAATATCCTTACTCGAATACTTTTTTGCTGTGCACTTCTGGTAGATCCGTTGTCCTATCCTAATGTTATGCTTCTTCTTCTTCTTTTCTTGTGGGACACCGAATTGTCCAACGACCCGATCAACCCTGGTGACAGAGTTTTTTCAGTCTTTTGTTGTGCTTAAAGTAAATGTTCTTCTTCCTCCGGCTGTGTATGTATGTAGGTATGAGTGTAATAAAATAACCTAATCGTACCAGACAAGAAATAGTGAAAAAAAAGAAGAGATCGTGTGGGCACAAAGGCGGATTTATCTCTACCAGTCAACTGTAAAAAAATCTGGAGGAGTTTGATAAAATAGTATCTACAATTTATATGACTCTGCGAGTTCTCCGCCATACTCGTAGGTAGTATGCACGTAATTGCCTAAGGCAAAATATTGTTTTGTATTGTATGCGATTGATTTACGTGGACCCATAGTTGAGAACGGTACATGTAGAACGCATTTTGCCACAAAACCGATAAGAAATCCTTTCAATGCTCTCTAATTTTCCAATGGATGAGGAATCAAACTTCACAAATGACACTGCATATGACATTATGACCTGTCTATTATCTCTTGCTTATTTAAGAAAGCCACAGGATTTATTAACTAAGAAATACCTAAGCAAAAGAAAGCCGCAAGATCGCGAGCATTTGAGAACATATTTAAGGACAAACAAAGAACATAGGACAAATAATAGAAAGATTGACCCCATTATTTTTTAAGCCCTCTGTTGGCAGACATGGACACATTGCGAGGAGTAGGTGCTCTCTTTTATTTTAACAAGCACAGTCAACTTTTTATTAGGTCGTTTAGCAAAATGTCGTGAAAAACCGACCAAGTTATCGTCCTACCCCAACATTGCCTACGCACACGCTTCTCACAAATGCGACGATCGTTTATTCCAATCATAGCTTCCATCATCGAAATCAATAACTCATCTTTGTTTTTTATCCGACTATTTCAGTTTACATACATACATAAATCACGCCTATTTCCCTTACGGGGTAGGCAGAGCGTTAACGGCCGTAAAACTGATAATGCTGTTAAATTTCACATCACACATTGATTTAACATATAGCACGTTCTTATGCTCCTGCTCCTGCCGCTGTCGCGAATTTTGCTCGAGATACTTCCGCGGTGCCGTTATACTTCTCGCACCAATACAAGTGAGTGAGATATCAATACATTCCACTCGCGATTCTTTGACTCGCGCTCGAAAAGCCGACACTCGGAAAGTAGCAGCGCAAGTAACCTGTTTACATACTCGCGCTGCCCACTTCCTTTAGTTTTTTCCTGCCCATATTGACATTGTGTGAACGTGCTATTATAATCAGGAAGAGTTTCAATCCCGCGTAACTTTTCATCCTTTCACAATTCTCTTTCTCTAGCAATTCAGATTTATTTCAGTTACTAACAAGTCAATCTTGTTTATCTTTCCCTTGATATTCAAAAGTAAGCATGTGATGTGATGAGGAGTCAAACTCCGTAGTGAATCGAAATCTGCCGTGTGATGCCGGATTAGAATAACATCACCATTCACATTCACAGAATGAATTCATTCAGAGAGCTAATGCGCTTGACAAGCGCGGTGAGTATGGCAAATGGCAATACTCAATACCCCATGATTCCCATGTCTAGCAGTGGACTGTTGTGGCTTTTATTGTAAACATCGCAATATCTCTAAATAAAGCTCACTGTAAGAAAAGTTTGGTTCAGGAAGCTAGTTATAAACAGTTATTAAAAAATACGTTTTTAACTAACATAAATATAGTGAACCAAGGTCAGAAACACAAAGGAATCTAAAGTATGTAAACAGTGTAGCACTGGCAAAATTTCCACTACCTACCAATGATTATGGTCTACCAAATGGAGATTAATGTAATGCGTTTCATGATAAGAATGCCCTCAAAACAGAATTTCAGTCTGTTGTAGGTTTTGAATAGTTCCTATAAAGTAAAATTCAGATAAGCAACAAGATCCGACACCGAAGCACACAAGCCCAGAAGTGTGTATGCTCTCTCAGCCTGACCCTTTGAAGCTTTTGATTTGAACTAAAATGATGAATCAACAGATGATTTTTAACCATAGTTTTCAACTGAATCTATGTAACCCCATCGGCATGGCGACTCAATACTGGCAACGTGATTCAACATTATAATAATAATGGGGATTTCAGCAACAGCAGCAGCATTCGAGCAACGTGGTCTTCCGTCTCGTTCCTTACTATACGGAAGGCTGCGTTGATTGAAAATTTCAGGAATCCAATAACACAGTTTTCTTGTTTCACTTGAAACTAAAATGCCACATGTGTGTTACATTTCTTGCTACAATATTGTTTTAAATTTAAATTGCGAAAACAACGTCCCAGTTTACATGCTTCAGTTATTTTCAGAATCATCTGTTTATTCGATGTAAGCGTCGACAGATCAGAATAGTAAAGGGCAAACTTTTTAAAATAACTATGATTTATTAGTGTAGGTAATATTCTGATGTATAAGTAAATGTGGCATTGTTTTAATAGTGTGTAAAGGTCAACATACTTTAGATGTTGATGAATGTTTGGTGGTTCTGTTTTCTGAAGCAATTTTTAATGTAAATAAACAAGATTGCTCTTACTGCATTTTGACACGCATCTTTTGCTTTTAAAGACAACAAGATGTCTATGTTTTCCCATGATTTTGCCTACTAACTCAAATGATCCTCGATATTATACCATTATATTCTTTATTGATGGCTCTATTACTTACGACCATTCTGATGCATGAATGAATTACTTAATGCTAGTTTGCTAGCCATCTAGAATTACCAAATTTCTTTAAAAAACTATACCTACTTTTCATTAATCCAGTTACCAGTTTGATAACATTCGTGTTTTTGGAAGTATTCCAAAAGAAACAGTTGTATTAAAGCATTTTCGTAATTATGTATTTTCACTAAAACATAGCAACTGTAACTATTAATAGCAAGACAAAACGTTTTAATGTGCCGGTAGGATTGTCAAGCATCCCAAGACCTGTGCGATGGAAAATTTTGAAACTGAAACTTCAGTCTCAATATTCGTAGCACTATCTGATCCAAAATGTGATGTTGATGATTGTTTGTTGACAACGTTTTTAAGTTTTGTCAGTAAACAACCCAAAAGAAGTAGGTAGGTACATAATGTTACAACTATTTTGAAACATCTTATTAAACTGAGACTATCGCTGTCGCAGCAAGACATTCTTTGCTAGCAATTTATAGTTTCAAGATTTCGCTTTTCAGATCGTAAATTCTCTCCTTTGTAATTAATGATAATCCGTTAAGAGAGTCCATTATGAATAACTGCGAGGGATACGTTAAAAAGTTGTATTGGTCAGTACCTATGGATGACTCTTTCAATCTACCACAATAGCTCAGAACAGTCTAATGTCGTATTGTAGGTAAGCGACAGAGTTGTATTGGTGCCCACTGCCCGGCTAGGCGGCTAGGACAGTGATTTAATGCACGTTTTGTGTCTGCGACCGCCACATCCTTCAGATGGCTGTGACATGCGTTATGAGCATTACGAGACTGTGAGTACAAAATGTATACAAGAACAGCTCTAACACCAAAAGATTGAACGAAATGAATCAAGTGAGTCGGCTGATGAGCACTTCAATAATTACACATTTCTTTAGAGGTGAACAAGTTGGCATGTCAACCAGAGAAGAATACATCGATCTCATGACAATTGGCGACAAACAAAAATAGTTGGAATGCCAATAACACGTAATGTATGTCTATTTCAGCGGCACATGAAGCACACCACACAGTTTTAGCCGAGCTCGAGCGTAGGCGCCTGGCGGCCTTGGAGAAGCAGCATCGTGGAAACCGAGACTGTCGCCATTTTAGGCCGCGCCGCAGCGGTCGGCAGCCGGGTCAAGTTTTATTGTCTCCGCGGCTCGGTTGCATAATTGCCCAAGTGCGGCCGAGCCGCTCGAAATATCATGCGTGGCCGAGGCACAGCCGCACAGCTCACAGTACGAGCTTCCGCTCGGATCGTCCGAAGATCATTAACTCGACGATAACCCATTTGGATGGGCGCCGTCGTAGACGTTTCGACACGGCAGTCGCCCCCGCCCTGGCCGGCGGCCAGTTTTCGAAAGCTCGCAAAATTAGCGAAGACGCGCGCCGGTCGGCGGGCGGCGGCCGAGTGAGCGAGCGAACACCACACTGCACTTACACCAGAACACCGCGACGAAATCCTTATCTTCCAGCAATCGTTCCAACTGTTTGGCGGTGATTTCCTCGATCTGGGGCTCGCTTTTGGCGGGTTTGCGCGCGGCGGAGGCGGCGGTGGCGAGCAGCAGGACGACCGCCAAGGCCTTTACCCACCGTGCCATGGCGAGGGCGCGCGCGTACTGACGCCGCGGCCGCCCGCCCTGCGCGTGCGCCGCCCCGCGCGCCGCCGCCCGCCCGCCGCCCGCCGCCCGCGCATGCGCGCCCCAGCCCCAGCTGCCCTCACCCAGCACACCACGCACGCCGCACAGGCGCCTGCGCCTCCACGTGGCCTTCTCATCCAAGACCAAAGCATTACGACTATACCAGACAGAACAGAAGCCTTACTTTTAAATAGATACTCTACTTTTATTTAACATGGGTACAATCTGCCTATTTTAATAAAGTATCTGAACAAAGTACTACCGTTTACGCTCTGCCTACCCCGGATAAAAGGCGTGATATGTGGGGTAACATACAAAGTATGACAACAGTTCGATTTCGATACCATTAGTTTTTCAAATTGTTGTCTGCCTAAGTATTTAATTAACCCTTCACAACCGAAGCATCGAAATTTCCCGGATTTATTTCTAAGTTGTACCAGTTTTTTTAAACTATATTTGAAGCATAGAAAAAATATGCAAAAAAATCCTGGATGAGCTGGTCTCCAGCAATCAGACCCTCACGATCGTGAGGTTCAGGAATAAAAGTTAAGTCGCACGATAGTGCGTGTAGGTTTTATTAAAACTTTAATTGTTAGTTTTGTAAAACAAGATAAACAATTAATTGAAAGAAAGTTATAATCTTTATTTTTGAACTTCTTAAATATATATTTTCATTAAAAGACCGTAAACGAATCAACATTATTTGATTAAATGCAAAAATTTTGCAGAATGCAGAATTTTTGACGAATTTAGCGCTGGCAAGAGGAAAACTGTGCTTGAGGAGCTGTAGAGGCTATTTAACGTCGTGGTACCCAATGGTACAACCCTGAAGACGTGGAGCAGAGGTTTTTTGGCACAGATTACCAAGCAAGGAGACAAATGCCCCTCAAAATCTATAGGTTGATCACACCTACATGTGTGACAGTCACGTCTTCAGGCATAAGAATAGATAATAATACTAGCGTATAGAAACGAAACTCCTTTGTCTGGGCCCCAAATGCCGCGCTTTAAATACCTACTTCCCCCCGCAGCCCGTAACGCCCCGCACTCTCCCGCGCTTTAAGTCGGGGCTGTCACGTGCCAATAATTTTATTCCAGACTAGCGGCCAGTCAAGCGGTTGCGACCGCTGCTAACAGTTTTCCCGTGGGAACAAAATATTTACCCAAGTCTTACCTTGCCATTTTATTTTTAATAGGTAGGTACAGAACTTTGAAATAGGTGCAAAAATGGTGCCGTGTGGTGCCAAATTAGAATAGCATTTTTATTGTTAAACGCGTTCTCCCTTTGAATACAACACCTTGCACTCTGCTTGCTAATCCATCCGCCAAACATACCTACGATACGAATGTGCTTATTTATCATTATCAGCTAAAAATGACTTAGGCACCTAGGTACTTTAAATTAGAAAATGGAAACTAGGTACCTACGTAAGTAAAAATAGGAGTACACACAACAATTACGTATAATAACGAATGGCAGGTACCTAGGTATTTACTGTAAAATCATCACTTACCTTGGCTCATCTTTAGGCAAATTAAAAAAACTTAGATGCGGAGTCTTCCTCGCATCACTTTTGCAGCCATACACACCACAATAATTCGGCATTGCAAAATTTTTCACAAATTCGACCCGCACGACGAACGTTTCCGCGGCGAAGCGCACTCCCGACTGAATTATTCGCTAAGAGACAGCCAGACGGATTGACCTTGAGCGCGTCTGGAGCGGGAGTGTCATCTCTATGTGATTTCTACTCTATGCTTCAGGCTTCGACTCTGTCGAAACCTGGCCATTTAAGAGTTCTTGCAGTGCTTCCAAGTTGCCACGGGATATGTGGAGGTGCTGAGAAATCCTCTACTGAATAAAAACGATGTCCGTTCAAGTCAAAAGCTACAAAACAAGACCCATCCAACTACTCCGAGTTGTGAGACAGGGTGGCGTTATATCTCCGAAACTCTTCACCATCGCAGTGGGGGATCTCTTCAAGACTACAGTGGACAAGGCATCTTATTATCAATGGTGAATAATAGATAAACCGCTGCAAATCCTTCAAAAACTGCTTTCTTGTCAAAATCTCTATTGGGTACCATCAAGGCGTGTTGAACTCAGGATGAAATTGGTCAAGACCAATGTTCAATCAACACATCACTCCTGTGCCAATCTCCACTGCAAGTATAAGCCTTAAAGTTGTTCATATTACCTTGGGCAGACATTGCTGTTGATTTGACAAAGACAACTAGGGGGGTCCCAGAAGAGCACAGCTTGTCTGGGCACTACTGGACAGCGTTTGGGAAGTTTCGTCATATCTTTGAGTGATCCTTGCTACAACAATATCTCAAACCAAGGTATCTGAACACCAAGGTGTCAGGTGATCAGTGCATCTTACCAGTCATGAACTACGGAGCCGAGACGTGGAACCTGACAGAAAAATTTGCCCACCAGCTACATGTCACTCGAAGAGCTCTCGAAAGGTAAGTATATGCTCGGGATCGGGATCTCACCAATGGATAACATTCGATGATAGGATCCTATATCTGCCAAGGCCAGAGAGAAGGCCAAAGTAACAGACTGAAAGCATAGCAATCTGAAGTAGCAGTGAGCTGCTCATATTTGAGAACTGACGGAAGGTAGAGTAAGCAGGTTCTCGAGTGGAGGCCACGGCTCGGCAAGCGTACCTACCGCTAAATGAAACGCTCTTTAGTCAGATTGACCGATAAGTTGAGGAGGGCGACTGTTAATGACGCGAGCTGATCTGCTTCAAGCTGATGATGGAGATGACAGTGGTGATGAAACTTCCATATCAATGTTTAATGGCTCCAAAATGTAATCAGGATCTCATCAAACTCCTTAGGCTCATATTCCCCATCATCTTCAGACAAACCTTCAATATTTGAATGAGTTCCATCTCTCAGCAGATTTTTTATAACTTTTTCTGGCAAATGTTCACCTTAAATTGGAAACATTGGATATTTTCCAAGCAATTACAAAAAGCAGTATCTCTAACTGCCATAAACTAATAATTGTAGTTACAACCGAAATAACACGATCGTGCGTGTTATAATTGAAGAGTCAGCGTACTCTAACGTAACAATATTTTTATTAAAAATTCTTTATAATGGGTAAATTACACATCATTTTATAATCTTGTATCAAAAAAAGCGATAAAGTATAGCTATATTCCACAAAAAGATGGTGCTTACCGGAGCGGATGCACCGTCCCGAAAGCGCAACCCTCTCTCAGCAAGGATTTGGTCTACTGGTACAAAAACACTCGAGCTAAAACCGTTTTATATTTTTTTCTGGCATTGTTCTGGCAATGAGAGATACCCGCACGATCGATCGACGCCGGTTGCGTTCAGAAAAAGTGATTTAGAAATCTTCCAGAATTTTTCAAAGTCAAGACGCACTATCGTGTAACCTCGGGCACAGAATAATAACTAGTAACTAGCCTCGGGTGTAAAGGGGTAAATAGATAGGATAGCTCTATCCACAATTGAACACTTTGTCTTGGACATTTGGGACATATTAGGCCTAACCAAATAAAAGTGAGACATGCGTTGAACGTGCGTCTAAAGTTTTTTAAAATAATTTTTTTTAAATTTGTTTTTATTCAAACACGCGTTCATTAGGTACTTAACTAAATTTTGTGTGGTAGAAGATACAGAGTGCAGAGCCATCTGCGTTACGAAGGCTAGGTACTAACTACTGATCTTCTTTTTTCTAAGGTACTGTGGCTTGTACTGCTTGAAAAGCTTTTTTCAGTTTGCTCTCCCCGAAGGGATCAGAACGGGATCCAAACTCTATACAGGGTGTAAAGGACAGCCCTCCGAATAATGATTAGGTGCATGCAGACCATGAAACTGAACAACTTTCCCTAGGAACATATGTGAGGAAACGACAAAAATATTAGACTTCTCATACAAAATCACGATCAGCTGACTGCATTTACTATGGGAAGTCCAAAATTTTTGACGTTTCCTGAAATATTTTTCTATGGAAAGTTGTTTAGTTACATGGTCTGAATACATCCTATCATTATTCGAGGGCTGTCCCCTACACCCTGTATAGGTATTGAACAACAGAGGAGACAATATGCAGCCCTGGTGGACACCTTTTTCAGGCTGGAGGAAACAACCTACCTACATTATGATGTAATTTAATCGTCAGCGCTAAATCTAAACATACCTGTGCGTAGATTTACCATCGAAATTGGTGTGTAACTAAGAACTTAGCGTTGTTAAAACGTTGTTGAACAAGGGTTTCAGTTAAGGGTTGTCATTAAAGCTGGCTTTGGCTTTTTTTTTTATTATTATCTTATTACATAAACAATCCTTAAACTAAATAAAAGACACCGTTAATCCCTATTTGGGTTTGTCTCGATGTCCACATTCCGTTCCAATCCCAGCGTACCAAAACAAATAGATATAATAACGAGACACGCATTAATTTCTTTGAATTCAGTTATTTACCATTCAAAACATTAAGATAATCGGTATTATTATAATTTTTTCTTTCAGCAAAATCTGCTGCGTGCTGTGGTCTATCGCGGGTAGCGCGTACCTCTCAAACTCTCTTAGTGCTGGTTGCACTCCCCGAGATGGAAAATATCGAGCTCGCAGTAAGTACGGGATATCTTTGTGTTACGTGCGCCCTTCTTGCCAATTTTATACCGCAAATCCTAGCTTAATAATGAAGCTTTAGCTCTTAAACAGGCTGCTTACACTTGACCTATTTTAGAATGATATGCCAATCTCGTTTTGCTTGCAATTTGCGGTGTTGGTGTGGCGCTACTCTTGCCTGTTTTACCGTGAAATGTCGAACTCGTTTCGTACGTATTGTGATGGTGTACCTACCGCCACGCTGTCTACGTTTTAACGTAAAAAGTCGATCTCACTTCGTTTCAATTACATTACGATTGTTCTCAAATGGGTTCCGAGAAAGAGGCACATGGCCTGAGGGAGTGCCCTGTGTGTGGCCTAGGGCGGCTATGACTGCAAATCCGCTTCTGCGCTGGTCGGCACTTGGGCCGCTGGGCCTGATTGGTCGATAAAAATAAAACTTCTTGTGTTATTGAACCCTTTCAAGGGGATTAAAATTAATAGAGGTACTTTCCGTGTACCTAGCACACCATCGTTCATACATAGTCACGTAAACCACGTCGGGCATCAATGACACGTATCTCAAAAAATTGCAAATGGTTTGATCAGCATCCTTACGTACACAAGAACAAAAAAGTTGATATAAATGTCAGGGGCTCCATGGCTCCATGATCAGTCATTCATAGAACGTTACTACTGAACCCTCGGTGGGCGGGTTTGACTCGCAATTTCCCGTTTTTTTGAGTAAGTACAATGTTGGCAGTAGTATTGCCTTTAAATATCGTGGCCCGGCACCCCAGGACAACTGGGAACAACGGTTAAAAATTTGGCCCGCCTGTAATTATGGCCGGCCATGCGCTAGGCGATAATAATTAAATGTCTTATGCTATGCTACATCGATATGTAGCCGTACCTACGTAGTGCGATTTATATGTTTCTTGATATAATATGCACTAAATACCGGGCAAGTGCGAAACGAACTCGCTCACCCACCTCACTTGAACGAGTTAGTAAAATTTCAGCCCCCTTAAGGTCTATATTTATTCTGATTATACATAAAGGATAAATAAACACAAAAAAAATCAAAGCAAAAAACTGCAATATTTTATCCTCCGAATTAAATCCAACTCGTCGACCGATTCAATTTAAATTTGGCGGAGAGCTGAACCAATGAAAAAACACATACATTTCTGAACGATTCGTAACCGTCAGTCTTTTTCATATGGGCACTAGTGTGGGGCAGCAACTTATAGTAGAGGATATCGATAGTGTATTGTAATTAACAACATGATCATGCTGTATATTCTTTGAGTAGAAATAAGAACCTATTCCAGGCGCGCTTTTAAAATTACTAAATTTGATTTGACGTTTCTAAAGCCGTTTCCTATTCTGCACGTTTTTTTTTATTAACGATTGGTTTGCTCTTGACTCTAGTCTAGGTCAAATTCAAATGACAGGATTTAAAAACAGCTGACAGGATTAAACTTAGCTTGACCCGATTAGTGCAATTCCAGAAGGTGCAAAATTGAGCAATTTAAATATTGAAAACGATTAAATTAACTAATTTTTATTTAAGTAATTTAATAAGAATGGGTTTCCCTACTTACTTAGCGGCCACTAAAAGGTCCCACTTAAAAACAGTACTGTCTGTAATCGTAAAACAAAGGAAAATGGTTGCAATAATGGAGTGATCTGTGAGATTTTCGGTCAGATAGGAAAATGAAAGGAGAATCAATGGGATCAATTGAGTAGGGAGGTCCTAAAGTGTCGTCGGGTTGGAAAGATAGTGATAGATAGAAGAGAGTAGAACGGGATTGGAAGGTGCTGGGGGGTCCCGGGTCAAAACGTTCTAGGCTGGCACCGGGTTGAAAGGTTTTAAAGTGGCACCGGTTCGGAAGATTCTAGAGTGGTACTGAACGAATGATAACCTATCAATTTCATGTTTTTGGCGTTTTTACAGAACAATCCTCAAAATTACATTAAAACGTTATTGAGTACTGCGCTCGCCAATCCACCTACTAAGCATGGTACAGTTCTTTGCATCATACATGAGAACTTTTACAGTTCTTTGCATCATACATGAGAGATAGAGCCCAATATGTTCGTATAGGACTGTACGAATCCTCTCAGTATTATACTAGATCTGGTGTAAGTCAGGGTAGTACTTTAGGACCTACCCAGTTCCTTATTATGATCAACGACCTTCCAAATGTGGTAAGATCAGCTAACTGTTTAATGTTCGCTGATGATCTAAAATTATTTCACTCAGTTTCTGAATCAAAGGATTGTACTGCACTGCAACATGATATTAATGCAGTAACGGAGTGGAGTAAGAAAAACCGCCTTTGTTTCAATGAAACCAAATGTAAAATTGTTACGTTTACAAGGAAGCATAATCCTTTAAATTTTACATATACAGTTACTGCAATACCATTGGAACGAGTTGATCATATTAGGGACTTGGGTCTGGTCATGAGTTCTAGCCTTGATTTTAAGCTTTTTTTTTTTTTTTTTTTTTTTTTTTTTTTTTTTTTTTTTTTTTTTGCGCTGAGCGCCGAATGCTTAACATCGGCTCTGTACAACTTTTAATCTTTAAAATACTTATAATTAATATAGTGACCTAAAAGTAATAAAAAAACATTTATAGTAGTATGATTAGTGAGTGAAAACGTTGGTGGTAATTAATAACATTGCTTTGCTGTATAATTTATAAACAAAAGACAGTGACTTTACCTATCTCATATGTTCAGAAATACGATTATTTTTTAATATTAAACCAGTGACATAGATTATTTAATAACATGTTAATAAAGTGTCATAAACATAAATAGTGAATACAAATCGAAACAGTGAATAATTTTAAATATAAGATCTTAACGTACTTAAATAGTGAACAAAGACAGTGTTTATTGGCAATCGGAAGTATTCGTGTCGGACTCGGTAGCTATCGGGAGCTACAATCAACACTATAATTTAACAACTGAGATACGAGATTGAACAGAACACTAATTTCAACTTTAAGAATCAAGTGGCATTGGCGTAGAGGATACAGAAGGAGATTCATACGCAGGAGAACATAGTTCGCACCCATGTTCATATATATTATTTTTCTTATAAATATTTTTTTTTTAATAAGAAATTTATTGGCTATAGTAATAATTCATGAAGTACATACAAAAAAGAATGTTTTTTTTTTTGTAAAACCACAGAAAAACTAGATTGCTCTAGTGAATCACACAGGCACTACAAAGACAGAATAGTAGATTGCTCTAGTGAATTACACAGGCACTACAGAGACAGAATAGAACCATTTTTCTGACCACTTTTCTGACTACGAGCTCTAGACAGCTAAATAAGATGGCTCTCAACTGCGATACCTGTTGTAAAATAATAGAAAACAGAGAGTTTTTGATATGCTGTAGTTGCAAGAGTACCTATCACTTAGATTGTTGTCAGATGACTACACAAAGATTTTATCTGATGGAACCAAGTAAAAAATTAAGCTGGAAATGTAAATCTTGCCCTTTGAAGCAAAATACAAGCGATTACCATGATAATGTTACACATAGAAAATACAGACCAATTGTTCCTATTTCTAATTCGTTCAGTACTCTATCAAGCTTGATACCGGATGATGATAATAACTCAAATGATGACTTATTTTCTTCGCCCATTAACCACCAATGTAACAGAAGCTGCCCAGAACGAAAGAATATATACAGTAAATCCGATGAGATGGAAATAAAAATCATTGAATTACAAAAAAGTTTACAATCAGCAGAACAAGAGATTGAAAATTTACTTTCAGAGAACCAGCTGCTGAAAAAACAAATTAAAGTATACGACAATACAATTAGACATCTTACCAGTGCTGGAAAATCCACGCCAATAGCAAATATATCTAGACGGGAAAGAGAGATATTGAATAGACAAAGAGCAAACCAAAGTATAATTAACACAAGTATGACAGTACCGACCAACACCCAGACACCTACAGTAGAACGCAGGCACAAGAAAAACAAATCCAGGAAAAACATACCAATGCAAGAAAATCCTGTACCTCAGTATATAAGTACCCCAAACACTTCTCTAATAAATAATGTGCAAGATCAACATAACACCACAGGTGATATGTCACCTATATTGATGACATCAAATTCTAAATCTGTACCTAAAAAACCAACTATCTACATGCTTGGAGATGAACAGATAAGAGGCTTGTCAGCACGGATCATGTATGCTAAGCACGGAAACCATAGAGACATATACAGTTTAGAATCTACAGTGAAGACGGGAGCATCAAGCACGCAAATTATCAAAGATATCGAGTACATAGAAAGTAAAATAACTGAAAACGACATTCTAGTATTATCTATTGGACGTCATGAAAAAAATCCCTATGAATTGTTTACAAACTTGTGTAATACTATGTTCAAACTCAAAAAGTATAAAATTGTATTGTTAACTGTGTATAAATACAAATACTTAGATACAAATACTTTCAATAATGAAATGAAATTATTTATAAAAAATTATAAAAACTGTACATTAGTAGATATTAATGAAATAGGAGCGCATTCATATTATACAAACAAAAGTATGGCACATAAAGTTGTTTCTGTAATTGACTCGATTTCAAATTATAATGAACTATGTAAGAAATTCAACGGTGACCAAGCATCTGCTCATACTCAAGGAATCCAAGAGACAAATAAAAACGTAAATAGGACATTTTTTCGTCCCATATAGCAGCACTAGTGGTGAAAACAAAATTGGAGACGACTCTATCATAAATTGTTCTGATAAACTTTTGTTATTTAATCAAAATATAAATGGATTATGTTGTAAACGAGACTTACTGGAATTAACTCTACTTGAACTAAAAAATAAAGGTAGAGAGTTTGACATTATTTGCTTGAGTGAAATTCATGTAAGACGTAATTCAGAGGCTAATATTAAGTTGAACAATTTTAAATTAGCTGCTTCTTATTGCCGCCCCGACGGTAGTAGAGGTGGAACATGTATTTTAGTGAATAAGCTTTTTAATTGTAAACTTTTACAAGTTGCCTCAGAGTTAGCAGTAGATAATTATTTTGAATGTTGTGGTGCCGAAATTATAGGCCTAAATCTTATAATAGTTAATATTTACAGAATACCCAAACAAATTAAAGCACATGTAGGTGTTTTCTTGCATAAATTAGACAAATTGCTTCACTCTCTTACCTACAAATACAAACGAAGAAAAATTATTGTCTGTGGCGACTGGAATATCAACTTGTTAGAAGAAAAAGATGCTAAAAATAAACTTATACGAGTTCTCAAAACATACGGTATTCATCCCCATATTTTAACACCAACACGTGAAAACTCTTGTATTGACCAAATAGCAAGCAATATCAAGTCGGCTCAATCTGAAGTTTTGAAACTTGGTCTGTCTGATCATGAGACGGCTCAAATATTGTCCATTGCAGTCAAAAAACAGGTTGCACTTTCATTCTGGTTTGAACAAAAAAGAGAGTACAGTCGTGAAAATTTAAATAAGTTCCATGAGTGTATTTCGGCTCTATCGTTTTCTGATGTCATGGTGTCAAATAAAACCAGTGCCGCATTCGATCACTTTTACGATATAATGTGTTTGTTTCATGACCTATGTTTTCCGGAAATTAAAGTTAAAATAAATAATAGACCAAGGGCCTTAAAATGGGTGACAAAGGGTCTCAAAATTTCATTAAAAACAAAACGCGCTCTACATCTTCATTACCGAAAGTATAAAGATAACAAACGAGTCAACAAATTTAGATTTAAAAAATACAATAAAATATTTAAGAAATGTATTAATCATGCCCAAAAAATCACAAATAACAATTACATAAACAAACATAAAAACAAGTGCATAGCCACTTGGAATACTATTAACTCAAATAGTTCTGATCGTTTATCGCAAAAAAGTGACATTAATGAAATTAAATATGATAATTTCATACACTCGAATCCAATTGACATTTCTAATATTTTTAATAATTACTATATAGAACTAACAAATAAAAATACGCCAAATATAGATAGGAATGGTTCAAATTTTAATACAATTCAAATTAGACAAAATACAATATTTCTGCGACCTGTGACTGAAAGTGAAGTCTACAACATCATCATGTCTTTGAAAAATAGCAAGGCATGTGGGTTCGATAATTTAACGACAAACATCCTTAAAATGTGCGCCTTGCGAATATGTTGCCCTCTTGCTCATATCATTAATTTATCATTTGTAGAGGGCACCTTTCCCGATAAGTTAAAGATAAGCATTGTAAAGCCACTATTTAAGAAGGGAGATTCGTTAGACCCCACAAATTACAGACCTATCACATTAGTGCCGATCTTATCCAAAGTCTTTGAAAAAGCTCTTTTAGTAAGGCTCAATGAGTTTTTAACAAAATACGGAATCTTGCAACCAGAACAATATGGTTTTAGAAAAGGTAGCTCAACGACTGATGCATGTTTTGACCTAATACGTACAATATCTTCAAATATTAATTGTTCAATGCCCACAGCTGCGATATTCCTCGACATGAGCAAAGCCTTCGATTTCGTTAACCACTCTATATTAAAGGATAAACTTAGTCGATATGGTATACGTGGAAGGACACTGGACTGGATTGAAGCTTTCTTGGCTGATAGAAAGCAGTGTACCGAAATAACGAAACTGACCAAAATTAATAATGTTATACATAGAGTCAGATACAGATCAGATTTAAAAATTAATAATACCGGAGTACCACAGGGAAGTGTACTTGGCCCTCTATTATTTCTACTGTATGTCAACGACCTTCCGAGAGCAATAGAGCAAAAGTGTGTACAATTTGCAGACGACACAACATTAATAGTTAGGGGTAAAAATAAACAACAGCTTGAATCAAACTTAAATAGTTCACTGACTCACATTATTACTTGGATGGAAAGAAATAATCTTCAAATAAATATTAATAAAACTAAATTGATGCAGTTTATATCTTACAATGCCAGTCCATTACAAATTGATCTTAATTTAAAGGGTGAAAAGGTAGAAGAAGTTGACAGTATAAATTTTTTAGGCATAACTATTGATAAGCGATTGAGTTGGAAAGATCAGATAGAGGCGGTCTGCAACAGATTGAGTCGATTTGTTTTTGCTTTAAAAAGACTAAGGGAGACAGTATCCGTTGAAGCTGCAATTACTGCGTATCATGGATACGTGTCCTCAGTTCTCAGTTACGGGTTGATACTGTGGGGAAACTCGGTCAATGTTAAAAGAGCATTTCTGATACAAAAAAAATGCATACGTGTTTTGTGCAATGCTTGGTTTGACGACAGCTGTAAGCCACTTTTTAGGAAACTAGAGATATTGCCGTTACCCTGCATGTACATTAGAGATGTTTGTGTCTTTGTTCATGCACATCCTAGTTATTGGCCTAAGCGTAGTGAGGTATTTGAGCGACGGACAAGGCAAAGATATATGAACCTTCTGCATCAACCTGTATGCCACAAAGTTATTTATAAGAAAAATATTTTTAATATGTGCATTCCAATATATAATAAGATCCCAGACCACATCAAATTGTTAAGTGGTAATAAATTTAAGACTACTTTGACAAAATGGTTACTCCAACATTGTTTTTATAGCGTTAAGGATTTTTTGACATCGTAATTTTATTTATTTTGTATTTGTTTGGATTATTTTATGTTATTTTTGTGTGACATTTTATTTAATTTACATTACAATTTTCTTTAAATAAATGTAATTAAGCTGTGCGGAAAAAAAACAATTACATTTGCATGCTTGTATGCAAGCGAATACATGAGACTTTTTATAATTTTAAGAACCAAAAAAACTGTATTCTTGCAAATAAATTTTCTGATTTCTGATTTTCTGATTTCTGAAGCAACACATTGTAACTACGTGTACCAAAACATGCAAAATGTTGGGATTTATCATGAGGGTAACATCGGCTTTTAAGGAAAGCAGAGTTGCTCTAGCGTTGTACAATGCATACGTTAGAAGTAGACTCGAATTTGGAGCTATTGTGTGGGATCCAAAAGAAACTACATATATAATCCTGATAGAAAGAGTGCTACGCAAGTTCGCCAGGTTTTTATTTAAAAAACTAAATGGTTATTATCCTTTTTTATACCCTTCTTTATTTGTACTCGGATCGGTTGGGATGGACACATTAGAGCTAAGGCGCAAAATGCTACTGGCGATGCACTACTATTTACTTTTAAATAATAAGGTAGACAACCCAGAAGCTCTGTCTAGGATCAGCCTTGTGCCAGTTCCAGTGAGATACTTGCAGGGGGGGGGGGGCTCTCGGCCAGAGAGGGCGCAGGCGGCGGCCGTTGTTCTCGAGGTCAGACGTGCGTACTCAGCAATCAGCGCAAGCACCTACAGTACGATTCCTAAAACTCCTCAACTCTGTTATTATCTCCCTAGACACGGACTTAGATTTATTTAATGACAGCTTTAGTGCATTAAGTAAAAAATTGTACATATATTTTAATAAGTACCCACTAAATTAAGTGTTTTGTTTAGCATGTAGGCGCTTTGGATTTTAGTCTGTAAGCTTATATTGTAGTTTTATAAATAAATAAAATAAATGGTGTGTAGCATATGCCCCCTAAGCCCCAACTAGGACAGGCCTGTTTCTATAGTTAAATATTAGAATTATTTTTTAATACCAAACGCAAAGCATATTATTTTTCGTGATGAATAAAATAATATTTCTGTCTGCCCATTCAACACTTTTATACTTTTTTACAGTTGCAACACTAAATTAAGTAAAAATAGCCTTGTCATACGGGACGACCTCCGGCCAGATGGACCGATGACGGCTGGCTGGAAAGAAGCATCTATTCAGAGAAAAAAGAAACTACCAAAAATTAGGCACAGACCTGCCTAACTGCATAGCAATTGTGTGAGAGCAGGAAACGATCTGCACTAATCGCTACTTAAAATCTAATTTGATGTGACAACTAAAATCGGGATTTGATCCGAAAACACCAATGTCATAATCAAAAGGCATTGTATTTTTTTTGTCGATATAAACTATACCATCACGCGAACAGCACTACCCTTATGCGACCAGCCAATCAGCTTTTAGCAAAGTTACGGGGTGAGGAAGAAACCAATCAGGGGGCTTGATTGTTTCTAAACGAAAACTTGTGACGTTTTGTTTCGTGTATCGTGCTTTGCTAATTTTCTTTCTTCTGTCAAGTGAATATTTGTCGCTGTTTTCGTTCACCGTGCGGCTTTTGGAGTTAAGCAAGCAGTGAGATATTACAATTTCGCGTGTGATTGTGCATTGTTTAGTGAATAAAATGGATTTTATCTTTTAACTGGAACTTGGTGAAAAGTTTAATTGTTTCACGCCTACCTTGTCGGTGAGTGTATAAAAAGTTATTTTGTTTGCACTTTTTGCCTTTAGTTGTAGTTTTGTTTTATTTGCAGTAAATATAAGTAGCACGTTTGTTGCTACTCACTGCCTTTACGATATCTTAGCTAAACTTACATGATTCACATAAGTTATTTTAACCTCATACTTTTTGAAACATTCAAAAAAGAACTTGACTTTGATAGTTTTGGGAATGGTTTCATAAGGTACTACTTATTTGTAAAAAAGTACATATTTGCGAAAAAAGTATGTATACTTTTATGGAATAATGACTACCAATACCCATTCTATCAAACCTTTAAATCAAGTCCTATCAGATAAGATATTGATACTAAATTATCTGGTATATCAAAGGTACTTGTCTAGAAATAATATAAAATAAACTTAGAAGGATCAATTATTTGTTTGATTTATAATTTTTTTGGCTGTAGTAGTAGTATGTAAAGTTGTGAACTTAAAAAAATTACCAGACCAATATCAAAATACTTTTAAACCTTTATAAGGCAATGGAAAGAATGTTTCCACCTAAAATTGAACCTAACTACCTGCAATAGATTTCAAAACCAATGATAAAAATTGTCATGCTCTGCCCCGTTAAAGGGTTAATACAATTAAACATTGTGACAACCTACAAAATTTCTTAATAAACAACAACCAATATTTTTGTAAGTATATATATTTAATTGTTTAAGCTTCAATATGTCTGGGTATGAATTATATCAGGACTACTCTTTAAAATGGGATAACATCATATTACTAGTAAATTAGTAGCCATAGGTGAAAGTGAAACCACTAGATGAACAAGATGATTATGTGTATGTCACTGCTTTTTGGATATTATATATTTATATCTAATGAATAACAGATAATATTTTTATTTTTTAATTGTTACTTTATTTAATGTTATTTGCACATTTTCGAGCAGGCTTGGTATGGAACAATCTGCATGGAGCCATTGTGTTTCATTCAACAATAAAACACAATAAAAATTGCATATCCTGGCCATAAAACAAGACTGTTTTGCAATATTGTGCTATTACTATGTTACTGTTTCCACTAAGAATGATATGATGCTCTCAAATTTGTTTTTAAATATAGTCTTATTTCTAATTAGATTCCAACTTAAAAAAGCAAGACCATCCGAATGATTATGAATTTTTTCATTTCTGATATGTTAAATTCACATTTACATTAATTAATATGCTAAGCAATAGTATGATTGCTTTTCATTGAATATCATTAGGCTGTTTGTTACCAAGGAATGGAGGAATATTCAAGGGATAAGCCCAATTTGTTTTCTATTATTTGAAAGTAATAAAACTGACAGCTAACAACAAACAATAAAAAATGTTGTTAAAATCTTATCTTTCAAGATTTAAAATACCACTGATAAGATTATTCAATGCTGAAGTCATCATCCAGAAATATATATTTTAATAACTACCAACCAGCACTACCCTAAAATTTTATATTTATTTCTATGTGCTCCACAATATTTGTACTCCTAATAAAGTCTATTTACTGTAACAGGTATTCTTTTTCACATATAGTTTTGATTGAATTCTGTGTTAAAAAAATAAAACTTATCTTAAAACATTATGTTTTCTGAGTGTTCTTGTTTAGACTATGCAATTTTATTACAGTATATTAGCAAACCATGCTAAATAAAAGTATCCACAATTGATTCTGCATTAATACTGCAGGTAATAAAGACAAAGTTTTGTATAAAGTTATCAATAATCCAACCATTATAAAAAGATAAATTTACTGTGATAACTAGCTGCTCAATAGCGCTACATTACATATTTTTACGGCGTTGGCAATAATTGCAAATTACCTTGTGCTCTGGCTGATAATGTCAACGATTAACTTCAATGGAATCGAACACTTGATAATAGCTATCTATATCGCCCGTCTGATATTGTTGCTTAGTTTATCGTAAGGAGTTCAGTGGCTACGTGTCTGCAGACTCGACAGTACAAAACATGGCTCAATACCGCGCGGGGAAAGCCGGCATCAACGCCGAGGCTCAGGCCAGGATCAACAGCAAGTACAACGACAACATCGCCACAGAAACCCTCGAGTGGATCAAGCTGATCACCGGCGAGGACATCAACACCGCAGGTGACGTCGACAACCTCTACAGCGTCCTCAAGGACGGCACGCTCCTCTGCAAACTAGTCAACGCTATCCAGCCGGGATCGGTGAAGAAAGTCAACCAGTCGTCGATGGCTTTCAAGTGCATGGAAAACATCAACGCTTTCCTAGAAGCTGTGGTAAAAATGGGCGTGCCCGCACAGGAGACCTTCCAGACTATCGATTTGTGGGAGAGGCAGAACCTATACTCTGTAGTGATCTGCCTGCAGTCACTCGGCAGGAAGGCTGGTAACTTCGGCAAGCCTTCGATCGGACCTAAAGAAGCCGAGAAGAACGTGCGGGAGTTCACTGAGGAGCAGCTGAAGGCTGGTCAGAACGTAATCTCTCTGCAGTACGGCACCAACAAGGGCCAGCAGAGCGGCATCTCGTTCGGTGACAGGCGCCAGATTTAATTTTTTCCTCGTTTATTTATAAAATCGTTTGTACGTCTTACCTATTCTTTAATTAAAAATATATTGTTAAACTTTATTTTCTGTTCATGTTATCGGCTTAAGGTGCGATCACTGCAAAGTGTGATTAGATAAGCGATACGTCCATCCTATTCGGTTCATAGTGCAACTGTTTTAAGATATAAAATATCAAATCGCAAGCAGACAGTAAGGTACCATTGGCCAAGTCAGCGTAGCATTAACCTTTCGCAAATATCGAGGGGATTGTCCCCCTAGTGTAGCGTAGGATCTGCGTCATTATCTACGTCAAACTTCACTATTGATCCAACGTACCTTCACTACCTTGGAAACCGACTGTACAAAATAAATCAATCGGTTTCAAACTATTCATAATTGCCGTGAATGTATATCGTGGCTTGCTAAGCCAGTACTCAACTTGATAAGAAATATACTTTTACATTTTACAATCATAGAGCCCTTATCAACATTAACATTCCTTGCTGCCTTACGTGTTAAGGCAGACGTATGGTATACCTACTCCGTTTATATTCTGATAAAGTGATAAGAATACAAAGTTATCGATTGGAAAATCTCTACTTATTAAATAACAATAATTGTTTGGTAAAGTCTATCTACGATATATTTCCCTCCTCATATATTTTTGAGGAGGGAAAAATATCGTGATATTGTAGAGTTCAGCAAAACATACTAAAATATATTTTAGGTTAGGTAGGTTAGGTATCATTGAAATCTGCATCATTTTGTGATTCTGATGAATCACAAAAAAATAACAACTCCACGACCTGTAACGGTATCAGAGCTTCCAATCGCTTGTTTCGGTGTACTGCGCGAGCGATGACGTCATCATCACCAGTACCAACACATGGTTAGTCAATGTGCCGTCACGGTCATGTCAGCAGTCAGCACCCCTCCGGAAGGCATGGTCACGCGCCGGCTGACACAGGAAACACGGATGTCCGACCCCTGGTCTAGGTGTCAGTGTGTCGTGCTCAGTGCTATTGACGGCAGAGGCCAGGTGCGCAGACTGTATGGTTTGTGCTTAGAATTGGTTTGTTTTTGCCTATACCAGAAGACCGTGCCTTCCTAAAGAATTCTTTGTTACCTACCGGAATAAAGGGGTCGTAGTAAGAGGCACATGTTCCTTATTAGTTTGACTGCGCATATTTTTTATGTGCTGGGTTGTTTCTTCTCATCCATGATAGGTACTTATTCTTTAATGAAAAAAAAATGCCTTCACTATCACAAGCAAGGACAGAATTTTTCCTTATTGCTCACCGTACCGTTAAATACTTTTGAAGACTTCGAACATTAGACACTGCGTCTTTGCCTACCTTGACCTTTTATGAATTTATGATTCATGTAACCTGATATACGTAATCTTAATCCTTTACTTCCTTATTTGAGTATAGTAGAACCGGCATTGAACGTACGACCTCGACTATGAAGAACTTTCGATCCAGGTTCTACTTTAATTAGACACCTACCTATTGGCGCTAAAGCCCGGTTTACATTGTCTTAGTGTTTAGTCGAGTGCTTTAGTACAAGTTGAAAGGCAAGTTCCAATTCAAATAGAACTGTACTAAAATGTACTAAAGCAAGTAGCGTTTACACGTTTCAACTAAAGTACTATCCTAAAGCACTCGACTAAACACTAAGACAATGTAAACCGGGCTTTAGGGGCGGGCTCGTGGACTACTTGTACATATATTAGGTTTTTTACTTACCCGTTTCATTTTATGTCTGTAAAATGCAGAAAATGCAACAACGTAAATTGATTGTTCTCTCTGAACTCCAAACTTCTCTACCGTGGTGATAAAAACCTCATTACAGGAGTGAGAAATTATCAATGATGTTGTAATGATGCAATAAGTGAAAGTAAGTAAGTATACACAAATAACGTACAATTGATTGACACTTAGATGAATGTAAGTATGTGAATCGGTAATTTCTCGATGAAAAGCTTAAATTATAATAAAATAGAAAGTTGATTGCAAGCGCAAGCTATACCTGAACAAAATTGCATGTTATTTGATAGACCATATACATAATTGAGCTATAATATAATAGGTACCTATGTCAATTCCGCTACCGCGCCACCGCCGCCTTTTATACTTAGTTTGTGGCCGCAACCCATTTGAAAAAAATAACCTAATCCAATCCCTCATATTACCATTGATCAGTTGATCACAGAGTATTTTAACATGCCTGAACGGATTTGAAAAATAAAAATTTATAGGCTACACATACCTACCTTCTAGCCATACCACAGATAATGGTTAAAGTAATAAGTCCGTGTTCTGATGACGAAATCCAAGATAAATCAGAAATAAAGGACTTCTAAATTTCAAACGATTTCCATTTGGTCAACTTGATAAAGTGCTAAGTAAATATGTCGTAACAATAAGTACCTAACGGTCTCTTCAAGACGCTGGTTTGTTTTTCCGCTGAGTTCCCACGAAATATGATATTGATCGTTGTTGCGAGGCTTCTGGTGTCACGGTAGGCCGACTGCCCGGCTGGCTTAGTGCAGCAGCTAAGATATACATTAACTGATTCTGAATAGTAAGATACATAAGTAAAACCTTTGATAAGTCCGCCTTTATACCTACCTACACACAATATTTTGTTTTCTTTTGAAACTTTCATAAGTGCTGCAATAAATGTATGACATACTTAAATACCTATGATTGTAACCAAGGGAGCATGCTTTGAAATTGTTGACTTCGTAATAAAAAACCATAATTATGGGTAATTTAATCACAAAATTATGATAAGCGAGCCAGTTAAATATGGTGATGTCTGAAAGTTGCCTGAAATTTACTGTTTGTCCACATCCATCAAATTAAAAAATAAGCATTTTCGGGTGAAAGGCGATAGTTGGCTGGTGTATTAATACAGTCGTCTAAGATTTCACATCTTAGCTGCTGTACTATCCAGCAAGTAAGGCAGCAAGTGAGCCAGTTCGCACTTGTCCGAAGGCTGCGGTACCGTTGCTCAATCGCCCCGAGATTATCTTTTAACGGTAGAGCGGCCGCGCAATCAAGCTCTCAACGAGTGCAGATGCATCAATAAATACTTTTAACTTCCTGCTGTGAAAAAACTGCATAAATATTTTTTTTAAATCGAAATATATTCGACTGCGGCCGGGACTTGAACCCGGACCGTGGAGTACCGTTCCACCGCTTTGCGAACTGGGCTACCGGAGTTGTGGCCGTTGTCTCCAATTAATAATAGCACCGTGAGTGCATAAATTCTTAAGCATTGAGACAACTACAAGTTGTATTTTTTGGTGACAATTTCATGGTCAATTGCGATGTTCGTTTTCTAATTAAACTTCAGAAAACCATTACTCTCTAATATAAACATGGGTGAAATTTAACTAGTTACTGATAGCTAAATCTCAAGACGAGCTGGTGATAAGGAACAACCTTCTCCAAGGAACGTAGGTCAAAATATGACAAAAATATTTTGAGTGTCCTTAGTTTTAAGATCAAGATTATATAAAGTTTCAAAATTTCTTGTACCTTTAAGTCATTTCACAAACTCACTCGCAGAGAGAGCCGTGCTGACCAATCTCTCCCGGGTAATTTCTATACAGTTGGCCATTTAAGAGAAAACCAGTGAACTGGCCGTACAATATCTCAATCAAAAATTCTTTTGGTTACGACTTTAATACATAGTTAAGGTGCCAATGGGCTTCCGTGAAAATCACCGTAGCGTACGAAACAAGAAGTTTGCGTGCTGTAAAGTAGGTTATAGTTACATCATAAGGCTTATTCGAAAATTTGTGCCGGCCTAGCGACAACACAAAGACCATTGTTGCTGACATAACAAAATTATTCCAACTAGCGGATATATCACAAGTATAAAACAGATTAAAAGAACATAAAAATGATACATAGATAGGTACATGCTTATAAAGAAGAACATTTCCAGTTAGTTTCTTTAAATGCAGACGATTTTTATGTTAATCAACATACCGACTTATTACATTTACTTGTGTAACTACTGGATATTTTAAATTGTATATAAGAACATGCTGTGTGATGCCGGCTAAGAATAGCATCAAACCATTTCTTTAACGTGAGTGTCGTACGAGGCAACTAAAAGACTCGAGGGTTTCATGTGTGTTACAATTAAAGGGCGGGGCACACCGGCTCCGTATCCAGCTCTCTTCCGTAGTCACGCACGAACTGATGGCGTTGTAATGTATGGGCCTGTATGAGATACGGCACACCGCTTGCGTTGCGTATCCGTTCCGTGCTGCACTAAGTTTGCTAGTAAGAAAACTAAATTTGCTAAGTGTAGGTATCAGATAGTGTTATTCCTCAATTTTAAGTTGAGTTGAGTGAGAGCTATTTGGCTACAATCTATCTACGAGAAATAACTTATAAGATATCTTGAAAACACTTGCAAAACTAAATATGCAAAGTATAGGTATCAGATAGTGTAGTCTTATACTTTCAGTTATGCTCTTTTTATATAAGTTACATTATGTACATGTGTCGCGATACAAGTAGTATATTATAACCAGAATCGTATTAAATGTCCCAAAGTTCAAAGACAATGCGTGACGATTGATCTTGACCTGGGTCTTTAATTGACTGCGCATCAGAAGCAATTGGCAATACTGATGTCAGATCCAATGGGTCCTAATAGCAAGAGGGTTAATCTGTATCAGTACTGCAGGTTAACGAGTAAATCATCGGGGAGCATGGTCATAACAATTGACGAGAGAATTAGCATTGCTGGTACTGTCGCGTTGGTTCCATGTTCTAATATAGGTACATACATGCACACATTTTATCCTTGCGGGATATCTGTCTGTTTATTACGGCTGTTTATTTCTCCCTACAAACAGCCGCCCATCGCCTTTAAGGGCGGGGCAGACCGGCTCCGTATGCGTTCCGTATCCAGCTCTCTTCCGTAGTCACGCACGAACTGATGACGTTGTAATGTATGGCCCTGTATGAGATACGGCACACCGCTTGCGTGCAGCACGGAACGGATACGCAACGCAAGCGGTGTGCCGTATCTCATACAGGCCCATACATTACAACGTCATCAGTTCGTGCGTGACTACGGAAGAGAGCTGGATACGGAACGCATACGGAGCCGGTCTGCCCCGCCCTTAAAGGCGATGGGCGGCTGTTTGTAGGGAGAAATAAACAGCCGTAATAAACAGACAGATATCCCGCAAGGATAAAATGTGTGCATGTATGTACCTATATTAGAACATGGAACCAACGCGACAGTACCAGCAATGCTAATTCTCTCGTCAATTGTTATGACCATGCTCCCCGATGATTTACTCGTTAACCTGCAGTACTGATACAGATTAACCCTCTTGCTATTAGGACCCATTGGATCTGACATCAGTATTGCCAATTGCTTCTGATGCGCAGTCAATTAAAGACCCAGGTCAAGATCAATCGTCACGCATTGTCTTTGAACTTTGGGACATTTAATACGATTCTGGTTATAATATACTACTTGTATCGCGACACATGTACATAATGTAACTTATATAAAAAGAGCATAACTGAAAGTATAAGACTACACTATCTGATACCTATACTTTGCATATTTAGTTTTGCAAGTGTTTTCAAGATATCTTATAAGTTATTTCTCGTAGATAGATTGTAGCCAAATAGCTCTCACTCAACTCAACTTAAAATTGAGGAATAACACTATCTGATACCTACACTTAGCAAATTTAGTTTTCCTAGAATGAAATCTTATAAATTTACATTGAAATGAGAAGTTGCAAACCTCGTCAAAAAGGTGTAAGTAATTGCCGAAAGAATAATACGAAACGAAGTACGGAAACTCTGTTCCGTGTTGCTGGTTTTGTTTGTATGTGTATCGGTCTTGTCCATCTAGTAAGAATCTGTTGTTTAATTTCACAACAAAGTATTTATTATCTAAATACTGGTACAATGCACGCCAAGTTCGCTTCATATTTTCTTGTTCCGCAATTTGCTTGAATTGCTTGCATCGTATTTGGGATCATGATCATTCATTAGCACAAGCATCGCGCCGGTTGTATCCAGAGATTGCATCTTAATAACTTAAGAATCTGTTGCACAATAGCATGTTCTGTAATAACATGTTCTCTCTTAGCCGGGTATTCAGATTGAATCCTCATTCCCGTTGCCGTTTCAACGGTTTCGTAATGTACATTATATTACCGTTCAGCTCAGCATCTTAAAGAGAAACTGCCCGAGCAATGCAAAATCTCGTTCGAAGTGTTAGCTGGCCGTTAAAGCGAATGTACCGGTTGCCGACCGTTGGCCCAATGTGACCGACTTCCAAACCAGTTTCAAGTTCCCAATGTATAACCACAACCTTGGCATTGGGGCAGCCGATGACTAAGACTAATATCCGCGCTTTTTTCCCTTCATACATAACATTGCGTGAACCGTGCGCGTGCGCAGAATATTCAACAGTCTAGTTTCCTATTGCAGTGAGTGGTCTTGATTCTTTTACACACTATTACATCACAAAATTATAATCGACTGGATTTTCTTGTCTTTGGGTGGATGGATATAGATAGAAAAGAACCAAGACCAACATTACACTACTTCACACTATGATTGTGAAAACTAGATAGCTGGTGGCGTGTTAGCTAACTAATTGCAGGTGCATTGGAAGAAATTGTTTCGTTGAATTGGCGTAAAATGACCGTTGCCCAACCCACAATTTCGCGCATGATCACTTGCATCAATATCTTAATCAGTCAGCCTCTCGTTTTGTTATTTTGTGAAACAAATTTTGTAACCGACCGTTTTGGTGTCGAAATCTTGCACTTTTTATATAGTTTTGCAAAAATCATTGAATTTATCCACGGTACCAAAAACTGCTTTATGAATGTGCTAAGTAACTTGAATGCTTAGTCTGTCACACGCTAGTATTATATAAAATATCTACTAAGTGTTGGACCATATAGGTGGAACTACTAATGTTCGCACACCCATACGGCTATACAGGGTGTAAGGGACGGTGTAACGAAAACTGAAAGCATAAACCCATACATTTGGGCTTAATCTGGTGCGAGCATCATTGGTGATGGGAAACGTAAGGTTAACTTTTTATGACACATTTTATGAATTAGTTCGTTGCAACGTATTCATTTAATGCGATATTGTCGTAATTGTATCGCTTGGATGGTGGTACAGAGGCGATTAGTATCCCTGTCAAACTCCCCGCACACTTACGTAGGTAAAACGTGTAGCGCAACGTAGCGCTTACGCACACGACCGTTTTTCCTGTTGACCTCTCTTTCGCTCTCATACGAAAAAAAGAGACGTAAATGGAAAAGAAGTGGTGTGGGTAAGGGCGTCTGTAGATGATCGCTCCGACGACAGTCGGGTCAAGTAGGTATTGGACGTATTTTTTTTCATCGTGTGAACTCAACCAACTTTTTCGTTCGTCTTTTGTAGGAGAAACCATCAAACATCTTTCACTTTAATAGTAAAAGAGATGTCATTGAAAAGTTTTTATGTTTTGTGGCTTAACTCTTTCATTTTTGTCGGGCCTTTTCGCGGCCGTCTGCGTTATTTCATAGGTACTTTTAATTGTTCCATCAACATGAAGCAACGCACACAGCCGCGAAGTAGTCGCTCCGATAAAACTGAAGAGTGACGCCCAACGCTCCGTTATGCGGGCTCGCACCCGCGCGCCTTGACATTATTATCCGTCCGAATTTAAAAGACGCATCGGGCCTAAGTAGCTTAATACGGCGAGGTGTCCCCGTGTTCGGATGGATTGCGCTCGCGCCGCGCGTAGGCGGCCTGCGGCAGAGCGGTGCGGCGCGGGCTGGGTGCCCGGCGTCGCGCACGACGACCCCCGCCTGACTTTCTTATCAATTCTTACATACAAAGCACACACGATGCCGGACCGCCGAGCGGCAAATGGCAGCCGTGCGGCGGTGCAGCTTTGTACGTGCTTTCGCGGACCGACAAAATACCGCACCATCTTGCGGCACGTGTGAAGACCGCCTTAGGATACTTTTACGTCCGTAAACCCGTGACCTCACCTATCCTAAACGATCATAAACATAAACTTAAAAAGAAATGGAATAGGTTCCTACCTAGGTACCTACTTTCAAGGAAGATTTACGAAAAAAACAATAATTTCTTTAGGTGTGATATCAATCCGTAGATAGATACCTACTTTAGTTAGGTACCTTATTAACTACACTTTACTTCCTTCTTTACCTTCTTTGTAAATTAGACCCACTGTAATTAGACCCAGTAGGTCTAATTAGAGTCTTTGATTTTTACCTACACTGAAACTGTCACCAATTAGACCCACAATAAAATCACGTGAAATTTGGTACGAAGTACGGTCCGCATGTCAACGGGTTGAAACAAAACAAGTATTAAATACGCAAAAAACAAAATGCTGTAAAAATATCTATGATAACAATTTTTAACCTAACTTTTTTACGGCTGATGTGGCGCAGTGGTAGTACGAATGCCTGCGGCGTAAAGGTTCCGGGTCTAAATTGGGTCACTTTCAAGGTCGCACACCGCCTGCGTATGTGTGTACACGCGCGTAACGCAACGCAACGCATACGCGAGCAGTGTATCTTATCTCATACAGTCCCATACATTACAACGTCACGTACACGCATACGTAGGCGGTGTGCACCGCCCAAAATTTGATATCATTACCTACTTTGTAAATTTGTTCCCGGTCTGGTAAGGACATTGCAGGACGAACCACCTGATTGTTCGTAAAAAAAGATGGTTCCGTGCTTCGGAGGGCACGTTAATCCGTCGGTCTCGGTTGCTGTATGATTACTTAGACGGCGGTCGTTGCACAACCATGTCCGAGGCCTACTAATGGTAGAAGGCGGTTAATAATCTCTGACACTAGCGTTCATCGGGTCGTTCGTCGACTGGGTGGCCCACACGAAAGAAGAAGAACGTAACTTTTCGTGCTAACTGTACTAAACTTCACCTGATTTGTCAGTAGGTCCAGATGATGACAGGCTGAGTAGTAAAAAATCAAAGTCACTAATTAAACCTACTGGGTCTTAATCGCAGTGGGTCTAATTGGTAAACAACTCGGATTACCAACACATTCCAGACAGTTTTTACGTGTAATACTTAAGTTAGGTTAGCACGTAATGGAGATAGGTAGGTACCTACCTACTTTCAGCCACCACATCATCAGATTTTTTATACATTCACTAAGCATAACTGGCATAAGTTGGTGCCTTAAATGGTAGGTTGATGTTGCTGATAGTATACCTACCTACTACCCTACCTATCTAAAATTTTAATGTAGGTAGCTAAGTAATAAACTTACCTTAAAGTCTCTACGATCTTATCAGACAGGGCTCGAACTGGGCATAAGACGTTCGCAGACGCGTGCGCAGCGTATTTTTTTTCGGCGAATTTCTGTGTGCAACCTCGGCATCAAGGTTGGGTCCTCCTCGATGTCCCTTCGTTCGTAGACTACGCTTGTCTTCTTCAGAATTATTCTGTTGCGTCCTACTCCTGGTGGGCCTTCCGACACCCTCTTGAATGGGTACCTGCTATGAGCTGGTTGTCCAAGTTCCTCTGAGCGGCCCGGGCCCGAGTGATGACGCGACTCGGGTCCCTCGAGGGGTCGGATCCCTCGGGTGGTTCGCATCAGGATATCGCGCGATGTAGGTAAATCCTGAGCGCTCTCGAGGCATTTCCGTGTGCTTCACCATAGCACATGATCAACCGCCAATATTCAAGGGCTGAAAGCCTTTCAACCATCACAAAAAAACAATAAACACCACTGAAACACAAGACCACTCGTACGGCGAACACACTGTGATACTAATTAAGTAATTATGCAATGTCACCACTCGCGCGCGACCGGGTTTCAACTGATTTGATTACTGCCCAGTTTCGAAAAATTGTGCCAATCGATTATTAGCTGCCTGCATCCCGAAACGATACGCCCCGCCCCCCGCTTTAAGCGCGTGCCGACAAAGACACCGCTAAAGCTCCCGCTAGCCGCGCCCGCGCCGCGCCGCTCTGTCTTCCGCGCTCGTTCACACACACATACACACACACACACACACCACAAATAAATGTATTGGCAAGAGCGACAAGGCATGTCCCGGTTCAAGAAGACTAAATGGGGCACAAATGAGACACGCGAGTACGAGTAGTCGAGTGTTGACAGCGATCGGAGCTTCCGTGATCTAGTGGTCTTAGCGTTTGCCTCAGGATCCGGAGGTCCCAAGTTCGATTCCCGTGAGGCATCCCTTTGTTGATTTGTTTCCAGTTTGGTTAGGATATTGCATGCTGAACTAAACCACCTGACTGTCCTTAAGAAAGGTTGGTTTGGTTTCGTGATTCGGAGAGCACGTTAACAAACAAACAAACAATTAAAAACAATGTATCCTACTCTTATCAATAAAAAATCGATGTAACTACCTACTTATTGTGCTACTTAGAATTGTAACTAAACCAAAGGTACCTACATGTTTGCAAGGTTGCACTGCATTCCAGTATCTGGTCTAGGTACCTACCTACATTAGCAGTTTAGGCACTAATTAGTTAAAGTTGAAGTAGGTTTAGAATGGCATCACCCCAATTCCACCCGTAGTAGTCGTAAAAAGTAAAGGATAAATCATACAGGGAATGGGCAGAAGCGTTTCCTGTGAATACACCACCGCTTGTACTGCGCTCGCCAATCCGACTGCCAAGCGTGATGATGACTATGAAACTTTCGGAGCGGCTCGTTGTCGGCGCAGCGGCGGCGGGGCAATATCTTGCACTGCGCTCGCCAATCTGACTGCCAAGCGTGATGATCACTATGAAACTTTCGGAGCGGACTTTCGGAGCGGCTCATTGTCAGCGCAGCGGCGG
The DNA here is from genome assembly GCA_027580185.1 of Tuta absoluta. Taxonomy (NCBI): domain Eukaryota; kingdom Metazoa; phylum Arthropoda; class Insecta; order Lepidoptera; family Gelechiidae; genus Tuta; species Tuta absoluta. Next base: position 7,182,527 of record JAQAHW010000004.1, read on the forward strand.
GGCAATATCTTGCACTGCGCTCGCCAATCCTACTGCCAAGCGTGATGATCACTATGAAACTTTCGGAGCGGACTTTCGGAGCGGCTCATTGTCAGCGCAGCGGCGGGGCAATATCTTGCACTGCGCTCGCCAATCCGACTGCCAAGCGTGATGATGACTATGAAACTTTCGGAGCGGACTTTCGGAGCGGCTCATTGTCAGCGCAGCGGCGGGGCAATATCTTGCACTGCGCTCGCCAATCCGACTGCCAAGCGTGATGATGACTATGAAACTTTCGGAGCGGACTTTCGGAGCGGCTCATTGTCAGCGCAGCGGCGGGGCAATATCTTGCACTGCGCTCGCCAATCCGACTGCCAAGCGTGATGATGACTATGAAACTTTCGGAGCGGACTTTCGGAGCGGCTCATTGTCAGCGCAGCGGCGGGGCAATATCTTGCACTGCGCTCGCCAATCCGACTGCCAAGCGTGATGATGACTATGAAACTTTCGGAGCGGACTTTCGGAGCGGCTCATTGTCAGCGCAGCGGCGGGGCAATATCTTGCACTGCGCTCGCCAATCCGACTGCCAAGCGTGATGATGACTATGAAACTTTCGGAGCGGACTTTCGGAGCGGCTCATTGTCAGCGCAGCGGCGGGCGGGGCAACGCCACCATTACGGTGTTATTTAGGAAGAAAATAGGACGTTATTTGTGTAGGTAGGTCAACGTCGTCGCGAACTCGCGAATGCGTATGAGAGGAGCATCGCTTTCTGACGTGTGTGAGGAGTGATGACTGATGAGTTGATAACCGTTACGTGACTCATGAAATGAAGATAAGGTTACCTTCCTAGGTATGTTGGTTGTCGGAGTGTACTGTGTGAAATCTTGTACTTACCTATTATTTTCTTTCTGTGTTTGTGCATTAAATAATAATTTTATGTTATTTGTTACGTAGGTAATGTTTGTGCAATTGCGTCATCTTTATGTTCGTTTATCGGAATTAAATACCTACGTACCTACCTTCTCCTAGGTAGATAGGGATTACATACCTACACTATAAGATTTTGCAATGCAAGCTATGCCTACCTTTCTACATAACTACCTACCTGCCAACTTGAACTTGTTGATATTTTTTCATAAGTTTTAAAGCGAATGGTAAGTAGGTAAACTACGCTGTAAGTAGGTAGGTAGGTCAGTATTTTTTGTATTTTAAGATAGGACACGAGGCAGATAGGTAGGTAAATACTTACATAGCTACTGATACTGATAGGATACTAGGTAGGTAGGTATAAGGGACGGAGGTCGGTGAGATTTGCCCATCGAAAGCCATCCTTAACACAGTTGAGATTCAATTGTATCTGTGTAGGTACCTCTTGAGTTGCTGTCAAGCACAGCACTTAGCACAGCTGTCAAATTCGGTTTATTAATAGGATAAGGACGGCTTTACTTCAGGTTGCACGGCGCACAAATGAGTCTATCCTGGAAGAGCTGAATATACGGAAAAGAATGTCTACCATTTGTCAACAGCGCATTCTTAAGTTTTTCGGACACCTGACTAGGCGCGGACCTGAATGTCTGGAAATCCTTATTTTCACTGGCCATGTAAATGGGAAAAGAAGTCGTGGAAGAGCACCGACCAGATGGAACGATACAATACAGCAGGCAACGAAGGCCACACTCCAGGCGTCAGTGCACATGGCACAAGTCCGCGGAGCCTGGAGGAGTTTGGCGGAGCAGTAGCTCCCCATGGTCACGTCCCTCAGGAATGAGGCATCGACCGAGAAGAAGAAAGAACTTCAGGTAAGGAGGAAACAGCTGGTTAGTACGAATTAGACGTCATAAAATGCCTAAATGACGAAGTTGCGGACTTATGTACCTAGGTAGGTACCTACCTGAAAATAAGGTCAGTAATCTTAACAAGCTCCATTTGACAGAGCTGCCAGATCTGATCCATACTAAAACATTTGTCAGAAAGGGAAAATGAACATTGTGCCAGAGTGTTACAAAGGACCTGACAGCTATCAAATCGGCTTTGAGAGGGTGGCCCCACTGTTGGTACTATCACTGTGTGTCGCCGCTGCGCCGCGCTTTACTCACGCGCCGTACCGCTGTGTCGATCGGCCGCTGTTGCCGGCGGCGCGCGGGGCGGCGCGCCGCGCACACACATTTGTCTGGCAAGGTCGCGCTCGCGTCGCGCTGCACACATAGCAACGAACGTCGCGACAACAGCTGAGCGCGCTCGGGCGTTGAACTCGGCCGGCCCGGTTAGGTTGATTTACATTGCAGTTTTTTTTACTTTTCTCACTTCCCGTGTTGGAATTATTATTTTTTTGATTGGGGTTAGTAGAAAATAAGATTTTATACTAAATTCAATAAAAAAATCGACAATTTTTTCAAAAAATTTACCACAAAAAATTCCAGTGGATACCGACTAGGAATCATGGTCTGAAGCTGTGGTTTTCGTTTTCGGTACACCGTCCCTTACACCCTGTAATTATAATGCGCATTAACTTAGTCACCTATTGAGACAAAACGCTTACATATCTTAAATAGATTAGGTATACGAGTATCGGACGATTGAATGATCGTAAAGAGAAAGAAAAACACTCGTAAGCGAATATAAAAACTGCATTCTATTCATATATCTACTAACAATGCAACAATTACACCCGTATAAGTATAGTAGCAATCGTTTTTCCAATACCTCATTATGCGGCAGGTGTTCCACAGTTGGTTTTACTCCCACGTTGTACGTACGTACTTTAGATAATGTAATCTGTGTTAGGTTTCGCACTGACAAATTGATAAATGTACTGCCTTTGTATAAGCGAATGTTTACTTACTGCTAACCGAGAAACTCTAGGATGTTCTGAACTTTATATCATGGTTAAATCTTTCGTTCGTGTAGTGTAGCTACTGGTTTTATGGTAATAAAATTATTTCTTGTCTCTTTAAGCTCTCTTTTACGATGCGTGCTATAAACTGCAGTGCAGCCATAGCCGGTCTGTAAACCGACCACTTTTATCATCAAAGTTTTAGCACGTTTTAGTAAGTTGTGAAAATAGTTTCTATTCCGGATACAAAAAGCAACTACCGTTTCTCTGTGAATAAAGTTTTGTCTATTTACTAGTTGCGTGCTACATGCAAATTGGTCAGTTGTTTTTACGATGTTATCTTTATTTTCAAACCTGATTCTTACTTTCTTCTGTCTGTTATGTTTAGTCTTTCACGTAACTACGCTATTGTTTTCTCAAAATTGAGCCTTTGTAGATGCTGGTTATTATCATTACGTAAATTGTTTGGTATACTACAAGTTCTCTTAATAGTGACTAAAAACCAGTATTATTCTAAGATACAAACAATAAACAAAGATTTTGAAGAGTATATGCAAAGAATGCCAATACTTCAGGTTATATGAATTTCAAATAACTGTTATGCCAATGGTATTTAAATTAAACGCACCTTTTAGATATAAGCAGGACAATGACCATAGCATATCAGAAAAATAAACAAAAACAAATGTAGGTTACCAATAACAGTAGAACACTGTCCCAACATTAATATCACACCAACACGAACTTTACAAATTTTACGCAGTTGTACAGCAAATTGTTTCAATTCGCTAATTATTGACGTCACTTTTTGTCCCGCGCTAGAACAAAAAGCGTAATGGCTGGAAACGTATTCAGTTCGCAAGAATTTTCATTGTCTAACAAAACCTTGCCGATAAGATAAAACGGAGGCTATTTTGTAGTATCATTCGTGAGTTTGTGGCCTGCTATTGTTTGCTATGTGATTTACGGAATTCATTTCACAGCGAATTCGTCATTTTTATTAGTCGAGTAGTGTTATTCTTATATTTAATATAAGTTCTGTATAGTGCGTCACCTATTATGCTGTGTGTAAGTGAATGTGTATAGTGCTGTTGTTTCCTTGGTTGTGTTGTGTAATGTTTGTTGTTACGTATTAACAGTAGAAATTCTTATCTGTCCTTCCTTCATCATCTACGGTTTTTTTTTTATATCATAGTCATGAGGCGCTGAGTATTCAAAGCTGTGAGGTGATGATAATTGTTAAAGTTGACATTGTAATCTGTTTCCCAGACGAAGGCCATATTCTCTTCGTATGTTGTGATACTGAGTCATCCTTTGTAACTTGTTTTTATTTTTATACCTCGGCGTCATAACTTATTTTCATTTCAACCTTTTAGAATTTCACGATAGTTTAAGGTGCCCTGAATTTTGAGTAACGAAACCATTAGAGTGAGGTTGCTATGCCAATTCTTATAATTTTTTTATAACATGTTCTTATCTGTAACTGTTTTACAGTATTGTAGACTGAAATGGAACTCTACTTTACAAATGTGGCGTATTTATTTCTCGAAACATAAAACTTTCAGTTTATAATTCATCCATCCATCTTCTTTATCCTTTGCACAGTTTGCATAGTAAACTCCAATCTAACAGCCCATGAAATAAGTAGGTACATGTGCGAATAAAAATTATGCGCAAATCGTCACCCGACCCCCGAGGTCAATTTAGCAGCTTGACTCACGCCCTGCTCTTTATTGGGCGACATCTAACGGTGCAGGATTATATTATAAAAAAAAAACTGATATTTGAAGCCACGAACTTAAGACGTGCAGTTTCACAGAGAGCGATAGTCGCATGGAAAAGGTCCATGTTTTTCATCTTTCAAAGTATTACGTACTCGGAAATGTTTGTTCAGTTTCTTAACTTCATTCACCTTTTCCAAAATTTTCAGCGTTTTTTCAATTCACACTTCAAATGTTCCACTAGACAGTGCGCTAATGTATCTTGTACGGAACTATGAGTATTCGTACTAAGAAGTTGGAAGTGCAGTTACGAAAGAGATGGCTTGCGGACCGGTTGTCTTAGCTCACCATCCAACTGTGTGAATAGTTGGGTACTAAACAAATCCGTAGAAAACTAAATATCTTGTGTGGTGCAGTTATTGTGATTTGCCTAGTGTTTTGTGCAAAATACGAACCAAATTAAAAGAAGATTGAGTCTCCAAGTGTAATGTTGTTTTAGAGATTGTATGGCATTCGTCACGGTCATTTTGACCATTTGTAAGGTAAGTTATCGTTACAACCTGAAAGGCTATATTTCATGTGGCTGCAAATTATGTAACCAAGCACAGCCACATCAGCCCACTGCTGGACAGACAAGGGCGTCCTACTAAAACCTATAACATCGAAAATTGGTTCATGATATGGCAGTTGTGGTTGAATTTATGGCGTGAAACGAGTTGTTACAAAACTTTCCTTCATAATGTTACATAAACAGAAAAAAGGGAATTTTTACATACATATTTCAAGCTAAATTAATTGGAAAGAAAGCAGTTGTACAGTTTTACGGGTTTGAAAATATTTCACCATTTTTGAACACTTTATAAATAACTCATCCTTTGTCTGAAAATATTTGATAATTACAATTGAAATTCTACTGTAGTAGTGACAAAGAATCGTAAACTAAATGCAGTAGGGGATAGTAATGAAAACCCTTGAAGGCAACCCTTGGCTTAGGGGTTATTCTGAGGTGTAATCGCACTAAACCTTAAAGCTTCTTACAGGAATAATTTATTTATGTGAATATCGAACATACGAGCTACGAATAGTCTGATTATTTGAACAATAATAAAACATTGCATGTCGGCGAATCACGCATCAACTGACACGATTAACCCATAATTGCACTCATTATTTGATTGGCCTTGCTCCTCTGAAGTTACCATCACGTACCGCCAAATAGAGGTCATTGACGCTTATCTCTACTCTGATATCAGATACAAAGGACTAATTAAATTCATAATATTATCGCCAATCGGCTGTCAAGGTGATGATGATAAGTTTTTTCAATCTGTCGACCGGATAAACTTATCTGTCCTTAACACCTAAGATATTTTCAAATGTGAGTTACAAGATTATCCTTTTTTTCGCGATCTTTTCCTTGGCGATTTCGATTTTTTTGCGGTTCCCTTCACAAAAGAGACGAGAAATCTGCATCTTCCTCGTTGTCTGTTTCATGGTTCTTTATGTGGAGTTAGATATTGTCTAAATAATGCGAATATTAAGATAATAGTGACGTTTTATCTTTTCTTCTGCATTTAAAAGAAAATGATGGCGATAGCTTAGAACTAATATAGGAACCTGCCTTTTTAGAATCGTGCGTGGTCAATGTCTGATCGCAAGTAACATCTAGTTCTCACCCACATCAAGTGCTTCATCTATCTGGATCTTGTTAATTGAACCGCACTTATAGAGAAACCTCACGTAGATACGCGAGGATGTGTAACTAGTGTGGGGAAACTAAATATCCGGTCGATAATGAAGCATGCTATTCGCCTGGTTTAAAAGTATCACCCCATTTTTTGTGACAAGGGGTTAAAATAAGTAAGTAAGTGAAAACACTTTGATGCATAAAAATAATTTAAACAAAAATATCAGGAAAATTCGTAGCTATTTTGCGCAAAGGCGGTCTTATCGCTACAAGCGATCTGGTAGCAGTAAACGTTCTCCGTGAAAAAATGTCTTGTGCTGCGCTCACTTACCCGTTTGCTAATGCTGGTGACTACCTACTCATAGAGGGAGGTCTATGGCCAGCTGTAGACTGTTGAAAATGCTGATGACAGTTCGTGTGTGCCAGCGTCCCATTGCATTTGGCTCAGGCAGGAGCAAAACTTGAGTTTCCCTTTTTTAAAGAACTTGCTAAATTGCACCGCAGCCAGGATTTGTACCTGCGACTTTCGCTATCAATAGCGATGCCTCTGCCTTCTTGAGTTACCTATTGTTATTGGGGCTTAAAGCTCTTACTTGCATGTATAACCCTTTTAAATCTTCATGTATGTAGAATACCTATACCATTACCTTTAATAGTCACAAGCCCTCACAAGGCGGGTCCAGCCGTGTTTGTCAATCAGACTAAACTAACACATAAACAACATCAATCACGTTGTGAACTCTGCCATATCACGGCGCGGTCGAACCTTTCTTCGAGCCATTGTCAGCTGTGGCTAAGACATTTCCGGCCTTAAGCCTTCGCGGTAAACCTCAATGTATGCGGAACGACGGCCTAGGTCAGTCTGATGACCCTTGTGCCATTTAGAATACTATGCTTCTAAGTGACCGCGCCTTCTTTCAGTATAGGTACTTTGCTTTTACACTAGCGCATTCATTTTACCAGCGTATCTGTGTAGTGTAATAAAATTAAGTAAATGAAAATAAGAAGCTAGAAAAATATATAGCACTGTGAGTGCACAATAAACCATAGTACATCAAAATAACAAATTTTTAAAGGGTGAACCAGATCATGAAACTCATGCTCATGGTCCATGCTGTGAGAGGTCCTATTTGTTTTAAATTATTCTCTTTGTAGAAAGTATGTTCAGTTCCCAAGATTCAATCACACACTTAAATATTTTAGGAAATTCTTTCACACTTTATTGTTAAAAATGGACGCTATTGATTTATGGAAGTTTTAAAGTTAGTAGCAATTGTATTGACTTGCTTAATTTGCAAATTGGTAGAACTATCATGTTTTGTATATTCGTGACTCGAAACCGTACTTCAAAAGGATTGTAACAAATTTGTTCAATGCAATAATAAAATAACTTTCACTGAAAGCGCAATTGCCATACATAGTCATTCATAATCATAAGTAGGTACTACCATATACTTTGGCTTTTACTTTCACTAAGTCATTTATAGTAAAGTAGTTGAGCATTTAAGTCGTGCTATTTTATTTAGTGCCGTGTGATGGCGGCTTAGAATAGCATCACCCCATTTCTTGCCCGTGGGAGTCGTAAGAAGCGTCTAAGGGACTCGAGGATGGTATTGCAATTTTAGGCGATGGGCTGACAACCTGTAACTATGGCGATACACAATTTTCCAGATGACCCTCAAATGTTTGTCAGACGTGGCGTAAATGTCCGTTCTATGCGGCCGTTTACGCTCTGCCTACCCCGCAATGGATTATAGGCGTGATATGTGTATGTATTTTATTTAATCTCTTTTAATTTGTTTACGTGTCTAAATTTTAATGTCTACTTTTTTTCTCTTATTTAATTTTCTTTTATATAATTTTTCCGCGTACAAAGTTATTTAAATTATTATAGACTTATAGAATAATTAATTACGGAAGGTTTTCGAAACGATCATCAAATAAATGTGCTATACTAACAATATTCATAAAACAGCTTAGTGATTTTTATTAATTCAGTGGAACACTGAAAGGAAACAGTCTACATGAAGAAAAAAAAAGAAATTGAAAAAATTTAAGTGTCGGCCGGGGATTGAACCCGGGACCTGTGGTGTGTGTACAATCACCGACCGACGCTAACATAATTTCAATTTCCCATTTTAATTTATGAAAATAATATAGCACTGTGAGTGAAAAATAAATTTATTGGTGGAACTCCATGTCAATTTATCAATAAAACACTTTTTTACTAGTTCAACTTATTATGTATATTTGTTTAATTTGAGATTAAACTAAATGCGACCGGTTTCGAACATCATTATCAGCCACCGGCCATTTATGCAAAATCGAAAAAATAAACCTTAGTACAGCTTGTTAATTATACACAGGTGTTAGAGAGAGCAAAACCTCTTGTGGACGCCCATAAAACTGAACAACTTTTATGCCGAGTATGCCGACAACCAATCTCTACATTCACATTACACTTTAATGACAGACCACTAGAACCTCACGTCTGCTGTACAATTTTATCCCAATTTCATTGAAGTCGGTCTTTTAAGTTAGCTAAAGTACCGCCGTTCCCATAAGTCGTATTTGACAGCTGCCATCTCCAAACTAAAAGAGATGTCAACAAAGGAAAATGGACCCTCTGCCATAGTATTATCACGAATCTGAAAGCTGTCAAATACGACTTATTGGAACGGCAGTACTTTAGTTGATGAATACAATTCAGATTATCTTTTAATTATTGGAACTCAAATCTATTCAATCTGATTGGTTATCATTTATCACAAAGTAGAGCGATAGTTGTCGTAGAGCGATAATTTTTTATATTTTCGGATACCTACCTATTATGAAAGGTTTCACGAATTCTCATAAATCAACGAACGCAAACAATAGAGCTAGAATTCGTTACTAGGTCATGAGAATCCAAGAATAACGGTATTATAGTTGAGAGGTCAATGTAACGAAAAGACGAATAAAAAAAGTAACACAAAGAATGGCGTAGTTGTCGTCTTTAAAATCGGAGACAGGAAGCAAACAAAGTTACGTATGGAAAATTTAATTATTGTATTGCATTTTAGAAGATACATTTTCCTTCCTTCCCTACCTGCCTACACCTGCCTAATTACCTGCTTATTGGTTTGCCTTTTAGCAGCTAGCTTCTTCTTCTTTTTTGCGTGGGACACCGAGTCGACAAACGACCCGGTGAACCCTGGTGTCAGAGTTTTTTCAACCGCCTACTAATACTAGTAGGCCCCTGACATGGTTGTGTAACGACTGTCGTCTAAGTAATCATAGACAGCAACCGGGACTGACGGCCCTCCGAAGCATGGAACCTTCTTTCTTACAGACAATCAGGTAGTGTAAGTGTGTAATATCAACTTTGTGAATGCCCCACCGGATCCTTTGCGACACAGACAGTTGCACTACCACTGCGCCACTTCTAGCTTAAGGATGTCGTTGCACTAAAAAGATTGATATTTTCGTATTAATCGCATCACGTACATTTCTATCGCTCATTCGCATTGTACGAAGTTTGATAGCACAGTCGTTATCGTCGCTGTAGCCTGTAGAGTGTAGATTGCAAAGGTGACCTATAGCTGCGATTCCAATCCACCGTGAATCTATCAATGTTCCATAAAAACAGGTATTTGTCTATTTTAACCTACTGTTCAGTAATTTTCGTTTAAACAATTTGTTATTTTCAATAAAATTAAATAATATATCTTTATTTCAGGTCATAAACGCATAGACTTAGTGGTAGGTACTACATTTAAAATTATGGTATCTTGGATTAGAATGGTTTTAGTTATTTTACTACATGTCTCACTTACTTAAGTTTATAAATATTTTCTATCTTTCTTCTAATACAATGTCACCCTTTTTTTTGTTACAATGTGTAAAGAGATCATTGTATGCATTTTATTTTTCTGTCCTTGAGTGAGATAAATAGTGAAGTGAGTGTTTCTTGATCTTTTATGTTATGTTCGGATCAACGAACGTATGGATGATTATCTGATAGAATGCTTTATTTACGATCGAAAGGTCTTATCAAAGATTTGAACATGCTTCAGTTCAAATCTTTCATAATGTAAAAACGGTCAACAATAATCAAAAGTATTCAGCAGTTACTGCGAAAGTTGATATTATCACTTTGTGAATTTGTTCCCAGTCTGGTTAGGACATTGCAGGCTGAACTACCTGATTGTCCGAAAAGAGAGATGGTTCCGTGCTTAGGAGGGCACGTTAAGCCGTCGGTCCCGGTTGCTGTCTATGATTACTTATACGGCGGTCGTTACACAACTATGTCAGAGGCCTACTACTTGTAGTCGGCGGTTGAAAAACTCTGACACCTGGGTTCATCGGGTCGTTGAACGACTCGGTGTCCCACACGAAAAGAAAGAATGTGTAAAGAGATCATTGTATGCATTTTATTTTTCTGTCCTTGAGTGAGATAAATAGTGAATCGAGTGTTTCTTGTTCTTTTATGTTATGTTCGGATCAACGAACGTTAGGATGATTATCTGATAGAATGCTTTATTTACGATCGAAAAGTCTTATCAAAGATTTGAACATGCTTCAGTTCAAATCTTTCATATTGTTAAAACGGTCTCACAATTATCAAAAGTATTCAGAGTTAGATATTATGTTGAAGTGCCGTGTTATGATGTGACTTTTCAATTGGATCTCTGGCATACATGGCAACATAAAGTAGCTTGTCATGTTACCAATCTATAGATGGCTTTAGTATAGAACGAGATGAAAGCGCACATGATTCAGGCACCGCTTTCCTGCGCCTGCGTCCATCACCGGGCCGTATAATGACACGTTTATATCCGCTAGCATTATGTTTGTGATTTGCATACGTTTTGCGCTTTTTAATACACGCATTATTTTGTCCAGCATTTCCACTTTTGTTTACAACTCTCACCACACATTCTCTCGTACCTGTTTTGGGTACTCTCAAGTTTTTTTTTGAACCGTGTGTGGTTAGATCCTGGATTATACATACATACATACATAAATCACGCCTATATCCCTTACGGGGTAGGCAGAGCGTTAACGGCCGTAAAACGGATATTAACACCACATCTGACAGAAGTTTGAGGGTCAATTAGATAATTGTGTATCACTATAGTGACAGGTTGTCAGCCCATCGCCTAAAATTGCAATACACATCCCTCGAGTCCCTTTGTCGGCTCTTACGACACCCATGGGTAAGAAATAGGGTGATGCTATTCTAAGCCGGCATCACACGGCGAATTCCTGGATTATTATTATGTCTAATGCCATCGTTGCATTAACTATTTCCTTTTTTATTTCACAACTTCCCCTCTCCATCTTCAATATTTACTTACTTCTAAAGACCGGACACACAGAGTAAATAGGAGTTACATATTTTTATAATCTTAATGGTTGAACAACTTATAAAAACTCAATTTGTTTAGTATACCGCTTCACGGTACATGATTACCGTTTCTCAATCGGTTATCTGTAGTACGTTGCATCATTAATCTAATACTTCAGTAAAAAGTCTGCGTTACTGTAATTTTTTGCTGAGCTTTCATTTACGTTCTATTTGCATTTCAGCAGGCAATAAAATTGAATGATTATTGATATTTCCTTCCGCATATTTATGTAATTGAAACATTCTAAGTGAGATCAGGTTCAGTAACCAAATCACAAAGAAAGGCCTGTTCCTTGAGTAAAGGTACTGAGCTTACAAATTCTAATATTGTACAATTTTTTTTGTATGTATTGTTATTATTATTTATAATTTCTGTTCCTGTTACCCTTTGCTCTCGCAATGCTCTGTTTTCTATTTCTATTTCCTCCCCCTAAAAGTTTTCTGGAAGAGATCGCTTTTAGCAATAAGACCGCCTTCGCGCATTCTAGCTTTTAATTTTCGTGTTACTTATACATACATACATACACATCACGCCTATTATCCCTTGCGGGGTAGGCAGAGCGTAAACGGTCGCAAAAACACATTTACGCCACGTCTGACATATAGGGTTATCCGGAAAAATGTGTATCGCCATAGTGACAGGTTGTCAGCCCATCGCCTAAAATTGCAATTAGTGATGTGCCGTTGCCGGCAACTTTGGCAACATTGGGAACTTTGCCGTCAATTTTGCCGGCAATATTGCCTCGACCGGAAATTTTAGGGAACATTACCGAAATATGCTTTAAAACATTAGGTTAGTACTACTTTATGAAACCTCATGGTGTGTTCTATCATCTGTACTAGATTATAATGATCAAATCCTTTCGCATGACCAATATTGCCAAAGTTGCCGGCAATATAGCCAAATTTGACGGCAATGTTTCCGGAAATTTTGGCAACTTTGCTTTTAAGGTGGGTTAAGAAAAACATCTAAGAGCTAGAATCATTTAACTTAAATAACCTTTTAAGGTACATTTTAATTAGGAACTATTAAATCAGTCTTAATATCGAACATTGATTGACTGTGTCCATAAAACTTCTTAGTAAAATAGTTTTCTACAATCATATTACATACACATACATACACATATCACGCCTATAATCCCTTGCGGGGTAGGCAGAGCGCAAACGGCCGCAAAAACGATCTATCAACGCCACGTTTGACAAATATTTGAGGGTCATGCGGAAATTGTGCATCGCCATAGCGACAGGTTGTCAACCCATCGCCTAAAATTGCAATATTCTCCCTCGAGTCCCTTAGTCGCCTCTTACGACTCCCAAGGGAAAGAAATGGGGTGATGCTATTCTAAGCCAGCATCACACATCCGCTTGCATATTTCATTCGTACGCTATTGTTAGAGAACACAGAAGTACCATAAACAAGCTTTTAATTTTTTTTTACTGAAAACATGTGCGTGCATATTTTTGATACGTTAGTATAAGCCTAAAATTATAACTTATAAGCCTTTTATAGTTTAATTCTTAAAATATAGCGCTGGCAATATTGCCAAAGTTGCCGGCAACATTGGAAGTTTACCGGCAATATTGCCTGAGCAAAGTTGCCAGCAACGGCAATATTGCCGCAGGCACATCACTAATTGCAATACACACCCTTAAGTCCCTTAGTCGCCTCTTACGACTCCCACGGAAAAGAAATGGGTTGATGCTATTCTAAGCCGGCGTCACACGGCACACACGGTGTTACTTACATTGTTTCTTCTAACTTTACTTCGTATAACTCCTTGCACTCTGGCTTGCTTTAAACAAACCTTACTCTTTTCTTATCGTAACGTTTGTAAGATGTACTTACTTCCTATGCATTGACCTCCTTCCTCATCAGATCACAATGAGGTTGCGTACCTAATTTCTTTTATTTAACGTTCAACCACCGGAACGGCTCCAGTTTTTAAGACAGTTACGTAATTTATACGAAAGTGTAAAGTATGGCCTCGAAAGTGAGTTAATCATATTCTCTGAGCCTACTTACCGTTATAATATAATTATTGTTGTAATTATGAATTATATTTATGTTACGTCGAGTTATGAGTTTATTGCTATTCATGCATCCGCGCGTTTCCTTCTTAATTTGTATTCAAAGCGTTTAGAATTGTTTTGTACCGATTATGGTCTACACTCGTGGTATTTATTATTCATTAATAAGGTAGTCTCGTCTCACTTGATGATTTATAGATTTAAAATAATAACATAATATCTATGGTTTTCTATAGAAAATTTTACACTTTGCTTTGAAAAGCATTTCCGTAACTCGTAAAATATATATTTGATGGCTGCTCCTATAGTTCATTTCCATTTAAAATGCCCTTTGTTTCCAAAGGTTATTCGATAAAGTTATTTTATCCTCTTAGGGTTATACGTACTAGCTATTGTATTTATACCTGTGCTATAAGTATACAGGGTGTAAGGGACAGCCCCGAAAGTCCGAATATTTCGGACCATGACACTGAACAACTTCCTATGAAAATATATTTCATGAAACGGCCAAACTTTTCGACTTACGATAGAAAAATTCAGTCAGTTGATTGTGATTTTGTATAAGATGTCGATTTTGTCGTTTCCTGACATATGTTTTTAGGAGAAAGTTGTTCAGTTCCATTCGGAGGGCTGTTCCTTACACCCCATATAAGAAAGTATTTTAGTAGCCTTGTGGTCACGTCAGTTTTACAGCGCGACGTATGCGAAAAAATCTCTGCCTAGTTATGATATTAACTTACCTGCTTTAAATAATAATGTACATTGAATACCCATCTTGAAAGACGATTTCGCTTGTTTCAGTGAAAAATGACGATGGACAAGCAGATCGTGTGGGTGCGCGACGGGAACGAAGGATTCGTCCTCGCGCGCATCCACGAGCTGATGGGCGAAGAGGCAGACGTGGTGCCCTTGGACAACCGCTACCCGCGACGCCTTGCCTCCTTCGAGGATATATTCCCCGCGGGAGACCCGGACAAGAATGTTGATGACAACTGTGAGTATGATACTAGAGTATAGAGTGTGATGGGAACGAAGGCTTCGTCCTCGCGCGCATCCACGAGCTGATGGGCAAAGAGGCAGACGTGGTGCCCTTGGACAACCGCTACCCGCGACGCCTCGCCTGCTTCGAGGATATATTCCCCGCGGGAGACCCGGACAAGAATGTTGATGACAACTGTGAGTATGATACTAGAGTATAGAGTGTGATGGGAACGAAGGCTTCGTCCTCGCGCGCATCCACGAGCTGATGGGCAAAGAGGCAGACGTGGTGCCCTTGGACAACCGCTACCCGCGACGCCTCGCCTGCTTCGAGGATATATTCCCCGCGGGAGACCCGGACAAGAATGTTGATGACAACTGTGAGTAAGATACTAGTGTATAGAGTGTGATGGGAACGAAGGCTTCGTCCTCGCATCCACGAGCTGATGGGCGAAGAGGCAGACGTGGTGCCCTTGGACAACCGCTACCCGCGACGCCTTGCCTCCTTCGAGGATATATTCCCCGCGGGAGACCCGGACAAGAATGTTGATGACAACTGTGAGTATGCTACTAGAGTGACTGTGATGGAAATGAAGGCTTCGTCCTCGCCCGCATCCACGAGCTGATGGGCGAAGAGGCAGACGTGGTGCCCTTGGACAACCGCTACCCGCGACGCCTCGCCTCCTTCGAGGATATATTCCCCGCGGGAGACCCGGACAAGAATGTTGATGACAACTGTGAGTATGCTACTAGAGTGAGTGTGATGGGAATGAAGGCTTCGTCCTCGCCCGCATCCACGAGCTGATGGGAGAAGAGGCAGACGTGGTGCCCTTAGACAACCGCTACCCGCGACGCCTCGCCTCCTTCGAGGATATATTTCCCGCGGGAGACCCGGACAAGAATGTTGATGACAACTGTGAGTATGCTACTAGAGTGAGTGTGATGGGAATGAAGGCTTCGTCCTCGCATCCACGAGCTGATGGGCGAAGAGGCGGATACTGTATTGTACTAATGGACAGTCACTACCCCGCTCACGGGGGAAGTTTCTGATGTAGGCCTGCCTGGGACTCCTGGGAGGTAGCGCCGGACAAGAAAGTTAATTAAATACCAAAATATTTAAAACCGTTCCAAGTTAAATATACAATTTAACTTTCAATTTCAAACTTGCATAATTTTCTACCGCGGGCAGGATTTCAACCTGCGACTTTCGCCATCACCTCTTCCATCTGGGCTATCGCAGCTCGTCCCTTGTCCGGGAATTTTGCAAGTGTATTTTGATGCCAATAACGCATGGCATGGCTCCGTCTACCGGCTTAGTTTGCAACTAATACCCAGCGTCTAATTCATTCTTGACAGATTAGGGTAGTATAAGCGATGAAATCCTACGATAAATTGAAAAACTTGAAAGTTTTCCAAAATTAAAAATAATGATAAAGCCAAATAGGTAATGGGTAATGCGTCTTCTGCAAGTAGATATTTCTTTCTCTTATGGAAGCACTTTTTGTGTTCGTGTCGTGACTAAAAGTAAATTCTTAAAAGGTGTCTTTATACTCACTCATTAATGTGCTAAGAATTCATAATCTGCTATTATAGTGGGATTATCCCTCTGGGAGCTCAGGAACCTCTATTCAAATGTGTTATAAGAAGCTCAGCTATATTATTACGTGGATGAATCAACTCATTATTTCTTCCTGTTCAGGCGGTGTGACTAGAAATTCAAATCAGGTACCGACTGAACCTGTTCTCTGAGTAATCATGCTTCCATTAGCTTACTCGTATTACGCGAAAAGCCCTTGAACCTTCGTAGTTCATATAAGTCACGCGATTTTCGCTGTATCAATTGTTAATATATATTTGTAAATTATAGCTATGGTTCTTACCTATTATTTCAAAACGTTTATGTAAGTATCTTCTCCTCTCCTATAAGATTTGCGAATACCCTTGCATCAAGTTTTTGAATTCAAACTCTTATATAATGTACTAGCGGCCCCTCCCGGCTTCGCACGGGTGGACAATATTTTTTTTACATAAATGCACTTTAAATTTTACACCCTTTTTTCACATTGGAGGTTTTTTATTATATACTTATATTTTTATCCTTACCTACAGCTACTATTATATACACTTACCTAGGTATTTGTAATCTCAAAAATATTATTTAGAGCTCAGTACCCAAAGGGTAATAACGAAAACCCTATTACTGAGGCTCGGCTGTCCGTCTGTCTGTCCGTCCGTCCGTCCTACAGTTACGAAGCTGTATCTCCTGAACCGTTATACCTAGACAGTTGACATTTTTACAGATGTTGTATTTCTGTTGCTTCTATAACAACAAATACAAACTTTATAGTTTTTGAAAAAACACATCATGATAGTGCGTTGAAAACTAACAGCGACATCTATGTTTGTATTATGGTACTAAAATATTACTTTTCTCAGTTTTCGTGATAGTATAAATGTTAAACTACTGAAGCTAGAGAGATAAAACTTGGACTTGAAGTTTTTTATGTAATGAAGCAACTATTAAAGATAAAATTCCGTTTTTTAAAATCCCCCAAGGGATGAACAGGGGCTTAAAAGTTTGTATGAAAGTTCGTTGTCCTAAGTGTGATCCGTTTCAAAATTAGTGATAAAACTTAGGACTTAAAATAATTAAACACGTGTTTCAGCATATTTGAAATTTAACCCTTAATAGGGTCAAAACGGGGTTAAAAGTTTGTATGAAAGTTCGTTTTTTTAAATGAATGTGATCTGTTTCAAAATTTGTGATTAGACTAATAACTTAAAATAATTAAACACGTGTTTCAGCATTTTTGAAATTTTAACCCTTAAATGGGTGAAAAGGGGGTTAAAAGTTAGTATGAAAGTTTTTTATCTTAAATGTGATCTGTTTCAAAATTTCTGATTAGACTCATAACTTAAAATAATTAAATACGTGTTTCAGCATTTTTGAAATTTTACTCCTTAAAGGTGTCAAAAGGGTGTCAAAAGTTTCCTACCAGTTGGACTACCCGTTTTCCCATAGGAATGTGACAATTTCCCGGAATACATTATACTTATAAACCTTCCCCTTAAGTTACTCTATCTAATAAAAAAAACCGCATCAAAATCCGTTGGGTAATTCTAAAGATATAAGGAGACACCAAACGGGAAGCGACTTTATTTTATACTATGTAGTGATGATGATAAGGTGCCAAATAATACAGGCGGAAAAACTCAATCTGTTGATATAATAGTAGTTCGGATATATCCTTTTTTCATTTTGAATTTGAACTTTATTTATGGAGTGAAAATTCGACACGTAGCTTATGAGGGTATTACATACATACATTGTGTAAAACTTTACACTTTATTAAGTTACCTGCCAATGCTTAATCCGAAATGAGCATAAACTGTTACACGAGTCAGTTTTTCCACTTATATGAGCTAATCCCCAATAATACGAATGAAGCCCTATCACTTTAATACTTATGTATCTTGCTTTGGTGTCTTATAGCTGAAATGACCTACAAACCTTAATACACTCCATAACAGACAATTTGATGGGTATAAGGGAAGTGCCACCCTTGGACTATTTCGGTCAAAATGTTATAAAATGGCAAAGGTTATCTTAAAATTACTTCGTAATAGTGTTTTATGTTAAGTAGGAGATCAAGTTAAACTTGCAAACTGAAAACAGATTTTCAAGTTTCAGGAGAATAAAAACTTAATGTGGTGTTTCACCACGTTGTCAAATTGTACCCCTTTCTTTTCTAACCAATTCAAACGTTATAATCCCATATGCATCTACCAATTGTTCTCAGTATGAATGTTACTAGGACTTTGTACTGTGGTTAGTATCAGTAGTCGCACGTATCAAATCAACCTGGATATACTGGTTTTCTTATAACTACTTATATGGAGAACCAGTAAATTTAGATACCATAAATGGTTCCTCGAGGTGGTGCTGATGATACAACCCAGTGTTATGCTAATACCTATCGTTGGCAATAAAACATACATTTGGACGGTGTACCGAAAACTTTACAGGCATGATCAGACCCTGAAACTAAACAACTTTTACCTTGGAGCCAAGTTGGGAAACGCAATTATTTTTTCGAGTTTCCGTAGAAAGTCAGTCAAATCAGCTGTTCAGGATTTTTGTATGGGAGGTCGATTTCTTTTTTTGGAGGTAGAAAAAGTTGTTCAGTTTCATGGTCTATCATGCCTGCACAGTTTTCGGTACACCCATCCTCTTAGGGAACCAAGACACTTCTATTAAAGCATGCAAATAAACCTAGTACATGTTTCTATTTTCAGGCGAGCTCATGTTTCTAAACGAGGCTACACTGCTCAACAACATCCTCACGCGATACAAGAAGAAAAAGATTTACGTAAGTTACTCATACTTAAAACTACCTTGCAAGTCAGACGCTGAAAAATTGATCTATGTTAAAACGATACGAATTTCAAGCTGCTGCACAGCTGAATGTAAAACAAGTAGCATGAGTCACGAACACGTTCACTATAACATAGTTTATTGAAGTTTTAACCTTGGAAAGTAATTTCATTGTATTGTATACTAACGCTTACTTTAATGTAGGTATCTGAAATAGAAAGAGACAGCGGCCCTGAATAATTTTATGCCTGTTCACATAAGTAATTTAATATTTTGTGATTCTTATGAAGACCTATTTAGGCCAAAGTCATGTCCTATGGAGTATTCACGAAAAGTAACTTTCAGTTAACTAGACTGCTAGCGTACCTATTTACATAACAAACTACTACATTCTACTATTACGTAAACGTGGCATCTCAATCGAATGATATATACATACATATATCACGCCTATATCCCGTGCTGGGAAGGCAGAGCATAAAAGGCCGTAAAAAAGGAACATTTAGGCCACGTCACATTATGTATCGCTATGGTGACAGGTTGTAAGCCCATCGTCTAAAATTGCGATACATGTGTAACCCTCACGTCCCTTAGTCGCCTCTTACGACACTCACGGGAAAGAAATGGAGTAATGCTATTCTAAGCCGACATCATACGGCAATCAAATCAATCGAATGATGATGAGTAAATAGGTACTTATGTTATCACTTCATCATCATAATCATCTTAAAATGCAAGTTAAATCATGTTTTCAGTAATACCTACCTATGCCGGTTCAGTGCAAATGAGTGATTGACTCGCTAACTAAGTATAATGCTACGATTACATGCTCGTCCTGCTCCTGCCGCTTCTGCGAGTTTGTGTTCAAACACTGCCGTCTTACTCTTTCACCGAACGACTCGCGGCAATTCGAGTGAGAGAAAGAGCAAAACTTTCCGCTCGTGCTCGGGCTGCCGGGCCTTTGACTTCCGCACGAAAAACTAACACTCGCGGAAGCATTGAGAGTGGCAGCGGCATGACGAGTATCAGCGCGAGTATCCTGTTTACATGCTCGCGCTGCCGACTTCCCTTAATATTTCCCTGCCCTTAGTGCAAGCGTGGTTTAAGGTTACGTATATACGTGTTATTATATTATATGTATACATGTTACTTTACAGACGTACGTTGCGAATATCCTGCTGGCTGTGAACCCTTACGAGGACATTCCCGACATGTACTCTAAGTCCACCATCAAACAATACCAGGGCAAGTCTCTGGGAGAACTGCCGCCACATGTGTTCGCCGTGGGTAAGAGATTACTTCTATGGGATTTAAGGGACGGTGTACCGAAAGTTTGCAGGAATGATCAGACCATAAAACTGATCAGTTAATGAATGGATATGCATCTCAATTAATATGCTTTTATTCTGATTTTGGTTTCACTATGATTGAAATTTAGTAGAAAACTAATACAGGTATTTATAAAACAGGGCAATTTTTATGAAAATTATTAATGTACGTTAGCTGAGGGCCTTATAAGGCTTCATGAGCTGTTTCTTGTAATCTGTTAGATTCAATGTTTCGAAAATGTTCATACATATAACAATGCCTTCATACTTTTTTCATTGTTATTTTGCAGCGGATAAAGCGTTTCGGGATATGAAGTCACTAAAGCAGTCCCAATCGATCATAGTATCAGGCGAGTCCGGCGCGGGGAAGACAGAGTCTACCAAATACATACTCAAGTACCTGTGCGACCTGTGGGCTCAGGGCGCTGGGCCTGTTGAACAAAAGATTCTGGACGGTAAGCAGAATTAACACTTATAAATTAACCACTTCGCTCAGGTCGAATTTTGCAACAATAGATTTGTATTGTACTTCAAGGACACATGTGTGCTGGAGTAGTAAAAATAGAGTCACACTAATAAACAGTAGTCTAAAGTAGTCGCACACTAATAAACATCAGTCAAAAGTAGTTACACACAAATAAACAGCTGCCTTAAATAGTCACACACCAATATACAGCAGTCTTAAGCAGTGCCACACTAATAAACAGAAGTCTTAATTAGACACACGAAAACTGTATAGTCCAAAATAGTTACACACTAATAAACAGCAGTCTAAAGTAGTCCTACACTAATAAACAGCTGTCGAAAGTAGTCTAAAATTGTAACAAATGATTTTAGGTGGTTAGATGAAGAAACACTATTAAACAGCACTCTAAAGAAGTGTCACATCAATAAACAGCAGTCTTAAGTGGTCAAACTCTAATAAACAGCAGTCTAAAGAAGTGTCACATCAAAAAACAGCAGTCTTAAGTGGTCACACTCTAATAAACAGCAGTCTTAAGTGGTCACACTCTAATAAACAGCAGTCTAAAGAAGTGTCACATCAAAAAACAGCAGCCTTAAGTGGTCACACACTAATATACAGCTGTCTAAAGTAGTCACACACTAATAAATAGCAGTCCTAAGAAGTCACACACTAATATACAGCTGTCTAAAGTAGTCACACATTAATAAATAGCAGTCCTAAGTAGTCAACTGAATAGATATGGATCAACGGTGGAAACTATATCGACATCATAATTATACGGATTTTACAATAACATGTGTTCAGGAGGCGTGAACTAAACTTAGCACTTCTATATATCGGGACTAATACTCTTGCACTTGAAAAACGCAAATATAACATTAAGTGTACCACGGAGTGAAAGGAGAAAAGTTAATATGAATAAGGTACAATCACAAAATAAAACTTTTATCTAAAGTTAATCAAAACTTCGTCTTCCAGCAAACCCAATCCTGGAAGCCTTCGGAAACGCAAAAACCACACGCAACAACAACAGTTCGCGTTTTGGCAAATTCATGGAAGTGCACTTCAGCAATAAATACCAGGTAAGCTTAGTAATACTGAATTATATTTTATATACACTCGTCTCATAATGTTCGAATTATGAATTCGAAAACAGATGCATAATGACCTACTTTATGCATTCTGCCTATAAAAACTAAGGTTTACTATAAATTACAGAAGCGTAATGACTTAATGAGAAAACTCTTAATACGATAAAGTTGAGAAATGAAACGAAGTTTTTTTTTCCAATACTCAAATCGCTATCTTCCGCCGCACCTGACAGTTGTTGTTGTACGGTAATTTTTCGGATGTTGTTCAGTTGTTTTAATAGGTTTTTGTTCTGTTGTTGTTCAGATGTTGATTAGTTGTTGTTCAGATGTTATTCCGATGTTGTTCAGTTGTTGTTCAGTTGTTGTACATATGTTGTTCAGATGTTGTTCAGTTGTTGTTTCGATGTTGTTCAGATGTTGTTCAGTTGTTGTTCAGTTGTTGTTCAGATGTTGTTCAGTTGTTGTTCAGATGTTGTTCAGTTGTTTAGTTAAGTTATTGTTAAGACTCCACATCTAAACAACTGCTAAAGTATAGATTTTTTTAAAAATTCATATCAAGCCATATTACGTTCTCGTATTGAATTTGTCCTTGTATCGGGCCTTGCAATGGCCGGTGCGTACGTTTAGAAAAGTGTTTCTGAGTTTTTTTGGAGAGTGTAGATAAAATAGTGTATGCAACTGCTATAATTAGGCATTAGAATGCTCGTGTCAAACTATTATCACACTCGGCTGCGCCTCGTGTGATAAACAGACACTCGCATTCTAATGACCCCCATTATACGACAGTTGCATAAACTACTATTAGTCAGTACGCACGCAAACTTTAAAGAGTAAATCTACTCATGACACGAGCTCATGATAATGAACAACTTTTAGCATGTATACAGGCTGTAAGGGACAGCCCTCCGAATACTGATAGGGTGTATTTAGATCATGAAACTACTATCAACTTCACACGTGTTTTTTTGTTGTGAATAAACGTATTGAATAAGGTGGAGTTTACAACTGACATAATTTTAAACTTATATACTCATAGGTAGATTTCTTTATTTGTCATTCTAAAAGTATTCATTGTGAATCTACTTGGAAATAAAGTTTAAAGTTTTATTCACTTCCATTTATCAGCCACAACAGTCCATTGCTGACCTTGCGCGTTCCCTAATTAAATGGAAAACAAGAATGGCAAATACCCCCCTTATTTGCCATTCTCACCACGCTTAGTAGGTGGATTGGCGAGCGCAATGAGGTGTCGTGTTACAAGATGCGGCCCGTAAGTCACTTTTTTTTGTTGTTTAGGTGGTGGGCGGCTACATCTCCCACTACCTGCTGGAGAAGTCCAGGATCTGCACTCAGAGCGCTGAAGAAAGGAACTACCACGTGTTCTACTTACTGTGTGCTGGCGCGCCGGCCGACTTGAGAGCGGCGTTGAAGGTCACCAAGCCCGATGATTATAATGTAAGTTATCAGACAAACAATTGAAATAATATTCACACACTTTCTTACAATTTATATATAATATTTAGGTTGACTGGTAGAGATCCCTTAATGGGATAAGTCCGTCTTTGTGCCTACAATATCTTATTTGAGTCTTCTTTTTTATTCGCTTTTTCTTTCGGTACATTAAAGTTATTATAATAAATCCTGCCCGCGCTTGGAAATTTTGCAAGTTTTCAAAAATTGTATACCTTACACGGGAAGTGTTTTAAAACTTGGTATTCAATAAAGAAAGGATCCCGAAATGGCAACATTATTGTTGACATATTTTTATGGAGAGACAAACAATTATGTTGCCATTTCGGGATCCTTTCTATTTTTGCGCAATTTGTTTTACACACACATACATATTTCCACTTCTTAAATGCATCTTTCAATTTTAAGCATGTCAACATTTTCTTATTTGAGCGCGTCAACATTTCCTAATCTGTTCACATTTTAGTTGTTTTTTATCGCGCACCAATTCCGATAGCGATAAGTTTTTCCAATTCAGATTTAGATCAGACGTTTAACCAAAGAAAAAGAAAGAAAATGGTACTGGCTTAAAATTAAAGTTCAACATTTGGTCACGTAAATCATTCAAATGTTTGTAGGGCAGGTTCCTTGTGACCAAAGCTCTGAATTTAATTACATACAAATCTAAAAATGAACTTTTTTATTTCCATTTCACAGTACCTCAAAAACGGGTGCACGCAATACTTCACATCGGCGCAGTCCGAGAAGAAAATAAGCGCGAGTCAGAAAAGCAAACAGCAGCAGTCTAAAGGGGGCCTCAGAGACCCCATACTTGACGACGTTGAGGACTTCGGCAGGCTCAATCAGGTCAGTTAATAACGGAACTGGGAAAACTCTGACATCAGAGTTACTTAGGAAGTTGACAGTACTGTTTGTAAGAAACAGTACTGTTTTTTAAATGTTAATGATGAGTTTGCTCTTGACTTTAGTCTAGGTCATAGGACAGAGACAGGGTCACACACCCTGTCTCTGTCCTATGACCTGTGGGAGCTCACACAGAAGAAGCGTGTTCACTCTTACTTTGAAGAGATTAGGGTTGTATGCGTTTGGAAACACAGACGCAGGTAGTGAGTTCCACTCTTTAGCAGTGCGCATTATAAATTTGTAGAAAAAGAGGTCGTTTCAGGGAATCAGTAAACCCTTGCGAGGTTTTGCGCGTTTTTCCTGACACCTTGTGTTATGTCCTCTTTTTGCCTTTATCTAGATTGAGATTCATTTCCACACACAATTTTCTTTGCTGGTGGATCAGCGAGCGCAATATGAATTATTTATTGAGCGCGTTCCTTTTAGTTAAAATTGTCGTTTTTGTTGAAATGAGAAAGGTAAAAATCTCACGTGATTTTTCATCAAATTAAACAATAACAAGGAGATGGAGAGGAAAATACAAATATGCATACATATATACATACATGAATCACGCCTCTTTCTTGGTGGGCTAGGTATCTCATAGTCTATTTGAGTCTTATTTTTTATTAGCTTTTTTTTTGGTACATTAAAGTTATTATTGTAATAAAGAAAGGATCCCGAAATGGCCCCATAATTATAATTATATAATACTTCCTTCCACTTACTACGATCCTGGAATACTTCTTTCGCCTCCTCTACAAACATGTTTTATAAAAAGTGCTTGTCATGTTATTCCTAGGGTGATCTCACCATTACACACACACATATCACGCCTGTAATCCCTTGCGGGGAAGGCAGAGCGTAAACGGCCGCTTAAAAACATACATTTACGCCATGTCAGACAAATATTTGAGGGTCATTCGGAAAATTGTGTATCGCTCGCCATAGGGACAGATTGTCAGCCTATCGCCTAAAATTGCAATACACACCCTCTTATGACACCCACGGGAAAGAAATGGGGTGATGCTATTCGAAGACGGCATCACACGGCTATTTATAATAATCTCACCATTAGCTTAAGCCATATATTTGTTTGATAAAATATATTCGTGACTCACACCCAGATTTAAAAATTTTGTTCTTTGTTTATACTCCTAGTTTATTAAACAAGATTAAGTGATACAAAGTTTCTGACATAAGTCTCAACTTTTATTACAAGTGTCGAAAGACGTTCTGCTTTGTACGAATTATATTTGTTGCAAACAAAAACTAAAACAAACTATTTACCTTCCAGGCTTTAAAACGAGTCGGTCTATCGGAGGCGGAGATCAAATCTGTGTACTCTGTGGTCGCAGCCGTGCTCCACCTCGGCAACGTTCAGTTCGAAGACGACGGGGGTGCCAAGGGGGGGTGCCGCGTGACCCCCGACAGTGAACCCGCGCTAGCCACCGCCGCGACGCTGCTGGGGGTCGATCCCGGGGAACTGAGGATGTCCCTGGTCTCCAGGCTCATGCAAAGCAGCAGGGGGGGCATGAAAGGAACGGCTATCATGTAAGTGTTGCTCCCAGAAACTTTATAAGTCTTAAAGCGCCACAAAGTTCAGTACGTTCGTGGTTCGCTCCAATGAAGCTCTTTCTGTTCTTTTTTTTCCTTCATGTTCTTCTTTTAAAAGTGCCTCATCAACTATTTTGGCTGTCAGCTCTGCAAATTTATTTTAGTTTTGTCCGAGGCGGCATATTCGCGATATCGGTCCACTCTCTGATATTAAGCAGACACGACTTTTTCCTGCAATCAAAGCGTCTTTTCCCTGCGCCTTTGCGCCTTAACGTTAGGAAAAGATTTCCGCCGCACTTATCCACGTGTAAATCGGCCTAAATCAATTATTGTCATAAAAAAATTACATACACATTCTCCCAGGGTGCCACTGAAGACTTACGAGGCGTGCAACGCGCGCGACGCGCTCGCGAAAGCCGTGTACAGCCGACTGTTCGACTACATCGTGCACCGCATCAACGTCAGCATCCCATTCCAAGCCTCCGCCTACTATATCGGCGTGCTCGACATCGCCGGCTTCGGTAAGTGCATTAAATCTATAGTCTGGAGTTTTTTTTAGGGCTGGACTCTGCAATTTTAATCCCGGGACTTTGAAATCTACACCTGACCATGACCCTATAGTAAACGCGTGTTAGTTCGGCAATAGCCACTATCACTGTACTTATATTTTCATGCACACATACACATATCACGCCTATAATCTATTGCGGGGTTGACAGAGCATAGATGACCGCAAAAAACGGATATTTACGCCACGTCAGACAAATATTATAAGGGACATTCAGTGATTGTGTATCGCCATAGTTATCCCATCGCCTGAATTTGCAATACACACCCTCGATTCCCTTAGTCGCCTCTTACTCCTCCCATAGGAAAGAAATAGGGTGATGCTATTCTAAGCCGGCGTCACACGGCAAGTCACACATAAATTTACCATAGTGATATATCATTTTACTTAGTAAATGTATGCATTTGTATATGAATATCGCTAAAGTATAAAGATACGATAGTCAATGTATTATGATACGCTAGCGATGTGATTAATAGCGACAGTTTGTGATTGTTTAAAATTGTGGGTTTAAGTAACAGTCGTATAGATTTTCGCTATATTCTGTTCACGTCATTGCTTTTGGACAATCTGCCAAGTTACATAGCACTTTGCAGCACGGGAAACGGTGATTTACTAAGCCATTGTGAACTTCGATTTCAGAAATTTGTTTTACACGTTTCTTAGGTTAGAAAACCATGAATAAGATGGGACCTAAAATACTTCCCTGAGGTATTCATCTTAAATTGTCTTCTTAAAAAGTCTATCAAGCTCACTATATTTTGTGTTAGGCCTAAACAATTTATGAGCAAAGTTAACGAACGTCTTTTTCGAAAATTAATGTTTGTACATACCTATTATGCTTACAACACGGAGAGTAACAGTGTCAAACCATTAAGAAAAATCTAGAGAATTTACTATTCAAGTGTATACTGATCTCCTTTACATTATCATACATACATAGTACATACATACATAAATCACGCCTCTTTCCCGGAGGGGTAGGCAGAGACTACTTCCTTCCACTTACTACGATCCTGGCATACTTCTTTCGCCTCCTCCACATTCATCAATCTCTTCATGCATGCTCGTCGGTTTAGGGTACTCTTGACATTATCTAAGGGTGAAATATGAATTTCGTTCGCAGAATACTTCCAGCAGAACAGTTTCGAGCAGTTCTGCATCAACTACTGCAACGAGAAGCTGCAGCAGTTCTTCAACGAGCGCATCCTCAAGCACGAGCAGCAGCTGTACCGGCGCGAGGGTCTGCAGGTGCCGGAGATCATCTTCACCGACAACCAGGACTGCATCGGTGAGTCACTGTCCACTGCTGGACAATATCCTCTGGAGCAGCAGCTGTACCGGCGCGAGGGTCTGCAGGTGCCGGAGATCATCTTCACCGACAACCAGGACTGCATCGGTGAGTCACTGTCCACTGCTGGACATAGGATTCCTCTAGTGTACGCTTTCTCCGTTTTTTGGATCGTTTGTCCATTAAGGCGGGATAGAGCGCGAGCAACATTTTTAAACCAATTTTATTTTGACAATTACAGCCATAAAATTCTGAAAATCTAACAGATAAAGATAACATATACCTATCAGTTACACAATTTAACAAACTTACTCGATCGAGAAAAATAACAAAGCAACCTCTATTTGATTTTTTTTTTCTATTATGTCTACAGTTTTAAAGTTATTACAAATGAAATATGCTATAACTTAGATACATACCTTTTCTAGTACGAATGAGTCTTTTTTCGACATAATATTTTAGATTGATTTCATAGTTTTGCGTGTCAGTGTAACAATCAAATCAGTCTTATTACTTTTATGTGTATGTCACATCATCACCCATAATCACAGCATAAAGCAGTCCACTGCTGAACGTAGGCCTCCCCCAGGGTACGCCATAAGGCACGATGACTAAGCTATTCTCCTTTGTAGGTACACATACATACATAAATACACATTTCAGGCCTATAATCCCTTGCGGGGTAGGCAGAGCATATACGGCCGAAAAAAACGGCCATTTACACCACGTCTGACAAATATTTGAGGGTCATTCGGAAAATTGTGTATCACTATAGTGACAGGTTGTCAGCCCATCGCCTAAAATTGCAATACACACCCTCGAGTCCCTTAGTCGCCTCTTACGACCCCCATGGGAAAGAAATGGGGTGATGCTATTCTAAGCCGGCATCACATGGCAAGGGCTGTGTAGGTAAATGGTCTATATGAGTTAGTTTGTTCCAGATCTAATCGAGAGCAAGAACCACGGCATCTTCCACCTGCTGGACGAGGAGTCGAAGCTGCCCAAGCCAGAGTTCGGCCACTTCACGCACGCCGTGCACAAACAATTCACCAACAACAACAGGTATCGCCTTTTTCTTGGTGTTTAGATAGATAGATAGATTAAACGTTTATTTCGGGTAACAGTACATTAATGAGGCAACATAACAAAACAACTCAACAGGAAATATGTAGTGTGTGTACCGCACCCGTAAAAGGCCCTGACTCAGCATTATGCCGTGACCCGCCAGGAGGCGCGCCACTACGCTGTTATTCTGTTAGTACCCAGAGTGTGTGTGCACGCGCTCAAGCAGATGCGATTCATTTCCCAGCTTATTAATTACGAAATGATAGTAGGCAAATAGTATTTTGTTACGTATTCATAATACAAATGTTTCTACTCTAGTTATAATTTCTGTTTGTTTGCGGCTTCACTTAAACTTATTTAGACGAACGCCAGTGATCATGGCATGGCATTGGCACTGGAAATTTTGTTTTTATTATTTACACTTTTAATTACTCAAAAAATTACATTCTTAAAACATCAGTCAAGATCAGGTTAAAACAGCCTCTTTCCCAAAATGTATCATCTTTTAAGAGATGGCGCTTATTTAGGAACTTTCGTTTCCAGTTGGAAAATGAACTAAATCGTAGGTGTAATAAATTCGAAATTTTGACAGCTAAGGTAACATAATCGCACTTCGAATTACATCGAAATATGCAAGCCATATATCGATTCGCAACCAAGACGCACTATATGCCTTAACAATATTCTTATTAAATTAGTTGTTTTACACAAAGTAATGTTTGTTTAAAGAATACAACTGCCTCGCACATCACGGCTGAAAGCTCATCGCACGCTGCGAGACGACGAGGGCTTCCTGCTGAGACATTTCGCTGGAGCTGTCTGCTATAATACGGTAACATGTCTAATCACATTTACAAAACAATCTGAGAAGTTATGTCCTGTTAGAAAGCGTAAACGAATGTTCTAATAAATATGTAAGTATACAGGTTTTTTTTTTATTAACCCCGGAAATTTTACAGGGTGATTCTACTCATGATTCTGAACAACTTTTATTACGGGGTCATCTGCGAAATCGCAAAAAAAACAGCTGCTCTATATTAAAATTAATACCTACTCGAACAAAATGTATGGAACAGCAGGTATTTTTTTCGCGATTTCGCAGGTAACCCCATGACAAAAGTTGTTCAGAATCATGAGTAGAATCGCCCTGTAAAATTTGCGGGGTGAATAAAAATAACCCCATATATAGGGTCCCATACTCTCTCTCTCGCTCTCTTTATCTTAGGGGTGATGCCGTCGTTGTAACAGCCACCATTTCCGTCAATCAAAAGTCTGTCAAAATGGGACCCTATTACTGAGACTTTTTGCTGTCTGTCCGTTCATTCTGTCCGTCTGTCTCCAGGATATTTTTCATGATGATCAGAAGGTTGAAATTCTCATAGATGTAGTTTTTGTGTTGCCGCTATAACAACAAATACAAAAAGAAAAAACAAGGCACAAACATAAATCCCGTACAAAAAAGTTGTTTTTCTTCTCCTTTTTATATACAATGATGTTTCGGAAGTTGTATCTTAGTTGAAATTTCCACAGTACATGAATTGATGCCGCTTCTACAACAAATACTACAATATATACACAGAGTGTAAGGGACAGCCTTCTGAATACTGATAAGGTGCATTCAGACCATGAAACTGAATAACTTCCCATAAAAATATATTTCAGGAAACGTCAATTTTTTTTTACTTTACATAGTAAATGCAGTCAGCTGATTATGATTTTGTATGGGAGGATGATTTTTTTTGGTCGTTTCCTGACATATGTATTGTTTGTAGGGGAAAGATGTTCAGTTTCATGATCTGAATTCACTTATCAGTATTCGGATGGCTGTCAATTACATCCTGTATTCCCCATACAACAAATGAGTTTTTAATGCCATTTTTATACGTAATGGTACAAAACTCTTCCAGCACTTGGTTGATTATTTTAAATATGTTCTATCCCGTGTGACGCCGGCTTAGAATAGCATTACCCCATTTCTTGCCCGTGGGTGTCGTAAGAAGCGACTAAGGGACTCGAGGGTGTGTATTGCAATTTTAGGCGATGGGCTGACAACCTGTCACTATAGTGATATACAGTTTATCTGATGAACCTCAAACATTTGTCAGACGTGGCGTAAATGACCGTTTTTACGGCCGTGTGTGCTCTGCCTACCCCGCAAGGGATTATAAGCGTGATGTATGTATGTATGTTCTATCGTGTTTCCTGCAGTGTCAATTCATAGAGAAGAACAACGACGCCCTACACGCGTCGCTGGAGTTCCTCGTGCAGGAGTCCGGGTCCACACTCGTGCAGCAACTATTCGCCACCACTGGTAGGTACACGCACACTCGAGCTATGCCCAGGGAAATAGTACGAGAAGTGGGCAGCGTGAGCATGTAAATAAACCTATTTACATGCTCGCGCTGCCTACTAATGTCGAGTAACCACTCGCGCTGCTACTTTTTTATAAAAACTGATCTTAATTTATTACAGTTAAACACAGTAAATACAAAAAGCGAAATTTGCTCCAGACGTGATTTTGATTTCACATTTTAAGTATGGTGATGGAAAGGTTGGAAGTGACAGCTGTCAGGTGAATTTAGTTTTTCTTTTGTCCGATTCTGGCCAATGTTAACTCCTTTTTGGCGTCCTGCTGTCAAAAAAAATACTTGGAAAGAGTATATTTATAGTCATTCAATTTTAATTCAGTTTGTACATACCAAATTATGGTTTCTGTTCGATTTTGACGTAGCGTGGGCTAGATTAACGTAAAACATATGCTATAGTTTGTGTATCAGACTTGTTGATGAGTCAAAATTAACAATGTTACACGTCGTGTTAACAATGTTAACCTGGCTGGCCCTAAAGCGATGCATTATTTTTTTTGTTATTTTATCCGACCCACCGCGAATTCGAATGAGGAACCGACTTTGTAATGTATCGACTGACATTCAACCATCTGTAGTCCAATTTTAGAAAACTTGCAACATATTCTACCGCGGACATGATTTTAACCTGCTACTTTCGCCATCCGGGACCGGGGGAAATGGCGACATCTTGTGAAGGTCCTATGCACCATTGGGGTGCCCTAGGACAACAACACAACACACTTCCGCCATCACTAGTGGCGACGCCTCTTGCATCTGGGCCACCGTGGCTCATCTATTGCCCGCGAATTTTGCAAGTGTATCTTAATACCAATAACGCGTGGCATATTTTGATAGATACCTAACACGGGAAGTGTTTTACATTTTTGTATTTAATGTATAGTCCATTAAATCTACATTGATTTATCAACAGACAACAACAACGCGAAGGGCAAGCTGAACTTCATCTCGGTGGGCGCCAAGTTCCAGGCGCAGTTGGCGCAACTGATGGACAAGCTCAAGGAGAATGTGAGTGTTAACGAGAGAACCTGTTTCGCCGAGAATGGCTCGGCTAATTATGCCGGCTTAAAATAGCCCAGAAAAGTCATGTCCCTCAGTCATGAGGATACGACGAAGAAGAAGAAGAGTATCACCCCATTTCCACTCGTGGGTGTTGTAAAAGGCGGGGACGAATCCAGGAAATATGCAGCGTTCCCTGTGAATACGACACCTTGCACTGCGCTCGCCAATCCGCCTGCCAAGCGTTTGGGGAGGCCAATGTCCACTTTTGAGGCTGTCGAATTTGAAGTTGAAGATTGTGGAAACCTAACTAGATCGTTTTATCGCCCTAGATACATTCAAATTTTTATGAAAATCGTTAAAGCCGTTTCTGAAATCCCGATTATAAATAAATATATAAAAAATTTAAAGGTGTTAGATTACATAACAGAGTATGTAAACTCCAGTGGCGAATTTTGAAACTTGGAGGTTCAGCCCGTCTTCGAGTTCTGTCAAATTTTTGTCGTGGCACGCATGTTAGCTGGGCAGGGCGAATATAATTTACCGACCCGTGTTTGTACCCTTTTTCAGTCATAAGATCATAACGTCATTTCACGTTAAAAATGCTACACCAACATATTACGTATTGCGAGAGAAGCCAGCTCGTTGTTTTACATTAAGGGCCTGCCTCGAACTTTTAAACGTCCCTTTCCCACTAATCGCAAATCCTGTGTGTGATAACAGAGCGGAATCACCATATTTAGGCGAACACTATTTTGGAAGTAGGTTGGTTTGGAGGTAGGTAATAAAAAAACTATTGGATAAGTATCTAGTAATGTACAAGACGTATTGTATTTGCAAAAAATTATGTGTTATGTTCATAAGATTGCTATACACTTCGCAAAAAAGTGTAAAAATAGACCAAACTTTGAAGCTAGCGAGCAAACTTTTTAATCGTGTTTTCCTGCGACCAGAATCTATATAATTTTAATAAAAATCGTTAAACATAAAATTTTGTTCACCAACAAAATTGCTTGCATCCAAAAATACCTATTATTCTTACGGCGCGTCCTTAAGATTACACAAATAATAACAGAACTCGTATTGCGAGCGAATGAGCCCGTACTTTCACGATGTGTCGTATTTCTAGTTATTTCTTTTTTGCCCATTATCTCAAGCCCACCTATGATAGATTATTTCAGAATAATAATAATAATAATATAATAATAATTCTTTATTTCAGGCAGTAAAAAACCCATAGTTACATTAAATTACAACTTAAATACAATACAATGATACTAATTAATAAAAATATAATACAGATATAAATAAGATACTTGAAAAAAAGATTCTTAAAAAATTTACGTTAACTATATTTCCTCGTTCCCACACATGTGCATTGCGGACCAGTGCTTGGCAAAGTGGTTAGTAAAATCATCAGCAACCAAAGCCAAAATGGTATTGGTGCTGCTTCTCACTCGCGCCCAGAAAGAGGCGGTCCGTGCCCTCAATACGGAGAAGAAATCAGGGACCCTCGCATCAGCGAACATGCCCTTTGCGCTGCAGTACCGCGGTAACCTAAACAGGATCCGGAACGCGTTGTTGTACTGCACGCGTAGCGCACTGTACGACTGCTTAGTATACTTTGTCCAAAGTTGGCAGGTATAAAAACACTGGCAGAACGCTTTGAACAAAGTAACCTTAACATCGTCGGTACAGCGCGAAAATCTGCGTGCAAGCATATTGCACCGCATAGCAAGGGCCCTTCGCTCCCTCTCCATATCGTCGTCATCCGTCAGTTTGTCATTCATAATATGACCTAGGTATTTAACTACTCCGCTCGTAAAAGCACACATGTGTGCTTGAAGAACAATACAAATCTATTGTTGCAAAATTCGACCTGAGCGAAGTGGTTAAAACGTTTTACAACCCGAATTGGCGATCCATACAGACATACTGGCAGCACTTTCTCCGGACCCCTTCCAGACCTGAAAACTAGCATCTCTGTTTTTTGAAATAATATATAATGAAACATTCAAATTTGGAAAGAATTTTGTGTTATCAGGCGAGTAATTTCAAAGCTTAAATCTTTTGTTATAAATAAAAAATGAAGTATTTTTTAATTATATGATGTGTTTCTTGTTTCCCTAGGGCACAAACTTCGTCCGCTGCATAAAGCCGAACTCCCGCATGGTGGGGCGCGAGATCGACGGCGCGCTCGTACTGACCCAACTACAATGCAGCGGCACCATCTCCGTGTTGGAGCTGATGGAACACGGGTACCCTTGCCGCGCGCCCTTCCAGGACCTGCACGATATGTACAAGACGTACCTTCCGCCAAAGCTGCACCAACTGTCGCCCAAGCTGTTCTGTCAGGTCGGTTTATATACATCGCTTCTCTAAAATCAACTGTAAAGCTGTTAGACCTTTTTCGTTTTTGACGTAATCTTCTGCGTCGAGTTGGTCAACGAGACCCAGTGAACCCTGGTCTTAAAAAAGCTTTGCAACCGCATACTAGGTAGGCCTCAGATATGTGGCTGTGTAACGACTGTGTGAAGTTACATGCCGTGTCCTGGCCAGCCCCTAGGCAGTGCCTTAATTTTTATTTTTTATCCCGCCCGAGCCGGTTTTCTATTAGGTCATTTCAAAATTGTTATAAAATAAAGAAAATTGTGTTATACAAGTATATTTATTTTACAATGACAGATCATGACGTCAATAAGTGATAATTCTAGAGGTATAGGATAATATATAAAGAATTTCAATTTCAATGACTCTCAAACTGTAGAAAACGAAAGCAGATCAGAAGGACAGTCACTTGTTCGAATCATAGACAAGAATCGTATTTTTCAGATTTCAGGTAACAAAAAATTGAATTTTCGATATTACCGCCTATATAGGGCATGCTAGTGTTGTTTTTTTTTTAGTTCTGAACCCTATGATTTTAATCTCGTGGCTTTTTAAATATACATCTGACCCTTGGGGCGCGATTGGGCTTACGAGTTGTTCTGGGAAGAACGTATTGGACTTATTGAACGTATTGGACTGCTAGTGGTGGCTGAGACTTTGTTTTCTTGTATTGCAGGCAATGATCCACAGTTTCGGTTTGTCGGACAAGGACTTCAAGTTCGGTGTGACGCGCGTGTTCTTCCGGCCCGGCAAGTACTCGGAGTTCGACGCCATCATGAAGTCGGACCCGGAGAACCTGCGCGCGATCGTCGGCTCCGTGCTCAAGTGGCTAGTCAAGTCGCGCTGGCGACGCTCCATATTCGCCGTGCTATCTATTATAAAGTGTGAGTTAAGAGGCCGTACATGAAATTGCGCTGGGCGAAAGTAGGTAATTAGCATTAGAACGCGTCATCGTGCAGCCGAGCGGCGGCGATATGCAGACCCAGCGGCGGACGGCAGCGTATAGTTCGATCAATCAGTTTTGATCCTATTTATAGTTTTTGTGGCAATTGTATGAAAAAGTTTAAAATTATTGCGTACCTACTAAGAATTTTGGGATTTGTGGAATGTTATCGAAACTAATTAATTACCGACTACTATTCAGGGGTCTGCCCATGTACCAGCATCTTAACAGCGCCGAATTTATATTTATTGCCTACTAGCTTTTACCCGCGACTTCGTCCGCGTTAGATAGTTTTTTTTTTGGCAGAAGTTCTAAAGTAGGTACCTATGTGTATTCATAGTAAGTGCGACAGTGATATTAGAACAGTTGTTATCTCTACTGTTTAGAGATAACTTGCTTGCTTCTGTTGTTAAAGGGACAATTCAAGATTTGCTATCCGGCCTGAGAGACCAATATTTATAAAAATTGAATATAAAAGTCAGTAGATAACAGAGTACTTACTCCAGGGGTGCCGATTTGAGAACACTAAAATGGTCAGCATAAGTAGATAAGACAGATAAAAAGGTATTTTAAGTTACTGTAATACATTTTTATATACTACATTTTTTGTTTTTCTGCATTTTGCGAAAACAAAGATTTTGTGGGTTTGACACTCGTGAGTCTGCCCTCACGTGTATACCCGTTCGGGTAGCCGCACCCTGTCGCGCCCTCCCCCTCCGCCCCGCATCGCCGCCAAAGCGCGCGCGCTGCGCCGCACCGGATCGGCCGGTGCGCGCGGCCGCGGTCATAAGACCGGGCATTATTTATTTAGTTGCTGTGTATTTTCAATACATATCCATAACGCATGCGTATGTCAGACGAAAGGAAATCGCGAATTTCTATTTTACTCCCTTACACTTACAAAATACGCCGCATCGGACGTCAAATGTGATCCCCGACTTAACGTGTTATGTGGATGATACTTTTCAGTTCAGAACATGGTAACGTATCACCTAAGTAGATATGCCTAATTACAATGAAGGTAGTGCATACGATGCAAACGGCGGCGGCACAGCGGTATTTTTCAGTAATGATAAAAAATCCTCGGTAAAAGTAGGCAATGTCCTTTCTCAAGTTATTCCCATCATACTGAACATATTTTGTTTTGGAACCATTTCTGTATCTCCAATAGTTTAGGTGGGATCCTGATGGTAGACCTGGTGGTCTACATAAGGTACTCCAGATCCTCAAATGTTCTTGTAAAAAGAAGCGGCCCATCATACTGAACAACTTTTGTTTTAGGACCATGCCTGTATCTCTAATAGTTTAGCTTGGCTCCTGATGGTACACCTGGTAGTCTACATCTATACTCCAGACCCTCGAATGGTGATAATAAATAGCCTATGTCCGTTTTCGGTATGCTAGCAATCTCTGTGCCAAGTTTCATGAAGATCGTTTCAGCGGTTTGGCCGTGAAAGCGTAGCAGACAGACAGACAGACCGAGTTACTTTCGCATTTATAATATTAGTGTGGATAGTGTGGATAGTTAAATCTGTAATGTATCATTATAGTCCGTTAAAATGGCCATTTATTTGCAAAATCCCGAAATTTCAAGGTATTTATACTCTAATAGGAAGTAAAATCACAATATCTAGTTCAATTAATTTAATCAATCATAAATCAATACCGCACTGAAAAAAATACTTACAGGATCAAAAAGTATCGGTCGCACTATAATTCCGCCTGTGACGCGTGATCTACTGTCCTCTACGCGCGCGATCGACACACATTCGTAATTTTGTATGTGTGCGTGAGTGTGACGCAGCAGGATACACGTCCTTCTCCCAAGAGCGCGGCGCGCGGTCTGCCGAAACCAGTGTTGCCGCAACCGAGGTCCCAAAATACACATATCCGCCGCTAAAAGTGTACATATTGTGATAAAAGTGTACATGACCATTTTTTTTCGCAAATCACTCATAACAGCTTTTCTCTACATATTTTTCTCGCCAAATAGTACTATTTTTTGGATTGAAAATGTCATTCCTTTTTTCTTTTAATCTGTATGTACAAGGAAAGACTTGATAACTCTTAGTAGAAAAAGTAGTTTGGTAAACGGATGGTGTAGCGCCTTTTTTTGCCATGGTACAAACATAACAAACTCTTATCTGTCTTTTTTAGTCTCATAAAAAATCAAAAAACTTTTCGGACTTTCGGGACCAGGATTTCCCGGGACCATTCCCTAGTGCGAACGAAAGGAATACGCGATATGGATCGACACAGTATCATGGCCTACATATCATGAGAATGTGAAGCGGGCTTAGCAGACATCCAGCAGTGTATTTTATACTAATATTCAAGCTAATATTTAAAAAGAAAAAAGTATGCATCTGTTTTGAGTGAAAGAGATACTTTAATCTGGATTTCTGCTAGAGCAATTGAGATAAAATGTGTTAGCTTTCTTTACGTTTCTTTTCATGCAGCAGCGCTCATTTATGTCTTTGATTGAGATATTTTGGCGGTGAGTTCAAGGAAATTACACATGTGCTGGCAAGATTACACATTACACATGGAAGGCCAAAATGGTACGTCAAATGTGTAAAATGTACCCTAACGGCAACACTGGCCGAAACAGCATTTGCGCTCCCGTATATAATTGATAATTCCGGAGAACTTTAAAATATTCGATAAATTTCATAAAATACATATTTGCAATTTTTTTTATAGCTAATGTGTTAGCATGAATCTATTTTTCAATGTGTAAATTGATTTTTTTAAAAACGTGTTGTATTGTACTAGAAATCCGACGCTGTATACGTTTAAAATTTCTTCAAAGTAGGGCCATTTTACTGCAGTTTTTCTTTGAATTTTTGAATTAAATTACTAAAAACTCCTCGGCCAATTTTTAGCACTTTTCAATGTCTTTATTGCTGTATACTTTATAAACCACTCCATATTTTAAAATTCATGTAAACAATAATGATACGAACGTCACGCATCGAAAACAATTAAAACACGTCTCAGGTTATTAACTATTAAACAAACTGAACAATCAAAATCAATAATTTGTCTGGGCCAATTTTTAGATATTGAATTAATCTTCAATAAAACATATCATAACACATTGTTACTTATTCTGTTTTTTTAAACGAGGTCCTACAGAATTGAAGAAACAAGACAAAATTACTCAAAACTATGTACGGCCTCTTAAGATAAATATAATTTATTGCACACATATTGAATATTAATTACATGTGAAGCAACAAAAACAGAATAAGAGTATAACTTAGGCGGCCTTATAGCTAGGGTAGTTCCGCCTGGCAAACCTCCGATTCAGTAGAGACCATGGACGTACTATTCATATTTAATTTATCAGTGTATAATTTTTAGATTTCCAACCATTGAATGATATTACGATATTACTTTCGCAAGTTTTTTATAATAACATTCCATAAATTGTAATAATATTTGTCAAATAAGTTAGTCAAAAAATTTATCTGCAGTAATTTTCTACACAATTCTAAACAATATGAAAGAACGAGACACACAGCCTCTTTACATGCTATCTCTCTCGGCTCGGATTAGCCTCTGAGAAAGACGTAATGTAAAATAGACCTTATGCTGGTAATAATAAAGTAACTATTCGTAAATAACTGTTTTTGAAGTAATTAGTCCTGTTTTAATTGTACGTCCATGGTAGAGACACAGTGATCCAAAACGTCATGCGCTGTCACCCCTAGCTTTGGTCTGTGAGTAGAGATCATCCCAAACTAGATTGTTTACTGCTGACTCTGAGTCTGAAACTGAAAACTGGCGATGGGCTGGTGATAGAACAATTTAGCCCAAGGAATAAAAGCTAAATATCAGTAAATATTACTACTAATCATGTTACATAGGATGTTATTTTTTTTCTAGTATTTTCCATTTATCTTCCATGCGAAAAATTGTTCAATATCATGGAGCGTTTCAGCTGATATGTTTTTATCCTGCTTTAGAGTCTCATCTTACCGTACTTTACCTTTGACAGTGAAGAACAAGATCCTGTACCGGCGGCAATGCCTGGTCACCATACAGAAGATGGTGCGCGGGCACGTCGCGCGACGTCGCCACGCGCCGCGCATCAAGGGGTACAGGTATGTGCGACTGCCTTATAACATTCCATCATATTTTATTTAACTTCTAACAAGGTGTTCATTTAAATGCTTGAGGTAAGTTCAGAATCAAGTCAAGGAGAAGGCAGAAGACAGAGAAAACTGGCGGAAACTCTCCCGATAAGAGCAATGCTCTTAAATGTGAGAAGAAGAAGTTCAGAATCGATGTAGGAAACCGGTAAAAATATTGTAATTAATGACTGCCGCTTGAAATATATTTTGACATTTACAAACGATTTTTGCTCAGGATATTTTAAAGTATTTTATCTACACTTGTCTCATAATGTTCGAATTATGAATTCGAAAACAGATGCATAATGACCTACTTTATGCATTCTGCCTATAAAAACTAGGGTTTACTATAAATTACAGAAGCGTAATGACTTAATGAGAAAACTCTTAATACGATAAAGTTGAGAAATGAAACGAAGTTTTTTTTTCCAATACTCAAATCGCTATCTTCCGCCGCACCTGACAGTTGTGGTTGTACGGTAATTTTTCAGATGTTGTTCAGTTGTTTTAATAGGTTTTTGTTCTGTTGTTGTTGAGATGTTGTTCAGATGTTGTTCAGTTGTTGTTCAGATGTTGATTAGTTGTTGTTCAGATGTTATTCCGATGTTGTTCAGATGTTGTTCAGTTGTTGTTCGGTTGTTGTTCAGTGTTGTTCAGTTGTTGTTCAGTTGTTTAGTTATTTGCTGTTGAGACTCGACATCTAAACAACTTTTAGTAAAGAATCTTCAAAAATTCATATCAAGCCATATTACGTTCTCGTAATGAATTTGACCATGTATCGGGCCTTGCAATCGCCGGTGCGGACGTTTGGAAAAGTGTTTAACTGAGTTTTTTTTTTTTAGAGTGTAGATAAAATAGTGTATGCAACTGCTATAATTAGGCATTAGAATGCTCGTGTCAAACTATTATCACACTCGGCTGCGCCTCGTGTGATAAACAGACACTCGCATTCTAATGACCCCCATTATACGACAGTTGCATAAACTACTATAACGATTTCCTTTATTGATGCTGAGCCTGCCCGAAAGGTAATCGTATGCTAAGCTATGGCACGCATTTATATTTATACTAGCTGTTACCCGCGGCGTTGCCCATATAAGTGGTGATAAAAACTATCCTGTGTTAATCCATGTTATCTTCTGTATGTGTGCCAAATTTCATTACATTCGGTTCAGTAGTTTTTGCGTGAAGAAGTATCAAACAAACATACAAACTTTCGCATTTATAATATCAGTAGGATTGTATCGTAACCACATTTTATCTAGATAAATAATTACAGAAAGATCAACGCCCTCACTGGCAACTTGAAGAGTATGGAGACTACTGCTGCTCAGCTCAAGCAAGGGAAAGACGCTATGCTGAAGAATATACAGGGTCTTAGAAGCTCCATATTTAATGCTGCCGCTGCTATCAAGGTATTTAAACTACACTATACCGGGTGTAAGGGACGGTGTACCAAAAACTTTGCAGGCGTGATCAGACCATAGAACTGAACAACTTTTACTATGCAGCCAGTGTTGTTAGATGTTTTTTTTAGTTTCTATAGAAAGTCAATCAGCTAATCAAAAATTTTGTATGGGTAGCTGTTTTTTTTTTCGTGTTTACCGACATAGCCTCTGTAGAAAAAGTTGTCCAGTTACATGGTCTGATCAAGCCTGCAAAGTTTTCGGAAAACCGTCCCTTACACCCAGTATTATGGGTTAACGCC
The DNA here is from genome assembly GCA_027580185.1 of Tuta absoluta. Taxonomy (NCBI): domain Eukaryota; kingdom Metazoa; phylum Arthropoda; class Insecta; order Lepidoptera; family Gelechiidae; genus Tuta; species Tuta absoluta. Next base: position 7,223,782 of record JAQAHW010000004.1, read on the forward strand.
TGATCTAAACAAGTTTGATTAGGCTTTACGAATATAAAAATCATTCTAAAAGTACAAATTGGACCGCGTGAAACAATTTTCCAAATAGTTCGAAACATGATTTTAGAACTTGTTGAATGAAATCTCTAGTATAACTTTTTCTGGGTTTTAATAATATTGTTCTTATAGGTATATGAAATCTATATTTTTCTATTTATTCGGTCTCAACAACTTATCGTGCCAAATTTTCCTATTTCAGAACAACGAGAAGATTTCGCGCACGGAAATAGACAAACTGTACTCGAACCTAACAAAGGAAGTGGAAACGCAAATGACAGCCATGCAGAAGGCGATGGTGGACCAAAAGAACCGGTAACATATCCTAACTATCCACTGTTTTTTTTATTTGCCCAAATCTAGCTTCTCTTCAAATTTAAGAGTCAAACTCTTGTCGGTGGAGTAACTTCCTAGCTACTCAGCTGAAATTGAAAAACTGTTCTACCACTTCAGACTATTGATTGATTACTATGAAATGTGACATTTTTGCGAAGAATGAAGTAATGGAAGATTTGCTTAGGTCCACACAATTTGATACTTACTTATATGTCTGAGCGTGAGGTATTAAACCTGAGGAATGAAGTAAAGTGCACTTTTTGCTGTATTTTATGGAAAAAGAATTAATTGAGTACCTATGCGTTGGCGTCGGTCGAAGCACGTAGTAGACATATTGTGTCAAGTGGTTTTGCTAAAGGCATTTTTGGGAACCGAGAGAATCCGAGTTAGTGTTGTTTGAGCGATCGGGCGTAGCGCAAGGCTCAAATGACCTTTCATCGTTCCTTGATTTTAGTACTTCGCGTGCATCAAGTCCTGACCTTAAATGTTAAAATTAATTATAGCTGCTAGCCCACTATCTGATTCTCGGCTGCGTCGACATATAAGTATATAAAATATTTTACTTAGATTGATTATGCTACGAGAGGTTTTACGCTAATTCATAACAATCTGAATAAGTATTTTTTCGCACTGTGTTATCTGAAATGTAACTAATATATGTAGGGAAGAACAAGAAAGACTGCAGCGAATCCAAGCGGAGTTACGCGCCGCCGAGGAGGCCAAGCGGGCGGACGAGCAGCGCGCCCGCCAGGAGGAGGAAACACGACGGCTGTAAGTATACATTACATTATATACCTGACCTCTGGGAGCTACGACAAGAACCTCACTCAAAAGTGGTTCACGAGCAAGCAAGACGCAACAGAAGTTCCATCATATCTGCAAGATGGCGCCACGTGACAGATGTGCAGAGAAACAAAGATCCTGAAACGCGGTATCGAAGTGTTTCAACGCATATATACAACCAGTCGGTCCCCTGGCCACAATACCCGGCCAGACAGGATAGCTACCCTTGTCCCGACACCACCTGGAACCCTCCATTCTGCCTATTGCCATCACAATCCACAACATTTCATTTTACATACATACATACATACATAAATCACGCCTATATCCCTTACGGGGTAGGCAGAGCATTAACGGCCGTAAAACGGATATTAACACCACTTCTGACAAAAGTTTGAGGGTCAATCAGATAACTGTGTATCACTATAGTGACAGGTTGTCAGCCCATCGCCTAAAATTGCAATACACATCTAACCCTCGAGTCCCTTAGTCGCCTCTTACGACACCCATGGGTAAGAAATGGGGTGATGCTATTCTAAGCCGGCATCACACGGTTTCATTTTACGTTAGATACAAAAGATATATATATCGTTTAGAGTGTTTGTGATGCTTATTAAGATACACATATTTTCATAATTTTTAATGCAATCGTTTCTAAAATATTTTGAAAAGTTGTAAAAACTTCCAAAGTTAAAAATCCTTTGCTTATAGTAGAAAAATAGGCAAATGAATTTTGTTTTCAGCAGCCTAGTTGTTGGAACTAAACTATCACTTTTTAAAATTTTAAATCTCTGATTATGAAACAAAATAAAATAAAAAGAACTTGCCCTTTATTTAATGATGCGATAAACTATCTATCAAAAATATAATAGAGTCTTGTTAGAAATTTGAAATGTTGTGGATTGTTTTATCTCGTAAATTTAACAAAAATAGTAGACATAAAAGGATACATTTTAAAGGTATTTCTCATATTTCTACCATGGAACAGAATTACTTATTTCTACTACTTTACCAGTGACAACAGTTCACTGCTGGACACGAGCTTCTCCCTATAGGGAGGTATTGCCATACTAACCAAGCTTGCCTTAAATTAGTGCTGTCACTTTCCGTCAAACAGGTTTAGAAAAGGATAGGAGATATTATAGTCATGTCATGTCTAATAATTTCATGCAAAAAACGTGGTATCTGTCAAAATAAGGCGACGATCAAAACAATGGCGACTAAATTGACTAGGAAAGGTGAAAAAACCATTGACGTTTTTAAAAATGACAGGACTTAAATATCTTCTATCCTTTTTAATCCTATTTGACAGAAAGTGACAGCACTAATTTAAGGCAAGTTAGAAGAATTTATATCCCGAATTGAGGGCAATAGCTTACTTTTGAAACCGAAATCTGCACAATTGAAAAATATTTATATCGTAACCTATTATCGTATTCTTATTTCGGTATAAACATGGTTTCCCTATGTTGAATCGGGTTAAAATAGCATCATCCCATTTCTACCCGTGAGTGAAGTAAAAATCCATTAAGAGATTGTATCCAGAAAATAGGCAACATTGCATTTCCCTCGCCACAATCCACCAGTAAAACGTAAAGTTTATTGCAATAATTCCCCTATCAGGGAAGGCCCATGGCCACAATACTATTATTGATAATTAAATAATCTTAAATGTCACCTCGTGAACAGGAAAGCGGAAATGGAGGCTCGTCGCAAAGCGGAAGAGGCTGAACGTCTGCGGCTTGAAGCCCAGGACCGCGCCGCCGCGCTCAAACTGCAGCAGGAAATGGAAATGGCCGCTAGGCATGACAAGGAGAACAGAGAGAGGTACCTTTGCCCATTAAAAAAGGTGGGAATTTAGAAGTTCCTCCTACTATTCTCTGGGGGAAGGAAAATGTTTATGAATCGAGGGTGTGTATTGCAATCTTAGGCGATGGGCTGACAACCTGTCACTATAGTGATACACAATTATCTGCATGACCCTCAAATGTTTGTCAGACGTGGCGTGTCAGTTTTTTCGGTCTTTTCCGCTCTGCCTACCCCGCAAAGGATATAGGCGTGTTATATGTATGTATGTATGTATGTTACTTGAACAAGTGGCTGCACCACCTGATTACCGTAAGATTGAATCCATGGAAGAGCCTTAGGTCCGGTTTGGTACTTATTTAGATAGGGGCGTTACACAACTACGTCAGAAAGGGGGTCGTTACACAACTACGTCAGAAAGGGGGTCGTTACACAACTACGTCAGAAAGGGGGTCGTTACACAACTACCTCAGAAAGGTGGTCGTTACATAACTATTTCAGAAAGGGGGTCGTTACACAACTACGTCAGAAAGGCTGCCGTTACACAACTACGTCAGAAAGGTGAAAGTTACACAACTACGTCAGAAAGGGGGTCGTTACACAACTACGTCAGAAAGGGGGTCGTTACACAACTACGTCAGAAAGGGGGTCGTTACACAACTACGTCAGAAAGGGGGTCGTTACACAACTACGTCAGAAAGGGGGTCGTTACACAACTACCTCAGAAAGGTGGTCGTTACATAACTATTTCAGAAAGGGGGTCGTTACACAACTACGTCAGAAAGGCTGCCGTTACACAACTACGTCAGAAAGGTGAAAGTTACACAACTACGTCAGAAAGGTGAACGTTACACAACTACGTCAGAAAGGTGGACGTTACACTACTACGTCAGAAAGGTGAACGTTACACAACTACGTCAGAATGGTGAACGTTACACAACTACGTCTGAAAGGCGATTGTAACACAACTACGTCAGAAAGGCTTACACAAGGCGGCCGTTACACAACTACATCAGATAGGTGGTTGTTACACAACTACATCAGAAAAGCGGCCGTTACACAACTACGCCAGAAAGGCGGCAGTTACACAACTACATCAGATAGGTGGTTGTTACAAAACGACATCAGAAAAGCGGTCGTTACACAACTACGTCAGAAAGGCGGCCGTTACACAAATACATCAGATAGGTGGTCGTTACAAAAATACATCAGAAAAGCGGTCGTTACACAACTACATCAGAAAGGCAGCCGCTACACAACTACATCAGATAGGTGTTCGTTACAAAAATACATCAGAAAAGCGGTCGTTACACAACTAGATCAGATAGGTGGTCGTTACACAACTACATCAGAAAGGCGGCCGCTACACAACTACATCAGATAGGTGGTCGTTACACAACTACATCAGAAAGGCGGCCGTTACACAACTACATCAGAAAGGCGGCCGTTTGCACAACTACATCAGAAAGGCGGCCGCTACACAACTACATCAGATAGGTGGTCGTTACACAACTACATCAGAAAGGCGGCCGCTACACAACTACATCAGATAGGTGGTCGTTACACAACTACATCAGAAAGGCGGCCGTTACACAACTACATCAGAAAGGCGGCCGTTTGCACAACTACATCAGAAAGGCGGCCGTTTGCACAACTACATCAGAAAGGCGGCCGTTTGCACAACTACATCAGAAAGGCGGCCGCTACACAACTACATCAGATAGGTGGTCGTTACACAACTACATCAGAAAGGCGGCCGTTACACAACTACATCAGAAAGGCGGCCGTTTGCACAACTACATCAGAAAGGCGGCCGTTACACAACTACATCAGATAAGTGGTCGTTACACAACTACGACAGTTCTTAGTAGTAATAGTCGGTTCAAAAATTCTGACATCAGGTTTTATCAGCTCATTTGCAAGCAAAGTGTCTCACTGTATTTGCAAGTAGTATATCGGTCGTTGTTCTATTTGACAGACTAGAACAAGAGCGAAGAGACCACGAGATGGCCGTGCGCCTCGCCAAGGAGACCAACGGACACGTGGAAGGGTCGCCGCCGCAGCTACGCAGGTAACGTTGTGACATACACACATACATACATACTACAACTACTATATATATACTACTATACTTACCTGTTGGCGATATACACACCTACGTACCTCGTACAGTCGGTTGTAGCACATAAGGTACCAGGGGTACTTTAAAAGAACTGAATTATTTTTGTCCCCAGCATTTTTATTTGTATAAAATATCAAATAGTATAACTTTACAGATTCCTCTATAAAATTATACTACATGATATTTGATACTTAATTTCTATCTTCAGTGTGAAAAGTGGGTATTTCCATCATACGATCACTGTATAAATCAAAGTCATCTGGGCTTGCTCGTCTTCTTGTACATAGCTTGAACCACGGACGTCCAAAACAAAACCAGTGAATTAATCTCTGGGGCACGTTCATGCTGTTTCTCCTAGTCGGTATTTTCTCCGATGACAGGTCATAAAACCGCGTTTTAGTTCAGCACGCCATGCGCCAGTCAGGAGAAATTTCTTCCATGCGCTCGCTCCAAAACGCGGTTTTACGAACTTTCAAAGTATAAAAGAGGACGAAAGAAATATTATCCGTGGTCTAATGAACGCGCCCCAGAATATACAGGAACTACAGGTTTTCACGCGCCAATGGAAACGGTCATAAATATAGCTTTTGTTGGTGACGTGATAAAGTTGATGAGGCTGGCTGGTATGAGCAAACAGCTACGACTATCGACTTTATTTGAATACAATTCATTTTCAAATACAGAAAACGGCTTGCGTCGAATGGGAAGGTCCGGAGCTGTCAGATTTTTGGTGTACTATAGATTTTTGTTATTGACCTCCCGTTCGCACCTGAAGAAAAAAGATAACTGAAGAAATAAGAAAAATTTACGGTTACGGGTTTTCTAAAATCGCTCTGACGCACGCCTCAACGCCGCAGCGACAACCGTTGCCGTGTGAAAACCACCTTAGTTATATTTCTGAGGAAGTAATGTTGTCGTATGTTTGCACAGTTTCCCGGACTCGATCAATGGCGAGAATAAGTTGAACAGGTACCGAGATGAGTGACAATTTCTTTGCACGCCCGCCTACGGCTGATTGGTTCTAATTTGATCCTCTTTCAATATTCGTACTGGTTCAAATTATTTACATTTAAAACGGTTATATTCTTCGTCTTCTTACGACAATAGAAAAGTTATATTTGGTACTCTACTGTACTGTACTGTTGGCATAAACTTTGACCAGACCTCAAAAAGTTTTGAGAAACATGTACCTATATAGGTTTTTCAAAATTATAGAAATTCGAAAAAATAAAGACCAACCAGTACCATATTGAAAGAGGATATTTTGTATTTAATTTCACTAACTTTGCTAACCAGCTACTGCTTTCTTCTCGTTTGCACGAAACCTTTCGTCGTAACAACATAATTAAATGTTAGAATATGCAAAATGTCACTAAAATAATATTTACCATGACTATTGTACTTATGTTTTGATTTAATCAATGCATGTCAATGTTATTAATCCCGCTTTTTTATCATTGTTCCTTTTGTTGACGAGTAGTGATTTAAATCAACAGATAATACAATACAATTTAATCATGTATGTATCTATGTAGAGAGAGAAACCTTTTCACTTTCATGTTGAGCACTATTACTCGTCGTTTTAATAAGAGCATTGCTAATATTAAAGTATTGCTAATTTAGCATTACTAGTGTTATTGTCTTTATTGAGAAAAACCTTGCACGGTAATATCGCTGGTCCCTCGCAGCGGGTAGATTGCTTCGTCGAAAGTTTACAATAAAATTTAACAAACTGTCATCGAAAGCAATTAATCAATTGCATTTTGGTTGTTTGTCCAGCGCTTGCAAATGGCGGATGGATTGTTTTTAATTTTACTCGTTTTTGTGTTTATTGGAGTATTTAGTGATTAAAATTGATAGTGAATTTACCAGTAAATGACCCTTAAATTGGACGTTAAACAGTGAATTGAAAATAATCCATATAACCATCATTTTCGGATGATGGTTAAGCAACCACGTGTTAGCTTCAGCATGTTCCACTATCAAGATACTGGAGTCCTACACAGTACAGACCCTAGTCTTTTAGATTAGAGCCACTGTGCTGTGTTGTAATACTTGATACTGGCGCACTCGCCAATTTATGTTTGTGATCGTTAATTAAACTCTGAGGCTGGCGAAATCACTAATGTGGAAACGCCAATAATTAAGAATAGAATAGAAATGCATTTTGTAAACATGCGACAGAGCGATCTAGCCGCCTGCGACAGACAGACGATCCAATCTAAAACAAACCTGCCACAGGTCGGAGCGCGTGCGCATGCAGCAAGCGCAGCAAGGCAAGCAGAAGTTCGACCTGTCCAAGTGGAAGTATTCCGAACTGCGGGACACTATCAACACGTCGTGTGATATCGAGCTGTTGGAGGTTTGTATACATTGTCATAGAATCTTCAATTATTTTTAAATTTTTCGTTGCGAAAATGTAGGCACGCTTTTATGAACAGCCAGAAAGTCTCTGATGAGGCTCGTCTAGCTGTGCATAGAGGGGTGTTAGTTCCGACACTTATGTATGGGAGTGAAAGTTGGGTATGGCAGAAAAAGCATGAAAGTAGAATAAATGCAGTACAAATGAGAGCGTTAAGAAGTATGATTGACGTAAAATTGAGTGACAGGATAAGGAATAGCGTGATAAGGGAACGTTGTGGTGTAAAAGAAGACATAGTGACTGGTGTAGAAAAGGGTATGCTTAGATGGTTTGGTCATGTAGAGAGGATGAATGAAAGAAGATTAACGAAACAGGTGACGAAACGAAACGAAATATGGCAAGTGTGGATGGGAACGTCGGAAGGGGAAGACCTCGACGAACGTACCTCGATCAAATCGGGGACGTGCTAAAGAAAGGTCAGGTCAAGAGTACCCTAAACCGACGAGCATGCATGAAGAGATTGATGAATGTGGAGGAGGCGAAAGAAGTATGCCAGGATCGTAATAAGTGGAAGGAAGTAGTCTCTGCCTACCCCTCCGGGAAAGAGGCGTGATTTATGTATGTATGAAAATGTAGGTATGCTCACTGTGAGCATCTGGGCAAGGTTGAGTACGGTAGCGCGGCTCATCCTATGGACGACGGGGAGATTTATATTTGTATAAGTACAACTGCAACCTGTTATATTAGCTATCCGTAAAAACGGGGTGTAAGAGACAGCCCTCCGAATACTGATAGGGTGCATACGGACCATGAAACTGAACAACTTTCCCCTGGTAACATATATCAGGAATCGACAAAAAATATTGGACGTTCCTTATAAAATCACGATCAGCTGACTGCTATGGGAAGACAAAGTTGTCGTTTCCTGAAATATTTTCTCATAGGACGTTGTTTAGTACAATGGTCTCGAATGCACCCTAAAAGAATTCGGAGGGATTTACACCCTGTATAAAGTCTGTGGTTCAGTAAATATAACAACAAATACAAAAACACTGCTAATCCATGTACAGTCGGTTGTATCACATAAGGTATCAGTGGCACTCCAAAAGAACTGAATTATTTTTATTCCCAGTTAATACATAATATTTTTTTTAACTTATTCTCGTAAAACAAGTGATTTTCTACTAATACATATTCGTTTCAAGAAAAAAATATTGCTAGGTACAAAAATAATTGAATTCTTCTGAAGTGCCCCTCGTACCTTATGTGCTACAATCGACTGTACCACATTTGGTGCGTTTGAGCGAGTTGCTAATAAAGCGTGGGTGCGTTTTAGGCATGTCGTCATGAGTTCCACCGGCGGCTGAAGGTGTACCACGCGTGGAAGGCAAAGAATGCGCGCAAGACCACCATGGCCGAGCAGGAGCGTGCGCCGCAGTCCATCATGGACGCTGGTCAGTAAACAAAACAAAGTTATCTTGTGTGGCAATTGCTTATCGTATGACCTTTCTGCAAACAGTTAAAGCACTTTCAATTTCATAAGATCATGATCAATAACTGGATTTTATCGTATTTCTGTTATACAAATCTGACAATGTTCTTTTATTCCGTCCTTTGTCTTGTGTAATTGCGTTCTTGAACAAATTAAAATAAGTTAATTTAAGACCTTACTGTCATTTTCAGTTAAATAAATTTAAAATATAGCCGTGTCTTAAATTATCTACGATTTTCTGGCATGTTTCGCTACGAGCTAACCGATAGCGACCACACATATGTCCCCATAGTACGCGACTATTAAGTAAATAGATTTATTTCTAATAGTATTAGTGCAGTGTGATGCCGGCTTAGAATAACATCACCCCATTTCTTGTCCGTAAGAGGTGACTAAGGGACTCGAGGGTGTGTATTGCAATTTTAGGCGATGGGCTGACAACCTGTCGGCGATACACAATTGTTTAAATGATCCTCAAATAATTGTCAGACGTGGCGTAAATATCCGTTTTTTTGCGGCCGTTTGCGCTCTGCCAACCCCGCAAGGGTTTATAGGTGTGATATATGTATGTATGTATGAATGTATTAGAAAATTACAGTTACTTTCTCAAATTTTTGTGAGTTCAAGTCTACATTATCTTATTTTACAATTGCAGCAAAGACGCCTCGTCTCCCGCAAAAGGGCGAGATCCTCGGCGCGCGTCACCGCTACTTCCGCATCCCGTTCGTGCGGCCGACCGCGGGCGGGGGCGGCGGGGGCGGCGCGGGCGACGCGGGGGACCGCCGCGGCTGGTGGTACGCGCACTTCGACGGACAGTACGTCGCGCGACAGATGGAGCTGCATCCCGACAAGACCCCGGTGCTACTACAAGCAGGTACTGTAGTTATCCACTTCTGGCATTATCAACTTAACATGTTCTCCTGTACTGTAATGCTAGTGGCTTTACCAGGGGTACGTTCAATCGATCATAAGTAATATACAGGGTGTAAGGGACGGTGTACCGAAAACTTTGCAGGCATGATCAGACCATGAAACTGAACAACTTTTACTATGGAGCCTACGTTGGGAAATGAAATTTTTTTTTCGACTTTCCATAGAAAGTCAGTCAGCTGATCGGGAATTTTGTATGGGAGGTCGAAAATTTTTTCTCGTTTACCAACATAGCTTCCATAGAAAAAGTTGTTCAGTTTCATGGTCTGATCATGCCTGCAAAGTTTTCGGTACACCGTCCCTTACACCCCGTATCTTTCGTAGCTCTTTTAAACTATGACGTCGCTGAACGGTATGTTTATGGACGACGAAAGAACTTTTTAGTATAAAAGAGCTACGAAAGATATATTATTTATGGTCGATTGAACGTACCCCAGAGGATAAAATCACACACTAGATTCCCATCCCACGGTTTCACCTGCAGCAATTTTTCGGTTTCCCGTAGTAATAACATGGTATCCCGGCAAAAAAGTAGCCTATGTGTATTTCCAGGTTTCTTAAACTTAATCCAAATCCGTTAAGCCGTTTTAGCGTGAAGAGGTAGAAAACAGAAAGACACAGACTCGGATTGGTATGGACTTGCATTTTTGTGTTTCCAGGCGTTGACGATATGCAGATGTGCGAGCTGAGCCTCGAAGAGACAGGTCTGACGCGCAAGCGCGGCGCCGAGATACTCGAACACGAGTTCGAGCGGGAGTGGAGCGCGCACGGCGGCGCCCTCTACACGCCCAGATAGGTAATGGGGAGGGAAACTTGAACACGGTAGCAGGCGCGACTGTGCCTTAACGCACCAATAATAGCACGTTCACACTATACACCTGCTGCTGTCGCGAATATTGCTCGAAATACTCATCGCGAGTGAGTGTTAACACACTGCCGTTATTCTCTTCCCTCACTAATATGAGTGAGCGAGATAGCACTACATTCTTTTTTCGCTTGTACTGCCGTTCCTTTGACTCGCGCACAAAAAGCCGACACTCGAGGGAGCACGGAAAGTGGCAGCGGCATGACGAGTAGCAGCGCGAGTAACCTGTTCACACATTCGCGCTGCCGACTTCCCTTACTATTCCCATATTGGCACGTTCGTGTGAACGTGCTATAAGAAGTAACTGAACATTGACATTGTCCAATTTTCGTCCAACCACATAGAAAAGCACAGTCGAGAGTGGCGCAATTTGCTTATTTTCGGATTTTAAAACAGTACTTGCTTCGTGATCGCTTGCAAGATTCATCTTAGTAGCGTTTACATGAAAGGCTATTTTCAGAAGCTAAAAGCATGGTACTATGATTTGCTTTGAATAAAATAATTATTTTATTATTTTTGCTATCCGGCTGGATGCTGGTATCCGAAATATGCTAAAATGCTATCCAAATGCCCTCCATAGGGCGTAATTAATTAGTTCAATGTATCGAAGCTAAATGTCGTGTGATGCCGGCTTAGAATAGCATCACCCCATTTCTTACCCATGGGTGTCGTAAGAGGCGACTAGTATTGCAATGTTAGGCGACGGGCTGACAACCTGTCACAATAGTGATACACAGTTATATGCTTGACCCTCAAACTTTTGTCAGACGTGGTGTTAATATCCGTTGAACGGCCGTTAACGCTCTGCCTACCTTGTAAGGGATATAGGCGTGATTTATGTATGTAAGTATGTATCGAAGACATAGTAGAATTCAAAATTCAGAAGACAGAATTATGAATTTTACTATGAATAACAAGTACTAAACGCGTTGGTTGGCTTTGTTACACTTGGCCAAAATTTATATTTCTGTCCTGCTGTCAGATGGCGACGACGAATTATGAATCCTTCTACGGTGGCATATTTATTATATTATTAAAAAAATATTTCGTTTTCAGACACAACTAGGAAGAAATTCAAACATCAGACACCGACAAATTATGAAATATACTAGATGTAGAAACAATCTAGTGCTTTGAACGTGCCTTTTGAGGTTCCTAGGTGAAGTTTAGTAATAGTTAGTGCAATATGTTAAAAAATCCACCATAATTTATGTAACATACATAGTACATACCTTCATATTATTTTCACACGTTTCTGTGCGGTTTCTAGACATTTTACTTATAGTGTATTTATACCTTAATTCTCTATAAAATTTTATATCATATTTTAGACAAATGCTTTCACATTTTCTATTTCTTCTTAGATTCATTTTAAAGGTGGTAATTTTTGAACTGTGATTAATTTTAAGAGCATAATAAACTGTTTATTAATCATTCCATTGTGTGCGTTTTGTGACACATTTATTTATATGCTAGAGTTTTAGGGAATTTATATTGCTAACCTGTAAGAGAAAAAACGTTAAGGAAATCAATTTTATTTATTTATTTTCTTGTACTCTAATATTTTTTGTTAATTGTATAAACAAAAAGTATTTATATAACTATCACCGCGTTTTTTATGTTAAAATACATTCCTTTTTATATCTGCATAAGACTGGTGGAAGACAGCTATACTTATTCTTATATCAAGTAATTTTCTCTAAGTGCCTAGTTTCTTGTGTATCTTTATTCCAGTATTTTACATTTTGCAAATGTATTTCACAACAGTATTTTAAAAACATTCCTTATACAAAGTATGTTAAATAGTATACAAGTTTATATTTAATATATTGAAGTATTATGAAGTACAATCTAGTAAAAGTAAAACCATGAATAATAACGAGTGCCTTATTGATGCAATTCCGCTAGTACATACAATGATCACTATTTTGTTCATGCTTTACCAAATAAAATGAGATAAAATTGTATTTCGAGTATTTTCATTTTACCCACACTTTACAACTGAATTCATAATGCCCTGACACGTAGCGAGTACAGTACGACAGTTTGTTTTTTATGATTAAAATGATTTTAATAATAATATGGTAGGGCAATCAAATTTGAATTATTTTGATAAATTGGAGGCAGCAACACTAACGACAGAGTCAAAATACAGGGCTCTTGCTGGTTAGGTTACGCACCTTCGTCACCTCTAGAGTGTATATAAAAAAAGAGGAGCGGAGATCGCAGTGACCGCGAGTGGCTGAGGAGACAGGAGCTAACGAGGCTGGTCGCTGGAGGTGACCAAAAAGCCGCAGACGAGTGCAGCTTCCTGTCTGCGAGGAGGTACACGCGGAACGCCGCTATTCAATTCATTTATTCAGTCAACTTAATTGCTAAAAGTTACAACCAAACGCAATTAGTTTAATTAATTAAACAAGACGATACACAACAGAAAAAGAACAATTTGTTTGATGTCTGTAACCAAAATTATCCGAAACTAACGGGTAATCCGAAATAATTACATATCCGTATCCATATTTGTAACCAAAAATAATAAATAACAGTGACACATTTCGATATGGTACATTAATTAGTAAGTCAATTCTTTTAGGTATTAACATGGACGTATTATTTAAACAATCCGTACATGGGTGACATAACACTGCTGCTAGTAGGCGTTTGGTAGGCGGCCATAGGGGTGCGACTGGGCTTACAAGTTTCTGGAAGAACGGATTAGACTGAACTACCCGGCACGTGCCGGTAGTTCCCAAAATGTGGAACAAATGAGGGATATCTGCGCCCCCGCCGCCGGCGGGGGCGTCGGTTACTTGCGGAGTTTGTGGAGTGTGATCTACGCCAATGGCTGCAGCAGCGGCTACTGTGATTCGAAGACATATGTGAATCGAAGGTTTGAGCATAATATGCCTGACGCAGGTGGCGTAAATTCTCACCTTTTTCTAAGGGCGAGTTTGCTCCGTGTGTTCAACATCGGATGTAATCTGGCCAAAACGAACCAAGCCAAGGCTACGGAAGCTAAGTCTGGAGTCGAGGGTGACTCTTAAGTATTTAGTATAATAGAGACCAGTAGTGCTCCTATGTATTTGGTCTCTTTAACCCAAAAGATGCGTCGGCCGAAAACCTTACAGCTCCCGAGGAAGTCTAGTGCGCTCTAGAGAATCTTAACTAGTTTTTCATGGTTACGTTGAGACGCGTAAATGGCAGTGTCATCAGCGAACATAGCCATCCGTGACATGTCGCTGTTGTATAGCGTGAAAAGTAATGGGGACAGGACGAAGCCCTGAGGGACTCCTGCCTGTATGGTGTGGGGTGAGGACAGAGTGCCTTCTACTCTGTAGCGAAAGCTTGGATTCGACGACGGCAGTGTGTGAACACTCTCTCGCCTTGATACTTCCGCGGAAGTATTTCGAGCAATATTCGCGCGATTTTGACGATATCGCTGTGGCGCAGACTCTACTAGACACAATAAATTGTGTGATGTAGCACAGTGAATGAAACGCGAAACAAGTTTTTCATATTGGCCACACTAATGCAATATGTCATGTTCACGCTGTGATATCATAACATATCAGGGGAAAGCTAGAACTGTAAAGGCGCACTGCGAAAAATTTATTTTTGAAAATTGAAAAAAATTGTATATAATTGTAATTTTTGCAGTGTTTTTGCTAATATCTCACGTACATAGTTAGGAGTGTACATAACAATTGAAGATGGGGCGGAAGGATAAGCCCAAAAAACGAAAAAAAGACCCGAATGATCCAGAAGCAAATTCGGATCCCGAGGACTCCGATATAGAGACGGAGGCAGATAAGTACCGGCCCTACAAGGTAAAAGAATATTGTAGAAAGTATCCGGAAACATCAGAACGTAAGGATTTTGTAGTTTTTTTAAAACATCAAGTCGACCAAAAGCCTTTTTCTGATAATGACAAAGTGGCCTTGTCGCAGGCGCTCAGGAAACATGCAGTGTCGGGTGTTCTACACTTGAGACCTGTGAATAGGTATAAGGTGGCTATTACGTTCGACTTGTCAAACAATGCCAATATGTTTTTAGGCAGCAAAATTTTAGATGAGTTGACATTGTACGCGTCAATCCCCGCTTCAGGAACAGAGATAACCGGTGTTGTTAAGTCAGTGCCGGTTAACTTGTCGAACAAAAAAATATTTTCACTAATTGGCAGTTCACGTAATGTTGTGCAAGTTCGGCGTTTCATGCGCAGGCGAGTAGAAGGAGGTCAGGTAGCATACATCCCCACGCAAACTGTTGCAGTTACTTTCGCTTCAACTCAGCTTCCGGAACACGTCTTCCTTGATTCCTGGAGACACGAGGTAACACAGTATGTTCCACCTGTAAAACAATGCCTAAAATGCTTACAGTTTGAACATATCGCTAGTTATTGCAAAAATAATGACGTTTGTTCCATTTGCTCAGGGCCTCATAATTTCAAAGTTTGTGATGCTGATAAAAACAAAAAACCTATCTGTGTGAACTGTAAGGGCGATCACGTGGCGATTTCGGCATTGTGTCCAATTAAAAAGGCTAAAATTGAAGAAAACAAAATAAAATCTCACTCAGCAACATATTCAGCACTTTTCGACGAACAATCGTTTCCGCATTTAGCGGCAAAAAATACAAACAAATATTTACAAAATATAATTAAAAGTCAAACATTTATGAACATGATAACACAAGTTATCTTGAAATTGATCTCCAACAAAAATAATGATGAAACCCCAATTAACACTGAAACCATACGCGCGGCGTTTCAGGACACGATCAGTGAGGGAGCCCATACGATCAAGTAATGGATTCTCTCAATGTCGTGCAATGGAATGCACAAAGTTTATTACATAATAAGCATCAATTTACACAATTTTTATATGACAGTAATATACATATCGCAATCATATGCGAAACCTGGTTGAAGCCTCATCATAGGCTTAATATTCGAGGTTACAATATAGAGCGCAATGATTGCGGAAACAATCATAATGGTGTATGTATTTTTATTCATAATAGCATTAATTACAATAAAATTAATATTTATTTTGATAACTCACTACAGAATATCTGCATTCAAATTACAATAAATGGTAAAAAAATGAGTTTTGTCAGCTTCTATAGCCCAACGAATTGTACTCCCGTATTTGACAAGGTGAAGTTTGATAATTTAGTTCAGTCCATCCCTGGTCCATTTGTTCTTGCTGGTGATTTCAATGCGCATCATACTGTATGGGGTTGTGGTTCTGTTACAACTCGGGGAAGAGCTGTCTTGGAAGTTGTTGATGATAATAATTTAGTCATTTTGAATGATGGTCAGCCCACTACAGTGGGTACTTTAACTTGGCGTCCGAATGCTTTAGATTTAACCATTGTTTCTCCTTCTTTGGCTCTTTGTTGTAGTTGGTCTGTCCATGATGATCCTCTTGGTAGCTATCATCTTCCTGTAATAACCCAAATAGTTTTGAATAATATTTCAAGCAATACTGATATTAACAGTAGTGTACATATGCCCATCCAACCCAATTTTAGGAATGTGGATTGGCAAATGTATACTGAAAAAGTGGAGCATTTGCTGTCTGATTTTCAGTTAGATTCGTTTTCACCTATAGAGGCTTATAGTTTGTTTATCAAAATATTGTTCTTTGCTATAGCCCAATCAACTCAGAATTCCGGTGGATATGCTGATAACAGTTCTCGCAATCCCGATCGTTCAAGATCGGGAATGGGTGGACGTAAACGCAGATCTACTCTCCCTTGGTGGAATAGTAAGTGTACTATTGCTGTTCGTAATTCTAAAGAGGCATACATACGTTTTAAATATAATTCAAGTTTGGAAAACTATCTAGAATTTAAAAGACAACAAGCTTTGAAAAAACTCATTCTTAAGAGAGAAAGAAGTAACTCATGGGTTACGTTATGTTCTTCTTTTAATCGTTGTACTCCTTTGTCAATAATTTGGCGCTTCATGCGTAAATATAACAAAACATACATTCCTCAAAGTACAGATGACAATAATGATTGGATTTTTAGTTTTCTTCAAAAATATACTCCAGATTTTGTGGCAAATAAACTTGTATGTCCTAGTACTACTAATTCAAATAACAATTCTCAAAATAGTTTCATCGTTGAACCCTTCACCATACATGAATTAAGAGCTGCTATCTTTTCACGTAGGGACACTTCATACGGGCTAGATTGTATTCCATACTTAATGTTAAAAAAACTATCGAAAAGTAGTTTGTTGGTGTTGTTAGACATTTTTAACGCTTTGTGGTCTAATAATGACATACCTCATGAATGGAAAATTGATTGCATAATACCCATTCAAAAACCTGATAAATCCAAATTTGATCCTGACTCATATCGTCCTATAACTTTGACTTCTTGTGTAGGAAAAGTATTTGAACAGCTTCTAAAGCAACGCCTTGAATATTATATAGAGCACAATAGATTGTTGCCAGTAAATCAGTTTGGTTTTCGTAGAGGCCGATCGGCTCGAGAAAGTATTAGTTTATTGCATTTAGATATTCTGAAAAGCATTAGCGGTAACAACAAACTCATAAGTGTGTTTTTTGATATTGCCGGTGCTTTTAATAATGTAAATATAGATATTTTATGTACAGAATTATTGGACATTTGTATTCCGCTAAAATTTGTTCAATGGATTCGTGCTTTTTTGTTTAATAGGAAAGTGTATGTTAGGTATAATGGTGGATTATTTGGTCCTCGTCTGTCTTCTGTAGGAGTATGTCAGGGTGGAATTTTATCTCCGTTGATATTTATTTTGTACATACGTCGATTAAACTTAATACTAGGACCAAACATAAAAAATTTACAGTTTGCAGATGATCTTGTTGTATATTTGTCAGGAAACAATACTAATGAAATTGTAAATAAAATTAATTTGGCTTTATGTAGTCTACATAAATACCTCTCATATTTAAATCTTGAAGTTAACCCACAAAAATCCAAGGTTGTTGTTTTTAGCAAACATAGCATTGTTAATTTGTCCCCGGTATTTTACAACAATGTTGTTTTGCCGGTTTCTTCAGATACAAAATTTTTGGGTGTTGTTTTTTGTCGTAACTTGTCCTGGAAAAAGTATACAGATAAATTGATAATTAAAGCTAATAAGGCTTGCAATATTTTAAGATCATTGTGTGGTACCAGTTGGGGGGCAGATCCAAAAGTTCTGCTCATGTTATATAAATCAATAGTAAGGTCACATTTTGAATATGGGTTCATGTGTTTTGCGGGTGATTCCAAACTTATTAATATTTTTGAAAAACTACAAAATAAATGCATGCGGATAGTCACCGGAGCTTTCAGGACTACTCCAATTGTGTCTTTACAAGTGGAGTGTAACCTGCCTCCTATGGCTTTACGTCTAGCTTATCTAAAAGAAAGATTTATTTTAAAACTTTACTCTGAAAAAAATAATAATCTTATTGCTGAGCTTACTCATCCAAGTATTTCTACAATTCAAAAACCATTTTATATCTTGCAGGGCTTTTCTGAATATATGGCGTCTTTGGGAAACATTCCTATCTTTCAAAATAACAATTATCTACCGTGTTATGACGGACCATTTAAAAGTAAATTCAGTCCGATGAATATAGTTATCGAAAATAATCTTTCTAGTAAGGAGGAAGTTTATGAAAGATTATCTTCTTGGCATGGATACAGATTTATATATACCGATGGCGCAAAGAACGAATCAAATGTATCTTTTGCAATATACGATCCTACAACTAAAATAGGTATTGGTTATAAAATACACCAACAATCCAGCATTTTCACTGCAGAAGCAACTGCTATACTTGTTGCACTTAAACACATATTAAGTCGTAATTGCGGTTTTCATAGGTGGGTGATAGTCAGTGATAGTATGAGTGTTTTAAAAGCCTTACAAAATAATAAAATGAATGCAAACACAAATTATCTTATATATTCTATAAAAAATCTTTGGTTTGATCTTTATATCAATCAACAAATAGTAGTTGAATTTATGTGGACTCCATCTCATATAGGGGTATCGGGTAACGAAAGAGTAGATTATTTGGCTCGTTCAATTTCAAATTCTCAAAATGTCGGCAATGATTTCAATTTATTATTACCATATTCTGATGTTGTTGCTGTACTGAAACAAAGAATGTTTGATAAGTGGAAAGAATACTGGGATCATATAGTACAAATAGAAAATAAAGGTTCTTGGTATGCTGCTTTAAATGTTAATTTGAAAACCGTTTCTTGGTTCCGTACAGGTAATACATACCGGTGCAAAAAGTTTTACTCCACAATATGTCGTTTGAGATTAGGACACTGTCGTCTTAATCATCACCTTTTTCGTATGAAAATTGTTAATAATCCTCAGTGTGATCGTTGTCAATCAGGAGAGGATCAAACCATTGATCATTTGTTCTTTTCATGCTCGTCTTTCGGTATTCAGCGCCTTTTGCTGATGGACGAGTTAATCCGTATTTACGGAGAACCACATCTGGTCCCGCACTCTGTACAGACTTTGCTCCAAAATAATTCCACATATTTATCATTGTATAATTTTGTAATATCTACTGTAAATTCCATTTAATTTAAGTTGTATATAAAATGACATGAGAAACTATTGTATATTAAAAAAAGAAGAAAGTAAAACAAGAAGACATCCTTACAAGGGAAAAGACCCAACGAAGATAATATGTTACTCGGATATGAAAACTTTTATAAAACTTGAACAAAGACGATATTAGAATGAAAAAAATACAAAGTTGACAAATACTGAAGACATACCAAAAATAAAAAATAACACTGAATGGACAAAATACTGAAGACGTACAATTTATAAAAATACATAAGAAGGAAAAAATCACACAGTTAATCTGTGAATCACACTGAATGGACAATATACTAAAGACGTACAATTTATAAAAATACTAAAGAAGAGTATTTACTAAAGACGAGGCTGCATGGTTTTAGACCTTTGCCTGTCCAAAATGGACAAACAAATAAAAAAAAAAAAAAATCATAACATATCAGCTGCTTGTTTTGTAATCTGTGGCTTAGTAGTCGAGTCAAGTGTTTATTTTGTATTTTCTCAAATTATTACCGAAAATGTCGACTAAAATTAAATTGGATAAGAAAAAGACACAAGAGGAGATGCGTAAATTAATGGCTGAACGCAAAAAGAAAGATGTAAAACCCGTAAAAATCGATAATCCCCTAGCAAAGTACAATAACACTGGGCAATTGATGTGTATCCTGTGTAACTCAATTGTAAGGTCTGAAGCTGTGTGGCCAGTACATGTGAATAGCAAGCAGCACAGAGGGAATGTGGAGCAAGCGAAAAAGCTGAAAGAACGCACCAACAACTTTACAGTCCCTGCCAAACAAAAAAGGTTAAGTCCTTCTAGAGATGCACCTCCTGAGAAGAAACCTAAGGGTATATTGAAAAACGCTATCACTCCAGTGTCAATAGTGCAAAAACCGAAAAATGATGCTCCGACTATTGTCACTTTCCACAGTGAAGAGATCAAAAGGGCACCACTCAATCAGGCCGTCATTGAAGCTGGTAAAAAAGGTAAGGTCGCATTTGATATTTTAAACTTTTATCAGGAATGGTACTCTTCAATGATTATTTATTATCTGCTTACAGCAGCAAAGGAGCAGCCTTCCACTTCCAAAGCACAAAAAGAAGCAAAAGAAGATGATAAAGCTCTAGAACCTGAACAACCAATACCTGAAGGATTCTTTGATGACCCCATTCTTGATGCTAAGGTAATTAACTCACATGTCTTTTTGATTTTGTTTCATGTAAGTATGTGTCGTAAATTACATGTAAGATATCAAAAAGAATCCAAACATAAAATCAAACACAAAGTTTGCAATTATATAAAATCTTTATTACCCTTACACCTTATTATTTTAACATAGAAGTAGAAATTCATCAATCAGTTCTGTATTACTGTCCAAAAAGCTCTTCAAACGACAGGTGTATGTGATCAATCATATCAGATGCTAACATACTTCGACCTTTCTCTTTAAACGCTTTTTCATTGCACAATCTGACCAATCGAGCGGCAGCATAGGAGGCGAGTGATGCTGCAGATAATGCCTTATCACTTCCTACTTCTAACTTCTCTGCATTTGCTAGACACCAGTGCAAAAATATAGCAACAGATCCTGATAGTAAGTCTCCCTGCCCCCCACATCTTCTCCCAGAGCCTCCGATGTTGGATTTCCATTCAAGTCTAGAATCCATACTGAATACTTCATCAGTGGACCCTTTCTTTAAAATAGTTACTTTGTTTCCAAGCTGACGAAGTCCAGACACTCCATTCACTTTGTTACACAATCTCTCAAATTCTATCTTGTTCGGAGTAAGTATTACTGGTGACGTAAAGTTTTTTACAAGTTCTGGCTTCTCTGTGATCAAGAATAGCCCATCAGCATCTATAACTAGAGGAATATTCTTTTCTTGAATTGTCTTGATCAGATCTGTTACAACATTTAATGTAGATAGCTCTCTGCCCAAGCCTGGCCCGATGACTATTGCATGTAGACGGTCAAGCCACGGTGCTATTTCTGTCATGGCACTAGCTCTATCTAACAGTGGATGTACTATTAGCTCAGGGCTGTATGACTTTACGACTGTTGCTGCTGAAGTGGTACAGAATATGTGAACTAAATCTGCTCCCACCTGTAACACAACATTCTTACATTAAGTCTGCTTTCTACACAGAGGTTTGGGTTTGATACCTAACATAACGGAAGCAGGTATTTAACTTACAAATGTAAATTCCTGTTTTTAGTTCTGGGTGTTCTTGTGAGTGTTTCTTCATGACAGAGAATTTGAGTGGGGGCTAAAAGTATGAGTATATTTTAGTTTTTACATTCTCTCTAAAAATGTATTTGGAGTAGTTT
This sequence comes from Tuta absoluta, assembly GCA_027580185.1. Classification (NCBI taxonomy): domain Eukaryota; kingdom Metazoa; phylum Arthropoda; class Insecta; order Lepidoptera; family Gelechiidae; genus Tuta; species Tuta absoluta. The sequence goes on from JAQAHW010000004.1 coordinate 7,245,434, forward strand.
AGTTTTTATGCTGAATTAGTAAAAGACTATGTAAGTATGAACACAAAAAGCAAAATAGGAAGCATCTGTCTCATGAGCATCTAACAACAACTCTTTATTAAATTCCTTACCTATGATAAGCTTTAAACTTCACAAAGTTCAGCGATTGCCCTGCTTGGGTACAAGAAGCTCATTGAAGAGGACAGAACTTATATAGAGTTGTAGTTACACACTCATGAGACAGATGCCTTAAATATGTACGCCGGTTGTCAGTATGGATGCAATTTAATTTCAACTGTCGTAAGGACACTTGATTTCCTCTAGAGCAGAGTTAAAGGCGAAATAGTTGCTACTTGTTTTGCAATTATACTTTTGTATTTTGTGCTTCGCTACTCTTTCCATGGACCAGTGCAGCATAAAAACTGAACTAAACCATATACATAAAGTTAAGCAATTGCCCTGCTTGGGTACAAAAAGCTTATCATAATGACACTCATACCGAGTTGTCATAAGACACCCATGAGACCAATCTCTCTTTCTCTCATTCTAAAAATGAAGCCTGTATAAAACCAAAATGCCTACTTTGTTTGTTATATGCATAGCTTTTTGTATAGCAAAAAGTATAGGTTACCTTCATAGCACTAATACCGGCAAAGTAAGGTGCTCCTGTGTACTCCAAAGAGCCTCCAACTATACCTATTCTACCAGCCTGACCTTTGTGACTAGATCCATCCAATGCTGGAATACAAGACTTCACAATATTTATCATTTGATTGTTATCCATTTTATTATTTTGTAGGCCACGGCTCGTTGAAAAACAAAATACAAAAAATACAAAACGTTTATTTAGATCCTGAAAAGGTTTTTTAAAAATATTTGACATTAATAATAACATTATCACTGATTATGGGAACACTAAAGTGTTTTGTACAGCATAACAATGGCCGACACAGGAATGTACAGTCCCCTATTTAATAAAACTGACTATGCGACTGTTTAATTTAGCGTTGCTATGCTGGGGTAAGTAGGTATTAATGACGGTCTATGAATGCGCCGCGATTTCGCACGCATCGCTCTGGGCATATGTTGTCCCTTTCTCGCTCGCAGGGCGAGACTGGCGACGTGCGCGCAGACCGCCTGACGGCGCCACGCGGTGATTTCTGCACCGCACTGGCAGTCACTCAAAACCGTTCGGACAGGGGTATCGCGTATCGTGCGGATTTCCCGCCACGCGTTTTGCGATGCCGCGTGTAATGGACGATTCAATTTGAGATCGCGCGTGTTGATGCATCGTATTATTGTGTTTCTCCTGGGTTGTACTGGAATGCCAGGCTTAGTGATTGTTGGATGTCTCGACGTCTTCCACGTGAGCGTCGCGTTGAATAGGCATCAGGTGGCCATTTTGGCCCGCGTTTGTACGGCCCAAATTCGGGTTGGGTCGCGCGTAATGACTAATATCAAAGTGGAATACGAACAGAAGCTGTGAGTGGTTTGACGTGAATAACGCGCCAAGGCTGTAGTGGAATGCTGGGTGTCGATATCTTTTCCACCCAGCCCTGTAAGTACCCACGGAATTCCCATTTGATCCATTCCCTGAACTTCCTTTCTCCGTTGGGTATTTTATGCATTTGGACCGGCACGTTGACTGTAAGTGGTAAACCTGTTTATTCGTGTTAATGGTGTGTTCCCTTTAGTCATATTTGTTGTACCATATCATTGTGACTCCTTAGTACGAATTGCGGAATTCGTGGGGTGATATAATTTGGAGGTACTTACTTATAATCTAGTGCTAATACGTGTGACGTAACGCCAGATCGGCAGACGGTATTTACTACCGACTTGAGTTATGTAAAGGTCAGAACACATCATTTGCCAATTTCACTCAACTTAGTTAATTAAGTTAAATAGATTTAGGTTCACGTTTAATTCATAGTATGCGCTGCTATATTGTGCAGCGTATGCTATTTAGCGCTGCGTAACGCGGCCATTGTCTGCCTTCAGTTGAACTCCTGGTATTTTACTAGAAATTTACCTGTGTAAATCGCTTCCACTGCGGGAGTTTAGCTTGGAATTAGACAATTTTTGGTAGCAGAGCGTGGTTCAGAAAACCACTAGATTTAAGATTACTTTAGTATAAGATTTTTTATCTACCTACATAAAAAAAATATATTTATTGTGATTGTAGTGTGTGCCCTGTGTAGAATATCCTATCGGTAGGACCAGGGCCAATCAATTAGTGAATTGCTTGTTATTATCGTTGTGTTTACCCTGTGCGGATATCCTAACGGTAGGATCAGGGCCGATTGTCTATTTTTTTTATTGTAAGGTTCGGTGTTACTTTGAGTTGGTACCATGGCTCCCACAATTACACAGCTTCAGGCAAAAATTAGAACGCACCTAATTTGGTTCGCGACTAAGCAGGCGATGGTCGGTCGCGGGGACCGAGAGGACGCACTCATCGCTTGTGCGCAACGGATTGACGAACGGGTCGCGGAGGTGTTGGATTGCCTCACTGGATGCGAGGAGTTATTTGATGGGACGCCTGATGAGGAGGTCAAACTTACGGTCCGGGCGAATGTGACCCAGTGCCTGGAGATAGGGCAGGAGATCCAGCAGGCGGCTGCTGTGATCACCAGGCGTAGGGCTGGGGAGCCGGACCCACCCCATGGTCCGCGGGGACCAGGGGTGCAAGTGCCCCTGCCGGCTGTGGCGATTCCGGTCTTCCACGGGGACTACACGGATTGGACCCGATTCCAGGATCTGTTTGACAGTGTGATTCATAACCGCACTGACTTGCAGCCGGCATATAAAATGGCACAATTGATGGCCAAGCTGCAAGGTGAGCCCCATGAGCTGGTAAAGCATCTACCAGTCGATGATGCAAGTTACGAGACGGCTCGCGGTTTGCTGATCGAGAGATACAGCAACAAACGTCTCATGATTGACCAACTCCTGGAACAGTGGCTCACCGTGCCGACCATCACACGAGGGACGGACCTCAGGGCCAAGGTCCTCAACCCTGTCTGCGTTGCAGTGAACGCTCTTGAGAGACAGGGGATGCCGGTGTCAGGCTATGATTATATCCTGGTCCACACGTTGTTGCGCCGCCTGCCGAGCGACATGGCCGCTCGTTTTGAACAGTCTCACGTAGGTAAGACATCTGATTACCTCCCGACCTTCGAGGAGCTCAAGTCCTTCCTCGAGGCCGAGTGCAGGCGGGTAGATGCCCAATTTGGCGAGTCGCCTCACGCGGAGTCTGCGGCCGCTCGCCGCCCGGAACGGCCGGGTGCACAGGCGCGAGACGGTAAGAGTAGGCCACCCAGGCGATACAATGTCGCTAATTTGGAATCGAGGTGTGCCTACTGCAGAGAGGCGGGGCATCAGGTGACTGCGTGTGAGGAGTTCGCTGCACAGCGGGTGCAGAAACGTCGTGGTGTGGTGCAGCAACGGCGTTGGTGCTTTAGGTGTATGGGGCCGCATCAGGTGCGAGAGTGCCCATCAAGCACCAACTGCAGGTACTGCCAGGGTGCCCACCATCAGCTCCTATGCATGAACCGCAGCGGAGATTACGGAGGCAGAGCTGACGCGGGTCAGCGGACGGAGTCTGCCCTACCTAGACGGGAGCAACGCTCCCCACCCCCTCCAAGAAGGAGTCCTCTTCCACCAGGGTTTCAGGGACGAGGCCAGGGACATCAGCAGGTGATGCCCCCTTCACCACGCGCGAGACAGTCACCACCTCGGCAGCAGGTGCCGGAACAGGGTAGGTGGTCACAGGTCCAAGGTCAGGGGCACCCATCACAGATACGTGATGCTACGGGCGGGTGCCAATACCAGGGCCAGTACATGCAGTACTCGGCGGGACTGAACAACATGGTGAGGTCTCATGACCCACGCATGCCTCTCCCCTTGGCTGAGCACCCGCGGCTACAGGCGCATCCACGGTACGCGCGCCTGCCGCAGGGTTACTATAGGCTGCCAGCCATGGCGTACCGGACCAGAGGTCCCTATCAGCAGGAGTGGGACCCACTCGAAGGTGTACGGAGAGAGGGGACCCCCCCGCAGGACGCGGACACTCCGCGCTTAGGTTCCTGCTAGGTAATCGCCGCCTACACGCCAGCTTCGGCCCCCCGGCCAATTACGGTATTGTTGCCTACGGCAATGATTTGGGTATGGGGATACGGTGGCCGCAGCATACAGGTAAGAGCCTTGTTAGATACAGGGGCTCAGGGTTGTATTGTATCTAGTAAGCTGGTGAGTAGGCTACGCTTAAATATAAGGCCCACAACGGATGGGGCTGTAGGTATTGGAGGTGTAGATGTGCCTGACGTTCGGGGTCAGGTGAACTTCGAGTTCACATTAGGTAATACAGGTACAGGGGTCAGCTATCATGCCTCAGCAGTGGTGCTGGATGAAGTGGTAGGGAAACTTCCTCAGGTTCGGTTACCGTCAACGGTACGAGGGTTAACCACAGGCTTAGAGTTAGCTGATCCTGAATTTGATACTCCTGGTACGGTGGACGTTCTCCTCGGGTCAGACGTCCTCGGGAGATTCTGGTGTGGCAGAAAACGGGTACTTCAGCAAACTGGTTTAGTGGCCGTTGATACCACAGGGGGGTATGTTATTTTTGGCCCAGTTTGGAGACCTCAGGACCTACCAGAGGGCGATACGGTTCTCTATGGTAGTGTGTTGTCGGAGGTGCTGCAGAGGTTTTGGGAGTCTGAGGAGCCACCCACAGCGGATAGACGGAAGCCAGAGGATGACGAGTGCGAGCTGTTCTATCAGTACAACACTGCACGAAGTTCGTCAGGTAGGTTTGTTACCAGGCTGCCATTTCTCCCAAACCGCCCCTCCTTAGGTAGTTCGCGACAGATCGCGGAACGGAGACTACTGGCTATGGAGAGAAAGATGAAGCGAGATGCAGCACTTCGGCAGAAGTATATCGAATTCATGAGGGAGTACCTAGAGTTAGGCCACATGTCGGTGTCCAGCATAGATTGGAGGTGTGTCGAGCATTACTATATACCACACCTGGCTGTTTTGAAGTCACCGGAGGCGAAGATACGGGTAGTGTTTGACGGTTCTGCTCCTACATCGAATGGTGTGTCTGTGAACCAGTGTCTGCACGCGGGTCCCAAGTTGAACCGGGACATTGTGGACATCCTCACAGATTTTCGGTTGCACCAAGTAGCGTTCGTCGCAGACGTCAAAATGATGTTTCGCCAAACAATTATACACCCGGATGACCGTCGGTACCAGCTGATTTTGTGGCGTGAGAGCCCTGACGAGCCGATGGTCACTTATGAGCTTAACACGGTAACGTATGGTCTGAAGCCAAGTCCGTTTTTGGCAGTACGCACGCTGCGAGAGTTGGCCGCACAGGAAAGGGTAAGATTCCCTCGAGCCGCAGCAGTACTGGATCGCGACGTCTACGTGGATGACATCTGCACGGGTGCAGATAGCGTGCAACAAGCACTGCTACTACGAGACGAGCTGATCGCGATCATGGAATCAGGAGGTTATGAGTTGCGGAAATGGCTGTCCAGCTGTCCAGAGCTCCTGGCCGGTTTGCCAGGTGAGTTCCAGCAGGACCCGCACCTTTTCGAGAACCCGGACAATCCAAATACGTTGAGCATCCTAGGGGTGCAATATAGGCCAACGCATGATGTCTTTACGTATCAGATCGAGCCAGACCTTTTGCAGAAGACTTGGACGAAGCGTTCGGTATTATCGACGATCGCCAGAACTTTCGATCCTAACGGGTGGATCGCACCGGTGACGTTCATGGCGAAGTGCTTCTTGCAAAGGTTGTGGATAGCAAACTTGGGTTGGGACGACCAGCTCTCCGGAGAGCTGTTGAATGATTGGACCAAGTTTGTGACCACCTTACCAGGGATCGTACGCATCGCCATACCTCGCAAGTTGCTCCCATCGGTGGGATGTAAGGCTACCCTACATGGGTTTTGTGATGCCTCGGAGCGAGGGTACGCGGCAGCTGTCTATTTGCGGACAGTCAGTTCAACGGGAACTGTAGACGTGCGTCTAGTTATGGCCAAGAGTAAGGTGGCTCCGGTTAGGACAAGATGGACCATTCCAAAGTTGGAATTGGCGGGAGCAGCGCTTCTCACGCGCTTGCTACATTATGTCGCTAGTAATCTACGCGGTACCATCACTTTGGATGAAACGGTGTACGCATGGACCGACAGTAGGATAGTTCTGTGCTGGTTACAGACGTCGGTACATACTCTTGAGGTTTTCGTGGCAAATCGGGTGTCACAGATTAAAGGATCGGAAACTCCGTTGGTATGGAGACACGTACCGGGAGAACAGAACCCAGCGGACTGCGCCTCACGGGGATGTAGGGCCCCTGATTTGGTAGGTCACTCACTGTGGTGGGGACCTCAGTGGCTGACTGAGTCACCTGAGAGATGGCCATACAATGAGTGCGGGTCGCCGCTTGGGCCACCTGATCGAGGTTTGCGAGTGAACGTAGGGCAGATCGTACCTAAGCCTAGTGCGGCTTTCTTGCTGGAACGATACAGCTCCCTCGACAAACTTCTAGGGGTGACAGGTTGGATCAAACGGTTCGTGAACAACTGTAGAAAACCTCAAGCAGAACGGAACTTGGCACCTGTCCTCTCGCCTGCGGAGCGGAATGCGGCTCTAAGTTTATTGGTTAGGGTCGTCCAGGCGGAACATTTTGAGGAAGAGGCCAGGCTGCTCAGGGATGGCCGTGGAAAGCTGAAGGGAGGTCTTGTGCGCCTCAACCCGTTCGTGGACGAGCATGGAATGCTCCGGGTTGGAGGTAGACTTCGGAACGCTAACCTGCCCTTTTCAGCACGGCATCCGCTGTTACTCCCAAAGAAGGGACCTTTGGTAGAACTTATAGTTAGGGATCGTCACCAGAAAAACTCGCATGCGGGCTGCAATGCACTTTTGGCTATTCTGCAGCGCGAGTTTTGGATCTTGTCTGGACGACGTACGGTACGGAGCATTGTGTTTCGGTGCTTGCCTTGCTATCGGTTGAAGGCAGCCACAATGCAACCTCAGATGGGAGACCTCCCACCGGACCGGGTGACGGAAGCCTGGACGTTTGCGGGTGTGGGAACGGACTTTGCGGGGCCTTTTATGGTAAAGGCATCACGCCTTCGCAACGCGAAGTCAATCAAGGCGTATTTGTGCGTGTTTGTGTGCCTAGCAACCAAAGCCGTCCACTTGGAACTCGTGGCCGACCTCACTACGGAGGCTTTCTTAGCAGCTTTAGATAGATTTGTGTCGCGAAGAGGGCGACCAGCGCTGATCAGGTCGGACTGTGGTACCAACTTTAAGGGCGCTGATCGATGTATGAAAGAAATTATAACGTTTTTATCGGAAAACGAGGAAGCTATCGGCACGAGCCTCTCCCGTCAGGGCATTAACTGGGTGTTCGATCCACCAGGATGCCCCCACTGGGGTGGTATATTTGAAGCGGTTGTAAAGTCCGCTAAGACGCATTTGATGCGCGTTATAGGTTTAACGATATTAACCTTTGAGGAGCTAGCGACCGTGTTTTGTAAAATTGAGGCCGTTCTCAATTCACGTCCTTTGTGTCCGCTTAGCTCAGATCCGAATGATCTGGAGGCCCTGACACCAGGGCATTTCTTAATTGGCCGACCACTTAACGCCTTGCCAGAGTACCCCTACACAGAGGTCAGTAGCAATCGTTTGACGCGTTATGAGTTGCTGCAGCAAATGTCTCAGAATTTTTGGAAGCGATGGTCGCTTGAGTATTTGCACATTCTGCAGCAACGCCTTAAGTGGACGGACAGAACTGAACCCCCTCGCATCGGAGATCTCGTTCTGGTTAAGGATGCCAACCTGCCGCCACTGCGATGGCGCAGAGGGCGCATTCTCAACTTGTTCCCAGGTAGTGATGGCACTCCTCGAGTCGCGACAGTTCAGGTAGGGGATTCAGTTCTTAAGCGAGCAATAGCAACGCTATCTCGTCTCCCCAGTAGTGAATAGGCCTAAGGGATTCGGCCTAGGGCGGGTGAATGTTTAATTTAGCGTTGCTATGCTGGGGTAAGTAGGTATTAATGACGGTCTATGAATGCGCCGCGATTTCGCACGCATCGCTCTGGGCATATGTTGTCCCTTTCTCGCTCGCAGGGCGAGACTGGCGACGTGCGCGCAGACCGCCTGACGGCGCCACGCGGTGATTTCTGCACCGCACTGGCAGTCACTCAAAACCGTTCGGACAGGGGTATCGCGTATCGTGCGGATTTCCCGCCACGCGTTTTGCGATGCCGCGTGTAATGGACGATTCAATTTGAGATCGCGCGTGTTGATGCATCGTATTATTGTGTTTCTCCTGGGTTGTACTGGAATGCCAGGCTTAGTGATTGTTGGATGTCTCGACGTCTTCCACGTGAGCGTCGCGTTGAATAGGCATCAGGTGGCCATTTTGGCCCGCGTTTGTACGGCCCAAATTCGGGTTGGGTCGCGCGTAATGACTAATATCAAAGTGGAATACGAACAGAAGCTGTGAGTGGTTTGACGTGAATAACGCGCCAAGGCTGTAGTGGAATGCTGGGTGTCGATATCTTTTCCACCCAGCCCTGTAAGTACCCACGGAATTCCCATTTGATCCATTCCCTGAACTTCCTTTCTCCGTTGGGTATTTTATGCATTTGGACCGGCACGTTGACTGTAAGTGGTAAACCTGTTTATTCGTGTTAATGGTGTGTTCCCTTTAGTCATATTTGTTGTACCATATCATTGTGACTCCTTAGTACGAATTGCGGAATTCGTGGGGTGATATAATTTGGAGGTACTTACTTATAATCTAGTGCTAATACGTGTGACGTAACGCCAGATCGGCAGACGGTATTTACTACCGACTTGAGTTATGTAAAGGTCAGAACACATCATTTGCCAATTTCACTCAACTTAGTTAATTAAGTTAAATAGATTTAGGTTCACGTTTAATTCATAGTATGCGCTGCTATATTGTGCAGCGTATGCTATTTAGCGCTGCGTAACGCGGCCATTGTCTGCCTTCAGTTGAACTCCTGGTATTTTACTAGAAATTTACCTGTGTAAATCGCTTCCACTGCGGGAGTTTAGCTTGGAAATAGACAGCGACAATTATGTCATGGTTGACAATGGGAATTTTTCTAGGGATTCTCGAGTGTCATGTAGAGGGCGCTGCTGAGCTTAATTGAAATAACGTTTCTTTACACAAAAACTGTACCACTTTATAAATCATTCTTTATTTTGTGTTTATTAAATTGTTCTAAATTTATTAATGGTTATTTGTTTACTTATACGTATGACACTCTATATAATGGCAAGGCGATAAATTTATTTTTAGTAAATCAAACTAACATAATTAATTTGTAACGAACACAACGTGAAACGGAACCTGTAACAAAACTATGGCTGACGCCAGCCATAGTGAAACGTCAAAATTTCAGTTTAGCACAGCGCCCTCTGGTTAGACATTCAGAACTCTCAAGAGAACTGTCAATAGAAAAACCCCTATTCCGACAATTTGACAAGTTTCTGTTCAATAATACTTACAGGTGACAAAATTGTCATGGTGGAAAATTTACAAATATGTCGGATTATCGTGACAATTTGTCAATTTTCTGTTTAATAAAACTTTTCGCGCGACAGGTGACAGGTGACAAATTGTCGTGAAAAACTTGTCGATTCTGCTTTATTAAACGGATAATTGTCACGACATATTGACATATTTGTCGAATTGTCGGATATTATGGACAGGTGCCCTTACCCTGTGTCGCGCAATAAATTAAAGCTTACAAAAGCTTAATTTTTACAAAAATGGTGCTTAAGTCTAGCAGCGAGAGTAGTGATGCCAAACAGTAAATCTTTATTGTCAAATATCAGCCCCAAAGTGGTAATGTTATTGTTCATATCCATAATTGAAAGGTTTCCAAAAACACCGATATAACAAGAAATTATAGTCACAAAAACGTCTTATTCGAATAAACATTAAAATTTAATAAATAATTTTAGTGTTCACCCTGACACGATTTCATAAATTAAATATTTGTCAATTTTGTCAGTAGCCGACAAATATGTCACGATTATGCGACAATTTTGTCACTGACAATTGTCACGGGACTCGACCATGGTTTTTGATAATTGTAGAGTTTTATTAAACGCATTTACAATAGCGACAATTAGTCAATACTTTACCTGTCGATTTGTGACATAATTGTCATTTTTATTAAACGAGTTTACCATGACAATGCGACAAATTTGTAGGTTTTTGACAATTATGTCGGATTGTCAGCTTTATTATATAGGGCCCAGGTGAACGTACACATACTTGCACGACAGTGGTAATAGAATCAAAACAATGTCGCCAACAACACCCCTGTACCAACAATGTACAGTAGCGCGTTCAACGACGTCCCACAGGCGATTTTTTCAACGATGACAAGTCGTAAAACCGCGTTTCAGAGCGCATGTCAGAAGAAAATTTCTACTTGTCAAACTTATCCCTACCCCGTTCATGCGCCCACGTCAGATAAAATTTCTCATGTCCATGTCGCTGGCTCCCCATGCATAGTATATATTTTTCAAAGCTGAGAGGCTCAAACGTTTGTGACGAATGGATGGACTCTTATTTTAAGACTAGTTTTCAATGTGACGCTACCTAGACAGATCTCAGGTCATAAAATTGGGGAGGTCATAAAATTTAGGTTAGAATTTCAGACAAATCATCAGATTACTTGTTAACGGCGCAATGTGCCAAAATGATGGCTATGCCAAAGAAATGTGACGGAATATGTGACAGCTACAAGCGCATTCAATAGCTATGTGACTCAACTGGAGCTGAGAAATAAGCTATGGAATGTTTCCAAGTTTCCAACCCATGTCGCTGGCTCCCCAAAAGCTGGTACTCTTAGCAGCACATCAACTTACCTATTTAAGGTACTTAGATTTTGACGGTATTTCATACAACTACTAAGTATAATCAGCAATTAAAATACAACATATGAAAAAAAAAACAATATTTACCACGGTTTATTATTATAACATTTACAGTACAAAATCATTGTAGTATGCCAATATGCTTGTATACACGATCTCGTTGTTGTCGTTCGGGAGAAATCGTCACCGGCGCGGCTGGCGACTTATCAGGAGCACATCGGAAGTCCCTTTCATTTTCGTCGAAAAGAGATCTTCATGGATAGGTCCGAATGTCACCCGGCAATAAAGTTGCACCTGAGCGCTAGCGCGTATAAGGCTGAGTTTAGGTATTAAAGTTTTAGAGTTTTATGCACTAACAGTGCTTTATTATTCTCATGTATAAAACTATTAAATTGAAATAATGTGTGTAGAGAATATTTATACAAGTCTAGTCAAGTATTGATGAAACTAAAAAACCTTTCCCATAGAACACAGGTCCAATATATAAAAAATGGAATGTACAGTCGGTTATAAGCGTTATAGCACATAAGGTACCAGGGGTACTCCAAAAGAGCTGAGTTTTTTTCTTGTCATGAATATGTTTTAGTAGAAAATTACAATAATAATAAAAATGAGAATAAGTTTAAATTTAGATTATGTATTAACTGGGGATAAAAATAATTCAGTTCTTTCGGAGTATCCCTGTTACCTTAAATGCTACAACCGACTGTACCTACATACATGTTGTACAGACTGTGAAAATGTAACAACGCTACAGTTTTATGAGAATAAACGATATTTATTTATTAATTATAGGAATCAATTCAAGCGGAGCACTTTCTCAACATTATTTAAGGTCATTTATAGTAAAATCTGTACGGAAATCAAAAGCCATCACCCTTATATTCGTACAAAAACAAATGTTGTGTTTTCTCAAAAACGAAGCTGATTCTAGAGGAGATTGTTTCATGAACGAGTATTTACTACAAAACGATCGAGAATTCCTCTTTGGTTAGTAGTTTTAGGTGATACTTGCAAAGATTTCGGATACCGGTTTTTTGGGGAGCCAGCGACATGGGTTGGAAACACTCCATGGCTTAATTCTCAGCTCCAGTTGAGTCACATAGCTATTGAATGCGCTTGTAGCTGTCACATATTCCGTCACATTTCTTTGGCATAGCCATAATTTTGGCACATTGCGCCGTTAACAAGTAATCTGATGATTACTCTGAAATTCTAACCTAAAAGCATGTCGCTGGTTCCCCAATTTTTTGACCTGAGATCTCAGTCTAGGTAGCGTCACATTGAAAACCAGTCTTGAAATAAGAGTCCATCTATTCGTCACAAACGTTTGAGCCTCTCAGCTTTGAAAAATATATACTATGGGAAGCCAGCGACATGGATATAATTTCTCGACCTCTCGACTGAGATAAAATTTAGCCAAACGTCAGTTTGATGGGTGCATAGTGCTATCTAGTGTTTTGGTGATATATTTCTGTTGTTTATCGTGTTGCACTATAAATTATACTTTTTTAAGTTTATATTTACGAAAATAAGAACAGACAAAGCGTCAAATCTTTGGAAATCGCTGATGTGATGACATTTCACTGTCTTTCGTTCATTCACTTCGCCAAACCCCCGTTCAGAGGTGTGTTAGTTTAAATTTCAAGCCAAGGTTGCACGACACATTCATTCAAGGGTATGCTCAACGTGCTTATTAGAAATTTTCTCCTTACATTTCTCAGAAACGCGGTTTTACGATCTGTCATCGCTGATACATTCTCTTAAGCGACTGCGTTGAACGGCCGCCAAGAAATAACATGACCATTCTCAAATCTGCTAGTAGTGATGTGACCTGCTCGATAATTTTACATACTTGTAATCGCTGTTTTTTTTTTCTTATAATATTTTATTTTCTTTATTGCGGCTTGGTCGCTCAATTCGTTAGCTTAGGGGGTAACAACTCTTACCTAACCTAATCTTCTATGTTGGATTAACGGTTTATTTTTGTTCCACCCTCCGCGGATCGCCTTATGACATACATATAAGGCATTTACGATTTTGAGTTTATAAAAACGAGTGGCTGGAACGGACTATTTGGAGGGGCTATCTCTCTGAAATAAAATAATAAAAATTTTAACTGCATAAATACGAATCATATCAAAAGTACTAAATGAATGTCATCTCAGCAGAAATCAATATGACTGTCTCCTCGTTTCACACGTTTAACAATAACTGACCCGGACAAATAATGTAGGGGGTGTTATTATAATCAAAACAAAATGACGTCATAGTAAATGAAGTGATGTACGAGTGTTGGCTATAATCAACTTATCGAATCATTATTCGAACATGACATATAATGCAGAGGGGGTATTAGGGGGCGCAGCAAAAAAGAGGGTTTGCGCTGTCCACAAGAATAAGCCTTTCTAACACAAATCCGTCCGACATAGTAGGTAAGGTTAGGTTGGAGTTGTGAAACTCTGGAGCGGACGAAATGAGCGACCGAGTCGCAATAAAAAATATAAAATGATATACGAAAATAACAATATCTATTAAGTTATACAACTATGGCAAACTATCGCTTAAGTCACGTCTTTTATCAGATTTTTAAAAGGGGTCACGTGATGTCTTCGACGATTGTGCCCCACGCATGCATGAGCGAGCATGCGTTGGGATTACTTTGTTGGCACAAAGGTGTTTTTGGCGACATTGTTATGATTCCATTGCCGCTGTCGTGAATGCTTGGGTTGTTCATAACTCTATCGGCCATGATTATGCTGTGCAAAACACTGTCGTGAACTATAGAGACTCCATTTTACTATTCATCTGTGTCTATTTTAATGTAGGGTCCACAGCTAATTTCAAGATTCTGCCTTCACATACCTTTTGTACCTATGTTAAGATTGCTTATGGTAATGAGAACATTAGTATCGCAAGGATTTTAGAAATATCGCCATTTTACAGTGTCACAGGGTCCAAATGATTTTATAACCTCAAAATTGGAAAAGCTTCAATATCTCTGCAAAATATTGATCTACAAACAAAACGATCGCATGGATGCCGTTACAAATCGCAAATCTTTCTTGTAAAGCTTTTTTATACCTTGTAAATACCAGATAGAGGAATAAAAGGCGATTAAAGCTAGTATGGCATTTGCTTGTTGGGATTTCGTATATCTCCGTAAATATAGCGGTACAGATGTTCTGAAAGAAATCCCAGTAACAACAATAACAAGACTAGACTGAGATCTCGGGTTAAAAAAAGGGGGAGCCGTCGACATGCTTTTATGATAAACTAAATTGATTTGTATGATAAACTTGACACTGTTTGTAGGTACTATTGTACTCATCTAATTATTATGAAATACGACTGTCTTTATAACGCTTTAGTTGATACTGTTATGTTATAAATTGATGATGAATAAAATTGAATCATGAATTATGAATTTTAGGTTAGAATTTTTGAGAAATCATCAGATTACTTATTAACGGCGCAATGTGCCAAAATGATGGCTATTCTTAAGAAATGTGACGGAATTTCTGACAGCTACAAGCACATTCAATAGCTATGTGACTCAACTGGAGCTAAGAAATAAGCCATGGAATGTTTCCAACCCATGTCGTTGGCTCCCCAGTCCGAAATCTTTGCAAATCTCACCTAAAATTATATATTCTGTCTCATTTCTTTGGCATAGCCATAATATCGGCACATTGCGCCGTTGACAAGTAAACTGATGATATCTCTGAAATTCTAACCTAAAAGCATGTCGACCGCTCCCCCATTTTTTGACCTGAGGTCTCAGTCTAGGGAGCGTCACATTGAAAAGCAGTCTTAAAATAAGAGTCCATCCATTCGTCACAAACGTTTGAGCCTCTTAGCTTTGAAAAATATATATACTTTGTAGTGCCAGCGACATGGACATTCATATTATGCTGTCGTTAAAATACGTTAAGGTGAAACTGCACTAATACTGTTGGTATAACAGCGTAGCGGACTATTAATTATACTGTGGTAGCGGCGGCGCAGGTTTAGTGCAGTTACACCTTAACGTAATTTAACGATTTCTTCTATAGGAATAAATTTTACTTACAGGTCAGAAATATTGAATACAAAGATCCAGTCGAGGAGGAGTGGGAAAAATTTCAAAAAGAGATAAAATCAGAAGCCAGTGCGTCGGCGGAAATAATAGCTGGAGAGCAGGAAGAGGCTACAGCTGAAAGACAAATTGAAGAAATTGACGAACAAATTCGAATTTGGTCAAGGTAACTGACCCATTACTCAATTACATTATTCATAACATAATGTGCACTTATGAAGGGTTTATCCACATACCGGACGGCCGTCTTTGTTTTTTTAGAGTCGCCATTCAAAGACCAGAAAATGCGCTGGGAATTCCGGGAACGGTTGTATTTTTTTTTTTCAGTTGCTTTAACAAGTACTACATAAAGTTTTTTTATTACAGGGTTTTGGATTTAGAAGTTAAAAAGGAAGAAACTAAGAAAAAGACACAAGAAGTTGATCAAATGAGCGAGGATGAGGAAGATGATTCGGGTGATGAAGCAGACCTAGATGAATTCCTAGACTGGCGGGCTAAAAAATCATATAGTTAACCAAGTCATCTATTTATTACTGTACAAAAACGGTATTTTATAAAAAGCAATATGATATTGATCCATACCATTTGTTTTAATTTTTCTTGTACATGGGTCATTTAATTTAAGGCAAAAAGGAACATTTATAACTGTCTATCTACGCTCGTCTCATAATGTTCGAATGTATAATAGTAGTTTATCTACACTCGTCTCATAATGTTCGAATTATGAATTCGTAAACAGTTGCATAAAGACCTACTTTATGCATTCTGCCTATAAAAACTAGGGTTTACTATAAATGACTTAATGAGAAAACTCTTACTACGATGAAGTTGAGAAAAGAAACGAAGTTTTTTTTTGCCAATACTCTAATCGCCATCTTCCGCCGCACCTGACAGTTGTTGTTGTACGGTAATTTTTCGGATGTTTTTCGATTTTTGTTCTGTAGTTGTTGAGATGTTGTTCAGTTGTTGTTCAGATGTTGTTTAGTTGTTGTACCGATGTTGTTCAGATGTTGAGCAGTTGTTTAGATGTTGTTCAGTTGTTTAGATGTTGTTCAGTTGTTATTCCGATGTTGTTCAGTGTTGTTCAGTTGTTTAGATATTTGTTGTTGAGACTCGACATGTAAACAACTGTTAGTAATGAATTTTCGAAAATTCATATCAAGCGATATTACGTTCTCGTATTGAATTTGACCATCTATCGGGCCTTGAAATCGCCGGTGCGGACGTTTGGAAAAGTGTTTAACTGGGTTAATTTTTTAGAGTGTAGATAAAATAGTGTATGCAACTGCATATAATTATATGCAGTTGCATACACTATTTTATCTACACTCTTAAAAAAAAACTCAGTTATACACTTTTCCAAACGTCCGCACCGGCGATTGCAAGGTCCGATTAAGGTTTCGTTTTTCCCGGCCTTTTTCAGTTTCCGGGAAACGGGAACTTATTTTCGCTTTTCCCGGGAATACCCGGAAACCGTGAAAAGTTTCATACATTTTTTGTTTTACTGTGTTTTGATATGAAATGGAGTTAAACACTTTATTTAATTGTTCAAATTGCATACTTAAATAGTTGACACTGTCATACGATTACTGAACGAGCCCATCCTCATCCTCTCCTAATCAAATCCCAAAATCTTTGAGAAACCATATTATTATAGTTGCAAAACTAACCCGGTAGATGGAGCCATGCCAAGCGTTACTGGCATTAAAATACACTTGCAAAATTGGCGGGCAAGAAAAAAGATGCGGTAGCCCAGATGGAAGAGGCGTCGCCACTAGTAATGCGAAAGTCGCAGGTTCAAATCCTGCCCGCACTCGAAAATTTTGCAAATTTTCATAAATTGTATACCTAACACGGGAAGTGTTTTAAAATTTGGTACTCAATTTATCGCTGGTTTTCATCGCTTAGACGACATTCAATCTGTAAAGATAGAATTAGTCGCCGGTTATTAGTTGCAAAACTAACCCGGTAGATGGAGCCATGCCAAGCGTTACTGGCATTAAAATACACTTGCAAAATTGGCGGGCAAGAAATGAGCTGCGGTAGCCCAGATGGAAGAGGCGTCGCCACTAGTAATGCGAAAGTCGCAGGTTCAAATCCTGCCCGCACTCGAAAATTTTGCAAGTTTTCAAAAATTGTATACCTAACACGGGAAGTGTTTTAAAATTTGGTACTCAATTTATCGCTGGTTTTCATCGCTTAGACTACATTCAATCTGTAAAGATAGAATTAGTCGCCGGTTATTAGTTGCAAAACTAACCCGGTAGATGGAGCCATGCCAAGCGTTACTGGCATTAAAATACACTTGCAAAATTGGCGGGCAAGAAATGAGCTGCGGTAGCCCAGATGGAAGAGGCGTCGCCACTAGTAATGCGAAAGTCGCAGGTTCAAATCCTGCCCGCACTCGAAAAAAATTTTGCAAGTTTAAAAAAAAAAAAGAAACCATATAGGTCAGACATTTATAGTACAATATTAGCATTAACGGTCACAAGAGTCCACTGCTGGATATGGGCATAAGTAGCCCATAAGTAGTGTTTATGCAATACTCACCACGCTAGGCCGGCAGATTGGCAAGTGCAGGGCAAACTGTTGTTTTTCACAGAATACGCTTATACAGGCGTTAAGTTATACGGTCAGATATTTATATAAGGTGTAAAAAAAATAGCTGAGAATATTCTAAGGGGTGAACCAGTGCGTGAAACTGAACAACTTTCCCCAATGAACATAGGTTGAAATATAAAAAAATAATTTGACCCTCCCATACTTAGTGTGTTACCCGGCCGGGATAATTTGTATGGGAGGGCCAATTTTTTTTTTCATATTTCGACTTATGTTACATGGGGAAAGTTGTTCAGTTTCACGTACTGGATCACCCCTTAACTACTCCGCTCGTAACAGCACACATGTGTGCTTGAAGTACAATATAAATAAATAAATAAATAAATATCTTGGACATTTCACACAGCGCCATCTAGCCCCAAACTAAGCAAGCTTGTACTATGGGAACTAGATAGCTGATACTATTACTTATATACTTTTTTTTGTAAATAAATACATATTATAAATAGAAACACCCAGACTAAACACAATTATCTGATACTGACTTAACAAATATTTGTGTCTTGTGGGGATCGAACCCACGACCCTCGGCGTAGCAGGCAGGGGTACTATCCGCTACGCCATCGGCTCAGTCAATACAAATCTATTGTTGCAAAATTCGACCTGAGCGAAGTGGTTAAAATATTCTCAGCTAATTTTTTACACATGTATACAATAATAAATAAAAAAGAAATCAAGAATTTTTAAGATCCATTTTCATCATCTTCATCATCATATCGTGAAGGACAACAAATCGAAAAACGACCCAATGAATCTTGGGGTCAGAGTCTTAATAGGTATTTGTAACTAACATGGTTAATAACCCCATCGATGGTGGTTTTCCTACTTCTCATTCGTGCGTTTACGGATGCATCTATCAAACGACTAGACAGACGCATACGTTACGCACTGTAGGTTTCGGAATAAGATCTAAATTCGCAATTTCCTTTTGTCTGACAGACGCATGCTTTACGGCGCGTTAAAAATACGCAGCGACGGATGACAAGTGGGCAAACTGCCTAAGTATTCATAGATACCAGCCGGGACGACGACGGCGTAATGTGCCCTCCGAAGCACCGATCTGTCTTTCTTACAGTTGTCTATCAACTTGCAATGCCCTAACCCAACAAAACTGGGTACAATCTCACAAAGTGATTAATTGACAAATATCAACTTTGTGTGTTTCCTTTGAGATTCAAACCAGACACCTACAGATTCTAAAACAAACGATCAAATCACGAGATCATGGAAGCGGTAAACGTTTATTATTGTTTAACTTTATATTCAGAAATTTTGTAGTTTCTGTCTGTAAATAATTATAAATATGTAGGTTTTTAGAGCATTAAACCACAATTTAAACTTTACGGGAATTCCCTGGAATAGAATAAAAAATTCCCGTCGCCGGGAACGAAGCTTTTTCCCGGGAATTCCCGATTCCCGGTTCCCGGCAACGAAATCCTAGGCCCGATACATGGTCAAATTCAATACAAGAACGTAACGCTTGATATGAATTTTCGAAAATTCTATAATAACAGTTGTTTAGATGTCGAGTCTGAACACATAAAACTTAACAACTAAACAACATATTAAAACAACCAAACAACATCCGAAAAATTATTGCATATTACAAATTACATATTTAGTGTGAACGAACCCTTATGAGTGAATGATTTTCTAGTTTTGCATGTCATGTCAATATAATTCATTCATTCCTTTCTGCGAACCGAATATTTTGTTTATTTTCTTGAAACTTCATTCAAAATATTTCAGAACTTCTCAAAAATATTTTTTTTATTCAATTCTAATTTGTGCTATCATGAATAACCAGGATTTAGAACAATTCAGAGTGTTCATGCAACAACTTCAAAAAGAAGATGAATGTAGACAGCAAGCTTTGAATGAAATCAAGAATTTGCTTGTCTTTAAGCCTGCCGGTGAAGCTACTTCGGCCATACGGGATGTAGGAATATCAAAGATAGTTCAGTGCCTCTACTCCCGGGACAAGTAAGTATCTTATTATCTTAAATTTAGTTTGACCTTATAGGTGAGATTCAGAAATTTGTTAAACTATTTTCTTTCTAGAGCTCATGTGGATTTAACTTGTGAGGTACTGAGGATATGCTTTGATAAGTTTGAAGCCGGAGACGCCGTTAAGAATTTTGTGCCTAACTTTATGTATTTGCTGCGGCATGAAAAAGGTTGCGTCAGACAACTAGCTGTTGATCAAGTAAGTTTTTAAGTTGCACTTGATTTAATAAACATAAAGCTCAGAACATAATGTTCACAGTTATTATTTCATGGACAGCTTTCTAACCCTTTCAGTCATTACAACTGACATTTAACGTTAAAAGGTAACTTTTGTAAAATATATTTTCTTTCTAGGTGTACAAAGCTGTAACAAAAGATCCTAACTTGCTGCCATGCCCAGAATACATTGACATGTTTGTGGCCACAGCACAGATGGTTTGTGATGAGGAGATTGGTGTGGCCAACCAGGCCATCCAGATTACATCCAACCTGCCACCCTCTGCTTATCCCAAAGTTCTTGAGGAAATGAAGATTGCTTTAGGGTACAATACTAGT
This sequence comes from Tuta absoluta, assembly GCA_027580185.1. NCBI lineage: Eukaryota > Metazoa > Arthropoda > Insecta > Lepidoptera > Gelechiidae > Tuta > Tuta absoluta. Next base: position 7,265,613 of record JAQAHW010000004.1, read on the forward strand.
GCCAAGTGCAATGCTTTTGAAGTATGTGATCTGCTGCTCATGATCTGCATGTTCCCATAAATTATAAGTCAAAACTACATAAACATTTTGCTTGCTTCTCAGGTTGTTATCAACATTTCATCAAAATCAACTGAGTTGTTTGATCTATGTGCAGACCAAGGCTACTTTGAATTGATGGTGAATGAACTGAACTCAAATGATGTTTTATATCAGCTCAACATTCTGGAGCTTTTGTCCAGGATTGCAGTGAAGCCTCATGGCATTACTTATCTGATCAGAAATGGGGCTTTGCAAAGAATTGCAACCCTAGTTGAAGAATCTAAAGAACAACCTTTGGCTGGACTTTTAGTTCCAGGTAATTATTCTAAAAAAAAAAGTAGTACTGAATGAAATACACCAGGATTGTATAACTAAAATGAATTTCTTGAAACATTTCTGTTTTAGGTTATATGAAGTTCTTTGGCGCCGTTGCTCATGACTACCCTAGGGAGATATTTAACAAATATCCAGTGCTTGTGGAATCTCTGTTTGAAGCTCTAGAGTCTAATGATGTCACAGTATTACCTGTGGCTTTAGACACTCTTGCATTTGTTGGCAGTACCATTGAAGGCAAACTGTGCTTAGCTGCTTTAGGTATTATCTAAAAGCAATATCCTTATTTTGATGTTTGCAGGTAAATTATTTGTCCTAAATATTTTCTAATTTGCAGGAAGCCAATTCACACAAAGCATTGATAAAGTGGCTGGGCTTATAAGAAATAGCCCAACAGACCTTAAAGTTCGTGCTCTACACTGTTTTTCAAGTCTTATCAGTGTTGAACAAGATCCAAATGTTCCAAGGATTGGCCCAATAGATCACAGAGTAACACTCATGACAAGGGAATGGTTCAGGACTCTTAGCACAAATCCTATGGATAAGCTGTGTGAGATGTGTAAAAATCCATTTCCTGACATAAGATTGGCAGCATTTGCCTTGCTGGAGGCTGTTTGTCAACACCAGTGGGGTGAAGAGCTTGTTGCAAGATGTGCAGGTAAATATGCTATCTATATTCACTATTACATTATTGAAAGTAAAATCAAAATACTAAGTAAGCCACTGTCACTTTTCCACAGGTTTCATTGAATACCTTCTAGACCGCAGTATGGACCATACAAAAGAATGCAAAGAAGTGAAGTATGATGTTATAAGAAGACTGTCTCGCTCTATGGCATTTGATGCTAGCACTATTCAGAAACTAACTACTTATGTAGAGCAAGGCCCGTTCTACTCTGAAAGCTCTTTAGAAGTTGCAATGGAAGAGGGGGATGACTAAAACAAAATTTATGTTTTATTTTTTATTTTACACACTAAACTATGAATTAAATTACAATTAAATGATGCATTACAGACTTATTATTAGAAATCAGTAAATTAAAAAATCACATAATAATCACTTTAATCAGTAACCTCTAATTAATAAAATCACTTCTTCCTTTTATTTGTAGCAGTTTCACACTTTCTTGGGGCAGAAGATTTTCGTTTAGATGCCCTAGGTTTCTCACTATATTTAGCAGCCAGGTTGTCAAGGAATGAATCCATCTGTTTCTCCCTATTCTGTTGCTTCTCTTTTATCATTAATTCTAGGCTCTTGGAACCTGAAATAAAACATAATAAGTGGTGTAAGATATGTTTTACATTAACTAAGTTTCAACATTATCTGTTAGGATTATCAGTCTTAACCTCCCCGCTCGTCAAAGCACACATGTGTACATTAATGGCCGCCTACCGTTCGCTCGTCGAAGCACACATGTGTGCTTTAAGTATGGTGTCAAGTTTTTCGCGCGTTTTCGGTCCGTCAAAAATGATTCATAGACGAAACTTAACTTTTTTGGTGAATGAAACGTGCATAGAACTGTTCAGAATAAAATTTTCATTATACTAGCAACACAAAGTGTAAAGCGTTAGAAAAAAAAAGTTAAATAACAAACTGTCAAAGTTGATCAACCGCTTTCGCCCGTCGGAAATTTTTGGTGGATGATGTTTTTAGTGCTTTTCATATGAAAAAAATATGTATGTATAGACAAATGGAGAAATGTATAATTGCATCACATATTTATTACAGATTGTGCTAAAATAATTGAACTTTATCGGTACATCATATATTTTTCGTAATTATATTATATATTGCGACGTCAGCAAAATTTCTAGACATGCAACTTCCAGGCCCAGAAAATAAAAAACAAAACAACATAAACATGCCGAAAATTTGTAAATAAACCGGTAATATATTTCCGCACTAGTATTTAGTAGTGGATTGAATGTAAACCGTAAAAATTTTAAATAATTTATATTTTTGCAACCATAGTCCTTGCGAAATTAGTCGCCATTTTTGTTTGCGAAATTTGACACCAGCGAACGGTAGCTGGGAAATGTCAGTTGAAAGTCTGAGAGGGTTAAAAATAGTACCTGAATCTTTCCCCAATAAATAAGATTTCCACTCTTCAGCTTCTTTTTCCTCCCGGTTTTCCTTGGCATGTCTCTTCTGCCGTTTCTTGGCAGGCTCATGAGTAAATATCTTGTACGCTGGAATATCACCTTTCTCAATCATCTCCTGAATGATAAAAAAACCAGTCATAAGTCAAGTGGATATGGTACTAATTGTATACTAAATTTTAAACACTGAACTGCATTTGGTATAGAGGGTATAGGACTTTTACATTATATGAAAAATTAAGGAACTTTCCTTTAAATAAGCATTTTTATTTTAAATAAATGCTAGCAACCTACATTGAGAATTTCTCTGATTCTTGGCTCTTGCTCAGATCTAGCAAACTGGACTTGATCAACTATGTAATCCATATCACCTTTGCCAGCTAGATAAGCTGTTTTCAGATCCTCTTTCTCCTCCTTTGAACCTGTAATGTAAGGAAACATGATAGCAAAAAGTCGATAGCATGGAACAGTAGATTACTAGTTGGTATGGTCCACTTACCAATATACTCCTTTTCATAAGCTTTTATGTCTTCATCAGTAATCTTTTTGAAAAGTAGTCTCCAGTATACCGTCCAGTCACGATCTTGAATAACGTTAAAGTCGTCGTCATCAACACTCTTGGTTTCGTCATAAATAGCTCGTTTGTTAGAGTCGCTGAGGATTTCATGAATACTACCCAGTACTTTGAACTTTTCGGTGGCCTCCAGTTTTTCATCTTCTTTGACTCGATCAGGGTGTACCTTCAAGGATAACTTATGATAGGCCTTTTTTACTGGAAATAAGATAAAAAATTTATATACCCAATAGTAAAATAATCAATTTGTAAACAGAGCTTCAGTACCTTCTTTGTCTGTAGCCTTTTCAGTAATTTCCAATACTTCATACAAACTTCTTGTTTTAAAATATTTTTCACAAAGATCTAAAAGACCCATTTTGAACAAATTGCGTGGAATTTACTTATAATTTTAATCTATAAACTAATTTTACAGGTTCACTTCACATACAACAAGGATTCACAAAAAATTTTTGACAGAAGCCGCGGGGCGGGAAACGCGAGTGTTGCCAACTTCCAAATAAACGGATGTTTTACACTCAACAACTTCTTGCCTGATTCTGATTTTCTTTTTAAGTTTAGTTTCCAACCTGGGGTACGTTCAATATGCTCCGGTTAAGATAACTGGCTAAAAATTTAAACTTACACACCTCTGAACGGGGGTTTTGCGAAGTGAATGAACGAAAGACAGATGTCATCACATTAGTGATTTATAAAGATATGCCGCTGTGTCTATTATTATTTTTAATGATGGGTTTGCTCTTGACTCTAGTCTAGGTAGGACAGAGACAAAGTCTAAGATGGAGCGAGCTCACCCAGAAGAAGTCTGTTAAGGCACTGGCACTCCCGCACACTGACGGAACGCAGCAAACTACTTGGCGCCAGACTTCGGTGGGATGGTTTTTCTCGAGGTCGAGAAATTTTATCTGACGTGTGCGCATGAACGGGGTAGGATAATTTTGACAAGTAGAAATTTTCTCCTGGCAGACGCTCTAAAACGCGGTTTTACGAGCTGTCATCGCAGATAAATTATCTTATGCGATGGCGTTGAACGGCTTCCTGGACTGAAGGACGATGTGTCTATTTTTTTCTAGGGTCCACAGCTTATTTCAAGATTCTGCCTTCACAAACCTTTTGTACCGTTGATGAGATTGCTTATTTTGGTAATGAGAAGATTTGTACCGCAAGATTTTAGAAATATCGCCATTCGCAATAGTGTCACAGGGTCCAAATGATTTTATAACCTCAAAATTGAAAAAGCTTCAATATCTCTGCAAAGGATTGATCTATAAACAAAATGATCGCATGGATGCCGTTACAAATCGCAAATCTTTATTTGTACCGCTTTTTTATACCTTGTAAATACCAGATAGAGGAATAAAAGGCGATTAACGCTCATATGGCATTTGGTTGTTGGGCTTTCGTATATCTCCGTAAATATAGCGGTACAAATGTTCTGAAAGAAATCCCAGTAACAATACAAGCGGTTCATTACATAGCTACAACCAAAAAAGCCGTATCTGCTCTAATTTACGAGAAAACAACACTAAAATTTGCAAGAAAATGATATGTACATGACCAAAGCTCGGCCACGGTGTTCTACTTTTAGACTTTTAGCAGCGGATTAATGCGGATTTCGGATTCTGGACTTCGATTTGCACTTCATACTGACCGAAATATATTTCATTTTCTTCAAGCAAGTACCTAATAAATTGGTTGACTGTCAAAGGAATAAAGTTTGTATGGCGCAGGCCAAATATAGTATTATTCGTCTATTTACATTATGCTGCGTCAGTTTATCTACGAGAAGCGTTTAACACTCATATTACCTTCGGCAACTTGTCATTATGGTCAATTAGTAGGGTGACCATAATTTTAAAAAAAGAGGGCAAATCTATACATATAATAAAACAATAAAACCCGTGTATTGAACAAATTTTACGAAAAACTAATCTTAGATGATGTTAAAATATGATTAGAACAAATTTCATAATTTATATTTTTCAATATTTTTGTCTGTCTGTTTGTCTGTTTCACCGGGCTAATCTCCGAAACTACAGGAATGATTACCGAAGGAAATATGTCTGTAAAACGTTTAAGGTTTGTAACTGACGCGACTGAATTTCAATTTTCGCCTTCACCACACAAACATTATTTCTTTGACGGTCCATCTATGTATTAGTTACTTGTTTGAAGAAAATGAAATATATTTCGGTCGGTATAAAGTGCAAATCGGAATCAGAATCCAAATCCGCATATTATGTGTTCCGTTTGACGTCCGAAGTCCATTATGAGAGAGTACCTCGCTCTCATACCGCTGTGTGCCGCTAGATGTCGATAGTTTTTCCGTCACGTGACCCTCTACCGACGCGCCCCCTTGTGGCTGATGTGGGAACCTAGTATCCGCCCGATCATACAAGCCGCCATGTTTTACCTCAACGTTAGATTAAATTCGAATAAGTTTAAAATTTTTGAACATTTTTCAAGATTAAAGTAGAAAATTTATTCCTAGTGTTTTTATTCTAGTGAAATTTAGGTTTTTTCCGTTTAACGTCATAGTGTGTTGCGTAAATTCGTGAATTACAATCATGCTACCCTCTTTACCACCGAGAAAAAGACCGCGATCAGGATCATCAACTTCACCGTGTAGCAGTAGTAGCAGTAGCAGCGCCAGTTCGGCGGATTCAGATTCGCCGCCGGCGAAAGTCACGCCACCGACCACGCGTCCGGCGACGACCACGCGTTCGGCGCCGGTCACGCGGAACGTCGCGCCGGCGCTGCCGGTGGACCTGGCGCCGCCTATGGGGGGCGTCAAACCGACCCTGCCGCCCACGATGCGCGCCGCACCGGTGCCTCCTGCTGCGCCATCGCTCCCCAGGCGGTCGGCTGTAAAGCGGAAACGTTTTTCTTCGCGGGACTTGGAACGAAGGTTTGACTCTTTGTCACAGCAGTTGGTAAGTCAGTTTAATAATATGATTCATACACACACAGTTTCTGCACAGGCATTTAATTGCTCGGCAACTTCTCTTAATGTGCCTGTAGCACCCGTTTCCACCACAGCTTTGAAAGATCACGTACACGGGCCTACACATTCGTCTTATTGCACGGCCCCTTCACCAGCATCCGTTTTGACCACGGTCCAGCACGGGGTTATAGACGAACCCTTTTTACGTCCGCCGGCTCCGCCAGTATCGTCTTTAAAAGCAGATGCGATTACCGATCTAAGTGTTTCAATTAAAGACCCAGTTGTGGCTAAAGCTATACCTGAAAGAGTACAAAAAATTTCTGTTTTGCAAAGATTTGATTCATCCGATTGGAATGCTGTCCGTTATACAGATATTCAAAAGAAATACGCGGCTTACCCAGCTTTTACCGAATTGAAAATAAACGAAGAATTACGTCGTTTAGAAGACCCTTCTGCTCCTGTTCGTTGGTACCAGATGGAGCGCAGCTTCGCAGCGCTGTCTAACGCGTTTTTAGGACAAAATGAGGCCGTAAATTTTGCTTTGCAAGCTTTAATTGATTGGTCATCCGATCCTGCTGTGCAATTAACTCCCACTTGTCTTTATGGCAAGCTAACCGAATTGTTTGGCAAAGACTCTAATTACAAGACCGCGTCGCATGACATATTACAAATAATTTGTGGCAAACGTGCTGAAGTACTGGAACTACGCCGCCGGTCGCTTTTAAAACCTTTAAAGGATAAATATTTGCGCGAAGATATTGAGAAAATACCACCGTCTTCAGAGTACATGTTCAATCCGCAATCTTTAGCAGCTTACATACAAAAGATTGGAGGTATAGAAAAGATACAAAGAGAAAAGCCCAAGTTACTACCTACGCGAGCGAAGTCTCCTGTACCTTCAACATCCAACCAAGAGAAGACATTTCATGGTCGACCAGCTAAACGAAAGCAAATTGATAGCAAAAGTAACTACAACCACAGAAAATATTACAACGAGGAAAAGAAAAGGGGGGGGCAAAATTCTAAGAGAGCCCGTAAAGCAGGAGGGAAGCAAAAATGACTCGGTGAAGTTTTCAGGCGGTTGTCTACGTCATCAACAGAAAGCCTGGGTTCTCTACGATCCACCCAAAGCAGTCCTAAAAATGATAACCGGGGCTCGAATTCCATTCAACCAGACACCGCCTTTAATTTTTCCAACGGAAGAAATAATGAAACAATTCCAAACCCCAGTTTCTCCCGAGATGTCCACCGAGATTCAAACTATGATTCAAAATTGTGTTTTAGAGCCTGCACCAATAACCCCATCTTTCATATCTCCACTATTTCTAATAACAAAGAGCAACGGCAAGAATCGAGTGATTTTCAATTTAAAAGCTTTAAATCAATACATGAACACCAAGCATTTTCATCTTTTCCATCATCGTCAAATGTCGAACTTCCTTCAACCGGGCGATTGGATGACCAAATTAGATATCAGTCAAGCTTACTACCATATACCGATAAGACGACAACACCGACGTTTCCTGCGGATCAGTTACAACGGTCGACTACTGCAGATGACTTGCTTACCATTCGGTTTAGCAACGGCACCGAGGATGTTCGCATCAATCACAAACTGGACAGCCGAAGTACTACGTACCAAGGGACTCCGGGTAGTAGTGTACTTGGACGACTACTGCATCGCTCATCAAGATCAGAAGGTACTCCGTGCACAAGCCCACGTTGCAGTAAGTTTTCTAACCAGTCTTGGATGGTGCGTCAGTTTGGAGAAATCGATCCTAAATCCAGTACAGTCAATCGACTATCTGGGCATCAACTGGAACAAACTATCGAATACGAAAGCTCTGCCCCCAGAAAAAATCAGCAAGATCCGCCAGAGCCTTATGACTCATCTCGCAGCCGGCAGTTGGACCCTCAAGCAGGCCCAACGCCTCTTAGGGCTTCTCAACTTTGCGACCTTCATCACCCACCGGGGAAGGTTGCATTGCCGTACGCTGCAGAGCTACAGCAATCTGCTTCGCAAGACACCTCGAAAGACTGTCCTGTATCCAGACGAAGTGAGAGACGAACTCGAATGGTGGCTAGAAAATGTCACTCAAAATACTGTGTTACACCCGAAGGCATTACCAACAAACTACATGATCACAGATGCTTCAGACGTGAAATGGGGAGCTGTAGTAAACAACAAAGAAGTTCAAGGGTCCTGGAGCAATCTTCAGAAGACTTGGCACTGCAACGCCAAAGAAATGTACGCAGTGATTGCAGCCCTCTCAGGGAAAGCTGCAGTGCTCAAAAACTCGACAGTCATTCTACAAAGCGACAACCGGACGGTGATTTCGTACATCAAGAACGAGGGAGGAACCAGGTCCCCTCTGTTACTGAAACTAACCAAGGAACTACTAGCTCTGGTGGACAGCCTCAATGTTGTACTCGTCCCTCACCACCTTCCAGGAGTGTACAACACGGAAGCCGACCACCTCTCGCGCAATCGCGCCGGCTCCGAATGGCACCTAAAAGTCGAGGCGACATCAAAAATATTCAATCGTTGGGGAACCCCAGACGTCGACCTATTTGCCTCAGAAACAGCCAACGTCGTTCCAAATTATGTTACGCTCGACTTGTCAGACTCGAACGCCTGCTTTCACAACGCGTTCAGCAAATCTTGGAGTTACCGTCTCGCATGGCTGTTACCTCCGCCGGGACTAGTACCACGTGTCCTACAGCACCTCAATACGGCGTCGGGACATTTTATAATGATAACCCCGAAGTGGAAGAAACCATTTTGGCGCCCCGACCTGAAGCGCCGTGCGTTGACGCGGCCGATGAAGATACGGAATCTGCAAGACACATTGATAGATACGACAACGGGCCGTCCTCCAGCTCAAATCAACAACCTGAAGCTGGAAGCTTGGCTCATTTTGGGTGGGATAATTTAACGGAATCTTGGTCTCCTGAAGAAAAGAATCTTCTCATATCGTGTTGGAGACCTTCGACATTACAGACTTATGCTCCAATTTGGACCAGGTGGTCTAACTGGTGTCGTATTCATAATATTACTCCACATATTCCAAATCCCTCTCAAGTAGCAAGATATCTGGCACATTTATCTCTGTCTAGTAATTTAGCGTACCGTACAATTCTAGTGCACAAGTCAACTATAGCATCTGTTTGTGAGACTATTTCCAATGTTAAAATTTCTAGTAGCAATATTGTTAAGCACATTCTCAAAGCAATTTCTCTAGCCAAACCTGTACCTCCTAAAGTCCCCATTTGCAAGACTAATTATCAGACATTTAAGAAATACTATTCCTCAAGATACTTTATTTGATGTTTCTAGACGAACTGCTACGATTTTGTTGCTAGCATCTGGACGCAGAGTACATGATTTGTCATTATTACATTGTGATCAAAATCATTTTATAGTCAGCACCGATTCTATTACTCTGTGTCCTGTATTTGGGTCAAAAACGGATTCTTCTTCGTACCAACAATCAATGTGGACGTTATTATCCGCTCCTGATCAGAACGTCAGCCCAGTTTACTGGCTTAAAAAGTTAGTAGAGAAAACTAAGGATATAAGAGGCTCTATAACAAATTTATTTCATACAACTAGAGCTCTTTATCGGCCCGCTTCACCGGCCATTATTGGAGGTTGGGTTAAAACTCTGCTGAAAGATGCTGGCATACACGCGTCCCCTGGTAGTTTTAGGTCAGCCGTATCGTCATTGAACTGGATTGAAAATTATCCTATTAATGAGATTCTGGCTAAAGCCAACTGGCAACATGAATGTACTTTTAGAAAGTTCTATAAAAAACAAATCGCTGTAGCAGATAATAGTACTTCAGAGAAATCTTTGTCTCAATATTTTTCGATGCCTTCTTAAACTATTATATCAAATATCTTAATTCAATCAATACTGATTTACATATAGAAGATGTTTACTTTATCTACAATAAACCTTTCGTCTAATCACATTGTTGCAAATTTTATTTTCTTTCATACAAGCCTCCCACCAGGAGATAACAAACAGGTCTCTCATAATGGACTTCGGACGTCAAACGGAACACATAATATTAAAATTTTAGTCCATTATGAGATGAGAGAGTACCTCGCTCTCATACCGCTGTGTGCCGCTAGATGTCGATAGTTTTTCCGTCACGTGACCCTCTACCGACGCGCCCCCTTGTGGCTGATGTGGGAACCTAGTATCCGCCCGATCATACAAGCCGCCATGTTTTACCTCATTGTTCGACTCATAATGATGTTGATGCTGCTTAGGTCCACCAGGAAGACCTAACCTGGACTTCGGACGTCTGAGGAAACATAATACAAATTTTATTGGAAGGTAAAATTTTAATATTACCGCTGCTAAAAGTCTAAAAGTGAACACCGTGGCCACACCTCGGACACTGGCGCTCAAATGTATGAAACAAACGCGTTGCTACGCACACAGTCTAAGCTCGCGTAGATGAACGCTAACGATAAAATGCTTGTGTATGTGAGATAAGACATGTCAGGGTTGCCGCCAATCTTAATTTGTTCGTGGTGCGTTCGCGAATCGGGAATACTTACAATGTGCGGCAATATGAAATGACCTTGAGCGGGTTTGAATTTGATTTGCGGGCTTGTAAAAAAATGGCTGGCCGGCCGCCGCCATTGCCCGGCCAGTTCAAGTTCAATGACCCCAATTACTCGAAACTTATTGCGCGCGGATTAGGAATAAAAAGGAATCATAATGTACTTATGCTGTAAGGTGGATGTCTATGCTAAATTTTTACAATAGTTTCCTATTTCAAATAGTATAAATGAAATAACATTTTTTTTGTAAATAAATGACGGTCACCAAAGTATTACGTAAGTTGAAAACATGATTTTTTGTGCTTATAGAATTTGTTTTGTTTTCAGCGTGAACTGATAGGATAAGGTCTTAAACGGATAATGTCAAAGAAATATAAAACATAAGCGCCTATTCTTTGCTACTAAAACATAAAACTCTTTAAAAATACTTAGATTTGTAAAGACAGGTAGAATCAGTAGAATTTTCTTTTAGTTTTGTCGTTTGCAGTGCTCAAACAACCGTACATAGCACAACACACACCGATCACAAAATTATTTCTAATATTAATTAGTTTAGTATAATTTACGCTGCGCTGCCTTCGCTCGCTGCACCAAGTCGTCGTCACGTCCTTGCTAGCCGGTGTCTGAGCGTCCTCCGAGCGCGGGTGGGCGGCGCTTTTAGGGGGAGGCAGGGAGTGACCATACTGTATGCTAGTACTATTAATTATACTGTGCCGTGGCCGAGCTTTGGTCATGTACATAATTATCATTTTCTTGCAAATTTTACAGTGTTGTTTTCTTGTAAATTAGAGCAGATACGGCTTTTTTGGTTGTAGCTATGTAATGAACCGCTTGTATTGTTACTGGGATTTCTTTCAGAACATTTGTACCGCTATATTTACGGAGATATACGAAAGCCCAACAACCAAATGCGATATGAGCGTTAATCGCCTTTTATTCCTCTATCTGGTATTTACAAGGTATAAAAAAGCGGTACAAATAAAGATTTGCGATTTGTAACGGCATCCATGCGCTCATTTTGTTTGTAGATCAATCCTTTGCAGAGATATTGAAGCTTTTCCAATTTTGAGGTTATAAAACCATTTGGAACCTGTGACACTGTAAAATGGCGATATTTTAAAATCTTTGCGGTATAAATGTTCTCACTACCAAAATAAGCAATCTCATCAACGGTACAAAAGGTTTGTGAAGGCAGAATCTTGAAATAAGCTGTGGACCCTAGATTAAAACAGACACAGGACGATGGTGAATATGAGTGTCTGTTTTAATCTAGGGTCCACAGCTTAAAAGGCGATTAACGCTCATATGGCATTTGGTTGTTGGGCTTTCGTATATCTCCGTAAATATAGCGGTACAAATGTTCTGAAAGAAATCCCAGTAACAATACAAGCGGTACATTACAAAGCTACAACCAAAAAAGCCGTATCTGCTCTAATTTACGAGAAAACAACACTGTAAAATTTGCAAGAAAATTATATGTACATGACCAAAGCTCTGCCACGGCACAGTATAATTAATAGTACTAGCATACAGTATGGTCACTCCCTGTCTCCCCCTAAAAGCGCCGCCCACCCGCGCTCGGAGGACGCTCAGACACCGGCTAGCAAGGACGTGACGACGACTTGGTGCAGCGAGCGAAGGCAGTAAACTAATTAATATTAGAAATAATTCGGTGACCATCATTTATTTACAAAAAATTTGTTATTTCGTTTATACTATTTGAAATAGGAAACTATTGAATAATACTAATATATAGAACAATATTGAAAAATTTTGCATAGACATCCACCTTACAGCATAAGTACATTATGATTCCTATTTATTCCTTATCCGCGCGCAATGAGTTTCGAGTAATTGGGGTCATCGAACTTGAACTGGCCGGGCAATGGCGGCGGCCGGCCAGCCATTTTTTTACAAGCCCGCAAATCAAATTCAAACCCGCTCATATAAACACATATAAGGTCATTTCATATTATTGCCGCACATTGTATTCCCGATTCGCGAACGCACCACGAACAAATTAAGGTAAAATGGCGGCAACCCTGACATGTCTTATCTCACACACACACGCATTTTATCGTTAGCGTTCATCTACGCGAGCTAAGACTGTGTGCGTAGCAACGCGTTTGTTTCATACATTTGAGCGCCAGTGTCCGAGGTGTGGCCACGGTGTTCACTTTTAGACTTTTAGCAGCGGTAATATGCGGATTTGGATTCTGATTCCGATTTGCACTTTATACCGACCGAAATATATTTCATTTTCTTCAAACAAGTAAATAATACATAGATGGACCGTCAAAGAAATAAAGTTTGTGTGGTGAAGGCGAAAATTAAAATTCAGTCGCGTCAGTTACAAACCTTAAACGTTTTACACACATATTGCCTTCGGTAATCGTTCCTGTAGTTTCGGAGATTAGCCCGGTAAAACAGACAGACAAAAATATTGAAAAATATAAATTATGATTTGTTCTAATCATATTTTAACATCATCTACGATTAGTTTTTCGTAAATTTGTTCAATACACGGGTTTTATTGTTTTATTATATGTATAGATGTATAGATTGGTCCTCTTATTTATTTTTAAATTATGGTCACCCTACGAATTGACCATAATGACAAGTTGCCGAAGGTAATATGAGTGTTAAACGCTTCTCGTTGGTAAACTGACGCAGCATAATGTAAATAGACGAATAATACTATATTTGGCCTGCGCCATACAAACTTTATTCCTTTGACGGTCAACCAATTTATTAGGTACTTGCTTGAAGAAAATGAAATATGTTTCGGTCAGTATGAAGTGCAAATCGAAGTCCAGAATCCGAAATCCGCATTAATCCGCTGCTAAAAGTCTAAAAGTAGAACACCGTGGCCGAGCTTTGGTCATGTACATATCATTTTCTTGTAAATTTTACAGTGTTGTTTTCTCGTAAATTAGAGCAGATACGGCTTTTTTGGTTGTAGCTATGTAATGTACCGCTTATATTGTTACTGGGATTTCTTTCAGAACATTTGTACCGCTATATTTACGGAGATATACGAAAGCCCAACAACCAAATGCGATATGAGCGTTAATCGCCTTTTATTCCTCTATCTGGTATTTACAAGGTATAAAAAAGCGGTACAAATAAAGATTTGCGATTTGTAACGGCATCCATGCGCTCATTTTGTTTGTAGATCAATCCTTTGCAGAGATATTGAAGCTTTTCCAATTTTGAGGTTATAAAATCATTTGGACCCTGTGACACTATAAAATGGCGATATTTGCTTATTTTGGTAGTGAGAACATTTGTACCGCAAAGATTTTAGAAATATCGCCATTTTATAGTGTCACAGGGTCCAAATGATTTTATAACCTCAAAATTGGAAAAGCTTCAATATCTCTGCAAAGGATTGATCTACAAACAAAATGAGCGCATGGATGCCGTTACAAATCGCAAATCTTTATTTGTACCGCTTTTTTATACCTTGTAAATACCAGATAGAGGAATAAAAGGCGATTAACGCTCATATCGCATTTGGTTGTTGGGCTTTCGTATATCTCCGTAAATATAGCGGTACAAATGTTCTGAAAGAAATCCCAGTAACAATATAAGCGGTACATTACATAGCTACAACCAAAAAAGCCGTATCTGCTCTAATTTACGAGAAAACAACACTGTAAAATTTACAAGAAAATGATATGTACATGACCAAAGCTCGGCCACGGTGTTCTACTTTTAGACTTTTAGCAGCGGATTAATGCGGATTTCGGATTCTGGACTTCGATTTGCACTTCATACTGACCGAAACATATTTCATTTTCTTCAAGCAAGTACCTAATAAATTGGTTGACCGTCAAAGGAATAAAGTTTGTATGGCGCAGGCCAAATATAGTATTATTCGTCTATTTACATTATGCTGCGTCAGTTTACCAACGAGAAGCGTTTAACACTCATATTACCTTCGGCAACTTGTCATTATGGTCAATTCGTAGGGTGACCATAATTTAAAAATAAATAAGAGGACCAATCTATACATCTATACATATAATAAAACAATAAAACCCGTGTATTGAACAAATTTACGAAAAACTAATCGTAGATGATGTTAAAATATGATTAGAACAAATCATAATTTATATTTTTCAATATTTTTGTCTGTCTGTTTTACCGGGTTAATCTCCGAAACTACAGGAACGATTACCGAAGGCAATATGTGTGTAAAACGTTTAAGGTTTGTAACTGACGCGACTGAATTTCAATTTTCGCCTTCACCACACAAACTTTATTTCTTTGACGGTCCATCTATGTATTAGTTACTTGTTTGAAGAAAATGAAATATATTTCGGTCGGTATAAAGTGCAAATCGGAATCAGAATCCAAATCCGCATATTACCGCTGCTAAAAGTCTAAAAGTGAACACCGTGGCCACACCTCGGACACTGGCGCTCAAATGTATGAAACAAACGCGTTGCTACGCACACAGTCTTAGCTCGCGTAGATGAACGCTAACGATAAAATGCGTGTGTGTGTGAGATAAGACATGTCAGGGTTGCCGCCATTTTACCTTAATTTGTTCGTGGTGCGTTCGCGAATCGGGAATACAATGTGCGGCAATAATATGAAATGACCTTATATGTGTTTATATGAGCGGGTTTGAATTTGATTTGCGGGCTTGTAAAAAAATGGCTGGCCGGCCGCCGCCATTGCCCGGCCAGTTCAAGTTCGATGACCCCAATTACTCGAAACTCATTGCGCGCGGATAAGGAATAAATAGGAATCATAATGTACTTATGCTGTAAGGTGGATGTCTATGCAAAATTTTTCAATATTGTTCTATATATTAGTATTATTCAATAGTTTCCTATTTCAAATAGTATAAACGAAATAACAAATTTTTTGTAAATAAATGATGGTCACCAAATATTATTTCTAATATTAATTAGTTTACTGCCTTCGCTCGCTGCACCAAGTCGTCGTCACGTCCTTGCTAGCCGGTGTCTGAGCGTCCTCCGAGCGCGGGTGGGCGGCGCTTTTAGGGGGAGACAGGGAGTGACCATACTGTATGCTAGTACTATTAATTATACTGTGCCGTGGCAGAGCTTTGGTCATGTACATATAATTTTCTTGCAAATTTTACAGTGTTGTTTTCTCGTAAATTAGAGCAGATACGGCTTTTTTGGTTGTAGCTTTGTAATGTACCGCTTGTATTGTTACTGGGATTTCTTTCAGAACATTTGTACCGCTATATTTACGGAGATATACGAAAGCCCAACAACCAAATGCCATATGAGTTTATAAAGCGATCGGTGTAGCTACCCTTCCTCACACTCGTCACTTCGCCTACGCTTCTTGAACAAGTCCTGAAGCACAGTATCGAATTGTTTCCACCGATCGCTTTATAAACAACTTCCAAACATAATCTGGTCGGAACAGTTCTTCACCTGGTCACAACACAACACCGGACCTGAGGTGGGTACCTCCTGAAGAACTGTTCCGACCAGATTATGTTTGGAAGTTGTTTATAAAGCGATCGGTGGAAACAATTCGATACTGTGCTTCAGGACTTGTTCATGAAGCGCATGCGCGATACCTCAGGTTGAAGTAGGGTGAGGTGGGGCACATTGACATAAGGGGCACAGTAAATAACAACAATAACTCTATCGCTTTGTAACAATTTATTAGAGAGATTCATTAGACTGACGATTCGCCATCTTAATGCAGTTTTATTGGAAGGCCAATTTTTGTTTACTTTCGAGTTTATTGTTTTTTATGAATATAATTCGGTCACTTTTTCATACACTGCTTTTCGTTTTCATTAAAAGAAAGTTTGTTAATGATGACTCCCTAATTGTTTACTGTGCACATATATACTTTTTATTGTAGGGTGCACATGGGGTACAATGAATTGGGGCACAATGATACGCGAATAAGTGCTAATATTGACCATTTTCCACAACATCGTTTAAAACATAATAACGTAAATTACCAAAGTATAATCACATACGCACACACTCAAACAAACAGAAAAAAACTCACTTAAACACATACACACTCTCTCTCTCTCTCACACACACACACACACACACACACACACACACACACACACACACACACACACACACACACACACACACACACACACACACACATATACACGCTCGCTTTCGCAAGCAGATACAAAAAATAAAACAAACACACTCACAAGTTGACTTTTAAGTGAGTCTCGTATTGTGATACGAGGTACAGTCGGTTCTAGCACATAAGGTTCCCGGAGTACACCAAAAGAACTGAATTATTTTTGTCCCCAGCAATACTTTTTTTCTGACAAGAATGTGTATATTGTAGAAAATTACTTTTACAGGGTGGTCCAAAAAACGTGGATCAAACAAACCAGGGTGATAGAAGAGGTGATTTCCAACAAAAAATCTTTCTATAGCATGGTCATAACTTAATTGCATAAAAAGTTATGATTTTTTTTTGGATTTTTCAAATAAACTGCCGATTCATTTACTATTTAATGAATACAGGAAAAAGTTGATAAGAAACCACAAAACAAAAGGTGTTGTATTATGAGTAGATAATGTATGATAAAAAAAAACAGCTCTAGGTACCAAATTTAAAAAGCAATTAATTTTTTCCGTCAATATTGAAGCATTATAAAAAATTACTGCTCACTTTGAGAGCACCCCGTGAAAAAAAAGTGTACTACGGAAAAGTGACCCTGTATTAAAAGAAAATGCAGTATTAATTAAATAGTAAATAAATCAGCAGTTTATTTGAAAAATACAAAAAAAAAATCATAACTTTTTATACAATTAAGTTATGACCATGCTGTAGAAAGATTTTTTGTTGGAAATCACCTCTTCTATCACCCTGGTTTGTTTGATCTACGATTTTTAGGCCACCCTGTATAATGAGAATAAGGTTCAATTTTTATTCTGTTTTAACTGGGGATAAAAATATTTCAGTTCTTTTGGAGTACCCCTGGAACTGCGAGTTTTCAGGACAAAGGAACCCATATAAGGTTTATTTTACTTTAAAACCTTTTAAAAGGCATCTGGGCTGCTATCTGTGAAAAGCTCACAGATGCCTGAGCGTTACGAGGTTAAGTTTATGGAATTTATAACAATAATAAATGTATAGTACAAAAACACTTTTCTGTTTCACTATGCCCCCACCTTACCCTACATTGGTGCTTAAAATGACTAAAGTACCGCCGTTCCGATAAGTCTTATTTGACAGATGTCAGATTCTTGATAAGTCTTATTTGACAGATGTCAGATTTTCCTTTGTTTACATCTCTTAGTATGGAGATGACAGATGTCAAATTCGACTTATTGGAACGGTGGTAATTTAATTCGTTTAGATGAACTTAAATAAATATCCTGGACAATCCACACAGTGCCATCTACCCCCAAGGTTGTATAATGGTAACTAGATAGCTGATATTAATACTTATCCACTTCGTTTGTAATAAACAACGTTATTAGCAGCGCTCATCCGGTGCCAACTGCAATGATGCGGTTGCCACCAAGTTCTTGACTGCAGATAAAAGTAAAATAATGATTTCTCTTGGGTTGGAAATATAGTTACATGCGGCTGCCATAAGTAGTAATAAACATCTGGCAGCCCCGCTCTGCTCATGTCAGCTGGTTTGTCCTGTCCTGTCACTGTCATTTCATATTAGTTCGGTCGTGCATGTGTGTCGCTCGGGTGCTTGGTGGAAAATTGATTTTCGTGAAAACGATATTTTCTTCAATTTTTCATTGTACCCGGCGTGTCGTGCGAACAATAGTGAAACCTACAATGTCTGTGTTAACAAAGAGTGGTGATAAGGAACAAGACGAGGTGGGAATTTGCATAGTTTTTCTTACAAAAGTATTTACCGATGCGATGGTTACAAAAAGATAAATTCGACCTGGGACTAGATGTTGTTTTCTAGAAAAAAACCTTTGTTAAATGGGCGGTAACAAAGGCGTTGTTAGCTTTGGTAGCTTATCTAAGATTTAGTGGTCTCTAATTTATGCAAATGTAATAGTAAATAGTATAAAAATGACGCAATGCGCTGCATGCGGCATATACATGATGATGCTTAGTTTGATTATCTATCTGCTTTTGTTATGTTTTCCCTTAATAATAAATATCAACTTTTGAGGGGAGTGCTGCAAGGACCACCAAAGAACCCCAACATATTTTGTTGGAGAGTTGAGTTCAGGTTTAGTTAGCTGATAAACAGTTATATTTAATGTGAGACTTATCTGTATAAAATGCAAAGTTTCAAATTTTATTGGCGAAAATAGTTTTAGAACTTCGTTAGTACTTGGACAAAATAAACTAACCTCACAGTAAACTTTTCGAATACCTTGTCAAATTAATAATTTTGGTTAACTCTGTTTATAATAAGTCAATGTCCATCATCACAGCGTGGCGAGTATGGCAATTACCCCTAATCGGGCTGAGGCCCATGTTCAGCAGTGGGCTGCTGTGGCTGTTAAAGAGCATCATCTCTAGAACTCACTTTATAGAATAAAATCTATATATGATTTTATTTATAGTATATATTTAGGTGCTTACATAAAACATGTTCCTCATACTGCTGGAGTTATTCTATGCAGGTGTAACAATTTTTCTTTCTTATTCATAACTTGTTATAGAAAAAAAAATGTTTTTTGTCTTCTTTTATAAAAGTATAGTTACAATGTTTCTGGTAAAATAGGATGAATACCAGATGGCCTTTATTATTAGCATTACCAGTCCAAAGAAATCTAAGCTAACTGTCTTCAAAATAAAAAGTAAAAGATTTAACCTAAAAAAATATTCATATATGCCTAAATGCATCACAAAGCATTTTCTAATATTAAAAAGTACATTACTTAGGGATAAACTGCATTTTTCAATTACTCTATTTATTTGGGAGATGATTGATGATTGATTACATACACATATATACAGATCATGCCTCTTTGTTATAATACTATGATAGGAAAACTCAGTTACCTGGTATTGTAAATCTATTGTTATTTAAATATCTACTGCACATTATAAGGAAGCTACTTGTATCTCATCAGAAAGCAGGTTAAATTCAAGGACATATTGGTGTTTTTTACTACTTTAATATTGAAATGTTTGTTACTTCAAAAAAAACCTTGCTTGTAGTTGTACATACAATAGCTTTTCAGAGACCTGAATGATAAAAAGTGTATCATTACAAATATTTAACAAGCCCTGATCTGCAAACATAGTAAAAATTATTTTAATTTTCAAATGGTCTTATTTCTAATACCTACCATAACCCATAGCATTATAAATAAAAAATAAAAATAAGAAATAAAATCAATAACAAAATAGAAAACATAATTTCTAAGAAGAGTCCCTCTTGAAAGTGCATGTTTAGCTAAGAATTAAGCTACTTACACTTTCATAAATAAGTAAAACAAGAGTAAGAATTTTCAGTCTGTCATAGGACTCAATAACAACAACTATTAAATAACAAAATTATTAGTGTCTATTGTGTTGTTATTTTATTATATTGTTATTTCTTAAACAGATGATTCTGGATTTAGGTGTATTGTATCCTAAACAAAAGTTTTGACGACCATACAAATACATTACAAATGACATTAATTTTGTACAGGAAGTTCATGATTTTATTCCATACAAACAGTTAATTTTACATCTAGAATATGCCTCTACAGCATATAATGTGCACTTCATCAACGAAATTAAAATGTGTAGTTTCAGGAAGCAAATGTAAATTTAAGAAAGTGACAGCTATAGCTAAGAATTGGCAAAGATGGTGTCCCATCAGAATCAATTACAGATAATTATTTTCTTTGTGTATTCAGCTCCAGTGATAGCTTACGGGGCTCGCGGAGTTCTTTACGATGCAATACAATAACTGAGTTACATAAAAATAATTGGAAAGCATATAAATATAGTATTGTACCAAAATACATACAGTGAAATATAACCCACTAAACAATTCTTTTTATTGTGTGTATTTATTGCACATATTTCTTGAATTCAATTTGCGCATTTGCAGTGTTGCCTGTTGCCTATGTACGGTTTATTATTTGCATATTTTTTTCAGAAAGTCCTAATGCCGTACACATACATATCTCAAGTGCCGGGCAAACAGATCCGCACCAAGTTAATATCTGCGTTCAACTACTGGCTCAACATTCCCGAGGACAAGATTCGCTCCGTCGGGGAGATCGTGCAGATGTTGCACAACTCCAGCTTGTTGTGAGTCTTGAGAAAACTTGCAGATTTTTTTTTATTTTTTTTTATTAATGATGGGTTTGCTCTTGACTCTAGTCTAGGTCATAGGACAGAGACAGAG
The DNA here is from genome assembly GCA_027580185.1 of Tuta absoluta. NCBI lineage: Eukaryota > Metazoa > Arthropoda > Insecta > Lepidoptera > Gelechiidae > Tuta > Tuta absoluta. The sequence continues at coordinate 7,286,506 of JAQAHW010000004.1, forward strand.
TCTAAGATGGAGCGAGCTCACCCAGAAGAAGCCTGTTAAGGCACTGGCACTCCCACACACTGACGGAACGCAGCAAGCTACTTGGCGCCAGACTTCGGTGGGATGGTGGTCGCGAGCCAGGCGGCTCCTTACGGAGCCTTTCACCGCTTGGTGGGATCATTCAGCCGGACTTATCCACAGGCAAGCCTGTGTTGCCGTTGCCCGGGGTGGACCGCTAGGAGGTAGATCCCACACCACCCCAAAGAATCCTTTTTTACATACATATATCACGCCTATATCCATTGACGACTAGGCAGAGCGTAAAAGGCCGTAACAAACGAACATTTACAACATGTCTCTTCTTCTTAGCGTGTCGATGGCATACACCTCTGTCAAAATATTTGAGGATCATTTAAAATTGTCTACTAATGCTAAAGTGACAGATTGTCAACCTATCGCCTAAAATTGCAATACACGTGTAACCCTCGAGTCCCTTATTCGCCTCCTACGACACCCATAGGAAAGAAATAGGGTGATGCTATTCTAAGCCGACGTCTCATGGCAGAATCCTTTTGTCACACGCAGGATTCGAACCTACGACCTTCGCTTTAATTACTAGCAAGGAGATTAGAGACTATAGGAGTCTCTATACTAAACAGTGCAGGCAAATGTTTTGGTCTGAAACCTAGGCGGCGCTTGAAGTAGCCTGATAGTAGAAAAATGTAGCACATGCTCGTAAAAAGGGCTCTTGCAAAATATCCTTCGTTCCGTTTAGGACAGATTCCGGTTACGGCAGATTCCTGTTATGGCAGAAAATGGTACAGTCGCAATCGCAAACACTACTATTTCGTAGCGTAGGTATGATTTGCCCTTCTGGACCATAAAGTTGAATTCCCTTTTCTGTTTTTTTACTCATTTCTGAAGACCAAATGAATCCAAATTGTTAGTTAATTTAATAGGAATAATGATGATTTTACAAGTTTCAATTTGAATATAGACATAAAATTTGTAAATGCTCAGAAAGTGTTTCCTTCTTAAAAATGCTGTCATCAAACGTAGAATAAAACATCGACTTTGTTAAAAATAATCATATTCAGAAGCAGAAAAGGCACCGCATGCTCGGATTCGACGCTGGTTGTAGAAATAGATTCCAGATATGAGCGTGATATATGTATGCATGTAAATACTTCCCTGTATTAACGCCACATTTGAAGTGTTCACGTTTTAATATCAAATCATTTTATACCCCCTATAACCACAACTTAAAACTTGCTGAGCTTTTGATCACTACGCTTATAAGGATTGGATTCCTAATAATGACATTAATATTGCACTTGATCAATGTTTATGATGTTGCTCTATTCAATCAAGTATGATGCAGATGTCGTGTTGCTAAATAATGTCCTACTGTACCTGCTTGAAATCTTAGCATGTTTAGAAAACTAGCCTATGGTAATTTTGTAAATAAGGTAATAAATAGAAACAAATTATTTTTGCACTTTGCTCATGACTGTATTTCTGCCGTAAGAAGAATCTGCCATAACCGGAATCTGTCCTAAACGGAACGAGGGCAAAATATTTACTGTTCAAATGCTATAGAGTTAATCTGGATTTATATAAATTGACCGCTAGCTTACGACTAATGCCAACTAAGTATTAAAAGTAGGAAAACCATCATTTGATCGGAATTTTCATGATAAAACGTGTTTTGTGAAAACTGAAACCTAGTTAATTGATTTTTCACCGCCGTAACACCCTACATACTAAATTTATTGCAAGTCGTTGGAGCTGTTTTCGAGAACCGGATTAGTCATTCAAATAAAATCAACAGATAGCGTTTTATTCCAGAGAAACGCTTTTTAGTTTAGGTCTGACATTCCTCTTGTCTCTATTCTCCTTGGTACTAGCTACGCTCTTGCCACTGGGTTTTGGGTAGGTAATTTATTTAGATGATATTGGCTCCATCTACCGGGACTATTCAGAAATTATATGCCAGCGACAATCATTCAACTATTTCTGTGATTGTATTTTGCTACCCATACTGATGGACTGGGATACCTACTATCTACCAGTTCATACAAAACCATACACGGTCGTTCGTAACCGCTGGAAAATCGTACTTAAAGTACAATACTGCACTGCAACGCTTCGTTACACTTTTATTCTCCAACACATTAGATCTATGTTTACGAGAGACAATGTGCTTTTTATTGCAGCAAACAAATCAGACCAATTAACCTTAGTTGAAGTAATTGTGAGTTACTCGGTGGGATACACTGCAGTCCAGTTAACTACTAAGTAAACGCTTTAATAGTGTGAGTCACTGTCTAACGATGTTTGGGGTAAGAGCATCCAGTGATGTCTAAATGGGGAATATCCAAGGTTACAGTTATTGAAACAAGACAGGAGTAGAAAGACTGTAAACTTCATAGATAGAAAAAATTATAATTTTTAAATGGAGATTACGATTTTCGTAATGGATTTCGATATTTTCATAGTGCGTTTTTTGCCGAGTGATGCCGCTTAGAATAGTAGCAATACTTCATTTCTTTCCCGTTGGTGTCGTAAGAGGCGAATAAGAGACTCGAGGGTTATATGTGTATTGTCATTTTAGGCGATGGGCTGGCAACCTGCCACTATGACATACACAATTTTCTGAATGACTCTTAAATGTTTGTCAGACGTGGCGTAAATGTTATAGGCGTGATATATGTACCTATGTATGTTTATTACCACGTACAAGATTTAGGTTAGCTCTACTCGAAACTTCGGGACGCCTCGTATTCAAACTAAAAGCCGGCCGTTGTGTATTGCCGGCTTAGAATAGCATCACCCCATTACAAATCGGGGTGTCGGAAAAAGCGCCTAAGGGATAAATTAGGCATTTGTGTCCAGGGAATAGACAGCAGCGTTCCCTGTGAAAGCTATATCTTGCACTGATCTCGCTTACCCCCTGGCCAAGCGTGGTGAGTATGGCAATACCCTCCCCAATAAGGGGAGGTCCATGTAAAGCAGTGGACTATTGCGGCTGTTAATGTATGTACTACAGCGACGCTACGGAATATTCCGAATTCGATGTAGTGTTTTCGTAATCTGTATTACGAAAACTCTTCCACGTAATTACGTTTTCAGGTCTTGGGTAGGTTCCACATGATATTAGTGAATAGGTACGCCAGCGAAACCAGCGGTTTTTTTTTCATAATACCTGTGTCGAACTCTCATGGGAGTATATGGGTCCGAGGGCCCCCTTGAGATCGAGGGCTCCGGTTTGCCCCTTCGTAGGTACGCCACTGGATATTAAACATGAAACATATGAGCTGCTTACACGTCTGGAAATCCCATCGCGCACATTGGTTGTAACAACACCGATTCGGCCCCAAATTCTGGGAAACGTATCGGTAGCGCGTTGTTCATGCTCATGATTCTCATGAATGATAATTATGATAGCATCTGTTTGGATAGTGTATTCAGCTTTTATTTGTGAACGCTGTTGTACTGAATTTAAAATAGCTATGAGTAATACTTACACATGTTTTGGTGTGTCGAATAATTAATGAGATTTTGTAAAGCTCAGTTCTAAGTATCGTTAAAATATGTTTTCCTGTTACAAAGTTAATATGTATGTAAATGTTTGCTTTGTACTAAAACGGAGAAAGGTATCAAAATGGACCGTTCTAGTATAACGTTTCTACATTTTAGGATGTTTATCGAAAGTATATTTGACATAGAATTATAGAGATCTGATTTTCCTCGTATGTTTTATCTATGATTAGTTTTTATCGTCTGCCTGATGTATGCAATGTTATCTGGCCTCAGAAGTCTATGCAGCATGAGGAAGTTGATTTAAACTGCTTTTTTTTCCAAGAATCGATGACATCCAAGACAATTCTATCCTCCGTCGCGGCATTCCCGTGGCGCACTCCATCTACGGCGTGGCCAGCACCATCAACGCTGCCAACTACGTCATGATCATCGCACTTGAGAAGACGCTAGAGCTGGGACATCCACAGGTGAGTTACACCTTGGTTATCCACAGCAAGGATTGTTTCGGTTAAAGTACAGGGTTAAGCTACCGGTATAACATCAGTACCGGTATACCGTTAAAGGTAGATGGGAAAGGGTTATGGCACCGGTAGAAAAAGGTAGGGAATAGCAGTATATCGAAATATACATTTCGTTCCATCTGTCTTATGTACTTAGAGAAACGTTTTGATAGCGGTTTAAGTACCTTAAAAAAGATGCAGAAACTGAAAATTTCGGTACCGAGACGTTATGGTATCGCAGTGTTTTGGTATGACGTCATACCCTTTACCGTTTTAACCGAAATAATTTCGGTTATACATTCCCTGATTTATAGGTTCAGCGGAGTACGTATTGTTTATATTCAAAGAGTAACATAGTTCCTTCATAATGCGCACGACGCGAGCTTGTTGTTTCACCTTAAAATAACTATCAGGGTACTAATCTGTACGATACCAACAAACCTTAATGCGAGCGAAGCATTTCACCTTGAATATGTGATGTTTAAGCTACGAGATACAGCGGATTCTCCATCTGGCCGGCACTTAATGTTGCTATCATCAGGTATACATTTCGAACCACCGACGCGCGGCCTTGTAAGGGTTGGAAAGTAAAAATCCGTTTGACCCAAAATCGCGGTCTAAGAATGCCTTAGTCCAGCAGTGGACGTCTCACGGCTGCTGATGATGATGACCGTAAAAATACGTAGGTCACTATTACGTATGAACAATATGTACATAAAAAACAAATGTAAACTAGCTGGGAAAACGTTATATTGTCTGAAGCGATAAGAGAAATTGCGTAGGGTTGGCAGGTAGGTACTAAATAAATTTATGTGTGACACAGGTATTAAATTATAAGCTGATAATGTTAAAACAGGTACAGAGAAGCGAAACAAGTTTTATAATAATGCAAATTGTATGTCAGCTAGTTTTATCTCAGGTCTACACATACTTATTAGCCCTTAGCATGTCTAGTTACTATGTGACATGCTATGATATCAATTTATAAGTATAGTCATGGGTGTATCCAGGGAGAGGCTGGACCAAGGGTACCAACCAACTTGTTAGTGACAAAAGTTTTACATTACACGTATGATTGTTCAACCTGCGGTTATTCTCGTGTCCTAACTTTTACACGACTGTCCAACAAAAAAAGGAGTGTAATGTCCAGTATCAACTTAATTGAAATAAAGTCGAAATTGCCAGGCATGGAACAATGGCTACGCCGTCCACGCGAGCCTTCTTGCAGCAAAAGCAATAATAATCTCTTCTAGCATGGATGTCGAGCTATCAAATCAACCTTGTTACAATAAGGCCATCAAAATAAGCCCGATTTCACAGCTGTTCGTTACACACTTTGCAATGTCCCGTCCCGCTTATATATTTGCACTTTCCGTATCTAGGGTTGACTGGAAGAGAATGCTAGTTTGCATTAAGGCCGTCTCATTGTTCCTTCTTTTTACAATGTAATTGTTTTGTGTTCAATAAAAGTATATTATTATAAATTATACTACAAGAGATTAGCATTAGCACGAATCTGACAGCTGTCAAATCGGGCATATCAAGATGGCCTTTTATTAAGTATAATGACATTGTTCCAGGCGACGTCGGTGTACACAGAGCAACTGCTGGAGCTGCATCGCGGGCAGGGCATGGAGATCTACTGGCGTGACAACTTCCGGTGCCCGTCCGAAGACGAGTACAAACAGATGACCATCAAAAGTGAGATCTTACTCGCATTTATACTTTGTCCAAGTAGGTGTTTAAAAGAATGTAAACAGTGTTACTACAAATACCAACTTCGAAACCCGATGGTGTAGCGGATTGTCCATGATATTTATTTCATTTAACTTTTTACCCGACTACGGCAAAGCAAAAAGGAGGGTTATGATTTTGACCTGTATGTATGTATGTATGTATGTATGTATGTGGAAACGAAAACGTTTGTTCCGTCCTAACTTCTAAACAACTTAACAAAATTTGATAAATGAGGTATCATTTGAAGCGTCTAAACAGTCCGCTGGTTATAGGCTACGTTATGTCACTATACATTACATAGGGCGCCCTCTAGAGCTAAGAATTGAAAAAGTTTATACTACTAGTAATGTCGTGTTGGGTATCAAATGAAAGGGCTTAATAAGCACAGTTCAAAAAAATAGTTGCCGTGTGATGCCAGCTAAGAATAGCACCACCCCATTTCTTTTCCGTGGGTATGAGGCGACTATGGGATAACGGGACGCGACGGGTGTCGTATAAGGCGACTAAGGGACACGAGGAGTTCATGTGAAGGTATTACAATTAGGCGACAGCTGACAACCTGTCACTTAAGTGAAACACGATTTTAAGGGTTAACCTATTAGTCTTTGATGACTTAATGCAATTACCACCCGTATCTGCAACTCGTGTAGGCGCATATTGTTACAAACAACCTGACATTTATGCAGCTGAGCCACATTTACGGAGAATGTTCAGTTTCTGAGAATTGGGTCAAAATATGCGACAAGTAAATGACAACAGTTTCGTTGATCTGTTGAACGGTATCAGAGTAGGGAAGTTGACAATGGAGCAATTAGCAATATTAGACACAAGAAGAATTGTAAACGACACAATTGAATACGATGAAATTGTACATTATTTCCAACTTTAAAACATGTAGATCAATTTAACAAAAAAAAGTCTATACGATCAATGCAATAGACACTTCAACAGAGTCTAAAACATATGGACAAATACCTAAGCAAGAGCACATACCAAACGATCCAAATAGAACAGGCGGTATTATAAAAACTATTCAAATCGGTCGGTCAGCCGTGTGGTGCCGGCAGAGTAGAATAGCACCACCCCATCTCTTCCCGTATCCAGCCAGGAAGGCCGAGAGGTTGGCGCAGGTCCTGGGCAGCCCTGCGTTTACCATAATTGCGTCCCAGGCAACGCAGTGTCTGTGGAGAGGACACTTCACCCGCGTCACGCGGATACCAACACGGGAAGTGGCAGTGATCGGTTAAAAGTCCGCACACATGGGCGTAAGTGCGGGCGCCAGGGGTCGCTTTCGACAGTGGAAGGGTCCATCGTAGGCCCACTGATGGCCTGCTCCAAGTTGGGCAGCCCCCGACCAATAAGGTACTGTTCCGCCCCGGTGCTGGTTTGCTCTTTTAGGGTGTAGAGAGCACCAGCCTCAACTGGACAATCGGCGCCGTAACATTTTACACCTGCGACTAAAAGGCATAATAGAAACAATTCCCAACACCGCTAATCCATGCGATTTGTAACATGGAATGTCCGTACTATGAGGACAGGCCTCCCTGACACCTGTGTAGGCTCTTCTACCCTTCTACTGACGCACAAGATCTGCGTAAAACTGCCATTATCGACGCCGAACTCAACAGACTTAACATTGTTGTTTGTGCCTTACAAGAGACCAGACTCCCTGACGAGGGTTCCTTGCGTGAGACACATTACACATTCTTTTGGAAAGGAAAGGACATCAGCGCTGTGTGTGAGCATGGTGTAGGCTTGGCTATCCGCAACGATCTCTTAACATCAATAGAGGCTCCTTGCGGCATATCGGAACGCATTATGTTGGTACGGTTAAATACGAATCATGGATACGTAACACTTATTTCTGCTTACGCACCAACATTATCCTCAACGGATAAAGCAAAAACACAGTTTTATGACCAGCTCGACCAGTCTCTACGCGGGTTAAGACAATCTGACCGCTCATACAATCTGGGCGATTTTAACACAAGGGTTGGACAGGACAACGTAGCTTGGCCTGATTGTTTAGGTAACCACGATATAGGGAAGTTAAACGAAAACGGCCAACGTTTATTAAAGCTATGCTCTAAACACCTACTGTGTGTTACCAATACCTACTTCAAAGGCAAATCATCTCGCAAAGTATCCTGAAAACACCCTCGTTCTGGTCACTGGCATCAACTGGACCTTATCCTAACCAAAAAGAAAAATCTCCGTGAGACCCTACACACGCGTACATTTCATAGCGCTGATTGTGACACAGATGACTCCTTGGTGGCTTCGCACGTTGCTATAACTCACAAAAAGATCCACTCGGCCAAACTGCCCGGTAGGAAGAAGATCGATCTTTCCAAAACCAGGGATGATGAGTTTGTCCGAAAGTTTGAAGAGTTTTAACGCGATGAACCTGCCACCTTAGACGCTCCTATAGACGAAGACTGGGGCAAAGTAAAAAAGTTTCTAACAGATGTGGCTGGTACGGCTTTCGGCCACCAGAAAGTCAAAAACCAGGACTGGTTCGCTGAAAATCTCGAACACATAACACCCCTGCTCGAGTCCAAACGGCAAGCTGCGCATACTCATCGCCTTAACCCTTCCGAAAAGTCGCGTGTCGATTTAGCGAATGCAAAAGCTGTATTACAACGCACATCACGGTACTTTGCTAATGCATGCTGGACCGAGCTTTGCCAAAGTATCTAATCGTGCGCTGATGTCGGAAATTTTGGTGGTGTGTATGCTGGCAGTAAAAAGGCCCTTGGTCCTTTGCCAAAATTAACAGCCCCCCTTAAAGAAGTGGATGGCACTGTCATTACAGATGCCCAACGCCAACTCGAACGATGGATAGAACATTATATCGGTCTCTATTCGGAACCAGTTAATATAATGCCGGAAGCTGCAGACTGCATGCCAAAACTAGCTACCTGGGCCGAGTTAGATGACCTTCCTACCATAAGGGAATACCACAAGGCTGTTAAGCAGCTTAGTGTTTAGCAGCTTCTGAGCCTCATTAAATCCTTCCATATGGACATGAAAAGATCTGTTGTATTTAACGGCAATACATCCGAGCCGTTCGTAGAGGTGTTCGCCAAGGCTGCATGTTGGCTCCTACCAGGGGGGTTTCACTCCACGGTTTAGGTATGTTACGCCGGCGGGTTCCCTACGGGGACTAATCTCCGCGGGTTGTCACTTGTCGTCGCCAGACCGCCAGTGTGCCGCTAGCCGCCGCACTGTTCGCACGCACGTGCTGCTCGCGCGCACACTTACTTAACTTTTTTCTGTGGTTTAGTACGTTTATTCGTTAAAAAATCGATCGGGTCGTCGACTCGGTGTCCCACTCGATACGAAGAACAGTTAGACACAAGCATAATTAATTGTTTTTCTATATAAACAGTAGTCATTAATAATTTCGTTTAGGTTTATAAATATTTACAAATCTTACAATTCCTTCCGTAGATTAAGTGAACAAATAAGATATTATAGCAAAATCAGTACCAAAAAATTTTCGTGCACGAATAACATGATGACAAGTTACAACCCTTGGAGTTCAGCGGCGGCTCGGTCATAAAACTGCGATGCGCAAGGGAGATTGAGCGATCGCGCGCGTTCATAAGTTTCAATTTTGTTTGTGAGCGGTTGGGTACACCGAGCGTAGGTATTAATTTATACCTAAACATGTATTTTCTTAGGGAGTGATTCTTCTGTACGTTAGTACTATTATATATTCTGTGCTCCTACCCTGTTATGCATGGTCAAACATACATACATACAAAGATAAGATTATGATGAGTGTATTTTGTTTAATTAACGAGTGATGTTTTAATTGTGAATTGAGCTACATTTCGATCCAGAAAAAAAAACATACCAAAGTGTTAAACTTACTTTCAACCCCAAAATAATTAAAATAAAAACCAGTTCAAAAACTAACACCCGACTACTGAGATATCGCGCTCTAAAAAGTAAGAAACAAGAAATCTGGAATATTAACTACAAACAATTTAATATCTATAGTCCACGAAATTTATACGAAGATATGACATATAATTATATATTTAAATGTATATTTAATAAAAAAATATTGTGGTTTATAGGTGATAGCCGTGGTCGTATGCCACCTACTCTAGTACTTAGTAGGTGATATCATAAACTTGCACAACATAATTAGGTAAGGCAAACTGGCATACGTCCACGGCTATCACCTATAAACCACAATAATTTTTTATTAAATATACATTTAAATATATAATTATATGTCATATCTTCGTATAAATTTCGTGGACTATAGATATTAAATTGTTTGTAGTTAATATTCCAGATTTCTTGTTTCTTACTTTTTAGAGCGCGATATCTCAGTAGTCGGGTGTTAGTTTTTGAACTGGTTTTTATTAAAACTCTTCTCATGTTAGGTATACTATTTAAGATTCGTTGACGATTCGGTGTCCCACACGAAAAAGAAGAAGAAGATTTAAGATTCGAGACTTGGCGTCGCTAGTACTGATAGGGAGATTCGCGGGATTGCAATTTTTTTCTGAAGTGTCTATATTGCCAAGGAATAGTAGCCATAGCTACCCATTATGTGACCGCTATTATTTTTATTGCAGGGCATTGTTGTATGTTTACATTCTTTTAAATCCTTACTCAGACAAAGTATAGTAGTGATTGGCAAAAATAGGAGACCTAGCTATGTGGCGTCTGGCGGGTTTCTACGCTGTTATTTGTTTCCTTTTTCGTGCGGGACACCGAGTCGTCCAACGACCCGAAGGACCCTGGTGTGTATAGTGCAAAATAGATGTAATTTGGCAAGATGTCGTCGTGTTCGTACGGGTTGTACTATCCGTGACCACGCCGCACGTTACACAGCGCTGGTATTGCGTGCTGCCCGCTCCACACAGCGTTGGCGCTTACGCTACAAATGTGCGTATCTCGTGTAGTATAGGCGAGTGTTGCAATCGCAAGCGAAACGAGCAGTTACCTACTCTCTGCAGCAGACAAAAAAACTAATTATGTGGGTCCTCAATCTATCACACCCATACAAAATAACCATAATAAGTAATAACAATAGTAGTAATCTTTTCGGGGCTGATAATGGTAATGATAGGAAATCCGGTTGAAGCGTTTGTTGTCTATTGTTTACTTTTATCAAGCATGCATTTGTGTGCACGGCAATGGACTGCACACACACTGCGTAAAATAAGGCCAGACAACGAAAAAAATTATTTAAACAAAGAGGAACACTAACAGTAGATAGAAACAGAATATCTTTTACTCAGTCATAGTAAGATTGTTTACTTTCTTTATCTCGTTTCATAGACCTAACTTTAGACTAATTTTGCCTTGTCTTAGGAATGTCACTTTAGCATTCAAATGGCCAACTTCCTGTCTCTTTTGTTTTGCTTATTTGAGATAGTGACATGAATAGGCAAACATTATCTATGGTCCAAGTGGGTATTTAATAGAAAGTAAACAATGTTACTATGGCACTGTAACAGCGATATCTGTCCGTATATGGCAGAATGTTGTCCTTAGACAGATTGTAAGGAAACGTACTGAGAGAATAGATAAAAATATATCTTTAATTTATTTCCTCAGAGACGGGTGGTCTATTTATGCTGGCGATCCGTCTGATGCAACTATTCAGCGATAACAAGTCCGACTTCAGCAAGCTGTCCGCCATCTTGGGGCTCTACTTCCAGATCCGCGACGACTACTGCAACTTGTGTCTGCAGGAGGTAACTAACATGTTGCTCTCTCTTTCTCTCGTTGGCGTTTAGAAAGATATGCAACTATTCAGCGATAACAAGTCTGACTTCAGCAAGCTGTCCGCCATCTTGGGGCTCTACTTCCAGATCCGCGACGACTACTGCAACTTGTGTCTGCAGGAGGTAACTAACATGTTGCTCTCTCTTTCTCTCGTTGGCGTTTAGAAAGATATGCAACTATTCAGCGATAACAAGTCTGACTTCAGCAAGCTGTCCGCCATCTTGGGGCTCTACTTCCAGATCCGCGACGACTACTGCAACTTGTGTTTGCAGGAGGTAACTAACATGTTGCTCTCTCTTTCTCTCGTTAGCGTTTAGAAAGATATGCAACTATTCAGCGATAACAAGTCTGACTTCAGCAAGCTGTCCGCCATCTTGGGGCTCTACTTCCAGATCCGCGACGACTACTGCAACTTGTGTCTGCAGGAGGTAACTAACATGTTGCTCTCTCTTTCTCTCATATATACAAATGATTTAGGGGTAAATAAGACCATGAAACTAAACAACTTTCCCCAAGGAACATAGGTAGAATCGAAATATGTTAAGTTTTATGGACTGACATATCACTAAAATATTTGCAACTCTTATAAATACTTAACGTTATAAATCCAGAAAAGTAAGTATAAAAAAATATTCGCCTTTACTTGCTGTAGTATCTCCTACCTGTCAATGTTTTCTCCTGTCTATCGATTTTTCGGTTCAGTATGGCAAACACTATCTAGCACGTCCAGCAGTGGACTGTTGTAGCTGTTGGATGTGATCGATAGTCTAAAGTCACGAGTTTCCTGTAACCGACAGCACTGTACCGAGTTATACCTTTTCGGGTTAGGTTACATCATTTAAGGTTATTGTATTTGTATTTGTATACCGTGTGATGCCGGCTTAGAATAGCATCACCCCATTTCTTTCCCGTGGGAGTTGTAAGAGGCAACTAAGGGACTCAAGGGTGTGTATTGCAATTTTAGGCGATGGGCTGACAATCTGTCACTATATGGCGATACACAATTTTCCGAATGACCCTCAAATATTTGTCAGACGTGGCGTAAATAACCGTTTTGCGGCCGTTTACGCTCTGCCTACCCCGCAAGGGATTATAGGCGTGATATATGTATGTATGTAAGTATTTGTATTTAAGAACAAAATAAATAAATAACGTTTGTAATACCCGTGAAGTGAAGATTGGCTTTTACATTATTGGCTTTTACATTAGTTGTAATTGTATCGCAGTATTCTGAGAACAAGAGCTACTGCGAGGACCTGACTGAGGGCAAGTTCTCGTTCCCCATCATCCACGCGATCCGCCACCAGCGCGCCACCAACGCCGCCGACAACCAGGTGTTACGTATCCTTTACAATCGGTTTCATCATCATCATCAACAGCCGTATGATACCGGTTTAGATTAGCATCATCCCATTTCTTTCCCGTGGGAGTCGTAAGAGGCGACTAAAGGACTCGAGAGTGTGTATTGCACTTTTAGGCGATGGGCAGACAACCTGTCACTATAGCGAGACAATTTTCCAAATTACCCTCAAATAATTGTCAGACGTGGTGTAAATGTCAGTTTTTTTGCAACCGTTTACGCTCTGCCTACCCCGTAAGGGATTATAGGCGTGATATGTGTGTGTATATCAACAGCCAATATTAGCCCACTGCTGGGCATATACTTCTTCTCTTTTACGCCAGTTTTATGCCTCCCGCACCCAGTATTGTCCCATTACTTCCACGATGATATTTGACCGTCTGAAAGGTGGTCTACCAACTGAACGTTTTGAGGATTACTATACTGAAAGTATATTTTATTCCGGGCTTTATACTGTGCCTATAAACTTAGAAACTAAAAAAGAAACTTAAAAGTGCCTTTGAGTGCCTTTGAGGTCTTTAGACGGAATGCAACTCCTGACCAGCAAGGAGGATGTACTTAAACGTTGGGCTGAACACTTCAAAAACTTGCTTAACGTAGATCGTTCAGCTGATCTGCATCATATCAGTTTACTGCCTCAACTTCCATTAAACACTGAGCTGGACAAGCCCCTGTCGTACGATGAGGTTGTTACTGCCATCAGACAGCAGCACAATAAGCGGGCGGTCGGCATTGACCTTATACCGGGTGAGCTACTGAAGTACGGTGGTATGGAGCTGCACACGTCGGTATGGAAGCTATTTGTTCAAATGTGGGAAGAGGAGCGAGTCCCGGATGATTTCAAAGTTTCTCGCATAAGTGCTCTCTACAAGAACAAGGGTGACCGTTCCGACTGCAACTCGTATCGTGGTATTTCATTACTGTCGGTCCCTGGAAAGGCTTTTGCAAGAGTTTTATTGAACCGCCTGAAAGACCTGTCCGAAAAGATTCTGCCCGAAACCCAGTTTGGCTTCCGACCTGACCGAGGCACATGTGAAGCTATTTTCTCAGTGCGTCAACTGCAGGAAAAAAGCAGAGAACAAGGGCGTCAGTTGTACCTCTGCTTTGTTGACTTGGAGAAAGCATTCGACAGTGTGCCTCGCGAAGCTCTCTGGATGGTGCTGGAAAAACTAGGGTGCACGGATAAGTTTGTTCGACTTCTAAGACTCCTGCATGACAATATGCAGTGCTGTGTCTCTGTAGATGGTGAACAGTCCGATTTCTTCCCCGTCACCTGTGGGGTGAAACAAGGGTGTGTTCTAGCGCCTACACTGTTCGCCTTATACTTTGCAGTAGTAGTCAAGGAGGTCTTGAATACTGTATCCGAAGGAGTCCGCATCCGATTCCGCACAGATGGCAGTCTTTTCAACTTGGCTAGACTTAGGGTGCGCACTAAGGTTTCGTATGCACTGATTACAGAGATCATGTATGCTGATGACTTGTGCTTTCTTGCGGAATCCCCAGACGGCTTGCAACAGCTGATGTCCGTTTTTCACCAAGCATGCTGCAAATTCGGCCTGAAGATCAGTGTCAAAAAGACGGAAGTAATGTCTCTAGACACACATGGTCGCGAGACACTGGCCATTAAGCTTGGTGAGGATATGCTGAAACAAGTTGATAAGTTCCGTTATCTTGGGAACACTGTAACATCTAAGTGTGACCTTGATGCCGAGATCAACAGCCGAATCAGTGCTGCAGCTGCAGCATTTGGAAAGCTGCGTTCCAAGGTTTTCTGCTCGCACGACCTAAAGTTAGCCACAAAAATATCTGTCTACATGGCGATTGTGCTGCCAAACCTTCTGTACTCCTCCGAGACCTGGTGTGTCTACCGCCACCACATACGTACTCTGGATCGTTTCCACCTTAAATGCCTTCGCACCATCATGAAGATCAGATGGTCCGACCGAATGCGTAACACCGAAGTTCTGAGACGAGCCAATGTCGGTGGCATTGAAGCCTATCTAATGCGTCGGCAACTTCGATGGTGCGGTCACGTATCCCGGATGGCGGAGGAGAGAGTGGCGAAGCGCATCTTTTATTCTGAACTAGGGGAGGGCAAGCGAAAGCAGGGTGGACAACTCCTCAGATATAAAGATGTTCAAAAGCGCCACATGAAACGTTGCAACATCGAGCCCACTCAATGGGAGGGTCTGGCAGCACAGCGCCCAGAATGGCGCGGGATGGTAAAAAGGCGAATACGCGAGTTTGAGGAGCAGCGCAAAGCAGACCTCGACGCTAAGCGCGATGAGCTGAAAGACCGTCCACCTGCAGCCATTAACTACAATTATGTGAACGGCAAACTCACCTGCCCGCATTGCGCACGAGACTTCATAGCAAAAATTGGCTATAGTAGCCATCTCCGAGCGCATCAACGCCTCTTTGATTAGGAGTTGAAGTGGTCGCCATGGCCGAAATCGGTCGGAAAGATCATCATCATCATAAACTTAGACCTTGTTTTTACAAAAAAGTTAGATGCGCATTTTGACGCTGTTTATTTTTCTATACCATTTGACGTTTTCAAACGACTTAGACATTGTGTAAGTTTTTGTAATCACTGTTAAGATCTGGGGTCCTAAAGAATATAAACAAACTCTTTATATATTTAAAAGGATTAAGGACTCTACCTATGCCAGAACCGTCGGACGTAAGATTTTTTTACACAATATTTTGAGTACATAGTAAGCCAGGATTTCTCAGATCGGTTCAGACGTGTTTGAGTAATCGGGGTTAATACATTTAAAATATTCCTCCTGTGGCCTATGTTATGAAACTACAGGCTACAAGTCTACAGGTGAAATTCATAGTATATTGCGTAGCCGGTTGATATTCCCGGTATCATAATGGCTAAACGACTACGCAATGAATATCGAATTTCACCTGTAAAATTGTAGCCTGTAGTTTGATAATATCGGACACTGGTGGTCCTCATCTCTTGTTCCTCAATTCTAACTTGTCCGAATCAAGTGTTTAGTATAAAACGCCCTGTTTAGTCAAATAACATTCTACAGTTCTAAAACAAACAATGTTTGTATTTAGCGAATGATTGCAATAAAAACAAATCCACATTGTGGAATCAAGTGTACAGCAAATCCACGGAAACACCTGCTGAGCAGCTGTAGTCTCCATGTTTTAGATATAAATTACACTAACAATAGTGATTACATCAGACATATTACATGTTAGTTTTGTGTAATTCAAATATTTGTCTGATTATTCTTAGAACTAGGAAGATTACAATTGTTTTCTTCGTTTTTTTATACTGAAAGGTATGCCTACTCTTAATTTAGACGGGTTGTCACGCATATACAAACCTAAACTATTGACAATAGATTTGTTTCAAACCTGAAACAATCTATTTGTGCGCATACGGAAACGGAACCAATCACAAACTATTTCCTTCACTACAACAAAAACAGATATTCTACGTCAAAGAACAAGGGACGTAGAAGTGAAACGTTACTGCATCGCGCTATTGGAGCGGCTCGGCAGCTTCCAGTACACCAGGGATACGCTATGCGCGCTGGACAAAGAGGCCAGATTTGAGGTAAATCTGACACTTGAATTATATCCGTCCGCCGACCGCTGACAGCTAGGTCGCTGTGTTGCAAGTTTACAATAAAAAAGTATGCAGAGAACTATTTACGTGCTCTAGACACGCGCGGCCATGTTCTTGTAAATCTGCGACGAGCAAACATGCGCGTGGACAGCCGCTGACGGCCGGCGGACAAATATAATTTGGACCTACCCTGAACATTGCTGGCCAAACAACAACAACAAGTGTAGAACCACCATTTTTTTTTCACTTTATCGTTTTTTTTTCCTTTTCTTTACTGGGATTACCAAACTATTATACAATAAAATCTTACTAAACATGTTCATGAACTTAACAATAATTGTATAACCCGTACCGGTAACCACAGTTGAATAAATGTTTTAAGTCAACATTTTTGAAAGACACGTTTTCAAAAAGTACATGTAAAAAGAATCATAGATATTTTAAAATATATTATCTTCTATCCTTTTCTAACCCTATTTATTCGAAAATAACAGCGCTATTGTATTCTAGCGTTTCTAAATGGTAACGTGGAATCAGGTATATTGACAATATAAAATACAAAGTTTTATTGGCAATGTTTCAGGTGGCTAACCTCGGCGGCAACCCACACTTAGAAACCCTCCTGGACGAACTACTGAGCTGGCGACGAGACAACAACCACAGGGAACTCGACCCTAACGCCGTATAAATATAACACATATTCGATCGAGCTCGAACGTGGAACGGGGAACGGCATAATAAAGGTACCTTATACAAAACTATCCTTCTTTTGAAATGTTAAGTAAGGTCACACCGGAGCAATCTGAAACGACTCCTTCATTGTTAGTTCTTAGCTGTTTCTGTCACTTCGGTATGGCCAAATATTAAAAAAAGCTCATGTTTTGTTTGTAAAAGTAACCTGATTTATAGATTGCATAAAATTCAATTTTCGTATAACACGTGAAGGAAATGTATAATTACAGTAACTTTTTAAACAGCTAAGTTACTATAGATTTAGAGGTACCAGAATTATACAAATGTTTTACATCTGTATGAATTGAAATGTTACGCTACTTAAAACAGTTGTACTTATTAGAGCGAATCTACTGAATACTTTAATTGTTTTTTTAAAGGCAGGGAAGGAAACTATCTGGAATAATGTGCTTTGTTTTTTTAAGCTGCCTTTCTTTATTCAGTTGTTTTTGTACTTCGTTTTTGCTGTCGCTACAGCAAAAGTTGCTAGTCAGGTTTTAGGTCATTATTTTGTAAGCGTTAATTAGATTTAATACGAATTTGATTATGGGTGAAAAAAAGGCATTTAATTTAGGTAAGGCTCTTTTATATTTGTCCGCCGTCTGCTGGCTGCCAGTTACAAGTTTATTTTATAAAAATATTATTATTTGCGTCCGTTGCCTAAATTTTTTCAAGCTGCAATAAGCGGCTAGCGGACGAATATAAGTAGAGTTTAATAGTATATAGAATGTTTTACTGTCTTTTTTACAATTACTTAGTTATTTTAAAGGAATTATTTTAGTTATTCTTATTCTAAAGAAATTGGAACAGTGGCAGATACAGTTGCCGCCAAAGTTGAGAATCTCGTGAATACATACAATGTTTCCTCATTCGATACTCAAGAAGCACGGTGGCAACTGTATCGGTCACACACCCTTTGATAAGTGCAATAGAAATTGTATAGGTAATTAGGGTGGGGTAAAGCAATTACGATCTATCCCACCTGACCTTAGGTAATCATTGTTGATGTTAACTAATGCATGTTGAGCTGCTATCTTACAAGATATTTTGTACTGTTATACTTTCCATATTTTAGTTAAGCCAAAAACTCAGGCTTTTAATTACCAAACGTGAGTTGTTCACTGCAACAAATGAATCTGTTGGGCTATAAAGATAAAGATAGCCAGCGCACATTAGAGCGCCTTTGGCGCAAGCAATATCTTTGAAATTGAAAATGAACTATTATATCAAAATAATTAAAAATTTTCTAGTGAAAATTGCGCGCCGAATGACGGTATCGTATATTCTATCGATGTTCGTTTATGAGATCGAATATGTGTTGAACTTATGGTATTATTCGTATCATAGAACGTTTTATCATCAGCAGCTGACAATTTTTACGAACTTACATAAAAGTACAAACTTGAAGGTATAAAATAGAAAAGAATTATGGGTTTGTTGGCAATATTAGTTCTTTGTTGCTTTATTGCTTTTTGTAAGTCAACTAGTTTGGTGTTTACAGTCGGTCATTTTATTTTATTTAGTTATAATTCATTTTATAAAATATATGTCTATATAAGTGTAAATTAGCTGAGATCTCTGCAATGTATGCATACATATTTTTGTGCTTGTTTTAATGCTACTGGCCAAATACTGGTCAAACAAAATCTAATATTTGTTACTCATCGATTCGATGAAGGACAATGCTAGTAACTGTAAGTAATTATAATTTTCCATTAGATTTTTTATAGTTTCAATCGAAAGTTAAGCAAGTAAACTATTTATTTTTGTATGTTATATGTAAAAAATTGTACTTAGTACGCTTATAATCGATACAAAGTTGAAATTAAGTAATAAAAAATATGGTGCCATTTTTGTTCTTTATTTTTTTTATTCTGCTTGAGATTCTTCAGTTTTATTTATTTATTTATTTTAAACATACACTTTAGGTCTTTATCATATAATATAACTTACACTGTTGATTTCCGAGCGACGCTGGCACGCCGGAGCGTTTAGAAGTAGTCAAAGCACATCAAGGCTCGAATTGAATTATATTCGTCCGACCGCAAAGTCGCTCCATCGTAAGTTTTACAACAAAATGTAGATAACGAATTATTTGGGAAGACAAATATATTTTAGACCTAAAAAGTTAGACTTGTTATGCCGGCCGGCGTGGTTTGCTCTGAAATCAGCCACAAATTTCACTGCACTCGTGTAAATTAACTTATCATCATCTGCCTATCCTTATTCAAATTTATTTGGGGTCGGCGCAATATGTTTTTTCTTCCATTCATCTCTATCAGCTGTTAAATCTTCGTTTCCATTTTGCAAGTTGATTTGGCTTCCTTTTACAACCGGTCGCCTGTAAATTAACTTATCAATAAAAATTATATTCAGAATTTAAAAATTAGACTTTAAATGAGAAGGTGAATCTGCAGCGCATAATCAGAAATAATAGATTTTTGTAAAATACTTAGAGGTGTTTTGATTAGACTGCACTTTACTTTAGAATTTGCACATTTTAGATGAGATTCCAGTTTTAAAAGTACGTAGAAATATTAGACGTGTTTGCTGTATGTAAACAAGCATGCCAATATTACTGACAATAAACAGGTAACTAAATTAAATATTATTAAATTATAAGGACGTGCAACTTTATATTATGCATTTGTCACCCTCTTGTCCTGCGCATTCATGTGAAAGAGATGTGTTCAATGAACAACATGAAATCTGATTTATCTGTGTTGTGTTGTTGTACATTGATACCATGTTACTAGAGTAAGGAAATATTATATCAACAACAGTCGATTATAGGTCGTCTAAATACTCCTAGGAAATTGTAACTTGCAATGTTCACCCCATAGAACAAAAAAAAAATGTAAGTACCTACCTACTTACGTCCTAAAGTTAAGCTTGGCTAGAAGCAAATTATCACTGCCAAGTCAGGACGTTTTGAAATTTTTGGTCAGTTTGAATCTTTCAATGTGGCAGGCGGTGAATTGTCAAAATTGGTCTAATAAAGGTACTGGCATCGATTCATTGTTGAACTAATAAAATAAAAAAAACATTTGTTAACTGTCCTAAACAATTAAGTGCTGTAGCCATGGAATAAATCACACTTTTTTTTTGTGTGATCGGGCTTGTTGAGGTGACGTTACTGTAGAGATAATTAAACACCTGAGTAAGTTTGTTGCTAAGTGTGTGAGTTCGAGTACTTAATTTGAAAATACATCAACGTGTTGCACAAGTAGGTATACAATTTAGGAAAACTTGCAAAATAACACCGCAGGATTGAACCTGCGACTTTCAGCAAGTACAAGCGATGCCTCTTCCTTCCATCTGGGCTACCGCGGCTCAATCGTTGCCTGCGAAATCATGCAAGTGTACCTCTATATTAAAGCCAATAAAGCGTGGCATGGCTGCATCTGCCGGGAAAGTTTTGAGGCCTCGCTCTACTAGTACCAGCGAAAGTCGCAGGTTCAAATTCTGCCTGCGGTGCAATTTACAAAATTGAGATTTTTTTATTCATTAGAATAAATGCTCGTACAACCTTTACCTGACCATATATCTAAGCTTCGTCTTCCAATAAATGACAATACCATATATCGTAAGCCAGCTTTATATCTAGATCTTTCTATAATTATTAAAATGTAAGAATGAAAACGAAATCATTAGTTTTTCGGTATTTAGAATACCAAATATAAGGTAGAAGATATTGTATGAGAAAAAGAACTGTTTCCACGATGTTTCACTTACAAATAGGTGTAGTTGCACACAATTTAGTAATTGTTATCAATACATACATATCTCTCAAAATCAATTGTGAAATAAAGGCTTTTCGTGTACTCAGTTTTCGTATTATTTATCGTGGGGCTTGAATTATATTAGTCCGCAAAAGGATAGCGGTTATTTTCTTGTAAAATTGAGACGAGCGACCGATCGCTCGCGGCCGTCGGACAAATATAATTAAAGCCTGAAAACCATAGCCGTTTAAAAAATGTGCAAGTATATAACAGAAATACAAATTGGTCTGTGTTAAAAATAAAAGAGTTAATGTCGTTTATGTACTTTATTTGTTTTTTTTTACATATTTTGTCACAAACTACAGAACTGCGACTCTACTAGTCAGTTTTCGTTGGACCAAAATGCTCCTGAACCGTAACATAAATAACTCAATTATTACAATAAAATGACCGTTTTATATTAATTATAATTTCATAAATTGTCACGATAAAAGAATATTACATTTTAAAAATCTAAAATTCATATACAAATAATCTCTCTTAATGAAACTAAAGACGAAAAGAAAACGAAGCAGTATTTTTTAAATGGAAAAACATGATGTTTATCACAATGTTATGGACACTTAGTTCCCCAGTAGATTCACTATCAAATATACATAAAGTTACTTTTAAAGATAAGCATTTTCGTTTCAAGAAAGCAGGAGGTTAGAGATCCTATCCTAAGTGAAGTCAGCCTTCCGTAGTGTCCGCCCAATGCCCAAGCAGCAACATCAAGTACATTTAGCAGAAGGCACAAAATCTAAACCGCGAGTCGAACCTGGTGCTTTGTTGAAAATGTAAAGTTAACATAACGTTCCATTTATGTAAAACATGACTTCTCGTTCAAGTTGTTTTGAATCACTTCCAAATATTCAATCGATTCGTACGAGCATAGATTTTAATGTATAAATCACTGATAATACTTAACATTACTTTTCAAAACTTCATGCCCTAATACTAGTAAACCTAAATACTAGACTTGAGCATCGAATATCTTAAAAATGCTTAAGAAAAGGAGATATTCGCTCCAGTAAAGAGAAACATGTTCCACATAAATGGAATGTGCACATTTGTAAAATATATTACATTTTATAAGAATTAATTAATACGAATTCATTAGCACACTAGAATTATATTAATATTAAAACGTACAAATTCATACATACCTATACAAGGACTGTGATTTCATTGATACTATCTTCATAGTCATTTAAAAAGAACATTAATATATTGATTGATAAAATTTATTGTGAATAACTCGATTTTCTAATTATATCATCACAAGTTTTTAATCTTCAATATAACTCAATGATGGACCTGCCATCATCGAACTCCATACGATTTTCTATTAACCTTCCTGCCGTCAAAGAATATCACAATTCTTGTAGTCAAACATTCAGATTTCATGTATAAGAAAACCCCGTCTCGGGTGATTTTTGTGATAAACAAATTTGCTGTTCCAATTGCCTAAACTATGTCTTCAATTGGCATTTGGCAAGATTTGTTTGCATTATATGACACTGCATTTTTCATAAAGTTTATTTTGCTGTTCGGCAGTCGTATATGTAGTTTGGTTACTACTATTACAGCTCCAATCTTTGCGTACTCTTAGATTACGCATACCTCAAACAACGACTGCCAACTTACAATATTGAAAGCTTAAAGATAAAGTACATAAATTTCACAACAGTAATCTTAAAAAGCAGTTTCATGAACTGTCCTGTTCAATCACAAAATTCCGCCAGACAGAGGGAAGTGCGATGCCAGCAAGCGGATACGAGCAAAAACTACAGACACTGTACATCCATTGACGATAATCAGAGACTTTTCTTTACAAAACGATGCAGATTTGAGTAAGGCTATGATTTTTTTGATATCGGGCCAGCGATGATCGTAATAAGCAGGGTTTTTCATGATATTATATCAGATTAATGTCAATGCTGTACGGCATTAACTGTTTATTATGCAACGACAAAAGAATCAAATTCGATTAAGTGTTGTATTATTTTGTTTAAGTACCTAACCAAATAAGAGCTGACAAAATCACATTTATATGAATGTTAGACATATGAAGAATATCTAAACGTCAATAACTCTTGTGGACAACAAAATCATAGAACACGAAGTCGAGTTTGAATACAACTTTTCGTTGTGAACAGAAGAATGACTCCATTGTCTGATCGTGGAAGCCGCAGACGCAAGTAGTGTCGGCGCTGGTGGTGGTAGCGGCGGCTAGAAGATGTAGCCGACCACGTAGCTGCGGCTGCGGCAGTGCCGCGTCATGCGCCGCACGCGACCGTCTGCGGAAACATTCTGTGTTAACTTGGAGGAAGATTACTTTAGATGATTACCTTGCGTTCCAATTGACTTCAATGTTTTATTGGTACAATTACGCCCAAATAATTAAAATAAAATACTAGCGCAATCAAAACACAAGAATCGATAACCAAACATGTGAGAAAATACAAATACATTTGATGAAACTGAAAAAGAAAAATAGTTGATGATGTACGAATAAAATTACTTATATAATGCATTATGTAGAGAGAAACGAAACTACGAAATAATACATGTATTAAAAATAGAAGCATGAATGATAACAGCCTAAAAACGTAGTAAGTAAAACAATTATTATGAAACCCAAGAAAATGCTAGTTGGTTTAATGTGAAACAAGTTTAGTCTGAACAGACCACGATGAACTAAGCTTGAAATACAGCAAAACTTAATACGTGACAGAATATGGTGCCTAAATATTAAGAATCGTCTTGAAGATTAGGTATTGATAAGTATAGTAGTGAGGGAATGTTTGATACGGTTAAACAAAAATGGGAGTCATGCTTTAAATGCAAAATGGTAAATAATCAGAAAATTGAGGTCAAAACTGAGTCAAAGCTTGGGCTAACCGAAATGGAATAGGAAAAACATAAGTAGTTTTTTCTTTGGTTCAAATTATATGCATCCGCCGACTGCCGGCAGTCGGTTTTTCGTTTAAAAGTTTATTTAAAAAATGCAACGAATTATTTTCGGCAGCTGGCGGACAAATATAATTCGAGCCTTATACCAAATCAGTGAAAATGTTGTATGATTTATTTAAATTTAAGATATTTACAAAGGTACATACCACATGCGTCGGTCAGGGCTCTAAGCGCTGCTCTTGCTGCGTCGCTGCTGGCGTACTGCAACGCAACACGACACATAGTACATTCGGGATGGGTATCAGACACAGGGCTCTACTGATATTCACACACAGAAACAAACTTTGTAAATTCTGGAATGTTCATTTATAGAGATTGTTGCAATAGTTTTAAAATTAATTTGAGTGATAAAAGCACATACCTTAATATAAAGAGATCGTTTCAGATTTTCATAAAAACGATAGACAAAAATATACCGATCGCCACGATTATTTTTTATGATCGATCTCTTTTTATGTTACGTTAAGGGACGGTATACCAAAAACTTTTCAGGCATGATCAGACTATGAAACTAACCAAGTTTTTCTATGGAGGCTATGTCGGTAAACGAAAAAAATAAACGACCTCCCTGAAAATTTCCGATCAGCTGATTGACTTTCTATGGAAAATCAAATGACTTTTTTCCTTTCCTCCATACTCCATAGTAAAATTTTTCAGATTCATGGTCTGATCATGCCTGAAAAGTTTCCGGTACACCGTTTCTTACACCCGGTAAATCGTTTGTAGGATTAACAATTTCTTCGCTAGATTATTAAGATTTTGAATGTTGGAAGAGAATATCAGCAGAATAATAATAATATGTATACTGGGAACATTTCAACACAATTCATAAATGCTAAGGTTCAATATTGTACAAGACTGCCAAGAATTGTAAGGTTAGAAGTATGGTATGAAATAATAATGATTACAGAAAAAAACTAATCATATAACAACATGACATTCTTCCAAAACTTAGCAGTCATATTGATGAGTTATAATAACAAATAAATAAAATACAAGATCACACTGGAAAATAAATTGGATAGATTAGTTAAGATGAATAAAGTTTCATTATAAGTGAGTTCATGCTCATTCTTCATAGTTCTCAACAATTTACATTCAAGTTAGTTTCACTCTCATGCGAGCGTATTAGTCTTACACACAACTGTTGCAGGACATGTTGCACTTAGAAAGATCTTGGTTAAAATCCAGAGAATTAGTCTATGGTCATTTTCTCTTCGGATATTTTGATACCTAAAACCCCAGATAGGCAGATAGGCTTGAAATTATTAGATTCGCAAGCCGCCGCCGTCGGCCAAGACGCAAAATAGCTGTCCGCTGCGGCCAGCGGTTGTAAATAATTCTTATTGCGACGGATGTATATGGCTGCCAGTAGCGGTCAGACGAACATAATTCGAGCCTTATGTACCAGATTTTTCTGTACTTCTGTGTCTTTGTAATGTAATAAAATAACCAAGATCCTCTACAACATACATGCGCCGGAAAAAAATATTGTATCGTATCTGGAATGTCCTATTCTTCCTTTCAAGGGGGTGCACTGTGCTGGAATGTATTGCACAATAAAACATGAACACCAAACGGTATGTTTCGACCCGTCGGAGGCCACAGCCGCTCGCCTACAAGCGTCATGTAGATTAGCTGAAGCGCTGTGAAAACGTTATGTTCGTATATCAAATTTTCAGTCCACAGTATTGAAACGGCCTGAAGCATTCGCGCCATAAAATATAACAATTACCGATGATTCGCGCCCGTTTTCTACAAATTATCATGAGGTTCTATGCTCCCCTCTCCGCTAAAATAAAATTGTTAACGGTTAAAATCAAACATTAGTAGTGTACTGAAAATATGTATGTTTATGTTTTGTGTTGCGTACAAAGATTAATTAAGTTTTCTTTTATTAGAAGTATAGAAATAATTATTCAGTAGAATAGAAGGTACAGATAAAACGTGTTAAATATTTTATCAAGAATGTTTCGCTCGAAAAAGCAAGTTATAGGACAGTGACATTTTAAAATTCTTTTTGGTGCAGTTTTATTGAAACTAAAATATGCATAATTCTACATAGATGTGTGTGGCGAGTGAGTTTCAATAATAATCTAGTCTATAATAACCCTTTATAGCTATGTATTATATGAATAATATATCCTAAACTAGGAAAACTAGGTATTCATCCTAAGCTAAGCATGAGATAGTTTTCTGCGGATTGAATAAAATTATTAAAAGATTTCGCTTTTATTATTTAGTAATTAAATATAATGTAGGCCCCACGGACAATCTTGGCTATCGAGTACCAGAATAGTCACTCCGTTGGTAAAGGACAAAAAGTATAATTTAGAAGTTGGCCGGACTACATAATCACTAAAAAAAAGTAGTGTGATCGATTTATTTGGTCAGTGTTGAAATTTTGCGAAATAAATCGTTTTGAGTAGGTATTCAAATTAATCAACTCTTACCATAAACTAATTCACATAACATGAGTTGGTGCATACGAAACTAGATGTGTGTGGCGTAAAAGCATGACATGCCGCGTCCACGGTAAACACCGTATGTCCCGTGAAATTTATGGCAGTTTTCCGTATTTTGATTCCATCTACTTCATCGTCTACTAGCATGCAACCAACGCTGTATCGTGGTCTAGCTCAACCTACAAAAACATCGTCTGATTCGCCGGTCCTTAGGCTTAACAACTAAAACAACTTTTTGTCCTTCTTACCAACGACCTTGTCGTTCTGCATACGACGCGTAGGTAGATTTTCCAAGACCCTCTTCACGGACTAAAACACATAAATATTGTTAGGGCATAAAATGTGGAATGTACAGTCCTTGTGAAAGAGTGTACTATTGTGTAACTGTTGGCTTTAGAGTTACATCATATACTACGGCCTTTTTCGAAGGTTTATCAAATTTTACACATATAAAAAAGAACAAATATGTACTGAAATCGTTTAGAGGCCAGACTTGTAATTTACTCATGAAACTGAAACTAAAATGCCAAGAATCTCTCGACGAAAAAAGCCTCATAGCACTTTGGGAAAAGTTGTTTAATTTCAAGAGCAGGTTCAATCCTTAAAGTAATTCCAGTTTTTTGTTATCCAAAAAGAACTTACACGTCGAAAATCGAAGATATGATTTGAGTGCAATTGAATTTCAAGCCATCAATCCGCAGATACCTCTATACTTGTCTCCTAGCTTCAAGCCTATCGACATAAGCGTTCCTATAAAACTGCACCTAAGTGTCGACACTCGAACTCTAAGCTTTGAAAGCGAAGTCTGTTAAGTGCCGTGCTACGCTAGCATCACACCGGTCGTGCCGGCTAACCTTTGCTTTGGTCTATTGGCCACGGGCCCCCTTTGGCATGTTGTTAAAAAACCTGAACTGCAGTCGCAGTGTCAAGTCTTTCCGTACTGTAATGGACAAATAACACCGTGACTATGTGGTCACTCGTGCGACAAAGTTCAGTCTATTGCTACTGGTGCGGAATGGACCGATAAGAAATTTCAGAAGACAAGTTTTTTTTTACGATATAAGCGAGATACACAATAATTATGTAGCAATTAAAGAGATATGTTAGAGTCACGTTGAACAAATGTGGAACATTATTCAAGAGCTTTTTCCTATCGATCCATTTCACATAACACATAAAATATATCTACTACAAAAATTCAGTGAGGGGGGTACGCGCGTGTATGTTGTATGTATCGTCGTCAGCTACTCACGAATGCAACTCCGGACTCGTATCCGGCAACGATCCGAGCGTGATTCTCTCATTCGGTTTCTCTTCGGGAATATCTTTAGCCGGGATCGTGATCGAGCTTTCGACGCTCTCTTCGACGATATGTTTGGGTTTTTCCTCCGTGGGCGTGGGGCCTTCTGCGCTGGGCGGGGTCAGATTGAAGAAGGAGGAGTCTAAGGCGACGGCGGGAGGCCGGCCGCGAGGGAAGCGCAGCATCATCGACACGCTATGGGTCTTCGTGACGCGGCAATCTGAAGACGGTTCGAGGAGTGTTCTAGGCGTGGACGGTTCCAACCTTGATAAGTGTTTTGGTTTCCGACGTGTATACTTAAATTCTGCATTGATTTGAATGCATTTAATCTAATAATTTAGACTGAATGCATATTACAGATGAGGATGAATATTTCACTAATTTGAATTCAGAAAAAAAAAATACAATTTTACTTATTGTTTTGCTGGGGAGGTAGGTAATTTGTAAAGCCCTAAAAAGTCCAAATATTTTTATGGGGCATATATTATACTAGGGCAGTTTTTACAGTCAACTTTTAGCAAAAATTACTACTTTTTCTCTTGCCCATTGTAATCATACGTCCAGAAACCAAAACACTATCTCTGTGTTGGGTACCAGCCAAGTCAAGAATACGTTGCACATTGTCACCCGCGCGGCAATGCGGCGGCGGCAGGCACACTCGATGGTTCATGTCATGCTTCACGCACGGCTCCAAACGTCGCTTCTTGATTTCATGACGTGCGATGGGAACGTCGTTTTGACATCTTATGACGTGCGATGTGGCGTCATATTTTGCGATGAATCGTCATATTTACACCCCATGATGATGGATAGGAACGTCATTTTAACGCCTGTTATCTGGAGATAGGTCGTTTTGCGCCTTACGATGAAATGGCCCCATGCGCCCGGTATGTTTAGTTCTACGCCTAATGACGTGATTTGGCGGCGGGTGACGTCAAGACGTGACGTGATATGGCGGCGGGTATCGTCAAGACGTGACGTGATACGGCATTGGATATATACAATCTAGTAATGTGTGTATGTCGGTGGTATGTTTTATTAAAATTAAAATATCGACAATCGAAATATGATGATAATTTGATGTTTTTTCAGATAATGTTTCTGCACTTTCGAAGCTGATGCGACGATACGATATGGAAGCGTTGCGCATTTAGATGTAAATTGATACAAAAGTATACAAACTATAAATAAATTAACAGTATTTACGCCTTTGGAAATGAAATAATAAACATCTTATTCATAAAAATAACTAACACTAGAAAGAAATAGAATTAATTATCAAGAAATAATAAGAATTCATAATAAATAGTAAGTAAATGTTCCGGTCGGACGTATCATTCATAATCAACACCAAATTGCTCGCTTATCGTTTGGGACACCGAGTCGGTGAACGTCCTAATAAACCCTGTTGTTAAAGTAGAAACACGAACCATTGCTCTTACGGACAATCAGGTGGTTCATTTTGCAATATTTAAACCAAACTAGGCTGAAAAATAACCTCGTAACAGTGAATCTAGGGATGGGTAGCTCACGAGCTAAGGACAAGAAAGATATATGTTTGCAAAAGATATAATCACTCTCTATGTTTCAATTATATCTCCGTGTTTCAAGATATGATTTGTTTGGTAGTTTCTAGCCACCTCATCATTCTCTGACTCAATTAAACTTAGAGTTTAAAGATTATTATACAGGGAGTAACAAAAATGTATAACAAGCCGAAACGAGGTCAAGGTACTCGTGAAACTGAACAACTTTCCCCATGGAACATGGGTCCAACTCGAAATATTAAAAAACAATTGTACCTCCCATACAAAATTGATGATCGGTTGGTTAATTTATTTTGTAAAATCCAATTCTTTTCATTGTATTTATGATATACATACAGTTGTTTAGTCTCATACCTTGACCTCATTACGGCATGCTATACCCTTTTTGTTACTCCTTGTATATCCGAAAAGAAGCTTTATAACAATCTTTCTTGTTTCCATCACCGACCGGAACACTTGTACTGGTATGGGGGGTACCGAGCCCTGCCGGCGGGTAGTGCACACTGTACGTACTTCTGTCGATGTTGCGCTGCAGATGCGAGGCGACGCGGTGCCGCGCGTCCGAGTACTCGAGGTGCAGCCCGAGCCGCAGCAGCGTCGGGTTCTGCTCCACCAGCGACGTGATCTCCATCTCCGTCTTGTTGCCCAGCACCGACGACCGCTACAACAAAACAAAACATCACAGTTTAAATACGTATTCAAACTATCCTTTGCACCTGCTCCTGCCGCTGCTGAGAATATAGCAATTAAGGTGCTATTTCAAACCGAGCGGCCGACTGCACATGCCGCGGCGGCCGACGTCGGCCGCTCGGTTCGGATAGTATCCCATATAAATCCATACGAACCAGTAGTGCCGCGGCGGCCATGCTGTCGGCCGTCGGCCGCTCGGTTCGGAATAGTAACTTTATACTATAACTAGCTGTTACTCACGGCGTTGACCTCATTACCCTCGAGTGGTTATAAAAACTATCGTATGTGTTAATCTATGTTACCTTCTATGTGTGTGCCAAATAACATTACAATCGGTTCAGTAGTTTTTGCGTGAAGAAGTAACAAACAAACATACAGACTTTCGCATTTATAACACTACAGTAAGACTAGTACATTCTACTACAGACTAGGGTTATTATCCACTACGCCATCGGGCCAGTGAGTATAAAGCGTAATATTTTCTTGAGTTTGCATAACTATTACACATTATAATAAAACAATTTTAAACGAATTTAAGTTGTGTTTATCTTGAATTTTTCAATTCCTACGTTTCGAGCTCTTTACAGAGCCCGTGGTCACGGATGACTAAGGTGTTAGACGTCATATACAAGCTGTTACAAAATAACGCAAAAATAATAATATTCTTTATTTTCATCAGTCGATGAAATTGAAGTAGTGTACGTACGCGTCTAGATATAAATACTTATATTATATACCTATGTACTCTTTTATTATGCCTGGTCGATCACCAGTGCACAAATATACTCGTCGTCCTAGAAGCTAGACGTTTCATTGATATCTCCCGAACCTACTTATCTCATGGCGACCCTGCCATATAAGGGTACGCCTGAGAAGGTTCGCGCGTGTCGTGTTCGCGTTCGGTCAACTGGACTCTGAACTATGTATCGAAAATGAATTAGTATACCGAGTCTTAGAACTGTGTGTGCGCTTCGTGCTCCAGTGTCATCGTGTTTTTAGTGATCCAGTTAAGTTTTTTTTTTTTTTGAGACCGCACCATGGGGAAGGAAGTATCTAAACAGCAAAAGGAAGTAATAATCGCTCAAAATGCTGGTGGTGGAGGCGAAAATAACGCACATGAATCTGGTGGCATGGAAAATATCAAGTTTCATCTGGGGCTGATCAACTTGATTTTAGGTGTTGCACTGCTGTTGTGCTGCTGCGGTGGCTGTTTGGTGGTCTACAATTTGTATAAGAAGTGCCACGTCCAGATGATACGTCGTGAGATTAACCACGACACGGTTCAGCGCGTTACCTTCAGGCGTAAAGAAGACAATAGAGAGGTTTAGATGACGCAACTTTTAGGAGGACTACGGCACCTACTACTTCGGGGACTGTTTTTTTTTTTTTACTCTACTGTGATGTGCAAGTGATGGACTGGATACAACCGATCAAAGTGTCTACTGGAAGGGTCTACGGACAATCGTGAGCAAGTTAATCGTAAACCGCAAGTATACATTTACACGTATTTTAATTCCGGGCTTATAAGTGAAAGTGCGATACGTAAAATTTTAACCGTTAAACTATTCTAATAAGCGTAATATACATAAAAATATAATAATAATGAAAATATAATCTAAGTGACGATATTATGTAAGTAATAAAATAATAATAAAGGGTCCTAAATATATATTTTTAAGAATAAATGTCATTCTATGCATGATTTAACAATTTGATGGCAGAGTTATTATTAGAATTTAATGAAAAATTGACAAAAATATATAAAGAAGATCTAATAAAATTAAATCAAGATAGTAGATTAAAGAAAGTGGAAACAGTTATCAAGCCGAAACTTGCCGAAGCGAGTGACATTTATTTTGAATTTAGTTCTACATATACTGAGTTAGAAAAACAGATAAAAAATAATGAAATAAAAGGTTCCGATTTAGTGATAATTAATAAGTTAATTTTATCGATTAATACAGAATATAATAAAATCATAGATTTCAGTAAAAAATATATTAAAACTGACACTGAAAAAAATATTGAAACTGAAAGTACGAGTACAATGGCAGCCTTTGACTTGAAAACAGCCGTAGGACTGCTCCCTGTGATGACAGGTCAGGAAGAAGTTACTAAAAAATTAATTAGTTCTATCGAGTTGTATGATTCGATGCTGAATACAACTACTAAACCGCAATTAATACAGTTCGTTTTAAAAACACGTCTTACAGAAAGCGCCAAACTGCGTTTAGAAAACACTTACGCATCATGTGACGCACTTTTGGAGGATATGCGTTTGCATTTGCTTACGGCTAAATCAAGCAATGCTATTCACTCACAATTAATGCGAACGACCCAGGGGTCGTCTACTATTGATGAATTTGGCAAAAAGATCGAGGAATTGTTTGTTGATCTGACAATTACTCAAGCCGCTGGTGTAAGCTCTAGTTACACTGTTTTGAAACCCATAAATGAGAAATTAGCTATAAAAAGATTCACAGATGGTTTGAGAAATCGTCAGCTAAGTGTGATTTTGACAGCTAGGAACTATACCCAGCTCAAGGACGTTATTCGCGCAGCCCAAGATGAGGAACTGTCAACTACACATCGAGAGGGCGAAGGAACGATGTACTTCGGTCGACGTGGGAGTCACGGTAGGTACAATCACGCACGTAATTACTCTGGTCGAGGTCGTGGTGGCGGTTTCAACCAGCGTGCACCACCTAACCATGGCGGACCGAGATGCCGATCGCAACCCCCTTTCCAACATCAAGTTTATGCTAACCAGTGCAGGGAAAACCGAGGCGCTCCGCGTAGTCGAGGTTTCGGTACCCCGGGCAACCACAATACCAACTGGAACAGAGGTAGGTCAAATTATTCAAGGCGTAATAATTATAATAGGATATATACAATGAATCCGGAAATGCCTTCAACTTTTCCACAAAACGGTGACAATCGCGATATTAACACGTTTTTTCGATCATCATAGAAATTGTATCTTTGCATGTAACAACAACAATTATGTAGAATTAGCAGTAGGTAACAACAATTATAGATGGATGATAGATTCCGGCGCATCGCTATGTGCCGTGAAATACGATCTAGTACGACACTTGAACATTCCGATCAACAATCATCGATTACTCATTAGAGGTATCGGTGGACAGCAAGAAACATTAGGATTTGTTTCTCTAAACATAACTGTAAATGGAACAGAATTGAGTCACGAGTTCTATGTTTTAGAGAACTTAGATTGTTTGTGTGATGGAATTCTAGGCGAAGATTTCCTTCTGAAATATAAATCGGTAATCGATTACGAATTGCTCACAATAACATTTTCAGATCAAAATGAATACTTAACTGTACCTTTACACTTAGGGCAAAACAGTATTAGAAATAACTTAATCATACCAGAAAGATGCGAAAAAATATTTTATTTAGAGTCAGATGCGAAACAAGATTGTATGATAGTACCGAAAGAATTGTGCAAAGGTGTATTTTTGGCAGGATGTGTTACGAAACCTTCGAATGGTAAAATACCCGTTCAAATATTAAATACCCGAAATAGCGAGGTACGTCTTAATTATTTCAAACCGGAAGTTGAATACTTGCAAGGTTACAACATTTGTGCATTTAATGAAAATGGAAATACTTCAAAAAGGGTACGAGATTTACTTTCAATTTTAAATTTAAAACATTTAGATAGCATAGAAAGAGAGTCAATCCAAAATATATGTGTAAAATATAATGACGTATTTTATCTTCCTGACGATTCCTTATCGGTATCAAATATTTGTGAAACAGAAATTAAATTAAAGCCAGATGCCACTCCCGTTTACATAAAACCGTACCGTATGCCACATAGCTTAAAAAATGAAATGGAATCTCAACTTCAAAAATTATTAAATGACAAAATAATAGAACCAGCTTGTAGTGACTGGTCTAGTCCCATATTACTTGTGCCTAAAAAGAGCGAAGATACCAACAAAAAGTGGCGATTAGTCATCGATTTTCGGAAGTTAAATGAAAGGGTTTTGGATGATAAATTTCCACTGCCGAATATAACCGATATTTTGGATTCCCTCTCTGGAGCAGTATATTTTAGTCACCTAGATTTGAATTCTGGTTATTATCAATTAAATCTGAAAGAGGAATGTAGAAAATATACAGCTTTTACTGCACCATCAGGACAATATCAGATGACGAGACTGCCGATGGGTCTCAAAACTTCACCTAGTAGTTTCTCGAGAGCTATGACTTTAGCAATGGCGGGACTTAATTACGAGAAATGCTTTGTTTACTTAGATGATTTGATTTGTTTTGGAAGAAACCTTGAAATTCATAATAAAAATTTAATGACTATTTTGGAACGACTTAGAAAAGTCAAGCTAAAGCTAAATCCCCAAAAATGCCAGTTTTTAAAGAAAGAGATATTATATTTAGGGCATGTCGTATCAGAGAAAGGAATATCACCAGATCCGGAAAAAATATCAGTTCTTCAAAATTACCCCACACCAACTTCCTGTGATGAAGTTAAACGCTTTGTAGCTTTCAGTAATTACTACAGAAAGTTCATTCCAAATTTTGCCACATTAACTATACCTTTAAATAAACTTACCCGAAAAAACCAACCCTTTGAATGGACACATGAGTGTGAACAGTCATTTCAGGAACTTAAGAAATCATTAAGTACCCCACCAATATTAGAATACCCAGATTTCTCAGAAACAAATCAATTTGTACTTTCTACTGATGCATCCGGTATAGCTATTGGATCTGTGCTGTGCAACAGCAACATGAAACCCGTAGCTTACGCGAGTAGGCCGCTTAATAAGGCAGAGCTTAACTATCCTACTATTCAAAAAGAGCTAGTTGCTATAGTCTGGGCTATCAAATACTTCAGGCCTTACCTTTACGGAAAACATTTTACAATATTAACAGATCACAAACCATTAATTTATTTATTTGGCATGAAGGACCCATCGAGCAGATTGTTAAAGTTCAGATTAGTGTTAGAAGAATATAGTTTTGATATTAAGTACATAAAAGGACAGGACAACGTCATCGCGGATGCTTTATCTAGAATAGTGTTAACATCGAATGAACTAAAAAGCATGAATGAACAGATGATTTGTGTGATGACCCGAGCGCAACGCAAAAGGATGGAAGAGATGGAAAGATCGGAAAGTAAAAATGTTACAGATAGTCCACTAGTTCCTAATAAACCTACTAACGACAGGTGTGTACAGCCTAGGGTTGTAGAGTTATTAAGAAAACCGTGTGATAGTATAGAAATGTTATGGGAAAAAGCGAGTAAGATAGATAAACTAGCCAGAGACGGTAGATTAGATGACATAAAAGAGTGTTTTTCATATAATGCCAAAGATAAAATTCTATACATAAATCTCAATTTTAGGGCACAATTATCGCGAGCCGAATTTGTGACAAAGTTGAGCAATTTTTGTGAGAAAAATTGTATTGATAGAGTATGCATACTAATAAATGAAGAAAATAAATCTACATTGAAAGAAATGTGTGATGAAATAAAAAATAGAGAACAATGGACCGGTCCACGAATTTGTATCTTACGAGGAAAAAAGAAAATAATAGATGATAGTGAGAAAATTATAATACTAAATGACTTTCATTTACTGCCCACTAGTGGACACGCTGGTGTGAGCAGAATGTTAAATAACATCAAAAGGAAATACTATTGGCCAGGAATAGAAAATGACGTTGCCAAGTATGTTCAAAAGTGCACGAAGTGTCAAAAGATGAAACACTCTAGACATGTTCGTGAACCCATGTCAATAACAACAACTGCATCATATGCTTTTGATAAGATATTCTTAGATCTTGTTGGGCCTTTACCAAAAGACTATGATGGCAATTGCTACGTGTTGACATTGCAATGTGATTTAAGTAAGTATATTGAGGCTTATCCTCTACAAAATAAGGAAACTCTTACTGTAGCAAAAGCTTTAATTAATAACTTTATTTTGAGATTTGGAATCCCAAAAGTTTTGGCGAGTGATCGTGGAACAGAGTTTATATCAGCGACAATGGAACAAGTATGTAAACTTTTAGATATAGAAAAAATTTCTTCAACCCCTTATCATCACCAATCAATAGGATCACTAGAGAATATGCATAAACACATGGGAGCATTCTTACGAATACATTGCGAAAATAGACCTGACTCATGGAGTCACTGGATACCATACTGGACATTCAGTTTCAATAATACAGTTCATAGCAGTACGAAATACACTCCTTACGAATTGGTTTTTGGCAGAAATTGTAACATACCAAGTAGAATCACAAACGAAATAGAACCCTTGTATAACTCAGATAATTACGCACTAGAATTAAAATATCGTTTACAGAATGCTTTTCAAGATGCTAGAAATAATTTAATTTCTAGTAAGGAGAAAAGAAAATTAGAATATGATAAATACACAAACCCTGTGACTTACAAAGAAAATGACTGTATCTTACTAAAGTCAGAAAATGTTTCAAAATTGCAACCATTGTATGAAGGACCGTTTATTGTTATAGAGGACTTGGGACCAAATGTCAAAATTATTAGAAACAATAAAATAACTGTAGTTCATAAGAATAATACTAAACTATATATTGAGTAACATAAGTATTAAAACAAAAATGTGTGTAAGCAACATTTTTATTTTTTATCACCCCGAAGGTGAAGTAGTGTACGTACGCGTCTAGATATAAATACTTATATTATATACCTATGTACTCTTTTATTATGCCTGGTCGATCACCAGTGCACAAATATACTCGTCGTCCTAGAAGCTAGACGTTTCATTGATATCTCCCGAACCTACTTATCTCAAAATAATAACAGCACTAGTCTAGGTCAGTACTACACTTCAATTCCAACGAATTTCGATTTGGCATACATTTCTGGTTATCTTCAGTTCATTAAAATGATTACACCCATGAAATAACAAGCAATGTATATCGAATCTCGCTGCGCTGCGTTGGCAACTTCAGTTGAACTTTAAACTGTCAAAGTAGTGCTGCGATGCAACGATAATTTTTTTGAGTGATTTAATATAAAAATATTATTTCCGTAATTTTCACAATCGCCACTACGGCTTAAATTTTTTGTCAATAGTCTCTTTACAAGGGTCCCTTTTACATCCTCTCGGGCTTACTTGTTATTCTGTAACACGCGGTATATCGTGTAGTATAAAGCAGTGCAGGTCACCTGGTTGGAGGCGCGGAACTCCTCCACCGTCTTCTGCGCGAGCAGGCTGCTGACGAGCTGCACGACGCCCGCCGGCGAGATGAAGTTGGTCTCCACGTTGACCACACGCAGCGCGGTGTTGTGTGCGAGCGCGTCCGCCAGCCGCGCGGCCGTGCGGTCCGTGAGGCCCACGTTCACGAGCGACAGCACTTCCAAGTTGGTGTTCGTTTTAAGCGCCTCGAATAGCCGCTCGAACTTCTCGTCGCTTATGTTCTGGAATGTAAGAATGGGACGTGAATTGAGCTCGTTTTGAGCCCTAAGTGAGTATTGGTATTAAGTCCCAATACTATCCTACATTGAATAAAGTTAAACGAGCGACAGCACTTCTAAGTTGGCGTTGGTCTTTAGCGCCTCGAATAGCCGCTCGAACTTCTCGTCGCTTATGTTCTGGAATGGAAGAGTGGGACATTGAGGTCGTTTTGAGCCTAAAGTGACCAAGGGATCGTCGTATTGGTAATAAGTGATAATACTATCCCTAGATTGAATAAAGTCAATTACATTTCATTTTCATTTGGTCAGTCAAGATGACTCAATGATGTGACTAAGGCGTCGGTAGCTCAGTTGGTAGAGACCTATAGTCTGTTACCGACGGCGTTCATGCCCATACCAGACCCATTATGGGAGCAAATGAAAGTGCTTTGGATTGATAAGGGTGACTTTCATTTCGTATTGATCCCGTTTTTGTATTGTCACATCGCTGGCCACT
This sequence comes from Tuta absoluta, assembly GCA_027580185.1. NCBI lineage: Eukaryota > Metazoa > Arthropoda > Insecta > Lepidoptera > Gelechiidae > Tuta > Tuta absoluta. Next base: position 7,324,409 of record JAQAHW010000004.1, read on the forward strand.
GCCGCGGCACGCTTGCTCGGTTCATGCGTTATGTTGCTTAAAAACAATCTAGTAAGTTGTTCTACTTCATCTGACATTCAAACTCTAAAATGGTGGCCCGAAAGAGAGAAGGCCATGCCTTGCAATGGGACATATAACAGGCTAAATAAAAAATGTGTTTCTGACCTTAATGTTATTCCAGTTGAGATCATTGAGTTTCTCGTCGTTGTTCTTGACGCGCGTCACCGTGTCCTCGGGGTCCGTGTCGTTGGGAGGGTCCATGGGGAATATCTGCAAAACGACAACGTCATTCTTATTATAAAAGAGAAAAAATGTAGTAAGAAAAATAATGAATAATTATTATCTATAACAACCGTAAGAGGTTGTAGCTACCTCTGGGAGCAACTACAAGAAGCTCACTCAAGTGGTTCATAAGCAAGAAAGACGCAGCAGAAGTTCTCAACATATCCGCAAGACGGCGCCACGTGACAGATTGGCAGAGAACAATGTGCCTGAAACGCGGTATCAGTGTTCACCGCGCACAGCATACATACAACTTCTAATTCTATCCAGGCGTCTAGTCTGTCTCCTGGCCACAACACCCGGCCACGCAGGGTAGCTAGCCTTTTCCCGAAACCACCTGCATTCTGCCTATTGGCATTACTCCTGTTACCCGCCATAAGGTCTACTTCATAGACTAAGATTTTGGGTTGACTATATCAGCATTCAACTGCTACCCGCAACCCTTACACATACATACATACACATATCACGTCTATAATTCCTTGCGGGATAGGCAGAGCGTAAACGGCCGCAAAAAACAGACATTTACGCCACGTCTGACAAATATTTGAGGGTTATTCGGAAAATTGTGTATCGCCATAGTGACAGGTTTTCAGCCCATCGCCTAAAATTGCAATACACAGGCACACACCCTCGAGTCCCTTTGTTGCCTCTTACGACTCCTACGGGAAAGAAAAGGGGAGATGCTATTCTAAGCCGGCATCACACGGCAACCCTTACAATGTCAAAATTATGAAACTTCATAATCTATTCTAATCCACACTAATATTTTAATTGCAAAAGTAACTCCGTCTGCTACGCAATCGCACTTAAACCACTGAATCGATTTTTATGAAATTTGACACAAACAAAGAGAAGATGGGAAAATAGCCAAATCGCGTTACCTTGGGTTTGGAGGCTTTGGTGATGCCGTCCCACCCGAGGCCGACGGGCTGGCCTTTGTTGAGTAGCGACGCGTGGTACTGGTCCTGGTTCATCATTGAGTGGAAACCGAGAATGGCTGGAAGAGAAAACAACTCGTATAAGAAAAAGATATCGTTAAATAGGTTAAAACAACCAGCAAAGTATGAGCCTAAATTATATAAGCCCGAAACCGTGTTTCTTGCTAACCAAACCAAAAGCACCTAAAGTTTTAGCACTCAAACATTTTTGTGCGATAATGTATACAAAAATACAGTTCCATTGAAATCTCGGCCCCTATAGTGAGCATCTGATTTACATGTTTTTAAAATGCATAAAGAACTGGTGAAATCTCTGCTCATCCTTGACAGGATTCATTCACATCTCACTCGGCTGATTCGCGCAGAATTTGCAAATCACAGCGCAATTTGGCAGAGCACCCGACACTCTTTTAATTTTAGTGCTGTAAGACAAAGTTTAATTCGCAGCGGGAATTTAGCATTTTGATCCCAGCCATTTGGCAGCAAAACAACTTGTAATCATAAAGACTGAATAAGCTCGAAAAAAATATGAATTTTCGTTAAAACCCTGGAGTTTTTCATCTGGAAGTTTTTAAAATAAGATGTTGATAAGAATGTTGTGCATAATAGTATAGCAATGTGACCAGTACGTTTTCCCTGGATGAGTGCCAGCTTTATAAATTCTTTATGTTATTGCTTGTGGCTGTAGTTTTTCCCATTAAACATCACAAATCGTTCCTCGACTTCATTTTCCTTGTTTAATTAGCTCACGTCTAAGTAACCTAGTTTTTGAAAGTCTAGAGTTTTATTTTAAAATACAGCGCGGATGGCAAAAGTTTCAACGTTTCAGATGTCCTCATTTCACTCACCGAAAAAATATAACACGAAATGTTTATATTTGTTTTTCAACTAATAGTCCCTAATGGTTTGTTGTCAAACGATTTCTATACTTATTTTACTACACAAGTGTCAAGCAGGTGCCAAGATAGTCATTTGAAAAATCCTTGACCCAGAGAAAGCTATAAAATAATGGCATATTGTAACAATGCACCACATTTTTTACAAGGCACACAATTTTTAAACTGCTTTTTTTTGTTCTTAATGCCTTACTTTTTCACTGCGTTAGAGAGTTAAGACGATGACGGCTCAGATCCGGAAAACCGATAAACGATAAACAGATATTTTAAAAAGTAATCATTCAATCATCTCATTTAATGAGGAAGAAGAAGACACAAAATAAAATATGATTGATGGATAACAATCTAATCGTCCAGATTTTTTGTCTAAAAAACGGGTCAAAAACACAAAATTGAGGCTTACTTTGCGTTTTTTGCCTATTGAGGCAATTTCAATAAATCCCGTTTCGGGACCCATAGTTTTATAGCATAAATCATGAAGTATTAAAAAATTATATATTGTCTCATACTTTGGAGATTTCAAGAAATGGGATACAAAATTCAGAACACTATTCAACCTGGCGCGGTTGTTTTCTAACCCATTTCCCGGGCAGGGAAGTTACGCTCAATTTATATGCAATTAATAATTCGTAAGAGCATTGCTCTCATAAGAACTGTGGAGGGTTAATGAAATGTCAATACAAAAGGCGTACTACAAGTGAAACGAGCTACGTTTTAAAACAATATTTTGTATGAAAAATTGACTTTGCGTAGACTTTATTTTTCCCAGTTAATTAAATTTTATCTTGCATATTTAGAAATATGATGAATGAGAACTATTTTACTTTTGGACACTTATTTTAAATATCCAAGTCTCGTATTATATTAATTACCCAGGACACGACCCTATTAGTAGGTTAAGTCAAAAAATAAACCCCGTAGAAACCTCCTAGAAACCGCAAGACATTTAACGGCTCTAGCGGGGTTTGTGCGTACGGTTACGCTACGAGCCAATATTAGCTTTATTTCGTGAAAAACGGCTCCTAAGTCAATGTTGATTTGTTCCTCCGCATGTTGGATATAGATCTCGCTTGAACTATATGCTGATACAAGCATAATAAATTCAAATGTTTTACAACACGACTGCTTTTGGAGATAAAGCCTAGTCTATGACACTCTGGATAATGTAAGGATTCTTCAAATACAATCCCCATTCGAATCTATTTAGTGGTTAACGAGTTGCAGCACTTCAAATAAATGCACATATATACATACATACATGAACTCGTAAACATATTACACTCCTTTTTTTGTTGGGCAGTTGTGTAATAAAGCAGTAGACACACGCTTACCGGCCAAGTCGATGATTTCTTCCTGCGAGGCGGTGTTGAGCGCCGCGTCGTATTCCTCTCCTAAGTCGATGTTGATTTGTTCCTCCGCGTCTTGCATCATTTTGGGGGGAGGGGGCGGGATCCACTGGAAATGAATAAGGAATTCGGTTAAATATGTGCGAGTATTTGCTAAATCAATGATTAGCTCGCGATAACGACGAATAATTCAGTCGTTTGGTGGTTCAATTGATCTTATTGGCTGGCAAGAGTAAATGGCACCAGCGTCTTATCAGTGAAATCATCAGGTATACAGCTAGACATGGGCCTCTCTCTTTTGGAAGGGTTATATTGTTACTAACCTAGGAAGAAGCTTGGTAGATAGGCAAGCGCAGTGCAAGCTGTCGCATTCACAGTAAACATGTCCGCCTTGTTTAAAGTTTTTAAAGTTTAAACTTTAATACGTGGTCGCTTTCTACGACGCCCATTGGTGAAGCTATTCTACACCGGCGCAATATGAAGTAATTATATTTGAAAACTTGCAAAATTTTCAAGCGGGGGCAGGATTTGAACCTGCGACTTTCGCCATCACTAGTGGTGACGCCGCTTCCATCTGGGCTACCGCGGCTCGTTCAATGCCCACCAATTTTGAAGTAATTATTTTGTACTAGATTTCCGCTCAGCGGTTTCACCCGCTGCCACTCGTTTTCCTGCGGTAAAAAGTGGCCTAAGTGTTATTCCAGGTTATACTCTACCTGTGTTCTAAATTTCATCCAAGTTGGTCAAGCCGTTTGAGCGTGAAGAGGTAACAAACATACATACACACACAAACCCTCAGATTTATAAAAATATTAGTATGTATTGTAGTACCTTCTTCCCCCGGACGACCCCCGCGACGTAAGGTTTGACCTCGGGCCGGTCTGGGGTCTCCATGGCTTGTTTGTTTATGTGTTCTATTAGCTTCCGACGGTTCAGGGGGCCTGTGGGGTCCTTTTCACATTCGTAGTTGTTCCTTTGGCAAGGGGGTAGGAAGTTGTCCTGAAATTGAGAATGTGATTTATTAAACAATGCTGTAATAATAGATTTGCTACAATTCTTAAAGAACCTAAATATTATGGCGCAGCGGATATTTCGTATCGTCCAGTATATTTTGTTATTATCAATATCTATTTTCACATCAAACAATATTTATAATGTAGCTAAGCACTATTAATTATTTAGTTGCCACATTCTATACCCTATTGTTGATATTATTGGTGTAGGAAATGCAAGACAAATAAAAATTTAAGGGTTGCAATTTTTTGTGATCTTTTAAAAATCTTCATTCGTACTCTCTTGTTGTAGGTAATATTTGCACTATCCCGCTTCCATTTTCGGTTGCCTGCCTGGTAGAGAATGCCTAGCATTAAGGCCGACTTGTTGTACTGTTTCTCTTTATTGTGCAATAAAGAATTTTGTTATGTTATGTTATTATTGCTACTGTCAGAATAAAATCAAAATTATCATGAGTTTCCTGCACCTACTGCATCTAGGTACAGTAGTAGATACCTATACATTATATGTTTACATTGATAAATCATCCATCATTCATAATCTTCAATCATTTACAGGTTTTACAAGTGTTTATTGTTAGACTCTATCAAGATATTTATCTACATTACTGTTAAATGTATAAGCTGCTAAACCAAGTTTTTTTGTTTTGCCATACCTTTTTGCAAACCATCTTGCCTTAATGCCAGACAAAAGAAATACTTACACAGGAACTTTACTAAGTAGTAGTATAATATTGCAGATGATATTGAAGGGCAATTTTTAATTGAAATATAATTTGCCTGTTTACTTCGAATTTTTGAGTTCCATTTTTATTTGAGTTTATTCATACATACGCTATACGGTTTGTGGTTTGTTGTATTGATAATATATTATAAATTTAATAAACTTCAGAACTGTAATATTTAATTAGTAACAGTCAGTGTAAAATGGTTACTCAAGGGTACATTTAGAATAGTTCAATTAAGATTCCTCATGTGTAAGGTATTAAACAATTGGAAAAGTTACCAATTAAATTATTTTATAACTTAAGGTTAGGGTTGAGTAAACTTTTCTGGAATTAGATGAATTTCATCTTAAACAGCATTATCTGTATAAATCCAATAGTTAATTGTTTAAATATGAGGTTTAGTTATTACAGTTACATTGATACTTTACATGTTAAAATATTTTGAAAATGTTTGTGTTGAGGGGTTTTAAATTGCTATTTTAGAACAAAAATATGAATTTACTCTAGTTAATTGTAGTTTTACTCATCATGAACAGTCTATAAGGAAGTAGAACTATTCACTTGCTATCAGTGGTTTAGGTACAGTAACTATGCAAATCAACCACTACACAAAGAGTTTGGGCACCGGAGCATGACTCATATTGCTCAGCAATACAAGTTCTGGAGGTAACAGACCTTATATTGTTGCTGCAATTATGCCAAACATGTATCTTGTTATTTGAGAACTGGGCTAGGGAAATGCAATAATGTACAGAGAAGGTACAACAATATTTTTACGCACCAATGTGATCAGTTACAATAAATTTATGAGGCATAGATACTCTTACAATGTTAACTGTAAATTCTGGAGATAACAGGAATACTAAGGCATTTTCCTCCATGAATATTCATAGCAAAAAATTAAACTGATTGGTTACATATTGAAGATTAAAAAATTACAACTTTACACAAAGTCACACTAAGCATTCAAGGTAAACATTAATGCATTGTTAGAAAAGAGCATGAGAAGCATTGACAAAAAGGCAAGTCTTTGTTGTAGTGGGTATAGTGAGCTCCACAATTGCTTCCAATTGCTGTGGCTTTGGTAGTGGCCTTGAGCACCAATACACTTGTATTATGAGATGATATTACTCATTTTATTTTAGGTTCAAATAGCATTGTGAAACAAGCATAGTTCATGCTGCCAGTTACACACTTATAGATTCAGCCATGCACGTTGAAAAGGGATATAGCAGATATAGCCCATTAGAACTAATTTAACATTCAAATCATAAGTTCTTGAAAAAAAAATGATTTTTGAACTAATGTAAATAATAGGGTGTAAGGGACAACCCTCTGAATTCTTAAGTACATACAGACCATGAAACTAAATAACAAACTGATCAACTTTCTGGAAATGGTCAACCTGCGTGATAAAACAGCATTGGTTCATTTTAGTGAAGCAATTTTGATTGTAGCTTTATGTTCATACTAGATTTCCGCCCAGCAGTTTCACCCGCTGCCACTCATTTCCAGGTAACAAACAGACATACACACACAACTCTCGGATTTAAAATATTAGTATGTATAAAGGTAGAACCTTAATTTTATAAATCATGTATAAAACATTACTTTGGTCATTAATTCAGTGAAGGAAAAGATAACAAATTTAATCTTTTTTTATCTAATTAGAGCACTTTTCTTCTTTGGTACTGAAATAAAGGCCATTGTCTTGATAATAGAGAATGAGTCACACTCAAAATAAGACTTTTTTAAACTTTAATTTGCAATCCTAGTAGGAGTCATTCTGGGTAGAGTCCATTATATTGTTTTGACAATAATAATAAGTATGACAGAATTAGATCTGTAATTTGGGCAAATATTTATTTGGCTTTATTCACAAAGGCAGACTTAACCCCAAAGGCGTTATCTCCCAGTCTATCTTTGGGCAATATTCTTGGGAACATAACTATCCCACCTTTAATTTAAATCAATAATTACTACTTACATCAGGGTCAACCTCCTTGGCGAGCATGGTGAGCTCCTCCTGCGTGAGCTTGGACAGGAGCTCGTCCACGTCCACCTCATCGTACTCCGATATGTCGCGTCCGAACAGCTTGGCCGGCGTCGTCATCGTCGTCGTTTTCGTACTCGACGATTTCTGCAACCACCAGTATCACAGGTTAAACCCAACCTCACTAAAACTTACTTGAGATTCAGCTTTACACTAGCTTCACGAAAATTTTATAAACAAATAAAGGAACGCGAATTATCACAGGTACATGAGGAAAGATAACAGAGAGCGTGATAAAACAACGATTTGTACTAAGCAATTTTTTGTTCACCACACCCACAGTTTTATTAGATCTTATTACACTAAACACAATTTTCAACAGGTGTAATTGGTCTGCAATGAAATCGAGTTACTTCTGGTTGATTTTACATCAATAATAATAGTTTCTTACACGGAAATTCACGAAAAATCAATGCAACAAACAATTTCTGCAACAAATGTCACGAGCGCACTTTACCGATGACAAATACGGACTAAAAAAATTACGTATGACAGAAGAGCGAGACGGAGGTCCAATTTCACCAAGTGCAAAAGGGATAGCAAGACTAGAGAGGGGTCAAGAAAGAAGAAATACCGGTTTCTTATCAAAGTTTTTTCGGATTTCTCGAAATACAAATGAATACAGTTTGAGTTTAGCGATAACTTGTTTGTTTACCTTTAGGTATTCGTGTATTAATTTACCTGTTGTCCAAAGTAGGTCTCAGATCAAGGGCATTTCAGAACCCTACGGACGACCGAATGTGCACCTTCGATGATTACTGTTTTTTTTTTATTAAAATTCCTATGAAAAAACGTCTTGAGTTAACGGCATGGGTTAACGGCAAAACCTCAAACCATCGCGCAGCTGTGGTACCTAGGCAGGCATACATTATTTGCCTATGCTATGGGACTCATGGGCATATATGGGAGATGGCACCAAAGTGCGAGGCGAGGTCATCAAATCACATTTGACTTGCCACGACAAAACGCCCTTTAACGGGCCGATTACGCAATGAGTTTGTCACGCGCGCGCGCCTATACCTACCTATACAGGGTGTTAGAGAAATAAATGAAATTATGTACCTAGGTAGGTACCTATAGGTGGGCGCGGAAATAACGTAAAAAAGCCTATCTCCTCTAGGATTACTTCAGCCCTTAAAACTGAATAGAACAATAAACTTACATTAGTTATTTCTATTCTAAGCAGGTACCGACCTACCACCAAAATTACCTCGAATTGATTGTTGTTAAGTAGGTAGAATTTTTCAATAAATAGGTGGTTACATTATTACCTACTTACCAATAATTTCTTAGTGATGTTTCCAGAATGCTACTAATATTACTTCGTTTATGCGCTGAGCAGTTAACGTAATACTACGAGTCTGACGCTACCTATTTAAAACCCTGTATTGAACCTACGACCTTTGCTGCACTCAAGCGTCAATGACTCCTTTCAAAATGTCTCGAAGGGGGCGATTGTTGAAGTTTATCGCACTTTATAATCTATCTGGTAAGTGAATATGCCAAGTTGCAGGGTCACATTTTGAAGGCACCCAGACCTACCTTCACTCAGTCATTGTAGAGGTTGTAGCTGACTTCATAGACTACGTTGGACCAAGGAATCCCAAGCCCCTCTTAGGACTTGCGATAGTAATAGACTTGTTCAGTGAGTTAGGTACATGTACTTGTATATATAAACCTAATATTCTCAACTAGCAAATCTGCTAAAAATGTTTTAGGTGTGATGTCATTCCCCCATTTCTTTCCCGCGGGTGTCTTATGAGGCGACTAGGGGACTCGAGGGTTTTATGTGTATAACATTGTCACTATAGTGATTCACTATAGTCACGATTTTGTCGAACGGCCCTCAAATATTTGTAATACGTGGCGATAGCGACCGTATTTTAGGACCGTTAACGCTCTGCCTACCCCACAAGGTCTAAAGGCGTGATAGTGTGTGTTTATTTTAGGTGCCGGCCTTATTGCTAACTCTTGAGAATGATGTGCTCTTATCATTCCTGTGACTTTGAGCCTTTGAGGTTGGTTCCATTCCAACCTAATAATGGAGTCCGTCTATCCCTTTGTATTGAGTACTTCACTCTAAAATATGCCTTTTAGTTAATCTTATCTTAGGTCGCTAGCCAAGAAATATAAGTAAGCAGAAAGAATGCAGCCTTAGCTGTGGAAAAAACAAGAGTAGGTAGGTACCACAAAATACAACGCCTGTAGCCTTTTTTTGTATCTATGTTCTATTTCGATACGAGACACCGAGTAGGTACCTACTGCAACCTATTGCACAATTCGTGCTTGGATACCAATACATAATAACAAAAGTGATAGTGTGTTTGGTTGTTGTATGAAATATTATGACTAAAGGCCTCACCAGTCACGCGAACGTTTGTAGGTACCTACCTACTTTAACCATTTGCTATAGGTAGGTTGTGTTTGAGCACAGCACGACGCAACCATAGCAATTGCAATTGGTAGGTACCTAAAGGTTTAGTAATAGTTCTTATTATGACATAAAATAATAAAATGTGGTGCCAGCGTAGAATAGCACCACCCCATTTCTACCTGTGGGTGCACTAAAAGGCGACTAAGGTTTATAATCCAGGGCCGGCCGCAGCGTTCCTGCGACACCTTGTACTGCGCTCGAAATATCGCCTGCAAAGCGTGATGAGTATGGCAAAACCCCCCAATAGGCCCTTGGGGGAGGCCCATGTTCAGCTGTGGACTCCTGTGGCGCTGTTGATGTTGTCGATACTACTCTCTGCTTACTCTAAACCTACCTAACAAGTAAGTACCTATGTCTTGTAGAATTTGTAGAGTCCGTTTTGGAGAAACCAACACTAGACCCACAGGGATTCAAACCTGGATCGTTTATACAGAAGCACGCAGAAAAACAGATAGTACCTCAGTATGTATAACTTGCTATTTGAATCGTTTAAGAACAAAAGCTCTATAAATCAAAGGTTTCGTGTTCGAGAACAGTGAAAAGCTAACAATTAACACCATTGTTTCAAATCTGGGAGAAAGTGAAACCTCAAGACTTGTGAAACGTTGTTAATTGTGAAATTGATTCAATAGTTATACCTACCTACCTTTTCGTGTAGTTATTCGCTTTTATTAGACTAGAAAATTAAAGTAGAGCAATCTAATTGGTTTATCGGCTTAAGTAGCTGCTTAACTTATGATCATGGAAGTAAAATGCTAATCCGTATTAGGGAAGCTACCAAGAAGCCAAATAAGTAAATGTGATGAGGTTATTTACTTTGATATCTCGACTGTACATTGACCAGTATCAATGTGCAAAAAATATATTAAGAGATTATAAGAAAATTAGTTAGCTAAAAGCGGGACAACAGATTTTAACGACAGAATCCGTAATCCTGAATAATCAACAGCCCAAAATTTCTACCGCTTATTTACTCTACCTACAAACTAAACCAGAGAATTCCCCTAATACTCCCATCCTTATTAAGCAGGTAAAAAATAATGCTTTCAAACCAGATCAGCTCGTTTGCATCCGAGTCATAACATCCCTTCGATACGTTGCAATGATCAGTCGATCAGTGATGGATCTCGCTAAAGTTGTTTGTGTCCGAGTCGGCGGCGACCACGCGGCTTGCCTGGCAGCCCGCCAACCCGCTATAATTGGTGGTCCCGGTCGCCACACCGACAAGCGGTATTCTCGGTGCGGCCACTGGCCTCCTCACGCTCGCCATTCCGCAAAAAATATATTATTGCAGCCTGCACTTGACCTAGTATTAGGGATACAGCTTTTGCGGGGGGTGAATGAACTCCTCTTCTTCTGTGTAGTACCGGTTCCGTGCACTTTGTCATAAAAGCACCAGCCAGTAACTTCTCATGGGTTTTGTATAGGTTGACTAGGGGTAGAGGCATAAACCTGGCATATGGGCAGCAACGTTTTCTAGTATACAGCTGGTAGGTAATTTCTACTACACGCTAAACAGCCCGTCTTTTTCTCTGCACGAAATGTCTTTCTACAAATTTTCCCTGGTTTTCCGCATGGACCTTGCCTATCCAGTCCAGCCCAAAACATGCTTGGAATCCAAGAATATAATAATATGGTATAAAAAAATCCTTTACATTTTATAAGAAGTTTTATTAAAGAAGTTTTTGGTTTTAACTAAGCCATAAAAAGTCAATGTCAATGTCACTGGCGCCACTGTAGAATTAAATGCAAAATCCTATAGAAATTCACAATACGAGCGTTAAAACAGATTGAAAACGCCACAAAACAAGAAATTCATTGATTGCGCGTTAGAAAATTAGAAATCAATTTAAATGGCTCTACCATATGGCCCACCGTTACCCGTATCTCCTCTTCTGCGCGGAATAAGGTGGGGTCTTTTCGTTGCCGGGTTTTTGTACGCCCAAGCCAAAGGTCAGTTGTACAAGGGCATGGCAAAGACGGACAGAGAAAACGCAGCGTTGAGGCGGGCGCAGTGGGAGAAAGAACAGGCCGTTATCAAGAAGATGAAGGAGCAGGATCCTTGGTCATGTGAGTATTCGATATTTAGGGCCAGACCTTGGGGTGGTATGGGATCTACCTCCTAGCGGTCCACCCCGGGCAACGGCAACACAGGCTTGTCTGTGGATAAGTCCAGCTGAACGATCCCACTAAGCGGTGGAAGGCTCCGTAAGGGGCCGCCTGGCTCGCGACCACCATCCCACCGAAGTCTGGCGCCAAGTAGCTTGCTGCGTTCCGTCAGTGTGTGGGAGTGCCAGTGCCATAACAGGCTTCTTCTGGGTGAGCTCGCTCCATCTTAGACTCTGTCTCTGTCTTATGACCTAGAATAGAGTCAAGAGCAAACCCATCATTAATAACAAAAAAAAAAACCTTACGAGTGAATAGCGAAACATGACACGAATTTACTGTTGTGTTTGTAACCTAACATAATCTTATAAAGGTTTGTTTATTTTCAGGAATAATAAAGTGAATTCAGCGTCCTCGTTTTGTAAGTCCTCTCTTTATTTGACTACCTGTTGTAGACTTTGATTGGGACTTGGGACAAATTGGCTTAGGAATGTACCCGCATTTATATTCACGTGAAAGTAAAATAAATTAATTGCTAGAATAAAATTTGTTGTGAAGTAACCGACATTCTCAGCTTTATTCACCTACAACTAAAAACCCAATAACTAATATTTGCTAGATACGTAAGGTTCTGAATTTTAATCGAGAAAATAACTTTCTTCCACATGTTCAGGAAATGAATTTTATTGTTTTTATCGGTTTGATTATGCACAAGCAATTTTCACGTTTTTTGATACGTGCCATGGACTACGTAACGGATCTGTTCGCTGGACCAACAAATTGAATATTTTTTACTAGAAATAGGTGTTGCCATTTAATATGCAATATGCACTGATTTTAAAATGTATGTTGAAACTGAGTTTTCTTAGTTATTTAGTTTCTTATAAACAAGTAACAGTAAAACTTTGTTTGTTGAAACCATCATGTAAGATTATGCGGATTAAAATGATTTGAATGTCTTGAAGCTACTCAATAGTTAACTAATAAATAATTCAAAATGTCAGGAAAGTGCTTACTGAGGAAATAAATCAGACAATGATTGATCGCACGAGAACGCATTTGATTTGACTTCATATTTCCTCTCCCGTAACGTACGTAACGCATAATACAAAATACAAAAATTGTCTATCTTTCTTGAAATCTCCAAATTATGAGTCGATATTTGCCTTAGAAATACTTCAAGATATATGCTATAAAACTACGGGGCTTTAAACACGATTTTCTGAAATTGCCTCTATTATTTGTTTTTGGTCCGTTTTTTTTTACTTCTTAAAATCTATTTTGTGAGTGCTACACCGAGAATCAAACCTACACTACCACTGCACCACATCGACCGTTAGTTTTGGGTCTCTACATCACACGTAATATCACTACATAAGCACCGGTTCCACGACGTATCTCTTGAAAGTAGCTTAGCTGGTTTTTTCTTATTAGAAATTCATTATCAGACCATAGAAGAAGTAAAAGTGTAGGTGTGACAACTGGTATGGTACTGTGCGTCTCTACCATTGATCAAATAATGAGTTATTTACCATGAGTTTGGTGAAAATGTCTTAAAAATTATGCCTTCTTACCTCACAACTCTAACAATTATAGTAATAAACCAAGTACCTAATCATTATTAACCAAGTAATCAAACCATGTATGAAACTAAACCGATTGCTTATGAATATTAAAAAGGCCGCCGATAAATTAAGAACCTCCGCAGATTTTGTTTTCGTCGGTTGAAAACAGTACCTAAGTAAAAGTAAGTAAAACACAAATACATCCATAACAGAAAAAAATAAACTAAGAATGCGCAATGGCGGCATTATCGTTGATAAACATTTTCTAGGAGTATAAATAAATAAATTGCCGTGTGATGCCGGCTTAGAATAGCATCACCCCATTTCTTACCCATGGGTGTTGTAAGAGGCGACTAAGGGACTCGAGGGTGTGTATTGCAATTTTAGCCAACGAGCTGACAACCTGTCACTATAGTGATACACGCAGTTATCTGATTGACCCTTAAACTTTTGTCAGACGTGGTGTTAATGTCATTTGAACGGCCGTTAACGCTCTGCCTACCCCGTAAGGGATATAGGCGTAATTTATGTATGTATGTATAAATAAACTGAACATGAAAAATCTTCCACAGCAGCAATTTTTCTCTATTAATTTATATCTTTCGTCGGCGTCCACGATTCTTTTGTACAAAAGTGTTGTCTTGTCATCAGTTTGTTCCCAAGCGTGTCGTGTCACCGTGTGGTGACTGGTGACTAACATGGGAATGGAATATTGGAATAACCCATCGCGTGTGACCCCACATCACACTACAATCACTACGGAAATATAAGGAAGTGTTAGCGTGGTATACGTAACATTCAACCTAAACATTCAACACACTAGTTTACGACTTTCTCCATAAATATTAACGTAATGCCAATTAGCATAAAAACTAGAACCTCAGGTGAGGTGGCAGCACTGTTGAGTGTTCCTAAAGTCCACCATATTGCATGTTTGCTGATAAACTTTTCGTGATATTTTGTTATAAAATGTACGCGACTTGGAGTGTAACCCGTCTTAAAGACGAGTTAAGAAAGAGAAAAGCGGCCATCACTGGTAAAAAGGCGGTTTTGATTGAAAGGTAATATATAAACAGCCATTGTTTTATTTTTGAGGTTAGGTTGGGTTTTTTGTATTTATTTATTATTTTGATGTTTATTCCTAGCTTTTAAAAAACAGTGTGATTCCAAACTGTGTTTCCAGTTTGACTGTGGATAGAATTTTTCTAGAAATACTAAATCAACGTAAATTGTGAGCAGTCTAAATTTTCAGCCTATTTTCAGATAATACTATAATTAAGCAAGTTTAATGAAATACTTCTTATGTAAATTTCAGAATTTATTTTTATTTTGCTTATTTCTATTATTTTGAATTTGTAGACTGGAGGCATATGACAGGAATAACCTTATAGGAGTTGAAGAAGAACTTGAAGATGAAACTCCTATCATTCCCACGCAGGACAAGTTCAGAGATGTCAATGCCAGTACCACTCTTCCATTGCTGTCTAAACTACATATTCAAGAGTTTGCTGAAAGGTAGATAACAATATCCATTTTTTATGATTCTCTTGTTTTAATATAAGTACCTAAAGGTATTCATCCTAAACATAATTGTTTTAGGTTTCAAGTACCACCCAAAGGAAGGCTTCTATATGAAAGCAGAAGCTTGGTGACTCTTCGTGTTGCTACGGAGGGAAATCATTTCTACTTTCATGCACAATGCAAAGCCCAAATGAAAAAACTACTGTACATAGTTATATTAAAAATGGAACATAGTGGTATGATTGAGGAGAGCCATTGTGAGTGTGCTGCTGGCAGTGGGCTCGAAGCACACTGTAAACACATATTTACAGTACTTCACGGGATAGAAGACCTGGTACGTACAAAAAGTATCATCATGTTTCAAGTCTGTACGGAAAAGCTGATGACATTTAAGCAGCCTCGAAAAGTATTCTATGATTCCCCGATGCAGTCACACAAATTACCCAGCAAGGGGAAAAAATCTGTTAATGTATTATATTCGCCATTAAAAGAGGTAGACATTATAGATGACTATGAAAGTTATGTAAAAAATCTAGCAATAGGATTGGCTTCAACAACAGGAAGCAAAATGCCCTATCTGCAGTTGATCAAGCCTGCAAACCCTTATGCTATGGAAGTGGATCATAGTTATACAGAAAAGAGTGCACAAGATTTGCTACTAGAAAATCTTTTACTGAAGAATATAACAGAGCAGCAAGCTAACGATGTGCAATACAACACAGTGTCACAAGATGCATCGAAGGATTGGCACATGCATCGAAGTATCAGAATCACAGCCAGTAATTTTTACTCAGTATGTCACAGCAAAGAAAGTACAAGGCCGGCAATAGCAACTAATATCTTGTATCCCAAGAAGTTTTCATCACGTTCCACAACACACGGAAAAGTAAATGAGGCAGTTGCTCTTAGAAAATATGAAGAACTGCTGAGTACAAAAATTGATAGATGTGGGTTGTGTATATCTGTAACACATCCATTTCTTGGAGCATCACCAGATGGAATGCTTCAAAAAGAAACAATAATTGAGGTGAAGTGTCCGTTTGTCAGTCGGTACTACACAATATTACCAAATACTGTGCCCTATTTGTATGAATGTGATGGTCAACTAGAACTGAAAAAATCTCATGCCTATTACAGTCAAATCCAGGGGCAGTTGTTTTGTACAAACCGCAAATATTGTAATCTTGTGGTATATACATTTGTTGATATGAAAATTATATATATTGAAAGAGATGAAGACTTCATAAGTGAAATGGTGAAAAAACTGACTTCTTTTTATGAAGAATATTTAAAACCTGCTATTTTGGACAAATATTTGTATAAAAATTATGATTCAACAATAAAACCAAAATAAATTATGTAAGTGTAAAATAGTTTTATTTCATAATACATTCTCTAAAGTTGCAGCACATTAGACAAACAAAAAATATTTTTGAAGCTAGGGGCACAAAACTGTGGTGTAACTCTTCTTTTAGGATTTTATATGTTTTTGTTAAGCCTATCAAACGTTCAATATGAACACGTTGACTAGCCAACTTTCTATCATGCAATAAAGTCACACCAGATATTTGTCCCTTCCCTTTCAAAAATGATGGAATGTTTATAGTAATATCTTTTGAAATGAACATATCTTGAATATTGTATCCTCTGTCTGCAAGAATGCTATCTCCAGGGTCACATTTTGTTAACAAGTCACTCCTTTCAACAGTTTGCCGGTCACTAATTGAGCCAGCATATGCTGGTGAACAATATGACAGCAAGCCTCCCGGAGTTGCTCCAACTAGCACCTTCAATGTATTACTATGTTTATAGCTGCTCCATGATGCTTGTTGAGATACAGGGTTCCCAGGTTTTTGCATCTTCATCTCAGTCCCATCAATAATAACTCTGGTTTTCTTATCATATTGCTTGAAACTGTCTGGCATGTAATATAGCACTAACTCTTTGTCAGGCCAAATATTTAATTTTCTCCACAATTGATCCATGTAGTTAATCCAAGTAATACATATGTTGGATACAGTTGTCGGACTGGTTTGAAAAAATTCTGCAAGTTCAAAATTGCATGTATAGCGTCTTAGCTTCATCATAACCATGAAAAATTGATCTTCATAGCTGACATTTTGGATATGACTTCCATAGTATCTAATTTTGTGAGCCATTGGACTTAATGTAGAAAATACAAAATAGAATTTCGCATATGTTTCAAAACCTGTATAGAAAGATATAACACTATCTTTGTCTTTATACTTCTGTATAGATCCATATATGTTTAGAAAATTTACTTGAGTACTCTTAGATGTAGGTAATGAAACGGATTTGATATTATGTATTGGCAGTTCATCAATGGGTGTAGTTGGTATTTCTATTTCATTGTGTAAAGGAATTTGCTCACTTCTTACAATATTATCACTTCTTTGCATCTGAATGCCACTAGGTCCAGCAATTTGTTCATCAGGATCAACAGTTTCAAAAGTGAGTTTCTTTGCTCTCCTCTTTAACAGTCGGGCTGACCGTTGTTCTGCCAATGGGTTGATTGTTTTAGCAGTGGTAAATGAAAATACAGAAGGCACTGCATCTTTCTTCAATTTTTTGAGTACTGGTTCGTCACCTAGAACAAAATATTAATATGTGAATAATCGGCAGGTTCACTGAAACCTTTAATTTCAATATCACTGTTCATGTAACTGAACAAAAAGAATAAAGCTTTCTATGAAATATGAATGGTACCTTACCTGTATATGCAGTTCTTTCAATATAATCTTCAGGCCTGAAATGAGCACCACATAACCTCGAAAATTTAGTCGAGCTCCAATTTTTTCTTCGGAGAGCTTTTTCCCAAAGTTTTCTTCTTTTCGGGTTTTTAGGGAATACGTGTATCCCCGTGTTCTTGCAGTCAAACGCGGCACAAATGGTCATAATAAACAAATATATACAAAACAAGATATTGTTTTGATCAATTACTATGGAGAATGACAGATACCTGTCAAAATTGAGGAACACTCAATAGTGGCGACACCTACAGTGAGAAATAGGCAGTTTTTTTGCTAATTTTCTCATCCATTGGGCTGAGCCACTATTGGATAAAAATGATGATTGGGCGGTCTTGGCTTTGGGTGATCGATCATGCTATTTTAGTCTAGTCGCAATTTGTTACTTATCATGTAAACATTTAACAAGGTATATCATATCTTTTATTCAGTAACAATAAAACAGAACTGATCGTTTTCTGCGCATACTAAGTACTTATTATATTTATACGAAATTTTATTACATGTTCTGTGAATAAAGTACAAAATAATTACATACATACATACATACATATATCACGCCTTTATCCCTTACGGGGTAGGCAGAGCGTTAACGGCCGCAAAAAACGGACATAAACGCCACGTCTGACAAACATTTGAGGGTCATTCGGAAAATTGTGTATCGCCATAGTGACAGGTTGTCAGCCTATTGCCTAAAAATGCAATACACACCCTCGAGTCCCATCGTCGCCTCTTACGACTCCCACGGGCAAGAAAGGGGGTGATGCTATTCTAAGCCGGCACACGGCAAACAAAATAATTACTGCATATATTTCATGGGAGTCCAAAACTGAAAACTAAAAATATTCGAAACCAAAAAGCTTTGGATCTACTCTACTATACAATCTATGTACTAGCCGATTATTTTACATCCTGGCTACGAGTAAAATAATCTGACCTGAATATAATTAAACTTGCAGGGCCTCAATCTACTTCCGTAGCAACATTTTCACCTTCTGTATGAGATGGAAGTGTGAATTATAAGTAGGTACAATTATAAAACGATGATATCATACAGCTACAGTAAAGAAACGCAATAAGGAACTCCATACTTGTAGATTTTGTGAGATGGAAGCAAGATAATTCGGCCATCATGCACCTACCTACTCGCAGCTTTCGTAGGCAGGAAATATTCAATGCAATTCAAAGTCCCTATGTAATGCTTTAGATTGAAATCTAGTCTATTTTATACCAACAATTAAAAATTTTGCTTTGCTGTGTATGAATTTATGCGGTGTATAGGTATATGCCATTAAAATATCAGAGATTAGTTTCAGATGCTTAGGAAGAGAAAAATGAATAGTACCTTCATGTTTATTTCTGACTGAAAAACGATATTCTTATTACGAGCTATCTGGCGTAGGGCTGTTGACTACTGCTTTGTGTTAATTGAACATACATACATCAGCCTATTGCAGTCTACTGCTGGACGTAGGCCTTCCCCAAGGTACGCCATGCGTGATTAAACATAATGGACAAACATCAATTAAATCAATAGGCTATAACGCTGACATGACGTACTGCTACTGACTGATAGTCTCGCAAAAGACAATTTCGTGGTCGCGTGGACGGAACGGGACGGAAGATTGTGGTGCTCTAAGGGCCGCGTAAAAGAAATTGAGAATACCAGGCTAGTAAATTAATAAGTTACTTAAACCTCTGAAATTACGAAGGTAGTTCTACTGACTGATATAGTTTCGTAAAAGACAACGCTACCGGCGTGAACGAAATTGAGAAAACCAGATTGGTAAATAATAAGTTACCTATACATGACCTACTGGCTGATTCATAACTATTCGTGTATATATATTGCACAATAATAATAAAAAGTATTACAATAAAATAAGTAGCAAAGGCGAGCTTATACCTCTTAAGAAGAGCCTGCTGTTTCCAGCCAACCTATTTGTTAATAGAAATTTCATATCTTATTGGGTAAGTAGGCAATAACAAAAGAAAATATAATAATAGTCTGCTGAACTATACCTACATACAGTAATAAATATATTCAATACGATAAACTTCATAAAAATACTATAAATGTACATAGACGATGTAAATATATCTAGGAAGTTGAGTTATAGTGCTGTTTTACTCTTCGTAAAAGACTCTTGGCTATTTTGTCGCGTTTTATCAGTTCTGACTCGATTTTGATCATCATTAATTTGGAAATGTAAACAATCCTTGCTGGCGGTCACGGCGCACGTTATTGCGTGCAGTGTACTTATTTGTGATCGTATGCGCAGGTTGTAAAATCAATCTGTTTGCGCAGAAATTTGCGCAGCTCATGAAATTCATGATAGGGTCGACGCACCAGTACCAAACCAGTGGCGAAATTTTAATCCCTACTTAATCGTAGTTTTTAAGTATTTTTTAGTTACTGAAACACAGCAACCCAAACATGGAAAACTAGGATACATTAGTGCAAAATTTGTTTTCTTAAGTTTCAACATTCAAGCGAGTTTGATCTGTGACTAGTTTAGGATTTTATCATAAAATTTCATAAAAAAAAATTTATGCTTAAAAGGAAAGGCTAAAATATGGCGAGGATGATACCTAGAGTGAGCGTATGTATGATTGTAATACATGATTTTTTATGCGATTGGTTTACAATATTTTCATCACCCATAGTGTGTATGTAAAACGCTTTTGTGTAAGTAAGATACCTATGTCCCGTGTGATACCGGCTTAGAATAGCAGTCCCGTGTGATGCCGACTTAGAATAGCATCGCCCCATTTCTTCCCGCTTCTGTCGCAGTAGGGGACTCGAGGGTTACATGTGTATTACAATTTTAGGCAACATACTGACAACCAGTCACTGTAGATATACACATTTTCTTTAAAACAGCCCTCAAATCTATGTCAGACGAGGCAGTAGCGACGTATTTTTACGGCTGTTGACGCTCTACCTGCCCCACAAAGGATAAAGGCGTGATATGCGTTTATTTGGATACCTATCTAACTAAGCAGATGATCACAAGGCATCTCGCCGTAACTAAGTATATAACTAAGTAAATAGTTCAATGTAGGAGTCATGAATGTTGTGCATTGATTGCCTCTAATGAAACCGTGATTGAATGATTAAAGTTGCTGAGTGATGACGACTATTTCTTTTTCTTAACACGCAGTCTAGTTAGATATATCGATTTCTTCGCATTTATTGCTTAAAGTTCTATTTTGGAATTCAAGGACGGCATTTCGGAAAATAGAGTTTTTTTCTGTGTTTAATTGATTATGAGAGCACCAAAAAAATCAGTGTTGCCTACTTGATGTAAAAAATGCTGAAAATATTTCATACGGGTAAATGAATTAAAAATCTTTCTCCAAGGATTACTGAAATATGAAAAGAATTTGAATGTGTCAAATTTAGAATGATTTTGTATGAAATACCAAAATTTTAAAACACTTCCCGTGTTAGGTTTACAGTTTTAGAAAATTTACAATATTTTCTAATACTAACCGCGGTATAAAATTTTGCAAGTTTTCTAAAAACAATTTTGCATGTTTCTTCGTGATATCAGTATTCTACAATATTTCGCGCGTCTATTATTTAGTGGTTGTGTAGAAGGGTACTCTTTAAACCAGATATGTAGGTACCGTCCTGTATGTGTCTGAGCTGTTCTTTTCTTTGCCTCGTTGTGATAATCGCAAAGATTGTAAATGTATGACGGCAAATTAGCTCTGTTGTCGCCGCCTTTAATTATCTCCAGCTATCTCGTAATCTGAGACGTCTCGACGCGTTTTTAGGTTTCCAGTGCACGTAATTACACTGCTCTAGGAATTTTACTGTCTCGCGATTGTCACACTACAGAACAGACACAACTGCGATCCGCAATCGTTTGTGGGCGAGATCTGTGATAATTTAAGATATCCAGGTCATTATAACTCTACTTACGGCGAGTGTAGCCGTCAACGACCTCGACAGTGGCGCCACTTCACAAAAAAAGTTTTCTCTTTATACAAAAAATCTATCAGAATATCCGTAGCCCAAGTTTTTAGTATTACCATAAGTAAAATAAGAACCTGCAAACTCAATGAAACATTTGCTACATTTAAAGTTATGGAAAAAAGTACCTAAAAGCGGCCACTTTTGGTATTAATTGCCATAACTTTAATTACAGCAAATATTTAATTGAATTTGCAGGTTCTGATTTTACTTAAGGATTGCTAAAAACTTGGGTAACGGTCATTCTGATAGATTTTTCGTATAAAGAGTTTTTTTTTTGTGATGTGGCGCCACTGTCGAGGTCGTTCACGGGTACACTCGCCTTAAAAGGTTATTCAGTTGTAATGAAGGTGGATGAATATCATTTTTCGAAGCAAAACTACTCCGTAACTTAGAGGCGTAGAGCTAACAACACAAAAAAGGGATAAATCACCAAAGTGTTTTCCCTACCCAATGTAACTACCTAGGTAACGGTAAGCGATAAGAATTTATATTACTTCTTTCGATATAAGCTTACAAATGAAATTCTTGATAAGTTACACATGACTCTACATTCGCGTTGCTCGACGTGACTTAGTTTTATTATACATAGAAATAAGCATTAAATATTCTACACGCTTCATAAAAATACATACTGCTTAATGAATTTATACTAAACTAATAAAAATTTCCTTAAAATCGGAAAATACTTTTTAATTCCCAGTGTCATGGAGACGACGAGGCGAACACATAAACAAACATTATAGCTTGGGTTTGAACATTTACATATATATATACTTAGCTACTTGGTAGTTGCATCGACTAAAATTGCATCCTCGAGAAGGAAGCAACCGCAATATTATCAATCTAAATCGTTTGTGGGTTGAGTGAGTTTGTTTCATTGCTTTGGCCTTTGGAGGTCAATCTTATTCAATTCAAATGTCCTTAAACCAAGTGGGCATGGAATCTCACCATCTACAGGACAGCATACCTAGCTTAAAGTATTATCAAAACTAAGTAGGTATTCCGTATGAGACCTCTCTCAAACATCTTGCGTTGGTCGTTTCTTTCAAGAATAAAAACCATCCAATAAGTACGCTGAAATGAGTAGTAAGTATAGAAGTCGTTCATTTTAATTAATTCATGGCAAAATTGTTTATGCCTAATGTTTACGATCGTTAAAATGATTTTATTGCTGTATAACATTTGAGATGAGTAATAGAACATTATGTAGTTGAAATGACAGGATAGACAGGTGCAGTAACGGGTCAGACTAGTTGTAGGCGTTGGGCGTCTCGCTGGCGGCGAATAGCTACTAAATAGTGGTAAGACATTAATAACTGGTCTTCTGTTTCTTTGTAATTACTTCAAAGAAGCGACGGAGGCCTGATGCTTGATTCTGATTTTTCTAAACGTAAACGGTCTCTCAACAAGCAAAATAAATTTAAAAACATGACTGCTTTCTGAGAAAAAGCCTATGACACTCGGGATAATGTAAGGATTCTTCGAATCTGTTGGTTAACAGGATGTAGAACTTTAAAGAATCGCACATAATATATACATACATGAATTCCAATAGTATGACGCTCCTTTTTTGGTTAGGCAGTCGTTAAAAAAGGAAAACTGCATAACATCGTCCTAGGTTTGGCTAAGTACTGTAGAAACACTTATCTCGCGCGCGAAAAGACATCAGACATGTGATAAAATCCATATGGTTTGACATAAGCTATCATGCCTTTCCGTGTGCTAGATAAATTTCTTTACCATGCTATGTTCATCGTAGCCCGGCAAAATATCAAAGCTAAAACTCAATCCAACGAGATCAACGCCTTTTAAACTAGGACCTAACAAAACTGGGCGGTCTTATTTTTAAACTATACGCTCAGTTCGTTACAATTCAAAAACAAACAGACTGAATCTTTCTCACTCACCAGCTGATGAATATCACCTTCACCTAACTAGATAATACCTCCGTGGTTGTCATGTGGCTGTGTCTCATTAAACCTGACATCATCTTCAGAAGGTGCGACCTTCTGTCCATTACATCTAGTAATTGCAATTTGGCAAACATTATTTTGCACTATTTCATTTCTCGTAAATGGCGATAAATTTTAGCAGCACGATTTATTCCAAGAAATTATCACAAATGCAAGGTACCAACCTTTGCTTTGGAATTGGCATGAATGGACTCTAAGTATATGTATTTACGATCTGGTTATTCTATGTTTCAATATATCTCTTAACGCAGGGACCGAAACCTTATTTGAGAGACCAAGCAGCGTTTTCCTAAATATTAATCGCCAAGACTTTAAAAAATTAAGTGGTACAAACAAAGTCATTATGCTTTTAATAAACTTCTATCTATCTACTGCGCTCCTTCCACCGACAACTACCGGCCTCTTTAAGTTGGTACCTACTTACTGTGTTGATTTTTGCAATAAAATACAGTTGCAGGTATATATAATAATTCTAACAGCTTCGTTTCCATATAAAATGCATTACAAGTAGGTAAGTACTTATATCCCGGTGATTATAGACTGGAGTGATGGCGGGCGTGACGCGCAACGCTGACTCATGTTTTTGCGGATGCGCATCCACTCTTGCGCAGGGAAACGATTCTTGGCTGTGCTGTGGCTGTACGTACCTAGTCTCTGGATTGTATGCTCAATGCATCATGCAGGACCACAGATAATATAATACTACTGCGTAGCAGGACTCATTAGTACGGAGAGTTACCACGGGACGGGAATAAATAGAAATAAGTATTTGTATCCCAAGTTTGCCATTCACACTTTTTAGAATTTCGGATTATAGGTATTATTTAGCCTTTGGAGCAGTGTTGTTCAAAGTGTCGTTGTACAAAGCGGTTTCACCCGCTGCCACTCATTTTCCCATCGAAATAGTAGTTTTCCTGCGGTAAAAAGTGGCGTATGTGTTATTCCAGGTTATACTCTAGCTGTGTTCCAAATTTCATTCAAAACTGTCAAGCCGTTTAAGCGTATAGAGGTAACATACATACATACACACACACACACACACAAACAAACTATCAGATTTATAATATTAGTATGGATTTCATTACAACAAGGTATTTACCAGATGAATATTACAATATAGAGCTTTCAATATGGTGTTATAATAAATACAAACTAAAAAGTCTGTTTTGTAATTAAAATAATAGATGAACTTTCTTAAATACTTGTAAACCATCACACCTGTTGTTTCGCCCATTATGAGTTAATTACAGCTTAACAAAACACACAGCAACATTTTTCTGAGCTGAGCCTTGAACTACACAAAGTTTGAGCAAATATTCAATCAGTTCTTAGCTAAAGTGAGGCCCTCTGCTTCCTACTTCCTACGTTCTGTTTGTTGATGACGTTTTGCCAAATACTGGGTCATTTATAGCTGTTACGTGTTGTCATGTCCATGAGTTTATTATGACATTCCATTACGTCACTAACCAACTGAAACACTTGTATTCAAACAAACGCTTGTATATTCGCCACGCTAGTAGAGGTAATCCTCTAACCATGTTTTGATGGTTTTTGCAATGTTTACGTTGGTTATTTACACCTAACCTTGCGAATTATTTTTAGCCCATGGAGCTTTTATTTGATTTCCAAAAATGTACCTATCTGGCTTCAGGCACAGCTCTAGGATCTATTTTAGACCGGACTGCACTCCATTCAACAACGTTGTATTTAAAAACTAGATGCTAAACGAGTTTCAACTCTGCACTCTTAAATCGAAGAAACTTTTTTGTTTGTGCCTCGTATAAATAACGGATTCGATGGAAATTCTTTCTGTTTTTACAATAGAGACTGATATTTTTGGCTTGTAGGTGTCCTCTTGTCTCTTCTTAAGAGTTCTAAGATTTACTACGTTCATGAAGCTGTTTAATTAACGAGCTTCTATGTTGACTGTTCCTATTTTCTGTTGATCATCTTAAAGTAAGATTTTCAGAAAGTTTTCATTTACTATATCTTTACAAATTTCTGTTATCAAATTTGCATATGACGAGATCATTTTCATTAACTTTAAATAAACGAATGGCAAATTTCCCCATATAGGGGAAAGCTTGTGTTCAGCATTGGACTGTTGTGGCTGTAGTATAATAAACTAATGATTTCATTTCTATTCGTGGCCAATCAGCATTTTTCTTTCTTGTAGCGTGAGTGTAAATCTGTAAATCTCGTATGGGATTTGGCTCGTGCAACAGAACGGTGTTGGTTGTTTTCGTAAGCAATTAGCACTCTGGACGGCTGTCATCGAGCTTCTTGACGAACCATGCGACACTCTATTTTTCTTATATACGTCTAGTGTAGTGCATTTGATATTTTGTTCAATGAAACGCTTTTGGCAACTAGGTCTTTAAGGGTATATGACTTCAGATAATATAAATATCTGTTAATACCCAAAACACACGCGAACAATATTGTTTACAGCAAAGTGCAAGAGATGTTGCCCTACATTTAAACAAAAAGAAGCACCATGACAAAGGGTTTTATAAATTGCGCAATTTCATGCTGGAACTTTTCTGCTCGCGATCGTTTTGTACACTAGGTACTTGGATTTCGGTCACGCTTTCAATTTAATGCTTCTACTAAGTCGTTAAACCCCTACTATAACCTGGTGACCATTAGTATAGATTTGTTCCGGAATAGAAAATGGAACGAATGAAATCTTGTACACTATTTTACTGCTAATACTATGATAAGTGTATATTTTTATTACCCGTTATTTTAACTATACTTATCCAAATCAAAATGGATACTGAAGGTAAAAACTTTAAAAAGGCATGAGAAAAGAAAATCCAATATCACGAAAAGTTTTAACTGCGGTACTGCTTTTAAGAGAACTAAAATGAAAAGATAAAGGAATAAAGATTGACGGAAAGTATGTGAGTCATTTTCGCTTTGCAGATGATATAGCAGTTTTTGCCGAAAGGTATGGATTGTGAGAAGATATGTAACACATCTAAAGCTAAAATTATCACATAAGAATAGAAGAAATAGTAATAGAGATGAAAACATGAAATATGTAGAAGAATCTATCTATATAGGTCAGCAAGTATCCTTCAAAGACCAGATTGAAAACGAAAGGAATAAAAGAATAGCAATACCTAGCAATGAGGAAATTTTGTCAATTGAAGGAAGTTGGCTTACGCATTAAAAAAGGGCATTTGGTCAAATTTTTTACCTTGTTTCATTAAAGGTTGCCAGATATGGGCACTGAGTAAGCAGGAATCGCACGATGAACTGAAACTGACAATATATTGTCACAGAAAGATGGAGATAAGTATGCTGGAAATGAGACAAGTAAATAAGATAAAGAATATAGACATCAGTAAGAAGATAATGTTAAGATACATTATAGAAAGCATGAGGGAATGCAAGAGAAAAAGAGGAAGAGAATATGAATGGATGTGTTTGTGGAAGGAGAAGTAACGAACTGAATAAAGAAAATTATGGAAAACTCTGGGAAAGGCCTCAACGGAAACGGAATGAAACCATTGAAATAAAGATGCTTTTAACAAAATAATGAAAACATAAGTAATAATCAATTTATTGTTTTCATTATTTTGTAAAAGTATACTATAATAAGTAAGATTAAGTTATTTATACGACTTATAATTCATCATCTGCTAACATAATTACTGAATTTCATAAAAAATACTTAACATTATAGCAGATTTTTGTCTTATGTTGAATCAATAAAGTGAGTGAGTGAAACTATCAAGTCATCAATGTAGAGATTATTTATTTAGGCTAAACAGACATCAATATATGAATCTTTTCTTTAATATACGCCATTCATTTGTCATATTTCTGCCTAAGATTTAGATTGACAGGTCGAACAGTACTTAACAGTAAAGCAGGTTTTTGTCTTATGTTGAATCAATAAAGTGAGTGAGTGAAATATCAAGTCATCAATGTAGAGATTATTTATATTTAGGGTAAACAGACATCAGTATATTATAAATCTTTTCTTTAATATACGCCATTCTTTTGTCATATTTCTGCCTAAGATTTAGATTGACAGGTCGAAGACACGTCTTTGACGAGGCAGAATCTTGTAGAGGAATGTCTCGGGTATTTCGGGAGATTCTACAAATATAAACATTTAGCTTGGGGCACAGGGCGACGACCCCGCTGTTGAGGCGTTCTCTGAGTTCTTTAATGCACTCTTATTCCTCTACACCTACTCTAGACTTTTTTATAAGCTATGACTAACATACATTCCAAAAGCTTTTTACGTTTTCTGATTTTTCAGTAGAGAGATTGAAACTTTACCACATAATATTGATTGCGACGTATTTTTATAAGACTTAAATTAGTTAGGTACCTACATATTTGCAAATTAATAAAAATAAATAAATTATTTTTTGGACAATGCTTACTTTTAATTCATTTATTTATGAAATCCTATTTGCTTTTCAGGTTAATCGTTATTAAATTTACTTAATTACAATAGAGACGCAACACAATGAATAAAAATTGACGCCCAATACAGAGCTACATTTTTGTTTGAACATTTTTATATATAGGAGGTCCATATTTTTCATATTTTGTCCTTTATTCCTTGGGGAAAGTTGTTCAGTTTCATGAGTAAAGCTCACCCTATAAATATATGCACTGAATTTATTAGGACCTTATATATTATGTCGGCTGATCATAAAGTCTTGACCTACATCACTTTATAGCTAATTTAACTATTCGTATTAATACTATTTAGTTCTTAACAATGTAAGTATATTTTGGAATTAGTGCCCTTACAAAGTAGGCGGTGCGGTGTACGGAAGCAGTAATGCCTATTGAAAATGTGGAGCGGCGATTGCTATGAGCCTATGATTCATGCAACGAACGTGTTTACCCTCGGCTCAATTTGAAACAATGTTTACATATTGGAAATAGAAATCTTGGGAAATTTGGTATGAAAAAAGGGAAGCATCTGAAAATTTCAGTTTACCATTCTCTCTACATAAATAAATAACTGCCTAACAGGCGAATTTAGATGCGGCTTTTTGCCAGAGTACCATAAACTACAAATTATGTGAGTTAGTGAGAAAATATGATTAAAAATTTATATTTTAATATTGTAAAATAATGAAGTCAGTCTTAAGTTGAATTCAGATTCAAAAATGATTCGTTTATGTTAACCACATTTTAATATTTTTTGCTTTCTCGACCACGCTGAAGTAATTTCATCAGATTAAATATTGGCTTGGCTAAATAAACGCAAAAACAACCTTGAAACTGCTCTTTATAATAAAGTTATTAGTGATCAGACGAACACGGAACGAGTTGTTGGATTTTGTATATCTGGATACAAATAGTATATTAACTGTATTTCTGTCAACTGCGATACTGAAATAACGTGTGCGAACAAATAATATGACGGGTTATGTAAGCGTCCACGTGGCACAAACCTAAATATCTTGTTGACACTGAGTGACATTTCTGTTTAGATTCCACCAATGTCCTAAAGAATGTCTGAATCTTGAGCAAATAATGTTTGTTAGTTTTACATAATTTAACTTTAACTTAAGAAACGAATGGGTTCAACCAATGAAGGTTACAAGGTTGAACACGAACTACATTTAGTGTAAAGTTAATACCATATAAACTAAGTTGATGCATGGTAGACAAAATTCCACTATATGTTGTATAGAAGTACATATCTTCATGTATATACAGTGTAATAGGAACGTGGTTTCTGCATCAACAATATTGCAACTCCTGATTTCGAAGAAGAACCCACGAATAGCACGATTCTCCCATTGTCTTTAACACAAAGAACCATTCAATCTCAGTGTATAATACCCACTTATTTTTATGTGATGCTTTCGTAAAGTTTGCGTAATAAACTCCAAGCTTTCAACAGCATAACACAAAGGTACACAATGATTTTAAACCATCAATTGAAGGGTTACCTTAAAAGAATATAGTCATTTGTAACAAAATAATTTGCTAATGTTTTTTGTGTTAAACACGATTAATCAATTTGTTACATAGCATAAACATTTGATGATGTACCTAGTCGATCCACATTAAATCGTGAGTTAAAAAATATTCAAATGACAACATCCTACCTTTTCTCTGATTAGGACTTACTGTGGATCCTAGAACTGCTCTTCACACAGCAATAAAATCTTATTTACTTACTGTATTCTAAGAATTAAATATATAAATATTCTTAGAAGTCCTTCTAGCATTTCAAATTCAATGTTAACAATTGATTGGACTGGATGGCGGGAGATCGTGCCCTATGGCGTACCCTGGGGGAGGCCTACGCCCAGCAGTGGACTGCAATAGGCTGATGTTGATGTAGTTAACAATTCTAATGTCAACCAATTCGCATGGCAAGAGCGTATTTGATGTCACGACATTTGCCTCACGATCTGCGCAGGGATCACGAGAAAGGTGTTTGTGTTTACATTACACAATTAAATGCCTAGGATTCAAGGCACGAACCACCTTCTCAAGATAAATAGCCTCGCTTTGTCTCACACAAAGGGAAAACACTAGAAAGCTTATGTGAGAAAAGTCATACATTGATATGCTAAATGAACTTTTATGTAATTTAATTATCGGATGTCATCTACATGTAATTAATGCGTAGAAGATGAAGCAAGAATTTTATCAGATGTTACCGATCCAATCGCAATAATTATAAAGCAACATAAAGTTAATGACAACGTTCGTAATTGAGCGCAACAAGATCCCGTTAAACACTTCAGATAAAAAAAAACGCTGCACAGTATGCCTGACTGGACCAGTCGATAACTGACCATGCCAAATAGGGATGCAGTTGATGACCTCTCTACTCCCTGCTCGACGTAGGGCAATAACCTTTGCAGTGGATCTGCCTAAGGCGATTTGCATAGTGGGTTCGCACTATCTTCAAGTGGCAAATTCAAAAGAGCACCTGCCAACATTTTTGTGTTTGGCTGTGCGTTAAATACAATTAAAGCGGAAGTTACGTAAGAAATATGAAATTTGAATGTAACTGATTATGATTTTGAAAACATGTTTATGCAGCGTTTGACAGTCAATAATGAAGAAAGCGGTTGTGGAGGTGGGCTGGCCAGACCAGTCTTTAAAAAATTCACATCAAGCATATATGATAATGGCATTTTCTGTCGTAACAACGGGTTTATTTTTACTGCGACGAGGAAGTTATGATTTGTTGAGTTGAAGACAGTTTTGAGAGTGGCCGTTATATTACACTAATGATGTTGTTACAGAACATTTGTATTCTATGTAGCGTGAACTTAATGCCATCTCAATTTGTTCTAATTGCCGAGCAAAATTGGAGGTGAAAGATAATATACGAAAAGATAGACGTCAAAAATAAATGACGTCAATTCTGTAACTAAAAATTTTCTTCAAAAAAGTAAACATGAAGATTATGCTGCAACTGGTGTATAAATACGAATAATTTTGGAAGAGCTCAGTTGATATTTTAGTCTTTTAAAGACGAACAAAACAAAGTTCACATGGTACTTCTTCAGTATTACATTTCAATTTATAATTTACTATTTTCGGTCTGGCAAGCCCACTTCCTAAATTTAATCTTCTTCCAATATGCCTACGAAGATCAATCGGTGAAATTTGCTTTTTGACCAACATTGCCCAGGGTAGAATTCACTGTCCGGACGTCCTTTGCAGTTTAAAACTTTTTACACAATCTAGGAATTTACGTCTTCAAGTCCTCTTCGGCCATAGATACGAACTATAGCGTTTTACCGAGAACGGTTAACTTAATCAAACAAAGACGCTTGGTTTGATCTATTTTGCTACAGTACCAACAGCATAAAGAAAATGTTGCGCAAAGAACAAAACTTAGCATCTAATTTGTTACGTAGGTATTTTATTTCTTTTTGGATTGTTTATCTGTGGTAACTTGTAATTGTCATTCCTGTTACAACTAATTAACTTTTGTGTAAAAACGGAAGTAAATTCCCAATTAAAATAAATAAATAACTAAATTGTTGCTCCATACAACATTTTCTTGTAAAGACATCGTAAAAGGATAAGAAATTTCTCTAAAATTGAGAAGTTTTATAGGAGCAACACAACACCCACCTGAACTTTTCAGAAAAATCTGTATTTTTAGCAAGCAAATGGTGTGCGTCAGTTGATTTATAAGAGAGTTGACAGTTGACGTTTGTCGGTGTCTCGCCTTCACCTTGGTCCCTGCTGTTTTATATCAAGAGCTTGCATTGACAGCGCCCGTGACACTTGGACTCTTCCAAAATAAACACTTCTACAATGATACCGGTCGCAATAAAAATATGTCTGCCTCTATAACTTTCCCTTTCATTGTTTTGATACACGATTGGATTAGATATGTCCCTGGAATGGGATTTATTTTCTTTTACGCTTTCAGTTTCACATTCCAGAAAACCGCTGGTGGTTTTGTTTGCGTAAAATGAAACTGATATTTAGATTTTAATAGAAATTATCTTGGCTGGTGTAGTTACTTTACTTCCCTTACTACACAATGCCTATTTTATTAGTATTTTCGTCTGGTTTGCCAAGAGGCTAAATAAATTGCTCCTATTCTGGACTATTGCGCAGGTGATCAAGGTCAGATATTTCGGTCCCTAGGATTCTGGTAACTTACTCTTCGGCCTCCCCTCGTGGTCTTCTTTGTGGTGGTGGTAGTGGTGATTGTTTCTTCCACCACTTCTTCTACATCCATGTCGTCGTCCGCCCCGTTGCCACTCCATGGCCCATAGACTTCTGTCGTCATTGTCACCACTGCTTCCTTTACCACACACTGCACTAATTTAACTTTGATCACACATTCACTCAATAGAATTTGACAAAATCAAATCTCAAAAATATGCCACTGCCGATTTTTTCAAATTTCGTTTTCGTATTGTTCGCTTATGTCCGGCAGTAAGGTACCCATTGCTATGCACTGGTTTTGCAATGATCCTTGCCAGTTTTTTTCTATTTGATATTTCGGCAACTGCACTGAGAACACGGCCAGAGCTGATCTTGCTCAAAATCCTACTGGAAAACTGAAATAACCGCGGCGAACAAAAAGCACCAGCCAAAATATTTCACGTGCGGGCGTATTATTAGTTGGACGATCTAGCCGAAAGTTCTAAGTGTCGCTGTGGCCTTTTACACAAATAAAACGGATTATTGTATAGTTTCCGTGACGTTTATCATTTGTCGTGCAAATTTCTCCAATTAATTTGATCTTAGGTGCGGTTAGAGATATTTACTACGACGCAAATGACTCATCACTGTCTCCTCTGTATTCTTTGTTTTAATCCAATAAAATGTTGATCTTCTCAACAAGTACATCTATTTGAAAATGATCTTGTTCAGATAATTTCCTCATAATTTCCTCTTTGTCCTATAAACGTTTGCAATTGACTCGGTCCTCGACGTCATTATGATATCTTTGTACTTTCTCGGCCAGTATTTATGTTTTAATGATGCAATTTTGCTGCTTCTTTTTGCTGTCATTTGTTTTCATAAGGCCTCTACAGGAACTCTCTGCAATTTACGACCAAATTACAGCTTTACTGCTGCTGCTAGTTTCGTAACAAAAAAACGTTATTGTTCCTGTAATAATTTATTATTCCGTCTCCAGAATTTTCTTGGAAAAGCAGTGTTGTATGCAGCCGTCCAGTGGGGCATGGGAGCCGGCAGCGGCGTAAGCGCTGCTGACAGCTCTCCACTTAATATAAATACGCGCCTTCTAACAGCCCGCGATAAATCCAGCCCGCACTTTGCCGCTACGCCTGAATTTCTATTTTAATAGTTTATCGATAGAGTCTTCAATCGAACGCCTCTCTTAACTAATCGCCACAAGATTTCCTGGTAACATTCGCCGAGCTCCCAAATCACAACTTGCGGCTATTAAAATAAAGTTTGGATTACTCAAAGACTTGTTGGATATCTTTTCGTTCGATTTCCTTTATGCAAATGCACTTGAGACATGCTTTTATGTTAATTGTATAATTATAAATTTAAGAGAAATGTAATGCAGAACTTAAAGTAGAAGCAATGTTCTGTACGTATGATGAATAAAAACAAAATCATCAATGTAAAATAAATTGGTAAAATCATTGACTTGCGTGCTAATACCTAGTGTGGAACACCGCGTGGGTAAACGATCGACCACGAACCCTGTTGAGATCATTATACTTACTCACATTTTATTAATTACCAACTATCAATGAAAACCATTTTATTTCATACGCATAAAATCAAAGATGTAATACATTATAGTACTAATGCCTACATAAAAAATTAGGAAAGTAGCGCTCGTGACGTGACATGGCCGATAATTTTTATAAAATATTGGTTTGTAAATTGAAATTGTGAGTTGAATGAAATTGTTTTATTAATATACCTACATAAAATAGGTATGCGTAAGTATTAATCTCAATACTCACGCAAAGGCTCTTGCATTATTATGGTATTCATCCATGGGGCGTATAGTAGTTGTCTGCTTCCT
The DNA here is from genome assembly GCA_027580185.1 of Tuta absoluta. Lineage (NCBI taxonomy): Eukaryota > Metazoa > Arthropoda > Insecta > Lepidoptera > Gelechiidae > Tuta > Tuta absoluta. The sequence continues at coordinate 7,358,512 of JAQAHW010000004.1, forward strand.
TCCCATTTGCAGTGGCGTGAACTTACCTGAAATTACAAATGGGTTTAAAACCGGATGCATGAGTAAGTGAGGGAGCAGAAATAAACTTCGATTCGAACGGAGGTAAACACGGGAAGGTGCGCAGCCCGCTTCTGTCATTGGTAGAGATCGCTTCACCTGGGAACGCCCGCCCCTGACCTACCTCTGCTCTGTTCCCAACCATATCCGCAACTATAAATACCGCGACATATCCGCGGTTTTTACATAGCATTATGCAATGCGCACACGCATCCAGCTATCAGTGTATACAAGAACTAATGAGGTTACATGAATATTTACGCAGAATTTCACGTCACGCGCTGCTTGCTATAAAGAGCTGTCTATTGCATTTTCAACTGTTTCGACAACCTGACAATTATTTAGAATAAAATCAAAATTGTTAGCTGGTACTTTCGCTAATTTCATAAAACGATGTCAAAATTTTGACTGATGTGGTGATGAATCTAGATTGCACATGCTCACTGGTTTTAGGAAATTCTGTTGCATTGTCATTTGCTATAGACATTAAGACAATGCTATACCTCCAGTATAGCATTTTTTTTTATTTGTATTAAGATACGTATATCATCCTACCAGGTGGCTTCTCAAATCTTCTATTTTAATTCGAGATTAATTAGGTACACTTGACAACAAAAAGGAAATGAACACTCTGCAATAATAGAGAAGGATAAAAGATTTACGATTGCATTTGTGTCTTATCAACACAAATTATATTATAGCCGTATTTTAATATTACTAACAGGTAGTTGTCAAGAAAAGACAATTACAGAAAAGCTTTCTAGTCCCTTATTATGTGTAAAATCCTATCTTTAGGTGGTCTAAAATTGACCTGTAACTGACATTGAATACTCAAAATAGCATCAAATAAAAATATACATTCAGCTTACACGTTTACTTAAGTAAGTATTTTTATTCAAGACGATACGACCGTCGCAAAAGCTGAATAAATTCAAGGTTGGATTTCTGACAAATTCCACAGAAAACATGGATTCATTCTCAAAAACCCTATGGCGTACCCAGTGGACTACAATAGGTTAATGTTTGTATGTATCAGTAATCGGTACGAGTTAGCATTATATATTATAGTTATTTTAATGTTCAATGTCCTTTATATTCTACTTAATAGTCTTAGGATTTACGTGGTATCAGGCGCTGGATCCGCCATTGTACACTTTTGTATAGCAGGTATGTTTTTGTCTGACTTCGATTCCTGCAGCATTATTTGGATCATAATGATTCATAACATAAATAATTTAGGTAAGTAGGTACTCGTAAGCACATTTTCACAAGGCAAAATAGATGAGCTTACATAAAGACGATGACGACAGTGGCATCGTCACTGCCGTCATTACTCTGGACTAGTCCAAACATAAGCCAAGTTCAGTCCAGAAATCACAAAATCAGGGAAGTTCTAATCAAAATCGTTTTATAATTGGACAAGAATATTTATCAAATGAATTAATGTTCCCTTGTACTCATAATGTTTACTGTTGACGATTTGGCAGTCGTCAGTGAATGACTCACAGAATTGCCTTCTTTTACGATTATTGAGGTTTCGAAGATGTTGTCTGTTTTATTCTTACTTAGCAAAATATCATCCTTTATGATATTATAGTCTACTAGTAGTGATTTACATAATCTGCATCAGTTAGGGTAGAACAGAAGTGGTATTTTAAATACAAATAGCATCATTGTAGGAATTGTAGTTTTTTTAAACTTGCAAAGTTTTCAAGCGAGGACAGTATAAAAATGTAAGTTTTCAATAATTCAATACCTTACACGGGTGTTTTAATATTATGTAACAGGAAATGTAGTATTTTGCATAAAGTGGGTTTGAAAAGATAACTATGAGTTTAAAATCCACCATTCTTACTAATTCAATTTTGTTATTATTTCTTTAAAATAGTCGGATCAAACCATATCTGTACTTTGTAGCCGGTAAATTTATACTCGGACAGCTGCGCGCGCGGGCGCGCGTCGTGACGTAGACGTGTGGTGTTTACGCGTTGAATGTAGGTTAGTACAACTAGCGACATCTATCGATTACGACTTGAACTAGCCAGCATTTAGTACTGTCTGTTTCCGCAGAACGTATAACAAAGTACCCACTGTAACAACTGCGCTGCGGTTCAACCACGTTGCCAACGGAAGTTGCAATGGCGAATTTATTAATAGACAGAAGGGATCATAATGTTATCCAACTTTTTAAATAAACTATTATAGGTACCTAATTTTGTGGCTAATGTTTGTAAATGTAGGAGATAAAAACGATTTTGAAGTCGGTAGCGTAGTAAGTAGGTTTAAAAGAAAATATATACGTGATTCTAAATAAATGATAGTTTTGTCCTTGAAGATGTCAAATAAAGATTAAAAATCATTGTCGTGGAATGTAGAGCATCCTCGTGACGAGACAATAGATCATGTTTATGTCGGTAGTAATGTCAGGTGCCAAGAGCCAATAACCTTTCCTATCGGAACAAATGATGTACGATAATTGCCACGCCTTCCAATTACATTATTGACATTGGCGGACATCCGTAGGAAGTGATTGAGATTTATGAAGTCTCAATGACTGAAATGGTGGTGCCAATTCTAGCTCATTAAAATAATTTGTTGCTTTAATTGCATAAATAGAGGTCATACATATTCTGTTTGCTATATGTGCAAGTGATGCATGTTCTACCATCCCACTTCCATTCATAGTGTACCATTAGTGATGCATAGCAAAACCGTGGATGCGGCTGTCAAGTTAGTCACAGTCGTTTTTGATACTCTATCTATATGCTACATAGACTTTGTTGATTTTGATGTCTTTCATTTGATGGCTCGTTTAGGTACACTACCGGCGTGGCTACACCTAGTTTCTTCCTAAATAGCGTTTACGAACCAGCCTTGGCATAGGTACTGAACCTTACTAAATTAAAGATGCTATCATTTGTTAGCGTTGGACAGACGCTAACAAAGTTATGAGCCGTAATTTTATAACACATCTACCATCGTACTGGCAGTAAATAGAGAAATACTGTCAACAATTTTTCATTGGCCGATTTCAGTAACGATAATGTAGAAGACGACGTTGATTTATGCTAAATTTACATGCACACACGTACGTACGATAGGTACGTACCTACTTACGAAATTTTATAAAATGAATAGGTACTAAAATATAAGAGTAGGTATAATACACTATTCTTAAAAAGATAATATACATGCATGAAAGAAGGTACCTAATATTTTATCGATGTACCCAAAAGTAATTGGAAAGAAACCTTCTTATATGGGCTGACTTCTTAGAGACTGGACCGTCTGTCGTAAGCAAAAAACCAAACGCATTGTATATTTGGAATAAAATAAAGATTTAAAATTAGATTAGTGCCGCCTTGTCTTACAAGGCGGCACCTAGGTCATTAATTATGTTTTTGAATTTCACAAAAAAACTATTTAAGTCACAAGGAACCAAAGCCCATTTGGGTGCCAGTTTTTGCGACATTTACTAATCGTGACCGTATCAACAGCACTAGCCATGATCCGGTTTTGTACAATTTCGCTTTCATCGTCTACCAGTCAACGCGATTTCCGTTCACCTTTCTTTATCTGTCTAAATACTTTTTTTACCTTGAATTCTTAAACAGGAAAAACATCACACTTAAGCTTCTAAAAACTGGATTCATTCATATAATTTAATTTCAATCCACCGGTATTGTAAATGTCTCACTTTCTGTAGGTCTGGCTGGCTGGAAGAAATTCCTAGTAGAAATTAGTTGTCCTGTTGTATCGTCATTCTTTGTATATTATGTATCTTGTAATGTTTATTGTGTACAAAAAATGGTTAATAATCTCTCTTCTCTTTTCGTGTGGGACACCGAGTCGTCCAACGACCCGATGAACCCTGGTGTCAGAGTTTTTCAAACGCCTACAACCACTAGTAGGCCTCTGACATGGTTGTGTTACGTCCGCCGTCTAAGTAATCTTAGAAAGCAACCGGGACCGACGGCTTAACGTGCACTCCGAAGCACGGAACCATTTCTTTTCGGACAATCAGTTGGTTCACCCTGCAATGTCATGACCAGACCGGGCACAAATTTACAAAGTGATAAATATCAACTTTGTGAGTATCCCACCGAGAATCGAACCCGGAACCTTTGCGTCGCAGGCAGTCGCACTACCACTGCGCCACATCGGCCGTCAATAATAATTTAGAGACGGAGTGAGACTGGACAATCTATAAGGATATGAGTAGGTTCGGTATTGGTTGGTCCATATCCACTTGGTGTTGGATGCAACTGAGATGGAAATGTTTTTTTTTTATTTTTATTTTTTATTAATGATGGGTTTGCTCTTGACTCTAGTCTAGGTCATAGGACAGAGACAGAGTCTAAGATGGAGCGAGCTCACCCAGAAGAAGCCTGTTCACTCTTACTTTGAAGAGATTAGGGTTGTATGCGTTTGGAAACACAGACGCAGGCAGGGGGGTTTCACTCCACGGTTTAGGTATGTTCCGCCGGCGGGTTCCCTACGGGGACCAATCTCTGCGGGTTGTCACTTGTCGTCGCCAGACCGCCAGTGTGCCGCTAGCCTCCGCACTGTTCGCACGCACGTGCTGCTCGCGCGCACACTTACTTGACTTTTTTCTGTGTTTTAGTACGATTATTCGTTAAAAAATCGACCGGGTCGTCGACATGGTGTCCCACTCGATACGAAGAACAGTTAGACACAAGCATAATTAATTGTTTTTCTATATAAACAGTAGTCATTAATAATTTTGTTTAGGTTTATAAATATTTACAAATATTACAATTCCTTCCGTAGATTAAGTGAACAAATAAGATATATAGCAAAATCAGTAACAAAAAATCTTCGTGCACGAATAACATGATGACAAGTTACAACCCTTGGAGTTCGCCGGCGGCTCAGTCATAAAACTGCGATGTGCAAGGGAGATTGAGCGTTCGCGCGCGTTCATAAGTTTCAATTTTGTTTGTGAGCGGTTGGGTACACCGAGCGTAGGTATTAATTTATACCTAAACATGTATTTTCTTAGGGAGTGATCCTTCTGTACGTTAGTACTATTATATATTCTGTGACGCAGGTAGTGAGTTCCACTCTTTAGCAGTGCGCATTATAAATTTAAATTTAAATGTTGAGTTAGATGTGTGACAAGAAAAGAAAATAGTAGGTCCTATTATTATCGGTACCAATATTATAAATCTGAGAGTTTGTGTGTGTGTGTGTATGTATGTTTGTTACCTCTTCACGCTCAAACGGCTTGACCGATTTGGATGAAATTTGAAACACAGGTAGGGTATAACCTGGAATTACACATAGGCCACTTTTTACTGCGGAAAACAACTATTACCACGGGAAAATGAGTGGCAGCGGGTAAATCGCTGGGCGGAAATCTAGTGAGTATATAAGAGGAAGCTTGTAAGTAGCGCTGCGCTAAGGTAAAAATATCAGGGAATGGTCTATCTTGGTATGTAACCGAAGTGTCGAAGAAAGTACCTACTAAATATGAAAGAGGATGGAGCAGAAGGAATGAAAATCCAAAAAACTAAAAATAGATAGTGTAAAATATATATGAGTAGTTAGGTACGGATAGCACGCGGGCATATTTTATTCAATTTAACAAACTTTTGTTAAATTAAAACCACTGTCACCTCTATTTGTTTTTTTTTTCAATTAAACAGTTTTAAAGTAAGTTATTACCAAATATTTATGCTACATCGCTTTTATAGTATAAACGGCTTAGTTAGACATTGAAACGGTATGCCTCTAGTAACTTTGTCGCAAAAACCGTAAAATCTCACGACTATTTGAATGCAGAATGGTTGGCTGTTTCTCTGTGGCGCAGCGCAAATGAAAGGGGTTGGTCCCTTTCGGGAAAAACAGGACCCTAAACGCTTGATACAAATGAGTGAAAAAAGAAAACGTATGGCGGCAACCATTAATAAGTAGGTAATTACCTATATGAGGATAGGTTAAGTAAAGGCACAAGATAACGATGATCCACAACACTAGAAAATGTTATTGTAGTAGGTACTTACGCAGTTAAAAGCACTTATCTCGTGTGCATACAACAATAGGTCTCTTTCTATAGCCTATTATTAGAGTCTAATAAAAGACTGAACCAGAATTTGTCGTACGTTGAACTGAACCAACTGAGACCAAATATCCGTTTCGCAATGTTCGATACGAGAACTGTCCCGTCATGTCCCGCGCCAAACACGAATAATACGTTTTAAATATAACTGTTAAGAGCTGTTCAAATTAGTACATTAATACAGAATGATGTACCTAAATGTCAGGTTGTCATTATAGCCTCTCATGCCTAAATTCCAATTCACCGACTGTTGCAGACTTTTTTGCAGTTTCTCGTTACCAGTCTTTAATACACAGGTAGACCAGACATCGTAATTTTCTACAATTCATGTATTTTGTAGTGAAAAGACTTCGATTTCGACTCTTCACCGATAAAACCATCTTTAAACACCTTCGTCATACAGTTTTGCATATTCTCATGACATGATTTCTTCCTAATGACCTAATAAGAAATCATATTTTGTGGATCCTCATAACACCTGCGTAACCTGTACATTCGATTTCTAATCAAACTGAAATGAAAGGAATTGACAGGGCAAAGAAACACATCCAACCATTAAAAAAGATTCAATAAAAACTCTTCAATTGAAAAGTTACAGCATGAAATAAAGAATGTCGGAAATGAAGATTAAAAAATGGTGACAGTAGGTTAGACACTTTGCAAACTTTCAACTACTATCCGCGGATGTCTGCGGATAGTAACGTTAATCGGATAGACCTTGATAGTTAGATAAAGTGTTGATAGTTCTTCTCCTTCAGGGAAAATATCTTCACAAAATATTTGAAAGTATTAGCAAAGGGATTTGAAAAATATTCTATTGAATAATATGTTAAAGAAGTAATAGTGATGACTGGCTGATGTTGATATCTCAAGTATCGGCGACTCATTTGCATTGCATACAAGAACAATCACGTAGGCGAAGTAAACAAATGCAAATATGTGCATGTATGGCATACTTATCAGATGAATGACTAAAGAGATATTCTCAGTCAATTTGACTGCAGTGCAGCGAAAACAATTTGAAGAGTCAACAATGATTGCCTTTTTTCTGGCAACGACAAGCACAATCTGTGATATTAGGAGAGGAGATGAACCATAGATTTGTGAGATTTATGATTGTTCATGAGATCAGTCATATGCAAAGCAGACAGGCAAAGATAGCCGATAGAATACCTATATTTGAAAGATTTTAAGTACCACAAATATGATAAAAATATCCCCAGATCCGTATGATGTTCCCTCAATCCTCAAACAAGTAATAACGCTGATCCCGTTGCTCTATATTGCCGATGTTGCAACTGACAGGCTGCGGGCTTGCTGAGCTGCGCGCGACTCTCATATTTATCGCTAATTGGTGCGCGCTGTTGTCACATCACGTTACGCAACTGATCGCGGGATGAAATTAAAATTTTACTATTATATCACGTCAACTCGAATGGAACTGGGACGTTGCATGGTTACTTATGATTATGACCGTGTGGTTCGAAAACAAATCAGTTATTCTGTGTGTTGAATGTTTTATTCCGGTTTTTTAAATCTTCCTTACTTTAATGTACACATTAAAAAAAGCAATGCTGATACCAACAAGGATATCAGACAACACGATGTTTCATAGTTTTTTTTTTTTTTTTATAAATGATGGGTTTGCTCTTGACTCTAGTCTAGGTCATAGGACAGAGACAGAGTCTAAGATGGAGCGAGCTCACCCAGAAGAAGCCTGTTCACTCTTACTTTGAAGAGATTAGGGTTGTATGCGTTTGGAAACACAGACGCAGGTAGTGAGTTCCACTCTTTAGCAGTGCGCATTATAAATGATGACTGGAAGCGCTTAGTCCGAATTGGTGGAATGGCTACCAGGTACGGATGGTATCCGGCGGTGCGTCTGGATGTCCGATGGTAGAAGGGAGCTGGTGGAACAAGGTCGTGAAGCTCTTGAGCACACTCTCCAAAGTACAATCTATAAAATACCGACAAGCAGGCAACCTTGCGGCGATGTGCCAGGCTATGTAGCTTGGTGTCCACCAGTTTTATGTCGCCTATGAGCCTCTTGGCCCTGCGTTCCACCGAGTCAAGAGTGGCAAGTTGGTATTTGGCTGAGTCATCCCAAAGGTGACTACAATACTCCATGCAGGATCGGACTTGTGCTTTGTAAAGAGTTAAAAGCTGTCCAGGCGTAAAGTATCGCTTCACTCTATTCAGGACGCCCAGCTTTTTAGCCGCCGTCTGAGCCTTGTACTCGATGGTCGCGCCGAAGTTTAGATTTGATGTCAACTCCATGCCTAGAAGCTCAAGCCTGTCAGTGACTGGGACAGATGTACCCCGAAAAGTAGGTGTCCAGTCGAAAGTACTCCTTTTTGCAGTGAAAAGACACGCCTGTGTTTTGGTGGCATTGAATGAGACCAGATTGTCGTCGCCCCATTGGGAGACAAGACTTAAGGTCAGATCTGTTCGCTCTACCATGGCCTTTCTTAACGAACGTATTTCATCCCCACTGGTCCCTGCACCTGTCAAGTATCTCTCTGAAACGGTACTATCATCTGCGTATCCAACAATACCATGCCGAAGGATTCGTTTGTATCCCATGATTCTACTATCATCGATACAATCATATTAGATTTCTTCATCAAAAGATTGTAAACAGATCTAAGTCTGGCGATGGGACTGTGATTGCTAGAGACCGGATTATAAGCATTTGCATATTTAAGCCATTTTAATGGCAAATAACATTTTTTTTACATCTTGTTGTCTTCTTTTGTTCTCCCTCACGTTAATTTCACGTGTTTTGCTAAAATTGTTGTCAATGTTGGGGAGTGCGCTCATTGATCTGTCAAAATGTATTAGCGGACTATAGTGCTTTCATGCTTAACTGACTATCCTGAATCATTAACATACGGTGGAAATATTTTAACATTGTCGAGTTTTTGAGAAAAACGATTATTACGCACGTATTTATTTCGTACTTAGTTTTACAGGTTGGCTGGAAGAGATCTCTTTATAGAGATAAGCTCACCTTTGTGAACTACTTTTTAAACAAATATTATTGTATTGTTAATGCACAATAAAGAATATATATATTATTTTGTTTTATATTTATGCCGTTAAACCGAGCATAGGTAGCATATACATAGGTATATCAAGCTTTTATGTTGCATATGATCCGCTCCCTAGTGATTGCTATGTAAGTTGCTGTCCACACATCGTTATCCGATGACATTAGCGTGATAAATTGATCTTTTATAATCTTCCGCATGGCATCAACATCATCATCATATCACACAAGATTTGAAATAGATCCGTGTCGATTGATGCGCGCTGTCATGTAATGTAGAGTCAAAGAACTTTTATTTTTTGTGTTTAGATTTTTTAGATTTGGTATTTAACAACGTCTTTTTTACGCCAATAGATGGCGTTAAACATCTGGGGGTTACTCAAATAGTCACGCAAGGTAATAAATTAGTAAACTGTTTTCTTCCTCGTTACCATGCTGCTGGTGTTCCTTATTCAGACCGAGATGTTGGACTACTCGGTGTCCCACACGCAAAAATAATCCAACTCCCCAGCAAATATGTCCCTCAGATGGTCAACGTCATCTATAGATGCTTTTTGGTATACAGCTGTCAATAAAGGCCTCCTTAAATCTTCTAATTTATTAATTCTCCTTTGTCAGTAATAGGTTTTGAATATGTAGAAGTTCATCGTGGTTGTACATGAATCGAGCTTAGATTCCTAATATGCTTAAGTCAGCATCAAACGGAATTTGACTGATATCTCCAGACATTTCAATACTAGGAAATTTTCACGTGATGTAGAGTTTGTAAATACATAGGTGCTAAATATACGAAGTTTTCCAGCAAGAGTCCGTTGGCCGTCCGGTCGGTCGAGCGTCGCTTGCGCACGGAACCCGCCTCTCAACTCTCGCATGTAGGTCGGACGTTAAACTTCCATAAAACTTGCTTTTGAAACGCATTACACGCTTTCGAATATCGGAGAAATGTGCCGCAACATCAGCGAAATGGCGGATTGTCGTTAGTTGAAAATCAACCGCAAGTAGCTATAAAATTAAAAGCATGTCGCTTTGGAATGAGGTTTCGTTCATAATATGTGCCATTTCTCAATAACCATGGCTTGGTCGCTACACTTCATGTTTGCTACGGATCTGATACAATGACGTATACGTACGAGTAATAAAAGGTATTCAAGCTAATATTTTTTATTCTCAAGTGTCTAAAACAATTGCTTTTCAAGACGGCGAAAGACCAAGAAGGTATAAGTAATAACTAAGTATTTTACCTATGTTGTGTCAAGCTAGAAGTCGGCACCCGTCTTAAGTACGAACGCTAAGGTATACTCGTATTTAAGGCAAGTACCGTTTGACCTACATAGCCTAAAGTCAACGTAGTCTCTAGACTAGCCCTAAAAGGAGTGAATGTTCATAAACAGCACGTTTGCGGCAGGAAATTGGTACATTTCGGGGTATGTAAGTATTAGATGGATGACATCAAGCATTTGCTATGCAGACGACCTAGAAGGCCCTTGTGTGTGTTGAGGTTTTCTTTTTAGTGTCTCGTACTCAAAGGGTGAAAACGGAACGGATTCATTGTTTAGACTCATTCATAGGTACTTTATTTATTGCTTTTGTGCGATGTGTAATAAAGTTAAACTTAAAATTAATAAAAAAAATTATTCATTGTATTTCAAAACAGAGAGCATTTTTGAGAAGTGTGCAATATTATAAAATAGCATGAATTACACCCGGAAAGACATAAAACTGCAAAATACTGAAATTTGTAACTCTGCGGTCTGAATACGAGATATAAATTAGAAACATTAGACATCTTTTAGTGTATTCGTAAAGCATTTTAGTGTTTAGTCAGGGCATCGACCTGTATGATCTGGTTGCAGAATTTAAAAAAATGGGTCATATTATTCGTCACCGCCTAAAAGCTAAAATCCGTTTCGCTCTAGTTTTTGCTCATTCCTGGAGATTTATATTACCAGAGTAAACAAGCTAGTAGGATGGAAGAGTAGGTAATACCTATATGTACAGGTACGTGCCTTTACTACTAGGTAGTTGTAATTAGTCATTCATTATGTGTCAATGCCCTCGCGGTCAAGATTACCTGAAGATGATTGTAAATAGCTTAGGTGTGTTTGCTTGCGTACCTACCTACCTTCTCTCTTTCATTATTATGATATGACACACTGGTTTCCAATTATGACGACAGATTTGATATGAGGTTGACCATTGATCTCGTTTTTTATTTATTGTCATCTTTCTATGGCCGGCTTTGATCACATTTTTTAAATCGTGAATAAAAATTTTCTTTTTTATTCCGTATTTACTTAAATGCGCTCTTAATATTATGGTCGACTGGTAGGCTAGACTAGATCTCGCCTTAAATCTGAAGGATAATTGGTAATACTCGCAATTTTAGCTGCTGAATTACATGCGTAGGTAGGAACCTAGATAATACATTTACATGAGGGCACACGAGCGGGCAAACCAGCTGCTAGGATGGACATCATCATCACATCATTATCAATGAATGATTGTAAGAAGAGCAGCGTAGGTACCTATTACAGCTCCTAGGTATGTAGAGTAGGAAGAGGCTGTTGTTTTGATATGTAAAGGGTGAAACAGACTGAGAAAAAAGTATGTACACCTTTGGCTGTCAGTCAAACATTCTCATAACATTCAGTGACAAAGTCTCGCACAATGCAGCACGATAGCGATCACCTCGACATTGGTGCGGGCGGCGAGACGGGTGCGCTATTTCTGTGCGCGTGCGCCGTCCGCGCGCGCTGCGGTCCCGCGCCTGTGCGCGCGCAAGCGACTCGTTGCACAGTACGAACGAACTACGAACAAACAACGGGAAGGTCGTCCCGTTGGATATTATGAAATTCATTCATTTTGTTGGCTGCCGTTGAGACTAGCATTCTGTTGTCACCGATATACCTAGGCCACGCTAAGGCAGTTTTTTGGACCAATGTTTTAGAATACTCAAAAAATAGAACAATTCTGGGGCGCGTTCAATGTACCATCTTTCGTAGCTCTTTCGTCGCTCTTTTATACTAAAAAAGTCTTTCGTCGTCCATAAACATACCGTTCAGCGACGACGAAAGACTTTTTAGTATAAAAGAGCTACGAAAGATGGTCCATTGAACGCGCCCTAAAAGTAGTTAATTCACTTCACACTTTTTTGACATCGACCAAGCATTCTTGCCTAAACGTTACTAAGTGCCAACAACGGAAGGTACACAAAACAACCAAACAAAGCGCAGTTGAAAGCTATTTGAAGCTTTGATGTCTATTTGTAGAGTCTATGTATGTTATGTAGATACTAAGAATACATACCACACACAGATTATGTCGTGAACACACGTGCTGGTCATATTTCCGCATCTCTCGTCTGTCCATCCCATACATAACAGGCACATACATTATAGATACTGCTTGATGTGCAGTTGCTTGCAATGGAACAGACCATAGGATTTATTGCACAAAACTGATTTTGATTGTTCCAAATGTTGAAGCTCCCTTTTCCGAAAACCGTCTTATGTGGCTAAACACGAAACGAGCTAAGACTTTTACTACATACATTATATCACGCCTATATCCCTCGCGGGGTAGCCAGAGCATAAACGGCCGGCATAAGAGCGATAACGGTCATTTACGCCACGTCTGACAAACATTAGTTATTTTATGGTAATTCAGAAAATGGTGTATCACCATAGTGACTGGCTGTCTACACATGTTAACCTTGAGTCCCTTCGTCGAACATTAAGACACCCACGGGAAATAAATGGGGTGATACTACTCTCTCTCTCTCTCTCTTCTAAGCCGGCATCACACGGCATAGTCCTCGGCACGGCAAGTCTTTTACTCTTCTTTGTATACCTTATGGACCTAGGCATACATTTCTAATATGTTTAATAGTTCAAATTGTATGTCAACAGCGCATAGCAAGTGGACCGATAAAGTCTAGTTGTTCGTTGTTACGATAAAAAGAAAATGACGAAATCAACTAAAAATACTTCCGAACATGTAATACTACCCTATCTCTCTCTCACTTTTCGTGTGGGACACCGAGTCGTCCAACGACCCGATAAACCCTTGTGTAATACTTCCCTAAGCAGTCGATATAAGACCGACGCAAATAATTCTTTAGCTAACTGTGTAAGGATCCTAGTCGACTATGTATTTTATGAGTTTATGACTATGACTTAAAAAATAGTCCTTATCGGGATATTTAAGTGACTAAGATGTCAGTTATCTAAGTGGTGCAGTGATAGTGGCCACAAACGTAATTATTGTGATCTTTTGTTTTTTTTACTGGACTCTGCGATTTTAGCCCCGGGACTTTGAAACAACATCTGTCTGATGGGTGGGGAGCAAGGGCTCCCCCGGAGAAGTTTTTGTGATTGTACAAACCACACAAATTGGGCTTAGGAGTTTTTCTGGGAAGAACACACACACACACATACATATCACGCCTATAATCCCTTGCGGGGTAGGCAGAGCGTAAACAGCCGCAAAAAACGGCCATTTACACCATGTCTGACAAATGTTTGAGGGTCATTCGGAAAATTGTGTATCGCTATAGTGACAGGTTGTCAGCCTATCGCCTAAAATTACAATACACACACTCGAGTCCCTTATTCGCTTCTTACGACTCCCATGGGAAAAAAATGGGGTGATGCTATTCTAAGCCGGCATCACACGGCACTGGGAAGAACAGATCGGACTGAACTATTGTGTTCTACAATAGTAGCACTGCTGAAATTATCGTATTGGGATTGCGAAGCAAATGATCAATGGCTTACGTCATTCATGGTAAACCGTTCATAAACACATCAATCATTCAAATTCTAGGGCGATAAAGGGACATATGGTTTTTATTTTTACAGCCTTCTTGCGTTATTACTTTATAGATATATATATTATAGATATTTTATTTTATAGATAACGAGTTTATTGTTTTACTCTTAGGATACATTAACAGCCACAACAGTCCACTGCTAGGCATGTGCCTCCCCCAATTGCGGAAAGGAGGGGATATACTGCCATGCTAACCACGCTTAGCAGGCGGATTGGCGAGCGCCGTGCAAGATGTTACATTCACAGGGAACGCTGATGATGCCAATTCCCTGGACATACCTAGGATGTACTAAGTAATACTTGGATCTCGCCTCTTACAGAGATATTTTAAGTAGGAAGAGTACTAACAGTACATGTTACATCCATTATCATTTTGGGTATTCCGCGCAATCTTTTGGCATCATATCACACTGCATTTTTAATATGATTTATTCTGTAGTGAAATTGTATTTGTTGGACGCTCTTGACTTGAGCTCGATATCAATAAAATTCACTTTGTCCGACGCAGACTGTGCTTGGCAGTGTCCGAGCCATTTATTGGAGCCAAAAAACCTATTAACAGTATTTCAATACATTAAGCAATTAATGTCAGCCTTTCAACGCATTTTATTATTATAGGAGCTTTTCAGTAGTTTGTTTACAGTATAATTTTAATTGAATTTGAAGTATTTGACAATGTGTCTTCCCAATCTGAGATTGGCCAAGATTTTCCAAATTTAGAATGAGTTTCATATGAAATTTATTCCTAAGAGCGTGGCAGGGTTAGAGTCTGTGCGAAAAGAGAATAGGCGTGGACAAAAAGTGAACTAATAATTTTTTCATAGGTTGCTATGACTTTTCTCATACTGAGGCACAGAGGCGCCATCAATTTCCACGCCTATTCTCTTTCCGCACAGATTCAATCTGATGTCCTAAATTTTCAAAATTGGCTTGTCTAATTTGCTTCGATTGCAACCTCGCTCTCAAATGCCCGCTTTCGTCTGGTATTGATAACATTAGCCCTTTGTTGATATTATAAGGTCGAAATTCTTTAGATTCTTGAGAATCAAAAGTACCTAATACAGTAATTGCACAAAAAAAACGTTGAAAAGCTATTTTGACTACCTTCCTTAATTTTTTGGATGAGCGTGCCCTTTATGTGGAACCAGCAACGTCTAAAGAAATAAAATGTGCCTAATACCTACACCTAGCTATAACTTATTTTTCTTTTGACCGACGACTGCTGACCAAATTGGTGCTGGCCGGTTAATTTCTGCCGCCATGTTTAATTATATCCGCTGCGTTCCATTTTCGCAGCACACTTCCGCGACGGCCTATCGATCGGCTGTCGAACGCAGCGTGGCGACAGCGTGAAATGGATCGTGAAAATTTAATCAGATAGACTAGAGATTTTAGATTTATATAATTTTGCATACATAGAGCTATTTATACAGGGTGACCCGAATAGTGATGTCCAAAGACAAAATTTTAATGCCTAAAAATAGGTACTAAAGGGTATTCAAATCACTCCCATGTAAGTTCCGCGTTTTGTAGATTCCCAGATATTTAACTTTTAAAGGTGATTCGGATACGCCCTCATTAAGGCATTCAAATTGTGTCTTTAGACGTTGTCGCTATTCTGGACACTTCGTATTTTTATGCATTGTCCAACGCAGTAAAAAAAAGAAAAAGCCTGTCAGTCGGTTTTTCTCATACAACATAAAAACTTGAATTACTCGGAAACTATAAAATATCGCAAAACATTTATGTCTAAATAAATAATTTAAAAAACACGGGGCTGATTTGGTTACCCCTCAGTATGACGCATTCAAATTGTCTTTGGACGTCATTATTCGGGCAACCCTGTCTTTATATGCATTGTCCAACGTGTATTTACCTACACTACACCTAAATAGGTGCATTATCATGAAATTATTTTCAGAGTAAACAATGTAAGCAAACAACAAATTACAAAAGTTATGACCGGATTTTGTGAATCATGGAGCAGTGTGCATTTGTTATACCTATACTTATCTGTTGATATTTTGGCGTGTATGCAAGTAGTAAACCGTACGCACAACACAACCCAGCGCAATATCTACGCAATAGTATAAATATACCCAAAGAAATCACGAACGGTCTTTTCATAGTCTCCGTAGAACTAATCGTACAAAAGCATTGCTTGGCATGACCATGACCATCAGTTTCGACAATGACAACAAGTTGATACATCTTACTCCAATCATTGATTGCACCGAAATGCCTACTAGAAAAAAGGGCTAAAACAAAGTGATAAGGCGTGTGCTACAGTGACTGTGCTGATCTTGTTGTTGCCACTGATTGTTGGTGTGTGTGTGTGTTTGAATTTAAATGCGTACTAACGTCATTAAAGCTCTAGTTTAGTGATCCCACTAAGTCAAAATCGTTTTCATTTAACTTTGAATTTTGGAAGAATTCCAGAAAAAAAAACTATAGGTCTGCACAAATCTTAATGTGTTGCTAAATGTACTTGCTTACTCAATGCGTCTTTATTCTTAGTGTAACTTAATTTTGATATCGTATTTATCCCAGAATTTGAGTCACATTGTGTTTCATTTCTAAAATCTCAATTTTTTTATACTTTCTGAAGAGTTTGTTGAATAAGCTTTATAATATCATGTTTTATATAATCACTTCTTTGTTCTTGCTGTTCTATGCAACTCGGTATTTCATTTATCGCATTCCAGACTTTCCTCGGGGTCTGGCTGTTGCCTGTTTTTCATTACATTCATCTCAGTACCTACCTACTATTAAAGTTTACTAAATTGCTGTCTATTAATTAAGGTATTCTTTAACTTCGTTAAATATGAGTTTTTCGTTATTAGGTTCGGTATTTTCCGTAAATATGTATTTAAGTAACTTATTGTAATAATATTGACTTTATTTTAAACTTACAGGCAGTTTTGAGTTAAATTTACATACATACGTTTACAACAACAACAGTCCAGTCCGATTTATATTTAATCGGAGCGTAACGGCCACGCAGCCTCTTCGTTATACTTATTTCGAGCCTATGACTAACACAAATTTTACAGGCGCTTCTGTGTGTGAGCTGATCTTAATTGAATTTTAATTATGAATATTTAAGGCATATTTTATGCTTTTTTATTCGCATACTGTTTAACTCAACTACCTACGTATTTATGATTGATTACTATGATTATGACCGTGTATTGCAGAATAAGTATAATACCCAAAATAATAAGAAAATCAGTTACGTAATAATGACGTGAAATCCGTACTAATATTATAAATCTGAAATTTGTTTGTGCGTGTATGTATGTTTGTTACCTCTTCACGCCGATTTGGTTGAAATTTGGAACACAGGTAGAGTATAACCTGGAATAACACATAGGCTACTTTTTTCAGCAGAAAAACAACTATTACCGTAGGAAAATGAGTGGCAGCGGGTAAAACCACTGGGCAGAAATCTAGTGTTTAATATATTTGTGCGTATTGATTAGCACACAGAAACATCGGTAACACGAGTAATCGTTAAAATACCTCAGTCGATTAAAAATCGTTTCACTTTCATTTCATCTTGTCGTTAAGAATGTTTAACATTGCTTGTGTGCGTTTTAGTGGTTATTGACTTCGATCTATTATTAATTCAATAAAATTAAACAAATCGCTTTTAAAAGATTGAAACAAAAGTAGGTAAGTACCTAGGTTAGGTACTAACGAAAAAACGTACCCACGTATATCATCTTTGTATCATATTATTATTTATACCTATATTATAATATGGTTCTATAAAAACGTATTGATATTACACTTATGGTAAAATACCTACACTATACGTAATACTTATTTTGCAAATATTTTCTAGTTGATAAGCACTTTAATGTAACTTTCATTAATAATAAATAAATTTGTATGGGATCCACAATGTACTGTAAAACCACTAGCTATGATAAGTTCTAGTTATGACCACTCTAACACAAAAACAAGGTATTTCCAAACCAAACGATCCTACCAATAACTCAGCTGTTTTGGAAGGAATTATTAAACCACACGAACAATTTATTTGTACTATTTAAACTTAAATGTGAGACATACCTACATAATTTATAAAAAAAACGAATTAATTACGTGCAACAAAAATAATAATGAGTTCGATTAGCTTGCTCTTATATGTAACAATTAATCTGTATAATTTGTCGTCTTCCAAGGGACATGTTCGTTTTTTACGGCCGTTTACGCTTTGCCTACCCCGAAAGGAATATAGACGTGATGTATGTATGTATGTAAAGGTACATTGTGCGATAGTGACGCTTTGCGGAATGATAACTTTTTGCGGAGTGGACATTATGTGTTTGAAGGAAGGTCAATTAGGGTTATTGATTTACTTATTACAATTTTAACAATAAATTAATAATACCATTGTTTTACTACAAACTTGTATACAACGCTTGCTTTGCTTAGGTAATTTTAGAGAAGAATAAATAAATCAATTATTTCATTCTTTTCATGTCGAAATTTGGCGACCTTTGCTACGGCGTAGGCTCGTAGCAATTGCTACGCCGTCTCCGGATATTGCGCTATCGCCAGAAAACGCGTTTTTATTCGATTGAACGTAGATACTTCTTTGCAACCTGCACATAGATATATCTAGTCGCAACCTCGTAAGAATGTTAATGAAATTCTGCAACGGAAATGCTTTCCCAACAAGTCCACAAATACTAACGATAGGCCGGTCGACAAACCGGCAATTAATGGCAGGAAACCGTCAATAAACGTTTTATGAAACTCCTAATCGAGCGATTGAAAAACAAATTACACGGCACACGTTGCAATAAAAGTTCATATTGCTTATTGCTTTATATTTTACGATCACGATCGGACTATCTTGTTTTATACTTGTACATACCTAGATACACTTTTAATAATAAGAATTCCTTTGAATGAGAATTCTCTTTTTGTTATTTGCAATTATCGTGACTGCAGTTGTATACCTAATCAGAAGAGACTTGAACTACTCATTAATAAATCAACAATGTAAATTCCTATATTGGATTCTCATCAAATAAGTCATTGAAGAAATCAGTTAATCCTAAAATAATTAATTCACTTTTACCAAATGTTCAGCTACAGAACTGGAAAGCAAAAATTGTGGCAACTTATAAATTTTCTAAGTTGGAATTCTTCTTCTTCTTCTTTTCATGTGGGACACCGCGACCCGCTAAACCCTAGTGAATTTTCTGTAACATTTATACCACAAAAGTTGTATTTGCTAAGTCATTTACAAAGATTCGATGCAGCTCAAGCACCGTGAAATTAATGTAAATTGCATCTGGCTTTGCTTATTAGCTATTTTACTTATATTTTGATTTTTTAATTATGGAAGATGCCAAAAATATCATTCTAATTCTAAAAGTAGGCGTTTTGTTTCAATTTCTTTGTGTTATTATATAATTTTTACATTTGCAAGGTTGTTGTACACACA
This sequence comes from Tuta absoluta, assembly GCA_027580185.1. Classification (NCBI taxonomy): domain Eukaryota; kingdom Metazoa; phylum Arthropoda; class Insecta; order Lepidoptera; family Gelechiidae; genus Tuta; species Tuta absoluta. The sequence goes on from JAQAHW010000004.1 coordinate 7,377,994, forward strand.
CTGATTATTACCATTAAACATTCACGTCTCACACTCGTGCATACATACGTCATGACGGTTTTTCCATCGAAATAAGCGGGGCAGGAGAGTTTTGGAGCGAACGTCTTCGGAGGACTTGCCAAATGTCTCGGCCCTAATATTTACGGACCTAGAGCGGAATGCGAGGACACACTGTTTGTTTATATGTTTTGACCATTTCCTCTTCGCGCCGGCACCTGGCATGCGCCATGAGACACGTCACGAACAAGGCTATTCAACTGCTTTTATTAAGAATGACTCTACATTATGTTTAAACATGATTCAGGGAACGTATGCAACTGACAAATAGCAACCAGCGGAACGGAATCATCAGTCTAGACTAGATTTTCGTGTCATCTCTGCAGTTATTAGGATTTCGGATCTGTGTCGATGTCAGTCTTGATTTAAAGCGGCCAGCGCAACTGCTGACCCAAATGTACCTACTTGATGTTTAGCAAATCGATTCTCCGGCGTCATCCAGTAAAGCCGGTGTACTGTAAGACCCAAACACAAGTGGCACAGACGCACACATTAATGTTCACATTCGTATTGTGAATAAACATCGTAATGTAGCAGATAAACTAGGATGGGAGCCAAGACGAAAATATGCCACGCCGCGTTTTTCCATTGGTTTTTGCGCTTTGGAAACCGACAGTAGTTTCTACTGACACGATCATTGTCAACATCACTTGATCTAATGCGCTAAACCAGATTGTGAATGCAATGATACAGCCCCATTGTTTATGTCATGCTCCAGATGTTTTGTATACGTGATGCTGGACGTTCTTTAAGCCAAGAAAGATACGATACCTACGACCGCATTCAGATGTTTTGAAACTTTTCCGAGTCACTGTTTGAAAGTCCGTTTGATCTCCCGTGTTTATGATTTAGCATATAATATAGTTGTTGGTAATGTACGTGTATTGTGGTGTAGTGTAGTGTCCTGTGTGCAGTGTTTTGCTTTTTGCGTGGTCGCGCATGTCCAGGTCGATGATCACTCAAGGTGGAAATGTTCATTCAAGTTCTATTTAGATCACCGCTACATACAAGCGGCGTTTAGCATTTGCGCACACTTCCTCCCCCCTGACGTCGATCAGACCTTCGAACGTAACGTTTAACCACTCGAAATCGATTTACGAGCCGGTGCCGGTTTCCAGGAATAGTTTTACGTCCGGATAGATCTTTCACTGTGTCGAGACAAAAGGGGCGAGTGGCGCGTGCGCGGGACGGTCGCGGCGAGTTTCCGTGTCGTGTCCGAGTGCTGATAATGTTTACCTCCGTGTTCACTGTCAAACGTGTTATCTGTTATGTGAGCATGGTGGCGCCGCCGCCGCCGCGCACCGGCGCGTGCGGCGGTGCGCGGGCGGCGGCGTTACATAAGGCCGTGTGTCGCTCACCTCCTCTATCTTGAGGCTGGTTCGGACCACCTTGCGGGTGACCGCGGACTCGTACGACTCCTCGATAGTCTCCGCCATGGTTGCGTTCGCGGGCGCGGCGAGCGGTGCGCGCGAGTGTAGCGGCGGTACTGAGCTCCCGCCGGTTATTTTTAGGCGCCGGCGGCGGCGTGCCACCCGCTGACAGTTCCTCGGGATTCGGGGTGGCGATGCGCAGTATAATGAAAAGCTGACAAGGCAGCCGTTGTCTCGTTAGGACGCACAGTTGCTTGAGCTTGACTGCGCAGCGTATGACGAAGCGATGACGGCTGCGCTTGCAAGCTCACGCTGAGCACAAAGAGGTTTTATGTCGCCTCATCATCGTCTTCTTAACAATAACTTTTGTGTTACGTATTAATTTTGTATTGGTAGGTACCTACTATACAAACCTATTAGACACTTCCGCTATAGGTTACCTACGTATTTAAAGGAGTCTGTTTTGTATTGTTACTTAATCTTTACGTGATGTATGTCTTCGAATCGACTCTACTAATAATCTGTCATCTGTCATCCGTCATCAATCAGGTGTCAAAACTGGTCATTAATTAACAGTCAAAACCCCCCTCGGGGTATCAGCCAGCTACACCTACACCTCACTCTGGAAAAACCTGATTGCATCGTTTTGAGACAGCTTTTTCAAATATAAATTAAGACACCGGAATTCATGCAAGGCATTAGCATGAAAGGCAATCAGCAAACCAGCAAATCTTTTTCTATGTACAGTCATGATCAGGCTGGGTAGACACTTAAACTGCCAATGTAAGTCTTATGCGCGCGGCATAAGAACGGACCAAAGTCAAAACTGTCTACCCCAGCCTGATGTTGACTGTACCACCATAGCTTGCTACCCTGACAGAAAGCTTAAAACTTGACGGCCGATGTGGCGCATTGGCAGTGCGACTGCCTACGGCGCAAAGGTTCCATCCCGAAGTTGATATTATCACTTTGTGAATTTGTTTCCAGTCTGGTTAGGACATTGCAGGCTGATCCGCCAGATTGTCAGTAAGAAAGATGGTTCCGTGATTTGGAGGGCACGTTAACCCGCCGGTTCCGCTTGCTGTCTATGGTTACTTAGGCAGCTGTCGATACACAACCACGTCAGAGGCCTACTAGTAGTAGTAGCAGTTGAAAAACTAACACCAGGGCACAGTATAATTAATAGTACTAGCGTACAGTATGGTCACTCCCTGCCTCCCCCTACAAGCGCCGCCCACCCGCGCTCGGAGGACGCTCAGACACCGGCTAGCAACGATGCGCGAACGAAGGTCATTTCAGACTGCCGCACATTGCATTCCCGATTCGCGAACGCAAAATGGCGGCAACCCTGACATGTTGTCTCACACACACAAGCATGGTCCGCGTTCACCTACGCGAACTTAGACTGTATGCGTAGCAACGCGTTTGTTTCATACATTTGAGCGCCAGTGTCCGAGGTGTGACCAGGGTTCAACAGGTCGATCGTCGACTCGGTGTTCAATATGGAAAGAAGAAGGGCAGGTTTATGCTATTGATGAATTTATTAACGCCATCTGTTGTTTCATTCTAAAAGTGTATCTACCTAAGTCCGCACACTCCCTCCACAACACAACTCCTCTATAGATAGAAAGGTTTTCCAAAAGAAAACTTCCGCTAGGTGGCAGTGGGTGTAGGTGTACTCCGCCATCTAGCGGAATTGCACTAAAGTCTTTGTACATAATGCATGATTCTGAAATCAATAAGTGCGAGATTGTGAAACCCAGCCAATATGTAGAATCTTCGTTAAAAAATAATTTTCGCAGACCTTACGCCGTCGTCCAAAGGATATTTGTAATCGCGTGGAATACAGTATTTTTCTACTAGAGCTAGAGAAATAAATCTCAAATTAACTTTGATCAATGTAGGATAGTTAATATTATTATGTTGTATGAAAAAAATGCTATACTGTTAAAGATGGCGTCAAAAAAGTAACTTTTAGAATTTAATTAGTTTAGTATTATGTTTTGGAGCAATAATTTTAAACATACATAATCGCTTTAAATACCAAGGAAAACACTATCCTTTCGTGGCACTTTTGCTTGGTTTAGGTATAATATTAATTATCTGTGGTTTAGGTATGATAGTAGCGACATGTAGATCTAAAACTAAATTATGATACAATTGGCACAAATATCAGGAATCGAACTCCTTGTGTTTCTATCTCTCTCTTTTCGTATGGGACACCGAGTCGTCCAACGACCCGATGAACCCTGGTGTGTTTCTATGACGAGCCGTGTAGTTTCACAAAAGTAAATAAAATAATCACTTTTAAAAACTTTTATTATCTCGTTCAGAACAGGCAACATTAGTTATCAATACTCCTGGTATTAAACATCTCAATAAATAATATCATTATAAACTAGTACTATAATAATTTCGAGAATCATTTAAATTTTACATGAACAATATTAGAACATATCCAAATTTATATCACTGTTCCTATATCGCACGTTATATTTTGATCTTATCCACTATTGATGTTTTTCGTACTAATACTTATTATAAAATATAATTTTCAGTTGGTGTTTCTTCTTTACTTTCCAGTGCGTTTGTAGATGGCGCTTATTCAACTTGCCTGAAACAAAATAGGATCATTATTCGCTATTTCAACATTCTTTGTTAAGTTCTATCATTTTTTGCTATTTCAACATTCTTTGTTAAGTTGTTAGACATATTAATGTTAATTTTAGGGGGAGATATTGACAGGTAGAATGGGATTTCTATTATTTATGTTATAAAATGGCGTGAAGCAACTCTTCCGCATTAAGGGCTGTAAGGTAAGGAGTCTCTGACTGTCGTCGTATCAATAGTGTCTATCCTGAATTCCAAATTTTCCCGTGTTAGGTATATTTAGGCATCATGATACACTTGCGAAATTGGTGGGCATTGGCGGAGATGGAAGAGGTGTCGCCACTAGTGCACTAGTGATGGCGAAAGTTGTTCAAATCCAGCCAGCGCTCGAAAAAATGTTTCAATAACGAAGTGACAATCCTTTTCTAGCACTTATGTTTTTTGTAAGATAGGTGGCAAGTTGAAGACACTTTCTATGATGCATGAAAATTTAAGATAAATGTAGTTACTGACAGTATCCGCACGGTGTTGGTGAAGCCGGAGCCCTGCCGCCAGCCGGTGACGACGACGACGCGGTCCCCGGGCGCCACGAAGCCGCGCGCGCGACCGAACTGCAGCCCGTACTGCACGCGGTTGTCCACGTCCTTCAGCCAGTCGCCAGCCACCGCCTCTGCGGAAATGGAAATTATACATTATATTATTATTATGTTGGTACTCTTTTGAATCTCGGGCCCACAGGGACCCGGTCCTTTGAGGCATGAGTGGGGCCGAAGCCAACAGCACAGAGGCCTTTTTGCACCTAATAATGTGTTGTGATGTGTACATTAATATTTTTATTTTTATTATTTGAGCCTATACTATCCCACTCAAGGCTTACATGTGTATTGTGATTTTAGGCGATGGGCTGACAACCTGTCACTATAGTGATACATAATTATCTGAATGCCCTCAAATGTTTGTCAGACGTGGTGTAAGTGACGTTTTTCGACCGTTTACGCTCTGCCTACCCTGCAAAAGATACTGGCGTGATATATGTATGTATGTATGTAGTATCCCACTGCTGGGCATAGGCCTCCCCTCTCTCTTTCCAGGCTTTCCTGTCTGCGGCGGTTTCCGACCAGTTGAGGTCATTATATTGGACGAAATTCTTATAAACTATTGGACGATTTAATATTGTGTGAAATTTTACTAGTGACCGATAACCAAAACTCGGGAGGGGCTGGTGATAAGGAACAACTTTAGTAGTAACATAGGTCAACATATAAAAATAATTACTTCCCATACAAAATTGCCGATTAGCTGATTTAAGTTACTATGGAAGCTCAAAAGAATTTTGTCTTATGTTCCATATAGAAAGCTGTTCCTTATCACCAGCTCGTGCTATGTTTTCAGCATCGATCGCTAGTAAAATTTCAGCTTTATGTTTTTGTCTACGTTTTTGCCCTGCGATCCAGAGCGCGATTTTATACTACACAAACAGGCTTATAGTGAGCGAAGTGAGTTTGAATCCGAAATTTCAGTTCACAAACACGCCAAGAAGAATAGGAAGTAGAGGAGAGTCAGCGCCCCCATACTAAACAGCGTAGGTAAACGTTTTTACCGTAAATCTAGATGGTGCTTGCAAGCAGCTCATTAGTCGAAAAATTTAGCATATGCTCATATACAGGAGCTCTTAAAAAATCATAAAACCTTTAGAATTCAGTAATTTTCACAAAATACTCGTTATATCTGGATATTTTGCACAAACAAATAGATCTTTATTAATTAATAGGCAGGTACAATAACCCTGCTGGAAGTATATTTGTAGTTTCCTTCTATCAAAAAGTAGAATGTGTGGTTGGTATTTGTATGATTAGCACGAAAAGTGGCAGCGCGAGTATAATTATCCTGTTTACATGCTCACGCTGCCTTATTATGTCCCTGCTCATAGCGCGAGTATCTGAACGCGACACTAGTTTTCTCTCGGTAGTAATTACCTTGGTAGACGATGGGCAGCACGCCGCGGTAGAGATGCGCCTGGCGCGCGGTCTGCGGGAGCCGGGTGACGGCGATGATCGGGCAGCGCGAGTATATCCTGTTTACATGCTCACGCTGCCTAATTATGTCCATGCTCATAGTGCGAGTATCTGAACGCAACATTAGTTTTCTCTCAGTAGTAATTACCTTGGTAGACGATAGGCAGCACGCCGCGGTAGAGATGCGCCTGGCGCGCGGTCTGCGGGAGCCGGGTGACGGCGATGATCGGGCAGCGCGAGTATATCCTGTTTACATGCTCACGCTGCCTAATTATGTCCATGCTCATAGTGCGAGTATCTGAACGCAACATTAGTTTTCTCTCAGTAGTAATTACCTTGGTAGACGATAGGCAGCACGCCGCGGTAGAGATGCGCCTGGCGCGCGGTCTGCGGGAGCCGGGTGACGGCGATGATCGGGCAGCGCGGGCGGTACTTGCTGAGCAGGTGCGCGGACCGGCCGCTGGTGGTGATCACCACGATGGCGGCGGCGAGGCACTTGCTGGCAGCCTCCACCGCGGCGATGGCTACTGAGTGCGTGTTCTCTACTGGCGGCTTCACCTGGAATAAAAATATTGGAATATTTGTAACCCAAATAGTACAGTCAAACTTAGACACTCGAACCGCCAATGTAAGTCTTATCGGCGCGGCATAAGAACTATCCATAGTCCAAACTATCTAGACCAACTTAAGTCTGACTGTACCTAATGAAATTAATACTTTTAAGTCATATACTTCAGTTGGTATATTTGTCCCTTTTTAGTAATTCTTTATTTGTCCTTTGGTTTATTTTGCACTCATAGTGATACAGTGTGCTTTGAGACAAGTATCAAGAGGGTGAATATTTGGAAGTGTTTGGTAGAGGCGCCGGTAGCACAGACGGCAGACAGGTCCCGGTTTCAAGCCCCGGTCGACGCTGACATTTTTTGTCAATCTTATTTTCAGTTCTTTATTTGTCACTTAATTTTCGTATCAGAATCATCTATTGATGTGACATGAGGTCACTTGGCGGTTTCTCCAGACAGCATCACGCATTCAATCAGAAGGACGCAACAGGGTTTGGGTTTTGTTGGTCGTTCTGAAAGTCTTAGTTGACAATGGCCGTACACAAATGATCTTCTAATGGCACAGGCCATAGTGTTATCTTGTTTAGTTGCCTAGTTTTTATTTTTAGATTTTATGTTTTTGGCATCTATTTTGTTAGTTTTTTTACCTGTGTGATGAGGTCGTTGAACAGCTGCTTGTGCCAGATGGCCGCCTCGGCCTCCTTGCAGATGTTGGCCATCACCCGGACGCATTCGAGCGGGTAGTCCCCCTTGGCGGTCTCGCCGGAGAGCATCACGCAGTCGGCACCGTCCAGGATCGCGTTGGCAACGTCGGAGGTCTCCGCGCGCGTGGGCCGCGGCTTCTTCACCATCGACTCCAGCATTTGAGTCGCGCAGATCACTGGCTTCCCAACCTGGGAATGTGTGAACATGCATTGGAGCTTTCCACGAAAATGTCCGTTATAGCACATGAATGCCTCCAGGTAATGGGGCCCAAATTATATAACAAAATATCGGCTGATATCAAAAATACTAAAACATTTAACTCGTTTGTAAGTAAATTAAAAATAAGTTACTATCAGAAGCCTACTACACTATACGTGAGCTTGATAGCAAACCTACACCTTGCAGTTTTGCTACCCCAAACTACCTAATGTAGGAAATAATAAATGAACAAAATACCAATGGCATCACTAATGCATTTTTATTGTATTTTTATTTTAATAATAGATATACATAATTGATAATAAGATTTTTCCAATAAACTACTGTAACTGAAACAATCTCCTGCTCCTGCCGCTGTCGCGAATATTGCTCGAAATACTTCTGTGGAAATATCAACGCGAGTGAGTATTCACACACTGCCGTCATACTCTTCTCGCACCAATATGAGTGAGCGAGATAGCAATACATTCCACACGCGTGCTGCCGTTCCTGACTCGCGGACGAAAAACCATCGCGGGAGCACAAGAAGTGGCAGTGGCATGACGAGTAGCAGCGTGAGTAACCTGTTTACATGCTCGCGCTGCCTACTTTCCCTACTATTTCCCTGCCCATATTGGCATCGTGTGAACGTGCTATTACGTCACATCTTGATTTATATTTATTTCCGTGTAAGTCACACATTATTCTGTTAAAGTGGTATTGAAATTGCCTTGATTGCATTTCTTTCTACACGTTTTGCAGCTTTGTATGTAGATGCTATTATAAACGTCACGTAACAAACAAAAGTTTGGTGAGTGGTGAGGTTTTGTGGAATGCTCCTATAATATGTAAATGCACTTTGGATGTCATAATTATTATTGAATAAGTTGTTTGAATTGTTAACTGTTGATTGAATCGTCTTCAATTCGAACATTACATAAGTATGTAAATTGGTCAAGTTACTAATTTAAAACTTAAGGTTTCCTTGAAAAAGTCTACATTCTTTCTTCCTTTCTTTTCGTGTGGGACACCGAATCGTCTACGACCCGATGAACCCTGGTGTCAGAGTTTTACAACCGCCGACTCGACTACTAATAAAGGGCCTCTGACATGGTTGTGTAACTTAAAACTAAAGAACTGTTTTTATTGATAATGCCAGTTATAATTTGCTATGGTTAAGTTACCTGGTTGCACCTGGCGATCATGGTCTTCTGTGCGAGGAACACCTTCTCCGGAGGGATCTCTATGCCCAGGTCCCCGCGGGCCACCATGATACCGTCAGATGCCTGGAACATGCAACAGTTTCATATAGATTATAGGTACGAAGTTTCTGGTATCGGGATAGAACTTAGAAGAAATAAAAGGTAGGCGGAAAGTTGAACAAAAATCTAGAAAAGAAAATGTTCATATCAATGGTATACAGGATGTAAAAAAAATGTTTTAATGGATGAACAAACCCATGGAACAAAACAGTTTTCCTTTTACTTATAATAGTAATAATTTATTTTGTGCAGACCATTAAAATCCATTATTGTTAGTTTTAAGTCTATGTTAGTTAAAATCTAAAATTGTTGGTAGAATCTAAAAATTAAAAAGATTTTTAGAACTGCGATACAAAATGACCCGGCTAAGACTTTTGTATGTGAGATCCATTAAAAAATATATTGCTTGTTCCCTGAGGAAGGTTGGGATCATTCCTTGAAATAATTTCATAGCATATTTACGCCTTATAGTTATAAATTTTAAAGAGTTCAGACTAGTTTTTACATTGCAAAGCTAATTTGTTTGCTAAAGTCAGGTTGACTATAAACAGAGCGGATGGCAACAATTTGCAGTCACGATGCAGGACACATGTTTGCGAGTGCATCCAGTCACAACTAGAATCAATCACTGCCAATTGCTAGAATTGTAGTTTGCTATGTAAATGATAGGATATTTTCAGGTCTCAAACATAACAACAGTTCGACTTGTGCGTGTTTCGAATGAGCCGTTTATCATCATCAATAGGCTACCCAATCTGACACCAACCAATAACACCCATTACAAACAACCTCATTATAATCTTTTCATATAGAATATCTTCGGAAAACTTAAGGGGAAGAACGGTAATTTAATGAAATACGTCGCAGATTGCACTGTTATCAAATGCCGTCCTGAAGTCTCGTCTTTTAGAAAGGTACAGTAAAAGGTGCATAGTTCCTTTAATGCAGGTTTTACCTTAAAAAAAATTGTTTTACCTATTTTAAAACTTGTAAAACAACTCACTTAGACGCCAACTCACTAAGAAAGACGCCAACTCACTAAGAAAGACGCCAACTCACTTAAGACAGATGATAACTCACTCAAGCAAAAATGGCATCAAACCTAAAAGCACAAGCGCTTTGCTTCTACATTTTTAATGCGAACTGCTAAAGAGTAGAACTCGCTGCCTGCGGATCTGTTTCCAGAACGTTACAACCTGGGTCTTTTCAAGGCGAGAGTGAATAGGCATTATCTAGGTGAGCATGTTCCAACATCGTCTGCATCGTCACTTCACATCAGATAAGAGAAAAAAACGCATAAAAGGAACAAAAGAGAATGTGACTCACGGCAATGATCTCGTCCAGGTTGACCATGCCCTGGTGGTTCTCGATCTTGGATATGATCTGGATGTGTTTCCCCTTCTCGCCGAGGATGTTCCTGATCTCAGTCAGCGCTGAGCCGTTGCGGATGAACGACGCGAAGATCATGTCCACCTGTGGAACGGAACAAAATATATTATGATAGGCATTGAAAAAGTTTGTGATAGGAATTGAGAATATAGTAATTTATACAGGGTTATTTTTTATTCACCCCGGAAATTTTACAGGGCGATTCTACTCATGATTCTGAACAACTTTTATTATGGGGTCACCTGCGAAATCGCGAAAAAAAAAACAGCTGTTCCATACATTTTGTTCGAGTAGGTATGAATTTTTCTATGGAGCTGCTGTTTTTTTCTCGCGATTTTGCAGGTGACCCCATAATAAAAGTTGTTCATAATCATGAGTAGAATCAACCTGTAAAATTTCCGGAGTGAATAAAAAATAACCCTGTATAGGGTGCAATTTTACTAGTGAGCGATACTGAAAACAGAAGACGGGCTGGTGATAAGGAACAAAAACTTTGCGCAAGGAACATAGGTCGAAATATGAAGAAAAAATTTGTATCTCCCATACATAATTGCCGATAAGCTGATTTGGATTACTATGGAAGCTCAAAATATTTTTGTCATATTTCGACCTATGTTCCTTCACCAGCACGTCCTCTGTATTAATTAACGGTCAGTATTAAAACTTCACCCGATATACCAACTTAGGTAGAGGTACCTAATACCTAAACTATTCCTATTTTTTTATGGAAATATGTGAATAATATTGGGTAAGTGAGTCAATACTACATATTTGTACCAACTAATACGATCCGCCTCATTTTCTAATGGAAAATGGAGACAATACTGCCTCCGATAATAATGGCCTGAAGCCGATCCGAAGACACTTGTGTTACGATTTAATCTGAATATCTGGAAGGTAAAGTAATGGCTAAAGTATTGTTTGGGTATATCGTGTCATGTTCTTGTTTTATCACTAGATCCAGATAGGCAGGTTAAGTTTTAATACCCAGATAAGCTTTCAGAAAGACAAAATGATAAGTAGGCAACTATTTACATTTGATACCAACGTATTTTCACGCCGCGCGATATGATATTTCGTAGCATTTTGTCTACAAAACTGTAGACATTACTGTACACAAATCGTTATCGTCGGTGGTAAATAGAGTTATAATCATAGTAACTACTTATTTGTTGACTACACTATTTAAGTCGGTAGATAGGTACGTACTAGATACAATATAAACAAACTATAGGAAGACACTTGCAAGGGCATACAAGGTCAATCATACTAAAGATATATATGAAGTGATAGAATGCCAACAGATAGCTAAAGTGAACTGAAAACATCATCAGTTTATCACTACATAGTGTAAAATAAAGTCGCTTCCCGTTTTATGTCTGTTTGTCCCTTTAAAGGTTGTAATTTTACTAAGTAGTAACCGAAACTGAAAATAGAGGAATAAAGGTATATGACAAAAATATTTTATGTTTTCAAACTCAAATCAACCGATCGGTAATTTTAAGCTTATTTTGTTTTGGAGGTCCAATTAGTTTTTTTTTCACATTTCGACCTATGTTCCTTAAGGAAAGTTGTTCATCATCACCCGTCCTGAATTTTTGCTATATCGGCCGCTAGTAAAATTTTGCAATATATTCTATATGCTTCGATCTTGAAAACCGCGCAATAGGTTTTTATGACTTTTTAAAATATATAGATTTAAAATATGAAATATATTAGTTTTTTATGTTTATGACACGCAAGTAAAAGGCCTTATTCCCAGGGGAGATTTCCCCTCCCGCTGCTAACCGTTTGGTTAGCAGCGGGTAAATCCGCTGATCGGGCCGCTAGTAAGTACTTATATAACATCTAATTATCTTTTTATCGAACTATCATAAAAGTAAACAATACTTCATACACTTATATTACCTACCTACATAAACCTAATTAAAATCATACACATTCACTTACGTATATTTCTACAACCTATTATTTAAAACAAGCGGCCAGCGGCAGGAATAAAGGCTTTTCCTGCAGTAAAAGGTACTTGAAAACCTTTCTTTTGAATCACTCTATCTATAAAAAAAGCGCATGAGAATACGTTGCGTAGTTTTGAAGATATACCTAGCATACATAGGGCCATATCGATAGACACGGGAAGCAACTTAATTTTATACTGTAATGATAGATAACGGCACAGGACCGTGAGGATTGGCGCTGCAGAGAAGAGGCCTATACCCTGCAGTGGGTGGATGTGGGCTGAGGATGATGATGAATGATAGATAACACAGAAGTTGTGTAGATAAAATTATTGGTAGGTACTAGAAAGGCAATATAGTAGGTAATAGGTATGTTTAATTTCTTCCTGTGCATAAAAATTTAACAAGTCAAGTAGTGATTTTATCTGAAGCACTAAAAGAGATTATTTTTAGGTACCTGTAGCTATCAAATTCTCATTAATGACTTGTTAATGATAAACGGTACACTCCTTGACTTATCAATCAACTTACTGATACTACAAAATAAATACGTCCGTTTTACAGGAGTCATGCACTATACAAATTACTAGCAAATTACGATTACATTTTCCCGTGGAATGGAGATATGATACCTGCTTATTAGTTTACTAGATAAAGTAGGTTTTAGTACTTAGGAATTGGTCAAATAATTTCTCAATTCGATACACTTGTGGCAGAGATTAATTCCTACTAAACTAAGTTGCAACTGAACAAAATAATGTACCCAATTCATTGTACGTGAAGCGTACAAACTTTATCAGTTAACTTTACCTACTATTGCTACTATGTTTTATGTTCTATTATGTTACTGCATTTCTTAATCGATTTAAGTACTGTTCTCAGGAGTTTTACAAAACTGTAACTCGCTGTTACTTTCATTAATCTAATGTAGCATTAGGAGCAGAAGCAAGTTTACACTATGCTCCCGCCGCTGCCGCGAATATTGCCCGAAATACTTCCGCGGAAGTGTCAACCCGAGTGAGTGTTCACATACTGCCGTCAAACTCTTCTCGCAGCAATACGAGTGAGCAAGGTAGCAATACATTCCACTCACACTCATGCTGCCGGTCCTTTGACTCGCGCACGAAAAGCCAACACTCGAGGTAGCACGGGAAGTGGCAGCGGCATGACGAGTAGGTAACTCTCGTCCCTGCCTCATAAGAGTCGCATAAGAAAATATAAGAGCCTTAAATACTTACGCCCTGTTCGACTCCAAAAAGCAGATCGGACTTGTCCTTCTCTGAGACGGCGGGCAGGTCCACCGGCAGGCCGGGCAAGTTCACACCCTTGCGGGAACCCAGCGCACCTGCAAGACAGACGCGCCATTAGTACCTACTTACTACGCCCTATCATCATAAAACCAAGCTCCACTTTACGACGATTTTGGCTGATTGCAGCCAACTGCTGCCCGCAAGTTTCACAAGGTCATCGATACGCTTTGCAAGGATGCACACTCTCGGAATGCTTCTCTATTTCATTATAAATAAATATGTAGTACGGTACAATAATTTAACAACTTGACACAGAGTGTCGTGTCCAACCCTGATAGAAAGCTGTCTTTCTTCTTCTCGTGTGGGACACCGAGTCGTCCAACGACCCGATGAACCCTGGTGTCAGAGTTCTTCAACCGCCTACTACTAGTAGTAGGCCTCTGACATGGTTGGTGTAACGACCGCCGTCTAAGTAATCATAGACAGCAACCGGGACCGACGGCTTAACGTGCCCTCCGAAGCACGGAACCATTTCTTTCGGACAATCAGGTGGTTCACCCTGCAATGTCCTAACCAGACCGGGAACAAATTCACAAAGTGATAAATATCAATTTTTGTGAGTGTCCCACCGAGAATCGAACCCGGAACCTTTTGCGTCGCAGGCAGTCGCACTACCACTGCGCCACATCGGCCGTCAAGCTAGTAGAAAGCTGTGACTCGCTCATTGGTGTCTGGCCGCGTGACGGGTAGTGAAACTGTTTAAATCAAAGACCAAATTTATTTCATAGTCATTCCGCCTTAGGTACCGTATGAGAGACGTGGTAGAGACTACCCTGCGCGATCTTAAAGTCAGCAGTTGTCATGCAGGAAAGGGATCAGTTTAGTGATCGAAATCCTCTTTGGATCGCTGTGTCAATAGATAAGTTTTGTTGAATTAGTTTAGTTAATCATTGGACCGCTTTCTCGCTGTCTTGTCGCGATACAAAAATTTCGGGTCTATCTATAGCAGTTTAGGTCCTTTCTTCTTATTCCTTATCGAGTCGATAGCAATCACGCCCCACTCATATTGCTCAGTATTTCGCCACTTTTTAAGCCTAATATCTGCAATTTACTGACCTCCGTTCTCAATGGTGCAGGTGAGGGTGTCAGCAGTGGAAGACGCGCAGATGACGCTGATGAGCCCGTCATCGATGAAGATCCTGTTGCCGGGCTTGACGACGTTGGTGATGTTCTTGTAGTCCAGCCACACGATGCTGGCGTTGCCCTTCTCCATCCAGCTGTCGTCTGTGGTCAGTTTGATCGTGTCGCCCTTCTTAAGTTCTACCTCCGCGGAGCCGCCCTGGACGGGAAAAGTTTATGTCTAAAGCTTGGAGATAGGCTTGTTTCTTGAGGCCAACTACAAAACAGTCGATTATCAAGTAATCAAGAGTATGCCGGCGAGGCCAAAAAACAATCCCATCACCAAGATCAGTTTTACTGATAATTTGCTTATGCTATTTTAATGTAAAGGTTGCCTGGAATAGATCGCTGCAAGTGATAAGGCCGTCTTTGCTTACTTTTAGTCTTAAGTTTTCTGTATTGTTTTGTTTCTGTTGTGTATTTTGTAAGCAATAAAGTTTTCATCTATCTATCTATCAGTTATTAAAAGAAAAACAAATAAAAGTTCAACTTTGCTAACAAAGCGATGGCTAGACAAAATTGCATGCCAAATGCAGCCGAGTAGTCTTTATCGGTGATTCTGCAGTGCAGTTCTTGGTGCCTCAACAGTCGGATACAGGTAGATATAAAGGTAGAGATAAGCAAAGTTGTACCAAAGAGAAAAAAAAGGAACTTACACCCTCGAGAAGTCCAGTTCTGATTTCGGGTCCCTTGGTGTCTAAAGCGATGGCTAGTGAGAATGGCATGCCAAGCTTGGCAGAGTAGTTTTTCTCGGCGATTCTGCAGTTCTTGATGGTTTCCGCGTGGTACTCGTGGGTTCCGTGGGAGAAGTTCATGCGGGCAACGTTCATGCCCGTCTCCATCATCTTTTCTAGAGTTTCTGGGTCACGGGAGACGGGACCTAGGAGAGAATAGTCATAATATTGAATATTTAGATAGTTTCAATAAGTGTTCTTATTTTCCGTAGAAGAAACTTGGTAGCTAAGTATAGGCATGCTAAGTAGAAAATTTGATTGCGGTGGCTAGTGGAGATGATAATCATTTTTTAAAGCCAATTTTAAACTACATCTAATTTTAACATAATTTTAAACTTCGTCTTGCAGTCTTATCTTCAGACCACATGTTTACAGCTACAACAAAGTCAACATAACAGAGAATGTCGTTCGATTTACTCTGAAAGTTTCAGATCGTTGGTATCAGGAAAATGTAAGTTTAAAATCCCACCCAATGGTGCAGATGATGCCCGACAGATGCATTTGAAAACTTGCAAAATTTACAAGCGCGGGCAGGATTTGAACCTGCGACTTTCGCATTACTAGTGGCGACGCCTCTTCCATCTGGGCTACCGCAGCTCATTTCTTGCCCGCCAATTTTGCAAGTGTATTTTAATGCCAATAACGCTTGGCATGGCTCCATCTACCGGGTTAGTTTTGCAACTAATAACAATAACACCTTGGAATCGATATGATTATTATTTTGATTATGATGAAGTCCAGCGCGCAGATGTGCTGCAGATGCCACCGACTGCATGCCGAGCTCTATTATATTCTCTTTGTGCCGAGCTTGTCTGCAGATTCTCCTACACTCAGATACACTCACCAATGGTGCAGATGATGCCCGACAGACGCACATACGACGCCTTGGAGTCGATGTCCAGCGCGCAGATGTGCTGCAAGTGCGACGCCGCGTCAGATGCCGCCGACTGCATGCCGGGCTTGTCTGCTGACCCTGCCTACAATCCGAGAATAATAAATATTAGTAAGCGACGAAGAAGACGAACTGAAAGGGTTTTCCAAAAATTGGTATGCGGAGACACAGGATCGCGAACAGTGGAAGAAGGGGAGGGAGGCCTTTGCTCAGCAGTGGGATCCTGACGGCTAAATAAGATAAGTAAGCGACAATCATAAAGTACCTACAGTAGAGTAAATTTTTTATATAAGTGGCATTGAAATGTAGCCGGCTCGTTCTTTCTGAATCGGGTAGATACCCAAGGCACAGCTGATGCAATTTTTTTATGTTATTTAGCCATTACTTGCCTTTGCTTCTGGCACATTTGTGATGTACGTAAAAGTTGATCTTTGATCTTTAATTTTGTGTATTTTTTTTGAGATAGCTGCTTTCTATTATTTAAAAATTGATGTAAAGTTAAGGTTTGCTATTGTACGGTCGCGTTCTAAAGTGGAGTCATAGTTAACACAAACCTCAGAAAACAAGTCGCTCGCACCCGCGGCGACACTCACACAATGACACAAATGACGTATAACATACTATAATTTGACGAACTACCATTGTATAATAGGCTGAGTAGTATTGACTATTTCACTACATGAGTCATTAGCTTTGATAGCTTGGTCAGTAGCGCGGTCAAGCTAATTCTTGACCGTTATTGTGGAGACAATGGTTCGAATCCCGACATCTTCGTTGTAGTTTTTATTTTATCAAATGAAGCAAAATTTAGTAAATTTTGAATTACATTTTAGTTGTTGCTAGATCGTTTGCGAGATAGTGCGTGTGCTAAGTTATTTTTTTTAACCTAAGTTTATTTATTAAACTTCAGTGTTTATTTCTTCGAAATGCATACTAATATCAGTTTGCAGGATAGGCAGAGTATTGTTGCGCTGCAATTATCTGTGGCGCTGCATGATATTGGATTTAATTTAACTCAAATTGCTAATCAGACTGGTCTGGCCGTAAGTATAGTTTTATTTCATTACAATTGTATTTTAAATATTAAAAACTTTGACTCATAGTATGTTGGTAGCTGTGAACCGATTAGTATAAACTTTTTTATTAATAATGCTACTTTGTTTTAGTGGAAGACTGTTAAACGTTGGGTTACACGTTTTGAAGAGGAAGGTAGCGTAAAAACTCGACTCGTCTTATTAATGATTCACAGCGGAGGATGATGGTGTAACAATATGAATAAAATGGTTCTGCCGCTGGTCCAGGCGAATTAGTAGCACAAGAAACAGGGCGTGCAACTGCCGCTAATTATGTTGATATGCTACAGGAAAGCATGCTACCGACGACGGTGCGAAATGTTTAACTGTTTATCCTGATAGTGAAGTTCCTCGTTTTGCATTTGTCCAGGATAAATTGTCCAGTGCATCGAGCTGCCGTGGTGTATATTGGTTTAGCTAGCACCCAGATATCCAAGTTATTCGTTGTCCAGCAAAATCTCCGGACTTAAATCCCATAGAGAATTTATGGGGTTTAATGGTGCAAAGGTGGGACATGCGCAATGAAAGAACTACAGAAGCTTTAGAGGCTCACTGCCTGGGAGTGTGGGAGAGTACCAGAGGAACAGATATATGCACTTATTTGATCGAGTCTATTAAGTGTTTATTAAGTGTTGTTGAAAACAGCGGAGGTAACACCAAATACTAATTATGTAAGCGGCGATTTTTACTTAAGATTCCAATCAGACCCGATCTAGCATACATTGCTGATTATCTTGTGTATTTCATTATAATATATGAATATACACAAAATAATCAGCAATGTATGCCGAAGCGGGCCTGATAAATCGTTGCTCACTCAACCTCTGTTTACCTGCTTACCCGCCTACTATTGCAGTAGGTATTTGTGGAGCATTACATTAGCAATTAAATTATGCTAAAACATCGATTTATATTTATATAAGATTGATAATTATTAGTCAGTTATCTTAAGGCCTTGCTTCAATATCTTTTCATTACGAAAACGAGTACTTAAGCTAAAACCTTGAGATGTAGGCAAATAACTGATTTATTATTATTACAATTACTTTTACTTCCGAGGAAAGTGCATCATCGTTAAACATAGAACAATAAAATAATTACTAACGAAATTATTACTTAAATAACTTTATTGAAAGATTCAATCCAAGATTTGGATCATTCCTATGATCTTATAAATAATTACCTATCGATGTTTCAGCTAATGAACACTTAATATCATTTTACATAATATTGTGTTTTATCATTCAAACAAAACTATTAACTATGTATTACGACAGCAAGTATTTTATGTAGTTTTACATACTCGTATCTTATGGTTACCAAAAGTTCTCATTCATGTCATTATGTTATTTACATAAAGTGATACCATACCTACCAATAAAATAATTTCTTACCTTACTTTTTGTTTTATTACAATATTATAGGTTTATGTTTTTAGATATAATATTTTGATACATAATTTACAATAAACATTTATAGATATAATACATAGATGAATATATAGAACAATATTATATAAAATAATTATTACTGGAGAAAATATGGTAAAAACATTTAAAAAAACATTATTCAACATACAGAGATCGGATGGGAACCCGGTTCCGTTCTGATTAGAAGGTAAGAACTATTACCGCTAAGCTACGGTAGCTTGTGATCAATACGACGAAATAAAGATATGTAATCTATTGCTTTACTACAAGTGAACGAATAAGGATAACTATAATACGGTTTTAGACAAACCAGTGTGATGTATACTTTGTGGTGATGTGGTGGCGAATAGGCTATCACCGAGTAATTATTTCAAAGATTACATAGATGTCGCTTATAGGTGGTAATCTGTTTAAGTTTTAATGCTACGCCTTAAGGTGGACTTTTCTACTTACAGTCGATAATCTTACGTGTGTGCGTAAGTTAGTAAAGTAAGTACAGAGGATAATAACCCGTATTGCAATCTGTCAAGTGGTCTAACTATGACTCCACTTATGAATCCGACCGTACGTCCGAATTGTGCTAACTATTGACACTATGTAACTTGTTACAACTTAAGACACAATTCAACCATAAAGTGGTGGTATCCTTTATCTTTTATTTCGTTCCATGAAAATTTACACAAATTTAATTACACTACTTACTTTTCTGGGCATAATAGGTATGCTAAAACGTCGAGCTGTAAAATTAATTTGTCCGGTTAGCTGACTCACATATTTTACTAGACTACGCACAGACATGAGGATTAATTTTAATTTCGTTTCTCATAGAAAAGTACAATATTCACATCGAACGTCTATTCGTAGCGTCTATTTCATAATTACTAACATCGTTAACACACTTTACTTCTGCTATAACATTTTTGACAAATATTTAAGGAAAATACGAAGTTTCGTGCGGTATTCGCTTCTTACAACAGTTTAAGCAAAATAGGTGTATGTTTTATCGTAGGTTTTCAGCTAACTTTTCCGTTATCTCAGCAAATTATGGTAGGTATCCACTTTTTATTATGTCTAAGCATCCCATCCCATATAACGTCATAGCATCAGATTTGAATGTTGGTATGGTTTACTTTCACTGATAACATTGCTGTGCGAATTATATATACTGATACAGATAAGCTATATGTTTACCTATATGCATGTAGACCTACCTACATCTTTGTATTTGTTTATTAGGTATTGTTCAAGTTGCCTATAAGGTGGATACATATTAATTAACATAGTGTACCTACCTACTGGTAGGAATATACAGATGTGTTATGTAGAGTCAGTAAATTATTTACCTTTCAATTCAAGATATCCGGTCCAGGAAGATGGTCTATCTCATGATGAAATCTTATAGGTAGTTGAAAAATTAAGATTTCAATACTTATGTAACTTAACAATCTTATAGTTTTGAGTTGTAGGAACCTATGGGTTTAAATTTTTTTATACTAGCCAGTTGCAGCTACAGTTTCATTATTAAGACGGTGTTGTATCTAAATAGATAATGTTATAATAATGCATATTTTTGTTTGTCCATTGTACAGTGAATGTTCAGTCGTGCATAGTGAAGCGCATTGGTAACAGGAACTAATAGAGCCGGCCTTGAGGAACAATTCACAAATACGTAGTTCATCTGACTGTGACAAGGTGTAGTTCAAGGCAGAACTTTGTAGGGAAGCAGGAAGATTCCATAGAATTTATAACGGTTAAGGTTTTGATTACAAATATTCATTGTGTAAGGAACAGCTCTCCAAATACTGATAGAGTGCATGCAGACCATGATACTGATCAATTTTTCCCTTGTAGGTACCTATATCAAGAAAAAAAAAACGACAACGACGGAAAACAAATATTTTTCTAAGTTTCATGAAATTTGTTTCCAGAGGAAAGTTGTTTAGTTTTATGATCTGAAAGCCCTGCACTGATAGGGTGTCAGTATTTGGAGGGCTGTCCCTTACACCCCGCATATAAATTAAACTAAATTTATATGTATTATTATTGAATAGATACAATAGAGTTAAAATTAACCTTTAAAAATCTACATCTAGTGGTTTTTTCGGTTATATCATGTGAGAACATTGTTGGAGAATTTCAAGTTGTGATTACATCCGTAAAATGAAACTAACAGTTGTTTAGTCATTCTGTATGCGATGTGGTTGACTCGAGGTTGTCATGGAATATGACCCCTCGTCTCAAGGTTGGGGTGTATGTTACTAAGGGGGCCGTCCTTAGGTACCAACTATAGATAAGTATTATTATTCCAAAACACTTGGATCCAGGTAAATAAGTAAAAATGTTTGATAATTTACCAAAGATCCGGGAAGAATTTCCTTTTAAAGAGACGCAGGTTTCTTTATTAAGGGATAGATAGATTGTGTAAAATTACTGTTTTCTCTCTGTATCCATACAATCATAAACTAAACCAATAATGGTACGACAGTATATTTACAATAAAATACCTTAGAAATCTTAATTTTTGCTCTAGGTTATGTACTTACCTATCCAAAAATAAGTACTTAAACCAATCTTTAATACAAAAATAGTAGGTTTACCTACAGATTATTCTATTAATCGATTTTAACCACTAATAAATTTACTTACTTAGAAACTTACTAATTAATTATTTTAAAAGTTATTTATAAAAAAGTATTATTTATTGTCAAAGTTAAAATGAACAGCTGTTGTAAATATAAAACGCCGGTCGGCATGTAAATGAAACTAAAATTATTTAGTTTGCGAACTGTCTTTTGAATTACTAATGAACAGTTACAATAGGGCAAAATATGGTACCTAGTGAGAATCATCAAAATCATTTCGCGCCAAAATTCTGATTCTGTTTTCTATCGTGACATAATAAATTGTCAAAAATCGACAACGAAACTCCACGGATCGGACATTGCCAAGGCAACTGAAAAATGCCGAAACGCAACCAAAGCGCTAGACAGCTCACGTAACTCGCTTTAAAAATGACGAAAATAGATAAAGAGAAGATAAACGTTACCCCCTGTCCGTCGTAGATCGTCGGCCAGCCCATTTTCACCAAATTGTGATGTAAGAACTCTTTACGGAACTCCGCGATAGGTAAAACCGGCGGCGTCTGTGATCTTGAACTGCCCTTTGAATTGAAAAACTCCCCACTGCACTGAAACTCTGACTTGCGTATTGGACGGAGACGCGCGAGCGGCGCGCGCAGCCGCCACACGCCGCGGGGTGAGAAAATTGTGACCCGGTATCCCCTTAGCAACGAAACGTAAATAACTTCTGTATTTTCACATACTTTTACGGTTAAATTTCGTCATGAAATAACAAATATCTGTCTCATTAAATCATTGAAAGTAACTCATTTTTCTCTTCAACGGGACTATTGAGTTCTAAATTTGAACTTTTGAAATCGTGCCAATAATTTGCCATTGCCAAAGATTGAATGGGTTTGCATCGCATCGCATCGTGTTTGTCCATGGACCATCGCTAGAGAAAAATGCTGATCAAAAGAAAGTTTTAAAACATTTTCGCGGCATTATTGATAAACTTCCTGTGTTATCCCATTCGGCCTTTTTGCTATTTTTCGTTTCCGGTTTCTAAGGAATTGCGCTCTTTCCGCTGCAGGACCAGGTCTAAACAACATTGGGGCAAAAGATTAATTTTCGTAAACACCAGCATTGTTTGCAAAAGATAGTCAGTTGATATCTCTTACTATTAATAAAATAAATTATAATATTTAGAAAGTTTACATAATTTAAAGTTAAATAACGGTCCCTAGACGTATTATTTGTAAATTTTCTAACTTCATTTAAATTAATTTCTAAATGCCTGTTTTTCCTGTTTATTTATTTCATACATAACTACTGTAAAACACATACACGTTGAAAATGAGAGACAAGATGAAATTGTTCCTCAGTGCTATTCATTATTTTAAAAAATACTTATATCGCGCTCAGACTCGTTAACAATGTGTAGGTAATTAAATTATATAAGTACCTTCCTACATTATGAAATAAAAATATTGTAAATATAGGATAAGTTTTTTTTTCCGAAAATTCGAAAACATACAGCCAATATTTATAGCAATAGTACCTACCTACGTAATTAATTAGAGTAGGTAAAAACTATGTTTGCAGAACGTTGACGTTTCGAGCGGACTACACCGCTTGTGTTATTAAATAATACCTACCTTACCTACATAAAGGTATATATATGGTTTGCATGATTAACTCGCAATACTCTAATTTATTTAAATTTAAGTAACAAGGATCAGGCAGATTTCGGAAATCTTCCCTAGATAATGCAGGTAGGAACCTACTGATTGCCACAAACAGACTAGATATTCTTGACTCTTGATATCCAAGCAGTATTTTTCTTTCTCATAAATTTGGATAGACAGGCAATATGGGCTCTTTTTTCCGGGAGGTTAGGTACCTTTGTGCAAAACATTTGTTATAGTTGATAGGGACCTATTGCAAAATGTACGGTCAAGACCTTTACAGGCTACCTATACAGTTTTGAATTTGGATCGTCTTATTGCCAGGTGCATAAACTTTCAATTTGCATTTAAGTGTCTAGCCTGTCAAGATTTTGACTGTACCTACCTATTGCCATTAATGCCATTGTCACAAAGAAAAAGCAGATTGTAGTGTACCTAGACACCATTAACATTCATTATCATAAACACATTTTACTGTTTTCATAACTCTAAAATCACTTAGGCCTTCCTTAGGACAGCAAAAATTATAATATATTTTAGGACATTTAGATTTAGTTAGGTTTCAATTAAAATAATTTGATTTGATAAAAATAAATCAGAAAGACTTAGTAATTATCAGAACTAAATTAATTGGTTTTTTAATCAATGAATATTGCAAGACTCAAGAAAGATAGATACCTAGTGTGTTACTATTACCTACTTATAACTTTGCATCAGTCATCCTACAATATAAATTACAAAAATATCTACATAAAGAGCTGTAGGTAGGGACATGTAGGTATATGTAATGAAACACACATGATTAAATGTAAGTAAGTACCTAAATTAAAACCTTTTTATTTGTCATTTTTTGTGTATAGACATGGCAGACAAAATCTATGTTTATCATGAATTATATTTATCATACCACAAATTTTGAGGTTATGTGAATAATACTAGTAAGTATAACTTTGACTTTGTAACTAACTATTGCCATGAATAATATATGGTGCAAAGTTTGGAGTAAGTAAATGGTAGTAGTCCTGAATAGCAAGTGTTAAACGCAGTAATGGTTAGTGGCTAGCAATTGAATTATGAAATCAACCTTAAAATAAACTCAATGGACACCTTCCACAAAAAAGATAGTCATAGAGCACAAAGTCATTCATTAACCATTGTTAAATATTGCTTTTAATTCAGTCCTTGACCGACAGGCGGGGCCCATGGCTATTTTGCCGCATACATTGAAGACAACACTCAACAAGTCAAATCAGCTGTACTAAATAAATAAGCTTAGAGATACCCTAGCTGTAGGTAGGTATATATCTTTCTTTTACACTTACCGATGCCATATTTCGCTGTATTATAAGTTTTTACACTTTTATCACATGTAAAAATTACAAAATTGCATAGATATGTAACTACTTTGACAGCTCAGCAACTTATGACTTCAAGGATAGTTTTAGAGGTCAACCAATGTCATCAGTTGGAGCATAAAATGCGTTTTTTTTGGGCTAGCCACATTTAAACTTCATATAAAATAAAATATTCTTAATCGCATCGAAGGTTAATATTGATATGAATAAATACATATTTAAAATGATAAATAAAAATAATTGCAGTTTTGATGTCAAAAAGGTTTAGTATCCATGACGTCATTGGTTTTAAAGCAGTGTGTCAAAGTCGAGGTACCTAGAAACTTAGCTACTTTTAATTTGAAGAATTAACAAAGTTAGCTGAGCAGGTCGTTTATGAATAAGCATTGATTTGCAAAATATAAACCAGTCTTAAATTTATTACCTAGTCAGTCAAAAACTTACTTTGCTTTTCTTTTCTATGGCTTTCATCTTCGTTTGATATTTGCAATTTTATTTAACTAACACGACAGAACCACACTCCCCAAAGATCTTAAGTGGACTACTAATAAAGAGTCACCGCCACTTTTATCTCAATTGATAAAAACCTGGCTCAATACCTAAATTGTTATCATGGAGTCAATTGAATGATAACCCCATAACATAACGTACCTATTGGGTTGTAAATATACGCGTGATTAACATGCATTATTGATCCTCTCGTGTCTTTTTTATCAGGCGAATTTATAGGTTGTCAAAATAAATAAAAATAATGATAGCGTTTAGATAATATAGACTTTTTTACTTTTGTTTGTATGCTTGACCTGTATAGGTCTGTGTACAGTGTCTGTAATGAAAAAAATATATGTTTTGGTTTTACGTAATAAGAAAGAAAACAATGCAATTAAATTCATCTTATTTTTATTTTCCAATCCAATTTACTATGAAACTATAACATTTGTCCGAATATAATTATTAAAAACATAAAAACACAAAACGTATAGCTACTGACAAGAATTAAACCTTTTTCAAAGGCTTTGGAATGGCATCCGCAACTAATATACAGCTTGTAAAAAATATGAGGCAAAAGTTGGCTAAAAAACTAGATTTATAAACATATCCCTTTCATACTTTTGTGCTCCAATAAAAGAAAAATAAAAATTATATGTGAATACAGAATTTTCCATAAAACAAATTGTGTACTACCTATCTGATCACTGGTTTGTATGAATTACATATTATTGAGAATTATGACCAAATTGATTATAAATATCGTATAGCTCTGTATGACCATAAGAATACATCTGCCTGCTGAGTACAAAAATAGTAATGGCAACATCTACACTTAAATATTAGCAAGTAAACACCGGCATAGTTAGTGCAATATGGAATATGAAATCCTGAAATGAAGCCCATTGTCCTTTTGTGTTGCACTAATTACGTGAGTGTGAATGTGTATCAAATAAACATTAAGTATTCATATTGTAAAGAAAGCAGTCCTTGTAGCAAGCATAAATCGTTGTAGTCTTATGATGTTTTTCTAATAAGTACAATTTTCTTATACTTTTATGGTCAGGTCAACGTTTTACGGGTTAAAAAAATATCTGTATCTTTACTAAAGTACGTAGTAAGCATATAGTTAAGATTTTTAACGTGTTTCTGCTAGACGAAGGGTTTGCTGAATCTCCACTACTTACTATACCATTTATATACTCTCAGAAACTATTCAAATGAAATAGGTACTTACTACATAAGAATGCAATGCATAATAACATTTCAACATGAAAAAATATTGAATTCTTCTAACATACTTCATAATTATTGTTACAATTTGAACTGTATTTGGTGTCATATTTTAATTTCGAAAGTATACATTCTTTAACTACAGGAACAGTAATTAAGTGCAAGTATTAACTTTTGATTGTTCTAAATAAAGTGCAAATTACCAACTTCGTTTTAACCACATAGTATTTTTGATATAAATTGATATAATTTCCAGGGTTAGATATATAGTAAGCATATTCGATAAACAGAGATAGATATACTTTGTAGGCCAATATTCATCATCTTCTATAGTGCTTTTAGAGTTTTGAGTGATTTGAACACGTAAAACGTACCATTCCAGCTAGCTTCTTAAAACTCACTTTATTATAAATTTCACTATACAGTTTTACGATATATTTAATGCAGATAACGTAGATTTATTTTCAATATACATTCAGTAGTTAGAGAATGGAAGTATATGCTATTTAATATTTGCTCGAAATATTGTCGGATTTTAACAAGTGAAAATATTGCAAACTGCTCTATAAGTATTAATTAATATACTTTACAATACATTTGATCAATTTCTATGTCCTAAAATATATTTTAGCTACATTAATAATATCACGTCGTCAGTTCGACACATTACATTCGTAGAGTTTGTGCGGATAGAGAATAGGCGTGGAAATTGAGGCAGTATCTGTGCCTCAGTATGAGAAATGTCGTAGCAACCTAAATTATTAGTTAACTTTTTGCCCACGCCTTTTCTCTTTCCGCACATACTCTACCTACAATCTAGGGTTTGTCTTTTTAAGCATCTGATTATGAAAACGCAGAATGAGTAAAACTGGGGTACGTAATGTCACCGCCATCGAGCCTTATTTATATCGTAACGTATGATTGGTTCTTTGTGTTTTTTGAGCCCGTGTTAAAAAAATAAACTTCTAAAGTGTTTTGGTTTTGCTTCTGGTTTTGCTTCTATAGAAAACTCCTACAAAACCTTTTCAGTTTCACGTGCCGAGTAAACCAACTATAGGTGCTATTTCACTAACACTCTGCATATTATACGGGTCGTAAGGGACAGCCTCTGAATATTGTTTTTTTTTTTAACCCCGGGGCTATTTAAATCTACACCTGACTGTATAGTGCTGAATATTGATAAGGTGCAATCATACCATAAAACTAAACAATTTTCTCCTAGGAACATTATATCAGAAAACTGAAAAAATATAGACCTCTTACAAAATCACGATCAGCTGGCTGCTTTTACTATGGGAAGTATTTTTTTTACGTTTCTTGAAATACATTCCTAGGGGAACGTTGTTTATTTTCATGGTCTAAGTGTAACCTGTCAGTATTCGGAGGGCTGTCCCTTACCCTGTTTACAGAGACTTTCATTTCAGTTTATGAAAATACAAAAATACTGTTGCGGTTGAACACTCCGAATAAATTTTAAACGGCTTATTCTTTAATATACTCTCGCTCATAAATAATTGCAAAAAATATCGTGCATATAAGTAGATGTGTTAAGTTTCCGTCTATTTTGCGTTTGAGGATTTAAGGTGCGTATTCATTTGGGAACATCTCGGTAAATTTGTTTCGCGACGTTGATTCGCAACAACTTCATGAGTGTTTCGAAACAACCTCACGTCACGAGTGTGTTGCGACAATGAGGGTTAAGTCACGTGACAGAATGGCGGCGAATTTTGTATCGGACTTACGAGTAAGTACTTAGACTAGGGAAAAAAGAGTGGACTCGGCATTAAAAGAAGACAACTAAGACATATCTGCGTCTCTTTTTAACTTATGGGTATTACAGTATGAAAAAAAGGACAACTAATGTTTTATCATTACCATAAATAGCAACACTGCGGCCGGCCGTCATGTTTAGTCCCTGTCAGATGAAAGTACGTCAGTTGTCATCCCGCGTGTAAATATCGAGGAATTTTTAAGAATATTTGTGTTTTATGTGAAATTTGAGCTTATTCAAAGTGATAAAACTTGGAAGAATATAGTATTAATATGGGTAGGTGCAGTGTGCTGGGATGCCCCATGAAAAGCAACAATAAACATCAAAAGATAACGTTGCACAGGTAAGTAACCGATTTGATTTAAAATATGTTGTATTTCCTGTTATTTTGTAAGATTGTGGTAACTGTGAGAAACTTTTTAAAGAAACGCTTACGTTTTTATAATCATCTGCTGCTATACAAAAGATATTCCGAGATTTTTTGCGAAAATCATTCATCATAGTATATAGAGTTGGGGTACGGCATTTTCAATTTATCGATATCATATTTGAATAAGTGAAACAATTGTGATCCCCTTTATTGCTTACTTTTGAATCGTGCCCACGCATACATTCGAAGTTTTTCGTATGAAGTTTAGTGTCATAAATGCGGGCACACTTAAAGCCGAATTGTTTTATGATTATAGATTGCCAAGGCGTCAAGAACAAAGAAAGCAGTGGCCGAAAGAAAGAAGATATACTTGGGGTCGAAAATTTAAATACTATGACCAAAGATATTTTCATTTGTTCCCTGCATTTCAAAGATAAATGGTTTAACCGAACATTAAATGTAACAAGACGATGCTTTGCCTTCAAGTGAGTTGTTGGTAAGTATTGCTTTTAAAATTCATTCATTCATAGCGCGCCCACTCTAGGGTTAAGTAAATAACCAATAGATTACCAATATAATGATATTACAATTGGTATTAATTAGCATTTATCAATAAGTAGGCTATTATGATTTTTGAAAAATAAAATTATATATTTAAAAAAATATATATTTAGATCTTAATTACAATTAGAACAATTGTATTAGTTGTATAAACTTTGCTATTATTTGTATATAGGTACTGATTCTAAGGCCGTACGCTCGCTTACGCGGTTTCACGCGCGGGCCAGCCCGCGCGTGAGGCCGCGCGCGGTCTCGCGGGATCCGCGCGGCGGTCTAACATCGCCGCCATTATTACCCGTCCAAATTTAGAAGGCGCATAGTGCCTAGGTAGTTGTAATACGGCAAGTGTCGTCGTGTTCGTACGGGTTATATTATGTCGCGGGTTGCTGAAGCCGCGGCGCGGGTGACCGCAGGCCGCGTCACGGGGCGCCAATCTTGTGTTTTGTCAAATCTGGCCCGCGCGGGCCGTCCCGCGCGTGAAACCGCGTGAGCGAGCGTACGGCCTAATAAATCTATCATAAAATATGGATTTCTTGTTTTATTGATATCAAGCCTACGTCTGCCTACCCCACAAGATACTAGGCGTGATATGCATATGTATATAGCGGATCGCCAGACCCTCATTGACCAGCAGGAGCAGCCTGTCGTGCTGAACATTTTTTTCTAAAATACCTTAAATCGTATCTCATCTTATAAGTACAGGGTTGTTTTTTATTCACCCAGGAAAATTTGCAGGGTGAATCTACTCATGATTCTGAACAACTGTTACTATAGGACCGCCTGCGAAATAGCGAAAAAAAGCAGCTGTTCCATACAAAAATGAATACCTACACGATCAAAATGTATGGAACAGCTGATTTTTTGAAGCGATTTCGCAAACGGACCCATAGTAAAAGTTGTTCAGAATTATGAGTAGAATCACCCTGCAAATTTTCCTGGGTTAATAAAAAATAGCCCTGTAAAGTTTAGCTGTGCACCTGGTCAGGTGCCCTCTGTCGGGAATTCCAGATCCTCAATTTCCGACATTAATTTGTCCATGTACGTCTCTAATATGCTAGAAATAGTGGGTTGGTTATCCACAGGTCCCGGGTTCAAGCCCCGGCAGGCAACGAAATTTTTTCAATCTCTTATTTTCATTTATGTCAGAAATGTGGCAAAGATGTGGTTCGGCTAATTTGGGTAATACCTGCTATTTTTTTTGCGATTTCCCGGTTTCCATGCTGTTAACTGTTTTCCCGTGGGAATAAGATATTTTCCTATGGTAAAAAGTAGCCATGTTACTCTGGAATGTTGTAACTCTCATATAAAATTAATAATTGGTCTAGCAGTTTCAGTGTTTATCGATTACATAGGTACACACAAAAAGACATATCTTTAATGTTTATTATGTGTAGATGTTGATATTGCAGAATTTTAGATGATCGAGTTCAATAAGTTCCGACTGCTGTAAGCACCGCACATACAACTATCGATAAGTTTTTATCCAAGATCCATAGGTAATAATGAGTGCAGCACTATGGCATGCCGCCATATTTGTGACAGATCGAGTGTAGGTATGCACGTTTTTTTCGTAGGTATTTCAAGTCCACTCTTTTTTCCCTAGTCTAAGGAGTAAGTATCTTAAATAAAACAGCGCGTATTCATTTGGAAACATTTGCTTCGCGACAATTTCACGAGTGTTTCGCGACAATTTCGCGAAAATTTCACGAGTGTTTAGCGACAATCTGACGAGTGTGTTGCGACAACGAAAATAAAGTCACGTGACAAAATGGCGACGAATTTTGTATCGGATACACGTATCTAAAACAAAACGGCAAGTATTACGAGGTTTTCGGCACAAAGAGAAATACTCTCAAGTTGTTACGAAAGAAATGTTCTCGAGATGTTCGCAAATGAATACGCACCCTAACGCGTGGGTTGGTTTTATGACTCTCACTTCATATCTGTTTAATAGTTACTTTTTACCTACTGGCAGAAAAAAAGGTAGAATGTGATTAGATGTCAACCTCAATTTCATCGTTAGATTGTTTGATCAGCTCCACTTTAATAATATTCTAAGAAACTGATCTTTTTAAAAGATTACAAATGTCTCTCATACGGATTTTTCTTGCAGTGATTATCAGGGAATGCAAATGTATGGGATCATTATTGTATCGACTCGCAACAACAACCGATTTTCTGCTTATTGCGACACCATTCTCCACCAGCCGACCCCACTTTTGAAGTATCTCATCTTAGATTCCAAAGGTAGTAGATCTTCGAACACAGTTTGGACTTCATCAACTCAACCTTGAAGCTATTTAAGGCTACCAACCATTTTAAAATATAACACATGTCGTATATGGATTCAGTTTAGTATTAAATATTAGGGAATGCAATACGGGATTAGAAAAATTCTGCGTTTTTTGAAATCATCTGTATCGGAATCTAACATCGTCGACACTGTCGCAGTCTACCAAGTGCCACTAGCCGACCTCGCTCTTGACGTAGAACAGCAAGTAGGGCGTAGCGGCCGAGCGCATCTTGGGCTCCGCCGACAGCAGGTCCTCGAACTCCTCGTTGGAGATGGGCTTGACGAGCTCGTCGTCGCACGCCAGCCAGCACGCGTCGGCGCGCCCGCGCGGCACGCAGCACTCGCGCGCCGCGCAGCCTGCAAACGACATCATCGCATGAACATTAAGGGCGTGCCGTGAGAAAAATAAGTATTTTTGGATGCACGCAATTTTGTTAGTGAATACGATAAAGACCTTATTTTTATGTATAGTGATTTTTCATTATAATAACTAGATTCTGGTCGCAGGAAAACACGATTAAAGAAACTTTGCTCGATAGATTGATTTTTCAAAATTTGGTCTATTTTTACACTTTTTTGCGTAGTGTATAGCAATCTTATGAGCATTACACATTATATTTTGCGAATACGATACGTCTCGTACATTACTAGATTCTTGTTGTACAGTTCTTTTATTACTTGATTATTTAAAGAAAAATTTCCAAAATAATGAAAAATCGTCTAAATATGGCGATTACGCTCTGTTCTCACACACAGGATTTGCCATTAGTGGGAAAGGGACGTTTTAAAGTTCGATGCAGGCCCTTAAGATAGACATCCAAATTATACTTATATCAAATCTTCACGTTCGTAATTTAATTTATTCTCAACAATAAATTTACTTTCTTCCATCTTTTTGAAGGAGGCTGTTGAAGGGGGCAGTTGAAGGAGGCAGGTAAATTGTGAAAAGGCAGATGATGTTACCAGTGGTCTGTGGGCGTGGTCGACTGAACAGCGAGCGCATGAAGCTGTTCCCGGTGTGAGAGGGCTGCGCGTCGCCTCCCCCCTCTCGCTCGCACTTGGCGTCGTTGTGGGCGGAGTCTCGCGCGTACGCGACGTAGTGCCCGCCCGTCAGCGATTGCCCAAGGTGCATTATCACCGCCCATAAGATGTATCTGGAAAGTTAAACTGAAATGAGAACGGGAGCGCGCAATATCTCATTTGGCTAAAAGCCGGAATATGTCAAAATCGTAGACTTCATTCCTTATTTTCATAAACAAATCAAGAAATTCCACCAAATTCTTAAGATTTTGGCTGAATTTGCCAGCTGAAAGCTTTTGTGCCAACTCCTAGAAATTCGAATTCGGTCATTTTACTTTTTAATATATACGTACAGGGTGAAATTTTAATAGTGACACGACAATACGATAAAAAAGTACCTCCTATTCAAAATTGCCAATCAGTTGATTTGAATTTATATGGAAACACAAAATTTGACATATCTCGCCCTATGTGTCTTGGGGAAAGTTGTTCCTTATCACCAGCCCGTCTTGTGATTTCGCTATCAGTCACTAGTAAAATTTCACCGTATATGGCCACGCGCTGCAGCCAGGGTTACTAACGACGTCTCTGTTCAAGAATACGTTCTTTGTCGTTGTCGAAACATAAGAAATAAAAATAAAATTGTACAGCCAAACAAACCAGATTAAGTAAGGTCAGAAAATCATGTATGGGGAACTGTATACGTTACCATACTAAAATACCAGACGAAATATTACAGTTAAATGATAATCAATTTAAATCAAGAATATTTTATGTTCAAAGGCTTATTTCAAGCAGAAAATTATCTTAAAGATAAAGACGTATGGTCAGTAGCAACTGTTGCTCCAACACAATGAATGAGGTAGATAGACAGATTTAAACAGAAATTTGACATAGGTTTAACTTTGACATGTATTTGTTTTTTACGTTACTGTAAATTTACTATTCTTGTTTTTATGTATTATGTTAAGTAGACTAGATTTGACTTTCTAAAAGAGAATCTTGTAAATTCCTACTTAGAAATAAATGATTTGATATAACCGGCTACCGGAGAACGTTCCAGTGTACGCCTTGTAACAATGTGTTTTTTTTATACCTGTGCGGCGGCTGCGCGTCCGGGGCGCGGCGCGTGCATTGCTCGCAGAAGCAGGGCATGCGCAGCGGCGTGGGCGCGTGGCGGGTGATCTTCTCCATGCCGCCGGAGAAGCGCTTCAGCTGCAGCACGAGCAGCCGCGGCAGCCGCGAGTACGACACCGTGCGCCGCGCCTCGTTGTACCGCAGGCAGCGCTCGCACCAGTACTAGGGAGGGCAGATGTTACGGGAGATATAAACGTGGGCAGGGCTACATCACGACATTAGATTTACGTGCTTGAAATCTACTGACAACTGGAAGTGCAATCATCTAGGATAGTGTGAGTGGAAACATGCTATTGTCACACCTGTTTTTAAGAATGGTGATAAGACCGATCCTGCAAAGTTTAGACCTATTAGTCTTACTTGCATTGCCTGCAAGATTATGGAGAGAATAATATGCAACAAGCTCACACAGTTTCTTAACAGGCACAATGTTGTATCTGTTCGTCAACATGGGTTTGTTGAAAAAGGTCTACAGTGACTAATCTACTGACTTCAGTACATGCCTGGGGGAAGGAACTAGATAAGCGCAACCCTGTTGATGTTATTTATCTGGACTTCGAGCGTGCATTCGATAAAGTGCCTCATCAGAGACTCCTAATTAAACTAGAACATTTTGGTATTCGCGGCTGTCTTCTCAATTGGATTAAAGACTACCTTACAGAGAGAACCTTCCAGGTTAGGGTCGGTACCTCCCTTTCCTCCAAGAGAGATGTTTTAAGTGGTGTCCCACAGGGATCAGTTCTCGCCTCTACGCTGTTTGGCATCTTTGTGACGGATCTGCTTGGTCTCATTGAGTCCCAGTCCTGCTTCTTTGCCGATGATGGCAAGTTTTTTGGAAACCCGTTATCAGACGCGAACAAATTACAAGCTGATATTGATCTTCTTCTGGACTGGACCAATCAATGGATTGTCAATCTAAATAGTGCAAAATGCACTGTGCTACACTTGGGCACGAACAACCCTCAAGTTGATTACACCATAGATCACCAAAAAATTGCAGCAACGGACTCACAGAAAGATCTAGGAGTACTTATGACAAAGGATCTTAAATGGACTGATCACGTAAACATGGTCGTTAAAAAGGCAAATTCATTCTTGTATGTTATCAGGCGTTCTTTTCAACATATCACATCGGATGTATTCATAAAAATCTATAAAACGTATGTCAGACCATTGCTTGAGTATGCGGTCCAGGTGTGGAATCCTTACTTAGCCAAAGATATCGACTTGTTGGAAAGTGTGCAGAGAAGAGCTACAAAGATCCCATACAATTTAAAAAAGAAGTCCTATGAAGAAAGGCTAAAGATACTCCATCTGACAACCTTGACAGAACGAAGACTGAGAGGGGACTTGATTGAAACGTACAAAATTCTCACTGGACTATATAACCTCCCTATGCAAGAGATATTTACCTTGAAATCATCACGCTTTCAACGAGGCCACTCCCTTAAACTAAACCGTTCGCACTCAAATACCAATGTCGCTTATCACTTTCTAACAAATCGTATTGTAAACGTTTGGAATAAACTCCCTGATGATGTTGTTTCTGCGCCGTCAGTGAACTCTTTTAAAAATAGACTGGACAATTGGTGCAAAAATAATAAAGACTTTATAAACAATAACATGCGCGTGTGTGTGTGATCAAATATAATAAAAAGACATTAATTAACAAAACCAACACTGCAAGGACCTATCAGCATGTATTGCTGCCTGTCCTATAAATAATAATAATAATAATAATAATGTTCTGAGAAACAGTTTTGCCGCGTAAATCCAGTGGGCAAAAGTCGTTTTTATCCACTCGATGGAGAAAAGTGATTTGAATTTCGAACATCACATTTTATCAGAACTAATCGTGACAATGGCGGCGGTGCGTTCTGAAAACTATTTCAGCCAGTTATTTATTTATTTTATACGTTTTTGCTTACACGTTTTGTTCTTTTAACTGTTTCTGACATTTCTGAATATTGGTATGTATACTAGAAAGAGCGATATGTGATATTTAATATCCTTAATCAATTAAATTGAGACTTTTATTTTGTAGTCAGCTCGCTTTCTACTTGGATCTTATACGTATTGTGAGCAAGGTAAGCTAGTTCGTCATGTCACGTTACAAATAAACAAAATTGTCTGTATTAATTTATTCTTTCGCAATATTATTCTTCACTTGGGTTTGGGTTGGCTTACCTTGTTCTGGTCGCGCAAGTACTCTGCGGAGAGGCAGGCGGCGCGGAAGGGCTCGTCCTGCGGCGCGGCTGCGGCGGCGGCTGCGGGCGTCGGGTTGGCAGGGTTTAGAGTGGAGGAGGGCGGGTCATCGTCCTGCACCGGCACGCACAGCTCCCACACCGCCTGCGCCTTCTCCGTCACCGCTTCGCACTCGAGGCACATCGTCCGCACCACCATCGTGCCTGACAAATTAATTAATTCTCATTAAAGTTTACTAATAGCACGTTCACACAGTGTCAATATGGGCAGGGAAATAGTAAGGGAAGTGGGCAGCGTGAGTGTTTGACCAGGTTACTAGCGCTGCTACTTTCCGTGCTTCCTCGAATGTCGGCTCTTAGTGCGCAAGTCAAAGGAATGGCAGCACGAACGCGTGTGGAATGTATTGCTATCTCAATCACTTGTATGGGTGCGAGAAGAATATAACGGCAGTGTGTGAA
Organism: Tuta absoluta; assembly: GCA_027580185.1. NCBI lineage: Eukaryota > Metazoa > Arthropoda > Insecta > Lepidoptera > Gelechiidae > Tuta > Tuta absoluta. The sequence continues at coordinate 7,413,817 of JAQAHW010000004.1, forward strand.
CACTCACTCGCGTTGATACTTCCGCAGAAGCAGGAGCATGTGCATGGTGTGAACGTGCTATAAGACACTACGTGATTGATAGCTATGTTTGTGGCCACCTATAGGCATAACTTTTGCGCATGTTTTCCCCAAACAAAACACGATACATTGCTTTCCATCGGTCGCGGAAAATAGACACCTCTGATCATGTTAGTGACGCCTCTGTTCATGTTACTGACGCCTCTGTTCATGTTAGTGACACCTCTGTTCATGTTAGTGACACCTCTGTTCATGTTAGTGACACCTCTGTTCATGTTAGTGACACCTCTGTTCATGTTAGTGGTACCTCTGTTCATGTTAGTGATACCTCTGTTCATGTTAGTGACGCCTCTGTTCATGTTAGTGATACCTCTGTTCATGTTATAGATACCTCTGTTCATGTTAGTGACACCTCTGATCATGTTAGTGATACCGCTGTTCATGTTAGTGATACCTCTGTTCATGTTAGTGACACCTCTGTTCATGTTAGTGATACCTCTGTTCATGTTAGTGATACCTCTGTTCATGTTATAGATACCTCTGTTCATGTTAGTGACACCTCTGATCATGTTAGTGATACCGCTGTTCATGTTAGTGATACCTCTGTTCATGTTAGTGACACCTCTGTTCATGTTAGTGATACCTCTGTTCATGTTATAGATACCTCTGTTCATGTTAGTGATACCTCTGTTCATGTTAGTGACGCCTCTGTTCATGTTAGTGATACCTCTGTTCATGTTAGTGACACCTCTGTTCATGCTAGTGACGCCTCTGTTCATGTTAGTGACACCTCTGTTCATGCTCGTGACACCTCTGTTCATGTTAGTGGTACCTCTGTTCATGTTAGTGACGCCTCTGTTCATGTTAGTGATACCTCTGTTCATGTTAGTGACGCCTCTGTTCATGTAAGTGACACCTCTGTTCATGTTAGTGATACCTCTGTTCATGTTAGTGACGCCTCTGTTCATGTTAGTGACACCTCTGTTCATGCTAGTGACACCTCTGTTCATGTTAGTGACACCTCTGTTCATGTTAGTGACACCTCTGTTCATGTTAGTGACACCTCTGTTCATGTTAGTGACATCTCTGTTCATGTTAGTGACACCTCTGTTCATGTTAGTGACACCTCTGTTCATGTTAGTGACACCTCTGTTCATGTTGGTGTTACCTCTGCTCATGATATATGATACATCTCTTTTTTTTTGAAAACTTGCAAAATTTTCGAGTGCGGGCAGGATTTGAACCTGCGACTTTCGCATTACTAGTGGCGACGCCTCTTCCATCTGGGCTACCGCAGCTCATCAATTTTGCAAGTGTATTTTAATGCCAGTAACGCTTGGCATGGCTCCATCTACCGGATTAGTTTTGCAACTAATAACCAATTGCAAGTTTTCAAAAATTGTATACCTAACACGGGAAGTGTTTTAAAATTTGGTACTCAATGATACATCTCATAATGTTTCTCAGATTATGTAACTGATCGCTCTGTTTATGTTAGCAATAACACAATATTAGCGACACCTAATTTGGTTAGACACCGACACCTCATTTAGAGGCAGAGGGGTTTTTACCTTCAAAGTCATCTGCCACGAAGTCCCACCCGGGCGCTTGATGCGGCGCGACGTCGGGCGCGTGTTCCCCGCACGGCGAAGCCCTACGCTCCTTGCCATCGACACCGTCTTTGCCCTCTTTCCCTTCTTTACGCTTCTTCCATGATTTCCGCAGGTTTGTGAGCGTGGGCTTGCCGCCATCACCGTCTAAGCTTGGCTGGCGGTTGATGCCGTTGCTGTGAAATACAAAATAATCAAGTTATTCTAACAAGATATCTAGTCTAATCTAAATTTAATTTGCGAATTTCAATGTTGTACTTAAACATGTCATCGAATTATTTTTTGGAAGATTTTCATAACATTACCTATTAATCTACAAGTTACAGTAACACCAGCAGATCATAAAACTGCTCTTTCTCCATGTTGTACAACCAAATACAAGTATGAATTGATTGGTTTATAACTCTAATTATACCAGCTGATTCAGTTTTATATGGACCAACCAAATACTTTTCATCGCAATAAAACAATTTGAAACGCATTTGTGTTTATTTTGGATTTACAATTCCTACTTGCTCTGCAAAGAGCTCGGAACGTAGAAATTGTAAAATCAAAAATAACATACATATAATCACGCCTCTTTCCCATAGGGGTAGGCAGAGACTACATCTTTCCACTTGCTACGATCCTGACACACCTCTTTCGCTTCTTCAACATGCATCAATCTTTTCATACATCAAAAATAAGCACAACTTAAATCTGGTTAAAATTGTTTTATTGTGATGAATAATAGTTGTGCAAACTCAATTTTTTTTTAAATACTTTTCATATTTCCATCTATGTTCCTTGGGCGAGTTCTTAATTTTCATAGGTTTATGCCTATAAAGGCACGCAGTACCTTTGCAAATTTGTCTATGCTGTGGAAATAGATGATTTTTATGCTTACCTGTCCCCGTTTTCGTGTATTTGCAACCTAGAGGCGCGCGCACTGAGCGCTCGGCATGTCTCCCGAATGTTGTCCAGTATACACACGAGCAGCTCGTGCGCGTCTTGCTGCCTGTTACCTGGAAAACAAAACGGAATCTAGTTGCTGAAATTACACAAGTATACTCATAGCCTAGGACTTACTGTATCGGAGTGAAATGGCCATACATGCACAAAGCGCACTCAGACCCAGAATTATCAAAATTTACAATGCCGAGTTTCTAATATCAAGAGTCTTCAATGAATAGAAGTTACCCAAAACATTGAAAGGATCATGGCATTCACAGATCCACAGAACACTGGAATAGCCGCTCGTGGTTGTACTTGCTTAACGCTAGTCTATCTCACAAATAACTTTGTATGCATGTACTTTAGTACAGAGAAGCCTTGACAGGTTTTAGTGGCATTCTATTGTAATTGTTGTTTTTCTTTTATTTAAATATATTAATAAAAAAATTAAGGCTATCAGGTGCCAGACTCCTCTATATTGCAAGGTGTGGGCTATGTCAGAGGGAACATTTTGGCGAACAACAAAACTTGAGAGGCCAGTGACAGTTCACTTTTTCAAATATAATTAATTGATCGAGGCGCCGGTAGACATTTATATTAATTATTATTCTAATTATTGAAGATACCTTCAAATGTGGCGTTGACGTCTCTAAGCGCGGCGAGGAACGCGTCCGCAGCGTACGGTTCGGGGCTCTCGGTGCCGCCATTGCTGTGCAGCAGGCACTTGCTCTCCGAAGCACGGAGGTTTAGATATGTCTCGTGGAGTTTCTCTGTTGCTATCTGAAACAAAAAGTATAGTAATTTAATAAAATCGTTAATACGCATGCGCATCCATTTGTGACCCTTCTCGATTATGGGAAAAACCTTCCCCAGGGAACATAGGCCGAAATATGAAAATAAAAAATTGATTCTCCCTGAGAAAATGGTCCAGTCAACCATGTCAATTTGTATGGGAGATCCAAATTTATTTTTATATTTTCCGCCTTTGTAAAAATATTACTACACCCCTTGAATAGTAATATTTTTGCATCATGTATAAATCAAAGAGGCAGCAACCTTTTTACTTCTTTTATCTTTGCATGATAAAGAGAATTCATCATAGTTATCATGATATGATAACCAAATGTCTGAAGTTCTTCAGGCAAGAGATTTCTGCATTTAAAATAAAAAACATTTTGATCTTACATTGTTAACAACTTATAAGGCTTATATAATTTTTATTAGCACAGATAAATCACAGTCATGTAAGCCCATAAACATAAATCTTATGATTGTATTTTACACGAGGTCTTTATATCACAACATTATCAGCATTAAAAACCATACCTACTTATACTATTAAATCATAGGATTTTGTTTTCCAAAATGGATTTGTAATTATAAGATAAAGGATAATAATTTGTTAATTTTACCTACTTAATTTTATCACAGAAATGTGTTTCAAGGTTCTGATTAAACTGTTTGTTTACCTGTATTCTACTCTTTCCATTACTGCAGTCAGACTGTCCAAGTGAAAGCAAATCCTTGCTACTCCAAGACCTGGCCCCCGGAGAAGCTAGGCTGGAGGCGCTGCGGCCCAGAGATGAGCTCTTTAGCCTGATGCTGCCCAGCTTCTGTTCAACAGATGACAGGTCCGACACCAGGTGGTGCAGGTTATGGAGGAAACGGGGGGCATATCTGAAAGAATGTAATATAATTTAGAACTTAGAACCCATTTTATATTTAGCTATAAATATGAAAGCAGGATACTTATTATTGTTTGACCAAGCCAATTTCAATAAATTATTCTTAATTTTATAGGGTAGTTAAATTATTTCTTGAAGGTAATTTCATATTACCTTATTTAAAATTTATATTTCTCTTTATTTAAAAACATTTAACGTATTTCGTTTTAAACATATTGAAAAACTTGAACCAAGTTATAACATATTATATTTATTTGGTATTTTTAATAACTCTTTAAAGTATATTTTATAGAGTTTGTAAACACCTGAAATTGTCAGGTAGGACCTTAAGGCAAGTGTACTCGTGAACAACCTCAACAGTGGTGTCAGTTGTCAAAACAAAAATTATCTCTTTATACAAACAGTCTAGCAAAATGTCTATTGCCCAAGTTTTAAGATTGTATAAAATGAAAATTTTTGTTTTGTGAAGTGTTGCCACTGTCGAGGTTGTTCACGGCTACACTTGCCTTGTCTTACTTCTATCTTACCTTAGGGTATACAGCACACTATTCAAGAAACAAGTATTGCCGAGATTGGACAGTGTTGCAATGGGAGCTTTCCGAGGGGCCGAGTACTGCCCTTCTGAATGGTGCCCATTCAACATGGCAGTAACTTCACTAGCAGTATCCTTGACAAGGACAAAATGTGCTTGTAATGTTTCTTCTGAAACTGAAAACAGAATTACACTCTTTGATTTCCTTTGACATTGAGTCATGGAAATATCAGACAATACAGAAAGGAGGTAAGTTTCTCTGGTGTTGAAACATGCCCCCTTTGCACTGAATCCACAGTCACTACCACTGTGCCATTTTGGCTAATTTATATTATACAATATCAACATAAGAGGCCCTGAGTGTCAATTCTGGAGCTGCACAGCACATTTGCTCCACTTGTGTTGTGGTCACAGTTCTAACATACCCTAATAATAATTACACTGTCAAAGGTCAAATTGCGTGTGAATGTTATCTAAACCTAACCCTAAATAATTATCATAGCTCTATAACATTACAGCAATAGATCACCTGTAGATCTGAGCGACTCTGTCAATGGCTTCAATTTCTTTGCAGCGTTTAAAGTATTCAAGTATGTGCTTGCCAAAGGCCTTTTTTGAGGTTTGTTTTCCTTGTTGGACTCTTTACAAGTCTTAGAGCTATCCTGAGAGTCCGCAATTTGGGTACTTTCGGTGATTAGATGGGTTGCATTATTTCTGTTGAGGGATAACGAAAATCTAGGTTTTTCGCCTCTTTTTTCTCCTTTAGAAACAAATTTAACTGGCATCTTCAGGATACCTAAAAAAGACAAACGTTTCTATGAATACGAGCGTACCAAGTAGGAAGGAAGGCATGTAATGTAACTTTCCCAAGACATGTCAAGGATCTTGGAAGAAATAGGGAAAAGTTACGTCAATACTCACATAAAAGTTATCAGTACATACATCGACTTACATTATACCATAAGTCAATGTATTATCATGAAAATTTCACAAAAGAATCAGAAATCGTAGAAAATTCGCCCGTGCATAACTTTTTACGTGATCGTCAGCCATATTGAAAACATTTGATTGATGAACCGATAAACGAATGAATGAATGATATGAATTGAACGAATGACATATAAAAACCTGTTCACACTATCCTGCTAAACGCATCTGACCGTCAAAAATATTAAAATTTTACCTTCCAATAAAATTTGTATTATGTTTCCTCAGACGTCCGAAGTCCATTATGAGAGTACCTCGCTCTCATACCGCTGTGTGCCGCTAGATGTCGATAGTTTTTCCGTCACGTGACCCTCTACCGACGCGCCCCCTTGTGGCTGATGTGGGAACCTAGTATCCGCCCGATCATACAAGCCGCCATGTTTTACCTCATTGTTCGACTCATAATGATGTTGATGCTGCTTAGGTCCACCAGGAAGACCTAACCTGGACTTCGGACGTCTGAGGAAACATAATACAAATTTTATTGGAAGGTAAAATTTTAATATTATGTGTTCCGTTTGACGTCCGAAGTCCATTATGAGAGACCTGTTTGTTATCTCCTGGTGGGAGGCTTGTATGAAAGAAAATAAAATTTGCAACAATGTGATTAGATGAAAGGTTTATTGTAGATAAAGTAAACATCTTCTATATGTAAATCAGTATTGATTGAATTAAGATATTTGATATAATAGTTTAAGAAGGCATCGAAAAATATTGAGACAAAGATTTCTCTGAAGTACTATTATCTGCTACAGCGATTTGTTTTTTATAGAACTTTCTAAAAGTACATTCATGTTGCCAGTTGGCTTTAGCCAGAATCTCATTAATAGGATAATTTTCAATCCAGTTCAATGACGATACGGCTGACCTAAAACTACCAGGGGACGCGTGTATGCCAGCATCTTTCAGCAGAGTTTTAACCCAACCTCCAATAATGGCCGGTGAAGCGGGCCGATAAGGAGCTCTAGTTGTAAGAAATAAATTTGTTATAGAGCCTCTTATATCCTTAGTTTTCTCTACTAACTTTTTAAGCCAGTAAACTGGGCTGACGTTCTGATCAGGAGCGGATAATAACGTCCACATTGATTGTTGGTACGAAGAAGAATCCGTTTTTGAACCAAATACAGGACACAGAGTAATAGAATCGGTGCTGACTATGAAATGATTTTGATCACAATGTAATAATGACAAATCATGTACTCTGCGTCCAGATGCTAGCAACAACATCGTAGCAGTTCGTCTAGAAACATCAAATAAAGTATCTTGAGGAATAGTATTTCTTAAATGTCTGATAATTAGTCTTGCGTCCCAAATGGGGACTTTAGGAGGTACAGGTTTGGCTAGAGAAATTGCTTTGAGAATGTGCTTAACAATATTGCTACTAGAAATTTTAACATTGGAAATAGTCTCACAAACAGATGCTATAGTTGACTTGTGCACTAGAATTGTACGGTACGCTAAATTACTAGACAGAGATAAATGTGCCAGATATCTTGCTACTTGTAAGGGATTTGGAATATGTGGAGTAATATTATGAATACGACACCAGTTAGACCACCTGGTCCAAATTGGAGCATAAGTCTTTAATGTCGAAGGTCTCCAACATGATAAGAGAAGATTCTTTTCTTCAGGAGACCAAGATTCCGTTAAATTATCCCACCCAAAATGAGCCAAGCTTCCAGCTTCAGGTTGTTGATTTGAGCTGGAGGACGGCCCGTTGTCGTATCTATCAATGTGTCTTGCAGATTCCGTATCTTCATCGGCCGCGTCAACGCACGGCGCTTCAGGTCGGGGCGCCAAAATGGTTTCTTCCACTTCGGGGTTATCATTATAAAATGTCCCGACGCCGTATTGAGGTGCTGTAGGACACGTGGTACTAGTCCCGGCGGAGGGAACAGCCATGCGAGACGGTATCTCCAAGATTTGCTGAACGCGTTGTGAAAGCAGGCGTTCGAGTCTGACAAGTCGAGCGTGACATAATTTGGAACGACGTGGGCTGTTTCTGAGGCAAATAGGTCGACGTCTGGGGTTCCCCAACGATTGAATATTTTTGATGTCGCCTCGACTTTTAGGTGCCATTCGGAGCCGGCGCGATTGCGCGAGAGGTGGTCGGCTTCCGTGTTGTACACTCCTGGAAGGTGGTGAGGGACGAGTACAACATTGAGGCTGTCCACCAGAGCTAGTAGTTCCTTGGTTAGTCTCAGTAACAGAGGGGACCTGGTTCCTCCCTCGTTCTTGATGTACGAAATCACCGTCCGGTTGTCGCTTTGTAGAATGACTGTCGAGTTTTTGAGCACTGCAGCTTTCCCTGAGAGGGCTGCAATCACTGCGTACATTTCTTTGGCGTTGCAGTGCCAAGTCTTCTGAAGATTGCTCCAGGACCCTTGAACTTCTTTGTTGTTTACTACAGCTCCCCATTTCACGTCTGAAGCATCTGTGATCATGTAGTTTGTTGGTAATGCCTTCGGGTGTAACACAGTATTTTGAGTGACATTTTCTAGCCACCATTCGAGTTCGTCTCTCACTTCGTCTGGATACAGGACAGTCTTTCGAGGTGTCTTGCGAAGCAGATTGCTGTAGCTCTGCAGCGTACGGCAATGCAACCTTCCCCGGTGGGTGATGAAGGTCGCAAAGTTGAGAAGCCCTAAGAGGCGTTGGGCCTGCTTGAGGGTCCAACTGCCGGCTGCGAGATGAGTCATAAGGCTCTGGCGGATCTTGCTGATTTTTTCTGGGGGCAGAGCTTTCGTATTCGATAGTGTGTTCCAGTTGATGCCCAGATAGTCGATTGACTGTACTGGATTTAGGATCGATTTCTCCAAACTGACGCACCATCCAAGACTGGTTAGAAAACTTACTGCAACGTGGGCTTGTGCACGGAGTACCTTCTGATCTTGATGAGCGATGCAGTAGTCGTCCAAGTACACTACTACCCGGAGTCCCTTGGTACGTAGTACTTCGGCTGTCCAGTTTGTGATTGATGCGAACATCCTCGGTGCCGTTGCTAAACCGAATGGTAAGCAAGTCATCTGCAGTAGTCGACCGTTGTAACTGATCCGCAGGAAACGTCGGTGTTGTCGTCTTATCGGTATATGGTAGTAAGCTTGACTGATATCTAATTTGGTCATCCAATCGCCCGGTTGAAGGAAGTTCGACATTTGACGATGATGGAAAAGATGAAAATGCTTGGTGTTCATGTATTGATTTAAGGTTTTAAATTGAAAATCACTCGATTCTTGCCGTTGCTCTTTGTTATTAGAAATAGTGGAGATATGAAAGATGGGGTTATTGGTGCAGGCTCTAAAACACAATTTTGAATCATAGTTTGAATCTCGGTGGACATCTCGGGAGAAACTGGGGTTTGGAATTGTTTCATTATTTCTTCCGTTGGAAAAATTAAAGGCGGTGTCTGGTTGAATGGAATTCGAGCCCCGGCTATCATTTTTAGGACTGCTTTGGGTGGATCGTAGAGAACCCAGGCTTTCTGTTGATGACGTAGACAACCGCCTGAAAACTTCACCGAGTCATTTTTGCTTCCCACCTGCTTTACGGGCTCTCTTAGAATTTTGCCCCCCCCTTTTCTTTTCCTCGTTGTAATATTTTCTGTGGTTGTAGTTACTTTTGCTATCAATTTGCTTTCGTTTAGCTGGTCGACCATGAAATGTCTTCTCTTGGTTGGATGTTGAAGGTACAGGAGACTTCGCTCGCGTAGGTAGTAACTTGGGCTTTTCTCTTTGTATCTTTTCTATACCTCCAATCTTTTGTATGTAAGCGCGTATATCTTCGCGCAAATATTTATCCTTTAAAGGTTTTAAAAGCGACCGGCGGCGTAGTTCCAGTACTTCAGCACGTTTGCCACAAATTATTTGTAATATGTCATGCGACGCGGTCTTGTAATTAGAGTCTTTGCCAAACAATTCGGTTAGCTTGCCATAAAGACAAGTGGGAGTTAATTGCACAGCAGGATCGGATGACCAATCAATTAAAGCTTGCAAAGCAAAATTTACGGCCTCATTTTGTCCTAAAAACGCGTTAGACAGCGCTGCGAAGCTGCGCTCCATCTGGTACCAACGAACAGGAGCAGAAGGGTCTTCTAAACGACGTAATTCTTCGTTTATTTTCAATTCGGTAAAAGCTGGGTAAGCCGCGTATTTCTTTTGAATATCTGTATAACGGACAGCATTCCAATCGGATGAATCAAATCTTTGCAAAACAGAATTTTTTTGTACTCTTTCAGGTATAGCTTTAGCCACAACTGGGTCTTTAATTGAAACACTTAGATCGGTAATCGCATCTGCTTTTAAAGACGATACTGGCGGAGCCGGCGGTCGTAAGAAGGGTTCGTCTATAACCCCGTGCTGGACCGTGGTCAAAACGGATGCTGGTGAAGGGGCTGTGCAATAAGACGAATGTGTAGGCCCGTGTACGTGATCTTTCAAAGCTGTGGTGGAAACGGGTGCTACAGGCACATTAAGAGAAGTTGCCGAGCAATTAAATGCCTGTGCAGAAAAACGGTGTGTGTATGAATCATATTATTAAACTGACTTACCAACTGCTGTGACAAAAAGTCAAACCTTCGTTCCAAGTCCCGCGAAGAAAAACGTTTCCGCTTTACAGCCGACCGCCTGGGGAGCGATGGCGCAGCAGGAGGCACCGGTGCGGCGCGCATCGTGGGCGGCAGGGTCGGTTTGACGCCCCCCATAGGCGGCGCCAGGTCCACCGGCAGCGCCGGCGCGACGTCCCGCGTGACCGGCGCCGAACGCGTGGTCGTCGCCGGACGCGTGGTCGGTGGCGTGACTTTCGCCGGCGGCGAATCTGAATCCGCCGAACTGGCGCTGCTACTGCTACTACTGCTACACGGTGAAGTTGAAGATCCTGATCGCGGTCTTTTTCTCGGTGGTAAAGAGGGTAGCATGATTGTAATTCACGAATTTACGCAACACACTATGACGTTAAACGGAAAAAACCTAAATTTCACTAGAATAAAAACACTAGGAATCAATTTTCTACTTTAATCTTGAAAAATGTTCAAAAATTTTAAACTTATTCGAATTTAATCTAACGGCGAAACAGTCGGTATGAAAAACGACGCAACAATGAGGTAAAACATGGCGGCTTGTATGATCGGGCGGATACTAGGTTCCCACATCAGCCACAAGGGGGCGCGTCGGTAGAGGGTCACGTGACGGAAAAACTATCGACATCTAGCGGCACACAGCGGTATGAGAGCGAGGTACTCTCATAATGGACTTCGGACGTCAAACGGAACACATAATATGATTTAGTTTTTTTTGTATTGAAAGTATTCTGTGCAGATCTCTTTATTATTATTTCTTTCTCCGATAAAACAAACCACCGAGACCCTGCATTTGCATAAGAGATTTTATTTTACCTACTGCAAGGCAAAAGGAACACGTCAGGCACATGCACATAGTGTGAGCAAACCTTTATGATAAAACTATGGCGGGTTGCCAGGGTTGCCAACTCATGTCAAGTATTTCATCTCTTGCAATAACGAAACGCATCGCATGGATCTGTTCTATCTATACAAAAAGCGGGGGAATTTGATTTTCATAAGTAGTTCATCCCTTGGATGCTGCTGCTGTGTTACTTACCTATACATTTAATTAGATTATTTGATAGTTTTGATACGCACTACATAGCAAGCAAACTACAGCGAAGCGCTGGTAAAAAGATAGGTACACTTCTAAGTAGGTTCCTTCCTACACGGTACGCGTAGGGGTCTAGCACTTGGCTAGCACCTGGCTATCATAGATTGAACGCATTGTCAGATCGGCTTGCACCTTGCAAGTTACACGACGCGACGCATGCACGCATCCCGATCTGCCATAATATGTCAAACGGCACCATACATTACAACCGGTGGTGGTGCTGGCTGCATCCATTCTGTGCTAGCCAAACCTTGTAAGTAAGTAAAAACACTTTATTGCACAAAATAACAAATAAAAATAACAGGAAAATTCATAGCTAACATGCACAAAGGCGGCCTTATCGCTACAAGCGATCTCTTCCAGACAACCTTTGGGTGGAGGAGAAAGTATTGAAAAACAGAGCAGTGCGAGAGTAATCACAAAGCTAGCTGTGTGGCCCCCGTGCCTCCGGGCACTGGTAAGACGGCCGCTGGTAAGGTAAGACCTATGAGTAAGACCAACGGGTTTCTCATGACTAGGGAATGCAATCTCGAGCCGAGATTGGCAACTCGAGATCTCGTTCGAGATCTCAGGGTTCGAGATTGACCAACTCGAGATCTCGTTGGATTATTGGTCGAGATTTCGAGATTTCGAGATCGAGATTTTGTTTGTTTCATATAATTTTGGTAAACATTGTACTTTTTACGAACAGCGTCGCACATCTTGCATTTTGCAGTTGAACCATCTACATACTTTTTGAAATATTTCCAAACCGGCAAATAACTTGTAGTAACGTCCATAAACACTTGGTTCGAATTATTCTTTGACATATTTATATTTTATATTGAAAACTATCTAATATATAATAATACTGAATGGAATTAGTTATTGTATAGATGAATAATAATTTTCACTCGAAAACACGAAATGCACAGTGACGGATATGCGAGTAAGTAAACAATAAACTCTTGGGATTGGTCGGTCGCGTCGCGTCAATCCCCCGTCCCGTACCCCCCGCAACGCACCCGCTCAATAGGCATCGACTGCTAGGTCCTGCCGCCGGCAAACGCCAGACACTGCGCGGACGCACATCAATGAACGTCAATGCCTTACGCGAGCTCATTCTCGAAATCTCGAAAATCTCGATGGATTTTTTCGAGATCTCGAATGATTTTTCTGAGACGAGATCGCCTTTTTCGAGATCTCGATCTCGAAAAATTGCTCGAGATCTTGGGGATTTCGAGATCTCGCGAGATCGAGATTGCATTCCCTACTCATGACTGCATGCATGTCCTACATACATTTGTATATTTATATCAGGTACCTACACTAATAGTTATATTACAATAAAAAAAAAGCAAATAACAACCTTAACATAGATAAAAATATGTGAAGTAGGTACAACAAGGCGGCCTTCTTGCAATGTTAGCAAGTTCTACTAGGGAACCTTTGGGTAATAGGAAAGTGCGTAAAAGTAAGCGGGATAGTGCATAAATGCGAATTCTTTTCCTCGTAACCTTGCTGGCGTTCCTTTTTAGTCTTTTTTATTGTTAGCGATATCAAAATACGCTTAATTAAGCGCCAACAGCACCGCAAATATTATGTTAAAACTTTCAATTAAACCCCAATTATACCTAACTTCTTATTAAACTTCAAACGACATTCATTGGGTCATTGAATGACTCGGAGTCCCACACGAAAAATAGAAGAATCCAACCCCCCAGCAAAGATTTCTCCGCAGATGTTCAACACCATCTACCGATGATTTTTAGTCCTTTCTCTTTCTTAGTACTGTATCCTGCCTGCGATAGAAAATTAGATATCTAAATTTTGTCATGTTTAAAAATGTCAAAAGCCATTTCTAGTCGCCATTGTTTTCATCGTCGTCTTATTTTGACAGATAACGCGTATTTAGCTCCAAATTATAAGACATGACAAGTCTTAGATATCTAAATTTTGTCATGTTTAAAAATGTCAATAGCCATTTCTAGTCGCCATTGTTTTCATCGTCGTCTTATTTTGACAGATAACGCGTATTTAGCTCCAAATTATAAGACATGACAAGTCTTAGATATCCCTTATCCTATTCTAAACCTATTTGACGGGAAGTGACCGTGCTAATTTAAGGTGTGTTATGATAATTTATTTCCCGAATTGAGGCCAATAGTTCAGTTTAGTGGGATGCGAAAACTTACGAGAATCGCTAAATAAATACTCGTAACAACTGATTATATTGATGTATATATAGATTCAAACTTTTTTTCTTACCAGAAGAAATAAAACGGTAAAGTAAATAGGTACAAATTTACCTGTATATTAGTATTTCTGTCTTCATTGAAACTATACACATCTCTACCTACATAGCTACTCATCCACCTACTTACTTTATTGATCAGATTTCAATTAAAAGATACCTTACGGATCAAACGATAGGAAGTTTAATCAACACCCACTAAAGACGAATTCAAGATGTCCAAATAGTAATTGAATGCGGACAATTTCCAATCAATGGTGGACTAGCGCTCGGTTCGTTTAAATATTTGGCCCGATATTGGGGAAGGGCTGTACAATCGTTTTGGTTATGCAAAGCAAAAGATATACAGGGTGGTTCCAAAGGATTTCTGAAAAGAAAATTAGGTCAGCTTGTTTTGTTATTAAAAATAATATGATGTCTTATGTTCCTCGAGAAAAGTTGTTTATAATTTTTAAGGTCTGGTATAGTCGGTCGTTCCGAGGCAGCTCATATAAGGTACCATTCTTGTTCTCCCAAAGAGTCGACTGCATCATCGAAGATATCAGTGTCTTGTAGGTAGTTTTAGTCTACCTGGCAGGAAGATTGTGATCGATAGACAAAGGTGCCATTACCTGGAGCAACAAAACACATAGTTACTGATGTTTTTAAGCTTAGATTAAATCCATAACTATATTATCTGTTCCTCTATTGCTGTAGCATCATGTTCATGTAGCATGCTGTAGTTACAATTTCGCGTAACGTCAGAGGTAATCGCTCTCAGCGCTGTCATCTAAAGATACTATCTTTCATCGTGCTGTTTAATCATGCTATTGACGGCCGATGTGGCGCAGATGTAGTGCGACTGCCTGTGACGCAACGGTTCCGGGTTCGGTTCTCGGTGGGACACTCACAAAGTTGATATTTATCACTTTGTGAATTTGTTCCCGGTCTGGTTAGGCCATTGCAGGGTAAACCACCTAATTGTCCGAAAAGAAATGGTTCCGTGCTTCGGAGGGCACGTTAAGCCGTCGGTCCCGGTTTCTGACTATGATTACTTAGACGGCGGTCGTTACACAACTATGTCAGAGGCCTACTACGAGTGGTAGGCGGTTGAAAAACGCTGACACCAGGGTTCATCGGGTCGTTGTCCCACACGAAATGAAAGATCATGCTATTAAACACTATCGCACATGGAATAAGACTTTGCTACTTTTAGTTAGGATTTTTATTCTCCGCCGGCCTCTTTTCGTGGCTCAACCTCTAGGCAGCCCTAGACAGCAAGGGGTGGAGCATGAATGCAAATGTCGCAAGTGGTAAGTTCAGAGTCAATAACGAACGGAAAACAAGGCAAGGGTGTCCTGTTCAAGGACGTCTGGGGGACCGGCTAAAGGGGGTGGTGGAGAGGCAAGATCAACTTTGTCCAGTAGATCAGACTTCTAAATTACACAAGTCACGTTTTAAAATTGTAAAGTAGACTGTACAGCCACATCGAAACATTAACAGCCACAACAGTCCACTGCTCGACATAGGTGGATATGGCAATACCCCTACTTCTTTTCTTTCGTGTCGATGACTTAAATATATTTCGACCAGAACTTAGCCACGGCTTCGGCGCTGTCGGTGGCCTCATACAAGTCGGACAAGGTGCAGGTATTAGGGCACTGGTAGTAGGCGGTTAAAAAACTCTGACACCAGGGTACATCGGGTTGTTGGACGACTCGATGTCCCACACGAAAAGAGAAGAGAGGGCACTGACTGCAAGACATCAGGATTGGCATGGTCTGTAAGGCACCACAGTAGCAAGATGGGTTAGAGCTATATTCTCACTTATTTAGATTAAACCTGCATCGGCCAACCTGTGTTCGCAACCGATTTAGAGTTTTTCAGGTTGACCATGGAAGTTTGGGGAGGGGGAGGGGGATATTTCTCAGACCATAACTTGCGACGAGCTTCCCCTACATCGTGGGGGTATTACCATGCCCACCACAAATGGCAGGCGGATTGGCGAGCGCAGTGCAAGTTGCATTCACAGGGAACGCTGCTTTTCATTCCCTGGATGATTATCCCTTAGTTGCTTTTAACAACACCCACGGGTAGAATTGGGGCGATGCTGTTTTAAATGTAGACAAATAATGCCCATTCAAATTTCAAGCAAAGTGTACTCAATATTCTTTGGTACCTTCATATGAAATTATCATCAGTGAGCGCACAATCTAACCTACATTCATGATGAATTATTCTGTATCTAGCAGATAGGGAAGAAGCACGGTCTTGGGGTTCCGTAGGCAACGGATCACAACAGGACCCTTTTACTCAGAGTTCGCTGTCTGGTAGTCTGTCTGTCACGATGTATCTTAAAAACTGTGATAGTAAGAAACATGAAATTTCTACAGATGCTGTATTATTAGCAACAAATGCATAACATTTGAATAAAATAAATATTTAAGCGGGCTCCCATACATAAAACGTGATTTTATGTCATGTTTATGCAAGATGGTACCGGACCCTTCGTGCGTGAGTCCGACTCGCACTGGACTGATTTTATTAACTCGGTATTACAGACACGATGGATCGAAAAACTGGTTCAAAGGACTATAATGTGTGCCAAAGACGAGATAAAAAGGGCATAGAATAAATATCAAAAGGGCTTCGTTTAGACATGTGCCGTTCCCATTTTAGTAATTTACTGGGAACATTCCCTTGGTAAATTTATAAATTTCCGACAATATTCTCCCAAGAATTTATTACTTTTATTTGCAATATTTCGACCTAAGTTTCTTGGGCCTACAGCATATTACTACTCGATTTGGTAATCCCCATTTCCTAAGTACATTATTTTTCTATAAAATACCTAAAATATTTACCATAATATTCCATTTTGTGACGCCTACCCACTATTTTACTTAAAAAAAAAAATACTTCAAGTTAGTTAACAAAAATATGTTACTGATAAAATTTTGTAAAATTAATTTTAATTTTCAATGTCACTTTGTTTCCGGGGAATATTCCTCGTGCCCGGGAAAGTTACTGGGAATATTCCCAATGTTACCGGGAACTGCACATTACTATCTACGTTACAGTGAAAGTGTGGGCGTATATCAAATTCTGGTGATTACCCTTTGATAAATATTCCTTTGCCCTTCCGAACTTCCAGAATAGAGCGCTGAAAAATTCTGAACTAATCGTGTAAGTTTAGTTCGTAAAGAAGCCCAGTGAATACAGGCTGTAATGTAATGCTACATGTGTAATATGTAATATGATGGCCTGATATGTGATAGTGTGCATGCAGACCAGGATACTGAACAACTTTCCCGTCGGAACATATGTAGCGAAACGACAAAAAAATCGATCCCTCTTACAAATCACGACCAGAGAGAGCCTTTAGTACGAGAAGTCAATTTTTTGTTTACGTCTCCTGAAATATATTTCTAGGGGAAAGTTGTCGAGTTTCATGGTCTGAATGCACCAAATCAGTCACCCTTACACCCCGAATATATGAAATATTTAATTCAATTTTATTAACGTCATCGTTTTTCAAGAAGTAGGGAAAAATAAAAATAAACGCATTTTATAAATATTATTTATTTTCTTTCACATACAGTGTTTTACATAATATTTTTGACATCAGATATGAATATATTCTCACATAAAAATGCTAAGTATTTACATGATTAAAATTTTATATTTACAAAAGTTTCTATCTTATGCAGACATACCTGTACTCTGTACACATAATACACATAATTTTTTTCTTGATTAATTTAAAAGGTTAAATAAATAAGTTTTTTTTCATTGTCATAGAAATAATTTTCATAAGCTTTAAGAAATGCATACATAAAATTGTAATTTACAAAAGGCCAACATCGTATGGAAGAAAAACAGCGGAAATGCCAGTTATGAGATTATTTTATAGGTGGCCCTCAGATCTGCCTAGATTATGTATGAGAGAAGAAACACAAAGCAACCCATTACTACGCTAATATGCTTGCAACCATCACTATGCTGAAATGAATCTCATTATATGCTATGTATAACATTCCTATGTTGAACATTTATTTGTATTTGCGTTCTTTTACGTTGTAGTATTTTACTTAATTTTCGCGTAGTACAGTACTACGCCGCCGTAGACATGTAGCGAGTGCTACGAAAATAACCACATTATATAACAATAATCTTTTATTAGAAATTGAAATTAATTTCTTAACAGAAATTCCATCTTTTTCTGGATATTTGACGTTTTTATATACAAACATATTATAAAAAATGTGAATTAAAATTACAAAGTTTATTCTTTATTTATACTAGTCATTAAATGCTATGCATAGTAACCGATTTCAATAAACATTTTGGGCCTTACACGAAAAATATCACCGCGCGTCTATCGTTTATTTTTAAGGGAAATATTTCTCAATCATGCGTTCAACTAACGGCTAACTTTTTTGTGGTAGGACCCTTTCGTAGAAACGTAGCTTAGTTCTACGAAAATAACCGCACTAATAAGAAATGTTACCATAATCTGTTAATAAAAATATACATATTTACAATGACATTTAGTTTTAAATGACATTATATACTGAGTACAGTGATAGATTTTTGTATGTCATAATTATTTATAAATCAAACATTTTGTATATACGTTTTTAGGTAGTACCTAACTAGTTTAACTTAATTTGTGCGTAGCAATGTACTATGCCACCGTAGACTTATAGCGAGTGATATAAAAATAACGGCGGTTTTAAGAAATATAACGCTTTTCTGGAGATTTGAAGTTAATAAATATACCTAATCTTTAAAATCACAATGATTAGCATGAGCATGAACATAAATCAGTAGCTGGTCGTATTAGTACAACAGATTTTTTTATTATATTCACACGCTAAGCGTCAATTTTTTGATGAGCTTATTTATTGGTGTTTTACTAGTGACTGATAAAGAAAACTCAGTACTGGCTGGTTATCACCAGAATATATTTCCCAAGGAACATGTTACGACATGTAAAAAGATACATATATTATACGCAGTAGTACATGGTAGTACCTATTATATCATCTGTGACCATATCAAAACAAATAAATTGACTTGGTCGGCTGCTGGTACAGTCAAGCTTACGTGTGATTAGACACTCAAACTGCCAATGTTAGTCTTATACCATAGAGTAGAATTATTATCTATTCTTATGCTTATATACGCGCGGCATAAGAACGATCCAAAGTCCAAAATGTAACCCAGCCTGATCTTTGACGGCCGATGTGGCGCAGTGGTAGTGCATTGTTAGGACATTGCAGGGTGAACCAACTGATTGTCCGAAAATAAATAGTTCCGTGCTTCGGAGGTCACGTTAAGTCGTCGGTCCCGGTTGCTGTCTATGATTACTAAGACGGCGGTCGTAACACAACCATGTCAGAGGCCTACTAGTAGTAGTACGTGGTTGAAAAACTCTGACACCAGGGTTTATCAGGTCGTTGGACGACTCGGTGTCCCACACGAAATGAAGAAGAAGCCTGATCTTGACTGTACATTTTTATTGCGAAGTGTTTTTTATTTATTTATTTCAACCTATGTTCCTTGGGGGAAGTAGTTCCTTATCCCCAGCCCGTCTTGAGTTTTCGGTATCGGTTACCAATTAAAATTAAATCTAAAAATTTTAATTAAGTAATAGGAGAGGTAAAGTAATTTTTTATATAAATTGTTAATTTTGTAGTAAACATTTGGTCTAGGTCTATATTAAATATTTGTTTAGTAAAAAAAGACACCTCATTTGATACATTAATTTAATTCTACCTACCTCAATCTTATACCTGTGACATTATAATTTATCCCTTTTACTTTTAGCACATTATATAATAGCCCTTTTTACAAAGTACTAAAGCTGTTTTAATGGGAACTGACAGCTTTTGGTCCTTCATTAAATATTCGTTCTGATCCAGATCTTCCTTAAGGCGGGTATAGTCGTGAACGGCCTCGACAGTGGCGCCACTTCACAAAAAACAATCTCTATAAGGGTATTATGCATGCAATATCGTTGGTGAATGCGATAAGCACCTTATTTTTATGTATAATGGTTTTTCATTATATTATCTACACTCTGGTCGCAGGAAAACACGATTAAAGAAAGTTTGCTCGAAAGATTTATTTTTCAAAGTTTGGTCTATTTTTACACTTTTCAGACGACTACACTCGCCTTAAATGTAAATTATGTTGAGTTCATTTCTAAGCATGGATAAGTTATGAAATGGCACTCGCTGTTCTTGTGTCTATGTAACTTGGTCATCTAGTTCAAAAATGTACCTACTTTTCACACAATCAACTTTTAAATTACGTGATTCTTAAAAAAATATCATTTTCATCAGTTTTTGGCAGACGATAGTAACTTTCACTGATTTGTCAACATTAAAAACTAGTTTAAATACCATTAGCGATGACCTTTATATTTTATTGTTCCTCCGTCCCCGCTACCATTGAGAGAACTAAGATTTTTATATTTTTTAAGAAGTTATTTACATAAGTTATACTTACATGACGATAACGCAATCAAACATTTTATATCCCAGCCTAACTGTTTTTTAATCAAGGAAATAGCCTAAAGTATCCGACATATTTTCAATGTTCATTTATGTTGTTTTACAACTGGCAATGAAAATCTTTAATGTCACATTAGAACATTTCTATATTCTGAGACTACAGGCTAGGTTGGTAATATAATAAAGGACATTTTGGATAGTAAGTTAAGTTGGTCGGTGTTTCATAACGAAGCTTTTTAAAATTTAGTTTTTATAATCTCTAGTTCCGAGAGGTAATACTAGCTTTACCAATGCTCCCGAAACAAAACTAAACCTAGCAATCTAATTCATTACTTACCTTGTTTACAAAAATCGAAAAATTAAACAGAACATAATTGACAACCACTAATGCCTGTGTCGTTTACATAATTTTAAACTTTCGCAGTTGTTTACACTATTCATGACGCTTTCAACAACGTCGAAATATCAGGAACTCATAATAATAACAATTCGTCGGTAAGACCCTTCAAAATATAACCATTAATAGAAAAAATCTTAATAAATGACATTGAATAAGAAACCGGTTATCTAAAGAGTATGAACTAATGTAGGGGAGATGGAGCAAGTTAAGATGCTTATTGCTTAAGGCTTGAAATTAAGTACAAAAAATTTTGCAAGTTTTCAAAAATACAGCAAACAAAGCAACCGGATAAGAATGTGTTTATCCTGTATTAGGAATTATTTGACTTGTATTCAATAACTAGAATAAAATACTTTAGATCAAGTTTCAATCAGATCTGGATTCCTATGGTGATCTCTCCGAATTTCGACTCCTACTTTCCATACTAATAAGTAGAGAGTTTATGTAGGTGTGTGTGTTAGTTTAGTTACCTATTCCAGCTCAAACAGTTTGGCGGATTTGTATCAAAACTAACTTAAAGGCAACATATTTCCGAGAGAAAACATACCTTCCCCACGAGAAAACCGAACACAGCTACAAGTCTCGGTGGGCAGATAATTATATAGTATTATATATTGCAAGCTACGCAATTACAAAAGTTCTCTGGTTTTCAACCAAAAAAGAGAAGACCGCAAAACTCGGATAAATATAGCTGAAAAGCTTGTTAGCACCCTTTTTTCAGGCCGTATGGCTAGCATATTCAAACAGCCTGAGGAGCTCCAAGGAGCTATATTTTGAGGGAGTAGAATGTAAGAGATAAGGTATTGCAAGAAAATGAAGCTGGTATAACGATAAAGTGGTGTAGTTGACGTTTCTAGAGTTTAAACCGAGTTTCCCGGAAACAAAATTAATTTTACCTAGTAACAAGGTGTCATGAAGAGTCATTAAACAATGCATAAGATAACCGACCGTGTTAAAGTCTAACTACCAAGTCTTGCTCCACTCTCCCCTATGTATTTCATGTCCTCAGGCTGAAGTTGTCAATGTTGCAGAATGAAGTTGTCTGTTTCAGGAAATGGGAAAACCGGAATAAAATACAATACACAAACAATATATTTTTAAACAAATTGTGCTTACGGTATCGGCTGAGATAATCCTTTCAAATATACGATCTATGACATTTATCATTATTTTAACATTCAAAAAGATTCTCAAACATTAACGTTAGTGGGCCACAGATTGATTATCGCTTTTAATTTAATCAACACATTCTTTTCAAGACATTTATCGGAACCACTTATTTATATTTATATTATACCTTCATCTTGTTATTTTAAATGAATGCACTATTATTTTAACATATAATTTAGTTTACTCTACATTGCATAGAATAGTTTGAACGTAACGGTTTTCCTTCCGATTGGTCGTGAACCAACCAATAACATTACGCGTAGAGGTCCTGCGGGGTGGGGACAGGGCGTGCGGGGCGGGGTACATGTCATATCCACGTGCGCTCGACGTTGGGCCCGTCAGTGGGTGGGCAGTCAGCGAGCGGGGCGGGCGCACCACGACGTTGTCAGGCGCTGCTTACCATCGTGTTGTTGTACGTGCTGCGCATTGACATGCGGATCGTGCCTGAGGAAGATATCTTGCATTGGATACTAAAGAATTTCTTTATTGTCTATAATGACATGAAAATGTACTTGATTGGTAAAGTTGACGAAAAATTTACATGCATGTAGGTATTGGCATTGTATCAGTTCTTTTGGTGATAGTAATGTAATGCACAATGATATTATTGTAATTAGGTATTTCAATAATATCATTGTGCATTACATTGCTTTAATGACACAGAAGATATATCAGTTTTATGCTTAGACCTTTGAAGTTCAAATTGAATGATGAATGAGATGCCACATAAATATATTGCGGATTTACAAGCAGGCAAATTATATACCAAGCTGAAGCTAAATGATCTGCAGTCAAATTAAAACTCTATGAACATAAATGCGATTTAGACAAAGTAAAAATCAAAGGATTATCAACTGACCATGCTCATTTCTGCTCGATTTCAATTTCAATTGTCAAACGACCATAAAAAAATATGCACTACGGAATCTTTTGAGGCGAAAATTTTATTCTAACTACATATTCTGCCAAAGCCATCCCGGGTGCCAAAATTGTGCTTTACACTGACGTCCATATTACCGAAGTCCAATATTGGGCCGATGCTATTTGTGAATTTTATTTGCATGGAGCAAATGAGGCGAGCCCGGTGGGTTTTTGATGAATTTTGTTGTTTTGTATGTCGGCTTGTATATACCTACGACAGGAAGTTAAAAACGAATATAAGTACCTATGTATTGCTGTTCAGTAAAATAAGCTTATAAGTCGTGCTTTAGAAATGAATTAAAGAATATAAAAATGTATGCGAGAAAACAAATTAGTGGGTTACTAAAAGCTTTGGTTCAAGAAAATAAATTAAATAGAAAAATTTGATGAAAACCTGATTGGTTCAGATAGTGAGAAACAAAGCAAAGAAGAGCTATAAATGGAGCACGTACGACCATAGCGAAAAATGTAGTTTGGTGCTTTTGTTAGGTAGACCGAGGCCTGGCTCTATCAAACTATTCCATATTTTTTATGAAACTTTCCGAAACTGTGCGAGCAGGGATCGTATCGTATGATCGGACGGAGATAGGTCGTTGAATGGAAAAAGAAGCAGTGTTATGAGTTCCATGTTATACTTTTGTGTGCTATTTTCTCACATAATGGAAATAAGTATTTATTATAATAAAAAAACTATTGTAGAATAGTTACTCTTTTGAAAAATAATTATATGCCATAGAGTTGTGCAGCTATTTATTTAAAAATGCTTGAATAAAAAAGCATTTTAGCTCTAACTAAAAACTGATTGTATGAACCCGATCAAAAAATATTTATGCATTTTCACGGTTATGGGATGCCGCGCAGAATGTTTTTCATAGGTAGATAAATAAGGTATTTACCTTCAACGTTTCGACTTTCGACATTACGTGGGGACGACCACATTCCGCGCATAACTAAACCTGATAAACATACCGATAGACAAAGAGCGTAATCCTTTAAACAAAAAATAAGAAGGAAGCTACTTCATAAATCAATTTACCGATCCGATGTGTAAGCGGGTTGTTGTCATATTTAACCATTGTTTTTCCAGGCGTTGTTTGTATAAAGTTCTTACCTTTGGATAATGAAAGACACGCGGTGGAAGGCTCCGTAAGGGGCCGAATGGCTCGCGACCACCATCCCACCGAAGTCTGGCGCTAAGTAGCTTGCTGCGTTCCGTCAGTGTGTGGGAGTGCCAGTGCCTTAACAGGCTTCTTCTGGGTGAGCTCGCTACATCCAAGACTCTGTTAGAGTCAAGAGCAAACCCATCATTAATAAAATAAAAAAAAGACGAGTAAACTTACTCGTACCGTTCTTTCGGCTGGGCGACAAGGAGCGCATGGAGCGGTCTAGCCGCTCCGGGCCGAACGCGCGGTGCCGGCTCAAGCCGTTCCCGCCGAATATACCGCAGCACCAGAAGAATTGCTTGAAGCCTCTTCTGAATCTATAGGCAAAGCAACAAACATAATGATCCAAACTTAAAAAAAAAAAGTGACTTCTCATTGTAGAAATGTCAACTACCTAACCAATTTTAAATTTTATTAACGATGTTTAGGTTAATAAATTCCTACAAAATTTAAGAGCCACCTCAGAGCAACAGTTTTTGCGAGCGACAGCTCGGCACTTTTGACAGGAACTTCGGAGAGTAACTCTTTTGTAACTGATATAAAGGTGACATTGGCTAACGGCTCTCAAGGACAACCGGCGGCGTTTGTCATGCTAGACAATGTCAGCTTTAGGGCCATCGCAGAGCTAAAGCAGTTTTTTGCCAGCGATAACTCGAGCACTTTTGCAAAGAAATTTGAAAAGGAACTCTACTGGCGAATGACGAATGGCGTTTGTCATTATATGCAATGTCACCTTTATTTCAATAACGTGCGGTACTATTTTTAATTTCCATGTAAAGTTATCGAGCTGTCGCTCGCAATAACGTACGTTTGGTCTGTTGCAGCCCTAACAGAATTATCAAAAAGCTTTTGAAATATACGTAAATTGTAACATTTGCACTGCGCTTACAAACAAACCCAGTGCGTGTGGAAAATTCCCCCAATACGGGAAGGTCCATGTCCAGAATTGATAATCATGTGAAAGGAGGAGACAAGCATATTTCTTTACGCTGAGATGACATTCATTTAGTACTCTTAATAAGATTCCTTATTTCAGCAGTTAAACTATTTGTACCGCTAGGATTTCAGAGATATTGCCTTTCAAGATGGTCCTTTCCAACCACTTGATTTTATAACCTCAAAATTGTAAATGCTTAGATATGTTGGCAGAGGAACTATCTACACACAAAATGATTACAGCGTTGCCGTTACAAATCACAAATTTCAATTCGTACCGCCTTCTTATTTCAGAAAAATGTGAAATATGCGAGGAAAAGGCGATTGAAAGTTTTCCAACATGTGGTTGGACGTACTTGCTAAATCTCAATAAATATAGCGGTACAAAACTTGTAATTCAAATCACAGCATTAAGACGATACGTACCAAGCATTTGGTACATCAAACAAAGCCGTATCTTCTCTAATTAATGAGAAAACACCAATTGAAAATTGTAAGAGTAAGTGACGTACTGATTTACATGACCATAGCAAGACTACGATCTACCTACATCTATACCTACTTAAATATAGTGTCTTGTAGAACAAAACCTGAAAATAATTGCACTGATTTAAAAGTAACCATAATAAATATGAATGAAAGAAAGATGACAAAAAGTGATAAATAACAATAAATTATTGTACACCTATTTTTTGTAATGCGATTTTATTTTGTGCTTTTGTCATAATTTAATAAAGATGATTATCAATATATATTTTTTGGTTTATTCAGAATGTTTTTACTGTTCTCTAACAATCTGCAGCAACTTATTTTATACATATACATTTGACGTCCTTATCCTTTGCGGGGTAGGAGCAGCTAATTAGATAGTGGAATCCTGTATGCGGTAGAACATTACGCAAGTTTTATAAAATAGGTAGTAGAATAGTGGGTGCTTCTTCGGAGCGTAAATTTTCATTGTCCGGGGCCAAAACGCTATAGTTTTTTAAAAACAAAGACACGATATATTTTTTATTGGATAGTTCATACTTGATTCTAACTGGTACATTATGACATTTAAGTATAGGATCATGCCAAGATAATTAAAAAAAAATTCAACCTGCCGAAATCTGATTCCCGTAACGTGTCCGCGCCCCAAAATTCGATACAATAATGCATATATCTTTTTTTTTGTATTACTTATCTATTCAAACTATTTCTACATGATAAAACAGATGTACAATAGTCAAGGAAAAAAATATTTCATTTCTGTGAAAATATTAGATTTTGTTCTATAAGCTAATTTAAAAATGTCCGGCAACAAGTTCTGATTCCCGTGGAACGTCACTAAAGTCCGCGCACATCCCTAATTAAACGCCCCGAAAGTTAGTTCTATCCCCCCTCGTTATCTCTTAGTAGTGCTTTGTGCGTAGTGGGAAGCAGAGGTACCGATTGTGCAGCATTCCCGAACTACGAAGGTAAGAAACTGATTCCCGTGTGTTTGTTTTGGTTGAAAACTGATTCCCGTTTGTTGGTTTTAAATTAAAGTAAAAGTAACAGGGTGACTACTTCATACCAAATTTAAAGACCTTAAGGTTTACTAACTTATATTTTTAATTTATAGCATAAGACTGCGTCAATTCGCAACAATCGCCATTTTTCGATTTTTTCTGATTCCCGTCACACTGATTCCCGTGTATCAGCTTTTCACTCATTTTTACATCAGACTTGTCATTGTTTGTGCCTAAAACGTTTAAAAGCATTATCCTCTTGCGTAAAACGTCTATTTTGCAAAACATCTCAAATGCAAAGTGTCACTTTTGCAAATATTTTTATCGCAATATTTTTCCCTGACCTTTTGTCTTATATCGACACGTAGCTAAGTTGGGGTATTAAATAAGTCATTTTTCACACAATTATTACCAGAAATATCCTATTTCTGGTTCCCGTGTCACAGAATCTGATTCCCGTGGGCGGTTAATTTTTAAATGCCCATATCTCAAAAGCTATTAATCTTGGATGAGTGCCTATTTGAAGTATACCTTTGTTTTATACTAGAATTTGACCTGGATGATCACATTAAGTCATATCATGAGAAATGAAAACGACTACGGGAGTCAGCCGAAGAACGCGATTTCGAATAACCACCCAAGAACTACCGAAACTTATCTGGAGCACTCGTTTTAAGGGAAAACTTTCCACTAAGATGGAAGATCTTCAGTGTGGGGACTTCTCTATCTGACAGTTGCCAGCCTTTTTTTATAAGTTGTTAATACATTTCATCTTTTTTCATAGCTTAATTTAAAGAAAATAACAATTAACTCAGCGCCATTTCACTTTAGCGTGAAGTTTTACTAGGGACCGGTACCGAAAACTTAGGATAAGGAACAACTTTCCCTACGGAACATAGGTTACTTAATATTAAAAAATGGACCTCCCATACAAAATGTACCAGCCATACAAGTCCCTTCGTATAGTAGGCCAAAAAAATCATATAGGTGGTTTCTTATCTTTCGACTGCTCTGAGTTTTCGGTATTTGTCACTTGTAAAATGTCCCCTATATTTAACTTGACAATTTAGGTACCTACGCTAGAATCGAGCCCACCTAAGAAAAATAATTAATATTATTGTTGTTGTCACCATACTTAAATGCAATTCACTATATTAAAATAGGTATGGCTTATGGTACGTAAAGATCGTTGTCTAGCTATGGTCATGTACATCAGTACGTCACTTAATCTTACAATTTTCAATTGGTGTTTTCTCATTAATTAGAGAAGATACGGCTTTGTTTGATGTACCAAATGCTTGGTACGTATCGTCTTAATGCTGTGATTTGAATTACAAGTTTTGTACCGCTATATTTATTGAGATTTAGCAAGTACGTCCAACCACATGTTGGAAAACTTTCAATCGCCTTTTCCTCGCATATTTCACATTTTTCTGAAATAAGAAGGCGGTACGAATTGAGATTTGTGATTTGTAACGGCAACTGTGTAATCATTTTGTGTGTAGATAGTTCCTCTGCCAAGATATCTAAGCATTTACAATTTTGAGGTTATAAAATCAAGTGTTTTAAGTATTAGACCGGGTCTATCGCGATAGTATTTAGGTTAATATTTGTAATTTACCTGTGTCCCGACGTTTCAACACAGTTTCATGTATTGTGGTCGCGGGTTGACTGACGTCCCAGCGAGTTGTCATCTAGGCGGCGGGTGACGAGATGTTCTGCTACCCACATTTGTCTTTATAATTTTAATATTATTGATTGTTTGTAAACATTGCACTAGGCTGCCGGCACACAACACTCACAGTATCCGACGATTGTTCCGATGATAAATCGCGCGGTTTCAACTTATCAATGACTGGACTCCATGCGGATGACAATTTAAACCCGTCCTCCCGGTTGAAATTATTAGGGTTCTTCTTAATTTCAATAGCCTCGCGAACCGGTGCTGGTCCTTCAACTATTACGCTCTGGAAGAGATATGTTGACGACGTTTTCAGTGTCATCAAAGAAAACACTGACACAGTGAAGCAGTATGTAGAATACCTAAACTCTATCCATCCAAAAGGCAAATTCACATGTGAGATAGAAGATGATAGAACTTTGGCCTTCCTGGATGTCAAGGTAATGGTGAGACCTGATGGGTCTCTTGCACATAATATTTACCTAAATACTATCGCGATAGACCCGGTCTAATACTTAAAATGAGTGAAAGTGATCGCGAGTGCTTAAAAAGTTATATAAAATCAAGTGGTTGGAAAGGACCATCTTGAAAGGCAATATCTCTGAAATCCTAGCGGTAAAAATAGTTTAACTGCTGAAATAAGGAATCTTATTAAGAGTACTAAATGAATGTCATCTCAGCGTAAAGAAATATGCTTGTCTCCTCCTTTCACATGCTTATCAGAATTGGACTCACCCGAACTATGTTTACGTATACAGATTCACAGGCATATGCTATCTTGTTCTTCTTCTTTTCATTGGGGAACTGAGTCGTCCAACGACCCGATGAACCCTGGTGTCAGAGTTTTTCAACCGGCTACTACTAGTAGTAGGCTTCTGACATGGTTATGTCATGACCGCCCTCTAAGTAATCATAGACAGCAACCGGGACCGACATATGCTATGACCTATAACTATAAGTATAACATCGCATTCACTTTCTGCGAATAACTATTTTGGTAGTATAAAGAAATAATATCTATTTATCATCATCATATTTATAGGTACTTTCATTTGGGATCCAAGATCACTATTGATTTTAAGCAATAATTTAACTAAGATACTTGCTTACTATCAACATCTAATTGATAGTATTTTTGGTGCTATTAAATTCAGTGTTAATATTTTTAGCATAAAATTGAACTACTTTTCCCAATCAACATTACCAATTTTATTGGGTTAAGTTGTTTAGTTCAATGAGTGAAACTCACCCTAAAAATATTTGATCTTTTACTACGCAAGCGTGAGCGAGAAAAGTTTGTAGTTTTGCTTTTACTGAAGATAGGTACTTACCTCAGGATACAGAGTGTAAGGGTCAGTCCTCCGAATACTGACAAGGTGTATTCAGACCATAAAACTGAAGAAATTACCCCTCGAAAAATATTTCAGGAAACGTAAAAGAAATTACTTGCCTTAATAAAGGTAGTCAGCTGATTTTGATTTAGTATATATATTTTTTTGTTTTCTGACATATGACATGACACATGAGAAACAGGATCGCGAACAGTGGAAGAAGGGGAGGGGGGCCTTTGCCCAGCAGTGAGATCCTGACGGCTAGATAAGATAAGAAGATAAGGCGTATGTAAAGTTGTTCAGTTTCATGGTCTGCATGCTCCTTATCAGATTAGATTTATGAATAGCCTGTGTACACTAAGGGCAAAGTAAGAGGTACCTGCTTGAGTCTTTATTGCCAAAGTACTTGTTTCTTCAGGATTATTAAACCCACAATTAAACCAGTAATAAAACTTTATGATTCAACTAGGAATGCAAAATACATACTACAGCTTTTAGAACGACCTTGCGTCATTCAAATAGGTACTTGCTGCTGGCACTTATGTGCCTACTTAGCCTTATAAATTTATTAATAGTTTATTGTACACATAAAGCCCGCTTTTACTCTTTCTGTTTATCTTTTGGTTGGCCGGTAGAGAATGCCGCGTGGCATTAGGCCCGCCCTTTGTACTTTCTGTGCAATAAAGTTTAATAAATAAATAAATAAAGAAAGACATAAAATTTAGACACAACAAAACTTCATGCTTATTTCTGTATATAAACTTATGGTATGTAAATGCTTAGCAGGCTCTAAGCTCGGTTGCTGAGCAACTGAACGGATTTCGTCAGGAGAATGTAAATAGTAGATGTATTAAGCTGTAAAATGTCTTTATCTATACTACACTTACACTCGTCTCATAATATTCGGATTACAAACTCGAAAACAGTTGTATAAAGACCTGCCTTATGAATTCTGCCTATAGAAATTACAGTTAATTGGCAAACGCTGAAGTATAACGTCTAATGAGAAAGTACACCTTTCAATAAAAAGGAGAAATGAATCGAAGTTTTCCGTGCCAATACTTAAAATTGCCGCCATTAGATGTTGTTCGTTTATTGTTCTACATTCATTGTTGTTATTCATTGTTGGACATTCAGGTGTCGTTTATATGGTGTTCAGGTATTGTTCTGATGTTATCCGGTTGTTGTTCAGCTTTTGTTCAACTGTTGTTCAGCTGTTGTTCAGATGTTGTTCAGTTGTTGTTAAGTTGCTGTTCGGTTGTTGATCGGTTGTTGTTCAATTGTTGTTCAGCAGTAGTTAGCCGAACAACACCGTTGTGCCTCGTAAGCAAAAGTGGCAGTAAAAGTACTATATATAATATAGAGTGTGATTTACGCATGCCATCGGTTCATATGCTTGCTTATGTATCACTTTTAGCTGCAGTATCTCTAGGGTGATGGCAGCACTAGTTTATTTCCAGATCTACAAAATAGATTTTACTGTACCTAGTCGTTACTTACTTGGAATTCATCCAGCAGTAAATGATAGGGTTGTACATGGAGTTGCTCATGGCGAGCCAGTAGATGGCCAGGTAGATCTCCTGGATGTGCGGGTAGTTCACCACCTCGGGGTAGTATGACGTCACCACGAAGTACGCGTGGAACGGCAGCCAGCACACCGCGAAGATCACCACCACCACTATCATCATCTTTACTACCTGTAAAGAAAATCATGAATTTGCATTTAGGTTCTCTTTAGCAGTCAAGGAACTTTCTAAACTAGTATGAATTTCTACGGACGGACTATAAGGACTGTTCTTGATGAAGTAGCAATTTTGAAAGACATTCGAAAAGAGTAGATATTGGGGTTAGTATCTACTCGTATTACTCATTACTTCCAGATTAAGACCCTTTTTAACTTTGCAATATACTTTCTATTGGAAAATTTACTTCATAAACAACGGGTATATTTTATCTTCAGCTAGTCCTCCGCCAAAGAAAGTTCTGTTCTTTGTTGCAATAGTAAAAACGACGAAAAGTAAAAGATCCCGTTAGCAAAGTTTTTCGCATTCTGCTCTAGTTTTTTGTTTGAATCTAACAAATTGGACGCAGATATTTTCTGTTCGATCACCGATTTTTACTGAACTTCGACGATTATAATGAAATGCTTTGAAAGAGCTGTACAAAATCTACGTTCAATATAAACGAAAAGAATGCCTTTGTTGAAAGTTTGTAGTGTGCGTTGGTGGTAGCTTTTGTGGTAGTACTTACTACAAGAATTTTGTGAGTGGTTTGTATACTAAATATTCAAGGAACAAGGCAAAGAAAAGTATCTTTCATACTTGAATATTTGGTTTATAATATGAAAATTTTGCGCGTTTGTTCTTGACTGGTTCCTTGTCCATCCCTGTTTACAGACTGGAAATTGAGCACGCTCTGTTCAGTTGCTAATTAAAAATAACTTCACAACTATAAAATAAAAACTGAATTAGCTAGCAAGAAGAAACAAATTTAGTTAAGTACGGGTTCTTTTACGCTGTTATTTTCCTCGGTTTTTCTCGGAATTTTAAAGGAAAGTGTAACGATGTGGAAAAAACATAATTTTATAAAAGCATTTGAAGACTGCACTTTTACACCCGTTAGGAAAGAAGACGCTCATTTTCCACCTGTGGAACTGTAGGTACCTACTTACTTATAGTATGTACTTGCACCTATTTATTTTAACTTTGATTGTTAAAATACAAATAGAGTAAACAGTCATCACCACGAAATGACTCCCGCAAGCTCGTCAATGTCGTTTAAAGAATGGTATTGTTGTGTGGAATATCACTATATTACACTTCTACATTTCGTGTGGGACACCTAGTCGCCAAACGACCCGATGAACCCTGGTGCCAGAGTTTTTCAACCACTTTCTACTACTGGGAGGCCTCTGACATGGTTGTGTGACGACCGCTGTCTGATAATCATAGAGAGCAATCGGGAACGACGGCTTAACGTGCCCTCCGAAATACGGAACCATCATTCTTACAGGCAATCAGGTAGTACGGCAATGTACTAACCAGACTAGAAACTAATTCAGAGAGTGCTTATAATCATCTTTATGAGTGTCCCATTGGGAATCGAACCCGGTTGCACTACCACTTCGCCACAACAGCCGTCTCCCACACTCCTTGACAAAGACACTTAAAAAAATGTTTTACTTCATTTATCCATATAATATTGGTAACAAATTCCTGAAACAAAACAGTAGTTATCCATTAAATAGATTATAATATAAAAAAAACAATCAAAAATTGCGTTTCAAAACCCCAACCTTCCTGGTCTCCTTACAATATGGACGCTGTGCCAGTGACGCAAATTCGTATTCGAATCGTAGATTCTATGCATGGTGCCCTTTACGCAGTAGTATTATATTATCTGTGCCTTAACTCACCCGGCGCTTGCTCTTGACGTTATCGAGCTGCCGCTGCGTGCACTCCCCGATGGACTGGGAGCCCCACAGCTCGCGCCCCACCCTGGTGTACGTGTACGTCATCGAGGCGATGGGCAGGAAGTACGTCAGAGCCATGAACGTTATGTTGTACCTGACGATGGAAATACAGGATTAATAGTAACACGACGACGGACCTAGTTTGAGCTTTTCCGAACAGTAGATTAACGGATAGCATTTTTTATTATTATTAATGATGGGTTTGCTCTTGACTCTAGTCTAGGTCATAGGACAGAGACAGAGTCTAAGATGGAGCGAGCTCACCCAGAAGAAGCCTGTTCACTCTTACTTTGAAGAGATTAGGGTTGTATGCGTTTGGAAACACGTTATTTGTAGTTAAACGATGACCTATTTGTGGGCGCATGAAAATTGACAAAGTTATATGATGAGTGTGTAGTAACCTGGCTAGCCTTGAAGCAGAGCCTTTTTTTTCTTATTTTTGTCCGATCCGTCCCCGATTAAGCCCGTCGCGACGGATAGGATCAAAGTAAGTACATTGGTAACAGATGACATCCAATTTGTTAGTAGACACTTTATGGAATTTATATTGAAATATAAAATTTATCATTATTTCGTTAGATTGAGCTATAGAGTTTTACAGGGAAAATTGTTATAGAAACATACATAAATTGCTTCTATCACAACTACATATTTTTGTGTACATAAGGTTCCTGTGTCAGGGTAAAGTACCTCTTACACGAACAATCTATCAGGATGTCCGTTGCTCAAGTTTTTTGTACCTCTATAATCCTAAAGTTAAATTAGATTCAGCAAATATTTCATTGAGTTTGTTAGTTGTAATTTTACTTAAGTATAATACATTCTGATAGATTTTTTGTATAAAGATATTTTTTGTGAAGTGGCGCCACTGTCGAGGCCGTTCACGAATACACTCGCCTTAATGGTGAACTTGTTGTAAATACTTTTTGTAAATACTGAGACACCCTGGCCACTATATATTTTTATATTTATGTTTGTCAACTATGACACAAAACAAAACTGTTACTCTAATAAAATATTCTGTTGGTGATACATCAAACAACTTAGTTTACTTCCATGATCTCAAATCGCCTTTCGGAAATTTAACAGGTTATGGGCCCAGAGCCCCTCTAACC
The DNA here is from genome assembly GCA_027580185.1 of Tuta absoluta. Lineage (NCBI taxonomy): Eukaryota > Metazoa > Arthropoda > Insecta > Lepidoptera > Gelechiidae > Tuta > Tuta absoluta. Next base: position 7,447,663 of record JAQAHW010000004.1, read on the forward strand.
TAAGTTGTGTAAGAATATATAATTTGGTACGAGTGCTATGGAGGGTGACACCCAAAACCCTTCATCGGCAGGACAACTGCCGGCACCAGCGCAACCTACAGCTACACCTAGTGGACAGCAGCCTTTCCCGATGGCACAACAGATTGGGGTGCCCACGATTGAGAAACTGGAGGGTGCCAGAAACTTCACCAGCTGGAGTTTCTCGATGAAGAACGTACTCGTCGTGAGTGACATGTGGGATTTTATAGAAAGTCCCGCACTTATGATGCAGCAACTTGGAGACATGCAATTCAAGCGGCTTGATGCAAAAACAAAGGCAAAAATATGCTTATCAGTAGCAACATCGGTGTACCCTGTGATAATGAGCTGCACCACCGCCAAGAAAACCTGGGAAAAGCTACAAGCAGCTTATGCTGACAGCGGCCTTCTACGGCGCCTGCACCTACTTCGTAAACTCTTCAATACAAGACTGGAGAACTGTACTAGCATGGACGAATATGTTAACGGAATCCGCAGCACGCAGCAGCAACTAGCGGAAATAAAGGCTCCCGTCAATGATGAGTTTGTAGGAGTTATAATGTTAACTGGTTTGACTGAAAAATATAACCCTATGGTAATGGCATTGGAAGGATCGGGAACTAAAATCTCTTCGGACTCCGTAGCTACATTGTTACTGAAGGAGGACCAGCGGCCATCGACCTCGACGAAAGACAGTGCTCTGTATACATCGAAGCCTACGCCTGCGTCCAAGACTACGCCTGTGCCCCCGCGCCCAAAGCATCTGTGCACATTCTGCAAGCGACATGGACACGTCGTCTCGGAGTGCCGGAACCGCAAAAAGAAGAATAAGGCTAATTTCAGTACACATGTTACACTTTATTCATCTTTTCATTCTTCCAAAAACCCATCCCATTGGTTCATAGATTCTGGCGCAACATCTCATATGTGCAATAACATACAATCATTCAGCAATTTTTCTCCCCAGTCAGACACAGTAACCGTAGCCAACAACCAGCAGATTTTAAGCGAAGGAACAGGTACAATTTGTGTAAATAGCGGCAATATTGACAAAATTTCTAACGCCCTATTAGTACCACAACTTTCGGCTAATTTATTATCTGTTAGTTCTATGGCAGGGAAGGGCTATGCTACAGTTTTTACTAGTAAAGGTGCTCAAATCTATCTCGAAAAAGGGCTCAAAATTTCGGGAACAGTAGTAGCAACAGGGCAAAATTATAAGGGCATGTATAAATTAGATATTTCTGAGCCACAACAACAAGCACAGCTGACAAATGTCAGAAATGAAACAGCTGTTCTGTGGCATAGACGCCTCGGACATCTCAACGTCAAAGCGATGTCTACTCTGAAAAAGAGAACGAATGGCATAAACTGTCAAATAGATAGTTCGGGTTTAGATGGTTTAGATGAAACCTGCATTCCTTGCCTTCAAGGAAAATTAGCAAAAAGTCCATTCAAAAAGTCGAAAAGTAAGTCTTTCAAAAAGTGTGAGCTCATTCATTCCGACCTTTGTGGACCAATGAGTACACATTCATGGGGTGGCGCGCTCTACTTACTTACTTTCACAGATGACTTTACGCGCAAAACTTTTGGCTACTTGCTAAAGTCAAAAAGTGAAGTGTTTTCAAAGTTTGTCGAATTCAAACAACTTGTAGAAAACCAAACAAACGAAAAAATTAAAAAGTTTCGTTCCGACAACGGTCGTGAATTTGTAAACGGGCCGATGTCTACATTTTTAAGGGAGAATGGAATTATCCATCAGACCTCTGTAGCCTACAACCCTCAGCAAAACGGCGTCGCTGAACGGGTTAATCGGACGATTTTAGAAAAGGCCAGAGCAATGTTGCACGACGCAAAGCTCCCAAAAGCTTACTGGGGTGAGGCAGTAAATACAGCAATTCACCTAAAAAATCTTTCGCCCACCCAAGCTTTAAAAAATAAAATACCTGACGAACTTTGGTACGGGAAACGACTTGATGTGTCTCATCTACGTGTTTTCGGCTGTGAAGCGCATTCTTTTATTCCAAAAGAAAAACGCAGCAAACTGGACTCGAAAACCCAGTCTTGCATTTTTGTTGGATACTCAACTGAGACTAAAGGCTATCGCCTTATAGATCCTCGCAACCCACGAGCGATCATATTGTCACGGGATGTAGTCTTTATTGAAGACAAACTTGGAGTTACTGAACCACAGCAACCCACCACCCCTAACAACAGTCTCACTTACGATTTAATTGTTAATACAAGAGTAGACCAACAGGAAACACAACCGCCTACGACACAACAGCCAAGTCTTCCATCACCTCTCATCTCAGATGTTCCAGTCCCACGTCCTAACTCTGAAATACCCCCTCAAAACACTGAACCCCAGCCACAGCCTCTACCACAAATAGATACATCTGCGACTGCTGAACCGGCATCACCAGAGTATCTGTCAGCTACTTCTGAACCAGATGAACCCGTTCTTCCTGAAGTTCCTACTGAACCTGAACGCAGATACCCTGTCCGTGTAAGGAATCCTCCTGAACGCTTCGGATATCTCACCTCAGACCTGGAACCCGAATCTTTTAAAGAAGTAACGGATCATGAAGAGAAGGAAAAGTGGTTAGAAGCTATGCATGCTGAATACGATTCCCTAATAAAAAATGGAACCTGGGTTCTCGTCGATAGACCCTCCGGCAGAAAAACGATTAAATGCAAATGGGTATTTAAACTAAAAAAGGACACTAGTGGCCAAATAACGAAATACAAAGCCAGACTAGTAGCAAAAGGCTTCACCCAAGTAGCAGGGATTGACTACAGTGAAACTTTTGCACCAGTCGCTAGACTGTCTTCAGTGCGACTATTATTGGCTTTTGCGGCTCAACGTGGACTTCAAGTTGACCACCTAGACGTGGAAACTGCATTTCTAAATGGGGACCTCGATGAGGAAATTTATATGGAATAGCCAGACGGCTTCTCCACTGACCCAAAGGGCAAAGTATGCCTACTCAAAAAGGCTCTATATGGCCTTAAACAAGCTCCACGACAATGGAACTTGAAAGTCTGTGAAGCCATGAAAAAACTTGACCTGCAGCAAGCTTCTAACGAGCATTGCCTGTACTACAGACGCGACGGAAACGACCTACTTGTAGTAGCTGTATTCGTCGACGATTTCTTTATTCTCTGTAGTAACGACAGCATGAAGGACGACCTTAAGCTCGGCTTAAAGAAACTATTCGTGGTCAAAGACCTTGGTCCTGTCAAAGACTGTCTTGGAATGCGTGTTGTCCAGAAACCCGGCAACATATCTCTCGATCAAACCAAATATATCGAGAAAGTGATAGAGAAGTTTGGTATGACTGATGCCATCCCTGTCTCAACGCCCATGGAACCAGGTATGAAGCTCACAATCCCTGATAAGGATGATGAGAAACCCGATTTGCCATACCAACAGCTTATTGGTTCTCTAATGTACATTGCAATAGGCACAAGACCAGATATATCCTATGCAGTATCTTATCTGAGCCAGTTCAATGGACATTACGGGGAGGTGCATTGGAAAGCTGCCAAACGAGTTTTAAGGTATCTTAAAGCAACTAAGGACCTAAAACTAAACTTTAAAAATGGTGACGGTTATCCAACCGGCTATGCTGACGCCGACTACGCCAGCAACGTAGTAGACAGACGCTCATACACGGGGTACGTTTTCAAGATGTGCAGTGCTGCCATCTCTTGGGAATCTAAGAAACAGCGCACCCCTGCACTGAGTACCACAGAGGCCGAATACATGGCCCTAGGCGAAGCCTGCAAAGAGGCCATCTATCTCCGCACACTTATCAAAGAAGTCTACAACGTCATACAGCCACTCACCATTCATACAGACAACCAAAGCACAATCAAACTCACTCGCAACAACACATTCCATGCACGCACAAAACACATCGACATTAGACATCACTTCATACGCCTACTCTCAGAACAGGACTACATAATCACATACATACCAACACACAACATGATCGCAGACATCCTCACCAAGCCTCTACCAAAACTCAAACATTGTAAATTTTCATGTTCATTAGGTTTAGGCTAGGATTCAGATCATGGTTAGGTATGTAAATAGTTCTCTAGGTTTAGGTGTATATACAGGTTGAAGTTTTTTTTGGTGAAGTGTATATACAGGTTGATGTAATTTTTTTTGTTTGTGTATAGTTTTAATTTTGTGTTGTGTTATCGTGTGTTTGTTTATAGTGATCTTTGATATGTCTTATCTTAGTTTTATACAGGTACAGGGTGCCCCATTACGGGGAGGTGTTGTAAATACTTTTTGTAAATACTGAGACACCCTGGCCACTATATATTTTTATATTTATGTTTGTCAACTATGACACAAAACAAAACTGTTACTCTAATAAAATATTCTGTTGATGATACATCAAACAACTTAGTTTACTTCCATGATCTCAAATTTCCTTTCGGAAATTTAACAGAACTTATCAACTGCGAAGTTCCCCATTAAGGCGATACAACGGGCATGACATGTACACTTACTTATCGTTGGTAAGTAAGTAGGTACGACATTTTTATGTATTTGTTGTTATTTCTCAATATCTGCTATCACAACAAAAACGTCGATGATGTTAAAGAAATAGACTTCAAGGGTGTAGTTATTATTCTTCTAAATAAAAACAGGAAGGGTTACTCGAACCTTTATATTGATTTATCTTCGTCTCCTAGTCAAAACACGTCCGAGAACGGATGTTTTTACTTTCGACAAGTGATTTTTTATTACGAGAATATGTGTAGAATGGACCCTTACTCACAGCAATAACAGATGGAGTGTATCTTCATACTTTTCTTTAATATAAGATATTCTGCGAATCGCAAGTGTACAGGCCAGCCGACTAATGCGACATTGTGCTAATTTGTAAACATCATCTAATGGCACTTATGAAGGAGGGAATCAGCCAATAAAACTTCTTCTATATACTTATAGGGCGAAGAATGAGAAAATAATTGTGGGCCTCTTCTAATACAAAATTTATTAACACCAACTTATTTTGTGTGGCGCTCTTTTTACACGACTGCACGACTGCACAACCAAAAAAGGAGTGTAATGTTTTTATAGTTTCTGTATGTAAGTATCTATGTATGTATATATGTACTATTCTTTAAAGAACTGAAACTAGTTAACTACTGAACAGATTCTAATGGGAATAGTATCAGAAGAATCCTCACATTATCCCGTGTGTGGGCTATAGGCTTTATCTCAGAAAGCAATCGTGTTTTTAAATAATATCATGCTTGTTGCGCTTATGTTGCTATGTTTGGCAAATATATATTGATTTTTTATTGAAAATGAAAATATGAAAATGCTTATACGACTCTAATTCACCCACACTCTTATTCAGAAAAATCTTTTTTTGGTTCTTTTGTATGTAATTTGTACATAAATACATACCAGACAAATGTATTCTTAAAAAAACATTACCAACATCCTTTGCGGGATAAGAAAGCGTAAACGACCGTACAAAACGAATATTTACGCCACGTCTGACAAAAATTTTGAGGGTCATTCGAAAATTGGGTATCGCTATAGAGACAGGTTGTCAGGCCATCACCTAAAATTGCAATACACATGTAATGTAACACTTGAGTCATGTAGTCGTCTCTTACGACACCCACGGGAAAGAAATAGGATGATGTTATTCTTTGCCGACATCACACGACCATTCGTACATATATATTATTTCATACTTACAGGTTCTCAAACCATCACTACAATCAAAAATATCACAATTCTCAGTAGACCTTCGGTCGTCGACTTTGCGAGTAAGTAGATAGACCTCTGAAATATGACCGGAAATTAAACAACCTCAATTCTGAATAAATAAATCGTACCTAAAATTTTCTACAATTTTGAAAAGACGATTTATGGACGTTGATACAATATGATTCGGTCTTTTTGGTTTGACCTAAACCTCATACTCCTAAAGTCGATTGTCCTAATATTTCAGTACCCTAAATATTGATTATTCTTGTAAGAATATAGTAGTAGTATATTATTCTAATGTAGATTTGACTAGACTTTAAAGCTAATTTTGATTCTCCTGTGAACATTTACCTAACTTGCCTTAATATTTTTATGCAAACCCAAACCAAATGTTATTGTCCCTTATATTTTTATCTTTCCGCTACCAAATCGTAGCCCACAAATAAAACTACTGAAAAAAAGTAATAACGCTTGTTTTAAATGAAATAAACCTATCAATCCGCTTTATCAGCTACCATGTTTAAAAAAAAAAGTATTCATTAATATTAGGAGCATCGTATTTAGGGTGTAAGAGCATAAGACCAACTGATAGTTAGAACTATAAATCAGAGGACAATCAATTTTGCGTGAAATAATAAAGAACCATTATTAATGTTTTCTTTTTCCTTTATATTTACACGTCTTCTTTTTTCGTAGTCAACGTATTGAAGCGATTTTGGCGTTATTTTGCCGGCCCGCTGTTATTGACAAAAGAAGTTGTCATACAACTTCGCATAGGAACGCTGCAATTTATGGTACCCGACGCCGTATCATAATGTGAGTGCCACAGAGTGACATTTCCCTGCTGGCTGTCAAAAATCGTAATATCGCGTGACCCGTGTGTGATCCATTAGGCCCTAAGCAAAAATTATCCGTGACAGTTGTATATTCTGAGAACTTATCTACATAGAGCCAGCTCGGAATTTACATAAACTGGACACCAGGCAACACAAGTTATGCTGCCGGTTTGCATTTTAAATAAGTCTTCCGCACTTGAAACTATTTTACAAGTTCTGTTTATTTATTCGTTTTGCTTCAATTTACGGTATTACTAAGAAGTGAATGTTCAACTTTGATTACTTTAGGTTATGATTTATTTACCGTAAAACTAGCGCTACAACAAGAACTAAAAATCTATTTACAGAAATAATACCTGCTACAATATCATTCGCCCTTTTTTATATCTGATATTATCTTAACGTTTAATTAAAACCTGTAAACTTGGCAAAATACCTACATATTCGCTGTAATTAAAAGTTTGGGTGAAAAGTGATAAAACGGCCGCTTTTAGTATCAATTTTGTTGCCTTAACCTTAATAGCTGTGAACATTTCATACAGTTTGCAGGTTTTAATGGAGCGCTACTAGGTACAACAGTTACGTAAAGTTCAACGATAAAATGTTTCGATAATCGTCAAAATCATTATATGGCTAACAATACCTAGTTCATAACACAATATTGAGTCCATTGTTGTATTGCGCATTTTCCCCTCAATGCGATGAAAAAAACCGAACGTAGTTGCCGCGTAGCAGGCAGTGTAGGTAAATGCTACGCCGTAGAGCTGGGAAAAAGAGTCAGATTGCAGCAGCACTCATGTATTTTTATACGATAAAATACGTTTTTCTTTCGTTAGATATTTTGTTTTTTCTATGTTCACTGATTGATTACGCAAAGACGCCTGGACTCTGAGCTAATTTGAAAAATTATTTTTCAGTTACATAAATTCTTTTTTTTTTTTGAAAATTTACATATCAACGTATGATAATGGGACCCTGGAGAAAACGAGGGAGGTCTTAAAAACCCTTAAACATAGCTGAAGTCAGTAAGTGGCACAAAGTTTATAACTGCAATATGTTCTGCACAAAGAAATCACTGCGTAACCCAGATGGATATCACACGTAGGTGTCCCTTGAGCATTGGAATGTATTACTCATCTCATCTCACTGCGCGCCGCCAATACGTAATGTATGCCTGCCATTACAATGAGTTATGACGGGTTATTATTTTATTACAGAATAATTTTTTTGCTCATAGTCCTCCTTTCCTTAGCCCCTGGCTGTGACAGGGACATATGTATTATTAACGTCATTATCATCATTTATCATTTATTTAATAGTAAGAAAATTACATTATCAATAGTATACATATAAATAGGTACGTCGCTCATGTACATACATAAAATAACAGTAAAAGCCGTGTATCTGTACATTGAACAAGAGGCAATGCTGGATAGGATAGACTAGCGGCGTCTTTTTTGAAGTGTTACAACAATTAAACTTACATATTCGAATTTTGAAAAATGTATCAAACGAAATATATATTACAAATTTACCTCTAAATCCCAACCGAGCAGAGATATTAAGGTAACGCGTATTAAGGTAAAATAAATTCTATGTGGTAATATTTTTAAAGTGTGAGTATGTGTGTAAATGTACCTATATGTCTGTGAGTGATATATCGATCACACTTTTATATGTATTTAAGTGAGAAATATTGTTTCTGTTGGCATACAGACATTGCGGGTCTAAAATATATTTTGTGGCACACCAGGAGCTGAACTAAACTATAAGAAATACGAAAATGGCTCTTTAGCAAAAGCTTTTCAGTGTAAATGACTACTTCTGGTGACAAATACACTTTGAGGGACTAATGTACCTGGAGTGGAACGTAAGGATGATAGTTTAACCGTTCGAGAAATGGAAATGGGTCCATAGCAAAAGTCTTTCAGCGTAACGACCCGCTTCTATTGGTTCATTTAAATTGCGGATCTTAATGAGGTACTCAGAAAGCTAAGCTAAACCATTTTCATTGCAAGATACAAAAGTCCAAACCTGAACATGGCCCTTCCAATATTTAGGCTATTGCCGCACTTACCAAGCTTGTGCCACAAGGAATGTTCTATCCTCTGGATTCATCTCTTAGTCAACTTTAACAATATCCACGTTTAGAATTGAGATGATGCTACTCTAAGTTGGCATCAAACGTTACAAAACTAAATAATTATATTATAGTTGCCGAAAATTTTTCAAATCTCTTTGCCACGCAACGCTCCGCCATTTTCAGGTGTGGGAATGGGGAAATATAATTAAGTCGATTTATAAGATTTATATAACCTTGGCACTTTTTCTTTTGTATTAATACCATTGTATTGTATGTATTGTATTAAATTACTAACTATGAGTTTTTTTTTGCCTGAAATAAAGGTTTATTGTTACTATTACAATTATAATAAATCGGCAAATCGATTCTACTGTTTTCTCGGTGGCTACCTTTACAACAAAATTAATAGGATGCTAAATATTTATCCGCTATCTAGGTTTGAATGCAAATCTAAAATATCTAACTGGCTTCAAAGTAGGGATTACGACCAAACTGAAACCATACTAATGATACTGTCCTAATCAAAGTAATATAAATAGAAAAAAAAACAGAACTATACACACAAATGCAACACACACACTCACACAGGGCACTATTCGGAAATTTATCTTTAGAAACCTATAAAAATGTCATCACATCGCAATATATTATTTAACTAACTTACAATAATAGTGATATTCGCCTAAGAGGAGGGAGCCTGGTGATCCGTAATACAGAGAAATCTAGTACAGACACCAGCTCTCGCCACAAAGGATACTAAATTTGAAATCCGCATGTTATTTTAGTACTTTTTTTTTATTTTTTATTAATGATGGGTTTGCTCTTGACTCTAGTCTAGGTCATAGGACAGAGACAGAGTCTAAGATGGAGCGAGCTCACCCAGAAGAAGCCTGTTCACTCTTACTTTGAAGAGATTAGGGTTGTATGCTTTTGGAAACACAGACGCAGGAAGTGAGTTCCACTCTTTAGCAGTGCGCATTATAAATGATGACTGGAAGCGCTTAGTCCGAATTGGTGGAATGGCTACCAGGTACGGATGGTATCCGGCGGTGCGTCTGGATGTCCGATGGTAGAAGGGAGCTGGTGGAACAAGGTCGTGAAGCTCTTGAGCACACTCTCCGAAGTACAATCTATAAAATACCGACAAGCAGGCAACCTTGCGGCGATGTGCCAGGCTATGTAGCTTGGTGTCCACCAGTTTTATGTCGCCTATGAGCCTCTTGGCCCTGCGTTCCACCGAGTCAAGAGCGGCAAGTTGGTATTTGGCTGAGCCATCCCAAAGGTGACTGCAATACTGCAGGATCGGACTTGTGCTTTGTAAGGAGTTAAAAGCTGTCCAGGCGTAAAGTATCGCTTCACTCTATTCAGGATGCCCAGCTTCTTAGCCGCCGTTTGAGCCTTGTACTCGATGGTCGCGCCGAAGTTTAGATTTGATGTCAACTCCATGCCTAAAAGCTCAAGCCTGTCAGTGACTAGGACAGATGTACCCCGAAAAGCAGGTGTCCAGTCGAAAGGACTCCTTTTTGCAGTGAAAAGACACGCCTGTGTTTTGGTGGCATTGAATGAGACCAGATTGTCGTCGCCCCATTGGGAGACAAGACTTAGGTCAGATCTGTTCGCTCTACCATGGCCTTTCTTAACGAACGTATTTCATCCCCACTGGTCCCTGCACCTGTCAAGTATCTCTCTGAAACGGTACTATCATCTGCATATCCAACAATACCATGCCGAAGGAGGTCATTGATGTGCAGCAGGAAAAGAGTTGCAGAGAGAACAGACCCCTGAGGAACTCCGGCATCAATGGCCATTAGGTCAGAGGAGCAGCCGTCAACGACTACTCTGATGGACCGTTCACTAAGGAAGTCTGAAATCCAAGTACAAAAATCAGCTGGGATGCCATAAGCAGGAAGCTTGCTGAGCAGACTTGCATGCCAGACCCTGTCAAAGGCCTTCGAGATATCGAGTGAAACGGCAAGTGCTTCGCCGTTTTTCTCGATGGCTTCGCCCCAGCAGTGCGTGACATACACAAGAAGATCACCAGTAGACCGCCCCCGGCGAAAGCCATATTGACGGTCACTGAGAAGATCATTGTCTTCAAGGTAGGTCAGCAACTTACTGTTAAGTACCCTCTCCATGACCTTGCATAGGATGGAGGTAATGGCAATTGGACGGTAATGGGCAGGGTCGGCACGGTCGCCCTTTTTGGGAACTGGTTGCACATTAGCAAGCTTCCAGGCCCCCGGCACCGTTCTTTCTTTAAGAGAGAGGCGGAACAAGCGTGTCAGCACAGGAGACAGTTCAGGCGCACATAGTCTTAATACTCTCGCTGGTATGCCATCAGGTCCGCTGGCCTTGTTCACGTCTAGACTGCACAATACTCATCGAACCTCTTTAATGTGTACTGCGATCTCCGACATCGAAGAATCGCAACGAGGTACAGTAGGTGGTTGTTTGGAGCCAGCGTCCAGACGTGAGTTGCTTGCAAACAAGGAAGCAAACAAATTTGCTTTCTCACTTGCAGAGTGAGCCAGCAATCCATCAGGTTTCAGCATTGGAGGTAAGGTTGGACGACAGAAATTAGTTTCAACCGCTTTGGACAGGGACCAAAACTTTTTACTACCCGGAGGGTGTGATGCTAGTTTGATTCACACACACATGCGATTATTACTGTTTATAAGTTTTAATTATTTTAAAGCAACATTTGAGTCTTTGAGGCTTCATATCAAAGTTATAGTTTTTAGTTTTAACTAAGTATTTCAATAAACAAGTACATTATAAGGTCAAACTTTCCAAAATTAACTAGTACCTTTAGACAATTTAAAATTCGAGCAAAGTTTTCTAAAGTGTCTATGATTTATCCGTAATAGGCTACGTATGGCATTAGACTCTTAGATGAATTTTCTGATTGATTGATCAACATCATAATATGATAGTAGCGCTGAGAGCACAGAATATGAAATTATATTTTAAGTGTAGGTATTTATTGTACATGTTTTTATGCCTGCCCATGGTATTATACAAATCAAATGTATCAAATCCTTGTGGAAATTTGCGGTCCTTTTGAAATAATTGAGGCCTACGCTTGGGATTCGGCTTAGAATAGCATCACCCCATTTCTTTCCTTCGGGTGTACTAAGAGGCGATTAAAGGAATCGAGGGTTTGATGTGTATTACAAATTTAGGCGACTGCAATTTTTGCCCTAATTCGACGCTTTCAGGAAAGTTGTTCAGTTTCACGAGTAGAACTATAATATAACTAACCCTAAAAATATTTTTAGTGTATTTCATAGGACCTTATACAATATTAAGGGTTTTCCTCTACTCGGTGCGAAGATTTCGTTACGATTGTAATCAGATCTGAATCTTGAAGAAAATTATTAAGTTTCAAAGGATTTTTAGTGTCAACCGTTATAAAAATCTTTTCGTATTTATAAACCTAAAAAAACGTGATACAATTTGAAAAACAGCCCGACAGTGATAAATTGAAACAATTTGTCGTTCTGCTATGATTTAGAGATTTATGTGCGAAGGGTAAAAATATTTTTGAAACAAATGAACCAAGTATGACAAAATCTGTGAAGCATCGATTCCTTCGGTAGCTTGAAAAAAAATTGTTTCAGTTCCCTACGATAAGTTACTTGTTTGTACTTTTATCTTTGTAGTCAGATAGTCCAGCTGTGGACTGTTGTGGCTGTAGTAGTAATAGTCGGATTTAACACTAAGCTGACGGAGGTGTCCATGCAATAATACTTTTCGAAACAAGTAAATATCTTTGACATCTCACACTGCGCCACCTAGCCCCAAACTAAGCATAGCTTGTACTTTGGGAACTAGATAGCTGATATAATACTTTTTTTGTAATACATACAAAACACCCAGACTCAATACAAATATTTGAAAAGTAACAAATACTTCTGCTGTATAGGGATCAAACCCACGCCCATGGCATAGCAGGCAGGGGAGGTACTATCCACTACGCCATCGGTCCAGTGTAAATGTCTACTAGAAACTGAAAATACCCAAAAGTATAAATTTGAATAATGGTCATTTGTTGACTTGGTGCCCCACCCAAAAAGAGAGAGTGATACTTACCCGTATTCTATCTGTGAATGTGTGGTTATCCCATCTGGCCAGTCGCTGTAGCACACTCGTCTGGAAAAACAGTCATTATTAATTATTCATTCATCTTCACTAAGTAGGTACACATCTGTGTTTAAACCTTATAAATGATAAACAGTTGCTTATTGTCTTTTTCTGGTGAACTCATAAATAAGATTGCCAGTAGCGCATTAAGGGTTTAGGTGCCTATTTAGTCACAATCTTGGTAGGTAGGTACTTCTTAACGAGTCGATGGTGGCGTTTTTGGTAGCTACTCATGATCACAAGATTTTCGATAAAAATATTTGAGCATTCTCTACTACCTTACCATAAAAACCTGTGAAAAAGTACCTTACCAACCTAACCTAACCTAAATGTATGTAACCTGACAGTATAATAGTGCTGGGTGTAGATGTATATAGTGAATTATTATAAAGTTTGAGGTGGTATGACGCAACTGCCAGATATGCACCGTGATGCCCAGCAATCCCGTGTGATGCCGGCTTAGAATAGCATCACCCCATTTCTTGCTCGTGGGTGTCGAAGGAAGCGACTTAGGGACTCGCGGGTGTGTATTGCAATTTTAGGCGATGGGCAACCTGTCACTATAGTGATACACAGTTATCTGATTGACCCTCGAACTTTTGTCAGACGTGGCGTAAATTACCGATTCTTACGGCCATTTATGCTCTGCCTACCCCGCAAGGAACTATAGGTGTGATATATGTATGTATGTATGCCCAGCTTGGCGTGTTTACTTACGAGTAGCTTAGTCGCAATATTTTAATGAGCGAGTATATTGAGCAGTTTTAGCTACAGGCGCCGTATGTTAGTCAGTATTTAATAATATAATTATTGTCATCTTCTTCTTCTTTTCGTGTGAGACACCAAGTCGTCAAACGACCCGCTGAATCCTGGTGTCAGAATTTTCCAACCGCCCTTTAATACAATTAGGCTTCTGACATGGTTGTGTAACGACCGCCGCCAAGTAATTATAGACAGCAACCGAGACCGTTGGCTTAACGTGCTCTCTAAAGCACAGACCATCTTTCGTTTGGCCTTCAATGTCATAACCAGACTGTTAACAAATTCATAAACTGATAATATCAACTTTGGCACTGTCCCACCGGGAATCGAACCCGAAACATTTGCGCCGCAGGCAGTCGCACTACCACTGCGCCACATCGGCCGTCGTCGGTCATCGTTCATAATTGTAGTAATGTAACAAAATAATATTAATGTTTAATAATGCCTGCTGATTTGTCACAAAGTTAAATGCTGTTAAACATTTTAATATATTGGAAATGTTGGGTTTAAATAAGTAAAACATAACTTGCATGTTTTGTGTAGACTTCAAAATAATATTTTATTAAGGCGACTTTCAACCTCGATAGTGGCGCCACTTCACTAAAAAAAGTTTTCTTTTTATACAAACAATCTATTAGAATATCCGTTGCCCATTAGAACCTGAAAACTCAATGAAATATTTTTAGAGAAAACTGTTTTTGTGAAGTGGCGCCACTGTCTAGGTCGTTTACGGGAACACTCGCCTTAACAACTAGACGAACTACCAACTAGACGATGTACTAGAAAAAGTGGTCTATGATAAATGAATGAATTGTAATCTATTAAGGTCAATGCATAATTTATAAAAATCTCGTTCAGTTCGTTGTCACCATTTTGCGTTTCAATAATAGTACATTGTTGTCGAGGTATGGAAAATAAGACTTTGCTGGACGAGTATAGTTTGAAAAGGCTAGGAAATGAAAGATTGTACTTCTTATAAAAGTTAGCTAGCGACCACAACACAACGAAACAAATAAAAATTTACAATTTTCCCACCCAGCAATTGTAATTTTTTTAAATAAATTCGCCTGTAAGGCACAGTATTACGTAATATTCAGCCATACTAAATGTTTAGTTCATTCTTTTCTTTTTTAATTCTGGACAGGCAAGGGTCTTCACATCATACAGCCTCGTCTTTAGTTACCTGTTTCATACAAAATTACGTTCCGTTTCTATGAGAGTCATCGAGATAATTTTGAAATCAAATTATGTGAGTATAACGAATTTATCTTAATGGACACCTGTAAAGGATTTCCATACAACTTTGCTGGCGTGATCTGAGACGTGACAAACAATGTGAAACTTCGCGGTTTCTTTTATTGAAAGAAATGAACAGATTTCCTAGCATGTTTGAGAAAAAAAGTAATGTTACCTGACTGTGCCGTCGTGTTGCGAGTAGATGTCCGTGGTGAAGTATATGAAGTTGGGGCTGCTGATGACGCAGCTGCCGGCCCAGATGAACACCGCGATGCCCAGAGTGGCGCGCTTGCCGAGCCGCGGACGCAGCGGGCTCATTATTGCCACGTACCTGCCCAAGCAGACATAGAAAATCATCCAGGGAATAAGCAGCAACGTTCCCTGTGAATGAAACTACTATCGTAGTTTGGCGTGAGTGTAGTTTTGTAAAATTTTGTAACTGGTATGGTATATCAAATACCATAATAAAAAATTTAATAAACATCTTGCACTGCGCTCGATTATGCGTCTAGCAAGTGTGGTTAGTTTGGCAGTACCTACCCATAATAGGTTGTGCCTGCTGATGAAGACCTAAAACAACTACTATTCTTCAAGACATAGGTAGAACTTTCCTATTTATCTAGCCATTTTATAAGTACCTATGCTAAAGTGGGTACTATTGTAACGAAGCTTATACAGGATGTAAGGGACAGCCCTCCGAATATATATTCATTCAGACCATGAAACTGAAGAACTTCCCATAAAAATATTTCAGGAAACGTATATTTTTTACTTTTCATAGTAAATGCAGTCAGCTGATTGTGATTTTGTATGGGAGGTAGATTTTTTTGTCGTTTCCTGACATATGTTTCGTGGGGAAAGGTGTTCAGTTTAATGGTCTGAATGCACCCTATCAGTATGCGGAGGGCTGTTTCTTACACCCCGTATATGTTCTGACAGGTGGATTAGAGAGATACGTACTTACAAATAAAATAGCTTTTAACGATATCGTCCCCAACCGAAGATAAAATTGTGATTGATGTTATATATTTCCAACCAAAGCTTTTAAACATGCCGTGCTATTTAAACATGAACAAAGACTCCGTGATTTGTGTCCATCAATAAATTATTTTAATTTTGCTACATTTTAAAACAGCAGGATTTAAAATATTTTAACATTTCAAAAAGGGGTCGTCCACATATTACGTAACACAAAATAGGGGAAGGGAGGGGGTCTGACCAAGCGTCACAGTCCCGTTATGTTGGGGGAGAGGAGGGGTGATCAGCATTTATGTTACGTAACGCTTATTTAATTTAATTTACAAATTGATTTTTTGCAATTTTAGCTTAGGTTTTTTATTAGAATTTCTATCGAACAAGTACCTACAGTACGCGCGCGAGTTTATGGCGTATGTGACAAGAAGGCGTATATTTCAGGATGTAGCTTCTTTATTATGGTTTATTATCTACGTCGCTTCAACAGTCTAACCATAGTATTCGTTACAATAACGTATACTAAATGTCGCTAGTACGTCGCTTCGATCGAGTACCAAGAGATTGAAAATTTGGAAGTATCAGTCAAGGCGTCGCCGGTAACTTAGTTGGCAGAGCAAGTGGGACGGTACCCCACGCTCAAGCCCTGGTTCAAGCCCCGGCGGGCGGCGCTAACAATTTTTAATTTCTTATTTTTATTTATGTAGCTTCGTTCTTGTAAAGCACTTGTAACGTTACGGGATAGAGAAAGTTCCCGGTCCCGGTCCCGTTACGTGGGGGAAGAGAGGAGTCAAAAATGTGTGCATTTTACGTTACGTAATTTGTAGACGACCCCAAACAACTCAATGCTGATTTAATGTTAAGTAGGTGGTGAATGAGCTGCGACGAATTCAGTATCACGTGCAACCGGGCAGTGTTTACAGGAAACTTAAACTAACGATGTTTAACCAATTCAGCATTTCAGATGGAATGCCAACTTATTCGGTGGATGACGCAGTTGGTGAGTCTTGCAGATGGTGGTTGTAGGTTCGAAACCCACATTGTAATATTGGTCATAGTAGACCTACATCCTACTTGTTTATACTGATACCTGTGCAAATACACGTAACATTTAATTAAAAACATTTTTATAATACTGAAACCTGTATTGTCGTATAATTGAAAATCAATCTGTTTTGTCATTATCTTCAAAATGAAGGCTGAGGAAATACATCCTGACATTGAGACCATGTTTTGGCAATAATAGCGTGATCCTCAAATTACCATATTATTGTGAAAACCTTTTGTTGGGTTGGCGATAAACTTTTCTCTATAGATATACAGATACAGCAACAAAAAGGCGCAGTAAAGGAGCAAAGCATCAGCAGCCGTAAGCTGCGGTCGTATATCCTTGTTCGATAAAAATTAAGGCTCATTGTAGAAACATATGACAATGACAGGTAGTCAGACCTTCGCCTATAAGCTTTGTACACTTCAGGGCCCCGATTCTCTATGTGTTTTTCATTGTCATAACAATGGCATACCATCGACACTCAACTATCATTCCATTGCGATTGTGATTTTGTATACTTCAATCTTTTAGCGGAATACGAAACCATCCAACTGACACTCTATTGAAACACAACTGAGACGCTTTTAAAATAGAGGATGTATTCCCCTGACAAAGTGTATATTGTATTCTTTGCATCAGATCCTCAAGTTGAAGGTTACTTTCAAATTATACTGTACTAGTGGCCTGCCCAGCAGTTTCACCCATAGCTAACCGTTTTCCCGCGGGAATAAGACTTCTCATATAGCCTATGTTCATGAGTCGTGCGGTGATTCGGCCACGTTTGGTTCGTCAGAATGGCCGAAACGCCACATCTCAAAATAATATTTATTTTCGTTTGGTATATCGTCCAAAATTTTCTTTTCCGTAACACATGTAACACGAGCAAGATTTTTTTAACATTAAAATATAAGTAATTTTTTTGAACATATTTTTCGTCACTTATCTGAAAACTGAAAGCAACTTTGTAAGTAATGACCCCTTTTTGATAAAACTGATGTGTTCGTCATATTCATCAGAGGTAATGTAGGATTCTTATGTTAAAAGATTTTTAAAATCGGTCCAATAGTTTCGGAGCCCAAACAAGCATCTTCTATCCACTTACAATATTAGTGTAGATACATATAAGTACTTCACACGCGCAGAAGAGACTTACCGGTCTATACTGATAGCCATGAGCGTGAAGACAGACGCGGATATGCACAGTACGGAGATGAACTGGCAGAACTTGCAGTAGAAGTGACCGAACGGCCAGTCCGAGTACAGCATGTATGTGAAATTGAAAGTCACGTTCAGAGACGACACCAGCGCGTCCGCTACTGATAGGTTCACTGCAACAAACACACATTTTAAAAGCTTTATAAACTATATAAGGTGAGATCTAGTCGTAATACTGAACCTCTTTTTCCAAAAAACATAGGTCAAAATATGAAAAAAAATGTGTCACTTTGAAGGTCCATTTTTTCATATTTCGATCTATGTTTATTGGGAAAAATTAATCAGCTTTACTAGTAGAACTCATCCTTACTTAAAATATTTGTTTTGAATTTCATAGTTGCCGTGTGACGCCGGCTTAGAAAAGAATCACCCTATTTCTTTCCCGTGGGCAGGGGGGTCTCACTCCACGGTTTAGGTATGTTCCGCCGGCGGGTTCCCTACGGGGACTAATCTCCGCGGGTTGTCACTTGTCGTCGCCAGACCGCCAGTGTGCCGCTAGCCGCCGCACTGTTCGCACGCATGTGCTGCTCGCGCGCACACTTACTTGATTTTTTTCTGTGTTTTAGTACGTTTATTCGTTAAAAAATCGATCGGATCGTCGACTCGGTGTCCCACTCGATACAAAGAACAGTTAGACATAAGAATAATTAATTTGTTTTTCTATATAAACAGTAGTCATTAATGATTTCGTTTAGGTTTATAAATATTTACAAATCTTACAATTCCTTCCGTAGATTAAGTGAACAAATAAGATATTATAGCAAAATCAATAACAAAAAATCTTCGTGCACGAATAACATGATGACAAGTTACAACCCTTGGAGTTCGCCGGCGGCTCAGTCATAAAACTGCGATGCGCAAGGGAGATTGAGCGTTCGCGCGCGTTCATAAGTTTCAATTTTGATTGTGAGCGGTTGGGTACACCGAGCGTAGGTATTAATTTATACCTAAACATGTAATTTCTTAGGGAGTGATTCTTCTGTACGTTAGTACTATTATATATTCTGTGCCGTGGGAGTCGTTAGAGGCGACTAAGGGACTCGAGGGTGTGTACTGCAATTTCAGGCGATAGGCTGACAACCTGTTACTATGGCGATACACAAATTTCCGAATTACCCTCAAATATTTGTCAGACGGGGTGTAAATGTCCGTTTTTTTTTTGCCTACCCCGTAAGGGATTATAGGCGTGATATGTGTGTGTGTGTATGGTCCTATTCAATTCATTGAAAATATTTTTAGGGTGAGCTCTACTTGTAAAACTGAACAACTATTCCCATTAAACATGATCGAAATATATAAAAAAATTGGGTCTCCTATACAAAGCATTTAAAAAAATGTGTCACTTTGTATGGTCGGTATTTTTCATATTTCGAGATATGTTTATTGAGAAAAATGTTCAGTTTTACTAGTAGAATGCACCCTTACTTAAAGTATTAATCGTACCTTAATAATACTTATTGTCTTCAAGACTGCCATTAAAATTTTAAAAGTTTCATTGATTGATTCATCAAATCCTGGCCTGGTGACCAAGGAATCAACTCAGGGGTACGTAGGTGCTTACCAACATTTTTGCTGGTGGGTACCAAATTATCTTAAATAATGTGATTTGATTTGAATGCCGAGCGATGCCGGCTTAAAATAACTCCACCCAATACTACCCGTAGGTGTCGTAAAACACGACTGAGGGGTTAATTCTTCCAGTGATTAGGCAGCAGCGTTTTCTGTAAACGAAATATTTTGCACTGCGCTCACCAATACGCTTGCCAAGCGTGGTGAGTATGGCAATACCACCCAATAGTGGGAACCGCATGTCCAGCAGTGGACTGTTGTGGCTGTTAATGTTATTTGTAAGAAGTGTCTAATCAAAGGTTCTTTTATTTTAACTGAATTAATAAACGATGGAAAGGCTCTTCTTTCTCTTCATAAGGATCATTGAAACGTTCAATAAGGCTTTTCCCCAAGCAATCCGAATAGCCATAAGCCTGTAGATATATTAGGTATAAATATAGCGTTCTTAATTAGTTTTACGATCTTTCTACACTGCAGAATACACCCGGTTACTTTCTGTCAACTAATAAGGAACGAATAGGTAAGCTTAGCGGTAAGGTCGATCCTCTGATAAATGTAAAACTAATTACTTACAAGTCAGTAGATTTTATACAAACATAGAAATGAGATCAAGTTATTTTCCTTATAGTGTTCAAGATGATTTCTTATTCTCAAAAATGCAATTAAGAAGATCATAAAATGTGCCTCGAAATAACTTCGTTTATTGGATAGATACTTAACATATTTATACATAACTTTGAAAGCTATTTTTGCTGTCCTCTGTAGATATACTATGTTAATTTAATACCAAGTCATTTGAATTTGATTTGAGATAAACTTTGTCAATATTGGACCCTTTTATATTTGCTTTGATCTTTATGGCCTAGGGCTCTCATCTCAAGTTTAGCTGTCATTTTAGAGTAATATTAAGCTCTTAGAATTTACCTCTAGCATCACTATAGGTATTATATTGTAGAGAGATAGGTATTTATATTGTACTAGATCATTATATTGAAACAGATTATGATAGTTTTCACGTCATCAAACACCAGCGTTAAAATTGGCCCTTTCATAATCGCATTAGTGCGACATATTGATTTTATGAAAAGCAGCCAAGTTTATGGGTGTCATAAACCTCTAAGTTCTCAATTTGGGATTTATGAACCCCCGAGTTTCAATACCGAGACACGTAAATAACTTTATAGTGGAGGCGACAATCTTGTGCGCAAATGAGGGTCGTCAAATGATTAGACATTGTCGTGCTTTCTTTTACGACTGTGCGCTACATTTTAGGACTGATCTTGCCTCTTCTTCATGTTTCTCGGACACCGAGTCGACGAATGACCTTATCAACCCTATAAAGCTTCGAGCAACGACGGCCTTCCGTTCCGGGTCGGAACGAGACGGAAGACCGTGTTGCTAGAAGCTATAAAGTGTCAAACCTAGTTTCTAACCTTGTACCAATTTATAATGTCCTCTTTGCCGTCTACTACTTACGATTTTGTAGTGGCAGATGACAGATATACTTGAGTGGCACACGCCATTCCTAAAGGGGTGGGGCGGGTGGGGCAGAATTAAATAAACTGTAAGGACTATTGATTGAGAGGTGTACGCAGTAGGCTCAATGTTGCATGATGGGAAAGGGGAATTCCTGCCGAGCGAGGGGTCCAGCTCGGGGACCGCGGCCCGACTGGTAGGACGTGGATTTTGTATTTATGCTAAGTCTTCGACAAACTTCGTAACCGCGTTTTAGGCCTTGACTTCTGATTGGCTAATCTTCTATGACGAGTATGACGCGTCTTGTTTACATTGTGCAGGCAGTGTTGTCGTTGTCGCCTCGTCAGCAGTAGATGCATCCAGCGAAGTCAGCGCATTCTGTGTGTGGCGCGCGCTTTCATATTTATTTGCAATCCGCGCCGCTACAGTACTCCCCCCCTAGACCGAAGGTCGATACAGTCTAGTTATTAGCATGGGGTTTCGACGTCTTTTCGATGCGGTGTCATCTCGAAGTCCAATCGCGGCAGGCAGTCTGGCTGGAGTGTAGCGCAACACTGACAGCCGAGCCGATGCAGTCTCCAGGTCCACGGTGCATCGGGAATTATGGAGACGAGTAGTTGCCGCCGATGAGTGACCAGGAAGCGGGCAGGTTCATTCCGAGGTCTCGACGCTAGGACTTGCGATGAGTAACCGCTGGTGACGCAGGTTGTGGCTGCTTACGAAGTTGTGATGCATGGACTCCATTTCTTGAAGAAGGTTGCGTGTCCAATGTTGGGTGTCACCAGTGTAAGGACTATTGATGGTGTAGCCAGTAGGCTCAAAGCTGCATGATGGAAAAGGGAAATTCCCGCCGAGCGAGGGGTCCAGCTCGGGGACCGCGGCCCGACTGGTAGGACATGGATTTTGTATCTATGCTAAGTCTTCGACAAACTTCGTAACCGTGTTTTAGGCCTTGACTTCTGATTGGCTAATCTTCTACGTTGTGCAGGCAGCGTTGTCGTTCTCGCCTCGTCAGCAGTAGATGCATCCAGCGAAGTCAGCGCATTCTGTGTGCGGCGCGCGCTTTCATATTTATTTGCAATCCGCGCCGCTACAAAACTTTTCCTAGAAAATTTATCGTCCAAGTACCCTCCCTCCAAACGTACGCGACGTGTCACGGGCGAAGTGAGCGCTACTTCTTTATGTTGCCGATGAACACAACACAATATACATAAACAGTTGTCGTATCGCGAGCGGAGAGCGCCGGTAAATACAAGAATATACATGCGTTGTATTGCGATGCGAGTGAAGCGAGCGCTACTCGACGTACACATGACGAGTAAAAATAAAATTATGTAAAAAAAACTTTTAAAACAAGCTTTTATTTAAGTGCTCTGAAAATATGAAAATAAAATTTTGAATGACATTAACCACATTCATTTATGACTTTACAGAAATGAAAATATAATAAAAGCTTGTCGCGATGCCTAGAAGAAACTACCTAATTACAGTTAGGTGCGTACCTTATTACAAAATTTCAATCACAAATTGAAAGTTTCGCGACAAGCTTTTATTATATTTTCATTTCTGTAAAGTCATAAATGAATGTGGTTAATGTCATTCAAAATTTTATTTTCATATTTTCAGAGCACTTAAATAAAAGCTTGTTTTAAAAGTTTTTTTTACATAATTTTATTTTATATTTTTTAGTTTATGTTACGATAGTTATTGATCAATACGAAAGTCTTTCTATAAAACGGAGAGACCTTTAATAGAAAAACTTAAGGCACGGGGAAAACTAACATTAGGATAAAGTATAATTATCTCTTTTATATTCTATAGAAGTAGGTTGGTACCTACTCCTCCGGCATCCCTAATAGAAGAATTAGCTTGTTAAATGTCTTTCTTTTCATTTCATTGATGGCGTCATTATTACATGGCCGAGTCCCAGTTAATTTCAAACAGTCTAATTCTTCTATCAGGAGGCCTTCTATTGACGTGACCCTAATTCATGGTGGGCCTACCAACTGCCTATCATGAACGAATTCGTATACAAAATTGCAAGTCCCAGCAGTTGAATATTGAGAAGTTCCATAGTTCGAAGACAACCCTGGATGTAGCGTCTAACTCATGGTGGGCCTACCAACTGCCTATAATAAACGAATTCGTATACAAAATTGCAAGTCCAAGCAGTTGAATATTGAGGAGTTCCATAGTTCGAAAACAACCCTGGATGTAGCGTCTAATTCATGGTGGGCCTACCAACTGCCTATAATAAACGAATTCGTATACAAAATTGCAAGTCCCAGCAGTTGAATATTGAGGAGTTCCATAGTTCGAAGACAACCCTGGATGTAGCGTCTAATTCATGGTGGGCCTACCAACTGCCTATAGTAAACGAATTCGTATACAAAATTGCAAGTCCCAGCAGTTGAATATTGAGGAGTTCCATAGTTCGAAGACAACCCTGGATGTAGCGTCTAATTCATGGTGGGCCTACCAACTGCTTATAATAAACGAATTCGTATACAAAATTTTGTGTCCCAGCTATAAACCGCTGAGGAGATCTCTCGTACGGAGCCCATCCTGGCAGCAGCATCAGGTCAAATTTATGATTAACATGCATTGTCGTCGGTTCTGGAACAACATGCAAAATTTCAACTCAATCGGATACCGAGAAGTGGTTCAAATTAAACTTGCAAGATTTGCACCGAACAAACATTGTTACTTACTTACTTACTTACTTACTTACATACTTACATACACTGCAAGTTAAATAAAAGCTTTTAAAAAGCGTCCTATCGCGAGCGGATAGAGCGCGACTTTTCACGTGCCGGTTCACAAAAACAATAACATACACGCTTCGTGTCGCGAATATTGAGTTAATAAATAATTTAGAAAAAAAGATATAAGTAATTTTGGAAGTTACCATAAAATATTTAAATTTATTATCATCGGTCAGGGCAGGGCAGCAAAGAGTGGGGCAAGCACCCCACCTTGACCCACTTTGTGTACGTCTATTACACCCACCATGTAAGTAAATCTCACAGAGTTGGTTCCCCTCCCTCTTACAAACCAAGATCCTGCGCGACAAATTTCACAAGTAATTGTTTTGCCTATGTTGACGAATACAGCACTAACGTCTTCAAAGCATGTTTGAATTCACACTTTGATATTACGAAGTTGACCGTAGTACGGATGAAAAAGTTTTGACAGTAAAGCCTAGTTACTAGTTATTATTCTGTGGTAAAGCGAAATTAGTTTTACATTGTTGCAATTTTACGGCGGAACTACGATTCATTAATTAAGAAAGTCATTTTGCTGATATAATTGCATTGTTAGGGTCTGCGTGCTGGTAACATAGTTATCTTTTACGATGACGACACACATTCCAGTTGTATCATCACTTTGAGTTCTTGTTGTTAGTTCTGTTACGGAATTTTAGATGGTATGCATAAGTATGAAGACATCGAAGACTTTCCGCCTCATACAAACGTAAATCACACCGTAATCCCTTGCGGGGTAGGTAGCCGTAAGAAGTCACAATCACCACGTCTGACATATATTTCCGGGTCACTTCAGAAATTACATCGTATATGGCTACAAGTTTGGTACCTAACATGAAACCCTCGAGTCCTTAACCTATCTAAAATTTCGCAACTGCTGGTAAATGACATCACGTAGGTTATTTCCGATTCGTAAATAATTTAAACGTATGTTTTGGACTGAATAACAAGTGTACCTACTGTAATGAGTTTTCAAAGGTTTTGAACTTTAATTGAGGGTAGTAAAGATTCAAAATCACTGGTACACAAGTTGTACCATGGTACGGGTAGATGAGGGGCTAACAGAAATAAGGATTTACCTAGGAAGTAATTGGTGACAGATCGCATCCGCTTGTTGGCGAGAACGATCCAGATGACCACCAGGTTGCCTACCGTCGCCACCACCACCATGCCAGTGAACAGCACCGTCCACAGCACCTGCCGCCACCACGGCAGAATGAACGACTGGTATTCCTGATGAAGAAAACGTAAATGAACTGCTGAAATTATGCCGAAGGCTGAAGGTTGAAGCCCCGTGAAACTGAGCAATTTTCCTCATGGAACGTAGATCAAATTTATTTATTTATTAAATTTTCAAAGGCGTACCAATTACATAAAACGAGAACACGGATGTCGACATCAATATTTTACATAATAGTAATAATAAGATCATTTAGAACAGATTATAAGATTTGTCAATAAAAAAATAAGAACAATAAATAAAAATACATTTCACAATTAGGTATGTCACATTCATATTATCAGTAAAAAAAAATACTCTATCTAAAATGTAAATATATGGGAACCTAGATAGAGCCTTTTATAATGTAGGTAGTTATCAGCTGAATCATTTTGTGTGAGAGGTCCAAATTATGTTTCGTATTTCAAACCAACTTCGCTCAGGCGGGTTCAGAGTGACGTACGCGCGGACTCTACTCGTGGGCTCTACGCGTGGGCTACGCGGGTAAGTATTTAGTAGCAAGTACAAAACAGCCTACCCGTTGCTCCTACGTTCAGCCGAGTGGTCACTGCGTAGGTTGTCTACTCGTCTAATGCGTGTCTGACGAGTAGGTAGCGCGAGTGACTTTGTATGTACCTACCTACTATCAAGCGCTTAGCAGACATCTGAATTCGTTCTTGGAGAAAACTGATTCAATTTCCGGGCTGGTTTCGCCATAGAATATCTTCAGCTATTATTGTATAAAAAATGTAGGTAAATATTTTTACGATGATAAATGATCTTTGGTTGTATAGAGTGGCCTAAAATAATGAAGGCCTGTTTTCATCTGTGCATTATATTAGGACGTTAGTTTTGATGATTTGTTCAAGGATAGTAGGTATTTATTTATAATTATAATCACTAGATTCACGTACCTCGGTACCGTTATGTGTGTTGTTGACATCATAAGTGGCGTTGAAGTACTCGTAGGTGACGTATATGGTGTAGGAGTCAGTAAAGGTGGCATTTGGAGCAGCGGTGGAGCTCGTCTCATCCAGCATCATGACATCTGGGACACCTGCAGACAAATAAAAGGAATTTACTCGACAAGACCTTGTTATAACGAGGGCGTGCAGGCGTATTTATAATAGAATAGGACCTCCGTATTTTGGTTGTAATATTAAATCATTGAGTGGGATTAGAAACCAATAACAAACTAGAGCGGAATCCAAACCATAAAGTACTCTTTGATCCAAACCCACAACTTTTGGCGTACGACAATACATACAAATCGTGCATATAGCATGTTACCTACCTACTACTATTTCAGAAATGTAAAGTTGTCTATTGGCTGAAAGGTCAGTTAACTGCGCATCGCGTAATTGAATCGTACCTAATAGTACCTATGGGAAATTTATTACGATTGCTGCAAACTTTTGTAAAATCATCACCATATTTATTTAAATAATGAATTACATGTTTAGTCTTAATTATGATCTGGGCTTGACTTAAGTACCAGATATAGCTGAGGGAAAGAAGATGGAGTGAACTCATGTACAAGCCCTAAAGTGTACTCACTGGCACTATAAAGGCAACAATCTTGTATCTAATATTACGCAATACATTTCGTAGGTAGGTACTTGATTAAGTTTAATCCTATACAAATATGTTCATCTAAGAGAGTAAGTACTGTACATGGAGTCGCCACGTCACTTGAACAAGAATAATACATCAGCTATTCTAATTTCAACGGCGATACGCACACGTGCCGTGCGATATTACGCTTTTTGTCAGCTATCCATCAAATGACAGCGAATGACTGACGTGGAGCAGAGATTTCGAGGTTTATGATTGGTCCATTCATGCACCGCTTGGCTCCGCTCCGTACAGCTACGCCTCAATGGAGATTTACCCTGATAGGTGCACAGTGCACAGGCGTTGCGGCGTTGTGTATGTTTTTATCCATTTCATAAAACTTATTTCGTCATTAACACCGGACTACCTCAAATCGTGTGGCATATGTGAAAACCACTCAAGTTTCAGTTGGTAATAGGCACAATATTATATATTCTGTGGCACATTTTCTGAATTTAAGTAAACATATATGCCTCATCTTTGTAAGACTCATATTACTTTTGCCGTTCCACTCAGTTCCACATATCTTCGACTCGGTGTTGATATTACCAAACTCAAATCCAATTATGAAATTGAATTTATTTTTCAAAGCTTTGATATAAAATAAAATATAAGTAAGTTAAGTATATAAAATGAAATAAAGCTATTTCATTGATGAGCAGGCAGGATGCAGGATATAGGATATATTATCAGTTGTAAAATTGCCTGCCTGATTAATACACACGCACACACACACATCACGCCTATAATCTCCCGCGGGATAGGCAGAGCGTAAACGGCCGCAAAAAACGGACATTCACGCCATGTCTGACAAATATTATAACCATAGTGACAGGTTGTCAGCCCATCGCCTAAAATAGCAGTACATCTCCCACGGGAAAGAAATGGGGTGATGCAGTTTAATAATAATAATAAAATAATATTTCTTGTTTTTTGCAGCCACTTTTCTCCAGCAATTTGATCCAGTAAATCACTCTGTCTTTTCCCAGGTCTTCCATTCTTTTTTTTGCTCTTCCTTGGTATCCAAATCCATTATGTCAAGCGCTTTTTGTGGCACGATATTAAAAGGTTTTGTACTGTTCTCCAATGAATTGGTATAATACGGATATTATGGTAATGAGGCTAAATAAATACCCCGAATCGTGCAGGATCATTGGGCTCAATCTAAGCCAAAAATTTCGGTGCAATTTGCATTTAAATTCAAGCTGGTTTCAGCTAGTGATGTATAGAATAGGCATAGGCTGTATTGGTAATCTACACTAATATTATAAAGAGGAAAGATTTGATTGTTTGTTTGTATGTTTGTTTGTTTGTTTGCATCGAATAGGCTCCGAAACTACTGGCCCGATTTTAAAAATTCTTTCACCATTAGAATCCTACATTATTCCTGATGAACATAGGCTATATTTTATACGAGAAAAAAATAGGGATCCGCGTGAAAATTTCGATAATGTAACCCAAAGTGTGAAAAATGTACCAAAAAAATATCTTATATCGCGTACGCTGTGGAAATTATTGACAATAGAGCAAAGTGATGTGCTACAGTTTTATAAAGGACATCAATATCTATAATACTATAAATAATGTCCGCGATACCATATGTCTAACTATTACAGTTATGCCACAATAACTACTTTTTCATTTAAAAATGTACCAACTACGCCACATTATTCGTACCAGTGTAATGATTACATTTAATCATTACTGTATTAAAGGGTGTCAAGGATAGCCCTCAGAATACTAATAGGGTACATGCAGACCATGAAACTGAACTACTTTCCCCTAGGAACATATTTCAGGAAACGTATAAAAACTGACTTCTCATAGTGAATGCAGTCAGCTGATTGTGATTTTGTATGGAAGGTAATTTTTTTGGCGTTTTCTGACATATGTTTCTAGGGGAAAGTTGTCCAGTTTTATGTTTCATGCACCCTATCAGTATTCGAAGGGCTGTCCCATACTCGGTATAAAAAGACGACAAAAAACATTAAATAATGCATTTGAAAAATCTACACTAAAATAATACATACAGACACATATCACGCCTATTATCCCTTGCGGGGTAGGCAGAGCGTAAACGGCCGCAAAAACGGACATTTACGCCACGTCTGACATATGTTTGAGGGTCATTCGGAAAATTGTGTATCGCCATAGTGACAGGTTGTCAGCCC
Organism: Tuta absoluta; assembly: GCA_027580185.1. Lineage (NCBI taxonomy): Eukaryota > Metazoa > Arthropoda > Insecta > Lepidoptera > Gelechiidae > Tuta > Tuta absoluta. Next base: position 7,476,548 of record JAQAHW010000004.1, read on the forward strand.
ATCGCCTAAAGTTGCAATACACACCCTCAAGTCCCTTAGTCGCCTCCTACGACTCCCACAGGAAAGAAATCGGGTGATGCTATTCTAAGCCAGCATCACACTAAAATAATAATTATATAATCTACACTAATATTAGAAACAGGATTTTATTTATTGTTTGTTTGAATTGAATAGGCTCCGAAACTACTGGACCGATTTAAATATTCTTTTACCGTTAATTGAAATTGAAATTCTTTATTCAATGTAAGATAGTATATGATAGTATTATCACTTATTGACGTCATGAACCGTCATTCTAAAAAAAGAAATTTGTATCACACAATTTTCTTTTTCTTTATTATAATTTTGACCTAATAGAAAACCGGCTCGGGCGGGATAAAAAAAATAAAAATATAGGCACTGCCTCGGGGCTGGCCAGGTTAATCACAGGCATGTAACTTTACGCCACCACTATCTGAAAACGATATTTGTTTCAAATTGAAGTCAAGATTTTTAGAATCCTACATTATCCCTGATGAAAATTAGCTATATTAAACTGTCTTATTCCCGGGGGAAATTGTTAGCGGCGGGTGAAACCGCTGGGCGGGCTGCTAGTCTGAATATATATGTCACAGTATTATGGCAGAATTAGGATTTTGTCCGAAATCCTAGGATTTCGGCCAAAACCAGGATTATGGCAAAATTGTAGACTACATTCGACCATCGTCCTAAGTAGATCCAGGATTTCGGTCAAAATCCTAGGATATTGTCCGAAATCCTGGATCTGCTTAGTATTATGGCATTAATCGCGATTCGGGGGAATCTATGACACAACGCTAACAAAATAACAACGCTAAATTTGTTATTTTTTTGTTTATGAGAAATTATTCCATGGCTGATTTATTTTAAAAAAAGAAAAGTGTTTCATTCTATCATTCATAATCTTTATTTAGATACTAGGTGATGCACATGATAACAGGAGGTTCTGTTTACCTTGTTATATTTTGCTAAAGACTAGACACCCAAATGTTTATTTTATTATCTTAACAATTACTCATCTAATAATATTATAAACAGTTACTTAAGTGATTATTTCAAAAACGGCTGTGTGAAAAAGAAAGTGGCTGTGTGATGCCGGCTTAGAATAGAATCACCCCATTTCTTTCACGTGAGTGTCATAAGGGGTGACTAAGGGACTCGAGGGTGTGTATTGCAATTTTAGGCGATGGGCTGACATCTTGTCACTATAGCAATACACAATTTTACGAATGACCCTCAAATGTTTGTCAGACGTGGCGTTAATGTCCGTTTTTTGCGGCCGTCTACGCTCTGCCTTACCCGCAAGCGATTATAGGCGTGATATGTGTATGTATTATTTCAGAGTCATTTTTTTTACTACTTGAAAATCTTTGATGAATTAAACGATACTTAAAAGTTTATGTTAAAGTGTTGTTGATGTTTGTTTTATATTAAGCATAGTTGTTACAAATTTTATTATAGAAACAAAATTATGATCAGCAACATGCTTCGTCAAATGGGGTACAGTATTTATATTCAGCAACATGCGTCGTCAAAATAACCTAGTCAAAAAGACCACCCCGGCTCATACCTTTCCCAAATGTTCCCAAAATGCTTGCAGCGTTTCCTCGCTGAATTGCGATTGACATTCTTTGGACAAGATATGACCCGGAACGCGGATCTAAGCCTTTTTCTCGAAGGCGACGGCCAATGCCCGCTATAAATTTCTTAGCTTCAGACCCCCAGACACCAGTCGTCTCTACAGCCACGGGTACAAAACTATACGCTTGCTCCAAAGCAGCGTATTTGGAATGCTTTAGTCTCGCCGCCGACTCAGCCGCATAGCCCGCGCACTGTTTGGTCCCTGCCTGAAATGTGGCACGCCGCAAAAGTGCAACAGCATGTAGCGTCCCGCAACAGACAACGACCCCTCTCCCAAGGGATTAAGGTCAGACCGTCCGGACGCTTACCATCTGACCTCGACAGACCTGACGGCTCCAAGACACAAGGCACGTTCACGGAAACGAGAGCTCGGCGTATTAAATCATTTTCTCAAACATGCTAGGAAATGTGTTCATTTCTTTCAAAAAAAGAAACCGCGAAGTTTCACATTGTTTGTCACGTCTCAGATCACGCCAGCAAAGTTGTATGGAAATCCTTTGCTGGTGTCCATTAAGATAAATTCGTTATACGCTAAACCCACATAATTTGATTTCAAAATTATCTCGATGACTCTCATAGAAACGGAACGTAATTTTGTATGAAACAGGTAACTAAAGACGAGGCTGTATGATGTGAAGACCCTTGCCTGTCCAGAATTAAAAAAGAAAAGAATGAACTAAACATTTAGTATGGCTGAATATTACGTAATACTGTGCCTTACAGGCGAATTTATTTTAAAAAATTACAATTGGTGGGAAAATTGAAAATTTTTATTTGTTTCGTTGTGTTGTGGTCGCTAGCTAACTTTTATAAGAAGTAGGGTAGGGTGGTGCAAAATTGCGCGGTCGATAAAATTGCGCACACGTCGTAACAGGACAACGGAGTGAAGTTCGCAGCCAACTTCAGTTGTATTTTGTTCTCGGTTGCAAAAGGAACGTGCTCCCGAAAAAATATTTTAAATGAGTGGAAAACCAAAGAAATACGTCAGTTCAAAGTTTTTATTCACTTTTGAATTAATTTTTTACTATTTTCAATGTGTTACTGTACTAAAACCCACAGTGATTTTGCTAATTCATCTTTGTTTTGTCGCGGCGGAATCATTCAAGTTAAAGCCACATGGGAAGTTATTCAAATATTTTCTAAGAGATGGCAGTAGTAGTACAATGTTTGCAAAATTACCTTAATGTGTAAAATTGCGCACCTTCAGTAAATGCAAATAAACATAGTCGCGCAATCTTAACGATCTCAACGCGCAATTTTACACTATATGGTGTGTAAAATTGCGTAATTTCTATTATGCGATTTTCACTTAATTCCTAAGGCGAATGTATATTATTTGCAATAATAAGTATGTTGATTTTATAAATTACGTGATTTATGCAAATAATATAGCTGCGCAATCTTATCGATCTCGACGCGCAATTTTACACACTAGGGTGTGCAAAATTGCGCAGTTCCCAATTTGTGATTTTTATTTAATTGTTAAAGCAACTTAAAATTTTTTGCAAAACTGAGTATGTTGATTTGTTGCCATAAGAATAACTTTAAATAAATAAATAATTGATCTCAGATATCGTTATTATTTTTTATGTTATGAGCCGTTGATTAAAAATTGCGCAATCTTACACCACCCTACCCTACAATCTTTAATTTCCTAGCCTTTTTTTGAGAAAAGCACTCTGAAAGCCTCGGGGAAAATTACTTTGCTTGACTTGTATAATTGAAGTCCAAACTATACTCGTCCAGCAAAGTCTTATTTTCCATACCTCGACAACAATGTACTATTAAAGAATGATGCCTAGACAAACTGACCTGGAGCAACTAAGACCATGCAGACCATTCGCCAACACCATAGATCCGCAAACACACTGATGCGGCGCACATATTTTACTACCAAGCCGTAAAGCGGCAGCTACTCTCAACGAGTCATTATCTAGGAATGTTCCCAAATGTGGAGAAGGCAGAGCGTGAAGCCACGCAACAGACTCCGACTTGACCGAAGCATTAAGACGAGCCAAATCCAAATCTGAAGCATCTTCCCTCAGGATATTAAACGTCAATTTTGACTGAATGTCGTCCCAGCTCCTCTGCGAACACTTGTCCTAATCATAGTTAGCAGAGGTTAGCACTTAATTTTATGGTTTTTTAATGTTTATGAAAAATGGTTAATTTTTATATCGAGACTGGATAATAATAATAGTGATTAGTACATTATATCTGGAATCAATAAAAATAAAAGACTTTTTTAAATCTTTAATCAAATTAATTATTATAAATATTTTTTTGTGTAATTTATTTTATTTCATAAAATTTGCTTTAGTTTTTATTTTCCTCTCCAGGAGCATGATAAGAATACAAATTAAAGTAAAGACAAATAGTAATGCATGGCGATAGTCAATCTTCCGTGTAATGACGGCTTAAAATTGCATCACCCCATTTCTTTCCCGCGGGTACGACACCCAAAGCGAAGCAACTACCGGATGGAAGTTTTCATGTGTATTACCATTTTATTTTCCTATAGTCATTCACCCTAACTAACATTCACACTAAAATAGCCCTCAAAATTGTTTACGCCCATTAAAACTCTGCATACTCCACAAGTATATATGTATGTATGTGTATAGTCACTATTTTATAAATTCCATAAGCCTTCGTTTTACCATATTACTACGTAGATCCAGGATTTTGGTCAAAATCCTAGGATTATGGCCGAAATCCTGGATTTACTTAGGACGATGGTCGAATGAAGTCTACGATTTTACCATAATCCGGCTTTTGGACAAAATCCTAGGATTTCGGTCGAAATCCTAATTCTGCCATAATACTACGACATATATACTTCACACAGAGCCATCTAGCCCCAAACTAAGCATAACATGTAGTATAGGAACTAAATAGCTGATATTATTACTTATATACTTTTTTGTAGATAAATACACGTTATACATAGAAAACGCCCAGACTAAACACAAGTATCTGAAAAATTAACTTTACAAATATTTGTGTCTCGTGCCGATCGAACTTACGACCCTCGGCGTAGAAGGTAGAAAGTACTACCGTTACTACGCTATCGGGCCAGTCAATATAAGTAAATTGAGTGAGAGTGAGTATATAATAGTGAGATAATCTATCAAGCTGCCCTTAAATAAGGTGCCCTAAGGTTGCCTGGAAGAAATCGCTACCTAAGCGATAAGGCCGCCTTGTGTACACTTTTTTAATTTACATCTTGTTTTGACTGTATTTCCTGTGTTCAATAAAGTATTTTTGAATTTAAATACCAGATTACAATGATAAATTATTTATGCAATACATAAGTCAATAGTAATAGTATTACCAGTTTTGAATAGTTTTGACGACCGATGTGGCACAGTGGTAGTGCGACTGCCTGCGACGCAAAGGTTCCGGGTTCGATTCTCGGTGGGACACTCACAAAAGTTGATATTTATCTCTTTGTGAATTTGTTCCCGGTCTGGTAAGGACATTGAATGGTGAACCAACTGATTGTCCGAAAATAAATGGTTCCGTGCTTCGGAGGGCACGTTAACCCGTCGGTCCCGGTTGCTGTCTATGATTACTTAGACGGCGGTCGTAACACAACCATGTCAGAGGCCTACTAGTGGTAGTAGGCGGTTGAAAAAACTCAGACACCAGGGTTCATCGGGTCGCTGGATGACTCTGTGTCCCACACGAAAAGAGAAGAATAGTTGTGAGCGTCGAGCAACGCACGTTAGACCGCGTTGCTCGAAGGTTGCGAGCGATGACAGGTCTTATTTTTATGGCGCGGGCTGTAATAGCATTTTCCTTTTCCGTAAATGTACACAATTTAATAGATGAGAAGCCAGCTCACAAACGTCTCTATTCTATGGTCTCGTTTAATAATCCATACCTCTAAGCTGCACATTAAGCTCATTTTAGGGCAATTAAGGCTGACGAGAGAAACAGGATTGATGTTTCTTTGTGTCAATATGTAGAGGTATAATTTTATGGTGTTATGCCTGATCCGTTTTTTTGGCGTAATGAGTTAAGCTTAGAGGTATATATTAATAAACGAGACCATATAGATGTTTATGAGCTGGCTTCTTATTATAAACTATGTACCTCTACGGAAAAGATAAATGCTATTACAGTCCGCGCCATAAAAAGAAGACTTGTCATCGCTCGCAACCTTCGAGCAACGCAGTCTTCCGTCTCGTTGATCGAAGCTCGCAAGTCGGAACGAGGTGCAAGACCGCGTTGCTCGAAGGTTGCGAGCGATGACAAGTCTTCTTTTTATGGCGCGGACTGTAATAGCATTTATCTTTTCCGTAGAGGTACATAGTTTATAATAAGAAGCCAGCTCATAAACATCTATATGGTCTCGTTTATTAATATATACCTCTAAGCTGCACATTAAGCTCATTTTAGGGCAATTAAGGCCGACTAGAGAAACGGGGTTGATGTTTATTTACGTCAATATCAATATGTATGATTTTGAGGTGTAATGCCTGATCCGGTATTTTAGCGTAATGAGTTAATGAAATCTTTAAGCTGGAAATCATGGCATCAAAATGCGGCTGTCAGTGGTTGATACAAAGTATGGTGGTTGTCACTAACCACAATTTCGTCCGGCGCGAGTACGGCGCTGTGCTATTTACTTAGTACTATCACCAGTACCTCAAGATACTAATCTAAGAGTTTCACGGCTCCTAATGTACACCCCCTACTTATAAGGTTATTGTTACAAAATAAAGTACAGTGCAGTTTAAATAAAAATTGATAATTATGGTTATCATGTGTTTCGTCTGGAAATTTTTGTAGTGTCACCTTACCTAACCATTATCATCCATTATTATGTATACCTATTCTCAGTACCGATTTAGTATACACTAAATAAAGTTTTAGTGGGTTACTGAATTTATGCTTAAAATCTTTAATATGTCTGCGAAAATTGTAGATCTCTAAAGAGAGCTTAATTTGACTCTTCGGTGATTTGAAAAACGAAATCATGAGCATGAGGAATGCTAACCCAATCACCCAATGACAAGTTAGTCTGCTCGCAACGTTTGGATATCGGTTGCTGCTTGCTTTAATAGCGTCACAGTGGGCTGGTTGCTCGCTATGTTGGACTACCCTTATTGCTGCATGCTCACACCCCATTACCATTTGGACTAAGTGATGCGATGACCGTGGTTTGAAGTTTTCAATCAAGAGATTTTCTCATCACAGTGAGGTGAATCCCAGACTATGACGGACTGACGGATGCGTCTGTCAAACTTGTCAAACACCTTAGTCAAATCGCATGCGTTACAGTAGGTATGCGAGCCAAGGATGCCAAGCATAGACATAGAATAACTAGTGCCAAAGTATCCGTTTTTATATTGGATTTAAAAATTTCCGTTCGTCTGACAGATGGATGCGTCAAAAATACGTCCGTCAGTTCGGCATGGTGGAAAATATAATTAATTTAATTAGATTATACGACCACCTGAAATAGTTGAAACGGGTTTAAGTTGTGTTTATTTTGCATTATACATTTCCTACGTTTTTAGAGCTTGTGGTCACGGATGACTAAGGTTTTAGACGCCAATTAAAAATATATTTTTATTCTGTTATGCAATAGATAGTTGAGCAAACTCAAGAAAGTATTATGAGTTTTCCTTTTTCTTCTCCCAATAGTCACAATACTTCAATGGTAAGTATTCCACTTCACACTATTGTTACAAACATTATTTTGCTTTCATCTTTTAAGAGCCACGCATGATCCCCAAGAAAAATAAGACATTTGTTACTGTAAGAGAACGCCTATTACCACAGGAAAACAAACGGACAAAGAATACTACCTATAGCTATCCGCTCAGCGGGTGAGACCAGTGTCGTCGTAGGTAAGTATAAATCAAGTCGCTGTTCATGAAGTAAAACTGTTTTCACTTACAGCTAGTGCCCTTAGCTTTAGCTCTTTATCTGTTTGTAGCGTGAAATTCATAACTCGCTTAACTCGCGATACGTGTCAATATGAGACTGTTTTACATTAGCGGCTAGCAGGGATGGGGAAATGGCGGCCCGCGGGCCAAAGCCGGCCCGCGGAGTGATTTCATCCGCCCTGCGGTCACTGACTGATTTTTACCTTAAGTTGAATTAATCACGTTAATAAGTATGTACCTATTAGGTGAAGGGAGTTATGTGTTGCGACTTGCGAGCGACCTACCACAGACCTACGCGCAAGTGGTTTCCACAATGAAGCTGCGTTAGAACAAACTGAGGAACAAATTGCTGATGAACACCTTGAGTGTATTTTAAAAGTTACGTCAAGTAATTTGAAGCCAAATTTTGACGTGCTTGTAGACGAACAGCCAAAATTTAATTTAGCTCATCGACCAAGCACATCAAAACAAACTTAATTTCTTTTACATTTTTTAGTAATTAATAAACTTATTTGGCCCACTTACAAGTTGTGATTCTTAGATATGGCCCTTTTCAAAATGTATTTCCCCATCCCTGGGCTAGTGTTTATGTTTTACAAGTAAAAGTAATTAAAATATAGATTGCATCTTTTTAATGTCAGGGGTCCTTGGAATGTTTTAAATTCTAAAAGGGGTCTTTGACTGCTAAAAGGTTACGAAACTAAACCTTAATTGAGTTTGATGCTCAATGTAGACCACAAATGGAGTAGTGCATCGCATGACAGTGTACTTGCAATAAAATACATTATATTCGAAATTGCAATTTTTTTGTTGTTGTAATTATTAAAGTAGTTTATGCAACTACCATATAATATCATTGTCAATCGAGTGTCTGTTTAATAGTTTGACACGAGCATTCTAATGCCTAATTATAGCAGTAGCATACACTATTTTATCTACAATCTCCAAAAAAACACTTTTCCAAACATCCGCACCGGCGATTGCAAGGCCTGACAAGGTCAAATTCAATACGAGACGAGTGTAGATAGATAGATATACTTTTTAAATTAGTAAAGTGTTACGATATAACCCACTCTCCTCTTCCACAAGCTTGTGTTTTAGACCAAAGTCATGCGTTTGATTCAATATCTCAGCCTTCAGATTGTCTGCATCTTAGCCTAGTCAAGCTTGACATGGAATATATAGTGACCTAGCTCAACCATGACACAGGCTATACAGATGATTGGCTGTGAATCTGGACATAACGTAGGAACAAATCCTTCTATGAAACCTGGTTACGCTATTTGAAATTTTAGGACACTCTCGTCGGCGGCGCGGTGGTGTACCTGCATAGTGTAACAGGTAGTCGAAAAGGGAGTTCAGGGTTTGATTCTTTTATATCTCAAAAACTTGCAGCGATGTCGTTGGGAGGTACAATTGGACGACACGACGCTTCGAGAAAACTCCCTCTTGTCATCCATCCACAGAGCCCCGAAACGTGATGTGCTGTCAAGGGGCGCGCGCGGGATTTTTTGGTCTGTGCATCCATTGCATATGCACCGTATACCCGTGCCTCTCACGCTCTTGTCGCTGGTGATGTCTCATTTTACCGGTCGTACCTACCTACCTGCGTTCCCAGCTTGCCTCTTCACTCGCTCATGACTTATACCGAGGTGATGTTACTCCACCGACTGATTGATTCAATTTCAGCGGCTGCGGTGATTAGATTGGCTGCGATGCGAGCGTCATGCCTGCCGCTCTGTTTCCGCCGTAAATTCCAACATCATTGACGAATGTCGAGTAGGTAATACTCGCAATTTTATGTTTGTCATTCGCATTAATATGAGAAGAAATATGTAAAATTTTGTGTTAGCGACAAAAGTGAACTTTATGGTCGGACATGGGTCTTCTCCGAGCGGGTGATGGTTGATTGGCGAGCGCAGAAAAAGCGTGTGAAGAGCATGTTAGAAGCTATTCCGTGGATTCTTAGGAAAAGCCCTCTTTACGCTTCTGCCGTCGTAAAAGTTATGATGGTATGAAAAAGTGGAACTATTAGAACGCCGCCGCCCGCGGGCGTATTTATTACACGTCTTTTATCTCATGAGCGCATGAGTTTAATAAGTACCTACTTATTTCCGTATAAATATCTATTTTTGCACTGAAATAAATGCTTACTACTTATTCCTTTTTTTGCATGGATTATTGCGAATACCAAATAATAAAAACATCGCTTGTTAACGCAAACACAACGTTGTAATTGGGATTCCCTTGCGATAAAAGGTATCCGTACGAAGATGTTTGGTATTTAGAGAAACTGATAAAAATACTGTGAGATACCTACACACAGGACCAAACTTGTCCTTGCTGCGCCGGTAGATACCTACTTACTCCCAAACGTAGCTTTGCTAATGCAGTTTTGTACCTGGTGATGTTGTGTGTAGTAAGTGTATAATGATCGTTAATAAGCTTCAATCCTACCTGCTGCTCGTATCACACGAACCATTTAACACGTAACCTTCACCATAGAATTAACATTAGCACTACCCTGCCTGCACAAGAAATAGATTCGAGTAGGCAGGAGTAAATAGAAGCTTGTTGGTGTAGGCTAAGTCTGGCGTAAGGCAAAATCGGATTACTACTACTGATTCACAAATACGCCTTCAGGCCCGTTGCAACAACAGGAAAAAAGAAACTAAAACCCCAAGATAACCTTTGAACATTTTTATCTCAAGACTGAAACAATAATAATTATAAATAAGAAAATACCAGTGCAGTATGACGCAAGTTGTGTATTTTAGTTACTGAAATAACCTGTTCGCCAATCTTGACTGTGCGTTTTCCGTTAATTAAGGGTGTAAGGGACAGCCCTCCAAATACAAACGTCAAAAAGTTTTTGACTTTCCATATTAAATGCAGTCAGTTGATTGTGATTTTGTATGGGAGGTCTTTTTTTTGTCGTTTCCTGACATAGGTTTCTAGGTAAAAGTTGTTCGGTTTAATGATCTCCATGCACCCTATCAGTATTCGGAGGGATGTCACTTACACCCCGTTTATCGACCTTTCGAGGATCAAATGTCGTAAAAGCCATTTTGGCCAAAATTTACTTTTTAAGCAATTTTATGTACCTAGATTAACGAGCTCTATTGATCTGTATGTAAATCTATTTAAATATTGATATCTTGAAAAAAACGTCTTTTAGTTCAAAGATTTTCAAGCGAGAAATACCTGATCGTTTTAATGTTTTGTCGTAACCGTCTGTTTTGATACGAAAATTTACTTTTGTGACTTTAGTAGTTCAGGTCTGTAACATATTACAACAATGTTTTCTTTGTTTATCATTAGATATTTTCTGTTTCATCCGAGTAATTGTGTCATATCATACATTGGACAATTAGCAATAATTAATCCAAAATGATAACGCAATAAAAAATGCAAAGCCTAATATGCTAAAAATACTAGTATTGTTCTGTACCTTTTAGAAAAGTAACTTTATATTTACCATAAAATACCTTTTTCTATACAATTATAGAATTTGTTTCATTCCGCTCATATCTGAAACAAAGTCAAAGGTTCTGTTCTCATGGTCCATGCAATTGTGATTGCCGTGTGATTCCGGCGTAGAATAGCATCACCCCATTTCTTACCCATGGGTGTCGTAAGAGGCGACTACGGGACTCGAGGGTTAGATGTGTATTGCAATTTTAGGCGATGGGCTGACAACCTGTCACTATAGTGATACACAGTTATCTGATTGACCCTCAAACTGTCAGACGTGGTGTTAATATCCGTTTTACGGCCGTTAACGCTCTGCCTACCCCGTAAGGGATATAGGCGTGATTTATGTATGTGTATGTATGTGTGATCGCGAAAGTTTAAAAAAGTAGGTACATAGTGCATGGCACTTCCCCAGTTCAGCGGCGGCGGTTTGCTTGCTGGCTGTCAAAAACCGCAATTACCCGCGGTGCGTGTGTGATCCACCATAGGAGACAATATACATAGTTGGTTTATGAGATTCTTCCACGATGGTATTGCCGGAATTCCTGTGACGATAATATATTCAGAACACTTATATACCTATACTTTTTATTTCATTTTACCGATTTGTATAGTAAGTATGACCCTCCTGTTCCTACCTATTCTATTGTTCTGTTTGTTTGGAAAATAAATGGTATTAATAGTTTTGTACTTATATGCCTGTGAATACAGGGATTTAAGTCAATATTTGACTTCATAAATGAAACTAAGAAGTTGAAAAAAAATTGGCATCGGTTGGGTTCAATCCCCGGCATAATATAGCACTATGAGTGCAAAAAAAATATAATTATCTTACCCAGAGTTTTAGAAATATTTTTCCTATATTATTAGGCGAGTTTTTACTAGTGACCGATAGCGAAAAGGACGGGCTGGTGATAAGAAACAACTTACCCAGAGGAACATAGGTCTAAATAGGAACAAAATTGAACTGCCATACAAATTGACTTGGTCAGCTCTGCTGGCACATTGTCTGTAAAAAATTGGACCTCTCAGTCCAATTTTTTACCTACGCCTTTGTCTTTTTTGGAAAGTTGTTCATTTTCATGCACTGGTTCTTTCCTTCAATATTTACAGGTAATATTTTTACATCCTGTATTTTTTTAAATGTCATTGGTAAATAGATTTTTGGTAATTGATTAATTAATTTAGTTATGATAATATTTCGAGGAAGTTTATGTTCATAGGCTGAATAAGAATATTATTAGTAAAATGAAATAAAATTTACTTTAATTAATGTAGGAAACTACTATTACTTCATCAATCTGCCTAGTTATAGTATTATGCTTGATAGGATGCTTTCCGGGTCAAAGAATCGTTCTAATTAGTATAAGACGATGGAATTTCTCATAAGCCGGTAAAACCTTGCATATATATCAATATGATAGATAGATAGCTACATAGATGAACACTTTATTGCTTACAACTTATAACAACAGAAACAAAACAATACATAAAACTTACAACTAAAAGTAAGCAAAGCTTCTTCTTCTTCTTTTCGGGTCAATGGCGATGTACCCCGTGTTACAGTATTTGAGCCCAAAAGGTCGCTACGTCAATAGCATTTTGGTTGGCTCGAAATAGGTCCTCCTGTGTGCAAGCAGCAGGAGAGGTAGGGCATGACATTAAGTGTGACATAGTTTGTAAGGCGCCACACTCACACGTGTCATCAGAAGAAAAGCCCCACTTCTTTCTGAGCTCCTTACACCTGCCGATACCTGACCGAAGTCTGTTTAGCGCCTTCCAGGTTGACCAGGGAAGGTTGTGACCTGGCGGTAGCTTCTCATTGGTGGAGGTATAAGCATTTTTGGGTGGGTATTTTTTGGACCACAGCTCTACTCTTGCTTTGGATGGGTCAGTGTCGAGAGGCTTGGTGTTGTTCATAAAACTGTGGCGGCTTTTCAGGCGGGGAGGGGGAGGCTTATGGCCGTGTAGTGGGTGCCTGTTATCTTGCTCTTGTTTTTGCTTTTCTACGGAACAGGCCACTTCGCGGCGGACGCCTGGTGGTGCAATGCCTGCTAACAAATACAGGTGGGCCAGCGGAGTCGGCTTCAGCGTACCCGTGATTATCCGGCACGTTTCGTTGAGGGCCACGTCCACACTCTTCGCGTGCGCTGAGCGCGCCCAAACGGGGCAAGCGTACTCGCCCGCAGAGTAGCAAAGCGCGAGACTGCTGGTGCGAAGAACATGAGGAACGGCTCCCCATTGCGTAGATGTTAGGCGACGGATGATGTTGTTCCGTGCACTAACCTTGCTCTTTACTTTCTGACAGTTCCCTTTATAAGTCAGCGACCTGTCCAGAACAACACCAAGGTACTTGGGGTTGTCATTATGAGCGATATCCACCCCGCGCCACGTGATATTCAGGTGTTTTGCACTATCTCGGTTGCGGAGGTGGAACGCACATGACTCTGTCTTTGCTGGGTTGGGCCGCAGTGAGTTGGTGTCGTAATATATATGGAGCTGTTCAAGGGCGGCAGTTAGGTGTTGTTCGACGTCTGGGAAAGTTTTGGCTTGGCAGGTTAGAGCAAGGTCGTCAGCATACAAAAAGCGCGACGTGTTTTGGTAGCTGGGTTGGTCATCTGTATACATATTAAAAAATGTGGGAGCCAGAACACTTCCCTGAGGAAGGCCATTTTTTTGATTACGCCATCTACTTTTATCGTGGTTAAGCTGGACTTGAAAGCGGCGGTTTTGTAAAAGTTCAGCCAATAGGGTGACAAATTTACGGTCTCTCGTGAAGGTGGCTACTTTTGCTAGAAGGCGCTTTATGTTGACATTGTCGTAGGCTGCACTGAGATCGACAAACACGACGCCGGTCACTAATCCTTTAACGTATCCATCCTCTATATGCTCAGTCAGATTGAGGACTTGACTGCAGCACGATTTACCCGGGCGGAAACCCGCTTGTTGAGGGCTAAGCTGTGGGTCGATTAGGTTTGTCAATCGGTTTAGGAGCAGACGTTCTAGCAGCTTGTACGTGAGACATAACAGGGAGATAGGCCGGTAGCTCTTTGGGTCTTCTGCGGGTTTGCCTGGTTTGAGCAGTGCTATTACTTTCGACTTGCGCCAAATTTTTGGAATTTTTGCGGTTTCAGTGCAGGTATTATATAACTCCAGGAGCCAAGACACTGCTACAGGACCCAGGTGCTTCAGCTGTTCTACAGTAATGTCATCTATGCCGGCAGCTTTACCATTTTTAAGGGAACCTATTCCTTTTTTGATGTCGGTTATCGTAAATTGCTGGCTTATCGGACGTTGATCATTCGTCAGCTCTGAGATTTTGTATTTGAGCTTGGAAAGCTTTTTAGGCGGTTTCCCGTTGAGAAGTAGCTGGTGGGCAACTTGGTTTGCAGTAACGGGGCCTGGATGGGAGGCCTCAGGGGGGTCGCTTGTAAGTTTTCTAAAATAAACCAAGCTTTCTTTGAGTTATGCGTCATGTCCATGTTTTCCACCAGCGATATCCATTTCTTGCGACGGCATTCACCAAGAGCTTCCATCAGTTCCTCGCCGGCTACGATTGTATCCTCGGAGAAAGCATCTTCAGTGTACAAGGCTTCATATTCTGCCAGTTTTTGTGCAGAATTCTTCGTCAGGCCCGGGACATAGCTAGTTCGACAGCCTCGTGGAATGCACTGACGGGATACCCACTGGATAACTTTGACAAACTCATCATAGTTGTCGGGTGTCGGCGTAATACCAAGCATTTTTTCGTCAATTATCTTAGCGTACTCATCCCAATTTGCCTTCGAAAAATTAAACCGGCGTCTGAACGGTACAGATATTGGTTTGACTACTGCTTGGACTGTGCACATAACTGGCCTATGTTGGGTACGGGGTATAGGAAGGCACACACTTTTGAGAGAGTTTGAGCTGATGTTTGAACTGACAAAGATCAGGTCGGGGTTATAGCCTCGGTTCCAACGTCGACTGTTGAATGATGCGGGAATGTAAGCAAAGCGAACTTATAGCTTGTACCGATCTCTTCTAGGCAACCTTTACATTAAAATAAAGACAAATAGAAAAAATTGGCCTTTACTTACAGAAGCAGTAAATTTTTTAAATTTTCAAATTAACATGTAAAGTACCACTTCACTAACATTCATATATTGCTACAAATATACACAAAATTATTCAAAATATGATTAGTAATTTTATTTTTTATTTAAGTGGGGTTTCAACAATCTTACTTGTAATTTATTTATTAACCTGAGAGAGGTAAGATTGAAAAGTGCTTCCGTAGGTGGTAAGATCGTAAGGGTGCAGTCATACTTCTGCCATATACCAGAAAATAGAAATACTATACCTAACAATAATTATAGAGAAGCACATATATCTTACCCAGTGGACCTGTGTTGCGTGGGAGTAAGAGACCGTCATCTGAGGCGTATAGCGTGTTAACACGTCAAAATGTATCACGAGGCGCTTACAGAGCAAAATATGAATAATGATTAAAATTATTTGGTTAGTTTTTATTTTAAATAAATGATTTCTTTGTTCTCTATCTCATATTGGCAGTTTGACTGTCTCAAAAAGGTGAACATCCAAGATTACCTAGATGTAAATTCAGGCAGGTGATGAATAGCCTTCTAGTGCAATTCCATTAATTGTCTTAAGGTCTTTCAAATAAAATATACTTAGGCTGCTTAGTTATATATTTGGTTTCTAAAGAGTTAACTCATCATTTGAACAACCTGCTGTTTGAGATTATTCTTTTTAACCCCCAGGGATCAATTGCTTTATTTTAAAGGACGAACTTTCGTAAGTTGCCGTGTTATGCCGTCATATAAGTTCAGAGTGTGTCTGCTGTGACGCATGTGTGGCGTAGAGCAAGTGTGTCGCCGCCGTAAGATCATGTAACGAGGAATAGGATAGCATCATATAAGTGTGTCTCCGCCTTTAGACACTATCTTATTAACTAGATTTTTCTTTTTGTGTGGGACACGGAGTTGACGAAAGACCCGTTGAACCCTGATGTCAGAGTTTTTCAACCACCTATTTCTACTTGTACGCCTCTTTCATAGACGGCAACCGGGTCCGACAAAAATATATGTGATAATATTAACTTTGTGAGTGCCCCGCTGGGAATCGAACCGGGGACCTTTTCGCCACCCTGAGTCGTACCTGCCTCTGCGCTACATCGGCCGCCTGTGCTCTGTACATGTCTACTAAACAAGTTATTTGTGCTTATCTAATAAAATCAGATACTATTTTATATAACGTAGAATTTTGCCATGATTGCACGGAGCTTACCGCAAACACTATCAATATGCGGTCCCCAATTAAACAACTATCGATTAAAAGCACAAAATATTGCTGTTCTGTTACTTTTTGTAGATTTGGATATTTACAGTTTATAAAGTTATTGGAATGTAGACACTGGTGGTCATAGGCAATTAGGAGCAATTACAGATATTTCCATAACAGTTTTACTTTGAGTTGAATGCAAACACAAAGACAAATTTCGTTTTTTTGCATTTAGTACCAGTCTAACATCATATGACCATTTACATAGACGATGTCGAGAAAGCTTCTAGCTGTTGAAGATAGCGACATTCAGATCTTTGTCTGAACCTATTATGCAGGTATTATCGGCGTATAGATAAATCCTAGAATCAGATATGCAGCTCTTCATATTAAACACATACATACATACACATATCACGCCTTTTATCTCTTGCGGGTAACGCAGAAAGTAAACGGGCGTAAATCGAACATCAGTCTGAGGGTCATTCAGAAAAATTTAATATCGCTATAGTGACAGGTTCTCAGCCCATCGCCTAAAATTGCAGTTTATATTGTTTATATGTTGGCCAAATAATAAAGGGGTGGGTTCTTGAACTGATCCTTGAACATTCACAACATCCACTCTCCATTTCGTTCTGTTCCCTTGCTTACCATGTACTCGTAAGTAGATAACTCGAAGTATTTAAAAATTGGTATTCAATGGCGATTCAAAGAAGGAACGCGGCCAGCATAATGAGCGCGTTCGATCAGGGCGCACTATGCGCGGGACTTTATTCATGATATGATGAACTATATGAGGTTCATTTAGTTAGTACTTAGGTTAATTTTATTTATTAAGCTTAAATTCTGTAAATGAGTGGATTTCTCAAGCGGAAATTTTTCATGTCCTCGCTGAAAACGAGGTGACGCTTTGCAAATGTGACTATGATATATTTTTTTCTAAATATAAGACATTTGTTCCGATATGAAGCCATATAAATAATGTTCGGAAAGTTATTATTTTTTTAGATAAAAATTAGTAAGTGTCGAATTTCAATGTTCGGTGGCTTGTCCCCAATCCATTTTTTACCACATATTCATCTCTCAGGAAAATTGTGTCCAACATATTTAGGAATATTAATTTTGATTATGTTAAGGATAAGTGACCCTACGAGAAATTATTAAAAATTAAATTTTTAGATAAATAGTTTATGAACTGTGGCAAAACTAGATTTGTCCCAGCAAAAATAGCAATATCGGTGGCAATTTTGTTTCGACGCTTCCTGCTCATACTGTTGGGTATATCCAGGCCTAAAACCCCTCCCTTGCTAGGATCAGCCGAGCACTCATGCGCAGTGTGAACGGTTGTGCACTACATCCTTGCGTGTTCCCGCCAAAAATGAAAGTACATGATTTCAGTTTACTCGGAACAAAATTTTGCAATTTCGGTGCTCGGGATTAAAATGTTTCCTCAAGGTTTAAAAATATAACAGTAATGCATTCTAAATAGCCTTTAGGTACACTTTTGAGATATAAGTCGCAAACTAGAATAACCTTGATACTTTTGTATATTTTTTAAATAAATGACAAGTTTGCAATTTCGGTGGGCACATTTCGGTGGCTTTTATGGCTGCTAGAAGCCCACCGAAATTGCAAAGCTCCACCGAAATTGCTCAATTGATACAAATTACAAACATAATTAGAAATATCACGCTTACACTCCTTGCGGGGTATACAGATCGAAAAAGCCTGTAAAATGCGATCGCTTAAGGTCGTTTGTTTGACAAAAAAATTGCGGTTATTTCAAAAAACCAAAATCTGCGTCGTAAAAGAAGACTAAGGGATAAATTCATTAAGGGGAATGGACAACAGCGTTCCCTCTGAATGCAAAATTATGTGCTGCGCTCGCCTATCCTAGCTCGTGGCCCTCCAACCCGGCGATCCTCGTGGCCCTCCAGCCCGGCGCTCCGGCGAGGTCCTACTGCACGGCGATCCCTCATGGCTCTCCAGCCTGGCGCTCCCGCGAGGTCCTCCTGCCCGGCGATCCCTCGTGGCCCTCCAGCCCGGCGCTCCCGTGAGGTCCTCCTGTCTGGCGATGCCTCGTGGTCCATCAGCCCGGCGCTCCGTTACACCGGACACTGACTTTTAGAGAAAACTGCAACAAGCTAAAGGCAAAAGTCAGTGCCCGTAATAACCTTCTAAACAGACTCACCACCACCAAATGGGGTGCCTCCGCACATGTTCTCCGAACCAGCAGTTTGGCTTTGTCTTTTTCGGCTGGCGAGTACGCAAGCCCGGTATGGGCTCGTTCAGCCCATGCTAGCCAGGTAGATGTTGCCCTGAACGAATCCTGTCGGATAGTGACGGGCACACTAAAACCGACTCCACTTCCCCATTTGTACTCGTTAGCCGGAATTGCCCCACCTAGTGTCCGCCAATATGCTGCCTGTTGTACGGAAAGAGTGAAACAAAGTAAAGACAGTAGACACCCGTTGCACAACCATGTTCCACCACCATCGCGACTCAAGAGCCGAAAAGGTTTCTTGAGTGAACCGTACTCAGACATAGACGAGGCACAAAAAATAAGGCTGGAACAATGGATAAAAAAGTACCCTCCAGACGAGTCACAAATCCCGCCGGCTGAAAAACTCCCACCTGGTGGTGACCTTCCCTGGGCAGTCTGGAAGTCACTAAACCGACTCCGGGCTGGTGTTGGAAGGTGCAACGCTAACGGAGTAAAGTGGGGTATATCATTCGACGATAAGTGCGATTGTGGCGACGTCCAAACCATGGACCACCTTCTATGCTGCCCCAACTGTCCCTAGCCTTGCTCTTACCAGGACCTAAAACAGGCGAACCCAACAGCTGTCGCTGTGGCCAAACACTGGTCCAATCTCATTTAGTTACCATTTCAACTCGACGAAGAAGAAGAACTGCACGGCAATCCCTCGTGGCCCTCCAGCACGGCACTCCCGCGAGGTCCTACTGCACTGCGATCCCTCGTGGCCCTCCAGCCCGGCGATCCCTCGTGGCCCTCCGGCCCGGCGCCGTGATAGCCGAAGATGTGGCTACTATTTGTAGTCGCAGGTATCAGTTGATTTGTCGACCGGCAGGTGCTATCAGGTGTGGACGGCTGCCGCTAACAGAGGTCTACGGCTATCTTCTTCTATCAAACAAGGCATCTGAGGCACAATTGCAACTTCGGTGGCACAAACCCAATTTCGGTGGCATGAATTCAATTTCGGTGACAAGGCAATTTCGGTGACCCAAATAACTCACCAAATACTATTGTTACATATTTTCCTGTTAAAATATTATATTCAAAATGAGTATCTTTTGCTATACAGCTTCAAAAAACATCATAAAAGCAAAAAATTAAAAAATCCACCGAAATTGACAAAAATATGCAGTTGTTGAAAATGACTCAAATAGTGTCTTCGCCTTCGCCTTCAATGAATTTCTTGTAAGTTGATGTTTAAAAAATAATTACCTTCTTCGACTCAATTCTCCAATGCAGCCAGCCCTCTTTGTCGGGAAGATTAAGCTCGGATGCATTTGCGCCGCTGATATTGAAACAATTTTTGTTCTCCAATAAAGGGCTATTAGAGCAATTTATAAACGTTGCAGTCGTACCGTATCAATATATTTATGAAAATATCACTAAGAAAAAATATAAATACTCTCCCTAGAAATTGTGACAGGTATAACCGCATTTAAAAGAGTTAAAATAAAATATATCAACCTAAGTATCTAGACTAGCCAAGTATACGATACTATTATAAAAACGAAAGATATGTTGAGTTTTTCAGAAAGTACATTGAAGTCGGTTATTAAGAAAACATTATGTTAAAAAGCTAGAAGTTACATAAGTTAGATGATTAATGACAAATAGGCATGGAGCTCTGAAATTCCAGCGCAGCACGAAAAACACGCACTAATTTTAAAACCAAAATGAGGCATGCGTGGAGTTTGCAACTTACATCATTTTAAAGTTATATAATCTTATGTTATACACTCTTAACTAGTTCTTTATTTGACATTCAGAAAGTCTTTAATGTGAATCTACTTGGAAATAAAAGTTTTGAAATTTGTGGCAGTCGACGCTTATAAATCAGCCGTTTCGACTATGTCCACTTCAAACTGGAATAACTGTTTTAAAAATTGGTTCGATCGGATGCAAAAATGTAGGAAGTGCCAGGAAGAATACTTTGAAAACAATGAACAAAAAAAGTATTTGCTGTGTAATTTTTTCTATTCCCGACCCTTTTGGTGTGGCTCTCGTATAGTAGTGATACACAATCTGAAATCAACTTTGACTGGCTTGATGGCGTAGCGGATAGTACCCCTGCTTGCTACGCCGAGGGTCGTGTCGTGGGTGCGTTCTCACAAGACACTAATATTTGTTTTGAATTATTTGTGTTTAGTCTGGGTGTTTTCTATGTATAATAATTATGTATTTATTTACAAAATGAAAAGTATTTATATGTATTAATATAATCTATCAGTTCCCATAGTACAAGCTAACTAGCAAAACTAAGCAAAGTTTCGGGCTAGATGGCGCTGTGTAAAATGTATAGGATATTTATTAATTATTACTTACTAACTTCAAATATATGTCAAACGTAGTGTGACCTTTTCACGGCCGTTTACATTCAGCCTACCCCACAAGGCGTATAAGCGCGGCGTCATGTATGTACGAGTTAATAATAAAAACAAGTACCTTATAAACAATAAATATAAGTCAAAAATCCTTTCACGTAAGTAGGTACTTTCCTACGAGAAGCGCTGGCAGATATAATCATCTTTTTGTACCGTGTGGTGTCAGCTTAGAATAGCATCACTTCAATTTTACTCGCGGGAGTCGCAAAAAGCGAATAAGGATTAATTATCTAGGGAATGGGCTGCAACGTTCCCTGTGATTGCACATCTTGCACTGCGCTCGCCAATCCACCTGCCAAGCGTGGTGAGTATGGCTATACCCCCCAATAGTGGAGGGCCCATGTCCAGCAGTGGACTGTTGTGGCTGGTAATGTTGGTGTAAGTATGTATCTATATGTGTTCATGGCTACGTTCATGTCAGACCATGTATAGGAACTATACAGGGTTTAAGGGACAGTGCCCTCCGAATACTGATAAGGTGTATTCAGACAATGAAACTGAACAACTTCCCATAAAAAAAAGGAAATGTAAAAAAAATTACTTCCCATTGTAAAACCAGTCAGCTGATTGTGATTTCTAAGGGAGTTCGATTTTTTTGTCGTTTCCTGACATAATATGTTTGTAGAGGGAAAGTTGTTCAGTTTCATGATCTTTATATACCTTATCAGTATTCTGAATGCTGTCCCTTACACCCTGTATAATCCTTTAGGAAGCGAGGTGATATTGACAAAATAGAATGGGCAGGGCAGGTAGGTAGGGATATTATATGAGCTCGTCAGAAAAAGTTTATGGCCGGGTTATAGACTTGCGGAGCGTCGTAAAACAATAAAGGGTTTTCTATATGCTGTTTTACAGGCCTGCTATTAAGTATGGCCACTCTTGAAAGCCCGTTTTAACACATGTGAAATTCTTACTAAAAGGCATGTCAGACATAGAGGTATAACAAGCATATGACACTCGGGTCATTATAAGGATTCTTTCGATACAATTCCCATTCGAATCTGTTCAGTGGTTACCGAGTTTCAGTCCTTTAAAGAATCGCACATAAGTATATATACATACATACATGAACTCTAAAAACATTACACTCCCTTTTTTGTTGGACAGTCGTGTAAAAATATACCTTTTAGTCTTAGTATTTTAGCCATGCATTAGCATGATTTTGACAGCTATTTTCGAGATTTCACAGCTACTACCAACAGTTTGGAAAAGTAACAGTAAAATTGAGATCTTGTTGGCTGCGAAAATTTAAGATTCTTTGTCGTGTTACCATTAGGTACTTATAGTTCTTTCTGCTCTAAACTTAACGATTCAATAATATTTAACATTATACATTGCATGCACTCTGCACCCGTATCGACCATCTCATTTTGCAACTTGTATGCAAATCATACATCTTCATGCAAAGGAGCAAGCTGAAAATGTCTTCAATTCTTATACAATGCAGCAAGTAGCACCACGAGATA
Organism: Tuta absoluta; assembly: GCA_027580185.1. NCBI lineage: Eukaryota > Metazoa > Arthropoda > Insecta > Lepidoptera > Gelechiidae > Tuta > Tuta absoluta. Next base: position 7,498,968 of record JAQAHW010000004.1, read on the forward strand.
CATTCAATTTTGTTGAAAGGGATCTTTTTGACGAGTACAGACTCGTATTATGTATTTTACCAACTCGCTTCGTCAGTTTTATCGTAAAATGCTTTTTTCATTTGCTAAAACATGTTTTGCTGTCAAACACTCGTCTCACATTATCCTTTCGTAGAACACTCTCGTATAAAAAAAAATACTCTGTACGAATCAACACCAGAGTAGATGAAATCACGAGATCTCTAGACGTTTATTCATGATGCAGACGCATTTTAATGATGCTGTATGTAAGCTTATTGATTAACAAGGGTTGCAAAAAATTTCAGTTCGCGACACCACGAAAGTATTTTGACTCTAGTCAGTCATAATCATCATGTATGTAAGTCTTTATGTTTGTTCAATAAAAATTGAAAATACGTTGAGCGGATATAACCTTTAGAAGGCGCCCAGTGCAAAGTGATAAATTCAATGTCTTCTGAGAATAGTTGAACAGAAGGCAGCAGTATGGCAGTATGGCAAGGCTTAAGGCGCTCCTTCGGTGTTTAGGAACACCTGCACTACGTTATACATAATATATCAAGGCTCAAAACAACGTAATCGATAACATCCACAGATTGGCGAGCCATTTGTCGTTAAATCGAGCGTGATTTTACGCGCGATCCCGGACTTGGGCAATTGAATATATCAGGTTTACGACCGACATGACACTCACGGCCCAAATGAAATACCACGCCATCAAATTCCACCGAAAGGTTGAGGAGGGATATAATTTATTCAGAAAATGGTCTTGGCCGTGTGATGCCGGCTTAGAATAGCATTACCCCATTTTATTCCCACGGATGTCGTAAGAGACAAGTAAGGGACTCAAGGGTTAGAATTTTAGGCGACAGGATGACAACCGGTCATTATAGTGATACACGATTGTTCTAAAGCGGTCTCAAACATTTGTCAGACGTGGCAATAGCGACCGAATTTTCGCTCGTAAATGATCTGACTACCCCGCAATGGATAAAGGTATGATGTGTGCATGTATGTAGAAAATGTTTTTGGCTGCTCTACTTTAATGCTGTAGACCGCTGCTATAGAACAATACTAGATGTATTATTGATCGTATTTTAAAAGACATTACCCGTCATATTACAAAAAAAGTAGACATGGTTTAAGTTTTTTGACAGCTTCAAAGCGTAGAAAAATATTTTTAACACCGCCTAAAAGCGCGCCTAACTTTTTTATAACACGAAATACATACTGAAGTACTAAGCAGTAAGTAGGTACTTACCTTACTTTACTATTACCCAAGTACCAAGCACATTAGTTTCAGACTGAAACATAAAAACCTTGCTTGTTTGTTTCATAGAGCAAGAAATAAACAAAGCATACATCCAAGAAGTGATTGGTTCATTTGTCAAAGTCACCGACTGCGCGTTTGGAACTGAGGTTTAGTTAGACAAAGGGACAAAGGTTGATGGAAGACTCAGAGACCTGTGCAGACTTTACAAAGACGAAACCAAAGCTTTTTACAAATCAGTATTGTGCAGCAGCTAGCAAAGGATTATAAAAGGGTTGCGACGGAAAGATATACGTCCAGCAGTGAACTGCAATAGGTCAGCCTATTGCAGTATGACCTGGGATATACATTTTATCGCAATATTCATACTATGTACCTATTTTTAAAACGTACCATTATTATTGACTCTAGATTCTGTTTAAGCTATACCTGATGACCTAATCATTCTATACGGACACAGTGATATTCTTCAGCTTCGTGGCTTTGGTGACAGTTTGGCACATCAGTTTGTTTGGTAGAGGGAAGACTTTAAATAGACAAGCGCGCAAGTTAGTGAAGTTAAGGTGCTATTCCGAACCGAGCGGCCGACGGCCGACAGCATATACCGGCCGGCACTACTGGTTCGTATGAATTTGCATGGGATACTATCCGAACCGAGCGGCCGACGTCGTCGGCCGCTCGGTTCGGAATAGCACCTTTAAGGGACTATTTCGAAAGAGAGTCCATGAATGATGAACCTCTGCTACTTGTAACGCTTCCCATCGAACGCGTAGCTGCCGCGTTGGGAATACGTGTCAAAAGAGTTATCAGCATATCTAAAGAAAAATATGGAGCTTCTGGCAGTGAAGAAATGCCCTCGGCATTAAGTCCGCCCATGTAAATTAATCGCATAAAGTTAAATAAATAAATAAAATAAATAAAAATAAGAAAATAAATTAACTAAATGCAAAATAACTAAATACCCCGTCACTAGTGTTAATAACTTTGCTGCTGATGCAATTCTACAGCACGTGTATGATTAGTACCTGACGAGCACCAAACTTATGCGCTCCTTACGTGAAGCTAATTGCCACCATGAAGGTAGCAAGAATTATCTAGCACAAGTTTTAAACAAATTGGGGTTTGAAAAATCAATAAGAATTTTTGAACGTTTGAATATCTCTTCCGGCCCGGAAGTAATACCTTGTAAAAATTTGAACAATTCCATAAACGAAAATTATTTGTAAAATGGCATAGACTTTCCGTATAAAGAAACGTTATTTTGGATTAGCCCTGCGTCTTCTACATGACACTTGAGAATGACGTAAACTTCAGATTTAATACAAGTAACGGCTTGAAATACTGGCTACGTATATATGGCGCTCATGTACGCTATTTTCTTCAAGGGTTCTGAAGGTTACAATTGTCAAATTTAGCCTATTCAAACGGCGATACTTTAATTAAACAATTTGCCATAGTTTACGCTGTCCGGTGAGTTGCAGTTTGATAGCCTTCTTTCTCTTGCTACAACATATTAGCGCTATTTCGAGGCGAATAACCTGAAAAATGTGCGATATGCAAAATTTAGCGCTATTTTAGATGGAAATAACCTGAAAAATGTGCGGTATACAAAACTTTGCGCTATTTCAGACGCGATAAACTTGAAAAATGTGCGGTATACAATCTTATTGCGAATAACCTGAAAAATGTGCGTTATACAAAACTTATTAACAAACTATTTTGTCACATTTTATCTTACTAATGCTTCGTTTGGAAAAAGTCACCCTTCGGCACTGCTAAACATAATGAGCAAAGTAGGTCTAAGCTAATGCAAACAGTAATTATATTTATGTTCCTATTAAGAATAGAAATCTTGCTCGGCACCGGCAGAAGTGGAAGTTGTCTCGAGCAGAAATAAATGGATGTCATTAAGCCGTATACCGACCTAGCTAAATGGTTGTAGGGTGTGCACTGCACTGTGCAGCGCACCTTTGTCCACATTCTAAAAATATGAGTCTTTTCCTTCAGAAAATAGGCGGGAAATTTTAGTTAAGCTGGTTACTCTCAGACAAATTTTCGTACAAAGCTAACGACAAACTTCAGTCCCATGTAGGTAAAAACTACCTAATACTGCTAATACGATATAAAGTCAATTTTAATACTTCCTACATAATATTTTCTTGATTACCTATGCAAAACCAAGTATAACTTACTCATCACAATTAAACAATATAACGGCTTTTTGAAGATGTAATCCTTTCTCGCTTATCAGTATACACACTTAGTTTAAAATCAAGTCGCTTGCTGTGTCCCCGTGTTTTCCCTATGTATGCGAAGGCGGTTCACCCACCGTAATGCATGCGTCTGTCAGACGTAGTAATATGTTATCTGTGGTCAGACGAAAGGTAACTGCGAATTCTGTTCTTAAGGCCGGTTTACATTGTCTTAGTGTTTAGTCGAGTGCTTTAGTACAAGTTGAAAGGCAAGTTCAATTCAAGTAGAAAAATGTACTAAAGCAAGTAGCGTTTACACGTTTCAACTAAAGTACTATCCTAAAGCACTCGACTAAACACTAAGACAATGTAAACCGGGCTTTAGTCCTACTCATGGTCCTAGCTATCGTGCGTCATGATGTGTTTCGGATGCGTCTGTCAAGTCCTTTGAAAAGAAATTGCGAATTCCGTTCATATTGGCATACAAATACGGCGACGGTGCGTAACAGATGCGTCAAACGACTTGACCGACGCATCCGTAACGCACCATCTCGTACCGTAGCCGTATTTGTAAGCGAATAAGATCGGAAATTGCAATTTCCTTTCGCCTGACAGCCGTATGAGTAACGGTGCATTTAAAAAAGTAGCGACTGACTACAAGTGGAAGAACCGCAACAACGTAATGAATTTTGATGCGGTTTCCCACTGGTTTCCTATATAAAAGCCGCATGATTATCATGTCTCTAAACGTCATCGTACCTTCGCTTTCTTGCTTCGTTGTGTGTGGACGTCTTTTGGGCTATTTGAACAATTGTTTTTTTTTATTATTTAATGTGGTTAGGTCACCGTTTACTCTATGTCAGTACTTGTGAACTATGCAAATAGTCCTGAAAAATTTGCTGTTGGCAGTTACGTCATTATGCGTAGGAACCATCGATGTAAACTGATTGCACGCATGATGTTTATTTAATATACTAGCACTAGTTTGTTATAAAATACAGATTTAAATTTTGTACAATTTATTCAAGTTCATTTATAGTATAGTACTTAAATATTCATAGTAAAATAATAGTATGTCGGCTCTAGGTACAGGAATTCTAATTTAGTTTAGGAAATGGTCAAACCACATAACTATTGTATGTATATGTAAAAAGAAAACTAAATTAATATTATTTCTAAACAAATAATTTACACCAATTACACCATACATAAATAGAATAGTATATTAGTCACATAATTAGATAGATACTTATTTTTTTAAATCTTGGTTTTATGAGAGTAGGAACGCGATCCGGATTCATTTTGGTTTCAAATAATAAGAGAGATACACAGAGTTTTCCTTTGATCTTTGAAACACAGAGTATATTACAAAAGTATGGGGATTTTTGTTAACCTGCCTACATAATCTGCCAGTAGATATTTTCAATTAGCTAAAAGCAAAGGATTGCAGTGTAACAGAGAGGAATACACAAGTTGTAATCTATAAGTAGGGATGCACCGACTATGGCCGACTAGCCGACTACTGTCTTAGGACTACAAAAATGTATTAATCATTACCTTGGTGACGTTTGGGAGAAGAAAATTGCGTGAGTTCACGTTTTTTAAGCCTTGTCTACCAATTAAAATTTGTTTTATTACTAAGTACAGGAACCAAAGATGGCCCACTTAATTTCAAACCCTAAAAATTTAAATAAATAGATAATTTAGGAAACAAAACAAGTTGCAATTATAAAATTTGGTTTATTAATCAGCAAAAAAAAATAGTTTGACTCATATATGAGGAGGTACTATGGAGAAAAATTAAATTTTGAAAACCTTTGCAATGGGCCATCTTAGGCAATGGGTGTCCTAAAAAGGCCCAATACACAGCTATAAATATTTTTGATAATTTTCTGATTTATACGATGTTCTTTCCTACAACTCTTTTGATTTTGTGTTATCTTTTAGTCTCATATACTTGTTACAATAACTTGTCAAAAATATGGCGTATGGGCCATCATAAATCTATCAAAATTGAAATCTACTGTAAAACAAATAAATAATACTAAATGTATAAAAATCACGTAGTTTCATGAAACTAAAAATAGTCTCATAAAAAACGAAGTAATATTTTTTTATAAAAGAAAAAAATTTTCGATTATAAATTTTTGTGAGCCTCATTAGAGTATATGAAAAATATGTTCTATAAAATTTTACAAAAAGTAACTAAACTAGCTTCTTTGTTTTTATATTACTTAAACTCTTTATAAAATTAAATGCAAAATTCAACAGAATATTAGGAAATTAACTACGAGCACCATTGTTTTATTTATCGTAAAAACTACGAGCAGCGGGCCATCTTAGGTCACCATTGGGTGGGCCGTCATAGGCGAACTACCCTATAGCAGTAAAAGTCTTTATAACACAGCAAATACGCAATGAAACAGTGTAACTTACCCAGTAAGTCATGCGGAAATGTCCAAATAAAGACGTGAATCAATCAAACTGTAACAATCTGCGGTAATTTTATAGAAATATCCCATAATCCGCGCGGTAGTTTTAAAAAAAACGACCTTCCGTATGAATCTTTGTTGACAAGTGACAAATAACATCAAAATGGCGGTGAGTTCGTGTTCGGATACACTTGCCATTTTGTCTAGGGAGTTAAGACGTGCCCCCCGCGAAAATTCAAATAATTTCAAAAATAATAAGCCGGATTTTTTTTATGTGGGCCATCTTGGGAGCCGGGCCATCTTAGGTCACTGTACGTATAATAACTAATCGGTTATTCAGCCGTCTAGCCAACTATAAAAATGGCGGATTAATCGGCTTTTCCTACCTGTAAGCGACTAGCCGATGCATCTCTACTATTAAGTTAATTGCTGGATTATACGATATGACTGCCAGCCAACCAGTTCAAAGGTTGATGATTTAAGCTCATTGCTGGATGCTCACTAATCTCGCATTGCATAGGTATTCGCAGAAAGTGAATCGCTGCACTGTATCAGCCGGAAGTCCTCTGCATGGCAAGAGCTTCCGTCCCCCAATTATATTTGCCATTCAAATCACATGGAATGAAGTAAGTTAAATACCAAAATAGATTTTAAAACAAAAATTTGACCGTTTGAGAGTAATTAATTATACATTAGGGTTAGGTATTAATATATATATAAGATATTATTGTACTCGTAATTAATAAGATTGCATGTAATATAATTTGAGTCTTCCTCTCTCCCACTATTGTTGTGCCCAACAGGGTCCATGTTTTAAGTACCTTGTAATCTGTATTATTTTATCACCTAAATGTAACACATGGTATGCAATAAACTTTTGAGTACCTATTGAGTATTTAAGGGTTCGATTCCTAAATTACACCCGTGTTAGTAATCAGTTAAATTTTTCCCTCGATAGTGGTAAAAGTGAATAAGTAAGTAGTATTACTTGATTTCGTCGACTTGGTGTCCCACACGAAAAGAAGTAGAAGATGGCTGTAAAGATACACTTGCAAAATTGGCGGACATTGAGAGAGCCGCGATAGCCCAGATGGAAGAGGTGTTACCACTATTAATGGTAAAAGTCCCAGGTTCAAATCCTGCCCGCGCTTGAAAATTTTGCAAGCAACTTCTCCCTGCTGCGGGCTCCCCTATCCATCCGGAAGCAATTCCTACCTTCCTCCAGACAAAAAGAACATCCTCTACAAAGCCCATGAACGCCTGAAGTGCCTCACAAGCCACGTAGCCCTCACAGTACTCAGGAACTGCTTGTCTCTATCAAAAGTAATCTATGCAATCAGAACCTGCCCCACATAGTTGAACAGGTGACAGAGCTTGATGATGTCCTAAAGAACACCCTCGAGGACATTTATCTCCAACCTTGGCGAGTAGGAATGGCAGTACAGACTAGCCTACCCATCTGACACGGTGGCCTTGGGGTGCGACGCGTTCAGAACACAGGCCAGGCAGGTAAGAGACCAGATGGCCTCACGTTTGAATCAAGCCTGATTCTTGTGGGACTCCTGAGCGTGTTCGTTCGCTGCCGCTCACCTGCCCAAAATTACACACAGGGCCAGCTCGACAGCTGAGCACCTCGCTACCCTTAAGCTGATGAAGTACTTTGAACTTCAGCTGAACTACGACTTTATTTCTTTCGCTGTCGAGACCACAGACTTCTCTGGATCGTACCTGGCCCTACAAATATCCCTTGCAATACAGCGTGGTAACGCAGTGAGCGCCATGGGCACCTTCGGACCAGGTAACACTGTTCACACCAGTACTAAGTATACTCCATTCCAACTTGTTTTCGGACGATCTTGTAATGTACCTAGTAATCTTACTAAAACGTAATAGAACCATTAAACGACCCAGAAGCCGTGTGATGCCGGCTTAGAATAGCATCACCCTATTTCTTTCCCGTGGGAGTCGTAAGAGGCGACTAAGGGGCTTGAGGGTGTGTATTGCATTTAAGGCGATGAGTTGACAACCTATCACTATGGCGATACATAATTTTCCGAATAACTCTCAAATAATGTCAGACGTGGCGTAAATGTCAGTTTTTGCGGCCGTTTACGCTCTGCCAACCCCGCAAGGGATAATAGGCGTGATATATGTGTGTGTGTGTATACGACCCAGAAAATTATGCACTTGAACTTAAGTACCTATTGCAAACTGCTTCTAGAGATGCTTATAATAATTTGGTTGCGACTAAAGAACGTCGTCAGTTAGATTATGATAAATATATAAATTCAAAACGTTAAAAAGAATGATAAAATATTGGTAAAAACTGAAAATGTATCTAAATTAGAACCAGTTTACGAAGATCCAAATGTCAAAATAACAAAAAAGAAATAACATACATACATAAATTACGCCTATATCCCTTATGGGGTAGGCAGAGCGTTAACGGCCGTAAAACGGATATAAACACCACGTCTGACAAAAGTTTGAGGGTCAATCGGATAACTGTGTATCACTATAGTGACAGGTTGTTAGCCCATCGCCTAAAATTGCAATACACATCTAACCCTCGAGTCCCTTAGTCGCCTTTTACGACACCAAAAAAAGAAATAATAATACATAAAAATAGGACTTAGCCGTATTATTATTAAAATTTGTAGTACCTGCTTATAAAATTTTAAGATCCTAACACTAGAACATAATATATACTATAAATATAAAATATGTTTCCATTTTTTTTATTTCTGGCTAAGAATAGCATCATTCCATTTCTTTCCCGTGGGAGTCGTAAGAGGCGACTAAGGGACTCGAGGGTGTGTATTTCATTTTTAGGCGATGGGCTGACAACCTATCACTGCGATACACAATTTTCCAAATTACCCTCAAATATTTGTCAGACGTCGTGAAAATGGTCGTTTTTTGCGGCCGTTTACGCTCTGCCTACACCGCAAGGGATAATAGGCGTGATATGTGTGTATGTATGTTAAGTGGTATATGAATATGAAATGGTATATAGAATAAGTACATATTATATAACTCATACTGTTCATTTATAATGACAATGTATTTTATGTGTCTCGTCATTAATAAAGACACCGTCTTAGCATTCGGTTGTTTGATTTCTATCGTGCTCTACCCCTAGTTAATATTATCTCCTTATGATTTAATTTTATTTTTTAAGTTACTTTTAATTTTATTTATGCTTTGCTTTAATGTGTGTATGTAAGTCCTTCCTGCATTGTATAAAATTTTTATACTTTTGACTTATGCTCCTCGGGGAAAGTTGTTCAGTTTCATGAGCTGGTTCACACCTTAAATTTTTTGCAACAAATATTTTTACATCCTGTATACATATAAGTTCCCTCGCTCCCAACCCAATGCTTCTTGCAATTTCTCACACGTTCAAGTTAGATGGATTAAGAGCCATCACGATATTGAGCGCGGCGAGGCACATCCAGCTTCACTACTATTATTACGGTTTCTTCAATATCTTCAATAGTAGTTGCATAGATCCGTAAGTATATAAGTTATACTTAAATAATATTTTCTTGAATTAAGTATTTTATCAGGCATTTGATTTTTGTTTTCGAACACGCTTTTGAATTAGGACTAGTATTGGTAGCGGGAAGTAAGAAAAGAGCCTCAACTTTGAGGAAGGAGGAATGAAAAATTGCATGAAGGTACTTCTTGACATACTGATCACAACTGGCGTTGGTGCCAAGTGATGTGCCCGCTTAGCACCACTTTGATCAGTAGATCAAGAAGTACAGTTTGCTCGCAATTTCAATTCCATCCTGAAATATGCGCCACCTTGTCGTACTCACCGTAGTACTGGCGTGTGCGACAAGGAGGCTCAATACACCTTCATGCCGATTTTCAGCTTTCTAGCTCAATGTACCGGGTTAAGGTCGCTAACCTTCCCGCTATTTACGGAGATAAGGCGGATGAGAGCAAGTACTTAGTTAGGTAGGTACCTGTCATGATTTCCTGGTACATAAATATTTCAACATTTCATCTTCCTTAAACTCTTTCAATCACTATTGTTATACACTCAAAAAGTTCAACTGATACATACAAAGAATTACGCGCATTTTATAGTCTCTGCGTAAAGATTAATTGCGAAATATTAAATTCTTGTAGATAGGACAATCTTTGCTGTCGAATTCGTACGATTCACTATAAGTTTAGATTTGGGCAACCAACAAACAAGCCCGTACATGTGTTTTTCCATTCTGTTGAAATAGAATAAGGTTTCAGCTGGTTTCCGTAATAACAGGAGCTCGCTATCGATAACCTATTGTTAGCCAGACTCAACACGAGCTAACTGATTTTTAAACGACGACATCGTTCCTTTTATCGGCCATTTTGGCATGGCAGACGCAGCTGGGCGGAACCACGAGTGTATTGAACGGACTATAGTTTTTACTCCGTAGGTATAAATATTTGTCAAGGTGCATTTGGTGCAGTTTCTGGGCCTTTTCATTTCAGAAAAAAACGTGTTTTACTAAATTGTGATGCACATGAAAATTTCGAATCCTTTAGTCGCTTCATAAGACACCCGCGGGAAGGAAATACGGTGATGCTATTCTAAACCGATATCACCCGTCTGTCTGAAATATTATTAAGTTTCCGGTCCGCGTTTATGGCTGCAATAAAATTCACATACCTACGCTATAAAAATTATTAAAACTACATGCGGATCAAAAATCAACTCATCAAACATCAGGATGAACCAGACTGCAAAGAATTTAGAAAATTTATTAATTACCTATTCAACGATATCCGTTCTTTTTGTCCGTATTTATGCTTCCCCTCATTTATTTGGATAATAATGTATGTAAATTGGTTTAGCTTTTGATCTTTTTTACATATAATTGTATCCAACGATTTCCTTCGGTTAGTGATACCTAGTGGTTGCTGCAAGGCCAGCAGTAAACAAAAAAGATTTCACAAAAATAAATAACACATATTTTAAATATTTTCTATTTTGTTTTTAGATATTTGAAACTATTACCACCTGTAAAATCACGTAGCAAGTAAAGCTAATTGAGTTTTAATTGTTTAATGACTTGTTGACGCTTCGCAGCACCGATACATAAAAAGTTTTTTTTTTAATGTTGTGTCACTAATATGTTTTTTCAAATATCAGAAACTGATTCTTAAACCCAAAACACATATGAAATTGAAGGGATCAGAACTAATATAAAAATTATTTCGTCAAAAAAATAATTTTAATAACACAGCATAGCTATGTTTTTAAGATTCTTCGTGATTACACAGCTGGTGCCATTGAAGAAGGTATTCTTATTGATGAGCAGAGTCATTAATTTGAGTTAAAATACCCGCCCCGTGCCGGTAACAAACTTGTTAGGCTTAAAAATGTTTTGCTTTCCGCCACACAAACGTTTTACGATAAGAAATAGAATACTGTAGAGTGGTTTCTTGCACTTTGCTTTAAACTAGAGAATCCAATACGTGCATCGATACAATCTAACTTTAACTTTGCAAAATTGCAGTCAGAGATACTTTTCACTGCCACTTTCAAATGTTTTATTTTATTTTGTTTGAGCTGTAACGGGAAAAAGAAATGTTCATCTTACTTCTTGTAGAAAAAGTACCCTTACGGCACGCATCGTCAATAAAGTTATTTTCCCGAAGAACCTCAAAAAATATTTTTTATCGTTCCAGCCATCCAGCCTTGGAACTTACCTATACACAGGTTTCTACCAGGCTGTGTGTGTGTTGGCTGAAAAAATCGAAACAACATTAACGGGCCTACTTCCATGAAGTGAGGTGAAAACGAGTTACGAGAATGCATTTTATACATATTCTAAGGAACATCACTGTCAACAAAATTTTGTTTTTTATTCTTCAAGATATGAGGAATAAGCCAGGGCAGCGCAAAATCTCATTTTATATTTAATAACGGAGAAATTAAAATTTAAAGTTACCTCTATTTTTCAGTGATGAAGCGTGGCGTAAGAGATTTCTTCCGCCAGTGCTGATCGAACTGTATTGATCTTAGTATGATTATTAATGGCAATTTCACGTTGAACCCGCCCGGGCGGCTATTTTTTGACAAAACAACTTAGTTATTAAGAAATTTAGCAAAACACTTACTGTTTCCGGCTGCTTTCCTTGGGAGTAAAAGGTTTTTGTTTTGATGTGTTTCCTCTGCTGTCAAAACTGACGTGGAATTGATCATAGATAAACGGAATATGATGCAGACGCGACACACTGAACATTTGTTCGATATTTTGACTGTGAAAAATTATTGTAGCTAGAATTTTGCCGTAAAATATATCAACTATCTACAACAACGGCATTCTATCCGCTATGGATAATTTTGCCAATATCAATACTACGTTGATTGGTACATCGAACGAAACGCAAAATATGAACCGATTAGACGTAGGTATTAAAAATATTTTTACGATCAAATAATAGGATGACGTGGTTGTTAGTGCAGATTAGTATGAAGTAGTAAGGTTCGATTTATATGCAACACTAGACGGCGACACGGCGGCACAAAAGCAGTTTTTTAACCGCGGCGGAAATTTTTAAATGTATATATGGAGCGCTGCGCATACGGTCACCACCAACCACAGTTTTAGGACAAATTATAAGAAAGCAAGTATTAGTACATTGTTGTCGAGGTATGGAAAATAAGACTTTGCTGGACGAGTATAGTTTCTTCTTCAATCATACAAGTCAAGCAAAGTAATTTTCCCCGAGGCTTACATAGTGCTTTTCTCAAAAAAAGGCTAGGAAATGAAAGATTGTACTTCTTATAAAAGTTAGCTAGCGACCACAACACAACGAAACAAATAAAAATTTACAATTTTCCCACCAATTGTAATTTTTTAAAATAATTTCGCCTGTAAGGCACAGTATTACGTAATATTCTGCCATACTAAATGTTTAGTTCATTCTTTTCTTTTTTAATTCTGGACAGGCAAGGGTCTTCACATCATACAGCCTCGTCTTTAGTTACCTGTTTCATACAAAATTACGTTCCGTTTCTATGAGAGTCATCGAGATAATTTTGAAATCAAATTATGTGGGTTTAGCGTATAACGAATTTATCTTAATGGACACCAGCAAAGGATTTCCATACAACTTTGCTGGCGTGATCTGAGACGTGACAAACAATGTGAAACTTCGCGGTTTCTTTTTTTGAAAGAAATGAACACATTTCCTAGCATGTTTGAGAAAAATAATTATGTACATGTACTTACGTACATACATACATACACATATCACGCCCATATCTCTTGAAACTTGCGTACCTAGTATACAAAAGTATTATTTATGTAGTAAAAGATTTTTGTCAGATTTCAGTTCAAGAGTGGGATAAATTGATTCGGAAGGTTTTTAGTATTATGGGGTAGAAAGGTTCTAGAGTGGCACTGGGTCAAGATGTTCATGCTAGGGTAACACTGGGTTGAAAGGTTCTAGACTTATACCTAGCTGGAAAGTCCTAGAGTGTCACCGAACAAAATGCCAATACTTATGTTAAAATTAATTTCCAGGTAGGTACTTATCATTTCGGGAAGGTCGAGGGTATCATTATATTAAAGGTTGTGGTCACCCTGGTTCGTTGGTAACACCGAAATATACCAAACATTGTATAGGGCTATAAATCCCTTTTCTAAAAATACCAATTTCAAGACCAAAAATTACAGGATTATCCAGATAGGAATGGATTAAAAACCTTAGTCAAACAAACAATTAGAAGCACCTTCGATTTTAATTTTTTAAGTTACTTTAATAGATACCACCAAAATGTATGATAATTTTTAACCATGAAGCAATTCAACTGGTGTCGGTGATTAAAGGAAAAAGATTGTAAAAGGTGTTCGAAGGTTTGAAATTTTTAAGGCATGCGGCTCTGTGTATGTCTAATGGTCAACAAATATTGTTCAAAAACTAATGAACGGTGCGAGAATGCGACCGCTATATATTATCATATCATAATATCATACTCGAATATATAATGGCCGTCGCTAATTGTTTTTTGCTATTTATATTTTGAACTTTCATCTATGTATACTGATTTATGCAATAAACGTTTAAAATTGAAATTGAAATTTAACAGTATTAGTTGCGCTTAAGGCGCACGCAATGACGAAAATGACAAAGAAATATCCAAAAAAAGTTTCTTAATGTCGAAGTTCGCAAAAAAATGTACAATACTAGGATGGACAAAAACGAAACAAAAATATGTTCGCGCAAAGTGCGTAACATGATACTGGCCACTTGCATTTTTAAACCTGAACTAATAAGTTGGCTTTATTTAATTTAAATGACTTTGCTTCTTCTGTAATAACGTTAAACTAAAAAGTTGTAAATATGATTTGAGATGTTATGAAGATAAGTGTTTTGTGAACTGATTAAGCCCTTATTTTTAGATGAATTCTTTTCATGTACTGAAAGTGGAAGAATAACAAACAAACAGACAGTACAGTTTATAGAGTTCATAATTAATATGGATACTATGCGTTCAGCTAAGTCTTGAATGGTTCAGCTTATTCCAAAATATGGTCCTTATGATATAATGTAGGTTAATATTCCTTCCAAGTTATAATATCAACTTTGTGAGTAGTCCACCGAGAATCGAACCCGGAACCTTAGCGCCGCAGGCAGTCGCACTACCATTGGTCGTCAAGTATTGTATCAGTACCAGTTAGACTAACATTATATGAAATGGTGACACCTCTATAATATACTCTTTGACATGACTTCCGAATTTCATTTGAATTTCGTTCCTTCCGTCGAAGTACAAGCCTTAATCCACATGCTATGTGACGCGTAACAAAATCTCTGTTAAGTCATGACGTGACGCTGTGACACCGCAGTGATACGACATCCTCGGGAACGTGAACTCGCACTGTAATCTATTAAAGTCACTGTAACCCACACAACTGACACAACATAGGTACTCTTCTAAAAATCGGTCATGAGTGAACATGTTTTAGATTACAAGGGTTATATGTGGATTAAATTCTTATTTATTTTGGTGTAGATCTTTGAGCCCAATTTCATTTCAATCTCTCTTTTCGTGTGGGACACCGAGTAGACCAACGACCCGATGAATTTCAATGGCAGAACCACATTCACCACAGAACTACCATACCTCTGAGCCATTGGGCCCTATCTCCTACCAATTATTAGTTAGGGGTAGGTTTGGTGTAGGTTTGTTCTTCTGTAGATTATGTGTGGATATGTAGGTAAGTTATTTGTAAGTACAAAATTTTTATAGGGTGAAATTTTACTAGTGACTGATAGCGAAAACTTAGGACGGGCTTGTAATGAGAAACAACTTTCCCCAAGGAACATAGGTCGAAATACGATAAAATATTTTGACCTCCCATACAAAATGTACCAGGCGGCCAGGTCAATTTGTAAGGCAGGTAAATTTTTCTTTTATATTTCGACTTATGTTCCTTATCACTGTCTTGAGTTTTTGGCATCGGTCACTAGTAAAATTTCACCCTATATAAGGTACTATTTGGTAAATTCAGTGCAAGTATTTTTAGAGTCAGTTCTACTACTCGTAGTACTGAACAACTTTAGCCTAGGAACATACATACAAATATGAAAAAAAAATTGACCAAAAATTATTGAACAATGTTCCACATCGTATGGGAGGTACAAATGTTTTTTCATATTACGACCTATGTTCCTTGACGAAAGTGGTTCAGTAGAACTCCCCCTAAAAATGTTTGCACTGAATGAAATAGGGCATGGCCACAATATAAAACTGGACAATAAGAAGAAAGAAACATTATTCACAGAAATTTCAAGATGATCTCGTAAAACTCGATCAACCGCAATGTTTGACTTTCAAAGTTCCAAATTGTCCATAGAATTTCAAGGGCAAAAGTGTACCAGTTCAGTGAATATTGCTGAGTCCACGAAAATGATGATAACTTTATCCATTTAATCTTAGGCATTACAATCTTATAGAAATTCCACGTTCTATAGAATTGTTGCTGTTACGGGGAGAAATTATAATTTTACAATGTACTCCATAAGGCAAATAGTATACGGCAACTGCATTTTTTCTGTATAATTTTTGCTTGTTATCAAAACTAAAATAAAACGTGTTATAATACACAATTTTTTATTCTTGTTTAATAGTTATTTAATACATTTTTTCAAGTTTTGAAAGCAATGAAAAAAATTGTGTAAAGATGACATTGACGAATACTGGGACACTGCGGACCAGTTTTGTATGGGACGACTTGCCTCCTAACTCGTCGAACGAGTTTACCTTATTCGATTACCATTTTGTTAATTTTTGTACATTAATTTGAGTATGTCTACGTATAGTAGGTACACTTACATACATGGACTGTGAAATTAATGTGTGCTGTGTTTTAAGTAACTCGCTTTAAAACTGCATCGCAGTGCTTTCACATTTTTTAGAATGTACCAATTTTTTTTTATATCAGTGTAACTTTATACAACTGGGGCAAATACTCAAAGCTTATTTCAGATTGCGCCAGTCGCGACTGTGCCTAAACGCACCAACAACAAGTCGATCTGCTGTTGACAGATTTTCAATCTACACTAATATTATAAAGAGGAAAGATTTGATTGTTTGTTTGTTTGTTTGTTTGTTTGCATCGAATAGGCTCCGAAACTACTGGCCCGATTTTAAAAATTCTTTCACCATTAGAATCCTACATTATTCCTGATGAACATAGGCTATATTTTATACGAGAAAAAAATAGGGATCCGCGTGAAAATTTCGATAATGTAACCCAACGTGTGAAAAATTTACCAAAAAAATATCTTATATCGCGTACGCTGTGGAAATTATTGACAATAGAGCAAAGTGATGTACTACAGTTTTATAGAAGACATCAATATCTATAATAATGTCCGCGATACCATATGTCTAACTTTTACAGTTATGCCACAATAAGTACTTTTCCATTTAAAAATGTACTAACTACGCCACATTATTCGTACCAGTGTAATGATTACATTTAACCATTACTGTATTAAAGGGTGTCAGGGATAGCCCTCAGCATACTAATAGGGTACATGCAGACCATGAAACTGAACCACTTTCCCCTAGGAACATATTTCAGGAAACGTAAAAAATCTGACTTCCCAAAGTGAATGCAGTCAGCTGATTGTGATTTGTGGTCATTTTTTGGCGTTTCCTGCCATATGTTTCTAGGGGAAAGTTGTCCAGTTTTATGTTTCATGCACCCTATCAGTATTCGAAGGGCTGTCCGTTACTCGGTATAAAAAGACGACAAAAAACATTAAATAATGCATAAAAAAAATCTACATACATAAATCACGCCTATATCCTTCACGGGGTAGGCAGAGCGTTAACGGCCGTAAAACGGATATTAACACCACGTCTGACAAAAGCTTGAGGGTCAATCAGATAACTGTGTATCACTATAGTGACAGGTTGTCAGCCCATCGCCTAAATTGCAATACACATCCCTCGAGTCCCTTAGTCGGCTCTTACGACACCCATGGGTAAGAAATGGGCATCACACGGTAAAAAAATCAACACTAAAATAATACATACATATACATATCACGCCTATTATCCCTTGCGGGGTAGGCAGAGCGTAAACGGCCGCAAAAACGGACATTTACGCCACGGCTGACATATGTTTGAGGGTCATTCGGAAAATTGTGTATCGCCATGGTGACAGGTTGTCAGTCAGCCCATCGCCTGAAAGTGCAATACACACCCTCAAGTCCCTTAGTCGCCTCCTAAGATTCCCACGGGAAAGAAATCTGGTGATGCTATTCTAAGCCGGCATCACACTAAAATAATAATTATATAATCTACACTAATATTAGAAACAGGATTTTATTTATTGTTTATTTGAATTGAATAGGCTCAGAAACTACTGGACCGATTTAAAAAATTCTTTTACCGTTAATTGAAATTAAAATTCTTTATTCAATGTAGGATAGTATTATCACTTAATGACGTCATGAACCGTCATTATAAAAAAAGAAATTTGTGTCACACATTTTTTTTTTATTACAATTTTGTTATGACCTAATAGAAAACCGGCTCGGGCGGGATAAAAAATAAATAAAAATATAGGCACTGCCATGGGGCTGGCCAGGTTAATCACACGGCATGTAACTTTATGCCACCACCATCTGAAAACGATATTTGTTTCAAATTGAAGTCAAATTTTTAGAATCCTACATTATCCCTGATGAACATAGGCTATATTAAACGGTCTTATTCCTGGGGGAAAACTGTTAGCGGCGGGTGAAACCGCTGGGCGGGCTGCTAGTCACTAATAAAAGGCGGCACACACGGCGAGTGGCTACATTTAGTTCTCAATTTTTATCTTCATAAGGAGGCTCATACCATTTATCTAATATTCTTTAAGTAAATGTCGCTGAAGCAAACATTTTGGACCTAACGTCCTAACAGAAGCACAGAAGTTACTACTTACATAGATATTGATTGTTGTTTTAGTTTATTAATGACTACATTAATTACCTACCTACAAAACTTTGTATTTTTTGTGCATAGAGTGCCTTCGCTTGCGGGCGTTTTCTAAAATCTCGTAAAAATATTCATTTGTGTTTGTTGAAAATACCTTTAGAATTACATCCTGTGATAGAAAAGAAGACAAGATTTATTCCGCGGTCTTAAGAGAATCGACTACCGAGCTCTCGTCCATACAAAAAGAGAAAACGTTTTCCTACCCCTAAATGTAATCCGATCTCAATTATTTTTTAGAATGTTGTTGACACAGTAAAAAACTAGGTTTATAGTTTTTCTTTTTTTCGAATATTTCAATTGATTGAAAATTATAGGCGTCTAAAGTCACTTTTTTTATTACAAAATCTTCCTTGAAGTAAAACGTTTGTATTTAAAAAACAAAGTTGTTTTAAGAAAAAATAAAAAGCTATAAACCTAGAATATAATATGCTGAAACGATGGACACCAAAATCAAAACTATTGGTTGTGGTTTAGTATGTGGGAAACGTTTTCTACCGAGACGCAAATTTCACTTTAAAAATACATACAATCAGTCGCGAGCGGCAACGCTCTCTATCGCACTACTACGCGGGGGGGACTTGAGCGCGCGAGCGACAGTATGAGTTTTCTTAAATACCAATTTTTTTGAAATGGCGATGGTATACTTTTCTCTTAAGTTGTTATGAACTCTGTATCAGCACGGCAACGATTCCCCATAAACAAGCGTAATAAAATTACATTTAATGCTGTTTTATTTCATATTTTGTTCGAATAAGAAGAATAATACACCAAATCAATACTTTAACGGTCTAATTTAGAAAGCGGCTACGAATTCGTAAATCATGCACATGACTGATCGTATGGTTATCCAGCAATTTTAAAAGCGTCGTCTAGTCCACACCAGTTTATCTGTTAGTTCAAAATATTCTTGTTCATATCATGATAGTGTATATTATATTCTTTGTAAAAAGTGAATACCTAACCTACCTTGGCAGTCGAAGAGGAGCCAGAACAGAACCAGTGTAAAAGTTGGCACGTGCTGGAACTCGGGATGGAGTCACGTAATAGGTCCACATTCTTAAAGGAATACTCGCTTCTACGACCTGCGTTATAGCTATAGATTACAAGAGGAAAGTCGCGACGATTCTCAATTATGTTTTTTAGGTAAATTAAAAACTTTTTACACTAGTTCCAGTAAGTAATATATTTTTGAAATAAACTCAAGATAATAAAGCTAGAGTAAAAAGTTTTTAATATAGGTACCTAGATAATGGAGTCTCAACAAAAAATCACAACATACTTAATGTTCTTTTTTAATTGTGCATTTTTTGTACTTAGTTGGTACTTAGGTCTCCATTTTTCTGAGGTTTCAGCTCAAGAATCCGTCTGAATGTTTTCCATACCTATATCGCATTTTATACGCGTCAATCCAAGTGTAGCTTTTGTCTGCTGAAGTGACAATATTTGGTATTTGTAATAAATGCTCACATGGAAGAGAATCGGGCAGGCGGCCTCAAATCCTCCCAAAATTTACGTGTACCCGCAAAATGGCGACGGTATCAGAGACGACCTATTTTAAAAGACTCTGATTTGTACTTCTGTTTATTATTCGTATGGTACCACCAGCTTAGAATAGTTATAGTAGATAACATCACCCCACTACCCGTTTATGTCGTAAAAAGCCATTAATACATACATCGAGGGAATAGGCAATTAAATCTTTTCTTTATAAAATTTTTGGTTTTACTTATTTCTATTCCAAGATTTTTGCACAAAAATTCGTCAAAAAATTATGAAATAAGTTCCAGGAATGCCTCAAGATTGGAACACACACACACAAAAATACACACATCACGTCTTTATCCCTTGCTGAGTAGGGAATTTGTACATGGTCTTGATCACGACGCGGCAGACAAAATACTTATTCAACTTGGTTAAAACAAATGGATTTTAAGTATTAGACCGGGTCTATCGCGATAGTATTTAGGTAAATATTAGTAATTTACCTGTGTCCCGACGTTTCAACACAGTTTCATGTATTGTGGTCACAGTTTCATGTGTTGAAACGTCGGGACACAGGTAAATTACTAATATTTACCTAAATACTATCGCGATAGACCCGGTCTAATACTTAAAATGAGTGAAAGTGATCGCGAGTGCTTAAAAAGTTATAAAACAAATGGATGTCTAGTCAAGTATTTTGTAATCTATGTCGGTTCAACAGTGTTTATTCGTTTCTATCTAATATTGTGTGTTGTGTTCCCACATGTTTGAAGTTTCAGGCATACATACATTTTACACGAAGTAGACACTTAGGTACTGTCGAATTCATGTCCATATTGAAATATCAACAGGTTCTTTCTACTGCTTCGTAAATCTTATTCATTGTTCCTTTAAAACTGCAAGATGCAAAAGTATACGCGCTAGGTATTCTTATCGGAACAACCAAAGGCGCTAAGTAGGGTGAAACGACTGACCCTTTCATTGCCACCGCGTCAAAGCAAAGAATCCAACTAGATATTTTGCAAATTTCCGCAAGTTTTTGGAGGTTTTTAATACTTTTCAGGTTTAATATGCAAGAAGTAAAACTTTCAACACTAAATATTATTATTGTTAAAATCTTTTAAATTGTGTTAAAAAAAACTAAATAATTAAAGTGGTCACAATAAAACAATTTTAAACGGATTTAAGATGTTTTTGTTTTGGATCTTACAATTCCTACGTTCAAGCGGTTTTGGAGAAAATTTGTAATTGATGATCAAAACTAGGTTTTCTTGAGATAAGATTGAAACGCAATTCAAAAATTTTACTCGAAAATCAATCTTATACTATCTCTATATTTTTTATATATTGTTTAACAAACATTTGACCTGTATTATTAACGCCATTTTAGGCATTTGACGATATTCATGGCCTTAATGGAAAAGCTGGGACCGGACGGTATTTATTTACGTAGGTACAGCGTGGTAAATAAACGAATCTAGATCGAAAACTCGGACGCCGAAAATTTTACGATGGAACTTTGTTTGATCTAGAAAGGAGTGCTCTGGCGTGCGCCGGGAGAGGAAGCTTAAAGAAGGTCCCTATTTTTGGTTATTTATGTATTTGGAAAACAAGGAGTTGCACACAATGCTACACAATGAATATTAACTATGTTTGTCTCCTCAAGTCCAAACAAAAATCCATCTTAAAATAAAAATATAAATGAAATTACTTTATTCAATGTAGTATTACCACATAATGACGTCATGATCCGTCATTGTAAAAAAAGAAATTTGTATAAAACAATTTTCATTTTCTCTATAGCAATTTTGTATTGTCCATTAGGACTATACAAAAGTTTCTATTAAGAAAATGTCCTTAAAATTTCGCGTCCGCATTTTCCGTCTAGACCCTCAAATGAGCAATCATTTACCAACCTACTATCTACCTAGGTACACATTGTGTGCCGTCCCTTTCTCGACAACCAGCCATATAAGGTGTTTGGAAGCTCAGCGACAATATTTTCAGGACGTGTTCCAAAAGTGAAACTAAAAATCTTTTCTAAACAAGTTTTTATCAAATTGAAAAAAAAAATCAAAAACGATACTTTTGAACTGATAGCATTTTTTTTCAATTGTTGTTCAATTTCATGACTAGAAGACGTCGTGGAAACATTTTCACTGAGCTTTCCAAACACCCATGTACTATTAAATCTGCTCTGCTGTACATTTACTACAAGCACCTGAGTTCTTCGAACAAAGTATATAAGGGTGCTCCTTTTTTACATTGCTCTTACATCTCACAGTGTATAAACAGCGTGGAAGGACTTGGAACCATCTTCTAATGAAAATAATATCTGAAATACCCACTTCCCGTAGATATTCCGTGACTTAACAGTAGTCTAATGAAACATGCAATACGTTTTATAAATGCATACTTGCATCACCTATAGTCACACCTCTTTCCCGTAGGGGTAGGCAGAGACTACATACTTCAACTTGCTACGTACGACCCTTGCACACTTATTTTGCTTCGTCTATATATTACATTACCTACATTTCCTTAAACCCTATGTGATCTATATACCATCGCAGAAAACAAACTTGTTTAAACTTAGACCGCCGCGTTAATATCCGGGAATCATATTTCGCGCCAAGTTTCGGCCAACATCCGGCACCGTGTTGCCAGCCCGCTCCAAAATCAAATCCGGGAGGGATCTGCACGAAAATCTAATAATAACGTGTGAAGTTTTCGCTACAAAGTTGTGGGTGCTATTCGACAACCAAAAGAATAAATAAAATAACTTGACAAGGGCGACGCATATTATTATATGTTTCGGTCGTGAAGGCATTGAAAATATTTTGGACGCAAAGCGACGGTTACAAAGGTTTTTTGTCCTTAGCAACAATACATTATACCCTGAAATGATTCATTATAATATGACTGTCTTGTCTTTGATTTAGAGAATGTTTTAAACATAATAAGTATGTTTGTTTGCAGATATTTTCAATGCTAATATTTTCCCAAGTCACTCACGATATTTCATTTCATCATGGTTTCAAAAGACGAACAAAATGCGATGTTCCTCACTGTAATACTGGTTTTACATAATACCTTCTTAACTTTATAAGTAAAACTCTATTGATATTTAATAAGTTATTTACAAATATAGACATACGGGCATTATAAACTTTTATTTCATAATTTAGTTAAGTTTAACTATAAATTATGTGCTTTGTGTGTGGTATTGAATCAAGATTTATGAATATATTTTTTTTGCAATTTACCTGCAGTAATAAACTTCCATATCTACCTAAAGTCAGCAAAAATCATATAATGTAGAGCACACGCATACAGGGTGTAAGGGACGGTGTACCGAAAACTCTGCAGGCATGACCAGACCATGAAACTGAACAACTTTTACTATGGAGCCTATGTTGGGAAACGAAATTTTTTTTTCGAGTTTCCATAGAAAGTCAGTCAGCTGATCGGGAATTTTGTATGGGAGGTCGAAAATTTTTTCTCGTTTACCAACATAGCTTCCATAGAAAAAGTTGTTCAGTTTAATGGTCTGATCATGCCTGCAAAGTTTTCGGTACACCGTCCCTTACACCCCGTATAGTGTATTCTAGAGTCTGTGCGATAAGCGAATAGGTGTAGGCAAAAAGTGAACTAATCATTTTATAATTAGTTAGGTTGCTATGACATTTTCATACTGAGGCCCAGAGGCACCCCCAAATCTCACGCCGCCGGTTCTTTTTCCTCACAGACTATGTGGACCGATACTTTACGAATATGGACGAGAAGGGTGTTTTCCAGTTATTGAACTGATAATGATCTAGGTACACCTGGCCAAGCTACTACAATGTTTGTGATATATTCGTAAATTGAATTTTGACTTAAAACCACGAGTTCAATTAAAATATCAGTCAAATGCACCTACCTACAAGGTTTTCCATAGGTATGTCCTAATGTCCTATTGAGCCAATGACTTCTTCCTATTCGTGTGGGACATTGTGTCTTTAAACGACTGATAGACTAGAAATGTGTATACACATATTTTTTCGTTACGAAAATAAACTCCTTACCTTTACGCTCTCATCCTTCTTCATCATAAAGTATCATTTTTCTTAAGATTGGCATAAGAAGATTAGAAGCTTCTTATACTTAAAAATAGCTGTTGCGGCGTGACAAGTAAGATAAACCTTTAATTAATGACGTTCCTGGGCCCAGATCCTCCTACTGTGTTAGTTCTGCCATTGTGACTTTATATACTTCAAACTGAGCCAAAAGCATCCAACTGAAATACAACTGAGATGCTTTGACAGATAGCTGAATACGACCCCTGTTACTAAGCATCCTTTGTGGATAATGCAAGGATCTTAGTAAGTGGAGGGATGTCGACTCTGCACACCCCTTCTTACTATACGTAAAGCCGCATACATTTACCGCTGTCTGATTGCGGATTAGTATTGATTTTGGTGATGAAACATGTCCAACATTACGTTGCGTACCAAGTATTTGCTATAGGCTATCCTCCACAACCTTTCAACATTTTGAGAAGCCTTTTTTATTGATAAAAGGTATTTTATCAGTAAATAAGAGGCCCGTATTTTTAAGTTTTATTTAAGTTTTATTTAACTTCGCATTCTAGTCAAAGAAATAAAATTTTATAAAGTGACATATTCTAAAAGGTCGCAAGTCCAACAGTTAGGCTTCCGCAAACAAATTCATTTCCCACCCACTTAAAAAAATACGTTCGCCGTAACACGTTTCGTTGTACCTACACTACTTTCAATCTAAGTATTGTAAGTATCAAATGATTAACCGATTAACCTGACCAACCTACAATGTTTTCTATTAAATCAAAATTGTTGTTTGCAATTACAGGAAATTTGTTTAGTAATATAAGCCTTTAATTAAATGTTGTTATATAATAAATCTGTGGCGACCTCTGGGTGCTACTACAGGAAGCTCACTTAAAGTGGTTCGCAAGCAAACAAGACGCAACCGAAGTTCTAACATAACTGAAAGATGGCGCCACGTGACAGATTGGCAGAGAAACAATGAGCCTGAATCGTGGTATTGAAGTGTTTCACAGCGCAACGCACATAAACTTCTAAATTCTATCCAAGTGGACCAGTCGGTCTCCTGCCCACAACACCCGGCCAGGCAGGGTAGCTACCCTATTCCCACATGGAACCATCCATTCTGCATATTGGCATTACTCCTGTCAATTTAAATTCATGCTTAAACCGAAACGTAAAGTTGGCTGTTGATGTTATTAACAAAAGGCTATAAGACAATCTGTCTGTTTTGTTTTCTATGTTCGCGTTCATCCAGCCTCAGAAGACTTTCAAATTTTTACAAAATATTTTACAAATGGTTGCATAAAAAAATGAAAAGAAGTATGTAGGTATGATAGAATCAAGGAGTTAAATTATATGCAACCCCAACTTCTGAAATGATATTTTTATTTTAGTATCGCACGTAATATAAAATTAAGTCCATTACCGTGGGAAATCGGGAAGCATCGGGTGAAAACCTTTAATAAACTAGGTCGCATCGTAGAATTATAAGTATATCGGCATTGTGCTAATGTATACCAAGAGATGGACATGGCAAAATTAACTAATAGTGTTGTCCAACAAGCCTGTTTACCCGGAAGTGCCGGCGGCAAACCCATCGGGTAACCCGAGCCGGTAACGACACGTTGTAGATACTATCAACAACAGTTCGAATTACCCATCAAATCGATCAATTGATGCTGGTTACACAAAATAGAGCGCGCCACCGCCAATACTTACTTTGTGCTGGTTTTTCTAATAATTTAGGATTTGCCGTTTGGTGTGTGTTTCCCGATATTATAACGTCATTCAAACGCAAAATAAAAGAGCTCTATTTATCGGAACAATCTAGATGTATGTGTAAAAATTTAAATATATATTTATTTCTGTATGTGTTTTGTTTATAATTTATTATATGCAAGTCCATATCTGTATGTGTACACGGTTTTGTCATTCCCTAATATAGTATTTTCTAATTCCACTGTGCAGGTTGGCTGGAAGAGATCTCTTCATAGAGATAAGCTCACCTTTGTGACTACGTTTAATATTCAAATTTATTGTAATAATTTGGCACACAATAAAGAATATAATATTTTAACTTGGGACTTTTCAAGGCAAGAGTGAATAGGCATTATCAAGGCAAGCAAGGGTACTATCATCGTCTGCATCGTCACTTACCGTCAGGTGAGATAGCAGACAAATGCGGGACTATTTAATTTAAAATTACCCATTACTTTCCAGTGGGTATCGAAAGAGGCAACTCAGGGACTCGAGAGTTGCATGTGTATTGCAGTTCTACGCGATGAGCTGAAAAACTGTCACTATGGCGAATATGGCGATTGTTTAATTTAGCGTTGCTATGCTGGGGTAAGTTAGGTATTAATGACGGTCTATGAATGCGCCGCGATTTCGCACGCATCGCTCTGGGCATATGTTGTCCCTTTCTCGCTCGCGGGGCGAGGGTGGCGGCGTGCGCACGGGCCGCCTGGTAGACGCCAAGCGGTGATTTCTGCACCGCACTCAGTCACTCAAAACCGTTCGGACGAGAACGTATTGTGTTTTGTACGGATTTCCCGCCACGCGTTTTGTGATGCCGCGTGTAATGGACGATTCAATTTGAGATCGCGCGTGTTGATGCATCGTATTATTGCGGTTCTCCTGGGTTATACTAGAATACCAGGCTTAGTGATTGTTGGATGTCTCGACGTCTTCCACGTGAGCGTCGCGTTGAATAGGCATCAAGTGGCCATATCGGCTCGCGTTTGTACGACCCAAATTCGGGTTGGGTCACGCGTAATGACTAATATCAAAGTGAAATACGAACAGAAGCTGTGAGTGGTTTGAAGTGAATAACGCGCCAAGGCTGTAGTGGAATGCTGGGTGTCGATATCTTTTCCACCCAGCCCTGTAAGTACCCACGGAATTCCCATTTGATCCATTCCCTGAACTTCCTTTCTCCGTTGGGTATTTTATGCATTTGGACCGGCACGTTGACTGTAAGTGTTAAACCTGGTTGTTTAGTATAAAACTGTTTATTCGTGTTAATGGTGTGTTCCCTTTAGTCATATTTGTTGTACCATATCATTGTGACTCCTTAGTACGAATTGCGGAATAGGTGGGGGATATAATTTGGAGGTACTTACTTATAATCTAGTGCTAAAACGTGTGACGTAACGCCAGATCGGCAGACGGTATTTACTACCGACTTGAGTTATGTAAAGGTCAGAACACATCATTTGCCAATTTCACTCAACTTAGTTAATTAAGTTAAATAGATTTAGGTTCACGTTTAATTCATAGTATGCGCTGCTATATTGTGCAGCGTATGCTATTTAGCGCTGCGTAACGCGGCCATTGTCTGCCTTCAGTTGAACTCCTGGTATTTTACTAGAAATTTACCTGTGTAAATCGCTTCCACTGCGGGAGTTTAGCTTGGAATTAGACAATTTTTGGTAGCAGAGCGTGGTTCAGAAAACCACTAGATTTAAGATTATTTTAGTATAAGATTTTTAATCTACCTACATAAAAAAAAAAATATATTTATTGTGATTGTAGTGTGTGCCCTGTGTAGAATATCCTATCGGTAGGATCAGGGCCAATCAATTAGTGAATTGCTTGTTATTATCGTTGTGTTTACCCTGTGCGGATATCCTAACGGTAGGATCAGGGCCGATTGTCTATTATTTTTTTTTATTGTAAGGTTCGGTGTTACTTTGAGTTGGTACCATGGCTCCCACAATTACACAGCTTCAGGCAAAAATTAGAACGCACCTAATTTGGTTCGCGACTAAGCAGGCGATGGTCGGTCGCGGGGACCGAGAGGACGCACTCATCGCTTGTGCGCAACGGATTGACGAACGGGTCGCGGAGGTGTTGGATTGCCTCACTGGATGCGAGGAGTTATTTGATGGGACGCCTGATGAGGAGGTCAAACTTACGGTCCGGACGAATGTGACCCAGTGCATGGAGATGGGGCAGGAGATCCAGCAGGCGGCTGCTGTGATCACCAGGCGTAGAGCTGGGGAGCCGGACCCACCCCATGGTCCGCGGGGACCGGGGGTGCAAGTGCCCCTGCCGGCTGTGGCGATTCCGGTCTTCCACGGGGACTACACGGATTGGACCCGATTCCAGGATCTGTTTGACAGTGTGATTCATAACCGCACTGACTTGCAGCCGGCATATAAAATGGCACAATTGATGGCCAAGCTGCAAGGTGAGCCCCATGAGCTGGTAAAGCATCTACCAGTCGATGATGCAAGTTACGAGACGGCTCGCGGTTTGCTGATCGAGAGATACAGCAACAAACGTCTCATGATTGACCAACTCCTGGAACAGTGGCTCACCGTGCCGACCATCACACGAGGGACGGACCTCAGGGCCAAGGTCCTCAACCCTGTCTGCGTTGCAGTGAACGCTCTTGAGAGACAGGGGATGCCGGTGTCAGGCTATGATTATATCCTGGTCCACACGTTGTTGCGCCGCCTGCCGAGCGACATGGCCGCTCGTTTTGAACAGTCACACGGAGGTAAGACATCTGATTACCTCCCGACCTTCGAGGAGCTCAAGTCCTTCCTCGAGGCCGAGTGCAGGCGGGTAGATGCCCAATTTGGAGAGTCGCCTCACGCGGAGTCTGCGGCCGCTCGCCGCCCGGAACGGCCGGGTGCACAGGCGCGAGACGGTAAGAGTAGGCCACCCAGGCGATACAATGTCGCTAATTTGGAATCGAGGTGTGCCTACTGCAGAGAGGCGGGGCATCAGGTGACTGCGTGTGAGGAGTTCGCTGCACAGCGGGTGCAGAAACGTCGTGGTGTGGTGCAGCAACGGCGTTGGTGCTTTAGGTGTATGGGGCCGCATCAGGTGCGAGAGTGCCCATCAAGCACCAACTGCAGGTACTGCCAGGGTGCCCACCATCAGCTCCTATGCATGAACCGCAGCGGAGATTACGGAGGCAGAGCTGACGCGGGTCAGCGGACGGAGTCTGCCCTACCTAGACGGGAGCAACGCTCCCCACCCCCTCCATGGAGGAGTCCTCTTCCACCAGGGTTTCAGGGACGAGGCCAGGGACATCAGCAGGTGATGCCCCCTTCACCACGCGCGAGACAGTCACCACCTCGGCAGCAGGTGCCGGAACAGGGTAGGTGGTCACAGGTCCAAGGTCAGGGGCACCCATCACAAGTACGTGATGCTACGGGCGGGTGCCAACACCAGGGCCAGTACATGCAGTACTCGGCGGGTCTGAACAACATGGTGAGTTCCCATGACCCACGCATGCCTCTCCCCTTGGCTGACCACCCGCGGCTACAGGCGCGTCCACGGTACGCGCGCCTGCCGCAGGGTTACTATAGGCTGCCAGCCATGGCGTACAGGACCAGAGGTCCCTATCAGCAGGAGTGGGACCCACTCGAAGGTGTACGGAGAGAGGGGACCCACCCGCAGGACGCGGACACTCCGCGCTTAGGTTCCTGCTAGGTAATCGCCGCCTACACGCCAGCTTCGGCCCCCCGGCCAATTACGGTATTGTTGCCTACGGCAATGATTTGGGTATGGGGATACGGTGGCCGCAGCATACAGGTAAGAGCCTTGTTAGATACAGGGGCTCAGGGTTGTATTGTGTCTAGTAAGCTGGTGAGTAGGCTACGCTTAAATATAAGGCCCACAACGGATGGGGCTGTAGGTATTGGAGGTGTAGATGTGCCTGACGTTCGGGGTCAGGTGAACTTCGAGTTCACATTAGGTAATACAGGTACAGGGGTCAGCTATCATGCCTCAGCAGTGGTGCTGGATGATGTGGTAGGGAAACTTCCTCAGGTTCGGTTACCGTCAACGGTACGAGGGTTAACCACAGGCTTAGAGCTAGCTGATCCTGAATTTGATACTCCTGGTACGGTGGACGTTCTCCTCGGGTCAGACGTCCTCGGGAGATTCTGGTGTGGCAGAAAACGGGTACTTCAGCAAACTGGTTTAGTGGCCGTTGATACCACAGGGGGGTATGTTATTTTTGGCCCAGTTTGGAGATCTCAGGACCTACCAGAGGGCGATACGGTGCTCTATGGTAGTGTGTTGTCGGAGGTGCTGCAGAGGTTTTGGGAGTCTGAGGAGCCACCCACAGCGGATAGACGGAAGCCAGAGGATGACGAGTGCGAGCTGTTCTATCAGTACAACACTGCACGAAGTTCGTCAGGTAGGTTTGTTACCAGGCTGCCATTTCTCCCAAACCGCCCCTCCTTAGGTAGTTCGCGACAGATCGCGGAACGGAGACTACTGGCTATGGAGAGAAAGATGAAGCGAGATGCAGCACTTCGGCAGAAGTATATCGAATTCATGAGGGAGTACCTAGAGTTAGGCCACATGTCGGTGTCCAGCATAGATTGGAGGTGTGTCGAGCATTACTATATACCACACCTGGCTGTTTTGAAGTCACCGGAGGCGAAGATACGGGTAGTGTTTGACGGTTCTGCTCCTACATCGAATGGTGTGTCTGTGAACCAGTGTCTGCACGCGGGTCCCAAGTTGAACCGGGACATTGTGGACATCCTCACAGATTTTCGGTTGCACCAAGTAGCGTTCGTCGCAGACGTCAAAATGATGTTTCGCCAAACAATTATACACCCGGATGACCGTCGGTACCAGCTGATTTTGTGGCGTGAGAGCCCTGACGAGCCGATGGTCACTTATGAGCTTAACACGGTAACGTATGGTCTGAAGCCAAGTCCGTTTTTGGCAGTACGCACGCTGCGAGAGTTGGCCGCACAGGAAAGGGTAAGATTCCCTCGAGCCGCAGCAGTACTGGATCGCGACGTCTACGTGGATGACATCTGCACGGGTGCAGATAGCGTGCAACAAGCACTGCTACTACGAGACGAGCTGATCGCGATCATGGAATCAGGAGGTTATGAGTTGCGGAAATGGCTGTCCAGCTGTCCAGAGCTCCTGGCCGGGTTGCCAGGTGAGTTCCAGCAGGACCCGCACCTTTTCGAGAACCCGGACAATCCAAATACGTTGAGCATCCTAGGGGTGCAATATAGGCCAACGCATGATGTCTTTACGTATCAGATCGAGCCAGACCTTTTGCAGAAGACTTGGACGAAGCGTTCGGTATTATCGACGATCGCCAGAACTTTCGATCCTAACGGGTGGATCGCACCGGTGACGTTCATGGCGAAGTGCTTCTTGCAAAGGTTGTGGATAGCAAACTTGGGTTGGGACGACCAGCTCTCCGGAGAGCTGTTGAATGATTGGACCAAGTTTGTGACCACCTTACCAGGGATCGTACGCATCGCCATACCTCGCAAGTTGCTCCCATCGGTGGGATGTAAGGCTACCCTACATGGGTTTTGTGATGCCTCGGAGCGAGGGTACGCGGCAGCTGTCTATTTGCGGACAGTCAGTTCAACGGGAACTGTAGACGTGCGTCTAGTTATGGCCAAGAGTAAGGTGGCTCCGGTTAGGACAAGATGGACCATTCCAAAGTTGGAATTGGCGGGAGCAGCGCTTCTCACGCGCTTGCTACATCATGTCGCTAGTAATCTACGCGGTACCATCACTTTGGATGAAACGGTGTACGCATGGACCGACAGTAGGATAGTTCTGTGCTGGTTACAGACGTCGGTACATACTCTTGAGGTTTTCGTGGCAAATCGGGTGTCACAGATTAAAGGATCGGAAACTCCGTTGGTATGGAGACACGTACCGGGAGAACAGAACCCAGCGGACTGCGCCTCACGGGGATGTAGGGCCCCTGATTTGGTAGGTCACTCACTGTGGTGGGGACCTCAGTGGCTGACTGAGTCACCTGAGAGATGGCCATACAATGAGTGCGGGTCGCCGCTTGGGCCACCTGATCGAGGTTTGCGAGTGAACGTAGGGCAGATCGTACCTAAGCCTAGTGCGGCTTTCTTGCTGGAACGATACAGCTCCCTCGACAAACTTCTAGGGGTGACAGGTTGGATCAAACGGTTCGTGAACAACTGTAGAAAACCTCAAGCAGAACGGAACTTGGCACCTGTCCTCTCGCCTGCGGAGCGGAATGCGGCTCTAAGTTTATTGGTTAGGGTCGTCCAGGCTGAACATTTTGAGGAAGAGGCCAGGCTGCTCAGGGATGGCCGTGGAAAGCTGAAGGGAGGTCTTGTGCGCCTCAACCCGTTCGTGGACGAGCATGGAATGCTCCGGGTTGGAGGTAGACTTCGGAACGCTAACCTGCCCTTTTCAGCACGGCATCCGCTGTTACTCCCAAAGAAGGGACCTTTGGTAGAACTTATAGTTAGGGATCGTCACCAGAAAAACTCGCATGCGGGCTGCAATGCACTTTTGGCTATTCTGCAGCGCGAGTTTTGGATCTTGTCTGGACGACGTACGGTACGGAGCATTGTGTTTCGGTGCTTGCCTTGCTATCGGTTGAAGGCAGCCACAATGCAACCTCAGATGGGAGACCTCCCACCGGACCGGGTGACGGAAGCCTGGACGTTTGCGGGTGTGGGAACGGACTTTGCGGGGCCTTTTATGGTAAAGGCATCACGCCTTCGCAACGCGAAGTCAATCAAGGCGTATTTGTGCGTGTTTGTGTGCCTAGCAACCAAGGCCGTCCACTTGGAACTCGTGGCCGACCTCACTACGGAGGCTTTCTTAGCAGCTTTAGATAGATTTGTGTCGCGAAGAGGGCGACCAGCGCTGATCAGGTCGGACTGTGGTACCAACTTTAAGGGCGCTGATCGATGTATGAAAGAAATTATAACGTTTTTATCGGAAAACGAGGAAGCTATCGGCACGAGCCTCTCCCGTCAGGGCATTAACTGGGTGTTCGATCCACCAGGATGCCCCCACTGGGGTGGTATATTTGAAGCGGTTGTAAAGTCCGCTAAGACGCATTTGATGCGCGTTATAGGTTTAACGATATTAACCTTTGAGGAGCTAGCGACCGTGTTTTGTAAAATTGAGGCCGTTCTCAATTCACGTCCTTTGTGTCCGCTTAGCTCAGATCCGAATGATCTGGAGGCCCTGACACCAGGGCATTTCTTAATTGGCCGACCACTTAACGCCTTGCCAGAGTACCCCTACACAGAGGTCAGTAGCAATCGTTTGACGCGTTATGAGTTGCTGCAGCAAATGTCTCAGAATTTTTGGAAGCGATGGTCGCTTGAGTATTTGCACATTCTGCAGCAACGCCTTAAGTGGACGGACAGAACTGAACCCCCTCGCATCGGAGATCTCGTTCTGGTTAAGGATGCCAACCTGCCGCCACTGCGATGGCGCAGAGGGCGCATTCTCAACTTGTTCCCAGGTAGTGATGGCACTCCTCGAGTCGCGACAGTTCAGGTAGGGGATTCAGTTCTTAAGCGAGCAATAGCAACGCTATCTCGTCTCCCCAGTAGTGAATAGGCCTAAGGGATTCGGCCTAGGGCGGGTGAATGTTTAATTTAGCGTTGCTATGCTGGGGTAAGTTAGGTATTAATGACGGTCTATGAATGCGCCGCGATTTCGCACGCATCGCTCTGGGCATATGTTGTCCCTTTCTCGCTCGCGGGGCGAGGGTGGCGGCGTGCGCACGGGCCGCCTGGTAGACGCCAAGCGGTGATTTCTGCACCGCACTCAGTCACTCAAAACCGTTCGGACGAGAACGTATTGTGTTTTGTACGGATTTCCCGCCACGCGTTTTGTGATGCCGCGTGTAATGGACGATTCAATTTGAGATCGCGCGTGTTGATGCATCGTATTATTGCGGTTCTCCTGGGTTATACTAGAATACCAGGCTTAGTGATTGTTGGATGTCTCGACGTCTTCCACGTGAGCGTCGCGTTGAATAGGCATCAAGTGGCCATATCGGCTCGCGTTTGTACGACCCAAATTCGGGTTGGGTCACGCGTAATGACTAATATCAAAGTGAAATACGAACAGAAGCTG
The DNA here is from genome assembly GCA_027580185.1 of Tuta absoluta. Lineage (NCBI taxonomy): Eukaryota > Metazoa > Arthropoda > Insecta > Lepidoptera > Gelechiidae > Tuta > Tuta absoluta. The sequence goes on from JAQAHW010000004.1 coordinate 7,532,795, forward strand.
TGAGTGGTTTGAAGTGAATAACGCGCCAAGGCTGTAGTGGAATGCTGGGTGTCGATATCTTTTCCACCCAGCCCTGTAAGTACCCACGGAATTCCCATTTGATCCATTCCCTGAACTTCCTTTCTCCGTTGGGTATTTTATGCATTTGGACCGGCACGTTGACTGTAAGTGTTAAACCTGGTTGTTTAGTATAAAACTGTTTATTCGTGTTAATGGTGTGTTCCCTTTAGTCATATTTGTTGTACCATATCATTGTGACTCCTTAGTACGAATTGCGGAATTCGTGGGGTGATATAATTTGGAGGTACTTACTTATAATCTAGTGCTAATACGTGTGACGTAACGCCAGATCGGCAGACGGTATTTACTACCGACTTGAGTTATGTAAAGGTCAGAACACATCATTTGCCAATTTCACTCAACTTAGTTAATTAAGTTAAATAGATTTAGGTTCACGTTTAATTCATAGTATGCGCTGCTATATTGTGCAGCGTATGCTATTTAGCGCTGCGTAACGCGGCCATTGTCTGCCTTCAGTTGAACTCCTGGTATTTTACTAGAAATTTACCTGTGTAAATCGCTTCCACTGCGGGAGTTTAGCTTGGAATTAGACAGCGATACACAATTTTCTGAATGACTTGTTTTTGTCAGACGTGGCGTTAATATCCCTTTTTTACAGTTATTGACGCTGTGCACACCTCGCAAGGGATATAGGCGTGATATATGCATATTATTTTAATTAACTGTATGAATAATGAATAAAAATCGATCCCATAAAAGGGACACTCAAGGGGCTGAGTGATAGAACAATGAGTTTCTTTTTACGTATACTCACGCGGTAGGATGCATGCTAATTATATGAGTATACGATATAAACCTAGATATTTTACATAGGTTACTGAATAACCGCCGGACCAGCCTTATATTAAGAACTTTCCAGAAAAGCTGACTCATCATTATTACCTATACAGGGTGTAAGGGACAGCCCTCCAAATACTGATAGAATGCATACAGACAGACCATGGAACTAAACACCATCACATTAATACATTTTGACTTCCCATAGTAAATGCAGTCAACTGATTATGATTTTATATAAGAGATCTTATTTTTTGACGTTCCCTGTCATATGTTTCTAGGGGAAACTAGTTTAGTTTTATAGGCAGTATTCGTAGGGCTGTTTTTTACACCCTGTATATGTGGATGTTCCTCCAACCTTCATATGTTGTCTTCATACTTCATTCATTAATCATTAGGTCCAGTTATATTAATGACCATAGCATAAATCATTCTCCTAAGTAACTAATGGTGGATGACAACTATTACTATTTGTAACGTAGGTACCTTCTTCTTCTTCTAAGCGTGTCGCGACGAATTTAATTTTAAATTAATTTAATTTACTTTTATAATTTATTTTTTAATGGAAATGTTTCGAGCTTAGTTCAAAATACGTGCCGAATTTGACCATGCATTAACATTTATGATATAAGGAAAATAGGTCTTAAATAAAGATGAAAAAGTCTGCAGTTAGTGTTAATTAAATTACATCAATCAGTAGAGTGAGTGGGACTTTCGTGAGCAACTGTCTAACTTTTTGTAGTGGGTCTCCGAAGTGTTTTCGTAAATAATTAATAAGTAGAGGAAGTTGCTCCAGTAAAACTAGTTTGAAGTCAGCAAACGACCTGACAAACACACCCGTTACGCACTGTAGCCGTGGGAATAACATCGGAATTTGTAATTTCCTTTCGTCTTACAGACGCATGCGATACGGGACGTTAAAAAACGCAGCGGCAGATGACATGTGACAGAACCGCCTAAAGGTGTTACAATTTAGAAATCGGCAACATTAGGTTTCGTGCAAAAGAATCGTAAATTAAGCACAAGATCGTATGTGAATTCGCGTCATCATTTTAATTCAGACTAGTAGGTATAGCTGTTCAATCATCAACCTATTTCTATTAGATTTTTCACCAATATTTCGCAATTTATTTTGTTTTGATTGCCATGTTTTTTTAATATGAAATAGGCCCGCATTTTTCTGCTATCTCACATGTGCAGCTTTTTTTTAACCAATATTTTTTTTTTTGCGCTAGGTTGTAAGTAATTAAAGTTTCCAGAGGACCGAGTTTCTTCGCCATCTTCATGAAGATCTTCAGGAACTACTGATAATTCGTTCAGTTTGTAAACTATCACTTACTTGCCGCGGCCGGTGCCGGCGGCGCCGACGACGCAGCCCGCGCTGATGGGTGATGACGATGTCCCTTTACCACCCACACAGGATAAGCGACCGTTTGACATTGTTATGTTTAGTGATGAACTTGGTAAAAATATGGGTTTACAACTTGGCCATTGCATGGGTCAGGCAGTAATTAATCATTGCATGCCTGGCGCCGATTATTCTACACTCATAAATACAGTGTTGGCATCACAATTTTCCAAAAAAACCATTGTTGTTATTTTAGTGGCAGAAGGGGAAATGCAACAAAGAAGGACTTAGCATTGTATTCAAACAAATTGTATTCACTTGTTAATGTTAAACAAGTCATTTTGTTTGCTTTTCCCTACAGCCAAAAATTTACTAACCTAGAAAATAATACTCGACATTGGTGTAACAAGTACTTAAACATACATTGACATGTCGCAACCCTGACAAATTTCATTTTATCGACACAAATATTTTTATTGGACAATATTTTTATGTAACGAAAGATAGATATTATCTATCTAAAGTTTATAAACGACAGATAGCAGAGTTACTATCTTATTTTTTTAATAATTCAGCCAATTTGTTGGCTAACCAGACAACTGCTTCTATTGAGCAGAATATACATACAAACCTTATAACGTTGGAATCGGTTCCAAGTTCTTTAAATTAATTTCTAAGACAACAGAGAGTAACTCTGGCAGAACGCCGTGTTTTAGTAACTTGAGTGATTCTATCTTGCCAAAACATAATATAAACAATAAAAATAATATTTAATTAAACAATAAAATCTAGTGTACGTAAAAATAAATATAGATTCTTTTAAGAAAAATTGTGACAGGCATAATTTTAGCACTAGAAATAAGGAGCAACTTGCTGTGCACATGAGCAGGCTTAGTAAAGTAAGCAAAACTTTTAAGGGCAATTGTATACGCTTTTATAACAAACTTCCTAAAGACATTCAAGACTTTCCCTTAAATAAATTTAAACCAGTAATTAAACAAAAATTGTACAAGAAAGGCTATTATGAAGTATCAGACTATATGCAAGATAAATTTCCATGGGTTTAATTCAAATGTATCAAGTAAATATACATGGTGTAAAAAAATTAGCTAAGAATATTTTAAGGGGTGAACCAGTACGTGAAACTGAACAACTTTCCCCAAGGAACATGGGTCGAAATATGAAAAAAAAATTGGCCCTCCCATACAAATTATCCCGCCCGGGTAACACACTAAGTATGGGAGGGTCAAATTATTTTTTCATATTTCGACCTACGTTCCTTGGGGAAAGTTGTTCAGTTTCACGTACTGGTTCACCCCTTAAAATATTCTTAGCTAATTTTTTTACACCTTATATAATTAGACGAGACAAGTAGAGAAGAGAAGTTTATCTACTGCAATTTTTTGTTATTATTTTAATATATATATATTTTTTTATGTAGCCATTTTTGGGCTATACATATATATTATTCGTTATTTCCAAAATTAGCTAGGGCAGCTTAGGGCCTAGAAAGATTGTTAATTTAGAGTAGAAGCACTTCTGGGCAGGTTTTTTGGGGGGTTTTTCCTGTTCAGGGGGTCCGGTTAATTTTACGCATGTAAATAGCACGCTTTGGAAATCTTGACTAAAATTTGAAACAAATGTCGTTTACAAATGGTGGTGGCGTAAAGTTACGTGCTGTGTAATTAACCTGGCCAGCCCCGAGGCAGTGCATTTATTTTTATTTTTATTTTTTATCCCACCCGAGCCGGTTTTCTATTAGGACAATACAAGATTGTTATAAAAAGAAGAAAATTGCGTTATGCAAATTTCTTTTTTTTACAATGACCGATCATGACGTCAATAAGTGATAATGCTATCCTACATTGAATAAAGTTATTTCATTTTCATTTTTCATTTACCTAAAACGTGACAAATATTTTTTCTTATCTCTGAATAAATTTATTTATTTTCTCTGTAAGTTATATATAGTTATATTTGTTCGGAAACAAAGAATTACCAAACGAAACATAAAAATAATCAGGACTAGCCTAATTGCAAAAATTATATTGTTTTAGTCAAAGATAATTTAAATAGAACTAGCGTTCTATGTTTTAGTGGTATAACAAACTGAAACGAATTTAAGGTACTCAAGAAACTGAACAACTTTCCCCATGGGCATCGTATACAAAATTGCCGATCAGCTGGTTAATTTTACTGCAGGAGATCCAATGTTTTCGGATTATTATACCATTTTTGTTACTCGTTGTATGTTTGTATATAAGTTGGGATATATATATATTTTAAAAACCATTAGTACCTATATTGTCATAGTGAACCATTCAATAAAAGCTGACTTATATCCCGAAGATGGATAAAGCTGCCGGAATAATTTGGAAATATATTAATAATATCATGAGCACATAGAACATTGTTTGTTTGTCCTCCTTTTATGTGAAAAGGGAGCGATGGATTGATGTGGCTTTTAGCAGGGATATTTGGATAGGCCCGGGGCTAGCTACTATGGACGTATCATGTAATCTATGAAGAGTAAATAACATGATCATTAATACTTGTATTTAAATTTCTATGGTGGCGGCGTAGCAACAGCAACTGTTGCTCTGCATTTGTAGCTTCATCAATCACATTCATATTTCAAGTATTTTTTAATACTCAGGAAACTTAAACGTACATTAAGAACATATCAAATGCGTGAGTCCAGCTGACCTTTATTGTATTCAAAAGTTGTGGAATGCTATTAGGCTGTTGATGTCCCGCTTTATGCAAATGTAAGCATACAAATTGCCTCCAAGTGCTTAGAGGAAATGGCAGCTATTTCCTCACCTTTATATCTCTGAGACAGTCGTTAAAATACACATAAAAGAAAAGTGCAAAAGAAATATTACTTTACCGAAAGAAAGAAGAAATCATGTGACCTGTGACCTCAGATTTGTTTGTTTTTTTTTTTGAAAACTTGCAAAATTTTCAAGCGCGGGCAGGATCTGTTTGGATGCTAAGGTACATTAACGCACACAGTTAGATAGGCTGGTCGGTGTTCGTAAGAACTTATTGTACCAAAAGTGAACTTAGTCGGTGGATAACCAAGTGCAAACAATTAGACACAGGATTTTATAAACAGTACCGAGGGTGCTCAAAACAGTCATTGTATACTTAACCGAAATCATTTTGGTTGAAACGGTGAAGGGTAAGACAACATACCGAAATATTGCGATATCATAACGTTCCAGTATCGAAATATCCTTCTATTGCATCGAATAGAGTACCGTTATTTTTAACGGAACCTAAACCGCTATCAAAGCGGGTTTCTAACTAAATCTTCTATGATTCCGCAACTTTGCTTGTAAGAGCGCAATGTATATTTTGATATCGAATAAATTTCAGTAGCGCTATTCTCTACTATAATAACCTTTTTCCGTCTACCTTTGAAACGTATAATGTTACCGATATTATACCGGTAGCTTAACCCCGTACCTTTACCGAAAACGATCCTGGGCATTATCTCAGTAAACGAATATTATCGTTGAAAAGTAATTACATGTATGTATGAAAAATATGTTATATTAAGTATTTCATAATTAATTAACTAATTTAGTAATATTTGACGTGTAAAATTATTTTATCAAGAAATAAATGAATGAATGAAATGATCCATATCTAAGTATATCGTATTTAGAGGCTTTAAAAATTGAATCAAAGTTTTAGTTTACTATAAATGAGTTAAAGAATGTATACGTCGCTGTAAAATGGCAAAATCAGGAATTCGATCGAAAATGTAGGAATTTGGCTAAAGGGTATGGCAAAATGGTGACTTTATTCTGTCATTGTCCTGAACAGATATATTTCCTATTTTGTCTATGTTTTTCTTAAGTTCATTGAAAATATGACAAAACGAGGTTCAAAAGGTACTTTTTTCCAATTAAAATGTCATCTTAACTATTTATGAGAATGACTTTAAAATAAAGAAGAATTTATAAAGGAAATAAATGGCTATAAAAATTAACAAGGAATAATGGTAAAAGTGAACTCAAAAGTAGTCATAACGATATTTGATTGGAAAAAAGTAATTATTGAACTTCGTTGTGCCATATCCCTAAACCAGTTTAGAAATTCGGTCAAAGTCCTAGAAATTTGTCCGAAATGGATTTGTTTAGTAAAACGGTAGTCGGAAGTCTACGATTTCGCCATATTTCGGCTTTGGCCAAATTCCTGGAACTTCGTCGGAATTTCTAATTCTGAAATATTACTGCGACATATACAAATCTCAAAACAGGCGGAAGATATAAATAGCGTACGTATGATTTAAACCGGCAGATGTTAATCTTAGATGTCACTCACTCGTTCCTGGTCAAATTGTTTACTTCGAACAAATGCAAAACAATGTGTGCCTACCTTTTGTGTTTGGTATTTATCTATCAACTGGTTAAAAAACGCTGTTCAACTGCAACGCTAGCTCGCTCAAACAACGCCATTGAACCTCGTACACCTAGTTGAGTCGTTGAATTTTGGCACATTTGAAACATTCAACACAGCAAGTTAACAAAAAACCGCATTTTAATTGAAACGTACTAACGTTTATCGGCCACCGCGGGGCTAGTCTGGTTTTGTTTACAAGATGGCGTCAGCCGCTCGAAATTACTGATCGTTTTTTGTTATTTTATGGTGAAATAATATTAGACGGTTGATTTCCGTAGAGTTTAACAATTAAATATGATGGAGGCACCTACAGACGACCCAAGTTAGGTGAAATTGAAGCAGCACTTTGTAGAAACACTGCGAAAATTTGAAATTATACATGATGGTAATTTTGTTGTAATTTCACTAAAATTGAGCCATTAAATGTTTCTACTATCCAAATGCTAAAAAACATAGTTTGTAACGTAATCATACTTCGCGTTATATCAATACAGTAACGCAGTACAATACTATAAGACAGTTGGGGAGATTGAGGTACATCTACATTTAGTATATATTGGTTTCTTTATTTTCATCCGACTATCTCAGAATGCGTGTTATGTTTTTCAAGAGTATGTACGTACTATCTGGCTTGCTGCGTCATATATATGGCTGGCTGCGTAATTTTTCTGTCTGTCTACATCGTCGTATTTCTGGCTGGCTGAGGCCTCACTCTGGTTTGCTACATCATCTCTCTGGCTGGCTGACTCGTTACTCAGGCTGTCTGCTTCATTTCTCTCGCTAGCTGAGGCGACCCTTTGGCTGTCTGAAACATCTCTCTGGCTAGTTGAGGCATCGCTCTGGCTGGCTGAGACATCACTCTGGCTGGCTGAGGCATCAATCTGGCTGGCTGCGCCAACTCTCAAGCTACCTGCGTCATCTGCCTGGCTGGCTGGTAGATGCCTGGCTGGCAGAAGACCCAGGTCTGGAGGCTGGGGTGTCATTTTCGCTGGCCGAGTCAACTTTCTAGCTAGCTGCATCATCTCTCTGACTGGCTGAGACGTGACTGAGGCTAGCTGCGTCATCTCTCTGGTTAGATAAGGCGTCACATTGGCTGGCTGCGTCATCTCTCTGGCAATCCAGACTAACACTGATGGTCACCCTTGAAAATTTAACGTTAATCAGTGGGCTAGGCGTCGTTAAGCTGTTGTCTTTAACCACTTAGCAGATGAATGTTTAGTGGTGTAGTTGAATGGCGTCGTTTGACTTACGAGCTAGTTGTGCAATTAAACAGCGTTTTTAACCAGTTGGCTGTGACATATCGAATACCATGCCATTGCTGAAATTAAAATAAAATTACAAATAAATCTTGGTATTGTTTTAATAAAACAGACAGGATAGAAAGAGAAACCCTTTATTAAATAAATTTTTCGAGTTTAGTTTAAGTTGTAAAACTAAAACATTTTGTTTCGGAATTCAGAAAGATGTTGATTTTTTACTTTGAATATCAAATTTTAAAACACTTACCGTGTTAGATATAAAATTTTTGAAAACTTACAAAATTTTTCAAGCGCGGGCAAGATTTGAACCTGCGACTTTCGCATTACTAGTGGCGACGCCTCTTCCATCTGGGCTACCGCAGCTCATTCCTTGCCCGCCAATTTTGCAAGTGTATTTTAATGCAGTTTTACGATACACTTAGTTACGTTATCAGCTGTGGTTATTAGTAGGTAGATGTATGGATTAAAAAAACAACCGTTTGTTTATGTAGCTTGCTTGCAAAAAAATATAGGTAGTCTGTGCGAAAAGAGAATAGGCGTGGGAAAAAGTGAACTTACAATTTTTTCATAGGTTGTTATGACATTTTTCATACTGAGGCACAGAGGTGACCCTCAATTTCTACGCCTATTGTCTTTCCGCACAGACTCTACGGGGATAATAAAATTATGAAGTAAGTAAGTAGTAGAGTATCGTCCCGGGAAGTCCTGGTCCCGAAAATCCCGGGATTTTTGGTGGATTTAAGAACCAGGACTACAAATCCTTGTCCCGGGACTTTCGAGAGTTTCGAAACTTTGATACAGGAATTATCATAAACAGCTTAGATTTTTAGATGGAAATAAGTAAGTCAATGTTTAAAGTAGGCTCATAGAGTAGGTAGTAGAAGATATTTGAAAAATAATTGTTTGTGGATAATACTTTAAATTGATAACGGAACACGTTTCAACAGTTTTTTATCTATTTGTCTGTGTTGTGAAAGTACCACGCAAAACCGACACTCGAGGGTTAGCGTACCTGACGACCACCAGCGGCTCTTCTAAACTATAAGAGATACGGAAATGACTTCATAGCAGAAGTTGTTCAGAATGATGGGTCACTTCTGCTGACATATTTACATTGACGACCTGAAGTACCTGATGTAGACCACCAGGACCCAAGCTTAACTGATGCAGACCACCATAGGACATACAGAAATAGCTCAATAGTAAAATTTGTTCAGCATGATGAGTCACTTCTGCTAGCATATCGGGGGTCTGCAGTACCAAATGTGGATCACCAGGTGCCCAGCTAAACTATAAACGATACGGAAATAGGCCTGTAGCAAAAGCTGTTCAGTATGGCGGGTCACTTTTGCTGGCACATAGACATTAAAGTAGTACAGTTGGAGCCGATTGAACTATACGAGATATGGGATGCTTATACTTAGGAATTGATATGCAGAATTCAGAGGACTTCGTTAATATATAGAAATGCCAAAGTGCTTTTTTACTATAGACCTACGATCTAATTGTCACTGGTTTAACAAATACTGCTTTACGTATTGTATCAAAATTTGTAAACGAAGGGAAAACACAATGACACGGCAATTTAGACGGTGGTCGTTACGCACAAAAGCCTCCTAATAGTAGCAGGCAGTATCAAAATTTTGGCACCAGTAGTGTTCATCAGGTCGTAGTCATCGAGTGTCTCACACAATAGAAGAAGAAAAACTCAGGTAATGTAGCTAGCTACCGGTGAAACGGCTACGTCATGACTCAGGCTAGACACGTCGTATCTCAGGCTGGCTGCGTCGTATTTCTTACTTGTATCTAAGGCTGGCTACGATGTACAATCGTACGTGATAAATGTTCTTAGTAATAAAGACAGTTAACAGACATGGGTTTGAAAATAATTATTAATGCCTAGTCCCGAAAATCCCGGGACAAAAAAAGAACCGGTTCTTCATTCCCCAGTAAGTAGTGAGAGGCTCGCACGCAATTCATGTCGGAATACAAACATCTGTGGAATCCGCACATATTAGATCGATCTCTCTCATTTAATATCAGCCTGCGTTATTCCTTCATTTATTATTAAGGAATTAATCTGACCGGTTTTATAATATCCATTATTCCTTATTATTTGTTGGCAAGCTGTGGGCTAGATATGCCTTCAGTTTAGACGCACGTCGAGACCTAAATAAATTTGATACCTAACAGAATTAGAACTAATTTTGGTACTTCAAATATTTGAAAGAACAATTTGGAATCGACTAAAGTATTAGGGGATGGTCTGTCTATGGTGAAACACAATTTTCTGAATGACCCTCAAATGTTTATCAGACATGGCGTAAATGTCCATTTTTATGACCGTGACTCTGCCTACCTCGCAATGGATGTAAGTGTGATATATGTATGTATGATTTCTAATCCTACAATTTCACAGTGAGAATGAGAAGTTAATTCACGTGTATAGGTATATCGGAGGTACCTTTGTTGAGACAAAAAGGTATGACCTACCCAGCCGGTTTAGGCAGAATATTTTTGGATACCTGACAGTATCCACCTGTGACCTAGGTTTAGCGAGCGACGTGACAAAAATTTACGTCGGAAAATATAAAAAATGGCTACGTGCAAGACAGACTCGCCCACCGATGGTTCCGCAACATACGCTTAAACTATAAACTTCAATTTTAACATTTTATACCTTTTTGTTCTTCATAAAAATATATATTTATTTTTAGAAATTTTTCTTGTCTTGCACTTCATACCGAAGTTACTTGCCACATTTCAAAGTTCTAGGTCAACTGGAAGGACCTATCCTATGTATTATGATTTCTTGAGAAAGTCAAAAACACGCGTTTTTAACAACATATTTTTTTACGTAGTATATATATTATATTGAGCTAGTGGCTTATTTTTTTACATCTACAAGCGGCTGTAAAACTGAGTAGGGAATATAGTTTTAATTTAACTCGATATATTCACGCGTTTCCAGATTAAGGGTCGAGACAGACGGACGCACGGATGGATAGACAGCAAATTGATTATAAAAGGCTTCCGTTTTTATCCTTTTGAGATGCGGAGCCCTAAAAATTTACAAATACAAATTTACACTCCAGGCTTGGGGAATGCTTCAAACAGATTAGTTAAGTAAGTAGGTAACAAATTGTTAATATCTGATGCTAAAGGTAGGTACATTGCCTGAATCATATTAAACTAAGCAATTGATAACTGCACCAGATAATTGCTCAATTCTGGTTCGCATATTTAAACAATTATATTTAATTATTGAAAAGATTTTTTTATATTTTCGTTACTGAATCCAACATATTGGACTCAATTAATATCTGCCCTCATCTTTTAGTGCGATCTCCCCTTGAAATCGAAGCTGAAATATAAGCATGTTGGAATTCTGCTTTGTTTCATCCCTAAATTCTCCCATTTTCTGAAGTGCACTTTTGTTATTTATTGCGTAGGATATGAATCCCATATATCAGATGATGGGCAAAGTTAACATAGGAGGGAAAATTTGTTTACTTTTTTCGTCGCTGCACTTCATCAAAGTGAAACCACGGTCGTCAAAAATATACAGTACTATTGGAAGCACTCAGTTTTCCCAATTGTCGTCCGTCGCTGCGTATTTTCAACGCACCGTAACGCACGCCCTGTCAGACGAAAGAAAATTTTCCGATCTTATTCTCTTACAAATACGGCTACGGTGCGTGAAGGTGCGTCACTGTTATAAGATCGTAATTTGAAATTGCATTTTGTCTGACAGACGCTGTTCGGTGCGTTAAAAATACGCAGCGACGGACATAAATTGCAATTTCCTTTCGTCTGACAGACGCAATGCGTAACGGTGCGTTAAAATAGCAGCGCAGTGACGGGTGACAGGTGGGAGAACCGCTTAGGGTAGAAAAACATTTTAAGTTAGAGGAGTAAGTTGATGTGCTGTTGATAGCACACATTTCAGCCTCGGTAGTGTTATTATTTATTCTATGCTTCAGCTATTAAATACAACAATGAGTTATCAACCTTCCCAAACAGGGACTGTTGCGTTACATTGATCAAGTAATAATCTCTTAGTTCATCGAGGTATCGTTTAGCTCGTTTTATAGCCAATTCTATTGTACGAGAAACGCGGTCATAAAAGCTACTGTTACGTTATGGCGCATTCTTTTGGTACATAAAGACAGCTATAGAAATACGAAAACGTCATACAGACGCGATGCAGCCTTTCTAGCAGCATTCTACGTGGCACTACAAAAAAGGTATCGCACATACGTAGATAGCGAAGTGGGTTTGAAAGGCTTTTTTGCTTCCCCTTGTAGTCGCCTCGGCCATCGTGTTGTTCCAATCAACGACAACATGACGGCTGAAGTGGCGCAGTGGTAGAATCACTGCCTGCGGCGCAAAGGTTCCAGGTTCGATTCTCGGTGGGGCACTAACAAAGTTGTAATTATCACTTTGTGAATTAAGCAAAATGGGTTTAAATACGAAATTATAAACATAAGGCTTTCGGTGACCCGAATTATGACGTATGGGAAAGCTGGGGGCTTCCAAAAATATCCAATTTCAACCGGGCGCTGCGACGAAAACAAATCTGTAAAAAGTATTTGAAGTTCGACCTCAGGGAAACCTATTGTCGCAAAGAAATCGGTCAAATGGGACAATTTACCTTGGATTTAACTCCAAAATAAGAAGAATATTGAAGACACGCTGGTCTCTGTCGACGATCCAAGCTGTCAAATCCTATTTTTTTTTCTTCCATGGTCAAGGCGAGGCTTCAAACTACACATACCATTCGATCTTAACATAAGTAAATTAAATTTTGTAATATCACAGAATATATAATAGTGCCGTGTGATGCCGGCTTAGAATAGCATCACCCCATTTCTTTCCCGTGGGAGTCGTAAGAGGCGACTAAGGGACTTGAGGGTGTGTATTGCAATTTAAGGCGACGGGCTGACAACCTGTCACTATGGCGATACACAATTTTCCGCATGACCCTCAAATAATTGTCAGACGTGGCGTAAATTAGGTACAGTTTTTTGTGGCTGTTTGCGCTCTGAATACCCCGCAAGGTATAATAGGCGTGATATGTGTGTGTGTGTGTGTGTAAATAATATTACTAGGTTATATGAAAAAAAAAAACATGTTACCGCACTCCAAAATAGAAACTGCACACACATTCTCTGTGTATGTCATACATACTAGGTAATATTTTCATATTTTCATATTACCTAGTACTATTATATATTCTGTGATATCACTGATATTACAAAATTTACTGTGAAGTGGGTTTTTAAAGGCAATGTAGCCACCTCGGCCATCGTGGTGTTCCAATCAACGAAAACATGACGGTCGATGTGGCGCAATGGTAGCATTGACTGCCAGCGGTACAAAGGTCCTAGATTCGATTTCCGGTAGGGCACTCACAAAGTTGTTATTATCACTTTATGAATTTGTTTCTGGATAGGACAATGCAGAAAGATGGTTCCGTGCTTCGTAGGGCGCGTTTAGCACTCGGTCCCGGTTGCTGTCTATGATCACTTAGAAGGCGGATGTTACAAAACCATGTCATATGCCTACAAGTTGTAATAGTCGGTTGAAAAACTCAGACACCAGGGTTTATCGGGTCGTTCGTCAACTCGGTGTCCCACACAAAAAAGAAAGAGTCAACGACACTTTCAGTTTCTAAAAAGGTGCGCTTGGCAATATTAACAGCCTCAATAGTCCACAGCTGGTCATGGGCCTCTCCATATTGGCAAGTATTACCATATTCACCACGCTTGGCAGGCGGAATGGCGAGCGCAATTCAAGATGCTGCATTATTTGGAAACACTGTTGCTCATTTTACTGCTTTTACAACACATGCTGGTGGAATTGAAGCGAAGTCTGAGCAAGCATCGCACGACAAAGCTAAAGATGACTTCGCTGAAATAGTGCCGCCCTGTTACCGTTTCACCGAAAAAATGCAGCTAAAATAAAGATAATAAGCTAAAGCTAAATGAATTTTTCACCCGCGGCGACACTTTTCACACTACTACAGCTAACTTGTTTTGGTTAAATAAAAGAGGAAATTAAATTAATACGGGGTGTAAGGAACGGTGGTGCTCCAAAAACTTTGCAGACGTGATCGGACCATGAAACTGCACAACTGTCTTCAGGGAACATTATGTTGGTAAACGACAAAAATAACTACTTAATCGTTCCACTTTCGGACTACCTCGGTTTAGCTCACTTGAAACAAAACTTTTCGTGCCGCTTTCGGCCCGCTCCTTTTTTTCCATACATTTACCGCAAGAGTGACGTTAGCAAGAAAAATTTCAGATGATCATTTGATGTGAATAAGTCGTGAAAAAGCTTCGGTGTTTCACTGTTTGACAGAAAGAGCAACCGACATAATTATTTGGCAACGCAAGTGGCCTTGAAACAAAAAAAGCTTTATTGCACGGCCAGAGTTAAAAAATATTGCATTCGATTAAGCATGAAAATACAAACCTTATTACAACTTTAAACATAAAATATTAATGCTTACCTAGTTATGTAATAAATAAGCACTATTTAGGTTTTTCAATAATAGGTTTTAATAAGAATAAATATTGTTATGTATGAATAAATATCAACTTGCAAAATCAGGTGATAAAAATAATTAAAAAATAACTGCCCGATGATGATGTTTGAAATAGTTTGCCATCAAATCAAACAAATATACATAGTGAGTGGAACGTGTGAATAAGTATTTCTACACTAATATTATAAAGAGGAAAGATTTGATTGTTTGTTTGTTTGTTTGTTTGTTTGTTTGTTTGCATCGAATAGGCTCCGAAACTACTGGCCCGATTTTAAAAATTCTTTCACCATTAGAATCCTACATTATTCCTGATGAACATAGGCTATATTTTATACGAGAAAAAATAGGGATCCGCGTGAAAATTTCGATAATGTAACCCAACGTGTGAAAAATGTACCAAAAAAATATCTTATATCGCGTACGCTGTGGAAATTACTGACAATAGAGCAAAGTGATGTACTACAGTTTTATAGAGGACTTCAATACCTATAATAATGTCCGCGATACCATATGTCTAACTATTACAGTTATGCCACAATAACTACTTTTTCATTTAAAAATGTACCAACTACGCCACATTATTCGTACCAGTGTAATGATTACATTCAATCATTACTGTATTAAAGGATGTCAGGGATAGCCCTCAGAATACTAATAGGGTACATGCAGACCATGAAACTGAACAACTTTCCCCTAGGAACATATTTCAGGAAACGTAAAAAAACTGACTTCCCATAGTGAATGCAGTCAGCTGATTGTGATTTTGTATGGAAGGTAATTTTTTTGGCGTTTCCTGACATATGTTTCTAGGGGAAAGTTGTCCAGTTTTATGTTTCATGCAACCAAACATAAGGTATAAAAAGACGACAAAATACATTAAATAATGCATTTAAAAATCTACACTAAAATAATACATACATACACATATCACGCCTATTATCCCTTGCGGGGTAGGCAGAGCGTAAACGGCCGCAAAAACGGACAAATTTCCGCCACGTCTGACATATGTTTGAGGGTCATTCGGAAAATTATGTACCGCCATTGTGACAGGTTGTCAGCCCATCGCCTAAAATTGCAATACACACCCTCAAGTCCCTAAGTCGCCTCCTACGACTCCCACGGGAAAGAAATCGGGTGATGCTATTCTAAGCCGGCATCGCACTAAAATAATAATTATATACATACATACACATACACATATCTCGCCTATAATCCCTTGCGGGGTAGGCAGATCGTAAACGGCCGCATAGAACGGACATTTACGCCACGTCTGACAAACATTTGAGGGTCATCCGGAAAATTGTGTATCGCCGTAGTGACAGGTTTTCAGCCCATCGCCTTAAATTGCAATACACACCCTCAACTCAACCCTTAGTCGCCTACGATTCCCACGGGAAAGAAATCGGGTGATGCTATTCTAAGCCGGCATCACACGGCACATAATTATATAATCTACACTAATATTAGAAACAAGATTTTATTTATTGTTTGTTTGAATTTAATAGGCTCCGAAACTACTGGACAGATTTAAAAAATTCTTTTGCCGTTAATTGAAATTGAAATTCTTTATTCAATGTAGGATAGTATTATTACTTATTGACGTCATGAACCGACATTCTAAAAAAAAAGAAATGTATATCACACATTTTTTTTTTTTTCAATTTTGTATCACCTAATAGAAAACCGGCTTGGGCGGGATAAAAAAAATAAAAATATAGCACTGCCATGGGGCTGGCCAGGTTAATCACAAGGCATGTAACTTTACGCCACCACCATCTGAAAACGATATTTGTTTCAAATTGAAGTCTAGACTTTTAGAATCCTACATTATCCCTGATGAACATAGGTTATATTAAACTGTCTTATTCCCGGGGGAAAATTGTTAGCGGCGGGTGAAACCGCTGGGCGGGCTGCTAGTTATTAATAAACTTACGGCCTACCCAGCGGTTTTACTCGCTGCTAAAAGGTCTTTTTTCCGCAGGAAAATCGTTAGTAGCGGGTACTATACTATTTATATAAAATTAAGTCGCTTCCCGTCTCGTGTTCCTATGTCTCTATGTCTGCTTGGACCTTAAAAAGTACGAAACGGATTTGGATGCGGTTTTCTATAATAGATATAGTGATTCAAGAGGAACGTTAGTGATTAACATGCTATAGAGTTCCATCAAGAAATCACAACACAATTTTGACAATTGTAACAATTTTGACTTTTAAATGTAAATATCTCCGAAAGTACGACTTTTTATCAATGTAGGTACACTTTTGGTTTGTAATTTTATCTTTTATCGATTGCGGTCTTCTTCTTGTGTCAGATATTCTTTTGTTTCTAACTGTAAGTACCTTTACGACCTAATACTCCGAATGTGAAACAACAAATTTTTTCATTACTAAATTTGCCGAATGTTATTTTGAATGTTCATTAAAATTGTTCATGTGAAAAATTGTAGGTCTATTTCAACTCCGAAAATTCAACCTATACAAACATGTAAAAAAGAAACCGTCTGTATCATTACTGAATGAAGTCTTCCGTATTACAATGTATCCTTAGCATGTGTGATGTACCGTACATGTGTATTGTGCGTAGAAATCACTGCACTGTGGCCGGATATATAATTAAACCAATCCATCACTGGAGATGGCGGTAAACCAGAAACAGGGCCTTAATAGGACATACTCTATCACACTGCCACTAAAGCCCTTGTCGATTGTAGGAACCCAAGTATGTCATCAAATTAAATGCATATATAAATAAAAATATATTCTACCTTCAGAGCAGATTATTGCACACTGGCAACGTACTACCTACTTTTGATGGCGAAGAATTATCAAAAATAATAAAAAACGAAACTAAAACTTTAAATTATCTGGAACAAGAACCATTCAGAATGAACAAAAGTTTATTTATTTATTTATTTATACTTTATTGCACATCGTACAAAAGGCGGGCCTAATGCCAGACGGCATTCTCTACCGGCCAACCAGAAGGTAAACAGAGAGAGAAAGAAGCGGGTGCACTAATGAGAAAATAACACTAAGGAAAACAACATGTCAAAACGACTATCAAAATAAATACCTACCAATACATAGTTATTACACATAAAAATATACTTACACAAATACTTATACCAATAAATAATACTTAAACTTACATACATACTCAAATTTAAACAGAAATAAAATCATACTATAAAAAACAAACATACAACTAGCTCCATCTATCTTCAAATGCAAAAAAGTTACACTAGCGTACACACATAAAAAAAAAAGAAACATTACCTCAAAAATACGTGGCACATTATCACAAACCAGCACAAAACGAAAGTTAACTTAAAAAACAGAAAGTCGTCCCTAACTATGATGAAGAAGTCGCTTAAAGTGTTCGTAAACTAATTTCCTGAAAACCATTCGACTAGCAGCTTTACGGATTTCAGGCGGCAATAAGTCCCAGAGGCGTGCCGCTTCAAAAGTTTGCATTTTGCGAAAACATTTACGTGTTATTTCCACTCAGTTTTCCACTTTGTTTCCCAACTACGTGCTCCGTGCTCGTGTCTGGACCTAGCGTGTTCTAAATTGTTTGTGTCTGTTCCTGGGTAGATTTTTGGTAGAATTCTCAACACGCACGCTCAAAGTATTTAACAATATCTGTGTAAGACATAATAAGTATATGAAACTTTAGCATCATTGTTTATTTGTATTCGGAAGATTTACAGACAAAAAACTGCATATTTCTAGGTAGATAGAATATTACAATGACGTGCCGTAGTAGCAGTGCATGTACTAGCGATCCCAAATCTAAAATAAGAAATATTTATAAACTGCACTCAGTATATGGGTGCAAAGGTCTACAATAAAAATCCCGACAGATATCAAATCAGCATCTGATTTAAATAATATTTACAAAGAAACTGAAAATTCTATTAATTTGTAAGTACATGTTATTTTATTACTAAATTTTTCGGTATTTTAAATGAGAATTTAAGTAGTGTTGAAATGTTATGTATAATTTGTAAATGTGAAATTAATTCAATAACTAAATTAAATTTAATGTAATTTGCGGTGCCCCTGCGGGGTTCATGTACTATCACATACACTAATTTTATATACACTCGTCTCGTAATGCTCGGATTATAAACTCGAAAGAAGTTGTATAAAGACTTAAGCTGCTTTTATGCACTGTCTATAGAAATTACAGTCTCTTCTCAAACTCTGAAGCGTAATGTCTAATTAGAAGGCACTCCTTTCGATAAAATGAAGAAATGAAACGTTTTTTTTGCAATACTCAAATGCCATCTTCCGCTGCACCTGTCAGATGTTGTTGTTCGGTTATTGATTAGTTGTTTTGTAAATAAAATAAATAAATAAATAAAAATTTCTTTATTGTCTCTGACTGGTTACATTGCTGTTTCTAATAGAGTAAGTGTAGGTAGGTACATGGTTCATTCATTACACAATGTCACTGTTTCTGGTCCCTAAACTAGGATACCCTATACTATGGGTGACCAGGTCTTCCAGTGTACTCGCAATAATAGGCAAACACTAGTAAATAAGTCTAACAAACTTGGATTACACAGAAAAATTAAAAAATACGGTAGCTAATAATAATACAGAAGGGTGTGTTACTAACCAACACTATAAGTAAAGTAACCGCGAGTAGTATTTAAAACACAACTAACAAACTTCGGGTGCCACACACTAAAGTAAGTCGATGGGATCGCTTTGAAGATTGGCGCAATAGATAAGACGCATATGCCCTGCTATGTGGGCTGATGATGTGTGGCTTGTATTACACCTACGATGAGGTCTTGATAGTTTTGCGATAAACCCTCTATCTAGATACCTACCTACCAAGAATATTATTAACGTACCTACCTACGTTGGTATATACAGGCATCTACTTGTGGTCGATATTACCAATGCGTTCTCAAAACATACTTGTTACTACCATGTTAAAACATTTTAATGAAGGAAATTCCCGCTGAATGTAGGTACTTACGTAATAAGGACACCTATGAAATACCCAGTAATGTAAACAGAATCGCGCTGCGCTGCGTTAACAAACTTCAGTTTGGCTTCAAACTTTTGTGTAATTATTGAATTTGGTGATGAACATTTATTTTTTGTAATTCTCAAAAACAAAAATAATGCATATCTTTTTGTCAATAGACCCACCACACCTTTTCGGCTTTTTTTTTTTTTTTTTTTTTATTGGACCCTACGATTTTTAGCCCCGGGGCTTTCAATCTACACCTGACTGTATGGTGGGGAGCAGGAGCTCACCCGGAAAAGCTTGTGGTTGTTCAAACAACCAGCTCAATCGCGCCCTTGGGGCGCGATTGGGCTTACGAGTTGTTCTGGGGAGAACGTATTGGACTGAATCTACCCGGCACGTGCCGGTAGTTCCCAAAGTGGGGAGCAAATGAGGGACCTCCGCGCCCCCGCCGGCGGGGGCGTCGGTTGCTTGAAGAGCTTGTGGAGTGTGATCTACTCGCAATGGCTGCAGCAGTGGCTACTGTGATTTCATCATCTTCTTCCGTAAGGATGTGTCTCGGACGGTACTTCTTCCGTAAGGATGTGTCTCGGACGGTCCTTTTCGGCTTTATTTTGTTATTCTGTAACACACGGTAGACTGACCACGGATTATACCTCTACTTACACGATGACAAAGTTGTATTATTGGCACCATAATATTAGTATATGGACCAATCTACATACCTAAACACAGAACTAATTGCATGTGAATAGGATTACTAAGTCTGAGGGTAGAGATTGAGGAAAATAAAACCACCAAACTCTTGTCATAATATAATCCTCTCTAATATTATTATCTCTGAATAAAGCGCTATATTTGGAGATGACGGGGTTTAAAAATCGCTATTCTTCTCTTCGTGTGGGACACTGAGGCGACGAACGACCCGATATGAAACCAATAAAACAGGAAAAATAAAACCACCGAACTCTTGTCATAAAAGCGCCATATTTTGGAGATAACGGGGATTAAAAACGTTCTTCTTCTTTTCGTGTGGGACACTGAGTCGACGAACGACACGAAGCTTTTTGTATGATAAAAATTGTGATTTCTTTACTATTAATTGTTAAAATACACCTTGTTCAAAAACTCGGTAATTTTTTCGTGGTTAGTTTCATAATTATTTTCAGATATCCATCTGTGATACTTTCACCAGCTGAGGTTCTTGATCATTTTTGTTATTCTACTTAAGGCAATTTTCAATATGCCTTATGTTTCAGCCTTATTAGAGACCGAAAATATATTTTCAATATTTCCACCAGATTTAATTAATATAATGATGGCGCCAACTTTTTCAAAAAATTGCTTGATTTCTAGCACGAAAAGCGCGGAAACAGCAACGCTGGGATTGAGTAACACATGGATTTCCCCAAAAGGTATCTAGAGCTAGTACTCTACGTCAAACCAATGGGCGTGAAATGCACTAGAATACATTTATATGTAGTAGACATAAGTAGGTACATACTTACACTGGACCTTATAAAAAAATTCTAAGGGCCTTGAGTACTTTTCGTTTCTACTGTACTGACTAAAAATAACCCTATATTTTATGAAAATATCGCAAAGCTCTTGCATTTGCATTGAAGTATTAGTCTTGTGACTTTCAGATTCGGTACTAATTGGATATTAAAAATTGGCTAAGTGCGAGTCAAACTCGCGATCGAAGGGTGCCGTACTATATTGTATAAAAATGGCTAAACAATCACGTTTATTGTACGGCTGCCTTAAATATTCACATTATTCAGTGTTTTAGCATTTGTTACTATATCAACAATAATAATACATGACTTGTTTTTTTAGACTCGTCTCTGCGATTTTAGCCCCGGGGCTTTGATTTTGGGCTACACATGTTGTTGGTGGGGAGCAAGGACTCATCCGAAAAAGTTTGTGTGGTTGTTCAAACAACCAGCCCAATCGCTTGGTGCGCGACTGGGCTTAGGATTTGTTCTGGGAAGAACGTATCGTACTAAATCTAGCCGGTACAAGCCGATGGTTCCCTAAATGGGAAACAAATTACAGACCCCCGCGCCTCCGCCGGGGCGTCGATTGCTTGAAGAGCTTGTGGAGTGTGATCTACTAACAATGGCTGCAGCAGCGGCTACTGTGATATTATTATCATCGGAAAGGACGTCAGACTTATCTGGAAGAGCGTTTAATAGGTGAGGTTGGATACGTGAAGTAGTTGGACGCGGCAACAATTAAGGATATAACATGTCCTGTGAAAAAAAAACTCTAATTTGCTTGCTATTTCTAGCTTGTCCTTCCTTCCCGTCATAGCAGAGCGATTTTGTGTCAAGATTTTTGTTTGTAGTTAGTTGAGAGACTGGAGAGTGCTTTAGGCTTATTTAACTGCGGGCGGAAAAAGCGACAAACAACTGCGGGAGAAACCGCAAGACGGAAAGCATAATAAAAAAATATGATGCAGATGATTATTATTATTATCATATCCTTTATTGTAAACGAAACAAGTAAACATACAGTTGAAACTTAAGACGAGCTTATCTCTTTAAGAGATCTCTTTCAGCTAACCTAGTGGGAGTGAAAGATGGGAATACACGACAAAGAAGAAAATTATTATAAATATAAATGAATTCATGATGTAGAATTACGTGAATTACTTGTTTTTTATTGTTAGCCCTCGTCGTTTCAGGACAGCCTTCTTCACTTCACTATTGTCTACTACAGTTTATTATTTTGACAAATCTTAAAAATGCTACAACAAAACATTGTAGCGTAGATATATACTGTGTCGCTGCGCTTGCGCCGAGATGGTAGGTGGCGCTGCAGTGGCTGCAGTTGGTGGCTCAGAGCCTGCAGTCGCGTAAACCAAGATCATGAGTGATACGATACCTACTTGTTTGTTTAATAAATTATGGCAAAATGGCAGAAAAAAAGGATGTATTATTAACCACTTCTCTCAGGTCGAATTTTGCAACAATAGATTTGTATTGTACTTCAAGCACACATGTGTGCTGTTACGAGGGGAGTAGTTAAGTGCTATTAAAAACATTGCTTGCGAGTACCACAAATCAACACATGATTTAATATATTTGCGTAAATATCATTAGTTTGACTAGATTAACAAACCAAACAGCGCAATTAACGTAATTTGATTTGGACACGAGTAGCTATAGGTTTCCATAATTTCGACGTGATCAATTAAATATTCAATTGTTAAGGAAGTACTGATGAATACGTACAATTAGTGGCCAGCCCAGCAGTTTCAAATGCTGCCCATAGTTAAATCGAGTGAAATCGATATATTCCCAATGTAAAAAGTAATATACTTAGGTACACTGAGAGATATTGTAGCTTTTAATGGTACAATAATTCTGTTATCTGAATAAAAGTTTTTGAACCTGTCCGTTACAAACAACAAAACCCATTTGAGGATTTTTTTTTAGTTTTTAGTAATTATTTGAAAAACTAGTGTAAGTCTTACTTATTTATTCGATTATAACGGTAAAACCCAATTACAGTTATTGTCACTGAAATAATATCATTAAAAACTAAAAAACATATCAAATTAAATTATTACATTTCATACATATTAATAGAAGAAACAATAACATTAAAATCAATATGACATCAAAAATAATAATAATTTAATTAAAGTTATTAGTAGTTGCATAACGCTATACTAGAATTATAGAAGTTGATTCCTGAAATTGAAAGGTTGATGTTCTGCTGATAGTGTAACCATCTAAGAGATCCAGCCTTTACTGGTTTTTCGTATTATCTGAATCAGTTTCAGGTGATTTCATAAATGGGTATCTAGTGATGATGTTAGTATTAGGTTTACCTACGTTTATAGGAATATAGTCGAGATATATGGTATTCTTGCTATGTAGAAAGTTCTGATATATATATTGATAAATACAAAATGCAGAAACAAAAATATCTCGAAGCAGGTAAAATAGCTCCCCTAGTACGTTGAATTACTTTAATACTCAATTTCATAAAGTAACGTAGGTTTTTTTACATCGATGTTTTTGAGTTGTGTAGTTATTTTCAGGGACGTATGTAAAGATAGCCCTCCAAATAATGATAGGGTGTATTCAGATCATGCAACTCAAAATTACGACATTTAGTTTCAAATTTAGAAATAGGGTTGCCAGTTATTAAAGTTCAAACAAGGAATCACTTAGGCTGTTAAAAGTTTTGATTAAAATATTTTTACAAGAGCAATTTTAAGGAATGATTATATGCCAGAAAATATCTTGCAAGGCAACCAAGACGAATTTATTTTATACAAAATAAAAGCAATGTCATTTCGTATCAATAGGTCAAATCACTGGCGGAATAGAGACCCGAATATGACTCCACTGACAAGATCCGAGCTTTTAAATTTAAGAAAATAAGAATCAGATTTATAAAAGAAACAACAATACAAATAGTGCTCTTTTCAATTTTTTATTCCTCTTTAAATAGGTAGCTATTTGAATTGCCACTGTAAACCTGACCCTACCCTGTTTTCAAGATGCCGTCTGGCAGCTTTAACCGGAACTTACTTTCCAAACATAAGTTCCAATGCCTGAGCTGTTGTTTTGCACAAAGTTAACTACATTAGACGTTGTTTTCCTGAAACCCGAGAAGACGCACGTGCCGTAAGAAGTTTTTTCCCGCTTTTTCATTGGTTTTAGTAGAGAGAAGTTGTGAAATGAAAAAGCGGCGGACTTTATACTAAAATTTACTTACCTACAACTTTACCTATTGACTGCTGCTTTACCAAACTTAACAAAAGAAGTAGATGGTACGTGTAAAACACATCACGCCTGTACCTTGCGGCAAAAGAAAAGTGTATATTTACGTAAGGGTCAAGTCATAAAATTATGTTATCATCTATATTGAGAAGTTTTCAGCTCATAAGGACCTAATTGCAGGCTTAACCATCTGATTATTCGTAAGAACGATGATTCGATGCTTCCATGCTGTCAATAGACGCCTCATAAGATAATATCACGGGATAATATCTATGAAAAAGAAAAAAGCACATGGCATTTTTGCTGTCTGCAGAGGCCTACTGTAGTATACGTGCGTGACACGTACTTGGCGATTTAAAAGCTCTAACGCCAAGTCTCACTGTAATACACATATCTCCTCAAGTCACTTGTTTGCCTATGACACCGGATCTAATATAGATGACTAAAGAGCCTGAAACACAGATCAGTTAGGATAAGAATGGGCGCATAGCTAGCAACATTCGGCGCGAGTTAAAGATGCTGCTTCAATATTGACGTGGTTTAAGTAGTATATAGGATCACCGTAGTTGTAAGATTGTATAATAACCTCCGGACCTTAGACAATACATTACTCCTGTAAGACTGCTGAGTTTCGTTTCTTCACTTTAGTAACAAATATTAAAAAAATATTAACCCCAGTAGAAAAAAAAACAATATTGGATGTTTCGAGTCTTCAGCGGTGTTGGTGCCAATGCGCAACCCGACCAATAAGTATTATAAATAATGTTGCCTTTGCCAATATCTCGGCAGACTTTTCTTATACGATTGGTACAGTTCATTTTTAGTTTGAGCTAATGAAAAATGCTAGCGCAAAATGGCGCTAGATGTGCACCAGCCCTAATTGTCTTTCCATTCCCGAATCCAGACTTCCATTAAGTTGTTCAAACTTTATCGAGATATCGGAACACGACTGAACGACAAATTACACGTTATTGACAAAGTTTGTTTTCATTATAATGAGATAAGTTATCGTGAGATACAAGTTTTTAATGCTCCGGCTCTAACTTTACTAAAGACACGAAGGCCGTAATGGGCTCCTGGCTGTAAATATTCAAGATGTCATTTTAGGTCTATTTTAGTAATACTCGTAAGCTGTACTAGTGACAAAGAAGAACTATCTTCAGAGACCGAAGTAAAAAATGTTTTTCCTTCCATATTATCGATCAGCCGATTTGAGTTAGGTATATTATATAGGTATAGCTGTTACCCGCGGCGTTGCCCGAAAATAAAAAATATCCTGTGTGTTAATCCATGTTACCTTCTATATGTGTGCCAAAGTTCATTACAATCGGTTCAGTAGCTTTGCGTGGAGAAGTAACAAAAAACCACTCAAACTTTCGCGTTTATAATATACTTGGAGTAGGATTCGGATTAGTGGTTATATTTTTTCATAATTATTGAACTGTTCCCTTGTCTCGACTGTCGCAGGACTCGCATTCTACTCGTAAATATTGGTTTTCAGCGGAATTCATATGGGGTGTAAGGGACAGCCCTTCGATTGCTGTATGTAGCATTTGGATCATGAAACTGATCAAAAGCGAATATTTTCCACATTTACCATATAGTAAAGGTAGTCAGCTGATAGTGCTTTGTATGGGAGGTCTATTTTATTTGTCGTTTCCTGAAATGTGTTCCTGGCGGAAAGTTGTTCAGTATCATGGTCTGTATGCACCCAATCAGTAATCGGCTTTCCCTTGCACCCTGTATTTTCTCGTATTAGAATTAACCATTCCGAATAATCGTAATCTTTCGCTGTTTCTGTATGTGAATTAACACATCATCAATCTAACATCGTTAAGGATATCCGGTCGTTAGCGGTTGCTCCTTTCCTAATACCACGGTGAATTAGAGCCTGATTTGTTACCCCCTTAACCGGGGTAGTGGCCGAATAATAGAGGGTTAAACATTAATGATTGGCCTGCTTAGTTATTCGATTTTCAGGTGGTGGTCATCGTAGATTAGTGATATGAGTACCTACCACTGTACTATCTTATAAGTGCAAATAGCTACATAAAATGAAAGCTCTTTCAATTTCAACTACACCGTCATTATACTGGTTTGGTACCATGGTACGCTATGACACAAACTTGTAGTGGAATTCGATACGGCCAACAATCTTCAATTGATACTTTATTTATCGACACAAAAGTGATATTCGTTTTTTTGCGACGAATGGAATTTGCGAAATCCCATTCAGAAGACCGGATATCATGACTCACATCGCCGCAACAAATAGCGGCTGTCACAGGGAATAATTTTTACGGTGGCTGTCGCGAATCGCAATGTCGTCTGGTGCGTGTGTTGGCCTTAAGATTTGTTTACAAAATGGTACTCGTAAACACATATTGGTAAACACCACGGGATACGATACGAAACTGGATTCAAGCCAAGGGCCAGTCTGATACTTCTGCTTTAAATCAACATTTGGTTTCCTTTGATTGAACGCGTTTCATTCATTGGATGTTTTGAACTTTACAGCTTCAGTTAATCCGACGAATTTGCATACTAAATTATTTATTACTCATTCATCTACGCTTTGCTACGAGTAGGTCTTCAACTCATCGCACTTAGCCTCGAAGTCTGCTTTGCGCTGCTTCCCAAACTTTTATCCTATAACATTATCTTTAATCCACTTTTACAATGGTATTTGAGGTGCTGCGTGCTGCCAAACCCCTTCGATGGAGGGGTTTGATGTTCAACTGAACATCTTTATGATTCTGAGATGTCCACCCTCCTTTCGCTTGCCCTATAGGTACCTAAGTTAGAATTAAAAGTTGCAGCATATGTTTTGTTTCTTTTATTGAAAACTAGCTTTTACCCGCGGCTTCGCACGCATTAAATTCATAGTAAAACGTTTCCATTTTTTATACTGTGATGATTTCCGGCTATTTTTGAAATATTTAAATTCATATATTCGTAAGCAATAAATTTACCTACTACAAAATCTTTCTATATACAACGTTCACAGCTTTCTTGTTATTAGTCAATACAAACATGTTTTCTTTTGAGATTACTTTTGAAAGAGCGATATATTCGTTCTTATCGTATCGTTTACAAATGGCGGTGGCGTTAAGTTCATCATCATCATCATCATTGGCCTCACACGTCTGTGACAGACGATTTAATCAGTGTCTGAGGCAAGACTTTTCATGGCTGTATAAGCCGATACGGGAACGGCATAATTTTCCGCACGCTCTACAAGTGAAGGTGTAATTTGAGACTGGCACATTCATGTTTAGATGACGTTTTTGCCTTTTGTTAGCGAGACCAGAAAACCAGGCATTATCATGTATTTTACGCCCATCAAACACACGCTGACGCTATTCGTCCCTATCCTCAGCAAGCTTCTCCCAGCTTTAAGTTACGTGCTGTGTAATTAACCTGGCCAGCCCCGAGGTAGTGCCTTTATTTTTATTTATTTTTTATCCCGCCCGAGCCGGTTTTCTATTAGGACAATACAAAATTGTTATAAAAAAAAGAAATTTATATAACGCAATTTTCTTTTTTTTTACAATGACGGATCATGACGTCAATAAGTGATAATACTATCCTACATTGAATAAAGTTATTTCATTTTCATATAATTGACCGTGTGAAAAACACTCAACGGTCAAATCAAATCTAATCCTGTAACGTTAAAGGTTTGACCTTGCGATTTATTTATTGTCATTGCAAAAGATGTCTTAACCGGAAACTGTAGACGTTTTAATTGGAATGGCAAATCCGATGGGATCAGAGGAATTCGAGGAATCAAACATCTTCCCCAGTACCACATCCTGTGAGTATTATAATATAATAGTTCTTTATTTTGCCAACTTAGGACCACTAGTTAGTATTTACAAACACACTTAAAAACTATGTTATATAATTAAAAACTTAAATCTAAAAAATAAAAAATATGAGAGAACGGTCTATAGATGTTAAGGCCCCAAGCCCTTCTCACCAATGTAATCTGCCAATGTTCAAGCATTGGTGAGTCGGGCAAGGCAACCAAGCTTTCTAGAATGCTGTTGCCGCCGCCGCGCAACCTGGCAAGAACAGACGATGTTCTTTTGCGTATTATACCTAGAAAAGAAATCGTCCGTCCTCGCCTCCGCGAACATACCCGATGCGCTGCAGTAGCGCGACAGCCCCAGCAGCATTCTGAAACCGTTATTACACTGTATGCGGAGGGAATTGAAAGCCTTCTCCGTATAATTGGTCCACAGGCTGCACGTGTAGAAGGTTTGACAGTAGGATTTAAAAAGCGTGATCTTGACTTTTTCACTACAACGTGCAAACCTGCGGGCCAACATATTGCATCTAGCCGCCAACACCCTCCGCTCCCGTTCTATGTCTACATTGTCCTTAAGGTCCTCAGTGATGAAGTGACCTGGGTATCTGAAAGTGTCTACTCTCTTCATAGGGACACCATTCAGCCTGATTATTGGGTCATAATTTACTTTTCGACCTGGGGCCTTAAGGACCATGTACTCACTTTTCTTCACATTATAGAGCAGCCCATGCTTCTTGGCATACTCCTCACATACTCCCAGTAGGACTCTGATTGAGCCAGCCGTGGGACCCAGCAACACCATGTCGTCCGCGTAACTTAGGTTATTTACGCTGACCCCGCCGATACGGCAACCGACTGGTCTGTTGCTGAGTTCCACGATCAGCTCATTCATGTACAGGTTGAAAAGTCTGGGAGACGTCAACCCCCCTTGACGAACCCCACAGCCCAACCGGTACGTTTCCGACATGGCCTCGCCCCAACGCACATTATTCTCCTGATTCTCATACCAATACTTCAGCACCCATATCAACTCTTTAGGCACACCTGATCTTTCCAGTTTATCCCACAGAACATCGTAAGCGACAAGATCAAAGGCCTTGGAAAGATCAAGGAAACACACATACACTGGTGTGTTTTTTCTGGTGTAGTATTGGACAGTCTGCTTGAGGCTAAAAACTGCGCTTTCTGTATTGTGCACTGCTATTATGAAAGTTTTTAGTGATTTTACCAGCAAACGCGTACCATTGCACTCATAAACCTTTCTCTCAAGTTACTCTATCTAATAAAAAAAACCGCATCAAAATCCGTTGGGTAGTTCCAAAGATATAAGGAGACACCAAACGGGAAGCGACTTTATTTTATACTATGTAGTGAAGTGATAGTGATAAGCGACTAAGCGATACGCAGTGCGAGTGTGATTTTTTCCGCCAGTGTTGTGAACAAGATAAAATATTATTGTTTTTGTTATACTTATTTGTCAGTACCATTACACCGACGAGTGTATAACTCAATCATCATCATCATTTGTTAAGAGATAGGTAGTCAGACAGAACCTCAGAGCCTCAGTGTTATCCATAATCCAAGATCTTGTCACATAAATATTCTTAGATTAAAAGTTCCGCACGAATAAAATTGTGAGGCGAGGTAATGCTGATTTCCAAAACTTGTATTGCAAGTTTGGCCGATAGAATTCACAGAACAAAATAAACCAACAACAGTTTTCGTTATCACGTTAACATACCTGGTACATAAGTACAACAAATGATTATATGGTTAGGAATGCTCCCAAATCGAGGCATAAGACCACCATTTTGTATATTGCCTCATATGTGTTTTACAAATGGTTATTTATAGCAAACCTCCGGTTACTGTGTGTTTTCCTCTACTCTTTATTTTGTTACACATTTTCTGCGTTGGAATCCAAATTTGCCCACATACAACAAAATGGGTTTGTGAAAATCCGATTGGCAGCTGGTAAAATTGAAACTGTCTAGTCAACTGTACTGTATAAGATATGAATATTCATTTAGTACCTATTGTAATGTAGTAAAGCTGGTTTCTACCAGCATTGGTAATCTTTTTTTACTGATGATTCTACATCAGTAAAAAATATTTCTGTAGGAAGGTATAATGTATAGTTAGGTACGTGTCTGATGTTCTCATTAGCCACTAAGTATCTAGTGTAGACTTGTTTATGTATACTCTAAGGTGTAGACGCAAAGGTCATGGTGAATTATATCAAAGATTTTCGATTATATTTCTCAAATATGATATATAACAGACAATTGTCAGTGCCATTTTCGTTAAAAAGAAGTGCAACTCAGTCCTTCTACCGTAACAAGTTGTAAGATTATGTATAAAAAATAGTTATTTAAATGCTCATAGTGCCTCACACAATTGAAACATTTAAAAAATAAAGTTCGCTTGTTGTGAATTGGGAATTTGAACTAACAAAACCTTCATTAACAAATTAATTTGCCGTCACAACTTTATCCATGCAGAATTCTGACAAATTGTACAAGTTTTATTGCTAAATCTCGAGCGTACCCACTACAGAACCGCGTCCGTCTGTGTACCTGAAAATGAAATTAAAACTTTAGAGAGAATATGAAAACTAACTAATAGATATAATATTGTCATTTGATCTAGAAAATTAAATGAATAGCTTTTCTCAAACATACTCCAAAATAAAATAAATTTTTCAAATAATTCATAAAAAGAAAAAGTTCTTTTTCTTTCTTCTCCTTTCTTTTTCGTGTGGGACACCGAGTCCTCTAACTACCTGATGAACCCTGATGTCAGAGTTTTTTAACCGCCAACTACTTAATAGGACTTTGGCGTGGAAGTATTAGTTGAATAAAATGATATAAATGGTGCCAAAATAAACATTATAGAGGTAGATAGAGTGGTACCTACCCAACGCACAGGCATCCTGAAGGTGTTCTGTGGTAGTACCACTTAGGATACCTTTGCAGTCATGATGGACACTTTATAAAGTTACTATAAGCAGAATATTATAAGTATCTGAAATGCCTGCCTGACTAGGCAAGAATTTTCTTTTTGCACGTGGGTGGGTACCTATCCATGTTTTATTTTCCAAACGGAATGATACTGACAGCAAACAATGTTTTTTTTTATGTCTGCAAGGCAGACTCGTGCGTATGTTTATTTTTTAGTAAGTACTTATATTTTCAGTAGCAATAAGTGGCAACTTATTGGTCCTACAACATTTAATTCGCCGCGACACGCAAAGAAGAAGAAGAGTAAGTATTTGTTGTTTTAGCGGCAACAGAAATAGGTACATCATCTGTGAAAATTTCAACTGTCTAACCATCAACGTTAATGAAATACAGCCTGGCCACAAACGGCCGTTTGGACCCTTTAGGTACGAAACTCTAAAAATAAATATAAACATAAGTGTTCGACTTCACACGTTTCTAAATTTCAAAGAAAATAAACAAGTCTTTCCTTTTTGGCGGTTCTTCCACTATGATAGATCGACGGACGTATTTTTGACGCATTCGTCTGTCAGACGAAAGTAAATTTAGAATGCCCATACAAAAAACGGTATCTATTGCCATACCCCGTACTCATGCCTAATAAATTCATGCAATTTTACCAAGGTGTTTGACGAACGCATCCGTCTGTCCGTCAGAGTGTGGAATTTACCTAATTGATAGGACGTGGTACATCCAAAATATTTTGTTGTGTATGTGTTCTTGTATAATACCCTTGTAAACAGAATCGTTCATTGTTTATCTTTCAAAATATCAAACCACAAAAGCGGTGGCACACGTTTTGTTTTTGATATGCTTAATTGCTGTTACAAATAGCTTTAGAAAGGAAACTCAGGAACAATTTTTTTGTCAAGATGACAGGGCTATTTTAAATGAGCTTCAGATGATACAATGTTTTTTATCGGGTCCATGTTGTTAAATCACCTACGCAAACACAGTTATGCTTGAAAAATCATAGAAAAAATAGTAACACTAACAACTTTTCGTTGAACAACAACGAAATCTTTTAATACTGGCTGTAAATTAAATACATCCATTCCTTATTTAAAAACAGAAAATAGGATTAAATTTCCTTGTTCTAGTTCACTCCACGTTCTATTTCGCACTTGTTACTGAATAAATTCAGTTTTTATAGCGTGGTTGTGGCTAGCGATTCGATGCTGGCTGAATAGAAGTTTGCTATTTGCGGCCAGTCGTATTTGGTCGTTTATTTTTCTAAAACTAAAGCTGAATACACAAACTAGATTGTCGGCATTGATTACATAAAACACACACCGTATTTGAAAAACTGAAGCATTTACAAACATAAAAATATAGGCATCAAAATAAATTTGTGTAACAGGAAGTTTGGTTTCGTACGCCACGATTAGATTGCGTCTGATTTGCATCTACCTAGTCTTTGTAGTCTTTGCGTTTAGGCCCGGCCGCAGTCCACTTTTTTTCGATTTCATTTAAGGTGAAATGGGATTAGAAATCAGCCGGGTAAGGTTGGATAGTGTACCGAATTAAGTATCCCATTTCTTGAAATCGCCGAATTATGAGACAATATTTTTCTTAGCAATACTTCAAGATATATAATAAATCGCAAAGTTACTTCTAATTTTGTAAATAAATAAATAAACTTTATGTTTTTTTACAAAACACCTGAACAACTTGATCGTTATTCATCATTTATATTTATTTTGTGTCCTCTTCAAGTAATGAATGGGATTTATTGAGATATTTATTTACAAATGTTCGGTTTTTCGGACCTGAGCCATCATCGTCTGTTTCTCTCTAACGCAGCGAAAAGGAAAGGGACTTACCTACTCACTTTTGGGACTTAGTGCGGCCCACCTCGGACTCCCTCATACAGCGGGCTCGTTTCAGACAACAGCTGTCATCATTACTTGCGAAAATTTGTGCGTGTGTGTTTAGGTGAGCTAGGGTTAACAATATAAATTTTCCTAATATTGCAAGTTCATGACTGGG
Source organism: Tuta absoluta (assembly GCA_027580185.1). NCBI lineage: Eukaryota > Metazoa > Arthropoda > Insecta > Lepidoptera > Gelechiidae > Tuta > Tuta absoluta. Next base: position 7,565,757 of record JAQAHW010000004.1, read on the forward strand.
CTCAAAATTTCAAGGGGGTTATAGATCTAATCTAATCTAATCTAATCTTAACTACTTGGGTTTTGGAATCGAACAATGGTCTAAAAGTACACAATTTTTGCGAACTTGCAAAATTTTCGAGTGCGGGCAGGATTTGAACCTGCGACTTTCGCATTACTAGTGGCGACGCCTCTTCCATCTGGGCTACCGCAGCTCATTTCTTGCCCGCCAATTTTGCAAGTGTATTTTAATGCCAGTAACGCTTGGCATGGCTCCATCTACCGGGTTAGTTTTGCAACTAATAACCGGCGATTAATTCTATCTTTACAGATTGAATGTAGTCTAAGCGATGAAAACCAGCGATAAATTGAGTACCAAATTTTAAAACACTTCCCGTGTTAGGTATACAATTTTTGCGAACTTGCAAAATTTTCGAGTGCGGGCAGGATTTGAACCTGCGACTTTCGCATTACTAGTGGCGACGCCTCTTCCATCTGGGCTACCGCAGCTCATTTCTTGCCCGCCAATTCAAAGTTCGCAAAAATTGTATACCTAACACGGGAAGTGTTTTAAAATTTGGTACTAAAAGTACACAAACTATCAAGTGGGCCATAGGGTTGATGAACGACCTAAGAGTTAAAAAATAATTTCTGTCTCGTACGTTGACTACGTTGACTCTTAAACCTGTATTTGTCTTTTGGGTCATTCATCAACTCTATGGCCCACTCGGTCTGTAGTCGTTTTTTGAGTTATTTGTCGGTTCCATCCATAACCAATTTGGTAGTAGATAGGTACATCGATTCTTAGATTTTTCGCCGACTCTTTGACCAACTTGGAAGTTCGTCAACTCTCAGGTTGGACGTCTCAAGGTGAAATGGGCTTTAAAATCAACCGTGCAAGGTTGAATTGTGTTCGGAATTATGTTTACTATTTCATGAAATCTCCAAATTATGAGACGATATGAACCTATGTCTTTGGGGAAAGTTGTTGAGTTTGATGGGCTGATTCACCTCTTAACATATTATCTGTTTTTTTTTTTACACCGGATACCTATAGTAGGTTATGGACCTATGTAAGTTAGGTACTATTCAATTTAGTACAAATTAATTAAGGGGGGGTTATCTTTGTAAGCCTGAAATTTTTCTTCGAGAAACATTTCGCTGAAATGCGAAAAATAGACCTCCCATACAAAACATACGTCACTTGTATGGGAGTAACGATTATTTTATCATATTTCGACGAATTTTTATTTAAAATAGTTGTTCCGTGTTACAAGTAGAACTCACCTTAAAATATTTGCCCTGAATTTAATAGGACCGTCAAGAACACACATAAATCAACTGCATTCCGAGGGTGAAATTGGGACACCTCATACTAAAGCTTACGCGTCACTTAGAGAAGTTTATTGACTGTTCTTAGTCACCTCACGACTGCTCGGCAAAACTACATACATACATACATATATCACGCCTTTATCCCTTGCGGGGTAGGCAGAGCGTAAACGGCCGCAGAAAACGGAGAATTACGCCACGCCTGACAAAAATTTGAGGGTCATTCGGAAAATTGTGAATCGCCATAGTGACAGGTTGTCAGCCCATCGCCTAAAATTGCAATACACACCCTCGAGTCCCTTCGTCGCCTTTTACGACACCCACGGGCAAGAAATGGGGTGATGCTATTCTAAGCCGGCATCACACGGCATCGCACGGCAAAACTACAATGAATAAAAATGCCGTCAAGTGATTTAAGAGGCCGTACATATTTTTGAGTAATTTTGTCTTGTTTCTTTAATTCTGTAGGACCTAGTTTAAAAAAACAGAATAACTAACAATGTGTTATGATATGTTTTATTGAAGATTAGTTCAATATCTAAAAATTGGCCCAGACAAATTATTGATTTTGATTGTTCAGTTTGTTTTATAGTTAACTAGCTTTTACCCGCGACTTCGTCCGCGTTTGATAGTTTTTTTAGGCAGAAGTTCTAAAGTAGGTATGTGTATTCATAGTAAGTGTGACAGTGATATTAGAACAGTTCTTATTTCTACCGTTTAAAGATGACTTTTGCTTGCTTCTGTTGTTAAAGGGACAATTTAAAATTTGCTATTCGGGCATTATTTATTTAGTTGCTGTGTATTTTTAATACATATCCATAACGCATGCATATGTCAGACGAAAGGAAATCGCGAATTTCTATTTTATTCCCTTACAATTACAAAATACGCCGCATCGGACGTCAAATGTGATCCCCGCCTAAACGTGTCATGTGCATGATACTTTTCAGTTTAGAACATGGTAACGTATCACCTAAGTAGATAATATGCCTAAGTACAATGAAGGTAGCGCATACAAAGAAAACGGCGGCGGCACAGCGGTATTTTTCATATAATTTGCTTAATTTTCCGAAGTAATGAAAAAATATCCTCAGTAAACAGTAGGCAATGTCCTTTCTCAACTTATTCCCATCATAACGAACAACTTTTGTTTTGAAACCATGCCTGTATCTCTAATAGTTTAGCTGGGCTCCTGATGGTCTACATAAGGTACTCCAGATACTCAATGTCCTTGTAAAAAGAAGCGGCCCATCATACTGAACAACTTTTGTTTTCGAACCGTTTCTGTATCTCCAATAGTTTAGGTGGACTCCTTATGGTAGACCTGGTGGTCTACATAAGGTACTCCAGATCCCCAATGTCCTTTAGAAAAGAAGCGGCCCATCATACTGAACAACTTTTGTTTTAGGACCATACCTGTATCTCTAATAGTTTAGCTGGGCTCCTGATAGTACACCTAGTGGTCTACATAAGGTACTCCAGATCCACAATGTCCTAGTGTAAATAAAGCGGCCCATCATACAGAACAATTTTTGATTTGGTACCATTTCTGTATCTCTAATTGTTTACGTGGGCTCCTGATGGTACACCTGGTGGTCTACATAAGGTACTCCAGATCCCCAATGTCCTTTAGAAAAGAAGCGGCCCATCATACTGAACAACTTTTGTTTCAGAACCATGCCTGTATCTCTAATAGTTTAGCTGGGCTCCTGGTAGTACACCTGGTGGTCTACATAAGGTACTCCAGATCCCCAATGTCCTTTAGAAAAGAAGCGGCCCATCATACTGAACAACTTTTGTTTCAGAACCATGCCTGTATCTCTAATAGTTTAGCTAGGCTCCTGGTGGTACACCTGGTGGTCTCCATAAGGTACTCCAGATCCCCAATGTCCTTGGGAAAAGAAGCGGCCCATCATACTGAACAACTTTTGTTTTAGAACCATTTCTGTATCTCCAATACTTAAGTGGGCTCCTGGTGGTACACCTGGTGGTCTACATCTATACTCCAGACCCTCGAATGGTGATGAAAAGTAGCCTATGTCCGTTCTCGGTATGCTAGCAATCTCTGTGCCAAGTTTCATGAAGATCGGTTCAGCGGTTTGGCCGTGAAAGCGTAGCAGACAGACAGACAGACAGACAGAGTTACTTTCGCATTTATAATATTAGTGTGGATAACCTGAGACGTGTTTTAAATTGTTTTCGATGCGGACGTTCGTATCATTATTGTTTACATGAATTTAAAATATGGAGTGGTTTATAAAGTATACAGCAATAAAGACAATGAAAAGTGCTAGAAATTGGCCGAGGAGTTTTTAGTAATTTTATTCAAAAATTCAAAGAAAAACTGCGGTAAAATGGCCCTACTTTGAAGAAATTTTAAACGTTTACAGCGTCGGATTTCTCGTACAATACAACACGTTTTGAAAAAAATCAATTTACACATTGAAAAATAGATTCATGCTAACACATTTGCTGTCAAAAAAAATTGCAAATATGTATTTTATGAAATTTATCGAATATTTTAAAGTTCTTCGGAATTATCAATTATATACGGGAGCGCAAATGCTGTTTCGGCAGACCGCGCGCCGCGCTCTTGGGAGAAGGACGTGTAGCCTGCTGCGTCACACTCACGCACACATACAAAATTACGAATGTGTGTCGTTCGCGCGCGTAGAGGACAGTAGATCACGCGTCACAGGCGGAATTATAGTGCGACCAAATGGTAAAACCAAATTCTAAATAGAAGCTCATAACATAACAATATAAAAATAAAATAAAAGCGCTAAAAAGATGACTAATAAAAATGATAAAGAAGAATGTAAAATAGTCTTGAATAAAAACCACAATTGGTATTACCAAGTACAGGGTCAGTAACATAACCAAAAAAAAAAATACTGCCTGTTTGGTGTCTGGACTGGCCCTGATTATGAAATTAAAACTGCGTTCATTGAAAGGGATGATGATTTCTTTACACTTGCTTACTTCCAGAAATAGTCGACTCGCGAAAAAATCGATCAATGGTGCTAAGAGACACAAGTTTTTAAAATAAATATATGATAGTGAATAAATAAGATTTTTTATTTATGCCAAAAAACAAATTTGAAAACTATTATAGTATAATTACAATGGATAACCATGGTGCGTTTTACTTTTATGTCTAATAAATCTTCAAAAAAATTACGAGAAAAACTATGTTTTTACTTTTTCATATCTCAAAAAATGGCCGAGATATTAAAGTTCAAATTGTGTAGTTTCGGGCGAAGGTTTTTAAAAACGCGGGCGGGCGCAGACTAGCCGATGACGTCACGGCTCGAGTCATTCGGCAGTCGCGCTTATGCTCGCACGCCGTCGCGCAGTGAAATTAAATATTATAAAATAAAATGCCAGGGAAATACTGTATTGTGCCGCAATGTTTAAACTCCACGGTTAAAACACCAAATAAACTCTTCTTTTATGTGAATAGAGTTGATTCAATAGGCCCTAAAACTGTAGCGCACTACTGCTGTGAAGACTACCAAGATTACCAAGCTGAACTTCGACGGCCGCCGGTGGCAGAAACTAATGTTAAAGTATACCTACCTACATACTCACGTACTTAGATTACTTGGCCATCCTGATTGCTGAAGTACCTACTTATGTAGGTACCACCTTGTCGTACCTACTCTACTTGCAACGGTACAGGCGAGTGTGTGTAGGTGAATAAAAGGGGTACCTTTAGGTAGATGCGTGGAGTAGACATGCGCCTCCTTGACCCACACTGTAGGTATAACAGTTGGCTAGAGTAGGTATGCGTATGCGCCTCCTTGTCAAGGAGGCCGCCGCCGTGGTACCTACTTCAGGATGGACGCACATGCACCCGCCAGTTCCACGGCGAGTAGGTAGAAACGCATGGAAACCCATAGGTAGGTTTTAACGAGCGCAAACTGTAGGTACCTAGGTTCCTTATCTAGTATTTTTTATCACACACATTTTGATTGAGTTGAGGGAGTAGGTACAACTAGGAACCTTACGGGTAGGTACTTCAGGCAGGATGGTAATGAACACGCGAGTGAAAGTATTTTTATCACCGCCCATAGTAGGTGTGTAGGTACTAAAAAAAAACACTATGATTCAGTTGAGGTAATGCTTACATATTACATACCTTTTCATTTTTAGTCCACGAATTTCGGCAGCGGTAAAATCTTTATTCATCATGAAATATTGGGCCACCATCAAACTATCAATTTTGGCAGATTGTCTGACTGACCTTTCACAAACCCTGCTTCCATTTTACTCATTACACTTATATAACATACACATAAACACCATATAAAGTATTTCTTTGAAAGAACGAAGAAAATCGAAACAAAATCACCGAAACGTGCAGCGCGCTGTGTTGCGGTCGCAACTTGTCCCGAGCCGTGACGTCACAGTCTTAGCGCTCGTAATCTCGGAAATTCAAAATTGGGGCAAAACTTCTCTTCGTCATAACTTGCGAAATATATTAATATATAAAATAAAAATATATATTGCATGTATTGAAGTGAAATAAAAACTAGTGTAATGTACATGATCTACGCTCCAATTTAAAGTGTATATGGAAGTCATATTTTGACCCCTCAGGCTTATCCATTCAAATTGAAAACAATAAAAACATGACTGATAAACATACATAAAGGTAAGTACAGATTAATCACACCCAAACACCCCTGAATAGTAGTCGGTAATTAATCAGTCCACAAATTCCAAAAATTCTTAGTAGGTACGCAATAGTTTAAAACTTTTTCATACAATTGCCACAAAAAACTATAAATAGGATCAAAACTGATTGATCGAACTATACGCTGCCGTCCGCCGCTGGGCCTGCATATCGCCGCCGCTCGGCTGCACGATGACGCGTTCTAATACTAATTACCTACTTTCGCCCAGCGCATTTTCATGTACGGCCTCTTAAAAAGCCATATACATATTATTTGATACTTTTGAGTATACAGTTTAAATTTTTGTGTTTGTATATGTGCGTGTACATACCTAAATGGCGGAGCAAAATTTCGATTTGTTTCAGCGATTTGTTAGCATAACTTGAACAAGGCACTGTCTTTAGTATGGTTGGTCTGCGCTCTCCACTATTTTTTACCTTTATTTTTCATTGTTTTTACGCCCTGAAATTCGTACCGGCCAGTGAAATAACGAGCGGGCCGGGAATGGAATTGCAATGCCGTTGTCTAGCTAACTGCCTCTTTAGTATCAATTAACCTCAAATGCCATTTAATTGTCTTTTCTTCTCCCTCAACCTGTTATTGTTAGACTAGACTTTAAGTTACTCCATTATTATTTTCTAGTAGCACGCCTAGCGAAATCGTTTTCCCGTTGTAATCAGGCGTTTTCTAGCGGTAACTTTATTTAGGGATAATTTAGCTTTTAGCTGTCTTACGGTGGAAGTATATCTATAGTCCAGTTACTACGTTATTTTGGAAATGAGTAATATATCTAGGTAGGTACATACAGGCAACAAATCAAAAAGACCGAAAATCTACAACTTTCTTCTCCATTATATTAGTTTTGATGTGACTTACAGCAGCGAAATTATTTGAAATAATAAATCAGGGGTGTAAGGAACAGTGTACTGAAAACTTTTCCTATGGGAGATATGTTGGTAAACAAGAAAAATACAAAACATACAAAATTCCCGATCAGCTGACTGACTTTATATGGACACTCGATAAAAATTGTATTTGATCATATACGCATACGTGTATATAATATAATAGTAAAAGTTGTTCAGTTTCATGGTCTGATCATGCCTGCAAAGTTTTCGGTACACCGTCCCTTCACTCTGTATAGGTAAGTAACTACCACCAACTTAATCATAACCATAGAGTAGAAATCACATAGAGATGACACTCCCGCTCCAGACGCGCTCAAGGTCAATCCGTCTGGCTGTCTCTTAGCGAACAATTCAGTCGGGAGTGCGCTTCGCCGCGGAAACGTTCGTCGTGCGGGTCGAATTTTCATTTTTTGTGAAAAATTTAGCAATGCCGAATTATTGTGGTGTGTATGGCTGCAAAAGTGATGCGAGGAAGACTCCGCATCTAAGTTTTTTTAATTTGCCTAAAGATGAGCCAAGGTAAGTTATGATTTTACAGTAAATACCTAGGTACCTACCATTCGTTATTATACGTAATTGTTGTGTGTAGGTACTCCTATTTTTACTTACGTAGGTACCTAGTTTCCATTTTCTAATTTAAACTACCTAAATGCCTAATTCATTGTTAGCTGATAATGATAAATAAGCGCATTCGTATCGTAGGTACCTATGTTTTTTAACGTAAGTAAGTAGGTACCTACTTAACACCGCTCGACTGCAACAAAAAGTTCATTTGATAAGAAATCCTTGAATAGGTATAACAAACAATTAATATTCATCGCAAATCTTTTAAAATTATTGCATTTTGGTCAATCGGCGAGGCGGCGAATAGGTAGGTATCAAACGGAGGCGGCGGCGGCGTGGTGGCGGTGTGCTTTGTGCCGTGTGCCGAGCGAGAATAACCTAGATCGTCCGTCAATACCACGCAGTAGGTAGATAGTTCTGTGAGGTAAGGTATTTAAATACATACTTATAAGCCAGTACAAGAGTAGGCTGTAATATATTACCTACCTATTAACAATAAAATGGTAAGGTAAGACTTTAAAACGGGTAAATATTTTGTTCCCACGGGAAAACTGTTAGCAGTGGTCGCAAGGTCGCAACCGCTTGATTGGCCGCTAGTCTGGAATAAAATTATTGGCACGTGACAGCCCCAACTTAAAGCGCGGGAGAGTGCGGGGCGTTACGGGCTGCGGGGGGAAGTAGGTGTTTAAAGCGCGGCTTTTGGGGCCCAGACAAAGGAGTTTCGCTTCTATACGCCAGTATTATTATCTATTCTTATGTCATAACTACAGTTATTATTATTATTAGCTCATAGACACACAGTAAGTATAGGCGGCTGCACGCCCTCATAGATAAAGATACGGCTATGTCGTCTTTCGCAGACATATTAAATGGAGTGTACCGACTATATTAAGATCGCAATGAAGAGATCTTTATAATGTTCAAATGAGGTTTATTTTTCATTAGGGTCGACAGCGTAGTATGTTTCTTTTGCTTAAAAATATCTTCAAAATATTGAATCGTCATTATAATTATTGTTTGGGTTTCATAAGATGAATTAGGTAGCATTCAAGCGAGGTATTCTTAAATTCCATTTTTGAAATATTAAACATAAAAAAACATAAACATATCACGCCTATAATCCCTTGCGGGGTAGGCAGAGCGTAAACGGCCATTAACACCACGTCTGACAAATGTTTGAGGGTCATTCGGAAAATTGTGTATCTCTATAGTGACAGGTTGTCAGCCCATCGCCTAAAATTGCAATACACACCCTCGAGTCCCTTAGTCGCCTCTTACGACTCCCACGGGAAAGAAATGGGGTGATGCTATTGTAAGCCGGCATCACACGGCACAGAAATATTAGAGTAAGTTTTATTTGTTAAAAGAATATTTTAAAAACAAAATAAACAGTTCAACATAAAGGTTCTATTATAAGGCGATGGGAAGAATGTTCCCAACTTAATTTGAACTCTAACTACCCCCAACAGATATCAAAATCAATGCAAAAATTTGATGTGGTCTGCCCGTTAAAAGGTTAAAAAATAAGAAACTTGGTAATTCTTCATAAATATAGAATGTGTAGTTTTCTATTTCGTATGGTTTTAGGTTTGGTAGGTTCAGGAGTATTTAGCTATTGAAGAAGTAGTAACCAAGTGTTGCCCTCACTAATCGGGATCTGGGTAAGCAGTGGGCGTGAGCGTAAGTGATTGATGACTGGTTTGTCATCACCAGCAGCGCCAGCACTTGTCACTGTCGTATTATACAGAGCAATATTCCTGAGGAAGACCGATCAGAAAAAAGTCAGAGGGTTAGATAGCGTTTAACTGCCTCCATGGTCCAGTAGTCTGAGCGTTGATCGCAAGAATTGAAGGTGCCTGGTTTGATTCTCGGGGAGCGACACACAAATTTGATATTTGTCAATTTATCTTTTCAGAAATTATGCATTGCAGGCTCAAGCTGAACCACCATATTAACAGTAAAATAGATGGTTCAGTGTATCGGAGGACGCATTAATACTTTGGTCCCGGATGCTATGTAATTAATTACTTGAATACCAAATTTTAAAACACTTCCCGTGTTCCCATTTTTGAAAACTTGCAAAATTGACATCCTTACCGCGATTGAAAAATTTGCAAGTTCTCAAAAATTACTTAATAAGGTATTTTTTATAGATTAAAAAAGGTACGCATTATTACGCCAATAGATGGCGTTAAACATCTGTGGTTTCTCAACTAACAGAAGGTAATAAAATAAAATAAGCGTTTTCGTTGTAGTGAACTCTTTTCTTTCTCGTAATTTAGCTTGCATTCATTTTTCAGACATTGTTAGCTAGCACCGCAAATGTTATGTCCAAATTTTCATCAAACTCCTTTATAAATGTTCAAGGACGTTTATTGGGTCGTTGGGCGACTCGGAATCCCACACGAAAAGAAGAAGAATCGAACACCCCAGCAAAGATACCCCCCCCCCCAACTGTTTACCGCCATCTATCGGTGATTTGCAGTACTTTCTGAGCTCAATTTTCTTTTTTAAGCGACTGTCAGAAAAAGCCTCATTGAATGGTGGTCGTTAAACAAAAATCTGCTAGGTAAATTTCCAAACACTATTCAGATTATATAATGTATCTATACTATTATTTTTTATTTAAGCGATTGATACTATAATTTTTCACCTACTCATTTAAATACTTATACGTAAGTATACGGCACCTCAAGTTACCCCTTTGAAGAGTCAACATATTCTCGTTTATCTAACAGTAATAAGAATAATCGGTATAAGTAAATATCTTGTAGGAGTTGGTTAAGATGCTGCTGATGGGACCAGAAACTAAATTAATTTTCGCTAGTGTGCGTGTAAGTAAATTATTACCAAAAGCAATAAAGTCAACGTTAAATTGAAATTAAGATCGGATACTTAATATTGTAACTACCCAGAAACAAATTTGATTTTCAATTTTAGTAACATTTTGCAATGAGATACACTCAAATATTATTATACAAAATAAATATATATTAATTCAATTCTAGTTATAAGTGAATTGTTACACCATCACAGGGTCCGTGTACCTATCTAGCATAATTATAACACCTTGTACTTGTACATGATTGCAAATAAATAAATATGAAATATATAATATAGAGGCAAAATTTGGCAAGGTAAGGAATCAATGGCTATCTCGTAAAATTTTGTGTGCTTGTAATCGGTAATTTAAACTGCTTTTGTGGTAACAGCCAGCAGGTCGTCGCGTGTGTAGTGCCCTATGATATGAAACTACAGGCTACAAGTCTACAGGTGAAATTCTTAGTTCATTGCATCATAATATTCCTAATAGCACAATAGCTAACCGACTTAGCAATGAACATCGAATTTAACCTGTAAATTTTTTGCATGTAGTTTGTTGGTGCTACTTAAGGCACGCGGAGCAAGATAAGGTTGGCCTTTGTCTGGAGGAGGCGCCACACACTTGTTGAACCTATCTGTGCAAACCCATGTGATACTCCACCTGCTCCAGACTATCTTTGCAGCGGCCGACTTGGGTTAAGTCTGTTTGAATTTCAAGTCGGCTATGACTAGACATGTCCTGATAAAAAAAAGTTGGCTGCTAATCTCAATAGATGGCGTTGTTCGTAAAAAAGCAATTCACAAAAAACGGGTGAAACAACGATTTAAAAAAGGTAGATCGGTGCGCCGGCCCTAAATAAATTGGGATAAGGGCAGGCAGATGATGAGATCGGTTTATCGGTCTTGAAATCCCTATACAGAAATATTCAAGAAAATAGTCGGAGCCTTTTCCGAGATCCCGATTATAAATTAATATTTAAATGTACAAGAATTGCACGTAAAGGTATTCGATTATTTATTCTGGAAATATCTTATTCGTTAGTCGATTGATAAAATTTATTAAAAGTAGAAATTGTAGTTCCATAAATTTAAAAAAATAATTATAATAGTCATGTCGTACAGGGAAGTCAAGGAGAAGGCAGAAGACAGAGAAAACTGGCGAAAATTCCATCGACAAGAGCAGTGCTCTTAAATTAAAGAAGATACATTTCAAGCTAGGGTTTTACCAGCAAAACAAGTCGAGGTTCTAATAATAATAATAATAATATTCCATATATATTTAAATTTTTCAGGTGATAGGTAATTTCTAAGTAATATTCACTTAAGAATTCTTTGAAACACTAAGTAAAATAAGTATCTACTTGGAAAATACCTACAATATACATGAAAATTAGGAATTTATTAAATTCATAATGTAATGGTATTGTTTAATAATATATAAATATTCTGTACAAAATTAAAACAACAACTACTTAACACCTATGCTACCATTATACCGAACCAATCGAACTAACAAACCAGTGGCATTAATCGTAGTGCTATGTGTATTAATGTTCATAATTTCAACTTATTTGCGAAAAAGCAATCGTATCGCAACCCATTCAAGTCCTTTAGACAGCAAGAGGCTTTCCTCCGACACTGTTGCTATGGTGAAGATGATGACAGCATGTCAAGACAGGGACTTCAAGCCTAAGGTAGAAACTTGCCACGAGTTTTGGGTACTGAAAAACTACGTCCGAGCAGCTCATAGCTTCATCCACTGCCATGAGACCGTGACATTCACAACCCACGCCACAATCAACTATCTCGACCATTTAGAGGAGCTAGTTGTACAATGGAGAGCCCCGATCAGTCTAGCGATCCACGCTCCCGGTACAGATTTCGACAAAACAATCAATAGTATTCATTACTTACGAACATGCTTAAGGAATTCTGATCTTATCAAGGAATTTGTAACTTTTCATATTTTCTTCTCCTATAAACACTTTCCAAAGAATTATGTCCTGTCACAAAATTTTGTATATAATGATAATTATGATTGTACGGTTGAACCGCCATATATTTTCGTTCCTCAACTTACCTATATGCAGAGAAATCGTCTTTTATACCCAGTTAACGTTGCAAGGAATGTAGCAAGAGACGCTGCGATGACACATTTCGTTCTCAGTTCTGACATTGATTTCTATCCCAGTCCCAACATAGCTACAAAGTTCCTTAACATGATAGCCAGGAATGAATGGCCTCTGGATCTTCCCACAACTCTTCCCAAAGTATTTCCTATAGCGTTATTTCAAATCGTTGACAAAGTTAGGGTTCCATCAACAAAACGAGAACTAAAAGAAATGTTAACGAATAAAAGTGCAAGCGCTTTTAGCGATAAATTAAAAGAAGCTTATTATCCTAATATACCAGATATTTCGAGGTGGATTGATGTTGAGGAATCAGATCAGATACATGCAAAACCTCTAAAAAATAATAAGATTAATGAATTGTGGAGTCCGGTTTATATTGGCACGCACCATGATCCGCACTATGATGACCGTCTTAGCTGGGAAGGACAAAACGATAGAATATCCCAAGCCTATATTATGTGTGTTAAAAATTATCGCTACCTGATTTTGGATGATGTGTTTTTAGTTCATAGTGCAAATTTCAAGCCCTATGGAAGATATGGAACAAGAAACAATATTGTTAATGAGCAGCTATCTTTCCTCAATAAAGTTTTGCATCCACAACTCGAAAAATTGTACGGCAGTACAAATACTCATTGTATCTTTTAAAATATTTCCATAAGAAATGATTGTGTTCATTGGTAGTTTATGCATCAATTCAAACTTATCTTCTATTATAATTTAACTCAAATTGTTGAAAACTAAGTTAAATGAAGTGTTTGTATCAAAAAGTCTTTTCACTTTAAAAAAATCTATTCATCTGCTTTATCATAAGGGTAGGTACCACGTAGGTACACTTTTCTTGTAAAATTAACTTATCGCCTTGCTATCTTGCTATGCTATGCTAGCTATCTTTTTATATTGAGGTTAATTCGTGTAAGTAAACTAATAACCAATAATAAATTTAGAACAATTCAAAAAACACAAAATAAAGAATAGTTTATAAAGTGGTACAGTTTTTGTGTAATGAAACGTTATTTCAATTAAGCTAAGCGCCCTCTACATGACACTCGAGAATCCCTAGAAAATTTCCCATTCAAAATATCTCTCTCGCCATTTCGTGTCTGTACACATCTCCGCTACCCACACATCTGTAAAAAAACTATTTGCTAAGTATAATTTATTAAGTAGAAAATTGAAAAATAAAACACCGGGTTTGGTTTGTTTACAAAAACATGAGTAAGTAAGTAGCTATCCTTATGAACTCCTTATGAATATCCTTATAATAATTCTCGTATACAAGTATTATAATTGTTTTCTTGGGCTTTCTCGTTTTATTACCAACCACCTGCATTTATGAAGAACGCCTTACCTAATTTACATAGTAAATTATAAATTTAAAATGCTTAACTTAATTCTGGTTTTACGACCAATAACCTGAGAGTATTTGCGACCTTCCCAAACCAAGTTAAGGGCGGACGTAAAGCTAAACGAAAATGCGGAACAATCACATTAAGACCAAGATGAAGGTGAAAACCTTTGTGTAGGTACTTCAGTGGTTTAGATACATCTAGAAAGTAATAGCGGTGAAAATAATATGTATCCGGATTTTGCGTTGATTTCCACAGTCAGTGATATTCAAAAAAATCTCAGGAAAAAAGAAGAAGGCTCAAAATTGCCCCACGTCCTATAACAATGTGACATATCTCAAAAAAAAGGAAAAAATGCATATAAAAATATGTCATACTCAAAAACTTATATTTTTCACGCCAACATGAAAAAAATTGCAATGAAAATTACTTCAGGGGCAACTGTAAAAAATATGTTTTTACGAGTATTTATGAATCGATTAAAAAAAAATATCATCATCATATTGTGTGGGACACCGACCCGACGACCCGATGAACCCTGGTGTCAGAGTTTTTCAACCGTCTAGTTTTTCAACTAGGCTCTGACATGGTTGATAACGAACGCTATCTAAGTATTTATAGACAGCGACTGGGACCGACGGCTTAACGTGCCCTCCGAAGCACGGAATCATCGTACTTTCGGACAATCAGGAGATTCAGACCTGCAATGTCCTAACCAGACTGGGGACCATACCCAAAGTGATAAATTGTCAAATATCAACTTTTGTCCCCACCGGGAATCGAATCCGGGACCTCGGAGTATGTTCGAGAATTTACAACAACAAAAACCAAATCACTGGGTAGTTATAAGCTTTACTGTATAAAAATCTCAAATCTCCACGGAAACAAAACACACACAGTATCACTCTCAACGCAAGCGGTCTCGGGATTCGGCTGCCGATGACGTTATGAGTATTGTGTAATCTATTGTTCCAAACGCCCAATGAGGGTAGTCAACAAAATCTTAGCTCGCTGCGGCTGTCGCCTCGCTGAGTCAGTGACTTGCGACCACAGACGATACAACTTGTCCGAAATGAAAGGTAAATAACGTTAACCAAACGAAATACTTCCAAACACGGAAAAAAGACCCGATTCGTTACAGTTGTTTCATCTCACGAGCCGGGTTAGCCAAACTTGGATGTGCACGGACCTCTCTCTCTCTCTCTTTCTCTCTCTCTCTCTCTCTCTCAATCGAGGATCGAGATACAACTCATTATTCACTTGCATTTTTATCTCCTGTAATAATGTAAGTGAATCAACCTATGTCGATCACTGCTGACAATCACTTTGGGTATGGTCCCCAGTCTGGTTAGGACATTGCAGGCCTGAATCACCTGATTGTCCGAAAGTACGATGATTCCGTGCATCGGAGGGCACGTTAAGCCGTCGGTCCCAGTCGCTGTCTATAAATACTTAGATAGCGTTCGTTATCAACCATGTCAGAGCCTAGTTGAAAAACTAGACGGTTGAAAAACTCTGACACCAGGGTTCATCGGGTCGTCGGGTCGGTGTCCCACACAATATGATGATGATGATGATATATATTTTTTTATCGATTCATAAATACTCGTAAAAACGTATTTTTTACAGTTGCCCCTGAAGTAATTTTCATTGCCATTTTTTTCATGTTGGCGTGAAAAATATAAGTTTTTGAGTATGACATATTTTTATATGCATTTTTTCCTTTTTTTTGAGATACGTCACATTGTTATAGGACGTGGGGTAATTTTGTATGAAAAGTGCGCCGTCTTCTTTGGGTTCAAATTAAATATAGGTACATGTATTTTATTTGTGGTTAATTTGTCTCTTAGGTACTTAATAATTTTAGTTCATACTAGAAAAGATAAGTGTTATATGTAAGGTTAGCTTTGAATTTTAATTGAACTTGAGAATTGAGCTTTAATTTTAAACCCCTTCAATCGAACAATAAAGAACTTATTTGAAAAATGTATAGCCTCTTGATATATTGAATAAGAAATTCCGTGGTCACCTCCAAAATTAGGCCTGGCCTAGGTACCGACTTGTTAATTGAAAAATCTACAAAATTACTTATGAATACTCCATCTAAAAACAGGTAGGTAAATGGCCATGCCCGAACTCAAAAACTTAATTATCAAAAAGAAAAAAATTCGGACTAAGCGCTTTCAGTCATCATTTATAATGCGCACTGCTAAAGAGTGGAACTCACTACCTGCGTCTGTGTTTCCAATCGCATACATCCCTTATCTCTTCAAAGTAAGAGTTAACAGGCTTCTTCTGGATGAGCTCGGTCCATCTTAGACTCTGTAAGTCCTATGGCCTAGACTAGAGTCAAGAGCAAACCCATCTTTAATAAAAAAAAAAACTTTTTAAAGATTTTCATATTTTTTTTCATTTGTTGTACTGGGTAGACATAATATGGGGTACGGCGATCGACCGCGATTGGGTTTTGAAGCTCTGTGGTACTTGATGTGAGGCATTGTAATAAAAGACAACCGTTCGCGACAAGTCATGCTTTATTACTAATTAAATCCTAATACAGATCGTATGCGCTTTAATGCAACTTACGGTGCATTCTTACGTCACTACAGCTCCAAAAGAGGTCTATAGGTACACATTGTCGCTGGTAAGCCATACGACCATCCTGCTCAGGAACTATTATAAATATAAATGAACACCGCCATGCAATTACATATTTTTCATTTAGTCTGGTTGTTTTCTATGTATAATTATATTCCTTTACCAGTTCAGCGTAAAAACTGAACTAAACTACGTAAAGTTTAGCGATTGCCCCGCTCGGGTACAAGAAGCCTATCGTAGAGGACGAAACTCATACACGAGTTGTCGTATGACACTCATGAGACCGATGCCTCGCAGATTCTCACCAGTAGTCCATATGTACGCAGTTTCCTACCAACTGTAGTAAGGCAGATTACCTTACCTGATGAGCTGAATAGAAAGCGAAACAGTTGCCGACTTATTTTGCAAATATACTTTTCACTTCTCATGCTCTGAAAGAGCTTATTGGTGCAGGATATAGGCTGCACAAAATCGCATTTTATGCACAAGTGCAAGAACGTATCTACTCATAAATGAAGGCAAAGAAAATGAGCCATACACAGCCAAAGGGCGTCTGCCCCGAACGCCGATATCGGCCCGACATAGTGCTATTTCATTTTATATGTATGGAAAAATTGAAATAGCACTATGTCGGCTTAAATAGTAGGCTGTATAGGTCTGCAGCCCAAGCCTAATGCCAATGTCGTAAGATTTAAAAAAAATAAAGCGGCGGGAAACAGCTCTTGCTTTTCGTAATTTCTTCAATTTGCTAAAATTGTTAAAAATGACCAGTGAAGAAGAGGATTTAAGACTCTCTCCTAATACGCTTAGGGAAATTAATGCACAGAGAGTTGTGCAACAGATACTACCGCCAAAGTCTCGGGAAAAATATCTTAAAGTTTACGATAGTTTTGTAAATTGGAGAATATACTATTGTTTTATTTCCTCGCAATCAAAGTGAAAAGCAGAGTTTATAACTCGTCCACAAAACCATTTTAACCTCGAAATTAAATTAACAAACGGATGAAAGAAATGCTCGTCAAACTAGCGTGTTATAAGGTGTGGGTTTTATGTGGGTGTCCGACAAAATTTTAACTTAGACAAAAACAATATAGTCTTGTGATTACCTAATTATGATAATGAATTACAATTTCGTACCTAAAACTAAGTTTTAGCTATTATAATCTAATGTGATAATTTATGATTTACCTTACATTTGAAATGTTATTTATAAATTTATGATATAAATCTGAAACTGAAACTAATAGCCTCGCGCATCAGCAATGCTATCAAAACCGCTTCGATTCAGATCCAATCTGTTCTGATGCAAATGTAATTTCTATTTTCACAAAAATTCGCCAGGAGACAGTATTTCAATTAAACTTGGTATCGCTTAGTTTTATATCTACTTATTTTACTTTGAAATTCTTTATGAAGAGTTGGGTTCACCATCGCAGAATGGATTGCTTTTATTCAGACTCTTTACGAAAAGTTTTCGTTTATTCAGGATAATAGTTACAAACGTCGTCCAGTCTCAGTAGTCCACTTCTGAACATGACCCTTTCCCTATTTGAGGGTATTGACAAATTCACCAAGCTTATTGACGAGTCCAATGCAAGATAATACGTTTACAGGGAACGCTGCTGCCCATTACATTCCCGGAATGACATTGTTCCATAGTAGGTTTTACGACATTTACGGGTAAAATTGGGGTAATGCTATTTTAAGCCGGTATCACAGGGCAAAAATATGAGCAAAGACAACCCTTTATCAAATTTGTTTACAAGTCCCTATGTCAGTTATACTTTATGAAAAGTGCTATTAGGTGGCAATGGCAAGTAAGTATTTTTCCATTAGATTTTCGATGATCGAGGATTTGTAACTTCTATATTTCTTGGCGCTGTTTAGACACTGAATTGAGCAACCTGTGACAATTGACCAAGTCGTTGGTCCCAGTTGCCGTCTATGATCACTATGATCAGGCGGCGGTCGTTACACAACCATGTCAGAGGCCTACTAGTAGTAGTGAAACACTATGACACCAGGGTTCACACGATATAACAAGAAAAAGAAGATTTGCTGCTGCTATTGCTATTACGAGTAGTTGGCCTAGTACAAAGTGCGACGACTGTCTTCTACAGCGACCGGCAACGACAGTTCAGCACTATTTGCACTTTGAAGGTTATAAATAAGTCGGTTTAATAAATAAACAGCCTTCTCGTATCAATCCAAATCTTAGAACTGAGTACAAATATTTACGTTACCTATATCTAGCATTGAATTACGAACACATAAATTTATGTTTGGGAAACGAGAAGAATCGGGTGAACCATTTGCTTTATATTTTTCTGTTTGCTTACTATATTTAGTGTGCCCCATGAAACAGGTACCCAGTCAGCTGGTATCATTTTCATTTTGGATGGCCAAGCTTAGCTGTTGGCCGAGAAAGCTCTCCTGCCGATAGAAGTCTCATTCAGGCCCGTTGTCATCTATTGCTAACTAGGCTAACTCGCTCTTACCATGCAACACCAATTCATCATCATCGACCAATTTGCCATTCAAACTAAATAAAAACTATTCAAATAGATATATTCGTTACTGCAGGTAATACGATCGGTAGTTGAGCATTTTATTATTTATAACTAGCTTTCCGACTCGCGTTAGCACCCGCCTTTTTTCCCGTGGGAATAAAACGTTTTCTTGCAGATAAAAGTAGCGTTTATATCACTCTCAACAAATGTTTGAGGTAATAATATACTATTTTTGAAAACTTGCAAAATTTTCGAGTGCGGGCAGGATTTGAACCTGCGACTTTCGCATTACTAGTGGCGACGCCTCTTCCAAAAATTTTGCAAGTTTTCAAAAATTGTATACCTAACACGGGAAGTGTTTTAAAATTTGGTTCTCAATAATATACTAATCGTAACAAATCTTGTAGTGACTTTACGACTTTTTTTTTTTTTTTTTTTTCATTTATTTTGTTTTAAAAATGAATACAAAAAACATTAAATGACGTCACTAAACCCGAAGAGGTTTGTCTTGACATCAGGCTTCCCAGCTCGTTATTTATAATATAACATATACGTACAAAAAAGGAAGTATCAAACATTACCTATAATATTATAACATTCACACACAACAAACAAATACACTATTTCCATACAAGACAGTACCCATCCCGACAAATGAGCCGTAAGCCGTAAACAAGCAAGTACGTAAGTAGGCTAACATCTTGCAAACAAAAGACAGCGTCGCAACCAGTTTTGCCAGGCGAACATCTACAGGATGATTAATTCATAGACTAGTAGAGATTTAAAAAAAGTTCGGAATTATTTAAGAAATAGTTTTTTAAAAGTGTTGTTATGTTTGTTTTATTTATTTTCTCTTTAAGTTGCTTAGGTAAGCTGTTAAGTATATGAGGTATCATGTAATTAGATGTTCGTTTACCGTAATAATTTATACATTTAGGTGTTATCAATTTTTTGTCCGCTACTTGTCGTGTTATTTTGATGTGTGATATAGGTATTTGAATTTCAGATCTAAAATAGTTTTCTTTAATAAAATTAACTCGAAACTTTTTAAATACTGACAGCACTTTACAGTAGTCAAATAATTCGCTGTCAGTTTTAACTGTTGCCTTTACCTTAGGGGGTACAATAAGTTTTAATAACCTAAGTTGTAAATTATAGATTTGCCTAAGGTAGGTTGGAAATGTACGACCATAACTAGTTAACCCATATGATATTATGCTTTCTGCTAGGGCCAAATACATAGATAACCTCACAGAATAAGGTATTTTGCTTTAATGGCTTTTCTGTACTGAACATCACTAGAGTTCTATACGCTACTTACAGAAATGTTTGTACGGGACTGAAATATCGGCAATATGGTAATTCTTGTAATCAAAACATCTGACCCTCCTAGCAAAGTAAAATTAGGTTAAAACTAAGAATACACCATTACTTTGTGAGCTATTTACCGACTTTAAAAAGGGTGCTGTCAGTAAGTAAATTTAGTCAGGTTACCATATTTTTGTATACCTCTTCTTCTTCTTCGTCGTAGCCTCATGACTGAGGGACGTTACTATTATGTGCTGTGTTCGTCACCAGCTTCCTCTAAACTCTCTCATTTTTTTTAGAAGCTTTAAAAACCGACTCATAATATGCACAAATTATGACTCTCTCGAGATGTAATGATAAACCTACCGCTACGCGTACACATAATTTAGTTATTTACCAACTTTTCAGAGTGGAATTTCCAATATGGAGTGTGGAATAAAAGCCATTAAAGTGAAAACTGGTTGAAGTTTGGTAACTCTCACACGCACCGCATCGATTTTCCGGTGTTCTGTCGGATCCAGCTTTTTCACGAAAGTAGTTTACAAAGTTCCATACAAAAACCGGTTAATCAAGGCACACGTCACTGCATCAAATTGCGGCTGTCACTAGCTTTTATTTGTATGGTGTCTGTCCCGCACCGCAATATCTTGCAGTGTGTGTGCGATTCACCATTGTATCAAAAACCTACATGACACGCTCCCAAGGGAAATTAAAACAATTTATGTTTAATCAATCGGGACTGGTTCGACGGTACAATAGAATCTGTGATATATTTGCATTTGTACGATTTGTGCCAATATCTAATAGCACGTTTTCACAATGCCACTATGGGTAGGGAAATAGTGAGTGACGTTGGGCAGCGCGAGCATGTAAACAGGTTACTCGCGCTGCTACTCGTAATGCCGCTGCCACTTCCCGTGCTCCCTCGAATGTCGGCTTCTAGTGCGCGAGTTAAAGGAATGGCAGCACGATTGTGAATGAAATGTAGTGCTATCTCGCTCACTCGTATTGGCGCGAGAAGAGTATGACGGCAGTGTGTGAACACTCACTCGCGATTATACTTCCGCGGAAGTACTTCGAGCAATATTTGCGACAGCGGCATGAGCAGAAGCAGGTGCATAGTGTGAACGTGCTATAACGTAAATTTTCTGATCTCTGTATAAAATATCGTTGAAAAAATACTTACATATGTATGTATGTACATCAGCCTATTGCAGTCCACTGTTGGACGTAGGCCTCCCCCAGGGTACGCTATAGGGCACGAACTCCCGTTTGCGCCATCCAGTCGCTACCAGCCGCGTTTTTTAAGTCATCGGTTCTTCTGGCCGGCGGTCGTCCAACGCTACGCTTGACGAGGCGTGGCCTCCACTTGAGATCCCGCTTACTATACTCTCATTCCGAGAGATATCGCGGATAGCCCTTTCCATAGTTCTCTGAGCCGAAGAAATACTTACCTGAAATAAAATAATAGCGTTTTAAATAAAACTTCACATAAATAACTATTTAATTAAAAACGAAAGCAGGTTATGCTATTGCACCTAACTATAAAAAACTTTTGTATGCGATTAACAACTTCTCCGTTTTTGGAGGAAAACCGATTGAAAAGTTGGAATACTTAATTTCTTCAACTTTAAAAGGGATTAAAGTTATCAATTACTTGTTTCGGTAAAACGAAGTTATTTAAGGCACATGTTTCCCAAGAGAATCAACGACCAACTTTAGGATAGATAATTTAAACGCTCAGGGGCCCAATTTTTGTAACAAATTTGACTGCGTACCTGTCTGCTACGGATTGTCTTAGCGCTGGTCATAATGCGTTCTTATTCACATTTACATTTACAAATACTAACGCTAGTTACTAGTTATTATTCTGTGCAAATACTTCACATACCCTGCTTAGAATGTACAAATTAATACATACATACATGAAACATTGAAACCCCATATTCCTCTTGGGGCAGGCAGAGCGTAAACGGCCGTAAAAAAGGAAAATTTACGCAACGTCTTCCTAACATTTTGAGGGTAATTTATAAAATTGTGTATAACTATGAGCGACAGGTTGTCAGCCTATCGCTTAAAGTTCCAATACTTAAGAGTAACTCTCGAGTATTTTAAACCGACATCACACTGATGTCTAAACAGACACCACACGGATGATATTTGAACATATATAAGTAGTAGAAAGAATGGTGAAACCACTCTTGCAAACTTTCGAGAGACAATTTGATTCAAAAATTTAACTTCTGATTTAGAGCCTGTCCTGAAAACATTATTCAACTAAAAGGGATCATTTACATTTACAACGCCACCGTTTCAAAGGACAATTGGACATGGTATTTTACCAGCAGCTGTTGCCCTTGACAAGACTTCGTTAATCTGGACAGCATGAGATTTGCACAAGCAACCACATTTATACCATAGGGAGGGACGAATTACTTTGAAAGATAATATGCATTTGAAATTTGCGAATAGTACATTTTGCAAATAGTACGTTTTGCGCACAGGATACGTTGGTACTTGGCTAATGGCGCCGAAAGGATTAGGGGGGGGGGGCTATTAAATATGTGCGCATGTATTTGTGTATATATATTTTTTATTCAAGAAAAAATTATTGTAGTCCTGGGCTGTTTAATCTTGATATTGAACCTATTAGTATGCAAAGGTAAATGGTATCAATTTCTTAAGTTTTGAGTTTGGAAAGTTAGAATGCCCTAAGTTGCTTTCTTAAATTTAGTTTAAATATTTTTAGATGCCAATAGTCGATTGTTTGTTTATGCATAATATTCCTAAGATAACAAAATAAGTGCCGTGTGATGCCGGCTTAGAACAGCATCACCCCATTTCTTGCCCGTGGGAGTCGTAAGAAGCGTCTAAGGGACTCGAGGATGTGTATTGCAATTTTAGGCGATGGGCTGACAACCTGTCGCTATGGTGATACACAATTTTCCGAAAGACCCTCAAATGTTTGTCAGACGTGGCGTCCGTTTTTTGCGGCCGTTTACGCTCTGCCTACCCCGCAAGGGGTTATACGCGTGATATGTGTATGAGTGTATGTATGTGAATTGAATTAGCAGATTTATATCGCCATATACGTCCTCCCGCCTGCGTCAGTACTTCGATCCGTGATCTACCATCCACTAAATCGTTTTTTTTTTCAATCAGAATAACTTATGTATGCCGTGAGTTGCCGGCTTAGAATAGCATCACCCCATTTCTTTCCCATTGTTGTCGTAAGAGGCGATTAAGGGACTCGAGGGTTTCATGTGTATTGCAATGTTAGGCCAAAAGCCAATGGTGATACACCATTTTCTATAATTTTTTCATGACGTCAATAAGTGATAACACTATCCTACATTGAATAAAGTAATTTCATTTTCATTTTCTAAATGACCCTGAAATATTCGTTAGACGTGGCGTAAATGATCGTTTTTCAAGTCCGTTTACTCTCCTACGCCTACCCCGAAAGGGATTTATTTGTGATATATAACTTAGTATATTTTTCATATTACTTAAAATTTTCTTTTGGTTTCTCATGTAAATAAATAGAGATACACATAGTATATTAATATGATCAGTAGGACAACTGGGAACAAAGGATCGCTATTGTATAAGCCATCGGCATCAGTAGCCCCGTGTGGAGAACTCAATAAAACAATAAACTTGAACGATTTAGACCTACATACTCATCATTGTTTTGAACAATATGGTCAACAGTCGACTTCATTATTTTTTATAAAATGTCTTTCTGATTTACTACATGGACTTAGAATAACACAAGAAAAATACATGGATACCAAAAAATTCTGGCTAAGGCACCAAAAGCTGCACCAAAATAAATAAGATTACATTGGCCTCGAATCGAGAAATAAACATTCTTTTAACTTTTTAAGCCTGTTTTATTTAGACAATACATACACTTTTTTTTTAAATGAAATGTGTATTTCGAGGATTTAACAGATCAATTATACCTGTTAATCACAATTTGAAACATTTCTTCAATATCATGTCTCTATTTCTAAAGTTATTACAAAATATATAAATATAATCTTTGTAATATATGTCGGAAAAACCGTGAAATCTCGCGAAAATTTTAGCTCAAAATGATTGTTTGTTGCTCTCTGACGCAGTGCGAATGAAAAGGACAAACTTTTCAAGTGAATTAGGGCCTTAAATTAGCGCTGTTACTTTCCGTCAATTAGGTTTAGAAAAGGATAGAAGATATCATAATCATTTTTCATAAAGATATATTACGTCATCGCTCGTTTGTTAAGCAACATGACGATGCGTGAACAAGACACACCCGCCAAATATCACATTATATTTTGTGCTAGAATCTCTAGTGACATCTAACACAGTATTATGCAGTGCATCTACCCACCAGCGAACTCAAAACAGTGCAGATGGAATAGCGACTCAAGTCTAGGACAATCTTATTATGTTCCATTGTGTTTTCAAGATGAAACATTGTTTTGTGAACATTGTTTCGTTCTAAATAACATTACGGCCACGTCGTCTGTCAAACATAATATTTTGAGACTCACTTAGAAAATTCGTAGCGCCATAGTGAGAGTTATCAGGCCATCGCCTAAAATTGCAACACACATACATACTTACAATCCTTGAGTCATCATTATGGCATAATTCCAAACATTTTTTGGTATGATGGGTCGCTTCTACTCTGCCGTGTCACACAAAGATATTTTATCTTAGTTATGCCCAACAAATGCAACAACAGTTTACATTCTATGCTTTATATGGTAAAGCAAAAACTTTTTAAAAAGTTGTGATTTCAGTGGTTTTGGAAAATTAAAAAACTGCTTACTTCATTTTTGTACGTATGAGTCAAGTCTAACTAATCTATCTTCATAAAGTATTTGAGGTAGCCACAACCAGAGCATGAAAAATTGCAATGATCACTCGTTATGGTGTTATGCATGTATTCCATATAAAAATAGGATAGTTAAAGATACGAAAATGGCTCCATAGCAATAACATTTTAGCGAGATAGGCCGCTTCTGTTAGGACATAGTCACCCAGGGCCTAGAGTACCTGCTGTAGACCACCAAGTATATCAAACTACAGGCTTCAATTTTACAGGTGAAATTCGATGTTCATTGCGTAGTCGGTTAGCCATTATGATACGAGGAATATGAACCGGCTACGCAATGTACTAAGAATTTCACCTGTAGACTTGTAGCCTGTAGTTTCATAACATAGGCATCAGGAGGCCAGCTTAACCGCAAAAAAACAGAAATGGCTCAGGACTGATGATGGACCCCTTTTGCTCACTCATGGCCATCGAGAATTTGGAGTAACCTCATAAAACACCAAGATTCTGTCTAAACTCGATAACAAAAGTTGTTCAAAATAATGGGTTGGGTTTGTTGGCATACAGGATCTGGAGTAACATATGCATGTTATGGAACATAATTTAGCATTATTTACTTAGCATGTTTAACTCTTCGGCTGTCAGACGGCCTGGGTCCGGATTTTCTTACTTTTTTATCCTCACAATGCCAGCGACACTCAACTGTAATTATATTGTCTCCGTGATTTTTTATTTTTTACTTATTTTTTAAGTCAGCGAAACGAATTCCGCGCGTACTAGCTAGTTTATTTCATAAAACTGATAGTCCTACGTTGTGTTCATTCAGTGTAATAGCTGTTTACCGACAGACATCATATCCTACCAATTAAGCAAATTGTCAAACAAGTTAAAACAACATAGTGACTATTAGCAACCAAAAACCACGGACGGAGCGGTGCCTATGTAGTACTAAGTAACTCAGGTTGAAAGACAGAAAACACGAGTTGTGTTTGCAATAAGTTATATTTTGGATTTTAAATTAGTCACGCAAGTCAAAACTTAAGAAAGTGTATGCTCGCTTTTCATCTTGGAATTAGCAAAGCTAATTAAAGTAATCACTGTAACGAAAATAGCTATGATTGCAAAAAATAATAATTAGTTAAAAAATGGCAAAAGAGTGCCAAAAATTAAAAATATCAAAATATAGAAGTTACGACATTAGAAGACCGTTTTTGCTCTTATTTTTGCACACGCTTTTATTCCTTGCGGGGAAGACAGAGCGTTAACGCCGAAAAGTACCGTCGCTATCGCCACTTCTGACAAATATTTGAGGGCCGTTTCAGAAAAATGTGTATCATTATTATCTAGGGACAAGTTGTTACACTTAGTTAGTACACTTGAAATCTTCGAGTCTTGTAGTCGCCTTTTAAGAGACTCGCGGAAAACAATGCTATGATTATTTCGCTATTTAAACAAAAACTTGCACAAAAAGCAATTTGTGCCACAAATGTTTTACCTACGTGTCAAATTTTACCTCTATTTAACACGTTGCAGAGTTAATTGTGGCAATCTTACCATAACGTCAAAACACTTCGCGTGCATACTTAGCCCATTCATTTTTTAATACTATTTGGATTAGTTGGTTAGGTTATGTTGAGGGTTAAGTTGAATTCCTTTTGATCCCTTGAATTTACTGAAGGAAGGCATACAAAGGGTACTTAAGTTCCTATGTAGGTTGGAAAGGTCGGTCGGTCCCAGTAGTTGTTCGTCTTGGTGTCCCACTCCATAGATAAGCAAGCGTCTAATTATGGTTAGATGTAGATGCATAATTATACAGATAAATATACTAAAACGATCCATCTTAGACTCTGTCTCTGTCCTATGACCTAGACTAGAGTCAAGGGCAAACCCATCATTAATAAAAAAAAATAAAAAAAACGGCTAAAT
The DNA here is from genome assembly GCA_027580185.1 of Tuta absoluta. NCBI lineage: Eukaryota > Metazoa > Arthropoda > Insecta > Lepidoptera > Gelechiidae > Tuta > Tuta absoluta. The sequence continues at coordinate 7,592,692 of JAQAHW010000004.1, forward strand.
CTTCTCTTTTTCGTGTAGGACACCGAGTCGACGAACGACCCGATAAACCATGGTGTTACAGTTTTTCAACCGTCTCCTACTACTAGTAGGCCTCTGACATGGTTGTGTGACAGCTATCTAAGTAATCATCGGACAATCATGTGAATCGGCTTGCAACGTCTTCACTAAACTGGGAACAAATTCACAAAGAGATAATTATTAACTTTAACGGACTCGACGACTCAGGGTTCCGTAACAGGCATATCAAGTCCTTTCATATTATGATACCCAACTTGAACTACGTACCTACTAGTCTCAATTTTACATACATACATACATACATATATCACGCCTATAGTCCCTTGCGGGGTAGGCAGAGCATAAATGGCCGTGAAAAACAGCAATTTACGCCACGTCTGACAAAAGTTCGAGGGTCAATCAGATAACTGTGTATCACTATAGTGACAGGTTGTCAGCCCATCGCCTAGAATTGCAATACACACCCTCGAGTCCCTTAGTCGCTTCTTACGACACCCACGGGCAAGAAATGGGGTGATGCTATTCTAAGCCGGCATCACACGGCGAATTTCAATTTTAAAATCCCTAAAAACATATTCCTTATTATTACCAAAAAAGTTGAACATGGTTTAAGCTTGTGCGTCGCTTCGAGACGAGTAAGTAAGTTTGGAAGTGTCAGTCGAGGGGCTTAATTTTTTTTTTAAGTGTCTATTATTAAATTAATATGAAAAAATGTGCCAGTATTGTCTATTTGACAGTTAATACAGTGTAAAAACCTCAGTTTGAGTTATTTTTATTCACGACAAACGAAAGTATGTTAATATACAGGGTGGCCCGAACAGTGACGTCCAAAGACAAAATTTGGATGACTTGTGGTGGGGGGTGTCCGAATTACCCCCATGTATGTTCCGCGATTTTTTGTAGTTTCCGAGTTATTCCAAATTTAATTATTTTTTTGAGATAATCGACTAGCTTTGCCATTTTAATTATTTTTTCTTCTGTAGTGGGGCTTTTCGTTTTTTTTTCTTGTGGCATAATGTCCATGAACTGTACTTTCTATTAATAAATAAATCAGCCATCTAGTATCAATGGAACTTATTAAATTTTCGCTCGAAAGTGAAAACATTACCAAGTAGCATGACTGACTTGAGTTTTCTTTCAAATTTAAACATGTGAAAAGGCTACTCCATGGTTTTTTTTTATTTTAAAAACTGAAGAAGGTTCCAAGCTTTCAGATAAGTACAAAAAAAGTTGTACTCAATAGGCTATTTTCCGCTGAAAAAGACCTTCGAATGTACTCGCATGGAAAATCCCTTAGGAATTACACTAGGTATATCAAAGCCAAATAAAAAAGGATTTCCAAAATAAAAAAAGAAGAGGCTCAGCAACTTTTTGACAGTTGAGTACGTTAATTTAATTCTTTTCAGTGTTGACCGTCGTGATAAAATCAATTTATTTTTATGTAGTTCCGGAAATAGGCGTAGGAAATCCCTTAGGAGCTAAACGAAAAAAAGGCAATGCCTACTTTGCTAGTCTCTTAAGGGCTTATTAGATGTATTGTCATCTCTCTAAATTTGTCAACGGTATCAAGTTGTAACCGATGACGATGCTGATGAAATTTTGACAATCAGCCCGTGAATCGCAACAGCTTGTGAGTGGTCAAAATGCGTGAAAGCAATAGGTCTGGCCAGTGCTTAATGAAAATTTAATTAAGTTGGTACCGATTGTGGAGCATGTAATTAAATTCTTAAAATAATAATAAAAAGCAATTGACTGTAATTTTTTTAATATGGAAAATTTTACCTACATAACTTTTACAAAAGGTTTTCGAAAGTTCGTCCTCCGACGGATATGCGTAGCCTACATCTACGCAAAAAATTCGCTTTTAGTCTTCTGAACGCTTCCCTGTTGTTTCTTATTGCGTTTCGTGCTTCAGTAATTCTAAGTCTTAGTTCAGCTTCGCTGGAGCATGCTCGTGCGTAAACAATTTCTTTGAAATATCCCCAAATGAAAAAATCTATTGGGTTTAAATCAGGTGAGCGGGCCGGCCAGCTAATAGGGCCTCTGCGTCCAATCCACCTATTAGGGTATCTTTCGTTGAGATGATTACGAACTTCGGTTGCGTAGTGGCACGGTGCTCCGTCATTTTGAAAAACCATAGTTCTTCTGGTTTCAAGATTTACCTCCTCCAGTAAGAGTGGCAGATCATTTTCTAAGAAATTATGGTATGATTCACCGTTCAGTCTGGACGGCATTTCGAACGGCCCAATCAATTCACCGTTGACAATCCCAGACCACATGTTCACACTAAATCTGTGTTGAAAGTTAGAAGCCCTGACTTCATGTGGATTTTCTACTGCCCAGGAGTGATAATTGTGAATATTAAATACTCCAGCCCGCTCAAATCGGGACTCATCAGTCCATAGGATCTTTTCAAAAAAATTTGGGTCTGCCTGATGCCTCCTCAGCATCGTTTGGCAAAAATCTATCCTTGCTTGATAATCGGAGGGCAACAAAGCCTGCACTCTTTGTATGTGATATGCGTGATAGCCTTCTTCATGGATTATTTTTTGGATAGATGTTCTTGGGATTCCCAGCGTCCGTGCCATTACTCTCGTACTCGTTTTCGGATCCCGAGTTATTTCCTCTTACACTACATCTCTTCGATCTGGATCAACTCTAGGAACAGGTTCACGATTGCCTCCTCGACCTGGAATACGGCCTGCCATCAATGTCGTGTGAGTGTTAATAAAAACACGATGATCTGGGTATCGATCGGGTTGCGGTCCTCCTCGACGTTGAAGTTGGTCCCGGTACAGTCTTGCCGCTTCATGGCCATTGCCTTGTGCAACCCCATAAAAGTAATGCATTTCTGCATATTCACTCAATGTGTAACTCATCACGAGTTGTTCCCGGTATACAAACCGAAAACGATGTGCAAAACAATGTCCAATCGTAGCAGTGAGGAAGAAATTGGTGAAATCGAGCAGAATTGTTTCCACTTTTAATTGAAAATGTTAAACAAAAGCACATTTGCTTGACATGACATTGACTGTCATCTTTGTGCTAAAAAGTAAAAACGACCATGATGTTTATGCCATGAAGTTTACTGCAAAAAAAACCTTAATAACTAATTAAAGTCTTTCGATTTTTTCACCACAACATTTAAATTAATTAAATTTACATGGATAATTATGGAAAAGTTACCGATTATGTCTTTTTTTTTTGAAATCCTATTTTATTTAGCTTTGAGGATAACTACATTGTGTAATTCCAAAGTAAGGGATTTTCCATGCGAGTACATTCGAAGGTCTTTTTCAGCGGAAAATAGCCTATTGAGTACAACTTTTTTTGTACTTATCTGAAAGCTTGGAACCTTCTTCAGTTTTTAAAATAAAAAAAAACCATGGAGTAGCCTTTTCACATGTTTAAACTTTGAAAGAAAACTCAAGTCAGTCATGCTACTTGGTAATGTTTTCACTTTCGAGCGAAAATTTAATAAGTTCCATTGATACTAGATGGCTGATTTATTTATTAATAGAAAGTACAGTTCATGGACATTATGCCACAAGAAAAAAATAATCGAAAAACTCCACTACAGAAGAAAAAATTATTAAAATGGCAAAGATAGTCGATTTTCTCAAAAAAATAAATAAATTTGGAATAACTCGGAAACTACAAAAAATCGCGGAACATACATGGGGGTGATTCGGACACCCCCCACCACAAGGCATCCAAATTTTGTCTTTGGACGTCACTGTTCGGGCCACCCTGTATACCTGAAATGACACCTAATAATAAATTGGGTTCAGCCAATGGTCCAAAAACTATAGGAAAAAAATAAACGACGTAAATATTTTTGAAACATAAAAAGCTAGCCATACTGGGCTTGCAAGTTCCCTATGAATTTCGATTGCCCCGCGAGACTCAAAAACTTGGGGTGGTATGGGATCTACCTCCTAGCGGTCCACCCCGGGCAACGGCAACACAGGCTTGCCTGTGGATAAGTCCGGCTGAACGATCCCACCAAGCGGTGGAAGGCTCCGTAAGGGGCCGCCTGGCTCGCGACCACCATCCCACCGAAGTCTGGCGCCAAGTAGCTTGCTGCGTTCCGTCAGTGTGTGGGAGTGCCAGTGCCTTAACAGGCTTCTTCTGGGTGAGCTCGCTCCATCTTAGACTCTGTCTCTGTCCTATGACCTAGACTAGAGTCAAGAGCAAACCCATCATTAATAAAAAAAAAACACGCTTATTTTGCAGCATAAACAATCGTATTTTTTTTACAGTTTAGGAGCTTCATTTTTGTACAACTACAAGCGGCCGGGCCTGAGTAGATATATGGTTTTACTATTTTCAACTCGATATATCTACGCGTTCCTGAAATAAAGAGTCGAGACAGATGGACGGACAACAATATGATCCTAGGTTTTAGTTTTTTCGTTTTGAGGTACAGAACCCTAAAAAATAAAATATTTGTAACGGCTGGTGAGGAGAGGAGCTATTGGCGGGCGAGATGAGAAGTGTAAAGCGTAGTGGTGTGGAGCGATGTTATACAAAGAGGTGAGGCGTGGTGAGGTGCGGAGGTGAGGTGAGCATAGACATTTGTGTCTATGGAGGAGAGGAGGAGAGGAGGCGAGGAGAGCATAGAGGAGAGTCAAAAATGACATTACATTCGAATTTAGAGTTTGATGTGACAGCGGCGTTTTTTCACTTTTCGTAAAATTGAGAAATTGTATTGGAAAATATTATCGAATATAAAGCATTGTGATTCCAAGAAACTCTTTTATTCGCTAAAATATCCTGACGATAATAGTCAGAAGCGGGATGATTCCAAGTCCACTATGAAGGGAGCTCTGCAGGGGGGTTCAGGCGAGAAACCTGGACGGTATGTACGGCAAAAGAAGAAGCCAGAAAATGTGAGTAATGATCAGATTTGGAAAGCTTGATCACAAAATCGCTGACAACTCTGCAAATTATGTTAAATAAGGAAGGCAGTCAGTACCGAATCGAATTGCATTGAAAATTTCAATACCTCTAAACTTATTCTTGATTTTCACCCGGAAGACCAGAATATGAATGTTCAGAGTTGGATTAAGAAAATTGAACAACTGGCGGAAATTTACCTACAGCTGGAGTGATTATACGAAAATTCTAACTTGCAATCGAAGCTGCAAGGTCAGGCTCGCATTTGGTTTAAAAGACTTGAATCTTATTGAAGCAAAAGGGTGTAAACGTAGACTTGACAGCTGATAGAGATGAATGGAAGAAAAAACATGTTGAGCCGACTCCAAATAAATTGGGATAAGGGCAGGCAGATGATCATGATGATGAGACTTGAATTTTAATCTCATGAACATACATGGCAGGAGTGGTAAACAAGTAATTTTGGAATAGATGATGCAACGTAAGAAAACCAGTGAAAGTATGACTAAAGACTACCGAGAAGTTGGCTGTGTGTTATCGATGTCAGCTAAGTGAACAGGCAGCGGTGTCTTGTATAGTACGGGGTTTACCCGACGAGCTGCAAGCTAATGCTCAAGCATTTTAATGTTCGACGCTAGACAAAGTATATGAAATATTCTTGTCAGCTATTGATCATTATTTATCCGATCAAGGTTTCAACTTCCAAGAAGCAAGAAGGGTTGACGAAAATTTGAAAATGACACCTTTGAGACATTTTGATGCCTAGATTAGATGTAGATGCCTGTGATTAAGTTTCTGGTTATGGAGTACAGGTAGCTGAAGACAAGGTGCCGTAGGCAACAGCTTATTAAATGTGGTTGTAGCATATACGCCGCAAGGAGACGTATGTGCAAGACAAAGACAGCACAGCAATGGCTGTACTCACTATGCTATGGCCAGTTCTATTATTCACGATGGAGTAGGATACTTGAAGGTGTGTAACATGGGAGAGGATGCCATACACTGGATCGAGGGCGACATGATCACACGAGCTGAGCAATGTGTTTGTGAGGTGAGTGGTTATTTTTAATTACTACGGTGTGGGCAGAAAGAGGTGCAGACGACAAGCGATAGAGATGAGATAGGGTAGAGTAATAGTGTTGATACAGTTGAGTTATGTAACATCTTTAACAAAATTCGCTACTTTAGTAAATACAGTCTGCAAAGGAGATAGGGTAGCATCATAGTACAGTTGGCAAGGAGATAGGGTATCACCTTCCGGACTATTAAGTTGAATTCCCATTTAGTTGAAGTTTTTGAACGTCGGATTCCCAATAAGTTGAATCCCAATAAGTTGAATCCTAACCTAAGCTAGCAAAGATAAGTGTAATGTGTAAATACAAGCAGTGGTTTCTCTCTTATTGGTTTATACTTAAAGCGTCCTGTTAGCCACACTGTGGTGATAGTGATGTAGAATGTAGTGGATCAAAGTGATGGATGAGGAAGTCGTATTTGGGGATGATCTTATTTATCTGCTGTAAAGTTAACGATTTTTCTTGCGCCAATTGCGGTGCAATTGGTTTCAGGATGGCCGACTGTAACGGCTGGTGAGGAGAGGAGCTATTGGCGGGCGAGATGAGAAGTGTAAAGCGTAGTGGTGTGGAGCGATGTTATACAAAGAGGTGAGGCGTGGTGAGGTGCGGAGGTGAGGTGAGCATAGACATTTGTGTCTATGGAGGAGAGGAGGAGAGGAGGCGAGGAGAGCATAGAGGAGAGTCAAAAATGACATTACATTCGAATTTAGAGTTTGATGTGACAGCGGCGTTTTTTCACTTTTTCGTAAAATTGAGAAATTGTATTGGAAAATATTATCGAATATAAAGCATTGTGATTCCAAGAAACTCTTTTATTCGCTAAAATATCCTGACGATAATATATTGATTGGCACACTCAATCTACTTGCCCATCATAGCCTAGATGGACCTAAATTTGAAGTTATGAATAAATGCGCTAACAGAAAATGGCCATTCAATGGCACCACATTTTGTAGGACGCAAAATTTATAATTAAATATTGGGAATCAGTAATTACCAGAGCCAAATGTTTCAGAATGAAGCTTCAAAGAGTAGGGTAGCTAGCTTATCAACCTATAATGAATTCTTACATAATTATGTAATAAGATTGCCTTTTTCAAGACTTTGTATAATTTCACTTTAATTTAAGTTTAGCAATGTGTTCGTTATGTTGGTAGTCATTTCTTTATTTGTACTCGTATATGAGCATTTCAAATCGAATCGCCATTTTTCCAGGATTTAACTATTAATTTAAATATCATAATATAGAAATCAAAAGCATAAATTATTAACGTTTAATAGAATGCGTTGCGTTAAATAGGCAGCAATGAAAAGCCTATCATACATTATTTATATGAACAAAATGAACCAGGGGTTCCAGTTTTAGAGTCTGTGCAGAAAGAGAATAGGCGTGGGCAAAAAGTGAACTAATATTTTTTTCATGCGTTGCTATGACATTTCTCATAATGATGTATAGACGCCCTCAATTGCTACGCATATTCCCTTTCTACACAGTCTCTAAACAGATATAAATTACCATATTAGGATTTATGATTTGTTTCATAAATTCAAATATGATAACGGAAACAAGAGAAAATCTACACTGATTTTATTATATTGGTAAAATGGTAGGTAAATGAATAAGATTTTGTAAGAATTGTAAGATGGAACATTTCCATAAAATGGAACCTAAAATAGAATTACGAATGGTAGGTTACAAGCTATGATTTAAGAGTATTCGCAGACTACTGTTAGTTCCCTCTGACTTTTTGACGGCTGTGGAAAAATCATTGCAAATAAGTTCGAAGAGAGTGAAAAGAGAGGACGTAGTGCATCCTAATTCTGTTCTTGTCTTGTGCACCGAGTTTATGAACGACCGAATAATTTAATAATACACAGGAAAATGTTAGGAGAAAAGTTTTCTCGATACTTGGTTCATCTGTCAGTCGTTCAATAAAGCGTCATCTGTTGTCTACAAAGTCCTCGTGCTACTAGGAACTAGCAGGTCTCTGGCATGGTTCTACACGACAAAATAAAATTAAGAAGTGTATTTAGGGTGAAATATTACTAGTTACCGATACCAAACACCCAGGGTGGGCTGGTAATGAGGATCAATTTTCCCCAAGGAACATAGATCAAAATATAAAATAAAAGATTAGGCCTCCCATACAACGTGTAACAGCCGGCCAGGTCAATAGTATAGCAGGTCCATTTTAAAAACAAATAATAATAATAATAAATAATATCCTCGATATTTCACACAGCGCCATCTAGCCCCAAATCAGCAAAGCTGCTGGTTGTACAATCGGAACTAGATCGCTGATATTAATACTTAATTATATACTTTTTATATAATATACTTATACATTAAATACATAGAAACCACCCAGACACAACAAAAATATTTGAAATTACACAACACAAATATTTGAAAATTGAATTTCAAATATTTGTATCTTGTGGAGATTGAACCCACGACCCTCGGCGTAACAGGCAGAGAGATAGATAGATCCACTACGCCATCAGGCCAGTTCTATATAATTATGTTCCTTGGGGAAAGTTGTTTCTTATAACCAGCCGTCCTTACTCTTTGCTATCGGTCACTAGTATTTATGATAAAACTTTTCATGAGTATGAGAAACAAGTTAAGTATGGATGGATGACATCTAAGTCTTATGATGAGGTTGAAGAACTATTGGTTCGCACTTAAAAGGGGTGGGCCAGTGTTACTTTAGTCTCATCACATCACACGTATATACAAACACACACACAAAAGTTTCACTTGTACTTTTGCTTGTCCTACTTTTTAATCTTTTTTTCACATGTTTAGTTTGGTTCAGATCTTGACTGCATATTTTATTACTTAAAGTATAAACTCCTAACTATAGAAGAGCGGAATCTCCAAATACAGTCTATTATTGCTAAATGGTAGTAGGCGGTTGAAAAACTCTGACACCAGGGTTAATCGGGTCGTTGATGACTAGGTGTCCCAAACAACAAAAAAAAACTGCTAAATGAAAATTCCAATCGATTACCATGTTAAAGAATTGTATTTATAAGGATATATAAACTGTTTTATTTTTCAAATTTTTATTATTTATTGAAAGCCGTCGAATCCATAATTTATTTAATAAACTCGTGTTATTTTTGTTAATTGAGCCCTACACTCGTGTGTAAACCTCTTTACTGCCTAAATAAATAGTTGAGATTAGGCGGCTTTTATGAAGCTATAAAGAGCCTGAAGTCTTTACATGTACTGTGTTGTGCCATAATATTAGGGTTAAACGTCGTCAGACAAGTGTCGCCCTGGAAATTATAATAGCATGGATAATAGTTTGAGCAACTGTCATATTCATGGGGGGCATTAGAATGCGAGTGTCTGTTTACTACACAAGGTAGAGCTGAGTAAGATAATAGTTTGACACAAGCATTCTAATGCCTACTAATATACAGTTGCATATGTCGCAGCAGTATTATGGCAGAATTAGGATTTCGGCCGAAATCCTAGGATTTAGGATTTATTTTCTTTAGGTAAATGGCCGCAAAAAACGAACATTTACGCCACGTCGGAATAATGTTTGAGGGTCTTTCGGAAAATTGTGAAACTATGAAGAATTATTAATTTATTTATCATTGCATATTTTTCATTGTAAGGAGCTAGTTTCGCTCATGTTGCACCTAATGATTAAGAATGTTGTAACGGTCTTTATTACGGTAATATCGACACCCGATTAGAAGAACATTGTTACTATATTTGCAAACTTTTTTTGCAAAATTTAAAGATTTTTGGAGTATCAAATATTCTAAGTGAAGCGGTTTGCTCAAGCCCATTGTGCTTATGCTGTAAAACATTATGATCATTCATTGAGCATATACTCGTACCATTTATTAAACAAATCATTATAAACCCAAACCCATCTTTTGATTTTGTGATACTAATAATTTTGAGTCTTTAGAACATAGTGACGTAAATTGTAAAGTTTGTTTAAAAATTTAAGGCACTTAAAAGCAGAATTAAGCAGAATAACATTGTTACATATTATAATAACTTTTATCATATGTTTTTTTGTGTTTCGGCACTGCTAAAGTTCAGTAAAAGCACCTCAGTGAAAATAAACTATTTTTAACCAACTTCGAAACGGAGGAAGTTCTCAATTTTTCGTGAAATTTCTAATTTTTATTTTCTATACTTAAATGAAACACATGGTATTATTTAAACAAATTTAAATCTTAAATTGTATGATGGACTTACAATATTTTAGCTAATATTGACCAAACCACCAGTTTGATAGTAATGTAACTTTTTAATATCGACGGGGGCCAAAACTCGCGTTATTTGCAACATAAACGGCCGTAGATATCTTTATAATTAACGTTTTTCTTCTTATGGTTACCGTGTGATGTCGGCTTAGAATAGCAGTAAGTACCCCATTTCTTTCTCGTGGGTATCATAAGAGGTGACTAGGGGACTCGAGGGTTACGTGTGTATTGCTATTTTAGGCGATGGGCTAAAAACCTGTCACTATGGCGATACACTATTTTCTGAATGACTCCTAAATGTTTGTCAAACGTGGTGTAAGTGTACGTTTTTTCTCCGTTTACGCTCTGTCTCTGATAACTTAGAGATTTGATTTTTGTACAGCATTACATTTTTAAACAGCTCAAGGAAATCATGAGCATCGTCATCAATTAATTTGGGGTTGGCGCAACATGTCTTGTACGTACATTAAATGTTGCTAAAGGATTCGTCTTTAGGACGGCCGCCTAAATGACGTCAACCCTCAGAAGAATTCGCTACCACCATGTGGTTACTCGAGTCGGCAGATATTTAATCAAGGTCAATTACTCTACGTCGCCTTTTACGAAACAGAAAATAAATCATTCTTCAAAAATTCTACCGCGGTTCAATCATGAAAGCAAAATGTTATTATAGCATCATAATTTACTGCTTTTCTGTAAACTGCCTTGAGAATATTAGAACACAGAATAGAAGCACTGAAATAGATCAAAATTTATTATGTTCTCATTAATTTTCTACGCTTGGCTAAAATGAACATTATTAACATGACTACATTCTTCATTATCCGTAAAAATAAATAAGTTTGTGTTTGGGTCCGTAATTTGTCCAGCTGCGCATTTTTATATTCTTTGCGTCCAGCGAATTATGTTATGGATATAAAAATATTAGAAGCAAATATTTTAAGGGGTCAGCCAGCCGATGAAAGTGAATAACTTTCTTTATTGATTATAAATGAAACTAAGGAATATAAAAGATAAAGTCAGCAGATGCTTTTGAAGAATTTGTCTTAAAATAACTCCCAAATAGAACATTCATTCATTTACTGACAAAGACTGCAAGAGCGAATTGCGCAACTGCTGGTTTATGACACGTTTAAGGTTTTATACCATATAATTATCATTGTTTTATACAGAGTACAGAACTTTATTCACATAAAACATGGTAAATTACAGATGTTACATTAATATAATTTGCATCACATATTTTACCAATTATGGCATCTTAATCTAATTGTTTTGTCCTTATATAACAATTATTTTATTGGAGTTTAGTAATTTTTTGCCGTGTGATGCCGGTTAAGAATAGCATCACCCCATTTCTTACCCGTGGGAGTCGTAAGAGGCGACTTAGGGACTTGAGGGTGTGTATTGCAATTTTAGGCGATGGGCTGACAACCTGTCACTATGGCGATACACAATTTTCAGAATGTCCCTCAAATATTTGTCAGATGTGGCGTAAATGTCCGTTTTTGCGGCCATTTACGCTCTGCCTACCCCGCAAGGGATTATAGGCGTGATATATGTATGTGTATGTATGTAGTAATTTTTTAAATTATATTTGACATTAAAATTAAAATTAGTGACTCTATTTATATAATTGACTTTAATTTATTGTACTATTTTATGTTATTTTTTTTTATGAATGTTTAAATCTACATGCCATAATTGGTAAAAAATATACATTATAACAAGTAAGTAGGTAAGTTTAAAATTTTGTTGGTGATTTAAGAAAGAGTAAAACAAAGTCTAGTCATAATAAGTATCAGCAACCTTCGACCAGTGAAACGTTTTCTCTTCTTCTTTTCGGATCAATGTTGATGGCAGCTAACCAGTTCAATTCCTGGGAATTCAGCCGAATTACTGATTCTACCATTACTGCGACATAAACAAGAATGTAATTTCGCACTCGATTTCCTTTGCATTTACGGGCGTCTAAAAAATAAATAGTTAGGTACACGAATGAGTGTACGTTAGATGGCTGGCGTTAGATAGATAATGCTGTGTGACGCCGGCTTCGAAAAACATCACCCCATTTATTTCAGGTGCGTGTCGTGTCGGCAACTAAAAGACTAAAGAAAGCATTCGTGTTTTTAAAAAATCATTTATTATGCTTGTTATAGACCAGCAGGCAATGGATTTCAATTGTGTTTAGTGTTAAAGGTTAGTGGTTATCAGTATCTCAGGTATGGTGAAGAAACGTTTTTGTGGATCAGCGTGTGTCTTAGGTTCTTATGTTGGTTTGTTACACCGTGCCTGAAGATTTTCTACCAGACTGAAACAGCCGCAACATGGAAGCTGATTACGTAGTGGTATCGACGTTGTAGTTCTTTATCATTGCAGTGGTTGGAGATGGCATTTGATACATACATACATACACATATTACGAATATAATCCCTTGCGGGGTAGGCAGAGCGTAAACGGCCGCAAAAAACGGCCATATATGTCTGACAAATATTTAAGGACCATTCGGAAAATTGTGTATCGCCATAGTGACAGGTTGTCAGCCCATCGACTAAATAGCCATAATACACACCCTCGAGTCCCTTAGTCGCCTCTTACGACTCCCACGGGAAAGAAATGGGGTGATGCTATTCTATGCCAGCATCACAGGGCATTTAAGGATGTTGTTGTTAAGTGTTTCTCTACGCGGTTTGACGATTATTGACCCACGACGTGGTGTTTTGTATCCTGACGTAAGAGTAAATAATAATATGTTGTGATATAATAATATGGTGTGTTATGGTACGCAAAAAACTGTGCTTTTGGGGTTTATATTATTATCACAAGTGTGGCCCAGACTTTAATAAAAAAAAATACCATGAGGCCTCGGCGCGCCCGCCAATACTTTTAAAAACTTGGTCCCTTTCATTTACTCTGCCCTTAAAAGAAACAGTCAATATTTTCCGTTCAAATTTTACGGTGTTTCGACAAAGAAACTAGATTAATACCGTTATGATGTCTAATTCAGCATTTTTTACTAGAAAAATTATGCTCATTTCTAGCTAAAAGTTCCGTAACAATTTTAAAAGTTTTAGACACAATATTGAAAAAAATATTCAAACAGAGGTTACCTTGGATTTCTTTCTATCAAGTAAAGTTTAACAATGTGATTTATTGAAAGAAAATTTATGTTCACTCCTCGACAATAAAATATGTATTTTCAGAGTTTTATGGTTGTAATTGTCTAAATAAAACCGGTTTAAAAGTCTTGTCCGCAGGATATCCCCCGCCTTGATTTGTGATGTGGCCCTTTCTGTCAAAAGGTTGCCGATCGCTGCTCTCGATCAAGAATGCCTTTACCTACTTACAAGTTTATTCTTTCCGGCTAAACTATTGTTGATAAAATTTAGGGAAGCAGCGGAAAAAAATAACTTTTTGTACCTTTTTCCGTAAATTGAATGTTTATTGCGTAACTTTTGGGTTCAAAAGTTAAGGTAAAGTTTGATGAAAGCTATATTTTGTGACTCACGTCCTTTTTCACTTTGGGTATACTTTTCAGTCATTAGTTTCGATTTATCTATTTACATACTTCAACTATAGCAGCCACAACATTCCACTGCTGAAGATGGGCTTCCCCCTATAAGGGGGGTTGACTTAATGGTAAAAATAAGATTAAATTTAGTAAGATTTATGGGAAAATTATTATTATACAGGTTCTTTTTTAGTTAAAATTATTATTATACAGTTTTATGTGAAACCTATTGATAAGAGGTGATCGCCTATCGTATATCGCACTCTTAATAAAATAACGACCTAATCCAAAAACACAAATTTTTGGGTATCGATGAAAAACGTTTGTTGAATAAACAGAATAATTTTTAAATGGCTGTAGAATTAAAAGTAAAAGGCAAAGAATTCAACTTGAACCACCTAACTAATCCTAAGAATATGTTCTTTTAAATGCATTAAAATTTTCACAAATATTCACATCCATTAATTAAAAAAAGTTAATTATTTGTAACCCTTTAGAATTGCGTCATTATTTCATGAAAAATTTGAAAGAAATATTGACCTAAGTTAAAATCGGTCTTTGTTTTACCAAATCAAACATGAAGATCTCCGACTCATTTTCAATTAAGTCACTATTTTACTAAAAAGCTAAGAGAAAATACAATTTATTTGAAAATAAGTCTATAACTTAAAAATGTGACTCAAATTCTAATCGCGATATTGCGACTAGTAAATGGTCAACAGAACACAGTCCTATTACAATGAAACTATTAAGATATTTTTTTTTCTGTCATATGGGACGTTGAGTCGACAAATGACCTAATGAACCCTTTGAATAAACGTATTTAAATGTAATTTAAATGCGCCGCGGTCGCTATAAATGGTGCGGTGGCTGTTCTCATTGCAACGGAGACGGTTTCTACAAGGAAAATTAAGTGAAAATGAGAAACTTAAACTAAACAATATTTGTTTGCTAGTGTGGTTTGGTTGGCAGCGCTTCTACCCGATGTTAATTATTAGTTGCTAGCGTTCAAATGCTCTCTTTTATTCTGATGTCCACCTTCCTCACGCTGCTGTCTGCTTCGTGATACGTAGCGATGGCTCGTCCGCGTGGCCAATTGTCAGGTGTTTTATGGTAGAGTGTTGTTCACGATCTACACGATGTTGTTGGCTTTCATTGCGGCTTGACGTGAGGCTCCATCAATCTATATTAGTATTGAGTATTTGGGTGAAATATACATCGGCAAGGCACTATGACTTTCTTAATGTGTTTTTCTCGATGAGGTCATGATTATCAAAGGGACGACAAGCGAGTCGTGTACAAGGACACTAAGTAGTACCGAAGTGATTGTGAGTAAGTCATGAAAAATTACTTTGGCTTGTTTAGGTTGATGGAGTTGTGCGTTAACGGTTTGCTGTTGACCATAAACTTAATTTCAGTGATCAGAGTGTGGAGTACTTCCTTTTGAAAGTGATCGCCCGGTAGTGAGTTGCACAGGACTGTCTCAACACTCACTAGGCTTTTCCAGGTCCTGACATTAAGAGGGTGTGAAACACAAGCTGTTATTTTGATCGTAGCTGTCTTCTGTATTATACTGTCGATAGCTCGGTGGAGTTCTCTGGCGGTTCCTTGTAGTTCGGTGGATATTGGACCAACTTTTTTCCATATAATGGAGCGCCAGGCCTAGTGAGCGATGCGGCGATCCCAAAAAATACACGGCGTGCGTGCTGAGCCAGATGAATAGCGTGACGATAAGGGACTCAAAATAGACTTATATGAAAGTGCGCAATGACGTTGCTCCAGACGAGGAGGTGGGTGGTATACTGTGGCAAACCGCGGTGGAGACGTCTTTCTTATTTTTCAAGAAAAGTAGCGGTGCAGCGTGAAACGCGTCGTCAGTCCTATGACTGTTGATGCACAGCCACAGATTACAATAATAATTAACAAGCTCAGAGGTCGCTTATATCATTGATGTTCGTGTCGAGGTTTGCGTGATGAAGCTGACGGTGTAACACCCGCTTGAAAAGGGGTGCCACACGATTGCCGTCGATGACTGTGGTCGCCTATTCTTCTAGAGCTAGTTCTATGCATCATTCAGTTTCGTTTTCAATTTGATGACCCCGTCGATCCTAAATGGCAAGTAGGCGGAGTCGGGCTTCTATAAACGGAAACGAATACTACTTTTTGTGTCTTATTAGTTCGCTTATGGGCCGGGCCTACCATTATAGACAAATGACAATACTGGTTTTGAAAAAGTTTTCGATTGACTGTAGAACGTGGTAAACTCTGGCCTTGAAAAATCGATCAGGATCGATTCGAGGAGTGCTTTGCTGAGTGAGAAATAGGTTACGTCCTTTCTCGCCCGTGTTTGGCTCAGGATGTTTCAGGTGCGGGCTTTTCGGTGGGCAATGTTGGAATAGCGGATAATGACACTAGCACTACCAATATCGTAAGTCAAATTTGTCGCAAACGTTTCGGGCGTCATCGGTGACTTTGAATTTAGTTGGTATCTGTCGTTTTTTGATATTCCCGACATATTGTATGACCAATATTCCGTGCGAAACGTATGGATCTCAACACCTTGCACCGTCTTTTAACAAGGTGAGCACAGTGTGACTGTCTGACTTACGGAGAACGGCTTGCGGCATGCTCTTTGATGACGATGGCAGCCATGTTACTTCGCATGATAATGGCGTCATGACAAGCGACGTGCTGATTTAGCCGTCTAGTCGACGAAAACGTGTTCTTAGTAGGAGATTTATTGTGTAAATGTAGTGAAGGTGGCACCTTGGTAGCGTGTCGTGTACAATTTTTTTCAAGTTAGCTTTCCCTACCCAGTCTGCAATGTGACAAGATTTTAATCCATCTGCTGGTCCTGTTAATACTCACTTATTTGGCTTGTGATGTGATGGACGACGTAAATTTGAGTGGTTTAAGAGATAAATGACGGTATTCAGTGCTTTCCTATGTAGAACGTTCTGTAGTAAACACTTCAAACGATAGACGTGTGAGGTAGTGATTCAAGGCGAACTCTACGGTATGCGGCTGGAGATGAGACCGAGTTGGTACACATTTAGCCTTGACATCGTCGAGTTTGACGAGGCGCAGCAATCGAGGTGCCGATGATTCCAACTATGGTTCAATATGATTACTTTTCAGTCGGAGGATTAAAGAGTGGAACTGCTAAAGAGTGGAACTCACTACCTGCGTCTGTGTTTCCAAACGCATACAACCCTAATATCTTTAAAGTAAGTGTGAACAGGCATCTTCTGGATGAGCACGCTCCATCTTAGACTCTGTTTCTGTCCTATGACCTAGACTAGAGTCAAGAGCAAACCCATCATTAATAAAATAAAATAAATTAATGTACTAAAAATATAGAAAATTCGTTGAATTTCAAGAGTAGTAAAACGTTAAACCTATTTGTAAATAGCTTTCGGTACAAAACCTCAAGATAAAGATAAAATGCGAAGTGAGACACCAAGTTAATACGTTAAATTATGTTATGATATCAGTCGAATACAGGCCAAATTTGAAATAATACTTCAGTCATTTCATTATTTTTGCTAAAACAAAGACTCAACTAAAAATGTTACCAGAATTTTTTATCATTAGAAATACAACAAAGACTTAATACCAGTTAAGTCATATAAATAACAAATTTTTCAAAACAATACAGGCTTATCTCCAAATGGGTCTGTGAGCTTTTCCATAATTTTTGTAAAATACAGACCTAATTTAAAATGAGTCAAGCAAACATCGCAGGTATTTTGTAAAACAAAGACCAAACACTAAATCGGTCATTATTTTATAAAAACTTTTCAACTGCGCTCGCCTCAACTTTTGATAAAACAACGGCTCATTTCTAAATCAGTCGTCTTTTCACAAAAACGTTGCATGCAGCCACTGACGCAAGACTAAATCGGTCATTATTTGACTGAAGAGATAGGAGTTCGGGGCGGGAAAGATATAGACTCATCTTATTTTGAACCTTATTGTGTAAGAGATAGGGTTGTATTTTAAAGTCTATGTTGTGGGCCCTGCTCTAATAAGTCAGTTTTTCACAAAAACTCATTTTGGCCAAATTTTGATTTAAGTCGTTATTTTATTAAGAGTGCGATATGTATTAGACGCCATCCTCGAACCCGGGTCAAAAACACATACACATATCACGCTTTTTTCCCTAGTGGGGTAAGCGGAGCATTAAGAACCGTAAAAAACGGTCGCAATCGCCACGTCTGACTAATATTTCAGTTTAATTTTCAAATCGTATATCACCATAGTGACAGGTTCTCAACCTGACGCCTAAAATTGTAATACACATGGAACCCTTAGTTACCCCTTTTTTGGCTAGGCAGTCGTGTAAATAGTCTATGAGTGCCCTTAGGACAATCTCGACGCTAAGCATTAAGAATGAAAAATCTAGATATAAACAACATTATGATGAAATTACCAATTGTACATCGTTGCGAATTAATTTTAGAATACGAGTTATGCTAAGTTAGCATTTGTTTCATGCGTGACTTTTATATTTTCAGATTCAGACATGCCTCTTTTTATAAAACTGTAACGTTGCTGACGCAGCGAATTATTGCTTAGTTACAATACAAGGTCTTTATTGTTTTTTGTTTAAGTATTTAATTAATTTTCATATGCACTTATGCTATAGTTATAGATATATGCTTATACTGTATAATATGTTTTTGTAGGTTTATTTTTATTGTATAATATTTTTATTTTGGGATTGTTATGTCGGCCATCTGTTTACCTGAGATACAGGAATTCACATTCTTAGTTCAGGAAATAGGAAAGCCTCATAATTATTTCGTATAAGTGTACCTATTTATAAGTAAGTTTATTGAATAAAAAAAAATATCTTATCTCTTATCTCTTAGTCCGTTAATCTCCCATTCGAATCTGTTCAGTGGTTTAAGAGCTGCAGCACTTTAAAGAATCGCACATATGTACATACATACACACATACATGAACTCTAAAAATATAACACTCCTTTTTTGCCTAGGCAGTTGTGTAAATAGTCAATCCCAAATGTTTTACTAAGTAAATTAAAAGCAGTTACTACAACCACTCTGCCAGCACAAAGAAAAGAAAACAAGCTCACATTTGCAGAAAATTGCCTACAAAAATATTGAGCTTTCGGGGAATTACCAAACTAAACAATCTTCATTTTTTAAAACAATTGAGTTGTTTTCTAACCGTTGCCAAATTTGTCGCAGATTTAATCAAGTTTTTAAATTCCGTTTACCAATAGTGAAAGGCCTGCCGGTCGGTTGCCAGCCGTTGTACCTCTGCCCTGTTACGCCTATCTACGTTATCTTTAGTTACATGAATTACGCGCAACAAGCTTAATCGTATTCTTTAGGTCCCATTTATATACGTACGAGTTCATATTTACAAGAAATTTAAATCATTATAATATAACATCCAAAAAACAAAACTCATGTAACTCAATTTTTGTATGGAGTAGCTTTGCGTATTTACTATAACTCTAGATACATGAGATACGCAAAACCGTACGCATCGAGACGAATCGCTCAGACCTCCGGCATATTGAGTTACATGAGATAGGCAAAACAAAGCTTGTATGAACTTTTCGGCGTCCGAAACGAATTGCCATTAGGAGATAAAGTTTCTACCCATGGGTGTCGATGAGGCGACTATGGCTATGGAGTGTTATCCAGAGAATGGGCAACAGCGCTTCCTGTGAATGCAACACCTGGCACTGCACTCGCCAATCCGCCTGCCAAGCGTGGTTATGTTCAGCAGTGGACTGTTGTGGCCGTTGAAGTTAGAGTTGAAAGGTACATGGTGTTTATTTTAATTCTATTATTTAGTACTTCTTTTATTCAGAATACCTTTTGTGAACATAATATACAAGGTGTTTGTTTAAATTTATTTATTAACACATTTTTTTATGTCAAGGTTAATGTCAAGGATTTAGATGATAGTGCGGTGCAATAAAAGCTTCAAATTAGTGTAAACTTTTTGATCTCCATTGTCTATAATTTTAATTCGATTGCATGTTATAAACATAGCTTATAAGTATATTTTGGGATCTCTTAATACATTAGTGATTGTATTGAACTGCTCATACTCATTTGAAAGATTTTATTATTATGAATATTATGATTATTGAGAAACACAAAAGATTGTTGGATACGCAGATGATAGTACCGTTTCAGAGAGATACTTGACAGGTGCAAAAACCAGTGGGGATGAAATACGTTCGTTAAGAAAGACCATGGTAGAGCGAACAGATCTGACCTTAAGTCTTGTCTCCCAATGGGGCGACGACAATCTGGTCTCATTCAACGCCACCAAAACACAGGCGTGTCTTTTTACTGCAAAAAGGAGTTTTTTCGACTGGACACCTACTTTTCGGGGTAATCCCCTGTCACTGACAGGCTTGAGCTTCTAGGCATGGAGTTGACATCAAATCGAAACTTCGGCGCGACCATCGAGTACAAGGCTCGAACGGCGGCTAAGAAGCTGGGCATCCTGAATAGAGTGAAGCGATACTTTACGCCTGGACAGCTTTTAATTCTTTACAAAGCACAAGTCCGATCCTGCATGGAGTATTGCAGTCACCTTTGGGATGGCTCAGCCAAATACCAACTTGCCGCTCTTGACTCGGTGAAACGCAGGGCCAAGAGGCTCATAGGCGACATAAAACTGGTGGACACCAAGCTACATAGCCTGGCGCATCGCCGCAAGGTTGCCTGCTTGTCAGTTTTTTACAGATTGTACTTCGGAGAGTGTGCTCAAGAGCTTCACGACCTTGTTCCACCAGCTCCCTTCTACCATCGGACACCCAGACGCACCGCCGGATACCATCCATACCTGGTTGCCATTCCACCAATTCGGACTAAGTGCTTCCAGTCATTCATATAATGCGCACTGCTAACGAGTGGAACTCACTACCTGCGTCTGTGTTTCCAAATGCATACAACCCTAATCTCTTCAAAGTAAGAGTGAACAGGCTTCTTCTGGATGAGCTCGCTCCATCTTAGACTCTGTCTCTGTCCTATGACCTAGACTAGAGTCAAGAGCAAACCAACAATAAAAAAAAATCGATGACGTAGAGCACAAATATTTTTTTATTAATTATCAATCACTTTTTTTTATAATGTTAGCTTTTTAATATCATCTTCTCAAAGACATTATCCAATTATGGAAAATTTCATTGTTTAATTAATATATATAATTAATTTAAATAATTTAAATAATTAATTTAAATAATAATATACCCACCGGTTACATGTCACTAAGAGAGCTATGGAAAGGTCTATGCTCGGTATCTCTATAATGGATAAAATCCGGAATGAGACCGCAAAAAGACCTAAGTAACGGATATAGTCTGACAGTGTAGCAAACTAAAGTGGCAGTGGGCTAGGCACATTTTTCGTAGAACCGACGGACGGTGGAGTAAACGGATTCTCGAGTGGAGGCCACGCCTCGGCAAGCGAAGTGTTGGACGACCTCCGGCCAGGTAAACCAATGACTTAAAGAAGGCGGCTGTAGCGACTGGATGGCGAAAACGGGAGATTGTGCCCTTTGGTGTACCCTGGGAGAGGCCTATGTCCAGCAGTGGACTGCTTTAGGCTGATGTATGTATGTATGTAATAGATCAGATACCTACCTTATGTTTAAATCTGATGTATTTCAGATTTTTCCATAGGCACTACCACACCGTAATAGATCACCCTGTATACTATCCAAGAAGTAAATAATCTGAGATGATACTGTTGTGCCTATGTCCTGTAATTAAACTTGTAGGAGATTAGCATTTCAATAAAATGTTGCTCTTGACGCGGCTATCTCATGTATCTTAGATACAGTACCACGCGTAACACGATTTGTATGAGAAATAAAGGAGCAAAAATATTAAAATCGTTATATTTTATTACACACTTGAAAATAAGAAAAAATTTAAATGAGGAATGCATTCTATGATTGTTTTGCTCTTATTCATAAGAAAAAAATCTTCATAGAATTAATATTATGTAAGTTATGAGCAAATATTATTTCCAAAATAAAAAGTGGATTTGTGGCAAATGGCAGTCTGAGAGATACATTAGATAGGCGTAACAGGGCAGACCTATCTCTAAACTTTTGTTAAACAAACAGATATTTCGTTTTACGTTGTTTGTTGTAGGAAGAGTACCTAGGTACTTGAATTAATAATACAACGTGAAAAGCGATGGTTTTACGTTCAATTCTCATTCCGTTTTTGTGGATGTGACATACAAACAGTAATTACCTATTTATAATACAACAAGGAAATAATTTCACTCATAAATAATTTACTAATGAATAAATATTTTTACTATTCACGTAAATTAACAGTGTATAACTAGTCGTAAAATTCGATAAACTCCTGACTACAGTACGGCCATTCCAATAAGCCATATTTGACAGCTGTCATATTCGTGTTAATGCTATGGCAGAGGATCCATTGTCCTTTGTTGTTATCTCTTTTCGTATGGAACTGACAGCTTTTAAAGCTTTTAAGCTTTTGGCTTAATGGGATGGCCTCTAGTACTTATTGAGTTGACAAATAGCGTTCTTTCCATATACTTTTTGGTATACATATAAAAGTTTTATTTACAGATAAGTGACTCTTTTTGAGTAGAGAGGTGTGGTCAAATTAACTAATAAAACGTTCATATATTGTTTTAATTTAAACACGACAAGTATCGTTACAACACGCAGCTATTTTCATCAACATTAAATACTCACACGAATAGACCGTTTTGTCTGTTGTTGAACGTAGGGCATTCTCGTTGTTTACCTAGACTTAGCCACTAGGGATTCTGAATGTTTGTGTATTATAATGTGGCCCTGACAGTGGCATATCTACTTATTTAGCTTTTGTGAGGACATGTGAGTTAGGCAACATGTTTAGAGTATAAAATGGACGGATTATTACGAGGAAGATATAATTTATGATGAGGCTGGCTTATTAACAGTAAAATTAGTAGGCAAGTATGTTTTATACAAGTTATTACTTAGTGAATTTTTTATTAAGTTTGATGATTGAGATAGTGTTGAATACTTATTTTATTATATGTAAAGTTTTATTTATGGTACACGTACATACCCAACTAAAAACAAATCTCACTGTTATAGTAAAGATACGAATTTTGTGGTCGGTAATCTCCAAAAATGCAAAACCAATTAATAAAATTATGTTTCTCTGTGATAAACCTTACAAGTAATATGAGCAGGTAACGAGGCCCCAGCTCACCTCAAGAAAGCATTTTAACTAGTGACCGGTAGCGAAAACTCAAGAAAGGCTGGTGATAAGATAAGGAAGAGCTTTCTCCAAGGAACAAAGATCAAAATACGAAAAAAGAATTGGACCTCCCATACAAAATTGCCGATCAGCTGATTTGAGGTTCTATGGAAACTCTTATGTTCCTTGGGGATAGTAGTTCCTTTATCACCAGCCCGTCTTGAGATTTCTCGATCGGTCATTAGTTAAATTTCGCCCTATACGGGGTGTAAGGGACTGCTCTCCGAATACTGATAAGGGTACATGCAGACCATGAAACTGAACAACTTTCCCCAAGGAACATATGCCAGGAAACAACAAAAAATATTCGATGTCCCATACAAAATCACGATCAGCTGACTGCCTTTATTATGGGGGTCCAAAAATTTTGACGTTTCCACAAAATATTATTTATGGAATATTGTTCAGTTTCATGGTCTGACTATACCCCTATCAGTATTCGGAGAGCTGTCCCTTACACCCTGTATAAAACAGTAAGTACACAACACTTCAATATGTCATCCTTATTTTATTGCTTTGCACATTCACATCGCAAGCTGCATGAATGCAATTGCACCGTTGAACGCGAGTTATGAGTTATTGTTCTCCATGTTAGTATACAGTTTAATAAACACGTGATGAATGGACACTATTGGCTACATATGGCATAACCATTCGTTTTAATCATTTAGATACATATACGGGATGTAAGGGAGAGATCTCCGAATACTGATAGGGTGCATGCAGACAGTGAAACTGAACAACTTTCTTATAAAAACATACGTAAGGAAACTGAAAATCATAATGAGCTGACTGAATTTAATATGAAAAGTCAAACAAAATTTACGTTTCAGTTCAGTTTCAAGGTATGACTGCACCCTATCAGTATTCGGAAGGCTGTCCCTTACACCCTGTAAAGGGTGAAATTTTACTAGTGACCGATAGCGAAATCTCAAGGCAGGCTGGTGATTAAGAACAACTTTCATCAAGAAACACAGACTGAAATATGACAAAAATATTTTGATATTCCATAGTAACTCAAATCAGCTGATCGGCAATTTTGTATCCTTGGGAAAACATGTTCCTTATCCTCAGCCCGTCTTGAGTTTTCGCTATCGGTCACAAGAAAATTTCATTCTATATTTTTGTGCTAAACACTGGCACTTTATTACAAATATAAGATAATTCTCTTGAAATTTGTTTCGCGGACTTTATGTTTTGTTATGACGATATGAGTACCTATGACCTCACCGTGTAGACTGGGTGTTAGACAATAAATAATGACGATTAGGATTATGCACTCGCAATGTTATGGTATTTTCATAAGTGAAACTAATCGTTCTTTTTACTGCGGCAGAGACTAAGAATTAGGACTTTTTTAGGTACTTAAAAGTTTTTAAAGTTAAGTTGAACTTGAAGGTAGTTCAACTATTGGAGATTAATAAAAAAGAGAAGTTATGGCATTATGAAAAGAAACTAAAACTGGAAGTAAAAATGTTTGTATATTATGTAGTTTAAGAAAAATGCCAAATTTTCTACTACTGGCTGGATTTGAACTTGTGACCATAGCTACCAATCGTAAATTGCAGGCAATGGATGAGCCGCGGTAGCCCAGATGGAAGAGGCGTCGCTACTAGTTATAGCGAAAGTCACAAATTCAAATCCTGCCCACTGTAGACATTTTTAAGATTATCTATTATTTACACCTCACATGGGAAATGTTTTAAAAATTTGGGTTTTTTTATTATTGCGGGTTTTCATTGCTTTGGCTAAATTCAATCTGTAAAGAATTAACTAGTCGCTGGGTACAAGTTGCAAAACTAACCCGGTAGATGCAGCCGTGCCACGCGTTATTGATATTAAGATACACTTGCAAAATTCGCGCGCAATGGACGAGCTGCCTTAGTCCAGATCAAAGAAGCGTCGCTACTAGTGATAGCGAAAGCCTTCCCTTGCAACTAGTAATTAACTTTATCTAATTAATTCATGCAGTTGGTATAGTCACAATGAGTCCTTGACAAAGATTTTTGCGAAAGTACACATCCTTTGGCTAGGGAAACGACTAAGGCAATAAAAGTGTAGCAATAACATTACAATTGCAATGATAGGGTAGGAAACAAAATAATGTATGGTGTGTACAACATAACTGAGTTCCGCAGTACGTTTTGTTAGAAAATTACAACCCTAATCGCAATCTAATTAGTAATTAGATTATAGCAAAGATAAGAACGACCGTAATTGCAAATAGTCGAATTAGTAATTAGATTATTTGCATTTACGATCGTTGTGCTTAGCATTAGCATATCCTATTATGTTATTATTAGATTTATTAGTATGACTCTTACTACCTACGTGTACCTCTTTGTTTTTAGAAGTATTTTTATTTTGAAAGTTTGGTTTGAGGTTTTGAGACAATCCTAGCAAATAATTACCCTTTAACTAACACAATTAACTGCCCGTTACTCCTAGCTTAGAGAGAACTAGATGAATTGTGTCTCTAGGTAACTAGATTAAGCCAGTTCAACAAAATATCAGCGGTATAATAGAGAGACCATGACCATTTCTCTCTCTACGAATACTTAAAATAGGTAAATTTGATGCTCTTCGCGATCATTTAAACACGAAAAGATAGGTAAGGCCTTCTAAGTAAGATCTGCGCTGCCTGGGCTTAGGTAATAGCTAAAAACAATTTGTCGTCGATGTTGTTATATTTTAAGATGCCGCAAAAATTCGGGACTGAAAATTTAGCGTAACCATAAAACGTAGCGTCTTGGATTGTATTTTTCAGCTTGATAGTTTCGTTTTATCTCATTTATTTTCCAGAACTTTCAGGTTGTCAAATAGTGAAGTTTTATCGTAACGATCTTTTTCCGTGACCACCAAATAACAATCGAAATATGACGGGTAATTAATTTCTAGAGTCACAAACGAGCGAGTTCTAGAAATTGCGCAGCTGCCTAGTTTTACCGCCCTGCTTAAGCAGAGACGATTACAGTGGCTAGGGCATGTGCACCGGATGGAACCTTCGCGTCTACCACGGCGTGTTCTGCTTGGCGCTGTAGCAAACGCTAAAAGAGGGGTTGGAAGACCTATGCTGCGTTTCAAAGATGCCAAGCGGCACATGGCTGCGTTTAACATTGACCATCAAATCTGGGAGAAGCTTGCTGAGGATAGGGACGTATGGCGTAAGCGTGTGTTTGATGGGCGTAAAACACACGATAATGCCTGGTTTTCTGGTCTCGCTAACAAAAGGCAAAAACGTCATCTAAACATGCATGTGCCAGTCTCAAATTCCACCTTCACTTGTAGAGCGTGCGGAAAACTATGCCGCTCCCGTATCGGCTTATACAGCCATGAAAAGTCTTGCCTCAGACACTGATTAAATCGTCTGTCACAGACGATTTAATCAAAGATTATGATGAATTTGTAGCGACCTCTGGGAGCTACGACAAGAAGCTCACTCAAAGTGGTTCACGAGCAAACAAGACGCAACAGAAGTTCCAACATAGCTGCAAGATGGCGCCACGTGACAGAACAAAGAGCCTGAAACACGGTATCGAAGTGTTTCACCGCGCAACGCATATATACAACTTCCAATTCTATCCAGGTGGACCAGTCGGTCCCCTGGCCACAACACCCGGCCAGGCAGGGTAGCTACCCTTTTCCCGACACCACCTGGAACCCTCCATTCTGCCTATTGGCATCATTCCTGTCACCCGCCATATTGGTGACCCCTACCTTGGACTTCGCAGCCTTCAACCACGCATCAACCACTACGTCATCAGCACCCACCGCAGTCACAGCACGGCAGCTTCACTGGTCTTCCATCATCGTCTCGACTCACCGTAGACGTCTCGACTCACCGTGGACATTGGACCCAGCACTGCTTCGCCACGCCTGACTGCATCATCACGCTACATGACGTCATCAGGCCCACTTCGCTCGCTGACAGTATCGACCTCCGGTCTTGAGGGGGAGTACTGTAGCGACCTCTGGGAGCTACGACAAGAAGCTCACTCAAAGTGGTTCACGAGCAAACAAGACGCAACAGAAGTTTTAACATAGCTGCAAGCTGGCGCTGGCGCCACGTGACAGAACAAAGAGCCTGAAACACGGTATCGAAGTGTTTCACCGCGCAACGCATATATACAACTTCCAATTCTATCCAGGTGGACCAGTCGGTCCCCTGGCCACAACACCCGGCCAGGCGGGTAGCTACCCTTTTCCCGACACCACCTGGAACCCTACATTCTGCCTATTGGCATCACTCCTGTCACCCGCCATAAATTAATTTCTGGAAATGTCGTTGAGGTGTCTTAGTTTTCATTTTCATGCTTACCTAGAGCCATTTACCTACTTTGTTAGTCATGTATTTAAAACGAAAATTATAAACTTTGTTTCAATTTTCCCAGGCATGAAAAAAGTTTATTTGCAAGAAAATAATTACTAATGAATTATTAATAATAGCAAAGCATATAATGTTCAGCTCGCTCGCATGCAAGCGTGCAAAATATTTAGGTTAATAATAATACACATTTAAGTTATGCAATTTTCAACTGTCAAATCTTCTTGGATAATAAATAAATAAAATAGATATTAAAGATTAATTTATAAATAAAATCAAATTTGTAAAAGCCAATTTGTCAGTTCCGGTTAGTGGTTATATCTTCAGGCAGATCATTATAGAGTATTTTTTTTATTATTAATAGATTTATGGGCAGGAGGTTGGTACAACATATTCATTATATTATGATGTCTTCTTAGTCTTACACAAATTTTGCTTTGTTTTTTCCAAAAATGCAAAGGTCCGTTATATGTATATATTAACGGCAGAGGTAATATATATATTTTTGTATGAATAGTGGTTTACAGCATCAAATTTTGCATTGTAAATCATTACTAATTGATTACTTACCTGGGTACTTAATTGATTTAATAAGTACATGGGATCAAATTTAATGATGACCAATAGATAAAATTCAGTGCGGGCTGGAGATAAGGAACAAATTTTGTCAAGGCAAATAGGTCTAAATATATATATTTATGACAATGTAGCACTCTGTCAATTTACTAATATATTTAATAATCAAGGCGAGTACATTTTCACACCGGTGGTGCAACAAAGCCAGTGCCGAAACAACTTTGAAGCACCACACGTATTATTAAAATTTTTGGAACGATCTGGCTTCATTAACTCATTATTGCATTTTTGACAGTTACAAAGTATACCTAGTATACAAAGACGTAACTGAAAGTATGCTAATTCTTTGGTTTTACCTACTTTAAAACTCCATATCTATTTTATGATTCCGACTTTTACATGGCCTTGAAACTTCAAGAATGTTACATTAAAATATATTGGAGATAAAATGTTTATACGGATATACCAATAAAGATCTCAGTGTTTATTTTAAAACCGCAAGCAAGAAACGTTTATATTTATATAGTAAGACATCGAAACGTTTTATGAAAAATAAACATTTAAGTACTTGAGTTATAGTTTGTTTGAGTCGAAACTCTAATTAGGTATATAATTACCTATCAACGAATTAATTTGTACAAAACTCTACTCATATAAAAAAATGGGCCAAGTGCAAGTCGAGCTCGCGCATGAAGAGTTCCGCCGTACTGTTATGTATTAAAATGGTATTAAAATCACGTTTGTTGTGTAATAGCCACCATAAATATTGATTTTAGTATGTTTTTTACGAAGGCCCTTGGGATTTTATAGTATTTTGCCAGAAAGCTGCGATATTTTCTACCACGTTGTGTAGATCAATTCATTCAATCGATTTAAAAAGGCTCATACCTTACAAAATAAACTGACATTTAATATAACAATTAATTAAGCAAAGAGAAGAATTGCGCTAACTCGTAAAAACATCTTGAATACTTAAGGGTTTATTGTTTTACCACTAAAACTTTCTAATCCAAAACTTTTTGAATAACCTACTTAAATGGATTAAGGGATTCAAAAACCACAAGCCTATAATCAGTACTAAAACCACTTTGACGATATGAATAATGTGTTGAGCCCCCATTCAGAAACATCATTTTATATCTGTAGGTATCTACGTACTTTACTTGTTAAAATCTTTTTCGCGCGTCATCAATTCTCTTGAGCATGCCGCATAGGAGTAGTAACGGAATGTAAAACCATAAGTACTTACTTAAAACATCTTTTATTTAGAGGACTTCGAAACTAAACCGGATCTATTCACCTTTTTTGTGCCATACACTCAGGATTAAGTAGAAATGTTTAAACTATGAAAATACACAAATTTTGCGTTTCGGTAAATAAATAGAGAGTGTCTGAGCGATTTAAAATTTCGATACGTCGTAGAAAAACATGAATTTTGTATGTTTTTACTATTGAAGTTAGCCTTTCTAAGGTATTACATTGTGATTTCGATTAGAATTTCCGTTCATTGCATTTTTGTTACCGTTTCAATTTTGACACATAAAGAGGTATGTGCAAATTTAACCCACCTATCTGCTTATAATTATTTTTCATCAATTATTAAAAATTACGTCGTACGTAGTTACGTCGAGTTAGGCAATACTGATTCGTCACACGTGAAACACAAATCCTGGTTTGTCACAAAGTCATCATATTATTTAAAAGTCTTAGTACCGGTTCGTCACTATGTACCTAGAGCTTCCAAAGTAGTACAGTCAGACAAATTACTAAGAAAGAATTATAGCTTTGAAAGCGTATACATTATTATCATTATATAGTGTGATGGGTCTGAAGTCATTGTATTGATAATATTATTCGTGCGTGACAAGCGGGACTGAGTCTTTACGATTTTCGGGAAAAATCCCACCATACATACAGCTGCAGGGCTGGTGCCGCCTTCCAATTACGCGAAAGGAAATTATTCCACGTATGGAAATGAACGTGATAGAAAAGTTTGAGTGGAGTCACGTGTCTTATTAGATGGAAGGTTTTATGCTATTTTTCAATTAAAGATTATAATATTCCTACTTCTCATTTATAAAGAAATTGTCACATACTCAAATACATCTTGAAATACAGTTACCTTGCAACTCTTATTAATTACCAATTTAGAGCAATCTTACGTACAAATTTATCGCGGTAAGAACCCCGTTTTAGTATTTTGACGTACAAATTCATTGAACTAAAGTAGAAGTTATTATTCATAAAAATAAATTTTGAACATTATTATTCAAATTATAGATTTGAACATAATCAGATTTTTAATCAAATTTGTACAACTTTGTACAAATTTGATTAAAAACTACCATAAATGGTACTTGCATAGAAATTGTATCTATCAGCTGGCCTTGGCGTTTGGGCACGCTACGGCTTTCTATCGATGGATACGTGTAAATGGTGCCAGGGCAGACAGACAAAGCCCTAGGACAATGTAATCATACCTTGATAACTTGCCTTCCAATTCGTGACAACAACCTTTTATTTAATGATTCTTTTTTCATAATTTTAATAATATGACCACTCAAAAATCAAAGTTTTATAAACGGACAGGTATCTGCTAATACAGCGTTAAGAGCCAATCTTTACGCGACAGAAATTCCTTAGATATAACTCGAGAATAAACTATTTGATACATTTTCAGAAAGTCACGTATCAGATAGTCAGCAACAAAACAGGTGAGATAACAATAAAATCTTACAGCTTTTGCAGAAAAACAACATTAAAACTATTTATTATCTTCTGGCAGAAAAGCAAAAATAAAACAAAATTTTGGGATATTCAGTTCAGCAATTTTTCGTAGAAAATAAATATTCGCATAGTTTTTTTTTCTTTCGAAATTAACCTTCGCAATTTTTTATTGCGCACAGAGACCGTAATTTTGCTTTGCCATTGGAAATAAAATGTATCGTAAAAAAAATTAAGTATAAAAACTGTATCGCAATTTGATAAAGCCAAAAACATCCCGCGATCAAAACAATATCGGTGTTTTAAATTGTATAGTTTGTTTTCAATTTGATACTGAAAACGGTTCGTGCTGAATAGTAGGTAAGTACTAAATGTTCGGCGGCTCTTACATTAATTATCACATCTAAGTAGGTATACATTTGTTAGTAAGGGGGCTAAGAAATTAGGAAATTATTTCTTTTCTTTATAGAAATGAGGAAGTTTTTCTGTGAAATAGGTAAAATAAATATCCTAAATTATCCTGAACAATTCACACAACACCATCTAGTCCCAAACTAAGCAAAGCTTGTACTATGGGGACTAGATAGCTCATATTAATGCATATATATCTTTTTTGTAAATAAATACATATTAAACATAGAAACACACAGACTAAACACAAATATCTGAAAATTACTTAACAAATATTTGTGTCTTGTAGAGATCTAACCCACGACCCTCGGCGTAGCAGGCAGGGGTACTATCCGCTACGCAATAGGCCCAGGTGTGCATTTGTGTTAAATGTAATTTTAAATGTTAAATGTAATTTAGTGCATAAAAGCTTTAAATGCAAATTAAGAATTACTTGTGACCGATAGCGAAATTTCAAGACGGACTGGTGATAAGAAACAACTTTCTCCATGGAGCATAGTTTGAAATAATTTATGTTAATAATATTTTTCCATAGAAACTCAAATCAACTGATCGGCAAGTTTGTACGGGAGATAATATTTTTTGTATTTAGACCTGTGATGATTGGAGATAGTTGTTTCTTATCACCAGCCCGTCTTGAGTTTTGGCTTTCAGTCACTAGTATAATTTCACTTTATATAAGTAATAGCCGTAAAAACTACGTCCAACAAAATATGTATTTCGACTTACTTAAATATTTTACATATTTCGGAAACATTCCGTCGTTTATCCACTTACC
Organism: Tuta absoluta; assembly: GCA_027580185.1. Taxonomy (NCBI): domain Eukaryota; kingdom Metazoa; phylum Arthropoda; class Insecta; order Lepidoptera; family Gelechiidae; genus Tuta; species Tuta absoluta. The sequence goes on from JAQAHW010000004.1 coordinate 7,624,539, forward strand.
GAGCTGACGTTAAGGAGACATTTATCCCCCCTGTGAAAAATAAGTATGTACCGAAATGGTATGTGGAAAACACTAGGTATTCTGCGCTTTTTCCTGTACGTGTCTTTTACGTAAAGTAGATAAGTAGGTAAGAGTTAGGCGGTTCTCTCACTTGTCGTCCGTCGTTCCGTTTTTTTAACGCAACGTAAGGCATGCGTCTGTCAGACGAAAGGAAATTACGAATTCCAATCTTATTCCCATACAAATACGGCTACGGTGGGTTAACGGTGCGTAACGTAGGCGTCTGTCAAGTCGTTTGACCGCCTAATTTTTATTCACCTTACTTCTTTCACAGGATTTGGAAAAGTACTGAATTTTATAGGGTCGCGTGACTTTAAGGGGTTAATCAGGCTGTGAAACTAAACAGCTTTCGGAGCATATGGAGAAGTGTAAAAAAATTGTCTCCTCCATAATTATTTTTCAGTTTATTTTTCTATACAACAGCAACTTTTTTGGTGATTTCGTAGATGGCCCCATAGTTCAAGTTTTTCATATTTATGAGTAGAATCATTCATAGTTATCTGCATAGTTATGGTAATGCCTAAAAAATTACTCACTCTGTACAATTATAATAGATAAGAATACCAAGTATTCAATTTATCGCGGTTTTCATCACTATTATACACAATCAATCTGTAAAGAATGACTAAGTCGCTGTTTATAAGTTGCAAAACTAACCCGGTAGATGGAGCCGTGCCACGCGTTATTGGCATTAAGATACACTTGGTTGAGCCCGGTAGCCCAGACGGAAGAGTATAAAATCTGATAGCCTATATAAAATCCTGCCCGCGCTTAAAATTTTGGCAAGATTTTAAAAATGATATTAAATATCATGCGACTCAACATACTCTCCTTTAATAAATACACCAACGCTACGCTACTTTCATACAAGTGACAAACCGGCAGGTTTTTTTGTCATCATCATCATGATGATATGATGATGATGACAAAAAAACCTGCCGGTTTGTCATATTGATAGTAATATTCGTCTGAAACCATTTTAGCGATTCTCACACACAATGCATGATTTTGCTGTTTTGCCAGATCCAATTTTTAGTCGAAAGCAGTGCTGGAGAAATGGAGATCAAAAGTGGTTGTCATTTTTATGGTGGCAGTCACAAATTTGTGTTTCGCACAGGCGTTTAGATACACTCTTATTGTCGACGGGTATTTAGGTGGCACATTTTATTGCAATTAATAGAAAAACAGTTGTTGGGTATTATACTAAAAGATAATTATTTTTCCTCACGAATCACCTTTATTCTTAAACCATGGGATCAAAAGACAGCACAATTTTTATTCATCAACAATTTATTATTTATTTTTTCTTCGCAACGGATCCTAATAGGTATAAATAATTCATTATTCAACTTTCCATTTTACACATGACTTGCCTTAATCTTAAAAGCACGTAGCTTAATAAAATACACGTTTTGTCTTAAGTCTAAATCATGGAGCTTTAGCTTCTCAAACGTGGTTTATCTCTGCCTATCTACTTATTAAAATTTGTACTGTTGTGCTATCTTCAGTTACCTTATAAAGGGTTACCTACTAACAAGTTTGAACAAAATTAAACATTCTGAAAATACCCCCTGGCTATTTGTTACCATACCTTCTATTTAAGAACAAGTACCTATCGAATCCAAGCTCATCACTCAAAACCGCATTACAATCAGACCACGTACATCGGTTTTGGAGATAAATAGAAACAATGGTAGCTATTTGTCAGTTACTTTTTAAATATTTGTGTAATGTTGAGTCTGGGTGCTTTTATATATTGTAATGTATTTCATTTAAAAAGGTACGGTCGCGTTCAAAAGTGGAGTCATAGTTAACGCAAACCTCAGAAAACAAGTCGCTCGCACCCGCGGCGACACGCACACAATGACACAAATGACGTATATCATAATATTATTGACGAACTACCATTGTATAATAGGCTGAGTAGTATTGACTATTTCACTACGTGAATCATAAGCTTCGGTAGCTTGGTCGGCAGCGCGGTCAAGCAAAAACTTGGTCGTAATTGTGGAAACAATGGTTCGAATCCCCGATATCATAGTTTTAGTTTTATTTTATCAAATGAAGTAAAATTTAGTAAATTTTGAATTTGATTTTAGTTGTTGCAAGATAGTGCGTGTGCTAAGTGTGTTTTTTTTAACCTAAGCTTATTTATTAAACATTAGTGTTTATTTCTCGAAATGCATAGTAATATCAGTTTGCAGGATAGGCAGCGTATTGTTGCGCTGCATGATATTGGATTTAATTTAGCTCAAATTGCTAATCAGACTGGTCTGGTCGTAAGTATAAATTTATTCCATTACAATTGTATTTTAAATATTGAAAACTTTGACTCATAGTATGTTGGTAGCTTTAAACCGATTATTAGTAACTTTTTATATTAATAATGCTACTTTGTTTTAGTGGAAGACTGTTGAACGTTGGGTTACACGTTTTGAAGAGGAAGGTAGCGTAAAAACTCGATCGCGCAGTGGCCACCCATGTCTTATTAATGATTCACAGCGGAGGATGATGGTGCAAGAAAATGAAGAAAATGGTTTCATACGGACGTCTCATTATGCAATCATGTTTGAAACATCGGCACTAACCGTTCGTCGAGCCCTGCATGGTGCAGGAGTACACCTTAGAAAGCCAGCCAAGAAGCCTGGTCTAACAGCGGAGCATAAACGTAACCGATTATCGTTTGCCAGAAATCTATGGGGCTGGATGTCTGCCGCTGGTCCAGGCGAATTAGTAGCACAAGAAACAGGGCGTGCAACTGCCGCTAATTATGTTGATATGCTACAGGAAAGCATGCTACCGACGCGACGGTGCAAACAGTTTATCCTGCTAGTGAAGTTCCTCGTTTTGCATTTGTCCAGGATAAATGTCCAGTGCATCGAGCTGCCGTGGTGAATAATTGGTTTAGCCAATACCATACACAAAATAATCAGCAATCTATGCCGAAGCGGGCCCGATAAATCGTTGCTGTAGTCACTCAACCTCTGTTTACCTGCTCACCCGCCTACTATTGCATTAGGTATTTGCATTACATTAGCAATTAAATTATGCTAAAACATCGATATATATTTATATAAGATTGATCATTATTAGTCAGTTATCTTAAGGCCTAGCTTCAATATCTCTTCATTACGAAAACGAATACTTAAGCTTAAACCTTGAGATGTAGGCAAATAACTGATTTATTCTTATTACAATTACAATTACTTTCGAGGAAAATGCAGCATCGTTAAACATAGAACAATAAAATAATTACTAACGAAGTTATTACTTAAATAACTTTATTGAAAGATTCAATCCAAGATTTGGATCATTCCTATGATCTTATAAATAATTATCGATGTTGCAGCTAATGAAGACTTATTTCATTTCACATAATATTGTGTTTTACCATTCAAACAAAACTATTAACTACGTATTACGACAGCAATAATTTTATATAGTTTTACTTATCTTATGGGTACCAAAAGTTCTCATTCATGTCATTATGTTATTTAAATATAAAGTAATACCTACCAATAAAAATAATTTCTTACCTTACTGTTTGTTTCATTACAATATTATAGGTTTATGTTTTAGATATAATGTTTTGATACATAATTTACAATAAGCATTTATAGATATAAAACATAGACATAGATGAATATATAGAAAAACATTATTTAAAAATAATTATTACTTACTGGAGAAAATACGGTAAAAACCGGTTCTGTTCTGAATATAAGGTAAGAGCTATTACCGCTAAGCTACGGTCACTTGTGATCAAATGGCCGAAATAAAGATATGTAATCTATTGCTTTACTACAAGTAAACGAATAAGGATAACTAGAATATATGTTTTAGACAAACCAGTGTAATGTTTGGTAATTTACTTTGTGGTAGTGTGGTGGCGAATAGGCTATCACCGAGTAATTATTTCAAAGGTTGCATAGATGTCGCTTACAGGTTAGGTTATCTGTTAAGTTTTAATGCTACGCCTTAAGGTGGACTTTTCTACTTACAGTCTATAATCTTACGTGTGTGCGTAAGTTAGTAAAGTAAGTTCAGAGGATAATAACGCGTATTGCAATCTGTCACGTGGTCTAACTATGACTCCACTTATGAATCCGACCGTACATGAGTATAATATGAGTACTCTAGTTGAGTCCCTATATTGCACGACAGTGTTTTGCACAGCATAATCAAATACAAATACAAAGTACAAATTATTTTATTTCAGTAAATACATTGGTTACAAGTTGTTAGTCAGCTGGAGTCTCCTTTTAAGCTTAAGTTAGCTTGTAGTAGGAGCCTCCGCTCTTCTATCATTAAGTGATGCTTATAATAAAATGTAATTACTTAGCTAAACACAAAGATAATTAAAACATGGGCAGGAATGATATTTTTGTGGGTGAGTAAAAACGTTTAATTAAGATAGTGGTGTGTGTGAAAATCATGGCCGACAGAGTTATGTACAAGCCAAGCATGCAATTGAATCAAAACAATGTCACCAATAACTCCCCTGTGCCAACAATGTACACCCCGCGCATGCGCGACATAATCGTCGAAGACATCACATGACCATTTTTTAAATCTGTTATTAGTGATGTGACTTAATCGATAGTTTTACATACTTGTACAACCTAATCTTTTAAGAAAAACACGGACCGAACTCACTTTTATTTTTATTGCTCGAATACATCGCGAAAACGTTTTTACCGTGTTTTTCTTAAAGTTATGTATACACTTAAGCATAGATGGTATAATTGTGCAACCTAATCAATATAGTTTTTTTTCTTATATTATTTACTGCGAACTTCGTTTCGCTGACTGAATATTATGGTTAGCATACCCCGGCCAGTACCAAAATTTCGGTATAGCAAAGATTTTAATGTGCCACTTTATGTAACACCCCTTAAAAATGTATGTACCGGTAAAAGCTATCAAATACGCTGAAAAACTTTTCCTGAAGTCATTTTCATATCTTTTTTAGTTTAGTTGGATTCCTAGTGTTGTACAAAAGGAATTTGAAACCCTCAACATATGTGTGCCTGCAGAAGCGGTACATCATGCTGAACCAACATGTCTTTTAAGGAGAGTGTAGCCGTCAACGACCTTGACAGTAGCGCCACTTCGCAAAAAAAAAAGTTTTATCTTTATACAAACAATCTATTAGAAATATTAGAATGTCCGATGCCCAAGTTTTTAATATTATCCTTAAGTAGAATTAGAACCTACAAACTCAATGAAATATTCGCTGTATTTAAAGTTATGCAAAAAAGTGCCTAAAAACAGCCACTTCTTGTATTAATTGCCATAATTTTAATTACAGCGAATATTTTATTGACTTTTGCAGATGCTAATTTTACTTAAGGATAATACTAAAAACTTGGGCAACGGACATTGTGATAGATTATTTATATAAAAAGAAAACTTATGTTATGTGAAGTGGCGCCACTGTCGAGGTCGTTCACGGGTACACTTGCCTTAAGTCATTTCCGTATCTTGTATAGTTAAGCCGGGCTCCTGGGGTTCCTGATCAGGTACTCTAGACCCTAAATGTCAATGTGCCAACAGAAGCGGCATATACTTATGCTGAACAACTTGAGCTATGCAGACATTTCTAAATCGCTCATACTGTAGCTGGTAGCCTAAATATTCTACGTTTAATCGTATGGGAATGAGAAACCAAGGGAATGAGAAATTTTCCCTCGGTACAAAGTATTTTGTTGTTGACCAGGCTTAATAGATTTTAATAACAAAAAATCATTCGAATCCGGCCAGTAGTTTCGGAGATTAACCCGGACAAACAGACAGACAAAAAAAATGGAAATATGTTTTGATCCTATTTTAACATCGCCTACGATTATTTTCTCGTAAATTTGTTCAATGTACGGATTTTACTCTTTTATTATATGTATTGATTGAGGCTTGGTCGCTCACTTCGTTCGCTTCAGGGGGTCACAAAGTCACAACTCTAACCTAACCTACTGTGTCGGATTTGTGTCAGTAAAGTTTATTTTTAATACGAAATTACCTTAATAGCAAAATATGTTCAGCACGCTATGCCAATTCTGCTAGCACGCAAACACCTCTAAAGGTCTAAAGTACCTGTTGTGGAAGCAATAATACGGCATAACTTAAAGACACTAGGTATAGCAAAAGATTTCAGCATGATGGACCGCTGAAACACCAGGAACTTAGCGAAACCTACTCTAGGAGATACGGAAATGGCTCCACAGCAAAAAACAACAACGTAATAAGCCACTCTCTCTTTTAGTGTGGGACACCGAATCGTCCAACACTCCGATGAACCCTGGTGTCAGAGTTTTTTAACCGCCGACTAATAGTAGTAGGCCTCTGACATGGTTGTGTAATGACCGAGGTCTAAGTTATCATAGACAGCAACCGGGACCAACGGCTTAACGTGCCCTCCGAAGCACGGAACCATCTTACTTTTCTGACAATCAGGTGGTTCAGCCTGCAAGTCCTAACCAGACCGGGAACAAATTCACGAAGTGATAAATATCAACTTTATAAGTGTCCCGCCGAGAATCGAACCCGGATCCTTTGCGTCGCAGGCCGCTTATGTTGGTACTTATGAATCGAGAATATTGATAAGAATCTAGTTAAATATGTAGTGAAAAATGTTTCTCTTTCTGTTGATTAGGTTGATGAACTACTTAATTTATTGTCTTACTCCTAGACTAAGTAACTAAATTGAAGGACGCTTGTACGGACATAGAAATTCAAGGAAAAAGTTTTTGGCTTCCTGTTCAGAAACTACACAAAGGTCTGGCTACAGCTAAGTACATACTTATCAAAATTTATAAAAATGACAGTAATATTAAGTTGGCGAAATAGATTTCGCGGGAACCAGCGAGTACATGTAAGTAATAGACTCAATCCACGCTACCAACTAATCAAAAAATTGCACTGTCACTTTCGTTTTAGTAGGCTTAAGCAAGGATAGAAGATGATGAAGCTGGATCACCTCTTAAATTGTCTATGATTTTACGCATTTTACGCGGTAGCTTTTTTAAAAACTTTTGTTAAACATACAAGGAAATCCAAGGCTATTGAAGACATGACATAACTAAAATAGTCTATGACATCCAATAACCTTTTCTAAACTTATCAAACAGAATGTTACAGAGCAATTATTAAATAGCTGTTTTAGTCAGTAACGTGAAATTAAGACAATTGATATGTCGACCCTTTTTTTAGACCTGCCGCTGCCCTGGTAACTTAAAGCACCTGAATATTTAACCACAAGTCAACCATGGCATAGTATTCGCGTTGGCACCATTTAGAAATTAAGAGTGCTTGAAAATTATTTAGAACTAGCTGGTTCACTCGAACTTCAATTCGCAATTGAATGTTGTGGATATCATAGTAAACGGGACAGCAGTAGCCCTCCAAATACGGTTAAGGTGCATTCAGATCAGACTATGAAACTGAACAAGTTTCTCCTGGAAACAATGTCATGCACCCTATCAGTATTTGGAGGGCTGTCCCTTTCACCCTGCATAGTTTGGTTTAAGAGTTTATTTCTTTTTAAATTACAGTTACTTGAAAAACTTAATATTACGTAAGTAACGCAAACATACATAAGACTTATAATTACGTATTAGAGTACTGCAAATATACAAGGTTTTTACTATAGGTGTTTCTTGCCTTTAAATTTAACTGAATTTCTACCAGTGCGCCTAAGTTACCATGTAATTTTTTATTTCTTCTTCACTTTACTGGCTCTGGGTGTATGAGAATGTCCATCATGCTAATAAGCTTTGCTGAAGTAGCAGTTCATAGACCACGGTACATTGGGTTGTTTATCGACTTAATAGACAGAAAGGAAAGCATTTCTATGTCTATACAGGGTGAAATTTTACTAGTGATTGATAGCAAAAGCTCAAGACGGACTGGTGATAAAGAACAACTTTCCCCAAAATGCATAGGTCGAAATATGAAGGAAATTGGACCTGCAACACAAAGTAGCCGATTAGCTGATTTGGGTTACTATGAAAGCCCAAATAATTTTTGTTATATTTCGATCCTTGTTCCTTGGGGAAAGTTGTTCGCTATTACCAGCCTGTTTTGTGTTTTCAGTGTCGGTCACTAGTAAAATATCACCCTATATAGTGTACCTACCAAGCTTCAATTTAATTATTTAGTTTTGTAAGGTTTGATGCCGATTTAGAGTTGCATTATCTCAACTCTATCTGCGGGAGTCGTAAAAGGCAACTAAGAGTTGAATCTAAGATATGCGCAGCAGCTTTCTCTGTGATTGCAACATCTTGCACTGCGCTTGCCAATTGGCCTGCCAAGCTTGATGAGTACGGCAATACCTCGATAAGGCGGAAGCCCATGTTCAAAAGTGTACTTTTGTGGCTTTAAATGAAAATTGTTTAGCGAAGTTTTTCAGAGTTCCTCATCAGGATCTTCGATTCATATGTACCAGTAGAAGCGGCAAATTACGCTAAAAAACTTTTGCTGAGGAAAAAAAAGCATTTCCGTTTCTAGAATGGTTTAGCTATCATTTTTTACTTCGGGTACACCAGAAAATGTATGTGTCAGCAGAAGAAGCACTTCAAAACTGTTACGAAATGCAAAATAAGATATTGAAAATTTGTTAGCGTCGGCCCGGGATTGAACCTAGGACCTGTGGAGTACCGTCCCACCGCTCTGCCACTGAGATATCGGCGCCCCGACTGACCCTTCAAAATGTTCAACTTCTTGATACTCGTCTTAAAGCTTTATTATTCAATTTCTTATTTTCATTTATGAAAATAATAAAGCACTGTTAGTGCAAAATAAACCTTATAGTTTAATGAACAGCAGAACATGATGTACTCTAGACCTTCGATGCCTATGTACCAGCAGTCCTTTGGAGACATTTTCGTATCTCGTATAGTTAAACCAAGCTCCTGGTATTCCACGTCAGCTACTCCAGACCCTCGATGTAGTAGGCGGTTGAAAAACTCTGACACCAGGGTTCATCGGATCCCACACGAAAAGTGAGAATGTACAAGCAGAAGCGGCCTATCATGCTAATTGGCAACGTGGCTGTGGCTGGGCTCATGGCGGTCTACATATTCTACGTAAAATATTCCCATGGAAATTTAAAAAAATCCTTAAGTTGACCAATCATCAAAAGTATCATTCAAATTCGTCCATTAGTTTCGGAGATTAGCGCGAATCAGTGGCGTTGATAAACAGACATTACAGACAAAAATATTTAATGTGTACTAATACAATTTTAGCATCACCCCCGACTAGTTTTTCGTAATGCTCAATGTACAGACACACGAGTTTTACTGTTTTTAAATTTAAGGAACATAGGTTGAAATATAATATAAAAATAGGTATTTTAGTTTCCATCAAATCAGCTCATCGGCAATTTTGTATAAGAGGTCCTATTTTTATTACCTTGGGAAAAGTTGTTTCTTATCACCAGGGGGCCGAATCTGAGGCCATATATCGAACGAGATATAGCGGTTCTGGCTTCGGTTACGCTTTTGGCCTTATACATTACGGATTTTGTTACCAAAATCACACTCGGTTTCTTTAGAGCCAGCAATGTAGGATCATATTGTAAGCTATAAACCGCACATGCGAGCGGCTAAATATCAATCATAATCAGCTGATAATGTCAAAAACGAGATATTCTGAGATTCTGGCCAGTATCTGAACCAAATTGGTTACTCCATCCCCTTCAGTTTTTATGGCAACAGAAGAAACAGAAAACATTTTATCCTAATGTTTCAATTATCGTTCATTCCGGTCATTCAATATGTCAAATGTAAATAAAATAGCAAAACTGTATTTTTTTAACTATTGTTTTCTTTAACCTTGACTCTGGCAGAATCATCGTCTGAAGGCGATGGAAGCCAAATTAAATAAAAAAGAAAAAAAACAAACAAAAGGCACAAAAGGAAAGTAATTTTCACAAATGATAATAATAAAGAAGAATGGAGTGAATGGCTGTTTTTTTCTGGAAAAACCCGCTAGCTTTGGGCTAGCTAATGTTCCAGCCGCCCCGAGAAGATATCATATTATATTTTTTGCAGAAGAAGATGATAAACTGTAGAAATGCATTTGGTTAAGGTACTAACAACTACTTTAGTCCTACTACGATTTTTACTATTTTCAGTCGCTAATAAAATCGCTCCTATGCTAGGTTTATTTATGCATTCGTTGCAGTTCCCAGAAATCATTGCGAATTTTTTAAAGTTTAGTGGCATAATGTCTGTGTTTGTTACTTAGCTAATATTGTCAAACCCACGGTTTACTATTACGATTTACGATACTTTATTTATTCTAGAACCTTAAACCTATTCCTCTGAAAATGCTGTATCCTTAAGCAGACATATCATCGCCACCAGACGTCCGGTGAGAAGTAGCTTGTGCATTGGAGTAACAGAAGCAAGAAACCGACACTCGACACCCACTGGACAACTACTCAATGTCTCGCGCTCGTTTGAAAAGCCGAAAAAGCTTATGAGGAATACATTTGCTACAGACAATGCGCCACAAGCAAGGGACCAATTATGGTACTCCCGTTGGCCGGCTCCTGTGGGGTTCATCACACCATCGGTCAAGTTGGCCACTGCAGGGGAACACGGCAAATGAGGCTACATGGATAAAACGCGGACCAATTGAGACTGTGGAGCCCCATCTCAAACAATAGTAGGGAGGATCTGAATACGGCAACTAAGAGTGCTGTGGCCTTCACAAAATTTTGGGAAAAAAATATATAGAACTGAACACGAAGAAGTTTTATGCTTGATAATTGAAATCTGAAAATGCAATCCAAAGGAGTTCTAAGCAGTAGATGTATATCATTATTAAGGATTATATGTAAAAACAGAATAAGTTTATAACTGGTAATGTTCTCTTTGAAAGAGTAATCATAATTCAATAAATTATCATCGTTTTTAGAGAGCGTAGTCGTAGATTAGTTAAAAATATTGCGGTTTGGCACATATAAACTTCTTAATAGGAAAAATCGACTGTACAAACGTAAGAACTCATTTTATTCAGTAGATACGTAAGAGGTGACCAAGGGACTGGCTTCACGTTCCTAGCTACGTATAACAATTGGTGGTGATGGACTAACAATTTATCTACATCTCTATACAATTTTCTGAAAAAACCATAGCAGACGTGATGATGAAGGGGTATTTAATACGGTCTTTAACGCTCTGCCTCCCCCGGAAGGAATTGACATGATATGTGTGAATGTTGACTATCACAGTTCTATATTGTAATGTTTGGCAGTCGGTTGCTTTACATACGTACATACTTATATCACGTCTATAATCCCTTGTGAGGTATGCAGAGCGTAAACGGCCGTAAAACGGACATTTACGCCACAAACATATGAAAATTGAGTATCGCCATATTTATATTATACTTAATATTAGAATAATAATAATAGGAAACGTGATGGTAAATTGCTTCGAGCAACACGGTCTTCCGTCTCGTTCCCCGGGACGGAAGGCCGTCGTTGCTCGAAGGTAACTTGAAAAGAAATTATTTTTTTATTAGTGAACGGAACTATTTTACCAAATTCTTTTTGGTAAAATCATGTCATGTCAAAGAATCACAAAATATCCATTGCTGTCGTTTATTCAGTTGTCATTTTACCTATTGACGTTGACATAGTCTCCCCTCGCCAAGAGAGGGGTATATATGTTCCTTGAAGTCTACAATAACAAACGTGAAATAAAAATGTACGTGTTTCTTTTGCCTAAATAAACGTGAATTGGCGAATAAATTGTAACAAGGCATCATAAGTTACAAGGCTCTTAGTGAAAGCCTTGAAGCTTTCCCAATGCACAACATTCCAGCATTACCATCTTCTATTAGAAAAAAAAACTGGTAGCCAGAGCAATATATGTTTTTACTTTGATGATGATCACACACAATTTTAGTTCCAACAATGTTTAGGAGGAGTGATTGTGTGTGTTAACTTGGCTCATTATATCCCAGATTTTGCCTAAAATTCCGGCGTAATATTGGTTCACTTGTTTGATGGTAAGCTTATGTTTACTAGATATTAACTACTTTATGTTTTCATTGCAGCGCAGCTGTCTCCAGGAAACCCTATAATGGTGCAAAGTATTGCGATTTTCACACAATTTGCCAGCGTAATTCGTCCGAAAGTATCGTTGCAAAAATTGTAGTGCACGAGCAAGAAGAACACATCAGATGCGATAAAAACTCTCAGCCAAAACAAGATTTTCATACATTGACTAGTTATGATTTCTATTAGATAGATAGGTGTTATCACTTTAAGATATTAAATGAAACTGTTGATCCTTTTAAAAAGTTATTTTCTAGGAAAATTGATCAAATACAATTAACTAATTTGAAATTCGATTTGTTTTACTTTAACTTCCATTTGTTGCCACCGTAATAGATACACATAGGCAACCACAGTTTGAGGATACCACTAGACTAGAACCACTGGTGGTTCTCGTGGTCCTAGAGGAAATCATCGAGTACACTTTTAGTAAATGCCACTTGTTTTAGGTAGCACCAACACCGGATGTATGTAGCACTAACACTGGGAGGTTAAATAAATAAAAACATATTAAAATTAATTTTAAGCAAGCGGTTTCTCGAGTTGAGGCAACGCCTTGGCAAGCGTAGCGTTGAACACCCTCCGTCCAGATGTACCGAATTAAAGACGGTGGTGGCTGGTAGCGACTCGTTCATTGGGTCGTAAGACGAGTCAATGTCCCACACGAAAAGAGGAAAAAGAAGCGACTCGAGGGAAAAACGGGAAATCGTGCCTTATGGCGTACCCTAAGGGAGGCCTACGCCCAGCAGTGGAATGCTGCCGTAGGCTGATGCGATGTGATGATATGAAAATTAATTTTAAAAGTATGTATGTGATGTAAAGTAAAAAATATGATTGCAAAAACACGACTGTTTTAGTGGCAGAAATCGATCTTAAAGCATAAACTCAGTTTAGGTCTTAGTATTGTGAACAAGGAACAAGCTACTTAGAATTTTCTGATATACAAACTACAGTGCATCTATTTTATGTGTATTTAATAAATTTTGCATGTTTACAATTGCTATGCTTCAAATATTCTCTATACTTGGCCCACAGACACTGTCGCCGTACCTTCAATTTATAGTGAGCTCAATAGGTATTGAGGGCACATTCCATCCAGGCTAGCTGTAGAGCCAGAGTGAAATGACCATAGATGGATAATCACGTCATCAGGGGGACACAGCAAGGTGAAGCGCGGTGGGGTTTGGCTTGTCTGGGATCGTAATGTCTGGAAGGAGGTGGGTGCTTGTCTGCTGGAGCCACTCCGTAGTCCGACGTAAGGATTCTGACCGCTCCTCTCAAATCTCCGTCATACACGTTCGTTTCATTTCTTTTTCACACTGAAATGGGTCTTTGAAAAATTGGATTGACGAGGCCTCCAAGCAGAGAGGAGCACTGTCTACGTTGTGCTTCACATTGGTGGTTAATGACCTTTTAGGCTAGGACACTGAATGATGTGTATGCGAAAGGCATGCATTTCTCTATTGTAGAGCTTCGTTTTTCAGCAGCTAAACATCAAGCACCTCTTGATATGTGCTTAAACATAGGGACGATAGCCTTGAGATGTGCGAGGTCGTCAAAGAGTGAGAAAGCTGCAGGGAAAGAGCTGTGCTGGGATGGGACTGTGAGTCCGCTGTAGGTGCTAGTATTGATATCATCTTAAGCAGGGGGGCGGTGTATTCGTCCAGTGTGGCCAGGCCAGGCAGTAGGATGGCCAGACCATGGCTTTTCGTAAGTTTTGTTCGAAGTATTGGGGCAAAGCAGGCAAGGTATTTGGGATGGATCAATTGGGTCCATATTGGCTGCTCGCTCGTGCTATTCATCCTGAATTTTGTTCCCACCAGAAGCTTGAAACACACACTGAAAAACACCTAAAACATTCCAATTTCGTCGAAAAGTCCAAAAAAACAAATAATTATAAAATATTTTGTGTTGTTTATGTTGTGATTTGGTATTTTATGTCAAAAAGCTATATCTCGTATTTGACATAAAATAGGTATGGAAAGCTATCCTATTTTGACAGATATTTGGGTCCGTATTCTGATATTTCATTCGAATTTGAATGAACTATTTGCATTTTTTGACTTATGATTTCCATATATGAAAAGGAAAATGAGGAAAATGAGGAGTTTTGGGACAATGTGAGAGATGTTTTGAAAAACTGCAAGGCGAATGAAAGAATTATTATGCTGGGAGATTTTAATGGATGGGTAGGAATAAAGCGAGATGGGTATGATAAGGTTCTTGGTACGTTTGGTGATGAAAGAGTAAATGAGAATGGAAAGAGTGTGTTAGAGATTTGTTTGCAGTGGGATCTTTTTGTGTCGAATACAATGTTTCAACACAAAAAGATCCACACTTATACAAGAGCGGAAGGTGCATCAAGAACAATGATTGATTTTGTGGTTATTTATTTATTTATTGATATTTAGACAACCAACAGCTTAATATTAAGACAATTTTGTTAAAAATACATATTTTAAAATTAATAGCCAATAACAGGTCGCCCCGTTTTTTTTTTTTCGAGCTTAATGTGACTATAAGAACATGCATAAGTATAACAACATTGAGGTTGTGGATGAAAGATTGAAGAGTAAAGTTGTAGACACTCGAGTGTACCGCGGTGCTGGTATTGACACAGACCACTTCCTTGTGCTATCACGAATAAGTGGTCTCTTCAAACGGTGGCGGCACAGGGTACCTGAGCGAAGTAGTGCGTTGGAAAGAGTGAAAGTAGAAAATTTGCAAGATAAAGAGGTAAAAAAGGAGTATATTAAAAGATTGAAAGAGAAATTTAACAACCAAGAGGAGATGTCTGACATTGAAGAAGGATGGAAAGGATTTAAGAAAGGTGTTGTGGATGTCGCGATAGAAGTGTGTGGAGTTTCAAAAAGGATGAAAGGGAAAACACAACGGAGTGCGTGGATGACCAAAGAGGTACAAGAAGTTGTGCAGAAGAAGAAGAAAGCATGGTTGGATTGGTTAGCTACCAAAGCTAACCGAAGAATGTTAAAAGCGACGGATGAAGATGTAGAGAAAGCAAGAAAGGACTATAAAAGTGTGAAGGATGTAGTTAAAAAGACTGTTGATAAAATGAAAGATAAGAATAAGGATGAATTTGACAGGAGGCTATCGGAAAACTTTCGTTCCAACTTGAAAGTTTTCTGGAAATCCATAAGGACAGCTCGAAGTAAAACCACGTCGTCCGAGTTGAGTAGGATTCGAAGCCAGGATGGTAGTGTAATAAAAGGTGAGGAATGTGTGTTGAAAAGATGGAAGGAATATTTTGAAAGCTTATTTGAGAAAGAAGATCTAGCGCAAGAAATAACTACTGCAGAAGTGAATGAAATTGAGAACGAAAGTGAGATTGAAATGGATGAGATTGTGAAAGCGTTAAAAAGTATGAAATCTGGTAAAGCTGCAGGGTATGATAGAGTGTCGGTCGAAATGCTGAAGGCTGGCGAAGGCGTTGTGGCTAGTCAGCTGTACCTCCTTTTTAACCTTTGTTGGAGAAGCGGTCGAGTGCCAACTGATTGGTGCAAGGCTGTAATAGTGCCATTATATAAAGGAAAAGGGTCACAGCTGGACTGCAAAAATTACCGCGGTATAAGCCTCCTCAGTGTCGTCGGCAAACTGTATGCAAAGGTGTTGATTGAAAGAGTGATGAAAGAAACGGATGAGAAAGTATGGGATGCTCAGGCAGGATTTCGTAAGGGGATGGGATGTACGGATCAGGTCTTTTCCTTGCGCTGCATAGCTGAAAAATTCCTGGCCAAAAACCAGAAAGTCTATTGCGCATTCGTGGATTTGGAAAAGGCCTATGACAGAGTGGTGAGGAATGAATTGTGGTCGGCACTATCCATGCATGGGGTGAGCAGTATCTTGATACGAGCACTGAAATCCTTATATAAGGATTCCAGTGCTTGTGTCAGGATAAACGGGGCGTACAGTGAACTTTTTAACATCGAGAAAGGTGTAAGACAGGGATGTGTTGCGTCACCGTGGCTGTTCAATCTATTCATGGATAGTTGTTTGGCGGATTTGAAAGAGAGTGAATGTGGTCTGAGAATGAATGGTTTACTCGTCAAATGTCTTCTCTATGCTGATGACCAAGTTATCCTTGCGTCGTCGGCTGAAGGGTTGCAGGAGATGGTAAATATTATGACTGAGGCTTTGAAAAAGAAAGGAATGAAAGTGAATGTAAGTAAGACGAAAGCAATGGTTTTTGAGAAAGAGGAAAATATGACAGAGTGTAAAATTATGATAGAAGAAGAGAGGGTGGAACAAGTGAAAGAGTTTGTGTATTTGGGCTCCATGTTCACATCAGATGGAAAGTGTGAAAGTGACATCGAAAGAAGGGTGAATGCCGGAAACATGGTGAATGGAGCGTTGCACGCTTTTATGAACAGCCAGAAAGTCTCTGATAAGGCTCGTCTGGCTGTGCATAGAGGGGTGTTAGTTCCGACACTTATGTATGGGAGTGAAAGTTGGGTATGGCAGAAAAAGCATGAAAGTAGAATAAATGCAGTACAAATGAGAGCGTTAAGAAGTATGATTGACGTAAAATTGAGTGACAGGATAAGGAATAGCGTGATAAGGGAACGTTGTGGTATAAAAGAAGACGTAGTGACTGGTGTAGAAAAGGGTATGCTTAGATGGTTTGGTCATGTAGAGAGGATGAATGAAAGAAGATTAACGAAACAGGTGTATATGGCAAGTGTGGATGGGAACGTCGGAAGGGGAAGACCTCGACGAACGTACCTCGATCAAATCGGGGACGTGCTAAAGAAAGGTCAGGTCAAGAGTACCCTAAACCGACGAGCATGCATGAAGAGATTGATGAATGTGGAGGAGGCGAAAGAAGTATGCCAGGATCGTAGTAAGTGGAAGGAAGTAGTCTCTGCCTACCCCTCCGGGAAAGAGGCGTGATTTATGTATGTATGTATGTATGTATTTCCATCACTCACACATTTGCAAAATTTTAATTTAGTATACATTGATTGTTAAGAAGCATTTTGTTATTTTGTTCAGTACAAAATGTTCAATGTATTTCTATGTTAGCGCGTTTTTTCGTCGTTGAGCCAGAAGCTTCCACATCTCGTGCTATATCTCGTCACTGACATTTCGTGAGCAACCCAGATTTGACGCCCAGCCCGTCTCAAGTTTTTGGCTATTAGTCAATAGTAAAATTTCACTCTTTATGTATGTAGATTGAAAATTTTCCTGAATATAAGTTATTTTATGACTTAAGATATTTATGGGAAAAATAAACTTCTTATTCCTGAGAAACGGAATAATAAATGTGAACGACTCCTAAAACGATTTCATAATATGACGATAACTGCCATAATAAAATAACATGATGAGTGAGGCGCCGTGCATCTGGTCGTAAGTTTAAAACAGTAATTTTGGAAAAATTCTTAGTTACTCGTATAAATTGTTTTCGTAATAATGATTTAAACATTGCCTATAAACGGCGTTGGACAAAATAATACCCAGATTCGACAGCAAAGAAATTTAAATAAATGCCTTCACTATAGTATTCCTATTACTTACTTTAAAAGAAGGAACAGCCTCCTAAAGCATGTAGTAGTTATAGATACTATTCGGAGGTTATTCATCTTACAATAGCGGATTCAACCCCTCCTAACCGTTTTCCTCTATGAATTCTAATTTAATTATTTGTACAACAAGACAGCAAAGTAAATTTTTGCTTCGAGTGCAAATTTTCAATCCCGTGTTAGCGAAGGATACTAAAATTAACGAAACTAAAAGATTAGCTCAGTCAAGGGCTCAGTGAGGGATTCAAAAGCACGAGTTGTGAATAAATTTGCTCTTGCGTCGTAAAGGTACACACAACGCCTCGCCTCTACCAGTGCACCAACTAACGCACCAACAAAAAATATTGTTTCTGTAGGTGCGTTCAGAAATATCACATATCTCAATTTTCTGAAATGCAAAATATACAATAGATAAAAATTAATGGCTGAAATTAAATTCAGAACGCCCCGCCGCGCCGCTTGTTTTCATCATAAGTTTTGATCAAATGAGATGTTCGAAATTCAAATACATAACTTTACTCCATCCAGTGCTAAAAACATAGCTAAAAACAACTATTGCACCATATTGCACACTGGCGGCTATTTTTCGCGGTAAAACATACATTATTATAAACCGTTATCTTGAATTACACTATTTATTAAAATGAATCACATAAAAAACCATTGCTAGTTTGATCTAACAAGTAGGAGGGATTGACAGTGTAAAGCAGTAAAAAATTCGATGTATAAGCATAGCAAACGTGACAATTCGCTTATTTCTTTTGATTACTTGACAGATAAATTATATTCTTTGCTTTATATTACTGATAGGTATACACAATTTTATGTCACTAGGTACAAAACAAACGAAGTAATTAAAGGGCATACAGACAGACAGACCGTGTTGACGAAATGATAAAGTTTGTGTTGTTTTAGACTACGAAACCCTAAAATACATAATACAAACAGTTTTCTAATTGAAAAACAAAGGAAGAACACAGTGTCCTATCTGAGTGTTGCCCACAAAGAACGTTGGGCGTCGTAAGTAATAAAGACAGGCCTCTTTTTCCTCCATTGCTGTCATTTCATCGCGGAGCCACCACTCTGCGTCAAACTCTCGCCTCAAGAAGTTTCATAATCTCAGATAATGACAGTTGCGAACAGTTCCTTCCATTCTTATCTCGTGAACCGCGTTCAGGATGAAGAATACCTCAATAATTGACTTTTGCATTTCAATCATACTTTTACTGTCCAGAATCTCTCCGACCTATCAGTTGAATTCCGCCACTTTTAGGGTTCTGTACCTCAAAGCAAAAAACGTAACCCTTATAAGATAACTTTGTTCTCCATCCGTCTATCCGTCTGTCACGAAAAGATATCTATCGAGTAGGAATAAAAACAATATACTCAAGCCTACGGCCGCTTGTAGTTGTTATAAAATAAAAAGATATGGCCGTTTATAAACTTTTTTGAACTTGCCTTTTAAGCCGTTTACGCTGTAAAAATCGTGTGTTTTTGATCTTCTTAAGCGAATCAAAGTTAAAAGGGTACTTCCCGTGGACCTATGACTATGATATTAGGCAAGAACCTACGTTTTGAAGTACAAGTATCGGAAAAATATTTTAGGGGTCTGAATAAGAACAACATTATTGCTTGTTATTCAATATTATATCATATGAAAGTCGCATGATATGCATGTTACGGTACCCTAGATGGGCAAGTCCAACTCGCACTTGGCCGGTTTTTCTACATCTACACTTCTACACTAATAATAATATTATAAAGAGGAAAGATTTGATTGTTTGTTTGTTTGCATCGAATAGGCTCCGAAACTACTGGCCCGATTTGAAAAATTCTTTCACCATAAGAATCCTACATTATTCCTGATGAACATAGACTATATTTTATACGAGAAAAAAATAGGGATCCGTGTGAATATTTCGATAATGTAACCCAACGTGTGAAAAATGTACCAAAAAAATATCTTATATCGCGTACGCTGTGGAAATTATTGACAATAGAGCAAAGTGATGTACTACATACAGTTTTATAGAGGACATCAATATCACACTAATATTATAAAGAGGAAAGATTTGATTGTTTGTTTGTTTGTTTATCTTTATCTTATATCTATTACTTACATCTATATAAATATAATAATACAGTAAAACTGGTGTGTCTGTACATTGAAAAAAATTTACGAATAATTTAGGAGGTGATGTTAAAATAGTATTAGAACACATTTTTTTTTGTCTGTCTGTTGGTCTGTTTGCCTGCGCTCACCTCCAAAAAACTTTTCGTAGTTAATAGCTTTGGTCTACGTCTAGGTTACTTTTATTTTACTGCAGGAAAATCGCTCATTTCAACGGAAAAACCATGTAACATAAAATATGTACGCCGCCAGGAGCCCTGTATAAGAGATACGAAAATGTCTCTACAGCAAAACCATATCAGGTACTTCAGACCCTCGACTACAATGTGGCGGCAGACATAGCATAGGTATGCTTAATAACTTTTGCTAATAGCACACTGGAACAATGGATAATTCATCAAAATCGAAAAAAAACCGTTAAGCGTTTTGTGTCATTATGTGTGACCACGAAAAAAATTAGTCTGAAACGAAAACGTTTCTATAGCAAAAGTGTTTCAGTGTTCTGATTCTGCTGGCACATAAAGTTGTAAAACATTTTGATTAAATGTACGAGATACGTCCATAGCAGGAGTCTTTCAACATTTGAACTGAGGATAATGTAAGGTACACCTAGGCCTAGCTAAACTATCGACCTCAGGGGTCAGAAAAGTTCACTTATGAACGTGAACAATACTCAAAATCTGAGTATGACGGAGTACTCACCACGCTTGATAGACCGATTGGCGAGCGCAGTGCAAGATGAGATGCGCCATCGATCACAACAAGAGGTGTTGAATCACAGGGAATGCTGCTGTACATGCTTTGGATTCATCCCTTGGTCCCCTTTTACGACACCCACGGGCAGAATCAGGGTAATGTTATGCTAAGCTGGCATCACACGTAACTAAATACGTACAAAAGTATATAAGAATTATAATCTTAGCTAAACATATTATGTAGATGCAAAAATGTTTTTCTTTCTATCGATTGTGTCGTTGAAAATCCCAATGTACCGTGGTCTACGAACTGCCGCTTCAGCAAACCCAGCGTCATGTTCTAACTTCTCTCCCTCCCAGAAGAAGTAAATTAAAGGACATACATTAGTACATTCTGTTTATACCCCTCACGGGCTAGGCAGAGCGTAAAAGGGCGTAAAAACAAGCATTTACGTCACGTCGGGCAAACAAATTGAAAACAAACAATTACCGTACAACCACATCTAACAAGTACGGTGGAAGATGGAGATTTGAGTATTGGTAAAAGACACTTCGTTTAATTTTTCTTTTTTATTGAAAGGAGAGCCTTCTCATTAAGACATAACGCTTTAGTGTTTGAGAAGAAACTGTATTTTCTTTAGACAGAATGTATGAAGTAGTTCTTTATACAACTGTTTTCGAGTTCATCATCCGAAAATGATAAGACGAGTGTAGATAAAATATGTTATGTTTAAGAAGTAGTTTTAGGTACTTTATTAACTGTTTCACATCGTCAAATTTCAAAAAATCGTTTCTATTTAATTATGTTAGATATAACTTAAAGTTGTATAATTCATATTAACAGATGTAATAAAACATGTTTAACGCGTGACTAGAATTTCAATTATAAAAACAAATGTAGCAATCACACAGCCTACCAATAACAATTCCCAGGGCACTATTGCACGAGACTTACGTTTACGTTCGGGTTTCTCAGATAAATACTTCACTTGGTGGTAATAGTATATGTTTTTAGCGTGTCTCTGGATCAGACCGTTCTCCTTCAACTGAAGAGCACGATACTCCAATCTTGGTAGCCAAGGAAATCCTTTGTACAGGAACAAAGCGAATATTGTATCCATCACCCCTTCCCTTAGATGATAGAGTTGTACATCATCTGAACTAAACAGTGGCATGTTATATTTATAAAGTTTATACGACATTATCGTGTAAACTTCGTAGGATTTGCCGACTTTCTCCAGAGCCAAAACCATATCAGTACACTCGTGCTTGTCTCCGTCAAATTTCATATCCGCAAATGACTGCAAGAAATTTGTCATTGCCGAGGTGATACAAGGTCTAAGATGAGCACGATGCAAATCCTCTTCTGTTGATATTTGATAATCTTTACTGGGGTGCGTAGTTAAACTCATCAGATTTGATTGGTAGAACGCGTTTATCAGGAATGTAAACCAAATCCATATGATAATGAAGATTCTTAAGCCACATTTGCAGTGAGCACCAAATCCATGAAGAAAAAGGCTATCCCACATCTTGAGTATTATGACGCCGTTGTCCGTTGAATGAGCCAGTAAAATTATAACTGAGGTGCATATGACAAATACAATAAAAATCAACAACCACACAATAGGTTCGAATTCTAAATATATGTTTTTCCACACTGGAACAAAGCCGGCTTTTTTGACCAGATACACCAACCTATCACTGAATGCCGTTTGCTGCGAAACGTAACTAAATGCATCAGCTCTTACATCGGAAAGAAATGTGAATCCAAGCAACCCATCTGTTTGATTCTTTTGAATCATACTGAATGAGCCGACGGCAGTCATATTTCTGTCAATATCGGAAAATTCTTGAGCAAAGTCCAGATAAGAATAATTGACTTTGAAGTTCTCTCTTTCACTTATCATATCAATGGCAAATTGTTCAATGCCTTTGCAAAGATGTTTAAATGTAAACTCACAAGAACCAGGGTTTATCGTAAATGGCGGCAAATGGGAAACTGCAACGTTAATGGTACAACTACGAAGACCATTTTCCAATTTATTTGAAAAGAATTTTGAAATATTTGCTGAAGCACACGGTCCGAACGAAATTATTCTTTCATAGTATCGCCCACAAGCAAAGTTTTCAAAAGGATTGTAAGTATAAACATCTGCTTGGTTTGTTGCATTGATTAATATAACATTAATGACGTGTGATATTCGTAACTTCTCGAAAATTTCCTCCATGGAGTCCAGCTCCTCGAAGAGTATTATGAATCTTGCTGCAGGGTTCCAGTCGGGGTCTTTTTGCAGACAATCAAAATTTAGCAAAAAGTTAAATAAATTCTTCGCATTTATTATGTAACTTCGATGCAAGAAATGTATTCTGCTGAAATTTATTCTGGATACAATCGCAACTATGCCCGAATTATGTAAAGCTGGTAGAATATTGACATCAGAATTGGACTGAAAATCGATGTAGCTCACTACTTTTTGTTCTCTGTAGTGTTCTTCGATGATATCCAAAATGCACGTTTCCAAATTACTGATTTCCTTAAGTCTTGGAAACAACATTGACTCGCCATTTGCTAAGCAAAGTAAGAACCACAAAAACGGAGCAACCGACATGTTCGAAAAATTATACATTTATGTTTGTTTTATGAGACAGTTAAAAGTTATACAAGTAAGCGTAATTGCGGTCATACATCACTTTTATTATCTTTGTTTACTTTAATTATCCAATGTTTGATAAAATCAAGACAACGCATAATTAACCTAAAGAATACCATCGTTTCAGAAAATTAGAAGCTTTTACACATAATAATTTCCGAACTAATTTATCGTTGTAAAAGGTTATTACGACGACATTTATTCGTCTTAATTATACCTACATCTTGTACAAGTAAGTCACATAACATTTGAGTAAAGAAAAACTCTATTGTATATGTGAAAATAGTCACACTTTTTATTGTTTTCTTATTACTTTATGGTAACTACTTACCTTTTTGCTGCAGATAAAGTTTTCTTCGATGTTTATAAGTTTTACACCATTACACTACTAACAAGTTGTTTCACAATATCTATCGCACAGTAAAAGTTTTTTTTTACTAAAAGTTGTCTCGAACTATCTTGAACTATAAAGAATAGGTATTTTATTTCGTAAATAATTTGTTTTCAACTTCACACAACTTTTACGTTTTCCTATGCACACACCACAAACTTTCAAAAAAATGCCAGTAACATTTGAAGTTGGAACGTTAATGTTTTTCTACTCTTTTCTTTTCTTATACCCCGATGATGTAGCCGGGAATATTGTAAGTGGCCAGTGCGTGCGAAATTCGCTCGGCCGCCGTGCAACCCAGAACGCTGTCGGATCAACACTGTTCCCGACTCCCGACTCTACTCCCATACAAGTACGGCGCGAGTTGGCGAAATGCGAATTCTATCGTGTGAAGAGTGATAATCGTTTTAATTATAATTTGATGTGACGTATTAGGGTTTTAATGAGGATATTAATGTCGCCACAAAATATAAAAGTACTTGTGCATGTGACATTGACAATAATTATTTTTTTACACAGATAGTTTTATTGTGCGAGCAAAATATATAGATATGCGATATCCTATTTAGTAAAAAAAGTTTTCTACTGTTTGTTCTTTCGTGTGAGACACCAAATCGGCAAACCACCATACGAAACTGAAAAATATCTGCTTTTATTTCTTACCATCCACACATTCTAATTCTTTGGATTTCACCATCACGCCTCCTGACGTTGATGTTTCATTTAATACGTAAACGTTGTCGTAAAAGCTTTTACTTTTTATTACCGTTAAAATTGTTATTATCCACTTAGGTATGTTATTTGTTCTCTATCTATTAGGTACTACGATGGCAGTAGTTTTTAAGCTAAAGATGAAGATACAAAATGACAAGACAGAAAATGACGGTGTAAATTTTTTCTCAAGGATCTCTACTTGTAGAAAACTTGCAAACTTTTCCACCGCAGGTTTGAATCTGCAACTTTCGTTATCACTAGTGGCGACGCTTCTTCCTTCTGGGCTACCGCATTTCATTCAATTCCCGCAAATTTTGCAAGCTTATCATATTGCCAATAACGTGTGGCAAGGCTCCATCTACCGGGATAGTTTTGCAACATGTACCCCATAAAAACCAATGCAATAATAGAAAATTTTGCTTGTTTTCTAAAAATGTAATACCTAACACGGGAAGTGCTTTAAAAATTTGGTACTCGATCCCTGCTTCTTCAAATCCATGAAGTAATTTGTCTCATACCATACCGGTCTAAACCTCTAGGTTGAAACTGCCTGCGTCTACCACACGGACACTGACCTACTTGTAGAAAGCTATTATATTATCTACTCTGATTTTTGTAAAGGCTTAGATTTATTCGTAGATAATATTGACACCTCGAAACTTTTGCGGGGTAAGCAGAGGGTCATGCTCATGCATCACAGAAATAACTTTATCTACACTCGTCTCATAATGTTCGAATTATGAATTCGAGAACAGATGCATAATGACCTACTTTATGCATTCTGCCTATAAAAACTAGGGTTTACTATAAATTACAGAAGCGTAATGACTTAATGAGAAAACTCTTAATACGATAAAGTTGAGAAATGAAACGAAGTTTTTTTATCCAATACTCAAATCGCTATCTTCCGCCGCACCTGACAGTTGTTGTTGTACGGTAATTTTTCGGATGTTGTTCAGTTGTTTTAATAGGTTTTTGTTCTGTTGTTGTTGAGATGTTTGTTCTGAAGATTGCACCCCTGTACACCGACGACCAGGGCAATGCACCGGACACGAGACAGCGCATGTGACATCATTCGGCAACGTGCCGCAAAAACCTAGATTATGCACTTTTTATTCTTTTTCGTTCACTTTTCGGCCCCGCGTACCTAACTTCGGTCGCTCCATAAATTTCATAGCAATAATTAGTTTTAAGAAATTATTGAAGAATTTACAATATAATTTTGTGAATTTAAGTGTGCCCTTGTCTCATTTCACCTCCACTGTAGCCTAAACCCGTGTTTGGCGCAGTCTTGGAGTTGTAGAGACAGTTTCTTCGTATTGCTGATCTTCGGATAGTACGACTACACTCTACAATCACCTACGTATCCTAGAAGTTGAAAGAAGGAAGCGGCTACCCGGAGGTGAAGAGGATCTCTATCCAGACATTGATAGGCTCAGGTTCCAAGACAAGGAGATAATGCAGATTAAGCTGTAAGTACACATACCCTATTGGTTGCCATTCCCTAATTATATTTCCTATTTTACCTATAACTTTTCCTTTTCCTTTAGTATAAAATATCCCATTTTATATAATAATTAATTAGTATCCGTAAATTGTATTATACTAACTGTAAATTTTAAAGACTACTATTTTAGATAAATTAAAATTATTAAAGAGTATCTCAAAAATAACATAAATTAGTTTAAATAAAATAATTCAAGATTTTTCACCCACGTTCTTCACGTTCTGGGAATAATTCCCACCACGACAGACAATCTAGGCGTTTTGCTCAACGGGACGCACATAGAAATCTTTACCGTATCGACGAAGAAATAGAAAATAATATGGCTAAGACTGTCGACATAGATACTATCCATAAAGCACTTCGCAATGTGCCCGAATTTGACGGGAACCCGAACGTCCTTATTCGATTTATTACTATTTGCGATCAATTAGTAACTTCTTATGTTGATCCAGCCCCGGGGCACGAACTAACTAATCTTTCTTTGATTAATGGAATTTTAAATAAAATAACAGGCCACGCGGCGCGAATTTTAAATACTAATGGCTGTCCAACTTCTTGGGAAGGTATCAGAAATACTTTAAAAAATAACTTTAGTGATCAAAGAGATGAGTCGGCTCTTTACACCGATCTTTCTATGTTAACACAAGGTCCAGATTCGCCACAAGTTTTCTACGAGAGAGTTCAAAATCTCTTGAGTACAGTCATGACATACGTGCAGTTACATGACACCGTCAGCTCTACTGTTGAGGCTAAAAGAACTTTGTATTCAAAATTAGCTCTGCAGTCATACCTTCGCGGCTTGAGTGAACCTCTTGGATCAAGAATTAGGTGTATGCGACCCTCTTCCTTAGAAGATGCACTCAAGTTTGCTCAGGAAGAACTGAACGTAATTTACCTTCAAAACAAAAGTAGATCTCTTCCCGCCAAAAACCCGACACCATTTTCCACTCTTTTTTGCGACACAAATATACCTAAATTTATTCCAATGACGTCTGCTCCTTTTTCACAAAACGCCTACTTGCGACCTAACTTTGCTCAGGGTCATCAACCCCAATACGGAAATACCGCTCAGGCTCAGGCATTTTCCAGACACCCGAATTTCCTAAACACCAATCAATCTGGCTCTTCACGCCCACAGCCAATTTTCAAAGCGCTGCCCAGATCCAATGCATCCGCAGGATTTAAGATCCCACCCAGACCCCAACATTATAACCAAAATTTCAATAGGAACAATTTTCCTCAACCTATGAGTGGCATTAGCTACCCTGTGGCACGCACTTTGCCCCCCACCCGACGTGACCCACAATCGAACTCAAATTTCAATCACCAAGAAATGCATTTCAATGAATCATATGACTTTGACCCTTACGCTCAGTACAATCCTAGTGTTTTTTCCTATGGCGCACCCACTCCGACCGAAAACTTTCAGCAAGAAATGTTTGCTCCCAATCCAGATGAATACTCATTTCAGCAACAATATCCGCTAGAAACAACTCCTGATAATTTTTCCTCTGAAATTCCATGCATTAATTATCCTTCTAAGACAAATTTTCATTCAACTCCGACGTACAGTACACCCGAATAGAATTAAATATTCAAGGTATTACTAATAAGCGTAATTTACCCTACATTCAAATTAGTAACCAACCTCTTAAATTTTTACTAGACACAGGTGCAAATCAGTCATTTTTAAATCCTGAAATCATAACTAAATTCTTCCCATCATTGAAATGTGACTATGACCCTTTTATTGTCACTAATATACTTGCGTCGACAAAAAATGACTATTCTGTGACCATCCCCTGCTTCAAGGAAATCGGTCCTCAGGACCCGATCAAATTATTTTTGTATAAGTTCCACGACTATTTCGATGGACTTATTGGATTTGACCTATTAAATAAATGGAAATCTAAAATTGACTTGGAACACAATTTGCTCATTACTCCGTTTTCTAAAAATAGAATCTATATGTATGCTTCTGGCGCGCAAAATTTGTATGAAGAAATAATTCCCGCCCAGTCATCAAAAATCATAAAAGTTCCAACAACTATATCTGAAATAAAGGCGAAATTTATATTGAAGACCAATTTATTTGTGACTGCAATATACATGAATGCATTTCTTACTGTAATGACGGTCATGCCTACGTACAGGTGTCAAATTTAACCCAGAACGATATTATTTTTTACCTACCGGAAGCAATACAAGCGCACATTTTTAATGAAGAAACTTCGCAATTGTTTTGCGATGACAATGACCGAGGTCGTGATGTAATATCCCGCTTGCGCACGCAGCACTTAAATGAGGAAGAAAAATGTAACTTGATTAATTTGTGCAGCGAATACTCGGACATTTTTTATTTAGATGGTGACAAATTATCGTTCACTAATCAAATAAAACATAAAATCCACACCACAGACGAGGTCCCCGTTCATAGCAAAACCTATAGATACCCCTATGTCCATAGAGATGAAATTCGTAGACAAATACAGGATATGCTAGACCAAGGTATCATTCGGCCTTCAGTCTCCGCCTGGAGCGCCCCCATTTGGATA
This sequence comes from Tuta absoluta, assembly GCA_027580185.1. Lineage (NCBI taxonomy): Eukaryota > Metazoa > Arthropoda > Insecta > Lepidoptera > Gelechiidae > Tuta > Tuta absoluta. Next base: position 7,652,853 of record JAQAHW010000004.1, read on the forward strand.
GTACCAAAAAAGTCTGACGCGTCCGGGAAAATAAAATGGCGCATAGTGATTGATTTCCGCAAACTGAACGAGAAAACCCTTGATGATAAATACCCAATACCTAACATTGTCGATATTTTAGATAAATTAGGTAAATGTCAGTATTTCAGCACTCTCGATCTGGCTAGTGGTTTTTATCAGGTGGAAATGGATCCCGATGATATTCATAAAACCGGGTTCAGTGTTGAACGCGGGCACTATGAATTTCTTCGCATGCCAATGGGCTTAAAAAATTCTCCATCTACCTTTCAAAGGGTAATGGACAATATTTTAAGAGACCTTCAGAACACCTGTTGTATTGTTTACCTAGACGACATTTTGGTCTATTCAACCTCCCTTCAGGAGCACATAGTAAATTTAAAAAAGATTTTTCAGCGACTTCGTGAAACCAACTTCAAAATTCAAATGGATAAGTCAGAGTTTTTAAAACGAGAGACGCCTTACTTGGGCCATATCATCACTCCAGACGGTGTTAAACCAAATCCAGATAAAATTGCTGCAATAATGAAATACCCAATTCCAAAAACTACAAAACAAATCAAAGGTTTTCTCGGGTTGTTGGGCTATTATCGTCGTTTTATACCGGATTTTGCGAAAATCACTAAACCATTGACATCTTGTTTGAAAAAAGGCGCCAAAATTCAAATTAATTCAGACTACATTAAATGCTTTGAACATTGTAAAACACTTTTAATTAATGACCCTATTCTAATATACCCGGATTTTACGAAGGAATTTATCTTAACTGTCGATGCCTCAAATTTCGCATTGGGCGGAATTCTATCTCAAGGACCTCTGGGAGCGGACCGCCCCATTGCATATGCATCCAGGACTTTGAATGATAATGATAGCGAAATTAATTATTCCACCATAGAGAAAGAGCTGCTAGCAATAGTGTGGGCGACCAAATACTTCAGGCCGTATCTGTTTGGTCGCAAATTCAAAATCATTACTGATCACCGACCCCTTGAGTGGCTAAAGAACATGAGAACTGATAATCCTCGCTTAACGAGATGGGGGTTGAGGTTAGCAGAATACAAGTACGATATCGCTTATAAAAAAGGCAAGTCAAATACTAATGCTGACGCCCTTTCTCGAATCGAATTACATAATGAGCAATTATCAATGATGGTCAATCACTCTGAAACCTCCTCAGTTTCGTCACGTACATTATCCGCGAATACTGAAAATCCCATCCACAGTTCATCATCAACTATAACTGTTCATTCCAGTGCCGAAAACCCGGTGCTAGAAATCCCGTTCACTGAAGACCCTTTGAACAAGTTCAAAAAACAATTGGTAATAAACATAACTAATCACCAGCCACGCAATAAACCAACCACCACGAAGCCATTTGACACCTTTACTAGAACTAAAGTAGACATTTTTGAAGAAAATTTAGAGGAAAACTTAATTGACATTATTAAAACTTACGTAGACCACAAAACTAGAACTGGCATTTTAGTTAATCCTTCTGAGAAAATATACAGTATTATACCTATTTTACAGCGAGTTTTTACTAGCTCGGCCATGAATCTCTTTTCAGTAAAACGTGAATTACAGAACATCCCTAACAGGCAGGAGCAACAGTCAATAATACAAAAATATCACGAGGGAAAAACTAACCACCGTGGTATTAATGAAACCCTTATGTCTTTATCACAAAATTATTTTTGGCCTAAAATGCGTGACACTATCAGTGAGTTTATCGCAAATTGTAATTTATGTAACTCAGCAAAATTCGATCGCAATCCGATGCGGCCAGAATTTAACATTGTGCCTCCTCCCAATAAGCCATTTGAAGTCGTACATGCCGATGTCATATCTATTGAGCAAAATAAGTATTTATCGATCATAGACTCATTTTCTAAATACGCCCAAGTTTATTCGATCCCCGACTGCACTGGCCCTAACATTATAAAAGCACTTTTTAAATTTGCAACTCATCATGGCTTTCCTCTTTTATTAAGAACTGACCAAGGCACCGAGTTTTTAAATCAGGTTGTAAGCGAATTTTTGAAATTGCATAACGTCACTCATAAAACCACCATGCCCTATGCACCAAACCAGAATGGAATGATTGAGCGTTTCCATTGCACACTTTTAGAGCACCTTCGTTTGTTAAAATTAAAAAACAAATCCGAATCAATTCAAAATTTACTTCCATATGCACTTGTAGCATATAATAGCTCAGTGCATAGCCTTACAAAGTGCAGACCTTTTGATGTTATATCCGGTCACTACGACCCTCGCGACCCTGTTAATATAGATTTATCAGCAAGACTTATGCAAAAATATGTAAACGATCAACGTGATAAAATGGAAACGGTCTATCGTTTATTGCATGACTCATCGTTTGCCGAGCGCGAGAAAATTACAAATCGAGCTAATGTAACTAGAGAACCCGAAACGCAATTCGAACAAAACCAGGAGGTATTTATTATAAATCCGGCTGCCGCTCGCCAAAAACTTGCTCCCCGCTTTTATCCTGACCGAGTAACTCATAACTTACCCATTCATATTTATACCGCCAAAAATCGCGGACCTGTCGCTAAAAACAGATTAAAACGGTCTCTAAAACACAAAAACCCTCCATTGTTGCAGGTACCTTATATCAATCCTGATAATGGCTGTTCAGGGTCAAGAGATCCGACTTGATGATCTGAGCAATGGACCTGGCTTGTTACCATTTAAATTAGGAGACACAAAAATAATATCGCACACTCATACATTTTTACAAGATATAAGTTTAGACTTTTTTCATGATAATCTGTTAGTTCTTAAACAAAAATTATTCGATATCGTTAATGGCACAGACTCAATAGTATTTAAATATCAAATTAAGTATCTTTACAACAAACTGGATAAATTACTCTCAAAAGTTGCAACCTTCATGCCAACCAGATTCAAACGAGGTTTACTCAATCCTTTGGGCTCAATTATTAAGGAAATCACTGGAAATTTGGACCATAACGATGCGATCAGGTTTGAGAACGCAATTCAAATTTTGAATAAAAATGAAAAACGTATTTCTGATTCCTTCACAAAACATATTACCTTAGTCAGCGAAATGAGTGCTCAACAAAATAAAATTTTAGCCGACTAAAAAAATAATCAAGAAAAAATACATAATGCTCTTTCTAACGTCATTAACCAGACGAATTCTGATAATGAGCGTAACCTTCGGTTTTTGTACCTTGCTCAATTTTTCATGCTTTTTAACGAAAAGGTGCAAGAATTGTCAGAGGAAATTACTAGATTAGAAAACATCCTTTCTTTTAGCCGTACTAAGTCAATGCATCACTCCGTATTGTCGATAGAACAGTTACAAAAACTTTTGATTGAATTAAATAAGTACTATAGTCCCGAGGAAATAATTAATTTAGATATTAGATACTACTACGACGTAATTTCATTAGGCACTTATTTTGTTGATAAAAGAATAGTAATTGTCCTTTCTTTTCCTATTATATTAAAAAGTACTTTTGATTTATACAGACTATGCCCTATACCTAACAAAGATAATAATATCATATTACCTCCGTATCCTTTCATGGCATCCAACTCCCAGGAATATGTGTATATAGAGGCTGAATGCCAGAAAGTATCTGAATGGTACCTTTGTGAACAAAGAGTCGGCCACCAGATCAGAAGACAACGAGACTGCATACACACTCTGATTTACTCGCAAGACATAGATAAAACCTGCAAACTCACGCCTGTTGTTCTATCACGAGAAGCCCTAAGTGAACTTGATAGCCAAAACTACCTCATCTCGTTTCCGCAGCCCACGAAAGTACAACTGATTTGTCATCAGGAAAAATACCAGACGCTACAAGGAAGTTTTCTCGCCCACGTCCCACACGACTGCAAGATTAAAACGCCGGAGTTTACCGTAGTTAACACTGAAGATAGGATTCGAGGACAACCTATTGAACTGATCAACATTCCATGGCCCTCAACTTTTACCACAGAAGACAAACGAAAGAAAACCCCCTACAATTTGACCACAGTTGAACTTACAAACCTGCAAAATATCCAAAAACAGCTAACTATGCAAAATCCTATTACAGTAGACTCGATCGACTACTCAGTCTACCATACGACAATTCCAATCTACACTATCGCAATATTAAGTGCATTCATGCTGACCGCTACCTACCTAATACGACAAAGAAAAACTGAGTCATGGACACAATCACCAGCTGATATCGAACTAGAAAAGCGAAACGCGACATTTGCAGTAGACATCAGCAAATAGTCGCTCATCTCGGGGAGGGAGGTGTTATGAAGATTGCACCCCTGTACACCGACGACCAGGGCAATGCACCGGACACGAGACAGCGCATGTGACATCATTCGGCAACGTGCCGCAAAAACCTAGATTATGCACTTTTTATTCTTTTTCGTTCACTTTTCGGCCCCGCGTACCTAACTTCGGTCGCTCCATAAATTTCATAGCAATAATTAGTTTTAAGAAATTATTGAAGTATTTACAATATAATTTTGTGAATTTAAGTGTGCCCTTGTCTCATTTCACCTCCACTGTAGCCTAAACCCGTGTTTTGTTGTTCAGTTGTTGTTCAGATGTTGATTAGTTGTTGTTCAGATGTTATTCCGATGTTGTTCAGTGTTGTTCAGTTGTTGTTCAGTGTTGTTCAGTTTTTGTTCAGTTGTTTAGTTATTTGCTGTTGAGACTCGACATCTAAACAACTGTTAGTAAAGAATCTTCAAAAATTCATATCAAGCCATATTACGTTCTCGTATTGAATTTGACCATGTATCGGGCCTTGCAATCGCCGGTGCGGACGTTTGGAAAAGTGTTCAACTGAGTAAATTTTTTAGAGTGTAGATAAAATAGTGTATGCAACTGCATATAATTAGGCATTACAATGCTCGTGTCAATCTATTATCAGACACTCGCATTCTAATGACCCCCATTATATGACAGTTGCATAAACTACCTACTATTATCTACACTCGTCTCATAATGTTCGAATTATGAATTCGAAAACAGTTGCATAATGACCTACTTTATGCATTCTGCCTATATAAACTACGGTTTAATATAAATTACAGAAGCGTAATGGCTTAGTGAGAAAACTCTTACTACGATAAAGTTGAGAAATGAAACGAAGTTTTTTTTGCCAATACTCAAATCGCCATCTTCCGCCGCACCTGACAGTTGTTGAACGGTAATTTTTCGGATGTTGTTCAGTTGTTTTAATAGGTTTTTGTTGTGTTGTTGTTGAGATGTTGTTCAGATGTTGTTCAGTTGTTGTTCAGATGTTGTTTAGTTGTTGCACCGATGTTGTTCAGATGTTGAGCAGTTGTTTAGATATTGTTCAGTTGTTATTCCGATGTTGTTCAGTGTTGTTCAGTTTTTGTTCAGTTGTTGTTCAGTTGTTGTTCAGTTGTTTAGTTATTTAGTTATTTGTTGTTCAGAATCGACATCAAAACAACTGTATGTAAAGAATTTTCGAAAATTCATATCAAGCCATATTACGTTCTCGTATTGAATTTGACCATGTATCGGGCCTTGCAATCGCCGGTGCGGACGTTTGGAAAAGTGTGTAAGTGAGTTTTTTTTAGAGTGTAGATAAAATAGTGTATGCAACTGCATATAATTAGACATTAGAATGCTCGTGTCAAACTATTATCACACTCGGCTGCGCCTCGTGTGATAAACAGACACTCGCATTCTAATGACCCCCATTAAACAACAGTTGCATAAACTACTATAATGAGTTACAAGCGGCATTCATATTTAAAAATAAAATGTTTGTTCAATTGTCCGTCGCCCCAGCAGGCGAAATTCATTTTGATTCTTCGATTTTTGTTTGTAGTTGTAAAATTCTACTTGCGGTTACCAAAGTGCATATTACATCATCTCTATCCTAACTTTTAGCGACGGTAACTCTGTTATTATGTGCAACACAAACATTGGTGCTCACTTTTAACATTTGTTTATATTTATGGCAAAGAGTATATAAGTAAGAAAAGAGGGGTATATATGTTCCTTGGTAAGAAGATTGCACTCTTTTAGAACATGAGATAACAACAACGGAAGTGAATGTGTTACATTTTTGCAAGATTTTTGCATTGTACGTTACGTTTGAAGTCGTAAGTCCAAAACTTAAATAAAAGTAATAAATTGCAATGTTGAACTCCTTGCTACATACTCTGTGCATGCCAGAGGCAACCCTGGGCGGCAAGACAAGATAAATAAAGGCCATGCGTTTAGGAATTTCCTCGGCGTGCCACCAATGGCCCTCCTTACAGTAGTGCGAGAAATGCAAAGGAATAATAGGATCTGTCATTCTCATAAAACATACAGGGTATAATATATTTAGTCAGTACGCAAACTTTGCAGGGTAATTCTATGCATGATTATATAGGTACTATTGGGCCATCTGCGAAATCTGAAAAATATTGGCTCTTTCATATATTTTCGTCGAGAAGGTATTAAATTTGTTATGGAGCAGCTGACTGCGTCCTCAATTTCCCAGGTGGTATATGATATTTATATTATTAGAAACAAAGTTTGACTGATTAACTGATACTGAGTAAAAAATAACCCTGTATAAGTAGGTAAGTACAATCAGCAGCACCTCAAGTTACTATTTATACCGGCCCAACAGATAAACTGTAACAAAGTGGGTATTTGTATACTCAGTGTTAGTCGATTTATTCAATATAGCTATCGTAGCTTACCAAGTATCCTTCTTTGAATGGTACATCGAGTTGACGAAAGACCAAAACCGTTGTTTGAGCGATATTTTCGGTGGCGACGGACGACGAAATTTGAAAAAAACGATACAATTTATTGTACTATGGTTAGTGATATTCTTATATTTTTTATTTAAAGCCATACGTGTTACCAGAAGATAATTAGCTATACATTCGAATACTAATTATTAAGCAGTTCGTAGTTCCTATTGCTACTGCATTTTTACGATCGTTAACGCTCTGCCTACCCCGTAAGGGATAAAAGTATACAAAGTATATGGTTCCTACAAAGTATATGGAAAGCGCTACTTCAGTTTACTCGTTGTCAGTTTTGACAGGTCTCCATACCCTAATATAATATTAAAGTACTTTTTGTAATCTACTTACGTAATTATATTACCATTTATTCGTCTGAATATTACCATCTTCATCAAGATCTTTAGTAACAAAATCTTCCGAAGTTTGTAATCCAAACATTCAGTTAGCTTAGGGAGAAGTAAGTCTTAAAGATAAATATCTATCCGTCCGGAATAGACGTAAGAGATCTGCGTTAGAGAAAACTTCGGGAGCAACAGTTTGTGTTCTCGTTTCTCTTCAAAAGAGAAAATTTTTACGCACCTGCGTCTACTATTTAAGATTTAAGTAATTACGTATAACGTATGAATCTACCGACCTTAATTTAAATAAAATTTGACCATAAATGGTTATGGGAGATACTAACCTACCTATGACGATCTATGACGGTGACTGATTTTTTAAATCGCTTAAATAACCCAGTATGTATGATAGCTTTTCATCCACACTAATATTATAAATGCGAAAGTAACTCTGTCTGTGTGTCTGCTACGCTTTCACGGCCAAACCGCTGAACCGATCTTCATGAAACTTGGCACACAGATTGCTAGCATACCGAGAACGGACATAGGGTACTTTTTATCACCATTCGAAGGTCTAGAGTATAGATGTAGACCACCAGGTGTACCACCAGGAGCCCAGCTAAACTATTAGAGATACAGGCATGGTTCTGAAACAAAAGTTGTTCAGTATGATGGCCCGCTTCTTTTCACAAGGACATTGAGGATCTGGAGTACCTTATGTAGAACACCAGGTCTACCATCAGGAGCCCACGTAAACTATTAGAGATACAGAAATGGATCCAAAACAAAAGTTGTTCAGTATGATGGGCCGCTTTATTTACACAAGGACATTGGGGATCTGGAGTACCTTATGTAGACCACCAGGTGTACCACCAGGAGCCCAGCTAAACTATTGGAGATACAAAAATGGTTCCAAAACAAAAGTTGTTTTGTATGATGGGCCGCTTCTTTTCACAAGGACATTGAGGATCTGGAGTACCTTATGTAGACCACCAGGTGTACCATCAGGAGCCCACGTAAACTATTAGAGATACAGAAATGGATCCAAAACAAAAGTTGTTCAGTATGATGGGCCGCTTCTCTTCACAAGGACATTGGGGATCTAGAGTACCTTATGTAGACCACCAGGTGTACCATCAGGAGCCCACGTAAACTATTAGAGATACAGAAATGGATCCAAAACAAAAGTTGTTCAGTATGATGGTCCGCTTCTATTCACAAGGACATTGGGGATCTGGAGTACCTTATGTAGACCACCAGGTGTACCATCAGGAGCCGACGTAAACTATTAGAGATACAGAAATGGATCCAAAACAAAAGTTGTTCAGTATGATGGGAAAAAGTTCAGAAAGTACATTGCCTTCTTTACCGAGGACAGAAAAACAAAAAATGTGGTAAAGAGGTATAAAAATGTATTACAGTAACTTAAATTACCTTTTTATCTGTCTAATCCACTTATGTTGACCATTTTAGCGTGCTCAAATCGGCACCTCTGGAGTAAGTACTCTGTTATCTACTGACTTTTGTATTCAATGGTTATAAATATTGATCTCTCAGGCCGTATAGCAAATTTTGAATTGTCCCTTTAACAACAGAAGCAAGCAAGTCATCTTTAAACAGTAGAGATAAGAACTGTTCTAATATCACTGTCACACTTACTATGAATACACATACCTACATTAGAACTTCTGCCTAAAAAAAATATCTAACGCGGACGAAGTCGCAGGTAAGAGCTAGTGTTTCAATAATATCAAAGTTGATTACATTTGGCTTAAAGTTTCTGGATCATTGGCCGAATCCAATATATTATTTTTTGACATTTTAGGTGTATGCAACCACAGATAATATAATACATGCAACATACTTTCGTTCGCGTTTCGCAGTGGATAAAAACGACCCAAACTGTGTAAACAGTCACATAGACAATAATGCTATATTTTATATTATATAGTTATATACACTTAAACATGTGCAATATAATAATGTCTTCAGGGCCTTGCTGAGGCTACCCCCATACTGTAGCGTTTCAGCTATGTTTGCAGATGCGCATATGTGGACGACTTCTATGCAATTATGGGGAAAAAATCAACCTCCTTAATGCGAAGGGTTTGGGGTAGCAACAACAAGATCCTGAAACTGATAGCTGATAGGATTGACGCAGGTGTTCCGTCGATTTACTCTTTTACATGTTCACTAATTCATACATACATACAAACATTAGACTTACATAGTTTTATAAGTCATGCCTCGTTTTGTGTTACTAATAATAAGCTATGGACTGTAATTGTCTAAAAATAATCAATTATTATGTTTTATGTTAAACATTTTATTCTATAAATGAGCTACCGTACATTGAATTGAAGTTTGCAAGCGTCAAAAATGACACAAAATGTAATATTTGCTTTACAGTTTACAGGCACACATAACGCAATTATACAAAAGATAAGCAACATTAAGATTTTTGTAAATTATGCCCTCAAAAAAAGCCAGCCGTATCAGGCTAAAAAGCTAACTACTAATACTAACTACTATCTTTAGATTATCGTGTTATTTAACTTACTCACTGCTAACTAATAGGCCTCTGACGTGTAAGATACCGCCTGCTTTTTGTAGAGAGCAACTGCGATCAACAGTTTATCGTGCCCTCCATAAAAATGAATAATGACGGGCGTATGTGATCTGTCGACCACCGCGAAGAGCTGTCGTAGCCCAGACGTAGAGGGCAAAACTTATTACCAAATAGTCAACAAGTAAGCCACATAAACCTACATCATGAAATTTGAATTTACATTATTCAATGTAGGTAGAATAATATTGACGTCATGATCCGTCATTGTAGGTTACAAAAAGAAATATGTATAAAACAATTTTCTTTTTTTAATAAAGATTTTGGATTGGTCCTTATAAATAAACGGCTCGGGCGGAATAAAAAATAAAGGCAATGCCTCGGGGCTGGCCAGGCTAATCACACGGAATGTAACATGAATGAGTAAGCCATCTTTTACATCCTACTTTCAAGCCACTCTATCTATATCTTATCTATAAATTATGTTATGTTGCCGTGTGATGCCGGCTTAGAATAGCATCACCCCATTTCTTTCCATTTAGAGTCGTAAGAGACGACTATGGGACTCGAGGGTGTAAATTGCAATTTTAGGCGATGGGCTGACAACCTGTCACTATGGCGATACAAAATTTTCCGCATGACCCTCAAATGTTTGTCAGACGTGGCGTAAACAAACCGCAAGGGATTAAAGGCGTGATATGTGTATGTATGTATGTATCTATAAATGTTAATGAGCTGCAACTGTAACATGACACACCTGATTATCAATCAGTAGCTCAGAATATTATAAAAATAAGCCTCTGATAAAATCATAGTCACCTAACGAGTACTGCCTTTCTCGAACGTGCCCTTTATCATCATCCCTCTACCAAATTTACTACCGCCATACACTATTCTCCGCACGTACTTAGTAAACGGGAGGAGAGTGATACCGATGGAATTTTATGTAATAAATAATATCTCAAAAACTACTTAGATATAGCCCGGTTGATCCCTTTCTTTTTCGTGTAGGACACCGAGTCGTCCAACGAACGATGAACACTGGTATCAGAGTTTTTTAACCGCCTACTACCACAAGTAGGCCTCTGACATGGTTGTGTAACGTACCGTCTAAGCAGTCCTAGACAGCAACCGGGACCGACGGCTAAACGTGCCCTCCGAAGCACGGAAACATTTATTTTTCGTACAATCAGGTAATTCACCCTGCACTGTCCTAACCAGACAAGGAACAAACTTATTACGTGATAAATATCAACTTTGTGAGTGTCCAGCCGAGAATCGAACCCGGAACCTTTGCGTCGCAGGCAGTCGCACAACCACTGCGCCACATCGGCCGTCCCGATCCCATTAAAAGGCCCTTTTATTTCTGTTAGGTTACGAATGATCGATGATGTTGATTTCAGTAGGTAGATACATTTACATTACATTAACAACCACAATAGTCCACAGCTGGATACATGTGTCCATCTATACTAACCAGCTTGGCAGGGGGATTGGCGAGCGCAGTTCAAGATGTTGCATTCACAGGAATACTGCTGCCCATTTACTGCACGAATTTATCCTTTTGTCGCTTTTTGGACACTCACTTGTCTTTCTTTTCGTGTGGGATACCGAATCGTCAACGACCCGATAAACCCTAGTGTTAGAGTTTTACAACCGCCTACTACTAGTAGTAGGCCTCTCACTCACTTGTAGAATTGGGGTGATAAACAACTTTCCCCGTAGAAAATATATTAGGAAACGACGAAAAAATTCAATCGATCAGCTACCTGCATTTATTAAGGGGAATCAACAACATTTGACGTTTCCTTAATTTTATTCTATGGGAAAGTTGTTCAATATTATGGTCTGGAGGGCTGTCCCTTAAACCCTGTATAGAAAAAAAATAACCAAGAAGAAATTCCCTTCATTTTGTTATTGTTTGTCTATTTCAGACAAAGAGTACTATAATATTATATATTTCGGAGGTTCAGGCGGCGCGGCGGCGGCACGTATGGTAATAACATTGCCTTTTTTAATATGTATTATGTTTCGACATGGCCGGTATAATGTCAGCCAGCTACAACACATTTGTGAAAGAAAAAGTAAAAAGATTCATCGTAATAACATAATTTGACTTCGTACATTTCTCATTTTATACATGTCGTGGGCTTATCGTTAGATTGGCCAGATCGAGATATGCCCGGGTACTTCTTGTAACGCCGGCACATCGTGATTCAGCCGGGCATGTCGCGATACGCCAAGGTAAAGGTTGGGCAGTTCGACGAGAATAACGTATTTGTCGATATTCCGAGCTAACTACACGGCGGATCGTGAAATAGTTGCATTTCGCGCCGATAGTGGCGCTGTCGCGCTTTGTTTACGCGAGTGGAAGATGGCGGCGTTACAAACAAGTGAATGTGGTGTTGATATTATCACAAAATGAACAGCGAAAACGAAACAAAAACTGCATTTAAAGAACAATATTACCATCAGTTACTTGATTTTTATGAGGGACATAAAGATTCCTTGCACAATGTAAAAAAACATGGACTTATCTACGTATTTTAGAGGTTAGTGTTTAGTTGCTAAACAAGTGTTTATTTTTGCATAATAATGTGTAGGTGATGCGTTTCTCTTATGTCATGTCATTATGTATTAAAATTATTAGATTTACTAAGTAACTAAATATGTTTGTACGCTAAAGTTCCAGTTTATTTTTCAGGTTATTGAACAAGAACTATTATTAGAGTTCTAAATATAATGTCATGGAAACTTTTGACAAAGATTACTATTCATTATTTTTTAACATTTTGATTTAATTCTAGCTGTTGCTCGTCCGTGATGGTTGTATTAAGATTTTATTAAACCTTACTGTTAATTAGATACTTAACTGGCCCGAAATAGGCTTTTTGATATTTTCTTTCCAAAGAACTGTGATTCTTTGTGCCAGATTTTGATATAACTATAATTATTTTAAATTTTAATAAACATTTTAATTCTTAACTTTATTTTTATTTGCTAAAACCTTGGATATCTTACATAATCGATATGCCTAAAGTATCGCTGGCCAAATCGCCAAACGTTAAGCGTTAAACGATATGCCCTGTGTTGGATGGCCAGATCATGATGTGCCGGAGTATCACGTTGTGCCCGGGCATATCTCGATATGGCCAATCTAACGATAAGCCCACGCCATACATAAAATCACTATAATAAGTTTCGAGTTATGAGTTTTTATTTGGGTTACCGCATTGTTACTAGGGGATAGTAACCAGAATTCCACAATTCAGACATACCGGAATATCAGAACGATATATTAATTATAGTTTTGCAGAGCATTTGAAATCGTTGAACCCGTTTTCGAGGCAATTAAAATAATGTAGTTTGCATCCTCTTTGCAAGCATTTTATACGAACTGCTTACCCCTGCGAAATCTTACTGATATCGAAGAAATGTTAATTAAAAATACATTTTTACTACGTTTATTTTAAATTATCCCCACACACATATCACGCCTCTAATCCCTTGCGGGGTAGGCAGAGCGTAAACGGCCGCAAAAAACGCATATTTACGCCACGTCTGACATATGTTTGAGGGTCAGTCGGAAAATTGTGTATCGTGATAGTGACAGGTTGTCAGCTCATCGCCTAAAATAGCAATACACACCCTCGAGTCCTTTAGTCGCCCCTTACAACTCCCACGGGAAAGAAATGGGGGTATTCTAAGCCGGCATCACACGGCATGGTTTTAAATTACCAAAGCTGTAATTCATGATTTGAGCTCTAATATCGAATCTCAAAACCGGTTTTGAGAACCTTCCGACTTTACATGCACTAATTGTTACATGGATCTTAAAGCAGGTTCACACCATGCACCTGCTCGTGCTCCTGCCGCAGTCGCGAATATTGCTCCAAATACATACCTAATACTTAAAGTGGATGATGGGAGTTTTAGTTGACATAATAACAGCAATATCTTTTGACTTGACTTGTGTGGCGAGTACGAGTACATGGCCACGTTTTAACGTACAAGTTTAGATCATTTAAGTATGTTGATAAAGCTAACGTTTAATATTTTGTAAGGTTTGCATGAATCGGTCTGTTTAATATTTCCGAATGAATATTTTTTATTTAACAAAAATAACGTAAATTTTTGAAAACTTGCAAAATTTTCAAGCGCGGGCAAGATTTTGCAAGTTTTCATAAATTGTATACCTAACTCGGAATGGAACGGAATGTTTTAATTTTTTTTATTCAATATAGTCAATAGCTGAGCTGTTTCTTCATATCAATATACCGTAGCTAATTTTATCGTGGATATAATTCGTAATACGTAAGAACTGAAATTAGTTACTTTTTATTTTAATATATGCATACAGCATAATGCTGCTGGGGATGAAAGACGTTTTGTTTATTGATTAATATACTGTTTCCAAGTGAAATGAGTATCTAATTGATTTATTTGTAATGTAGCACTGCCAACTGTATTTAATATAGTGGGTCATATAAAAATTAAGGGCAATCGAAGGGAATGAATTATTTACATTAATTTGGTTTTTGTGATATTTAATGGGGACTTTTCTACTGACAGTTCTCGAGCTTGTTTTATAATGATAAACTAGATGGCGTTGTGCTAAATTGAAATTTTGAAATTTGAGTCATAAATTCATTTCATCTATTTACATTTGTTTCTATGGAAAGAAACTTTTTCAGTTTAACTCAGCACCATCTAAGTACACTTGAAGATTGGCAAGTTTCCCATTCGAAATAATTACCGTGTTATAACAAAAGATTTTGACGCGTATTTTTTAAGCGATTTTAAGCGTAGCGCTTTTAGCCAGTCTTCGAGCAACGACGGTCTTCCGTCCCGGGGTCGGAACGAGACGGGAGACCGTGTTGCTCGAAGTAGCCAGTGTTTAAAATATTTTCTTTACAATTTGACGCTATTAAAGAAACTTATAAATTAAGTTCTCACTTTCCGCAAAAAGGTTTAGAAAAAGATAGGAGATACTTATATGTCATGTCTTATAATTTGACGCTAAATACGTGTTATCTGTCAAAATACGAGTAGGGGGACGATGAAAACAATGGCGACTAAATTGACTAGAAATTGCAAAGAAACCACTGATATTTTTAAACATGACAGAACTTAAATATCTCCTGTTCTTTTCTTAACCTATTTGACCGAAAGTGACCGCACAAATTTTTAGATAAGAAAATGTATATCCCGATTTGAGGCAAAGACCTAATAAAGGTTTATTATATCTATGATTTGAGGATGATTTGAGGATGATTTGAGGTCATTATTGACCCAGGAGTGAACTTTATATAGCGTAATGTGAAGTTTTACTTTCGCTTAGATGATAGTGCATGAGAAAACGATAGAAAAATCGTCAGCAAAGAGAGGGCATTTTTCATCGAAGATTTCGCATTTCTATCAAATAATGTCGTATGAGGCGATTATGGGGTGAATCCATAGTTAATTTGTGGGTGAATCCAAGGAATGGGCAGCAGCATTCCGTGTGCATATAGCACAACACCTTTTACTGCGCTCACCAACCCGCCTGCCATGCGCAAGTATCTACCTACTAAGTATGGCTTAAACCTTCCAATAGGAGAGGAGCCCATGCCCAGCAATGGAAAGTTCTGGCTATGAAGTATTGAGTTGAGATATCAGTTATCGTTTCAGTAAAAAATATGAAAATATCAGCAGACTAAATCTCATCGTATGTAGGTAAGTAGGTACGTCATAAATTTAAGTAAATGATTATTTAAATAACAATAAATGTACGTAGCGGTGAGTATAGGGAATAATAATTACATCTTAGTATTATAATTTATTATTATTTCACCTACCTTACCTATCTCCGTCCCATTACTTGTCTTGATTAAATAGGAATTATAGGACTGTCCTTTATTATTATTTCCTCTTACCCGATATCTTAAATATCGAGAAACTAGGAACCGCCCCAAGCTATTAATATTAATTTATGAGTTATACACTCATTAGACCCACTATTGATTAGACACAGTGGGTCCAACTTTACATTTTGTTTTACTTTCCGATTTTGCCACATATTAGACCTACTGTAAAAATCAGGTGTAATTTGGTCTGAAATACAGTGTGCATCTCAACGAGTTTAAACATAAAAGTAATTATCCTATCAAAACTCGTCTCATTATGTTCGGCTGACAAACTCGAAATAGTAGTTTATGCAACTGTCATATAATGGGGGTCATTAGAATGCGAGTGCCTGTTTATCACACGAGGCGCAGCCGAGTGTGATAATAGTTTGACACGAGCATTCTAATGCCTAATTATAGCAGTTGCATACACTATTTTATCTACACTCTCCAAAGAAAATCAGAAACACTTTTCTAAACGTACGCACCGGCCATTGCAAGGCCCGATACAAGGACAAATTCAATACGAGAACGTAATATGGCTTGATATGAATTTTTGACAAATCTATACTTTAGCAGTTGTTTAGATGTGGAGTCTTAACAATAACTTAACTAAACAACTGAACAACATCTGAACAACATCTGAACAACAACTGAACAACATCTGAACAACAACTGAACAACATCTGAACAACATCGAAACAACAACTGAACAACATCTGTACAACAACTGAACAACATCTGTACAACATCTGTACAACAACTGAACAACAACTGAACAACATCGGAATAACATCTGAACAACAACTAATCAACATCTGAACAAAAATCTATTAAAACAACTGAACAACATCCGAAAAATGACCGTACAACAACAACTGTCAGGTGCGGCGGAAGATAGCGATTTGAGTATTGGATAAAAAAACTTCGTTTCATTTCTCAACTTTATCGTATTAAGAGTTTTCTCATTAAGTCATTACGCTTCTGTAATTTATAGTAAACCCTAGTTTTTATAGGCAGAATGCATAAAGTAGGTCATTATGCATCTGTTTTCGAATTCATAATTCGAACATTATGAGACGAGTGTATATAAACAATTTTATCTACACTCGTCTCATAATGTTCGAATTATGAATTCTGGTTTGGTTTTTGTTCTGTTGTTGTTGAGATGTTGTTCAGATGTTGTTCAGTTGTTCTTCAGATGTTGATTTGTTGTTGTTCAGATGTTATTCCGATGCTGTTTAGTGTTGTTCAGTTGTTGTTCAGTTGTTTAGTTATTTGCTGTTGAGACTCGACATCTAAACAACTGTTAGTAAAGAATCTTCAAAAATTCATATCAAGCCATATTACGTTCTCGTATTGAATTTGACCATGTAATCGGGCCTTGCAATCGCCGCCGGTGCGGACGTTTGGAAAAGTGTTCAACTGAGTAAATTTTTTAGAGCGTAGATAAAATAGTGTATGCAACTGCATATAATTAGGCATTAGAATGCTCGTGTCAATTTATTATCACACTCGGCTACGCCTCGTGTGATAAACAGACACTCGCATTCTAATGACCCCCATTATATGACAGTTGCATAAACTACTATTATAAAAACCTGCTTAACAGTTTCTCTCTAACGCTGAAGCTCTAATGAGAAGGTACACCTTTCGTAAATTGAGAAATGAAACGACAGCCGCACCTGTTATTTTTTTTGTCTATGGTGTTTTCGGTTAATGTTCGGTTTTTGTTCAGTTGTTGTTCAGATGTTGATCAGCTGTTTCTGATGTTGTTCAGTTATCAAGATATCAGTTCGGTCAGTTGTCGACTCGACATCTCAACAACTACTGATAAATTGAATTTTCAACAAATTCACTTCAATTGAAAGCTCGTTCCCGAATTTGACTTCGTATTGGACCTTGCAATCACCGGTGTGGAGGTACGGAAATAAGGTGCATTACATTACAGAGTTTTTTTTTAGTGTTTGCAACTGCTTATAATCAGACATTACAAAGCTGGTGTCAAACTATTTTCACAAACTTTTGAATTCTAATTTTTATAAACTGCTATTAAAGTCACTGCATTAATATCATGAAACTCGCCAACATAAAAAAACCAAAAATATATAAAGCTACCAAGATAATTACATTATTTGACCCAAGTGTACCATCTATCATTATGTTTTTCATAGGATTTGAACTTTAAGTGAGGGTAGTTAAAAAAAAACACTAGAACACACGCTGTGCGATGCTAAGGCTTTACGTGCTAACTGTACCCAAACGTCACCAAATTTTGTCAGTGAGGTTCAGTTCAACATGAAATGGGACCCCTGGGTCTAATCGGCAGTGAGTCTATTTAGTGAATGACTCGCACTCATTTGTCAAGATACAGAACCAGAACATCGTTTAATTATTAGATATTTCTCATCTTGATAGCGGCAAAGCATTGGTAATACAAAATGATATATATTTGTGGTTACGGTGGAGTAAGCGGGTCTTCGACAGCGGGGCAGGCTTCTACAAGCGTAGCGATAGATGTCAACCTTTCAGAATGACCGATGACTTCAAGAAAGCGGCTGTTACCTAGCGACTGGATGGCAGAAGAGGAAAATCCCCCTTATGGCGTACCCTTGGGCAGCCCTCCGTCCAGCAGTACACTGCTATAGGCTGATGTGGTGATCAGACTTGTTGGACCAAGAGAAGAGAATGGCCTTTGCGCATTGGATGAGTTACAATGAACACAGCTAGGTTTTTTTCCAAGCGTCACCTTCTAAGAGGGTCATTTTCAAATTGAAATTTACAGGTCAGCTTGAGAAAACTCAGGTAGCACAGCAGGAAAATATCATCAAAATTTGTTTAGTACTGATCGAAATACAGGCATTAATTTATCCATTGTGAAGTACTTATATTTAATTTTTCTAAATTAGCGACTTCGAAGTTATTTATCATTGTTTTCTCTGTGAACCAATTTTCATTTGTTTTTCTGCCCTGCTGGTAGTTGTATTTAGACCACTTGATACGCTATTTGTTTCGTAAAAAAGAAACAAAGAGGAAGAGCAAGGCGCATAACACATTCCCTTTTCCGCCTACAAACTGCTCCTGATCATTGGAGCTACATCACTATACCTAACTATTTCAAATTGTATTTTACTAAGGCTGTTTTCTATTATTATTACTGTTTTAATATATTTCCTCTACATTCTCGCAGTAGTTACTTACTTACCAATTATTTATATAGTCACAGGAGCTGTCGCTTGTATCTGCAATTTAACTTGGTTCCATGTTCAGCAAATAGAGTCAAACTATGTTCTAGTGTTCGGCGGAAACGCGCGCCTATCGGCAGCTAACTTCGCCTTGTGAGTCGAATAGGGTTGCCAAATATTTAATCAAAAAACCTAAATGTTTTTGAAAACTTGCAAAATTTTCAAGCGCGGACAGGATTTGAACCTGCGAATTTTGCAAGTTTTGAAAAAGTTGTATACCTAACACGGGAAGTGTTTTAAAATTTGGTATTCAACCTAAATGTTTGTTTAAATATTTTACTTAAAAATTCTTTACCAAATATACTCAATAACACCCGTGAGTGTCGTGAAAAGGCGCGACGCGACTGAGGGATAAATTCATCCAGGCAACTGGCTGCAGCGTTCGCTGTGATAGCGATTTTTTGCACTGTGTACGCCAATCCGCTTACCAAGCGTGGTGGATATGGCAATAATAAGGGGAGTCCCATGTCCAACAGTGGACTATTATGGCTGTTTTATGTATGTATGTGTTCTTGTATATTTCGATTCGCTCAGCTGTTCTAGAGGTACATGAATAAGTTACGCAGTAAATAGTAGTAGCCTTCGTTACGTTACACATGAAGTAAAATTACTTATCTTATTGTGAAAATGAGTTCAAAAAAGCAAACACATATCATACATCTTTATTTAAAATAGAATAATGTTGTGAATTATATCAATGTAGCATTGGTTTTCAAAAACAGTAAGCACTCACTATCTGGCTGTGACAAATGTTCAAAATTAGAAAACGTGGAAGGCAGAATTTGTATTTGAACTCTGGACAACCCTATCCGCAAAGACAATGGCAGGTTGGTGCTGGCTCAGCGCCCGTTCCATCCGCTGTAACGCCAAGTTGCAACAAGTACTCAAACATGTTTGAATATCGAATTTGACACATAAATAAAAAAACGTGGAAAATTGCCAGCAATGCTTGTTTTCCGCTTTATTCGAGGCTTTATTCTAATTTCTGTCTGTTAATGTTACTTAATGATATTTTTTCGTGCTATTAAGTATAATTATGTTATCTTTATATTTTAGGTGCTTGGGTCTCAAATTTGTCGTGTGATGCCGTTTTAGAATAACATTACCCTAATTCTGCCGTGAGTTTCGAAAAAGGTGCCTAAGGTCACCATCTAGGGAATGGGCAGCAGCGTTTATCTTCTATCCTTGTCTAACCTATTTATATGAAAGTGTCAGTGGTATTTACAGTTAGAGATATTAGACGGAGACTAAAGTATCTACTTTCTTAACAAAACGCTATCTTAAATTTGTTGTTAAGTTTATGATAATTACTTTACCGGGTTGGTGCAGCTGATAATACATACTTTTCAGTTATATACCTACACAATTCGTGTCTTCATGTTATTTAATGTACTTGTATCTTCCTACTAATACCTATTATGAATGCGAAAGTTTGTATGTTTCTTTGTTACTTCTTCACGCAAAAACAACTGAACCGATTGTAATTAAATTTGGCTTACATATAGAAGGTAACATGGATTAACACATAGGATAGTTTTTATTTTCGGGCAACGTCACGGATAACAGCTAGTCTTGCATAAAACTGTGTAACATAACATAATACAATACCTACACATATGCAAACATAAGCATAAACACCACAAAGGTTTCGAAGCTCTAGTGATTTTGATAATTTTTATCAAATAAGTAGCCACATACGGAAGTGGCACAAAAATATGTAAAATACTTTATCCCATTTTATGAGGGTCCCTGATCTACTTAAAAGCGAATAATGTTCTCGTTATCCCTTCAAATGAAAAGAGATTCTTGCGTAAATTAGCTGCTTCTGTGAGAAATGGTGAGGTGTTTTGCACAATTACCGCCCTCTATCCTTAAAATATTTAGAAAGTAGGTCACAAAGTATTATAACTGTTTTGCAAATAATATTAAACAATTAACAATTTAAACGCTAACACACAACATAGGTAGCAGCTATCCCTTGGTAACCGTTTTCCTGTGAGATATTTTTCTGTGGTAAAAAGTAGCTTATGATGTTACTCAGAAATGTTGTAGCTTTATAAAGGTGAAAGAATGGTCTAAATCAGTCAAGTAGTTTTGAAGTTTATCAAATACATACAAACAGAAAAAAACAATACTTCTTCTGCATAGCATTAATTAGTGTAAGATAATTTCACATGCGAAAGTCTGCCAAGGCTCGTCTAACCAAACGCTTTTTATACAACATGTTCTATTACACTTACACGTAACCTAATCTGTTCACAAATACCGTTTCTAATAAAGTAATTCAGATTGGACTAGCTACTCGTTGTAGAATTTTCCATGCGAAATTGTTTCCAAGAACGTTGCCACATCAGATCGCTCGTCTCATGTTTACAATAAATTGACCAATTCCCGCTGCAAATAATTATTTTTCTTGTAATATAGCGGCCTAGCTGCCGGCGGCGTCTGATGGACGAACATGAGTTGAGCTTTAAATGTCAACACAATCAGATATATTTACGTGCGGCGCATTAATGTTGTGGCTAAATGATCAGTCTACGCGATTAATGTAAACAAAGTCATCATCCGTGAAAGTTTCCGAACAACACGTTAACCGCATCGACGCTTGTGCAGGCAGCCGGGCCGCTCGACGTTATTCGAAAGTTTTTCAATTATCTGTTGTTTACTATAACTTACTGAAGCCCCACGTATACTCGTACTGCTAGTGTAGATTGCATTTACCTATACTAGTGCACCACAGAACCAGCTAGTCATCTACCGAACACAATGTAGACGCAAGATATATGAGTACCTACCGATCGCAACAAATACAGCGTCTTTTCTATTCTAAATAACCGTGAAGAAATGATTTAAGAAATGTCCCATTCATATTCTTGGTTACTATGTTTTACTATCGGATGTGTTTACAAATCGCCTCTGCTCAACTCCTTATCTGATATTTCTGACATCACAATCACATCACTTCACATAAAATTCTACAGATTTTTTTCACCTCCAAGTCTTCATTTTCGTAATGATGACAATATGTGGTAAAACGTACTGTAGAAAGCTTTTACCGTAAAGTCTTACTTTATGAGGATACATTTTTGTACTTAAACTACCTACATAAAGTTTATTCTTGCTCTTTAAGTTCATAATCACGCAAATTTTTACTGAAATTGCTTATTATATTAAAAATAATGATACTGCTTCAATAGGTATAAAGAGACGACGTGTATCAAATACAATCTTTCAGCTGGTCCAATAGCTGTCATTAATAGATAAATAACTTTTTAAGTGGGGAGCAAAAGAGTGCTGGAAGGAAGAGGAACTTTTAGTCATTACGGCTTATTATTTCAGTTCAATTTTATATATTTTTGTATGCTGTTTTTTGTATGAAATATTTCGTCAATAAATCGGATCCGGCAAAACACCAAAAAGCCGTACGATTGAATACCAAATTTAATAACAGTTCCCGTGTTAGGTAAAGAATTTTCGAAAAATTGCAAAATTTTCCTGACCGCGCTTGAATTTTTGCACGTTTTCTATAATCGTACGATGTTTTTGAGATATTCTACAATTCTAGATTTATCGTTTTTACTAAGGTTATAACAAAGTGTCATCATACTGGCAATAAACAAAACAATACCTATGTACAAAATGGCCACTGGATTGACAAGGGTGTGACATTCTTGGGCGCCAATCCGTAATGTAAATATGTCCTTCTGAAATGTGAAAGATTTTGCTATTGTTTTCATAATGGCCTTATCAGGCACCAACATTAACTCGGAGTGTTTGTCAGGAAATATATTGATGGGATTTTAACATTTTAGCTGCTTCGTTACGTACCTACATAAGAAGCACCTCGAATTACTTGACTTATTAAGGGCTCGGCTTGCTGGCCAAATGCTTTGTTGGAGCGCTTAGGGTATCGAAGTCATGTCGTGTACTACTTACTCTATTAAGCCAACTAGAACACTAACTACAATACAATTTGAATGGAATTTTGAGTTGAGTAACGATGGCAACAATATCTGTACTTTTAAAATACTTCTTTATAAGGTGTCTGACTTAGAAAGAATCACCCTAAAGGACAATATATAACTACGAAGTATACGTATTACATTGATGACTGATTGAATATGAAGAAGACCTATGCTGCGTTTCAAAGATTGCGCCAAGCGGGACTAGGCTGCGTTTAACATTGACCATCAAAGCTGGGAGAAGCTTGCTGAGGATAGGGACGAATGGCGTAAGCGTGTGTTTGATGGGCGTAAAACACACGATAATGCCTGGTTTTCTGGTCTCGCTAACAAAAGGCAAAAACATCATCTAAACATGCATGTGCCAGTCTCAAATTCCACCTTCACTTGTAGAGCGTGCGGAAAACTATGCCGCTCCCGTATCGGCTTATACAGCCATGAAAAGTCTTGCCTCAGACACTGATTAAATCGTCTGTCACAGACGTGTGAGGCCAATGATGATGAATATGAAGAAGAATAGAAAAATAGTTTGTTAAAAGGCTTAATGTAAGTATTTACACAAAGTTGAAATAGGTACTTAAATATTTCAATTTAATACGTTTATTTTTATAAATAATCTAAAGTACCGAAAATATTTGCAATATCAAGTGAAAACATACTAATATTATAAATCTCAGAGTTTGTGTGTGTGTGTGTGTGTGTGTGTGTGTGTGTATGTATGTATGTTTGTTACCTCTTCCCGCTCAAACGGCTTGACCGACTAGGATAAAATTTACAGGTAGAGTATAACCTGGAATAACACATAGGATAACTTTTTACCGCAGGAAAACAACTAATACCTCGGGAAAATTAGTGGCAACGGGTGAAACAGCTGTGCGGAAAGCTAGTTTATAATAAATACATTCTTGTTAACTAGGTGTGCAATAATTATACTAATAGCTACTGTTATGAGGTTTAGGAAAGGACCGTTAATAATCATACGACAACACTGTAAGGCTTTTTGCAGTACCCTTTTACATTCACTGTTACATAATTACGATAGAGTTTCATTTAGTCGATTGTAAAGCCAGGGTTCTGAAAGATATAAATCTCGATGGAATGCCTTTATCCTGTAATTAATGAGTGCGATCGTGTTGCGAAGATTTTTTTGCATCCATAGAGTGTTTCACAAAAATAAATAGGCTACTTAGTAGGTATGAATTATATATTTAGCCGAAATGTAAGCAAGACACACACACACACATCACGCCTATTATCCCTTGCGGGGTAGGCAGAGCATAAACAGCCGCAAAAACGGACATTTACGCCACGTCTGACATACATTTGAGGGTCATTCAGCAAGACAGGATGATGTAAGAAAAAGTAAAAATGTGTTAGGTTTTAAAACTAACATAAAGAAGTTTGGGGTTTTGGGTCGGAGAATTTGTAGGGTATATTTAGTATTTAAGTAAGTCTATTATATCTACGTCGTATTTATGTAGTATATTATTAAGTAGATAATATTGTATTCAGTTTGGTCCCAAGTATGTATATAAATAGCTTTTCGTTCACCTTTTCATTCTAGTTTACCTGCTCACATACACTGTTCACGTATCCAAGGATTGACTGGAAGATATCCCTTAATAAGTCCGCCTTTGTGTCATTTCTTGTTTTTGATTTAATATAGTTTTCTGTATTAGTTTTACGAATGCACAAAAAAGATTTTATACATAAATTCGTACTTTTGCTTTTTGGGAGTTCTCAGCTGAAACTGCAACTTAAGTCGTTTTGAAAAAGTTATCAGAAGCAAAGTCAAAGATAAATGTATTCGTTATACATAATCTATACAGAGCTTTATGCAGCATTTACCATCTTTGAGTTATGCCAATAAAACTAATGTAAGCAATTTTTTTTATACAGCTGTTATTTTTTATCTTTTGGTTATAGTAAAAGAATAGCAGATTAGTTACTACCGCGCGGCCAAACCTCGTAACTCCCAAAATTCATTTGTATGGCGATTCATACCTACTATCTTGAAAATATATTTTTTAATCTTTCCTCGCTCGGGATGGCCGCGTCAAATGACGGGCCTCTTCCCTTTAAATTAATTAGGCCACTTCTTTTCTTAGTAATAGGATTAGGGAGAGGTTCGAATATTTTACAAAATATTTTTATTTATTAGGCTTTTCCGGCTATTCGTGCTTAATGCCTGTGCTACGACAAGATGAAAATGACAAATGATCATCTGCATCACAACATATATTGACGGCCAATGTGGCGCAGTGGTAGTGCGACTGCTTACGTTGCAAAGGTTCCGGGTTTAATTCTCGGTGGGGCACTCACTAAGTTGATATTTATCACTTTGTGAATTTGTTACCAGTCCGGTAAGGACTTTGCAAATTGAACCACCTTACTGTCGAAAAGAAAGATGGTTCCGTGCTTCGGTCCCGTGCCCGGTGCTGCATTAAGGCGTCGGTCCCGGTCGCTGCCTATAATTACCTATACGGCGGTCGTTACACAACCGTGTCAGAGGCCTTCTACTAGTAGTAGGCGGTTGAAAATCTCTGACACCAGGGTTCATCGGGTCGTTCGACGACTTGATGTCCCACACGAAAACAAGAAGAAGAATAACGACATTCAATGCAACACTGAACTGTCGGTACTTCTTATAATCTCTAAGTGCTGCAACGGCTTTATTTATTTTTCATTTCATTCACTAGTGATTTACATATATAAAGCAAGGCTAAAAAGACGAAATAAATATTATAAACAAACTATAGAGGTATAGAGACAATGAAATAAATAATAATCATGCAGTAGTTATTTTATTTGTGAACTTGCAAAATCGCACCGCAGGCAACATACAAGAGACAAATACGGCGAAGTTATGTGTTGACGGATGCGTGATTTGCGTTTTCCGTCGGCGTATTTTTATGTGAATAAGATTGTATGCGTTACGGATGCGTGTGACGCTACCTTATACTTTAATGATTGGCAAAATTATATTATTAATGTAATTTATTTAATATTGTATCTTTTACCTTAATCATTGACTAGCACCGCAATGTAATTTTATTAATATGTCAATTTACCTTACTTATTTTTATTATAATTTTCAATAAAAAAATACACTTTTGATTTTAAGGCGCATTGTGTAATAATTATGTTTGCATGAATTTTCATATACCTTGTACGGTACATCACAGCCATATATGGGGTAGCCATGTATTTTAACAAAATATATTCTAAAAACTTATATATTTTTAACTGTTTTGATGAATTAATAAATGATTTTATTTTATTTGAAATATTGTCAAAATTGATGAGCAAAAGAAGTGTCGTGTAGCGGCGTCGTGTTGTGCAGTTGCCACGAAGATAATCGCACAGATATAATAAGAAACAAAAAGAAAAACATGTTTTCTACCGACTACTATAAAAAAAAATTCAATTCTTTACTAACAAACATAATTTTATCTGCGATTTTTAATTTAAGTTGCTCGAACACCTTAATTTTAGCTTAGTCATAGTAGACCTACACTTGCTACGCCGTAGCCAACGTCTACAGTAAAGTTTCAAAGTACCTTACAGCCGACGTTTACGGTAAAGTTTCAAAGTACCTAGCATTGCAGCGGAAACCAAAACAGCGCACCTACTAAAATTAAAAAAAAACGATTTAAATAGTAAAGTAACAATGAAACACGTGATGACAATGACTAAGTCGGCTGTAGAACATCAACACCCCATTTTTACCTGTGAGTATCGTAACAAGCAGGGACCGTACTGACAAGCCTATCAGGGGTTATTGATTGGGTTTACGTATGGGCTTACTCCCCAAATTCGTATCTCGTCAAAATCCATTCGAAATTCTTTTTAAAGCGCTATTTTAAAGGCAATCAAAACCCCTTCAAACCCCTTCCCTTATTGAAAGGATTCCCCTTTCAGCTTTACATAAATTTGATCCCTGCGTGTCACTTATACGTACTTTTATTGCGTGCGCATCACATGGCGGCGAGCTGGTTGGCCAAAGATCTGAAGTTGCCGCGAATGATTTGATTCTCAAGTCTGATTTCACTGCAGTGCATGCGCGAGAAATCACTATAAAGCGCTATATACTGTTGTTTGGGTTGGGTTCTCTTTTCAATAAACTTACAGCAAATGAAACGGTTATAAGTTAAAGTAGGTTTAGGATTGAGGTATTTCAACATGTGGTTAGAAAATTAAGCGCTTAATCGATAAAGCGCTTAGCGTATCCCTGGTAAAAGGTTATAAAGGGATAAATTAGTTTTTTGTGAATGCAGTACGACCTGCGCCTGTCAAGCGTGGTGAATGGGTATCCCCCAGTAAGGGGTAGCCCATGTCCACACGCCTTGTCGTGCTCGCTCGTTCACACGCTCCTGTCAACCCTTGTCTTAAATGCTTTTCCCTTTCACATCGAGCCTCGCCTGTTTGGCTTCATAATTGTTAAACTGCCCGACCCAACATGTCGGCGGGATGATGGCCGACGACAAATATAATTAAGTATCATTAATCGCTAATTGGACCCGGTTTTTGTTCAAGGCCAGCTTTTGTTATATCGTGGCAATACTTTTAAGAGAAAAGATTCGTCATTAGGGTTCCATACCTGAAATAGAAAAAAAACGGAATCCTTATGGGATCACTTGGTTGTCCGTTCTTCCCTCCGTCTGCCACGACCCTATATCTAGGGAACGCGTAAAGATATCAAGTTCAAATTAAAACCATATACTCAAGTCAACAGTAAATCAAGCTCTTAACGTCTTAAAAAAATCAGCTGTGTATGCTCAAAAAACGCGTGTTTCAGACCCTCTCAAGGGAATCAAAATTCATAAGATAATAGTATACTTCTTGTATTGTATACTTTGAACTATGTTGGTAATTAGCTTTGCCAAAATCCATTTTTTAATAATGCCGAAAAATAAAAAATATATATATTTGTGGCTAGTAGTTCAAATGGGGTATCATATGAAAGAACTTAATGTGCATGTTACGGAACCCTCGGTGAGTTCATATATATTTTTTACTGCTACATAATCTTTAAAATTGTCTACCAGGTAAAAAGTTTGTAAGCTTTTTTTATAACAATTCAAACCATTGCCAAATAATCAACTGAGTTCACGCCTTGTCAAATATTGATTTGAAGTGCTAGTTTATTCCAAGTTTGTGCATACACTCTTGTCAACCCGTGTCATATTGACAGCAGACGTGTCACGTCTGCTCCGCACATCAGCGGTTAAATGCCCTGCCCCGCCTTTCCGCTTCATAACTCTTAAACTGTCCGACCCAACATGTCGGGCGGGGTGACGGCCGACGACAAATTTAATTATCACTCGCTAATGAGACAGTGAAGGCTTCACTTCATGACGGGCCCGGTTTTAGTTTGAGACCAGCTTTTGTAATATCGAGGCAAACTTCTTGATCGCTTTCAAAAAATGTTTTACCATTAGAAAAAAACATTACTTATACCGAAAACATTAACCGTGTCATTACAAAAAAGTTACATGCGCTTTAAAACATTTTTCTATACAATTTGACGCTGCTTGAACTATGCCTAACTTGTTTGTAATAAAAACGTAATTTTTTTTTAACTTTGAGAGAGATTTGAACCTGCGACTTTCGCAATAAATTGGCGGCCAAGCGGTAGCCCAGATGGAAGAGGCGTCGCCACTAGTAATGCTAAAGTCGCAGTTTCAAATCCTGCCTGCGCTTGAAAATGCAAGCTTTCAAAAATTGTATACCTAACACAGGAATTGTTTTTGGCTTAGTTTTTAATTACAGGAAAATAGACGTGCGTTAACATTATTTCTCATTCAATTTTACATTACTTGTAAAACTAACTGACTATTCATCATTATCAAACAAGTTTCAATACGTAAAGTAAAAAACAAACAACCACAACAATATTGATATTGTTAGTACTTAAGAAAACTTGTTAATCTTTTCACTTATAACAAAACATTCTTTAAACTTTAGCAGAGTCACAAAAGGATCTGAAGTTGAAAACTAATTATCAGTTGCGCAGTTAGAAAGTTGATGTTCTTAATTATCTATTTTGTTCAGTCGATGGATAATTTTGTCATCAAAGGAAACATGTTGGAATCTAGCAAGAACTGACTTCACATAGAGAAACTTGAATAGTATTTAACTCCAACAGTAGGGTTCATCGGGTCGTTGGAGGACTTGGTGTCCCGCACGAAAAGAAGAAGAAGAAGTGCTTAACCAATTTAATGCGACTTCTAAGTTGGGCGATTCCTATGTAAAAAAAAATATTATGGGTCCTGCGTGTCATGAATTTTCATTGGGGACATAAAGATATTTGTGGTTCAGAATTAGTTTTTAGTATTGTATGCGGCAGAAATCATTGTATAGGCAGATTGTTGTAATTAGTAATACAAATTATACACGAAATCATAATCGCAATTTGTAAAAAGTATCGAAGTATGAGTAAGTATCTTAGTCTGGAAGTGTAGTAAGCTGAAGTGACAGTGGGCTGGTTATATTTGTCGTAGAACCGATGGAAAATGGAGCAAGCGGATTCTTGAGTGAAGGCCACGCCTCAGCAGGCGTAGCGTAAACGTCCTCCAGACAGATGCACCGATGACTTAAGGCCCTGTTTGACCTGAAAAATTTTGAATCATGAAATACCTACCGTGACAATTTTTAGTTTTGCAATTCTTACTGAGAAGCTAAGTATCAAATGTAAAGCATATTTTTTGTAATTTCTTTAAATTTGTTGAAAATGTTTCAAGTAGAGGTTAGGTACTTTGTTTTTTTTCTATCAAGTTGACAAATTGCAAACTAATTGAAAGGTATCTTTTATCTGATAGATCCTCGACAGTAACATATATATTTTTTAAATCTTGCTCGCGCGCTATCCCGGCCTTAAAAAGGGCTGCTTTATACCTTGCAGGAGCCTTGGGGGAGGCAGCAGTCCAGAAGTGGACTGCTATAGGCTAGTGTGATGTGATCTAAGTAAGCAGTCGTAATTTAAAGTTTCGCAGAAGAGCAGTAATAAATAACATACATACACATATCACACCTTGTTCCCTTGCGTGGTAGGCAGATCGTTAACGGCCGTAAAAGACGGTTACTGTCACCACGTCTGACAAATATTTAAGAGTCGTTTCAGAAAAATGTTGTACCTGTGTCACTATAGGGAAAGGTTATCAGTTTTTCACCTAAAATTGTGATAGATACACATAAAACACTCGAGTCCTTTAGTCGCCTCTAACGATACCAGCGGGAAATATATGGGGTACTGCAACCCGGCATCAGACGGCGACTTAATTATATGCATGACCTAGACTAGAGTCAAGAGCAAACCCATCTTTAGTAAAAAAATAATTAAAAAGAACAAAATATTGGTATCGAAACATGCAGTTGGTGCAGGCTTATAATAGCACCACCCCATTTCTCCCCGAAGGTGTCGTAAAATGTGTAATGTAATACAAAACCTTGTATTACAAAACCGTCAATCCGCCTGCCAAGCGTCATGAGTAGGTATGGCAAATACCCTCCAATTGGGGGACGCAAATATACCTGCATATAGTAATATTACCGTCAGGTTATTTTTGCGAATAAAAGAGTTTCTTGGAATCACAATGCTTTATATTCTCATAATTTTCTCTAATGCAATTTCTCAATTTTACGAAAAAGTGGAAAAACGCCGATGTCACATCAAACTCCAAATTCGAATGTAATGTCATTTTTGACACTTCTCTGCTCTCCTCGCCTCCTCTCCTCCATAGACACAAATGTCTATGCTCACCTCGCCTCCGCACCTCACCACACCTCACCTCTTTGTATTACATCGCTCCACACCACTTCGCTTTACACTGCTCATCTCGCCAGCTTAGCTCCTCTCCTCACCAGCCGTTACAGTCGGCCATCCTGAAACCAATTGCACCGCAATTGGCGCAAGAAAAATCGTTAACTTTACAGCAGCTATATAAGATCATCCCCAAATACGACTTCCTCATCCATCACTTTGATCCACTACATTCTACATCACTATCACCACAGTGTGGCTAACAGGACGCTTTAAGTATAAGCCAATAAGAGAGAAACAACTGCTTGTATTTACAGATTACACTTATCTTTGCTAGCTTAGATTAGGAATATTAGGATTCAACTTATTGGGAATCCGACGTTCAAAAAATTCAACTAAATGGGAATTCAACTTTATGGTCCGGAAGGTGATACCCTATCTCCTTGCCAACTGTACTATGATGCTACCCTATCTCCTTTGCAGACTGTATTTACTAAAGTAGCAAATTTTGTTAAAGATGTTACTTATCTCAACTGTATCAACACTATTACTCTACCCTATCTCATCTCTATCGCTTGTCGTCTGCACCTCTTTCTGCCCACACCGCAGTAATTAAAAATACCCACTCACCTCACAAACACATTGCTCAGCTTGTGTGATCATGTCGCCCTCGATCCGGTGTATGGCATCCTCTCCCATGTTACACACCTTCAAGTATCCTACTCCATCGTGAATAATAGAACTGGCCATAGCATAGTGAGTACAGCCATTGCTGTGCTGTCTATGTCTTGCACACACGTCTCCTTGCGGCGTATATGCTACAACCACATTTAATAAGCTGTTGCCTACGGCACCTTGTCTTCAGCTACCTGTACTCCATAACCAGAAACTTAATCACAGGCATCAACATCTAATCTAGGCATCAAAATGTCTCAAAGGTGTCATTTTCAAATTTTCGTCAACCCTTTTTGCTTCTTGGAAGTTGAAAACATGATCGGATTGATAATGATCAAAAGCTGACAAAAATCTTTCATATACTTTGTCTGGCGTCGAATATTAAAATGCTTGAGCATTAGCTTGCAATATTATACAAGATACCGCTGCCTGTTTACTTAGCTGACATCGATAACACACAGCCAACTTCTCGGTAGTCTTTGGTCATACTTTCACTGGTCAATTTCTTACGTTGCATCATCTCTTCCAAAATGACGTGTTTACCACTCCTGCCATGTATATCCATATGCTTTAAGTCTATTGAACCACATGCGTGCCTGGCCTTGCAGCTTCGATTGCAAGTAACGGGATTTCGTTTCATCACTCCATTTGTAAATTGCTCCTTGTTGTTCAATTTTCTTAATCCAACTCTGAACAATCATATTCTGGTCTTCCGGGTCAAAATCAAGAAGGAATAAGTTTAGCGGTGTTGAAATTTTCAATGGAATTCGATTCGGTACTGACTGCCTTCCTCATTTAACATAATTTACAGAGCTGTTCGTAGCGTTTTTGTGATCAAGATTTCCAAATCTGGTCATTACTCACATTTCCTGACTTCTTCTTTTGCCGTACATACCGTCCAGGTTTCTTGTCTGAACCCTCCTGCAGAGTTCCCTTCATAGTGGACTTGGAATCATCCCGCTTCTGACTATTACCGTCAGGATATTTTTGCGAATAAAAGAGTTTCTTGGAATCACAATGCTTTATATTCTCATAATTTTCTCTAATGCAATTTCTCAATTTTACGAAAAAGTGGAAAAACGCCGATGTCACATCAAACTCCAAATTCGAATGTAATGTCATTTTTGACACTTCTCTGCTCTCCTCGCCTCCTCTCCTCCATAGACACAAATGTCTATGCTCACCTCGCCTCCGCACCTCACCACACCTCACCTCTTTGTATTACATCGCTCCACACCACTTCGCTTTACACTGCTCATCTCGCCAGCTTAGCTCCTCTCCTCACCAGCCGTTACAGTAATAATA
Organism: Tuta absoluta; assembly: GCA_027580185.1. NCBI lineage: Eukaryota > Metazoa > Arthropoda > Insecta > Lepidoptera > Gelechiidae > Tuta > Tuta absoluta. Next base: position 7,685,398 of record JAQAHW010000004.1, read on the forward strand.
AATTCTGTTTCAGGAACGAAAATCCGACAATATTATTTGATATTACATCACCAATATGTTTTATAAGAACATGTCATGTAAATAGCTCCAATATTAGGTACGCATTGTATAGGAAAATCCAATAATAAGGACGAGCGAGCTCAATCTTTTCCCTTCGAGTATTATCAGCAGCACTTTAAGTTACCCAAGATCGCCTTTTTCATACAGTTAGTAAAAATAACCAGTATATTTTGATCCGTAAGATGGGTAAACCGAGGTCCTGCTGATAAGTACCGCGTCGTCGCGTCGCAAAGGCATCATATAAGAAGCTTTAACATGTTAATGAGTTCCAGGGAATAATGTATTCTACGTATGAAAGAGTGATTTTACTCTTCAACATCTTTCATCCCAGGCACTTATTACTCTTTATGTACATACATGCGTCTCATAATGTGCGGATTATAAATTCGTCTAGGTTTGTCACTAGGATCTTTATTTAATTTTAGTCTAGTTTAGTATTAATTGTTATTTGTTCCTTTATATAAACCTTGTTTATATTAAATACTGTGTACCTACCTACACATTTCCGCACGTTATATCCGATATTGATTCAAAACAAAATATAAATGAATCTTTTTTTTACTGACGTGTTCAAGATTTATATGAAAGTGGGTGTCGTTAATCCGATATAACTTTTCTTCTTGAACTTTGAAATTAATTCTTTGAGAGTCGCCTTAAAAAAGATTCATTTAAAAATTCATATTTCACTCAGTTGAATTCCGAGGCTGCTTTTAATTACGGAACGGACTAAAATGTTTGAAACGCTTTCAGATTGTGAACGATGGAATTAAATTTTTTGAAACTGTCTATTCACAGTTTGATTTATTCAAAGACATCTTTCGGACTTATTTAAAAACTGATAAAATTCTAGTATTTTTTTATTTATAATGAGTGAATAAACAAACCACGATGATCAACAGTAGGTACCTATTCCAAATAGATAAGTAAGTGAATCATCTAGATGAAATATATTGCGGTCCATCCTCCTTCCAACATTACATTAAGTATTTATGTCTCAAGAGGCTAACGCAGCTTTTGTTCAACAAAGGTTCTTAGAATTTTATCTCAAAGGTTCTTTCATTGTTTTTTCTGTGAAATTGCTTTAAATTTTTCTAACACACTTTTCCAACGAGCAGAAACATTGATATCAAATACTTACTGAGTAAAACTACAGCTTTATATAAACGTACAGTGAATACTTTTTAAATCTACGAATTCTCTTTTTGTACAGTTGGCTAATCCGAAAACTGAAGTTCAGTCCCGGAGTAAGCCAGAACATCTTCACTCAAATACAACATTAATTTACAAGGAGGGTATACTTTTCCTGTACACCGTCATCCTTAACCTTAACACCTAATTGAGTCATCTTTCTCAACCAGACAACTCGTATTTACTTTAATAACGTGATTTGTTCTCGCAGACGTGTAATAGGTGTAATTTATTATTGTGAGTATGACAAACAGAGTTCATCTCAGATATTTTTCCGTAGAAGAAAACTTATTGTTTGCAATACTTATACCAGGCAAGAGACATTGTCTAAATACTAAGCTTTAAAACCTACTTTCAGCTAGTGATAGCTGTTTTATAAAGTTTAAATTGAATTTGACCCCGGCCTGAGCCACTATCTGAATTGGGTTTGAAACATCATCTTAAACCAACTAGTAAGTAAACAAGTTAGGTGTTGTACTTACCAATACCTACTTAAGATTAAGTACTTACCCCTTAGACATAATACTAGTAAGTAGCATGTACTAGTATTGGAAATAAGATTAGTACACAAATGCTAATATAAGTGCTCATAGGACCGATAACTTTTGACTTTACATGAAAAATATATTTCACGACAGCAAGTTGATTTTTTCCACACTAAACGCCGCTACAAAATATGGTGTTATTTTTGCCACAGTACCTCTTTTTGCAACTCCGTGAGGATGGGACGTGCCTCGGGGCGGCATGTGTAATTTTCATCTCATTTTTTTATTTTTTACGACTATGCCAAATACATCGCCGCAAAGTTTAAAAACGGAAAATCAAACTTTTATACCCTCACCACCTACTCTGTTGGTTTAACAAAAATACAGTCGTACGCTTCCCGGCGAAATAAAACGTATTTACTCGTATCTCTATCCCGTAGCGTCCGAGATGTCAATTGTAGTCGACAAATCCGAGTAAAGACGTCTATTCGGATTTAAAGTCTCCGAGCCAGTAGGATATTGCAGAGCCGTTTTTAGGTTTCATAGCTATTCTTATATATTATAGAATAGTCAATTTTAAAATTATGTCAAGAAAAAGGGAAGAATAATTGCATCTGTCAGCTGTTTCTGTCAGAAAAAAATTAACAGCTGCTAATTAACAACTAAACATCTGAACAACATCTAAACAACGTTGAACAACATCTGAATAACAGCTGCACAACAAATTAACAAAACAACTGAACAATAACCATGCAACAATATCTGACAAGTGCGATTTGCAAAAAGCACTTCGTAACTTTCTCATTAGACGTAAAGCAGCGTTTGAGAAGAAACTGTATTTATATTTCTATGTGCAGAATGCATTGAGCAGGTCTTTATACAACTGTTTTTGAGTTTACAATCCGTAAATTATGAGATGACGGTAGACAAAACATGAAACATGAGTAATTAGTCAATGAAAACGTAATTTATAGAAAAACTGCTGGAGGAGATTGAAGCAGGTAGTGAAGATTATTTACCGAGCGTGTCTTAAAGTCTAATGGTCGGACTTTTTTATTTTACATTAATTAGAAAGCAAATTTTGAGCCTACTTATACTAAAAGGTAACTTTTGGTTTTTTTTTGTAATGCGAGTTTTCTAAGTTCCTCTCTGTGCGAAGCGGCATTTGACAGTGCTGCAAATAGAATAGCCCTCGCGTATAGCATTCCCGAGCCGTCCCTGGCGGGCAATTCCTGGAATAGCGTACCTACTAAGCATAAACAAATTTTAAATTCGCTTACTCACTTCGTTTCTCAGAACTAAAATGGCTTTCGAAAGTCGTAAGTCTCTTCGTAAAAGTTAAAAACAGCACTGCGCTTTCAGAAGAAGACCCTGCTTCATGAACAAAAAATTTTACCCCCCTTATATTTTCAGTAGTTGCTTCTAAAAGTTGTTTAGTTTCACTGAGAAATGCGTATGGTAGTGGTATGAGGCCATCTTCATGTAAGAATTTAACTTATTTTCAGAACTAATTTCAAGATTGGGTGTAAATAAAATGTCATATTATCTAGGCGCCGCCGCCGCTAATACTTTTATTTTTATTTTTTAATGATGGGTTTGCTCTTGATTCTAGTCTAGGTCATATTATCTTCAAAATGACAATCTATGACTTCTTAGATGGCGTTCGTACGTTACACAACCATAAGATGCCTCCTACTAGTTGTATTGTACTACATATGAACATCGAGCCTCTTATCATATCATCAAAAGTGCGGCTGTCCCAACAATGGCTAGAATTTTCTGCTGTAAGATCATTTCTTATCTACGGAAACACAGTTTCTTGCCACCAAAATATACAAGAAGCATTGGTCTAAACAAGAAGTATATTTGATATAAGAAAATGTCCAAGAATGGTTTTATGGTACATAATATTTTTCCTAGAAAACATGGGTCGTAATGTAAATAATATTTTTGACACTCATAATATACAGGTGAAATAATGTTAGCTGCAAATATTTTAAGAGGTGATCCAGCCCAAGAAACTTAACAACTTTTCCTAAGACACAAAGGACGAAATATAAAAAAGTGGACTTCCGATACTAAATGTTCCAGCTAACCGAGTTGATTTGAATGTTCATCTTTATCTTACGTTTATCTTTATCATCGACTGGTTCACTCCTTATAACAATGTTTACAATCGGAGATGTCATGTATTTTTAAGTTGTTTGTTTTGTTATTGACCAACTTAGTCTCACATTTTGATTCATAAGGTAGTGCTTGTTCTTGTACCATTGTACCGTAGCGTAGACGGTAGCTGCCGAGTCCCGGGACAAAGGTGACATGAATAAGAGATGACAAACTGCGAAGCTTTGCATATAATGCCCCCGCCTATGCTCGGGCGTAGTTAAAATTCCCGGGGCATATGAAAACTAGAAGGGAAATGCTGTAAGTATGTGTGGTAGTAAAAACGGTAGTAAAAGGTTGAAAAAAAAACGTATTCATCTTTAATAAGTAACTAATGAATTACAACAGATAAACACAAAACAATTTGAATTTTAAACAAATACAAACAATTTCAAAAAGCTTTTGCTTTGAAGCTATTTCCGTATATTTTACAGTTTAGCGGGGCCTTGGTGCACATCAGGTACTCCAGACCCTCGAAGTTTATGTGCTGGCAGAAGCAGTGTTATTACAAAAATGTTTGACGCGTTTTAAGGCAGTGTTTCAAACATTTTTACTATACGATTTGACTCTGTCATAATTTAAGTTAATTTTTAACTAACCTAACTTTTTTGAAATTTGACCGTGGATTTTTATGTGCAAGCAGAAGCGGCCCATCATGCTAAAAAGCTTTTGCTATGGAGTTCCTTTAGTATCGCTTACAATTTAGTAGGGCCCTGGTGGTATTCAGATCCTCGAATACCGCTTAAAGGTTGGTCTCTAAAAGCGCCGAAGGGAATCATAAGTAGATTAGTCCAGCAGTGGACGTCTCACCGCTGATAAAGTTTTTCTTTTCGTGTGTCGACCTAGTCGCCGAACAACCCAATGAACCCTGTTGCTAAAGGTGAGGTGTTAGTACTATTACAAACATTGTTTCGGTACCACACGAGCGATAAATTCCAGTTTTCCATTAAACATTGCAGTTTATCAAGACCTTGATGACTTTTAAACTATTAAAATGTACTTGAATTCAATTAAGTTCCAATTAAAATGATTTGCCACAATATCTGCGGTTAACATTGCTATTTGAAACTTAGGGTTATTTTATTGATTACAAAACAAGTTAATTGAACCCCAGTCCAATTAATTTAATCGCCTAATCAAATTGGTGAGCTAACTATTAAAATAACTATCACTTAATCTAAACTTTGCTACTCCAATCTTCAGCGCAAACAATATTAAAATCACTATTGATTAATATTGGTGGCTGCCAGAGACCTAGGGAGGTTGTACCAGTCCCAAGCCAGGCACCAGTTATGAACCATATATACATTCCATTAACAGCCAAAAACAGTCCACTGCAGCCATGCCTCCTCGTATTGGGGAGGGAGAAAACTATGCCATACTCATCACGCTTGTCAGGCGGATTGGCGAGCGCGGTGCAAGAAGTTGTATGCATTTATCCCTTGGTCGCTATTTACTACACCGACGGGTAGAACTGCGGGGGTGCTATTCTAAGCCGACATCTCGCGGCAATTCTGCTTATTTTACCTTCTTACTGTGAAATATCAAGAGTTTGCGCTAATGGGTATTACATAACTTAATATTTTACTAGTGAATCTATAAATTGATTTATAAGTCATAACACTTTGGCATTAAAAAAATGAAAATAATACAAACTATGTTTTGGCTTTGGAACTAACTAGACTAATGAATCAGTCGAGCATCTTACTTAGATTTTCATTTAAAAAGAAATTGCGTTTCTGTTTGTTTGGTGTCCGTTCTTGTACCAACATCCTATTTGTGACTGACAGTATGGCTGGTCGCCTGACTTGGTTTTTTATTTTTCATTTTAAAATAAGTTGCGTTTTTTTGTTTATTTGGTGTCCGTTTTTGTACCGGAACTTCTAATGACTGTTAAGTATGGCCCCATAGGGGGAGGCCCATGTCCAGCAGTGGACCATTGCGGCTGTAAAGGTAAGGTTAAGGTAGGTAGGATGGCTGGTCGCCTGTGGACTCTGACTATGGGCATTGGCTTGAAAGCTTCAACATAATTGGTAATATTCAGTACAAATCGTCAAAAATGTGTACATAGTATTTTTGCCAATTTGGTTAAGAATTAAAAATGCCTATTAATACACCTGAACGAATCGCGACTCATTCCGCCTCACCACAAACTCGCAAACACGTCGAGTCCGCTCCGTGTTATGAAATAGAGATTGCGGAACACCAGTTAAAGTGGCACATCTATAGGTTAGTACATTGATTGTTATGGTTGATTGATTGACTATAATCTGTTATTATAGAAATAAATGTAAATGTATGTAAAAACAGTAAATGTTAATAATGGTTTTTTATTTTCAATACTCCTCGGATGGAATCTGCTGCGGTTAGGTTAGGTTAGGCTAGTTTTGAGACTGTAACAAACCCTCCCTTCCATATTATGATAAGGGTGTATGTGAAAATGTTTTTGTTAATTTATAATTAGCCTGCTTGATCCCACTTCTGAGCAAAGTCCTCCCCCGCAATCTTCCATTCTTTGCGGTCTAATGCCACCGTCATCCACTCCTGTAAATGGGCGTCAAGATCGTCACGCCAACGTTTTCGGGGTCTACCTCTACGTCGGGACCCGTTTTGAGGAACCGCCTTCTACTAGTAGTAGGCCTCTGACATAGTTGTGTAACGACCGCCGTCTAAGTAATTATAGACAGCACCCGGGACCGACGGCTTATCGTGCCTTCCGAAGCACGGTACCATTTCTTTTCGGATAATCAGGTGGTTCACCCTGCAATGTCCTAACCAGACCGGGAACAAATTCACAAAGTGATAAATATCAACTTTTTGAGAGTCCTACCGAGAATCGAACCCGGAACCTTTGCGTCGCAGGCAGTCGCACTACCACTGCGCCATATTGGCCGTAATTATCAATTATGCAAAGCCGACCAAGAGAGCAGACATCACAACTGAATTCTGTGTAAATTTGGTTCTTCCTGAATCCTACCTGATGAATTCCTGAAGCCCACTATCCTATTAAGGAAGATGTTCAATTCCCATACAAATTAATGCAACTGATTAGGATTGCTCCCACAGTATGTTTGGACTATGTTGAGAATGTAGATACTTGGAGAGTTAATTCCCAGCTTGCCTCGTCACATGGTCTGCAGAAAAAAAAATACCAAGACTCAATGAGTAGGTAGCTTTTGACAGTACCTAACTTTAATTATACTTTTTCTCTGCCCAGTACTATCATCGGCTGCATATAGAGAACAGCCTATCAAAGGAATACAATGTTGCAAGACAAGACTAGCCACCTAGGTACATATTTTTAATAATTTATAGGTAATAATAATTTGATGTAGGTAGGTAATAAAAAAATAATTGCTGGCTGCAAAATAACTACATAAAATGTTTATTAATTTATAATTTTCATCCAATTTGAATAAATTATGACAGGGGGAGGCCAATGTCCAGCAGTAGACTGAAGCGATTGTTAATGTAGTGCTATCTAGTAAATAAATATAAAGAGTAAATGGGTTTAGTACCTAAAATATTTTGCCCGTTGCCGTGTGATACCGGCTTAGAATAGCATCACCCCATTTCTTTCCCGTGGGAGTCGTAAGAGGCGACTTAAGGACTTGAGGGTGTGCAATTTTAGGCGATGGGCTGACAACCTGTCACTATGGCGAAACACAATTTCCCAAATGACCCTCAAATATATGTCAGACGCGGCATAAATGTCCGTTTTTGCGGCCGTTGACGCTCTGCCTACCCCGCAAGAGATAATAGGCGTGATATGTGTATGTATCTATGTAATATTTTTCCCAAATGATTCAAAAGAATTGTTTTTTCTTTTTTTTAGATTACCTATGCCCATACCCATTTGAAATTATTATTGACGATTTTGCTAACATTGTAGGGATCGTTTTTGTATTATGTGTTCTGCTGACCGTATTTTTTTCAGAAGACGTCTGCGAAAACCAATTGTAGTTGCACAAAGCTAGGTAGTAACTTGGAAGCCTACACAGTACACACTTGTCAGATCCATCTGCGCATAACTTTATTCGTATTTATTACACACTAGTGAACCGTCGAGTGGATTTACCCACTGCTACCCGTTTTCCCGTGGGAAAATTACCCTTTTCCGGTATAAATTATACATTCAAACCTTCCTCTGAAATTATTCTATCTGCTCCAAAAAAAATGCATCAAAATCATAGATTTAAAGATCTAAGCATACATAGATAGGGACAGACACGTGAAGCGACTTTTTGAGACGGTCCATACTGTAGTCTTATGCCTTTTTTTCTTTTCTTTACATACATACAAACACATATCAATTATCACACCTTGAGTCGCAGAGTATAAACGGCTGCAAAAAACGATCATTTACGCCACGTCTGACAAACGTTCGAGGATCATTCGGAAAACTGTGTATCGCTATAGTGACAGGTTGTCAGCCCATCGCCTAAAATTGCAATACTCACCCTCGAGTCCCTTAGTCGCCTCTTACGACTCCCACGGGTAAGAAATGAGGTGATGCTATTCTAAGCCGGCATCACACGGTATTATTTCTTTGCTTTCCTCTTGGTTTAAAACAACCCACTTAATATTAAATGATAATTTTTATTTTATTTATTTTATTGTGTTCGGGGAGCTAACAGCATTATTTACACAGTAGAAATCAATTTAGCAAGCATAAACATATTTTTCTTTACCAGTTTCCTCTACCCAAAGGTTGTCTGGAAGAGATCGCTTTCAGCGATAAGACCGCCTTTGCGCACTTTAGATTAAGATTTTCTGTTTTTAATTATCCTGTATTTGTGTGTAATAAAGAGTTTTTACTTTTACTTACATAAGCCAATTAGAAGCTACCACAAATAAAAGTAAAATTATCTGATTATTACACGTCTTACACTAATAATTAATAGGTAAGTATTTGATACAAAACAAGATTAAGAATGTCTTGAACCTACAATCAACAATCAAATATTACTATTCAGAAATAGAGGAGTTGCTACTCATTAGAGTTCGTATATTAACAGTGCTGTTGCAGAATATGTCAATGTTTACGTTATTATCACTTAGGTTATTAAACAGTTTAAACACTCTTGGTAGAAAGCTATTTGCTCTGTAATTGGTGCGACATAGAGGAACATGAAGCAAAGTAGTTCGTCGTAGATTTCTACTTGGTACTTGAAGAAAAATACTGCCGAGGACTGGTCTGGACAGTCAATTTTCGATTGGGCAATATTTGCTAGGAAGCAAACGTCAGATATTGTTCTACGCAGGTGTAATGGTAAAAGATGAAATTTTGAACAAAGTTTTTCGTAGTTAAATTCAGTAAAAGGAGTGAATTTATGAAGAAGAAATCGAATAAATTTTCTTTGTATTTTTTCAATGCTGTTTTTGTGGACTGCGTAGCAAGGATTCCAAATTTGTGACGCAAACTCAAGGTGACTACGAACATAGGCACAATAAATAATTTTAACAGTTTCATATTTTTAAAATCCCTAGAGATACGCCTCACAAACCCTAGAGCTCTGTACGCCTTGTCGACACAGTGCTCAACGTGTTTATCAAATTGAAGCCTGTTATCAAGGATTACACCCAAATCCTTCATTGAGCTACAGGTCTGTAGGGTCTGACTTTCCAGCGAGTACTTATAATCGATCATATTTATTTTTCTACAGAAGTTCACGACAAAACATTTGGATATATTTAAATCCAATTTATTGCTCCTGCAGTAGGTGTCGAGCCTAGTCAGGTCATCCTGGAGTAACTGTGCATCAAGTGTACTGTTTATAACCTTATAGATCTTGGCATCATCAGCGAAAAGAAGAAAATGAGAGTTATGAAAACAGGCACCAATATCATTAATAAAGACTACAAATAATAAGGGTCCAAGCAATGAGCCTTGAGGGACTCCTGAAGATATATTAACCCAAGAAGATGTAAATCCATTGAGCACTACCGCCTGCGATCTGTTATGCACGTAAGAGCAGAACCACCTGAATAAGTCTCCTCTTATTCCTAGTGTTAGAAGCTTACGCAAAAGAACATCATGATCGATCCGATCGAACGCTTTAGAGAAATCGGTGTAAATTGCGTCGACTTGATTACATTTCTCCATATTCTTTGTAATAAATTCAGTCAGAACGATTAAATTGGAAACCGTCGACCTGCCCCTTAAGAACCCGTGTTGTTGCGGGATAAAAACATGTTTGATAGCATCATAAAGCTGGTTATAAACTATACGCTCAAGAACCTTGGCTAACAGGCATAGTTTAGAGTTAGGTCGCGATTTGGTTCCTGGCGCCTTTCTTGTGGATAGGACTCACAAAAGCTGATTTCCACAATGTAGGCATGCTACCTTCTTTTAGAGATCTTTGAAATAATATGGTTACGGGAACAGAAATTTGTTTCGCACAATTAACTAAGAGAATGGCAGGTAAATTATCGGGACCGGCAGACTTACTTAAGTCAAGGTGCTTGAGGAGGTTGAAAACTTGCGACTGTGAAACTTCTATGGCATTGATATCACAAGGCGTATCAACTCTTATGTCGTTTTCCGAAGATATTAAATGCTGGCTGCTGTATTATTTTGTAGAAAAGTGGAACGAAAATATGTAGAAAATAGTTCACTTATCCCTGACCCTGTGCTGCTAGATGATGAACCATGAATCATGGTTGCTGGGTATAGACTATTGCTACGTTTACTTTTAGCGTACGCCCAAAATTGTTTTGGGTTTTTAGTAATAGCATCTTCAACCGAGCTTACATATTTAGTAAAACATAATCCTTCATTAGACCTTACACTATCACGTAGTAAATTAAATGTGTGTTCATCAGACTTATTTCTGTAATTTTTATATTTTAAAAGGAATTTAAATTTGTCTAATTCCAAGCTAAACTCCCGCAGTGGAAGCGATTTACACAGGTAAATTTCTGGTAAAATACCAGGAGTTCAACTGAAGGCAGACAATGGCCGCGTTACGCAGCGCTAAATAGCATACGCTGCACAATATAGCAGCGCATACTATGAATTAAACGTGAACCTAAATCTATTTAACTTAATTAACTAAGTTGAGTGAAATTGGCAAATGATGTGTTCTGACCTTTACATAACTCAAGTCGGTAGTAAATACCGTCTGCCGATCTGGCGTTACGTCACACGTATTAGCACTAGATTATAAGTAAGTACCTCCAAATTATATCACCCCACGAATTCCGCAATTCGTACTAAGGAGTCACAATGATATGGTACAACAAATATGACTAAAGGGAACACACCATTAACACGAAGAAACAGTTTTATACTAAAACAACTAGGTTTAACACTTACAGTCAACGTGCCGGTCCAAATGCATAAAATACCCAACGGAGAAAGGAAGTTCAGGGAATGGATCAGATGGGGATTCCGTGGGTACTTACAGGGCTGGGTGGAAAAGATATCGACACCCAGCATTCCACTACAGCCTTGGCGCGTTATTCACTTCAAACCACTCACAGCTTCTGTTCGTATTCCACTTTGATATTAGTCATTAAGCGTGACCCAACCCGAATTTGGGTCGTACAAACGCGAGCCGATATGGCCACTTGATGCCTATTCAACGCGACGCTCACGTGGAAGACGTCGAGACATCCAACAATCACTAAGCCTGGTATTCTAGTATAACCCAGGAGAACCGCAATAATACGATCTCAAATTGAATCGTCCATTACACGCGGCATCACAAAACGCGTGGCGGGAAATCCGTACAAAACACAATACGTTCTCGTCCGAACGGTTTTGAGTGACTGATAGTGCGGTGCAGAAATCACCGCTTGGCGTCTACCAGGCGGCCCGCGCGCACGCCGCCACCCTCGCCCCGCGAGCGAGAAAGGGACAACATATGCCCAGAGCGATGCGTGCGAAATCGCGGCGCATTCATAGACCGTCATTAATACCTAACTTACCCCAGCATAGCAACGCTAAATTAAACATTCACCCGCCCTAGGCCGAATCCCTTAGGCCTATTCACTACTGGGGAGACGAGATAGCGTTGCTATTGCTCGCTTAAGAACTGAATCCCCTACCTGAACTGGCGCGACTCGAGGAGTGCCATCACTACCTGGGAACAAGTTGAGAATGCGCCCTCTGCGCCATCGCAGTGGCGGCAGGTTGGCATCCTTAACCAGAACGAGATCTCCGATGCGAGGGGGTTCAGTTCTGTCCGTCCACTTAAGGCGTTGCTGCAGGAATGTGCAAATACTCAAGCGACCATCGCTTCCAAAAATTCTGAGACATTTGCTGCAGCAACTCATAACGCGTCAAACGATTGCTACTGACCTCTGTGTAGGGGTATTCTGGCAAGGCGTTAAGTGGTCGGCCAATTAAGAAATGCCCTGGTGTCAGGGCCTCCAGATCATTCGGATCTGAGCTAAGCGGACACAAAGGACGTGAATTGAGAACGGCCTCAATTTTACAAAACACGGTCGCTAGCTCCTCAAAGGTTAATATCGTTAAACCTATAACGCGCATCAAATGCGTCTTAGCGGACTTTACAACCGCTTCAAATATACCACCCCAGTGGGGGCATCCTGGTGGATTGAACACCCAGTTAATGCCCTGACGGGAGAGGCTCGTGCCGATAGCTTCCTCGTTTTCCGATAAAAACGTTATAATTTCTTTCATACATCGATCAGCGCCCTTAAAGTTGGTACCACAGTCCGACCTGATCAGCGCTGGTCGCCCTCTTCGCGACACAAATCTATCTAAAGCTGCTAAGAAAGCCTCCGTAGTGAGGTCGGCCACGAGTTCCAAGTGGACGGCCTTGGTTGCTAGGCACACAAACACGCACAAATACGCCTTGATTGACTTCGCGTTGCGAAGGCGTGATGCCTTTACCATAAAAGGCCCCGCAAAGTCCGTTCCCACACCCGCAAACGTCCAGGCTTCCGTCACCCGGTCCGGTGGGAGGTCTCCCATCTGAGGTTGCATTGTGGCTGCCTTCAACCGATAGCAAGGCAAGCACCGAAACACAATGCTCCGTACCGTACGTCGTCCAGACAAGATCCAAAACTCGCGCTGCAGAATAGCCAAAAGTGCATTGCAGCCCGCATGCGAGTTTTTCTGGTGACGATCCCTAACTATAAGTTCTACCAAAGGTCCCTTCTTTGGGAGTAACAGCGGATGCCGTGCTGAAAAGGGCAGGTTAGCGTTCCGAAGTCTACCTCCAACCCGGAGCATTCCATGCTCGTCCACGAACGGGTTGAGGCGCACTAGACCTCCCTTCAGCTTTCCACGGCCATCCCTGAGCAGCCTGACCTCTTCCTCAAAATGTTCCGCCTGGACGACCCTAACCAATAAACTTAGAGCCGCATTCCGCTCCGCAGGCGAGAGGACAGGTGCCAAGTTCCGTTCTGCTTGAGGTTTTCTACAGTTGTTCACGAACCGTTTGATCCAACCTGTCACCCCTAGAAGTTTGTCGAGGGAGCTGTATCGTTCCAGCAAGAAAGCCGCACTAGGCTTAGGTACGATCTGCCCTACGTTCACTCGCAAACCTCGATCAGGTGGCCCAAGCGGCGACCCGCACTCATTGTATGGCCATCTCTCAGGTGACTCAGTCAGCCACTGAGGTCCCCACCACAGTGAGTGACCTACCAAATCAGGGGCCCTACATCCCCGTGAGGCGCAGTCCGCTGGGTTCTGTTCTCCCGGTACGTGTCTCCATACCAACGGAGTTTCCGATCCTTTAATCTGTGACACCCGATTTGCCACGAAAACCTCAAGAGTATGTACCGACGTCTGTAACCAGCACAGAACTATCCTACTGTCGGTCCATGCGTACACCGTTTCATCCAAATTGATGGTACCGCGTAGATTACTAGCGACATAATGTAGCAAGCGCGTGAGAAGCGCTGCTCCCGCCAATTCCAACTTTGGAATGGTCCATCTTGTCCGAACCGGAGCCACCTTACTCTTGGCCATAACTAGACGCACGTCTACAGTTCCCGTTGAACTGACTGTCCGCAAATAGACAGCTGCCGCGTACCCTCGCTCCGAGGCATCACAAAACCCATGTAGGGTAGCCTTACATCCCACCGATGGGAGCAACTTGCGAGGTATGGCGATGCGTACGATCCCTGGTAAGGTGGTCACAAACTTGGTCCAATCATTCAACAGCTCTCCGGAGAGCTGGTCGTCCCAACCCAAGTTTGCTATCCACAACCTTTGCAAGAAGCACTTCGCCATGAACGTCACCGGTGCGATCCACCCGTTAGGATCGAAAGTTCTGGCGATCGTCGATAATACCGAACGCTTCGTCCAAGTCTTCTGCAAAAGGTCTGGCTCGATCTGATACGTAAAGACATCATGCGTTGGCCTATATTGCACCCCTAGGATGCTCAACGTATTTGGATTGTCCGGGTTCTCGAAAAGGTGCGGGTCCTGCTGGAACTCACCTGGCAACCCGGCCAGGAGCTCTGGACAGCTGGACAGCCATTTCCGCAACTCATAACCTCCTGATTCCATGATCGCGATCAGCTCGTCTCGTAGTAGCAGTGCTTGTTGCACGCTATCTGCACCCGTGCAGATGTCATCCACGTAGACGTCGCGATCCAGTACTGCTGCGGCCCGAGGGAATCTTACCCTTTCCTGTGCGGCCAACTCTCGCAGCGTGCGTACTGCCAAAAACGGAATTGGCTTCAGACCATACGTTACCGTGTTGAGCTCATAAGTGACCATCGGCTCGTCAGGGCTCTCACGCCACAAAATCAGCTGGTACCGACGGTCATCCGGGTGTATAATTGTTTGGCGAAACATCATTTTGACGTCTGCGACGAACGCTACTTGGTGCAACCGAAAATCTGTGAGGATGTCCACAATGTCCCGGTTCAACTTGGGACCCGCGTGCAGACACTGGTTCACAGACACACCATTCGATGTAGGAGCAGAACCGTCAAACACTACCCGTATCTTCGCCTCCGGTGACTTCAAAACAGCCAGGTGTGGTATATAGTAATGCTCGACACACCTCCAATCTATGCTGGACACCGACATGTGGCCTAACTCTAGGTACTCCCTCATGAATTCGATATACTTCTGCCGAAGTGCTGCATCTCGCTTCATCTTTCTCTCCATAGCCAGTAGTCTCCGTTCCGCGATCTGTCGCGAACTACCTAAGGAGGGGCGGTTTGGGAGAAATGGCAGCCTGGTAACAAACCTACCTGACGAACTTCGTGCAGTGTTGTACTGATAGAACAGCTCGCACTCGTCATCCTCTGGCTTCCGTCTATCCGCTGTGGGTGGCTCCTCAGACTCCCAAAACCTCTGCAGCACCTCCGACAACACACTACCATAGAGTACCGTATCGCCCTCTGGTAGGTCCTGAGGTCTCCAAACTGGGCCAAAAATAACATACCCCCCTGTGGTATCAACGGCCACTAAACCAGTTTGCTGAAGTACCCGTTTTCTGCCACACCAGAATCTCCCGAGGACGTCTGACCCGAGGAGAACGTCCACCGTACCAGGAGTATCAAATTCAGGATCAGCTAACTCTAAGCCTGTGGTTAACCCTCGTACCGTTGACGGTAACCGAACCTGAGGAAGTTTCCCTACCACTTCATCCAGCACCACTGCTGAGGCATGATAGCTGACCCCTGTACCTGTATTACCTAATGTGAACTCGAAGTTCACCTGACCCCGAACGTCAGGCACATCTACACCTCCAATACCTACAGCCCCATCCGTTGTGGGCCTTATATTTAAGCGTAGCCTACTCACCAGCTTACTAGACACAATACAACCCTGAGCCCCTGTATCTAACAAGGCTCTTACCTGTATGCTGCGGCCACCGTATCCCCATACCCAAATCATTGCCGTAGGCAACAATACCGTAATTGGCCGGGGGGCCGAAGCTGGCGTGTAGGCGGCAATTACCTAGCAGGAACCTAAGCGCGGAGTGTCCGCGTCCTGCGGGGGGGTCCCCTCTCTCCGTACACCTTCGAGTGGGTCCCACTCCTGCTGATAGGGACCTCTGGTCCTGTACGCCATGGCTGGCAGCCTATAGTAACCCTGCGGCAGGCGCGCGTACCGTGGATGCGCCTGTAGCCGCGGGTGCTCAGCCAAGGGGAGAGGCATGCGTGGGTCATGGGAACTCACCATGTTGTTCAGACCCGCCGAGTACTGCATGTACTGGCCCTGGTGTTGGCACCCGCCCGTAGCATCACGTACTTGTGATGGGTGCCCCTGACCTTGGACCTGTGACCACCTACCCTGTTCCGGCACCTGCTGCCGAGGTGGTGACTGTCTCGCGCGTGGTGAAGGGGGCATCACCTGCTGATGTCCCTGGCCTCGTCCCTGAAACCCTGGTGGAAGAGGACTCCTCCTTGGAGGGGGTGGGGAGCGTTGCTCCCGTCTTGGTAGGGCAGACTCCGTCCGCTGACCCGCGTCAGCTCTGCCTCCGTAATCTCCGCTGCGGTTCATGCATAGGAGCTGATGGTGGGCACCCTGACAGTACCTGCAGTTGGTGCTTGATGGGCACTCTCGCACCTGATGCGGCCCCATACACCTAAAGCACCAACGCCGTTGCTGCACCACACCACGACGTTTCTGCACCCGCTGTGCAGCGAACTCCTCACACGCAGTCACCTGATGCCCCGCCTCTCTGCAGTAGGCACACCTCGATTCCAAATTAGCGACATTGTATCGCCTGGGTGGCCTACTCTTACCGTCTCGCGCCTGTGCACCCGGCCGTTCCGGGCGGCGAGCGGCCGCAGACTCCGCGTGAGGCGACTCTCCAAATTAGGCATCTACCCGCCTGCACTCGGCCTCGAGGAAGGACTTGAGCTCCTCGAAGGTCGGGAGGTAATCAGATGTCTTACCTCCGTGTGACTGTTCAAAACGAGCGGCCATGTCGCTCGGCAGGCGGCGCAACAACGTGTGGACCAGGATATAATCATAGCCTGACACCGGCATCCCCTGTCTCTCAAGAGCGTTCACTGCAACGCAGACAGGGTTGAGGACCTTGGCCCTGAGGTCCGTCCCTCGTGTGATGGTCGGCACGGTGAGCCACTGTTCCAGGAGTTGGTCAATCATGAGACGTTTGTTGCTGTATCTCTCGATCAGCAAACCGCGAGCCGTCTCGTAACTTGCATCATCGACTGGTAGATGCTTTACCAGCTCATGGGGCTCACCTTGCAGCTTGGCCATCAATTGTGCCATTTTATATGCCGGCTGCAAGTCAGTGCGGTTATGAATCACACTGTCAAACAGATCCTGGAATCGGGTCCAATCCGTGTAGTCCCCGTGGAAGACCGGAATCGCCACAGCCGGCAGGGGCACTTGCACCCCCGGTCCCCGCGGACCATGGGGTGGGTCCGGCTCCCCAGCCCTACGCCTGGTGATCACAGCAGCCGCCTGCTGGATCTCCTGCCCTATCTCCAGGCACTGGGTCACATTCGCCCGGACCGTAAGTTTGACCTCCTCATCAGGCGTCCCATCAAATAACTCCTCGCATCCAGTGAGGCAATCCAACACCTCCGCGACCCGTTCGTCAATCCGTTGCGCACAAGCGATGAGTGCGTCCTCTCGGTCCCCGCGACCGACCATCGCCTGCTTAGTCGCGAACCAAATTAGGTGCGTTCTAATTTTTGCCTGAAGCTGTGTAATTGTGGGAGCCATGGTACCAACCCAAAGTAACACCGAACCTTACAATAAAAAACAATAATAGACAATCGGCCCTGATCCTACCGTTAGGATATCCGCACAGGGTAAACACAACGATAATAACAAGCAATTCACTAATTGATTGGCCCTGATCCTACCGATAGGATATTCTACACAGGGCACACTACAATCACAATAAATATATTTTTTTTATGTAGGTAGATTAAAAATCTTATACTAAAATAATCTTAAATCTAGTGGTTTTCTGAACCACGCTCTGCTACCAAAAATTGTCTAATTCCAAGCTAAACTCCCGCAGTGGAAGCGATTTACACAGGTAAATTTCTGGTAAAATACCAGGAGTTCAACTGAAGGCAGACAATGGCCGCGTTACGCAGCGCTAAATAGCATACGCTGCACAATATAGCAGCGCATACTATGAATTAAACGTGAACCTAAATCTATTTAACTTAATTAACTAAGTTGAGTGAAATTGGCAAATGATGTGTTCTGACCTTTACATAACTCAAGTCGGTAGTAAATACCGTCTGCCGATCTGGCGTTACGTCACACGTATTAGCACTAGATTATAAGTAAGTACCTCCAAATTATATCACCCCACGAATTCCGCAATTCGTACTAAGGAGTCACAATGATATGGTACAACAAATATGACTAAAGGGAACACACCATTAACACGAAGAAACAGTTTTATACTAAAACAACTAGGTTTAACACTTACAGTCAACGTGCCGGTCCAAATGCATAAAATACCCAACGGAGAAAGGAAGTTCAGGGAATGGATCAGATGGGGATTCCGTAGGTACTTACAGGGCTGGGTGGAAAAGATATCGACACCCAGCATTCCACTACAGCCTTGGCGCGTTATTCACTTCAAACCACTCACAGCTTCTGTTCGTATTCCACTTTGATATTAGTCATTACGCGTGACCCAACCCGAATTTGGGTCGTACAAACGCGAGCCGATATTGCCACTTGATGCCTATTCAACGCGACGCTCACGTGGAAGACGTCGAGACATCCAACAATCACTAAGCCTGGTATTCTAGTATAACCCAGGAGAACCGCAATAATACGATCTCAAATTGAATCGTCCATTACACGCGGCATCACAAAACGCGTGGCGGGAAATCCGTACAAAACACAATACGTTCTCGTCCGAACGGTTTTGAGTGACTGATAGTGCGGTGCAGAAATCACCGCTTGGCGTCTACCAGGCGGCCCGCGCGCACGCCGCCACCCTCGCCCCGCGAGCGAGAAAGGGACAACATATGCCCAGAGCGATGCGTGCGAAATCGCGGCGCATTCATAGACCGTCATTAATACCTAACTTACCCCAGCATAGCAACGCTAAATTAAACAAAATTTTTCTCTTATTATCTTAATAAGATATGGACTATACCATGGTGGATACGAGCGCTTCCTTGTGAGGTATGTCGGTATAAATCTATCGCGAAGCTCATATGTTATTTTATAGAACATATCAACTGCTTCATCTACCGATCCCTGAGATAGTAGGGATGACCATTCAACCTCAGAAAGATGACTACAAATTTTATCGTAGTCTCCCTTGCGGTATGAATATATAGTACGTTTTGGAGTTACCAGCGGATCCAAACTCACAAAGCAAGGTCTCACCAATAGTGTTTTATGATGGTAATATTCTCAATATTACAATTAATGGTTCATCATGTCCCACACGAAAAAAAAGAGTATTGCATTAAAAGTCACACAATACATAAAAAAGAAGTGAGAATATAATTAATCTTTGTCGCCTGAGCACATCTGTGAGCCTCTTCATAACTGTCACGTAATACAGAAATGGAAAGTTTATTCACCTTCTTTTTAGGCAAATCTGCGACTTTGACAGTGGCGCCATTTCACAAAATAAATCTCTTTATACAAAATAAATTATCAGAAAATTATCCGTTGCCCAAGTTTTAGTAGTAAAATTAGAACCTACAAACTCAATGAAATATTATCTGTAATTAAAGTTATAGGAATTAATACCAAAAGCGAATATTTCATTGTGTTTTCAGGTTCTTGTCGTAACTTGGGTAACGGGCACTCTTTGTATAAAAGAGAAAACTTTTTTGTGTAGTGGCGCCACTGTCGAGGTCGTTCACGGCTACACTCGCCTTAAGGGATCTAACTTTTAATGGATTTAGAAAGTAGCAACTAATTTAATGATTTTCTTCGGCTTTGAAAAGTGCTTTTGTTCGAATTGAACAATTTTGTATTTTATACTACTAGAATCACCTTTTGAGAAAATGAACCTGCCTAAAGCCCCGAATCAACCTACAAGTACTTACCTACTGGTTTACTATTATGATTATAAAGGAAAACAGAATACATATTATCATTAAATGGATAACTGGAGGTAATCCTGCTGGTCTAACATGCAACCCGGAACGGGGTCTCCGTCAGGCGCGTGTGACAGAGATCTACCGCGCGGCAGACTCCTGCAGCCGACCTGGCTCCGCACGTATCGACTAGTCGTTCCTGCGGATTCAGCCAGGAAGGCCGAGAGGGTGGCGCAGGTCCTGGGCAGCCCTGCGTTTTCCATAATTGCGTCCCAGGCAACGCAGTGTTTTTTCAGACACTGATTAAATCGTCTGTCACAGACGTATGAGGCCAATGATGAACATGCATGCCGCGATAAAATGTTATCATCACATTTTCTGTGGCTCACTTCACTGCGATTAATTTCTGTCCTTTATTTCTACTGAAGTTCTGCGCGCATGAGACGACAAAATATGTCGTGGAACGTATGTTAGCCGGGCTGGTCGAAGTCAAGTCACTTTTTGGTAACGTATCGTGTACAAACTGATATTGAAACAGTATTAGTGTATGGGGTCTGCACGCCCCATTAAGTGTGGAATGAAATTAAAGCCCGGTTCATGCAGGAACAGCTATATTCACTAATTATAATATATTACTATCACATGCAATGCAACACCCAAACAAGAACAAAACACAAGCGGGCTTCCCGCAATAACATAGACAACAGTCAATACATAGATTACATAGAGTTATGTTCTAACTACTTCATGCAGGTTCAAATACACGAGCACGTTCAGGCAAGTGGCAAACGCCACATCACCCCCCCACGGAGTATAAAAGGTACTACAGATCAAGAATATCCCTGAATCTGACGGTGCGTCCTGAACGCGTAGTAACGGGAGGTATAACTGGTGCTGGAGATGCAATTACTGGAGCGGGATGTTGACCACCGACAGGTGTAGAAGATAAAAGCGCCTTCTGCGGAACAAGAGGAGTAGCAGTCGATAAGTGCGTAGTGGATCCATCAGAGTGCCTACTTAGACTAAACTCTGCTTCTAAATGGGCCGGCTTGACGCGATCAATGCTTACCTCGTACTTTTTACCAGCCACGTCAAGTGATATAGTTTTAGGAGATCTTGCCAAGATTTTATATGGTCCAGTGTAAGGCGGTTGCAGCGAACGGCGGGTGGTGTCGTCTCGCAAGAAAGCATGCGTAGCTGATGCCAGATCCTTAAAGATGAATGTCGAGGGCCGCGCGTGACGTGAGACAGGAGACGGACGCAGCGTAGCCATCTTCGCTTTGAGTTGGACTACAAAGTCGCTGGAGCACTTGTCTTGTCCTTGGTTAGCCGATCCCAGTAAAAACTCGCCGGGTAATCTTAGAGGCTCGCCGTACACTAACTCTGCAGAAGAGCATCCGATGTCCTCCTTCAAAGCCGTGCGAATACCAAGAAGTGCGAGTGGTAACGCTCTGTACCACGTATCACCATGACACATGAGAGCCGCCTTTAATTGCCGGTGGAAACGTTCAACAATTCCATTCGCTTGCGGATGGTAACTCGTTGTTCTAATGCGTTGCGTGGCACATACATCCATAAGGCCCTGAAAGAGTGTGGACTCAAACTGACGGCCTTGATCTGTGGTTACAATGTTAGGAACCCCAAAACGGGAAATCCAACCAACTACAAAAGTGTCAGCCGTTTCCTCAGCTGTGATTGTAGTCATAGGCCAGGCTTCAGGCCAACGAGAAAACCTGTCAATTGCTGTCAAACAGTATGCGAATCCATTCGATAAAGGAAGCGGTCCGATGATATCTATATGGACGTGACGAAATCGTCCAGATGGTTTTGGGAAATCTCCCAATGGCGAAGAGATATGGCGAGTGACTTTGCTACGCTGACAAGCTAAGCAACAACGGGCCCACTGACTGCAATCTTTTTTTACCCCAGGCCAAACATAGCGATCAGCCACCAGACGAGCACTTGCGCGCGCTCCAGGATGGCTCAGATCATGCAATTTTTTGAAAACAGATTGACGAAATGAGGGTGGAAGGTAAGGACGTGGCTTGCCTGTGGAAAAATCACAGAGAACACTTGTGTCCGCTCCTGCAAATACGAAAGGTTGAATTTGAAGACTAGAATGAGACCTCAGCGTTTGAAGCTCGTTATCGGCTTCTTGGGCTCGCGAAAGCTCACTGAGATCCTCCTGCAACAAAATTGATTCCACTCGAGACATCGTATCTGCCACTACGTTGTCTACCCCCTTTATATGTTGGATATCGGTAGTGAATTGGCTAATAAAGGAAAGCTGATTTAACTGTGGAGGCGGCAGCTTGTCCCGCCGCTGTACAAAAGCGTACAGCAAGGGTTTATGATCAGTGAATATGGTCGTATGCTGGACTTCCAAAAAGTGGCGAAAGTGTTGTACGCCTTCGTACACTGCAAGAAGTTCGCGGTAGTAGGCTGGCAGAACAGCTTGTTTAGCGGTTAGTTTTTTACTAAAAAACGCTAGAGGCTGCCAATGGCCATCAATTAGCTGTTGAAGCAAGCACCTATGTGCGAACAGGATGCGTCAGTGAATAAGCCAAGACGAACTGTACCTACAGGGTGAGCCAGGATGGTAGCTGAACACAAACTGCTTTTGCAAGCTTCAAACTTTTCAAGCAACTCGGCCGTCCATTCAAATGGTTTAGCACCTTTACCGTTTATTGCTGTAAGTGCGTCTATAAGCGAGGCCTGATGACGTGCAGCATCTGGTAAAAATCGGCGGTAATAATTTAACATACCTAAAAAGCGTCGCATACCTTGCACCGTCTTAGGAGGGGGAAAGTCCTGCAAAGCTTTGATACGTTCGGACGGTGGTTGAGTACCTCTTGCGCTAATGCGGTATCCCAGAAAGGTAACTTCTTTTACCCCGAATTCGCATTTCGCAGTGTTTATGACAACTCCATATTGACGCAACCTTTCGAATAAAAGCCTCAGATGCTGCAAGTGCTCGCCTGGTGTCTTGGAGAACACCAGAATGTCATCGATGTACGCCCAGCAGAAATCGAGACCTCGTACAACTTCGTCTACAAAACGTTGAAACGTTTGCCCGGCGTTGCGTAAACCAAACGTCATGAAGGGAAATTCAAAGAGCCCGAAAGGCGTCGTAATAGCGGTTTTGCAGATGTCATCGGAATGAACAGGAATCTGCTGGTACGCTTTAACTAAATCAATTGTACTAAAAATACTCGATCCAGCCAAGTTGTGACTGAAGTCTCCTATATGCCTAACTGGGTATCTATCTGGAATAGTCCGGGCATTTAAGGCACGGTAGTCACCACATGGTCTCCATGTAGCATCCTTCTTAAGAGTCATATCGACGTTGATATACTAATACCTCCTAACTGACAGTTTGGACCAAAACTCGTTTTTAATACCATTCGATGTAGAATCCAATTTTGCATCGGCCTGCGAGAACTCCTAAGTGATTTTGTGAAAATTGGCGCCACAATTCTACCGTGCGAATACCTCCTAAAATCACATTTGCAGCATGGCCGGAAATAATGCTGCTAATATATCCTAACTTGCAAAACAAAAATCTCCTAAGTTACATTTGCTTCAATTTTGCTACCAATATCTCCTATCTACCATCAAACGCGACCTTATAGCCATTGATGAAAGAGTTCCTCAGGGGTCTGTTCTGTCTGCAACCCTTTTCTTGCTGCTCATCAATGACCTCATTCGGCATGGTATTGTTGGAAACGCAGATGATAGTACCGTTTCAGAGAGATACTTGACAGGTGCAAAAACCAGCGGGGATTAAATACGTTCGTTAAGAATGGTTATGGTAGAGCGAACAGATCTGACCTTAATTGTTGTCTCCCAATAGGGTGACAACAATCTGGTCTCATTCAATGCCACCAAAACACAAGCGTGTCTTTTTCACTGCAAAAAGGAGTCCTGGACACCTACTTTTCGGGGTACATCTGTCCCTATCACTGACAGGCTTTAGCTTCTAGGCATGGAGTTGACATCAAATCTAAACTTCGGCGCGATCATCGAGTACAAGGCTCAAATGGCGGCTAAGAAGCTGAGCATCCTGAATAGAGTGAAGCTATACTTTACGCCTGGACATTCTAACTCTTTACAAAGCACAAGTCCGATCCTACATGGAGTATTGCAGTCACCTTTGGGATGGCTCAGCCAAATATTACCAACTTCCCGCTCTTGACTCGGTGGAACCCAGGGCCAAGAGGCTCATTGGCGACAAAAGACTGATAGACACCAAGCTACATAGCCTGGCACATCGCCGCAAGGTTGCCTGCTTGTCGGTTTTTTACAGATTGTACTTCGGAGAGTGTGCTCAAGAGCTTCACGACCTTGTTCCACCAGCTCCCTTCTACCATCGGATATCCTCCATCTTAGACTCTGTCTCTGTCCTATGACCTAGACTAGAGTCAAGAGCAAACACTTTATTAATAATAAAAAAAATATTTTTCATTCGCTAAGTATAAATAATGCTCCTGAAAGGAACCGTAAGTAACTTTACTACTTTTATGATGTTTTATTAAATTGTTTTTGACTATAGGCATAATAGTAATGTCTATTGTGTTGATTTAAGGTGCAAGACAATATTAGTAATACTTACTTTATATCCTTTCTATATTATTAATACCTACCTTATTCTCATGAATTACAGGCAGAAGACAGTCAATGGAAAAACGACAAGATAGCCTTGGTACGAGAACAGATCGACCAGGAACATTCAAGCGTTAGCTTAGTTAGAAAAATTCACTGATACGTAAGAAGAATAAAACATCTGTATCTGCGGCGGTTCAAGGTCCAGCAACCTTAGCAAATGTTTTAAGTCATATCGTTAAAAAACCTCCACCTGTTGTTAAAATTTCTCACAATGAACAAGTCATTTTGAAATGAATGCCTTTATCGCCCGCCTATTTTGACTCCTCAAAAATCTTTATCGTTATCTGATTTAACAGACGATATGGAAGCGGAATTTGCTGTCCACCGAAAATGTAAATCAGAATTGATATTATATGAGAATGTTGATATAAATGAGCATGAGTATGCTTGGTATTCCGGCAATGAAGAGATCAAAGAACTTGCTGGCAAGTGTCAACAGTATCCAACAGAACTTAATAATTGAAAAACATTGAGACAGACTTACACTATACAGCCCCTAGTAAAATCTGTTTCCATGTGTGATCTGACGCAGGATACTTAAGTCCAATTCAATTCTGGTTGTTTAACAAATAACTTTAATGTTTAAAAATTTCGTCTGTTTTTAAGTCGGTTATAAATATACTATCTACCTCTAGTTGTCTATTTATTGGTGACCCATCATGAGTATCATAATCGACCTAACTTTATCCAGTTTTATACTTTGAGGTCAGTAAGTTTTTTGGGCTCATGATTAATAAATATTTCTATAATTGAATTGATGTTTGTTTTCATAAAACCTTCTAAATTCATTAATATGAATTTAAAGTGGACACCGATAAAACGAATAACTCCTATCTAACACTAACTTGGAAACGGATTGTCTTAAGTTAAAATCAATGTCAGGACCAAATTTGTCTTATATTTTAAATAAATATTGCAGTGCTTTACTTTTTCATAAAAATAAAAAGTAAATAAAAAACGTTTTTTTCGCCTCCTGTAAAATTTGGTTTTTGCTAGTTAGGAGGTATTAGTATATCATCGTCGATATGTAGAGGCGAAGACCATGGGCTCATAGAGGGTCGGCAGGTGCCGCACTGAACCATCTCAGTAAATACCTTTTGCGCTGCACGAAGTTTTTCCGGAGCTAAACGGCGAGGTCTTGAAACGACGGGATGCCCTTCAGTAGTTTTTATATAGTGGAGTGTGTCATGTTTAATATCACGCTGAAATCCTGGGGGTTTAGTGATATCGGCAAATTCCGTCAGAAGTTCAGAGTAAGGAGAAACTGCAATATTTACTACCTTTACGCTTGCTTGACTAGGATTTACAACAGAACACCCTGCAGTCAACCCAGTAGTAGCGTCTAACAGATGCTTCTCTGTACAGTCTGGGAGCAAGTGATAGTGAGCGAGGAAATCAGACCCAATTATCGGAGTGTCTACATCCGCCACCAGAAAGTTCCAACGAAAATCCCGACGTAAGCCTATATCCAATTTTAATGAAATAGAGCCATACGTGTTAATTCTAGTACCATTAGCAGCGCTCACTTGGTATGTAGAATTTGGTTGAGAACCTGGAACAAAAGATTTTGGGAAACAACATAAGTCTGATCCTGTGTCTATAAGAAAACGGTATTTGGAATTGGAATCTCTAATAAAAAGGCGACGACTAACAGGAAGGTTTCGGCAATCAGATGTCGTCCCTACTGACTGCCTGGGGGTTTTCCCGTATCCTGATTCCAACTGCAAGGCTGATTACAACCTCTTGCTCTAGTTCCAAACTGAGCGTGATACCAACATAGTGTCTGCTTACCTTGTGGTTGAAAACGAGACCGGGATCTGCTACGAGAGCGTCTCACACGGAAGTCCATGTTGGTTTTGACAGTAGAAGCCAAACTAGCCACGGACAGGCTCAGCTCTTCAACTTGCCTTCTCAAAGAATCATACTCTGCAGAAGGGCCAGCATGGCACCCGGCGGTAGCTGCACATGGTTGGGAAGAGACAGCCCGTATGCCTTGAGAAATGTTGGCCACCTCATACAGCTGATCGGCTAATTCTGCTCGTTCATCAAGAGAAGTTTTGCTTGAACCAAGAATAATACCTTGAATGTGACTCCCAAGCCGGCTCATCCAAATTGTCTGCAATAATGGTTCTGGAACGCCACCATCAGCTAATGACTTCAGATGGCGCAGAAATGCAGAAGGCTTTCTGTCACCAATATCTTCTTTTTCAAGTAAGCGCCTTATCTTCTCCCCACGGGATTCAGAAAAACGGCTGATAAGAGCATCCTTAAGCTTGGTATACGGATCGACCGCCGGAGGTTTGATGATAATATCTTCTGCTTCCGCAGCGCTCCTATTATCCAACTGGGAAATAGCATAATAAAACTTGGTTGTTTCCTGTGTTATCTGATTAATATGAAACTGAGCTTCTAAGCTCGCAAACCACAGGGCCGGGCGGTCTGGCCAGAAAGGAGGCACTTTGATGGACACCTTTGCTACTTGCTTACCTCCTGCATTATCGCTACTATCTTCTGTGACCTTTTTGGTACCATTCTCATGGTCACGCTCCGACATTGTTAATAAACTTTATTTCAAAGGATAAACTTTATCTAACAGTACAAAAGGGCTTTTCAAAATTATGAGTGGGGGGGTAATGTCATCAACTTTCAATTCAGAATAAGGACAATTAAAGTATTGCAATTAATTAGAAAACACCACCACACAAGATACACAAGAAATTAATTAAAATTGTAAGATTAGTTAGACAAATCAAAGCTTTGTTAGTTGTAGCATTATTAGACAGCCATGCTTAGATTACATGCAATAAACCTTAAAAACAAAACTACTCCTTATATGTTGACACTGAACCATAGCAAAAGGCGTATTTTTGAAATAATTTCACTTAAAGTTAGAAAATGTTCAATTCAAGGTTTTCTTGTATGAATGAATTTCAACCATACTTGCGTGCTGAAGAAACCGCGCTATCACAGCTGTCAAAGGTCAGTCACCCTGACAGATGATACTCGAAGATGGACGGCGCGTTGGGCTGTAGTAGTACCAGTCATATCCGATGAGTGAGGCGGCGCCACCGTCAATGCGAACGAACCACGCACGAAAATAAAATGGCGATACTGAACTTGATTTGACATAAAACGAATGTTTTCTTGTTGCAACAAAAATAAGTTCTAAGATCGTGATGCACTGAGTAATGATTGCAATGCACTAGAGTCACTCACTGATCGATCACACATAACAGCTGTTTCCAAACAGACAAACTAGGCTTGGCATCCACATCTAGGAACACAAACAATGCTTGAAACTTCCACTGCGCCGCGACGATTCTCGCCGTCTAATATTCGCTGTGGAAAAACTTGCGTCGCTCCGCTGCTGCTGCTGCAGTCTCTTGGATACTGTGGCCGGAATGGAAAAGCGGCCAATACGCAGCAGTGCAGGTAGCGCGTAAGAACTCGCGCCTCTTGCGCAACTTCGGGGTCACCACTATGGGGTCTGCACGCCCCATTAAGTGTGGAATGAAATTAAAGCCCGGTTCATGCAGGAACAGCTATATTCACTAATTATAATATATTACTATCACATGCAATGCAACACCCAAACAAGAACAAAACACAAGCGGGCTTCCCGCAATAACATAGACAACAGTCAATACATAGATTACATAGAGTTATGTTCTAACTACTTCATGCAGGTTCAAATACACGAGCACGTTCAGGCAAGTGGCAAACGCCACAAGTGTATGAAACTTATTACTTATTTATCCCAAAATCACAACACCTAGGGCAAAATTAAATGTCCATTGTAGAGACTTGTTAGCCAAACTACATTGTACAAAGGATGACAGCAAGCGTATATTTTAAATTTATAATTTGAAAGTGCTTACTTTAATGTGATGACTAGCTTTTTACTTTATTCGTTTGGGTATTAAAGACGTGCAGTTAATTTATTGTATGTATGTAATGTATTTCTTCTTCTTCTTTTAATTTATGGCTTTTGCAGACAAGCGATTCAGCCAGTGTCACGTGGAATGAGCTAATCACGTCATAGAGAAAATTTTAAAGCCAAAGGGGAAAAAACATACGTAGGTCCTGAAACAAATACAGACATCACATGAACAACACAAAACAAACACAATATAATTCGACAATTAGTTATAATAAGTAAGTAAATTACTAAATACATTAGTAATACTACAACTTTATATTATTACAGTTAATAAATTTGGCCAATATTATAAATAAACTTTTTGAGGGTATAGTAAGAAGATAATTCAAATTTATCGGAAGTGCAACATCTTTGCATTTGGACAGCAACGTATATAGCGGTGGACATTTGTTGTTAAGGGGACAGTTAAAAATAATATGATCTGCCGTACCTTCATCTTCTCCACAATCACAAATGGGACTATCTCTTAAGCGAAATTTATAAAGTCTAGCTGGTGAGCAGACATGACCCAGTCTCAATCTAATCAGAACGCTCGTAACTCTTTTACAAAATCTTCGAAATTCAGCACCGAAGAACCAAGGCCGATTTGTCAAAGAAGGTTGAATTGCAGAATAGAAGTATGTGGATGATGACCACTTACTTTTCCAATCAGAATCAAGGTATTTAATAGGGAGTGCAATCAGGTCGTGAGAGAAGTTTTGATAGAATTTAGAGTCACCATTTTCAACTGCCTCCTTAGCTAGTCTATCGGCTCTCTCGTTACCTGAAATACCAACATGACTTGGGATCCATATAAGTTTGACATTTATGTTTGTTTTGTAACACAGATGAAGCAACTCTTTTATTTTACAGATTAAAATATTGCGAGAACAGTTTTTAAAAGGATTTTGGGAAACAGAAACAAGGACACTTAAAGCGTCTGAAAAGATTATTAGATTCTGTATAAAATGGTTAGCAACAAACATCAAAGCACTGATTAAGGCGACACACTCTCCGGAAAAAACGGAACATTCAGAAGGTAATTTATGTTGACTAACATGATCCAAAGAAGGACAAACAAAGGCACAGCCAACACAACTATCCTCATTTAGCTTAGAGGCATCGGTAAACAAATGCACCCCATTAGGCCACCTAGAGTAAGTAATATCTAAGAATTTTTCATTAGCATGAATAGTGTTTTTATCAATACCAATAGATAACAATACATCTGGTTTAAAAATAATAGCATCGTAACTTGTATTATAAATTGGTAGCTTGTCAGATTGGAAAAGGGGAGCCCTAAGGTCCTTGAGTCGATTTACACTAATAACAACGGGAGGCGGAGACTTATGACGCCAATAGGGACTTGAGCTACTAGATCACTCAGAAGATTCAATTTAGTCATTAGAGGGTGATTATTAAGATGTGCTGTACGGAAAATATAACGATCAGCAAGGAATTGTCTTCGCAGAAACAAAGGTGGCTCCGAACATTCCACTTGCATACCGGCAATAGGTGAAGATTTCATAGCTCCAGTTACAATTCGTAATGCTTTACTTTGGATTTTATCTAGCTTACTAAGAGAAGTTTTATTGCAGGGGTCCAAAATAAATGTAGCAAAATCAAGATTGCTTCTTACCAAGGCGTTGTACAGCAATTTTTGTGAATAAGGGTGAGCGCCCCACCAGGACCCAGAGAGTGCCCGTAATATATTTAACATTTTTTCACATTTATTAACAATATGCTCCAAGTGAAATATTCCGGTAAGACGAGAATCTAAAACCAGACCTAAAAATTTTGTTTTCTCTTTAATAGGAATAGGTTGACCTTCAAATTGGACTGTGATCTGAGGAATAGCACGAGATCTACTGAATACTACTACTGAGCTTTTAGATGGCGACAAGATTAGACCATGATTGTTTAACCACATGCCTAGGTTGGCTAGCCCTTCGTTTAAATTTGAGGTAGCTTCAAGTATGTCTTTGTGATCCGCATAGATACAAATGTCATCTGCATATTGAAGTAGGTTGCAACTGTCATTGATAACAGACGCCATATCATGGGTATAGATGTTAAATAATAAAAGGCTGAGGACTGACCCTTGCGGCAGACCCTTCCAAACGAGACGAGAAGAAACTACTTGACCATCTAACCGAAGATTGATTTTGCGAGAAACCAACAGGTTACAGATGAAATGAACTAAGTTCTTCGGAATGCCCATAAGAAATAGTTTGTTCCTGAGGACAGGTAGAAGAACACTATCATAAGCAGAAGAGACATCAACAAATGCAGCAACAACAGAATGTTTTCTAGAAAAAGCTAAACGAAGGTCAGTATATAAAACACAGTGGCTGTCAGTAGTACCTACCTACCTACCTACCCTACCCTTTCTAAAGCCCATTTGGCTTTGAGGCAATAATTTATTATGTTCCACGAACCAATCCAACCTGTTCTTAATCAAATGTTCCATTATTTTACACAGAGCAGAGGACAACGCAATGGGCCTATAGGAGGTAGCTAAAGATGGATCTTTACCAGGTTTCAAAAGAGGAATAACTAAATGTTCTTTCCAAGACTCAGGACACTGACAAGAAGAAAAGATGGCATTTAATATTGATAAAAAGTACTGTTCGGTACTATTACTAGCATGACGGATAAAGGAATAAGAGACCCCGTCTGAACCCGGAGCTGTGTCAGGTAAATTTTGTATAACAGTGTTAATTTCTGGAAATGTAAAGGGGCGCGACAAAGGATTAAGTGAATCAGT
Source organism: Tuta absoluta (assembly GCA_027580185.1). Taxonomy (NCBI): domain Eukaryota; kingdom Metazoa; phylum Arthropoda; class Insecta; order Lepidoptera; family Gelechiidae; genus Tuta; species Tuta absoluta. The sequence goes on from JAQAHW010000004.1 coordinate 7,716,593, forward strand.
TTCTAAAAACACCATGGGAAACTCATTAGGTAGAGGAGCATATGGAGGGGCCAATTTATTAAGAAATTCATTACACCATTCTGTGTCATTAGAAGTGGGAGCAGGCGTATCAAGCATACCCGTTCTATACCTCCTTATGTTACGCCAAACCACAGTAGGATGAGTAGTAGGAGAGACGGACTTACAGAAACTAAGCCACCCATCAAGTTTTTTTTGGGATAATAATCTTTTACTTTTAGCTTGGACTCTACGGAAATACATAAAATTAACCTCTGATGATAGATCGCTAAGGTATAATAATTCAGAATTATTTCTTTCCTTTACAGCTCGAGTACATTCGACATCCCACCATGGTGGTGAAGGGATCCTAGGAGATATTTTTTTAAAGGAATTGATTCTGAAGCCGCAAGTAACATATTGTTAACAAACTGATCATAACACTGTAAACAGTTATCTACAGAAACAGATGGCAAATAGATAATTTTTCTCTCTAATATACTAGAATATTCATCCCAATCTGCTTTATTCAGACAATATTTTTGAAGAGGATTGAAAGAAGTAGAAACTGTACAAGGAGTATTGTGAAATTTTAAAGTGATAGGAGCATGATCACTGCCATAAGTAATTGGTGAAACATCCCAACAAATGGAAGAAGCTAGAGAAGAAGAACAAATAGAAAGGTCAACTGCAGAAGAGTTCTGGCCAGGAGCCGTCCTATAAGTAGGGCGGCCGTCATTTAGAATGCAAAGATTTAACTCGTCTAAAATGTCAGCAAGGTGCATACCATAGGAGGTAGTGTGACTATCCCAAATCCTATGGTGACAATTGAGATCACCAACAATCACCACAGGAGAAGGGAGATGACTTAAAAGAAGAGAAAAATTATCAAGTATTGAAATAGAAGGATGAGGTATATAAACACTTAAAATAGAAAAGGAAGAAGTTTTTGCTGCTACAGCGTATATACCTTCATATGAAGGTAAACTGAGTGAAGAATATTTAGTATTTTTGTTAATCAACAAGGCAGCACCGTCCCATCCGTCGTCACGGTCATGACGGAGACACACAAAGCCGGGGACTGTAAAACGAGTTCCCGGCTTCAGCCATGTCTCCGCCACAGCCACTAAAGACGGTTTATGCTTGTTAATCAAGTATATTAAATCACCCTTCTTACGACGAATGCTTCTGGCGTTCCATTGAAGGATTACAGCCATTATTAGGAATCACAAAATAGGAAATTAAATCAGTTAAATTGGCAGCGTCAACCGGTGAGAGAGAGTTTGGATTGTTAGATAAGATTTTAGATAAAAACGTAATAAGTAAAGTAATAACAGATGAAATAGAAGACTGTTCCAAAGAATCAGATTGGGGAGGATAGCCACAACCATTTCGAAGTGGAGGGGCTGTGAAGTCATTGATAATATCTTGATGTGCTCTTTGATCATATCCAGGTTGAAGTGGAGATCTAGTTTTTCTTGGTGTAACAACAGTTTTTCTGTAGGACATATTATTATGTGGGGTTTGAGAGTTTAATTGGTTATTATCAAATTGAATATTTGTTTCCTGTGAAAATAAAGGAGCAGACTGTTGAAGAGGTTGGACAATAGATTTAACAGCAGAACTATACATCTTTCTAGCCGGAGCAAACATTTTGGCAGCTTCTTGAAATGAAATACCTTCCTTTCCCATAGTCGATTTGATATTTACTTGTCTAATATACTCTGGACATTCTTTATGAGTAGCAAAGTGGGCTGCTGAACAAAACACACACTTGGACTTATCAAATTGAATTACGCAAGTGTCTCCTATGTGTTCCTCCGCGCATTTGAAACAACGTGCCCTGGAGCGGCATTGAGCCATAGTATGTCCATATCTGCAGCATTTATAACACTGGATTACAGGGAATTTGTACTGATCGACTGGTAGCGAATTATGCATAAAGTATACCCGCTCTGGAGTTTTTTGTCTATCAAAGGTCAACACAACTGTTTCCGAGTCTAGTCGGGAAACAGTCTTGGTGGCCTCATCCATCTTCCGGTACTTAAGTCTCCTAGCTCTAATTATTTTGCCACTATAACCATAAGGCAAAGTGATATTTTCGATGATGTCCTCTTCTGTAAATTCAATAGGGAGACCCTTGACAACACCTAAGCGTGTCACATTATATGATGGGATAAAGCATCTGTATTTGCTTTTGCCCAAAGTATCGTTTTTCAAAAATTCATTCGCTCCAAATGGATTTTCAAATTCAATTGAGAGACGATTACGCCCTATTTTTTTAATTCCACCCATTTTGATGTTTTTAATTTTCAGTGAAAATATCAATTTTCCAAACATAATAGGGTGCACTTGTTGATCTGATTCACCTTCTTTGACAACATGGACAATAAAGGGACCGGTGTCACTTTCCTTGTAAAACTGACGCGTGGAATTTTGATGGTTCTGGTTAGACTGACTTTGGGTATTATTACTTTGAGGTGATTGTGAACTATCAGAAACCTGGGTAGGTTGAGATACACGGGGGTGTTGTATATTTTGAGAGGACTGCTCCTGAATTGCAATAACTGCTACTTTCTTATTTGAACTGACTAAACCAGCATCTATTTCTTTATTCGATCTTTTCCTATTATTCTCAACTGTATAATCCATGGGTTCCTGGTGTATGAGCGCTTGGAATTGCAAATTGGAAGATTCTTGACTTTGAGTTCCTAAGTAATACAGATTGTTGAAAGTATTATCTGATGGAGGAGATCCGGGTCGGATTTCGTCATTAATTGGGGATAATGGACTCACAAAAACCTCCGGATCAGGGGGATCCGGAGGTTTCGGAGGCGTGGGGTCCATTTTAGGTTATGTTATTGTTTTGTTAATGAAATATACAAATAGCAGACAATTTATAACAAAAACTTACCACCACCACCTAAACAATTACAATATACGTATATTTTAATATCACAAATGTTTTATTTTCGACAAAAAACCTGAAATATTTACAAATGAAAACAACAACGTGATTCACTCATAAACACAAACGGCCGAATCCGTAATGTATTTAACGCTGCCACAGAGCGTGATATATTCATATTTCATACGTATAAATACAACATTTCATCGCAGAATTAGGATCAATAAATCAGAACCAGATGGCAACTCTTCATTCGTATCAAACAGCCATTATGTTACATCAATTACACCAATATTATAAAAAAAAAACAAAAAACGAGACGACCTAAGTCAAACTGGGGTCGAACAGAATCTCATCTGATCATAAATCTTGTTTATTATACTAGTGGATTGAAATATTCACTACCAAGATTTGAAATTCAATAAGTTTGAGATATTGGAGTCATAATTTTCTAGAAATTGTATTAAAATGTGATAAATTATTTTACTATTTGCCATAATTTTTGTATTATACTATCAACTTAACACTCCGTAAATTTTTGAAACTTGTATTTATTTTCATACGGATGTTTGCACAGTGGGATAGTATGGGTTTTTATGAAGCAACCGCGTCCACAAAAATATGAAAGAGTTAACCGACACAATATCTGCGTTTCGATCATCTCCTTCAACATTTTCCGCTAAAGTGAAAAAGAAGCGTACCTACTACAATAAGTCGGAAGAAAGCATCGGAAAAATCTTTTGCCATCAAAAAGCCGTTAAAGTGAATGTTTTTCGAAACTTTGATCGCTCATCTCTTCTGGGATTACTTAATGATGCAAATTTATTCATTAAAACAATATCAAAAAAGTTAACATCATCGGCCAATGTTAAAACCCCTAATTACCTAAATGAACACGTTTTTAGTATGTTTATGTGAAATGATGAAAATGAAATCAAACTCTTATCTACAAATAAAAATATCGGATAAATAGCCTCCGGGGCGGGTGTTACATAATCATACCCAAGGGAAGCGTTAGAGCTTGATTTAATATACCTACTGGTGATAATGCGAGCTTCGTAATTATTGCCTAATTTAAATATGACATAGGAATACGAGCAATACCTACAGTTATATACATTAGGGTTAAGGACGGACTCAACGTAGTAAGTCACAAGCTTAGTAAATAAAACCAGTCGGTGTATGTGGTCGGGCCGTTGGTGTACAACCGTATCCCTTCCACCATAAAATACGGGGTGTAAGGGATAGCCCTCCGAATACTGACATGGCCCCCATGCACTCCATCAGTATTTTCAACAACATTCCGCTATTAAAATTTGTTAGGAAACGCCAAAAAAATTTACTCCCATGCAAAATCACGATCAGCTGAGTGCAATTACTATGGGAAGTCAAACAAAAATGACGTTTTCTGAAATATTTTTTCATGGGAGATTGTTCAGTTTCATGGTCTTAATGCATCCTATGAGGGCTGTCCCTTACACCCTGTATACAGTTTCCACCGCGGTCCTTAAGATTAAACTAAAGGGTGCTTGAGCAGCTCATTTTCAAAGTGAGTGGATTTAAGGCTTTGCCCATAGAATAGGCGTGGTGATAAATATTGAATTATTAACTTATTTTATACATACATATATCACGCCTATAATCCCTTTCGGGGTAGGCAGAACGTAATTTTTATTTTATTTTATTATTGATGAATAATGGCCTACTAGTAGTTGATGAATTGTTATTTAATAAAAGATGTTTGTATATTTTATACACTGCAAATGACTCGTAACTTTTTGTAAACAATAAATGATTTTATTGTTTCATATTGTATGGTGTTTTAAGAAAACCATCGTAAGATACGAGAAAAATGTTTCTCTATTCTTTATAAAGATAAATAAATATAATATATATTGAACTATAAAATAGGTAGGTTAAGTAGGAGGTAGGTTCTACCAACCCAACGACACAAAAGCGTAAAATGACCAAGTACTTTGGAATATCCCATTAATTTAGATGGGATATTCCAAAGTACGTCGCGCCTTTTTTTTAAACTTGCAAAATTTTCAAGCGCAGGCAGGATTTGAACCTGCGACTTTCGCATGACTAGTGGCGACGCCTCTTCCATCTGGGCTACCGCAGCTCATTCCTTGCCCGCCAATTTTGCAAGTGTATTTTAATGCCAGTAACGCGTGGCACGGCTTCATCTACCGGGTTAGTTTTACAACTAATACCCGGCGACTAATTCTATCTTTACAGATTGAATGTAGTCTAAGCGATGAAAACCCGCGATAAATTGAATACCAAATTTTAAAACACTTCCTGTGTTAGGTAATCAATTTTTGAAAACTTGCACAATTTTCAAGCGCAGGCAGGATTTGAACCTGCGACTTTCGCATTACTAGTGGCGACGCCTCTTCCATCTAGGCTACCGTAGCTCATTCCTTGCCCGCCAATTTTGCAAGTGTATTTTAATGCCAGTAACGCGTGGCACGGCTTCATCTACCGGGTTAGTTTTTCAACTAATAATAAATTCGTCGCGCCTGTTGTCCTTGTCGACTCCTACTTACCTAGTAATAATAAATAAAAGCAGAAGAATAAAATCTATTTTGTTCTGTACACTGATACTATTATCTTTGAATTCCGAATTATGCAAGAAAAAGAGATTAAAATGACTCTCTCTATAGTTACTGAAGTGTTATCGTTCTTAACCCCCAAAAACTGGAAATTAATCTTCCTTTCATTATTAATCATCCATTTACTGACGTCATAATAACATCAGATTAGCGGTCGCTGAGCTGCCTCCTAATAGCGCCTATACCATTTTCATTGTATATAAGTATGTAAGTAACAGTCATTTTTTTTCATACTTCTAGGATGTCATGACAAGACAAAAGCTAAAACTCAATCTTAGGCCTTTAGGGTTTTTGATTAATAGCCCCCAATGGGTAAATAGTTTGTATGAAAGTTTGTGATCTTTGATGTGATTTGTTTAAAAATTTGTGGTTGGAATATGAAATAGAAATAATTATATAACTGTTCAAGGAGATTTAAGATTTCTAACTCCCAAAGGGGAATAAACATTTGTAAAATCATGATGAAAAACCGTGACGAGTGGCGCAACGGAGAAGAGTAGGCCCTACAGTTGGGTGGGTTTGGGCTGAGGATGATGAAAATTATGGACATTTCAAGAAAACTTTAAAAAAAAATTGCGATTAAACTAAGGAGCTAAAGTTACTAAATACGCGATTCAAAATTTTCAAAAAGGAGGTAGGGCGTTTGTATGGAAGGTCACCTTTTTTTAATTGCGGTCTGTTTCAATTATTTTGATTTGACTATGGAGATATAATAATAAATTATGTATTTGAAAGGTTGGTTGGGTTCATCGAGAGAAAAACCGCGGGCGGCAATGCTAGTCTTCTGTATACTTACATATGTAGCGACCTCTGGGAGCTACAACAAGAATCTCACTCAAATGGTTCACAAGCAAGCAAGTCGCAACAGAAGTTCCAACATATCCGGAAGATAGCGCCACGTGACAGATTAACAGAGAACAATGGGCTTGAAACGCGGTATTGAAGTGTGTCACCGCGCACCGCATATAACTACCTAACTACCTAGCTAAGGAAATCTCTTTTTAAAAGTTAAAAGCTTTTATTTAACTTGCAGTGTATGTAAGTATGTAAGTAAGTAAGTAAGTAACAATGTTTGTTCGGTGCAAATCTTGCAAGTTTAATTTGAACCACTTCTCGGTATCCGATTGAGTTGAAATTTTGCATGTTGGTCCAGAACCGATGACAATGCATGTTAATCATAAATTTGACCTGATGCTGCTGCCGATCGGCTCCGTACGAGAGATCTCCTCAGCGGTTTATAGCTGGGACACAAAATTTTGTATACGAATTCGTTTATTATAGGCAGTTGGTAGGCCCACCATGAATTAGACGCTTCATCCAGGGTTGTCTTCGAACTATGGAACTCCTCAATATTCAACTGCTGGGACTTGCAATTTTGTATATGAATTCGTTTATTATAGGCAGTTGGTAGGCCTACCATGAATTAGACGCTACATCCAGGGTTCTCTTCGAACTATGGAACTCCTCAATATTCAACTGCTGGGACTTGCAATTTTGTATACGAATTCGTTTATTATAGGCAGTTGGTAGGCTCACCATGAATTAGACGCTACATCCAGGGTTGTCTTCGAACTATGAAACTCCTCAATATTCAACTGCTGGGACTTGCAATTTTGTATACGAATTCGTTCATGATAGGAAGTTGGTAGGCACACCATGAATTAGGGTCACGTAAACAGAAGGCCTCCTGATAGAAGAATTAGACTGTTCGAAATTAACTGGGACTCGGCCATGTAATAATGACGCCATCAATGAAATGAAAAGACTTAGACATATTACAAGCTAATTCTTCTATTAGGGATGCCGGAGGAGTAGGTACCAACCTACTTCTATAGAATATTAAAGAGATTATTATACTTTATCCTAATGTTAGTGTTCCCCGTGCCTTAAGTTTTTCTATTGAAGGTCTCTCCGTTTTATAGAAAGACTTTCGTATTGATCAATAACTATCGTAACATAAACTAAAAAATATAAAATAAAATTATGTAAAAAAAACTTTTAAAACAAGCTTTTATTTAAGTGCTCTGAAAAGATGAAAATAAAATTTTGAATGACATTAACCACATTCATTTATGATTTTACAGAAATGAAAATATAATAAAAGCTTGTCGCGAAACTTTCAATTTGTGATTGAAATTTTGTAATAAGGTACGCACCTAACTGTAATTAGGTAGTTTCTTCTAGGCATCGCGACAAGCTTTTATTATATTTTCATTTCTGTAAAGTCATAAATGAATGTGGTTAATGTCATTCAAAATTTTATTTTCATCTTTTCAGAGCACTTAAATAAAAGCTTGTTTTAAAAGTTTTTTTTACATAATTTTATTTTTACTAGTTGTTTCCTGGCAGTAAAAAAACTGTATTTTTTAAACTAGTATTTTTTACGGTCTTGAAAAATGTCCAGTTGCGTGCCACGGATTGCGATCTTTTCGAGCTTATAAATCAGGATAGGCACAGGGACTGTGTCAAAAGCTTTAGATAGGCTAGGAAATGCTTTTGGAAAATGCCCAGGACTTTGTTTTGTTGGGCAAATTTCTGGCTATATGTTGGGTAAGATCAACGACAGCATCTTCTGTTCTAATTCCTGGACGAAAAATGTACTGGTTTTCTGCAATTATGTTAAACTAGACAGAAATTTCGTCAGCCTTTTGTTAAGGACTTTGTACAGTCTTGGCTTCCTTCAACTTAAGTACCTACACAAAGGTCTGGTTGAAGAACAAATACACCGACTATAAAAAAATAAAAAATGCAGTAATATAGCGAAGTCCGCGGGCACCAGTTAGTACCATATGTCTTTGGAATATTTCATACGATACGTAAGTGCGTGCCAACTGCAACAAGCCAACATGTTCAGTAGCGGAATTTCGAATTGTTTAAATATGAAATCAATACTTTTTCGCGAATGTTCTCTTATTATATCATTCCGCGAATAATTTACATACTCGCAGGTAAGTGTCAGTCAGCCCTGGAATATATAAAATGTTCAATACCATCATATGTAGCGTATATCTTATTTTGTATGGAGATTGGCTGAACTCGAGTAGCGGTATTCACAGGCGAACACGACACGAGATGGACTTTTATACTACAAGTGATTGCGTATTCAACAACCTATTGAACCGTTTGATAGATATTTCAATTCAAAATATTTTATATTTACACACACAAACATACATATACACCTTTCTCCCTTGCGGGGTAGACAGAGCGTTAACGGCCTTAAAAATACGTCGCTATCGCCACGTCTGACAAATCTTAGAAAAAGTGTGTATCATTATTTCTAAGCCGGCATCACACGGCAATCTTTCGATTATTAAATATCTCATCGCCAAGGAAACGAGAATAATTATTTTTACATTTTCTGCTACGTGAATCGTAGCAATCTCGTAGCACTACGCTACGACGAGGGACGGGGGTTTGATCCTCACAAGACACAAATATTTGTTAAGTCTATTTTCAGATATTTTGTTTAGTCTATTTTCAGATATTTTGTTTAGTCTAGGTGTTTTCTATGTATAATTTGAATTTATTTACAAAAAGAAAGTACGCATATATACTTTTTTTATTCACATCAGCTATACTTATAGCTAATGAATTTTTGTAGACTTTATCCGTGACTTTATATAATTTGTCTTTAATTTATATTCTTTAATTTTGCATTTCAATATTTGACTAAATATGTGATCGTGTAATAATCCTAAGACCTAACTGTACCATGAATAATGCAAATAAATAATCTGAATCTGAATCTGAATCTAGTTTCCATAGAACAAGCTTTGCTTAGTTTGGGGCTAGATGACGCTGTGTATTTCACACAGACAGGATATTTTATAATATTTATGAAAACTTGCAAAATTGTTAAGTGCGGGCAAGATTTGAACCTGCGACTTTTGCATTAATAGTGGCGACGCCTCTTCCATCTAGGCTACCGCAGCTCGTTTCTTGCCCGCCAATTTTGCAAGTGTATGTTAATGCCAGTAACGCGTGATACGGCTCCATTATTGTTATTATTATTTTATTTTATTTACATTCACCAATGATATTATATACAGGACAGTGAGGACATTGACGTAAGACAAAGGCCTCAATTCTGACAGGAATCATTCATCCCTAATCTGACGTTTTTCCACAAGACTGACTTCGAATAAAACAAACGACAGCTGTACATTTCTGGGACAGCAGCTCAGGTCCCATCATTTAAAAAAAAATGAAAATTCATCTTTTCTAGTGTAGCTTAAAATACGAGTGTAAACCTTTTGGCAGAAATGTACTGTTATTTGCATAGTTTACGAGTTATTTTGCTATTTCTTATTAATGTAACATAATATATATGGATAATAATATGTTTTCAAAAAGAACAAGTCAATGAGAGATACAATAAAATGTCATATAGATCATGACTTTTGTCAATTTTAGTAACGATTTATTATTTTGTGATTTGTGAACCATAATTACTTAGCATGAAATTCAAGACATACTGGTAATAAGGAACTCTTTACCCCAAGGAACATAATATAAGACGAAATGTAAAAAATGGCCTCTCATACAAAATTTACCAGCTGGTCAATGTAATTTGTAATTATTATTAAAATTGAAATTTTTCATATTTTAATCCATGTAATAATCTACACTAATATTATAAATGCCAAAGTAACTCTGTCTGTCTGTCTGCTATGCTTTCACGGCCAAACCGCTGAACCGATCTTCATGAAACTTAGCACAGAGATTGCTAGCATACCGAGAACGGACATAGGCTACTTTTTATCACCATTCGAGGGTCTGGAGTACAGATGTAGACCACCAGGTGTACCACCAGGAGCCCAGCTAAACTATTAGAGATACAGGCATGGTTCCAAAACAAAAGTTGTTCAGTATGATGGGCCGCTTCTTTTCACAAGGACATTGACTATCTGGAGTACCTAATGTAGACCACCAGGTGTACCATCAGGAGCCCAGCTAAACTATTGGAGATACAGGCATGGTTTCAAAACAAAAGTTGTTCAGTATGATGGGCCGCTTCTTTACACAAGGACATTGAGGATCTGGAGTACCTTATGTAGACCACCAGGTGTACCATCAGGAGCCCAGCTAAACTATTAGAGATACAGGCATGGTTCTAAAACAAAAGTTGTTCAGTATAATGGGCCGCTCCTTTTGACAAGAACATTGAGGATCTGGAGTACCTTTTGTAGACCATCAGGCGTACCATCAGGAGCCCAGCTAAATTATTAGACATACAGGCATGGTTCCAAAACAAAAGTTGTTCAGTATCATATGCCTCTTCTTTACACAAGGACATTGGGAATCTGGAGTACCTTATGTAGACCACCAGATGTACCATCAGGAGCCCAGCTAAACTATTAGAGATACAGGCATGGTTCCAAAACAAAAGTTGTTCAGTATGATGGGCCGCTTCTTTTGACAAGAACATTGAGGATCTGGAGTACCTTATGTAGACCATCAGGCGTACCATCAGGAGCCCAGCTAAATTATTAGACATACAGGCATGGTTCCAAAACAAAAGTTGTTCAGTATGATGGACTGCTTCTTTTCACAAGGACATAGAGGATTTGGAGTACATTATGTAGACCACCAGGTGTACCATCAGGCGCCCAGCTAAACTATTAGAGATACAGGCATAGTTCCAAAACAAAAGTTGTTCAGTATGATGGGCCGCTTCTTTTCACAAGGACATTGAGGATCTGGAGTACCTTATGTAGACCATCAGGTGTACCATCAGGAGCCCAGCTAAACTATTAGAGATACAGGCATGGTTCTAAAACAAAAGTTGTTCAGTATGATGGGCTGCTTCTTTTCACAAGGATATTGAGGATCTGGAGTACCTTATTTAGACCACCAGGTGTACGATCAGGAGCCCACCTAAACTATTAGAGATACAGAAATGGTTCCAAAACAAAAGTTGTTCAGTATGATGGGAATAAGTTGAGAAAGGACATTGGCAACTTTTTATAGCGGATTTTTTAAGTTATCTACTGACTTTTGTATTTAATGTTTATAAATATTGATCACTCACGGCAGTACACCGGATAGCAAATTTTGAACGGTCATACTTACTATGAATATACATATCTACTTTAGAACCTGTGCCTAAAAAAACTATCTAACGCGGATGAAGTCGCGGGTAAAAGCTAGTCAAATATATGTCAGACGTGGCGTAAATGTCCGTTTTTGCGGCCGTTTACCTCTGCCTACAACGCGAGGGATAATGGGCGTGATATGTGTATGTGTAATTACTTATGAATGTCCTAGTAAATATTAATTCTGTCCTAGTAAATGATTTGTAGAGATAAATCAGTCTTTGTTTACATAGTTCAGAAATTATTATGCGTAACTTGCTACTGGTAAAATATAAGAGTTGGTGATTGATACAAGAAATTTGACATTGAATAAATAATGATGTTTAGTAGTTGATAGACACATCCGAAAACACGAAAATATGCTTAGGATTTACCTTCCTTATTCTCAAGTATCGGGGGATTATCCTCGGATCTGTGGAGTAATACAATACAAGGACCAAACCTTCAAGTGACGAATGAAGCGATTTCGAGAAAGGGTGCTTTGTTTCTATCTTGAACTGTTTTTCTACTTTTAACCGACTACAAAGAAGATACTTAACTCGTAGGAAGCTTTTTTATATTTATTCTGTTTTTTATACACACTGCTACAAAAGAACCCACAAGTAGTACCTAATATTCTTTATTATCATCAGTCGATGAAATATTCACATCACTAATCTAGGTAAGTACAACACGAATTTCGATTTGGCATACATTGCTGGTTATCTTCAGTTTATTGGAATGATGACATGACACCCATGAAATAACAAGCAATGTATGCCGAATCTCGCTGCGCCGCGTTAGCAACTTCAGTTGAACTTTAAATTAAATGACTTTTTTTGGTCTTATTAGATTTGAATTTCAAAATCGACAATCAATTTATTCATAGGCTTCAAGTTATTGTCAATAGACTTTCACATTTTTTGGTTTTTATTCGCGGTATAGGTTTACCAATTTCCTAAGCCACTCGGACCGGATTAGTGACATTAAAATGTATGGTGCGTAACGGATGCATCTGTCAAGTTGTTTGATAGACGCATCCGAAATTCGCAATTTCCTTTCGTCTGACAGGCGCATGCGTTACGGTGCGTTAAAAATACGCAGCGACGGACGACAAGTGGGAGAACCACCTTAGTTCCAGGGTCTGATGATGGGATCCTGAAATATCTTTTTAAATTCTATAGACACAGTTGAAGTCGGCACCAAAAGTTTTAAACTTGCAATATCATTAAAGCCAATGATACGTATTTGTGTTGCAGAAAGTTCAACTGTGTGTGTGTGTTTTTCGAAAATCCCGCGTTTCTGTTATACGAGTATAGTCGTTGAATTAATCCTTTGAACTCTTTGAACTAGTGACAGCCTGGTACTTGTGTTGTTCTAAGGGCCACCGCACACCATTGGCCGTATGGCTGGAGCACTTTTCAATAAACGCCCGAAATTGAACGTAAAATATCAGAGTATCTTGATTCATATAAACAAAAAGACCGATGGTGTACGACGGCCCTAAACCTGTCCTACTATTGACTTAGCATCAGTTTAATTAAATCAAAAGATAGTTGTTTTCCAGTACAAAACATATTTTTGCAGTATATCTATAAATAATCTACGGAATGCTCCAAAAGAAAAAACAATGTACTTAACTATTATTATCATATTACTCATCCCGAATTTTTAATATTGCAAATACACACATACACATATCGTGCCTGTATCCCTTGCGGGGTAGGCAGAGCGCTAACGGTCGTATATCTTACAAATATTTGAAGTCCGTTACTACACGGCCTCTAAGCCGGCACTACACGGCCTCTAAGCCGGCACTACACGGCCTCTAAGCCGGCACTACACGCAACGGCGTCTGTCAGACGAAAGGAATTTGCAAATTCCAATCTTATTCCCATACAAATACGGCTACGGTGGATTCACGTTGCGTTTACGGAGGCGTCTGTCAAGTTGTTTGACACACGCGGCCGTTACGCAGCGTAACATACCGTAGCCGAACTACAAACAACTAGTACACTCAGAATGATTAAATGGGGTAAAGGCTTGCAGCCTTAGATAACCTTTTCAAGAAAATTCTGTGGCGTTTTGGAGGAAAACTCATTAAAGTAATCCAAAAGGGACTAGCTAATCGACTCCGAAATCTAACAGAAGCAAAAAATACTTGAAAATCTTTTTTATTTATTTTTTGTTAGGGTCGTAGTAAGTAATTTGCCAGCAGCTTCTGAGCATCGTCGCGGGTCATTTAACAGTCAAATGGCGCGGAATGTAAATAAACACTGTTTTTCTATTCTCAGATTTAAGGCGAGTGTAGCCGTCAACGACCTCGACGGTGGCAGCACTTCACAAAAAAAACGTTTTCTCTTTATACAAACAATCAATAAGAATGTCCAAACGCCAAGTAAAATATGAAACTGTAAACGTAATGAAATATTCGCTGCAATCTAAGATATGGAAAAATGTGCCTAAAAACGGCCACTTTTGTTATTAATTGCCATAACTTTAATTACAGCGAATATTTTATTGAGTTTGCAGGTTCTTATTTTACAAAAGGATAATACTAAAAACTTGGGCATTGGACATTCTAATAGTTTGTTTGTATAAAGAGAAAACTTATTTTTGTGTAAAGTGGCGCCACCGTCGAGGTGGATGACGGCTACACTCGCCTTAATGGCACAGAGCCTACGCTCGGCCGGCGAGAAAAATGATTTAATTATTCATTGCCAACGACTGTCCTTGTGCAGTATTGTGACATCCTGTCTTTCGTGGAATAAACATTGTTTAGTTTTACTTATGAGATCGATTGCTCTTATTATGACGTCTTATTACCATTTGAAGGTAATCGCGAACGCACGGGACGATATTCAGATCTGTGACAGCCGCCAAACAAATGACTACATGTGACAGCCGCTACATAACGCGGTGACGTGTACCATAACATCAAGTTTTTATATAGGATTTCCATACCTCGAAAAATTATGTGGTGCGTGGGAGAACTGCCTTAAAAGTAGTCTATAGTTACCAATATGATTTTTTTTTGCATTTATTTTACCGCGGGCAGGATTTGTACCTGCGACTTTTGCCAACACTTGTGGCGACGCCTCTTCCTTCTGCGCTTGCATAATTTCGCAGGCATTGGATGAGCCGCGGTAGCCCAAATGGAAGAGGCGTCGCGTAGAGATGGCGAAAGTCGCAGGTTCAATTCCTGCCCGCCTGTGATTTATAGAACACTTATTTCTTAACTGTAACCTCTTTATATGTAAGTAACATAACAAATCTCTAGGCTCCAGTTTATTTATTTGTCCGGGCTTACTCAGGCAATAGCAAACACAAGCATTAAATAAAGCCCAACGAACTAGCACTCGCGTTTTACTGGCGTGAGCTAGGGGGCGATAAAATTGGAGTGATTTATACGATTGGGAGGAAACTGAAGGTTAACTTGCAATGAAGCCCTGACTTAAAGAGAATAATGTGTTATCATAATTATCAAGAGTCTAGTGGCTGGACATGGGCCTCCCCGTATCGGGGGGTGTTGCCTTACTCACCACGCTTGGTAGGCGGATTGGCTAGCGCAGTGCAAGATGTCACATTCAGAATTAATAAATTCATCACTGTCGTTTTTTACAACACCAGCGGGTAGAAATTGGGTGATGCTATTTGAATTATTTAGAAGCAAATCAAATTATAACAAATACAAATAAACTTCGTTTTCAATTCATGTGGTGAACCAGCCCATGGGTCAAAATATTTTTTTTTAAACTTAAATTATTCGGGCAAAGTTGTTTCCACAAGCTCGTCTCTCCCGTCTTTTCAGTATCGCATTTTAATGGCTGTTATGTTCCTTGCCTTAACAAAACTTGCAGAATTTTCATTCAGTGGAAAGAATTAGAACCTTTAACCATTGTATGTTGATTATGGATTTTCCAGATTTATCATAAGCAATATATAGAGCGCCTATAGCACTCCCTTCCGTTCTGCCCAACAGCGTACGCAAAAGTTCTAAAGACATAATTAATAAAGCGCGACTACGCGCATTCTGTTCATAACCGTACTACCGGTTCATAATGTAGTAGCGCGCTTTAGTATATGGGTTGTTCTCATCGACCGCGTTTTTCGTACGTTCCGCTTAAAAAGTGCTGCTTTCTCTGGGACGAGCGTTATAAAATTTAACTTCAAAATACTTCAGCACTTCTCACATATGGTCAAACATTTAATTCATCAAATATGTGGTCAGTTTTTTGTAAATTTCCTGTCAAACATGCATTCTCTCACATCCATGGCATGGTTCTTTGCTACCTTGCGCTAAATAGACTGTTATAGATCCTAATATTACAAGTCTATGTCGTGTTAAGCTTTCTTATCTTTTAAACAATTATATTTTCTATCTTTTAGCATGTTTTTAGTTTCCACAACGGCAGAAACTTTTTTGTAAACACGGATTTTTGCGTTGAAGCCGACGGTAAAAGCTATCTGTCGATTTTACTCACGAATTCGTAGCGACTAGTACCGCCGACAACGTCGTGGGGGACGCAGGCTCCACTCGCCGCTATATCTTCGATGGCGAGGGTAAGTTTCTCACATTTACGACTTTGTCCAGTACCAACCTCATTTCCATGCTAGTCGATTACCAATTATTCAGTTATTAGGTATTATCGATATTTTTTCTTAAGAATACCTTTGATATGCTTAAAATAAGAGGCGGTACTGAATTAAATTTTAACGAATAGGTTTTAATTAAACTGCAAAATAAGCTTTCGTTCTCATTTCCATGTTCTCATTTCCATGTTTTTCCATGGTTTGAGATGACATGGAAATGAGAAAGTGACATGGAAATGAGAGAATGATTAAAATTTTGCAGTCCACAGTTGGACAAAGTTTTTAAATTATGAATATTTATTCTTAAATTAATCCAATGCCTGTTTTAATCGTAAATATGTGACAGTACGGGTATTTCTCATTATTACCTATTTGTATGAAATGAAAGCTTTTGTAGTTAATTTTATATGTCTTTTTACCGAATGTCTCAGAAGGAGGGTAAGAGTTTTTGGGAGTCTGTCTGTATGTGTGTATGTATTATGTATGTATTATGTATGTATGTATGTATGTGGACATGCAATTTCGTGGGTTACAGCCCAAACGGCTAGATGGATATTGACATGTGGGGTGTCACGTGATTCGCAGCGCATCAGCGCGAGTGACATTTGCTACATTTTAAACAAGATACCGCTTTGACGCGGCACTCCCACCCGCTCTCTGATATTTCACCGAGCCGCGCTCGCCCGACTGGGAAGCAGTCTGAAGTGGTCATCTACTGGTTACGCGCGCTTTATACTAGTTTAGAGTGCGTTGCGGTTTCGGTAGCCCTAGTCTTGGCACGCACATATTATATACATGTAGGAATTTTGCTTCTAAGCGGTAGCCATTATTATGTATTCTTTTCTATAAGAGACATTCTATAGAAAAAAGCGGTTCTATACCAGGTACTGCAAACCCGCTATATCTGTACGCCAATAAAATTAGTCCATCATGGTAACCACTTTTTTCTATAGAATGTCTCTTATAGAAAAGAATACATAATAATGGCTACCGCTTAGAAGCAAAACTCCTACATGTATATATGTGCGTGCCAAGACTAGGGCTACCGAAACCGCAACGCACTTTAAACTAGTATAAAGTGCGCGTAACCAGTTGATGACCACTTCAAACTGCTCCCCAGTCGGGCGAGCCTATATTAATATTATGTTGGTACTCTTTTCTATCTTGGCCACAAGTTACTTTAATACAAAGTGTTATAAAACTGTTTGTTGCGATCTGCAGTCAGTCACTATGTAAAAGTTATCAGTATCCACACCCTCATGTTCGTGGGATGCTAAATAAATATTTAACTAAGTAAATAAAGCTTATTTTCTTTGTATTTCCTACAAATCAAGTAGTGGACATCTCATTTCCATGACAAAAAATAGTGGCCCTCCTTTTTTTATATTTATAATTGTAATATATTAATTATTTTTACTAAAATACGTTCTTTAAGCTCTAGCAAACATTACTGACTACTTATATATAAAAAAACATTTTTAATTATTTTAATATCAAATAAAAGAAAAATTGCCACGGAATTCTCTCATTTCCATGTCCGCAAATAGTGGACATCAAATAACTCTGAAACTAGTGGTCTAAGAACCGGGCAATTTCAATCTAGTGTTTGTAATGACGAAAACTTTGATAACGTATATTCAATTATCCAAAAAAACTAAATTTGAAAAATGACACGGAAGTGAGAAAATTCCGTGTCATTATGAGAATGACCCATATCTCCTAAGGGTATTCCATTCTATTACAAAACTATGTCGAATGTCTAGAATAACCGGTTCATTCGGTATATTTGCGATGAGGTTCTTTAAATCTAGAAAAGAGCTGAAACTAAAATAAAAATGCACTGGCAAATGAAAGTTTCCGCATAACCACTTTTACGACCGTTGCAATTCACAAGTTGTGTAACGAAACTTTGATAAGTAGGTGGAGCTTTTCACAGAGTTTTGCCTTAATTGAGATTTGAGGCTTATCCCGCCGACCCCGGTTTAGCAGAAAACTTAGCTTTTTATCATATTTAAATATATAACAGCCAGCCCAGCGATGTCACCCGCTGCTACCTAATTTCTTGTTTTGCGTAGAAATAAGGTGTTTTGCCGCGGTAAAAGGTTGCTTTCATTGCTCTAATGTAATAAGTTTTTTGCAAGGAAAATAATTTTAAAAGTCGGTCTCTAAATTTGGTTTTGCATTTATCCGAGGATGTTGCAACATGCAGGCTGTAAGGTCACTTACGCCCTATGAATACTGATAGGGTGCATGCAGATTATGAAACTAAAAACTTTCTGCAAAGAACATACGTCAGGAAACGACAAAAATATTTGCCCTCCAATACATAATCACGATTAGTTGTCGGCAATTAATATGGGAAGTAATGTTTTTTTTTACGTTTCCTGAAATATTTCTCGTGGGGAGTTGTTCAATTCTATGGTCTGACTGAATGCACGTTATCAGTATAAGGAGGACTGTCCCATACACCCATGAGTTATGTGTGCTACATAAATCATGCTCGCTTTCCCAGAGAAGTAAGCTTTTACTTGTTACGATCCTCGAATACTTTTTTTGTTTCTTCTACTTGCACGCTCGTCGTTTAAGGTTACTATTAACCCGACCTTTCTTTAAAATAAATACATACATACATAAATCAATCACGCCTATATCCCTTAAAGGGTAGGCAGAGCGTTAACCGCCGTAAAACGAATATTAACACCACGTTCGACAAAAGTTTGAGGGTCAATCAGATTACTGTGTATCACTATAGTGACAGGTTGTCAGCCCATCGCCTAAAATTGCAATACACATCTAACCCTCGAGTCCCTTAGTCGCCTCTTACGACACCCATGGGTAAGAAATGGGGTGATGCTATTCTAAGCCGGCATCACATGGCAAAAATCTTTAAAATATAATTAAAAATATAGGTTCTTGATGTTGGAATCAGCCTTCAAAGCTTAATTTACCAGTTTTCAGCAACGTCGAAGCTTGTGACATTTATTCACTCAAGCTTGTCACGTATTCATTATTTATTAAATCCACTAATGGGAAAGCAGGTGAACCGAGGAAAAGTGTTTGTGTCAAGTTGAATTTCTCTTCGTGGCTTGGAAAAAAAGACAGACATCCTGTTATCGTATTTTTATTGGCTGTGTGATGCGGGCTTAGAATAGCATCACCCCATTTTTTTCCCGAGGCATTCGTAAGAGGCGACTAAAGAACTCGAGGGTGTGTATTGCACTTTTAAGGGATTGGCTGATAACTTGTCCCTATGGCGATACACAATTTTCCGAATGACCCTCAAATTATTGTCAGACGTGGCGTAAATGTCCGTTCTTGCTGCCGTTTGCGCTCAGCCTACCCCGCAAGGGATTATAGGCGTGATTTGTGTGTGTTTGTGTGTGTTTGTGTTTATTAATTCGAAGCTTTTATTTGACTCGGAATGTAATAATATGTAGGTATGTATGTATAGTGGTAGCAATTACCGCTATTGTGATCGCGCGCCTCTCAAAAGGTTGATGCGCCTGTCTAACGACTTGACAGACGCATCCGTTACGCACCGTAGCCGTATTTGTATGGGAAGAAGATCGGAATTTGCAATTTCCTTTCGTCTGACAGACGCATGCATTATAGTGCGTCAAAATTACGCAGCGACGGACGACAAGTGGAAGCACCGCCTTAGGCAGTTGTCACAATACCGGTGATTTGCGCTATTCGTTTTTTTTGACGAAATTAAAATCCCATACAAAAGCCGCATATCATGTGTCACGTCATCGTATCAATTTGTGTCACAAACCGCATAATAATATTATGGTGCGGTGCGTGCAATCTACCTCTTTTTGTCAGATTTTTACTTTAAACCTTGAAGTATTTGAAACAGCAATAAAGGACACTAGCGGGTCTGTTAGTACCGCTCTAACTTCCAAAGCAACAAAACACATCGCAAACCAATAACGAAGAAGTTTTCCTACTTACTTAATAATAATAATAATATAATTCGTTAACACTCTGCCTACCCCGTAAGGGATATAGGCGTGATTTATGTATGTATGTAATTCTTTATTGCACAAAGTAAGTTTACAAATAAAATAAAAAAGAATGAAAAAAAAAGTACAACTAGGCGGCCTTCTTGCTATGGTAGCAAGCTCTACCAGGCAACCTTTGGGTGAAAGGAAAGTGCGTTTAGATAAGCGGGACTTACGAGTTCGCATTCTTCAAAGTTGGAGACAGGGCAGGGTCACATTTACAACAAGGTTTCACAGACGTGCTTTGGTTTCCAAATTTAAACTTTCACATTTTGAAAAAAAGTTCCCTTTTTATATTCTAGATTTGACAAACTAAACATTCATTTTAGAGTAATGATACACAAGAGGTACTATCAGCAGCACATCAACTTACTCGCTTAAGGGATTAACTAATACTGGTTATTCTTAGCAACTGTATGAAAAACCAGTATCAATAGATCAGAATGAACAGGTTCTGCCGATGTCGGTACCTAACAAAAAGTAATAAAACTTCGCTGATTCCTGGGTCAAAATCTTTCACCCGACCGATTTATTTCGGTTTATTTAACATGCATTACCAAAGTCGTTTCATTTTATCGTGTCGATGTTTTAATGGTAACCTTGTCAGGTAACTTTCAGCTAGACTATATTTTATACTAACATAAAATAGAAAGATCATTATCTGTGTATATTTTTATGCTTTTAGTGAGGTTATAGTTATAGAAAGTCATATTTATGCATTTTTGTAATGATAAGGACTTTTTTACGCATACTTATGACTTTCTTTTACTGCACCATACATTGACTTCACAGGATTCCCAAGCGAGTAGTTAACGAAGATTTACGGCTGATAGAGATGAATGGAAGAAAAATACATGCGACACTGACCTCAAATAAATTAGGGTAAGGGTAGGAATATGATGAAGGTGGCTTTGCATCAGGTGTGGTATGGTAAGTGTAGGTATATCGCAGAATGATTACCTCTAGATTACAACCTCCAGATTAGAACGATTCTGTATCCAAACAAAGGTAGAGCCCCGGAGTAAGGTTGACGGTTCTAAATCCTGGCAGCATATTTAGAGATTGATAATAGTCACTGCCAGTTTAATACTCCTGCCTATTTTACGAATTATTTAAAAAAGACCTTAGCCCGTAGATTTTGGTGGAGTACTACGTACATATATTTATATGAAACAGCAGATTTCCTTCACAATTTTGAAAATGGTCCCTCAATAAAAAGTGGTAATTATCCATATTTTTATCATCCATGGACATTCCAAAATTTATAATCATGACTGATTCAAAATTATCTTAAAAGTAGGTATCAGTATACCGTGTACAGCGCAATTATTTTATTTGTAATTTTTTCTTGGATCGTTGTATTATTTAGGTATAGGTTGGCACTGATGCTAAAGTTACTTGGGGCTAGTTTTCTAACCTTCTAAGCTTCTAAGCTACTGCTGCTTTTTCAGCTGTTACATTCTACATTGGTGTAATTAATTAAATAATATACAAGGTGTTATAAAATAACCCAAAAATAAAATTCTTCATTATCATCACTCGATGAAATAATCACTATAATAATCAGTACTGCAACTACTGCACTTCCCTACCAACGAATTTCGATTTCGCATACGTTGCTGGTTATCTTCAGTATTGCAATGATAACACCCATGAAATAACTAGCAATGTATACCGCACCGCGCACCGCCGCGTTGGCAACTTCTGGCAATTTGACTTAAAAAATAATTTGTCGTAGTTGTTATAAACACCACTACAGCTTAATTGTATTCGTCAATGTGTTTACAATGAACCGTTTATTTGTTACACTGTAACACGTTGTATAAAAATACTGGTGACGGCATAATTTAACCAACCTAGCGTAAAGAAAAACGGACTAAAACCGTCAGATATCTAAAAAAGCAGCTCTATCTCTCTATTTTAGTTTGGAAAACTAGCCTCATGTAACCCGAGCTTAAATGCTCACATTTGCTTTCAATGCACATTCAATTTCCTTCTTGCAGAATGTTGTGTGATACCAGATGTTTTACTCTCTCGCTGTATCACACTTATCGCTTAAAATATAAAATGAATTTAAAACAAGTAAAACCCATTTTGCTCGGCAGTGCAGCACAAAACGCTGCTAGCAACTTAGAAAAACATTTTAGAGAGCTTTAAAAATATTATTTCCATATAAAAGGTTGTGAAAAGCAATGCTTTTAAGTTATGATATCTAGGTAACCTACCTATCTTTGTGAACGCAAATAGACTATAGTTAAAAAATATATCTGCTTCATATCAATCATCAATCAAAGAACGCGTCCACTACCAAATATAGGCCTCCCCTAATCGTAATCGTCAGCCATTTAAATCTCGCTGCGTATTTTTAAAAGGCAAAAGGAAATTGCGAATAATCTTATTCCCATACAAATACGGCTACGGTGCGTAACGGTGCAAAATTGACGCGTCCGTCTATTCGTTTGACAGACGCTGCGACGGACGACAAGTGGGTGATCGAACGTAGGTATACGTTGGTAAGGTAAATAAACTATGTATATAAGCTTAAAAACGCTTTTCAAAATTATGTATGCTTAGAAAATCTATTTAGGCACATGCTGATGAAATAAAAGATAGTTAACACACAAAAATCTCTACGCTCACGCTTCATAAATACAGTTTAAATATTTAAGCGATGAAAGCACACTACTGGATGTGTAGCCATTTTCATAGTAGCTGTGACAGTGACCAATGTCCATTTCCGTAGTCCGCCGGCCGAGTGCTTCGCAAAGTTTGCGCCGACCGCCAAACTATATTACCCCTACTTGTCTTGCCTTTATTGACAAAGTTATCAATTGTACGCCTTCACGTCTTCAATATTACTCTTGGTTGTAGTTTGTCATAAGTATTTGTAGATTTCAATTCCGGTGATTGTTCAAGAGACCCGTAGCATAGCGCAGCGTTTCTCGCAAAAAAGGCGTAATAAAAATAATGTGTTTGAATAAAATGCTGTGAAGATATAAACTAGTTCATGTATGTTTTAAATAAAAAATATATGCATATTCTAGATAATCTTTCTAGGTATGAAGAAAGATGATAAGTATTAAAGACACGAAAAATCTGAAAAAGACTGCATAATGTAAAAAAACGTCCTTTTTGTCCGCAGTCATTATTCATTCTGAGACTAAGTTCCAGATAAGTTAATGCTGGAACTGAGCACAACAGTACTAAATTCTAAAGTCTCATATAACATTGAAGATGACAGTACTAGAAAATTGTTACCGTGTTAAATTCTGGTCTGACAAACGCCTTCTTCAAGAGCAAAATCTCGCGATAGAATATTCAAATAATATTGTTCCAAAGACAGTTTTTTAAGCCTCATTCAACAATTCTCCAATTATTGAGACAGGACATAAGGTCGACCTCACAGACAAAGGATGACACACACAGTGAGCGAAATGTAAAGGCCTTATCTCCAGACGACTACGAAAACCTAAAAATAACTTGAAATTGACAAGCACATACTTACAATAAAAAGAATTTTACTTAAATAATTTCCACATCTCGATTTCAATACCTACTTAATTTATCTTTGAATTCGGAATTCAAATTCAATGGATCCATTGTGGATTTATCGCTAAATTCATTGGAGCTTGGCGTAGAGTTCCAAACTCGTCAATCGAGCCAAAGACGTTACGGAAACAGACAAAGTGGAGTTGAAGAGTGCGTATATAATTTTATTGAACCAGTTTAAAAATAAACTAGCTTCTTCTTCTTTTTCGTGTGGGACACTGAGTTGTCCAACGACCCGATGAACCCTGGTGTCCAGAGTTTTTCAACCGCCTACTACTAGTAGGAGGCCTCCGACATGATTGTGTAACGACCGCCGTCTAAGTAACCATAGACAGCAACTGGAACCGACGGCTTAACGTGTCCTCCGAAGCACGGAACCTTCTTACTTTTCGGACAATCAGGTGGTTCAGCCTGCAATGTCCTTACCAGACTGGGAACAAATGTGATAAATATCAACTTTGTTAGTGCCCCACGGAGAATCGAACCCGGAACCTTTGCGTCGCAGGCAGTCGCACTACCACTGCGCCACATATGAAATTATAATAATGAGTATTTTTTAATAATATTTATAATCTATTATCGTTCATTTTTTTCACGAGTCTAAGTATAACCTTTGTTCTACAGTGCGGGTAACTATTAATGTATGGTTGTATGTATGTGAACACTTTTATCCAAAACTAAGATATACCCAAAACAAATCACATTGTCAAAAAAATCATTTTCCATGATTTAATGATACAAACACTTGTAATCTTTTCACATTTTGGTCACATAAATAAATACTTTATAAAACAAGGCCAAGTTTTGTATTAAAAATTCATAACGAGTTTCACCAAGCGGCGACCATTTCAACAAGCGTCAAGTATAAGTGGTATATAATATACATTTTTCAGTTCAATGCTTGAAAAACACTAATATAAAAATTCTGGACATATCCCTGACAGCGCCATCTAGCCCCAAACTAAGCAAAGCTTGTACTATGGCAACTGGATAGCTGATATGAATACTTACATACCGTAAAATCATACAACTATGGTCCTGTCATACAACTTTGGTCCTATTTAAGAAGACTATTTTTGTTAATTTTAAGTAGATTATTATCTATTCTTATGGTAATAAGTAGAAGAATGAAAATTTTGTTAAATTTGATCTCATGTTAAAGCTTTCAACTAATAAAAATACGTTTTTTTTACGTTTTCTTTTTTTTGCTATACATACATGTTGTCAAAACCCCTAACCTCACACAATATGATCCCAATTATAGTCCTTTATTAAGTTATCATACGTTTTTGAGGGGAAATTGAACTTGGACCATATTTAAAAGCACGTAAGACAACAATGGTCCAAATTAAAAAAAAAAATTGATGAGTGATGCCGGCTTAGAATAGCATCACCCTATTTCTTACCCATGGGTGTCGTAAGAGGCGACTAAGGGACTCAAGGGTTAGATATATATTGCAATTTTAGGCGATGGGCTGACAACCTGTCACTATAGTGATACACAGTTATCTGATTGACCCTCAAACTTTTGTCAGATGTGGTGTTAATATCCGTTTTACGGCCTTTAACGCTCTGCCTACCCCGTAAGGGATAAAGGCGTGATTTATGTTTGTTTGTTTGTTTGCAAAGTTGAAAATGTAGAATTCTGGACCATAGTTGTATGATTTTACTCGGTACTTTATCTGCAATAAATACATATTATACATAGAAAACACCTAGACTAAACACAAATATCCGAAAATAAACTTATAAAGATATTTGTGTCTTGTGGGGATCGAACCCACGCGCACGGCCCTCGGCGATCCAGACAAAAATAAAAACTTTACAATGAATGATAGCAAATGATGATTTATAAAGTATTTAAGGAGACTGGAATAGCCAGACAACACTCATCATCAAACACCTGCTTATATCCCTGACAACCATCAAAATCATCTATTGCTACTAGAAATATGAAAAAAATGCTTAGAAAATCCTTAGTAGGTATATACAAAAAAATATATAAACTCCCAGGAATTTAAAAGCTCAAACTCGACTGCCTCCATGATTACAAAAGAGCGGAAGGGGGACACAGGTCCATTTCCTGTCTTTTGTTACATTTGCCTTTCCTCCGCTGTTGCCAAATCTGAATGGAAATGTTGAAAAATTACGTAGTACTCTCAAGCTCAGCTCCAATTACAAACTTTGGACTTTATACCGTCCTTAGCGCGCTTCTTCTTGTTCTTTGCATGTCGCGGCGAATTGAATGTTGTCCATTAAGTGGTTGGCTCGACCTGTATGCATTTGAATGGCTTTGTTTTTATAAACCGTTTTTTGCCATAATTAATACTGTAAGTAGCTGTTATCCTTCCAAATAAAGTAAAACAAAAATTGCAACCGCGAAAGTGTAGAACAGTTGATTTTCAAAACGATATTTGCCTTCTCATATAAGTTAATATGCTAGCAACTTAATTAGATCATTTTGAACGCGTGTAACACTTAAGGCATAATCTTAATCTCAACTTCAAGTGGAAGATCTACTTCAAACACATCACTCACATATCACAAGAAATACTTAGGTACGTCTCGAGCCACTCCCACATGCTCTCAAATAAGATGCAGATCCACTTGTTTTCCTAAGCTTGGTTTAGACTAGATTGAAACAGCCATGGTGGGAATAACTATAAAATAGCATGTGACTTGTGAGCTTGTTTCGAGTTCGTTGGTTTTTTTAATAACAGAATCTTAAAGCTTGCAATCTCAAAGACTGCAAGTTTCACTCAAATTAATCTCTCTAGACCTAATTCAGTCTACGTTCTACATATTTTCTTATAATCTTGATAGACTGGGCCCTCCATCCAGTATTCACCAAGGTAATCGGTTGTAGGATGTCTGGTAAATTATATTCGGTAAACAAAATACTATCAAATAATTATTGAAATCAGAACCGAAACGAATATTTAGCTATCTAGACCTAGTTATGAATTTTGCAACATGTGTGCCCGATAATAGTATGTACTAAATGTACACCTAGGGGTACTAGAGGGGCACAATTACCCCAGTTGTACCCCTGGGGGTACAAGTCAGGGGTACTAGGGGTCCTGGAGGATATTATCAAACAACATGCTATAAATTTACAGGTGAAATTCGGTGTTCATTGCGTATTCGGTTAGCCATTATGATACCAAGAATTTTAACCAGCTACGCAATATACTATGATTTCACATGTAGAACTGAAGCCTTTAGTTTCATAACATTCCTTATGTTCTTCCTGATGTCATTTTCCTGTGATTGTTTAACAAAAACAGATATCTTCTATATACAGACCATGTACAGACTTGCGACCCTCTTTAGCTTAATTATATGTATAGGTTATCTAAAGTTTTTCTGTTTGGGAGCAGGTGTCGAAAAGTTCTAGAGTGGCACCTCCGCGTTTTAAGACGCATCTTGGTCTCTTTCCTTAGATGGAACGCTAACCTTTCAAAGTCAACCGTTGTTGGTCTCCAAGCGCCTGGGAGAAGTATATTTTTATCAAGCGACCAAAGGATATAAGCATCCTGGGAATGGGCAGCAGCGTTCCCTGTGAATGCAACATCTGTACAGCAGTGGACTGTTGTGGCTGTTAACGTTAATACAACTGACGGATTGTCTTTTACAATCAACGTCTACCAAAAACTTGAGCTGTCTATTATATGTATTTAAAATTATAAACTGTCAATAAATAAATCCGTATGTAGGCTCCCTTTATATGCTTGGTTACAAAGATGTACCTACTACGTAGAGTCTTTGTCTGTAACCCACCTAACTGTTAACACAACTGTTTAGCTCCCATCTGTTTGTGAAGTGAGTTAGTACTTGACTTGTACTTGACTATTATCTGTCCCATTATCCAAATGGATCCCGTAACAAACTATTGCTAATGCGGGATACGAAATCCCCGGCTGAGTCCTATTACCTAATCTGTGGCAGAGTACTGATTCGCTATCAATTTGTGGAATCCGGAAAACGACGCCAATCAATCTTACTTAGCAAAGTGGAGTTCGCACATGACACCCGATGAAATATCTGTTTGTATAATCTAGTACGTCACATGCAAAAAGGGACAATCATGGTTTTAACAGTCTTATTTTCGTAGAAAATTCTAAATCTAGGAAAGGCCTATGTATAGCGGCTTTTATTTATTATTATCATAGTCAACTATGATAATAATAAATAAAATTCGCGAAAAAGATATGGTCAAATGGTCTTAAATTCAGCTATTTTCACAATATCTATATTTAAACATACATTAACAGCCACAAGCGTTCACTGTTGGCCTTCCCCTATTGGGAGGTATTGCACTACTCACCATGCTTGGCAGGTGGATTGACAAACACAGTGCAATATGTAGATACCTTCACTCGCTGAAAGGAAATTATTACTCCCTCTTTCTTACTACTTCTTCGCCTCTTATACCTACGGGGGGACGTAGTTAGCCTTCTCAAAAAGCGATAGCCTAGGTATGTTAGGGCCTCATTGATATATTCGGGCCCCCTCTGTCAGTAAAGTGGAACGTTACCACGTAACGTAAGTATTACCCCACTTTAACAAACAAAAACAAACCAAATGTAACATATGTGCTCGAGTAAACTACACAACAGCAGTCAGCCTGTAACATTGCCCCACTATAAGTGCAACACTAAATCTGCAATAAATTGGAGAGCTTTGTTTCGTCTCCCAGTTTAATTAAAACAACCACTTTTATTCTGTGTCCAATTTGGAATGAAATTTCAGCTTTATCAATTTCTTGTTAAAACTGATGCATTTGATAATCCGAGATTTCGACTTTTGAATTGTAATAATGCAACATATAAGTCAGAAATCGTAGGCTAAAAACATGGTGTATGATGTACGTATACGCAGCGGGACCCTATCCCGGAATGGATTGATACTTAAGATGAGATATCTAGGCAGGTTTCAGGATTCGAATGCCTAACCATCGGTATCAGAACTAGCAAGCAGGGCTAGCTAACCCTTATCCTCCTTGTGTGTATATAAATTTATATATAGAACAGAAGGTAAATAGAACAAATCTAGTTTCTACTTAGGAAATGGTTTTAATAAATAAACAACACAGGTGTGTCTGTTGGATTAGAAGAAGTGAGAGGAATGGGGTGATTTAAAATACAAAGTGGAAAAGCCAAAGAGATTTCACAATATATTTTACATCAAAGCAATGCTACTATATTTTTTTTCATAAATCGGCACATACAATCGACTGAATGATAGGATAAATAAACAAACCCTTTGATTTCCTTAGATGAAAATAATAAATTTCTTGATAAATAATTAAATTAGCTAATAGGTATTGTAGAGTTTAAGACGCATATGTGACAAATGAATACTAATTATCTAAAACGGTGACTGTATCGGATATATCTATATAACATCTATATATATATATCTATATATATATCCGCTACAGTCACCGTTTTCCCGACAAAGCTTAAATTAAATTAAGATTAGTCAAAATTTATAAAAAGTTATCTACATACATACCTACATATATCACGCCTTTATGCCTTGCGGGGTAGGTAGAGCGTAAACAGCCGCAAAAAATGGATATTAACGTCACGTTTGACAAACGTTCAAGGGTCATTCGGAAAACTGTGTATCGCCATAGTGACAGGTTGTAAGCCCATCGCCTTCCATTGCAATACACACCCTCGAGTTTCTTCGTCGCCTTTTACGACACCCACGGGAAAGAAATGGGGTGATGATATTCTAAGCCGGCATCACACTGCACGGCAAAAAATATCTCCCTTAAAAAATTGCTTCTCAGCAGATTTTTTCGCTGAGGTTCTATGGGGAGGTCCATATTTGGTCTTCGGGGAAAGTTGTTTAGCTTAACTAGTTGTGCTGACTGTTTTCGGGAAACTCGGTCGTTCCAAGGCACCCCGTATTCAGGAAACCTCGTGCAAACTACTTGCAGGCACTATCTAGGTATTATGTTACTTGTTTGCATTACAATCGTCTTAGGTAATACCCTTATGCGAATGAAAATAGAATAGTCTACAATGTTCTGTGTGGATTAAAGATAGGAACCAAACGTTTGTTTTCGGTATCTGTTTTTCATTAACAATAAAAAAGTTATTAATGGAGGTTTTCTACAAAGCCTGTGTTCGTAATTCATGTTAACATGTCACAACAGTCCACTGTTGGACATGGACCTCCCCCTATTGGGGGGTATTGCCATACTTACCATGCTTGGCAGGCATGGGCAAGCGCAGCGCAAGATGTTCTGATGATGCTTCCCATTCCCTGGATTCATCCTTTAGTCGATTTTTACGACACCAAGGAGTAGAATTGGGGTGATGCTATTCTAAGCCGGCCCCACACGGCAAAACACTTACACCATATTTGAAACACGTACTTCACTTTATTTCTTTATTATTCTTTACACTCAGGGTCGCCGCCCACCATCGGACATTTGTCCCGAGACGTCTTCAGTGGTAAAAAATAAAATAATCTTCACCTTTACCAAAATAAACTTGACATTTGTCTGAATTACAAATGGCCCTAGCTGGCTCCGGCGTCCATGAGAGCCGTTCATTTAGATGAAGGTAGAGTTAATCTTCTTCCAGCCAATATTGACATTATTTAAATTCTCATACAGTTCATTTTCGGATATCTACTAAAAAGTGCTTGAACCAAACGACCAATGGTGTGCGGTAGCCCTTAGCACTAACATGTAATTGCATCGTAAAACGAATTGTAGTCATGAATGTTGCAAGGTATTTGTTGGAGGATAACCTCCAAGACTGATTGTAGCTATTAAGATAGATGAAAGGTAACATTAAAAAGAGTTATAAAACTGTTGAGTAAATAAGTTGTAAAGTTTTCAATTTGGCTTCTATAGTGTTTTTTTATAGACGCAACGTACTTATTTCACTGACGTACCTACACTACAATCAATGTATCAAACTTTACCTATGGATTTAACTTTATTATATATAACATGACGTATTAAAAAAATATCTGAAACCAAATTCTATGTCTTATTCTATTTAAATAAATATATACTTAAATACAACAAGTTTCTCTTAAAAAAAACTACAAATGTAAAACCAAACTGCAGTTTAATGGGCTGAACATACCCAAAAGAGCTTTAACGCTATTTCCCTAACTTCTTGTATAATATCATTGGATTCAAAGTACGAAGGCAGAATGAACCCATAATAGTACTGGTTCTAGACAATTATCTAACGCGCTTTTTTTCTGCTGATTTCTACTACAAATAATGTGTTTGTTTCCAAAAGATTTAAGGGGGGAAAGATATAGATATAATTACTTAAATAGATAGAGCTAATGAAGATTATTTTTTAAATAGCCTCACGTAAGTAGAGCAAACTGAACTGAACTATCCTTAAAGTTTGAAGGGTTTTGCAAAACGACCGCTGCCGGCGTAGTATAAGGTAATTAGCAGATTACTACTCAAATAACAAATGGAATAACTTACTAATGGAATTATATATTAGGCATATTAACGTCTTGCGGTTTGGGCAATAGTTTTTTCGGTTTTCCCTCAGGAATCGTAAGTTTTCCTGCGTTAAAAAATTGCCTATGCGTTTTTATAGGTTATATTCTATAATGTGTACCAAATTTCATCCAACTCCGTCAAGCTGTTTGCTCGTTAATAGGTAACCAACATATATACAAATGACAACCTGTGACAGCCTCGATTAGATGCGACGAAATTGTGGCAACTTACGCTGCGATTTCCAAAATTTCTTTTGTCAAAAAACTGTGTACTTATGGCAAAATACCGCAAATTGTACGTGGCATGTTTTACACAATTATCTACACTATTTGATTGTTCAAAGGGGTAAGATTTGGTTGTTTGTTTGAATTGAATAGGCTCCAAAACTACTAGACCGATTTAAAAAACATTTTACCATTGGAATTGTAGCGACCTCTAGGAGCTACGACAAGAAGCTCACTCAAAGTGGTTCACGAGCAAACAAGACGCAACTGAAGTTCCAACATATCTGCAAGATGGCGCCACGTGACAGAACAAAGAGCCTGAAACGCGGTATCGAAGTGTTTCACCGCGCAACGTATATATACAACTTCCAATTCTATCCAGGTGGACCAGTCGGTCCCCTGGCCACAACACCCGGCCAGGCGGGTAGCTACCCTTTTCCCGACTCCACCTGGAACCCTCCACCTGCCAATTGGCATCACTCCTGTCACCCGCCATAGAATTTTACATTAGCTCTGGCTATATTAAAATGTCTTATTTCCAGTTGAAAACGCCAAGCTTTTGTATAAAACTGATTGTTTTAGACTCACAAAATTTACTAGAAATCATCATTACTATTGTAACCTTCTCACCAAAGCCCAGGTGCTAATCTTTTAAGGTACTTAATTTAAATGGAAAAAATCCAATTTTGGCCGTAGAAAAAAGTAGTAAACATGTCGTACAGATTTAAATAAATTAGCTTTCTAGGAATTACTACTGCTGCACAGAATAGGTATATAGGTAATAGGTTCCTCGAAGAAGATGAGTTTTGGAAACTAATAAAATAAATATAGATAGTACCTATATGGTACTGCAGTGCTCTTCTGCACAACTAGGTAAAATATTCTGACGTAGCTATTTGCTACGGCGTAGCAAATTGTCATAACAGATATGTTTGAGTATTATACTCACATCAGGCGTTAGTAAACGAAATATCCATCATAAGTAATAGCAAGATAAAAAATTGTTCATCATTTTCTTCTAGCTAGCCATCTTACTACCTGTGAAATAAGCTAAAGATTTTCTATCGAATGCTATTAAAACGTATGAATTTCAAATAGTTCTATGTTCACCTCCTTTGGTATCCGGGGACAGTCCGGCCGTGATCGCAAGTGGCCTTGTGATGCGTGACGTCATCAGCTGCGCCAGGGATAGACTTTACGTTATTTCTTACCTTACAAAAAACGCGTATTTAAATGGAATGTTCTTTATTTTAAGAACATTGTGAATAAGTTGTAGTTATTTTATCAAGTTCATCTTTGGAGTAATTAGTATTAAGCACATACGCAGCACCTATTGACTATAGGTATGTAAGTTCACACACAATTATCATGCATTTATCCCTTCCGTGTAGACCAGCGATGCACAGACCGCGGCCCGCGGGCCGCTTGCGGCCCGTGGGCTTTATTATTGCGGCCCGCGAGCAGTAGCACAAATCCCCATACATTTCCAAAAAACTTGTCAATATTTATCATGTCTACAAGTAAAACTGCAAAAAGAGGTTTAAACCACAGACAATTCAAACAATTTCTCGAGGATATCGAAAGCGAATATGGAGATTTACTTTTTTATACAGAAGTAAGGTGGCTGAGCCGTGGATTAACACTGGAACGATTTCTAAATTTCATAGAAGAAATTGAAGTGTTTATGACAGAAAAGCAAAGAGACGTTCCTGAACTTAAGAATCCAGATTGGTTGTGTGATTTAGCTTTTTTAGTAGACATCACAAATCATCTAAAAATCTTGAATACACGGCTTTAAGGAAAAGACCAACTTATAAGCCAGTTATACGCCAGTATTTCATCTTTTCAGTGCAAATTTAACAAAACTGAAGTTAATCGTGGCTTTGTAGAGAAGTTAGATATGCTGATTCAATCTTTTAATGACAGGTTCAACGATTTTAAAAAAGTGAAACATCTTTTGGACATTTTTAGTAATCCTTTCTCCATTTTAGTTGAAAATGCACCCGAGTCAATGCAGTTGGAATTGATAGATATTCAATATGACCAAGAGTTACGCAACAAATTCAATGAAGGGGATTTACCGAACTTTTATCGCTGTATTGATAAAAATATGTACAAAGAGTTGCGCAAAAATGCCCTGAAATTCACCAGCTTATTTGGTTCTACCTATATTATGTGAACAAACTTTTTCTATAATGAACAACAATAAAACAAAAAATAGAAACCGCCTTGCCAATGACAATTTGGAGGCAGTTTTACGAGTGGCTACAAGTAAATTGGAACCGAACGTTAAAAAAATTGTTAGCACAATGCAGTGCCACGCTTCCAACTAGTGTATTATACTTTATAATAAATATTTCTAGGCATTTTTGTGTTTTTATTAATTGTGATGGCCCGCCATCAGTTTGATATTCGCCCGAGTGGCCCTTGGTCCCAATAAGTCTGTGCATCTCTGGTGTAGACAAACTGTAAGTAAGAAAAAAATATTTATTGCAAATAATAAAGGTATTGTATTATCGCTATGAGGTACGGTCGCATTCAAAAGTGGAGTCATAGTTAACACAAACCTCAGAAAACAAGTCGCTCGCACCCGCGCAACACTCACACAATGACACAAATGACGTATAACATACTATAATTTGACGAACTACCATTGTATAATAGGCTGAGTAGTATTGACTATTTCACTACATGAATCATTAGCTTCGGTAGCTTGGTCAGTAGCGCGGTCAAGCAAATTCTTGACTTGTGGAGACAATGGTTCGAATCCCGATATCTTCGTTGTAGTTTTTATTTTATCAAATGAAGCAAAATTTTGTAAATTTTGAATTACATTTTAGTTGTTGCTAGATCGTTTGCGAGATAGTGCGTGTGCTAAGTGTTTTTTTTAACCTAAGTTTATTTATTAAACTTCAGTGTTTATTTCTTCGAAATGCATACTAATAACAGTTTGCAGGATAGGAAGCGTATTGTTGCGCTGCAATTATCTGTGGCGCTGCATGATATTGGATTTAATTTAACTCATATTGCTAATCAGACTGGTCTGGCCGTAAGTATAGTTTTATTTCATTACAATTGTATTTTAAATATTAAAAACTTTGACTCATAGTATGTTGGTAGCTGTGAACCGATTAGTATAAACTTTTTTATTAATAATGCTACTTTGTTTTAGTGGAAGACTGTTAAACGTTGGGTTACACGTTTTGAAGAGGAAGGTAGCGTAAAAACTCGACTCGTCTTATTAATGATTCACAGCGGAGGATGATGGTGTAACAATATGAAGAAAATGGTTCTGCCGCTGGTCCAGACGAATTAGTAGCACAAGAAACAGGGCGTGCAACTGCCGCTAATTATGTTGATATGCTACAGGAAAGCATGCTACCGACGACGGTGCGAAATGTTTAACTGTTTATCCTGCTAGTGAAGTTCCCCGTTTTGCATTTGTCCAGGATAAATTGTCCAGTGCATCGAGCTGCCGTGGTGAATAATTGGTTTAGCCAGCACCCAGATATCCAAGTTATTCGTTGGCCAGCAAAATCTCCGGACTTCAATCCCATAGAGAATTTATGGGGTTTAATGGTGCATAGGTGGGACATGCGCAATGAAAGAACTACAGAAGCTTTAGAGGCTCACTGCCTGGGAGTGTGGGAGAGTACCAGAGGAACAGATATATGCACTTATTTGGTCGAGTCTAATAAGTGTTTATTAAGTGTTGTTGAAAACAGCGGAGGTAACACCAAATACTAATTATGTAAGCGGCGATTTTTACTTAAGATTTCAATCTGACCCGATCTAGCATACATTGCTGATTATCTTGTGTATTTCATTACAATATATGAATATACACAAAATAATCAGCAATGTATGCCGAAGCGGGCCCGATAAATCGTTGCTCACTCAACCTCTGTTTACCTGCTTACCCGCCTACTATTGCAGTAGTAGGTATTTGTGGAGCATTACATTAGCAATTGAATTATGCTAAAACATCGATATATATTTATATAAGATTGATCATTATTAGTCAGTTATCTTAAGGCCTTGCTTCAATATCTTTTCATTACGAAAACGAGTACTTAAGCTTAAACCTTGAGATGTAGGCAAATAACTGATTTATTATTATTACAATTACTTTTACTTCCGAGGAAAGTGCATCATCGTTAAACATAGAACAATAAAATAATTACTAACGAAATTATTACTTAAATAACTTTATTGAAAGATTCAATCCAAGATTTTGATCATTCCTATGATCTTATAAATAATTACCTATCGATGTTTCAGCTAATGAACACTTAATATCATTTTACATAATATTGTGTTTTATCATTCAAACAAAACTATTAACTAAGTATTACGACAGCAAGTATTTTATGTAGTTTTACATACTCGTATCTTATGGTTACCAAAAGTTCTCATTCATGTCATTATGTTATTTACATAAAGTTATACCATACCATACCTACCAATAAAATAATTTCTTACCTTACTTTTTGTTTTATTACAAAATTATAGGTTTATGTTTTTAGATATAATATTTTGATACATAATTTACAATAACCATTTATAGATATAATACATAGATCAATATATATAGAAAAATATTATATAAAATAATGATTACTGGAGAAAATATGATAAAAACATTTAAAAAAACATTATTCAACATACAGAGATCGGATGGGAACCCGGTTCCGTTCTGATTAGAAGGTAAGAACTATTACCGCTAAGCTACGGTTGCTTGTAATCAAAACGACGAAATAAAGATATGTAATCTATTGCTTTACTACAAATGAACGAATAAGGATAACTATAATACAGTTTTAGACAAACCAGTGTGATGTATACTTTGTGGTGATGTGGTGGCGAATAGGCTATCACCGAGTTATTATTTCAAAGATTACATAGATGTCGCTTATTGGTGGTAATCTGTTTAAGTTTTAATGCTACGCCTTAGGGTGGACTTTTCTACTTACAGTCGATAATCTTACGTGTGTGCGTCAGTAGTAAAGTAAGTACAGAGGATAATAACCCGTATTGCAATCTGTCTCGTAGTCTAACTATGACTCCACTTATGAATCCGACCGTACCTATCTATTCCAAATACTCAGTTGTGACTTTTTGTGCCAACGAACAAGAAATCTACTTTTTCGTTATTACCTTCTGTTAGCATTCTAAACGTGTATTTATTTATCTTTGTGAACCTTAATACAGCCCTGTATTGGATCTAAAGTCCGCACGGACGGTGGCACTAAGTTGCTCCAAATGGACCCCCTTACTCGGATTTGTCGACTTGCATTATTGAACTGTAAACTGAATGTAGGCAACGCGTACCTACTGGCAGCTGCAACATTCTGTTACCCATTTAAGGGGTCAATTTAAACTGTTTTGTCATACAGTTTATAAGGCAATCCAGTGTAAGTTGGTCCCTTCAAATAATTTACACGAAATATGCTTATCAAAACAGTTGTTTAATATTGTACTAGTTGTTACCAGTGACTTCGTACGCGGTGTAATAATTTGTCAGTTAGTGCAGTTGATGTTTGCAGGTTGTTAAATTTTACTTTTAAACTAATTTTCATCAAAGGTTTCTTATTGACTAAGCAAACGTGCACAGTAATAAATGCCCTCTTCAAGAGAAAAAATCTCGACAGCAGAACATATTTCTCCTCCACCCAAAGGTTGTCTGGAAGAGATCGCTTGTAGCGATAAGGCCGCCTATGCGCATGATAGCTATGAATTTTCCTGTTATTTTTTATTTTGGAC
Organism: Tuta absoluta; assembly: GCA_027580185.1. NCBI lineage: Eukaryota > Metazoa > Arthropoda > Insecta > Lepidoptera > Gelechiidae > Tuta > Tuta absoluta. The sequence goes on from JAQAHW010000004.1 coordinate 7,753,824, forward strand.
AAACAGAAAAAAATTGCTACGTATTGTTTTTTAATCAATAACTTAGAACTAAATCAGAAGCATGAATAATTTTTTAAACAACTCTATGACTTTGTTTAGTTACTTTTTTATTATATGTTAAGTGAACGGCTGTCCAAGATTTTGATATGGGTGCGATTTAATTGGGAAAGTAATGTATTTAACTTAGTTCGACGAAGAAAAATTGTGCTTTTCCTTTTTACAGTTTATACGATTATAAGTACATGCTATATCTACACCTCAAGACATTGTTAACTGAATATCTCGAAATCACTTAGGTTCTCAGAAGCTTTCAATAATGTATTGACTATACTTATGTATACCATCTTTTTTGGGGACTTAAAGGTAAGAAATTTATAAAAGGAAATTTTATTTCAAATTAATTTCACCAGTCGCAAAAGAATGGAAATCTCGGGTGGTAAATCTTTGATTTTATTTTCTAACAATGGAAAATTCCGGACTTTTTGATTGTAAGAAATTTGACAAAAGATACCACAACAATTAAGGCGAAGTTTGTTGAAAAATTTTAACAAGTTAGTTTTTTTACTCGCAGGTTCAAATCCCGCACGCACTTGAAAATTTTGCAACTTTTTAAAAATTTTATACCAAACACGGAAAGTGTTTTAAAAATTTGCCGTCAAAGATATATTATGTTCTATCAACAGCGTACAACATACTTGTTTAAGAGATCAACCTATACTGTTTTTTCATTTTTATACTGCTTAGAAATATTTTCAGAAATCGAATCAGTTGGATAGTGTTCGGAATTTTGTATCCTATTTCTTGGAATCTCCAAATTAAGAGACGATATTTTTGTTCGTAATACTTCAAGATATACTTATGCTACAAAACTATGGGGCTAAAAACACGATTTATTGAAATTGTATCGATAGAAAAATATCGCAAAGTAAACTCTTATTTTGCGCGTTTGGTCCGTTTTTTAGACTAAAAACCCGAACGATTTTATTGATATCCATCATTTTAAAGATTGTTTGTGGCCTCTTCTTGCTCATTAAAAATTAATAATGAATCTATGGGTTTTTTGAAATATTAGTTTTTATATTTTAATAATTAAATTAATGTTTGGTTTTCCGGAACTGACCTGTCATTGTCTGCTCCTCACACACAGCGAAATGTCAAGGGACTTACTTTTTGGGACTGTTGCCGCCTTAATCATAATATCTTTACGTAGAAGGTGGAGCCCGTCACAATCAATAATTTCAATCCAATATATCTTTGACTTCAAGAGCCTGATGTATGTATCTTTAACGAATTGAATTTAGATTTAGGTTTATTTTATCTTATTATTCACGGTATTGTTGCCGTGTGATGCCGGCTTAGAATAGTATCACCCCATTTCTTTCTCGTGGGTGTCTTAAGAGGCGACAAAGGGACTCGATGGTGTGTATTCCAATTTTAGGCGATGGGCTGACAACCTGTCACTATGGCGATACAAAATTGACTGACACAGACGTGGCGTAAATGTCCATTCTTTGCGGCCGTTTACGCTCTGCCTACCCCACAAGGGATAAAGGCGTGATGTATGTATGTATTATTCAATTGTGCACGGCTAATATGCCTGTCTTATAAAGTCTCACTTTACATAGGTCAACTGGAAGAAATGTCTGAATAGAAATAAGGTGTCCTATTGTGTCATTTAATTATTCATTCTGTGATGTATGTGTGTCTCTTGTAATGTTTTGTATACAATATACAGTAAATAAAATAAATAAATAAAACAAAGTTGTTCAATTTCACGAGTAGAACTCACGTTAAAAATCATTGCCCTGATTTTAACAGGACCTTATATATAAATAATTGATGTAGGGTCAAAGTGGGTTGTTAACTTGGGAGTTTGGGAGTAACAGATTCACTTACTTTCAACAACAAGTTCGATAACAAGAAACAAGCCGCCGGTATCGTCGGCTTTAGAACGGTTTATACCAAAAATAGTTCCTATATACCTACAATCTGACCCCTGGCCCTGTTTGTATATTTTTATTTATTATTTTGCTCCAGCTATCTGAGCCTAGCTCGCCAACCTGTCTAGCGTGGTAAGTATGGCAAATACCCCCCAATAGAGGGAGGCCCATGTCCAGCAGTGGACTGTTGTGGCTGTTGTCGTAGTTGTAGTATCAAAGCCCTTCACTTTATGTTTGTGATAATTGTTTTCTAACGTACATGATATGATACCGACTAATAATATGGTACGAAAAATATCAGCAGCACATAAACCTACCATTTTAAGAGATCAACCTATCCTGGTTTTTCTTTTAAACTACAAGCACAAAGTAAGTATTGTGCTACAATACCAGTAATTACAGTACTGATAGTAGGTACCTACTTACCTAAAGTTTTGTCCCATCGAACTACGAAAAAAAACATATTTTACTGTAAATACAAATACCTCTCCACGTCACACCCTTGCAATACGTTAAAACATTCGTAGAATGACTGCTAACGACGCTGCCTGCGGTGTACCCTGTTCCACAAAATCTTTTATAAATATTTATTGATCTACCTAAAAGTGTTATTTTGTTATAATATCTATTCAGGATCCAGGGACCATTTACATAACGACATTACCAGCTACGTTTCTTTGCACTGCACTCGCCAATCCACTTGACAATCGTGGTAAGAATGGCAAAATCTTCACAATAGAGGGAGGCCCATGTCCAGCCAGCAGTTGACTGCAGTGGCTATTTTTGACGTGATAATTAGACCTGAGGTTTCACAAACACAATCGAGTGAGAAGTGAAAATAGTTGGCGAACTGAAATGAGTTTACGTGGTGACGAACCACAGTTAAACGTTCCAAAGTTTCATTATTTTGAGAAAATTAGGAACAATTTATAATTAATGCTCAGTAAGTATTCAGGAGAAATTGAAGTTGAACGTTTAATTTCCTGTGCCAAGAAGATCAAAGTTTGTTTAGTAAATTAATGAGATCAGTGCAATTTAAAACTTTATCAATGTAGATAGACGAACTGCCAGTAGGTTGCTTCTTCTTCTTTTTGTGTGGAACACTAAGTTGATTCCTTGTTGTTCATATAAAGTCAACGAGTTATCTAGAACTAAATAAACTGTCGTTGGGATATACAGCCAACACGCACGACCCAGGAATTGAAAACTATAAAGCTGGAATATTCCCCAATAAGGTCTTTTTACAGAATAAAAAAGTCACGCATTATTACACCAAGAGATGGCGTTAAACATCTGGGGGTTTCTCAACTAGCCACGGAAGGAAATTTACATTCTAGAAGTCAACTCTTTTCGTAACCTTGCTGGCCTTCTTTTTCGGACATGTAGTCCTTATTATTGTTAACGATATCAAAATATGCTTAAATAAACGCCACTAGGACCGCAAATATTATGTTCAAATTTACCAATCAAACTCTATTTATAACTTCTTCATAAAGGGTATTGACACGAATGGGCCCACCCCCAGTCATTAGCTCTTTCGTATACTCTGTGGTCATTTAGAAACCCATATAATACCTTGAATTTCAAGGTATTTCAAGGCTTAAAACCGCGTCTTAATGAAAAAAATATGTCGATTCGTGACTCACATATCTTTGAAATTGAAATTTTGTATTCTTCAGATTGTTAATATTGTGTTGTTTAGAAAATAAATACAAACTCACTCTTTATTAATTAACGAATAAGAAGTAAACACTGATAAAAAATCAATAGGTATATCGAACAAGAAGAAAATGGCTAAACCAGGTACGTCGCAATTCCTGCGGCCAGAGCGATTCGTTAAAAGTACTCTGAGGTTTCGACGTGGATACAGAGTCTTCTGGATCTTATTTGCAATGAACTTACTTGAAGTGCACTTTCGACAACATCCTCACTCTGATGCAATTTATTAAAGCTACTAGTTAATTCTTTTCAACTACATCCAAGGCTGTGAAAATCTTGAAAATGTTACTACTGTTTGATATTGTGTAGGTATCTAAAACCCAAAAGAGACACTAGCTCGAAACCTACTCTCTATAAGGCAAAAGAAGGACTTTAATCAGAAGTTAAACGCAATTTCTAATATTCTGTATTGTGGTATTTCCAACAGACATATTCTGTAATTTTCTCCCTTGAAGTAAAACTAACTGCTTGTTCTTTAATGTATCCTGATCGGAGCAAGTGTGCAAGTCTTGTTGGTTGCTGGCTAGTAGAAAGGTGCAACGAAGGTCACCGCAAGACCGTCACAGAGACAAAACGAATCGATACGGTATTTTCTAAAAAGGATCTCGATATGAAATTGTATTTATCTCTGAGTAATGCGCTACAACAACCCTTATTATATTAGCATAAGCTTTTTATAATTCCTTTATTAAATGATCTGAAAAATTCATGCCCTATTCATTTGTTTTCTTCGTTTTCTTTGAGTGAGAGTCAACAAGGTTAAATTACAGCCTACACGAATCATATATATTGTTGTGCTGTACTGTGACTGTGCTAGCTATCACTAGATTCCTTCTCTCTCCATGATCAGAAAATAATGCCAAAAAGCATAGAAAAACAAAGAAGCGTCATCGTGGTTTCTTTTACGTAATGAAAATTATTCCGCTATCTTTACCATAACAGCATAGTCAATTTTCTTTTGTACTTTTAGTATATATTTTAAACTTAATTATTTCAGTTCTCCTACAATCTAGTTGCATAATATCAACGGTACAGTTAAATAATTAGTTAAGGCATTGTTATAGTATTGTTTCATCATTGCTATTGCATAATGTTTTGGTGCGTAAAACATGTTACCTACGTTACTTTTCTACCAAATCTTATTCCTTTTCAAGGACGTTCATTCGGTTGTTTGATGACTCGGAGTTTCACATGAAAAGAAGAAGAATCAATTCTCCGGCAAAGGTGCCCCCCAGTTGTTCAACGCCATCTATCGATGATTCTTTTTTCTTTTTCAAATAGCTGTCAAAAAAGGCCTCATTCCTATTGCTGTATTTAACGGTGATGATCTAAGCATCTATTAATTCGAGAGAAGAGTCGACTAATAGAATAACTTACCAGAAAACAACCTAAGTGTCGAAGTCAATGGTTAGCTGATATACGGTCCAAAAGGGACACAAACATTTTGGTAACGGAATTGAGGCTCCTCCCTTACAAATTAAAGTGGTTGGTGCCGAAACTTTTAATAATTTAGTTTTCATGTTTAGTTCCCAGTGGTAATATTGTAATTTTAACTTTAACATATGAAACAGGAAACTGATATACTGAGGCAAAGTTATAACACAAAAAATATAACTGATCATAAATGTCAACCACTAGTGTCTGTGCCAAAATGACGATTCTAACCAAAAACTAAATGATGGAACGCTTATAGTTTGAAGCTCACTCTTAGTTCAGTACAATAAAAGAAGAAACCGGATTAGGATATATAATTATCCTAAATTTGGATTCTTTTTCTTTCGTGTAGGACACCGAGTCGACGAACGACCCGATGAACCAAGGCGTAATTTTTTAACCGTCTGCTACTACTAGTAGGCCTCCGAAATGGTTGTGTAACGACCGCCGCCGTCTAAGTACCTAATCATAGACAGTAACCGAGATCAACAGCTTAACGTGCTCTCCGCAGCATGGAACCATCCATATTTCGGACAATCAGGTGGTTCAGCATGCAATGGCCTAATTTCACTGGGAACAAATTCACAAAGAGATAGAGAGAGAAAAATGAACTGTTGATAAAAAATCTACCCATAGGTGTCGTAAAAAATTACTAAGCGGACTGAGGGATAATCATCATCCAGGGAATGAGCAGTAGCGTTCGCTTTGAATGCAACACCTTGCACTGTGCTCGCCAATCCGCCTGCCAAGCGTGGTGATTATGGCAAAACCCCGATAGAGGGAGCATGTCCAGCAAAATGATGTGCTGTTAATGTTATGTTGTGTTGTGAGTAGTGCCCCACTGAGAATGTTTTGTTAGCTTAGCACCTGTTTTGAGTGCTTCTATCGCATCTTACTTGACACTGTACTTAAACTGTAAGGCAAGGAATGAATTGGAATAGAAAAAAGAAGAACGTCAAGAACGTCTCGTCTAACGTAACTCCGGGAAAAAAACATAGCAATAGATTATGCAGAACTTCAAGAATTGTGCTTAACATCAGTTGTGGAATGATGAGTTCTACATTGAAGTCAACGGTGGCGTGGCCACGGGTATCCCCCTTTGAATGTATTGTAGCTGGACATGCTCGATCAATTTTTATTGTCAGAAATAAATTTTCGTTCTATTATTCCTATATAAGTTCTTGCATTTTAAATCCTCGACACCGCTTAGAACCTTCCCATCGATATATTCCCCGTTCCCCACAAACAACATTAATCACCGTCCGTAAACAATCTTACAGTTAGTCTATGCACAGGACCGGTCGGCGTAGTTGGCGAATAAGGAAGAGGCCTATAGCAGTGGGTAGATGTGGGCTGGGCTGATATGATGGATGATGAACATAGAGCCTACCTTTTGTTTTGTCTCGGTTCGCGTCCTGTTTCTTTTTTGAAACCCGTCTGCGGAGGCTCAGTCGTAAATTTAACGGCGGTCGCAAACGCATTAATGCAATTACGCAAGATATTGAATCTAAACGCATACGTCACAAAAGCTGTCATGTCACTGTCAAATACTGCAGCAGGCAATCCGGATTTCCTAATTTTATTTTTCTAATTTTTTCCCGTATTTTACTGCTTTTAATCAAAAATGTCGATACAGAGTTCTCCTGCTATGTCGCCTATTGGCTTGGAAACCCTCGAAGACTTCAAGACTATAGTGTGTTTCTTTATTTGGCCCGATACGCCTACTTTTATCCAAGTTATTTATTTTATACGTTTTATTCAGTGATATTTTGTGATTTCCTTGCAGGATACTCACTTGAATATATCAGTCAGAAAAACTTGCTAACAGCGCATTTCAAGTCCGAGACATTTACACCTTATATCCCATTGATTTGAAGTAAGACTTTTTACATATCGCATTTACCTTCAGTAGTTGGACCAATTTCCACAATGATTGACCTGTTACTGGTATAGACTTATGATCTTATTACGGTGCTATTTATTTATTTTTAATCTTATATGCACAAAAATGTAGTCCCAGTCTACCTTAGGGCATGTGGAAAGGGTCAAGGCAGGTGCACTAAAGAAAAAAAATATTAAAGAAAGGCATTTATATAACTCAGTTATATGTACATATGTATAATAACAACAACAATAAACTGTAAATACTACACATACCTATACATGCACTATGAATCGTAGTAACATGCTTAATAAATAAATTACTGCAGCTTAGACATAATATAGCTCTAATTCATAATATGCAAAATTGGCACCAATACTAACAACGAAACTGTGCTTGAACCAGGTAGTTTATTTTGTAATTTTTACCATTCATTTCAGACTCAATACTAGACAGAATTGAAGATCAAACGAACTTACCTGTAAGTGAAGTTCGATCATAATTATGTGAACAGCTTCATTCGACGCGATTTATTGTTAACATGGTGTAGATTCGCTCCCAAGCACTAGCCTTGCACGGATATTTTAGAGTTTTTTTTTTTTTTTTTTTGAGCGGGTATCCCCATTTCTACGTCCCCACCTCGGCGGTCGCTCGACTGTCAGATTCATTTGTTTACAGTTTACATTAGTTACTCACCATTTCACATTTTTCCAGTTTTAATAATTGATTGGGTGGGTATAAGTGAAAACAAAGTTTGAAAAGAAAGATCCAGTGTGAAGAAAGTGCAAATTTTTTAAAATCATAATATGCCATTGTTGTTGGGTGGGTGTATGTAAATCGCGTCGAATGAAGCTGTTCACATAATTATGATCGAACTTCACTTACAGGTAAGTTCGTTTGATCTTCAATTATGTTTCACAGCTTCATTCTTAGCGATTTATTGTTAACATGGTGTAGGATGTTGAGAGATAAAAATGTGAATAAGAATGGCAAAATAAAACGGTAAGTTTTTATTTTATGCTATAACGTATATATTTTACACAGACTCAAATAATAACAACAGAATATAAAACATAGTTTTATAACAATCAACGTAACATTAATTAGGTATCCATACAAGTATTGCAACCAACTGTATTTTATTTTTCAGGTGGAATACGATTGCAATTAGAAAGAATAGTTCGAGCAAAATCACTAGTATCCGAGATAATTTCTCTGTTATAAAATTTGGCAAAGACTGAGGAAGATGAGCTCCATCCTGCAGTCTTTCTTATGACATCGACATTAACTCCAAGTCTGCTGGCTGAGGATGTGGTCGCGTGACGAGTGCTGTGAGCACTGAATAGTGAAGTATCAATACCACTACTGTGAAGTGTCTCCTTTATCCAGTGACTCAATCTTTGAGACGATATTCTCGAATGGGGTTTTTTATAACTTATAAATAAATTATTATCCTTACGTATTTGTGCTGTTTTATTTATATATGATTGTATACATTTTGCAGGGCAAATTTCAGGGTGTGTGTTATAAAAAGGTAGTCGAAGAACTGGCTGATATGAATTTGGCTTAGAAGTTTTAATTAAATCGGGAATATTTATAATTATTTCAGAAGAGCCTTGTGTAGAAATATTACTAATTTTAATCAAAGACAGAGTCTGAACGCGGTGTGCCGTCACTAGTGCCAGCAGAGTTGCAGTCTTTTTCGAAAGAGTTTCTAGACTAAGCTCTTCGTTGGGCCACTTTTGGGCTAAATAATCTAATACAACATTGGGATCCCACGTGAGATTGTATTTGGGATTCGTTGGTCTTAGTCTGTAAACTCCTTTCATAAATCTTTTTATTCTCAGATCATCTAACGTTTTACCTACTAGCAACGTCAGTGCCGCTTTGTATGAATTAATTGTGCCATATTTGGCCCCTTTGTCAAAAACATCCGTTAGGAACTGAATAATAACAGGAATTGAAGGATTTAGGTAGTCGTAATCATGAATTTTACAATAATTTAACCAGGCTTTAATACAGCCGTCGTACTGTCGGTAAGTATTGTCAGTTAATGAGGCTAACATAATTTCGACTGATCGAGGTGAAAGGGATCGTCCTAGTAAAGAGCGCCTGATAACTTCGCGGCAACCAACGTCAAGCTCTTGTGCAGATTGTGTTGATTCCTGAAAGGAGAGACAAGTAATTCAGTATTTGGTTCAAAATACAAAGTTTTGGTACTTATAAGCTTCTGAAAAACGGGAAACCAAGGTTGAGTTGGCCAAAAAGGTACTACAACGATCCGTGACGCCTCTTCGGAAATGATTTTGTGAAGTACTTTGGTAATCATTGCAAACGGCGGAAAAGCATAAAATGACAAGTTTTTCCAGGACAGAGTGAAAGCATCTATGGCCCAAGCTTCTGGGTCATTTTTCCAAGACACGTAATCCTTGCACTTTGCATTGTTCCTACTAGCAAACAAATCAATGTCCGGAATTCCAAATGTCTCAGTAATTTGGTTGAACGCATAATTATTAAGTTCCCACTCTGTATCCTGAAATTTTTTACGAGATAAGTAGTCGGCTTCGCAATTTTCCTTTGTGTTTACGTAAGAGGCAAAAACTGTCAAGTTATGCTTTTCACACCATTCCCAGATGTCTCTTGAGATTTTGTTTAGGTGTCGATACTGAATGCTGCCCATTCTATTGATGCACGAAATTGCAGTTTTATTATCTAAACGTAATAAAATATTACAATCAAATAAATTTCTACAGAAACATTTTAAAGCGAGAAAAGCAGCTTTGAGTTCCAACTGGTTTATGTGTAAGTCCCTCTCATCATCCTTCCAATGTCCATAGCTTTCATCCCCATTACAAAAACAACCCCAGCCGCTGTTCGAGGCGTCCGAATACATTTCTAAATCAAAATGTTTACTCTCGAGTGAGGTTGATCCGTTATCTATGTGATCTAGCCACCAATACATATCTTTTTTTAATCGAGCTGTAATTTCAATAACCTGCTCATAGCTTGGATTATCAAACAATTGTGTGTATTTATGATACTCAAACTCTTTTGTGTACAGCCATGAGTATTGTATTGCCGGGCAGGCAGATACTAGCAATCCTACAAATCGAGCAAATTCGCGCAATTTGCATTGTCTCAAATTTAAGAATTTCTGAACGCAATCTTTTATTTTTAAACGCTTATCGCTGGGTAGGCGCATAATCATTTTTCTAGAGTCAAAAACAAACCCGAGGTACCTACATTGAGTGTCTGGAACTAAGCAACTTTTCTCATAGTTTATAACAAACCCAGAATAGTTAAAAAGTTGATTGTCATGTTGACGTTATTTGTGCATTCAGTGAACGACCTACCTATACAAAATATGTCATCAATATAAATAATGGATATCATATTGTGCAATCGTAAGTACTCCATAACTGGTTTTAGTAACTTTGTGAAAACGTAAGGCGCAGTGCTTAAACCAAATGGTAAACAATTGAACTCGTATAATTGATTGTCGTATTCGAAACGCAGATATTTTTATGAGATTCATGTATCGGTACGCAAAAATAAGCATCTTTAAGATCTATTGACGCCATATAGCAGTCTCTAGTGACTAATTTTGATGTAGTACGGTAATCTTCCATTTTGAAGTGGCTTGTTTTTACGTATTTATTTAGACATTTTAAATTTAAAATGAATCTTTTGGTACCATTTGGTTTAGGCACCAAAAATATGCTTGACAAAAATTCGTTTTCAACGTGATGACATTTAGAGATAGCATTTATTTTTAAAAGATCCTGAATGCATTTTTTGAATTGTGTGCGATCTTTACTAGAACCTGAATGTGTGGCCGGTTTATCGGCACGCCGTGGGGTAGAACTGAAGGGGATTTTATAGCCCTTAGTCCAAGACAATAGAAGAGGATCGTTAGTGATACTAGACCACTTTTTAGTAAAATATTGAAGTCTACCAGCAAAAGGTACCTGTTGCATTAGTATCGGCGTTGGTTCCTCCTCACTGGCGAGCGATTCGATGTCTGGCGATAGCGAGCAGTGCTGGCGCTGGGGCGAGGTGGCGCGCGGGCTGGCTGCTGCCGCGATCGCATGTTGTTGCTGGTAGGCTTGTTGTCCGCTTTTCGATGTTGAGGCTTGAAGTTTAAATTGTTTTTACCAGTGGCGGCTCTGTAAGCAAAGTTACTTTTTGTGAAAGTGGACGTCTTGGTAACGTTCTTGAGTGCGTCGCCTGATTTTTGAATAGATTGTGCAGCCTTTAGTTTTTCTGCGACGTTCTCACCAAATAAAAGCTTGTCTCGTGTCGTGTTGATGAGAGTGTCTTTTAAATTGGTGTTTATTGCCGAGATAATAAAGAAACGTCTTGTTTTTGTTTCTGTGTAGTGGCAATCGCATAAAATGCGGCACGCATCACTTAACGGTTTGAGTATCTTCTGCTTTGAAGATTCGTTAGATATTATCATGTCAGTCACGTTTGCTAATGCAGCGAGGGCAATACCAAGTTGATGTTGTTTGTGCATAAGCGATGAATCCCTTTTCACGAGAACCTCGGGTATCGCGGCCTTTGCCTCCGGGTTTAGAGTTGGCGCTAGAAGGAGATCGCAGTTGCCCGGAACAAGATACTCTTGCATTAATTTTTCTTTTGCGTCTTTTTTAAGTCCCTTAGACAAAACATCCTGCCACCTACTGGCGACATCTTTATGGATGGGTTTTCCGAGAGTAGTGTCCTGTTTAGGAGCATCGCCTAGTAGTTCCAAAATATCATCGTCGAGAGTAATTTCTTCAGGAACTGTATCATCATCATTTGTTGTGGCAGGGAGATTCTGAGCCGTAATTTCTGGATCTGGTGAGGCACGTGGCGATCTGTTAGCACGTGGCGGTCTGTTAGCACGTGGTGAAGACATTATTTGAATTTCAGGCGATTGCTGACGCGGTGTCGGAGATCGACGATGGGACGACGTAGCGCGACGTGAAGATGGTTTGCGTGGCGGAGAGGCACGTGGACGTGGAGTTGGAGAACGACGAGGTCTTGCGCAGTTTGGCGATGGCTCACGTGGCAAGGAGTGACGTGGGACCACAGGGCTTTGTAAGGCCCTTGGTGTGGGGTGGCGCTCTACTTCCAAGCTGTTCACATAATTATGATCGAACTTCACTTACAGGTAAGTTCGTTTGATCTTCAATTATGTTTCACAGCTTCATTCTTAGCGATTTATTGTTAACATGGTGTAGGATGTTGAGAGATAAAAATGTGAATAAGAATGGCAAAATAAAACGGTAAGTTTTTATTTTATGCTATAACGTATATATTTTACACAGACTCAAATAATAACAACAGAATATAAAACATAGTTTTATAACAATCAACGTAACATTAATTAGGTATCCATACAAGTATTGCAACCAACTGTATTTTATTTTTCAGGTGGAATACGATTGCAATTAGAAAGAATAGTTCGAGCAAAATCACTAGTATCCGAGATAATTTCTCTGTTATAAAATTTGGCAAAGACTGAGGAAGATGAGCTCCATCCTGCAGTCTTTCTTATGACATCGACATTAACTCCAAGTCTGCTGGCTGAGGATGTGGTCGCGTGACGAGTGCTGTGAGCACTGAATAGTGAAGTATCAATACCACTACTGTGAAGTGTCTCCTTTATCCAGTGACTCAATCTTTGAGACGATATTCTCGAATGGGGTTTTTTATAACTTATAAATAAATTATTATCCTTACGTATTTGTGCTGTTTTATTTATATATGATTGTATACATTTTGCAGGGCAAATTTCAGGGTGTGTGTTATAAAAAGGTAGTCGAAGAACTGGCTGATATGAATTTGGCTTAGAAGTTTTAATTAAATCGGGAATATTTATAATTATTTCAGAAGAGCCTTGTGTAGAAATATTACTAATTTTAATCAAAGACAGAGTCTGAACGCGGTGTGCCGTCACTAGTGCCAGCAGAGTTGCAGTCTTTTTCGAAAGAGTTTCTAGACTAAGCTCTTCGTTGGGCCACTTTTGGGCTAAATAATCTAATACAACATTGGGATCCCACGTGAGATTGTATTTGGGATTCGTTGGTCTTAGTCTGTAAACTCCTTTCATAAATCTTTTTATTCTCAGATCATCTAACGTTTTACCTACTAGCAACGTCAGTGCCGCTTTGTATGAATTAATTGTGCCATATTTGGCCCCTTTGTCAAAAACATCCGTTAGGAACTGAATAATAACAGGAATTGAAGGATTTAGGTAGTCGTAATCATGAATTTTACAATAATTTAACCAGGCTTTAATACAGCCGTCGTACTGTCGGTAAGTATTGTCAGTTAATGAGGCTAACATAATTTCGACTGATCGAGGTGAAAGGGATCGTCCTAGTAAAGAGCGCCTGATAACTTCGCGGCAACCAACGTCAAGCTCTTGTGCAGATTGTGTTGATTCCTGAAAGGAGAGACAAGTAATTCAGTATTTGGTTCAAAATACAAAGTTTTGGTACTTATAAGCTTCTGAAAAACGGGAAACCAAGGTTGAGTTGGCCAAAAAGGTACTACAACGATCCGTGACGCCTCTTCGGAAATGATTTTGTGAAGTACTTTGGTAATCATTGCAAACGGCGGAAAAGCATAAAATGACAAGTTTTTCCAGGACAGAGTGAAAGCATCTATGGCCCAAGCTTCTGGGTCATTTTTCCAAGACACGTAATCCTTGCACTTTGCATTGTTCCTACTAGCAAACAAATCAATGTCCGGAATTCCAAATGTCTCAGTAATTTGGTTGAACGCATAATTATTAAGTTCCCACTCTGTATCCTGAAATTTTTTACGAGATAAGTAGTCGGCTTCGCAATTTTCCTTTGTGTTTACGTAAGAGGCAAAAACTGTCAAGTTATGCTTTTCACACCATTCCCAGATGTCTCTTGAGATTTTGTTTAGGTGTCGATACTGAATGCTGCCCATTCTATTGATGCACGAAATTGCAGTTTTATTATCTAAACGTAATAAAATATTACAATCAAATAAATTTCTACAGAAACATTTTAAAGCGAGAAAAGCAGCTTTGAGTTCCAACTGGTTTATGTGTAAGTCCCTCTCATCATCCTTCCAATGTCCATAGCTTTCATCCCCATTACAAAAACAACCCCAGCCGCTGTTCGAGGCGTCCGAATACATTTCTAAATCAAAATGTTTACTCTCGAGTGAGGTTGATCCGTTATCTATGTGATCTAGCCACCAATACATATCTTTTTTTAATCGAGCTGTAATTTCAATAACCTGCTCATAGCTTGGATTATCAAACAATTGTGTGTATTTATGATACTCAAACTCTTTTGTGTACAGCCATGAGTATTGTATTGCCGGGCAGGCAGATACTAGCAATCCTACAAATCGAGCAAATTCGCGCAATTTGCATTGTCTCAAATTTAAGAATTTCTGAACGCAATCTTTTATTTTTAAACGCTTATCGCTGGGTAGGCGCATAATCATTTTTCTAGAGTCAAAAACAAACCCGAGGTACCTACATTGAGTGTCTGGAACTAAGCAACTTTTCTCATAGTTTATAACAAACCCAGAATAGTTAAAAAGTTGATTGTCATGTTGACGTTATTTGTGCATTCAGTGAACGACCTACCTATACAAAATATGTCATCAATATAAATAATGGATATCATATTGTGCAATCGTAAGTACTCCATAACTGGTTTTAGTAACTTTGTGAAAACGTAAGGCGCAGTGCTTAAACCAAATGGTAAACAATTGAACTCGTATAATTGATTGTCGTATTCGAAACGCAGATATTTTTATGAGATTCATGTATCGGTACGCAAAAATAAGCATCTTTAAGATCTATTGACGCCATATAGCAGTCTCTAGTGACTAATTTTGATGTAGTACGGTAATCTTCCATTTTGAAGTGGCTTGTTTTTACGTATTTATTTAGACATTTTAAATTTAAAATGAATCTTTTGGTACCATTTGGTTTAGGCACCAAAAATATGCTTGACAAAAATTCGTTTTCAACGTGATGACATTTAGAGATAGCATTTATTTTTAAAAGATCCTGAATGCATTTTTTGAATTGTGTGCGATCTTTACTAGAACCTGAATGTGTGGCCGGTTTATCGGCACGCCGTGGGGTAGAACTGAAGGGGATTTTATAGCCCTTAGTCCAAGACAATAGAAGAGGATCGTTAGTGATACTAGACCACTTTTTAGTAAAATATTGAAGTCTACCAGCAAAAGGTACCTGTTGCATTAGTATCGGCGTTGGTTCCTCCTCACTGGCGAGCGATTCGATGTCTGGCGATAGCGAGCAGTGCTGGCGCTGGGGCGAGGTGGCGCGCGGGCTGGCTGCTGCCGCGATCGCATGTTGTTGCTGGTAGGCTTGTTGTCCGCTTTTCGATGTTGAGGCTTGAAGTTTAAATTGTTTTTACCAGTGGCGGCTCTGTAAGCAAAGTTACTTTTTGTGAAAGTGGACGTCTTGGTAACGTTCTTGAGTGCGTCGCCTGATTTTTGAATAGATTGTGCAGCCTTTAGTTTTTCTGCGACGTTCTCACCAAATAAAAGCTTGTCTCGTGTCGTGTTGATGAGAGTGTCTTTTAAATTGGTGTTTATTGCCGAGATAATAAAGAAACGTCTTGTTTTTGTTTCTGTGTAGTGGCAATCGCATAAAATGCGGCACGCATCACTTAACGGTTTGAGTATCTTCTGCTTTGAAGATTCGTTAGATATTATCATGTCAGTCACGTTTGCTAATGCAGCGAGGGCAATACCAAGTTGATGTTGTTTGTGCATAAGCGATGAATCCCTTTTCACGAGAACCTCGGGTATCGCGGCCTTTGCCTCCGGGTTTAGAGTTGGCGCTAGAAGGAGATCGCAGTTGCCCGGAACAAGATACTCTTGCATTAATTTTTCTTTTGCGTCTTTTTTAAGTCCCTTAGACAAAACATCCTGCCACCTACTGGCGACATCTTTATGGATGGGTTTTCCGAGAGTAGTGTCCTGTTTAGGAGCATCGCCTAGTAGTTCCAAAATATCATCGTCGAGAGTAATTTCTTCAGGAACTGTATCATCATCATTTGTTGTGGCAGGGAGATTCTGAGCCGTAATTTCTGGATCTGGTGAGGCACGTGGCGATCTGTTAGCACGTGGCGGTCTGTTAGCACGTGGTGAAGACATTATTTGAATTTCAGGCGATTGCTGACGCGGTGTCGGAGATCGACGATGGGACGACGTAGCGCGACGTGAAGATGGTTTGCGTGGCGGAGAGGCACGTGGACGTGGAGTTGGAGAACGACGAGGTCTTGCGCAGTTTGGCGATGGCTCACGTGGCAAGGAGTGACGTGGGACCACAGGGCTTTGTAAGGCCCTTGGTGTGGGGTGGCGCTCTACTTCCAAGCTGTTCACATAATTATGATCGAACTTCACTTACAGGTAAGTTCGTTTGATCTTCAATTATGTTTCACAGCTTCATTCTTAGCGATTTATTGTTAACATGGTGTAGGATGTTGAGAGATAAAAATGTGAATAAGAATGGCAAAATAAAACGGTAAGTTTTTATTTTATGCTATAACGTATATATTTTACACAGACTCAAATAATAACAACAGAATATAAAACATAGTTTTATAACAATCAACGTAACATTAATTAGGTATCCATACAAGTATTGCAACCAACTGTATTTTATTTTTCAGGTGGAATACGATTGCAATTAGAAAGAATAGTTCGAGCAAAATCACTAGTATCCGAGATAATTTCTCTGTTATAAAATTTGGCAAAGACTGAGGAAGATGAGCTCCATCCTGCAGTCTTTCTTATGACATCGACATTAACTCCAAGTCTGCTGGCTGAGGATGTGGTCGCGTGACGAGTGCTGTGAGCACTGAATAGTGAAGTATCAATACCACTACTGTGAAGTGTCTCCTTTATCCAGTGACTCAATCTTTGAGACGATATTCTCGAATGGGGTTTTTTATAACTTATAAATAAATTATTATCCTTACGTATTTGTGCTGTTTTATTTATATATGATTGTATACATTTTGCAGGGCAAATTTCAGGGTGTGTGTTATAAAAAGGTAGTCGAAGAACTGGCTGATATGAATTTGGCTTAGAAGTTTTAATTAAATCGGGAATATTTATAATTATTTCAGAAGAGCCTTGTGTAGAAATATTACTAATTTTAATCAAAGACAGAGTCTGAACGCGGTGTGCCGTCACTAGTGCCAGCAGAGTTGCAGTCTTTTTCGAAAGAGTTTCTAGACTAAGCTCTTCGTTGGGCCACTTTTGGGCTAAATAATCTAATACAACATTGGGATCCCACGTGAGATTGTATTTGGGATTCGTTGGTCTTAGTCTGTAAACTCCTTTCATAAATCTTTTTATTCTCAGATCATCTAACGTTTTACCTACTAGCAACGTCAGTGCCGCTTTGTATGAATTAATTGTGCCATATTTGGCCCCTTTGTCAAAAACATCCGTTAGGAACTGAATAATAACAGGAATTGAAGGATTTAGGTAGTCGTAATCATGAATTTTACAATAATTTAACCAGGCTTTAATACAGCCGTCGTACTGTCGGTAAGTATTGTCAGTTAATGAGGCTAACATAATTTCGACTGATCGAGGTGAAAGGGATCGTCCTAGTAAAGAGCGCCTGATAACTTCGCGGCAACCAACGTCAAGCTCTTGTGCAGATTGTGTTGATTCCTGAAAGGAGAGACAAGTAATTCAGTATTTGGTTCAAAATACAAAGTTTTGGTACTTATAAGCTTCTGAAAAACGGGAAACCAAGGTTGAGTTGGCCAAAAAGGTACTACAACGATCCGTGACGCCTCTTCGGAAATGATTTTGTGAAGTACTTTGGTAATCATTGCAAACGGCGGAAAAGCATAAAATGACAAGTTTTTCCAGGACAGAGTGAAAGCATCTATGGCCCAAGCTTCTGGGTCATTTTTCCAAGACACGTAATCCTTGCACTTTGCATTGTTCCTACTAGCAAACAAATCAATGTCCGGAATTCCAAATGTCTCAGTAATTTGGTTGAACGCATAATTATTAAGTTCCCACTCTGTATCCTGAAATTTTTTACGAGATAAGTAGTCGGCTTCGCAATTTTCCTTTGTGTTTACGTAAGAGGCAAAAACTGTCAAGTTATGCTTTTCACACCATTCCCAGATGTCTCTTGAGATTTTGTTTAGGTGTCGATACTGAATGCTGCCCATTCTATTGATGCACGAAATTGCAGTTTTATTATCTAAACGTAATAAAATATTACAATCAAATAAATTTCTACAGAAACATTTTAAAGCGAGAAAAGCAGCTTTGAGTTCCAACTGGTTTATGTGTAAGTCCCTCTCATCATCCTTCCAATGTCCATAGCTTTCATCCCCATTACAAAAACAACCCCAGCCGCTGTTCGAGGCGTCCGAATACATTTCTAAATCAAAATGTTTACTCTCGAGTGAGGTTGATCCGTTATCTATGTGATCTAGCCACCAATACATATCTTTTTTTAATCGAGCTGTAATTTCAATAACCTGCTCATAGCTTGGATTATCAAACAATTGTGTGTATTTATGATACTCAAACTCTTTTGTGTACAGCCATGAGTATTGTATTGCCGGGCAGGCAGATACTAGCAATCCTACAAATCGAGCAAATTCGCGCAATTTGCATTGTCTCAAATTTAAGAATTTCTGAACGCAATCTTTTATTTTTAAACGCTTATCGCTGGGTAGGCGCATAATCATTTTTCTAGAGTCAAAAACAAACCCGAGGTACCTACATTGAGTGTCTGGAACTAAGCAACTTTTCTCATAGTTTATAACAAACCCAGAATAGTTAAAAAGTTGATTGTCATGTTGACGTTATTTGTGCATTCAGTGAACGACCTACCTATACAAAATATGTCATCAATATAAATAATGGATATCATATTGTGCAATCGTAAGTACTCCATAACTGGTTTTAGTAACTTTGTGAAAACGTAAGGCGCAGTGCTTAAACCAAATGGTAAACAATTGAACTCGTATAATTGATTGTCGTATTCGAAACGCAGATATTTTTATGAGATTCATGTATCGGTACGCAAAAATAAGCATCTTTAAGATCTATTGACGCCATATAGCAGTCTCTAGTGACTAATTTTGATGTAGTACGGTAATCTTCCATTTTGAAGTGGCTTGTTTTTACGTATTTATTTAGACATTTTAAATTTAAAATGAATCTTTTGGTACCATTTGGTTTAGGCACCAAAAATATGCTTGACAAAAATTCGTTTTCAACGTGATGACATTTAGAGATAGCATTTATTTTTAAAAGATCCTGAATGCATTTTTTGAATTGTGTGCGATCTTTACTAGAACCTGAATGTGTGGCCGGTTTATCGGCACGCCGTGGGGTAGAACTGAAGGGGATTTTATAGCCCTTAGTCCAAGACAATAGAAGAGGATCGTTAGTGATACTAGACCACTTTTTAGTAAAATATTGAAGTCTACCAGCAAAAGGTACCTGTTGCATTAGTATCGGCGTTGGTTCCTCCTCACTGGCGAGCGATTCGATGTCTGGCGATAGCGAGCAGTGCTGGCGCTGGGGCGAGGTGGCGCGCGGGCTGGCTGCTGCCGCGATCGCATGTTGTTGCTGGTAGGCTTGTTGTCCGCTTTTCGATGTTGAGGCTTGAAGTTTAAATTGTTTTTACCAGTGGCGGCTCTGTAAGCAAAGTTACTTTTTGTGAAAGTGGACGTCTTGGTAACGTTCTTGAGTGCGTCGCCTGATTTTTGAATAGATTGTGCAGCCTTTAGTTTTTCTGCGACGTTCTCACCAAATAAAAGCTTGTCTCGTGTCGTGTTGATGAGAGTGTCTTTTAAATTGGTGTTTATTGCCGAGATAATAAAGAAACGTCTTGTTTTTGTTTCTGTGTAGTGGCAATCGCATAAAATGCGGCACGCATCACTTAACGGTTTGAGTATCTTCTGCTTTGAAGATTCGTTAGATATTATCATGTCAGTCACGTTTGCTAATGCAGCGAGGGCAATACCAAGTTGATGTTGTTTGTGCATAAGCGATGAATCCCTTTTCACGAGAACCTCGGGTATCGCGGCCTTTGCCTCCGGGTTTAGAGTTGGCGCTAGAAGGAGATCGCAGTTGCCCGGAACAAGATACTCTTGCATTAATTTTTCTTTTGCGTCTTTTTTAAGTCCCTTAGACAAAACATCCTGCCACCTACTGGCGACATCTTTATGGATGGGTTTTCCGAGAGTAGTGTCCTGTTTAGGAGCATCGCCTAGTAGTTCCAAAATATCATCGTCGAGAGTAATTTCTTCAGGAACTGTATCATCATCATTTGTTGTGGCAGGGAGATTCTGAGCCGTAATTTCTGGATCTGGTGAGGCACGTGGCGATCTGTTAGCACGTGGCGGTCTGTTAGCACGTGGTGAAGACATTATTTGAATTTCAGGCGATTGCTGACGCGGTGTCGGAGATCGACGATGGGACGACGTAGCGCGACGTGAAGATGGTTTGCGTGGCGGAGAGGCACGTGGACGTGGAGTTGGAGAACGACGAGGTCTTGCGCAGTTTGGCGATGGCTCACGTGGCAAGGAGTGACGTGGGACCACAGGGCTTTGTAAGGCCCTTGGTGTGGGGTGGCGCTCTACTTCCACCCTTATCTCGTTATCTGAAAATAACGATATTTTGCATTATTTTGTGACAGTAGTAGCCCAAGGTTAGCAGTACGCATCACTAATGCACAAATGACAGAGACAACCCAGAGTTAGTTGCTCGCATCATGTAATTCAATTATGACAGTAACAGCCCAAAGATAGCAATTACGCATCATTTTAAAGAGCAATTTTAGCACGAATTTAAATTGTTCAGTACTTACTGTTGGATTCATCTTCTGAAGATGATTGTATTACACGCGGTCTTGGTCGCGGTTTCTTTTTCAATTTATCCTGTAATTTTTGAATTTTTCTCCTGATCTCGTCCTCGGTCTCGTCTTGCTTTCTTTTATTTCCCATGTTGAATGAATTTAATGACAGATATATATTTTTTCACTTTTAATTTAAATTTATTTTAAATAAAATAAAATATTTTAATAAATATTAACTGACGCGGCATTGACACGTGCGAAGGCTTGAGCACGGAAACGAATAAATGAATCTGACAGTCGAGCGACCGCCGAGGTGGGGACGTAGAAATGGGGATACCCGCTCAAAAAAAAAAAAAAAAACTCTAAAATATCCGTGCAAGGCTAGTGCTTGGGAGCGAATCTACACCATGTTAACAATAAATCGCTAAGAATGAAGCTGTGAAACATAATAGACTGGTAGTGGAAGATGAAGGACAGTTAGCTGACCAACTGCAGAAATACTTGCTCTGTGCAGGAAACTTGCAATAACCATTAGTGTCTGCCGAGGGAGTTGAAGAATGTGCAGGACACCCTAAAGTAGCAGGCAAAGGAATTTAAAAAAGGAAGGTTAAATAAATTGGTAAGGGAATTGAAAATGAACTGTTTCACGATTGAATGAAGTCTTACAGCAGCTCAGTAATGTAAGGTGCGTTGGGGTAACATCGAACGAGGTGTAAGATCGTACAAGTGGAATATTTGGCGAACTAAGCCATATTTTTTATTACCGGAAACATTGTGCACGACGCCATTTTGTTGTTGATCGATTGTCAGTTCTCGCTAGTCGCTGCAATGTGATGGACGTGTTTCGTGGCAAAAAACAAAACAAGGTAAATTTTCTAATTTTTTCGTCTGTCCGATCTTTCCCTAAAATTTTTGATTGCGTTTTTCTGTGAAAATATAGCGTTTTTTGTTAATTTGTAAAAGTAATTCTAAGTTTTCAATAGTTATAAATGCATCTACATGATCAAAATAGGCCTAGTATTACTATTGGCAAAGATTCGGTGTTCCCCCTGGCAGGTAAAGACCGGATAAAATTATCCGCTCTTGACCCGTTACAAAAATGGAAGTGGTTGTCAAACTTTTTTGGGTCATAAATATTTTTTGGTCAATTTAATTATTTTTGTCAGTATAATATAATATAAGAAGAAGTAATAAATGTTACGTATTTCTAGAATAAATGCGAATTAATAAAACGTGATTTATTTTTCACACATTCGTTTATAAGAACAAACAACACAC
The DNA here is from genome assembly GCA_027580185.1 of Tuta absoluta. Taxonomy (NCBI): domain Eukaryota; kingdom Metazoa; phylum Arthropoda; class Insecta; order Lepidoptera; family Gelechiidae; genus Tuta; species Tuta absoluta. The sequence goes on from JAQAHW010000004.1 coordinate 7,775,941, forward strand.
TGATTCCACCACAACGGAAAATCCACAATTCTGTTCTTAATAGTTTATCGAGCAAAATACTCCAAATAGAGTAATAACACTATTACACCTAACACTATTTGCAGTATATTGCTCGATAGCCCCGTCGTCCCCTAGTGTGCCCTCGCTCCACTCTGCTGTACCCGCTGCTCCACTTAACTGTAGCTGATGTGATTTTTATTTTATTTAATGACATTGTTGGTGAGGTGGTTTTAGTGGTCCTCATAGGTTACTAGAACTTCCTGACTGACACGTCACAACATATCCCACCCAAAAAAGAAACTATCCGATCTTCCCCGACATAACACAAAACAGTTTGAGAAACACAGAATCACCAAATTTCAGCCTGAGGGGCAAGACCGGATGCCCAAACTCAAAAAATATAATAAACAATTGGAACATCTATGTCTTTTAAATAATCAAAGATTTTATTTCTATACGTGTTAGTACGGAAAAGATCGGATAAATTCCTGCTACAGACTTTGGTCTACGTGTAATAGAAGTGGTTTTAAAAGTACGTCCGAACTTACCCCTTTAAGTACAGCAAAATTTTTATCATGCTCTGAAAAAAGTATAACGTGACTTTGCACAAGTGCAAAACGCCAAGTATTGAGTTTTAAAACAAAAACGATATTCAAGGTTAAGCTCCGTTTTATTTTCAATTATTTGCTCTGTATTTCATCAATTTTGCGTTCATGGATGTCGAATAAATCAAGTTTTAGGAATAGTCCTCAAACTAGTCGAAAATCCGTCCGATGTTACCCCAACGCGCCTTAAATAATGGGATCATCCCCTCATAGATTCTTATGATAATTTCGAGTAGAAATGTCATCCGTATTCTGATCTGAAATATCAGTTTATCTATCACCTAATATTACTGAGGTTATAAATATTAATTTTTCAGACAAACACCAAAAAGAAACAAGTAGGAAAAAAGTACTTCCAAAAGCAGAAGTACAAAGGTTTCCACACTTCACAGGTCCATAACGGTGAGTAGTGCAATTGAAACAGGTCCTCTTAAGAGACAAACACTCAGCTAAACCACAGAGGCAGGAAAATTAAAAATGAAAATGAAATGACTTTATTCAATGTAGGATAGTATTATCACTTATCGACGTCATGATCGGTCATTATAAAAAAAAAACAAATTTGAAAGAACAATTTTGTATTGTCCTAATAAACCGGCTCGGGCGGGAAAGAAATAAAAATAAAGGCACTGCCTCGGGGCTGGCCAGGTTAATTACACAGCATTTATCTTTACGCCACCACCATTTGTAAACAACATTTGTTGATTTCCAAAGCGTGTTATTTACATGCGTATAATCTGGGCTGACAGTCAATTACCTAATTCAAATAGGCATAATATTTTTTATTTGATGCTCAATACATAGACTTCTTTAAATACTAACTATATAATACTCATATGAGTAGTTTTTTTTTTATAAAATCACTGCCAGGCAGGTTAAACTCACAGTATGTAACATAGCTTTTGACACTCAAGTATATAATGTTGTTTTCTTTTAGGATCAAAAATTGTCACATGTTAACAGTTAACCTAGCCCTTTCAGAAAAAACACCTTATAAAAGTCCAGAAGACTATATTTTGTAGTACCTAATACAATTTCCCAAAGACCTAACTGTTTTTTTCTGTTACTTCCAGAATCTGCAAGAGGACTAGCAAATAAGGAATGTATAGAAGCCTCTCCTAATCGCTAGTTTAAGCTTATAAAATTAAGTGTACAGTATATGATATCTATATAAATACCTAATTATAATTTGGGAATACCTACTAATATAGTACGAAAAGCGTAGTTTGAAAATGTAGATTTGATTAAAAATATCAAAGAATATTAACATATTTTTATTGTATTCAAATGTAGGTACCATATTGTATATCCAAGCGGCCTGCCCAGGGCTTTCATCCGCTGCTAACCGTTTTCCCGCGGGAATAAGACATTTTAATATAACCTATGTTCATCAGGGATAATGTAGGATTCTACGAGGAAGTTTTAAAAACGGTCCAGTGGTTTAGGAGCCTATTCAATTCAATCAAACAATCTTACATCATTTATTCATAGGTAAACAATCATTGCCCTTTTGTAAAAGACTGAATCACAGCTCGATCTTCAATTCAATTCTTTATTTCTGCTTACATGTTGCGAAAAAGATCTTAAAATTAGAATGGACACAGACATGCACCCTGCAAGGGTATCGCAAAATCTTTCCTCAGATAACTAACAGAATAACTAGAATAACTATTAGTTATCTGCCGCAAATCGAGCAAAAAGCGGCACGGCCGGCCGTACCGTCCTTTTCTCGAAGCATTTCAGGCAACTTTCGACCCCCCATGAGACAACTTGTCTCTAAAAGTGATACACAATTTTCTGAATGTCCCTCAAATGTTTGTCAGCCGTGGCGTAAATGTCCTTTTTATATGCTGTTTACGCTCTGCCTATCCTGCAAGGGACACAGGCGGGATATAGTATGTATCCATGGTTCTCCTTCGCCATGGGACAGGCCCTAGTACTGTCCCTTCATGCGAGACTGCGGACAGCCCTTCCCAGGAGCACGGCTCTCTACCAGGTGAGTGAGCGCAGTGTGGGACGGACTGATGTGGTGTTCCAATAGTTATCCTTTGCCATATGGTATGTATGTAGCTTTGCTCGTGTTGCATGGTTAGGTTACCCGTGGCCTATTTCAAACAGGAAATTTCATGAAATGATTTTCTATCTACTAATGCTAGTTTACATACCGATAGGGGGGCCCACATACATGGATTACATAGGGTATCAAGAAGCCTTAATCCACCCCTGCCTAGTTTTCTTGAAGCAGTAAAAACTACACGGTTGGTGGCAAATACATAATTACGCACATACCATATAGTATAAAATTCATATATGTATCTTCACAGTAGCAGTAGTAGCAAATAAGAATAAGTATATCGGTCTAGTAACACAAAGTACAGTACAGTCACGATTATAAAGAATAAGGTATTTTAATTGCAAGCACACATGGTACATAAAATCACATATTTATACTTCATAATCCGCCATTGTAAACCCGATAACGAACCGGCTCGGGCAAAATTAAATTGAAAAAATGAAAACTCGGGACTTTACGCCTCAACCACCAGTAACAGACATTTGTTTCAAATGCAAGTCAAGGTTTTCAAAAGGTAACATAACAAAAACTAACTAAGTAACCGGATACCCTGGACCGGAAACCCCCAAAAACCTGCCCAAAAGGAACACTTATCTATCTAAATTATTATCTACACTAAATAATAATCAATCTAGGCCCTAAGTTACGCAAGTTAATTTTAGGATTAAATAAATATGGCCAAATAATGGCTGTGACAACTACAATATTATCGGCGGTAATAGTGGTCTGGAGTCGCCGTCCCACGATTCAGTAATTACTTTGTGATCGATTTATTGAACGCGCAGGCCACCAACATTTTCTGGCTAAGTGGTTTATCTCTTGTCTCTGTTATTGACCACTGAACCACGGGACCGTTATAATTCACAATAGTATAGGGTTAAAATTTAATAGTGACCGATACCGAAAACCCAGGACAGGCTGGTGACAAGGACTATATGCCGAAACATGAAAAAATTGCGAGCCCGTCCCGAGTTTTCGGTATCAGTAACTAGTAAAATTTTACCGTACACAATATTATGAACACCAATTCGGACTAAGCGCTTCCAGTCATCATTTATAATGCGCACTGCTTAAAAGTGGAACTCACTACCTGCGTCTGTGTTTCCAAACGCGTACAACCCTAATCTCCTCAAAGAAAGAGTGAACAGGCTTCTTCTGGGTGAGCTCGCTCCATCTTAGACTCTGTCTCTGTTCTATGACCTAGACTAGAGGCAAGAGCAAACCCATCCTTAATAAAATAAAAAGGTACTTATAAAGGTAGGTACTTATCAACTTCCTGTTACTTTCAGCAGAAAGAGCTTCTTGACAGAAAATTTTTCGAAATCAGTTCAGTATTTTGTTTATCATCGATAACATACAAACAATAATTTTTTTTATAATAGTGCGAAACTGTGACACAGTTTTCTAATTTGTAACTGCACCGATAGGTACTGCTCGCATTCACTATGTCTACGGTTTTACTACGCCGTAACAAATAATTTAGAGACAGCCTAGAGAGGGTCCTTTTAACAGGCCGTGTTGAAGGTACAAGGAGTAGATGACGAGCACCATCACGTTGGAGTGATACAGTACAAGACGCCACTCGCACCACCTTACAGGCTACGGCCGCCTGGCCACATGGCTCAAGACGGAGAAGTTTGGAAGAAACTGGTAAAGATTATAGCCCAGAAAAGTCACGTCCCTCAGTCATGAGGATACGACGAAGAAGCAGCAAATAATTTAAGCTGTAGCACCTCGTCACACCCATCAATCTTTTTTATTTCTTTTACCAAGATTTATTATGTCTGTGTTTTATGTAAAATTTCTCTAAGCGCCGTGGCTTTATTGGTATGCAGAACACAAATGCAGTCAATAACATATTTTTAAGTAAAATATGACTTAGGAGGATCAATTAAAAATAATAGAACAAATAGATAAATAGATTTCGTATTCTTAGTCTTTTGGTTTGGTGCCTCTGCATTTTGCATAAATAATTCGTGACACCGCCGACATTGAAACTATGGGAAATGGGTCATTCTAACACGTGTAGCGGTTTCTTATCCACGTCAAGAAGTAAATAGTAACTCATAAGATCTTTAAGTAGAGTCTACGGCGTAGACATTGCTACGAGATAAAATTCATTGTGCTACGAATATGAACCAAACTACTCGATTATCTGCCAAAAGAAGCGCTATCGCGCAGCAAAAGCACCGTGGCGCTGCGTTTGTTCAAAGAGTCAGGATCAGCTATTGGAGGAAGACTAAGCAGTTGTAAAAGTAATTAAAACTGCTTCGTGACAATAATAAAAAAAGATTTATGGGTACTACCAAATTTTATTGCACTTAATGTAAGCTCTTAAGAATTAAGTCCAACACCTCGTTGAAGAAGGCTTTCTAACATTAAAGGACATCCTCCTTTCTCCATGCTGAAGAAGCTTGAAAAGATGAAACTTTGAATAATACGAAATTAGTAGCATCAAAGAAAGATTGCTCCGCGATTGAAAGGGGTTTTGACTATCGAAAAAAGTTTCTCCACGTTGACGATTCCTTCTTAGTCTTACCATTGAAGAAGCGCAGAATCCCTTTAAGCATGAAGTACCAGCAAGTTTCAGTGGATTTATGGGCGACAGGGAAGACCATGTTGACGTATGGGTCGCTGGCGGCGCTGGTGTGGCTGATGCTGAAGCTGCTGGCTGCTGCCTTCACGCTGCCGAGCAGGCTGCGAGCCCAGCACCAAAACATGGCGGACACACTCAAGGAGTTGCAGGTGAGGCAATCATAATGTAATCATGCTAAATGTCGTGGTGTTGACCTCCTTCCATTATCAAAACTATTCGTGAGCAATGGCAGCCAAAGTCACCCTAAAATCAGACTGAATGAATTGGTATGCGAATTACATTATTTTAGTATTTATTAAGTAAGTTGAAAATAGCGTACATCGTATTCTGTTGCTACGTCGTAGTCAATGTCGTAGTACCTACTCGCTTACTGTCCATTTAACTGCCGCAATCTTTTTTAAAGACGGTTCATAAAAATTAAGAAGAAGAAACAGAAATAAGACTACTTACCTGCATACCTAAAACAACTTTTACAATTTACATTTCCAGACTCTACATACTTAATCTTATCATTTAGGGGTACGTTCAGCGTGCTACAGATAAGATAACCATTGCTCAAAATTTAAACTTACACACCTCTGAACGGGGGTTTTAGGGAATTAGCCGCTTTGTCTGTTCTTATTTTTATAAATAGAAACTTAATTAAGTATAATTTATAATAAAACACAATAAACAACAGCAACGTAACACTAGATAACACTATGCACCTGTAAAACTGACGTTTGGCAATATTTTATCTCAGTCGAGAGGTCGAGAAAATTTATCTGACATGTGCGAAAGAACGAGGTAGGATAAGTTTGACTAGTAGAAATTTTCTCCATAAAGACGTCCCAAAACGCGGTTTTACTAGCTGTCATCGCAGATAAATTATCTTATGCGACTGCGGTGAACGGCCTCGAACAAACATTCTACTGCCGGTGTCAATATTTATATTGCCAGCTATTGCAGTCGTAATTATTACCTTAATAATACGTGTAATACTGGCAATCAAAACGCCTCGTGTATGTATGTACAAATACTAAGTTAAAAGTCTTAAGATTTGTAGTTTGTAGATTAAGCGTGATTATTCTACAAATACGTTTAATGATGCCGAACTACTTATATAGCTAAGGTCATATTAAATTAAGTAGAAATATTTTAAGGGAGAGTCCTAATCGTAAAACTGATCAACTTTTCCCAATAAACAAAGGTAGAAATATGAAACAATAATCTGGACTTCCATCTTTTGTGACGCCAATTTTTGAACATTTCTTTAAGGTATGTCCAAATATATTTTTCATACATTGACCTACGTTTACTGGGAAAAGTTGTTCATTTTTACGAGTAGAACTCACCATTAAAATATTTGCACTGAATTTAATAGGACCTTTTTATATAATAGAACAATAGATGCTGTGTATGTATCTATCTTTTTTACTTCTCCACATTGTACAGAAGCGATGGATTTTAAAGTAGAACCTTGTTATGTGTGATATCCCTGGCACAAATTTTATTCGATACCCGTGTACCTGAAATACATATATACAAGGCATGGAAAATAGATTAACGGTTTCATATGGTTGATTGTTCAATCCAGCAGTGGACTGTAGCTGTTATAGGTATGATGTTTGTTGACCTTACCTTAATAATAATCATTCCAGAGACGGTACCCAGACGTGAACATTACTGAAGAAGACCTAAAGAACGCTGAAGAAGAGTTTGAGGAGTTAACCAAAGAAGCAGCCAAAAAAAGTAGTAGAGGCTTCTACTGATTCCAACAATTGTGATGCTAAAAAAACGCTTGAATTCAGAGGAGAACATAAAATTGCTATTTCAAAGTAAGCCAAAATGAAGTTAATAATAGCAAGTAGGCAGTTCAATTACCTAGAATTCGATGTACCTATCGTTAGTTACAAAGATTACTATTCCGTGGATAACTACAAAGTTTCAAACAGCTAAAAATGTAGGGCTGTCTGTAGCATAAAAAAAATACATCTGTGATCTGTAGGGGTCTCAGACATCACCGTCTTAGTTATCTTTAAGTCTAAGCCACCATGTAGTCAGCCTGTCAATTTCTTTCAGGACGAACGCGACACATTTTTTTAGATCGACTTATTATCACTACATAGTATAAAATAAAGTCGCTTCCCGTTTGGTGTCTCCTTATATCTTTAGAATTACCCAACGGATTTTGATGCGGTTTTTTTTATTAGATAGAGTAACTTGAGAGGAAGGTTTATAAGTATAATTTATTCCGGGAAATTGTCACATTCCCATGGGAAAACGGGAAGCCCAACTGGTAGTAAACTTTTGACCCCCTTTTGACACCTGTACGGATTAAAATTTCAAAAATGCTGGAACACGTATTTCATTATTTTAAGTTATGAGTCTAATCAGAAATTTTGAAACAGATCACATTAAAGATAAAAAACTTTCATACAAACTGTTAACCCCTTTTTCACCCATTTAAGGGTTCAAATTTTAAAAATGCTGAAACACGTGTTTAATTATTTTAAATTATTAGTCTAATTACAAATTTTGAAACGGATCGCATTCATTTAAAAAAACGAACTTTCATACAAACTTTTAACCTTCTTTTGACCCTATTAAGGGTTAAAATTTCAAATATGCTGAAACACGTGTTTAATTATTTTAAGTCATAAGTCTAATCACTAATTTTGAAACGGATCACACTTAAGACAACGAACTTTGATACAAACTTTTAACCCCCTTTTCATCCCTTGGGGGATTAAAAAAACCGGAATTTTATCAGCCTAGGAACGGGATTTCCGTCTTCACCAAATTTCGCATACTACTCTCCATTGTTGTAAATCTCAAAGACGCAAGGATTTTTTTTGCATTTTTGATTTTAATCCTTTAAGGTGTCAAAAGTTTACTACCAGTTGGGCTACCCGTTTTCCCATGGAAATGTGACAATTTCCCGGAATTTATAATACTCATAGACCTTCCTCTCAAGTTACTCTATCTTATAAAAAGAACGCATCAAAATCCGTTGGGTAATTCTAAAGATATAAGGAGACACCAAACGGGAAGTGACTTTATTAGAGTGATTCAAGAGGATGGTTTTTATGTATTGTTAAAAACAAAAACTGCTAGCGCCATCTAACCACGAAAATAGGATGCTAGGAACTAATGAGAAGCTTTGGCGCTAGTAAAGCAAATTAACTGAAAGTAACCAATAGAACATCTGGAAAATTAAAATGGCCGCGTCTGGCCAATCACAGGCGGCCGTCAAAATTTGTCTGTGGATTTAGACAGATCTGTCAGGGTGACGGCGTCGGATTTTGCCGCGTTTTTGGTGGTCTTCAATGGTCTTGAGCGAAAAGTGTTTTAAGTGAAAACTTACACAAATAAAACTTGTAATTTTATAGTTCATAAAGTGGGATAGTGTGTTTACTATCCAATTCGGATAAACCGATCGCCCACATAATGGGAAACAAGCGATCTAGATCTCGTTCGCGTTCCCGCGGCCGGCGTCACGATAGCGCCCGGCGTCACGACAAATCCCGTGATCAGTCTTCCAAACAACGGAAAACTTGTAGTGAGGATCGTTTGGAAAGCCGGCTCATGAACCTCGAACGTATCATGCAGAAATTTGAACGACGTATGGAGAACTTTGCTGGCAAATCTGACGCGTCCGTTGTACTAACGAGTTCCACTACTGTGCCGGTCACTTCAGATCAAGCTCTTGATGCCAACATCGCGTATGATGGCATTTGTACTCCGCCGTTGCCAGTCCAAAACGTACAACCGCATACGGGTATGCGACGCGAGTTTCTGAGTGAAAAGTTGTGTTCGAAGTTTAACCACAATGTGCAACATAGTTCTACTAGTGCCGCTGTTACTTCAGTTCATTCGTCAGTGTTGAGCAACTCACGGATTGGAGTTGCTGCAAATTCGAGTGCCAATATGGTGTGTGATACGCCACATGGCACACCTAATTTACCAGTGTGTACAACTAACACTTCAAATACAGTTGTGCCCTCGTCTGAACGTCACAAGCTGCCTGCCAGTGAGGAATCCCCGGAGGTTTGCTCATCAAAACCAGGTCAAATAAATAAAATATTCCCGGGATTTGACAATATACCAATTTTTACTGGAAACGCTGAGCACATGTCAACAACATCATGGATAAAACGTTTGGAATCTCTTGCTAAACTTTTTAATTGGGATGAACACATTCTTATTTATCAAATGACTTCAAAGTTGTCAGGCAATGCTAGACTTTGGTTTGATGCTCAACAGGACATTGACTTCAGTTGGGAGCAGTGGAAGCAAAAGTTGCTTAGTAATTTCCCAGAAGGGCGAGGTATCGCAATGAAATTAAATGACTTTATTAATGTTATGCGAGACAATGATGAGAATGTGGTAGAGTTTTATTATAAAAAGTTGATATTAGGGAAAAAGTGTGACCAACCGGATCATGTTATAGCGGATGTTATTATTTCCACCTTAAATCATCCACTACTAAAGGCTGGCGCACGCGGCGCTGGTTGCCATGACACTAATTCACTTTTAGAGTTTCTCATTGATGCTGCATCTGATATTGTCCATAAAAATGTTAAAAGTCATATGGCTAAAGCGGAGGTAAATAAAAACATCCCTACAAAAAGAGGTAACTCGAAGGATAACATGATCTGTTACATTTGTAATGCTAAAGGACACCTTTCATGGCAATGTTCTAAGTCAAAACGGTGCGAACGGTGCCATAAGAATGGTCATGTATTGTCCGAGTGCAAGCAATGTAAGCTGTGTAATAGATTTGGTCATACAAATGAGCAATGTTATCGAGCAAAACAAGAACTTGTCAATAAACAACCTAAGATGTATAAACTTTCAAACATTGATGAAAACGACAAAAAGTTTCACAAACAGGCCACTGTAAATGACGTTACCCTATCTGCATACGTTGATTATGGAAGTGCGTGTAACACAATTAAATTGAGTGCTGTCAAAAGATTAGGTTTAGATTTCTCAAAAGAATGTACGCGGAGCATCCGCCCTTACGGTGGTGGTATCCTTTACAAAACATTGGGTCAGATGACTGCGAAGGTAAAGCTAGATGATGCATCTGCTGTAGTCCCAATTTTGGTAGTAGATGACTGTTTGCAAGAGCATGATATGCTGATTGGCAGGTCATTCACAGAATTGCCAAGTATAGGAGTGACTAAAACATTTGACACATTAGCCTTCACAAATGTTGCAACAGACAATATAACAACTGTTCATCTAGGCAATCCATTGGGTGATTTTGTTGAATTACCTGCAGTATCTGAAAGTATGATGAATGTTTTAAGAGTATGTCTGGTTGATGATACAATTCTTTACCATGGTCTTAATGAAGTGACAATAACAGTATCACCTCAAGGTGCAGACCAGAATAATGAAACAATATATGTAAGATATTCACAGCATCATGAACCAGGTAAAGAATTAGAGGTTCTTCCGAGTATAGTGGAGATGAACAGAAACCATGGCCATGTAAAAGTTTTGAGTCATGTTTACTCACCTCTAACTTTGTATGCGAACAAATGTATAGCCCGGGGCAATTATATTTCAAGTACTGATGAGACTAACACTGATTTGACAGGAATTGATAAGTCACGACTAGAGTCACTATTAAATAAGTATCAACATTGCTTTGCTGGACAAGATGGGAAAATTGGAGCTTCTAATATAGAAATGTCTATTGAACTGACAAGCACAACACCTTTTTATTACCGCCCATTTCGTATGTCTTTTCCGGAACAAGAAGAAGTAAAACGGATCATAGATGATTTATTAGCACAGGATATTATTGAACCAAGTAATTCCCAATATGCAAGTCGCATTCTTCTAGTTCCTAAGAAAACTGGTGAGAAACGTATGGTAGTAGATTATCGGCATTTAAATAGTCTGACCCAGAAAGACAGGTATCCACTTCCGTTAATTCAAGACCAAATTGATCGGCTGAAGGGCCAAAAATATTTTAGTACCCTAGATTTATGCTCAGGTTACCATCAGTTGTGGATCCATCCCGATAGCAGACAATACACATCTTTTGTCACACCCTTTGGACAGTATCAATACAAGCGGATGCCATTTGGACTTGCTAATGCCCCGGCAGTTTTTCAGCGTGCTATAAATCAGATGTTAGGGGATTTAAAGTTCAAATTTGCAGGGGCTTACCTAGATGATATTATTTGTTATTCTAGCACTATTGATGAAGGTTTAGAAAGACTTGAGAAAATTTTGCAACTAATCTCAGATGCTGGTCTGACATTGCGCAAGGAAAAGTGTGTTTTTCTAAAAACTCAAATAGAATACCTTGGATTTGATATTAAAGATGGAGAAATACGTCCCTCTGCCAAGAAAATAGAATGTGTAAAACATTTTCAACGTCCAACGACAGTGCATCAGGTTCGTCAATTTATTGGATTGGCAAGCTACTTTAGAAGGTTTATACAGTCGTTCGCTCTTAGAGCTCGTCCATTAACGTTGCTTCTTAAAAAAGAAACCATCTGGAAATGGGACAAAGCACAGGAGGATGCATTCAATGATCTTAAGTTAGCATTAACTTCAAGCCCAGTATTGGCCATATATAATGAAAAGTTTGAGACACAAGTGCACACTGATGCATCGTCTTTAGGCGTAGCAGGAGTTTTGATGCAGAAACAGCAAGATGGACAATACAAACCGGTAGCTTATGCAAGCCGTCAGACAACATTGGCTGAAAGCAAGTATCACTCATATGAACTGGAAGCATTAGCAGTAGTCATGAGCTTACAGAGGTTCCGTGTGTATCTGTTGGGTAAGCCATTCATAGTAGTAACAGATTGCAATGCCTTGAGCACTACATGGACTAAACGTGATATGATCCCGCGTATTGGGCGATGGTGGCTGGAGTTACTAGAATACGACTTCAAAGTGATTTACCGGCCAGGGCCGCATATGCAGCATGCTGATGCACTCAGCCGCAACCCAGTTGACACGGTTTTGCACCTAGAACAAACTACTTGGGTCACAGCAGTACAACATGCAGATCCCAAAACACACGCATTGATAGAAAAATTGGAATCTTTTTCTGATGGAAATGCCACCCAAGATGACTACTGTTTGGTTGAAGGTCAACTGTGCAAAAGTATTGATGGTAAAAAAAAGATAGTCATACCTAAATCAGTTCGATGGCGCGTAGTTAAAATGTTTCACGACGATAATGGTCATATGGGTTTTGAAAAAGTTATTCAACTAATTCGTAAGAAGTACTGGTTTGAAAAGTTACGGAGATTTGTAACAAAATACATAAGAAGTTGTATTTCATGTCAATTTGCAAAGAAACCTACTGGTTTACAAAGAGGTCAACTGCACCCAATAGATAAAGGAAATGTGCCTTTTGAGACCATTCATGCGGATCATTTAGGGCCATTCTGTGAGTCTAAACAAGGTAATTCTTATCTTCTATTGGTGGTGGATGGCTTCTCCAAATATTCTTGGTTGCAACCTGTGCCCAACACAAAAACTGAATATGTGCTGTCCACACTCACATTATTAGAAAAGATTTTTGGTACACCGTCACGAGTTATAAGTGATAGGGGTAAATGCTTCTCTAGTAAACAAATGTCAAATTATTGCAAAAACCGCCATATAAAACATATTATGAACGCTGTGGCTTGCCCTCGAGCTAACGGGCAGGTAGAGAGGATAAATCGTACTGTGCTCCAATCCCTTACAGCTTGTATTGGAGATAAACATGACACCTGGGAAGATTATGTTTCACAAGTGCAAAGGGGCATCAACTCCACCATTAATAACTCTACTGGTAAAAGTCCATTTGAATTAATTTTTGGCTTTGTACCCCGCCTTCCATTAGATATTCCATGCTTAGAAATACCAGATCATGAAAATCTCCATGAAAGTCGAGAAGCTGCTGCTGAAAAGCTTAAATCCATTGCGGCTAAAATGAAAGAAAGATACGATCGTAAACGCATACCGGCATTACCATTCAAAGTAAAAGATCTTGTTCAAATTGAGAGACGAATACTTAAAAAAGGAATTACTAGTGGAAAATTAGTTGACAAATATGCAGGACCTTACAGAGTTACCGCAGTTCTTGGAAAAGATCGGTACCGCGTCGAGTCATTAAACACACGTGGCCGCAGATATCGTAACGTCATATCCGGCGATAAGATGAAACCGTTCATGGTACAAGAGGAATCAGATGATTGTTCTGCCTCTGATAGTGAAGATGAATAAGTTAAGTGTTACTTTTCTTGGGAAACAGTTTAATATCTTGCAAATATTATTTAAAAAAAAAAATACACTGTTGTTAATAGATAAACAATAGCTGTATTCTTGTAGAAGGAAATGACATCTCTTTATGTTTGTATGTCTTTGATTGTAATATAGTCATACATATTATAATATAAACTTACCTTTGAAAATGATCTCTAATAAAAAGTCATTAATATTTTGTTTTATGGAAGGAATGGAGATGATTAAAAAAAAATGTTTCTATGATTTTAATATAATTTTGGTGTTTCAAGGTTCCTGTTGGTCATAACAATTAAAACATAAATTTGAAGTGAACATAAATTGTCATAGTTTTATTTAAATACAAGACAAAAAAGAATGAAGGACTAATTGATTTGAAAGAATAAAAAAAAAAAAGACAGTCAACAAAATCAGTTAAAGAAAAACAATGGTATAAAATTAATAAAGTGAAATAAAATCAATATGATTGATAAATGAAATAAAGATAGTAACCAGTTGCAAAAAATAAGGACAACTAAAAAAAAGAAATTATATTAAAAAAAAAATAAAGGCCCTTGATAAGAACACAATTAAAAAAAAAAAATAAGGTCTACTCATAAAAAAAAAAGCATTAGAAAAAGAATAAAGAAAAAAAAATGGTCAACTGAAATAAATAAAATTAAGACTGTTGCTAAAAATAAGGACAACAGATCAAAAAAATAAAAAAAAATAAAGACCCTTGATAAGGAGACAGTGGACATTAAATACAGTAAAAAAAAATGCGGTTGATCACAACAGTATAAAATAAAACAAAAAAAAAATATGATAGCAAGAAAATGTAAGACTAACTAATGTCTGTAGAATATCAGATTGGCACTTGCTCAGTCTTAAAGAGTTCACGATAAAATTATAGATCATGCATACACAACCACTGACCTCAGAGTTCAGTCAGTGATAAACAACCACAACTCATAATGATGGATCCCATCTCTTCTAGTTTCACGTACATGTTTTATTTTACAGGTATAGAAGAGTTTTTAATACGAGGTCGTATTAAATCTGATCAGGATGGTCGAATGTTAAAAACAAAAACTGCTAGCGCCATCTAACCACGAAAATAGGATGCTAGGAACTAATGAGAAGCTTTGGCGCTAGTAAAGCAAATTAACTGAAAGTAACCAATAGAACATCTGGAAAATTAAAATGGCCGCGTCTGGCCAATCACAGGCGGCCGTCAAAATTTGTCTGTGGATTTAGACAGATCTGTCAGGGTGACGACGTCGGATTTTGCCGCGTTTTTGGTGGTCTTCAATGGTCTTGAGCGAAAAGTGTTTTAAGTGAAAACTTACACAAATAAAACTTGTAATTTTATAGTATGTTTTATGCCAGGAGAAGGTCTGTTTTCAGTGGGAAATCAGTTAGCAGCGGGTGAAACCGCTGGACGGGCCGCTAGTAGGACAATAATTACAACATAATTATGGTAGACCCTTCACTTTCACTTAGTGTAACTAGTAAATTTTGTGTAACTTTGTGTTATTTTAGTTTTAGCAGCAAAGATCATAGATAATAGACTCCAGCGCATAGTGACCAAAATTTTGCTCTTAGGAGAATGAGTGCATTTTTTTTTTTAATTATACTTTTGACGATATGTTATTTTTGCGTTCATTAAACACTATTTGGCATTGTAGTTAAACTTTATACTTTTACCTATTTTGACCTATCTATGCTAGTCAAACCTACGAATTCTGCAGACTAATCATGGCATTTCGCATATTTCCTAGTATGTGCGCCCGCGTAACACATATAATCAAAGACTTAAGACTTCATGTCCTACCCATTTCCAATTTTACTTAAGTCTGAATATAGTAGGGATTGTATTTCCAATTTAAGTAGTGTGAATTCAGTCTATAGAAATAAACAGAAATCAGAAAAATAAATACCAACCGCGCCCTCTTACACAAACAGGGTATTACCTCCATAGCCGTACACCCCAACATACCCTTCAGCTGTGCTTCATTTCACCCTCAAGGGTTACAAAGATTCCCTTATAAGCTTCACACGCCACCCCATAGATGGCGCTTCTCTCCCCTTCCCAAACCGGCCTTGCTGGGGTTGGCGATTGTATTGATCGCCTCTCGAACGTAAATAGACTAGCACTGTACCTATTTTATTAACCTTTTATTTATTTTTAGCAAGTAAAATAAATATTTAATATAAGTTCACGAGTACCCGTCCCCGAGATAGCTTATCTTTGACGTAAATAGTTGAACAATGTTAACCAGTTGTTAGCATTCGATTGCGAGTGGCAAACGTGCGTGTGTGATATTGGTATTGTATGGTGTAAATAGTAGGAGGAAGGATGACCAGATCGAGCTACAGACCGCTGGTTCCCAGGTCTTCGAACAACTCGCTGGATAACCAGAATCATGGGTAAGTCTATTAATTTTATTTCTATTCAAAACTCTTCTGGATTAGTCCACCCGGCATCTCTTATAGATGTATAGACAGAGAGTGGAGTTCACGCGGAAAGAAAATATAAAGGGAGACATTTTCTGACTCCGGAAGTGTTTTCGCAGTTACCTACATGAATGAACCCTATTACGAAACCGCCCAGCGGAACCTATAAATAAACTTGACCTAGACCAGAGACTGCGCTAGGTGTCTGCGTGTACATATCTACCTATTTTAAGCTTTTACCTATCTTAATATTTACTTATTAATTCTATAGTTAAAGCTTTAAAAAGCTTAATGATCAAAAGTATCTAATGAATTGTAGGTCAATCAATAATTGTTTAAGATATTTGGCTACGTTTGTCTCTTCCTTGTATGCAGACTCGCAAATCAATGCTCTTGGCTATGTTTGTGTTGTTGACCGTTATCTCATTCTAATACCTATCTACTTACACTGACAATAATTATTGTGTATCGATGCGGAAGGTTTGGTATGCGTTAAGATGGAGGGACCCTGAAGTCCTGAATTCTCAATCTATTCTTACCAGTTTATAGTACCACAAATATACTATTTGCTATCTTTGTTTCAAGTTTAGCTACCTCCATAGCTACTTAAAAATTTAAAAATCTCAGGCCGCGAATGTTTTGCGTTACTATAATTATAATACATAATTATATTATGACGAATCATTACGTCAAAAAGTGATAATACTATCCTACATTTTCACTTGGCAGGCGGATAAGCGAGCGCAGTGCAATGTGTTGTATTCACCTGGAATGCACCTGCCCATTCCCTGGATTCCTCCCATTGTCGCCTTTTACGACACCTACGGGTAGAAATGGGGTGATTTTATTCTAAGACGGCATCACACGGCAAATGCATACGTATTTATAGTTTTTCAAACACTTTCATTAAGTACCCATTTTCTACTGCTAGATAGTCCTACTACTTGGTTTTTCTGCGAGATTTTTGTTACTGACTTGGTATGAAATGATCTGAATAGATTATCCAGTTCTTGGTCCCTCCATATTGATGCGCACGAAGGTAATTTGTTGTCAATTTTACATCAACAACCCTTGTGTAAAGAGCGAAATCGCATCTTCTGTTTTTATGCTCATTTTATTTCAAGCATCTTGCTTATGTAAATTCTGCATTCTTCAATCCTACTAATTTTCATTCGCATTAGATACAGTTATATAAGTAATAGTTTAATTTTTCGAATGTTCTACTATTATCTTTCGACACTGGGACGATGAACTTAGGGTAATTACAGTCATTAGTTTTCCGTAAGTAAGAACGTAAGTCTTGCATTGATGTATCCTTTTAGGGTTACGTAGTCTACTACAAAAACTTATCATTTCCTCAACTCTGTCTGTTGAAGTAATTGCCAGATAATAAAACCTTTTTATGTAATAGTTTTTGGCTTAGGTATTCATAGAATTTAACTTGAACTTAACAAACTTATATCTTTAAAAACTAGAATAGCTGCATACCAAATTGTAAAACACTTCCCGTGTTAAGTAGCAAATATTGCAACGGGAAGTGTTTTAAAATTTGGTATCCAATTTATCGCTTACAGCATGACTATCGCAATAAGCCATATTTAACAGCTATACGCTAATGCTATGGCAGAGGGTCCATTTTCCTTTGTAGATATGTCTCTTAGTATGGTGATGACAGCTGTCAAATATGGCTAATTGGCATGGCCTTACTTTACACTACATTCAATTGGTAAAGAATGAATTAGTCGCTGGGTATTAGTTGCAAAACCCACCCGGAGCTGTACCACGCATTACTGGCATTAAGATACACTTGCAAAATTCGCGGGAAAGAGACGAGCTGCGGTAGCTTCGAGGGAAGGGACGAGCTGCGGTAGCCCAGATGGGCGAGGCGTCGCCACTAGTGATGGCGAAAGTCGCAGGTTCAAATCCAGCCCGCGCTTGATATTTCAAAAACTAGATCAGCCATTAGGTAGTATAAGTAAGCTGTTAAATACTTCCATGAAGCCTTACAGTAGTATTTATATGATTTGTGACAGTCAGCTCGTGTGTTTCCACATGTGACTAATTGGATTAACCAATTATACACCACTATGTAGCACAAGCTTGTTAACTTGTTAGGAAATTTTACTATTGTAGGTAAAAAATGTTGACATATATTATATATATCACGCCTATAATCCCTTGCGGGTAAGGCAGAGCATAAACGGCCACAAAACCTATCGCTTAAAATTGCAATACACTCCCTCGAGCCCCAAAGTCGCCTCTTACAACTCCCACGGGAAAGAAATGGGGTGATGCTATTCTAAGCCGGCATCACACGGCACATTGTTGACACCTAAAGATAATTTAACTCTTAACACAGTTCTACCTTGTTTTTTTCAGGATGAATTATTCATTTATTAAACTTTAACAACTCTCTTCCTTAAAAACGTTCCACCTCAAGTAAGTAGAATAGATTGATAACAATATGTTTACTGGTATTTGTCCTAGATATTTTATCTCAAGCGAACCAATAAATATTATGACAGTTAGTTATTTATAAACACACAGCTCTTCTCTCTCTCTCTCTCTCTCTCTTTTCGAAGAGACACCGATGTGGGACACCGAGTAGTCCAACGAGCCGATGAACTTTGGTGTCAGAGATTTTCAACCGCCTCTCTGACATGGTGGTGTAACGACCGCTGTCTAAGTAATCACAGACATCAACCGGGACCGACGGCTTAACGTGTCCTCCGAAGCACGGAACCATCTTTCTTTTCGGACAATCAGATAGTTCACCCTGCACCTAACCAGACCGGAAACTTTGGGAGTGTCCCACCGAGAATCGAACCTGGAAGCTTTGCGACGCAGGCAGTCGCACTGCGCCACATCGGCCGCCACAGTACTACCACTTAAATAAGCTAACATAATTAGCTCCATCTCAATCTAGTATTTATGTATAGAAACTATTATTTAGGCAAACGCAGAATATAAGTACTTAAGTACTTTTAGCAGCACCTCAAGCTATCCATTTATGGAATCAACCTATACAGGTGGTTCTAAGTAGCTGCAAGAAATAACCAGTACATGTTGATCTCTATAATGGGAGACTGCTGGTAACTCAAATGCTGCTGATAGTCCCTACTTAATTATATTTACCTACGGGCTAATTCCTACGTGTTCTGTAGCACTAACTATGTACTTATTAGTTTTAATTATCTTTCACGTGCAATGTCCACATGACCACTGATAACTACAATAAACAAATGATATTATCTTTTTATATCTAGATAGATACCAATGTATTGCTGCCATACTCCCCACGCTTGGCAAGAAGATTGGCGAGCGCAGTGCAAGATATTGCTTTTACAGGGAACGCTGCTGCCCATTCCCTGGATGAATGTATCCCTCAGCGTTTTTTACAATACTCACGGGCTGTATTAGGGTGATGCTTTTCTAAGCCGGCATTACAGCCAAAGTTTTATATTGATTTAAAAATTATCTTCACCGATTACGGTTTTAGTGTGCCAAAGCAGTAATTTTTGGCTATTCTACGCCAGGTAGTCGAGAAAGTCTCAAAGCGAAACCAATAACAATAATAATACATACCTACTATATTTTTGTAAACATGCAAAATGCGGTAGGCAGGGTTTAAACCTTCGTGTTTAGGTATCCGTGGCTCACCTGCCGTTTGTGAAATTATGCAAGTATATCTTAATGTCAATAACGCACAAGTACACAACATTTTTTTTTATACAAGATATATATCTATGAGGTTGCCGCATCAGGTACGCCGCGCCGTAGCACCCATTTTTTTACTATAGGTAATACCTAGAAATGTAGGGCTGCTACGAGCTCTATGTAATTTACAAAATTCCACAATTAATATTTGGTTAATTAGTTGCATGCCTTCTTTTTTCCACCGGGGACATTGTCCAATAGGGAAATTGAAGTAGCCCAAAGAAAAAAAATCAGAACGTCCTAAGCTACTTCTCACATTTATAACATTCAAAGAAAAAATGCGGACATTACTTACAACATTCTCTATTAGCTATTAAATTAGTGTGGGCTGTCCAATATTTCTTCAAATATATATATTTTTTTTTGCTAGATTCCTAGCTTAGGATATACGAAATCAATCACTCGAAAATTTCTTCATCTTCAACTTTTAAGCTTGGTTCAAAACAAAAACTCTGGGTCAATTCAGAGTGAAGAAATACTTGTTATAGTAAATTAATTATTCAATAACTATGACTAAGATAATTATTTTAAAAAGTTAACTGAGAACCTAGTGTTGCATGTAAATATTTTAGTTGAAATTACGTTAATTTAGTAAGTAAACTTTCTTTCAGGATTTTAAGTTACTTTTGAATGTCTTACTGATGCAATTCAAACAAGTAAGTTCTAACTTGGCAAACTTAGCCCTGCACTGCAACACTAACTTAGGGGTGGTAAGGGATAAGGGTGCAGGACTACTGTCCTTGCAATTTCTTTGACCTTTATTATAATTAATTATACATAATTAATCTCATATCTTGACGATAATTACAATGATCGATTATTATTATGTTTATTACTATAATATGTACTTAGCTAATTCACTTTATCGTAGCTTAGCTACCTTATTTGAACGAATGCAAGTAAACAAAGTTTTGTAATCTTGTTATATTCATTAAATAGGTATAGATTATTGAAGCTCATCATCGTCGCATTCTTCATTACTGAAGGTCGTGTCCGTCTTGAAAATTATTAGTGGCTTTGTTCATAAGTTGTTTCCATACAGTCCTGTCCTCTGCTTTTCTAATGGCTGACGTAATTGGGAGCCCTGTCAGGGTGGTGACCTGATCAGTCCACCGGGTAGAAGACCACCCAAGATCCCGGATCTTTTACCGCTGACTTTTCCGACAACTACCAGCTTTTCCAGGTTATCAGGTTCCCTTCGAGCTATGTGCCCAAAGTAGCTTAAGATTCTTCGATAACAAATAGCTGAAAGTGTTGTTAGCTAGATATTGAAGCTAGATTTTTCTTTATTGTTACGGACTTGAATTCCGTATGCATGGCGGTCGATGCCTGGCGTGTAGGCAAAAGTTCTATTGATTGTGTACAAAAAGTAATCACTGCAAGTCGGTCAACCAATAATCAGCGACAGGATTGTGTCCTCAATGACCCGGTTGACCTGACCTTTCGTAAACTTTGGAAGTGTTTGTCGTTTTCCGGTAAATACATACATACATACATACATATATCACGCCTATAGTCCCTTGCGGGGTAGGCAGAGCATAAATGGCCGTGAAAAACGGTAATTTACGCCACGTCTGACAAAAGTTCGAGGGTCAATCAGATAACTGTGATCACTATAGTGACAGGTTGTCAGCCCATCGCCTAAAATTGCAATACACACCCTCGAGTCCCTTAGTCGCTTCTTACGACACCCACGGGCAAGAAATAGGGTGATGCTATTCTTAGCCGGCATCACACGGGATTTCCGGTAAATATAATCATAAATCAACCTATTTTGATTCTAACAAGTCGATTAGCTTTTTGAGTTCCATTTACAATGTGTGACCCACTACAGGGGCAAATATTTTCGGGCTATTAACCATGAAACTTAATATTTTTCCTCATGGAACAAAAGCCGAAATAAAAAAAAACCTCCCATACAAACTGTCTCGGTCGTATTTTGTTAATTAAAAATAAAACGATCTATGTTTTCAGATAAGTTGTTCAGTTTCATGTGTAATTAGCCCCGTAATATATTTGCTTGTGTTGCGGGCCACACTCATTCTCGTATGAGTAATCTTCTTTGACCTGTGTGCGTCATGGTTATATAATTGGTATTCGATTTAAGAGAATCGACTACCGAGCTCTCGTCCATACAAAAAGAGAAAACGTTTTCCTACCCCTAAATGTAATCCGATCTCAATGATTTTTTGAATGTTGTTGACACAGTAAAAAACTAGGTTTATAGTTTTTCCTTTTTTCGAATTTTTCAATTGATTGAAAATTATAGGCGTCTAAAAGTCACTTTTTTTATTACAAAATCTTCCTTGAAGTAAAACGTTTGTATTTAAACAACAAAGTTGTTTTAAGAAAAAATAAAAAACTATAAACCTAGAATATAATATGCTGAAACGATGGACACCAAAATCAAAACTATTGGTTGTGATTTAGTATGTGGGAAACGTTTTCTCCCGAGACGCAAATTTCACCTTAAAAATACCTACAATCAGTCGCGAGCGGCAACGCTCTCTATCGCACTACTACGCGGGGACTTGGGCGCGCGAGCGACAGTATGAGTTTTCTTAAATACCTAATTTTTTGAAATGGCGATGGTATTCTTCCCTCTTAAGGATGCACTCCGAGTGTTTTGTAAATCTTAATTAAGGGCAATCGCGGCATTCCGTACTAAATTCATGGGAACGGACAGTGTTAATACGAGTATTGATGCTAAGCTGGCGTTTCAATCTCAGTTTGAGGAAATATAAAGTATCATACAGTAGTTATTTTGTTTTTTACCATTATTTTTTACCCAACTCACACTCATATATCCCGATACTTCTCATTTTAAAGTCAATTAAAAAATAATGAGATTGAACATTGACTTAACTGCGCAATAGATTGTTTTATCAAAAGTTGCAGCATGATATGGAGCTGCTGAATGCTGCATGATAGGCAAATGGGTTTTTATATTGATTGATCAACAATATCGCTAATGGTAAGTACCAACGACACATGTAGTGTTTACTTCTGTAAACATCAGCTCCTCTTATCGTTACTGACATATCGCTATTAAACGTTCGTTTACCCCACATTTCATAGACATTGTAGGTTTATAAAAACGCCTATTTGAGGCATATTTATTTGATTTTTTTTAATAAAGCCACCAATTCGGACTAAGCGCTTCCAGTCATCATTTATAATGCGCAATGCTAAAGAGTGGAACTCACTACCTGCGTCTGTGTTTCCAAACGCATGCAACCCTAATCTCTTCAAAGTAAGAGTGCACAGGCTTCTTCTGGGTGAGCTCGCTCCATCTTAGACTCTGTCTCTGTCCTATGACCTAGACTAGAGTCAAGAGCAAACCCATCCTTAATAATAATAATAAAACCACACAGGTGAAATCTCGTATCGGAGGCCAAGACTCACTTTGGGTCATCGAGCCGGCGAAGTAAGTAATAAATGTATCAATAGCAAAAATGTGTTGATCCCCTACATGACTATGCTTTAAAATACTCCCAAAGCATCTGATCTGTGGAAATAATAACCTACTCTAGGTGTTAGTTGAGACTAGCACCTAGAGTAGGTTATTATTAACTACCTTATTCTCAGTTTGCTTGTTCCCAAGCTGACAACGGCCAACATAACAGAATATTACTCATAAAGATAAAAGTCAGTAAAATTTTCTGCACTATTTTCCTTTATGAACGTTCACACTTCACATTTCTAAGGAATTTATATTAAAGTGACTGGCGCAACTTCTGAAACGACTTAGTTTTATTAATATCTGCTCCAGATTTCCCCCAAAGTGAATGAATCTTGGCTTTTAACACGTTTGTTTGTTGCACTGCGAATGGCTCTTCGTAAATATATCTCTACGTCACGTTGAAAACAAAACACATGATTCTCCAAATTCATAAAAGTGGATAAGTAGGTGGAATATTTGTCAATTTATCACTGAAACTTATCTATTTGACACATTTGTTTATTTATAGCTTGACCCAATTTATCGTAAGAAATCTTTCTTTATTATATTGCTTCGAAGTTGGTCCTTCCTAGTTCCGTTCTACCATGTCAGACGCCGACTACCTAGTTATATAGTACGAGGTAGATGGTATAAAAACTTTAACAAATGGGTTCATCGGGTAGTTCGACAACTCGGTGTTCTACGCTAAATAAAATAATGTATATATGTCAAAAACGTGAATTAACATTATGTTACTACTAGCTGTTGCCCGCGGCGTTGCCCGCCTAACCCTCAAGTGATGATAAAAACTATCCTATTTGTTAATCCATGTTACCTTCTATATGTGTGCCAAATTTCATTACAGTTGGTTCAGCAGTTTTTGCGTGAGAAGTAATAAACAAACAAACATCAGGTTACCTTCTATATGTGTGCCAAATTTCATTACCATCAGTTCAGCAATTTTGCGTGAAGAAGTAACAAACATAACATTTATAATATTAGTAGGATTTTTTGTACCTACCTTCGTTGTTATCAATCTCAAGTAGGATGATATGTTGATAAACATGATCTAGATGCACTTACGTATCTTATCAGTATTTTGGGGTGCGCCTACCTATTTATTAAATAATAGGTACAATATCTAACAAACTCTGATAAAACGATCCGATCGATTGAACAAGTGTGTCTTGTTTGTGCTGTATGTAAACAGTACGTTTTATTAATTTATTTAATCTGTAGGTTAACAACAGTTTAACGAATAAACATCAGTTTTTTATATTTACCAAAACAAACATCAGTTTTATATGTTGGTGGGTGTCTCGTCTTAAATAAATCCAGGAATTCGGATAAATTCCAAGAGGCTTGTCCGGCATGATCAGACCATGAAACTGAACTGCTTTTACTATGGAGCCTATGTTGGGAAATGGTTTTTTTTTTTCAATTTCCATAGAAAGTCAGTCAGCTGTTAGGGAATTTTGTATGGGAGGTCGAATTTCTCTTGTTTACCACCAAATCCTCCAAAAAAGGTTGTTCAGTTTCATGGTCTGATCATGACTATAAAGTTTTCGGTAAGACGTCCCTTACAACCCGTATAGTTATTATTATTAATCATAAGTGTTTGAGTTTTTTTTACATTATTATTTACCCCTACTTATATCTTATTTTTTTTCCTTCTTTTAAATAGTATAATTTGTTTTTTCCAAGGTTTTTCCACGTCAGCGTTTACATAAAGGACATTGTGCTGAGTCAAGAACCGTCTATAAGTCTTTCTTCTGTCAAGATCAACCTTGAAGGAGATAAAGGCTCCCTGAGGCATTGTCTCGCGTGTTTGCCGGGCTGAGTATTCTTAGTCTGTGAGGGAAGGTATATTTTTATCGCAATAGGGCCGCAAGAACTACCTACGTCATTCTTCCGAACGGTCCAACTCAAGCCATCAGTATCACCTATGAAAAAAATTAAATAAAAATCGTACTTCTCTCCTACTCTATCTGCCTACGACTGCTATGCCGCATCTCGATATACTTATATTCTGCCGCGTTCACACAATCGATCTAAGGGCCGGGAAATATCTGAAGTTCAGATTCTGAAGTAAAGTGGACAGTGCGAGCATATAGTAAACAGGTTACTGGCTTTGCTACTCGCCATGCCGCTGCCACTTTCCATGCTCCCGCAAGTGTCGGTTTTTTGTGCGTGAGGCATAGGAACGGCAGCACGAGTAGAATGTATAGCTAAACATCCCGCTTACTCGTATTGCTGTGAGAAGAGTATTATGGCAGTGTGAGAAAACTCACTCGCGTTAAAACTTTTACGGAAGTTTTCCGGGCAACATATGCGGCAGGTGTAGGAGCATGGTGTAAACGGAATGGCGACGCGACTAATCCTTATATCCTACTACTATAACAGCCACAACAGTCCACTGCTGGACATGGGCCTCCCCCTTTTAGGAGGGTATTTGCCATACTCACTATCACTACTAATCAATCAAGACTAATCCTAAAACATAGTATTTTGACACACGGAATCTTGATTCACGGTATCTTGCGCGCGGCACTCCTCTCCCTAACTACAAGGACTCCTGCCTTCCTGCCCTTGGAATTGAAGTCGAGAGCTTATAATACCTGTTTCCGGACCCGTGCTCATTAAGAAACATTGTTCCTTTTTACGTCGTTAACGTACCTTTAAAATTTCTCTTGAAAAAAAGAAGTATTTTCATAAATAAAGCAATTGCCAAATAATTTAAACAGGTATTAACTACCACAACTGTAGACTTAAGGAAAAATTTGCTTAGTTACAATCTAGGGTAATAACAATATAAAGGTTTACTTTGTTTATTAAAACTCAGTAAAAAGAATCAAAACAAAGGTTTTCTTTGTCTTAAAGGTTCTTAGACCTACATCTTTGAAATGAGAACTAAGAATTCCAATCTAGCTCGCCATTAAATATCTAGGACGCAGCCTAGTGAGCCAGTAGTTCAAGAGTCAAAGCTCTTTTGACTGAGAAAAGGGGTGTTCGGCACGGAGTAGGCACGTAGAACGTAGAACAAAAAAGTGCCCTACTTCTTACAAAAGAAAATTTTCCTGCCTATAATGCGTAAAATCATGACTCTAAAGTAACTACTGACAAAACAGCTTTTAGAGTTGACTGTACAAGCAAACTTTGTAACCTAAACAGCTTTCAGCTTCTAATAAAATATTCGTTTCATATCTCATTATCGCTATGCAATGATTATTCAATGTGTTTTCTTTTTTCTTTCTTTCTTTCTTTCTATTCACAGAAATTACTTAGAAATTATGAGCAATCTTAAAAGCGTCTCAATTGTGTTTTAATATAATGTCAGTTGGATGGTTTTGACTGTTTCGTATGTGGCTAACAGTTTGAAGTATGATAAGTAAGATGACACAGTGGCAACAGAACTGCAGGTGAGTGTCGATGGCAGTACGATGGCAAAAAATAAAAGAATCTAGACCCTATTCCGTCGACCCTAGGCCGTATTCCGCTATTTGAAAAGGAGAAATTATAAGTATAGCCACAGAATTTTTACTTAGCCACGTGATTAAACTTCTTTTTTTATAACCAAGCCACGGGAAAATATGTTAGCCCCTAATAAACTAATTCGTCTTCATTGCGGCGCCATCTAAATATTTTAAACAAAACCGCAAGTAAACATCAACAATTAGTATAACTTGTCTTTCTGATTTATATCTTAAAACGTAATTTACTAACTCGGCCACAGATTTTATAGCTTAGTCTCATTTTATGTTTTACAGCATCGACACAAGTTCCTCAAAAAATATAATTTATAGCTTCATTGAGCAACATCATAAGTTATAACTTAGCATGTAAAATTAATACATCATATTCTTTTATCCTGAAAATAGCATCATTTAAATTTGGCGCGAGAGCGCGATATGACGGCGGTCGGCCATTTGCACCAATCAGAGAGCGCCATTCGGTTCATGGACCAACGAGTTACCCGTATATTGCATTTGTTTACTGTGTGTTCGCTCATGCGTTTGCATTTTGTTTTTGCGTTAGTCTTGGCTGTGATTTGTGAAAAATTTTGGATTCATTATGCAATCTCAAAGTGAAAACGAAGTACCCTTGTACTGTTCTGAAGAGGAATCGGAAGAAGAAGGTCAGCCATCGAAAAAAAAGCGTGGTGAATCGAAGAAATGGATATTTGTGAAAAAGAACTCTGAACTTAAGATACCTACAAAACGGCAGCTGTACAACTATTTAGCAGATCGCCGGCGTATCAAATATGGACCATCTACTATTTCTTTAGGAGAGTTGGAAAAATGGATAATTAGCCACACTGACGTACCAGACGACGGGAACGAAGTTTTTGTGATAGCCTATTATATTTTAGAAAGTGATCCACCCAGTTTTCGCATCGTATTATCTACAAAGAATTTGATGGAACTTTGTATTGGCGCTGAAATTTTGCATGCAGACGCAACGTACAAGTTGGTTTGGCAGGGGTTTCCGGTACTGATAGTGGGAACCACTGATAAAAACAGAAAATTTCACCCCATATGCTTGGCGGTATCTACAAATGAATGTAAGGCTGATTTTAAAACAATGTTTCAGGCATTAAAGGACAATTTGTTGTCAGTTTTTTCTCATACTTATGAACCGAAAATCCTAATTTGCGATGCGGCTAAAAGTATTCAAAATGCATTTCGTGAAGTTTTTGGCGAAGAAACTATCATAAAAATGTGCTGGGCTCACGCTAAGAAAAAGATTTGTACTAAATTAGACCAAACAATAGAGAAAAAAATCCGAAAGCACGTATTGGAAGATATTGATGCCCTGCAATCAGCTACGTCTTATGAAGCTTTTTCCGCTGCTTCGGTGTTGTTTCTGCAGAAATTGAAACACCAAAAAGCATTCGTCGCATATTTTAAAAAGGAATGGCTACTAAAAAACCCAAATTGGTATTTGGGTGCAGCACCAGTATCGCCGTCCACGAATAACGCACTGGAATCCTTTAACAGGGTTATTAAAGACCACAACACCCTCCGCGAGCGTATACCATTGTCTCGGTTCTTAGTGGTGGCAGTGGAAATGGTCAAGAACTGGTCACAAAAAACAAAAGAAGAGCCGTTTGCGACACAACCTGGCCTGCAATTATCTGATTGGACAACTGGATATCAATGGGCAAAAACTGATACCAAAATTAAAATTGTACAATCAACATCAGCCAGCAACACATATTTGATTCCCTGCAAAGACTCATTTAAAAACAATCAAGCTGAGAAAAAATTCAAGCATTTTGACGAATACAAAAAAGTTTTTTTTTCATATTGGAACGTAACATTACCAAACAATCAGAACGACTGGATTACTGGTTGCTGTGATTGTCCAGACTTTTATCGCAAGTACATCTGCAAGCATGTGATAGGACTAGCAATCAGATTGAAGTTTGTGACACCACCATTAGAGGCCAAGGTGCAACCGCTTGGACTAAAAAGAAAGCGTGGAAGACCAACGAAAGCACGAGCAGCATTAATTATTCAATAATTTAAAAAAAATACCTTACCCTTACCCAGAAATAGAAATATTATAGTACAGTAAACGGTACCTAGTAAAAATTGATTTTTCTAAATAAGGTTTTTCATTTTATCTGTCCTTAACTGTTCCTAGATAAGATTAGTGGTTATCATATACTATTTGATGGAAATTTTACATGGAAATTTGATGGCTAATTAATATATGTTGAGTTATATTTTAAACATACTGAGTTAAAAAATATAAAGCTAATAGAGTTACTATTTTGGTGCTATATGTTGATATTTTAGAAGTTTACTGGTTGAATGCATGTTACAAATTTAGATACTAAATAATAACCACCATGATTAGTTAGATTTATAGTGGCTTACATACATGATAACTAGTGGTCAAAATAGAATTATTCAGATGCGCGTTAATAGTGGCTGACTTAGTAATTTAGAATACAATACAGATTTTTTGAATCGAATGATGCTATTAAAAAGATGGCGGTTTAATTACTACCCTTTGAAAAGCCTCTGAGTTTGTTTCAGTTGGATATTTTTGGCTGTTTCGTATTCCGCTAACAATATGAAGTATAAGGCAATCATTACATTGATGACATTACAACAATGGCTAAAAATAAGAGAATCAGTGCCCTGTTTTATTACAATATCTTGTGAAATACCTCAATGATATGTATATTCAATAGCTGCTACATGTAGGGAGGTACACGCAACAACTACGGAAAATCCTTAACAATTTAAAATGTATATCTAGCAACACTAAAAAGCTACCGACAACTACGAAACTTGCATTCTTAATTACCTTAAAGCTCGGGCCACGTTGATATAACCTACTTTCTCGAACAATGTAGGTATTTTCGGTCTGTTTTAGGCTACATGAAGCTTATTCACAAAAATTATGATGTTTTGAAATGGTATATGTACCTACCAAAGACCCTAAGACCTATCTAATAATTCACTCGTTTTGTCTATAATACGAAGAAGAAAAGAAACAACTTTATTTATTTATTCCTCGCATGCCAAACTGTCGTTTTAGCGCATAATGTCCAGCAAAAGAAGAGAGTAGTGTAATATATGGCCTTATGTAAAAATGCGTGAGAAAGAATTTAACTTTCAAGCTAGAATTGCTAAAGAAGTTTGTTGTCAGACTTCAGCCCTATATTGAGTCTTTTATTTATTTATTTATTGTGTACTTACAGATATTACAATAATTTACTTTAATATTCTCGCCAAACTGCGAACATAGTTTGTTGGCAAGATAGCACTCTTAAAATACAATAGTCATACCTATCTTAATTATATAACTAACTTATGCATGCAACCTTACAAACTATGTACCTATTGCCTACTGTGCTCTGTCTAACTAAAGTATGGTTTATTTTCTAGCCTAACTGGAGTAATGCACATTTTTTTTCTTAAGAGTAGGTAGTTGGATGACTCGGTGGTGTCTCCCACACGAAAAGAAGAAGCCCTATACTTTACCTACCTCAATAAGTATCTGAAAGCTTTCTCCTCATATGATACAAACTATAATTTACTGCCCACTTCGACTCCTATTTTCAGGGAAGAATAGAAAGTTTTGTTGTAGGATTAAATTATCTTATATTGTGGAAGTTACCACAATCAGTAAATTATTTAGCTACCAAAATTTAACCTTATCCATTCTTACATAGATACCTACTCTTCAATGAATTTGGGTAGGTACTTGTGATACAAATAAAGATCGCAGTCCGTTTGACGCATGCAAGATGGATTTCTACCGATTCAAAAAAACTCCTCTATATTAAACGGTGTTGGTATTATGTAATTGTAATGGAAAACGGACGCCTTTTCATTAGAACCTAATGGTGTAATATAGCCCATCTACTGTAATTACCGCGTAATAAACGTTGCTTACATAAAGTAAATCTAGTAACTATTCTCGAGACAGGAGTTCCATTCCGTAATATCGGAGAAAACTGAGCAATATTGAAACCCTCTGAGATCTCGATCTGAGGAAATTAAGGTATTTGTGAGATCATCGAGTTTCAGTTTACTGCAAAAAAAGTCCTAAATAGATGCCTAACTGACTAACTGCGGGTGAATTCTGGTACCATAGGGTTCATCGGGCTACTCGTTGACTAAAAGTCCCACAGGACAAAAGATAGAGAAATAAGCGAAATGTTGAATTCTTAAGAAGTTACAAAAATGCGAATTCATTGAAATGGAAAGAAGAAGTTCCATTGTAGTCCAAAAATTAGGCGGTTCGCCCACTTGTCGTCCGTCGCTGCTTATTTTTAACGTCGCATGCGTCTGTCCGACGAAAGGAAATTGTGAATGCAGATCTTATTCCCATACCAATACGACTACGAAGCATTAACGAGACGCATCCGTTACGCACCGTAGAGACAGTGTAACCGTATTTGTATCGGAATAAGATTATAAATCGCAATTTCATTTCGTCTGACAGACGTATGCATTACGGTGCGTCAAAAAAAAGTAGACACTTAATAAAATTGGGAGGAACCAAGGACCATATGAGGAACTTCTTAACCTAATTATAACTAAGTTGACCTTTGTTTGTAGAACGAAACTTGAAACCAAGGCAGCGACAACGAACCATTGCAACATTACTTAACTTTTATAGGCTTTTATTAAAAAATGTAAGTAATAAATACCCCTAGTTAATAAACACAAGGTCAATATTCCAACATATTCAGCGGCCACGAGAGCATCGTAATTCGCCCGTTTGGCTGCTATTCTGTTCTGGCTCTATCAAGGCTTGGCTTTTTACCAAATGGTCGTATAAAATATCCGATACGAGGATTTATGTAACTTTATCAAAGGCTACCTGAGCCCTAGGTCTATTAAACGGTCACATGAAGCCTAAATTGGCGATATCGATTTTTGCGCACAAAAGGTAAAGGTAAAGTACGTGATAAAGCTACGAATAGCTACGTATACATAGACAGGTATGTAAGTTTATGCATTAGGTCGGATCTATACAAACAATAATTGATAAGCACGTAAGGTGGGTACATATCACGAGTTTAGTGTTGTTCAACTCTACTAAACTTAAAAATTTATATTATCAAATAAACATTCCATACCTTTGATAACAAGGAAATATTATGTCACTCTTTAAGGTGGCACATAGATACCTACCTATTATTCTGTTATAATTATATTCCTTACTTAGATATCTTCGTTTTTCCACAGCTTTTCTTTTATCAAACAAAGCCTACGTAAAGATTAGTATATATTGTGATAGCTGCGTACCTAACGAGAAGGGTCGACGTGCCAGTCGTAAACCAGCTAAACAATCCCAAACCAAAATTGATGGTCACGTTTTTGTTGACAAATAGTAGTGTAAAGACACGATTAAATAAGTATTGGCATAAAAAACGTTTCAATTCACATTTTTATCAAAAGTAATTTCTATAGGCAGTAGGATGCATAAAGCAGGTCGTCTTTTTACAACTGGTTTTGAATCTGTAATCCGAACATTATGAGACGGGTGTAGATATTGTTAATGGTCAATTTATAAAAAGCCTAAAACATAACATTTAGAAATATTGTTGCAAAACTTATATATTCTATGTTATCATATCAGCAAAATTGGTCCGTGACTGGTGCCTGTTTTGATGCTTTTGGGACTGGTAAGAGCACCCTAGTTGGCATGTTGCCACTGCCAATTAACTCCGGGTGGTGTTGCTTGGCAACCAGTAGGCAAGTTTAGGTTCTGGACCGACATCTTGTATTTCAAATAAAGTGCTTTTTGTAACAAATAGCGCGAACAAGCTCTGAATTTGTGATTCTGTTGGTAAGCCGAATATGGATGGATGAATACACTACACAATTCACGTAAAATACCTACGTAATATTATGGAGATACAACTATTAATCATTTATTTTGTGTACCTATAACAAACAATTCTAGGAAATAACGATGTTTTGGCTATGATGAATTATTAGCAAACAATGTTCTTTTAATAAGAAAACGAATTTTTCTCCCGACATCAATTTAGGTTCCTACCTACTTCTTATACAAATGTACACAGAAATTCTTTTGGTTCATTAAACTTAGAGTTTATTGTAGCTTGGAGGTAGTTATAGGCCTCAATTCAGGATATAAAGCACTTGATCAAAAGTTCATAGAAAAGAAAACAGATTCGCCAGCAACGAAATGCATATAAATGGGTTAACTATGGTATTCCTATTAGGTACATTAATAAAGAAACAGCCTCCTACTCCATTTAGTATAGAAAATATTAGGTATAATGTTTATCCTATACTAGCGGCCCGCCCAGCAGCATTTCACCCGCTGCTGTCCGTTTTCCTGAAAAAACAATGTTTTTTCGCTATCAAAGATGCATTTAAGCCTTTCCTTGAATTATTCTATCTATTTAAAAAAACCGCATCGAAATCCGTCGCGTAGTTTCAAAGATCTAAGCATTTATAGGGACATACAGCAAGAAGCAGGTTTTTTTAGTAGAAAACTATATACTTATTGATTATACATGGTACATTGTTGCCTGGAAGATTTTTACTACTTGAGCAATAAGGCCGCCAATTGTACAATTTACGTTATTTTATTTTTTGTAACAGTGTGTTCCATTTGTGTAATAAAGTACATTGTATTGTACTTAGTATTTTCCTAATAAGAACTTAAATTAATGCACCCCAAAACGTTAATAAAAATATTTAGTATACCAGATTGTTTTTTGAATAAATTATATATATTTCCGATGTTATGACCACAAAGTAAGTATTAGCGGCTGCGCGGTGTTATGACTATCTTCTTCTTCTTCTTTTCGTGTGGGACACTGATTCATCAAATGACTATAAAAATGACATTGGTGGCAATTCTGGGTTATTTTTTGGTCAAGACCTTTTCGACTTAAATTAATGCTGTCACTTTCCGTCAAATAGGTTCAAAAAAGGAAAGAAGATATCTTAGTAATGTCGCGTCTTATTATTTGACGCAAAATACGAGCTATCTGTCAAAATACGGCGGTGACGGTGAAAACAATGGCGACTAAGTAGACTTTAAAAGAATATTTTGACTGTAAATGATTGCTCTGTGATGTGTTATGTATTATTTTATAAAATTTTAACTTTAGCTTGTATGTATTAGTTGTTGAATGTGAATTTTTTATTGGTGACATTTGATTTGAAATGTATTTTTCATTTAACTTGACATTGAAATTGTATCTAATCTTTAATGCATAAATAATGATGAATGATAATTACTAATTTTGACTAAGAGTAGGTATAAAAAAAATAATGTCTAAATAGTGTTCATGCCCGAAACGGCAACATTCAATGTGTCGCTCTATGTGCAACTCCAACCGCAAATGTAATAACTTGACTGTTTTACACTAATAAATTCTATTCTATTCTATTCTATTCTATTCTAGAAACTGCGAAAAACTAATTGTCATTTTTAAATATATCAGGACTAAGATATCTCCTATCCTTTTCAAAACCTTTTTAACGGAAAGTGACAGTACTAATTTAAGGTAAGGAGAATTTATATCCCGAATTGAGGGCATAATAAGCTTAATTATTTTATGGTTTCAAGCTTAGACCGTTTCCCCACTTGTTGTCCGTCACTGCGTATTTTAGCGCACCGTAACGCATGTGTCAGTCAGACAAAAGGAAATTGCAAATTCGTATCTTAATCCCATACAAATTCGGCTAAGGTGAGTTCACGGATGCGTCTGTCAAACGTCTTGACATTTCTTATTTTCGTTCCGTGTTTTGGCCCACTTCTTGTTTTTCATACATTAACGATCTAACTTATATGACTTGCAGTTAACCTAAAACGACTGTGTGAATATGAATACCAAAAGCATCAGTCTCTGAGAGCTGGTAGGTATAAATATAGACCCATACGCGTTAGTACAAACCCGACTTCAGCACAGACAGGGCCCGTCTGTGTGTTTTGAAGAGTAAGAAACGCTACAAAGACGACTACAACACAGACATGTAATCTCTGACGAACACAATAATAAATATAACGATGGTTATGATGATTAATGATAAAAGATATCAATCATTAATGATGTTAATGATTAATGCCCTTTATTTATTTATTTTAATTGATAATTTTAGTGATAAATAATGCTTTAATGACTAAGGATCGTTTTAATAATTGGTTTATCATTAAAGATTAATAATATTTAAGTACTTATGATATTTTAATGGTAAATTATATGTATAATTAAGATATTTTTAATTAACAATGTTATTTTAATGATTAAGACAAAAGCCATTTAAGCTCAAAAGTTAGTCTGTTAGGTAAAACCTATCCTTGTTAGGTTAGGTTATTTATTTTATTTTATTTATTTAAACATAGTATACACTAGCTGTTGCCCGCGACTTCGTACGCATGGTGTAGTGACTTGTGAGTTAAGGGCGGGGCACACCGGCTCCGTATCCAGCTCTCGTCCGTAGTCACGCACGAACTGATGACGTTGTAATGTATGGGACTGTATGAGATACGGCACACCGCTTGCGTGCAGCACGGAACGGATACGCAACGCAAGCGGTGTGCCGTATCTCATACAATCCTATACATTACAACGTCATCAGTTCGTGCGTGACTACGGACGAGAGCTGGATACGGAACGGTTACGGAGCCGGTCTGCCCCGCCCTTTAGTGAAGTTGATGTATGCATATTGTTTAATATTAATATCATGTTTGTATAAAGTTTTTTCTCTTTAAGATGTGCAATGAATAGGTACTGGTTAACTTGTTTTTCGGTTAGGTACTTGGTTTTGATACTATGGACATCAGCTACAAAACATCATTATAAACTACTTTGGTAGTTTTACCATCGGGTGCTAAAACGTAAAAATTTTCAGGAGAACTGACTCGAGAGCAAGCGACATATAGCTGCCCGTGTGATAAACAGGGAATCGTAAGACCTACGCCTGCGGCTTTCAGCGTCTGTCCTTGCGATTTGTTTACAGTCATTGCAAAGAAAACGCTGACGGGAAACTGAATGCCCTGAAATTGAAATAAATAGTTGTTGGGAATGAGTGGTATACGCGCCACAACCAGTGAAAATATCCGCCTCGAATACATTCATCTTTAAGCTTAAGATCTTCAGTCTGGTTCCATTGCACAGCTTTGGCGGAGTGAGATTGCAAAGAAGCATGAAAGGAACACCAAGTTTAAGTAATATTTGGTGTGCAGAAAGACCATTCGCACTCAAGGAGTTTAGGAATTCTATTAGGTAGTTAGTGTCTTTGTCTTGATTCATAACAGTGGTAATTGACGCGTATACCACCATATCCCCAGTGATTTGTGACATAATGGTATGGTTTATTGAAGCAGTCTGATCATTTTTGGGTGCAAAAATAGCTCTTCCACGTAGCTACGAATCTTTTTTTTTGAAGGAAAGAAGGCTCGCCATACACAGAAGAAATGATTCTCTTTAGACCAGAAACTATTTGGCAAAGCGTTTCAGGCAGACTTACTTGACCGTTATCCTCTGGTAAAGTACCTCTGCCGAGTTTTAATAAAGCTTGTGAAAACTCTTCAGCCCGTGGATTACCTCCGAGACGGGTTCGCATGATCACCGTCATGGTCAGCTTGTAAATTTGTGGCCAAAGAGCCGATGATTTTAGTGAGGCATTCACCTCATCAGCCCTGGTACCTTGAGTAACAACTGGAAGTGTTTGGCGAAAATCACTGGAAAAAAGAACAGTGATATGGCCCATGGCCCTATTATCTCTGCGTATGTCTTTCAAAGTCCTATCCATAGCTTCTACCGTTTTTTTGTTGGCCATCGTACACTCGTCACATAACTACCAGACAACAATATCAGAAAACCTTTGCCTTGTAACTATTACGTGATACAGCACATATAGGAGTATCGTTTGTGTCCAAATCGATTGGTATTTTGAAAGTTGTATGCGCCGTTTTCTCTCCTGGAAGCAGTGTAGCAGCGATCACGGGGCAGCGATACTTGAAGATACCACAGCGAGTGCAATCCTACCTTGCCTTCTGATCTCTGCAAAAATGTTTAAGGCGAGTGTAACCGTGAACGACCTGGATAGTGGCGCCACTTCACAAAAAAGATTTATCTTTAAAGAAACAATCTATCAGAATATCCGTTGCCCAAGTTTATACTTACATACTTATATCACGCCTATTATCTCTTGCAGGGTAGGCAGAGCGTAAATGTCTGACATATATTTGATGGTCATTCGGAAAATTGTGTATCGCCATGGTGACAGGTTGTCAGCCCATCGCCCATGTGAAAGTCCCTTAGTCGCCACTTACGACTCCCACGGAAAAGAAATGGGGTGATGCTATTGCAAGCCGGCATCACACGGCATAGTTTACAATACTATATTATTATTTTTTTAGTAAACCTGCCGCCTGTCAGTGGCTTTGTTATATAATTTTGGAGAAAACATTTCATTAGCGGGTTTCACAAAACTAACAGCGACATCTATGAAGTAATTTTAAACAAATTTTACTCTAACATTTTTGATTCTAACTAATGAAGGTATTTATATTTTTTTAGGTTCCGTACATCAAAAAGAAACGTACAAAAAAACGGAACCCTTATACGATCAGTTTGTTGTCCGTCCGTCCGTCCATCCATCTCGTAAGACGCTTTATCTCGGGAATGCGCAGAGATATCGAGTTAAAATAAAAACTATATTGGTAAATAGGTTTTAGGCTGCAATATGGAACCCTTATAGGTTCACTCACTTTGTTGTCCATTTGTCTGTCTTTCAAGACTCACTATCTCGGTTACACGTAGAGATGTCGAGTTAAAATTAAAAGTATTATAACCTTTAACTCAGGCCAACGGCCTCTTGTAGTGGTAAAAAAATTAACTAATTTTACCCAAATCATAATTTGTCTTCGCAATAAAACAATTTTCAACGGATTTAAGTTGTGTTTATTTTGGATTTCACAATTCCTACGTTTCCACAATAAACACAACTTAAATCCGTTTAAAATTGTTTTATTGTGATGAGTAATAGTTGTGCAAACTCAAGAAAATATCACAATTCATCTGTCTTCCATCACATACCTTGACCATGACCAAAGGTCAAAGTAAAAGTTTGAAACATTTCTGTAATAGTTAGAACGGCCCGCATATATGTCAGACGTGGCGATAGCGATAAAATACTTACGGCCGTTGACGCTCAACCTACCCCGCAAGGATTAAATGTGTGATTGTTTGTTTTTTGTTTGGTTAGGTCGTTTCACGGGGTCGTTTAGAAGTTCAGA
The DNA here is from genome assembly GCA_027580185.1 of Tuta absoluta. Classification (NCBI taxonomy): domain Eukaryota; kingdom Metazoa; phylum Arthropoda; class Insecta; order Lepidoptera; family Gelechiidae; genus Tuta; species Tuta absoluta. Next base: position 7,813,818 of record JAQAHW010000004.1, read on the forward strand.
TCGTATGTCAGTCAATACGTGGTCAATACCGCGTTTTACAAAACTAACAGCGACATCTATATTATTTTTTAGGAAAAAAATTTGGAACTCGCTTTGCGGAACCAGTTACTGTGTTTTACCATGGGAATGAAAGATTTTTTCGAGGTAAAAAGTATCCTAGATGTTGACCCGGGTTATAAGCTACCACAGTATAAAATTTTGTAGAAATCTGTGCAGTAGTTTTTACGTGAAAGAATAACAAACAAACCGACAGACAAACAGACAAACAGACAAACAGACAAACAGACAAACAGACAAAAATCAATTTTACTTCTGTTTTGAGGTCTGTATCTTGAACACAATTAGAAGCAAAAACCCTTTTTTGAATCTATTTCATGTACAGAATTGGTTTCGTTTCTGTTTTATTATATGTATAGATAAACATACAATCCAGTCAAATGCCTTCGATAAACCCCATAAAGGTTTGTCTCGATGACATAATTCCGCTATTAATATAAAAAAGAAACAATACGAAACTTAAACTAGAACTGCGACCACAATGTTTGAGTCGAGCGTGCTGCGGCAGTAGCCGGCGATGTGCCAGAACCAACATAGGGCAACACGAAATTAATGTAATTTCAAGTATATTCGGTATGTGTTGTAGTCTGATTTTTACGTCTGAACGCTTTACGGATCCGACTACAGCACAGAATACTATAGGTAGCTATGATGGAGGGTGTCTTTGCTTGCTGTAGTCGGGTTTGTATTCACGCGCACCGGACGCAGGACAAACACAGAATGTGTTACGAGTAGGTACCTACTTATATTATTTCTAAGACGAAATTTCACAATAGAATCACGATTCCAATCCGGAAAAAAAGGTCCGAGGTCATCCGGTGGGCATCCTGCCTGTGTCCCTCAAGCTGTAATCCTCACCTATGAAAACTTAACGAAAAGCAATTTTGGTTTTGTCAAAAAATAGTGCTGAAATAGTGACAAATAGTGACATATGCAAGAAAATTAGTGACTTCATATTTCCCAAGATATGGCTATCGTTTGGTGAGGATTACAGATCGAGGCTCACGCTGTAATCCCAACTCTCGTGTGAGCAAACGGTGGGGTATTTTCACTTGGTCTACATTCCAAAAAATAGTGCCTAATTAGTGACTAATAGTGACAAAAGATGAGAAATAGTCGCTTTATAATTCCGAAGTTATAAAGGCATCTTGGTGAGGATTATACCTATAGCAATTTTTGCTGTAATCCTCACCTCATTTCTGCTAAACACTTAGGTCTTTTGACTCAAATTTAGTATCAAAAAATAGTGCTGAAATAGTGTTCTTAAACTGCATTGATATTTATTTAGTTTATGTAGGAGAAGCAATTAAAAAAACCGTAAGAACTTTTTCATACAAAATGGTCAGGTACAGTCGCGAACAATACTTCGTATTGTCGTACTTGAAGCTCAATGCTGGTTTGTTATGTCGGTAGGAACGTAATCAAACAAATTTATTTCCTTCAAGTATTTTGTTTATATCTGACAGTACACAATATTTCTCAAGCAGTCAGACGTGGCGATGATAACGACCGTATTTTTTGCGGCTGTTAACGCTCTGCCTAACCCGTAAGGGATAAAGGTGTGATAAATGTTTGTATCTATGTAGTACATAAATAAATACATAGATATAGGTACCTAACTTGTTTGGTAAAAATGGAACAAAAAACATATTTATGTGGTAAAATTCATTGAACTCATAAATAAATGAAAGTAGGTATAGGTATAGGGTGAAATCTAATCAGTGACCGATAGCGAAAACCCAGGACGGGCTGGTGATAAGGAACAACTTTCCCCATGGAACATAGGTCGAAACATGAAAAAAAAATTGACCTCCCGTACAAAATTGCCGATCAGCTGATTTGGGTTACTATGGGAGTTCGATTTTTTTTTCATATTTTGACATATGTTCCTTGGGGAAAGTTGTTCCTTATCACTAGCCCGTCCTGGGTTTTCGCGCTATCGGTCACTAAATAGATTTAACCCTATATAGTTAACGACGTTCGAGGCGAGGACTAATACTAAGTACCTAATTATACCTAAATAATAATTTTTGTTATTTCAAAACGTGCGTTTTCATTTTAATTTTTCATAATAATCGTAAGTGGCGTATTTGTTATTTAAGAAATTTTATATTTGAGTTGTCATAATACTCAATATCGCGTAACGTGATGAAACCAAAAAATACCACGCAGGCGAAGTTCATGAATGCAATAATTTCACTATTGTCTTCCCTCTCGCTCACACGCGCGGCGGTCAGTTTTCGAGGCTCGGCCAAACCGGTTTTGTTTAGCGGTGGCTTGAGCGGTGGCGCGACCAAACAGGGCTTTCAGACTTAAGAGAATACGATGTGATAAATTAATGCGATGTGTTGATCTGAAAGATATAGCATAAGTACATATAAATACTTTATTGTTATAAAATATTTTTAAAAAGTTCAAGGCGTTACAAAAATAGTCAACCAAAATACCTACTCATAAAATAGACCAAAATAATGTCAGTGGCTCAACTTATGTTTAAGTTAATACCTACCTATATTGGCAGAAATGACATAACCTAAATTAAAGCAAAAATCAAGTCTGTATTCTACGAAGTATTGTTCGCGACTGTACCTGACCATTTTGTATGGAGAAGTTCTTACGGTTTTTTTAATTACTTCTACTACATAAACTAAATAAATATCAATGCAGTTTAAGAACACTATTTCAGCACTATTTTTTGATACCAAATTTGAGTCAAAAGACCTAAGTGTTTAGCAGAAATGAGGTGAGGATTACAGCAAAAATTGCTATAGGTATAATCCTCACCAAGATGCCTTTATAACTTCGGAATTATAAAGCGACTATTTCTCATCTTTTGTCACTATTAGTCACTAATTAGGCACTATTTTTTGGAACGTAGACCAAGTGAAAATACCCCACCGTTTGCTCACACGAGAGTTGGGATTACAGCGTGAGCCTCGATCTGTAATCCTCACCAAACGATAGCCATATCTTGGGAAATATGAAGTCACTAATTTTCTTGCATATGTCACTATTTGTCACTATTTCAGCACTATTTTTTGACAAAACCAAAATTGCTTTTCGTTAAGTTTTCATAGGTGAGGATTACAGCTTGAGGGACACTCCTGCCTGGACCAGTAGTGGCGACTGAACCCTAATTAAACCGCAGACACAAAAACAGCTGCGACCTGACTCATATAACTTGTTTCGACTTGTTGCAGTTTGGAAATAATATTCGCATCCACACAGCTTAATTAAATAGGTAGGTACTAAAATTTTATCCGACAGAAAACTGGCAATGTTTTACCGGTGAACTACAGGTGTAGTGGAAGGCATATAATATGTAACCAATTGACTACTCACAAACTTCCATCTCGCTATGTTAAAGTCAAATAAAAGCCTAGTTTTAGCGACCAAGCATTATTTAATTTTACTACCTTCAAAGACCCTTAAATGGTAGCTATTAGGTAAGAGAAAGGCCCGGTAGCTAGCTATTAAGGGAATTAAGCCATTAACATTAATTATTAAGAAGTAAGTAACCTGATATCCTACAATTAATGCAATGTCACGAAATACAACACGACGCAAAGCTTTCAGACACTAAACAGCGAACCTATCTGCTTCTTTTTACATCATATATTTTTGTGCGTCTTACATACCTTCCTACTTAGTTAGTATTCTTTGGTTTTCCTGAGGCCAGCCCAAAAGATTTTATAAGTAAATAGAATACCAGAAGGAGCTTGTTCTACTTTCAAAATCATTTCAAGAATCCAATCTCATTAATTTCGATCCACCATTTCGGTGGTCGTTAAGTTTTGGTGTGTCCCAGATTAGTGGCGCGACACGAAATACCTGCTGAGTGCTGATTGCAGCCGTGGCAGGTCGTCGCCCTCTTTGACAGTTGTTCACAAATAGAATCGCCCCAGGTGCTCAATACAGCGGGAGTCCACGCGAAGTCCTGTTCATTAACACTGCTAAAACAATCTTAGTTTAATCTCTTTCTCTTTGTTTCGCTAGTTATATTGATATAATCGAGATTAGTCTAGACAGCTGACTGACTTTGTATGGGAGGTAGTTTTTTTCTGTTTCTGCAGAATTGGTCCCATAATGAAATATGTTCAGTACGATACCTTAAACAGCATGTCCAAATGAAAGTGTTTCCTCCGAAACACAATGTGTACCTTGCCTATGCCACAGATATAGCCAATTAATAGCGCAGGTACCTATTTTAGAGAGTGCCTACCTACAAACATCAACCAGAACCAGCATTGTGGTACCAAGTACCGACTATGAAAATAACTCTAACACGAGTAGGTAGTAAGTAATTGCGGAGCGTGAAATAACGACGATTCTTTGTGCTCTACAAAGTCTACAATACAAAATAAAACCACTAGGTATCTAGTAAAACGACTAACAAAGTATAGACTTCTAGGTTGCTACTTTGATCAATCCTACTTACTTCTGTACATAATAGAGGTATATACCTACCTCTAGTGTGGTGAAAAATGCTAAAAGACTTCTCTTTAGTTTACTAAACTACCCTCAAATGGGGAACTTTATACAAAATGTATCGCGTAGCGTAGGTAGGTACAACACTCATACAATTACATAAAATTTTATGAGACCATTACGTTCTCCGACGATGTTATGTGAGACGCAATCGGAAAATGTAATGGCATAACAACTTTTCTTCGAATGCTTGGTTTTAGTTTACCACCTCTTAAAGTTTGCATGAAATTGAAATTAAAATTCTTTATTTAAGGGCGGGGCAGACCGGCTCCGTATGCGTTCCGTATCCAGCTCTCGTCCGTAGTCACGCACGAACTTATGACGTTGTAATGTATGAGACTGTATGAGATACGGCACACCGCTTGCGTTGCGTATCCGTTCCGTGCTGCACGCACTGTAGGGTTACGCCTTAGTTACGCCGTACAGCTTCCAAAAGACAAACCGTTTGCGTACTCTGCGTGCAGTGATGACGTTGTATTCTATGAGATTCCCTATTGGACGTCAGACCAAACACGTCCGGACACGCACAGCTCTGTCCTGCGCGTAGTACGGACGAGGTACGGACTACGGGCTACCACAATTTTGGCACAATAAAAGCCACAATGCTTCTTCTTCGGTCTTCCGAAGAACTACTTAGGCCGTCCTCACAATCTTCTCGAGACATCGCGTAAGTTTTCGATTCGAGAAATAAGCATGAAAAGCAATATGACGTCGGCTGGGTACGCAACAGACCCCTTGCAGCTCTCGTCCGTAGGTACGCCGTAACCTGCGTAACCACGTCCGTATCATAGTATAAACAAGGAAGTACGTTATCTTCATACAAACGCACCGCGCGCGGCTTGTTTGTGTGCGCGATAGTATCAATGCGTCGTCGCACGCACACACGGACACATCTCGGGTGGTTTCGCACTGCGCTTCGTCGGGGCCGCTAGTCGACACCGCACGATGAGTCACGCGTCACGCTTACCAGTACCACAGAATAGATAATAGTAGTACCTACAGAAGCGACACTCCTTTGATGTTGAAGAAAGCCGCCGTTTTAATAGCCTACACTTTTTTTTGTAACATCCAAGACACCGTGCGCTATCTAAATTAAACTCAAATGCACGCGCATAAGAGCACAAATCCTTTGCGTTCTCTGACTACCTACACGGGAGCTCAAACGCCAGGGCCGGATTCAGGATATAACTATGAAAAATAAAATCCTAAACTGATTTGGTAGGTATATTAGCTATTTACACAGAATATATTATAGTGTTTATTAAGTAAGTATTTACAATATTTTTCAAAAAGTCGTGAATATTCTTAGTCATAATAAAAAATTATAAATAAAAATATAATTTACAATTACAATTGTCTTACTTTAATATAATGTTGTATGTATTTCTTGCCGTCTCCAAAGTATACATTATTAAACTTAAGTGTCGCGGAAATACGAAATCTTACATTATATATTATATTATAATACCAAAAGGTATTGTGCCGGAAAACGTGAGCACGGTGTATGAAATGGAACTTTTTCCAGCAGCGATAATAACGAGTTAGCTGGATTTCTCATCATAATCCCTTCAAAATTCTACTATCTGCACGACTGTCTCGTTAAAGAACGCGTCACAAGTAAAATGACGTCACCGCATCGATGCGCGCGCGCTCCACTAGCGAGCGCGATCCGGCTCTGGCGGAGTGTACCGTCGCGGTACACGACGGCGTAGGTACTTAACTCCGTAGGTATAGGCGAGTGTCGCAGGCCTGCCAGTACCGTACCGACCGCGAAACCACAATTTGTAAAATGGTTGATTGTAGCAAAAGAAAGTATTGCTGTGTCTAAATTATTTATCAATTCCTGATTTGTGTCTTCAAATTACCTACTGACTAGGATAGGTACCTAAGTAATTTAACTTCTTTTATTATTATAAATAAATTTCACAATGTTAAACTCGATGATGAGATTTATTAGTTGTATTTTGTTGTCTATATGGTGTAATTATTGGTGTTCTTCCTAGTAGGTATAGGTGCTTTTAATCTGCAAGTTGAGTCTGCCGGTTGCTCACATTAGGTATTATAATTCCTTTCTTGTCGTGTGAAGGGGCACCGAGCCGTAAACGACCCGATGAACTCTGTTGTCAGAGTTTTAAGCCGTTTACGTAAATTAACTTGGTAAAGTCCGTTCGCTCAGATGCGATCGCGCGTTCCGGCATTTGTCAAAGGATGCCGCCTCCCAAACAAAGGACACCGCGTGCAAAAGCAAAGAGCGATCATTGATCAATGAATGATCAATCATCATTGAATTATTTATATTTTACAGAGATGACATGCTCAACCAACTCCGCCCCGCACGTCTGCTGGTCGTGCAACCAGGTGCCACTCATTGTCTCATGTTTCCCAAACAAGATTCTTTCTTTCATTAAATAGGTTTCATCATCGTGTGGTTAGGTAAAACTGACCTCAGACACCTTGGTTGGATCAAAACAACAACTTCTCCACGCTTGCCAAATCCTAGACACTGAATTGAAATTTTGTTGAAAGTGACAACCCTGAGAGAGTAGGTAATTATAGCGCGGATTGGGCCGGAGTTGGCCTACTTCCCCCCTTCTTTATACTATGTCCGTATCGTGTCCGTAACCCGGTGTGGCAGGGGTGTACGGACGTGATCACGTGCGTGACTACGGACGAGAGCTGGATACGGAACGGTTACGGAGCCGGTGTGCCCCGCCCTTAAATGTCGGATAGTATTATCATATCACTTATTGACGTCATGAACCGTCATTGTAGAAAAAAGAAATTTGTATCACACTATTTTCTTTTTTTTATAACAATTTTGTAATGTCCTAATAGAAAACCGGCTCGGGCGGGATAAAAAAAATAAAAATAAAGGCACTGCCACGGGGCTGGCCAGGTTAATCACACGGCATGTAACTTTCCGCCACCACCATCTGAAAACGAGTATTTTATTTCGCTTTTGGGTGGACTTCAACATGCTCCAACTTAGGTATGTAAATTTTCAGTCAATCGTAAAACTTCTAGATATGCATACATAATCATTATTTTTACTTACTGATATTGATATGTCATTCTACTACTGAGAAAGTCCTGTCGTCGTTGATTGAAAATTAAGAACAATCTGAAATTGAATTCCTGAATATAAACTACCAGATGTTGGCGGTTTTCACACTATGACGGACTGACGGACGTATTTTTGACGCATCCGTCTGTTAGACGAAAGGAAATTTCGAATTCCCATACCCAAGAACGGCTACATGGCACACTGTCAAGCATGACCAAGGGGTTTCGGCTAATGAGTGATTATCAGCTTTATTAACTACATAAAGGCATAATAACATTTAAATAATGACTAGCTTAACGGCTGTGTTTATTATACTGCTAATGGCATATAATATCTAATGTTACACTAATGACAGTATGAAATTGAAAATGCCTATTACGAGTATATACTGCGCAAATACATAGACAATAGATGGAAATTAATTAGTAATGTTTTTACATAAATGGATTATATACATATTAACTATAAAAAAATCTTTAAGTAAATTCTAAAATTGTACACAAGCGGTGAAAGGTAGCGTGCAAATGGCATCTGTCACATTGTCAAACACCGCTGGGCGAGCGGGCGCCGGGCGTCGTCGGAAACTATGACGACGGGTATTCGATATTACGTAGTTATATTTTAGTCCCACACGAAAAGAGAGAGAGAGAGAGTCACGAGGCTCACGGACAAAGACGAACACAGGGTTATTATATCTTCATCTCCTTTCTTTCTACTTACAATCTTGTCACAAAATAATCAAGAATAGGAAGCTCACAAAGTTAGGGAGTGATTCTGACCAATGTTACATGTCATAGCAGCTCAAAAGCACAATTCCCGATTTAAATTTTTTACCCGACTCTATTCCCGTGAAAGGTCCCGAGATCTTGCTGAGAAAATTACACGTTTAAACACCCTCAGAATTTCGCAGCAGCTATCTCATCAGACGACAAGACGAGAAAATTCTTCAGTCTTAATTACGGTTTCAAATTATAAAAAATACTTGCGCTAAATATGCTTGTGTGTCAGTTGAGAATGTTTCATTTTGCGCCGTAGAGATAATAAATAAAATATCTTCATTATATTAAAAAAATATGTTTGTGAAAGTTGTTCAGTTTCATGGTTCGGTTTACACTTTAAAATATTTTACAATCTAAAGGAACCTATTTTTTTCTATTTGTAGAACACGAGGCCCGCTCGAGTCGTTCTTTTATCTAGGTCTATCATTGAATGTATATAAGTTTTCAATCAAAGCGGGCCCTTGGAATATATATTTATTTACTTATCGCTGAATGGGTAGATGATGTCCCTACTTTGGCATTCATACATTCTGCCTTTGTTGCTCACGAGAGTGCACTATTTACTAGACTTCGTATTAATACCTACTGACTACCTATTGTCTAGTAAGACACGTTTACATCATACGTATAGTACACTCGTAAATATATCTTAGGCATTATATAGATAGCTACACGTGCGGTGCATGAAAATAAATAATAATAAACAAATAGCAATTGCCACGTTAACAATTGCAAATTAAAATTCTTAGAAGTAAAAGGGATGTGGCGTTTTCCTTCAGACCCATCTTTTGATAAAGTGAGTGATTTGAGTTTTAAAAAAGATACAGAATATAAAAATAAGATGGCTGGTTTTCTGTCCCACGGAAGTGTGTACCTTATTACCACACGTCGTTTCAGTTACTGTCAACATAATCGAAATGGTAAATATCGATACGCAAACCGATGCCGATACCGACTTCGCTAATCGAAACCCGTCCGGACATCCACCAATGTGATATAGGAATTGGTTTTTAAATTTAATGCCTCTGCTCATACAGCCATGTCTAAAGTGGCGACTGCTATTGGAAAAAAATCTACATATTATTAAAGTATATTTTAGTATCTTTATTCATAAAAAAGTTTCATAGTTTGTATTGGAGGTCCAAATTTTTTACATATTTCTGCACTCTACAAACCTAACCCCGGGGGCTTTGACATCGACACCTGACTATTTGGTGGGGAGCTACAGCTCACCCGGAGAAGTTTGTTTGGTTGTCTAAACATCCAGCCCAGTCGCGCCTCAAGGGCTACGATTTCTGTAAAGAACGGATAGGACTGAATCTACCCGGTACATGCCGGGAGGTCCCAAAATGGGGAACAAATGAGGGACCTCCCGCCGGCGGGGGCGTCGATTGCTTGAAGAGCTTGTGGAGTGTGATCTAATTGCAATGGCTGCAGCAGCGCTGCTGTGATATCGTCCTCGTCATCGGAAAGGAATATTTCAAGCATAATATTTCTTTGTTCCTTTATTTATTTTATTTTGATTAAAACGCACACGCGTGCGAATTTTGTTTATTACTTAATCTGACATCAAATTAATTTTGTGCGCAAGTTATCATTTCCAATACTGTCTCTAATTCCGCGACTATTTAATTAAACTATACGCAGGTGCGATGTAGCAACTCTAAAAAAGTTGTTGTTTGTTTAATATTTAAGTTAAAAGTCTACTAAAAGTGTTATTGAATAGACTAGACTATATTAATATTCTAATGCATTTGTTTCTGTGTGTAGGTACTTAACTATAACATTATTTTAACAAAAAGACTTTCATAAATAACCAACTGAAACAAACGAATCATGATGGATGATACTTTACGAGAACGAATTAATCACGAATCAATTGAAATTAGAGAATAAAATTTTGTTTGAATATTTCTTATTCGTCTAATTAAAAAATATAGGTACCATGAATGATAAATTGTCTTTTTACATTAATAATAATATAATATCTTCTTGTGTTTTCACAACTATTACTCATCAGTCATCACAGTAAAACAATTTTAAACGGATTTATGTTGTGTTTACTTTGAATTTTACAATTCCTACGTTTCGAGCTCTTTACACTTAGGAATACACGTAGGCATTGTAAAATCCAAAATAAACCCAACTTTAATATATTTAAAATTGTTTTATTATGGTGAATAATATAATATCAGTATCAGTAGGTACCCATATAACTTACCCACCTAACAATATTATATAATCTTGATTTATTTATAGGTATCTAAAATTCGGACTCTACATTGAGAATGATCGGCTAGCGCTAGAACTCGCTTTATGACGCGACCGACAACTTTCCTTTTTCTAGTCACCTGTCATTTCACTAAGCGTAAGAGTAAACTGTGTCCGTGTTATTACAAAAAAATCTAACAGTGTACAAGTTGTTTGACAACGTCAAATCGTATGGGAAAATAATTGAAACAGCGTCTAAATACGCGTAAGTTTTTTTTGTATTAACAAGGTGTTTGTTTGTTTGCAGGTATGTCTCATTTAGGTATTTCACCTTTATTAAAAGCATCATCTGTGCAATCAAAATCATACTCCGACTAATCAGTAAGTAAATTAGGTACCTACCTTTAATGAATTTTTATTTGTTTTATTGAATACCAAAAAAACACTTCCCGTGTTAGGTAGGTAGGTACCTATAATTTGTTTGAAAACTTGCAAAATTTTCAAAACTTGAACAATCCTGCCCGTGCTTGAAAATTTTGCAATCTTTCAAATAAATATTTGTTTTATGATTTCGTGTAGGTACTTTAGGTACGAATATATTTTAGTGGGATATTTTGGATGATTGGGATCATATTATATTATACCTAATATAAATTATTCTTCTTGAAGTCAGCGTGCACCTATTTTCAACAAAACTTTCGCCTTTTTATTTTATCATTGTCTATGAAGTAAAGTAAAGTAAAGTATAAAGTTCTGTTTTACACAAAAAGTTGAGAATCAGCAAAAACAATTCAACCATTTTTTATATCTCAAGATTAATCTCGTTTTGCGGCAACGTGTAAATTGCACCGTTCTTGAATCCCAATTTTGAACTACAATCGATACGGGCTTTGACCCTTCCTATACGTGTGTACATTTCAGCTCATTATAAAACCATAAAGTGGCAACGACACTGACCGCATTTTAGTCGCATGCAGCATCCAACACAGGGAAATGCGCCTACTTTCTTCACTCCGCATCTAGCGGCTTTTGAATACAATCACTGCCTACAGCATGATCAAAACAATCGTAAACACCGGTATTTACTTCATCACTGTGAGCTGTATTGTCCAAGTCGTAAGGATTATTTTAGATTCAGTCGGTCGTGTTGTTACGGCCTAGTTTATATTCTGGTAGTGAGATGGGTGGGTAGAGGCGCTTCAGTCGCTCGCGGGCGCTGCCGCCTGACGGACGTCGTCGACATAAGTGCGTTTTGTGTTGAGAACAAATTATTTTGTGTCAGTGTTGTATGATGTGCTGTGTTTGAAGATGACCGGTGCTTGCTGTGCTCATAAATGGTATGCTTCTGGGAGTAGCTGAGAATGCACCTGAGGCTGCTCGAAAGGACTGAGATGAAGGGCCAGCCGGTTTGGTGAGATCACTAGCCGACACGCATACGTAGAGTAGAAAGCCCTTACTCTCCCAGATAATGGATTAGATGCCAATCTCTGTTGTTCCTCCCATTGTGACGTTACATCATACTTTACGCTACATTTATTTTTGTTGCATTTTGTATGTTAGAATCTCTATATAGATATAAGTATGTTATATCTATTTAATGTATATAAGTTGTTTACCCTCATTTATTCTTTCTGTATAAAAATATTACCATGCCGAAAGAAAGCTAAATCAGATGTATCAAAATTTATGTCATGTCGTTCCTAAGCCGCAGGTTTCGTGTTGAATAATGGAATATTTAAGCTTGATCTAGTCTGTCTTCGTTTAATGGCAAGCTTAGCTTGCAGATTAAAATTGTAGGTAGACGCTGAAATACAAATTGAACTTAAATTTTCATTTTTAATATCGCTTCTTATGTATTTCTGATCTATGATTCCTTGCATCGTATTGATCATTTGTTATTTAATTCAACTTAGTTAATTAACGAGAAAGTACATACAATAAACGGAACAGAAATAATATGAACACAAATATACAACCACTCCCCCAGCTCTTTAAGACATTGCCTAATCTCGTATTATAATAAACAGAGTATTAATTTATTTTTATTTTTACACATGCGCTAAGATCGTCAAGAAGATATAATACCAAAACAAATTACTTAAATAACAACAACATGAAAGCTATGCACACATAACACACATAAATACAGACGCTATTTCAAAACACCGCATAAGAGTTTTATCAATGTTGACAAAGCAAACACTGATGATACAAAAGTGGAAAATAAATATAATGATACCATAATGAAACTTATGCAATCCAAGGTTCACATAAAACCAATTTTTCTTCATAACTAAGTAGATCAATGAAGGAGGCAATATAGGACGTGCTCGATATGGATCAGAGAATCCAATCAAACTTATTCAATCTCACGTAAATTCTCGAGATGTTCCCAAATCAATTCAATTCGCCCTTAGATTTGAAAAGAAAACATATTTGTTCTGTGTATTCAAGTCTCGGTATTTCAAAGAGTGTTTTATATTTTTTGTTACCGGGTTACTTCACGAGCTCGTGAACACGATACGATTTGTCTCGTCCAAAAAGGTGGATTTAGACACTATTTCAATAAAAGCAAGACTTACGCGGTAATGGAATCCTATTCAGTTCAATATAAGTATCTAGAGCACTTTCAGAAGATATTGCAAATTGTGAGTTGCAAACGGGATTTTGGGTTTCTAGACCTAAATAAAGTTCGGTTTCTTGTTTGATCCTTAAATAACTTCGGTACCTATGCCTAAATAAGTACCCATTCTAAGTTTTTTTATCATACATCTTATCTCTCTAATTAGTTCAAACAAACACTTTCTTACCAAATCATGTTACGTAACGTATAACATTCCTCCCGTTTCGTGTGAGTCGCCGGCTGGGCAAGCTCTCTTAGGGAATGTGTTGGCACAAGAAAAAAAATGTATTACAATTCAGCTCGCGAACGCTGTCAAGAGTTGAGCACCGTGTCTAAACATAAATAGAAAACTTGACAAAGAAATAGGTAACTAGAAGAACATCTTCGAAATTAAGTATTTTAAGGGCAAGGAAACCATAAAAGGCGTTATCTGCTTTTGAAAGAGTATTTAAATGTATTACAATATACCTAACATTAATATTTGAAACTTCTGCGAAAGTAATATTTACAGAGCTAGAGCATAAGTACCTGAAGTTTCAACAGATATTAATAAATTACAACTACGCAAAGATAGCTTAAATGCAGCAGAACATACATACCTACAAACTTACTAAGTATATCACATTCCTCAAACACCCGAAATCCCACCTGTTTAGAATAACATTTTGATATCCAACAAAAAGTATCACACCACGATTATACAACTGCTTCAGTACAACCTATCGCGCATTGCTTACGTTACCTTGGTGGCTCTATCACGGACATGCATGCTACTTTTGCGGCAAGTTGTACAATGATGCACACAGAATACCATACAGCAATAGCACCGCTTTGTATCTGTAGCATTCTGAAGAGATAAATACTTGTGCGGTAAACTGTGCTCATTGTGCCGTCATCTACATCCGGAAGAACCACTATGAGAACGCTTTTCTTTTTTCTGTAGATGACTCTTTTGAGGATAAATGGACAATTTGTGCCAGCCATCCAATGCTTCTTTTTTCGATATGCCACTTGAACTACTTGCCTCAATTTCAAAATATTCAGTTCCCTAAAAACGATTTAAAAATGCATTTTCCCTAAACTTGTTGGGAATTTAAGACGAATCTATTTGCCAAATTAGTTTTTCTACTTGTCCCTTCTCTTGGTAATTTTGGGTTATTTATAAAACATACAGATTTAGGGTTTAGTACAGAGTACTCCATAATTTGCCATAATTTGTTTCTTAATTCTGTGTTAATTCTATTTTATTTTCAGCCCTCCAACAATTTAAGCTAAAATTAAGAAAAAGGTGTGAAATGACACCGCAAGAAAACATTTCGAGTAGAAATACAATCAAATACTTAAAAAAAATCCATTCAGTTTCAAAATAGGTTGGACCTTCAAGTATCTATTACTTTTTGGTATTTTAGCATCTTCTTTAAAATAAGTTTACCATAAGCCCTGGGAAAATCCCCAGACATTCGTAGATGGTAGCTCCAATTCCACATCGCCTGTTCCAATGTTGTCACTAGCAGACGTGGCGTGATTAATGGTTCAACTAGTTCTGAATTCGGTAAATATTTGGCTCGCTGCTCAAAATCTTCAGTTGTCTTTGTCTATTTGCTAAATAGTTCAATTATTATAAGTATATCTATCTTAAATGGTACACACTTAAATATACTCTTATTTCGATCAGATTTCGGTTCAAAATCAAGCAATCGGCTTCTTCTGGGTGAGCTCGCTCCATCTTAGACTCTGTCTCTGTCCTATGACCTAGACTAGAGTCAAGAGCAAACCTAAATAAAATAAAATAAAATGCTGGTTAAGCTTCATGTGAATCTGTTCACTGCACTTTTGTTTCCTTTCTACGGTAAAAGTATGTAAAGACTAAAAAAGCTTGATACTTATATGATACTTCTACGGATCTTCATACACGTGACTCTTTTCATAAATATTACAAAAGCAAAAATAATAATTCTTTGTTTTGAAATGAAACAGGCGGTCATGGATTTATTCATTCGCTCAGCATCTTTTATATTTAGATCAACTAATTTATCGGAAACAACGAGCTAAAAATAAATTTTCACTTGAATAACTTCTTTCTTTGTAATGAAAACAATGGAAAATTAAGTTTTTCGATATTCCACTTGCTTTTTTATGAATTTAATATTATTTACCGAGAATTAATTAATATTTGTCCTTAATCCGTGGAAACCATACTCATCCAAGGATGTTTTTTGAACATAAATTCACACCTTTAACCGTAACAGGATAGACAGAGCATCGATTGAATCCTAACTCTGGAATCTCAATGAAAAATAATAGATTGCAAATTGCAGCTAATGGGTTGAAAGTCCATGTTTTTTTCGCACCAGCAAGAAATTCAATACTCAAGGAATTAACCTTGCTTGCCCTTGATCCCTGGAAGCCATACTTGCGAGGACTTTACCCTTTCTTGATGAACTGTATAATACGAGAAGATAAAACGTTAGGCTGCAAAATATTTCAATGCTTATAATTTACTTTTCTTGGCTATTGCTTTGAATTAAAGGATAATTTGATGAGTCAACTTGTTAGCTTTATAGCGGTTTTATAAAAATAATATTAGATGAAGAAACATATCTAAAGTTATAAAGATAATCGTTAAAAATATAGCAATATTTTTGTCATTTGGATATGGCATGTGAATATGACATACGAACCTTGATTTAAAATGAAACAACATGAACATGACTTATCTGCATTTTTCTTTTTTAACAAACAGTAGGATATAGGTATATTTTGATGTAGATATTTGATTGAAAAACATAAATCAATATCTGGAAAATAAACAGTGGTCATCCTTATGGTATGAATATACATTTATGACATGGGTAAGTGATAAATAATTGGATTAAATCCTGATGTTATCAAATTGTTCATCATTATTTAATTTCTCGAATAAACATTTTTTCATACAATCGAGCAAGAACAAATTTTTGAGGTCATTGACTTTAACAACAACAAAGTATAAATTCGAAGTCGCTTAGTATTCAAATTGGGAAAGAAGTTATGGGAATCGAAGTCACTAAAATATGCAAAGTGCACGACAACCAAAATTTATTTTAGTACCTACCTTCAGATCCGTACCCGGCAAGCTTTTGAATAGTTTCGTTCAGGTGTATAATAAAAATAATATAATCGATTATTTTTCAAAATAACTTACTGTAGGGCCCCGCACTAGGCCAAGCTGGCAGCCCACACGATCCTTACCAATAGAACTTAACATTAATATTGTTATTAAAAAAACCGTTACAGTTTGGAAGATATTATGGAACTTATATGACTATTTAGTTAAAACATTTGTAACAAAACATAAAAATATGAACTTTTCGTTTTAATCAGGTCATCAAGGCGTTACCTACCTTCCTACCATCATTCTGATCTAAGAATGAACTAACACTCGCGCAGTCAAACAAAGAGATATGAGTCAACCAAATTGAAAATGTTTCAAACAAAGAAACAATCTCAATAAATTCACCTCAGTAAGGTAACCAACCATAAGGAAGCCATCACGCGGTGACTGTCGAAACCAGAGCCATAAACCCGGTTTTCAGGTCAAATTCCGTTACTTTTCACGGTGCTCTAATTGCGCTGAACCCATCATAACATACATCAGTGCATTAGGTCGAGTTCAAAAACCGCGTAAGTATATTAGCGTTGAATGTAAGTAGGTTGGGACAGCTAGTGTAGTAAATAGAGGTATCGAAGAAATGAAGTATCAATAGTTCACATGTTATATTTATTTTTAAAGGTAAAAGAGATTTTTTTGAACCTGAATGGTATGATGATCGATAGACGCTGTTAAATTATCAAATTACGATGATTAACTTGAAAGTAGTATATGTTCTATATATGAAGCGAAAACGATACCTAATCGCATTTGATACCAAGGACTGTGTATCAACAAAATAGTTATGAAATTAACAATAATGTAAAAATTTGGTACTTATTGCAAACAATCGTTACTATGAATTTCAAATATCATTTGGCTGGTAGTATTTCAATTTACGTTGTTGTGTATGATTAGATGCCGTGTGATGCCGGCTTAGAATAGCATCATCCGAGTAAAATTTTACCAGTATCATAAAAAGCCACAAAGGGATAAATTCGGCCAGGGAATTTCCTGTAAATGCAACATCTTGCAACACGCTCACCAATCCGCCTGCCAAGCGTGGTGAGTATGGCAATACCTCCCAATAGGGACAGGCACATGTCCAGCAGTGGCCTGTTGTGGCTGTTATTGATAATGAATGATAAGACTTATGGTATACGCGTCGCTTCAAAATCTAGGTTTTTGGTCAGCACCACGAGTGAAGGTTTATGATGAATTTCTTAAGAAAAACATTGATTTAAAACCTAGATTTTTGATCAAAAACCTGCGACATACGGACCACAAGACAACCAATTTCGAAATTCATTGATCCTTATTTGAATTTGCCCAGCAATGGAAACACAGAACAGGCAACATAAAATAAAATAAATTAACTCGTGTGCGTAGTATCAACAGTAATTTAATCCGCCTACCTACTTACCGGAGATTTTTTCTAGACAATTGATCTACAACACTACTCTAACGGAACGTGGAAGTATGCTACTCTACTCATGACTCAGAGAGCACGGCTAGTACCGTATCATACGCATACGTCATACGACAGACATGTTCAATCTATTGTTTAGATAGATTCATAAGTAGATATCATTGACCTAGAATCTATTCTCGTTCTACTTTAGCTTTATTCCTAGTGTATTAACCTAATATTAACTTCTCACAGTTGTAAATTATGCTGAAGATATAATAAGTAGGTTCATGTAGTTTTTGATATTAGTTTTAAGATCTAATTAACATTGTTTCTAACTTATTGCACTTTGCTTTGTTCTTCTGGAAATTACTGAAAAATTTTAAGGGGCCAACTACCCCAAAATATTTTTACCTTAAAATGTATCGTAAAAATTTTCTCTTTTGATCGGCATTCCATAAATAGTTTCAAATCTAATACAAATACCTGTACACACAGTCAGCTGTTTGTTAATAATAAAAAAAATGCATTTCATTAGCTATTCTGTTCACCACGTGTGATACAAATTAAATTGTTGATTTGATGAGATCAAACATACCTATGCCGAAATACATACATACAAAATCTTAGTGGCTTTGATTTAATGTTTAGATTGTCTGTCCGTTTCTGGCTTCCGTGAAATTAGTAAACATCCAATAGTTTTATAAATAATTTAAGTTTTTTTTAAGAAGTTAGCAAAATTAGAGATTTGAATGAACTTTCATAATTATGTATTATTTTTATTTAAGACAAGCAAAGTTAACTTTTTAAAAAACATTTTAATGTTAGTTCTCTACAAGTAGATACCTATGTCTTTATTAGGTATAATTATAAGTGCTATAAGTACAATCTGCGTAACACGAATTTGTTTATGTCCTTCAAGATCTATAACAAGTATCTAAACTAAACTTCATTAGGTAATATTCTCTTGTCTGTGTATATCAGTTTCATAAACATCAACCTTATCGAGTGTCATTCAATATGAGTACCTAGTGAAGTGACTTTCCCTGAATCGGTAAACCAAACATCCTCTCCGTATACCTGACAGTGTAAATGTTTACACCTACTGAACTAAAACACGCTGAACTTATCTCTTCAAAACATGCGAGGAGAGTATACTTGCTGTCATCTACACTCCTAGTGCTCGTAACATGTTAATGTCAGTCTGATAATTTTGTTGGGTTTCGCAAACCCGCAGTTTTTTTTTGTTGTAAAGTGTATGAACATTTAAAATTTTATTTTCAAAAATGAAAATAAGAAATTGAAAAAACTACAGCGCCTACCGGGACTTGAACCCGGGACCGTGGGGTACCGTCCCTCTGCTCTGCCAACTAAGCTACCGGCGCCCCGACTGACCCTTACCAATTTTCAATATCTTCGTACATGCGACATTGTATTTTCAAAGTTGACAGATTCGCAACTTTACCATAGATTTGTCTTAACCAGTCGGAATGTTTAGAAACAACTGGCTTATCATGTAAAGAATACACTTTTATAAAGTGGAAGATCTATGATACAGGCACAGAACGTGCCTATAATATGTCAACAAAAACTAAGACGAGGTACCTACTACATAAGTACCTACAAACCATGGCAATGACAGTGGGTATTACACGGTTTAGCGGTTTGAAATCACTGATACCAGGGTTCATTGCCCGCCCCACAACACACGCAACAGCCAGGTATTCCAAATCACGTGGCAACAAAAAAAGCGTTCATCTTAAAATTTTACGTTCTGTGGTGATTTGTGAAGTGATAATGGAAAGCTAAATGTAGATCTGGGATTCTAGGTCATTCTCATACACTTGCTACCAGCGGATTTTGGCAAATGTATGTAAATATGAAGAAAGTGCTTTGAATACCAATTTGAAAGCGTTAGGGTTGTTAGTTGCTCGGGTTTTTTGTGCATTTCTTTCAGTAAGTGGTGCTTCCGCGTTTTGTGTTGAAAAGATGAGAAAATTTAAAACGAAAATCAAAAAGTTTTTGTAGGCCTTTGCTTCAGTGAAAGTAATAGGCTGTTATTGTTATCATTGCTAATAAAGCATAAAATGAACCTTAAATAACTTATTTGGTATTTTATTTACTACAGCAGCTCTGCTTTTCTGTAAGAAGATTGTTTTTGTTTTTTCCGAAACCATTTATCTCAATCTTTTCAAAGTTAATTACCTAAGATACTGTGAGATCCAGTCTCCTTAGGCGGTTCACTCACTTGTCTTGTCGCCCGTCGTCGTACCGTAGCGTAGCTCCTCCAGCATTCTCAATTTAAATTAATTTTTCGGATGTTGTGAAATTTTGATGCATTATTGCTTCGGACGTAGCCCATAATACATGTTGTAAAATATTCAAAAATAAACGATTGTATCTCAGAGTTACCACAAAAAAAATGTTTATGTCGTTTGACAACGTCAAATCGTATGGAAAAAATATTTAAAGAGAATCTTACTTTTTGTAATAACACGGGCCACGGCCCTACTCGTAGTTTAGCCCTAATTTCTGTTAGGGACTCGCCACTCGTTAAGAGTACCTATGTCTTTTCACCGGAATGCATAATATCATTTCCGTACACGTTTCACATTTAAAGTATGTTGCAGCAAGTCGCAATGACTTTGTAAATTGAATACCTAAGTATATCGAGTCGTCTCGTGCGCAACACAGCTGCATTTGACTGTAATGATCGATCGTCAACTGCACTCGGTAGACTCGGTCGGGTTTCTATTTAAATTGCATTGCGCTGCGCTACATAATACCTGTTCCTTCTGCTACATTGAATAAAGAAATGTTGACTTTTTGCTGAACCTCCTGCTCGAAATAAAATACAGAATAGAGGTGGGATGAAATATTTAATTAATAAAACAAATAAATATATTGAAATAAATGAATATATTGGTCATAATATTCCTACTACAGTACGATAATTACATCAAACATCTAAAATTATTTTGGCAGTGAATTTAGTATATCGTAGATTTGTTTTGACAAAATCAGGTTTTGATAATAGGCCTAGGTTTTTGATCAAAGACCTAGACTAGTTAAGGTTTTCGATCCACTCTCAAAACAAAACTCAGAAGTGCAACAAGTAGCATGTGCGACATATACCTACATTTACAGCATATAAGTCTATAAAAAAACCTTACCTGTCTAATGGCAAAGCGAGGAAATCATTTTTGAACCGCTCTCTACTGTTGTCACTTTAGGTCTATGCCTATTAGTTTTAGAATCTCGGGATTATTATACATAATTTATTATCTAACAGCTTAGTAACTGAGTTGAATTGAAAAGGCTAAAAGCGGCGCGTATAATCTGCGTCGTCTAGACAGACACTATCTAGACGGGTTATTTAATATTTGCCTACTAGTGGTAGTAGGCGGTTGAAAAAAAAAAAAAACTCTCACACCAGGGTTCATCGGGTCGTTGGACGACTCGGTGTCCCACACGAAAAGAGAGAAGATTTAATATTTTGTGAAGGTACCTACAGTTACTGGTTTGGGATTATTAAGCAAGTATCTAACATGAATTCAGAACCTTAAACGGTCGGAGTGAGAAGACATTGTGAAAGTAATAATATTTTTGCCACTAAGGGTCGAAACAAACAATCTTTCAAATTTCGAATTCAAATCTTTAGTAGCTGTGGAATTAGAGATATGTAAAGTAGTTATGATAAGTAAATACAATGCGATATAATATAACAAATCACGGAACAAATCTTTGATGTCATATTCTACACGCAGGCGAGTTTGGTGTACATGCTACAAAATTTTATAGTAATGGCATAATAAAATGAATACAAAAAAAAATCGTCTTATCTTAATTTGACAATTGAATCCGCAACTAGTAACGTAGCAATGTAACGCCGAGAGGTGCCGGCTTAGAATAGCATCATCCCATATTTCCTGTGGGTGTCTTATGAGGTGACTAAGGGACTCGAGGGTTATGTGTGTTAAATTTTAGGCGACGGGCTGACAACCTGTCACTATGGTGATATCAAATGTTTGTCAGACGTGCCGTAATGTTCGTTTTTACAGCCGTTAACGCTCTGTCTAACCCGCCAGGGACATAGGCGTGATACATGTATGTATGTAATAATGTAGCAAATTATTAATGACAGTCAGTCAGCTGGGATGCGGTTAGATTAGTTCGTTAACGGCTAGTAGCGCCAATGTGACTTTTATTGCATCCAGTATTATACACACCGCTACCAAGTTCAAAGCAGGGCGTCAAATCTGGGTTGCTCACGAAATGTCAGTGACGAGATATAGCACGAGATATGGAAGCTTCTGGCTCAACGACGAAAAAACGCGCTAACATAGAAATACATTGAACATTTTGTACTGAACAAAATAATAAAATGCTTCATAACAATCAATGTACACTAAATAAAAATTTTGCAAATGTGTGAGTGATGGAAATCATAAGTCAAAAAATGGATATCATTCATTCAAATTCGAATGAAATATCAGAATACGGACCCAAATATCTGTCAAAATAGGATAGCTTTCCATACCTATTTTATGTCAAATACGAGGCTTTTTGACATAAAATAACAAATCACAACATAAACAACACAGAATATTTTATAATTATTTGTTTTTTGGTATTTTTCGACGAAATTCGAATGTTTTAGGTGTTTTTAAGTGTGTGTTTCAAGCTTCTGGTGGGAACAAAACTCAGGATGAATAGCACGAGCAGCCAATATGGATGGACCCAATTGATCCATCCCAAATACCTTGCCTGCTTTGCCCCAATACTTCGAACAAAACTTACGAAAAGTCATGGTCTGGCCATACTACTGCCTGGCCACACTGGACGTATACACCGCCCCCCTGCTCAAGATCATATCAATAGCACCTACAGCGGACTCACAGTCCCATCCCAGCACAGCTCTTTCCCTGCAGCTTCCTCACTCTTTTACGACCTCGAACATCTCAAGGCTACCGTCCCTGTGTTTAAGCACATATCAAGAGGTGCTTGATGTTGCTGCTGAAGAACGAAGCTCTACAACAGAGAAATGCATGCCTTTCGCATACACATCATTCAAGTGTCCTAGACTAAGTGGTTATTTAACCACCAATGTGAAGCACAACGTAGACAGTGCTTTTCTCTGCTTGGAGGCCTCGTCAATCCAGTTATTCAAAGACCCATTTCAGTGTGAAAAAGAAATGAAACGAACGTGTATGACGGAGATTTGAGAGGAGCGGTCAGAATCCCAGACAAGCCAAACCCCACCGCGCTTCACCTTGCTGTGTTCCCCTGATGACGTGAAAACCCATCTATGGTCATTTCACTCTGTCTCTACAGCTGGCCTGGATGGAATGTGCCCTCAATACCTATGGAGCTCACTATAAATTGAAGGCACGGCGACAGTGTCTCTGTGCCAAGTATAGAGAATATTTAAAGCATAGCAATTGTAAACATGCTAAATTTATTTATACACATAAATATATGCATTGTAGTTTGTATATCAGAAAATTTTAAGTAGCTTGTTCCTTGTTACACAATCCTAAGACCTAAACTGGGTTTATGCTTTAAGATCCATTATTTACTTTACATCACATACATACTTTTAAAATTATTTTTTAATAAATAAATACGGGAAATCGTGCGTGGGTACGCCATAAGGCACGATTTCCCGTTTTTCCCCCGAGTCGCTTCTTTTTCCTCTTTTCGTGGGACATCGAGTCGTCTAACGACCCAATGAACGAGTCGCTACCAGCCGCCGTCTTTAATTCGGTACATCTGGACACTACGCTTGCCAAGGCGTTGCCTCAACTCGAGAAACCGCTTGCTTAGAATTAATTTTAATATTTTTTTAATTTATTTAACCTCTTAGTGTTAGTGCTACATACGTGCGGTGTTGGTGCTACCTAAAACAAGTGGCATTTACAAAAAAGTGTACTCGATGATTTCCTCTAGGACCACGAGAACCACCGGCACCGTGTAGAACCACCAGTGGTTCTAGTGGTATCCTCAAACTTTTGTTGGCTATGTGTATCTATTACGGTGGCAACATGTGGAAGTTAAAGTAAAACAAATCGAATTTTAAATTAGTTTATTGTATTTGATAAATTTTCCTAGAAAATAACTTTTTAAAAGGATCAACAGTTTAATTTGATATCTTAAAGATGTCTTAAAGTGTTGCTGATAATACCTATCTATCTAATAGAAATCTAGTCAATGTATGAAAATCCTGTTTTGGCTAAGAGTTTTTATCGCATCTGATGTGTTCTTCTTGCTCGTGCACTACAATTTTTGCAACGAAACTTTCGGACGAATTACGCTGGCAAATTGTGTGAAAATCGCAATACTTTGCACCATTATAGTGTTTCCTAGAGACAGCTGCGCTGCAATAAAAACATAAAGTAGTTAATATCTGGTAAACATAAGCTGACCATCAAACAAGTGAACCAATATTACGCCGGTGTTTTAGGCAAAATCTGGGATATAATGAGAAAAGTTAACACACACAATCACTTCTCCTAAACATTGTATGTATAATTATACTACCATATTATAATAGAAGAGGGCAATGCTGGACTGTTACCTATGCATTGGGAAAGCTTCAAGGCTTTCACTAAGAGCCTTGTACCTTATGATGCCTTGTTACAGTTTATTCGCCAATATACGTTCATTTAGGCAAGAGAAACACGTAAATTTTTATTTAAATTTCTTGATTTTATGGCGTTTTCAATTTTTATTTCACGTTTGTTATTGTAGACTATGTCAACGTCAATAGGTTAAATGACAACTGAGTAAACGACAGCAATGACATTTTGTAAAAAGGTCTCTTTGAAATGACATGATTTTACCAAAAAGAATTTGGTAAAATAGTCCCGTCCACGGTTGTTTCTACCTTTTGATAATAAAAATTGATTACTTTTCAAGTTACCATCACGTTTCCTATTATTATTATTTTATTATAAATTATATTAATATAAAATGACGATACTCAATTTTCCAAATGACCCTCAAATGTTCGTCAGACGTGGCGTAAATGTCCGTTTTACGGGGATTATAGGCGTGATATATGTATGTATGTATGTAAAGCAACCGACTGCTAAACGTTACAAGATAGAACTGTGATAGTCAACATTCACACATATCATGTCAATTCCCTCGAGGGGGAGGCAGAGCGTCAAAGACCGTAAAAAATGCCCCTTCATCATCACGTCTGCTAAATACTTTATGGTTTTTTCAGAAAATTGTGTAGAGATGTAGATAAATAGTTGATCCATCGCCTCCAATTGTTATACGTAGCTAGGAACGTGAAGCCAGTCCCATGGTCACATCTTATGTATCTACTGAATATTATGAGTTCTTACGTTTGTACAGTGTTTTTTTCATATCTATGACTACGCTCTCTAAAAACGATGATAATTTATTGAATTTTGATTATTTTTTCAAAGAGAACATACCAATTATAGACTTATTCTGATTTTACATATAATCCTTAATAATGATATACATCTACTGCTTAGAACTCCTTAGGATTGCATTTTCAGATTTTAATTATCTAGAATAAAACTTCTTCTTCGTGTCCAGTTCTATATAATTTTTTGACAAAATTTTGTAAAGGCCGCGGCACTCCTATAGTTGCCGTATTCAGATCCTTCCTGCTATTGTTTGAGATGGGGCTCCACAGTCTCAATTGTTCGTTTTATCCATGAAGCCTCATTTGCCGTGTTCACCCTGCAGTGGCCAACTTGACTGATGGTGTGATGAACCCCACAGGAGCCGGCCAACGGGAGTACCACAAATGGTCTCTGGCTTGCGGCGCATTGTCTGTAGCAGATGTATTCCTCATAAGCTTTTTCGGCTTTTCAAATGAGCGCGAGATATTGAGTAGTTATCCAGTGGGTGTCGAGTGTCTGTTTCTTGCTTCTGTTACTCCAATGCACAAGCTACTTCTCACCGGACGTCTGGTGGCGTTATGTCTGCTTAAGGTTCTAGAATAAATAAAGTATCGTAAATCGTAATAGTAAACCGTGGGTTTGACAATATTAGCTAAGTAACAAACACAGACATTATACCACTAAACTTTAAAAAACTCGCAAAGATTTCTGGGAACTGCAACGAATGCATAAATAAACCTAGCATAGGAGCGATTTTATTAGCGACTGAAAATAGTAAAAATCGTAGTAGGACTAAAGTATTTGTTAGTACCTTAACCAAATGCATTTGTACAGTTTATCATCTTTTTCTGCAAAAAATACAATATGATGTCTTCTCGGGCCGGCTGGAACATTAGCTAGTCCAAAGCTAGCGGGTTTTTCCAGAAAAAAACAGTTATTCACTCGATTCTTCTTTATTATTATCATTTTTGAAAATTACTTTCCTTTTGTTTGTTTTGATATTTTGTTTACATTTTACATATTGAATGACCGGAATGAACGATATTTGAAACATTAGGCTAAAATGTTTTCTGTTTCTTCTGTTGCCATAAAAACTGAAGGGGATGGAGTAACCAATTTGGTTCAGATACTGGCCAGAATCTCAGAATAGGGCCATATCTCGTTTTTGACATTATCAGCTGATTATGATTGATATTTAGCCGCTCGCATGTGCGGTTTATAGCTTACAATATAATCCTACATTGCTGGCTCTAAAGAAAGCGAGTGTGATTTTGGTAACAAAATCCGCAATGTATAAGGCCAAAAGCGTAACCGAAGCCAGAACCGCCATATCTCGTTCGATATATGGCCTCAGATTCGGCCCCCAGGTATACAACCCGAGCTGAGCTTGACTTACTATTTTATTATAATTTTTTGAGGAATGCTAACAGCACCAATTTACAGAAAGTACTACGAGTTTAGGTACAAACAGGCTAATTAGAAGCATTAAAAGCTCTTCTTCTTCCTCTTCTTATTTTTTAATATATATTGAACTAGCGACCCGCCCAGCGGTTTCACCCACTGTTAACTGATTTCCCACGGGAAACAGACCTTCTCTCGACATAAATCAAACATAAAAACCTTCCTCTTGAATTACTCTATCTTTAAAAAAAAAGGTCATTAAGATCGTTTAGTGGTTTTGAAGATTTAAGCATACAAACAAACAAACAGACAGGGACAGACTTGAGAAGCGACTTTACTATACTATGTAGTGATAATCCGTCTCGCTTCATTAACGCATTGCTGGCTAGAATTTAGATAAAAATTTTGTATGAAGCCCAGATAAGAGATAATTTGTAATGTTGGCAAGATGCATTGACAGAGGTGGACGCTAAAATTGTATCACTACATCAAACTACATAGTATAAAATAAAGTCTTTTCCGTTTGGTGTCTCCTTATATCTTTAAAATTACCCAACGGATTTTGATGCGTTTTTTTATTAGATTGAGTAATTTGAGAGGAAGGTTTGTAAATAAGTATAATTTATTCCGGGAAATTGTCACATTCCCATGGGAAAACGGGTAGCCGAACTGGTAGTAAACTTTTGACCCCCTTTTGACACCTTTAAGCATTAAAATTTCATAAATGCTGAAACACGTGTTTTATTATTTTAAGTCATCAGAATTGATAAAACGGAATTTTATCTATAATAGTTGCTTTATTATATATAAAAAACTTCATGTCCAAGTTTTATCTCTCTAGGTGATCCGTTTCAAAATTTGTGATTAGACTTATGACTTAAAATAATCAAACACGCGTTTCAGCACTTTCAGCATATTTGAAATTATAGCAATTAATAGGGTCAAAAGGGGGTTAAAAGTTTGTATGAAAGTTCGTTTTTTAAATGAATGTGATCTGTTTCAAAATTTTGTGGTTAGACTAATAACTTAAAATAATTGAATACGTGTTTCAGCATTTTTGAAATTTTAACCCTTAAATGGGTGAAAAGGGGGTTAAAAGTTTGTATGAAAGTTTTTTATCTTAAATGTGATCTGTTTCAAAATTTGTGATTAGACTCATAACTTTAAATAATTAAATACGTGTTTCAGCATTTTTGAAATTTTAATCTTTAAAGGTGTCAAAAGGGGGTCAAAAGTTTACTACCATTTGGGCTACCCGGTTTCCCATGGGAACGTCTGAATTTTCCGGAATAAATTATACTTATAAACCTTCCTCTCAAGTTACTCTATCTAATAAAAAAAAACCGCATCAAAATCCGTTGGGTAATTCTTAAGATATAAGGAGACACCAAACGGGAAGCGACTTGATTTTATACTATGTAGTGATTAGGCCTACCAATGAACAAAATTTTTCGGATGCAAATGCTACAAAATTTAAGTACCTTTTATATAAATCCTAGACGAAAATAATTTATATTTACGATCAAGGCAGAGATTGTTCTGAGTGCGGCCAATGACCCCAATTTTTTTTGTTCACCAAGATCTCGTTTTGGCAAACGAGTTCAAGACGATTGGTTGTTGTTGCAGTCAAAGTCAAAATATCGTGGTTATTTTATAAACTTAGAATTAAAATTTCGGCGACATTTTTACCGTTTTTTTAATCACAGTAACCTTTTTTGCTATTTCCCCAAAATCGCAAGTGTTAAGTGAGATAAAATAGTTTCAGTATACGAAATGCTAGACTTAACGCATTCCAGAATACCTTAAACGACATCCACTTTGAATAAACGGGCTATTTAATTTTAAGTTAATGCAAGAAATACAACTTGAGTAGAAAAATCTTTGAATCCACTAAAACAAAATTTAAAATTCTACGGCTGCGCAGGTGAAATTCGGATGTAAAGTTTTTTTCACTCTACCGCAACGTCTACAGGCCGAAGTACTTTTTATTCTATCCCGTTATTATTGCCATGAATCATACATAATGATGAATGTTTCTATGACAAGACTACCCCATTACATACCCGACTTTTTTCTGTTTATCCCTCAGGTATGGCTAGGACAGGTGTCACTTTGTTCAGTTCAATAACAGAGAGCCGGTTTTTGTTAAGCTCTCCGATAAGGCTGAACTGAATGCACGTAATCATTGATATTTTTTTAAAGTCCACTAAGAAAGGAAATAAGCCGCGTTTTGGACGAAATGCATTCTTTCCCAATTATGATACTGCTCAAGTTTCCTTCCGAGAATACCAATTTGTGAATTGTAAAAAAAGGCAACAAGCTTAGCGCATAATTTTCAATCATTTTATCAAAGAATTTTGACACTAGAGATGAGATACTCAACCAAATTAAACATGTTTTAAGGTTTATGAAAAGCTCATACATTTTTATTGTTGATAGTAACTAGTCACTCACTAAATTGTAAAAAAATACAAAAATACAACCATGTACAAATTATTAGGTAGTTTTTATGGCTCTATACTATAAGTATCTATGGTTTTATTACAACATGATTGATAGAGAAGCTCATGTTATTTCAATTTCCTATGGGGTTAAATGACCTATTGTATATCGATAACAATCAAATTACAAAAAAGTATGATGACTTTCTGTAATCTCGAAATTTTAGAATTAACCTATCGTTACTTGCTTAAAAGTCGTGTGTTTTGAATATATCTTGAATTTGAATCCATCATCTATCTACATTACTAACTAATAACTGTCTTTTTTAATATTTGGTAGGTACATTTTTATACGCAACCACCAACACGAAGTAACAACGGTTATAAATAATAACAGTAAAAGTTGCTACAAGCCAACGTTACATGTAACCTTTTTAGCCGTCATTTAAACAAAGTGTTAGAATAATAAAACATGTGATATCTGCATTTTCATCACTATTCCTATCACAGGACAGAATAATGTAGGTAGAAGATCATGCAAGTAGAGTCCATGTTTAACGTGGACAAATTAACGGTAGTTTTAACTCTGTATCTTAGGTTTTTCACAACTGTATATTAAAATTAAAAATCTTAACAATTATTTATGTTTTAACGTTAAAAATATGATGAACTAAAAAGACAGCCGCCTCTTGCAAGTAAAAAGGAAATCACAGCCTATTTTTTAAGAAGGCACTTAGGTTGTAGTTACCAGCACCGGCACAAGAGTTTCCCAGATTGTCTACTCTACAATATACTCAAATAAAATGTGTGTTATGACCCTGTATGCTAGTTACTGGACCTATGGGCTAAGCTTACGTAAGTCGTGTTTGCAGCATTGCTATATATCTGGCCGATCTTAGCAAATGGGGAACTACAAGCACACTGTGTCACGCGACGCCAAAAGCAAACTGGTTATATTTCATCCAGTTACATTCTATCTGCTACGCATAGTAACTACATTTTGTAATAGGGAACCAACGGCCAAATATTTATTCAAGACGTGAACATGACTTTAGCTATTTTAGGTATTATTTCCCCATGCAGAAATGGAGTGTCAACGGACTTCATATTACATACCAACGCGTAAAAGGCTTGAAAAAACTTTGTACGTCGGCTCTTTCGTCTACTTGGTGCAGACAGATTTTGCCGTGTCTACCATACGGCAAAATAAGAAATAGTATTGTACACAATACATATTAATTCAAGATTCATAAGCAAAAAAACGAATACCTAAAGTAGACAATGTAAAACAGCTATTCTTACTCATGTTTGACTCATGAATGCATGAGCTGTATCATATTATATTCTTACGTGGCCTACGTGGATGACATTCAACACTTCGGTGATCGTATTGTTTCAATGTATCAGATATGTCTCTTGTGTGGTTTGAGACGAAACATGATATAATGGCTGGCTACTCAGTACAACTATACCTATACATAGTACTTGCCCATAAGCGCTACAAAAAAAAAAAACAAGTCCTAAAACGCGATATTGAAATGTACACTTCACAGTCATTGCCATACGACTAGATATTTGACGTCCGAATCTATCTTATTAGACCTCCTTTTCCCAGGAAAGCAGCTAATCTATATACTCATCTAAATGTACCATTCCCTACTTTGTATACCACCAGAAAAAAACCAAAATACGAATATTTAATTGATGAATTGGTGTCCCACACGAAAAGAGAGCGATGGTATTCGTATCAACTACTTACTTACAAACCTAAATGAGCCAACTCTCCGTTCAGAATAATACCTAAGGGTGGCTAACATAGTAATTACCTTACCCAGCACGTGACTTATAGGAAGCCTTAGAAACGTGAGTTCGGTGGTTGCGTGTTCAGCCGACCTTCAGACCTTCGAGCTGGTCTGAACTTCGCATTGCGCTGTTTGCGCTCAACCTGCCTTTCGACCTTAAGGTTATGTTCCTTACTTTACAAGTGAACATTTTATGTGCATTTCTTGCAGGTGTTTAATGTTGTGGAAATATTTTCTGAATGACTTCAGTTTACGCTTGAGTAAGTATTTTATATTTGCAGTATAAAACATTGTAATGTCTTTTGTTCATAAAGTATGATTTGAATAATAGTGCTAATCTCTATGAGGATTTTAATGACAACTCGTAGAAGTTTCGTACTCTACTTTTAATTTTATTTTTACCACAGCCTTTTACTAAGTAGTAATCTTGTTAATACAAAAAAAAGTTCGACATGGTTTAAGCTCTCTGACAACAAATCGTATGGAATAATAATTTAAACACTGTCATTACGCGCGTTTACCTTTTTCTAATAAAACCGTAAGCTTTTACACTGAACTAATGTTTGTACGCAAAGGAAAGTTTCGTCCATACAATGAAGTAACGTCATCGAGTCGTTGTTGTTGTGACGAGATACCATAAACAACAAGTTTCTTGAATTCGATGATTGACATTGTCGTCACCATTATTTTGTTAGTGTTTTAAAATATACCAACCACTAATTAACATAATTTCATACAGGAAATGTACTGCCTACCCATATAGAGTTCATAAATAAGAGCCTCAACAAGTCAACAACTTGGGCCAGTGCCAACTAATTTCGCGTTATGTCCACCACAGTTGTACATTACTATTACTATTGTAGGGAGAATATTACTATAGATAGGTAGGTAATTTAGATGCTAGAACGCTTATTTTTGTTTTGGATTAGTTTTAATGTATTTAGTTATTGAACCTTTCTATGATGCAGGGACTTTTACAAAATCGTGCAGTAAATATGTATCAATTTTCTCAAATTTAAACTAATAAAATCGCACGTTTCCAATTTGAATTTATAATGAGTTTCCTTCAACGACAACCGAAGTAGTTTTATAACACGGTTCATCAGCATTCGAAATCAAGCACTTTGCCTTTTTGATGAATAAAGCGATTATCTGAAAATTGCCCAAATTCGCTTTGACGATCACTGAAACGAATGCATCTGGACTTCCAATTTGCTCCGTGCTCTAGTAAATTACACGCCAATTACTTTAGACTCGTGATATTAAAATCTCGCCTGCATTGACAGCCAGAAATATCACAAATATAAAATATATATTATCCATCAGGCGTGCCGTAGCGTAGCCACTAGCCGTAGGGGAAAGCCCATGTTCCGCAGTGGACTGTTGTCACTGTTATAGTAGTTTTAGTGAAAGAACCATACCATATCCATTCCGAAATAACTGTTTTTTACCATTTAACCTTGGGAAACAGCCGATTTCTCGCTTTACAAAACTCTCTTCGACCTTCAACAATCAGTTTACAACGAATGAACAAGGGAATATTCAAGAGGGAAACCTGAGGGAAAGATTTTTTTACGACATCATTTTATTTTATAAAACTTTACTGCACAAACCTACAAATGGCGGCTCTAATGCCTCGCAGCATTCTCTACCCGCCAACCTTACGGTAAACATAGAGCTCGAAGTTTATTTTATTTATTTTCTTCCTAAACATCTGCACAGCTTATAGAGGTTTTTTGTGTACCTTGTTGAAATTATAGTTTTCGCACGCGTGAAATCTAATTGCGACGAGTTTTCCATAGCTTCATACTTGTCGTTCGAAACGTTCCTTTCAAACGAAACACTTTCATGCTCTGAGTTCAGTCAATATTTCTCCAAAGTTGTTATGGCTGGTGTCGTCCCCGACTGCCACGGTCCTGACCTTCGGCCTGGCTCCAGGCAGGGTCATGAATCATGGATTCATGGACAGACAATTTCGCCAGGGGTTGACTTAAACTGTTCCTTTTAGCACGCCACGACGACGCAGTGAGCCATTTGTTTGGCAAAATGAACATGAATGCGTCAGATACCTAAGTAAGTATTCTGGAAACATTTACTTGATAAATCACTGCAATATCAGTAATGTAAGGGAAATTTTGTAAATAACTTAATACTTACATAGAATGCATAGATTATATAAATTCTGTTTACCTATGCAAATTATATGAATTTCACGAAACGTCAAGTAGCTAGAAAAGGAAATCCCAGTTAAACCAAACAAAACAGCTGTTCCCTGAATGCAGATTACCGGTATATGTAGAGTAGAGTGCTTCAGGGTAAATTTGCAGAAATCTGTACCAGACAAATTCTTCTTATTAAGGCGGTTCTCACACATGTCGTCCGTCGCTGCGTACTCTTTACGCACCGTAACACATGCAGAAAGAGGAAAGTAAGTAAGTAAGGAAATTGCTAATCTTGATCTTATTTCGATACAAATACGCCTACGGTGATTACGGTGCACCGTTAACTTATTTGTATGGGAATAAGATCAGACAGACGTAAGCGTTACGTTACAGTGCGTTAAAAATACACAGTGACGGATGGCAAGTGGGAGAGCCGCCTTAGTAAATAATATCGGTAGTACCGGATTTGTATGGAATTAAGAAGATCGGAGATTTTATCCTTTCATTTGACAGACACATGCGTTACGGTGCGTTAAAAATACGCAGCGACGTACGACAAGTGGGAGGACCACGTACATAACAGAAGTTATCACAAAGTAGAGATATTCTTCTCTCAAGTTTTTTTTTAATCTGCGCTATCCGCTTAGCCTTGAAGCTTTGACCGAGACCTAGCACTTGTGTGGTCTCTGAGTAAGTTACCTAGGAACGTTCACGTTGACTATATGCGTTGTTACGTACAGCATAGCTTGGAGTCGTGCCACGAACCTGTTATGTACACTTAAATAAATAAATAAATATCCTGGACTGTTCACACAGCGCCACCTAGCCCCAAACTAAGAATAGCTTGTACTATAGAAACTAGATAGCTGATATCAATACTTAAATACTTTTTTTTGTAAATGAATACATGTTATACATAGAAACACCCAGACAAATAACTGAAAACGACTTATCAAACATTTGTGTGTTGTGGGGATCGAACCCACGACCCTCGGCGTAGCAGGCATGGGTTACGCT
This sequence comes from Tuta absoluta, assembly GCA_027580185.1. Classification (NCBI taxonomy): domain Eukaryota; kingdom Metazoa; phylum Arthropoda; class Insecta; order Lepidoptera; family Gelechiidae; genus Tuta; species Tuta absoluta. The sequence continues at coordinate 7,847,786 of JAQAHW010000004.1, forward strand.
ATCGGGCCAGTCGATGTAAGGTCAATTTTTCTTAGAGAGTCCAGAAAGGTAAACAAACAACTTGCCATAACCGCGTCGATAGATTTCGCTATATTACATGAAAACTGCACGTTATAACTGTCATGCAAATACACATTTCACTTGTTTCACAACCCATATAAATGAAAACACTTAATTTATGACTCAATATGTAAAATTCTATTAGAAATTAATAAAATAATATACAAACACGGACATTTTGACATATCGTGAACATACAACCATCTTTGAATAGTGCTGTGCCACATCAATGAATCCAAAGTTCTAATTCAGTTCAGTGAGTCAGTCAATGAGCCGATTGATTGATCGACAGTTTACTTTAAGTTTTTTTTTGTCATTATCATTAGGTATGCTAAATGATCATAGAGGTTCAATCTTATTCTTTGATCTACAAACATTTTTAAAATGCCTATTATCAGAAAAATTCGCGACTTACTTTCCCTTATGTAAAGATGAAAGTACCGTTAAGGTTACGTTAGACAGGAGGCAACACGAGAGACGTACATGGTGCCCTCGTGTTCCTTTTTCTTTCCTCGCCTGGCCAACGTTTCTCGTATTCTATGTGAATCGTGACGTCTAGACTCGTGTGGCGGGCCTCCAGGAGGCGCGTCGCGGGTGTGTGGTTTGGGTATTACGGAGTTAATAAATTAAATTTAATAAACTTATTTAAATTATAACTTCCCACCCAGGGATAGAACATGTTTTTTCGAGTATTATGATTTTTATCTGCACTCACTGTGCTATATTATTTTCATTCATTTTTTTTTATTTGCTCTGAGATTTATGAGACCAGTTCCTATCCTGACAAATAAAACAATTCTTATAATTGGATAATATTTATTAATTATTCACTGCCAGAACTATCAAAATCTTCGCTACTGCTTTCACCAACGTGAATCACAAACTCCGGGGTCGGTTCATCTGTCAAATTATCAATTATGCCGTCGAGCCGCATCATTTCGTTTTCTTTTTTCTTAACGTGCTCGACGCATTTTTTCCAGGACTCCGTACCAATTCTGCTTATACCGTCTTTCAGCAATTTTTCTACATCGTTTAGTTTGAAAGTTTTATTGTGTCGCCCAACAAAACCTTTTATTTGTGCCCATATTAATTCAATTGGGTTTAACTCGCAGTGGTATGGAGGAAGGCGTAGAACCAGTATCTGCTTGCTAGCTGCTAGCTCATCTATGTATTTCTTTTGGTACTTTTCTTTGTCAAATTTAGCTAGCAACTGTGCCTTAATCTCGCTCTCTTCGAATTGTATATTTTTTTCTGTAAGCCATCCTTGTATATCTGCCTTCCTCCAGCTCATATTTGGTATACGTTCTAACCTTCTGGAATGGTACGGTGCATTGTCCAATACTATTACTGACCCCGGCTCAATTTTTTGTAAAATTCTTTTGAACCTGCAACCAAAAAATAACTCATAATCCATCTAAATGTAATTAATTAAATTTGTGTGGGTGGGGAGGAAAGTTATAGTATGGACTTCATACACATACATACACATATCACGCCCATAATCCCTTGCGGGGTAGGTAGAGCGTAAATAGCCGCAAATAACGGCTATTTACACCACGTCTGACAAATGTTTGAGGGTCATTCGGAAAATTGTGTATCGCTATAGTGACAGGTTGTCAGCCCATCGCCTAAAATTTCAATACACTCCCTCGAGTCCCTTAGTCGCTTCTTACGACTCCCACGGGAAAGAAATGGGGTGACGCTATTCTTAGCCGGCATCACACGGCGTATGGACTTCAGTCGTATAAAATAATACGGATCCTACTACATTTAGCACAAGTATTGACTTACCATTTTTCAAATGTCTCGGCATCCATTTCACCATGATAATCACCCTCCAAATCAGTTTTCTTGGCTTGAAAAATGCTTTCTCCTCCTTCAAGAAAACCGTCTTCGCTGCCAATGTGGGTGACTATTAGACGTCTTCCCTTTTGTGGATTTTGTAGGCCCGTCGAGAGTCCCCTCAAAAAGGCCTGTCGGCTACTTTCAATGTCCCCATCCACCCATATATAGTTGCAAGTATGGCCTGTAAAATAAGATAAAGAAAAAAAAGCATTTTAACTAAGTAATTTAGAATATTATTTTGTAGCAAAAATATAATTGTATTCTGACCTTCGTTGACCCATGTTTCGTCAGTGTAATAAATTTTTCTATTTTCTATTCGCAAGTCTTTAATGCGCATTAAATATGTTCTTCGCCATGCTATGAGGTCTGGCCTTTCTAATAATACGCTCTTCCTCGATCTTTTAGTATATTTAAAATTCATTTTTTTCATCAGCGTATACATAGAGCTCCTCGAAAAGGTAGGCAAGTCATCATCCTCGTTAACAGCTGTCAAAACTTTGTCGATTGTTGGCAACTCGTTAGCATAGTAAAATTGGTGAACTTTCATCCTTATCGCCGTCAAAGTAAAATCATCTAATTGATTAAATTTCGAATTTCTAAACTGAGGTCGTTCTGGAGATGACACTGCGCCTTTTCTCTTGTATTCATTGATGATTCTTCTAACTGTCTTTTCTGATATTGACATTATGTCTGCAATATTTTTATAAATTTCTAGTTTATAAGGGTACATCGCCATCGACGATACAAAATATTTGAATAAGTTGATAATAACTATTTTGCTATAAGAATTCAGCTTGGTTGTTTTGGGTCGTTTCTTCATAGGTGAGGAAGTCAATTCATTTGGGAGTGAAATGCTCCTCTTACGTCTCTTTTGGCTTTGGCCAGAAGATGACGACGATGTGCCGGGCTGCGCATCATCCATGATGAGGTCCTAAAAAATATGTTTAACACTAATTTAGAAGAATATGGAATAAAACAATCAATGCGAATGAAATGTAATTTGTGTGCATGTGCACATGCTCGTTATCAGTGATTGGAACATTTGCTATACATAGGTAATTTACGAAATATAAAGTGAAAAAAATATATATTGTCGGCAGGCCTACTACCACTGCGTTATCAGTTATTGTAACGTTTACAGTTTAGGCATAATTCACAGGATCCGTAAAAAGCAAGAATATTTTAAAGGTATTTTTTTCTTTCACTTTGAATTTATTATAATGGTGCATTTTGTGATTTATGGTCGGAAATTATTATAAAAAAATTTGATTATTCGTACTAAGTATGTATACAACTTTTCACTGGGTATTTTTAAAATGAGTTAAATATTTAATTAACATAATTAAAATTTGTCCGCTGAATGATAACGTATTTATAAAATAAAACATATTATTTTTTATGAATGTTTGCTTGAATTATGTAATGAATATTATATTTAAGTATAGAAATAAATACACAAAAACGAACAAATTAAGTGAAAAATACATACCTTTGCTAAAAGTAGCAGTTGCTGCAAAATCCAATTCAGTAGCGAGGTCGGAGTCCGGGAGGCACAGCAGTAAATCGTCGGTCCAGATAAAAACAACGTCCAAAACAAAAAGCAAACAGAGAAACCAAATTTCACAGCCAAGTCGTTAGGGATCAAACACGGGAGAGCATTCGGAAAACACGACATCGGAACGAAGCGCGGAAACGAATGACGGTCAATCGCAAGCCTTAAAACACTATTGATTCAAAATTACTTTCTCTTTCTAACAGCAACAATAGCGAGCGAGAGGCAAGTATTGTTTTATCATGCCGTCTCTATTATTTATTGTTCCAAGTACAGTGCGACAAAAAAGATTAGTAATTAAAAAGTAGCAACATCGTCATGTCGTCCCTTTCATATCAACGGAGTTTAAAAGAGACGACACGACGATTTTGCTACATTTTAATTTCTACTCCTTTTTATAGCACTGTATTTAAGCTATGAACGGCAAGATTACATTACATTAAACTAATAAAAGCTGTTTTTTTATTTATAAAATACAATGATAATGCGGGTAAAGCCACAGGGTAAATTTTTATACTGTGTTCAAACAATCAACAAGTTACGATGATCTTACTCGCCACAGTTATAAATATTTTGAATTGACTCACTCTTGTCCAGCCCTACCAAATCTAACGTTAGAGTTTTTTTGTCTGTGGAGATTTGTTTGTTTACCTTTCTGGACTCTCTAAGAAAAATTGACCTTACGTTGCGCAGACAGTGAACAATTATAAAACAGTTCGACTATCCGACTAAGCAATACATGCAATGGATCTTCTCATATTTTATATTTTCATGTCGGTGGAGTTTCCGCCAGTTTTCTCTGGCTTCTGCCTTCTTCTTGACTTCTTTGTACGACGTGACCATTTATTTTTCTTTTATTTGGTCTAAATATGGATGGATATTGCGATCCAATTTCACTTGATTTGTGAAACGACCCCCAGGCTTCCAATATTTACTACACTTAGTGCCTCCTTTGTAGGTTCTAATTGAAAATCACTTTGATGTTCTAATATGTAACTAAAGTTTGTTTACTTATTATATATTTAGTAAATTTAAATTATGCAAACGTTCTCGAGGCGTGAACTTAGATCAATACGAGCTTAAGTCCCATATACGACAGTACGTGCCGTGTGATGCTAGCTTAGAACAGCATTACCCCATTTATTTCCAGCGGATGTCGTAAGAGGCGACTTAGGGACTCGAGGGTTTTATTACAATTCTAGGCGACAGGCTGACAACTACACTAAGATACACGAACTTTTTGAAACGGCCCTCAAATATTTATCAGACGTGGCGATAGCGACCGTATTATTACGGTCGTTAATGCTTTGCCTACCCCGCAAGGGATAAAGGCGTGATATGTGTGTGTGTAATAAGAATTCTAGATTTTCCATAATTAGGATTATTATTGCCGTGTGATGCCGGCTTAGAATAGCATCACCCCATTTCTTACCCATGGGTGTCGTAAGAGGCGACTAAGGGACTCGAGGGTGTGTATTGCAATTTTAGGCGACGGGCTGACAACCTGTCACTATAGTGATACACAGTTATCTGATTGACCCTCAAACTTTTGTCAGACGTGGTGTTAATATCCGTTTTACGGCCGTTAACGCTCTGCCTACCCCGTAAGGGATATAGGCGTGATTTATGTATGTATGTATGTATGTATGTAGGATTAATAGTGTTAGCTCTGAAATTAATGTACAAAACTGCGCAATAAAATAAGTTATGACGACTTCGGCAAAAAATCTGTAATAATTATGACGTTATTTTATTCAAACAGTCCAAAGAACCGTGACTGAACTGTATGCAGCTATATTACGATTCAACCATTTAGTTTGTTTGTTAAATTGGTCACCAGTAGAGTCTCTATAACAAGCTTAAAATCTTACGGAGTTAAAGCCATCATCGGCCCGTTTATTACAGTTTCTCGGCTTAACGGATCAAGTAAGATTATAAATAAAGTAGGTTTACTTAAATCCGATTTATGTAGGTACACGTGTTTGCTCAGATATAATTTCGCATTATTTAGGTACAATACTTCAGATTTTACAGACACGTACGATTGACAAGTATTTTCGGACCATTTCAACATTCTTCTTCTTCTCAGTCGATGCTTCATTCCTGAGGGAGGTGACCATGAGGAGCTACTGCTCCGCCAAACTGCTCCATACATTTTAACATACTTACATATAAATAACTACTAGCACAACATAACCATATTTTACTTTTTCTGTCGTTCGAAACAAAGTAAAACTTTAATACTATGTTTGCTACTGTGTCAAGTTCGTAGACAGTAGATCACTATAAATTTCCACACGGATAGCATTTGGGGTAGCTGATCTACTCCATCTACCTACTTAAATTTAGAAATAAAAATAGTCTCTGATTGATAAAAGACATGCTGCGTAGTTTCATTTATTGTGAATCGTGTTGCCATTTGTCATAAATGTTATATCATAATGGCTGCTCATCCTGCAGTGCCTTTATTTTTATTTTTATTTTTTTATCCCGCCCGAGCCGGTTTTCTATTAGGACAATACAAAATTGTTATAAAAAGAAGAAGATTGCGTTATGCAAATTTCTTTTTTTTACAATGACCGATCATGACGTCAATAAGTGATAATGCTATCCTACATTGAATAAAGTTATTTCATTTTTTCATTTTCATTTCATTTTCATTTTCATTTCATTTTCATTTTCATTTTCCTGCTGCTTATTGAGGCTTCCGGTTCATTAGTATGTTCACGGCGAGTGCGCTTCGCATACCGACGACACAGGCATTCATACAGGTTAATTCAATATAAGGTTCAAGTGTAAGTTAGGTACTGCAGGCTACTTTAAGTAGCTAGTAGCATAAATTATGTACGACGCGCATTGTAATTATTTATTTACTTACCGTTTATTGCACACAAAAATTACAAGAGACATACATACAAAGAATAACAACGACACAACAGGAAAACTTATTTCTACAAATAAATTACACATACATAGTCTTGCAATAGATAGTTTTCTTGTACTCTCTTCTTAAAAACAGCGAAACAAGGTGATTTGACACAAATTATTATTAAACAACAAGGTCTCCGTACGTTATTCAATCAAGTTCTACTTACTCAAACTTGTCTGATAACAATAGTTGGCTTTTCATGGAACTAGACACCTACAAAATAGATGTATCGACTTGATGAATTCTATCCATCTTTAATTTCTTAGTAGTAGGTAAAGTCTTACCTATATTTACCTACCCGTTTCTTAGAACGTAACCTACAAATCATTGTATTTGTGCATTTCATAGAATTTACGAGTTACCTCGTACTTTTTACATGAACCAACTAATATTTAGGATCCTATAATACCTATTTACTTGCATATATGAACTGTTTCGGCCACATTTTACTAGTTAAAACAACATTAAAAGCCACAACAGTTCACTACTGTAATGGTACATTATTCTACGTCACTTAAAATTAAGTTAAATTGAATCGTTTTTAGTTATATCAGGAAAATCTGGAAAAACTATATTTTTACCATCTCGCATAAAAAAGTTATTATAGTTCGTGTCGACGTCAATCGTACATAACTACTATTTCTGTTTATTCATTGTTTATCACTGTTGTTTATTTAAATCCTTGACGTCAGCTCAAACATTGGCCACAGTACTTATATGAACTTTCCTAATATCTATTCTGTGTTTCTGTCTGACCTGACTAAATCTAGACTAGTTAGATGCAGGTCACGTAGGTAGATACTATTAGCAGCGCCTCGAGGAACCTTTTAAGGGATTAACGATCCCTCAAGCGTTTTTAGTCATCGTATGGAAATCTTGTCTCCAAGGGTAAATTGTAGCGCTGCTGATAGTACTCATTGTGATATCAACAACTTTGAACACCTAACATGATGGAGAAATATAAAACTAGGTAGACAATAGGAAATAAATCCAGCCCATCTCAAATTCCCACAGTTAGTGTTTCCGCGTATTAATTTTCTGCTTCGCTTCCCTCATCGAAGTAGTCGGCATCAAGTTTTTTAAACACCTACCTGCCTGTGTTTTTTCTTTCCCAAAATAATGCTCAAGAGTTATAGTGTCATTACAAAAGAGTTAGACGAGCTTTTAAGACAGTGTTTGAATTCTTTTTCAATGAATAAACCAAGCTAAACCAGCTTAAATCATGTCTAAACTTTTTGCAATAAGATGAGTAAATTCCCAATTCTAATATGTTGCATCTTATTACACCCACCCTTCTATCTACGTTTCTGTAGTTAGGCAATTGTATCTTTATATTTCTTATAAACTTTTGTGTAACTCAAGATATCTTTCTTTTACAGGTAAGCTATAATGAAGAAGACAAATAAAGTAGAGGTAAAGGACTCAACTAGTTAAGTCAATGTCTTAGGTATCACGTAACAGTAACAAGATAACGTAATAAAAATGTCAATACCGATAGCATTATAAGACATGCTAGGTTTGATTTACAAAGCAACCCTGTTGATAATAAACTGGTTCACGCCTTTTTTTATGTCGAGAACATAAAAACTTCTGTACTTTATAAACAGTCGTCAAAAATCTACACCATTTTTTAAGAAAAATTATAAAGTGTTCAAGCTAGACACAATAAGCGTATTTTCTCACAGTACAACAAAAAACACATAAGTCCCGAAAATGTAGCAGACCTGTTAAGGACCTCATTTGTGAGGTATAAATCCAGCCAATTTGTACGGGCTGGATGCCGTATTACGTAAACACAGTGCCTGTTGTGTATCAAATTTGACTCTTTCTTCGCACCTTGCTGTGTTTTCTTACCTATTTTGTAATTTTATCTACACTCGTCTCATAATGTTCGAATTATGAATTCGAAAACAGATGCATAATGACCTACTTTATGCATTCTGCCTATAAAAACTAGGGTTTACTATAAATAACAGAAGCGTAATGACTTAATGAGAAAACTCTTAATTCGATAAAGTTGAGAAATGAAACGAAGTTTTTTTTTCCAATACTCAAATCGCTATCTTCCGCCGCACCTGACAGTTGTTGTTGTACGGTAATTTTTCGGATGTTGTTCAGTTGTTTTAATAGGTTTTTGTTCTGTTGTTGTTGAGATGTTGTTCAGTTGTTGTTCAGATGTTGATTAGTTGTTGTTCAGATGTTATTCCGATGTTGTTCAGTGTTGTTCAGTTGTTGTTCAGTTGTTGTTCAGTTGTTTAGTTATTTGCTGTTGAGACTCGACATCTAAACAACTGTAAGTAAAGAATCTTCAAAAATTCATATCAAGCCATATTACGTTCTCGTATTGAATTTGACAATGTATCGGACCTTGCAATCGCCGGTGCGGACGTTTGGAAAATCGTTTAACTGAGTTTATTGTTTGAGAGTGTAGATAAAATAGTGTATGCAACTGCTTATAATTAAGAATTAGAATGCTCGTGTCAATCTATTATCACACTCGGCTACGCCTCGTGTGATAAACAGACACTCGCATTCTAATGACCCCCATTATATGACAGTTGCATAAACTACTATTATGGTGTTACTTCAACTTCAACAGCTACAACAGTCCACTGCTGGACATGGGCCTCTCCCAATTGGGAGGTATTTGCCATACTCACCACGCTTGGCATATTGCGGATTGGCAAGCGCAGTGCCCATTCTCTAGGTTCATCCCTTAGACGCCTTTTACGACACCCACGGACAGAAATAGGGTGATGCTATTCTAAGCCGGCACCACGCGGCGCATGGTATTACTGAAAATACTTAATTAGTCCAAAACCATAAATCCAAATACATTTACATTAAATATATAAAAATATACATTTATACAAAGTTAAGTTAAAGTTCAAGGATCCTATTTTCAAACCAATCATCTCGGAATGGCTTCACTTCAGTCAGCAATCGTATTTAAAGTTTAAAGCAGTCTAATCAGTCGTAGGTATTCCACACGTAAATAGCTCGTCTTCGTACAAAGTAGGTATGAGTTATTAGGAGCAGATGGTTTACAGTTTAGCGAACAATAAAAATGTTTAATGAATGTGTTTAGACGTGAGATGTAAAAGAACTTACACTCAGTATTTGCTTAAATATTGTAAGTAGCGTTTTCAGAAATGCAACATTACGTTAATTTTAACATCAAGGTAATAACAAAGTTCACTCAATTTCAGGATTATCCCTGATTACAAATACAAAATCTTATTTAGTAATTTACAGAGCTTTGTTTGAAAAAGTTATTGCTACGGTACTACTACGGCGTAGTAAGAAGCAGTACGATATGTTTTGCTGGACAACCTGCTACGCAATTTAGGTACTTACTATCTACCTCAATTTTTTCCTACAGAATTACGTAATGAAAGTAGCTGTAATGTGTCTTCTGCCATTTTTCACGCAGACTTTATTTATAAACACAGTTAACGTTACTCAGAATCACGAATCATATGCTAAAAGCGCTAATGATTTAAATAAAACAGTCACTGCCGATTGCGTAGACACGAAATAAAAATAAATGGCTTCAATTTTAAACATCCCACGTAAAACCCTATTATTGTAGGGTATTTACAGCTTCTGTTTTATCCGTTGCCCGTTTTGCATTAAGTGGTCGTAAAATCCGACTATCCATGGTAAGAACTACGTTTGAAATCATCATTTCATAGTACGCGATTGAAAGAAAAACTCGTGGTGATTTTGTTAGATAGCCAGCTAGATACCTAGTATGTATTTTACTAAACTAGAGGTATTTATTGAATGTAAGATGTACCTACTTATTATTTTAGAAATATCTGTATAGACAGTAATTTTGGCGGTCCTCACACCTACTCCATGTTGTTTCGGTATTTTGCCGGATCCCTTTATCAAACGAAGGGAAATTACAAAACCTCATACTAAACTGGATACCATGGCACAGGCTGTCATTTGTGTGGTTATCACGAACCGCAATATCATCCGATCGACGACGGCATGGCAGTTTATAGGAATCAATAAATACTGGTTTTGATTAGACATTACTAATAATAAGTACAAGTTGAACCCTGCTGAGAATAAGGTATACAAAGGTAACCACCTGCCCTAGTTACCCATAATAACTAGAAAATAGAAACCAATTTCTAAGTTGAGGTGTAAAATAGTGTCTGAGTCAAGCAGGGGCGTCGTAAACAAAACCATTTATCTCCTATCGATTCACTTCCTGGGCAGCAAACAATTTATTTCCGTAGATCACGCAATATATTTGGAGTAGACTAGATATTTAGGAATACTTCCATTTACCTATATTTTCACCAGTTTTACCAAATAAATCAAGCAGGCATAACAAAACATTTAGTTGATATCTAACTGCATACCTATATTATGCCCAAAATTCATACCTTTCTAAAATGCAATTCCATGCGTTTTTCTATTATTGTACCTAGTTATTGTTTAATAGTCTTCTGTTTTTTACAGCTCAAGCAAATTTTCAGGCCGCCCCGGCTTAGATCAATTAAAAATTCAAGTTTGATGTTACGTAACGATTAAGTAGTTATTTACGTTCCTTTTCACCGCCATTTCTACAATTTATGCTTTCCCTCAAGGTTGATTGAGCTAAGCTTTTTTCATGATCACACGCGAAGTTAAAAACACCTTTAGGGGTTATTATTTTTGCTGAAATGGTATAACATTTGCAAAGCTTGTTTGCTGATAAGAAGCAAAACACGCAAAGCAAGGTTAGAACTATTATCCAATGAAAACCAAATTATAACTTAAAGAAGGATGCCTACTATTTTTCTAACAGATGAGGGCAGTGTTAATATTTAGGTACCTTTAATTTAGCAAAGGCCCACTTACCTACATAATATAGGTACCTTCTTAAATTGAGGATGTTCCAGAAGTTACCGCTGACAATCTTCTATCATAATAAACATTAGCTTATTACATGCGCTTGCCAGCAGCTAGTTGCTCATTACAAACTGTGACATAATGACGTTAACCTCTACCTTTCACACTTCGCTGCTTTCAGCATAAGGGACAGAAATTGTTTATGCGCTGTTGATGTTCAGAAACAATGTTTATTAATAGCAAATTAGCATCTCACAATACCAGTACTCCTCAGACACTGTTGTGGTCCCGTATCTCTTATTAATTTCGATCCCGTATCTGTTATTAATTTAAAGTATCAGGACGAACGTTGACCCGTACCAATTTCTCTTAAATAAGTACATATAACAAAGTTTGCTTGGAAGTATATGGAATATGGGAGGCACAAATGAAAATTTTCTTCAGCTTTGCAATTTATACACCCTTATTCGCAACTTTGATATGATGATGACTGCTTGCTACTATGGTGTAGCTTGGCTTGAATCTGAATATATGCAAAATGCTGGGTAAAAGTAAGTATAACTTTTTCAGCAGTCGTTGTTTGTATGTATATATGACATCAAAGGTGTTACAATAATATAACAATAATGAATACTGACATACTTAAATACTACAAAAAGCTTGTTACAAGGTTGCAAGATCCCTTGTTCGCCCGACTTTGCCCTTTCGAGCTGCACTCTTTCAAAATACCTTTCTTTTCCGAATCACTACTGTTGATTTCGAAGAGTTTCATTTGAAATTAGAACAATTCCTGTCCACTTACGCTTGCCCACCTCATACGTGGCAGCATGACGCACTGGGAGCCCGGCCATTGACCTGTCCCGTTTCCAGTCGGCTGCTTCCGTCCGCTTCGCTGACTCCCGAGTCCGGCAGCAGACAGGCCCTTGTCATTGTGCGCCTGCCAACAGTTTCTATGAAGATGTTCATTCGCTATGTGATGTGAACTGACCTTTGCACACGCAGTTGAGTGGCAGGTGCTGGCGGTGGATATGTGTTTTTTTATTATTCCTACATCGCTAGGTGATTCATCGAGTTCTTTGTGAACTGTGTCTATTAGACCAATATTGGACTAAGATATTCAAAAAATATTTATATATTTTTATTTCATTATTGCTAGGAGGATATCTTTGATGTCATTTGGATGCAATTCGAAAATCCATTTCCGAAGGTATACCTACGTCTATATGTCTACTCCTGCCACTTTACGCAACACGTGTTAGCTCCATTAGTATTCCTTTGGAGAACAAGTGCGCTTATAAGGAAAAACTTTTTCTATATAGCTTCCGCTGATATCTACAAAGTCTTAAAAAACTTGCAAGTTGCTTCACCTATCCATGGTACAGGTAGTTCAGTCGCGAAATATCCGATTGTTTGAATATGATATCAAAGCTAACCATTAAAGATTTTGGGCGCGAAATGTCATATCCCATTACATATATTGCAGCGCTTGGTGCAAGCTTGGTAGTCCATTTCATAGATGACAAGCGTGGCGATTCTATCTATAAAAACGTTCACCTATTGGGTAGTAATATAATAATCCACTGTAATAATCTAACTTTATTTCGCAGCATGCTTTGTTTCTAGCTGAAAGTACCTACAAAGTACCCATCTCTATGATAAAAAGATTCTCTGTCACGTTGCTCGCTACAGAATGGACGCACGTTTCTCAGTGGATATCAATTAGGTGCTTGATAGCCTAATATCCTGGGAACGCCGTTGTATGGCTTGCGTACGTAATGCCCGACATTTCCTACCTTTCTCAGAATCCTTTGTAGGAATGGAATAGAATATTAAGGTGTTCTTGGAGCATTATAAATAAGATTTTGCCTTTTGATCTAGACTGTAAAAAGACGATTTTTGACGGTCGCAACTTGTAAATTTTCGTATACTTACTCTACGAGAAGGTTAGAAGCTAAGTTCTTAGCACTATTTACTAGGTTAGATAGGTATAGGATAGCAGAAAGGTGTAATCATATTGCAGCGTATGATAGAGCGAATATTTCCGTCATGTCATGTGTATGAGGAAATCAGACTGAACAATAATTTCATCCGTCATACAATACGACTGTAATGATTTCAATGAAAACTTTGATTACTCGTTTTTTGTATTATTATAATATTAATATCGCTTACGTAGGTAGATGACTATTTTATGTCCTTTCCTAAGTACCTAGCCACATAAAGATTAAAAAATAAATATGATAGGTATAATTAAGACACATGTTCGTTATAGTTTTTTGTCATGGCTCATAGCACTTGGAATAGAAAAATTGTTTTAAGAAATAGATTTAAACTAACAGGTAATGTAGCGTTTCCATCATGCGCAGGATACACGATCAATGCGCCTTTTCTAGAAAGATTATCTTACTTTTCTTTTTTTTCTATGACTGCATTACGTAGTATGAAAAACTACGCAATGGATTTTGATGCGTTTTTTAAATGGATGGAGTGTTTCAAGGGGATGGTTTATAAGTACAAAACATGTCGGGAAAATGTCATATTCCCGTGGGAAAACGGTTTGCAGCTAGTAAATTAAAGGATATAACTAGATATAACATTGAAAAATAGTAATATTTTCATAATAACCTTCATTTCTTAAAATTCAGTTATTTTACTAGTTTGCTTCAGCTGGATAGTACCAATTTAACTTGCGCCAAGTGCGTCATGTGCCATACTGAGAATTTCAGTTTTCGCCGTAGCAGCTGCCAGACTTTTCACGCATTGAAAAGTATCCTCCCCTCTCTTCGTTGTCTGAAAAATATCTCAATAAACTCTCCTTGTAAATCAGGATGTATAGAGACTTTTTGAAGTGTCTCCGTGGTCCAGCGGTGAGGTTCGAAGGTCCCTGGATCGATACTTGGGGAAACTAAATTCATATTTGTCCAATTATCACTACCTATGTGAAATAGTTCCCAGTTCGAACATAGTAGCTAACCGATTGTTCGTACCTTAAACACGACACAATATGATTTAATGAATCATCTAGAACTCGGTTAAGGTTACTTTCCTATGTATATAGTACCTATGCCGTGTGGTCACGATTAGAATAGCATTACCCCATTTCTTTCTCGCAGGTGTTGTAAGAGGCTTCTAAGGGACTCGTGGGTTCCTTGTGTATTACAATTATAAGCGATAGGCTGAAAACCTGTTACTATAGTGGCACACGATTCTTCTGAAACGACCCTCAAATTTTAGACAGACGCAGATGTAGCGATAGCGACGCTCTACGCTCTGCCTTCCCCGCAAAAGATAAAGGCGTGATATGTGTATGGTCATATGTATGTTGACAACCCACGTTAGCAATTGTTGCGACCACAGGATGCATCCAATAATGTCGACCACTCAATTCGTGTGGGGGAACTATATCGAGTGCTCGCCCGATGGGCTAATGACAAAATAACCCCCCTCAACTACCAAAATAACCTCCTTTAACACGTGTGACGAACGCTATCTGGATTATAATGCTATTTTTAACATAATAACTGAACTCAGTGTTGTATTTATTAACAAACCGCAGTAACATTAATGTAAACCTACAGCTATTTATTATTGTTAGATATGACTTATTTGGACTGTCCTTCGAAATTACGGAGTTATCTTTAGAATCTCCAATTTTGATGGGTGTGTTTTAATGATCGGTCACTAACGTCATACTATACAAAGGCGGTTCTCTCGCTTCGACAGACTGACGAACGTGTTTTTAACGCATCCGTCTGTCAGACGTAAGGAAATTTCGAATTCCCATACAAAAACCGGATACCACGGCACACTTGTTCTTCTTCTTTTCATGTGGGTCACCGAGTCGACGAACGACTACTACCACTAGTAGGCCTCTGATTGGTTGTGTAACAACCGCCGTCTAAGCAATCATAAACAACAACCAGTGCCCTCTGAAGCACGGATATATCTTTCTTATATCTGGACTGGAAGCAAATGCACAAATAATATTAACTTATCACTTATCTGATAGTCCTAAATACACGGTCTAAAAACTCTGAGCTGTGTTTAGATAGGAAGGTTGGAAGAAAGCTTGAAGATTGAACAGACCTTAATAATATAGTTGACTTAACCCTCCATTTTTAAACACATTATCACATAAATAATTACATAGTAAACGTGTGACTATACTTTTGCGTAAAATAAAACAAAATGAACTTGTCAAGGATCTACTAATCGATAGGTGAATAGTAGAAGATGATAAAATTTTAGATTATAGTATAAGATAGTTAGGTATACAGATAGTATTTATATACTCTATATTTATATAGCTCGTCAAGTGAAGATAGTTTAGCTCAAAGGTAGATATCAGACGACTAGACTACATGGTTTTTGTTTAGAACAATAGTATAATACACACAGTTATCCATACCCACAGTACAGTTTTGTTCTAAACAAAAACCAATTGGCAATTTGATTTTTACCGCCACACAACAGCAATCAAAATAGCATCAAAACAGTTTCGCCAGCGGATCGGAAACGTGGCGCTTGGCTCCGGAACTACCGTTACCTATTGTTAATGTTGTAAAACAGTAGATACTGTAACCTGCAATGGCCTCTTTGGTGGTCAATTGAAACTAAGGCTTTATATGTAAATACCTACGTGGATGTTTATGTGATTTGACCTGTCTATGTCTATGTCTGTTAAATACCAATTTCACAATTCTTTCAAAACGTAAAACATAAATGCTTACACACCCTCGAGTCCCTAAGTCGCCTTCTACGACTCCCATGGGAAAGAAATGGGGTGATGCTATTCTAAGCCTAAAGCTTTATAGGTAATCACACGGCAATACAAACTTCGATACTATCGAATATTTCTATCAATACCTGTAGATCAAGTTGGTACTAGCACCATACAAGGAAATCTGCGGAAGAGCGCGGAAATCATAGACTATTTAAGAAATGACATGACTATCCTTTTATTTAATGACACAAAAAGTGACAGTGCTATTTTTAATAAGACGTTTTAGTTAGTAACGTGGAATCGAGACAAGTCATCGCGTAGCCCTAAAACTTATAACCAGTCAATGTAAACTTGTTTTTTGATTTCTACTTACTCGTTGTTTAGGTTAAGGAGTAATTACTGACCAAATCATGCATCACCTATCACCTATTTTGCGCATTTGCTGTTTTATTTCACGTGTTTTTATTTCTGCTTTACAGTAGATAATCGCTACAATTAGCACACGCCCCCACCACGCTAATGATTTATTTCCGTTTTCAAACTGAACTGTTTTTATTGCGGCTAATAAAAAACGTGTAAACATACGTTTTATTCTCAAGAGGAAAAACTGTTTTATTTGAGGCTGTTTTAGTGGTCTTTAATAGATAATGTGGCTATTCTAGGTTTAGCTGCATTTCCTAAGATTACAGTCTAACTTAAGACTATAGGAGTTTGAACTATAAATGAAAGTTGTATAATCTTGTATAGAGGTAGCATGTAGAAAAACGACCTCTTATCTAACTGTGGTACAGCGTGTGTACCAGTGATTTCAAACCTCACTACCCTTACGAAAACTTTCAAAATCTAACTTTAGTCCATTTAAAATTGTTTTATTGTATTAAATTCAAAACCTATTAAAAACACAACAATATGTGGTACTCTAGCAAGTTTCATTAGGTACTCAAACTTCAACCTGGCAAAATCTGTGAAAATGTTTGTGGTTACTACAACACATATCAGAAGCCATAAATCCTCATATCATGCAAACGAACATTCTTTGGCGGTCCTGGTCTATAACCAACTGGGGTACCACCACTCTAGCAGCCGCCAATACTCACTTTGTGCTCAAACTCTACTACTTGTATTTACAGAATGTCAGCTAGCGCAGTTCGATTGTTGTGTAGAGTAGGTGCTTTATATAAAAACATCTTCTTTACCGAATCCTAAAATCAAACACCTTCTATTAAAATGGTATTACTCCGGTTGTTCTATTTAAGGGATGGAGGCTGATTGTGTATCTATCTGTATCTGTGCATCTATTTAAATTGGGGGTTTTGGTTCGGTGTCCTCATTTGGCCACACCCACGGTTCAATAAACTGTCCAATTAAAAATAAGGAGGTCGGTTGACATATATATTTTCGCTTCTATCCGACGCATTAAACAGAAATTTGCCTCTTAGTAAGAAATTGGTTACTTATATATTTCACTTAGAGCAAAGTGAGTGGGAAAGTAGGTGGCTGCCTGTAACCTTAATTTGTGGTACAACTGGGTTATCTAGTTAGGAAGGAAGGGACTCATCTGCGTTAATAGTTTAGCCGTTCTAATGATATGAATAAGACTCCGCGCTTTTGACTCGCGTGGAAGACATTGGATATCATATTAAACAAACAAACAAACACATATCACGCCTTCTATCCCTTGCGGGGTATAACATATTAAAACAATCCAAAATTTCACAAAAAGAATAGTAATTAATTTGCCGTGTGACATCACAGCTTCGATGAGCAGCACCCTATTTCTTTCCTGCGGGTATCTAGGAGGCGACTGAGGGACTCTATTTTGATTCTTCACCTTTTTTTGTTATGTATAGTTGGTGGTAATTGTCAAATAAAACCTACTATCTCCTTCCTTCTAACATTAATGGGATGGTCTTGAATAGGTATATTTCTGACTGACCGTAGTTACCTTTCCGTCATATTTCAGATGACTACATCACATCAATGAAAATTATCTTCAGCTATAGAATACCTAAAACGTAACCATCCATTGTACTATAATTTCATTCTTATAGCACTACCAATTAGGTCGCAGAGACGTCATTGTTCCTACGTGGGCAAAGAAACGATGAATTATTAACCCGCGTTATATCCTTTGTAAAAGACAAATTGTCTTTTCTCTTTCATTTTAATTTGACGCATCATTAATCAAAAGAGATCTTATTAACTAAAAAGCCTGTCAAAGATCTGTTTTAGTTTGATAATTGAGTATGAAGAAAGTATGTAGATAAATCTTTGTAATATGGTCTGATAGACAGCAAAATGTCCAAACCCAGCATTGTCATACAGGCATGTGGGTGACTGTGTGCCTATAGTCTAATGTCCACCAATAGCCCCTTCAAATTGATTCATGGGAGCAGTTAGCCAAGCCCTTATAATAACATCCATCGTTCTATTATTTAGCATGGAACATAGTCAAATGACAATTCCGACGATACGTTCAAGTAGATCAGTTCTCACTAAGCTGCTGCCAGTTCTTGAGTTTGGCTCCGAACCAAACATGTCGGCTAACAGGTGCCTCTTACGCACTTTGTGGTTCATTCAATTTAGCTCCAGAAAAGTGTCATTGATGTATGTTTGTGGATACTGTTTTATTACTGTAGGGACTGAAGCTCACTGTACTGTATTGTTTGCACAGTATATCACCTAAATGTCTGATTATTTATTGGTTAAGGATAAATCGTAAATTACGCACACACACTATTGATTGACATTAAGAACGTATATGTGGGATGCCGGCTTAGAATAGCATCTCCCCATTTCTACCCGTGAGTGGGATTTATTTATCCAGGAAATGGGCAGCAACGTGCCCTGTGAATGCAACATCAAGTAGTGGACGGTTGTGGCTGTTAATGTTAATGCTAGTTACGTATAGATAGGTAGATGATTGATTGATACGGATACCATACCTTTATAGGAAGACACCCTACAAGGTTAGCCGACATCATTGTTCCATTCCGGGACTACAAAACTTTAACTAAAACGTATATGGACCCAGCTATGATCGATTGAAACTGCAGGATTGGACTAAACAATTAAACAGAACGGACTCAATGAACCTGCTTTTCAGCTGTCTAGACGACCACGAAATTTACAATATTCTGGGGAGTGTTTAGTCTAAATGAATCACAATATTAAATTTGAACAAAAATTATAGGAATGCTTATTGGGTTTAATCTTGTGTAGATTGGTGCTCGTGCCAGAACGATACACGCGACAATCCCACCAGTCACGTTTTATCAACGTGCTGAAATCACTTCCCGAATATTTCCTGTAACCAGATTTTTCCGCTGAAATATTAAATAAAAAATAGCATTATGAGTCAACAAACATCTTACTCGTCGTCATATTATGACTGCGGTAGTATCTCGCTCGAGTGTTGAAGCTTCAAGGGCTACTCGTCATCATTCTGAAAACAAATTCTCTGAGCAAACTCTAGAACAATGACTAAATACTCACTCTCACACTCTCTATCTCTCATCGTGTGGGACACAGAGTCGTCCAACGACCCGATGAACCCTGGTGTCAGAGATTTTCAACCGCCTGCTACTAGTAGTAAGCCTCTGACATGGTTGTGTAACGATTGCCGACTAAGTAATCATAGACATCAACCGGGACTTACTTCGGCTTAACGTGCCCGCCGAAGCACAGAAACATCTTCTGGTGGTTCAGCTGGCCTGCAATGTCCCAACTAGACTGGAAACATATTCACAAAGTGATAATTATCAACTTTGTGAGTGCTCCACCGAGAATAGAACCCGGAACCTTTGCTCACTCACAGAACAGTACTCACTCTAATACGTCGATGTAAAATCCGCCCCTAGAAAACTGTTAATTCGGCACATATTGATATAAATATAATACTAATACCTAGAAGAATAGAAGCAGTTCAATGCTAAATAAGTGTGTCTTTCTTAAAGTAGATTGCTAAAATAAGAATACCTAGATTGCTAAAGCTATTGGCGCACCTCATAGGTATTCAGAAGCGCCCTGGAATTGCGAATAATCTTTATAAATCGACGTAAATAAACAACAATACGTATTTCAACCTCAATTTTCTAAAAAGAAAACAACGAATTACTAAAATATTCCAATGAACAAATCTACACTTTAAGGTAAAATCGCAGGAAATCATTTAGCTCACTCCGTCTTGTTATTTTCAATTAGGTACCGATTAATAAATGAATTAAAATCATCAGTATGTGTACCAATGACAGTATACTTACAAATGAAATAATTTGCAACATCCTTTGTTAAAACCATCTTTTCTTAGAAGTTCACCCAGTTGAATTGAACAATTTGTATCTAATCTAATCTACTTTTTCTTGCATCTGAGTATAAAATCATGATAACGAATGTTTGAATATATGTGTGTAGTATACACAAATCATACAAGCATGATTAATTAAAAAAACGACTGCTTTCTGAGATAAAGATAAAGCCTTGCCTATGACACTCGGGATAATGTAAGGTTTCTTCCGATATAATTTCCATTCGAATCTGTTCAGCGGTTAGCGTTAGAGTTGCAGAACTTTAAAGAATCGCACATATACATACATACATTCATGAACTCTTAAAACATTACACTAATTTTTTTGGGCAGTCGTGAAGTAAACGTTTGAGTGTTTTGTGGTACTTTGGATACTTACATAATGTATATCGAAGATTTAAAACCACAAATAAGGTTTTAAATCTTCGTTTCGCTTACATTGTGCGTGGAATAAATAGACTATGAGATCAAATTCCATTTAAAAAACTGAATCGTGTTATTAATAAACATTTAAAGTGCAGATAGCAGATATTTCTGAAAACTTTCACCATCTTACATAACATTACTAATTCAGTACATTACTTGATATTCTATTTATAAACATCTATTTACAAACATTGAACCTAGGTTGCGCGCTGTATGCGGTTGACCCAAACTTAACGGTGTTATTTTATGATAGGGACTAGATTAATTTTGTGAGGAATCATAAAAAATGTGAGTAAACTACACCAGTAAGTTATATAGGTACCTCATATTATCAATGTATTATAGGTACCTAATAACCCGCCTAATTTTAAGATCTAAACTTTCTTTAAACGTTTTTCGTGTGACCTAGACTTACGCTAAAAATAAGAATTATTTATTTTCGCTCACGGTTTAACGTCTTCATTATGTGTGGTTGCACCATTTACGATTCCAGTCTGGTTCAATAAAGAAAAGAAAACAAATAGATAATTTGCGTAGAACTAACCGGATTTTTCCATGCCTGTATAATCATTTAATTGTATTGAGTTTATCCAGCGGTCTGAATTTGATCTATTATATTATCTGTGGTATGATTCCGCGGCTGTTGAAGTACTTTATGTTTGTAGGTGTAAGCATAGCTGGGCAGTTCGATCTTTTAAAAAGCACTTTCGTTTCTTCACACATGTCCACAAAGTTAAGTTATTGCTTAGGTATTTCTATTTCTACGCCTGTTTGCCAAGTCTGGTGTTGACAGTCGTCTACCAGACAAGACCTTACAATTTCCTGAACCCTTGTATCCTCTTCATCCGAGCATGTTCTTAGGTTAACCTACTTATTTGTTGACAAACTACACTTCTACACTGCTTTTCTGATTTTGCTTTATAGACGAAAGAAATAAATAATAAAAATAAAAGTTAGGATTATAATTAATCATTATAATTAGGCGCCATAGTTAGTCGCGTCAATGACGATGGGTGCATAATATGCGTCTCACATATTATGTGTGATAAATAAGTAAAGTCGGAAAGCCAGGAGTATGCTGACTCAGCAGTGAAATCTAATGGTATTGTTGGCCATGGTCATTTTAGCAGAATAAGAAAAAAATGAGAATAAAATTTGAAACTCTTGTCAAGCAAAGTGTGATCAAATTAATTCAATCGGGAATCAACGGCTCTCGTGACTTAAATAGACTGATGTCGCGCGATCATGCTGCTACGGAAATAAACCTCAAGGTTGGTCAATCTCGAGTTTTACGTCTAAACTTTCTTCACTAGGACGTGGCCCTTATTAGCTGCCTAACATTAAAATGTAAGATTGGTGTTACTCTCGTTCAACATACAAGATAGTTCTAACCTACATATCGTTGAGACCATGACGCTTCTACTCAAATTAATTCGTTTAAACACTTGAAAACCCACTTGCAAAACCTCAACCTACGCGTTTAAAATTCCTTTTAACACATTCCATGGATCTCAGAAATAGCGACACTTGACTAAGCCCCCGAGGATGGTTCTCAATGTCAGATTATTTTAGAGTTACCATCATCATACCTATCAGTTCATTGCAATCCACTGCTGGAAACAGGCCTCACCCAGCTCGCGGCACACAAATAGCACTCATTCCTGATTTGATCCCATAGCGATATAAAAGTCACTACCATTTCTTAGTCAAGTCATGGTCATAGGAAGTATTAGCTGATTGCAGCACCGTTTAAAAGAAGTCTAAGGACAACTCTACATTTCAAATAAAATTTGTTCACAAAGAAGTGTTCTAATCGATATTAATAAATTATGACGCTGAAAAGTAGATAGGCATGTAAAATGTAAGAAATTAAATTTTCCGTCGCCAATTTTTTTTTATCTTACTGTTTTTTTACCTACCCAAAATAGCATTATCATCTTAATAGCGTCAAATGTCGACAATAAAATTGTAGGTACCACCTCATCAAGAATTACCAGTAAAAGCTGAACCCTCGGGTACGTTGAGGTGATGCTGGTAATATACAGGGTGTAAGGGACGGTGTACCGAAAACTTAGCAGGCATGATCAGACCATCAAACTGAACAACTTTTATTATGGAGCCTATGTTGGGAAACGAATTTTTTTTTTCGAGTTTCCATAGAAAGTCAGTCAGCTGATCGGGAATTTTGTATGGGAGGTCGAAAAATTTTTCTCGTTTACCAACATAGCTTCCATAGAAAAAGTTGTTCAGTTTCATGGTCTGATCATGCCTGCAAAGTTTTCGGTACACCGTCCCTTACACCCCGTATTTAGAAATAAATGTAGTTGAACCCTCAAGGTTGGCCACAGTCCTCTGTGCCAGCGGTTGTGTAAGTGGGGCTAATAAGCAAGCCAAACTACGCTCATTGCGCGAATCTCCCACGTGGAGAAAGGATTGCTAAAGATAGGTCGAGTATCAAACATGTAATAACTTTGATTAGAACAGAGAGCTGTTATCAAACCGAAGCGAAAGCAAAAGTTACCTACTTAGTTTTATTTAACTTAACGACATTATTTTAACCTAACTTTGCGCAAAAATATGCCCTTAAACTGAGCAGTCACCGTACGTACCTACTGATTTAAAAAATAATAGCGGCAAATTATCTCTTACAACATGTATGAAACTAACTATACACGTAACTTTAAGACGATATGAATAAAAAAAATCAATAATTTACCGTCCTACTTATGGCCGATACGAAGCGAACCGCAAAAACCGCTCTACCTTTCCTGTGAGTATGATGCACCCTTTGCTAAATCTCAACAACATTTCTTATCTTTGCAGGACGACGTCCCCGCCAGGCGAGCCGCTGGTGCGTGCGCCGGTGGGCAAGCCGCGCTGCCCGCCCGCCATATCTCGACTACGCGTAGAGAAGGTTGAAGGTGGGCTGGCCGTGGCCGGCGTGGTCGTGGCCGCCAACTGTCAGATAGTGCTGCCGATCTTCGGCTTCCTCTTCATGCTCGTCGGATGTGTACTTACAGGTTAGTGCAAAGCACAATTTTAATCATTAAATAATAATAATACAGGTAAGTGAAATAAGCGCACGTAGGTACCTAATCTAAATCGTCAAACTTCATGCTTACCCGCGAAAATAAATTGTTTACTTACCTTTTTTTTACTTACCTATATACTTGCCATTGCGTGGGGTTGCGTAAAATTTGTCCTTATAGCAGTAACCGGGTCCAAATAATTGATCGTTGAATTAAATAAATTAAGATTTCAAACGAAACTTTTCTTTCTCGCGCTTTTGATCATGAGTGACGTCATTTCCGTTTTATAAAAACAATAAATAAAGCCCTCTATTCACTAATTTTTAAGAACGTCCTAAGAACCCCCACAATATTAAATCGGTACCTAACGGATATTGGCGATGATAAAATTGAGCATAGTAAAGTAATACGCTTATGAATAAATAACTTATTCCAAATTGTTATGTAACAGTATACCCAGGATTCTTATTAATTAATAACAATATGCAAAAATAACACTGCGTATTATACCTATTACACTTTAATGCTTGCTACTGTTATTAAGTTGTAGATATTTATTCCAACATAATATTGTTTCAGCGGCTTCATATCGTGGTTGTGGTGAGAATGAAGAGCCGGATCATTACGCAGAGCGGATCGCTTTTACTGGAAACTCGAGAGTACTCGGCCCAGTTTGCATAGTCGCCGGTGCTCTCATGACCATTGCTGGTAAGTATTGAGGAAGAAAACTGGCAACTAATTGGCGCCATA
Organism: Tuta absoluta; assembly: GCA_027580185.1. Classification (NCBI taxonomy): domain Eukaryota; kingdom Metazoa; phylum Arthropoda; class Insecta; order Lepidoptera; family Gelechiidae; genus Tuta; species Tuta absoluta. Next base: position 7,872,257 of record JAQAHW010000004.1, read on the forward strand.
TGCTACTATACCTTTTATCGGTGATTGGTTGACTTAAAAGTACCGCCGTTTCAATAAGTCGTATTTGACAGCTGTCAGATTCGTGATAATACTATGGCAGAGGTTCCATTTTCTTTTGTTGATATCTCTTTTAGTATGGAGATGACAGCTGTCAAATACGACTTTTTGGAACGGCGGTGCTTTAGGCACTTTGTGCATATAGGCACAGTCGCACCTTCAACCATCTGCAATGAGCTTTGAGTTTATCTCACATCCTTGAATGAGAAATTAATTTGTTTCGTTTCATTATTACAGGTGTCGTTTTGTGCATTCTCATGCGTGCGGCTCAACGGAGACAACGCAGATTAGCTTTTCACTGTCCCATTCATGGAGACTTTTATCCACTTAGTCCACAAAATACAAGAAAGTATTCAAGTAAGTAGTTTTTTTTTGGTAAATTAAGTATATCGGCCATATCATATTTTATTGTCACAGTTTACATTTATTTTCTGTCGAAACAATCATTACCAAAATTTGAAATCATGAGATTGTTTTAACAAACATATTTATTTGATAATAGGTAGTCCTAGTGGCCTTTGGCGCCGGCTGCGAAATTGGCTCGGTATGATAGAAGAAACCGAGACGCCAAAGTGCCCACGGTCTGCAGAACCCGCGTCACCAGCACGCGCTGACGCGCCGTGTCCTCCTCCACTTCCTTTCCTCGTGCCGTCTGATTCTGTTGTGTGAGTTTTAGCATTTTATGAATTAAACCAAAAATATTTTTGTGTCCTGGTTTATGTAAGTCAAAATATATATTTTTTATCTGAATTACTCATATCATAGTATAAGTAGGATATAATGATGATGATGAAATGATATACATATTTACAGAATATATGTATATTTTTTATTTCCAGAGGAATGGCGTCAGTTTTGGGAGCTCCTCTTAGCCCAGAGCAAACTTTTGGGTCCATCAAATCATTGGCTATTTCGAGAGAAGTTGCTAGTTTTCCGCTATCACGTTCCCCCACTCCTCCACCTCTTAGGTACGTACACTAATAATTTTATAATATTTTTAAATGAATTCAATAAACGTGTTCATTGTCTTTATTGTTTTTGGGATTGCCTAAGCAAATGCGTTAATTAAGTTAAATTTATGTATTATTTCAGTTGTCCCCCTTTCAAAGAAGATTCAAGAATCCCTGACGACAATATACCGAACGCTGTACCACAACACAACTTCGACTGTGGCTCACCAACTTGCAACTATCGAGTCGTCGTTGAGTGCAAACTCACTACGATGGACGAACTTCGCCGAAGTGCCCCTGCCACTACTACTGGCTTCCACAAGATCTCAAATATCCCAAACACAAGACCTGCTACAGTTTCAATAGCATTGCCCGATGAGGGTAAAGGCTAAGGAAGAACACATAGTCACTTATTAGATAATTTTTTAATTAAAAATATTTTTGAGAATAGGCGGTATCCGAAAATTGGGGATAAAACGATTAAGTATATATTGTTTGGTAGTAACTTAACTATTATTACAAAACTGTACATAACATTTATGAATATACCAACCTTCTATAAATTAATAATAAAAGCTTGTAAAATTTTGGGATCTGCTCAAATAATCACATTTGTCTTCCGTTTGAAATCGCTCACAAAATTATACACCTGATTGTTTGATTTAACACATTATGAAATTTAGGTCAGGATACAAATCAACCATTTTAATTACACCATATTACTGCATTTTCTTAACTGTGCAATTAGCTCAACTGTATCAGTCATTTAAGGGTTTACATTAAGGGTTCACATTTAAAATACTCTTTTCTCACTAGTTTAGATACCTTTAGCAATATTTTGCGCCAAATATTGTAAGTTTGTCCGTAAAACAACGGTATGAAAGAAATGTTTTGATGACTGACTGTATGTTAAGATTATTCTGCTTCCTTCTTTAGTTCGACCTAAACACTTATATTAAAGATGTTTAGTGTGGCTAATGCTAATTTTGTCAGCATTCTAGTCTTATTGCCTAATACATTATTGATTGACTAGGTTGATTACCAACTGTTTGTTTAAATCTCGCTCATGAGATAGCATTCTACAGATGTTTATTTGCAATAGCTTTCATAGATAAACTGTCACGTTTGATAATTTTATTAAAAGTGTAGTGTTAGTGACTGTAGGGTAATCTTATACAAAAATATGCATACCCTAGAGTGGTAGTTCTGAAATGTGATATCTTTAAATTTATTCCATATCTACCCTCGTTTACAAGTTTGGTTGTACCAGAAAAAGTATCGCAGGTTCTGCTTATAAAATTGATTATATCGTGGTCTACTTTCCTAGGCTTTGGTTTAAGAGCCAAATAAGATGCCAAAATATACAGTTTTACGTCCAGACTATGAATGGTTGCTACATTTGTGCAATGATATGAATAATTGAATTGTGCTCACAAAAGACAATTTTAGTAGGAGAAAGTGTAGATATTAATATAATTAATTACCTATAATGTAGTCCATGCATATAAAAGTTAGACATTACGTTAGGGCGTTAGGGTTTTAGGTATCTATTAACAATTTCTAAGTTTGTGATGATGGCATTTATTGGCCGCGTTATTCAAAATTATTGAAAATATAATTTTTGTAATCCATAGGTAGTTAAGTGCCACGCCTAAGTTATCTATTATAATTATTGTATACTAATTATTAAGCTTATTTAATATTGTTGTAATTTTAAGAACGAAAAAACTACAAATTTGAATTTAAATATCTATTTTTATTTCGTAATCCCTCTCTTACCGGAAAGGCAATAAAAAATTATTGACTTCAGTGATAGGCTGTTTGACGCGCAAAATTGATACTGAGGGTGTAAGGGACAGTCCTCCGAATACTGATAGGGTGCATTCAGACCATGAAACTGACTTCCCATTAATAAATATGTCAGCTGATCGTGATTTTGTAGAGTTCAAATATTTGTTATCGTTTCTTACATGTCTTCCTAGGGGAAAGTAATTGTTTTGTTTCATGGTCTGCATGCACCCTATCAGTATTCGTAAGGCTGTCCCTTACACCCTGTATACCGACACCAGGTCAAAAAAATAAAGATATAAAAAAAACTGTGTACCGAAAACTATGAAACTGATATAAAATATACGGAGAAAATAGAAAAATATGTTTGTAGAATACAAATTTCCCAAACCGCTGACTGACTTTCTGTGAAACTAAAATATAAATTATTCCCAATATATGCTCCAAAGTAAAAATTATTCAGCTTCTTGGTCTGATGCAACTGCAAAGTTTTCGGTACACCGTTCCCTACTCCCTTTATTCGCTCTGGCGAACAAATAATGTGATCAAAACAATGAAAGAAAGAGATTAGGTTTAACAAATACAGAGATCAGGTCAAAGAAAGAAAGAGATCAGGTATAAATAATAGTGTAGTAAATCTAGGGAGTCTTCACATAGTGAAATCGCAAAAATTCTACATAAGCATTTTTTTTTAATATGTATCGGGACTAAATTTGGTTGGATTCGTAAATATAGTGTCTTAAAATAACATTTCTTACCTTATTTCAAAAAATTGCGCTGTTAGAGAATTAAAAGTTTTAAAATCATATTTTTCCTACACTATAAAGTCATCAGGTCAAACCAATACCGATATCAGGCCAAATAAAGGCAAGTCAAAGAATGAAAGATATTAGGTCAAATAAATACATAAATTAGGCTAAACAAAAACAGAGACCAGTGGCCTATTTTATGAAACTACAGGCTACAAGTCTACAGGTGAAATTCGTAGTATATTGCGTAGCCGTTTAATATTCCTGATATCATCATTGCTAACCGACTACGCAATGAACATCGAATTTCACCTGTAAAATTGTAGCCTGTAGTTTGATAATATCGGACACAGGTCAAACAAATACATAAAGCGAGCCAAACAAAGCAAGAGATCAGGTCAAACAAATCCGTACTAATAATATGAATCCGAGAGTTTGTTTGTTACCTCTTCACGCTCAAACAGCCTAACCGATCTGGATGAAATTTGAAACACAGGTAGAGTATAACCTGGAATAACGCAAAGGCCACTTTTGACCGCAGGAAAACAACTATTCCCACGGGGAAATGAGTGGCAACGGATGAAACCGCTGGGCGGAAACCTAGTTTCTTATAGAGCTCGTGGTCACTTAGGTGTTATTATTAATAATTTAAATTAGTTTTGTTCTACCGCCATCTCTTTCTTAATTGCCTAGCGTAACGTCTCCGTTCTACGCAAAATTCCGATAGTGCTCTGATACCTTGTTTTGTGTAATAGGTCTTGCAGTATGTTGGATTCTGGTTCATTCCCTGTGTAATCAAATCAGTGTAGACCAAGTCCAAAATCTTAAATACGTTTGAAATTATGTTATTATGGTGATGGTCTAGTAAGTTATGGCCACCGTAAGAACCGACCACTACGTTGACTTGACGTCCATTTACAAAGTGCCGATGGCAAAGTGTAAAACGCTCTATGTTTATATGTAAACTACCATGCCAAAACTTTTATAATAGAGGGTGTTTTCTTTTTTAAAATAAAAAAGTGTTTTGTATTTGAAGAACTCTGTAGATGGCGTTGAACTTGCTACGTTTCTATATGCCAAAGCCAAAAGATATAAGTAGTTTGTGCCCAAAAGGCATGAATTAATGATTGTTATTAATTAATACTCGGTTTTGTTTGTACGTTGCTCTCATTGTAATTTTTCGTTTATATCCAGGGAAACCCATGAAAGTAAAAATATTTTGGCGATGCGAGTGATGTAACAATGGTAAGTTAGGTTTTCGTTTTACGATCTTATATATCCAAGTCACAGTATAAATAATAGTACTTGTCCAAGTGATTCGAGAAAAATTATGTCCATGTCGCTGGCTCCCCATAGTATATATTTTTCAAAGCTGAGAGGCTCAAACGTTTGTGACGAATGGATGGACCCTTATTTTAAGACTGGTTTTCAATTGGCGCTACCTATACCTAGAGATTATGTATCGTTCCATTCCTTACATTAACATACCTAAAATAGCGCCATCTATCCAGCAACTAGACTATTATCTAAATAAACGGCGGAAATCATTTTAGAGAAGTAGCCTTTCATGGCGCATCCTGTTCGTTCGTGAATAGGCAGCCTTATTATATTTTTCACACTGGCAGGCAGGAAATTAGCAGCCATCTTGAATAGAACTCCGTGATTGGCACAAAGTGTCTTTCCCATTTTATGTGAATTGAAATACCTTTGCAATCTTTGTAACAAAAAATATTGTAAAAATTTAACAAAATAAATAAATTCTCTCAGGAGTGAGTTAATCCAAATCAAGCCACTTTTAAAATTAAAAAGATTTTCTGGTAAAACTAATCAGCTGTTATACGTCAATTGAGATCGATGTCAACAAAATTACATAATTTTGTTTAGAAAAACAGTAAAGACTCCTTTTTGTACGGCTTTTCGGGTGCTCATTGCGTGTCATTTTGAAATTGGCAAATATACAAATTCCATCAAATGTTTTCTCGGACAAATTGCAAAAGTAGATGAGTTCAAAAAAGGCTAATAAGTTGGCTACATATTCGGGATTTTTTGTATGTATAACATGTAGTCCAAAGTATTTGTAAGTAATGGATCAAAACAATGTAATAGAGAGCGGTGGATTTTATTTTATATATAATTTTGACTCTGGGAACCTCGGCCATGTAGAGAAGGTGCCCTCGGAGCTCATAGGTAAGCGGATCCTTTGTTATTTTGACTGTTGTTCCAAGCTCAAAAACGCAAAGTGTTAGCTCAAACGCTTTGGAATTTCTGTGCTTATGCTTTAATTCCACTTCACGCAAAGGGCAATTGGCCCTATTTTATCGCTTAGCGTGTGCCAACTACACGCCCTTTATCGTTACTTTGTCAAACATGACATTTAATAAAAATAGCACAAGAACACAGCTATTCAGTTCCCATGCAGTTTAGTGATATTTGCATCTAAATTTTAACTACCAATATCTACTTGATCTTTCAACATAGCAAATATCCTTGAATTACAACATTGTTTTACTGACACTAAAGTTCCACTTTACATACTCTTATCAGAATGCTATTTCAATCCTATTTGAAATTGAAATACCTACACTTAACTTCATTGTATTTTTTGTAGCTCCAAGCGTCGTGGGTCAGAAGTCTAGTGCTTTAGAAACGCCAGACCATGAGTTCAACCTATGGACCCGGCCTGACTGTGCTGGCACCGAGTTTGAAAATGGGAACCGCACCTGGTTTTATTTTGGGATACAGGCTACTGAGCCTAATGTTTTGGTTAGTGGAGTATATTTCAACAGAAAATTTATTATTAAATTATTATTTTGTTACACCATAAATCTGTATATGTCACTACCTTTTATAAATTGTACAACTTATTTGATTCTTCCATCTCCAGGTACGGTTAAACTTAATAAACCTGAACAAGCAAGGCAAGATGTATGCACAGGGGATGGCTCCCGTCACAAGGACCTTGCCCGGCAAACCACAATGGGAACGGATTCGAGATCGCCCTGTTCATAATGTAAGAAAGCTATATATAGTTTATATTTTATCTGCTATTTCCTGAGTATCTTGTTGTGTAAAATAAAAAAAAACTGATTTATATTGCATAGTTTACCTCTTTTTCTCATTAAAACAAACAACCAAAGTAACTACAGTTACCGCCTTGCCTAATACACATCATGAAACATATGGGTCCCCATTCAAGTGATTTCTTAATTGCTTTATAAATAGAGGCCAATACTTGTTTTATCGTTTTGTTAAGACGGACGACAACGCGTTCACGCTGAGTTTCAAGTACCGCACGTCGGACAACACAAAAGCGACAACGTTCTTCGCGTTCACGTACCCTTTCTCTTTCGCGGAGCTGCAGATCGCGCTCAACTCCATCGACATGAAGATGCTGCCCTTGCCGCCGCCACAGTCACCCGACGACATTTACTACTATCGCGAGTGTGTCATTTATTCGCTTGAAGGTAAGCTGTCTAGGATGTATAAAAATTGACTGCAATTACATATATTATAGAGTGAACCAGTCCCTGAAACTGAACAACTTTTCCCAAGGAACATAAGCATGTTGGACCTGACATACAAAATTTACTAGCTTAGTGTGTAATATTTAGAAGAGAAACTCTTTTTTATATTTGACCTATGTTACTTGTATACCGTGTGATGCCGGCCTAGAATAGCAACACCCCATTTCTTACCCGTGGGTGTCTTAAGAGGCGACTACGGGACTCGAGGGTTAAATGTGTATTGCAATTTAAGGCGATGTTCTCTGATCGAATGACTGCTTTTAGGGCGTCGTGTGGACTTGTTGACGATAACATCTTACCACGGCATGACGACAGAGCGAGAGGAGAGACTCAAAAATCTGTTCCCCGACAAACGTGAGCGACCCTTCAAGTTCAATAACAAAAAGGTACAGTACAGCTTTCTCAGTTTTTTTTGCGTTTGCCGTTCGATGCCGGCTTACAATTGCATCACCCTTTTTTACCCGTGAGTATTAAAAATATATTACCAGCTAATGGGCAGCAGCACTACCAGTGAATATTAATACCTTGCACTGCCTTCGCCAACTGGCAACTACCCCCAAATTGCCTAAATCCAGCAGTGAACTGTTGTTAATGAATATACCCATTTACAAGGTATAACGCCTGTACTTCACGCCCTTGACTCTCCGTACAGGTGATCTTCGTATCGGCGCGTGTGCACCCCGGCGAAACACCCTCAAGCTTTGTATTCAACGGCTTCTTGAACCTGCTCCTCAACCGCCACGACCCCATTGCCATTCAACTCCGGAAAATCTACGTGTTCAAGATGATTCCATTTCTGAACCCCGACGGGGTCGCCAGGGGCCACTACAGGACAGACACGCGGGGGGTCAATCTGAACAGGGTGTATTTGAACCCCTCCCTGGCGCTGCATCCTACGGTTTATGCGTCAAGAGCGCTCATCAGGTAAGATGGTTGATATTGTATAGAACACAGAGTCGACGAACGAGCCGATTATTCATTTAAACCCTTGATGAGGTTGCCAGGGGACACTGCCGCTCGGACACGCGGGGATTAACAGGGTGTATCCTTATGATTTATTTATTTAACTAGCGGCCCGCCCAGCAGCAGTTGCACTCGCTAACCGTAAACCATTTTCCCGTAAGAATAAGACGTTCTCCGGTCATGTATTATACAAAATATGAACCTTCCTCTTTAATCTCTTACTCTAATAAAAAAATAGCATTAAAATGTTGCGTTTAGAAGCAGTTAGCGTTTAGTGATGTAACGAATATTGGCATGTTTTTGAATATTAGCATTCGCAATGTTTGTGCGAATGTTTTGCGAATATGGACACTAGAAAATCTTAAATTTGCAGACGATATAAGGTTTATAAAGTTGAAATCAAACAAGGAGAAATTGATTTACTCATGTTATTAATTCACACATACCTTAAAATCCCTTGTTTTTATTAACCAGCAGACCACAGTGGTGTGACATATTAGATTTAGTTTCGATTTATTCGGATCTACTCCGTAATTCATGGAACAAGATGCAAATGATTGCAACCTCGTCCTAACAAATTCGGGCTGTCCGCCAAACCATAGATAATAAACGCAAATCAACCAAAATAAGAATATTCGCATTTATGTAAGTACATAATTTTATTTTATTATTTCCAGGTTTTATCACTACGGATATGAAAAGGAAGATTCTTTTGATGACGCCAAAAGTTTCACTTCGCGAAGTATTCAAAATGTCAGTGAAAGCTCTGAGGTAAGCAATGAAGCTTTTTTGCTTTAGATTACACGCGATATGTCAAACACTTCCCAAAATTATTCTAAGCAAGTCCCATAGTATATCTACAGAAGTCTGTTTGTCTATTTTAAAGTAAAAACTTTCTTGCGTTTTTTATTTCTCAATGCTAAAGTAGCACTAACTTAACACAAAATAAAATGCCACATTCATTGCACAACACCTTGCATATTGTAGTTCAATTATAGAACGTCTTAGTTTTATTTATTTCCGCTTCAGTTTTTAGATTCAAGAAGGAAGAAAGGTTCTGTAACGTCCAGTAACAAGGGGGAGCTGAGCAAGCGTGCGAGCGAGAAGGAGAGAGGGCGCGAGAGCAGGACGGGGATCAAGTCTGCCACCACCATCAAACAACCCTCCGACTCGTCCAACTCGAGAGAAACCACAGTTGAACAGGTACAGACTATTCATATAAACATGCCTCGATCACACATTCACGCTATGAGCAGGGAAATTGTAAGGGAAGTGGGCATCGAGAGCATGTAAACAGGATACTCGCGCTGCTACTAGTGTCGGCATTTTGTGCCCAGCAGCACGAGCGCGAGTGATATGTTTTGTCATCTCGCTCACACGGGCGATCGGTAAAGAGTATGACTGTATGTGGATGTTTCCGGCGCAGTATTTCGGGCAATATTCGCGGTAGTGGCAGGAGCAGAAGCAGGACAAGTGTGTGATCGTGACTATTCGTGACATTAGAACACTTGTTCCTAAACTGGTTTGCAAGAGAGTCGTTTGAACAAATTTCGTTTTCAGATGGGAAGCGTAAAGTTACATGCCGTGTGATTAACCTGGCCAGCCCCGAGGCAGTGCCTTTATTTATTTATTTTTATTCCGCCCTACCCGGTTTTCTATAAGGAAATTACAAAATTATAATAAAAAAGAAAATTGTGTTCTACAAATTTCTTTTATTTACAATGATGGATCATGACGTCAATAAGTGATATTACTATCCTACATTGAATAAAGAATTTCAATTTCAAGTCTTTTAGGCCTTGATCACACCAACTAGACTCCTCCGGCTGCTATTTCTTAAATTAAAAAAACCATAGAGAAATCACTGTGACTGTTTCCAGCAAAGTATTAAGTTTTATATCCGACTGACCTTGGTTACTCGTAGGAATTTCCCCTGAGGTAATGTAACAAAATTACCAATTAATTTCAAATCACTAACGATATCCGATATTGCAGTACTGAGAACTGAGAAGTGCAGATATGAAAAGTCAAGTACCCATAACTTTATGCACATTATATCGGCAAGTATTTTAGATTTTACGTCAGCACTAACTGATAGTAAAATTAAATTAAATGTTCCCAAATAGCTAGGTCTATAAATAGTATCCTTAAGAGTGTAGATATGTAACTTTAATTAATTCCAAAGCTAAGGACCGATTTTCTAAATTCTCGTGACTACAATATACCTGAGTACTACTTTTAAATACGGTAAAACTAAGCCAAAAGGTTTTTTTAATAAATAAAAGGTTTGCTCTTGTCAATACACCAGACTAGAACTGTATAATACAGAACAGAATCTAAGATAAAGCAAGTTCACCCAGAAGCCCAACGAGCTAATGACAAACTAAATACAAACTAAAATTATTTAATAATTAGCCGCATTTGATAAATACAAACAAATTGTTGATCAGGGCTCCGACACATCACCCAGTGATCTGCCAACCAAACCCAGTAACACATCACTCGAGACAGCAAAAGACAGCCCCGAGCGCGAGAAGCCCTCGCTCCTCAACCAGCAGGTACTGCGGACGTGCCTCGGCTCCCACGTGCACCTGAGCAACAGCGCCGAGCTGGACGTGCCCGCTGGCAACCCATTGAGGCCTCTGCGGGACACGCTCAAGAATAGCATCAGTCTGCTCATGGGCTCCACGTCTTCTGTTGGAGGGTAGGTTTGCTAACTTAGCGTGACAAGTAATACATTAATGTAGAGCTTTACCACAAAAAAGTTATTGATAACGCGTATTGAATGTTTTTTTCTGTGTGTAGATTTATTTTAAACAAGGCCCTGTGTAGCGGCGTATTTATAAAATTGGCACCAAAGGGCAAATACTCTTGTTTCACGTTCAAATAAGTGAATAATGTAGTGGACATTCCACTACTCATTGTTTTACGTTTAAAAAAGTAGCGCTATTCCAACAGTGGCCCTTATTGCAAGTACATGGCAAATACTATCTTTAGGATAAATAGATTAGGATTAGGTAGAATAGATTTCTCAAAATTCTTGGTTTATCTTAATTTATTCACCACTAAAGCATTTGACGAGTTAGCGTAGTAAAACTAAGCTACGCTGTTTAGTGTATGATTGCCTCTTTCTTCCATGGTCAGTAGCAATAATGATTGATATTTTATCTACACTCGTCTCATAATGTTCGAATTATGAATTCGAAACAGTTGCATAAAGACCTACTTTATGCATTCTGCCTTTATAAACTACGGTTTAATGGAAATTACAGAAGCGTAATGACTTAATGAGAAAACTCTTACTACGATAAAGTTGAGAAATGAAACGAAGTTTTTTTTTGGCAATATTCAAATCGCCATCTTCCTCCGCATCTGACAGTTGTTGTTGTACGTAAATTTTTCGAATGTTGTTCAGTTTTTTTAATAGGTTTTTGTTCTGTTGTTGTTTAGATGTTGTTCAGATGTTGTTCAGATGTTGAGCAGATGTTTAGATGTTGTATAGTTGTTATCCCGATGTTGGTCAGATGTTGTTCAGTGTTGTCCAGTTGTTTACTTATTTGTTGTTCAGACTCGACATCTAAACAACTGTTATTATAGAATTTTCGAAAGTTCATATAAAGCCATATTACGTTCTCGTATTGAACTTGACCTTGTATCGGGCCTTGCAATCGCCGCCGCTGCGGACGTTTGGAAAAGTGTTTAACTGAGGTTTTTTAGAGTGTAGATAAAATAGTGTATGCAACTGCATATAATAAGCATTAGAATGCTCGTGTCGAACAATTATCTCACTCGGCTACGCCTCGTGTGATAAACAGACACTCGCATTCTAATGACCCCCATTATATGACAGTTGCATAGACTACTATTTAACATTAACGAATGTAACGTAACAGTGACAACAGCTCGTTTTCTGAGCGCGACTCTCGGCTGAGCAACGTGCGCATGGGGTGGTGCGGGGCGTGCCGCGCCGCGGTCACCAAGCTAGAGGACTCCGTGCCCGGCTTCCCCGGACTCGTGCCCGGATTCAACTACAGCTACAATGTGAGTACCAACACGCTTATTATCAAAAAAATAAAAACACAACTGCGGCTTGCAAAAAGTAAATTTCAAAATTATATTTTTCGTTTCAAAACCACCATTTTGCTAAATTAATTTAAATATAGTGAGTGTCACTCGTGCTGCTGAGACGAATCTGTAGCGACCTGTGGGAGCTACGACAAGAAGCTCACTCAAAGTGGTTCACGAGCAAGCATACGCAATAAGCAGACGGAACAGAATTTCCAACATATCTGCGCCACGTGACAGAACAAAGAGCCTGAAACGCGATATCAAAGTGTTTCACCACGCAACGCATATATACAACTTCCAATTCTATCCAGGTGGACCAGTCGTCGGTCCCCTGGCCATAACACCCGGCCAGGCGGGTAGCTACCCTTTTCCCGACTCCACCTGGAACCCTTAATTCTGCCTATTGGCATCACTCCTGTCACCCGCCATAAATCTAATGACTCATATGTCTACATCCATGAAGCCGTTTGGGCTGTAGCCCATGAAAAAGAATTTGTATTCATACATATCTCACATAGATACATACTCTCGAAAAATATTACTCTCCTTCTGAGTTATTTGGTCAAAAAGTATATTTGCTCTTGATCGTTACTGAAAATTGACGCTGTGCTGGCGATAAGGAGCGACTTTACGTAAGGAACAGGAACGAACAACACTTTTTTCGGTTACATAGCTAATTCAATAACCTTTTTTTAATTCCGTTTATCCCTTTCATAGTCTATGAAATCGAATGAAAACCGCACGTATGATTCCATTGAGGAGTACAGAAAATATCAACGGAAACAGATTGAGGTGGACGTCGAGGAAGTAGAAAAGGTCAATTAGTGTAATAGTCAATTAGTAGTAAAATACTTATTGTAACTTTCTTTGAGACATGTAGTATTAGTACAAGATTATTATTTATTGTAGATTTATGAAGAAATAATTTGCCGAAAATCAGTTACCATAGCAATGTACCTAATTTTGTAGAATATGAATAAATATCGCTGTTATACGAAACCTTTACAAAACTTAGTTACTTGGCTTTAAAATAAAAATATTTAGCAAAACTTAGTCAACCAATTTTTTATGAAATTAGCCTTTTTAGCCTCAGAAAATTTAGCCGTGTGATGCTGGCCGGCTTAGAATAACATATCACACCAATGCTACCCATGGGTGTCGTAAAAAGCGACGGAGAAATAAATTCGTCTTGGGAATGGGCAGTAGCGTTCCCTGTAAATGTAACATCTTGCACTGTGGTCGCCAAACTGCCTGCCAAGCTTTGTGAGTATGGCAATACCCTCCAATAGGGGAAGGCTCATGACCAGCAGTGGTCTGTTGTGGCTAGTAGTGTAAATGTTATGTAGCTTTTTGTATGGTCCGCTGATAAAAGGTTCGTTAATGTACAGTCGGTTATAGCACATAAGGTTCCAGGCAGGGGTACTCCATAAGAACTGAATTATACTTATACTACTCCGCTCGTAACAGCACACATGTGTGCTTGAAGTACAATACAAATCTATTGTTGCAAAATTCGACCTGAGCGAAGTGGTTAATACACAATAAAAATTCAAACTTATCTTTAAAAAAGTCATTTAATTTTTCTACTCATACATATGTATGTATGTCAAGAAAAACGATTTCACGATTTGGCGATTTCAAGAATTAATTTGTTTCACCCACGGCTACAAAACAAAACATATATGGAAACAAAAATAATTCAGTTCTTTTGGAGCACCCCTATTACTTTATGCCACAACCGACTGTACATATGTGACATTGGTCGAACAGGAAGTGGAGACGGGCAGCGAGCAGCCCGACCACGAAGAGGGCATCGTGTACTTCTGCACCAACTGCTTCAAGCGCTACATGCTCACCAAGGACAATGAGGAAATCGTAAGACAAAAAACACTAAGTTCATTTTTTTTGCTCTGTGAATTTTGAATAATTTCGCGTGTTTTCGGTTGTTGATAGTCTATCATTATACATAAACACAAGTAGATGTCACGTTTGCTGTATGATGCCGGCTCAGCATCCCCACTTTCCTGGCCGTGGGATGAATCCACGAAATTGGCACCATCATGCCCTGTGAAATACAAAAAGCTTGACAACGTGCCTGCCAATAGTTGGAATTATGACAAATAAACCCTATTATGGGGAAACCATGTCAGTAAACTGTTGTAATCGCTAAAGCCTTAGGTACCACAAAAAAGTTAGACTTGCGTTGAATGGGATTTTAACGATTTTTTTGCATGGAGATAACCCATTTCTAACCTTTGTGTGGTAAGGCCCTCATTGTTTATGTAAATGAGTATCACCTGCACTGTGTTCCAGGTGTGCAACACGGTGTCGCTAGCGAGCGTGTGCCCCTCGGGCGGCGACAGCGGCTCGGTGCGGGCGGAGCCCCGCGCGCCGCTGCCCGCCGCGCCGCCCGCCGCCGCCAGCACCGGCGACGCGCTGCCGGTAAGGTGGCACACACCGACAGCATCAGGGGAGGGGGAGCACGGGAGTTATGTCCTAGTAGACTGCTAACATCCAGAGTATATTAAAAACACGATTTCGCTTTTCTTTCGAAGCATTATTTCTCGGTTTTTTGCGACCGTTTGCGCTCTGCCTACCCCGCAAGGGATTATAGGCGTGACATGTGTATGTATGTATGTATTATTTCTACTCGAGTGATAATAGCAACGTAAAAAGTCTCAGCCGCTTCGCTTGCAATGTGATATGTTGAGCTCGCTTCTCTCACGATAACTACATAATAGTATTCCTAATACATTTATTGCAAGGCCATAATATGATGAGCTCGCGATACACAATTCTCTCACAATTTCTTCGTCAATTATCGAGATCGCTTGACTATCAATACGAGTTACCAGTGCTCACCCCTCAAAGGATGATTTTGTATGTGTATCTAACAAAAAATATATGTGTATCTCTCAGCCTCCGCAGCCTAAAACCGCTAAAGACGCGAAGTCAAAGATCAAAGGCAAGAAGAAGCCCCCCGCCCCCGCCCCCGCCGCCAAGCTGCCGTCGCAGGCCCTCTTGCCCAAGGAAGCAGACTCCGGCCTATATCTGTACTTGGACTTGCATGGACATGCCTCGAAAAAAGGTAAAAACCTTGATTTAGGTACCCAAATTTTTTCAAGATTAAGCAATAAGAATCAAAATAAAGCTACCTACAACAATTTCAGTTGATTATGAAAAGAACAAGTATTACTCATGAATTGTAGGTTTACGCGTCTTACTTGTTATTTTTTTAGTAGAGAGTTTAGCCATCAAAGTTTCGACTGTTTAAGACAGCCTTCTTTACGGAGGTCGACAAGGTTTGTCAACAGCATTAACTGCGGCTACTGCAGCGCCACCTACCGTCTCGGTGCAAGTGCAGCGGCCCGCAATGTTCGGCAATCACAGCTGACGGGCGGCGGGCTGCCAGATGTGATCTGTCAATCTTCGTGATAATAGCTGTCTTAAACAGCCAAAACGAAGAGGGCTAAATTTTCTATCAAATAAATAACAATTAAATCACGTAAACCTTCATCATATCTTCAGTTAATTTAATTTGATAGGTGCATCTCTCAAAAGGATTACAGAGGATATGTTCAATTGTAGTTGCATTTTATTAAAAGGCAAAATGTTGTTATCACATACGTTTAAAGCCTTCACAACACGATGGCTCCTAAAGAAGCCGCATCAAAAACATCTAAATCCAACGCAGAAATCCAATGCTACTAAACTGCAACAATTTTGCCGTATTTCAATCATATAAACAGCGTTTGATCATGTAAATATTGGAAAAAATTTGATCTCCGGTCTTTTTTCTTTTGCTTATTATAAATGTGTTATAATCCACAAGCGCTCAAATTACATAATATTCTGATTGCAGATTCATAGTGAAAAAGTTTCAAATTTTTCTGTTCAATATCTATAGTCTGGCAACGTCGTGCATGCCGCTCCCTGCGGCGTTACAGACGTTCGGGGGGCAGGGTAATTATGATCTCTGCGGGGGTGCGGAAAGTGTGCGGGGAAAAGTCACTCGCCGCGGTCAGTTGTGTACTTAGGAACTCGAAACTTTTTACAAGACGCACATGAGACCCCAAGATGAGTCCTCCAATAAGAAAACAAACAAAGGAAATTGTGTATAACATACACAAATTCTTTGAAGAACGCAAGTAAGATCCTTCTACGCAGGAACACCAGAATGATGTCAATTTAGCAAAATTAGTAGTCAGCGTTACGGGATTTTCAGAAAGATCTGTAAGGAATATTGTAAGCGAAGGCAGAACACCAAATCTTGGGAGATTCAAAGTTTAAATCTCCCAAGAAAAACTTATTTCCAAAAAAGCGAAAAGAGGTTGATAGTTTCACTTTAGGAGTGATTCGGCGAAAAGTGTCCCAGTTTTATACTGTTAAAAAAGCTATCCCGACTGTAAGAACATTATTAGCAGAATTAAAAGAAGAAAATATAATTGATTGCTCCCGTGAGTATTTAAGAAAAATTCTACACGATATGGGATTTAAATTTCGAAGTTGCCAGTCAAAAATAAAGTTATTTATTGAGAGATATGACATAACGCGCTTGAGGTGGCATTATATTCGTGATATCAGAAGATATAGGGCCGAGGGAAGAACAATATTTTTTCTGGATGAGACATAAGTTAATCAATCTCATAACGTAAGGAAATGCTGGCATTCTGAAAACGAACGTGGTGCCACAAAAGCATAAGTTTCCATTTTATAATGATTTGTACCTACATATTAAATTTTTTTCTTACATTATTGTACTTTATTTATTTATGATTTATTGTACACATGAACATTAAAGAGAATACAGACACATAGATAATACAGACACAACAGGCACTGCTTATCTCTCATAAGAAATTTCTTACAGCAGACCTAGGGAAGAGTAATGATATTATACGATATGCGGATAAGATATGCACAGAATATATATCAAAATTTCTAATTACTTTATTATTTATTAATTAAGAACACAATGGCAATTTCACATGTTACCGTGTTTGTATAGGATCGACCCATTTTCTTCGCGCAGATGTCGTAATCAGCGACTAACGTCTGAAACGGCTCTCAAATATTTGTCAGATGGTCAAATGTGGCGATAGCAACCGTATTTTACGGCTGTTAACATTTTGCCTTACGCTGCAAGGTATAAAGGCCTTATGTGTGTGTGTGTGTGTGTGTAGATTTACTCGTGGAATCATTCGCGGCAAACATAAAAAATATCCCACCAAAAATAAAAACATATGAAATTATTGAGAACCATAATTACCTACAAGTATTAATCTCGAGATATGTTCAGTTGAAATCTCTACGTGTGTAGCATACGCGTGCTAGTGACGTGCAACCCTCCCCCCGCCTCACCGCAACCAATGAAGGAGCGGCAAGCACGAAGCTGCCAGTCTATAGGAAAATTCTCAAATCGTGCTTGTGACGTCACAATATGTTATGCCAAATAGTTGGCTGG
Organism: Tuta absoluta; assembly: GCA_027580185.1. NCBI lineage: Eukaryota > Metazoa > Arthropoda > Insecta > Lepidoptera > Gelechiidae > Tuta > Tuta absoluta. Next base: position 7,889,820 of record JAQAHW010000004.1, read on the forward strand.
GTTGCCAACTGGGTTTTTTTTCGTACTGAAGCACTTAAACACGTAGACACGTGGACGTAAACGCTTCTTTTTATTTAATTTCTTGGTAGACAATACAATGTGGCCACAGTTAAATAAAAAATTTCGTCCTACTCGTTGCTCGACGTCATCATCGTGACCTCGACCATAGACGAATTTCGTCCACGGACACTCCGTGCACACTGTCTTAAGCCGCGGCTGATGGATGCCTCAGATAGTATGTTTCTGCTATTAGACTTCTTTTCCATCCAATTTAATCAAAACATTTCAATACGTTTAATCGATTATGAAAAATTCCAAAACCTCGTACAGAAGTGAATACGTGTTCTCACGTGTCGTATGGGAGACCATAGTTTCGTATTCGTACGAGGAACCTTGTACGGTTGGCAACCCTGGAAATGTATGGTAAATGGTAATGTCGCTGTCAATCATCTTTCAATCATCAGTATTGCCATTATATTGTATTATTTTTAAGAATTGTAGTGATACCATTTTTATAATCGTATTCTGACGTCATTATGCACTTACGACCTTTTAGAATTAACAGTTTTAAATTATTTAAATAAAAAGGAATAAAAGTGTTCTTTTTTCTAAAATGTTACTCGGGGGCTCCACTTGTTCACTAAAGTTTAATTTAAGCTAATAATATCGGTTGGTTTACGAAATGAGCGGTTATCAATTTCCTTGACTAATAGACGTTCACTAACGAGAGATCGGCAGATTTTAAGCCGATTATTCGGTAGTCGGCTAGTCGGACAAAACTATGGTCGGTGCATCTCTAGCTACAATCTGTTTATTAAAGGGACCCGTAATGGCAACTTTACGTTTTTGTCTTATTCTTAATTCATATAGCCAGTATATAGTAGTTGCCATGTAGGGTGAAATTTTACTAATGACCGATAGCGAAAGAAAACTCAAGTCGTGATAAATAGAACTTTCCCCAAGGAACATAGGTCGAGATATAAAAAAAATTGGGCCTCCCAGACAAAATATCCGATAAGCTGATTTGAGTTACTATGGAAGCTCAAAATATTTTTGTCCTCGTTCGACCTATGTTCCTTGGGTAAAAATTGTTCCTTATCATCAGCCCGTACTCTGTTTTCAGTATCGGGCACTAGTAACATTTCACACTTTATACAAGGTGTTACAAACCCAAAAATAATAATAGGGAATAATATTCTTAAATATCATCAGTCGATGAAATATCACATCACTAGTCTAAGGCCAGTACTACTATCAACATACTATACCGAATCTCGCTGTTGAACTTTAAATTGACAAAATAGTGCTGCAATGTCACGATATTTTTATGTGTATTTTGATTTAAAAATATATTTTCGGTTATAAATTCAACTTTTTGTCAATAAACTCTTTACAAGGTCCATTGTCCCTATCACACCCTTACGCCTCTATTTGTTTTTCTGTAACACGCGGTATATCTACATCTACACTAATATTATAAAGAGGAAAGATTTGATTGTTTGTTTGTTTGTTTGTTTGTTTGCATCGAATAGGCTCCGAAACTACTGGCCCGATTTTAAAAATCCTTTCACCATTAGAATCCTACATTATTCCTGATGAACATAGGCTATATTTTATACGAGAAAAAAATAGGGATCCGCGTAAAAATTTCGATAATGTAACCCAACGTGTGAAAAATGTACCAAAAAAATTTCTTATATCGCGTACGCTGTGGAAATTATTGACAATAGAGCAAAGTGATGTACTACAGTTTTATAGAGGACATCAATATCTATAATAATGTCCGCGATACCATATGTCTAACTATTACAGTTATGCCACAATACTACTTTTTCATTTAAAAATGTACAAACTACGCCACATTATTCGTACCAGTGTAATGATTACTTTTAATCATTACTGTAATAAAGGGTGTCAGGGATAGCCCTCCGAATACTGTTAGGGTACATGCAGACCATGAAACTGAACAACTTTCCCCTAGGAACATATTTCAGGAAACGTAAAAAAACTGACTTCCCATAGAGAATGCAGTCAGCTGATTGTGATTTTGTATGGAAGGTAATTTTTTTGGCATTTTCTGACATATGTTTCTAGGGGAAAGTTGTCCAGTTTTATGTTTCATGCACCCTATCAGTATTCAAAGGGCTGTCCCTTACTCTGTATAAATAAGACGACAAAAAACATTAAATAATGCATTAAAAAATCTACACTAAAATAATACATGCATACACATATCACGCCTATTATCCCTTGCGGGGTAGGCAGAGCGTAAACGGCCGCAAAAACGGACATTTACGCCACGTCTGACATTATGTTTGAGGGTCATTCGGAAAATTGTGTATCGCCATAGTGACAGGTTGTCAGCCCATCGCCTAAAATTGCAATACACACCCTCAAGTCCCTTAGTCGCCTCCTACGACTCCCATGGGAAAGAAATCGGGTGATGCTATTCTAAGCCGGCATCACACTAAAATAATAATAATATAATCTACACTAATATAAGAAACAGGATTGTATTTATTGTTTGTTTGAATTGAATAGGCTCCGAAACTACTGGACCGATTTAAAAAAAATCTTTTACTGTTAATTGAAATTGAAATTCTTTGTTCAATGTAGGATAGTATTATCACTTATTGTCGTCACGAACCGTCATTTTAAAAAAGAAATTTGTATCACACATTTTTTTTATTACAATTTTGTTATGACCTAATAGAAAACTGGGTCGGGCGGGATAAAAAAATATATATATAGGCACTGCCATGGGGCTGGCCAGGTTAATCACACGGCATGTAATTTTACGCCACCACCATCTGAAAACGATATTTGTTTCAAATTGAAGTCAAGATTTTAAGAATCCTACATTATCCCTGATGAACATAGGCTATATTAAACTGTCTAATTCCCGGGGGGAAATTGTTAGCAGCGGGTGAAACCGCTGGGCGGGCTGCTAGTATAATATAAATTCGTAAGTAACTGTCTGTTACGTTTTCACGCCTTTGTTTAGGCGATTTCGATAAAATTTGGCATACGCATAGACAGGAACCTAAGAAAGGACATAGGCTACTTTTTACCGCAGGAAAATCTATCAATCCCACGGGAAATTGTATTATCGAATTCACGCCGCGTGCACGCGTACGAAGACGCCGGGCACCAGCTAGTGGGGTATGAAACCTAACCGGTGGCGGTGTCCGCAGGTATCTTCATGTACGGCAACCACTTCAGTGACGTGGAGTCGTGCGTGGAGTGCATGCTGCTGCCGCGCATCATGTCGCTCAACAACCTGCACTTCCACTTCTCCTCGTGCAACTTCACCGAGAGGAACATGTACCTCAAGTCAGTATCCTCACGCCTCACAACCGGGCTCACCATACCGTCACGAAAACTGTGCAGGCATGTGCATAATCTGAAACTAAACAACTTCTACCATGGAGCCTATGTAAGGAATACTTTTATTTAATTTAGATTTTCCATAGAAAGTCAGTCAGCTGATCGGGACTTTTGTGTGGGAGGCTCGTTTACCTGCAAAACCTCCATAGAAAAAGTTTGTCGGTTTAAGAATTTGATCATGCTTGCAAAGTTTTCGGTGCACCGTCTCCCTTACACCACGTGTAAGCAACCGGAGGGACGTCAGCAGCCATTTTCTTATGCAAACCACCTTCTTCCAATGGTGCATGGCATCTCACTTTTTATATCGTGAAATGTCGAGCTCGCTTCGCTAGCAATACAAGTTATTTGGGTTTGAAGTAATCACGTGCCGCCGTTGTTCACAAATGTATGGTCGTGACAACCAGCCTCGGCCAGCGCTCCTCCGGTGGGATCATTTTAGATACGAGAAATCGAAATTGATTAAATCGGCGTGGAAATTGAGGGCGCCTCTGTGCCTCAGTATGAGAAATGTCATAGCAATCCACCAAAATGATTACTTAGTTTACTTTTTGCCCACGCCTATTCTCTTTTCGCACAGACTATTATAGATTAAAAAAAATTATGTAGTGACAGGTCCCGGCTTCAATCCACGGCCAACGCTAACATTGTTTCAATTTCTTATTTTCATTTATGAAATATGAAAATAATATAGTGTGAGTGCAAATCAAACCATAGTATACAAATATTTTGTTATGAGAAAGGAAACAAAACTTAAAATACATTATAATAATATAACGCATACATTTGAATAGTTCTCTTGAATCTGTATACAATTCCGAACAACCTATTTCTATTTTTGCACACCATCTACAAGGAGTAACAAAAAAGGTATAACAAGCCGAAAGGAAGTCAAGGTACTCATGAGACTGAACAACTTTCTCCATGGAAAATGGGTCAATTTGACCCCCTGCCCCTGGGAGGTTTACTATGGGAGGTCTATTTTCTTTATATTTCGTCCTATGTTCCATGAGGAAAGTTGTTCAGTTTCATGATTAGGATTAGGACCTTCCTATCGGCTTGTTATACACTTTTTGTTACTCCTTGTATAACAGTGTACAGCTAGTGTTCAATCTGGTATGAGTTGTTGTGCGAGTGACCGCGGCTGTCCCCCAGGGACCGGCGCGACGGCATGTCTCGCGAGGGCTCGGGCCGCGTGGCGGTGTTCAAGGCCACGGGGCTGGTGCGCTCCTACACGCTGGAGTGCAACTACAACACGGGGCGGCTCGTCAACGTGCTGCCGCCCTCCGTGCGCGACGGCCTCGCCGCCCCGCCGCCCGCCGCCCCCGTGCCGCCCAAGTACACGCCCTACATCTTCGAAGAGGTAAACCCCTTCCAGGTTTGTGTGCGGACATGAGCGTAGCCGTAGACGGTAGCTACAGTGTTCGGCTCATTTCGTACGAGCGCTAAAATGGAAATTTATGTTTCAGGGTGTCATCGTTGATTTGTCATTAAAAATTTGTTTCGATTTATGATTGTTATTTTATTAATTTGGTAACGAAATGAGCCTGTTTAGATAGATCTTCATCCAGATTGTTCGAACGTCTCAATTTATAACATCTTTGCATTTACGAGGTACTTGATGCTCATAGAAAAGTTTTTTTTTTCACGTCACGTCATTCATGTTTTAAAATCTATAAGCAAAGCAGTATACGAACAACGTATCTTTCTCTGCGTTTCAGAAATTGGCCAATACTACCAAAACGAATAACGTATCAACCAATACGCCGAAATTAAACCGCTCTCCTGGGCCCATTATTAATGGAAAGCATTCGTACTCAATAATTGCAGAAAAAGTAAAGTATTGTGTATATTTAAAAAATTTAATATTCTAAAGGCAAATCAGATAACTAAGAAGTTGGTGGGGGTATCGATACACATATAATTAGTGGTTCTAAAATCCATCTTGAGATATAAATTACTCCTATAATGTAAAATAAAATACCTACAGAAAGTGTAAACAGCCGGACTGACAATGACACAACGAAACAACTAATACATAAGAGGTATCAATTCTTCAATAAATTCAGTCGTTTCAGAAACGATTAAACATTCAAAGACGCATTGACGTGTCTCGTCGATGTTTTTTTATCGCGTTCATATATCTCCATCTCCAAGAAACAATGTTAGGTTGTTCAATAAGCCTTTTTGACTGACATCTTTAAAATTTAAAACAATTTTCTCAACCATAACTTGAAATTTCTTCTTTATTCTTTTAATGTGGGCACCTTCTTGTAAACAGTGTAAAATTGAGTTATATTTGGTCTCATAAAACCATCAGTAAAATTATTCTTTTCTTTCGGTTCTGTTTTCTACTTTTTATGGATTGAAATACTACACTTTTCTGCTCACGTTTCAAATCGTTTCTTTCTCTAATGATTTTACTCACAGTAGATATCGCTAAGTTTGGTCATGACCAAATTTTGTATTGTTTAGTTTTTGTATAGCTTTGAAATTTTGCAATACTGTTTTGATTATTATACCTACCAACCTATATATTCAAAATGTCTGTTGCGGAATGGTGCCGAGACAAACTTTGAAAGTTTAACGGCCCCAATTAAATTGTTTTATTGTAATGTTTCTGTATTAAATGATTAATCTATTTATCAGATAGTGATATTTGCGTTGCTCACGCGACTGTTTTGTGCAAGTTTAAATCTTGTAAATATTCTGTAGAAGATTTATCTTGATTTCTTGCTTGAAGAAAAGAGTAAACGTTGTACAAAATTTTTTTGGCTTGCTTGTTAATTTTTTAGCAAATATATTGGTCCGTCCATCTTCAGCGTTCATCTTGGGAAAAATAATCTCGTGTAGACTTTATTTCGAGTGCCCGTAACAAAATGTCAACTGCACGCCACGGGCGCATGCGTACTGAGAAACGTCACTAGTGCTCCCTTCCTGTGGCGCGCGCCCGCCTTCACCCCCGAAACGCCCGTCAATTCCTCCGCTCCCACCTACTTCTTGCCCCGCGGACGTCCCGCAAGTTATCTGGTTTGCCTATAGTCAGAGAATTATCTCTTGATTTGAAAATATTATGATTTTTCAGACGGCTTTTCGCGAAAAATATATAAATATTAAACCACTTCCTATTTCGTCATTTAAAAGAAAATGTTCTGGTTCTGCAAAATCACTTTTGCCTGTACCTGACCCGAATACTAAGGGAACACAGTATCGAAATTCTACCAGGCCACGCACAGCTGACTCTACAACTATCAAGCCAACACAGTGCAAAATAAACAGCTCTTCGTCGAATATATACACTACGCCTGCAAAAACGGATTCAACAAGATATATTCAACCGCCCCAGAGTATAAACATACGTGCTAAAACAGATATCAATTTGCCCAGATTACCTGGGCCTGGGTCAATGTCTATTTTGAAGTCCAGACCCTCTTTACGACAAAGATCGATCGATCAAGGATCTAAAATTAGTATGACTACTATGAATTCTATACAGACACGATCTCCAAGTTCACCTAAGATATTAAAAAATTCTCCGCTCTCCACATTGAGTGAAAAAGTAACGTACTTCCAGTATTAACAATTTTGAAATAATCTCGTTATTATACAATTTTGATTACTTTTTAAAATGCTTAGGTATCATTTTTTAATCTTACAGATGTTAGATGGTTCAGAAATCAGTAGTATACGTCGTTCGCAATCGAAAGAAAATATAAAAGAGTCATTTTCTACGTTGATGGAAAGAGTACAGTATCAATTTTCTCTTCAACTTCAACAGCCACAAAAGTCCACTGCTGGACATGGGCCTCCCCCGATCGGGGAGTATTTGCCATAATCACCACGCTTGGCAGGCAATTTTGTCTAAATTTGTTTTATGTTTAATATCTGTCATCATCCCCCATCAGAAACAAGTAGTTCAAATATGCTAGCTGGTATTTATTTAGGTTTACTGAAATAGATAAAATGAAGATGTTATAAAATGAGTTACCGAAACGAACATTACAGCATGTAAAACAATTTCAGGTAAAGTTAGTACGTCCAAGGTACTGTCAGAATCTGAATATTCTGAAACTGGGGTTTTTGGAAGAAATAAATGCTTTAGAGGTTGGTCTGGTTTCGATATCCTGATTCATTTAGTAAAACTAAGATTGTTGTTCTTGTTAGTAGTTGAAATAATCACTATATAGTGCATAGTATCACGCTTGTAGCATATCACTTAACTAGGTGTAAATATCTTCCAAAATCTCCAGACGGACTTTTCGTGCCCCAAAACTACCATCAACCACATCGTTGTGGTAGCAAGTAGTTAATTGTTCCTTTGCAAATTAGAATAGCTTGAATTTATTTATGACTTTGGTTTGATGATTTACGTTCAAATATGTTTATGCTGAAATTTGCATATGGCCTCGCTAATTCTTGTGAATATTATATGTGACGGCTTAAGATTTTTTTTTTATGTATCAAGTCCGTTGGTTACGCGGCTAAGCTTAAAATGTTTTGCCCCCATAACAGACTGGCTCGTTATTTTTTTCACTCGTGCGAAATCGTCTCTATATTTTCATGAATACCATTGTAAGTTCCAAAATATCTGAATTGTAAATTTTTGGTGTTGCTCGAAACTCAGCTTCCAACCAGTGTAATCGTGTGCAGGTGGGTCGGTCGCTGGGCGCTTCCATCCTGGACCTGACGGGGCACCACCCCAACTCGCGCATCCCCTGCTCCGAGCACCGCACCATCGCCGCCGTGCGCGACTGGCTGCGCGCGCACACCAAGACCATGCGACCACAGGTACGACAATATACTAATTTGCTTGAGGTCATAAAATAAATAAGTTTGATGTTTGATAGTATGCTTCATTTGCGTAAAGTGAGGCCGTGAATGGAAAGAATGTTAGTGTGTGATGTTATGTTTAAATTGCGTGATATGAGGCCACAAAATAAATAAATGTCATGGTTGCTTTGCGTAAAGTGAGGTCATCGAAGGAAATAATATTGATGTTTCTTGTTATGCATTAATTGCGAATGTACGGTCGCAAATGAAATACTGTGTATGTTTTATGGTTCAGCACCTGGAAAACGTTTCTGTAAATTAAAAATATACAAATAATTGAGTTTTGCTTGTTCTCTTATCTTGTACGCAAAATACGTGGTTAATAAAACCTAAGCGTGCAAATCTGACGAACTCTTGAACAGATCACACAAATTTTGAGACAAACAAACAACTGAATACTAAAACTATCGTACGTTGCCTTCAGGTATTTAAATAAAATACCCAATTTAATTTTCAGAGCTAATCTTCTAAAAAAACATCAGCTCTAAATTAAGTTTCCCGGGTAAGAGGATTGATTGTTTTGTCCGACTAAATAATACATACCATAATGTAAGTCGATAGAGTACTAAAATATTGAGACACCATTAATACATGAGATATAATTAAGGCCCGTCGGTCTCTCCTAACTTTGCCAATGTACTAGCTCCATTACTATTAAAACAGGATACATTAAATGTACAACATGAAACGAAAAGTGTTTGATAATAACTCGGAGGAATAGTCGATACTCCTTCCTGTATACATTCCTATTGTGATAGCTTCGTGTGAGAGACAATTTTTAGCTCCCCTTTACCTACCCATTGACCGCCATTAATAGCTGATGATTGTGTGCTCAATGTTATTTTTGTATTCGTTACACAAACATTAAAATCGACGGGTTTCATACTTCCTTTATTCCAACCCTTTGTAGTTGGCAGAGTGTAGCAATGTTAGTGTATTGCTTCCAGATGACGACTCTACAGCGCATGCGCGCAAAGACGGTGTCGCCGTCGCGCGTGCCGCTGTACGCGCGCTCCAAGGGCAAGGTGACCGACGAGCGCAAGGAGAACGCTTACCGCGCCGAGCAAGCCCCCCCGCCGCCCGCGCCGCTCGCCCCGCACGCCCCGCTCGCGCCGCACGCGCAGCGCGCCGCCCCCGACGTCGTCAACCTCAACCTGAGGCTCCGCTCGCGGTTTTTAGGACTCGACGGCGAACCGAAACCGAAGTCCCTCGCCGCCAAGCGACGCAACGTGCTCTCCATCCGCAAACCAAACACCAGCAAGACGCACGTGGTGGGCTCGCGTGCCGGCGCCAGCGCGGGCGGCAAGGCGCGCCGCGACGATGCGGTCGCTCTACGCGGCGCGCACGGCGGCCGGCTCGGCAAGCGCGCCTTCCCGCGCGCGCGCAAGGCGGGGCTGGGGGTGGGGGCGGCGAGTGCGGCGGCCGCCATGCGCATCCCGCGCGCGCTCGCCTCCTCCACGTCCGAGGAGTCGGTGGAGGCGCGCTGGGAGGAGGGCGGCTCGGGCACTCGCCGCCTTAAGAAGATCCGCCTCAAGGCGGGGCTGTAGCGCCAACTCGCGCTCGCCCCCGCCCCTGCCGCCCCTGCCGCCCGCGCTCCCGCCCCCGGCCCCGCCCCCGCGCCCGCCCCAGTGAAGTGAATCTCGAGGACCGCTGTACTGTTCCCTGCCTACTGTCGTGTCTCCGCACCGATATGTGTGACGCACATACTGTCACGTAAACGGTTTTCAATTACGTACGGTTCTTTTTTAAATTTCTATTAAAACACAAAACCGTATGTTCTCTCATACATGATAGCCATGTTGCCGCCAACTATATCATGGTAATTCCACTAAACCACCGTTTTGGAAACATCTCTTTCTTGATTTGTTTATTTGACCTTTTTGTGGTAGTTTATCGATTCTTCAATTTTTCCAATACGCGATAGTACTGCCCCTGGGTGACATGGCTAAAACAAGAATAAGAATAGTTTAAATACTTATATGTAGAACTTAGAAGAATCTTGATTCAATTGAAATGAAATGAAAATCCAATGGAGTAGTTCAAAGTTTTTGTTGGTTGGTTGGTTTATTTTAGAAAAGACTGTTTATCTCACCTCTTACTTAGTGTAAGGTTTTAGTACCGTGGGTGCTTGCCATAATATTATTGGAAAGATTTAGATTATAATTATTACGAATTTCTATAGGTTAACTTATATTTATTTTCATTGATGACATGAGCTAATGGGTTATTGATTATAAATCTTGTGTTACTGAATTTATCTTATTGTTTATGAACTTACTGTACTTTACTGTGTGTAAGTAACAAAATTTATGTTTCCTCTATTTAAGCATAATGATTTTTGACTTGTGATTTAAATACTTTTATATTCGAGGAGCTAGGGTATATTTTTGTTAATATACTGAAGTTTATATAAGAATTTATTTTAAAAGATATAAACATAGTAAAGATGTATTAAAATAGAGATAATATATAAATAATGCGGCTCGCAGCAGCTCTGCCAGTGATTGATCTCATGATTAGGCCGAAATCGTTTCTCATCAAACATTTCTGTATCTATCTACGAAACTTAAAAATAATATAAAAATGGAAACAGAAATAACTAAAGAAACATTGCAAATTATGTGATATGTCAAATATTATTGTACAGGATTTATAAATGTCTATAATCTATACACTTAGTTAGAATTTAGGTTGTGTAAAGTATTTAAGGCCGTGCGTCATGTAAGGAAAGCACAAAAGTGATATTGGCCTTAATTCGGGATATAAATTCTCATAAGGTTTAGAAAATGATAGGAGATATTTTAGTCGTGTCATGTCTTATAATTTCAAGCAAAATACGTGTTATGTCAAAATAAGGCGACGACCTAACAATGGCGACTAAATTGACTAGAAAAGTCGAAAAAGCCATTGACGTTTTTAAAATGACAGGACTTAAACTCCGTTTATTTAAGAATGACCTATAATGTATACAAACTTTGTATGTAACTGACAGTCGCCAGCTGTAGATATTTTCTATCCTTTTCCAAACCTATTTGACGGAAAGTGCCAGCCCTAATTTAAGGCAAGTAAGGAGAATTTATATCCCAAATTGCGGGCATTATCAAACATCAAACTAAATGGGCGCGCTCACGCTACACACACATGCAACATTCTAGCACTTGATGACGTAGGTTAGTCGCTAGTGGTGGTTAGTGCAGTGCACGCTGCACGCTGGCCGCTGCACGTCATTCTCGCTCAGTGAAGTCTAGTGCTGTCCAGTCGCTTTACATGGCGGATGTCCATTCATTTTGTCACAAAAAAATGAAAAATCCTTACAACATTACAGTGCAATATTTGTAATTAAAATGTTTATAAAAATTATATGTATCACCAAACTAAAAGTAAACTACTTAGTTGTGCATGTAAATCAATATCAATCTAACATACATAACATTAGATACACATAGTTGATTAAATAATATAAAAAAGATAGTGATTATTTATTTTACCATTATCAGAAATTCATGTTAATATATGGAGTAAAATGTAACACAATAGAAATAAATATTTTATTTCCAGAATAACATCTTATCATTTATAGTGAGCTTATATTGGAAATTTGTATATATCTTTTAGTTGTTTTGAGACATGAAATAGAATAAATCCCACAAATTCTTATTTTCTAATTCTTATAGCACGTTCACACTATGCACATGCTCGTGCTCTTGCCGCTGTCACGAATATTGCACGAAATACTTCCACGGAAGTATCAACGTGAGTGACTGTTCACACACTGCCGTTATACTCTTCTCGCACCAATACGAGTGAGCGAGATAGCAATACACTCCACACGCATTCGTGGCAGCGGCATGACGAGTAGCATAGCAGCGCGAGTAACCTATTCACAAAATCGCGCTGCCCACTTCCCTTGCCATTTCCCTGCCCATATTGACATTGTGTGAACGTGCTATTAGTAATAGTGTGGCATAATGAGACTTAGTAATTTTGCAACTGTTCATATTCCTTGGGGGTACTAATATCCTCAGTGGCGTAGTTACAAAACGGCGGCCCTCCAGCTTTTTCTTCCACGACGTGGGAAATAAAGTTTTAAAAAACCCACTCGGGGGTATCGAGTCCCCCATCTGGTCGCGGAGACCCGCAACATTTTGCCGAAGCAATTGGAAGCTTTTTCCCCGAACCCGCATGCAAACCGTACGACCTAGTCTCGTCCAGCGTAGCACCGAGTACCATTGCTTGCGTGACGCTTTTTATCGGGGCACCATTCATACGGATGATCGAAGGCCGTTTAAACATCCCCTATGATATGTACAGTCAAGCCCACGTCCGGTTAGAAACTCGAACTACCATGTGTCGCGCGCGGCAAAAGATCGGTCCAAAGTCCAAACTGACTAACCCAGCCTGATCTTGACTGTACCATACTGGGAGTAACATGAAAGTTTGATGAGTAGTACGATTCCAAAAGAAAGTCAAGGTTCTCACTCATGAAACTGAACAACTTTGGGGAAAGTTGTTACTTATCACTATCACGGTGATAATGACTTTCCCTATCGGTCACTATCACTAGTAAAATTACACCCTATAGTAAAATCACACACTATGAAATATGATAAAATCAGATATTCGGCCGAAGTCCTAGGAATTTGTCCAAAGGCCAGACTTCATTTTACCATCGTCCTAAACAGATCTAGGGAATCTATCGCAGTAGTTCCATGCTGATGCTGGTACTACAGCGATTTCTTTTCGCTCTAGTTCCATTTTTATTTCTTGGGTTTTAATTTAATAATACGAATACATTCAAGGACGATACACTTTTGCCATTACTTGAGCAACGGACATTCTGTTAAATTGTTTATGAGGAAATATTTTTATTGTAAAGCGCCACTGTCGAGGTCAAAAAAAGACAAACAATCTAGCAGATTATCCGTTGCCCAAGTTTTTTAAAATCAGAACCTGCAGACCCAATGAAATATTCGCTGCAATTAAAGTTAAGGACTTTAGGTATTAATTGCAGTTACTTTAATTACAGCGAATATTTCATTGAGTTAGCAGGTATGAATAATTATTTCTCATTGTATATGTATTTCTCCTCGATAATATTCCAAGCTACTAACGTTTTATTTTGTGATTAATATTTTTACCGATTTTTAAATCACTTCAAGTAATTTTTTTCACAGAAGAGAAAACATGTTTTTTATTTGTAGTTTTGACAGTTGTGTTAAGCGTTGCAGAGGTGACTGATTGCAGAACGGTCAATAGTATGTAGTGTCATCTCCTGGGCCTTGACGATTAAAGCAAATATTTTAAACCCACTCACATAACAGATAGGGTAGGTAAGAATGTGGGCATGTAAGTTGGCTGAATTTTACAATTACCACAAATCTGAAGTAGATATAATTCAGAACAATTTTAAATTGCTTAGTTGGGGGCCTAGTTAATTTTTGATCCAGGGCCTTTGATGACCTTGATATGCTATTGTATACCCTGATGAATTCGTAAGCACCATTTTTTATATCTTATGTTGTTGTTCTTTTGTTTGGAGAATTTAAAAGGTTGAAGCTGGGATGGGTTGAAATTAATAATAGTGACAGAATAAAACACATGAATACTGTAAACAATATATAAGTCCACAGTAGTAACTTATAACTAACAGTTTACAGCCTGCGTCCACGACGACCTCCCTTCCTGCGAGTGGAGTCTGAGGGCACAGGGGTGACATCCTCAATGCGGCCAATCTTCATACTAGAACGTGCGAGGGCCCTCAGGGCTGACTGGGCCCCAGGTCCAGGGGTCTTTGTCTTGTTTCCTCCAGTGGCACGGAGTTTGATGTGCAGGGCAGTGATGCCAAGGGTTTTGCACTTTTCAGCAACATCCTGGAAACGGAGAACAATAAGGAAAAATGTAATCAGAGATGTTTTCAAAGTTTAGTATGTATTATTTTATCTAAAGCACAGGGACAAGTTCCTAATAAATATGTAAGTTGAAAATTTAATAATAGTCTTGTAGATAGATAAATACTGCATAATTTGGCCGGAGAGTCAAGTTCTATAAACCAAAGGCTAGTCGCAAACGAGCAATCAAACTTATACAGAATTCAAAACATAACCTAAAAATATAAACTAAGATGTAAATAAAGATGCAAAACTAACCTGAGCAGCCAACATAGCAGCGTAGGGTGAAGCTTCATCACGGTCAGCCTTCACCTTCATGCCTCCGGTGACACGGGCTATGGTTTCCCGACCTGATAAGTCGGTAACGTGCACGAATGTGTCATTGAATGAAGCGAAGATGTGTGCAACGCCAAAGACCGTCTCGCCCACCAAGTGTTGGGGGCCGAGGGTCACCTGCACCTCCTCTTTTGCAACTTTGTTTTTCCTCGGGGCCATGGTTCAGCCTGAAAACGACAACACTGGTTTGAGGAGCACTTTCTAACCTTCAAAAATCAAAGGAATCGACAAGCGGTTCTACGTGAAATGAAATAAGCGATTGTGGTGATTAACATTCTATTCGTTTTGGGTATTATTTCACAGTATATCATCAAATTAAAGCACTTTTTTCACAAAAACTAGAAAATACCTTAGCTTTGAAAGCTGTCAAAAACTAGAAAGAATACCGGATACTAATGCTGCCAGCAGCTGCCCGTAAACTCCACACGAATAATATGAAAATTTAGAGGAATCTTTTTTTCTCTCTTGAAAATAGCAAAACCAATCAATAAAAAACCTGAAAACGTTATTTCATCAACAAAAACAATAATCAAATATCAAATGCAGTACGACGCGTTAAGATGAACGGTTTAAATTATGTTTAATTTTGGGGAAAATCTTTGTGTCTGGTAACATTTAAAGCCTGCATACACAATAATTGGGTAATTTGAAAAATTAGAAAGAGAAAGATTGCTGTTGTTTTTGTTCTTTCTTACTTATTAAAAAGGCTTGTTTTCTATAAAATAAATAACAGCGAAAGAATGTTTGGCTGCGTTCACCTCGACATTTGGGTGCTCTGTGTTTTCCATGGATAGTGTTATATCTCTCTCTCTTTTTTCGTGTATGGGACACCGAGTCGTCCAACAACCCGATAAACCCTGGTGTCAGAGATTTTCAACCGCCTACTACCACTAGTAGGCCTCTGACATGGTTGTGTTACGACCGCCGTCTAAGTAATCATAGACAGCAACCGGGACCGACGGTTAACGTACCCTCCGAAGCACGGAACCATTTTTTTTTATCGGAAAATCTGTTGGTTCACCCTGCAATGTCCTAACCAGACCGGGAACAAATTCACAAAGTGATAAATATCAACTTTGTGAGTGTCCCACCGAGAATCGAACCCGGAGCCTTTGCGTAGCAGGCAGTTGCACTACTACTGCGCCACATCGGCCGTCTATTATATGATGGAACTACACTCCGTTTATTTAAGAATAAACAATAAACAAAATAATTATAATGTCAACAAACTTTGTATTACATTATAAGTTATTCTTTATTAAACGGACCTTATATAGTTGTATTTGTGTCAAGGTGGCTTCAACAATAAACATGTGAACCGAGAAGACAAGTATATTTCTTTACGCTGAGATGGCATAAATAAATATGCTTGTCTCCTCGTTTCACATGTTTATGAATTTGATAAGTCAGTGAGCAAAATGGAGCTTACGCGGGAACATTTTCGTGCGATAATTTTTCACAACTTTTGTCAAGGTTTAACTCAAGAACAATGTCTTTCCAAGATTA
Organism: Tuta absoluta; assembly: GCA_027580185.1. NCBI lineage: Eukaryota > Metazoa > Arthropoda > Insecta > Lepidoptera > Gelechiidae > Tuta > Tuta absoluta. The sequence goes on from JAQAHW010000004.1 coordinate 7,905,764, forward strand.
TTTTTATTTACGAACTTGAAGCACCTAGTAAATTTTTTGAAAACTTGCAAAATTACCAAGCGCGGGCAGAATATTTACTAGTTTTTGTTTTATCGGATGCAAAAATGCATCGAATGTCAGGGATAATACCATAGAAGCTATAAAAAAATGTATTAGCTGTGTTTTTTATTCTATTCTCGATCTTTTCGGTGTGGCCCTAGCAGTTCAAGAAGAGATTTTCGCCTATCGAAAACTAAAACAACTATAGCACAACGTGATAATATATAGCTACGTTTGTGGCCACCTTTGATCTTATTTTCGAGTGGGACACAGAGTCGTCCAACGACCCGATAAACCCTGGTGTCAAAGATTTTCAACCGCTCACTACTAGAAGTAGGCCTTTGACATGGTTGTGTAACGACCGCCGTCTAACTAATCATAGACAGCAATTGGGACCGAAAGCTCAACTTAACGTGCTTTCCGAAGCACGGAACCACCTTTCTTTTTAGATAAGCAGGTGGTACAGCCTGCTATATCCTAACCAGACTGGGAACAAATTCATAAAGTGATAAATTCTGTGATTGCCTCACTGAGAATCGAACCCGAAAGATTTGCGTCGCAGGCAGTCGCACTACCACTGCGCCACATCATAATCAGCCGTCAACCTTTTATCAAAGTTGTTAGGTACATACACATACATTTATGAGTATATTATAATTTCTATTAATTTCGTTGTTTTGTACTTACATATTCTAATCAAAAGAGTAAATATAAACTATTGGTATATATAGCAAGGATAAAAAAATATAAATCTTTTTATCATAATTTGAACGCGATCATGTCAAGTGACAACTTCCGGAAGTCGCGTACGTCATTGCCAACAGATTCATATTTCCATCGCACTCACTTTGTTGAGCAAAATCCACGGTTTTAACACCGTCACATATTGCAAATAAGTGTGAAAACTTGTGATAAACTTCCTCTAGTATTAGTTAATCTAGTTCAATTTTAAGAAGTGAGTATTTTATTTGTGTTTATGTGTAATAATCGCCTAAAGTTCAAGTACGCGTATGACGTCCTGTCATTCATGTTACTCAATTCAACATCGCAATTTTACTACGTTTTTGAGGTGAATGTAACTGGTCTGATGGTATGTGGGGTGTTTTGTAACCAGAATACGTACTGCTCTTCTGCCAGACTGAGTTACGCAGTTGTGAACGATAAGATTTGCAAGTCATTGCTCATCAGCGAATTCTTTGTGGTGGCATCAAGATGTGGTGATATAATTAGCATTTTCGTTATTCCAGATCCAAAATGTTTATCGTTGACTGGTTTACTGGTGTTCTCGGATTCCTAGGTGAGTGCTTTTCTTATTGGAATAATAAGACTAGATTTATTGGAATGACAACACAGATCCTGTATCTAAGCTATTATTGTCTGTATTTCACACAGCTTATATAAATCTGAACTCTGTCTTGATAGTAATACATTATCAATATTCCATACTACTTACACTAGAGACCTTTGACTGAGTTTAACCATTCCATTGAATGGTCCATCAAACTACATACTTATAACACTGCACACATTAACCAATGAGCTTTTAGTATTTATTTTCCTAGTAGTTTTGACTCAACATATGGAGTATGGTATTTATTATTTGGTAAACAGGGTGCGTGGCACAGGACCGAAGAGAGTGGCCCATTAAAGAAGAGGCCTATGTCCAGCAGTGGGCTAATATAGGCTAATTAGTAGTAGTAGTAAACAGGGTTAAGCCTTTAAGTAAAGGGAAATTATTGCCAGTAACTTATCAGAAGTCCCTTTCACTCTCATTGAAAAGGGAGAAAGATCTGACAGATACCACTGCCATGCTACCATGCTACAAAGTTACTGGTGTGCACCTGCACCCTCTATGAAACCAACATCCACTGCAACCTGAACAAATTTATGATGGCTTTGGGGTATGGAATAGCCAATACTGCAATATTCTTGACTACTTTACGAACATTTTGCTAAATTATGATTTGATACAGTGGTTTATAAACTCACACTGAGTGCTTTGCTTGACCTGGTTAATATTATCAAAGCAGAGTTATTGAACTCTGCAAACATAAGACTATACTTGAGTATTGTTTTAATAATTATAATCAAAGCTTGGAATAAAGTGGCATAAATCTATTAATAGTTCTGGATCTAATTCTTTACATTTTTCTATGATGTATTACTAAGCTCCATACATTTACTACCAATGCAGTAAAATATCTTTACTTTATAGCGAGAAGAAGTGCACACATGTCAAATATATACAGATTCAATGTCTAGTGTTTAATAAAATGCAAGTGTCAATAAATTTGAAGGTTAATTCATTACCATAATTAACCAAAAAACAGCTTTATGCAGCCATTTGGCCTTTGTCTTGATATTTGAAAAAAGCCATCAATACAATAATTTGTTGCCCATTTTGGACAACTACTGGCATGTACTGGGTAGATTCATTCTTCCCAGAACAATTTCTAATTGAGCTGGTTGTTTAAACAATCACACAAACTTCACCGGGTGAGCCCTTGCTCCCCACCAACTAGTCAGGTCTAGATTTCAAAGCACCAGGGCTAAAATTGCAGTGTCCAGTAGTAAGAAAGAAAAAGAACAGCCATATGTATTTATTAAAAACTTAAAGGATTTAGGAATAAGGAAACACAAATAAAAACTTAAACTTTAGCATTAAAATTTATTAGATCTTTTAACCTTGAATTGAAAATGCTTTTTGTTTTATCAATGGGTTCTTGGCTAATTACATTAATCTCCATTTTTTTTACCTCAACATCAGAGCGGTTTCAAAATTAAATAAAATTTCAGGGAATATTTGGATTAGTTTTCAAATCCAATCTAAATTATCATGCTTTACTAGTAATTTTTGGTATTTCAGTACACACAATTCTTAATTAAGTTACAATTTTGTGTCAGTTCATACATTGCAATGCAAAATGGCCACCAAAAAGTGGTTGTGTTAAGCAACAAAAAGTGCTCTGATGGTAATTTAACCCCCGATCAGATCACTGATTTCAAATATGTATAAAAGTCTATATTGTAAAAAATCAAGGGTAATACAGATTGCCCAGAAACCGTCATTATGATTTCCCATCATTAATCATGCAGGTAATGAAGCATTGCTTTCCATCATCATACATGGCAAGATATTATTCCTTTGGAAAAAGAAGTAAAAGGGATTTTAATAATAAAAATTATCATAAATAATCCTATTTGATGCCATGTAAATCTTGAATGTCAATAATAAAAATCAAGTAAACTATTGTTTCTAATATACATTGCTCTGCAACTCCAGGATTATGGAAGAAATCTGGCAAGCTACTGTTCCTGGGACTGGACAATGCGGGCAAGACCACACTACTGCACATGCTCAAGGATGACAGGCTGGCACAGCATGTGCCCACACTCCATCCAAGTGAGTCATTCCTATTTGGTTACAACCTGCAAACTGTTATTCAGGCCTTAAGCAACTTCCTCTGATGATCCAGTATAGCACTCCAATTATAGGCCTAAGACTATGTGCGCATGCGCTCCACATATGTCTTGAATCGCGGTATCGATGTGTTACAGATGATCGCTATATATACAACTTCCAATATATGTCTGGGCGGAACAGTCGTTCCCCTGGTCACAACACCCGACCAGATAGCTTAGCTACCCTTCTCCTCACAGTCGTCACTCGGCCAACTGTCCTATCATCATTCTTTCTAAATGATAACTGAATGTGTCGATTGTTGCGCAGTATACCTGGGAGCTGGGACCAAGAAATCAGAAACATAGGATGTTTTTTTGTGATTTTCATATTCACAGGGCTATTACTATTACATTAATAAAAAGTACGAGAATTAATGATAATGAGACATACCTTTATTAAGTAAGAGATTGTTAAATTATCAAAACTAAATTCTAAAACACTTAGTCATGTTTGGTATAAAAATGTAAAATACTTACAAAATTGTTATGCAGGGAGGATTCGAGCCTGCGACCTTTGCTATCAGTATTGACGACGCTTTTATCCTGGGCCAGCGCGGCGCTAGCGCCTGCGATGAAACTAGTGTATTTTATTCTACCGCGATTAGTTAAAAACTATTTCCCGCTACAAAGTTTTATGTCCTCATGTTGTAACCGCTATGTATTCCTTTCGCTGCAGCGTCGGAGGAGTTGTCAATCGGGTCGATGCGGTTCACGACGTTCGACCTGGGCGGCCACGCGCAGGCTCGGCGCGTGTGGAGGGACTACTTCCCGGCTGTGGACGCGATCGTGTTCCTGGTGGACGCCTGCGACCGCGCCAGGCTGCCTGAGTCTAAAGTACGACGAATTTATTATTATTTATAGGACAGGCAGCAATACATGCTGATAAGTCCTTGCAATGTTGGTTTTGTTAATTAATAATAGTACATTGTTGTCGAGGTATGGAAAATAAGACGTTGCTGGACGAGTATAGTTTGAAGTCCGAGCCGCAGGCGAGGACTTCAATTATACAAGTCAAGCAAAGTAATTTTCCCCGAGCCTTACATAGTGCTTTTCTCAAAAAAAGGCTACGAAATGAAAGATTGTACTTCTTATAAAAGTTAGCTAGCGACCACAACACAACGAAACAAATAAAAAATTTCAATTTTCCCACCACTTGTATTTTTTTAAAATAAATTCGCCTGTAAGGCACAGTATTACGTAATATTCAGCCATACTAAATGTTTAGTTCATTCTTTTCTTTTTTAATTCTGGACAGGCAAGGGTCTTCACATCATACAGCCTCGTCTTTAGTTACCTGTTTCATACAAAATTACGTTCCGTTTCTATGAGAGAGAAAATTTTGAAATCAAATTATGTGGGTTTAGCGTATAACGAATTTATCTTAATGGACACCAGCAAAGGATTTCCATACAACTTTGCTGGCGTGATCTGAGACGTGACAAACAATGTGAAACTTCGCGGTTTCTTTTTTTGAAAGAAATGAACACATTTCCTAGCATGTTTGAGAAAATGTCCTTTTTTATTTTAATTTGCGCGCACATTTTTGATAAAGTTTATTATGTTTGCACCAATAGATTACGTGACGGTTAGGTGACGGCCGATGTGGCGCAGTGGTAGTGCGACTGCCTGCTACGCAAAGGTTCCGGGTTCGATTCTCGGAGGGACACTCACAAAGTTGATATTTATCACTTTGTGAATTTGTTCCTGGTCTGGTTAGGACATTGCAGGGTGAACCAACTGATTGTCCGAAAAGAAATGGTTCCGTGCTTCGGAGGGTACGTTAAGCCGTCGGTCCCGGTTGCTGTCTATGATGACTTAGACGGCGGTCGTTACACATCCATGTTAGAGGCCTACTAGTGGTAGTAGTCATGTAGTAGTAGTGGTAGTAGGCGGTTGAAAAACTAATACCAGGGTTCATCGGGTCGTTCGTCGACTCAGTGTCTCAAACAAAGAAGAGAATAGTTGTTATTTTCTGTCCCCCTCTTTATATAGTTTGTTTACCTTCTTTGAAATACCTACTGAGACTAAAAATAGGCGAGCGTCACACACACATTGTTAATACAAGTAACATTGCACGTTTTGCTAACGCGACGTTGACCTTTACTGCAGGCGGAGCTGGACTCCCTGCTGACGGACGAGACGCTGAGCAACTGCCCGGTGCTGATCCTCGGCAACAAGATCGACAAGCCCGGCGCCGCGTCCGAGGACGAGCTGCGGCAGTTCTTCAACCTCTACCAGCAGACCACCGGCAAGGTACCGTCACATTCATTAAGCCTGCGCCGAGCTAAATGCGACCGTCCAGTGGCGCCCTTGATATATAATAAGACCCTATATGAAGGAAGACCCGATATAATAAAATCTAAGATATTGGACGTCGCACCTCACGCGCTAACGCATGCGACCGCATCATCAGAAATTATTGAGCACAGCCGCCGTGCTGCGTATCTCGGTCATCTTCCTACTTCCACTTTTGTAACTAGCATCGTTCAATCGTCACGCATATTTTAGAATTAATTTTTAATTATTTTTTATTAAATTTTAATTAAATAAATTTGGGTTTTTTCTAAAAAAGCTTTCCACTGTGACCAAACTTTAATTCCCTCCCATGTTTTTTAATAATTTCTTAAAATCAAGGACAAACATTAAAAATCTAAGACGGACAAATTGTTGTCCTATACGATAAGTTTATTTTAAGGTACAACAATAGCCGCGTCCACATAGGCTGAGCAGCCTCGGCCGCGGCACAATGCGCGCGGCATGCGCCGAACCGCGCGGTCTGTGTGGACGTGGTGCGGGCGAGGCAGCCGCATGCTCACGCTCGGGCGAGCGCGCGCGCAACCGAGCCAAACGGTGTCGGCAAAACGATTTGCTCAAAGGCGCCTCAGTCGTTTGCCGCGCGCCGTGTGGACGGCGTATTTTTTGTTGTTTTCCGTGCGCGCTCGATTCGTTTGTTTACCAATATGAACAAAAGTGACTGTCGGCAATTAATAAGTTTATACGCAAGTAATAATTGGGATGCGGGGTGCGAAAGACCCTAATTATACCAATAGGGGGTTGAGAAAGGATTCCTGGCTGAAAATCAGTCAGGAAATGAATATTCCGGTCCCTTATTATAGGATCAGGTAAGAATGTTTTGAGGTTATAAATTTTATAAAGGCGATTTCCGTAACAGAATCTGTTTTTGTACATGTTCTGACCCAATATCTTCACCTTTTTAAATCATTTCTTCGCTTTTTAATATTATCTATCAAAATAAAAGCATAAGCTGCCACAGCTGTGCGTACGTACGGCGCCATTTTGTTTAATCTGTCAACTGGCCGAGCAAATTGGCTCGCGTTGTGCGGCCGAGGCTGCCTCGCCCTATCATTTGATCCAAAAGAATTGCCTCAGGCGCACATGAGCATTTTGCCGCGCGAGGCGGGCCGCGGGCGAGGCTGCTCAGCCTATGTGGACGCGGCTATTGAGCTTTTTCTTGTGTTTTACATTTTACACTAAAGCTCATTGTTGTACCTTAAAATAAACTAATCGTATAGGACAACAATTTGTCCGTCTTAGATTTTTAATGTTTGTCCTAGATTTTAAGAAAATATTAAAAAACATGGGAGGGCGCCACTGGACGGTCGGATTTCGCTCGGCGCCGCCTTAATACCACCACCACCAGCTATGTTCGTAGTTTCGTACTGATCTCCGATCATCAGGTAACGGCCGCGTCAAACGGAGGGCGGCAGCGCTGGACATGAACCTCCCGAGGTTTATTGCGGGTCTCCCCAAATTTTCAAATTATTCTAGTCTAGTAGATGGCGCTGACGAAATAGAGTAGAATGTTCGTGGAGCGATTTTGTTTTTATACCAATATAACTGTTAAAACCAATGAAATATTTCCTAGTGGTCTGCTGATCGGAACAGGGTGCATGATCTGAGAGTTTGAATGCGATTACTCATTACTTTATATTATGTATCGCTTTAGTGCCGTGTGATGCCGGCTTAGAATAGCATCACCCCATTTCTTTCCCGTGGGAGTCGTAAGAGGCGACTAAGGGACTCGAGGGTGTATATTGCAATTTTTAGGCGATGGGCTGACAAACTGTTACTATGGCGATACACAGTTTTCCGAACAACCCTCAAATATTTGTCAGACGTGGCGTAAATGTCCGTTTTTTGCGGCCGTTTGCGCTCTGCTTACCCCGCATGGGATTATGGGCGTGATATATGTATGTATGTTGTATGTATCTCTTTGCTAGGGTGAACCCAGTGTAATTAGGACATTGCAGATTAATCACCTCATTATCCACGAAAGAGATGATCCCTTGCTTTGGAGGGCATGTTATGCCTTCGGTACCGGGCGCTATTTTTACCTTTGACGGAACGGAGACGGTATATGCGTTTGGGGTGAGAGAATGTGTCTTTGTTTGTATGTTTGTTTAAACCAATGTTACCATTTATCTCCATAACCACTGGCCCGATTTTAATGTGGTTGTCAGTGATGGGTTCGCATTTGTTTGGTGATTCTGAGAAAAGTGTTGCGCTTGCACTAGGGGTCGTTGCAGTAAACCATCGCCGGTTTTCTAGAAAATGACAGCATTTTACCTACCAATAAAATGCTTATTAAACTACTTACCTTCCTTATAGCCTTACTTATAGAGATAGAGATCTTCCTTTGCAGCGATTGGTCGCACTTATCTGTTCCAAAGCTGTGTGATTGGTTACGTATGCCCCCACACCCCACCCCACTCCGACACGGCAGGGCGGGGCGAGTCGGCCCGCTTGGCTTCATTGCGTCTCATAATAATATTCTAATTAGAATATTATTACTACAAAATACACCAGGCAGAATTAAAAATTTAAGGCTATAAGGAAGGTAAGTAGTTTAATAAGCATTTTATTGGTAGGTAAAATGCTGTCATTAAACCACTGTACGTTCCTTATAGCCTTACTTATAGAGACATGTTTGATATCGCCTGGAGGAGTGGGAGCTATCGCCAATGTGAAAAACTATAAAAAGAAACAGGTATGATTATTCTTTAAAAAAGAAATATGAATATCTTTATCAACAATAATGATTTTGATCCACTATACTGAAAATTTATTTATATTGTATTTATTAAAAAATACTGTAATATCATAAACTCACCCTTAAATGACGATAAAATATAATAAATTATAATGAAAATGTAATTCAAAACCTCTTGTACTATATTACGGCATTCTAGGTAAGCATAATAGAATGATGAAAATGATGCATTTGTAACATGCTATTTATAATGTCTTTGAAAAACTTTACCTCGTATTTAATAAAAAATGCACATAATACAGTTATTCATTATGTAAGTCTCAATACGTTTTGATAAGTTAGAAAGTACGCGGAAATTCATCTGAAAGTTTCCGAACAGTAAAGAGAAAATTTCAAAAAAAAATTGAAAAACTCAATAGCCAAAATAGTAGAATATAAAAATATTGAACCTTTAGTTAGAGGTAAATACGCATTGCAGGTCGTTTTTATAAAACCTTTTAAATATCTATTTACTTACATAGTAAATAAATAGCTCTTTTACACAGAAAAACATAGCTTACATATTGTAATTGTGCTTGATCACTCAAGCTATAGGTAACGTAATAAGTAGGTTAAATTTCCCTACACTACTGTTTAAGATATGTATTGACCTAAACGGGCTTAAGCAGGTAAATCTAAAAACCTGGCCAAACGACTACCTAGTTTCCCAGGAGAATAAAAGGCATATAAATTTGTTATCAAATCATACCTTCATATGATTTTTTAAATATGATTCATTTGGGCTTGCCTTAATAATATTTGCTATAATACATAATGATCAATAACTAACCTTGATTACTTTGTCGGAGTAACGGTCAAGCTTTATTTAAAACATCACTCGGGCCTCTGAATAAACTATATTGTATATAATAATATAGTTAATTAATATCTTGGTAAATCTACCTAAACTTGATATAATAAAAGAGGCGATTATTGAAATTGTTTTCTGCCATATCTACCTCTGACCGTCCCATGCAAAGCCCAGATCTCTGTTTAAAACTTGAAAAGGGCACAAATTTGCTTTAATTTTATGTACAATCAAAAACGAGCTAGCTATAAAAGAATATGAGCTAAAGTTTAAATTATAAGAATTTTATCATTTTGTTAACAGCTTACCTACGGAGAAAATTTAATCCAAAGGTACGTCGGTAAACGACGTTATTGTCTATTAGACAGTACAAACATTGTAACATTGCAAATTAATTGTGGAAGCCTAGATCTTACGTGGGTCACCGTACAAATATTATATATCATTATGATCACCGTTGGTAAAATATACTAGCTATTGAACGTAGTAGGTAGTTCCCAATATAATTCTCGCTAGGTATCTATTCTGAAAATATTTTACTTGATAGGCAAACTATTTGCCTAGTAGGTACGTAGGTACATTCAAGCATTTTTTAACAACGTCTTGTGCTCGACATTCAGAGCAAATATATTGGAACAACGGTATTATTATTTTAGGCTGACGTCTTACGATAGGCAATTATGTTCACTATTGTACGTTTCTAACAACCATCTAACAATGTTATACACAGGAGTAGATACTTGTGTTTCAAACCCAAACAAGGCAGACAGGGCACTTACACAAATATCAATTAGCAAAAGTACCCTCTGATTTTAACCTTTTGTATATTTATTTAAAATACCCACATAGACTGTGGGTACTTGTTGTTTAATTGCCCAAAAGCTTTCATTCATTATCGAAAAAGTAGGTGTAGTAAGCATGACTACACTTGAGGAAACAAAAACTTAATATCGTCTGGGACAGTGTCGCATTATTGCTATTTGCCACTATCGCTCTAAAACTTTTCATCTCTAGAGGAGGTTGTTATACATATTACGCCATATGCATTTCATTCATAACATTTCAGGTAATATGAAAGCACCTGAAAAATATATCATGAACTTTTCATCTCTAGTGGAGGTTGTTATACAAATTACGTAATATGCATTTCATTCATAATATTTCGGGCAATATAAACGCACCTGAAGAAAATATCATGTTCAAGATCAAGGCACTCGAGTAGGTAACACAAAATTTGGCATATACCAAATAGGTATATATTACATCACTCGCCTTAGCAGCTAGACAACCTTCCACTAGTTTTGATGTTATACAGCTTGATATAGCAGAATTAACAATAGGGTGTACCTAGCTCCCAAGTTGCAACATGCTGGAATAAGTAAATTACCTACATACATCTCCACCTCACGAAATTTACTCCGTACACTCAATGCACGATTAATTAAAAAGTAAAAATTATTATAGTTTCGGTGTGAGATCTATTAAATGGGTAGGTCTTCATTATTTACTTATCCATTTTGAGATGAGGCCATTACAAAAAGGCCGTTTTCTCTCCCCACATTTGTCTGTTTCCATGTTGCTAAGAAAAACGTAGGACTATTTTAGGACAACTCTGCACTTAGAGAGCTTAGATTGTACACATTCCCTTCCGTGATTGATGCCAGAATCATAGCGAGTATTTAACGTAGGTACTCTTACGCCACTTTTTGATCATAGTTCAAAGAAGTAAACAAATGACAAGCGTGAGGGATCTCCCTCAGAAATGCGTTAGCACTACGAGGTCTGTGATAGCATAGAAATAGAAGTGAATTATTGCTACTTAGGACGGTGAGCAAGGGAAAAATTTATAAATTCAGTCGTTTTCACAGTTACCTAATAAATCAATATGTTTCTCATTTTCTTACTGCGTTGCCTCGGTAGGCCACTGAAATGATCATAAAGGAAAACTGTTTCAGACTTAAACCGTCTATAAATTTTCCTTAACCTGCGAGAATTTAGACTCGGCAGTAACGGTTACTAGGATGGGACTGAATGCGGTGAATCTACGACAAATATGTCTTCTGCTTAAGAATCATTGTAAAACGTTAGACAGCTCTCTAACTTTGAACTTTATTCCGAGTAGATAAAGTTCATACTTACGTAGGAATATTGTTCCCTGTACTTTCTAATAGCCAAGACTTTTTCGGGCTAGGATGTTATATTTGAAACATTTTTTCAAACATTTAAGTAGGTATATTTTGCCTACAGATAGCCTATTTTGCAAATTCTCAGTGGAATCTAGCTATCGTTATTTGAAAGCGTAAGCTCATGGAACTAAAAGAGGGGGACCTTATGAACGCGTGCAAGGTAAAAATATTTTCAAATTAACATAGGAATCCCCTCGCGTTCTATTTTCTAATACGCTCGAGGTAACACATGTGTCAGACAGTAAACTCCTTGTACTCAAGTCTGTAACACACCTTTCGAAGCTTTTATTTCTTAAATATATTTTAATACTTAACCTTAACCGTGTTAGGTAGGTATAAAATTATGGAAACTTGGCTAATTTTATACCACATGCAGGATTCGAACCTGCGCGCTTCACTATCAATACTAGTGCTACACACTACCCTTCGCTACAATTGCTTTATCTCATCGTAGGCGGTGGACCGGACGATGTACTTTCAGATAAGACAAAATTTAACGAGGGCATTTCACTGTCACGTTAGAAGACAAATAAGCATAGAAGTAAAGAAAGACTGCTTTACTTTGATCAGACAAAAGCAAATCATGCATGTGCCGGATGCCATCAAAACTTTTGGAAGTTTGATAAAAAGGTAGGTAGGTACCAAAAGTAATACCTATACTTAAAGCAATAACGTTTTATCAAAGGTGCTGGCCGACTCTTTCTGCACGAGGTATTAAAAATATATTGGTGGGTACATTTCGAAACTTTGGCTCCACGAGGACCCAGTTCTTTGAGTTGCATATCGTACCGAAACCCACAACACAAATACTTTTTAGTACTTGTTAGTATTTTTGGCAATATTTGCATCTAAACCGTCTACAATGCATGGAATTTGTATCGCATGTCGATTTATTAATTCGTCAAGTATACGAAAGGCTCGAGGACGGAATTTCAGGCCCTGCAAGTGCAAGCGAGGGCATTCTGCATGACATCAAAAGGTACAACCCCTGCGCGGGGATGTAGGAGTCTAAGGACACGTCATGCGCTGACGGCCTAATGAACTCCTGATGATGTTATAAAATAGGGTATACCTTGCGTTGCGCAGAGGTAGCTTATAAAACCGACGAAATGTAGCTTGGCTTGTGCTGCCATTTCATATCATAGCAATCAACTAGAATATATATTTTCTGCAATTTATTCTAGGTACAACGAAAAGATCCTTGAGGAGTTCTTATTACTCTATTTTATAAGACGTTCTACGGACTTGGACTTCCGTAAACTTTCTTATTACTAAGAGCATTTCACAGGGTCATGGCGGCCCCTTTTAAAATAAAAATTGTCGCTGTTCGACTTATTTATTTAAAGAACTTTGAAGGTATCCGAACAATACCTACAAATCACGTATTTGATGCGTTACTTGAATAACACGTTGCTACGTGAAAGGAGCATCTGTATACCATTACTAGCTCCAGTAAACGACATAAAAATGTATTTATGTCCAAATAACAATTTACAAAAACACGTGTAAAAATAAAATAATCATTCACAAATGAAAATCCATAAATCAATCAGGCACATTAATGAAAAACGTGCACGGGGGATATGTAGAAACTAGTTCGACGGGGTAGTAACCTATAAATAGAAAAAAGGTATTACTTCTCTCGAGGAATACCTACCTATCAGTTCAAGGTAACTAGTTTAAAAACCTGCGAGGGATGAACATTTATATTGAAAATCTTAAAATAATGCCACTCAAAGCTTGTGCGAAGTGCACTATGATTATTGGATTTTCATTTGATCGTTCGTAAAGAATCGAACGAATTAATTACTTCCGGATTAAAAACTTTTCGTAAAAAAAATTCACAATTGTTAAATCCGGGTAACTAAAACTTCGATAGCAACCAAATTTCTATAACACACTTTGCTTATTTATTTGGGATCATTATTCTTGACAAATAATTCCCATAAATTATTAACTATTTTGTTCACAGAATTCGGATCGCCAGGAACAATTTATTTATTCGTAAACGGTCTTGACAGATTTCAATAATAATTTATTAAAATTGTAAGAAATTGCAAAGTTGTGTCCGACGGAAAACCGCCTTCAGAAATTTGATTTGCCACATGCATAATAAAATATAAAGGACTTATCCAGTTTATACACACACTGATTTTAAAATTTATTTAAATAGGAACAATTAAATCACTATATAATTAATTTAAAAAACGAACGGTGCAAAACCGTTAAAATTGTAAGAAAATAATTTTTTCAAAGTTTAAAATTTAAAACTTTATCGAAATTTAAAAAATTATTTTCTGAGCGCGACCGCTCACTGCGAAAGAAAAATCGCCAATGAAGCCAAGCGGGCCGACTCGCCCCGCCCTGCCGTGTCGGAGTGGGGTGGGGTGTGGGGGCATACGTAACCAATCACACAGCTTTGGAACAGATAAGTGCGACCAATCGCTGCAAAGGAAGATCTCTATCTCTATAAGTAAGGCTATAAGGAACGTACAGTGGTTTAATATATTATTATTTGATTACTTATTTATATGGTAGTCGTTTCACATCCACGTGTCTGTAGGCAGATTATTTGTTCTTTCGACGTATTACCGTCACGATCGGAGAAAAAAGTATAGAAATAAGGCCTCAAATGAAATGGTTCAATTCGGTATAATTGTTTACTGTTTCCCAGGGCAAGGTGTCGCGCTCGGAGCTGCCGGGGCGGCCGCTCGAGCTGTTCATGTGCTCGGTGCTGAAGCGGCAGGGCTACGGCGAGGGCTTCCGCTGGCTCGCGCAGTACATCGACTGAACACACACACACCCCCCCCACACACACACACACACACAGCCACGCGGATATTTGTCAGCTGCTGAGGAATTGAGAATTGACTTCGAAACTATCCATTTTATGATGTTTTCTTAATAACGTTGTTTGTTATAGAATTTTTTCGTGCATTTTTTTGTTTGATCATGGTTTGAATGTATCATAATATCACGTCTTGTTATCACAATGTTCTCAACTTTACAATGGTTGCAGGTGAATACAAATCTATATCTTTAATTAACCGCATCTTATGAAAATGAAACTTAAAATAAAGCTTGATCAGTACTAACCTAGGCAACCAAGATACTGTTACAAATTACAAAAATAAGACACAATTCTTAATTCCTTAAAATGAAGGTAAAATATCTTTGCAGCTAAACTTGAGAGTGGCCAGTAACTTGTTGAGTTTATGTTAGAGTTGCGAATCGGACACTCACAATTTGATTCCCTCTAAAATAAACTCGCAATAGTCACATCTCCAGGTTACCGACTAATGTCACTGTCGCTTTCAGTTAAATAGGCTTAGACAATGATAGAAGATGATCTCCTCTGAAATTGTCTATGATTTTAAGCATTTTACGCGGTATCTGTCAAAATTAAGCGGTAATTAAAAATATATTAAACATACAAGGAAATTGGCTAAATGGCGCAGAAATCATAGACTATTAAAGACAAGACATGAAAATAATTAGTCATTGACATCAACTATCCTTTTCTACAATCCACAACATTTCAAATTTCTAACAAGACTCTCTTGTATTTTTAATAGATAGTTTATCGCATCATTAAATAAAGGGCAAGTTCTTTTTATTTTATTTTGTTTCATAATCAGAGATTTTAAATTTTAAAAAGTGATAGTTTAGTTCCAACAACTAGGCTGCTGAAAACAAAATTCGTTTGCCTACCACTTATATGACCATTATTAAAAAAAAAAAACTGATTGACATTGATAGATGAATGATGATGTTTTCTCCACTGTTTTTTTTCTACTATAAGCAAAGGATTTTTTCATGGTAATCCTAACTTTGAAAGTATTTACAACTGTTCAAAATATTTCAGAAACGATTGCATTAAAAATTATGAAAATATGTGTATCTTAATAAGCATCTCAAACACTCTAAAACTATATAATATATATCTTTTGTATCTAACGTAAAATGAAATGTTGTGGATTATTTAACGGAAAGTGATAGTGCTATTTTTAAATTAGTCGTTTTAGTCGGTAACGTGGAATTGGGACCAAATATGAGTTTGTTTTCTTTACGGTTCCGATTAAATAAAAAACCAATGTATAGTCAGCGACAGCTCAAGTAAACCATTTCACGGATCTATTTTTACTGGTTATTCTTATTCACCATTTCTGCATGGATGATCATGTTGATCTCGCGCTGCCGGTGCTGGTGTAACTTTGCTAAATAAACGTTTTACTTTGTTAATGTGATATGATAACGTGTTTTAATTTCATAAACGTAGTAAAACTTGGCAGTAAATCAGAACCGTATTGAAAACTGACCACAATCATACAATTTTATGTACATATAAGTATCGTTATTGTATGAATAAATAAATGATAATGTTTTGAATTCTGTGTTACATTTAATTTGTAACTCAAATATGGATGCTTGAATCAGTCTGCCTTTGTGGTGGATTGGTATAGGGTTGTTTTACGTCCTGTTTCTAGTTTGGCTCCATAAGGCGTTTTTACACGCGGGGAACTTGATATTCTCAACTGAAGGTCTCTGTATGTAGAAATATTCTATTCAAAACGCACTCGTATATACAAGTTTAGGGACATAGGTGGAAATAATGCAAAGCGTGCCAACTAGCCTATGAAACTGAACAACTTTCACTAAGGATCACTCAACTCGATTGAAATTTAAAAAAATGACATTGCGTCAAAACGGACGAAGTCGTAACCAAAACAAACTCCTCGACGTAGGACTAAAACTAGTTCCATGGTCGTAACACATTGTTTAGAATAAGCTATGTTCAAAGGCTGGCTGGTTCAACTATTGAAATTATTTCCAGCATATTTAATTCACCTATGTTACAACCGCCGAAGCACTCAAGGTGAAGGTATCTTCGGTGATTAATTCTCGCTTACTAGTAAATCTTTAGTTTTTTTATATGTAAATAAATGCTAGTTAAGATATGAATAAACTTTGATGCTCAGTCGTCTCGAAGACCGCTCGTTACTCTGAACTTGTTCGTGAGTAACCCTTTAACCGCCACATCCAACCATGACAGCATATATAAGCACTTATCAATAATGTAATAAACTGTAATTGAATCAAAATAAATATTGGACTGGTCGCGGAACCGTTTGGTCCCTCGCCAGCCCATCGTTGCCTGTCATGTTTGGATGACTTGAGTGGCCAATGTGTAAAAACCGGTAAAAACTTGTAGTTGTAATCTACACTTATCGACGGTACTAACGAAACCAGTACAAAACAATATAAATATACATTCTATTGTTGACAAGCTTTACTAGTTAGCGAGATGTATTTGCGGTTCTGATCGCGTCACCTACATTAAAATCGCGCGGCTGCTGTGCAGTGATTTTCTTTGGCTGTCAACTAATATCTAAATGAGACGCTTCTCTCAAACATTATTTGGATTTATGATAATATCGTAAATTGTGTCTATTTAATAAGGTAATGGTGCAAAGCATAAGGTTTGGTCTTGTTTAATTTTCACTTGGATGAAGTCCATTTGACTTCATTACAGCTGGGCTTTGGGCGGTCCGCCCTCTCTCCTATCGAGTCGTGTATTAATAAGATACAATTTTATAATTCAATATTTTATTTATTTTCTTATTCTCATTCCAACTTTATTGAGTGATACGATTTAATTATAACTCTGCTATGTATTTGTGAAATAGTGCTCATTGTGTTGTATTTGCGACTATTGTTATATTTTTGTAAATTATTTCAATCAGTTTAGTTCGATGTGATAATTTTCTCATGCATTGTAACGTTGGCAACGGCTTGTCTTCATCGCGGTTAGATCATGTCTGTGAAACCTTTACAAAGCGTTCCGTTAAAAGTAGCGTAGTTTTGGACACATGAAATCCAATGCACAAACGTGTTACATTCAAAGCCAATTCATTTCGTTATGTATTTTAATGTTGTTACCATCACCATAATTCACGATCATAGAAACGGAATGCCAAATAAATGTTTATTTTAGTTTATCGATGTAACATATTTAGTGGTGGATAGAGGGTCTGTCATGTGACCGTTGTTCTTCATATAAAGTTGTTAAGACACACCGTGTCTTGGGCGCCGCGAGCCGGCCGAGCCGTTAGTGAGTGGCAGCGACGGCTTGCGGCAGGACGCGGCGCAGTCCATGCCACTCGCCACTCGCCACGCGCCAGCTTACTTAGACAATGTTCTTTGGCATATTATTTGCAGTTAAGTCCAAAAACAAAGTTTGTAATAAAATTTATATTAAATAAAAATGTGTTTTAATCTCTTCTACAAAATAAAAAGTCCCAAGTTATACTTATAAAAAATTTATGATAGGAAAATAATGCAGTATGTATAGAATAAATTCTAAAGATATTTTTCAACAATGTCAAAGGTCCTTTGTGAAAACAATTTTGTAAATCAGGGTAAAAAGTGAAAGGGAATGCTTAAATAAATAATATGACAGAAAAACTATTTAAGTATAGAGTTCATAAACTAATCCATTGGAATTAAACTTTTCCACAGATATGAAATCACTTTGGAAAAATGTTTATATGTCATTTACAGTCAGTTTTTAAAAAGTGATATTGCACATTTACACTTATCTTTATCATTGCATGAAATCTTAACATTTGTGGATAGCAACCTGCGTTATACAATTAAATGTGCACTGTAGCAGGTGAAAAATAAACTCCGGCTTCTACTACCTTATATTATTATCTAATACAAACTTCTCAGATATTAAACCACGTTACAGGAGCGAATACTTTCCCTGTACCATTTAACCCTTAGTGTGGCAAACTCCCGAATCGGGAATGACATTTCCTGGCAGCCGCCGCCATGCATGTGGCAAATTGCCGATTCGGGAGGGAACAAACAAACTAGAAGCACCTAGAAGTTTCGGGAGTAAATACAAGTGTTTAATTGTAACGCGCCAAAAAGCATTAAATCCTATATCTGACGTGCACGTGACTAACTCACATCACGTCACAGCTAAATCGTAAAACAAAGACAGACTACGTGTTTCGAGCTACTGTCAACAAAACCCTCATCTCTGCAGTGAAATTCATTTACGCGAATTTCCGAATCTTATGCTGGTAACATATTGACTCTGTCTCTGTCCTATGACCTAGACTAGAGTCAAGAGCAATCCCATACTTAATAAAAAAAAATATTAACATAATTATTTTTAACTACTGTAATTAGAACATGATGTCATTGTATTATTACATAAAACAAAATTTTGATAAGAAAAATGGTTAAATCATGACTGCATTTCGTTAATATCCGTTTTACGGCCGTTAACGCTCTGCCTACCCCGTAAGGGATATGGCGTGATTTATGTATGTATTTAATTTGTTAAGACCACTTCCGTTTCCAGAATCCTAAAAATAAATGAAAATTTCAGTTCTATTTACATTCTTACAGTCTTTTCTTAGAGAAAGTGACAGGTTAGTCATTATTTAATAAAAATATACCACTTATGGTTAGATTTATTTCTTGAAACAGAGAAAATACTGCTTTTCTAAAAAGTAAGCCTAGACTGCATAATACCTCTGCCAGGTGAGTGAAATCAACAAAATGGCGGCCGCCACATCTGTATCGGATTATTCATTCCCGAATCGGGAGTGTTGCCACATGCGCCATCCATAGTTGCTATATTTTGAGAATGCCACATTAAGGGTTAATCTGCAAATACACCACTTTCAAATCCAAACCTACTCATTCCTACGGTCTAATGTAGAAGAAATATTATAATGGTGAACTGACTATTCGTTTTGTAACGGAAGTAGCGAAAAACTTTCTCTCGTCCAGTAGTGACAATCAACGCAAGGCACTACGTGTTGGCTGTCATGACTGGATGACAGAGTGCTGGTCACACGATTATGTGGTCATCCTGTTTTATTTTAAACTCATTTCATTTCCATACAACCAAGTACTACAAAATGTATATTCACGTGGCGTATGTGAGATAATATCACATTTTAGGACTACTATTTGATAATAAATTATTCTACCTACTTGCGCACGAATTCTAACGAATAATGGTGGTTAAGTTAAGAAAAAATCTACGAAAATAAAAATAGAGATTTCACGTCAGATTCGAACGCGTTAATATTATGTACTACAGTATACATATTACATACAAGGTATATTTATACATATCGAAAACAGCATTTTATTCAAGACACGTGCACTGGTGACATGGGTACCTAGGTGTAATTATGTAATAAAGCTGTAGCAACGAAGGTTAGCTATTTACTGTTTTTGAATGTTACTGTATTAAATATTTTAATAATTTGAATGCACAGAAGACACTTCTTTTGTCACGAATTACACTGCAATTAGATGTTGCAAAATGTCACCTCACCAATGTATGTGTCCTAATGTTCCGTCCGTAATACCCACACAAAGCGAAGGCGCGCCTGTGGTGTGTATCACGTGTGTATATATAGCCTAGAGTATTCTACGAGCATAATACCTACATAAAAACTGTCAGGCACAACGTGGCATCTTGTCCCACACTAATTTTCGACCCTAAGCAGTGTAGTCAATACAAAAAATACTGTATATTATGAACACTACCACAAGGTCGGGCGAACTGAAGATTTGCACTAAATCTACATGAAAGTTCTTTTTTACCTGTTTGAAGTTTTGAGGAACAAAAGAAAGACAGAAAACTAAAATTTTTGCTGCATGACCCGACCTAATGAAACACTGTCTGTAATACGTTTAATGTCCACTGCCTCATTGCATTACCTACAACACCTGTTATGCACTAAATGCAGCTCACGGTAACTTACCTACTCATCACTGATATTATAAAACTATACGATATTTATATTCGATATACTCTTCACATACAAATGATAATATCAAATTAACTAAGGGTGAAATCAAATATATATAATCGGGACAAATCTATCATCGAGCCAGCTGATTTATTTTTTAGAAATAGAGGAATTCAAAAACGAAAAACCACCGTTTTGTTACGAAAAAATCTTAACGAAAATTAATTGATTTTTTATTTAATAAGCTGTTAATCAGCCCCGTGTTTTAAAATAAGATTTCAATCCTCAGTTATTTTGATTTTAGCAACAGAACAGCAAATAGCATACAGATAAAGAATTCCATCAAAAAATAATAATGAGAACTTATTGTAACATATTCAAAACTCACATCTAAAAATTTAAATTCAATAACAACAATGATTTATTTCATCAATCTTCATATTATATACAATTTTTCACTTTGCTTATATCGCTAAAGAAAATTATTCAGAATGAAATTTGACTACTGACCGACACCAAAATTGTGATAAGGAACAACTTTTTCCAAGGAAAATAGGATACAAAAAAGAATTGACCTCGATACGAATCGTTTAAGCCAATCAAGTCAAATTGTAAGGTAGAACCAACAATATTTTTCAAATTTGAACCTGTTTTTTGGGAAAATTGTTCCCTATCACCAGCCCATCCGGAGTGTTCGGTATCGGTCACCAGTATTTTACCCTATATTCATTTGGTACGAAACCGTTTTTTAGGATTGTATTTTCATTTATTTGTAACTTCCAAATTCATTGTTTGCAAATTGATTTTACTATAACTTCACAATCCATAAAAAAGCATCGCTTTAATATTGTCTTAATTGTAGATCACATGTTAGAACTACTATGATTTTATCGCTTTATGGATCCTTTGGTAGGTATATTTAACTAGTCATAGCCGTTTACACTACCGAACTACGTATTTCTATTCTTTTTAACAAAGTTTTATTTTAATCAATTTGATAAATTTATAATTAAAGAAAACAAAACTTAGTGAATTGAATAGAGTTACTTACAGTACTAGTTTAATGAAAGACTCGATGAACATGGCTGCTTCGCAACGAAACAGGTTGCTGTTGCCTAATATGGCGCAATAAACTTTGCCTTAGTTTACAACGATGCGTTACAATGTCGCATTGCAACTCACCAATAACTTAAAACTTGTCATTTCCGTTGCAAAATATTGTAGACGTACGTTACCCTCGCTGCGGGGGCGGGGCGGGGCGGGGGGCGGGGTCGGGGGCGGAGTGGCCGTGGGTAGTGTCGGTTCAGTTCATCCACTTCCGGCAGTTGGGCGCGCCGCACATGCACATGATCTTATGTGCATCGTCCTCTATGTCGAACTTATAGTCATACGCCAGCTGAAGAACAAAACATTCGCGTTAGAATCAAATCAAATCAAATCAAATGCTTTTATTGTATAACCATAGGTAGTAATAACAAAAGTTCTTATAAAATAAAATGTCCGCTATGATTTACCTGACTAAGGTGTACAATACATTTCCACACAAAATTAAATAGAATTTAAATAAACATTGCAAAGAATCTAATAGAATTTATAAGACGTAAGTTTCAAGATGTCAAATATAACAATTAAATCAATGTCTTAAGAATAAAAAGTCTGTGATTATTTAATATAATTATTTAGGTATAGAAATTTTATAAAATCCATAAATTAAAACTATTCAACAAATTACACAAATATAATCAAATTCTCCCTTTGTTGTCCAAAAACTCTCGCACACTATAAAAAAGTCTCGTCAATAACCAATCCTTCAAAGTCTTTTTAAATTGGTGTTCATTTTGATTTTTAAAGCAGTCTGGAATATTATTATAGATACTAATTGACATATAATATATGCTATTGTGATAAGAGGCTGACTTGTGAGAGCCTTTATGTATTAATTTATGATTATTCCTTAAATTTTTATTGTATCTACTCGTTGATTCGTACATTGATAAATTTTTTCTGACAAATCCCGCTACCTCACTAATATAGAGGCAAGGCAATGGTAATATTTTATATCTCTTAAAGAGTGGTTTACACGAGTCTCTTTGGGACATTTGACATAAAGCTCTCACACAACGTTTTTGTGCCTTGAAAGCTTCAGGGGAATCCGTTGAGTTTCCCCAAAATATTAATCCATAGGTCAAAACAGAATTAACATATCCAAAATATGTCATTACACCTGCCTTTTCGGATGCATTGGTTACTATTCTTCTTAAAGGATAGACAAATCGTGTAATTCTATTACAAACATCTTCTATGTGAGTTTTCCAGCTGCAATGATTGTCTACCACTAGCCCAAGAAATTTAGTTTTCGTTAACTGTTCAATAGGTTCTGTGTTATAGGCTATGCTTAAATCTACAGGTTTTCTATGAAACGAATGGAATTGTATTAAACATGTCTTGGCTAGATTTACAGCGAGTTCATTTTGGTTTAACCATTGGACAATGTCACTCAATGCCTTGTTGATTTCTTTTTCATAATTCAACTGTGAGTTTGATTTAATGATTATAGTGCTGTCGTCGGCGAATAAAACGGTCTGATTGTTAGTACATTGAGGGAGGTCGTTAATGTAAAATAGAAACAATAAGGGGCCCAAGATACTTCCCTGTGGTACACCTCTATCATTTAATTTAAGCTCTGATTTTGTTTCTATTATAGTATTTGTTTTACTACAAAGGCTACTGATTACTGTACATTGTCTCCTAGAATATAGGTAGGACCCTATCCAGTTCAAAGCATTGCCTCTTACACCATATTTCTCCAATTTATTTAAGAGTAGAGTGTGGTTTACGCAGTCAAATGCTTTTGACATATCAGTAAATATAGATGAAATATTTATTTTTTTGTCTATACATTCGTATATGGTTTCCATTAATTGATAAATAGCCCAATTAGTTGATCGTCCTTTTCGAAAACCATTTTGTTCATTAATAATGATATTAAACTTATCTGAAAAATCTAACAATCTTTTATACATTACCCGTTCAAATAATTTTGAAAAAATTGGTATTAAAGCAACTGGTCTATAGTTTATAACGTCATCCTGGTTTCCCTTTTTGTATAGTGGCTTGATAATTGAGATTTTGAGATGATCTGGAAAATTGCCTGTTTCTATCGATAAATTAATTATAAATTCTAATGGTTGAGATATCAGAGCGGCTACTTCCTTGATAATATTCGTACTTATTCCATCATAACCAACAGAGCGAGTATTCTTAAGGTTTTTAATTGTAGTGGCAATTTCATGTGTCGTTACTGGAGATACATATATTGTAAATGGATTCGAGGCTATACTTTTGCAAGGATCCTGATAAGGGCCCCCCGGTGAAGATTTTGGTACTGAATTAATGAAGTGGTCATTAAAGATTTTTGCGATCATTTTCGGGTCAGTTATTACTTTACTATCACAATTTACGCATGTTATCATTTTTGGCATAGTATTTGTGCCTGCTAAAGGTTTTATTATGTCCCATTATGTCCCATGCTGCTTTACCTTATAGATTACTATAACGAACTACTATATTATTGCTCAAGGTTAGCAAGAATTCAGAGACCATATTATTCTTCATTGAGAAAAGATTCTACATTCAATATAGTTCAGATTTGCAAGTACGCATAGATCGATTTTGTATACAGGATGTAATGGACGGTGTACCGAAAACTTTGCAGGCATGATCAGACCATGAAACTGAACAACTTATTATGGAGTTTATGTTGGGAAACAAATTTTTTTTTCGAGTTTCCATGGAAAGTCAGTCCGCTGATTGGAAATTTTGTATGAGAGGTCGAAATTTTTTTCTCGTTTTCAACATATCTTCCGTAGACAAAGTTGTTCAGTTTCATGGCCTGATCCAGCCTGCAAAGTATTCGGTACACCATCCCTTACACCCCGTATAATTAAGATTTCCCCAGAATCTTGAGGGCAAATCAAGTTGAGAGTAGTGTTGGTGGCATGTGAGAGCAATCCCTGACCTCCTCCCCGCGCGCGATGCGTCGCTTGGCGAAGATGATGATGCGCACGTCCCGGTCCACCTCGACGGTCTCGGCCACGCAGTTGGGCGCGCACGAGTGGTTGATGTAGCGCGCCAGCCCGCCGCTCAGCGTCGCGTCCACCACGCGCCGCTCGTCCAGACGGAACATGTAGATGCCGCGGTTCTGGAATACACGAGAGTATTTCAAAAGTCCCCAAGGTTGCATGATATGTCGGCTTACTAAAAGAGAACTGCATTACATCGTAAAAAATCCTTACGTCAATATAAACTTTATTTCAATTGATGATAGATTTAATATCGTACCTATTACATAATTATGGCGTGCGTCGAGTGGTGCTAGTCGTGCACTAGCTATGAGAACTTACTTAAAAATAAAAATATCGGGAATCATACATGGGGTATAGTATGTTCAAACACCTGGATGAGTAAAGTAAAAAAAAAGATTACGGCGCCTTTTGAACATGTCCATGTCGCTGGCTCCCCAAAGTATATATTTTTCAAAGCTGAGAGGCTCAAACGTTTGTGACCAATGGATGGACTCTTATTTTAAGACTGGTTTTCAATGTGACGCTACCTAGACCGAGATCTCAGGTCAAAAAATTGGGGAGCCAGCGACATGCTTTTAGGTTAGAATTTCAGAGAAATCATCAGATTACTTGTTAACGGCGCAATGTGCCAAAATGATGGCTATGCCAAAGAAATGTGACGGAATATGTGACAGCTACAAGCACATTTAATAACTATGTGACTCAACTGGAGCTGAGAAATAAGCCATGGAATGTTTCCAACCCATGTCGCTGGCTCCCCAAAAAACCGGCATCCGAAATCTCTGCAAGTATCACCTAAAACTACTAACCAAAGAGGAATTCTCGATCGTAATGTAGTAAAGACTCGTCCTTCAAACAATCTCCTCTAGAATCAGCTTCGTTTTTGAGAAAACACAACATTTGTTTTTGTATGAATATAAGGGTGACTACATCGTTCAACCCTTTTTGGGAAAGATTCAGGAACTTATGGTTTAATGATTTCCGTACAAATTATACTAAATATTACCTTGAACAATGTCCACGAAGGGCTCTTAGTGTTTATATTGTGCTAGTACTATTAGCAGCACATCAACTTACCTAATAAAGGTACTTAGATTTTTGACGGTATTTTCCACGGTTTATTAATATAACATTTATAGTACAAATTCATTGTAGTATATACCGCGTGTTACAAAATAACAAGTAAAGCCGAGAGGGTGATAAAGGGACCCTTGTAAAGAGTCTATTGACAAAAAATTTAAGCCGTAGTGTCGATTTTGAAAATAACGAAAATTATATTTTTATATCAAATTACTCGAAAAATTTATCGTTGCATCGCAGCACTACTTTGACAGTTTAAAGTTCAACTGAAGTTGCCAACGCGGCGCAGCGAGATTCGATATACATTGCTTGTTATTTCATGGGTGTAATCATTTTAATGAACTGAAGATAACCAGAAATGTATGTTAAATCGAAATTCGTTGGAATGGAAGTGTAGTACTGACCTAGACTAGTGCTGTTATTATTTCATCGACTGATGAAAATAAAGAATATTATTATTTTTGCGTCATTTTGTAACAGCTTGTATACGATCTTGTTGTTGTCGTTCGGGAGAAATCGTCACCGGCGACTAATCAGGAGCACATCGGAAGTCCCTTTCATTTTCGTCGAAAAGAGATCTTCATGGATAGGTCCGAATTTCACCCGGCAATAAAGTTGCACGTGAGCGCTAGCGCGTATAAGGCTGAGTTTAGGTATTAATGTTTTAGAGTTCTATGCACTAACAGTGCTTTATTATTCTCATGTATAAAACTATTAAATTGAAATAATGTGTGTAGAGTATATTTATACAAGTCTAGTCAAGTATTGATGAAACAAAAAAACCTTTCCCATGGAACACAGGTCCAATATTTAAAAAAATCGAATGTACAGTCGGTTATAGCACTGTACCCAAAAGAGCTGAATCATTTTTGTCCTTAGCAATATTTTTTTCTTGACATGAATATGTTTTAGTAGAAAATTACTTCTTTTATGAGAATAAGTTTAAATTTAGATTATGTATTAACTGGGGATAAAAATAATTCAGTTCTTTTGGAGTATCTCTGTTACCTTATGTGCTACAACCGACAGTACCTACATACATGTTGTACAGACTGTGAAAATGTAACAACGCTACAGTTTTATGAGAATAAACGAAATTTATTTATTAATTATACGAATCAATTCAAGCGGAGCACTTTCTTAACATTATTTAAGGTCATTTATAGTAAAATCTATACTGAAATCAAAAGCCATAAGTTCCTGAAACTGTCCCAAAAAGGGTTGAACGATGTAGTCACCCTTATATTCATACAAAAACAAATGTTGTATTTTCTCAAAAACGAAGCTGATTCTAGCGGAGATGGTTTGAAGAACGAGTTTTTACTACATTACGATCGAGAATTCCTCTTTGGTTAGTAGTTTTAGGTGATACTTGCAGAGATTTCGGATGCCGGTTTTTTGGGGAGCCAGCGACATGGGTTGGAAACATTCCATGGCTTATTTCTCAGCTCCAGTTGAGTCACATAGCTATTGAATGTGCTTGTAGCTGTCACATATTCCGTCACATTTCTTTGGCATAGCCATCGTTTTGGCACATTGCGCCGTTAACAAGTAATCTGATGATTTCTCTGAAATTATAACCTAAAAGCATGTCGCTGGCTCCCCAATTTTTTGACCTGAGATCTCAGTCTAGGTAGCGTCACATTGAAAACCAGTCTTAAAATAAGAGTCCATCCATTCGTCACAAACGTTTGAGCCTCTCAGCTTTGAAAAATATATACTTTGGGGAGCCAGCGACATGGACATTTTTGAACAACCTAATTTGGTAAACCGGCTGTCGCTACAGATGCCTCATTTACCGGCTGGGGCGCAGTGCGTGTCACTATAATACGAGTCTGTGCACCGATGCCTCACCTTAGCCTCGTATTTCTTCTCTCTGATCTCGGAGAGCTCGGAGCGGATGATCTCCCCGATGTACTCGATCACCATCGTGTGTTTCTCCAGGTCGCGCGCTGCGTATAGACCGAGGCCCTGAATCTTCGACCTGTGGGATATTAAAACGGCAAAATAAGTGTACGCGCAAGCGGAAATAAGAAAAGACAATTACCAAAGTGGACCAAATGCTGAGTCATAATGCATAATATTTATAAGACTATTAATAGGTGACTTAACGTGCCTAAAACAAAATCTTAAACAGCTTTAGATTTTGTTATCGTAAAACCTCAAAAATAACTTTTTTTCTCAATGCTTCTCGAATGGATTCCGCTGCAGTTCATGTTTTAGACTTGTATTAGTCAAAGAAATATAAGGCATTAAGCTGGGCAGCATTTGGTTTAGCATCCAAAAAAAAGAAGAGGCAACAGTATGCAACCCTGAGGTATATTAGGAACCCCCTGGTAGTGTCGCTCCAGGGGGTTTGTAGGTGGTAGGAAGAGCTAAGAGAGAGTGATATAAAGGGAATAGTGAAAAGAAGAGCAGACAAGAAACTTCCCTGTGGAACACTGGTTGTAGTGATACACCATGGAGTTAGTAGATTAATTGTAATGGTCAACTGATTCAGAATCAGTACCATCTTTTATTTT
Organism: Tuta absoluta; assembly: GCA_027580185.1. Lineage (NCBI taxonomy): Eukaryota > Metazoa > Arthropoda > Insecta > Lepidoptera > Gelechiidae > Tuta > Tuta absoluta. The sequence continues at coordinate 7,933,782 of JAQAHW010000004.1, forward strand.
TAAAATTAGCTGTTGCTTATGATTTTTGTCATAGGGGCAGGCGGGGCTCTCGAGCGAGGTGCCGGCCGCGGGTACTGGTGTCGACGGCAGCACCGAGACACAACCTCTTACCTCGCCAAGTAGACGTTGTTGCGCCACTCGAGCTTCATCTTCTTGTACTGGCTGCTCTTGGTGTGCACGAATTGCTTGCTGTAGGGGCAGGCGGGGCTCTCGAGCGAGGTGCCGGCCGCGGGTACTGGTGTCGACGGCAGCACCGAGACACAACCTCTTACCTCGCCAAGTAGACGTTGTTGCGCCACTCGAGCTTCATCTTCTTGTACTGGCTGCTCTTGGTGTGCACGAATTGCTTGCTGTAGGGGCAGGCGGGGCTCTCGAGCGAGGTGCCGGCTGCGGGTACTGGTGTCGACGGCAGCACCGAGCGAGGCGTTCGACGCCACTGGCTGCGGCAGAACGGCTCGCATCGCGCGCAACCTATTTACGCAACGAACTATCTATAGTTTTCATCATAATTACTTTCCATTTCGTAAAATACCTACTCATTCACGTATCATGCCTTTATCCCTTTGCTTGGCAGAGCGTAAATGACCACAAAAAACACTCGTCTGACGAATATTTAAGGCACATTTTGGAAAGCCATGTACTGTGAGTGACAGGTTGTCAGCCCATTGCTTAGAATTACAATACGCATGTAACTCTTGAATCTTTTAGTCGCATCATACGACACCCACGGGAAATAAATATGGTGATTATATACCAAATTTTAAAACACTTCCCGTGTTAGGTATACAATTTTTGAAAACTTGCAAATTTGCGACTGCGACTTTCGTCATTACGAGTGACGACGCCTCTTCCATCTGGGCTACCGCAGCTCGTTCCTTGCCCGCAAATTTGACAAGTGTATCTTATTGCCAGTAACGCGTGGCAAGGCTCCATCTACCGGGTTAGTTTTGCAACTCAAGCAATCGAGAACTTAGTGGTAGCAGTCAAGGCTCCGGTAGCTGTGTCGGTAGAGCAGCTGAACGATATGACGATACTTTTCAATTTCATATTTTCACCGTTCTTTCTAACGAGCATTCTTCGTGCCAGTGGCCATTCGGATAATCATTCTTCAGACGATTATCTTCCGAAGTTCATTAAGCTTCTTCTTTATAGCAATTCTCGAGATGAAACTAAATTTCCTTAGACAAGAATGTAGCCACATTAACAGCGTTAGGATTAGCCGCCTATAGCACTGTGGTCATACATACATATATCACGCCTTTATCCCTTGCGGGATAGACAAAACGTAAACGGCCGCAAAAAACTGACATTTACGCCACGTCTGACAAATATTTGAGGGTCATTCGGAAAATTGTGTATCGCCATAGTGACAGGTTGTCAACCCATCGCCTAAAATTGCAATACACACCCTCGAGTCCCTTCGTCGCCTTTTACGACACCCAAGGGAAAGAAATGGGGTGATGCTACTCTAAGCCGGGGCATCACGCGGCCATCGAACGTCAACTAACATATTGAGTGGATCAAGTAGTGACTGACCCGAGGGGTTGACGGCCAGCCCGCCCTCCAGCAGCGCGGAGCGACCGAACTTGAACCTGTAGTCGGCGAGCGTCTCCACTCCGGGCAGGCTCTCCAGCACCCGCACCACCGCCGGCTCCGTCAGCCCGAACAGGTCTTCCCCGGTCACGTAGTTGCTCCACAGCTTCAGCACGCCGGCCTCGTTGCGACCTGCAACAACACACACACAATGTAACAATTGTAAAATATAATTGAAAATGATAAAAACGCTAACTGCAGTGCCCTTTGGCCCAAACCCATTACTCAAAACCGCATTACAATCGGACCAGTGGCTTTGGAGTTACGGCGTGGGCGCGCTGGCCTCCTCCCTGCCCTCGTGCTGCGCCTGCACGCGGCGCGGCTGGTGAGGACACGTACCTTCCCTGAGCGCGTGCACCTTGTCCAGCACTTGCGCCCAGGCGGCGCGCGGCGTGGGCGCGCTGGCCTCCTCCCTGCCCTCGTGCTGCGCCTGCACGCGGCGCGGCTGGTGAGGACACGTACCTTCCCTGAGCGCGTGCACCTTGTCCAGCACTTGCGCCCAGGCGGCGCGCGGCGTGGGCGCGCTGGCCTCCTCCCTGCCCTCGTGCTGCGCCTGCACGCGGCGCGGCTGGTGAGGACACGTACCTTCCCTGAGCGCGTGCACCTTGTCCAGCACTTGCGCCCAGGCGGCGCGCGGCGTGGGCGCGCTGGCCTCCTCCCTGCCCTCGTGCTGCGCCTGCACGCGGCGCGGCTGGTGAGGACACGTACCTTCCCTGAGCGCGTGCACCTTGTCCAGCACTTGCGCCCAGGCGGCGCGCGGCGTGGGCGCGCTGGCCTCCTCCCTGCCCTCGTGCTGCGCCTGCACGCGGCGCGGCTGGTGAGGACACGTACCTTCCCTGAGCGCGTGCACCTTGTCCAGCACTTGCGCCCAGGCGGCGCGCGGCGTGGGCGCGCTGGCCTCCTCCCTGCCCTCGTGCTGCGCCTGCACGCGGCGCGGCTGGTGAGGACACGTACCTTCCCTGAGCGCGTGCACCTTGTCCAGCACTTGCGCCCAGGCGGCGCGCGGCGTGGGCGCGCTGGCCTCCTCCCTGCCCTCGTGCTGCGCCTGCACGCGGCGCGGCTGGTGAGGACACGTACCTTCCCTGAGCGCGTGCACCTTGTCCAGCACTTGCGCCCAGGCGGCGCGCGGCGTGGGCGCGCTGGCCTCCTCCCTGCCCTCGTGCTGCGCCTGCACGCGGCGCGGCTGGTGAGGACACGTACCTTCCCTGAGCGCGTGCACCTTGTCCAGCACTTGCGCCCAGGCGGCGCGCGGCGTGGGCGCGCTGGCCTCCTCCCTGCCCTCGTGCTGCGCCTGCACGCGGCGCGGCTGGTGAGGACACGTACCTTCCCTGAGCGCGTGCACCTTGTCCAGCACTTGCGCCCAGGCGGCGCGCGGCGTGGGCGCGCTGGCCTCCTCCCTGCCCTCGTGCTGCGCCTGCACGCGGCGCGGCTGGTGAGGACACGTACCTTCCCTGAGCGCGTGCACCTTGTCCAGCACTTGCGCCCAGGCGGCGCGCGGCGTGGGCGCGCTGGCCTCCTCCCTGCCCTCGTGCTGCGCCTGCACGCGGCGCGGCTGGTGAGGACACGTACCTTCCCTGAGCGCGTGCACCTTGTCCAGCACTTGCGCCCAGGCGGCGCGCGGCGTGGGCGCGCTGGCCTCCTCCCTGCCCTCGTGCTGCGCGGCTGCTGAGGACACGTACGGTCGCGTTCTAAAGTGGAGTCATAGTTAACACAAACCTCAGAAAACAAGTCGCTCGCACCCGCGGCGACACTCACACAATGACACAAATGACGTATAACATACTATTATTTGACGAACTACCATTGTATAATAGGCTGAGTAGTATTGACTATTTCACTACATGAATCATTAGCTTCGGTAGCGTGGTCAGTAGCGCGGTCAAGCAAATTCTTGACCGTTATTGTGGAGACAATGGATCGAATCCCGATATCTTCGTTCTAGTTTTTATTTTATCAAATGAAGCATAATTTAGTAAATTTTGAATTACATTTTAGTTGTTGCTAGATCGTTTGCGAGATAGTGCGTGTGCTAAGTGATTTTTTTTAACCTAAGTTTATTTATTAAACTTCAGTGTTTATTTCTACAAAATGCATACTATTATCAGTTTGCAGGATAAGCAGCGTATTGTTGCGCTGCAATTATCTGTGGCGCTGCATGATATTGGATTTAATTTAACTCAAATTGCTAATCAGACTGGTCTGGCCGTAAGTATAGTTTTATTTCATTACAATTGTATTTTAAATATTAAAAACTTTGACTCATAGTATGTTGGTAGCTGTGAACCGATTAGTATAAACTTTTTTATTAATAATGCTACTTTGTTTTAGTGGAAGACTGTTAAACGTTGGGTTACACGTTTTGAAGAGGAAGGTAGCGTAAAAACTCGACTCGTCTTATTAATGATTCACAGCGGAGGATGATGGTGTAACAATATGAAGAAAATGGTTCTGCCGCTGGTCCAGACGAATTAGTAGCACAAGAAACAGGGCGTGCAACTGCCGCTAATTATGTTGATATGCTACAGGAAAGCATGCTACCGACGACGGTGCGAAATGTTTAACTGTTTATCCTGCTAGTGAAGTTCCTCGTTTTGCATTTGTCCAGGATAAATTGTCCAGTGCATCGAGCTGCCGTGGTGTATAATTGGTTTAGCCAGCACCCAGATATCCAAGTTATTCGTTGGCCAGCAAAATCTCCGGACTTAAATCCCATAGAGAATTTATGGGGTTTAATGGTGCAAAGGTGGGATATGCGCAATGAAAGAACTACAGAAGCTTTAGAGGCTCACTGCCTGGGAGTGTGGGAGAGTACCAGAGGAACAGATGCACTTATTTGATCGAGTCTATTAAGTGTTTATTAAGTGTTGTTGAAAACAGCGGAGGTAACACCAAATACTAATTATGTAAGCGGCAATTTTTACTTAAGATTCCAATCAGACCCGATCTAGCATACATTGCTGATTATCTTGTGTATTTCATTATAATATATGAATATACACAAAATAATCAGCAATGTATGCCGAAGCGGGCCCGATAAATCGTTGCTCACTCAACCTCTGTTTACCTGCTTACCCGCCTACTATTGCAGTAGGTATTATTTGTGGAGCATTATATTAGCAATTAAATTATGCTAAAACATCGATTTATATTTATATAAGATTGATAATTATTAGTCAGTTATCTTAAGGCCTTGCTTCAATATCTTTTCATTACGAAAACGAGTACTTAAGCTTAAACCTTGAGATGTAGGCAAATAACTGATTTATTATTATTACATTTACTTTTACTTCCGAGGAAAGTGCATCATCGTTAAACATAGAACAATAAAATAATTACTAACGAAATTATTACTTAAATAACTTTATTGAAAGATTCAATCCAAGATTTGGATTATTCCTATGATCTTACAAAATAATTACCTATCGATGTTTCAGCTAATATCATTTTACATAATATTGTGTTTTATCATTCAAACAAAACTATTAACTAAGTATTACGACAGCAAGTATTTAATGTAGTTTTACATACTCGTATCTTATGGTTACCAAAAGTTCTCATTCATGTCATTATGTTATTTACATAAAGTGATACCATACCTACCAATAAAATAATTTTTTACCTTACTTTTTGTTTTATTACAATATTATAGGTTTATGTTTTTAGATATAATATTTTGATACATAATTTACAATAAACATTTATAGATATAATACATAGATGAATATATAGAACAATATTATATAAAATAATTATTACTGGAGAAAATATGGTAAAAACATTTAAAAAAACATTATTCAACATACAGAGATCGGATGGGAACCCGGTTCCGTTCTGATTAGAAGGTAAGAACTATTACCGCTAAGCTACGGTAGCTTGTGATCACTACGACGAAATAAAGATATGTAATCTATTGCTTTACTACAAGTGAACGAATAAGGATAACTATAATACGGTTTTAGACAAACCAGTGTGATGTATACTTTGTGGTGATGTGGTGGCGAATAGGCTATCACCGAGTAATTATTTCAAAGATTACATAGATGTCGCTTATAGGTGGTAATCTGCTTAAGTTTTAATGCTACGCCTTAAGGTGCACTTTTCTACTTACAGTCGATAATCTTACGTGTGTGCGTAAGTTAGTAAAGTAAGTACAGAGGATAATAACCCGTATTGCAATCTGTCAAGTAGTCTAACTATGACTCCACTTATGAATCCGACCGTACCTTCCCTGAGCGCGTGCACCTTGTCCAGCACTTGCGCCCAGGCGGCGCGCGGCGTGGGCGCGCTGGCCTCCTCCCTGCCCTCGTGCTGCGCCTGCACGCGGCGCGGCTGGTGAGGACACGTACCTTCCCTGAGCGCGTGCACCTTGTCCAGCACTTGCGCCCAGGCGGCGCGCGGCGTGGGCGCGCTGGCCTCCTCCCTGCCCTCGTGCTGCGCCTGCACGCGGCGCGGCTGGTGAGGACACGTACCTTCCCTGAGCGCGTGCACCTTGTCCAGCACTTGCGCCCAGGCGGCGCGCGGCGTGGGCGCGCTGGCCTCCTCCCTGCCCTCGTGCTGCGCCTGCACGCGGCGCGGCTGGTGAGGACACGTACCTTCCCTGAGCGCGTGCACCTTGTCCAGCACTTGCGCCCAGGCGGCGCGCGGCGTGGGCGCGCTGGCCTCCTCCCTGCCCTCGTGCTGCGCCTGCACGCGGCGCGGCTGGTGAGGACACGTACCTTCCCTGAGCGCGTGCACCTTGTCCAGCACTTGCGCCCAGGCGGCGCGCGGCGTGGGCGCGCTGGCCTCCTCCCTGCCCTCGTGCTGCGCCTGCACGCGGCGCGGCTGGTGAGGACACGTACCTTCCCTGAGCGCGTGCACCTTGTCCAGCACTTGCGCCCAGGCGGCGCGCGGCGTGGGCGCGCTGGCCTCCTCCCTGCCCTCGTGCTGCGCCTGCACGCGGCGCGGCTGGTGAGGACACGTACCTTCCCTGAGCGCGTGCACCTTGTCCAGCACTTGCGCCCAGGCGGCGCGCGGCGTGGGCGCGCTGGCCTCCTCCCTGCCCTCGTGCTGCGCCTGCACGCGGCGCGGCTGGTGAGGACACGTACCTTCCCTGAGCGCGTGCACCTTGTCCAGCACTTGCGCCCAGGCGGCGCGCGGCGTGGGCGCGCTGGCCTCCTCCTTGCCCTCGTCTTGCGACTTGACGTGGAAGCGCGGCTTGCCCTCCTCCTCCGAGATCCAGCACAGGTAACGGCAGCGGCTGTTGGGCTTCGTCGTCGACCAGTAGAACCGCACCTGTAAGAACACATGGATAGAGCGCTTCGACGCGGTCGGCTTGTTTATTATAACACACGCTATGTTAAATTTTTCAATTCTACATGTATGTTACGTTATTTTTAAAATGTCTTTAAATGGTCACGGGTACAAAGCGATTTTCTACATTGAATACTTAGCGATAACAACTAAAAAGTATCAAAACGTAAAATATAATTTAAAATTTTATGAACTTGCAATATTACGTTCTGATGAAGTAAATAATATAATAAATTATGATTTGTATTTCAAATAGTAAAAAATATTTGAGACCTTGCAAAATTGCACCTAACGCGTTAATTTTTTTAATTTACAGACGTAAAAAATTATACGCTCTTCATACGTGAAGAACTCAGGTGATGGAGAAGAAATGAGCAATGTATTTTTTTATAAAAGTTAACTTCAGTACTTTCAGACCGAAAGGCTACTTTTACGTCATGCATGCGAAATCAACAGATTTAATATTCAATAGTAGAAGCTGTAATTATTTGATATACTCACAATCTTATACCCAATGGGGTAGATATAGTTGGGCGTGTGGAACGCGGCGAGCTGATGCGGGAGTAGATGCCCTGGGCTGAGGAAGATCAGCCCACCGACCCTGATGAGGTGGTTGGTGTCGGAGTGCAGCATCACGGACGCGACTTGCCGCTGCTCGTCGCGGGAGACGTACACGCGACGTTGCACGCTTAGAGTTGTTAGCTCATTGTCTTTTTCACCCTGGAAAGTATTTGTCTCTTTTAATACCTACAAGTTGTCAAATGCAGTCCGCTTGATGATGAGCTTACCATTTGGCAACACTTCTACCTAGCTAAGCGTGCCTGTGCATTGCGGCATTTCTGCAAGACTGGTATTCGACCGTGTAAAGGAACTTTGTAGTTCAAAAATAAGATACATTTTTTTTATTATTGATGGGTTTGCTCTTGACTCTAGTCTAGGTCATAGGACAGAGATTCATGAAAATCTGGTATAACTCACCTTAGGCGCATGAGAGGCACAGAAAGCAGTCTTGTTCTTGTAAAACACACAGTTGTCTTTGACAGCGCATCCCAGATGGTACACACTGCCGCAGCGCACCTTGAAGCACCGCACGGTAGCACCAAGCCGTCTGCATACTGCGCACGTGGCGTTCGACCCGTTAGCCAACGCGGTTTCCACGTTCATCAATGCACCGCTTACAGTCTCGTAAACTCCCTCTGACCACAGTGCGCAATTCAGATGCACCCATCGGTCAACGTCACAGTTCAACAGTCTCGACACACCATCGGCCACACCGTCACCCTGAATGCCACATAACTCGCACTTTCTCACGTCTTCATTTGACACTGGCATTATAGCTACTCCAGTCCTGAACACCAGTTCAGTCAACTCTCTGTCTGTGGGGCGCTTGTATCTCACTGGAGGCCCGATGCAGCCTGGAGACCAGGCTTTGTATCGTATGCCTTTGTATTTCTCTTTTTCAACACTTTGATTACTCTTTTCATCTTGATCGGGTTCGGCTTTTAGATCATCATCAAGTGCGACGTCATCTCCAATCTGTTTCATCAGTTCATCGTTGTCGAGCCCGTCCATGAATGAGAGGTCCATCTTCTCATCCTTTATATCTGGTTTGATGTCCAAATCGTCTGTTTCCATACTTTCCGTCGAAGCAGTGTCGAAATCGTCGCGATCTTTAGAAAGGTTAGTTTCGACGTCGGATTTATTATCCTCCTTGCCTGAGCTCTTTGACTTTCCATCTAGAATGATATTAGTAGGGCGCCACGCGAATCGTTCGTAACATTGTGTGCTGCAGAAATAAAGATCAGAATCGCTGTCGCACAAGATCTCTCCCGCATTGCCTTTGTTAGCAGATAACAACGGAAATTCTGAAGCTTTTGCTCTCACGACGGAGTCTAGAATCACTACGTCACAATGCCGACAGAACTTTGCCGCACCGTTCAAGATACTTTGAATATCGATCGGCGTGCCTTCTTTTCCATCTTTTCCTTTAGATCTGTATAGCCCAAGTTTGTGAGACGGTGGTGTGGCAGTACGTTCGACGATCTGATACGAAGTAGGAGGTGGAATGTGTAATAGGCCTGCTAATTCCTTCAGCACACCAAGAATGTCTTCTGCGGCTCCTGAAGTGAGAGTCAGCGTTACAGTAACATTTTCGTTGCTCTCTCCACCGGGTGAATCCAGCATTTTCTTCATCGGCAAATCTGAGTCACCCGACTTGACCAACTGACCCTCCTCTTCTTCCTTCAAGTTGTACAACGACACGGGTTTCACTCTGATCGGGACTGGGGCAATGATCGGTATTATTGGTGATACTTTGCCGGATACTGCTGAGTCGCTGTCTTCTTCCTCCTCCTCATCATCAATTAGCTTCAGTCCGGGGAATCTATTTGGAGGTTCAATTTCAAGACATTCCGGACTCGAACAACTGACGATGCTATCTGGAGTATCCGTGTCACGTTCTTTGCAGATGAAGTCTAGTTTTTTATCTTCTGGGTCTTCTTCGAACATGATGGGTTGGAACTCTTGGTCGTAGAATCCTCTCTGCGTCGATGCGGGCGGTTTCTCAGGTAACGGCTCCTCGTCACCGAACGGTTTAGTGTTGTAATAGTCTGCGACATTAGGTATTTTTGCGTTGCCAAATTCACCTACTAAATCTCCTTTCAAAATGTCATAGTCCTTATTTTTCAACTTAGTCAAATCACCTGAACCAAACAGAGGACAAACTGCAAAGTTAGTAGTCAAAGACGGCTCTTGAATTTGCATTGGCGGTAGTAGTCTTAACTGACCCATCAAATTGTCAATAAATGTATCATAATCTTCTTCGTATCTTGAACCTTTTCGAGGTCTCTTACCCTTAGCTGGAGCGGTCAAGTTGCTTTCGGCAGCAATTTTCATATTCATCTGCATTTGTTTTCTTTTCTTCTGCTGGTATTCACGGCGTTTACGTTTTTTAGCCTCTGAAGGAGTTTCAGCAGGATTAACTTCAGATGAAGGATCTAATGAGGCACTCTCTGGAAACTCTTCTTTCATAGGAACATCCTTTATTCCTTGGTCTGACGCTGTAGAAATTCCAGATGTAGCGGATTGCTGGGAGCTTTCGTCCAACAGTTCTTTTTTGACATCTAATGGAGTAAAAGGTCTATGAACAGGACTCTGCATTGGGGGTGGAACTTCCCTCTTCATTTGCTGTTGGAGTTGTTGATTTGGATCCATATGCATAGGATACATCTGCACTTGTCTAGTAATTGTGGGCGAACTGTCCGGAAGCGGCGTGGTTTCTTCTTTAGGTATCACTTTCACAGGAGGCTGTCTACGAACATCCATCAATGATTGAGTGGACGTTTGGATGCTTGGAGACATGGATGATGTTGGTATACTCGTGGTGTGCATGGGCCTTTGGACGAACGGAGGGTTAACAGAAATATTTTGTCGAGGCGAGTTCTTGGGAATTTCAACTTCCTGTGTCAAAGCTAACGTGGGCGGTGGTATAGACGGCCTCGCTAATTGAGCTTCTAAAGATGGAATACTGCCCAAAGGCGGGGCGTTTCGTGGTATTGTGATGGTTCGTTGAGGGACTGTGTGCGTTGCTGTTGTGGTGCTCGTTTGTAACAGCTGTTTCAACAAAACGTTTTGAGATTCATCGTGTCTTTGTCCTGCTAAGTTTTGTTGAGCTGCCTTATTCGCTGCGTCAGCATTAGCTGCCGCGGCGTTGGGTTCATCCGTTTCCATGGGTTCCGATTTGACAGTAACAGCTTCTACGCTATGTCTTTTTGCTGGTTGAATGTGACCAACTATGATTTCACTTTTCGGTTCGTCCGTAGATTTTGACCGTTTCAATGGCGAGGTAAGTTGAGTGTGCAACAATTTCGAACCAGAAATGAAATTTATATTTCCAGGTTGACCTACTGGTTTTGTCTGCATTTGGCCTATTCCTGGAGTGACGACAGTTTGACTTCTGATAGTAACGTTTGGTGACGGTTCTTTATTGCCCATCATAGGTCTTGAAGTCATGACTAAAGCAGGCGGCTGACTAGTACTAATACTTTGTTGACTAAATGGCAGATTACTTGCATTCATCTGTCTTGTTGGCTGAAGTAAAGTATGACCAAGTATACTAGTTGGCAGCGGTTGTCCTTGCTGTCTACTAACAGTAGTAGTCATAGTATTATTTGAATGAATAATTGTTTGTGAAGCAGAAGAACTATGAATTTTTGACAAAGCTGGCATTTGGATGATTTGTTGAGTAGGCATTGATGTAGGAATATCTTCATTTAGAGGGAACTGTTGATTAGCCAGAAGTGGTGATTGGGCAGGAGATTTCATTATGTTTTGCATTCCGACTGGCGAGCTTATCGGTGATGGAGACTTTCTCATTTGACCCATGGTGGATAGGGTGTTGACTCTCGTGCCGATCATTTGGGCCGCACTCATGGGCAAAGGCTCGGAACTAGACAGTGGTGTAGGAGGCTTCTCGATTCTTTGTACCGGTGACGGTCTAGGCACAGCTACTTCCACTTTAGAAGAAGGCAAGAGGTTTTCAAAGTTCACTTGCGTAGGAGTGGTCGCATCCGTAGTCTTTCTTATAATTTGTTGAACGTTCTGGGATTCTGCCTTCACTGTGCTGGTATTTAGCGAGGACATGATGGTCCTGAGTTGCTGTGACACGTTCGCCATGTTTGAAGTCAGTTGCTCCGGCTGTGAGAGGGGAGACAGCTGAGGTACGGTTGCGGACTGAAGGCCCAACCTTTCAGTTTCCCTTTTAGGGATTGCACACGGTTCTTGACTTTCTTTAGCATCTGCTTTCATTTGAACATTGCTACCACTAGGCCCACTGACGTTAGGGTTCTGGTTAAGATTTTGTTGTTTTTGTTGCTGCTGTTTCAAGGCAAACGCTTTTCCGTCATCGTTTATGTTTTCTAGAATGCTGAGCATGTCTTCAAAAGATTCGACATGTTTCGGATTACATTCCGGAGCTTCATGGTGCTCTTGCATAGTTATATCGTTCAAATATCTCTCTTGTGAAGGAGTTGGAGACGGGATAGAAATTTGGACTGAATCATGCGCCATATCTGAAGTTATTTGCATGTTCGAACCGATCACCATTTCCTTAGTTTGATTGGCGATAGCTTTGATAGTTTTCACCACGTTTTCTTCTTGTTTTGCTTCAGTTGTTGGTGGATTTGGCGGCGGAGGTTCCGGCATGCACACTGAAGGCTTGTTGTATTGCATTAGTGTGTTACTTTGAACATTATCCTCTGGTTTGTCTTCGTCGTCACCTTCCATGATATTGTCAGGGATTTTCTCGGGAATCGGATCCGGGCTCTTGATCTCGGCTTTACCCAATAATAGAGGCGTTCTATCAGATATGCATAAAGAGTGTGGCAACTCTGTTTGTTTACTGATTTCAGACTCAATATCAATATCTTTAGGTTCTTTGATCGAGGGTAAAGATTTATGAGCAATTTGGGATGAGATTTGCGCAGACATTTGCTGAAGAGCACTCTGATTGTCTTTCTCTTGTTGCGTTTCGGATGAGACCGTACTGTCGGGCGACGCGGCATCGTCTTGGAAAATCTTTGCTGGCAATGTCACGTCGTGACTGACTGACAGACTAGACAACTTAGTGTTGGAAAGAGATAACGCCATCGGTTTCTCTATAGTCTTCACGATTTTCTGTTTCACTTGATGTTGGGTCAGTATCGAAACGGGCACTCTGGAAGTACCAGCAGTGTTAGAAGTTGCCAACGTTATAACTGGATTCATCGTAGACTTTGGAACGTTCGAAGAGATCACACTAATGACTGAGCTGATCGGTTTAGAAAACTGGGGAGCGCTCGACATGTTTATCGATAGCGGGGGATTGTTGATGTTTAGCGGCATTTTCTTCATTTGTTTAGCCGCGCCCGCGTGACCGCCGATAGGTACGGACAGGCTCGTCAACACGGGCACCGAAATAGTTTGATTCGCAATAGAAACTGAAGCAACAGTAGCTTGAGATACATCGTTAAGTATTTTAGTATTGGAATGTGGGTTGAGTACTGTCGCACTCAGCATCGGCAGTCGAGAGAGCGTCGTGTTTTGTGATATTTTGTATTGCTGAACATTAGACGCTTGCTGCTTGGCCGGGGCTAGACTGATGACGGCAACAGTTTTGGTGGTGGTCTCGGTTCTGGTGGGTTTCTCCACGGGTGGTGGTAGTTCTTCCTCGACTTCTTCTTCGGGTTTGCCGTCGATGAGTTCTTCGAAATCTTCTTCGGTAGCGATGCGTTCTTCTGGCGAGATGGCGCCAGGTTCAACCACTACGATATCGTCATCGTCCAAATGCTCCACGTATTCCTCCACGTCGTCGTCGTCATCTTTGTAGCGGGACTCGTCTGTCGGGGAGGAGTAGTCGACTCCTTCTGAGGAGTAAAGCACGTATTTTCCGCTGCTTTCTCCTTCATCCGTTTGTCTTTCTTCTGAAGTAGTGGGTGCGGCAGTTTTTCCGGGAAACCTCGGTCTGGGCGGAGTGCGCCTCTTCAATATGGACACTTTGTTAATGTGACTGGGGCGTCTGGCCTCGTTGTCCTTGTTTGGCCAGACGGGGGCGCCTCCGAACAGACCCGCTTTGAAGTATCTGTACCCGGGCGGCGGTAAGGGCGCCATATGATGCGAGTGGTGCCCTCCTGTTGAGAAATTGAAAGAACATATTAAATAACTAGAAATAGAGAATTCTACACACTGCCGGCTAACTCGGACATCCTTATACTTCTCGTAGATATATTTATGGCACAATCCTTATGTGATAAACTGTCAAAAATCAAATTGTGTTCTCAGGAATTGAACCAGGGCCACCGATTGTGACACTAACGCTCACAGAGATAATTTTGCTCGCTGCTGTATATTGATGATGCCGTGTGATGTTGGCTTAGAATAGCATTCCTTTCTTGTGGATGTCGTAAGATGCGACTAAGGGACTCGAGGATTACATGTGTATTAAAGTTTTAGGCGATGGGCTAAAAACCTGTCACTATGGCGATACACAATTTTCTGACCCTGAAAGGCCGTTTAGAGGGGATTTTTAAAGGGATTTTAGGCGTGACGTATGTAAGTAGTAATGCAGCATGAAGATATAGGCGTGATATGTATGTATGTATGTGGTGTACTGACCGCCGCCGTGGTCCTGCATGGCGGGCGCGGGCGAGGCGGCGGGCGAGGCGGCGGGCGTGGGCGTGCGCGGCACGTGCGGCGACCGCGCCAGCACCGGCGACGCCGGCTGCGCGCCCATCGGGCTGTACTGCTGGCGCTGGAGCATTTGTTGCCGCTGCGCAATTATGCAAAACAGTTTCAATTAAATACAATAATCAACGATTGCCACGAGCGGGATACCCAATGTAGACTTGCGCTGTCATATGGCAGCCAAAATCCTATTATAAAATATATTATACAGGGTGTACCGAAAACATTGCAGGCATGATCAGACCATGAAACTGAACAACTTTTATTATGGAGCCTATGTTTTGAATTTTTTTTTGAGTGTTCATAGAAAGTCAGTTCAGTCGGGAATTTTGTATGGGAGGTCGGAAAAAAATTCTCGTTTACCAACATATCATCCATTGAAAAGGTTGTTCAATTTCATGTTCTGATCATGCCTGCAAAGTTTTCAGTACACCGTCCCTTACACCCCGTATATAGAACGGGTTTAATTACGCCGGGTCAGGACTCTTATCACTTTTTCTTCTTCTTTTCTTTTGGGACACCGAGTTGTCTCTTATCATTGAGCTTCTATAATGCAGTGTGTTGCCGCAGCTACTTACATGATCATGGCATTGTTTCTTTTAGAATGTAGGGTTGTCTGGAAGAGATCGCTTAAAGCGATAAGGTCGCTTTTGCTTGTGTAATGTTTTCTGACCTTGCATATGTTTCATGTTTGTAATGTAAGCAATAAAGTGATTATCTTTCGTTATTTTCAAGAATTAACATAAAATGCTTAGTAGTATATCACTATCAGATCCAATTTAAGAATCCAAGAAAATAATTAGGATAAATAATCATACTGTGGTAAAATGTTTTACGAAACTTACCGCCATTTCATTAGCGTTAGGGTTGCCAGGCGAAGGCAGTGGCTGCGGACTTCCCAGAGGTGACGTCTGTTGTCTACTGCCAAATGGCACTCCAACTCTCATACCTGTAAAAAAATAGAATCATTGACGAAACAAGTGAAAAGTAAACGCGAAGAGATTCTGACTAGTGTGAAAGAGATGTCGATAACAATACTCGCAACCAACATAAAAACTCATCTTTAAAAACAAAACAATTGCATCAAAATCTAAAAACCTTGTTGATGATGTGGTGGCCTGACGAAACGACTAGGCAGTGGCGAACACCCCGGTGCAGGACGAGGGAATCGGCCCCCGTAATCCTGAAAAATATTGGTTTCGAGTATAATTCATTTCCAACTACAGTTTAGCACTTGACGTAGAATCACAATATAAAACTACTTACGGTTTGCATTTGAGGCGAATGTGAGGCAACGGGACTTTGAATCTGGGATTGCTGGTAGATCTGAAAAATATAAATCCGACCATATTATTGCCGCTCCTTCACAATCAATACCAATTCTGCAAATAATACACATTTGTGAAACGGACCTGTGGACTCCGACTTGGCGTGGGCAGTTGCGGGCTGGTCCTCTGCGCTTGCAGCTGCTGCAGGAAGTGCTGCGGCGACATTGACGACTGCATCGGACTTTGCTGGGTGTGCATCGGACTTTGCTGCGTGTGCATCGGACTCTGCTGCATGTGCATTGGACTCTGTTGAGAATGCATCGGCGACTGCTGTGGGTGCATCGGGGATTGTTGCTGCATTTGACCCTGGTGTCCGTGGTGAGGAGATTGGTGCATCGAACTCTGCTGATGCATAGGGCTTTGCTGCGGATGTTGCATCGGGCTCTGTTGGAGTATTTGATTTTGCTGCTGATGCATAGGGCTCTGCTGTTGGTGCATCGGGCTCTGTTGCGGATGCATCGGGCTCTGTTGCGGCAGGTTCGTCTGTTGCACGTGCATCGGCGACTGCTGGGAATGCAGCGGCGACTGCTGGGTGTGCAGCGGAGATTGCGTCGACGGGTGCAAGGGCGACTGCGCCGTGTGATGCAAGGGGGACTGTTGAGAATGCAGAGGCGACTGCATCGGCGATGTGAGGTGGTGTAGCGGAGATTGCGGCGCGATGGAATGTAGAGGAGACTGTGAGTGCGGGGATTGCACATGCAGCGGCGACATGGCCGGTCGCTGGCCGGGCGGACGCGGCGTTTGGCCTCCAGTTTGCATGGCAGTTCTTACGCCCATCTGCTGTTGGCCAAACTGCACCATCCCGCCGACGGATTGCGGTCTTTCTTGAGCGCCCCCTGACAGCTGCCTGACCAACTGCTGTTGTTGTCCGGTCTGCTCTATAACGAGCGTGCGACCTTGCTGAAGTATCCTTCCTTGGGCGTTCAGAGGCGACGTGACTAATCCTATCCTCTGTTGCGATATCTGCCCGTCGGAACCGATCACTTGCTGCGTCCTTATCAAGGTCTGCTGCTGCTGCATCCCGGTGCCTTGCAGTCCTAGCTGCATCGGACGGCTGATAGTGCTCTGTTGCATTTGTTGTTGCTGTTGTGGGATGTTCTGGTTGTGTTGGAACACTGTTTGGTTTGTCGTAATTTGTTGTTGGTTTATGACCGGCTGTTGGGCCATTTGCGGGTTTTGTTGCCGGTGTTTTGTTTCGTACTCCTGTAAAAAAATAATTGCAATGTTGGAAACAAAAACAGGCAAATGTACCTATTCGTGAAAATTTTATGGATGTAAAAAGAAGACTGACCTGTATAAGCATGCTGTGTTGCTTGGCCTGCTTCCTAGCAGCCTCTAGATGCTTCTGCAAGGCTTGTTGCTCGGTCGCTACCCGCTGCAGCTCGGCCGCGTCAGTCGGCAGCAACTCGTTGCCCGACTTACGCAACTGACGCTGCTTACTGTTCAGCGACTGCGAATCATAAACACACCGTGTAGAACAAAGACCTACCGACAAGTTAGTAACCCGGGTTAGTTATCACAGTATCATTCGGTTATTGACACGTATCGGTGCGACATCATCCCTGACACCTGTAAGAGAACGCTACGCTGGGAGGACGCTAACACGCTACTACTGAAAGCTCACGAACACGAAAGCGCACTACTGCTCACCTTACGGATCTTGCGGAGTTTTTGCACTTCACTCTCGTAGTAGCGCAGCTGGTCGGTCGCGTACGCGTTGTATTGCTTCAGCCACTGCTCGTAGACGAGGCGCGCGTGGTGGTCCGCCTCGGAGACGGCGCGCTCGGGCGGCGGCGGCGGCGCGGGGGGCGCCACGCCCGCGTACAGCGGGATGGAGGGCGCGGCGGGCGCGGGCGGCGCGGGGGGCGGCGCCGCGCTGGGCCCCACCCACTCGCCACCCTCGCGCTCCTGCTCGCGTTTCTCCTGCTCCAGGAGCTCCTCCAGAAGCAACGGTTGCTCCTGGTTTACGTTCTGACGGTTAAATCGTGTTAGGTGACGTCACTCCGAGAGCGACGACCCCCGCCGCCGACGACAACGTCGCCGGTTGCGTTTGTGTAGTCTTGTTTTAGCCTATCTACGTTTTACAAATTTAATACTGGATATTAACAAAACGAGAAAAGATTCTCGAAAATTATTGAGCTTTACTTTAATTTTTCTCTAAAAACTGTGCCTATCTCATCTTAGGCCAGAAAGACTGTCGTAGCAAAGAAAGAGCATTTTCTTGGAGAATATTTTATTTCTATTAGAGGCTGTGAAAGTTTCGGTCGGTTTTGGGTACCGATAGAAGAAGTTCACAGGACAGCAAAAGAAGAAATTCTGTGCTGTATTGCAGTCTATTCAGCAAGTATCTAATAGTAGTGCATTCTATCAGCATATTTTAACGGTGTAACTACAGAGTGCGAAGGAATCTAGATACTTAACTTGTATTTCATTTATTTACTACATTGGTGTGATTACAAATGTTACGTGAAAAATAAATAGGTACTGACTTTAATGTAAAGATTATTAATATAAACAATGCCTGTTCTACAATATCATTATGCGTCCTACATTGATTATGGCTAACATTATTATTATAGCTAATTTGCTTAAATTTGTCAAGAAGACTATAGAGAAGATATGAGGGAGTTTTATGCTATTTACAGTCGAATCGACAAATAAACAAGATATTTTCAGAACTTTGGTGTAACAAATCTAATTTGTGTAGTGTGTGTTGTTTTGTTATTAAAATTGTTCACAACAAGAATTAGGAAAATATGAGTAATATTATGGTGTGCCCGATTCCAAATACCCACACAGAATAAGTTCCCTTCCCAAACCGCGGCCACGATGAGACAGGCACCTTACATTATTCTATCAGTTACAAAATATTATCTGTTACATTAGTATTGTGTAGTTGAGCCGTCTAGTAATTCTTCAACAATCTATTGCTCCAGACATTTCTGTGTGTTAATAGTTATATTTCGATTTATTTTCTAATTACTTTACAGCTTCCTAAGCACATAATACACTGTCAAATAATCACAACCATATGAATTGGTTTAACTGTTTGTTTGAGGAATCAAACCTGCTTTAAATAAATAAAAAAGAAAAATTATTTGTTTTAAGATTTATTATACAGAGAACAGTAATCTTTAATGATGCTTTTACTGTTTTTTTTGCTGTTGGATAATCGGATGTTTTAGGTGCTACAAAAATGAAATTTTGATGCTAGTAACTTTGAACCTACCTTGCTATTTGGCATCAAATCTGAACTATTAATTAATAAAACACTTTTTTCACAAATCTGTACAACTTTTATCAGATCGCATTATCTTGCCAGTATATTATGTACCCTAGAGTAATGTATTTAGTAGTAATTAGTTAGTGTCGTGTTATTAAGGGGATGCTGAAAAGATTAAAGGTTAGTCAGTACGCATGCGTGCAGCGACAAGCAGAGTAAGCGGTTACAGACGAGAGGACAGCAGTAGTAAAGTTCTGTGGGTGGTATATTAGGTACTACAGGAATATGTAGGAGTGGCTCAGAGGAATTGAATATTACCAATTGTTCTACAACATTTGTTTTAGAATCTAAATATATTTAATTTACAAATTCGGACTAAAAGGAGTACTTATTTTATTGTTCTCTATTAACTTGGCAAAGTTTACGATGAACTGCATAACTGAGTTCGACAAAACTGTTACACATTGATCAGTCATGATCGCTGTTTTATAATAAGGAAAATTCCTAACAGTAGCAATGTGAAGACAGAATGACTAAGTAGATAGACAATTGGGTGTTCTAATTAAAACCCATTCTTGAGTTCATTCTAAGACAAGGATCAAACTGTTTTCCAGTTCTTACGTGTAAAACTATTAAAGTTTTATTTACGTGTGAAAGTGTGACTTGAATTTAGGTTTTTGAATCTTTCTAGTGCATTAACGGTCTGGGTAGGTGGTAGATAGGTGCAGGTGCATACTGCAGTCCATTTTATCAGCATAGTACCAGCACCACTATTGTATCTACTCATCCTATCAAGTTTCAAAGTTTGATTTTGAAGCACTGATAAAAGTATATATTATAGTCATTGAGAAAGTTAAGACACAATTCGCTGGTATTAGGCTTAAATAACTGTCTCTACCCGCAGGTAAAATCTACTTTTGGTGATGGATGTATCTAGGGCCGATAGTGAGGGGTGGGGACTTGGGGAGGAGGAGGGGTGGGGTCATGTACCTGCAGCAGCAGCGGGCGGCGATGCAGCCAGTCGCCCCAGTCCGGCTCAAAGGCCTGCCGACAACCAACCGAACACCACTCACATGCAGCAACGCGACAACGCGAGAACGTACAACGCCATTGAGATACGATGCGCTAACGTACTACGCGATAATGTGTTATCTACTTGTGTCAGATTTTACCAACGGTTTCAGAGGTTTCGCTTAATTCCAATTCAAGATGCACATTTTTGATAAATGTGCGTTTAATACGAGAGTTTTTCTGCTTTTTACACTAGTATTGGTGAATATCACTGTAATGTTATGAGTATTTTACTAATACTTTTTCATTCTTGGAAACTTTATTAGGTATATTTTGTTTTGAAAATAGGTACTAATAAGCTCATTATAGCTAAAGCATTATTGTGATTTATTCTATAAAAAGAAGAAGTGATAACAACTATACTTCAGTAAAACCTCACACAAGTAAAAGAATTAAAATTCGAAATACCCATGCAATATTAGTTTGTCAAAGCTTGTTGTTGAAACAAGCTAATTTAGAATTTTGATATGTATATGTACATACACCATATGGGCCATCACCAATTATGCCGAATTTTAATATTGCCATGGATAATCTTCACATTGTCTGCTATGCGAATTTAAAGCGAAAAAACGTTAATATTTCGCTGGTTCACATTTATTGATATGATTCAACTAGCGCCAATATAAGAAATGAATATTAACAAATCTAGTTAAAATAAGCAATTTACGTATTGTGAATTTCCTGCAAGAAAAATGCGGCAAAAGTTAAAAATAAAATTTCAAAACCAAAACTGGAAATTAAAGCTATGAAACGCTTGTTTCGCTAAACATAAAACGGCGCTAGTTTTATCTATAGCCTCTTAAGGCCAATGCACATCTGGCGACTAATAACGCGCCGTTTTAGATAGCAAATTAAAAACGAATACTGTCATGATTAAAAGTCAGTAATGACTGGTCTAGCCTTAATTCTAGACCGCTCGTCTTGACTTCTTCTCGACATTAAGACTGTATTTTAATCAGGGTAGAGTTTATTCTCAATTTACTGCAAAAAACGGCTAGCGTTTTTCGCCTGTTGTGCAACGACCTTAACACAGAGAAATCATGTGACAAAAAAAAACGGAGTGATACAAAAATTTGTGAACCAAAGCGTAAACAGCATACATTGAAAGCTTCGAACCCGTTTTAGTGTCGACTGAACATGAAAACGAATCCGTGTAAACATTTACATCAAAATATTACTGCATGCACGACAATGTATCCAAAAATCCTCCAAGATGTTACTGTCGCGTTAATTTATTATAATAAATATTAATTTTAACTAAAGAGCGAATGTGTTTCTGAAGATTTTCGATAAGACATTTATATTTTCCTTGTATTTTTTTATTGATTTTTATGTGTGACACTAAAAACTTCAAAATCACAATTTCTCTACTGCCAATCTTTAGTAAATTTACCCTAGTTTCATTCAAAGTGTTAAGTTTAGTTCCTTTTAATTTGGTTGCTTTCTATTTTTAGTATATTCACGCTGAGAGAAAACTTCGATACAAATATTGTCTATAAATATTAACAAAAACTTATAAAATTAAAATACCATCATCTATGGTATTTTTATTACAAATAATACAAAAAAAACGTTTTTTTTTAAATTATTTTGCAATTTTTAACAATTACTACTTGATTTTATTTACTGTCTTATTGACAAGGCTTTCTGTATCGGTCATAATGTTACATCTATTCGCGTAAATTTATTCAGTTTGCATTATTTCCATAACAAATCTTTTCCGACAAATATTCGAAAGTATCAAAGTAATCTCTAGGCGAGTCGTATTCACATAAGATCCATTTAAATTAAGTGCAAATATTAGTATTAGACCTCCCATACAAAAATGATCAAAAAATGTGTCACTTTATATGGGAGGCAATTTTTTTTATGTTCCTAGCAGCGAGATGTTCAGTTTCACTAGGAAGACTACACACTTAAATATTTGCACTGAATTTAATAGGACCTTATATATGATTTCTAATAGGGGTAGTAGTCGACTAGTACAATAATGGGACGCAGTGTTACCTGTGGGTAGGGCGGCGGCGGTGGCTGCGGCTGTCGCAGCGTGCCGGGGTAGGGCGGCGGCGGCGGCGCGCGCGTCACGCCCACTCCCACGCCTGCTTGCACGGCTGTCACATAATTCAAAAAACCGTTTAATTTTTGAAAACACGCGAGTAAAACAACAAAAAAGTTTCGAATTGCGGTGTCATATAAAATAATGTTTCAATGGAAGTACTCATCACATCTAGAAGTAATAAAACACATGCTCGAGCCAATATTACTCGGTTAAATAAAAGGGGTCAGTACTTTCATAATGTCACCTGCATTGTTCAGTTAATTTATATTTGATCGTATAACTGATCTGTCAAATTTGACACGATCAGTAAGGTGCCTTGTGATGCCGACTTGGAATGGCATCACCCCATTTCTTTCCTGCAGGTGTCGTTATATGCGACAAAGGGACTCCGAGGGTTTCATGTGTGCTACATCAGGCAGCAGGCTGACAACCTGTCACTGTAGTGATCACGAATTTGCTGAAACGGCCCTAAAATTTTTGTCAGATGTGGCGAACCGTATTTTTACGGCAGTTCACGCTCTGCCTACCCCGCAAGGGACAAATGCATGACATATGTTTGTATGTGTGTGTAAGTAAAGAAGTGTGTAAACTATATTTTTTATCCAGATAGACTACACTGAAATTAGGTGGGTTGCCGCGTTATTGCATTTAAAAAAAAAAAAAAGTGTTGTACCCAAAGGATCAAGTTATATGATTCAAATAGTGTGATTGAATCTTTTTGAAAATAAATTTAGTTAATTTCAATTTTCATTAATAAATTGGCCTAAAATACTACTTTGTTTGTAACAAACTAACTTCACATTTATTTCCTGTCTGATGACCGACAACAATATGTTTTTGTTGTTATCGTCAGTTAATGGATCTTCTGTTACTATAGGCAGACCGCTTTAAAGTAACAAAATATCTATTCAAGGAAAAACGGGGGACAACATTTACTAGGCGCGGCCTGCATGAACCATTCGTACACAGACAGGCAAAAACACGTGTGTGTGTTGTAGGGCTATCGGAATTTAGTAAAATCCGCGACAACACTATACAATACACCTATAAGCGCCTCCGTCCCGCAAATTACACAACATTCAAGACAACATTGCATCGCACTAAACATGCCTTGCCAAAGGTACCGTTTCGTCACAGTATAATTAATAGTACTATACCATTTACGCGTTATCATGGCAATAGCGTACATTGACACGACCGGTCCCAAAAACAACATTTTTAGGCGATAATTATCGCTCTCCATACAAACTATCGCTAGAATTCACATCGCTAAAGTATCATAATTTTGGGTATTCCCCCGGCACAACCCGGCGTCATTCCACAACCATGTATATCCAAAATTTTCAAAAATGAGTGTACTTGTAGCCAATTCGAAAAGTTGTTTTTTTAACTACTTATTACTTTTATATGTCGATAATTTTCGCTAACTTTTGAAATGAGTTCAATTCTATAACATACGTTTTAAAATATTGCCCAAAATGTATTCTCTATTATAGGTATAATACCGTAAAATAAAAATGATTCTGCGTTGCAATTATAATTTGAGCAAATAAGAAACCAAAAAGCTTTACAAAATACATTTTTACCATAAATAAATATAAAACTAAATTAAGTATTAGACCGGGTCTATCGCGATAGTATTTAGGTAAATATTAGTAATTTACCTGTGTCCCGACGTTTCAACACAGTTTCGTGTATTGTGGTCGCGGGTTGACTGATATTTAATTACTAATATTTACCTAAATACTATCGCGATAGACCCGGTCTAATACTCAAAATGAGTGACAAAAATCGCGAGTGCTTAAAAAGTTATAAAACAAAATTGTTGACACTAAAACAAAAATTTTTGAGTTACGTTGTTTTGTAATGAGCCCCTAGCTGGCCAGAGGTGCGGTCCCGCAGGCTCAATTTTGTTTTCATTTTGATCGATCGTCGTGAAGTGCGCTTGCGTTCGTTCGTGTTTGGAAGTCTTTCTTGCTGTTTCTCGGTGTTTTGGTTATTGTTTGTTTGTTACGTTTATTTTTGTTACATTACTTGTTAGCCAGTCACGTTTTGTTATTGTAGCGCGGCTCAAATTATACCCATGCATTTGCGTACTACCCAGATGTGTGTGAATAAACCTTTAGGCTTGGAAAAATTAATTTTCTCAAATTAAATTTTTTGGATTTTTTGGTTTTTTCCTTTTTTATTTGTTTCACATTTTTAAATTTTTTACTATTTGGTCACTTAGAATCAAATAATAAATAATAAAAGACTAAACAAATAAAATACAGCGTTTTCTAATTTCAACCCACAAGGGGTAAACAGGGACTTGAAGTTTGTATGAAAATTCGCGTTTTGTATGAAAATACAGTTCATACATCAGAATAACACACACATCATTGGCTACTTTTAACCACGAGAAAATAATTAATTTTCATGGCAATTTAAAGCAGACGAAAACTAGTAGAATTACTTACAATAATGATCTAAAATATGGTCACAAATAAAAATGTTTCTGATCCCTGCAGCGACCTTGCCCTAAGCTCATGTACTCTAGCGATATTCATGTCGCTAACTTTTTCAAGGAAATACGATGTATCGCTATCGCAAATGAGAGTACAGTGGTAGTTAAGGTCAATGCACGCTATCGCCATGATACAAAAAAAACAGTATAGCGTACAGAATGGTCACTCCCTGCCTCCCCCTACAAGTGCCGCCCACACGCGCTCGGAGGACGCTCAGACACCGGCTAGCAAGGACGCGACGACGAAGGTCATTTCATACTGCCGCACATTGCATTCCCGATTCGCGAACGCAAAATGGCGGTAACCCTGACATGTTGTCTCACACACACAAGCATGGTCCGCGTTCACCTACGCGAGCTTAGACTGTGTGCGTAGCAACGCGTTTGATTCATACATTTGAGCGCCAGTGTCCGAGGTGTGGTTTCGTACCGCTTGGCCTGGCAGGTGATAGTGGGGCAGGGTAAATGCCAGAGAGGGGTAGCGAGTGTCGCTTTTTAGCGGTTAGTATTCTTGGCTACAAGCTACAACCAAGGTCACTACAAATGGAATCCACTGAAAATGATTATTTGAACGCTATTGAGAACATAAGTAGTAACAGTTGAATTTATTCAACCTAACATTTTAAATTACAATACTATTCATTTTTGATTTCATTATACTGAACGAAAAGTTGTAAAGTAATGTATATATACTCTTTTATGTGACCGAGAGTCAAATATTTATTTACAAAAATAACTCCATCGAGGAATCATCTCACAACAGTTCAATGAATAAAATATATGAGTCAAACCACAACACTAGACTTGTGCTGGCAACATTAAAAAAAGCTGTTCTTAGCTGTCAGTTTAGTCTATCTGAATATTTTTTTTAGTTTAGTAGTGTGCACATAGCAGTGACCTGAGTGCGGCAGATGTGCGAGCGCGACGGAGCGATCCTGTCGCACCACTCCCACGGCGCCGTCCGCGCCCACGAGCCGCGTGCCGGGCGCGATGGCTCGCCCGGCCGCCAGCGCGGCGTTCACTTGAGCGGTCATCGCGTTCACTATGCTCTGAGTGTTCACTGTCGTAGCACCACCCTAACAAACAAAAAGGAATTATTGATACACTCAGCTTCTGCATCCTCATCATTATATTTTTTTATATATGCTATCTTACCTGATGGTAATTGACGACGAGACATTATCTAGGCGAGCATGTACCGCTTGCCTAGATAATGCCTATTCACACTTGCCTTGAAAAGGCATAAGTAATAGTGTCATATCATCAATCAGCCCTCATCACATCAATATGCTTCTTTTCTATTGAACCAATCATCAAGCTCCTGTGCCAATCTTATCAATTGAGATCTTGTAGACCTGAAGCTGTTATCGAAATACCGGCCGTACAGTCTGCCCACTGACCGTTTTGTTACCCTTAGTCACCTAACTTAACCTATCATTCGTCAAGCTATCTTGCAAAGTGTCCTCTTGCCCACCTCCACCTCTTGTAATCTACATCTTCAATCTTCGTTCTACGCCGAATTGTACAAATAAACATATAGAATTGACCCGATGGCGTAGCAGTTAGTATCCGCGTCTGCTACGCCGACGGTCGTAGGTTCGATTTCCACTAGACACAAATATTTTTGAAGTAAATTTTCAAGTATTTGTGTTTAATCTAGGTTTTGTATTACGATAATAAAGTATATAGGTATTAATATCAGCTATCTAGTTTCCAGAGTACAAGCTTTGCTTGGTTTAGGCTAGATGGCGCTGTGTGAATTGTCCAGGATTATGATGTAAGCGGAAGTATTGGTTACCTGTGCGAAGTGCATGTGCTGCGACTGGAACTGCAGCTGCGCGCGCGGCACCTGCCCCAGCACCTGCTGCCCGCCAGCTGCGAACTGCGCGCGCTGCCCCATGCCCGCCTGCAACCATACACATACAACGATGACGTGGATATTTGCTGCCATGTGATTTCAACTTCAATTGCATCACCATATTTCTTTCCTGTGGGTGTCGAAAGAGGCGACTAAGGTACTCGAGGGTTTCGTGTGTATCCAAATTTTAGGCTACAGGCTGACAACCTGTCACTATAGCGATACACAATTTTTTTATTGACTCTCAAATGTTTGTCAAACGTGGCATGTATGTTCCTTTTACGCTCTGCCTACCCCGCTAGGGATATAGGCGATATATGGATGTATTTACAAAAAACATAAGAAGTGTGCATTTTAATAAGCGAAGCATCATCGTATATAATGCATTCCTACTGTAATCAGGACTAAACATTGTATTAGTTACAATAACGAGACGAGTATCAAGAGGTTGAAAATTTGTAGGTGTTAGGTCGAAGCGCCGGTAGCTCAGTTGGCACGGCGGTGGGACGGCACTACACAGCTACCGGGTACAAGCCTCGGCCAACGCTTATTAATTTATTGTTTTAATTTCTTATTAACATTTATGAAAATAATATAGCACAGTGAGTGCAAAATAAACCATAGTTCATACAACGATGGTGTAAATAATGTTTTAGTTATCAGTGGGTCCGACGGTAAAGCAGTATGGTCGTTATAATCTTTGCCTGTTTCATGCACGACGAAATGGAAAATAATAAAAATTTCACGTCACCTAATCAGCCTTAATTGGTTGGAATAAAGAAACGGCTCCGGCCGGCTCATGTGTCAGCGCGAGCCATTTTAGAACCAGCCTAATATCGACTGTATTTCAAACAAAGTAAAGTTAGTTGTCTATTTGATGCTGAACATGACTTTTTTGCAGTACACCTGTTGGGGCTGCAGCAACCTCTCCTGCCGCTGGAACACCTTCTGGAAGGTGGATCTGGGCCTCGATTTTCTTATACTTTGCCATTGAAATACCATCGAAAGTCAACTGTCATTCTATTGCCAATGTGCGTTGCGCAATTCCGTCTCCTGCTGCACTTGGTCTCCCTCCAGGGTTGCTGCAGACCTGATGGTTCTGTTACTGACCTGTTGCGGCTGCAGCACCCTCTGCTGCTGCTGGAACACCTGCTGGAAGGCGGGCCTGGTCTGCACGGCGCGCCATTCCGTCTCCTGCTGCACTTGGCCTCCCTCCATGGTTGCTGCAGACCTGATTGTTCTGTTACTGACCTGTTGCGGCTGCAGCACCCTCTGCTGCTGCTGGAACACCTGCTGGAAGGCGGGCCTGGTCTGCACGGCGCGCCATTCCGTCTCCTGCTGCACTTGGCCTCCCTCCATGGTTGCTGCAGACCTGATTGTTCTGTTACTGACCTGTTGCGGCTGCAGCACCCTCTGCTGCTGCTGGAACACCTGCTGGAAGGCGGGCCTGGTCTGCACGGCGCGCCATTCCGTCTCCTGCTGCACTTGGCCTCCCTCCATGGTTGCTGCAGACCTGATTGTTCTGTTACTGACCTGTTGCGGCTGCAGCACCCTCTGCTGCTGCTGGAACACCTGCTGGAAGGCGGGCCTGGTCTGCACGGCGCGCCATTCCGTCTCCTGCTGCACTTGGCCTCCCTCCATGGTTGCTGCAGACCTGATTGTTCTGTTACTGACCTGTTGCGGCTGCAGCACCCTCTGCTGCTGCTGGAACACCTGCTGGAAGGCGGGCCTGGTCTGCACGGCGCGCCATTCCGTTTCCTGCTTTATTTCGTCTCCTTCCAGTTTCACTTCTGACTTGATCGCTTGCATCGCGTTCTAGGATAAAACGAAGAATCATTTGACATACAATAAACTACAAAGTACTTGCTGCAGATTAGGCGTTTAGGCCCCTATTTACGCCGTCGCAAATTCAGTTAACATCGAGGGCCTTACCACAAAGAAGTTATCCAAGTGTTGAACGTGAGTTTGAAATAAAACTTTTTGTGGTAAGGCCCCAAGCTTGTTGTTTTTGATCAATGCGTAAAGAGGAATATAAATTTAAAAAGCTTTAATGACAAACATTCTATACATAATTTGGTTGACCCTCCCAGTAAGTATTTAAAACTTGTGTTGGGAATGACTCCTCTCCCCTACGGTTATATAAAGTCAAGACATCAAAATAAACGTTATCTAGACGTGCGTAAGCAAAGCACGTAGATAAGAAGTAGAAAAAAAAAACTTCGTTAAATCCGAACCTAGATAATATCAGATTGAAATTAGGATAACATGTCTATGAAAATGCACAGGTAAGAAAAGATGGCACCTGTGCTGTATATATGCAAAGGCCTTACATGATGGCCCTAATATGGTTTATCATTAGATTCCTCACCTGTATGGCCATCTGCTGGCTCTGCGTGATGATCCTCTGCTGCGTAATGACTCCCGATGTCTCGTACATCTGCGCGGGGGCATCCTGTTTCGCCTCCTTCGAGTCTTTGTCGTCTAGTTCCGACTTCACCTCGGATTTCGTGGCTTCGATATTCTTCACGGCTTTCTGGAGGTCGCTGTCCATTTTGTTGTCTGGCTTTTGTTCAGGCTCATCTCTACAAATTGGGAAAAAATAAACAGTTACACGTGAAATACCCGGGGCATCTATTATAATTATAAATAAAACGTGCAAAGTTTAGGATACAGACAGCAAAGACAGCCGCGAAAGATATTTATTAACTACGACCTATGCGAAATATCACCACAATCGTATTTTTTGAATTCTAAACGCTGGCAGAGATGTATCAGCGGATTAACGATTGCCATTGGTTAAAATATAAATTGGTAATCCGATGACATCATCAAGTCGAAAGGATCTCTATGGATGCGATAAGCACAGGACTGTGAGGATTGGAGCAATAAAGAGATGGTAAAGGTTTAAAAAAAAACTCACGGCGGCTCCCGCTTAGCGTGTCTCTCCGGCTCCTCAGCCAGCTCGAGCCCGTCGAGGATGTGCTCTGCATCATTGAGGGTCGTGAGCTCTGGATCAGCGTACTCCAGGATGTTGAACTGTTCCCCTATTTCCGCTGTCAGTGACTCGAGTAGTTCCTCGTCATCCTCGCCGCCCAGGCCGGTTAGGATGTCGCCGACCTAATCAAGAAATAGTTTTGAGATGAGTATGAACAGCGAAGTATGAATAGCGAAGGATAGTGTTTAATCATACACATACATACTCTTAAACTAATTACTATAAGTAATTACTCTGGTTTATTAATGTACCAATGTAGATAGTTTTAGTTTTTAGGTTAAGGAGTGTGCAGCACTCGGACAAATCAAATTATGATTTAGGAGTGCCAAGAAAATAAATTGTAAACTTTTTTATAACAAATAAATAAATACAAATACAAACGGCCGCAAAAAGTCTGACAAACATTTGAGGGTTATTCGGAAAATTGGGTATCACCATAGTGGCAGGTTGTCAGCCCGTTGCCTAGTATTGCAATACACAACCTCGAGTCCCTTAGTCGCCTCTTACAACTCCCACGGAAATGAAATGGGGTGATGCTATTCTAATGTTCAATCACCGACCATAAACCCCTGATAGACGCCTGATGTGTCGACTAGCCGCGGTGCGCGGGTCGGGAGCGGGGAACTGCGTGCTTGCTGATTGGTCAGTGGTGGCATCTCATGACAACTAACTAATCAATGTGCGCGCTTTTACATCAGACTTATAGGTCTGATGTGTTGCCAGAAAGATTTCACCCTCAGTGTGCCATCTATCAAGGGTTTGTGGTCGTTGTGTTCAATGGAATGGCTTCGATTTTGAAAGAAAACTGGCTTAGCTGTTCCTATCGTTTCTTAAATAAGCAAAAGGAAAGAGACAAGAACATCCCTGTCTTATTCCTGCATATGACGTTTGATTGATTCGTCAATTTTATTACATACATACGTACATATAATCTCGCCATAGGGGTAGGCAGACACTACATCTTTCCACTTGCTACCATTCTGACACACCTCTTTTGCTTCTTCAACATGCATCAATCTTTTCATACATGCTCGTCGGTCAATTTTATTTTACTCTCAATTCCTTAAAGTTAGCTAATGAAATTTGATCGAGATCAGTGCATAAGTTGTGTTTGTTTGCCGTACTCACCTCGCCAATATTCCCGGCGTCCTGCTCGAGTTTGTCCATGTCTCCCATGTCCATTTCGTCAGTTCCTTGATCCGACTCTTGTTTACTTTCCCCTGCAGCTACAATACAAACAATAATGTTATTTAAAACCCAGTACAATATAATACTTACACACTGAAAATAATTATTTAACATGTAGGTTTTAAGTTATTAATAATGTGCTACAGAAACAAGAATAACCCTGTTGAACACAATATCGTACTTAAATTTACCAATATAATGTACTCCACACTAAAAACAAGTTGAAGATGTCTTAAATCAACTTGAAGAACGATTGTGGAGATATAATCAAAATTAATTTAGACACTGTTTGCTGCAAGAACGAATCCTTACCATTTTGCTGGGTAACATTTGGTTTCTGCTCGCCAGCGTGTGCTTGGTTGCCAAGATTAAGCTGGGTTGGGTTGCCATCCCCCGTGAGCAGGCGTTGTTGCATCAACATCACTAATAAAACAAGCAAGAATTTTACATGTTTAAAAAGTCTCAATAACTTTTTCAGTATGGAATAAGAAAAAGCTCGTTGTTTATAAAGCCGAAACACAAAACCGCGTTGCTTTTTTGTATCAAAATAATGCTGTTGCGGTGCAATGGCAAAGAAATACTCGAGCTATTCAACGATTGTCACAGTAAGTGATTGGGTCATGTCTCGTGAACTCACTCTGCTGATGCTGCGCGGGCTGCAGCGGCAGACGCGGCCGCATGCCGACGGGCAGCGGCTGTCGGAACGGCTGCCCCTCCATATTAACGCCTTGCACGCCACCCTCATCCGATTGGGATTCTGAATTAAATGCATTACAAACATATTGATAAATGTAGTGTATATTCATAGAATTTCCTCAGTTTATTCCCTTGCTTCCTTACTTCCCTCATAATTATGAAGAATTCGCTAAATTGGTCCAGGCGTAATTGAGAAACATAAATAAAGGTCCGGAGTTCCCTCCAACATTTGGACGAAAGATATAGAACTTTTTGGGTTTCTATAAAGTTCCGATAAAGAATCGTTAGTGTAATCGCATAAGACGACCGACATTTCCTGTGAACTGAATGAGGGGACGATAGTTTGTCACGTTTCACAACAAAATTCGACAGAAAGTTAGTGCGACTCTGACGTCGGTCTTTTAAAAACGACAGGTGTAAGCACTCACGCTGCCACATCTTGTCGGGGTGCCGCTGCAGCAAGTCCCTCAGCTGGCGGTTGATGTCCTCGTTGTTGGCGTAGTGCAGCGGGAACCTCTGCGCGGGGAAGGCGGAGCGCGGCGCCTCCGTGAGGGGGGCGAGGGGCGCGGGGGGCGCGTCCCCCTCCGGCGCGCGCAGCCGCTGCATCGCTGCTTGCGTGTCAGGAACAGCACGGTAATGTTAGTATGCGGAGTTTTACTAGCATTTAGAATTACGACTTACATAAACAAACATTTGAAATTGAAAATTCTACCGTAGCTAGGGTTTTAATCTTGGATCATCGAAATGGCGTTTCATCGCTCTGCCAACTGAGTTACTGCGGTTATCTATTGTAAGAAACCTTAAAAAGACAACGACCTGGTGGCACTTGGATCCTATGACTCGTGAGAGATGCATTACCAAGTGGCAACTAATGATTTTGTAAGCTGATTCGTTACTCGAGTCAAGAGTTAGCGAAGTTTTAAATAAACTTTGTGTATTAGAACAGATACTATCTTCTGGCACGATCTACAGGGTTATTTTTTATTCACCCCGGAAATTTTACAGGGCGATTCTACTCATGATTCTGAACAACTTTTATTATGGGGTCACCTGCGAAATCGCAAAAAAAAAACCAGCTGTTCCATACTTTTTGTTCGAGTAGGTATGAACTTTTCTATGGAACAGCTGTTATTTTTTTCGCGATTTCGCAGGTAAACCCATAATAAAAGTTGTTCAAAATCATGAGTAGAATCAGCCTGTAAAATTCCCGGGGTGAATAAAAAATAACCCTGTATATCGAATTAGCAAAGGAAATCAGCTTCATGTCATAGTTAAGATATAAAAGTTGGAGCCAATCACAAATATTTCAAGAACTAAGATACCTTGCATCCTCTGGTCGTGTATGATCTGCTGCTGCTGCTGCGTCTGCTGCTGCCGGAGCTGCTGCAGCTGCTTCCACTGCCGCTCTTGTTCAGCCTCGCGCGCGCTGCGCTGCTGCCCGCACGCGCGCTCCTGCTCCTGCGGTTGACGCTCAAGTAAGTGCGTGTTTCGAGGTAGATATTGATAGCTATTTGGATCTTTGATGAGGCAAACGTAAAAGAAGTTACATGAGCTCTCAATATTGTGCGCGACGAATGAGGGTTAGTAGTTTTTGAGCAGGAGAGATCTAATTTATTTGTAATTGCGTGGTGTCCGTAGAAACTACAAACAACTTAAAAAAGTGAAATTCTATCGGGAAAGTCGGACATTATGATTATTTGTATTTGGTAATACCTCTTTAAATCGCATATTTGTTTTTTTGCGATTCGGTAAGCCTTTTTTTAACAATTACTTTTGCTAATGATCCAAATAACTATCAATTTTGTCTAATTAGGCATGCTCAACTGGTCTACGCAGGCAAGTTCAATTTTTATTTTTATATTGTCTACAACTGCACTCTATTATCATGAACAACCTATATTTTATTATTTTCTACTAATCTTGGTGTTATTTCTGTAATAAGTTTCATTTATGTAATTTGCCATGAAACATGCGAACTATTTTTGCTTTCAAAGTATTTACATCTGTGTTGAGTTGATTGTGCGAATTAGACTATTCAATCAGTTAACTTCTTGATCGCCATGCTTAGTTGCTACAAATTAAGTATACCTTAAATTCCAAATTTTAATTACAATATTTAATTAGAACTGTAAGTAGTTATTGAATATTCCTTTCCTTACTTGTAACTGAAATACAAGAATATCAACAAAATATTTTAACAATAAGAAAACATTTTTGTTTATAAAACGGCTGTTTCATAATATCCCAAAACGTATTATGAAGCACCCTTTTATACACTGACATAAAGCTTTATACAAGAGCTTAACAACGCAAATTAAACTACGAACGAATGTTAGAATGTTAGCACAACAAATCCAGCCCGCGACCATGTTAAAGCCAACACTACCAATGCCAAGCTAAAATAAAGAAAATCAACATTACGGAACAGGAGACGGGTCCAGAAGGCGGTTTTATAAAAAGTAGATATTGCGCAATTTTCAAAGAAGCTAAATGAAAAATAATGAAAATAACCACACAGCTTTCAATGCGGACAGCCAAAACAGTTGTTGGGTGATGTAATTTAGACCGAGTTTACTCTAGAGGAGGTGCAAAGGACCGCGAGGTGCAATCGCGCGATCACCCAACAAGATAACGAAACGAAGCTCGCATACACAACTTCTTGGTAAATGTGTAGATAATCTGTATTTTATTTTTATACGTGTAAAGTTTCTAGAAAAATTGACAAATGTGGTAAATTATCGACAATGTATGTGTAGTTTTTCTGTCTGTATGTATTTTGGATTCATTTCCCGAAACCACAATTTACAATTATGCATCTAGAAATCCAGAAACAAACTATCAGCCTTATTCTTATCTTTATTATTCTAAAATTAAAAATGACTTCGAATGTTCTGTTCATCGTATTACTTCAGGTGTTGCAAATTGTAGCTTATAGAAGCGATTCCATCGTGTATCGGAAGTTGCGTATGCTCGCTGCAGCGCGTCGCGCGGTACCGTGGTGGGCGGTTGCGGCGGTGTGGGCGGCCGCGCCTGGGGCGCTTGAGGCGCTTGGGGCGCTTGCGGCGCTTGCGGCGGGGCGCTGTTGGCGGGCTGCAGGCGCGGCAGAGTGCGCATGATCTCTGAGGGGGTGAGCACGCGGATGTGCGCGTCCGCCTCCAGGAGCCCGCCGGCCGTCACCGTGACGTTGGGCGCGCGCACCGGCCCGGCTGTGGTCGCGCTGCTGGCTGGCGCGGGGGCGGGGGCGGGCGCGGGGGCGGGGCTGGGCGCGGGGGGCGTCACGCTGCTCGCGGCCGCACTCGGCGCGCTGCCGCTGTCCGCGTCGCCGCCCGAGCTCTGTCGCCCAACCAATGCTTACACCGTGTCACACTCCGCACTAGGCGTGGCCGGCTACTTGGGTGTTCTATACCATATGGCGATGTTACGTCTACCTTTTTTTTTGACGAATTTGCTTTTGCAGATCTAGCCACAAGATACTACAACTTTCTAAATTGTGTTATCGTTGGACGATTGGATCGAGTAGGTTAACTATATGAGCTCCAAAAGCGACTAAACAAACAATAGATACAGGGGTTCCAGTAGCCGGCCAATAGTATACATAATGGGAGTAGCGTGTGTGAAGTAGCTTGCAGTCTGCGCTCGCGCGTGTGGAAGCGAGGGTGACCAAGCCTCACGTCAAGCTCAGTGCTTCGGAAAACTGGGTGTTATTTCACTGAGCCTACATCATCTCTAGTCTCACTCAATAAAGTGTACAAGGTGTCTAAAAGTTTGGATAATACTTCACATAGGCACATCCATTTGAGATAATGTTCTCGCGGACTCCAGATATACATCTAATATTTTCATTTACTTTTTAGGTTCTTACTAAATGGTCAATTATTGTTATTATTGAATCCGATTTTGGAGTCAACTTTAACACAACAACATCACTGTAATAGCGAATGCATTACTCAAAATATTATCCATACTTTTTCCGTTAGAAATTTAAAATAGGAGGGCCTCAAATTTTGCTACACTTACAATTTCTAACCCTCAATAAAGGTCAATAGAAAAGAACAAATTGTCTGAAAGTAAACCAGTATGCGATGAGATCCCATAAATCGATGGTGTTTCTCTATGAAGAGTGTGAGGCACACATGGACACTATGTAAGTGAGTTTGGTTAGCACACACCACACAGCGGGCCCAGGGTTCTCGAGATACACTTGACAAGAGTAAATGTTGTCGCACATACACCGTAAAGTAAACGTACCGCCTCAGTTTTCACACAAACCATAGAATCCAGCCGTTCCGTATTCATATGTGTAATTTATATGAAAATTCGAGGCGATTCCTTTACATTAAGGTTAATGTGCGTCAACCGTAATGCGACTGCTAAAACTACGTGATATATCGTAGGACTTGTCAAGATAAAATTCGGAGTTTGATAAATGCCAGTCAATTACGTAGTTATTTTTGTATAGTATCAAAAAGACGTTAAATTTATTTTTAATAATTAGAACACGGTATGGCGCCAGTTATGCACCAGAATTAAAAATTCTAATAGTGATTTTTTAATCACTATTCAGACACTACAATAACAAAAACTGTATCAGTGGGAAAACGATCGACAGGATGTATGTAATAAAATCCACTCTATGTTTAGCCTATGATTTTATGCGGTATTAAAATAGTTACATAAAGTGCCGGCATATACACAGCGCGCCAATTACAAAGTGCAATGAGTCAAAATTTGATTAAACGTGATAACGCCAAAGCACTTATCAAACTTCGATGAACCCTACAGCTCGAGAACCCAGCTCCCTCGTTCCCGGACGTACCTGCTGCGCTTTCTTCATCCTGATAGCACTCCTGTTGTCCCTAGCCCTTTGTAAGTACGGTGCCTTCTGTTCGGCGGGCAGCGCGCGCCATTTCTTGAGGATTTGCTTGCAGCGGTCCACCCAGTTGGGGAATTCAGTCTTCCATTCAGGATGGTTGGTGTTCGCGTACAGAACTGCCGAGATGGTCGCCGCTGAGCCTAAGCCTGGGGGAGGGGTAGAGTTTTGTTAGGTATATGACACAGATAGATAGTCGAGTAAGTTGAAGTGATATGACAAGTGACGACAGTGAAGTTTGTGACAGATATATGACAAAGTAGGGAAGTGACGAAAATCGACTGTATCAGATAAATGTCAAAATTTAAAGGTAAGTGTGTGATAGAGATGTGAAATAAGAATATGAAGTTTGAGAAAAGGATGTAGTACAGTGTTAGGGCACAAAGTACTTATGTGAAGTGTCTGACAGAGATTGTACAAATTAAGAAAGTTATGAGAAAGTTATGTTTGCGACAAAGAGAAGACAAAACAATAAAGTGAAGTTAACATGGCGTATGGCCACCACTGCATCAGATCCTACATGTCTATTTTGAGGTTTTTCAGCAATTCTTCGGCTAAGTGGAGATATTAAAATATATAAAGCAGGAGCAGAGCGTGTCACTCACTCTCGTCTGCTCGCATCTTGTCAGCGCTGCGCTGGTTGTAGGAGGGCGGCGGCGCGCTGGGCTGGTCGCCCCACGCGCTGCTGCCGATGCCACATTCTCCAAACAGTGGGCTGAGTGCGCTGTTGCTGCTGCAAATTTAAATACACATTTGTGCTACCAATACGTGCAGTCAATCGCACAGTTATTGATGAACAATATCCAATTGACGACTACATTTAAACGCGCCTTGTTCCCGAAGTATTTAGGCTTTTTATTTTTTATTAATTCAAATGATGACTTTCATTTTCGCTACATGTGAAGCACACTTATCATAGTTAGGTAGGATAAATTGTTTCCAGAATTTTTTAAGTCGTAGTAAAAGCTTTATCTGGTTGACCGAACAATGCTCTTGTTAAAAAGGTAAAATATGTTTTTTACAAATGTTACCTAGCCAGTACGATATATCATCCTCAAAACACTTTACTTATGCTAATCGTTGGAACCGTTTCCGAGTTAATAGATACAAATCGTAGACGCAAATTGTAATTGAAGGGACACTAACTTGTTGCCGAACTCGGAATGGTAGGGCGAGTTGTAGTCGACGGGCGGCATCTGCGGGCTCTGCAGTGGCGCCCTCTGCGGAGTGTAGCCTCCCGTGCTGCCGCCGCCGGCCAGCGAGTTGGCGTACGATACCGACGACTCTTGAGATTCCTGCGGCCAAATCGTACAAATCACACAAATAAGTCAGTCACGGAAAACAAGGAAAATGAACAACTGTTTCGAAGGTGATAACAGTATCAGCGAAAGACACGGGGTCACAGAAATACGAAACCAGCTTCAGATTTTTATGTACAATACATTTTTTATATGTTTTCTAATTAAATCATTGCATACAATAAAATGGCAATCGCCGCCTATTATCGCACATGCAGTATTATCAAACTGCAAACACTGGAGACGGTTTGTCACTGAAATTGTGAAGCGCGCTGCTCAACGTGCTAAGAAGATTTTTTGTGATGTGCTTATTATATACTAACAAAAATTTTATTAACTTAAATACATAAAAAAAATATCACACAGGTACACCTCGAACACTGGCGCTCATATCTATGAATCAAACGCGTTGCTACGCACACAGTCTAAGCTCGCGCGTAGGCGAACGCGGACCATGCGTGTGTGTGTGAGACAACATGTCAGGGTTGCCGCCATTTTGCGTTCGCTAATCGGAAATGCAATGTGCGGCAGTATAAAATGACCTTCGTCGTCTGAGCGTCCTCCGAGCGCGGGTGGGCGGCGCTTGTATGGGGAGGCAGGGAGTGACCATACTGTACGCTAGTACTATTAATTATACTGTGACACAGGTGAGTTGAGCTTGATTTCCATAAAGATATCTCTTGCTCGATTGTCTCATTTGCTATAAATATCGCTGTCGACCTTAACATTAAGCAGCAGCAGCAGTTTCTTTGCAACAGAAGCATAAAGAGTGTTTGTTGTTGTTGCTTGCTCACCTGCGAGTCATCAGTGAGCACTCCCTTGAAGATCTCATCCACGTCGTTGCTGTCCATGTCGGGCAGCGAGTCGCGCACCATCGCGTCCAGGTTCACGCCCAGGAGAGACAGCTCGTCTTTAGGGGATATCGTCGACGCCTGCGACCCTCCGTTATCTATGAACAAACATTCATTGGTATCAGAATGCTCGTTGCCGCGTGATGCCGGCTTAGAATAGGATCACCTTATTTCTTTCCCGTGGGAGTCGTATGAAGCGACTAAGGAACTCGCGGGTGTGTATTGGAATTTCAGGCGATGAGCTGACAACCTGTCACTGTGGCGATACAGTTTTCCGTATGACCCTCAAATATATGTCAGACGTGGCGTAAATGTCCGTTTTTTGCGGCCGTTTATGCTCTGCCTACCCCGCAAAGGATAATAGCCGTGATATGTGTGTGTTTGTTTGTTTTGTGAGAATGCTTGTGCCCCCCATTTCTGCCCGTGGGCAGTGGCAATCCAGAGAATAGGCAGCAGCGTTCCCTGTCAATACAACAACTTGCACTGCGCTCGCTAATCCTCCTACCAAGCGTGGTGAGTATTACAAATACCTCCCAATTGGGAGAGGCCCATGTCCAGCAGTAGACTGTTGTAGCTGTTAAGTTGATGAATGCTCGTGTCAAACTATTAGCTAGCACTATAAACATACACTCGCATTCTAGTGCCCCAAATTGTATTAGATTGAATACAATTACAAATTAATTTAGTATAGGTATCTTGTAATTATACTTGTAATTTTTGTTAATCAGTAACAAGCATCAAGAAAGCAAGAAAAAAATGCATTTTTTTAGTATTACTGAGTATTTTGTAATTTTCTTATTAAAATATTTGGGACTTACCTTACTAGAAAAAAGTTCGACATCCTACTAATATTATAAATGCGAAAGTTTGTATGTTTGTTTCTTTAATACTTCTTAACGCAAAAACTACTCTCTCTCTTTTCATGTGGGACACCGAGTCATCCAACGACCCGATGAACCCTGGTGTCAGAAACTACTGAACTGATTGTAATGAAATTTGGAACACATATAGAAGTTAACATGGATTAACACATAGGATAGTTTTTATCACCACTTATACGGGCAACGCCGCGGGTAACAGCTACTGATAAATAAAAAACATTAAAAAACGTTAAATTCGCATTTCACGGAAGTCTAACTTTTTTGTCTCGCTAACAAAAGGCAAAAACGTCATCTAAACATGCATGTGCCAGTCTCGAATTCCACCTTCACTTGTAGAGCGTGCAGAAAACTATGCCGCTCCCGTATCGGCTTATACAGCCATGAAAAGTCTTGCCTTAGACACTGATTAAATCGTCTGTCACAGACGTGTGAGGCCATGAACTTTTTTGTGGGAAGGCCGGAAGTAGTATCTTACCATTGTTGCCATTGTCCGGTTTGGCGTGTCCGTGGTGCGCGGGCGCGGGGGGCGGGACGGCGCCGTCGGCGGCGCGCGGCGGCTCGTCGGTGGCGGGGCCGAGGATCGCGTTCCGCAGCGCGGTCGAGTCCTCGGTGTGCTTCAGCTGACCCTCGTCAGACAGTTCCGTCTTCACTTTGCACGTCCCATCGAGGTTGTCGTCTTTTGAAATAAAAATATACGTGGTGTAAGGGACGGTGTACTGACCACTTCGCAGGCATGATGAGACCATGGATCTGAACAATTTTTATCATGGTGTCTATGTTGGGACACGAAAAGAACAAGTTTTCATAGAAATTCTGTCCAGCTGATCGGGAATTTTGTATTTATGACGTCAAAAGCTTTACAGCAAACAATGAAGTCTACCTTAGGTCTACAAGATATAGCGATCAAATAATGTCTGAAGAGGGCACCATTAACAGCGGAGTGCCACAGGGCTCTATTCTAAGCCCTGTCCTTTTCTCATTGTACACGGCAGATCTGCCGAAACTACTTGTTACTTGTAAACACCATCTGTATGCGGATGATACGCAAATATATCATTCATTTAATCCTGCGAATGTGGAGCTAGCTGTTAGGAATATTAATGCGGACCTAAAAAGAGTTTTTGATTGGGCTACGGGTAATTCCTTGATTCTCAATCCAACTAAATCTAAGTTTTTAGTGCTAGGTACAAAGCAACAAGTACAGAAGGTTATTGATGATCATGTAACTTTAACGGTGAATGACCAAAATATTCCCAGAGTAGAGGAGGCTAGAAATTTGGGTCTAATAATGGATAGTGATCTGAGATATACCGCTCACATAAATAAAAAAATTAGGAACGCTTTTTATAAACTAAAAACCTTATATGGTTTAAGAAAATATCTGCGAGTTGATATAAGAGAGTTATTGGTGGATTCGATTATTCTGTCTCCTCTTAACTTCTGTGATACCGTGTACGGTCCTAGACTAAGAGTAAAAACTGAGAAAGCTATACAAAGACTGCAGAACGCTTGTGCTCGTTTTTGCTATAACATCCCAAAACGAGCCCATGTAACACCATTTTTAAATGAAAAAGGTGTTCTTAATATGAAGTCAAGAAGAGAATTGCACTTTGCGTGTATGACTCACAGAGTAATTTGTAACAAAACTCCAGACTACCTGTTTACAAAATTAAAGTGGAAAGACCTTAATACGCGAAATAACGTAAGATCGAATGGGCAAAACTTGTTGAAGGTTCCCCGGTATAGAACTGCTGGTTTCAGAGGTAGCTTTGGGTACAAGGCTGCAAAGGTCTGGAATATAATACCACCTCCGTTAAGGAAAAAAATGACCACGACTACTTTTAAGAAGAGGATGAAACAAATTTTGTTATTGAACCAGAAGACCAGTATCCAGGGCTACTTTACGCCACGTTTCTAATCCACACCACAATATGTGTTGCACATACACAAAAACACACATACACACACTCACACATACACACACTCATACACAAAAAGTTATTTTCACCTGTTCTTTATTTCTTAAAATTATAATTTTAATTAATGTTTGTATTATTATACTAAACTAGTGTTTGTAATCAACTTCACCCTCGGAAAATATGTTAATTTTAAAAATGAGAAGGTCGGAGCTGAAAATCAGTGCAGACAGGTGGCCTTTGGTAACCTGTTCTGCAATAACTGAGCCTCCCACCTTTTGCTACATAATTATATTTTCATGCTCACGTTTTTTACTGTTCCGATGTTGTGATATTTTATGTACAATAAAGGCTCTTTATTATTATTATTATTATTTATTATTGATAATCTGTACCAAAAACGAGCTAGACTTGGTTTATTCAGAAGAAATTCTTATAGCATGGCAATACGTGTTTACAATTCTCTACCGTGCCACATCAAAAACGTTCAACTTCCTGATTTTAAAAGTTAAATTGATGACTGGCTTCTAGAAAAATGATACTACTCTCTCACTGAATATTTTAATGATTGTAACAAATAAATAATATTTGCATGCTGTTATCGGTAAGACATATGATACTAGTACTTATACATTTTATGACATCTAAACATGTGCTTTGTGTGTATGTTATTTACTTTGTTCTGGCATATATACATTTCTATTTAAAAAATGTTGTTTACAAACATAGCCTCTATAGATAAAACATGTTCAGTTTTATGGTCCGTTTTTTTTTAAATTAGTCTGTGTCCCACTTACACCCCGGTAAAAATTAAAACGTGATTAACATGTTTCTGTCCAACCTTTTTATCCCGTAATTTGGTAGAAACATGTTTTTGACAATTTCACAAAGAAATGGTTCTTGTAGATACAAGACAGCTGTTAAATAAAACAATTATGGTATAAAGGCATGGCTTGAGAGATATAGAAAAAATATTGCCTTTGTCTAAGAGCATAGACATTTTTTAATGATTACGACTGCGCAAAGCTAGATTGTGCATGGTATCCCACCTCTTTCCTCTTTAGGC
The DNA here is from genome assembly GCA_027580185.1 of Tuta absoluta. Classification (NCBI taxonomy): domain Eukaryota; kingdom Metazoa; phylum Arthropoda; class Insecta; order Lepidoptera; family Gelechiidae; genus Tuta; species Tuta absoluta. The sequence goes on from JAQAHW010000004.1 coordinate 7,975,691, forward strand.
TTGAGTGAGTGCAGTACATCGAGTTCCTCCTGGCTGAGGTGTATGAGCACGGCGGTGTCGGCGTCGCTGAAGCTGGTGAGCGCGGTGAGGATGTCCTCGCCCTCGCTGTCCGAGTTCTCCAGCTCCAGCCTGAAGTCGCGCAGCTCGCGGTACCCGTCGGGCGTCGCCGGACGCAGCGCGCTCGGACTCTCTGATGGGTTGCCTGCACATTGAGGGCGTGCCGTGAGAAAAATGGGTATAAACACCATATTTTGATATATAATACATACATACATACACATATCACGCCTATAATCCCTTGCGGGGTAGGCAGAGCGTAAACAACCGCAAAAAACGGCCATTTACACCACGTCTGACAAATGTTTGAGGGTTATTCGGAATATTGTGTATCGCTATAGTGACAGGTTGTCAGCCTATCGCCTAAAATTGCAATACACACCCTCGAGTCCCTTAGTCGCCTCTTACGACACCCACGGGAAAGATATGGGGTGATGCTATTCTAAGCCGGCATCACACGGTTAATGTATAATGATGTTTCATTATATTATCTAAACACGATTAAAGAAAGTTTCGACAAAGTTTCGTTGACAACTCGCTGGGACGTCAGTCAACCCGCGACCACAATACATGAAACTGTATTGAAACGTCGGGAACAGGTAAATTACTAATATTTACCTAAATACTATCGCGATAGACCCGGTCTATTACTTAAAATGAGTTTGAAGAATGAAAAAAGAAAGTTTGCTAGATAGATTTATTTTTCAAGGATTCTTTAAAAACAAATTGCGAAGTGTATAGCAATGTTATGAACATAACACATTATTTTTTGCGAAAGCGACAATACGTCTTGTACATTACTAGATTTTTGTCGTACAGTTTTTTGATTACATGTTTATTTGTAGAGAAATTTCCAAAAGAGTGAAAAATCGACCAAATACGGCGATTCCGCTCTATTCTCACACACAGAATTTGTCATTAGTGGAAAAGGGACGTTTAAAAGTTCGAGGCAGGCCCTTAATGACAATAATTAGTAGTTGTGTAATACCAATCACATGAATCCGAAACCGATTTTTTAAATTTATACTTTAACTTTGAAATATAGATTTCAACTTGTTCGGTTAGTCTTTAGATCAAGTCGAGATGTCGGAGCTCATTCAGAAGCCTAAAAATTGCCACCAATATTTGAAAACTTGCAAAATTTTCAAGAACGGGCAGGATTTGGACCTGCAATTTTCGCCATTACTAGTGCATCGACTCTTCCATCTGGGCTACCGCGGCTCGTTTCTTGCCCGCCAATTTTGCATGTGTATTTTAATGCCAGTAACGCGTGAAAAATTTGAAAATTTTACAAGTTTTCAATAATTGTATACCTAACACGGGAAATGTTTTAAAATTTGGTATTCAATTGCCAAACACGGGCCGCTGAGATCCATCCAACAGTTGTAAGTAAAATGTAACGATTGACACCTGGATTAGACTCACCTGTGGCCGAGGCTGGCTTGGCGGGTTCCAGCAGGTCCTTGCCGAAGAAGGCCTCCTGCATGTACGACGGGAACTGTTCCATTAACTTGGAGCGCGGCTTGCGGCGCGGCTTGCGCTTGTTGCCGGGGGATTCTGCGAGATAAACACAACACTTGGCATACGAAATAAACTAACTCAACTAAGTTATTTACAGAAATAATTAACCTAAACCTAAACCATGAAGAGGTACTCCAGTGCGCCTCCATGAGACATGGTCCCCAACTGTTTGTTCATGTTTAGTAAAAAAATTCTCAACTCTTACCATTACCACTGAAACATTTAAACCTGAGACTGGCTTGCAGCAGCATAAATACTCCGTTGTGTTTAAAGCGCGCGCATTTGTATTTAGAGGCTTGAATTACGCTGACTATTGAGATAAGTTTGTCAATGTGAAACAAACTTGATCGATCCATGTACCTGGATGACCAAGCAAGCACTGTGCATCTAACATCCCCTTCATACAAATTCTCGTAAAAATCCACGGAGCCGTTTCCGATAGGTATAAGATTAGTTATTCAACATACGGACACACATACATACATACACACATCACGCCTATATCCCTTGCGGAGTAGGCAGAGCGCAAACGACCGCAAAACGGACATTTACGCCACGTCCGACAAACATTCGAGGGTCATTCGAAAAATCGTGTTAGCCACAGTAACAGGTTGTCAGCCCATCGCCCAAAATTGCAATACACACCCTCGAGTCCCTTAGTCGCCTCTTACGACTCCCATGGGTAAGAAATGGGGTGATGCTATTCTAAGCCGGCATCAAACGGCACTCCATAGATATATAACATATCGGTCACAATTTATAAAGTAGTCTGACCTCCAGACGCGGGCGTGTCGTCTTCCTCCTGAGCCTTGGCGTTCTGCCGCTGTCGCACGACGAACCCGCCGATGCCGAGCTTGTTGAGGTTCCTCTGCCGCTTCCTGCGCAGCACGGTGCGCCCGGACTCGGTGGTGTAGATGGTGAAGCCCTCGGGCGGCGGGCCGTCCGTGCCCACGTTCCACAGCACGCCCTCTTTGTGGCACGCGCCCGCCGGGTTGCCTGGAGATTCAAACGAATTATCGTCAAATTAGAAGCCGATTCACACGATAAGTTCAGTTAAGGCTTGTTCACATCTGGACGGAATCGCTGGGCATTACCGCTACCCACGAATCCGTCCAGATTTGAAGGGCCTTTAGTTAACTATTTTCTTGACAGTATCGAGGTAGCAATCCCGATCCGGTTCCGGTGTAGTTAGTATCGGCTATACTGTGAACTACTTATCTGATAGTATAGTCGAAAACTCCATTGCAACTATGCCATATCTTATTATAATATAACTTCAATACAAGGTATTCACAATAAAACACCCAAAAAAGTATCGCGCGTATAAAACTCAAACCTGGCTGTAATAGGGAACAACTTTTTCCATTGAACATAAGTCGAAATACAAAAAAATTTTGGACCTCTCATACAAAATTGCTCATCAGCTGATTTGAATTACTATGGAAACTTAAATATCTTTGATATATTTGAAAATTTTATTTATATTTTAACTTATTATTCTAAGGGAAAGTTCTCCCTTGTCACCAGCTCGTCTTGATATTTCACTGTCGGTCACTAGTAGAAGTTCACCCTATATGAAATCGATGTTAGGACTGATTACGAATATAGGGGAAACACGCTACTATGCTTGCCGTAATGTACGTAGCGAAGTGTCGTGGAAATTGATTGAAATTGAAATTCTTTATTCGATTTTCTTCTCTTTATAACAATTTTGTAATATCCTAATAGAAATCCAGCTCGGTCGTGGTCGTGACTCACCCGGTTCGTCCTTGTTGTCGGTGCTGGCCTCGGGCTTGGCGTCGTCGGTCTCGCCCTCCGCGTTCGCAGCCGCTGTTGCAATACAATTATTTTTTCATGCCCGTAATCCATATTGCAGCACAATAACAAAACTGTTTATCTACACTCGTCTCATAATGTTCTGATTATGAACTCGAAACAGTTTTATAAAGACCTGCTTTATGTATTCTGCCTATTTAAACATTTTCTTCACAAGCGCTGTAACATAGCGTCTTAAGGATCTTGTAAACCTTTCGATAAAATGGGGAAATGAAACGGAATGTCGATTTAGATAATTGTGTGTCTCACCGGCGTCCTTGTCATTGTTGTCGTTCTTGAACCTCCTCTTCCTGCGCTGGTGCGTGATGCCGAGCTCCTGCTCCAGCTGCTTCATGTGGTGCGCGCCGCGCTGGCTGAGGCACACGTCGTCCACGTAGTACTCCCCGCCCAGCCCCAGCGACTGCGCCGTGGGGCGCGGCAGGGGGCGCGCGGCCGCGGCGGGGGGCGGCGCCGGCTCCACGGCGCGCGCCAGGTGCGGCGGCGGCACGCCCGCGCCGCGGCACAGCACGCACTTGTAGCTGCAGAGATAAAACAGGAATTGATGAACAATAGTTATTTGTACAACAAGAGGGCAAAGATAATTTTTGCTTCGAGTGCTAATTTTGAATCCCGAAGTAGCGAAGCATACTAAATTGTATCCTGAAACGTTGTATCCTGAGCTCAGTGAGGGATTCAACAGCACGAGATGCGAATGAATTTGCTCTCGTGTGGTACACACAACTTTTCACCTCTACCAGTGAGAAACCACCAGGCACCGCCGCCGCCATTGTCACGATAAGTTCTGATAAAATGAGATGTTCGAAATTCAAATCACTTTTCTCCATCTAGTGGATAAAAACAACGTTTGCCCACTGGATTGACGCGGCAAAACTGTTCTTTTCAATCTGGAGAGGTGAAATCGTTTATTTTGCACTCACTGTGCTGTATTGTAAACCAAGTAAGCAGAAACCATTGAGTTTATGAATGTAATAGTCACCCTTGCTTGCAGCAGGTCTCGGCGTCGTTCTCGCTCCGTATGGCGTCGCACTGCGCGTGCAGCCAGCGCCGGCACGGCTCGCACTGGATGATCAGTTCCCCGTCGGAGTACGGCTCGTTGCACACGCAGCACATCGTCAGGGACGCGCACGGGGCACATTCTGCGAAAGGGGAGGCAATACTGCTATAAATAAATAAATAAAATAAAATTTCTTTATTTCAGGTACTGAGTCCCATATTAAATGTCAATTTACAATATAAATTGCATTATTAAATTTAACTTTAAATTCAATTCAAAGTTACATAGTATATAATAATAATAACAACATGTCACCTACTCCAACTATTAAAGTTATCGTCATACATGTATAATGTAGTGAAAATTGCCGAGACAATCTCGTTATCGCACCTCAACAAACGGTTATGAAAGCGAGCCTTCATTCGGCGCATCACTGCATAGAAATCATCTACCCTGTGGTCCGCAAACATACCGGACGCGCTACACCGCCACGGCAGGCCCAGCAACGCACGAAAACCGTTATTGTATTGAACTCTTAGTGTATTATAGGTACTTTGCTTGTAGTTTTGCCATAAGTGAGCGGTGTAAAACGCCTGGCAGTATGCTTTAAACAGAGTTAGTTTCACATCAGTCGAACCTTGCGAGAAACGCCTAGCCAACATGTTGCTCTTCATAGCGATCGCTCTTCTCTGCCTCTCTAGATCACAATCATCATTAAGATTGCCTGTAAGCACGTGACCCAGATACTTAAATGTAGTAACTAATGCCAGCGGTGCTCCACACAGTTTTATCGGCGGTATAATACTAGGCCCAGTCCCAGACTTGAACACCATGACTTCTGATTTCTTAACGTTATATATCAAGTTATGTTTAAGAGCATACTTCTCACATATCTCTATCAGACTGCTATATATCGGCTTACATTTGTGAAATTTTCTATATTATATAGGATAAAAGGAAATCTATACCTTCTCTGGAGAGGAAGAAGGGATGCCATTGTAACATATTCTCTGTGGAACTATGAGTCGTATTTTTAAATGACATACATACTACATAAATCACGCCTATATCAATTACGGGGTAGGCACAGCGTTAACGCCCGTGAAACGGATATTAACACCACGTCTGACAAAAGTTCGAGGGTCAATCAGATAACTGTGTATCAGCCCATCGCCTAAAACTGCAATACACATCTAACCCTCGAGCCCCTTAGTCGCCTCTTACGACACCCATGGGTAAGAAATTGGGTGATGCTATTCTAAGCCGACATCACACGGCATATTTAAATGAAAACATGTTTAATGGTGGACTATTGTACCTTTTCAGGTAGCTGATGTAACAGAGAAGTAAGTTTTGTAGTTTGTACGCATTTTTTATAACAGATAACCTTGGAAATTTTAAAATTAGAGGGCGAAGTGTATAAACAAGAGCTGACCTGTGTAGTTCTCGCTCCAGCCGCACGTGTCCCTGGTGCCGCAGGTGAGGCAGCGCCGGCACCGCTCGCACCGCCACGCGCTGTGCGGCACCTGACGGAGACAACCATTCTTGTTCATTGAGTGAAAAACTCAAAACAGATGACAGCAGCGACTGTGCCTTTCTAAACGTAACAATAACAAGTAACTGAACTTTGTCATTAACAAATTTCCAACCATACATAGAAAAACCGCCCAAGTGCGAGTCGGACTCGCGCACAAAGGGTTCCGTACCATTATTTTCTTGCAAAAAAAAACACGTGTTTTGTATAGCAGCCTCCATAAATATTTACTTTATTATAATTTTTTGTATTTTTTGTTATAGCTGCAACAGAAATACAACATCTGTAAAAATATCAACTGACTTACTTTCGCGGTTCATGAGATACAGCCTCCATACAAAAAACTGATTTTTGTATGGGAGCCCCCTTAAATATTTATTTTATTCAAATTTTTAGTCTTTGTTGTTACAGCGGCAACAGAAATACATAATCTGTGAAAATTTCAACTGTCTAGGTATAACGGTTCAGAAGATACAGCCTCGTTACTGTAGGACGCACAGACAGACGGACAGACGAGCCTCAGTAATAGAGTTTCCGTTATTACCCTTTGGGTACGGAACCCTAAAAAAGCACAGTTGAGAGTGGCGCCATAACTTCCCTAGTTTGCTACCTCATTGTAGGCAATCAGAGGGTCTGTAAATTAATTTTTAAAAGGTGTATTTTGTTTTGTTATATGGGATCACTCGTCTTCGAAAAATGAGCCTTTCGGCCGTATAGAAAAATCCTCCCACAAGGATACCCTGTGTTGTGAGTAATCAGCCTTTTTTTCGGGGGAAATAATTTTATTAAAACCGAAATAGTTTAGTTGAATTAGCTTTAACTTAAATCAATTATTCTACTACAAAAATATGTGTGTGTTTGTTTGTGAGTGTTTTTTCTTATCTGGTACTTGATGATCAGATCACAGAAATCTGGTGATTACAATAATTATTTTGACCTTTTCACGCCAATTTAGATTTCTATGTAGGTATACGGCGTCCTATCCTGTCGTCATCTATTTTTCTTTTTACTTTTTTGAATAGGTACATTAACTTAAAACTAGTTCCCCGCCAAACTGGTCAACAGTTTGTTGGCGAGTTACCGCTCACATACACGAGCGAACTGTGCACCTACGCACTATTACTTACTTAGATACTTACGTTATCTACTTATTTACTAGGCCTATTAGGAACTTAAGGTATTATATTTTTATCTTACAACATACATTACATGTAACCTAAGAATCTCATAAGCGCTTGGAAAGAGTATAGCACTGGTATGGATGATTGTTAATATGTGTGTACAAGCACAGTTGTCTGACCTCGGTGAGCGGCGGGCGCGCGCAGTACGTGTGCCAGGTGGTGTCGCAGTCGTCGCACAGCACTAGCAGGGGCTCATCGCCGCCGGTGCCGCACCCCTCGCACACCGTGCAGTCCAGGCAGCGCCAGCCCAGCGACACTATCACCGCCGACACCTGCAACACGCGATAAACATTCACGCCGTGTTCACACACTCCGCATTTCGTTGGATACCATTACTCTTCCCTAGGTCTGCTGTAAGAAATTTCTTATTAGAGATAAGCAGTTCATGTTCTGTGTGTATTCTTTATGTGTTTGTCTCTTTACTGTTCCTGTGTACAATAAATCGTAAATAAATAAAATAAATACTCGACCTACGGGCAGGGAAATGGACATGGGCAGCGTGAGCATGTAAACAGGTTGCTCGCACTGCTCCTCGTCATGCCGCTGCCACTTCCCGAGCTCCCGCGAGTATTTGTTTTTGAAGACCCGCCCCGCAATACCGAGATTCCACGCATTAACAAATTTATTTCTGCATCGCGTGAAATGGGTTTTGTTTTGCTCATTCATGATACCAAACGTGCGGTAGATAATGTTACAATTTAAAACAAGGCAGTTAATTCTTCATTCTAAAAATTGTATTCTGGATTCGTTTTCGATTCCATTTGTCGCTGGCATGACTATCATAATGTAACCGCTACAAAAACGTTGATGACAGGTTAAGTTAACCCGTGACCTGACCTGATGTATCAGATTGGATGGATTCCCGGTTGAAACAAATATACCTTCAGGCATAACTAACCTTGATGTTGACGCAGTAGGGGTGGTACACTTGTCCGCACTGCGAGCACGCGACGAGGCAGCCCTCGGAGTCCGTCCCGATGGCGCCGCACATCACGCACAGGTCTTGAGTCAGCACGAACTTGTCTTTGCTTGAAACTAACACTATTTTGTTTTCCACACCTGAAACCACGAGGGGGAACAAGTTAGGCATAGACTTCTTTAAGTAAACAAAAATAAATATATCGCAAATCAATAAATTAAAAATTCATCAATTAAAAATTTTGTAAAGTTACATCTACAAATTTTAAAAAACGCACTTTAACATATAACGCCATGTTTATCAAAACAACAGTATTATTTATTTTGTATAAAAATAATTCACCATACTAAAAACACTGTCTTGAAAGACTTTTATACTGTGATTTTTATTATTACCCCAAAAAGTAAATTCACAGTTCATAAACTCAAAACCAAAAACAAATGTTTCCATACTTGGATCGTCTTCCGGCGTCTTATGATCGGGGGCCTGCGGGCGCTGCAGGCCGAGCCCCGGCACTCCGAACACGCCCCGCATCTTGGGCTTGGAGCCCCGCTTCCTGCCGAAGTCGAGCGCCTGCCGCTGCCGCTTCTGGAAGCCGAACTTGCCGGCCGGGGGGAACCCGCCCTTCAGCTTGTACCCTCCGATCTTCTTCTTGGCCACTTTCGATGACACGGTGTACGGCTTGCCCTTGCCGAGCCCTACGTCAGGCTGCGAAATTAAATTACCATGTAGTCAATCGAATCGACATGTAACACTAATTCGGAATGCACTGAAATACGTTTCACGCATTCAAATAAAGTAAAAGATTAAATTATTTCTGTAGATAAACATGTAATTTATTGTGTTTATGGTTGAATTGAAACTATGAATTGTTTATTTCGTTATAATATCAAAATAACCAAATGCAATATTTTGCGAGGTTATATGTCAACTTAAAAATAAAAAAGTGGGTAGTTTGTTAAAAATCTGACAAGTTGACAAATGTGTTTTTGTAGCATGTCCATTACGCTTAAAGTTTTATTGCCTGATGAATGCAATAACAAAACGCAAACTTAGAAATAACAGGAGTTCGACTCGAGGCAAGGCAATAAGAACGCTGCACTATTCACGTTACGCATGCAAGAACCCTCCGGTGCATTACGGATTAAAATAACACTTACGATAAAATAATAAGTACTTAAACAAATCTTGGATTCTATGTCATGATTCTTACTTTTTTGGATACCTTTTTTTCGATCATCAAAAAATCTTTCTACATATTTACACTAAAATTGTAAAGAGGAAAGATTTAATTGTTTGTTTATTTGAATTGAATAGGCTCGAAAACTACTGGACTGATTTAAAAAAATCTTTTACCAATAGAATCCTGCATTATCACTGATGAATATAGCCTATCAAAATGTCTTATTCCCGTGAAAATCGGTCAGCAGCGGGTGAAATTGCTGGGCAAGCCGCCAGTTATTGAGAAATACATCACGTGAAAACAGTCTTTGTCGCGGATTACATCTTGGTAAGGATATGTTGAAAACATTAATAAAATTAGTACACATATTACTAGTTATTTTATTATACAAACAAGCGAATGTATTTTAATATTTCCTTCTCATAATAGTACATTGTTGTCGAGGTATGAAAAATAAGACTTCGCTGGACGAGTATAGTTTGAAGTCCGAGCCGCAGGCGAGGACTTCAATTATACAAGTCAAGCAAAGTAATTTTCCCCGAGGCTTACATAGTGCTTTTCTCAAAAAAAGGCTAGGAAATGAAAGATTGTACTTCTTATAAAAGTTAGCTAGCGACCACAACACAACGAAACAAATAAAAATTTACAATTTTCCCACCAATTGCAATTTTTTAAAATAAATTCGCCTGTAAGGCACAGTATTACGTAATATTCAGCCATACTAAATGCCGTTCATTCTTTTCTTTTTTAATTCTGGACAGGCAAGGGTCTTCACATCATACAGCCTCGTCTTTAGTTACCTGTTTTATACAAAATTACGTTCCGTTTCTATGAGAGTCATCGAGATAATTTTGAAATCAAATTATGTGGGTTTAGCGTATAACGAATTTATCTTAATGGACACCAGCAAAGGATTTCCATACAACTTTGCTGGCGTGATCTGAGACGTGACAAACAATGTGAAACTTCGCGGTTTCTTTTTTTGAAAGAAATGAACACATTTCCTAGCATGTTTGAGAAAAATAGTGTTACCTTGGGTTCGATTGCAAGTGGATCCTGCTCCTGCTGCGAGTTGGAGCTCTCGTCTCCGAACGAAGAGTCTTGCGAGTTTGACGCCATTGGATCTTCTTCGAACGCTGGTGACAAAAAAAAAACGTTTAATGGGAAAATCGGCTGATAGTTAATTTTCTACAGCCTCTTGCCACCCTAATAGTAGTTTATCTACACTCGTCTCATAATGTTCGAATTATGAATTCGAAAACAGATGCATAATGACCTACTTTATGCATTCTGCCTATAAAAATTAGGGTTTACTATAAATTACAGAAGCGTAATGACTTAATGAGAAAACTCTTAATACGATAAAGTTGAGAAATGAAACGAAGTTTTTTTTTGCCAATACTCTTATTGCCAACTTCCGCCTGTTTCCAAACGTTTGGAAACACAGAATTCCGCACCTGTCAGTTGTTGTTGTATGGTAATGTTGCGTTTGTTTTATTAGGTGGTTGTTGAGATGTTGTTTAGTTGTTGTACCGATGTTGTCCAGATGTTGTTCAGTTGTTGTTCAGATGTTGTTCAGTTGTTGTTCAGATGTTGTTCCGATGTTGTTCAGTTGTTTTTCAGATGTTGTTCAGTTGTTGTTCAGATGTTGTTCAGTTGTTGTTCAGATGTTGTTCAGTTGTTTAGGTAAGTCACTCCACATCTAAACAACTGCTAAATTACAGAATTTTCAAAAATTCATATCAAGCCATATTACGTTCTCGTATTGAATTTGTCCTTGTATCGGGCTTCGCAATGGCCGGTGCGTACGTTTAGAAAAGTGTTTCTGAGTTTTTTTTGGAGAGTGTAGATAAAATAGTGTATGCAACTGCTATAATTAGGCATTAGAATGCTCGTGTCAAACTATTATCACACTCGGCACTCGCATTCTAATGACCCCCATTATACGACAGTTGCATAAACTACTATTATGCAACTGTCATATAATGGGGGTCATTAGAATGCGAGTGTCTGTTTATCACACGAGGCGTAGCCGAGTGTGATAATAGATTGACACGAGCAATCTAATGCCTAATTATATGCAGTTGCGTACACTATTTTATCTACACTCTAAAAAATTAACTCAGTTGAACACAGGCCCGATACATGGTCAAATTCAATACGAGAACGTAATATGGCTTGATATGAATTTTTGAAGATTCTTTACTAACAGTTGTTTAGATGTCGAGTCTCAACAGCAAATAACTAAACAACTGAACAATAACTGAACAACAACTGAATAACAACTGAACAACACTGAACAACATCGGAAAAACATATGAACAACAACTGAACAACATCTGAACAACATCTCAACAACAACAGAACAAAAACCTATTAAAACAACTGAACAACATCCGAAAAATTACCGTACAACAACAACTGTCAGGTGCGGCGGAAGATAGCGATTTGAGTATTGGAAAAAAAAAACTTCGTTTCATTTCTCAACTTTATCGTATTAAGAGTTTTCTCATTAAGTCATTACGCTTCTGTAATTTATAGTAAACCCTAGTTTTTATAGGCAGAATGCATAAAGTAGGTCATTATGCATCTGTTTTCGAATTCATAATTCGAACATTATGAGACGAGTGTAGATAAAATATCATAAAAAACTTCACCAAGGATTATTAATTTAAATGAAAACAGTATACGATTCAATCTGCTACTAGAAACTAAAGGTCATTGGTCCACCTGGCAGAAGGATGTATCACGCCGCACTTTTCGATGCGTGACCGCCATTTCAAAGGTTTTGTATTGTATTGTATGTGAGTAGTACTCACTGCCTTGCAGCTGCATGTGTGCCTTGCAGAGCGGGCAGTGGTACTCGTAGCGCGGCGAGCTGTCCTTCTTGCTGCGGTACGCGAGCGGGTCCGCCTCCGGGTCGCACATGCCGTGCACGTACCTGAGCGTGACCGCCATTACAAGTATTGTATTGTATGTGAGTAGTACTCACTGCCTTGCAGCTGCATGTGTGCCTTGCAGAGCGGGCAGTGGTACTCGTAGCGCGGCGAGCTGTCCTTCTTGCTGCGGTACGCGAGCGGGTCCGCCTCCGGGTCGCACATGCCGTGCACGTACCTGAGCGTGACCGCCATTACAAGTATTGTATTGTATGTGAGTAGTACTCACTGCCTTGCAGCTGCATGTGTGCCTTGCAGAGCGGGCAGTGGTACTCGTAGCGCGGCGAGCTGTCCTTCTTGCTGCGGTACGCGAGCGGGTCCGCCTCCGGGTCGCACATGCCGTGCACGTACCTGAGCGTGACCGCCATTACAAGTATTGTATTGTATGTGAGTAGTACTCACTGCCTTGCAGCTGCATGTGTGCCTTGCAGAGCGGGCAGTGGTACTCGTAGCGCGGCGAGCTGTCCTTCTTGCTGCGGTACGCGAGCGGGTCCGCCTCCGGGTCGCACATGCCGTGCACGTACCTGAGCGTGACCGCCATTACAAGTATTGTATTGTATGTGAGTAGTACTCACTGCCTTGCAGCTGCATGTGTGCCTTGCAGAGCGGGCAGTGGTACTCGTAGCGCGGCGAGCTGTCCTTCTTGCTGCGGTACGCGAGCGGGTCCGCCTCCGGGTCGCACATGCCGTGCACGTACCTGAGCGTGACCGCCATTACAAGTATTGTATTGTATGTGAGTAGTACTCACTGCCTTGCAGCTGCATGTGTGCCTTGCAGAGCGGGCAGTGGTACTCGTAGCGCGGCGAGCTGTCCTTCTTGCTGCGGTACGCGAGCGGGTCCGCCTCCGGGTCGCACATGCCGTGCACGTACCTGAGCGTGACCGCCATTACAAGTATTGTATTGTATGTGAGTAGTACTCACTGCCTTGCAGCTGCATGTGTGCCTTGCAGAGCGGGCAGTGGTACTCGTAGCGCGGCGAGCTGTCCTTCTTGCTGCGGTACGCGAGCGGGTCCGCCTCCGGGTCGCACATGCCGTGCACGTACCTGAGCGTGACCGCCATTACAAGTATTGTATTGTATGTGAGTAGTACTCACTGCCTTGCAGCTGCATGTGTGCCTTGCAGAGCGGGCAGTGGTACTCGTAGCGCGGCGAGCTGTCCTTCTTGCTGCGGTACGCGAGCGGGTCCGCCTCCGGGTCGCACATGCCGTGCACGTACCTGAGCGTGACCGCCATTACAAGTATTGTATTGTATGTGAGTAGTACTCACTGCCTTGCAGCTGCATGTGTGCCTTGCAGAGCGGGCAGTGGTACTCGTAGCGCGGCGAGCTGTCCTTCTTGCTGCGGTACGCGAGCGGGTCCGCCTCCGGGTCGCACATGCCGTGCACGTACCTGAGCGTGACCGCCATTACAAGTATTGTATTGTATGTGAGTAGTACTCACTGCCTTGCAGCTGCATGTGTGCCTTGCAGAGCGGGCAGTGGTACTCGTAGCGCGGCGAGCTGTCCTTCTTGCTGCGGTACGCGAGCGGGTCCGCCTCCGGGTCGCACATGCCGTGCACGTACCTGAGCGTGACCGCCATTACAAGTATTGTATTGTATGTGAGTAGTACTCACTGCCTTGCAGCTGCATGTGTGCCTTGCAGAGCGGGCAGTGGTACTCGTAGCGCGGCGAGCTGTCCTTCTTGCTGCGGTACGCGAGCGGGTCCGCCTCCGGGTCGCACATGCCGTGCACGTACCTGAGCGGGAATCACACAATCAAATACGATACTATATACCGAAAATAGGTAAAAAGAAAAAAACAAAAAGAAATAATAGTAGTTTATGCATAAACCAATACAGAGATCAAGTCAAAGAAACAAAGATATCAGGTCGAACAAATACTCAAATCAGGTCAAAGAAAAAAGTTATTGAGCCAAACAAAGACAAACATCAGGTCAAACAAAGAAAGAGACCAGGTCAAACAACATAAATCGGGCCAAACAAAGAAAAATATTAGGTCAAACAAATAATAAAAATCCGGTAAATTGTAATTTTCAGCTTTATTTAAATGATCCCCAGGTCAAACAAAACCAAAGGTGAATATAGTGTACTCACCGCTTGCATATAGTGCACTTGATCATGTCGCGGTAGGAGGCGGCGCGGTACGCCCGCCGGCACAGCGGGCAGCACGAGCCCTTGTTGCGCTGCTGGTAGCAGGAGTCGCAGACGGTGTAGTGCGCGTGCCACCGGGACGACGGGCCGGCGCCGGGGGACCGCGCGCCGCAGTCCGAGCACACGCGGCAACACTGCCGACAAATACGTTTACATATTGAAAATAATCTGGACAATTCACACAGCGACATCTAGCAGCTTGCATTAAGGGAACTAGATGGAATAAATACATATTATACATAGCAAACACCCGGTCTAAACGCAAATATATGAAAATTTACTTGGGGATTGAAACCACGACCCTTGAAGACGCAGGCAGTGATAATATTCGCTACGCTATCAGGATAGTCGAAAGAATGGAATACACGTTTTTACAAAAATCTATTTTCAGGCCAAAGAAATGGTGGGGCAGTGTTGAAGTAAATTCTGAAATCACTTTATAAATACATATACCTGATCAAATATATATAGACAGCGATCACGTCAAACAAATACATAAATCGGGTAGGTCTTTACAGAAATTATGTAAAATCTTGGACGAACAAAACAAATGCAGAGATCAGGTCAAATAAAACCATAGATCAAGTCAGAAATACAGTGATAAAAAACAAACAAATACAGAGATCAGGTCAAATAAAACCAGAGATCATGTCAAAAATACAGTGATGAAAGCAAACAAATACAGAGATTAGGTCAAATAAAACCAGAAATCATGTCAAAACAACAGTGATAAAAGCAAACAAATACAGAGATCAGGTCAAATAAAACCAGAGATCACGTCAAAAATACAGTGATAAAAAACAAACAAATACAGAGATCAGGCCCCTATTTAATAAAACTGACTATGCGACAATTATGTCATGGTTGACAATTCCGACAATTTGACAAGTTTCTGTTCAATAATACTTACAGGTGACAAAATTGTCATGGTGGAAAATTTACAAATATCTCGGATTATCGTGACAATTTGACAATTTTCTGTTTAATAAAACTTTTTGCGCGACAGGTGACAGGTGACAAATTGTCGTGAAAAACTTGTCGATTCTGCTTTATTAAACGGATAATTGTCGCGACATATTGACATATTTGTAGAATTGTCGGATATTATTGACAGGTGCCCCTACCCTATGTCGCGCTATCAATTAAAGCTTATAAAAGCTTAATTTTTCCAAAAATGGTGCTTAATTCTAACAGCGAGAGTAGTGATGCCAAACAGTAAATCTTTATTGTTAAATATCAGCCCCAAAGTGGTAATTTTATTATTCATATCCATAATTGAAAGGTATCCAAAAACACCGACAAAACAAAAATTATAGTCACAAAAACCTCTTATTCGAATAAACATTAAAATTGTATGAATTATTGTAGTGTACCCTCTTACAATTCCATAAATTTAATATTTGACAATTTTGTCAGTAGCCGACAAATATGTCACGATTATGCGACAATTTTGTCACTGACAATTGTCACGGGGCTCGACCATGGTTTTCGATAATTGTAGAGTTTTATTAAACGCATTTACAATTGCGACAATTTGTCAATACTTTACCTGTCGATTTGTGACATAATTGTCATTTTTATTAAACGAGTTTACCATGACAATGCGACCAATTTGTAGGTTTTTGACAATTATGTCGGATTGTCAGCTTTATTAAACAGGGGCCAGGTCAAATAAAACCAGAAATCATGTCAAAAATACAATGATAAAAAACAAACAAATACAGAGATCAGGTTAAATAAAACCAGAGATCGTGTCAAAAATACAGTGATGAAAGCAAACAAATACAGAGATCAGGTCAAATAAAACCAGAGATCATGTCAAAAATACAGCTATGAAAGCAAACAAATACAGAGATCAGGTCAAATAAAACCAGAGATCAAGTCAGAAATACAGCTATGAAAGCAAACAAATACAGAGATCAGGTCAAATAAAACCAGAGATCAAGTCATAAATAAAGTGATGAAAGTAAACAAATACAGAGATCAGGTCAAATCAAAGCAGAGATCAAGTAAGAAAGCAAACAAATACAGAGATCAGGTCAAATCAAAGCAGAGATCAAGTAAAAAAAACAGTGATAAAAGCAAACAAATACTCAGATCAGATCAAACAAACAAAGAGATGAGGTGAAGAAACAACCCATAAAACATGTTTAAAATAAGCATGTATCAAGCCGAAACTATATTTGTGTTACCTTGCACTTCCAGCCGTACTTGGGCACGGTGGCCATCATGGGGCGCAGGCAAGTGGCGTGGTACATCTTGTCACAATGCTCGCACGTCACCGCGCGGGACTCCGACGGCATTGTGCCGGGAGCGGTCTCTTGCCGGCAGACCTAAGGGAATGAACAAGTCTATCATTATCATTAAATAGGTAATTTTTTTATATAAAATCTGCTTGCATTTTTAACACTGTGAGAACGTCCTTGGTTCTGTAACGTGGGGTTTTCATTTAGAAAACTCAACATTCATGACAGTGCAATTGACATTGGTATGTTTCGTTCACAAAAAATATAGGATTCCTTAGTGGGTATACCATAGAAAAACCAGAGTGACTTACACTTACTGACTTACATAGTTCGGAAACCCGGCTTCAGTATGTGCAAAGGATGGTGTTAAAATGTGTAAGTGGACGCGATGTATATTATAGGTTTTTGGGTCTTTGGAGAATGAAAGTAAACCACGATTAATTTAAAACTCCCGTTTTATTATAGTTCGGTCAAACGTACAAAACTAACGGCAAGATGAAAGTGATTCTGACAGCAAGTCAGTATAACCAACTTAACAGTAACAGGATGTTGGACGTACCAACAGGTGGTAAGAGAGTGTGTGTTACCTGGCACTGCCTGCAGACGCGGCACGCCCAGCCGGCGCGCACGCCCGGCAGCTGCGCCAGCCCCACGCACGTGCCGTGGTGGTGCGCGCCGCACGACACGCACGTCATCAGGTTCGCCAGGTCGCCGATCACGTGGCACGTGCGGCAGTCTATGTCCGCCGCACCTGACACAAAACCAGATAAAGTTCTTGATAAATTCATGAAAGAACGTGGAATCGTGAAATCAAATCCTCAAAAGTTAAGTAATTTAACGTCAGCGACACAAAAAAACACTGCCTACGCAACTAATTGGGAAAGTGTCGCTAACTGAATACCATTGAAACAAAAAAAAAAAAAAAAAAAAAAATTGTGTCGCTAACATTGCCCCTTAAAATAAAAACTGAAACGAAGTAAAAAATTCAATAGCAATAGTCTAACGAATTTCATTTCTTTCCCAGTGCAGAATATTCGTCGTAAATTTCCCAAATAAGCGGAAATTTAATATAAAATAGAGCCACTTACATATCAAAGGCACCTGGTACAAATGGTCCTTGCAGAAAGAGGACTTGGTCGTGAAGTCTATGAACCCGCCGGAAGCGAGCACACACGGCAGGTGGAAGTATTTACTGCAGCTCATCTGCAAACAAACAAATACTTGGTATTTAAAATGCGCCGGCACAAAAGCATCGGTTTATTTACAGCAATAACTAAACAAAATATTGTTACGTACTTTGTAGAGCATGTTAACCTCATCATTCCTCATGTTCAGATAGCAGTCATTACTCAGATGCCTATTAATTATTTTGTTCAAAATCTCTGGTTGATCAGGTCAATCGTTGGCTTGGTGTCTTACACAAAAAAAGCCGAGCAACTGGCGTTGGATGAGGCAGTTGTTTCTTTCCTTATTCAATGGCAGTATGAAGTTGATTTTCTCACCTTACAAGGAATACTGGCACCATGCCTAGTGCAGAAGGCACACTTTCTGGCGAGCGCGGAGGTCACAATACCCCTGACCCTCGCGTCCTCTTGTGGCTCCTTATCCTCTTCGCCAGCCGGCGGTGGGGCAGGGGGGGGCACGTCGGCGGAGAAGGGGGGGCTGAACTCGAGGCACTTGTGGTGCAGGTAGAGGGCGCGCGCAGTCACCACGGATGCGATCTCGAGAGACTCCACGTGACCGATTATGGACAACTCGTCCGTGTGTTCCATGTTGTATAGAGGTGTTCTGGGAGAAATCATGAAAGTTAGTGTTTGTGATTTATTTTCTTGTAAGATTAATTGTCCAAAGGTAATTTTGCATAAATATATCTCACACTGCTCTGTTTTCTATATTTTTTCCTCCACCTAGAGGTTGTCTGAAAGAGATCGCTCTTAGCGATAAGGCCGCTTTTAAGGGGATATTGCCTTTCAATGTTCCTGTTAATTTTTTATGTCAGTGCAATAAAGTATTTGTAATTACTTTTATGGTGTATAATATATCTTACTGAAAATATTTTAAATGGTAAACCCGTCTACTTTTATATACACTAACATTTGGAGAAATTAAATATTCCATATAAAACGAGTCAACCGGGACCTGGAGGTTCAAATACTGCTTACTTGCACTTGTTGAACGCCTTCTGCCTCCTGCTGAGCGGCAAGGCGAGCGGGTGCTGCGTGGGGTCCACCAGCTCCGGCGGGGGAGACACGAGCCCTGGGGGCACCGGCGTGGTGGGGGTGCTGGAGGCCGCGCTGCCGGGGGTGGCGCCCCCGGGGGTGCTCCCGCCCTCGCCCGTGCCCTCGACGTTCACGGCGAACTGCCGCATCTCGCCCTGCCCGAGCTGGCTGCGTTCTGTTAAGTTGCACAGCGCGCACGCTTTGCCAGGCCTAATAGACGAACAAAAAATATACATTCAATAACACGTAGAGAACAGACTTGATTATAATTTTATTGTGGTAAAATGTATTGAATACAGCTTTTTATCATACCCCAAAAAAATAAGCTGCTTTTTACTACTACCCGAAAGTTTTATTTCATATCGATGGCAGTGGGTAAACTGGTATATAAGGTGGATCTCTAGTCATAATAATTGGTACAGAAATATTTAAAAACAGCCTCTATTTGTGTTTTCTCTAAAAGTTTTTTTTTATGTTTCATAAAAAATAAAACTTTTATTTGTGGTTTGTAGTTAGGAGGAACATTATCTTATCTAACCACAAACTGTTAAAGTTACCTAACCACAAATAGTAGTTTATGCAACTGTCATATAATGGGGCCATCAGAATGCAAGTACTGTTTATCACATGAGGCCTAACCAAGTGTGATAATAGTTTCACTGTGAATTCTGTTGCCTATATGCAGTTGCATACACTTTTTTTTCTACAATCTACAAAAAAACTAAGTAAAACACTTTTCTAAACATCCACACCGGCGATTGCAAAGTCCGATACAAGGTTAAATTCAATACGAGAATTCAAATTCAATTCAAAACTTTAACAGTTGTTCAGATGTCGAGTCAACAACTGAAGAACAAGTTATCTAAACAACTTAACAACATCTGAACAACAATTGCACAACAGCTGAAAAACCTCTTAACAACAACTAAACAGTAACCTAACAAAAAAACTGAACAATAACCATACAACAACATCCAACAGGTGCCATAGAAGATTGATGCAAATTGGAGTCTTGACAAAAAACACTTTGTTTAAATTCTCCATTTTATTCAAAAAAGACCCTTCTCAATAGACATGATGCTTTAGCATTTGAGAAGAAACTGTAATTTTAAAACGTAGAATGCATAAATCAGGTCTTTATACAATTGTTTTTGAAGATTTAATACCACATTATGAGATGTATGTAGATCTCTTTCTTTCTCTCTTTTCGTGTGGGAACCCTGGTGTCAAAGTTTTTCAACCACCTACTACCGCTAGTAGGCCTCTGACATGGTTGTGTTACGACCGCCGTCTAAGTAATCATAGACAGCAACTGGCACCGACGGCTTAACGTGCCCTCCGAAGCACGGAACCATTTCTTTTCGGACAATCAGTTGTTCACCCTGCAATGTCCTAACCAGAACGGGGCCAAATTCACAAAGTGATAAATATCAACTTTGTGAGTGTCCCACCAAGAATGAAACCCGGAACCTTTACGTAGCAGGCAGTCGCACTACCACTGCGCCACATCGGCCGTATAATGTAGATAAAATATATAAGACCTCTTATAGCTGATCATTAAATTAGTTACCATTTCTCAGGCTGATATGGTGGTTCCTCTGGAGCTTGGAAAGCGAAGTCGTCTTCATCCATCATCTCATCCAAGGCATCATCTCTGCTGCCACGGTGCCGCTTAGCCCCTCGCAATGACCCTGGACCTCCTCTATACCTGTTAGTGTTCAATAAAGTATAAAGTATTAGAATATAAAAAGCATTACAATTAAAGGCAGTCCAACAATGGAACAACATGCCATTCAGTTATTAGTATACCATTCAAATTAACTGCTTATGATCTAAAGACTGACTGCATGTTAACACAAAAAAAAATTGCTCAGCTCAAAAAATAATACTTTGTTTTATTCCTATTTTGTTGTCCAAATTTAAGGTAGCTCAGGTTAACATCTTTGGAATATGTTTCATAATAATGCCACAAGCGAATATAGTCTTAATAGTGCTTCAAGTGTTTTAAATAAGAACTTCAATTCTTTTCTAAACACCCACCTTCTCACAATCTTTCCTTCTTTAGTCAGCTTGGGTCCATCCTTACGTGGCCTGCCGGGGCCTCTCCGGCCAGCAGTGAAGAATGGCCGATGGTAAGGCTGGTGGTGGAAGAATGAGGGCTGAAGACTGCCGTGTGGTGATGCGGGTTCCTCACCACGCGGTGACGACGCACATGACGTCGGCGTCGACGCAGGGCCTGGGTAGAACTCTGATAATAAAAAAAACAATATGTGAAAACTGACTGCTGTGTGAAAACTCTAACCATGTTAAAGCCTAGCAAATTAGTTGCCTGGACCACTTTATTGAAATTGTGTTTTGATTTTAAGAGCGATTTGGGCTATGGATTAAAATCCCACTCTTTCAAATTATTAAAATTTCTATATTTGCTTGTATAAAACCCAAAGATATTACAGCAACAAAACAACAAACAAAAAACCTCATTATTCGACGGTCCAAGTTCTATATTTTAGCTGTCGTCAGCGTTTCTGCTCAGAGCGCGATAAAGCCGTCAAAAGAGTCTCACCTGCAGACTGCGGCGCTTCGCTGTCGTCTTCTGAGCCCTCGTCACCGAGCAGCTCAACATCCAAAACATTCTCATCCGGCACGTCCATCTACAACACAGCCAGAACACACGTTAGTGCCCCTTAGTCCTAGGTTAAATACCTATACAACTCCGTCCATTACGAAACTGTACACAAGAGTATCACCAAATTGTTGTAATCAAGACCGCCATAATGAACGACAAGTGGATCCCGAAGTAAACTTGCGAACTTACCGCAAACGTTTGCGATGGACGCGAAATGAGTAAAATCTACGACAAACAACTTTTAAACGAAAAGAAACACATTTTTAATTTATTTTACAACGAAAATGATCATTTTTACGAAAATAATACGACACTCGCTTGATGGGAGGAGCGAACGCAAGATAGTGATGTACGACATCCAATTAAATCGATATAAGTATCGATCTATGAAGTTAATTGAATACATTCAAACATTAAAATATTCCGTCGTTCTGTTTTATAATAATTAGAAATATGTGAATATTGTAAAAATCTAAAGATGATTATTTTTAATTTAAGAATATTAAAATTGCATCGGAATCGGAACATACGTGGTCATTCACATTCACACACACCCGTATTCCATCAAACAAGTTCGTATTCGTACGATCCCGGGGACATCATTTTATCACCGTGTGTGTGTGTGTGCGTGATTAGCTTGGGTAGCAGACGTGTCAGAAGGCAAAACCTTTGTTATTGTTACAGATTTTAAGTGATTATTTAACTTCAAAACCATGAAATACATTTTAGGTTCAGTAACAATCTTAGCATATTTGTGCTTGGGATGCAGTTCTTCATTTTTTGAAACTGATTCATGTTATAATTTTGGTGGCAGTCACGCCGGCAATGTTTTTCCCGGAGGCGCACGGAAAGTTGAACATAAATTACAATTTACGAAAGCTATGAGTAAGTAAAAACATCGTTTTTTTAAAGCTTAATTGGCATAGATTATTTTGTATGAGAAAAGTTACGTATGACACATTTTTTCTCTAGTTTCTAAGCCGGCACCTGAGTGGGAGGCAACAGCAGTCGTTAACGGAGAATTCACGCAGCTTTCATTGTCAAGTTTCAAAGGAAAATATTTAGTTTTTTTCTTTTACCCATTAGATTTGTGAGTACCTACCTATCTATTTTTTTATAAGAGGTTATCTTTGGGTTTGATTACACGTTTTGTAATTCATAATCGTTATCAGGATAATGATAAATTGCTTTATTGATAAATTAACGTTAGAACGAGGTATTAATTACTACAAATTTTATAGCTCTTTACAATTTTAATGTCTTTTAAAAAATAATATTCAAGTTAAGGATAAACCTACCTAGGTATTTATTTTTGTTTATAGGTGTTGATTTTTAGAACCTCGCAAAACTCAATAATAAATTTACTTTATTCGAATATTAATTTTTAAAATAAAATATGTAGGGGAAACTGAGGAAACTTGATCCAGCGAAACTTGGTAAACGTAATTTCCAGACAAACCATAAGACTAACGATTTTTAATGCTAGCCACTCTTATTTTATGGCAATGTTGCCTTTATGTTATGACGACGAAGGGGTGAGTTGTTCCCAGGGATCAAGTCTCCCCAAAAGGTGGGGATCAAATTACCCCTATTGTCGCCACGATTTGGATATTCATATGTATTCACGTAGCTTCGCGACCGTAGAGACATAAGACGATAAACAAAGGTAGACAAGGATAACATATAAAGTATGTTATGCTTATCTCCTTATGCATAGGGGGCAAACAATCACAATAATACCATGTATAACCTGGCTCACGAGGAATTATATATATAGTACATAACTTTCATTATATACTCTCAACTGATTTTACAAATCTACATATATCTACAAAATATATTCGATGGGGGTTCACCGCAGTGGGACGGAGCTTGCATCAAGCTCCGTCACTCCCCCTGCACAGGCGTCGTACCCAAGCGGCACGCAATGATGTTATTCTGTCATATCAATACAGAATTCCACCCCATACCTGTTATGCTGATCGTGAGCGCACCCCATACAAAGATCAACACTTGCCCCATGCAAGTGCCATTTCCTCCCAATGGAAATGTCTTACATATACTCACCCAATGGAGTGTCATTGTGGCACTATGCCACCACGAGTCTCCTCCTCCCCTACAACTCGACCACATGCCTCCAGAAATCTCTCATGCCCAAGAGCCCTCAACTGACAGCTTTATATAGGTCTGCTATGCTTCCTATGTACACACGTCATCACATAGGAAGCCACGCCTCATCTATTACTGTCAGGCGGCTATGGAGGAACAAGTTTCCTCCGGAGGGAGCACGTTCCCTCCCCAAGATTGGGTGGCCACCCCTTTACGATATAGATCACGCGTCCGTAATCCCATTGGGCATCAAAACATCGTATGAGAGACTTCTGTATGTCCGTGCTATCTCACGTCAGATCTAACCAAAGCCAAAACTCACATAATCTGACTTATTTTACCATATCTCATGAGCCACGTTATACCAATATAATAGCACAGAATCTACTTACATATTCTCCGATGTGGCATCCAAACGCCACCACTATATGACGAGCCTCCCCATTGAATCCGCCCTTATGAAGAGTCCTCTCGGGCTAAATTCTGCTACTCAAATTCGAAGCATAACTTTCTCACTTCGCTTACAGTCCGAACACATCATTTTCCCGTTCTTTGAATATTAACCGTCACTCGCTGCCTGTTATCACAGATTACCACAGTTTAACCATAGACACAATTGACATATATTCAAGCAACCTTATCGATTAATAAAGTCGATAAGCATAGATATTTTCACAACTTACCATCGGTTGCAGCACTCGTGACTCTTCACGACACCTATATTGTGAAGCTTTAGTAAAAACGTACTTTTTCAGTTAAAATTAAATTTTAAAGCCAACTCTTAATCATCAATCAATCTTAGCTTCCTTCGGATATTTAGTAAATACGACTTACTTGTTGAAATTTTGTAGAGAGTTTTTTCGGCTGCTTACGGCAGCCGAAACGTAGAGGGATAAAACTCTCTACAAAATTTCAACAAGTAAGTCGTGTAAACCCACATCATGAGTGATTCTTGTTCGTTTAATAATAAAATTTAGTAAATAGTAAAATTTTGCATATTATGGCGTTAAAAGATTTTTAATTCTGTAAATAATGATAATGGTAGAGTCGAAAAACAAAAGGGGACCACGTGTCCCCAGTTGCCCCTACTTACGTTTTAAGAAGGAGAATTATTTACTCCTGTTCACGACTCATGAGTCGACCGGCCTCCTAGGGAACAAAATTATACAAAGCTCATCAGTCAATGCGCATGGATTTAGACGATGGAACACGTGCCGTTTGACCAAAGTTTGTAGGACCGCTTAGGAATTGCAACCCAGTCCAACGGATCGTCGGATTCGGTGCCCTTTTGTTATCTCTTACCGGATCCGGTGATATTCGATGGGATCTGGAAAACATAAAAACTATAGTAAAAAGACATTCTGTCGTGATATTTTCGTCGTTTCTTAGTGCGAACGGTGATGTAGCGACGTCTGGAAACAGACGTGCCAGCTTGAAAAGTGACCCGCTATGAGTATCTCCTCGCGCTAAGCGCAACGTCCCAATTTTGTTACTCTTATAGTACTGTTTTTTCGTAAGTTTACTTCCCTGTTTAACTGCTCTTAAGAGATACTGGGATGTATATACGCAACACATGGGGGCTAGAAAAATTATCCAAATAATGCGTGGATGCCCAAGTGAACCACTGTACCCGTGCCTGCCATTGCTTGCAAGTTTATACGGTGTAGCTGTAAGGATTGTAAAGCACAGTGCAGTGCAAAGAGCAGCCTAAAAAATTAATTAACTACACTGAATTGTGCCAGTGTACTGGAAAATGTACCTAAAAATAATTGAAGTCAGAGTCAGAGAACTCTTTGCATTTTGATAAGTCAGTTCTAATTTACCTCATCAACCCCGTTATAGAGATGAGATCAACGGAAACAATCGATATTCTTGATTGCATCTCTTGTTTATCCCTTTTAAGTAGGTTTGGCAAGATATAGCATGGTAAGGTATTGTTACCAATCCTATAAATTATAGTGCCAATCCGGTCCGGTCCGTCGTCAATCCGATAAAATCCAGCCGGATTGGGAATGAGTCCTGACTCCTGATTGCAATCTCCAACTCCAAAGAAAAATATAATTGGTTTAAGTCTTAAAGTCACGCGCGTTAACCAATGAGCTGCGAGTATTTTGTTTTCTACGAGTTTAAGTTCTGATAATTCTGATATGGAGTTTAGGTATTATATAATAATTAATTATCCTTTTTTTCCAGTACTTTCGTCTGTCCAACTGAAATTCTAGCGTTTTCGGAGAGAATCAATGAGTTCCGTCAAATCAACACTGAAGTGGTAGCTTGTTCAGTAGACTCTCATTTTACGCATCTCGCGTGGATCAACACTCCTAGAAGAGAAGGAGGTCTTGGCAAAATAAACATTCCATTGTTAAGTGATTTGTCACATTCCATTGCAAAGGACTATGGCGTATACTTGGAAGATTTGGGTCACACTTTGAGAGGATTATTTATCAT
Organism: Tuta absoluta; assembly: GCA_027580185.1. Taxonomy (NCBI): domain Eukaryota; kingdom Metazoa; phylum Arthropoda; class Insecta; order Lepidoptera; family Gelechiidae; genus Tuta; species Tuta absoluta. Next base: position 8,001,650 of record JAQAHW010000004.1, read on the forward strand.
CGATGATAAGGGAATTCTAAGACAGATCACCATGAATGATCTTCCAGTTGGTCGTTCAGTAGACGAGACACTTAGATTAGTTCAAGCATTTCAGTACACCGATAAACATGGGGAAGTATGTCCAGCTGGATGGAAACCAGGACAAGATACGGTAAGTCATTTATATTTTTTCATTTAGTATTATTAACTTTTAATTTATTTAAATATTAACAAATCATATTTTTCTTTTTCAGATCATTCCTAATCCAGATGAGAAGAAAAAATATTTTGAAAAAGTTGCAAAGAACTAATCAATGTAGAATAAGACTTCATTTTTTTAAGAAATATTGATACTTAATAATGAGTAATTTAATAAAACAGGGCATCTTAATTCAATAACCAAGCCATGTTACACCAAATAATCTTACTAAATCTGCCACAGAATTACATTATTATTATGTAGATACTCTTTTGAATCTCGAGCCCACAATGATTCAGTTCTTTAAGGCGAGTGTACCCGTCAACTACCTCGACAGTAGCGCCACTTCACGTAAACAATATTTTCTTTTTATACAAACAATCTATCAGAATAAGATAAGATTTTAGTATTATCCTTTATGTAAAATAAGAAACTGCAAACTCAATGAAATATTCGCTGTTATTAAGTTATGGCAATTAATACCAAATGTGGCCGTTTTTAGGTACTTTTTTCCATAACTTTAATTGCAGCGAATATTTCATTGCGTTTGCAGGTTTTAACTTTACTTAAGGATAAAACTAAAAACTTCGACAACGGATATTTTGATTGTTTGTATAAAGATAAAATATTGTTTTCCTGAAGTGGCGCCACTGTCGTGGTCGTTGACGGCTACACTCGCCTTAAGGCATGTGTGGGACCGAAGCTAACAATACAGAGGCCTTTTTGTTCCTCACCCAGAGCTAGCACCCTCCTGATGCAATAGCCCTCACACCCGTATTCGTGGTACTTCATAGATTGAGAAATTTGATTTGGCTGGAGTCCCGTTGTCTCAACTCCTCTATTAGCAGTACGTTTGAAGCCGGGACGCAACACATGCGCAGGGGTCCGAGAGAGCGCGAGAGCCAATATTATTAGCACATAGTGACCCAACCACACTAAACCTAAATCAGAAACAAAAAAAGTAATTTGTTTACTGCAATAATTTATGCACCTTCTAGTCTTTTATTACAAGTGGTCTAAATTAAATAATCAGTTTTCAATATTTTCAGGACATCACATAACTATGTATATTTATTCATCACTCAAAAGTTTTTTTTAAATTGCTCTCATTGTTATTCTAGAATTTTTTCGCCTGAGACACACAGTTCTGGTAGATGCTATTACTAAGCTGTATTAATAATTTATTTAGATCTCATAAATCATAATAAAACAATTTTCACGGACCTAAGTTGTTTTTCTGCAAAGAACTCAAAATTTAGGAAATGTATAAGTTCAATAAAAATACAACTGAAATCTGTGAAAGTTTATTTGTTGTGATGTAGGTAATCAGTTTTTATTGCACTTCTCATACTATGCAACAAAAATCAACAGCTTCAGGGACAATCAAGCCACTTTCCTTATTTCTCAATTATACAAAATTATATATTTTCAGAAACTGAAATGTAAAATTAGTCACATAATCAATTTTGTGTTAAATTATTTATTCTTATATAATTTTTTTATTTTTTTTTCTTTATAGTAAAATCACTTATTAAAAGTCAATAAACTTAAAATAAATATACAAAATAAAATATAACTACTAATCAATTAAAGTTAAAAACAAACTTGTGAAGAAGAATATAACTCAGTTTAGGTGATGAACCGGGTATGTCGAAATAGTATTGAGGTAAATAAAATATAAACAATTCACCTAGATCTTGACGTTTCAGCTGAGTTACATTAGCTGTTAAGTTGTTTATATTTGCCTTAAAGACTATCGCGTTAAACCCGACTATACAACTGTGTAAAAGTAATCGCAAGTATTTGAGGGCGCGCCGTGAGAAAAATGGCTACTTTAAAATACACGAAATTTCGTTGGTGAGTACGATAGACACTAGTTATTCATTATACTATCTAGATTCTGGTCGCAGGAAAACACGATGAAAGAAAGTTTGCTCGAAAGATTTATTTTCCAAAGTTTGGTCTATTTTACACTTTTTTGCGTAGTGTATAGCTATCTTGTGAACTGAATAGCAAATTTTGCGAAATTACTTGCAAAATTGGCGGGCAAGGAACGAGCTGCGGTAGCCCAGATGGAAGAGGCGTCGCCACTAGTAATGCGAAAGTCGCAGGTTCAAATCCTGCCCGCGCTTGAAAATCTTGCAAGTTTTCAAAAAAAAAACTTAAGAACTTATAGCATTATTTTCTTGCGAATACGATACGTCTTACATACACAATACTAGATTCTTATCGTACAGTTTTTAATTATTTGTTTATTTGGCGTGAAATTTCCAAAGAAAGTGAAAAATCGTCTAAGTATGGTGATTCCGCTCTGTTCTCACACACAAGTTTTGCCATTAGAGGGAAAAGGACGTTGTAGGTAATAAGAACATAACTGCTTTATGTTGAAGAAGACAAGCAATATTCTAATATAATATGTTATTGTATAAGTGCCAAGCGGGACAAGGCTGCGTTTAACATTGACCATCAAAGCTGGGAGAAGTTTGCTGAGGATAGGGACGAATGGCGTAAGCGTGTGTTTTATGGGCGTAAAACACACAATAATGCTTGGTTTTCAGGTCTCGCTAACAAAAGGCAAAAACGTCATCTAAACATGCATGTGCCAGTCTCAAATTCCACCTTCACTTGGAGAACGTGCGGAAAATTATGCCGCTCCCGTATCGGCTTTTACAGCCATGAAAAGTCTTGCCTCAGACACTGATTAAATTGTCTGTCACAGACGTGTGAGGCCAATGATGATGATTGTATAAACAACATCAATATTATTCTACAGCTAGTAAATTTTACATATACAAATAGTATGTTTCTCTTTCAAACGAAAGTATTTAAAAGATTTTTGGGAAATTTTAAATTCATACATCTATGTCCAAAAATGCTATTTTAACTTTTTTCTATTCCGTGATTTTCACTCACATTATAAGAATGGAATCGATCAATTGGTATATAAACCGATTGTGCGACGTTTCCATAAGTACCCTCATGCTACAGCACAGCCCTAGTATCACCAAAGTATATGGAAATGTCTATACAGCGGGGCGCCCTGCCATATAGTGATTTAATCTATGTAGCAGGGCGCACTGTCATTTAGCGTTTTGTCTGTGAATTGGCTATTCATCGGTGCTCTTATTGTGCCTTGTTAAATCTGTACCCTGAACCACCTGATTAATGGTCTGTAAGAAATTTGGTTTCGTGCTTCGGAGAGCACGTTAAGCTGTCAGTCTCAGTTGCGTCATGCATATGTCATGTCATACATGACATATGACATGACATATGACATGACATATGACATGACATATGACATGACATATGACATGACATATGACATGCCATATGACATGACATATGACATGACATGACATATGACATGACATATGACATGACATATGACATGACATATGACATGACATATGACATGACATATGACATGACATATGACATGACATATGGCATGACATATGACATGACATATGACATGACATATGACATGACATATGACATGACATATGACATGACATATGACATGACATATGACAGGACATATTACATGACATATAACATGACATATAACATGACATATGACATGACATATGACAGGACATATGACATGACATATGACATGACATATGACATGACATATGACATGACATATGACATGACATATGACATGACATATGACATGACATATGACATGACATATGACATGACATATGACATGACATATGACATGACATATGACATGACATATGACATGACATATGACATGACATATGACATGACATATGACATGACATATGACATGACATATGGCATGACATATGACATGACATATGACATATTATGACATGACATATCCCTGGTGTTAGTTTTCCCACTAGTAGTAGGCCTCTGACATATGCAACAACGGCCTTGTAAGTAGTGATGAACACGGAAGCACGGAACTATATTTCTTACAGACAGACCATTAATCGTGGTTCAGGCTATAGATTTAACAAGGCGCAATAAGAGCACCGATGAATAGCCAATTCACAGACAAAACGCTATATGACAGTGCGCCCTGCTATATAGATTAAATCACTATATGGCAGGGCGCCCCGCTGTATAGACACTTCCAAAGTATAAGAGGGGTGTAAGGGAGAGGGGACAGTGTGTATATTTTGATCTAGGGTCCACAGCTTATTTCAAGATTCTGCCTTCACATACCTTTTGTACCTTTGATGAGATTGCTTAGATTGTAATATGCGGATTTCGAATTCTGGACTTCGATTTGCACTTCATACTGACCGAAATAAATTTCATTTTCTTCAAGCTAGTACGCTGTGGACCCTAGATTAAAATATACACAGGGGACAGCCCTCCGAATACTGATATGTTTTTCTTTTAGTAATGATGGGTTTGCTCTTGACTCTAGTCTAGGTCATAGGACAGAGGCAGAGTCTAAGATGGAGCGAGCTCACCCAGAAGAAGCCAGTTCACTCTTACTTTGAAGAGATTAGGGTTGTATGCGTTTGGAAACACAGACGCAGGTAGTGAGTTCCACTCTTTAGCAGTGCGAATTATAAATGATGACTGGAAGCGCTTAGTCGGAATTGGTGGAATGGCGACCAGGTATGGGTATGGATGGTATCCGGCGGTGCGTCTGGATGTCCGATGGTAGAAGGGAGCTGGTGGAACAAGGTCGTGAAGCTTCCAGAGCTTCTGTTCAATCTGTAAAAAACCGACAAGCAGGCAACCTTGCGGCGATGTGCCAGGCTATGTAGCTTGGTGTCCACCAGTTTTTTGTCGCCTATGAGCCTCTTCCACCGAGTCAAGAGCAGCAAGTTGGTATTTGGCTGAGCAATCCCAAATGTGACTGCAACTCTCCATGCAGGATCGGACTTGTGCTTTGTAAAGAGTTAAAAGCTGTCCAGGCGTAAAGAATCGCTTCACTCTATTCAGGATGCCCAGCTTCTTAGCCGCCGTTTGAGCCTTGTACTCGATGGTCGTGCGTGCCGAAGTTTAGATTTGATGTCAACTCCATGCCTAGAAGCTCAAGCCTGTCAGTGACAGGTACAGATGTACCCCGAAAAGTAGGTGTCCAGTCGAAAGGACTCCTTTTTGCAGTGAAAAGACACGCCTGTGTTTTGGTGGCATTGAATGAGACCAGATTGTCGTCGCCCCATTGGGAGACAAGACTTAAGGTCAGATCTGTTCGCTCTACCATGGCCTTTCTTAACGAACGTATTTCATCCCTACTGGTTTTGGCACCTGTCTCTCTGAATGCATGCAGACTTGATGCAGACCGTTACTTTAGTATCTCTATGTAGTTTGTGATGCAGACCATGAAACTGAACAACTTTCTCCTATAAACATATGATAGGGCAGGAAACGACCAAAAATATTTGACCTCCCATACAAAACATGATCAGCAGACTGCATTTACTATGGGAAGTCCAAATTTTTTTGAAGTTTCCTAAAATGTTTTTTTGCTGAAAGTTGATCAGGTGTATGGTTTGGACCTTCGAGCAACGCGATCTTCCGTCTCGTTCCGATCCTTCAGCAGTTAAAATATTTGTACCGCTAAGATTTCAGAAATATTGCCTTTCAAGATGGTCCTTTCCAGCCACATGATTTTATAACCTCAAAATCGTAAATGCTGATGAGATATCTTGGCAGAGGAATGACCTAAACACAAATTGATCACAGCGTTACAAATCACGAATCTTTTTTAAATTAAAAAACTTGAAATAAGTAAGGAAAAGATTGAAAGTTTTCCTACATGTGGTTGGACGTTCTTGCTAAATTTCCAAAAATATAGCGATACAAAACTTGTTATTAAAATCGCAACATTTAGACGATATGTACCAAAGAATTGGTACATCAAACAAAGCCGTATCTACTCTAATTAATGAGAAAACACCAGTTGAAAATAATAAGAATATGTGACGTACCGATGTACATTACCATAGCTAGACTACGATCTTTATGTACGGTCGCATTCAAAAGTGGAGTCATAGTTAACACAAACCTCAGAAAACAAGTCGCTCGCACCCGCGGCGACACTCACACAATGACACAAATGACGTATAACATACTATTATTTGACGAACTACCATTGTATAATAGGCTGAGTAGTATTGACTATTTCACTACATGAATCATTAGCTTCGGTAGCTTGGTCAGTAGCGCGGTCAAGCAAATTCTTGACCGTTATTGTGGAGACAATGGATCGAATCCCGATATCTTCGTTGTAGTTTTTATTTTATCAAATGAAGCAAAATTTAGTCAATTTTGAATTACATTTTAGTTGTTGCTAGATCGTTTGCGAGATAGTGCGTGTGCTAAGTGATTTTTTTTAACCTAAGTTTATTTATTAAACTTCAGTGTTTATTTCTTCAAAATGCATACTATTATCAGTTTGCAGGATAAGCAGCGTATTGTTGCGCTGCAATTATCTGTGGCGCTGCATGATATTGGATTTAATTTAACTCAAATTGCTAATCAGACTGGTCTGGCCGTAAGTATAGTTTTATTTCATTACAATGGATAAGCCTGAGGGGTCAAAATATGACTTTCATATACACTTTAAATTGGAGCGTAGATCATGTACATTACACTAGTTTTTATTTCACTTCCATACATGCAGAATTTCGCAAGTTATGACGAAGAGAAGTTTTACCCCAATTTTGAATTTCCGAGATTACGCGCGCTAAGACTGTGACGTCACGGCTCGGGACTACTTGCGACCGCAACACAGCGCGCAGCACGTTTCGGTGATTTTGTTTCGATTTTCTTCGTTCTTTCAAAGAAATACTTTATATTATGGTGTTTATGTGTATGTTATTTAAGTGTAGTGAGTAAAATGGAAGCAGGATTTGTGAAAGGTCAGTCCGACAATCTGCCTGCCAAAAATTTACTAACCTAGAAAATAATACTCGACATTGGTGTAACAAGTACTTACATACATTGACATGTCGCAATCCTGACAAATTTCATTTTATCGACACAAATATTTTTATTGGACAATATTTTAATGTAACGAAAGATAGATATTATCTATCTAAAGTTTATAAACGACAGATAGCAGAGTTACTATCTTATTTTTTTAATAATTCAGCCAATTTGTTGGCTAACCAGACAACTGCTTCTATTGAGCAGAATATACATTCAAACCTTATAACGTTGGAATCGGTTCCAAGTTCTTTAAATTAATTTCTAAGACAACAGAGAGTAACTCTGGCAGAACGCCGTCTTTTAGTAACTTGAGTGATTCTATCTTGCCAAAACATAATATAAACAATAAAATTAATATTTGTAATACAACCAAAATTCAAAATAGCCGTGTTTTGAATATTGTACACCAAAATATTCAAGGCATAATTAGCAAAGAGTTAGAAATTGAACTTTTCATGAACTGTAATAATATTGATATTCTATGTATAACTGAACATTGGCTTAGAGATTATCAGTTAATGTTCAGTTTTAGTAATCACCAGGTGGCAAGTTCGTTCAACAGATCAACAGCTATACGCGGTGGATCGTTGATACTACTTAAAAACGAGTTAAAATATAAAGAACGGCCTGATATCGTAAGCCTCTCAGTTGAGCGAACTATTGAAATAGCCTGCGTAGAACTTGAAGATCTTGTTATAATGAGCGTATACAGCCCACCTGATGCTAAATATGAACCCTTTGAAAAAGTTATGGATGTAGCTTTAGATAAAGCAACAAAATCCAATAAAGGGATTATTGTATGTGGAGATTTCAATATAAATATTCTTGAAAATTCTAATATGAGTAATAGGTTTCTATCATTATTTTTATGTTACAACCTAGTGAATCTTATTTCGGTGCCAACGAGAATCACACCTACCTCAGCCAGGTGCATAGATAATATCTTTACCAACATTAAACCTGAAGATTCGGCTGTCATAAATAAATTAAGCTCCGACCATACGGGTCAATTAGCTTCTTTCAAAATTAACATTGAGCAGGCACCTAAACAAGATATTACGTGTGTACCGGTAAATGAAAGTAGGCTAAATCGATATAGAGAAAATATTTTGCAAAAATTACCTGAATTGCCATATAACGAAAATCCAAATAAATTATATAACGCAGTATTTAGTCTTGCCAAAAATGAATATGACAATGTATTTAAATCTAAGAAAATTAAAGTTAACACAAAATTATCATTTAGTGACTGGGCCACAGTTGGAATTCATAGAAGCAGGCAGAAGTTATACGATCTGTATGAAGAAAGAACATATAATCAATCAAAAACTTTTGCTGATTATGTAAAACGTTACTCTAAAACTTTTAGAAACGTTTGTGCAATAGCTAAATCTAACTTCATCAAAAATAATATAAAGAATAGCACAAACGTAATCAAAACCACTTGGAAATTTGTAAATAATGAAACTGGAAAATCTAAGCGTCGTAATGAAAATTATAAACTTATGATAAACGATGAAATTAAAAATACTAATTTGGAAGTAGCTTCCGCTTTTGAACAATTTTTTACTGATATTCCAGTTTCGACTACCAAATCGTTAAACTCATGCCCTATTCTCGCTGAATCTATTCTAAAAGATAATGTAAACCATTGTGATAAATATTTTAAATTTTCTCACGTTAGTAACATTGAAATTATAAAAGTATTTAAAAGTTTACAAATGAAAAATACTTCAGATCTCCACGGCCTCTCTGTTAAAATTATTAGTTCCATAATCGATTGCATTTCTCCATACCTAGCATGTATTTTTAATGACTGTGTAGACAGTGGCGTGTTTCCTGACTTGATGAAGCATAGTAAAGTTATTCCCTTGTTTAAAGCTGGTAGTACTACTGACCCTACTAATTTCAGACCTATATCAATACTACCAACACTAAGTAAAATTTTTGAAAAAGTTATTTTAAATCAATTGCAAGGACATTTTTATCGTAATAACTTAATGCACCTGCAGCAATTTGGTTTCACACGTGGTCGCTCTACTACTGATGCAGGTGTGGATCTCATCAATCATATAATCGAAGCCTGGGAGGAATCTCATGATGCAGTAGGTGTGTTTTGTGATTTGTCCAAGGCGTTTGATTGTGTTCATCATACTCTGGTCAGGAAGCTACATCACTACGGCGTAAAAGACCACGCTCTTAGTCTTTTGGAATCATATCTTAACAATAGAATCCAAAAGGTCGATGTCAACGGTGAAAGATCATCTGGATCAAAGATAAGAATGGGCGTTCCGCAGGGTTCGATTCTTGGTCCTTTTTTGTTTCTTGTATATATTAATGATCTACCATATCGTCGGCCGGCAGTGAAAACCACGTAAAGGCAAAAGCAACAATTTTACAGGAGACAGTAAAAACCGTCTGGTGAAAAAAAATGTATGAACGGAAGAAACAAGTTCTGTTGTTTTATGACAACCAAATGCGTATATTTCAAGCGGTAGTAGAAACACAGAAAATCTAATAGCGAAAATAGATTAAAATGGAGTTACGAGGAATTCATACTGATAAGGTTATGGCGTACTATCAAATACGAGGTTTGACGACATAAAGCAATAAGATTTACAGCGGTTACCGTTGCGTTTGCTGCCACACCAGCTTTACCGATGCTGCTTATTTATTCGTTGCCTCCAAACCTTCAACGTGAGCCGGTTATCTAAGCAGCAAGACCTCGTTACACTATATACTAGCGCCGTCTCACGTCACGAAGCCCTGAATGCTGTCAAAGAGAGAACAGCTGCCATGGCGCCTTTGCAAAAATGGGGAAGGATCTTTTTCTTCTCCACTTCACCTCACAGACACCTCCACCGTGAATTCACTCAGTTTTGGCAGTCATAGCAGACCCAGCAGGATTCACACCCCGGAAACTGACCAACTGCAAAAAAGAAACCGCTGATAGTAGCGGACTACCTGGCGGTTTAAGTTTTGATTCGATAACCTAATCTAACAGGACACAACACCTGAGAGAGCTCAAGCAGGCCTTCGGATACTCGTGGACAGTTACGCCGTATAGACCGGTGGGTTCCAAATGCCTGGCAAAAAGAGGATAAATTCTGAATATACTAGAGTCATTTCACGGCACTGAAAGGCATCGGTACCGGAAACAGGCGTCTAAAAGCGGCCCTTAAAGACTGCCAACACATTGCCGAAGGAAATAATAATGGAACTGCTGACCACCCTGAGCTACGAAGTGATACTTCTTGCGGCAAATCAAGACGCGTGGAGGACACCTAGTCGCTCTGCATGCCCAGCGTGTAGATTGAGATATAGCGTGGATGGGAGTACCAGAACAGCCAAGTGCGTCCGCTGCCAGCAGTTCTGGTACATCTAGAGGAACTGTCACCGCAAGCTCGCCTGCGTAAAGTGCAGGAAGCAGCATACCTATTGCTTGCTAACTCGTGTAAGCAGTCGACCACCTTCCACAACGTGGCGACGCGTCTCTCGCCAACTACACCGAATCATGCCGCGAAGGACTGAACCGATAAGAGAGCACAACTCCGCTCACGAATCCCATCGATGTGGAAAGAAAGGAGGCTGCACTGCTGAAAAATATAAATACGCCTGGTTATGTCTTGGTAGCTGCCCCTAACCCAATGCAATCGATGAAGACGAAGTGGAAGCGGACGAGACTCGCTCCAGCAGGACAAGAAAACTCCGAGACAGCCACGGCAAGAGCCAACTAACGGCCTACAGTAGGCGTCCCTTTGCGGTATTCCTTACGGCACAGATGCCGAAGGACAGATGCCGAAGTGACAGCGGGATCCATGACAAATGACTCAAAAACATCCGCCCTAGAAGAGGCCAGGAAGGTTCTTATCAATAATTACTTTAACTAAGGTACGGACGCTTCAAGCATCGTCAACAGGAGCCATTGCGATCTGATCTCATCCTACGGCTAGGCCCTTGCTGTTGAAAGCAAGCTGGAGGTTCTTTGACTCAGATAAGGCTTCATAAGGTACTGTTGACTTGACCCACAGCTCTGCTGTCCATATCCACTACTGCTCGTCGCAAAGTAAGGATCGTGGGCCCATTCACTTTTATATCTGGCACCCGCGCTACATTTATAGGACAAAGCAACATGTGCCTCTCCACTTCATTTCAAGGAGGATAATGTAGGCCATCACTGGAACAACCACAGGATATCTTAGTTAGATGTCGTTGGCTGATAGACACCCGACTGCACTGGTTCGACCTCACCACAGCGCAAAAGTGGACCTACTCACCCAAGAAGTACAGACTCAGCAGCCTATTTGACACCCCCTAGGACCCTCGTGCCTTTGAAGGAAGTGAGTTGAATTAACGGCCAGGTGGCCAGCCTAGGTTAGGTAGCGCAACGCAACATATTGATTGATCACCTTTATGATACTCACGGGTACAAACAAGGTGATGCTTCCAAGCCCGCACCACACGGCGCTCTAGTAACCTTATCTCCTAAGTGTTATAATGGAATTATAGAATAACGAAAACCTCGCCAAAGTTTATATTACAATGCTTTTTAATGTTCGGTAGTAACAATGAAAAACTTGCAACCTCACATGCGAGATTATTATACTCTTTCTGTAATAAAATATACTTGTAAAAGTAATTACGTGTTTTTCGCAACATCCTAGAACACAACGTAAAACACGGCTAAGCAAATGCGAGGTTTTAATCGACAAAATGTGCATGTCGATCGATACCGAGGTTCTCATTTTCATCGAAAGAAGGTGTTCCCAGTATCGCAGCCCTGCCTACGTTCGTCGTAAATGTGCGTTACGAGCTTCTCTTCCCAAAAATAAAATAAAAGAAAAATCATGAATTTGTGCTTTACGAGGTTTTCACTGCCGGCCGACGATATCTAGTTAAAGAAAAACATGATATAGTTTTGTTCGCGGACGATACCTCTCTACTTTTCAAAGTAAAGAGGCAACAACTCAACTATGATGACGTGAACAAAGCTATTACCGATGTAGTGCAATGGTTTACAGTAAATAACCTACTATTGAATGAAAAGAAAACTAAATGTATCAAATTTGTATTACCAAATGTTAAACCAAGCTCTACAATTATTAAGGTAAAGGATGAAAAGTTGGACCTTGCGGACTCAACTGTATTTTTAGGCATAACTTTGGACGCCTCGCTCCAATGGGGGCCACATATTGAGAAATTGTCGAAGAGACTGAGTTCAGCAGCATACGCAGTTAAAAAAATAAGACATCTCACTGATGTAGACACTGCAAGACTAGTTTACTTTAGCTACTTCCATAGCTTAATGTCTTATGGCTTACTATTATGGGGCCATGCTGCGGATGTGAACAATATATTTGTTTTGCAGAAACGGGCTGTTCGTTCAATTTATAAATTGGGACCTCGAGTCTCCTTGAGACAGAAATTTAAAGAAATCAACATATTGACATTTGTGTCACAGTACATATACGAAAATCTAGTGTACGTAAAAATAAATATAGATTCTTTTAAGAAAAATTGTGACAGGCATAATTTTAACACTAGAAATAAGGAGCAACTTGCTGTGCACATGAGCAGGCTTAGTAAAGTAAGCAAAACTTTTAAGGGCAATTGTATACGCTTTTATAACAAACTTCCTAAAGATATTCAAGACTTACCCTTAAATAAATTTAAACCAGTAATTAAACAAAAATTGTACAAGAAAGGCTATTATGAAATATCAGACTATATGCAAGATAAATCTCCATGGGTTTAATTCAAATGTATAAAGTAAATATTTTATTAGACGAAACAAGTAGATTTATCTACTGCAATTTTTTGTTATTATTATAATTTTTTTTTTTATGTAGCCATTTTTGGGCTATACATATATATTATTCGTTATTTCCAAAATTAGCTAGGGCAGTTTAGGGCCTAGAAAGATTGTTAATTTGGAGTAGGAGCACTTCTGGGCAGGTTTTTTGGGGGGTTTTTCCTGTTCAGGGGGTCCGGTTAATTATACGCATGTTAATAACACGCTTTGGAAATCTTGACTAAAATTTGAAACAAATGTCGTTTACAAATGGTGGTGGCGTAAAGTTACGTGCTGTGTGATTAACCTGGCCAGCCCCGAGGCAGTGCCTTTATTTTTATTTTTTTATCCCGCCCGAGCCGGTTTTCTATTAGGACAATACAAAATTGTTATAAAAAGAAGAAGATTGCGTTATGCAAATTTCTTTTTTTTACAATGACTAATCATGACGTCAATAAGTGATAATGCTATCCTACATTGAATAAAGTTATTTCATTTTCATTTTTCATTTGCCAAAAATTGATAGTTTGATGGTGGCCCAATATTTCATGATGAATAAAGATTTTACCGCTGCCGAAATTCGTGGAATAAAAATGAAAATGTATATGTAAGCATATATCTCAACTGAATCATAGTGTTTTTTTATTTAGTACCTACATACCTACTATGGGCGGTGATAAAAATACTTTCGCTCGCGAGTTCATGACCATCCTGCCTGAAGTAGGTACATACCCATAAGGTTCCTAGTTGTACCTACTCCCTCAACTCGATCAAAATGTGTGTGATAAAAATACTAGGTAAGGTACCTAGGTACCTACAGTTCGCGCTCGTTAAACCTACCTATGGGTTTCCATGCGTTTCTACCTACTCGCCGTGGAACTGGCGAGTGCATGTGCGTCCATCCTGAAGTAGGTACCTACCTATGTGTTTCCACGCGTACCTACCTACTCGCCGTGGAACTGGCGAGTGCATTAGCGTCCATCCTGAAGTACGTACCTACCTACCTACCTACCTACCTACCTACCTAGGTACCTACAGTTCGCGCTCGTTAAAACCCACCTATGGGTTTCCATGCGTTTCTACCTACTCGCCGTGGAACTGGCGAGTGCATGTGCGTCCATCCTGAAGGAGGTACCTACCTACCTACCTATGGGTTCCACGCGTACCTACCTACTTGCCAGTACCACGGCGGCGGCCTCCTTGACAAGGAGGCGCATACGCATACCTACTTCAGCCAACTGTTATACCTACAGTGTGGGTCAAGGAGGCGCATACGCATAACTACTTCAGCCAACTGTTATACCTACAGTGTGGGTCAAGGAGGCGCATACGCATAACTACTTCAGCCAACTGTTATACCTACAGTGAGGGTCAAGGAGGCGCATACGCATAACTACTTCAGCCAACTGTTATACCTACAGTGAGGGTCAAGGAGGCGCATACGCATAACTACTTCAGCCAACTGTTATACCTACAGTGAGGGTCAAGGAGGCGCATACGCATAACTACTTCAGCCAACTGTTATACCTTCAGTGTGGGTCAAGGAGGCGCATGTCTACTCCACGCATCGACCTATAGGTAATCCTTTATTCACATACACACATTTGCCTGTACCGCCTGTACCGTTGCAAGTAGAGTAGGTACGTACGACAAGGTGGTACCTACTTAGGTAGGTACTTAAGCAATCAGGATGGCCAAGTACTCCTAATCTAAGTACGTGAGTACGTCTATATGTAGGTAGGTATATCTTTAACATTAGTTTGTGTTAAAGTATACCTACTCTGAATCAGGCCTATTGAATCAACTCTTTTCACCACTTTTTTCTTATTTTTGGGTCCTTAGGCACATAAAAGAAGAGTTTATTTGGTGTTTTAACCGTGGAGTTTAAACATTGCGGCACAATACAGTATTTCCCTGGCATTTTATTTTATAATATTTAATTTCACTGCGCGACGGCGTGCGAGCGTAAGCGCGACTGCCGAATGACTCGAGCCGTGACGTCATCGGCTAGTCTGCGCTCGCCCGCGTTTTAAAAAACCTTCGCCCGAAACTACACACTTTGAACTTAAATATCTCGGCCATTTTTTGAGATATGAAAAAAGTAAAAACACAGTTTTTCTCGTAATTTTTTGTAGATTTATTAGACATAAAAAATAAAATGCACCATGGTTATCCATTGTATTTTAAATATTAAAAACTTTGACTCATAGTATGTTGGTAGCTGTGAACCGATTAGTATAAACTTTTTTTATTAATAATGCTACTTTGTTTTAGTGGAAGACTGTTAAACGTTGGGTTACACGTTTTGAAGAGGAAGGTAGCGTAAAAACTCGACTCGTCTTATTAATGATTCACAGCGGAGGATGATGGTGTAACAATATGAAGAAAATGCTTCTGCCGCTGGTCCAGGCGAATTAGTAGCACAAGAAACAGGGCGTGCAACTGCCGCTAATTATGTTGATATGCTACAGGAAAGCATGCTACCGACGACGGTGCGAAATGTTTAACTGTTTATCCTGCTAGTGAAGTTCCTCGTTTTGCATTTGTCCAGGATAAATTGTCCAGTGCATCGAGCTGCCGTGGTGTATAATTGGTTTAGCCAGCACCCAGATATCCAAGTTATTTGTTGGCCAGCAAAATCTCCGGACTTAAATCCCATAGAGAATTTATGGGGTTTAATGGTGCAAAGGTGGGACATGCGCAATGAAAGAACTACAGAAGCTTTAGAGGCTCACTGCCTGGGAGTGTGGGAGAGTACCAGAGGAACAGATATATGGAATTATTTGGTCGAGTCTATTAAGTGTTGTTGAAAACAGCGGAGGTAACACCAAATACTAATTATGTAAGCGGCGATTTTTACTTAAGATTCCAATCAGACCCGATCTAGCATACATTGCTGATTATCTTGTGTATTTCATTATAATATATGAATATACACAAAATAATCAGCAATGTATGCCGAAGCGGGCCCGATAAATCGTTGCTCACTCAACCTCTATTTACCTGCTTACCCGCCTACTATTGCAGTAGGTATTTGTGGAGCATTACATTAGCAATTAAACATCGATATATATTTATATAAGATTGATCATTATTAGTCAGTTATCTTAAGGCCTTGTGTATGTGATTTAGGGCAGGGATCTTGGCGCCACTTTGTACTTCCAGGGTCTTTTCAATAATAAACGGACTTGCCTTATAATACTCCAGTGTTTTATTGCACTTTGTCACGTAAATTCACAAAATATCACAGTTTTACAAAATATAAGCAGAGCACCGTTACATCAGCTAGTTCGTTCAATTAACATGTCCGCAAAAACTAAAATACCCTACATTTAACATCACATTTTTAATAATTGAAAATTATTAATCTCCATACAAACTACCTACACACTGTGTGGGTAGCTCGGGCGTTGGTGCGTAAAGTACGCGTCCAGCGAAAGCTATAAATATATCGCAAAGTAAGAAATTGGAAATAATTACTAATGGTGGTTCGGGCCATAGTGTTGTCGTCAACATACCACCCCCTGTTGGTGGTTTCAGCCTAACAACACATCATCGGTAGGCAACACTATGACCTTAACCACTGGGCGACGCAGCACCCCTGTCGCAGTTCTTACATCTACCACACGCACCCTCCCGTCCGGACCGGGGTACACTTTTTTTATTATGCCCTTAGGCCACATATTTCTTGGCAGATTGCCATCACAAATTACAACCACATCACCTTCGCGCACTGCTGGATTGTCTACAGTCCACTTTTGTCGTTTTTGGAGGGTGGGGACGTAAAGTTTTAGCCACCTGCTCCAGAACACGTCGGCCATCGCGTTGACACGCTTCCACTGCGCACGCGCGGTGAGGTCAGCGGGGTCAGGAGCGGTCATCGTAGTATCACCTGCGGCCGTACCCAGCAGCAAGTGGTTTGGCGTGATCACGACCGGCTGGTCGGGGTCGCAGGACACGTAGGCCAGCGGCCGGCTGTTTAGCACCAGCTCAGCCTCCGCTACCAACGTTCGCAGCATTTCCTCGTGTGGCGCCTTTTCCCGCAGCGTAACCTTCAGCGCGCACTTCACTGAGCGCACCAAACGCTCCCAGCAGCCGCCCATGTGTGGAGCAGCGGGCGGGTTAAACACCCACTGGATTTGTCTGTTTTCAGCGGCTTCTCTCACCCGATCGTGATCGAGGGTTTGCAGCGCTGCTCGTAGCTCTCGGTCCGCGCCTACGAAGTTGGTGCCACGGTCGCTGAAGATCTTTGCAGGTTTTCCACGTCGCGATATCAGTCGCCGCAGGGCCAGTATTGCCGAGTCACTGGTGAGGGTTGCGGCGAGGTCCAGGTGGACGGCGCGGGTCGTGAGACATGTGAAGAGCACGCCCCACCTCTTCTCTCTGCGCCGCCCGATCGTCACCTCCATCGGGCCGAAGTAATCTATGCCACAGAAGACGAACCCTCGGCGAGTGTTGGTTGCACGCTCCGGTGGCAAGTCACCCATCTTTGGCGGCATTGGTTGAGCACGTCGCAGTCGGCACAGCTGGCATCGCTTCACGACGGTTCGTACGGTCTGTCTCGCTCGCAGGATCCAGAAGCGCTCCCTTAGTTGGTTTAGCACGGCCTCGTGGTTGGCGTGCAGTGCACGAAGATGGTAGGCGTGGACTAGTAGCCGTACCAGGTGTTCACGGCCGTCCAGGATGATCGGGTGTCTCTCGTCGAAGCCGAGGTCCGGCGCAGCGCTCAAGCGCCCGCGCACACGCAGCAGGCCATCTTCATAGATGATAGGGTCGAGGGCGCGCAGGCTACTGTTTGCCGGCAGCGCGCGACCAGCCCGTAGCGCACCGAGTTCCGTCGCAAATGACGCCGCCTGCGCTTGTGTCAACAAACGCAGCTCAGCGTCGCGTAGGTCCTCAGCGGTGATAGCGGCGGTCCGCACGCTTCGGCAGACTTTTGTGAAGATCAGTACACGCGCCATGACGCGCTGTACGCGCGCCCATGTCGAGTGGCGCGCCGTTTCAATGAGAGGCGGTGCTTGTTCAGCGACCACATTGATGTGAGCGGTCTCGCTATCGTGTGCCTCCTCCACCGGTTGCGCGCCTTCTAGATCCGCCCCAGGCCACAGCTCCTGTGAACAGCGAAGAAACAGAGGACCCGAGACCCAGCTACTCCTACCACCTGGCCATGCCAATTTAGTGGCCTCGTCCGCGGGGTTACTTTCTGAAGGAACCCAGCGCCAGCTACCTCGAGAAACGCATTGATCGATCTCGGCCAATCGATGTGCTACAAATTTTGGATAGTCACGGTTGTCGTTTGCTATCCAAGCAAGTACCGTTTTTGAGTCCGACCACAAGAAAGTTTTACCTATGGACTTACCCAACTCTTTCTCTACCGTACTCGCAAGACGGCACGCCAGTACAGCCGCCTGCAGCTCCATGCGCGGGATGGACACTATTTTTAATGGGGCTACTCTCGCTTTGCCAGCTACCATTGCGACAGAGCGTTGCCCGTCCTCACCCTCACCCACGATATACGCAACCGCGGCGTATGCCAACTCGCTGGCGTCAGCAAACACATGAAGCTCAACTTGCTCCTCTGTGATCCTGTACCACCGTGGAATACTCACGTCTTTAAGCAACTGCAGGTCCTTCAACCATTCGGCCCACAGTTCCGACTCCGGCTCCTTCAGCTGCTCGTCCCATCCGATACCGGATCGCCACACCTTCTGCATGATGATGCGCGACTGGATGGTACACGGACATATCAGCCCAAGTGGGTCGAAAATACTCATGACGAAACTCAAGAATTGTCTTTTCGTCGGCGTTAGATGACCCTGTACAATTTCAGGTGGCAGTCTTTTAAATGACAAGTCGAATGAGAGTGTGTCTGACCTGGGTGACCACATCATGCCCAAGGTCCTCTCTTTCTCAATGCTCAGTTTTCCTTCTTCTATTCTTATAGGTTCCGATGAGACGGTTGGAAGCTGTTCCCGTAATTCAGGCGAGTTGGATACCCACCCCCGTATACAAAAACCTCCTGCTTTGTGTATCGTGCTGACGTCTTCGATCAGGCGCCGGGCCTGGTCTGCTGTGGCTACACTATCCAAATAGTCATCCATGTAGTGTTTCTCATGAATGGCACTTACCGCCTCAGGGTAAGTATCCCGGAACTCGTCAGCATTCCGACGCAGCACGTAGTTAGCAGAGGCTGGGGAAGAGGTCGCACCGAATATCATCGATGTCATCACGTAGACATCGGGTTCGCGAGTGCGGTCCATGCCTCTCCACAGGAACAGCTGAGCTCCCCTGTCAGCCTCACGAATCTTCACTCGGAGGAACATATCCATGATGTCTCCAGTGAAGGCGATTGGCCCCATCCGAAACCTAAAAAGAATTCCCAAGAGGGAGTTGAGCAAATCTGGTCCGCTTAACAAATTGTCATTTAAACTGGTACCTTTGTATCCTGCTGCAGCGTCAAAAACTGGGCGGAGCTTGCCCGGTTTATTCGGGTTTTTGACGCCGAAATGAGGCAGATACCAGATAGGTAAGCTGCTCAAACCCTTTGTCACCTTCGTAGCGTAGCCTTCCCCGACAAGTCTGTGCAACTGCCGAACGTAGGCTGCCGCGAATTCAGCATCAGCATCCATCTTGCGCTCAATGCCCTGCAGTCTTCTGCGCGCATACGCATGGTTATCAGGCATTTCCACACCCGCACGGTTCCAGAGAAGACCTACCTCCCAGCCGCCTTCCACTCGTTTGGCAGTTGAGTCCAGGATCCTCATCGCTCGCTCGTCGTTGGCGTTTACCCGAGGCACCTTACTTACACCGATGGCCTCCAACTCGAACTGAGCCTTTACTAGGCCGTGGAGATCTGCATCTGACACCTGTAGGCAATTAACTGTCTCGGTCGGACTCGAAAAGGCACCCACAGGGCCATGTACCACCCAACCTAACCGTGTTAGTGAGGCAACTGGCTTACCGGATTTACCTTGCCTAAATTCGGTTCCAACTATGAGTTCCCAGTTATCCTGGCCCAGGAGCAGCTTAGGTCGCACGCCCTCCATCGCCTCGCAGTCCAAGTCACGTAGATGGGGATTTGCCTCCAGCACAGCAACCGGCAGAGTATGCACCGGTAGCTCAGCGTTGCGCAGGGTGCGCAAACTGACCATGTGGCACTTCCCATTAGTGCCTCGAAGTGTGACCTTGACCGTGCGTGATTGATGGTCTTCGACGATGTTGCCCCCCGCGGTTACTAAGCGTAGCGGAACCACAAGCCCGCCAACGCCTCCAGCGCAGGACTCATCTACCACGGAAACTGTGGCCCCGTCATCAAGAAGAGCATATGTGGGCGTCTCACGCCCGCTATCGTCGATGATGGTGACAGGGAGCACCTTCAGCAGGGCGCTCGACCTCTCTCCGCCCAAGATTGTCACAGCTTCTGTTGTTTCTTGGTTTGCCGGCGCGATATTCTCGGCAGCCGGCTTCTCTTCATGGAGCAGCGTGTGGTGCTGCCATCTACACCTGTCACATCGTTTGGCTTTACAAAACTTCCTCAAATGTATTTGTAAAATGCATTTAAAGCACAATTTATTGTCCTTGATTAGTTTCCACCGATCTTTAATGGTCATTTTTAAAAACTGTTTACACTGTGGTAACTGATGAGGTAAGTTGCATAGGATACACTTACAGTCTTTCACTGCACTGTGTGCACTCGGTCTGACGTCATCATATTCTTTCGGTAGTGCTGCCTCAGCCTGCGTCATGATCTTGTGTGGAACAGGTCGTGTGAATTTCTGCTGCTCTCGGCTTCGTCCTGCAGGTACATTTGTAGATGGCAGGGCGAGTTGGTTCATAGGGGCGTAATACACCGATGCACGTGATAGTTGGCCCAGAAATTCCACCATTAGCTCAAGGCTTGGCGACACTCTCAGGTCTACGTCACTGGCACTGTCTTTCTTCAGTATGAATTCACCGTATTGGGCGCGCTGGTACGGAGTCAGTTTGTGTAAAATGTCATTCACTATCTGTGGATTATTCAAGTAACCGTCCGCGCGCACAGCTTTCAACAATGACACACAGTTTCTCACGACCGCGGTGAAGGTGCGTATTTCACGCCCACTGTCCGTTACGCGTGGTAAGGTACGCACCTTGTTCAAAGCACATTCTAGAAGGAGGGTAGGATGGCCAAACTCTTCCTCCAGAACTTTCATGATCTCCTCAGGTTCGTCAGATGCCCTCAGCAGGTCTTCTACCGCCATTTTTGCCGCCCCTTGTAAAGCTGCCTGTAATCTCGCAATGTTCTCAAATGACGTGAAGTCGTACATTTTCGTCGAAGCGTAGTAGGTGCGTTCAAACGCAAGCCAGTCAGCGGGATTTCCATTGAAACTAGGCAGTTCATAGGTTTGCTTTGGTGCCGGTCTAGGGCGTCGCACGGTGACGTCACTAACGGCTGCAACAAGTTGGTCAATACGTCGAAAATATTCATCAGACGTAGATGGCACCAGCGGCGGTGGTCGGGAATTCACTGTCGATGATGTCGTAGGCGGTTGCTCTCTCACCTTGACAACGTCCTGCTGGAGAGGCACATGTTTTTCTTTATTGTGGGTAGGTACATATTTTCTACTAAAATCACGCTGTGTCGCGGTGGCACATGGCAGGTCAAAATTCACAGTCGGGAGAGGACGCGTAGGGGATTTACCACATTCGCCTCCACGCTTAACCCATTCCTCTGTTCGACTAATCTGCACTGACCTGACTGACCTTTCCTCCGCAGCTTCTTTTTCAGCAGCGATGCATGCCATATCATGGGCTAGCTTCTTCTCCAGTACCTTTTTCTGACCCATTGCCATCTCTATGATCGATTCTAACTGTGTCAGCTTCACTTCTGCCTCATATTCCTTGCGACGGCGCTCTACTTCCAGGTCAGCACGGCTAGAGCTACTACTCCGGATGGTCGTCGCCTTCCTTCTCATGGTGTCAGGCGTGGAACAGGTTATCTCATCCTTGCGAGTATTCAGCGGCGCACAATAGCTGTGGTCAAGGTGACCTTTGGCCTTTCCAAACGGCGTGCTATTTTTTCCAGCTGCATTCTCACTATTCACAAGAGATGGTTCCGAAACAAGTTCCAGGTCATCAACAACCCTGTTCTGGTCCATCGCGTCGCGTCGCTTTTGGCTTCTTGTCTTAACGGTGCTCATTTTCCGTTGATGTGCGTTTGACCTCTAGCTACCGGTACAAAGTCGCGATCCGGCGTAGAACAAAGGACCAAAAATTGTATGTGATTTAGGGCAGGGATCTTGGCGCCACTTTGTACTTCCAGGGTCTTTTCAATAATAAACGGACTTGCCTTATAATACTCCAGTGTTTTATTGCACTTTGTCACGTAAATTCACAAAATATCACAGTTTTACAAAATATAAGCAGAGCACCGTTACATCAGCTAGTTCGTTCAATTAACATGTCCGCAAAAACTAAAATACCCTACATTTAACATCACATTTTTAATAATTGAAAATTATTAATCTCCATACAAACTACCTACACACTGTGTGGGTAGCTCGGGCGTTGGTGCGTAAAGTACGCGTCCAGCGAAAGCTATAAATATATCGCAAAGTAAGAAATTGGAAATAATTACTAATGGTGGTTCGGGCCATAGTGTTGTCGTCAACACCTTGCTTCAATATCTTTTCATTACGAAAACGAGTACTTAAGCTTAAACCTTGAGATGTAGGCAAATAACTGATTTATTATTATTACAATTACTTTTACTTCCGAGGAAAGTGCATCATCGTTAAACATAGAACAATAAAATAATTACTAACGAAATTATTACTTAAATAACTTTATTGAAAGATTCAATCCAAGATTTGGATCATTCCTATGATCTTATAAATAATTACCTATCGATGTTTCAGCTAATGAACACTTAATATCATTTTACATAATATTGTGTTTTATCATTCAAACAAAACTATAAACTAAGTATTACGGCAGCAAGTATTTTATGTAGTTTTACATACTCGTATATTATGGTTACCCAAAGTTCTCATTCATGTCATTATGTTATTTACATAAAGTAATACTATACCTACCAATAAAATAATTTCTTACCTTACTTTTTGTTTTATTACAATATTATAGGTTTATGTTTTTAGATATCATATTTTGATACATAATTTACAATAAACATTTAAAGATATAATACATAGATGAATATATAGAAAAATATTATATAAAATAATTATTACTGGAGAAAATATGGTAAAAACATATAAAAAAACATTATTCAACATACAGAGATCGGATGGGAACCCGGTTCCGTTCTGATTAGAAGGTAAGAACTATTACCGCTAAGCTACGGTAGCTTGTGATCAATACGACGAAATAAAGATATGTAATCTATTGCTTTACTACAAGTGAACGAATAAGGATAACTATAATACAGTTTTAGACAAACCAGTGTGATGTATACTTTGTGGTGATGTGGTGGCGAATAGGCTATCACCGAGTAATTATTTCAAAGATTACATAGATGTCGCTTATAGGTGGTAATCTGTTTAAGTTTTAATGCTACGCCTTAAGGTGGACTTTTCTACTTACAGTCGATAATCTTACGTGTGTGCGTAAGTTAGTAAAGTAAGTACAGAGGATAATAACCCGAATTGCAATCTGTCAAGTGGTCTAACTATGACTCCACTTATGAATCCGACCGTACATACAGCCATACCTACTTAAATATAGTGTTTGGCATTTGAATATGGTAACAAAAAAATATTATTTACTTTTTTCTTAGGTGGACTCAATTCTAGAGTATCTAGAGAAAATTGTCTAATTTAATAAAGGGTCAAATTTTACTAGCGACCAATACTGAACATGGATGGGCACCAACCAGATGAAGAAAGAAAGAGTGCTGGGGTGAAATGGCGTTGGGCGGAGTTTCTTTTTGCAAAAAATGAATGTAAATAGATGAGATGTATTTCTGACTTAAATAACAAAATTTCCGTTTAACTATGAAAAACAAATTATCAAAAAGGTCAAGACCTGTCAGATATTGAAGACCCGATTTAATGAAGATGCAATGTAGCAATGTTAACTAAATACGGCCGATACAAAGGGTATAACCATGGAACTATAGATGAACCTTCAAGCTTCTTGGGTAAAACGAATATCAAACTATTATTACACTACCCTACTATTATTACAGGGCACGATTAAGCATTTTTGCAGGTTATCATGAGTTTATTGTAATGACGCTCATAAAAACTAGCAATGTATGCCGTGTTTTTAATAGCTATTTAAGACCTTATCTTGACTTGTGCGTTTATGACAAAATATGTAGTTGAAAATGCACTGGTGAAAACATCACTAGTTTTCCCCTATATTTAATTCAACAATTTAGGTACTCTAAAATTATGTCCAGTTTTCACCATACTTTAATGCAACACACTATATTTAAAAAGGTATGGCTGTAGGTAGGTACATAAAGATCGTAGTCTTGCTATGGTCATATACACCAGTACGTCACATATCCTTACAATTTTCAACTGGTGTTTACTCAATAATTAGAGAAGATACATCTTTGTTTGATGTACCAATTCCTTGGTTTGGTACATATCGTCTATGTTGTGATTTTAATAACAAGTTTTGTACCGCTATATTTATGGAAATTAATTATTAAGAGATGATCGAGTCCGCTAAAGCGTAGTATACTGTATACAATGTTGCTCGGTCAGTGAAAAACTTAAGCTGGTGGAACTTTACAAGATCTGCTCGTAACTTTTCACACATTATCTCAATATGTTTACTCCACGAAAAACTC
The DNA here is from genome assembly GCA_027580185.1 of Tuta absoluta. Taxonomy (NCBI): domain Eukaryota; kingdom Metazoa; phylum Arthropoda; class Insecta; order Lepidoptera; family Gelechiidae; genus Tuta; species Tuta absoluta. Next base: position 8,026,349 of record JAQAHW010000004.1, read on the forward strand.
GAATCTACAGTTAGCCCGAGGTACTTGTACGCCTCCACCAGCTCAACCTCCCCACAGCGGCAATGCGCGTGAGTTAAGGCATTGTTTGTGCTAACAGCTGTAGTCGTGACATGATGGTTACATGATTTCTTCGATGATCGTGTTGTTGTTGGTACAGGGATGTTTTTGGCGACATTGTTTTGATTCCATTGCCACTGTCGTGCATGCTTGGGTTGTACACTACGCTGTCGTTCACGATCATGCTGTGCTGAACACTGGCGTACAATGTAGGGACTCGTTAAAATCTGGTAGTATTGAAGTGACTTAATCGATACTTTTACATACGTCTTGTATAACTTAATTGATATTTGTTTTATTTCTAATATCATTTTATCTTCTTTCTTAGGGCTTGGTCACTCACTTTATTCGCTCCAGGGGGGGTCACAGATAAGATAGATAAGATTATATAATTCTTTATTAATAAACTTAATTACAAATAGGTACACTTATACAAAATAGTAATAGCGCCTAAATACCACAACTCTAACCTAACCTACTGTGTCGGATTTGTGTAAGAAAGGTTTATTTTGAATCCTGGGGGCTGCGCCCCAATACCCCCCAACACGAGTTGCCTTATATGTCATGTTCGAATGATGAATAGCTAACACATCACGTCATTTCACTGTGACGTCACTTTGTTTTGTTTCCAATAACACCCCTTTACATTACTTGACTGGCCCAGTTCCTGGAAATGATCCAACGACTGTGGCGTACATATCGTAGTCATGTTGTACTAGCAATGTGCGTTCACATTTTGGTAAATTACTGGGAATATACTCAAGGGAATGTTCCCAGTAAACTTCTAATTTTCCGGGAATGTTGGAACATTCCCCAAGAATTTATTATTTTGATTTGCAATACTTCAACCTTCGTTTCTTGGGCAAAGTTGTACAATATTACGAGACAAAGCAAACCTTTAAGTACCACTTGTCAAAATTCACCCCACATAAATACATGCCTTCGGCATATTATTATTCGGATTGGTATTCCCTAATTACATTATTTTACTATAAAATACCTAAAATAATCGTATTTGTCCACGACAAATATTCACCATTAAGTTCGAATTTGTGATACCTGCCTACTTCAAATTTATAAAAATATAGAAATATAATTGATTTAATTTATAAATCCTTATTAATTATGTAATAGATAAACTTATAATACCTACATACTAAAAAAATGCAATAAATAATATTAATAAAAGGAACTATACATATTGATTTAACAAAAAAAGTATTTCATTATAAAATTATTTTTTTATTTTCCATTTTCCCGAGGAATTTTCCTCGTGCCCGGGAAAGTTACTGGGAATATTCCCAATGTTACCGGGAACGGCACATTAGTATGTTGACCACAACATTGTCGGACGTAATCGTTTTGTACTTAATCAATGTCGAGCAGTAATAGTTCCCAACACTCCATCATGAAATCATAAGTTCCTGAAACTGTCTCAAAAAGGGTTGAACGATGTAGTCCCCCTTATATTCATACAAAAACAAATGTTGTGTTTTCTCAAACACAAAGCTGATTCTAGAGGAGATTGTTTGAAAAACGAGTATTTACTACATTACGATCGAGAATTCCTCTTTGGTTATTAGTTTTAGGTGATACTTGCAGAGATTTCGGATGCCGGTTTTTGGGGAGCCAGCGACATGGGTTGGAAACATTCCATGGCTTATTTCTCAGCTCCAGTTGAGTCACATAGCTATTGAATGTGCTTGTAGCTGTCACATATTCCGTCACATTTCTTTGGCATAGCCATGGTTTTGGTACATTGCGCCGTTAACAAGTAATCTGATGATTTCTCCGAAATTCTACCCTAAAAGCATGTCGCTGGCTCCCCAATTTTTTGACCTGAGATCTCAGTCTAGGTAGCGTCACATTGAAATCCAGTCTTAAATTAATAAGAGTCCATCCATTCGTCACAAACGTTTGAGCCTCTCAGCTTTGAAAAATATATACTTTGGGGAGCCAGTGACATGGACATGTTTTTGTATGGAAGTGTCTTATGGCGGGGCGCCCTGTCATATAGTGATTTATAGACAAATGTATGAGAAGTAGACGGCTATACTATTTGTAAATCGATGGTGTGAAGACTTTACCAAGGACCAACAAGTTTTATCATTTCACAGATTAACTATATTATGTAGACTTGCTAGTCTAGTCTAACATTTTTTTGGCACGATTAAAAATTTTTTTGTATATTTTATGTCGACGATCCATAGGTAGGAATTTTTTATTATTTCTCAGTTGTAGAATATATTTGTGTCAAGAGTCAATTAAGATACTAACGTTATCACAAGATCACATTAGGATATTTAGCATCTTTTGGTCAAACACAAACCTAGATAGTCCGGAGCCCGGTCCTGGTCATCTCATCAGGCAGATTTAAAACTCTTTTTGAAAACTTTTCCAATGTTTGTTTTGAGCATTGTTTTGAGGTTAGAGTATTAGAGTACTGTTTTGTGTTTTATTTGAGACTCAGTTTTGAGGGTTTGAGTGTCCTTGAGTAGAACGTAAGTGGTTTTATGCTCTTTGCTTGAGTCAAAAGAGTCAATTTGGCATAGTGAGAACAAAGAACAATATTGAATATTGAGAACAATCATAAAATTCCCTGTCAATTAAAATTTTTAAAAAAAATTGTAGTGTAATTGGATGATTTTAAGAGTGTCTAGCTAATTCAATACTAAAATTTATTAACTAAAATAACAATATCTTGTATTGATCTTGTTATACTTTTTTTTACAATATCTTGTTATACTTTTTTTTACAATCAGATCAGCATGACGCAAGTAGTAAAGCATGTATTCATGGATGCAGTGCGCTCCTTGTCCACGGCTCTAAGAACTTCTACGCATAAAAGTATAATAGCGTAACTTTTTCTGTTTGCTTTATTTGTTTTGATGAACTCATTGTTATCAAAAATTGCATCTTATAGATAGGGTTGTCCAAAGATACTTTACTTATTATATAACATTTTGCGTTAAAAAATAACTGTACCTTTGGATTAGTTATACCTTGCTATCCTGTTACTGTATGCTTTGATCTCGATTAGTTTATTAGTCCATTAGATTAACACTTAGTCCATTTAAGACACATAACCATTTTCATTTATGATGACGAATCTTGGGACAGCCCTAACATACAAAGGCACATTTACCTACACTTCATTGAATAGAGTTATCAGTTTGTTATGGTGGTGATCGAACAAACAACGATATTTATTTTTAAAACAATATTCAATCAGAAGGTACTGACTGAATGAGTAGTTTTTCTCAGCTTTGATCATGCCAATTTCATTTGCTTTCAGGTCGTCTTATTTATACCACATAAAGTGACCGCTTTCCTTTTTTAACACCTGATTTTTGTGATTTAATGGGAGCAATATAAGTTCAAATTGCAGGAAGCGGAGGCAGTTATATAAATCTTCGAAATTACAGTAATAATAAAAATATGGTGGATCCAAGGAGAGTGGTGAGCTACGAAGATGTGTTAAAAGGGATACATAATCCTCAGAAAGTGATTATCGATGTCCGCAATCCTGACGAAGTGCAATCTACGGGTAAAATTCCGTCAAGCATCAATATTCCTTGTAAGTTTCATAAGCGAACAAAGGTTTGCTTAACTGTGCGCTTTTGATTGAATCACTACACAGTAATAAAATCAATGTTTTTTTGCAGTAAATGCAGTGGATAGTTGTTTAGCATCTATGTCTAATGAAGAGTTTCAGCAACATTTTCGGCGTAACAAGCCGCAGTCACATGACGAGCTGATATTTTACTGTCAATCCGGTCGTAGATCCTCTGAGGCATTGGATAAGGCTTTGAGACTTGGTTATTCAAAGTAAGATTTGTTTATAAGATACCCTGAGTACCTACAGTCAGGGAATTTTCCACATAATCTTAATTTTTCTGGTTTTATTTGACTAGAAAACTGTATCTTTTACCGTCTTGTCTGTATGCTTCGCTTGCAAAACCTCGTCGTTTAGACGCATTTTGGAGATATCTTATAAATTATATTCTTAAATAACTTTGTCATCTAGTAACATGATCAGTTCAACGCCATCTACAGAGTTCTTGGAATACCAAACATTTTTTTTCATTCTTAAAAAGAAAACTTATTAATTTTGAGAATATCGGATATTCGCTCCCATCAGAGTGAATAGAGTCCATTTTGTATGAAATAGCAATCGTTAGATTAATGATAATGACTTCCAAATTACACATAAGAAGGTTTTTTTGGAGAAAAGACATGTAGTTTTGTTTTGCTTCTTTTTTTGCCATGCATGGGTAATTGAGTACCCTATAATGTATATAAACAGGCCTAAGTTTGCCTTAGCTGAAAATATTAATGCTAAAAATCAAGGCTCTGCCTGTAGATAAAAATTGAAAAAAATCACGAAAGTATGTTTTTGAGATATTATGAAAGAATCATTTTTCAAATCTGTAATAATCCTGCCAAGGAAATATGCGATATTATAGATTAACCGAAAATATCACATTTAAATTTATGATTCAATGTGTATTTTATTACGATGTTTGGGGGCTTGCGGATTCGCTAAACACTTTGTAATTAACTTAAAATATTCATTTTCGTAATTTCAAAGTAATTTTACAAAATATTTTGTAATGTTTATTTATTATTTTGTATTTTTTTACAGTTCGAAAACATATCTCGGCAGCTGGAACGAGTGGTCTAGTAAACAACAATGAACTCTTTTTCATTCATGCCTGTGATGTCTGTCTTTTTTATTGGTGCTGGTGGTATTTGGTTAATTATTTAATTTCATTTAATGAAATTCTATATTTGTTTGTATATGTATGTCTGATAGGGTACAAAACACGTTTGTCAAAATAAGCGGATTTAGGCTTGAAATTGCTACCTAATTTATTAATAGAAATAAATTGATAACATTTAAATATATTGGATTTATTTAATATTTACAATGTGTAATATTACATTAATATGTAGGTTACACATCGCATCAATCATCGTGTAATCATTTAGAACAATAAAACATAATTTTTCTTACTAAGATTTAATTTTAGCTGCCCAGTCAGTAAAGCTTCCCAGATAATTCTTAGAACTGAAAAAAGAGCATAACATTAACTTAGATATTTCTGAAAAAAAATATTATAAAAATTTACTTTTTATGTTTTTTTATAAATACCTACTCACTTTTTATACCCTAATTTCAGGGCATTGTCCTGGGCCTTGCCAGATCTCTTGCCAATCATACAGTAAAATATAATTTCAGTATCTTCACCAGGTTTTTGTTTTTGATATGTTTGCAGAAATTCCTTATCTGCTAATTGACTAAGAGCTGTAGTTACGTTACCCACTAGAAAAGTTGAAATTAGTACACAATATAATATATATTAAGTACCATTAATAATTAACGCAAAATAGGGATTTAAGAAAAAAAACTTACGTGGTATGTTGATACTATTAGGTATCCTGCCATGCTCCTTAATTTCATCTGGTTCTCTTACATCAACAATTAGGACGTTTTTGTCTTCAGTTGCCTTTTTAACGTAATCAAAGTCCACTGTCATTATTTCTGCCGTTTGTGAATAAAACCGCCAGTTTGTTGTTGAACTAGGCATGCATATTGTAGGTGCTTCTGTTAACAATTTATAACTAATTGTTATCAGTATGATATGATAAATAACGGAAGACACAATTATTTTATACTCAATTATTGATAAAATGTGGTCACAGAAGTGGTATGTAAACATACTTACGATTACGAGTGCTGATTATGTTACATTGCGTTGGTATTGCTCTAACTTTTATCAATTTGAATCCAATTGCTCGGCGAACCACTCGTGGGAACATTTCTGAAAATCGGTCGGTAAACCTGACGAGTAAATCCAAAGAATACCACAGAAAAATACTATACTCCCGCTAGCACACAGAACACTTATACTCCTGGCGCTAGCAGCGTAGAGAAAATCAAAAGGACATATATTTTTTATGTGATCTCTGATCTGTTATCAAAATCACGCACACACATGTATGCAAATGTCAAATGTGTATCAGTGTTGCCAAACCAAACTCAGTGATAGATGGTCATTGTTGTTGTCATTAGATATCAATCAAATAAAAAAAAAAACTTTATAGACATGCAGTTTCTTAACGAAGATAATTTGTGTACTTGTCTATATAGGGTGAAATTTTACTGATAATAAAAACTCATAAGGCTGGTGTGGATAAGGAACAATTTTCGCCAAGGAACATAGGCCTAAATACTAAAAAAATTGAGCCTCCCATATAAAACTACCTTTCACCGTACCGTTTTTATGAAAATGAAAATGAAAATGAAATAACTTTATTCAATGTAGGATAGCATTATCACTTATTGACGTCATGATCGGTAATTGTAAAAAAAAGAAATTTGCATAACGCAATCTTCTTCTTTTTATAACAATTTTGTATTGTCCTAATAGAAAACCGGCTCGGGCGGGATAAAAAAATAAAAATAAAAATAAAGGCACTGCCTCGGGGCTGGCCAGGTTAATCACACAGCACGTAACTTTACGCCACCACCATTTGTAAACGACATTTGTTTCAAATTTTAGTCAAGATTTCCAAAGCGTGTTATTAACATGCGTATAATTAACCGGACCCCCTGAACAGGAAAAACCCCCCAAAAAACCTGCCCAGAAGTGCTCCTACTCTAAATTAACAATCTTTCTAGGCCCTAAACTGCCCTAGCTAATTTTGGAAATAACGAATAATATATATGTATAGCCCAAAAATGGCTACATAAAAAAAAAAAAAAATTATAATAATAACAAAAAATTGCAGTAGATAAATCTACTTGTTTCGTCTAATAAAATATTTACTTTATACCTACATTTGAATTAAACCCATGGAGATTTATCTTGCATATAGTCTGATATTTCATAATAGCCTTTCTTGTACAATTTTTGTTTAATTACTGGTTTAAATTTATTTAAGGGTAAGTCTTGAATATCTTTAGGAAGTTTGTTATAAAAGCGTATACAATTGCCCTTAAAAGTTTTGCTTACTTTACTAAGCCTGGTCATGTGCACAGCAAGTTGCTCCTTATTTCTAGTGTTAAAATTATGCCTGTCACAATTTTTCTTAAAAGAATCTATATTTATTTTTACGTACACTAGATTTTCGTATATGTACTGTGACACAAATGTCAATATGTTGATTTCTTTAAATTTCTGTCTCAAGGAGACTCGAGGTCCCAATTTATAAATTGAACGAACAGCCCGTTTCTGCAAAACAAATATATTGTTACACAAATATATGGAAACTCAAGATATATTAGTCATATTTCAACCTATGATATGTCCTTGTGGAAAATTGTTCCATATAACACCAGTAAAATGCTATCGGTCACTAGTAAAATTTCACCCTATATAATACATTAATGTCCTGTTCATGACAGTTTATTACCATTTGCAATATCGCCAAGGTCAGCGATAACGCTGAGCGTTATAGCGCACGTCTATGAAGATTGGCGATTGTATAGTACGATGTAACGAGCGGTATCGCGCTACCGTTACTTATGTGGGAACCTTTATACTTCTTCTGCTAGATTCTCAAGTGCTGACAAAAAGTAGTCTATATGCTCACAGATCACAGATCTCTTTTAAATATGTCACGGACAGATCTCTTATATTTAATATGATATGATAGAATAGTACGTCCATGATGATAGGAATCTCAATGCCTTTCACAATGCTCACTTTAGAGTGATTTGGCCGCAAAATAGTAATATAGCTGCCAGACCAGCGGTTTCCCCGCTGCAAACCATTTTTTTTAATTAATTTCTGAATAATAAATGTTTGGTTTTGGTGAAACCATGGAACTAATACCTCAAATTAACTACATCTAGACTAGCTAAACTATACGTCTTTCAAATTCAAGCTTCTTGGGTGAAACTGGCAAAAAAGAAAACAGTTTACTACTAGAACTTTAGGACATATATATAAGAGATCTGTGTACTAGAGTTGTCGCGGGTCGCGGCAATCATATATAGATAAATTGATTTCATGTGAACAAATAATCGATCAGTTAATTATTTAGTTGTTCACATCACTGTATTCGTTTTTGACAGCTTGCTGGCATCGCTCATCAATCGCATGATTTTTTATTGTAAATTAATGCGAAAAAATTATAAAATCGCTGTAGATGGAAAAATTGTAGCTAAAACTTTGTAAGTTTGCAGATAATCAAATAAACTGTGTAGATGCGTTGCCTTTTGAACTTAGTGAATCCAGTTTTTAAAGTCGTAGAGATGTTACATGATCACAAACATTAAGGTGCCATTCCTTTGCCATTCCTGTCTCTCTTGTTTTTTTGCATTTCTATTTCTATAACAGTAGTGTTAAATAAACATGAAGTGTCTTAATCTGGTTACAGATGATGGTGCATATTGTATAGGTGTCGTGGAAAGTGGGAAAATCGACATGTGTAAAGTGTTGAAATCCGTGTGATCGCTGGTGTGACAGAATGGGCTCGATGCGCCCTGGTGGACGTTTTCTCTCGTTTTCGAACAACATCCAGAGGGCACCGAAGCCACCCGGTATGTATATATTGACGTAGGACGCGGGAACGACGAGCATTCCTCGCAAATGAGTCACAGTTTGTAAGTGAATGCCCTTGTCTCTTCCTTCCTTGTTGGAATTTAGTTGTGAAAGGTTAAGCTGACAACATCGCATATTTTGTAAATATATTGCATGAAGATTTATATAATTGAGAATATTTATCTATAAATTGTCACTTTTATGCAATTTATTTATTATTTGATTTATATCAAGTTTTAGTTTCGTTAAAAAATATAACTTTCGTTCTTCATTTCTTATAGGATTCCTGTAGCAAAAACTATGAAATTCAAGAGTAATACCATATTTTACTTATTTTATTTATTAAGGGAGCTGACATACATAACTTACTGGATTAACAAATGCCAATTACAATCTTCCACATTGCTTATGACAGAATAGAAATAGTATTTGCCTTTGTGGTGAGAGAATGTGTTGTACGTGCAAACCAATGTTGTTTATAAATGTATATTTGCAGTACCATCAGGCTTCCCACAGAGCCTGTCCGGTAGCGAGACTGATGTGTCCACCTCAAACGAGAACTTGTCCAGAGAAGAACGGTATGTGGTCCGACACACAGCAAGAGTTGAACCCCAGGGGCAGGAAAACCAGAGTCCAAATAATAACAACAATAGGAACTCACTTAAGGTATGATATTTGTTTTAATTATTCTTTAACTTAGGTAAAATTATTTCTTCACCTGCATAGAGAGTTACCCATTAACATTAACAGCCACAACAGTCTACTGCTGGACATGGGCCTTCCCCTACCTAAAGCTCTATATTTGATAGAGAAGAATGTTAGTCATTGTTCACTGTGCAAATTAGCAAGAGAGAATAAACCATACAAATCACTTCTTCCCTCTGCTGAAATCACATATAATAATAATAATAGCCTTGCTTTTTTGTTTTACCCCACTGATTTTATTTTGTGAATTGAGCAACTACACCCTTATTAGTAATCAGTCCCTTCCTTCACGCGTGAACAATGTATTATTTTATTTTACATCTTCTCAAGTCTTATTAAAACTATGATTTAGATATTTATTTGCCAAAAACATGTTAGTTAATAAATACAAGCTTGAGGGTGGTTCACATCATAGTTTTTCAGCTTTAGTCTCACTTTCTGAGACTTTTTTATTTTTTATTATCCTTAATTTAGAAACTTCACCCTATGCTCTAGTTGGGTGCCCACAAGAATAACATCATCAACTTATTTGTATAGCTACTTAAAAAAAATGCTTTAGTAACTTCCCTAACATGTATGGACAAAACACCCATGTGCCCCGAAACGGTCGCCAATATCAAATAGCGAGGACCTTCTCGGGACACCAATAGAACGTTAAGGAAATCTTTATTGTTATTATTACAAACAATTAACTTATAAATTTTTTAAAAAGAAAAACAATTTTTTAGGAGAATGTCCCCGGCAGCAATCGCAACTCCCTGAAGGAGTCGGTGGGTGGTGGTAACAGCAACCGAAGTTCACTAGACGTCTCCTCCTCCTCCTACAACACACTGATAATACATAACCAGGACGACTCCTGGCCACCGAGACCTACGCCTATACGGTGAGATTAGAATAATGCTTTTCTGGGTTGTTAGTACACTTAAGGTCCTAGTTAAAGTAGAAGAAGACATAGTTGAAGTAAATGTTGAAAGAACTCAAGAAGTTTAAAGGTTTTATAAAACACTGATTATTGCCCTTTACTGAATGCTATATTTAGTAAATTAATTTTTTTAGTTAACAAAGCTAAAATTTACTTTCTCTAAATGAAAATAAATAAATAACCTTAACTAGATGTCGCTTGTACGTCGCTTCAAGGCGAGTATCGAGGGGTCGACAATTTGGAAGGGTTCGGTCGGGGCGCCGATAGCTCAGTGGCAGAGCGGTGGGACGGTACTCCACAGGTCTCGGGTTCAATCCCCGGCCGACGTAAAATTTTTTCAACTTGTTATAGCATTGTGAGTGCAAAATAAACCAAAATATTCTAACCTACCTTAGTAGTAATCTACCTTATAGTTATTACTATAGAATTTATAATGTCATCATTAGCACAATAGGCACTGGCCTATGTACTGATATAATATTAGTATATCCCTTTCAGAGAGCACGAAAGAACGAGCAGCGAAGTGAAGCATTCGACAACCCAGTCATCTCCCTTCCTCACGCTAAAGAAGGCTGAAGGGAAGAAACCGAGTGGTATTCCTCTGCCCAAAGTGCACAAGGAACAAACCGTTACGACCACTGCGAACTATATCGATATTGGCGGACAGAGGATTTATACCAGCCCACCTGATCACGGTGTTCAGGTATTTACCATTTGTGAAGGAAAAGTCAAAGCTTATTGCAGGTGATAGCATGTGTGACTGTGCTTAAACCTTAGGTCTAGGGCGCGTTCAAGCGACCATAAATAATATATCTTTCGTCGCTCTTTTAAACTATGCCGTCGCTGAACGGGAAACAAACGTTTATGGACAACGAAAGATCGCTTAGTATAAAAGAGCGACGAAAGATAATTTATTTATGGTAGCTTGAACGTATCCCTAAACACACGAAAAAGGCAACTGAACTAGGACATTAACACCTTCTAGACCAATCACAGAAAAAAGGAGCACTCAAGACTAGTGCCATTAGTTCCTCAGTTTGCCACTTCATTGAGCTACACAAAACGCTAAGCTGCTACTTATTTACTTTCGCCACCCAAAATGACGCAATGGAAAACTTGTTGCAACCAAACGAGTTTTTATTGGCTTCATACCCTTACTCTGAGACATAATTTTAACCTACCAAGAAGAGGAGTGTAATGTTTTTAGAGTTATTTTATGTATGTGTGTATGTATATATGTGCGATTCTTTAAAGCGCTGCAACTCGTTAACCATTGAACAGATTCGTATAGGAATTGTATCGGATGAATCCTTACATTATCCCGAGTGTTATAGGCTAGGCCTTATCTCAGAAAGCAGTAGTGTTTTAAGATTTTTAATTTATTATTTTTCAGGAAATAACTGAAATCCCAGACGACTTTCTCAACCAATCGTCGGTACTGAAGCACCTGGCGAAAGAAGTGGCGCAGTCACCGAGTCCCCGAGGCGCTACGCCCCCTGCCGCCGCTAGGGCTCCGTCGGTGGACCGCAAGCCTAAGGGCAAGGCGGGGAAAGCAAAGCTGAGTAAAGAAAAATTAAACTTGTCGAGATCACAACCTGATTTGACTAGGTAAGTTGAAGATAAAATACTTACTAATAACTTTGAAAAACTATTTGTATTTTATTATTATATTTTAATACACTAGCTAGCAGCTCCTTTGAGCTGATGCGTGTATATTAATTGTGTCTTAATTTTTTGATTGTATTGTTTTTAAATGATTGTAAAGACTATTTTTGAAACTGTCCACACTTGGTGCACTGACTACTGTCTCTGGGAGAGAGTTCCAGAAATCCACAACACAATTAGGCAAAAAGTATTTCATTGGATTGCTAGCAGTTTTGGTCTTCCGTAACTTCATAGAGTGCCCTCTTACACTTATATTGTTTTACTATTTTCAGTAAAGACAAAAAAAAGCATTTATACACCTTAAAAGTTTTATTTTCCCCTTCTCGTATAAAATGGTTTCACTTTTCAACCAAAAATCGTATCACACATGTTATGCTTTTGTTTATATCAACTAACCAGCTAACACAGACCTCTCAACTGGCCAACAGTGTGGGCGTGCGCGCTGTCCCCGGCGGGTCAGAGTCGAGTGGTTGGTGCAGCGGCGGCGAGGGTTCTGTAGAGGAGCCTGACGACGCGTTCACAGCAGTGCTGGACGCTCTAGCAGCCGAGAACCATCAGCTGAAGCGGCAGCTGGCCGACGCGTGCGAGCGAGTGGCCAAGACCAACAAGGTACTCTATGTAAGATAAGTTATTTGTTGTATCGTGTGTGGGTTTCCTCATGGTTTCATTCATCCTGCATTCGGCAACTAACTTTGATAAAAAACCTGTTTTGGTATCTACACAGCACTCTTGTAAACAGTTGCACGAGATATAAAATCAATAATTTCCATAGTATTTTCATTTTTAATGTCGCTTTTCGCTTTCTTTTGAATTCATCACTCTTATCGTCTTTTAACATCTACGCTTTCGAAGTAAATATTTAAATCTTTGCAGATTTACATAGATATTAAAGAAATAGTAAAGTTTAGTAAAGTAAAGGGTTTGGTCTTTCCATCCTTTTGGAAAAATGAAATTAAATACATTTTGTGTAAAAAATAAGTAAAATCTAGGCAGGTAAGGCTTCGAGTAGCCTCGAGAATATTCGCTCTGTTTCTTTTTACACATTGTATCAAATTAGCATATAGCAGTCCACTGGCTGGACGTAGGCCTCCCCCAAGGCATACGGCTCGTTTGCGCTTCATTGCTCATCCAGTTATCTCATCGTTTTCGATCATCCAGACATTACCAGCCGCCCTTCTAGCCGGAGAGCGTCCAACGCTACGCTAGCCGAGGCAGCTCGTGAAACAATCTGTTATTTATTTATTTTAAGCTGGAAGAAGAAGTAGAAAAAGTCCGCACGGCGCATGAAGAACTAGTCGGCTCGTGCGAGCGGCGCGAGCGGCTGGAGCGAGCTGCGCGAGTCAGGCTGCAGGCGGACTGTCGCCGGCTGCACGACCTAAACCGCGCGCTTAAACAACAGGTCGGTACATATAATACAAAATTTTTAGGCCCTTATTACCTAGGGAGAGATATTTCTGTTTTATGGGCTGGTTTGTACGACGTCCATGCCCTAATTTTTATTTTCACTATAATATAGTGGGAAATTTTACTAGTGACCGATGCGGAAAAAACTCATAACGAGCTGGTAATAAGGAACGACTTTACCCAAGAAACAAAGGTCCTATAATATAAATGGTAATTTTTTTTCTAGGTTGAGCTCCTGTCACAAGGCGTGCGTACAGACGGAGACAACAACGCGGAAGCATTGCGCAAGCAGCTGCAGAACCGGGAGATGCTCATCGCGCAACTCATCACGCAGAGTGAGTGTATGCTGATGATGCTCTCGAGAGCTGGTCTCCAGGTGGAGCTGGTGTCACAAGGCGTGCGCACAGACGGAGACAACAACGCGGAAGCATTGCGCAAGCAGCTGCAGAACCGGGAGATGCTCATCGCGCAACTCATCACGCAGAGTGAGTGTATGCTGATGATGCTCTCGAGAGCTGGTCTCCAGGTGGAGCTGGTGTCACAAGGCGTGCGCACAGACGGAGACAACAACGCGGAAGCATTGCGCAAGCAGCTGCAGAACCGGGAGATGCTCATCGCGCAACTCATCACGCAGAGTGAGTGTATGCTGATGATGCTCTCGAGAGCTGGTCTCCAGGTGGAGCTGGTGTCACAAGGCGTGCGCACAGACGGAGACAACAACGCGGAAGCATTGCGCAAGCAGCTGCAGAACCGGGAGATGCTCATCGCGCAACTCATCACGCAGAGTGAGTGTATGCTGATGATGCTCTCGAGAGCTGGTCTCCAGGTGGAGCTGGTGTCACAAGGCGTGCGTACAGACGGAGACAACAACGCGGAAGCATTGCGCAAGCAGCTGCAGAACCGGGAGATGCTCATCGCGCAACTCATCACGCAGAGTGAGTGTATGCTGATGATGCTCTCGAGAGCTGGTCTCCAGGTGGAGCTGGTGTCACAAGGCGTGCGCACAGACGGAGACAACAACGCGGAAGCATTGCGCAAGCAGCTGCAGAACCGGGAGATGCTCATCGCGCAACTCATCACGCAGAGTGAGTGTATGCTGATGATGCTCTCGAGAGCTGGTCTCCAGGTGGAGCTGGTGTCACAAGGCGTGCGCACAGACGGAGACAACAACGCGGAAGCATTGCGCAAGCAGCTGCAGAACCGGGAGATGCTCATCGCGCAACTCATCACGCAGAGTGAGTGTATGCTGATGATGCTCTCGAGAGCTGGTCTCCAGGTGGAGCTGGTGTCACAAGGCGTGCGCACAGACGGAGACAACAACGCGGAAGCATTGCGCAAGCAGCTGCAGAACCGGGAGATGCTCATCGCGCAACTCATCACGCAGAGTGAGTGTATGCTGATGATGCTCTCGAGAGCTGGTCTCCAGGTGGAGCTGGTGTCACAAGGCGTGCGCACAGACGGAGACAACAACGCGGAAGCATTGCGCAAGCAGCTGCAGAACCGGGAGATGCTCATCGCGCAACTCATCACGCAGAGTGAGTGTATGCTGATGATGCTCTCGAGAGCTGGTCTCACAAGAATCTGAGGTGAAATGTATTTTACCGAGATATAATAATTTATTTTTTGCTTAAAGTGCACTGACTTAAGTTAGCTTATTTTTTGCTTGGTCCAGGGAGGTAAATGGGTGCCTCATTAAGCTATACTTTGTCTCAATAGGTATTTAAAAGAATTTAAACAGTGGCTAAGTGACTGCTTTTATATTCTGTCCTTTCCCGTCGCAGGAAATAATCTTGTTCCTCTTTATCTAGTTTATATTATTTTCAATCAGCCGTGTGGTGCCGGCAGAGTAGAATAGCACCACCCCATCTCTTCCCGTGGGGGTCTTAAGAAGCGACCGAGGGATAAATCCGACCCAAACACAACGGTCCTGGAGAGGCCAACTCCACAATTAAACCCGGAACGGGGTCTCCTGGGGGCGCGTGTGACAGAGATCTACCGCGCGGCAGACTCTTGCAGCCGACCTGGCTCCGCACGTATCGACTAGTCGTTCCTGCGGATCCAGCCAGGAAGGCCGAGAGGGTGGCGCAGGTCCTGGGCAGCCCTGCGTTTTCCATAATTGCGTCCCAGGAAACACAGTGTCTGTGGAGAGGACACTTCACCCGCGTCACGCGGATAAAAGTCTTGCCTCAGACACTGATTAAATCGTCAGTCACAGACGCGTGAAGCCAATGATGATATTTTCAATACCTATTTGAACGAAGTATAAGTGTCACAACTTGTCTCATAACTTTCAGATAAGGAGCTGGCGTGTGCGAAAGAGAGGCAAGAGATCGAAATGGCGGCGCAGCGCGCCACGCTGCAGGAGCAACGCACGCACATAGACATACTGGACACTGCGCTAACTAATGCACAAGCGAATGTCGTGCGTCTTGAGGAAGAGGTGAAACACGAATATTATATCTTGTTGTAGTACTGTTTTTTTTATAGTAGGTATGATAAAGTTGAACAGGATGGAAAGAGAAGAAGGAGGCCTTTGCCCAGCAGTGGGACAATGTAAGCTTATTAACATAGGATAAGTAGGTATGAATCTGTAAGTGAGAGTTCCGTGTCAAGTTAAAATTTGGCGGCACGGTCGTAACTAATCTATATTATGCCGAGCCAAGGCCAGGTTTTACATGCAAGGAAAAAATTGCGACTACTTCAAACTTATTTTTTTTCTGATATTTAGTTTTTTTGTAAAAACTGAAAACTCTGGTTTCTGCTAAAGTATAACATTGTTTCGAAGATAATATCTTATAATATATAATATATCTACATTTTTTTTAGCAGCGATGTCGCCCAGAAAAAGCGTAAAATAGTTTTGGCATTCCCGTAAAACGACGACGCATAGCTGTTTAGCTCCAGAGATAAATGTTCATATCATACATGCTTTTTTTTTCTTTTTTTTTCAAGTTAGATCAATTAGTCTAGCATGGACTTATATTTTTTATCTTAGACTTCTTTATTCCTTTGCGCAGTGTCGGCACGCAAGCGGCTACGTGGAACGAGTGATGGGTCTGCAGCGAGCCCTAGCTAACATCCAGCAAGCGTCCGACCGGCGCGAGCTCACGGAGAGGAAACTGCGCGCGCAGCTCGAGAAGGAACTACAGACTCTCAGGTAGTGCTGGGTGTGCAGCGAGCTTTAGCTAACATCCAGCAAGCGTCCGACCGGCGCGAGCTCACGGAGAGGAAACTGCGCGCGCAGCTCGAGAAGGAACTACAGACTCTCAGGTAGTGATGGGTCTGCAGCGAGCCCTAGCTAACATCCAGCAAGCGTCCGACCGGCGCGAGCTCACGGAGAGGAAACTGCGCGCGCAGCTCGAGAAGGAACTACAGACTCTCAGGTAGTGCTGGGTGTGCAGCGAGCTTTAGCTAACATCCAGCAAGCGTCCGACCGGCGCGAGCTCACGGAGAGGAAACTGCGCGCGCAGCTCGAGAAGGAACTACAGACTCTCAGGTAGTGCTGGGTGTGCAGCGAGCTTTAGCTAACATCCAGCAAGCGTCCGACCGGCGCGAGCTCACGGAGAGGAAACTGCGCGCGCAGCTCGAGAAGGAACTACAGACTCTCAGGTAGTGCTGGGTGTGCAGCGAGCTTTAGCTAACATCCAGCAAGCGTCCGACCGGCGCGAGCTCACGGAGAGGAAACTGCGCGCGCAGCTCGAGAAGGAACTACAGACTCTCAGGTAGTGCTGGGTGTGCAGCGAGCCCTAGCTAACATCCAGCAAGCGTCCGACCGGCGCGAGCTCACGGAGAGGAAACTGCGCGCGCAGCTCGAGAAGGAACTACAGACTCTCAGGTAGTGCTGGGTGTGCAGCGAGCTTTAGCTAACATCCAGCAAGCGTCCGACCGGCGCGAGCTCACGGAGAGGAAACTGCGCGCGCAGCTCGAGAAGGAACTACAGACTCTCAGGTAGTGCTGGGTGTGCAGCGAGCTTTAGCTAACATCCAGCAAGCGTCCGACCGGCGCGAGCTCACGGAGAGGAAACTGCGCGCGCAGCTCGAGAAGGAACTACAGACTCTCAGGTAGTGCTGGGTGTGCAGCGAGCTTTAGCTAACATCCAGCAAGCGTCCGACCGGCGCGAGCTCACGGAGAGGAAACTGCGCGCGCAGCTCGAGAAGGAACTACAGACTCTCAGGTAGTGCTGGGTGTGCAGCGAGCCCTAGCTAACATCCAGCAAGCGTCCGACCGGCGCGAGCTCACGGAGAGGAAACTGCGCGCGCAGCTCGAGAAGGAACTACAGACTCTCAGGTAGTGCTGGGTGTGCAGCGAGCCCTAGCTAACATCCAGCAAGCGTCCGACCGGCGCGAGCTCACGGAGAGGAAACTGCGCGCGCAGCTCGAGAAGGAACTACAGACTCTCAGGTAGTGCTGGGTGTGCAGCGAGCTTTAGCTAACATCCAGCAAGCGTCCGACCGGCGCGAGCTCACGGAGAGGAAACTGCGCGCGCAGCTCGAGAAGGAACTACAGACTCTCAGGTAGTGCTGGGTGTGCAGCGAGCCCTAGCTAACATCCAGCAAGCGTCCGACCGGCGCGAGCTCACGGAGAGGAAACTGCGCGCGCAGCTCGAGAAGGAACTACAGACTCTCAGGTAGTGCTGGGTGTGCAGCGAGCCCTAGCTAACATCCAGCAAGCGTCCGACCGGCGCGAGCTCACGGAGAGGAAACTGCGCGCGCAGCTCGAGAAGGAACTACAGACTCTCAGGTAGTGCTGGGTGTGCAGCGAGCTTTAGCTAACATCCAGCAAGCGTCCGACCGGCGCGAGCTCACGGAGAGGAAACTGCGCGCGCAGCTCGAGAAGGAACTACAGACTCTCAGGTAGTGCTGGGTGTGCAGCGAGCTTTAGCTAACATCCAGCAAGCGTCCGACCGGCGCGAGCTCACGGAGAGGAAACTGCGCGCGCAGCTCGAGAAGGAACTACAGACTCTCAGGTAGTGCTGGGTGTGCAGCGAGCTTTAGCTAACATCCAGCAAGCGTCCGACCGGCGCGAGCTCACGGAGAGGAAACTGCGCGCGCAGCTCGAGAAGGAACTACAGACTCTCAGGTAGTGCTGGGTGTGCAGCGAGCTTTAGCTAACATCCAGCAAGCGTCCGACCGGCGCGAGCTCACGGAGAGGAAACTGCGCGCGCAGCTCGAGAAGGAACTACAGACTCTCAGGTAGTGCTGGGTGTGCAGCGAGCTTTAGCTAACATCCAGCAAGCGTCCGACCGGCGCGAGCTCACGGAGAGGAAACTGCGCGCGCAGCTCGAGAAGGAACTACAGACTCTCAGGTAGTGCTGGGTGTGCAGCGAGCTTTAGCTAACATCCAGCAAGCGTCCGACCGGCGCGAGCTCACGGAGAGGAAACTGCGCGCGCAGCTCGAGAAGGAACTACAGACTCTCAGGTAGTGCTGGGTGTGCAGCCAGCCCTAGCTAACATCCAGCAAGCGTCATTTCGAACCCTACTCGATAGCTTTTCACGCTGGACTAATACCAATACTTTATTTACTACATAGTAATATTTTTTGTCTGTACACAGGAAACGCGAGTGCAACTGCGGCGGGAACAACCCGATGACGGCGGGCGGCGAGGCCGAGCTGCGCAGGCAACTGAGGGAGAGGGACGAACGACTACTCGCGTTGGAAGGTGAGCTTCCAAATCTTCTTAGCGTATCAAGACTAACCAAAAAAAATTTTGACTGGAAAGAAGCCACATTAAAATCATTAGGAGTGGCCGCCCAAATATCTTCAAACGTTGTTGGTGTCGGGAAATACTGGGCATTCTAACAGATGGGATATGGTCTGTGGTACAGTGCCACACTGGCACTGCTCGGAGTCACTATAACCCCAACGATACAGTTTTTCCTAGCAATGACAAACCTGTGTGCAAGTCGATTTACAGACTTCCAACCACTAGAGGTCGCTGCCTAGGCAGTACTTCTTGTGTCGGCTTCACCTTGGCATCTGAGGGAGCGATAGACGAGTGACTACTCGCACTTGGCCGTTTTTTGTTTGTTCATACCCACCCTCCCGATACCTATTTACCAGACTTTTGTCGCCCTCTAAATACCTGACCTTGGAAAACCCACTTGTGGTATATTAGACACCATTTTGATACCCACTTGACAACGTTCGGAAACCCACCCAGTTCCATAAATCGAACAAGGCAGTCGGGAATATAAACACGCAGCTTCCTGTGCATTACTACTATGCGCTGCCGAGCAAATGTTGCTAAATCTAGATTAGGGTAATCTGAAGACTTGTTACTGACACATCCTAGTTTTTTTTTTTATTAATGATGGGTTTGCTCTTGACTTTTAGTCTAGGTCATAGGACGATTGTCGTGACATTGATACGATAATTAGTAAAAAAAAGCTATTCTTCGTTTTTTAGGTGAATGTGCGAAATGGGAGCAGCGGTATCTAGAAGAGGCAGCTTTGAGGCAAGCCGCCGTGTCCGCCGCTTCTATTCCGAAGTGAGTAAAGTTACGAATATAATCGCCGGTCTGTTTCATTTTGTAAGCAAGGGCCTTCTGACTATGGTTATTACCTTATCGCTATATATTTGTGAAATATGCAGTGTAAAAAATATCGCTCATTCGTAATATTTCAACGGGTGAGGCAGCACATTAATATAAACAGCTTATCAAAGAAATATAGGTGCAAATACAAAATGTGTTGACCAAGCAATTTGTACCCATGGGAGGTCCTCAAAAGCTTCATATTTCGATCGCTCCTTGTTCTTTTGAAATGTTTGAGGAAAGTGGTTCAGTTTCATGGGCCAATTTTCCCTTTAAATATTAGGTCCTTACATATGAAATTGGCGTTTTGT
Source organism: Tuta absoluta (assembly GCA_027580185.1). Lineage (NCBI taxonomy): Eukaryota > Metazoa > Arthropoda > Insecta > Lepidoptera > Gelechiidae > Tuta > Tuta absoluta. The sequence goes on from JAQAHW010000004.1 coordinate 8,046,496, forward strand.
ATGGGAGGAACAAAAAGACGTTTTTTTTTAATATAGTATATTTATTTAATCAAAGTATGAGCCATTGTAATCTATGCACTTTTGCCATCTCATAGGTAGTTCATTGATCCCTTTACTAAAAAAACCATTCGGACGGGAATCAATAAAATCTTTGAAGGCGATTTGGACTGCCCCATCTGAGTTGAATTTTTTCCCTTGCAAGAAGTTATCCAAATTTCGAAAAAAATGGTAATCTGTTGGAGCAAGGTCCGGGGAGTACGGTGGATGCCTTAGACATTCCAATTGAAGCTCTTCTAATTTGCTAGCCGTCTGTTGTGCAGTGTGTGGTCTAGCGTTGTCGTGAAGCAACAGTGGCGTAGAGCGATTGACCAACCTCGGTTGTTTAGCAGCTAGCTTTTCCATCATGGTTTGCAATTGCTGACAGTAGACATCTGCCGTAATCGTCTGGCCAGATTTGAGAAAACTGTAATGAACGACACCGGCGCTAGTCCACCAAACGCTTACAAGTAACTTTTTATTGGTCAATTTTCGCTTGGAGCAGGCTTTGGCTGGCTTGCCAGGGTCCAGCCATTGCGATGAGCGCTTCCGATTATCGTAGAGAATCCACTTTTCATCACAGGTAATGATTCGATTTAAAATCCCTTCGTTATTGTGCCGGTCAAGTAATGTAACGCAGCAGTTGACGCGCGTTTGCCGGTTTGCTTCACTCAATTCGTGAGGAACCCACCTTTCAAGTTTTTAAATCTTTCCAATTTGCTTCAAGTGGATTAAAACAGTTTTATCACTAACACCGAAGCCTGCAGCTAATTCGGACGTGGTTTGCGATGGATCCGCTTCCACAATAGCCTTCAATTCTTCATTATCAACTTGGGTCTCCGGCCGTCCACGGGGCTTGTTTTGCAGGTCGAAATTTCCAGAACGAAAACGTTGGAACCAAAAACGCACTGTGTTTTCTTTTGCGACACAACCGCCATACACATCATTAACCCTTCGAGCCGTTTCCGCAGCACTGGTGCCACGGTGGAACTCGTACTCGTAAATAACGCGATATTTCAAATTTTCCATTTTGTAAATTGAGCGATGCAAACAGAAAAAAGATAAGTAAAAAAACAAATGAATGACGGTTTACGAAACACAACTACATGTGGAAATAGCTGTATAAATTTGAATTTCGAATTCCTAACGAGAAATTTGTGATCAAAGTGGCCAGTACGACAAAACGACAATTTCATATGTAAGGACCTAATATTTCCTGTTATTATATGCTAAAACGTTTCTTATCGCTTTGATCAGGGATGCAAAGATAGCAGCTTTAGAAAAAACCTCGGCCGAGTCGGAGCGACTGATGGCTGAAGCTCGCAACGAGAAGATCCGACACATGGACGAGCTGCACTCCGCGCAGAAGAAGGTGGCCGACTTGGAGAGCAGGTACAGTATACAGCTGTCAGTACTTATGTGTTATACAGGATTTTATACAAGGTTATCACGCAAACTTTGCAGTTGTTTCTTCGCATGATTATGAACAACTTTTACGATGGAATCAACTTCGAAATCACGGCAAAATATCAGCTCTTTCATAAATTTTGGACGAGTGCCATAGTAACAGTTGTTCATAATCATGAGTAGATTCTCTCTGCAAAGTTCGCGTACGGACTAAGAAAACCACTTGTATAAATTTTCTTTGGCCACGAAAAATAAATGAATTAGTGGTGTTTGAAACTATTTTCAGATATTTGTGTTAAGGCTGGGTGTTTTCTATGTATGATATGTATTTATAAAAAAAAATATATAAGAAATAATATCAGCTATTTAGTTACCATGGTACAAGCTATGCTTAATTTGGGACTAGATGCACAAAGTAAGTATTGGCGGCTGCGCGTTGTGCTAGATGGCGCAGTGTGAAATATTTAGGATATTTATTTATTTATTTTCTTGTTGTTATTGTAGGGTGAAAGAGCTGGAGTCGAAGGTGGCGGAACGCGACGCGATGATAAAGGTGCTGCAGAAGCACACCAGCGCCGCCTACGACAGCGGCGCCTCGCTGCGGAACAACTCCAGTCGGGAGGAGCTCGGTAACGTTCACCTTCTAGCTGAATATAAGAAGTTTTAAAAGCTAATTTGATTCGTTTCCAAACGATGGAATTTCGCCTTTGAAACATCAAAACTCCGTGCCTCTACTTGAGGGCGTATTGACTATATGGTCAACTTGTTAACTGTGCTCAAAAATGCCAGGCCTTGAGCGGAGGCTGCAGTCGTTTTTCGTAGCTGTAGAAATTCTACGCTAACGCCTTTTTAGAGACAGACATCTCTCTTAAGCCGCGGTGACACTATCAAAATATACTTTAAACTAACATTCACGTTTTTTGGACGCTACTTTGATATCGGCAACACTTATCAAAGTGCACTTGGATGGCGGCGTCTAATCAAAGTAAACTTGGACCGCGTTCAACTTATCTAGCCTACTTGTACAAATCAAAACTACAAAAACAGGAGCACCCCGCTACAAAACAAAAAAAAACTAAACAGAAAATGGAGCCAACGAGAAATTGTAAAATTTACTGTTCTAAGAAATAAAAGAAATGATCAAAGTCACTTAAGGTACATGTCGATAGCGGACTTATAGTGTCAAGGGTATCCAAGTGATCATGTATCCAAGCTACTTTGTCAAAGTTACTTGGTTTAAGTACACTTTGATAGTGTCAACGCTGCTTTAATTCTGTATTGCCGTCACACATTTTACCACGAATTGTGATGTATTTCCAGTTGGGCTATCGTCCGGTGCGTCGTTCTCGAGCGCGGAGGGCGCGCACGGCGGCAGCGTCACGCGCTACCGGCATCTCTCCCGCCGGAACTACTCGCCGCACAACGACAACTCTAGCGGTACGCACGGTCTTATTGTACACTAGATTTTCCGCCCAGCGGTTTCACTCCTTTTCCCATGGTAATAGTTGTTTTCCCGCGGTAAAAAGTGGCCTATGTGTAGTTCCGGGTTATACTCTACCTGTGTTCCAAATTTCTTCCCAATCGGTCAAGCCGTTTGAGCGTGAAGAGGTAACAAACATACACACTCACACACAAACTCTCAAATTTATAATATTAATAAGGATAAGGATTAACAGCCACAGCATTCCACTGCTTGACGCGGGCCTCCCCGAGCGCGTGGCAAGCGCAGTGTTAGATGTTGCATTCATATGAAAAGCTGCTGCCGATTGCTTGGATTAATTTACAGGTAGAATTGAAATTATGCTATTCCAAGCCAGCATCACATGGCAAACTATATTGACAACAATACAAATAACGACGGCCGATGTGGCGCAGTGGTAGTGCAACTGCCTGCGACGCAATCCGGGTTCCGTTTGTCCCACCGATTCTCGGTGGGACACTCACAAATTTGATATTTATCATTTTGTGAATTTGTTCCCGGTCTGGTTAGGACATTGCAGGGTGAACCAACTGATTGTCCGAAAAGAAATGGTTCCGTGCTTCGGAGGACACGTTAAGCCGTCGGTCCCGGTTGCTGTATATGATTAGTTAGACGGCGGTCGTAACACAATCATGTTAGAGGCCTACTAGTGGTAGTAGGCGGTTGAAAAACTCTGACACCAGGGTTCATCGGGTCGTTGGACGACTCGGTGTCCCATACGAAAAGAGAAGAGAATACAAATAATCTGTATCGGAATACGCGGAATCATGTAGCATACGAACGAGTACCCATAAAACTGGTGGACACCAAGCTACATAGCCTGGCACATCGCCGCAAGGTTGCCTGCTTGTCGGTTTTTTACAGATTGTACTTCGGAGAGTGTGCTCAAGAGCTTCTCGACCTTGTTCCACCAGCTCCCTTCTACCATCGGACATCCAGACGCACCGCCGGATACCATCCGTACCTGGTTGCCATTCCACCAATTCGGACTAAGCGCTTCCAGTCATCATTTATAATGCGCACTGCTAAAGAGTGGAACTCACTACCTGCGTCTGTGTTTCCAAACGCATACAACCCTAATCTCTTCAAAGTAAGAGTAAACAGGCTTCTTCTGGGTGAGCTCGCTCCATCTTAGACTCTGTCTCAGTCCTATGACCTAGACTAGAGTCAAGAGCAAACCCATCATTAATAAAAAAAAAAACCCATTACATGAATGTTTTCCTCCAGGTTGCGGCTTCGACAGCACGTCCCTCCGCCTGGACGAGCAGCTGGCCGCGCTCGAGTCGCGGCTGGAGCGCCCCCCCGTGCCCGCCGTGAGTTACCTCCCCCTCCCGCTGACCCCCCCGCACCCGCACCCCCACCCCCACCCCCCCGACTCCCCGCCCCCGCAGGAGCGCGACGTGCGCTCCCACGCCTCCTACTATTGACAATTAGCACAACATTTTGACAGGCTCGAGAACCGGTTCCGGAATGATAACCGGTATTAAGCTTCGCGGTGAACCGGTTTCATGCAGGTGTTGTGACCTGTAACGAACTGGTCGATCGCTTTTGCATACGGAAGATCTGATGCAAAAAAGCCACGCATATTTTACTATCAGACCAATATTGACATATTAATGAAATGACACCTTTATATAGAATATTTATCATTTAACTTGAGCGTTAAGAGTCTCAAAGATTATGTTTGTTTCTTAGTAAAATATACGGTCCGATAATGTCAAAATGTTATGCTACGAAAGGTAGCTACTACAAAATAATGCGAAACGGAAATCTTCTAGTTATAACTAAATTTATATTTTCCTCTACGTAATAAGTTGTTTCCATGGCACATTCCTCATAACTATATTCCGATTGTTACGACATTCCGTCAGTACAAAATACAATAAGAAAAGTTCCGCTTTTTCTGTAACTGTGTGATGTGATTTAGTTTTCGGATCCTAACCATAGCTTTTCTAACGCACTTAACTCAGATCTTCATTGCCTTAGGCCTCAAGGTTATAGAATTTGATTAACCAAAAATAATAAAATAGCTGATAGAAAATATTCTTAACTCCAAATGAATTGCGAAGATAGATGGTCTTTACATTTTTTCTATTACTATAGAATGATATGCAGCTCCTACATAAATAAACCATTTGCTGTTGTTTTCAACAAAATCTCTTCATTGTTTCCTGTTGAGAAATAAGAATAGATATAATCTAGTTATCAAATAAAGTCTGAAACTACTAAATCAATCCTCAGAGCTTTATGCCAAATCATCACCTTGTATTAGGGTGCTATGCTCTGACTGCTTTTATATGTCTCCTTTTTGAGGCAATAAATGAATTTTGTAAGAAGCGAATATGTGTGTGTCATGTGTATTCAAGAAAGTCTCAGTACATGAAACAAAATTGTATAAACTTTTTAAATATAAATTATTAGACCAATATTTAATTAATAAGCATAGTTTAATATTTTTGTAAGATCTGATGCTGTGCCTTATTCAGTGTCTTTGTATTCTAAAGAACTTTGAAACGACAGTGCCAATAATAACATAAGAATAGTAGGTTTAAGAATCTCCAAATGATATTGTTTCGACACTCCACTAAACAGTCGACTAGTCTTTGAAATGAATAGTAGTAAGGTACCCTCTTACTTCCAAAATCTTTATGTTAATAACTAACGAAACATAAAAGATATTTGCCAAAAGAAAAAAAATCGTTCTTTTATGGAATGCGAGGTAAAGGTGGTGCTAGAAATGAATGTATTCCTTTAAGCGATGATGTTGGCCTTTTGAGGCTAAAGACTTGAGAAAAGATTTAATTGTAGTTAAATTATGATCTGTATCGAATAGAAGTGATCTTATTGTGACTGAAAAAAAATAGCGGAATAATGTTTTTGGTACTGTTTACCTAACTTTTAAAGGTATGATTTTGTTGAGGCATAGATTAAAGATATTCCAGTGAGAGTGAGTTATTAAAGACAATATGGAAGGGACAAAAATAGGTTAAGGGTAGCTAGAAGATAATAATTCTAAAAGTAACCCAGTTTTGGTATCTTGCTTCGAAAGCTATCACTCCTCACAAACAATAATATATATCTTTTATCTATTATTGTTTTTGAGTTTCGTCTTTGTGAAACATGTGGTTTCATAGTTTTCATAGCTTCGAAGTTGCCATAGTTATTTTCCTCATATATCGAGTTAGTAGTAGTAGTAAAGTTTTCGAGTTATGGGCAAATAATTTAAAAAAAGTTGAGTTTTTAGCCTTTCAGGAGTGATAACTCCTGGAGCAATAGTCTTAAACTCGGGAACTTTTAGGATGATTGTCTCCTAGCAACCGTAATTCTTTTTCTGAAATAAATATGGTGTGTCCCTTCCATGTCGTCTATACTTGATTAACCGAAATAAGAATACGCCAAAGCTGATGTTTTTGATTGTGGCGTACGTAAGTTTTTATAATTATTGGACGACTATCATTTATACAATGATATTATTTTGTATTTATTTCGTAGAAATAAGTTTTCTTAGATGTAAGTTATAATTATAACCCTTGTTTTAATAAATCTATTATGCCTATTTTATATTAATGCTAAAACGTTGGTATCAGATATGGGAGTCAATTGTTTATTTGTACAAGTTGTCACAAACACCCTATTTATAGTTGAATCTTTCTTTAGCCTTAATTGGGCATTTTGTTTCCTCCTGTAAAATATGCGAAGCAACTCCGAGGCTTTTAATCTATATAATTAAACTTGTACGTTTATGTAAGTAAGCAGGATAAGTGATATGGTATATTCATTGTATTTTGATCTATTTTTATAGAAAGCATGTTTAGAATAAACACAATGTTTTGTTAGTCGTGGTTTTACTGGCTGCTCCTAATCTAACATGAGCTTTGAGCTGATATTATAACATCCCTTTAATTATTAAAATATGTGAACAGTATACATTTTAATCAAACACACAGCTCCACAAATGTATTTTTTACAATCTAAAGATACATTTTTTATAAAATTTATTAGTATTTTATAAGAAATCTAAATTTGATTTGTATGTACGAGTACTTTTGTGTTCATTGCTTTATTTTACGCGAGGCGTTTTTAATTGTTTTAATTGAAATAGAACTCCAAAATTATTGGAATAAAGTCGATAAAGGATATTGACGAGCATGTTCTGAACTCGTCGGACTTTCGCTCACGTTAGTCAGATTCTATTTCAATGACAATAAAGTTCAAATTTAAATGAGTTCTGTAAACGGTGCGTGTGAAATGTGTCGTAAGTGCTATTGAACGCAATATTCTACTACTCTGATGCTAAATTCAATTATCAAGTAGCGTATACTGTTTACATTAAAAAATAAATTATCAAGTGAAATGCGAGTGAGTTGTGTTGGGCAATTAACTATATCATTAATATTTATCCGCCTTTGTTTGAAGTGTTGCAGTGATAGCCTACTGACATTGTTCCTGTAACCAGACCACTTTAGTACGAGCGTTCTAACCTGTGTATTATGAATTTAGAAAATGAAAAGGAAACTCTAATGTTCCGAAATTCAGTTGATATCTCAATATTTCAAATATTTTAATATCTACTGTTTTTTCACCTTTTAGGAAAAATAGGTTCTTTTTATGTAAGCTAATTTTATGTCTGCAAGATTGTAAGTACTTAAATATGTATTAGGGAGTCATTTAAAGAAAGATGAAAAAAAATAGCGATAGGAGAAGTTACTTCAGAGGCGAAGAAAAGAATTGGGTATCCACAATACAGGTTCTTTTTTATCTGGGCAAATTTTATGTTTGCAGGATTTTAAGTACTTAGATATTGTATTAGTGACCCATTAAAAGAAAAATGAAATAAAATAGCGATAGGACAAGTTACTTCAGAGGCGAAGAACAGAAAACGGTATCCACAATACCATGATTGATTTAGGGCAACTTTTGAAGTTTTGTTTTCCTGACCGAAAGTTTAGGCAATCCATTTATGAGCGCTGGTACTAAAGTGGTCATGCTACCTCGGCGCCGGCTTCCGCGATGAGGTAAGAATCACTAATACGTTTGTTTTGTTATTTTGTTTGTCTGTCCGTCCCACTGCGCCCGTTCGTTCACCCGCACACGCACACCTGACCACATGACCACCTGACCCGTGCTCAATAAAATATAAATCAGATGTTTTGTTATTTAATTCACTGGTGCGCACTTATATGTATTTTATCAACTAAAAGGGAAAGTGAAGAAATGGTATGCCGTGTGATGCCGACTTAGAATAGCTTATCTCCATTTCTTCCCCGTGATTGTCGTAAAAAGTAAGTAGGGACTAGAGGGATACATGAGTAGAAATTGACAATTCAGGCGATTTGCTGACAACCTGTCACTATGGTGATACACAATTTTCCGGATAACCTTTAAATATATGTCAGATGTGGCATAAATGTCCGATTTGTACGGCTGTTTATGCTCTGCTACCCCGCAAGGTATAGGTGTGATATATGTAACAAGAAATGGTCACCCATATAACGCATATTTTCTAGAGAAGCTGTGTAAAATGCTCTCCTAAACTGACTTTAAATAAAAACAAGCTCAATTCTTTTAACATGTATTACTAAACTGTATAATATTATTTATTCTGTGGTATAGCGTTGAAGAAGAAGATAGCGTAAGAGTTTGAGTATTTCTAAGTAGTATAAATGGATATTATATTAGACTGAAGGATATATACGTCTTCCCAAGCGTTTATTTGATTTTTGACAGCAGGACGAGGAATCTGAATTGGCTTGAAAAGGATAAAATATTTTTTGACATCAATTTAACGCCTAGAAAGACAAATGGACTATTTAAATTCCTAAATTATGTTTCTTGTTACCTTAATTGTATAATAATGTCTACAGCGTGGCCTATGCTGCTTTCCCGGCCTAGGCGGGGTGGGGGCGCGCAGCGGCGGGGGGCGCGGGGAGGAAGCCCTACTGCTGGAGCGACAGGGCCGCGCTTCGCAGCAGACCAGGTATATTACCACTTCCCATCATTTTAAGGTCGGCTCTCCAAGTTCCACGGCGCGGCGCCAAGATACTCTATCCTAGGTAGAATCAATAGAAGTCTTTAGGTACTTTTAAGTAAACAAAAAAGTATGGACAAAGTAGCGATGAGAATAAAAACAATAATTCCCCAATTCTATTGGTGGGTGACGTAAAAGCGACTAAGGAATAATCATCCAGGGAATGAGCAGCAGCGTTCCCTGTCAATGCAACACCTTGCACAGCTCTCGCCAATTCGCCTACCAAGCATCGTGAGTAATGCAATACCCCGCAGATAGGGGATGGCCCATGTTTAGCAGTGGACTGTTGTGGCTGTTAATGTGTTAATAATCACTATCACTACATAGTATAAAGTAGTCGCTTTCCGCGTCTGCCGCTATGTCTGTTTGTCTGTCTTCATAACCACCTAACGGATCTGGATGAGGTTTTTTTCAAAAGATAGAGTGATTCATTTTTATGTATGATTTAAGTCGGGAGAAGGTCAGTTTTCCGTGGGGAATTGGTGAGCAGCGGGTTAAACCGCTGGGCGGGCCGCTAGTTCTTAATAAAGGTAAATGATTATGTAAACAGGTCGTCCAGCCTGCCGCCGCCGCCCTCCGCGCTGCCCAGGCCGCCGAGGAAACCTTCCGCCAGGACCACCAGATACGACCGGCTCGAGCACAGGGATAACAGGAAGGTAGGCCCCAATCACAATAGCCACAGCAAGGAAACTGTGAAGGGCACAAGCACATTACTTGTTAACGGGCCTACTTCCATGAAGTGAGGTGAAAACGAGCTACGTGAATGCATTTTATGCATAATCTAAGGCACATCACTGTCAACAAAATTTTGTTTTTTAATCTTCAAGATATGAGGAATACGCCAGGGCAGCGCAAAATCTCATTTTATATTTAATTACGGAGAAATTAAAATTTGAAGTTACCTCTATTTTTCAGTGATGAAGCGTGGCGTAAGAGATTTCCTCCGCCAGTGCTAATCGAACTGTATTGATCTTAGTATGATTATTAATGGCAATTTCACGTTGAACCCGCCCGGGCGGTTATTTTTTGACAAAACGTCTTAGTTATTATGAAATTTAGCAAAACACTTACTGTTTCCGGCTGATTTCCTTGGGAATAAAAGGTTTTTGTTTTGATGTGTGTTACGGGTATGAACCCCTATACTATTGCGCAACTGTCGATGCTTCATCAATTACTTCTTGGAACTGATCGCCTGATCATGGAATGTGCTGATGTGATGTGAACTTGTGAATCCATGTTACCGTGGGACATCTTGGCAAAGCGTCGGTGCCTTTTATACTCCAACCGTGGAAGCAAGAGGACGTAGCATTAATGATCAATCGTGATCAATTAAAATAAGTGAATTAAATTAATTAAGAACTTTTGCATGAACTTACTCTGTGCTTTGAACTTTGTGAAACGTTTTTAAAAACACCTCCCGACAGCCGCCAATGGTAAGTGGCGCAGACGGTTGAGGTTAGTTCGCGTGTGCGTTAGTGCGTGATTTCGAACTTTAAGTCCGCCAAATAGTCGAATTGACGACTACGACGACGCAGTGCTGACTACCCTATAAAAGAATCTACGGCCGGTTGTTGGAGGTATCCTGCAGAAAAATCGCATTGAGAATCGCCTCAAAAATAAACGACATCATCTAGATATCGATGAGTCAACGTGGACACATTAAGCAGAGTACCATGCAATTGTGAGTGTTAACGTTAGTTACATAAGTCCTATTGGTTGCTAATTCCTTTGTTTTCTCTTCCCCTGTACATAAATAGTTTCCAAAATTTTCTTCCCACGTAGAGATAGGGGTATTAAACCCAATTCACCGCGTAATATTCGCGAGAGTTATAGACAATCTCGTTTTCATAGAGATCTTTTATTAGCTCTTGAAGGGCTCGACGAAGAAGACGAATTAGACATGGCAGAAGAAGGAATTCCCGCTGGGCCCACTGGCCAACCCATGGGTCAGCCGATAGATAAACTCGATACGATTTGGAAAGCTTTGAGATTAGTTCCCGAGTTTGATGGAAATTCAAATGTTCTCATCAGGTTCTTGAATATTTGTGATAACCTTATACAGACTTATATCGATCTAGCTCCAGGAAACGAATTAAATAATTCTGCCTTAATAAATGGAATTTTAAACAAAATAATTGGCAAAGCTGCCACTACTCTGGCAACAAATGGAATTCCTAGAGACTGGAATGGTATAAGAAGTGCTTTAATTAATTCATTTTCCGACCACAGGGATGAATCAGCGCTTTACACCGATTTATCAATGTTAAAACAAGGTAGTGACACACCACATGTATTTTACGAACGCGTTCAAAATTTGCTCAGCACTATAATGACTTATGTAGAGTTACACGAATCGGTAGACACTACCATAGAAGCGAAACGCGACCTTTACAAAAAACTTGCCTTGCAGACATACACGAGAGGTCTTCATGAACCTCTGGGCTCTCGGATCCGTTGCATGCGTCCGGATTCGTTGCAAGAGGCATTGGAATTTGCCCAGGAAGAATTAAATGTCCTTTACTTGCAAAATAAAAATGTTCAACCAGCTTTTCCTAAAAAAACAGCTCAGTTCTCAAAACCTTTTAATTTTTCTCCTTTTAATGTGCCACTTATGACACCACATAATCAGCAAAATTTTAGACAACCTGGTCTCAATTCCGCTATGCCGATTTACCAGGCAAGACCGAATTTTAACTTTGAACCCCCGCATAGAAATAACCAGATGCCTACTGGTAATCAATTCAGGTTTAATCAACCCTTGCATATGGTACCAAATCCCCAAGGCCAAGGACCATCAAGAACTCAGCAAATGATGCGAGCCCTGCCGCGATCGAATATGTCAACCGGGTTCAGAGTTTCACCTCGTTTTTCTTCCCAGTCAAACAGTAATTTTCCGAAACCCATGAGTGGTGTGAGTCACCCCGTAGCCCGTGCGTTACCACTAACTACGCAAAACGAACACCAACAAATTCACGTTAATGAGACGTGCTATGATCCCTATTTTTATGACTATGACTACGATAATACTTACGACCAGTTTACTGACTATGACATGAACGTGACCACTGAAAACGAATTCTCGGACTTCCCTACCGAAAATAGTACGTACGACGAGCAGGCAAATTTTTCCAAACTGCCTCCTATTCCCCCCCCAGAATAGAATTAAACTTGCAAAATAAAAAAATGCTACCATACATACAAATTCAAGACCCACCTCTGAAACTTTTAATTGACACAGGAGCAAATAAGTCGTTCATAAGCCCGGAAGCCGTACGTAACTTTTATTCAGACTTCCCTCTGAACTATGATCCTTTTATAGTATCAAGTATACATGCAACTACAAAAAACGACTTTTCTATCACGGTCCCATGTTTTCGCGAATTCAATGACCAAACCCCTATAAAATTATACATTCATCGCTTTCACGACTACTTCGATGGATTAATTGGTTTAGATACTTTAAAATTATGGCAATCAAAAATCGATCTAAATTCGCATGTTTTAAATACTAAATTCGCTAACAATACCATTCATATGTATGAGTCACCACAGAGCTTCAACTTAATGGAGACAATCATACCGGCACAGTCAAGCCAAGTAATTACTATACCGACAGAAATCAACAACGGAGATATTATAATAAATCACCAATCTATATGCAATTGCTACATTTTAGATTGCCTATCCACGGCAGAAAATGGTTTTGCAAAAGTAGAAATTTTTAATCCGACCCAAAATGACATAATTTTAAATTTATCGCAACCAATTCGCGCACATTTATTTAACGCAGAGACTGTACCGCAAAGTGTGCCAGTCACAGACAGCCGCGGCAAGGCTGCGCGCTTCCAGGAAGTCTTATCGCGTTTGCGAACTGACCATATGAATGCCGAGGAGAAAGCTAACTTGATTGCACTTTGTAAAGAATATTCTGACGTTTTTTATTTAGAAAACGAACCATTGACCTTCACAAGTAAAATCAAACACCATATAAATACCACTGACGAAGTCCCGGTTCATACGAAAACTTATAGATATCCCTTTATACATCGACAGGAAGTTCAAGATCAAATACAAAAAATGCTTGATCAAGGTATATCAGGCCGTCTACTTCCGCGTGGAGTGCACCAATTTGGATTGTACCTAAAAAATCAGACGCCTCCGGCAAAGTGAAATGGCGCCTGGTAGTGGATTTTAGGAAACTTAACGAAAAGACAGTTGACGACAAATATCCGATCCCAAATATTACGGACATACTAGACAAATTAGGCAAATGCCAGTACTTTACGACCCTTGACCTCGCAAGCGGATTTTACCAAGTAGAGATGCACCCTGACGACATCCACAAAACCGCATTTAGTGTTGCGGACGGAAATGGGCATTTTGAATTTTTACGGATGCCTATGGGATTGAAAAACAGCCCTTCTACGTTTCAAAGGGTTATGGATAATGTTCTCCGTGGCCTTGCTAACGTGATATGTACCGTTTATTTAGACGATATTCTGGTTTTTTCGACCTCCCTCCAGGAACACATGATTAATTTAAGGAAAATTTTTGATAGACTCAGAGAATCAAATTTCAAAATCCAAATGGATAAGTCCGAATTCTTGACTCATGAAACACCTTACTTAGGGCACATCATTACACCTGATGGGGTTAAGCCCAACCCAGACAAAATCGCTGCAATTATAAAATATCCTATTCCCAAGACAACTAAGCAAATAAAAGGCTTTTTAGGACTTTTGGGATACTATAGACGATTTATCCCCGATTTTGCTCGACTGACAAAACCATTGACTACTTGCCTTAAAAAAGGAGCGAAAGTGAAACTGACCCCTGAATATTTGAAATGTTTTGAGAATTGTAAGACTTTACTGACGAACGACCCTATCCTGCAGTATCCAGACTTTTCGAAAGAGTTCAATTTGACAACAGATGCATCAAACGTGGCCCTTGGAGCGATCCTTTCACAGGGACCCATTGGCTCAGATAGGCCCATAGCCTATGCTTCTCGGACCTTGAATGATAGTGAAATGAATTATTCAACTATCGAAAAAGAACTTCTTGCGATAGTGTGGTCAACAAAATATTTTCGACCTTACCTTTTTGGCCGTCAATTCAAAATTATAACAGACCACAAACCGCTGCAATGGCTTTTACAGACAAAAGAACCCAATTCACGCTTAACTCGCTGGAAACTGAAATTAGCAGAGTATAATTTCACAATTATCTACAAGAAGGGCAAAAGTAACACCAATGCCGATGCTCTGTCCCGCATTGAGATAAATATGGAAGATTTAGATTCAATGGTTGTGAACATCACTTCTGGTTCGTCATCTCGCAGGTCATCATCAACAATCACTGCTCCCGACGACAGACCTTTAATCAGCCAATCCTCGACGGATACAGCACCATCTTTTCGAGCTCTAAGTAGCCCAACTCCAACAGATAATTTTCAAAGAAATTCTTCAACTATTACAGCACCTTCAATAAGAGCTCTGAGTAGCCCAATTCAATCTGAAAACCCACAAGAAAGTTCAGATCGACATGATAATTATATAGACAGGGACGACGACCTACCATCAGATACTGCGCACACAAGCGTGGAACATCCAATTCTTGACATTCCAATTTCTGACGATCCTTTGAATAAATTCAGGAGACAACTTGTAATAAAATGCACAAATAATTGCACTAAAACTAAACCAAAGATAACATCACCATTTGAAAATTTCAGAAAAGTTACAGTTCATGTGTCTGAAGAAAATTTGCAGCAAGATTTAATATCAGTTGTAAAAAACCACATTGACCCTAAATTACGTACAGCTGTATTAATTGAACCTATTGACAAAATCTACACCATAGTACCAATTTTGCAGAATACTTTTCAAAATTCGTCTATGAATTTGGTATTAGTAAAGCGCGAAATACAGAATATGAGCGACTATCTGGACCAACAGGATGTTATCTCAAAATATCATTCAGGAAAAACTAACCACAGAGGTATAAATGAAACATACCTTTCCCTCTCTCAGAGATATTTCTGGCCAAAGCTTAAAGAAAGCATTACCAAGTTCATTAATGAATGTGCTATATGTAGCCGAGCAAAATACGATAGAAACCCAGTTAGACCTGAATATCAGATTGTACCCCCACCCTCAAAGCCGTTTGAGCATACACATGCTGACGTCTTAACTATTGAACAGGACAAATACTTCACTATAATCGATGCTTTCTCTAAATATGCTCAAGCATATCGTTTACCAGATTGCACAGCCCCCAATATAGTCAAAGCTCTCATAACATTTTCTGCTCACCATGGATATCCTATGTCTATAACTACAGATAGAGGTACAGAATTTACTAATCAAATAGTTGCAGAATTTCTGAAATTGCATAAAATCCAACACCACACAATTGCTGCACATGCCCCAAACGAAAATGGCATGATAGAAAGATTTCATAGCACTCTATTAGAACACTTACGTCTATTAAAAATACAACATCCAAATGAGTCTGCAATGAATTTGGTTCCCTTCGCACTAATTGCATACAATAGTTCAATTCACAGTTTAACCAAATGCAGACCATTCGACCTAATATCTGGACATTTTGACCCAAGAGACCCAACTGACCTAGACTTAACCCAAAGACTATTACAACAATACTCCCAAGAACACCGTGAAAAAATGCAAACCGTATACAAGATAATTCATGACCAAGCACTTTCGAATCGCGAAACAATAATGACTAGACGAAACCTTGATAGAGAACCTGAAATTAATTATGACCCTGATCAAGAAGTGTATATCCGAAACCCGGCAGCAGCTAGACAGAAACTGGCGCCTCGGTACACACATGACAATGTTATAGCTAATTTGCCTATTCACATATATACATCACGAAAAAAAGGACCTGTCGCCAAAACAAGACTGAAAAGGAAAAAGAAAAATAACAACTCTACCTTGTTGCAGGATCCTAATACTCGCGAGTCTCGTGACCCTGTCCCTGGTCCGAGCGGAACTCAACCAACCTTCAGAACAGAACATACGACTTGACAGTTTGTCAGATGGACCTGGTATCTTGCCGTTCAAACTTGGACTTACTAGAATAATATCACATGACCATACATTTTTACAAGAAATTGATCTTGACAAAATAAAGATACAAATTGACTTAGTACAAACTCAATTGACTGACATTGCTAGTAAAATATCAAATCAAAATTTTCCACTTTTTAAACATCAAATTATTCATTTATTTGGCAAGTTAAATAAAACTTTAGTTCAACTAGAATCCTTTGAACCAAGAAGGATACGTCGCGGGATTTTTGATCCTTTAGGTACACTTATTAAGAGTGTGACAGGAAATCTTGACCATGATGACGCCCTGAGGTTTGAAAATGCTATCAAAATTTTGCAGACTAATGATCAAGAATTATCAACAGCTTTTAATAAGCATATTTCTTTATACAAGGATTTGACAATTCAACAAACTCATATATTGAATAATTTAACTATTAATCAGAAAAAATTAGATAAAGCTATTATATATCTACTTAATAGTTCTAGTTTAGATAAGGAACGTATTGCACAATATGCACAACTCTCTCAAATTTTAACCATTCTCACAGAGAATGTTCAAGATCTTTCGTTTGAGATGACTAGATTAGAAAATATTTTAGCTTTTAGTCGCACAAATTCTATGCACCATTCAATATTAACCATTAGCGACCTAAGCACTATGTTAAGCAAAATAAAAGGTCTTTATGGCTCTGTTTCGGTTCTTGATCTTGATATAAGATACTATTACGACATAATTAGCTTAGGATCATACTACGTTGGTAAGAAAATTGTTATTGTCCTCAAGTTTCCTATCATGTCCACAGCTACCTATGACCTGTACAGACTTTGTCCTGTACCTAATAGATTTTCCAATATTATCCTACCACCCTTCCCATATATGGCAACCAATTCCCAGGAATTTATGTACTTAGAGGCTGAATGCCCGAAGTTAGAAACATGGTACATCTGTAAGCAAAAACTTATACATCAAGCCCGAACTCATCGTGACTGCATCGCCAATCTCATAAGCCGCGTCCACATAGGCTGAGCAGCCGCGCCCGCGGCCCGCCTCGCGCGGCAAAATGCTCATGTGCGCCTGAGGCAATTCGTTTGGATCAAATGATAGAGCGAGGCAGCCTCGGCCGCACAACGCGAGCCAATTTGCTCGGTCAGTTGACAGATTAAACAAAATGGCGCCGTACGTACGCACAGCTGTGGTGGCTTATGCTTTTATTTTGATAAATAATATTAAAAAGCGAAGAAATGATTTAAAAAGGAGAAGTTATTGGGTCAGAACATGTACAAAAACAGATTCTGTTACGGAAATCGCCTTTATAAAATTTATAACCTCAAAACATTCTAACCTGATCCTATAACAAGGGACCGGAATATTCATTTCCTGACTGATTTTCAGCCAGGAATCCTCTCTCAACCCCCTATTGGTATAATTAGGGTCTCTTGCATCCCACAGCCAATTATTACTTGCGTATAAACTTATTAATCGCCGACAGTCACTTTTGTTCATATTGGTAAACAAACGAATTGAGCGCGCACGGAAAACAACAAAAAATACGCCGTCCACACGGCGCGCGGCAAACGACTGAGGCGCCTTTGAGCAAATCGTTTTGCCGACACCGTTTGGCTCGGTTGCGCGCGCGCTCGCCCGAGCGTGAGCATGCGGCTGCCTCGCCCGCACAACGTCCACACAGACCGCGCAGTTCGGCGCATGCCGCGCGCATTGTGCCGCGGCCGAGGCTGCTCAGCCTATGTGGACGCGGCTATACACGAACGAGAAATGGACCAATCATGTCAACCAACAGCAGTAACACTAGCCAAAGAAGCTCTTCTAGAACTCGATAGCCAGCATTACATTATCTCTTTTCCGAAGAAAACCAAAGTACAAATTTCCTGCGGTAAAGAAGTACATCGTTACTTGGAAGGCAGTTTTTTAGCAAACATCCCACGAAATTGCGACATTCGCACACCTGAATTCACAATCATTAACACTGATGACAAACTGCGCGGGCATGCTGTCGAAATAATGGATTTCCCACGAATATTGTCAGCATCATCGATTTCTGCAGAAAAATCACTTCGTTATAATTTGACTACCATTGATTTGAATACATTGCACAATATACAGCATCAAGTACTTATGGAAAATGCCGTGAAGCCGACATCAGCAGATACTTCGAGTATATACCATACAACAATTCCTACCTACATAGTATTATTAAGTGCAGCTGCACTCATTAGCATACTATATTACTGTCATCGCCGAGTTAAATCTTCATCGCCAACCAGTCTCGAGTTGCCTACAATGAATCCAATGCCTACGAATATTGCCAGTACACCTGAAGAACGTAGAGCAGCAACATTTGCATTAAACATTGGCAAATAGTTGCTTGTCCAGGAGGGGAGGTGTTACGGGTATGAACCCCTATACTATTGCGCAACTGTCGATGCTTCATCAATTACTTCTTGGAACTGATCGCCTGATCATGGAATGTGCTGATGTGATGTGAACTTGTGAATCCATGTTACCGTGGGACATCTTGGCAAAGCGTCGGTGCCTTTTATACTCCAACCGTGGAAGCAAGAGGACGTAGCATTAATGATCAATCGTGATCAATTAAAATAAGTGAATTAAATTAATTAAGAACTTTTGCATGAACTTACTCTGTGCTTTGAACTTTGTGAAACGTTTTTAAAAACACCTCCCGACAGCCGCCAATGGTAAGTTGTGTTTCCTCTGCTGTCAAAACTGACGTGGAATTGATCATAGATAAACGGAATATGATGCAGACGCGACACACACTACATTTGTTCGATATTTTGACCGTGAAAAATTATTGTAGCTAGAATTTTGCCGTAAAATATATCAACTATCTACAACAACGGCATTCTAACCGCTATGGATAATTTTGTCAATGTCAATACTACGTTGATTGATACATCGAACGAAACGCAAAATATGAACCGATTAGACGTAGGTATTAAAAAAAATTTTACGATCAAATAATAGGATGACGTGATTGTTAGTGCAGATTAGTATGAAGTAGTAAGGTTCGATTTATATGCAACACTAGACGGCGGCACGGCGGCACAAAAGCAGTTTTTTAACCGCGGCGGAAATTTTTAATTGTAAATATGGAGCGCTGCGCATACGGTCACCACCAACCACAGTTTTAGGATAAATTATAAGAAAGCAAGGATAATAATTATGTACATGTACTTACGTACATACATACATACACATATCACGCCCATATCTCTTGCAACTTGCGTACCTAGTATACAAAAGTATTATTTATGTTGTAAAAGATTTTTGTCAGATTTCAGTTCAAGAGTGGGATCAATTGATTCGGAAGGTTTTTAGTGTTATGGGGTAGAAGGGTTCTAGAGTGGCACTGGGTCAAGATGTTCATGCTAGGGTAACACTGGGTTGAAAGGTTCTAGACTTATACCTAGCTGGAAAGTCCTAGAGTGTCACAGAACAAAATGCCAATACTACATACATACATACATACATATATCACGCCTTTATCCCTTGCGGGGTAGGCAGAGCATAAACGGCCGAAAAAACGGACATTTACGCCACGTCTGACAAACGTTTGAGGGTCATTCGGAAAATTGTGTATCGCCATAGTGACAGGTTGTCAGCCCATCGCCTAGAATTGCTTTACACGCCCTCGAGTCCCTTCGTCGCCTCTTACGACTCCCACGGGTAAGAAATGGAGTGATGCTATTCTACGCCGACATCACACGGCCAATGCCAATACTAATGTTAAAATTTCGGGAAGGTCGAGAGTATCATTATATTAAAGGTTGTGGTCACCCTGGTTCGTTGGTAACACCGAAATATACCAAACATTGTATAGAGCTATAAATTCCTTTTCTAAAAATACCAATTTCAAGACCAAAAGTTACAGGATTATCCAGATAGGAATGGATTAAAAACCTTAGTCAAAAAAACAATTAGAAGCACCTTCGATTTTAAAATTTTCTTAGTTACTTTAATAGATATCACCAAAATGTATGATAATTTTAAACTATGAAGCAATTCAACTGGTGTCGGTGATTAAAGGAAAAAGATTGTTAAAGGTGTTCGAAGGTTTGAAAATTTTAAGGCATGCGGCTCTGTGTATGTCTGATGATAAACAAATATTGTTCAAAACCTAATGAATGGTGCGAGAATGCGACCGCTATATATTATCATATCATAATATCATACTCGAATATATAATGGCCGTCGCTAATTGGTTTTTGCTATTTATATTTTGAACTTACATCTATGTATACTAATTTATGCAATAAACGTTTAAAATTGAAATTTAAATTTAACAGTATTAGTTGCGCTTAAGGTGCACGCAATGACGAAAATGACAAAGAAATATCCAAAAAAAGTTTCTTAATGTCGAAGTTCGCAAAAAAATGTACAATACCAGGATGGACAAAAACGAAACAAAAATATGTTCGCGCAAAGTGCATACTGGCCACTTGCATTTTTAAACCTGAACTAATAAGTTGGCTTTATTTAGTTTAATGACTTTGCTTCTTCTGTAATAACGTTAAACTAAAAAGTTGTAAATATGATTTGAGATGTTATGAAGATAAGTGTTTTGTGAACTGATTAAGCCCTTATTTTTAGATGAATTCTTTTCATGTACTGAAAGTGTAAGAATAACAAACAAACAGACAGTACAGTTTATAGAGTTCATAATTAATATGGATACTATGCGTTCAGCTAAGTCTTGGCGAATGGTTCAGCTTATTTCAAAATATGGTCCTTATAATATAATGTAGGTTAATATTCCTTCCAAGTTATAATATCAACTTTGTGAGTAGTCCACCGAAAATCGAACCCGGAACCTTTGCGCCGCAGGCAGTCGCACTACCATTGGTCGTCAAGTATTGTATCAGTACCAGTTAGACTAACATTATATGAAATGGTGACACCTCTATAATATACTCTTTGACATGACTTCCGAATTTCATTTGAATTTCTTTCCTTCCGGCGAAGTAGGACTCTTAAGGCATTTTTGCTGCTTCGTAAGATTGCGATCTTGAACCCCGGAACTAGAAGTAAAACTTTGACTTGTGTTCTTCTGGCGTGTGGGGACACCAATGAACCCTGGTGTCAGAGTTTTTCAAACACCTACTACAAGTAGTAGGCCTCATGCATGGTTGAGTATCGACCGCTGTCTAAGTAATTATAGACAGCAACCGGGACCGACGGCTTAACATGCCCTCCGAAGCAAGCACGGAACCATTTCTTTTTGGACAATCAGTTGGTTCACACTGCAATGTCCTAACCAGACCGGGAACAAATTCACAAAGTGATAAATATCAACTTTGTGAGTGTCGAATCGAACCCGGAAACTTTGCGTAGCAGACAGTCGCACCACCAGTGCGCCACATTGGCCGTCTATCATAATGGCTAACCGACTAAACCTTGTTTTATAATCAGATAGACTAAAATGACATTTGGTGGGTTGCCACGTTATTGTATTTAAAAATAAAAATAGAATAGTGTTGTACCCTAATGATCATGATTCGAATAGTGTGATTGAATCTGTTTGAAAATAAATTTTGTTAATTTCAATTTTCATAAATAAATTCGCCTAAAAGACTAACATACAACTTTTTTCTAAACAAACTAACTTCATGTTTATTTCTTGTCTGATGACCGACAACAATACGTTTTTGTTGTTATCGTCAGAGGATTTGAATTTATTTACCAGGTTCACCACATCAGCAAATTAAGTTATAAAATTTGTTTACCATATGGGTTAATGTTACAGTCTTCTATTTAAGCTACCTACCCATTTTTTTAAATCTGGTGGAAAAGGTAAATGTAAAAATAAAGAAATTCTCTTAATCACTATTTATTTGTGATGAATCCGTATCAGAGTCTGAGTCTGTGACATTAATTATAAAGCTTTCTGTAACGTCATCAATGAGGTGGTCGAGCTGCATCATTTTGCTCTCTTCCTTTATAACATGATCAATACAACTCGACCACCGTTGCGGTGTCACCATCTGCAGCCCTTCATTGATTAATTGTTTCAAGTCGGCCATTTTAAAACTTTTATTATTTCTGGCGACATGCCCCTTAACCTGTGCCCACCATACTAATTCTATGGGATTCAGCTCACAGTGGTAAGGGGGCAGTCTTAAGATGGTGACACCGTAAGATGCAGCGAGCTCATCGACAGCTTTTTTTGGTAAGCTTTTTTAATGGATCTTTTGTTACTATAGGCCGACCGCTTTAAAGTAACAAAATATCCATTCAAAGAAACACGGGGGACAACATTCGCCATTCGTACAAAGCGGGGCGGGGTAAATGCCAGGGAGGCTTCTTAGCGGTTAGTTTTCTTGGCTACAACCAAGGTCAGTACAAATGTTTATTTGGACGCAAATGATAACATAAGTAGTAAAGTATTCAACCTTACATTTTAAATTACAATACTATTCATTGTTAATTTCTTTGAACAAAACGAAAAGTTGTGTATAAACGTAAAGTAACGTATATATACTCTTTTACGTGACCGAGAGTCAAGTATTTATTATGCATATTTATTTACAAATAAAACTCCATCGAGGAATCATCTCACAACAGTTCAATGAATACAATGAATGAGTCAAACCACAACACTAGACTTACGCTGGCAACATTTAAAAAAAATAAGGCTGTTCTTAGCTGTCAGTTTAGTCTATCTGATTATAAATTAAGGTTTACGCAATAAACATCGAATATCACCTGTAAAATTGTAGCTTTTAGTTTGATAATATCGGGCACTGAAAGTTTGTATAGTTCTCTAACACTCTGTAAGGTTTCTACCTCTTATCGCTATTCGTTTTAGCGTGAAATCAAAAATAGACCTTTACAATGTTTCGACAATATTAGCTTATTTATTACTCAAGTTTCCACCTGGCACTATAGTAAAATGTTTCAGTTGAACAACATTGTAGTAGCAAACATTTTCTGAAGACTGTTCATTATAACAATTAATCGTGAAGTAATTGTCGTGCCTCGTGAGATAGCGAGGCTATCCGACGTGCCAACCGCTATCTTCACTGTGGTTTATAGGTGCTCGCGTCGCAGAGGCGATGACCTACGACAATGTTGATAAGCTCACTTTGTTTTATGAACAGTACGACTGCACTGTACGTACTATGTATAATCTGTGACTGTACGTAGTATGACAAAAAAGGATTTGGTTTTGATAGTACCAGCTTTTACTTTACTGTCTGTGTACGAAGCGTATTTTTAAATGCTCTGGTTTAAGGTTTATAAAAACTTTATCGCTTTAGTTATGAAATCCCTTAGTTGTACACTCGTGTCATTTCATACATTTAACTTTATGAGATTTTTACAACCTGATTGTCTCTTTTACTATCCTGTACAAGAATGATAGCATAAGTTTTAATGCTACTTAACTTTTTGTTCCAGGACTCGGACGGTTCAGGCTCAATAGCGTCTACAGCATCTCGCAGTTCTCCTCTCCCGTATGACACTGTCCGCTCCAAACTACCCTCGGTACCAACATCAGCGTCACTACCGGCCGCCGAGTCTAGAGAGTCCCTAATGCGGCCCAGGGATTCGAGTCTTCCCTCACCGTCGAAACTAGCCGTGTATGCGGCCGCGAGGCGCAGGTCGGCTGAGTCCGCTAAAGATAACAAGCGGATCAACCATTATCGTATACAGTTCTAATAGGGATCTTCACAATCAACCCCTAATGCGGCCCAATACATCACTTATCTGGTCCAGGAACTCGAATCTGTTGTGGCTGTCCAAACTAGTGGTCAACTGTGAGGAACAGATCGGATTTGATCGACCAATCGGACCAAGGCGGGGTCATAAGCACATCCTAGTCCAACGTGCTGTATGAGAGTCAGTAACTTATCATACCTTTAAATAATAACTTGAAGTTAAAGGGCAAACAAAACCATAATTGCAGCATTGAATTCCTCTTCGAACAAGGATGTGTCAACATTTGCGGACTGCGGAAGTAATCTCAAGGGTTTCAACCATGACCCAAGATGATAATCGTAAGAGTAGTGTCGCGACGTCAACAGCTACTTGTTCATGACATGATGTTCATTGATTGATCCATCATTGAACTCTATTATGATGTTTTGGTAGTAATACATACGCCAGGGGCCTATGTTTTAGATTTCCCAGTGAGCTCGAAACTTGAATTCTGAAAACTAAGCGAAAGATAAGAGCAAACATACTTGACAAAAACTGTAGAGTTGCATTAACAACCCGAAGACAAATTTGGTCAGTAGACCTATAAAATTGCACTCGGCAACCTGTGGACCTTTTTCGTCTTACCACAGCAAAATTTTTTACATGTATTGAACACATGTTTAGCGTTTATTTTGACATAAAACTTTTCAAAAGAAATTTATTCTGAGTGCAATTTTTTAAATTTTATTTTATTAATACATGTCAAATATCTTCAAAATTAAAATAAATAAGCGTTCAGACTGAACAAGATGTTAATTCGTTTCGTCTCTATTGACCATTACGTAATGTATCGCTTGAGGAAGTACAGTGTTGCAGTTCAGGGCCAATTCGCTTGGCTCGAGGCGGTAGGTAATCGCAGCGAGCAGTCGATCAAGCCTCGCCATAATTGTATAATGCTTGGCTGTCCGGTAAAGACTAACACTATCGAAGGTTGTTTATAAAAATGTAATTTATACTAATATATAACTTTTACCATAAATGTAGGGCCGACTAGTGATGGGCCGCGGGAACATTCCCGTTCCCAGAAACTTTCCAGTGGGTATATTCCTGGGAATCTTCCCACGTGCCCGGGCAAGTTCCCAGTTAGTGGGAACAATGTTACATTGATATTTTTATGTTTGTAGGTTTGCTATGTTACTTTAACCATATGTTTTCTTTATTAATACAATTGATAAAAGGATAAAGTATAAATACAAAAATAAAATTTCGCTTACACGCGGCAGTTATAGGCAATTTGTACACAATAGTAATGTAATTAGAGATAAGACTAAAACTGAAAACAAGAAAATGCGTTGTTATTACATTCGTTTCTTATAGAAAAATATAATAGATAGATTATCAGTTCAGTTTTAGCTTTCTTTTCCGCTAAGTCCCGAAATTATCTCGATCAGCGTATTGTATTAAACTAAACAATACAATAGGTGAAACAAAAAATAATAACTTCTATTATGTAGCCCTGCGGTCATTTATTATTATTAGTCATAAAACTAACGAGATCATCATCAAAAAACTTACCTGAAAAAGGGTAAGCGTATGTTTTCTGATAGTAATAGAATGCAAGAAGAATATGTCTAGTTTTATTGCGACTTTACTCAAGGAAACAACTGTTTTCAATTCAACATGATGCCAATAAACAAATTGCATAATCACTTCGATTAAAAATATTAACAATTCACCGAGAGTGCCTGTTAAGACAAGATGGGGTAGTTATTTGTTCTCACTAGAAAGTTTCATCAAATGCTAATTTGTCCTTTAAAATATGGCCATAAATGAAGGAAATAGAAAAGTTGTTCCATTGAAAGTCAGACTTCTTGAAGAGTCAATACGGAATGACCTAGAAGAGCTCACAGAATTTTTAAAACCAACCGTTAACTGGATCTTAAAACTCGAAGGAGACTATTGTATTATACCAGGCAATACGCGAAATGGGTGATCTTTTCAGTAATTCTTTGACACATGAACTACTTAAAGAAGATTTTGAAGAGGTGAACATAAAATTTGTTGGAAGAAAATGAAATGCTCTAAAGCCTGTCAACTCTGCTGCCTGTATTTTAGATCCGAAAAATCAAGTACATACATAACATACATACGTACATATAAATAATCACGCCTCTTTCCCATAGGGGTAGGCAGAGGACTACATCTTTTCACTTGCTACGATCCTGACACACCTCTTTCGCTTCTTCAACATGCATCAATATTTTCATAAATGCTCGTTGGTTTAGGGTACTCTTGACCTGACCTTTTTTAGAACGTCCCCGATCTGATCCAAGTACGTGCGTCTTGGTCTTCCCCTTCCAACGTTCCCATTCACACTCGCCATATACACCTGTTTCGTTAATCTTCTTTCATTCATTCTCTCAATGTGACCAAACCATCTCAGCATTCCTTTTTCTATAGCAGTCACTACGTCTTCTTTTATACCGCAACGTTCTCTTATCACGCTATTCCTTATCCTGTCACTCAATTTCACTCCAATCATACTTCTTAGTGCTCTCATTTCTACCGCATTTATTCTACTTTCATGCTTTTTCTGCCATACCCAACTTTTACTCCCATACATAAGTGTTGGAACTAACACCCCTCTATGCACAGCCAGACGTGCCTTATTTGAAACTGTCTGGCTGTTCATAAAGGTATGCAACGCTCCATTCACCATGTTGCAGGCATTAACCTTCCTTTCAATATCACTTTCACACTTTCCATCTGATGTAAACTTCGATCCCAAATATACAAACTCTTTCACTTGCTCCACCCTCTCTACCTCTATCATAATGTTACACTCCGTCATACCTTGTACTTTTTCAAAAACCATTGTTTTCGTCTAACTTAAATTCACTTTCATTCCTTTCTTTTTCAAAGCCTCATTCATAATGTTTACAATCTTCTGCAACTCTTCAGCCGACGACGCAAGGATAACTTGGTCATCAGCATAGTGAAGACATTTGACGAGTAATCCATTCATTCTCAGTCTATTTTCACACTCTTTTAAAAATGTCAAACAACATCCATGAATAGGTTGAACAGCCATGGTGACGCAACACATCCCTGTCCAACACCTTTCTTGATGTTAAACAGCTCAGTGAAGACCCCGTTAATCCTGACACAAGCACTGGAATCCTCATATAAGGATTTCAGTGCTTGTACCAAGATGCTGCTCACCCCATGCACTGATAGTGCCGACCACAATTCATTCCTCATTACTCTATCATAGCTTTGAATCCTATCCTTTTCAGAGCTTTGATAATCTCATCCATTTCAATCTCACTTTCATTTTCACTGTCATCTTCTTCATGTATGTTCACCTCTTGTACTTCTTCTTTTTCAAACAAGCTTTCAAAATATTCCTTCCATCTCTTCAACACACATTCCTCACCTTTTATTATACTACTATCCTGGCTCCGAATCCTACTCAACTCTGATTGTGCTGTTTTTCCTCGAGTTGTCCTTATGGGTTTCCAGAAAACCTTTAAGTTCTTTCGCTAGTTTTTTGATAGCCTCCTGTCAAACTCATCTTTATTTTCCATAATTTCTTCAATGTTCTTTACATATTCGATTGTCTCAGTAAAATTTTAACGGGAACAATTTGTAGGCTGTGAATTGTAATTTTTTTTAATTACCTACTCTTGATGACTATTTTTATTTGCATATAAGAACAACTTGTCAGATGTAAATGTGACAAATTAAGAAGCCATATAAATCATATGATTTTTATTTTGTGTTTTGATTTTCATGTTGCTATATAAATATATCCGATCATTTATAATACTTATGTAGATTACACACACTAAAGTATTTAGATTCCGATTTAGCAAATTTCAGAATATATTTTAAAGATATATGAACCAGTAATCTCCTATATTCAGTATCCTTAATTCGAAAAGAAATAACATTTATTATGTAGCACTTATTAAAAATGTAGGCAATTATTTTAATAGCAATAGAAATTCTACTTCTTTTTGAGTGGGACACTGAGTCGTCCAACGACTCGATGAACTCTGGTGTTTAGTGTCAATAGCAATTAATAATTTAGTTATGTGATTTTGTATAAATAGACGCATAATTATTACAATCAATCATAAATTCTACTTTAATACTCATTTTATGTTGTTTCCACCATATGTTCCCAGCAATTGGGAATGTTCCCGGGCACCGGAAAGTTTCTTTTGGGAATGTTCCCACTTGGGGCATATTCCCGGGAACGGCACATCGCTAGGGCCGACGTAGCTAAGTAGTCCCAGACCACTTTGTTCTTGATTATCTGAGTTCTAACTTCTAAGCAAATATTGTAAAGGTTTTTGCTTTTTGATCATTCAACCGCTACAGTTTTAAGTAAATATTGCAATTCTCTTAACTTACCTTATTTTGGCGCTGTCACTTTCCGTCAAATAATTAGGTTTACAAAAGGATAGGGGAAATCTAAGTCCTGTCCTGTCATGTCTTACAATTTGACGCAAAATGCGCGTAATCTATCAAAATAACGCAGCGAAATAAAACAATGGCGACTAAATTGACTACAAATGGCGAAGAAGCCATTGACATTTTTACACATTATAAAATAGGACTTAGCTAACTCCTATACTTTTACGAACCTATTTGACAGAAAATGATATGAAAGCGCTAATTTAAGGTAGGTTAAAAGAATTGTTATCCCGAATGGGGCCATTATCAATTTACCTGGATTCCGATATTTCAACCATTTACTATCACGCTAGGTTAAATGATCATAATATTGCAAAATATTTGAGTAATACGAACTAGTTTGAACTCTTGTATGCAATCAAATAAAATCCTATATAAGTACGTACGTTCTACTTTAAGATGTTATGGATTTATGGATATTGTTTTGTATGAGTGAGTTTGTTTTAAAACAATTGGTCTAGTCTGAGAGAGATCTGATTTTAAATTGTTATTTAGTTTTTTTTTGTTAGGTTACTTGACTACTACACTGTAAAATAAGTTTCATACTTACAAAAATCATGTTGAAATAATGTGTGTTTGAGTGTTATTGTTTAACATGAATCTTGATACTAACTTGGACAAGGGGAGAAGATAATTAGAATCGCATATTTTAATATTAAAGTTTGATATTCATAAAGTTTGCACCAGAACCGTGAACTTATCACCAAAAATGCATATAACCTTCTTGCCTGCATACGCATAGTTGCTTGTAGGCCTTTAATTTTATAAATAAGTATAATTTTGTAAGCGTGATTGATAGACATACTCGTATGTACGTAAACTTATTAATATGTAGTATGATTGATTATATTAATGTATCTTAGAATTCAAATGTGTAATAGGTAATTGGAACTATCAATTAGTTAGTTCTGCTTTACCTTTCGGAATGTATGTTCTAATTATCCGAATAATTGGTAATAGTGTGCAATTAAATGTATTGTAATAAGCATAAATTCTTACAGCAACTTAATAGGGAATGTTCATACACTATTCATAGTTGTAATTGAAACATGTTGCATGCAACAGCGGCGAAACATCTAAAGCACAAAATTATAAAAAATTGTCGCTAAGAACCCGTTCGAATTATAACAATAGTTTATGCAACCGCTAAAGTTTAAAGTTATAAGTTCATACATATTACACAGTATTTTATAAAACAAGAGAATTCAAAGCTTTTTTCGATATCAATATTTTTTGTACGAATTTGTACGGTTCATACATAAAATGATTATTTTTGTCCGCCTGACATTCTGTGCTAAGTTGTTGGATTGTTGGTACTCAAAATAAACTCATTTCGTTGCATCTATTTCGTAAGAAATTGTTTGTATAACGATGGAGTTTTATGGTTTCTTTTTCAATGAAGCATTGATGTACTCACGTTCGTAGATAAACTAACTGAGTAAGCATAATTATTGAGTTTAATACAGTTGAGATTGGTTTCATTCCACAAAAATAAATTAAAAATATAACAAAAATAAAATTACGCATTTTATTTCATTTATCGTAATATAACACATAATGAGATATATCCTTGAACCCTGAATAATTAAATCATATCACACTAAAATAAATAAGTGGAAATATTAATTTATTTCGAAATTACTTTACCGATTGTTTCATAGAGAGCTAGCACGGGCTGTGACATGCGTGTTTCATCGCAGGAAAAAACCTCAATCAGGGAAATAAGGGTAGCAGTAAGTGCAACTATTGGGCGGACCCCTAGTTTTTATTTTATTGTAGTTGATTAAGTAAACAATAGGTGTCAACAAATAACAGTCTCCTTGGCTCTCTGTTATATGAATGAAACACAATTAATCGTTTCTATCGGTGGTCTTTATTCACTATTATAACATTAGGTACAGCAGAGAGCAGTCAGCCTTGATCGTGACATTTGTGCGCTTGCCGAACGAGGGCGCGCGCACGACCTCGCGCGTTTGCGCAACGGCGGCGCCGGCGCAGAAAACGGGGACACGAGCGTATTTACAATGCAGTATTTTACGAGAGATAATGGTACCTACTGCATACCTAGGTGCGATATGTATGTAAGTTTGTTTTTGTAGTGGTTTCGTGTCGCTAACAACCGGCCTAACCAACCCAACTGACTGATATATTTGCTTTAACTGTCATAGAGACAAACTACCTACCTATTTTTATGGGTTGTACCTGTCGGTTGGACAAGTCATACAAAATAGAACACTAGGGAATGACCTGACTCTACCTTATTTGTTTATTTGACTTGACTTTACTTTATTGTTGCGCTACGTGTGTTTTTGTATTTTATCGGTTTTTTGCGACTCCGTTATACTTGTATAACATTAGCTCTTTCACACATCATACAGTCTCAAACTCTTCGAAGACGACCATTTCCGTTTAAGACTGTCTAACAGTACCGAGAAGCGAAAGCTGGTTAATCCACCTACCTAACCACCTAGCTGTCCAGCAGTGAGTAGCTCAACATTAGAGCTAAACCGGTCGCTTTTTTTTACTGTGAATGCGCTATCTGTACGACGATGACTAGCTTTAATGCTATGCTACGTAGAGTAGACAACCTATCCATAGCTACTATTATACATACTTTAAGTTACACTATGCCAACTATACTTTTGGTGCTGAGAAGCTGAGAGGATGGAGAGAGACGTCTCAAATAGCTTTGGCAGATTGAGAAGACTTGTGTGATTATATTAAGTTTGTTGTCACACTCATTGTTTGACACAATTTGGCATAAGCATAGACAGGAACCTAAAAAAGGATATAGGCTACTTTATTCCTTAGGAAAATCTATCAATCCCACGGGATTTTATAATATCAAATTCACGCCGCGCGTACGAAGACGCCGGGCAGGCTAGTATTTGAATAATATGTCGTTTCAGATACACGGAGCAGATGCCTATGAACAATACAAGGTGTAAACATTGAACCAACAAACACAGCGCGAATTTCTTGAAATTACGTTATTCGTATCCGAAACGAATAACCGTATTATCTAACGGTAGAGCCTGCCCCACCTACGTCTGACAGACGTTACGATAGCAATTAGCATAACATTAACCTCATATAAATCTTTCTACCTACAGTTTTTAGGGTTTCGTACCCAAAGGGTCTAAACGGGAGCCAATTACTGAGACAACTGTCTGTCTGTCACCAGGCCTTACTTTCTCATAAACCAGTGATAGTCAGACAGGATTTTTTTTCACAGATGATATAAGTATTTGTGTTTCCACTGTAACAAGAAACACTAAAAATGAGAATAATATAAGAAATTAAGGGGGCTCCCATTAAACATGATTTTTATGCCATTTTCAAAGATAATGGTACGATACGATACCCTTCGAGCGCGAATCCGACTCGCACTTGGCCGGTTTTTTGACGAAAGTAAAGGTGGGTGACACCTTTCACACTGCATGTTGAGTAGAGTTTCCAACACGGTGTGTGGGAATACCACGAAATGTGTGGGAACATAGAGTTTTAGGCATTACTTATCTACTCTTCATATCAACGTGCAGAGTAGGTGAATTTCATATTACAAACATAAGTTAAAACTGTTTACAAATTTGGTATTACAAATTATAAAACAGTCTCCGCCGCCGTGAGGATCACGTGACAATATTTAGGTAGATAAGTACTTTTGGCTTTTGGCTCTACATTTTTGATTGACCTACCTACATCTTATATCCTTATTTTTTACCACCTTTGTAACTATTGTTTGCTGAATGTTTTACTGGTACCGCTTCGTTCTGTGATTGCGTACCTACCTACCTACACCGGAAATAATTTTTTCTTACTGTTATTTAAATTACATATTGGGATAGATTAAGTCAAAAAACATTGTCCTCATTTGTTCCTACCTGATACCATTTACCCATTGGTGCCGTAAGAGGCGAGTAAGGAACTCGAGGGTTAAATGTGTATTGCAATTTTAGGCGATGGGCTGACAACCTGAATATTAGTG
Organism: Tuta absoluta; assembly: GCA_027580185.1. Classification (NCBI taxonomy): domain Eukaryota; kingdom Metazoa; phylum Arthropoda; class Insecta; order Lepidoptera; family Gelechiidae; genus Tuta; species Tuta absoluta. The sequence continues at coordinate 8,078,674 of JAQAHW010000004.1, forward strand.
AAAGTGATACACAGTTATCTGATTGAACCTCGAACTTTTGTCAGACGTGGTGTTAATATCCGTTTTACAGCTGTTAACGCTCTGCCTACCCCGTGAGGGATATAGGCGTGATTTATGTATGTATGTTACCATAAAAGTCTAAAATTGTTTGCTTCAATGACAACGTGAGCGTGAGATCAGAATATACCTAATAGAACTGTCTATTATGTAGCAGTTTTAATTATGATAGAATTACTTATCTTATGATTATATCAGTATATTCTTAAATTGCAATATAATAATTAATTACGAAATGGCCACAAAATATACCAACTGATCTCTCAATTACTTTCTTATAACCTAAAAAGTCTTCGGCTTGTGTTGTGAAGGTTATAATTTAGGTCGGTAGCTAGATGATACCTCGATTCTGCGTAGGTTTTTGTGTGGTATATTTAGGTAACTAAGTAAATAAGGTTAAGTTAGTATTCATTTGAACAACAATCGCATTGTAACCATTTGAAAATTTATGATCACAGGCCTGAAATCAAGAGCTCTACATTTGATGAGAGAAAAGAATCAGTTAAAGTTGGTTAAAGCGAATAAAGCATTTGTTTATACCTTGACGGTTGAATTTAAGGCTAGTTAAGGGGAAAGGGAATGCCGCATGATGCCGGCTGAGAATTGCGACGAAGAGACTTAAGGGTTTCACATTTCTGGCGATGGGTTGACAATAAAGCCTTGAACTTTTTGAATAGATTTGTCAACAGTGGCAAAACGGGTGATTTTTGCCCTACGCCGTAGAATATGCGTGATGTGTGGTCGTGTACATCATGTACATTTATTGAGAGTAGAGGACGTGAGGTGAGGCACGACACCGCACCGCAGCTCGCAGTTGCATGCCAATGTCTGTCGATGTCCGTTACAGTGAAAGTAGCCTGAACCAGTCCGCGAGCGACGACGTGATCTACAGCAGATACCTAGATCGAGTCTTACTAAGTATTGTGAAATATAACTTTCATGCCGGTCCGACTGAGAGAAAATGTGGATGATACAGCATCTTTTACAATTTTAAAGGAGTCTTCTTTTTTGTTACAAACAAGTATCATTCATGATGTAGGTACAGTGTTCGGCAATCACAGCTGACAGGCGGGCGTATGTGATCTGTAGACCTCCGTGAAAAAGGCTTAACCAGCCGAAACGTAAACTCTATACCAAATCCTAAACAAGAAAGTCGCGTGAGCCCACATCATGAATCTTCTCTATTTTCTGTTTTCTTCTTGACTTTTTATGCGACAAGAGCCACAATAATTCCCGTGATGGTGAGTGACATGCGGTCCTAGAGTTAGTTGATAGAAGAGATGATTGGAACTCATAAACTATCTCCATCAGAATTTAAGAACAATTTGTTCAAGGTCAATAATAGATATTAACAAGGAAAAATAAAATACGGTCGGCAGTCCCAAATGAAGCTTTTAAAATTCAACCAGATGATAGTATCTAACACATCTCTTCATAAGGACAACCAATATGGAAAGAGCGTACATAAACCTCTTTTACTAACAACAATGCAAAATAAATTATTCAATATCAAATTATTCCCATCTTGACGTCGTCGTCCCAATAACGTCCCATTTCCTCATCCAATGACGTGGCTGCAACATTTCATATGCGTTACAGTTACGTAATAGAGTGGATGTGGTATCGGTATACATATCCGGATGCCTGAATCGATTCCTCTTGACCTAAATCCCGGGTCAATGTCGTGTCAGGCACACCGGCCGGCGAGATGCGGCCGAGCTCTACAAACAATTTATTTAATAATAATAAATAAATTAAGCTTTTATTCTTATAAAACAGTTTCGTTGTTACAAATTTTATAGTCTGCCAAACCGTACAACAGTTTGTTAGCAGAGAATAGCTCTCCTATTTTTACATATTTTTTTTAAGTAAATATGAAAAAAACATGCATATTATTAAAATTTAAATGTAATGTTAGCTTTATCACGTGGGACACCAAGTTGACTAATGATCCGATGAACCCGAATGTCGAGAGTTTAAACAGTTGTAACGACCGCCATTTCATCGAAAAAAGTGGGATAACACTGAAAAACAACAGAAATGCTGAGCTGTTCTCCCTTTACCAACTGTTATTTTTTAAAAGCTTTTGTTTGTCCAAATTGTGTTTGTTGGTAAATAAAGATCTTTTCTTTCAATATAAAATCATATACAGCAATCGGAACCGTAGAACCATCTTTCTAACAAACAATCAGGTAGTTCACCCTGCAAAGTCCTAACCTAACCAAACGGGGAACAGTCTAATAAAGTAAATAAAACATTATCGTGTATAAAAGAAAATGAAACATTAACTGGAACATTCTGTTTTTATCAAGAACACATTAAATAGGTAAAGCCTATAGTGACCTCGTGACCTAAATCCGGGGTCAAAGTCGTGTCAGCTGTTTATAGACACGTAATACGCCATTGGCTGGTATTAGAAATGCTACACCTGGGAAATAAGGTGAAAACCGATCAGCATTGTAACAAATAATATGACCTATGATACAGATACATTATTGCGCTTCTAATTTGTTTGTGCCGTGTGATGCCGGCTTAGAATAACATCACCCCATTTCTTTCCCGTGGAAGTCGTAAGAGGCGACTAAGGGAATAGAGGTCTGTATTGCAGTTTTAGGCGATGCGGCTGACAACCTGTCACTATGGCGATACACAATTTTCCGAATGACCCTCAAATATATGTCGGACGTGGCGTAAATGTCCGTTATTGTTGCCGTTTACACTCTACCTCCCCGCAAGGGATAATAGGCGTGATATGTGTATGTATGTAACTTGTTGACGTAAATACCTACGCGTGGAAACTTTCAAAATTATCGTATACTTAGTGTGCGAAATATTTAGTAAGTTATTGTGCATGATATTTTACAAGAAATAACCTTTAATGTCATTAATGTAAACAAAGGTAATATAAAGGGACAAATAACATTTAATACTAAGCTAAATTAGACCAGAAAAAAACCGTACAACAAAAGACATAAACGGGCCCTCATTTCTACGCCGTAGCAAAAATACCCAATGCCGTAGCCAAAGAACCCAAAGAACAGTAACACAATCCATAAGTTACAGGTAGATTTTTACTTGTATGGTGGTACTGTTGTGTTTAGAATCAGAAGTTAACGTAATATCTAAATGCTTTTGTTTCTTAGTTATATTGGGGTTCATTGAGTCGTTCATCAAATCAGTGTACCAGATACAATTAACATGAAAGCTAGGCCAGGCCGTCTTTTGGCAACAGGTAAATAGGAACCAGATACCGTTGTCAGTCAGGTATGGTTTGTACTTAGTACGGTATACACTTACGTTCAGTATTTCAGTAGTTTCATCGCTATCCTATTAACCGTAAAATACTCGTAGGATTATTTTGGGACATTTTTTTTTATTAATGATTGGTTTGCTCTTGACTCTAGTCTAGGTCATAGGACAGAGACAGAGTCTAAGATGGAGCGAGCTCACCCAGTTTAAATGTATTTATTTATTTTATTAGGCAAATACAACAGGTAACAATCAACATTGTACATTGTGGATACAAAAATTGTTAAGAACTAGACTGATACCCTAAATATAGTCTATATTACTAAAAAATAACATTGTATCAATTGTATTAGTGATAGCTTTCCAATGGTGAAAGATTTTTGGAATAGGTTTGGTATTTGGTCCGGTGGCGTACCTAGCAGATTGTATCTTATCTGCAAAGCGAGGGTCGTGGGTTCGATTTCCACAAGACACAAATATTTGTCAAATCAATTTTTAGATATTAGGGTTCAGGGTGTTTTCTACTTATGTATTGTAGTAGGTAACTAGTTTGTTTAGAAAAAAGTATATTCTTAAGTATGTATTAAATGGTACAAGCTTTGCTTAGTTTGGGGCTAGGTGGCGCTGTTTGAACTGTCCAGGATATTTATTTTGTAATTTTGGCGATGATCGATTAGGTACATACAAACGTTAAAGAAACAAATAAATCATTCATATTTTTTATATAGTCTTATGAACATTGTCTAAAAACAAACCATCACGCCCAGTGTTCCACAAACTGGAACACACAGTAGAGCTAAACACACAAACATCGCACACTCGTCCGCTGCGCGCGCGCACCGCCGCCGCCGCCGCACCGCCGCCGCCGGCGACCCAATTCCGCCGCTCGCTATCAGCTCAGCTTTCACAAGCGTTGCATCACGCTGCCCGCACTGCGCCGCCCTGCCCCGCGCACCCCTCTACAGAAATACGCGATCGCAGTCACAGAGTGCTTCCATGTGAGAACTGAGAAGACAGGTTGCTTGTTTGTCGTATGTTGGGACACTGAATCGACGAATGTTTCGATGAACTCTGGTATCAGAGTTTTTAGCTTAACTTTCACAATGCTAGTTGCTTCACGCCGCCGCTACCGCGCCACCCTGCCCCGGCTCTTCTCTACATAAATACGGGAACAGTAAAGTGTTGTGATTGCACTGACACCGAGTCGACGAATGACCCGATGAAGTCTGTTGTCAATGTTCTTCTGACATGGTTATGTTCCTAACGATCTAAATGATACTACAACCGAGATCGACGCCTTAATGTGCGTCAATAGCAAGGAACAACTGATTCAACCTGCAATGTCTTAAACATAAACTTACTTACTGCGGTAACTCAGTGACCAAAAAAGGATCTTGGCCTCCGACACCAGAAGTCGCCAGCTGTCTCGGTCCTGAGCTGTCGTTCGCCAGGAGGGTCTTTTTCTGCTTCGTCGGCCCAGCAATATCAAACTGGAGGAAAGAATTTCACAACTGATGAATTGACATACCTACTTAGATTAGGGACCTCCAAATCTTGCCTTTGTCGGCTAGTGACCTAAGTTTGGTCTCGGTAGGTACCTACTGTAATCTGGTTGAAGATACGTAAAAATTAAGGAACTCTATTATTAAAGTTGGGTACCTGCCTACCATGAAGTTGAAGAGAAGCATGCTGAGCTAGCTACACACGAGATTATACAACGCTGAGGTAGATAAGATTATAAATCTAAACTGGGTTACAAGAAAACAATGAAGCCTTTTTGAGAACTGTTTAAAAAGAAAACAGCACCCTTTAAATAATCATCGATAGATGGCGTTAAACATCTGGGGAGGATCTGCGGGACCTTCGCCGCCATTTGAATACTTCGTTTAGATGTAGGTAAATATATATATTTATATTTATATATTAGTTGCACTATCCCGCATCAACTACTTTTTAAAATCTTACTCCTTACCACCTAGTTTCCTGGGAGATATTGCTACATGAGCAATAAGACCGCCAATTGTATAATTTTTACTATTATTTCACTTTTTCTCTTGTGCAATAAAGTATATTGTACCTAGATATCGTATGTATAAGAATCCGTGATTTTACCTACCCGCTTACAAAAATGTGTAAACAATACCTTACCTATGTGCCTATACTTACTTTTAATTTTAAATTAAAATTAGTACTCAAAAACCAATCGGCTATCTAAAAAAAGAGGTAAGTATATTATACATTACCGGTTTCTACTCAACACAAAAGATTCCAATCACGCTTATCTGCAAAAGAAAAGTAGCTATAGCGGAAAAGAAGTTATTCACACGGATTGTTTAATGTGGAAGCAGTCTCAGAGCAAGAATATATTTCAGAGGCTGTAGCCTGAACGAAGCTATGAAAAAGGAAGTGTTTATAGGGTTGGGCACCCTGTCATATAGTGATTTAATCTATATAGGGGGGTTTTGTCTGTGAATTGGCTATTCATCGCTGCTCTTATTGCGCTGCGCCTTGTTAAATCTGTAGGCTGAACCACCTGATTGTCTGTTAGAAATATGGTTCCGTGCTTCGGGGAGCATATTAAGCTGTTAGCTGAAAAAATGGCTCAATCAGACTTGACTTGACAAACAGCGAAATGCGCAAAACACGCTGCATCAAAAAATCATCAGATTCAAAAAGCGGGCTGTAGGTACTTATGAAGAATTTTGCGTTTTTGTGTGTACCCAAAGTACGCACAGGCTATCCTTGAGCCATATTTGGGCTGTAATTTTCATACTAAAAGAGATGTCAATAAAGAAATATGGATCCTATGCCATAGTATTAGCACGAATCTGACAGCTGTCTAATTTGGCTTATTGGGATGGCTGTACTTGTTGTGTTTTTGGGCAAGACTGATTGCAAAGATTTTTTTAAATGGAATTATCCAGATTTTTCTAAGGAATCCGTCTGAAACGTTTCCGACACTGAGGAGGTGGTATAGTCGTTTGAGTTCACAGATCTCATGTTCTCTTCATCGTGACTAGCGACTTGGAATGTAATAGGTAGGTACGTTCGTGAAAGCTACAAAGTTTATTAATCATTTTCTAATATTGAAGATATAAGAATCTGCCCACTCATGTACATGTAGGTAATTCTTGCAGTGCAAAGGTTCCGGGGTCGATTCCCGGTGGGGCACTCACAACTTTGTGATTTTGTTCTCAGCCTGGTTTCAGATAAGACATTGCAGGCTGAACCACCTGATTCTCCGTAAGAAAGATATTTCGGTGTTTCGGAGGGCACGTTAAGTCATCGGTCCTGGTTGCTGTTTAATTTACTTAGACGGTCGTAACACAGCCATTTTAGAGGCCTACTAGAGTACTAGTAAGTAGACGGTTGAAATATGACTCCAGTCGATCGTCGACTCCGTGTCCTACACAAAAAGAAGAAGAAAGCTTATTAGTGTTTCAATGTCCAAGAAATGTGCATGACACATTTGCACCTTAAATGAGAGGAGCGGCTTGAAATCATACCTTATAGATAAGTATTAAAATATCAGAACGAAATAATTTTCAAAAATGCCGTTAGTTTTTTAAGTATTACAGTATCAAACGATAGTCATTCGTATTGTGTTAGTAGAGGAAGCCTAGGCCAAGGTTCTGTATATATGGCACTCTAATATAAGTGTTTTATTCGTCTAGATCTACAGCGAACACCGATTGGAAAATAAAATTCGGTAAAAAAATAAATAGGTACGATTACATACATACATACATACACATATCACGCCTTTAATCCCTTGCGGGGTAGGCAGAGCGTAAACAGCCGCAAAAAACGGACATTTACGCCACGTCTGACAAATATTTGAAGGTCATTCGGAAAACTGTGTCGCCATAGTGACAGGTTGTCAGCCCATCGCCTAAAATTGCAATACACACCCTCGTGTCCCTTAGTCGCCTCTTACGACCACCCATGGGCAAGAAATGGGGTGATGCTATTCTAAGCCGGCATCACACAGCAATACGATTACATACTGTAAAAAATTGGCACTGAACTGAAGACTCAAGCAAAAATTGTTAAGAATTTAGAAAGCAAATCGTTTATATTACGTAAATTGTTACTTTAGCTGTTGCGATTGTGGGTCAAGCCAAGATCGCGACCGCGTCAGATCCGCGCGGCGCGAGAAACTCCATCTAGGCATAAACGTGATAATGATAAAAAAGGTACTTTACCTTTGGTCCAGCCAAATAGAAAAGATATTATAAAAAATAAGGATTTTTTTTTATTAACGATGGGTTTGCTCTTGACTCTAGTCTAGGTCATAGGACAGAGACAGAGTCTAAGATGCAGCGAGCTCACCCAGAAGAAGCATGTTAAGGCACTGGCACTCCCACACACTGACGGAACGCAGCAAGCTACTTGGCGTCAGACTTCGGTGGGATGGTGGTCGCGAGCCAGGAGCGATTAAGTACTGACCCACAACAAGAAATATAGAATGTACCCATCGCACACGCACCGCACTATTTTGCGGTTTTTGCAAGCCAGCAAGCAAATGACAGCATGTAACAGTAGAAATCTTAAGGTGAAATGGGCTCAGAAATCAACCGCGCAAGTTTAGATAGTGTTAGGAACTTGAATTCGATTTCTTGAATCTCCAAATTTTGAGACGATGTTTTTCTTTGTAATACTGCAAGATAATATGCTACAAATAACAAAACTCTGGTATAGAAAAAAAACGCAAAGTAAGATCTAATTATGCGTCTTTGGTCTGTTTTTGAGACTAAAAACCTAAACGATTTGATTGTTATCCACCATTCCATATTTTAATTTTAATTTGTGTCCTCTTATTTCTCATTAAATGGGTAATTAATACTTATTTGTTTATATATTTTAATAATTAAATAAATGTTCGGTTTTCCGGAACTAACCCGTCATCGTCTGTTTCTCTCTTACGCAGCGAAAAGGAAAGGGACTTACTTTTTGGAACTGATGCCGCCATAATAAGTGTACTTACCGTAAAAACTCTTACCTAACTTAGGTAAGTACTTAAAACTATTTAGCGTGATAATATCTTTGATATCTAATCTAACTATTTAATGCTTTTTAACGAGCAATTCTATCTATTTTTTTATAATCGGGATCTTAGAAACGCGGCTCCAACAATTTTTATAAAATTTTGTATGTAGCCGGTTTTGGGGGCGGTCTTCTAAGTTTCTAACCCAGAAACTTTGCGCCGCAGACACTCGCACTACCGTTGCACCACATCGGTCGGTCAAACCGATCCAACAAGGTTCCATTTTACAAAAAAATGCGTTATATAAACAACAAAAGCCATGCTGAATCAAAAAGATACTCTCTACCATATTTTTAACAAATCGGTACTTAATTGTCGAGACTTCCTGTTTCCATGCCATCAACTTTTGAAATCATATTTTTCGATATTTTTGTAGAAACTTTTACATACATGAAATGAAACATTGCAGGTAGGTATTATGAAAAACCTGGGACGGTCTTAAATGATCAGGAATAGGAAAAAAAAAACAGTAAATCTAGTACCTAATCACGATGCTCCCAGACTGAATTTGAAATCGAGTAAACAAGGTTGTTGTTATCTTCGTTGTGTTCAAGGGAGGGGGTCTATTTTTGTAACGCTCTTATTGATTTCTGCTATTCTTGCGAGTAGATACACCTTCAACCTCGCCTGTCGGTTACCCAGACAACTAGAAGTGATTGGCTACATTATAGTGCCATAAGTAACTGCCTCCGTGGTCTAGCCGACATAGTTCATCTTCAGGATCCTGAGGCTCCTGGTCCTGGTTCGATTCTCGTATATATGTCAGACGTGGTATCTGTTTTTTACGGCCGTTTACGATCTGTCCTACCCCGCAAGGGATATGTGCGTAATATTTTATGTTAACGATCTTCTTCTTAGTAGTTTTCTTCATTACTGAAGGTCGTGTCCACAACGTTTCTCAAGCACGTTTGATGTTAAGGTTCTCCATTTGTCTCTGTTCTCGGCTTTTACAGGGGCTCCGACAATGTCAGCGATACACAGTTGATATTCTGTCAAAATATTGCTTTGTGGGTATACTGTATCCAGTTTGGTTTGGTTCGGTTCGGATATCAGTAGATTGAATGTCTGTAGGACAGATAGTTACATGTTACGTATAGGGCAGATTCGGTAATCTTTGAAGTTTGATTCGTCATTCTCATGAAATAAGCCGAAAATAAGGGAGCGCAGTCGCGGCCTATGCGTAACAAACACGAGGTCATATCACTAATCATAATCACTATAAAGTACAAAATGACGTCGCTTTCTATGTCCCTATGTATGCTTAGATCTCTAAAAGTACGCAACAGATTTTGATGCAGTTTTCTTTAGTAGATAGAGTGATTCAAAAGCAAGGGGTTTATTTGCACGGGAAAACTTTTAGCAGCGCGGGTTAAACCGCTGGGCGGGCCGCTAGTTAAGAAAAAATTACAACTAGAGATAAGTATCCTGTATCTTTACTTATGCATATTATTTGTACTCACCACGAGATCGCGCCGGCCAATACTTTTGTGCTTGATACTTCGGGAGGTTGATCTGAAATCGGAATAAGCTAACAAAGGGTCCTGTTGTCGGACTCGAGGTCTGATATGACTTATATCGACACGAGTAGCCTCAGGGAGATGGCACGTACAGTATCGTGTTTTGTTTTGGCACATTCACAAGGTCTAGAGAGGTACCTACTAATTCCCACGTTTGATGGCTGTTTACAATGATGGCAGAAAGTTGTGCGAACATAGATAGGCAGGTAAGGTAGGTACCTACTTATTAAAGTAGTATGTGGATTGAGTTCATGTAACTTTTGAAAGAACACAGTGATCTTCAAGACTCTGTGTATACTAAATGAAATAATTTCTTAAATTCTCATATAAATGAAAATAGCTTTTGAAATCATTAACCTTTTCAATGCTGTTGTCGAGTAGGTACCTGTATTCGTCAGGTCCCGGAACGTAAATCCAACGTCCCAGTTTTAAGCCCCGGCCGTATTTGAATTCTTGCGACTTCTTATTATCTACACTATCTATACTTCTACACTAATATTGTAAAGAGGAAAGATTTGATTGTTTGTTTTTTAATTGAATAGACTCCGAAACTTCTCGAGCGATTTAAATAAATCTTTTACCATAAGAATATTACGTTATCGCTGGTGAACATAGGCTATATTAAAATGACTTATTCCCGCGGAAAAACGGTTAGCAACGGTTGGCAGGCCGCTAGTCATTTATAAAATTTTTATGCTTAGCCCGCACTGCCACTGTAGGTACGTACGATTTGATAAGTTTTTATCTCTTTCTAAAGGTCAAAGCTAATAGTAGACTGCATGTGGCAGCACCACAGCAGCAGATACTGGACGATACTACTGGTCTGTACGGATTTCTATAAAATACGATAAGAACTCGACCGCAGATCAGGCGACGAAAGTAACACGTTGTAAGATTCAACCCTGTGCCAACAACATTCACTCATTGATATGTAGCGTTGTTTGAACGCGCTCCAATGCACCCAACTTAGCGCAAAAAACCGTGCGCGCGGAGAAATTTCCCTCAAGCGCGCGTTTTTCCGCGCAAATGCCACGTAACGTAACGGCGCTTGCCGCACCGCACGATACACATGAACTGCGATTGTGAAAGACAGTCTGATAGAGTCACCATAGAGACATTCAAGAAATTGTCATGTCCCAAGGAGAGGTAACTTGCATTTTTTTTTCGTAGTTAAACAATATAACTACCTAACTAGGTATGGAAATTACGTAGCGCTAGAGTACGCAATAGGAAGGCAGAGATTTCTGCAGATTTGAGCATCTTTTCCACCGAATTGTAGTATGTCAGCAGTTTGAATAGTTCGATCCACTAGAAGCAGAAGAAACTTGGAGTCCGTCCGTTGTGCATGCGGCACGTGCAAGACGTGCGGATCTTCCAACCGTAGTAGCGGCGATAGCGGGATTACCGCCTCGGCCAGCTCCGGCGCGCGTCGGCCGCTGTCGGCCAGGGACCCCGCGCCGCCGCCGCCGCCGCCGCCGCCGCCGCCGCCGCCGCCGCCGTCACCGTGCCCCTCGGACGTGATTGCGAGAGCTCGCGCGAGAGAGAACGAGACCTCGCCCGCCTTCCGCCCGCCCGGGTTCTCCTCTCCCTCCCCCTCCCTCCGCGCCGCCAGTCTGCTTCTGCCTACTTTACAGAGTCGCCGTATTGCAGAACGCTCCCGCGATTTCAGCCGTCTTTTAATTCGTGAGACTCTACAAATACTTAAAAACTATTGATTGAGTTATTTTTGCAAATTGGATGAAAAGTCGACGATAGTGACGTTCACGTGTCAATGGATGGTGCAGTGTTGTGACAGTGAAGTGAGCTGGTCGCGCTACGTCGTCGTGCCTGAGTTGGCGTCGAACGAACCCTTCGATTCTCGCGAGGTAAAGCCGACTCCTACAAGCGATCGCATACGTGGACGGAAACCGGATTGCGGTGTCATGACTTTATGTACCTAGCATATTCGCTAAATGTAGTAACAGTGAGAAATAATTAGATTTCTTGGTCCTACGAGTCGAACGTGGCTTGAGCGGATTTACCGTTATCTGACGTCGCGAGCGTTCGTCGCTTTCTTGTTCACATAAAAATCTTGTAAGAAAGACATATTTCTTGAGAATTTTATCACTCGTTGCTGTTGATTTTTTAGCAGCAAATGTTAGCACAAATCATGATCATACTTTAACATTTTACACCATTCAATGCCACTATCTTGGTGAAGGAGGTTACGTATGCGGAAACAACTCCGCGCACTTTTATTGTTCCTCGATCATCGTTGTTGAACATGTGGTTACTCTTTGTTTGTTAATTTTGAATGAAAACACGAGATTGGTCAGAGAACTTATACTTTTCGGGGTGGGAACATTTTATGAACAAGGTTGAATATTTTATGAACGGTGAGAGTGTTTACGAGATTAACGACTATGTAATGAATGAATCGATTTTGCTTGAAACATCAGCAGAATGGTCTCTTGCGTCTGTTGGGCGTGGCGAGTGGCCAAGTCCTTCAAGGCCTGTTAGACTGTGAGGACTAGTTTTTAATCGTGCAGTGCAGTACGAGAATGCCCACTTGAGAAATTTCGACATCGCTACGAGCTACGGGTCAGCCGGTAGGTAGGTAGGTACTTAAATCTGAGCAAGCCGTACAATCTGTGAACCATTCGCCCCCGACGAGATGACGATGGGGTAAAAAAACTCTACCAACACGTGAAAGCCATAAAGGCTTTTGGGGTTATTTATTACGTCGAAAAAAGAGGCAACGGCCTGCGGAGATCGTTTTGTTACCGTAGTTTCTTCGTAAAATATTTTAAGTTTCGACAAATGATCTTAGTTTATAGGTATGTAGGTATTCAACAAAGAAGGACGGAACAAGATGGAATCCGACTGGATTGAGAAATTTTGCTAATGATTATCAGATACTTAGACCAAACCGAGATGTACCCACAACGTAAGGATTTTCTATTTGTATTCGGATTCAAGGAAAACTACGGGCGACTGAATGATTAGTTCAATTACTATAGTTTGGTACAACAACGTCATGCTCTGTCAGATTAGAATGCTTTCTTGGCATTTATTTTTAGCAATCGGACCGCCAGCGCGGGTGCGGGGGGAAGTAGGTCGTCTCGCGATGTTCGCTTCACCTGCGCTAGCGATAGCGACGATATGCTTCAAATGCGGATTGAATGAAGGACAACAGAAGATAGCAAATCTCGTGGAATCTGTCAGTTTATTAGTCAGGTACCAGATGACAGTGAACGACACGACGCAGCATTACTGTTTTGAGTAGATTTCTAAATAGATAAAAATCTACATCAGATTGATTAGGACTCGACCCGGTCGACCGTTCCAGCAAACTACGCGGTCGTAGAGTCGTAGGTATTTGATGACTGCAGATAAGTAGCAGTAGGTAGTAGCACAACAATGTATTGCACCTTGTGTCGATGTAAAAACAGCGCTGCGATTTGCTGCTGCGCTCTGCTGTTGTCATCTGCTGCTTCGACGTGACGTTGCGGCGTGTCGTCGAGATCTATCTCGAGAATTTCGACAATACTTTCGTCTCCTGCTGCGTCGTATTTTCCACTACTAATTTGAACCTTCATTTTAATGACTAAAAAACTTACGAACCTGCTGTGGACTGGAGCGGTAAGTGCAAAATTATTTTTAAATTCTACCTAGTAGGTTAAAAAGGTACCAACACAAAGTTCGTAAAATAGTAGAAATGTAATTATAAAGCATCTGAGCAAGACTCTACTTACAAGATTCTTTTGTTGCGTAGGTAGGAACTCTACCGTATTCTCCTCAAGGCGAAAATTGCCGTCATCTACACTAATATTATAAAGAGGAAAGATTTGATTGTTTGTTTGTTTGTTTGTATGTTTGTTTGTTTGTTTGCATCGAATAGGCTCCGAAACTACTGGCCCGATTTTAAAAATTCTTTTACCATTAGAATCCTACATTATTCCTGATGAACATAGGCTATATTTTATACGAGAAAAAAATAGGGATCCGCGTGAAAATTTCGATAATGTAACCCAACGTGTGAAAAATGTACCAAAAAAATATCTTATATCGCGTACGCTGTGGAAATTATTGAAAATAGAGCAAAGTGATGTACTACAGTTTTATAGAGGACATCAATATCTATAATAATGTCCGCGATACCATATGTCTAACTATTACAGTTATGCCACAATAACTACTTTTTCATTTAAAAATGTACAATCTACGCCACATTATTCGTACCAGTGTAATGATTACATTTAATCATTACTGTATTAAAGGGTGTAAGGGATAGCCCTCCGAATAATGATAGGGTACATGCAGACCATGAAACTGAACAACTTTCCCCTAGGAACATATTTCAGGAAACGTAAAAAAACTGACTTCCCATAGTGAATGCAGTCAGCTGATTGTGATTTTGTATGGATCTTTTTGGCGTTTCCTGACATATGTTTCTCGGGGAAAGTTGTCGTGTGATGCCGGCTTAGAATAGCATCACCCCATATCTATGCCGTGTGATACCGGGTAAGAAAAGCATCACCCCATATCTTTCCCGTGGAAGTCGTAAGAGGCGACTAAGGGACTCGAGGGTGTGTATTGCAATTTTAGGCGATGGGCTGACAACATGTCACTATATGGCAGGCGATACACAATTTTCTGAATTACCCTCAAATGTTTGTAATCTACACTAATATGAGAAACAGGATTTTTTTAATTGTTTGTTTGAATTGAGTAGGCTCCAAAACTATTGACGTCATAAACCGTCATTCTAAAAAAAGAAATTTGTATCACACAATTTTCTTTTTTTATTACAATTTTGTTATGACCTAATAGAAAACCGGCTCGGGCGGGATAAAAAAATAAAAATAAAGGCACTGCCATGGGGCTGGCCAGGTTAATCACACGGCATGTAACTTTACGCCACCACCATCTGAAAACGATATTTGTTTCAAATTGAAGTCAAGATTTTTAGAATCCTACATTATCCCTGATGAACATAGGCTATATTAAACTGTCTTATTCCCGGGGGGAAATTCTTAGCAGCGGGTGAAACCGCTGGGCGGGCTGCTAGTAATTCATAATCATGTTGCACAGCTTGTTGCGTCGGTTGAGAACGATAATCTCTGTTGCTAATGATACAAATAATTATACCTAGCTAAGTAGACATATCACCGAATTATTGTGTAATATTTCTTGTTTGTTTGTAGTGACGGATTTTATTACCTACACGTCGTCTCCTAATGCGGTCGAGTATAAAATTTGATTTCATAGTAAATCTGTACAAACCTGTTGTCTCCTCTTTGCGGTCCCAGCTTGTAGGTATTTTTTAAATACTGCACATTTCAAATTAAACTTCCTTACAAAGAATGTCGGTGTATTAACGGGCCGCTACCCAGAATAAAACGAATGAATCATTTTCTCTGTTTCGAAATTTGAATCTTGATTTATGCTCTGGAAGCTTTAATTAAATATTTGTACAAATAATGCAAAAATGCTCTTTGATGTTATGTACGTCACGGTGTCTTTGTTTTAACACTTAGCTTACATGGATGACTCATTTATTTCACTGAATGTTAGTAAAATGTTTACGCCGAAAACCGGCAGCGACATAGAGTAAGTCACTTGTATCAATAAAACTGGGTACAACAATTTACTAATGTGCCCCAATACCACTCAGCCTCACACGTAAAACAATAAAACCGTGCCTGCAAAATAAAACTGAGTGCTCAATAAATAACGAAAGATTGGCCATTTTGCGAACAATCAATATTCATTTTGGGGACAAAGTAACACTGGCAGGCAATAGTAGTGAACGACCGAAATATTGCGGTGAAGATAATTTCCCGCGCTGCTGGGCCGATGTCGTCAGCTGATAGCGGGGTCATTGGCCGCGGCTGCGACTTTGTCTCATGTCCTACGATATGTCGTGACATTTTCTCCTCCGCTACGGGGGGTAGCAACTAGCACTCAACGGGTTATCGTACTATTATCTACTCGACTGACCTTAAAAACAATGTTTTCGGGGCCAGAGGGTCAGATCAGATTCGCTCTCTTGAATAGTGGTTGACCTACTTTTATTATGCCAAAGAATAATTTTATTTTTACTGACGTAGTTACGTACTTAGGTATTTATTACACTTACGATCGACCGTAAAACAACGAAGTTTGTTTATCCCAACTCAATTTAATTTCAAAGTTTATTAGACAGATGGTTATAAAAGATAAGGAATATAAACGTCGACGACGACGTACGAATAAGATAGGGAAGTACAATTTACCTACTTATCTCAAACTGAGTCCCACTTATTTTACCATAGATAGATACCTACTCTACCAGTCATCTTACTTTATACTTAATGAACCATAAAGATGAAAATTTAGAATTTCCATCAATATTGGTTAACTAGCCGTATACAACTCTAGGGTTTAAAATTGTTGTAAAGTTCTCATCGTTAATATAACGGTACAAGCAGATAACTACTAACAAGAAAAAGGGGCCTAGATGCGAGCCTTGAGGCACCCTGGCATTTTCCCTGCGTAATTAATTCTATAGAATCTGTTCAACGCACAAAACGAGTAAATGAGTTTAAATTATCAGTTACTCGTAATAAATAGATGAATTACTTTAGGTTGTGAAATAGTAATTTACTACAGCCTATAAGAACCTACTTCTCCATAAAATGCCTAATACTTTACTATTATATTACATAGGATAACTAATTTAAACGAAGGTATTAATTTAAATCTCTTTCATTTAAGATAATTATTTAAGGTATTATAGTATTGAGTAAACTCTACATTCTAGGTACACTTGATACTTTATATAAACCTCGTACTTAACAAATCATAGGTCATTTTGTTATCATGTGATTATTTATGAGTACACAAATTAATCGATTTACGATTGTTACATAATTACTTTCTCTATTTTATGTTCCCGCTTGCAAGAAAACTTTGAGAATAACCGAATACATGATTATCATATTTGTTAATTGAGTCTAGATACTATCTAGGCAATCTAATTTATTTCTTATCAGCCCTTATAATACTAAGGTGTAATAATAACTAATGAGCTACCCAGAAGAGATAGAATGATAGGTAGGGTAGAAATACTGTTTCAAAACACTAAATCTAATACCACGATACTCTTATTAATTTTGATTACTTAATATTAAAAACATACATATATCACGTCTATATCCATTGATTGAGCCGTGTGATGCCGGCTTAGAATAGCATCACCCCATTGCTTTCCCTTGGGAGTCGTAAGAGGCGACTAAGGGACTCAAGGGTGTGGATTGTGCGCTTGTGTAGGGTGTACTTACAATCTGTCACTATGGCGATACACTATTTTCTGAATGACCCTCAAATATTGGTCAAACTGGCGAAATCATAATGAAAACGCCATAAAAACAAGAAATTGAATTGAATTGTATTGGTCAAACGTGGCGTAAATGTCCGTTTTTTGCAGCTGCGCTCTGCCTACCCCGCAAGGGATTATATGAGTGATATGTATGTATATCCATTGATATGAAGACATTAAAAAAAAGCGTCTTTTTTTTCTCTTATTCGGCCGATATACCAAACCCCGTTTTAGTGTTTTGAGACACTATTTGTGACCGCGAAAGTTTTAAACAGTTATCTAAAAAAATATATTTCTACTGCGAAGTCGTCTAGTTATACGTTATACGATCAAAGATATAGTGGGAAGAGGTTCGTAGGAACGAGAGAGAAGCGAAGCATATTTTTTTTGTAACGATGACGTCACATCCGCTCAATAAGGCAAGATTAGTAATCAATAATTCTAGTAATGGTTTGCTAGTTGACCATGTTTTTCTTTCGAATGCAGGCCGGAAATTTAAATATAGTTGTTAAGGTTCCATAAGTCAATATAAAAATCGGAACCCTAATAGGATCACTATGTTGTCCATCCGTCCGTCTGCCACGCCACGACTCGGGAACGCGTAAAGATATCGAGTTGAAATTAAATATTATCTTTGTAGTTTAAAAAAAATCAAACGCCTAAATCAAAAAATACCGTTAATGCTGTAAAAAGCGCGTACCTACATTAGAACCTCACGAGGGAATCAAAATTTATAGGGTAGTTACTTTCCGTAACTATAAAATTCGGTAAATAGCTGCCTTTTGAAGTACCTACAAGGTAAAAAATACTTAAGCACGTTTTTTTTAATATGGGTCTATGGGGGAAAAAGATTAAAATTTTAAAATTGTAGTTAGTAGTTCAAGTGGGGTATCATATGGAAGAGATTGATGTGCACTATACGGAGCCCTCGGTGCGCGCGGCCAACCCGCACTAGGCCGTTTTATTATAATTTGTTGTATTACATACTGGCTTCCTTGTTTGCTTTAAGTTCTTTATATTTTTGTAACAACGGGTCGTTTGTCGACTCGGTGTCCCACACAAAAGAAGAAGAATAAGCTACAAAATTTTAGAAAATGCGCACATACTTATCCTTCTCTGATTGAGTCTGGTTGACATTGACGGCCGATGTGGCGCAGTGTTAGTGCGACTGCCTGCGACGCAAAGGTTCCAGACAAAGTTGATATTTATCACTTTGTGAATTTGTTCTCAGCCTGGTTAGGACTGATAGTCCGTAGTTCCGTGGTTTAGAGGGCACGTTAAGCCATCGGTCCCGGTTGCTGTCTATGATTACTTAGGCGGCGGTCGTTACACAACCATGTCAGAAGCCTACTACTAGTAGTAAGGGATTGAAAAACTGACACCAGGGTTCATCGGGTCGTTGCAGGACTTGGTGTCCCAAACGAAAAAGAAAGTCTACATTCAAAGAAGTACGTACTTCCGCTACGGCGTTGTGGCAAGTAGCTGTACAATCACCTTACATTGTGTGCTCGCTCATTCAATATTCTGTTCAGTACTACTAATATGTACAAGCCTCGTACAAGCCAACAGCCAGTAGAATTGGCCATCTGCTGGCCGGTAATTGGCCAAGATTGACCGTGGCGTCCGTGAATCATAATTTAGCGCGCGAACTGTCAGCCTTACTGATTTATGCGCGGTAATTTTGCGCTTCGGCGTCGAACCACTTCGAAGTTTCTTATCCTGGATCCTGGGAAAGTTCCTCTTTGTTTTAAAAAGTGAAATTGGCAAGATTGTTTGACCTTGCGCTGTGTGTTTTTGTTAAAATCTTCATTCATTTTGTTCTTCTACCGTCTCTACCACAGAGCAGGTATTTTTTTTATTAAGGATGGGTTTGCTCTTGACTCTAGTCTAGGTCATAGGACAGAGACAGAGTCTAAGATGGAGCGAGCTCACCCAGTAGAAGCCTGTTCACTCTTACTTTATAGAGATGAGGGTTGTATGCGTTTGGAAACACAGACGCAGGTAGTGAGTTCCACTCTTTAACAGTGCGGTCTCTACTAAAAGTTTACTACTGAACTGACCTGATTGCCGATAGATTAAAAGGTTGTCATTACTCTATTCCTGTCACATTCGGTAAATTTATATTTCTATCCTGCTGTCGTATGACAAAACTTTTCCAGGAGGCGTGACGATGAGGCCAGTAGGCCGAGTGACGACTGTGAGGAAAAGGGTAGCTACCCGCCTGGTCGGGTGTTGTGACCAGGGGAACGACAGTTCCAACCGGACATGTTTGGAAGTCATGTACTTAGCGATTGGTGAAAACACTTCGTTACCGCGTTTCAGGACTTGTATGTAGAGCGCATGCGCGCCGCCACACTTTCTTTTTTTCTTTTAAAGCTTTCATGCCTATAATAATCTCAGAACTTTTATTATTCATGTAGGTATATCATCTTCTTGCATTGTTACTTAATAAAGTAAAATGAAGAGTAATTTTACTTTATTAGACCTCCCTTCAAGGCTGCTCGTGCTGATATCAATAATTTAATTCCGTTGCTAGGGGCAACTATAAAGTCAGCGCGGCGGCGGTGAGATTTAATTTCGTTTCCAAAGCTTTTGATGTAGAACCACAGCCATCACAGCTGTAGACCAAACTTCATTAGCTAGGTAAGCTAGGTGATTCAATATAGGCGAATAGAACCTACATTATACTTTTATTGGTCTCCTCGTGTCAGCCCCAAGGAAATCGCTTTACCGGGTCATAATTGCTTTAAACGGAAACACTGTTCGTCGATAAAATGTCAGAGCGGACTGACCGGATAGTCTGTAATTTGATAATGTAAACATAAGTGCAAAAAGGGTATGGTGCAAGGCACTTTATCAAAGTTACGCTAGGGGGACCATTCATTTATTGCGCAAGACGATTTGTCCGAGAAAGTCTAAATACTAAATACTATTTTTTTTATTTAATATTTATTTTACTTAATAGTTAATTGGTCTAGAGTGTTCTTATGTAAGATCACAAAAGTGCACGAATAAGCAAGAGCCCCCGGACTTATTCACAGCAATCATCATACATTGTATAAAATAAACCCACTTCCCGTGCCCCGGTGTCTTTTCATGTATGCTTAGATTTTTAAAGCTACCCAACGGATTTTAATGCGGTTTGTTTAAAGATAGAGTGATTCAAAAGGAAGGTATATAAGTATCATTTATGCCGGGAAAAAGGTCACATTCCCACGGGAAAACGGGTAGCATTGTGTGAAAGGGATTATACGTAGGTATGAAAGTTGTCTTTGAGGCGATCTGTTTAAAAATTGAGGTTTCGATTAAGGAGGTAAAATAATTTATACATAGGTGTTTACCAAAATCATGGTTTTCAATGTGATCTTCTATACAAACAAACCGACGGACGGACGGACGGCAAAGTTTCAGTAATAGGGTCCGTAATTCTGATCCTTTGGGAACGGTACTATACTTTGGGTCTAGAAACATCAAATAAATCAATACACGTGTAACTTTAAAATTCTTTTTCTTTTCTTGAAAGAAAATTGTTTTTACTGAAAGGATTCCAAGGTTGACTTGTCGACAACAACATAATGCGCTGCACGCGCCGTATTGAAGGATTTTATTAATTAAATTTTAGTCTCCAATTAAACTGACGTAAACAATTCTCTCCGGTCCCGAGATTACATAGAAAATAAGTAATAATATAAAGTATTTCTCTCGATAATAAAACATTTTAAGAAAAGCGATTAAGGTAGATCAAATGTAAAGATTTCTTTGACGATGACTGAACGAAATGCAGCGATACTCAAGTATAAACCTCCCATGCATAAACAACGGTATCATAGAGGTAATTATGTGCCTTGTACTTTTTTTTTTATTAATAATGGGCTTGCTCTTGACTCTAGTCTAGGTCATAGGACTGAGACAGAGTCTAAGATGGAGCGAGCTCACCCAGAAGAAGCCTGTTAAGGCACTAGCACTCCCACACACTGACGGAACGCAGGTGGCTACTTGGCGCCAGACTTCGGTGGGATGATGGTCGCGAGCCAGGCGGCCCCTTACGGAGCCTAGAATCCTGAGCTTGACTTTACGTTGGTAGGTGATCTGAAAAATGAAGGCTAGGTAGATATAAAAACACGGATCGAACTACTACTACTTATTGCGCGCTATCGCGACGTATTCGGACCAGTCGTTGGTCCTTCCTCAGGTTTAGTGCCTCTGCACGATCGCGCGTCTCGCCTGGCACATACAATACGTCGCGATAACGCGCAACAAAAATAATTGTGAGTTCAATCCGTGTTTTCTTACAAGTTATAGTTATGTCTCACTTAAGTTCATATATGTATATTTAAGTTAAGTTTATGTATAGGTACACAGTTGTTGGCGTTTCGCAATTTCAACGAATCCGGAAGTCGTCTCGTGTGCGTGCATGCCTCATGTTACAGTAAAGCCATCTTAATAAGCCCGATTTGATTGTCAGCTGTCAATACCATACTAAAAAAGATGTCAACAAAGGAAAATGGACCCTCAGCTATAGCATTAGCATGAATGTGATGTCTGTCAAATAAGGCTTATTAATATTGCCTCACTTGTAGTTACGTGATCAACACACGATCAACACAAGTAACACGACGCTTGAAACTTCCTTATTAATTTAATATGTTTAACGCTTTACAGAGTCATATAACACATTTTATGTAACTAATATAATTTTTATTCTATTAAGATACTTGAGGGTCCTCTATAAACTACATATGGTGTTATTTGTATCAATAAAGATGTCATCATCTATTAAATATTAATAAATCAAAAATATTAAATTACATCATCACGATGAAGAAGATAATCTATGTAAAAATAAAGTTTTTATAATTTAAAATCAAATCGCAGCAAAGATATATAAAAATGATAAAAATAGTTTTTAAAACTGTGTTCGAAACTTATATAAGTGATAAAAAAACCGGTCACTACTCTTTACTTATTCATTAGGTAGTAAACTGGTTTAATTACTAGAGGTTGTTGACCGTCTAAATTATGTATGTCGTCTGACAACGAGACTAGGTGACCGAGGCGTCCTTACTTTATACCTATTATTACGTAAACTACACTCGAGGGCAATGAATAAGGAACACTAAAAAAAAACAATGAATCTCTAAAACTAAGAAAATGACATTAAATTGTCTACACAGAATATTTCGCTTAGCCTAGTATTCTTAATTTCCGACGATTTTAGGATTTCGCAAGTGACCCTAATTAAATTGCTCTCGAGTATTTATCCGTACTAATGTTATAAATCTCTGTGTGTGTGTGGTTGTATATGTTTGTTACCACGGGAAAATGAGTGGCAGCGGGTGAAACCGCTGGGCGGAAATCTAGTAGATAATATATCAACAATCTTTTTTTTCCTGTTTCAGATCTTAGCACTTCGTCAAATCAACTTGCTGACGTCAATTAACGTAAGTTGATCTTATTTTTTAAACAAAATATACTTAGGTAGAAAGGTGTATTGCAAGCCCCTCCAATTATGTACTATAATTAATGAGATATGACAACTTGTAGTTAGGTAGAAAGGTATATTGCAAGCCCCTCCAATTATATACTAAAATTAATGAGATATGACAACTTGTAGTCCTTAATGACATATTCAAACAATCCCAATGTGAATGCACTGCAAAGTAAACAAAACCGATAATGCAATAAATGTGCAAAGTCTCGGTCACTTCCACTATTCCGATATTATTATAGCGCGAGCAAGATTATTATACCAGTTTTAATTAGACAATTAGGTACAGCCACAAAATTCTGAAATAAATATATGTTATTGTCGAGGATCTAACAGATAACATATCCCTATTCGTTTCACAATTTGACAAACTTTACTCGATAGAAAAAGAATCCAAAGTAACCTCTATTTGAATAATTTTTTCAATTTTATGTCTGCAGTTTAAAAGTTATTACAAAAAAAATATGCCGTTATTTACATACATACCTTTTCTAATACGAACACTTAAATTAGACATTCTAATGGTATTTCTCTAGTTTTTATGTCGGAAAAACCGTAAAATCTCGCAAAAATTTTTGCGCAAACTGATTGTCTGTTTCTCGGTCCAGAACGAATGAAAGGGACAAACTTTTCAGGTGAATCAGGGCCTTAAGTTGGCCAACTTTTGTTACTGTTGTGTTGGGTCGTAATGTGAAATTTAGCGTATAAAAAAACCGGCCACGTGCGAATCAGACTCGCCCACCGAGGGTTCCGTAACATGCACTTCAAACCCTTTCATATGATACCCTACTTAAACGAAAAGCTTCAATTTTAAAGTTTTGATCGTTTCTGGCCTTCCGAATAATCCAAATTTTATAAAATAAAAAACATTTGACGATTTTTTTCTAAACTTGTACATCAAAACGAAGCTAATTACAGCATAAACGGTCAAAGATCTGAGTATATGGTTTTCCAGATTTTCCATCCTTGCGAACTTCTGCGGTTCACATCTTATGTCCACCCACTTCACTTGTCTTTTTTGTCTAGCGTCCACACCCACAGACTCAAAGTATACGAAATTCAGCTCTAGATAAACTACCTAGCTAGCTTAATGTTTTTCTACATAGGTTGACAACACCCTTACCACTATTTCAGTTTGTGACGCTACGCCCGACGCTTTATACAAAGTATTTTTTTCCCGTGGGTTTTGTAAGATGCGATTTGGGGTCTTAAGGGTTATCGCAGTTTAAGGCGATGGGCCGACAACCTGTTTTTACGGTGATACACAATTAACTGAATGACCCTCAAATGTTTATCAGACGTGGCGCAAACGCCCGTTTTTTACGGCCGTTTATGCTCTGCCTACCCTGCAAGGTATATTTTTCGTGATATGTGTATGTATAAATACAATTATGAAAAGAAGTCAGTGACTCAACTCTATTCAGACTATTTTTTGTTTCGCTTAAATTTTTCAACCGCAATGATTCGTCAATATTTTGCGTTCGGTTTGTATTTCTGCGGTCGTCTAAAGAAACCCTTATTATTTCGCGAAGTCCGTCTGTATGCCCCGCCTCAATAACTTCGTCAGTTTTGAATAAAGATGCCTAGATCATTAATCAACGTCTTTTCATCATTAAATATACATCAAATCTTTTATTCGGAAAACATCGTGAAACTTTAAATGTGGTAACGTTCTAAAAGGCCCTTTAAAATTGATAAATTTTCTGTTAAAGCTAAAGCGTGCCACGACATAATATTTTGTCGTATGATGCGCGCAGAACTTCAGGAGGAATATAGTGCGAAAATTAATCACAATTAAGTGAGCTGCAGACGATATAATGCAATGACAACATTTTATGGCGGCACGCACGGCATGTTAGCCCAGCTGAAAAAGAAGAATAATGTTGATAAAAACTCTGTATTCAACGCAAACGTACCAACAACGACCACCCCACGACCAATAGCTCCCGTCTTCACTTTCGTCCGTCCACAAAGTTCCATAAAAAGCTCGTAAAAGCCGCGCCATGTTTCGCAAACCGGAAGTCAGTGCGAGTGCCAGTGCCAATGTTGCCAATCCGAATGGCAACGACACTTGCCGCCCATCTGGCAAAGGACAAGGCCGTAGGGCCAAGTCGCCGGCCTTACAAGTCTAATGTACGAGCATTAAACGCTTTATACTTTATAGATCGCGACAGGTATTTATTATTGTTGGTTAAAGTCAAATCAATTATTAAAAAAAAAAGGTAATTGATAGTGACAATATACATGTAAAACAATGTTATATGACAGGCATAAGGTACATTGGGGTAGTACCCAAAACGGGTATGTCTCCTAATATGAGCGGTATTTTCGGCAACATGAATCGAGCCGCCGCCGCCAGCGCCATCGTGCTTCTCCCGACCGTGTCAGATGTTGTCAAGTTTTGCTGAATCAAATGCTTTTCGGCTGTTTTCGTTGATTCGTTATAACCCCAACAACAACCCAAACAAACCTTAAGTTGAAAGGCAGTTAGATTCGCTTTTGATTAACTTCGGAATAAGTTGAAGTTATTTCGTAACTTTACCTATATACAAATTTAATGCTGATTTAAATAACATGTAAGTATATTAACATTTTTAAGATTCTAATATATATATAAGTAATACATCATTTGATTCAGTTCATAGAGGTAAACAATAATGAAAATAAATATAAAATAACTTCGAATTAGACCTTCACAGTTATCTCCTTAAATATGTCGGAACACCTCAATGCACATCAACAAGTAAAATAGTTTAATTGAAATTGATAAACATTAAACATGAATGAATCTACATTATCGTGTTTGATGAAAATGAATATGTAGTTAGGGAAAACTTCTTTGAAATTATTTAAATAAAAAAAACTAGATCTTAATGTCAAGTCAACTTGTTTCGTCCGGGGACCCTTTGCCCTATTATAGTCAAATGGCACAATAAACGACCCCTCGATTCACACTCTAACACAATTTTAACAGGTACTTAATCTCCCGAAATGTGTCCACTTGTGACATCGTTCATCATTTTAAATTTTAGTGCAGGTACCCAAGTAAATTTTGTCTTCTTCTTCTTTTAGTGTGGGACACCGAGATGACGAATGACCCGATAAATTTATTAAGTACTTACTTACCTATTATATTCTGAAAAATAAAAACATTTTCATACCTAATTAGAGAAAAGCACTCGATCTATTGTACCATTGCCAATTACCATTTTCATGATAACGAGGTATGAGTACATTCCGATTAAAGCACATAACAAATCAAGCCAGTTTCAAAAGCGAAAGGAAATTATACCTACTACGCATTAAATTTTACAATTAATACTAGAAAAGCGAACTTTTCACTTAATCCGAGTTTTATATCTACCATTGAATTGTGAAAAGGTTTTCCGTGGCGGTTCATCTACATAATTCAAATTATACATTCACATTAAGAATATTCAATATTATCTAGATACTAATTAATGGGTTTGTACAGGTTACAGACACTTGAAAATTCAAATTAGTTTAATGGAAACATTTGGAATGTGCAATCGTTTGCAAAAACTTCTTTTAGCAAAATTCGTTTCACGGTATGTTTAATTTCTGCAGGTAAACACTGAGTGTGCAAAGTTACAATTAACTAATTGAGTTCCATTTACTGATTCTGCTGTTTCTGTTTTTTGGGGTAGGTACAGTTTCTTTTTATTTTTGTTCTTTTAATACTTGACTCTTTCAAAAACATTCATTGTTCATCCTAATAAATATACATTTTGAAATACTGAGACAAATATCCGGAAAGAACGAAATTCGTGATCGAAAAGAGAAGACAACTTTCGTTTTTTTTTTCGACCATCCAGTTATTCGAGGTTGCGAAGTGTTGCGGAAATGATGCAAATAGTTGCGCAACTAGGTAACCAAACGTTTGACAGTTATTCATTGTTTAGCTACTCTACATCATGTATTCATATCGTGTGGGACGCCGAGTCGACCAATGACCAGAGTTAGGAATACCATTTATATGGAAAAACAAATAACATAACTTCTATAATTCTAGTGAATATTTAATAATATCTGATATTTAATTTCCAGAAGCATTCATTTTGCTTTTCGTTTTTCGCCAGTCATTAACCTAGGCTATCGGGTATTATGAAGTTAATGACCCGCCTTTTACGACGTCTACCACCGTTTGTTGGATCAATATTGTTTAGTTTGACATCTTCTAATAATAGTTTACTTTTGCTACTGTATTTTCCAATAGATACGGTTCAGACGAGCCAAAAGTGGCGTATGATTAACGATACAGACAGCTTGATTCAAAGTTTGGGATCTTTGTAGGAGCACATTGACTTTCCTAAAAAATTGCATAATAATAGAACTTAAAAATTCGCCATCTAAGGAAACAAAAGTAAATGAAAAGACGTAAGTTCTTAGATTTTCGGGTCTGTCTGTTTTGTTACTTATGTATTCAGAAATTCCTCAGTGGAAATACCCAGGTTAGGTGCGGAATGCGCTAGAATCGACACCAAAATCGTTTTACGTTCCATTCCAATACAGTTTAAAAACGAACCCCGCAAAACCGCAAGAGAGCCATTCAGCTAGTCCGTTCCATTTCACCGCATCATCGGTTCAACGCTCGCGCTCCTTAGCACGCAGAATGTAACCTAACAAGAATGCGTGCGGTGCGGTGCGGCCAGCGGGCAGGTAAGCAAATCGGAACATCGTGGCTGCGTGGCTCAGTCACTCAGTGCCTCACTGCTAGAGACGGGGGAGGAAACTGGTTCAGGGGGAGGCAGGGAGGGGCCAGACGACGTCATTGACCTACGCCCTCCCCACCCCACGTTCCGCAGCCGCTCAAATTCGAGTAGCGGTGACGTTTTTGCTGAGTTGCGAAGTTTTCGGATACGAAGCTGTAATAACTATGTGATCTGTTTGAGATGTGAAAAGTTTTGCGTTGTTAGAACTGTTTTGAAATTATTTTTAAGAAGAACTACGACGGGGCTGCAGTAGTTGTGTTCATCACGTGTCAAGATATAGTGGCATAGGTACTTATGCAGGTGTGTCAAAGTTATTAAACTAGAGTAAATAAAAATAAGAAATTGAAAAATGTTAGCGAAAAAGTGTTAGTGTGAGATGGTACTCCATAGGTCCCGGGATTAAGCCCCGGACGACACTACAACAATTTCACCGATGGGCTAGCTACTTAGTTTAGTACCTGACGAAAATGTCTACCATGACATGGCATTTTATTATACTTATTTCGACTCTACACAATACTGAATGTAGCATGCATACATTTAGGCACATTCTTATTTGCCTACACCCACACACTATCCTATAGAGGTGATATGTTAATGGAGTTTCGGGCATGCCCTATGGCGAGGGCCGCCATCATACTCAATAGCAATGGGGTTCAGATCAGCACCCCCCTGTCTGTCTGTAGCATGTAGGTACTATCATACCATCGTACCTACACCGTACAACAGACACGCATATACATATAGATGGATAAACGTTTGTTTGGTACCTAAACAATACAAAAAAGTCTAGTGTACCGCACCCCGTAAAAGGCCCTAACTCAGCAGTACACCGTAACCCCCCAGGAGGCAGGCATTTAATCAATTTTTATATCTCTACCACCCAGCCTGGAATACCGACAAAATTTTGGTTAAAAATTTTTAATCTTGGACGATGGCGAAATCCAGGAAACGTACCTTACCTACCGGTTCTACTGGTTCATCTTATAAGCCAGTAGGACGCATAATGCACGTCAATAGGGCCATAAATATTTTCATATGCCTAAAATGACGTTAATATTAGTCAAATATTTGAAAAAAACTAGTAATTCCTAGTTAGATTGATTTTTACCAAAATAAAACAATTTTTCTCAAACATGCTAGGAAATGTGTTCATTTCTTTCAAAAAAAGAAACCGCGAAGTTTCACATTGTTTGTCACGTCTCAGATCACGCCAGCAAAGTTGTATGGAAATCCTTTGCTGGTGTCCATTAAGATAAATTCGTTATACGCTAAACCCACATAATTTGATTTCAAAATTATCTCGATGACTCTCATAGAAACGGAACGTAATTTTAAACAGGTAACTAAAGACGAGGCTGTATGATGTGAAGACCCTTGCCTGTCCAGAATTAAAAAAGAAAAGAATGAACTAAACATTTAGTATGGCTGAATATTACGTAATACTGTGCCTTACAGGCGAATTTATTTTAAAAAATTACAATTGGTGGGAAAATTGTAAATTTTTATTTGTTTCGTTGTGTTGTGGTCGCTAGCTAACTTTTATAAGAAGTACAATCTTTCATTTCCTAGCCTTTTTTTGAGAAAAGCACTATGTAAGCCTCGGGGAAAATTACTTTGCTTGACTTGTATAATTGAAGTCTTCGCCTGCGGCTCGGACTTCAAACTATACTCGTCCAGCAATGTCTTATTTTCCATACCTCGACAACAATGTACTATTAAACGGATTTAAGTTGCGTCTTAAAGAACATATTGCCGATGTAAAAAACCGTAACCTTAATGTATGCACTTAAAGACCTAACAGTGATTGAAAGTAATATAAATCTTTACTTAGATAATATCTTTAAATGGTCACATGTCAGCGGTATTATTTTCATCACTTGGTTAGTAGTTAAAGTTATGCTTATTTATGTGATGATTAAATTTATTAAAGCAAGGAAATTGTAAATACTACACTATTATAAAAAAGGTAGTTCGTTGACAATATACATTATACGTAATTTGTGTCAATGTGTGTGTGCGGGTGGGAGCGATTGTTTTCTGAGGTTTGTGTTAATTATGACTCCAATTTTGAACGCAAGTAAACAGAAACTTTTGGCATGCAAGCAATCTTTGCTGTTAGTTTAAAAATTGGCGTGCTGCCCAAACCATCTAATCAAATACAAACCTACTCACAAGCTAAGGTAATTTGATCAGATGATTAAAGAATTAGAACCTTCATTAATTGATTACAAATTCATAGTAAATATTTTCATCATCATCGAATGCAATGAAAAGCTACAAAAATGTACGGAACAAAACATGACCTGCACAACTCATATCCTTGACAAAAGAGTAAGCAATATATCCTACTATGATGAATCTAATAACATAGTTTCTGAACTCCTTAGACAGTTGCTTCCGAATTGGAGTATTGCCAACAATACCGAGTTAAACCAGCGATTCATTGAGAACAATGGTGTGGTTACCGCAAAGAAAACATACTTCCTTATCCTTTTTTATGTTGTAATGTTATACTATGATACGATGTAATGAAATGTGATAAACACTTAACGAACACACGATCACACACACCCCTAACGCGTGCATAGACACCCTATCTATACCACCATGACCGCATCAAAAGTCTACCCTGGCCGGGAATGGAACCCTGGACCTATGACGCAGACGAACTGTACGACTGTGCCATATCGGTAATCAAATAGACAGCTTGTTACGTACGAGATGAGCCGTGATGAATGGAGCATGAAGTGTGAAAGTATGACGCGTTCATTCGACGTTTCACAAATAAGTAGCTCAAAGCTTTCTACTTTCAAAAGTACACGAGTCTGCT
Organism: Tuta absoluta; assembly: GCA_027580185.1. Lineage (NCBI taxonomy): Eukaryota > Metazoa > Arthropoda > Insecta > Lepidoptera > Gelechiidae > Tuta > Tuta absoluta. Next base: position 8,108,940 of record JAQAHW010000004.1, read on the forward strand.
GAACTGTTTTAAAATAATAACGTCCTCCAAACGTCGACCAAACCCAGTTGTACTCGTAAAGAGGTCAATAGTTTGCCTTGAAGAAGGGGCCCGTATAATCAAACAGCGTTGCTTGTATGACTCGTCATTGGACCGAAATACGAATATACCTGCGTGTTCATTAGCGACAATTAGTATGAAATATGACAATCCGAGACAGAGTTAGCCACAAATTACATAATATATTTATGATAGTATACGCAGTTGGAATCTGACCCTTTCGCGCTCTTACGTAGATAAAGGATTTTTTGTATCATTGAATACGTAGGTACGTGTACCTATATCAAAATTCTGAAATACTGAACGTTTAACTCCTAAGCAAAGGATTTCAAATATAAAGCCATTAAACATGTTGACACGAGGTAATTCTAGGTTTCGTGGCCCCTAGCGAGCGGAAGGTCGACGGCTTTCCTTGAAGAGGAGTCGTTACCCTCCACCGAGATAGCATTGTCATAATTATGACGCACATATATATACATATACGTACAAACTGCAGCACCTCCAGGTACCCCTTTACTGGTTATCCTTATTAGCTGTAATAATAACCAATTTAAGTTGATCTTTTATATGGGTGCGGTATTTATATCTCGAGGCGGTGCTGGTCTTCAATTAAAACTTACCTACTTGTGCCTACATATATTTGGCAATAAGTGTACGTAAGCATTTTAAAAAGCAGGTAAACCGCAAAGATAATGGAGAGCGTATTTTTACCGAGTTTTCCTTCCTGAAGTTCATAACCATAATAGTCTTAATGTTGGCAGGACAAAATTATGCGTGCTAGGTAATTGATTAAATTCAGATACTGATACCTAGAGCCTAATATTACCTAGAGCCTCTCATGATGAGAAATGTTCTTGTCAGAGATTTTTGAGGCGCGTTCTCATCTCCCATACTAGGTATAGTTCAGATGCAGAGTGTAAATTAGAAATTAGAATGGGACATGAGAATGCGGGCGGAAAATCTCTCAGAAGATTATTTAAAGATATATTTCTCAACATAAGATGCTCTAGGTAGATTTCTGTATTAGTTTCTGAATTTCAACAAATACTTAGCATGCTTAATTTTGTCCTGCCAACATTCAGATCTTTATTTGAAATATCTTTGAATATTTGACCAGTAACTATTATGATTATGAACTTCAGGAAAGAAATTAATGTTGTCCTGTCTTATCAAAATTCTGCGGCTGAAGTATAAGTGCACCCCATGTATCATTGACAGTAGATGCGGACATGGGGTCAACGTATTTCCTTGAGGGGCTGCGGGCTGTTCACCTCGACGACCTCATTCGTTCTGCTCACGATAAAAACAGCTCCGATGTACATAATTATACCTGGAAGTCCCGGTGTAAGGTATTGGTATTAATGAGTAGTGCGGTAAGTTATGGTTTGACAGTAATTGGATTGGTAATTATTTTGTGTGCGTCCTATATGGTCAGACAGAGTCCGAGTGCAATACCATGTCCATACTGCCTTGTTTTGCCTGTACTATCAATTCAGCACCCAGAGTTAAGGAATCAACGTATAAGGGTTCTACCATTAAATATATATTCTATAGTTATAAAATTTATATATACATAGAAACTGTGGTTAACCAGTATATTTTCTTGAGATTGCACAACTATTACTCATCACAATAAAACAATTTTAAACGGATTTAAGTTGTGTTTATTTTGAATTTTACAATGCCTACGTTTCGAGCTCTTTACATAGCGAATGACTAAGGTGTTAGACGTCATTATTTAGAATATAAATTATTTTTGTTCTACCGCCATCTATTTCTTAATTGCCTAGCGTAACGTCCTAGTTCCACGCAAAATGCTGAAACGGTATCTTTTGTAGTAGGTCTTACAGTATGTTGGATCTGGTTATTCCGCTGTGTAATTCCCTTGAAGAGATTCCCTTGAAGTTCCCTAGAGTTGACACCTTAGTCATCCGTGACCACGGGCTCTGTAAAGAGCTCGAAACGTAGGAATTGTAAAATCCAAAATAAACACAACTTAAATCCGTTTAAAATTGTTTTATTGCGGTAAACCAGTATGTTGATCCCTCTCAAAGGTTACTCAAAGTGCTGCTGATAGTATCTCAACTCAGCCTCCCAATAACTTACCAACTCTGCATAAAAAAAACACAATTTTGTATAAGGGCAAGGGGTTGTAGTTGGATATTTTAAATTACTAGACAAGCTTCTAGTAGAATAAAATGAATTTATAAGACCGCTTATAAAAAGCTGTTTTATGGACGACATTATGTACTCAAGAAAATATTATGACATTATCTATATTATAGAGGTTCGAGATTTCGAGGCTATTTAAAACTTCATTATTGCCTGACATTTTACGGTCATTGCTGGTAAAGTTCAAAGGAAAATAGGTACTTATCTTGCGTCCTTCAGCGTCGTGCCTTTAACGAGTATAGCTGCACAACTTCTGCATAAAATACCCACTTCAAACTAGGTGTGCTCCACAGAAAACAGATCTTTTCTGTTTTCTGTGGTGTGCTCACTGCAGATTCTGGACTGGTTTTTCATATTCTTCTTAGTTTACAAGAATAGCCATTGTTTTAAGAATGGTGTTTATTTGTTACATGCGTATTCAGGGGTATATCTAGTCACTTAAAAGGTGATAGGTAGAGTTTGCTTTTCAATAAATTTAAATCTGGTCAAATAACCGTACTTAATTATCTTAAACTTATCATTAGTGCATGCATTCATTTATTATTATTAATTCTTAAATTAACTCACAGAGTGTATTCACCAGGCTGTCTTACCTAGAAAAACCGGTCAGAGTTTTTATTCAATCACCTTCAAAAGTTCCCTGGCATTTAGTGACCTGTGCAAAAATCAATGTTGGCCTAGCCAGTCGGTTTTGCAAGCCAAGTTCACTTTGCAATCATCCAATAGCATAAAGGTCTCGAAAACAAGCAAATTGTTGAAGGGGAGCGCAGTTAGGAGTTTTTGGACTAACGCGGGCGCGGCGCGGCAGATTAGCACATGATGAAATGAGATGAGTGTGATACTTGTATCCTACCTAATACCTAGTAACCCAACAATTACGTAATTTGGTGTGTCTAGAGCAGGCATAACAGAGAATAAATAAAAAATTATGGTCAACAACGCTTGTGTCTGGAAAAAAATATATTTAATATTTAAGTGGTTTATCTCGCTCGGAGGTAATAAATTTGTTATGTACTTTCTAGAACTTTTTATTCGGCATTTATTCTCTATAATCCTGTAGTAGGTGGTTTCAAAACTCTGACACAAGTGTTTATCGGGCCTCGGTCTCTGGTTAGCTCGGTATCCCACACAAAGACGCACTACGGCGGCGCTCGAGTAACTTCACATGAAGCCAGCAATGCTCCCTTACTATTTCGCAGCGAGCAATCAAATCAGATATTAGTTTATCTGAGGATGTGTGAGGCTAATGTACGATAAGTTATTCGCAATGTTTTTCATAAATATGTTTCTGAAAGTGACCGATAACAAGGTGTGAATGTGTGGGTTACGTTACGATTGCAAAAAAAGATGTTATTGATTCCATGTGCGCAAATGAAAGGTGACTAGATGAACTTACGTATAAATTTGAAAACCTTTCCAAAAGAAACATTTCATCGAAACATGTATGAAAAACTTCCTCAATGTTCGATTAGTTATTAAAAGTAAATGTTTGCGCTTTTATCTGAAAATGAAAACCGGTGGCAAGGAAGTGGTTAGTAATAAAACGATTAGGACGGACTACTTTACTTTTGAATTTTGGTCCCTTATTTGGTGCGCAAGATTATTTCCTATTCAAATTTCGAACAATCCTAGCTTGTTTAAAAACTAAAATATCTTGCTCCGGTCCGCAACCCAACCTTGCGGCGCGCAGGCAGGTCAGATTTTTCGAAGGTCAATGACTCGCTCCGTAATCGAGTTATTATTATTTGAACGCACCCGGACGGCGACGACCGATATAGTAGAGTGGGAATGGGATGGTTGTTGCTTCTCGGCAATCTTATCAAGGGAAAAGCTTTGCAAATTACGTGTCTGTAGATATAACGATCTTATTATGATAATTAATCATATTGTAGTCTGATATTTTGAGTTTCTTTTTCCAACCTTCTCATCGATGAACTTTCTGCCTTGTTCTATGCGTTTAGAGACTACCTACAAGTATTTATGTCTATGTACATAAACATACTAGGGTTGATCGGGTCGTTCATCGACTTGGTATCCAACACGAGATAATATAAAACAAATATAAGAACAATATAAAACAAGTTTGTACAATCTATCCATCGATTTACCAATAAAACTCTAGCTGATATGAAATTGTTGTCGATACATTATAATGTTAGTTTTTGCACGTTGATCATTTGTCTTTACTGCAGAGCTAGGAGTTATATCTGTCATTTCACATCAATATCTTGATACATCCTGTTAGCTAGTTTAAGATGTGAAAGACAGCAGATAATTTGTACCAACCAGGTACCAATGTCCTTTTTAATCTCAAACTCTTCCTATTTACTTGGTTTTTCAAACCCTACTCGCTTAAACAAATATTTTGATGTATAGTGTACACATAGGTGCATCATAAATCAACAGTCCATAAGTGGACATTGGCCTCCTCCGTAGGCCAACACTACATGGCCGGGCAAGATGATGCATTCACAGGGAACGCTACTGCCCATATTCCTGGGTTGGTTCAGTCGCTTTTGCGACAACCACGACTAGAAACGGGGTGATGTTGATCTAAGCCGGCAACACACGGTAAAAATAATAATAATAATATATTTGATTGCACACGAAAATAACATCCAGAAAAAAAACAAAGACAAAACACAGTACAATAAGGCGTCCTTAATGCTAAAGCAGCATTCTCTTACAGGCAACCTTTGGGTGATATGGAGAGTGCAAACATATAAGCGGGATAGTGCAAACACCTACATTATACTACTTGTACTATAATACACTCTAATACATACATAGGCAATCTACACTAATATTATAAAGAGGAAAGATTTGATTGTTTGTTTGTTTGTTTGTTTGTTTGCATCGAATAGGCTCCGAAACTACTGGCCCGATTTAAAAAATTCTTTCACCATTAGAATCGTACATTATTCCTGATGAACATAGGCTATATTTTATACCAGAAAAAAATAGGGATCCGCGTGAAAATTTCGATAATGTAACCCAACGTGTGAAAAATGTACCAAAAAAATATCTTATATCGCGTACGCTGTGAAAATTATTGACAATAGAGCAAAGTGATGTACTACAGTTTTATAGAGGACATCAATATCTATAATAATGTCTGCGATACCATATGTCTAACTATTACAGTTAAGCCACAATAACCACTTTTTCGTTTAAAAATGTACAAATGTACCAAAAAAATATCTTATATCGGGTACGCTGTGGAAATTATTGACAATAGAGCAAAGTGATGTACTACAGTTTTATAGAGGACATCAATATCTATAATAATGTCCGCGATACCATATGTCTAACTATAATAGTTATGCCACAATAACTACTTTTTCATTTAAAAATGTACAAACTACGCCACATTATTCGTACCAGTGTAATGATTACATTTAATCATTACTGTATTAAAAGGTGTAAGGGATGCCCTCCGAATACTGATAGGGTACATGCAGACCATGAAACTGAACAACTTTCCCCAAGGAAATATTTCAGGAAACTTAAAAAAACTGACTTCCCATAGTGAATGCAGTCAGCTGATTGTGATTTTGTATGGAAGGTAATTTTTTTTTGACATATGTTTCTAGGGGAAAGTTGTCCAGTTTTATGTTTAATGCACCCTATCAGTATTGTTTCATGCACACTGTCCCTTACTCGGTATAAAAAAAGACGACAAAAAACATTAAATAATGCATTAAAAAAATCTACACCAAAATAATACATACATACACATATCACGCCTATTATCCCTTACGGGGTAGGCAGAGCGTAAACGGCCGCATAAACGGACATTTACGCCACGTCTGACATATGTTTGAGGGTCATTCGGAAAATTGTGTATCGCCATAGTGACAGGTTGTCAGCCCATCGCCTAAAATTGCAATACACACCCTCAAGTCCTTAAGTCTCCTCCTACGACTCCCACGGGAAAGAAATCGGGTGATGCTATTCTAAGCCGTCATCACACTTAAATAATAATAATATAATCTACACTAATCTACACTAATATTAGAAACAGGATTTTTTATTGTTTGTTTGAATTGAATAGGCTCCGAAACTACTGAACCGATTTCAAAAATTATTTTACCGTTAATTGAAATTGAAATTTTTTATTCAATGTATATTTTTTATGCAATGCCGCTGTGGGGAGGTTGAGCTGGTGGAGGAGTACAAGTACCTCGGGCTAACTGTCGATTCGAGTTTCTCGTGGAGTAAACATATTGAGATAATGCGTGAAAAGTTACGAGCAGTTCTTGTAAAGTTCCACCAGCTTAAGTTTTTCATTAACCGAGCAACATTGTATACAGTATACTACGCTTTAACGGACTCGATAATCTCTTATGGACTTGGTACATACGGTAGAACGTTTCGTACGTACTTGGATAAATTAAAATCATTGCAAATAAGATTCATGAAAACATTGGCAGATAGCAAAATTAAAGAGCAGTGTAAAATTAATTATGACCTGTTATTTCACGTTTGCAAAATATTACCTGTCCATGAGAAGTTTACGATGTCAATGGCCGTTGAGCAGTTAGGTAGTAATGAGTTTAAGATACGCGTGAGTCATCCACGCTTGCATAGGAAGGTGGAGAATGAGATACTAATTGTACCTAAAGTTGTAAACTATTATGGCCAAAGAGCCCGTCCATATCTTGTACCAAAAATTTATAATGACCTACCGCTGGAAATCAAACAATGTAATACCAAACAAACGTTCAAAAGAAAAGTCAAATGTTATCTTCTAAATAAATTTAATAACAGTTTAATGGAATTGTAACCAAAAAATTTTAAAATCTTATAATCCTTGTCATATATACATAGGTAATTTATAGTAATTACCCTGTAAATCTATAATAGATAATTGGATAACCTATTTGTAATTAATTAACAACAGTACCTACCTAAAATGGGGAGTTATATTTCTGCCTACAAACTATTGTATAGTTTGGCGGATTTCAGTGTAAAAACTTGTGCTGATTTTGAAATAAAAGTTCATTTATTATTATTATTATTATTATTATTATCACTTATTGACGTCATGAACCGTCATTCTAAAAAAAAGAAATTTGTATCACACAATTTTTTTTTATTGCAATTTTGTTATGATCTAATAGAAAACCGGCTCGGGCGGGATAAAAATAAATAAATAAAGGCACTGCAATGAGGCTGGGCAGGTTAATCACACGGCATGTAACTTTACGCCACCACCATCTGAAAACGATATTTGTTTCAAATTAAAGTCAAGATTTTTAGAATCCTACATTATCCCTAATGAACATAGGCTATATTAAACTGTCTTATTCCCGGGGGGAAATTGTTAGCGGCGGGTGAAACCGCTGGGCGGGCTGCTAGTAAATAATAAATACATACCTACATAATATTGATAAACTAATACATAAAAATACTTAAACTATACTATAGAAGCATGGATAATGCGAAATACACCGGTAGACAAAATCCATTCCTAAAATCAACAATGTGAGCAGCAAGCATTGGCTGCAAGGCGTAAATCACATCGATTCGATATTGTCTGTGTGTGCCCTTGCGCAAGCGCATCCCACGGCATCTCCTGGTCACGATACATACACAGCACATATTTTTTATTATTCAACCAACAAGTAAATGAGTAGGAGTTTATATTCTATCAGCGTTTTTGGAAGAAGGATTATTTTATGAGGTTTAAGTTTGTTGATTGTTTTTCATCCTGTGTGATTAATCCACTTGAAGTATTATTTCATCTCAGTCTATGCTATCTACATATAACTAAACTATATAAGATAAAGTTTGTAGAATACACTTATGCTTGTTATTTTCAATTCTGTATGAAAAACCAGTATAAAGTTGATCCCTTTCGTGGTGCTACCGATAGTAACTGAACTACGTACCCTATTTGTATGACATGACACGGAAAGAATAACTACAGTATCAACTTGTAGTGGTGTGTGCCGATGCCGAACTGGCGAGTCTAGTGGCAAAAAATTGAGATAAATGGCTCCCTTTATTGCTTTTGGATGCTAAAGTATCTATAGGTGGAGGTGGAGCCAGTCACTGAACTTATTTATGGATCGGATTTGCTTGTGTTTGTTTACCTACGTGATATTCTAGATTTAACCAAAGAATTACTAGATAAGTAATCAGAATCACCTTTCAAGACAGTCAAGGCTGATAAAATCACCTTCATAACAAGCAGTTTTAATTTTAAGACAATACGGAAATTAGCGTCGAAACTTGCTAAAATACACTTGCGTAATGTAGTTTTTAATAATGTCATATCTCATACTAAGTCTGGTGCGGCCGAACTTTACACAGCAGGTGAATTATATTCTGTGCATATAAAATAAACTTATCAGCTGGTTTCCTACTAGATTTTAAACGATTTAAATCCTATCTTTACAAATACAACTTGATTCATTGATCACAGGTGCACGCAAGGTACCTACTGTCACATACAAAAGCATTTTTTATACGACAAAAAAAGTTGATCACAAGCTTTTGAACCGAGGGTGTCTATGTCTACCCGTCTACCTGAGCAGGATATTAGTTGTAACAGACAAATTTATGTAGGGAGGATTACATAGTCAAAAATCTCTGTTATACTGATTTTATTTTATTTTTATTTTCAGCTCAAATGTATTGTGATAATAAGTAAAAGGAGTAAACCAATCAAAATGATTTTATAAGCTGCTACTTTAAAAGAAAGCGATCCGAAACGGCAACATTATTACCCGACATCACTTCGGTTCCCTATAGCAATACTTATTGAAACTTTGAAAGAAAAATTTAATATTGATCCTAAAAGTTGGATTTGTCAGAGTTTAGACCTCTACGTTTCGGCTGGTTAAAACAGCCTTCTTAATGGAGGTCGACAGATCACATGATGGACGGACGTATGATCGCTAAACTCTCTTTCAAACTTCCAAAGTTTACGCGACTTACTTTACTAGCTATCTAGGTAGATACATATAGTTAATTTGTGAGGTAGATAGCTAAGATAAAATGACCTGTTTATATTTTGCACTGTTTCAAATAATGCAAGCTACTTGCCATTTTCATAAAACTATCTGCTAAAGACGAAATAAAATTAAATCAATCAGAAATCTAAAAAAAAAGAAAAGAAATTGTACATTGCCGTTATTGTGTGTAATCGGCACAGCACAGCAACTAGAAGTCACCTTGAATGCGCGTAAAAATGGCAAATCTGTTGCCCCAGTGACCTAGTTGCCGCGTCCGTGAGACTTTCCAAGGTCATGTAGCTCGACAATCTAATCACTTTTGAAAGCGACTGTAACTGTTTGGTCCATTTATAAACTGTAAACGTTTCATGTGGTTTCATCCTTGCTGATGATGAGAAACGTTAGCTTGAGTAGATGGTTGGTCTGCAGTGCTTTAGAAGGTACCTTCTTTTCTGGCATCTATTAAAACTTAAGGCGTTTTGTAAATTTTACCAAGAAACAGATGTAGGTAGATGACACCTTAATTAGTCTACAATTAGTTTAAAACTACGATTATAATTCTTTTTTTATGCAGAACAATTTTCGAGTAAATTATTGACAATCATTGGTAGCGTACCTAATTTGCATTTTCACCACAATTGATTAAAAAGGACCTTGTCTCTAGTATATCTCTGGTTCAGATCTTTTCAAAAACGTTATAAAATGGTAAAAAATTAAAATAAAAACGTTAGTTAAATGATATGAATAATTAATACAAAATAAATATTAGCAATTTATTGCACAAAAACAAGAAATAGACATACGCAAAGAAAACAAGAGTGCAATGTAGGTGGCCTTACAGCTATTTTTATTTAACAAATAACCTTAGGGTAGTGAAAAGTAGCTTTAGAATGCGGGATAGTGCTTCTGTTTGACATACGAGTAAAAGTAGGTACAGGGTGGGACAAAAGGATGCTCGTGGTCTAATTCGTACCAGATAAATTAATCCACTTTCAGTGATAAAGCCATAGCCAGACCAAACCAGGTATACTTTTACCCTACCTCGTTCACCGTTTATGTAACGGTAACCGCGCCGAATCGGTTCCAATCATTTCGCTTTTATATTCCAAATTCGTACCATAAACGGTACAGCGGCGCACAATTTCGTTCCATTTAAAATGCTTATAAATGGCTTATAAAAGCTTTTTAATGGTTACAGTTTTGACACTCTTTTTGTTGGACAAACTAAACTTGAACCGCTAAAGGCAATTTTCCTTATTTGAACTTTGTTTATGGCTTGAAAACATTGTTATTGACGAGAATTCTTTCCCCTTGCAAATAATTTAAGGACATTTTAATGGTTAATATTCCAAATAAGAACCTAGTATTTGCAAAGGTTGAAATTGGCAATGGACTACGAGACGCAGCAGTAGACACAGGATTTCGACAAAACGTCGAATCGAAACATTAATGCAGCAGATCGCAACGCGCATATTATTTCGAGGTAAGGTGTAATTTCCGTATTTCTTTCCCGTGGGAGTCGTAAAAGGCGATTTTAGGACTCGAGGGTGTGTATTGCAATTTTAGACGAAGGGCTGATAACCTGTCACTATGATTATACACATTTTTTCGAATGATCCTCAAATGTTTGTCAGACGTGGCGTAAATGTGATATTTATGTATATGTGAGTGTGTGCAATTTATTTTAGATGATTTATCTCAGCTGGTGCAATCGAGCCCTTATTATTTGTATTTCGTATAGAAAATACAAATTAGTAGCGTCGCCAAACGCGTCTACGATGCTGCTACGTTGCGTCGTATCATCCAGTGTAACCTTTTCTTTTCGGATTTGACTCAACCACGCTATCGAGATACAAAATCTCAAACGAGTGCAGTACCGCCGCCGCCCCGCTATTATTAGAAGGCAGGTTAAGCAGGCTTGCGGGCGGGCATTTTCTCCAGCGGCCGATGACTCGCACTTACGCGTATTATTCAAGGCATCTGTCTGTTCTAAAACATCTACTCAACTCGAACATAATAATAATAAAAAAACATCCATAGTATCTTGAATCCAAAAGTTTAGTAAGTTCTTGTACAGGTAAGTAACGTAGGTACTGTGTACTACCGAAAACATAAAACATTTCTACCGGTAGGTCGACTACATACAAGTTAAATGAAGGAGCAACTTGTAATTTATAATACTTACAACTTTTGCTTTCATCAGATGTCATAATATGCTCCTATTTCTGAACATATCCTGTTTTTGACGACCGATGTGATGTTTGATCGATTCCCGATGGAGCACTCACAAAGTTGATATTATCACTTTGTGAATTTGTCACCAGTCTAGTTAGGAAATTGCAGTTGAACCACCTGATTGTCCATTGAGATATAGTTCCGTGCTTCGGTGGGCACGCTAAGCATCGGTCCCGGTTGCTGTCTATGATTACTTAAAAGGCGGTCGTTACACAACCGTGTCAGAATCCCACTAGGAATAGTAGGCGGTTGAAAACACCCGACACCAGCGTTAATCGAGTCGTTCGTCGACTAACTGTCCCATACGAAAACAGACGATTCTATTTTTGAAGATATGTTTGGTAACTAATAGGCCAATATTTCTAAACCGGAAGTGTTAAACCGATCCGAATTGGAATCACGCCAAATGGATGAGTGAGAGCGCGCTAGAAGTAGGCCTGATCCGATTAGTAATAATATTATTGCAAATTTTCAAGGTCAGGTAGTGTAAGGCCGGATTCAGACGTAAGCGCCGGGTAAACGTTGGAACTGCGCGTGTTGAGTGCACACCCTACGCGCTCACCACGCGTTGCCCCCGCGCCCTGTCATCACGCTGGGGCAACGCGTCGTCGTGAACGTGGCGTAGGCTGTGCGTATGACATTAGTACTAACACGCGCTCGGCACGCGTATACTACTGAAACTGCTTTAAAGCCCGGTTTACATTGTCTTAGTGTTTAGTCGAGTGCTTTAGTACAAGTTGAAAGGCAAGTTCGATTCAAGTAGAACTGTACTAAAATGTACTAAAGCAAGTAGCGTTTACACGTTTCAACTAAAGTACTATCCTAAAGCACTCTACTAAACACTAAGACAATGTAAACTATCCTATGTGCATTGTGCATCGTTACGTCATTTACTTGAATATTTTTTATTGGGATATAAAACGTTCGGGCTATTATATTACGCTTGCGCGTTTTGTTAAACAATTAGCAGCCTGCCCAGACCGTTTTCTCGTGGTAATAAGACATTTTAATATAGCTTATGTTCGTCAAATATAATGTAGAATTCTAATACTAAAATAACTTTTCAAATCGGTGCGTTAGTTTCGGAGTCTATTCGATTCAAACAAACAATCAAATCTTGCCTTTTATTAGTCTACATCTACACTAATATTATAAAGAGGAAAGATTTGATTGTTTGTTTGTTTGTTTGTTTGTTTGTTTGTTTGTTTGTTTGCATCGAATAGGCTCCGAAACTACTGGCCCGATTTCAAAAATTCTTTCACCATTAGAATCCTACATTATTCCTGATGAACATAGGCTATATTTTATACCCAAAAAAAATAGGGATCCACGTGAAAATTTCGATAATGTAACCCAACGTGTGAAAAATGTACCAAAAAAATATATTATATCGCGTACGCTGTGGAAATTATTGACAATAGAGCAAAGTGATGTACTACAGTTTTATAGAGGACATCAATATCTATAATAATGTCCGCGATACCATATGTCTAACTATTACAGTTAAGCCACAATAACTACTTTTTCGTTTAAAAATGTACAAATGTACCAAAAAAATATCTTATATCGGGTACGCTGTGGAAATTATTGACAATAGAGCAAAGTGATGTACTACAGTTTTATAGAGGACATCAATATCCATAATAATGTCCGCAATACCATATGTCTAACTATTACAGTTATGCCACAATAACTACTTTTTCATTTAAAATTTTCAAACTACGCCACATTATTCGTACCAGTAGTGTAATGTTTACATTTAATCATTACTGTATTAAAGGGTGTAAGGGATAGCCCTCCAAATACTGATATGGTACATGCAGACCATGAAACTGAACAACTTTCCCCTAGGAATATATTTCATGAAACGTAAAAAAACTGACTTCCCATAGTGAATGCAGTCAGCTGATTGTTATTTTGTATGGAAGGTAATTTTTTTGGCGTTTCCTGACATATGTTTCTAGGGGAAAGTTGTCCAGTTTTATGCTTTATGCACCCTATCAGTATTGTTTCATGCACTCTGTCCCTTACTCGGTTTAAAAAAAGACGACAAAAAACATTAAATAATGCATTCAAAAAATCTACACTAAAATAATACATACATACACATATCACGCCTATTATCCCTTGCGGGGTAGGCAGAGCGTAAACAGCCGCAAAAACGGACATTTACGCCACGTCTGACATATGTTTGAGGGTCATTCGGAAAATTGTGTATCGCCATAGTGACAGGTTGTCAGCCCATCGCCTAAAATTGCAATACACACCCTCAAGTCCCTAAGTCGCCTCCTACGACTCCCACGGGAAAGAAATCGGGTGATGCTATTCTAAGCCGTCATCACACTTAAATAATAATAATTATAATCTACACTAATATTAGAAACAGGATTTTTTTATTGTTTGTTTGAATTGAATAGGCTCCGAAACTACTGAACCGATTTCAAAAATTCTTTTACCGTTAATTGAAATTGAAATTCTTTATTCAATGTAGGATAGTATTATCACTTATTGACGTCATGAACCGTCATTCTAAAAAAAGAAATTTGTATCACACAATTTTTTTTTAATTACAATTTTGTTATGACCTAATGGAAAACCGGCTCGGGCGGGACAAAAATAAATAAATAAGGGCACAGCCATGTGGCTGGCCATGTTAATCACACGGCATGTAACTTTACGCCACCACCATCTGAAAACGATATTTGTTTCAAATTAAAGTAGAAGATTTTTAGAATCCTACATTATCCCTGATGAACATAGGCTATATTAAACTGTCTTATTCCCGGGGGGAAATTGTTAGCGGCGGGTGAAACCGCTGGGCGGGCTGCTAGTGTAAAATATAAACTCTAGATGATAGTTCAATAATATCCGTGAGTGTCATTAGAAGCCACTAAGAGGTGAATTCATCAAGGGAATGGGCGGCAGCGTTCCCTGTGATTGCAACATCTGGCATTGTGCTCGCTAATAGCAAGCATGGTTGGTGGGTATGGCAACACCCCCCAAAATAGGGGAGACCGTGGGTTATTGTGGCCGTTAATATATGTACTTATAATAAATTGATAATGGAATACAAGTCATTCACCTAGGAATCTATCTACCGTAACCTAGGAAACCTATCCCGTCTAGACGTATTGTTCCACCCTAGAACCCCCTCTCCATCCCTCCCTGTCGAGGGAGGTTTCCTCTTGAAGGTTTATAGGCGTCTGCCCTTTCAAAGGCCCTTTATCACTGAATTTCAAAGAGGTCGTGACAGTTGAATCAAATGTGTTTTGATTACAGAACAAACTTAAATAGGTTTTTGTTGGATGTGTTAAGGTTTAGTTATTGGATGAGTCGGACCCCCTTTAATAGATACACGACTATAATCTTGTCAGGGAAATGTTGAGAGAACTCTTTGGTGTACTCTTCCCACGAAACTTTAATTTCACTATCGCTGGCTTATCACGAAAAAAAATACTTTTTTAAATGTTTATTTTCTACACCTAGTACCTATGTATCTAGTATCTAGTTATAGACCGAAGGAAAAAAAGCTGTACCCACGATTTATGATCAATGATCATTTTCAAAGCACGTTCATCATGCCAAGTAATTGAGTAATAATAGTATGTATCAATTCCATTTAAGACATTATTTGCAACGCATACATAATGCTGTATGTGCAACGTTATATTTTACATTATGTACGATTATCTTTCATTGAATTATATAATCTGATGCAAATTTCCTGTAAATACTGCATGACTTCTGCTACATGTTAGCAAAGTATAATTATCTTGTCAAATAAATTATATCCCACATTTCAGTTACTTACTAAAAAAAATGTAGAGTAATGAAAAAAAAATTAAACATGAACAATTACTTCGTAAATTTGTCTGTCTGGTTAAGACAATGCAGGTGGAACCACCCGATAGTCCGTAAAGAAAGATTGTTCCGTGTTTCAAAGGGCACGTTAGGCTGTCGGTTCTGGTTGCAGTGCTGTCTATGATAAGATTACTTAGACGGCGGTCCAACTATGTCAGAGGCCAACAACAGTGGTAGGCGGCTGAAAAACTTCACAAGGCACAAGGCTACATTTGGTTATTGGTTGGTTATTGGATCGATGTCCCACACGAAAAAGAAAGAAAGATTTACTCTATATACTTTTAAATATATAGCTAACTATCAAAGTGTTAGTCGAACTCAATGTTCTAGTCCGGCTTAAGTTTAGGTAATTCATATATCAATGTAAAGTTATTCGTGAAGAGTGCACGTTTATTTCATTATCTTCGTCAACCTTGCTCAAGGTGTTACACGACCACACGCGATCGAAAGTATCACTTAACAAAATATTTGCATAATCTTCCGTAATACAAGTGAAACCGCTGCCTGTTGCCACCCGGCCAGGCGCTGCCGACCTCAATGCAAGTTGCGCAAAATCGGGGTAACGGCAAACGGCACCTACCGGACCGGACGCCGCCGCCGGACCGGCTTCGGACAAATCGACACTTGGAAAGTAATGGCAAGCAGAGGCCACTTTCTCTTCGACAGTCGGGGATGCCAGACGTACTAGAAATCTCGGACCGTTACGTCATTTAGAGATTCTGCACGAGATTAAAGAAAAACGAAAATAATTAAGTTCTTGTATCCTCTTAACATTGATATCTATTTCGCGTTATACATACATACCTCTACATCAGCTTATTGGACGTAGGCCTCCCCCAGGGTATGCCATAAGGGCGTTATAATCATTCTAAAAATGAAATTGCTGATTAAATACTTTTCTTCACAACATAAAACAAACGCATCGTGCCTTAAAAAATGGTCTACTCTATGTAGCTATTATCTATCATCGAATTCACCGATCATGAATTAAAGTATGTACAAGATTTTTGCAACTTTGTTACTAAAAAACACCTGTTACTGGCAACCCTGCAGCCAACAGGTCTCACCTCTCTGGCCAGTGTAGTATGGTTTCCGTCGTGCAATCAAACGCACGCTCGAAAAATGAAATGTATTTAAAAGTGTAAATTCCTTTCGTCCTCGTACGTACCTACGTGATCGATGTGATGTGACTTGTGTTGTGAACGTGTAAACCTGGATATACCTAAGTTAACGTGGTGGCCAGTACGCAGCGTGCTTTGCTTACCTTGTTGCCAACCTTGGCGATTTTGCAACGCGATTGCAATAATAAAACCTCTGAGTAAAGACACTATGATTTCCCATACCGCTAGGATCTCTGCCAATTATTGTTTGATTGCTACGCGGACCTTGACAATAGACGCCAATTGATTCATCAATCACATTTAATAAAATTTTGCAACCATGTTGCGAATTCATAAGCAGTGAAAGGTTCGTCGGTTTGCCACGAGTAGTGCGCTTTTCAAAATAAAGAACCTGGCAGCCGATGACTTGGCGTTGAAGCAAAAAAAAAGAAAACACATATGAGCGAGCGAGAGGTACGAGAAGAGGCGAACAAGTGCGTTACCCCCACGAAGATAATCGCGTAAGTATTTATTTTTATTTATGTGCGTCGGAGTAGCGGTGTCGAGCAGTACGCCACTGACATGCTCATGTTTATAAATCGATTGAATGTTTATCATTTACAATTTCAATTCGTCCGATGATCTGAAACTATTCATCTTTCTCCAATACTTATGTTGTTTTTCCACACAGTTACTAACGTCCTTGCTTTTACTTACAGGGGATGAATGAACCACTAGCGCTTTTAGCAGCGAAGTGCAAAGAACTTGTTTTTAAACTTGATAAACTTTATTTACTTACCAAATTCGACAACGACGAGATGTCAGGAACCGTATGACAGATGTTGACAAAAGATTTCTATAGAAAACTCTTCAAACTACACCTACATAGGAAGTCCCTCTATCCCTTTCAAATAGAGAAAACTCAAGGATTTTACAAGTACTATTACTTGTATGAACGTTGTAGGAGTAAATACCAGTTTCAATGAGGTACGTTTCAAAGTAGCGGAAAGAAATAATCCATACATATCACTTTCTCCCCTTGAGAGTAAAGATTGCAACTGTCAAACTCTCGCAAAACTGAACTGTCGCCCATCGTTAGTAATCATCGGTCTCTTTCTTCGCGCGTGAAGAATGTACTATTGTGTCACTTTCTACGTTTTCCTGAACATTTTGCAGCGCATTGTCTATGCAGTATCGATTTAATAACGTGCATTGAGATGTATTCAATCACAACCATCGACAACCGATATTTTTGTAAGTTAGCGAGCTAAAGCATCAACGACCCAAGTGATCCACTCTGTTGCTCTAAGTTACATTATCGGCATTATAATCTCTGGTATTGAGTTGCACTTCCGCCTCATTATATTAATGAGGAGCATTGCTGGTAATATCCATCTTCACGTTTCTATTTCATTACCGTTGTCAATCATCAACTCAATTTCAACTCAAGTTAGTTAATTACTGTACCTACCTACATAAATGTTTTTCGACTTATCATGGCATAATAGTCGTGTCATTAGTTTCGTTTAAATTAAGCATGACTAGTTCCTTAAGCTCATGTACACAATAAACAACATTCAATTTAATAGTTTCGCTTTCTAATGAAGGAAATACCTCTGTATTTCTGTCATGTCCTCTTAATCCCTACATTCGTTTTAGCGCCTTCGTTATGCAAAATCATCTCTTAATATATATACGGAAACATAATTAAATAAATATTTTAATGTGAACTTTATTCCGCGTATTTTATTAAATACCTATCAAACATCATAAATTTTCATGAAGGTCAAGAGCATTTATGAAGAACTCTGGTGTATAATGGAACAGGAAATCTGAAAACTCTACATTACGATCATGTAAATTAAATTCAGACTTCATTATCATGTTATACAATGATATTCGTAATACCGTCCAGATAATGTTTTGATCGCACGCATCCTGACAACGAGCAACAGTTATGTCCTTATCAGCGGCTTATCGCCGTTTATGATTTATCTCTTCGTGCTGTGCTTCCTTTATTATGATAACATGATAACTATCGGAAGCCTTATCTCTGAGCAAGTACTCAAACTTTATACTTAATACTCCTTGATATAAATGCCCATCAATTCAGTTACCTATTGTTTTGTTACTACTAGCTGTAGCGACGAGATGGCCTTAACGCTCGAACGCGCGACCATGAGAACTCCTGAAGGTTGCAGCACCGCGAGCTGCTTGCTATGCAGCTTGCCCCCAAACTTTGTGCTATTATCGCCCAATCTGTCACCTCCTCTCGCGTTCGCGTCTAGCCAAACAAAAGAAGTTTAGATTCCACAAAAACTTCTCGTTCCAGATAGACCAGCCTCGGAACCACACAAAAACGATGTATAATCATTATTGACATTGCAGTTGTGTGCGTGCCGAGCCAATAGGTCGACCAACTAGTCGAGCAGACGCCCCCCTTGTCCCCGTCTGCTCGACTCCCTTCCCCACCCCCCACTGCGCCAGCCACAGCCAGCCAGTCGTCATTCAGCCGTCGACTCGACCGCACGTCTCTACCTTTCCGTACTATTCGGATCTTTACGTCACTGTTCAATTTGTTCAGTTTAAAAATCACACGAGCCAAGTGAGTACGTGGCTTATCATTCCGCTTTCAAGAACACTGTTTCACCTTCACTATTTGTTAATTTAAACTTGTGAAACTTACTACTGCTTTTGTTGCTGCAGGTACCTTGGGACTGGGTGTAGCTGTGACTTGTGAGCCCGGAACGACGACGACGTGTGCTTTTATGTAATCGTGATACTTACTGGAGAGACACTTAGTGGAATTGTGAAGAATTGTTTAGTGTTTGTGCATCGACTTGGATTGAAGTGATAGATAATTAAGTGCAGTGCACATTGCACGGTGCGGTTTCTCCGAGACCGTTGTGTTCGGCAAACAAGTGATTAGTGTCATTATTGGATTATATACTTGGACTTGCTACAGCTAAATGGCTATCGTAAGTAAATTTTTGTTTATCTTGTAGATCATCAAAATATTGTCGCAATCAACTGTAAAGAGAATTTAAAATCTGAGACAGTAGAAGAATTTTAAACCATACTTACCTACTTAATAACGTTAGTGACGGCTTCTTCTCAAAATATGTTGAAGACTTGAAAAAAGATTTTTAACCAAATCTCTGTAACAGACAATTTATATGTACTAATAAAAAGAGAATCTTAGAAATCAAATTACGGAAGCAATAAGACTAATTAAATCGAGAAGCAAAGTAATGATTTAACAAAAAATAAATTGCGAAGCGAAGAAATGATAAATTATAGAAACATAGGCGAATATTTATTTACACAGTGTTTCTTTATTAGTTGAGATGGCGATTATGAATACGACGCATCGTTCCTTTGTGCGCACCCGAGTATTCTTTTCTATTGACAGGTGCATCCCACCCATTACAGCTGTGTCATCATTCTCTTGCTTATTTGGTAATTTTTCAGTTTAAATGGTGAATCGTATCAAATTTACCTACTCGATAACGTTTGATCTGTAGACATCTTGAAGAAGACCATACGAAGAGACCCTTCCAAAAGTTAAAACAAGTGAAGTCGTTTAAAACTACAGTATGAGTGATACATATTCTTATTTATTTTTCTTATTGTGGCGATTTGACGCGTAGTCTTGAGCAAGGTTGGTAAGATGTAGGCAACGGGCGCCGCCATCTTAATATTTTATGCGCCCGCGTCGCGAAGTCACGACCTCGCTTGCAAGTTCAATTTTAGAACGCAGTTGACATCTGTCGTCTTCTATATTTAAATTTAATTTAGTCGAATCGTTCACTGCCGTTGATTCGATAGATATCCGTATGCTTCGTAGCGTTTTTTTTTTTTTTACTATTTATCGTTTTTTGCAATACCTATTCATTTGTCTTTAGTAGGTATCTATTCACCTGTTGCAAATAAACGTGTTTTTTCATAATCGTAGGTATAATTTGTCATCGGAAGCTTAAGTTTCAACATGTTTTGCTGCATTTTATCATCAGGCCTGCCGTGAACTAGTAAACGCCCCTTTCTTACTAACGGCAAATCCTGTGTGTGAGAACAGAACGGAATCACCATGTTTTGACGATTTTTCAGTCTTTTGGAAATTTCTTGCCAAATAAACAAGTAAACAAAAAATTTTACGACCAGAATTTATTAATGTACGAGACGTATCGTAACCGCAAGAAATAATGTGTAATCCTTCCAAGATTGCTTTATACTAGGCAAGGCAACAAAATGTAAAAATAGGCCAAACTTTTGAAAATATATCTATTGAGCAAACTTTCTTTACTCGTGCTTTCCTGCTACCGGAATCAAGATAATAAAATAAAAACTCATTATAATATATAAAATAAGTTGTTTATCGTATGTGCCAACTAAATTGTGAGCAAGCAAAAATTCCCATTTTTCACACGGAGCTGCCTTTAACTTTTTGCTTCTCATCTTTATACTGATCAATTGTTTAAAGTGCTCATTTCATCGTCAAGACAGACTCCTTCAGCTTAAAATCCATTAACTTCAATGAAAATATTTTTATTTTCTCGTTCCTCATCTGTGGTTTCAATGATAGCATCTCGTTCTTTCGGTTGCGCGAGATGAGAGCGAACCACACACCAAATTAAGCAAGATCTGTACCTTTCCTCACCGTTGTGGTTTATACCTGCTGATGATTGTTGGGTGTGTGTTGTGTCAGGGCTCTGATGAGAGCAGCCGGTGAAGTGGGTCAAGGCGCAGTCAGTGTTTCCTACTACGCTGGTCGCGCCACGAGGAAGCCGCTTGTTACAGTCGTTACTCGCAGTTTAGAACCGGCCGATTGAAATGAATTATGTGGATTGTTGCTGTAATGGCGTGCTATTATGTTGCAGGGATTATTATGTATTGGCTCTGTAATGGATCTAGCAGAATGAACATTTTTGAGTCTGATCGTTTTGCAGTTTTTGTCTCATCATTAATATCCCGATTAATTTAGAAACATAACGTGCGTGTATGGTTACAAAATCAGTTTTTATTAAGCAATGAATGGCATAAATGTATTTCCTAATGAATTATTCGCAAGTTTCTCTCTTTCTTGCTGTTGCTACAATCATTAGCATTCCATTAGCAATTCTCGGTATAATTATGTTACGATCGTGTTGCCATATGACTAGGCAGACAACGATTGTTCGCGTTTCTAAGACATTTGTACCAGTTTTAGTATCGTAGCGGTTAACTGGTATAGCTTCTTCGTAAGGTTGTACAGTAGCTAGCACCAACCCGCTTGACTTGATAACAAAACAATGATACTTCACTTAAATTGGCAAATTGGGTCATTCGATTTTATCTATTTCGATTCCGGGTCAAGGGTTTGTACGAATAAGAACTCTTTTTACGTCTTTGTCTTTAATATATTTTCGTAAATCAGACATTATAGCCATTGATATATTTTTCTTTCTGGTCGTATTATGAGAATTCATCATGTTTATTGAGTAATTTATTTGTTTTATTTAAATTATTTGCCATATTCTTCTTATTTCACACAATACAATTCCCATGTGTCATCATTTACATCACCTGTTAAAGCATTCGAAATCTTTGCAATTTAAACGAATTCATATGTTAACGATATTCCCATTAGTTTAACATTCGCGTTCCAATTCTTCAATATTGCATTGACGACGTTTCGTTCATCTTATTGGCAAATGAAATAACTTCTGTCGAAACGGAATGCATCTGATGTTCTGTTTGTGGAATGTAAATAAACAAATATGAGCTAGATATCGCCGGTGCGCGCCAGCGTGCCGTCCTACTTAGATACATTATCAGTGAAACATTACGATAGCGATACTTTCTCCGGCGTTCCACTTCTGCTGGTGTATCAGTTGTACGAGTTGGTATGTTAGCGCACTCCGGTAACGGTTTGGCATAGTTTCGCCAGTTTTGGTTTTGTGGGAATTAAATTGTTTGCTTGACATAAATCTTGTTTAACAATAATTGATAGACATCAACGACACGCTTATTGGATTTTAGGGTCCAATTGCACCTGCGTCTCGCACACTATACTGAACTATTTGACTTGCTGTATTAAGGATATTTATGACATAAGAAACTTCAGTGCGAGTTATTATATCCCTTTCATATCCCAATTAATACTGAAATATCCTTTACGTACAATCTATAATTCGTTGACCTTTGCGCATTAATATTTGACACACATATTTAGGTGTATTTGGTGCTATTTGTTATTATTATTACCTTTGCTTACCAAGCAGTTTCATCCGTTTGTGCTAAATACTCCGAATTTATTGTACATATTGACTCTTTTTCGTATAGTCGGTCGATATTTGCAATCAGTTTTTTTTTATAAAGCGATGAGTGCGTGCGAATGAGTCATTCCATAATATTACGTGGAAGCGTTTGTAACATGATTCGAACAGGGAAGGTAAATTTCGTATATATAAATAACAAAACGTTTTCCTTTTACGTTCAACCTATTTCCATAACATAACAAAATTATTTATTACACATTAAAGAAATAATACAACAATAGATAAACACAGTTAAAAGAAACAGTACAACAAGGGGGCCTTAATGCTAGGTAGCATTCTCTACCAGGCAACCTTGGGGTGAAAGAGAGAGTGCTACAATGGATACGGGATAGTGCAAATACTATGAGTACTAAATACACAAAATGTACTACTTAAACAATTTTACACATTAATACATATATGATTGTGTAAACAAAACAATGAATATATGTATATATGCATATACCTAAACTATAGAAGTCAGGATAAGACAATAATATAAAAAAGAAAAGAAAACAACAGAAGACAGTTATTATTATAAGGTAACAACTTTAATAAAATTATGCATATGCATATTTTTTCAAAATTTTAAAATATTATAACCAGAGGCTCATGATAACACTGCTCATTGTATGAAAATAAAATATGCTCTATGACCTAATTATACCTATTTTAAAACCAACAGTATAGTTAGATACGTTTTGGCAAAGTTATGAAATAAAAACGTTTCTCTTTTTTATCTATAAGTCTATAGTCAGCGCATCGGGTCAGTCTTAGTCACGTGTCGCATCATTGTTTTTCAATGTAGGGCATGTGTATCAAAATGACAGCGGTAACATTGACTTTCGCAGTTCGCATAGTGAGGTAACAGATCGGGAAGGGGAGGGGAGAGGTGCGCGGGCGCCGGTGTTAGGTAAACGCGCGCTTTCACCACAAGCGCACTTTCACCGACACTTCCGCGTTTGCTGTGCTGTTTGCGCGCGCGCAGAATACGAGCGAATCCGAGCGAAATATTTTGCTAGTTCAAATTTGCAGCTTGTGCTTCTTTGGTGTCTGTAGTGGGCTCTTTTATATATCTTTATTATAAAAAAAAATTCAATGTTATTTTCATGTGATAGGTTGTATGTAAATAGGTAATAAAGTAAAATTAATTTAATTTTACCTGTACCTAGACATTGACAACTGTAAAATTTTGAAAATAAATGAAATATTAAAAAACCTTTCCGGATATCTTTACTGTAGGTACCTTTACAAATGGCAACAATAATGCGTATAGCAAGTGTAAATAACAGGGCATAAGCGTGTACGATGTTTCTTCAGAATCCTATGCGCAAATTATAATAAATAAGTAGGTACTTACAATTTCCATGAACAAACATACCAAATATAATGACTAGTCATTTCTATAGATAACTCATAATGTTATCGGATCTTTTGGTCCCTCTAAGTGATTTTAGGGCATTTTGGCCGTGTCGAATCATTATTGTGGATTGACAGCCAAAATTTCCTTCCCAGGCTTACCTACACATTAACTGCGATGCGACGTCGCATTACATCCTAATGTAAAAAAAAAAATCTTTTTTGACGTTGTCACATCGATGTGTAGACAGTCTTAGCAACAATCTTTTTCTAAAAAAATAAGAGAAAACGTTAAGATTCGTGAAAAAGAGCTTATTTATCTGATGATGTAATTTACACCAGTTTACCTACGTACATACCCTACCTACCTACTTGCTACTACTACATGTTTGTATAAGTAATATATATATGTATTTTATCTCTTTAACTGTATTTTCAACGTGTCCCGGAGTTATCTTCAGCTGATAATTATTTACGATAAAGGAAGTGATACGTTCAACGTTAGCGAAAAAGATAACGGACTCAAAGTCTTGTTTATTTTATAGAAAACTATGATTATGTAACCAGCGAGTTAAAACAAGGTTATCTTAGCTCTGCACTTTGAATAGAATACCTAAGCATATATAGGTACATAATTAACTCTAGCTTCGTTTATAAATATCAAACGATTTAAAAACGAAACGATAAAAACTCGAATCCATTAGCAACGAAAACGCGTAT
Organism: Tuta absoluta; assembly: GCA_027580185.1. NCBI lineage: Eukaryota > Metazoa > Arthropoda > Insecta > Lepidoptera > Gelechiidae > Tuta > Tuta absoluta. Next base: position 8,133,684 of record JAQAHW010000004.1, read on the forward strand.
ACTATATTTATTGACGTAAAGCTCAGCAGCGGAATTTTATATTGCTAGAATATGACAAAGATTCCGCGTGTTTTTATAATTTAAACAAATTCCGAATCTGAGTTATCCCCCCTCATGTTGACAATTTTTTTATGTAGCCTGGTCAGTGTCCACGTTGACTCACTAGGTCTACAATTTCCACCACTCCACACGCTATTTCAGCAGCAAGAACATTTTAACATTCCTTTCTTTATAGTTACTTCTTAATAACATAGGTTACTAATAAGCTTGGTTCGTCGACTTAATGTTCCACGCGATAGAAGAAAAGGAAGTGTACAAACTAACCTAAATCACACATAAGATTATCAACATGATTTAATTAATTTCAAACAGTATTCCTTCGCTGAAACGATAGGTACCCAGTGAATCAGAAGAAAGATACTTAACTTCTCACAGCAATCCAAAATTCGTTTCCCCATTCCAAAACACATATCGAAACCATTACGAACCCACTCTCTACCACATGTTAGCCAAACTACTCATACTTATAAAAATCTGTTCTGGGAACACGAAAGGTTCGGTTGGTTAGCTTGAACCGGTCATGAATCACCCAATTTTTTGCTCCCTAGTGAGATTCGTCGACACACGAGATGTTAGATAAAATTCAATAGAATTTTGAGATAACAATATCTTTATTTAGGACTGTTTTTTATGTCGTTAGAGGTCGTTAAGGATTGGCCATATATACATTACATTTTACAGATCTGTAAGATGTTAAAGATGCTAAAGAAAGTCGAAAGTCTGTACATAGGGATACTTAAAACTGATAACTGTCTTACTACTTACAGAAATCCTAGCTTAACAGTAAAAATGCTTCTGTTTCTATTGATAAGGTCGATGACCCTTCCAGCTCAAGTAACTCAATCGGAACACACTGGTGCGGAAATAGATTTCAAGAATAAAAACAGTATCAAAATCCGTTGCGTATTTTAAAGGTCTAAGCATACAAAGCGACACGAAAAGCGACTTTTATACGATGTAGTGATAGTGAAGCCCGTGCCCGTGTAGGTAACAATCACATCCACAGCTACAACATTTCACTGCTGGACATGCGTCTCTCCTTAGCGCAGAGCTGTTGTATTTCACAGGGAACTCTGCTGCCCACTCCCTGGATCAATCCCTTAGTCGCATCTTATGACGGGTAGAAATAGGGTGAATATATTCTATTCTAATCCGGCATCACACAGCAAATAAGTTTCCTTTAAATCGGCCGTGGTGTGCGCGCGGCATTGGCCCAATGACCCACATCCACACATTGCACAACGCATGCCAGTTGTCAGCCCGCGCGATCACGTTGCCCCTTCAATTGTATCATTCTATACACCTACTGTAACTGGTAATCATGTGTAACAAACACAAAGTTACTGAAATTTCAATGAAGCAGGGATGACTGGTTTATATGGCCGACTCTTTAACATTTATATTTCTTTACCAGAATAAATTAATTAAGTATTGAAGGTTTAATTAAATAACATAGCGTAGTGGGCTCCGGGCCAGATGGACCGTGGTAGCGACTGAATGATCGTGCCTTTTGGCGTTCCCTGGGGGAGGCCTGCGTCCAGCAGTGGACTGCTCTAGGCTGATGTGATGTGATGAATTGAATAACATACTAAATACCTAGAAGTAGTTTTTAATATTGTCATATAATAGAGAGTTTTGCAATGCAAGTGGCCTAGATTTATCACAATAAGTCTTCCCTATTCTATGCTTGCATACTGGAAGATTAGTTTTCCGCTATTTCTATATTTGCTCATTTTTATCTACTAATAGGGTAATTGTCTAATTGATTAAGCCAAATCGAAAAGGGATTTCCACGAAAGTAATATCAGATCTGCCTCCGCACGCAACAGTCGTTTTCCTTCAGTTTCTGTGTCAGTGGGTCAATATAGATGCAATCAAAACCGGTTTCGTGTACGAATATTATGCATCATTCGGTCACAAACAATTTAGCATCAAATGATTTTTTATCCCGTTAACTAGTCAGTTATTGAAACAAGAAAAAAACCTCGTGACTGGGATTTTAATCTAACCGTGCTGACGCTCTGAGCAAACGCTCGGTCTGTGAATTTTGTGTTATTGTGTGACGTTTGTAGTTGTAGAGCCAAAGATCGGTTTTTATTTTTCGTTTAACACAGTTGAACTGTGATTTCTGAATTTATGTCACTAGTTTGTCTAAAATCATGCTTAGGACAATAAATTCCTCATCTTCTAGACTACAGTTCACATTTTAGTATAATTTCCGTATTGTCGAAATCTTCAAGGTTGGTACTTGTGTTTATTTAAATACACTACCTTGTTAGAGTCTTTCCTTCCTTATAAAGACTTCCTTGATGTATTAAGGCGAGGATAGCGCGCGGGCAAGATTTTTTAACCGGTTTTGCACCCATAAACTTGTGAAAAAAAAGGTATTGTCGAGGATCTAACAGATAACAGATCTATTAGTAACACCATTTGACAAAGTTTACTTGATGGAAAATAACATAAACACGAAACATTTTTAAATATTATGTCTACAGTTTTAAAGTTATTAGCAAACTTTTCATGCTTTAATCTACATACATACCTTTTCTAGTAAACATTCCTGAATAAAACATTGTAAAGGTATATCTCTATTTTGTATGTCGAATAAGCCGTTGTTTTTCTCTGTCGCAGCGCGAATGAAAGGGACTAACTTTTCAGGAAAACCCGGCCCTCTAACAAAACTAAACCTAACTATTTTTTTTACTTTAATGTTTGTATACACTATTTATAGTTGTTTATCTATATTTCACCATTTTACCCGTAATCTTGATGCTTGTAATAGCGTCGAAATATCGGGAGCTCAAAACAATCATGATTCGTCGGTAAGAACCGGATTATATTATGACTATAAAAAACAAATCGCTTGGTCAAATTAAATAAATAAATAAATAAAAATAATAAAAATAGTTTATTCATTTAAGTTATTCATATAAATTAGTTATTTAGTAGTCATTGATTATATGAAAAAGACACCTACGTATAAAACTATCGCTGTTATTATTACGTATCTTTTTTGTATATATAAAATAGGCCCACATTTGTCTGCTATCTCACCTGATGGTAGGTGACGATGCAGACGATGATGGTACATTCTTGCCTTGATAATGCCTATTCACTCTTGCCTTGCCTGTTCCGTGTCTATACCTACCCCAAATCCGTATGAAAATAGCTAACTAACAGAAAATAAGAGATTTTACAATTCATTGTAGATTAGGGACAAGATAAGAGACACGGAATCTACCTCTGTTATACAAATTATAAATTCAACTTATTTGCTTAAAATAATAGGTACTCGTCCTACTACGGGTCGGATTAGTGGTTTAAAAATAGTATATCATCAAAATAAATACGTCAACTGTGAAGACAACAAAAACGAGTGACGCTGAATTCTTGTGGTTATTGGATACTTTCCAAATGGAATACCGCATGTATATACCTACTTGTAATAAGCTTAAAATAGATCAGACATACTTATATCCATGTATAACACTACGCACGCGTTTTCACGTGCGAAACTCGCAATGCAAGCGGTTGAAATTAGGAATATATTTATTAATTAGGATTATATTTTTTGGAGGATAATAAAATGAGAGTAGAATCTTATTAAATGAAACCCTACTGCTTTGCTTCATTATAAAAGTATTTAAAAATAAATCAATCAATCATGAAAATGTTATACCTATATGTACACTACTTTTCATTCAAGGATTTTCCTTCATTCAAGTAGAATTTTATGTTTTACTAGAACCGTCTATAATTTACGAACAAGTAACGAACAAGCGATGTTTATTTTAAATGTCGAGTAGTTTATAAACAACTATACATTAGACAATGGCTGCATTCATTGTACGAAACAGAAACCTGCGTTTACTACTGAAACCGGCTGACGCGACGCCAAAGCCAAAGAACAAAGTTAGGGCATGCGCATATCGAGCGCTGTTTGTCGCGAGTCCACAGTTACAAACAGAAAATGATTGTGATTTAAATAAACTTTATATTTGTCTTAATGTGGAAACGATCGTACGGATGCCGGGGGTGCCGTTGTTGGTTGTCAAGATTTAAAAAACCTTATTTACTTATCCGATTTTAATTTCTAATTTAATACTTCTCTTGTTGCGTGGGTGGGACGAACAACCCAATTTTTCACTGATAACATGCAACGGCCCTAATATTTTTATTATTTTATTTATGAGCCCGTGTTGTCCCACTGTAGGGCAAAGGCTTTCTCCTCTTTTTCCACGTCTCTCGGCCCTAATATAAACAAATGAATTGCTCGTTACCAACGAAGTGAGTAGGTACCTAATACCTTGAAATATAGCTTATGAGAAGTTGAATGACCTCGATCGGACTGATAAGTTAATCGAGTAGGTATTTTTGTATTATACGTTCTTAGTGCACGTGTGTGTAGGTATTTTATTATTATTACTATTTCATATTCTATGGCTATACCGATTATGATTATGCGTCGTAAAAAGTGGTGTTTGAAAATGTGAAACTGACCTAGCATGCCGGTAGGTCTCATGTGCCTGAATTCAAACACCAGCGTCCAACATAAATTGATAAAATATAGGGTGAAACTTGAGTAGTGACCGCTGGTTATGAGGAACAACTTTCCCCAATGAACATAAGTCGAAATATGTCAAAAATATTTTGAGTTTCCATCAGCAGCCGGTCTCAAGTTTTCGATATCGGTCACTTGTAAAATTTCTTCCTATAGGTAAAGAGAATTTTGCAACAAAAGATTGGTCAGTACAAGATGGTCCAGCTTCCGCCAAAACGTACGTTCGGAAGTCAAGAAACTGAAATTAACAAACAACGGAAGCGAAAGCAAATTGGTGTGGCTCATTTGAGCCGGTCTCAGTAAACACGGTGCTATTAATAGAGGGCGGTGCGGTCGAGAAATAGAACGCGAAATGTGGGCCACAGTTGCGCGCGCGCCGTGCACCTCTAGATCGAAACCAGTGTTGTGATTGGCGTAACGAGGAGACTCACACTAACAGCTGCAACAGTCCACAACTGGACATTGGCCTCCCACTATTGGGGCCTATTGCCATACTCACCACGCTTGGCAGATGGATTAGCGAGCGCAATGCAAGATGTTGCATTCACAGGGAAGGGAACTGCTGCCCATTTCTTGGATAATTATCCCTAAGTCCCTTTTTACGATACCCAATTGGGGTGATGCTATTTAAAGCCGGCACCACAGAGCAGAACCGAGGAAACTTGCTTTTATTTTCCTCCAATAAATGATATCGGAGATTATTGCTTAATGTTATAGTTACTTGGAAATGACATCCGATATTTTTTGTTGAAATCATTGCATAGTTGCATTTTTTTTACAAACTTTTGGTTGAAAGTGCCTAGACGGCGTTATTATTATTATAATGCGTTATTTATATTATACCTACAGATTACCTACCGTAAGACCATTCTCAAAGGTTTTGGCCATTGAAATTCCAGCAATACTCATTTATTCTATTGCCTCTATAAATACTCTTACTCAACTTTCATAGGAATTGCGCGTAATAGGTGCGAAACGGCTAAAACCGTTCAACTGACACTCTAAATCTATCAACTCATTTTAAATGGCGGAATACGAACCCTGATATATTCAGCCATTACTTTTAAATACTGGAAACAAAACCCTGCCCGCAGGCTTCGACGCCCTAGGTATTTCAGTCGAATCAATTAATGTTTCCCCTCTAGGGAGGCGACATAATTTTCATCTCCCCTTTTACCTACCCAACACCCATGTTGCAAGGGGTAGTAAAGTCTACACCAACCCTCGAAGCAAGCTTATGTTTCAGAGGGATTGACGCGCAACCCAAATGAAGCTCCATTGTCGCAATACATGCAGAACTTGTCGCAATACATGCCAAAACGCTATCGCTGTATTCAGACTTAAAAAACACTTATAGTTGACTAAAGTAATATTTTAAATGTTTTGTGCATGTAGTTAATACGTTTGTCATAGTACTTGGGGTTGTGTTGTTTTTATTTATACCGATTTGTTCTTGGCTTCCTTCTCGTTCTTCCCTTGCTCTGAGCTTCAAGTACTCGACATCCAAAGTTTGCGTTATGTTTATTTAAGGTCGCTTGTACGTAAATGGCGTCATGATTAATTGAGTATAAAATTAGGTTACAAACTTGAAAACTTGCATCTGAGCCTTCGAATGGTAATGGAAAGTCGTTTCGGTTGTCCGTCGACTCGGTGTCCTGATAATATATGATGATAATTAAATATGCACCGACTATGTTTTTGGCCGACTAGCCGACTACCGACTAATCGGCTTAAAAATCAGCCAACTAAAATGGCCTGAGGCGATCATTACTTTGATGACGTTTGGAAAAGCAAATCGCGTCTATGCACATTTTAAGTGTCTTTCCTTCCCAATCAAAACAGTTATGGTTTCATTTCAAACGTGATTAATACTGGTTCAAATAAATTTATTATTTATTTTATTTTGAACCGACATGTCCCACTGCAGGGCAAAGGCCTTCCTCTGTTTTTCCATCTTCTTTATAATGGGCCGCCTTATCAAATAAATTATTATATTAAAATGTAATGTCGTTTATTACAGCTGCTGCAGCTAGTCGCTAACTATTTGTCGACTTATCGGCTTTTCCGATTAGTAGGTCACTAGTTGGTGCATCTCTAATGGTAATCGAATTGAGAACTAGAACCAATTATTGCATTAATCGTGTTCTGAAGCTCTAGGACCTCTAAACAATGTTTACTATTAGGATTTCTACGTAAGACTAAAATAATTTAAATTAATGTACACATCATTGTTTATACCTAGGTACCTACCCACGACTTCCTATTTATTTGCAAGAATGACATCATCAACTTTAATATATTTCAGAGCTAGTTAGGTTAGACATAGTTGGGTACATTTACCGGTGAGTACCTACTTAGGTAATATTAAAATGTATAATTAATAAGTTATTTGGGTTAGAAACATTTTACTGTTTGTAATAAATATGAACAGAGGACTAGACAGACAGGTAAGTAGACATAAATCCTATCACTAATTTGCCCACGTGGGTGGTAGATATAATTGTAGGTAGGTAGGTAGGTACCTACTACCGCGCGTCATACGTAATTTATGCTACTAGGTAGGTACGGTATAGGTAACTTAAAGTAGCTAGATATTATGTTTATACGAAGTACTTACTTGACTGATAAAAGTTGCAAATTTTGTCACCTGTTCTGTTGCTTAAACAATTAAGTAAAAAGAACCGCTCGCGTCTTATTCAACCTTGTAGCGGGGGCAATGACCTCACCCAGCTGTGGGCTGTCTACGTAAATAGTACACGCACACAAGCAAGCGGAAACACACACTAGTACGGCTCGTAGTCGAAAATTGTATGGGGACGGGGGGACCTTGCAATATAGGGGAATGTGATATTGCCAATTTAGTACGTGTCGTGTGTTAGTATTTCAATATCACTTATTTATCCCTTGTGGGGTAGGCACAGGCACAGCGTATACGGCTGTAGATAACGATCGTAGTCTGACAAGTATCTATTTTAGAATTGTTTTAGGAAATTAGTGACATGTGTTCAGACAGACTGTCGCCTAAAATTATAATACGTAGTGGACAGATAAATCGCCTCCTGGCTTCGTGTGTTAGGTAGGGTAGGTAGGCCGTTAGTTATTTTACGCCATTCATGATGTGCTAATAATATTGTCCTTTCCTACCTACTTAGAGGTAGTACCTACCAAACTCTCATTTATGGACACCTATTAAATTTGTCATTGTGAAGTTTTTGCTCGCGATATACCTACCTATAGGTCGTTAACCGACTTATTACCAACTTGTAGAGTAGACAAGATCACAAAAATAATAGCATGCTATTTATTCGACACTAGATTTTATGCTCGTACGTATGACATCATCAGTCCAACCATCTGCTTTCATATAGACGAAGAGTAGAAGCCATTCTCGTCTGCGCAATATGTGTATCGCATTCTGACTTCATATACTTTGTTATAGATAAAAATGCCCCTGAACTGGGTCCGAATTAATATATTATTACATAAACATATTATTGCTTGTTTCAGAGAGGAGTGACATTGAAAACAGAAGCATGAAGTCGCGAAGTTGCCATTCCCATCAAGCAGGGTAGCTGTTAAACAAAAGTAAGTTACCTATCATTATTTTAGAACGTATGCTCATTAAACTATTTTACTGAGGGTCGGATCTGACCTCTGGTTTTTCAGCTGCAGAATTTTCGATTATTATAACGGACAACTTTGGCGTGCAAATCTATGATAACTTTCCGCAACAGTGTTTCCCGACGCCAATAAAAATGCGTTTGGAAATAGGTACTTGTAATAAATAAAACAAACTAACATACCTTCGCAATGTAACTGTAACAGTGTACAAGATGCATGGGCGAGTGCATGCATGTAACTACTGTTAGGTATACCTGCCTACATTGTAAACAAGTCATCAGAAATAACCATAGTTCGATATAGGTGCATTCATGCCTAGTTGCAACTATACTAGGGGTGTATCGATACGCCGCTTTGGTCCAGTATAAGATTTTATGTAAATGTGCAATGTGTTTCCGAAAGCAAAACACCTGAAAGGCATCCTCAAGTTTTTTGAAAAAGAAGATGTCGCCAATATTTCCGCTTTAAGTTCAAAATGTCTAAAAAGCAGCGCATTTTGTCTTCTAAAATCTGTCAGTTGTTTCGAAAAAATCGGTGCGTTAATAAACAATTTACCATTAAATTTTACATATATTAACAGCCACCACAACAGTCTACTTCTAGACATGGGCCTCCTACTTTTGGGGGTATTGCCACAACTCTCAAAACTTTACCGATGCTCATAATTTCATAAAGTACGCATCCCTAGTTTCAACGAAAGAATCCTACTAAGTGCGCCTGTATAATCGCGTCTCCCCGCTTGGTTGCACCGCCTCTGGTGCATGTAAACGCACGCAAGTGTGCCTTGTAGTGTAGCGGTTCTCGGTGAAAGATGGCTTATTTATTATAATAAAAATGCAAGAATTTTCATTGAGATAAAGAGGCAAAAGATAATTTTAATTTGTTTAACGGTGAGGCTAAAGTTAAATATTTCTTTAACTTTTATTTTTTCCTTACCGTAGTGATTCTCTATAAAATATAACAAAGAACAATAGTGGCTTCTGTTATTTAATATAAGTAGTTAGATAATACAACGGCGCATGCGTGTATTTACCCCATAGTGCGTGTCAGTCGAATGCATGTGTTTAATAGCTAGGTTTTATGGTAGCTAACTTGCCTTACTGATTGTAATTTGCACACGTTTCCTTATTTTAAAAACACGCCACGTTTTGACCCCTCAAACTTAATATTTAGAGATTGTTGCCGTCGATTCGCTAGGAAGGAAAAAGTACACAAAACCCCACGACAAGTCGAATCCCACACTATGGCAGACTGATGTATGCGTCTGTCAAACACCTTAGTCAAATCACATGTGTTACGGTGTACCATGGTATCCGTTTATTGTATGGGAAATTCAAATTTACTTTCGTCTGAAAGACAGATGTGTCAAAAATACGTGTGTCAGTCCGTTATTGTGGGAGAACCGCCTGACACTTTTGTACAGTGCCTTAAGAATAAAGGATAATTATCTTAATCAAATATGTGTTATTTAAAATCTATCTGATTGTGCAACAGGTTCATCAGGTGTTAAAAAATTTTGAGAACAAAATAGTATTACGTTCGTGTCTACTCAAATAATATTTAGAAGACAAAAGATCTCTTTCTTGTACAGTCAAGATCAGGCTGGGTTAGAGATGGGACTTTGGACCGTTCCTATGCCGCGCTTAAGACTTACATTGGTAGTTTGAGTGTCCATCCGCACGTGAGCATGACTGTACCACTCCCCTCCTATTTTAGGGCTTCGTAAACTCTACATAAGAAGTTAAAACAAATGAATAAATAATGTTCCATGTTCATCAAATATTTATGTAAAACTCGTCGATCCGGAGTAAGAGGATGGAAGGAGGTAAACTTTTTAACAGGGTTCTTAATCCCACTTACTCAACCCATCCAAAGAATTTGCTTGATATATATTTTGAACAATTTTTGTCTCAGCTTCGAGTAGCTATGCTATGTTTGAAAACTTGCAAAATTTTCAAGCGCGGGCAGGATTTGAACCTGCGACTTTCGCAGTACTAGTGGCGACGCCTCTTCCATCTGGGCCACCGCAGCTCATTCCTTCCTTGCTCATTTTGCAAGTGTATTTTAATGCCAGTAACGCGTAGCACGGCTTCATCTACCGGGTTAGTTTTGCAACTAATACCCGGCGACTTATTCTATCTTTACAGATTGAATATAGTCTAAACGATGAAAACCCGCGATAACCTTGATGTGCATGTCACGAAACCCAAGGCGGGCGAGTCCGACTCGCACTTAGCTGATTTTTGTTTGCTTCGATTAACCTTTGAATTAAACAAGCGAAATTGAATTTCAAAGTAAGTTTGTTGAAACTTTGTATTCTCAAAGACCTCTTGATGATGATAAGCATAACACAAGTTATGGGAACCTTGGCCTTGACCTAATTAATTGTTCTTTTAAAATAAGTTATAAAATAATATTGTTTGACCTTCTACAAATTAGATCAAACTTACATTTGTTTGCGAGTAGCGCCATCTAACTTTCATAAGTATATATTCATTTTAGAGCTCTTAAATGCGCGCTTTGTCTCTTTATACTTACTACAAAAATACTAATCTTCTAAAACTTTTTAGCAGTATTAAGGGCTGAAGGCGTGATGAGTATGTCATACTATGTACATATATTAACACCATCGCAACAGAATTAAATTCCGCTGAAAATTGCACTCCGCTGATGTGTATCAAATTCCATCCTTGCCATCCCTCACGGCTGACCGAACAATCCGGAATAGCTTCAAAATTTTAATACATACCAGCTAGGAATAGTTATAATAATACACACATAGATCAACCACGTCTCATCCAACAGATACAGCATACACCCTGAAATCACCTGTCGAAAACCCTCCGTCAATCCGGTGTATGCGAGGGTTGCACAGGTTATACAGGATTTTAACCGGAAATACTTTCAATAAATTATATAGTCATTCAATATTTCATACACTCTTTTATAATACATAATAGCTAGTTTTTTAACATTATTGCGCTTAGATTTGCAGGTGTAATTTTAGTCCTTGGCCTCTTTCGAGGAGTGGTCCTTGGACTGGTCTGAATACGCCGCGGTAATGGGCAACAGAAATCACAGTGCGCTCGATCCGCTACTTATATAAATTATAGTAATGTCTCACTTAAGTAATTCAAACAGTTTGATTTGTAGGTGATTAAAATTCTTGACCTCGGTGACGTTGTTATTCACAACAGAGTTCAAAATGCTGTCATCACATTTTGTAAGCAAGAATTTCGCCTGAGCCCGCACTAACTAAAAATTAGAATAAAGAAATCGGCATGGTCTGTTTTGTAAGTAGACATGCAAATATTAAACAATTATCACATTATTGAATATTTTATCTACTGTTTAATAAAATTAAGTAAAACTGAATCTAAGAACAAAATTGAAAGAGATTTGAGCCATGCGTCAATCAGGTACCTACGAATTCGTAGATAACGAATACAATAAATATGGCAACTATAAGACCCTGTATATCCCCGGACCTGTGTCGGCAGCAGACGGCACCCGGCACCCAGCAACCGGCACTGGCTGCATCGATCGCGCCGCCATGAGCCGTCACCCCGGCAACCGCCGCCGCCGCCGCCGCTGCCGCTGCACGGGCTTATGTAAACACACCCTAATGTAGATACACCAACGTATTAACAAGTCTAGTGGGTAGTACCTGGAGTGTAAATTGGATGTTTCTGCACGGATACATCTTACTCGTACTCGCATTGCTGAAAAGATACGCTCTAGTCTAGTCTTATGGTAAGAGAGTTGATTTTACTTGTTGATTTGTCTTGCAAAAAAGACCCGTGTACTCTTCAGTTGCAGATATTTTTGTTTATATAATAGCCCATACTTTATAAAATTCTGAAACTGCATTACTAATAAGACAGTGAACACAAACAAATTAAACGAATACAGTATTTTCACAGACAGAGGTTACTATACGATAGGCAAAAGAAATAAACTACAAGCAAAACATCTTTGAACAACGAAAATCGTAATATGGCTTAGATTCGTCTCAAAATAACTAATTTCGTATCACGATATTAATCGTACAACGACTTTCGAGTAAGAATCATCGAATATAGCTTTGCATTCCAGCGATATACATACACTACATTTTAAGTAGGTATAGTAGGTAAATACCTACTTACATTGGAAAATTAAATATTTATAACTCGAACCAAATAAAACATGTGAACTGACACGATTTAGCACGGCTGATACTGTAAACTTCCAGTACATCGACACTGGCCTCGATTCTCACTGTCACATACAACGCAAAACTTCTGCTAAATCACTTTACCGACCTACAACAAAAGACTAACTTTTAGAAACAGTTCATCTTATATCCATCTGGCGGTTTGACTCACCCGTCTTCTTATTTTATGGTTCAGGCTGTAAGCCTATATTTTTTAAGTCTCTTTAGTTTTTAAGTCTCTTTATTAATAAATTTAGTTTGAGTTTGAGTTTATAACTAACAAAGTAATGTAATCAAGTCTGGTCATAATTAAATCCACACTTAATATTATAAATGCGAAAGTAACTCTGTCTGTCTGTCTGTCTGTCTGTCTGTCTGCTACGCTTTCACGGCCAAACCGCTGAACCGATCTTCATGAAACTTGGCACAGAGATTGCTAGCATACCGAGAACGGACATAGACTACTTTTTATCACCATTCGAGGGTCTGGAGTATAGATGTAGACCACCAGGTGTACCACCAGGAGCCCAGCTAAACTATTAGAGATACAGGCATGGTTCCAAAACAAAAGTTGTTCAGTATGATGGGCCGCTTCTTTTCACAAGGACATTGAGGATCTGGAGTACCTTATGTAGACCACCAGGTGTACCACCAGGAGCCCAGCTAAACTATTAGAGATACAGGCATGGTTCCGAAACAAAAGTTGTTCAGTATGATGGGCCGCTTCTTTTCACAAGGACATTGAGGATCTGGAGTACCTTATGTAGACCACCAGGTGTACCATCAGGAGCCCAGCTAAACTATTAGAGATGCAGGTATGGTTCCAAAACAAAAGTTGTTTAGTATAATAGGTCGCTTCTTTTCACAAGGACATTGAGGATCTGGAATACCTTATGTAGACCACCAGGTTTACCATCAGGAGCCCAGCTAAACTATTAGAGATACAGGCATGGTTCTAAAACAAAAGTTTGTGGTGTTATAATGGCAACACCACTCACTTTTATAGGAACTGACTGAACAGTGTACCGTGTACCGAACGGACCCGCCCGGAAGTTTCCGCTTCCGATCTGGTCGGTCGGCACGGCACGCTGTACTCTCTCTTCTTCCGGCTCGAGACGCGACACGGACAACATCTCGCTGATACTTGTCCGCCGACGGAACTTCTATTATAACGCGCTTTGTAATTAATTTAGTCATACTCTATCTTAAGTATAACTAGCTATTCATATAAGGAGATTTGTGAGTGACAGGATTAAACTCTGAATACAAACTAGTGCCTTTTTCCTCCGTCACCACACCCTACTCCAAATTGGTGACCCGACGCGAGGAAGTTCTTGGACGGACACACGTGTCCCAACTACCGAGTGGTGCAGGCAATCTTGCCGCGCCGCTTGAATGTGCCCGGACGCACCGGCCCAACCAACGGTACGAGAGGGCGAAGCCCTGCGACACGTCGAGGCACGTGCGGGCGCGCAGACCGCGCTCCCGGCCACGCTACGAACCCGGCCTGCATGCGACGCCGCATGCGCAGATCGTTCTTCGCCACGCCTTTTCCCATTCGCTTCAGTGCTAAAAATCGTCAAATTCATACTTGGTGATAAAATCATAAATTTTGAGGTTGTGAAAATTTTTCCGGAAACGCCATTTTGCATGCAGCACGTGTTTGCACAATTTGCATTGATAGTGGCGCCATTCTCACAGCGACTGTTTGGAGAACTTCCGGGAACGACTTCCGCGACCGACAAAAGACCGGTTCGGGGTTTCCGAACGAAACACGAACTGTCTGTCAACGTCAAAATCAAGTCAACACAACAGGTAACCTCAATCTTCAAACTTTACGTGTTAACATCGAGTGCGCATGAACTTTTTTGCTATATTGGGTGCAATTAACAAACTTTTAAGTGTGTTTTCAACGTTGCTGGACTAACGCCAAAGGACATTTTACTACTAATTTCAAGTATTTTTACAAACATTTACGTAATTCTAACTTCTTAAAGTTTTGCTTATCCTATTAGAACTAATTACATATTTTTGTGTTTTGTGTGTGACCAAGTTACTATAGCTAGTTTAACAGCATCTTTTGTGACTAGAAGGTTCGTTTTTTTGTCTTTGTTTTTTAAGCATCTGCATTTAGTTGAGGGCTCATAGGTTTTGTATGTACTAATATTTTATGCACAAAATGAGCGACAGTGAGTACGAAGACCCTGCTAACCCCAACCCTGCTAACCCTAACCCTAACCCTGAGAATGCTGGTGATGGTAATGCTGGCAATAATAAGCCAACTAACCCTGAATCACGGGTATTTAGGGTGACAATCAGAACCCCTCCATTTTGTAAAGATAGGCCAGCTTTGTGGTTCTGTAGCCTGGAATCACAGTTCTTTATCAATAATATTACAAACGAAATCACCAAGTTCCACTATGCGGTTGCACATCTTGACGTTAATGCCACTAAAGAGGTTGAGGACCTAATACTTAATCCTCCGAAGCACGAGCCCTATACTCGACTTAAGGAGACAATTATTACTAGGTTTTCAGATTCTTACGAGGAGAAAGTGCGGCGTCTCTTGGAGAACCAAGAGATAGGCGATCGAAAGCCATCCTCTTTCATGAGACACCTTCGATCACAGGCCGGCCCCACCTTCCCTGACAAGTTGCTTGTTACTATATGGACCAACCGGCTCCCACGGCAACTGCAGATAGTTCTGGCAGCTCAGAAGGAGCAAAGCATACAAGAGCTTTGCGAGCTTGCGGATAAGCTGATGGAGATTGACTCTCACCATTCGCTTTACTCCCCAGCGGTGAACGAGGTGAAGGTGGCATCGGTGCCCCCATCTGAACTGCAATCCCTCAGGCTGCAGGTCGCTGAGCTTACGAAGGCAGTGGCTTCACTTTCTACTGGAGGCACACACATACACTCACAGCAACGTGACCGCAGCAGCAGCCGCCATCGTGGTCGCAGCCGCTCCAGGACCCGAGACAAGAACCTTTGCTGGTACCATGACAGGTACGGCCAGAAGGCAATTAAATGCATCCAGCCATGTAGCTACCAGTCTTCGGGAAACCAGGGCAGCAGTCAGTGATGGCGACTACTGGCTGCCTCCAACCCAGTCGCCGTCTGTTTATAACCGACCGGTACTCCAACAAGAAGTTTCTTGTTGATACTGGCTCGGACATTTGTTGTTTTCCCAGGACTGCTCTGAGGGAGAGACGGCGAGCAACATCATACCATCTTGTTGCAGCAAACGGTACAAGTATAAACACATATGGTACCTTACAACTTTGTCTCAATTTAGGCTTGAGGCGAGACTTAAAATGGAACTTTATAGTAGCTGATGTGGAGACAGCTATCATCGGATCTGACTTCCTGGCACACTACCACCTACTACCAGACTGTCGTTACAGTAGTCTAGTTGATGGTACGACCGGCTTGAGATCAAGTTGTTCTATCATGAACTCAGCTCAGGTTAGTGTCAAAACTGTAGCTCTTGCTGAGGACAAACCCTATCACAAAATCCTTGCTCAGTTTCCAGATCTGGTTAAACCCCCTGGCATCAACAGGGAAATTAAGCACTCCACAGTCCATTACATCAACACTACTGATGGACCACCTGTGACTTCCCGCCCACGCCGCCTAGCCCCCGACAAGTTGCGAGCTGCAGAGAAAGTGTTTGCTGAGATGGTACAATCAGGTACAGCTCGACCTTCCATGAGCTCATGGGCCTCTCCCCTCCAGATGACCCCTAAAAAGGACCTGACCTGGCGCCCTTGTGGAGATTACCGTGGTCTCAACTCTCGGACTGTTCCTGACAAATACCCTGTCAGACACATTGGTGATTTCAACCACAACTTGGCTGGATCATCAGTGTTCAGTACCATAGACTTGGTAAAGGCATACCAACAGATCCCGGTTCACCCACCTGACATTTGCAAAACAGCAATCATAACGCCATTCGGTTTGTACGAATTTCCGTACATGGCATTTGGATTGAGGAATGCAGGACAGACATTCCAGCGCTTCGTGGACGAGGTGGTACGAGGCCTGGAATTCTGTTTTGCCTACATTGATGACATACTCGTTTACTCGAAGGATCACACTGAGCATGCAGAACACCTGCGCATCCTTTTCGGCCGTCTAAACGAGTATGGAGTTGTGATAAACCCAGCCAAATGTGTCTTTGGTGCCGAGGAAGTGTCTTTCCTGGGTTATAGAGTAACTGCCCAAGGGACCAGCCCTCCCAAAGACCGCATCAAAGATCTGGTAGATTTTCCCCCTCCTAAGACAGTTGAAGGCATGCGCCGATTCTTGGGAATGATAAATTTTTATCGCCGATTCTTACCTGATGCTGCAAAATTCCAGGCTCCTCTCATCGATGCAGTCACGGCAACGCAAGGCAAAGGCAAGAAACCTTTCATGTGGACGCCGCAGCTAGAGGAGAGCTTCAACACCTGCAAGGAAAGTTTGTCGTCCGCTACAATGCTGGTTCATCCCGACCCAAATTCCAAACTGGGACTTTTCACTGATGCGTCAGGTACTCACATTGGCTCTTGTTTACAACAACGCTCGGATGACAATGAACCTTGGCAGCCTCTAGCTTACTTCAGTCGAAAGCTGACTAAGAAGCAGATGGAGTGGCCTACTTACTACCGTGAGCTGCTCGCTGTTTACGAAAGTGTACAACACTTCAGGCACATACTAGAGGTTCAACATGCGACCATCTATACCGATCACAAGCCACTTGTATACGCTTTCGTACAACGGCGAGACAAGCTACCACCGGCACAACTTAACCAATTGTCATTCATCAGCCAGTTTACTACCGACGTCGTCTACATCAAGGGTCAAGACAACATTGTAGCGGATGCCATGTCGCGCGTAGAGACCATCTCTCTTACCGACGACCATGCTGCACTCGCCCTTGCTCAGGCAGCAGACGTCGAAATTGATAGGTTGCGTTCTAACTCTTCGCTTAAACTGGAATCTGTTCTAATTCCAGGCACTGACATTCATATCACCTGCGACACTTCCACGGGCAAGCCGCGACCCTACCTACCCGAGTCGTTCCGCCGCCCTACATTTCAGCGCCTGCATGACCTCAGCCACCCTGGTGCGCGCGCGAGCGCACGCCTGGTAGCTGAGCGCTACGTCTGGCCACGCATACGCCAGGACTGCAGCGCCTGGGCGCGCTCGTGTGTTGCATGTCAGCGGAGCAAAGTCACGCGACACATCTCTTCGCCGCTAGGAACATATGCTAGTCCATCTGCTCGTTTTAGCCACATCAACCTGGACATCGTCGGACCTCTTCCATATTCAAATGGTTTTTCATACTGTCTAACTGCGGTTGACAGATTCTCACGGTGGCCAGAGGCATGGCCTATGGCATCTATGACAGCAGAAGAAGTGGCTAACACTCTTGTTGCAGGATGGATATCCCGGTTTGGTGTACCGAGCAAGATCACTACAGATCAGGGTCGGCAATTCGAGTCCGAGTTATTCCAGCACCTAATGCGCATTTGTGGTTGCAAACGGATTCGCACCACGAGTTATCATCCACAGGCCAACGGTATGGTAGAAAGGATGCACAGGCAGCTGAAGGCCGCGCTGATGTGTCACCAGGACACCTGGTCTCAAGCTCTACCACTCGTGCTCCTCGGGATGCGGACCGCTCTGAAGGAAGATCTCGGAGGCTCTGCCGCCGAACTGCTCTACGGTGAACCGTTGAGGTTACCTGGCGAATTTTTTCTAGGTTCGTCACAACAAGGATCTGACAGGTGCACTAACGATTTTGTAGTACAACTTAAGAATAGGATGGCTACAATTCGTCCTTCACCCGCTTCGCGTCACTCGCAGCCGTCAACTTTCATTTTTAAAGATCTAACGACGGCCACGCACGCATTCTTGCGGGACGACACCGTCCGTCGACCTCTTCAGCCTCCATATACCGGGCCGTTCAAAATTTTGTCTAGGACTGACAAGACAATCACCCTCGACACAGGAGGTAGGAGTCACACGGTGAGCATTGACCGCGTCAAGCCAGCGCACTCAGACGCTCTTGACACCGCATTGTCAGCACCAGCATTTTCAACACCAGCATCTCAGCCTTCCTCTGTGCCTGATCTAGGTCCTACAATCCTCTCACAACCTATCCAACCTGCTTCATCCGCCACCCCGTTCGTACCTCCTGCTCCTGCTCCTGTCACTACCAGGGCAGGTAGAACAGTTAGATTTAGAGACATTTTAGATTTATGATTGTAAATATAAATGTTAACAGTTAGATTTAGGGACATTTTAGATTTATGATTGTAAATATAAATGTTATTCAGTTAATAATTTGCATAACACAGCTAGTTAACTGTAGGTCTACATTTTCTCTTTTGTACTAATGTTTGTTTATATAATCAATGTTTCTTTTTGTATACTCTTTCATTCTCCGTGGGGGGGTGATGTGGTGTTATAATGGCAACACCACTCACTTTTATAGGAACTGACTGAACAGTGTACCGTGTACCGAACGGACCCGCCCGGAAGTTTCCGCTTCCGATCTGGTCGGTCGGCACGGCACGCTGTACTCTCTCTTCTTCCGGCTCGAGACGCGACACGGACAACATCTCGCTGATACTTGTCCGCCGACGGAACTTCTATTATAACGCGCTTTGTAATTAATTTAGTCATACTCTATCTTAAGTATAACTAGCTATTCATATAAGGAGATTTGTGAGTGACAGGATTAAACTCTGAATACAAACTAGTGCCTTTTTCCTCCGTCACCACACCCTACTCCAAAAGTTGTTCGGTATGATGGGCCGCTTTTTTTTACAAGGACATTGAGGACCTGGAGTACCTTATGTCACCAGGTGTACCATCAGGGACCACGTAAACTATTAGAGCTACAGGTATGGTTCCAAAACAGAAGTTTTTCAGTATGATGGGCCGCTTCTTTTCACACGGACGTTGAGGATCTGGAGTACCTTATGTTGACCACCAGGTGTACCATCAGGAGGCCAGCTAAACTATTAGAGATACAGGCATGGTTCCAAAACAAAAGTTGTTCGGTATGATGGGCCGCTTCTTTTCACAAGGACATTGAGGATCTGGAGTACCTTATGTAGACCACCAGGTGTACCATCAGGAGCCCAGATAAACTATTAGAGATACAGGTATGGTTCCAAAACAGAAGTTGTTCAGTATGATGGGCCGCTTCTTTTCACAAGGACATTGAGGATCTGAAGTACCTTATGTAGACCACCAGGTGTACCATCAGGAGCCCAGCTAAACTATTAGAGATACAGGCATGGTTCCAAAACAAAAGTTGTTCAGTATGATGGGCCGCCTCTTTTCACCAGGACATTAAGGATCTGCAGTACATAATGTAGACCACCAGGTGTACCATCAGGAACCCACGTGAACTATTAGAGATACAGAAATGGTTCCAAAACAAAAGTGGTTCAGTATGATGGGCCGCTTCGTTTCACAAGGACATTGAGGATCTGGAGTACCTTATGTAGACCACCAGGTGTACCACCAGGAACCCACGTAAACTATTAGAGATACAGAAATGGTTCCAAAAAAAAAGTTGTTCAGTATGATGGGCCGCTTCTTTTCACAAGGATATTGAGGATCTGGAGTACCTTATGTCACCAGGTGTACCATCAGGAGACCACGTAAACTATTAGAGATACAGAAATGGTTCCGAAACAAAAGTTGTTCATGATGATGGGCCGCTTCTTTTCACAAGGACATTGAGGATCTGGAGTACCGTATGTAGACCATCAGGTCTACCATCAGGAGCCCACCTTATTGGAGATACAGAAATGGTTTCAGAACAAAAGTTGTTCAGTATGATGGGAATAAGTTGAGAAAGGACATTGCCTTCTTTACCGAGGACAGAAAAACAAAAAATGTGGTATATAGAGGTATAAAAATGTATAACAGTAACTTATATTACCTTTTGATCTGTCTAATCTACTTATGCTAACCATTTTAGTGTGCTCAAATCGGCACCTCTGGAGTAAGTACTCTGTTATCTACTGACTTTTGTATTCATTGGTTATAAATATTGATCTCTCAGGCCGGATAGCAAATTTTGAATTGTCCCTTTAACAACAGAAGCAAGCAAGTCATCTTTAAACAGTAGAGATAAGAACTGTTCTAATATCACTGTCACACTTACTATGTATACACATACCTACTTTAGAACTTCTGCCTAAAAAAAAACTATCTAACGCGGACGAAGTCGCGGGTAAAAGCTAGTATTATCAATAAAAGATTATTGGTAAAAGTCGTCAAAATGATAGACAGTTCTTAGGCCTAGTCTACTAATTACCAAAATGTTTGTTACAATTAAATTTACACTCTTACAGCTGTATTATTTATTAGTTATTCACATGTTGATAAAAATAGTTTTAATCCACCTACTTAATAGTCTAGCCTTTCTTAACTATAGATAGGTACATACAGCATTATTTTTGCGTTAAACTTTTAAATTCATGAGATCATACGGCGAATATTTCGCAATCCTTTAGCGAAGGAAATCGAGCCAAAAAAGTTGGCTAATAATACAGACGAATCAAGGTCAGTCAACTTTTAGCGAGGCTCGCGCTGCCACGCGGAAACAAGCATATCAAGTAGTAGGTACCTGCCTTACTTGCGCGTATTGTGTATTGTATAGAGATAGGTAGAGTGTAGAGGGGGCAAAGTACGCTCAAGGGCAGCTCACTGTCAATGACCCCGCCCCTACCCTGATTCGATACGATGTCATCGACAACGTAGGTATACGATAAAAAGTTTTAAAACAAAATTTGAACCAATTCTTACAAATACTTTAGTTACTTAAATTAAGTTTATTCTTACTTGTTCACAGGTGGCGCTAGCCGCAAACAACATGGAAGCAAAAATGATGTTCAAAAGTATGCTGGAAGGTACGCGGCAGTACTTCATGGGCGTCCCGAAACCGGAGGGCGAGAACACTGGCTGGACCGCGCCAGCCGACGAGCCTGCACCCGCACAGTCTGGCGCCCCCACGCCCACGGCACCACCCCCGTCCGCCGCAGCCGCGCCCCCAAACCCGCCCCCGCGACCGCCTTCAGAACCTATCGAACCGGAGCCCCATATAATCCACAAAGCGACGGTCATGAGAGAGGCTGCCGAGAAACGCCGCGAACAGCCGGAGCCAGAAGACGACGATGAGGCCACTTCCGCTCTGTCTCCACCTCCGCACATCATTCGCCGTCTTGAACCCGCGCCCCCCGTGCCGGTCTCCCCAGCGCCACGCCCACCTTCGCTCAGGGCTCCCACGCCGGTAGCGCCGTCGCCGGAGACGCCCACCTCGCGGGGCTCTACGCCGCACAGTATAACGCCCGTGGCGCGCCCACCAGAGCACTTTACACCTGCGCGTCCGCCCGACCCGTACTCGTCATCTCGACCACCAGAACAATATCCCGCCCGGTACTACGAGCACTTAGGGCCTGATGGGAGACCGCTTGCGCCGCAACCGTCGCCACAACCACCGCGGCACGGCAGTCCGCAAACGTACGCGAGGATATCGAGTTCACTGCCGTCGCATGCGGCTCGACTGCGAGAGGGAGCCGCACACAGCCCCCCGGCGCAGCGCTATATACCAGCGCAGCCGCAACCTCCGCACAATGACCGCGTGCCGCCCATACACCACCCGCCCGGCCTACCTACCGCTGCGCCGCCGCCGCAGCGCGTGCCGGTCGCTGATGCGCGTTCAGCTCAGTATCCGCCGATGCCGCAGCGCCGGGAACCCTCCCCCTACAGTCGAGCTCCCCATTACGAGCGGTATCCCTCCCTTCAGGCACGGAAGTACGATCCCCAGCAGGCGTATCCTGGCTACCGACCCTCGCCAGGTGTTCCTCAGCCTATGCCCAACCATCGTGTGGAGACGCACCCTCCGGTGCAATACAAGCACACTCCGGTAGAGGCTATCAGCGCACATTATCCGGCGAGGCCCGTCGAAAGAGTTCCCGCCCCAACGAATCCCTATCCAATTGAAACAATACGGCGAGCCGACTACCCTAGTATGAGTCGAACGTCAACAGACGCCAGAAGTGGTTACCATTATCCCACTCCTTCCACGTCGGCTGTAAGATATGCTCCAACTGCACAGAATGCTGCGGCGCCCGTTGTACAAAGTTCAACGGTACAGCCAAGACCAGTCCCTCGACCTGCTGCCGCTCCTAAGTCAAATTATGAATATCCCCCTAATCCTGTCCAAACATCGCCTGCTCGATCGACGGTGAAGCCCGGCTATCCTAACCAACAAGCTCGGATGACTGTCTCCGTGACATCATTAGTGAACCAAATGAACCAGACGAAGCAGAAGCGCGAATCACCTCTGGATCTTTCAGTTAAAACAGTAAAGAATTCCGCTGACTCTTCGACCACCCAAGATGATGTCGTAGACTCTGCAAGCGGGGAGAGTAAAACTCTACCACTTCCACAGCGACCGACGTCGAGCAGTCAAAACACAGCGGCCATAGGCTTAATCGAGTCGCATAAAGTTGACTTCGCACCAAATTTTTCTCAATACAGAGAAAGAAGTTCGAGTCATACGTATCCTGCGGCAGCCGCGCCGCCGATGGGGCCCCATCCTGTGCGATATAATGGAGCTTACGAAACACGCCGGCCAGCCCCAGCTCCAGCTCCTGAAGCATATCCTGTAGAATCTCGACACCACGTCTACCCCGAACACAAATACGGAGTGCCTGTGGCCAGATCAGAATACGTACCGCGAATAGATCTCACTAGATCCGTCGAAGAACGTCGCCCTGATAATAGGATACGCGATGATCGAAACTTTATAATAGAAAACGAAAGAAAACGGCCTTCCGGGCCTATTTCTAGTAACATTCCTGAGAAGATACGGAGGTTTGAAACGTGGACGGCGGACAGCCGGATAGACCGCATCACGCAGTCGGCGAGGGAACAGCAAGAGCTCATGAGTCAACCCGTCTATAGTTATAGTAGTCATAAACAATTTGAGGCTTACCAAAATGAGCAAAGAAGATTGGCGACTGCGACCGCCTTTCGGGACCACCAACACCACCATCAGTATGTCAATCATCGGTATCCTTATCCTACCGAGGTACCGCCTAGAGAGCGACATGACCATCATGCTCATCACCACGACAGGAATCCGTCTATTAGCAGCCGTCAAGTTATACAAAAAATTCCGAGCCATAGAGATATCCATCCCCACCATTTAGATCCTCATAGTGGTGTGCCTGCTGATAAAAGAGTACTAAGCATATTAAGAAATAGTTTAGAAACCAAACAGACAGGCTTTGTAGAACCGGCTAAGCCGGCAAGACAAATACCAGATCTCATTGTTATAGATGACGTAGATGATTCTGTGATAGAGATTACTGATCTTACAAAAGATAACGAAGTTGAAGCACATGTGAAAGTAACGTCAAGGCATAATCATGGTCCTCCTATAGGTCATCATATTCAAATGCCTCGAGCCGTGGACTCTATTGCTTCTGAATATCAGAATACAGATTCAAAGAGTCCTCCTGAAAATGATGTTGCTAGAATAAGAACTAAGGCGGAACTAAAAGGTCTTCCTCCATCAGAAAGTCTTAAACATGAAGAACCTGTAAAAATTACACCTAAATCCCAGAAACAACATTTGTTTAATCAAATAAGAGAAGACAGGAGATTAGAATCTGTGATCAAAAGTGAAAAATGCGTCGAAACTTCGTTGCCTGAGGTAAAATCTGAACCCATGAATATTGATGCAATTGAAAAAGATGCAGTTACAGCGATCAAAACTGAAAGTGTTATCTTACCACTCGATAACATACAGCCACCAAGAACTCCTGAACCTGATGATTTAGATTGGGCTAGTGCGTGTGATAGCTTTATGGAGCAACTAAAGACTGGAGTTCACAAGAAAAAGACACCGAGAAAGCGTATGGAAACTTACGATCGTGACAGTGATAACCAACCAATGTTACCTAAGGTTGAACCGGTGGAATTAAATACTGAAAAGGAAAGTGAAACATCGCAAATAGAACTAATGCGCAACGAACCTCATGAGACAGCCTGCCAGCCTGTAGTAATAAAACAAGAACCAATGGACGAAGATGAACTTAAGGATGTTGTTGAACCTTCATTGCTTATTGCAAATGAATCTTCTGTACAAGAACATCATTCTAAAAAAGAAACTTATGCCGTCAATGAAACAAAAGATGAGTCCACAGAAGGAACTGCAGAAGAATCACAATGCAAGAAAAATAAGTCGAATAATGCCAACCCCGAACTGGCAGAGGATAAAGATAAAACTTCTTCAAAGGAAAAGTCACTTAAAACAGCTGAAGCAATGCGTAAAAAAATACATTCTTCACAAAAAGACGTTGAACTATCGAATAAGAAAAACATATCTACTGAAAAAGACAAGAAGGTGTCACCTGATGAAGAATTAAAGACTAATAAAAAGGAACAACTCAAAACAAAGAAATCTGTTACAGAAACTCCAGACAAAGAAAAATGCAAACTTAGGAAGTCTACAAAAGATGAAAATGCAAAACTACAAACGAAATCAAAAAAATCCTTGATTTCTGAAAAGGAAGGAATCGATAAAATGAAAAAGAAAATCAATAAATCAGATCTAAAAGAAACACCACGAGGACGACCTAAAAAACTGTCGTTAAGTGAATCTGATTCTAGCAAGTCAGATAAGGAAAAATCCAAAATTAAGAAACCTGATGAAGAATCATCTCATAAAGTTAAGCAAACCAGAGAGACATGTAAAGGAGAAAAGAACAAAATAATGAAAAGAAGTACTAAACTTAATGAAAAACTATCAAGAGATAAACCTCGAGTAAAATGTAAGAGTAAAATCGATAAAAGTGACGCATCATTAATAACTACCGCAACAATAAAGAAAGAGATAGAAGATAATCAATCACTAAGTGTTGTAGTCAAAGAAGAACCTGAATCAACAGATGATGATGAACCACTTATAAAAAGCAAATTACAGAAGGAAAAAGAAATGAAATACCATATATTAAAAGACTTGTCCGAAAAGTCTGCTTATGTTAAATTAGAATGCTTTGACGTAGATTTGAATAAAAATACAAGAATATCAATAGATTCGTTAACTAAGGACAAAGATGATAAACAAATCAAGACTAAAATTACTAGACAAGTTTCAAAGAGCAGAGATAAAATTACAACTGAGGCACAAAATGGAGATTCTAGTTCGAGTGATAATGAAGAGGTAACAGTGGCGAAAAGACTAAGAATGAGAAAGAATACAAAAACTGAAGACAACAAAGCTACTCCAATTGTTAATAAAACGACAGTTAAGTCTACGCCCAAGAAACAAGATACGCCTAGCGTAAGCAATTGTTCCACCCCAGCCCGCAAGGCAGGGTTTGGCGATGGTTCAGACTTCCACCCAGGCTGGGAAGAAGAGCTTTACAAATACAAACGTTCTCTGCGTATGCCGACAAGACTCATTGCCATCCCACGAGGCCGATCTGGAGGGCCGTTTGTCAAAAGATTAGGACCTTCATTCAATCGAGGCTCTACATCACTTCCTGATCTAGATCCAGCACCTCTCTCACCAGCACCTTCGTCTGCGCCTTCTGCTGCGACAGACGACCTCTATGCAAGGCGACAAGATAAGTTAGCAGTTGATAGCGACCTCGAATCTAATTCCAGTTATTCGGCAACGAACAGACTTCAATACGATTCTGAAGCCTCGACATCAACTGTATTTTCGTCAGCAACGAAGAAAAAGGGTAGCTCCATAGTCGATGTCCTTATTCAAAAATGTGGAAAACTTGAGGCAAACTCGAAGAAAAAATCTAAAGATAAAGATGATAAAACACCTAAAATCATTCCTAAAAGCACTAACCCTAATGAATTGTTGCCGACGCCAAGTTTAGGTCTAGTAAAAAACGGTACCAAAGGAATTTTAAGTGCAAAGAAAGATAAGTTGATGGAAGATATATTTTACTTAGGTGCTTTCCGAAAAGAGACTGTAAATGCATACAGAACAGCATTTATTAAAAATACGGATGGTCTGATCGGTGCTACTGAAGAATTTGCCCCTGTCGTTTTAAAGTCTAGAACCAGAACTGAAAGTAGGGTGCTGAAACAAAGAGCGACAATAAAAGAAGTTTTCGGAGACGAAAGACCGGCTTCAGCACCGCCCACATCGTGTAGAGATGATAATGATGAGGCACAGGAACCAGAAGAAGAATTAGAAGTCAAAATAAAAAAGGAAAAGGACACAGAACCGGATGCTAAACCTAAGCTCAAGCCGAAGAAAATCATCAAAGACAAGCAGGAACGGAGGTCCAGTTCTATCAGAGATGGACTTCGTAGTACTAAATCCTTAAAAAGAAACGACGCTAAAGGCCGGCTGATGCGACTAAAAAAAAGAAATAGCTTGATGATGATGAAGTCTTTAGCTAACAAACGAATAAAAGACATAGCAGGTAATAAGATAAAAAAAGAAAAGCAGGAAGGGCGAAATGATAATGAAAATGACAAACGTCAAGAAGATAGTAATACTTCTGGTACGATAGAAGGTACTAAGAGACGGTTCAAACGTTTGTTTGGCAGGCGAAAGTTTAGCTCGGGCTTCGATTACATCAGGAAAAAGAAGAAGATAGTTCGCAAAGAAGAGACGCCTAACAATAAAATCCGGCGACCAGCGGCGAAGCCTGAACCAGAGTCGGAAGATGACATTCAGAAGGAGATCAAAGGCTGGTTCATCAATAAGAGCGTCGGTGAGACCCATTTACACCGCGCTGCTAGACTTGGATACACGGTACGTAGACAGCATCATACTCATATTGCAAACACTTTAAAAACTCGAATAGGTTTAAGGTGTCCTTCCCCACCAGGTTGCTGACTATAGCCGACTGCAACGGCTGTACGTAGCTCGAAACGAAAAATATAGAGACCACAAATCAGAGATACAGCGCGCAGCTGATTGACACTATGCTATGAACAATTACTCTTTTCATTTAATGTACATGATCTTCATTGCGTGTCGCGGTGAATTAAATTTTGTTGGAGCAATAAGTTGGCCACTCAAACGGCAATTGGAGTGGCATTATTATAACCACCAACCTTCTTTTTCCAGGATTGCGTAGCATACTGCTTGGAGAAGATGGACGCGGACGCTTCAGCCAAAGACAACGCTGGTTTTACGCCGTTACACGTGGCGGCGGCCAAGGGGCATGTGAGGATCGCCCGTCTGCTCCTCCAGTACGGAGCCAACGTCTCTGCGGCAGCCAACGGAGGCATCAGGTAAAGTATACGTATCTTAGAATTCAAGTTTGATAGTGATGATGGGCACTTCATCTAGTCAGGAGCCTAAGCTTACCCCAAACAAGCCATATACACATGTTGGATGGGGGAGTAATATTTTTCGAAGGGACACGGTTTTTGAATGGATTAGGCAGACTCATTAGCCCGTACAGCTGGTTAACAAGTCAGTCCAATCAGTCACAAGAACGCTGGTTGCAAGTGGCATCATCAGCTCAGTTCCACGTGAGAATCCTGTTTCTGTAATACGGTGCCAACGCCTCAGCGGCTGCCAACGGAGGCATCAGGTAATGTATAGCTCGTTAGCAATGCGGAAATTGGCATTCAGCCAGCTTATTTATTTATACGGCGACCTAGTTCGGAACTATAGCTCAGCGAGTTAGAAAATGCGCCTGTCGATCAGTTTGTAGTTCGTCTATTTTTGGCTTAAGTAATTTGTGTTATCGACTTTTCTGCATTTAGTTAGTCGCTCTGTCTTCTAACATTCAAAAATATTCCGCCACTTTCACTTCACGGTCTACGTTCAACTTTTTGGTTTAATTTGTTTTTAACTAAGTGGGAGTTTTATGTCTGTGTCTGGGTAAGTAGAAGCGAGTGCCTATCAAAATAATTCTCGATTATCAGATCGTGTCGATGTCCAGTTGGAACATGACTACTGACTGATGTAGGTATTATATCGCCGCTAAAGGCCCTACTGATGGAATGTTATAAATTGTTGAATAACTGACAGACACCATGCACCTCCCATGGTCCTACCGACCAACGGGTTTGACCGAAACAACGTTAGTAGTAAAATGCCACTGTCCCTAAAAATATTGCACTATGTATCTGTGCTTCGCATTCTCCCCTTTTTGGGGTAGTTGTTACACACACATAAAACGACAACTTCTTTATCCATTGATCACGCTCTATTAAACCGTTCCTCTGGTTCTTCGTGTGATGACCTACAGGGACATCCGTGACTTTTGACTGATAACTGACTGTTCTTTCTGTTTGTTCCAGGCCCCTACACGAAGCTGCAGAGAACTGCCACGTGGAGGTGATCCGCTTGCTGCTGGCGTACGGCGCGGACCCTCTGCTTGGCACCTACGCTGGGCAGACGCCTGAGGAGCTCACCGAGGGTGGTCCTGCGGCGTTGCTGCTACGTCTGCATATCGCGGACGTGCAGGGACGCGCCAAAGAGCCGTGGAAGTTTCCTCCGCCGGCGGAGATCATTGGTGAGCATCGGTTAGATGGCCAATTGCAGGCCATCGCCATTTTGTACACTAGGTATCCAGTGGCGGGCAATTGCCACTCGTGGCGTGGAATCTGTCAGTTGTAACTTTTTCACGCACTCAGTGGCCCATACGAATGGTCCATCATGGTCCATTGTGTAGGTACTGGAGCTTTTATAGCCCTACTTGATGCCTACGCGAACGCGGCGCAGACACATGCAGAGCTCACTAAAGAAGGTCGGCGTTGCGTTACTGTTGTGGCTGATTTCATCATTTCGGATGTCTAGGAACGTGCCTACAAATGGCGCGATTGTCATTTTATAATTTATTTTTCATAGCTTCTCAAATAATTGATCAAGATATTTGAATTAGCATTTGAGAAAGATATTCTTCTTCTTTTCGTGTTAAATAATTAATTTTACCATCTTCCATAATTGTCAAATTCCTTTTACTCTCTCGGTTACATCGCACTACAAAAGATTACGTTTGGTAATACGCATATTGCAAATATTTGCAATGTAGGCAAGGCCGGCCAATTTTTTCCTCGCGTGCAAAATGATTGGTAAATGCTTACATGACCTTTACTGAATGTGGGCGGTGTAGCTTCCTACGTGTTGTACTGACATTGTAGTTAATGCCATAACGGGCTGAAAATAGACGTAGAACTCCACTGGAAATCAGAGACACGATTGATTGTTAGTTTGTGATTGATTGAGTGATTTTTCTGGGTTTGTTACCTATATAAATTGTCTTGTCTTCAATGAATGAGAGACGAGATATTTTTTTTAAAGATCGTAGAATGTGTGCAACAATGACATCACTCTAGTACCTACACCTACTTTCTTTTCACGGTGACTCAGCTTGAAGATGCGAAGTGAATCTGCTACCTCTCACTTTTGGGGAGGTATTCTCCATGGTCTATCAAAATTGTGTGTTGTTTGTATTTGTATTCTCTTTCTCATACTAACAGCTTAAACGACTGTACTAATTTTAAACATTTGTAAATCCTAGTAGCTTAAATAGGTGCTATTATTATTGAGTCTGGAAAACAGAACCTTAAGAACTCCGTCCGACCAGTCAAGACACTCGAATTCTAGGATAGGACGATTTTATTGAACTATAGAGAATTACGAGTTAATCCTTTTTTTTCTTTGTTCCAGACCGCGAAGAGCTAGGCTGCGACCCACTCTCCTCCCCCCCACCAGGGTCGCCGCCCCCTCCCGCCGATACCACCATAGAGATGCAGGCCACCGAGTTCCCACTGCCACCCTTCTACAGTCTCAAGTCGGCCACGGGACAGCCCACGGACGGACTGTGGTGTCTGCTGCAGGATGTCACCAATCTACTGCAGGTAATGACAACTTTATGGGTTTTGATCACGACTGAACGAAAGAAGTTTTAAGTGTAAAAAGTTTTTAATTTACGTAAAAGAAGTTTAGTCTCTTTAAGTTGCGTTTGGCTCGCATGTCCTTGTAATTTTATCATTTTTAACTTTGTTTGTCAATTGATTGGATCATGCAATGTAGGATAGTAAGGTAAGGACTATCACGCGCCGCCGCCAATACTTACTTTGTGGTACTATCACAAAATTATGTCATGATCTGTAATTGTAAAAAAATATTTTTGTATAAGTTACACAATTTTCTCCTTTTTTATCAATTTTGTATGGTTCTCATAGAAAACCGGTTCAGTTTCAGAGAACAAAAAAACCTCTGTCTTTATTTTTAATCCTGCAGATTTTCCAATAAGATGCAAATAATTAAGTCATCTCACTAACCATTCAACTATTTCCTTTCCAGATAAAATCCAAAGAGAGCCTACTGAAGCAAATTCACTGTGGCTCAGGATCC
Source organism: Tuta absoluta (assembly GCA_027580185.1). Taxonomy (NCBI): domain Eukaryota; kingdom Metazoa; phylum Arthropoda; class Insecta; order Lepidoptera; family Gelechiidae; genus Tuta; species Tuta absoluta. The sequence continues at coordinate 8,164,494 of JAQAHW010000004.1, forward strand.
CCTAAGGAGCTGCTCCGCGAGATGCGAACCCAGGAATTCCTCGAGCGAGCCCAGTGTCACCAACTACTATGCGCCGGAGAGAAGGTCAACGTCCGCGCGTCCAAGGTCGCCCTGGTTAGAGTGACAGATAAACTAAGACAACTTTTCAAAATTGAGACGGTTTTGATCAGCTGACATGACGACGATGCCGGGGAGGGACCGTCTAACCGGTAGGAATGGAATAGCGCTATACGGAAGACAAGAGAGCGAAAGAGCAAGCCCAATTAGTGTCAACGCTGAGCTTTGTAACTGCACAAGCGTCTTGTTTTGTCGCACGCTACTACCAAAAGCATTAAGAAATATGGGTTGATCGGGTTTGTTCATCAACTTGAAGACCCGCAAGGAAATAAAACAATAATGGCGAAATATAAAGCCAAAACGGCAAACCCAACTTGTTGTGCTTATTTTGTCGCTAGATGGAGTGAAACGTTTAAGTTAAAGACTTCTGTACGTGATACGGCATACGACTGATGATTAAGTGAATGAAAGACTACCAGGAGGCGTATTTTTGAAGTGGAATTATATTTCGCCTGCGCTAGTCTGTAACGTGTGGTCTAACCGCTACTCGTGTCAAACGTTCTAGTTCAAGGATCTATTCACACATGTACTTGTTATGTATAGATTCCAGTAATAGAACGTAAGATAAGTACGAATGGTTAGCCTGTCGCAGACTTGCGAATGTGACATCGTATATTCTGATTCAAAAATACGCTTCCTAACTATAATTTCATATATCGACGACGGCTCAACGAGATCTTAAATCGACTGATTATCTAAACAAAAATATCTCAATTAAGAACAAAATATTCGTTTTATGAGACTGTTTAATTTAAGGCAGCCAGATCGAGTTGTTTTCGAATCTAGAGCATTCGATGCGTACCTACTCATGAACAACTTTTGTGTAAATATGTAAATATAATCGCTTATAAATAATGCTTTAAGTGTACGATATTATCATGGGTGCTATTTAACATTGGTGTATGGTGTTTACTGTGTAAGAACTGGATTCTTTAGGATAATGATGTAGTTACCATAGATTAAGTATGTATAAAGCATAATCTTGAAATAGACGTAAGTAACTTCACAGGAATGCCAGTAGGGTAGGTACCTACGTTGACAGGGTCGGTTGGGCCTTATGTGATGACAAAAGTAGGTAGATTCAAATGAATGAGATTGATCCTAAGCAGGTTATTCGTGTACCTATACAGCCGAGTCTCCAGGGCCTGTTTTTTTTTAATAAAACAAAAACATCGATATACATTGCGGCGCGGCCAAAGACATTTCTGATTTATTCCGCGACCAATGGAAAATGTTTTTGGGTTTTGTTTGAGATAAACGTGCGCAAGAGACACGCAGTACGAAAAGACTCGAAACTCAAAATGGATGCTTGATAGCTGATTTATAATACGGCCCTGAAATTGTTTGAGACTACTTTTTCCTCATTGTAGAAGGCAAGGCGTAGATAAGCAATTCAACACTTAATTATACCTGCTACCCAGTGGCATCAAATTAATGCACATTAACATCGTTTTTTTTTCAATGTCTTTAATTTTGAGATTATGCAAGTAATTTCTCGTCTATATTTTAGTTCATTGTTATGTTTGTAATACTGGCCGAAATATTGATTATTATTGTACAATTATTTTACTTACCAACTATTAAATCAAGTTATGTTTTTTGTTTATACGATCATTTAAGATATTAGGAAATTATTATTGAATCATAGTGAATATGCATATCGCAAAATTTTATTAACAATTGTAAATAAGATAGTAAACAAATAATTTTTTAACTTATTTTGAAGTGATATTCTGGGTAATGTCTAGCGAATGTTAGCATTCACTAGCAATTATTTAGACGAAGTATTTTTGAACATTGTATGAACGATAGCAGTTTTTATACTCTATAAATTACGGATAAGCTTCCGCCCTTTTTACCGAACGAACAAGTACATGATTAATCTGTGATGAAAATAATTATTAGGAGGATTATCTTGAGCACGGGAAAGGGAGTGAAATTAAATGAATTTTGGAGTAAATGTAACTGACGATTTATACAGATTTAGAAACAAAGTCTAGTAAACATAATTGTTATTAGCAGTACCTACCTACAATATAAGTATTATTATAATTATTGACACATATTTCTTGTTGATAACATGGAAAATAAAAAATGTGAACAATCTAAACTATTACTTTTATTAACGGATCCTGATGCATTAACTTACCTACGCCCTAAGCTGATTGAACCACATTCAAAGGCATGCTGTTTAAACTAAATTAAACAAAATATCTAGGACTCATCGGATTCGAGTGTCACGCATTATTATCATCTCATAAAAATAATAAACGGAGAACGCTTAACGGGCCTACTTCCATGAAGTGAGGTGAAAACGAGCTACGAGAATGCATTTTATACATATTCTAAGGAACATCACTGTCAACAAAATTTTGTTTTTTATTCTTCAAGATATGAGGAATAAGCCAGGGCAGCGCAAAATCTCATTTTATATTTAATAACGGAGAAATTAAAATTTGAAGTTACCTCTATTTTTCAGTGATGAAGCGTGGCGTAAGAGATTTCTTCCGCCAGTGCTAATCGAACTGTATTGATCTTAGTATGATTATTAGTGGCAATTTCACGTTGAACCCGCCCGGGCGGCTATTTTTTGACAAAACAACTTAGTTATTAAGAAATTTAGCAAAACACTTACTGTTTCCGGCTGCTTTCCTTGGGAGTAAAAGGTTTTTGGTTTGATGTGTTTCCTCTGCTGTCAAAACTGACGTGGAATTGATCATAGATAAACGGAATATGATGCAGACGCGACACACTGTACATTTGTTCGATATTTTGACCGTGAAAAATTATTGTAGCTAGAATTTTGCCGTAAAATATATCAACTATCTACAACAACGGCATTCTATCCGCTATGGATAATTTTGCCAATGTCAATACTACGTTGATTGGTACATCGAACGAAACGCAAAATATGAACCGATTAGACGTAGGTATTAAAAATATTTTTACGATCAAATAATAGGATGACGTGGTTGTAAGTGCAGATTAGTATGAAGTAGTAATATAGGTTCGATTTATATGCAACACTAGACGGCGACACGGCGGCACAAAAGCAGTTTTTTAACCGCGGCGGAAATTTTTAAATGTATATATGGAGCGCTGCGCATACGGTCACCACCAACCACAGTTTTAGAACAAATTATAAGAAAGCAAGTATTAGTACATTGTTGTCGAGGTATGGAAAATAAGACTGCTGGACGAGTATCCACAACACAACGAAACAAATAAAAATTTACAATTTTCCCACCAATTGTAATTTTTTAAAATAAATTAGCCTGTAAGGCACAGTATTACGTAATATTCTGCCATACTAAATGTTTAGTTCATTCTTTTCTTTTTTAATTCTGGACAGGCAAGGGTCTTCACATCATACAGCCTCGTCTTTAGTTACCTGTTTCATACAAAATTACGTTCCGTTTCTATGAGAGTCATCGAGATAATTTTGAAATCAAATTATGTGGGTTTAGCGTATAACGAATTTATCTTAATGGACACCAGCAAAGGATTTCCATACAACTTTGCTGGCGTGATCTGAGACGTGACAAACAATGTGAAACTTCGCGGTTTCTTTTTTTGAAAGAAATGAACTCATTTCCTAGCATGTTTGAGAAAAATTATTATGTACATGTACTTACGTACATACACATATCACGCCCATATCTCTTGAAACTTGCGTACCTAGTATACAAAAGTATTATTTATGTAGTAAAAGATTTTTGTCAGATTTCAGTTCAAGAGTGGGATCAATTGATTCGGAAGGTTTTTAGTGTTATGGGATAGAAAGGTTCTAGAGTGGCACTGGGTCAAGAAGTTCATGCTAGGGTAACACTGGGTTGAAAGGTTCTAGACTTATACCTAGCTGGAAAGTCCTAGAGTGTCACCGAACAAAATGCCAATACTAATGTTAAAATTAATTTCCAGGTAGGTACTTATCATTTCGGGAAGATCGAGGGTATCATTATATTAAAGGTTGTGGTCACCCTGGTTCATTGGTAACACCGAAATATACCAAACATTGTATAGGGCTATAAATCCCTTTTCTAAAAATACCAATTTCAAGACCAAAAATTACAGGATTATCCAGATAGGAATGGATTAAAAACCTTAGTCAAAAAAACAATTAGAAGCACCTTCGATTTTAAAATTTTCTTAGTTACTTTAATAGATATCACCAAAATGTATGATTATTTTTAACTATGAAGCAATTCAACTGGTGTCGGTGATTAAAGTATATTGTTCAAAAACTAATGAACGGTGCGAGAATGCGACCGCTATATATTATCATATCATAATATCATACTCGAATATATAATGGCCGTCGCTAATTGGTTTTTGCTATTTATATTTTGAACTTACATCTATGTATACTGATTTATGCAATAAACGTTTAAAATTTAAATTGAAATTTAACAGTATTAGTTGCGCTTAAGGTGCACGCAGTGACGAAAGTTCGCAAAAAATGTACAATACTAGGATGGACAAAAACGAAACAAAAATATGTTCGCGCAAAGTGCGTAACATGATACTGGCCACTTGCATTTTTAAACCTGAACTAATAAGTTGGCTTTATTTAGTTTAATGACTTTGCTTCTTCTATAATAACGTTAAACTAAAAAGTTGTAAATATTATATGATTTGAGATGTTATGAAGATAAGTGTTTTGTGAACTGATTAAGCCCTTATTTTTAGATGAATTCTTTTCATGTACTGAAAGTGGAAGAATAACAAACAAACAGACAGTGCAGTTTATAGAGTTCATAATTAATATGGATACTATGCGTTCAGCTAAGTCTTGAATGGTTCAGCTTATTCCAAAATATGGTCCTTATGATATAATGTAGGTTAATATTCCTTCCAAGTTATAATATCAACTTTGTGAGTAGTCCACCGAGAATCGAACCCGGAACCTTAGCGCCGCAGGCAGTCGCACTACCATTAGTCGTCAAGTATTGTATCAGTACCAGTTAGACTAACATTATATGAAATGGTGACACCTCTATAATATACTCTTTGACATGACTTCCGAATTTCATTTGAATTTCGTTCCTTCCGGCGAAGTAGGACTCTTAATAAAAAGGATCGGAAGTCGGAACGTCGGAACTCACTTTAGTATTTTTCAGTTGCGGAATTGCAGTTTGTTTTGTATGAGCGAGCCCGCGCCTCTTGACATTATTATCCGTCCGAATTTACAAGAAGGTGCATCGTGTCTTAATCTTAACTGTAGCTGTAAGCGCCAACGCTGCGTCGAGCGGACTGCACGCGCAAGCCGGCCGCGCGCGGGTAAGATTTGGCAAAATACTAGAGCAGTGCTACGTGACGCGGGTTGCCCAGCCCGCGCGTGGCTGTCTGACGCTAAATCAAGATGCAAACCGACGAACAACACGTTGCCACATTACAGCTGCGCCTTCCTATGCGGGCGGGTTACAATGGCGGCGCTGTCAACAGGCGCGGGGCACCGAGCCGGCCGCACGGGGAGCCCGCTCGACGCAGCGTTGGCGCTAATAAATACGGCAAGGTGTCGTCATCGTGTTCGGAAGGGTATACTTACCGAGCGCATACTTACGCAGCGCGGGCTGGGTACCCCGCATCACACAGCGTTGGCGCTGAGAATCTTTTTTGATGCTATTTGCTATTATACTTTTAACTAATCATCCTAATGGATTTTTTTTGGGCTCCTAGTAAGTGATCCAACGTTGGTTAGACCAAGAGATGATTGCTTTACAAAACACGAAAACTGCCACAGGCATCAACTGAGATAGAACCATCAACCAAAATCACAAATATCCGTATATTCACTGTTGTCTACCTAGATTGTATATTTTGTACCACACGGTCGTAAAAAACGAACATACAATGTAGGGGCCCACAACGGGGCAATATTACTTATGAAAGTGAACAACTTTCTCCACGGTAGGTATTTACAAAGGTTGAATCAGTTGGCTGGCTGGTACATACATTTTGTATGTCAGTATTCAGTATTCATTTATTGCTTTCACGGGGTTTTACAAAGGTCTTAGATATAAACATAGTTCCATGCGTGAACCCTGGTAGGGCGCTACCATTTTTTATACTTAGGTATAATATTACAATATAAATTTAAAATTATTTTTCCTCTTGCTAAATTTATTCATGACTTTAATATACTTTATCCTTATCTAAAACTTATATGCCCTTATCTATAACAATATTAATGTCTCTACCTATTAAAAAAATTATTTTGTACCAATTTTTACATGGCAATAATATTTCTTGTTTTTATATTTATCTGTACATAACTATAAATAATAAACTAATATTACTTAAGTACATAAATCATTTATCATTAATATACTCTTGGAGGGTATAAAAGCATTTTTGAATTAAATAATTCTTAAGCCTACAATTAAATGTTGTATCCTTTTCTTCAGACTTTATCACAATCGGAATATTGTTATAAATTTTAATTCCCATGGCATAGGGTCCTGAACAATATATTTTCATCCTAGAAAAAGGTACACCATTTCGTTTCTCGGTCGTAATCGGAAGTTTGGAGGATCTTTATCGTTTGGAAATATATTTTTATATTTTCTTACAAATTTAGCTGTTTCGAATATGTACATTGATGTTAAGGCATATATTCTTATGGTTAAGGTAAGTATGTTTTGTTGCCGGAAGTGCGGCCTACAACTTTCGTCCTGATTTATGTTTACGAGAATCCGGATACATCTTTTTTGAAGTTTAAAAAGATCTTCGACGTCTGTGCTATTTCCCCACAAAATAATACCATAACTAAGCCAGGAATTAGCATAAGCATAGTAGGTATGCAGATGTAGCTGTTGTTAGATCCGTCGTCTTTTTTAATTCTGAAAGAGCGTATGTAAAGCGAGATAGATTTGATGTCATTTTTTGAATATGAGGTTTCCAGTTTATGTAACTATCTATTTCAAGGCCAAGGAGGTTGGATGTGTCTACGCAATGCAAAGGTATGTTGTGAAATGAAAAATTTATATTAAGAGTGCGTTTTTGATATGGTCTGAACTGCATAATTTTGGTTTTATTTAATTCTAGGTCTTTCCCTTTCTTTAAAAATAAAGCGACCATTTTCCTTGGGGAAAGTTGTTAAGTTTCATGGGTATGCTCTCCCCGTAAAATATTAGGGAATATATAAAATATAGTTGTGAATGGACTGCACCAGTCCATGATGTATAGGAAATCCATTTGTTTTTAATGACTTCACTGCATGATGGATGATACACGCTATATTTTTTTCGTCTCATGCGCGCCGAAATTTAGTATGAATAAAGTAGTAACTATTTACAGTGAGCGACAGACAAGATAATGCTGTTTTTTTTTAACGTGACGACGCGCTTGTTAGCCCAACAGCGCAGCAAGACGAAATTTAAGAATGCTGGTCTGAGTTTAGGAGATTGTAAAAGGAGAGTGGAAATAAATTAAAGCGATAGGTCTTCCTTTTTAATTTTATTCAATATTAAATTTTATATCATAGGTACTTACAATAATTTCAAGTGCACAGTGTTAAATGCAATGAAATATCCAATTGATTTACACTTACGGAATGGAACTATTCATAACATGTTTGTGAAATGATGTTAGTTACTTGCTGAAGGTCGAGAGTAATCTCTGTTATGGTACATTACAATACATACTGGAATTAAATACTAATTTATTATAAAATACACTTGTTAAGTTATTTCAATAAAATGTTGGCTAGGAAAAGCATTGCAAATTCACAATTATAATTTTGTTAGTCTAGCAATGTATGCCCAAATTCCTACAGTAAAATCTAGCAAATAATTTACAACAATGCTGGACAACCTATCCAACACCATATTGAATATCTCAGCGGTTGGTACTATTTCTAGCCAGCAATACCAGCGATCGCCTCAGAGGCAAAGTACTTGACATCTACATCAGGATCTACATTCAGTTTCTCCAAAACTGGCTTCACTTGGGGCTGGATCACAGCAGTGTCTAAGAATGGAGCCATCTTTTGCAGAGTCTTGGCAACATTAAATCTTACATTTGCTACATTGTCATCAGCCATGGACAGTACTGTAGGCAGCAATACCCTGGTTGTAATATCCTTTCCACAGACTTCAGATAAAACATTTATGCAGAACAAGTATGTCATTCTGTGCAGGTAGTTTTGTTCACGAGACATAGCCAGTACTTTAGGAATGACATTTGTTTCAGCCCATGCAGGTCCATACTGTTCCACAAGTTTTTTTAAGTTAAGTGTTGCTGCTTCTCTGATAGCATACACATGATCAATGAGCCATGACATGCAAAGACCTGTCAGTTTTTCATCAAAGAATTCTTGGCCAAGTTGTCCAGCTAATAGAGGCATATGTTCAATGATGGCAAGTCGCACACGCCATTTGGTGTCCTCAGCTAACTCAACAATAGCTGGTAGGAGAGATTGTACTAATTGTTGGATTCCAATGACTTCATTTACACATTCCAAGTTAGAAATAATGTTTAGACGCACTTCTGGGCATTCATCTTTCAACTGTGTCAGGAACAAAGGCAGCAGGTGTTCAATTGTGTTTTGGCGGCCTACAATAGGACTGAGACCCATGATAACAGAAGCTAGAGCAGATTTTACATGTTGGTTGGGGTCACATACAAGGTCCTTAATCTGGGGCAGAATCATGGTCATAATAATCTGTTCTTGGTGTGCTTTGTCGAGATTCATACAGAAGTCCTTCACCTTGCCAGCTGCAGCAGCGCGAACTTCGGCTTCTGTGTCTTTCAGAAGGGCCTGGAAGATTTGTGCAAGGTCTGTACGGGCTAGCTCAGGACCTACTGCCTGTTGAAGCTCAACAAACTTGTCAGCAACCATGTAGCGTACGCGCCAGGAGGTGTCGCCAGCGCGAGCACGAACTGTCGGCATCACTAGCTGCTCCATGTCTTCAGGCGGCAGCAGAGCAGCTACGGCAGCACAAGCTTCGGCCGCGAGCAGGCGCACGGAGTCCTGTTCGTCCTGAGCAAGGTTCACGAACATTGGGATGAGATCACTTTTCACGTATTCCACTTCAACAACACGGGCGAACTCGCCGAGTTTGTAGGCCGCTGCACGGCGGACCATGGGCGTGTCATCCTGGCATAACGAACGGAAGTGCTGGCGCAGCTCTGCCTTGACGGGCGCAGACACGCGGGGGTAGCATACACTGAAGAGGCCGCAAGCTGAGGCGCGGGATGTGAACCAGTCGCCGCCAGCGAGACGTTGAACGAGCGGCACGAAATGAAGCTCCAGGTGACTCGGGGAGTGGTGGGCAGCCACGGCACGCAGAGAAGCCACCGCTTTATCACGCACTACCGTCTCCTCGACGGTCGCCAAAGATTCTAGCGGGGGTAACAGGCAGTGGGCAAATTCACCACCACCGACAAGATTGATGAAATTACCGAGTTGCTCGGCGAGTGCAAGCAACACTTCATCCTCGTCGTAGATTGTCTCCGTGAGGAAAGGTATGAGCTCCGAGCGGGTCCTTTCCACCCCAAGGGCAAGGGCGATCGTGGAAAGTTTCTTGATGGAGTTGAGACGCAGTTGGACGTCCTCATTCTTCAATTCATCGATCAACACCGCGATGGGGTACAGTGATTCATCCGTCCCTGAGTCGCTGGCTGCCATTTTTGCTTTTCACTTGATGCTAGCTTTATAAATTACAGATTTCGACAAGATTATCGGCACCACACCAAAGATTTCCGATGGTATTTAGTAAAAACGTACAGAAATAAACGAATCACTAAACCTGCAGCAAAATGGCGGCGAAGGTTTTTATTTTTAAAATTTTAATATGAGTTTTGGATCGGAACCTAGCTTTTTTTGACCAATTCGATTCTAATGTGAATCGATATTAAGTATTTGACTTTGAGGGCTCTATTTTGTGTGTATAGAATACAAATACGTATTAAGTTAACGTGAAGTCAGAATCTTAAATTAAGCTGTGGACTGTTCATCATCTAAATAGGCACAAAGTTATGGATAGAAAATTATTTAGGATTTTGAAACTTAGTCGAATCGATCAATTAAAATAAAAGTCAATCAAGCGTATACATCACTAGCCAATATCTCTATAGTTTATGACCTAGTTCTCGTTCAGAAATTATCTTATTCATCTGTGTTCAGAAATTTATTTGAGATCATGCAAAAAAATGGTCACGGATAATTTATAAAATGCTGAATTCTATATTACTTTTTCTATTAAATGGTTCGCCGCCTCCTTTATGTGTATCAAATGTTTCACATTGCATATCGAATAACTTTTTGGAGTAGATAGATTTTCCTATAAGATTCAGTTCAGTTATAAGATGTATAATTCCTGAACGTTTTGTGTTTATAGCGGTGCAAGTTGGGCGAGGCTTTGATGATTGTTTTCCGATTCAAATTAGAAACATTAAAGATTCCCCATCCCAATGAAAATTTAACAAGGTAAGCGATGTGTATGTCTGCTTTTTACTACACATTTTCATCCATAACAGTACTGCTGGACTATGTCGGGGGTATTGCCGTAATCACAACGCTTGGCAGGCGGATTGGTGAGTGCAGTGCAGGATGTTGCATTCTGCGGGAACAGTGCTGTCTATTCCCTAGATAATTATCCTTTAGTTGCTTTTTACAACACCTATGGGTAAAATTAAGGTGATGCTGACTTATAAGCCGATACCACACGGCATTTTACTATGGCTCTTTTAAAATGCTTTTCATTGAACGTTTCTTTGTTATGACAGAAAATGCGGAATTCCTTGCTTCTGCTCGCGGTAACGAGCTGCGTATACACGCAAGTGCCGGACCAATACAACCTGAACCACGCCCAGCAGCCATACACAACGGATATCAACCAGAATGGAACTTTATACAGGCCTAATCCGCAAGTACCTTTCGGTAGTTTTCCTGTAGGAGGGAGCGATTATAATGTGCCTCAAAGCCCATTCTACTCTCAGGACTCCTATGGCGAGAATTACAACCCTGACAATTATGGAGACCGCGATAACGAGCTAGATCCACAAACTTCCTCAAATTACTATGCTAATTTAGACTATGAAGAGAGATATCAATGTCCACCAAATTGGATTCGTTACCGAGAATCATGTTATCGATTCACTAAGTCACCTAACCGTCCAAGAAATGAAGCACGAAAAATATGCCAGGCTTATGAAGCAGATTTGGTAGTAGTCAACGGCCCTGATGAACATGGTTTTGTTATAAATAGTCTCATGAGAATAGACCCTCAAAAAGGCTCGTGGTATATTGGAGCTCATCAACAGACTCCAGGATACTGGGTAAATGACGCTGATGGGTCACAGTTGTCAGGCATAGAAAATGCATTCTTTGAAGATCGTTCTTTGACTTATACAAGTTACAATCTTTTGCCTCGTGATTATTTAGTGTATAAATTTTCACAAGATGAAGGTAGATGGGGACTTGCTGCAGTGGAAGGCACCCAATACTATCACTTCATATGTGAAGGAAACACCCAGAGGTTACGTTACCTTATTGAGGAGGAACGCTCATTTACTTATGGTCTAGATACTTTTGATCCAGAGAGAATTCCAAGAGGTCCATACTTTATCAAAGAACCTGTAGACACTATTTATGATCCATTACGCAACCAACATGTGCAGCTCACTTGTGTAGCAGGAGGATACCCAGCACCGGAATACAAATGGTACAGAGAAGAGTACCAAGTAGGTAGTCCAGTGTACATAGAAATTGATCCATTAGCAGATGCTAGATTTATTCTGAGTGGAGGAACTCTAATGATATACAACCCGGATGCAGACAAAGATAATGCAAAGTATCATTGCACAGCTTCTAATAAGTTTGGAACAATCCGATCAGAGTCTGTAAGATTATCTTTTGGTTTCATCAGAGAATTCAATCAAAAAAGGCCAATTGAAAGTGGAAATCAATATTGGGGTAAAGTAATGTACTGCGATCCTCCATCTTACTACCCCTCTGTGAACTTCTTGTGGGCTAGGAATTATTTCCCAAATCTTGTAGAAGAAGACAGAAGAGTATTTGTTTCTTATGATGGTGGTCTCTACTTCTCAGCTTTAGAATCTATTGATAGAGGAAACTACAGTTGCAATGTCATGAGTAAAGTGTCTGATGCAGGGAGAAATGGACCTTTCTTTCCTCTTTATGTTTATTCTCATTCAGACTACCAACAGTTGAAATTCCCCAATAATTTCCCTAAATTGTTTCCTGAAGCACCAATAGTTGGCCAGGAGGTGCGATTGGAATGTGTGTCATTTGGGTATCCAGTACCATCTTACAACTGGACTAGAAAGCATGGTCCTATGCCTAGGAAAGCCCATTTAAGCAAATTTGACAGAGTACTAACCATACCCAATGTTGGAGTAGAAGATGAAGGAGAGTACATCTGTGATGTCAAAAACGACAGAGCCCATATCACGAACAGTGTTTTTTTGAAAGTCCAAGCAGAGCCTAATTTCACTATTCCTTTGCCAAACAAACATGTGGACAATAAAGGGGAACTTCACTGGAACTGCGAAGCATTCGGCATTCCCGACGTCAACTATACTTGGTGGAAAAATGGAAATAAGCTCACAATGGAGACACTAGATCTAGAGGATAGAGATCGTTATGTTATAAGAGACAATGTTTTAATCATAAAATATTTAGATCCATCTAGAGATCCAGGCATGTATCAATGTGAAGCCAAAAATCAACTCAGAGCTAGATACTCGACAGGGCAGTTACGAGTTCTGTCACTTAAACCTTCGTTCAAGAAACGGCCTCTCGAGTCTGAAACGTACGGATCTGAAGGTGGAAACGTTACATTGAGATGTAACCCTGAGGCAGCTCCCAAGCCTACATTCACTTGGAAAAAGGATAATATCGTAATTGGTGCAGGTGGGAAAAGGTTTATCACAGAACATGGCAATCTCATAATACGGCAGCTCTCTAGGGATGACGAAGGACTGTATACTTGCGTGGCTAAAAATCAATATGGTTCAGATGAAAGTCGCGGACGCTTAATTGTTTTAAGAGCACCCCGATTTTTAGAACGGTTACCTCCAAGGATCACCACACAAGTTGGCGATGTCATATTCTTGCATTGCAATGCAGAAATCGATCCCTTACTGGACACTGCGTATCTCTGGAGCCACAATGGAATACGCATTAAAGATGCATCCGATTACTTCGCCGATAAACGCATAAAGATCGACGGCGGTGAACTCACCATCTTCAACGTCAGTCTTTCGGATGTCGGTGACTATGAATGCATTGTAAAGTCAGCCATTGGTCGAATTTCCTCACATACGCAGTTAAGAATAGAAGGGCCTCCTGGACCACCTGGAGGTTTGCAGATATTGAATATTCAGCGTTCATCTGTGACGTTAGAATGGACTGATAGCAATCCTAATGGCCGCCAGATAACCAACTACGTAGTCACTGGTCGTACGCAGTGGAATACCACTTGGACGGTCATCAGCGATAGCGTGATCAACGTCATAGAGGTAGACCGATACAACGGACGCAAACGAGTCATCTTGAACGCTAGCTTACAACCGTGGTCCGTGTATGAGTTTAGGATTCAAGCGGTGAACAGTCTGGGAGTGGGAAAACCTTCGGCACCGAGTCCCCAGTTTTCAACTCCTGCGGATAAACCTCACCAAGCACCCACGAACCTTGGCGGAGGCGGCGGCAAGATCGGCGATCTCACCATAACTTGGAGTCCTATGCCACAATCGATTCAAAACGGCCCGAACATTCACTACAAGATATTCTGGCGTCGCAAAGGAGCAGAGGTGGAATACCAGTCTTTGCTCCTTAAAGAATATGGCAACATCGGTATGCATGTAGTGCACGTTTCGCTTGAATACTTCTACACTGCGTACGAAGCGAAAATTCAAGCGTTTAACGACTTAGGCGCAGGTCCGGAAAGCGAAGTGGTCACGATATATTCTGCCGAGGACATGCCTCAAGTCGCGCCGCAATTGGTGGTTGCCCGTGGTTTTAACTCGACGTCTTTGAACGTGACGTGGCAACCTATTGACCAATCGCGCGAGAGACTGCGTGGCAAGCTCATCGGACACCGTCTGAAGTATTGGAAGCAAGTGAACAAGGAAGAGGAATGCATCTATTTCTTGTCGAGAACTACGCGCAACTGGGCTCTGATCGTCGGTTTGCAGCCGGACACTTACTACTTTGTGAAGGTAATTTCCATAAACCGAAGCTAGAATTTATAATAATATGCTTTCTCATGTCGATAATAGCTAATTACATCATGGTGTTTCCAGGTGATGGCATTCAACTCGGCCGGTGAGGGTCCAGAGAGCGAGCGCTTCTTGGAGCGAACGTTCCGAAAAGCGCCGCAGAAGCCCCCGGCCTCCGTCAACGTATGGGCCGTCAACCCCAGCACAGTGCGCGTCGTGTGGCGATACGTGCAACCCACGGAAGAGGAGGAACCATTGTTGGGTTACAAGGTGTGTACATCGACCACATTTCATCTTGCAAGGATATTCTTGAGATCTATTGGTTCTTGGAGGTTCCTTAAGGCGCCGCAGGTCTACTTATCAACGTGTGGGCCGTCAACCGCAGCATCGTGTGCGTCATGAGGCAAATAGCGATATGTGCAGCCTACGGAGGAGGAAGAACCACTGTAGGCTACAAGGACAGTCAAGCTGAAGTCTGCCGCCAATGTCTTATGTGCGCGGCATTAGAACGGTCCAAAGTCCAAACTGTCCAACCCAGTTTTTTTTATTGTACTAAACAAACTTACAGACATTCTCTGTTAATTTGCAACTGTTTTAAAATTGAATGGAACATATTTTTAGGTGCGAGTATGGGAGATAGATCAAGACATGAGCACCGCGAACGACACGCTGGTCCATGTCAACCAGAAACTAGAAGCTTACGTCACAAACCTGACTCCAGGCAAGTCATACAACCTCAGGGTCCTGGCTTACTCCAACGGAGGAGACGGAAGAATGTCCTCACCTCCTATCACCTTCCAAATGGGTGACTACCACAGCGATGCTTATGGCTATTACGTCAAAAGTTCGGGTAATATCGAAACAACAAATACAAGTCTTATCTTTATGATAACTGTTATATTTCTCCAAAAATATATCTTCTCGTGATGTCTCAATGTCCCAGATTTTTAGATATATAAACAGTTATTTCTAAGAAAAAGTAGTTGTGACTAATATTTTTATAAGATTATGAATCTGTGCTTTTTACTAACTCTACATTCCTTTACGTGATTAGGTTATGTTGTGATATTATATCCGGCCATTTTATATTTTTATTTATTTTAAACTGCATTTTAGTGCTCCAATAGGGCGCTATAGTAAAAGTTGCTGGATAACAATGGGCCGATAAGAGCGTGGGCATCGCCCAGGTTCATGGTTAGGGTGGTCGAAAGGAACATGATTTTCGGCGACCAAGGTCGCTGAGAAGGCATTGAAGCCATGTTACATACAACGGTTAGTAAGCTGACACCAGGGTTCATCGGGTCGGACTCGACTTGGTGTCCCACACGAGAAAAAGAACTTCGGCTAACCTTATCTGTTCCGATGAACGAACATGCTCAATATGTAACAAAATAATTATCTATATTTATTTATGAAGATATTTCCCTTTATAGCACAAAAATGCAGCTGAAGTTTTATTTTTACAATGCATTTAAATCCAATTGATTTGTATATTTATAATTAAGCTTACCTTTATCTATTTTTATCACAATTATGTATCTAGGAAACTATTTTATTATTTGACTTATAGATATTAAGTCTCGTTCACTTGTACAATGTCATGTTTTATTGACAATAATGTTTACTGTAAGATTGATTTAGAATTGTCTACGAACTCTACTTGTTAGTCCATATCATTTAAGAATCTCTTAGCGTAAGAAAATCTATGCAGCTTGTTTATATGTATAACAATCCGAGCCATTTACAAGTGTACATTTAATACGCTAAAATGGGGTGAGGTAAGTCGAGCAACAAATTTTGTTTAAATAATATGCAGTGCAAAAATGTCCTACAGTCAATTGACGACTTCCATACAGAAAACAAGTTCTGATTTTCGTATGTATGACGGTCGCCGATTGTTGTCGCGCTTTCTCGCTGTGTATTTTTAATCAATATTTGCCTAATTTAAACGAATTGAGTACCTAGCTATTTATTTTTTATTCTTTTAAGTTGCAAAATCATCACATAACTTTGCCTTGCCGAGGACTAGCGTTGGTACTTCTACGTACTTTGAATCATGTCGGCGATAACTTTTTATGCTAAAGTGAATTCACTACCTTCTACGTCAAACATTTGAATTGAAAGTGACGTTTATTATATTAAGATCGCTAAATACATGCCCTTATTTTAATACCTATCTTAAGAAATGAAATTTTTACTCATAGTTTTCTATTTTTTCCACCTATTTTAAGTTATATTTTTACAAGCACTCTCTACGATTAACACTGAATTATACATTTTATATTGTTATTCAGTGGGTGTTTTATATTAGTACAAAGGGGTGTTCAAAAACCATGTAAACCAGTAATTAATATAATAGAAATGAGAAGATGCCTTATAAACTGTTAGAAAGACTGTGTTAATGAATAATGATGTTTTAATAAATCGACCCACTATTTATAATTGTTTATTTATCTCATATCTTTCCTGATAAGCGCCTCGCTATCCGATCATAGATATTTTTTTTGAAATAATCTAATAGTTAACCCATTCAGATTCCCGAATAGGTGAAATGCAAAATGTCACTTTGAAAAAAGCTACAGTACGGCCACGTACGGCCATTCTAATAAGCCATGCCATATTTGACAGCAGAGGGTCCATCATAGACATTAATACCGATTCGGGTCCATTTACCTTTGACTTCAACATTTCTACTAGTATGAGACTGACAGCTGTCAAATATGGCTTTACGCACAAAGCAACTATTGGCGGCGGCGGCGCGCCGAATACAGAGAGCTCACTCTAACGAAACGTCACAAAACTCTCGCACACATGCACACGCCGCCGTTTACAAGTAAATCCAAACCAATCCTAACACACTCGTACCTAGTCGAGTGTCAACCGCGTTAGGTGCGGAGGGCGGACACGGTGCGAGAAAAATGGCTTTACGCAAATATAAATAGGTTTATTTGTATACGATGTGATTTTGTACAATGTTCCAATAATTTAGTACTAACTTAAATAAAAACTTGCTTTCATTAAAGAACTAACAAGATTTATAACTCTAATCACTAATCAGTACATTTATTATTAATGTGATTTTAGTTTCTACTAAAATAAAACCTAAAAACAACTTTTAATTTTTCATGTACATACATACATATTTGCGGGCTAGGCAGAGCGTAAACGGCTGCAGAAACGGACATTTACGCCACGTCTGACATATAATTAAGGTGTAAAAAAATTAGCTGAGAATATTTTAAGGGGTGAACCAGTACGTGAAACTGAACAACTTTCCCCAAGGAACATAGGTCGAAATATGAAAAAATAATTTCACGCTCCCATACTTAGTGTGTCCGGTCGGGATAATTTGTATGGGAGGGCCAATTTTTTTTTTCATTTTTCGACCTATGTTCCTTGGGGAAAGTTGTTCAGTTTCACGTACTGGTTCACCCCTTAAAATATTCTTAGCTAATTTTTTTACACCATGTATTTGAGGGTCATTCAGAAAATTGTGTATCACCATAGTGACAGGTTGTCAGCCCATCGCCTAAAATTGACACTCTCAAGTCCCTTAGTCGCCTCTTACGACTCCCACCCCACGGGAAAGAAATGGGGTTCCAATTTTTTAAAATTTCATAGAAAAGAAGGTTAATTTCTCGATTTGGCATGTCTGTGTGTCACGTTTGTGTCACGCAGTCCGCCACCGCTGGCCAGGATCGTCACCATGTCAACCTATTCGTCATTCCCAAAGGTCAGTGTAAGTAATGTGAATACAGGGAGTAACAGAAAGAGTATATCAAGCCGAAAGGAGGTCAAAGTAGGTACTCATGAAATTGAACAATTTTCCCATGGATCATGGGTCGAATTATATAAAAAATTGGACCTCCCATACAAAATCGCCAACCAGCTGGTTGATTTACTATGGGAGGCCCAATTTTTTTCATATTTAGAACCATGTTCCATGGGGAAAGTTCTTCAGTTTCATGAGTCCTTCATGAGCCCCTTTCGGCTTGATATACTCTTTCTGATACTCCCCCACTGCGGACCCACCATACCCCTGGCAATACCCCTGGGGGTAGGGGTTGTATGTTTAGGTACCTACTACATTTTAAAAAATCGTAAAGAAAACTGTGGCAGCCCTTGCCGAAAGCGGAAATAATCGAAAAAAGGCCCAAGTGATCCTTCTTTTACCACTGATCTCTACTATATAGAGGTCAGTGTTCTTTACATTCTCTATTTTGTGCTTTACGTGTCATGTGATGGTAACGATGTGCTATAGGAGCAAAATTTTCAGTTGCAAAATGGATTAATAGAAAAATGTCTTGCGAGCAAAATGTCAAAATGCTAGCAAGTAGCGAAATGCCCATTAACAAAATGAAATAGTATCAAAATTAAAGGCTTTGTTAGGTAAATAAGAAATAAGGCATATGAAATATTTTTCAGTTTAATTCAAATATATTAATCGTTATTACAATTTCTTATATTTCACCTTACGTTTTAAACACTTGGCATCATCGTTTTCCAGCAGTTCATCAATGGCGTTTTTCCTCTTCAGTAGACTAGAGTCTTCCGTCTCCTGTGGGTCTATGTTCGACGGCTTCAAAGGCAACAGACCGACAGCAAATGGAATATCATTCTCTAAGGTGCAATCTGTGCCAAGACCAGGATTTTCATTCTCTTTGTTTGTATGATTATCAGAAAATGAAATATTTCTGCTTGTCTGATCTGTTAGGTCAATAGCAGAGTTTTGGAAGGGACAACCCGATGTGGCATCCAAATCGTTTCCATGGTTGTCATCAATCGTATTTCCAGGCATTAGTAAATTTCTGACGGCATCTTCGTTCTCTTTGCTGGCCATGTCCACGGTATCCCACTGTAGACCGCCAGGTGTCATCGAACCTGATAACATATCCGTTTCCTTGTTTTTCCCCATTTCATTCTGTATACTGTTACCGTCGTTGAATACTGCATCAACGTTTAGAGTGTCATTAAAATCTTGCACGTTAGAATCAAAGCTAGGTTTATTTGTGTCGATGTTCCGTGTAATATTACTTTCAATGTTCATTAAATCTTTGATTATTTCGTCTCTTTCTTTGGCCCGCTGTGGGTTATCCTCGGTTCGTTTTGATGTCGCTATCAAGCAATCTAATGTGTCTTCCTTAAAATCAGTCGTTTGTGGCAGTTGCAGACCGAAATCGTAGCAATCTTCATTTCGTCTCAGATCTTCGGGATTAAGCGGGTTGTATTGTTGGCCA
Organism: Tuta absoluta; assembly: GCA_027580185.1. Taxonomy (NCBI): domain Eukaryota; kingdom Metazoa; phylum Arthropoda; class Insecta; order Lepidoptera; family Gelechiidae; genus Tuta; species Tuta absoluta. The sequence goes on from JAQAHW010000004.1 coordinate 8,184,035, forward strand.
ATATTCCCGTTCAGATGGGAGCTTTTAGTATCGAGAAGTGAGATGTTGAAATTGGTATCCAATGTGGTGCTCGTCGGGCAAAGCTGCTCCATTACTCTCGCGTCGTTCAGTTGATTATCCTCGTAATATTTCTTCACGTCGTCGCTCATGGATTTCGTGAAAAATTGCATGTCTCCATCTATGCAGGCAAAATCGTTGGCTTGGTCCATGTTATTGCTGTCTTGAAGACGTGTGTCAATGACCACGTAGTTTTGCTGTTCGGCAAACGATTCCAAGTCGTCTGGCAGAATTGAGTTCAAGGAGTTCATAGCGTCTTCATGTCTGAACTGGTTCGTATCTTTGCTGTAATTATTTTCGGGGTACGATTTTGAACCTATCATCATTTCTCCTCTTTCGATAGATTTGGATAAGTCATCTATGCTTTTGATTTCACTGGGATCTGCGACTTTTTCGATGATGTTCGGTTGTTCGATGACTTCGTATTGTATCTCGCTGCTCTGCACCATGTCTAGGAGGACTTGTTCGTTGACATTGATGTAGGATCCGTCTCCAGATTCGAAGAGTATGGGCAAGTCGGTGGGTAAACCTGCGCTTTTGAGGGCGTTCACGTATTGCGACATGGCCGTACTGATTCCTGCGTTAGCCTCTGGGTTCGTAGGGTCCGTGTAGCTTGAGGTGATCGTTTCGTTGGTCATTGAATGTTCCTTGTTGTAGGATATCGTGGGATCGAGTACGTTGGACGAGACCGTCTGATCCATGTACATGAGATCGTTGTCGATGTTCATGTAGTTGTGCGTAGAGGACGATTCGGGGCCGCAGATGCTGTTCACAGCTTGTGATAGAGACATTCTTTCCATGTAGTCCTGTTCAAATTAAATATGTTAAGTCAATACTTTAGAAAAAAAATGCGGATAGCAATGTTATAAAATGGGCAATATGTTTACGTTTAAATTTTAAAAGTCAGAAAGAAAGCGGGCGTAGAATCACCAACAATAAGCCCCTATAATGGGTTTTGTTGGTAAATAACCATCAGCTGAGCAGTAGGTAGAGCTACAGTGTGACCAACCTTCATTGTGCGCGACTGCAGGTGCTTCAGCTGGTGTATGGCCTTACGCGAGTCTTGTTCCCGCCGAAGCAGCGCGCGCTCGGCCGCCCGCCCCAGCGCGCCGCTGTTGTCCCACCCGCTACCACGCTGTAATAAGATACCCTTTGAAGTGGATTCATAGCAAACCAGCGCTAAAGGCCATAATAACAGGTGGCAGACAGAATACCCGGACTGACCAGAGACAGACAAAGTCAGGAGTGGCCAACAGTGGGTCTAGCTAAGTAAAATAATGACCAAACTGGATTCTCGTGAATATCGGCTTATTATTTTGATACATGCTGCTTCTCCTGGTCGATCGACTTCAATTTTGCAGCTAAGTTGACTGATTTCAGAGCCGTGAAAGCAACCAACTGGTTTATAATCAGCTGGCCAGTTAGCACGTTTTAATGTCGCGATATAAAGGTGTCGCCGGCGGCCAACGCGACGGTAAAACTCGACCTAGAGTGCGCTACGAAAAAAGGCTCAAGACGACAAAATAAAATAAAAGTAAAATGTTGAATAGTGACTCTTTGGATGAAAGCGCTGCGTCTACCGGACCTCTTTCGTCGCGCTGACTCTAGGGCCTTGCCCCAGAAAAAATATGCTGTTTTTATTTAAACACGCGTTCAACACATGTTTCACTTTTTGTGTTACTGCCTTAAGCATGTCATATCAGCTGGTTTTAAATAAATACACGATACCCTTATGCTAGGACGACCTCGTCGCGGTTTCATGGTTTCAGAGAAGTCTCCGTTAGTACCGCTGCTGCCGCTGGAGCCGTTTTCTATGTTGAACGGTATACGCACCACCATTTCCTGTGGATTATAAGAAATCTGAAATGTATTTCTGGGTAATCCCGAATGAGTACGGACGGGGGTAAGAGTAGAGAAGATTTTACAATACTAAGGGACTCGAGGGTGTGTATTGCTATTTAAGACGATGGGCTGACAACCTGTCACTATGGCGATACACAATTTTCCGAATGACCCTCAAATTTTGCCAGACGTGGCGTAAATGTCCGTTTTTTTGGCGGCCGTTTACGCTCTGTCGACCCCGCAAGGGATTATAGGCGTGATATGTGTATGTATTTTACTATAAAGTCGTATGTCACTACGGCACAATTTGAATACTTGCTTGTACTAATATGCATCGATATTTTTAATAAGTACCTACTTATCAGTGTGTCTTCATCTAATTATGCAAAATCCTAAGGCATAGATATTTATATCAATAGTACTCCTACGAATTGTCGCTAACGTCGCTACGAGACGAGCATCAAGAGGACGACAATTTGGTGGTAGCTGTCGAAGCTCCTGTAGCTCAGTTGGTAGACCAGTCGGACGGGACTCCACAATTTGGGTTCAAATCCCGGCCGCAGCCAACATATTTTTTATTCTTTATTTGACAAACCTTGCTGGTGCGTGCGAGACTCTCCCCAGGTTGGCTGGTGCTGGTCGCTGGTGCCATCTGTGGCGGCGGTTGCGGTGGCTTCGGATCAGGGTTCATGTTATAATTGTCCTGATACAGTCCAAAAGGAAGTCTGATGTCACACATCAACATTATCATCATCAGTCTAAATTTTAGTGCCAACGCTGTGTCGAGCGGGCAACAAGCGCGTGCTAGATTTGATAAAATGAAAAATGTCGACCCGTACAGTCCTGGCGACCCGCGCGTGCTGCCCGCTCAAGGTAGCGTAGGGACTTAGTCAACTGCTGGACATAGACTACGATCATCTGTAAGCCTCAATAGAATCATCGCTCTACCTGGCCTGAGGAAGAGGCTACACTCCAGACGCATTTGTTACACGTGTCGATAGCGGCCGTATTAAGAGGTATATGTGTGTGTGAATGTAGTAAATTATTATACAGGAAGTAACAAAAAAGGTATATCAACCAAAAGAATTAAGTTTTTCATGGAACATTGGTAGCTACACAAAATAGGGAAAGTTGTTCAGTTTCATGAGTACCTTGACCTCCTTTCGGCTTGTATAATCTTTTGTTACACCAGTCCAGTATACATAAAATACAAAAACAATTATTTACTAACCTGCGAATGAAACTCATTACGTGTAGACGGTGGTCTATTAATTACGACCGGAGGAGGAAAAACCGGCAATTCACCTACAACAAAAACGAAATCAGATGAGCGAGCCAGTGCAAGTGAGGGTGACATGAGTGGAATCTTACAACAACTCAAAAACAGGAATCACGATCTGCGTTGATGTCTTTTGTTAGCAGTTTTGATTTTGTAATTTTGCTCTTTTCAGGCAAAAATTGATTTGTTCAATTAGTGAGTTATATATTAATGGAGTAAGTTAAATTAGTAATTAGTTGTAAGAAGAATATAAATATAAGTTATAATAGGTCTTCCCGGAATATTCGTAACATTTGAAATTTTATGTAAGTACTGAAAATTGAAATGTTAGGTTGTCGTTTTCTTCTCCTAACTTTAAGTATTTACACACGAGTACGTACACCACCTATCTACTGGTTGTTATCATTTAATTTATAAATATTCTGCTTTTTAAAATATTATTATGGTTTAACTTACTGCGGTTGGTGATACCCAATCCTTCCTTTGTAACTTTTGACAGGCCTTTGATTTTTAGAAACTGTGCAGCAGCCACCAGCTCATCCAAGTTTTCTTCTAAACACTGTGTTTTTCCGCAATACATGAACTCTACCAAGCACTTGAGGACGCTAAACCGCATTTTCAATATTATAAGTGGCTCTCCAGTCTGCGTTTGTAGCACATCCTGCAGAAAATGCCGGAATTTATTGTGTAAAACTTACCGCGCAACCTGCATTATTTTTATGTACTTACTTACTTACCTATGTAAAATTATTTTACATATTTCTAAACGTTATTTTAACATTAAAGGTTTCTTTTATTATTTGGTAGACTGAAAATTGGCTACCGTAAGATGAACATAGGCTTCTTTACCTACCGTACATGCCGATGTTTTGAAACTTTACTGATACGGTAACAAATTTTATTATATATATATTATAGCGTAGACATCAAGGTAAGCTAACATACCACATATTTACCTGAAAATAAGCACTGCTTGCTGCTAAAACAGCTTTGTGTACACGCAAAGTGTGCGAGCTGCACATCAGAGTCATGTCAACCAACGATTGCATTTGCAACAGCTTCCCAAATCTAGACATCAAGTGCTCAGAATAATCTTCATAATGGAGGCTATAACGTATTGGAGCCATTATGTATTTTCTGGTTTTCATTCATGTAATGTAAGCGCACGGATCGCACGGTTATACAAGGTGTCTACAACAAACTGATTATAGAAAATTGACAGCTTCGTGGCATTTAGGTTAGAAACAAAAGAAAAACGAAAATAATAATTTGAATGTCTTTCAAAAGTTATTTATCGAACGTGCAACCCAGCCAAATTAAATAGTGTACATTTTTCTAAGATTTTCAAGATAAACTTCACATAAACTTGGTAAACAAAATTTTGCAATTTTACATTTTCAGACAAGATTTCCAGGATTTTTAAGGGATTTTTCCATTCTCTATAGTTCCATGTCCCATTCCACAAAAATATTTTCTTTTTTTGAAAACTTTATCTTTTTTGAGGTTTATACTTCGAAGGCAAAAATATTTAGAATATTCTGCCATGTATAAATGAGGTTATATTTTTAGTTAATAAATCCAGCTACTGGAAATCACAAGGATGCAAAAAAACTAGTAAATAAAAAAAATATTCATGGGTTTCGATATTCAGATAAATAATTAAAATACTTCTTTTATTTTGGAATCATTTAATTCTTTAAAAAATGCAGAAAAAATAGTAAATGTTAGAAAATGAATTTATTACAAATTTGTATTTATCGGTAAAATCATTTGAAAATAATTCAGGAAATAGATGATTAATATGTATCACAGACTAAATTAAGTACGAAAAAGAAATACTGGACAGTGGATACAGAGGCACCTAAATTACTTAGAAATAGATTAATATCATTATTACATGGAATGAAACTAAGGAATGTAATATTTTGATTTGTTCATAAGGCACTTGGAACAAATACAGAAAGATAACGGTCAGATGGATAGTCTATTTTAATTAAACATCAGTTCCAATAGAACAGAGTAAAATAAAGTCTATTAGTAAAAATAAGAAACAGACATACAATTTTGGAAATTCTACTAACATACGTAATTTTATGAGCTACAAAACCATTAAATAGTTCCATAGAATCTAATCACATTTATTATCTTTTTGTAATTCACATTTAACACACACTTATAAATGTATATACGGAAGAAGAATATCATTAGAACTACGAGTAAAAGTAAGTAGAGTTTTTTGTAACTAACAATTGCAAACATTAAAAAATTATATACGCAGATTGTTAAGCTTATTGCTGCACTATTAAATCAACAACAGCCATAAAATAGAAATTAAAATACAAATTTGTAACATCTCCAATACTTTTAGTATCGTTTTAGCTTCGAGCAACGACGGCCTTCCGTCCCGGAAGGGAGTAGGCATAGAAAGTATTTCCCCTCTGTCAAAGTACAAGCCGAAATGGGCATTGGCGTTTATAAAAACCAGTTCCGTTCAGATTTTTTCCTAGACCGAGTCCAGTCGTGCAAGAGAACACATGTTAGTTTTTTAATGTAAAAAGAGGTCTGGAACATCAAGTTTACAAAAAGATGGTGTAACATTTCACATGTAAGTAAATTCTTAACATATTATTGCTATTTAATACATTTAAACACTAAATTCTTAAATAGTTGTTGGATTTTTTCAGCAACATCTGGTCCGCTCGCCCGTACAAATTACAGATCGATCGCACGATAAATCCGACTTCTCGACGATAGCAACAATAGTGATGTTACCGTTTCATGTCATAATGTTTGTCGATGAATATTATAGGAGGCGGGTATTATTTAATCACATGTATTAGACAAATAATTGTTATCATTGTTTTATATGTACCTGGATAATCGAGATATCAAGGGACCCGAATATTATTCTCGCTCATAGAGGTTTTTTACTAAACCAGTTTGTCATTTATGCAGGTTTGGGAGTAGTATCTCTCATATATCGATGTGAATGAAATATTTTTATCAAGAAATTGTTTAATCCATTCTATGAGACACTTTTCAACTTCGGGAAACTCAATAACTTTGTCCCTTTGAATATTTCCATGTCCTTCCGCACACTGCAGTTTTATAAAATCTTTATTTTTTTATATTTTGTTAAAGGTAGATTCCGGCAAGTCAAAATCATTCATAATAGCGTTACGCAACTGCCCGGCTTCGAACACCACATCTAGACTGCCTTCGAAAATGTCATCATCTAGACATGGCGGCTGATGTGGCGCAGTGGTAATGCGACTGCCTGCGACGCAAAGGTTCCGGGTTAGATTCTCGGTGGGGCAGTCACAAAGTTGTTATTTTTCACTTTGTGAATTTGTTTCCGGACCTGTTAGGACATTGCAGGCTGAACCACCTGATTGTCTGAAAGGGGATGGTTCCGTGCTTCGAAGGGCAAGTTAAGCCGTCGATCCTGGTTGCCGTCTATGATGACTTTGACAGCGGTCGTAACACAACCATGTCAGAGGCCAAGTAGGTAGTAGTAAGCAGTTGAAAAACTCTCTACACCAGGGTTCATCGGGTCGTTGGGCGACTTGGTGTCTCACACAAAAGAAGATTATCTAAATACCAAATGTTAAGCAGCTTTTAGTTGGTGATTGTGTTTTGTAGGGCCATGGTTCTTATAATTACTAGAGGACCCCTAAAATGGCATGATTTGACTACTTTAAAGTTTATTGTTATGTAACTTGCTTTAAATATAAATAAAAAAACAACACAAGCGTCTTAGTACCTACACTTTTGAAATTCATCGATAGCTTGTCGATAGTCAAGCATCGATATTGTCAAGCACTAACTTGACAGCTTTACCTACCTCTCCCCCCGCGCGCCGCAAAAAACGACAGAACTATTTCTATGAAGTAAAATGGCTAAGGCTCCTCCCTTCCGGGTCGGAACGAGACGGAAGACCGTGTTGCTCGAAGCGTTTTAGAAACCATATTATTTTACAGTTAGCTTTTACATTTTTATACCCTTACCTCCATACGACAAAGCTCATAGACGCCGTGCCGCAGCGGCAGTGCTGGCAACACTACCTTCGACTCAATAATATGTACTGTGGAATACATTCTGATATCTGAGATAGAAACCAACATTCGACTTTACTTCTAGATACGTAGGTAATTCATTCAAATAAATACAAACATACACCTATATGCAGGTGTACTCAAATTAACCCAAATGCGCATTTAAAGTATAGATAGTAGTTCAAAAGCGGCAACGCATTTTTAATGTTTTCATTTAGCATCTAAACCGCGTTATTTTTACGATTTAATTATTAACAGGTAAATGTTACATAATTTTACATTTTTATTAGGTATATTATCTACTACAATATTGTCACACTAATACATTGATAACCTTGTTCCATCCCAGATATTGCAGAACTGAATTTATGAAAATAAGAAGTGAGTTACAGCCATGACTTCTCTTATAATTACCTTCTAAGAATATATTAACTATAAATGTTTGTTAGTTCGGGTTAGATCCATTGTTTTATAGAAAAATATTCTTATACGATAAGACAGCTTACATTCGTTTCATTTATTATTGTTTTTGTAATGATAATGAGTAAGTTTGTCATAGGATTCCTCAAGTATATATATATAATATACGTCAGCGCCGATTTTGGCATGCACATACCTTAGCTAATTTTAGGATCCTCCTGTGTTATTTTTGCGGATTTATGCAACTGCCATAGATGTTTTAGCTTGTTGACAGTGGGATAACAGTTAAGGAATGCGTAAGTCAAAATCGGAACCACAGTCTGGCGAAATTACTCACAACCCAAAAGCCCATTGAATATAAAACTACGTTTCAATTTAATTTTTTGTTACATTGCAAATTGAGTTCGTAATGTAGAATATTTATTATTTTATTTAATAAAGATAAACGTCGAGCACAATTTTATTTACATCCCACTGTACTGAATGCAGTTGGCACACATTTGCAAAAATAAGTGAAGAATCCCATGTTAACCATAACATTGATTAAATATTTACACAATTAGTTTGGTGTGGTGTTATTTTTGATTAAAGATCTAGTATAGTAAAACAGATTGACTCATTAATTGACAGCTATCTAAAAATAAAATACGGAGAATTGTACTAAGCATACTCAAAAATAATGTTTTAAATGAGTTAGAAGAAGACATTCTTGAACACTTTAAATTTGAGTTAATTTGTACAATACATAGCATGTAGAAAAAATAGAGATTCATTTATAGAGATCGATCAGTGAAACTAGACCATTGCCAGCCTGTGGGAACCACTCAAAATAAAAGTTCAGCATACTTACAAATGTCGACCCGGTCGTACCTACACACTTAGACTTTTAAGATACCTATTCGTGCTTCTTTCTTTCAATTAGAATCAGACATGAGAAAAGAAATCAGAAACCGTTTATAATGTACCTATACATACATAGTGACAACTATAGACTTTTTGCATCTTTTCTTTACCTTACTGAAGAAAGTGGCAGCAGGACCTACATTATAACTAGCTAAAGAATACGTACGCCCGAATCGACACGAATTTAAAGCTAAATATTAATACTTATTTATGTACTTTATTACAGACATATTCATAAGTCGTTTGCGAAAAGTAGAGAATACTTATTTTTTAAATCTGTACTTATATAACACGTAGGTACTGAACTAAAACTAAGCAATGATCTGTTTCAGTGGCAACGTTAGTCTTAAATATAAAAAGCAAATTACATTATTTACATCAGCTGGATTAATAACCTAATATACACATTGATTATTTGTTCATTTTGAAACTACGGAGAGAACTAGTTGTCGATGATTTTGAGGAACTCCTCTGGGGAGATTTGAACGTCATCCTTGGACGCGTTGGCTGCGTCAGGGACTGCGTGCTTCAGTTCTCCGAACGTGTAAGTGGTGCGGTTCTTAGCTCGGTTTAAAACACGCGGAGCCGCACCAGGAAGAGACGCCTCGCAGTCTAAACTGGCCCGCTTATTCCAGCAGAACGCTTGCCGAGGTTCCGCCCCAGCCGACATGGGCATAGCTAGCTGCACCCGCGACCTACATAACTCATTATCACTCAACTGCCGCTTCAACTTATCCTTGCCTACGACCAACTGGAACCCTCTCATGTCTCCACGCGCTTTCCCTAACTCGATCTCGCTGAGTTGGCGTTTCAACTTGGACATTTCCGTAGGACTGGACCGCGGTTTCTCAACTAGACTGTTTTGTCGGGACGTCCTGTTCCTCGAGCTGTTCTTTACTAAGACAGAGTCGTGACGACTGCTGCCTGACGAGCTGCTTGAGTTAGTTTTGCACGTATTCGTGTTGGCATTAGAATTACCGTTGTTATTGTCCCGTCGTAAAGTCTCGATGACATGGTAGAAGTGGTCCAGGTCTGTGGTGCTGTTGTTGCGGGACCTGCTCACGTTGTTAGCGCTGTGGCGGTGCGGGCGGATCTGCACTCGTGGCAAATGCCCGTAGCTGCTCTGCCGCGCGATGCCAGCTGTCGTCTGCCGACGAGGCATGCTGCAGCTCTTCGGCACGAACGTATCTTGCGTAACGAGCACATTTTCATACACGTGCATGTTATCGTCTTCCTGCGCGATCAGATTCTGTCTACTTTCGGTTGTATCTTTCTTCTGTCCGACCGAATTACTTTTCTTATGTCCGTTTCTTATCTTAACCTCTGGCAATATCTTTCCTAGTTTACAATCACTGGCACTACGAGGTAGGTTCGCGTAGCCGTGGTCGCCGGCTTTTTCCGTTTGTGCCTTCTCTACTTTTGGCGCACTAGGGTTTGTGTTTTCTACTATACTTCTAGTGGAATTGGAGTGTTTGGGGGCTTTGTTATTGGCAGGATTAGATTTGGGGAGTTCCGCGGAAGAAGTCTGTTGCGGAACGACGTCGGAACGCTTTCTGTCCAAGTCGGGTTTGGAAGACTTATCGAGAACGACTTTAGTTTTATCGCTCTTGCAGATTTTGACGCTGAATCTGAACGGTGGTTTGAACACAACTTGAAGTCTGGTCTTTTCTCCGGATATGAGGTTGGTCGCGCTTTTGGACGGTCTCGTTTTTCTGGTTCCTTTCTGAACTTGCCTACTGTGCGTTCGTTCGGTCAGCCCTAACGGAATAGATTTGGATTTAGGAATGACTGTAGGCTGTGGCGAACTGAGAAGCCACTTTTGAACTTTGGTCAGAGCCTCTGTGTCCTTGGTGGGGGACGAAGGATGTTTCTGCATGGAACTGTAGTCGATTGTTTCCTTCTTGTGTTTCGGTTTGCGCTTTTTCACTTTGCCCTTGTGTTTGGAGAGGAGGACGTGTTTCGGAGACTTCCCGTCTGTGTTGGTCACTACTGCTGTGCTTTCTTTTGTAACTTTGTGTCCGTCTTCCGGTTTTGGTGAGTTGCTTGGCTTCTGAAAGAGAGAGGTGTACGTGTTATTTATTTTACCCACCATACCATTATTTAATAAAAAAAATTATTACACAGCTCATAAAAACGACTGGTGTGGTTTGGCTTACTAGCACGCGCTTTGACAGCATCAGTCTAAATTTCTGAGCTGAGTGTTGAACATGACAAAATAATGGGACTCACTCTCTTGTTATTGGCACTATGAGAAGGCGACGGTTTGTCGGGTTTGCTCTTGTGATCTTTCTTGCCGCGGTACGCGCGCGTGCGCAACGCCACCTTCTTCTTCAATGGCAGCTTCGATCTGAAACGAGGATAAATGCTACATTACAAGTTACTACAGTATGAAAAGTTGTAGGCTAGTTTTTAGTAACGATGGCAGCGGACTGGATAGTTTTTTGGCTCGGCTTTCGCAATGGTCACAGAGCGGAATGGGATGTGACCCGTGACGAATAGGAACCTCCTGTATCCTTTGCAGCTTTGCTTACCTGACAGCGGTGTGAACTATCAGCCCCTGGTCGGCGGCGTCGGGCAGTCGGACGGTCTCCGTAGTGGAAGAGTGAATGATGGTCACGGATTTGAGCTTCTTGCCGTGACGACCTAGGAACTTCGTGCTTGCCACCTGGGGAGAAAACAATCGATGTTAATAGATCGATATAGGTATTTATCTTGCGTAGGTAGTTGTATAACATGGCATTTGATATTTCATTAAGGACTTATGAGCCGAGCACAAAATAATGATGAATGATGGATGATATAAATGTGAAGAATCTAGCAAAACCTGTCCTGCATGTAAAGTATACACACTGAATCATATCCTATTCGATCAACAAAACAATCAGTATACGTTGAGATGAAATAAAATGAATAACACACAATGATTTACACACTCCATCTAGCTTAACACTTTCAATGACTAATCAAATATACCTTCCCAGAGGAGAGATATTGGAGTTATGCGCTAGTTTCAGTCTTAGTTACGGCTATTGCGGCGTCTAAAGTGTTGCAGGATCGCTAAGGAGAAAACCAAATCATAAAACAAAAGATTTCGTACGGAGATTCGTGAAGGATATTGTACATTAGGTAAAAAAAACTTTCTTGTAAAAAAACGATTTCTTTTGATGGTTATCGCCAGCAGGCTTGAGGCACACCTCGGACACTGGCGCTCAAATGTATGAAACAAACGCGTTGCTACGCATACAGTCTAAGCTCGCGTAGGTGAACGCGGACCATGCTTGTGTGTGTGAGACAACATGTCAGGGTTGCCGCCATTTTGCGTTCGCGAATCGGGAATGCAATGTGCGGCAGTATGAAATGACCTTCGTTCGCGCATCGTTGCTAGCCGGTGTCTGAGCGTCCTCCGAGCGCGGGTGAGCGGCGCTTGTAGGGGGAGGCAGGGAGTGACCATACTGTACGCTAGTACTATTAATTATACTGTGCTTGAGGGATTAGTCATAAGCATAATCATCAAATCGTCAATAGCTAATCGCTCACGTTGCAATACGTCGCGACAACATAGTAACACGTCGCGGTAACATAGTAACACGTCGCGGCAACGTAGTAACACGTAGCGGCAAAAAAGTAACACGTCGCGGCAACATTGTAACACGTAGCGGCAACATAGTAACACGTCGCGGCAACGTAGTAACACGTAGCGGCAATATAGTAACACATCGCGGCGACGCAACACGTCGCGACAACGTAGTAACACGTCGCGGCAACATATGACACTTCGCTGCAATGTAGTAACACGTCGCGGCAACACAGTGACACTTCGCGGCAACGTAACACGTCGCGGCAACGTAGTAAAACGTCGCGGCAACATATGACACTTCGCTGCAATGTAGTAACACGTCGCGGCAACATATGACACTTCGCTGCAATGTAGTAACACGTCGCGGCAACACAGTGACACTTCGCGGCAACGTAACACGTCGCGGCAACGTAGTAACACGTCGCGGCAACAAGTGCACACACTCACCAACAAGGCGATGACCGCGAGCAGGATGAGCAGCACCGCGTACCAGTGCTTGAGCACCCAGCGCTTGAAGCCGGCGATGCTCTCGTCCGACAGCAGCAACTTGCGCAGCGTGGCCAGCGGGCCCGACGGGTCCACCTCGCGGCAACGCTGGAACACGTCGCAGTACCTGCAAACAACACAAATGGGTTGTGTCCTGGGTAATTTATAATTACTTTGATGTTTAAAATCAGTGGTCAAACGTAGATTAGTTCACATTCACGGTTTATCAAAATATGCAAGCTAAGATTGATAAAATGGAGAAACATTTTAAAAGTTTTTATTTTGTATTGACGCCATCCTAAATAGTATAAAGTGTCGTCATAACATCTGTTTTTCATACAAAATATCCGTAGTACAAAGTAGGTCGTTCGAATAGTAGGACACAAGCCTATTCACATTAAAATGGACTGTAAATGCAAAACGGATCATCGTTTAATTTGACGTTGTAGTAATTGAAAGGGGTGCTACACTGCGCTACACCAACGCCACAAAATTCATATTTCGAGCGAAGCGAGCGCGTCCTACATACATACATACATACATAAATCACGCCTATATCCCTTGCGGGGTAGGCAGAGCGTTAAAGAGCGCGTCCTTTTACGTGCAAATAAGTGAGTGGGTGGCTAGATACACTAACACAAAAATGTTTCTCGTTGAATTAATTGTGAGAGGTGCTACACTCAAACCATTCTAAATAAAAATAAAAAAAGTGACGTGCCTAAAAAGTTTATCCTGCCCGCGCTTGTAAAGTTTTCAAAAATTGTATACCTAGGGGAGTGTTTTAAAATTTGGTATTTAAAGTCGAACCTTCTGGTAAATCAACTCACCCATTATAGTCGTTGCAGGGCGTGCCAGGCTTGGCGTACATGTCGGGCACGTCGAAGGGCGGCGTGTTCCAGTGGAAGGAGGAGAGGCAGACGCCGCCCGGCTTCCGGCAGCACAGCTCGCACGCGGAGCGCGGGTCGTCCTTGCGCGGCGGGCACTGGCACGACTCCAGGCCGTACGCCAGGCAGATCGAGCCCGTGCACTCCTGGACAATACAAAAGTACATCATTATTAAGTACTTACAAAATTTTCAAGAGCCTAATGTGTTGGGTAATTTTTGGAGAACTTGCATCATTGCACCGCAGCGCGTGCTGGCAGGGTTTTAACCTGCATTTTTCACTACCACTAGAAACGGCGCCTCTTCCGACTGGGCTACCGCGGCCATCCTTCCGTTGGCGAAATTACTTTTTTAAGAAAACTTGAAGAATTTTGCAAGTTTCCAAAAAACAAGAAACTTTTTTAAGTATAGTATCTCAACGCCAATAGGGAGTTTTCTTTTTGAGAACTAAGAAGTTTAGTTTCAAAGCGCTGTGTAGATGTAGAAGGTGTTGAACTGAATAATACGTTACTAGAGAAAAAAAAGTTACTGTTCTTTCCGAATCTATCCTCGTTTTTCGCGCTTTGTTATTAATTTATATTCTGTTTTGTTTCTTTTCGTTGAGGTTTACGTTAATAACCTATGAAAGTATATATTTTTGTAATGCGAGTGATGTAACAATGATTAGTTGCGTTTCCTTTTACGATCTCTTACATCCAAGTAAAAAGACAAAAAAAATTGTGACGTTCCGTTCTTTACGTTAACGTACCAAGTACAGCGCCATCTATCCAGCGACTAGGAACCAATTAAAAAAAAGATAAAGGAAACTCCCTATCGCCAGTAACATGTGGCATGGCTTCATCTACCTTTACAGATTGAATGTTGCCGAAACGATGAAAACCCCAGGTGCATTTTTGCAAGTTCTCCAGAAACAACACAATTATTATGAAGATTTGTTTCGATCCGATTGGATTACATTGGAATGGATTGACTTGAAGACCTTAAAGTGATGCTAAGCTGACAGTCACATAGCACGTTCATAAGCATCAAAATGTTTTCAAGGCTGCAGTACGTAAGGTTGAATAAAAGTACCAAGAGTTTTGATACTCACTCCCATATAACAGACGAGCTCCTTGTCGCATCTGGTGCGGTTAGGCTTGTGGCGACTAGCGGGGCAGGCAGCGCGTTTGCCGTCGCAATGCGCCGCGTCCCGGCAGCCGTTGTCGGAGCGGCATTTGTCGCCGAACTTCAGAGTGCATGATGCTGTGCAGCACGGACCCTGGAATAAAGAATAGGTACTCTCTAACATAAAGTATACAAAGTGTGAGTATATTTCCTGAGATATCGAATAAAATACTCCCAACATAGATGGGTTGAAAATAATAATATTGCATCATATATATTGTTCCAGATATGTAAATTTAAGCACGCACTGTTATGTGTTTACTGCAGCTAGGAAGGTATCTATCTTAGTAAATGGAAACAATCACTTGATAGATCTTAATAAGTGGTAAGTAGATCTCAAAGATTCATGTAAACAAAATCACACACGTATTAAAACGATTGCTTGATTGAATCATGCATTTATGTCTGCCAGTGTTTGTTACCGGACTTCACACGCTGTGCTCACGGCTTGTAGTTGCCGTGCACTCCGAGGCTCAGTCACCACACTCACCTGACTAGGACTGCACACGCTGTGCTCACGGCTTGTAGTTGCCGTGCACAGTCATAGTTGCCGTGCACAGTCACCACACTCACCTGACTAGGACTGCACACGCTGTGCTCAGTGAGCGTGCACGGCTTGTAGTGCGGGCGCGCGGCTTGCGGCCGGCAGCACACGTCCGTGCACTCCGAGGCCCAGCCGCAGTCGCACTCTTCGCCTTCTTCTACCACGCCGTTCCCGCAGATCGCTGGTTGGGGCTCTGTGGTGGTGAAAATATAGGTTTGTTAAAGTTTAGTTAGTTTTGTACAGAAACATGTGTGTGGCACGCTTAGATGTGTGTAAGCCCCCTTCAAGTACATATGTATGTGTGGCACGCTATGACGCTAAGTATGTGCGTATGTGTAAGCCCGTTTCGGAGGAGAGTAATGTGTGGCACGCTAAGATGGCTGTAAGGCCCTGTACACTCCCTTCAGGGGCAGTGGTTCATGTTGCAAAGGTCCTACAGACAGGAGACAGGAGATGTCGTAGAAGGTGGCTCACCAGTGAAGCATCCCTTTGGCGAGCGGGCCTTGTTGTTGAGCACCGGGTCGATGGCCCTCAGAGAGCACGGTGAGAACTTGTTGTTGTTCTTGCGGTCGCCGCTGGTGGCTCGCGCGAACATTATGTAGTTGCCGTCCTCGCCGAATGGGGTGCACACTTCTGGGTCATGCTGGCAACAAAGAAAATTAGATATTTTATAAGGATACTCCAAGTCATCTGGCATAATATTTCGTGGAGAATACAATACGATACGATAGCTATCTAAGGACTCTCCGAAAAAAAAAGGAAACATCGAATTAGACGTAGGTTGGTACTTCATCATCATCATCCTTTGAGCCTTAATCCACTTATCGGCTGTTATAAGCCTCATCTCTCTTGTGCCATAGATACCTATACTGTGCCAGTCTTTGTCGCGTTCTGCCGACAACGCAGGTAGGTACTTATTAGGCAATATTGCACACATCACATCTTTTAATGCCCGAATCATGCGAAAGATGCGAAAATATCTTTATAAAAATATTCGACTGTCACCTCTAGCCTAACCTCAATTTGGCTGGTACAAAGCTGAATTACGTGTGCTCAATGAAGCGCGAGGGCTCGGGTCTTGAAGGTCTGCGGTAACCATTCGAGAAGGTGACCCGGTTTAGCGGTACCGTCAAATTTTACGATATTTTGGCATGGCTGAATTTAATAGTTTTCTACCCTTGCGGGTGTCGTAAAAGGCGACTAAGGAATAAATCCAGGGAATGGACAGCAGCGTCTTTGTGAAGTATAACACTGCGCTCGCCAATCTGCATGTCAAGCGTGGTGGGAACGGCAAACAATGGTGGAGTTTAATCGGTATAGTAGTTTCGGACCCTATTAAACTCAAACAAACAATAAAATATCCTCTAAAGGTTCAATACATAGAAATCGCATCAGGGCCCTCGGCACCCGACAGCTACATATCGAGTTTTTCAAATGGCTTGTGTCAATCTTTCTAAAATGTTAACCATCAAAAGTGAAAAATTATGCAATAGCAAAAACACTTATCGAAATTTCAAATTCGCAAAACATTAGAGAAAAGAAAAGGAGTCTTCCTTACCGGTGATCCAAAATTGTGTCCGATCTCGTGAGCCAAAGTGACGTGCGAGACGGCCGGGGGCACGTGCTTCCCGTAGTTGAGCAACGTCACGATCCCGGTGTTCAGCGACTTCATACTGCCGCGGTAATGCTGAAATCAACAAAAAGTTTAGCACTAAAATAGGTGAAAACATGCATGTCTGCTGATGTGGTGCCGGTATAGCATCACCAAAATTCTATCTAGGGTTTTGTAAAAGTAACTAAGAGATAAATTGATTCAGCGAATGTGCAGCAGTGCACTATGAATGCAAAATATTGCACTGTGTTCGCGAATACGTCTGCCAAGCGGTGTAGTGTGAGTATAGAAATATACTCCCGCAAAAGTAAGATGCCCTTGTACAGCATTCGGTCTGATGCAAAGCATGTTGTAGTTCTAGAAAAGACCTCGTCAGGGATTATCCTCAATCTAGGACCTTCAATTCTTTACCTACTTTCCTGCATGCATTCTCCACCACTTTTCACGTTTTGAAATTGCAAAATTGTTTATTATCAATTTCATAGCCATTAAAAACATAACTTTAAAAAAAGTTAAATGGTTAGTCCCGATGGACGGCTCTTGAATTAACTTCAATTTTGCTCCGTGGATTTTCGCTAATTTAAATCCAATTTGTTCGCAAATTGACTTGTCAAGATTGAGGTTGTTCGACGCGAGTGGCCAATCAGTAAACAAATTAGCAGTTCATTGCGTTAATCAAGAAATCTATGAAGTTCTCAAATAAATTTACTATTCTTACCCTCGGAACAAGGGAATGTTTTAATGGCAAACCTAAGAATATGCAGAATGAAGCCATGTAAAATTCGTGCCAATAAATTGAGCACGCGTTAAAACAAAACTAAATGCACAAAAATCTTTAAACCAAGTACCTAGTATAATGCTTATCAAATGTTTAATTACCTATCCAAAATACCTACAGTATATTTATGTGTTTAAGGTACTAAGTCTGATTCCGTCAAGTTCTTCATTGATCACTCGCAGGGATATTTCTGAACAACTTCTTGCCTGAATACTTACCCCGTTTTTCTCACAAACACCGCCAGCGTTTTTCAAATCGCCAGTCCAAGCTAAGCCTAGTGTGCCCATTTCGAAGTCCCGATATGTAAACATGTACGCCAAGCAGAAAGCGTCGTAGTCTTCCTCTGAAAATTTATAACATTAATATTAGATGTGAAAATATTCACAGCTCGCATCTCGCAACAGTTTTATTGGAAGATTTACTTTTTTATTATTCAACGATACTTTTACTTATTTATTACTCTTACATCAAGCCCAGATGCCTCGTGCCTTTAAATTGACAATTTAATAGAAAATATCTATAAAATATTGATACAAGTAGGTATAAGAGTCTGGCGCTTCCAGTAGGTACAACGATAAAAACCTTAACAAATTTTATAAAGAATGAATCTTTTAAAGCGAAAAGCGTAGATTGGTGGATTCCTAGTCTGTTTTCGTTATGCAAAACTCGTTATTTGTAAGGACTGACCTGAAAACAGTTCCAGATACTTCTCAACCCCGTAATTGTTTGGGAACCTATACGCCGGATCTTTCAGAGCGTCCAGCGTGTGCACTTTAATCCTCTTGATCATGAATGTGATGTTGTCCGGCTTCCCGTCCTGGTTAAAGTCTGAAACGAAGAAAATTTATCTTTGGAAATGATCAAGGCGTAACTTTGAATCAGTAGAATTGAATTTCGCATGCGCTACTAAACACTTGTTATTATACGTTTCACTACACAAAGCCATTCACAAATTCACTTGACATGAATAAATTTGTAGAACGTGTGATATGACTGGTAAGAGCCAATATGGTCCTTGCTCTAGGAAAGACTACTCGTACGAAACCGGATGTGTGTGATAGAGGTGAAGTTTACTGTAAACAATCTTAATAAGAAACTGGCTAGCATGTTCGTCATATCTTGGGAAAGGAAAGAGCCATAAACAGGTATTATTATGCCTTTGTTTACCCGTACCTAAGTTTAAACTTACCAGTAACTTTGTAAATAGCATTGACTTTCTGCACGTGACGGGTCATGACTTCAATACACGCCTCCTCTGACCCGTATCTTTGGTAGAACATGTGGTCGGCCTGCAGATACACCAGGCAAGTGGTCTTCCTAGGGTCCACAGTCGCGCGCTTGTTCACGTGCCTTCCATCATCAGTGCCGTTCGCCGACAGCACAGTGTAACCCACCGGCTCTTTTTTCACAATGTCTTTACTAACTGTCACTACACCAGCTTTAGTCTTGATCACTTCAACATGCGTCTTTGGTTTCGGTCTCGAGTCCTCGGAATCGAGTCGTACTTTTGTTATGAGGTTGCTTTTATCGATTTTCGTTTTGGGTTTCTTAGTGCTGAACTTCTCGAAGGGATCACTATTACTCGTGTATGGGACGTCTAAATCTAAAGGTAATTCTGGGTTCTTCTTTGGCTCGTCGTCCTGCATCTGGTCTTCGGGAAGCCACCGCTTTTTCCGCCTATTGATTTCGCTTCTAAGGTCTTCTGTGTGGTTGAGGATGGAGATTTCTTCTGTGGCCCCATTCTCTGTGAAGTTGAAGAGTTCTCCGTGGTGGTTTTGGGTTCTTTTCGCGTGGAGGAGATGGGAAGCGCATGGGGCGTCTTGTTTGTCGTTGGGGTGGTCGACGTCGGAGCGCCGGTAGATGACGCTGTGCATGGAGGGGTGGTCCACATCGTACCGCGATAGGGGCTCGATGTAGTATTCCTCGGTTGGGGTCCAGATGGTGCCGTCGAAGAGACCATCGGCTGTGATCACCCCGTATACGTGGGACAAATCGTCACCTGAAACAATAAGTAATTAAGTCATAACTCTTAAAAATCTGCTAAAGTCGTCTCTAAGCTATGTTATATATACGCTTCGCGCACTATTTCAAATATCCTTTGAAATACAAACTCGTAGACGCGCAAACAAATGGCAGACGATATTTTATGCAAACTTATTCGAGGTGTAAAGAGCCTCGGGACTCTGAATGAATTAAAATCACGACTTGCAGTAGCGGGGGGATTGAAACCGCTCATAAATAACGGTAATTACTACGCTCGCACCCCCTGAGCTTCGGCTGGAATGAAAAAATCGTCCCAGTGTAGACTGTGTAGTGCAAGGTTCGCAAGCTTGAGAACGTAGCTTCTGTGAAACGAGTCTAATGAGATTGGTGTCACGATGGAATTTCCTGAAAAGTAACATCAAAGCCCCACGTCAACGCGGCTGGTTGGCTCCAGATTAAAATAAATTCCTTCAATACCCATGTGTAATTTGATCCAGCTTCGGATCTTTGTGCGAATCTCATCGGGGATGAAGGGAAATAATTTACGGACCGCGAATTTTAATATCATTTCGAGATCTTGCAAACGGGGATTTAAAATACTTTGTTCAGCGTTTCTGCGAGTTTAATTACATTCAAAGTTGTTCGAATCTCAATCTGTTTGCCTTAAAACGTTCACAGCATTGATGTACCTACGTATCATGGTTGTACCTTTGCTCTTCATGAATTAAAGGTATTTATATTTTAACTAGCTTTCCGTCCCGCGATTTCACCCGTGGCTTAGTGAGTCTTCTAATGTAGAGTAATTAAAAAACATTTTTTTTAAAACACTCCCCGTGTAGGTATACAATTTTAGAAAACTTGCTTAATTTTCTACAGCTGGCAGCATTGAAAACTATTCTGTCTTTGTACAAATTTCATTTGAATCTAAACAAACACAAAAACTTTTCCATTTCTAATATTATAAGCGGGATATACGTAGATGATTGTTTGTAATACATGAATGGGGAGCAATTGCCAGCAGCATCTACCCCATAAAACTTTTGAACTAATTTCATCAAAATTCACTTTGTCTCGCTAACGGCAGATGGGTCGCAGCACATAATTCCGTTTTATTAAGTTACCCAGAGAACGTACAAGTTTCTTGGGCTCATGTTTAATTGGCTGCTTCAACAGCGTGGAAAATGAAACGGGTTAATATATAGCCGGCGGCAGTTGTTTGCTTTGAGTGTGAATTTAAATGTTTTCGATTATTTCGCGCTTGTGTTCCTAACTTTAATTGTGAACAAAGGCAGAATTATCGCGGGAACGAGGCGTCATGGGACAAAGAATGCTCTACTAAAGAGAGGTACAAGCTCAACTGACGCAAGTTGTGCAACGCTCGTCGGCCTCTTTCAAAGATTTTCTAATTAGCACACATATCACGCGAGGTGTGTAGAGCGTCAACGCCAGTAAAATAGTCGTTTAAGCTTCATCTGACATATATTTGAGGGCCATTTTGGGAATTCTGTACCTGCCTATCACTGTAGAGACACAAAGCATATCGTCGCAAACTATAATCAATATAAAAAAACCCTCCAGGTACAAAGTCTTTGTTAAAAAAATGGGGTGATGCTATTCTAAGCCGGGAACACACGGTCTCTGTAAAAGGTTTTCTAATTAGCCAGCTTTAAATATAGGTGGCTTCTCAAGAACCCGTCTGGGAGCGTAACAATCTGAATATTTTATCTAAAGAGCTGTGCGCCTAGGTAAGTAATTAGTTATTAAAGGTAGGTAATGAAAACAAACACATTTCTTTGTTGTAGATTAAAGCACATTAAAGTTAAAATTATGCATTGAAAAGGTAAAAGGGAAGCTTTATTATCTTGATGGTAGAGAGGTTTAGAACAACATCGCGCCATTTCTTTTTCGCGGTGTCGTTAGAGGCGACTGAAAGACTGGAAGGTTTCATGTGTACTGATTTGCATATGGGATAACTACAGTAGTGGTACATGATCTGTCAAATAACCTATTGCCAGGCGTGAAAATATATATAACATATTCACTGTCCATCTTGTAATTGATGAAATCGTGTTTGCGAATGTATATCAAATTATGTAAAGAGCTAGAGAGGTATGGTGATGTTCATTCCATTAAATTCAAATAATTGTAAATTTACAATGAATCACATTTACTTCTATATCAATTTAATTTAAATGAATATGTTGTAGATACTTAAGTAACGTTTAACACTATTTACAAAACCTATTTACATAGAAAATTAATGCTATGTACATGAATAATAAATACTAGTCAATAAAGGGCCCGCCCGTCGCAATATGAAAAATAACATTGGATCTCCCATACAAATTGGTCGGCTGGAATTTTTGTATGGGAGGTCCAATTTTTGTATATATTCGGTCTATGTTTCTAGAGGAAAGTTTGTTTAGTTTCATAGGCTGGTTAAACAATTTGCAGCTAATATTTTACGTCCTGTATATCCTTCAAGTCACTGGCGGAGAGGAGAGAAGATTGGAAGTTACTCCACCGACAAGAGTTCGACTCTTAAATTTGAAGAAGAGAAGATATCCTTCTACATCTATCACAATCACAATGTACAGTCGGTTGTAGCACATAAGGTACCAGGGGTACTCCAAAAGAACTGAATTATTTAGTCCCCAGCAATATTTTTTTCTTGTCATGAATATGTATTAGTAGAAAATCATTTATTTTATAAGAATAGGTTATTTTTTTTTCTATGTATTAACTTGGGATAAAAATAATTCAGTTCTTTTGTAGTACCCCTGGTACCTTAGTGCTATAACCGACTGTACCTACCTACATACAAACGAGACAGATTGTCGTCTCAGGAAATCTGGATAATAGATAAGCATGTAACCGGCACGTCGCTTGCAGAAAACTTCGTAAAGTGGTTTTGCTCAGATTGGTCCACGCCTGACCGGTTTTTGCCGGCCGGTAATTGTCCTAAGGGGATTTAACTGTTTTCTCTTAAAGCCCTCTTTTGTCCGGTTCTCCTTAATTGCTCACTATAAACTGCTTTTAAATTGCTCTCTCGATAGCTTTCAACCTCTGAGTAACTACGGTTTCAACTTTTCAATGAGATCCTGTCTAATGGCAGTTTAAAGCAAAACGTTTTAAATCTGTCCAGTAGATAGATGTTTTTTGTACGTTCAACTTCTATCTTACTTATGCGGGCCATACCTGTCTTTTAAGCAACTTTGGTGGTCAACATACATGCCGATCGATGCTGCGGCATTTGACAGTTAATTTCTTGTGTTTATTTTAAAGGAAACCTACACTCGTATATGGTAAGTTTTTAATTCCCGAGTCGTCCAATATAAGTAGTTAGTTTATATAGCATAATCTGACAAACGACAGCCGCATAGCAAGTATAGGTATTATTAGTATACCTTCTCTTTTCACGGCAGTGCGGCGTCGTTTCTAAATGACGTTGTGTAGTGTACACCTTTCCGTCATTAACAGTCGAGCGGCAAAATACCGCAAAATCGTGGGGCACGTGTATTGACCATGACCAATTGACCACCTATAGGACTATAATCTGACCTAGATATAAATAAATTTACATAACAGTAGTATAGAAAGGTAGAATGTAAAGTAGTTCTATTTACAGGTTTTCCCTGTAGTGAAGTGTAGATACCTGAAGCTAAACCTGTCGAGAGGCGTGCCTGAAATTCTTAAACAGGAATTTGGGGTTCCGTAGGGAAGACTTCAAAATACAGCAAAGGAATTTATCGATACGAAACTGGAGTAATTTCTGGGAAGGGCTCGATTATTCCACATTATTTTCGTTTTACTTGACAGCAGAAAAATACGGTTTAATCATCACATTAGAAAAAAAATTACAAATTTCTTCGTTGTACTGATATTGCAGTTAATCTAATGTTTCGATTTGTAAAACGCAGTTAAGATCCTCACATACAAAATCAATCTGCCTCAAGTCTCAATTTTTCATTCTATTTTGACCCATGGTCCTGCCATACAAAAACAATCTGGTATGATTCTCAACATATTTTTGAATTTTGACCCATTGGGATGTCTCTATGGGAAAGTCGTTTATTAATAAGGGAATACCATGGTTTCAGAAATTTACATCTCCGTGCCTGTTTGTTTTCGTACAGTATTAAGTAAACTTTAAACAGTAAATCATAAATATTAAGATTAACAGCTACAACAGTCTACTGCTGGACATAGGCCTCCCCCTATCGGAGGGTATTATAAATATTTTATTATTTATAGTATCCTTAATTTCACCTCGTACTCTGAATAGCCTGTGGCCAGTCTCAACTTTCAACTCAAGTTGTCCAGTTTCCCCCGCAACTTCATAAACTCTCTAGACTATGCCAGTAAAGAAATACTTGGATATTTCTAAGAAAGTAAGGAGTGTTTCTGGCGTTCTACAACTCTACTTTGTATACGCGAAGTCTTGGAAATTCTGCCAGAAAGCGAATCCTTCCATGACCTACTTTATCTTCAACAATTCATAATAAAATAACACGATAAAATGTCAGACTCCAGCTTCTAGGTGGTATACTTTGGCAAATGAGAAGCATAACATAAGTTTCAACTTGTTTTAGTAATGAATAATAGCTGTGCAGAAAGAATATGATATACATACATACATATATTACGCCTATATTCCTTGCAGGGTAGGCAGAGCGTAAACGGCTGTAAAAAACGGACATTATACCTACGTCTATCAAACGTCTATCGGTTACTTTGCCTATTCATTTTGATGGACATGTCTGACAAAGATTTGAGGATCATTCAGAAGATTATTTTTATGACCATAGAGACAGGTTGTCAGCCCATAGCCTAAAAATTCAACACACATGTTACCCTCGAGTCCCTTGTCCCAATGAAACGGGGTGATGCTATTCTAAGCCGGCATCACACGGCTGTTGTGTTACATCATTTACATAATGTTAAACCATTTACATAAGTGCTCACCGTACTACAACTAAACTAAGTATGATAGTACTTACTATCAGCAGTATGTCGAGTTACCTAAAAAGGGATCAACGTACACAGGTTTTCGTACGACGTCAAGGCAAGGGCGAGCACGCGAGTCACGTACGTAGTCTCATTTGTGGCAATTCAAGCCCTGCTCGATATACGAACCGCGTGCGCCATATTGAGTTGACTCGCTACGCCGTAGCTCTCAGTCACTACGGAAATATTTCTGGCTGAATGGAGGTCTACGCAAACAGGCTAACCGCGCCAGTACCAGTACATACTCGTATTGCATCTTCTAGAGTGCAATATATTGGCGTTTTTGACATCCAGCATGCTACAAACGCACGGCGTTGCGGCGTGGTGTGTCATATGATCGCAGCTTTTCTATGCGATTTCATGCAAATAGTTTCGTCAATAAACCGGACCGGCAAAATACCGCCAAATCGTGCGGCACTTTTGAAAACAACTGTAATGTTTCATTTTATTTCTTAGGATATCAGACTTTCAACCCAGTTTTTCATGTCATTTAACGGCTAAACTATACGGCAGCTGAATGCCAACCGTAATATATTGATTGGAAAACTCAAATTTTATCTCATAGAACTTACTGGATTCTAATTAATAATTATACATATACGTTATGAGCTTTCTGAATGGTCGAGAATATTTCGCGTATTTTGATTCAATGTCCGCATATTTGAGAAAGCTCTCCATGGCCGCACAATCTGTTCTTGATTTTCTGTCTCGTTTCTTTTCCAAGTTTAAGAAGTAAACATTATTTAAAAAATGCTTAGAAATGTGTTCAGCCGAGCAACCATTACATTCTTTTCGGTTATATTGCTCACTAGATATTGGTCTATCAAATATAATGTCCAATATTAAACGACCAGCGGCAACAATATATTCGGTAGAGTAGTCCCCCTTATGTGCACGCTCTATCATACATGTTAGATATTCGTGTCATGAAATTGTTGAAACACTGTGTTAGATATTGACTGTCGTATCACGTATGGATACAACAGTTAAATGCACGTTTGAGGTTCCTCACTCGTGCGATTGAAACCTAAATTTGAAATGCACTCAATTCTGCAATCAATACTACGTTATTCAGAATGTTACATTTTGTCTAAAGGCTGATACACACCGGGTGCGTGAGCACAGGCAAGCCGTGTAAAGTACGTATGCGTTTCTAAGATTTTCTACATTGAGTGTTGGCAACTGTATGTAGCTATCAGCAGCATTTTGAGTTGTATAAAAAAAATATTACTGTCAGAACGGTCCCACATTGGTAAGTTACTTCAACATAGCACAAAACCTCAAGTTTTGTATATTATCATTTTTAAGACTTGTAGTCTGGTTTTACGGCTAGGTCGCCATTATAACAAATTATAATTCTATTCATGTGATGGATGAAGTCTTTGTTACCAACAAATATATTGTTTAATGTCCTCAAAGTATGGTTTATTTTACTAGGCACGATACAGCCCTAACGTATTTCAACTAAATATTACCTGCATCTTCAACGAGCTACGGATTGGTCCTTTGAACCGGACATGATGCCGTTGTAATTGACGTCGAATACGAACACAAAGCTTGCTGCAAAGTAGGTACACTTGCTGTCAGTTCATAGGTTGATCGTCTTACCTCTATAAGTATAGTGTGTAATTTAACTAGTGAAATCTCAGGACGGGCTGGTGATACAAAAACCACTTTCCCTAAGGCATATAGGTTGAAATATGAAAAGAATATTTTGACTTTCCATAGCAACTCAAATCAACCAATTGGCAATTTTGTATGGGAGGTCCTTTATTTTTCGTATTTCGTCCTATGTTCCTCGGAGAAAGTTGTTTCTTATCACTAGCAGTTCTTGAGTTTTCACTATCGGTCACTAGTTCAATTTCAACCTATATAATAACACGATGTTCTGCTGGTAGTATACACCGAGAAAAAAAACTATAAACAAAATATTGAAAGCGCTCTAGTGAGTAGAGTGCCATCGAGTCCAGCCTGTTATGGAATTTGCCTGTTTGATTTTGGTCTGCAGCAAGGTTAGCGTATTCAGGAACGTAAGGATGGTATGGGGTATGCTATGCCCCATACGGGAGGAATGCTGTTGTTTATCGACACTGAAATGTGACTTTTAGATATCACTTTGAAGTTTGCGTTTGCGTGAATAGGAATGCAGTAATAAACTTTCTATTTACCTGCAATTGTACATTTTGTAAAGTATTTTCGTGAATTATTGCAATTCATACTTCGTTTAGGGCGACGAAGTTATCATTAAGTTAATAGGAGTATGTTATAAATAAAACTGTGTGATGCCGGCTTACAATAGCATCACCCCATTTCTTTCCCGTGGGAGTCGTAAGAGGCGACTAAGGGACTCGAGGGTGTGTATTGCAATTTTAGGCGATAGGCTGACAACCTGTCTCTATGGAGATACACAATTTTCCGAATGACCCTCAAGTATGTCAGCCGTGGCGTAAATGTACCTTTTGTTGCGGCCGTTTACGCTCTGCCTACCCCGCAAGGGATAATAGGCGTGATATGTGTTTGTTTGTTGTATAAATAAAACAATTCACTGAAACTATATCTTTTTAAACACTCGCGATTGTACTTTCTTTTAATTTTGTGTGACTGAAAATAGTTCCGGAAATAACCCTTTTAAACTCTGCCTGCACCGCCAATATAAGGGGTGTAAGGGACAGCTAAAAGCTAGATTTAATTTCCTTTATGATTCAGCGCGTTGAGCATGGCAAACAACTCGTGAAAAGATGTCCTGCTTTTTTTTTTAGTTTTGGACCCTATGATTTTAACCCCGGGGCTTTTTAAATCTATACCTGACTGATCTACCCGGCACGTGCCGGTAGGTCCCAAAGTGGGGAACAAAAATGTGGGACCTCCGCGGCCCCGCCGGCGGAGGCGTCGGTTGCTTGGGTAGCTTGTGGAGTGTGTTCTACTCGCAATGGCTGCAGATGTCCAGCTGATAATGATGACAACCTATGCGTGTGTGCCTCACCTTCCAGCTTCCCCGAGTAGACCTGCGCGGTGTTGTACTCCAAGGGCCCACTCGACGAATGGAACTGCACCCCGTCTGCGAACACTGAGCTGGGGTCCGGCCGAAGGACCAGCTTGAACTCCCTGAAACAATACACACAAATGTAAGGCATTTTAATTCAAGGTTTGTGCACCTGCGGAAAGTTCAGCTGGGCGATTTTAAATCCTACTTTAAATTTAAAAGAACACGAAGATTTGTGTGTGTGTGTGTTTTAGGGATTGGCGCGAAAACGGCTGTTTAGATTTAAATGACTGATTAAATAGTGTCTAGAATTAACATATTGGCTACTCTTTACTGCGGAAAAGTGCCTAATTACTACGGAAACACGCATTTCCTATTATAGAAAAAAGTAGTGCTAGAGTCAATTCGCGTTTTAGGAAACTAACAACGTAATCGTTTATCGAGTAGCTGAACCAAGACTTTTGTATGCAGGGTTATTTTTTATTCACCCCGGAAATTTTACAGGGCAATTCTACTCATGATTCTGAACAACTTTTATTATGGGGTCACCTGCGAAATAGCGAAAAAAGAACCAGCTGTTCCTTACATTACGTTCTAGTAAGCATGAATATTTCTATGGAGCAGCTGATTTTTTTAGGCGATTTCGCAGGTGACCCCATAATAAAAGTTGTTCAGAATAATGAGTAGAATGACCCTGTAAAATATCCGGGGTGAATAAAAAATAACCCTGTATTAGACAAAATATACCGCATCAAAAATGACATCGAGCCCATTATTCGAGCCAGTCAAAAACGTTATAGCCAGGTGTTGGATCGACTGGTTATAATATGTCGTCGTCGCAGAACTTCGGATTATCTGTGCAAGTTGTCATATCTAAAAGTACATTAAGTAATACAAGTTCAAATAGATAATTTTATTATCTTTATTATTAATTATAACAAGTTCAAATTGTTATGAAATAACCGCACACAGAAAGTTCAAAATTAATGAGTAGCTCACGGAATCCCTGAATCGAGAATGTTCAGGCAAGAAATATCTGCAATAGTACATTCTTCAAAATACCCTGAAAGCGCACGAAAGTGTATAAAATAAGTTATTCCTTGGTCGTAAAAATATACCTCAGTTTTCAAACATGAAATGAGATAGTTACGAGTTAAAGTTAGTATTGCCAGATCAAGTAACTGAAAAAATAACAACGAATTTCTTTAACGCAAATACGTCATGTCATTCTTTTATTTCTAACAAGCTTGCGACATCGTAGTCGCTTTGAGCAAATTACTTGACGTGAACGTATTTGTAGAATGAACACCTGTTTATTATATTATGCAGCGATATTTTTGTTCTGAGTAAATAATATAAGCAACCGTCTTTACGCTTCTGTAAAGTACCGCCGTTCCAATAGTCGTATTTGACAGCTGTCATCTTCACACTAAAGATATTACAACAAAGGAAAATGGACCCGCTGCCATAGTATTATCACGAATCTGACTGCTGTCAAATATGACTTATTGGAACGGCACTTTAGTGAAGGTACTGTTTCCAAAGTTAATGTAAGCATGTATGGTCTGTTTCTTTAGAATTTCTTATTTTTAAATATACTTAAAACGATTTATTTGAATGATTATGTTATCTTAAAGATTTCCCGTATAACATTAAAGTTACTAAAATAATTGAATCAATTTTATCGTCAGTATAAGATTGCAAGTGCAACGGTAAATGTTTTGCTATGCCATTAGGACCATACTTTTTAAAAGCAGTGTAGTAGGTATTTTTTATTGTTTTCTTATACCAAGCTAGGCTCCGTACTTTTTATTTCTTGATACACCTTTTACAAGTTTATAGACGGCAACACCGTGTAGGTTCTACAGGGGCTAGCTCGCAAGTTCCCAACTAGCTGCATAAAGTGGCCGTCTGGACCCACTATATCACAGTTTGGTGGATTTACGACCCATTATGCAGCTCTAAATTTTACCGCTCTTGAACTACACCGTTAAATTATAATTAGCTCTTTATGAGGTGTGTGCCGGGGGATTTATACTCTATAGAATACTTAGATGTTGAAGTTGAGGATCGTTCTTGTGGAAAAATGTTAATGTAGTTTTGTGAAGGTTTTTTACAGCTTTTGGTTTATACTTACATATCAGGCCTTTATCCCTTGCGGGGCAGGCAGGGCGTTAACGACCGTAAAAATACGGTCGCAATCGCCACGTCTGACAAATAAGTTTTTATATTTTTTGTTTGTTCATATTTTGGTTAATGGTTATGATTATGACAAATGTGGTAGGTATAATAGTAAATTTGAGAATGTGACTTGACTTGCATACTTGCATAGACTTATAATATACCACTGTGACTTGAGTGGATCATTTAGATGAATGTCAACCTGTCAAATCACAATTTTCATAATAAGTAGATAAAGTAGTCCTATGTACCACAATTTGTGTTACATTTTACAACAAATGCAATTATTTTATTAGGAATAAATGAGTCAAATAATTTATTTCAAAACTACTTTAGTCGGGATATCGCACTCCATTGTGTCGCACAGACCGGATCTGATTGTCATTCATTATCTAGTCATCATAACTTGTTTTTTGTACTTATTTTAAACAATGGCAGCTTCCCAACCTGGGAAGTACGGTCAAGAATGGTTTTTATGTCGGGATATTACGCCGTGCCATGTCGCCAGATTTTCCGGATAGTTCGGGTTATAACATTGAGTAAGGTGCATAATTTCCAATAAAAAAAATAGGCTGGAAGGATTCCGTCCGATTATGTATGAAACGGCATAAAAATAACGTTTGATATTTGGCCCTCTTAAATATTTACTTCATTCGGTTTATTAATAATTGTTGTTATCGCGACAACAATAATATATTATGATGTTCCGGACCGAAGCAAACTCGATTGGCTGCCTCAATAAACATTATAAAGGTACACATCCGGTACACAATGACGACTAAGCCTACACAGGGTGCTTTTTAATAGAATTTGTTACAAAATTTCCTCCCCACTGCCAAGGTAGGTATGATTTAATAACCGGCAAGGAAGTAATTCTATTACGCGACGCGGCTTAGATGCCAAGTAGGTATGTTGTGTGAAAAACAGTTATTTTCTATCATTGGAACCATCTGAAATTACATTATTGACCGACAACAGTAACTCCTAATCAACGACTTGATGTTCCACACCACTTGATGATGATTTGGCTACGGTCAAATTAATTTGGTTGTTAAGAATATGATAGACAAGTAAGTAGAGCTTGAGGTATTACTGATGTACCTAAGTTAGGTACAGTCAAGCTTACGCTCGGTTAAACAGTTTGGACCCTAGGCCATTCTTATGCCGCGCCGATAAGACTTACATTTGCGGTTCGACTGTCTAACCGGACGCGAGCTTGACTGTACCTATCTACAAAGTTCCTTAAAAGTGCTATGTCATGTCTTTTGCCGGTTTCGGGTTTGTTTGTCTCTTTATTTATTAACTATGTATGTATGCTCATTTTAGACTAGCGGTATCATATAGTACCGGAAATAAGATTTTTTATATCTGCAATTTTGAAACCCACTTCGTTTATTCAATTCCAGAAATCACGCAAACGCTTATCCAAAACTCCGCCTAGAATGGGTTAATCTTGATCTTAATATTTTATAGTGTAGCACTAGGTACACCGAAATAGCAATTAATGTCCTCACTAGAGCCCGTAAACGTTAACCAGTATTAACTTTATGGGGGCCCTGAATCTCACGCACCAAGGGGCCAAATATTATTATTATTATTATTTTGAGCTAGACATGTCCCACTGCAGGGCAAAGGCCTCCCTCTGTTTCTTCCATTTATCCCTATCCTGGGCCGCCTCTACCCAGTTTTGGGCGTGGACGTGTAACTCATCTTTCCATCTTTTTCTTGGATAAATAAGATATGTTTAAATTTTAATAGAGCCCCAGGAACTTCAAAGGGATCAGGGATGATGCCGCGGTACTTTTAAGCACAAATATTATTGTACTCAAATGCCTTATATCTAGTGTACAAAAAACACACTAGAAAGATAGATAGAAGAACACTTTATTGCTTACAACATACACAAGAAAAACATAATAATACAGAAAACTTAAAACAATAATTATGTGGACTTTATGAGTTTAACAAAGTTAAATGAAGCTTTAATTTTCTTCAAACACTTTTGTAATTTTGTCTCCAAGCAGGCATTAATCAAAAGTGTTTTAATTAATTGGTTGTATTCTCGATAAACAATGTGAGGAGAGATTTTAGTAAACAAGTAATGTTCGTAAATCGATACGATTTAAAAAATAACAAATTTTAAATAATTACCTTCTACATCTTTTGGTTTCAATCAGAGTGACAGGGATCTGACTTGTTATTTCCATGGTAAGTACGTTATTTATTTATGTAGGTCCATGTATATCCTACCTATCCTATACGTACACGACTACTACATAGAATCTCGTGCCGCTCGTGTCACAGCGAACCGCACTGTCATGTCGCCGCGCGGTAATAACGGTATAGTGAAGTGCTAATGCTAGAACACTTGAAGAGAAGATTTAAGGGCGGGGCAGACCGGCTCCGTATCCGTTCCGTATCCAGCTCTCGTCCGTAGTCACGCACGAACTTATGACGTTGTAATGTATGGGACTGAATGAGATACGGCACACCGCTTGCGTGCAGCACGGAACGGATACGCAACGGACACGCAACGCAAGCGGTGTGCCATATCTCATACAGTCCCATACATTACAACGTCATAAGTTCGTGCGTGACTACGGACGAGAGCTGGATACGGAACGGATACGGAGCCGGTGTGCCCCGCCCTTTAAAGTTTTGTATTTAAGTGCCATAAATAAATACTTTTGGAATTAAATGTTTTCGCACGATATCTCAAAGTACTGCGAATATTTCACGGAGTTCAGTAGGATCTAATTGAACTAATACCAAAAACTTGTGCAAAGGACATTCGGAAGTATTGTTTGTGTGAAGAAATACGTTTTTTTCGTGAGTTGCGCTAGTTATGTGCCACCACTCGCCCTCTTATCATTGCCACTTTTGTAAGTAAGTAGTTTGTTGTCTCAGCGAGCTTCTCGCGGGAGTTAGGCAAACTGTCCACTTGACTAATTATGGCCCCAATCTCTTAGAAGACAGTGATTTGATTATCTCGCCAATCAAGCAGTCGACCCTCGAGGGACTGAAGAGGGAACTTTTGGCGCCTTGGGGACCACAGAGTTAAATTCTGTGGTTTTTTTATTCCCATTTTCAGCCCAACCCAGGTGGCAAGGTAAGAGAGTTTAAACAGGATAAAGTGTATTTCAAATTATTTTGGTGTTAAAAACAAAATCATAAAGGAGGTAGTAATAAAAAAGGAAAAATAGTATGTCATTGCTATGTAGAATATGCTACACGCCCAAGCTACGCGCCTACGTCGTAGCAAAGTTAATTATTAAACTCGTCAAGCCCCTGGTGGTGGATCTAAGTGGAACACAAACGCAAACGCACCGGAAAATATTGCGGATAGTGATAGCCAACATTCAAATGACAACCTCTGACAACAAGAATTTAATGCGGAGAAGCATGTACACGGTTTTTGTATAAGACTTTGAAAGTACTCCTTTCGCCGAAAAACCGGATCCGACAAAACACCAAAAAAGGATACGATGTAGTGCGTATGTGAACAGCCTCAGCCTCAACATCCATTATAAATACTATTTTAGTTGACCTATATAAATGTGTGGGCGAACCTTCGTCTTCAGGTTTCTTCCCACATCCTACTTTGCTTCTGCTTCAAGGGTCAAAGATCGATTCAAAATAATAGGCGAGAATAACTGTATGATACCTACGTATAGAAAAATAAATTTGCCGGCAAGAAAGAGCGGATTGAATGACATATTTTGGCCACTTGAGACGACCCACATCTACCACTAATTGCTGAGCGCCATTTTGTAAATGACTGACATGAGCAAACAGCACGGCGTCTGCGCGAGCCGTTCCGTGACCAGACCAACAACTAAATTGATACTATTATTTAAGTTTACGCCACAGTTTTCGAAAAGCAGAGCAGTTTGTGAAAATTTATTTCTCAAACTGCTCATGCCAAATAGGGCCAGAAGTGCGCTGGCCCTTAAAAAGATTATAATCATTCTTATGTTAACTTCGAATTTTATTACCTACCGTGTTTTTCTTGGCTGTATCAAAGCAGACTCAAGGGTTACTCTTCATCAATTTTGATTACAAATTTGAATAGTAAAATCGAGATTGTTTGTGGAAATATTAAAATTGGAAACGTTGGAAATACTTTCTGTATCACACAAAATACGTAAGTATCCTGGACAATTCACATAGCACCATCTAGCCCCAAACTAAACTGACGGACGTATGAGGTGCACAGATACTCCCCCTACTTGCCCGACTAGACCTATATTGCGATGTAAATTTGATAGACTGTATTGTATTGTATATCTAATCATTTTGGTACGGTGGGATTCGAACGGAATGAGGAAATCGAGACAAATGAAAATAAGGATTAACCGTGTCTTTTATTTAGTTTGAGGCTTGTTTATGTAATATGATGCTAAAAAAAAGAACTAAATAGTTGTTAGTAATACTTATATACTTTAAAATAATAAATAGAGTAAGTAAAGTTTAATACCCTGACGTTGTTTCACAACTTATTTATAGAACTTGAATTCAGAGATATTTCAATTATCGTTTTTTCAAGATTTTAATGTTTTTATTGATTGCCAAATGCTACTCGTACCACTAATTGCTAGTTAGG
Organism: Tuta absoluta; assembly: GCA_027580185.1. NCBI lineage: Eukaryota > Metazoa > Arthropoda > Insecta > Lepidoptera > Gelechiidae > Tuta > Tuta absoluta. Next base: position 8,218,392 of record JAQAHW010000004.1, read on the forward strand.
TTTCTTGGTGACTTTATCACCTCACATTTTTATGCCAACTATAGTTGTAACTATAGCTAAGCGAACTTTTATGCGCCAACCATAATGTGATTAAATATTACAAAACTAAAATAATTCAGAAGAGCACGATCTAAACTATTTGCTTAACTAAGCATGAAGAATATTAATAATTACTGAATAAATCGAATACCGTAGGCATGATTGTTGTATTCACGTCTTTGCTCCATATGAAATCGAAATGATTAAAGCATGAAATGTTGACTTTTTTGAAGACTACACAATTCTTCAACCGTTGGCAAAGAATACTGACGTCAGGAAACGTAGCCAACCAATCTCCATCACCCCAAAGAATAGCCACAGGAGCTGTGATGTTTTCAACTTTATATTCAGGAGGTATCGGTGACCCATAAAGTTCAGTGTTCTTCTCTGGACCATAATCGAAACACTGAAATCTTTTAGCATGGACAATTTGCCCGTTGTGTATGACTTGTTTCGTGGCCGACGATGACGGCACATGGTTGAGCTGGACAGGCAAGTTGGTGCAATTCAACTGGGCGTAGTCCACTCCACCAATCAAAGAAATGATTGACGCACACACCGTGTACGCGAGCAACACGCTGCCGCATAGAACATCCCTCAGCGCGCTTATCAATGGGTTTTCAGGAATAAATTCATACAGTCCAACCAGCTCAGCCGTCACGTTGACAACGGGCGATCCATACGCTACAAGTCGCATGAGAGGACTCTTGACATTTCCCATCCAAGCGAGAGCGGAGAGCGCCACTACTATAGAAATTTTCGTGTTGTAATCGGGACGTTCTGATAACGCCACAAAGATGGCGGTGCAACCTTGTGAGTGACATAAATATCTGAGCTTTGAGCGACCAGTGACCAGTAGAATGTAGTCGACAGTAGACGGCACGTCTTCGCGGCCGATTTCATGCCAGCTGAAGTTCCAGAATTTGGCTGCGTCGGCTTCAGGTGATAGTGTTGCGTGGCATCGCGAGTAGGTGTTGCCACGGGCGTTGCCCAGCCAGACGTCGTACCCTGCATCATTGAGTATATACGCAATGCTGCTCAGCGGCCCAGACGTTATGAAATCTACGGAGCTGCTGAAGAGACCATGAAATAGCATTACAGGATCCCCAGGACCGTACAATCTGTGCACAGTCAGGCAGTACCCGTCTCTGGTATTCACTGTGTGCGAGCTGACGTTTCTTCCATATTTGGTGGCCAATTGTGTGAAGTTCATGTACTTCTCTTCGTTGTTGAGTCCCTGGTCATAGTGTATAAGGCACTCTTCGCTGGGTTGTGCACAATTAACTGGAATGTCGATAGAGTTTAAGAAATCGGGCACTAGGGCGAGCGCGGTAGACGTATTCAGTACTTCACTGGTGACTGGTGGAAGAATCTGGGCACCAGCTAGAATCACTTCTAAAATTATTACCGAAAACACTATCATGTCGATCGATGCAATTTACAGAATGACACTGTAGGTTCTGTGCACTGTGCACCAAGGTTTTATATCTGTTGATGTAGCCATTAAACTATTGTATTACGTTACCTTGTTTTTAAAGAAATAAAAGACAAATGTAACAAACAGGCGGCTGAGAAAGGACACATACATGTGTTTTTTAGTAATTTTAAATACTACGATGTAAACAAATTGGATGCGGGTAAGTATAAATACTTAACCTTCACGGTCTGTTTAAGTATCGTAAAATTTGAAAATTCATGAGATAGCGCTACTAACTTTGAGACCGCTTATGTTAATATGATCTAATTTTGAGAATAAATCGCGTAATGTTAACATGAGCACTTTTGGTGGATCAAAGAGCTTAAAATGGAATACAAAAATAACTTAACTTTAATGACGTGGCCTTAAAACGATACGTGATATCGATTAAACACTTTTATAACTTCTTTAGAAAATGCCTTACTCGTCCACAAGAACCGCGTCAGTGGGAGTGGCCAGCAAGTAATACGCTATGGTTCCACTTTATTACCAAGTGTGGCATGGTTCGAGGAACTCATACATTACAACTTTTCCCGCTACCGTCCCGCCTGCAGTGTGTCTGCACCTTTACGATAACCCCATACATTACGCTTTTCGCTCATCAGAGTTAAATTAATAGTTAACCAACAGCCGTGCAGAGTACGCTTCACACAAGCCGCACGTTAATAGCGTGATCCCGTAGTAACCGTAGTTCATGTAGTTCAAAGTTGGCTGAACGTAAACGTAACTACGTCACCTTGTGTAGTTAACATGCGATACAAGTTGCAGTGAATAACGACTTACGTTGGTTTGGTTTGAATGTATCCGGTGCCATTTTAGTCTATTTGAAAGCTGTTCCTTTGACGCTGGCGCGATGGCATAGCGGATAGTATCCCTGCTTGCCACGTCGAGGGTCGTGGGTTCGATCCCAATAAGGCAAAAATATATGTAAGGCATATTTTCAAATATTTGTGTTTAGTCTGGGTGTTTTTCTTTGTATATAAAAATGATATAAGTATTATTATAAGTTGTCTAAATCCCATAGTACAAGCTTTGCCTAGTTTGGGGCTAGATGGCGATGTGTCTCGTCCAAGAATATTAATATTTAATTTAATATTTTATAATATTCAATATTAACACAAGGTTTAACATCTTTTTTGTAAGCATTTTTTTGGACTTATGTACATAGGTATGTAAACCACAAAGCATTATATTCGAAATGGTAAAGAAAAATACCTAAGGAAAAATCCAGAGGCGCGGCGCGACGAGTTCTTTGGCCTGTGGTATACTCTGATATCGTTTTGAAAATTAAAAAAGCTATGGGGTCGCTCTTAGTACTAAATCTGGTGATTATGTAAAAAAAAAAAGAAAAGAATGCAATAAACCTCACCAAATCAAATTTTAAATTCCTACATTCTGTTCACTAGAAATCTAATATTCTTTCTGCCCTACATACAGGCATAAAAACCGCACGCGTTACGGGGTAGTTCAATTTACATCAATTATTGCCTTCCACCCCCCTCTTCTCCTCCCCCTCCCCCCGTGATGACGTCACTGGATATTCACCCCCTGGCCAGTAGTCGAGTGATAGCAGAACGCAGCCCAGCATACAAATTAGGTCTATCGAGCTATTTAGGTCCTGCATTTTTTTCCAACTCTCTTTGATCTTTCATATTGATAGTATATTTTAAAATTGATCAAAAACTGTTGATATGAATGATGCAACTGCTTCTGAGGTCTGGGTCTGAGGCCTCAGGTTCGATTCCCAGGAGTGGCACCAGCAAAGTTGATACTCAGTTTGGTTAGATGATTGCAGGCTGAATCATCTTAGCAAGAAAGACGGTTTCGTGTTTCGGAGTGCATGTTAAGCCATTGGTCTTGGCTTCTGCCTACGATAACTTAGATGGCGGTCGTTACACAACCATGTCACAGGCCTACTAGTAATAGTAGGCAGTTTATAAAACTCAGACATCAGGGTTCATCGAGTCAATCGTGAATCCTTGCCCCTGCCTGCCTATTATTTTATAACTCCCACCTTACAGTGGCATCCTGAAATGTTCCTTATTTTATTAATTTTAGGGAAATCTACATTACTTACTTTCTAATTTCGCGGACTACAAAACAGAAAAACAAAAAAATAAATGTTTAGCCTTGGTCCAAAGCTTTCACCGTGACTTTGTGTAAATAGTTAAGCTTTAAAGGATCTCGAATGAAACTAGCGCCGCAATATTTCGTTAAAAATTCATAAAGCATTTATTATTCGTCATTACAGGTAGGTATAAAAGATCACAGTTTACTACATTGTTTAGCATCTCTGCAATGTATCTTGTAGCATACGAAGAATTAATTTGACATAAAATTACAAATTCACAAGTAGATTCAATTAAAATTATGCTATATCTAGATTTCATTATCGGTCAGTCATGTCAAGTAATTTAATAAAAACCACTTGGTTCAGTCAGTTTAGCGCCTAAATTAACGTTAAAAAAGTTAAAGCCGTTTATGCTGTAAAAAACTAGCGTTTTTACACTCTCAAGGGAATCAAAATTCATTCAGGTGGGCGGGTCCGATTCGCAGTTTGCCGTTTTTAAAGTGTTGAGAACGCCACCTATCGTCAACCGGAAGCCTCTTAAGCTGCACGTAAACGACTGCAGCTATTCGGAGGGAATGAAAACTTTTATCAGGATTTCAGGATCAACCCCGAGCTTGGAGCTAAGAATAAGAAAGGAAGGATATTGGAATAAATACAGCGAAGCTTAAAGAAAGTGGTATCTGTGGGATTTGTTTTTTTAATGCACTGTTACATAAAGAAATAAAGTTATTTACCAAAGATATGCAGTCGACGACTAGTCAACTACAGACAGATAAGCAGAAAAAAGATAAATACCAGTTTCTATCATCATCATCATCATCATATCAGCCATAGGACGTCCACTGCTGAACATAGGCCTCCCCTAAATATTTCCACCTCGTCCGATTAGAAGCGGCCTGCATCCAGCATTTCCCCGCGGACTTGACCAGATCGTCTGTCCTACGCTGCGCCTGCCAGTTTCTATACATTTGTATAAAGTATCTTTCACATGCAAAAAAAAAATAGCGGCAACATTGTGCCCTGCGGCAAAAAAGGACAGAAAACAATAGCTGTCACTCAGCAATATTAACATTGCTTACAATTTTTAAATACCTACTTAGACTAAGTATTGGCCGTGTGATGCCGGCTTAGAATAGCGTCACCCCATTTCTTTCCCGTGTGTGCCGTAAGAAGCGACTAAAGGACTCGAGGGTGTGTATTGCAAATTTAGGCGATGGGCTGACAACCTGTCAATATGGTGATCACAATATTCAAAACCCTCAAATGTTTGTCAGACGTGGCGTAAATGTCCGTTTACGCTCTGCCTACTTCGTAATAGATTATAGGCGAGACATATGTATGTGTATGTATGTACTAAGTATAGGATTTGGCTTCATTTTGTTTACAGTTCTACGGTATTTCTCAGGTCTGAGCCGAGCGGGAGGGAACTTTTAACGTACAATTAAACTTGTGGCTGTCAAAGGACCCGGTTTAAACTTTGCGTATTTGTGACCATCCTTTGTTACGTTCTCAACCGCTCCGGTCGGTTACATAATTTTATCTCATATTTTTCAAAACAGCTCACGTAAATTTTCACCTGTTTTCTTTCTTTTTTTTATCTACACTAATATCTTAAAGAGGAACGATATGATTATTGTTTCAATGGAATAGGCTCCGAAACTACTAGGCCGATTTGAAAAATCTTTTACCATTAGAATCCTACATTATCCCTGTGAACAAAGGCTAAATGAAAATGTCTTATTCCCGCGGGAAAACAGTTAGCAGCGGGTGAAACTACAGTTGGTTTTAGATAATGCTTTCGTTTTTAAAAGGACATTTCCATAGTATTTCTGAGTAATCCTTGTCACTTTCTTAATAACGTAATTATTATAATTTGAACTCATTTTTAGTATTAGACCGGGTCTATGTCAACCCGCGACCACAATACATGAAACTGTGTTGAAACGTCGGGACACAGGTAAATTACTAATATTTACCTAAATACTATCGCGATAGACCCGGTCTAATACTAAAAATGAGTGAAAGTGATCGCGAGTGCTTAAAAAGTTATATAATTTGAACTGCAGATAGGTACTAAGTATAATTTTGATAGATACGAAAAATTGCAATTCCAACCACGTGCTTAATAGCGCGTCGTCGGGTGTCTGTGCCAGTTAGCGACCGCTCGTGAGTTATAGCGGCCGGAAATTGGTCGTGTTAATAACTTCTTCTCACCGAATTTAAAATGCCCTAATTCTGGCAAACGTACCTTAGATGTTCACTGTTTCGGTTCTTACACGCCACATTCTTTGCTAATAGTTAGCTATTCTCATTTTTGTGAGCAAAAGAATCAAGCAGTAAATCTACAACTGTAATTTTCCCATAAAGTTACGACTTTTTCCTAACACTTCGCACCGAGGAACATACGAAATGTCCTAAATACCAATTTGCTAATAGTTAGCTATTCTCACTTTTGTGAGCAAAAAAAACAAGCAGTAAATCTACAACTGTAATTTTCCCATAAAGTTATGACTTCACTTCGCACCGAGAAACATACGAAATGTCCTAAATACCGAAAAATCAGTTCTAAAAACCTTTGAAGAGGGGCTACATATATTTCACCAATGTAATTATAACTTTTTATTACTATTCATGGTCATGATTTTAAGGTAGTTCCAAGTTTGATGGAACTCTGCCGTATCTCTCGCGTGAATCATGAATTATGATTAAGCCGAGACATCTCCGGACAGAGACAATCCAGTTGATGTTTCACGTCGTTCAAGCACTCGTACAAGAAAAGTAATTTACGGGCTTTGCAGCGGAAGTATAAATGTTTTAAGTAGTTTTTGTGACATAGTGTTAAAATTTACATTTTTGTTATTGAAGCAATTTTCTTTATTTTAAAGAACGTACCACGGTGTGTCAATAGATAACAGGAAGTAGTAACGATTATTAAAAATGTACTGAATATTTGGGTTTATCAATCGATACCGAGCTGTAAGAAACTCACAAAGTAAGTACGAAGTTATCCGTACTAATATTATAAATCTGTGAGTTTGTGTGTGTCTGTGTGTATGTTTGTTACCTCTTCACGCTCAAAATAAAATACTTGTCACGAATTAAATTGTGTTTATTATTGTTTGGACACAACCTAAATCCGTGAAGTGAAAAGTGTATTATTGTAATAAATAATACTTGTACAAAATCAAGATAATATTATCATCCATCGTGGTAAGAATAAAAAAGTTAGACATGGTTTGAACTGTTTGACAACGTCAAATCGTATGGAAATATAATTTAAACACTGTCTAAACGCACGTCTAAATTTTATGTAATAACACCATTATGTATCATTACATGAGTTACCCGGATAGACTTTAATCAAGGTAAACAAGGTATATAACTTGTATGGACTATATTGTCGACTTCTTGAGATCTCGACATCTGAAATCAACCGTTGTCGTAAAGTACGACAACCTTCACCGTAATTTATGCGTCCTCTAAAGGAATTTGACGAAATTAAAATACAAAATGAAGGAAGCTAATTATTCTCGCTTTCTCTCGTTCGTTCGTTTCGTGACTACTAAAAAAACAGACTACGACATAGAGATAATTAACGTCATGATTATTAATGTTGTTAATAACGGTTCCTAACCTAAATTATGTTATATTGTAAAGAAGGAGCTTGTGTGTGTGTTTTTGTTAAGAGTTGGAGTCAAATGTTTTTCTAAGTATATGGAATAAATACTATCTGTGATCTAGTATTAAATATAAAAGCCAGATTCAAGGCAAGTAGATATAAAAATCCGTAAATGATACATAGAAGAATGACTCAACAGCAAAATTACTTTCTTATAATATTTTGACTTGTTTCGATGGAGTAGTGGAGTAGGGTAGTCCCTAGTGCCTGCGCCAAAGGTCGTGGGTTTGATACCCACACTGCAAAAGTTTTTGAAGTAACTTTTCTAATATTAGTGTTAAGTCTGGCTGTTTTCTATGCGTTGTGTGTATTTAGTCACAAAAAAAGTATGCAAGTGTTATATCAGCTATGTAGGGGTAGTTCCCAAAGTACAAGGTTTGCTTAGTTTGGGCCTTGATGGCACTGTGTGAAATGTCCAAGATATTTATATTTATTTACATATTATAAAAACAAGCATACCTTATAACACGATAACTACTCAATCAATTCTGATTTTGTTATAGTCACAACTATTTATCAGTCTATGCTTGCTAATAGTGCTACGTAGCAGCTACATACACGAATACGACACAGCTACAGATTTTCTACGAAAGAGCGTTTGCTACGAATTCAGCCCACAGGCTTGGAACTTTGCAAGTAAAACTATACGTTGTGATATTCAACGGCTATGTGGCGTACTCAGAAAAGGAACGTATGTTGAACGTGAAGCGTCCTTACTGACATCTGTTGCATGCAACATATTCCATAACTATAACGTGTCTGCTGCGAAACACTGCTATAATGTTCTAAGGTGTTATTCTGGGAAGAACTCTTGTCTTGTCCTGACCTCATCTTGAAGCAATTTGGGAGGAAATATACAACTTTCACTTAACTTATCACCCAAAGGTTGCCTGGTAGAACTTGCTACCATAACAAGAAGGCCGCCTTGTTGTACCTACTTCACATAATTCTATTTTAATGGTATTTGCTTGTTTTTATATGTGCAATAAAGAATTTTATTACTATTATTAACTTTATCAAATTCTTTGTATTATACTATACACAAATCCTCCTGGATTTTTCGAAAAAGAACCAAAATTCAAACAAATCATTATCAAAATTTCTCAAGTACCATTAAAAATAAAACGGATGTCACTAAAACAACAACTAAAACAAATCGTGAGAATGACATTCTATTTGGTAATTTGTGCATTTTTTAAGTTTTGCTATCTGGCTGCACCTGCATTCTGTCAGTATTATTAAATGGATCATCAAATGGATATCACTACCTGCGTCTGTGTTTCCAAAGGCATACAACCCTAATCTCTTCAAAGTAAGAGTGAACAGGCTTCTTCTGGGTGAGCTCGCTCCATCTTAGACTCTGTCTCTGTCCTATGACCTAGACTAGAGTCAAGAGCAAACTCATCATTAATAAAAAAAATAAAAAAAATGGAACGCACCCGCGTCTATTTACGTTGCGTAATTTCGGTTGGGTCAAATATGACATCAAATTATTATTAATAAAAAATCGTTTCGGAGCGATTTGGCATATTTCATACAAGTCGAATATTTCAATATTAAATTATAGTCAGTCAGGAGAGTTTCGAACGTAATTCTGCACACTCCAGAATCCACCTGCATAGTTGCGAACTTGGAACGCGTCTGGATCAGGATGCGCTTCCCGTTATACAGTGTGTCAGGGAAGTGACTGTACAAACATTCAGGGCGTATTCTAGACATGAAACTGAACAGGTTTTCTAAGTATAATTTGTTTTCGAAATACGAATATAAATATGGTCAAACAAAAGTACAAGACCAAATATTTGAATATAAAATGTACTTAAAAAAGCTGTTCAGTTTCATGTCTAGAATACGCCCCCAATATTTGTACAGTCTTTTCCTTGACACATGGTGTCAGGGAGATTATAGTATAACGGTTAGTGCATAGTCTTCCGGCATCCTGCTGCCTCATAACCTCGTTTAAGAGTTTACTATGTTCATCTTGTATGTTGTCAAACGACTGACCTTGTTTTTAAGTAGCAGAGACTTATAGATCCTTTTAATAAAGTTTGGACAAGATTCCATGGTCGACTCACAAAAATATGTCCAAGAAAATTATGATTATACGTAAAATAAGCACTAGTCGTATTGTAGCAAAGCAAGAAGTGAAACTGACTTCGCAATGAAGAAAGACTTACATATCGACAACTACTTTTAACTACATAAAGTTCAGCGATTGCCCCGCTCGGGTACAAGAAGCTTATCGTAGAGGACGAAACTCATACACGAGTTGTCGTAAGACACTCATGAGACCGATGCCTCGCAGATTCGCACCAGTCAGTAGTCCATATGGACGCAGTTTCTAATTTGTAACTCTGATAATGCTACTTACCCGGGCTACATATACATATACGGATCAAATTTAGTCTCCTTTTCAGAAGAAGGTTTAAAAGATTCAGCATCGCCTCGCCATGAAAAAGACAGAAAACAACATGAACATTAAAACCACCTAACGAGCAACTGAAATCCCTCCACCAGTCGAAAGTGGAAGCTTGTATCCAGCTGTTAGTTGCAGGCTGCTGCACTGAACGAGGGCGGTGTAAAGAATTAATTAGTGCACCCATAAGAACGAACGAACTGCGGTGGATGTTCTTAATGCCTGTACACTGCCGTCTGAGGCAGCGGTTCCCAAAGTCTATACCGCCAGACCCAGAAATTGCGACTTATGTGTGTATAAATAAATTATTAATCGTCATTATAATTATCATCGTCAGGGTTCATCGGGTCGTGCGTCAACACGGTGTCCCACAGAAAAAAAATATACGATGTGTAAGGGACACAAAAATACTGATAGGGTGCATGCAGACTATGAAACTGAACAAATATCCCCTAGGAACATAATATGTCAGGAAACGACAAAAAATATTCGACCTACAAAATCACGATCAACTGACTGCATTTACTAAGGGAAGTCCTAAAATATTTTATGTTTCCTGAAATATTTGTTTATGTAAAGTTGTTCAGTTTCATGGTCTTTTCTTTCATAGTTTCTTTTTAGAATTAAGCTGACCTGTTGGGTATCGATATATATGTTATGTCCTTTGTGTTATATTGTGTACAATAAACGGGTAAATAAATATGGTCTGCATGCACCTTATCAGTATTCGGAGGGCTGTCACTTACACTACACCCCGTATAATCATGGTTGAGATAGCTACATTAGTAATAAATCCATCTTGTTGCACTGTTTCTGTGTATGATATTCGCATCTTTTGTATGTCTCTTTTTGTGCGATAAGATACTTCAGTACCTATAATGTTGCGAATATAAATTAAAGAATAGCAACAATAATAGTTTACAGATGCATATGAACCTTACCGTAAGTATTGGTGTCTGCAAATTACCTATTGTACATATAAATTGAACGAAAAAATACATAGATAAGAAATACCGCAGAAAAAACAAAGAAGAAGACCGCATCCATTAAAGTTTTGTTAAGCATGGTATAAGTAAAGGTAATATCTAGTTATTTGGTATCGTAACCAAAGTGGTTTCAGTTTAGGACCCACGAATGGACAAATCTGCACTTTGAGAATCACTGACATGAAGTTACTGAAATTGCCGCCACTTGACGTAATGGCATAAAAGAATCGACCTAATCACCGGACTGCAATTACGCCAATTACAAAGAGGCAGATTTTTGGTACTCTATATCCATACGATTTGTAGAAAAAGTATGCATTTTAGTTATTTGCGGTAACGTGTTATATCGAAAAAGTTAGCTATGCGTTTAGACAGTGTCTAAAGTTTTCCATACGATTTGACTTAAGCTTCATTTACACTTTTTTGTAATAAGACGTTTGTTGTTTAAGTAGCTACTAACACTTTTAATGCGTTTCTGTGAACACTTTAAAAGTAGCAGAACAACTGGGATTTGGTAGAAGTAAGTGATTTTACAAAATTACCCTCTTGTGCTGGAATTAGCCAGCGAATGCTGCAGCCGCTGCAAATGCTTTCTCAGAATGACACAACTTTAGGAAGTATACACACACGCTACAAGGCATGCGGTGCTGCACACCTTTTTAAAACGGATTACAGAGAATAATCCATTCAATTCTATGAACATTTTCAAATGTATCATGAGATAACATATTTCATTTAAAATCCGCGACTGAAATATACGCAGATGCGTTAAAACTAATGAATATAACTCGCATCAAAATCACACGACATAGTATAGTTTTTTTTAACAGAACACAGTTTCTCGAATTGAGAAGATACAAAAGCGAAACTTCTTCGAAGCAAACAGGCAACTTCAAGTCGAGCCACTGAAAGTTGCTTACCTACACTTAAGTCTCTAGCACGTAAAGGTAGTTCCAGGAGTAAATGAAAACCGTAAATGAGTCGTGAATCTTAAAAATAACCCTCTCGTGCAGAAATTGGCCCGAGAATGGCTGTTTCAAAATGCTTTTGCAACAATGACGCCACTTATGTCCGGGCGAACCTGTGCTACAGTTAATGCACACTGCAGTACACTCGTGCATAGCTTTTAGACACTTTGCTGGGGCGAACTGAACCTATGTAAAGACATAATTACGGTGGATAGACTGTTCAAAATGTATCTTTATTCTGAAATTGAAATAGTATCTAGCAGTACCGGCCTACTTAGCTGATTCAAAAGCATTCTTCCGTAGTAAAAGGTACTTAATATGATACCCATGCACAATAAGGCTTTCTAACAGTGATTTTTGTCAAAAATAAATATAAACAAAATTAATTTATTTAGTTGAGCGATGTTTTATAGCGTAGCTGCCACAATTTGTGGGCATGAACTATGTGGGTTGAGGAACCTCCAGCACTCCATTCAGAGTGTTCAGTAACTAGAAGCAGGTTCCAACTTTCAAAGATGGCTGTACGAGTAGGAACGGAGCGGTCGAAGTTTCAAAGAGCCAGAAATAAGAACTTTAAAATATCTTGGACGAAGTACTCCTATCAAGAGTTATCTTTATATTTCGTAGGGTTTTTGGCGTTCGATAGTACAAAATCGTGGTTTAAGAAGAGATTTTCGACTATCGAGAAGTAAAACTGCAACAACACTACGTGGTTTAAAGCAAAGTTTGTGACGACCTCGAAAATATTAGGTATTTTTGTTATTAAACGTTTCCACCTGTACTTACCGATCCTTTAAATATGTAGGATTATCACCACCTATAAAACGTTTCATTAGCCTTCTATAAACAGATTCACGGCTCCATGGTTACATTTCATAACAAAACATTATCTTACTAAATTGTTACTTTTATAGATTTTTATAATTATTTTACTTTTGCACGTGGGAGAAAAATCATAATGACGAATTGTTATGAACGCCAAAGTTAAAGGATAAACCACTCCATATCTACTCGCGGGTGTCGTAAAAGGCAACTAAGGGACGAATACAGGGAATCGGCAGCAGCATTTTTGCCAATCCACCTGCCAAACGTGGTGAGTAAGGCAAATATATATAAATATAGGCAATCAGGGGAAGCCCATGTCCAGCGGTGGTATTTTGTGGCTGCTACTACATACATACATAAATCACGCCTATATCCCTTACGGGGTAGGCAGAGCGTTAACGGCCGTTCAACGGATATTAACACCACGTCTGACAAATATTTGAGGGTCAATCAGATAACTGTGTATCACTGTAGTGACAGGTTGTCAGCCCGTCGCCTAAAATTGCAATACACACCCTCGAGTCCCTTAGTCGCCTCTTACGACACCCATGGGTAAGAAATGGGGTGATGCTATTCTAAGCCGGCATCACACGGCAAAGCTGCTACTAACTTAAATGATAAATGAAAGCCCATTGCATGATAAAAAAGTTGAAGTATGCGAGGTCTGTAATTTAATTTCATACGTATCAGAATATCAGATTTCGCGTGAAACTCTGCTTGATTTACGTTGACAGCTGATTTATATTCCGTACATACGAGATATTTGGTGAACATCAGCGTTCCACACAGATAACCCGCTCCATTGAGTAACTGAGTTACTGCCATACGGCAATATTCAATTCAAACTCCATTCGTACATAAGCAACAACCTTGGTAACAACCAAATAACTATACTTACAACTTACAAATGAATTGGTCGCAACAAGAGACCGAAAATTTTGTTATAGTATAATATAGTAGGGTGAAATTTTACCAGCGACCGATAGCGAAAACTTGAGACGGGCTGGTGATAAGGAACTACTTTCCCGAAGAAACATAGGTTGTAATTTTACAAAAATTATTGAGTTTCCATAGTAAAGTAACTCTATTAGGTGATCGGTAATTTTGTATGGGAGATCTAATATTTTTCTTATCACCAGCCCGTCTAGTTTTCGCTAACGGTCACTAGTAAAATTCACCCAATGTAATATAACTTTGCTTCGTCTTTGCCAGCTGTAGACATTGCCATTCCCAAATTTTGGTGTTAGACATACTCAATATGCTTTTAAGGGGGTTGGCGAGCGCGAAGCAAGGGTACTTTACTGCTATATTTCTCCGGTGGACACTGGAGACGTGTCCAGGTGGATCAAGCCAGTCAGATCAATCACTACTGGCTATTTAATTTAGAGCTTTAATGAAAACCAAAAAAAGTTGATCCTCTAAATGGGGAGCTTGTGGTGCTGCTAATTTACCTACTTGTCTAGTCGATATGTCAGTGGTTACAACTTGTGGTCGCCACATTTAGACAACACGACCACATTTAGCAACGCCCTCAGAGCAAGCGCTTGTTTCAGAGGGAACCCTATGCGTGATAACAATGAAGTCATGTATAACTCGTCGCACTTTTGGTACGGGTGTGCACAGAAACATAAAATGCTACTTCAGATTCAGATTCATTTATTTCTCGAAATACAATTTTTATAATTAAAATGTCACAAAAATAAAAGTATGTATTGAGATCGTCAATATAACAGAATGTCAATATAACTAAAATCTGTAGGTAGGTATGAACAGAACCTATGTAATAATATAACAGTGTTTTTGTAACAAGTATGCAAGTGATTATTAAAGGTTAATAGAGTAGAATATAAAGTGTTTATTATGTGATGTATATTCAACTGTTTACTTTATTTATACACGTTAAAACTGCTTGCAACCGCTGTCGTTTTCTGTTTGAAACATCTATTATCATATCACTGAGATAAATATACAATACAATTCAATTTAATTCAATTCAATTCAATGTTTGTACTTAACGGGAAATGAAGCCGAATTGTAAATAACTGGAAATTGGAATCCTCGTTGTGGTAAGCTTAATTAAATATAGTCGAGCCGGTTTGTGTTGCATATTTAACACTGTCATTAATTACCTATGCTTGGTTAAAAGCTTTCAACACTTGTTTCAGTTTGCATTATATAACATACATAGTTATTATTTTATTTCATCTATGCTAATACCATTCATTTTGAATGCTCAAAGGAATAAAATATAATTATTAATGAACCTAATTCTAGCAAAAATTGAAAACTCATAAAAAGTTAAATATATAAACTTTGAGATAACTTCTTCTTTTCGTGTGGGACAACGAGCCGTTCAACGTCATACTTGGTCATGTTTAGTACATTAAAAAGTCCACTTTTTAATATTTTATCTTTGCGTGAAGTATTTCAGTTTCATGGGCTTATTACACACACATTACAACACATATTGGGGTAGGCAGAGCATAAACGGCCGTAAATGGGCTTGTTTAACTTTTGTTTGTTGTTGTATCAACACAGCTATGGATTAGGATTTTGGCCCCACAGTTTTTTTTACACCTGATGGATGTGGTTACAAATACGAACACGATTTTGTCAACAAAGCATGTAAAATGCACACAACTAGTGTGGTAAAGTCGCCAGGGCAATCAGACACTTCCTCAATTGTAGGCCAATTGACCACACTGTCGTGCTAGCTGCTAGCGGGGCGTTCATTTAATGCGTGAGTTGTTTTTAGGAAACGGGTCGTTAGACGACTCGGTGTCCCATTCAGAATATTTTTCTCACACCATCCCCTCCCTTGAAATCTCACGTGAGATCCTTTATGTATTTTGACACTAAATTCTGATTAATTGCGTAAAATTATAATAAATATGTTCGCACTTAGTATTTTAACCCAAGTAACTAAAACTACTTTATCTTTGTCGTGGGATGCCGAGAATAGCATCACAGTTTATTGCAATTTTAGGCGATGGGCTGACAATCTATGTCACTATAATGAGATACAATTATCTGAATGACCCTCAAAATTTAGTCAGGCGTGGTGTTAATATCCGTTTTACGGCCTTTAATGCTCTGCCTAACCCGTTACAGATATAGGCGTGAATTATGTATGAATATGTTATTAAACTAAAACCTTAACCTTCCCCCCTTTTGATTTGACATGGGCTCCTCCTCCTCTAAACACATCAAGTGTTTTATGAATGTCCCCTCACAACTCAGCCAGCTACATACATTCACATGAATGACGAAATACTGAGGAGCAGACGTCATATGCAACCGACAAAGGTGCGATTGGAGAGCGCAGTGCAAGGTATTGTATTCACAGGGACCGTCTCCACGACACACGTGTCCTGCCCATTGCCATTTCAATTGCGAAACTCTAGTAACATATCAACTAAGTAACATATTTCCCAAATAATATAAATCAACTACAACTTTGATTCAGCCATAGCAAGGTTACGGGGCGGTATCACCGATGCAAAGCCAATACACCTCAATACGTCTGTAGTACGTTTAATTAAGGGAATGGATCGCTTCGGGCACCACAAATGGATTGCGTTGGTTGCCATTACGAGGGCAGTGT
Source organism: Tuta absoluta (assembly GCA_027580185.1). Lineage (NCBI taxonomy): Eukaryota > Metazoa > Arthropoda > Insecta > Lepidoptera > Gelechiidae > Tuta > Tuta absoluta. Next base: position 8,234,457 of record JAQAHW010000004.1, read on the forward strand.
GGCCACAGAAGCAGCGACGCGGTGGCAATGGTGATTTAGAAAGAATACAACAGGTACCAACGAAATGTCTACTTCCCGAAACGGACCTCACCTAAAGTATTCATAACGCGAATGCCAGCGGCGGCATATTTAATCAAAGCAAGTTAGTTTAATCACTATTTACACCCATGAGATCGCTTGACATAAGCAAAGAACATAGGAATCGTCTAAGCCCCCGACTGTATTGTCTGAAAGAGATCGCTTTGAGCGATCAGAACGCCTTCTTAAGATTAGGTTTTACTCTGTATTTAATCTTCTTTTTGTGTGGGACACCGAATCGTCAACGACCCGATGAACCCTGGTGTCAGAGTTTTTCAACCGCTGACTACTAGTAGTAGGCCTTTGACATGGTTGTGTAACGTGTATTTAATTATCCATTATATCTGCGAGTAGATGATATATTACTTCTTGACCGAGCTCTGCTGAGTATTTTTTTACGTCTAACGGCATCCATTGAGAACTAGGAAAACCGATGGCGCACAGAACCCAGCTAAATCGGTTTTTAATTACCATAAATTTGATAAAATCATAGGAGTCGTATCCGAAATCCTGAACACATGGTGTGGGAATCTGAGCGCTGTTTTTGTGGCCATTTAATATTACTGAGGGTCTGGTTCGATACGATAGGCAATCGTTGCGATATGTTTTCATAATCAAGTGTTTGAGTGATGAGTTCCCGAAATGCAGGTTTTATGTTTACCAAGCCAATCGATCAATGTTTGGAACGAGTACCGGATACTTCAGCAGCACATCAAACTATCCCTTAAGAAAAACTCCGTATACCTACCAGTAATCAATACCATTTTATAGAAGTTCTCTCAAATAGTTGTTAAAAAATTTACTGAAATCGATTATTTTCTGTATCTAAATCCAAACCTACGTCAAATCAATACTTTTTAAAGGGCTTTAAATTTAGAATGCGGCAATATTTTATTTCGTTTATAAAATTGAAATTTGAGCACTTGCCAGATCATTCGGGAATCCGGCATAATTAAAAGCGCCAATCTTTTAATTTTGCCCAATTGTTTATACAAAAGTTTAATCAAAGGTCAAAATAAAAATCCTATAGTTCAGACTTGTGACTGAGTGGACTCAGTAATAAATAGAACGATAGGCAGATTAAAAGTTCTGAGCAAATAAAAACTAGACTACAGCTGGAGGCAATAATAACAATGGTATGACGTAACGTTCTCTTATCGGCCCCGTCCCGTTTGCCAATTACTCGCTTCGCAGAATATCTATTTAACTGAATAAATAACTAGATTTTTAGAAGTTCCGCTTCACTGTTAGTAGACTCTCGAGATGATTATGTTTCCAGCAAAAATCATAACCACAACAAATGTTTGGTCACCTGCATTAGTCGCAGAAGTTTTAGCCTTTATAATCGACATCTGACACTAATCTAATCTTTGATGTCATATTCAAACAATCCGAAACCGACTTAACTTATTCTACAAACATAGCCGGGGTGTTTCGAATCCACACAGGACAGGGATTGCTGAAAGCGGCGAATTTTAGTCACAAAACTGTCCTTACAACAAATAATATTATAGCAGGTCGGTTGCGGAGTTAAGTCGTTTTTTCTCGTACATTTAATAACATTAAAATCACGGATCAAAATTTTCAAGCTGGCGAGAAGACATCAGTGACTTTACGAAACTGAAACCGCCCGTAGGATCAACAAACCTCGGAACATTGACTTGCAAATACCAAGCCTACATACAGCTTATTGCGTAGATTGGACATAAATTCATTAATTAAGTACGAATGTACGTCTCGATCTCAAAGGACAATCACACTGAGACGCTGATGCGCGCACAATTGGATTATAGTGAGCTATTGAGACCAGAACGTGTCAATAATGGATGACGTGTATGTGTCTAACCATGTGTATACAATAGCCTCTTTAAGGGATCAACTTATACTGGTTAATATTATCAACTTTATAAAAAACCAGTGACGGTTGAACTCTTAAATGGGTAATTCATGGCGCTGCCACAGTATTGGCGTAGCATTCGCATCGCAGCCAAATCATAAATTCTATTATTTTTAGATAATATATTTTGGAGTCCGTAGCCTCCGTCTACGACGTTCGTAGCAACCGTAGCTTACCTATATTTATTACAAAAAACACGTAAGTATTGTTAAGAGGCCGTACATGAAATTGCGCTGGGCGAAAGTAGGTAATTAGTATTAGAACGCGTCATCGTGCAGCCGAGCGGCGGCGATATGCAGACCCAGCGGCGGACGGCAGCGTATAGTTCGATCAATCAGTTTTGATCCTATTTATAGTTTTTTGTGGCAATTGTATGAAAAAGTTTTAAATTATTGCGTACCTACTAAGAATTTTTGGAATTTGTGGACTCATTAATTACCGACTACTATTCAGGGGTGTTTGGGTGTGATTAATCGCTGTACTTACCTTTATGTATGTTTATCAGTCATGTTTTTATTGTTTTCAATTTGAATGGATAAGCCTGAGGGGTCAAAATATGACTTCCATATACACTTTAAATTGGAGCGTAGATCATGTACATTACACTAGTTTTTATTTCACTTCAATACATGCAATATATATTTTTATTTTATATATTTATATATTTCGCAAGTTATGATGAAGATAAGTTTTGCCCCAATTTTGAATTTCCGAGATTACGGGCGCTAAGACTGTGACGTCACGGCTCGGGACAAGTTGCGACCGCAACACAGCGCGCTGCACGTTTCGGTGATTTTGTTTCGATTTTCTTCGTTCTTTCAAAGAAATACTTTATATGGTGTTTATGTGTATGTTATATAAGTGTAATGAGTAAAATGGAAGCAGGATTTGTGAAAGGTCAGTCGGACAATCTGCCAAAATTGATAGTTTGATGGTGGCCCAATATTTCATGATGAATAAAGATTTTACCGCTGCCGAAATTCGTGGACTAAAAATGAAAAGGTATGTAATATGTAAGCATTACCTCAACTGAATCATAGTGGTTTTTTTTTAGTACCTACGCACCTACTATGGGCGGTGATAAAAATACTTTCACTCGCGTGTTCATTACCATCCTGCCTGAAGTACCTACCCGTAAGGTTCCTAGTTGTACCTACTCCCTCAACTCAATCAAAATGTGTGTGATAAAAAATACAAGATATGGAACCTAGGTACCTACAGTTTGCGCTCGTTAAAACTCGCCGTCGAACTGGCAGGTGCATGTGCGTCCATCCTGAAGTAGGTACCACGGCGGCGGCCTCCTTGACAAGGAGGCGCATACGCATACCTACTCTAGCAAACTGTTATACCTACAGTGTGGGTCAAGGAGGCGCATGTCTACTCCACGCATCTACCTAAAGGTACCCCTTTTATTCACCTACACACACTCGCCTGTACCGTTGCAAGTAGAGTAGGTACGACAAGGTGGTACCTACATAGGTAGGTACTTCAGCAATCAGGATGGCCAAGTAATCTAAGTACGTGAGTATGTAGGTAGGTATACTTTAACATTAGTTTCTGCCACCGGCGGCCGTCGAAGTTCAGCTTGGTAATCTTGGTAGTCTTCACAGCTGTGCAGCAGTAGTGCGCTACAGTTTTAGGGCCTATTGAATCAACTCTTTTCACATAAAAAAGGAGTTTATTTGGTGTTTTAACCGTGGAGTTTAAACATTGCGGCACAATACAGTATTTCCCTGGCATTTTATTTTATAATATTTAATTTCACTGCGCGACGGCGTGCGAGCATAAGCGCGACTGCCGAATGACTCGAGCCGTGACGTCATCGGCTAGTCTGCGCCCGCCCGCGTTTTTAAAAACCTTCGCCCGAAACTACACAATTTGAACTTTAATATCTCGGCCATTTTTTGAGATATGAAAAAGTAAAAACATAGTTTTTCTCGTAATTTTTTTTTAGATTTATTAGACATAAAAGTAAAACGCACCATGGTTATCCATTGTAATTATACTATAATAGTTTTCAAATTTGTTTTTTGGCATAAATAAAAAATCTTATTTATTCACTATTATATATTTATTTTAAAAACTTGTGTCTCTTAGCACCATTGATCGATTTTTTTGCGAGTCGACTATTTCTGGAAGTAAGCAAGTGTAAAGAAATCATCATCCCTTTCAATGAACGCAGTTTTATAATCAGGGCCAGTCCAGACACCAAACAGGCAGTATTTTTTTTTTGGTTATGTAACTGACCCTGTACTTGGTAATACCAATTGTGGTTTTTATTCAAGACTATTTTACATTCTTCTTTATCATTTTTATTAGTCATCTTTTTAGCGCTTTTTAGTATTTTTATATTGTTATGTTATGAGCTTCTAAATGGTCGCACTATAATTCCGCCTATGACGCGTGATCTACTGTCCTCTACGCGCGCGAACGACACACATTCGTAATTTTGTATGTGTGCGTGAGTGTGACGCAGCAAGCTACACGTCCTTCTCCCAAGAGCGCGGCGCGCGGTCTGCCGAAACAGCATTTGCGCTCCCGTATATAATTGATAATTCCGAAGAACTTTAAAATATTCGATGAATTTCATAAAATACATATTTGCAATTTTTTTGACAGCAAATGTGTTAGCATGAATCTATTTTTCAATGTGTAAATTGAATTTTTTTTAAACTTGTTGTATTGTACGAGAAATCCGACGCTGTATACGTTTAAAATTTCTTCAAAGTAGGGCCATTTTACCGTAGTTTTTCTTTGAATTTTTGAATAAAATTACTAAAAACTCCTCGGCCAATTTCTAGCACTTTTCATTGTCTTTATTGCTGTATACTTTATAAACCACTCCATATTTTAAAATTCATGTAAACAATAATGATACGAACGTCCGCATCGAAAACAATTTAAAACACGTCTCAGGTTATTAACTATAAAACAAACTGAACAATCAAAATCAATAATTTGTCTGGGCCAATTTTTAGATATTGAATTAATCTTCAATAAAACATATCATAACACATTGTTAGTTATTCTGTTTTTTTAAACTAGGTCCTACAGAATTAAAGAAACAAGACAAAATTACTCAAAAATATGTACGGCCTCTTAAGGTTTGAAGTATTTAGAAACCTTCTTGTATTGTTTGGTGGCCTATGATGTTTTTATAAAAGTTTACTTTGTCCTTTTATGTCACTGTCTCAACTGTCTCTGTGTTCTGAAATATATCGTATGACATGTTGGTGAAAAATTCAATGGTTTTATAATTAAATATTAAAATAGTCAAATGATGGTAATCACTGCACACTCTACTGAAAACCAAATATCCTAAGTGGTTATGTGCCTGCAGTAACGTTTAATTACCGAAAATGGAGCTAAGCAAAGTTCAAATTCAGAAGCTTGACACGACCAATTGGATCCATTGGAAGTACCGAATCGAGGCATTATTACGCGGATTGGGTATGATGGAGATTGTTCAAGGAAAGTCAAAGCGACCTGTTAGACCTGATGCCGGTGGTGATGCAGATGCAGCTGCTGTCACGGCAATGAAGGAATTTGAGAAGGCCGAAGCGGAGTACACAAAGGCTGAGTGTACTGCCCTGCTCCTGATTACTAACAATATTTCAGACGAGACGCTTGATAAAGTAATGAGATTCTCCAATCCAAAAGACGTTTGGGATGAACTTCATAGACTGTATGATGGTGTCAATGATAACAAGTTATACGAGGTCTGCATGGAATTCTTCCAATTTCGTTACGAAACGTCATGTGACATCGCGACCCACATTGCCAAGCTGAAGAATTTGTGGCATCGGATGAAAACAGAACTATCAAAGGATGATGAATCTAAGGATCTGCCAGAATTCCTTTTGATATGTAAGATTCTGGACACGCTGCCTGCAGAATACTTCTCCTTTAAGTCGAGCTGGATGTTGATAGATAAAAAGGATCGGACAATCGAGAATATTACGAGTCAACTCTGTGCCCATGAAAAAGCATTGGCAAATAAAGAGGATGCTGGGCCATCGGAAGCGCTTGCGTTAACCAAAAGAAAGAAATCTCATGGAAAAAAGGAACAAACGTCAGTAAAGGGACCTAGGTGTTATACTCGCAAGGAAGTTGGACATCTTAAAAGGGATTGCCCCGAGAAGGATGAAAGAGATGGTGGTACTAGTAGCTCAAGAAGAGGCACTACAAGCATATTCGTACTTTCAATTTACTTGACTGACCGTGGCGTTGATCGTGACCCTTGGTACGTGGATAACGGTGCAACGAACCACGTGACGATGTGCAATGATATTTTCCAGGATTTTACAGAATTTACTGAATCTCACACAGTCATGACGGCGGATGGGACGGTTATACCGGCTCTTGGGAAGGGTACGGTGATAATAGCAGCCACCAGACACGGGAAGCGGGAAACAGCTAGCTTGGAAAATGTATGGCTAGTTCCCCAACTGAGCAGAAACCTGTTCTCAGTTCTTTCGGCCCATGACAAGAACCCTAAAAGCTTGTTTCAGTCGAAAGTGACCACCTGTATAATGAGGATTGGTGGTGATAAAGTATTTGCTATCGGAAAAAGGGAGAAATATGGCGGACTTTACAAGTTGAACTTTAAGGCCATACCTCAGAGAGCAGCGAAAATCAACGTGGTTGATGATAAGGGTGATAAGATGGACATGCTGCAACTGTATCATGAGCGCATGGGACATCAGAACAAAAGGCATGTCAGAAACCTAATCGAAAGAGAGATGGGGATTAAAACCAAAGACTCGGGCGAATTATGCGAAGGATGCATTTTTGGGAAAACGCACCGGAAGAAGTTTGGTACTAGGGAGAAAGCCACAACGCCAGGAGAGCGAATACATGCAGACGTCTGTGGCCCCTTTCCTCCTTCTAACTCAAAATTTCGGTACTTTGCACTCTTCAAGGACGAATTCACGAAATTTCGCTTTGTGTATCTGATGAAACACAAGAGTGAGGTACACAGCAAATTGAAATTGATGTTAGCTGCATCAAAAACGCAGGGGCACAACATCAAGGAATTTCTTAGTGATAATGGAGGTGAATTTGATAACAAAGAAGTTAGAGAAGAGTTGGGCAAGTATGGGATTAGACAAAGATTGACAATGCCGTTTACCCCAGAGCAGAATGGGTGCTCTGAGCGAGATAATCGAACGATCGTTGAATCAGCGAGAGCCATGATGCACGCGCACGAGGAGCTGCCGCAGTATATGTGGGCTGAGCTGGTGAATACGGCTGCCTATATTCTGAACAGAAGCGGGACAAGCTCAGTAAATGATAAATCTCCTTATGAGCTTTGGATAGGCAAGAAGCCTCAGCTTAAACACCTGAGGATTATTGGGTCTAAATGCTTCGCGCACATTCCAAAACAACAGAGGAAGAAGATGCACAAAAAGGCTAAGAAGTGCGTATTGATTGGCTATGATAACGATGACGGTTACAGACTTTGGAACAAAGAATCGAACACTATTGTGCGCTCAAGGAACGTGACCTTCGATGAAAGACCCATACCATCGAAGCTTCATGAAGAGTCTGTGGAAGATGCAAGTGATATGACAGAAATTGAGGTTGAGCTACCAAGACGCTCTACTCAAGAGACCCCAATCACGATCGATGAAGGTGATGGTAAATGGTACCTACCTCGGATCCTAATGGCACTTCAATAAGGGAAGGAATGCCACGGATGGAAGATAACCAACCTGAGGACGCATATGAATCTGTTGAATCAGGGGGGGAAGAAGTGGAAGAAGGGGTAGAAGACCCTACCACAGAAGATCCCGAGCCTGAAATACTCGCGGATAGAGCCGTGAGAGTATTGCGAGACCGCTCGAATCTAAGGGCCCCAAGTAGATTCAAAGATTGCTGCGTACTAGCAGTGGAAGAAAATCAGCTAGAACCCGCTTGTTTTAAGCAAGCAGTAGCCTGTCCTGAGAAAAATTTGTGGACACAGGCTATGGATAAAGAGATCAACTCCCTGAAAGAGAATAAAACTTGGGAATTGGAAAAACTCCCGAAGAATAGGAAAGCTATTCCTTGTAAGTGGGTCTACAAGATAAAGCTTAATGCTGATGGAACTGTCGACAAGTACAAGGCTAGACTTGTTGCCAAGGGCTTTAAACAGAAGAAAGGTGTAGATTATGACCTTCAGTCCTGTGGCAAAGATGGCAACTGTACGTTCAGTTATAAGCATAGCTGCTAGTGAAGGGATGAAATTGACGCAATTTGACGTCTCAACAGCGTTTCTGTATGGGTCCCTATCTGATGAGGAAATATACATGAAACAACCAGAAGGCTACGATGATGGATCTGGAAGAGTTTGTCGCTTAAAGAAAAGTCTTTATGGGTTAAAACAAGCTCCGAGATGTTGGAATGCAACAATACTTGATTTCTTCAAGAAAATTGGTTTTCAAGTCAGCAAAGCGGATCCATGTTTGTTCCAACGTACCACAGAGAAAGGAAAACTGATCGTAGCCCTGTACGTTGATGACGGGCTAGTCGCTGGGAGTAATAAAATGGTGATTGACGAGTTTCTGAAACAACTCGAAACACAGTTTAAGATAACTTCCAAACCGGCGACTTATTTTCTTGGTCTGGAGATTTTGAACAAAGAAGATGGTATTTTGGTACACCAAAAGTCTTATGCTCAAAAAGTCTTGTACAGGTTTGGCATGAAAGACTGTAAACCTGTTAGAACTCCAATAGTAAAGGAAGACATGCTGTCTAAAGAAGAAAAGGTTGATCTGAACCTTACTGAGAACTACAGGCAGATTGTAGGAAGTCTTGCATACTTAATGGTTGGTACACGACCGGATTTAGCGTATGCTATAAGTATCGCATCACGCAACCTGGAAAATCCCTCAGCAATAGACTGCCTAAGAATTAAAAGGATATTCAGATACCTACAGTATACTACGGACTTAGGAGTGATGTACAAGAAGAACTATAAGGAGGGAATCTTGGAAAGTTATAGTGACGCTGATCATGGAGGAGATATTTCCACAGGCCGATCAACATCAGGAGTACTATGCATGTATGCAGGTGCAGCAATCTCCTGGCTTAGTCAGAGACAAGCAAGTGTGGCTATATCAACAACAGAAGCAGAAGTTGTCGCAGCCAGCGAAGGCGCAAGAGAGACAATCTGGTTGAAGAGATTGTTTGGTGACTTGGTCGAATTGAAGCAGATACCAGTCTTGAAGATTGATAATGAAGCGGCTCTGAGATTAGCTGAGAACCCAGAGTTTCACCGTAGGACTAAGCACATCCGAATAAGACATTTCTTCGTGAGAGAGCTAGTCACCAGTGAAGAGATCAAAGTCGAGAAAGTGAGCACTGAACTACAAGTGGCGGATATGCTGACCAAACCGCTTGCCCGGCCACGGTTGACTAAACTAAATGAACTGATAGGTTTACTAAATCAGGGGAGGTGTTAAGGTTTGAAGTATTTAGAAACCTTCTTGTATTGTTTGGTGGCCTATGATGTTTTTATAAAAGTTTACTTTGTCCTTTTATGTCACTGTCTCAACTGTCTCTGTGTTCTGAAATATATCGTATGACATGTTGGTGAAAAATTAAATGGTTTTATAATGAAATATTAAAATAGTCAAATGATGGTAATCACTGCACACTCTACTGAAAACCAAATATCCTAAGTAGTATTTGCTACGATACGTTCAAAATTCATAGAAATCTAAGCAAGAACAAATACAATATTTAATGTATGTATGCACATGTATCTAGCCCTTCCTTAATTAGATTAGGTTGTCATGAATGTAAACCTACTAAGATACATACGATACAGTACAATACGTAAGCAGCTTAGCTAATGAGTCTTTCGTGTAAGCGAAACACATGAATGAATATAAATTAGGATTTGTTCAATTAAATGAGCGGAATATTATTCTTTGCGGGTTAGAATAGAATAGCATCACCTTCGTCTACCTGTGGCTTTTATAGAAGCATGTATCTTTTTAATACCAAATTTTGAAACACTTCCTGTGTTAGGTATTTTTGGGAAACTTGCAAAATTCAACCAAGGGCAGGAAAATTTTGCATGTACCTGTTATTGTCAGAACGCACGCATCAGTCGTGGAAATTCGATTTCTAAGATATACATTATTCTCATAATGTTCTCAAAACAGTTGTATAAAGACCTGCTTTATGCATTCTGCCTAAAGATATTACAGTTTCTCAAACGCAGAAGCGTAATGTCTTAATGATAAGACACTTCTTTCGATTAAATTGAGAAATTAAATGTTTTTTTTTGCCCATACTCAAATCGCCATCTTCCGTCTGTCAGATGCTGTATGGTTGTTGTTTAGTTTAAATTAGGTTGTTGTTCAGCTGTTGTTAAGTTGTTGTTGAGATGTTGTTACTTGTTGTTCAGATAAGAGAGGTAACATATCTGCCGGCTCAGTTGGAGCGAGGGAACGTACCTGTCGAGCGCTCGGAAGGTGAGCCGCAGCGGGTGGGGGGGTGCCGGCGGCAGGGAACGCCGCCGCCGCTGCTGCAGGGGTGGGTAAGCTAGGGAACGTACCTGTCGAGCGCTCGGAAGGTGAGCCGCAGCGGGTGGGGGGGTGCCGGCGGCAGGGAACGCCGCCGCCGCTGCTGCAGGGGTGGGTAAGCGAGGGAACGTACCTGTCGAGCGCTCGGAAGGTGAGCCGCAGCGGGTGGGGGGGTGCCGGCGGCAGGGAACGCCGCCGCCGCTGCTGCAGGGGTGGGTAAGCGGCTGGCTGCCAGTGCCGCACGAACGGTGACAGTGATAGGCCTGAAACAATCACAATTATGCTGTAAATACATATTTCTGGACATGAAATAATCTATTGAAATTCCTATACATATCTCGCAAATATCCACAATAATATTTAGGTCTGTTTTCGTGCTAAGTCTGTTTTTGAAAAGGTTTTCATGGTATCAGTCAGCTTGTTCGAAGATTCTCTCTTGCTTTCAAAGACTAACAAACTAGTTAGCAATATGGCTGCAGAGGTTATTGCCCTGTGGCGTAATCTAGAATAGTTAAAAGAAGAAAACTGTTGAGTTTCAAAGTTTAACCCTTTCAGGTTTGAGATAAACTTTTCTTATAAGATAGTAGGTATGAATTCTTCATTTTTATAAGATGTTTACAAAACCCCAGTTCATTTCTGGACTGTTTAAATTATTATAATCCTTGCTGACGAGTGATGCCGGCTTTGAATTTGCCGTGTGATGCCGGCCTCGAATAGGAATACCCCATTTCTTTCTCTCTCTCTTTCGCGGGTGTCGTAAGAGACGACTAAGGGACTCGATGGTTCAATGTGTATTACAATTTTAAGTGATAGGCTGACAACCTATTACTAAAGTCACACACGATTTTCCTGAAACTTATTTTATTTTTAAAGTCATATGGGGAAAAATCTACTGGAAGGTTAATTTCCTTTTTTTGTACGCTAGAAAGGACAAATCATGGAGATTGTGCTTCAGAAACAGCCGATTGGGAAACCCTATTACTAAAAGAAAAAAGAAGGAAAACAGCCTCTCAGTCGAAATTTTCCCAAACAAATTTAAAGTGGAACAAACTGGTGATTCGGATACCCCATATTATAAGGTATTAAAATTTTGTCTTTGGACGTGTTTATTTGGGCTACTCTGTATTATCTATTGAACACACACACAAATTGAACAGTCATTGCGCAGGTGCGTATAAATACCAGAAATAGAGCCCCGGGCGCCGTCTGTAATTTAAGAAATACTTTCTATCAATTGCCTTGTGGTGCCGGCTTAGAATGGCATAACCCCATTTTCACCCATGGATGTCGTGAAAGCGGCAGCCTTTCCTGTGAACACAACACCTTGCATTGCGCTCCTACCAGGCGCGGTGAGCATTGCAAATACTACCAATTGGGGAGGCATATGTCCAGCAGATTATTATGGTATTTAAAATTAAAATATTATCAGTAGCACCTTCAGTTACCAATTTTATGGGTTCGGCATCACGTAATAAATAAGAGTAACAAGATATTCGTTAGCTCAAGGTTATGGATGCTCCGTAATTGGCTGCTATGGGACGCTGAAATATTGCAACAACCAATCAGGACACCTGATACCGCGTTAATCACGTCATCGAAGATTGTGATTATAGTAAGTATATGTAAGTATAGGTACTAGTAAGTATAGGCACTATAATTATTAAGAATACTAATTTTTGTCTGTGTCAGGTAAGAATAGCTTCAACTCGTCTATAGTGTCTGTTGGTTCAAACACTGCGCTCGCCAATCAATACGCCTGCCAAACGCGGTCAACAGCAGTGGAATTACAGAGACTACGGTAGGTACGTGGTTGTAATAATGCCAACTTATTGCTGATGGTATTTCACTAGGCACTACATAAGTAATTATGTACTTATATCCGAGTTTGTGTGTATGAGTATGTATGTATGTTTGTTAACTCTTCACGTTCAACCGGCTTGACCGATTTGGATGAAATTTGGAACACATGTAGAGTATAACTTGAAATAACACATAGGCCACTTTTAAACCGAAGGAAAACAACAATTTTCACGGGAACATCAGTGGCAGCGGGTGAAACCGCTGGGCGGAAATATTGAACGTGATGAAAATTTTAGGCACAGAACAAATAAGAGTATGTTAGCGATCATCGTAACTTAGCGTAATACATACCTATTTATCTATTTGTTATTTATTAAAGACTCAGCATATTTTTCTAATACTGGTTGTACGTGCCGTGTAATGCCGGCTTAGAATAGCATCACCCCATTTATTTTCCGTGGGTGTCGTATGAGGCGACTAAGGGACTCGAGGGATACATGTGTTTTGCAATTTTAGGCGATGGGCTGACAACCTGTCACTAAAGTGATACATCTGAATGACCCTCAAATGTTTGTCAGACGTGGCGTAAGTGAACGTTATTTCGGCCGTTTACGCACTGCCTCCCCACAAGGGATGTAGGCGTGATATATGTATGTATGTATGCTGTACGTTCGCTATAAATGTAAGTAATTTATTATTGGCAGTTCGGTATTCCAGGTGGGCAGCATTAGCATGGCAGGGTCGTTACGAAGGTTGCTCCGTTTTTAATTAAACTGGCAAATAAATCCACCTGATGGATGCGATTTTAATAAATTGAGTTTTATCTCGTTGAACACTTGTTTTAGCTTCGATTTTGTATAATTGGTTAGGTTATACATATTATATAAGGTTCTATTAAATGCAAATATTTGAGGGTGATTTGTAATCGTGAAACTGAACAACTTTCCCCGAGGAACATAGATCGAAATATGAAAAAAAAATTGGACCTCCCATACAAGTGACACATTTCTTGTTTTTTTTTGTATAGGAGGTTCAAGTTTATTTCGACCTATTTTTTTGGGAAATGCGGTTTAGTTGTACGTTTAGAACTAGCTCGTATGTAAATGTGTCAAACTCTTCCTATCTTGCTTGACATATTAACAGAATGTGCATTGTGCATGGCCTGCAAAATTATTGCATTTATTGATCTTAATCTTTCACACATACATAATTAGAACACTTAAGACGGTTTGCAGCAGATTAGATTTAGATATCTAATCAACAACAACATTATAATTTATGAGTTTAATTCTCGTGTAAGTGACACAATGCTTTTTTCAGCTGGGTACATTTCTTGATGATGACAGCTTGCGAATTGCCGTCGCTCTGCGTCTGGGCTGTGTGGTTTGTGCACCTCATCATTGTGTGTGCGGGACAATGGTGGAGGAAAATGGGCACCATGCGTTGAGTTGCCAGAGATGTGCGGGTAGGTTTCCACGGCATCACGCGTTGAACGACATTATTCGTCGTGCTCTTGTGTCGGCGAACATACCGTGTGTCTTGGAGCCCCCTGGCCTTTGTCGGACTGACGGAAAGAGACCAGATGGTCTAACGTTGGTGCCGTGGATGAGAGGTCGTTGCTTGTTGTGGGACGCCACGTGTGTAAGTACCTTTGCCGCCTGCCATCTTGGTGGTACGGCGCATGTGGCTGGATCAGCAGCGGAGACTGCCGCTAGACTAAAGCACCAAAAGTATGCCGCTTTGGCGCAGCAGTACCTCTTTGTCCCGGTGGCTATTGAGACCTCTGGTACGTGGGGTGCCGAGGCAAGAGCTTTTGTTAGTGAGCTGGGCAGGGAGAGAGGGTCTGATCTCAGGTCTGGAGCATTCCTGGTTCAGCGTCTTTCACTTGCTGTGCAAAGGGGTAACGCAGCTAGTGTAATGGCACAGAATAATAACTAGTAACTAGCGTTAGTAATGGGGACGTTTGGGCCAGGCGAGTACGGACGTTAATAATTGCCAGGGCTAGCACATTTTGACATTTTTATTTTATTTTATTGAATATTTTACTTTGACGAAGCTTGTTGCTGATTATTTATGTTTAATTTTATTAAGTTGATGAAACTTGTGGTGGATTTATTTTGTTATTATTATTTTTTCAGACGAAGCGTGTTGCTGATGAGTGTATGTTTTACCCTTTTCTTATGGTGTTTTGACGAAGCTTACAGTGAATCGTAGTTTATTTAATGAATAACTTTGTGTTTGTCTCTTTACTGTTTCTGTGTGCAATAAATCGTAAATAAATAAGTTTTATGAGAATGAATAAATAATCTTTAAACCTAACAACAGTCTTATGCGGGACCATGGGCTTCCTACGACCGAGATTACGGAACTTATCTGCCAGTAGTGGAAATTTTGAAATTATATGAAATATGACAACTCACGTCGCCCGTATATCTTTTATGTCATATTCCAACAATCTAATATAGCGCAACTAAACGCTTGGTATGTGTGTGCTGACAGACTTTAGTTTATAAATATATATTTAGTATAATTATATATAATTTGTAATACACTATTCTATACAAGAAAAAACGCTGAAAGTCGTATCGGTTAGAATTAAAATCCGGCTCGTGTCGACGGTCGTGAAGTTTTTGATTTGTATTTAAATCACGTGTCAGGCACCTACTACCTACAGAAAATAAACAGGTCGTAAGGGAAAGTACTCTGAATGTTTCTTCTTCGTTTCGTGTGGGACACCGAGTCAACGTATGACAGGATGAACCCAGGAAACGACAAAAAAATTACCTCGCTATACAAAATCACGACAAGCTGACTGTCTTTACTATGCGAAGTTATTTTTTACGTATCCTGAAATATATTACAAGGAGAAAGTTGATCAGAAAGTTGCCGTGTGATAACGGCTTAGATTGCCGTGTGATGCCGGCTTAGAATAGCATCACCCCATTTCTTCCCCTGGGACTCGAAAGAGGTGACTAAGGGACTGAAGGGTGTCTATTGTATTTTAGGCGATGGGCTGACAACCTGTCACTATGGCGATACACAGTTATCTGATTCCCTCAAGCTTTTGTCAGACGTGGTGTTAATATCCGTTTTACGGACGTTAACGCATTGGCCTACCCCGTAAGGGATAAAGGCGTGATTTATGTATGTATGTATGTAAGTTGATCAGATCTGAATGCATCAATATTCGAAGTGCTATCCCTTACACCCTGTATACCAAAGCGCTCAAGCAACCAACCCAATTCGATATCACCACGACAATCGTTTAAACTCGCACAGAGAAGTCACGCAGCTCAGAGCAGGGAGAAAGGTAGAGAACGCTTCAACTAAATAAGCTCCCTTCTTCCGTGTGGGACAACGAATCGACGAACGACCCGATGAATCTTACGTTCAGAGTTCTTCAACCGCAACCACAACTCGTAGATCTCTGACATGGTTGTGTAACGACCGCCGTCAATCATAAACGGCAACCGGGACCGACGGCTTAACGAGCCCTCTTAAGCACGGAACCATCCTTCTTTTCGGACAATCAGGATGTCTGTTATGTCCTAACCAACACGGGAATGAATTCACAAAGTGATAAATATCAACTTTCCAGATCTATCTTTCTGGTCACCAGTCTATTGTTCCCTCTCGCTTGACTGTTCTAAGTCACGTAGGTACATTTCGATTTGTAGCACCAGATCCTGAACTCCGCCGAACTAGTTGCCGCGACTTATCTCCCGACCAATCCGAG
Organism: Tuta absoluta; assembly: GCA_027580185.1. Taxonomy (NCBI): domain Eukaryota; kingdom Metazoa; phylum Arthropoda; class Insecta; order Lepidoptera; family Gelechiidae; genus Tuta; species Tuta absoluta. The sequence continues at coordinate 8,250,484 of JAQAHW010000004.1, forward strand.
CCGGAACGCGCCCGAACGAGATTATGACCCCACTAGTTTTGAGCCAACCCCGTAATTGGGAAATCACAAGTCATATATTTCACGTAACCCCGGGGACCTGGATTTACAAGTCTGGGGAGCTAGGTTTCCTGTTGCGATAGCGGTTCTCAAACTGTAATTGGATTTCGTTTTGCTACGGTATGGGGAAAAGTTCTTTGATTTACATGCGTTAAGTATTAGTATTTGTATTGTTTGTGCTACAATATCAAAATGTGCAGTCTACTGTCAAGTTAATGGAGCGTTAAAGTTTGAACTGGCATATCGGCGCTCGTATGACGTCTAGAGGTGCAGTTTATTTATTTATTTTATTTAACCGTTTATTGTACACAATATAACACAAAGGGCATAACGTTTAGATCAATACACAACAGGTCAGCTTATTTCTAAAAATAAATCTCTTCCAGCAGACCTAGGGTAGCGAGAAGACATTAAGTGAGGCAGTTGGCGTGTACAACTTACTTAGTATGATAAAAAAGGCTAATATATAATATAATTTATTTTTGTATGCAGTCATCACACTTGCGTGCGCATCAAGGGTCTTCTGATGGTGCGGCCAAGTCCTAATATATGTCCATACAAACCAGTAAGTAGTGTCGTCTGTAAGCTGTTACAAGTTTGTTCTGTTCAAGTTTGGAAGTCACAGCGAGCGTACCGTCTCGTTTGTATTTATAGGTTTCTACTCTATCTGTATACATTGACCACTATTGCATTTCAATGACAGAAGAATTCATTCTAATTCAGGCATTTTGTAAAAATGACATGACAAGGGCTCACGTGGGACAAGCTTTTGACGGACACGCATGTCGGTCAGACGGACGCGTGGCTAGCTGTAACGTTTGAAGGATCTACGCGCGCGTCGTTCATTTAGGAGTACGCCTTTTATTTCTTCTCATTGCCGAATAGTGGATCTCTCGGTTTATTTGCTCTGTGTTTCCAAAAGCATACAACCCTAATCTCTTCAAAGTAAGAGTGAACAGGCTTCTTCTGGGTGAGCTCGCTCCATCTTAGACTCTGTCTCTGTCCTATGACCTAGACTAGAGTCAAGAGCAAACCCATCATTAATAAAAAAAAAAAAAAAATTTGCTAAATACTACTACTATTACTTCCAACTTTGATAGTAGCTGCTACAGCTACGACGCAGTACCTACGACGTAGCAAAAATTAACCCCGTTTCGTAGCGCGTAGACACTTTTGTATGTATTTCTTCATAAGATTGGAAGCCAAGGCCTAGACTACCGGTTTGGCGTGATTTATCGCTACTCTGTACAAATATGTAAGTGAGTGTCGCGTCATAGTCACACCACTAACAAGTAGATCACTTGTTTTTTCTAAATACTACAACTATTTGGTGCTACCACCCTTGAAAGTAGCTGTTACGGATACTGTGAAAGTTACTACGCCGTAGGAAAACCACGTTTTGAAGCGCATAGACATATTTATATGTATGCTTTACCTAAGTTTGGGAGCCGCAGCGCAGATTACCGGCTCGGCTGGATTTATCGCTACTCTGTACTTACAAACGTGCAGTGGAGCGAGTGTCGTGTCATTGTCACACCACCTACCAGTGGATCACTCTGTTTATTTGCTTAATACTGCTACTTCTACAACTTCTTCTTTTCGTGTGGGACACCGAGGCGACGAACGAACCGATAAACCCTGGTGCTAGATATGTTCAACTGCCTATTACAACTAGTATATCTCTAATATGGTTGTGTAACGACTGCCGTCTAAATAATCATAGACGGCATCCAACACCGACGGCTTAAAGTGCCCTCCGAAGCTCGGAACCATCCTTCTTTTCGGACAATCAGGATGTTGAGTCTGCAATTCCTAACCAAACTAAGATCAATTTCACAAAGATTTTTAACCACCTACTACTCTAATACTATTACTACTACGACTTTTGACAGGCTACGGCTACGGCGGAAGTTCCTACGCCGTAGCAAAACTACGATCCGTAGGGCGTAGTCACTTTTGTATGTGTGGGTTTGGCTGGATTTATTGCTGCTCTTTACTGTACAAATGTGCAAGTGAGTGTCGCGTCACTGTCACACCACATCTACTGGATCACTCGGCTTATTTGCTAACTACTACTACATTGTTTAAGCCTGTGGTTTAAGGCTTATGGCCAACACTGGAATACAAAGCAAAAATCTAAGGGAAAGACAAAATTAATTTGGACGGACGCGGGTAGAACCATGTTTTGATCTTTTGGTAGATGTAAAGAATAAAAAAAGTCTTACTATATTATTAAGACTGAGTGACAGCTATATTAAATATCAGTCCTTATATTATCAGCCGTACTCAATCGTCGTCATCTCTATTTTTTTAATATTTATATTCCTTGCTTTACATATCAGAATTTGATTATAGCTGCAGTTACAATAAAGGTTACTACGCCGTAGCAAAAACACGTCTCGTAGCGCGTAGCGTCGGCTATCGTCTTTATTTGCAGTTAATTGGTTTAAATAATAACATTGCGCTTTATGTACCTTATTTTCGTGTTTTCTGAGCAAATGTTAAAAACTGTGTTTTGTCAGCTCATGTTTTAACTCGATTCCCCGTTTTACGAATACACAGTTATTACCGTCTATAGTTTTTTATTCCTAAAAATCGGTATTAATAGACGTTGCCAACTAGAAACACACTAAACATACAGCCAACAAACCTCAACATACACGACATGACCTAACCTAACACACTATGACATGAACTAGCACAAACATGCAGTCTTTGTTTACGGCCACTTTACTGCCCTGTAGTCTGCAACTCTGCAAGTTGGCAGCCTGGCAACACATAGTTGCAGCTGGCAACACACGGTAAGTAAATTACAGCTGAGTTGCCAGCACGGGGCGTGTATAATTTTTCGCGCCATTTGGCCGGGACGTGAGCGCGTATACGTGAGCGAAACTAGTTTGCTTAGAAATTCTTTATTGTTAGGACTAGGATAGGACTGGGGGGTTTCAGTTCAGCAGACAAAAGATATTCCCCTATTTTTACGTTTGTAACTTTGGTACCTATCGAAATTGCTTGCTGTCTGTTTCGTGCGTTTTTTACTGATATGCAATATATGATTTTTATCAATTTTATTTGCCGTGTGATGCCGGCTTAGAATAGCTTCACCCCATTTCTTTCCCGTGGGAGTCGTAAGAGGCGACTAAGGGACTCGAGGGTGTGTATTGCAATTTTAGGCGATAGGCTGACAACCTGTCACTATAGCGATACACAATATTCCGAATAAACCTCAAACATTTGTCAGACGTGGTGTAAATGGCCGTTTTTCGCTGCTGTTTACGCTCTGCCTACCCCGCAAGGGATTATAGGCGTGATATGTGTATGTATGTGTATGTTATTTATCTGATCTGCAGTGCCCCCGTAAGTTGGCATCTCCACTTTTAAAAACCTTTGAATAGGAACTGGGAGCGTAAACGGTTCCCAAGCACACTGGCTCCCCCTGGCTTGTGCTATCCGTACGTTTATCTGTGGTGATATTGAGATCTACTGGAGGCTTCTATTTCATTCAGTTAGTATTGGTTTCAAAGTCGAGTGGTAGAAAAACGAGCTACCTTTGCTGCCCCCGCTTTACGATTCCTATTTTCCAATTTGTTTTCAAGAGGGTTTGTCTAGAGTTGCCATGTTATTAGACGTTTCTTATTATTGCATTGATATAGCGAATCAAAGATTTTGGATTTCAGATTACTGCGGAAAATTATTTGCTCGATGGTATGTGAATTGGAGGCACCCTTAAGCATCCCTTTAGTCACTAGCCTATATATGTACTGTGCCTCAGCGTTGTGTGTATATTTTGATATATACACAAAACAGATGGGTACATTGTGGCTATTCCTTTTCCCTTTATTCTTCCTGTTCCATAAATTATCAGCTTGCCGCACTTGCATGTTGATTTATTCCTTATTAAGGTTAATATTAATGTTTGTCCAGATTTATGACACCGACTCACGATGTTTTATTTAATTTTATGTAGAAAGTGTTTTTACACGACCGGGATTTGAACCCACGACTTTCACTTTCGGCGATTATACGTCAAAAAACGAAATAATATAAATAGAATAGTGATATCCTAAAAGACAAAAGTAAAATAATTAAATCCCAATCTTTTGATACCCTACCTCACCTCCTCTGTGATCTGAATCTCAAAGGCAGATTGCATAGGGAAATGAGGGGGGGAAGAGACTACGCTAGCCGGAGGTTTTATAGGCTGAAAAGGATTCTACAGCCTTATTAATTACGATCGTCGGTGGGACAAAAGGAATGCCTAGTGGGGCTTCTTTTGAAACCTCAGCTTGGATATTTACCTTTATTAGGGCGTAGTGCAAGTTTCAAGTTGCAGTGAAGTTTACAGGTATCGGTACTTTTTTGTGATCGATCAAATTAATTAGTGTTGCAATTGCAACATATAGCCGTGTAGGCCGCCTTATGCAGTTTTTATGATTGCAACCTACTTGTATAGTTCAGTTGCGAAATTGGTTGATTAAATATGACTTAAGATTTGCCGCGCAAATTTGCATGTCCCACCAATACCTACGTTCTACGTAAAATTTCGCGACTTAACTAATCATAGGATGTGTTCCGATACTAACACTGTCTTGGCTGCTCTTAATTGTTTGCTTTTGCCCCGTGGAGGTGGAGGGTGTTAAAGTTGTTGATAAATTGATGCAAAGGTAATTTCCTCAAAACAGATTTAATTGTAAAAACAAACCTATATGGTCCATTATTTCGTTCCGCTATACGCAGTTATGGCTATCTTACACCTACCGTTTGTTTTTCCGGAGTTTTGCGTAATGCGTTTGTGGAAATAACGAAATACCAAACAAGATATCGTACCAAACTTCGCCGCATCAAAATTGTGGCTGTCACAGGTTATATTCGTTTCGCATGCTGGCTGTCAAGAACTAAAAGTGTGCAATTCGCCTATGAATAGTTATCTCACACGTATATAACAGTCACAAAAGTCTACTGCTGGACACGAGCCTCCTCCTACAGGAGGGTGTTACCATACTCGGGCACATTGGCGAGCGCAGTGCAAGTGATGCATTCACCAGGACCGCTTCCTCGTATTCCCTGAATTAATTTATCCACTAGTCGCTTGTTACGACACTCCGACAAAAACATAAACTCTAATGACACCACAGAACAGAAAGCTTATTTTAATAAGCATGAATAGTCTTGAAAAAAAATCAATAGCTTAATCCGCTGTCGGCTAATGAAGGCGGTTAATATCCGCGCGGTTATAAGCCGCGCTGTGTCGACTGCTCCGTGTTTCGTGGCGTCAGCTTAACGACTATTCAGATTAGTTCCAGCTCCGCAGACATACCTCTACAAAGTCATATCAGCTAACAAACATTTTGAGTTTCTCAGCAAAAATTTACTTTAATCACCAGCCCATCCATAATTTTAAGTACCTATATAATTACAAGCCTTATTTGCTTCAAAGTTCCATGTTTAAAAAAAACAGTGTTAAAGAAAGACACAAAGGGCCCAGCCTAATCACAAAAAAGTTAGACAAATGAATGTTTAAAATAAATCTGCTTATAAAAAATTTGTCAAGTGCCTAACTTTTTTGTGAGCCGTTGGCAGCTCGCATATGCGCTTAACACACAAGTCCTGAAATGTTATTCCGCCGCTATATATACACAACTTCCAAACATGTCCGGTTGGAACAGTCGTTCTCCTGGTCACATCACCCGACCAGGCGGGTAACTACCCTTTTCTTCACTGTCGTTACTTCTGACCCCATCATCACCCATCCTAAAGGCCCTATAGATTTTACCACCAAGGCTTTATTATATTAGTAAAACAAGTGATTTTTATTGGTAGAACATAAAGCATCAAATAACAATTTGTAAAGTTCCCCTCGTACTCTCCGAGCCACAATAAACGCACTTTTCATCCACCCCACACTGGTGCTGCAACCCCTATGTGTCATGAATACCATGAATCTAAAGTAGCATCCCCGATACATACATTCCATAGCATAGGCATCATGGTATTGTGTATTTTGTGTTGTGATTCCTAGGGCCTTACCACAAAAAAATTGTTTTTATTCTTTACAACTTTTAAAGAAATAATATATAAATGAATTTAAATATTTCGCCATCATTTTACTAAACTAGTAGAGTAGCGAGCTTGCTAGCGAAATATTGCGATGACTATAAATTCGAGTTTCAAAACATCTCAGTTTAGATCGTTTGCGTATCGGGAACTACTATGATAAATAACTACTCTAAGGGAAACTACAAACCGTAGGAATCCTTAAAGTGTAAATAGGTACTTTACAAACCATCAAAATATCCATTTCAAGACATAAATATCCAAAATAAACGGGTGAAATTGAAGCCGGCAGATTCCACTGAAACTAATAATAAATTACCCTTTATTCCGAAACTTCCTCTTACCACCCCATTATTTATCATTCTCAGTACCTATAGAACAACAAACAAAAGACTGGTGTTAACTATGTAGGTAAATCGTGTAATATCTATATCACACCTGTGTCCCGTGCTAGGTAGGCAGAGCGTAAACGGTTGTAAGTAAGCAGACACACCACGTCTGACAAACATTTAACGGTCATTCAGAAAATTGTGTATCACCGTGAGGTTGTCAGTCCATCGCTTAAAATTGCAATACACATGTAACCCCCGATACCTTTACACACGGGAAAGAATGGGGTGATGCAATTCTAAGCCGGCATCACACGGCAGCAACAATATTGAATGGGAAATTTTCTAGGGATTCTCGAGTGCCATGTAGAGGGCGCCAAGCTTAATTGAAATAACGTTTCTTTACACAAAATATGTACAACTTTATAAATTATTCTTTAATTTTGTGTTTATTGAATTGTTCAAGATGTATTATTGGTTATTTGTTTACTTACACGAATGACACTCAAAATAATAGCAAGGAGATAAGTTTATTTTGTATTCAATCAAACAAACATAATTAATTTGTAACGAACACAACGTGAAACGGAACCTGTGACAAAACTATGGCTGACGCCAGCCATATTGAAACGTCAAAATTTCAGTTTAGCACAGCGCCCTCTGGTTTGACATTCAGAACTATCAAGAGAACTGTCAATAGAAAAACTCCCATTAGCATATTATTTTCTTTCATATTATACCTTTTTGAATCGAGAACCTCTTTTCCACTGCCGGTTCTAGGGGTCGGAGAGACAGCGAGAGGGCTAGGGTAAAGCACCCTTGTCTAGTGCTCTTGGTAATTGGATTAGCCCAGCCCACCCTATAGGCCACGCAAATGGACAGCCCTAATGAACACAGCCATGTTAATGAGCACTAAAGATCAAGGATGCAAACTAAACTTTAGGGTTAGCGCACAACAATCGCCATTTTTAATGAGTTGTTTTCAATAGCAAAAAGAAAATGAATTATGTATATCGAAATTGAAATTCTTTATTTAATGTAGGATAGTATTATCACTTATTGAAGTCATGATCCGTCATTGTAAAATAAAGAAATTTGTATAACAAAATTTTCTTTTTTTTATAACAATTTTGTATGTCTTTATAGAAAACCGGCTCGGGCGGGTTAATAAAATAAAGGCACTGCCACGGGGCTGGTCAGGTTAATCACACGGCATGTAACTTTACGACACCACCATCTGAAAACGATATTTGTTTCAAATTGAAGTCAAGATTTGCAAAGCGTGTAATTTACATGCGTATAATTAACCGGACCTCCTAAATTTTCCAACCTATCGTACGTAACTTAAAAAAAAGGAAAGAATTATTAGGTGTTTGCCATTATAAGGGATGAATCTAAGGAATGGGTGCCAGCGTTTTCTGTTGTAGCTGTTGACGTTGAATTTGAAGTAAAATGGTGTATATATTGACTGAAATCAGCAAATGGCTTCGGCCACCGCACGATATTATAAGCAATTAGTAGAAAATCAAAGCAAAATTGTACCTATATCGGTTTTTGTGCGTATTCATGAATAAACATGTCATTTCAATTACTGCACAAAATGATAATCAATTTCAATTATACTCTATCGAATTGAGACAAATGAAAGTAAAGGATAATTTTTATTAGCTTGATTTCAAAATTGCCTCTACACAGTCTTGCCAATAGCCAATAATCCGCTAATATTATGGCATTAAAAATTATATATTTTATAAGATTTTTGTTTGTATTATCGTTAGGCACGACTTTGAGGGTACACAAGAAGGCGATATATAGTAAGTTTATACTGATTTATACGGTGAAATTTTACTAGTAATGGATACTGAAAACAGACCACGGGCTGGTGATAAGGAACAACCTTTTCCAAAGAACATAGATCGAAATAAGACATAAATGTTTTAGTTTCCATAGTAACTCAAATCAGCTGTTCGGCAATTTTGCAAGAGAAGTCGATTTTTTTTTATTTCGGCCTACGTTCCTTGGGGAAAATTGTTCTTTATCACCAGCCCTATCTAAGTGTTCGCTATAGTTCACTAGTAAAATGTCACCCTAAATAAGATGTAAAAAAGAACACTGCAAATATTGCAAGGGGTGAACCAGCCCATCTCTCTTTTCGTGTGGGACACCGAGTCGTCCAACGACCCGATGAACCTTGGTGTCAGCGTTTTTCAACCGCCTACAGACCGATAAACAAATTCACAAAGTGATAAATATCAACTTTGTGAGTGTCCCACCGAGAATCCGGAACCCGGAACATTTGCGTAGCAGGCAGTCACACTACCACTGCGACACATCGGCCGTGGTATGATCCTTGGAGAAAGTTGTTCAGTTTCATGGCTGGTTAACCCTTTGAAATATTCGTAATTGATATTTTTATAACCTGAGTATAACTTAAAACTATGAACGTCGTAACATGCCGGTAATATTTTTAGTTTAAGCGCCAATAGTTTGCGATTGTTACGTCAACCCTACCCAGGTTTTCATCTTTTGCCTTTTCTAATTTTGATAACGGTCATGCTTACTTCCAGATCCTATAAAATTCACATGCATACAACATTATTGCTATAAGGATACAGATTGTGACGACGTCATAGTGATTTTAAACGATAAAACGCATGCAGGTTGTATACCTTACTTATACCCGTATCCGAGTAAATATGATCATCCTAGTAAATGTTGTAAATTCAGAGGACCAAGAGAAGAATCGAGTGAACAAGTAACAACGGCTACTGAGAATACCACAAAAACAAAAGATGATGACAAACCCACAGAAAATCCAGGTGCTGGCAACACAACAGAAAAGAATGATGACACACCCACTACAAATAAACCACCCTCATTAAGACACGGGAATTATTTTCAACTTCAGAACAACAACGATCCGACTGCAAATATTCTGGTTCGATCCAAAAGTGCATATTATGCTGATGACATTCGTGGATCAGCTTACAACAATATGTACATACTCTTAAGAATCGCAGGTTATGCTAAATAAGGTCGAGTGTTGTTGGCGAAGATTGGGCGGTTGACTAACTTGTCGTGCGTCGACGCACCGTAGCGCATGCGTCTGTCAGACGAAAGGATATTGCGAATTACGATCTTACTTCCATATATATACGGCACGGTGCGAAACGAATGCGTCTGTCAAGTCGTTTGACAGACGCATTGGTAAACGCACCGTAGCCGTATTTGTATGGAAATATGATCGGAATTTGCAATTTCCTTTCGTCTGATAGACGCATTCGTTACGGTGCGTTAAAAATTCGCAGCGAAGGACGACAAATGGGTAAACCGCCTTACTTAATTGGACAATATAATTTATTCAATTAATCGTTTGTTTCGTATAAATCTAGTTTTACGTTAACCCTTTAAGGCACATTAATGGTTACTGATGAAGTAATATAAAATATATATAATATTATTATCTACCTATTAATAATGCTTTTTAAAATATTATTCCACTCTCTATGCGAGTACTTATGTCCTCCTTGTTCGAGTAGGTATTCATAATATTGTAATTGCTCTAAAGAAAAAATGCAATACGCAACACAGTTTATATTTATATTTAGACGCAACAGCGGGATTCGACAATAAAGGGAAACTTGCACCTGTGCAGCAAGTGCTGGCCACAGCCTTCAAGGACTTGTGGCCGCCTGCAGCTCTCCATGACGTTGGAGCTGTGGACCGGACCTGGCCTGGACTACTCCAGGCTCCAACGAGAGTTAAGAGCGACCCCATTTTTGATATAAAAGAGTTCCGATTGCGACCGAACATCCTTCTTCCTTTGAAACTTGACTTGCGGAGAAAGAAGGCTCTGATAAAGGTTATTCTTACACAAATGACTTAGACTCTGTTTCTGTCCTATGACCTAGACTAGAGTCAAGAGCAAACCTATCATTAATAAAAAATATTAAAATATTTTATTTAAATATTTATTTGTTTGGAGCTGTTATTTTTGTATAATATTTGATATTATATGTTGGTCGTGTGATCCTGGCTTAGAATAGCATTACCCCATTTCTTTCCCGCGGCTGTCGTAAAAGGCGAATAAGGGACTCGAGGGTTTCATGTGTATTACAATTTTAGGCAAGATGCTGACCAACCTATTTAACTGGGCCCAAATTCTCTAATTTTTTACTCTTGCAATACCAACGACCTTTAATTGTTATTTTATTTTCATCGTGATGTTCTTTACTTCAAACTGTTAGTAGAATACGAAACGCCTAAAGCTATGGCACTGACACGCTATCTGCATACAATTGAAACGTTTTCATGTAGCAGACTTTGGGCACTGGCTTTTTTCTTTGCACGTGTTGTAACGTTTTGATACGAAACAGTGTTTTCTCAACAGAAGCCCAAATTGTATTGTGGCCTTCGAATCGAGCTCTCATAACTAACAAGACTGGTGCCTGTGTTATCTCCACCTCCATTCATATTTCATAATCTTCATTATGTGACTGAACCAATCGCTTCTTCTTCTTCTTCCTATCGTGTGGGACATCGAGTCGTCCAACAACCCGATGAACCCTGGTGTCAGAGTTTTTCAACCGCCTACTACTACTTATCTACCTGCTAAGCGTGGTGAGTACGGCATCACCCCCTTAAAGGGAGAGGCCAATGTCCAGCAGTGAATGTGTGACTGTACACGCGGTGCGTTTTAACCCGCCACATTTCTTCCGTTTCATGATTCAAATCAGGTTTACTAACACATTAATTAACACGTTTAAATGCTTTTGCAAATGTACCTAATTGAAAATAGTACATAAATACAATGAAGGAAAAAAATGCCAAGTGCGAGTCGGAGTCGCGCACGAAGAGTTCCATACCATTGTATAAAAATTGTGTTTGTAGCGGTGACCCAGAATATTATAATAATATTAATTTACTAAAAGTTTTATTTTTACTTTTTAGTATTTTTCGTTATAGTGGCAACAATAATACATGTTCTGTGAACATTTCTACTGTCTTACTATTTTCACGTTCCGTTCATGAGATACAGCCTCCGAACCATTATAAGTAAAAACGAACCAAAAAGAACACTCTTTCTTATTTTATGGTAGCCCCCCTTAATTATTATTTTTGTTCTAATATTTAATACGTGTTGTTGTTGCGGCGACGGAAATTTTAAACTGTCTTGTCTTACTATCTAGATAGATTTATGAGATACAGCCTGGTGACAAACGGACGGACAGACAGACACCGAATTCTCAGCAATAGGGTCTCGTTTAGAGCCTTTGGATACGGAACTCTAATAAATGACGGCTAGGTATAATTGAATTGTAGATAAATTAATCATGGTGGTAGAAAAAAGGAATGAATGGGTAAATAATGTTAGTGCTGCATTGATTGTTAAGATGATAAGAGTGTGGCTCATACCAGTCGCTATGTTGTATTTATTTGCTATGGCGCAGTCTAGACATAAAAGAGGTGAATTTTTAAGAGTCGAAACACAATTTCACTAAGTTTTATTTGAGAAATTTAAGATTATTTGAAAGACATCAAAGGTTTTCCGCGTCAGATATGTTTATATTTAAAACTATCTAAAATCGCGCAACTAACTAGACGCAAGTGAGTTTCGACCCTGCGACGGCGAGTCGGAAGAACGATGCGGTAAACTATAAGACTACTTTACCAAAATAAGTAAGACGCGCGTTGAAAGCAAGTTTAAAAAATTCATCATACATAAAAAAGGCTGAACACGCGTTCAACGCACGTCTTTTTTGTGGTAAGGCTCTTATGATTTCTCTGAGGCAAGTCTAGACCAGCTTGCTCGGCGTCTTCTTTGGTAAGACGCTTAACTTCTATTTTTTATGTTCCAGTGCCCATTCCTGGCACCTGCGAACCAGCCTTGTGCTCCAGGGATATAGACTGTGAGAGGTACATTTTCATCGAGTCAGCAAACTTCTACGCCGGCTGCACCGCTGGCGTGCACATCACTTCTTGCTGCAAATTCATCGTCGTTGCAACCAAAAAATGACTATTCTTCTTCTGTTGTATGGGATATCGAGTCTGCCTGTTTTTCATACAAATAGTTGAATTTATTTATTTCGAAATATACCTAGCTATCATATTTGTTTGAAATCCAAATTCTGTCACAATTTCTGCAGATATGTATTATGATCATTTTTGATAGTACAAAATACGATAACTCTTCTGTCTCTCTGTGCATAGATAATAGGAAGGCGTGGGCAAAAAGTAAACTATTTCGAATTCCAACCATTAAAATCCAAAGTGAAAGAACCGCAGAACTATGATTAAAGCTATAGAGTCCACACAATATTTTACTTTTAGACGAACGAAAATAACTTTAACATAATCAATTATGCTTCATTATGCAAGTATAAGCAAGATGCAAAAGACTGACTGTTTATATTATTTCCGTGCTTGTCACCAGTTTCAACCGGCCAAAGAGGAATCCCTGCCATTGGAGTCCTTTAAACTAAACAATTACACTCTGTTTCTAGCGCTTTGTTGAAAACTACTGGCGATGTGTCAAAGTATATCGTTGTTTATAACAACTGAATTCTGACGTATAGTAAATGAAACTTGTGACAACCTTCTAATTGGCAATACGAATAACGTTATGCATACCAAGCAGCTTCTTTTTTGCATACATACTTTTTCTGTACAGCCCACACACAGCTCATAGTTTTTAAGATATTAGTTTTTAAGCAAATTATCCTAAGACTTCGTTAATGGTTGTATTTCTATATTAGCCAAAACAGTACACATAATGTGTGTGTTGTTGATGTGTATGATAGTGATCGCTAGCATACCTACTTTAGATAGAACATGTATGAAATGTGAAATATATTTAGATCAGCAATCCATATTGTCGCAATTTATTTAATACGGGATTTTTCCCACGGTTAACGCCTTTTTCAGTTGTCAGATATTTCCTGATATTCGACCCAGTTCATACTTATGTTACGTATTCGCCTGTTTGAAAATATTATCACCGTAATACCCTTCGCAAGTTATCCACGTGATTGTTGTTAAATGTATTTAAAAAACGGCAATGATCGCAAAGCCGCCACCAAAAGTGGCCATTCACAGCTGCTTAGCTTGTTATAAAACGCCCAATCTACACAGGCCTTGGTCTTCACACATGTAGGTGTTACAACGAGGCCTTTACGAGCTGGTCAAGCCGTAAGTACCTCCCATTCACGCACTGAATGTTCTGTGGTTTCCAGGTTACGAGGTCACGTTAATATGGAATTTTTGATGTAAACATTAGAACTTTCACTGGAATGTTCTCATTTTGAATAATAAATAGCGACATCGAGGGTGCTATATAAATTACTACAAGTCGTAAGATATTGGTTGTATAAGTGTGTTGTAAGGTTCGTTCATAAGTATTGCGTCGAAAAGCCCACAAAACTGAACAATTCTTCTTAAGGAAAAGGAACATAGGTTGATATTTAAAACATACAAAATGTTTCAGCCAGGTCAAGTTAAATGGTTCCATTGGCTAGTTAACCCCTTAAAATATTGGCAACTAATATTTTTAGATTCTGTATATTCGAGAGTTGTGTGTGAGAGTGTGTATGTGTGTGTATGTATGTTTGTTATTTACGGCTTGACGGATTTGGATGAAATTTTAGGATGTTTATAACCTGGAATAACGCATAGGCTAGTTGTCACCACGGGTAAACATGCTATTCTCACGGGAAAACCAAAAAAAAGCTGCGGGTGAAACCGCGGGGCGGAAACCTAGTGAACAATGTTTTTTTTGCATCTAATGTTCAACCACATCTGAAACAAGATGTTTTATAATCTTCTGTTTTGCTTACGATTCCGTTGAAACCGGACGAAAGAAAGTGTTATAAGGCTGCGCCCTTAGACCACTGTCTAGGTCACTGCCTTGGAGAGTATCCAAATAACTTTATCCTGACTAGTGTTTTAAGGTTCCACACCTACAGGGTCAAAACGGTACCCTATTACTGAGCCTCGTCTGTCTGGCTGTCACCAGACTGTATTTTATAAACCGTGATAGTTAGAGAGTTGAATTTTTCAGACGTATTTCTGTTGCCGCTATAACATCAAAATACTAAACATTAGAAAAAAAAAACAATAAGCTTCATATCTATAATGGATCGGAGGCTGTATCTCATTCAAGGTAATAGTGTCACAGAACACAAATATTTATTGCCGCTATGATATATTCTTACTAAAAAACAGGATAAAGGATAATTAAATATACAGGATAATTAATATTGGAGGGGGGTTCCATGAAACAAACGTGAGTTTTATACCCTTTGTTGTAGGGTAACCCTTCGTGCGCGAGTCCAACTCGCACTTGCCTCTTTTTTTAATAGTACCCATAGCTGCACGGCATCCACAATAATTGTGACACATATGCCAAATAACAGTAACTATGTATATTGTACAAGGTTCAAAGCGCACATATGACTACACCGCCAATCATCATCATCATCACATCAGCCCACATCTACCCACTGCTGAGTATAGGCCTCATCTTTTGCAATGGGAAAGTATTATATGATAGGTAATGATGCGAGACAGGCAGATCAATGAGGCATACGTGCTTTTGAGAGACTATCTGTGAAGACCTTTTTCAATCATCTCACCAATGTAGACCCAATACTCTGCGTTCTTTACCTGGAAACAAAATAAAACAAAGATATTAGCACAGAATATATATAAGTACTAACGTACAGAAGAATCACTCCCTAAGAAATTACATGTTTATGTATAAATTAATACCTACGCTCGGTGTACCCAACCGCTCACAAACAAAATTGAAACTTATGAACGCGCGCGAACGCTCAATCTCCCTTGCGCATCGCAGTTTTATGACTGAGCCGCCGGCGAACTCCAAGGGTTGTAAGTTGTCATCATGTTATTCGTGCACGAAGATTTTTTGTTATTGATTTTGCTATAATATCTTATTTGTTCACTTAATCTACGGAAGGAATTGTAAGATTTGTAAATATTTATAAACCTAAACGAAATTATTAATGACTACTGTTTATATAGAAAAACAATTAATTTTCTTGTGTGTAACTGTTCTTTGTATCGAGTGGAACACCGAGTCGACGACCCGATCGAGTTTTTAACGAATAAACGTACTAAAACACAGAAAAAAATCAAGTAAGTGTGCGCGCGAGCAGCACGTGCGTGAGAACAGTGCGGCGGCTAGCGGCACACTAGCGGTCTGGCGACGACAAGTGACAACCCGCGGAGATTAGTCCCCGTAGGGAACCCGCGGGCGGAACATACCTAAACCGTGGAGTGAGACCCTCCTGATATTAGTTGTAATGTCCATGAACGATTTATTAAGGGTCAGATTTGACCATTCTATACAGCCTCCATGCAGCAACAGTCTTGAGTTACACGTTTAAGGGATCAACACTATACTGGATTTTCAAATTTTTATTAGTAAGAACCAGTATAGGATGATCCCTTAAATGGGTAGTTAGTGGTGCTGTTGATATGATAGTAGTAGATGTGTGGAAATTAATTCCAGGTTTTGCGCTCAGCCAACAAGCCGACGAAATTACACAGAATTTCTCGACACAGATTTACGTAAACAAATAAGATGTGTAAACGTAGCAGTTTGCAATTTGGGGTCGGTAAATTATTGTAGGGGCGGCAACTGTGAAATTGGGGCCCGTTTGTGATCCGCCCCTTTGGTGTCACGTTTAGTAGAACATCAGCCTGACAGCGACATCTACATGACAAAACTTGCATTATTATTACTGTAGCTAGCCTATCCAGATCCTACTGTTGGGCAACGGCCTTCCCCACGCGGTCCTGCACTTGTTGCGATCTTGGGCAACCTCTGTCTACAGTCTACTCCTTGAAATAGGCATCGTCACTTCGTTACGCCATCTTTTTCTGGGTCTCATCTGTTCATCCTCTGCGACAAGACTCCCCTTCATGCAATAAGTAAATCTAGATTTGCAACACTTTTTTGAACATTTTAATAATATAATGATAAAGAAATGTATAGATATTAGATAACGAACACTTGTCGACCTACCGAAATCAAAGCACAAATTAATTGATGACAAAATATTTAGGGAGAGACTCATTTTCATCTCACTTACAAAGGGAAAATGTTTATTGTTGGTAACCAAAATATAATCTGAATATAAAGCTTGGATTTTGAATATAACTTTCAAAGAAGGAGGACATTTGCCCGAACTAGAATGATAATATTGGTTTTTCATACAGTTATCTTAAAGAACTAGAATATATTTTTTGCGATGTGTCTAAAGGCGAGATAATAAGCCATTGTGAGCAATTTCACCCAAAAGGTCAAAAGATAAATAAATAGCGTCACTATAAGATGTGAGCTCAGCACAGCAAGCTGTGTGTGGTTTATAAAGCGTGAGATTCTGACGTATTGGAAAAATAAATGACTTACTAACTCTAATTACTAGATACAGGGTGTCTGTCCAATAAGTCCAATTAAAGCATACGGTGGCAATTGTAAATACATATTAGTAGTTTTTTTTTCGCCGTGTGATGCTGGCTTAGTAAAGTATTATTTCAAGTGTAAGTAATTCATACGACAGGCTGACAACCTGTCACTATAGCAATTCAGGATTTTTCTGAAACGGCCCGCAAATATTTGTCAAAGGTGGCGATAAAACGCTCTGCTTGCACCTCAGGGCCAAAGCATGATATATGATGATTAACCGAGTATATCTACATCATTCTCGATTGAGATAATGGACATAACTGATTGATTTATTTTTTACTTACTTGCAAAATTTTAAAATAGGTGCGAAACCGCGGGGTGGAGAGTTAGTGATGAATTAATGTAGCTGAGCATGGCAACACCGCCAAACATTCTGATTGCAATTAACTGCGTGTTATGCCTTACATTATTTATGTACGACATGCGATCAGTTATGTGCATAATTTGGGGCATACCAAATTAATTTCGGTTTAATGCTAGCTTGGTATACTATTTTCGGGTACTCACATTAATTGCTTTTCAATCGCTAATCCTATAATTTTACTTAAAATAGCTTTCACATGGGTCACATACATGTATAAACAAAAAATGGGCCATAGAATAAGGATCTTAAGTAGCATTAAAGCAACTGTATCGAAATGGTCACAGTCTCAAAATTATAATTCAGGGACAAGAAATGCCACAAATTTCTTAACGTTCTCTTACTTAGATTTTTTATTTATCGAAATAAAATGTTTCCCGCCACTAAAATCTTTGATGTTTGTTTGTTGAGCCAATAAAAGATTCCACGTCGGACCATCTAAGGATTATCTGGAAAGAGCTTTGAATATTTTCGCAAAGAATTATTTGATTTCTATTCCCCTGGAAAATGTGGCATACAGACGACCTTTATGCAAAAGAATGAAGCTTTTGTCGACTTTAAAATAGAATAGGTAAGTAAGTGTATTATCTCCGGAGAATCTATATACCTAGCATTAGGTAAATAGAGAAATAGAACCCGGGGGTAGTAAACCTAGGGGTACAAATGACACGAGTATATCCTACTAATGAGTTAGGGCCCTATACTTATTACTAGTGACAAAAACTGACACCAGGGTTCATTGGGTAATTGGACGAATCGGTGTCTCACACGAAGAGATGAAGAAGAATGGGTGTTTCGTCGACTCTATGTCCCACACGACAGAAGTAGACTTGCGCCAGAACACGATACTCTATTAATTATTCAATATACGGGGTTTGAGGGACAGCCCTCCGAATACTGATAGGGTGCATGTAGACCATGAAACTGAACAACTTTCCCCTAGGAATATATGTCAGGAAACCACAAAAAACAGTCCCATACAAAATCAAGATCTGACTGCAATTACTATGGTAAGTAAAAAAAATGCGTTTCCTGTTTTTTATGGGAAGTTGTTCAGTTACATGGTCTAAATGCTATCCTATAGGTATTCGGAGAACTGTCGCTTACACCCTGTATATTCGCGTTGCTTTCTAAGGGTCGAAACACACCTGAAGATAGTTCGGTCGCGAAATTGACGTGAATGAAATGTGACAACTCGCGCAGAAAATCTTTTATGACATATTCATACAATACAAATTCCCCGGCGGTACTATATGGCGGTAAGTTTGAAACCTTAAGTTATGAAAATTTATTCGTAGTCCAAAATAAAATGTCGAGTCCGGTTTAAAACAGTATATTTGTCAAGATATTACAGGCGTGATAATATTACACCTCTAATCCCTTGTTATGTGTGTGTGTATTCTAATTCGTAATCCTATATTACATAACGTTGTTATATAGACTTACCGAAATTTCATAAGTACCTTGTTGAATAGGAGTAGGACAATTAAGCTCTCTGTCATAAAAATCAAATGTTCTTAAGACAGTCAAACTCTTAAGGCACATATTACATGGGAGTAAAGTGAATATAACGACACAGATTTGATAGCCACTCAAATAGTCTTTAAATGGAATGGAGCCATCAAGACAAGTATTAAAGTATTAGCAGTGATGGGCCTTCAAAGGAAACGTAAAGATATTTAAGATGACATAAAAACTACGCTGGATCTTTAAGCGATACAGTAAACCTTATTCCACGTTATCGACTAACAGGCTCACAAATTGCGATGTCTCTTTCAATAAAATAGGCTTAGAGAAGGATAAGACAATTGTGTAAAATACAAACACATATCACGGCTTTATCCCTTGCGGGGTAGGCAGAAAATGGTAATTTAGGCGTATCACAGCTATTGCCCGGCCCGCTACCCGCAGCGGCACTGCTGGTTTGTATGGATTCCCATGAAATACTGTCCGGACACGACCGCAACTACACATGCTGTCGGACACCACAGCACTAACAATGCGTGCTTCAGAAACTGAAGAGAATTAGTTCACAAGACTTCATCACCCTTTAAATATAACTTTGATATCCCGCATTCTATCAAAAGACGTGTACCTTACTTGTCTTCTTTGTTTAATAAATCAAAGCATTGCCGTGTGATGCCGGCTTAGAATAGCATCATCCCAATGCAACCTGGGTGTCGTAAAAAGTTATTAAGGAATAAATTCATCCCGGGAATCGACTGCAGCGTTCCCTGTGAAAGCAATATCTTTCACTACGCTCGCCAATTCGCTTGCCAAGCGTGGTGAGTATGGCCCAATTTCAGCAGTGGCCTGTTGTAGCTGTTAATGTTAATGACAGCAAATGTCATCATTGTTTTCTTCCTCTTCAAAAAAAAAAATATAAATGCATGTAACTATAACTAGTACTCAAGAAGACCAATTCTTTTAATGATCGAAACACGAAAACATCGCTCAAACAAAGAGCGACGACCAATGTGGGGAAGTGGTAGTGCGACTGCCTGCGACGCAAAGGTTCCGGGTTCGATTCTCGGTGGGACACTCACAAAAGTGGATATTTATCTCTTTGTGAATTTGTTCCCGGTCTGGTTAGGACATTGCAGGGTGAACCACCTGATTGTCCGAAAAGAAATGGTTCCGTGCTTCGGAGGGCACGTTAAGCCGTCGGTCCCGGTTGCTGTCTATGATTACCTAGACGGCGGTCGTAACACAACCATGTCAGAGGCCTACAAGTAGTAGTAGGCGGTTGAAAAACTCTGACACCAGGATTCATCGGGTCATTGGATGACTCGGTGTCCCACACGAAAAGAGAAAGAGAATGATCGAAAGCGACTGCCGAAGCCATCGGCCCTCGTTGTACGAGTATGCTGCATCCTTCGGAATAGCACCTTTAAAGTCATAGACATTCTTTTTCGTTGCGTGGCCGCCACTTTAGAACTATCCTTAAAACAATGTTTTCTTTTACCTACTCATAATATTCCCACAAGGCTCGATCGCTGCCTTGACCATGTTCTTGCTAAGTCTAATCTCTCTGTTGATACTATCGTCGAACAAACCTCTCTTACTGATCATTATCCGGTTTTATCATTCATAAAGGACCAATTGCCAAAACTTAAGCCCAATAAAACTACAACTAAAATCGATTATGAGGGTGTGTTGAAAGATATTCAAGCTACCGACCTTGATCCTATTTTCAACATGAGCGATGCAAACGAAGCTGCTTCCTTCTTGACTAATGCCATTAGACAAGCTATAAATAAAAATACCAGGACTGTTAAAATATCTAAAAGATCCGAAATCCTCAAACCATGGATGACGACTGGTTTGCTGCAGTGCGTCAGGCATAGGGATAAACTGCACATAGAAACTAAAAATACTCCCACAGAAAATCCGCTAAATCTGATATACAAACGGTATAGGAACTTCTGTAACGACTTATTAAAAAAGATTAATACAGAGTATGATCGAGGGAGATTGGAGAAGGCTGCACATAACCCAAAAGACACCTGGAATGTTATTAGGGACGTAACAAACTCAGCAGCATCAAAAACGGGTGCCACTCAACTCCTTAGCTGCAACCCGCAGGGCCCCCAAAGTTCAGTCGACGATGTCAATATCTTTTTTGCATCAATAGGACAAAAACTAGCCCAAAATATTTTAAGAAATGCACCGAGGCTAAACGTCAATATACCCACAACCAAACACCTAAGGTCCATGGCTCTCCTAGAAACAGATTGTACTGAAGTCGAACTAGTTATCACGAACCTTAGATCTAATTGTGCGGTGGGTTGGGACGGTATACCAGCAGAAGTAATAAAACTTGCCAAAGACCAAATAGTTCCAGCTCTAACTCATATCTGTAATCTATGTTTTGAAACGGGAGTGTTGTTTGATGTTTATAAAAGAGCAATAATTCATCCTATTTTCAAATCGGGTGACAAGGATAATGTGAATAATTATCGCCCAATTTCAATTTTGCCAGCCCTATCTAAAGTTTTAGAGAGACTTATAAATAAACGCCTTATTAGTTTTCTGGAAAACGAAAAAATCCTGTCTGATTCGCTGTCTGAGTTTGGTTTTAGAGTAGGTAAATCTACAGTGGATGCAGTGTCAAACCTTACAGACTTTATTGTCGGCAACCTTGATGCAAAAAAGAAATGCGTAGCAGTGTTTCTGGACCTAGCAAAGGCGTTTGACACTGTGCCTACTAATTTACTTCTGCAAAAACTTGACAACATTGGTGTCCGTGGTAGACCACTCCTGCTCCTCAAAGATTACCTCTCGGGTCGTCAACAACGAGTAGTTATCGATGATTACATTAGCGCAGATACTTCCATAAAATACGGTGTTCCTCAAGGCAGTATCCTCGGTCCCAGTCTTTTTCTGGTTTACATCAACGAACTCTGTCTTTACAAACCAATAAATGGTAAAATCTTTACATTTGCTGACGACACAGCTCTTGTATTCCAGGGAGAGACCTGGGACCAGGTTCAGGTGGTCTGCGAAACTGAGCTACAAAAAATTATCGACTGGCTACAGCTAAATTTACTTTCCCTGAATATAGCAAAATCAAAATTTCTCACGTTTTCTATCACAAAAAGAACACAACCACAGTCATCATTCTCTATTAAAGCCCATACCTGTGATTTAACACAAGGCGACACAAATGTTGTTTGCTCTTGTGAACCTATTGAACGCTCTGACACTATCAAATATTTAGGAATTATAATTGACAATCAACTTACCTGGCATCCGCAGTTAGATCTTGTCAAGGCTAGGGTCCGAAAGCTTATTTGGATTTTCTACTCTCTCAGAGATATTGCTCAACTAAATCTATTAAAAACTATTTATTATGCATTATGTCAATCAATACTCTCATATTGTGTCATAGTGTGGGGTGGTGCTATAAAATCAAAGATACTTGAGGTTGAACGCGCGCAGCGATCGGTTCTCAAAGTTATGACTAAACATCCTCGTAAGCATTCTACTGAATTACTATACCAGGAGTGTCAAGTTCTCTCTGTTCGCCAACTTTTTATATTAAACGTCTTAACATTGCAACACTCAAAAATCATTTATACTCCATCTCCACTAGCTTTAAGTAGACGATACTACACCGTATGTAAGAATACACCTATTACCACAACATTCGCTTCTCGTTTTGCTGGGTTCCTTGGACCATATCTTTATAATAAAGTAAATAAATGTCTAAACATATATCCACTTTGTAAATTTCTGTGCAAATCAACCGTGACTTTTAACTTTAAATTACCACCAAACAGAAAACCTACTTATTATTATTTCATAATTAAAATTATTATTTTTTATTTGTAATAAAATTCATTTTCTGTAAAATATGCATTTTTGTAAACTACAAAAATTGACATTTAATACTTTAATTATCTTAATATACATTGATTGTGTCATAGCCGAACTGATACCCATAGCACAGGACTTTCCTAGTTTGGGTATCAAATTCAATTGTAATGTGTGCATGCTTAAATGAATAAACTATTTTTATTTATTATTTATTTATTTATTTTGCAAGAAGTTTTAAAAGCGAACAGTATCTAGATCACAAGTTGCTTTTCTAGCATTTATTTACTTTTTTTTTCAGTAATAGTGCGTATAGATATAATGCCAAATATCCTTCCTATCTATCCTTTCCTCAAGCTAGTTAAGCCATTAGACGTCCGAACAGACTTTTAATTGCGTACAAACGTGATCAGAATAGCGATAGCCCTGGTTTAGCACCGGGCGTTTGTGCATACTAAGCTAACAACAAACAGTCAAACACGAGTACATACCTAGATGTATGTCCCTATAGCGGGTAGAGGGATAAGCTGAATCTAAACAATTTAAATCATAGTTCAATTGGGATAATTTTGTCCCATTAGTATTCTATCCTGCCGTGTGATGCCGGCTTAGAATACCATCACCCCATTTCTTGCCCGTGGGAGTCGTACTATGAGGCGACTAAAGGACTCGAGGGTGTGTATTTTAATTTTAGGACATGGGCTGACAACCTGTCACTATGGCGATACACAATTTTCCGGATGACCCTCAAATGTTTGTCAGACATTTGTTTATGCTCTGCCTACCCCGCCTACGACTCGGTCATAGACTCGGTGTCCCACACGAAAAGAGAAAGGGGTTATAGGCGTGATATAGTATTCTATCCTGCGGGTTGTTCACCAACAACACTATCATTTTCTTGCCACGAAAAAACAGGTAGCAGCGGTAGAACTGTTTATCTTATACACAAGTAGAGTATATAACAAGTATAGTATAGTAGAGAGTAAAACCAGATTAATCGAAAAGCGCCGCAATAGCTTTTCCGAGTTCAAGAAATTCGGGTCCGTACGCAAGGGATCGTACTGCGAAAAAAAAGAATAAAAACCAGACAGTTGCGGGGGCGAGGGAGACATAAATATGAGAGAGGGGGAGAGTAGGTGACAGGAAATTGGAATGGTGACACCTAGTCGGCGACGGGCCACCTGCGCCTTATACACTTCCGAGAAGAAAAACCACTCATTTTTTTATATATATAGCTCATCCAGAACCACAACAGTCCACTACTTAGAGGGTGTCTGCTATATTTTTGTTGAAGGTATTGTATCTATGGTATACATTTATTTAATCTCACTAATAAACAATTTAGAGGAAACCGAGGCGGTATTACACATATATCCTATTTTGGATTTACCTTAGATACCTTTATTTGATTTCAGAAATTCTATGAATCTGTGATCGTGAATCATTGCAGGATGCATAATAGAATGCCTAAGTTGAGCAGCTATTGTTTTATGTTACTCCTAACATGTCATACTAAATCGAGATTATATATGCCGTTAGCTTGTAAAATCCTTTATAAGAAAGTCAAATAAGCGTGAAAATTGAAATAAATAACGTATTTAATCGCCTAGCCTAGACGGCGGCGCCCTTATTTTGTCCTCCAGTTTACTTTGTAATGTGATGTAGCCCAACCGATCGAAAATTACAATGCCTGCCTGGCAATATTGATGATCACCGAAATATTCTTAATACTCTCTTGATAGATGGGGCGTGAGGCAGCTGATTTTTCGTTTTGGGTAGCCCAGAGCGGAAGACGGTTTGCTCCTATATTTTGCTTTATGAGGGTAGCAGTGCTAGGGTGATATGCCTTTGAATGTCTAGGCACTGAATTGACTAAAAGGGCACGATAAATATAAGGTGCAAAGTAAATACTGGTGTTTTTTGGGATTTCAGTACCTAATTTTATCCGACACACAAAGGATAATTACGAGTGTATTTTTAAGTAAACTTGGTAAAAGTAGATAATCTTTTCAGCGTCTACTGTCTACATATACTGTCCTTATTATGAACGATTTTCTGTTGAAACCTTTTCCCATCTAACTCATTGTCAACAACCAACAACTAAGTTGTCCCAACGTCTAGTTGTTGTCAGCACAGGCGCAAACTTTCCCTGAATAGGCGTCAATTGCGAAAGGGAATTAATTTTAGAACTTGACTAACTCCAATACCGCGTCACTGGAGGGAGGGACTTGATAATCTCATAACACGTGTATAAGTAGTCAGTTTTAGTTCAAATTGCCTATATGTACTTTGGTTTAGTCAGATTGTAAGGCGCTGGTAACATAGTCGGGATCCGATTGAACCTGATGCGAAGGATTTTTGCCACGCAATATATATTTGTTTTCATTTTTTCAATCGAATAATTTCAGGTTAAAGATACATTTTAGGTGATTAACCGGGTCTATCGCGATAGTTTTACAGATTAAGATATTTGTAAATGGATTCGTGTAAGAAAAACGTGTGTTTCGTATTATACCACACGCCGTAGACTGGCGCATGCGAAAGCAACTATCTACTGATTCAGAAATACATTCCGACCAGCAACTTTTTTTGTGTATTCTGCTGTTTAACTGCTAATACAGACTGCAGGTCGGAATAGTTTCATGTTAAATACCTATCCTCCGTTGTAGGCTGTAGCACGGATGCCACGGATAACCCAATTGGCACCGAACCAATCACAAAGAGCCAAAAACGTGAGAAGCTGCTATCTGTACCAAGGTCACTGAAAGGTCAGGTCAGGTCGGGTCATGATGTGCCTCGTGGCAATCCTGCATTGCGCTACTTTTTGCTATCCTACTAGTTACTAGTGTCTCTACATCATGGCTCTACATCAGTTTGTTTGACATCGACATATTTGTCATGTCGTAAGCGTGCAATTTCACCTTGAATAAGGGGCGGGAATTGTTTACAGAGAAAGGTAAGAATAGCAGGTGGGTAGATTGAGAAAGTAGACAGAATAGAAAATGGACAAAGCCAATCTAAATGAAATCAACGTTTAAAAAAAATCAAAACGAAGGTTAAAAAATTGTCGTGCCGCGTATACATGTCAGCCTAGCAGATTAACTTAGGCGAAACGTAAATATAAGTTTAAGCTTGCCTCAACTGGGAAAAAAAAGACAGTGCTTCGGAGCCAGTCCGGTTAACTTCAAGGCATGTAAAATAAAAAATTTAACGCGCTTTAGAACGTCCGTACTAACAACACGGGATATCCAACTGGACGGGATGCACGATAAAGAAACTCGTGATCTC
Source organism: Tuta absoluta (assembly GCA_027580185.1). NCBI lineage: Eukaryota > Metazoa > Arthropoda > Insecta > Lepidoptera > Gelechiidae > Tuta > Tuta absoluta. The sequence continues at coordinate 8,276,378 of JAQAHW010000004.1, forward strand.
TTCTATCTTAACCAGTGGGAACCAGTTCCAAGGTTAGGTCACAATAGGTCATGTCAGCCCTGCATTGCGCCACTTAAATTTATACGTGCCATAACATGTAAGTACCTACTTATACACTTCAATTATGTAAATTTTATTGTAAACGATACCTAATGCCGGTTTACAATAGCGACAGGCTTACAACCTGTTACTATAGTAGTACACGATTTTCTGAAACAGCCCTCAAATATTTGTCAGACGAGGTGATAGCATCCTTATTTTACAGCTGTGTCTTCCCTCAAGGGATAAAGGCGAAATATGTGAAGTATATATATCTGTATACCTTATTACGGTTTTTAATGGGTATAATTTTGTCAATATTGTACTAACATAAAGTGAACATTGTAGGGACATATTACATAGGAAAACTTGTGGACGGTTTTTCTATCCAATGGGGTCATATTTTGATACTTGACTTTTTTTTTGGGTGCAAGTTGGCGTAGCGCGTCTATGTAACATGCCGTGAGTTTAAGAAAGCTACGAGGCATTATGAGTGTAAAGGTATTTTATTTTAGCTTCCAGCAAACTTAGCCTATTAACTTGGAACATTCTCCTATCATCAACCTTGTGGAAAAAGTAGAGTTTATCCATTGGTACTAAGCCAAATTTTTGGAAATGGGAACATGGCCGTAAGTGCAAGTTAAGTATTTAAGAGCACAGGGTCGGGTCAACCATAAATGCAATAATAAACACAAGCTCTTGCCAACAATAGATAGTTTTTTACATAATATACCCGCAAACTTGATGTAGCGTTATTTTTTTGGACTTGATAAACCAATGTGAAACGTTACGAGCATAGTTGGAAAAACAAAGCACGACTTTTGAGTTGAGTTGACCAAGGTTTCATCATCATATAATTGGTAGTGGTGCAACGGCAACAAGAAAATACTGTTTTATTTCATCATATTTTTTCTAATTAAGAATTAACTTCTGTGGTGAAATTTCCATTTTATTATGCATCTGCTAATAGTTAACACAAAATAAATAGAGCCTAGCAAAAATGAGGTCAAATGGTGTTCTATAGTATTCTGAGTGAAATTAAATTTCAATCAGACCTTGGAATGCTGCGGAACATTGGCTCGGATTCCTGGAAGGACGCCAGTGACTATGACCCACTAAGCCACATAACTCGAAAGCGCTGATCCAGGCCTAACAACCTTTTAATCAACTGAATACGCTTCAGTTACGAGTCATCTATGGGTGGAAAACGTAGTAACGGATGCAAGTGTCGAACGACACAATTGGTTTGTATGAATTTCAGTCAGATTCAATCAGTAAAACCTATGTACAATCATTTAGAGAACCACGAAATCTAGAAGAAAAAAATATAATATTGAATTCTTCTTTCAGCCTATTTTGTCCCAACTCATGTGGGACAAACCGGGGCCGACTTGGAAGTTAATAAATACCGACGTCGCTGTTTTCAACTGCCAGTTAAACTATAAGCCCTAAACGCCCGAAAGGCCCTTAAGCCCTGAATCGTCTCACTCGATCCTTCTGTTTTATATTAGCTGTAGAATTTAAGGGCCTTAGCAGGAGGGCTATAACGTGGCGTAATTTTTGCGTCAGTCGTGCGTTTATGGGCCTGGGCCGCAGCACGTGTTTACGGGAGCCATAAAGTGATCTTTACGGTCGCCGCAACTGTCTCCGTAAACGATCAACACCAGGCGTACGGGGACGGATTAAGACATATTCAGAAAAACTCATTACAGTTTTATTTATTTTGTTATTTACTAAAAAATAAATATTCGCAAGGGAATTTAGGAGTTTCCCCATCTCCGCTGTCACACGATGTCGCGGTATTGTGACGAACGGAGTTAAATGCAACCGCATGCAGAAAAACATGTCACATTTGCTGGCTGGCTGTCAAATACATAGATTTCGTGGTGCGGGTGCGGCACGTGTGTTGAAACCACATAATAAAATAAGACTCAATCGAAACATAGGTACAGCGCCAAGCAAAACTACCATTTTTTTCATTTGCCAGGATTTTATGAAGCTTGAAAATTTTCTAGGAAAGTGATGCATGAAAATGAGATTTAAAAGCAGGGTACTCAAAATTTGAGAACTGTAAACTTTTACGAGTTCTAGATAGTTGTTAATTGTTACCAGTCTCATAAGGACTGGTTAAATTTATAGAAGACGCTGTATTGTTCTCGCTAAGATAGCATCACCCCGTTTATACCCCATAGGCCACTAAATTATATTAAATCCAGGGAATGGGCAGCAGCAATTTTCGTATTTTGCCGCGTGAGAAGCTTCGTGTGGATGCAAAAACTTGCACTGATTTTGTCAACCAAGCTTGTTGACTATGACAAATACCTGTCAAAACGAGTTGGGCAGTGGGTGAACGAACAGGTTGTAGCTGTTGATTGTGATGAAACGTGTTATGTTGATTTTCGGCCTATGTTTATCAATAAAAAATAACCTTGTTCCGTTCCTGGGAGGACTTGTAGAACCTCATAAAAACTGTACGCAAACACTCTCTCATGCGCGGTCGCATGAGTAATTAATCCCGCTAAGATAGCCAAAGTTCGTCTTATAAAGGCGTGTCCTTACACGCATCATTATTTTATTTAAAACTGTTCATGATTATAATAGATATCCTGGACACAGCGCCATTTAGCCCCAAACAAGGCAAAGCTTGTAGTATGGGAAATAGATAGCTGCTATCAAAACTTTTTTTTTTTCAAATAAATACATATTATACATAGATAACACCCGACTAAATACATATATCTGAAAAAACCTAACAAATATGTGTTTTTTGTGTGTGGGATCGAACCCACGACCCTTGGCGTAGCAGGCATGGGTACTATCCGCTACGCCACCGGGCCAGCCACTGGGCGAGGAGTCCTGCATCATATTTTTTTGTATTTTTCCTCTATTTACAGCCAAGTATTGGGCTACACCTACGGAACCTTCATACCTATTATGCATTTGACACGACGGATTAAACCGATAACGTAAAAGATTACAAAAAAAAATACAAAAAAAATACAAAATATTTTATTTCAGTAAATACATTGGTTACAAGTTGTTAGTCGGCTGGAGTCTCCTTTTAAGCTTTAGTAAGCCTGTAGTAGGAGCCTCCGCTCTTCCATCATTAAGTGATGCTTATAATAAAATGTAATTACCTAGTTATACACAAAATTTAAAACATGGGCAAGAGTGATATTCATGTAGGTGAGTAAATACGTTTAATTAGGATAGTGGTGTGTGTGTGTGTGTGTGTGTGTGTGTGTATTTGTGTGTATCAGCTTGTCAGTAGAAAAAAAAAACAATTAAGTATTCAGTTGGTGTGTTATGTTACTGGCTGAAGTAATAGTTCGGTATGGTCATAGGTTTGTGATTTTAAATAGGCAGTTACAAGTTTTTTACATTCTCTGTATAATGCTGGATAAATAGGTGAAGTCGTGACTTTGTTTAATTTATTATACAAGTAAGTTGATAGTCTGTAGTGTTGTTGCCTAGCGAACGTGGTGCGGACTGTGGGGACTTTAACTACATTGTCAATTCGTCTGCCTTTCATTAGTTCTGGGTCGTAAGGTATAGTCTTGTGCGTCCTAAGACAAATGTACAGGATAAAAAGTTGACGAACTGTGAGTAGGTCACAATCATGATATAGTTTGTTGGTTGGGTACATTTTATTTTTAAAATACATAGTTTTTATTAAGGCACGCTGAGCTCGCTCCAGATCAAGAAAACGTGATTTGGCAGCACCTCCCCACACCGGCACACAGTAGGCAAGAATCGATTGCCCTAAAGCCAAATATATCTGATTCAGCAGAGTTTTGGCAGACTTGTGTGAATCAGACACCGACTCCGGAACTACACATCTTAGGGTTTTGAAAATCCATGTAAGTTTCCTTATCCTGTTAATAACGTTGTCAAGATGAGGGAACCAGGATAGACGTTGGTCAAGCATAACACCCAAGTATTTGGTAACAGACACCTTTTTGATAATAGAGCAGTCACAAGTAGAAGGTGTTTTGCATTTGTGAATTTTGAGATGTAGGTCGTTTAAAGGCTGTGTATTATTTTTAATGCTGAAGCAAATATAATTCGTCTTCGCTGTGTTCAGTGTGAGAAGGTTGCTATCAAGCCAATGCGCTACTTGCTCCAGTCCTGCTTCAGCGGCTTATTTTACTTCGTTCCAAGAGTTTCCCGTGAAGACAATAGCGGTATCATCAGCGTAGGTAAAAATTTGAGCATTTGCAATGACTAAATTGCAAAGGTCGTTTATGTAAACTAGGAACAGTGTAGGACCCAGCACACTGCCTTGAGGCACGCCGTATGAGACCACCATGTCCTCACTGATAACATCATTCAGTTTTACTCGCTGTTTTCTGTTAGTTAAATAGTCAGCAAATAAGGAGAGAGCGTTTCCCCTTATTCCGATACGCTCTAGTTTATTTATTAGTTTGGCGACAGAAACAGTGTCGAACGCTTTTTTGATATCAAGGAAAGTTGCAAGGCACTTCTTTGATTTGTCTAACTTGTCGACTATTAAAGAGCTTAGCGCTATCACTGCATCTTCTGTACTTTTTCCTTGACGGAAACCATATTGAGATGGGGATAGGATACTAAAGCGTTCAAGGTAGTTCAGAAGTCTTTTGTTTATTAGTTTTTCAATAATTTTGGAAAAGCCTGTGAGAACAGATATCGGCCTGTAGTTGCTGACTTCGTCTCTGCTGCCGCCCTTATGAACAGGGGTGATGATAGCTAGCTTAAGAGTTTCAGGGAAAACCCCTCTTTCAAAGCAAAGGTTTGCAAAATGTGCAATAACAGGAATAATTTCCTGTCTTGCTAGTTTCAAAAAGGCCGCAGGGATATTATCCCAGCCTGGGGAACTGCCTATTTTGAGATCTGTAATTAGACGGTCGATTTCGTTCTCATCAGTTGGCAAAAATACAAACGAGTGCAACTGTGAGTGATTTGTAATTTGGTATGAGTTTGATTGGCAAGTGGTCTCTATCGATTCCGCTAGTTGTTTACCTACATTTGCAAAGTAATCATTTACGTGATTGGCTGACTCAAATGGAGACGCTTTGATGTGCAAGAGATCAGAGTTCTGGTTATTTGCTCTGTTAGAATAAGTTATGTGTTTGATGTTGTTCCATAATAGTTTCTTGTTTTTGACAGATTTCTCTAATAATTCGCGATGGTGTTGTCTTTTTAATTTTTTAATCAAATTATTACAAAAGTTCCTATAGCGTCGATAAGTAGTTTTAATCATATCATTGCCGGGATCATCACGAAGCTGTCTTTGAAGAATGTTCCTGTTTCGAATACAACGAAGGATACCCGGAGTGACCCATGGTTTTAAGATTCTTTTGTTGCAGGAAATTTTAATGATTTTGGTAGACGCTTCAACACATGCCGTTAATTGTGTTGACAAGTTCTTAATAATGAAGTCTGGGTCATTAGATAATAGTAGGGTTTCAATATTTTTGGCTTTAAGTAACTGTAAAGCTTGTTCGTAGTCAACAATAGTCTTTGCTTTTTTAACTTCTGTGCGACATTTTATCTTAGCTATTGAAAGAACTATTGTGTAATGATCAGTAATAGTAGTAGTCAATATAGCAATAGTAGCTTTAAAGGTCTTAATATTTAGACGGAGCATGAAATGGTCGAGACAATTTTTCTCCCTCGTCGAAAGTGTGTGTCCTGGTAAGACTCCATGGGCCGCCAGTGTTCCCAAGTAATTAATTCTATTTTTACGTACGTGATTGGGTTCGTCTTCTTTAGAGGTTATATTTATGTTGATATCACCTGTGAGAACAATGTTCTTAGGGGAGTGAACGCTATGTAAATGCTTACTAAGTTTTTCAATAAAGTCATCAGCGTTGGCATAGGAGGGAGAGCGATATATACAAAATATTACATTATTTAATACTTCTAATTTTAAACATGAAGCTTGGGGTAACTTGACTTCAGTAACTTTTTGTTTTAATACATTTTTAATATATACCACTACCCCGTCATTTTGGTTTAGTTGACTTGTGCTATGATAAGAGATGTAATCATGTAGCTGAGGGATAGGTTTGTTTTCGTGAAGTCTGCACTCAGTAAGCACCATTATGTCGGGTAGAAAGGAGAGGGTTGTCAGAGTAAGTAAGAAATCGTCAAGGTTCGCGTAGATACTACGAATATTTTGGGAAATAATTGTAAGATCGTTCCTGTTTACGTTTAAGTGTCTTATTAAATCAGTGGGATCGCACTGCACTACTCTAGCTAGCTCCAAGTTGTCTATTTCATTTGCTCTTTGTAGGATGTCACTCATTATCAAATACTTTTAGAGTAAGGCAAGTGTTACTGATGAAGGTGTTACATGTTTTTTGTCTGTTGTAATTAGTGTGGGGGAAGTCGTCATTCAGGAAAGCAAACACATATCCACCTGTATGAGTGTGATTTGGTGTTGGAAAGTTGTGATTGTAATAAGATGTTTGTGCCAGTGTATACGATGTGATTAAACAAAAGATTTGGTACTTTTGAGTAGTTTTAATTTGTGTAGTGTGTAAGGGAAAACAAAAAATTAAAAGATAATATGCAGCAAAATTAAGAAGAAAAAGATAGGGCCATAAAATCTGAATCAGATATAGTCATGGTTCCTGGAGTAGGTGATGAACTTGATCTTCACTTGAAATCTGAATGATTTTCGACTGTTCATTTTTTCTCACGTAGACTTTTCCATATGCAGTCCAGCAGAAGCGGTAATTCTTAGACTTGGCAAGGTCACGGGCGAGAAAATGCAGTCGAGCTCCTTTAACAGTCAGATGTTCGGACAGGAATACTGGAGTCTCCTCATTTGTTTTAAATCCAAGATGTTTTGCGCGGATTTTGCTTTGGTTTTGGGAATTATACGATTTAGCCATTTTGAGAAAGTCAGTTTTAAGTATGGCTGAGTTTGTCTCCACGATAATGGGCGTATTTGATTGGTTGGGCTTCTTTGATCGTACTCGGTAAACATCTTTAAGGTCACCTTGGGTGACTTTACAGTTGATTGTTTCAGAGAGATTAACAACCATTGCAATTAAGTCGTTTTTTGTTTCGCCGTCCTTTTTGGGCACATTTTTTATCTCAAAGTTTGATTTACGGCTACCCAACTGAATGTCTTCTAGTTTGTTCTCAAGGTAAGAGATATATTGACGATCCTCTTTTGCCTGATCTTGTAGTCTAGTAATTCTATCATTCATTTCTTTGTTTTGTGAGATCAATTGATTCACCGTAGTGACAAGACTTATATTTGAGTCACAAAGTTTTTTGAGAGTTGAGTTGATACCCTGAAGTTCTTCACTTTGAGAACGAGTTTGACTGGTCATAAGGTTCTTCATTTCTTCTTTGAAACTGTTGAACTGGATTTTCATTTGATCTCTGATATCTGTTTCTTTACGTACTCGGTCAAACACAAAGTTTGGTGGGGAGTTTTCAAGGGTAACGTTTCCGTCAAGAGCAGTAGCATTACCGTCGAGAGCGCCCCTATCAAGGGCAGCAGCATTACCGTCAAGGGCAGCGCCTCCATCAAGGCCAGTAGCATTTCCATCAAGGGTAGCATTCCCATCTTCTGAGACACAGATTGACATGTTCGTATGATCATGCAGCTCTCCAGAGTTCATATTGATGCTGTGAGGTACAGTGTGAGCAACACCTAATAGGTACTTTTTATATAAAGTTTGAGAGCTGCGAATACTCGTGCGTGTCTCACAAAGGCAAAATGTCGGCAGGCAGCAGTACCAGGATCATATAGCAGTAAAGAGTTCGCCTCGCGTCGTTTAGTAGCGTAGTAAATGTAAGTGTACGCTGTATAAATGTACGCTGTATAAATGTAAGTGTAGATTTCGAGACGTTTGAATATGACATCAAGATTCTCCGCACGAGGTGTCATATTTCATACAAATACTTTTCAAAGGTGTGTTTCTTATTAATATTACTAAACTTATATTATATACTAGCCTTAGGATTATTTAGAGGTTATATGTGTTCCCCACTAAACCCGATTTTTGGACAAACTAGTTTTCTCTAGGCAAATCCATAGGTCGCTATGCATTAAGCGATGAGAGAAGCGACTGAGGAACTTGGTCACGTGTACCTATTGCAATTTTAGGCTATGGGCTGACAACCTTTCACAATGACATCATCATCATCAATGTTTGTGAGATGTGGGATATCCTATATAGGCATGATAAGTATATGTAAGTAAGAAACTAGTAAAATAATTGGTGAAGTGGTCTGAAAGCGGTAGCATAAACTAGGAAACAAACTAGACTAAACCAGTCCAACCTAAAATCAGGTTTGGCCGGTCACACACGTAAATATCTCCTGAGAAACAAACAACCTATACAATATTGTGCTATCTAACTACCTAATCTAGTATTGAATAGATCAAAATACGCCCCGCATCGGATCAGTGAGCGCCATCGATTAGAGTGAGTGGGAACCCGTGTACAATCTCTCGGCTTTTCCAACTACCCTACGAATTCTACAGCTGCGAGGTAATATACATGCTAGCATATTTTTGAAAATTTCATGAAATGATTCAAGTTGTTTGGTAAAATTGGCCCAGTGAGTGTGGAATGAATGCAAAATAGTTTAGTTTATTTTACAAGTACGATTTGGTGTTATATGGGCAAATTAAATAATACGAAATTGTAAGTAAGTCAAGTGATTTGAACTGAAAGTTTGATATGTACGCGATCAAAGATAGCAAAATTTCATAGTTTCTAAAAGTTTAGCAAGAACTTTTAAAATCTAGCTACACGGTATGTTTTTAACGACTGCCGATTCTTTAGTTACAAAAGGTTCTTTACCTTTTGTAAAATTGTTTTTTCTGAAACATCGTAAAATAAGGGAATAAATACTAGTTCACAAAAGATATCATATAACCATATTTTACACTATTTACAGAACCTATTTGCAAATAAAATAAATACTATTAATATTCATCAATACTAGTAAATAAAGAGCCCGCCCCTTGTCGTAACTGAAGGAAAGGTTCCCATCACGCTGGCGGCGTTCCCGCGATCCTTTCGGAAGTAGATCAAGTAGATGATGAAATCACAGTAGGCACTGCTGCAGATCACACTCCACAAGCTCCTCAAGCAACCGACGCCCCCGCCGGCGGGGGCGCGGAGGTCCCTCATTTGTTCCCTATTTTGGGAACTACCGGCACGTGCCGGGTAGATTCAGACCAATACGGTCTTCCCAGAACAACTCGTAAGCCTAATCGCGCCCAAAAAAAAAGGCGTTTCCGCGTCAGATCGTCAGCGGTATGTGCTGCACCAGGTACGAATCGGTGCGAGGTTTTGAAGGCATTGTCTGATACGTCTCCCTAGTTCGGCGATGAACCCCCGAGCCTCAGCACCCCAAGCACCGGTTACCTCCACCCACCACAAAAGGCAGGAAGGTGTGTCGCATCGCCGCGACAATCGTCAGGGTAGGCAATGAAACTCTTGTTTGGTTTGGTCAATGGATTTAATGTGGGGGGGAAGAACCCTAGAAAATGTACAATGATTGTAAATGTTATTTACAATGTTTACGGACTATTTTAACAAAGGTCTGGAACTAAATAAGGCGAGACAGGCGACTTACCTCTAAGGGTTCAAATCAGTGTTCCAGAAAGTTTCGGTGGGCACTTCACAACTGACAAGCTCGAGGGCTTGTATATGGTGGTAACACTGGTAACTTACAAAACACTGTGGGCAACTGGCCCGGCACGAGGTTTACTTCAATGTTTACTTTAGCCTGCCTGATCTGCTGGAAAATGGCGTCTTGGAACGACAGCGATTCAAAATTCAAATGTGAAAGATGAGATAGAAGTTGGTGGTGGACAGTGTTGACAAAATAGTGTGATGCCCGGAGGTCGCATTGCTACAGGTGTATTGCCCTGGCAGGATTGAGTACTTTTGCCGTAAAAAATACATTATGATAACTGACATGAAATTACTCAGAAATTACTGAGAATAAAGCAATTCCAACCTGAAATACTCGGTTAGATAAGTGGATCAGAAACTTTACGGTCAAAACTTCTTATATAGTTTTGGGATCTAAAACCTCTAATCCCTGTGGACAGCCACAGATAAAACTTACTTTGAATTCTCAGTCACTAAGGTAATTGTTAGTCAACCTTATTTAAGTCAGATTAATATAGGTACAGGGAGTAACAAAAAGTGTATAACAAGCCGAAAGAAGGTCAAGGTACTAATGAAACTAAACAACTTTCCCCATAGAACATGGGTCGAAATATTTAAAAAAAACATTGGGCCTCTCTTATGAAATCGCCGATCAGCTGGAAAATAAATATAAGACGCCCAATTTTTTTTTTCGACCAATGTTCCATGGGGAAAGTTGATCAAATACATGAGTATCTTGACCTCCTTCCGGCTTGTTTTATGCTTTATGTTACTCCTTGTAAAAAAACTTAAGGTCCTATTAAATTCACTGCAGATATTTTTAAGAGTCAGAGAATGATGATAAAATAGGAGCATCAAATCTAAGACATAAGTAGTTTTTACTTATCAACTAATATTTTTTCAAATAGCTTGGACATATAACAATCCATAGCTTTTCTCCGCAAATCACTATACTTATCTTCATTTCATTGTAACAATAGTGTTGTTCAGCCACTTTAAGCCACTCCTAGAAGCAGTATAGAATATTCTAGACGCTTTCTTTTGCTAAGAATGAAATACGAGCGACGACGCTCTGTGTGCTCAACCGAGATTCCAGTGCCAAATACATGAGTAGGAAAACTGGAGATAGGTAGAAAACTTACAATTTTAAAATAAACAATAATAAGTCTCAATTTTCAATTTCTTGTTTTTATGACGTTTTCATTATGATCTCTAGCTTAAAATAGCACTGTCTCTTTCAGGTAAAAAGGCTTAGGCAAGGATAGAAGATGATCGCCTCTAAATTGTCTATGATTTTATGTAGTATCTGTCAAAATTAAGCGCGATTTAAAATATAGCAGTTGTACATACCTACCTATAGCAGTTATACATACATAAAAAATAAAAATATGCGACATAGCGAAGGAATCAGAGACTATATAAATAAGACATGACATGAGACATAATAGTAGTTTATGCAACTGTCATATAATGGGGGTCATTAGAATGCGAGTGTTTGTTTATCACACGAGGCGTAGCCGAGTGTGATAATAGATTGACACGAGCATTCTAATGCCTAATTATATGCAGTTGCATACACTATTTTATCTACACTCTAAAAAATTTACTCAGTTGAACACTTTTCCAAACGTCCGCACCGGCGATTGCAAGGCCCGATACATGGTCAAATTCAATACGAGAACGTAATATGGCTTAATATGAATTTTTGAAGATTCTTTACTAAAAGTTGTTTAGATGTCGAGTCTCAACAGCTAATAACTAAACAACTGAACAACAACTGAACAACACTGAACAACAACTAAACAACAACTAAACAACAACTGAACAACACTGAACAACATCGGAATAACATTTGAACAACAACTAATCAACATCTGAACAACAACTGAACAACATCTGAACAACATCTCAACAACAACAGAACAAAAACCTATTAAAACAACTGAACAACATCCGAAAAATTACCGTACAACAACGTCAGGTGCGGCGGAAGATGGCGATTTGAGTATTGGAAAAAAAAACTTCGTTTCATTTCTCAACTTTATCGTATTAAGAGTTTACTCATTAAGGCATTACGCTTCTGAAATTTATAGTAAACCCTAGTTTTTATAGGCAGAATGCATAAAGTACGTCATTATGCATCTGTTTTAGAATTCATAATTCGAACATTATGAGACGAGTGTAGATAAAATAGTCAATGACATTTACTATCCTTTTCTAAACGTATTTCAGCTGCAATGTAAAGTTATTTGTTTTTACTCATCGAAATGATTATGAGCAACGGTTTATTTTACTGCCTCAATATTTAGGGCACAGCAACACCGTTCGATCTATTTAACAAAAAATATTTTATAAGTTTCTCACTGTTTTACGCAAATAAACACAAGTAGCCGAGAGCTATAAAACCAAAAACAATCGGAACCATAAACATTCTCAGACCCAAAAATTACACCGCACAAAGCTTTAAAAAAATACCGTGTACATCAAATGTCCTCTTTTTATCTTTAATTCGGTTTTCGGAGTGATTTACCTTCGCCATGTATCTTTGCACTCCGCTATTCTTCTGCTTCGTACACGTTTCGTAATGAATTAAACAGTGTTGCGTTTAAAAACGACGACGACTTCAACATTTAATTTATTGTACTTTTTGAACCGCGTTACCTATGTAAGGGAATCAACACATTATTCCTACTGTTAAATGATAAGATAGACTACTAGCGCGTTAAATCAATGATACACAAACATATATCACGCCTATAATCCCTTACAGGCAGAGCGTAAACGGCTGTAAAAAACGGACATTTTATACCACGTCTGACAAAAATTTGAGGGTCATTTGAAATATTGTGTATCACGATAGTGACAGGTTGTCAGCCCATTGCCTAAATATGCAATACACACCCTCGAGTCCCTTAGTCGCTTCTTACGATACCCACGGGAAAGAAAGGTGGTGATGCTATTCCAATCCGGAATCTAATATTTGAATCAATGATATCATATTAAAAACATCCGGAATTCAGCGACTGAATTATACACCTGGTTGAAGTGGATTCTGAATTTCTGATTCAAAGACTGTAAAGTTGAACTCTAAATCCAAATATTTACCATTTTCCTCCTGTAGGTGTACCTAAGTCTTCGTAGCGGATTTAAGCAAAGCCTTACAAATGTACACAAGCATCCTTGGAGCATTGACACATCGCATCACGATAGTCTATCTATCTATCTACTGGTAGTTTCTTATCAAACATTTCTTATGTGGAGAAACTTATTCGTACTATCGGAAGCTATTCGATTCACCTTACTTGTAACGATATGAAAAACCAATTTAAATTGATTGCTTGAATGGTAAATGCCGTCTGGTACCGGGTTAGAATAACATCACCCCATTCTACCTATGGGTGTCGTAAGGAGCGACTAAGGGAAAATCATCCAGGGAATGGGTTCTGCGTTCTCTGTGAATGCAACATCTTGCACTGCGTTAGCCAATCCGCCTGCCAAGCGTAGTGAGTTTGGCAATACCCCTCGAAAGTGGGAGGCCCATGCCCCCCAGTGAACTGTTGCGGCTGTTAAGGCGCAAAACACATCAAAATGGCGAGTGGCGGCAGTGTGGCGTGGCGCGAAGGCAGTAGCGTTCGATTTTCGGTCGTATTTGTATTGTCATAGATTTACAAATGGCACGGGCGCAGCCCAAATCGGGTGCGCGGGTGTGGCGTGCGAGAAGTGCGCACTTGCATTGCCATTTGTAAATCTATGTTAATACAAATACGATCGAAAATCGAACGCTACTGCCCTTGCGCCACGCCACACTGCCGCCACTCGCCATTTTGATGTATTTTGCGCCTAATGTCAAATAGAAAATGTGGAACAACGTTATTACAACACGCAATTTATCAACCTGTTTTGTCGTTTGAAGCCTTCCTAAATAAAGTGGAAAATGTCTTCAATGTAGAATAGGGGAATTCTTTAATCCGTGTGTTTGCTCTCCGTTTAAAGGTCCGTACACACAATAAGCAGTGCTTGCCAATAACACCCCCTCCCTTAATACTGGGGCCTGAATCAACCAGGCCGCTGGGCCGCTAAAATGTCTCGTGTACGAATATTCCTAAATGCCAGCTTGCTTTCTTCTTCTTTTCGTGTGGGACGCCGAGTCGTCCAACGACCCGATGAACTTTCTTCCGCCTATTAGGCCGCTAATTGAGTAACTACAGCCGTCTAAGTAATCATAGACAGCAACAGCGACCATCTTATCATCACCATAATTCGCCTCCATCACCATAAGTTGACAATTAATTTCATTTAAGTAGCACGTCCGTTGTACTTGTACCGCTACCGGGTGTGCTATAGACACCCTATAGAAGCTATGTAGCAAGCCCCGAGAACAATGAAACTGAACGACCCCATGGACCTCCTATACAAACTGACTCGCTCGGTCAGTTTTTTATTTTATTTTCACCTATACTTTCTATAAATAGCGGACTAAACTCACTGTTATTTTTTTGTGTGTTATCGCGAAGTATTCGGACCAGTATAGTTATGTCTTACTTAACTATAAACAGTATAACTTCGATCTATATTCTTAGGGAAAAGCTGTACGCCCTTTCATTTCGTCCCGTAGAATATTGGCCCCTGTTGTGGGTCACATTCTGTATTAGCAATTTAACCACTAGTGTTACACCTATTGTTGTTTTGCCATAGGGTTTAAACATTAAGTCTTTAAGTGAATGTAGTAAGGTTCAAAATCACTGGTACACACCCTGTATCACGGGTGGTTGAGGGTTCCTCTCTCTTTTTGCGTGGGACAACGCGTCGTCCACTTACACAATGAGGGTTGAGGGTTAAACACTTTCCAGTCATAATCTTTTATAAATCTGCGATTTAAAATGTTATGAGTATGCCATGTAGGCGTTTAGTCTCATTAATGCTAGTAAAGCATAATTCTATTGTCGACCCTGTCTCATCTGACTTCTCATCTCAAAAATGTAATAATCAAAACCTAAACATTTTTTTTATCTCTATAAGCAACTGTAAAAAAGTATTCCAGCGCTATCTTAGCAGCCCCAGATTCCATTATCCTTGGAGAAAGCGGACTTTTCCTGAGGGACGTCAAAGAAATACACCGGGACTATGTACACTCAGTTATTTGAAGAGCCCGGACTTTCCACCCTCCCCACCTTAATACCCGAGGATATGAATGGGTCAGGCGATGTATCTAAATTGCGAATATATTTGGATGACTAGTAATAGGTATCTTTTGAAGGCTGCGGACTGTGGCTTGCAAACTTGAAATATGTTAACTGCAGAATAAGTTACGTTATATGGGATCGAGGTTTCCGATGGAATGTAGAAATAGATGAAAGTTATTTTGGAAAACTAGCAAAATTTTGTACCGCGGGCAGGATTTCAATCCTTTTGCTATCACTAGTGGCCTCTTTCATCTGGGCTACCGTGGCTCGTCCCTTGCCCGCGAATTTTGCAAGTGTAGGTATTATGATACCATTGACACTCAAGCGGAAACTCATGGGGAATCCAAACTCAAGGTTTGCCACCGAAGCATGAAAAGCAGCATTCTCGGGGCAGGTTAATTGACGGAGTCAGGAAAGAAATACCAATAACGCGTGGTTGCAAAATTCGCGACAAGGGACGAGCCGCGGTAGCCCAGATGGAAGAGGCGTCGCCACTATGGCGAAAGTAGCAGGTTCAGATCCTGCCTGTAGAAAATTTTGCAAGATTTACAATATTTTATACCTTACACGGGAAGTATTTTAAAATTTGGTAAAAATTAAAATTTGAATGTAAATACTAACTTCTCTGTTGTATTAATATTGGTTGGTTATCTAGTTCTGCGCACACCAACCCGGCTACCGACCGTATATTTTGTTATTTGGATTGAAAACTAGTACACAATATCCATCAATACCCGCCCATCTAAGAGAGATGTACACATTCAAACCCACCACAGTTCAAATCCTTTATAAGTAACTAATACAATTGAACTTTACGACATGGCATGGCAGTCCCAAACAAACAAAACTAACTATGTCGGGAAATTGATTTAGTTACTTTTCGTCATCATCATAAAAGTTTAGGCGGGTTTCCCACTTGTCGTCCGTCACTGCGTATTTTTAACGCACCGTATGCGCGCGTCTGTCAGACGAAAGAAAATTGCGAAGCACTGTAGCCGTATTGTATGGAAATATCAGAACCACTGTCAAGGCAAGGGCCTACATGAGTGTCTACACAGACAATGAAAGGCACGGGCGCCCAAATAGGTTGAAATTTTATTAGTGACCAAGGAACATTACGTTGAGAAATGAAAAAATCTTTTGAGTTTCCATAATAACTCAAATCAGCTGACCGGCAATTTTGCCAAAATTTTTACTTATTACCAACCCATCCTCAGTAGTAAAATTTCACCCTATACTATGCAATAGCTCTTTTACAAACCTCGTCATCAAGGCGTGTTTCATCGAATCTCAAGGGCAGGATCTCGAGCCCCTTGGATAGATAAATAAGTTATGAAATGTAAATACGGTAAGGTAATGTAGACCATACTTATTCCCTGAACCAGCACACTTTGATAGTCAAACTCAAACAAAATATAAATGAAAATACGTTTTGAGGGCAACTTGGCAAAGCATGGCCGCGAGCGATTCACACAAAACGCAACAAACGATTCTCGCAGATATTCGTGAATTAATACGAGCAAGAAAACCATGGTAACACTCGTGAGGGGCTCATACAAACCCGGCTTTGTATCTTACTAAAATTTGTACAAATACCTTAACTTCAATACGTTTCGTAAATAAATAAAATAAAACTGCTACCTGCTGCTATCCCACACAATTCCTAACAACTTTATTGTAATAATAGCAATTCTAAATCTGTATTTGTTTAGGACTGTATTAGAGAGTTGATTTCGCAAAGGCAATTTAGTTCCTAATTATTTAAGCTGCTTTTCGCTGTAATTAATTGGTGGGGCTTATATTTTATTTCTGTGGCTTGTCGTACATTGCCTCAGTCTGTACATGTCACGAGCAAATAAAATGCACTCGACGTATGGCCCCCAGCAACTGAAATTCTGCGCTACAATATGTGAAAGCTTTTTTCAATGAATTATGTAAATTTAATTTAAATAACTGACGCGCGGTTCCGTGGGCGCGCCGTATATTGGACTTGGCGTGTGAGTGCGATACAGACTACAAAAACTTGAGAAGACTATGGTTTTATTTATTATTGAATACTCAAGCTTAGCCAGGTGACAAACTATTTTACGGTCTGCTCGTGTGGAGCATAGTACATTTAGGTATGGGCTACGCTTGATGTACGTCTGGGGGCAAGCATGGTTTGTTGCATGGACGTTTCTACGGCAAATAAGTACATATATGTACAGTGCCCATTGTGTATAGGCCTCAAGGATTTGAATCCCTTATATTATGATTACAGTACAGGGCTGTCTTTTTTGAATGTGTAATAAGCAGTAATTGTTGGCTAGCCAGTTGGGTCAATGCTGCATGAAAAAAAGGGGAAATCTTGCCGAGCGAGGTGTTCACTTTGGGGGACCGTCTTTAACAAACTTTTTTACTACATTTGAGGCCTTAGGATCTGATTGGTTAGTCTTCAATGAAGAGTGTGACGTATCGCCTTTACATTGTCGTCGTCGTAGTCTTCGCCTCGTAAGCAGTAGATACATCGCCGCTACAAATCAACAATTCTTTTTTTAATATGTCTTGGTAGGTACTGCATAATTTGAAGTCACAAACCAAGGCATGCGTAGTCTTTCCACAGCCAGTCTATGGAGACTGATGTGCAAATGTAAGTAATTTTATTGCTGCTGTGATACAAAATACTATACACGAAATGTAGGAAAGTTTAGCTACACGTAGGTATATTTATTTACGAAAGTGTGGGTAATCACAACAAAGCTTTCGACTTAAGTAAGCGAGTTGTGTGTGATAAATTCAGTAGGCAGGTTAACTGTAGGTTATATTATGTACCACAAAATCAAAGTAGGTTAGGTATAGCCTTCTTATTCTTGTCGATTCAATGGCAATCTTGTCAAATTTTGCGTGCCCAGAATTCGGCCACTCGTACCGCTTAGGTATAGCCTAAAAGTATATCAAGCCGGCTGGCAGTGGGCTGGTCATATTAAAATTTGTCGTAGTTCCGATGGACGATGGAGCTAGCGGGTTCTCGAGTGGAGGCCAGGCCTCGGCAAGAAGCGAATGAGTGGCGAAAACGGGAGATCGCTTCTTATGGCTTATCCTGAGACTACGTCCAGCAGTGGACTGCTAAAGGCTGATGTGATGTGATGAGGTTTTCATCTACTACAGTTGCAAAGCAGGTATTACAAATTGGTTAAACTGGTATCCTGGTGAAATAGTTTATTAGACTGGGTACTCACATATTAGAAATGTTGAGTTTAGCACAAACTAAATAACGAGTATGTAATAATGTTGGTACGCGAGGTGGAAATTTCACGGGTCAGCTTAAAATGAGATGAAACTAATATTATCATCATAAATTTCGTTAACGCATAGACAAAGTTTAATTACTATGTAGACACAGGGAATTGATTTCATTTTGATATGTTAAGTTATTAATATCTACAAAGCAATATTATCACATCGGATGAAATTTTACTAGTGACCAATAGCAAAAGTTAAGACTGGTGATAAGGAACAACTTTCCCCAAGGAATATATACCGAAATATGAAGAAAAACTTTAGGCCACCCATACAAAATTTTCCGTATAGCTGATATGAAAGCTGAAAATATTGTTGTCAAATTTTGACCTATGTTCCTTGGGGAAAGTTGTACCTTATCACCAGGCCGTCCTCTGTTTTCAGTATCGGTCACTAGTAAATTACACATACATATATCATAACAATATATATTTTTTAACAGTAATCTTTGCAGACAGAAATAATTTGTTGTAGCCTGGTGGTACCCACTTATAGTAATAATAATTTTATAACTTCAAAAGAGCATGAAGAATAATACCTAAGATATATTTTCTGAAAGAGATCTTTTCGTAAATATCAACGTAATTAACATTAATTTAATAATATGATTTCATAACACTCACTGTGAATCTATTTAACGATCATAAATGAAAAAAAAAGATATTGAGAGAAAGTTAGCGTCAGCTGGGACTTGAATTCAATCTCTTGAATATCTTGTTTTTATTTGAAAAATAGCACTCACTGTGAGTGCAAAATAAACAATTGTATAACTTGCAATGCATGTATGGTGTAGGAAATGCCGTTATAAATTGATAATATTGTATAACTTTGAAGGAAACATCTATTTTTATTTGCATATTCAAATAAAAGCTTGATTTTAATAAAATTTTACTTACTATTTATTTTTCTTTTTTGTGAAAGGTGTGAGAGGAAGAGTCCTAGGTCAACGATCGAAGGGCTATGTTTTTTTTAACTACCTATATTTTCTTCTTTTTAGTTTAGGGCACTGAGGTGAGGTGACGAACGACTCGATGAACTTTGGTGTCAGATTTTTTAACCAACTACTACTAGTAGGCCTCTGACATGGTTGTGTAACGACCGCTGTCTAAGTTATCATAGACAGGAACCGGGACCGACAGCTTAACGTGCCCTCCGATTCACGGAACCATCTTTCTAACGAACTATTAGGTGGTTCAGTATGTATTGTTCCAACCTGACTGGAAACATATTCACAAAGTGATATTATCAGCTTTTTGAGTGCCCCACGGGCACCGAACTAAAAGCTTTTGCGCCACAGGCAGACGCACTAACACTGTATAAGTAATAATATTATTCATTTGACGAATAAAACCTAATAGTCTAGGCTGAGTGGCGTGACAGTAGCAATTTATCCTTGCTGTGTAACCAGTGCACAAGAAATTAAGAGTTTTAGGGGTCCGTATGTCTTGTAAGTACCAAGTCCAACCTAGGATATCTAGGAAGCTAAAAGTGAGCAAAATTGAGTAAAGTCGGTAATTAAAACACTTTATTGCACATCCAAAACACAAATAAATAACAAGAAAACTTAAACTAAACATGCACCAAGGCGGCCTTGTCGCTGAAAGCGATCTCTAATAGACAATCGTTGGGTGGAGAAGAAATCAAAGGCAAGAACATCGAAGTACATAAAATAATGGTAGAGCAAAACAAAATCCCCATTAAGTGTTTTTTAAAAGCAATTTTAACATATACACACCTGCATTTTATGGGTAGTTCCGTCGCGGATATTAGGATTTTTATGGAAATAAATTAGCATTTATTCATAAAAGATCAAAACAAAGGTATAAACTGCATAATTATAGTCGCCGCTAAACTGCAGTAGTGTTTGTTGGCGGTATAAGGCGGTTCTACCACTATGCCGGACAGCTGATTTGAGTTACTAAAATTATAGAGACATTGGAATATGACAAAGTATTTTGTCATATTCCAACCTATTTTTCTAAGGAAAAGTTGTTACTTATCACCAGCCCGTCTCGAGATTTTACTATCGATCACTCGTTAAATAAAATTTCATCCCTCATAAAACCAGTATAAGTTGATTCCTTAAATTAATAGGATGTGATCTGTACCTGCTGTTGATTTAACTTTATGTTGCTTGCCTCCCTACTTGATTTCATTCCTTCAGTTTTGTTTTACATAGAACCACGCTCCCTGTTAAATCGGCTTAGGTACTGAGCGACGGAGTGACAAACCATGCTCAGGGATTCTTCCCATGAATAGATAACGATATAAAAACACCACTTGTTTGGTTGGCAATTTTGCTCCATGTCTTTTGAAGAGCCCTGCATTATAATGCTGTTTTTGTGATGCTATCCTTAGTAAATATTTGTTGTGGGCCAAGGGCCAACCCTAGACCAGGGCCCGACGTCTGCTAAATGACAATCGTTTCAGTCGTATGTAGATAGCGTGTGAGTAGCATGGTTTTGGGCGTTTCGTATTCTGCTAACAGTTTGAAGTATAGACTATTACGGTGACAATAAAAGGACAGTTGTGTGTCGCTAGCATTGCAAGGGTAAAATAATGAGACAATCCGGGCCCAGAGGTGACCCAGATAGGGTTGCCTGTGTGCAAGGTCATCCGGATACCCAAAATCTCTTCATCTTGTCAGGTTGCCAGTCGTAAAGTCAAGGGATCTTCTCGACATATATTTTTTTAGGAAATGACAAACACTATTCCGAATCCAACAAGCCCATGGCTAAGAATACCTAATATAGCTACTGCTACATGGCAAACGAATCTTTATCAATCAGATCTTACATCCCTTATAGAAAGACCACACTATTAACTTGCAACAAGTTAAGCTACAGAACCCTCGGCCAGTTTAATCCGTTGAAGCTTCCCAAGCCAAGCAGCCAGTGATTAAACGGCATAATATAAATGATGGAGCCAGCAATTACTCCGCGCCCCGGCCGCATCAATCACATGCGATGATACGACCAGATTTTGTAGCTTCATTTTTCTTGCCAACAGGATGTACACTCTGTACGTTTTTAGCTCTATTTTTCAACGGTAATAGCAGCCACAAAATGAAGAGGTTTACAGAAGGCTCACTTCCGCTATCGCATTTTTTTAAATACAAATATAAAATTACTCTTTACATGATATGTAGAGAAGAGCTGACTTGACAGCCCTTTGCAGCAGGACTTCCAGCATTTCGCTTTCATTTACCTGAAACAAAAAGTAAAATCAATTTTATTTTTTATTTATTTTTATTCAGACATAAAGACAAAGAGGTTAATGAGTATTCTTTGGCTAAGGCCGGTACCAAAATATCGTATCTCGTAAATATTTATTGTGTGTGAGAGAGAGTAAGAAATGTTAGAATTCTATTCATGAAGCAGTATGTACAAATACAAAGGAACGACTCGTTTCCAACAGGATATTTTGATTTCCATTTCAAAGTCTTTTACAGAGTTTTAAGCTTCAAATGGCATCATAAAACAGTATGGCCCAAGCATTCGAGCACTTAAAGCTAAGCTATAGCCATTTTACACAAAGGTATGGCCGTTTTACAGAAAGCTATACAGTTATTTTATAGATATAGTCATTTTATTGGTTGTCCCGTGCGCGATTAAGACTTTATTCTCTCTCTCTCGAATAAATGTTCCCTTTTAAGCTATTGACGTCATTGTTATAGGATATAGAGGATATAAAATCTTTGATTAACTTGCAGTATTCTTTAGTATGTAACTCGATCTAGATGATACAAGACAACCTTTGAAAACTTACTCAAGAACTTAATTTAGTACCTCACTAATTTTTAAATATTTTCGGATAACATATGTCTAATTCCAAGCTAAACTCCCGCAGTGGAAGCGATTTACACAGGTAAATTTCTAGTAAAATACCAGGAGTTCAACTGAAGGTAGACAATGGCCGCGTTACGCAGCGCTAAATAGCATACGCTGCACAATATAGCAGCGCATACTATGAATTAAACGTGAACCTAAATCTATTTAACTTAATTAACTAAGTTGAGTGAAATTGGCAAATGATGTATTCTGACCTTTACATAACTCAAGTCGGCAGTAAATACCGTCTGCCGATCTGGCGTTACGTCACACGTATTAGCACTAGATTATAAGTAAGTACCTCCAAATTATATCACCCCACGAATTCCGCAATTCGTACTAAGGAGTCACAATGATATGGTACAACAAATATGACTAAAGGGAACACACCATTAACACGAATAAACAGTTTTATCACTTACAGTCACGTGCCGGCGCAAATGCATAAATACCCAACGGAGAAAGGAAGTTTAGGGAATGGATCAAATAGGAATTCCGTTGGTACTTACAGGGCTGGGTGGAAAAGATATCGACACCCAGCATTCCACTACAGCCTTGGCGCGTTATTCACGTCAAACCACTCACAGCTTCTGTTCGTATTCCACTTTGATATAAGTCATTACGCGTGACCCAACCCGAATTTGGGCCGTACAAACGCGGGCCAAAATGGCCACCTGATGCCTATTCAACGCGACGCTCACGTGGAAGACGTCGAGACATCCAACAATCACTGAGCCTGGTATTCTAGTATAACCCAGGAGGACCGCAATAATACGATGCATCAACACGCGCGATCTCAAATTGAATCGTCCATTACACGCGGCATCACAAAACGCGTGGCGGGAAATCCGCACAATACGATACCCTCCCGTCCGAAAGGTTTTGAGTGACTGAGCGCGGTGCAGAAATCACCGCCTGGCGCCTACAGGCGGCCCGCGCGCACGCCGCCACCCGCGAGCGAGAAAGGGACAACATATGCCCAGAGCGATGCGTGCGGGCGAGCATCGCGGCGTATTCACAGACCGTCACCAATACCTAACCTACCCCAGCATAGCAACGCTAAATTAAACAACATACTTGCTTTTCCGCCGTGGTATTTCGAATTATTTTAATATGACATCAATCTTCTTGAATAAGGTACAATAGCAGAATATTTTGTTTATTCTAATTTTTATTCAAACCTTTGTTAAAGGTCCCTAAAATCCTTTAACAATCTTTTTTGGAATTTCCACTAGAGTGTTTAATCACATTAAATAAGTAATTATTGTACATAGGGTACAAAATATAGAAAGTGAACAAAAGTTGTAAAATTATGCCAGCTAGTTAGACTAGGGGGTATAGTCCGTACGTATCCAGAAAACTACTAAACCCAATAAGTTGAATATGTAATTAATAACTCAAATTTGGTATTTTAATAAAATTTATTGTGGCTACTACACACACATTTTGCTACTATAGCAATAAGGCCACCTTTGTACCTATTTGTTTGCATTGCATTGCATTCTGTGTCTTTTAATTTTACAATAAATATATTTGATTTATTTCTTACAACCTTAATAAGAAACCAAAAGTGAAGTAAAAAGTAAAATAAATAGTAACAGGTCAACCACGTTTTTAAAGTCAGTAAAAAATAATAAAGAGGCCAGCGCGAAACTGGGAACTATAGCAATAACTAATAAAAAAATGACGTACATTGTCGATTCCAGTTTTAATTAAAAGAAAAGCACTTAAAAAATTCACAGTATTTTCTGTCCATCAAGGGCTTTGACATAGTTTTAAAATGTATTGGTCTGTTTATTTTTTCTCAGTCTTCAAACAGTCTCATAACGAGTATAATACCAGTTATACGTGCCTTCACTTCATAAGTTGTTCATGCGTTAATCGGGTTCCTTTTAAATAGTTATTTTAACGTCAGTGTACCAAGAACAAAGTTCCGCCGGTGTGGGTGGCGCAGACCGACTCAGGCATGCGTGTGCGCACCTCCTCAGGGCAAGGAATTATTTCAGAGAGAATCCAACAAACAACTAAAATGATGCTTTGAAAAACTCGTCGCAATCAGACTTCGCGTTGGATATAACACAACTGCCTAAATGCATAGTAACATTTGATTGAGACGAGTTTTTCATGGGATGTTAGTAGGGTTCCCTCTGAAACATTCCCTTGCTCTGCGGCGCGACCGAGTTCGTTCACTCACTCCCACGCAAGCACGCGCGCGACATCCTGGAAGTCGTTGCGTATGCCCGCTACACCACCATAAGTCATCGACGAATATGAGTCACAACCACAACAATCCCTAGACAACTCTACTGCGGTTCTACCACTTGTCGTACGTCTGTCAAAGGACTTGATGCAATCCGACAAACGACTTGACAGACGCATGCGAACAACGTAGCCGTATTTGTGTGGGAATAAGGCCGAAATTAACAATGTCCTTCCGTCTGACTGTCGCATGCGTAACGGTGCGTTCAAAATTTCCAGCCACGGACGGCAAGTGGGAAAACCACCTTTATCCTTTCGAGGGAGATGACGATTACAAAAGTGCTTCTCATTATTTCCCCATAACAGGCGATTATTATCTGATCAGATAATTTATAAAATTGGGGAGAGAAGGATTTTGCCCACCTGTAAATATTTTGATTAGAAAAGCCAAAATCTTTCAACAATTAAACAAGCCTTTTTTATTTTATAATAAGATACTATAATTAATGAAGAGGTAGGTATTTTGTGTTTTATTTCATATTGCTTTCTATTAAAAAATTGATAATCATTCTTACAGGTCGTAAGTCCAACTTATAGGCTGCCGAAAACAACTTAATTTGCCACACACTTATATAAAAAAAATACTTTTACCGTAAAACGTTTCGTTGTACGTAAATTACTTTCAATCTGTTGTATAAAATCATTGTTTTTAATTAATTTAAAACTTTTGTTCAAAATTGAAGGAAAGTTTTGTTTATTTACTATAATATAACGTCCTATACTTATATTAATCCTTAAATTAAATTTTCCTCGGGATTTAATAAGTATAAATTTAAATAAATAACTTTTCTATAATTTAGAACTATAATTTTAATTTAATAGAAATCGTTGTGGATGATGGTTAATGATTTGATACCCTCTCCAAGGGATGTAGTTGGACGGGGCAACTATTAAGGATTTTTTATATTACTATATGAGACACTTGTTTCATATGGTCCTGAAATTATAGGGAGACCTAAGTCGATATGAAGGTTAGCGTTGGAGCCCTAGTTGTCTTGCGCATGGAACGGGTTTGGATGACCTGCAAACCCTTTAGGATTTCCAGAGTGAATTGAAGACGTAGTTTATGAAAACTTTGCAGAATTTTTAAGCGCGGGCAGGCTGTAAGATGTAGTGTGGTATCAACCTGTTTCAGACAACAGTTACGAAATGTTATCAATAAAAATATTTGTATCACAAACCGATGAATGATTTCAGTAGATTGTTCGATCACAGCCGGAAACACCGTTACAATCAATCGAGTGTCGACCAACCCAGGCCCCCACACACGTCTCCACTCCACCTCATCAATCAGGTTGACATCAGAACAATACAATGAAAAGTAACGTCAGGCGAAAAAGTTAGTGTTGGATGAGCCAAATGAAAAAATATCGACGAGCGCTAACATTTCTTCAATTTCTTATTCTCATTTATGAAAAGAATATAGCACTGTGAGTGCATAATAAATCATAGTACATTTTATAAGCAAAGCTTTACCGCATGATTTGAATTTCTAGTATTTCTACTTAAATTGTGGACTAACCATAGTATTCGTTGCAATAACTTACACAAGATGTTGCTTATACGTCACTTCGAGACGACTACCAAAGAGATTTAAAATTTGGAAGTGTCAGTCTAGGCGTCGATAGCTCAGTTGGCAGAGCAGTGGGACGGTACCCCACGGCCCCGGGTTCAAGTCCCGGTGGGGGCAAAAATTCTTTAAATTTCTTTCTGACACTGTGAGCGCATGATAAACCATAGTACATGAAAAAATATCGTTTCGTTTTTCGGTTTTATCTACGAATGCATGAATTGTGCGGTGACTTGGGCGCACTTTGAATTTGCGCTTAAACAAACATTGTCTTATTTCGAGTTGGGATTGCAACTATTTATGGACAACAACAAATCAAAATAAGAAAATAAATGTGCTGAGGCCGGCGATGGAAGGGTATTTATTTTCCTATGTTTCAAATCAAATTTATGAAAGAATTGCACACTTACCGAACGATACTGCGGTTTTTGACAGTCACCATACAAATGACAACACGTGACAGCTGGAATTTTAATGTGACGACGTGTACTGTGCCGGGTAGTTACCATTTTTTAAATGGGATTTCATAAGTCCTGTAGTCTGACAATCTGTTCAGGCAAAACACCGGAAAAACATGCGGTAGGTGTGAAATACGCCCACGAGTGTAACAATCGTATGCTACATATTTAAACGAGTTACCTTCTATTTTATATTACTGACTGTACTTGAACCGCAACGATATGGTACCGTTATACCGTAACGACGTTTTTTATATGCCTAGTGAGTTTATTGACGATTGAAAGCAATCGGTTTTTTATGAACCGAGGAATGATCGATTAAGTGATTGATGATGTGTGATTCTAACTATTATTGAATTGAAATCATAAAGTGGTAGGTATGGTTCGTCGTTTACATTTTAAAGTATATATTTAATATAGTTAAGTTGTTAATGATTGACTATCCGCCCGCTTCACCGGTTTAACCCGCTGTAAACCGTTTTCCCGCGGGAATAAGACTTTTTACCGGGATGAATTATACCTAAAAACCTTCCTCCTGAAATATCTCAACTACTATAAAAACGCATTAAAGTTCGTTGCGTAGTTTTAAAGATCCAAGCGTATAAAGTCTCGTAGATTTCCTTGACTATATAGTACTACTCGTAAGACCACAATATAACTTTCGAAATGCGAATAAGTTTTGTTGGACGCCTGATTTTTGGTTTTGTAATAATATAAAGTCAATTCAATTCAATTCAATTCAAGTAAGATTTTTAATTTTTATAGTTATAAAGTGCAGAGTAGTTAATAAACATATTTTTATCATACTTTTATGTCTCATCCCCATTGAATCATCCCGTCAAGTTATGCCTCCATTCATGGTACATACATAAACCTCATTTTATTACATAGGTATAATTGAAGTACCTACATATTTAGTGTTATTAAACTTTTCTTTGAATATATACTGAACATCGTAAGTTATTGTAGAGTATGAAAATATAAAAAGTAATTGAACGGATTCTTGATATTCTTTTACATCTGTTATTAATGTGTTAAATTATAAGTTGTTTCTAAATTTTAATATTAAAATGTTAACCTAGAGCTTTACCGCAAAAGCTTTGAATTTTTATTTCAAACAACTATTTTCAATCACTTTCATGTTTTTTTAGGTATCTAATCTTTTACCATAATGTTTTAACGTAAAGAAATAGAACGTTCGATCAAAAATCTGTAATACCTGTATATAGTACTTACCCATGCTTTTAGGTAAATAGGGTGGTATATGGCTATTTAGGCATTTTTATTCACCCGGGTATTTGCCCACTGCCCATCTCTAGAAGTGATGAATAAAGTAATACAACTTAGCCTCAGGGCAAGGGTATGTTTCAGATATATAGCTCTTTCAAAAACAAAATAGTCTGTGCGAAAAGAGAATAAATGTAGAAATTGAGAGCAAATGTCATATCAACCTATGAAATAGTTAACATTTTGCCCACGCATATTCTCTTTCCACACAGACTCTAACACATTTAATTGTGAGTGAATCCACTGGCCGGACCACGATAGTAACCAGCCTCGCTGAATGTGTGTGTATCACGGCTAATAGGTCGAGCCGCTGCGATTTATGATCATCGATAAACCCGATAGCTTTCAGCGATTTGGCGATTGCTATCGATATCGTCGATACGGCCATTGACGTCGCGACGTCATGAGCCGTCTGCGTCTCCGTTTGATAGATGGTGCAAGGAGAAGGGAGGAAAAATGTTTATATTGAAGTGATCTGACAGAAAGCGTTACCGACGATCAATATTATAATATTGGAAGTTTGCAACTTTCTCTACCAGGTACCTACCAGGGCCTGAAGTCTGCCAAATGAAAATCAGTTGTGTGTCAATGGCATGTCAGTGGGAGAGTTTTAGTCATTTGGTATTCTGCTAACAGTTTGCAATATAGAAAATCAGTGGCATTACAATAAATAAAAAGTAAGAGGATGGTGGACAAGCGCAACATGTTATGGTCTCCTATTCGGTGGACACATGTTATTTTGTGGCACAAAATAGAGAATTCACAGAAGGACAGCACGCTTCCATTCCATTCGGTTGATTGATGCCTACTCTGCTAGGGTTGCTGCTGTTTCCTTGCTGAATGTTTGGAATGCGTTACCTGGGTTAAACAAAGTAACATTACTTATCATCACCACGTAATTTTTGTAACGCATGCACCAGTCAGACGAAAGGAACTGGCGAATTTCGATCTTATTCCCACAAATACGGCTACGGTGCGTAACAGGGCTACATGTGCTACGGGCTCCATTCCATAGCCGTATTTGTACGGGAATAAGACAAGATAAGTTTATTTTTATTCAAACCTCTGATTATTTAAGTAGGTAGGTATAAATCCAGTTCCCTTCTGAAATACCTTATGATATATATTTCGGCGTGTGTATGTAGAGCTACCACTGCCAGTAGAATGTACTCGTAAAACGGAAATTGCCTTTTGTATTTCACACAGTTGGCCAAACGCGATTTCTCTTTAGTCCCTGCAGTGTCTAAAGTGAGTTTAATTAAATGCAAGTGCTCAACATCTCGGCTAAAATAAACCAGATAAACGTAGAATTTATGCGGACAATTTTTGTCGCGCTTTCAATGGAGTTTTTTCAATGCCTTTTTATTTTTTTTATTTTTATGGCAGAGACGGTGCTAAAACACAGCGCTGAAGGAGATTTCCGTGCAAAGAACAGTGTTAAAAATGTTCTTTGACTTCTGTTTTGGGCTTTTCTACACGACAGGATTATTTGATTGTTGTGATTTGATAAATTTATGATAATATCATAATAGGATCGGAACGAAGTTTATAAAGTGTCATAAGTTTACGTCATCTCTGTAAGTGCACCTTATTTATACATAATTTATTTGTCTACCTTACTTCTTCTTCTTTTCGTGTGGGACACCGAGACGTCCAACAACCCGATGAACCGGGGTGTCAGAGTTTTTCAACCGCCTTCGCCTAGTTCTACATTACTAAAGAACAGACATAAATCATTGCGGAAAACGCGTGCGATCCACAAACCACGAACCGCATCGCAAGCACTACTAATGTAGAACTACCTTTAGGTTTAGTGAGGGAAGAACCACAACGAGTGTAAAATCTTCTTACGTAAAGGGAATATACAGAGTGTTGTACTCTGTCCATTATAGGATGGCACTTTTGACATCAGGTACCTGGACAGATGGGAAAACACCATAATTTCTATAACATGATAAAGTATATAATATGACGTAATGTGAGTCTTTCAAAATGTGCACCAGCCCATTAAAAGCTTTCTGCAAGAGGCAAAGGGTCAAATATAAAAAAAGCCTACAAACATACGTATTAGGCCTTAGGCTTCGCTAGGTAAATCACTTGATCAGCCAACAAAACCTACATAAAAGCTTTTTTTACCATTCCCATTTTTTTTCCTTAAAAGTTAATTAATAATAATAATATCCTGGACATTTCACACAGCGCCATCTAGCAAACTAAGCAAAGCTTGTACTGTGGGAACTAAATAGCTGATATTATTACTTATATCCTTTTTTTGTAAATATATACATATTATACATGGAAAACACCCAGACTTAACACAAATATATGAAAATTTTACCTTACAAATATTTGTGTCTTGTGGAAATCGAACCCACTACCCTCATCTTAAAGGCAGGGGTAATATCCGTTACGCCATTAGGCCAGTAATTTAAATTGTATTTTCACCCTTTGTAAGAAAGGCAGTAGTTTTCCTAACACCTTGTATTGTGAGAAAATATCTGGGATGAATTGCGACATCGTCGACACTTACAAGTTTTATAAGGTGGAGTTTCAGCCTGCCTGTCGCATGTCAGTAGGGAGGGGACGGCTTTCATCCGATGTCGATTAAACAATAAAATCTTTGGGCTTTTCATGTGCTTAAAAAACCGTGTTCGTAATACGAGTATCTAAGACAGGTAGTATTATACTGGTAGCTGTAACTAACAGTGGAAATTGGATACATCACCTAAGTCTGCTTTGTTTCTTTTTCGTGTGGTACAATGAGGACAACGATTTGACGAACGACCCATGAACCCTGGTGTCAGTTTTTTAACCGCCTACTACTACTAGTAGTAGGTCACTGACATGGTTGTGTAACGTCTGCCGTCTAAGTAATCATAGACAGCAACCGGGACCGACGGCTTAACGTGCCCTCCGGAGCACGGCACCATCTTTATTACGGATAATCAGGTGGTTCAGCCTGCAATGTCCTAACCAGACTGGAAACAAATGCACAAAATGATAATATCAACTTTGTGAGTGCCCCACCGGGTATCGAACCTGGAACCATTGCTCCGCAGGCAATCGCACTGCCACTGCGCCATATCGTTCGTAAAAAAACATAAGCCCACACAAAATCATGGCACACAAAACGTCATATTCTCTTAAAAGTGGCATCAAAAAAAGAAGTGAGGGAGAGGGTTAGTGTGCCTGTGAAATAACGACTAGAAAGATGGATTGTGATATTTATTATGTATTTAAATAAGCTATAGTACAGATCAGTTTAGCAGCTAGCTGCTATAGTTTCGTTAGCTTGATAAAGAAATCACATGACAAGAAAGGAAAAAGCGTTTATATTATCCGTACTAAATATTATAAATCTAAGAGTTTGTGTGTGTGTATGTATGTTTGTTACCTCTGCACGCTCAAACAGATTGACCGATTTGGATGAAACTTGGAACACAGGTAGAGTATAACCCGAAATAACACAAAGGCCACTTTTACTGCGGGAAAACAACTATTGAAATAATGGAAGAGATCCATTAATGGGATTAGTCCGCCTTTGTGTCATTTCAATTTTTTGATTTTATATGTGATTTCTGTATTAGTTTTAAGAATGCACAATAAAGAGATTATACATACATGCATACTATTACCATGGGAAAATGAGTGGCAACGGGTGAAACCGCTGGGCGGAAATCTAGTTTAAAATATTACGTCGCTACCAATACAATGAGTCAAGCAAGGTATCCGCTATCTATACTGAAATACACTTTCAGTAGGTATATGGAGCTAGAGTAGTGATGCGATATTGTAGAAACTGTCGATATTCTAGCTGATCGTCAACAAAGAAGCCGTCACGTGGGACCTATCCAACATTTTACGGCGCCGCGATCGAGAGATTTTTTACAAAGTAAGCATATGAGCGGCAAGGGGCCGCCATTGACGGGACATCAATTTGACTGCCTTATAATACCTGAAAATTGATGTACCCAACCAAACCTCCGAGTTTGGCGGAGCAGTAGATCCCCATGGTCAAGTACCTCAGGAATGAGGCATCGACTGAGAAGAAGAAGAACCTTCTCAAAAAGACCGCATAGCCAACCGACGTACTATTTTGCTGGACCAACTATCGAACGAACTTCTCTTTCAACTTTTGTGTAGGACAACCCTCCTTTATTTTCGAAAGTCAATAAAGAGATTTTATAGAAAAGTCAGCCGTCGTTTGAGTTGTATCTATAATCACTCATTTTTCATAGCTGTGTACGTTGGTGGCTGATGCGTAGCGCATTCTTACGTTCTTGCTTCGTCCGTCAAAAATTCCGTCGAAAAAAAACGGTCGTATACAGGGTGTATGGAACAGCTCTCCGAATACTTAGAGGGTGCATTGAGATCATGTAACTGAACAACTTGTGAAAATGGGCATTTTCATTTTTTAGTGTACCCTTGATTTTGAGGCTGTCCCACGAGTTTGAGATATTATATAACGACTACTAGTACGTAAACAAAACTTTAAAAAATATGAGCACGTAAATCATACGCTAATCTTGTGAATTCATCAGTAACTATTATATTAAAATACACGATTTATTTAAAATTAAATAAATAATGCGCCAGGGGTGTCGTTTTTTGTCTGTCCCACCATGGAGGGCTTGAAATAAAGCTTAATTTACTTCTAACATCTCCAAAGAAAGGTCTGTAAAAATTTATGTTTTCCTATTGAATGGACAGTCTAGTTTGTCACAATAACGAAAAAAATATATTGAACCCTAATAAAAACAGCATAAAATTCAATTTTAAACTAAAAACGAAATATGGTGCCACCGGACATTTCAGTTTTGTGACGCTTCAAAATATAGTTGGAATTACCAATGTCATTTGTACTATTCAAAAATGGAAACATTATGCTTTAATGAATATCAGAAATCTTTGAAAAACTGACAGTTCTCAATATTGTGGTGTGGAGAACGGTTGTTTGCGGCTCGTAGACGGCGGTCAACATTTTTCAAGTCAGGTTTGTTTTGTCATATCTTCTTATAATGCCGGGTTTAGGAATTGTAACAGTCTTTCAAGGAATCCCTTATGAATCACAAACATTTCTGTTTTTAACAAGATAACCTAAATTCAATAATTTGGACAGAACAATTAATTGTTTTAATACAAGGAGCATTATGTGACAGTCAGTTTGCGACAATTTGATCCGTGACATACACGCCTGACCATAAAAGTCACAAACTGACGCCGTAAAGCTGGGTTTACATGCAACTCAAGAGACAGTCTTAGGCTAAGATTTTTTGTTTTCGTATCGTGGAGTTTCTAAAGTAAAGTAAAGTAAAACCGTATTAGATTTCAAGTGTATTTTATATATGACCGGTAATTGAGAAGAAAACAAAGAAAAATATTACAACTAAGCCAATTAGTAGCTCTATATTGGAAATAAGGCAGCTGCAATTTGAGGATGAACAGCGATTCAAAACCAATCCCGAAAATATCGATGATACAAATCTTAACCTTGAACAACTACAGGGCCCCCACAACTCTACAAATTCTTTACCAGAGTCTTCTGCACACTACGACCAAAGCAGCCTTATTACAAAAAGGAAAATCTTGATCATCGCTGACGATCAAGGACAGGGGATGCAGCAAGCTCTACAAACGCTATTAGGACACGAATATGAAGTATGTTGCTTCTGGAAGAGTGGCGCAGAGTTTGGCGAAGTAATTAAAACTTGTGAGTCCAGCTTAAAAAATTTAACTAAAGATGACTTTCTCATTGTTGTGGCCGGAAGCAATGACATGCATCTTTACAATCTTAAAAACACATTATTTAGATACCTCAGGACAATTGTCAATACTAACATAGTAATCTGTGGGCTACCAAACAACTCAAACTTGCGAAACTCAACAGCCAACTACGAAATAAAGTTAATTTGTGAGGCGTTTGATCAGTCTAGATTCCTCAAAATGAATTATAGACAATTAAGACTAGGATCTAAAAGTTTCGTTTCGGATTTGAGTTTCGCATTGATGAGAGAAATAGTAAGCTCCTCTAGATTCACTAATAATGTAAAACATGATGCTCATGATCATGACATATCCCTACCAATTGAAAACGCTACTATTAAGACTTGTAACGCCGACTCTCCATTAAAATCCCCTGGTACGGCAAATTCAAAATTTTTTCGTTTCTAATTTAGAGTCCAAACAAAGTATAGCGAGTTCCAACACAACAATACTGTTTCAGAATATCCAATGTCTTACCAATAAACTTCACCTACTAGATGCATTTCTAAATGATCGTGACTTTGATATAGTTTGCATAACTGAAACTTGGCTAAAACAACACCATACAGGCACTGTAAAAATACCGGGCTACACGATTGCCAGTAATTTCTGCAGAGCTCAGCACATACATGGCGGGATAACTATATTTCTAAAAGACCACATTGAATATGTAGAGAGAGAGGACTTACAGACTATGTTAACTAAGGAATTTATTTTTGAATGTCGTATAATTGAATTAGTGAAATTGAACATTGTATTAGTTTGCGTGTACAGGCCGGATCGGGAGATCGATACTTTCTTCACTTGTCTGCATAAGCTACTAGTTAAAATTAAATTAAAAGAACCAAATTGTCACATTATCATTGGCGGAGATTTCAATATTAACTTACATAAACCAAGCAAACACACCAGGCGTCTTCTATATATTATGTCTTCTTACAATCTTTCTCAAATTGTAAAGGAACCCACCCGTGTAACAGCAAAGCTCTCTAGTTGTATAGACCATATCTACACAAATAAAGAAAACCATGAGTATGAAGTTATTGACTACGGGTTTTCTGATCATTGTTGTATTACCTACAAAATATTAAAAGACATAAATATTGAAAAGCCTAAACAAAATAGAAAACTAATAACATATAAAAGAATATATAATGAAGAAAATCTTAATAAATTTAAAAATGAGCTACTTAAAACAGATTGGAATAAAATACTTTTATATAATAACAATGTGAATGAAAACTATAATGTATTTATAAATAAATTAAAATCAATATTAAACACATCCATTCCTTTGCAGAAGAGAATAATTAGGCTAAATAAAAAGAGTTGGCTAACAAGTGGGCTAAAAAAAGCTTGCCAACATAAAAGGATTTTTAGAAAACTACTTATTGATTCAAAGCAACATCCTGTAATAAAAAAATACTCAAAATTCTATGGAAACGTCCTAAAAAAATGCGTCTTTAAATCTAAAAAAATAAATAATGTAAATAGAATGAAAAAATCTGCAAACAAGAATAAAACCATGTGGGAAATTATTAATGAAACTATGGGAAAACCCACAACTACCCAAAACCCGAAAAATATAAGACTGCAAATCAATAGCGCGGCAAATTTTTCATCCATTACTGAACACCCAGTACAAGTAACAAATGCCTTTAATAACTTCTTTGCTGATGTGTACGAGTCATCAGTTAGAGATGCAGCCACTGAAGCGATAGGACACCCTGTGCTTAACTCACCTTCGAACTCTATCTATCTGCAACCTGTCACAGAGCGCGAAATAACTTCAATTATTCGTAACCTAAAAAACCAGAATAGTTTTGGAGAGGACGAAATACCGTCTAGTATACTAAAAATCTGCATACCAGAACTGGTGCCGCTTCTCACGAAACTCATAAATCAGTCATTTGATGAAGGGCGATTTCCTGATGCACTAAAAATAACTATAGTGAAACCTATTTACAAAAAAGGAGACCACACATATCCGAATAATTACCGCCCAATCGCTCTTCTAACTTGTATATCAAAAATATTTGAAAAAGCCATGTGCACACGAGTGACAAACTTCTTGGAAAAAAGTAAAATTTTAAGTGACAGCCAATATGGTTTTAGACAAAACCGATCTACAACCTTGGCGGTACACTCCCTTACACAACAAATCCTGGATAATTTAAATCAAAAATATAAAACTTTTGCGCTACTACTTGACTTAACAAAAGCTTACGACCGAGTTTCGTATAAAATTCTTCTGTCTAAATTATATGGATCCGGAATCCGTGGTTTGGCATATGGCTGGTTCAAATCCTACCTTACAAATCGCATACAATACGTACAAACGCGGCACTATGATGAAAATACAGGCATCCTAAAAACTGTCCGCTCTGACCCTCGTACCCTAAAAGGATCTATTCCTCAGGGTAGTGTAATTGGTTGTATGCTGTTCTTAGTATACCTAAATAACCTACCAGATAACCTCGATGAGCACTGTACTCTCTTTGCAGACGACGTTACGATACTGTTCAAATTCAGAAACAATGTTAACTGTAACAAAGAGATAGAGAAAACCATCTACAGAGTCGAAAACTGGCTTACTGAACATAATCTTCAGATCAACTACACAAAAACGAAAGTTATGGAATTCCATACGTATCAAGCAAAACCTTACGAACTAAACTTAAATATAAACAAAAATAAAATAGAGAATGTGAAAACGTTTAATTTATTAGGCCTTAATATTGACTGTAACTTAAATTGGAAACAGCATATAGAACACACAAAAAATAAACTATCTAGCTTTACTTATGCATTGTATAATTTAAAAAAATGTACAGATTTTAAAACCGCATTGGCAGCTTATTATGCATCTGCAGAGGCGTGGTTGCGGTACGGTATTGTCCTTTGGGGAACGAGTACGGAGGCGCAAGACCTTTTCTTAATTCAGAAAAAATGCATACGCATATTAGCAGGAATACAAATTCCTGACAGTTGTAAGCCCTACTTCAAGGAATTTAATATACTTACTCTCCCTTCTCTCTACATACTCGAGATGGCCATGTTTGTAAAGAAAAACCCACACCTATTTACAAAAAATGAAGACGTTCACAGTTTTAACACGCGCTCAAAAAGGCACTTAATCGTACCACTATCTAGATTAAGGCAATTCGGTACTAGGCCGAACAGAACAGCGGCGAAAATATATAATAAACTACCTGACAACTTGAAATATGAACCTAAAATAAATACGTTTAAAAATAAATTAACATCTATTCTTAAATCAAAGGGATACTATGACATAAATGAATTTTTCTGCGATGGGTGGCTCTAGCTTAGTTTTCAATCTGGCATCTGTGCTAGCTGATTTTTGATGGATTATTTTTGTGTTAGGCTTTGACATTTTGTTGGAATCATTTGTATTTGAATTTTTGTATATATTGCTTTTTCCTATTTTATTGATTAATTGACGATATGTATAACTATAATAATATTAATAATTAAATAACTGTACATTTCAATTCCAATATTATCAATTAATTTTCCATGTATTTAATTTGTTATTTGACATATAAGTGTAAAATGTTTGCAATGCCCTGAGCAGGGTTATTATGTGTGATACTCCTATATATTATACTGTAACATCTGTACATAACCATGTAATAAGCAAAATAAAGCTAATTCATATTGTTTAGAGTTCACCCTTTGCTGAATATGTATATGGTGTAAAAAAATTAACTGAACCAGTTCATGAAACTGAACAACTTTCCCTGAAAAACAGGTCTAAATACGAAAAAAAAATTGGCCTCCCATACAAATTGACCCGGCCGGCCAACTTGTTAACACCTTATTTAAACTACAAAGTGTAGAAAAATTTACTGCAAATATTTTAAGGGTTATTAATTTTTAGGGGTATTCATTCATTTATCAGCCTATTGCAGCTAAATAGCCTGAGAGCTGGCCGGGTCAATTTGTAATTTGTATGGAAAAGCCAATTTCTTTTTCATGCTGACCTATGTTTCTGGAGGAACGTTGTTCAATTTCGCGGACTGGTTCCCCCTTAAAATATTAGCAGTAAATTTTTTGACACCAGCATATTTTTATATTTTTGTAGTATAGAGAACGCGCTGATATAAGTACGTTTTGTCATTTACGATTTTGGGCTATGACGACACCTTACTTTAACCCAAGACTTAGTAGACCCTGGCTGTTTTGGAGAATTAAGGTTAAGAACAATAATTTGTAAACATGTTTTCCTATTATTAATAAAGCCATGATTATTTTGCAGCATGTAACCATTGCCTTACAATGTCAGGCATGTCAGTATGTGACGGTCCCACTTTTTATGATCATTTAGATTTTCCTTTGTTGAGCCCATAAGTGAGTAATTAAATATTATTTTATGAATAAAATTTTAAAATTGTAAATGCAATAATATTCAAACAAGTCCATGATATATTTTTACGCTATTTGTGCAACAACGAGAAAATAAAAGACGTTAAAGCACCAACTGTCACAAACTGGAAAGAAAAATATTAATAAGAAATTATACTCACTGTTAATTAAACAATAAAAGGATTATATAATTTTTTTGATTAATTTACTTTAACAAAAACACAAAATAATGTTGTTAATGTTTACATCTTCCACAGTATGACCAAATAAAAATCGTCACAAACTGACAGGCTAGGTCCTCTGATGTCGGTATTTTCTGCAGTTTATTAATAAACTAAAGCTATTTAATTGAATTCTTATACATTTTTATACACTTTAGATTATTCTCTTTCTTTTAATACAAAAAAAACTGAGAAATCATCCCTTTCGAAATAAAATATATTTTTTTGTTGGGGTACACTAAAAAGTGAAAATGCCCAAATATTTCAGGAAACGTCATTTTTTTTTACTTCCCATAGAAAATGCAGTCAGCTGATCGTGATTTTGTACGGGCGTTCGAATTGTTTTTTCGTTTACTGACATATGTTTCTAGGGTAAAGTTATTCAGTTACATGGTCTGCATGCACCCTATCAGTATTCGGAGGGCTTTCCCTTACACTCCGTATATTCAACCTACAGGCCAATGAAGTCCTAAAACTTAGCTAGTCATTGGCCAGGGAGTAGGGTGTCCCTCAGCCGAATTCCGGACACTTCCCGGCTGCTCATAAATATTTCCTGAGTTATAGAGCGCCGCCGCTCGCTGCTGGTAGCAAATTGGAAAGCTATTTATAGCAAACACTACTTTTACTATTTTATAACTCACAGCTGGATGCAGCCGCCATTAAAGCTATAAGGTAGAGATAGAAAAAGAGTTGCAGTAGAGTCTGCAACACGAAAGGAAATGAGAAAAAGAAGTTCTTAATACAGGATGTAAAAAATTTAAGGGCTGCACCAGCCTATGAAAATAAACAACTTTTCCCAAGGCACATAAGTCAAAATATGAAAATGAATTGGATCTTTCATACAAAAAGTTCCAGCCGACCGTTCAATTTACGTGGTTGGTCCGAAATATTTTTTTAAATATTTCAACCTATGTTCTTTGAAGAATCTTTTTCAGTTTCATGGAAAAGTTCACGCTTAGGCCCCTTTACGCGGTTTCACGTAAGTAAAAGTTAGTACTCGCCGCTACGTTGCGCGGGCCGCACGCTCCGGTACGATCACTCACAATGACGTATATGCTTCTAGACACGGAACGTATTATTTTAGGGGTGCAGGAGAACCCTGTGCTGTGGGATATGTCCCACGTACTGTATAAAGATAAAGATGCCAGGCAAAGTGCCTGGCTAGAAATTTGCAGAGCTTTTTCATAGGTTTAATGAAAATAGTGATCAGGAAAAAAAGGGTTGCTGGTAGGAACCTATTGTTAAGGTTTATTTTATTACCTATTTCTTGTTTAACATAACTACCTACGGTTATTTTCGTACTTATCTGTATTAATTCTACGTTTTTTTGCCAAATAATAAACTATAAATTGATCCATGTCAATTTTCACGGCACACAGTTCTTCGCACACGACCGTACACACGCTCAGTCTACCAAAGTATAACCCGTACGAACACGACGACACTTGCCATATTACAGCTACCTAGGCACTATGCGCCTTCTAAATTTGGACGGGTAATAATGGCGGCGCTGTCAGACCGCCACGCGGATCCCGCGTGACAGCATGCGGCCTAACGCTGCCCGCGCAACCGCGTGACGGGGCGGACGGCCTTAACATATTTTTACATTCTATACTTAAAAAGTGTATGTTCCACGCGATGACAGATAGTATATGGATGCCAATGCCAGCTTACGTCTGTTGCAATCGATGTATGGTGCACCACACCCACCATAAA
Organism: Tuta absoluta; assembly: GCA_027580185.1. NCBI lineage: Eukaryota > Metazoa > Arthropoda > Insecta > Lepidoptera > Gelechiidae > Tuta > Tuta absoluta. The sequence continues at coordinate 8,316,004 of JAQAHW010000004.1, forward strand.
AATACACATGTGTATAGTATAGTTCAGTTTTCGTAGAACTTCGGATTGTTTGAATTTAACATCAAAGATTTTCGACGCAAGTTGTCATATCTCATACCATATTGGTAAGGTAACTAGTATCGGAAATTCCGCGAAGAAATTAATCAGATGAGCGCTGACTCTGAATCATAAAAGTATAAAGGGCGGAGCACACCACGTCCGTAATCACGCGCGTGTAGTGTGCATCGGCCATAAAACTGCTTTATTACAAATAGTGTCGTACCTCGTGCATAGCTAACCAACTTGTGAATGTAGTTCCATAATCTAATACATACATGATAATACAGCTGGGAGTAACAAAAAAGGGTATAACATGTCAAAAGGAGGTGAAGTTTCTCTTGAAACTAAATAACTTTCCCTATGAAACATGAGTAACACAACCATGTCAGAGAACTCTGACACCAGGGTTCATCGGGTCGTTGGACGACTCGGTGTCCCACACGAAAAGAGAGATTGGACTATCTATACAAATTTTACGATCAGCTAGTTATTTATAATTTAGAATGGGAGATATAATTTCTTAAATATTTCGACCTATAATCCATGGGGAAAGTTGTTCAGTTTCATGAGTACCTTGACTTCCTTTCGGGTTGGTTAAACCCAATTTATTGTTCCTTATATACTTACCGTTGATGGCACTGAGTGTGAAACCAATATCAGCTTGAATACGATCCAGATTCTCTCCCAAAGTGCCGTCGTGTGCTCGGTTCAATAATATTCAATATCCGTGTGGTTGAACCCTGCCTGATATATTGCGCTAATATAAGCTTTCTCAGAGTGTGTACGGGGACTATAAGGGGACGTATAAACCCTTGGGACACGGACACAACGGTTTGCAAAAATTTGGTTGACAAAAACTCCATGGTTTGCCATTGGTTGACTTTACCAGTATCTTTATTTTATTTTACTTTAATGTAGTAATACTGAATCAGAAAGGGTACAAACGCATTCATTTACAAAATATAAATTGAATACCAAATTTATAAAACACTTCCCGTGTTAGGTATAAAATTTTTGAAAACTTGCAAAATTTTCCGGCCCTAGAAAAAATCCTGCCCGCGCTTGAAATTTTTTTGCGATTTTTCAAAAATAAAATAATAAATACTTTCACTTTAGTACTTTTGAGAGGCTTCGCCTACGGATCCATTTATAAGATGGAGAACCTTAGCATTAATAATATATGCATTCCACACCTTGGGTACTGCAAAAGCCTTTTATAGACCTCGGACCTAGTGGTGTGTGGCACTTACTCCATGAGGGATAAGCAGAGTAGCAAGTAGGTACTTAACTAGACAATTTTCATACATCTCTCACGAGATCTATGTACTCGTATGTACCTAGTCTTTTTAAAGAGACATCTCAAATAATTTGTGTAATTTTTATTTTTTTTAAGTTTAAAGTTTTTTTAAATCTAAAGCACCTAAAGGGTCTAATAATTTTAAGATTTCTATTGATTTCTCCAGGGTCCGATCCAGGAGACAACTTCATTACCTCAAATAATAATTGGCGAAATCACTAATCGTCAACACTAATTGTCATCTAGTAAAGAACCAATAAGTAGGAACATTTTTTATGACAAGTTGTTTCATGGAGGGCTATCAGTATTCGACAGGCTGTCCCTTACAACCTGTATGTAAATAGTAATATAGAGGTAGTTATAATATGGCGATACACATTTTTCCGAATGACCCTCAAATATTAGTCAGACGTGGCGTCAATGTCCGTTTTTTGCGGCCGTTCATGCTCTGCCTACCCCGCAAGGGATTATAGGCGTGATATGTGTATTAATGTGTTATATACTTACTAAAAAACCGATAGTAGTAGGAACATCCGGTATTATAGCAAAGACACTACACAAATATTGCACCCAACTTGATTCTCATAATAACAACATGTGATACAAAAGCAGGCTGCGATCTACACCATTGTAATTCTGAGTAAGTTTTGGGAAAAACAATTTTTATAGAAAAGGTTATTGAACCTGATCCTCTTTAAGAGTTACGGAAGAAGTTCCATAGCGAAAGCTGTTAAGCATGATAGGCTTCTTTTACTCGAGGGTCTGGGTACTAAATGTGGAACACCAGGATCCCGGATAAACTATACGAGACACGAAAATTACTCCGCAGTTAAAGTTGTTCAGCATGATGGGCCGCTTCTATTGATACACATGAACCGAGGATCGGTATGCGGAAATCGGAGGCTTCGGCTAATTTATAGAGATACAAAAACACAGCTTTTTAGAGTAATGGACATTTTCTTGCTACCAGAGCATTAAAACTTAATAACGCTGGTGTTACTCAAACTTAGCGAAACAAAGTTCGCAGATACCAGCTAGTATTTTATATATCAGTTCAATTAAATAAAATAATCATTGCGCTTTTTGCACAAGTTTGTAGACGGCAAACAAGTTAGGTTAGCAAATTCAATACGCTGCTCGTTATGGCAAGTTTTCTAAACAAATACTTACTCGAGGTTGTTGACTAAAACTTGTAAAGTTGTTATGTATGCAAATACCCGCCAGTTATAAGTTGAATCAACAGAAGTAGTTTGCAGCTGATTTCTGTGGTACTTCCAGCAGTTTTCTTTAGAATTTCCAGCGATTCTTGGGAATACTTGGAATTTTCAAACTGCAAGTTACTGGGACCGACAAATGGAAAGTTTGTCTTCGCTGAGCGGAAGACTTACCGAAAGAATTTTCTTTGTATTTTAGTTTTAGGTATTATTTTGCTTGCGCTGAAAATAATATGTCTTGAATACATTCTCCTCTTTATATTTAAGCGCTTATTGCACTTGTCGGTGGAGTTACCGTCAGTCGTCTCTATCTTACGCCTTCTCCAGAACTCCTTTGATTACACTTATCTTATCTTATCTTACTAAGCCTCCATCGTCCCACAGCTGGGCAAAGGCCTCTCTATTCTCTTGAATACACTATACGATATAAAATGCGACCAATTTTATGTTTGTGGGTGGTGATGTTTGACAGACTTGCCTCACTTTGCTGGAGCATTAGTGGGCGGAGTGCAAGGCGTTGTTCGCACAATGAACGTTTATTCATTTATCCCTTAAATGCCGTATGCGACATCAACGGTTACAAATGGGGTGATGCTATTCTAGGCCGGACAGCATAGTAGCTTCTAGTAGGTCTTATCACATCAACCTATAGCAATCAACTGCTTGTATCCCCGTGGTTCGCCATAAGGCACGATTTTGGCCTTCAAGTTCAGTCATCGGTCTATCTGGTCGAAGGGCATCTAACAATGCTACGTGTGAATGTCATCTTCACAGGTAGTTTTATTTTTGCACAGCCTACCGGCGTATTCAATATCCGGACCCCTGTATAGTGGTGCAGACAGGCGTTCCGTTTGTGTCGCTAATAATTTTGCTCGCACTCGGCGGCACATTAAGCGATATTTCCAATCTCGCCCACTTCGAGCTCCGTTTTATTAGATTTTTCACAACATTCCCCCTTCGCCAGGGCCGTAATTTAAAGAGATTTGTGCCTCGTAACCCTATTTTTGCGCCCCGGCTTAAAAGTCACCTCCATCAGCCGTCCCCGTGGGATCAAATGAGATTTGTTTTGTAGGTCAACGGTCGGCAAAGAGTTTCGGTATATTTTATCTAAGCTAAAACATGGATACCACTGATGAGAGAACTAAGATAGACTATTTACGCTCTGCCTAACCCGCATGAGGTATAAGCGTGTTGTGTATATGGATGTATGCATGTGCAGCAATAGTAGTAGGTAAATTGAGTTTGTTATAAAAATTATAACTTATCGTATGAATAGTGTTTTCGTTTTTGATAGGTATAATTACGAGTATTAAGTGAAAATAAACCTTTTTTCTTTCCTGGATACAACCCTGAGCTCTCACGTTATCGCGCATCTCGCCGGTGCCAAATAATAACGAAATTCAGCACAATTTGCGTTTTCTCACCATTCCCCAATTCCCAATTCCCCCCCTTTTTGGGGGGACAGAAACAGTGCGATACCATCTTTTTCAATACCACAATAGAGATAAATCGCCAGGAATTGCGACTGGGAACAGAATCAACCTTTGCAGGTTTCTTTTTGTCCAGAATATTCCCGGGGAGTGTTTACGGGGAAAACAAATTGGTATAAAAGATAGCGGAAATGGTTATTAAGTAGAAGATATAACTTTTTCTTTATGTTTTTTTCTATTAATGTTCTGCGTATGACAAGGACAAAAACGATACGAAAGTGCAAAATAGCTTAAGTTAAGTACACGACAGAAACAATAATAAACTTTAGTTTCTTGACATAGCTCCAAAGTATATGCGACATCTAAGAGTAGTTTCCTTGATTTTTAAACTGTTCGTGAAAAGGGCCTCATTAAGATGAGGCTACATGTTTAGTGTTTACTATCCTCCTGCATACATTCCAATAACAGCCACAACAGTCCACTGCTGGACATAGGCCTGTCCTATCCACAATGAGTCTTAACCAGTGGTCCATCCATAGCATTTGTCTCGTGGGTCCACAGGGAGTTTTGGAGGTTCGAACGTTTCCCGAAAATATGAAAAGTTCTAGCTTGTTTAGCTCACTACACGATACAGGCAATTTAGCATACATGTGGAGTGAGCTGTTTTACGCTCTCGGTTGATATTTAGAGTCTAATCCTAGCTCATTTATAGGGTGAATGAGTAGCGCTCGCTTCGCTCACGATACGTGTCAGTTCGAGGCTTTCCACTTGCAGCTAATGCTGAAGCTCTTCAACCGTTTGAAGCGAGAAACATTGAGTTCGCTTCGCTCGCGATGCAGTTGTTATACCTTTGCGGCTAGTCTAAGGTCCGTTTGTAGCTAGAAATGTCATGCTCGCTTCTCTGTGGTGAGCTGTTTTACACTCTCGGCTAGTGTTTATGTGTCTCGGTAAGCGATAATGAAACTTATATTTACTAACAGATGTTGGCAATAAAAGTAATTAACAGTATATCATGTGACAGAAAATGATAAAAATATATGACAGAGAGTTTCAAATTGTAAAAGAGGTTCATGAATGCAAAAAAAACACCACAGTGCAAAACACAGATACTACGAGTAGCACAAACAAACCGCAAAAACGGTACCCTGCAATGGTTTACAATGTTATCGACATGTGAATATGTATCATACCTACATAATTGATGTTCATAGTCACCACAGCGATAATAACACGTTCCGAACAGAAATAACAGAACAAATCTATTCAGGTCACAATATCTGTGTCTTGTGACCACGAAACTGTTAATTGGAGTAGAATAACATTGTAGACCAAGAGCTCACGCAGAGAATGGATACGTTTTCAGACTGATTCAGACAGAAACTTAAATAATGCTACACTTAGGGCGGAGTCGGGCGGACCCACCAAAATTATAGATAGGACGTTAATAAGCCGACAGGTTCATTTTGTATGGAAAATTTAATTTATATTAAATTATTTCTTGGGGATAGTTGTTTAGTATCAAATATTGCTTGGTCTCTTTTAGCAGCGTTTTGGGTTCCGTAGCCAAAGGGTCAAAACGAGACCCTATTACTGAGACTCGTTCGTCTGTCTGTGACCAAGCTGAATCTCATAAACCGTGATATTTAGAGAGATTTAATTTTTACATATGACATATTCATATAGCCGCTATAACAACAAATACTAAATATTTGAATAAAATAAAAAATAAGGGGGTAATCCCACGTGTATTTTTTGCTCGATTTTATCTATTACATGGGTCTGACCCATTATAGTTACAATCAGGCTTTATATCATGAACAGTAAAAAAAATCACAGATATTGTCGCCGCTATGACAACAAGTAACAAAAAAAAAACAAAATAAATAGTAGATTTTACAACAAGTGCACAAAACGGACCATTGTCATCCGAGACTTTTAGCAGCCCGAGCCGAAGGCGAGGGCTGATAGTAATGTCGAGGTTAAAATGGTTTTGTGGACGAGTTATAAACTCTGCTTTTCACTTTGATTGCGAGGAAATAAAACAATAGTATATTATATAAGTAACATTTATTTAATTAAAATTCAAAGTAAAATTTGTACAGTTTTGAATACTGAAAGAAATTGTTTTTTCCCGAGATTTTGGCGGTAGTATCTGTTGCACAACTCTCTGTGCATTAATTTCCATAAGCGTATTAGGAGAGAGTCTTAAATCCTCTTCTTCACTGGTCATTTTTAACATTTTTAGCAAATTGAAGAAATTACGAAAAAATAAGAGCTGTTTCCCGCCGCTTTATTTTTTTTTAATCTTACGACATTGGCATTAGGCTTGGGCTGCAGACCTATACAGCCTACTATTTAAGCCGACATAGTGCTATTTCAATTTTTTCATACATATAAAATGAAATAGCACTATGTCGGGCCGATATCGGCGTTCGGGGCAGACGCCCTTTGGCTGTGTATGGCTCATTTTCTTTGCCTTCATTTATGAGTTGATACGTTCTTGCACTTGTGCATAAAATGCGATTTTGTGCAGCCTATATCCTGCACCAATAAGCTCTTTCAGAGCATGAGAAGTGAAAAGTAATATTTCAGGGGGGTCCTATACAACACACGTTATTTTGATACATAACTGTACGGAACCATTCGTGCGCAAGTCCGACTCGCACTTGGCCGATTTTTTTAATATCCAGTATCTGATAAATAAACCAAAAATTCATCAAACGGTTATGATGGTTCTTACATACACCGCATGATTTTCCAGTGCTTTTCTGGGTCAGTTTGACAAAAGGAGTCTCCGCTCTACCTCACATGCTCTGGGTCTATCTTTGCTTTCTGTTCGTACGATGTTTTGACCGCAGTGCTGTTGTGGAAGGGAATGAATAAAAAGGTTTTAGAGAGGTTTTTTTTATTATATAGGGTGTAACTGTTCAGGTACAGACTATTTCAACTCGCGATAATGAAGTACTTTTTCCAAGAAATAATTATATCTTGTGAATTCTCATGGTAAATCAATCGACTGGTCATCTTTAAGGTTTGGAGGCCCAATATCTAAAATATGCCTCCACCCATCACTCTTGGGGACAGTACATGTATGATAAGAAATAATGGCGGTTGAATATCAAATTATAAAACACTTCCCGTGTTAGGTATACAATTCTCGTTACTGGCATTAAAATACACTTGCAAAATTGGCGGGCAAGGAATGAACTGCGGTAGCCCAGATAGAAGAGGCGTCGCCACTAGTAAGTGCGAAAGTCGCAGGTTCAAATCCTGCCCGCTCTTAAAACTTTTACAAGTTTTCAAGATTAATGACGGTTTAAGGGAATTATATTCTGGAAGGGAGGTGTCGAACGTCGGACTTTTCCGAAAACTCTAAGCTCAACCTTCTACAGGAACCCAAAGTACTTGAAAAAAAAAATGATTTCCCGTACAAAAAAATCAGCGGGGCCGAGCAGTTTTCCATGAGAAGTCTTTTTTTCTATATTTTGACATAGTATGTTCCTCGGGGAAAGTTGTTAACTTTGACTTATTAAGCGGGAAAGTCCGAAAATTGATTAATTAATTTGCACCGTTACAGAAATATCCTGTAGAGATGGTTATTCATGAGGCGTCCTAGAAAATAATTACAAACTTTCCAGAATGCTCTCATCTAGAAAATTAAATCAGGAAACACCTTAAGTCATGAAATATTATTCATGATTTTGTTTTAGGCATAGATATCACACGAATTTATAAAACCAATTAGTGTTTATTTAGCTGTCATCATTGGCCACAGCATCTATTCTATCTAGATGATTGTTGCAGCGCTCGTGGGTTATGATGATCTACGATGGGCGCACCGTCGTTGATGGCTGTACAGTCCTATAGCTGTAAGTAGGTACTATACCGTGCCGATGCCGGCTTCGAATAGCAGTACCCCATTTCTTTCCCGCGGGTGTCGTAAGAGGCGCCTAAGGGACTCGAGGATTTTTGCACAGGTTTCATGTTTTTCAATTTTAGGCGACAGGCTGACAACCTGTCATTATAGTGATACACGATTTTTCTTAAATGGCCTTCAAATATAATATGTCAGACAGTGCGAGTATTTTACGGCCGTTAACGCTCTGCCTAACCCGCAGTAGATAAAGGCGTGATGTGTAGGTACACTTTGATGCTCGATCACTCAGCTGGAATTTCGTGGCTATTGCACTTAGCTCGAACCACTTTCGATCGAGCGACCAGTTATCTTATCGCTGCCACACATCTCAAACTTTCCTCAGATCTAAGGTGCACCAGTGGAAACATTGCGAATGCCACAGTAAAAAATATTAGCGGTCAATTTAGATTCAGGGCCTGGAGGGGAATATTACGACGTTAGAAACAAGGGTAATGACCCTAGAATCTGAAAACAAAAAGATAAGATAAGATAAGATAAGATAAGATAATCGTTTATTTGCCAGAATACATGTTAAAAAGGTAAAAGTTTCCCGTACAGTATTCGACTTGTGTACAAGCATGCAAATATTTTTAATATTTAATTGTCGCTTGGTGAACAATTCTTCAAAATATATCATAGTAAAATTAATATCTAGGTAGTTTAAAATTTGTAAAAACACATGTCAAAAAATTATACAAAAGAAAATAACGATGTCAAATTACAATAAATAAAATGTCCAAAATTCGTAAATAATTAAATTAAATTAAAATAAAATTTATAAAAAATACAATTATCAATGATTTAAATATTCCTTAACACTATAAAAACATTTTTCCAATAGCCATTTAAATAAAGTTGTCTTGAACACTCGGATGTCATCTAACAATTTAATACAGTCGGGTAGTTTATTATATATTTGGATTGACATATTATATACATTTTTTCCATACATGCTCTTATAAGAAGCGGGCTGGTATAGTAAATTAGTATATGCAGATCTTAATTGTCTCTTAGAAACGTCTCTCAAAAGCTGAAATCCCAGGTTTTAACTTTGAACACTAGTACTCAAGAGAGCATGGTAATTGTACTACGCGATGAACTGAATGAACGCGATCAAGTGTTATTGCTTAACGGGCCTACTTCCATGAAGTGAGGTGAAAACGAGCTACGAGAATGCATTTTATGCATAATCTAAGGCACATCACTGTCAACAAAATTTTGTTTTTTAATCTTCAAGATATGAGGAATACGCCAGGGCAGCGCAAAATCTCATTTTATATTTAATTACGGAGAAATTAAAATTTGAAGTTACCTCTATTTTTCAGTGATGAAGCGTGGCTTAAGAGATTTCCTCCGCTAGTGCTAATCGAACTGTATTGATCTTAGTATGATTATTAATGGCAATTTCACGTTGAACCCGCCCGGGCGGGTATATTTTGACAAAACGTCTTAGTTATTATGAGATTTAGCAAAACACTTACTGTTTCCGGCTGATTTCCTTGGGAATAAAAGGTTTTTGTTTTGATGTGTTTCCTCTGCTGTCAAAACTGACGTGGAATTGATCATAGATAAACGGAATATGATGCAGACGCGAAACACTGTACATTTGTTCGATATTTTGACCGTGAAAAATTATTGTAGCTAGAATTTTGCCGTAAAATATATCAACTATCTACAACAACGGCATTCTATCCGCTATGGATAATTTTGCCAATGTCAATACTACGTTGATTGATACATCGAACGAAACGCAAAATATGAACCGATTAGACGTAGGTATTAAAAATATTTTTACGATCAAATAATAGGATGACGTGGTTGTTAGTGCAGATTAGTATGAAGTAGTAAGGTTCGATTTATATGCAACACTAGACGGCGGCACAGCGGCACAAAAGCAGTTTTTTAACCGCGGCGGAAATTTGTAATTGTAAATATGGAGCGCTGCGCATACGGTCACCACCAACCACAGTTTTAGGATAAATTATAAGAAAGCAAGGATAATAATTATGTACATGTACTTACGTACATATATACATACACATATCACGCCCATATCTCTTGCAACTTGCGTACCTAGTATACAAAAGTATTATTTATGTTGTAAAAGATTTTTGTCAGATTTCAGTTCAAGAGTGGGATCAATTGATTCGGAAGGTTTTTAGTGTTATGGGGTAGAAGGGTTCTAGAGTGGCACTGGGTCAAGATGTTCATGCTAGGGTAACACTGGGTTGAAAGGTTCTAGACTTATACCTAGCTGGAAAGTCCTAGAGTGTCACAGAACAAAATGCCAATACTAATGTTAAAATTTCGGGAAGGTCGAGAGTATCATTATATTAAAGGTTGTGGTCACCCTGGTTCGTTGGTAACACCGAAATATACCAAACATTGTATAGGGCTATAAATCCCTTTTCTAAAAATACCAATTTCAAGACCAATAATTACAGGATTATCCTATCATAGGAATGGATTAAAAACCTTAGTCAAAAAAAAAATTAGAAGCACCTTCGATTTTAAAATTTTCTTAGTTACTTTAATAGATATCACCAAAATGTATGATATTTTTTAACTATGAAGCAATTCAACTGGTGTCGGTGATTAAAGGAAAAAGATTGTTAAAGGTGTTCGAAGGTTTGAAAATTTTAAGGCATGCGGCTCTGTGTATGTCTGATGGTCAACAAATATTGTTCAAAACCTAATGAACGGTGCGAGAATGCGACCGCTATATATTATCATATCATAATATCATACTCGAATATATAATGGCCGTCGCTAATTGGTTTTTGCTATTTATATTTTGAACTTACATCTATGTATACTGATTTATGCAATAAACATTTAAAATTGAAATTTAAATTTAACAGTATTAGTTGCGCTTAAGGTGTTACTTTACGACGTCGGTTATCTTCTTGTTCGACCAGTATGCTCCTTATAAAACTGTTACCATCAAGGACATGCAGACGCCCTGGTTAACAAGCAATGTACGCTATTTAATGGAGCTTCGAAATAAAGCTAAGTCAAAACACAGGTTGACAGGGTCTGATGTTAATAAGAGGGAATACAAGGATCTAAAGCACACTGCAAATATTTGTCTAATGTCTGAGCGTCGGGCATACTTTGAGCAGCACATTAATAAAAATATTAATGAACCTAAAACTTTGTGGAAAAATCTTAAATGCACTGTTTTTCCTGACCCCACAAAAAACACTGAATTACCCACTCACCTTCAGGACCCAGACAAGATCAACTCTCACTTTTTAAATATACCTGGAGATGGTTGTGTTTCTATATCCTATCTTTCGTATTTCGAATGGCACAGAGCAGTATCAACGGTTTTTAAACTAGTACCAATTACTGAAAATGATGTAGGTAGAATAATCCTTAGCATGAAGTCGAATGCTCAGGGAGTTGATCGGTTGAGTCGAGATATGATACTCTTGACTATGCCTCACACATTAGAAATTATAACTAAAATTAAAAACATCTCAATTTTATCTAGTACTTTCCCGACTGAATGGAAAACTGCCCTTATTCGACCTATACCTAAAGTTAACAACCCTAATTATATTAAGGAATTGCGTCCTATAAGCCTATTACCTTACCTTTCTAAAATTCTGGAGAAAGTGGTTCATAAACAGTTGATTGATTACTGTGAGTCTCAAAACATTTTACCTGATCTACAGTCCGGCTTTAGGACCGGGCGTAGTACATCAACTGCTTTGAGTGATGTAGTTGACAACATCTTGTCTCATCAAGACAAGGGCAGTGCTACTATTCTTGTCCTCCTTGACTATTCCAGGGCATTTGATTGCATTGATATCTCGCTTTTGTTATCAAAAATGTCTTACTATGGTTTTCATGAGACATCAATAAAATGGTTCCATTCCTATCTCAGTGAAAGATTACAACAAGTGGAAATACTTGCATCTGATGGAGCTGTCTTAACTTCACAACAAAGTCCTGTATCAAGAGGTGTACCTCAAGGATCAATCCTTGGTCCACTCTTGTTCATCTTATACACTGCAGATCTTATTCACTCGATACAATTTTGTAAATATCACTTGTACGCAGACGACCTGCAGGTATACCTACCTGTGGACAAGCTACAGTTTGACAAGACCATTGCAGACTTAAATGCTGACTTGGATAGTATAGCTCTTTGGTCATCTAAAAACTGTTTGGTTGTGAATCCGTCTAAGTCTAAGTTCCTGGTTCTGGGCTCGGCAAAGCAGATTGCTACAACTATTGAACGTAATCCTTCTATCAACATGTTAGGTGAAAGAATTGAAAGAGTTGACGAAGCCCGTAATCTGGGTATTTTATTAGACGGAAGATTGCGTTTTGAAAAATACGTCATGGATGTCGTACGCCAATGTTTCTATCGCCTCAAAGTTTTATATCGCATTCGTGACTTTATTACTATGAATCTACGCATTTCTCTGTGTGATACTTTGGTGCTGTCAAAGCTGAATTACTGCATTACCGTCTACGGTCCATGTCTGCTCGCTAAATCTTACAGCCTAATACAACGTGTACAAAACGCCTGCGCCAGGTACTGCTTCAAAATTCCACCTCGCACCCACGTAACACCTTACCTCAACTCTTCAAAAATTCTTAAAATGAGTGAACGCCAAAAACTATATATGGCAACTTTATTGTTTGGCGTTGTAAGAAATAAAACACCTGGCTATTTATACCAGAAACTTACTTGGCGTTCTTCCCGTAAGAATGAAGCAATTCGTACTTGTGTCTCACCACTACTTGTGCCGCATCACCGGACAACAGCTTTTCGTGGGGGGTTCAGACACTACGCTTCAAAAATATGGAATGATATACCACCACCAATAAGAAATATAAATTCACTCTATAGTTTTAAACTGAAGTACAAAAATTATTTGATACAAAAATCAACTATAAAGCCTATTATCTGAACCTCCTTATCCTGTGTTATGTAAGCTTGTCATGTGTATTATTTATTGTTATTGTGCATCAATGTGTTGTTTTACTTGTTTCAAATTAGCTGTACTTTGTTGTGTGGGTCAATTTATGATACTAAGTTTGCGTGTGATACTAGAAAATAAGTACCTTCCTACCTACCTGTGTCTTTCTCTTTCTACATTACTTTTATATAAATATAAACATGCAATCCTTTCTTTTTACTAAATTAACGATGTTCACTTGGTGTCAGTCCCGCCACTCCCGCCTCATGCAGTGGTTTTGACAGAATATCAGCGTCACGGCATGAGTCAGAACCATTTCACTAGTAGGTATAGTACATAAGTTTGTCTTCATTGTAACTCTTTTACTGTAATATTTAATCTAAATTAAATGCTTCTTTATGTACTATTATTAGTGAATAAATAAATGTCTATGTCTATGTCTATTTATTATAGACGTAGATTGAATACCAAATTTTAAAACACTTCTCGTGTTAGGTATAAAATTTTTGAAAACTTGCAAAATTTACAAGCGCGGGCAGGATATATTATTATAGATATTACCTATGGTGATGCGTGCACTATCCCGCACACATAATCGCACATTTATACCACCCAAAGGTTGGCTGGTAGAGATACAGACTACATTAGATTTTGAACCTTCTATGTGTATATTCTAATCTTTTGTATGCCCTTATTTTGAATAGGGTATCATCTTTTTTACGTTTAGCGTCGGATTCTAATTTGCTTATAATTCGGTCTAGAAATTGTTTGAGTAAGTAGGGCATTAAAGATTTTCTGTCTTTTATACAAAACAAATTCCGTGATTGAATTTTTTTTTAGGTACATATTTGAACTTTGATGAGTGGAGGAAGTATAATTGTTTAAACATATTCCATTTAAAGTGAAGACGATCGGACCCTGGTGCGGAGAGGCTAGAACCTTTGTGGCTGAGATCGGACAGCGAATGCGGGAGAAAGGCGGGGATCCACGCTCCGGTTCTTTCCTGGTCCAACGTTTATCTGTGGCCATCCAAAGCGGCAATCCAGCCAGCCTGATGGGGACGTTTGGACCGGGAATGATTCGGGGTGGTATTTTTGATATTAAGGTGACGAAAACCTAGTTGAATATTGTTATTTGACATTATATTTTATGTATTATTGTATTTTGACATGTTTTGTTATTAATAAATTATAATTGAACATTAATGGAGTAATAAAATTTGCAGTTCAAGTGAATAATTCATTCAACTTACAACGAGGCCACAAGAGTATAAAGATGGAAGCCTAACAAGAATATAGGAACGATCCTTTGTATTTCAAACGTTATGCTGGTTCTATTTATACTTTCTCATGTTACAATTTTCCGCTAATCAACCACACTACACAAACCAATTTCAGGTGCAACCATTCGAGTAGGTAGTTACGTACCTACGCACATACCTTACCTAGAACAAGTATTTAAGTATTATCTTGTACATGTAGATTGCCAGTAAGTATTAGTTTGAAAGCGGTTTTTAGGCTTTTACTTCCGCAGTCAAGCTATTTAAGAAATAAATACACAATCACGACACGAAAGTAGAATTTGTAATTTTTTGGTTCTAATTTAGGATAGAATATTATAACAACAATACAGTTTGATCAGTATAGGATTTACTAGACGTGTCCTACAAGTAACAGAAGGCAACTTTCAAAACCAAACCTAATATAATATTGTGACGTGTATAGGTGTGGAAGAAAGAATAGGTAATTATTTTGGGCTCTGTACGACGGTCGCGGGTTCGACGGCCGGCGCAGAAACACAATTTGCATGTTTCCATTCAAAAGTCGCTTAATCGTATCCAAACCTTTCTCAGAATCGTGACGAACCAAATTCATTATTATTGAGTGTGCGGGTCTTTCCAGAGTGCCCTCCTTCATTCAACGCATAATAAGTGGTAAAGTACATAGTCGTGTGTTTAACGTATTCGGCCCATGCAATGCGAGTTTGAAGTCATTGAACATTGTGGCGTGCGCAGAAGCATCATCGTGAAGAAATGCGTTATTTATGACTTTTGCTTTAATGAACTAGTATTATGTCACGTCAGCCAGAATTTAGATACCACTCGTTATGATTTGGACAAATACAAATTCAGTCTCCCCAGTCTGGTTAAAACTTCTAAGGGTAAATCCCTTGATCGTAAGAATCGCTTTCGGATATATAAGAATACTTTTCTCTTAAAAGAATCATTGACAACTGGGTTCATCATCTTCTTCTTTTTCGAGTGGGACACAGAGTCAACGAACAACTGCCTACTACCATTAGCAGGTATCTGCCAAGGTCTTATCATGTCTATCGTACACTAGGTGTAAAAATAAGGGAAATATCGTGTTGCTCCACGTTCATATTAATAATATGTTTGACTATCCCGATGGCGTAGCGGATACTACCCATGCCAGCTACGCCGAAGGTCGTGGGTTCGACCCCCACGAGACACAAATATTTGTTAAGTCATTTTCAGATATGTGTGTTTAGTCTGGGTGTTTTCTACGTATATTATGTATTTTTTTACAAAATAGTATATAAAACAAAGAAATATTAAATTGCTTAGTTTGGGGCTAGGCAGTGCTGTGTGAATTGGCCAGAATATACATTTTTTAATATGTGTGTTTAGTCTGGGTGTTTTCTACGTATATTATGTATTTTTTTACAAAAATAGTATATAAAACAAAGAAATATTAAATTGCTTAGTTTGGGGCTAGACAGTGCTGTGTGAATTGGCCAGGATATACATTTTTTAATATTGCGAGTCGTTGGTGATTATATTAGCGTATTATATATGTATATTGATAATTTTTTTATGTATTATTCCTATCAACATTTTTATAACGTATTTTTCAAAATGTAATACATCTTTGAGAACATTTTCCTTCTCGGGTGAAAATAAAATGGGCGACATAGTCGATACAGTATGAAAATAAATATACTTACGCTTTCTCTTGTCGATTCAATTTCCAGACATGTTTGTAAGTTATTTTGTAAGCAATCGATTCGTGTTACGTAGCCTTGAGCTTTGCCTTGCTTCGACAAGGGAATATTGTAGTATCTTAAAATAACATTGCTTTCGAAAATGAAATCCTTTTTACATATGCCTTGGAAAAATAAGTCAAGGAAAAATCTGAAATTTGAAATGTTTTAAATGGTTTTATTAGGGGACCGAAAAAGAACAAAATTTTAAATGGTTGTGTGTTGTTTTTAATTGTTTTTTAGTAGTTAAAGTGGGGTATCATGTATAAGCACATTGCACCCGGTCGGTTTTTAAAAATGCCTCACTGAATCGAAGTATTACGATTTTAGTGCTAGATGATGTTAAGTTAGAATAGCATAACCCTTTTTTAACTAGTGGATAAAAGGCAGTGTCTAAGGGTTAAACCCAGGGAATGGGCAACAGCGTTCCCTGAATGCAATATCTTGCATGACGCTCACGAAATCGCATGCCAAGCTTAGTGAGTATGGTATACATACCCAGCAGAGGCCGATTAGTTTTCTTATTTTTATTTATTAATTTCAAGCATTGGAATCAATTAGATACCTACGTATTACAAATAATGTTATTTCCTCATATCTTTTTCCATTACATTTAGCCTAAGTACATTATAGTCAGAAAAATATCTAAACGATTCTTCGGAACTCGACGGGATAGGACGCGTTGAGGCAAAAGATACAGAATATAAGGGCATGAGGGTCACATGTAGGGTGGCCAGGGTATTAAAATTGATCGACGGCAAATCAGTCAGAAGCATATTTTCAAATTGTATTTCTTTGTGACAATCTTACGAGTAAATATATTCATATTCATATTCCATTTATTTCGTTACAATAATTTTTACAGTCTTATTTTAGAAAAATATTTCTTTTAATTTGGTTAATGTAACATGTCAATAGTAATATAATAATAAAATAAGTAATGTCATACAATTTGTAAAAATTGTACTGTAAGTACTAAAATATTAACAAATAAAATAAATTAAAACAATGTCAAATAAAATAAAGTAATACAATGACAATAAATCAAATAATAACAGAAAAATACAAAATTGTCATTTACGAATTACCTTCTCAATTAATGTCAACTTTTAAAAATTCTGTATAGCTATGGAATGTATGCACCAGTAGCCAGCGCCTCAATTTAATTTTAAAAGCTTTAATTGAGTTTGCCTCAGTTACTACGATAGGGAGACGATTGTAAACCTCAGGGCCCATCACGTGAGTAAGCTTTTTTGACCGATTACATGATCTGCTGAACGAATCCATTCACTCACACATAGCCTTGACAATTAATCAATTCGAGTAGAATAACGTGTGATACTAGTTTTACTATGATACTACTTGTAATCGGATTTTAACTGATTAAAATACGTTTCTTAATCACAATATACCAAGGAGCAGTAGTTTAATTCGTGCATATTTGCGCTTGAATCTACCTACATTAGTAAGCATGTCAAGAATTTAGTTTTACGAACCCGAGTTCAAGTGATGTCACACTTAGGTACCATAATGCTAAGTTACAGTAAGCAAACAATGAAATGAAATATTATTTATTAAATAGTTAGGTTTCTAGGTATACATTTTTCCGAGTTCTTTATAGATACTTTAAGAAAAACACGCGGCGGCAGTACAGTTCGCTGTGACACGACCGGCACGAGATTCTATGTAGTAGTCGTGTATGTGTACGTCGGTCAGGCGAGTGTATGTGTGGGTTCAAAAACCGGGCGTTAGTATGAAGTTAAACTACTGGTCCTTGGTATATTGTGCCTTAACTCCTGATCATTCTGCTGGCAACCCCAACCAAATGAAAACACCACTCAAAGCGCAAATTTTTCCTTTATCGCAAAGGTTTTCTTTGGGCCCGTTGTAAAGCTTTTCGTTACAGATTCAAAGTGTTTTTATCTTTCGATCCATCGGATATATGAAACTCTTCCAATGGTCGGTTGACAGGACACACGATATGATGGGGAATGTACAGTCGGTTATAGCACATAAGGTACCAGGGGGACTCCAAAAGAACTGAATTATTTTTGTAACCAGCAATATTTTATTCTTGGCATGAATATGTATTAGTAGAAAATGACTTCTTTTATGAGAATAAGTTTAGATATTTATTATGTAATAACTGGGGATAAAAATAAATCAGTGCTTTTGGAGTAACCCTGGTACCTTATGTGCTACAACCGACTGTACAATGGGATAGTTAAAAACTTATTTTTTAGTTTTAAGGTGATAAGATGCAAAGAGACTATCTCATTTTAAAATTTCTTGTAAATTTTCGCGCGCTTTTGGGGGGATTAACAATTTTAAACCGTGATTTTAAAATAAAACTCTCAACACAAAATATTAATATTGTTAATATCTTTTACTAGGTGAAAACGAACAAATAATTAAAACCGTTTTGGAGAACATTCTCTCTTTTCGTGTGGGATACCGAGTCGTCCAACGACCCGATGAAGCCTGGTGTCAAAGTTTTTCAACCTCAACTACTAGTAGTAGGCCTCTGGCACGGTTGTGTAACGACCGCCGTCTAAGTAATCACAGCATCCGGGACCGACGGCTTAACGTGCCCTCCGAAGCACGGAACCATTTCTTTTCGGACAATCAGGTGGTTCGCCCTGCAATGTCCTAACCAGACTGGGAACAAATTCACAAAGTGATAAATATCAACTTTGTGAGTTTCTCACCGAGAATCGAACCTGGAACCTTTGCGTCGCAGGCAGTCGCACTACCACTGCGCCACATCGGCCGTCGGAGAACATTTGCAATGAATGATTGAAATCAGATTCACTTTAGTTTTAAATATTTTACGCTTTTGTTTTTAATCTAGCCTACTAAAACAACATCGCATGAATAAGTTTGTACACGAATACAACGTACAATAATTTTAACAGGAAATATACCTTATAATTAAAGTTGAGAACAACAGTTTCAAAGTTAACAAGTGTTACTAACAACCTCGTAGTTCACGTTATGCCTGCTTTAGATCATAATTTGTATATATGTTTCATGAACAGGGGGTCTTTATCGCTGCTTTGCGGCACTACCAAAAATATATTTTTTTAAATGACAAACTTGACAACGATCTGCTTATAACAAGTAATCCGTAGAAAGCTCTTCTTGTATTTTTTTTCATTTTTGAGAACCTTACAGGCTCAGGCTTCTTGTAATTATTTTTTGACTATATTAAGAATTATTAAATGCTTGCCTCTCTTTATTATATTTGTATCCCAATAATATTGGTTGAATGTGTGTGACTATTTAACTGTATACCAACGATATACGACCACATTTATCACAAATAAATATTCTTGTATTCTCAAGCCTTGTACAAATAGAAATTCTTTATTTAATAAGCATAATTACTAATAGGTAAAACTATACAAAACAGTTATGAGGTTTAACTATTTCCTAAACTAAGAATAGTAAATCCTGTGTCTTAGGTAAGCAGTTCACCAACATAACTGTTCTAAATAATAAAATATAGAAATAAAATACGACTATCCAATTAAAATAAACTTAAATACACTTTAAAATATTACTATTCTAAAACCTATTCTAACGGTGAAGCCGTGAGCGGTAGCTTCCCTCGGAAGCGGCGAAACACGACTCCCTGCGGCCAAAACTCCGGCGACGTGAAGACGCTCACAGGAGCGCAGGAGCGGTCGGTCGGGACTCGCACCACGAACGAGTTGAAACCCACCCAATGGCGCGACTCCAACGGCTCCACGTACACTCCGAGTCTTGGCGTATCCTTGAAGGCACCTGCTTTATGCCTCGCGAAGACGTAGTCCACCACGTCTTGCTTGGTAGTGGAGTCGTGCAGGCGGGGAACATAAAGCGATGTTTTACCATCTTTCTGAACAATTTTAGGAATTCGGCCAAAATTTTAGGAAAACCTGCTGAATTCCTACATCTGTTTAGGACTAAAATCAGAATGAAGTCACTATTTTGCCATATTCCAGCTTATGACCGAAATCCTAGGAATTCATCAAAATTCCTGATTTTGCTATTTTGCTGAGACATGTAAAACAGTGAGCCAAATTTTATTCCTTGTGCGTTTACCTTTAGATGTGTAGCTTGAACTTCAGGCCTTGAAGGCGCGAACACACTATTGAAACGCCACGCCACCCGATGATTTGATTGAATATGCACGATATTCATTCAAATCAAGTGTGCGTCATGTTGCGTGGCGTATTTACAGTGTGATTCTAGTCGTAGAAAATAGTAAGATTTGATTGACCAAACACGCAGTCTGGGGGTGGAACAGTTGTGGTGAAGTACACTTTACAGAACGTGTGGACGGCTAAGCCACAAGGATTACCGAGGCTTGTGCCGTAAAAGAAAATGCTACCATTTCATTACTGAGCATTTATAACAAG
Source organism: Tuta absoluta (assembly GCA_027580185.1). NCBI lineage: Eukaryota > Metazoa > Arthropoda > Insecta > Lepidoptera > Gelechiidae > Tuta > Tuta absoluta. The sequence goes on from JAQAHW010000004.1 coordinate 8,336,243, forward strand.
TAATTATCTATAGCTGGTTTTAAAGTTATACGATCATGACTTAAAGTCAAGCTCAATTTTAATTTAGTGTTCATAAGTTTTTATTGCGCATAAGTTGCAAAATCATGCTATGTGTTCTATTCAATTCAATTAAAAAATACTTTATTGTACACAGGAAATACAGTAAAAACAAGATAAAAATTAAAACAAGTGTACACAAGGCGGCCTTATCGCTTAGGTAGCGATTTCTTCCAGGCAACCTTAGGGTACAGGATAGGGGAGTAGCCGTTATGCGGGAGGGGTGCACAATATATATATGTTTAAAGATAACGAAAGCGATGTGTATTTTTTACCAACATATTTAATACAATACCTTCATACATTTACAGCATGCGTCAAATCTGGTAGAATCTGTGCGTCTTTTTTTTTTTAATTGATTAGTTTACTTTTTGCCCACGCCTCATCTCTTTCTGCCCAGACTTTATGTCTGCTTTTTACAGGCGCTCGAGGACACAAACTTGAATTATTCATTAAAGTAAAAGTAGTAGTAAAATCTTAACAAGTCTGCAAAAAATCAGACATAACGAAGCTTACGACACCCCCAGGGGTATGGTAGGCTCGTAGTGGGGTATGCCCCATCCTTAGTAACTACAAAGTAACTGAATTGACTGTACCTACTGTCTTTCAAGTTTACGTCGCTACATACTTTCCAGAAATCATTTTATAAAAGGAAGCAGCCATAAAGACCGATAAATTATTTAATACGGACAAAAAATTGCGGAAGAAATGTCTTTTGAGCGGAGAAGTTTTTATCTTGCTTTGTCGTTTCCGTGAAATAAGCACTGTTGTGCCACAGTAAAAGTTAAAAGAAGAGTATACAACATTGGCTTTGAATAAACAGTCAAGATGAGTTGCGCCAGGTATACCTATCCGTGCCGAATTTTAGATACTCTATTGCAAAAGTCACAAATGTATAAATATGGGCCGACTGTTGAATAGATAGTTCTAATAGAATATACCTATATGTCCCGCTAGAACCACCAGTGGGTCCAGTGGGTTCTAACGGATGGAACCTAAGTTGCCCTGGCTGATCCTTCGATCTAAATTGGCAGTCGGAAAGAAACGTACGTACTTCGCCTCTGTCGTGCTCTGCTACTGTAGCTGTTCTCTTGTATTTGATCGTCGTCAGCGGAAATTTAAAACCGTCTCGATTCGACGCGCGCCGACTTAAACGCTGAAACCGATCTCGGGAATAAATAGAGCGTTTTCAAGTAATTTCGCGGGAACGCGGGAATGCGGGAACACTCGCCGATTGGATTCCGTCAAGGATCAAGTATAAATTGCTTACATTTGCTTGATGTTATTCTATCTTTTTACCGACACAGTAATTGACTTTCAATCTCACAAAGTAAACATATGTCTCTTGATTTAGGTTTGCTTGTGTAGTATTGGTTGAATTAATTTGTAACAGTTTATTTGTTGGTCAGTATTATCATCATTTACAGCCGTGAGACGATTTTAAGATTATTCACGACAGCTCGCGAGGGATATGTGACACGTTGATATCACTTAAAACGATAAGACCTTATCTTCAAAATTACGCAACTAAACTTTAAGCCCTATTCATACAGCGACTTTTTCCCGCGCGTTTTCGAATTCTATTTTGTATGAACTGACGTGCGAGTCAGAGTGGATGGATACTTGCATAAGATTCAATGTGATACAGAAAAGCGATAAATAATCGCCGTTGGGACGAGGCACATGTGTGTTCCGACACTTATGTTATAACTTAAACTTTGAGCGAAGTGTATTGTGTGCGGTAAAACTTTGTGGAGTAATTACAAATACAAAAAATTATGCACATTACATTATACACGTATCACTCCCTTGCGACGTAGGCAGAGCGTTAACGGCCGTAAAATACGTTCGCTATCGCCACTTCTGGCAAATATTTGAGGGCTGTTTCAGAAAAATAATTTTATCACTTTAGTTGTGCACAATTCGTCACCGAATTCTAGATAAAAAGTCTGCTAAGTGCTTAATTTCCAGGCGAAACACTGACAAATCACTTGAAACTTTTTAAATGAGCATTCCACTTCACGTAAAATATCCAAGAGCCAGGCTATACAAATTGCGTTCCATTCCACGCAGAAAAATGCGCGTTTCACACAAAAAGGGGTGCCCAGAACGCTCTCTCTGATATTACGCCGTTTTTAACCGCCTTTAAAAAAAGGACGTTATTCGACTCCTATGTTACATGGTTTATAAGCAAGTGTGCAAGAGATGTATGTTTAAGTACGTTTGTTCATAATTTATGGAAGCATAATTCAAAAGTTGAACGACAGGACACATTTCGATATATTTTCATTTATAATGAAAGGAGGTTTATGGATTGTCTAACTCAGGCATAGGAATCACTAAAGTAAGGCCATCCCAATAAGCCATATTTGACAGCTGTCATCTCCATAATAAAAGAGTTGTAATCAAATGAAAATAGACCCTCTGCCATAGCATGAGCACGAATCTAACAGCTGCCAAATATGGCTTCTTGGGTTGGCCGTACTTGAGGTTGTTTATTAGTTTTTTCGGCACTGCCGTTTCCCTCGCAGCTGTTTTTAGGGTTTCCCGTGGGAATGACATGTTTTCTAGTGATAAAAGAAGCCTTTGTGTTATTTCAGGACATACTCTATTTCTGTTCTAAAATTCGTGAAGGGAAACAAACACACACACTCGGATTTATAATATTAGTAGTGATGAATGCATATCGAAGAAGTCACATTCGAATTGGTTCATTGGTTTTCCAGCTACTACACTTGACAAAGAAGGCGGTTTAGGTTTTTCTAAATTTGAACTTGTTTTTATTTAGGAGTTACGTTTCGTCCCATATCATTGTATGTATGACGAATGCTCGGACCTGTCCGTTTAAAAAAAATATATTTTTACGTGAATTGCGGAAGCCCTCATGCGGATGCTTCTACAATAGCGCTTCATGTTTACAATAGTTCCCATTGTGTAGTTATGAGCGTTCGTGGCTTTTTAATTATTACAGTACGGCCATCGCAAAAAGACATATTCCCCTCATTTTTGTGGTGCTAGCTTTGCGGCATCACTCAGCTCAAATGGTTGATGTGCTACAGAAATTACAAGTTGCAAGAAATATGTTTAATATCAAATTAAAAAAAAACGATAAGTTGCGACGCTATCTCCTATTTAGTTGAGTCCAGCTGAAGGATTTGTATCCTCACAATACAGGATGTAAAAGTTTAAGTGGCGAATACTTTAAGGGGCAAACCAGCCCTTGAATCTGAATAACTTTCCTTGAGGAACATAAACAATTTAAACCATACAAATTGACCCATACATTGGATATTTTGTATGGGAGGTAGATTTTTTTCATATTTCAAAAATTTATAAAAAATCCCTGGGAAAAGTTGTTCAGTTTCATTACCTGGGTCATCCCTAGAAATATTTGTAGTATTACGTTTTGTAACAACTCCCCAACGTTGTGTGATAAATCGAAGGACTTGTAAAACATTTAGTTTCTGTTTTTCTTACAATAACTTCGGATGTGTACGTGATGGAAAAAGCACTTGGCAGTTTCCAAACAGTCCGCCGGCGACGCAGCAAGTTTCCCAATGTTTAGGAATTACGCGTGACTTGGCGCATTTTTTCCGTCGACTGGAATTATGTAGGTTAGGAAAATATAAGATTAAAAGTAGTCTAGTGTGCACCCGCTTCTTTTTTCTCTATTTATCCTCTGGTTGGCCGGTTGAGAATGACGCGTGGCATTGGGCCCGACTTTAGTACGATGTGCAATAAAGTATACAATAAATAATTAATTAAGTATTAAAATATTGGTTCTATGTTTCAAGATTGCACTGCAATATACTAACCAACACACACATATCACGCCTATAATCCAAACAGCCGCAAAAACGGTAATTTATGCCAGGTCTGAAAAATATTGAGGGTCATTCGGAAAATTGTGCATCGCCATAGTATCAGCACAGAATATATAATAGTACTAACGTACAGAAGAATCACTCCCTAAGAAATTACATGTTTAGGTATAAATTAATACCTACGCTCGGTGTACCCAACCGCTCACAAACAAAATTGAAACTTATGAACGCGCGCGAACGCTCAATCTCCCTTGCGCATCGCAGTTTTATGACTGAGCCGCCGGCGAACTGCAAGGGTTGTAACTTGTCATCATGTTATTCGTGCACGAAGATTTTTGTTATTGATTTTGCTATAATATCTTATTTGTTCACTTAATCTACGAAAGGAATTGTAAGATTTGTAAATATTTATAAACCTAAACGAAATTATTAATGACTACTGTTTATATAGAAAAACAATTAATTATTCTTGTGTCTAACTGTTCTTTGTATCGAGTGGGACACCGAGTCGACGACTCGATCGATTTTTTAACGAATAAACGTACTAAAACACAGAAAAAAATCAAGTAAGTGTGCGCGCGAGCAGCACGTGCGTGCGAACAGTGCGGCGGCTAGCGGCACACTGGCGGTCTGGCGACGACAAGTGACAACCCGCGGAGATTAGTCCCCGTAGGGGACCCGCCGGCGGAACATACCTAAACCGTGGAGTGAGACCCCCCTGGTATCAGGTTCTCAGCCCATCGCTTGAAATTGCAATACACACCCTCGATTTCTTTAGTCGCCTCATACGACTCCCACTGAAAAGAAATGGGGTGAAGCTATCTAAGCCAGCATCACACGGTATCCTAACCAAACTGGACAAAAAAATATCAATTATAGTGAGGAAAAGTCTCCCCATGGTTAGAGAATTGAATATGAGACCACCAGTTTTCACTACAACAGCGTTTCTGCAGCCACAACAGTCCACAGCTGGACATCGACATCCCAACTCCGCTCACAGGGAACCCTGCTGTTCAATTCTGGTTTTCTTAGTTGGCATTTTATAACACGGGGAGAAATATGTTTTCTTTCTTTATCTTCTCTCTTAGTCTTGTGTGGTACTTTGTATATCGGGTGAAATTTTACTAGTGAACGATACTGAAAACAGAGGATGGGTTGGTGATAAGGAACAACTTTCCCCAAGAAACATAGGTCGATGAATGTGGTTCCGTAGTTCCCAAATCAGCTAATCGGTAATTATGTATGGAAGGTCTAATTTTTTTTCACACTTTGACCAATTTTGATTGGGGAAAGTTGTTCCTTATCACCAGCCCGTATGCCTGTTTTCTGTATCGGCCACTAGTAAAATTGTACCCCATATAGTAGTAGCTAATAGTGAAGATGCAATGACCGCGCAAACGTACGGCCACGCGTGCTTTCCGCACCGCCGGTCACCGCGGCCGCGGTCGTACAGGGTGTAAAGGACAGGGTACTGAAAACATTGCAGGCATGATTAGACCATGGAACAGTACAACTTTTTATATGGAGGATATTTTAGTAAACAAGAAAAAAAAACGATTACCCATACAAAATTCCTTTCTTTGGACTTACTTTCTTCAGAACATACATACCTACCTACACATATCACGCCTTTATCTATAATGTCAAAAAACGGTCGCTATATTGCCACGCGATGACAGGTTCTCGGTCTGTCGCCTTAAATTGTAATTCACATGAAACCCTCGAGTCCCTTTGTCGTCTCTCACGACACCCGCAGGAAGAAATGGAGTAATATCATTCCAATCCGGCATCACACGGCACTCTTATCTATGGAAATTCGAGAAACAAATAGTTTTCTAGTATAGCTCTATATGGTTCCATAGTTGTTCAGCTTTGCGATCTCATCATGCCTGCAAAGTATTCGGTACACCGTCCCTTACACCCTGTATAATAATATTGCGGTTTTGCTGACGGTACCTACGCGTCACATGTTTACATAGCTTGTAGCGTAGTGATGAATGAGGTTCCAAAGTAAAGCTTGAATTGAAAATTCGTTATTATTGAGTGAGTTTTCACTTCTAAAGGACGTAAGGATTTTGCAAGGCCCGTCTGGATACATCATACATCAGCCGAATTTTGTTAAAAATCATTTTCCACCATATACCACAAGATTTTGGACATTATGAACCCGAATAAAATTTAAAAAGCAAAGACAAAAATCGATTATGATGTATCCTAAGTCCCAACAAGGTTCATAGAACCAAGGTAAATACACCTTTCTACTTAGCAAACGCTAATGATTTTCGGCTAATCAATAACATTGTAATGTAACATCACGCACGAATCCCGCGGGAATTACACGTTTGTCACGTTGCCTTGTTAATTTTATACTGTGATAAAATAAACAGGACAACGGATTATACTTTGGATTCAAATAATATAAGTAGGTATGACACCAGGGTTCATCGGGTCGTTGGACGACTCGGTGTCCCACACGAAAAGAGAAAGAAGAAGTAGGTAATAAATAAAAGTTCAGCAAAATGATTTTACAGTATATAAACACAGCACCCACAATTTCACATAACACGAGTTGTCAGTGTTGCCACAATAATGCGAAAGTGAGACGAGGGATGAACATTGCCAACTTCAGAACCCCAGAGCAAGAAAATGTTTCAGAGTGGAGCTATGAAGAACTCATCGCAATTGAATCTGGCGCGCGCTACAACTGGGCTCCGATTCTTTTATTCAGCCATTTATTTTTTAGCTATTTTAATGCCATCGACACTCAACTGTCATTCTATTGCCACTGTGATTTTGTAGACTTGAAACTTTTTGCGGAATACGAAACGGCCAAAGCCTTCCAACTGACACTCTATTGAAACAAAACTGAGACGCTTTTCAAATAGCGAAATACGGCACCTGAATGTACGACAAACAAAATGCTAGGTACTTTGGTCACGTATCAGATTGGTTTTTAATTGTGTCTAAAGCATGCTTGCCACGACTTTTTCATGGCTTCAGGGTTTGTAGATTCTCTTTGAAATTGCTCTCTGACTCGGAGATAGGAACTTATAAAACTCGTTCCGGGGAAATTATATTACCACAACGAACATGTGTGAACTCCAATGCTGCCAACATTTGGAGGACATATTAAACATTTAATATCGTCAACTTTGTTAATGATTCTGCCTCTTCTTGTTTGAATCGTGATTCTCTAGCGTATAGTCTGACATTGTGGTAGATAATTATCAAAGTTTGCCGCCCAGTGCTGGGCTTCCACTGATTAATAAAGAACCTGGTTGACCGAGCACTGCTGTTTTTTTTGTAAACGCATTTTTAGCTAGATTGATTTATGCCTACATAAATATCTGACGCCTTTATATCTTGCGGGGTAAAAAAACGGACGTTTACTTTACGTATGACAAACATTTGAGGGTCATTTAGAAAATTATATATATATCACCATAGTGATCGGTTGTCATCCCATCGCTTAAAATGACAATTAACATGTAAACCTCTAGTCCCTTAGTCGCCTCTCACGACAACCACGGAGAAGAAATGGGTTGATACTATTCTAAGCTGGCATCTCACGGCCGTTACCTAAAAACAAACTTAAGGCGGCGCCGTGCGAAATCCGACCGTCCAGTGGCGCCCTCCCATGTTTTTTAATAATTTCTTAAAATCTAGGACAAACATTAAAAATCTAAGACGGACAAATTGTTGTCCTATACGATAAGTTTATTTTAAGGTACAACAATAAGCTTTACATTGTTATGCGTCTTTAAAATCACTAAAACGGAAAACGGTGGCCACCATTTAAAATTTAAAACACAAGAAAAAGATCATTGTTGTACCTTAAAATAAACTTAACGTATTGGACAACAATTTGTCCGTCTTAGATTTTTAATTTTTGTTCTAGATTTAGAGAATTTATTAAAAAACATGGGAGGGCGCCACTGGACGGTCGGCTTACGCTCGACAATGGAAATCGATGGATCCGTTTCCGAGATCCCAAATGTATCAAATGAAATCATTCCAAATGATCAATTTTTGCTCGTTTAAATGTATTAGATAAGTACAACAGGGTGTAAGGAACGGTTACTTTCGATACAATCCAGCACTTTGCATGCTTGGTCAGTCCATGCAACTGTATAATAAAACAAACATAAAACATCTTCTTAGAAACACTTCTTTTTTTGGGGTGGTATGGGATCTACCTCCAAGCGGTCCACCCCGGGCAACGGCAACACAGGCTTGCCTGTGGATAAGTCCGGCTGAACGATCCCACGTGCGCGGTGGAAGGCTCCGTAAGGGGCCGCCTGGCTCGCGACCACCATCCCACCGAAGTCTGGCGCCAAGTAGCTTGCTGCGTTCCGTCAGTGTCTGGGGGTGCCAGTGCCTTAACAGGCTTCTTCTGGGTGAGCTCGCTCCATCTTAGACTCTGTCTCTGTCCTATGACCTAGACTAGAGTCAAGAGCAAACCCATAATTAATTTAAAAAAAGAAAAAAAAACATCAAAACTTATTTATTTTGTACTAAGTTGTCATCTTACCTATCACTTCATTCAACAGCAAAGTCTCACCTACTGTGTTCGTAACTAGCTCAGTATCTCGTTAATTTTGAAAACTGCTAAAAAGAAGACTAAGTTTGTACATGGGAACTTCTGTACAACTGATAGCAGCACAGAATACAAATTTTCACACAAACTCTTTGCAAAATAATGCACTAAAATCGCTTGAGCACAAAGACTCGATTTTCACCATCTCACAAAATCTCGAGGAAATTAAACAGAAAATTTACACCGCTCTTTCTTTATGAAATTGATATTCGTTATTGATAACCAATAAAACGATTTTTTTATTGAAACTTATTCGTCAGACCTTTATTGACTGTTTCAAAATGCCGCCTCTCTCCATCGTTTTCCTTCAAAGATCCACAAGCAGTTAATTTGGTTTATTGATCCTAGGGATACATGTGGCACGTGTGGCGACGTCCCGGCGGCGCGGCGTCCACCTGTAAGGCAACACGTAAACAATACGTGGCACAGGTACGTGTACGTGTACGAAACTTCACGTGAAGCGTCCAATCTTGAATAAAGAGGTATATTAGAATATTTGTTGGGTTTAATTTGTTATAATTATTTTGCACATATCAGAGCACATTATGATCCATGCCTATCAGCTCGTAATAATAATTGGATTAATTTCAAACAAAACAGTTATTGAGATTATTTTTATCAAATTTAAGAGATTTATAGAATTTCGTACCCAAAGTGTCCAAATAGGACCCTATTACTGATACTTCGCTGTATGTTTGATTGCACGTTGGTCCGTCTGTCACCAGGCTGTATCACATATACCGATTCTATGGCATTTTTCTACATAATGGCAAACCATTCCTGCGCGAAATCCGACGCGCACCGGTTTTTTAAAGAAGGTATTCTATAGAAATAGTCAAGGACTAGAATATAAACCAGAGGACTGGTGACTAATCCTATCAATCACCCCAGTCCCCTTCCCCTCCCCCACTAGACGCCGAATGTTGGCGCCAGGTCCCCTAGGTCTGTTTACGTCTGCCCTGCCTGGAAACTTGCCATGTACCACATCCCCCATCGATTGTAAACTGCACGTGTATGCATTATGTAAAACAGGGGATAAAACTTTGTAGCTAATACGACGGAAACATTGGAAACCGTATGACTCAATAAATATGATCATTATCAATTGTAAAAATGTAATTAGTATGGGTTATGCAGGGTTATGACTCATATGACAGCCAACGCACGGAAAATATTGGATGTCATATTGAAACAGTCTGAAGTTCGCAGAAGTAGTACGCAGGTACAGACTGAATCTTAAATAAATGACTTAACATGTTTATGTTTAAGCACAGCTCTGAAAATATTTCGCTAACAGTTGATATCAACCAGACAGTAATGAATTTACTGGCTTAGTCTCACCATACGTTATATTAAATATTGTGAACTTTTAACCCTTGGCTCACGAGACTTGACCTGGTAAACATGGTATCTTATACTAACAAAGTGGTCTCAATTCGGACAATAAACAAAAGAAAAAGCAGATTTGTCTTTTTTTCTACACCCAATGATCTTCTTTTTAACGCTATTTTACTGAAGACCATACCTTCTCTATTTTTTCTTATACTAGGAATCAAATATTATTAGCTTACGAATGATCGAGTGAATGCACTTTTCTGATTTTCATTACCAGCCTCTTTTTGAATTTTTGTTTATTTACGAAAGCTACTGAAAAATCTTAGGTAATGTGTCGCCAGAATCGAGATCAATATTTAATGAATGAATATTACGTGAAAAACTCAATATTCTGTGGAGGGTAAATAATATTAAATTAATTAAGGGTTCAGCGTCTAGACTTTGCTTAATGCTTTAAGGCGAAACATCTGGCGCTAAATAGGAATAAAATGGTAATCAGTTGTGTGGGTGAAATAGCTGAAATTTAATATTGATAGTAACAAGCCGTGCCTTTTTATATTTGCTTAGACTGGTTGTCGGCGTCAAAAAAAGAAAAACTAATGATTGAAGTGTCAAACACACCTGTGTACAGATAAGTCACGGAATTACAAACTATTTGTTCTTATTTGTCGAGTAGAATGGTAACTTTCACCATCACTAGTGGTGATGCCTCTTCCATCTGGCCTACAGCGGCTCGCCCTGGCCCGCGAATTTTGTAAGTGTATCTATTTGTTAAACAGTAAATAGAGCAAGTCGCATATCTAATACAATCTAAAGATCTGAAGTACCACGATTGAACTAAACGCAGGTGAATTCCAACTCTTAAAATGCATCTGCCTTGGTCGTAATAATTAGCACGTTATTTCTATGTCATTTAGGGAGGAAAAGAAGTTGCTTCCAATTTTAGAGCAATGTAATAAAAAAATACTCCTTCTCTACACTTTTACCTGACACCGGCGTTACTGCACTAGTTTTTCTGTAGGAAAACTCTCAGAGACATTATTTACTACGGCGCGGCGTAGCATTCGTAGCAAGTTTCTACGAAAAATGTAAATAGAGTGAATTCCTATTTCTGACTTTATCTCTCTGCAAGCGGTGTGACTAAGTATAATATAATGATTCAATATTTAACAACAAGTACGAACATAAAGGCCGGCCATTTTGATAAAATTGGTGTATTTCCCCACTGTACGACCCAAATAAATTACAGGAACAATACCCATGTGTACCCCTTTTGAGTCATGAATTTTCATAAGCTTTCATCTCTTTTGTGCCTACCGAAAATGTGTGTTTATACTTGAAGTTACGAAACTACAAAGTAAAATTTATATATCAGTATCCATCGAAGGGTTTTCTGTTGTCATTTCCTTGTATGTTCATGTGTAGCAAGCAATGGCTATTGCAACATGTTGTACGTACTGTATGTTATGGTAAATTATAATTGATATTCGAATTCAAACGCTCAAATTTTGGGACTTAATTAAAAACATATTGTGAGCTGAAAAGCCAGTCCTATTGCATACCTTTATTTCACTTTGGACATTAGTTAGGGTGCAGAATTTAAGGCGGTTCTCGCACTTGTCATCCGGCGCTGAGTATTTGTCACGCACCGTAACATAGTATAAAGAAGGGAGGAAGTAGGCCAACTCCGGCCTAATCCGCGCTATAATTGCCTACTCTCTTAGGGTTGCCACTTCTAACGAAATTTCTATTCAGGGCCTAGGAATTGGCAAGCGTCGAGCAGTTGCACTTTTAAATTGTATTGTGATCAAGGTCTCTTGGTCCGTTTTACCTTACCAAACGACGATGAAACCTATCTAATAAAAGAAAGAATCTTGTTTAAAAAACATGAGACGATGTGTGGCATGTTTCCCAAAGAACGGCCAGCAGACGTGTGGAGCGGTGTTGGTTGAGAATGTCGTCTCTGTTAAATAAAACTAACACAGTGATGATCATTAATCCATCAATGAATCCTTGTTCGCCGAGCGTTGTTTGGTTCAGCGGTTTCCGAACTTGGAACCTTAATATTTCGCCTGACCAATAGTAAAGCAATAATAACAGCAAATAGACAACTAATCAATCTCATCATCGAGTTTAACAAAATTAATATAATGTATCATGTTAAAAGAAATGAATTCCTCGTCCTTAGGTACCTTTCCTGGTCAGTAGGTAATAGGTAAAACTGACAAATCTGGAGTTGATGTATAATTCAAACATCCAAACACACAACAAGCATAAAACAATAAAATTTTAAAAAAACGACTGCTTTCTGAAATAAAGCCTAGCCTATGACACTCAGGATAATGTAAGGATCCTTCCGATCAATTACCATTCGAATCTATTCAGTGGTTAACTAGTTTCAGTCCTTTACAGAATAGCACATAAATACATACATGAACTCTTAAAACATTATACTCCTTTTTAGTTGGGCAGTAAAAATAATTACTCTCTTTTGCGATAATCAGCCATTTTACAATCTTGGATTCGCCTTACTATTACATCGTGACGCGTGACCGTGACTCGTCGTGCGGTGTCGACTGGCGGCCCCGTCAAAGCGCAGTCCGAACCCCCCCGAGATTTGTCCGCGTGTGCGTGCGGCGACTCATAGGTACTATCGCGCACACATACAAGCCGCGCGCGGTGCGTTTGTATGAAGATAACGTACTTCCCCCTTCTTTATACTATGACCGTAACGCATGCGCCTGTCAGCCCAAAGAAAATTGCGAATTCCCATCTTATTCCCATACAAATACGCGTTTTTTACCTCAAAAACCACGGCAGTCTGTATAAACTTCATCTTTAACTGTGCTTACCTGCAAAGAAAAAAAAACATTAATTAAGGCATTACAAAATCGTACATTCTATCTAACGAAAAACATCACTCGCCTCCGTCTGCAAGTTTGCAAAAAGTAAAACTCTCCGAAGTTTTTCTTTACGCCGCCGATTCAACGTGATGTAAAAAGTCTGAGTCGGTCTTATAAATAAATCGAGAAGTTAGAAAAACACGCCAGACCCAGACGCCTCGAGAGAAGTTCTGCACCCTCCGATACCCACTACTCAGACTTCGGGTTTCAATAGAGCGATGCAAAAAAACCTGAGCTCATTTATATTGTTCCAAATAACATACGAGATTTGAAACCGCTACTTAGGTAACTAGTAGACAGCTGACGTGGTTGAATAACGAACCCTGGTGTCAGAGTTTTAAAACCGCCCACTAGGTTACAAGTAGTTCTCTGACATTAATGAACACCGATGCTCGTGTCAAACTATTATCACACGATGTGTAGTTAAGCCTGCACCGAGCGTAATCCGACCGTCCAGTATGTTTTATATTAATTACTTCAAATCTGACTCCAATATCAAAAATTTAAAACGGACAAATTGTTGTCCCATACGATAAGTTTATTCCAACTTACAACAATGAGCTTTTTCTTGTGTTTTAGATTTTTAATCAACTTAACGGTTTGTGATGGCCGCCATTTTCCGTTTTAGTGATTTTAAAGACGCACAACAATATAAAGTTTATTTTTGTACCTTAAAATAAACTTATCGTATAGGACAATAATTTGTCCGTCTTAGATTTTTGATATTTGTTTCAGATTAAAAGGAATACATTTAAACATGTGGGGGCGCCACTGGACGGTCGGCGCCGCCTTTATAGACACTCGTATTCTAATACCTCCCAAAATATGACAAGTAGTAGCAACTACTATTATTGTGAGGAGTAATAGTTGAGCAATCTCAAGACCTATTCTAAGCAAATCCCGTCGATAGTGCAATGTGACAAATAAGCAGAGAGGAGTACAGGCCATGCAGCGCGGGGCGTCCTTTGTACTTCAATTGTGGACAAACACTTCCCGATAAGCTCCCCTATTCTACTAGTTACTCGGGGCTTTGGTCGACTAGATACCCAGTTTGGTAAAAAAATCTAATTTAGGTGGTGCTCCCACTTGTCGTCCGTCACTATGTATTTTTAACGCAACGTAATGTAAGCGTGTGTCAGACGAAAAAAAATTGCGAATTCAGATCTTATTCCCAAACAAATACGGCAACGGTGCGTTACGAATGCGTCTGTCAAACGACTTGGCAGATGAATCCGTGACTACGTAATTCAAGGTTCGGCTACTAGTGATTGTATGGCGAAAACGGGTGATCGAGTCTTATGGCGTACCCTACGAGGGCCTGTGTCTAGCAGTGGACAGCAATAAGCTGATGTGACGAACACTTATATAATTGAAAACTTTCGTTTTTACATAAACCCGCTAGTAGAATTGGCCTGATTTCGATCTATACAATGTTCTATCTTCAGAAAGCGTTGAGAAATGCGCGAGAATTATATTAAACATGTTTCCAGGGAGGAAATGTTCAAGTTATTTTAGCTATTTCTTTGGTAAGAATGAAAATCTTAAGAGAACTACAAGTTTTTTGTTTTGTGTAGGAGTTAAGTTAGAACGTAAAATACATAATTTCAACATTTTCACGTTAGATAAGAAACCCATTGTAAAGTTAAACCTATGCTGGTCATTCCTAAAGGTTTTGTATGAAAAATCTGTATCAGTATAAGTTTAATCCTATAAATAGGTAACTCTAGGCGCGCTGGTGAGGTGATAGTACGAACTACCTGGGTACACAAGCCTTTTTCAATTTAAATCACCAGGTTATCAATTTATATCGGCTTATTAAACGTTTCCTTATTTATATAGCTGAGTCTGTAGAAATAAAAATACACCAGCTTGAAGCCAGATAAATTTTAAATAAGCTACTAAAGTAATAAATCCAAGAAAACTGCATAAAAATGGCCGCTCCACCGCTAAAGTTGCGTTTAAGCTCTCGTCTGCTACGATTTAAAGCGTAACATAATTATACGACTTGGCGCTTTATTTTGTAGACCACTAAGTAAAAACCTGTTAGACCGGGAGTAAATTTTGAAGAAACTGCATTTGATGGGTACCTAATTATCTCGCGAGGTAAAGGCGTATTAAAATAGAGCTATTTTATTTGATTCACTAGACAAGACTAGAAGAATCATACTCGTATATTATTATTGCACAATTAAATACAAAAAAATAATTTTGCTTTTGGTACAGCGCCTTATTTCCACAGGTAAACGGGTAGTAACACTGAGTATGCCACTATGGTTGGTGCGTTTTAAAGCTAGGGAAAACGTTTATTGACATCTTCTATCCGAACAGACGTATATCAAGACGTGACACTTATCGTTGCCGGCTTATCATTGCAAATCCGTATTTCAATAATAATTTGAAAACAGCTAACTGTAACATAATACGGCGGTATATACAAACCGCCTGCGACATGTATAGAAGGTTACTCATTTCTTTAGATGTTCTCCAGTTAGTCCTCGGCCTATAGTTGCTTACATAGGTCACCCAGCTAGGTTAATGGGATCTGTGTACTACAGGGTTTTAACCTGTTTTACACGGACAAAGTGGTCTGCTAATGGGAATTCTAAATTGAGTTTTCACCAGCTTTCTAGCGAATGTAGGAACTGCAAAATGTAGAGCTGAGCATTCGTTCACTGTGCGGTTTTGCTTTGAGTTGGTAACGCGGTTTATTTAGATTTAGTAGAAGCCTAGCTTTGGTACATATATATGGAATGCATCCATGAAATCTAGTTTCGAACTCACTGCGGCGCCGTACTTTTTTAAGGGATCGATCAACCATTGAAAGTATTTAAATAATGATAACAAAATTGACTAGAGGCCCGCCGTTTCACTAGCTGCTTACCGTTTTCCCGCGGGATAAAGACTTTTTACCGGCATGAATTATACTTCAAAACCTATTTCTTGAATCACTATATCTACTGAAGAACACCACATCAAAATCCGTTGCGTACTTTTAAAGATCTAAGTAAGCATACATAGGGACATAGGGACGCGGGACGCGACTTAATTTTAGTATACTAGTTCGTGATTAGTAATATCAACAAAGATAAAATTGTGTATTTAAATTTTTTCGTATGACTAAGAATAATCGGCCTAGATTGAAGTACAAAAGGTGCTCATCTTCTCATAGGTAGGTATTCATAGTTATAAAGAATTATTCATATACCTATCTTTTATTCATAGAAAAGTAAACTATACTGAGAGTAACAAAAAGCGTATAACAAGCCGAAAGGAGGTCAAAGTAAGCATGAAAGTGTATCTATCCCCATGGAAAATGATTGCAAATGTAAAAAAAATAATTTGGCCCTCCCGTACAAAATTGACGCACAGCTGGTTATTTTACAATGAGAGGTCAAATTTTATTAAAAATAATTTTTCGTCCACTGCGCCATAGGGAAGTTGTTCAGTTTCATGATTACCCTCGGCTTGTTATGCCTTTTTTGTTACTCCTTGTATACACAGCAAATATATCTTTAAACATTTTTTGACACAACATCTGTAGATCTATTTTCTTATAATACCTACCACACCAACCCCTAAAAGTAGAGTCTCGAAATATGAGAACAAATCTTTTCGTACGATAATTTGTTCTGGATGTGAAACCCGAACGAGGGTTGGGCTAGCAGTCTGCTCGTGACGTAACGCAAAAAAAATACTCCGGAGAATACGTGATCTCGGAGGTATACTGCCTTTATCTCATGTATAAGGAAATCTACACTAATATAATAAAGAGGAAAGATTTGATTGCTTGTTTGAATAGAATTGGCTCCGAAACTACTGGACCGATTTAAAAAAATTACTTTATTTCCGGTGAACATAAGACTATTGTCAGACGTGGCGTAAATGTCCGTTTTTTTACAGCCGTTACGCTCTGCCTACCCCGTAAGGGATTAAAGGCGTAAAATATGTATGTATGTAACATAGGCTATATTAAATTGAAACTTATTATTCCCGCGGGATCGGTTAGCAGCGCGCAGCGGGTGAAACCGCTGGGCAGGCTCCTAGTGACTTATAAGATACTTCTGCTCGCGTATTTATATTTAAGGGTCAGTTCAGTCCACGAGAAATTGTTAAGAAGCTGTCAATACAGAAGCGTACGTAACGTGCTTTTCCTATTGATGTTGATAGTACTTGGCAAATTGAGAAATTGTTCCCAGGGACCGGACGAGCGGATTAATTTTCAATACCCTTTGAAGGGGTTTCCCACTCATTTGGCTAGCGCAACGTTTGCTAACCGCGTTGGTATACGAGCTAAATGTTTAGCTTTCCCTTTTTATTTTGGGAAAACTTAACAAATCAAAGTGATTAGCGCTAACCAAAGTCTTTCATAGGCTTACCCAGCATTTTTGTATTTATGGACGGACGGACGGATTCTGTTGATTATAAATTATAACAAAATAAGGGTAGATTGAACTTGAACTAGAAATGATGTTTTTTGAAAAATTCAAAATCTGACGGTACATAAATAATATCCTGTTCTTAAATTTGATAAAAATATGTTTTCTGTCGTACTTATTCAATATTTGGTTGAAGAAAATGTCTAGTGATAATGAATCTCCACCTTCTCCAAGCGGCACTATTGCAAAGTCAATTTCACTCATATTAACTACGCATACGGCACTAACTCGCATGAATTATCTCGCGTGAAGCGCTATCGAAGGGTTTCCCTAGCGGATTAGGACAGTCGATCAATAGGCTTTTTTGTTCTGCTTTGCAACAATTTAACTTACCCGTTGGGAAAGCCTTTCATTGGGTTTCGGTGTGAAGGAATAGTCATTAAAATATCAAGCAATATCGCCGTGTATTTTTATCAAATAAAAGAAATATTCGGCTTCCAAACCCTGGTAAAAACCCCTTAAAGGGAAAGCGCTTCCGGTCCCTGATTGTTCCAATTAAGTAAATCATACTATCGCTATTAAAATCGTGGGGCAAAACGTTATACAACTTTTCTGCACAAATATCGTCCCCCTTCTGTGGCAGTTGGGTAAAAAGTCTCAATAGCCGATGCGGGTCCATCAGTGGAATTAGTTGGCGAGGTCAGGGCAAATTACAAAGTTTATAGTAAGAAGACGAATCTACAGCGTCAACCAAAAGAGGAAAGTTGTTTAGGTCTCAAAATGGCGAAGACTAAAATATCGTATAATTTTGACATAAATTCAGGTTTAAAGTTTTTCTGAATGCACCATTTGGCGCCAACCGTTTTCAGTACTTTATTAAAAAATAACTGAAATGTAAGTTGTAGGGAGGGTAAGTTAACACTTTTTAGAGCGTGCGAACTTTTTACACATGCAATGGTGCAATTATACGCAACGGGCATACAGTTCACTTCGGGTTTTTCTTTTTTCAGTTCAATAATGCGTTCCGGGTGTTGTTGGGGCAGCCCCGCTACTCTAGCGCATCTGGGATGTTTTGTTGACGCGCAAGTTGACGACTTTTTTTACCACTGTGCGAAAAAAGTGCACATCGCTGATAGGAGACAGGGTGGACTGTCCCTACATACAACACTGCTGTGGGCTACACACCCCAGGGGTTAGAAATTATAAATGTAATACTCAATTTAAAAATAAATAAAAAATAATACTAACACCTTAGGTTATAGTCTACTAACCATAATGTGTTAAAGTTACATGATGAATAAATAATAATAATATCCACTTTATATCAAACGTTTGTTGCTACTGTAAACGGCTTAAAGTGCCTGAATGTGCGCCGGCCCCAACGAACAAAGGAAAGAAAATACAACCCATAATTTACTTTTAAAACCAATTTCCCACCTGGCAATTATCCAGTGTTTTTAAACAACGTTTTTTACTTTCCACAGAGCGTTGAAAACGAAACCTATGGACTTTCTCTACTCGAGTACAGAGCATCTTTTAGCTGGAGTATGCGTTGTAAAGGAAATTGTAGGAGCGTGCGGTTTCCCTGTGTGGTGGGGTGTATGCGTGGCGTGCTGTCCACTGCGGCCAGTGAACTGCTGCACGCGAGACGTTATACATTGCCGCATTCGTGTGGCGATGGAGTGGAACCGGTGTAAGGTCAGCGTTCAGTGTTAATGTAAAACATAGCAAGGATGTAGAAGGAATTTGGAGCTCCCATACAACATGTACCAGCCCAGTTAATTTGTCTTATCTCGATCTTTGTTCCTCAGGGAAAATTTATCAGTTCCATGGGCAGGTTCATCTCAAATATTTGCAGCTTGTTTTTGTTTACCTTAAAGAAGTTTAGTTAGAGGGGCCTCTGGCACTGCTACGTATATACCTCATTCATGCTTCATTATATTTCTTTACTGATACGGCTGTGTTGCTGAATTTTAACAACGCTCTCTCTCGTTCAATTATTTTTTAGGCAATTGACGACTCGATGAACCCTGATCTTCTTTTAACGAAGTTCTGAAAAACTGAACAACTGAAGTCAAGAGCTTTAAATGAACTATCTTGCTATTTAGGTACTTCGAGGAAGTCGCAAACTAAACTATTAACCTGGAGTTAACTATTTATCGTCAGGACCGATTTTCGTGTACAAGGTAATTTAGGTCACCCCTTAAGGGTCGAATTTGGCCCTTACGACTCCCAAGAGATTCTCAGAAATAGGAAAGGAAGGACCTACCTGCGTTGACTCCTACTTAGTTGGGCAATGGGCATATGCCCTTCTCGCCTTAAGTGCGATCAATTTATGCTGGTATCTCATTATAACTGTATACTAAACCAGTTTATGTTGAACCTTCAAAAAAATGACTCGGGCAGAGTTCGTGTATGTATGTATATATGTGCGATTCTCGTTAACCACTGAACAGATTCGAATGGGAATTTATCGGAAGAATCCTTACATTATCCCGAGTGGCATAGACTTAGTAGTTTATCTTATATCTTATTAGCTTATAGTTTTTAAATTGTTTAATTTATTATGCTTGTTGGTTATGTTGCTACCTTATTGAGACTAAAATGTACAAAATGTGTTTTTATTTCTGTGCTCCAAATATTTAAAAGAAGTCTTAAATCTCGCATTTGCTACTAATTTCATTGTAAAACTTTTATTAATTTTGTGCAATAAAGGATATATTAATAAATACCTACTAATAGATGTACCGACAACCATCTTATTTGAAACCCAAATTAAATTTTATAAGAACCTTAATTGTACTTCAAGCGTTTCGTAATTAGCAACTCTAATAGGTAGGTTAAGTAGCATAAACATATGATCGACTAGAAGATTACATTGTGTTGAAACCCCAAGGATATTACAATTACAAGGTCATTGTTAAATGTTAGTCAGATCAAGCACTTTAACTTGTGTACCTACAAAAATGTATACAGATACCTACCCGGAAGTTGAAGAAGTACCAGTTTTTTTTTTTAAAAGTTAGTCTGGATTAAACAAAAATATTCTGATAATATTATCAGCTTGAAAAACTGAACAACTGTGGTGGTTCTCCCACTTCTCGTCCGTCGCTGCGTTTTTTTTTCATGCATCTGGAAAACGAAAGGAATCTGCGATTTCTGATCTTATTCCCATACGTAAACCGTAAACGCACCGTAGCCATATTCATTGTATAGGAATGAGATCGGAGATCTTAATTTCATTTCGTCTGACAGACGCATGCGTAACGGTGCGTTGAAATAACGCAGCAACGGACGACAATTAGGAGAACCGCATATCCTTGCGTAATGGAGATTGAGATGTAAAAGAAATAATAAGAAATCCACCACAAAACTAACCGCACAAGCCAAAACAAATTTACAGTAAATTACGTTCCCTAAAAAACGTTGACCAGTTTCATGAGCGGATCCAGCCTCTGAAATATTTTGAGCAAATTTAATTCAACCTAAAAATTGCTGCTTTATTAGTATGGGAAATTCAATAAAAACGAAAAAAGACACAAGACAGGAAGTTTGTACAAAATTATTTTACAAAATGTTGTGAATGGATTTTTCTCGGGCAGCAAAAAATAAAATTTAACAAACATGAAAAGATCTTAGTAAGAATTTCTATTATGCTAAATTAAAATTTCCTCAAAGGGAATAACGTTTTTATTATTCTTTACCCCCGAGTCGGCGGAAAAGATGAAAGGAAACTGTAACGAGTGTTATTTATCAGTAATTGTCACGAATTGTTTGTTTAATAGCATTCACGCGGACATATTGGCAGGGAAATAGTATGGGAAGTGGGCAGCGCGAATGTGTGAACAGGTTACTCGCGCTGCTACTCGTCATGCCGCTGTCACTTCCCGTGCTCCCTCGGCTTTTCTTGCGTGAGTCAAATGAACGGCAGCACGAATGCGAATGGAATATATTGCTATCTCGCTCACTCGTATTGGTGCGAGAAGAGTATGACGGCAGTGTGTGAACACTCACTCGCGTTAATACTTCCGAGGAAGTATTTCGAGCAATATTCGCGACAGCGGCAGAAACAGGTGCATGGTGTAAACGTACTTTAAGAATTATCTTTCAACTCTTAAAGAGTTTTAGGAGAAACATACAGATAGCACGCCTATAATCCCTTGTGGGGTAGGTTAGAGCATATACTGCCGTAAAAATCGGACATTTACGCCACGTTTGACATACATTTGAGGATCATTCGGAAAATTGTGTATCGCGATAGTGCATAGTGACACGTTGCCACCCCATCGCCTAAAACTGCAATACACATGCAACCTTCGAGTCCCTTAGTTGCGTATTACGATATCCACTGAAAGGAATGGGGTGATCCTATTCTAAGCAGACATCACACGGCAAAGAACCAAAGAGTAGGTAACGGTCAGAACCCATATTATTCGTGTAGGTTAGTGACGGAATTTTAGGTTGTATGATATTGACCAGTCGAGCGGAAAATCTTTGTTGTCATTTATGCAGTATGAAATTCTGCTCCAAAAAATAGTCGCTATATAAACATTACGTAGCAGAAAAATAGCCCTGATAGATGTTACAATAAAGATGGCCGTCGCTACACAATCTGAGCTATTTGTTCCGCGGGGACTTCGTCAAATTGGGTCAGATGTTTACCTTGGCAGGGCTTTTGTGCAAATATGTGTTTCGTGGCTTAGACCGCCACGTCTTAATAAAGAACGTCGATTTTGGGATAAATAAGACCCAATTTTAATTTGCCGTGTGATGTCAGCTTAGAATAGCATCACCCCATTTCTTTCCCGTGGGCGTCGTAAGAGTTGACTAAGGGACTCGAGGGTTACATGTGTATTGCAATTTTAGGTGTTAGGCTCACAACCTGTCATTATGGCGATTCCAAATGTTCTGATTGACCCTCAGATGTTAGTTTCTGACTGACGTTTACGCTCGGCCTACCTCACAAGGAATAAAGGCGTAATATATGTATGTAGTAAAAGCAGCAGGTGCACTTTCAGATGTTCCCATAAATAGATAACTTAAGGTGCCGTAACCTTCTAACATCCTTATTTAGTTAAACTAAAGAATCTACGTATTTCCGAATAACGCTCAAATATTTGTCAGACGTGGCGTAAATGTCCGTTTTTTACGACTGTTTTGTGCTCTGCCTACCCCCCAAGAGATTATAGTATACTTGGAGCCGTTGGAGTCGCGCCATTGGCATTGGGTGGTTTTCAACTCGTTCGTGGTGCGAGTACCGACCGCTACTGTGTGTGAGCGTCTTCACGTGACCGGAGTTTTGGCCGCAGGGAGTCGTGTTTCGCCGCTTTCGAGGGAAGCTACTGCTCAGAGCTTCACCGTTAGAATAAGATTTAGAAAAGTAATATTTTAAAGTGTATTTAAGTTTATATTAATTGTAAATTGTACGAGTATAGTCGTATTTTATTTTTGTATTTTATTATTTAAAACAATTATGTTGGTAAACTGTTTACCATAGACACAGGAATTACTATTTTAAGTTTAGGAAATAGTAAAGCCTCATAATTGTTTTTGTATAGTTTTACCTATTAGTTATTATGTTTATTAAATAAATAATTTGTATTTGTATTTGTAAAGGCGTGATATGTGTAGTATGTATGTATGTATCTACGTGTTTCAATAACTAACATAGAGCTTTGTTCTGTCTTGTTATTGTTAGTAAATGTAAAAAAATGCTATTTGCTTTATGGTTGATATTAAAAATGATTTTCTGTTTTGTATTTTTTTCTAACTTAGCAAAGATCCTAAATATATTTCTTCAAGCATACAGTATAAAAAAGAGCTTGCTTTCAGAAAAATATATAATGTTCCCTTTATCTATCATTCAAGCTTTGTGTTTGAGATATTTTAAAAATAGACGACGGTATGAACCGTTGAGACGTAGAGTATGAGAAAAAACATATAAGTGAGTGAATACCGTGTTTTCAGTTGAACAAGTTCTAAATTTGATTTGGCGGATGTCTAATAAAAGAAATACTGCTACTGTTTTTCTTTATACATACGCATACATACACACATCACGCCTTTATCTCTTGCGGGGTAGGCAGAGCGCAAACGGCCGCAAAACGGGCATTTAAGGGAGGGTCATTCGGAAAATTGTGCATCGCCATAGTGATAGGTTGTCAGTCCATCGCCTAAAATTGCAATACACACCCTCGAGTCCCTTAATCACCTCTTACGACTCCCAAGGGTAAGAAATGGGGTGATGCTATTCTAAGCCGGCATCACACGGCAATGTTTTTCTTTATTACCTGCAATAGTCCTTTTTAACTTGGTTTCGTCTTATCAAATCGACTCTTATCGATTACTTTAATATACCTATCTATACCTTTTTATTTATTTAACTTTATGCACAAAAAAATTACACGGGCGGACTTAACGCCAAAGGCATTATCTCCCAGTCTACCTTAGGGCATGTGGAAAGGGTCAAGGCAGGTGCACTAAACGATAAAAAAATAAGAAAGGCTTGAATATATATAACTCAGTAATATAACAACAACAATAAACAATAAATACTACACGTATACGTTAATCATTTACAAATATATATACATAAATATACTTATAACTAACCACCTACCTACTCACACGTCAAGTGGCTACCGCACATCACGCGTGCTGAAGCGCCCGAACGCACGACCGCATGCCGACCGCATGCTGACCGCACGCGTGACGTCACGTGCGGGCCGAAATCAACGCACAATTAATTACGGGAGTCCATTACGAAAGCCTGATGGATAGCAGCACCATATGGACGGAACATTTAGTAATTAGATAGGAGATGCGACAGACAGAGATATAGCAATTCTGTACAATTAATACCACTTCCACCTATTCATATGTAGAATTATGTCAAAAAGAAAATTGTATGTTTTTAAATAATGTTTTAGCCGTGTGATGCCGGCTTAGAATATCATCTCATCAACCCATTTTTTTCCGTGGGTACCATCGTAAGTTAGGTAAGGTAGGTTAGATTAAGGGACTCGAGCGTTACATTTTTGTATTACAATTTTCAGCGATGGGCTGACAACCTGTCCCTTATACTGTACGGCCCTAACAAAAACGGATACAAGAGGTGGCCTAGTGATAAAACGAAGGCTTCGCGTCCCCTTAAAATCAAATGATTTAAATGTAAATAAGTAAAAGCCGTAATAGATTTAGGCGCGATGTGTGTGGGAACCACGAAAAACTATTACAAAACTACATAAACCTCGAGTTACACGAGCTACCTTATTATCACCGGAACCGCTTTGGTACTTCCACGGTAAACGGATAGCTAATGAAGCCAGGCGGGCCGCTACTCCTTAATAATTGTATACAGGACCTGTATATGCTGGTAAAAAAAGGTATACTTATGCTGGAAAAGCTGCTGAAAGTACTAATAATAATAGATTTTTCCTGCTGTACAACATGTCCTATACTGTCAACCACAAATTGTTCGCAAGCATCTTGAAATCCAGATTCAGATTCAACGAAAAATGAATTGTATTGTACATTAGTTCTATGTTAACAATTCCACTAAATATTATCAACATTTTATTTTTTTAAACTCTTTACATTTTGTTATTACGTACAATGTTATGAAGGTATCTAACAAGTACAGTATCCAGCGCAAGCTTTCTTGTTAGATATTACTTATTAAATAGAAGGTGTAGTGTACACTGGCGAGATGTAGAGCAACTATCAGCGGCCACTGGGACCCGCTTATGAAATATGTATTAACATCCACACTGAGAACCCGAGTGTATACTAGGTATACTCTCTAGAAGTTAGTGCTTTGAAACCGGTTACAGTCGCGGTGCCAAAGCTCACTGCTACTAAGTTTTCTATTATTTAAGAGATAAGTAAAATTTTGTATCGGTCTCGGTCGCTATTGTAATTAAAATACACTTGCGTAGGTTAGTACAAAATACTTAGTTACGCATCATTGGATTATTTGAATATAAAAACAAAGATATTCTGAGCTAGTTGTCATATCTCAAACAATCTATTTCGCTTCTCCCACTTGTCGTCCATCGTTGCATTTTATTCACGCACCGTAACGCATGCGTCTGTCAGAAAAAGAAGATTGAGAATTCCAATCTTATTCCCATACAAAACGGCTACGGTATGTTTACGGATGTGTTTGTCAAACGACTTGAAGAGGCATTCGTTACGCACCGTAACGCACCGTAAATCCACTGTGACTGTATTTGTATAATAAGTTCACAATTCGCAATTTCGTTTTGTCGAACAGACTCTTAAATATCAATCTAGAAAGCGGTTTAAGAATTATTTGGTATTCGTGATTGTCTTAACCCCTTGTCTGTCACGTACCGGGAGCCTGACAACAATTTTGAACCTTAACTACCCACAATAAAATTCAAAACCAATGAAATTGTTATAGTATGGATGGAGCGACAGACGAGTGAATAACCAAGTACATTTGGAACCGATAGAACCGGTTGCATAAACGATTGGTATTCCAGAACCAAGTGTAGTTAAATAAAAAATGTTTTTCGTATGGCAAATCTGGCTTATAAACAATAATATAGGTTTTACGAAGGATATTACCCGGTATCCCACCACTGGGTGTAGGTACACATAAAGGAGTGTCGTGTTGGAAGTGGTCTGCCGGCGCGCTGTTCCGGCTACCCGCATAATTTTCACATCTCCTTTGGCAGAACGGCGTCACCGGGACCAAGGTTGCTTTCCGGTTTAAAAACTTTTAAGCTGACGTGACAGTTCGTTACAAACATCAGTTACGTACTGCTGCGATAGAGATACAAGTTTCTGAAACGACTCATGAAATACCTAGTGTTCTCCAATTCTTCGTAAAAATCACCTTTTCTCCTCAAATAAGACAATATTTGACAAAGATAAAAAATATATCGTAGGGATGATATCCCTGCTCTGTGCGTAGAATCAACATTCATTAAAACCATGAAAAACCAACAAGATTATTTGCAGCGTCGATGATTTTGTTTCCAGAACATGATAGGTATATGTATGTGTGTACGGCCTCAAATAAATCTAAAGAGAGGACAATTTCGAAGATGGGCAACAGCTTAACATGAAATGACCTTCTGTAACAGCTTTATTACGGCTCGACCTTTCGTGAGTGATATATGTTTTTTGTTTCATTTATTTTTCTTCTTTTTACGAGTTATTGCTATAATAGCCTTAAAAAGTAGAGGAACTAAAAGTGTGGGTCAAAATCTTCCCCGGTACAGTATGTGTACCAGTCATAATAACGCGTACGGTTTAATACGATGTATTAAAAACTGGTCGGAAACCTAACAGAATTGGAAAAAATGGCCTTTTTAATGGGAGTTTTCTGTTGACAGTTCTGAGTCAGCGTCTTAATTTCAAATCAGAGGGCGTAGTGATAAAACAGTTTTTTTTTTAAGTTATATCAGCCAACCAGCAAAATAAATATGGCTAGCAGCAGTCATAGTTTTGACGCTGTATTCGTAACTAATTAATTAAGTACTGTTAGTTTGATTTGCTACGAAATAGCTTTTTACATTGAGTGTCATTCATGTCATAGAACAGGAAATCAATAAAATTCAATACGGAGTAATTCAATAAACTCAAATCAAAGAATTATTTATTGAGGTGTTACAAATTTTTGTGTAAGATAAGTAACTTCAGATAAACTTAGTGCCCTCTACATAACTACGTTAGTACTATTATATATTCTGTGACATAACGCTTGAGAATTCCTGGGAAATTTCCCATTATATATACCTAACTTTTGCTCAAAAATCGCTGTAGCAAACTGTTGCCAACAATAAAGATAAAAGATCAAAGGAAGCTGTCGAAAGTATCATGTAATTAACGATTTCGAAACAAGTTTATAAATTAAGCATTAACACTATCACTGCCGATCTGCGTTTCTTATATTAAAGGTACCTGGTTTGATTAAATTTCGTGAAAAAGGGCATTAGGATAGGACATACATGACAAGATCCTTATACAAACCGCCGCAAATCATGACGTGACATGTCAGTTTAGGTTTAGGCCAGTTTGTATGACGAGTCAATACCCTTTTTCACGAGATGAAATCAAACCAGCTATAACACACAATTGAACTAGTATGAGATTATGATAACTTGGGCGATTAAACCTTTGATATCATAATGTAATGCGTAACATTCAAAATGTCGGGTCTAAACTTTTCGCAGTTATGTTACGATATCTAATTTGGCCAAGCATCCTACTAAGAACATCGCTATACCGCAAAGCGTGGTCTCACTCTCAAAATTTATAAAATAAGGTAAACAAAATGGCACCAAATTGGCAGTGAATGCGTTAAGGAAAGAGATTGAGCTTTGTTTTCAAACTAATTGTATGAAATCAGAAACAAAGGAATGCTCGTAATTTGTCGTCAATCCATGAAAAACCAAGGAAGTAGGTACTTTAAGAACCCATTTTATAATGGAGAAGGAAATTATCCACAACAATGTACTTATATCCGATATTCTGATGTCTTTTATTTTATCAAAAATTGCTCAAGATTTGATAGTACGCCTAGCCGACGAGTTTTGTAAAAGCCCCAAATATGTACCGAGAAATTTGGACCTCCCATACAAAAATACGTCACTTTGTGTGGAAGGACAAATGCATTTTTTTCAAACTCGACCTATTTGCCTTAGGGAAAGTTGTTCCGCGTCACGAGAAGATTTATGCACTGAATTTAATTGTACCGTTTAATATGTACGTGGTCTAAATTCTTACCTAACCTACCTACCAACATACAAGTTATGGAATACCCAGCGGGTTTGAAATCTCCACCAACTTCAAGAGAACCACAAACTACATAAACAGTTCAATTTAAATCCTAGTTAAGGTACGACCCAACTTTACCAATGAAAGTGATAAAGACTTTAGCTGCCTGTCACACCGAACCACGAAAAGTGTCGCACAAAAAATAAACATACCTACAAAAATGCTACATTGGCAATTTTCCACAAGAACCCAAACGATTAACAAGCAAAATGTTGAATAATATTGTGAGTCTTGTTAGGGTCGAAAATTCAAAACTAAACGTCGTATAAGGTATGAAAATGTCAACTCGCGTGAAACATCTTTAGCAGTTCGCCTACTTGCCGTCCGTCACCTCGTATTATTAACGCACCGTAACGCATGCGTCCGTCAGATTTCGTCGTACGTCGCAATTTCCTTTCGTCTGACAGACGCATGTGCGTTAAAAACACAGCGACGGACGACTAGCGGGCGAACTGCCTTTGATGTCATATTCAAACGATCCGAACTTGAGCTTGTTTGAAAAGTGTTGAATAATTAGATACTTGGATGATTTCGGTTTTCGAGCAACGCGGTCTTCCGTCTCGCTCGTTCCTTACGGGTACACAACGCCGCGTTAATGAAAGGTTTCGGCATAAAAGTACAGTGGCAATACATGGGAGTTGAGTATAGAGGTACTATGGGCAAAGAATTATGATCCGAGGTCGCTCGCTACGATCCCCACCTGACAATCAAACTTACAAACACAATTTCAACAGGTGCAAACCACTCCACAAACGACTGCCAATAAACGAATTTAATTCGAGTGCAGTTTTGTTAAACTCGTAAAAGACTGCAGTTTTGCGTCTAAAGGCAGACTACACAAATATTTGTGACATGCAATTTTAGTAGACCTTTTAGAAAAATAACTATTTAGTACATTCTATAAAATGCCTTAAAGCACAAAAATATGTATTGCCGGGCGCACCCAATTTAAAGGTATGTAATATCTAACTATAGATAGATAGATTAGAACTTAATTGCTTACATCAGACACAAGATAAACAAAACATTGCAGAAAAATTTAAACTAAAAGTAAGCAAATACGGCCTTATCGCTTGAAGCGATACCTTCTACGCAACCTTTACATCAACAGAGAAACAGATAGATAAGATTAGATATAGGTATGCAATATCTAATAGGGAATGGCTACGCTACTGTTTACTATCATCGGTATGACATTACATCATAATGATTACTTACGAGTTTGTAACATAATATCAAATTAAATTTGTACACTTTTGGAACTCACAATGCTATTCTAGGAAGCAAAAATTTTATACAATTGGGATTGGAATTTCTGACTCATTTAACGATACATAATTAATATTTTTACCCACCCGTAGTAAATATCAACTAGTACCTACTTTTGATATCAATCTAACAAGTCGACTATCGCATAAAATATATTGTGGATGTATACCACCTTAATAAAAGCGCATTAAAGCGATGGCTACATGAATTCGTGAACATGGGCAGGCTAATAACGGCTCTGTGTACATCCTCAGAGAAAGAGAGTTTCAGACAGAAACCACGTACAACCAGAAACCATGTTAAACTCGACGCAATTAGAATAACCAGGTGCTAAAACACAACTTACAACACTGTCGTGTTATCTAGGCTCCGAGAGGCACCGGTGCTCAGGGAGCCAAGGTAAAAGCAGGTGAATACTTATAGCTAAGTATTTGTAGAGTGGTCTCGCGAACACGAGTGCCGGGGAAATGTAGCATTCTGCTACAATTACTACCATTTTTCTAAATATTTCCTGAAATCCATTTTATTTTATCAATTTGTTTGTTTACTTTCT
Source organism: Tuta absoluta (assembly GCA_027580185.1). NCBI lineage: Eukaryota > Metazoa > Arthropoda > Insecta > Lepidoptera > Gelechiidae > Tuta > Tuta absoluta. The sequence continues at coordinate 8,365,966 of JAQAHW010000004.1, forward strand.
TGATGTTATGTCAACCTCTCAAAGTTGACGGCTATCTATACATCATAGAGCCGCGTAGCTTTTTACTAAAAAGTTATTATACATTGATCTACCTCTTCGTATTTTCTGACCTCCTGGTACTTGTATCTAAATTTACTACGCCTGGCACTCTCCCTCTCCCTCTCCCTCCGGAGGAACTGAGGTCCCGAGCCCTCCAGCGTGCCTCGGAGCCATCCTCATAACCACCTCATCATCAAGCTAACATGAGATGCCAACAGATCTCCATGGACAGCGACGACTGGCCACTGACAAGTTCCATGATCTCAAAATGACGGCTGACGAGGTCGACGATCGTCGAAGATTCTAGAACCGAAGAGGATGACGATCGAAATGAAGAGCGCGATCGTCATCGAAGCTTCTGGAAATGAACATGACTATCGAAATGAAGACTGTGACAGTCAGCGTCAGACGAGGGTATAAAAGCCACGTCAAGCAGCTAGGGGATCAGTTTTGGTCTGGACTCTAAGTTGTGATCTCGAAGACTCCCAGTATAGTCTCTCACTGAGTAACCACTGTAACAGTCTATTTTAGTCCTAAAAGTCTCCCCTCAAGTGACGGAAGCTTAAAAGTCTCCCCTCAAGCGCCTACGCCTCGTCGGATTGAACTCAGCTGCTGCGAAGACGCCCCTCGCGCTGGACGCGCCGCCGTTACCTTCTGTGTGAGTGGCCAGGTTATAATTTTGGTTTTCGTATCAGGAGGTGGTTATCTGTTAATTCTTTAATAAAGCCTTATCGTTTACGTTCCCTCTTTTACTCCCTCGGCCCCTCACTTAGCGTGCGGGCGCGAGGCTTGCTAGGGTGCCTACACACAGGACACTCTACCCACACTTACTCACTCACGCCCTCCGGGGTCACAGGCACTCGTGTTCGCGAGACCACTCTACAAATACTTAGCTATAAGTATTCACCTGCGGTTACCTTGGCTCCCTGAGCACCGGTGCCTCTCGGAGCCTAGATAACACGACAACACTAAGTGTTAAACCATCGGGCTTGTTACACTAATTCGACAGTAGTTTAATACCAAACCAATTATGAATAACGCAAGTCCGAACTTGGACTCAGATTCTTTATTAAACATAAACAACATCTATGATGATGCTCAATTACATTATAAAGATTTTTGAACATTATATAGCACTTACACGCGCGTCAAGTCTGATTGCAACGAGTTTTTCATGGTTTCATTTTGTTACTTCGTAAAGTTTACTCTGAATAAATTCGCTTGCTCTAAGGTACACATCGCAATTATTTTTTATCGCTCGAACTATGTTGTGTCGGTGGGAAACACCAGTGGAAGCTATAAAACGAGTAGTTTTATTGAAATAATAATGTTCCTTGTACCTATTCATTTCAAAGTTGCAGGTAATGTTTAGAAATGCTTCACAATGCTAACAACCTGTCACTATGGTGATACACAAATTTTCTGAATGACCCTCAAATGTTTGTCAGACGTGGCGTAAATGTCCGTTATTTACTTATTTTATTTATTTATGTTTATTTATTTTATTTTCTTCGGAAAACTTACAGCCTAAAATATAATGTTATGAGTAACTTAAATAATTAACATAAGGCCATTAACGAAGTTTTCGCCTATGGATCTAAAAAGCTAATTAACATAGTTCGACACTTCAATCTACTGCGACGTAAAATAAATAAAAAGTAGCTCGTTGAACAAATAACAAAAAATATATATAATAATCATTGGATACAAATTTTAACTTGTACCCCCAAAAAAGTTTCTATACACATACTGCCTGATATTGCCGACGCTAGTAAAAAATAGGTCAAGGGATTGTGAATAAACTTTATTAAAACTGTTAATAACACGTGGAAAGAAAGAGTGTTGCCTATATCTAATGCGAGAAAAAGGTGTGGAGAGCTGGAGGTGCGGATTTCTCCTGCTTCTAAATGAAGGTGGCACACGGAGATGCACGAGGGCCAGCAGCTCGGGGCAGCGCACGCGGCCGGAGACCAGCCCGTGCAGCAGCGACAGGTCAGCAGTGTCACGACGAAGGTGCAGAGGGAGGATATGGTGGCGCTTGCAACTATCACTATAGTCGGCGGATTGTATTTTGAACTTTCTATTTAAAAATCTTAGAAATTTCTTTTGGATTTTTTCGATTTGATCGGTATAAATTTGGTACCCTGGACTCCACACCTGCGACGCATATTCCAGCTGGCTTCTAACAAGTGAACAGTAAAGAACTTTGTGGGTTTTAAGTTTTCTGAAATTTTTGCTTAGCCTAAACAAAAACCCAAGAGTTTTTTTGGCTTTCTTTGTTATAATGTTAATGTGTTCGTCAAACAAACATTTGGAATCCAGGTTAACTCCCAGATCTCTCACTAGTATTGTCCTTATAAGTGGTTGATTGTTAATTTGATAACTGTAACTAATTGGATAAACTTTTCGACTAAATGTTATGACATTGCACTTTTGTATGTTGAGGTCTAATTTATTAACAATACAATAATTTTGGAGCCTTGTCAGATCGTCTTGTAGTTTCATTGCGTCGCTAATTGAATCAATGGATTTGAATATTTTCATGTCGTCGGCAAATAACAAAACGTCAGAATGTTTGAAACAGACCGATATATCATTAATAAATAATGTAAATAAAAGAGGGGCCAAAATTGAGCCTTGCGGGACGCCCGAAGGTATTTTAATCGGTATAGATGAGAAACCATTCAGTACAACACATTGACTTCTGTTATCTACGTAGGACGCAAACCATCTATATAGATCGCCACGGATACCAGCCTGGTGTAACTTTTTGAGAAGAAGGTTATGATCAACTCGATCGAAAGCTTTTGAGTAGTCAGTGTATACAGCATCTAATTGACCCCCACCCTCCATGCAAGCGGTAACTTGATCAGAAAAAAGAATAAGATTGGTTATCGTGGATCGACCTTGAATGAAACCATGCTGGAACGGATTGATAATGGGCAGGACTGCATTGTAAAGCTGAGAGTAGACAATTTTTTCCAAGACTTTAGCAAGAACGCACAGCTTAGAAATTGGTCTGTAGTTTTCAACTTTTTGTTTAGGGCCTTTCTTATGAATGGGAGATACTAAGGCCGATTTCCAAATGGTTGGAACGACACCTTCCTTCAAAGATCTATCAAAAAGGATATAAATGGGCAAGCTAAGGCTCTTAGCACAGCTAGTTAGAAGTTCTGGATGTAGCCCATCTGGCCCTGCTGACTTGTTTATGTCTAAGCGTTTTAGTTGTTGTAGGATCAAGGCTTCGTTAATAGAAATAAAGTGGATGTCAGCAGTCAATGATGCTGAACAGTCTGGGGCTATTGTGGACGTTGAGCCAATGGAAGATGGGTTAAGATAAGTAGATCCAAAATAGTCGGAGAAAGCCTGACTGATATCATTGCCTGTTGAAAACGATGAGTCTCCATATGTCATAACGTTAGGATATGCGTTGCCCTGCTTCCGGTCTTTAACAAACCTCCAGAAAGATTTAGGGTTTAAAATTATGGAATCTTCTACAGACTTTTTGTAATTGTCAAAACATTGTGCCTCAATACGTTTAGCACGGTCCCTAAGCAAGAAGAAAGTTAGTTGATCTGAAATATTCTCATACACTTTGTATTTACTGTGGAATTTAAATTTTTCCTTTAAAATCTTTATTAGAGGATGACTATACCATGGAGGAAAGTTACTACTCTTCGTACGTTTGTGTGGTATGTATTTATCTCGAAGTGCACAGAGCTTGTCAATGAAAAATTGCACAGCATCGTCAAGGGAATCACGAGATAATAAAGATTTCCAGTCGTTAGCATCAAGTTCATCGCATAATGACTTATAGTCACCACTTTTATACATATATTTGTTGAACTTTATTGATTGAAGGTGCACTGTACAGAGTGACGAGGCTTGTAAGATTAGAGCGGGATGGTAATCATCCTCGGGCACCAAAGGCTCGATATCATGCCTAATAATCGTGTTATCGTTGGCAAGTACCAAATCGAGCATACGACCACTACTGTTTGATACGTTGTTATACTGTTTTAACCCACATATGTCACATGTATCTATAAATTCGATGTGGTTAGAATTGGATGAAACGGTAGGAATGAGATGAGAACCAATTGAAGAAGAGACCGGAACCCAAGATATGGAGCTCATATTAAAATCACCCACTACCAAAAATTTATCATTAGGATGGTTATTGACTATGTTCATAAGGCTATAACAGAAATTAGCTAATTGTGTTGCAAAAGAAGGGCCTAAATTTTCTTTGCAAAGGTATATATGTCGCAGTATTATGACGGAATTAGGATTTCAGCCGAAATCCTAGGATTTTGGCCAAAAGCCGGATTATGGTAAAATCGTAGACTTCATTCGACCATCGTCCTAAGTAGATCTAGGATTTCGGCCGTAATCCTAGGATTTTGACCAAAATCCTGGATCTACGTAGTAATATGGTAAAATGAAGGCTTCAGAACACTTTTTATAAATTTTGTAGTGACTATACACATACATACATAAATACTTGCGGAGTATGCTTAGTTTTAATGGCCATAAACAATTTTGAGGGCTATTTTAGATAAAACGTGCATGACTATAGAAAAATAAAATGGTAATACACATGAAAACTTCCATCCGTTAGTCGCTTCTGGGTGTCGTACCCGCGTGAAAGAATAGGGGTAATGCTATTTTAAGCCGTCATTACACGGAATAGTGACTATCGCCATGCATTACTATTTGTCTTTACTTTAATTTGTATTCTTATTATGCTTTTGGAGAGAAAAATAAGAACTTAAGAAAATTTGATGAAACAAAATAAATGACACAAACAATAATTATAATAATCAAATCAGTCTTTTATTTTTATTGATTCCAGATAGAATGTACTAATCACTATTATTATTAGGTATCTAGTCTCGATAAAAAAATTAACCATATTTCATAAACATTTAAGTGCTAACTCTTCTAACTATGATTAATATAACAAACATTAAATAATTCGTTTTTCTGTAATTAACATACACTTTTGAGTATCATTTCTTTCATTAAAGATTTTTGAAGTAATAAAAACAATATTTTTTAGATAATCACGTAAGTAACTGTTTATAATATTAATAGATGAGTAATAAAATAAACATTTGGGTGTCTTCTCTTTTACAAAATATAACAAGGTAAACAGAACCTCCTGTTATCATTTGCATCACCTAGTATCTATTATCTAAATAAAGATTATGAATGATAGAAATAAACACTTTTCTTTTTTAAAAATAAATCAGTTTTTTCGAATCGAATCGCGATTAATGCCATAATACTAAGCAGATCCAGGATTTCGACCAAAATCCTAGGATTATGACCGAAATCCTGGATCTGCTTAGGACGATGGTCGAATGTAGTCTAAAATTTTGCCATAATCCGGCTTTTGGCCGAAATCCTAGGATTTCGGCCGAAATCCTAATTCTATCATAATACTGCGACATATACACCCCACATGTAGTTCAGAAGATGGAGATTTACGCTCCGGTTGTAGACTGACTGTCACCCATAAATCCTCGGCAGTACAGCCGCTTAGTCGTGATATATGTATTGATCATAGGGTATAAGCATTAAAAACTTATCGCTTCTCTTGCAGTTTTTTTTTAACATGCTTCATTCGCATGGTTATATCAGCCATCCAGGCATTCCAGACACATACCGGGACTGGCCGGCTTATCAGTCAGTATTTTTAGGATTCATCCAAATAATAAAACTTCGGTGTGTAAGTAAGATTCGGCGGCAAAAGGGCGAAAATAACGATCGGGTTCATTCTCGCGGTTAATACCGTTCAGACATTTTAGACGGAAGGTGTTTTAGCTAAATGCCACGGACGGAGCCTTCCTTCTCGTCCTTGTGGACTATTTTAGGCGTTTAATTCTTTGTAACAAGGTCGGTCTCAGTAAAATTACGAAACGGTTGCCAGAGGTAAATGAAACCAGGATTTAATTTGAGCTTTTATTGGGAAGGCTGGGTTGATAAATTAGGTAGAGGTTTAAAAGCAGCATTTGAGGCTATTCATTCAATAGATTGACGATTTTTCTTCAAAACTGTATGGAACTTGTATGTATTGATCTTAAAAGCAACATTAATAGTAAATGAAATAAGACATTGAAGATTTTGAAGTGTTCGGTCGATGTGCCGGTAGCTCAGTTGGTAGAGCAGTGGGACGGTACCCCACGGTCCCGGGTTCAAGGCCAAGCGGGCTCTAACATTTTATCAATCCTTATTTTCGGGTATGAAAAAAATATAGCACTGTTAGTGCATTATAAACCCTTGTTCAACTCTAATAGTACACACAAATTTATTTCAGGCGACCAATATAGCGCAGTCGTAGTGCTAAAAGTCCCAGGTTTGATTCCAGCCCGGGCAAATGCTAGAATCACAGAGCAATGATGTCACCATCTCGCGCGCCGCTGCTAGAGACGCTTTTTTATAAATAACACGTGTCAATCCGGTATGCTAGAGAAGCTTACTCCAGTACTGTCACTAGCCTCCATTTCATACGTTTAATGAACATTTTAGCCTCTCATGTGAGACGCTATCTTTTTACTGATTTGGATGTTTTTTGTAAGACTTTCATGTGGGAGAGCCAAAACACAAAGTAAGTATTGGCGGCGACATTCTCTATTTATTGACCATAACATAGATTATTTTAGAATATCAGGAAAATTGCATTGTGCTTGAAAAACAATAAGAAGTGAGTAATTTTACCCCGTATCATATCTGTACATGATAGTTTCTGAATAGTACATTATTCTTTCCTGCACAAGGCTCAAAAGCAGAAATAGGGTTTTTCTTTACAAAAAGAATAAAGTCGCGTACGCACTGGAGTGGAAACGCTAACGAGACTGCTCTTTTGCTGTACCGTAGTGTCGCCGTAAATAGTGTGTACTGCGCACTAACAAAATAAAGAAAAAATCTCAAAGAACATTCATAAAGTTAACTTTTTATGGATCATAGTCACCTCGAGTTCATAATGTTAATAAGGTGAACCAGAATTGAATTATCGTATAAAGTTGATATTGATTCACTATCACAAAACAGAGAATTTGTGGAAGGAGCCGTCCTTCCTCAAATTCATCTTCACCCCCTTTTTTGATGATTGATACCTACTCTGCTATGTTTGCTTATTTCTTACTGAATGTTTAGAATGGATTACCTAAGTAAAACATAGTTACACTACTTACAATGCACCTCTTAATTATTGTTACGGGTAAAGAAAAGATTTTAGTTATATAGCAAACTTCAGTTGTATTTAAACAACCAGAAACACTGAACATGTCTTAAAATTCACGAGAAGTCATATACCGTGCGCACCAATCGCTGTTAATACTCGACTACTTGCGTGCTAGGACGAACCGATTTCACCCGTAAACGGCGGCGGTGTGTGCGTGAAATATTGACGTTTCCTTGTAGCCGTCCATCTGTCCTGGGCGCACCCGCTTATACTTAATTTGTGACACTATTTTGTGTGTTTTTTCATTTAAGTAAGTACTTAGGTATCAGATTTCAGTATTTGCTAAATTCCTTATATTAATAATCGTAGGAACTGTAACTTCTTATTTTAGCTAGTTATTTTAAAATTAGCAGAAGAGCATAAAGTCGTGATTTAGGTTATTCTCTCGAATCCAAAAACATCATTTGAGAGAGTTTTCAAAGCATAGCGTATCCATATATTTTTACTGCGCTACAGTTGACTTGTATTTACTTACTGTACACCTACTTACTCTGTCCCAGTTCAGTAGTTTATTGTTTTATCGCAAGATAGAGTGTAGTTGCATTCACTACTTGTGCTTCAAAGTTGTATGGTATGCTAAGTTTTGTGTAGAACATTGGAACAATATAAAGTGATACGGGTATGCTCCTAGTTAAACAACTGTAAATCAGTATTAATGTTACTTACATTACTTTACTAGTTCTTGAAGCAGTAGGTAGAAATATTCATATAGATATGTGATTAGAACATACATAAATCACGCCTCGAGGGGAAGGCAGATATTTAGTCTTTCCACTAAGTACGATACTTGCAAACTTGTTTGCCTTATCCACATTCATGTTAGTTATGGTAAAATCGCTCATTTAAAGAAGAGCACATTATTACTAAAAATGTAAATTTATTGACTAAGTAAATCAAACAGAGCAGACATCCCGCGCCGCTACTAGAGATGCCTTTAGGGATAATACCGCATGTCACTCCGGTAGGCTACAGTAGCTCACTCCAGGGTTGCCACATATTTGGTTTAAAAGAAAAAGCATAATGAACCCTCAACGTTATTGTTGGCGGATATGTATCTAGTTGGCAATGTGTCTTTTAGGATGTCAGTTGTGGCAACACTGTCATACTATCATCCATCTCTTGTGACTGTAACGGCCATCGATACACTTATTTTAAATAAAATTTTATAAAAAAGCGTATCTAACAACCGCGCGTGACATCTCTGTTCTGTGGTAGATCGCGTATATACTTATTTTCCCGCCAAAACTCTACGTATATTCCGTTTCCTTACGGTAACGAGCTGAACGGTTTGTTACCGTTTTGTTACCATTTTGTTACCGTCAGGTAATTTCCTGCGAAACGTTCTTTGTGATGTTTTAGGATTCAGTGCGCGATAAGGGTCATATATTTTTGCTCAGATCACTAATGTTATAGAATTAGGGTATAAGTGAATTGTCTCTCAGTATCAACAGTCCACTGCTGTACATGGGCCTTCCCCTATTGGGGGATGTTAGCCATACTCACCACGCTTGGCAAGCAGATTGGCAAGCGTAATGCAAGTAGTATTCACAGGAAAAGGGAACGATGCAGCCCATTCCCTGGATTGATCCCAGTCGCCTTGTACGACACCTACGGGTAGAAATGTCGTGATGCTTTTCAGAGCCGGCACCACACGGCATCACGTAAGTTTCAAACTAGTGAACTTAGCATTAAGACCAGGAAAAAGCGTGTAGTGATACACAGTTATCTGATTGACCCTCAAACTTTTGTAAGACGTGGTGTTAATATCCGTTTTACGTTTTACGGCCGTTAACGCTCTGCCTACCCCGTAAGCGATATAGGCGTGATTTATGTGTGTATGTAAAAAGCGTTGCAACATATTTAGCTTGAATTGTCATATCCCAACTACACTTAGAAAGGTAGAGAAACGAGAACCCAAATAAAACCCTTCTGAACCCTGTCATCCCCTCAGATCTCTCTACTCGTCATGCATGTGATACCTCAACACTTTTACTGCTTCCGGTTTACATACAAAGGCGAATTATTTTATAGACAATAACTTCCAAACGCGCATTTTCGCAGAACTTCTTTATTGGGGCTTATTTTATTTCCGTATAAGGAAACAAATAAGTCCGTTTTAAATTCCGAACGAAGAAATAATGTTATGTTACTACCTACATTAAATTGATTATTATACTTAATCAACTATCGGTGATTGTAGCCTACCCGAAATCTGACTATTCCTCAATTTAGGTAGTACCTATCCTCCCTAAAAGTAAGTCTCTTTCCTTTTCGCTATCATAGAGATAACGATACGATAACAGCTCATATCCGAAAATTCGAACATTTGATTAATAACTAAAATAAGTTTATAGATTGATTACAAATTTGGATGAGGAATAGGAAGACACAAAACGAAATATGAAATATTTTATAACGATCAAATCGTTAAGCTTTTAAGTCTAAAAAACAAAGTTTGAGTTTACTTCACGATTTTTTTCTATCGAGGCAATTTCATTAATCGCGTTTTGGGCCTCATAGCTTTGTAGCATATATCTTGCAGTATTTCTGAAAACAATATAGTCTTATAAGTTAGAGATTTTATAGCAATAAGTATGAAAATGTTGAAAACCCGACCATGCGCGGTCGACTTCTAAGGCCATTTCACTTTAAGTTAAATTGTCCATTACATCCCAAAACCCTTAGAAATCAATCATTAGTCTAGGCAACATGTGCTTGAAACCAGCAATTAGATATAGTTAATCATAGTGGTATATAGGCTGATATTTACTAGTGACCGATAGCGAAAACTCAGATCGGGCAGCTATGGACCCGCATTCCTTGGGGAAAGTTGTTCCTTATCGACAGCCTGTACGGTGTTTTCAGTATCGGTCACTAGTAAAGTTTCAACCGAAATAAAACTGTGCTTGTTAGACGAAAACCATATACTTAGTCAAGTTTTGGCGACTGTTGGCCAGAGTAAGCGAAATTAAAATTATGACAATACGTTTCGATCTAAAAGTGACAAAGAATGCTTATCACCACGCCAAAATTGTATTAATACTTTCCCCACACAGAATATGTAGGTAGCGCGTAGTGTTATAAAATAAAATTACAAAATCGACATTACAAAAAGTAAAATTATTAAAAAATATATATGATATCTTGAGATAAATCAATCAATACACGACACTATAAGATTAGATCGTAAGTTTTTCCTGAGTGATGCCGCCTCTACTCAGCGAGGGAAAAGAGGGCAAGGCACGCGGGTCGTGACGTCACACGCGACAAATTGGGTTAGCTGGACCGGAAACGGATTTGACGTTCAAACGGACAAGTGAGTGCGGAATATAATAGTAAAGTATAGTTTAAAAAGTTGAGAGCGGAGTAAGGCACGTAGCGTTCTATAATTGTCTTCGTGGGCTCTTTGTGTGAGCTGTACGTCGAGCTGTAACCATTTATTGACATAAACTAGTTCATGTGATTTTTGCAGCTACGCCACGTTGTGCCACAACGTTAGGGTGTTGTTTTACCATGTACTTACTGTACTGTACGTCTAACGTACATATTGTATGTACAACGCAGAATACTATGTGACTGTCCTGATGGCGTAGCGGAGAGAATCCCTGCTTGCTAAGCCGAGGATCGTGGGTTTGATTCACACAACACACAAATATTTGTTTAAGTTTAATTTCAAGATTTGTGATATATAAGTTCGTAACAGTTATCTAGTTCCCATAGTACAAGCTTTGCTTAGTTTGCGGCTAGATGGCGCTGTGTGATTTATCGTAGATATTTATTTTATTTTATTATTGTCAGGAATAACTAAACTATAGCGTATGCCTATAGTATAGCTATTATTAAGGGGTGAATTTAGCTGATGATACCAATTAGTTTTTGTAATTTTAAGCAAAATGTTTAACCTGTTCACTGTTTGGCAGTAACCTTATGTAATGTTTTTAAACCCTCGATGCTTCTATTGCGATATCTTAGTTTTGTTTCTTTGCTACTGAGTTTTATATCTCTTATTATTACGCAAACGTACCTTCATTTATTTAAATATCTCTTGACCGAAAATGGGTGTAGCAGAAATTCAGACCGACAGGCAACAAATTGGTTTCATTCAAAGGACAGAAGGACTCAAAAGGTCAGAGTCTAGACTCGAAAAAGGAAACCTTAAATTAGAACACCTCATTATGGAGGTTATTAGGGTTACCCAAAGTTATTCATTACTAGTTAAACTTGGCCTTAAAAGAAGGGCGCAATTTTTTTGTGGCCGAGCGAAATACTCCTCATGTATATTTTTTTAAATAACATTTGGGGCAGGACATTCGGAATACTTCCCAAATCTTCCTGAGAGTGACGTAATAAGCGACTAAGAGATAAATCCAATCAGGGAAGGGGTATCAGCGTACCAAGCACGGTGACTATTCAAGCTTCTTCTTCTTCCTATCGTATCAATATGGGATACGCCCACTTATTCCGGTACGGCTGGCATTATTTGAGGGCATAACATACAACATTTCTAAATTCGCTTGTTTTTTGTACGATTGCGTTCTGTAAAGCACATATTACATTTTGTGTAATTTTTAACGCATGCGTAAATTTTCGATCCAATGTTTAATAACTCATTTATTAACTAGAATTTTAAGTGTATAAATTGAATAAATATTATTAAATGTAACATAATATATGGGTCAGTTTTAGTTTTTATCTACTGCAAAGGAAAGTATGTTAGCATATGCTTAAATGACACAAATAATAAATTGGATTTGGCAGCCAAACAACACATTTTGTATGGGAGGCTTAATTTTTGTTTTCCTATGTCAGCCAATGATTCTTGGGGAAAACTGTTCAGTTTCATGGACTGGTTTACCACTTAAAAAATTTGCATTGCAATATTGTTTACACCTTATACCAATCCAAGGTATTTCAAATGCAGACAAAAGATTTCAAGATATAATTTTCTCATTGAACTAATAAAATAAAACAGATTATCTTACGTAAAAGCTTTGTCAGTGAAATCATTTTATGCAAAAGAAAATTTTAAATTAATTTTATGAAATCTCCAGGCTGGCTCACTGTAAATAAGAGCTAGAATATTTCCATTATTTATTAAACTGCGTCTTAATATTCAGTTTCTTTTTGTTTAAGTAAGTAAAAATGCTTCTATTTTTCTCCACTGAACAAAATTACTACATTTGTTTTCAAACTACGGTAAGAAATCACAACAATCAAACGCTGATAACCTGAACGCAATAAAACACGCTTCATGAAATAATAATAAAATGAAATACAAATAAAATAAACCAAACAAGAGCTTGGTAGAGAATTCATTTTTACGATCCGCTACGAGATCCCGTTGATGTCGTTCGTAGAACTAGCTACGACGTAGCGGAATTCTATGAGCACGGATTTCCATAATAAACGTCTAGTACCCAGATTTAAAATGTTGAGGGCGCTGTTTTTGATGTGGCTGTTGTAAGAGTCGACTAAGGGACCCGAGGGTTACACGTGGGTTACATTTAACTGGAATGAAAGTATTAAATTTTCCGATATTGTGCTACTTTTTATTGTATGGGTTACCCGAGGCGACGGTCTCCAGCACCCACATTGTCTACAGTATGTTTTTATAAATTTGCCGAGTGATGTCGGCATAGAATAGCATCACCCCATTTTTTTCCGGTGGGTGTCGTAAGAGACGATTAAGGGACTCGAGGGTTCCATGTGTATTGATTTTTTGAAATTTTATGCGACGGGCTGACAACCTGACACTATGGCGATACACAATCTTCCAAATGACCCTCAAATATTTGTGAGACGTGGCGCAAATCTTCGTTTTAACGGCCGTTTACGCTCCGCCTACCTCGCAAGGGACATGTATAGACGGTGCGTATATATGTATGTTTTTGAGGGTTATCTTTACCCGACTACGAACTACAACGGCGGATATTGTTTTAGCTTGTCTGCAAATAATTAAGAATGTTGTAGGTAGGTCTCAGACGAAGAAGGCAGAATCTTTGGCTAAAATAGGTACCTACCTGCCTTGTTTGCAGGATTTCCATCGAAAATTCTTGGAGGCGTAGTTGTGTTCTATTTTGAAAGAAATTATACCTGAAACAACAAAAAAATTATATTACTCTCTAGTAAGTAAGAATAATCTTGTACAAAATAAATGAATGGGGCAGTCCAATTATGGAATGAAATCCCTCTAGAGTTGAAGAAAGCCCTAAGACAGGTGTTTAATTGCAACCAATTACAGTCATCCTAAGTATAGATGGAAAGCCGGTTAATAACGATTTTAACCAGGTGGTTATTAACGGCTTTTTTGGTTATTAACGGTTAATAACCAGTCAGACTGGGTTACTTCGGTTATTTTCATATATTTTTTTATTGTATGAAGTTTTTAATAAATGTTTTTGAAAGCAGTTGGTTAGGTGAATAATTAATTATATTTATTTTCAGTTAAATATTTTTAGTCTACAAGTAAAAGGTACATTTAGTCCTTTCACACGTTGTTTAGGTACCCCGTAAGGGATGTAGGCGTGACTGTAGGTGTACCTAGTGCCTGATCGACCGAGATCTAGCTCAGTAGACTACCATGAGAAGTAAAAGAAGCGATGGTAGGTAGGTAGGTAGTTCAATATCATGTAATGCAACGTTGCCACGTCGTCGTCTCGTCACCCGCCCCGCTTGCTTCTTTACTAAAGGAAAGAGCAAAAGAGTCGACGTAAGTAGTTTTCCGCCTACCCGCTGCTTCGTGCTTAGTAGTTAGTAGTGGAGGTTTCCTAGGTACCCTACGCTACGTGGCCGTCGTGTTCGAGATCGAGACGATCACTGGGGGGGCGGTGCGTGTGCGTCAAATAAACAAAAGACGCCGCCGCCACCGCAGCATCATTGACTGTCGCTATTGGCTCGACATCGAAAATACCTTCCTATCTATTGCAGTAAAAAAATATCAAAATGTTTTTTAAATGTACCTAGTGTTACTATATACCTACAGTTACTCAATACGTATGAGCACCTACATCTTTAGAATAAAATTGGTATTGTTTTCAAGCAAAAATGAAAAACTCGAACATTTATCTCTGTTACTTTCTCTAAATGCTTCTAAGGGAGTATCCGAGCAACATTTCAGTATTATAATGTGACCGATAACAATCATCTACGCATAACAAACTTAAAAACTCAATATTTTGCTTCTCTGTTTCAATACCGCACTCGGTTAAATAACCATAGTTAACGGGTTAAGTATTGGTAGCTAACGGCGAATTTAGTTAAATAACGGTAGTTAACCGTTAATTTACATCTATAATCCTAAGACGCTTGTAGTAGGTTACTGCCACATTTTGAAATTATATTATCAAAAAATTTGTTTCACCAAACTCTGTCAAATATATTTTTTTCTTTGGTTTTGTCTTCAAAATGTCTTATGTATGTGGTCTTCGATCAACGCGGTCTTCCGTGTCATGGAAGGCTGTTACTTAGTTTATTATTTATAATAGAATATGCATTTATCTTATATTTATTGATAAAATATCACTGTATTTATTTAGCTATATTATATTTAGGTATATTTCGAACTTATTGTATTATTATTATTTTGGCACCTGCCTGTACTTTCCTTGTAGTTAAAAAAAATAAACTTGTTACAAGAATATATTAGATAACTAATTAGTAGGTAATACTGTATGTAAAGACAGTTGTTTTTCTTTTAAGTTAAAGCGAGAGGTGGCGCAGTAGTAGCAGTTAGGTCTTTATGAAGTTTTGTTTGCATGAAGATATATGTTTTTTTCGTCAAATGGCGCTAGTTCTGCGGCACCACTCGCCTTAAAGGGAAAATATACCCAGAGACGTTTAGCCTCTTAAAGCCGACTCTTTTAGTAAGAACACGAAAAACATTTCACCTAAAAATTAATACCCCTCAACATGAAAGGAGGTACGGTCTTCAAATGTAAAGTAATGTTATCTGACAAGGTTTGAGAATAAAATATAATCAGTATGAATTCCTACATAGGTGATGTGGACAAACAAATGAAATTGTATAGCAAACCAGGCGTAAATGGAACTGTTTATTAACATAAGCGTATTATATTCACATTATAAACTACATACTTATTCAAGTGGTACTTATTTTTATTGTACAATGCGAATGACTGTTTTATTCTAATCGTATTTGTGTTCTCATGTAAGTGACCATGTCTTTAATGAGAATGAACTATCTTTCATTACCCACTAATAAAAGTTGTGAGTTTGTATGTAAAATGATTTTTAGAAAACTTGCAAAATTTTCTACCGTGAGCAGGATTTTAACCTAACTTTCGTCATTCACTAGCGACGCCTTTTCCATATGGGCTACTGCGGCTCATCCCTTGCCCGCGAATTCGCCTTGCATAGAAAGTATTTTGAAATTTGGTATTCAATTCAAAAACATGTTGATATGTTTGCCCCCTGAGCTAGTGAACCAATTTTGAGAATGTTTATCCTCGCAAATTATCTACTGCAATTAGGATTTAAAGGTTCATTTTTTTTAGTTTAAGTATTTTGAAATTGAGGAGTCTCATCATTCATCAAATTTCATCATTTATAATCGGTTGACAGGTTTTCGAGATACAGACAGTGAAGTTGGTTAATTTTTTTGCTAAATAAAACTAAAAGGGTTTTGCGTGCCAAAATATCTACTACTGCATATATTTACCTATTACAAAAGCTTTCAATATATTTTCAGTCCAAATATCAGGCCTCAGTAATGGACTGGGTAACAGCCTGGAAAAAGGTTTTTTGTTCAATATACAGGGTGTAAGGGGGGGTGTACCAAAAACTTTGCAGGCACGATCATACCATGAAACCGAACAACTTTTACTATCAAGCCTATGTTGGAAAACGAATTCCATAGAAGTCATTAAGCTGATTAGGAATTTTGTATGGGGAGTCGAAATTTTTGTCTTTTACCAATATACCCTCCATAGAAAAAGTAGTTCCGTTTCATGTTCTGATCATGCCTGCAAAGTTTTCGGTACACTGGCCCTTACACCCTGTATAGTAATACCTTTAAGTTCACCAGACTTATATATATATATAAGTACACAGGATTTAAATAAAGTGTAAATATTTCAAAAGGGGTGTGGACCTGTCCAGCAGCGGACTATAGTGGCTGTTGTGAGAGTGATTCCAAGAAGTCTATATTCCCGAAGGAATTTTGGTAAAAAATGTTAGCCAATGAAATAATAGGTAATGAATTAATGATTGAATACTATGAATGTGTAATATGACTGTCGATTTGAACCTTCTGGGAATTTTACGTTCTAGAAATTGGACATTCCGGGAATTGGATATTGTGGGCCTTGAAAAGTTTCAAATCGCTGGATATTTTTGGAATTGGATATGTACCTAAATGTGTGATTGTGTTTGGACCTCTAGTACCGTGGTAGTAAATTAAAGTATCATTATTAGCTTGAAATCAGGCCCCGGTTCTATTATTACTCCCGGGTCCCGGGTCCCGGGCTTCTATTAAGTACTCAACTGTCATTTTATTGTCACTGTGATATTCCATACTTCGAACTGTTGGCAGAATACGAAACGCCCAAAACCATGCCTCTGACACGCTATCTACCTCGCCACGCCATGTCTGTCAAACATTTGAAGGTCATTGAGAAAATGTTGTATCGCCACAGTGACTGGTTGTCAGCCTATCGCCTAAAATTACAAAACACATGTAACACCTGAGTCCCTTAGTCGCCTTTTACGACACGCACGGGAAAAATAGGGTGATGCTAAGCCGGCGACATCGCACGGAAAACCTAGTAAAACACACTGACCGTCTATAAATATCGGGTCTTTCGTCGACTGGGTATCCCACACAAAAAGAAGTGAAATAATAACAGGAAATTTAAAACTATCATTTCAGTTATTAACGTTCGCGTTGAGACTGATACACTTTAAAAATAAAACAAAACATTCCAATGAACAGAAAAAATCTAAAAAATTAAATAAGCAATTCCGCCATTTTTAGATGTTAGCAAACAACCCGTGAATCGGAAACTAACTAAATGCGTCGAATAAAGGGTGAAAAACTATGAACTGAAACGTACAAATAGCGTCCGGTAACCGGTAACATGTTCGTCTGTTTGTAGGCTTACATACGTTTGTTTCATGTCCGTCGCAGATAGGATGTAACATGTGAATAGTTTCCAGTCCAACGTACACACAACTAAATAAAATACATACACAAATCCGTACTAATATTATAAATCTGAGAGTTTGTGTGTGTATGTATGTGTGTTACCTCTTCACGCTCAAACGGCTTGACCGATTTGGATGTTTGGAACACAGGTAGAGAATAACCCGGAATAACACATAGGCCACTTTTTACCGCGGGAAAATAACTATTACCACGGGAAAATGAATGGCAGTGGCTAAAACCGCTGGGCGGATATCTAGTGTGCCATAAAATAACTAACGAAATATATTAAAGTGACATTAATTAAGACACTAATCACAGGGTCACATACACCGGTTGAATACTAAATAGAAAAAAACATTTCTTAAATAAAAGCATGTACAAGATGACGCATTTAACCTAAATAATATCAGAAATAAATTCATCCAGAGAATGGGCAGCAACGTTCCCTGTTAATGCAACATCTTGCAACGCGCTCACCTATCCGCCTACGAAGCGTGGTGAGTATGGCAATACCCCCCAATAGGGGGAGGCCCATGTCTAGCTGTGGACTGTTGTGACTGTTAATGTAATGTAATCTCAGAATTGTACCTACATTAACATTTGGAAGTGCATTCTTTGACCCCGCCGTCAATGGCCGTCATTAGAAAGAACAAGGGTAAAGAATGAATTACCCGAAATGAACTCGTATGTTGCCTTTGTAAAAAACAACGCTTTTAAACAGACTTCCCAAAAAAAGGAGGTTCTCATTTCTTCAGGATTTTTTGTTTTCAATTACGGAGTCTTATTTGGGTTAAGACAAAAATTAAATAGTTTATTAAAAGTTTAAGTCACACTCTCATAAAAATACATCTTGATACTTTTTTGTACAGAAACTAACAAACCGGCCAGGTGCGAGTCTGACTCGTCCATCGAGGGTTCCGTATCGTGCACATCTAGCCACTTTCATATGATACCCCACTTGAACTACAAGCTTCATTTTAAATTTTGTTATAACAAACATATTTAGTAAAAATTCAAATTTTTGGAAGTTTTATACACGATGGTACTTGCCAAATCAGATACCTAGTTCTAGGTCTATTTTGATTTCCGCGAGAGGGTCGAAACACGCGTTTTTAACAGCATAAACAGCTGCATCCTTTTTAACTTTAAGTTAGAAGCTTGATTTTTTTACAACTACAAACTGCCGTAGGACTGAGGGTATGATTTAATTTCCACTTGATATTTCTAGATAAAGGGTTGTGACGCGACAGTACTCAGTGGTACCTAGTACGTCTGTCTGATATACAAGGTCATATGTATGGTCACCTGTTTTTGGGGGATTTCCCTGCGCTTCGTTGCTTGCGTTTCTGTGAATAAGTGTGATTGAAGGTGTGTAGCAAGTTTATTCAGTGATAACCTTTTAATTTAATACGTCGTTGTAACTCCGCTTACCCCTTATGCTAAAAGAGTAGTGACCCTACAGTACATTGTTTAAAGCGCACTGTCTGACCAGCATCATTAGTAGAAACACGGGTACAGAACAAATTACTGCAAATGGATGGAGCTGTATGTTGGGACTTTGTGAAAAATACACCGCTTTTAGAGAGCAGCCAACGATTTACAGATAACTAATCTTCAATTACGGTGTAGGATTGAGTGAGGCTTGAAAATAAAGGATTAGAGTTTTGTGCTTTCCTCATCCACTGCGAACCTGCTACTTTCTTTAAGTCATCATCCCATCTTATATATGGTCGTCCTCTTCCTCTTTTTCCATTTCTTGGGTACCACTGGATTACATCCCTTGTCCACTTTCCAGTTTTGTCTCTTGCAGACTGAAATGTCCTTCACTTTAGTGTGGCTCCGTATGTAGCTAAGCTTATTTTTGTCTGATCTTTTTACACCTAGAATACTTCTCTCCATGTTCTGTTGACACACCTTAAGTGAGTTAAGAGATTTTTGGTTGAGGGCCCAAGACTGACAGCCGTAGGTGATGCAAGGCAAGATGCAGGTGTTGAATACTTTTGTTTTGCATTAATATAACATATAATGCAAGACAAAAGTATATAATAATAAGTACTTATAACAAGAAATTAATAACAATATTTCAAAGCGCGTGAACTCTAATACAACAATTCAGTATATATTTACTTCAGAGAATACAATAAATTCGTAAATCATTTATCCAACAGAACATAAAATCGAAATCCCATTGAATACAATAATGTTTGTTGACAAAATAAACGCGTTTTCGTAAATCAGGGAGTATTTTCTGTGTCTGTCTGTCTTCTGTAGGCGTTTCCTGGTTTATTTCGCACGGCGGGACATGTAAATAAAAGTTCACAATTCGCTATTCACAAACGGATTTGTGCCGTGGTTCTGTCTGTTCGTCATTCACTGGAGGATTTCCGTTTGAGGGGTGAATTTTTCAAACGAAAATATAAAAGGTCGCTATATCTTGCTGTCGGTCGGAAAAAATGATCTACTTATAGAATTGATGCTTCTAATTCTTTATTTCTGCTGCTTTATCACAATTTATCAATTCAATAGTAGACTTACATTTCTGGTATAGGAAATTTGGCAGGCGTGATTAGACCATTAAACTGAACAATTTTTTTCTGGGCCCTGATTGCCATCTGTCACCTCGCCTTCGGTCCCGGTTGCTGTCTCGTCAGAGGCCTACCAGTGTCCTAGTGGTAGTAGGTGGTTTTAAAACTCTCGACATCAGGGTTCATCGGGTCTTTGACTCGGTGTCCCACTCGAAGAAAGTAGAAGAATATGCGAGTAAATTAGTTTAGTATTTCAGAAACACATAAAAAAATTGTTATAAAGTCAAAAAGCAGATCAAACATTGTAATCGTTACCACAATACTGTTCCAGAGTTGGATTTATATTTCCAGACTGTTTACACATATTGTGCAAATTTTAATCTCGTTTCGCATAAAAACGCAAACTTTCAGTTTCAGCACGGGCAAATAACTACGGTAGAGCGTTAGTTAGCAGCGGCCGTTTGAAGCCGTTTTGATGTTGGGAACTATTTACAACGCACGTGTGAACCGCCACCTCTCTCCCTCGCTCTCATGATATATGTTAGAGCCAAATACAGTTTATGACCTCCATCTTTCAACACGTTACCATCCAATTTCACGCAGAGGCTTCCACAGGATACTGGAACATAGCTGACATGTTTTTCAAACGCTTTGAAATAGATTGCCTGTTTGCCAACAAGTTTTACTCCGTAAGCGACGATTGTAACAGCAATGAAATTTAAATGATCACGTCTAGAGCTCGGTGCTGGGGAAAATTTTCAAAGTTAAGTTTAGTGAAGTTTTTCAATAAAAAATATGTATTTTGTTGTTACAGTTAAATCTAGAAATAGCTAATTATTCTTACGGGAAAACAGATATATAGACGTCTAGAAGCACTATATCTGCGAGTGAAACCGGTGGGCCTTGTAGTCATTCAATAAAATATAACAAAAGAATATTTGCTTTCATACTCAACGATATTTTTGCAAAAACAAGTAGGTAGGTTTTACTTAATTAAAATAGCAAAGCATAATATTTTTCTTTAAAGAAATTTCTTGGCACGCCGAAGCTGAGAAGCAAGTAAAATATTTTCATTTCATAGTAGGTAATCTAGAGAGGCTCAAGAGTAGTACCCGTCTAGGTACGGGAAAATCCCCTCTGCCGAGGTTGAGGGGTTTAGCTGCAACGGAACCCCGGATCCGTATAACGAGATACATATTACATGCATTACCTTTGCTGTAGTAAAAGAATTATAGATTTTAAGTACTAAATCGGTTCTATCACGGTTATATCACATTTAAGAAATTATTAATATATTACCTATAGGGTGAAATTTTATCAGTGGCCGATACCGAAAACTCAAGACATTTCTTACATAAAATGAGTGAAAGTAATCGAGAGTGCTTAAAAAGTTTTAAATAATTATAATCTGCATAACTGTAATTTTTCGTTAGCGGTATCACCCCTTCACCCGCTGATTTCCATGCAAAAAGGTACTACTTACCTTTTAAAACGTTTTGAAGCAACATTTTTTTTGTCACTATTTTAGATGGCGTAACAGATGCGTCTGTCAAGTCGTTTGACAGAAGCATCCGTTAACGCACTGTAACCCTACTTGTATGGAGTAAAATCGGAATTCCCCAATTCATTTTATCCGACAGACGCATGCGTTACGGTGCGTTAAAAAACGCAGCGACGAACGACAAGTGGGAAAACCACCTTACTTTCATATTATTTTTTTGCTTAACAATTCTAATGTAAAACGTTGAATTAAGTCTGTCGTATTTGTAAGCAATAGTTTTAAGTTTCAACTTTTGTTTCATATAAAATGGCCCTGTCAAGTACCAAAAAGAGAGTTAAAACAATATCTGGTCTCGATCACCTATTACCAACGGTGCAGTACAATTTTCATGAAAACATCAAAAACCCATCAAATCTCATCTCAATAAAAGTTCATCCGACTCAGTTAATTATCCATCTCAGTTAATGAATTGGAATTCCTGTCTGTCTAGTCTAGACTGCTGCAGCTGCCATTTTGTTATCAATGGCTGTAGAAAGGTTACACACACAGCATTGAGCATAGGTATTTATTGCAGAGTTAATTTTATTCCTCTTTTCGTGTGAGCCACCGAGTCGATGAATGACCCGATGACCACTAGTATCAGAATTTTTATTCATCACCGTTTTAGCACGTCGTCTGCTCAAAACCAGCAATGTAGATGGATTTTAAAAGGGACATGTAGTTTGACGGATTGTTCAGTGTTAAAACGCTTCTACTTCAGGTTTAGCTCAGCTGGAACAAGCCCGCTTATTCAAAGTATCATCCGAATGAATCGTAGGACTGACTATATCAATTATCCTTCGGTTGTAGCGGAAAGTCTGCAGACTAGACTAGCAAACCCTTCAAGAATGTAATTACAAGGTATTTAGAAAACAAACTGTAAAATATGAAGTCTCAAGTCGTACCGGGAATAGATTTGCTTTATAATTTCAATGCTCTGTTGCTATTTTTTTATGTAGGGGGACGCATTACTTTTATTTTAGTTATCTGCGGGCTTTTTCATCTTATATGCGTTTGTTGCGTCAAAACCTATACTTCATACTTTTTGAAATGTATTAATGATTTTTTTTACCTATTGGCTGCACCAAAGCTATGTGTGATTAGAAATGTACTTCATCCGAAATAACGTAAAAAATAGATTAAATGCGCGATGCTGCGAACTTGAAATAAAAGGCGTGCAACAAATCTCAAAACCTCAAGTATTCCTTCAGTATAAGATTGAGCATTCTTTCAGGCACTGCTCATCTCGAAGTGCCTTTAATACCTGTGCCGCTGTGGATGTCCGGAGTGATAATCACGAGGTTTCCTGGCGGCGGGGCTTTTCTCGCCGGCGGCTTAATCAAAGTCTTGAGCCGGTCTTAGCCACCACCGGCGGAAAACGCTTACCTTGCATCCTTAAGCCTTCAACAGCTTTAGGCCGTACGCTCGCTTACGCGGTTTCACGGCCGCGCGCGGTCTCGCGGGATCCGCGCGGCGGTCTGACATCGCCGCCATTATTACCCGTCCAAATTTAGAAGGCGCATAGTGCCTAGGTAGTTGTAATATGGCAAGTGTCGTCGTGTTCGTACGGGTTATATTATGTCGCGGGTTGCTGAAGCCGCGGCGCGGGTGACCGCAGGCCGCGTCACGGGGCGCCAATCTTGTGTTTTGTCAAATCTGGCCCGCGCGGGACGTCCCGCGCGTGAAACCGCGTGAGCGAGCGTACGGCCTTAGCCTACTACAAAATGAGAAGTTATCAATTTCGTGTGTGATTTTCAAAATTCTAGTATGTCGACACGTTGATTTTGGTTTCTCGATACATTGGTATCTAAAGGCTGGGTGGGCCAAAAGTAATCACCCAATGTGGATTGGTCCTAATTTTTTATTAACCAATCAATCTGAGTTCTGTTTTTAAAAATTAATCATTCCAAGATGCAGAATTTATGTGATATGTTTAAAAAAGGACATCTTTCAAATTGCCATTTTCATTAGAGTTAAAGCAATTTTGTCACTGACAATTGTCACGGGGCTCGACCATGGTTTTCGATAATTGTAGAGTTTTATTAAACGCATTTACAATTGCGACAATTTGTCAATACTTTACCTGTCGATTTGTGACATAATTGTCATTTTTATTAAACGAGTTTACCATGACAATGCGACAAATTTGTAGGTTTTTGACAATTATGTCGGATTGTCAGCTTTATTAAACAGGGGCCAGCTCTTTTCACCTGTTACAAATACAATTTGTTTAGGAACGTGTAAGTTTGTATGTTTGTTCTCACAGATCTCAAAATCTACTAAACTCATTTCATACATACATACTTACATATATCACGCCTTTATCCCTTGCGGGGTAGGCAGAGCTTTTACGGGCGTAAAATACGGTCGCAATCGCCACGTCTGACAAATATTTGAGGGCCCGCCGTTTCAGAAAAGTCGTGCATCTCTAAAGTGACAGGTTCTTTGCCTATCGCCTAAAAAGTGCTTATGAAACCCTCGAGTCTCTCAGTCTTCTCTTACGACACTCGCGGAAAAGGAATAGGGCGATGCTATTCTTCACACGGCCTTTTCATTAATAATGTTTTATTGAGGAATGTTTAACTTAGAATTCGCAACAAATTTCTCCAAAATCAGGTAAGTTGTTTTGGAGAACTCAACAGAACAGATTTATCTACGTTCAGATGAGTTTACGACTTGTGTCATTCCCTGACAGTGTCAACATTAAATTCGAATCTCAGAGTGTTAAAAGGTCGCACTTAAACGGGATAATAAACGTGACTTGAATCATCAGAGGCTAACGTAAAAAATATATACATTTTGTTGTCTATATTCATACAACTGTGTCGAAATAAAGGTCAATTTAAATATCGTCTAGTTTTTTATCGTGGCAAGAATCATGTATGATTTACTGTTGGATATATCATAACGTAAGGCTTTTTAAACCGTCAAACCGAAAAAAAAACGCTTTAAGTTAGGGCTCATCAATCATAACTATAGAAGCAGCTCAAGGGGAAGTCTGGGATGAAACAAATTAGATATCTCTTCAATTCAATTAAATTTTATAAATATGGCTTCTGTCATCAAGGACAATTCTGCCAATGTCGAGGTTGGTAGATACACTTTGGCTTCATGTTTTACGAATACCGCTAAGTAGAAACAGCGTCAACTTTTCATGTTTCGAAGATGTTAAGTCGATTTTGAAAATAGAACACGAACACCGCTCCTGAGGTCAGGGATCGAGGATTAATCAGAACTGCAGAAAGCGGGTCAAGGAGACACCCGGGAGGATGGAACTGTTGGTTGCGTCACAGCACAGGGTTTATCAGAATATATCCTGCTTTATGTTTTAAAAGATTTACTGACAACTGAGGTGTATCACACTATAACCCCAATTCACGTTCCACCTAGATTTGTTAGGAACAAGAGTACTTAGTTGTTTTTGCTTTTGGGCTACGGTAAATAAAAGGGATAAAATATTATGACCACCAGATAATACTTCGATACCCTAAGCTCTTTTACCAAAAATATATACTTAACACCAAAAAAATGAAGTCTAAAATAACAATAGTTCTAGCTGTTTTACTCACGACTGTACTTAAAATTGTATTTAAAGACCAAAAGTAGTAAATGATCACCAAATTTTGCGAGCAAATTAATGCGCTATTTTTGCCCAGTTAAACTACTATGATTGCCATAAAATGTTGGCGCATTACCAAATAATGTATAATGATGCCATATTAAGTTATGTCTCGTTGGATTGGCAATTCGGCTTAAGCATGTCCAGCCACCTCCAGAGGCAAGAGCTATTCCGATTGGCATGAAACGTAAAAGAGGACGACCAGCCAAAGCTAAAAAAGCACTAATTGTGCAATAAATTATTACAGAAGACTGATTCTTCTTAAGATTTTTTTAATGGTTTAATTATTAGTTTTAGGAGAAGTGATTTTGTTTCTTATAATTTTAATAAAAGATTTATTGAAATTGTATGACTCTTATTTGTTTAAGAGGTATATAGACATTTGGTAGACAAAAACACAAGAAAAATATATTTATTGCAGTGATTAATCAGTTTAGATACATCAGAGCTTAGTAAACATTTTGCAATAGTAAAGGGTCAAACTAGGAGTTCATTTACTATGTTTGTATATAAAAATATTTATAAAGCGTAATTTGCTTAAATTGGAAAACGAGATGTTAAATTTTTTGCATGTCATTTTAAATTAAAATGTGAATAATAGTTTGGTGTTCATTAACCATTTTTGGGCCAGCAATTATTTGTTTGGAGTTATTTGCTTTAATAGGATACCACGATGTATAAACTTTGGATATAATTTCATATTAAATTGCGGTTTAAATTTTGGTGATCATTTACTAT
This sequence comes from Tuta absoluta, assembly GCA_027580185.1. Taxonomy (NCBI): domain Eukaryota; kingdom Metazoa; phylum Arthropoda; class Insecta; order Lepidoptera; family Gelechiidae; genus Tuta; species Tuta absoluta. Next base: position 8,391,838 of record JAQAHW010000004.1, read on the forward strand.
TTTTGGGTCAACTATGACTTGTTTGGAGTCATTTGCTTTAATAGGATAGCAAGATGTACAAACTTTGGTTACAGTTTTAAATTAAAATGCGGTTTTAATTCTGGTGATCATTTACTATTTATGCCTGTTATATTTCACTAAATCAGGTGATTAGTTAAACATAAGCCTAAATAAAATAGTATAGGTGTAAAAAATGCGGAAAATAATTCAACAATTCACCAGCGCCTGAAACTGATAAACTTTCCCAAGATCGGACTATCTCTCGCACAATTATGGTATTTTACATGGGAACGTGAAAAATATATGGGGTAAAATTCACTTGCGACTAAAACTTAAACTTAAGGCCGGCTAATGACAAAGAAGAGCTTTCGCTATGGAACATAGGACGAAAAACGAAATACAAAATACCCTGCCATACAAAATTGCCGATCAGCAGATTTCAGTTACTATGGAAACTCAAAATATTTTTGTAAAATTTTAACCTATCTTCCTTAAAATTAAACTTCATCCTATAAATAAAGTTGTTCATTTTCGTGGCCAGGTTTACCACTTAAAATATTTTTATCGATTTTTTTCTTCATCTGTAGGTAAGTATTTGAAAATTTCATACAAAAACACGTTTTTATTCCTTGTATCGTATTTTAACTTCACGGTTGCTAGTTCCAATCGTAAATATAACTTACTTTCAAACGGTTCAAGTATGAAGTTCAATGCTGCCACGCTTGGCTATGTATAGGAATATTACACAGCTAGTAAATTCTGTAATAAATCATATGCGTTCATCAATTTGATTTCAAGGTTTAAAAGCGGCTTTAAAGGTCCAAGTACAGTAAATTTTTAGTATATTATCATGGGTGGCAATAAAATAAGGCATCAATTTGATGCCGTATGATGCCGGTTTAGTATATCATCACCTTATTTCTTTTCCTTGGGAGTCGTAAGAGGCGACTAAGGGACTCGAGGGTGTGCAATTTTCGGCGATGGGCTGACAACCTGTCACTATAGCAATACACAATTTTCCGAATCACCCTCTAACATTTGTCAGACGTGGCACAAAATAGAGAATGTACAGAAGGATCACTCGGCCCTTTTTTCGATTATTTCCGCTTTCGGCAAGGGCTGCCACAGTTTTCTTACCGATTTTATATATTGGAGTAGGTACCTAAACATACAGAGAGTAATAGAAAGGTTATATCAAGCCGAAAGGTGCTCATGAAACTGAACAACTTTCCACATTTCCCCACTTTGACCTCCTTTCGGCTTGATATACCCTTTCTGTTACTCCCTGTATTTACATTACGTAGTGTTACCTGCATAGCACAATTATTATGAAATGGGCAATGACGAGTAGGTAGATATCTGCTCTGGGGCTGTTGAGACTGAGCATCACCCCATTTCTTTCCCGTGGGAGTCGTAAAAGGCAACTAAGGGACTTGAGGGTGTGTATTGCAATTTTAGGTGATGGGCTGGCAACCTGTCACTTTGGCGATACACAATTTTCCGAATGACCCTAAAATTTTTGTCAGACGTGGCGTAGATATCCGTTTTTGCAGCCGTTTACGCTCTGCCTACCCCGCAAGGGATAATAGACGTGATATGTGTACCTATGTATGTACGTCAAAAATGAAAAGTTGTTTTTAGCCTTTATTTAAGTAGGTAGAAACTCAAATCACATTATAAAAAAATATACTGATAAGAGTTATTATTAATCATGTTTGTTCTTTTATGAAAGCAAGTTTTTATTTAAGTTGGTACAAAATATTATAGGATCATTGTACAAATCACATCGTATACTTCTTCTTCAAATTTAAGAGTCAAAGTCTTACATACATACATACATACACATATCACGCCTATAATCCCTTGCGGGGTAGGCAGAGCGTAAACGGCCGCATAGAAAGGACATTTACGCCACGTCTGACAAACATTTGAGGGTCATCCGGAAAATTGTGTATCGCCATAGTGACAGGTTGTCAGCCCATCGCCTAAAATTGCAATACACACCCTCGAGTCCCTTAGACGCTTCTTACGACTCCCACGGGCAAGAAATGGGGTGATGCTATTCTAAGCCGGCATCACACGGCACAAAGTCTTGTCGTATACTAAAAAACCTATTTATTACCTATTAATATTTGCGTGAAGCCATTTTGCACGTCCGCACTAAACGCGGTTGACACTCGACTACAAGTGTGTTTGGATTGGTTTGGATTTCCTTGTAAACGGCGGCGTGTCAAATTGTGGAGAGTTTCGTGACGTTTGTTTGAAGTGAGCTCTCTGTATTCGGCGCGCAGCCGCCAATACTTACTTTGTGGACGTGGTGTAAATGGCCGTTTTTTGCGGCTGTTTACTCTCTGCCTACCATGCAAGGGATTATAGGCGTGATATGTGTATGTATTAATTTGAAAGCATAGATCATCTCTTAATTCGCGGCAAAGATGTTAAAATAAATCCACCAATATAAACTTATATACGTAGTAGATATTCCAACTTAACATTAGCAACATAGCAAGTTTAAGTGCAATTCTATGACAGCTGAGGTATTTTATCATAAAACCTTCGTATTGGTAGGAACGTAAATATTACACGGGCAAACTAGTAGTTTTCCATAGATTGTAGGTGACACGTAAAGTAGAAATAGCGAAAATTTGCAGCACAAGCGTAAAATCCGAACTACGCTAGCATACAGATATTGTGATACCGACAAAATTGTCACTAAAACTCACACATATAACACTTGTCTTATCAAAAGCGATTTTCAAATGCGCGACCCCAATAGATATTTTGGAACTGTGAAATAGGATAAAAGCTCTAAGATGCGGTTCACTCAATTGTCGTCCGTCGTTTCGTTTTTTTAACGCAACGTAACGCAGGCGTCCGTCATACGAAAGGAAATTGTGAATTCCAATCTTGTTCCCATACAAATACGGCTACGGTGGGTTTACGGTGCGTAACGGACGCGTGTGTCAAACGACTTGACAGACGCCTCCGTGACGCACCTAGGTCCCTCATTTGTTTCCCATTTTGGGAACTACCGGCACGTGCTGGGTAGATTCAGTCCAATTCGATTCAGTCGAATATATCGATTTAGCTGTTTGTTTGAACAACCACATAAACTTCTTCGGGTGAGCTCCAGCTCCCCACCAAATAGTCAGGTGTGAATTTCAAAGCCCCGGGACTAAAATTGTAGAGTCCGGCCCTAAAAATAATAAAATGTCTGATAGATTAATAAAAATTATCATTTCAAACTAGCTTTTACTGACCTTTCAACTTTTTAAGACAAATTAAATTCAACGATTATTACATTACATTCAAACTCTACCGGCACATACAGCAAACATTCTTTTGCTTTAGTAATTGAATAGGTAAATAAAACAAATGAATGCACCTATCTACAAAACACACAAAGTAACAGCTTTATCGTCGTCGCCTCGTTTCTAAGCTGGGCATGCCTCTGTGTTTACTTGCTCTGTGTCACTGGCGGCACTTTCGATAAGATATACTTCAATGTCTTGGATTTCAGTGTTGCGAAACAATAAGTACAGTCAGCCGCAGCGTGGGTTTAATACGTTTTAAAACCGTTCTCATGCCGCACGAAAAAAGAGAGTTTTAATGGAGCTTCGGAGTTGAGCATGATTTAAATTCTATCTTGTACCAGTCAATCAACCTTGCAGCGCCATTAGTAGGTACCCCAATTTTTTAAAAATTTAAGCTCATCTAATTGCAAAACGGATCAACTCATTACCTTAGTATTTAAGTAGTAATCTGACATACCTAGCGTAGCGTACTACTTAGGTCGTTATTATGAATTAGGTAAGTACCTAAATGTAATAAAAATAAAAGTGTACAAATTTCAAGTGCTATTAAAAGTTTCTCCACTGCGAAGGCTGTTTAATGTTTAATAATTAAGGCTTCTTCATGAACCCGATTTAAAAATTTAAAGACCAGAAGGCAACATGGCAGCAAAGGTAAAAGTATAAATAAAGGTATCCTGTCTGACCGTCTGTAACAACTAACAACAGCAAGATAATGTCAAGGCTAGGTTGTATTTGGCAACACATTTGTGTGACATTGGAAACACACACTCAGGTGACTAGTGTGCTAACAATACCAATTTATCGCCGCCTCGCCTCGTAAGCCTTGAGTGGATCTGAACCCACCTGCATGTTATTTACCCGAAATCCGGGATCGGAAAGTCCATGAAACTATACAATTTTCTCCAAGGACGTTGAATGAATATGAAATAAATTTAGGACATTCCATACATTACAACACGGTCAACATTTTGTCTGGGATATCGCTCATTTCTAATATACTACCTGGCCGCGATTTAGTCAGTCTTCTAATGAGTGAGTAGGTAATTAAATTATCTAAGAGACATTAACATTTTATCGAAAAATAGGATATAGTAATACGTGTTCTGCATGTGTATAGATAAGTAAATATAGAGAAAAAAGAACGTTTTACTAGTTTTATAAAATATCGGAAAATGCGTGTTTTCGTGGTAATAAGTCAGTTTTTCGCCATTCTAAGTAGCCTTAATATTATTTTAGATAGTATTCTATCTTTGCACAAAATTTTATTTTAATCTAAACAGTCGTTTAGATTCAAATAAACAAGCCAATTCCTAACAAAGACACACTGATATCTGCCTTTATAATATTAGTGGGATGGGATTTTGTCTCAGTGGAAAGTTGAGGTTGGTTCATGGGGTGGGTAACTCGTAATAATATTTCCAGTAAAATAATAGTAACATCTGTATTCTTGACAGCAGTGTGTCGACTCGGTGAAAAGATGAACAATCGGTAGAATATATAGATTATTCGAATGTAAAAGCGGAACTTCAAACATAGCGTCATCGCTAGCTATTATGCCAAAGGTCAGATCGAAACGTGTTTCGATTGGATATTCCTTTTATGCCAAATCTACCGACTATTTCGCAGGTATTTAATTCCGTTAGATTATAGCCTTAAAGGTTGGGCCACGACAAAGGCTATTTAAGAAGTAGGCTCTTGGCGCTTAAAGGAAAAGGTGCAACAAGAGTCTGACGAGTGAATTGATAACAACTTGTTGTACAGCATTTAAGAAAACTTTACCACGGGCAGGATTTGAACTTGCAACTTTCGCCATCACTAGTGGCGATGCTTCCTTCATCTGGGCATCAAGATACACTTGCAAATCTCGCAAGCAATGGATGAGCTGCGGCAGCCTAGATGGAAGAGGCGTCGCCACTAGTGATGGCGAAAATTTAGCATGTTTTCTAAAATTGTATATACCTAACACGGGAAGTTTTTAAAAATTTGGTATTCAGTAGCAGTGTGCTTGGAACTGCTTTCCAAATAAATAATAGGCCGGCAAAACTCATTTTTCCCAGAACGTGCATGCATGGTCTCAATTTCATTCCAACGTCCGTCAGTTGTATCTATATGGTGTGATACAGTTCTATTACCGTAGTGGGCAAGCTGGCAAGGCAATGGCAGCCAGTACAGTCACTGGCACGCTAGTTAGTGGAGCGTGTACTCCGATTCCATTCATACGAGAGCTGTTTGTTATGACTAGCTAACGGTACCAGCTATTCATGGATCCATATGCTATAAGTAAAAAATATAATTTAAGAGGAGAACCGGCCCGTCGAAAACAATTCTTTCATGAAAACGACATTTTGGACATCCTAGCACATCATTGAGAAAGGTATTGTTTCTTGAAATTGTTCACTTCTCTCTCTTTTCATCGTCTAGACAACTCGCACGAAAATCTTTGATGTCATATTTAAACAATAACAATTCTGCAACTGAATTAAACGCAGATGCTACTTGTGCTTTTTCCAAATGTCGTTTATGAATGTTAATCAGCATTATTGGACTGAGGAGGTTATCCCAAACACCTTTTATTGGCTGTGTGATGCTGGCTTAGAATAGCATTACCCCATTTCTTTCCCGCGGGTGTCGTAAAAGGCTACTAAAGAACTCGAGGGTTTTATGTGTATCCAAATTTTAGACACAGTTTTCTGAATGCCCTCAAATATTTGTCAGACGTGGGGATAGCGACAGTATTTTACGGCCGTTAACGCTCTAGCTGCCCTGCAAGGGATAAAGCTGTGATATGTGTAAGTATGTATGTATGTATTATTACGGTTACTAGCACAACGGAGATAGATAACAGAACTTAATGAGTCGAGATGATACGCCATCAGCCATGGTAAAGTTTTTCTTTAAGTCATTCCTGCCATTATGATATGCTGTGCTGAGGGTTACGGCGAGTAGTGCCGCTAATCTAGCGCCACTTTACGGAAAAAGTCATATCTCTTCATGCAAATAATTTGGGCTCCGATTCTCTTAATTGTTGTCATATTGGTATTAGAGATTGTAATGCCATCGAAACTCAGTCGTAATTTTATTGCCATTATGATTTCCTATACTTCTAACAGTAAGCGGAATACGAAACGGCAAAAACCATCCAACTGACACTCTAATGAACCGCAACCGCTTTTCAAAAAGTAGAATACAGCTCGTGAATGCAACACACAAGTTTTTGGTGTTGTCTTAAAGCAAAATTGAAACCTACAAATGCTTTGAAATATTTGATGTACTCAATTAAAGTAAAAGATAACTTACTTACACTTTTCGTACTTATTGCTATAACTCAAGTTACCGCGAATATTTCACCGAGTTTATAGGCTTTGATTGAACATTAAGATCATACCAGTAAGATCATAGCAAAGGACATTCTGAGGTATTGTTGGCATGAGGAGATATGATGTTTTTCGTGAAATGGCGCTATTTCTGCGGCAACACTCTCCTTTGTGGTGTGATGTTTCTTTTGGTTAAACGCTTTCCGTAAAGTCTATCGTGTGAAAGAACAAGGAGGTTATGCATTCAGTATATAGGTATGTCTTTTCGTTCTGTGTGACCAAGCAAGCTTGTCCAAGTTCCCACAATTCTACTTGCATCTGATATCACCAGCATTTAAGATGCCCGTTGATGATTCTTTGTAATGGTTGCATAGCTGGTTGGTTATTATTGAGACAATATGTGGGTTACAAAAGATATTGTCTCCCACCGCCTAGATGACACCAACTCGCTGGTACTTCAGTTTGCCCAGCTGATGAAACTCAGCTGAAACGTAAATCAATAAACTTTTAAGTACTTAAAACATAGGTTACATTACATTAACAGCTAGAACAGTCCACTGATGGACATGGGCCATTCCCTTTTTGGGGGGTATTGCCATACTCACCACGTTTGGTAAGCGGATTGGCGAGCGCAGTTCAAGATGCTACATTCACAAGGAACGCTGCTGCCCGTATGAAGTAATGTCTTAGAGGCATTCAAAGCCGGCATCACACGGTCGACCCTGGGCGATAGTTCCGGTTAAATTATTAAAATGGTTGCTTAGCTGTCTATATTATGCCGATTTTCCTTGTTTTTCTGACTTTTTTATTTCTCCTTAATGTACAAATAGAGCGTAAGTATTAAAATGTTTTTGTAGTTATAAATTTGATCCTCAAAGGAGTAAATCAGGATGCCTTTAGTAAATAACATAATCCAGATAGACAATAAATAATAAAATAATATTATCCAGTCTGGTAACGTTCACCAACAACTATGAATTAATGTATCACAATGTAATGCTATGTTACTTCGTCGCATTGAATCATGAACAGGTTTCCTTGTACGGCACAAGAGGCTATTTCCACATTTTATACATAGAAGTAGAATATACAAAACATACCTAAGGATAGTAGTTTTTCCATTTGGATAATAAAATGAAAATATTATTTAAAGAAAAAGTGCACAGGGTGGAATTTATTGATGAAAAAATATCAAAAAAAATTGTATGGCAGAAAATTTTAACACTTGAAAAGGGGCAAAAGCTATATTCCTCAAAAAGTTCTATTCAACATAATATCAGTCTTTTCAGTTTAAAATTTCAGTCGCGCAATAAAAAAGTATGAATATCATCTAAGATTTTCCGACTTAGTTTTCATTTCACACAATTCAAAAATACCGCAGCAGCTGAGTTTTGAACCTTAGCTGTATCTAGAGTATGTTTAATTGTATAATAAAAATGTGTTACATGCAATTTCTTGCCCGGCAGTCATCTATTGTAAAGGCTAATTTAAAGGCTGGCTACAATGACCTACCTTCTAGTTAAACGAAGCTTTATAGACGGAATTGAATCACCGTGGGGTTCTCAAAACTAGTCAAGTGGTCAACCCAAGTTGAACAAAAGAAAATAAACAGCTACTTGCGTGCAGAAGGGAGGAGCTGAATTAAACGACTGACAATGCCACTACTGTCGCTGTAGGTAAACTACATCAAATTGACACTGGCAGTATTTATTGCCTTTCCCGGTAAATGCCATGTGATTTTAAAACTATCGTGCTCTTCTTCTTATTGATCATCAAACGCATTGTGAATTAAAATCCATTGAATTAGTCTTTCAGTTGTAGTTGACCCTATAAGCATTCTAACATGGTCCTTCGAGCCGGATTAAAAACTAGCGACCTATGGTTATTTGCGAAGATATGATCTATTGCGATGACGCAACGAAGAAGAAGCCTTACGTTTATTAATTTGTAATTGAAATCACGCACGCAATGGCCTTTTTCTCATGCGAAATCCTAAACTTGCTATCTTCTTCGCAACAAGTGGCCTTACCACTCGTGTCAAGCCGTGTTACCTTTCTTCTACTCTCTCTTTTTTAATTACATTTCGTTTCCATCTCGTTAATCACTGTCGGAGATTACCGTTTTTAAATCAATGATTTTCTTAGGGTAGGTGGTAGTGGGGTGTCAATATGTCTGCGTATAACGAGAAAGTTCAAGAGATTTTAATAAAATGGCAATACAGATTTCTACTGCTTAAGAAATACGAAAAAACAAGTAAGCGAATTGGATTTTGTGAAAGACTGAATTGCGACAAAGCATTGAGCACCACTGAATAAGACTGAGATAGAAGAGCAGGTTAGTCACTAGAACTGCCAATGTAAGTCTTATGCGCGCGGCATAAGAACGGTCCAAAGTCCAAACTGTCTTACCCAGCCTGATCTTGACTGTACGTAGGGCGTATACAGTAGGAGCTAATATAGGCTCTGTATAAGCCCTAGGTCGTTTACAGGTCGAGGCTTGATGGAGGTTTAATATTGCTCATGTCAGGAGCATAATGGATAAATTGGATGGAGCTAATCTGAAATCCAGATGAATATGCATTCGCAATTTCATATGGAAGAAAGCTTTTAGAACTATAAATAATTTAAAAAGAAAAATTTGGTTACAGAATTAATTGGTAGATTGGTTTCAATTTAGCTATTAAATTTAATTCGCGAAACTATTTTCTATAGTAAGTTAGTATTTAACTGATTCTTTGTTAAATGATGGACGTAATAAATCAGCGAATAGTTCAGCCGCCGTTTTTTTGGTAGGTACAAGATATGACAACACACACGGCTAATCTTTAATATCATATTTAAACAATCCTAAAAATCCGCGACCGAGGGCATAACTTGAAATTCTAAAGTCCCTTATTTTCTGTACTATTTCGTTATGTGTATCTGTAAAGCACATATTACATTTTGTGTAATATTTAGCTTGCGTAAATTTTGGGTTCAATAGCTCATTTAATAAATTATATTTTAATGGATTTATAATTACATTAATAAAATAACTTACTACACTTTTGCCTGTGTGACAGTTTACACAGTGTTAAAACCCAGTTCGAGTCGTTATTAGCCACCGCAAAGGAAAGTATGTTATCCTATATCTAAAATGACACAAAATAATAAATTGGGTTCGGCCTATGGTCCAGAAATTATAGGCCAAAAATAAAAGACTTAATGTTTTTGGAAAATGAAAAGCTACCCATACTCTGCTAATACGCAAGTATGTTTCCATCCTAACCAATCTTCTTAGTCCGTTAACTATTTAACAATCGTTTCCTATTTAAGCCTTGAAATCGAGTTTCCTAAGCTTGCAACAAATTCGTTCAAATAAATACGTACCCTGTAGTTCAATTTAACTTGAAACAGAATTGTGCAAGAAGTAAATTGAGAGAGCAAGGTATTTGGTTCTTTGTGCCCTGACTCGCCACTCCGACTATGAAGTCTTGTTACAGTGTTGCCAGTATGTGCTAACCTATATGCTTGCCAGCTTCAAGTGGAATTTCCGTGCGAATTTCGCATACACCAGACTGCCAAAGAAATACACACACAAACTAAATTTTCAAAAATAACTTGAAAATCGTAGAAAATTGCGTTGTTTCAAAAAAACATCTACAATTTTTATTCCAAAGTTGCTAAGGCTGGCAACACTTCCTGCGGCCTGTAGCTTTTGATGTAGCTGTGAGCTCCTGTATAATAGAACCTTTATAGACTTGCCAAACGGGCTTCTTTCAAAGCCATTAAACATTGTTAAAACGTACAATACCAGCTATTATGCAAGAAATTAAGGTGCGCGTTTCTTTTAATAACAAATGAACGAGAGTTCAGGAGTAAGCTATAAACGGATCAAGCTGTACTGGTTATTTGTAAAAACTGTATAAAACACCTGTCTAAGAAGACATTTTGCTGAAAGATGACATGATTAATTATACTATGTAATCAAATTACTTCTTTCTTCTTTTTCGCATGGGACACCGAGTAGTCAAACAACCCGATGATCCCTGGTGTCAGAGTTTTTCAACCGTTTACTATTAATAGAAGGCCTCTGACATGGTTTCAAACAAATTACTAAAGATGTATTATTACACAGTGTTAGATTTTGTTATAAGAACATATATGTATATTATTTTGTTTGTATAGTGTTTCTAACTGTCTGTAATTTTCTTCCTATATTTAATAGCCTTGTTGTTGATCTGTTTCGGAACTGCCACGCAAATCTTGCAATCGCTTTCTTTTTTGTCAGCTAGAAATAATTAAATGCAACCAACCCAAACCGATTCTTAAGACCACGACCACCTGGGTTTACTATATGTGTTAAAACACCCGCGTATAGTAAAGAGTTCGAATATCGGATTGATGGATTAATATATTCCGCAAGTTGTCATTCATACAATAAACGATCTTCCGGTACGGCTGGCATCATCTGAGTGCAAACTTACGCGAAATTATAAAGTCGCATATTTTTTATACAATGGAGTTATGTATCTGTAAAGCACATTTCATATTGTGTAATCTTATAATATTTAATTTGGTTTTCAATGCAATGTATAGTAGCGCTTTTTGAGTGTCTATAATTAAATTTATAATATTATTACAGTTTGAGTCGTTTTTATCCACAAAACGAAAGTATGTTAGCATATACCTAAAATGGCACAAAATATTAAATTGGATTCGGCCAATGGTCCAGAAACTATAAGTTAAAAATAAACGGCTTTGAAATTTTATAAACATGAACATTTTGTCATATTGGATTGGGCTACGATTTCGCGACTAAATTATACGTGGGTGCTGGTATTATGAGCTGCAGATCAACATATTGCTTCCTTAAAGGGGTAGGTTTATGTATTGCTGGTGTAAAACACAAAGTATACCTATATATAACTCCATACTTACTCAACGATACTCAACAATTAATAATTTTCCAAAAAAAAAGCATATTTCGCGTGCATCCGGCGCTCTACGAGAATTGATTAAATATTATTTATTAACTTCCTGAAACTGTGAAAACGTAGCAACGAGCCGAGTGCTTGTTTAATTGAGTTTACACAAATAATGTAGGGAAATTCAATTCGCCGCTATTCACAAACAAATTGCTTACCTACTTACTGTAGATATTTACTTAGAAGGGTTGGGTTTAAGCCTGCTGCGGAAGATTTTGGGTTGACGGAACTATTTACCAATTAACTTTTAGCTTGACGTGAAACATTTTCCATTCCAAATGGGACTTTTCAGTTTTCGAGCGAATTTATCATTGCAAACCAGATGGCGTTATGTTCAGTTGAAATATTGACATTTGAGTCACAAACACATTTCATCTATTTACTTACTAACATTTCCTTAGAAATAAACTTTATAGATGGGTTTGCTCTTGACTCTAGTCTAATAGGATAGAGACTGAGTCGTAAGATGGAGCGAGCTCACCCAGAAGAAGCCTGTTCACTCTAACTTTGAAGAGATTAAGGGTTGTACCTATGCGTTTGGAAACACAGACGCAGGTAGTGAGTTCCACTCTTTAGCAGTGCGCATTATAAGTGATGACTGGAAGCGCTTAGTCCGAAACTTGTTCAGTTTAGCTCAGTGACATCTAGTGTTGTAAACTATTATCTTAACAAGCTATCTCCAAAAACATCACTCTTAGAGCATGCTTTGTAAACTGGATTTTGAAGGATGATTAGACAGATGCGAAGATGAGTGAGCATTGGTGTAATGTTGTTTTTAGTTTTCGTCAACTTATTTCTATTGTTTTATGGCGATATTGTAGTGATTAACGATTGTTGTGTAATAACCTACAATAAACAATTTAGTTTGTGCTTGAATACAGTTGTTTTTACTCGGAATAACACCTGGAAAACATGAAACGCAGAAAACATCAAGACCGTTAACAATACGGTCCAACATCTCAGAAGCGGGATAGCAGCAATATTTGGTCTGTATTGTTGTAATCCAACGCCCAAAAGCAGCGTGAGTATATCTCGGTTATATATAAGAAGCTCTAATGTAATCGAAAGCAAAAGTACCAAAGAGTGGCATGAAGTGGCATCTAAAAATCATCGCAGCCGTAAAAATAAAAACCTTTACCTTGCCAGATATATTACGAAAAAAAAAGAAAAAAAAATTGGTTGTTTATGGTCACAGATTTTTGTAGTTTCTTTAAAAGATAGCCTTACCAAAGTTTCAAAAAAAAAAAAAAAGTTTGTGGTCATAGGTCACGCGTTTGTTTTGACGTTTGTTTGTTGGTTGTTGTGGTTGTGAGACGATTTGGAAACTAAAGTGTGCCGATTGCTGTTCGTATATTAAATTCAGAGTTTAAATGGTGCAATTGTATTGTGCTTGCTGATAATTGTCACTATTTGGTACCCTTATAGAGAAAACAAGTAAGAAAACTTTTCTTCTTACTAGCAAAGAAAAGAGAGAAATAGTACAATGGTGGCAGTCATGTTTGGTAGTAAAACACCGCCATTTATTAGTTGTTTGTTTTTTTCTTTCTAATGAGCTAAATGTTAAAAGACTAAGCAAGTTATTATTTAATAATAAATTACCGGCTTTATCTACTATGACAGTGATTCACTTTTCTTATATTGTGTTTATTTCTTTTGAGGACTGCCAAATTGGTTGCAATGGACCGGAATCACCAAAGCCCCGGTACACCTAAGGGCCCATTACCAAGGGGAGTGTACCGGCAATGTGATCAGGTCAAGACTAAGCAGAAAGAGAAGCCCCAAAGACTGCATCAATCCTGCCATCATGTTCGAGTATCTGAAGAGGATAAGATTCGTAGCCGCAGCCGGTCAAGAGGTCGGAGTGCTACCCGCTCACCATTTGTGACCCGCACAATATATCGCCGGTCGCGTTCTAGGCGTTCTAGAGGAAGACGTTCTCGCTCCACCTCGAGACGTCCAGTTAAGTCGAGGGAATATTCAAGATGTCGCAAGTACGAAGGTCAAAGAAGCTCATCAGCTAGGAGATCTAGATCACGGTTTACTGATCGTGACAGGGACAGACGTCGCCGATCATCGTCGAAGCATTCAAGGCGATCTCCAAGGTCTTTTGATAGAAACCTAGAAAATAATAAGTGCTATAAAAAGTATAATTCTGTCAGGTCGAACTCAGGATCAACATCTCGCTCTCCATGTGCATATCGTCCTCATAAAAATTTAAATAATGATCAAAACTTATTTTTTGAGAATCTGATAAATGCTATGAATAATTACAAGCCTAAAAACGATAATTTAAATTTAGCAGGGTCGAACGTTGTTCCTGAGTTTGATCCCCTTAACAAAGAGCAAACTATTGATTCTTGGATACATAAAGTAGATGAATGCGCTGCTATATATAATTGGAATGACCAGCAGATTGTGCATTATGCAATGTCAAAATTATGTGGCATGGCAAGAACCTGGTACCAAGGCTTGCCGTCACTTCGTTTCTCATGGACTGAATGGAAAGCCAAACTGCTTGAAGCCTTCCCGTCACGGGAAAACTATGCAGATTTGCTTTCAGAAATGCTTAGCAAAAGGGCTCGTTTTGGGGAATCTCTAGATTTATATTTTTATAATAAGATGAATCTTCTAAATCGGTGTGAAATCACAGGCAGACGTGCAATGGACTGCCTGCTGGCAGGTATCGAAGATCGCAATGTTAGGGTCGGAGGACAGAGTGCTCAATTTTCAAACCCTGAACAAGTACACACATTTTTTAAATCTGTCAAAATTAATCTGGATAGTAAAAATGTAATAGATTCTCGTAAAGATAAAGATAGACGTTCCACCCAAAATAATAGTAACTTAACTAATAATTCGAAAAATAATACTGCAGCTCCGCAGCAAAAATCTGCAACAGTTTGTTATAATTGCAATGAAAGCGGGCATGTGTTTTTCCGATGTCCAAAGCCAAAAGTTCAGTGTTCGTCATGTTATCTAAGAGGACATCTAGCAGCTAACTGTCCAAAATCAAAGCAAAACAGTGATGACACAAAAAGTAAAAGTGTGATGCAAGTGATGGGAGGAAAGGGTACAAGTGTTAAATTTAAATTACCCATTAAAGTTAACAACATGTTCGTAAATGGTACAGTAGATTTAGGTAGTGAAGGTACCTTGGTACGAAAAACAGAGGCACAACGGTTACAGTTAAAGTGGCAACCAGTTCAGGAACCTTTGTTAACTGGCTTAGGTAAAATACCATACCGACCACTTGGTGTAGTTTATGCAACTATTTCTGTACAAGGTATAGTTGAACAAAACGTGGAAGTACTGGTAGTAGATGACAGCCTTATAGACTATCCCTTTTTGCTTGGTCACACATATACAGAACGACCTAACATTCACGTTTTAAAGACAGACACTGATGTTATCTTTCAACGAGCAGCTCGACAAAAAGATGTAGGTAAATGTTTACTCTACTGCACTACTGAAGTGTCGATAAATTGCGGTGAACTCAAAGTAGTACCTACAACAAGTTCTAATAACTATTCAGGAAAGGTTTATGTTAATGGTACTATTAGGGGTTCTCATGACAACGAATATTATCTTTTGCCAGGAGAGTATAACCTTAGTCAGGGAATAGGAAGTGTCTTAATACAAAATATTGGACAGAATAAAATAACAATCAAGATGGGAGACTTAATTACGCGTAGCTATGTAATAAAGAGTTTGTTACATATCAATGCTGTAAAAGTAAATACCGACATACCCGTAGATGAGGAAGAATTAAAATGTGGCGAAGAGCTTACTACAGGACAGAGACAAAATTTGGACAATTTACTTGAAAAATATGATTCTTGTTTCTCATCAAGTCTAAAAGATTTAGGATTTACAACTGAGACAGAAATGGTGATACACCTTCATGATTCTGAACCAGTTGTTTATAGACCGTACAGACTCTCATTTGCAGAAAGGCAACGTGTGCGTGAGATGGTTCAAGAAATGCTTGACAGCAACATTATTAGAGAATCCAGTTCTTGCTACGCCAGTCCGATCGTGCTAGTAAATAAAAAGTCGGGAGAAAAGAGGCTGTGCGTGGATTACCGAGCTTTAAATCGAAAAACCAAACGTGAACATTATCCTCTTCCTAGGATAGAGGATCAGTTGGATATGTTGAGTGGCAATTCCTTGTTTGTGACTCTTGATTTAGCCTCTGGCTACTATCAAATCCCTATTGCTGAGCAGTCCCGTGAGCTCACTTCTTTCGTAACGCCAGACGGGCAATACGAATACAATAGGATGCCATTTGGGTTAGTAAATGCACCCTCAGTATTTCAGCGAACAATGAACAAGATTCTACAGAATTCAGCAGTTCGCGCGTATACGCTCGTTTATATGGATGACATACTCATCCCAGCCAAGACATTCGACGAAGGTATAGTAAGACTGGAAGAAGTTCTAAAAGTACTAAAGAACAGTGGCTTGACGCTAAAGAAAACTAAATGCAACTTCTTCTTTAGAAAAATCGAGTACTTAGGTTATGAAATCAGCGTTGGGGGCGTGCGACCGGGGACTTTAAAAACAAATGCGATTGCTAAGTTTCCTACCCCGACGAATGTACATGAAGTTAGGAGATTTTTAGGCTTGGCCAGTTTTTTCAGAAGATTTCTGAAAGGATTTGCGTTAATAGCACGTCCATTAACAAGTTTGCTAAAAAAAGATACATCATGGAAATGGGGCCAAGAACAAGCAGACGCATTTGAAGCATTGAAACAGGGGTTAATGGAGAGGCCGGTTTTAGCAATGTACGACCCAAAGGCAGATACGCAACTTCACACAGACGCAAGCAAGCATGGAATAGCAGGGATATTGTTGCAAAAAGATCAGTCTGGCTCGTTGCGTGCTGTTGCATATTATAGCAGACAGACCACTTCGGATGAACAAAAAATGCACTCCTTTGAACTTGAAACGCTTGCAATAATAGCATCATTGAATAAGTTCCGCATTTATTTACTAGGGATAAAATTTAAGATTTTCACCGACTGTAACGCTCTGCGCACTACTCTCATTAAGCGTGATCTTGTGCCAAGGATTGGACGATGGTGGATCCAGTTTCTGGAATTCGACTGCGAGATTGAATATAGGTCTGGCGAAAAGATGGCTCACGTTGACGCTTTGAGTCGGGGCCCAATTGAGGAAAAAGATAACAACAAACACATCCTGGATGTCTTGAGCGTCAACGTCGGATCTGAAAACTGGACCAATGAGGATAATGACAATGACAAACGGATGTACGAAGTCCTGAATGTCAATGTCGACTCGGAAGACTGGATCACCACTGTTCAACAATCTGATGCCGAGATCAAACGAATTGCAGAAATTCTAAGCGATTCCGAAACTAAAAACGTTGTTGATATATATAACAACTACAAACTTGTTAACGGCAGGGTATATAGGATAATTGCAAACGACACTATTCGCTGGGTTGTGCCTAAGGGAGCCAGATGGCAAATACTTAAAAGCAACCACGATGACGTAGGCCATTTTGGCTTCGATAAAACTTTGTCACGTATACAAGCCCACTATTGGTTCGCAAAAATGCGAAGATTTACAAAAAAATACGTTTCATCTTGTCTCGAGTGTGCACATCACAAGTTGCCAAGTGGTGCAAAGGCGGGTGAACTACACCCAATTTCGAAGGTGGACATACCGTTCCATACTATTCACGCGGATCACTTGGGACCCTTTATAAGGACCAAACGTGGGAACACGTTCATATTAGTGATCGTTGACGCATTCACTAAATATGTTAATATTAAAGCAGTACGTAATACGAAATCGTCTACGAGTATTAGAGTCTTCCGCGAACACTTCAGCTACTTCGGTACACCTTCACGTTTGATTACTGATCAAGGGTCCAGTTTCACGAGTAATTAGTTTAAGACGTTTATCAAATCAGTTGGTATCAAGCATGTGAAGAATGCAGTCGCGACACCTAGGGCAAACGGCCAGGTTGAACGATATAATCGTACTATTCTGGCCGCTCTAGGGGCCATGAACCATGACAAACCTAACGGTGTTTGGGATGAGAGCATTTGCCCGATATCCAACTGGGCATAAATACTACAGTTCACAAAACTACGCAGAAGACACCTACCGAGCTACTTTTTGGACGTAACGTTATTAACCCTTCTGAGGGTTTACTGAATGACGTGATAGCTGATGTTACGTCTGACGTTGAAGTATCTTTAGATGACGTAAGGGCTAATGCCAAAGAGCTGATCCAAGAGCAGCAAGCGAAAGACAAGGAGAGATATGATAAGCGTAGGAAAATAGGTGTTAAATTTAATGAGGGGGATCTTGTACGAGTTATCAGGGCAAGGACTGGAATTGAAGGACAATCTAAGAAACTGGAACCCAAATGTAAAGGTCCATACAGAATCAAGAAGGTGTTACCGAATGATAGGTATGTTATAGAGGATACACCTCTTACAAAACGCGGCAAATCCTTTGAAGCTGTCGTGGCCATCGATAAAATATTTCCTTGGCTATCATTCAGTAATCAATCCGAAGAAGATGATTCTTCGGAGCTAGAGGATGATAATGAGTAGATAGATAAAATTATATTTTTCTTTTTTTATCTAGATAAAGCTTGTCTGAAAAGAATCACTAATGTCATGTCATGAGAGTGAATCTGACCACATCGTGGTTTAATTATTAGTGTCATGAAACTGACCAACGTCATGGGGCAAGTCAATGATTGTGACATAATCAGTTTTAGTTAATTTTGTCATAAGGCTGACCAAAGTCATGGGTCATGTCAATGATTGTGACATAATCAGTTTTAGTTAATTTTGTCATGAGGCTGACCAAAGTCATGGGTCAATGATCGTGTCACAGATCAACATTGCTTTGTTATGTAAGATTGACCAATGTCATGAAAGTCAATCTTCCTTTTTTTATGTCATGATTGTCATGAATATAGGTATAGTAGCTTACTACCTCATAAGTATAGTTGATATATTTAAAGCCATGTTAAATTGTTATTATAAGGTTGACTAATGTCATGAAAGTCAATTTTGTTCCTAGTCATGAGTATTAGTACATACAAGATATAGAACGTACATTTTAAACTATGTCATGCCGTGCCATAGCATCGTTAATAGCTGTAGCTGTATTTTGTTATATGTTAGTTTTATAGTTTTATCACGAGTTTTTTTTAACCTTTCATCTATCTTACTGAAAATCCATCGATGGCATCATATTAAATACAAACTACTCGAGTGAATTAAATAATTGTATGTTACTATTTTTCTAAACAAGTACAAGTAATAGTACGGGTCCTATTTGGTAAGTACGATACCATCTGGCAGAAAGCATGAAATTTGGTATGTATGTAGCTTACAGATGTGTGCTTCAGGAAAAGAAGGGAACCAGATCGAGGCCCCCCTGGTTCCCCCCATTCTCCCCCCTTTTATGCCCCAATTTTCAGTTTTTCGAATTTTTATTTAAAACGACTAAAGATAGAATAAAACCGTCAAGGCAAAAAATATTCCTTATTAAATTGTCTATATACCAGTCTTTGGAAGTATGTTGATACGATTTATAGTTGTCAAGATATGCTTACATTTATTTTATTATTGCAAGAAATAATGACCATAATATTAAGATGACACCATAAGCGAGCTCCCACGGAGTTGATGGGATGGGGTGGGAGGGTTCAGGTGGAAGGAGGGAATAGGAGGGGGGGAGGCGGGCGTTGTGTGTTATGTATGTATTATATGAATATATTATATATATGTTATAATTAAATGTTATTATATTTTGCGAATGCATTGGTATAACGAACGTATTAGTGCTAGGTTTTGAGTGACTAAGTAAAACATAAGTCTAGGATATTAATTTATTACCCTACCAGATCCTTTCGTCCCTATTGCTGAGAGCTTGCCGCCTGGCTATAATTTGCCATGGTCGGTTTGGAAATCTTTAAATAGACCTCGGACTCAGACCGGCCGGAGCAAGGAAAACATGACCAAGTGGGGCTTCTTGAAGGGTTCCGATGTAAACTGTTTGTGTGATGAAGTTTAAACAATGAACCACTTAACATCGTGTCCTGCGTGCCCTAGCACCTGCACGCAGGACGATCTATGACAGCGTCTCTCTGCGCTGTCATCGTAGCCAAGTTTTGGGCCGCGACGGTGTAGTGTCTGCCATCGACACGCTAAGAAGAAGATTAAATTATAACATATTTATTCAATTAAAATCACAATTATCTCCTACGCACTTGCAAAGGCCAGTACAAGGAAGCCCTGACTTCCTGCATTGGCACCGACCCCTACTGCAGGTGGTCAATTCCTTAAGAGAGGCTGCTGTTTCTTTCATTGTGCTCCATAATGGAGACCAGAGACCATTTTCTTTTATCCAACCCTAATCTTCGAAACTGGGATATTCTGGATTAGGTATGAAACTCTGACCCCAGGTGAAGCCGGCTAGAAAAGACGCCCTTTGTGTGTGCTCTAAAAGAGCACTTGACGTGGGTGGTAACCTATCCATGGCCCGTCCCTTAACAAAGATAACATATTTCGACAAAAGATCTAAATGACGGGTTTTAATTGCATTTACAGGCTGTGATAATTCTTTGAAGGTTTTTGTGGCTTCAGGGAATGATTTCCACGCATTACAAAATGACTTCTTTCCTTTTCCACTAAAGCCTGTAAACGCATGAAAAAATATAATCCCACTGCATACTTCTGGCCCGAGTGAATTAGCCAGGTCATGGATAGCGATGTTACGTGTAGCTTTTCCGACCCCAAAACAGATCCAAAATTCTTCTAAACAGCAATGATGACTACATCTGTATCTACAGTTCTTACCAAAACCTTGGTATGACCGTGCTGCACAGCATGCTAAATATGGAGAAGAATTCGGGAATCAGCTTCTTCTTGCTTCGAGTACAGGGAAGCTACGTCTGTGCCATCATTACGTAGAATTTTGTCGCCTTTTGTTTATAAAATCGTCCTTTTGTCATATTGATAGGAAATTAAAATGTTCTATTTTATTGTCAGAACAGCAAAGAAATTCTTGCCAGTTTTTTGGTAGCTTCCCTTCTGCTGTAAACCTTTGTCGAAGTCCTTCTCCTCTCTTTTCTCTAGTAGTATTCTTCAAGCTGTCCTCTTTGTAGGTACACATCAAAAATTACATCAATTCTGTTCCCTTTTTGGTTCTTTACATAATTTATAAAACTACTGCGGTAGTCTTCGAACGTTATATTGGTATCTCCAGAAGTGACGTGAATATTTCCATTTTAATATCATACCTAACTTACATACACATACACATATTACGCCTGTAATCCCTTGCGGGGTAGGCAGAGCATAAACGGCCGCAAAAAACGAACATTTGCGCCAAGTCTGACAAATATTTGAGGGTTCATTGGACAAATTGTGTATCGCTTTAGTGACAGGTTGTCAGCCCATCGCCTAAAACTGCAATAGACACCCTCGAGTCCCTAAGTCGCCTCATACGACTCCCACGGGAAAGAAATGGGGTACCTACTAACCTAACTTACCTACTTAATAAAATAAAATTATATCCACGTGCCGTGTCCCAGTGGTCCGGTGGCGCCCCTACGTGTATGCTTAGATCTTCAAAACTACGCAACGGATTTCTATGCGGTTTTTGCTGATAGCTGATGAGATTCAAGAGGAAGGTTTGTATAAAATACATGCCAAAACAAAGTCTTATTCCCGCAGGAAAACGGTTAGCAGCGGGTGAAATCGCTAGATGAGCCGCTAATTCCTCACAAAATTGGAGTAAATGTAATCATAACTTGAAAACTATAAGTCCTATCAACATACATCCAAATACTGTTATATAGATAATTTTATAAGGAATATTTGTTTCCTTGGCGGTTTTCTTCTATCTTTACCCGTTTTCAATAAAAATAAAAATAACTGAAAATTTGGACATAAAAGGGGGGGTAAGGGGGGGAAACAGGGGGGCCTCGACGTGGTTCCCTTCGTTTATTGAAACATATATATAAAAGCAACATACATGCCAAGTTTCATGCTTTCTGCCAGATGGTATCATACCTCCATACAAAGTCACAAATTGGGACCCGGACTATAAGGGACTTAAGCGGTGTTAACTAGTTAAAAACTGATATTATGGTATTGTTTCATTTTGTTATGGTTAGAAACATGTCAATTATCTTTAATTTTTGTTGTATAATGTTGTTCAACGAAGGGACTCGTTGCTTGGAGGATGGCCGAGTTCTTGTAAACTATTATCTTAACAAGCTATCTCCAAAAACATCACTCTTAGAGCATGCTTTGTAAACTGGATTTTGAAGGATGATTAGACAGATGCGAAGATGAGTGAGCATTGGTGTAATGTTGTTTTTAGTTTTCGTCAACTTATTTCTATTGTTTTATGGCGATATTGTAGTGATTAACGATTGTTGTGTAATAACCTACAATAAACAATTTAGTTTGTGCTTGAATACAGTTGTTTTTACTCGGAATAACACCTGGAAAACATGAAACGCAGAAAACATCAAGACCGTTAACAATACGGTCCAACACTAGGTACACTTGAAGATTGGCTAGAAAATTTCCCGTTGTCTGGCAAGGCATTATGACAGATAAATCAGAAAGTCTTTGCTGTCAAACTCATACAAATCGATATTCCATTGTGTTACTTTGAAGACCAAAGATAGTCAACTAATTGATGCCTCAATTTATCCATTTAGGGATCAATTTTACGAAATTATTTATAAAGGCTAGGTGACGTTCATCCTTTAAACGCTTGTGCTGCTGAATAAATAGATACATTTGATGATTCCTCGTGAATATAATGCGTAGCCAACATGGGTTTTTCCCTGACAGGCTAATTATAAACTAAGGCTACGCAAGGCGCCGTTTGAACGCACCCTTACTCAAATCACAAATTATTCTATGCTCGAATCGAAGCTAAATATTTCCCTTGTCAAATATTAACAGCCGATTTGCAGTTAGTTGGCTATAAATCACTGTTCATGCGTGGTTTAAGCATAGTTTATTAATCAAGTACGACTAGTAAATGCAATGCTTCTATTTGAACTAACACGATTGGAGGCGAACCAATGGAAATCCTATTTCGGATGCGCCAGACTGATATTTCGTACTGGAAATGATAGACCGTGGAGCAAGCGGGTTCCCGAATGGAGGCCACGCCTCGGCAAGCGTTGCGTTGGACGTCTGGCTGACAGTCCGATCACTTAACTGGATGGCGAAAACCTAGGTAGGGGAAGAAGCTAATGGTTAAAAAAACAGGTATTAAAAGCAGCTAACAAGCACCCTTGACTTTAAGCTTGTTTTGATACCACAGCTCGTAAACTGAACAAAGATTTTCGCGCTTTACAAATCATACACACACATATCACGCCTATAATCCCCCGCGGGGCAGGCAGAGCGCAAACGGCCGCAAAAAAACGGACACCTACGCCACGTCCCACTTTGCAAATCAAATAAAGGTTTGTGGAAAATCAAGGAACAACTACATAGGTAAATAGTCACCCGACTGTAGAGTGAGAATTGGATTTATATTTCATAAGAATAAGTAGCGCAGCAGTAATAAAAGAAAATATTATTTTGTTAAAAGAACAATGTTAACACAATTACGTTCCAAAGACATTTTTATTATACTTTACAAATGCAAGTTGCGTTAAAAATATCATTTTTCTGACTGTCGTCCACGCAATGATCATCATCATGAGACTTGGAGTTACCCGCGATGGGATCGACACACACTGGTTTTTCATACAATTACTAACATCAAACAATATAAAATGGTCCTAGAGCTGCTGCTAAATACAAACAAAATTATTTTTCTCAAACATGCTAGGAAATGTGTTCATTTCTTTCAAAAAAAGAAACCGCGAAGTTTCACATTGTTTGTCACGTCTCAGATCACGCCAGCAAAGTTGTATGGAAATCCTTTGCTGGTGTCCATTAAGATAAATTCGTTATACGCTAAACCCACATAATTTGATTTCAAAATTATCTCGATGACTCTCATAGAAACGGAACGTAATTTTGTATGAAACAGGTAACTAAAGACGAGGCTGTATGATGTGAAGACCCTTGCCTGTCCAGAATTAAAAAAGAAAAGAATGAACTAAACATTTAGTATGGCTGAATATTACGTAATACTGTGCCTTACAGGCGAATTTATTTAAAAAAATTACAATTGGTGGGAAAATTGAAAATTTTTATTTGTTTCGTTGTGTTGTGTTGTGGTCGCTAGCTAACTTTTATAAGAAGTACAATCTTTCATTTCCTAGCCTTTTTTTGAGAAAAGCACTATGTAAGCCTCGGGGAAAATTACTTTGCTTGACTTGTATAATTGAAGTCCGAGCCGCACTCGTCCAGCAAAGTCTTATTTTCCATACCTCGACAACAATGTACTATTATAGCACGTCAAACCTATACATTATTGTATAAAGAGAGTCACAAAAAGGGTATAAGAAGCCGGAAGGAGGTTGAGATACTTATGAAACTGAGCAACTTTCCTCATGGAACATAGGACGAAACAAAAGAGACTTCCCATACAAAATTACCAATCAGCTAGTTAATTTACCATGGGAGGTCCAATTTTTAAAATATTTCGATCTGAGTTCCTTGGGGAAAGGTGTTCAGTTTTATCAGTACCTTAAGCTCCTTTCGGCTTGTTATACATTTTTTTTACTCCTTATATAACTTGCAAGTCGCCACCTACACACCTTAGTCAAAAAGGTTACCACGGTTCAATGGGTAGTTTATCGACCCAAACGAACAATAACATAATTTATAATAATCGAACTGAGCAAAACTAACATACGTACTTAACTCTGTATTATAAGTTAATCAAGCTTTTAAACAATTGTTTGGGTAAACAAGCCTCTACGCTACTCGTTGTTTGTACAAACAATTTGTTGATATTTCGCAAACAAACTTGGCAAAGTACGCGTTGATGCCTGTCTGTCATTAACCGGTCGAATAGGACAAAGGGTCAGCCATATAAGGCTAGTCGGGACGTTCGTCGACTCGGTGACCCGCATGTCAGAACGAAATATTCGGACACTTAGTCAACGGACAACCAGATAAACGCAGGTGTCAGACTTTTTAAACCGCGTACTACTAGTAGTCCTCTGACATTTTAAGTTTTAAAAGATGGACTACATTACATAGCAACCGGGACCAACGGCTTATCGTCCCCTGCGATGCACGGAACCATTTTTCTTTTCAGACAACCGATGGTACAGGCTGCAATGTACTTACCAAACTGGGAACAAATTCACTAAGTGATTAATATCAACTTTCCCTCCCTTAAAATCGAACCTGGGACCTCCGGATCAGTCACCAACGGCGATACCGCTAGAGAAAGTAGTAAAAATGTTTATGTCTATCTCGTAGGATAGTTCGAGGAATTAAAAATTTATGGAAAATAAGAATCATTTAATTTTTTGTATGAACTAAGTGTTTGCGCGGAAAATCATTGTTATAAAAATTTCAATTCTGTGACTACGCAGATTGGTGGTGTTCCCCTACCTAGGTAGCATTCCAGCATAAGCCGGATTATATCTAAATCGAATTCGTATTGGGTTTCTTGTGTAGCAAAAAACTATATTAAGACACATACATAGATACATACTCATATCCCGCGTATAACACTTGCGGTATAGGCAAAGCATTAACGGATGTAAAATACGGTTGCTATCGCCAATTGTTTGAGGGCCGTTTCAGAAAAAGCGTGTATCAGTATAGTGACTGGTTGCCAGCCTGTCGCCTCTTATGACACCCGCGGGAAAGAACATGGCAAAAGACATATCTACCTAAACAATATTACAATAGGTTATCTACTAAGAAAATTGAGAACCATAGATCTTATAAACGAAGGCGTAATTGCACATTTTTATGATACGAGTATTAGAGGATATTGAACTGAACAACTGAATAGGATCATTAGACTGAGTTTTGAAGTAACCTTTAGTTGCGTAGGATTTCTAGGTTAACGTACGGTGAATCATATTTATGTAAATTATTTAATAGTAGGTACGCTACCTACGTTCTTATTTAAGGGGATTCTGGGTGCAAGGACAGCCCTCCGAAGGCTCCGAATATTGATTGGGTGCATTCGGACCATCAAACTGAATAACTTCCCATAAGCATAAGTATTTCAGGAAACGTTAAAAAAATTTACTGCCCATAGTAAATGCAGTCAGCGGATCGTGATTTTGAATGGAAGGCCAAATATTTTTTGTCGTTTCCAGATGTGCATGCACCCTATTAGTATTCGGAGGGCTGACCCTTACACCCCGTGGTGCATAACTAGCACCCTCATCACTTAAAAAATCACTACTCTGTAAATTAAAGGATGATTCCCTTGGCACCAGGTAGCTAGATATGAAACCAATTGAGAGTGAAAAGGACAGAAGAAAAATTGTATGAATTCGACATCTGTCACAGGGGTCTAGCTATATTTTATGAGCAATTAAAGTGGCCACTTTTAGCACTTCTGCTATCTGTTTCTACCTTGAACACTTCCTTACTAATACACCATTCGGTAAATATAATTTTTGAAGACTTACGAAATTTTCAAGTGCGGGCAGGATTTGAACCAGCGAATTTCACCATTACTGGTACATGAGTACTTGTACTTTAATCTAACAGAAGGTGATTTTCAATAAATTACATTTAAATCGAGTTACTATTTTTTATGTGATGGGGGAGCACCTAGCCTAAGTAATCCCCTTAAAACAATTTTTCCGGGAACATAGGTCTAAATATTATTGAAAAATATGGTTTTCTCATGCATTCGTTATGACCGAGGCATTATAAATAAGAGCTGCAAGATATTAGTTCTTACATCGTATCCTAATGTTTCTTGGGAAAAGTTGTTCAGTTTCACAGGCTGACGCACCCCGTGAAAGGAACGAGTTCAATGGTCTCTGCAACTCATTACAGATTCGGGCACACCTACGCTAAAATGAGCCGAGATTCGAAAAAGAAAGACATTGCTCTTTGACAAAAACAGATGACTGTCGAGAGCTTTGTGTAGGAGGCTATTCACACTGGCGGCAGGAATTACGCGGAGACGAAGAAAAACGGCGGCAATGCAATTCTTAACCTATTACAGTGTACACCTCCTTGGTTTTGTAGGGCTATATATTAGTGTTAAGAATTTTGTATTTTCATTAAAAATAAATGTATACATTCATTCATTCATTCCTTACCTGCCTACGTTGTGAAAAAAAAACTGGAAATGGTAGGTTCCTTTTCAAGTAGGTAGGTATGTACAACAACAACATGAAAAAAATTATAAATGTCGAGAAGAATTGTGAAGAGTTTGTTATATTCTAGTACACAGGTAAATGAGAAACAATAGAAAAAAGTCTAAAACAACGAAACGACTTTATATAGGGTGAAATTGTAATAGTGACCGTAACGAAAACTCAAGACGGCCTGGTGATAAGGAAAAACTTTCCCTTCGAAACATAGGTCGAAATACGAAAAAAATATTGGAGCTCCTATACGAAGTTGCTGATTTGAGTTACTATGGAAACAAAATCAAAATATTCTTGACATATTTCAACCTATGTTCTTTGGAGAAAGTTGTTTCTTTCACCAGCATGTCTTGAGATTAAGGTGTAACTTCACACTAGATAGCGCTTAACACGAAAAAATTGCTAATGCGAAAAAGTCCCTGATATTAATTTGCCCACAAACGCAGCGGGTCACACTGCCTGTGTAAAAAGGCTTTTCAACCAAGTTACCGTTTCGTTGATGAGTAACACAATAAGACACGTGTGGTTCACACACCTCACCCACATCCCACATGCAGTTTTTGTCAAAAGCTCTGTGGCTGGAGTAACTGTTATTTCACAATCCAATATAATGTAATGAGTTACTTTGTGTAATTATTACTCATGGAATGAGTGAGATTTAATTTTAACAGCAGGTAGTATTATGGACACGGGCAATCATTTCTAATTAACAGCCTTCTGTTCTAGAGGCCGAACGATGTTTTTTTTTTTTTTTTTTTATTATTGTTCAATAAAAGAAAAATACATGTTTTAGGTAATTAAACACTTATCTAAAACCTAAGAAAGGTTTATGCGAGAAGTGAGTGTGTTCGTGCTCGCTACATAATTATAATTTTAAATAATATTTCTTTAAATTATTTTTACAGACCTCAAATTTTGTGAGTATACTAGACAAAATATCCTTCGGAAGCCCATTTAGTATATCTGGTAGTATGGTTTCAGGTTCCTCTTTAAGGATTTTTATTCTCCATGAGAGGTATAAGCAAAAGGGAGAAAAATCATAATTTTCAGTGCCACAATAAGAACGCTTCTGTTTAGTACCTAACATATAAAAGTTATTTTTACTAAGTAAAACGGCTAAGAGTGTGACGGACACGGCCAAATATAGAGAATCTTACTTTAATGTCTTAGAAATCGTTTTACCTAGATAGGTTTGGTACATTTTAAAAAGCCTTTTGTTCACAATATGTTAAAAAAATTAACCTATTGCGATTTTCGTTATAATTTTACGGAAGTACTTACGATTTTCGTTATAATTTTTATAGTAACTACAGATAGAAAGGTATATTCCACATTTGTCTCGAAATTTATAGCATTTCAACTTTAGGAGTCACAACAAATTTAGGCTTAAGGAACATTCAAATGCTTATTTTACAACGAAATCTTCCCTTAGAGAAGATCTATTTAACGAAATTCTACTCAATTTTCACTTGTCAAGGAGCAAGCAAGGAGTATTTCTAAATGTGTGTCAAAACGATCTATCTTCATGCCGAATTTTATGTTAGTAGGTGCCAAACTAACGAAGTGATAGGCGAGCATACTGACAGACAGACAGACGGACAAAGTTGACGAAATGATAAGGGTTTGCAGTAGACTACGAAACCCCAAAAACTATCGCGAGTAAAATATTAGAATAGAAAGAGATAATAATTTAAATTCGTACGGATGAGAAAAGTAATTTGCAATCTGGCCGCAATGAGTTCAACATTACATCACTCTTAGCAAACATCACGTTACAAAACAGCCAACATGCCCGGTAGCTCATGCCAGATTCATCTTGCACGTTTCTTAATAAAATTACTGCTTTACTTACCGCCGATGTTGCGCAGTGGTAGTGCGACGCAAAGGTTCCGGGTTCGATTCTAGGTGGGACTCTCACAAAGTTAATATTTATCACTTTGTGAATTTGTCCCCGGTCTGGTAAGGACATTGCAGGGTGAACCACCTGATTGTCCGAAAAGAAATGGTTCCGTGCTTCGGAGGGCACGATAAGCCGTCGGTCCCGGGTGCTGTCTATGATTACTTAGACGGCGGTCGTTACACAACCATGTCAGAGGCCTACTACTACCTAGTAGTAGGCGGTTGAAAAACTCTGACACCTGGATTCATCGTGTCATTGGACAACTCGGTGTCCGAAACGAAAAAATAACAAATAACTTGTAACCGTAATGGTCACAACATAGGTACCTAGTACCTACTTAGCCCAGTATGGCTAGCTTTTAGATTTTTTAAAATATTTAAGTCGTTAATTTTAGTTTACAGATTCTGGGACATTGGCCAACCCAAATTATTATATTGGGGTATTTTTTTCATACTGTCGTTTGCAGTGGATAAAAACGATCCAAACTGGGTTTATACATTGTGTAGTTTACTGGTATAATTTGATAATATTATTTAATTTTAGACACTTAAAAAATACATAATAATAGAGCTACTAAACATTGAATCGAAAATTTACGCAATCATAAAATTTTACACAAAGTAATATCTGCTTTATATTGTACAAAAAAATTGTGACTTTAGAATAGTTTGAGAAAGATCTCTTTATACAGATAAGCTCACCTTTGTGTACTACTTTTGAAACAAAATCTATTATATTGTTAATGCACAATATAGAATATAGTTGTAAGTAATGCCCTGAAATAATGCCAGACGTATCGAACAACCTCAACCTCAACGTATGAATATGATTTCGAATAATTAGATGCGTCAAAGACTTTCCGCACAAGTTTCTATATCAAGTACAATATTGGTATATATGTATGTATTTCTAATCTCTTTTTTGTACATTCCTAAAAGTATTAAAACAACCCCATATTAAATCAAAACCAAGAAATGGCACAAAGGCGGACTTATCCCATTAAAGGATCTCTTCCAGTCAACCCTTAAGAAACTCTGAGGATACGATTTGAACAGGTAAACTTAAATGAAAAGGTAAACGAACAGCTATTTGTATACATACTTGAGACCAAACAATACATTATTACCTGCTTAATAATATACTACATATTTATGTAGAATAAAGAGGTACTTACTTACATACCTAATATACCCTACAAATATAGCTAAGCTATACAAAGTTGAGTTCAGAATTCTAACCCTTAGGTGATTTTTACACATACGGCACTATTTTAGGTACTACTTACCCATTTTGGAGGTACTGTGATGCATCAGTACTTGGCGATTGACCATACAATAAATATAATGCACTAAATAATTTGTTCTAAGTATATTTTTTCTATCTGTGAAAATCTAGATAAGTAGAAAACGAAAAGAAAGAACGCCTCATGCGTATCCTTTCTTTTTCAAACTTATTGTGGTTTCAACGGTTCTTAAAGTCGAGTCATGACATGTATGGTGAGCGGGAAAGGCAAAATTGCGAACAAAAGTAATTATTTCTTCAAATTGCGGTTCCCTTGCCTCGTAACCCTTCTGCCTTGTGACAGAATAATTGTTTAGGAAACGACTTTCAATTACTCTGTGCATACCGCGCACGAAAAACTTGCGAATTTGAGTCACCCCACACGAAGTTTGGAGTCGAATACTTGCTCGGAAAGTCGACGTGAATTTACTTGTGAGTAGGGTAACCATAATTATTGCCTTTGTCAATATAATCATCATCATTAGCCACATCAATCCACTGCTGGACATTGGTCTATTCACCACGCCTACTTTTTGCGCTTGGCGGTTATTTTTTAAAATTATACGATATGAATTTTTACTATTTTATGCACTGACCAAAAAAATTGTTCTAATAAATTTAACTAGAGTCTTTATTTACGTCGACAGTTTCAGTTTTAATGAACCGATTGATTTGTCGTAGCGAGAGGTAGAGCGATGGTACGGTATTCCTTGATCCCGAATTTAAAACCCTTGCAGCAGTTTATAGGAAAATACCCGTATGATATTGTGGTAACCGTGTGGTAACCCTACTAGGGTGTGACAGTTTGTGGGTCTATTTTGACTTCAAACGACAACGTTAGGGTTTTACGACCTCACTCATTTCAGTTACAGCGTACAGTGTAGTGTAGTGACCGGAAAGTGAGTCACATTTGCTATTCAAGTTTTATATATGCGTCACTTCAATAAGCAAATTTTCACCTCAGTGTGCTTCAGTATACTTATATTATAGTAGAAGACATGTCAACAAAGAAAAATAGATTTTATGTCAAAGCATTTTGATAGCTGCCAAATGGCTATAATAATAAAGAGACGCGAATGTTTTATTTTCATTCTTTTGAAACTTACGTTTCATATCAACTTAATTCACAAATTTTCCCAAAATCTATTAAGTAGCACTGGGAAGTAAGTTTAATTTAAAGTTTAATTCTGACTAAATTACGCCGCTGATATAAGTCTTCGTCAATATACCAAAGTAGAGATCGTTCAGAGTCCTGGACGTACTATTAAAATAAAATAAGCCTAGTAATAGTACTAG
This sequence comes from Tuta absoluta, assembly GCA_027580185.1. Classification (NCBI taxonomy): domain Eukaryota; kingdom Metazoa; phylum Arthropoda; class Insecta; order Lepidoptera; family Gelechiidae; genus Tuta; species Tuta absoluta. The sequence goes on from JAQAHW010000004.1 coordinate 8,423,192, forward strand.
TAATAGTAGTAGTAGTTTAAATAGTACGTCCATGTTCAGAGTATAGTAATTATTTCATTAAAAATAAGTAACTAAACAATTCTATAAACTTTCCCCTAGTATAACGTAGAGATTTTCCCCTGAAAGCACAAATCTAATAGTATACCTCTGTCTACAAACTCCGTAACTGAATTATGTGCAGCTGAAAATTGAATTGTCCACCCAAATCGAGTTGCCAGACCAGGTCTAAAGCGGAACAAGCTGTTGGTTTTTCTCAACTCTAGTCATAAGTAAAATGTTTGAAAAACCTAGTAACTGAATCAGTTAAGAAAAATTTGAGTGTTATAGTTTGATTTTCAAGTAAAATTCTTGGTTGAAAAGATTGTTTTTTTTTTTGTAGTATTCGTCTACAAAATATCATTAATTGCGAATGTTCTCCACAACGGCTTCATCACTACATAGTATAAAGTAAAGTCGCTTCCCGCGTCTGTCCCTATGTCTGTTTATATGTATGCTTAAATCTTCATAACCACCTAACGGATTTGTATGGGTCTTCTTTTCAAAGATATATTGATTCAACAGAAAGGTTTTTATGTATGATTTACGTCGGGAGAAGGTCTTTTTCCCTTGGGAAATCGGTTAACAGCGGGTGAAACCTTATATACTTAGTTTTTACACACAATTAAATATATTAACAATATTAATATTTTTTACATTTTGTGTTGATAGTTTTATTTTTAGCTTGCGTATTACACGTGAAAAGTATTAAAAACCCCCAAAAACGCGCGGAACTTTGCATTAAATCATGAAATTGGGTGTTTTTCTTGACTCAGCGGCAATGAAAGTGACAGTCGCTTCACCCTACTAAGCCCCTTATACCTTAATAAGTCTCTATTATTGGTGCAAAGTGCCTTGCTGTATGGTGGCTGTAAGATCAAAAATCAGCGTCCAACGTAAGTTGAGCTCGATGCGCCGGCACCTACCTATGCGAGGGATATCAAGTTACAAAAGCGACTTCCTGGTCTTGTTCGTGATTCCACAAGACCTTCGTGATGCAACTCTATTCACTTCTCTTATGCCCATTATCAAACTTTTTTTGACTCGTTCTAATAATAGAAACAAAAAGGCTAAAGCTATACCTACGTGACGCACGGTATTGCGGTATTTGACAGCCTGCCGGAAATAACCAGTAACATAAGCACAGCGGTGCGGCGTCGCGTCGTGTATGCTTCTAGATGCGGTTTTACACAGCACGTCGTATCGAAAACAATAATCAGTAATACCATCACACAGAAGTCAGAACTCTATCTAGCTAAACACCTAGATCCTAAATCTACCTATTGTATTTATGCACAGAAACAATCAATCACACAAGAAACAACAACATATTACATGTATTCCTTAACCTCTAACCTTCCATGACATTCAACTTACAAAAAACGCAACACATTATGAAATGCCATACAAATTGGTCATGTTTTTCAATACGGCCATTTCCCGCTCGAATGGCTGATACATAATGTTGCCAACCGTAGAACAATGTTGCCTTCCATTTATTTACTATACAATATTCCCACACGAGGCTTTCATGTGAACGTACGGTGGGAAACAGAGTAACAATCAGTTATGCAACAAACTAGTACAGTTGCTGACGGTAAATGATAGTTTTTAGCGAAATAGACTGTTTGTGGTGACGAGTCTGTGCTTCAAATCAAAGATAAAAAAGTTTACTAAACAAACTTGGCCAATAAGTACTAGTCAACAATATTGTACACTGTGCTGCGAGAATGTGCAAGAAACAATTGCCGAACGCTTTACATTCTGTCTGTACTACCAATGCCATGTTGTGCATTGCCGCGGTGTACATTATTTCATAAGCTAAAATTGTTGCAAAAAGTGATTGAGGGGTACATTTCAGGAAATCATCACATTCACACAGCGTCCCCTGTGAAAGCAATATCTTGCTCTTCGCTTGCCAATCCTCTTGCCAAGCGTGGTGAGTGTGACAATACCTTCCAATAGGGGGAGGCCCATGTCTAGCAATGGACTATTGTGGCTGTTAATGTAATGTAATTTGTTGTTGCTCTTGGTCAATTTAAATTCTGGTTCTAATAATGTATTCCAAACAACAGACAATAATTGGCTTTGCACACCAATTTCTAAAAATAAATTTCGAAATAGAGTAATTTTATTTAATCGAGGAAACTTCTTCCCGGATCAAACGGGTATTGTTTTATTTGTTTGATTTTGAAAGAGTTGCGAACTGTACGGGAACGGAACGGGGGAAATTGATTGAGCAATTTTGGCGGGCTTCAATTTTCAGTAACAACATAATTGGTGCGGGGCACACGCGCGGAAAAAGTTTCAAAGAAGCGGGCGTGGAACCGAACGCGAGCCGGCTGATTTGCGGTCGGCAAAAGTCGAATTTGTCATGATCACGCGATGACAGGGTGTCTACAGACGACCGCTTTTTTAACCGAATGTCGACCAACTATCGGTCAAACTTTTCTCCCATCTCTGTCCAGGACAAACAATCGAAGCACTCTTTCACTTGGTTGGAGTTGGTTGTCATGGGTTGACTTTTCTGTTTTTTTTTTGTCGGAGTGAATTGTCGTGCAGACGTGAAGGAAACCACTATTTTCATCCGTCAGACGACCGCTCTTACTATTTGACAGATTTACAGACAGAATAAATCAGCTATATCGCTGAATAAGGTTCAATGACGATTTAGATAGTTCTTTTACTGTGTCTCACGCAAACATTAAAAATATTCGTCTAAGAAATTAACTTTGAAACTTACTAGATCTGCGTGGTTGTCTTTGAAACTTCAATCCAAGTTTGATTAAGTAGGTACAACCGAATAATTCAACGAACCTGAAACAAAAGAAAAACAAATTAGTAAAGATAACAGAGAGCCAGAAACTTTTGTGTTTTTTTTATAAGTCTTTCAAACAAATTAACATTTTATTGAAACACAGATTTCTCTATTTTGGGCACAAAATAGAGCGGTCGAAAATAAATAATTTGTGCCAAGTGACCAAGTCAGCGCACTTTTCAATAGGTTTTTTTAATAGCTGGTCGACTGCTACCTTCTGTTTCCGTGGCAAAATATTACTTAATATCGGTGAAAGAATTTCTGGAGTCTTCTTCTTATTCTTCTTCAACCCGTTACCACCCAATTCTGAGTCTAGGTCTCCTCCAATGTTCTCTGTGTCGGTGGGTCTAGTTGATTCAGAAATCATCGATTGGATATTGATATATACTCGTACCATACACACAAACATTTACTTATCAATAATTTTTTTAATAAAACTGCAGCCTTACCTACATAGAATTAATTTATGTTTTGTGTACAATTATGTGTGCAATATAGTTTATTTTGTTTTTTGTTTTTTGTTAATTTCTTTCATCAATGAAAATAAGTTGAAAAAAGTGGGACGTAACTACATAAGCTCGGGTGCAAGCCCACATTTTTTCAACATCTTCATTCAAATGAAAATGATGTATGCACATAAAACAAAGAATATTTTTAAAATAAATAAGTCAGCAACAATACTTTTATACCTGCAGGAGCAAGAGTGTCTGGTTACTCATAAGAAGTCGGTACAAGACAAGCCACAGAAGTGTTGATCCAATAAGCAGGAGGTACTTATAAAGCGTGTTAAAACAGAAGTGAAGATTTTTTATTTATATAAGGGATAGACATTAAGTGCCACATGGATTATAAGGCGTTGCACGCACACTTACGTATATAGCGTGATATTTTACTAGTGACCGATAGCGTAATCTTAGGACGAGCTGGTGCCTATTTTATGAAACTACAGGCTACAAGTCTACAGGTGAAATTCTTAGTACATTGCGTAGCCGGTTTATATTCCTGGTATCATAATGGCTAGCCGACTACGCAATGAACATCGAATTTCACCTGTAAAATTGTAGCCTGTAGTTTGATAATATCGGGCACTGGTGTCAAGGAACAACTTACCCCAAGGGACATCGGTTGAAATATGACAAAAGTATTTCAAGTTTCCATAAAACTCAAATTAGCTAGTCATCAATTTTGTAGGGAGGTCAACTTTCTTATTTGGTGATCGACCACGACATGTTCCTTGGAGAAACTCCTCACCAGCCCGTCATGGGTTTTCGTTATCGATCACTAGTAAAATTTCACCGTATGTACTCCTTAAGTATTTCATTAGAATTATCTATTGTGCAAGGAGATACTGTAGTATAGGAAAGGAAAGGTACATACAAAATCTTTAATCTGGCTGGATAGAAGCTAAACAGGTGCAACCGGTATACCTGGTGTTAAAAATAACTGCATATCATAAGATGTACTTAAGTTATTACTAAGTAGATAGAAGTAGTAGGAAGTCTAGTTTACCTTGTTAATAAGGGAGGTTATAAACATGGAGGCAACAGACTTATAATGTTTAATAAATTCTGACTAAAACTTAAAAAAAAATTAATGTATGCCGTAAGTTGATAAGTATAGTAATAAATCATTAATAATTTATTAATAAAATAAAAACTAATATATATTTTCTATTATTAAATTATTATTTATTTCACCTTATAATTTATTATTAATTTTAATTTTTTTAATAATTGTTTGTGTATTAAAGAGGCAACTAAGGGATTCGAGGGTGTGTATTGCAATTTTAGGCGCTGGGCTGACAACCTGTCACTATGGCGATACACAATTTTCCGAATAACCCTCAAATATATGTCAGACATGGCGTAAATGTCCGTTTTTGCGGCCGTTTATGCTCTGCCTACCCCGCAAGGGATTATAGGCGTGATATATGTATGTATGTATGTATGTATGTGTATTAAAAATATATATAAAATTTTCTTTTTGTGTATAACAAGAATTATTTATAATTTTTAATTATTTATACTAATTACATATTTTATTTTTACAATAAAAGTTATTGACTGGTATTGATAAAATATTGATCAAGGCTTGCAGTTATGTAAATTTAGTTTTATAGCTACATTCGTGACCAATACTGAATTTTGATATTTAAATAGATACACCTTCTGCAGGCACCTCAAATGACATCACCACGATGACGTCAGTAAGCATAGTAATATCTAGAAAACCCGCCAAGTGCGAGTTGGAGTCGCCAAGGAGGGTTCCGTAACATGCACATCAAGCCATTTCATATGATACCCTACTAGAACTACTAAACTCAATTTTAATTAATTTTTTTAACCCCTAAACTAATTATACAGGGTGTAAGGGACAGACAGAATACTTATAGGGTGCATTGAGGAGACCATGAAACTGAAAAAAAATTTAACCTCCCATAAAAAATATTTCAGGAAAAGGAAAAAAAAATACTTCCCAAAGTAATTATGCAGTCAGCTGATTGTGATTTTGTATGGTAGGTAATTTTTTTGTCGTTTCCTGATAAATGTTTCTAGGAGAAAGTTTTTCAGTTTCATGGTCTGCAGAACAACAACTAAATGGATAGGTAACAACGATGTAGTTATACTGATTTGGGTTATACTATTATCAACAAAATCGGCTGAGTACAGGAGTTTCAAATCCGATTTTTGCTACAGCCTTCACAACTTGATTTGATTAGTGTAACTTAATTTATCAATCGGTTTATCTACTTACTTTGATCGTAAATTCAAGTTCACAATGTCAGCTAGGTGTGGCTAGGTGTTCAAACGTCAATCATAGTTAAAAGCTCGTCCATAATCAACAATATTTTTAAAATCCTACTTAAATTAAAGGTTATTATTTTTATGTCGTGCGATGACAACTTAGGATAGTATCACCCCATTGCTTTTCTGCGAGTGCGGACGCCAGGACTCGAGGAATTTATTTATATTTATTACATTGGCCGACCATACCTCCTGCCCCGCCATCCATTACCCGCACGCGTGACCACCTGCTGGCCGCTACCTCAGAAGAGGTTGGAGTGGCCGAATTCTGGGCACGCAAAATTTGAAGAGATCGCCAATGAATCGACAAGAAGAAGAAGATGTAACGGCATATGAGGAGAGTTACGCTTGATCTAGTCGAGATACGTTACAGTCCCGTTACATAGGCCCCCCCCGGCAGGGGTGAAAATCTTGTAAATTTTGCGTAACGTAATTTGTGGATGACCCCTGACAAGGATATAAGACAATATTTTTGCAGTACTATTCGAACCGAATACAGCAGTAATTCCGCTATTTGTGAATCAGCAATGCAAATCACAAACGATGAATTCGATTAGTGGTATTGGTTAGGTCATGTCCGAAACGGGGAACTAACAAGACAACTACAAACTCCGGTCGGTTCGGAATTCAGTTCGCATTTAGACAGTTTAATGGTGAGACCTGGGTCTGATGTCTGCTGAATAAAAATCGTTTCAGTTGTGTATCTATGGCCTGTCAGTTGGACAGTTTTCTGATGTATATAACAGTTACATAGAAAACTGTATACAGCATTAAGAACTATAAAAAAATCACAGTGGCATTACAATGGCAATTATTATTCGATGGCATTACAAAACAATGACTAAAAGATAAGAGAATCGGGGTCCAGCAAGTGTTAATTATTTAAATACCACATTTTAAAACACTTCCCGTGTTAGGTATACAATTTTAGAAAACTTGCATAATTATCTACCGCGGGCAGGATTTGAACCTGCGACTTTCGCCGTCAGTACTGGCGACGCCTCTTCCACCTGGGCTACCGCGGCTCATTATTATTAAACCGTTTATTGTAGGTACACAATAAAAACACAGGACACATACCTCTTTATATATGGAACAATTGTTGTAGATCAATGGGAACAATTCACAACAGGTCTACTTATTTCTAAAAAGAAATCTGTCCCAGCAGACCTTGGGTAGTGAGATCTCATAAAGTGAGGCAGATAAGGCGTGCACAATCACTAACAAATAAAAAAAACATATTGACTTTAATTCATTTCCCGCGCATTTTGCAAGTGTATCTTGATGACAATTACGCGTGGCAAGGCTCTATCTACCGGGTTAGTTTTGCAACTAACACCCATGCTTATCAATTAGTATACCTGACATCTTCTTCTTTTCGTGTGGGACACCGAGTAATCCAACGACTCAATTATATATTAATCGTTTGATGTGATGTGCTGCTGATGACCGACGGAGCTCAATGAGATGTTTTAAGAAACATTTAACATCACTCTTTGACCTTCCAACTTCATGTATATGATAATGGCTTCAATTCTGGATAACAATTGTCTTAACTTATCTTACATTAGCGCTGTCACTTCCGTAAAATAGGTTTAGAAAAGGATAGGAGATATCAAAGTCCTATCATGTTTAAAAATGTCAATGGGTTGCAGCCACTTCTTGTCAGTTTACTCGCCATTGTATTAATCGTCGCCTTATTTTGCCACATTACACGCATTTTGCGTCAAATTGAGACATGACAGGACTTAGATAATGTTTTCTAAACAAATTTGATGGAAAATGACAGCGGTAATATAAGGTAAGTTAAGAGAATCGCTATCCCACATCGAGGCCATTGTTAACGCCTAAGTGTAAACCCGCTGTGTTGCCGGCTTAGAATACCCCCATTTGTACACGCGGGTGTAGAGGGAACAGACAAAGGGATATTCATCCAGAGAATGAGCAGTTTTCTCTGTGAACACCTTACACTGCGCTCGTCTATCCGCCTGCCAGGCGTGGTGAGTATGACAAATATTAGGAGAACTATTTCCAGCAGCGGTCTTTGACTTTGAGGTTTGACGGCCGATGTGGCGCAGTGGTAGTGCAACTGCCTGCGTCGCAAAGGTTCCGGGTTTGATTCTCGGTGGGGCACTCACAAAGTTGATTTGTATCACTTTGTGAATTTGTTCCTACTCTTGTTAGGACATTGCAGGCTGTACCACCTGATTGTCCCGATTGCTGTCTATGATTTGATTACTCAGACGGAGGTCGTTACACAACCATGGCAGAAGCCTACTACTAGAAGTGAGCGGTTGAAAAACTCTGACACCAGGGTTCATCCTGTCGTTGGATCAGTCGATGTTCCACACGAATAGATGAGCAGTAGTCTGTTGTGGCTGTTGATGAAAGATGCCGTGAAAAGAAATCGAAACTGCATCATTCTACCTGTCAACTCCAATCTGTCATGAGATCCATGATTAAGCATACCTTGCACGCGAGCTGGTGTAAAATTAGCATGTGGTCATGCCAGCACTGCCAGCCGAAGCAAGACCGACAAAAAGTGGAAAGTGATCATCATTACATGCATCTTTAGCAAATTACCAGCCGTTAAGAAGAGTTACGATCGCGGTTTGCATGCTGCATTACATAGTACATAATGTGCACATGTTGAGGTTAAATGCTTAAAATGCACATTGCGCAAAAAATCTAAGCTCCAATGATTCACCAGTACAGGCAACTCGCGATGTATTTTGGTAATCGCTTAACAAAATTTTATATTATATTTACCACCTTTTATTGAAGTTTGAACTTGGTTAAACAAGTTACGGTCATTCATAGGTCGACAAAAAAGGTTTATTTAGGTACGGGATACGGGCGCTGCAGTCAGCTGTTACAATTATAAAGTCAGTATTATTCTAATTTATGTGACGAATTCTAATATTACTAATGTGACGTTGAGACCCAGGCTATCCACTTTCTTTTCGTGTGGGACACCAAGTCGTCCAATGACACGATGTACCCTGGTGTCAGAGTTTTTCAACCGCCTACCCACTGCCTGCTAGAGACTAGGCCACTACGTCATTTGACGCATCTTTGTTTTCTTGTATTGCATTTGGCTACCTACCTGCCAGTTGGTATTAAAAAACTGTATTAGCGAGGCAATCTAGTTTTTGTGCGCGATTGTCTCCAATTCGACGCGGTCATGGAAAAAATGGCGGTTAATGGAATCCGGTTGTCTTTCTACTGTTAGGTGTTTCGGCTGTAGCTGTGGCCAGGTACCTTAGCATCCCAACCTACCAATTTAAGGGATCACTCTATAGTGGTTGTTCGTTGGAACTGTACGGAGAACCAGTTAAGCTTTTTAATGGTTCAGTTGCAAATAAAGGTAGAGAGATCAATAGATGTTTTTTTTTTATTATGACTCAAAATTCTGCTTAAAAATTTGTTAAACATATTGGGTAGACAAACATTACAGCTGGGAAGTATAGCATCTACATTTAACTATTTCTGCTCAAATTACCTACTTACAATGCATTTATTACTGTGCCGAAGTTTATTTCTCTATCTTTTTTATATACAACTGTAAATCTTTATAACCTGTGTGCCAGCAGCTAAAGCACAAAGCTCAAGTTAATTGATTCTACTCGCCCAATGAATCACTGATATGAAACGCGATTAGGAATGACAAGATCAATCTCAATCACTGGACAATCCTAAAACAGGCAACTGATCAATGTTTCTGTCCAGTCGCATAAACGACAGACTCGTTTGTACGTTAAAATAAAGCTTTGTCTTTACTGGTTATATTACATTTCTAAGAAAGATTTTAGTTATTTAACTATTCCTTACAAAGAGGCCCACACGATACGTCAGGAGAAGAAAACGAACGGTTCACTTAGAGCCGAAAGCCGTGTCGTGGCGCCGAAAATAGTGTCACAAAATAGAATTTATAGAAGGACGGGTGAGGTCCGATGATGAGGCTAGGGTTGCTACTTTTTTGTTAATAAATGTTTAGAATGGATTACCTAAGTAGAAGATAGTTAGTCTTCTTACAATATACCTCGTGATTATTGTCATGAAAAAAAAAACAAGCTATGCGAAAAGCCAATGCTCCATTTCTACTGTATTTGAAGATAAACATAATGTTGTATCAAAAATAATGGTAAGTTCTAAGCTGAATCATAGTATTTGGCACTAAATTGAGTGTGTTTTACTTTTTAATGTTAATATTTAGACAACCAGAAACATTGTAATCGTATCAACATCTACGAGAAGTCATATACCGTGCGCGACGAACGCTGTTAACACTCGACTACTTGCGATTCCAGGGCGAACCGGTTTCGCCCGTAAGCGGCATTGTGTCGATGTGTGCGTGAAATATTGTCATTTCCTTGTACCCGTCTATCTGTCTTGGGCGCGCCCGCCAATATATAATTTGTGATAGCGTTGTTTCGGGTCGGTCACTGCAACTATAATAGGTAGGTACGAATTTGTGTATTTTAGCTTTTTAGCCTCGCCACACCACAACCCGAAGTAATGTCTCAGCTCTTATTTAATATCCAATTTAGTTTCAGCTTAACGTCACAACAAAGACCAAACCTACCAGGCTACGAACAATGTAAAAGTTGGATTTAATTAAAGAAGTACGTCTAAGCTCCAAATTACGATCCAAGTTTGAAAGACACGTAGAAAGGCAACGTCAAGAAGCCCAAGTTAATGAGTCTACCTACCTACCTCTTTGTGAATGGGTAGTTGGGTAGGTAGAATCGGATTTCAGACATGTCTCAATGTCATTTCACATACATACACACACATATCACGCCTATAATCCCTTGCATAAGCAGAACGCAAAACATCTGCAAAAAACGGACATTTACGCCACGTCTGACAAATAATTGAGGGTCATTCGGAAAATTGCGTATCGCCATTGTGACAGGTTGTCAGTCCATCGCCTAAAACTGCAATACACACACTCGAGTCCCTTAGTCGCCTCTTACGACTCTCAAGGGAAAGAAATGAGGTGATGCTATTCTAAGCCGGCATCACACGGCAAATGCCATTTCAAGACGGAATATTTAGTCTTTGTCTCATACAGCCACACCATGATCAACTTTTATGTTAAAAAGAGCTGCGTAACCGGCGTATCGTTCAGTCGCGAAATTTCAGATGGTTTGTTGTTCATCATCAAATATTTTCCGTGCTTGTTATTCATAAGTACATAAATCTAAAAAACTCGCAACTATGTAAGTACGTCTGTCCCACTTACGTACGCCACTCGGTCCCACAACGACAGTTCTTCCCATGAAAATTTCCCCGTTAAACTAAAATTTCATGCGTAAATACTTATAAAAATAAAATACAACAATCGCTTTAGTGGGATTATTGCGGATGAACGTGATTGATCGGGACCCGCTGACGGAAACGTGCAAGCCTAATCAGTAGCAGTAGTGGTAAAGTACCGCCGTTCCAATAAGTCGTATTTGACAGCTGTCAGATTCGAGATAATACTATAGCAGAGGGTTTATATTCCTTTGTTGACATCGCTTTTAGTATGGAGATGACAGCTGTCAAATACGACTTATTGGAACGGCGCTACTTTAGTAGCACACGAAGAATAAAACTAATTTCAACATATTACGAGAGCTACGAACTACATACATACATACAAATCACGCCTATATTCTTTGCGGGGTAGGCAGAGCGTAAACGACCGGAAAAAAACGGTCACTTACGCCACGTCTGACAAATATTTGAGGGTCATTGTGTATCACCACAGGTTGTCAGCCCATCACCTAAAATTGCAATACACACCATTGATTCCCTTAGTCGCCTCTTGACATGACTCCCACGGGCAATAATAGGGTGATGCTATTTTAAGCCGGTATCGCACGGCTACGAACTACCACGACTGCAATTGCATCTACTGCCGCGTTGTGGTGTCTACTGCTTATTTGGAAATAAAGTGCTTCTTCTACATCTACACTAATATCATAAAGAGGAAAGATTGTTTGTTTGAATTGATTAGGCACCGAAACTACTGTACCGATTTAAAAAAAATATTTTACCATTAGAATCTCTGATGAACATAGGCTATATAAAAATGTCTTATTCCCGCGGGAAAACGGTTAGCAGCGGTCACCCGCTGGGCGTGCCGCTATTGTATAATTTACGGAAACTTTTACGCAATTCTCATGAAAATTTTCTGAGAAAACTAGCTATTTCATGCGTAAAGAAAAGAATAAATACAACAATGGGAGTATTGCGGATGAACGTGATCGATCGGGGCCCGCTGACGTGCGTCGTGCAAGCCTAATCAATTGATTCGTCCGCTGGGACCAGGAGGCGTATTTTTAAATCAGAAATTTGATTTCGCAGGCACCAGTCTACCGCTGCTTGTCCTCGTAGCGTTGTAGCAATGCGACCTCCAGGCATCGCACTATTTTGTCAACACTGTCCACCACCAACTTCTATCTCATCTTTCACATTTGAATTATGAATCGCTGTCGTTCCAAGACGCCATTTTCCAGCAGACCAGGCAGTCTAAAGTAAACCCCAGGCTGGACGAGACGTCCAGAGTATTTTTAAGTTATAATCGTGTGCAAGCCCTCGTGCAGTAGTTTGTGAAGAGTTCATCAAAGCTTTCCGGATCACTGATTTGAACCCTGGTTCTTTCCCTCCACATTAAATCTCCATCCACCAAACCAAGAGTTTCATTGCCTACCCTGACGATTGTCGCGGCGACGTGACAGCGTCATCTTTTCTACTACAAGAATCTCCGCCGCGGTATGGCGCAAGCGACATCAGAGTTCTAGTAATTCAAAAATACGGCTCAAAACATTGTGAGAACTGAGAAGCAGTCGGATTATTTAACAGATTTTTAACCGACTTAAAAAATTATGATTATTAATGATATTCTCAAAATACTAAATCATGTCGATCGGGACCCTCTGACGTGCCTCGTGCAAGCCTAATCAATTGATTCATCCGCCGGGACTTTGAGAAGCAGCTGGATTATTTTACGGACACAATCGGATTCCACTTTGAATTTTCTATATTGTTTCCATTTTAGGCCTAAAGGTTTGGCAAGATGTTGCGCTATTTTGCCGGTCAAGTGCTAATCACGAAAAGAGTTTACGAAAAAAAGGAAGTAAAGTCTGTGCAGAAAGAGAATAGGAGTGGAAATTGAGAGCACTTCTGTGCCTCAGTATGAGAATGTCATAGCAACCTATCAAAACATGATAAGTTCACTTGTTGCCCACGCCCATTCTCTTTACGCAGACTCTATGAGCACACATGACGCTGCACTCCGGGCGGCTGTCATTTGCCAAACATCGCAACATGGTGTAGCACGTGTACATAAAAGAAGGTTATCAATTTTGACCAGTATGTATTGTCGCAGTGTGATGCCAGCTTAGAATAGCATCTCTTCAATTCTACCCGTGGGCGTCGTAAAAAGCGACTTAGGCATAAATTTATCCAGGGAATGGGCAGAAGCGTTCCCTGTGAATACACTGCGCTCGCAAATCCGCCTGCCAAGGCTGGTAAGTATGGTAATAACCCCCAGTAGGGGGCTCGAGTGTAGTACTATTGTGCCTGTTAACGTAAAAATGTATTGTAGCATGTAACATTTTCAGAATACAAACAGCCAAACCGAATAAGAGTTTTACCAAAAACACTGATCAGTATTCATTTTGCCTCGAGCCAACGTTTAATTTGGACCTCCTAAATAACTAGGTCAGTGACTCGTAATCGAATATCGAATCAGAACTAAAACGTCCGTAGAATAGCACATCGGGTGGTCACTGTATTCGGCCGGTCCCAAGGGAGGTATATATCAAACAGATATAAATTGATTAGTAATTTGATTACAATCGAATATTAGTTAGAGCCGTGTGATGCTGGCTTAGAATAGCATCAGCACATAATCCGTGGGTGTCGTAAAAAGCGACTGAGCGATAAATTCAACCGAAGAATGAGCAGCAGCGTTCCCTGCGAAAACAATATCTTGCACTGCGCTCGCCAATCCACTTTCAAAGCTTGGTGAGTATGACAATAGCCCCAATACGGGGTAGGCCCATGTCCAGCAGTGGACCGCAATATGCTACTACTACTACTATATTCAACTCACAATCACGTTATTTCAGTTTTAAACATTGCTGATGATGATAAATAGGATATATTTTAGTCCTGCCATGTTTAAAAATTAAAATGGGATCTGTGCCATTTTTGGTCAATTTCGTCAGCATTGTTTTCATCGTCGTCTTATTTTGACAAATAACGCAAATTTTGTTATAATTAGATTATAAGTAATGACCATGACTATCTCTCATCCTTTTTTAAAACTATTTATATGCCATGTGTTGTCGACGTAAATTAGCATTGCCCCATTTCTTACCTGTAGGTGTCGTAGGAGGCGTCTAAGGGACTCGAGGGTAACACTTGTATAGCAATTGTAGGCGATGGGCTTAACTCTTTTCGGAAAGACCCAAAAACCTCATGTTTGTTGGATGTGGCGTAAATATATATATTTTGGCCGTTTACGCTCTGCCTACCCTGCAAGGAATAAAGGCGAGATATATATTTGTATTTATTTGACGAAAAGTGACAGCGCTAATTTAAGGTGAGTCAAATATTTTCCCGAACCGAAGCCACTATCCTACCTAAAGTACCGCCGTTCCAGTAAGTCGTATTTGACACTGTCAGATTCGTGATAAGATAACACTATGGCAGAGGGTCCATTTCCTTTGTTGACGTCTCTTTTAGTATGGAGATGACAGCATACGATTTATTGGAACGGCGGTACTTCATTCAACACTCGATTTCCGCCTAGCGGTTTCACCCGCTGCCACTTATTTTCCCGTGGTAAAAGTTGTTTTCCCGCGGTAAAAAGTGGTCAATGTGTTATTCCAGGTTATACTTTTTACCTGTGTTCCAAATCAGTCAAGCCGTTTAAGCGTGAAGAGGTAACAAACATACATACACGCACACAAACTCTCAGATTTATAATATTAGTACGGATTACTATCTAGCGGAGCTGTGTACAAACATTACAGATTTGCACACCATGCAGTCACCCATCAATCAGAACAAGATTATGACATTTCGCTTTTTACGAAACTCAAATGACGTAACGTAACAAAGAACGAATGTGAACTCAGAGATGTTTCAGAAGGAACCCCACGAACAATTAGGGTGAAACCATGAAAACTCGTCACAGTCATACTAAAACACTACTCGGACCACTAAAACATTAAATACTGACTTGTCTACTTCATTCAAATATAAAAATTAGTTTCGAAAAGGTATTGCTCTTGACTCTAGTCTAGCTGTCTAGGCCAAAAGATGGAGACAGAGTCTCTAGACAGAGACTATGATAAAGCGAGCTTACGCTGGGAGAGTGAATCTCTGGAAGAATACAAAAATACCGCACAATATACTAAATGTGTGATGCAACTGTACTGTACCTAATGCAATTATGTGTTTGAGCGCGCTGAAGTCAGACTGCGAGGAGTTTTTTGTGGCTTAAATCTGGTTGTTGTATGGTTCCCTCTGTACATTCTTGGCTCAGAGTGCATGAATGAATGATCGGGTCGATTCGCACGCTCTTCATGAGAAAACTGTCGATTGCGTTAATGATTAGACAGAATACGGACGTTTTTTGTTCCTAAATGCAATTATCACAATGGAAGGTGTTTAGAATTCCATATGTTTATGTTGTTGTGGTATACAAAGGTCACAGCCTAAACACAATGCTAGTGCCGGAGCACACCTAGGGTAATTTTGGCGTAGGCCGTTTTAAGTTACAAATAAGCGGTATCGCAATTATTCGGGATAACATTTCTCATAACTTACCTTAAATCAGCGCTGTCACTTTCCGTCAAATAGGTGTTGAAAATTATAGGACATATCTAAGTATAATGTTTAAAAATTTCTATGAGTTCTTCGTCAATTCTAGTCTAATTGGTCGCCATTGGCCTCAATTCGGGATCACATTTCTCTTAACTTACCTTAAATCAGCGCTGTCACTTTCCGACAAATTAGTTTAAAAAATAATAAGAAATATCCAAGCCCTGTCATGTTTAAAAATGTCAATGGGTTCTTAGCCATTTCTTGTCAATTAAGTTGCCATAGTTTTAATCGTCGCCTTATTTTGGCAGATAACGCGCATTTTGCATGAAATTATAATACATGACTAGACTAAGATTGATATCTTATCCTGTCCTAAACCTATGTGACGGAAAGAGACAGCGCTAATTAAAGGTAAGTTAAGCGAATTATTATCCCGATTTGGGACCTTTTATTCATCGCCTCATTTTGAAAGATAACGCCCATTTTGCGTTAAATTATAAGACATGACAGGACTTGGATATCTCCTATCCTATTCTAAACCTATTTGACGGAAAGTGACAGCGCTAATATAAGGTACATTAGAGAATTGTTATTCCGAATTAAGGCTATTGGCTATCATGAGGCATGGCTTTGGCAACCGCATGAGCCGTACTGCATCCCGAACAATACCGATTTTATTTATTTTCAATGTAGTTTGTGCCGGCCCTAACGATTATTTCAATAGTCATTTAGTTATCAAGTACTTAGGTACCCAGCTATAACGATAGATGCCACACCTATAAAGTTACCAGTTTCCCACATATCAGCACAATATAAAATTTTCAAGGTTTTCTTCTAATTGCGAAGCCCACGCGAGCAGGCTCCATATAGGCTGGGGTCAGACTGTACAAATTGTACCTACAACTTTTTATTATCATAGGTAAAGCTCTCAAACATACTTAACATGAATTGGTGGTATACTGAAATTTATTGATTAACTAGCGGCGCGCCCAGCGGCTTCACCCGCTGTTAACTGATTTCCCACGGGAAACAGACCTTCTCCCGACATAAATCATACATAAAAACCTTCCTCTTGAATCACACTATCTTTAAAAATATATATATCCAGATCCGTTAAGTGGTTTTGAAGATTTAAGCATACAAACAAACAGGGACAGACGTGGGAAGCGACTTTACTTTATGCTATGTAGTGATAATCCGTCTTGGACATGAAGTTTTTTATGTAATAAAGCAACTATTAAAGATAAATTTCAGGGTTTTTTTAATCCCCCAAGGGATGAAAAGGGGGTTAAAAGTTTGTATGAAAGTTCGTTGTCTTAAGTGTGATCCGTTTCAAAATTAGTGATTAGACTTATAACTTAAAATAATTAAACACGTGTTTCAGCATATTTCAAATTATAACCTTTAATAGGGGTCTTATTATTATTATTTATTATTTTTGTTATTAATAGTCAGCTCCCGCTGCTTCTAAAATATTTTCCTTTTCCTAGGTTGCCTGGAAGAGATTGCTTAATGGCAATAAGGCCGCCTAACTGTGCACTAATGTATTTAGTTTTAAGCTATTAATGTTATTTTGTTCTTTTGGTGTACAATAAAAGCATATTGTATTGTATTGTATTGTAGGGGTCAAAAGGGAGTTAAAAGTTTGCATGAAAGTTCGTTTTTTTAAATGATATGATCTGTTTCAAAATTTGTGATTAGACTAATAACTTAAAATAATTAAACACGTGTATTAGCATTTTTGACATTTTAACCCTTAAATGTGTGAAAAGGGGGTTAAAAATTTGTATGAAAGTTCGTTTTTTTTAAATGAATGTGATCTGTTTCAAAATTTGTGATTAGACTAATAACTTAAAATAATTAAACACGTGTTTCAGCATTTTTTTAATTTTGACCTTTAAATGGGTGGAAAGGGGGTTAAAAGTTTGTATGAAAGTTTTTTATCTTAAATGTGATCTCTTTCAAAATTTCTGATAAGACTCATAACTAAAAATAAAGAAATACGTGTTTCAGCATTTTTAAAATTTTAATCCTTAAAGGTGTCAAAAAGGGGTCAAAAGTTTACTACCAGTTGGGCTACCCGTTTTCCCATGGGAATGTGACAATTTCCCGGAATAAATTATACTTATAAACCTTCCTCTAAAGTAACTCTATCTAATAAAAAAAACCGCATCAAAATCCGTTGGGTAATTCTCAAGATATAAGGAGACACCAAACGGGAAGCGACTTTATTTTATACTATGTAGTGATGAAATCGCGTTTGTTTTATGAAACGGAATAAGCTTTTAAAAATAAACGATCTTTGAGCTTTAACTTTTGAGTTACTACTTAATTTAAATACGACATTTCCAAGGACTGTAAGTACTACTGGCAACGAATGTTCAGTTTAAAAAATGACCCGCCATTAATAAATTCAAATGTAGAAAAGTTTAATAGTTATTTAAAATTCTACACATAAAAAATTGGCAATTGAAGCTTTCGGTTAGTTTTGTACTAAAGTGCCTGCTGGGTGCAGCTTACTTTAAGTAATGAGGTCGATATTTTATGACGAGTTTTATGCCGCCGGATCCCGGACTATAGGCCCGAAAAGCTAATTTATGGGTGTTGCGTGTGTGTTCGGTTTTAACGAGCTAATCACTCTTGATTTGATTGTCCGAATTATGGGCAAACATTACCCCAAGTAGCGGTCCAACTATTACAACGGTATGTGCTTTGACTGCGAGCTATAACTTGCTAGTTTGTGAGCATCATGTACTGAGTGATTACATGATATTTTTATTCATGTTCGAATATGTATAATTGTTTTTTTTTTTTATGAATGATACATAAAATTCATGACAAGAGTAACTTGAGCACATTAAAGCACGATCGTTTTATCAGCGTTTTGAAGCCGAATTCTACAGATTTTATTTTTCATGCATTACATTATTGATTCTTTTTTCATTGGGTTCCGCCTTAAAAAGGCAGGGTAAGAATTAAGCTTCAATCGAAATAAAAATATAATTGTAATAATATGATTTCCATATTATCACTAACCACGTTTAAGAACTAGCTATTACAACTTACAATCGATTTTCAAATATGCTAAGTTTCCAAGTACCTAAGTACGCAATAAAGGTTTTTCGTGTCTTTTCGCTTGAAGTTAAATTCCAAGTGCCATTTACGAAGATAAACTCCAACTTGTCACATACTTAACTCAGAACTTTCTAAGCGTTGGATTCTTGAATGCAAATTCTCTATAAAGTGCTGGGATGTTACTGCAAGCCAAAGTCGGTGTAAGCCGGATTGTTAAAGACTTTATCACACATAACTCGAGCGTTTATCGACAGTAATTTAATAAGAAAAATATGATTTCCGTGTATTTGACTCAGAGTATGGGAATGTTTCTAAGAGAATTTTACGGACATAAATGAAGCCACGAAAAACTCAGATTTGGCCGATGAAAATTTTATTTTGCTACCAATAAACTATTTAGCTCGTAGGGTAGCTAAATACATTTTAGTAGGTGGCGCTAACGACAAACGTAGACACAAAAAAAATAGTATTTTCAGAAAGGTTAAATTTTCACAGAATTTAAGCCGCTAATTCAACCGATACAGTTAGTTACAATAAATAGCTCATTGATTAGTTAAAGCGTAGACACGGTTCGCCGAAAGTCGTCTCGAATGAAATTCTGCTCGTATTTTTGAAGATGATCTCTTCATACAAAATGTGGTAAATGGTTTGATTTACTCCCGATACCGAAGGTTTTATATGGATAAGCCTTTACTGCGGACCGGATGATTAAATGACAGTTCAAACAAATTCTTGTAAGAAGTACTCCCAGCTTGTAATTTGTACTTGAACGTAATGTAGACAAATTTTGTAATAAACGTTAGAAGTGTTTTAAATTTTCTGGATATTCATCAAGTATTGCGGAGAAGCAGACTTTTCAAAAATTATCAACAGTTAAAAACCAAATTGTTCGTAAGGGTTATTCTAAGGCTATAAAGAGCACGATAAACCCAATAGGCAGTGCCTACTTGCAATGTAAATGGACAAACTTTTTGCATTCTAAGAGTAAGAAAGGCAGTTCGTCTTTAACTCTGTGCTCACTTGTAAATGTCTGCATTAAATTAGCAATTGTAACTACAGTTGAGATGTTCGATATTTTGTTTGTTTTTATCTACAAAGAACATTATATTAAAATATTTTCTTGAGTTTGCACAGCTATTTACTCATCACAATAAAACAAATCAACGTTTGAATTGTAAAATCTTAAATGAACACAACTTAAATCCGTTTAAAATAATTTTATTGTGTTTAAAACATGTAGCTGCGGAGCGGATTTTATTATTTATCATAATAAGGCTTAGGTACGTACGAGTCGTGACATGATTATAGTAATGGTGTCAATGACCACAACCACATAATGAATAAGCATAAAATTAAGCATTTTCACATCAGTAGATAGTTCTAGGCGCTTAAATCGTTGATAGTCAAACTAAACATATATGATTAGAACGGTTTTATATACTACAAAACCTTCGTGGTAATGAATACTTCAATCTATTCAGCTTGGTCAGATAAGAATTACAGATGGACAAAAACCATCAAATGAATACTTATTATTAAACATTCCACTTTATATTGGTTTCTTTTAAGCACCCACCACGACTCGTGCATTCTCATGGCTCGTGTTAATGTCGCAACACAACAAACTCACATTGTTATCAAAATCGTGTCGCAATGTATTGTTTGGGAGGTAGGCACTAGACACCCACTGGGCTTCAGACTATCTGATCAGGGGTTCTCAAATTTTGTACGTGGTCCTCGAGCGGCGTGTTAGTTGGTGGATTTGGTAAATGTTAGGACATTTCAGACTGAACTATCTGATTGGCCGAAATAAAGAAATTACCGTGCTTCGGAGGCAGCACAGACCAAAAAACTGTTCTGTCACAAAGTAAGTATTTGCGGCGCGCGGCGGTGTGGTTCTGTGCTGTGCTGTAAAGTCTGACAGCGCATGACGGTTAAATGCTTTATGGGAGGAGGTAGCAATAATCAGGAGTAAATGATGACTTTTCCCAAGTGAAGCTTTTTTAAAGAATTTCCTTCACGGAGAACATATTTTTAAAATATTTGGTACGAGGGACTTAAAGTGGACGACGTACAAGGATTGAGAGCCACTGGTCACAGATTTTGATTGTCTCAATTGGCTTATCGGGTCTGTTCCCAACATTGTCAGCTCTGCAAGAATGTGCGTTGTTTAGCCGTTGTGGCGAAAAATTAACAATTTCGCTGTAGCCAAACAATCGCTCATTCAAGATTGGGAATATCATTGTTTCTTTAGATAAATGTCTGCTAAGTACTTAGGCTTAAGTAGTTAAGCTTAGCTGAGCTGTGAGTTCGAGCCAAAAAAAATTACCACGTCCCTTGAATACGAAAATGAAAAAAATCGGTCAAGTAGGAGTCGGAATCGAGCAAAAACGCTTCTGTACCATTTTGTTCTGCAAAATATTCAACTGTCTAACTATTACCGTTCATGAGATACAACCTCCGAACTATTACAGACAAAATCAAGCAAAAAAAATTTTTACTAATAAGCCCCTTTCATTTTCATTTTTATACAAATTTTGAGTACCTATTAGTTGTTATAGTTACAACAGAAAAACGGCATCTGCGAAAATTTCAGCTCTCTACTTATCACGGTTTATTAGATACAGCCTGGTTACATACAGACGGACAACCGAGTCTGAGTAAAAGGGTCACGTTTTGATGTTTTGGGTACGGAACCCTAAAAACCATAGTTTACA
Source organism: Tuta absoluta (assembly GCA_027580185.1). Lineage (NCBI taxonomy): Eukaryota > Metazoa > Arthropoda > Insecta > Lepidoptera > Gelechiidae > Tuta > Tuta absoluta. The sequence continues at coordinate 8,444,473 of JAQAHW010000004.1, forward strand.
GATTTAAACTTTAATGGCTTTCAGAAACTTTTTTATAATGTAGAGGTAGGTCATGTTGTTTATTACAAAATAAAATCATAAATGCCAATCACAATAAAACAATTTTAAACGGAGTTAAGTTGTGTTTATTTTGGATTTTACAATTCCTACGTTTCTAAATGCCAAATTTTTGTGTGGTGATTTCGAATAAACCACAAATCCCATGACTTGATAAATTTATCTAAACTTGGAATAAAGTTCATTATACAAGATTTACATTGCATTTAGCTAAAAATAAACAAGCGGATCCACAATTTCAGTTGCAAATATAATATCGAGCCCTTTTTGATTTTGTATCCACCTTTGACCTGACTATAAGAGCGGAATATCAAAAGATTTTACGTCTTTATTTACGAGTATCTAACAAGAGGTCAGCCTTACCTTTATACAATCAAAGCAATTTACTTCAACAAGCGGGAGTCCTAAGCAAACAAGCAAACTTAATTTCTGCGAGAATTTCATAGTCCTAAAATACAGTACACTGTACAATCGACACCAGCTCCAGTTATGCTGGCTATTCTGAACAATTTCATGGAAAATATTAAGTGTAATGGTTGAGCCCATAAACGTTTATTGCTGTCAAAATTGTACAGGGGGATTGAAAGTTGCCAAGGATCTACATTCAACACGTAACATTTCATCGAACGACCTGATGGTGGACGAGAAAGTCCACAGATGAGGTACACGTGAGGACTAGTCAGGAGTCAGGAGCATCACTAGTTGCCCAGACTTATCCACGTTTTTATTTATTAACTAGAAATCCACCCAGCGATTTACCCGCTGCCACTCAACCCCCGTGGTAATGGTTGTTTTTCCCGCGGTAAAAAGTGGCCTATGTGTTATTGCAGGTTATACTCTACCTGTGTTCCAAATTTCATTCAAATCGGTCAAGCCGTTTGAGCGTGAAGAGGTAACAAACATACACACACAAACTCTCAGATTTATATTATAAATACGGATTATTTATTCTATGCAACCATTTATCATACACAAAAACATATACAGGAACAATTTACAATGGGAAAAAACACTTAGATGGTGGTCGTTACACCACCATGTCAAAGGCTACTGATAGTAGGCGGTTGAAAGACTCTGACACCAGGGTTCATCGAGTCGTTGGACGACTCCGTTTCCCACTCGAAAAATAGAAGAAGAAGACACAACAGGTTCGTATTACTACAAATAAGTTACTTACAGCAAACCTACACAAGTGAGCCTGTGGAAATCCATCCTACCTAACACTGTGTTATCATATCACTATCATCACAATTTAATAATACAAATGTTTGCACTGGTTAGAAATGAACTCAATCGATCTTTATTATCCAAGCCTTATAAGCATTTACAAATAACAAAACGATATCGAGTTCTAAAAAACTAGTAGTGACATCTATTGTCTACGCATCTTTTACAGAGCCTACATAATGCAATACTATTTTTCTAAGAGTAACAATTTTTAGGTTGAACCTTTAAATGGGAAGGTTGAAGTGCTGCTGATTTCCTACACCTTAAACAGTAAACAAGCAAGGAAATTAAATTCTCTGGGCGATTTTCTTATTTTCGTTTCAAGTTGGCTACGTGCGAAAAGTACCTATCTGTGAGGCGCATTTGGACTTCATTAGGGAACAAAGCTGATAAATCGGGGCTCTTTGGGCGCCATCAAAAGATTTCCTTTCTTTTTTGCATATTTTAAGGCGTCGAGCGACGTTTCCAAGCTATTTCGTTCTACGTTATACAGTTATGTGCGTACCTACCTATAGAGTGCTTTAAGTAAGTACAGGTAGGTAGGTATATACCTATAAGAGCGAGCCTTTTTATACAGGACAAGGGACAGCCCTCCGAATACTGACAGGGTGCATTTACGCCATGAAACTCAACAACTTACCATAAAAAATATTTCAGATTAGGTACGTATTTTTTTTTTAATAGTAAATGCATGATTTTGTATGGAAGGTCGTATATTTTTGTCGTTTCCTGTCATATCTGTCTAGGGGAAAGATAGTCAGTTTCGTAGCCTGAATGTACTCTATCAGTATTCGGAGAGCTGTGTCTTACACTCCGTATAAGCTGGTGTGGAACATTTGTTGTAACTAGTTAGGAAAGATAGTATAGTTACCACTACATTTTTAATGACTGGCCCGATGGCGTAGTGGATAGTACCTCTGCCTGCTACGCTTAGGGTCGTAGGTTCGATGACCACACCACACAGCACAAGTATTTGTAAGTTCCTTTTCAAATATTCGTGTTGAGTCTGGGTGTTTTCTATGTATATTATAAAAGTATTTATGAATTATATCAGCTATCAAATTCCTATAGTACAAGCTTTGCTAAGTTTGGGGATAGTTGACGTAGTGCAAAATGTCCAAGATATTTATTTATTTTGCATTTATAGGCTTTAAGTAAAAGGCGAAGGGATTTCCTTCACGAAGACACCTGCTATTGATTTGGTGTTCAAAATACCTGTCATATAAATATACCTACACGGAATAGGTACAGAATTCTTGCGTCAGAAGGCAACGTTTCATGAAATGCCGGGAGCTGAGCGTTTAGACGAGCTTTCGACCCCATTAGAGAACAAAGCGGGAACAAAACGGGCACATAGCCGGTACAAACGGGGCTCGAGTTGCACCACCTCATAACAAGCCAATTCGGTATGCTGGCTTTTTTATGGTTTGTTTTATTACGGTCATTTTAAGAAACTAAATTTACTAATTCGAAATAATAATTATTTTTCTTTGAGGACGTGACGTTATTTTGGTAATATACTTTTCCCTGCACTAAAAGTTTATCTTAGCAAGACAAATCTCAGATGCGAACAACTTTCTTTTATACCATGTTTATACCTCTACAAGAGCATTTATTCATATTTATGCTATGAGGCGTCTTACAAAGGTTACTATTCTACTATTCTAATACACTTTCTTATTATTCTAATATGTAGATATTGTAAATAAAGTATCTTGAAATTGACCATCATATCATACCCAATTGGACCCTTTTGGAGCACTAAACACGGCAATTTGTCAGCAAGCTAAGAAGTTTAAAAGGTGAGAAGTTTCAGGAGCGATAAAGCCGTAAGTATAAAAAAAAAATAATAACGACACGAAATTAAAGTTAAATTTACTCACTCCTGCAACTGCTGCATATCAAAGGCAGCTTATGAAATCATGACAGAAATTGTGGTTTCGATATCGTCCATGGATATTGAACAGACGCGAAAAATTAAACAGCAAACGAAGACAGACAAGTGAATCATCGATGCTACATAGTTTGACATTTCCATACAAAACAGGCTTTTCAACAAGACCGAGAAACGTGTAATAGAACCTGAGACCATTCGGAGGTAGTCGGAGCTCGGACTAATGGAGTCATTGCTTCCGTCTGCAGGTACAATTAACCGCGCCCCGGGCAGGTCAGCTGCTCCAGACTTCAGTCGCTTCCGGCTACCACACACACGGTTTCCCGAAACCTATTTCCGTATACGAAACTAGACAGTTAACCACAGAACACCAAAACGTCATGCGCTGTCACCCCTCAGTTTACCAAACAAGTATCATGTTCTACAAATTCTGGACAAAATGTTAGCCGGCGGTTGTATTCGTACACAAAAACGTGTACCTTGCTTTTATTTAAGACGTTTCAGTAAAATAGTGACAGTTATCAGACTGTCGCCTAAAATTGTTTTATTGTTATAAGTGTTAAGAAAATAGAGCAATATTTCTCGCGAGATTTGTCAATCGCAAAACATATTGAGTCACGTCCCGACGGACGTTGCTCTTACTGAGACATGAAAAATAAAACGTTGTACTTAAACCAAGAGAAATCGTAGCAACGCAGGGGCGGCTAAGATGCAACACAAACAACATAGACTTTATTATTTTACATACACATATCACGCCTATGATCCCTTGTGGGGTAGATAGAGCGTACACGGCCACGAAATAACGGCCATTAATTATGCCACGTCTGACAAATATTTGAGGGTCATTCGGAAAATTGTGTATCGCTATTACGAGAGTTTGTCAGCTAAACGCCTAAAATTGGAATACACACTCTCGAGTCCCTTAGTCGCCCTTACGACAACCGCATGGGTAAGAAATCGGGTGATGTTGTTCTAGGCCGGCATCACACAGCAATTTTTTTTTGTTTTTCAAAACAGCTTTATTATTTAAAAGAGTGTTCTCTGTTAGTCTGCTACTGAGTTACATGTGTTTTGCCATTTTAAGCGATAGGCTGACATGACAACCTCTCACTATAGTGATACACATTTATCTGAATGACCCTCAAATGTTTGTCAGAATCAGAAGTGGCGTAAGTGACCGTTTTCTCGGCCGTTTTCGCTCTGCCTACCCTGCAGGCGATATGGGCGTGTTATATGTATGTATGTATTAATGCAGTCAGCTAGGCAGGTTCACTCGCAGTCCACTTTGACCAGCACAGCATGACGAGTACGAGCGAACTGGCGAGTTACATGCGTGCCATGCTCCAACGCGCATGTGGGAATACGAGCCATTCTCACTTTTTTGTGCTAATCGTAATTAGCCGATGCTAATTCAAGTTTACCGACCAGCTCTTATACTAGTTTTCATACAGTTATTAGGAAAAACCACACACATATCACGCCTATAATTCCTTGCGGGATAGTAGAGCTTAAACGGCCGCAAAAACTTATATTTACGCCACGTCTGACATATATTTGAGGGACATTCGGAAAATTGTGTATCGCCATAGTTACCTACAGCTACAGGTTGTCAGTCCATCGCCTAAAATTGCAATACAGACCCTCGAGTCCCTTAGTCGCCTATTACGTCTCCCACGGGGAAGAAATGGGGTGATGCTATTCTAAGCCAGCATCACACGGCAGAATTAGGAAAAACCAGTTTATGTAGATCCATTATACATCAAATGCATGGATGAACCGAATCTTTTTTGTGCCAAATCGTATCTAAGTACTTAGTTTTTGCTAATATAATCAAAGGGAAGCCGTTTCCTGCCAGGATGGTAGCGTTCGGTCGTGTTGTGAAAAAGTTTTGTGAAATCGGTTTATTGGCAAAGATCGGATAGATCACTATTGCCTAGGAGTGTTTCACAACGATCGATCTATTTACCAACATTAATACTCGAAGGAGGAAAGAGGCAGAGCTAAACCTAGACACACTTCCTTTACGAAAATAAAAGAGAGAGCCAAGGGTAAGGTCATCCGAATAAACTTGGAATAAACCATATTTTACATCTGTCAGTTTCATACCAAAAGAGAGGTCATGACAAGGACATTATATTGATCTATAATGTCCTTGTGTCACTCATGACAACAAAGGAAAATGGACCCTCTGCCATAACATTAGGACGAATATGACAGCTGACAAATATATCTTATTGAGATGGCCTTACTGTAGTACAGAAAAGAGGCGCATTCACATTTTTATACAGAATTAAGTTTCATATCGTTTCTATTTATTATAACGTGACCTTTATGTACAGTTGCGCATAAAATTGCAAAACTTAACCTTTCGAACACAACACTGAAGCACATAAGTCATTACTCTTTGCACTATTAACTACCTTGTCGTACTATAAGTACTGGTATAAATATTCAATGGTCTAGTATACAAGGTACCCTGTTTTATAATAAACATAACTAAGTATATATTTTATAATGAAACAGAAACCTGCGCAGACTTTGAAGGTTATTTTTTTAACAAGCGGCCCACCAAGCGGTTTCACGCGCTGCTTACGGTTTTCCCGCATGAATAAGACATTTTATTATAGCCTATGTTCATCAGGGATAATGTAGGATTGTAATGGTAAAAGATTTTTTTTAAATCGGTCCCGTGGTTTCAGAGCCTATTCAATTCAAACACACAAAACAATCAAATCTTTCCTCTTCATTATATTTTAAAAGTGTAAATCAGTAGAAGTTTCCACTTGTTTGCGCCTGTCTGCGAAAAGAACTCTGACCACTCATAACAGATGTTCTACTACTTACTCTATTGCAATCATCTCATCAATTAATTTGTGAAAGAATTCGTGCAGTAAAATGTGTGAAAACGTCAAATGCGAAATCTGATTTCTTCTGATTCAAAAATACGTCTCTGAGCGCAGGTTATATATCTCGAATCAAATGTTTACTATCGCAAAAGGTACCTAGCTCGTACACGCACACACGTTCACCTGTGTACAGACACACATAAACTCGACAGGAACTGCGGTGTGTGCCTTCCGCACGCCTGGTATCCTGGTATCCTACCTGATATGAATCAATTACTGGCTGTAGGCTGGTAATGAGCAGGTATCATGCCTCAGTCACTCAACCTGCAATCGGCTTTATAATTATAAGCGTACTTTATTTTTATATGCCTATTTATATCGCCCACCTGAATTCTAGGGTTTGAGAGTCAGCGAAATTACTAGTACTGCCTTGCATATCTAGCGACTTCTGACGTACCTACAGTACATCGATATATCTCACTGGTGGTAGGTAAATAGTAGTTTATTTTTCAAAATAAGCAAAAGGCTTCACCAACTAAAACAACAACATTCTCAAATCTTCATAACCGTTAATTTCAAAACAAAGACCTAAACAACTCTATTAATTTTGACTGACTTTAGAAAAAGGAGCTTATCAAGATAACCCATATGCACAGTTCTGCCATCCCAATAAGCCATATTTAACAGCTGTCAGTTTCGTGCTAATGCTATGGCAGAGGGTCCATTTTCCTTTGTTGAAATCTCTTTTACTATGGAGATGACAGCTGTCAAATGTGGCTTATTATGATGGCCTTACTTTAGGTAGCATTCTCAGAATTCTATAATATTTTAAAACGATAAATAGTACAACATTTTATTGTAAGTGTAATTTAGGTACGTTTGTTCTCGCATAGCTCAAAAACTACTGGCTCGTCTCTACAACTACTAAACTATTGATTATTCTTTTTTATTTAAGAGTTTTATGGATAAGTATGTCTAACTATGGAGTCGCAGCTGATTTTATAAAAAATCGGTTGATGCAGTTTTCATGATACAGGCTATTACATTATTTGACTGTAAAGCCGGTATTTTTTGCAAAAATACGACATGTTTGAAATAATAAATTAATAATTCATGTGTTTGTTAAGCTGAATATCTACCGCCCGGTCTGTGTCTGTTCTCAGGTTGTACAAATATTGTCCAATCTCGGAGGCATGTTATTTCTATTTTACTATTTGCTGTTCTGTTCGTTTGTTTTAGCTGTAAAACCATCTTTCTTTTCTTAATTTTAGTTCTCAAAGTATTATACAAGCGGGACCCACATTCACATTTCATGAAATGACACCGAGCATAGTACGTATATCTATTGTTATGGACCTAGGACTATGTCGTAGGTATAGATTCTAACTACCATCTGATATGTGGTATAGGTACTTACCCTACCTACCTAAAGGACTTCTCTTTCTTACCCAGTCCGGCCTCAGAATGAAGCCACAGAAGGCTCAGTCAATAGATAGAGGTCAGTTGCTATTCTAGCCATATTGACAACTTTTGCTTTGTCAACCAACTTCGCCTTGTTAGGAATGTAGGGCGCTAAAACACGGAATCGTTTGTAACTGTTTCCATAACACACTACGAGTTGGCACTGCGCTACTTTAGAATTTTACACTTGTGTAAGTAAATATGGAAAGAATCTTGCACCTTCATAAAGAATAAATGAGGCAGTATGCTCTAAAACCTTCACCTGTCAGAAAGAACAAAACAAGAATTTATTAAAAGTACTAGATTTCCGCCGAGTGATTTTACCCGCTGCCACTCATTTTCCCGTTGTAATAGTCGTTTTCCCGCGGTATAAAGTGGCCTATGTGTTATTCCAGGTTATACTCTACCTGTGTTCCAAATTTCATCCAAATCGGTCGATCCGTTTGAGCGTGAAGAGGTAACAAACAAACATACATACATACACACACATAGATACAAACTCTCAGATTTATAATATTACTAGATTTCTGCCTAGCGGTTTTACCCGCTGCCACTCATTATCCCGTGGTAATCTTTGATTTTCCCGCGGTTAAAAGTGGCCTTTGTGTTATTCCAGGTTATACTCTACCTGTGTTCTAAATTTCATCATAATCGGTCAATCCCTTTGAGTGTGAAGAGGTAACAAACATACACACACAAACTCTCAGATTTATAATATTAGTACCAATTATATAAGTACGAATTAGTAAGGATATGTGCACTAAAGCTCCTCAAAGATTTAAATTTGGATTAGTTTAGTTATCGCGTGGTTATCGCGTATGCCTTGATCACACTCAGCCGAAACTGTATGAAAAGTTACGAGTGCACTGACTCGCTACGTATGATCAAGGCATGACGCTGACTCGCTGAAGCTAGATCGCTGAAGCTAGATCGCTGCATCTGTGGCCTGTGGCCTTGTTTCTTGGCTGTATAGAACTTTTGCCGTTGCCGCCTCATTGTGGCCAGTTGTGGCCGATCGGTCATGGTCGCGGACCAATAGCGAGTGATCACGATCGGTACGGGGGTCAATTCTTGTGGACGTGAACTTTTATTTCGTGCCTAACCTATGTACTGACACTATAGTGGTCCCTCCAAATGGCATTTTCATTGCATTTACCCAAAGCTGGCAAGCAGTCAGATCTTTAGAACGACTAAATAAGATATTTTGAGAGAGTTTGAAAATTGTTCTTACTTCTTGCGGCGAATTCACACACACGAGGTATGGTCAGAAACAGTAAGAGAAGTAGGCAGCACGCACGAGCATGTAAACAGGTTCCTTGCGAAGCTACTCGACATGACGCTGCCACTTTCCGTGCTCCCGCGAATGTCGGTTCTTCGTGCGCGAGTCAAAAGGACTGCAGCACGAGCTCGAGAAGAATGTATTGATGTCCCGCTCACTCGTATTGCTGCTAGAGGAGTATGATAGCAGCGTGTATACACTCACTAGCGTTGATATTTTCGCGCAAGTAAGAATTTTGGTCAATATTTAGGCAGGATCAGTGTGTGACCGTAGCATAAAATTTCTTGATGTGTTTCATGTAATTTATCACAAGTAGGTGCATGCAATACATGCTTCAGGATCAGCAGGAAGCAAACACGTGTACCGAGTGAACGGATGTTTATAGAGGTACTTAGCCAAATTTTGGTCTAAAATCATTATACTTTAATTTGCCAGTCGACTCGACGAAGCAGAAGTAAAGTAAATACAAGAGTACAACAATAAATTCCAAACCTATCAGAATCACTGGCAACTTTCGAACAATAAAATAGGCACGTTCGTTTCACATCCAAAAATCGTGATCGAAAGTGACGAAACCGGGGAGATTCGTGAACTTCCATCGCGGATTATTAACACGTCATCCTCAAGTGATGCAAACCACGGGTCAACGTATTTATTGTACTTATTACCCACGTTTTAATGACTGAACTTTGAATCTTTTGTGTAGAGCCCACGTATCTACTAAATATTATAGAAACATATTTGGGGGACGAGTCAATGTTTTTGTTATATTGTTGTGTACGTTAGTTGTTAGTCCGTGGAAATGTTAAAGTTTACTCGAATTATGTATTGCCAGCTCTAACTCAGTTATTCTTTAATTTATTTCTCGCATTTTACTACTCGATCACATCGACAGTTTGATGCCCGATCATTCAGAGAGGTATATATCAGGTCAAAAAGCAGTTAAAAATCTACAAGCGGAAAAGTTTTGCAGATCAAAATATAATAAGTATATTGCGAAACGTGAACCATAACCTGCATGTACGCAGATCAGCTGTGGCGAGGCGAACCGGCGAATAACCCGTCGTGCCGTCGGTGATGTCGGGTCCCGTTAACCGGACGCTTGTTATGCAACGATGTCCCTCGCGTGCGCCCGCGCAGCGCATGCCCCCCCCTCACTTGCAGTGGGGGCACCACAGAGTGGGCCAGTGCTCCCCCTTGCCCCCCCCCCCCCCCCCACACCATGACCGTCATTGTGCCGTAACCGAATAGAAAGGTTACTATTCGGTTCGCCAAAAAACTCGTTACATTGCAGATCGAATAGCTTGCCTTTGCAAAGGTTTTGCAAGTTAATAGGATCATTAACTTTGAAAAGTGCTTCGAATCGTATCTTTTTAAGATTTTCGACATCTTAGATCCAATTATTAAGTAAAAAGTTGAAGTCGCTTCAAATTTTTAAATCTATTTCAGTGACTCATTAGTATGTAAGTACTTTTGCTTTATTGTTGTAAATGACAGGCTTTTACAACAAAACTAGCTATGACTAATCTTGTTACAAAAAGTCTTTAGACGCACTAGACAGATGATAATACATCATAATAGATTCAGTAAATACTGAGCTAATGTTGAAAACTTGTAAATCATTCTCGTCTTGTTCGACAAAAAAACTGACGTACATATTTAATGGAGGCAGCTCCATTTATAGCTGGTTTTCTATGTAGAGAAACATTGTTTTTTTTATGTAGAGCAATGCCATTTGGAACAAATGTAATATACGCCTACATGAACCCAGATGACCCGGTAGACACTGGCTACCCCGCGCCAGGTGGGGGGAGGGGGGGCTCAAAGTGCAGCGCGTCCGGCGCTCAGAAAAAAAAATCTACCGGATTAGTTTGGACCTTTAAGATAAGTTTGGTATCGTTTTCAGGTAAATAAATGATGCTGAATTCATTCCCCATACCAGTTTTTTAGGGTTCCCTATCAAAATAAGTCGCAATCCTTGAAATAATAAAATTTTTGTCGAAACAAAATGTAAACAAACCCACATATTTTAATAATTTTGTATGAAACTTTGTTTAAAAAAAATATTTTTCAAAAGCTCATTTAATGCACATTATAAAAACATTAACATTGAATATACATAATACTACTTTTCAACTAAAATAAAATAAAATTGCACGTACCTTTCTCATTCTTGCGGACGGCCTGCGGACGTCACTCGGTTTTCTATTCAGAGTTGGAACGAGATTTTGTAGTAAAAGATTGCCATTTAAGTACTAATTATATACACGCCCATTTAAATCCATATCGGCCGGTAGGAAGTTTCTAGTGGTGAGACAGATATCCGGTAACTAGCCGGTATCCGCCCTTACTTTTACTATCCGGCCGGATACCGGATAGCATATTACTACGTATACCGGAACGTAAAAAAGAGGTATAATCGCATTATTTTACAGAAGGAAAATCATATACCAATAATTTATGGACACTTGTTAAATTTTTCCGTCGTCATACATTATTATTTTACATTTATATTTAGTACTTATAGTTCACAAGTGGCAAATTGTGGCGAATATGAATTACTTTCCGCTTTTGTTGGGCCAATGTGTACCCATAGTTCCTTTCGGCCTTCTAACTTTGGTTCAAAGTTAGAAGGTAGTAGGTACTAACCTACAACGTCCGTGTCGATTGTTCGTACTATGATTTTGTCGTGTCCTTTCAGCACGGAATCAGCAAGATGAAGCATTATCCGTGTGTCGGCTTCCTCGTGGTTGCACGGTGCCAAATTTTCAATTGGAGTGGTTTTACTTAGAGCTTCTTCGCCATCGGTTATGATGAACTCTTTACCCATTTGTAAGTCTATCTCTGAGTGCCAATGAGATGACAAAAGGTTGTAAAGCTCTCCTTTATTTGATGTTTCGCGAAGGAAGTTTCACCAGCCCTTTGGAATTCTTGTTTGTTCACCAACTAACACACGTGTTCCAGTACCTCGTTTTTTTCGGGTTGAATTTTTGAAACTGTCTTTCTTGTATGTATCACAAACCACGTCCAGTCTTTCAACATTATCCAACTCTTCATCTAGTGTGAATCTGACATTCAGCATGTCAGATTTCACACTAGATCTCATCAAATCTAAAGCTGATAGAGCAGGAGAACTGCTTTGATTTTCATGCGAAAATAATGTATCAACGTCTCTTGCTCTATGTTCTCAGGTTGCAATATAAAGTTTACTAAACTGAGTCGTTTTTAAGGGAACATATTTTAGATTTGGCTTTAGATTCTCGTTTTTTATTTATATTATGTAAAAGAGGGAATATGTTCTGAGGTAATGGGTCGTGTATACTTTTGCCTTCAATAAATCATTCTTTGCGAAAATTTTGATAAAATTATTTTCCTTTGCTTTCAATTTGTTTTACTGTCTGAACCACTTCAATAGGCGCCACCATTTTCGTATTAATGTTGTACAATTCAGAAGAGTTTTCGAGAAAAGTATTTCCCGCTGTCTCAATCGTGCTGACCCTGCCCATTACCGTTCAATTGCCATTACCTCCATCCTATGCAAGGTCATGGAGAGGGTACTGAACACTAAGTTGCTGATCTACCTTGAAGACAATGATCTTCTCAGTGACCGTCAATATGGCCCTCGCCGGGGGCGGTCTATTGGTGATCTTCTTATGTATGTCACGCACTGCTGGGGCGAAGCCATTGAGAAAAACGGCGAAACATTTGCCGTGTCTGGCATGCAAGTCTGCTCAGCAAGCTTCCTGCTTATTGCATCCCAGCTGATTTTTGTACTTGGATTTCAGACTTCCTTAGTGAATGGTCCATCAGAGTAGTCATTGACGGCTGCTCCTCTAACCTTATGGCCATTGATGCCGGAGTTCCTCAGGGGACTGTTCTCTCTGCAACTCTTTACCGTTTCAAAGAAATACTTGACAGGTGCAAAAAACCAGTGAGGATGAAATATGTTCGTTAAGAAAGGCAATGGAAGAGCGAATAGATCCGACCTTAAGTCTTGTCTCCTATTGGGGCGACGACAGTCTGTCACTGACAGGCTTGAGCTTCTAGGCATGGAGTTGACATTAAATCTAACCATCGGCGCGATCATCGAGTACAAGGCTCAAACGGCGGCTAAGAAGCTGGGCAACCTGAATAGAGTGAAGCGATACTTTACGCCTGGACAGCTTTTAACTCTTTACAAAGCACAAGTCCGATCCTGCATGGAGTATTGCAGTCACCTTTGGGATGGCTCAGCCAAATACCAACTTGCCGCTCTTGACTCGGTGGAACGCAAGGCCATGAGGCTCAAAGGCGACATAAAACTGGTGGACACCAAGCTACATAGCCTAGCACATCGCCGCAAGGTTGCCTGCTTGTCGGTTTTTTACGGATTGTACTTCGGAGAGTGTGCTCAAGAGCTTCACGACCTTGTTCCACCAGCTGCCTTCTACCATCGGACATCCAGACGCACCGCCGGATACCATCCATACCTGGTTGCCATTTCACCAATTCGGACTAAAAGCTTCCAGTCATCATTCATAATGCGTACTGCTAAAGAGTGGAACTCACTACCTGCGTCATGGTTTCCTAATCTTTTTAAAGTAAGAGTGAACAGGCTTCTTCTGAGTGAGCTCGCTCCATCTTAGACTCTGTCTCTGTCCTATGACCTAGACTAGAGTCAAGAGCAAACCCATCATTAATAATAAAAAAAATTAGTCAAAATAAGAGATTTTATCCCAGACACAAACCTATTTTTTTTCGGAAGTGATGTCTGAATGATGGCGATATTCGGCCTAAAGTGATCTGTTATTTTTACCAACAAAAGCGGAAAAGTAATTCATTTTCGCCACAATTTGCCCTTTTGTGAACTATGAATACTAAATATAAATGTAAAATAATAATTCATGACGGAGAAAAATTTAAAAGTGTCCATAAATTATTGGTATATGATTTTCCTTCTGTAAAATAATGCGATTATCTCTTTTTTACGTTCCGGTATACATAGTAATGTGCTATCCGGTATCCGGCCGGATAGTAAAAGTAAGGGCGGATACCGGCTAGTTACCGGATATCTGTCTCACCACTAGAAACTTCCTACCGGCCGATATGGATTTAAATGGGCGTGTATATCATTAGTACTTAAATGGCAATGTTTTACTACAAAATCTCGTTCCAACTCTGAATAGAAAACCGAGTGACGTCCGCAGGCCGTCCACACGAATGAGAAAGGTACGTGCAATTTTATTTTATTTTAGTTGAAAAGTAGTATTATGTATATACAATGTTAATGTTTTTATAATATGCATTTAATGAGCTTTTGAAAAGTATTTTTTTTAAACAAAGTTTCATACAAAATTATTAAAATATGTGGGTTTGTTTACATTTCGTTTCGACTAAAATTTTATTATTTTAAGGATTGCGACTTATTTTGCTAGGGAACCCTAAAAAACTGGTATGGGGAATGAATTCAGCATCATATATTTACCTGAAAACGACACCAAACTTATCTCAAAGGTCCAAACCAATCCCATAGATTTTTTTTTCTGAGCGCCGGACGCGCTGCACTTTGACCCCCCCTCCCCCCCACCTGGCGCGGGGTAGCCAGTGTCTACCGGGTGATATAGGCTCAGGTGAACTTACAGATTACCCATACTATACTGGTTTTGCTCTACATAAAAAAACATATGTTTCCAATATCTTCCATACAAAAGTGCCAACAAAAAACTGACTATTAAGGAAAGTGCGCTGAACTCGTAGAGGAAAAAGCCAGGCTTGTGGTTGTTCTAAAATTGTGATAAATAAGAATAGCTACATGTATTTTTATTACATTAGAAGGTAATAGGTAATGCAACATTTTATTAGTACCTACTTAAGTGAAGTAACTACCTATGTAGTGAAGTAATGTTCTATCAATAGTACAAGAATCGAGAATCTTGGACCCTTCTTGTATTTGTATCCCTCGGCCCCTCACTTAGCGTGCGGGCGCGAGGCTTGCTAGGGTGCCTACACACAGGACACTCTACCCACACTTACTCACTCACGCCCTCCGGGGTCACAGGCACTCGTGTTCGCGAGACCACTCTACAAATACTTAGCTATAAGTATTCACCTGCGGTTACCTTGGCTCCCTGAGCGCCGGTGCCTCTCGGAGCCTAGATAACACGACACTGTTCAGTATTCGGGTTTCCGCAATTTCTTGACGTCAAACATAAGACTTGCTAGGTGATGCTGTCTACGAGAAATACAAGAAGAATACAATAGTACAAGAATCGAGAATCTTGTTCTAAAATTGTGATAAATAAGAATAGCTACATGTATTTTTATTACATTAGAAGGTAATAGGTAATGCAACATTTTATTAGTACCTACTTAAGTGAAGTAACTACCTATGTAGTGAAGTAATGTTCTATCAATAGTACAAGAATCGAGAATCTTGGACCCCCCGAGCCGGTTTTCTATTAGGACAATACAAAATTGTTATAAAAAAAAGAAAATTGTGTTATATAATTTATTTTTTTACAGTGACGGATCATGACGTCAATAAGTGATAATACTACCCTACATTGAATAAAGTAATATAATTTTCATTTTCAGTCGTAGTTCCCATTATTGGCGGGGCCATTAGGCCACTCTGCTTACGACTATTATTGTATAAAGAACGTTCAAATATCTCAAACCATGGCAGGTAATTGACAAGCGCTCAAATTTCATAATATCCACTTTTTCTATGACCATTTCGGAGATTTCTGATTGCGGATTCATAGTGAAAAAGTTTCAAATTTTTCTGTTGAAAATCTAGGAAAAAATAATCAATTTTCTGAATTCGTGCTTGTGACGTCACAATACGATGATTATCCTGCAAAAAAAACACATCCGTTTGTAGACGTAAATTTACAAAAAAAAGCGCATCATAAGCGCCAAAACTGTCAATAACGTCAAAGTACATAGTTGGCTGGGTTGCCAACTGGGATTTTTTTTTCGTACTGAAGCACTTAAGGCTAGCGCAGACTGTGGCTTGTACGTCTTCGCAAATGAAGCACGTGCGTCGACGCACCGGTTGTAATCTATGGAACCAATATGGAACTGGAAGCTTAAGAAACATGCCATGAACATGCCACACGCCAACAAGTAGGTAACTACCGAAGAGTACCAACTGACTAAGTTACTAGATTAGATGCCAAAGGCAAAACAAAATGCTTATCAATATCAATATCTACCCGGGTGTCGTAAAAGCCGACTAAGGGATGACTCCAGGAAATGGGCAGCAGCGTTGTCAGTGAATACAACACCTTACACTGCGCTCGCCATTCCACCTGCTAAGCGTGGTGAGTATGGCAAATAACCCCTAATAGGGGGAGGCCCATGTCCAGCAGTGTGGTATTCCCACACTTGTGTCTTTCCTGCTGGGGTTTTGACCTCTTAGTACTACACGACTCTACTAAAGTTACGTTAGTCACGACTCGTAGACTCTCCGTTTCTTAATTTGAGTAAAGTTTGTGCGTCTTCGTCTTTCTCTTTTCCCCTCCACCCTCCCATTCTGCAACGTTTTTTACTTCCTAATTAAGGTGGAACAATACTATCTGACGCGTCCATCAGCCGCGTCCGTCAGCCGCGACTTATTTGAATCTGTGTAGTAATTTATGTGAAACTGCAAACTATCTAAGTCGCGCACAGTCTGAGAGAGATATCTAGCCGGTCGGATGCCATAGACAATGTGCACTGGCCTTTAGACTCTGGAGTCGCTTTTAATTAATTTCGTGGACGTAAACACGTAAACGCTTCTTTTTATCTAATTTCTTGGTAGACAATACAATGTGGCCACAGTTAAATAAAATATTTCGTCCTACTCGTTGCTCGACGTCATCATCGCGACTATTCGCGACCGCGACCATAAACGAATTTCGTCCGCGGACACTCCGTGCACACTGTCATAAGCCGCGGCTGATGGATGCGTCAGATAGTATGTTTCCGCCTTTAGACTTCTTTAACATCCAATTTAATCAAAACATTTCAATACGTAAAATCGTTTGCAATCAGCATTTGCAAGCAAAATTATGAAAAATTCCAAAACCTCGTACAGAAGTGAATACTTGTCCTCGCGTGTCGTACGGGAGACCGTTAGTTTCGTATTCGTATGAGGAACCTTGTATTGCACGGTTGGCAACCCTGGAAATGTATGGTAATGTCGCTGTCAATCATCTTTCAATCATCAGTATTGCCATTATATTTTATTATTTTCAAAAATTGTAGTGATACCATTTTAATAATCGTATTCTGACGTCATCATGCACTTACGACCTTTTAGAATGAGCAGTTTTAAATTATTTAAATAAAAAGGGATAAAAGTGTTGTTTTTTCTAAAATGTTACTCGGGGGCTCCACTTGTTCACTAAAGTTTAATTTAAGCTAATAATATCGGTATGTTTACGAAATGAGCGGTCATCAATTATGACAACGAACAACTGTTCCCAAGAGACATGGACATGGGTCATTGCATGTTTGAACTTATTTATTATTATACATTTTTATTCTTTTTGCACATAGTACAGGCGGTAATTTTGCTTACCTCATGATAAGTAGTGTCAGCGAAAATGGAAACGCCAGTAGTACGGTACCAGTGGGTGAGGCAGGTTGCCACAATAATTTCCAATTTAGATGTTGTGAACTAAATCGACATACCTACACGGTTTCTTTCCTTCATATGTCGATGTTTGAAAGTGACCTACTTTTATGAATGTTTAAACGTTAGGACGTTTCTCAATTACCCTTGTTTGCAGTAGGTACCTATGTCACGATTCGTCTAAATCCCTTTATGAGGAGGAATAATAGAAAAGGACTTTATCCCCATTTTGTATCGCATCAAAGTCGGGATCCAAATAGATTGCCTGCTTACACTCACCCAATCGCGACTACGCAAAGAAATACCCTATTTCTATGTAATCCTATCGTACCTATTGCAGAAATCTTTCACCGAGCTAATAAACCATCAATTCTCTAGGGCGATTTGCGGGCAGTCTTAGACAAATTATTGCAACCCCAGCCGACCACCCGGTCCCCTAACGAGACTCGAACAAATTGAAATCTGTTAGTGCTCAATTCTTGCCTAAAGTACGGGATACCGAGTCGGTAAACGACCCGATGAAAAACTGTGAACGAGTTTAAAACATCTGATACTAGGGCCGACCGCTTATCGTGCTCTCGAAAACACGGCACCATCTATCTTACAATCAAAGTATACTGAAAATTATTTTACCAGTGATAAATCGACAATTATCATCTATAGATTATCGAACCACATATCTCTAAATCCTGTGACCAGCGCTCAGACAACTAGACCACGGACGGAAGCAGACGATCCCCTAACGATACCCCAACAAATTGAAATCCCTAAATGCTCAATGTAGTTCGATTAAAAGAAAATGGGAACATTTCGTTGCGTAGAAACTAATGCGTATTCTGTTTGGACAACGGTTACGGGCCCCTGCCTATGGAGAATAGAGACTGGTATTCAATTGAAATAAAAGGCGGAATATATGGTGTTCAGTTACGTACAATAAAATTTTTAGGCCTTCATTGCATTCAAAATAAATTGTACACGGATCAGGAATCAAATAAAATTCTGACATGAAAAAAAGTTTGTTACATAACAGCACGTTCAGCTCCTCAAAGAACTATTTAAGGAGTCAACATATACTGGTTCTCTTTATAGATAATAACAACCATAAAAAAATATCTTTTCAATCGAAGGTTAAGGTGCTGCTTATTAAAAGGCGCTCAAAAACAGTCAATTTCCAACTTCAAAGCACTTGAAAATCCTCAATATCACCTCTAGAAGGTAAACTTAACCCGAAGATAGCAGGCCCCTGATATCGGCCAGATTATCGTCTCAAGGAGCAATTTGTAGGGATTTGTGGCAACTCAGGGGGTACACTGATCGTCCGTCAACAAAGCCTTATTGGTTACAGGATAAGTGGCGTCCTGATCAGAAAAAAAAATCATATCCACTTTAATTCGTCAGTAGAAATGTAAAATTACTGAACCGTCATTTTATAAACGAGTGATAATTGTGTACCATTCAAAAACTTGATTTTAGGGTTTCGTATCTCAAAAGGAAAAAACGGAACCCGTTTAAGATCGATCGAATCGAGTAGAAATTACAACCATATACTCAGGTCTACGGCCGCTTATAGGTAGTATGTAAACGATAAAATTCGAAACACCTGGACCGATTCCAAAAAATATCTTACCATTAGTACTTGAATAGTTTAGGTTTATGATGAAAATGAAATAAGATTTTGGCGGTGTTTGATCACATAGGTTTTTGCGACATGTAAATATGTTAGATATCTAAGTCAATCGGATCATAAACGTATTTTACGATTAATTATTGTTTACCTATATCAAGATATTTTTAGGCAATGACAGCGCTAGTCGTAACGTAAGGGACGCCCTTAGGAATACGCTGCAGTAGAAAACTGTTATGTAGTTAGTACGGAGTTGTTAAAACAGTTTGCGTCTTTTGCGTTATGATTGCCAGAACTTAGTATAAATCAATGTTTTGTTGGGCGCCAAACTAACAAAATACCTACATTTAAAAGTGTTGTACAAGAATCTGTTTCAATAATGCGAGCAGTACCCATAGCTTTTTTTCATTTTCAAAGTGTTAGGAGACCTAACAGTGCCATTGGAATATACTGGGGGTCCAGGGATATGACCTAATGAAGCAAGAATTCTACTACTAGTATAAGACTATAACTGACATCACATCAACACATCTTCCATGGGATGATTTCGCCTCAAATTTTCAAGCTCGCTTTGCTTGCATATATTATGTAGTATTGCTGTTGCGCAGCGTGGCACGTCTATTGCTTTTGGCCTTCGCGTTTATATAAAACTAATGTTAGAAAAAACTAGTTATTGAATTAGTAAAGAAATAATAAACTAGTTATCGAATTAGTAATTCGTAGAAGATTTGATTTTGAAGTAACATTTTTGGTTGAATAGAATTGCATTTTTTATTGTGTTGAATTAGAATATCAAATCCCAAAGTGAACCTAATTTCGGCCATTAATTGCAAACGTTCTCCAAAAGGTCTTTAATTTTTTAGGTCGTTTTTACACACAATAAAAGATATTAACAATATTAATATTTTGTGTTGAAATTTTATTTTTATCCTGCATATTACACGTGAAATATGAATTAAAACCAAGATGACATAATTATGCA
The DNA here is from genome assembly GCA_027580185.1 of Tuta absoluta. Taxonomy (NCBI): domain Eukaryota; kingdom Metazoa; phylum Arthropoda; class Insecta; order Lepidoptera; family Gelechiidae; genus Tuta; species Tuta absoluta. The sequence continues at coordinate 8,464,445 of JAQAHW010000004.1, forward strand.
AGAAGTCTGATTGGGTGTTTCTCTTTGACGCTGTGGTAATGAAAGGACAGTCGTCCTACACTTAGCGCCTTAATATGTAGAATGACAGAGTAGTGCAGAAGCTGTTTGCGCCACTAAACAGGAACACAGCAGAACTAAGCCTCCCAAAATCAAAATACTTTCAGTAATTTATTGGAATATTTGGTGTTATCTACTGGATAAAGTCTTATAATATGACAATTGAAAAAATATAACATTATTTATATGTAGTAGGAAGTAAGTACTTAAAAATTTGCTTTTTTTCGTTGGAATAATATTGATAAGAGCAGCCTCAGCAATGTTATTTATTTTAGATAACTTTTAACTGACCTCCAAATCTATCCAAAATTAATTTTATTTAGTCCTAAAATTAAATAAATTGGCCCTTATTTTGTCTGCATTATTCCAGCTGAAAAGAATAACTGGAGTTCAAGTCTAGATTACCACCTTTTTAATTTTTGTTTTTTTTTTGTTATCTATGTTTTGATCCCACCAGCTATCTACAAGATATTTTTAGACCAGAAGTGAAGTGGATTCTTTATTTCATAATAAAAGCCCTTTAAAAATAAAATTGTTGCCAAAAATGAATTTTCTGTCGTTAAATATTAATATCATGATAGTCAACTATATCAACAAAGTTATAATTAAGAGTGGTGACAGAAAGATCAAGTGTACTAAACTGATAAGAAGAAAAAACAGGATTTAAATAAATTTTTAATAAGTTTCCTATGACTAATATTAAATATTTTCTTTAGAAAATGACTTAGGAATTTGGACACTAGCTCCCCCGTGCTAGTCTTTTTATAGTATAATAGTGACTTATTCATTAAGTGAGTTATATTAATTTTGTCTACAACAGTAAGTAAAATATCAGAAGTCATAACTTGGCCCTCAAATTACACAAACTAAAGACTGTCCTAAGCCTGCACTATATATTAACTTTTTAAGCTATTATGAAAGTTTGCAAAAAAAAAATTGTGTATGCATTATATTAAAATTATTAGGTATGATTTTTCATTAGATTTGAACTGTTATTCATACACATGTAAGGGAATTGAAATGTATGTTAATTAAGCTACTGATAAATTAAACTTTTTATGAAATAGCTTTGTTGTGATGCAACTATAAAATTACAAATAAATGCAGATTTAAAAAGCTAGTTGGCCAGTTTTTAGAGCTAGTTTTCATTCTTTTACAGAGTTATTATACAATATTAAATAAATAACAAGCAGCTAAATAAAAACAACTAAAGTAAAGGAGATCGTCAGAAAAACTTCACTCTGCAACTAAAATCTGGCAAAGCTCCCGAGAGGTTGTATTGCCAAGATCCTCACAACACAATCTGTCTCTGACATTGTCATTGAACTTGGCACATTTTTCATGGTGTTTCCACATCTTCAACTTGGCCATGTTTTATTGTTTAAGTACAATAGTGCTAATGGGCTAATGGGCAAATAGGCTGATGTTGAAGTTCCACAACCCTTCACTATGTTTCTTAGTATTATCAAAAGTAAATTTATTGCTCTGCAAATGAGTAAATTCTCTTTTTTTTATAAGCTATATAAAAAAAGAGAATTAATGTGGTCAATATATTTAAGCTTAAAATTAAAAAAAAAAACAAAGACACATGACAGACATGTTCCCAAGAACATACCTTTAGAAAAAAACAAAATATTTTTGTATGGAATTTTTTGTAAAGTCCAATAAGCAATTTTTGACAGCTGTCGTCTACATTCTTTAATAGATGTCAACAAAGGAAAATGGACCCTCTGCCATAGCATTAGAACAAATCTGACAGCTGTCAAATACGGCTTATCGGGATGGCCATACTGTAAGTAAGTTTATACATCCAGTATAGAATCGACTTGGTATTTTAAGGATAGGCACAGCAATATAACCTGCATGCTTAGGATAGATAGTTAATTCAAAATTAGGATAAGAGAGATAAAATAAGAAACTGGGTTTCATTTTTATTAAAATAACATTGTAATCAAAACAAAAGATAGAACTCAATTTCTAAAATAAGTAGGTACTAAATATCTAAAACTAGCAAGCTTGATGCAGTGGCGCATGCAATGTTAATAGCAAGCGAGCGAGGCAAACGGGCTGGAGGCATCGTAGGTGGCTCAGCCGAGGCCTCTCACCTGGCAGACTCGGCGCTGGATCCAAAGGGGACGCCGCCGCCAGCCGCACCGCAGCCTCCACGCACCATAACACCCCCCACAAGTCCCACAGCCACATCACAACACAGCACTATCTCATCATTGGCACAACATTCACTAAACTTAACCAACAACACTTAACTATGCTAACAACTCCGATTGGCACGATCATGCTTTGGGTGAATTCATGGCGCAAAGACCCTGTAGTACACCTCCGACGGATCTATCACATGATTTTAACTTAAATTCGGTTGTAAAACTGCGAAATTGTTATTGAAACAAAGACAGTTACTGCACGTCATAACATTCCTCTATCGCGGAGCACGCAACACGACCTTCCGTAACGATGTTTCGTTCAAAACTGGATTATTTTGACGATTTTGTTGACTTGACTTGTGTAGTAGTGATATTATTGTTCTCTGTCCCGTTTCGTTGGTCGCGGAATAGGTATCGCTCACTCTCTCGCTCGTTCCAGTCGTGCGCTGGTGCTGCACCTCTTCAATCGTACTCGTTCAGAAACAAAAATAATATTCGATTCTGTGCAATCGGTTCGATTGCGATATTCCGATTAGCTGTAAATAAGTTGTACAGGTAGGTACATAGTTTAAAAATATATATAGTCGAAAAATCTTTATACGCTAAAGAGTCTGTGTAGCTTTATGAATACTAATTTACATTGAACTCACAGAGATTGAATTCGCAGTGGAACATCCGTAACGCAAACCTCCAACTGTGCAAGATTGATGTTCTAACGGAATAGGAGGTGGTAATATACGTAACGCGACCATATCCCGTAATGGATTGATATTTATGTGGTCTTGATAAAAGTCGATTACAGTTAAAAATAAAGGTATGTAGTACGTCTTTCTTATTGAATTTTGAAAACAACAAAGGGTCCTTTTACAAATTCATATTATTTACAACTACAACAAACAGTCGACTATAATTAGTCGGGTAGGTAAGGGTAGAGAACTTACCTATCAGGTTCAGGAGAGTTATGGAGAATCGTTATAATAACAAATGATCTATTTCAACCTATACCATCCAGACATCCTTCTTTTTATGATATACTCGCTTACACTTGCAGGGGTTAAATTTGGTAATAGGTGGTAAAGCAGTTTTATTAATACTCATCATCATTTCAGCTATATATTGTAAGTACGGCAGTTTAACGAAATTGTCTTTTGGCATAAAATATTCTTTAGCTGGTCTCCATTCTTTACCAATGAGGCGAACAGGTTGGGAAAAGCACCCGTCGAAAGTTAAACCAAATGTACCTGTATAATAACAAAGAGTTATAAGGCGCGTCTCCTGCGCATACTTTTTCTAAACAAATGACAAAAACGTTGCTTTCCATCGGTCGCAAAAACGGTAAGTATGCCTGTTTATGTTCTGTTTAGAATGTTTCTACTATGTTACTTACCATCACAATTTACACCCAAACTGACAATGTAGTCTACATCCCCCGGTTCTAACAACCACAATCTTATCAGGTTCAGTACGGCCAAAGTCTTGTTAAGAGTGATTGTGCCAATGGGTAAATCTTTCTGAAAGCAGACAAAACTGAATACACATACTTCAAAGATATGAATGTTGACATGACTGCCTACTGAAGATTGTTCTCTTTGTATACGTCGCTAAATGGTAACCACTTACCTACTCTACCCATTCACCTGCCCAAAGAGAATGTAAGAACACTAACAATTTCCACCTAAGTATGTAAAATGAATTCGTTTCACAGAGGTTGTGATAGTAGGTATAGTTTTATATGTGTAGTCGACTGATCTGTATATTAATTTGGTCGAGATCAAGCTTCTTCAACTGCGATTCTTATCAATTCAATTCAACCACGGTGTTATCCAGTTTAAACTAAAGTTAAAAGTTGAACTCTTCAAATGATTGTTACACCTGACTCGGCAATACATTGCGATCTAATACCCACCCTCAATTCAGTTATTATCATATTTTTCTAATCATCATAAATACTTACATATCTAGATACTAACTACCTTCTCATTTGTTTAGCTAACCTTCTTCTCGGCAACTTTAATCCAGATCGTATCATCAAAATATGTCAGATATTCCAACGTTCGTACTTCTGGAGTAACTACCCCAATATTTAACGTTGAATTTTTCACCTTTTTGTATCTAGAGTATGGCATAAAAGAGTTATATTCATGTACTGTAGTTTTGATGTCCACTAAATGATTAATCCCGACAAACCCCCATACAGGGGGACAAAATATTTTTCTAACTGGCAAATCGCATACTTCTGATAGCGTTTCAAGGGTCTCATACCCGAGATCAGAAGTTGCTACAACAATGTTTCTGATGTTGATAGTAACAAAGTGCATCAAAACGGTTGCGTTGAAACAGGCAGGCCCAATGTTGGGAAATATTATAAAGATAGATCGGGAAGCTGAGGCATTTATCATAATAGCAAGGCTTTGCATCAACTTCATATTTGCATGTAGCCATTCTCCAACACTTTTACTTGGGCTGAAAGTAAATTATATTAAACTTAGAAGCAAGTATGTGATTTGAGAAAACAGTGCAAAATAAATGAAACAAACTAAGATAAGATGAAGAGCCTTACTCAAACGGTTCATGGTCTAAAATGATGAGTAAATCTGCTATAGTAAGCGCATTTCCAATCTTGTCAGCATATTTCACAACTTTGCCAGGATAATTTGCAGTAATAAAACTGCACTGAGTTTCAATTTTAATTAAGTCGTCATCTGAACAATTATCATCGTAAAGAAATATCTTTGAAATATTCTTTTGTTTTTTTCCTTTAAATGTACTCGTATCTTCATTCCACATCGACATATCAGCCAGGCCAGACAATATTTGTTTTGCAGCAGGGGATGATGCACCAGTTATACACAACACACAATCATCTTTCTCAATCGCATTTATTTCTTCTTTGTATTGAATAGCTTCTTCTTTCAGTTTTTTCTTGTATTGTCCAAAGTTTTTTATTAAACCATGATATTTGTCACAGGCCAAAAATAAATCGAAGTTGTAGTAAGAATGGACGTATTCTAAAAATTCCGAGATTCCCCCAATATAAAATGGTTTGCTGCCTTTCATTTGCAATTCTTTCCAAATTATTGGTGAGCCAACGTGATGCCAATTGTTTGCAATATTTGTTTTGCACAGCCATTGCTGAAAATTTAACATCGTATAATATACTAATGCAGTGAGAGAGAGGCTAATAGTAAGGATTGTCACTTTTGGCAATGTATGGAAAAGTGGCAAAACTTGATACAGTAAAAACCCGATATATGGACGTATAGACACAGGAACTCAATCTAAGGGTCTTCTTCTTCTTCTTCTTGTCGGGTCAATGGCAAAATATGGATACTTCAGTTCAGAGAGTATATCAGCCCAAAACGTGGCCACATAGATGGCTCTTTGGTTGGCGCTGAAAAGGTCATCCTGGGTACAGGTGAACGGAGAGGTGGGGCACGACAATAAGTGCGACATAGATTGTATAGCGCCGCATTCACACTTGTCGTTCTCAGAGAAGCCCCATTTTTTCCTGAGTTCGTTGCACCTACCGACTCCTGACCGAAGTCTGTTCAGCGCCTTCCAAATATAACAGGGAAGGTTGTGTCCTGGAGGCAGCTTTTCGGCAATGGCGCTGGGTGAATCGGGATACTTTTTTGACCACAGTTCTACTCTGGCTTTAGATGGCTCGGACTCAAGAGGCTTGGTGCTTCGAATAAAACTGTGTGGCTTTTGAGGCGTGGGGGTGGGTGTTCGAGTCCGTGGAGCGGATGCCTACTGTCTTGTTCTTGTTTCTTCTTTTCAATCGGACAAGCAACTTGCCGCCGAACACATGGTGGTGCTATTCCAGCCAAAGAGTACACGGCGCTGAGGGGTGTTGGTTTCAGCGTACCCGTAACCACTCGACATGTTTCATTTAGGGCAGTATCCACATTCCTCGCGTGTGCCGAGCGCGCCCAAACGGTTTTGAGCCTAGTAACCCAACTCCAGCACGTCGGTGGGGGGAGAGGGGGACGCTCAAAGTTGCGCAAATCTGTATATCAGTTAAAAATTTGTGGGGTTGATATTACCGAATTCTCCGAGTTTGGTATCAATTTCTTATGAACCAAGAAAGTGTCTTTTATTTTTTAATTAATAACAACACTATTTCTTACGAGAAATAAGTATAAAATTTAAAGAAAAAATATTAAGATTTCAAACTATGCTGTATTTTTATTTGTTAAGCTATTACTTAAATAAATATTTATGTATGAATAGGTACATGTACATAAAATAAATTCAGAGGGAGTGATATTAATTTTCAAAAATATAAACAATTTGGTTGTGAGTTCACTACTGGGTAAACTAGGGATAAAGTACCCAGGTCATGTTTCATTTCATCACTAGAGTATCATTTCACTCAAAGAAAAATCTCAGAAGATAATTTGCTGCAGTATTCTACTTAAAAATAAGTTACCATAAAAAACTCTCCTCTCATTACATTTGCCAACTTGCAAAAAAAAAAATTGTTTTTTTTTTTTTTTTGGACTTAATTTATATTTTTAAGAAACAGTGCCATCAGAATGACTATGAAATAGTCTCGGTTTATGCGAAATTGATACCAAACTTGAAGTAGTGTGTTAAGTGAATCCCACATTTTTTAAACTGAAACGAGTTTGAGTGCCCCCCTTCTCCCCCTTCCGTAAGTTTTGTCACCCTTCTATACATTGTGAAAAGTTACAGCCCCTACTTTAAGTAGTACCTACTTGTAATGAATGAGGCAGAACGCTGAAACAAGTTGATATACAAAGAAATATGTCAATATCATACAAGTTCTGAAACGCAGTACCGGAATTATTCCGCCGATTGCTATTTATACAACTTGAAAACCTGTACGGATGGAACAACCGTTCCCCTGGTCACATCACCCGACCAGGCGGGTAGCTAGAGCTACCCCTTTCCTCACAGTCGTTACTCGGCCTACTGGCCTTATCATCATTCTTCCTAAACACATCTTTGAGTCCCTTAGTCGCCTTTTACGACTCCCACGAGAAAGAAATGGAGTGATGTTATCCTCAGCCGGCATCACGCGATATTTATTAATGATATAAGTAGAGTCTGTGCGGTAAGAGAATAGGCGTGGGCAAAAACTGAACTATTAATTTTTTATAGATTGCTATGACATTTTCCATACTGAGGCACAGAGGTGCCCCCAATTTTCACACCTGTTCTCTCTTCGTACAAACAGACTCTAAGTATATCACTTAATTTTTATTAAGGTAAATAAATATCGTGATATATATCAAGTTATATATATCTTCGACCCCTGATTCTAGTTGCATTACGCAGATGAATTTTATTACTTACGGGCCAATCAAGAATATACTTTTCAATTAAATCGTAACAAAAATTTGGAAGTTTTTGCGAAAGGTAATCTGCTATTAAACAGACTTCTGCAAAATCCCCACATTGGGTTTTTCCGGCAATAATAAAGTGAACCACCATTTTTTAACAACAAAGAGGATATCAATTAAACTTCAATAAATTCCGCTTGTGTTGTTTGTAACTATTATTTTGTGACTATTTCTGACCATTTTCTGACAAATGTTGCAATATCCATCAGAATGGAACATTATATACCCCATCAAAATGCAATGAATGTCATGCTAAGTGTCACGGTACAACAATACAAAAGGAGGTCAAGGGAGCTAGGAACCTAGTACGTAGGTTAGGAATGGCCTTAGGAATGGCTCACGATAATTTCGCCCGTGGAGGGGGGGGGGGGGTACGGGCGGGATCCATATTGTGTAAAAGTCATGACACAAAATAGAGAATGTACAGAAGGATCACTCGGCCCTATTTTCGATTATTTCCGCTTTCGGCAAGGGCTGCCACAGTTTTCTTACCGATTTTATTCAATGCAGTAGGTACCTAAACATACAAGGAGTAACAAAAAGGCTATATCAAGCCGAAAGGTGCTCATGAAACTGAACACCTTTCCCCATTTCCCCACTTCAAAACCTCCTTCAAGACCTCCTTTCGGCTTGATATACCCTTTCTTTCTGTTACTTCCTGTATTTACATTACGTATACTACCTACATAGCACAATTATTATGAAATGGGAAATTACGAGTAGGTAGATATCTGCTCTGGGGCTGTTGAGACTGAGCATCACCCCATTTCTTTCCCGTGGGTATCGTAAAAGGCAACTAAGGGACTTGAGGGTGTTTATTGCAATTTTAGGCGATGGGCTGACAACCTGTCACTATGGCGATACACAATTTTCCGAATGACCCTCAAATTTTTGTCAGACGTGGCGTAAATATCCGTTTTTGCAGCCGTTTACGCTCTGCCTACCCCGCAAGGGATAATAGACGTGATATGTGTATGTATGTACATCAAAATGAAAAGTTGCCTTTATTTAAGTAGAAACTCAAATCACATTATAAAAAAATATACTGATTAGAGTTATTCATCCTGTTTGTTATTTTATGAAAGCAAGTTTTTATAGTTATAAATATTATAGGAAAATTGTACAAATCACATCATATACTAATAAACCTATTTATTTTTGTGTGAAGCCATTTTGCACGTCCACACCAAACGCGGTTGACACTCGACTACAAGTGTGTTTGGATTGGTTTGGATTTCCTTGTAAACGGCGGTGTGTCAAATTGTGGAGAGTTTCGTGACGTTTGCTTGAAGTGAGCTCTCTGTATTCGGCGCGCAGCCGCCAATACTTACTTTGTGGTCATGATGTACAACTTTATGGTCGAAAATATTAATTAAAGCACCTCCCTTACAAAATTAAATCGCCCATCACCTGGCATGCGGTAGGTACAATATTATACTGCATTCTACAGATGGCGACACGCAACATTACTTTGTTCCTTTGGGCTTGTAATAATGTGTTACTTACACAACAATGTCGCTGTAAGTTTCTAAAATGCGATAGCGTTGTGTTCTTTTGTAAGCTATAATAGTAGACCTCAGTTTTATCAATTTCTTTACGCCCTCCCAGAATAGCTGAGCGGTTGGCGGTTGAAAGGAGAAGAAATCCAACAAATGGACCAACACTGTGAAGTACCTCGGGGTCACTGTAGACAGGAACCTCACAATGGGCAAACACATAGACAAGATAACCGGAATGATCAAGGCAGCCAGAAACAAGATGCGCCTGCTCTTCAACAGCAATCTATCCATCCGAAAAAAACTCAACTTGTACACGACCTACCTACGATCACGTACGCGGCGCCTGCCTGGTACGCCATGACAGCCAACTCCAGAAGGAAGAAATTAAGGGCACAAGAGAACATGACGCTCAGATCAGCAATGAATGCCCCGCGCTACATGAGAAACGACTTCATGCACAGGGACCTGGAATGGGAAAACCTTGACAAATTTATTGCCAGACTCGCCAAAGGGATGTTTCGGAGCGCGGGAGAGTCATCCTTCGAGTACATAAGGACGATTGCTCCACACCACGCCCGCCCTCCTGATGCAGACCCTGAAACCCTTCACAGAAGAAAGACAACCAAAGCTCTGCTAAGAGAGCTATTGGAAGACTCAGACTCCCAGGGAGAAAACTCAACGGACACAGAAAATGAAAGCCATCAGCCACCTGCTCGCAGGTCACCGGGCCTCCCTCCATGGGGTCTCGCCGGGTGGGCTAGACTGCGGAGGGTGGCAGAAGATCCTAAGGACCGGACTGTTGCAACAGGCTGCGAGGATAGCCTCTCTAGGGATTCAATAAAACTCCGAAGGAGATTTCCGCCGAGGGAAATTTATTTCTCGGATCGAGGACTACCACAGTCAGTCAATTTATTTATAAAATCCGTAGTTTAATTTAGGTTGCTAAAAACGTAGCTATAAATGTCATAGTGTTGTTGTTGTCCGATAGTTTAAAGTCGTAGTTCAAGGATAGTTTTCGACTATCGGGAATTAAAACTACTGTAGCGACCTCTGGGAGCTACGACAAGAAGCTCACTCAAAGTGGTTCACGAGCAAGCAAGACGCAACAGAAGTTCCAACATAGCTGCAAGATGGCGCCACGTGACAGAACAAAGAGCCTGAAACGCGGTATCGAAGTGTTTCACCGCGCAACGCATATATACAACTTTCAATTCTATCCAGGTGGACCAGTCGGTCCCCTGGCCACAACACCCGGCCAGGCGGGTAGCTACCCTTTTCCCGACACCACCTGGAACCCTCCATTCTGCCTACTGGCATCACTCCTGTCACCCGCCATATTGGTGACCCCTACCTTGGACTTCGCAGCCTTCAACCACGCACCAACCACTACAGCATGCAGCCAACTACTACGTCATCAGCACCCACCGCAGTCACAGCACGGCAGCTTCACTGGTCTTCCATCATCGTCTCGACTCACCGTAGACGTCCCGACTCACCGTGGACATTGGAACCAGCACTGCTTCGCCACGCCTGACTGCATCATCACGCTACATGACGTCATCAGCCCCACTTCGCTCGCTGACAGTATCGACCTCCGGTCTTGAGGGGGAGTACTGTAGCGACCTCTGGGAGCTACGACAAGAAGCTCACTCAAAGTGGTTCACGAGCAAGCAAGACGCAACAGAAGTTCCAACATAGCTGCAAGATGGCGCCACGTGACAGAACAAAGAGCCTGAAACGCGGTATCGAAGTGTTTCACCGCGCAACGCATATATACAACTTTCAATTCTATCCAGGTGGACCAGTCGGTCCCCTGGCCACAACACCCGGCCAGGCGGGTAGCTACCCTTTTCCCGACTCCACCTGGAACCCTCCATTCTGCCTATTGGCATTACTCCTGTCACCCGCCATACTACTACAACACGCGACTTAAAAGCTGCGTTTGTGCCCACCTTTATTCATACTCAACTATTGACGTTGCCACCTATTTACCTTATAATAATATATCAAGGAGTTTCTGATTAAATTTTCCCTTTTTAGGGTTACGTGCCTAAAGGTTAAAACAAGACTTACTCTCTGTCCATCTGTAGTCAGGGATTAACAACACATATCAAATTCAAAAGCCAGTATCCGGTCCTCATATTATACAAACAAAACTCTGGCTCCCGCCTGCACTATGGAGTCCCATGACAGCATTGATATGACAGAAGATTAAAATCGATTCCAGCTTCCAGGCAATCGCATCGCATTTCTGAACGAAAATTAAAAAAAACATGCATACTGCACGACCGTGTTCTGTATACCATAACAATGGCCGCCACAGGAATGTACAACACAGGCATGCACGACAGCACCAATAACACCCCTTTACTAACAATGTGCACCACGCGCCTGCTCGATATATTTATCGAAAACATCACGTGACCATTCTTAAATCTGCTAGTAGTGACTTGAATTGATCGATAATTTTAAATATTTGTATAACTGAATTGAAATTGTTTTATTTTCTTATATCATTTTATATTCTTTAGGTATTGTGGGTAACAACAGATATGATCTTTACACTTCGCCAACTTCAGGAAAAGTTTAGAGAGCAGAGAACACCTCTGTTTGTGGCGTTCGTAGACCTTAACAAAGCCTTCGACACCGTTAGCAGAGAGGGCCTTTACGCTGCACTTGTAAACATCGGTTGCCCGCCAAAACTTCTGAGCCTCGTTAAATCCTTCCATATGGACATGAAATGCCATGTTTTTAACGGCAATACATCTGAGCCGTTTGAAATGCGTAGAGGTGTTCGCCAAGGCTGCGTGTTGTCTTCTACCCTGTTTGGTATTTTCTTTTCATTGCTTTTTAAAGTAGCTTTCGACGATAATGTCGTCTTTCTTGTTCACAACAAGTAATCAACGCAAATAATTCAATAAAAAAAATACCTGACCACATATGTTAATTCCGCCAATGTCTAAGTAGGAAAACCAAATAAAACTAGACGTGCTAGTAAAAAGCATGTTCAAAACTTGAACGACATTCGATTTACGAGCATGCTCATTCATTGAGATCATGCTCATTATGAGCAAGCATTAGGTTTAGCATACTCATAACCGACAAGCATGCCCATAATGAACATGTGTGGCAGTATTTTTGTTTAAGCACGCTCATCATGGGCATGTTCAATTTGAGGAAGTAATCATTTTGTCCAGGAACACAGGTGCTTTTACAGATGTGCATGCTCATAACTGCGCATGATGCTGATTATGAGCAGATGTGCCAGTACCTTAAGTATCATTCATTCATTACTGACATATTAAGCATGCTCAAAACATGTGTGAACATTTAGCTGAGCTTGCTCATAATAAGTCAATGTGTCGGTAGTTAAAACTCTTGTCGGGAATTACAAAACAGTGTCGAGCTTAAGCCACACGATTATTCGTGTTGTGAATAATCAATATCGTGCAAAGTGCAATGAATGGTCAGTTTGACAGTTGGAGATAGATAGACAGACAACAGTGGTAAATTAACATTAAAAAAATTGTTTTGTATGTTTTTGGCTCTGGTATATTATTCTTTGTTTTATATTTTATCAAGAAGAAAGAAAGAAAGAAAACACATACTGAACTTAGGTCAATAAATACTGCATCTAGCTTTACGTTTTGTTATCTTTTTCAAAAGTTCATATCATAACCTATTAGTTTTTGAAAATATCACTTGTATAATTGACTTTACCTATAATTTAAGTGTTTATTTTATAGTTACAGCATCCAAGTGATCATGGACTGCAAAAACTGGGGGTTTTGTGATTTAGCTGTCAGCAGAAGCTTCGATCTTACGAAACTGGAAATATTTGAAAAATGTGGCTTCACCTCAATTGCCATTGACACACACGTGCTAGAGCCTAGCGATGAGCCGAAGAAGAAGAAAAAAAAAGGAGAAGTCAAAGAATTAAAGGACATCATTCCAGCACCAGTTGAAATACCGCTAAGTATAACCCAGAAAACCAAACTAAATATTCTCCAAAGGGTTACTGTAGAATTTTCTGACTCGAGCATAACTCCACAGCTCAATCAATCTCAGAACTACAAAAAGTATGATATAATAGCAGTAGTTCCAAAAACACTGCAAGCATTTCAATATGCTTGTGGCACTTTTGATGCTGATATTATAACTTTTGATCCAGTAACAAGAATACCTTTCAAGATAAGCAGAAAGTTGTATAGACAAGCTGCAGAGCGAGGGTTGTTTTTTGAGCTCATGTATTCACCTGCTATCAGAGACTCTACATGCAGAAAAAATATTATAAGCACTGCTCATACTTACCATGCAGTTGGAAGGTCTAAGAACATAATTGTTACAAGTTGTGCTGAAAACTGTTCCCAAGTCAGAGATGTGCATGATGTAATTAATCTAGGATTTATCCTTGGACTCAAATCTAACCAGAGTCTTGAAGTGGTTAAGGACAATGCTCGTAGATTGATATTGAAATCCAAGGGAAGACGTTCCGGGAAACTATATGTAGGTGTCACTAAAGTTGAAGAGGAAATAAAATAAATAAGAACTTAAAATGGACTTTATTTTTATTGAATTTAGTTAAGTTCGCCATAATGTATTTAACTTTTTAATTTATTATAGTAAAAATAAGAATCACAGATGAGATAAATTATTTATACAAAATAACATATTTTAAGAAACTGAATAATAAAGTTCCCGCAGGTCGATTTCATCTTTTACTTAAACTTTATTACTATCATTATTTGAGAAGTGAGGGTTGGTCTTAAAACACCAACAGCCACTGTGAGCTGTGCAGATCTATTGTGGCTGACCCTGTCCTTTTAAATTATTATTTTAATTTAATTATATTAATCTGAGGAAGGAATCTTGACTCGTTTTGGGTCAAGAGCTTGGACCTCTTTCGGGTACAAAAAGACCGGCTCCCTGTTTGCACAAGTGCAGCACATTTGCAAAACATGTGAAAACTATAGTTATGCATGCATAGTTTCTGAGAAAATTGAGGTTTTAGTTTGACAGTCATGTGAAACGCAGATCTTTTCAATACTCAATAAACCCCCTCTCGGAAACTGAAAGTCTAGCATAGTCTGGCATGCTGCATGCATGCATAGTTTACGAGATAAATGAGGTTTTCATTCTAGAGCTGTCATCTGAAATTTTGATATATTCAAGACCAACAACTTCCGCTCAGAAACTGGTTCATAGTCTAGCATGCATATATTCTGAGATAAATGATGTTTTATTTTGCGAGTTCATCCGAAATGAAGATGTTTTCAATACCTACAACTTTCTGTTAGAAACTGGTAGTCTCGCACGCACGCATAGTTTCCGAGATAAGGTTTTAGCCTGGCAGTGCTTTTTTTATCTTTGAGACAAAATCATAAAAGGAGAGAGGGAAAAAAGGACTAATTACAGAAGTGTCGATTTGTGAAAATCGCGAGTTATCCCGAGATGTGATGAGTTATAAAAGAGACAAGAGAGGAAAGTGTCTAGTTTAAGAAAATAACGAAGACGACCTGATGGATAAAGTTGAGATCAGAAACTTTCTAAAATGTAATGTAACTTGTGGAAAAGATATACTTTACATGCACAAGTAATCAGTGTAATTTCAAATTTAAACTTTGCTTAAATATTTATTATACCTACCTACATATATCACGATTCACGCCTTTATTCCTTGCGGGGTACGCAGAGTGTTACTGGCCTTAAAAATACGGTCACGTCACGTCACGTCTGACAAATATTTCAGGCCCGGTTCAGATAAATCGTGTATCTATATATTTATATAGATTAATACGGATTTATTTTTTATTTAGCGAAATAATCTATTTTATATTGCTGTTGTGATGACTGCAATGACAATAAATAATCCTACTGTCTTCAATGTACAGGCAGTATGAAATTCTCAGCGTTATAACTCAATTAAAATGACTAAGAATTTGAAGCTTTATACGTCTTACGCTTTATAAATGTAGATGACAGCCTAGCCTAGCCTAAATGTACCTACTAATATTTGATTCTTACAATTCAAGGTGCAGCATTTTATTCTGTTTTATAATGTTCAGTTTGTTCAGCTTCCGACGACTTTTCTTGTACAGTTTCTAAGCTGACAGTTCTCTCGGCGGACACAGAAGCTCTTGAATCTCTTGGTGCAGGTCTGACTGGATCCACATTACCAGTGAATCCGTCAGTCAACCATTTGAATCTGTGTAGAAATGATTTCTTTAAAAGAGTGCTTTAGAATGGTAAAAGTAAAGCCAGTGTAGGGGCAATAAAAACATTTGCCTAAGTTACCTTTAATTAAGCACAAATATTTAAGGGCGATGCTACTCATTATTTTGAACAACTTTTATTAAAAATAATTTTCGAAATATGATTAAAATCTTGGATCTCCCATACAAATAGCTGCAATAATTGTAATTTCTTTTTTAATATGTTATTTTATAATATTTTGTAGGTATGTCTGTCGGCGGACCTCAGTGTACCTACTCACTCTACCCGAGTTAACACTTAACATCTTTTATAACCTGTGTGTCATAATAAATAAGTTCGTATTTGTATTTTTGTAATAAATATTTCACTTTGTATGGGAGGTCCAATCTTTTCTTTCTAATACTAATCGAAAAAAGGAATACAATAAATGCAGTTCCTCGAATAGAAGTCATCCTTAAAATATAGTATGTACTTAATTAACTGTAAGTTTTAAAAGATTTTCTATGCATGCGATTAAACACATCTAAGCCGTAGAATACACAAGTGGTGGCTCTAGAAAGCCCACACCACTCGATTGTGTGTGGACACGGCCATTTCTCGCTCTTTATGTGGACCTTCCACCAATGTTAGCTACTTTCATTTCTTTCGAGTTCAGCTTTTGTTGGGTTATTTCTACCACATATGATTATATACCACAATGGGTATGATGGTTAATTTTGGTAATTTTGGTTTCCAAAATGTCATTGATGATGATGATGATTTATTTAATGATAATGAGTTTAGATGTTTTTGTCATACTCATTTTGTGCATACAAAATTTTACAATTTGAATTACAAATCAGACTGAGTGAGTAAACTCTGCAATGAACTATTAATAGTTTTGATTTGTAAAATAAGTAATAACATAAAGCTTTTACTTATTATCTACACAACAAAGCAATGTGCAAGCAGTAAATCATGCAGAGATGTAGGCTCAACATGAATGATATAAGCAGATGAGTGCAAATTATACCGACTATACATTTTCTACTTAAGGGAGAGAACATTTTACAGAATATCATAAGGGATGAGAAAAGAAACAAGCTCTCAATTTTTAAAAGTATTATTTTCAAATGCAATCTCAATGTTTGGTACAATACAAGGTAAATACAAAATGTATAAAATCGCACGCTGATAATTATAATATTTTCTTGTTCACATACTTGCATTCAGTTGTAATACTTGTAACAGTTTTACAGAGTTTACTGTGCGAACACAAGCGCTAGGGAAAATACTGTTATGCGATTCAAAAAGTAAGCTAGAATACATTAAATCCTGTTGATTAACATGAAGTATCACATAACATTAATCCTTCGTGAACAGAACCTGTACATTCACAAAAATAAGGCTTATAAGCAACACTCTACTTGTAACGCCTAACTACAGAACATGACTATTCTATACATAGATATTGTTTAATACATCGCCTGTAGCACCACTGACATCGATTTGCGACTGTTGTCCAGATGGGAAACATGATATGAACAGAATTACACGAACATTTCGAAAATAAAACTACTGAAGAACACATCTGCATGACCAGACCAAGAATCATGTTAGATACATTGACGATATGTTTTTTTAAGAAATAACATTTTGAGTTTAAAAATATGTAATGTATAATGGTAAATCATTGTAACAATGTGCTTTTTAGTAATGGAAGCATATGAAGCTAGGGTCCAGAAAGAAATACAAAATTCAAGTGGTACCCAGAGTTATTTGTTCATGAGGTTAAAATGAATGCGAATTTGGTTGCAAGCAAAAAGTTAGTTGTTAAACACTGACAAGTCTCGTTTTATAAAACTACAGCTCTAAGTACTATTCGATGTACATTGTGTAACACACTTAACCTTCCTGGGATCATATTTGCTCATCAGCTACGCAATGAAATGAATGTACATCAAATTGTACCTTTACACTAGTTACTTGTAGTTTAACAATGAATGAGCAAATATAAGAGATCTTTATTACAATGGAGTTATAGTTTCACCTGCAATAACTTATGAGATCTTTAACGACTAGAAATTATTTCTTTAAATTAATATAGCCTCAAAACCGATAAATTTGCAAAACATAATCTCAACGCCATTGCAGGTTCCACCGTGATGTCATTTAGAGCGAGCTCGCACTCGACAAGGTAACAGAGAATGCTCTTGGAAAAATTGTTTGAAGTCGTGTATTAAACAAAAATAATTGGTTATCTAATAAAATAAAGCAAGAAGAATACAAAACGCGAAACTTCCAAATAAAGATTGACTTCGCTGACTGGGTAGAGAAAAAACATCTCAACCTCAATTCATTCATTATTATTATTATCTACATAGCCAACTTATGTGCCTACTCGCTATACTAATTTCATTTGATTATATATTGTCTGTTAACTTGTCAAAGTGTACAAAGCTGTTAGTAATGTATTAAGAAACATATAATTAAAACAGTCTTAAAATTGTCTTTTATACTTCACAAACTTAATATTTTAATCAGATGTTGCTTAGGCAAATTAAAAACCTATGCTAAAACTTGTGGCTTGAATTGTGTCGAATTACATTGTAGAAATAGTGAAGACCACAGAACAATACGTTAAAAATAATGTCATGGCATAATAATAATAATAATTTTCATTTACAAAATTACATAAAATCTAAATCATTACATTCAAATATACCAATACGAATTTACAATTAATAATAATAAATAATCTCCTGACGTTAAAATAGTAATTATTTAACAAATTCAGTCTCATTGGTTGTAAAAAAAATGAATTTATTGTTACTTAAATAATGCGCCTTTTCCTCAATAACTTTAATTCACACGCACACACGCAGAACACCACTTAAAAATAAATTAGTAGAACTATTTGCACTAAAACAATTCTAAACGTAACTACAATATAATGATGTTATGATATCTTGAGTAATCAACTATCGATTACTTGGTTTACATATTTTACAACTGTGTTGTTTTTCTACTGATTCCGCGAAAACTAATAAATGGAAGGAGAAGAAGAAGAGATTCTTCTACAGCATTTTGTGGAGTTCAATGCAAACAGTCCTAAAAATAATAAATGCAACAAGTATCGTTTCCTAATAGTTACATTTGAATTAAATTAAATTTTTCTTTGTGTTTAAACTATTCCTTTTTTTTCGGTACATTAGATATGCTTTCAATCTCAATTTCAATAGATTATAGGCCTTGTTCAACTCCAACCTTGTTACATACATACATACATACATAAATCACGCCTATATCCCTTACGGGGTAGGCAGAGCGTTAACAGCCGTTCAACGGATATTAACACCACGTCTGACAAAAATTTGAGGGTCAATCAGATAACTGTGTATCACTGTAGTGACAGGTTGTCAGCCCGTCGCCTAAAATTGCAATACACACCCTCGAGTCCCTTAGTCGCCTCTTACGACACCCATGGGTAAGAAATGGGGTGAAGCTATTCTAAGCCGGCATCACACGGGTGACTTGTTACATACTTATACTTTATACTGTGATACGCTCAGTCATGCCTCTTTGGGCTATCCTATCACCTAATAGGCACATGTAATTTCATCTCATTCCCCATTCTGAATTAATAAAGAAGCCAATTGAATCGGAATAAAACTTTCCGCCGTAAGTACTTTTTGATCGAGTCAGAAAATCTAAGGCATAATTACCTCTTTTACGCGAAGTCAATGCCTGAGACAATCAAGTAAGACAATCTAAATCTAGGCCCTGGATTCCCTAGATTATATGGGCAAGATGGCTCTGTTACGCGAGGCCAATATATCTATTAACACTCGAGAAAATTCCATAAAATGGAAAGACTTCTTTGTCATAGTACTCTTCTTCGCCAGAATAGCATCACTCTGTCCCCTTGTTGGTCTGATAATGATGATGATCACGTAAGTTTTCTCAGTTATAGTCCTCGGGGAAAAAACCTATTCATAAGGTCAATCACCATTGATATGAAACGATTGTATGACATATGATTAACGGGGGATAAAGCTTATTGCAGATGGCAGCTGTCGCGACTGTGCCTAAACGCATCAATATGAAGTAAGTAACTGAACTTTGACTTTGGCACATTTTCAACCAATCATAGAAACAAAGGCACAGTCGAGAGTGGCGTAATTAGGCCCTAGTGTACCCAGAATTATGTCAAGCGTGTGTTTCCAAACGCATACAACCCTAATCTCTTCAAAGTAAGAGTGAACAGGCTTCTTCTGGGTGAGCTCGCTCCATATTAGACTCTGTCTCTGTCCTATGACAGGGGGGTCTCACTCCACGGTTTAGGTATGTTCCGCCGGCGGGTTCCCTACGGGGACTAATCTCCGCGGGTTGTCACTTGTCGTCGCCAGACCGCCAGTGTGCCGCTAGCCGCCGCACTGTTCGCACGCACGTGCTGCTCGCGCGCACACTTACTTGATTTTTTTCTGTGTTTTAGTTCGTTCATTCGTTAAAAAATCGATCGGGTCGTCGACTCGGTGTCCCACTCGATACAAAGAACAGTTAGACACAAGAATAATTAATTGTTTTTCTATATAAACAGCAGTCATTAATAATTTCGTTTAGGTTTATAAATATTTACAAATCTTACAATTCCTTCCGTAGATTAAGTGAACAAATAAGATATTATAGCAAAATCAATAACAAAAAATCTTCATGCACGAATAACATGATGACAAGTTACAACCCTTGGAGTTCGCCGGCGGCTCAGTCATAAAACTGCGATGCGCAAGGGAGATTGAGCGTTCGCGCGCGTTCATAAGTTTCAATTTTGTTTGTGAGCGGTTGGGTACACCGAGCGTAGGTATTAATTTATACCTAAACATGTAATTTCTTAGGGAGTGATTCTTCTGTACGTTAGTACTATTATATATTCTGTGCCTATGACCTAGACTAGAGTCAAGAGCAAACCCATACTTAAAAAAAAAGTGTGGGTAGTAAGATTCAAAATGACTGGTGTACCGGCGTAGATGACAGCTAAGTCCCTAGTTTTCTACGGTATGACCCCGATCAGTTATTGAGGAAAGAGACGCAATGCGCTACCGTGTTGACGTTCTCCACCAACCTGTTGTAAAGTTCGCGGCGCACGCTCGCGGTGAACTTGCTGGCGAGGCACAGAGTGACGGTCGCCGCGAACATCGCGTTGTACAACAACACCAGCTTGAAGTTGCCGAGCCATTCGATGCGACCGAACTCGCCCAGCAAGTCGAAGTTTGTTATACCTGGAACGTGTAAAAATTGTATGATTAATACATACATACATACATATTATATAGCCCGCCTATATCCCTTTCGGGGTAAAAAAGTAACATTTACGCCACGTCTGACTAACATTAGAGGGTTATTCAGAAAAATGTGTACCCATCGCATAAAATTGCAATACACATGTAACCCTGGAGTCCCTTAGTCGCCTCTTACTATATCCCTTGCGGGGTAAAAAACTAACATTTACGCAACATCTGACTAACATTTATGAGTTACTCAGAAAAATGTGTACCCATCGCATAAAATTGCAATACACATGTAACCCTGGAGTCCCTTAGTCGCCTCTTACTATATCCCTTGCGGGGTAAAAAACTAACATTTACGCAACATCTGACTAACATTTATGAGTTACTCAGAAAAATGTGTACCCATCGCATAAAATTGCAATACACATGTAACCCTGGAGTCCCTTAGTCGCCTCTTACTATATCCCTTGCGGGGTAAAAAACTAACATTTACGCAACATCTGACTAACATTTATGAGTTACTCAGAAAAATGTGTACCCATCGCATAAAATTGCAATACACATGTAACCCTGGAGTCCCTTAGTCGCCTCTTACTATATCCCTTGCGGGGTAAAAAACTAACATTTACGCAACATCTGACTAACATTTATGAGTTACTCAGAAAAATGTGTACCCATCGCATAAAATTGCAATGCACATGTAACCCTGGAGTCCCTTAGTCGCCTCTTACGAAACCCGAGGGAAAGAAATGGGATGATGATATTCTAAGCCGGCTTCAAACGGCAATATTTATGATTAATACTTGCGATTGTTGGCGCTTGTATTTAAAAAACTTGCACTGGCTTCACAGATGATGCTCAGTAAGCGAAACCGATAGGGTTGGACCAAAATAAAATTGTGAAGTTAGTAAAAGTTGTTTCAAATACAAATAATGTCTGTTAAAGAGCGAATCAGTCCATCAAACTAAACAAAGAGTGGTGCTTCACTGCTGCACATCTAATACAATTAAGTCTATCGAACGAGCATCAGTAGCCCATAATTTTATGTTAAAATTTTAACCATATTATATTAATTTTAACACTGCGCTACACAAACACAAAAAATACCGCAAGCGAAGCGAGGTCGTCTTCTTAGATCAGAACAATAAAATTGACAGTGGTGCTACATCAACACAATCCGTATTGCTTGTTTTATGCTACGTTCACACACTCGCGCTATGGGCAGAGAAATGGTAAGGGAAATGGGCAGCGCGAGCATGTTAACATTTTACTCGCGCTGCTACTCGTCATGCCGCTGCCACTTTTCGTGCTCCCGCGAGTGTCGGCTGCGTGCGAGTCGGCAGCACAAGTGCGAGTGAAATGTATTTGTTCGCCCACTCCTATTGCAGTAATAAGAGTATGATGGCAGTGTGTGAACAATCACTCGCGTTGATACTTCTGCAGTCGTATTTCAGGCAGTATTCGCGACAGCGGCAGGAGCAGAAGCAGGATGAGTGAGTGAAAGAGCTCGAACCGTAAGAGCTCGAAACGCAGGAATTGTAAAATCCAAAATAAACACAAGAAAGCCAGTTTAATTTGTTAATGAAAAACAGGTCTTTTCACTTTAAATAATATAATATTCTTGAATTACGTGTCGGTCGTCTTTTCTAGTCCGTCAAAGTCCCGTCTGTCTCGTCTGTCTGTCTTGTCAACGTCCACCTAAAGGCCAGTAGCAAAAGGTGCAGAAAAGAGTCTGCATTTTATTGTGATGAGTGAGTGAACATAGCATTCCACTCACCGAGTATCTTGACGAGCAGCGGCTGCGCGGTGGAGTGCATCAGCAGTAGCGCGCACAGAGCAATGATCCTGGCGAGCGGCGTGCGGCCGCGGCGGGGCAGCAGGCGCGCGGCGCGCACGGGCGCGCTCAGGCCGGTCAGCGAGGCACAGTGCAGGTACAGGATCAGGAACGCCTCGAGCGTCGCGCCCGCCCATCCGAGCTTCGACAGCGATGCTATGCCGAGAGTGAATTGCTGGAACGCATACAAATATCCATACTCATATTGTTAATCCGTTTTCCGTCCGTCCATTAATGAGTTTGTGTGTTTCTTTTGAGTGACCCAACACTTTTAGTCCCTATTAAATCTAACCACCTCAAAAACCTGTTAAGAAAAACTACACATAAAAAAACTTACACCTGAACCCAAAAGTTTGTGTGTAAATGTTTGTTTCCTCTTCACACTCAAACAGCTTGACGGCTTTGAATGAAATTTGGTACACAGATAGAGTTAACCTGGATTAACACAATGGATTATTTTTACTGCGGAAAAACATACCATTACCACGGGAAAACCGAAAAAGCGGGGCGAATATATAGCTGTGCTAAAAAGTCTGCTCATCTAGTATAGCCTGGTCTTCCTTATCCTATCTTTGATCTGGTACTCACCCTCGTACTGAGCGGCAATGCCTTGATCCCGATGAGCAGTTCCAGGGTGTTCTGCACCACCATCAGCACGGTGATGGCAGTGAGCGCCAGCAGCAGAAGCATCGCCAACGGGTACACCACGTTGCGCTGGAACGACGACGTCTTCCGCTGGCTTTCCACTTCCTGGAAGACAAATTAACATAATTAGAAATATTTATCAACACAGACATTTATAGTTGGTAAAAATAAAAGTGATCAACCCATGTATAGACTAGCTTAAGTTAGAAAGATTGGCCACAATTCGGGATGTACATTCTCCTTACTTGCCTTAAATTAGTGCTATCATTTTCCATTAAATAGGTTTAGAAAAGGATAGGAGATATTTTAGTCGTGTCATGTCTTATAATTTCATGCAAAATACGTGTTTTTTGTCAAAATAAGGCGACAATCAAAACAATGGCGACTAAATTGACTAGGAAAGGCGAAAAAACCCTTGACGTTTTTAAAAATGACAGGACTTAGATACCTTCTAGCCTTTTCTAAACCTATTTGACGGAAAGTGACAGCACTAATTTAAGGCAAGTAAGGAAAATTTAAATCCCGAATTGACCTCATATTAAGATTATCAGAAAGTAAATTTAAGTCTGTTGTAAGAAAAGTATAATATTTTAAGTTTATTTATTATATGAGGGCCTGCACAGTATGTGTACCAGTTATTTTAACCTTACTACCTTCACATCAAAACCTATGAAAAAAAAAATAACAGAGTAGGTCTACTAGGGTTTAATGACAAAGAGGCATAGAGCTCTGAAACACACAATTTTTTGACATCAAAGCCACGTGCGACTTTACAATTGCCTTAGTATACTTATGTTACATATTATGTACAGTCTCGATCAGACTGGGTTAGACAGTTTGGACTTTGAACCGTTCTTACTCTCCACGAAACTAAACTCTCTCGACTAAACCAGATGGCGAAATTTTGTATTTTATTTCAGCTAAGCTTATCGCCATCTATGTTCCGACGCTTGAGGATAGCCTAGAAAATTTCGCAATGCGAATTGGACATTATGCTCCTAAAGTCTCACTTGGCAAGGATTTGACACCGCCACCTTCGACCATTGATTCTCAGCCTCATCTACTTACTTGTCTCTTGGCCACGACTCTCTGCAGTCTCTCATTGAGGCCAGCTTGTAAGGCTCCGTTCCTGAGCCGCAGTAAGGGCGTCTCCTTGCCGTAGGGCGAGGGTGTGAGACTGCTCTTCAATCACTGACTCAGCTTCATCTACTTACTTGTCTCTTGGCCACGACTTTCTGCAGTCTCTCATTGAGGCCAGCTTGTAGGGCTCCGTTTCTGAGCCGCAGTAAGGGCGTCTCCTTGCCATAGGGCGAAGGTTTAAGACTGCCCTTCAATCACTGTCTCCTCAGCTTCTACTTACTTGCCTCTTGGCCACGACTCTCTGCAGTCTCTCATTGAGGCCAGCTTGTAGGGATCCGTTCCTGAGCCGCAGTAAGGGCGTCTCCTTGCCATAGGGCGAAGGTTTAAGACTGCCCTTCAATCACTGTCTCCTCAGCTTCTACTTACTTGTCTCTTGGCCACGACTCTCTGCAGTCTCTCATTGAGGCCAGCTTGTAGGGATCCGTTCCTGAGCCGCAGTAAGGGCGTCTCCTTGCCATAGGGCGAAGATTTAAGACTGCCCTTCAATCACTGTCTCCTCAGCTTCTACTTACTTGTCTCTTGGCCACGACTCTCTGCAGTCTCTCATTGAGGCCAGCTTGTAGGGCTCCGTTTCTGAGCCGCAATAAGGGCGTCTCCTTGCCGTAGGGCGAGGACTTGAGACTGCCCGTCGTTGTTGACAGGTCAGGGCTGACGGGAGCTGAGATGTCACCGCGGTCCGGGTACATCGGCTCCGGGGATATGTAGCCTGCACCTGGATGAAAAGAATACATTATTATAATTAGCCAGTTATTGTACTCAAAAACATTTACCAAGAAAAACTCAACAGATCAACTAGTTGAACCACTGAATGAAGATGCGATTACGAATCCCGATTGATCGGGCCCGATTCGACATAGGTACATTGCTGGTTGACGTAAGTTTGTTGTAATGTTGCCCATATTTTCCAACCAGCAACGTACACTGAATCAGCAGTTAGGGAAGGGAAGTGTTCTCACTGGTTAAATTTAATTTGGCTGATTTTCTTTTATTTTTACACCAAAAAAATGAAGAAAATTGCAAAATGAGCTGATTAATGACTATAACGAAACAAAATAGAGAGTATTTTTGTTTTAAATGTTCAGTCAGAACAAAAATGAATAACTTAAAATACTTAAATAATCATTTAAACTTTACTCGTGATGTCAAATGTTTCTATGATTATGATATAAATCATTAAATGAATTACAAAAAGCCATAGACCGAGCGCACCTAGAAACAAATTGCCTACAATTTTATTCTCAGTTATATTACTGAGAATTGTTTAACCTTTTGGCCTTGCACGTATCAAAATAGACAGACAGATAGACGTCAGTAAATATTTCTATATTTACGCACCAAGCACCAACACACAATATTCTATCGTTGCAAGTATTTTTTATTGAACAATGACGAATCTGATATAAAATTGTTCTAGTATAACTTTCGATCTACAAATAATTAATGGTTAAGGTACGTTGTTTTATGTAAATACACACACTCGTTCTACAAATTATTTATGCATATGCACGTCATGTGAAACACAAACTGAATGTTTCACATTTTGGTATCTTTTTTTGGAGTAGTTTAGTTCAGTTTTTACGCTGAGCTGGTAAAGGAATACAAAGACGAAACAGTTTCATACCAACTGTAGTAAGGCAAATTCCCTTATCTGATGAGCTGAATAGAAAGCGAAACAGTTGCCGACTTATTTTGCAAATATACTTTTCGTCTTTGTATTCCTTTACCAGTTCAGCGTAAAAACTGAACTAAACTACATAAAGTTTAGCGATTGCCCCGCTCGGGTACAAGAAGCTTATCGTAGAGGACGAAACTCATACACGAGTTTTCGTAAGACACTCATGAGACCGATTCCTCGCAGATTCGCACCAGTAGTCCATATGGACGCAGTTTCATCTTTTTTTGGGTCATTCAGGTATCCGCTTTTCATTTTAGGGTACCTTACACAAAGGGTTAAAACGGAACTCTAAAATCTAGACTTCGCTATCTGTTCGTCCGTCTGTCACCAGGCGAAATCCCATGAAATGTAATAGTTACAAAGTTGGAAATTTTTACAGATGCCGTATGTCTCTTGCCGCTACGACAATACCAACGAAAAAAAAACAAAAACGGCACCATACAAAAAGTAATTATTTTTGCTCAATTTCACCTATCATGATTCTGAGGCTGTATCTCATAAACGGTTATACCTAGTTAGACCGTTGAAATTTTCCCAGTACATTACTGTATTACTGTTGCCGCTATAAAAAAAGTACTAAAAACCAGAATAAAATTTATAATTACGGGGGCTCCCATAAAACAAATGTGATTTTTATAAAACAAATGTGATTTTTATGCATAATGGTACCGAACCCTTTGTGTGCGAGTCCGAATCGCACTTGACCGATATTTTGAACATAAAACGAAATAGGACCGTATACCTACTACTTACATTATTCAATCGTAGTAGATGCGAGGACCGCATTCCTAGTCCTACAGCGGACAGATTGAGAAACACCTCTCAACTCAACTCAATAAATATTTAAGCGCTCGTATACCTGCCCGATAAATAATTCAACAAACGTTGCTCAGAAGTGCGTAGTTAAGTTTGTAGGGAGCGAAACTGAAGGATAATAAAGGATTATGGTTTTATACGTGCCCTCCGTAGCACGACTAGTACTGTACAATCCATTGAGCATTTTCTTTTCTCTCGGTTTACCCTACGATTGGTCGGTTGAGAATGTCGCGTGGCATTAGTACAATAAAGTATACCTAAAAATAAATAGTATTGAATAGTGGGAGAACGAAATAGCTCCTTACATTTTGAAAAAAAAAATCGTTTTTCCTGTAGGAAAACGGGTCGCAGAGGGTGAAGCCGCTACGAAAGCCTCATGTTTTACACAATCACTTATTCAGACACGTGCCTTTATCAATTATCATTATATCAACAAAATGCATCTGATATCGATTACAAAATAACCACACACGTCATATCAACGCAAGCCAAGCGCATCACATAGATCTAGATTTTTACGTCCACGTGTCTGATACTAATTACTTTTGGTACGTGTAGGGTGGGTGTACCAGTCCCAAACCAGGCACCAGTAGTTGACCACTTACGTGTTCAATTGAATATTTTAAGAAAACGCAGGCATTTTTGAACAAAATACTTCTTTTGTTATGTTGCCTAGACTGTTACCAACCCCAAGGAATATTTTTTTGTGAGAGGGAACGAAAGATATCGTTATTTTGCTTATTTTAAGAGATTAGTGTCTCGTTCATTTGCCTTCGAGCAGCCATTACAACTACAAGTGCAAATGGACATGGTAAGTAAAATATTTGAATTTCACTTGTTATTTCATAATTATTGTCACCAAATGATATTATTTTTGAAGTTTGGTGTTAGCTTGAGTCCTTTAAGTGATTATTTTTACAAAATAATGTTAATAAGAGGTAATTTTAAATGTGGTTAACTACTGGAACACGCTTTGTACTGGGTCCCTATTGTTGACCAAGTGGTTTGCTACTGGTGATCTATGGTATTTACATTTTTTTCCTTTTTTTTCATAGTGATGCTCTTTATAACAAATTCAGAGCATTAAACTGTCATTTTAATCGTTTAAAAACTTTATGTTCCAGTAATTGACCACGCTGGTTTTCTATTGGTACACAGTACAAAGAGGTGTTCCCAAGAATGACCAGTTGAAGTTGAAACTTTACCGTTAATGAGAGTCATTTTTCTAATTATTTTTGATCTGTTTTCTAGCTTTGGTTTTGCTATTAAATACCTAGTTTTTATCAAAAACTTTTGAAACAGTGTTTATTCATATAAATAGAATGGTCAACTATTGGTCCGAAAGTGGTCCTTTATTGGAGCGCGCCGGTCAAACTTAGGGGCATTCCCGTTTTTAGTATTGTTCATAAAATAAATATAAAACTAATAAATATGTGTTGAAAAATAATATCAATAATCCTTTATTATTAACTAATAATCAACTTTATAAATGTTTTTCTGCGTTAAATATACTTAATACTTGTCCAGAGAGTTTCAATGTCAAAAAGTTCCCTTAAATGGTTTGGGACTGGTACACCCACCCTACTATTTGTGTCACTAAATAGCACATTTGTGGCACTTATGCAACAATTTCGGCTATTTTTGTTCAGTGATTGATTAAACAGTACAGGGCAGGGGTAAAGGATTTTATTTGGAGTGCTTAAAACGAGGATGCAAATGTAAAGTGTACAAACATTATCTCATGCATTGTACTCGTAACTAGGAAATAGTGACACAAAACCCTTGAAAGCTCTACCTTGAATACAAAACTACAAAACACTTCTCCGGTTGGGTTAACAATTTTTTTTTAATTGAAATTGAAATTGAAGTTCTTTATTCAATGTAGGTTAGTATTATCATATCACTTATTGACGTCATGAACTTAAACTTTAAACTTGCACGCAGGCTATTTATTTTCATTAATTATTTGTTTTGTTTCTTGGTATGAATTCCTGTGCAACTTAGGTACCTATTATAATAGATTTGTTGTGATGACGTACTACTTTTAATGTTAACGACATTAAAATTTGTACGTAATCACAACATATCTATTATAATATACTTCCGTACTACAATCTCGTTCAGCGGATTTTCGATAAATTAAGTTTTTATCTTAAAAGTTTAGGAAAAGTTTGACAAAGTGCAAATAACAAACAAACGATCTTTCACTATTTGATCTATGGTGCAAACGCATTAGCAATTCACGCGTGTTTTTTTGCACATCATGTCTGTCGACAGATGAAGGTCAAATCAGAGATTATTTTTAACACGGTAGTAGGAAACTAGGAAGTAAGTTTTTGAATCCACCAAATATTCGCGACAGTGCTTACTTAGCCAGTAAATATTAATCTACACTAATATTATAAAGAAGAAATATTTGTTTGTTTGTTTGAATTGAATAGGCTCGGAAACTACTGGATCGATAAAAAATGAATTTTACCATTACAATCCTACATTATCCCTGATTAACATAGGCTATATTAGAATACTTATTCCTACGGGAAAACGGTTAGCAGCGCATGAAACCGCTGGGAAGGCTGCTAGTATTAAATAATTTGCTAAGGAATTGTCTGAAAGAATCGAGGTCATAAGTACTATTATTTATTCTGTGAATAGTAATTATGACCTCGATTCTTTTAACAAGTCTGTCTATATTATGTCTGCTATAGTCTCTATCTCTCTATATATCTCTTGTTGCATAAAAATAAATAAAGCTTTTATTCTCATAAAAACAGTTTCGTTGTTACAAATGCATGCATGCATTGCATGGGACGCCGTAAAGTCGAACGACCCGATTATTACTTATTGCTTGAACAACGGGCATTCTGAAAGATTGTTAGTATAAAGATAAAATAATTATTGTTTTTGTGAAGTGCCGCCACTGTCGATGCCGTTCAATCTCGAAAAAGTTCTGAGCTTTCCCTTGAAATCGACCATAGTATGCCCAACTCGCAGATTATATATCGTGTTCTTTGTTTAGCATTCAGGTGATTTGCAAGTCTATCAGTATTTTTAGTATTTTTATGATCTGTCTTTGGCGTGGGCTCATTTTATTTGTTTGATAGTGCCAAATGTTTAGACATCTGCTGCACGTTAGTTTTTATATTTTATCATCACGCATATATCCCTTCCTTGCGGGGTACGCAAAGCGTAAACGGCCGTATGATTTGATCTACTCCACCATTCGCTTAGATAGAGTCGCGATCAGCCTATCTTGGCCTCCATACACGTACGGCCGCCCGTAATGACAGTTACACTATTTCAGCGAATGAAGAATACTACAATATAGACAGATAAGGTAACGAAATTAATTAACTTAGAGCTGTACAGAAGAAAACTAGATAGAAAGCTCGGAGGACAGGACAAAGAAATACGCACAAGAAGAAATTATTTCATCAATTAATGTAAATGGTCAATCTCACACACACACACAAATCACGCCTATTTCCCTTACGGGGTAGGCAGAGCGTTAACGGCCGTAAAACGGATATTAACACCACGTCTGACAAAAGTTTGAGGGTCAATCAGATAACTGTGTATCACTATAGTGACAGGTTGTCAGCCCATCGCCTAAAATTGCAATACACATCTAACCCTCAAGTCCCTTAGTCGCCTCTTACGACACCCATGGGTAAGAAATGGAGTGATGCTATTCTAAGCCGGCATCACACGGCTTCAATGGTCAATCTACTGTAAGAATTTTCTTGATGGGAGTAAGCAGTACGAAGATAATTTCTAACTCACATTAGAAGCCGTTCTTACCAGTAGCGCAGGCATTCTGTATTCGTCTCCTCAGGGTGTCTTCTTCGAAGGAATATACGTAGTACTCTTCGTGCAAGTCCCGAAGGAACTGAGGCTTCACCAGCACGGCGCTCACCACGCCGAATAGACGAACGAACCCCAGTGGTGTGAATACTGCAACAAATATAATATATTTGAAATACCTGATACATACATGGTTGATTTGATTACTTCTAGATAGGGATTTCGCTTGATTCTTGTTTGAGTCAGATCTGAGTGAGAGTCTAAGTTGGAGAAAGCTCATTCTAAAGGTGACCCTGAACAGTCCAGAAGGAAGATTTATAATGTTCTGGTATTCTCAAACAACGACGAAATACAACAGGCTGCTCAGCGTGATTTGGGATATCCTACTTAGAAATGACTAAGGCCATTTGTTAAGTATTTTTTTTGGTATTTGTGTTTAGTCTGGGTGTTTTCTATATAAAATATATATTTATTTACAAATATATTTATATGTAGGTATGTAATTATAGCTTTCTAGTTCCCATAGTTTAGCTTTGCTTAGTTTGGGGCTAGATAGCACTGTGTGGATTGTCCAGAATATTTATTTATTTAACATAAGAATAACTACAACATAAATAAATAGTTTCGTTGTCCTGCCTCAAAAATAACAAATCCATTTGTGATTATTGATAATGGTAACGTAGGTAGGCAGACTATAGTTTTAAACATTTATACATAAATAATAAGTATGATTATCAGCACTGCAGGCGCAGAAGTCGTTTAAGCGAGTAAACATGCACATCCATTAATAAAATTACAATTAGCCTCGTTAGTCGCTGGCTGCTGTGAGATAAAGCAGCTGACATTGTTTGACTAATTCAGACTTTAGTATTTAGGCTACGGTAATATTCTGAGTAGCTTTAAGAGAAAATTACATAAGTATTTTTGAGTTTATGCCCCAAGAGAAAGTAAAACCATATTTCATTGAGTTTGTAAAACCATATTTCATTGAGTTTGCAACTCAATGAAATATTTTAGGCTGTAATTAAAGTTATTGCAATTAATACCAAAAGTGGCCGTTTTAAGGCACTTTTTGCCACAACTTTAATTACTGCGAATATTTCATTGAGTTTGCAGGTTCTAATTTTTCTTAAGGCTAATAATAAAAACTTGAGCAACGTACATTTTGATAGAGGTAGATTGATTTTGACACGAACGGTTAACGGATTTTAAAACTCGGTACCTAAGCTCGGTACCTACTGTTAGTCTTGACACATGCAGAAAATTTATTGTGAATAAAATCTGCTCAATGTGAAAAGCTACATACATTATACATTCTCGCTCTCTCTTTTCGTGTGGGACATCGAGTCGTTCAACGACACATTGCATATCAATTAAGTTAGGTGTATCTTATCCAGTATATCAGCAGTGAATGGTACAGGATACTTGAATGAGGAGCGGCGGCGTCGTCGGCGCCTACGAGTGGTTAGTAGGTACATAGCGAATGTTGCGACATTGTCTGTCCCCAATTCGTCACAATAGCACAAAGGGGACCCTAACTAACGCAGACACAATTTGTACGACGCAATTGATTCAGATCGTACCTATACTACGTAGGTAGGTAATTTACGAACAACAGCATACTTAACAGGCATCTTATTTGAGTAATGATAGATACATATACACATATCACGCGGCTAACAGCCGTAAAATGCAGTCGCTATAGCCATGTCTGACAAATATTTGAGGGCCGTTTCATGAAAATCGTGTACCACTATAGCGACAGATTGTCAGCCTGTCGCCTAAAATTGTAATACACATGAAACCAACTACACGACTAAACGACACCCGCGGGTAGGAAATAGGGTAGAGCCATTCTTAACCGGCATCACACGGCAATGAATAATGATGAGTAATGATCATCTAGCCGTTTTCTTATTTTCTAAGCAAAACAAACGAGAAATAAAACCTTGCGTTCAGAGTTTTTAGATTATGTTTGAATATTTAGGTCTTCCTGGAAGCATTTAGAGCTAATATTTGCCATTTGGAGTTAATTGAATGTCGCGAAGTCAACATTTGCGTCGTAACTTCATCTGTTGCATTGATACATTTTATAATTTGGTATTAAACGAACTCTCACAAGAAGCATAAATATCTATACCCTGTTCAGGCTAGCTCTGTATGTTTTAGACAGGATGCAAAGACCTGTTGTCGTACCTGTTTTCAATTTAATTTCCTGTTACTGTTAATGATTTTCAATACTCAAAAAAATTACACGACAAAATAAACATACGTTCATATACAAACAGACACATACTGTTTAAAATACAGAGCGAAACTGGATAAGATATAACGGGTGTAACAGTTTAGGCTATAAAGGAGGCACAATTCCAAGCAAGATTCGCGATCCGGAAATACCATATTAGCGGCATTCCGCAGCGCTAGGCGTTCCTACTCAACTCAACATTACTGAAATTTCAGACATATTGGACGCAATAATGAGAGAATATATTATCATTATCTCTTTCTGCCCGTTACGGCAAAATATTTACAACTATCTCTCCTGAAAACATTAGCAATAACAAATAACTAAAGACGGCCATCAACGTGTTTTTTTTTGCGTCTGGTCTCTACGATTTGAGCCCCGGGGCTTTGAAATCTACAGCTGACTGGTTGGTGGGTGGGGAGCAAGGGCTCACCCGGAGAAGTTTGTGTGGTTGGCTGAGCGGGCTTAGGAATTGTTCTGGAAAGAACGGATCGGACTGAATCAACGTGCTTCTTCTTTATAAAAGAAAACGCTGATGTCTAAACCAAGGATCCGCTGCAGGGCAAAGGTCGTAGCCCTTTATTTTAAACCTTAGGATGTTAGAGAATTAGCGCATTATCTCCTGTTTCTTTTCTCGTCCCTTGAAACGGTTGAATTTTTATTCTAACACAATAGTCGCATTTGTTGATGTTTTTCATAAAAAACATATCATATCAACGTCTCAGGCTTTTTTGCATGGTGAATCTAACCATTTTATTTTCTTTACAAACAGAGCTTTTGTTTCGTGTGGGCCTAACGACCCGATGAACCCTGGTGTCAGGTTTTTCAGCCTGACATGGTTATGTAACGACCGCCGCCAAAGTAATCATAGACTGCAACCGGGACCGACGGCTTGACGTGCGCTCCAAAGCACGGGATCGTCTTTCTTTTTTGGACATTCAGACGGGTCAACTGTAATGTCTAGGAACAAATTCACAAAGTGATAAATATTAACTTTGTACCACCGAGAATTGAACCCGAAACTATGCGTCACAGGCAATCGCACTACCCCTGCGCCACTTTGGCCGTCAATCACAAACAGTGGTGAAACGTGGGTGAAACAGACGTTGTTCAGTTTTTTAGGCTAAGTTAACTTGTCAGAGGTTTTTGCGCAATTTAACTTACACCAATGCCAACACCCCGTTTAAATCACGCAGTGCATTAGATCGCACGATTCGATCACGTGAACATTCACGAAAATTAAGTTAATTCTGTGACTCGTAATTAAAACAGGTGTCCAATGACTTCACAATAAATTACCACTTTTTATGTTTGCAGAGATATATCAAAATTTAATGAATCAATCCGTTATCGATGTCTCACTTTCTATTTTTTTGCGAAGAAATATTTTGAAATTGTAATTAGGCCCGCTGCCAGTGTGTTGAATGAAGTGAATTCGTTAGTACAGCTTGGTATAGCATCTATCGTTGTATATTTGTCTAGTCGAATATGTGTGTACTCTCTCTTTGCGTGCGGGACACCGAGTCATCCAACGACTCGATGAACCCTGGTGCCAGAGTTTTTCAACCGCCTACTACCACTAGTAGGCCTCTGACATGGTTGTGTGTACTATCAGCAGAACTTCGAGTTACCTTTAATAGATAGATTAATACTCGTTAGATATTAAAGTATGTTGATGTCTTAAATACGTAACTCGAAGTGCTGTTGATAGTAATTAATCATTTCTACAATGAAAAGGAATGAATAGAAGGTCAATTTAGTAATCGTCCGACGTTATGCACAATCAGCTAATAAATTTTTCACGTCTTGTTAAAAAATCTATTAAAAATAGCATACAAATGCCTTTTTACAGCTCTGCGTCTTTTATTTCAACACGGTATTATTGTAAAATCTTATCTAGAAGATTGTTAGAAAACAAGTAGGTAGTTAGTAACACTATTATCTCTGATTTCAAGAAAAAAAAATCTTTAGTATGCTCTTCTTACACGCATGTAAATGACACGCTTTGAAAATCTTGACTTCAATTTAAAACAAATGTCGTTTTTAGATGGTGGTAGCGTAAACGTAAAGTTACATGCCGTGTGATTAACCTGGCCAGCCCCGAGGCAGTGCCGTCATTTTCCCCTCCTTGTCTTGTTGTGTAAAGAACATTACAAAATTAATATTTAAAAAGAAAAAAAAATGGGTTATACGTAATTTTTTACAATGACGGATCATGACGTCAATAGAAGAAATCAATACAAGAAGGCTAGAAATCGCCGTTTTTTATACCAGACAGATGCACCGAATCGCACCACGCACAGTATATTTGCGCGCGAAATTAAGTATACCTCATTGGCCCAAAAATAGCTGCGATCTGCAGTCATGGCAACCGTTGCGTTTACTTTGTTACGTCAATTCACAGACTACTTTTTATTTTGTAAATAAACGTGCTCTATTTGAAGTCACTTTCTCAGATTTGCTTTTACTGTTTTACCACTTCTAAATCAAACACAATGAGCAAAGCCTTCAAAAAGAACATGGTCGATCACGTCCTGAACGACCCTAAAGATATCGCTCTGAACGAGGAGTGGAACAACTTCGTCAAACGCATTGGCGAAGTCACCAACCTGGTCAGAGACCTATCCAGTGGAGATAAGGAGAAAGCTGAAGCAGCCAAGGTCATGGCTGATAAGTATCTCGACGGGAAGGTCATTCTGGATGAGAATGTGCAGATGACAGTCAAGTCTGATCGGACAGTCATCAACCAGAAAGCTTTCAAGAACATGGGGAAACAGAATGCGGTAAGGGAATAATGAAAAGTCACAACGGTACACTGCTGGACGTGGGCTTCCCCGATCGGTGGAATTTGCCCTTCATTTCATATTTAGACCCTGAGGAAAATTGCTCAAATTCATTGAAGACCCCTTGAAACATTTTCAGCATTTTTTACCCTATGATTTAATAAGTAATGCGCGGTATAATAAATGCGTCTTAAAATAAAAGTAGAACAGGGCCCATCAAGAGTTAATTCTGCTAATAAATAGTCTGGCAAGCCTCACAATACATATCTCAAACGTGGCAATGATCATCATGAAGGTATGTTTAATATTTAGATCAATAATACGTTGTTCATATTTCAATCAACACATCAGGTACAGTATGAGTAAGAGCAATATGAGTAGGTGTCAGTGATACAACTAGTGTGAGTATACTCACGTTATAAATTTGTATCAAAATACAGGGAATGGTATCGACAAACAATACCATGCCTAATACTTCATACGTTTTGTCAACTATGGGTGCAGTTCGCAACCAGGTTTGTAGTACGTTTAATGCGTACAAAAACTGGTTTTAGTTTTCCATAAATGAACGGCGGTGGCGTATGTATGTAAAGTAGACCACACGTTAAACAGAACAAACAAACTTCATATATTTGCCTTAGATAAGATTAGAAACTCCATTTCCTAAATAAACATTGTCTTGTTGTGTAAAGAAAATTCTGTAGAATGAAATAAAAAATGTGTTAAAATAACATTGTATTTTGTACAAACAAACAATCAGTGCAAAAACACAACGAGGTTTATTTTTAAACGGCACAATATCGGTGGTGAACACATTTTAAGCTTGCCCTTGCTCTATCTAGAGTTCAATATGATCACATTGACACGGAAATATACTTTTGATGATTACCTACTGGATTAATTATCTACAGGGGTTATATTTATATCATACGTATCATACCTACTTATTAAGCAAATGTACGTAACCTATCATTACAGTTCTATTATCTAGTAGTAAGCGGTTAAACAACTCTGACACCAGGGTTTATCGGGTCGTTAGACGACTCGGTGTCCCACACGATAAAGAAGAACAAGAAGTTCTGTTATACTATGGGCATTATAAAAGATAATGAGAAATGGAGATTCAATTACACATTACTTACCTTGAGTAGGCAGATTACTCAAATAGTTTTTACTTGCGTACGCAGATTGTCATGTACCGTTTCAAAATTTGTATTTTTAACCCAACCGGTTAGGTGTTTCTTACATACATACATAATGCCTATATCCCTTGCGGGTTAGGAAAAAGCTAACATTTACCCCACGCTGACAAACATTTGAAAATAATTCAGAAAATTGCGTATCGCTCTCGAGTGCCTTTGTTGCCTCTAACGACATACAGGAAAGAAATAGGTTGATGCTATTCTATGCCAACATCACACGGCAGAATTCGGCGTTTGAATAAGATATAAGTTTTAATTTATTTAACAGGGCGAGATGGACAAAGACTCCTGGATGGACGCGGTAAGCAAGGACGCGGAACAGCGCGCTGCCGACCGCAAGGTCCGCAAGGAGAGAGCTGACACCTTCAAGACCATGGCCATGAAGGCCTTCAACAGGGGAGAGTATGAGAAGGCTCTGTCCTGCTACAACAAGGCGATAGAACAAGTCAAGGATAATGCGATGCTGTACTGCGATAGAGCACTCACTAATATCAAGCTAGGGAATTACGAAAAGGTAATTTTAAACTTAAGTAAACACCAGGTAGTAATTATACTTAGAAACTTAGCAAGAGGATAGAAGTTGTTTAATTGTTAGTATTGAGTTCTCTCTCTTGCATTTTACCTGTATGATTTTAACTTCACAAAGGAAATTATGAAACTTAGCAAGAGGATAGAAGTTGTTTAATTGTTAGTATTGAGTTCTCTCTCTTGCATTGTACCTTTAATTGTATGATTTTAACTTCACAAAGGAAATTATGATCAGATGACTCCCCGCATACAGTATCTGTTGTTTTACAAACTATAAAGTAAACGCACTTCAAACCACCACATGTTCAACTCTCTTTCTTGCATTATTATAAACACGTTCCAAAGGAAGTGAAGTGACTGGGTTACTTTATACACAATCTTCATTTTATGCGCGTGATAAATTTGCTTCAGTCGTAAAACAGTACCTCTCACAAAGTAACACCTCTATGTTTATGTCTGCACAAGAAAAGATTTGTAAGTTACCGTAACGTTGCAAGTTTCATGCCCTCAATAGATATTGTCGGTCATAAAAAAATATCAGCAACACTGTTCGACTTGGGTTTCCCCTTTCTGAGAAGTATTCTCCATACTCACAGCTCTTCGTAGGCGAATCGGCGAGCGCAGTGATCAACACTCTTGTCTGTACCCTCGATTCATCCCTTACTTGCTTTTTACGACACTCACTACGGGTCAAATGGGGTGAAGCTATTCTAAACCGGCATTACACGGCACGGATATATTCAGTCCGTCATAAAAACTTGCAAGTTTAAAATATCTCAAAGTATAGGAGGTCACACGAACAGGTAGTTGCAGCTAATAGTTGAAAACCAGTTTGTGTACTTTTTGTAAGTAAAAAACTTTTGATGGTCTGGTCCGTGGCGTAGTCTCGTCGAAAAATTTGGGAATTGTCTGTGATATGATTTTATTATTCATCTAGAAAGATCCAAATATCATACCATATTATTATCATATTATCATACCACCAAGCATAATCAAATCAGAAAACAATGCTTTACAAGAGGCACCTTATTTGGTGTAAGACTAGGCACAATAATTATTGTCTATTATTATGGGCAATTTTTATTATTCATCTCGAAAGTTCCACACTTACACCAATAAGCATAATCAAGTTTTACAAGAGGCACCTTATTTGGTGTAAGACTAGACACAATTTTATAGCTAGGTCATTCTTAAATTTCATTATTTATAGTGATAAACCAAATCTAAGACTCGTACAACTTTGTAGAAGAAATTCTTACGAAGTATAATATTTGTTATTTCGATTTAATTTTCCTCTACATTTACACAATTCGTGTTTTATGTGTGTTTTTATTATCAAAAAAACCTTTCTAGACTCATTAAATGTAAACTAATGAGTCATTCATCATGCTTATCGTATACATTGACACGTTATTGTATTGACGTTGGATGTGAACTTGCTCTGAATATACTAAGTAGACCGAGAAGAACACACATCATTCGAATTATATAGGATGTACAGAACCAGTCCATGAAACTAAACAACTTTCCCCCAGGAAGAAAGGACAAAACAAAAAGAAAAAATTTGACGTTCTATACAAATTCAACTGTTCGGCTGGAACATACTTATATGATAAAACATATTTCGACCTATGTTCCGTAAGGAAAGTTGTGTTAAAATATTTGCAGATAATATATTTACACCTGTATATGGGCACCAATGACAATTCAAAATATGTTTTTATATTGGTTCGTTACCAACATAAATCATAAATATTGGATTGTAAATCTCTTTAAAGTATCAGTCACTCATCATCTAATGCAGGAAAAAGCAATTGTTCTAACAAGATACTTATGTCTCAGACTTCTGAGTCTTATGTCTATGATTTGAGATCTTCTAAAACTGAAAATACCGATGCAAATCAACGGTACCGTTTCCGCAACATTCGGCCTAGATTTTATCTAACTGTATAATTTACAACCAAGTGATAATGATTTGGACCTCGTTGTGATCGTAACTTTAAAATGTTTAGTTTAAAAAACTAAATGACAATCTTTAATTCATAGAAATTTCGGTAAACTCATACGTGTCCGTAATCAAACGATGTATTTATCATTTCCTAGTAAATAAACCGTGCGTTGACCTGTTTTCTTGATAAATGGACCATGGATAATATAAAATATTGGCGGACGATTCGTAAGTACCTCGTGTAACAGCGAAAAACAACCGATAAAAATTCAGCGTTTGATCCTCACTTCATGTGAGTGATGCCATTAACTTGCAACGAAATTTTAAGCCTCTTGTTGTTAAAATTTTACTAATTTTCTTTTCTTATGAACCCCATGAACGAACTAACAGAAATAGACCAACACATAACACCTAATAGGTACAACTAATGTTGACGCGATTCTTATCGTTCAAACGTGTACACGCACGTTACTATCACGTATGCTAGCTCGTCATGCTTCTCATTACATTAAGTTACTTCATTCTTTGAAGAAATGTGATTTACCGGAATATTCTAGACATTTTGTATGTAATTAAGATTGCTCGAAGGTGACTGGGACATAATGGACTGAGCTCATCTAATAAAGGCACTAACTAACATTACGAAACGCACACTCTATTTAAATGCGCAGAACATTATGAGTGAGTAGGTTAGGTATTTAAAAAAAACTGTTTCACACTGGTGTCAGGTCAGTTAAATATTTAAATAAGATCTACTGATCTAAGATTGTTCACTAACAATAAGGGTATTCAGAGCTGACCTTCCTTCGTTTCAATTAAGTGATTAAAACACGGGATCACAACGTGTATCATTGAACGCAGCTGGTGTCTCTCTGATTCTTATCATTATAACTAATACGTATACGTGATGTTTTAAAACTAAACGTAGTCCTTAGTTTTCAAGACATATAAAAATTCAAAAACCAAGGCCTTCAGAGATTATAAAAGTTACAGAAATATAAATAGAAAGTTTGATACTCGGAATAAGCCACATAAAAAATAAAGACCATATAAGCTTATTAATCGTCGTAAAGAATTATAAACACGGTCTATGACACGGTGCAAGTCTGAAACTGGGACTCAATTATATGACTGTTGATTCAATTTTTGCGGTTTACAATGCTACGAAATTTCAAAAGTATAAGGTAGAAAGGTGTTCAGAGTTTTTCAACGTTCATGGAGTCGTTGGACGACTCGGTGTCCCAAATGAAACAGAAACAAGGTAGTAAGGTGGAAGGTTTACCATATTGTATTAATCTGACTAGGATTTTTCAACGACAAATTCAACAAAATTGATTTATCTTTTCAGGTATTCGATGATGTGCATTGGGCCCAGCGTATCAACGAGAACAGTTTCAAAGCCCGCCTCTACCGGGCCAAGGCTCACAAAGAGCTGGAACAGCAGGTATAAGGAGGAACTCTAAATCACCAATTATTTTTTATTTTGCTTCTTATAAGAAAACGAAGGAGAGACGATCTTCATGGAGTAGACCGAGTTGCTTTGGATAGAAATAAGTGGAAGACCGCGGGGGAAAACTTTGCCCAGCAGTGGGATCTAATACACTAGAAAAAAACTAATACAATAACTTTGTAGTTTTCTCTTTCGAAGTAACAGGATGCCTGGAATCTAGTTTAATTTACATCCTCTTTAGCCTGGAAGAGGTAACGAAAAGAGTTGTATTTGCATCTTACAAATACACGAATTTGAAATTTGCTTATTTCTATTAATAAGTTTTCTGTATTTTTTGTGATTTAAGCAATAATATGTTTATCTGTCTATCAGGATAAGCTGGAGGAGTGCAGAAAGGAGCTAGACGAGATGTTTCCCCAGCATAAGGAGCTGATACAGTTCTTCCTGGATAAGCAGGTCAAGGAGACAGAAGAAGAGGAAGAAGTGAAAGACACTATTCTTATTTAACGAAGAGTTTGTTGAAAAAGAAGACTTATATTTTGTTTGTCATCAAATGATATACTAGGAAGTGTCTCTTTAAGATTTTGTTATGCTTAGTAGAAAGGGGGAGTTCCTGTTCTATAACAACTATTTAATTTATTTTTCTTCATTGTACTTACCTAGTTTATTTATAATTATACGTAATTTTACTGTTTGAAACCACGAGTTTATCTAAATAGCAATGCAATTTATTGATAAAAGACGGTAGTAAAGAGATTAGCCAAGATAAGGCCAAGATACATAAGTAGTTTTAATTTAAGCATTAGCAAAACAAGCGAGAATGACCATAGTATATGTAGGTACTTGTTTTAGATTTTGAAATAATATTGCATTTTGATAAGAATTAATTCTACCCTAGAGATAATATCAAAGTAGGGCACGATGAAACCTATGTAATATTGATATGATAACAGTACAAACTAATACTTTTATGTATTAGCTACTCAGGTGAACTCCAAAAGGATTGAAATATTTTAATCTCTAATGAAGATATAAGAATTGTGGAAATGGATTCTCGTAATCAAAAATAAAAATATTTTAATTCGAACCCTTGTGTAGCTGTCAGACTGTACTAAGTCTCTTGTGTTATTTTATCATTGACGAGTCTTCAGAGTATTGTCAATTTGCCTTTAATTGTAGTCACATTGAGTCTAGAGGTCACATGAGGTGTATTGACCAGTCGTACCTTCGAATTGACTATGCAATTATATCCAGGTCAAATGGTCGAAATTTTTCGAAGTCGGTTAAAACACAGCATACCTACAAAGGTTCATTGACCTCAGTCTTCGGTCAGCCGCTACACAAGACAGCTATGCACCTTTCACTGTGCAACCACAAACACCACAGTGCAACTGATTTGTACGCGAGCAGTGACCCCGAAAATATATTCGCAATGTCAACGGTTGGGACTTGAGGTTTATAGAACACTGGGGCACGTTCAAGCAGCCGTCTTTCGTAGCTCTTTCGTCGCACTTTTATACTTTGACAGTTCGTAAAACCGCGTTTTGGAGCGCATGTTAGAAAATTTCTCCTGACTGGCGTGCTAAAACGCGGTTTTATGACCAGTCATCGGAGAAAATACCGACTAGGAGAAACAGCATGAATGTGCCCCTGGATAAGTAGCCTCAAAGCACTGATCATCAAAGTAGTCGTGATGAGGCAAATAAGGATGTGATTTTTTATGGCTTTTTTTTTCTTCTTTCGTGTGGGACACCGAGTCGAATACCCTCATGGACTTTGGTGTCAGAGTAACGATAGAAATACCTGTATCAAAAAACCCTATCTTGTCGGTATCCGAACTAGAACCGACAATCGAAAAAGTTGGTAGGTTTTAGAATGACGTCTACGCATTGGAGAGCGCAGCGTGAGATAGTTCCTAATAAGATGGACCGGCGACGTAGAGGAAGCGTTGGTTGCAGTCGCGATTTAGTTAATATTTCAATTTGATACTCTTCGCACTCTCTATTTACATGGAGTAAAAAAGGTATAACAAGCCGAAAGGAAATCATGATACTCATGAAACTTAACAACTTTCCCCATGGAACGTGGGTCGATATATTAAAAAAGAAATTGGACCTCCCGTACTAAACCTACCAGCTGATCGGATCGGAACTTTGTATGAGAGGGAGGTTATTTTTTTAAATATTTCGACCTTTGTTCCATGGGGAAAGTTGTTCGGTTTAATCAGTACATTTACCTCCTTTCAGCTTGTTACACCTTTCTTATTACTCCTTGTATACGTTTAGTTAGTACGATGATAGAAAGTCAAACCACTAAAATGTTGTTTCTTGGAAGCACATTGGAAACAGGTAGCAATACTAATGATACGAGTAAGGCCCTGCGGTTTCTCTGCACTTTCCCGCTCATTTCTCGTTTATCTTATCTGTACTTATCTTCCGTCTACAATATTAACTCGGTACATTATTTAGTTGTCGGGTAAGGTTGTTTCCTGTTTCCTGAGTAGCAATCAAATAAATTCTCGATCATAGCTCATCTTAGGGTTTGATCACTGATCTATTAAATTGTTTACTTCTTTAGCTTTAAGGGTTTGCCGACACATATGTACCCATAAAAGTACACCAAGAGCGCAAGACAAAACAAGGAAAAATAGACAAACAATAAGGTTTAAAAACCTTAGGTAAATCATTGTACGTAAATTACTACTCCGTGACTGTGACTTAGAAAACAAGTTTTTTTTACAAACAATTTATGCTACACTTATCCCTTCGAGCAACGACGGCCTTCCGTCCCGGAAGGGAGTAGGCATACAAAGTATTTCCCCTCTGTCAAAGTACAAGCAAAAATGGGCATTGACGTTTATAAAAACAAGTTCCTTTCAGATTTCTTCCTAGACCGAGTCCAGTCGTGCAAGTGAACACATGTGAACGCCGCAATATTAAAAATGCCGAATTGCTCAGTTTTTTGTTGTAAAAAAGAGGTCTGGAACATCAAGTTTACAAAACGATGGTGTCACATTTCACATGAAACTAAATTCTTAACATATTATTGCTATTTAATACATTTAAACACTGAATTCGCATATTAAATTCCAAAATTGTTGTTGGATTTGTTCAGCAACATATAGTCTGCTCGCCCGTACAAAT
Source organism: Tuta absoluta (assembly GCA_027580185.1). Taxonomy (NCBI): domain Eukaryota; kingdom Metazoa; phylum Arthropoda; class Insecta; order Lepidoptera; family Gelechiidae; genus Tuta; species Tuta absoluta. The sequence goes on from JAQAHW010000004.1 coordinate 8,508,222, forward strand.
TACAGATCGGTCGCACGATAAATCCGACTTCTCGACGATAGCAACAATAGCAACAATAGTGATGTTACCGTTTCATGTCATAATGTTTGTCGATAAATTTGGGAGGCGGGTATTATTTAATCACATGTATTAGACAAATAATTGTTATCATGGTTTTATATGAACTATGTCGAACCTGGATAAGCGAGAATTCAAGGGACCCGACTATTATTCTCGCTCATAGAGGTTTTTTACTAAACCAGTTTGTCACTTATGCAGGTTTGGGAATAGTACCTATCTCTCATATAAAGATGTGAATGAAAGTCGAGAAACATAATAAAAAGTGTACTCATTTTGTCATTTATTTAAAGAAATCATTTACGTATTCTCAGTTTCTCGGCAAATATTTTACTTTTTTCTTTTAACAATATTCCATCTATGGAAATATTTTGTAAAAGGTAGATTCCGGCAAGTCAAAATCATTCAGAATAGCGTTACGCAACTGCCCGGCTTCGAACGCGTTTACAATTTTAAGTTTATCACTCAACGAAAAAACATGAATTGTTCGTTTCAACATTTTTAGGGAACAAGTAAAACGTACTTTCTCTAACAGTTGTTATCAACTGGAACCAAATGTTGTTCTTCAGGTTGAGGAATAGGCGCACATGCGTTGCAGATGCCTTGCAGTTCCATCGCAAACAACAATAACGTGATGTGGCGCAGTGGTAATGCAACTGCCTGCGACGCAAAGGTTCCGGGTTCGATTCTCGGTGGGGCAGTCACAAAGTTGTTATTTTTCACTTTGTGAATTTGTTTCCGGACCTGTTAGGACATTGCAGGCTGAACCACCTTTCTGTGGTTGTCTGAAAGGGGATGGTTCCGTGCTTCGGAGGGCACGTTAAGCCGTCGGTCCTGGTTGCTGTCTATGATTACTTTGACGGCGGTCGTAACACAACCATGTCAGAGGCCTACTAGGGTTCATCGGGTCGTTTGGACGACTTGGTGTCTCACACGAAAGAAGATTATCCAGATACCAAATGTTAAGCAGCTATTGGTTGGTGATTGCGTTTTGAAGAGCCATGGTTCTTATAATTACTAGAGGACCCCTAAAATTGCATGATTTGACTACTTAAATGTTTATTGTTATGTAACTTGCTTTAAAAAGAAATATAAAAAAACAACACAAGCGTGTTAGTACACTTTTGAAATTCATCGATAGTCAAGCATCGATATTGTCAAGCACTAACGTGACAGTTTTGCCTACCTCTCCCCCCGCGCCCCGCAAAAAACGACAGAACTATTTCTATGGAGTAAAATGGCTAAGGCTCCTCCCTTCCGGGTCGGAACTAGACGGAAGACCGTGTTGCTCGAAGACTTATCCTGCTTATACTAAAAACGTATAAAAAAGGTTTAATATAAAAAAGCACTTACCCAACAACATAAGCACGCCGACGAACGATACGCAAGAATACAGGAATGGCAAGTACGTCCACAAATCTGTTGACAAAATTGTTATACATTAGTCAGATTTACAAATTACAAGTAGCTTACTAAAAGAATCGTGTCCATATGCGATCTCTACCAGCAACTTATTTTCTGCATGGTTTTTAAAGTCTCTGGAAATTCGACCTGAGTAAAGATTGAAAATTAAAGAAGCGTAGAATAGTAAACTAGTATAAGATTAGGTGTGGAAAAACTGACTTTGCCAATAATTTTTCATAGGTTGCCATGACATTATCTCATAATGACTATGAGGTACAGGAGCGCCCTCAATTTTCAAACCTATTTACTACCCGCACAAACTGTATGAAAATTAAAAAAACAGTCAAAGATCTATTAGGATCTACTAATTTGTGAGTCCCCAGATTGTTATGATGCATAGTCCGTACGCAGGTCCGTACGTATCAATAATGGCTTTACTACAGTAAACAGTTTAGTATGAGAAAAACAAATGCTTTTTTGCATTTTGGCATAATCCGATCTTTGAGTAAGTGTTCATTTACAATAACATTTATTTTTAATAATTTTATTAATAATTTATTTTTTATTTTTGTATAATTTGTCTTTTAAATCAGAGATTGATGTTTTAGCTGTATAAGATCTCATTGTAATGTTAGATTTAAAGGATGTTGGCGTTCCTATTTGTAATAATAAAATAATAAAAACAAAAACAAGATTCTAACAGACTCTAACCTCTTTGAAAACATTTCCAATAGCTTTCTCTTGTCATAAGTGCATAAGTTTGCGAATTTCGTTTTCGTTGTGGTGTTGTTATTGTTACATAGCGAAAGTCAGGTGTCGGTGAAATAAGGCGTGTCGCCACCTCATTAGGTATTGTTTGTATTACAGTCAAGAAAGGCCTCTTACAAACTCTAGCATAGCTTGTCGAGAAATCTACTAGGCTATGTTGGACACTAGATTTCACTGTTTCATTTTACAATTTCTAACATATGTATGTTAGTAGTTGTGAATACGTATGGTACTGTATTTGAGATGCAATTAACTGGCGGGTCAATCCGGAAATAACGGATTCAGGATTTAGGCACCCCTTTTTCAAAGATTTGTAACTACGTATAATATTCTTTTATTCTAATCCGATATGGCTGAACTAAGTTTTAACTTGTTGTATTCCAATCAATCCTAAGTTTCATATTAAAACACTGCGCAAAACACTATCATGCTGGCAGTATGGCACTGATCTTTCTCATTATCCGTTACGCCCAGGCCCCCTGTTTAATAAAGCTGACAATCCGACATAATTGTCAAAAACCTACAAATTTGTCGAATTGTCATGGTAAACTCGTTTAATAAAAATGACAATTATGTCACAAATCGACAGGTAAAGTATTGACAAATTGTCACAATTGTAAATGCTTTTAATAAAACTCTACAATTATCGAAAACCATGGTCGAGCCCCGTGACAATTGTCAGTGACAAAATTGTCGCATAATCGTGACATATTTGTCGGCTACTGACAAAATTGTCAAATATTAAATTTATGAAATTGTGTGAGGGTACACTACAATAATTCATACAATTTTAATGTTTATTCGAATAAGAGGTTTTTGTGACTATAATTCTTGTTTTGTCGGTGTTTTTGGATACCTTTCAATTATGGATATGAATAATAAAATTACCACTTTGGGGCTGATATTTAACTATAAAGATTTACTGTTTGGCATCACTACTCTCGCTGTTAGACTTAAGCACCATTTTTGGAAAAATTAAGCTTTTATAAGCTTTAATTGATAGCGCGACATAGGGTAGGGGCACCTGTCAATAATATCCGACAATTCTACAAATATGTTAATATGTCGCGACAATTATCCGTTTAATAAAGCAGAATCGACAAGTTTTTCACGACAATTTGTCACCTGTCACCTGTCGCGCGAAAAGTTTTATTAAACAGAAAATTGTCAAATTGTCACGATAATCCGACATATTTGTAAATTTTCCACCATGACAATTTTGTCACCTGTAAGTATTATTGAACAGAAACTTGTCAAATTGTCGGAATTGTCAACCATGACATAATTGTCGCATAGTCAGTTTTATTAAATAGGGGCCTGGTGAACCAATACAATGTATCTGGTATCGCTAAGAACTTGGTAAAAATACAACATTTTATGCTGTGTTCTGTATCAGGTTATGTTCCCGTATGATGACAGATGTAATATGTCAAAAGCCTGTTAGTGAATCTCAGAAATGTTGGTACTAGGAAAGACTACCTAGTTAAAACTTCTCTTAACAATAGACAGGCAGAATGAAAGGTGGAAGAGATTAAGTAAATTCTTTCTTTATTAACGTAGAAAATGCAGAGAATGCATTCCTATCAGTCACCGTCATCTGCGTCAGCTTTCAAAACAAGAAAACGAGTTTATCGAACCATCGAATGTTGTAAATAATATTATGATGTTTGTTGATGTACGTTTCTTGAAAAAAAAATACATTTCTTGTTGGACTTGGGTTTTTTCCACTTACGTACTGGTATAAAATATGTAAAAACTTGGATCAGAAGTTATAGTATAACTAAATGCTTTAGGTGTGCTACCTAAAGCATTTAGTTATACTATAACTTCTGATCCAAGTTTTTACATATTTACCTACACTTAATAAAAGTTACTACTCGGTTCATCGGGTCGTTCTCCGACTCAGTATCTGCAGTTACCTATAGCTATAGATAAAGGCTCTAGATATTAGTAGCGGATATTAGTTGCAAAACTAACCCGGTAGATGAAGCCGTGCCACGCGTTACTGGCATTAAAATACACTTGCAAAATTGGCGGGCAAGGAATGAGCTGCGGTAGCCCAGATGGAAGAGGCGTCGCCACTAGTAATGCGAAAGTCGCAGGTTCAAATCCTGCCCGCGCTTGAAAATTTTGCAAGTTTTCAAAAATTGCATACCTAACACGGGAAGTGTTTTAAAAATTTGGTATTCAATAAAGACTCTATTTATAGATGGCGGTCGTGTAACAACTACGTCAGAGGCCTTCTACTCGTATTTTGCTAGTTAGCGGTTTGAAAACTTTGTCACCAGTGTTCATCAGGTCAATCGTCGATGCGGCGACCATCTCCTTACAATATGAATGAATGATAAGTACATTTCACAGTACCTTCAGTTATTGAGGGAAATGCTTCAAAAATTGAAATACTTAATTCACAATTACAATGAACACGAACAAATAACGGTATTCAGAAGTTCCTTTGCATAATGCGATTGTAATGCGTTGCGTGATTACAAACAATCTTGTAATGAACAGTTTCCGGCTACCACTTGTATTTAGACTGATTCCAGAATGTTACCGGCAGATTGTGAGAAACGATTGCTATCCAAGGAGGAACATGAAAAAGCCTTAAATCATGGTCTATGAAAGCACCTAAAGAAGGCGGCTAGTAGTGACTGGATAGCATAAACGGCAGATCGTGCCTAATGCTATGTTCACACTATGCACCTGCTCCTGCGAATATTGCTGTAAATGCTTTCGCGGAAGAATCAACGCGAGATAGTGTTTACACACTGTCGTCATACTCTTCTCGCAGCGAAACGAGTGAGCGAGATAGTAATACATTCCACTCGCGCTCGTGCTGCTGTTCCTTTGACTCACGCAAGACAAGCCCGGGAAGTGGCTGCGGCATGACGAGATGCAGCGCGAGTAACATTTACATGCTCTTGCTGCCCACTTCCTTGCTATTTATTTCCCTGCCTTTAAAGGCATAGGCATAGTGAGAACGTGACATTATGGTGTACCCTGGGGAGGCCAAGTACAGCAGTCGACTGCTTTAGGTTGATTTGATGATGATGATGAAATCATATCACAATAAAACAATTTTAAACGGATTTAAGTTGTGTTTATTTTGGATTTTACAATTCCTACGTTATGAAATCATATGTAAGACTTGCCCATAGCAGTGCACGTCTCGCTCTCACACCTGTTGATAACGATGGACGAATAGAGCTAACCAATTTACCATCTTCTGGCTTTACCTTGAGTAACGGTACGGGGAGACCCATGTCCAGCAGTGGACTGATGTGGCTGTTAATGTTAAAACGGTATAAAAATATGTACATGAGTATTTATGCCGAGACAGTCTACTAAGCCAAGCCAATGATAACACGATTAATACAGCACTGGATATAATTATATCTTTATTTTTATTGACTAATATTGTCCTTGACGATACTTATCATGATTTAATCAGACACAGTAGGCACGATTATTACACACAGTACAGACATCACGTGTGATTACTTTGTTACATCAATAAATTCATGTTAGTTTTAGATCCCAATCGCAAACTGATAATTACACCATATACAAAAATTCCTTAATATGACAACAGTACCAATACAAGAGTTTAATGCCTTCAAGAAATGTTTAACTTACTGCTTGAGGCGAGGCAATGCCGATTCTGGGTAAAAACATGACTGAATGTGCGACATTTGTCTGCGGAAAGTTGAGTATCACAGGTCATCTCACTACCACGTAAGAGGCCTACTTATAGCAGTAGGCGGTTTAAATACTCTCGCAACAGGGTGCATCGGGTTGTTCGTCGACTCGGTGACCCAATTGAATGAGACTTATACAAGTGAGGCATCGAATCAACAAATAATGAACCTCATTTCAATGAGTACATCGATTAATAACAGCTAGAGGCGAGGCCGCATTTCATAGCTTATTGGGTAGGTAGGTCCTGCTTTGTAGCGAATGTGCAATTGGCCGTGAAGTATATGGTCATTGTTACCATCTGAGTACATATAAGTAGTAGCTAAGGCTAGTCTAGATATAGATTAGTAGCAGGCACCTTGTGGAAAGTTGTTCAGTTTCATAGAGTGGTTCACCGCTTAAAATTCTTTCATTGCTCGATGAATAATTAGATCTGTAGAAGGAATTCTACTGGCGGCATAGTTTTTCACTTAGGTATACTTTGTTCGAGGTTTAAGAGATCAATTTATACATACATACATCACGCCTATATCCCTTGCGGGGTAGGCAGAGCGTAAACGGCCGTAAAAAACGGACAGTTACGCCGCGTCTGACAAACATTTGAGGGTCATTCGCAAAATTGTGTATCACCATAGTAACAGGTTGTCAGCCCATCGCCAATAATTGCAATGCACACCCTCGAGTCCCTTAGTCGCCTCTTACGACACCCACGAGACAGATAAGCTACTCTAAGCCGGCATCACACGGTGATCAATTTATACTGGTTATTAATAATAACCGTTTTAAACTGATCCGTAAAATTAGTATTTTGAGAACCTATCGTATTACCTAACGTATATATGCCTCTTCCAAGTTGCATTCTATGCACACAGTAAATACTGCTATCGATCTCTTATAAAGTGAATATTACCAGTATTATGTTATGTATGAAGTTCCGCTTGTGGACATAGCTTTGTTGCTAAGTCATGTCGTGTTGTCCATTGGCATTCAGGCGTGAAGGATATGGTCATTGTTTAGTTACCAAGACCAAGTCATACAGGTACATAGTTACCTACGGATATTACCATGTTTTGAATTTATCATTTTAGAAAGCGACCAATGACGTCCTAGATAAAGTAAATGCAGTCAGCTGGTTGTAATTTTGTATGGGAGGTAGTTTTTTGTCATTTCCTGACATATGTTTCTAGGGGAAAGTCGTTCAGTTTCATGATCTAAATGCACTCTATCAGTATTCGGAGGGCTGTCCCTTACACCCTGTATACTCAATTAATTCGTATAATTAGTTAGAAACACGTCCTTGTAATCTCGCGCTAAACGGTCTGGCCGCAGCAGCGGCCAAGACGTTCACCATAATCCGACCCCAACACTGCACTCTAAAGGGTTCCGACTATCCCAAGCAATCGAAACAGATTTGACGGCCGATGTGGCGCAGTGGTAGTGCGACTGCCTGCGACGCAAAGGTTCCGGGTTCGATTCTCGGCGGGACACTCACAAAGTTGATATTTATCACTTTGTGAATTTGTTCTCGGTCTGGTTAGGACATTGCAGGGTGAACCAACTGATTGTCCGAAAATAAATGGTTCCGTGCCTCGGAGGGCACGTTAAGCCTGTCAGTCCCGGTTGCTGTCTATGATTACTTAGACGGCGGTCGTTACACAACCATGTCAGAGGCCTACTAGTGGTAGGTAGTAGGCGGTTGAAAAACTCTGACACCATGGTTCATCAGGTCGTTGGACGACTTGATGTCCCACACGAAAAGAGAGAGAGAGAAACAGATTTACGACACACCCAATCAGTAAGTAACATTTTAGTTTAATGTGGCTGCATGCTGCACTCAGTTGTAAATACTCACTTAATAAAGCATCAATACTGGAGCGGTCTCCTTCCAACCACGCGCTTATAACGTATGCCAGACCCAGCATAGCCACGCCCAGAAGGGCCAGCACAATGAAGGTCTCATACACCCTGCCCTTGAGCCCTCTGCACCCAGGGAACCCTGAGGACTCGGAGAAGAGGTACGCGAAGGGCAGGAACACGAAGAGGGACAGGTTTGAGAATAGGAACACGTGGTTCCATAGACCTGCAACAAAGAAATGGTTGTTAAGTAGGTTTGGAAAAGCATGGTTGCTTACCTAAGCGATGGGGACGAATACACTTAAACCTAAAGTACCACTGTTCCAATAAGCTGTCATCTATATACTAAAAGAGGAAAATGGCACCTCTGCCATAGTATTATCACGAATGTGTCAGCTGTCAAATACGACTTATTGGAACGGCGGTACTATAATGAATATTTGATGGTCGATATAAGCGCTGCGCTGTGGGTTTAAAAATTGCTACATTTGGCAGGTGGGAATGTTAGGTAGTAGGCGTATTATAAAGTGTCCTTGTCAGGATATGCTAGGGTCAGAACGGGACTCTATTACTGAGAGTCAGCTGCCTGTCTTACCTGTCTATCTGACTATTATCACTAGACTGTATTTCAATCTTATACATTGATAGTAAAACAGATAACATGTTCTCAGAGTATTTCTGGCTGGTTTCAGTTTCATAGAAAACCTAAAAAGCAGAATATCATCAAAATTAATATTTAAGGGGGCTCCTATACAACTAACGTTATCCTATATAACAATTATGCCGTTTTTTACGATTAATGGAACGGAACACTACGTGCAAGAGTTCGACTCGCACTTGAACCTTAACTGCTTTTTACGACACTTGCAACTATTCTTTTCACACATTTCACAAAATTCTGGAGTTGTACCAACTGTACGAGTATGACAGCATCGCAATCTTCGCTGCATACAATTTTCGAAAAAATAAATACAATATGATTTCGCCAAGCGGGCACGATGCCAAATGTGTTCAGTTGGCAATGAACTTTCATTTAGTTGGTCAGCCAGCTACCCGACAATTTAGATAACAGCTCTGGCATATTAGTGCGTGTGTGACCGTGAATGCCATTTGATAACATCAAGAATAAATAATGATCGTGAGATTGGCATGTTCAATTTGCTTGAATGTCCTTCTGATTCCGATTTATTTATGGTTCTTCTGTTATGAAAACTTAAATATTTTTTATTGGCTATATCTATACTGATAAAAAAAACACGACGAATTGAGAACCTCCTCCTTTTTCTGAAGTCGGTTAAAAACAAATGTCCTCATTGACTAACTTAATGACTGACTGATGTATGTTTAATCAATGCACAACCTAAACTATTAATGCTAGAAACATGAAATGTGGGCAGTAGGTAGGTTTATCTACACTAATATTATAAAGAGGAAAGATTTGATTGTTTGTTTGTATGTTTGTTTGTTTGTTTGTTTGCATCGAATAGGCTCAGAAACTACTGGCCCGATTTTAAAAATTCTTTCACCATTAGAATCCTACATTATTCCTGATGAACATAGGCTATATCTTATACGAGAAAAAAATAGGGATCCGCCTGAAAATTTCGATAATGTAACCCAAAGTGTGAAATATGTAACAAAAAAATATCTTATATCGCGTACGCTGTGGAAATTATTGACAATAGAGCAAAATGATGTACTACAGTTTTATAGAAGACATCAATATCTATAATAATGTCCGCGATACCATATGTCTAACTATTACAGTTATGCCACAATAACTACTTTTTCATTTAAAAATGTACCAACTACGCCACATTATTCGTACCAGTGTGATGATTACATTTAATCATTACTGTATTAAAGGGTGTCAGGGATAGCCCTCAGAATACTAAAAGGGTACATGCAGACCATGAAACTGAACAACTTTCCCCTAGGAAAATATTTCAGGAAACGTAAAAAAACTGACTTCCCATAGTGAATGCAGTCAGCTGATTGTGATTTTGTATGGAAGGTCATTTTTTTGGCGTTTTCTGACATATGTTTATAAGGGAAAGTTGTCCAGTTTTATGTTTCATGCACCCTATCAGTATTCGAAGGGCTGTCCCTTACTCGATATCATCATCATCATCATGTCGTCCAAACCGTGTCCGGTGACGGCAACTCCTATCACTACATAGTATAAAATAAAGTCGCTTCCCGTTTGGTGTCTCCTTATATCTTTAGAATTACCCAACGGATTTTGATGCAGTTTTTTTTATTAGATAGAGTAACTTGAGAGGAAGGTTTATAAGAATAATTTATTCCGGGAAATTGTCACATTCCCATGGGAAAACGGGTAGCCCAACTGGTAGCAAACTTTTGACCCCCTTTTGACACCTTTAAGGATAAAAATTTAAAAAATGCTGAAACACGTATTTAATTATTTTATGTTATGAGTCTAATCAGAAATTTTGAAACAGATCACATTTAAGATAAAAAACTTTCATACAAACTTTAAACCCCTTTTTCACCCATTTAAGGGCTAAAATTTCAAAAAAGCTGAAACACGTGTTTAATTATTTTAAGTTATTAGTCTATTCACAAATTTTGAAACAGATCACATTCATTTAAAAAAACAAACTTTCATACAAACTTTTAACCCCCGTTTGACCCTATTAAGGGTTAAAATTTCAAATATGCTGAAACACGTGTTTAATTATTTGAAGTTATAAGTCTAATCACTAATTTTGAAATGGATGTCTAGCACCTTCTAACTCGTTTTAACGTAAAACAACAAGCTCGCTTTGCTCGCAATATTTTTTTGGTGTGGCGCAGTGTAGCTCTGTTCCACTTATTATATTTATTTTATGTTTAATTTTAACATAAAACGACGAGCTAGCTTCGCTGTCATGAAATGAGTACAAACATAGGACGTAAATCTTATATGCTCTCCTTTTTTCTGCCACTGGACAGTGGCCGTATGTTTTATAAGAGTGTCAGATGGATGGTTTTGGCTGTTTCATATTCTACTAACAGTTTGAGGTATAGAAAATCACAGTCGCAATAAAATGACCGCTGAGTGTCGATAGCAAAACAATGGCTAAAAAATAAGACAATCGGAGCCCTGAGCTCTATCAAACGATATTCGTCACTCCAATAAGCCAATTTTGGCAGCAGTCAAAATCATGCTAATGCTTTAGCTTGAGGTCTATTTTCTTTGTTGACATGTCCACTAGGTTAGGTTCGACAGTTAACAAAATTGGATTATTGGGGTGACGCGAAATAACAATAAATATTCCAAAATCATCTCACCCTGTATGAGTGAGCTATTGAGCCACTTGACATAATAGCTGTTCGGATACAAGATGAGCACCTCGTTGCTGACTATCGACACCGGCAGCAGCAGCGCCGAGCCGAGCGACACGGCCAGTGCGAGCGTGCACAGCCACAGGCTGATGCGATACAAATAACACAAATATTATCATCATCAACTCACCCTGTATGAGTGAGCTATTGAGCCACTTGACGTAATAGCTGTTCGGATACAAGATGAGCACCTCGTTGCTGACTATCGACACCGGCAGCAGCAGCGCCGAGCCGAGCGACACGGCCAGTGCGAGCGTGCACAGCCACAGGCTGATGCGATACACTTTGACTTCATCTTCGTCGGTGGAGAAGCAGTCCTCGCTGTCTCTGCGACGGAACTTCTCTATCACCGTGAACGAGAGGAGGTAAAGTAAGATGAAGAGTAGCAGAAAGATCTGGAACAAACAAATTTAGTTTAAAAAAATGTTTGGGAAACCGAGTCATCCAACGGCACCATGAACAGTAGGCCTCTGACATGGTTGCGTAACAGCCGCCGTCTACTTAAGTAATCATACCATCATACATAGTAGCAACCGGGACCGACGGAAGCACGGAACCATCTTTCTTTTCAGACAATCAGGTGGTTTAGCCTGCAATGTCCTAACGAGATTGGGAACTAATTCAAAAACTGATAAATATAAATTTTGTGAATGCCCCATCGAAAATCAAAAGCGGAAACTTTTCATCGCAGGCAGTCGCACTACAACTGTGCCGCATCGGTCGTCGTTACTTTTGATGACTGTGTTATAGTTAGGACTATTTGCGACCAGATCTGGAAAGAGAGGAGGTACGCCTTTGCCTAGCAGTGGGACAGTTTTGGATAACGTAAAAATAATAATAAATATAGTTAGGGAGACCTAGTTCTACTGTTGTGTAAAAGGCGACGTAGAGTTTTGGGCCTTGTTATTAATTATTTTGATATTAATCAACAGTTTAATCATACTTTTCATGATTCTACTAAAGTTAATTTTGGATATTCATTCCTACTTTTAATTGAGAGTATTCTACGAAACTTCCCTATTGATTTAATAGGTGATGTTCCATTAATGTGACAGTTCTATACTATAATATAGCTTTAGGTGGTGAATTTTTTTTTGCATCTGGTTCAGTATTTTCGAAGATTCTTGATGACACACCAACAACAATCAATCTTCTGTTTTTCCTCAGTTTCTTAATTCTAGTTGTGTAGAAATCAATCAATATTAATTTATCAAGTGCCAAATATTTTGGGCAATGTTTCCTTGAAAATGAGAGGCCTCAATTCATAAAATTATTTCTCTTCATTTACCTTGAATTTAGCGCTGTCCCTTTCCATCAAACAGGTTTAGAAAAGGATAGGAGATTTTTAAGTTTCTTAAAACTGACAATGGGTTCCTTGCCATTTGTACTCAATTTAATCGCGATAATTGGCTTCAATTCAGGAAATAAATTCACTTAACTTACCTTAAATTACCATTTTCACATGTATATCTCGAATTAAGGCCATTGTGACGCAAAATTTGACGGAAAGTGACAGCCTTCATTGATGGTAAGTTAAGAGAATTTATTTATAGGTGTAATTTCATCATCAGCCTATTGCAGTCCACTGCTGGACGTAGGCCTTCCCCAGGGTACGCCAAAGGGCACGATCTCCCGTTTTCGCCATCCAGTCGCTATTTTTAAGTCATCGGTCCATCTGGCCGGAGGTCGTCCAACACTACGCTTGCCGAGACGTGGCCTCCACTCGAGAACCCGTTTACTCCACCGTCCGTCGGTTCTACGACTGATGTTCCCAGCCTACTGCCACTTCAGTTTGCTGCATTTCTAGACTATGTCCGTTACTTAGGTCTTTTTGCGGATAGTCTCATTCCGGATTTTATCCATTATAGAGAGAGATACTGAGCATAGACATTTACATAGCTCTCTGAGTTACATGTAACCGGTGGGCCAGTTTAAGTGTAACTGTCAGGTTCCACGTCCCGGCTCCATAGGTCATGATCATGACATGACTGGCAAGACCTTGGTCTTAAGGCATTGTGGCAAGGGTGATTCCAAAATATGACGCAACTTCCTAAATCCTGCCAAGCCCAGTTGCACTCTTCTGGTGATTTCAGCCTCAAAGTTATCTCTACCCAGCTGCAGTTTGCCCAAGGTACACATACTTCTGGACAACTTCAAGGGCTATACCTTCGACGGAGACCGGCTCGGGGATGATGTGTTGATTAACAATGGTCAAAATTTTTTGCAGATCCTACAGCGATTCAGCCATTATGGCTATATCTTCGGCAAAGCGGAGATGTGTGAGATATTCGCCGTTGACGTTGATGCCTAGTCCATCCCACTACAAAGTTTTAAAGATATCCTCCAGCAAACTGGTGAAGAATTTCGGGGATATAACGTCACCCTGTCTTATACCTTGGAGTAGTTTGAGGGATCCTGTTTTGTGGTTTTATACTTGGACGGACATCGTTGCCATTTGATAGAGGCTTCTTAGCACCTCCACATTATAGCCAATCCACTTGGCACCACTGCAAGGACTCCAAAACAGCCCAGGTTTCGATGGAGTCGAAGGCTTTTTCGTAGTCCACAAAGGCCATACACAGCGGTTGGTTATACTCTTCTGACTTCTGTATAACCTGCCGTACAGTATGGATGTGGTCCACGGTGCTGAAGCCTTAACGAAACCCGGCCTGTTCCGGTGGCTGGAAAGCGTCAAATCTTAATGCCAAACGATTCTTAACGACTCTCGAGAACAGCTTATAGACGTGGCTTAGAAGTGTGATCAGCCTATAGTTTTTAAGGAGCGGTTTGTCTCCTTTCTTGAAAAACAATGCCACAACACTTCTGCTCCATGCCTTTGGGGTTGTCCCATTGGCTATTACAGAGTTGAATAGCCTATTTGGCTCCTTCAGGACAGGTTTTCCACCAGCCTTAAGTAGCACAGAGGCCACTCCGTCTTCACCGGACATAATAATTTCAATACACACTACGAAAGTTTAACACAAGTGTTACTTAACCTGTAACTTGGCGGCCGATGTGGCGCAGTGGTAGTGCGACTGCCTGCGACGCAAAGGTTCCGGGTTTGATTCTCGGTGGGACACTCACAAAGTTGATATTTATCACTTTGTGAATTTGTTCCCGGTCTGGTTAGGACATTGCAGGCCGAACCAACTGATTGTCCGAAAATAAATGGTTTTTTTTTATTTTTTTATTAATGATGGGTTTGCTCTTGACTCTAGTCTAGGTCATAGGACAGAGACAGAGTCTAAGAAAAAGCGAGCTCACCCAGAAGAAGCCTGTTCACTCTTACTTTGAAGAGATTAGGGTTGTATGCGTTTGGAAACACAGACGCAGGTAGTGAGTTCCACTCTTTAGCAGTGCGCATTATAAATGATGACTGGAACTGGTTCCGTGCTTCGGAGGGCACGTTAAGCCGTTGGTCCCGGTTGCTGTCTATAATTACTTAGACGGCGGTCGTAACACAACCATGTTAGAGGCCTACTAGTGGTAGTAGGCGGTTGAAAAACTCTGACACCAGGGTTCATCGGGTCGTTGGACGAATCGGTGTCCCACACCAAAAGAAGAAGAAGAAGACTTGGAATTACCTTAATACAAAATAATTGATTTTATGGTCTTGCTAATTAATAAAATTTACAGACATAGAATACTCAAGAAAATGAGCTGCTCAAAATTGATGGTGTCCAAATAGATTTTAGATAATATATGTATGTTTATTCATAAAAATGTACTATCAGCAGCACTACAAGTAACCATTCATCAAGGGATCAACAATTACTGGTATCTTTTGTAAACAAGAAAAACCAGTATAAGTTGAACCCATAAAGAGTAAATCAACAAAGCACAAGAAGTGCTGCTGATATTTTCTACAACTATAAATTCTACCTATTTATTTTGCCATATTGTGATGCCGGCTTAGAATAGCATCTCCCGATTTCTTTCCTGTGGGTGTCGTAAGACGCGACTTAGGGACTCGATTATTACACATGTATTGCAATTTTAGGCAATGGGCTGACAACCTGTCACTATAGTGATACACAATTTTCTGAATGACTCTGAAATGTTTGTAAGTGTTCGTTTTTAACAGCCTTTTTCTCTCTGACTACCCTGCAAGGTATATAGGCGTGATGTTTGTATGTATAAATTCCATGCTGATTGTATCCATATTGCAGCCACAAATAGACTATACAGGTCAGAGTGCCTGTCTCATAAAGACTAACCCCTATTCAACAAAAATAGTAATACATATTCTTTAAAGTTGATACAATGTTCTAATAAGGAAAAATAACCATATTCAATGTTATGATACTAATGAAATAAAATAACATATATACACAATAAAACACTGACTTATATTATTATGTTCTGGTGTTATTGAACTTGGAGTGCTTCTCTATCTAGTAATAGCTTACATTTTTAATTGAGAGATAAAAAAGAATGAGGATTTTTTTAAATGTAATAGCATGAATTCAAAGGTTTTTTGGGAGAGAGGGTGTGGGGGACCCCCATTTCAAATAAACAAAAATCATAATTTTAGGTCCATAGGCACAAAATGAGCTTTTTATGTTTTTTAGAAGGGTTCTAAAGCTTATACATAAGACAAACACTATTTATCCTTTGTGATTTTGGGCTTGGATGCACCTAGGCTTAGTTATGCCCGTTATCAAAGTACTAAGTTCTGTCAAACTGCAGTAGCTCATAATTGCATCCTAGCCCAAAATTGCTAAAAAAATTTTTGTATTGAGTCCCTTCAAACAAAAAATTAAATCAATACAAATTTTTTTGGTCAGAATTTTTCTGTGCATAAGGAATAATTCTTACTAATTGAACTAAGGGCCTATATTTCAGCCTAAGTGCATCATAGCCCAAAAGTGCCAAGCAAAAAGTATACTCCGACCAAGGACAAAGTGTGCTTGTAATATTCATCAGTCTTTTTACCTTAGCACCCTGTAGGGTAAACTCTGACTTAATGGATAGTCGCGTTTCCGTCGTTGATTTTCTCGCAGACAGGAAGCTGCACACACCTGCTAGCTAAGGCGTTTGGACCAAACGGTTTGGTCACCTCCTAAGGTTGGTGAAAATGGCGGACTGACTAATAGTATTATCACTTTTCAGAAAAGGACAGTTTCATGTTAACGTGAAGCCTCTTTCATAACTTTTATAATCAGCGGAGAAGATAAATAAAATATGGAAGTTTTTGTTGAAGTAGAGTCACAGTATGAAACTTACAATTTGCTCTCGTACATTATTGTGAAATATCTGCTCGCGTAGATCCGCTTCCTCATCATCCATCGTCTGTGCGAGACCTTCCTATCTCTTTATTGATATTCCAAGACACCGTTCCACACTAAAATACCACTTCATCTTCGCTATTCACAAGTAAACAAAGGTTACAACACTTCACAACATTTTGACACCAAACTTATGTATGAACACAGTAGTTCAACACTTGCAGCCTGCGACGCACATTATAACCGTTAAATTGCACACAAAAACAACGATGAATTTTACAAAACACAACCAATTTTTTTATTTTATGCAGCTGAAACGCAGAACCACGAACGGATGACTGAAATTGAATGACAGACAGTCAAGTACGCTACGCATCACGACGACATATGTAGTGACGTGACGTACAAAATAAAAGTAGGTAATCGATATCGAAAAGTTCTAAAGCCGCGTCTCCTTTATGTATGTATTAAAAAATATATATAAATATATATATTATTTGTCCATTGGACAGGCAAAAGTCTTAAAACTATACAGCCTCGTCTATGTATATCGCTGTTTACATTTTGTTTAATTAATAAAAAAAAAAAAAAAAAAAAACAGCCGCAAGAGATTTGGCTTTACGATGGTTGTACATGAGACAAGCCGAAGATTATCACTAGACAATCTCATATTTTATTATTGTGTAAAATTCTGTGTTCTAACGCATTTGATACATGACTATACTTATTAAGTGCATTTTTTTTATTTGCTGTCATATTTTGTAAACAGCTTCCATTAACCTTCTGATTCGTGTGTAAGATTTTGGAATTACTATTCTTCTGAACGTAGAACTGTACAGTCAGTGTCGATATGAAACTATCGCAGCAACCCAACACTAGTGAAAGACTATGTATAGTTTTTTTTTATTCCATAGACAGACCTGTAAGAAAAAGAGCAGTCTTCGAACTCTTTCACACATTTCATTGACGCTAAGAAACTTATCTGTGGTATTTTGTCTGTCACCCCTGTCAGTTTTGTAGAGATGCCAGATTTGGGAGGATTCCCTCCACAATATGGGTTTTTATGGCAATGGGGAGAAAAAGAAAAAGGGGGGGGGGATTACTAGATTATTACTTGAAAATCTAAAGAGGAGGTTATTTTTTGTCTTTTGAATATGAACTTAAAATTACTACGTAAAAAACTATTACGTTTCTGTTACTACCATGGACGTATTATTTAAACAGGACTGATAACTGTTGCAGAAAAAACGAGCCGAGCGAGACCGCACACACCGAGGCCTTTCGTCTCTTTCTAATGGGGCATCAATATTTTGTATTACAATGAGCTTATAGATAGGGAAATTTACATACATACGATTCACTTTGACAACCTCGAACACAACATTTTTTTACCACTTTTAGTGAGAAATTTCGTCAAATACTGATTTTAAGTAATAAATAGGAATGTAATTTTTTTGTCTCTAAAGTTTAAACTTACCGCCAAAATTTAATCCTAAAGGGATACCATAAGAAAATTATTTGATTAATAGTTTTTACATAATCATAATTTATCAGTGTATAATTTTATGATATCCAACATGTTTTTGATATAACTGACGCAAGTTGTTTTATTATATTACTTAAATTATAATTATATTTGTCAAAAATAAGTTAGGCAAAATTTTATCTCCAGCAATTTTCTACACTGGCAATATGAAAGAACGAGACACACAGCCTCTCTACGTGCTATCTCTCTCGGCTCGGATTAGCCTCTGGGAAAGACTTAATGTAAAATAGACCATATTTCAGTATAAATAAAGTTACTATTCGTAAGTAACTGTTTTTGAAGTTATCAGTCCTGTTTAAATAATACGTCCATGGTTACTACACAAACTCGCAACGCTACACAGACCCTAATCGAAAGACTAGGTTCTCCGTGTTGCGGACTCTCCCTTGGCGTAATGCGACATATACTCCGTTCATTTAAGAATTACCTATACTGTAAACAAACTAACTGACAGTCGCGAGCTGTCAGATTCATACAAAGTTTGCTTACATTATAGGTAATTCTTAAATGAACGGAGTTTTTACCTTACTTACTGACTAACGACTTGCCGACAAAAGTAACCTTACTTAGATGGAAAAATACGACTTGAAAAGAGTCGTGACTCGTGACGCCAGTGGCTCTGCCACTTCAAAACGAATATAATAAATCATAGGAAGATGACGTTGTACAACTGGAGGACACACCTATTAGCTGCGGTGTTTGATTCGTATTAAAAAAAATTGCAGAGTCCTAACATGGTTTTCATAACTATGTGAAAATTTATTTTTATTTGTTTATTAACAACATTTACACAATCATTACAGGGCAAGCCTAAGGCAATTGCATAAGAATCTAACATTAAAGAATTACATAAAGCTTCTACTAAGTAACATAAATTTGAGATCTTGGAACCAACCAATTAACAAACTAAAATAATTATTTACCAGTTGTAATACAATGCATGTGAAAGCAATAAAGAATTATGATGATGATGCTGATGACCAATAACCGAACAGTTATATTTGCGATGCTAGTGGCGCTTATTTAGGCCTTTATTAATATCGCTAGCAATGAATATAAGGATCACGGGTCCGATAAAGAAACATCTACTACTAGAAACCTAATTGTATTACCTTGCGTGACTAGCTGAGTGAGAATCCCATCTATTGGCGCAGGGAAGCGTAAGTTTTTTAATAAAAACCGTATAAAAACTTTATTTAGGGGGATTTCGGGAAAGCATCTGGCAGCAATGCAGCTGTCATTTCGTATTGCCAAAAAGACTTGCATCCAGGCCAGGCCAGAAAACCAGCCATTGGAATCTCCGAACAAAGCTGTGGGCCGTATACCTGTCCCAGTCCCACGATTATCTTCTGAGTTACGATTAGCTACATCAAGACGAGGCTGTATGGTTTTAAGACCTTTGCCTGTCCAATGGATAAATAGAATACAAAAGAATTTTATCTATGCCTGTCAAATTCAAACTGTCATTTTTTCACGGCCAACTTCTAACGATTTCTATTTCTTTAATTACGATTTATCCTTAATATTATTGTAAACATTGACCATTTTATAACCATTTATTTTATTTTGACCTGTGCTATGGGCAAAGACGAAGAAAAGTGAACTTGGCGAATACGAGGTGACGTCATTCGATAAAAATTTGTATTGCTGTTTTTACGATCAAGAATTTATTGAAACTGTTTAGAACATCGTTTAGAACGCAGTTTCGCTGCAATTTTTGTGGTATGTAATATAAGTAATGATATGACTTCAACGTTCATACTTATTCGCTATAGCAAATGTAAGCAGCTTCCCTTGATGTTGATATCACAATATTTTTTTGCTTATGTGTGTCTAAGTGTCTTGTTTTTTTGGTGCGTGCGTTCATTATGGTAGTGACCAGTTTAAAATAATCCAATGCTTTCTACTTTCAGAATACACCAAAGATAAGAGCTACTTAGATGTTGTGATCTTAGTAGACTGGTGATCTGTTGAGTTCCATACAAATGAAGATCCACACATTCGATTCTTCGTCGGCATCCAAACTGGTGAATTAAATGCATGGTGAGTTATACTTTTTCTCTTTCCGCACGAATAACCGCAGCATCAGCGTATTTAAACTGCCTACTAGGCCGACGAGGCAGTGTAGCGATCAGCATTTAAGTTGAATCATCTTAAACATCATCCCGGCCTGGCTTGATATGCTCTCCAAAGCAATGTACAATTGAAATTGAGAACAGCTACACCGAGCGATAAGTTGGCTAAGTATCAGTAGACGCTAGACTACTGCATCACAGAAGGTGTGCGTCAATATAGCATGATGTCCCACATTCTTCACCACCTTGCCTATAAATGAACTCACGACTTCCCTACACTAATTATATACAATAGAACAATTACAGTGTAACACTATATTAACCCAAATAGGGATTAACGGTGTCTTTTATTTAGTTTAAGGATTGTTTATGTAATAAGATAATAATAAAAAAAAAAAAATGTTTCAGAATAGTGCAATTCTATGGGCAGTATCAGCGCTAAACTTATACAGAAAAAAAATAAGAATCGTATCCGCGCCTATTTTGCCTACCTGATAAGGTAGAAGGTAATGTCGCAGGTTTAGACCAAAACCTAGTTTTGTTATCTTTTATATAAGACAAAATAAACTTAATTTTAGTTCAAACATTAGCATGGAGAAAAATTAAGTGTACCATACAAGCTTGGCGGGCTGGGTGGCGTTTTCGTTATTCAGCTCTGAAAACACATAATTATAAACCTGATATAAACAATCTAGGTTTGCACGTCTATTTTATCAAAAAATTGGTTGGTCATGATCAGCAAAGTAAATAGAAACTCAAATTTCTTTGACACACTCAATTATTATTATGTGGATCTTTATTTATCTTATCCTGTTGTAGTTAAATTGCATACATCCATTGCGACGGACAGAAAGCTCGTACTTTGAGATTTATCTATCGTATCGTTTTTAATAAAGTTTTCCTATGCTTTATTTTCAGGCTCCCAGAGTGATACGAATAAGAAACCGGCGTATGGCGGCTTGAGGTGACAGTCGTTTACTTCGTGTTTAGTTTGCTGTAATAAAATTATTCGTTTTTAGTTTGCTGTAATAAAATTATTTTAAATTATGTAACATTCATTTTATTTAAATTACCTGTATAATAAAAATACCTGTGAAAAATACTACCTATTACTGTGACTACTACACATCACTATTAAATACTAGGAGGTAACAACCTAACGTAGCGAGTAGTCCATGGTACATCACAGTAAAATTTCACAATCCATGGTCAATTCACGTAGTGGTATATTGTAAGTCTATGGTCAATTCAGTAAGGACTTTATGTACTAAGGCTTGTTTCTTATCTGTCCTTTAGGACATATATATAAGAGATCTGTGCAGAAAACCTGTAACAACTTTCGTATTGCCGTGTTTATTTATACCTAAGATTTATACAGTTTTCGGTTAATTTCTTGAAGAATGTTGTATAATTGTTTGAAATATTATAAACAATTCAAGAAGAATAATTGAATAATGAGTGTATCCAGCTGTAAGTCTGATATTTGTGCGTAGTTTATCTACCCCGATATTTCCTCATAATTAAGTTTTTATCGGCGTTTAAACAATATTGCCCCCTCTTACGCTCCTACTTCTTAAGCACACGCACTTATCCCCCTTTCAGCATCATCAATTGTTAAGCCAGAATTTTCAGTGCGAATCGTGGTTTGTGATCATTATTTGACGAAACCTATCCCTGGGATCGACGTTATTTACTCAGAGTTCCGTGGATCGGACATCAAACAGGTATGTATAAAAAAAAATAACAATGAAATAATAATAATAACAGCTCGCGACTGTCAGATTCATACAAAGTTTGTTTACATTATAGGCAATTCTTAATTGAACGGAGTTTATACGAACAATTCTTTCTACCTTAGCAGCATTGTCTTATCCGCTTCTCAACTTGATGTAGATATACAACTAGTTTTGTCTCCTGTTTGGCTCTTTCAAACTTGAGCAGTATCTGTGCGGTACGCAGGTAGAAGTGTCCTAATTGGTGCAATTGTGTTCTGCTATTTATCTATCAGGATATCAATCAGATTTGAACAGGAATTAGGCCTGCTCTGAATTTGTAGCCTCCGTTTTTCTTACTGTGTGAATGACATATGAGTAAGAAGAATTTCGTTTGAAGATTATGTCAGTATTAACATGTAAAGTAAAAATTACTTATAAGTATATAACAACTAGTCAGGTGTCCAGCCCATTTCCATTCTAAAATGGAAATGGGCTGGACACCTGACTCGATACAAAGATGGAAGATGGACGAAGAAAGTAACAGAGTGGACAGGGCCAGTGCAAGGCAAACGCCGCCCGGGCCGTCCGCTCAAACGCTGGGCTGATGACATCCGCGCCACTGCCGGCGCACACTGGACAAGACTGGCATTAGACAGGGAGAAGTGGAATCAGCTGGAGGAGGCCTTTACCCGGATGGGGGTTCCCAAAGACAATGGCATTGAAGCTTGCTAAGTGCACGACATTAATAAGAATAATAATTTGATTTAATTAGATATTGTAATTTTTTTTTAATTTTTGTAACTAACATTAGTGTGAAATAATAATAATAGATATTTGTAATTTGATATTAATTAATTAAGGGAACGAAATAAAAGGCTTTTTATTTTTATTTTTATTTTATTTATTTATTTATATAACAACTAAGCCTAAACCCTAAACTAGGATTACCATGTATCTCAGGCAGACAAGTTCATATTTATTGCTTACATAATGGGACAATTGTTATAAATTATATAAAGTACCTAAAATATTTGCATTATTTTGATGAACACAGTTAAAATATTAATACTTATCAACTTGGTGTGTAATTTAACCTCCTGATACAACAACAACTGTAAGGCTTCTTCTTTAAGTTAGAGTTGCATTTAATCAATTGTAAAGTCTGGGTCCTAAAAAAACAAAAAATCTCTTTGAAAAGGCGAAGTTTGTTTGTGTTTGCTGGCAGACAATATCTTTACGTCTTTTGCTAGTAATATCCATGCTATAGGAAAGAGCTGCGTGTTGTTTTAGTACAGTGCTTGATATAAATAATTGTTGAACTGTTAGTACTTGGATATGTATTCCTGGTGGTCGATAGTAGGTACCTAAAGGTCACAAGAATATTCTTGATTATGCTGGTCTATTTCCTTAACTTATATACTACTAGCTTTTACCCGCGACTTCGTCCGCGTTAGATAGTTTTTTTAGGCAGAAGTTCTAAAGTAGGTATGTGTATTCATAGTAAGTGTGACAGTGATATTAGAACAGTGCTTATCTCTACTGTTAAAAGATGACTTGCTGGCTTCTGTTGTTAAAGGGACAATTCAAAATTTGCTATCCGGCCTGAGAGATCAATATTTTATATGATATTACTCGGGAGTAGTCGGGAGGTGCCGATTTGAGCACACTAAAATGGTCAGCATAAGTAGATAAGACAGATAAAAAGGTAATTTAAGTTACTGTAACGCGCTTTCAAAACAAAGTTTTGCGGACTATCAGCAATGCACCCTGGTTTACAAGAAACGATGAAATACATAATTACCTGGAAATAACTACAATCAACCAAGAGATCAGCAAATACAAAGAAAACTATAAATCAAGGCTATCAAACAGTGTTGCCAACTTTATTTTTTAGGAGATCGTACCGCAAAGCAAAAAAGGTCGTATTTTGGTGCGTTTTCAAAAAAAAAGATCGTACGCATTGAAATCTTAATAAAATAACCAAGTTTTTTTCAAATATTATCGTTTTATTTATGAACATCTAAGTATTTGAGAGAGAGTAATAAATATTTTACAGACAATCAGTACTTTATAAGTGATCTGTGGAACTTTATTCACTATCGTCAGCAGTAGTAGGCGCTATGTTTGCTCTTTTGTACATACTAAGATTTAGTTTTGCATTTCCGGAGACGGTTTGAAATCAATACACGAACCATTTGCTTTAACATGCTGGGCCGCCAAAAGAGTCCCGTTAACTGAGTACGCGACATTTGAACTTTCGAATGCGCTCTTAAAAATATTTTAATGATTCGTTCAAAGTAATAATTAAGTGGAAGTAGGTACATACTTAGAATGTATTGATTTCTTACGAAATTGATGATTTATGAAAAGATCGTATGTTTCACGTACGATCTTGACTTCATGATCGTACATCGTACCAGCCATCAAAAGGTCGTATGAATACGATTTAAATCGTACGATTGGCAACGCTGCTATCAAAGCATGTTTATATCCTGGCCACTGAGCTCCTTAAAACTGACAATGATGTAAATAGGTTGAAAAGAGGGAATTTCCTACACTGAAAATGAGAAGCTAAATTGTTGCTGAACAATTTCTTCACACGTCCTACAACCAGCACCATAAAATCTGATAAAGGCTATTAAGTTGATGGCAGATAGAAAACAGAATGGAAAAAAAAAAAAAAAGTTACTGTAATACATTTTTATACCTCTATACCACATTTTTTGTTTTTCTGTCCTCGGTAAAGAAGGCAATGTCATTTCTCAACTTATTCCCATCATACTGAACAACTTTTGTTCTGGAACCATTTCTGTATTTCCAACAGTATAGGTGGGCTCCTGATGGTACACCTGGTGGTCTACATAAGGTACTCCAGATCCTCAATGTCCTTGTGAAAAGAAGCGGCCCATCATACTGAACAACTTTTGTTTCGGAACCATGCCTGTATCTCTAATAGCTTAGCTGGGCTTCTCGTGGTACACCTGGTGGTGTACATCTGTACTCCAGACCCTCGAATGGTGATAAAAAGTAGCCTATGTCCGTTCTCGGTATGCTAGCAATCTCTGTGCCAAGTTTCATGAAGATTGGTTCAGCGGTTTGGCCGTGAAAGCGTAGCAGACAGACAGACAGACAGACAGAGTTACTTTCGCATTTATAATATTAGTGTGGATTGACTATAGTTATTTTTTTAACTTTACCTATATGTTTAATGCTTTCATGGAAAAGTTGGTAAGTAGGTATATCTTTAATAGCTTTTTATGGCTTTCTGATTGTGCCCAACCAGGCAAAATACACTGCGTTTTGGAGGAAATGCATTCATTAGGGCACATAGTTTAGTGCATCATACTGAACAATAAAAATAAAAATGTAAAAATTCATCTCCTTTACAAAATTCACCATCAGATGAATCTTTGTATGGTAGGTATAAAATAAAATCTCATTTTCCAGCATTGGTACCATATTGAAAACTGTTGAGTATAATCACAGTATTATGTCCTAAACAATGTGTCTAATTCAATGCATATCCTCTAAAACATGGCATATAGTTTGAATAAGACTGACCTTACCTAATAAGTATTTGATTTTATTTATTTTAAGCCAACCATGAGTTTGAAATTATTGTAGGTAATAAGGGTAAATTTTTGGTAAGAACATCCTTCCCACTATATGGATTTTAGTTCCAGACAAACAAACAAACAGACTTTTTGCTCACACACCACATTTATTACAGTTTTGTTTTTATTCTATCCACATAATTTTCTGCATTTTAGGTTCCAGTTTTAAGGAT
The DNA here is from genome assembly GCA_027580185.1 of Tuta absoluta. NCBI lineage: Eukaryota > Metazoa > Arthropoda > Insecta > Lepidoptera > Gelechiidae > Tuta > Tuta absoluta. Next base: position 8,533,700 of record JAQAHW010000004.1, read on the forward strand.
ATTTGGATCAGCACCTGATGGCCGCAAAGCATGCTTACATGTTCATGGAGTTTTTCCTTACTTTTATGTACCATGCCCCACACCCAATCCCGAGCCACAGTTTTTATACCAGGTGACTTTGGATACAGTACTTAATAACCATAATAACTATCTGATCTAGAGACAACTAACATACACCTTTACATATTATTATTATATCTAGCCTACAAGATCCCACTGCTGGGCAAAGCCCTCCCTTGCGGTCTTCTTCCTGTTGGGGTCCAGTGCAACCTCACACCTGTATAAATACTTAAAAATTAATGTGGTAACAAATATTTTTAGATAGCAGCAAGCTTAGACAAAGCTCTTAATATTGCTCTAAAACAGGCAACATCAGCTAACCAACATGTCTACAAAATTTCTTTAGTCAAGGGACTGTAAGTAATAAACATTACATTACATATTTTCATTTTTATTGCAACATTATTTCAAGTGCTAAAATTAAGGTACATATAATTTAATACCTACTTTTTCATTTTCAGATCTTTCTATGGATTTCATGATAAAGATCACTTATACTTAAAAGTTTTCCTATACAGTCCTAACTTAATAAAGCAAGCTGTAGAACTTTGTGCCAATGGTGCCATTTTAGGTCAAACATTTCAACCTCATGAATCTCATCTCAATTTTACATTACAATTCTTCATTGACTTCAATTTATTTGGTATGAGCAATGTTGACTTACAAAATGTTAGGTTCAGAAGATCGGGGCTATTACAAAGCTGCAATGAAACTGCCGAAGAAAGTACAGAATTTGGCCTTAAATCTGAAAGCATATGCTACTATGAAGCAGATTGTATTGCTTCTCACATATTAAATAGACAGAGGGTTGGAAAAGGTGATGGCATTGAGAATCCTGGATTAGAAGAAGTGTGGAATCAAGAGAAGGAAAGGAGAAAGCAACTGAATGTATCAATGGCATCTAAGTCTTTATCGCAAGGCAGAATAGATGCCGAACAAACAGAGTCACATTACAAATTTGATCAAATGTGTCTAGTAAAACTTTCAGGGCTAATAGATAAACCTGTTACATTAGAAAGTAAAGAAGAACAAGTACAATATCCTGCAGAAAGCTTAGAAGGTTCGCAATTGTTTAATGCAGGGGATGTTAGTGTTCATCTGCCTGATAGATCAATTGGGACAAGTCTATCAGACACCCTGAGAAGAAGCCTTGATGAGACATTGACAGAAGATGCTGATAATACATTGGTTAATGAGAATTTAGCTCTGAATTGCAGTCTTTCTTTACACTACAGTCAAATTCAATGTAAGTACTTACTTAATATTACCTGATTGTGAAAGCTTAAGAAAAGATGTAGGAATAATATTCATTGGGTATGATTTTGCAGTGGATAATGAAGATTTAGAACTGGTAGACATGCTTCAAGATTTAGATGAAAGTCCAGTTAGAGAAGATAGCATGATGGCTACTCCAGCTGACAAAGAAGATGATGCTGATACCGATGATGCCGAATATTCACAAGCTTTCCATGATGATACTATACTCTTAGATCCATGTAGAAGGCAGGTAACAATGTTTTAGCTTTACACTTATTTCAGTAATCTTGGCTTTGGTTTTTTTTCACCTTTTTTGTTTGATATTCCTTCAATGAATATATTTATTTTAAAATTTCAGCAAAGACGAGGTTGAAGAATATTCCCCATCCTGGAATGATTCATTTTGGGAAGGTGCTAATATTCCACAATTAGATGGAACATGTGACGATGATCGTAAGTATTCTATGCGATACAATGCACATCAAATATTCTGCGCGATACAATGCACATAAAATATCCTGCGTGTAAGTTTCTTAAAATCATAAATAAAATACAATTATTTCAGACGTTAAAAAAGTAAGAAAAAGAAAAATGAGACCATTCAAACTTGGGTTGGCTAGACCAAAAAGTAAAAAGAAATTAAATCCTGAAGAATCAAAATCAGATAGAAAAAATCAAACTACACCAAGTAAAATCATTGAATCTGTAATATTGAACGTTAGTAAAAACGTAGGTTCGGGAGATTTCAGCTCGCAATTAGACGCCAATTCAGATTTAAGTGAGGATGAAATCAATGCTTCAAGAGAAACAATAGATAGTATCTCAGATTTACATTTAAGAAAGAGCATTAAAAAAGAACTTTTAAGTTTTTCTCAAAGTTCTGTCATACATAATGAAGTCGACGATGAGATTGAAAATTACCCCATTCTGAAATTAGTTAGTAAAATTGATATCAAATCTGAATCAACGGAAATAGGCGCCGCTGAAAAATATGATATACGACAAAAATACGAGCCAGTAGCTGGACCGTCTAGTTTGAATATTGTAAAGACTGATGTAAATAAATCTTTTAATAAATCTATAAATGTTTCTCTTGAGTCTACATCAGAAGAAAACAAGGGCATAACAAGTTTCTACGATACGTCCAAAATGTTTGATTTATCTTTAGAAGATTCTGATGATATGGATAGTTCATTTGTTAATCGCCCTGTAGTGAATGAAAAAGACATGCTTTTAAAAATTAAAGGTGAAAATAAATTGGAATCTAGAACTCAGTTAGCTCAATATAATAAATTAGAGAGCGATATGGAACAAAGTGATAGCATGCTAATAGATGATGAATATCAAGAAAAAAATGAAACAAATAATTCTGGATCCGACAGTCCTCTACATGCTACAGAGCCAATTGAGAATGCAAGGCTAGCTGAAGATTTACAGCAAATATTAAATTCAGAGTCACAAAATGATGATAGTCCTTTACCATTAAACGGTGTGGAAAGTGACGTCACCATGTCACAAGTGAAAGAAAGTGAAAGCATGTTAGAAACAAATTCACAGTTAGACTTTAATTCGCAGATAAAAAAATATAATACTACAAATTGGAAAATTCTTACACCAAAATTTCGACCTCCAACAACAAAATATGTGCAGGCTAAATTAGAAAAATACAACATACCTAAAGTAAAAAATCCAGATCCTTTCTATTCTGATTATAAAGATGTCGGTGATAAAGTTGAAATCAGTCAACTTGTATTAAAATTACAAAGCAAATTAGCCAAGGAACAAAAGCCTTTTGAAAAAGTATTAGGCACAACAAGCATAGAAGAGTGGCGGCAGCTAATGTTTTTACAAACGAACGATATGAATGAAGAATCTTCAAAACCAGATGTTTTGAAAACTGTATTAGCTGGTAATAGACAATGCGTGCTAGCGCCTATTAAAAAGCCACCGACTTACAAAGAAGTAAAGAACTGGCAAGATGGGAACAGACACATTGAATCAGTAACTCAAAAACATGATGAAACAGAAATAAGTAAAAACACAGATGATTTAGATAATTCACAAGCTATTGGCTTGAACTATGAAGATGAAATCAATAGCAGTGTTAGTTTAGAAGCGAATGAAGATAATCAGAACAAAAGTAGTTTTAATACTTCGCTCCAAGTTACGATGCAAACTGATGGTTCTTTCCTTTGTTTTGGCAACAATGAAAGTCAAAAAGAAAGCAATAGTCTTAAAGTAGCTACAGTTGAAGTAAGTGAAACACATTGACAATTATTTACATATTGTTTAGGTGTTTATATTTTACAAACCTTATTTGTTTATGTTAAATTTGCAGGTTGATTTCCTCACAGTGATGATCATAGAAGTCCTTGCAGCGGTAAGAGGAGATTTACATCCCGACCCCACGATAGATTCTATACAAGCAGTATTTCTTACAGTAACCAATGATTGTCCTCCAACCCACTTTTTACAAAGATCTAACACAGAAATCATAGTTGTCGATGACATGACTCCGCCCAAACTATTAGACAGATGTTTTTTTAAATCAAACGTTACTTATGTAGATACTGAAAACAAGGTTATAGAAAAAGTCGTCGATTTGATAAAAATACACGATCCCGACATAATGTGCGGTTACGAAATAGAAATGAACTCATGGGGCTACCTTCTAGAAAGGTCGCAGTTATTAGGAATGGAGATTGTAAAAGAAATCTCTAGAATAACAGAAAAGAATAGGCAAAAGCGATGGAGGAGTGAAGAAAACGATTTTGAAGGCAGAATCATTGGCAGAATTATGTTCAATGTTTGGCGGCTGTTTCGACATGAACTTGCGCTGTCGAGTTACAGTTTTGAAAATTGTATGTACGAAATCTTGAAGGAAAGAGTTCCTAAGTATACCCACACCCAGCTCTATGAGTGGTGGAGTCATGAGTCAAGGACGATGAGATGGATCGCCGTTGAGTATTACCTCACCAAAATATCAGGAACCGTCAGAATGTTGGAAAAGTTAGATATTATAAGTGAGTATTTAGCTTCATGGTATTTAGAAATAAGTATATAGTTAGCTAAATACAGGGTTATTTTTTATTCACCCCGGATATTTTACAGGGCGATTCTACTCATGATTCTGAACAACTTTTATTATGGGGTCACCTGCGAAATCGCGAAAAAAAAACAGCTGTTCCATACATTTTGTTCGAGTAGGTATGAATTTTTCTATGGAACAGCTGTTATTTTTTTCGCGATTTCGCAGGTCACCCCATAATAAAAGTTGTTCAGAATCATGAGTAGTATCACCCTGTAAAATTTCCGGGGTGAATTAAAAATAACCCTGTATAGTTCACGCACATTTTGTTTGCTGACGCCACTTTTATATGGATGATATTACCATTACCATAATTTTCATTTTTGTCTTTTTGTAAAGGTTGATAAATGCGCAAATAAAGTCTTTGCATTATCAAAAGTTATTATCGTGAACAGATCGCACATCAGAACTGGCGCGGCTATTCGGCCTGCAATGGTGGGAGGTGCTGTCCCGAGGGTCCCAGTTCCGAGTAGAATCCTTGATGTTGCGAGCCGCGCGGCCTTTGAACCTGGTGGCGCTCTCTCCAACTGTACGGCAGAGGGCTGCGATGAAAGCGCCCGAGTGTCTACCGCTTATATTTGAACCGGGTACGTATTTTTTAATGATAAGTTTAGGTTAGATATGATAGCCAGATTCAAGGCCGAGACAGAGCCGATGATGGAGCCACCACATCCAGAAGTTCAAAAAGGCTCTGGCGTTATTTTTCACATGACGACGGAACCGAAGGACCAGGGTAAATGTGTCAATGTCAAAGTTCAGCTACTTCTTATTGGTGCGTTTAAGGCCCAGTCACGCCTGCTGCCATCTGCCATAAGCTTTGAATTTTCCTCAACATTCCATTCTCTTACCTGTAGTGCCGTTTCACGAAGTCGATCGTATAAAGGTTCTTCATCTACTTGCAGTTCATTTATGATATTTGATGTCTTATTTTTTAGAATCGCGTTTCTACACAGACCCCGTGATAGTGTTAGACTTCCAAAGTTTGTACCCTTCGATGATGATTGCATACAACTATTGTTTCTCCACGTGCATTGGAAGGGTACAAAATATTAATGGGTAAGAAATTATGTTGACCTATTTTGTAAGTAACTGCGTCCTTTGTACTCGTATCAAACAAAACATATAATTTGAAACTAAGTAGTTTATTAGTAATAGGCTTACAGGCACGGTTTATTTGCTATTGTACTATAACAACACCGCCCTGTGCTATTTGCTACTGTTCCTGTTTGATTGGTGATAAGGCTAGCATTACGCTATTCTTCGTTCCGTCAATACTGTATTGTAAAAGTCGAAGTCGTTTATACAGAGTGAAATTTAGTAGTGACCGATAGCGATGATAAGGAACAATTTGCCTCAAGTAAGATAGGTCGAAATATGTAAAATAACAAATACCTCCCATACATAATTGCCGATTAGCTGATTTGGGTTACTATGAGCTCAAAATATTTAAGTCAAAAGCCGAAAAATAAGACCGTTGACGCACTGTCAACTCCGCAAGGGATGTCGGCATAGTTGTGTACGTGTCTATGTTTTACAAATATTTCAGAGACGCTTCTTACGAGTTTGGCGCTTGGCGTCTCCGCATACCTAAGGCGAAGTTAGAAACCCTTGTCAAAAACGGCCTAGTAAACTGGTCGCCAGTTGGTGTAGGGTTTGTCAAGCCTTCAGTAAGACGAGGTGTGTTGCCGGCGCTGCTGAGAAGAATACTGGCTGCAAGACAAGCTGTGAAGAAAGGCATGAAACTGCAGAAAGACGAAGGGGTGAAAAAGGCTATGCATTCCAGACAGCTAGGTTTGTGTTTAGTATTTCTTTTTATATTTTACACACACAACATATATCACGCCTATAATCCCTTGCGGGGTAGAGCGTAAACGGCCGCAAAAAATGGACATTTACGCCACGTCTGACAAATATTTGAGGGTCATTCGGAAAAATGTGTATCGCAATATGACAGGTTGTCAGCCAATAGCCTAAAGTAGCAATACACACCCTCGAGTCCCTTAGTCGCCTCTTACGACTCCCACGGGAAATAAATTTTTATTTTATGTGGCTCAAATTTCATTTCTTGCCTCGACAGGCATGTTTGTACGTTGCTGCTTGTTGTTATAAAACTCTGACGTCGGAGTTCTTCGAGTGGTTCGTTGCACGCTAATGAAACACGACTGGAAACGGATATTTTTCTAAGTCAAATAATTATTTTACAGTCTTCTTACAACAAACAAGTTAATAGAGACTGTTCGCGTACTTTTATTAGGTAATATTTCTAAAGTAATATTTCTGTTTTACAGGTTTGAAACTAATAGCAAACGTAACATACGGGTATACAGCGGCCAATTTTAGTGGAAGAATGCCGTGTGTAGAAGTCGGGGACAGTGTTGTAGCTAAAGGCAGGGAGACGTTAGAACGAGCGATTAAGTTGGTGCGGGACAGCAAGCGGTGGAACGCTAAGGTGAGAAAGAGACAGGTAGAGAAGCCGTGTGTAGGAGTAAGGGACAGTGTTCTAGCTAAAGGCAGGGAGACGTTAGAACGAGCGATCAAGCTGGTGAGGGACAGCAAACGGTGGAACGCTAAGGTGAGAAAGAGAAAGGTAGAGAAGCCGTGTGAAGGAGTAAGGGACAGTGTTCTAGCTAAAGGCAGGGAGACGTTAGAACGAGCGATCAAGCTGGTGAGGGACAGCAAACGGTGGAACGCTAAGGTGAGAAAGAGACAGGTAGAGAAGCCGTGTGTAGGAGTAAGGTACAGTGGAGTAGCTAAAGGCAGGGAGACATTAGAGCGAGCCATCAAGCTGGTAAGAGACAGCAAGCGATGCAACGGTAAGGTGAGAAAGAGGTAGATTTCTAAGAATAGAAATTCAGTTGCATATTTTCGTGCATATTCATAAGTTCAATATTGGCAAAGTAGAAATGCCCGTTGATTAGATTTTATTCTGTATCAATTAGATATGAGGAGAATGGGAACGAACTATAATATCATACCGTCTTAAAATTATTTGAATGTAATTATTTTTCCGTGTGACCTTTATGGGGAACCAAAACAATTTAAAGGGTCGAATTTTTTATTTATTGAAAAAAATATTACAGCATTACAGCTTAGCCTATGCACTGTATTATAGTAAGCGGGTCGGAGATTTCAAAGACATGTGCGCAACTAATTATATGAATTAATTGAGTAAATTAATTTATGATACGCAGTATAATTCGTTGCAAAAATTCCTTGATAAATTCGCGACAATCGTCCCGGACCGTTAACGCCGCAGCGGCCAAGCCGCAAAAGTATACTTTACCGGCATTTTTTTGATGTGTTGTTAAACTTTCAGGTAGTGTACGGCGACACGGACTCAATGTTCGTGTTGGTGCCGGGAGGGACTAGAGACGATGCATTCGAGATCGGTCAACAGATAGCAGACGCCGTCACCGCCGACAACCCCTCGCCTGTCGCACTCAAACTCGAGAAAGTACGCAATATCTACTGTTACAATGATTTGATATTTCTGTTACCCTATAACTAATAAATAAATAAAAATCCTGGACAATTCACACAGCGCCATAAGCCCCAAACTAATCAAAGCTTGTACTCTAGCAAGTCTAGCAACTAGATAACTGATATTAATACTTGTATACTTTTTTTGTAAATAAATACATAATATACATAGAAACACCCAGACTAAACACAAATATCTGAAAATGACTTAACAAATATTTGTGTCTTGTGGGGATCAAAGCTATAAAAAAAAAACCCACGAACCTCGGCGTATCAGGCAGGCGTACTATCCGCTACGCCATCGTCTAGGTAATGTTCCTTTATGTTGAACCTTTAACAAATGTTCGACTTGAATAAGATTGTTTACTTAGAACCACATTTAAATAGAATCACTCCTTTTATTTTGGCGCGGGATATCTGCTACAGCAATAGAAGAATTTTTGCTTTTTGGCTGTGATAAAATCTATTATTTTCAAATAGCTTTCTGGCCCGCGGTTCCACCCGTGGCTTAGTGAGCATTCATTTACTTTGTTTCCCGTGGGATTAATTCATTTTTCTGCGGCAAAAAGGAGCCTATGTCCTTTCTGAGGTTCCTGTCTATGCTTATGCCAAATTGCATCAAAATCGGTTCTGTGGTTTAGGCGTAAAATAGAAATAGACAGACCGAGTTACTTTTAAATTTATAATAATTAGTATGGATTTTTCCCTCAGGTATATCAGCCTTGTATTCTCCAGACGAAGAAACGCTATGTCGGCTACATGTATGAGAGTGCGGACCAAGAGAAACCAGTATACGAAGCTAAAGGAATCGAAACTGTCAGGAGAGACGGCTGTCCGGCAGGGGTCAAGGTATTGTGGTTTTGTGCTATTTATACAGAGAGATACATCTGTATCTACATAATCGCGAGGGGCAGAGCTTCAATCAACGAATATTGGTACTAAAAACGGTCTGGAAAGCATTGCACGGTACGAGTATTTACAAAAATAGTGTCCTACTGATCTATGGTCCTACTGTAGTGACATTGGTCAGCCCATCGCCTTAATACACCACCACCAATCTCTACATTATTTGTCAGACGTGGGAATAACGACGTTTAAATTATTACAGTAAACTTATATATTAATTTAGTCACAATCACAAAGCTGAGGTTATCTCTATGAAGAGGCTGTAAGCTCCCCAAATAAAATAAAATAAAATCTCTACCAGCCAACCTGCACAGTGGAATAAGAAAATAATATACTTTTGCCTACTTCGTAAGAGATAAAGGCGCAATGTCGGGACCAGTAAGGAAGAGTTCTTAAATTTATTATTTTGTTTTATCCTCTTTCCAGCTCCTCCAACGCTCTCTATGCGAACTATTCGATCACGGCGACATGTCTCGAGTCAAGCGCATCGTCACAGCAACCTTGTCTAGACTGTCGGACGGGAGTTTGCCTCCTAGAGAGCTCCTGTTCACCCGGGAGTACCACGGGTTAGCCGGGTATAGACCCGGGGCGAGTGCTCCACCTAACGAAATAGCCAAGTAAGTATTACAAGGCTTATCTCAAATATCAATGGGGTTTTCTTGCACTCATCCTTAGACAAAGGAAAATCAAAATCAGTTACGAGTCTTACATCAAAATATTCAGGGCTTTGCTAGCAAAGTATTAGAAATTGAATAAGTCTTAGAAAAGCATAATTATAACATAGTTTGTTTTACAGAACATTTGCACAAAGATCCTCACATTTTGATAAATTATTGTATTGCCAGTTCTTTCAACCAAAAATCCGCGATACATGGAGGTTCCATAATACATAATTAGAAACAACAATAGATTCGAAGAACGTAAGGATGTTGTCGGATTGTCGGTTGAGTGTTGTACTGACTTATCTTGTTTTGAGCTGGTAAGTCATGTTATAGTATGCGTATACAGACCGCCAATAGCTAAAAAAATTACCTAATTTCTAGAAGTAATGGAAGATGTACTCAAATTAGTCAAGTAACCAACTCACGCGTTGTAAATTTTCAACCATACAACTGACAACGTCCTTCGAAATCGCATTGTTGTAAATGAGAGTCAAGATGAAACTATCATACTTTATTATTTATTCTTTTTTTTGGTGTGGTAGACCGAGATGACGAAAGACGCGATAATCTGTCAAAATGTCAGAGTTTTTCAGCCGTCTACTACTACAAGTAGGCCTGTCAAAATGTGTCAATGGCAAAGTTGTATGTATACATTTATGTTTGGCGCCATCACAAGTTTCGTGTTCCTCTCCACATATCTCTTTTTGTGCTCAGACGTATCGCATCTCGAGACCGGCGGGCGGTCCCGCGGGCAGGCGAGCGCGTTGCGTGGCAAGTGACCGCCGGGCCGCCAGGGGCCCCTCTCATCAAGCTCGCTAGGACCCCTGAAGAGCTCATCAGAGACCCTGGACTGACGCCCCACGTGGCTTACTACGCAACTAGAGTGTTGTTGCCGCCGCTACATAGGTGCTTGTCATTGCTGGGAGCTAATGTTTTCAAATGGTAAGTATTATCACTACACAGTATAAAGTCAATTCCTGCGACTGTCCCTATGTCTGTTTGTATGTATGCTTAAATGTTCATAACCACCTAACTAGATGGTTGTTTTACAAGATAGAGAGATGTTTTACATCATTTTCCTAATTGCGTTCCTTCACTTCTCGATTTACTTATCACTTCTTCCCCTGATCTAGTTGCTCTGCACGGTCAGTTTCCAGCTAACTTTTCATACCATGATTTGATATATCTCTCTTTTAAAATTAGATCCCCCAGGCGTAAACCCAAATATCGTTTCTTGCGCAGTTTCAAGGGCATTAACATACATACATACATAAATCACGCCTATATCCCTTACGGGGTAGGCAGAGCGTTAACGGCCGTAAAACGGATATTAACACCACGTCTGACAAAAGCTTGAGGGTGGGCATTAACCTGGAGACGTTAAGGCGAGATGCTTCCAGTATCGACTGGAAACCTGTTGTTGATGCTGAACTGATTGACGACAAGGTTAAACTTCTTAGTGACCAGATTTTAAAACTCTATGACATTCATGCCCCTGTTAAAAAAGTCAAAATAAAGCACGTTCCTGCTCCTTGGCTCACTCAGGACCAGGACATAAGGGATATGATGGGAAAACGTGACCGAGCGAAGAAACGGCTTAAGCTGTGTTCAACGGAGCAAAACTTAGCGCGATATAAATTTCTTAGAAATCATTGCAGTCGGATGTGTAGAGATGCTAGAAGGCGCCACATACACAACTCTATTGAGGCCTGTGATCCTGGACGTGTTTGGAACTTTTTGAAAACCCTTGGTATTGGTAAATCAACGGCCTCATCTAACGTTAGCTTCAATCTCAATGACCTTAACAAGCATTTCTCTCTCCCACCTGTTACTATTGACGACGGTATGAAGTCTAAAACAATTTATAATCTTTCTTGCCAAACTTTACCAGCGTGTTGTTCTTTTAGCTTTAGTTCCGTCGCTGAGGAGGATGTTAAGAAACACGTGCTCTCCATATCTTCAACTGCTGTGGGCGATGACAACCTATGTTCCCGCATGATCTCCTTACTTCTCCCAGAACTTCTGCCTATTCTAACTTACATTTTCAATTTCTCTTTGACATCAAGTTCTTTTCCATCCGCATGGAAACGTGCGAACATAATTCCTCTCCCTAAATCATCCAATCCCTCATCCCTTTCCGAGTTTAGACCCATCTCCATACTCCCTTTCCTCTCCAAAGTCCTTGAACACATCGTCCATCAGCAGCTTGCTGACTTTATTTCGTCAAATAAGCTACTCTCATCATTTCAGTCTGGTTTTCGACCTGGTCACAGCACTGTAACGGCTCTAATTAAAGTCACTGATGATATCCGATCCGCTATGGATAATAAATCTTTGACGATCCTTACTTTGCTTGACTTCAGCAGCGCGTTCAACTCTGTAGATTTTGACGTTCTAATTTCTATTCTTCGTACTCTTAACATCTCTTCCTCAGCGTTAACTTGGTTTGATTCTTACCTTCGTGGTCGCTCGCAGCGGGTCTGCTCTGATGAGATCTCCTCAGACTGGGCTGTCCTAGCTGCGGGAGTTCCACAGGGTGGCGTACTTTCCGCTCTTCTATTTTCTATATTTATTAACACCGTTACTTCAGTTATCTCCTCAAGCTTCCATCTCTACGCAGACGACTTGCAAATTTACCGACACTTCAACGTTGCTGACATTAATAATGCAGTGGATGCTCTCAACTGATTTAAATAATATATTTTCTTGGGCTACTTCATTTGGACTGATGCTCAATCCCAAAAAATCACAAGTTTTAATAATGGGAAGTAGGTACATGTTTAAGCAATTGAATATTCATTGTATCCCTCCAGTCATGTATAACGGGACTCCTATTTCTTATACCAGTACTGCAAAAAATCTTGGTGTCATATTTGACTCCAACTTAACTTGGGTTCCTCATGTCAACGAAGTCAGCAGGAAAGTCCACTACTCGTTCCACTCCTTGAAGCGTCTTCAAAGTTTTTTGCCCTTGAAAACGAAAATCTCATTAGTACAATCACTTCTATTCCCTATTCTGGACTACGCCGACACTTGTTTCCCAGATATCACAGAGGAGTTGTTGAATAAGCTTGAGCGTCTTCAAAACCTGTGTATACTGTATGTCTTCGGACTCCGTAAATACGATCATGTTTCCGAGTTCCGCAAAAAGCTCAAGTGGCTTCCGATCCGGTTTCGCAGGAATAGTCGTATACTCTGCTTACTTTTTAATGTTCTAGCTAACCCATGTGTTTAATATTTAGTGTTGCTATGCTGGGGTAAGTTAGGTATTAATGACGGTCTATGAATACGCCGCGATGCTCGCCCGCACGCATCGCTCTGGGCATATGTTGTCCCTTTCTCGCTCGCGGGGCGAGGGTGGCGGCGTGCGCGCGGGCCGCCTGGTAGGCGCCAAGCGGTGATTTCTGCACCGCACTATCAGTCACTCAAAACCGTTCGGACGGGAGGGTATCGCGTATTGTGCGGATTTCCCGCCACGCGTTTTGTGATGCCGCGTGTAATGGACGATTCAATTTGAGATCGCGCGTGTTGATGCATCGTATTATTGCGTTTCTCCTGGGTTGTACTGGAATGCCAGGCTTAGTGATTGTTGGATGTCTCGACGTCTTCCACGTGAGCGTCGCGTTGAATAGGCATCAGGTGGCCATATTGGCCCGCGTTTGTACGGCCCAAATTCGGGTTGGGTCACGCGTAATGACTAATATCAAAGTGGAATACGAACAGAAGCTGTGAGTGGTTTGAAGTGAATAACGCGCCAAGGCTGTAGTGGAATGCTGGGTGTCGATATCTTTTCCACCCAGCCCTGTAAGTACCCACGGAATCCCTATTTGATCCATTCCCTGAACTTCCTTTCTCCGTTGGGTATTTTATGCATTTGGACCGGCACGTTGACTGTAAGTGTTAAACCTAGTTGTTTTAGTATAAAACTGTTTCTTCATGTTAATGGTGTGTTCCCTTTAGTCATATTTGTTGTACCATTATCATTGTGACTCCTTAGTACGAATTGCGGAATTCGTGGGGTGTTATAATTTGGAGGTACTTACTTATAATCTAGTGCTTATACGTGTGACGTAACGCCAGATCGGCAGACGGTATTTACTACAGAATTGAGTTATGTAAAGGTCAGAACACATCATTTGCCAATTTCACTCAACTTAGTTAATTAAGTTAAATAGATTTAGGTTAATGTTTAATTCATAGTATGCGCTGCTATATTGTGCAGCGTATGCTATTTAGCGCTGCGTAACGCGGCCATTGTCTGCCTTCAGTTGAACTCCTGGTATTTTACTAGAAATTTACCTGTGTAAATCGCTTCCACTGCGGGAGTTTAGCTTGGAATTTGACAAAATATTTGCCCCTAAATATTTGCGTGAGCGCTTTAATTTCTCACGTCCTCAGGACCAACCATGTCGCCCAAATATTAGAACTGTTCTGGCTATTCCTCACCATCGCACTGACTTCTACTCATATTCCTTCACTGTGCATGCGGTCAGGCTATGGAATACACTACCACATACTGTTCGTGACAGCCCTTCCATCGCTGTATTTAAGAAGAGAGTAAAAGAATACTATCTTTCACTATCGTAAATTGCAAGACTATGTATGTCGCACTCTTAGTAAAATAACGACTTAAATCAAAATTTGCCCAAAATGAGTTTTTGTGAAAAACTGACTTATTAAAGCAGGGCCCACAACATAGACTTTAAAATACCACCCTATCTCTTATACAATAAGGTTTAAAATAAGATGAGTCTATATCTTTCCCGCCCCAAACTCCTATCTCTTCAGTCAAATAATGACTGATTTCGTCTTGCGTCTGCGGCTGCATGCTACGTTTTTGTGAAAAGACGACTGATTTTGAAATGAGCCGTTGTTTTATCAAAAGTTGAGGCGAGTGTGATTGAAAAGTTTTTATAAAAGAATGACCGATTTAGTGTTTGGTCTTTGTATTACAAAAACCTGCGATATTTGCTTGACTCATTTTAAATTAGGTCTGTATTTTACGAAAATTTTGGAAAAGCTCACTGACCCATTTGGAGATAAGACTGTATCGTTTTGAAAATTTTGTTATTTATATGACTTAACTGAAATTAGGTCTTTGTTGTAATTCTAATGATGAAAATTTCTGGTAACATTTTTAGTTGAGTCTTTCGTCTTAGCAAAAATAATGAAATGACTTCGGTATTATTTCAAATTTGAACTGTATTAGACTGATATCATAACATAATTCAACGTATTAACTTGGTGTCTCACTTCGCATTTTATCTTAATCTTAGGTTTTGTACCGAAAGCTATTTAAAAATAGGTTTAACGTTTTACTACTCTTGAAATTCAACGAATTTTCTATATTTTTAGTACATTAATTTAATCCTCCGACTGAAAAGTAATCATATTGAACCATAGTTGGAATCATCGGCACCTCGATTGCTGCCGTCGAACTCGACGATAAAACCAAGGCTAAATGTGTACCAACTCGATCTCATCTCCAGCCGCATATCGTAGAGCTCGCCTTACATCACTACTCGTACCTCACACGTCTATTGTTTGAAGTATTTACTACAGAACGTTCTACAAAAAAAAGCATTGAATACCGCCATTTATCTCTTAAACCACTCAAATTTACCTCGTCCATCACATCACAAGCCAAATAAGTGAGTACTAACAGGAGCAACAGATGGATTAAAATCTTGTCACATTGCAGACTGAATGGGTAAGGAAACTTGAAAAAATTTGCACACGACACGCTACCAAGGTGCCACCTTCCCTACAGTTACACAATAAATCTCCTACTAAGAACACGTTTTCGTCGACTAGACGGCCAAATCAGCACGTCGCTTGTCATGACGCCGTTATCGTGCGAAGTAGCATGGCTGCCACCGACATCAAAGAGCATGCCGCAAGCCGTTCTCCGTAAGACAGATAGTCACACTGTGCTCACCTTGTTAAAAGACGGTGCAGGGTGTTGAGATCCATCCGTTTCGCACGGAATATTGGTAATACAATTATGTTGGTAATATCACAAAACGACAGATACCAACTAAATTCAAAGTCACCGATGACGCCCGAAACGTTTGCGACAAATTTGACTTACGATATCGGTAGTGCTAGTGTCATTATTCGCTATTCCAACATATCCCACCGAGAAGCCCGCACCTGAAACATCCTGAGCCAAACACGGACGAGAAAGGACGTAACCTATTTCTCACTCAGCAAAACACTCCTTAATTCGATCCTGATCGATTTTACAAGGCCAGAGTTTACCACGTTCTACAGTCAATCGAAAACTTTTTGAAAACCAGCATTGTCATTTGTCTATAATGGTAGGCCCGCCCGGCCCATCAGCGAACTAATAAGACACAAGAACTCCGCCTACTTGCCATTTAGGATCGACGGGGTCATCAAATTAAAAACGAAACTGAATGATGCATCTACCATAGAACTAGCTCTAGAAGAAAAGGCGACCACAGTCATCGACGGCAATCGTGTGGCCCTCTTTTTCAAGCGGGTGTTACACCGTCAGCTTCATTACGCGAACCTCGACACGAACAACAATGATATAAGCGAACGCTGAGCTTGTTAATTATTATTGTAATCTGTGGCTGTGCCTGTGACTGACGACGCGTTTCACGCTTCACCGCTACTTTTCTTGCAAAATAAGTAAGATGTCTCCACCGCAGTTTGCCACAGTATACCACCCACCCCCTCGTCTGGAGCAACGTCATTACGCACTTTTATATAAGTCTATTTTGGGTCCCTTATCTACACGCTATTTATCTGGCTCAGCACGCACGCCGTGTATTTTTTGGGATCGCCGCATCGCTCACGAGGCCTGGCGCTCCATCACATGGAAAAAAGTTGGTCCAATATCCACCGAACTACAAGGAACCGCCAGAGAACTCCACCGAGCTATCGACAGTATAATACAGAAGACAGCTACGATTAAAATAACAGCTTGTGTTTCACAGCCTCTTAATGTCAGGGCCTGGAAAAGCCTAGTGAGTGTTAAGACAGTCTTGTGCAGCTCACTACCGGGCGATCACTTTTAAAAGGAAGTACTCCACACTCTGATCACTGAAAATAAGTTTATGGTCAACAGCAAACCTCTAACGCACAACTCCATCAACCTAAACAAACCAAAGCACAATCACTTCGGTACTACTGAGTGTCTTCGTACACGACTCGCTTGTCGTCCCTTTGATAATCATGACCTCATCGAGAAAAACACATAAAGAACGTCGCAGTGCCTTGCCGATGTATATTTCACCCAAATACTCAATATTAATATGGATGATGGAGCCCCACATCAAGCCGCAACGAAAGTCAACAACATCGTGCAGATCGTGGACAACACTCTACCATAAAACACCTGACAACTGGCCACGAGGACGAGCCATCGCTACGTATCAAGAAGCAGACAGCAGCGTGAGGAAAGTGGACATCAGAATAAAAGAGAGCATCTAAACGCCAGCAACTAATAAGTAACATCGGGTAGAAGTGCTGCCGACCAAACCATACTAGCGTACAAATATTTTCGTTTAATTTTCACTTAATTTTTCTTGTAGAAGCCGTCTCCGTTGCAATGAGAACAGCCACCGCACCATTTATAACGACCGCGGCGCATTTAAGTTACATGCAAATACGTTTAATCAAAGGGTTAATTGGGTCATTTGTCGACTCGGTGTCCTATATGAATGACAGAAGAAAAATTATCCTTATATTTTCATTATACTCGTAATAGGACTGTGTTCTGTTGACCATTTGCTAGTCGCTATATCGCGATTTGAATTTGAGTCACATGTTTAAGTTATAGACTTATTTTTAAATAAATTGTATTTTCTTTAAGCTTTTTAGTAAAATAGTGACTTAATTTAAAATGAGTCAGAGATCTTCATGTTTGATTTGGTAAAGCAAAGACCGATTTTAACTTAGGTCAATATTTCTTTCAGATTTTTCATGAAATAATGACGCAATTCTAAAGGGTTACAAATAATTAACTTTTTTTAATTAATGGGTGTGAATATTTGTGTAAATTTTAATGCAATTAAAAGAACATATTCTTAGGATTAGTTAGGTGGTTCAAGTTTCATCCTTTGCCTTTTACTTTTAATTCTACAGCCATTTAAAAATTATTCTGTTTTTTCAACAAACGTTTTTCATCAATACCCAAAAATTTGTGTTTTTGGATTAGGTCGTTATTTTATTAAGAGTGCGATGTGTAAGTAGGTATATTTACAAGAATAAGTATAAGTATTTATATATTTTTTCTATTATAAGTTTATTTAGGTATATTTAATCTATTCGTGTGTAGGTTTATTTTATCTTATTATATTCTATTGTGCACGCCTAATCCGCCTATCTTATAAAGTCTCACTTTGCGTAGGTCAGCTGGAAGAAATTTCTTAGTAGAAATAAGCTGTCCTGTTGTGTCGTTATTCTTTGTATGTGTTTCTCTTGTAATGTTTTTGTGTACAATAAACGGTAAATAAAAAAAAAAATAAAAAAAAAATAGAGTGATTCAAGAGGAAGGTTTTTATGTATGATTTATGTCGGAAGAAGGTCTGTTTCCGCTGGGAAATCGGTTAGCAGCGGGTAATACCGCTGAGCGTGCTAGTTTTTCTATAAATGAAAAATACGGAGTTGCCAACAAACTGCCTTGAGGTATACACTAAAAGTAACTAGCGGAAACCTTTGAAGAACTAATGCAAAACCCTGAATGATTCTTTAAGTCGTTAGGAGGTAAACATAAGGGAATAATTCTCAGAGCTGGTTTTGCTTACTACCTATACATTTTTGATTTAATTTTCAGGTGGACAGAACTAGGTTACAACCGGGAGGTTCAGCAACGAACGACCCATGGAGGTATC
This sequence comes from Tuta absoluta, assembly GCA_027580185.1. Taxonomy (NCBI): domain Eukaryota; kingdom Metazoa; phylum Arthropoda; class Insecta; order Lepidoptera; family Gelechiidae; genus Tuta; species Tuta absoluta. Next base: position 8,552,017 of record JAQAHW010000004.1, read on the forward strand.
GCTCGGTACATGTGTTCACGGCTTTGCATCGTCTGCGGGGCAAAGGTAAAATGAATAGAATCCTACTAATATTTGGGCAGGACACTTGGTAAGGCGGGAAGATGGAAGGTGGACCAAAGCAGTGACAGAGTGGCGGCCGAGGGACAGAAAGCGGCCAGTGGGCAGACCATCGGCCCGATGGTCAGATGATATAATATCGGCTATAGGGAAAGGTTGGATGCGTGTGGCACTGGACCGAAGAGAGTGGCGCATTAAAGAAGAGGCCTATGTCCAGCAGTGGGCTAATATAGGCTAATTAGATAGATAGATAGAATATTATAAATCTGAGAGGTTGTGTGTGTGTATGTATGTTTTTTACCTCTTCACGCTCAAACGGCTTGATCGATCTGGATGAAATTTGGAACACAGGTAGTGTATAACCCGGAATAACACATAGGCTACTTTTTAACCGCAGGAAAACAACTATTTCCAAGAGAAAATGAGTGGCAGCGGGTGAAACCACTGGGCTGGGAAATCTATTTAAATAATTTTCGTTGTAGCCTAGTGATGCCGGATTAAAATAGCATTGCCGTATGGTACTGACTTAGCCTAGCATGTCTAATGTTTTGTTCACGTCTCCAGCTTAAAAAGAACAGTTATGCCGCGTCAATATAATTGGCAAAAGACGTTTTTATCCACTGGATGGAGAAAAGTGATTAGAATTTCATTTAATCTCTTAACGTAGTATACCCACAATTTTTACGTTTTTATAGGTTTTGAACTTTATATTTTACTAGCTCTAACCCGCGGCGTTGCTCGCATAAAATATAAACTATCCTGAGTGTTAATCCATGTTACCTTCTATATGTGTGCCAAATTTCATTACAATCGGTTCAGTTGTTTTTGTGTGAAACAAAGAAACATGCAAACTTTCGCATTTATAATATTAGTAGGATTATTTTGAGGAGTAAGGTTCAAAAGGGAGTGGGCCGATGGCGTAGCGGATAGTACCCCTGCCTGCTACGCCGAGGGTCGTTGGTTCGATTCCCACCAGACACAAATATTTGTGAAGTCATTTTCAGATATTTGTGTTTAGTCAGGGTGTTTCTATGTATAAAGTGTATTTATTTAAAAAAAAAGTATATAAGTATTAATATCAGTTATCTAGTTCCCATAGTAAAAGCTTTGCTTAGTTTGGGGCAAGATGGCGCTGGGTGAATTGTTCAGGACTATTTATTTTAAAAATGACTGATACACTTACTGTTCCGGGGTAGATGAGGCATCAACGTGTCGTCTTCACTGTAATATTTTCTCAGGTAGCGGGGGCGGTTTGCGGGGCCTGCGTTACAGGGGAGAAGCGACAACGTGCTGCCGTCTCGCTCGCACACAGCGGTAGCAACTGCTGCCAGCTGATCGTGAATTGTGATCAGGTCAGTGTCAAAGCTCTAGCTTTTAAAGAAGTTATAAGGCGGGTTGTTTACTGCGCGCTTATTGACAATATCATAAACGATACCCAAAGTCGCTTACAAGATTAGCAAACCAAGACACAAAGGCCAACAGAAGCGCACAGAAAACGCCTTTTATCGATTATTTTGTAACATTAATGCACTGCACAATGTATTTTTATTTTTATGAAAATCCACTTGGTTATCAAATTTCTATAAACATCCACTTGGTTATGTTAGGGTAGCAAGCTGGCAAATGCTTGCGCCAGCAAAGAAAAAATCGACATCATGCTTTTTATTACCTTTGTGTTTCACCAACATGTCATGAAAAAAGTGCCGGCCCGAGGTAATTCAAAATACCTACATGTACATAAAATTACAGATAAGTACGAAATTACTAATTATCAAAATTTCAAGTGGGCCTGCATGTAGAATTATATCGTACACTTTAAATTTCAAATAATGTAGAAGTAGAGATTTATTGTAGGATAGAAAAATGAAACACTAACTTTTAACGTCCAGTGCTCGATATTATTAAACTTTACAGGTGAAATTCGATGTTTATTGCGTAGTCGGTTAGCCATTATGATACCAAGAATATTAACCGGCTACGCAATGTACTAAGTATTTTACCTGTAGACTTGCAGCCTACATAACATAGGGCACGGATATCATTATAATTTTTGTTCATGTCTTTTTCTACAGATATGCGGATCTTGCGCCGGCCATTCTGAGTACCGTTGCTGTGAAAACACGGAATGTCCTGTAATATGGCGTCGGATATCCGCACGGAAAAAAATTATGGATGTCAAGGATGTCATCAGCCAACTGCCAGCGCAGTTCACAAGAGAAATGTTCGACTTCTGAACTAGACATTGTAATAAGAACGTTCATAATGTATGATACTGGAAAGACGAACCGGGTCCAACTCTCTGATAGATATAACAAAATCAAAAATTACTTCTGCTAAGCTGGTGAAAACATTAAATGCAATAGAATCTTGTAGAAGACGTTGAAATATTATTATACGATACTGCATAAACTAAGCCCGTCTATATGTAATGAGACTGAACAAAGAAAAATCTTGAGCAGATTAATTATTGGAATTAATTATTAGTGTAGGCCCATAAAAGTGTATTAAATATAAGGATTACAATCTGTGATCATGGAATAATTAATAGTTTTGTAAGAAATGTTTTTTAAAATTACCTATTAATAAAAAAAAATGAAAATGAAAGGTTTTTTTTTAACGTTTCGCAAACTTACTGCTTGAAGGAAATAACACGAAAAGAATTATAAGTATTATATTATTTATTATAATTATAACGTTATCATCTAACTTAATTACCAGTATCACAAATATTACAAAGACAAAATTTCAAGTATCTCTATCTACCGATTGTACTACAATTTTTAGCGTTTGTTCAGTATTTTTTTAAACTTATATATCTTTAAGACCAGCTGATCTCAGGACCACCTTTTCTATTGCATTTGATTCACTGAGTACTCTATTAATTATAGCTGCACACTCCTCATTGTCAATAATATCCGCGTGACTAGCATCTATGCAATGCACATCTACCATATCTGTGAATTTGTCCAGCCCGTACAATTCATTACAATCTAAGTTCACAACCACTTGTTTCGCTCGTAATAGAGTAATAGGGGAATTGATTTTATCTACTGCATTCAAATCTAGATCTGAGACCATTTTTATTCTGTTTAATGTTACTTTTGCCATTGAAAACATGAAGTCGTCCGAATAAGTCAACTTTGCAGGCGCCATTTCGACGGCATACTTGATTTTGTCCTCGAATTTTTGAATTTCCCTTAGTTTTTTCGTGAGTATTTGGTTAGTATCGAAGCCTGGACACACTGCGGCGAAACTGTGACAGATGATTGCGTTTTCAAGCTCACCGTCGTCACTGAACTTCAAGAACTCATTCACTAAGCATTTCAAATAAGCGGGAGATCCATCTAAGCAGATGACGGCTCCTTTATGCCCTGTAAAGAAAAATATAAAGTAATAAGTAAAACGACATACACCTTGTACACACTCGTAGCATGAGCCTACGTCGTAGCATTATGTAACTACAATGGCCTTGGATTTTCATACAAACCACAAGAATTACAGTCAATTCTAGCTGACGAATTTGTAACAAAATACTAGGCGATTTCAAACCTACGTTTCGTTTTCTGGGACTATGTAGGACAGCAGTCGACAACGTTTATAAGTAGGAAAAGAAGACCCTTACCCTCAGATTCCAGTTTCGCTGCCAGTTTTAATACAGGAATTGTTCCAAAACTATAGCCAAGTAGAGAGAATGGTGCGCCTGGGGTAAGTCGTGATTTCATCGTCTGTTAAAACGTAAAACAAAGATAACGTTAAGATGGCTTTGTAATAAACGAATTAATGAACACAATTAAAATGATTAGAAAAATCTTACTTTATACAAATTGTTAACTGTTTGTTCCAAGTTGTCGTTACAGTTCATCCCGAGCTGCAAAACGCACGTTTTAGCGTTTATTTTACTGCACAGAAGCTCGAACGTTGAAGCACAGCTTTCGAGTCCAGGCAGCATAAACAGCGTGCCTCTTCTGTTACCTATAGATGCCTGTAAACGAAATAACCCAAGTGTTTTACCTACTACTAATATTTTGTATAACAATTATAACTGATAATTAGTACATCTCAGTCAAAATTCTTTGACTAATTCATGTCCAGCCAATTCAAAACCTGCAATTCTCAGACCATTTAAAAAAGAACTAAATGCAAATGGTAACGTTGCATTATGCAAAGTACTAAAACGTCTTAGTAGCACATTAACAAAAGTAGCAATAGCCGAACGTTGCGAGTCTCCCTGTGTGGGGTCTACCGATCTGACTAATAAATTATAAGAAACAAATCGAGATGGGATAGTTACCAGTTTTTCTTTAGAATCCAAGAGGATATAAGGTTTGGAAGCCAGGGTTTCATCTCCGAAGTTTCTGATGAACATCGCGAGACCTGCAGCTGCTATCTCATGGGAGGAATCCTCTGCAGGTTGATTAGATGTGGTTACTTTGGCAGCTGAATCTTTAGATGCTAATTCAGTCAATCTGTAAGAAAAAAGAAAAGGTCTCTAGTTGACCTCCTTTGTCAACTCTGACGGCTCTGAGATCTGATCCAGACTAGAGACGCAAGGAGCAAACAGAGTATTAACAGCTTGGTAATAAGCTGTTTTCGCCACGTCAATTCAGAAAAGAAACACACGGGCACCTGCGTACTGGCAGGTCACACCATCACTACATCATATCATAATTTTCAACTAACATCCCTCACTTACCCTATCACTTAGGTAACAATATACCCGAACTCTTTTGTCCCTTGTCATCTTTATCATCAGAGCAAAAGCTGGGGTGGTGCTATTCTAACCCGACATCACACGAGAATGACGCCTACTAATCAAGTTATCCAACCCCATATACTGTAGAAGAGACTTATAGTTCTAAGTTTAATTCTTAAGTTCCATAACTTAGCAAAAGTTAGCAATCTGATCTCCTGCCCTGTCTGGAAGACTTTGTAGTCTCGTTCTAGGGTCTGCTTGATGTGCACCCAAACCCTGTAGTTCTATAGTCACCCTTTACGACATTACGAAACGCGTTGAAAGAGATTGAGTGATGCCATTCTAGACCGACTTCACATGATGATATTCTTTAGAAAGCGTCTTTTAGTTTCAAATCAGATACATCCTTACTTGGCAAAAGTCAGCAGTCTGATCTCCTGCGCTGTTAGGAAAAGTTCGTAGTCTCGTTCAAGGGTCTGCTTGATCTCCACAGCCATAACGCTGTCCATGCCCATCTCTGACAATGGAGCTTGCTGCGATATAGACTTCAGGTCACTGATACCTGTTGCATTCAAAAGGATGGGAGACTGTTAATAAATGCGTTTTGCCATTAACAACTTGTAAAATTTTCTTTCGTAAATATAAAGTAAATTAACTAGCTATTTAGTAAAAATAAATAAACTTAAAATATGTAGTTAAACATGTTTTCTCATTGCATCGTTAATATGAAATGTAGTAATGTTTAATTTTTACAACTCCAAATCAGTAGGCAAGTCGATATGTTTGCCGCCGCTACACAAGCACACGAGACTACAGCGGAATATAAGACTCAACTTTTCCCTTGGCTACCGTACTTCCACTGCCGTGGGCCAACTTCTATTCTGTCGCCAGGCTAACCTGCGTCCACATTCGCTAGTAATCTCTTTGCCCTCAGATTAAGGTAGCCTTTACTTACCACTTTTGCTGTGGTACACCTTACCTAATATATGTGCAACAACTTCCATAATACTGTCTACACCAGAATTGGCAGCTCGTTTCTCTGCAACCACGATAGAAGATACGATGGTCACGTCTTGCTTTAGGAACTTGTCCAGGACTTGGAGACATGAAGATATTCTCTGCTGCAGAGTACCACCAATTTCCAGCTGTACATTCTCTTCTTGCATGTCAGCTACTAAGCCCACCTAAACACAAGTTTTGAATTAATTGAAAAGGAGCTAATAAGCGTGACGTGTTTTTAAGGCACAGGCTTGAATGATATAAGTACATACAAGGATTCTTAAGGAGTCACAAGGTTAACGACCACCCTTGTCTGGCGCGAGTGTCTTTGATACAAAATTATATTATGACTTTGTGTCAGTCACATCACATCTGGCTTAGACTGAAGTCAAGAGGAAGCCCACCTCAAAACAAGTTGTTGTGTAGGTATACTCACATCGCCAATGGCTCCCCACTGTATGGCTACGGCAGGCAATCCATTCTTCTTCCTTTCCTCACAGATCCTCTCCATCACTGAGTTGGAGAATCCGTAGTTGGTCTGACCGGCGTTTCCGCGCCCGCACGATACCGACGAGAAAATTACGAAGTCTCTGTGAAAGGGCAATCGACATCGATAATAATAAAATAAAAGTTATCGCCTCGCGTCAGTTTCATACAAAGAAGCGAGCTGTTAGGTACTTAATATTGTCTCAATGTATAATTTGTATGTTACAAAGTTATTCAAATCAGATCGCCTTTAGTTGAGGCATTTCTAACATATTCAGTATTGCAATGGAAAATAAACTAGAATGAGAAGGATTGAACGTTTTTCTGGTAAACTACCTCTAATCATAGAGCGAGACAGATATACAAATCAGTGAGTATGATCTGTTTTGTTACAAATACTTAGCAAATTTTAGGACTTACTTGAGTTCCGGACAATAAATCCTCGACCATTTGTCTAAATATATCGTTGTCAATGCCTTCGGTCCGTATGAGTTTTGGAAAGTCGCTGGTGTTTGGTTTTGGAAAACCGCATCGTTTAGCACTACTGCCAAGTTGAAGATCGCTTGCACGGGCCCCATTGCTGAAGCCATTTTTAACATATCTTGGCAGCCTGACTCCGTAGTGACATCGCTAGTGCATATTTCTACTTGTGTGCCGTACGATCGCCATATTCTGTTGAAAATAGGTAGATTCGGTTCGATCCGTTCATCCCAGAACAACTCCTTCGCGTCAAGAACGTGATTGGGCCAATGGTTTTACAAACCTACCTCCAGATGAGCCCTTGCTAGTACCTAATCGGGTGTAGATTTGGGACAAGCCCATTACTAAAAAACAGTTAAACATATTGCACTAACTGCAACTACCAAACATCGATCTATCTTCTGATTTAAAACTAGTAAATAATTAAACTAAATTTGTAATACTAAATAGATTTAGTAGGTCGCGAAAGAAACTTACCTAATTCGTAGATGTTGATATCCTTTAGACAAACCCTTTCTGGAGCACATGAGGATTTTTCTTGCTCCTCTCAATACAAGCCAATCAGCCAGTTCTACTCCAAATCCACCAAGACCACCCACTAATACGTACACGCAATGTTCGCTACACATGTACCTAAAAATAAATTTGTGATTTTTAAAAATTATCGAAAGCAAACAGACTATCTACAAGGATTTGTAACTTTTTAAGCACTCGCGATCACTTTCACTCATTTTAAGTATTAGACCGGGTCTATCGCGATAGTATTTAGGTAAATATTAGTAATTTCATGTATTGTGGTCGCGGGTTGACAGTCAACCCGCGACCACAATACATGAAACTGTGTTGAAACGTCGGGACACAGGTAAATTACTAATATTTACCTAAATACTATCGCGATAGACCCGGTCTAATACTTAAAATGAGTACAAGGATTTGCTTTCAATTTTACCTGGGTATAGCTTCGATCAGTTCTGGTTTGGGTTGCACATTTCCTCTAACCGTTTCTTCTTCCCGTATCTTAATGACAACCTGTTCCACAATAAATATTTGAATTATTTACGTGCAATGATCGTGTCTTACAAAAATATTGACTAGAAGTATTTTGAAGAAAGATATTTCAAGATTTCACGATCACTTAATTTCAATCAGCCGTCAGTCCACTGCTGGACAATGGCATCTCCCAGTTCACGCCAATAAGTACGATGCTCGGTTAGCCCCATCCAGTTTTCTCTAGGGATTCTGAGAAGATCATCGCTCCACTTCGCGTCTGACTACGTCTTACACTACGTTTTCCGATCCACGGTTTTCAGTCAAGAATATATCCCAGCGGTTTTCGTTTTTCCGGCAGATAAGATCGGCCAATTGCCAGTTCAGCTTACTAATCAACCTGGAGATAAGTTCTCATACATAACCATTCGACAACGCACCTTTCCGATGTGTTTACCGGCCGCCATGTATCGGTAGGCTGTTTGGAGTTCATACTTTTCAAACGCACAGCTAGTAAGAGGGCGTACAGCACCGCTTTGAATACCTTTTAGAACCAAGGCAGCCAAATTCTGAAACGAAAGTTATTTTTTATATTACTGCCTGTTCTATGGAAAAATAAGATTAGACCACTATGGAAAAATGTGATGCTTTCAAAATTACCTTACATAAATCAAAATACATACTGTAAGAAACTTGCTATATCTTGAAGTTATTAGACAATAAAACTCACCTTTCGTTGATGTCCCATGCATTCATCATTAACATAATCCAACATAATGCTGTGAAAAGATATCTCTTTCTGTTGGAAGCACATTTCTAACTGAGTGTTCACGGTGATGTCGTATTTGCCGATTTCCAGAAATCTTCCACAGCGACGTAGGCATTTAACAGAAGCCTGCAATAACATGGAAAGGGTAGAATCTTTGAAGTCATCATAATTTATAACAAATAACTTTCATTAACAAAGTCGAAGTATGAAAAAGTTTTATTGTCCTGTGGTTAATCGAATAGATGATAGTAAATTTTGTATAATTAACTAGCTATCCCTATCTCAACGGCCCTACATGAATCTTGGCTTCCGGAATGAGCTCCCTTCACTGAACCCACTGCAGCCGACTTTGAATGTAAGTTTTTTCTTTCTTGTCTAACCTGAAGTTTCTCGTCAGCTAAAGAGTTGAGTACAACATCGACGCCTTCGCCGTTCGTCTCACGACGAATCATGTGCTCAAAGGATGTGTCTCGAGAGTTGCCAATGTGACTATCTGAAAAATAACAGAATTTTTACCTATTAAGATTATTATGGAATCTCTCTTCATTAACAACTTGCTTGAAAATCAGTATTTATGAGGACGCTGTACTGAAAACTTTGTAGGCATGATGAGGCTTTAAAACTAAAAGATTTTTCCTCAAGGAAAATGTTAGGAAGAAAGGTCATCTGGCTGATTTAATACAGAAATTCGATCTTTTGTGATTTCCAAATATTTGTTTACCTTTGATTTGCGGGAAGAGCCGCTTGATGAATTCCCTCTTGGCGCTGGTGCCAACTGTGGTGAACACCTCAAGGCCTTGATGTAATGCCACACTGATAGCTGCTTGTCCCACGCCACCAGATCCAGCATGAATGAGGATCCTTTCCCCACGGCGAACATTGCCGATTAAATTCTAAAAGAAGAAACATGAATTGATATAAAAACCTATAGAACAATTTTTTTGTTAAAAATACATAATATTTAATAACAAAATCATCACTGCAAGCATGTATCAGCATGTATTGCTGCCTGTCCTGTAAATAATAATAATGATAATGACATTGAATGTGCAAGTGGTTCCACAATAGTGCACTGGGCCTGCCTGTATTTGGGGAGTGATTGCCATACTCACCAGACTTGAAAGAGAGCGGATTGGATTCGTTGAAGGTGTTGTATTCACTTCTGCCCATTCTTTGAATTTAAACACCAATCAACGAATGTAAATGCGGCGATGCTATCTTTATCCTGCACCGTACGATAGAAAGTATTGGCAGTAACATGAAAAAGTTACAGAGCCTTCCAGTTACTATACTTACAAGTGCCATGTAAACAGTCATATAAGCAACGGGAACTGTAGTAGCTTCTTGGAAAGTCCATTCATCAGGTATCGGTAAAAATAGGCTTGGATTCACTTCCACAAGATTGCTTAAACCTCTTGAGCATACTCCCATGATTCGTGCCCCACTGCAAAAAAATATTATTTTTATCTCGTTTTCGTAAGCAGGAAGCTTATTTCAGGAAACGTCTCTTATTACAGGAAACTTGCAAAATTCTGCTGCCGCAGGATTGCGCAGATCTTTCACCAGTTCTTATACGATAGCGATTTTAAATACCAAGTGTGCGAAAAGTTGAATACCATTTATTCTTTGTGCAGAAGAGAAATCTTGACTGAGTAATCTTTTTCTAATCCAGTAATATGGTACGTACCTGGATGTTCTTCCAGCTATCTCTATACCCTGCACGCAATCCTGGTCGATCCGCCCGCGAGCCACTGCATCCACAGTCACACGTCCTAAAGCTATCATAGCGTCTCTAAAGTTTAGGGAAGCACTATACACCTGCAAATTGAATTCGGTAAGTAACTACTGGTACAGTATTTGGAAGGGTTTGAAGAGGGCATACTAGAATCATGTCTGCTCTTGACAACTGTACGCATCAGTTCGAAAAATTATTCGCACGGTCAAATGTGCTCCACGATAATTTAATACGTATAATATTTGTTACTTATTTGAGTTTTGCGAGTTTCATCGAGAAGCATCTTACATGGACAAGTGTTACGCAGTCAGGATTTGGGTTTTGCGAGTAACGACCTTCCCAGTATGTCAAAGAGTTTAAGTCTCCAATGGTGGCCGTATTGGCATAAGCGTGAGCGGCAGGAATCGTCGCTAAGTCTTCAAGTACCAGGTGTCTGTATGTACCCCATTGGCCCTTTAAAAAAACAAACCCTCTTTTTACTTAAAAGAAAACAAATGAGGTGAGGTTGTCCATTCAGATCCCACGATTATATTTCAAAAATCTTATCTGAGAAAACATTGCCACTTACATTTTTAAAAACATTTATACCCAATCCCTTGTCCAGATGTTCTTTATAGAATTTACAGTCTGCACTAAATTTCGGTGCTGTGGGATCTGCTATGAGAAGCCCTCGCACCATCTCACCTCCGGGCTCTTTTCTCAAGCAGTTTACTAAACCAAGCAGACCGTTAATTGGTTCACCTTCGCTATAGAGTACCAACTTTTGTTGCTCCTTAAGTAGCTCTTTCTTTACATCTTCGATCCAAGAAAACAATAAATCATTATTGTTGATCTTTAAATATTTCGTTGGTTTAGGTTTTGTTTTGTTTCTTAGCAAGACAAAGTGTTCTGATTCGGTGAAATAGACTGTTATTATGTCATATGGATGTTCTTGCTCAAAATAGAATTCTTTTTCACGACTTAATACAAAACAGTCATTTTTGAGAGTAGCTAAAGCGTCTTTTAACACCTGAAATATTATAAGTTATTTTAAAGTTATTAGCGTGCGTGTATGTGTGTGTGTGTGTGAAAATAGATTTCATTTATGACTGATGAGATCATTGTCTAATAATAAATTAACACTTACAGTTTGCCTTTTTAACAAATTAGCACCAATAAAGAGTACTGCATTGGATTCCCCAGACATCTTTTTATTTGCAACAGTTATGTTGGCAGGCATTGTTAATTGTTCATCACCCAGAACTAGCATTTCTGCTTGCACCAAAGGTAAATCTGCCAATATTTCAGCAACCTCAACACTGATAGGTTGAATATTATTATTTTGGTACTCTTCATCTACAAGTTCAATGTTTTTAAATTTATATGTTTGTATATTTTCATGAATCAACTGAAGGTTGCAGCGAAGAATATCTGGAAGCTGCAAAGGAAGAATTAGATATAAGATTTTGTTACAACAATAAAATCATGTAAATCCAACTTAAAGAAGAAGAATGTTTTTGATACGTTGATTTTTTCTATACTCGAGCGCATGGAATGTTTTTTTTTTTTATTTGGGTGAGATTATACACAGTCAGTCGTGGGGTAAAGGTCTGATGATCTGATGGACTGATCATAGGCGTAGCTAAAGTTAGTACAGAAAAGGTGGTGTCAACTTACTGTCATTTTAGTGCGGCAGAAATTACCCACAAATTGATTTTTCTCAAGCACTGGGATACCTCTCGGAGGCTTTTTATTTATAGACGCAACATGGATTCCTCGTACTTCTGCGCCACCAGCTCTGAAAATATATTCGAACTTATACTAAACTCTACCTCTTTCCGTCAAAAATTACTTTTATCTGATCATACAGGAATTACCTTGTCATATCAATTTCTGGAATACTTTCGAATTCCAACATTTGGTCTTCCGTCGTTCCTAACTCTGCTAAGAGCTGTTTGTGCTTAACAGTATCTATGAAAATTTTCTCAATTCTCGTCGGCACGTAGAGAGCCCTGGTATCTTGACTAACAATTTTCACTTGCAGCATGGTGTCGAGGAAGGAGATCCAGTTGTCTTCCCATGCTAACTTTCCATATCTGCCATCTACAGAGCATCGTTTGACGCCACGAAACAGACCTCTGAAAATTATACGATAAACATTTCATAATAATTAGACAGATTTTCAGCTTTTCCATTTCAGACTGACCATCCCATCATTACTATTTGTAGCCCTAAAAAAATCAAGGCGATTTCTTTTGAGCAGTTGAATGTTACGTTACGAGTATGTTACTCGGCGGGTGTAAATACTTAGTGCTTTGTTGTCATCAGTATAAAATAGATTCCGCCATCTAGGCATCCAAATAGGCCATCAAATAATATCGGAAAACCTGCGGCGGACTGCGTTACAGTTTTATTTTACAATATCTTATCCAGTGAATTTACACAAACGTGGTAATGAATCCCTGTAAAAGAAGAATATCAACATACTTGTACTGGTATCCTCTGATATTCAACTCTTTGTAGAAATCTTTGGAAGTCATCATTGCATTTTGACTATCTTCGTTCTTGCGTTGTTTTAATGTTTTCAGTACACTGTTTGTTTTATCTTCAGTATCATTCATCTCCCTTATACGACCAGTTACAACAGGCGTCTTATTTTCTATTATCTAGAATACATATTAGTTTTTCTTTAGGAAGTCGTTAATATATATATATATATATATATATATATATATATATACCTGGTGTAAAAAAATTAACTAAGAATATTTTAAGGGGTAAACTAGTACGTGAAACTGAACAACTTTCCCCAAGGAACATAGGTCGAAATATGAAAAAAAAAATTGGCCCTCCCATACAAATTATTCCGGCCGGGTAACACACTAAGTATGGGAGGGTCAAATAATTTTTTCATATTTCGACCTATGTTCCTTGGGGAAAGTTGTTCAGTTTCACGTACTGGTTCACCCCTTAAAATATTCTTAGTTAATTTTTTTATACCTTATATAATAATTTACTGCTTGATTATGATAAAGTAGGAAAAGTCATTGCATGAGAGTACAAATACATAATTATCTCTATTAAAAATGTCGATATAACTACCAGGCATCATTAAGTTTTCTACTCTAACTGGTTTGTTGACGTATGTTGGATCAAAATCAGGGGAAAAGTTATTTTCCTCACCTCAAACTTTCCACTTTCGTGTATCGTAACCGTGAATTCCAAAACACCTTCTTTGGGAAGATTTGTAGCCCTGTTCAGGTACACATCTTCTAACACTACCGAGACATCTGTATACAGTCTATGAGTCATATCAGCATAAGCCTCCCAAGCCAGGCGGATGTACCCCGTAGCTGGGAAAATAACTCGATCTGAAAAGTGCCAAATTGGTTAGTAAAATTGTCTTCAATACTCTAGCATCTATGATTAAAATTAGTGAACAGTCTTCTTAGAGTCTTTTAGCTTACCGTCAATAGTATGCCCTTTTAAATATTCATGTTGATCATCAGCCATATAAAATTTAACAATTTTTTGACCAAAAGGTATCTTGCGAGTAAAAAATTCGGCGAAGTTTCCTACATCCCTGAAAAAAAAAACATGATTTACTTTTTAAAAATGGTTTTTAGACGTACAGCTAGGTAACTACCATACGTTGTTATAGAATATCATACGCAAAATCCTAGGTATAACATGTCAATATTAACTTCGATTGATTTCAGTAGCTTGATCATTATAAGGTAAACAACTTTTTCAATTAGACCTACCATACAAAGAGAATGGGTTTTTGTTTGTGAGTATTTTAATAATGATAACCCAAACGATAAAATAATTCTAAATTATAACAAGATTAAAGACATTGATAAATCATAATTCTGTCTTACTCAAAGCTGTGGCTCTAAGAATCTTGAAGTGGAAGAAATATGACCTACCAATCAGCAGCATGATCCCACTCTACCAAATGAGACATCATCGGGGTTCCCTGGGCTACTGGAAACTGGACTGATGGATATATGTTTGCTAGAGCTGGGTTTAAGCCTTCTATAAATAATCTGCGAATAAAATAACATATGAAAAAGAGATGTATAAGCTTTGAACTCTCGTTTCAGTTACTTCGTGCCCGTTCCTTAATTTTAAAATTTTCTGATAATATTATTTCTAGATATGAACAGTTTTTATGAATTTCTACGATATGTAAAAACGATTTGAAAGCTTCCATATAAAAATCATGCATGAATCTGTAGACCTGATTGGATTACAACTACTGATTCTATCAAATGCTTAATGCGTATCTAGTATCTCAAATGTATATTTATCGCTTTACAGCAGTTCATTTCTATCTAAATTAAGAATGATGATAATTATTTACTCACTTTCCTAAAGCTGTCAATAAAGATTGAACGTGGTTAATGTTATCCTTTAATAATGAGATCACTATTTCTTCTTTTATCTTTAATGGTTTATCAATGCTGCCCAAATCATCACTAAAACCGATTTCGATTATTATTGCATTGTCTTCAAGACCATTACGTGTTTCTTTATGGACTGGCGTCTGAATATTGTGTTTTACTGAAAATATAAACATAAAAAAGTTAAAATAATAAACAATGTTTTTACTACGCAACTCAAATGCATATGAACCATTTTTACCTGATTCAGTCAGATATCTGTAAAATACTGCATTATGGAATCCCAGATACTCTGAAGGTACGCCTCTTTCAGCTAGAATCTTCGTTATTTTGTGAATGATAGGTGTGGGTGCTACTATAACACTGCTGCTGGTTTGTTTGTCATATTCTATGTACGTATCTTTTGGGCAAATCTGGAGAACCTAAAATATTAATTGTTAATGACATCAACATAATGACCTTGAATTTTAGCCATCGAGGTAATAGATTCAACAAAAATAATTACCAATTGATTATCAAGATTAGTTTTTAGGACTGATACATTTGCCAGTGTTTTTTTGATCGTCATGTTGATTTTGTAGGCTGCCAGAATTGTCTCTTCGGCTGATAAGCGATCTTTAGCGTAAGCACTGCACAACTCTCCTATATCGTAACCTGTAAGCCATTGATGAATTTAGCCGGCCAAACAAATCAGTAAAATTAACAAGTAATAATAATAATAAATAAATAATAATAAATATTCCGGACAATTCACACAGCGCCATCTATCCCCATACTAAGCAAAGCTTGTACTATGGGAACTAGATAACTGATATCAATACTTACATACTTTTTTTTGTAAATAAATACATATTATACATAGAAACACCCAGACTAAACACAAATATCTGAAAATGACTTAACAAATATTTGTGTCTTGTGGGGATCGAACCCACGACCCTCGGCGTAGAAGGCAGGGGTACTATCCGCTACGCCATCGGGCCAGTTGAACAAGTGAATATAAAATATTAGGACTTTGTACTTAGAATTGAAAAATCATGTCAGGTTATAAGCAAGTAAAAGTTAAAAGCGTAAAATTGCTCACAATTAGCAAAATCGGGCTTAATTCCAGCAGTTTTTAGAACATCAGTTAGGCCAATATTAACTGCAGCTGCTCCGATTATAGCTTCTTCCTTTTGTTTTGAAGCATCTTCATTGAAGAGTTGGAGCAAATCTATATCTATCTCTTTTGATTTCAAAACAGCAGCACATCTAAAAGTTAAAACATACAGATATTTTTTGGAAGCATTTGTTGTGTTATGATATAACATAAAGATTGATAAGAAAAACTTACTTTTGCATAGCTCTGGCAAAAACGGGCAATATCATGCATTGCTTAGCTACATCAGGCCACTGTGTTCGTAAGTCCGTGTATCTAAAGCATACTTGGCGGTTTTTAGGTGCATCTGATATGTTTTCTATATGGCGCTTCAGAGATATACTCTTTGACGGTGTAGAATCTGAAAAGATATTTTTTACGGTTTACGTCATTTACTAAAACCCCTTAAAATTTAAGCATCACTTCAATCTATATGACCTAATGAATTTAAAGATGACCCCACATAACAAGACACTAATCAAATATCTTTATTCCCGAAGTGAGCACTGTTTGCACCAGTTATGTTTATTTATTGAGTCGAATGAAGATACTTGCCTAGTAAGACGAATCCTCTAAAATCATGACCAGGAATATCCAGTTCATGTACGGCATGCCACAAACGCACAAGGTCCTGGTCAACTGGGCGCGACTCAAGGTCATTCAGGATCTTGGATACAGCTGACTCAGTCCGGCCTGATGCACATACCAGACGTGGTATTCCATCACTTGGTAATCCATTATTAATCTGAAGAAAAGTACAGTAGGTTCCTTTTCAATACACCAATGTATCGTGATTTGCTTTACTCTTAATTAGCATTATCATAATCTGCCCCTTTTATTGTAGCATAATCAAGACTATCCATTTTAACATTAAATAACATTAACAGCCACAAAAGTGTGCTACTGGACATGGGCCTCCCCCTATTGCCATTTCCAAGGTAAAATTAGGGTGATACTATTCGCGCCACACGTCAAGGTCCATAAAATTAAGTTAATTTACCTTTGGTTTCATAAAATTTTCGAGAAGAATATGCGCATTGGCACCACCAAAACCAAAGCTGCTCAATGCAAAACGACCTCTGTTCCAAGGTTGCTTCTCTGTCACTACTTTGAGACGACCTTCCATTAGGCTTGGACATTCCTCACGAGGTGATTGGAAGTTTATATTCGGCGGAATATAGCCAGTATGATATGCTATACAAGCCTGAAAAGAAACGAAATAAGGGCGAATTATTTTTTGTGTCGCTTATCAATTTTCGAAGCAACCAAATAAAGCGACTTAAAAAAAAGCTAGTTTTAAAATTTTTTATACCTAACACGGGAAGTAGTAGTATTCAAAGCGACTTACTTTTGCCAAAGAATTCATTCCTGAACTGGCTTCAGAATGACCCAAATTGGACTTGATGGATCCAATCATAAGGGGTTCCTTTCTATCCTTGCAGAAAATATCATCGATCGCCCCCAATTCTTCTGGGTCACCCACGTTAGTTCCTAAAATATTTATGATATTATGCAATTTTGAATTTGCTACATTACATTGCCTTTTATGGCTTAACTAGTGTTGTACCTTATTATACTTGTTTCTTTCTTTGATTCGCAATGTAATGATGTATTTTTTGCCTCAATTGTTTTTTTAATCAAATCTTCGCCGTGTGATGCTGGCTTAACATAGCATCACCCCATTTCCTTCCCGTAGGTGTCGCAAGAGGCCACTAAGGGACTTGAGGTATACATGTGCATTGCAATTTTAGTCGATGGGCTGACAACCTGTTACGATAGCGTATACAATTTTCTGAAAGAGCCTTAAAATTAAATGTTTGTCAGTCTTGACGTACGTGTTCGTTTTTACGGCCGTTTACACTCTGCCTACCCCGCGACGGATAAAGACGTGATATATGTGATGTGTGTATGTATGTATTTTTATGATCGGTAGTTTTGAAAGAATAAACTATCTCTGCCAGTGTTGAACGGTCTTGAAAAGTACCATCGTCTAAGCGTCACAAACACAATAAGAAATTTTCTACAATCCTGAAACGCGAAATCGAATTGTTTAAAGTGTTATACGTGTATATGACTTCCAAATATGTCCAGTCGTACCGTACCATGGTTGTCATACCTTACCAGGGCAGTGGCTCTCAAACTCTTAGTGAATAAACATTATAAAATGTTCCGATTGCAATCGTCAATACAAAAAATCTTCCTTAGCTTTTGTTTGCATGCTTCACATTCATTGAACGTGCAAAAAATTCCAAAAATGTTACACAGGTGAGAAGTCGTATAGAGAAAAATATGATTAAATAAATCCTATGAATTGGAAATGTCTAGAAAATTTATAATAATGGCTGATTGAAATAGGGATGCTTCTTGTGTAGCAGTAGAAAATTATCGATATCGTAAGCAATGCTGTCACAGAAAATAGTTTCCTGAATGATAATGGACAAAATTTGTGTTGATCTCTTTAGGCTTAGCTACCTAAAAGTAAGAAAGAAATAGTAGTAGGTACTTACTAAGTTTTCTATCAAAACATGTATAGGTCTCTCTCTTCCTACATACATACACATATCACGCCTATAATCCCTTGCGGGGTAGGCAGAGCGTAAACAGCCGCAAAAAACGGCCATTTACACCACGTCTGACAAATGTTTGAGGGCTATTAGGAATATTGTGTTTCGCTATAGTGACAGGTTGTCAGCCTATCGCCTAAAATAATTGCAATACACACCCTCGAGTCCCTTAGACGCCTCTTACGACTCCCACGGGAAAGATATGGGGTGATGCTATTCTAAGCCGGCATCACACGGCAACACTCTTCCTGTAGACAACAATTGCAAATCCATAGGTTTTCTTAAATCATTGATGGTAAGATATTAGATCAATACCCACCTGTGCCATGTGCTTCCATGAACTCTATAGAGGATGGTGCTGTTCCACATTCTACGTAAAACTTCTCCAACAGTTGTTTTTGTATGTGTCCTGCTGGATACGTTATCCCTTGAACCTTGTAACCGTCACAGTTTGTCTTAGTGTGCACAAGTTTTGCATACACCCTATAAAATAAAAGGTAATTTATAAACGTCCACGTTTAAGTGTGATCTGTTTTAAAAACTTCTGATTTATAAGTACGTATTTGTTTTTATTTTGTAAATTTTTCGGGTAGTTTGTTGACTCGGTCTCGTGTAGCATTCATTTGGTACCCCATACAATATGTTCCAGATTAATTATTTTTAGTGCCACACAAACAAACTATAGCCCGCCGTCTTGAAATTTAGGGGATTGAATTTTCATTTCCCCGGATGGAATTATTCGCAATTGTCCCTAGTATAACTGAGCAAAGTGGCATAATTTCTGCTAGTAATGATGCTACCACCGGTTTAAAAGTGAAAGTAGGCTCTAAGACTAGAAGTTAAGAACCATTTCTTAATTTTCAGAAATATGATAAACATTAAAGCTAAGGATATTGTAGTTCAACCTAGCTTTAACTGCGGACTAGTATGGATGTAAAAAGTAAATATGGTACTGGTACTTTTCTCACCTTCTAGAGTCCTTAGCTCTCTGCAAATAGCATGCCACGATAGATTCCGACCGAGCGTAGCCGTTAGCACGGTTGTCGAAGCTCTTGCATCGGCCATCATCTGACAAAATGCCCATTCTGGAAAAAGAAACGAATGGAATGAAAAATAACAAGCTTTGTGACATGTTCTCTTAGGTTCTAGATACGAATAATGCTGAGGGATCACAGATAGCATAAGAGTAGGGTCTCCTGTACCCTGAGGCGGGTAGACGAAGCTCTTGGGGAAAGTGTCCATAATTAAACCTAAGGCCGTGTGGAATCAATTTAAACGCTGGTTCTTCAAGCAATTTCATAAAATAGCCATTGTAACTTGATTCTTTAAATTGCTTGTGGAACAGTTCTCACATGTTGAGGCCCGCAACTATGACGGCCATTGACGGCGTGGCCCAAGGCAAATTTATAGATTGACATTATTGATTTTGATACTCTCGTATCTGTACTAATAAAATAATATTATAAATCTGTGAGTTAGTATGTATGTATGCATGTATGTTTGTTACCTCATCACGCTCAAACGGCTTGACCGATTTGGATAAAATTTGGAACACAGGTAGAGTACCTGGTATAACACATAGGCCACTTTTTACCCCAGGAAAACAACTATTGTCATGGGAAAATGAGTGGAAGCGGGTGAAACCGCTGGGCAGAATTCTAGTTATTAATAAACACTAGGGTATTTTGTTTTTTGTACTACTATTTGTACATTACCTGTAGAACAGTAGTGACATGGACGGATGTAAACACAAGTTGAGGCCCCCGACTATGGCGGCGTCGCAGTATCCGTCTCGTATGGACTTGTAGGCGTGGTCCAAGGCGAATAGAGAACTGGAGCAAGCGGTGTCCACGGTGTAAGATGGCCCTTTCAATCCCAGCCATTCCGATACATTGTTCGCCACGAGAGCATGAAACGCACTGAAAATGAAAGAACTTATATAAATGATGCCACATGAAATACGTAGGTAGTAGCTTGATTGGGTATATGTGTGTGTGCAATGTCTTTATTTAAGAAAAATAAATGAGGCGATAGAAATGTTTCCCCCTCATTTCCTTCTAATATTATAAATGCGAAAGTTTGTATGTTTGTGTGTTTTTTTGATACTTCTTCACGCAAAAACTACTGAACCGATTGTAATTAAATTTGGCACAGTTTATTATTTTATGCGGGCAACGCCGCGGGTAACAGCTAGTAGACAGATTGAACAGATACGAGTTGTTTTGGATGTCGAACATTTTCTTTCGAATTTCGTTAAATGACAAAAAAAGGTGTATCACCCAACGATACCACTTTCCACAACAAAAGTCGAAATATAATAAATACCTAATGGATTTGGAGTACCTACCCTACCTGTATCTATCTACAGACGTTTACTTACCCTTTGCTTTGATGGTCAGTAATTTCAAACTTCTCATAAGTCCATTCTTTTTCACTTTCGGAGATGCAAGCTCCGAGGAATACCCCAGTGTTAGTGCCACGAAGCTCGCCTGGATTTACACCTGTTAAATGAACACAGAATTGTATGCATGGCACTGTAACTGTTAGTAGTTCCTTTGAGGAAAAAACTGGGGACTTATTTAGCCCAGCTAGATGTCCCTCGAGAGCTAATGAAAATCTACTTAGTGTTAGATTTTGATAACATTTTCTGACTAGTTATGCTACCTGAAGAAAAAATATCGCGAGCGAAGCCGTACGTTACAAACATTTGTAGGCAGAGTATGAAAAATATCTCGAGGAAAAACGAACACTATGTAATTCGTTACGAAACGACCACAACATTGTACAGAAGAAAACCATAAAGAGAAAGAGATGTCATGGAAAATAATGCTAAGTTTACGTTGTTGGTTCAGAAGATATAAAGCGGCAAAAAGAACCTAACATTACAGTACAGAAATGCAGAGGCTACCTACCTAATAAATAGGTACCTACCTAGCTAGTGTGAGCAAACTAATCCCAAATTGATTTAAGGCGAGTGTAGCCGTCAACGACCTCGACGGTGGCGCCACTTAACCAAAGAAAAGTTTTCTCTTTATACAAACAATCAATCAAAATGGCCGATGCCCAAGTTTTTAGTATTATATATATCAATGAAATGTTCGCTGCAATTAAAGTTATGGAAAAAAGTGCCTAAAAACGGCCACTTTTGGTATTAATTGCCCTAACTTTAATTACAGCGAATATTTTATTGAGTTTGCAGCTTCTAATTTTACATAAGGATAATACAAAAAACTTGGGCATCGGACATTCTGATGGATTGTTTTTTTAAAGAGAAAACTTGTTTTGCAAAGTGGGGTCGTTGAGGTCGTTGATGGCTACACTCGCCTTAATAGAGAGTAAACATACCTGCATCAATAAGACATTCGTAGACCCTCTCGAGGAGTAATCTGCTTAGAGGGTTTAAAGTGTGCGCTTGTTTGAAGTGGTAACCGAAGAACTCAGCGTCGAACTTTTGCACATCATAAATTTTGCCCGTTCTCTGCGGTATCTCAGGATGCTGCTTTTTCCATCGGCGTTCATCGTCGGATATGAGGTCGACCTGACAATATAATTCATAAAATTATGTTTGTTTTGCGGACCAAAGAGCATATAACCACTTACGTTCTACATTGGGATCGAGTAGTTGGATTTGATATGACAAATGGATTGCAGGCCAAGCAGTCAGGTAAAAGCACAGGAAAACATCTTACTACTCCCACGATACTTTTTGTCATAAGTTTTTTGAATAACTTTAAAAATATTTTTTAGTAGGTTTACCTTGTTGAAAAGGTTGTCTGCCAGATGGTTGACCGAGTAGGAATTTGGGAAATAGCCGGCAATGCCCGTCACGCAGATATTGTCCGAACAGTCTGGAGTCGACGGTGAACATTCCGCGGGTGTTGGAGCCATCTTTCTAATGATTTCTTCTAAAAAAAGAGGAAAAGAAATTGGATCACACACAACTATAACTCTCCTGAAGATTGAATACAAAGAACCACACACCGAAATTGGTACTAATATGTAAATTTGTCATTAACTATTTATTTATTACTACATTCGACTAGTCTGATGTGTGTTTGCCTCGCGTGCAAATTCTTTATGAAGAATAAGGTGTAGGTACAAATCACAACTACTTACGCAACTTACATAACGAAAGTAAGTATTATTTATTTATAATTTACTATTATTATTGTTATACATGCACGCGTAATAAAGTGTAGGTGCAAAAAAAAGCTTTTGGTATTTTTGGCAGATATAATGCCGCCTTGCTCAGTGATATTAGGGACTATTTGGACTAATTCCGAGGAAATGAAAATCCACTAGATTTTAAGATGGCGGACTTCAGTTTTTTTGTGTTGCACTTAAAAAAAATGTGGGGCCTAAGTATGGGGTCTCAAATGAAAGAGCTAGTCGAGATGCTTTCAAAAATATATCGCATTAATACATTTCAAATACTCGTATAGAAAAAAAATTGTTTCATTTTTATAAGGACCTAGTCGAAACAGGCCATACCAAATAGCTGAGATACATTTTCTATCAAAAATGCGCCAATCGACATACAATTCACCATATCCTCAACGCTAATTTTACGAAAGGAATTTAAAGTTAAGTTAAGTTAGGTTAGGCTATATGTAAACGATTTCTCGAAAACTTAACACTTCCGCATAAGAAGCCTCTAGGCTAAATGGTAATCAATGCCAACGGTGCCTATCTAACAAGTAATAAATTAAAAACACGACTGCTTTCTGAGATAAAGCCTAGCCTATAACACTCCAGATAATGTAAGGATTCTTCCGGTACAATTCCCGAATCTGTTCAGTGCTTAAAGAGTTTCAGTCCTTTAAAAAATCGCACATATATACATACATACATGAACTCTAGAAACATTACACTCCTTTTTTGGCCGGGAAGTCGGGTTATAAATCTAAAATAATCAATCCCGTAAATCACTAAAGCCAACCCAAAAATAAAATTGTGCGTAGCATCGCAGTGAATTTTTTAAAAATATCGTGTTCTATTAGAATAAAAAATATTTAAAGAATGTTTACCTCGGGAAAAAGCCAAATATTCCTTCCCCGCACTTCACAAGACCAGCACAAAGAGTAATTGAGGAAAATAACTAGTTATAAGTAGCCACTAAATAATTAATTAGTACAGGCGGAATGCATAACAGCAAGTACACAGGGTATAATTGTTTTAAAATCTTATATAAGGTGTTACCAATTTATTTTAAGATATTTTAGAGTAAATTCCCTTATTAAATTTAATTCCTTATTACTTTTGTAAGAGGTCTGCTCTGCGCTGTATGTGCATTGCATACACGTTATTCTCAGCAAATACTTCGTGCGTATTACATTAATAACATGTTAATAACGTACATCTACACTAATATTGTCTCCGTGGTCTAGCGGTCGATCACCGTTGGTCTCAGAAGAGGAGGTCCCAGGTTTTGGGGGGGTCACTCACAAAGTTGATATTTATCACTTTGCGAATTAGTGCCCAGTTTGGTTAGGACATTGGCCTCTAGTCATTGAATATGAATAAGGAATACTAAGTCGCGGGCACCAGCTACATAAATTAAGTATTGGCGGGCGCAGCTATAAAAAGTAAAAT
The DNA here is from genome assembly GCA_027580185.1 of Tuta absoluta. Taxonomy (NCBI): domain Eukaryota; kingdom Metazoa; phylum Arthropoda; class Insecta; order Lepidoptera; family Gelechiidae; genus Tuta; species Tuta absoluta. The sequence goes on from JAQAHW010000004.1 coordinate 8,575,902, forward strand.
ACGCGATGGAACAAATAGACGTGTTTATCTTGATATGATTTATTTAAAAATTTCTCAGATGTAGATAGATACTCAGTAAATCGCTGCTAGACCTCAGTAGTTACAGACAGCGTCAGCACGGCACGGTAAATCAAAATCGTGAGTTAGAAACCTGTTCATGGTGTTTTGGTTTCAACATTTTCAAGTCGCCTATGTTTTCCCCTCGATGTTCAATGTTCTTAAATTTACCACCCTCTATTGAATACGCACACTTACTGCTAAATTATGTATGCAATGCAACTGCAACGATTCTGAAGTAATCACCTTTTGACCCAGGTATACTGTAGGGTCAATTACATTTTTATTGATTTGTACTATACGTCAAAGTGTTACATATACGTACCCGTATTGTAATTCATCGTTGTATTATACCACACATTACACGTATTTGTTAAATAACGGGATCGCGTGTAAAAAAACTCAGTAAGAAAACGAACTTAGTAACGGGTAAGACGATTCTCATTTATCTAGATTTCGTATTCATGAAACAAATCATAGGCTTTAAGTTTTTTCGCGTATAAAGCATAGTTCAGCAGGAGCAGTTATCAGTTGTACTGTGAGAGCAATCTTCGTTTTCGTAAATAAATCTATATCAGGCAAATTTTAAAATAGGTATAAGTCATTATTTTTTAAAAGGGAAATATATTTATTTCTAACAACTTTAAGTATTGAAACCAGAAACCAGAAAACTATGTAACAAGAACCTAAGTATATAAACATCTACAAATAATTTGAAGCGTATATGTATATTACAATAAAAAATGATTATATGTTTTTATGGTCCAAAATAAGGCGGAAAAGAAACGCTGTAAAGATAAAAGGCTTATAATATTTTTCAGGGAATTTAAAAGATTTGTTATTATTTATCTTAGCGGATGTTTATTCTGGTGGATTTCTTTTTATTTTAAATGTACTAAGTAGAAACCAAAAATTATTACTCATTTTAGGAAGTTGTTCAATTCCGATACAAAATGATGAAACGGATTACGATTGCTCTCACAGTATATGTATCAGTTATTTATTTGCGTAACGCATGGTTAAACCTATATATCAGAATTTATAATCCAAATGTTGATAGATAGATGAGTGTAGATAAAATAATTTATTTAATTTTTATAGGCATTATAATCATGGTTCCTGAACCGCACGCAATCTCTTCGAAACCTAACAGCATGGTGTCACCAAAGCAGACCATCGTGATTTCTGGAATGTCCGGATCTTTTCCAAGGAGCAAAAACATCATAGATTTTACCAATATCCTGTACAATAAGGTAAACCTAATCTTATCATCTTAGGCCGTAATCTATCTGTTGCAGACGATTATTTATATTAATTAAGGGGTGAACCAGATAAGGAAATTGTTTTTTTTCAAAGGAAGTAGCTAGGTAGTTACAAAAAATTGGGACCACCATTTATACATACGTACTTCGGTCGGTTCGTTACCTTGAAGTTTAGTATCATGGACTAATTCATCCCCTGAATTAAGTTTATCAGTTTCATCGGCGCATTGCCTACTTGCAGTGGCGCATTTAGAGATTTGGCGCCCCGGGGAATACATGTTCCAGTGCCCCCTAATTAACCTAACTGATTTTTTTAAGTGTAACTTTTTTACACTTAAATAGAAAGCAGTTACGGATAACAAACTGCTTTTCAGTTCGAATCTTTCCTTCTTTATTATTTTCCTTATTGACATAATAATAATGCATTTCCGTATTACATACCTACTATAGTTTTCGGTGCATTAACCCAAAATTTGCATAGGTTTTCGACACTGAACTGATTTTTAAGTTATACCAACAGTACACGTAATTAAGTTTACTTAATGTCTTTGTTATATATACCACTTACTATATTTTTTTTACAATACAGTAGAAGCTTATTTATTTTATCGTGTTTATTTAGGTACCTACTAAAATAAAATAATTTTATTGTACCTTCTTCAATTCAATTCAATCAATCAATTTATTTATCAATTTCATAAAATACAATATAACAAGAGTTTAATGCACCTTAAAGCAAACTTAACTTAAATTAGAAACACATGGTTTATTTTTTTTCTACCCACACTAGGTAATCCTGTGTCGTGGGTAGGTAGGTAGTAGAATGCGTGTACCGTTAAATAGGAATAATAGGTAGTGGTGCGCACGATGTCATTAGAAGTAGTTGATTAGAAGTAGATTATATATGTATGTATGTATTAAGTTAAATAAATAAATAGTTGGATAGGCTATATCTGCTATTAAAATGTTATTATTTATGAATCTGTTAATATGTAAGTGTAATCTAATCTTATACATACTTGCTATAAGTGATCTAGCCAACTAGCCAAAAGCGTATCAATACTATAATATTAGAAAACCAAGACTGTGTGTGTATGATTGTTACTTCTTCACGCTCAACCTGCTTGACATATTTGGATGAAATTGGGCACACAGATAGGGTATATCCTGTAATTAAGCATAGGGTACAAAAATTAAATTTTGCATGTTTTCTTTTTAAGATTGATCCCATCGCAAATTCTAAAGTCCGTTGGGAGTTTGACCACCCGGAAGTGCCTGGTTACCATGGGAAAGTGCCGGACCTGTACAGTTTCGATGCGCAGTTCTTTAAAATTAACAACCATCTGGCCAAATGCATGGACCCCATGGCCCGTAAGCTGTTGGAACACACCTATAGAGCTATTTATGACGCCGGTATGTGTGATCAAATCATTAATAATAGTCATCATCATCAATAGCTTGAATACCAAATTTTAAAACACTTCTCATGTTAGGTATACAATTTCTAGGTAGATGAAACCGTGCCACGCGTTACCGGCATTAAAATACACTTGCAAAATTGGCGGGCAAGGAATGAGCTGCGGTAGCCCAGATGGAAGAGGCGTCGCCACTAGTAATGCGAAAGTGGCAGGTTCAAATCCTGCCCGCGCTTGAAAATTTTGCAAGTTCTCAGACATCGATAGCTTCTTTAGTCTATACCAATTAAATAAATCCAAATAGATAGAGAGGTATTTATTTAAAGTACGTTATTGTGCACGCTCAATCCGCCTGTCTTGTAAAAGTCTCACTTTCTGTAGGTCACCTGGAAGAAATTTCTTAGTAGTAATAAGTTGTTTTGGTGTGTTGTCATTCTTTGTATATTATGGCTCTTGTAATGTTTATTGTGTGCAACAAATGGTTAATGAATATAATATTTTCTTGAGTTGTGATGGTTAATAAATAACTGGCAAATGTGTTGACATTCGTACAGAATAAGAGGTGTACGGTGATTTGTGATGCAATCAGTTTAAAAATATGCTGCCTTAGTTAAGATTCTTATACCTATAGATTTTTAACTAAGGCAGCATATTTTCAAACTGATTTGCCTCACAAATCACCGCCACCTTATATTCCTAACTTAAGATTTTAAGTTTAGAGACTGTTTACACGTCTAACATTACTCCGTGACACATTATACATGTACATATAATCCGAGACTGAATTTTGGATTTCGATTAATTACTAGCATTTGCGTCCACAGTCTTTAATAAATTATAATTAAACTTGAGGCCCTGACATGTTCAGATTGTAGGATGGCGAATTATAATGTAAAAACCCATTTTCGAGCGTCAGCGCAGTCTGTGAAATCGCTAATTAGGGTCGAATTATAGTGTTTGACTCGGCCGCTGCGGGGCTAAAGCTTTTTTTTCGCGATAATACAATATTTGTTTTGCAAATAATTATCGCTCGCTATAATTATAGTCTGGCAACGTCGTGCATGCCGCTCCCTGCGGCGTTACAGACGTTCGGGGGGCAGGGTAATTATGATCTCTGCGGGGGTGCGGAAAGTGTGCGGGGAATGGGCGCGAGCACGACGCTTGTTACTGATTGTCATTTGCCGGCGGTCACTCGCCGCGGTCAGCTGTGTACTTAGGAACTCGAAACTTTTTACAGGACGCACATGAGCTTACGACCCCAAGATGAGTCCTTCAATAAGAAAACAAACAAAGAAAGTTGTGTATAACATACACAAATTCTTTGAAGAACGCAAGAAAGATACTTCTACGCTGGAACACCAGAATGATGTCAATTTAGCAATTGTGATGATAATGATTGATTCATGATTATTATAATAAAAATAATAAGTTTCCATTTTAATTATTTGTACCTACATATAATTTTTTTTTCATATATTATTATACTTTATTATTTATTAATTAACAACACAATAGCAATTTCACATGTTACCGTGTTATGTATAGGATCGACCCATTTTCTTCGCGCAGATGTCGTAATTAGCGACTAACGTCTGAAACGGCTCTCAAATATTTGTCAGATGGTCAGATGTGGCGATAACAACCGTATTTTACGGCTGTTAACACTTTGCCTTACGCTGCAAGGTATAAAGGCCTTATGTGTGTGTGTAGATTTACTCGTGGAATCATTCGCGGCAAACATAAAAAATATTTCACCAAAAATAAAACCATATGAAATCATTGAGAACCATAATTACCTATAAGTATTAATCTCGAGATATATTCAGTTGAAATCTCTACGTGTGTAGCATACGCGTGCTAGTGAAGTGCAACCCTCCCCCCGCCTCACCGCAACCAATGAAGGAGCGGCAAGCACGAAGCTGCCAGTCTATAGTTGCAAACATGTCCTCGTAATTTTTCCAGAAACGGCATTATAATCCGACCCTTAGGATATAAAAATATTAAAAAGGATGCTATCTTTCAGGTTTGAGCGCTGATACCTTTGCTGGTAAAAATGTTGGAGTGTATATCGGTTCTTCAATAGCAGAATTTGAAAAAGTGTGTGTCTACGACCGCGATGTATCTGCTCATACTATGCCAGGGTAAGAAATCGCTGTAGAAATATGTTAACAGGCTTAATTATCGACGTTAGATTCGGGCCTTATTATATATATTCTTTATTGTGCATTAACAATACAATAGTTTTTGTCTTAAAAGTAGTTCACAAAGGTGAGCTTATCTCTATAAATAGATCTCTTCCAGCCAACCTGTAAAACTTAGTAAGAAATAAATACGTGCGGGGACAAGATTGCACACAAAGTTAAAGAAAAATACAATATGATAAATAATTATTTGATAAAAGTCAAATAAATACACATACCTAAACTAATAGAACTATAAATACAAATACAATATATAAATAAATACATAGTATACAAAAACAGTACATACAAATACATACGTAAATATCAATGTAGTGAAAGGTAATGCTCTTTCAACCTTCTTTTGAAAGACGATAAAGAAGGACAGTCCTGGACTGCCTTAGGAAGATTGTTCCAAAGTTGTGTAGCTCGAACGGAAAAGGAGTTAAACAGGAACTTGGTATTGGCTCTAGGACACTCAAGTACCTTAGTGATACAAATGCGCCTAGGCCGGGAATCAGGAGGTAAAAAGTGAAAGCGGGAGCGGAGATACTCGGGTGTAGATGGATCATTGAGGATCTTGTAGAGGACAGACAGGATGTGCACATCACGACGAAGGCGGATAGGGAGCCATTTTAATTGAGCGCGAAATTCAGAGACGTGATCATATTTGCGAAGTCCGAAAATAAACCGAATGGCAAGATTTTGCAGGCGCTCAAGTTTATTCAGCAGCTCCTCTGTCACATCCAAGTAACACACATCAGCATAGTCAAGAGTAGGGAGGAGGAGTGCTTGAGCAAGCATTACTTATTACCTACTTTAATCGGAGTTACATATACATAATTTGCTAGTAGGCAAAAAGGAGTTTTTTTCTGATCTACCTGCCTCGCAAAGAGTCAAGATATTGTTAGAAAAGTTGATTGCAACTTTATTCAATAACAGTACATTATGCACTTAATACAAAAAAAATTTTTAAAAATACGTTACACCATTATTACCTACCTAAATTACAATATACCATGCCATTGGCACATCTTAGTAATCAAATTAAAAATTCATCAATACAATAACAATTTTTATCTAATAATAAACATTTTAACTTTTTCTCAAATATTTTCACATTATAATGATTTTAAGTTCCATTGGCAGTTTGTTGAACAACACCACGGCTTGATATCTTGAGCTGTGTCTATGTTGAGACAAGCGTTGGTTGGTTGCAGACGTAATGTGTGTGTTTAACCCCTAGGTGTAGCAAAGCAATGTTCGCGAACCGCATATCATACTGGCTAGATGTGAAGGGTCCATCGATGTCCGTGGACGACATGTGCTGCACTTCGCTGGTGGCTGTGGAGCAGGCTTACCAGGCCATATTGCGAGGGGACTGCGAGGCGGCTATCGTTGGAGCCTCCCATGTTGGCTTGCATCCGCATACTATCATTCAGTATGGCAGGTAAGATTGTATAAATACAAAAGGACACTTATTAGACCTCCTTCTCTTATCAGGTATTGGTAAAAAAAAAATACCATTCAACTTTACCTTTTATAAACAAAACTTGTCAGTTTTTCATAAACTATTATACGAGTACTGCTACAATGTGAATTTACTGACTTCATACTTCACTTAGCTTAATATATTGTTTCCTGTTTTAAGGATGATGAAGCTATCCAAAGAATGCAAAACCAAATCGTTTGATGAGAATGCTGACGGAAGTGCCAAGTCTGATGCTATTTCAGTTATTCTACTACAAAAAGCAGATGTCGCTCTAAGGATTTACGCAGAAATAGTTCATATAAAGTCTGAATTCGCTGGCTTGGACAAGAAAGAGTCAGGCCAGGAGTATGGTTTTCTTCGTAGCCCTGATAATTTGGTGGCATTTTACAAAAAGTTTTACAAGGAAGCGGGTGTGCCGCCAAACAGTGTGGAATATGTTGAAGCTTTTGGTTGTGGTAAGCTTTTCATTTAATTCTAAATCATTAACACAAAAATAAATTTAGCCATAGAAGCAGTTCCTTGTGCATGCAACGTCCTGCTCTGCGATCGCCAATCTGCCTCGTAATTGTAATATAATAGAGGTCAGTGATCTGCCTGCAGTGTGATGAGTATGGAAATTAGGGGGGGGTTACTAGATGGGGGAAACCTTTTTCCATTGTTGTGATGATGATGGCAGAAGAGTGGTAAAAAAAATGGTGGGTGTGGTGAAGTTTAGTCGAAAAAACCACCCGTTGAATCAAAAGTAGACGGCAGTCGATGGCAGCAGTGACATTTATCTAAGCTATTATCGTAGTTAAGAGAATTGTAAATCCGCGACTGAAAATATGTTTAATTATTCCAGGTATATCAGAAGTAGACAAGAACGAATTAAATGCAATCGAGAAAGCGTTCTGTAACAATAGGCACAATCCTTTGTTGGTAGGAAGTGTTATGTCCAATATTGGGTATACGGAAGCTGCTACAGGACTGTCGGCTTTGACCAAGGTGAATGATCTTTATAATAGTAATAACTATTTATGTTCATAGATAGCGATCTTTTTCTTTAAAACTTTTATAAAACGTCTTCACGGAATAATTGATGTACTTTTGGCGGATATAGGTACTTGCAATGATTCGTGGCACCTGAAGGTCGTGTAGAACCTGAGCATTAAAACTCTGCAGCTCCGTTTTTAATAGGACCGTAGCTCCTAGTAGATTTCCTTTTCTTCGGAAAGATTTTTGTCTACATACATACATACATATAATCACGCCTCTTTCCCGTAGGGGTAGGCAGAGACTACATCTTTCCACTTGCTACGATCCTGACACACCTCTTTCGCTTCTTCAACATGCATCAATCTTTTCATACATGCTCGTCGGTTTAGGGTACTCTTGACCTGACCTTTCTCTAGAACGTCCCCGATCTGATCCAAGTACGTGCGTTTTGGTCTTCCCCTTCCAACGTTCCCATCCACACTCGCCATATACACCTGTTTCGTTAATCTTCTTTCATTCATTCTCTCAATGTGACCAAACCATCTCAGCATTCCTTTTTCTATACCAGTCACTATGTCATCTTTTATACAGCAACGTTCTCTAATCACGCTATTCCTTATCCTGTCACTCAATTTCACTCCTATCATACTTCTTAGCGCTCTCATTTCTACCGCATTTATTCTACTTTCATGCTTTTTCTGCCATACCCAACTTTCACTCCCATACATAAGTGTTGGAACTAACACTCCTCTATGCACAGCCAGACGATTTTTGTCTGCTTTCATCTATTAGAAGTCCTGATTGCCGAACGGTGTTTGTTAAAATATAGGATAAACCATTCCGCAGAGAGACTTCGTATCTACATTGTCATGTTATACAAATCTAACTCTATACTCTTTTCAAAGGTGCTCCTGGGCTACAAAACGGGCAAGATAGCAGCAAATCTCCACTGCGACAATCCGCGCCAAGATGTGGCAGCAATAAGGGACGGTCGCCTGCGTATAGTTACTGAACACGAGCCCTTCCAGCGCTCATACGCAGCGGTCAACTGCTTCTCTGTGTCTGGAAACAGCGGCCATATTCTGCTGCGCGGATATTACAAACCCAAGGTAGGGTTGCTTAGATCAGCAATGTTTTAGATAGCCCGCTAACAAGGCGGCATTACACTACGGTCGCCTGCGTATAATTACTGAACACGAGCCCATCCAGCGCTAATACGCAGCGGTCAAGTTTAGAAATTAATTCATATTTTTTCTCGTCTAAACCTGTTTAATATTTAGCGTTGTTATGCTGGGGTGAGTTAGGTATTAATGACGGTCTATGAATGCGGCGCGGTGCTCGATCGCACGCGTCGCTCTGGGCGTGTGTTGTCCCTTTCTCACTCGCAGGGCGAGACTGGCGACGTGCGCGCAGACCGCCTGACGGCGCCACGCGGTGATTTCTGCACCGCACTGGCAGTCACTCAAAACCGTTCGGACGGGAGGGTATCGTATTGTGCGGATTTCCCGCCACGCGTTTTGTGATGCCGCGTGTAATGGACGATTCAATTTGAGATCGCGCGTGTTGATGCATCGTATTATTGCGTTTCTCCTGGGTTGTACTGGAATGCCAGGCTTAGTGATTGTTGGATGTCTCGACGTCTTCCACGTGAGCGTCGCGTTGAATAGGCATCAGGTGGCCATATTGGTCCGCGTTTGTACGGCCCAAATTCGGGTTGGGTCACGCGTAATGACTAATATCAAAGTGGAATACGAACGGAAGCTGTGAGTGGTTTGACGTGAATAACGCGCCAAGGCTGTAGTGGAATGCTGGGTGTCGATATCTTTTCCACCCAGCCCTGTAAGTACCAACGGAATTCCTATTTGATCCATTCCCTGAACTTCCTTTCTCCGTTGGGTATTTATGCATTTGCGCCGGCACGTGACTGTAAGTGATAAAACTGTTTATTCGTGTTAATGGTGTGTTCCCTTTAGTCATATTTGTTGTACCATATCATTGTGACTCCTTAGTACGAATTGCGGAATTCGTGGGGTGATATAATTTGGAGGTACTTACTTATAATCTAGTGCTAATACGTGTGACGTAACGCCAGATCGGCAGACGGTATTTACTACCGACTTGAGTTATGTAAGGGTTGGAACACATCATTAGCCAATTTCAATCAACTTAGTTAATTAAGTTAAATAGATTTAGGTTCACGTTTAATTCATAGTATGCGCTGCTATATTGTGCAGCGTATGCTATTAAGCGCTGCGTAACGCGGCCATTGTCTGCCTTCAGTTGAACTCCTGGTATTTTACTAGAAATTTACCTGTGTAAATCGCTTCCACTGCGGGAGTTTAGCTTGGAATTAGACAATTTTTGGTAGCAGAGCGTGGTTCAGAAAACCACTAGATTTAAGATTATTTAGTATAAGATTTTAATCTACCTACATAAAAAAAATATATATTTATTGTGATTGTAGTGTGTGCCCTGTGTAGAATATCCTATCGGTAGGATCAGGGCCAATCAATTAGTGAATTGCTTGTTATTATCGTTGTGTTTACCCTGTGCGGATATCCTAACGGTAGGATCAGGGCCGATTGTTTATTATTGTTTTTTTTTTTATTGTAAGGTTCGGTGTTACTTTGAGTTGGTACCATGGCTCCCACAATTACACAGCTTCAGGCAAAAATTAGAACGCACCTAATTTGGTTCGCGACTAAGCAGGCGATGGTCGGTCGCGGGGACCGAGAGGACGCACTCATCGCTTGTGCGCAACGGATTGACGAACGGGTCGCGGAGGTGTTGGATTGCCTCACTGGATGCGAGGAGTTATTTGATGGGACGCCTGATGAGGAGGCCAAACTTATGGTCCGGGCGAATGTGACCCAGTGCCTGGAGATAGGGCAGGAGATCCAGCAGGCGGCTGCTGTGATCACCAGGCGTAGGGCTGGGGAGCCGGACCCATCCCATGGTCCGCGGGGACCGGGGGTGCAAGTGCCCCTGCCGGCTGTGGCGATTCCGGTCTTCCACGGGGACTACACGGATTGGACCCGATTCCAGGATCTGTTTGACAGTGTGATTCATAACCGCACTGACTTGCAGCCGGCATATAAAATGGCACAATTGATGGCCAAGCTGCAAGGTGAGCCCCATGAGCTGGTAAAGCATCTACCAGTCGATGATGCAAGTTACGAGACGGCTCGCGGTTTGCTGATCGAGAGATACAGCAACAAACGTCTCATGATTGACCAACTCCTGGAACAGTGGCTCACCGTGCCGACCATCACACGAGGGACGGACCTCAGGGCCAAGGTCCTCAACCCTGTCTGCGTTGCAGTGAACGCTCTTGAGAGACAGGGGATGCCGGTGTCAGGCTATGATTATATCCTGGTCCACACGTTGTTGCGCCGCCTGCCGAGCGACATGGCCGCTCGTTTTGAACAGTCACACGGAGGTAAGACATCTGATTACCTCCCGACCTTCGAGGAGCTCAAGTCCTTCCTCGAGGCCGAGTGCAGGCGGGTAGATGCCCAATTTGGAGAGTCGCCTCACGCGGAGTCTGCGGCCGCTCGCCGCCCGGAACGGCCGGGTGCACAGGCGCGAGACGGTAAGAGTAGGCCACCCAGGCGATACAATGTCGCTAATTTGGAATCGAGGTGTGCCTACTGCAGAGAGGCGGGGCATCAGGTGACTGCGTGTGAGGAGTTCGCTGCACAGCGGGTGCAGAAACGTCGTGGTGTGGTGCAGCAACGGCGTTGGTGCTTTAGGTGTATGGGGCCGCATCAGGTGCGAGAGTGCCCATCAAGCACCAACTGCAGGTACTGCCAGGGTGCCCACCATCAGCTCCTATGCATGAACCGCAGCGGAGATTACGGAGGCAGAGCTGACGCGGGTCAGCGGACGGAGTCTGCCCTACCTAGACGGGAGCAACGCTCCCCACCCCCTCCAAGGAGGAGTCCTCTTCCACCAGGGTTTCAGGGACGAGGCCAGGGACATCAGCAGGTGATGCCCCCTTCACCACGCGTGAGACAGTCACCACCTCGGCAGCAGGTGCCGGAACAGGGTAGGTGGTCACAGGTCCAAGGTCAGGGGCACCCATCACAAGTACGTGATGCTACGGGCGGGTGCCAACACCAGGGCCAGTACATGCAGTACTCGGCGGGTCTGAACAACATGGTGAGTTCCCATGACCCACGCATGCCTCTCCCCTTGGCTGAGCACCCGCGGCTACAGGCGCATCCACGGTGCGCGCGCCTGCCGCAGGGTTACTATAGGCTGCCAGCCATGGCGTACAGGACCAGAGGTCCCTATCAGCAGGAGTGGGACCCACTCGAAGGTGTACGGAGAGAGGGGACCCCCCCGCAGGACGCGGACACTCCGCGCTTAGATTCCTGCTAGGTAATCGCCGCCTACACGCCAGCTTCGGCCCCCCGGCCAATTACGGTATTGTTGCCTACGGCAATGATTTGGGTATGGGGATACGGTGGCCGCAGCATACAGGTAAGAGCCTTGTTAGATACAGGGGCTCAGGGTTGTATTGTGTCTAGTAAGCTGGTGAGTAGGCTACGCTTAAATATAAGGCCCACAACGGATGGGGCTGTAGGTATTGGAGGTGTAGATGTGCCTGACGTTCGGGGTCAGGTGAACTTCGAGTTCACATTAGGTAATACAGGTACAGGGGTCAGCTATCATGCCTCAGCAGTGGTGCTGGATGAAGTGGTAGGGAAACTTCCTCAGGTTCGGTTACCGTCAACGGTACGAGGGTTAACCACAGGCTTAGAGCTAGCTGATCCTGACTTTGATACTCCTGGTACGGTGGACGTTCTCCTCGGGTCAGACGTCCTCGGGAGATTCTGGTGTGGCAGAAAACGGGTACTTCAGCAAACTGGTTTAGTGGCCGTTGATACCACAGGGGGGTATGTTATTTTTGGCCCAGTTTGGAGACCTCAGGACCTACCAGAGGGCGATACGGTTCTCTATGGTAGTGTGTTGTCGGAGGTGCTGCAGAGGTTTTGGGAGTCTGAGGAGCCACCCACAGCGGATAGACGGAAGCCAGAGGATGACGAGTGCGAGCTGTTCTATCAGTACAACACTGCACGAAGTTCGTCAGGTAGGTTTGTTACCAGGCTGCCATTTCTCCCAAACCGCCCCTCCTTAGGTAGTTCGCGACAGATCGCGGAACGGAGACTACTGGCTATGGAGAGAAAGATGAAGCGAGATGCAGCACTTCGGCAGAAGTATATCGAATTCATGAGGGAGTACCTAGAGTTAGGCCACATGTCGGTGTCCAGCATAGATTGGAGGTGTGTCGAGCATTACTATATACCACACCTGGCTGTTTTGAAGTCACCGGAGGCGAAGATACGGGTAGTGTTTGACGGTTCTGCTCCTACATCAAATGGTGTGTCTGTGAACCAGTGTCTGCACGCGGGTCCCAAGTTGAACCGGGACATTGTGGACATCCTCACAGATTTTCGGTTGCACCAAGTAGCGTTCGTCGCAGACGTCAAAATGATGTTTCGCCAAACAATTATACACCCAGATGACCGTCGGTACCAGCTGATTTTGTGGCGTGAGAGCCCTGACGAGCCGATGGTCACTTATGAGCTTAACACGGTAACGTATGGTCTGAAGCCAAGTCCGTTTTTGGCAGTACGCACGCTGCGAGAGTTGGCCGCACAGGAAAGGGTAAGATTCCCTCGAGCCGCAGCAGTACTGGATCGCGACGTCTACGTGGATGACATCTGCACGGGTGCAGATAGCGTGCAACAAGCACTGCTACTACGAGACGAGCTGATCGCGATCATGGAATCAGGAGGTTATGAGTTGCGGAAATGGCTGTCCAGCTGTCCAGAGCTCCTGGCCGGGTTGCCAGGTGAGTTCCAGCAGGACCCGCACCTTTTCGAGAACCCGGACAATCCAAATACGTTGAGCATCCTAGGGGTGCAATATAGGCCAACGCATGATGTCTTCACGTATCAGATCGAGCCAGACCTTTTGCAGAAGACTTGGACGAAGCGTTCGGTATTATCGACGATCGCCAGAACTTTCGATCCTAACGGGTGGATCGCACCGGTGACGTTCATGGCGAAGTGCTTCTTGCAAAGGTTGTGGCTAGCAAACTTGGGTTGGGACGACCAGCTCTCCGGAGAGCTGTTGAATGATTGGACCAAGTTTGTGACCACCTTACCAGGGATCGTACGCATCGCCATACCTCGCAAGTTGCTCCCATCGGTGGGATGTAAGGCTACCCTACATGGGTTTTGTGATGCCTCGGAGCGAGGGTACGCGGCAGCTGTCTATTTGCGGACAGTCAGTTCAACGGGAACTGTAGACGTGCGTCTAGTTATGGCCAAGAGTAAGGTGGCTCCGGTTAGGACAAGATGGACCATTCCAAAGTTGGAATTGGCGGGAGCAGCGCTTCTCACGCGCTTGCTACATCATGTCGCTAGTAATCTACGCGGTACCATCAATTTGGATGAAACGGTGTACGCATGGACCGACAGTAGGATAGTTCTGTGCTGGTTACAGACGTCGGTACATACTCTTGAGGTTTTCGTGGCAAATCGGGTGTCACAGATTAAAGGATCGGAAACTCCGTTGGTATGGAGACACGTACCGGGAGAACAGAACCCAGCGGACTGCGCCTCACGGGGATGTAGGGCCCCTGATTTGGTAGGTCACTCACTGTGGTGGGGACCTCAGTGGCTGACTGAGTCACCTGAGAGATGGCCATACAATGAGTGCGGGTCGCCGCTTGGGCCACCTGATCGAGGTTTGCGAGTGAACGAACGGCAGTTGAACGTAGGGCAGATCGTACCTAAGCCTAGTGCGGCTTTCTTGCTGGAACGATACAGCTCCCTCGACAAACTTCTAGGGGTGACAGGTTGGATCAAACGGTTCGTGAACAACTGTAGAAAACCTCAAGCAGAACGGAACTTGGCACCTGTCCTCTCGCCTGCGGAGCGGAATGCGGCTCTAAGTTTATTGGTTAGGGTCGTCCAGGCGGAACATTTTGAGGAAGAGGTCAGGCTGCTCAGGGATGGCCGTGGAAAGCTGAAGGGAGGTCTTGTGCGCCTCAACCCGTTCGTGGACGAGCATGGAATGCTCCGGGTTGGAGGTAGACTTCGGAACGCTAACCTGCCCTTTTCAGCACGGCATCCGCTGTTACTCCCAAAGAAGGGACCTTTGGTAGAACTTATAGTTAGGGATCGTCACCAGAAAAACTCGCATGCGGGCTGCATGCAATGCACTTTTGGCTATTCTGCAGCGCGAGTTTTGGATCTTGTCTGGACGACGTACGGTACGGAGCATTGTGTTTCGGTGCTTGCCTTGCTATCGGTTGAAGGCAGCCACAATGCAACCTCAGATGGGAGACCTCCCACCGGACCGGGTGACGGAAGCCTGGACGTTTGCGGGTGTGGGAACGGACTTTGCGGGGCCTTTTATGGTAAAGGCATCACGCCTTCGCAACGCGAAGTCAATCAAGGCGTATTTGTGCGTGTTTGTGTGCCTAGCAACCAAGGCCGTCCACTTGGAACTCGTGGCCGACCTCACTACGGAGGCTTTCTTAGCAGCTTTAGATAGATTTGTGTCGCGAAGAGGGCGACCAGCGCTGATCAGGTCGGACTGTGGTACCAACTTTAAGGGCGCTGATCGATGTATGAAAGAAATTATAACGTTTTTATCGGAAAACGAGGAAGCTTTCGGCACGAGCCTCTCCCGTCAGGGCATTAACTGGGTGTTCGATCCACCAGGATGCCCCCACTGGGGTGGTATATTTGAAGCGGTTGTAAAGTCCGCTAAGACGCATTTGATGCGCGTTATAGGTTTGACGATATTAACCTTTGAGGAGCTAGCGACCGTGTTTTGTAAAATTGAGGCCGTTCTCAATTCACGTCCTTTGTGTCCGCTTAGCTCAGATCCGAATGATCTGGAGGCCCTGACACCAGGGCATTTCTTAATTGGCCGACCACTTAACGCCTTGCCAGAGTACCCCTACACAGAGGTCAGTAGCAATCGTTTGACGCGTTATGAGTTGCTGCAGCAAATGTCTCAGAATTTTTGGAAGCGATGGTCGCTTGAGTATTTGCACATTCTGCAGCAACGCCTTAAGTGGACGGACAGAACTGAACCCCCTCGCATCGGAGATCTCGTTCTGGTTAAGGATGCCAACCTGCCGCCACTGCGATGGCGCAGAGGGCGCATTCTCAACTTGTTCCCAGGTAGTGATGGCACTCCTCGAGTCGCGACAGTTCAGGTAGGGGATTCAGTTCTTAAGCGAGCAATAGCAACGCTATCTCGTCTCCCCAGTAGTGAATAGGCCTAAGGGATTCGGCCTAGGGCGGGTGAATGTTTAATATTTAGCGTTGTTATGCTGGGGTGAGTTAGGTATTAATGACGGTCTATGAATGCGGCGCGGTGCTCGATCGCACGCGTCGCTCTGGGCGTGTGTTGTCCCTTTCTCACTCGCAGGGCGAGACTGGCGACGTGCGCGCAGACCGCCTGACGGCGCCACGCGGTGATTTCTGCACCGCACTGGCAGTCACTCAAAACCGTTCGGACGGGAGGGTATCGTATTGTGCGGATTTCCCGCCACGCGTTTTGTGATGCCGCGTGTAATGGACGATTCAATTTGAGATCGCGCGTGTTGATGCATCGTATTATTGCGTTTCTCCTGGGTTGTACTGGAATGCCAGGCTTAGTGATTGTTGGATGTCTCGACGTCTTCCACGTGAGCGTCGCGTTGAATAGGCATCAGGTGGCCATATTGGTCCGCGTTTGTACGGCCCAAATTCGGGTTGGGTCACGCGTAATGACTAATATCAAAGTGGAATACGAACGGAAGCTGTGAGTGGTTTGACGTGAATAACGCGCCAAGGCTGTAGTGGAATGCTGGGTGTAGATATCTTTTCCACCCAGCCCTGTAAGTACCAACGGAATTCCTATTTGATCCATTCCCTGAACTTCCTTTCTCCGTTGGGTATTTATGCATTTGCGCCGGCACGTGACTGTAAGTGATAAAACTGTTTATTCGTGTTAATGGTGTGTTCCCTTTAGTCATATTTGTTGTACCATATCATTGTGACTCCTTAGTACGAATTGCGGAATTCGTGGGGTGATATAATTTGGAGGTACTTACTTATAATCTAGTGCTAATACGTGTGACGTAACGCCAGATCGGCAGACGGTATTTACTACCGACTTGAGTTATGTAAGGGTTGGAACACATCATTAGCCAATTTCAATCAACTTAGTTAATTAAGTTAAATAGATTTAGGTTCACGTTTAATTCATAGTATGCGCTGCTATATTGTGCAGCGTATGCTATTTAGCGCTGCGTAACGCGGCCATTGTCTGCCTTCAGTTGAACTCCTGGTATTTTACTAGAAATTTACCTGTGTAAATCGCTTCCACTGCGGGAGTTTAGCTTGGAATTAGACAAAACCCTTAGGTATCTTTTGGTGTTCAGACACTTATTTTAGGCTGGCATTGATCAATTGATATATCTATTTGTCCGTATATCTCTTAAAGAATAGGTATCTCCACCAGAGAAGATTTACCTTGTGCATAGCTCTAATATAACATCTACTCGTATTTATATGTGCTATGGTTTATTTTGCCCTCACAGTGCTCTACATTTCCATAAATTTTGCGTCAACCGGGTATTGAACCGGGACTTATGGAGAACCGTCCCAACTCCCACCGCTCTGCTTGAGGCGCCGGTAGCTCAGTGGCAAAGCGGTGGGTACCCCACAGGTCATTTGGGTTCAATCCCCGGCCGATGCAAAAAATATATTCAAGTTCATGTTTTCATTTACTCGTATTTATAACTGTAACTTCCTTTGCGTGACCAACTTTGATAGATTACGCATGTTTGTTTCCTTTCAGGCAACTGAAACTCCAAAACCAAGTATACCATACTTGATCCCTGTGTCTGGTAGAAACGAGTCATCTGTACAGAAGGCTATTGACAATCTGAAATCCCGCCCATTGGATAACCAGGAATTGGCGCTGCTATACAATATACATGAGGAAAAGAACATTGGACATTTGGCCCGAGGATTTCTCATACTTGGTAATTGAATTTTGACTTTCGATTCACGAAAATATGATAATTTGTTGATGAATTATATTTAAATTGAATTATAGGTGTCGTCGGTCAATAAACCAATGATATAATTACAATGACCCTCGCCTAAAACAATGAACTTTTGAGTGCTGAAAGTCAATGCTGTTTTGTAAATGTAATTTTGTTTTGACTAGCCGGTTGAGTGACACTTTCTGAATATCTATTTTGTTTCCCTTTGAAGCGCTGCTGGCAAATATCGGCGCCAGTTTTTTGTTTTTTTAACTTTTCAACTATAATTTAAGTGAGTTAAAAATCAAATTCTTCACACAAGATATTAACATTATTAATATATTTTATTGTGTGTTTAAACAAATAATTATTAAATCCGTTTGGAGAACATTTGCGATTAGTGACCGAAATTATGTTCAATTTTGGTATTTTTCTTTAGATAAACACAACAATTCAATTCAACCAAAAATGTTTCTTGAAAATCAATTTGTAACACTGTAATTTTTCTTTACTGATTCAATAGTTTTTTCAAACCTTTGAACATCTTAAAGTGATTTTAGGCATTTGACGATTTGTGCTCTTTGTCTCATTATCATAAATTTAAATTTAAGCATTATTATGAGTTTCCGCACTTAATATTAATTAACTGGAACATATTAATTTAAACTTCATTCAGGAATTACCATTTTGTTTTACTGTTTTCTTAATGTGGTACTAATTAATTCGATGAATAAATTAATCAATTCAAATAGCCATTTGACGAATTGATTTTTATAATGAAATTAAATTGTTGAACATGGTTTTGATTATGTGGGCCAAAATCGTAGCTATTACATACATCTACATCTCCTGTGGGGTAGGCAGAGCGTAAACGGCCATAAAAACAGACATTCACGCCACGTCAGACAAACATTTGAGGGTCATTCAGAAAATTGTATATCACCATAGTGATCTTTCTTAGCTATTCCTGTCCCTTTTTAAAGAAACTAATGCATAATGTGGCGGGGCGATCTTCTTCTCTTCGTGTGGAACACCGAGTCGTCCAACGACCCGCTGAAACCTCGTGTCAGTTTTTCAACCGCCTACTACTGGTAGAAGGCCTCTGCCATGGTTGAGTAACGACCGCCGTCTAAGTAATCATCGACAGCAACCGGGACCGCCGCCGGCTTAATATGCCCTCCGAAGCACGGAACCGGACAATCAGGTGGTTCAGCCTGCAATGTCCTACCTAACCAGACAGGAAACAAATTCACAAAGTGATGAATATCACGTTTGTGAGTGCCTCACCCAGAATCGAACCCGAAACCTTTGCGTCGCAGGCAGTCGCACTACCGCTGCGCCACATCGGCCGAGCGGGACGGTAATTAGTGAATTTCAAATAAACAACGACTGCAGTTGCTGCCGGAAAAATCTTCCGTTTTAAATAAACATAATTGATTCTTCTTCTTTTCGTGTGGGATACTAAGTTGACGAACGAACCGATGAACGCTTGATTAGGTAATAAATAATAATTTGACCTCAAAAGATTAATCACTTTTCCTTTTAGATACCGATCAAGAGAACAAGACCTCATGTCTGTTTGAAAACGCAACATATTTTGACGACGTGAAACGCCCGCTATGGTTCGTCTACAGCGGCATGGGGTCACAATGGCCCACCATGGGGGCACAGCTCATGAGGATTCCCATCTTTGCTGCTGCTATTGAAAGGTAAGTCTTAGTAGTATTGTATGCAACTGTCGTATAATGGGGGTCATTAGAATGCGAGTGTCTGTTTATCACACGAGGCGCAGCTGAGTGTGATAATAGATTGACACGAGCATTCTAATGCCTAATTATATGCAGTTGCATACACTATTTTATCTTCACTCAAAAAAATTTACTCAGTTGAAGACTTTTCCAAACGTCCGCACCGGCGATTGCAAGGCCCGATACATGGTCAAATTCAATACGAGAACGTAATATGGCTTGATATGAATTTTTGAAGATTCTTTACTAACAGTTGTTTAGATGAGTCTCAACAGCAAATAACTAAACAACTGAACAACACTGAACAACACCGGAATAACATCTGAACAACAACTAATCAACATCTGAACAACAACTGAACAACATCTGAACAACATCTGAACAACATCTCAACAACAACAGAACAAAAACCTATTAAAACAACTGAACAACATCCGAAAAATTACCGTACAACAACAACTGTCAGGTGCGGCGGAAGATAGCGATTTGAGTATTAGAAAAAAAAAATCGTTCCATTTCTCAACTTTATCATGTTAAGAGTTTTCTCATTAACGGGCCTACTTCCATGAAGTGAGGTGAAAACGAGCTACGAGAATGCATTTTATACATATTCTAAGGAACATCACTGTCAACAAAATTTTGTTTTTTATTCTTCAAGATATGAGGAATAAGCCAGGGCAGCGCAAAATCTCATTTTATATTTAATAACGGAGAAATTAAAATTTGAAGTTACCTCAATTTTTAGTGATGAAGCGTGGCGTAAGAGATTTCTTCCGCCAGTGCTAATCGAACTGTATTGATCTTAGTATGATTATTAATGGCAATTTCACGTTGAACCCGCCCGGGCGGCTATTTTTTGACAAAACAACTTAGTTATTAAGAAATTTAGCAAAACACTTACTGTTTCCGGCTGCTTTCCTTGGGAGTAAAAGGTTTTTGTTTTGATGTGTTTCCTCTGCTGTCAAAACTGACGTGGAATTGATCATAGATAAACGGAATATGATGCAGACGCGACACGCTGTACATTTGTTCGATATTTTGACCGTGAAAAATTATTGTAGCTAGAATTTTGCCGTAAAATATATCAACTATCTACAACAACGGCATTCTATCCGCTATGGATAATTTTGCCAATGTCAATACTACGTTGATTGGTACATCGAACGAAACGCAAAATATGAACCGATTAGACGTAGGTATTAAAAATATTTTTACGATCAAATAATAGGATGACGTGGTTGTTAGTGCAGATTAGCATGAAGTAGTAAGGTTCGATTTATATGCAACACTAGACGGCGACACGGCGGCACAAAAGCAGTTTTTTAACCGCGGCGGAAATTTTTAAATGTATATATGGAGCGCTGCGCATACGGTCACCACCAACCACAGTTTTAGGACAAATTATAAGAAAGCAAGTATTAGTACATTGTTGTCGAGGTATGGAAAATAAGACTTTGCTGGACGAGTATAGTTTGAAGTCCGAGCCGCAGGCGAGGACTTCAATTATACAAGTCAAGCAAAGTAATTTTCCCCGAGGCTTACATAGTGCTTTTCTCAAAAAAAGGCTAGGAAATGAAAGATTGGTACTTCTTATAAAAGTTAGCTAGCGACCACAACACAACGAAACAAATAAAAATTTACAAATTTCCCACCAATTGTAATTTTTTAAAATATATTCGCCTGTAAGGCACAGTATTACGTAATATTCTGCCATACTAAATGTTTAGTTCATTCTTTTCTTTTTTAATTCTGGACAGGCAAGGGTCTTCACATCATACAGCCTCGTCTTTAGTTACCTGTTTCATACAAAATTACGTTCCGTTTCTATGAGAGTCATCGAGATAATTTTGAAATCAAATTATGTGGGTTTAGCGTATAACGAATTTATCTTAATGGACACCTGCAAAGGATTTCCATACAACTTTGCTGGCGTGATCTGAGACGTGACAAACAATGTGAAACTTCGCGGTTTCTTTTTTTGAAAGAAATGAACACATTTCCTAGCATGTTTGAGAAAAATAATTATGTACATGTACTTACGTACATACATACATACACATATCACGCCCATATCTCTTGAAACTTGCGTACCTAGTTTACAAAAGTATTATTTATGTAGTAAAAGATTTTTGTCAGATTTCAGTTCAAGAGTGGGATCAATTGATTCGGAAGGTTTTTAGTGTTATGGGGTAGAAAGGTTCTAGAGTGGCACTGGGTCAAGATGTTCATGCTAGGGTAACACTGGGTTGAAAGGTTCTAGACATACCTAGCTGGAAAGTCCTAGAGTGTCACCGAACAAAATGCCAATACTAATGTTAAAATTAATTTCCAGGTAGGTACTTATCATTTCGGGAAGGTCGAGGGTATCATTATATTAAAGGTTGTGGTCACCCTGGTTCGTTGGTAACACCGAAATATACCAAACATTGTATAGGGCTATCCCTTTTCTAAAAATACCAATTTCAAGACCAAAAATTATAGGATTATCCAGATAGGAATGGATTAAAAACCTTAGTCAAACAAACAATTAGAAGCACCTTCGATTTTAATTTTTCTTAGTTACTTTAATAGATACCACCAAAATGTATGATAATTTTTAACTATGAAGCAATTCAACTGGTGTCGGTGATTAAAGGAAAAAGATTGTAAAAGGTGTTCGAAGGTATGAAATTTTTAAGGCATGCGGCTCTGTGTTTGTCTGATGGTCAACAAATATTGTTCAAAAACTAATGAACGGTGCGAGAATGCGACCGCTATTTTATATATTATCATATCATAATATCATACTCGAATATATAATGGCCGTCGCTAATTGGTTTTTGCTATTTATATTTTGAACTTACATCTATGTATACTGATTTATGCAATAAACGTTTAAAATTGAAATTGAAATTTAACAGTATTAGTTGCGCTTAAGGTGCACGCAATGACGAAAATGACAAAGAAATATCCAAAAAAAGTTTCTTAATGTCGAAGTTCGCAAAAAAATGTACAATACCAGGATGGACAAAAACGAAACAAAAATATGTTCGCGCAAAGTGCGTAACATGATACTGACCACTTGCATTTTTAAACCTGAACTAATAAGTTGGCTTTATTTAGTTTAATGACTTTGCTTCTTCTGAAATAACGTAAAACTAAAAAGTTGTAAATATGATTTGAGATGTTATGAAGATAAGTGTTTTGTGAACTGATTAAGCCCTTATTTTTAGACCAATTCTTTTCATGTACTGAAAGTGGAAGAATAACAAACAAACATACAGTACAGTTTATACAGTTCATAATTAATATGGATACTATGCGTTCAGCTAAGTCTTGGCGAATGGTTCAGCTTATTCCAAAATATGGTCCTTATGATATAATGTAGGTTAATATTCCTTCCAAGTTATAATATCAACTTTGTGAGTAGTCCACCGAGAATCGAACCCGGAACCTTAGCGCCGCAGGCAGTCGCACTACCATTAGTCGTCAAGTATTGTATCAGTACCAGTTAGACTAACATTATATGAAATGGTGACACCTCTATAATATACTCTTTGACATGACTTCCGAATTTCATTTGAATTTCGTTCCTTCCGTCGAAGTACAAGCCTGTCATTACGCTTCTGTAATTTATAGTAAACCCTAGTTTTTATAGGCAGAATGCATAAGGTAGGTCATTATGCATCTGTTTTCGAATTCATAATTCGAACATTATGAGACGAGTGTAGATAATAGTAGTTTATGCAACTGTCATATAATGGGGGTCATTAGAATGCGAGTGTCTGTTTATCACACGAGGCGTAGCCGAGTGTGATAATAGATTGACACGAGCATTCTAATGCCTAATTATATGCAGTTGCATACACTATTTTATCTACACTCTAAAAAATTTACTCAGTTGAACACTTTTCCAAACGTCCGCACCGGCGATTGCAAGGCCCACGGCAAGGCCCGATACATGGTCAAATTCAATACGAGAACGTAATATGGCTTGATATGAATTTTTGAGGATTCTTCACTAAAAGTTGTTTAGATGTCGAGTCTCAACAGCAAATAACTAAACAACTGAACAACAACTGAACAACACTGAACAACACTGAACAACATCGGAATAACATCTGAACCACAACTAATCAACATCTGAACAACAACTGAACAACATCTGAACAACATTTTAACAACAACAGAACAAAAACCTATTAAAACAACTGAACAACATCCTAAAAATTACCGTACAACAACAACTGTCAGGTGCGGCGGAAGATAGCGATTTGAGTATTGGGAAAAAAAAACTTCGTTTCATTTCTCAACTTTATCGTATTAAGAGTTTTCTCATTAAGTCATTACGCTTCTGTAATTTATAGTAAACCCTAGTTTTTATAGGCGGAATGCATAAAGTAGGTCATTATGCATCTGTTTTCGAATTCATAATTCGAACATTATGAGACAAGTGTAGATAAACTGTTTTAAACTTTCGCGGTCGCACATAATAAATCAAAATATTGAAACCTTGGATTCTTACCGCGTTACTTATTTTTGTTGAATTGTCCGATATTTCGACCCAGTTGCATGGGCCATGGTCACGGAACAACAACAGTCGAAATATCGGAAGAATCAACAAAAAATACTATCGCGTTAAGAACCCCGTTTCAGTATTTTGAGGTTAGTCTTAATCTAGTTTCCTACTCAAGTAATTTCCTTCAAGAGGTGAGCCTATTCATAAAATCGAACTACTTTTTCTAAGGCAACTCTTCGCCCTTAGAATAAGTGCAAGCCACTCGAATAATTTATTATGAACAATAAAAACACATGTATTCGTATAACAATCACTTAAAATGTTGGGCTACCAAGATATAATTTTCGGCATCGGGCTAGGCTGAAAAATTGTTACTAACACATTTTACTAAATTGAATTTGGCCGTGATTACTAAGTGAACGCTACATTTTGTCGTACATCCCGCAATGGATTCTGTGTCATTCTTTTGAGTTAACATATTGTTTCCTTTTTCAGATGCCGTAAAGCGCTTGAACCAAAGGGAATAGACATAGTTCACATTATAACAACTGACGATAAGACCATTTTCGACAATATTCTGCACTCGTTTGTGGGAATAGCGGCAGTTCAAATTGGTCTTACCGATGTTTTGCGCGAGATGGGCATCGTTCCGGATAAGATTATTGGTGAGAATAGAAGATACTTACATCAATTCAATGACATAAATACTAAACTTAATGTTTTTAATCGGGCGCCGGTCCTCGAGGACCAGTATAAAGCCGCCCTTTATAGTAGCAAAGCAACCCTTGGAGAAACCGACCTGTGTCCGATATTATCAAACTACAGCCTACAATTTTACAGGTGAAATTCGATGTTCATTGCGTAGTCGGTTAGCCATTATACCACTTATACAGACCAGCTACGCAATGTACTAAGAATTGCACCTGTAGACTTGTGGCCTGTAGTTTCATAACATGGGCACTGTAAGCTGGGCCATTTTTTTATGCAACCGTCCCCTGTCTCTCTCAATGGTGCCTGCACTTCATCTATAGCAGTGCAGTGTACCTCCCTCCAAGTATTTCAACATAAAACAAAGAGCTTACTTCGTTCGCAATACGTATTGTAGTTTCTTGTGTTTCTTGTTGCGTAGTGTAGGATCCTACTTTATTATTTAAACTTGAAAGAACGGGCTTGTTTCGCTTGCAATACACATATTGTTATTGACGTCTCGAGCTCACTTTGCTCGTAATACGAGAAGTGATATTCTTTTAACGTGAAATGACGAGCTCGCTTTGCTCGCGATACGAATTTCGCTTGCAATAGGTAACGTGTTTAAAGTAAAAAGACAAACTTGTTTCACTCACAATACTTATTGTGTTATTATTTTAATGTAAAATGACAAGCTGGCTTCGCTCGCAATAAGTTTTATGTTGGTGTGCCTCATATAGGGTCGGCCGGAGCAACATTTTATTTATATTTATATTATGAAATACAATGTATAGCCTACAGGATAAACATGTTTCTTTCTCCAATTTATCACTTTTTTATTGATAGGTCACAGCGTGGGCGAGTTGGGGTGCGCGTACGCAGACGGCTGCTTCACGGCCGAGGAGATGATCCTGTCAGCCTACAGCCGCGGGCTGGTGTCTCTCCAGACCAAGCTGATCCGAGGGTCTATGGCTGCCGTCGGCATTGGCTACCAGCAAGTAAGTTTTATAGCACGTTCACACAATGTCAATATGGGCAGGGAAATGGTAAGGGAAGTGGGCAGCGCGAGTATGTAAACAGGTTACTCGCGCTGCTACTCGTCATGCCGCTGCCACTTCCCGTGCTCCCTCGAATGTCGGCTTTTCGTGCGCGAGTCAAAGGAACATAACCACTAGCGCTAGTGGAAATTAGAAGCTCAAATGTTTGTCAGACGAGGCGTGAATGTCCGTTTTTGCGGCCGTTTACGCTCTGCCTACGCAAGGGATTATAGGCGTGACATGTGTGTGTGTGTGTGTGTGTAGGTGTGTTTCATGTTTTTTTTATCCTTTTAGGCGGTGAAGTTGTGTCCCCCGGAGATAGACGTGGCTTGCCACAACGGGCCGGAATCCTGCACCATCTCCGGCCCAGCTGATAAGATGAAGGAGTTCGTCGGCAAACTCACTGAGATGGGCATCTTTGCGAAGGAAGTGCCGTGCTCAAACATCGCTTACCACTCGCGATACATCGCTGATGCCGGTAAGAGTTTTTATCATCACTATTATCAATGATATGTAAAATACATACACACGCATACACATATCACATGAAGCGTAAACGGCCGAAAAAAACGGACATTTACGCCACGTCTGACAAATATTTGAGGGTCATTTGGAAAATTGTATTCCGCCATAGTGACACGTTGCTTAAAATTGCAATATCTACACACCCTCGAGTCCCTTAGTCGCCTCTTACAACTCCCACGGAAAAGAAATGGGGTGAAAAGAAAAAGAAATTTTCTGTTTCACGCAAACTCCTCCGGTACCGTGCCACCCGCATCCACTGTCAACCGGCAATGGCCACTATACAAGGTGTAATTTTCATGGTCTGATCATGCCTGCAAAGTTTTCGGTACACCGTCCCTTACACCCCGTATAGACGAAATATATTGTCCGTCGTCCACCTGGCTGGTGGTTTGCCTACTGGACGTTTATATGATCTCGTTCGCCACTCCATTACTTCAATAGTCCACCGTCTGTCTTTCCGGTTACCAACTCAATTTTTAGGCGATCCCCATTTTGCTGCATTTTCCGACGCGTGATTGAGTCCCCTAACCCATTCAATTTTGTCAATCCAACTGATGTAAACATTGTAAAGTTCAAGTTTTATCTAAATATTGCCGAGTGATTTTTCGTGTGGGATACGAGTCGACGAACGACCCGGTGAACCCTGGTGTCAGAGATTTTCAACCGCCCACTACTTACCCTCTGATGTAATCATAGAAGATCAGCTCTCTCTCTCTCTCTCTCTCTCTCTCTCTCTTTTCGGGTGGGACACCGAGTCGTCCAACGACCCGAGGAACCCTGGTGTCAGAGTTTTTCAACCGCCTACTACCACTAGTAGGCCTCTGGCATGGTTGTGTTACGACCGCCGCCTAAGTAATCATAGCCAGCAACCGGGACCGACGGCTTAGCATGCCCTCCGAAGCACGGAACTATTTCTTTTCGGACAATCAATTGGTTCACCCTGCAATGTCCTAACCGGACCGGGAACAAATTCACAAAGTGATAAATATCAACTTTGTGAGTGTCCCACCGAGAATCTAACCCGGAACCTTTTCGTAGCAGGCAGTCGCACTACCACTGCGTCACATCGGCCGTCAGATCAGCTGATTAGTAGAAATAGGTACATTTGCAAAGAAAAGTGAATAGAAGAGATCTAGAACCCATCGTAATACTACCCTCAATTTTTTTCGATCTAATAAGGATACGTCCACAAATTACATAACGCAATTTAGAGGGGGGTCCGACCAGGCGTTATCTTGCATACTAAAAGAGCGTTACGTCCGTGTAAAAAAAAACGTTAAGTAATTCGTGGACTTTTTGGAGAATTGCCTCTCATGCTAGTCAATCATTTGCGACAGGTCCGAAACTCTTGGAATATCTGAGCGCAGTGATCAAAAACCCTAAGAAGCGCAGCGAGCGCTGGCTGTCATCATCAGTGCCGCAGGAGAGGTGGGACGAAGAGAACGCGCAGTACTGCTCGGCTTGGTACCATACCAACAACCTGCTTGTAAGTGTATCTAATGATTTTCTTCTATTTGCTCGGAAATAGCGTCACTATAAAAACTACGTAGATGGACTCATTTGAGTCAGCAGATTTGCAGGCACGCTGTAGATTTAAATGGATTTTTAGGTCCTAGTTATTAATTATTGTTTGCTTCGCAAATTAGACAAAAGTGACTATTTTTGGTCTTGTTCTCTTAGGAACAAATTAAAAAACTCGAATTTGTCTCGTCCTTCTAATATAACTTTACTACAAATTGGTTGATTTTTGACCTGTGCCCTAATGTACTACTTTGGAAATTCTCATATTATTATCTAATATAACCCTTTTCCGCGCTGGCACCACGCGTGTTGTTACAAATTCAACCGCGTGCAACACGTGCACAATTTAATCATTTAGGAACGGAAAATTTCAGAAAAGGTGTGTAAGATTAGTATTAAGATTGCATTCTAGCAAACATACAGCTTATATTGCAATGACTCTTACAAGAAGAGTTTAGGTTACATAATTTTCTATTAGCTATGTTGATCTAAATGTCACTTTCTGATCTTCATGCAGAGCCCAGTATTATTCGAAGAAACGTCTAGGCTGGTGCCGGCTGGCGCAGTGCTGGTGGAAATCGCGCCTCACGGCCTTCTCCAGGCGATTGTGAAGAGGTCGCTGCATCCTGACTGCAGACACATACCGCTGACCAGACGTGGACATGCTGACAACGCGCTTCATATGCTGGAAGCTGTTGGCAAGTGAGTGTACAGTCCACTCCAGGTCGTAGTGAAGAGGTCGCTGCATCCTGACTGCAGACACATACTAAACCTATTCGGCAGAAAGTGATAGCGCTAATTGTTTATTTCCCGAATTGATGCCAATATGCTTTTTTTTACTCAAGCCGCTGAATTGTATAAACTTTTTGCATGGAATGTCGCAAGTAACCGCCCCCCCTCTCCCCCTCTCAAACAGCTCCATCAACTCATTGCCCTTTTACCAACTGCCTCTACTAGCGACTGAGGTGATGAAAATGCAACTGTACTCATTGGTACCGATATTGTTTTCAGATTGTTCGTACAAGGTTACAATCCAAAAGTGAAATGTCTTTACCCGAACGTGGAATTTCCAGTTGCAACGGAAACGCCCGCGCTCTCACATTTGGTAGATTGGAACGACAGTGATAAATGGTAAGGGAAATCAAATTAAATTATAAAAATACGCGATACAGCAATTAAGATTAAATAAGTAAGTAACTATTTATGTAGGTAGGTATATGTTTTATTTTATGTATTTCAAAGTTTGGAATTATTAATTTTATTGTTGGAATAAATGGAGATGCGTATATGCGTATAAGTACATCACTTTATGGTTACACTCGTTACCAATTTTATTGCGCAAATAGTATTTTTGATGAACAATAAATTAAAAGAGATTACAAAACGTAGATTTTATTAGATCCATTATTTTTGTACAATAAAGTGCTTTTTCTTACTTGCTACTTTTCAGGCCAATGCCGTTCGTCAAGCCGGTGCGCCGGGAACACTCGTGCATTTGCAATTTTTTGGTTTCCATACATGATGATGAACATAGCTACCTCCAAGGTCATGTTGTCGGTGGTAAGATTTCAATCTTTTTTCGAAAACCAAATGAATAATACCCTTAGGTCCCATGATACATACATACATACATAAATCACGCCTATATCCCTTGCGGGGTAGGCAGAGTGTAAACGGCCGTTCAACGGATATGAACACCACGTCTGACAAAAGTTTGAGGGTCAATCAGATAACTGTGCATCACTGTAGTGACAGGTTGTCAGCCCGTCGCCTAAAATTGCAATACACACCCTCGAGTCCCTTAGTCGCCTCTTACGACACCCATGGGTAAGAAATGGGGTGATGCTATTCTAAGCCGGCATCACACGATAATGCACTCAAAACTGTATGTCGTATTGCTGAGAGGTTTTTTTTTATCAAAACGTTGCCTAGTGGTAGAAGTGGTGCACTCTATTATCTGATATTCATTAACAATTATATTTGGCTACTAGGCTGACTGCTCTTTTAAACGTTTTGAAACGACGTTTTGTATGAAAAAATTGAAATATGACGTCATATTTCTCTACTCTGGATGGCGTCAAAACACTATACTTTTCAAATGAGCATGAGAATGATGTAGCATTTTTAGACATTAGTTTTGAGCATACAACTTTTGTATTTATTATTGACCCAGTGGAGTACTGAATTCTAAATCAATATGACATATTCAAGATTTCAGTGTTAATAATCTGAATCAATTTACATTTTCAAACCACTTACGTCGATTTATTATTTTAGGCAAAACGCTGTACCCGTTCTCAGCGGTGCTGGTGTCCGTGTGGGACACGTGGGCGATGCTGTCTGGCGCGAAACGGAAGCAGATGTCGGTGCAGTTCCGAGACGTGCACTTGTTCGCTCAGCCCGTGTTGCTGGACAAGCGACACCTGAAGCTCAGGGTCACCATCCATCAGGGCACGGGGGAGTTCGAGGTAAATCACTGCATAGTATGAAACAAAGTCGCTTTCCGCCATGGACGTACTATTCAAATAATAATACGTCCATGCTTTCCGCTGTCTGTCTCTATGTGTGCTTAGATCTCTTTATAACTACGCAATGGATATTGATGCGGTTTTTAATAATATATAATAGAGTGTAGTGTAGCTACTGTTTCATTTTATGTTTTGTAACTGTTTGCTTGCACTGTTTTTTTGGAATAAATGTTTTCT
The DNA here is from genome assembly GCA_027580185.1 of Tuta absoluta. Classification (NCBI taxonomy): domain Eukaryota; kingdom Metazoa; phylum Arthropoda; class Insecta; order Lepidoptera; family Gelechiidae; genus Tuta; species Tuta absoluta. The sequence continues at coordinate 8,606,070 of JAQAHW010000004.1, forward strand.
ATGTATCTAAATTTTACTAGTGACTGGTACTCAAAACAGAGCAGGGGCTGGTGATAAAGAACAACTTTCCCCAAGAAACATAGGTCGAAATAAGACAAAAATATTTTGAGCTTCCATAGTTACTCAAATCAGCTGATCGGCAATTTTGTATGGGAGGTCCAATTATTTTATTCATATTTCACCCTATGTTCTTTGGGGAAATTTGTTTCTTATCATCAGTCCGATCTGTGTTTTCGCTATCGGTCACAAGAAAAGTTCCACCCATTATATCTATTTAGTGTCTTCTTGAATTACCTTGTCTTTTAGAGAAGTTTCTCAGTTTTATGATCGGGTTCACTTTTAGAAATAATATTTTTACACCTCATAAGATCTTGAGTTACCTTTTTTATGCATTCAGGTGGTTGACGGACCATCCAAGGTAGCAACGGGATTTGTTAGCGAAATGGCTGCCGACGATGCGGCAACAGAGGTACTCAAACAACCCTTGGATAATATCTCAGAGATGACCCTTAATTCCAATATCATCTACAATCTTCTACAAGAAAGAAATTATTCATATTCGTAAGTAATTGTATGAATTATCTAAACCAAACATTTCAATTACTAAGTGGATAACACTTATCTAATTACAAAAAATACTGAATTGCAAGCATCGTAAACATTACCGCTACGCCGTAGCTATTCGTAGCAATGTTTAGGATAGCTAAGATGTAGCGGTACACCTTTGTAGCAATGGTTCGGGATATTCTTACTTAGCAAAATTGCAAAATAGTAGTTTATGCAACTGTCATATAATGGGGGTCATTAGAATGCGAGTGTATAGATTGACACGAGCATTCTAATGCCTAATTATATGCAGTTGCATACACTATTTTATCTACACTCTAAAAAATTTACTCAGTTGAACACTTTTCCAAACGTCCGCACCGGCGATTGCAAGGCCCGATACATGGTCAAATTCAATACGAGAACGTAATATGGCTTGATATGAATTTTTGAAGATTCTTTACTAACAGTTGTTTAGATGTCGAGTCTCAACAGCAAATAACTAAAAAACTGAACAACAACTGAACAACACTGAACAACAACTGAACAACACTGAACAACATCGAAATAACATCTGAACAACAACTAATCAACATCTGAACAACAACTGAACAACATCTGAACAACATATCAACAACAACAGAACAAAAACCTATTAAAACAACTGAACAACATCCGAAAAATTACCGTACAACAACAACTGTCAGGTGCGGCGGAAGATAGCGATTTGAGTATTGGAAAAAAAAACTTCGTTTCATTTCTCAACTTTATCGTATTAAGAGTTTTCTCATTAAGTCATTACGCTTCTGTAATTTATAGTAAACCCTAGTTTTTATAGGCAGAATGCATAAAGTAGGTCATTATGCATCTGTTTTCGAATTCATAATTCGAACATTATGAGACGAGTGTAGATAAAATACTGAATTGTAAGTATCGCAAAAAATAACGGCTACGCCGTAGCTATTCGTAGCAGTGTTTCGGATAGGTACAACATAGCGGGACACCTTCGTTTCTTTTGTTGTCTAGATGTAGGTAGGGGCATTTTAATGTTTTGCCTAATTACAACTTCTTATTTGTTCTGTTTCGGTGTTGGTTTTCTTAAAAACATTTCATTTGTCAACAGGGGAGAATTCCGCAGCATTTACAAGAGTAACGATTCATTTACCGACGCGCAGTTGATATGGAAGGATAACTGGTGTAGTTTGATAGATGGCATGGTGCAGTTAAGTGCCTTGAATCGAGGGCACAGCAACCTGTCCCAGCCGAACCATATCCATAGGCTTTCTATCAGCCTTAAGGATCACGATGTGGAGAAAATGACACTGTCCGAAGGGAAAACATTAGTGTCAAGTAATGTTTCGACTGTCTACGACTGGGCTAGGTATTTTTTTTTACAAAGTCATAGTTATATTCAGTCATACAAAGCCTTATTAGATAAATCCTTACCTATAATGTAACTCTTTCTTTATTTACTCTATCTTAAGGTTGACGCACATATACTGTACCGTCTGTAACTTTTAAGGATAGCCTCGGAGTTTTATACAAACCCAATGAAATCAAAAATAAATTTATCCATGGTTTGCATGAAAATACGAGGCAAGCATACGTTAAGGCTTTATTTACCCCGGTACACATATGTACCAGTGATTTTGAAGCTTACTAAGATGATGTATTATATCATATTGATAATTCATACTTGTTGTTTTTTCAGATGTGGTGGAATTCTTATGGAAAAACTTCGGTTCGATGATATTCCGCCAAGCAGAACAACCAATCTGAAGTTGTCAAAACTACAGTATGTTCCTCGGCATATCCTGACAGCAAACGATGCTGTCACGGTAAGTCTTCCAACTGCCTCCGTGGTCTATTGGTCTGAGCGTACGTCTCACGACCCCAGAGACATAATTTATGTACAGACATCAATTATTATCAGTTTGTAAGATTAGTGCTGATTTGGTAAGGACATTGTAAGCTGAAAAACCTGATCATCCGTAAGATGATTCAGTGCTTCAGAGGGCACAATTTATTTTTTAAATATGGGTTTGCTCTTGACTCTAGTCTAGGTCATAGGACAGAGACAGAGTCTAAGATGGAGCGAGCTCACCCAGAAGAAGCCTGTTCACTCTTACTTTGAAAAGATTAGGGTTGTATGCGTTTGGAAACACAGACGCAGGTAGTGAGTTCCACTCTTTAGCAGTGCGCATTATAAATGATGACTGGAAGCGCTTAGTCCGAATTGGTGGAATGGCAACCAGGTACGGATGGTATCCGGCGGTGCGTCTGAATGTCCGATGGTAGAAGGGAGCTGCTGGAACAAGGTCGTGAAGCTCTTGAGCACACTCTCCGAAGTACAATCTGTAAAAAACCGACATCCAGGCAACTTGCGGCGATGTGCCAGGCTATGTAGCTTGGTGTCCACGTTTATGTCGTCTATGAGCCTCTTGGCCCTGCGTTCCACCGAGTCAAGAGCGGCAAGTTGGTATTTGGCTGAGCCATCCCAAAGGAATACTCCATGCAGGACATAATAAGATACTGGCCTAAATTCGGGAGTTCAATTCTCTTTACTTACCTTCTTCTTCTTTTCGTGTGGGACACCGAGTCGCCGAAGGACCTCATGAATTATTTCCTGAATCGAGGGCACTATCGGCTAACGCGTACGTACACTTTGTACGGTCAAGCCAAATATTTGTGCCATATTTCGTTCTAACATAGAAAAATTGGCACAATTTCATTGTACTAGTAGAACTTTTGTTCACCTTCAAGTATTGCAAGATTTTATACGTACTTTTAAGGATGGGGTGATAGATGTAACGTGTATCTTCACAGGAAGCGGCAGGGGGAGAGTACTTTGTACCTTGGCAAGGCAAGGAGGCGACTGTGAAAGAGGCAGTGCTACAGAGTGCAACTGTCGGGGACGTGGACACATTGCAGTGGGTGCCAGCTCCGCACCAACCAGAGAATGCTGGGGGTGTCTCTGTTACGGTACAAGAGTTTACATACACATACATTCCTTTGCGAGGAAGACAGAGCGAAAACAGCCGCTAAAAACGGACACTTACGCCACGTCTGATAAATATTTTAGGGTCATTCAGATAATTGTGTATCGCCATTGAGACAGGTTGTCAGCCCATCGTCTAAAATTGCAATACACACCCTCGAGTCCCTTAGTCACCTCATACGACTCCCACGGGAGAGAAATGGGTTGATGTTATTCTAAGCCGGCATCACACGGCAAAGAGTTTACTTTGATTATTATTTCTACTGTTGTTTTTTGCATGTACACTCAGTGCTATAATTTGTCGAGAGAACGGAAATGTTGTTAAAATAAGATTGAAAATATAGAAACCGATAAATTCACACGAGCAAGATTCGAATCCGATAAATATATGTAATGAGAAATTAATGTAAGTATTTGTATCCGTAATAAGCGGTGCTAGCGCTCTATCTGACCAACTAATATTGTGTGCTCATGCCTGTGACTGGTGACTTTTTAAAATAGTTCTCGATATAAAAAAAAAAACTTTATGTTTGGTACCATTCACAATTATTGAATTCCTTAAATTGCATGTATATTAAATTAAAATTTAGTAACCTCCTCTAACAAAGTTCTATAAAAAAGTAACTTCTCACTGTTTTTATAAAAAAAATTATGGTTGATTTCAGGTGCAGTATGCAGGGATAAATGTCTTGGATGCTAATGTAGCGACAGGAGTTGTAGCAGCAAAACAAAGAAACGTTGGTTATGGAATGGACTTCAGTGGGATAAGTTCCGAGTTAGTATTGAAACAGTTATAAATAGATCGATTTTTAAGGTAGGTTGCAAGGACCTCGAGTTTATAGGGCATTCATCTTATATGCAGATTTTAAAGAAAATTCATTGAATTTTATTATCTTATTTTTGATATTAACAGTGCAATTTTAAATAGGATAGTAAGTATTATAAAAGCCAAGTTTTCACTCAAGTGTGATTTGATTTGAATATATACTTCTTTGGTGATCCCACTTGTGTAAACTTTTATATTTATAATTCATATAAAAAATAATTTTATTATTTCCGTTCTATATATTAATAAAATGAATTGTTATTTCGCCAAAACGCTGTCAACTCATTTCAGAGGCATCCGCATGATGGGGATAGTCCGCAACGGTTCAGCAAGCACGACCGTCACAGCGGTCCCGGGGCTGACTTGGCCGGTACCAGCGCAATGGAGCTTGGAAGATGCAGCCACGGTGCCGCTTGCCTACGCACAAGCTTACTACTGTCTTGTAAGATACAATTTCATTCTCACTTAACTATATTGTCGATCTATTTTACCATTTTAAGCCCGGTTTACACGTTACGAGTTGACTCGGACCGAGTGCACTCTGATTACGACTCGGACGCTACTCGTTTCGTGTAAACATGATCATAATCATAATCATAATCTTTATTGCGAATCATATGGTACATAGAGGTGGTAGGTAATATACAATTTTCAGCACATGAAACCCTTTTTACAGCGGGGCTGTAGGGTATTGCAATAGGTGAGAGGGCTAATAAAATATTAACAAACTTAGTAATAATTAAAATTCGAATATTAGAGCTTATTTAAACTAATACTTAATCTACTTAACCTACTTATGTCTAAGGATATGTTTATTAAGTAGCTGTAATAATTCTGTTATATTTTCTAAGGTTGTAGTGTAGGCGTTATTTTTCACTTAGGAAATCATTTAGGCTGTAGTAGCATTTATTTATGAGGTAAGATTTCAGTTTCTGTATAAATATGTGATCTTTTGCTTCTGACTTAATGACTTCTGGTAATTTATTATATATTTTGATTCCGGTAAAGTAGGTGCTCTTGTGATATATTGTCATTGTTGTAGTGGGGAGTTTGAGGTTACTCTTGAATCTTAAATTATGGGTGATGAATCGACTTTCTTGGGTAAATTTGTTTATATTTTTGCGAACGAATGTTGCCAAGTCTAATATAAAAAGAGAATGTAAGGTCAATATATGATTATTTCTAAAATATGGTCTACAGCTCTGCCGATTTTTTAAGCGAAAAATTATTCTGAGGCATTTTTTCTGCATCATGAAAAGTTCGTGTACATTGGTACTGTTGCCCCATAAAATTATTCCGTAGCGAAGCCACGATTCCGCATAAGCATAATAAGCCGACAAAGCTGCTTCTACATCTGTGTTAGCTCTAATGGTATTTAGTGCATATGTAAATCTGGTTAATTTAGTTTTGGTTTTCGATATATGCCCTTTCCAGTTTAAGTTACTGTCGAGATTAATGCCTAATAGATTATGCGTTTTTACTTCCTGAACTGGGTTTTGATCAATATTTATATTATTAAGCGACAAGGGTTGTTTTTGTGGGGGATGAAATTGAATTGCTTTAGTTTTTGTGGTATTAATCTGCAAATTGTTATTAGTAAGCCATTCTTGAACTGTCTTTAAAGTGGAATTTATCTTATCGACACAGTTATTTTTTTCGTTTGATTGAAAATTAAATAATAATGATATATCGTCAGCGAACATGGTACATGTGATATTTAATTTCTTAGGTAATTAGTTTATATATACCAGGAACAGTATACAGCCGAGTACACTGCCCTGTGGAATCGAACCTTTGAGTTCGCGTCTAGTTGATCGAATTTTTTCTATAGCATTTGTAGTTTCATTGTAATGCTCAATTTGAACATATTGAGTTCGATGTTCCAGGTACGATTTAAACCAATCGTGCGCTTTACCACGTATGCCTGATCTATATAATTTTGAAAGTAACATGGAGTAACTAACTTTATCATACGCTTTGCTAAGATCTAGGAGTATACCTACAATACTTTGCTTCTTATTGATGTAATCTAGCGCCTGTTGAATATAAGTATATACAGCTAATATAGTGGACCGTTTTTTCCTAAAACCATATTGGCAATCATCAAAGAATTTAGTTTTTTCTAAGAATCCAATTAAGCGCGAGCACATAGCTTTCTCAAATACCTTTGAGATAGCTGGTAGAAGTGCGATGGGTCTATAATTATCAGCTAGTTGGTCATCACCTTTTTTGTATATAGGTCTTACTATGGCTATTTTCAGTAGGTTAGGAAATTTGCCTGTTTCAAAAGATTGGTTTATTAGTGATGTTATGGGTGGAGTGAATTCTGTTGCGCAATTTTTCAAAAGAGACGGAGGTATTTCATCTATGCCGGTGCTGTTCTTATTTTTAAGGTTTTTAATAATTTTATAGACTTCATCTTCATCAACGGATTTTAAGTAGATTGAGTTTAACTGTTGCTCTATATTTATATCTGTTTGTACGGAATTCGGAGAAGGATTGTTAATATTTATAAAAAACTCATTTAATGAATTGGCTATAATTGTGGAGAATTTGTAGTGAGTTTATTTTTTAACTTTAGTTGCATATTTTTTAGTTTTGTAGGTTTCGTTTTGCCAGATATATTATTTACAATTGACCACATTGTTTTGGTTTTATTTGTGGAGTTTTTCATCTCACATATGTGATTGTAACGCTTTGACAATTTAATGGACTTTTTTAGAAATTTGCTATACAATTCACAATGACTTTTCAAGATAGGATTTCGTTTTGATTCCTTCAAGTGTTGTAGTAACAGACGTTTATGATAACAGGAAATTTTTAATCCTTTACTTAACCAGGATTTTTGTTTTTTATTCTTTACTTTTAATCTCATTACAGGTATAGTTTTATTCAGAATGTCTTTTATGAACTCGTTGTAGTTTAAGTTAATGTCTTGTCCGTCTTTAATTATGTTTATCCAGTCAGTTTTTCGTAAATAACTTTTAAATAGTTCCATATTTTTATCGTTAAATACTCTTTTGTAAATAATCCAAGGTTTATTTACCGCAGCCGATTGTGTGTTTACATTGATAGTGTACACTACACCTATATGATCTGAAAAGCCATATTCTTCAACTTTAGCATTAAATGGCTTTCTGTTAGTGTGAATATGGTCTATGCATTTAGATGACTTTTTAACGTGATCAACTCTTGTATAATTTTGTACTATTTGTTTTAGATTATGTGACATCGTTAAATCGATTAATTTTAAACGATCTGGTGAATTTTTTAAATAGTCTATATTGAAATCTCCACCAAGTATTATGTGTTTTTTGGTTCTTTTGATTTTATTTTATTTAAAACTTTACTCAAACTTTTAAAAAATATGTCTATGTTACGATCCAGTCTGTGAATACATAATAATAGGACGTCATATTTAACTATTTCTACACAACAACATTCGAAGATGAATTCTACTGATAATTCTGATATATCTTTACGGTCTACATATTTAATATCGTCACGAAGTAAATTCGCTACTCCTCCGTAAATATGCTTTTTTCTGTAAAACGCACTGGCGAAATTGTAATAAGGTATCGTGACAAACTCAGCTTTTAAAAATGGTATCCATGTCTCAGATAGGCATATTGCTTCAAAACTATGTGTAAATAAGAGGCTTTCTAAAAGTGATATTTTGCTATCGTTTAAGCTCTGTATATTCTGAAATAAAATATTAAACGGTTGTACGAAAGGAACTATTTTGGGGTGATTTACTTTGCTTTTCAGTGCCCATTTCTCGTTGTACGTTTGATGGTGTAGTTTTTATATATTTATTTTCTGTTTTTCTCATGTTTACTTCTTCTTGGATAGGTTTCTCCTCTTTTCCGTTAACTATAAGCTTATTGTTTCTGATGATAGCATGCTTGCCATTGCGTCGGGCCTCGAACATAGATTCTCTAATTTTTTTGCGTTGTGTAAGGCTATCTTCGTCTAAATACTCTGAAATTGCTAAACCTGTGTTTTTGACCAAATGTTTGTACTGGAGTAAGTGCCTTGCCAGTCTTTTACTCAGCAACTCAATAACTAGAGGTCTTTTATCATTCCTTCTGCCTATTCTTGTCAAGTCCTCAATATAACCAGCGGTATTGACATTTAAAATATTTCTAAAAATATTTATAACCCTATCATGCACTTCTATTTCTGTTTCATATAAACTTCACTAAGGCCATGAAGGACGAATTTTTGCAAGTCGTACTTTTGCTCGCTTCTAATTTCGTAGGATTTGGTTGATGGTTTTCTTTTATATCTGCGAATTGCCTTCTAAGTTCTTCCAATTCGTTCTTCAGTTTAGAATTTTCGGTGTTTAAAGTATTTATGTTCTTATCTATTTCTGAAATAGAATACTTGAGACGGTTTTGATCAGATGATAAAGTGTTAATTTTTGCATTCAGTTCGGTCTTTAGTTCAGATAGAGCATTTTTAAATTCGGTGAATATAGTAGCTTTTATTTCTTGAATTAAAGATTGCTTATTCGCATTTAGTTTCATGTCCAGAAGTCTTTCAAATTGACTCACAGTGAGTGGTTCTTCTGCGGGAGACAGAGACAGGTGTGAATTTAAATTTTCATGAATGACAGTATCCCCTAAAATACTCAGATCGTCGAGACTTGATGAGGATGAGTTGCTCACTGGATACTTCCTTGTTTTTCGAAAAGTGATATTGATGTTTTCTAACAAATCAGTGTCTTTTCTATCGTGACTCTGCTGAATATTAGGGTCACACTGCAGGCCCATTTCACGTATGCAGGTTGAGCATTTCCATGCAAATTTGTTTTCCGGGGTCATCAAAATATATCTACGAACTGAGCAATTGGCACAGTATAAATCATACTCATCTTGGCACTTACTGCATTTTAAAAACTCTCTTGTTTTGATTATTTTTAAACATCCTGTACATATTTTCCGATTCATTATTTGTTCGGCCTTGCTCATTTTGAGTACATGTGGCTCTATCTAGACTTCTAATTTTGGACTATTGCGTTCAATAGAGAACCAGTTATTGTGGGTGCTAGTTTGCTTTAAAAAGGTTAGATGGCGCTGTTTTTGTTTAATCCCGCGCTGACTCTATGTTTATAATTTCTCAAATTTATAGGTTATGAAAAAATAACTATTTTTCAAAATACTACCGTAAAGGTTTCGATTAACATCCAAAAGCACTGTTTTGTATCATGTATGAACCACAATTCAGTCCTTTGTAGCACAAAAATATTTTTTAACTTCCTTTTTACTGATCAAGCACTATTAATATTTTTTTCGAATAAGTTTTACAAAATCGACGTTTACTTGCGCTTAGTGGCGCCCTCTCCTCTTTACTTGCGCTTAGTGGCGCCCTCTCCTCACATGTATCCGAGTGTACTCTGATGTTACTCGGATGCCGGCACCCAATCCGAGTCGAATCGGATCGTGTTCTATTTTTCCTTGCAGCTCGGATCTGCAACTCGGATGTAAACAAAAATGTCGCAAAAAAGAAGGCGGCCGGATCGTGATACGTTCCGATTTCTTTAGTTTTATGAAGGAAAAGAAGTGTTATGGAACTTAAGACATAAAAATTACAAAAACAGAGATGCCCGAAATGCCGCTATTCAGCGCATATTACAAAACTTTGAAATTAATTTAACAGTCCATGATGTGAACACGATTATAAATAACATTCGCAGCACATATTCACAAGAAAAAGCAAAAATTAAGAAGAATTAACTCTTTTATATAATTTATGTTTAAAACCTCATGTATGTCGATATGGACATGTTACATTTATCATTAAACAAATTAAAAAAAATATTTAAAAATTATTATTATTGTTGTTTATTTAATAGCATATCTGCAATAACTGGAACACCTTGCAATAGCAGATCAGTTTGTTCCATGATGAATGTGTTCCGTGAGATCTCAAAAAATGGAATGAACTTTGATAGGAGTATACTGTGAAGCGTGTAAACCAGTATAGGAGTACACTCGTATGGCGCTGACTCGTACGAGTGCACTCGGACATGACTCGGTCCGAGCCAACTCGTAACGTGTAAACCGGGCATATTACACACGAGTACGTACACCACCTATCTACTGGTTATTATCATTTTATTTATAAATATTCTGCTTTTTAAAATATTATTATGGTTTAACTTACTGCGGTTGGTGATACCCATACCTTCCTTTGTGTAACTTTTGACAGGCCTTTGATTTTAAGAAACTGTGCAGCAGCCACCAGCTCATCCAAGTTTTCTTCTAAACACTGTGTTTTTCCGCAATACATGAACTCTACCAAGCACTTGAGAACGCTAAACCGCATTTTCAATATTATAAGTGGCTCTCCAGTCTGCGTTTGTAGCACATCCTGCAGAAAATGCCGGAATTTATTGTGTAAAACTTACTGCGCAACCTGCATTATTTTTATGTACCTACTTATGTAATTTTACATAAGTAGGTATTTTACATATTTCTAAACGTTATTTTAACATTAAAGGTTTCTTTTATTATTTGGTTGACTGAAAATTGGCTACCGTAGGACGAACATAGGCTTCTTTACCTACCGTACATGCCGATTATTGCCGATGTTTTGAAACTTTATGGTTAAATAGTGTCTATGTGTGGGATTATTAGTAGGTAAACATGCAAATTTTTTAATTTATACAATTTACATATTCGAGGATGTTTCATGAAGCAATAAAAATAAAAAGCGAATACTTTTCAACCGAGAGAACGGCTTCAATTTGTCAACATCGAACTGGGTTCTCCCAGTGAAAGCAAATATTAAACCTCGAGTTGTATCGTCAGATCGATCCGCGGATACTGTAAGTGTTTTTTGCGGTGTTGTTACGACTGATCCACAAAAACAAGACGGCTCGGGGCGTGCGCGAGCTACGCGCGCTTCTAAATAAGGGTAGTTCGATACTCTCACGAAGCTGCGGTCTTCACATCGTTGCGTCATCAGTTGCTCTCGAGACCACGAGCGGTGCCACCCGCTCGAAACTTAGTGGTAAATATCTTGCATGTTTACCTACTAATAATCCCGCGCATAGACCCGGTTAAACCATAATAATGTGTACAAAGCGCGAAAGTATTAAACAAATATTTTACCATTCTTTGTTACGACCGACGCTTCATGTTAAGGCTACGGTGCTGCTGTCTTACACCTAAGCTTTTCTGCTTTGGAAAATAGGCATCTACTATATCATTCTAATTTAATAAACTTTTTGCCCTATCTTACTATTGATTATACATACATACATACATAAATCACGCCTATATCCCTTACGGGGTAGGCAGAGCGTTAACGGCCGTAAAACGGATATTAACACCACGTCTGATAAAAGCTTGAGGGTCAATCAGATAACTGTGTATTGATTATCAGGACTGTTATACCTGATAAGGCTGTTGTGATTTTTGCCTACGCACTAGCTGTTTACTACTGTGTTACTACCTTTTAAGAAATCCATCACTACTACTCAACTATTTAATCCGTTGACTTTTAGTCTGAACTAGTCTGAGTGTTGTGTCACAAATGTCACAATCCCTATGTCCCAGTCCGATTTCTTGTCGATGCCGGTTTGGTAGTGGGGTTGGGTCAAGTTGGGTGGGACCACGTGGGACACACAATGTTTATACTTTTCGGTTCATCACTCTTAAAAAAATATTTCAATTTTTTTTTAGAGCAGACAGCAGACAGGATTAGAACCAAAATTGTATTCTGTATACGTGGAAGTGTTTTAAAATTTCGTATTAATTTATTTCCAGTTTAGCTAAGAAATCACAGGCTGAATAAGTCGTTCATCCAAAAGTGATATTTCGTGGTTCGGAGGTTACGTGTGAGCTGTCAGGCCACGGTAGCTTTCTATCCTATGATGAATTCTATTTCACTTTATCAACAGGGAATCAAAACTCGTCTAATCCCCGGGATGTCAATCCTGGTGCAAGGTGGTACTGGAGCCCTGGGACAGGCTATAATCTCACTGGCGCTGTCGCAAAAGTGTAAAGTCTTCGCCACCGTCAGAGATGATAAGAAGAAAGACTTCCTGCTTAAATTGTTCCCTGAGTTGACCGGTAGGAAAGCTTTACTTACCTATATCGTTTTACTATCTGTTACCCGCGGCGTTGCCCGCATAACCCTCGATTGGTGATAAAATCTATCCTATGTGTTAATCCATGTTACCTTCTATATGTGTGCCAAATTTCATTACAATCGGTTCAGTAGTTTTCGCGTGAAGAAGTAACGAAAAAACATAAAAACTTTCGCATTTATAATATTAGTAGGATTATCATAGTCAACCAGCCACAATAGTTGACTGGATATTGGTCTCCCCCTATTAGAAGGTGTTTGCCGTCCACACTTTGACTTTACATACATATATTACGCCTATATCCCTTGCGGGGTAGGCCGAGCGTAAACGGCCATAAAAAGTACATTTGTGCCATGTCTGACAAACATTTGAAGTTAATTCAGAAAATTGGGTGTCGCTATAGAGACAGGTTGTCAGCCCATCGCTTAAAATTGTAATACACATATAACCTTCGAGTCGCTTGGTCGCCTCTTACGACACCCACAGGAAAGAAATGGGGTGATGCTGTTCTAAGCCGACATAACATAATATTTATTATATTATAACGCTGCTGCCCGTAACCTGGAATCATCACTTAGTCGTTTTTACAATACCTAAGCAAGTAAATGCGTTGATAGAATTTGAACCTGACAACACAATCATGGCATATTGGTTCAATTTCAACAGTCAATTCAACTTTATTAGTTCCAAAATCTTTTAGGCCGAATCAACTCATTATAATCTGTAATTTGTGTTTTTTTTAGATGACGTCATAGGTTATTCCCGTGACCACAGTTTCGCTGATTTAGTCCTGCTCGCTACCAATGGAGCTGGTGTCGACATCGTCATCTGCTGCGCTAGAGGGGAGCTCAAAAATGTAACGTTTCTATTTCAATTTAATGAATCTACAAAAGTACGTACGTGCATGTACGTAAAATTTTACTTGACTGTCCATCGGTATAACCACATTTTTTTGCAGATGATCTTCAATGGTTAGGTAGGTACTGCTAATTCATTCATACCACATTCATACATACATATATTACGCCTATATCCCTTGCTGGGTAGGCAGAGCGCAAACGGCCGCAAAAAACGGATATTTACGCCACGTCTGACAAACGTTTGAGGGTCATTCGGAAAATTGTGTATCGCCATAGTGACAGGTTGTCAGCCCATTTCCTAAAATTGCTATACACACCCTCGAGTCCCTTTGTCGCCTCATATCACTCCCACGGGAAAGAAATGGGGTGATGCTATTCTAAGCTGGCTTCACACGGCACTGTTTTATCTACACTCTACAAAAAAGCTCAGAAAAACTTACATACACTTTTACATACTTTCGCACCGGCGATCCATCGCCGCGTCCAAGATGTCAGTGGCCTATGTTATGAAACTACAGGCTACAAGTCTACAGGTGAAATTCGTAGTATATTGCGTAAACAGTTAATATTCCTGGTATCATAATTGCTAACCGACTACGCAATGAACATTAAATTTCACCTGTAAAATTGTAGCCTGTAGTTTGATAATATCGGACATAGGTGACGCGAAAATGTTCTCATTACTCTAAATTTTTATAGTAAAATATGAGAAAAGTACAAACAAGAAAATAACAAAAACATGTCAAAAGAAACAAAGCCAACCACCCCACATAACTTGGCACAGAGAGGTGTGGCGAAAGATGGCGGCAAATTTGAATATTGGCACAGATTGATTAAGAATAAGCACTAAACACTTCGTTTTATTTCTCCATTTCATCGAAAGGCTTACAACAACCTTAAGACGTTGTGTTACAGCGTTTGAGAAGAAAATGTAATTTCTATAGGTAGAATGCATAAAGCAAGTTTTTATCCAACTGCTTTCGAAATTGTAATCCGAAAATAAATAAAAGACGAGATAAACTTATTTCTGTTTCTTTTTTCTAAACTAAGCAAATGACAGAAATTGTTAGGAAAACGTTCTACTGAAATCTAAAGCATAATGTGATTTGTACTTCCACAGCCTTAAGAAGTTGTGTTACAGCTTTTGAGAATAAAATGTTATTTCTATAGGTAGAATGCATAAAGCAGGGTTTTATCCAACTGTTTTTGAATTTGTAATCCTAATATTATGCGACGAGTGTAGATAAACTCTTTTCTGTTTCTTTTTTCTAAATTAAGAATATGACAGGATTAGAAAAGGTTCTACCGAAATCTAAAGCATAATGTGATTTGTTCTTCCAGACGACATTAAAATGCGGTGCATTCTTCGGCATCGTGGTCGACACGGAACAAGCGCACAGTCCTGACTCGTTCAACTATGGAATGAACTTCTTGACCTTGCAGCGCTCTTACATACTCGTCGACTTCTATAACATCTTTGATAGTCAGGAGAATATAAGGGTAAGAAATTCAGATTTTTGGTAGTAGGTACTTATTTATATTAGGTATAAAAATTATTGCAAATATTTGGGGTGTACCAGCCTGTATAACTGACCAGTTTCCCCGGCTGATACATTTTCTATGGCCTATTGTCCCTGGGAGGAGTTATAATTTAAAACCAGCCCGTTCCGAGTTTTCAGTATCGGTCTAGTAAAGTTTTACTCTAATAGCCTATATACTTACTTAAAGCAACTATTAATCTGATATCATTTGTTTTTTTTTCACAGTAAATTCGAGGTTGTTCTTTTTAAGTATTAATTTAATCAGGGCTACTTTTAAGCGTTACATTTTTACAGGGTAATTCTACTTATCAATGCGAACAACTTTTTCTGTAGGGCCAACTCTAAAATTAAGAAAAAGAAACAACTGTTTGTTCGACTGAAAAGTTAACTGTTCAACAGATGCCGCCCTTCTTATATTCATAAGTTGATATCACCCTGTTTTGTATACTGACTAAATAATACCTTGTAATATTCAGTATAATATTTTCTTCCCATTTCCGTCTATCCAGAAGATTCACACAATGGTGAGTGACGGCATAGCGCGCGGCTTTGTGAAACCGCTATCGCGTATAGTGTACGACGCGCACGAAGCCACGCGCGCCTTCCGCCTGCTGGCGTCCAGCAGACACCGCGGCCGCGTGCTGTTGCGTGTGCCGCGTCACGTCGCCCACGCGCACGCAAGGTTAGTGTACACGGGTACCCACAAATATGCGTGAAGTTTTGAACGATTGAGTATCCTGACTTTGGGCAGCCGCAGTCCAAACGTACATATTTGCGAGCGATAGCTTGTGCACTTTTCATAGAAGTTCAAAAAAGAACCGTACGTAATAAAAATAAAGGTGACATTGCCTAGAGTAACAAACGCCGCTGGCTGCCGCCGGGCGACCGTAACAGCCTTTTATCTTTGTAGCCAATGTCACCTTTTTTAATGAAGATAGAGTTTCTTTTCGTATTTTTAGTCAAAACTGCTCTTGCCCTTACGATCACGAACTACAACATAAAGTTGTAAATAATTAATCTGCTGATCTTAAAGGGTGATTGACACATTTGAATACACACTCTGTTGTATTAATACCTGGCAACGTTTTTAAAAATCAATGTATCTGTCGCACAGATAAAGAAAGGATCCTGAAATGGCAACATTAGTGTTGACATCCCCCTCATATGTGATATATTTTATTAGAGAGACAAACAACAATGTTGCCATTTCGGGAACCTTTCTTTATTTGCGTAAGTTTTACCCAAGAAACCTGTAACTATTGAAATATGCTAATCAAATGTATTTACCTACATACCTACTTACTTAGGCCAAAATTCTTACTTACTTACTTTCTATGAAATGAAATATTTAAGATCACACATTTTTGACTAGGGCTAAGCTTAAAACCAGCAGTGTGCTGTGCCTACACCCATTTTAGCTCATGTTGTATATTTGTACTGAATTTATTGATTGTGGTGCCTTAGATGTGGTGCGAAATAAATATATTTGTATTTTTTTTTCAGGTTTACCTGTTCGCCAGATTTGCATCAGCTAGTGGTGTGTAATGACAAGGACTTCAGTGTCCAGTTTGTGGACAGATTGGTAAAATGTGGTGCCAAGAACATTCTTCTACTGTCTAACACGCAGAGTCAGTGGTTCAACTATAAAACAGTGTAAGTAAAACAATAGGTCATCAACAAATCCAATTCGCCTATATCAGTCCACTGCTGGACGTAGGCCTACCCTAGGGTATGCCTTAAGACATTATCTCCCGTTTTCGCCATCCAGTCGCTACCAGCCGCCCTCGTTAGGTCATAAGTCCATCTGGCCGAAGGGGATCCAACGCTAAGCTTTCTGAGGCGTGGCCTCCATTATAGAACCTGCTTGCTCCGCCGTCCATCAGTTCTACGACAGATGTGACCAGCTTACTGCCACTTTAGCTAGCGACGTCGATCTACTATGATGAAATACTAGTCTTAGTTATTGAAACTCAAAACGGTGTATGTTCTGTGATATCTGGTATGGTATAACTTTGCATGAATAATAACAATTGCATGCTCAATTCAAATCGCGACTTTGTCAACATCGACTGTTGCTGGTCATAGGCCTGCCTTTTTTGGGGGTATCGGTTTTACTAACCATGATCGGCACCCGGGTTGGCAAGCGCATTGACGCTGGATTCACAGCTGCTTTTCTAAGGAGCTGCGTTGGTAAGGGAAGCGAGAACAAGTTTTCGACCTCCGCCACAAAATGTCCGATCATATTGGATATTGACTTTCCATAGAAACTCGAAAGATTATTGTTTCGCAACATAATATCCGCCATATTGGAAAGTGCAGAAGCGTTCTCTGGGAATCCAGCATTATTATACTCGCCAACCCAGGTCCCAACGTGGCAACCCCTTAACAAATACCCCTGAAAAGGGCATGACTTTGCTCAACAACAGTTGGTTGCGTCGGTTGATGTTAACAAATTCGCGATTTGATTGAGATATTTTTATTCATGGAAAGTTTGACCATATCAGATATCATAGAACATTCTCAGCTTTCACACATGAATCGATAATCAATCGTGTTGTTTTACTTACAGCACATGGAAAAAACTTGGCGTAAATGTACAAACGGCGCCACGCGACAAGCACAATACAGACGAGCTATTAAAGTTGGGTAAACAATTTGAAGGTGTATTCTTCATTTCTTCTGACGATGATCAAGACATTTCAATCCTGTCCAACTTGGATATTGTATCAAGGAGCATGAGCGCGCCTATAAAGTAAGTTGCACACACACTATCACACATAAACATACACACACCCACACTTAAATACAAATGCAATCAACCCATTGAGATATCCGTTATTCGCTGAACACGTAAAAGATTTTCAGTTAAATGTATAAACGTCACATTTTTTCAGATATTTTACTATTTTGAGTGGAGCTAAAAATTTGGTGGGGGAAAAATTGTGTGCTACAAGAGCTCAAATGCAACTTCCAGGGTCAATTATTTATCTGCTGCCCCAAGTGAGTAAACTCAAATTATTTTGGCTCAAAAACGGGGTCGATAAAAGCGCCTGGGGGAGGTACTACGGGTAACCTCTGAGTGGTCAGCAAGTTTTTAAGTTATTTTCTTGGCACTTACCTATAGCTTACGTTAAGCAACGGTTACATGCTCGTCTTGCTTCTGTTCCTGCCACTGCCGCGAATATTGCTCGAAATACTTCTATCAACGCGAGTGAGTGTTCACTCACTACCGTCATACTGTTCTCGCAGCATTATGAGTGAGCAAAAGAGCAATACATTTCACTCGCGCTCATGATGGCGGTTCTTTGACATCCGCACGAACACTCGCGGGAGCATGCAGGAGTAGCAGCACGAGTTTCCTGTTTACATGCTCGCGCTGCTCACTTCCCTTTTTATTTTTATTAGAACAACTGCTTCTTCTGTCGTGTGGGATTTTGAGTCGACTAACGACCCGATGAACTGCAAATTTAGGTTATAACGAATACGTTTGTGTGATTTTAGGATGACACATACATTGCCCTAGATAAGTTAATGGATATCGTTGAGCGAGCTATAACCTGCGAGCAAGGAGTCCTCAAGTTACATGTTCTGCAAACCAGAGTTAACATTTTGAAGAAAATTGTAAACATTGCTGGTAAGTTCTGTATTGTTAATAATAATCTACAATCGGACTATCGTCACCCAAAAAAAAAAAACAAATACTTAATAATATATAACAAATATTATAAAAACAAATTTTTATAATAAGTTTGTTTAAAAATTTGTTTAGTTTTGCAAAAGTTTATACAAGGTGTAAGGGACGGTGTACAGAAAACTTTGTGGGCATGTTCAGACCAGAATTCTGTAAGGGAGGTCAAATAAATAATTCTTGTTGACCAACATAGCCTCCATAGAAAAAGTTGTTCAGTTTCATGGTCTGATAATGCTGCAAAGTTTTTGGTACACCGTCCCTTGCACCCCGCATATCTGGCTTATATTCTTACAAACTAAGTAATGTGATTGTCACGCACAATAAAAAAGGCTTTGGTTAAGATTTATACCTATTTTTTTCCAGATCTAGATTTACCATTCGACTTGAACGAGAACACCACCCTGCAGAGTCTCGGTCTGAACCGTTCGCATTGTCCCGCCATCGCTGCTTTCCTGCAGAAGTCGTGCAACATTTCAGTTGACGAGCAACGAATACCAGCTTTGACTATCAAACTGTAAGTTCCCCTTTGTTTAAACAGCGTGTAGTTTGCTGTGTGATGCCGACTTAGAATAGCATCACCCCAGTTAGAGCACCACCCTGCAGAGTCTCGGTCTGAACCGTTCACATTGTCCCGCCATCGCTGCTTTCCTGCAGAAGTCGTGCAACATTTCAGTTGACGAGCAACGAATACCAGCTTTGACTATCAAACTGTAAGTTCCCCTTTGTTTAAACAGCGTGTAGTTTGCTGTGTGATGCCGACTTAGAATAGCATCACCCCAGTTAGAGCACCACCCTGCAGAGTCTCGGTCTGAACCGTTCACATTGTCCCGCCATCGCTGCTTTCCTGCAGAAGTCGTGCAACATTTCAGTTGACGAGCAACGAATACCAGCTTTGACTATCAAACTGTAAGTTCCCCTTTGTTTAAACAGCGTGTAGTTTGCTGTGTGATGCCGACTTAGAATAGCATCACCCCAGTTAGAGCACCACCCTGCAGAGTCTCGGTCTGAACCGTTCACATTGTCCCGCCATCGCTGCTTTCCTGCAGAAGTCGTGCAACATTTCAGTTGATGAGCAACGAATACCAACTTTGACTATCAAACTGTAAGTTTCTCTTTGTTTAAACAACGTGTAGTTTGTAATATCCTTTATTGTAACGAAACAAGTAAACATACAGTTGAATGTTTGCTGTGTGATGCCGACTTAGAATAGCATCGATGAACCAGCCCATGAAACTGTAAAACTTTCCTCAAGGAACATAGGTCGAAATATGAAAAAAAAAAATAACCCTCCCATAAAAAATGTAGCAGCTGACCAAGTCTGGTAGTATGAACGGTCCGGATAGCTCCTGCTCCCCACCATACAGTCAGGTGTAGTTTAACAGCCCCGGGGCTAAAAATCGTAGGGTCCACAACTAAAAAAAAAAAGTATGTACGGTCATTTTTTTCATATTTCGGCATATGTTCTTTGAGGAAAGTTTTTCAGTTTAATGGGCTGGTTCATCCCTTAAAAGGAACGCAGTTCTTTTCCTTAAACCCTGTATAATTAAGACCTTTGTAAAACCCCGTGAAAGCAATAAATGAATACTGTATTAGACACCTACCTATCTAAATATAAAGGTATCTTAGATGATACAAAATGTTTATGAACGATATATTCTCTTTGAATTCAGGCTGAGACAACTCGAGGAGAAGATCACTGAACCTGATTTCGAAGAGAAGGCCGGTGTTTCAAGTTTCTTCTCCTACGTGGACCGCGACGAGCTGTCAGGTGTCGCCGAGATCATCACTATGCCTACACTGTTCAAAAACTTTAGAGTGGTAAGTTTTGTACTTTAAGAAATTGCCGTGTTGTGCCGGCTTAAGCATAAGCAACGTTCACAGATGCTCCAGCTCCTGCCGCTGCTGCGAATATTGCCCGAATCACTTCAACAGGAGTGAGTTTTCACATGCTGCCGTCATACACTTTCAGCAAATTACTTGCAGTAATGCGAGTCAGGGAGATAGTAATACATTTCACTCACGATCGTACTGCGGTTCTTTTGACTCGCGCATGAAAAACCGACACTCGCGACACGGAGCACTTTAAGAGTGGATGTGGCAGCGGCAGGAGGAGTAGCAGCGCGAGTACTCGCGCTTCCCACTTCCCCTACTATTTCCTTGCCCATAACTTGATTGTCTGAACACTGCATTAGATAGCATCATCCCATCTTCGACTGTGGGAGTCGTAAAAAAACGTCTAAGTGAAAGTTTTTTAATACTATAGGTATGACACCTTGTAGGTACTTGTGCTGTCATGTGGGGCTCTGTCTGCCAATCGTGGTGAATATGGCAAAGACTCTTTATTCCATGTCTAGAAGTGGACTGTTGTAGCTGTTGATATTGATGTTTAGAAATTTTCGTGGAATCAATCATAAAACAAGGATTGTTGCCTTTCATTTCTTATTAGATTATTAGAATTCACATTTTCACTTTTAGAAATTGGAAAACAAATTTTACGAATTCTGAACCAGAGTTAGCATTAAAACCGCCTGTAGTCTTTTCGTCATTTATCCGCCATTTTAAGTGTTTTTATAATGAATGTTGTACATATAATGTTGTAAGTACTTTACAAACTACAATCTATTGCATCACACATTTGCCTTGAATAAAAATAAATTATATACAATATTACTGCTACCTATTATCACAATCGTATACCTTTAGCTCCATTTAATTATTTTGTAATAATAACAACTTACAAGAAAATTCATTTCTTTCCATTCCTTTCAGAGGGAAAACATGATCGACTTAAACCAGCAATACCTGAACATCGTGCCAGGGCTCGAGGGTCATCACGAGAGGTTCCGCAGCCTGTGCGAGCGGCTGCAGGTGCCAGCCCTGGTGCTGCAGCCTGGCGTTGGACACCCTGATGAGACAGTTCAACAACTAGCGCAGAGATTTGTCAAGGTTTGTTAAAATCCTCTATACTGAGAACTGGTACAGGATCTTACAAATTGTAATCCCGAATGTTCGCTGCCCGAATGCTCTTAAGTTAAAGTGACATGAAAAACTATCACAAACTTATTTAACAGATAGAGCAAATCATTACAGTTTTCCTTTCTGTATAATTTTTCCTATAAAGTTACATTCACATTTTAGAAAACTTTCAACATTTTCTACCGCGGGCAGGATACGAACCTGCGTCGGCGACGCCTCTTCCATCTGGGCTATCGCGGCTTATCCCTTACCCGCGAATTTTGCAAGCATACCTTAGTGCCAATAACGCGTGGCACGGCTTCATCTGCCGGGTTATTTTAGCCCCTTCAGCCGGGTGTACCTAAAACGCAGTCTTTCTACTTCGCGTTATGCCTAAATGTCATAATACACTAGCTAAATGACTAATTATTTAGAAGACTAATTATCAGATTGCTTACTTTTCGTTATGGCTAATTCTATGTCAGTCTAAATCTCTACTTGCCTTTATCGCGTTATGCCTAAATAACGAACACTTATAAATACTTACGAACTTTTGAACACGTATAGTCGTTAAGTATCTGATTTAGTTTTATGTGCCAATGCCAATAAAATGAGCAATTTTATTTAAAAAATGTCTATAATACAAAAACAGATAGCAGATTTAGATTTAGCAATTGTTTTAATTTTGTGTGCCAATTCCAATAAAATGAGCAGGTTTTGTTTTAAATTTTTTATTGTTTGATGGAAATATACGGATTGCAGATTCAAGCAAAATAAAAATATATTTTTAAACATTCTACTTTGTTTCAATAAATAGATAGATTTAAAATCAAGCTTGTCTCTTGATGATATCTCTTCCAGCAGACCTACTGTTATAGTTTCCATTTAAACTTGAACCGTTCTTGTATTTTCGTATTTGTATTGATTTTTATTTAGACTTTACTAGCGACCCGCCAGTGGTTTCACCCGCAGCTAACATCATTTTACATTAGGTGCGCTACTTCGATATTAAAACTCAGTAGGTCTATGTATTATTTTGCCATTTGAGCTGCTGACCTTAATCGCAATAGTCCTAACTCTTTATAAGGCTAACTCTCTTTATACCTACTTCGCGTTTTGCCTAGTCGTAACGCGACATAGTCATAGTACGCTTTAGGTACACCCGGCTGAAGGGATTTTAGCAACTAATACCCAGCGACTAAACCATTCTTATTTTGTAAAACTTTCAGGTGTTAGAAAAAAGAACGGGTCTTATCAAGCAGAAGACTTTCAGCATTCTTGGTTACGAGACTGGCATATTTGTTGCCCTTGAAATGGCTGCTATTTTGGAGTCGAATGGTAAGGGCTTTAAAAGATCGTCAATATACGGACGAGGCTCCCTATTCGACGGGATCTATGTTATTTATATATTTTTAATCGATCATTGATCAACTTTGACTCAAAAACGCCTTGACCGACTTGTATTAGGCGTGATATGGTCGATCGATCACAAATAAAGTTAGTTATTATATTTCTCCTCAGGTATGACAGGAACCGTATTTTGCGTCGGCGGAACTTCTGAACAGTTGTCACTTATATTGAAGAACAAATTGAAAAATATTACTTCTGAGGACGAACTACAAAACGCTGTCCTTAGACAGATGATCACGATACTGCGCAACAATGAAATAGATACCATGGACATTTGTTTTAAGGGCATGACTTGGAATAAAAAACTTGAAAAATCCATACAATATTTAGCGAACAATTCGTCTTGTTCACCTCAATACTGTCGAGCTCTAATCAAAGCTGCTAACGACCGCGTCAAGCAATCCCTGAGCTACAAAGTACCATCATATAAATTGAAATCTAAAATCATTATATTAAATACTTCACCAGGAAATACCAAGGTTTCATCAAAGATGGCAGATGTGTACGATATGGCGGTTCCTTTAGAATATGCCGTACAGCATCCAAAATGTGCAGCAATAGTCAACAGACATCTCAATGTTGAGGATTATCAGGCGCAGAACCATTGCGACTTTTTGTATGACAACGATTTGTTTGAATCCAAGTTTACTGTTGAAGAAGACGAAGAATGAAAATGTTTATCATTTATCAAAATAAATACTTATTAGTTATTACAGTTAATTTTATTGTGTTGACTTTAAGAGGTAATGCGTTGTTTATTTAAATGATAATAAATACATTTTGAGAAAATCAAATACCTAGTCGTTTTTTAACCGGCTACGATAATTCCTTTCATCAACTACAAAATCCATTTAAAGGCGGGCCGCGAGAAAAATGGGTATTTTTGGATGCACGCAATTTTGTTGGTAAATACGGTAAACAACTTATTTTTACGTATCATGATGACTTCTACTTTGCGTGTGGGACATCAAGTCATCCAACGACCCGATGAACCCTGGTGTCAGAGTTTTTCAACCGCCTTCTACCACTAGTAGGCCTCTGACATGGTTGTGTTACGACCGCCGTCTAAGTAATCATAGACAGCAACCGGGACCGACGGCTTAACGTGCCCTCCGAAGCACGGAACCATTTCTTGATGATGACTTTTCATTATATTATCTAGATTTTTGTCGCAGGAAAACACGATTAAAGAAAGTTTGCTCGATAGATTTATTTTTCAAAGTTTGGTCTATTCTTACACTTTTTTGCGTAGTGTATAGCAATCTTATGAACATAACACATTGTTTTTTGTGAATACGATACGTCTTGTACATTACTAGATTCTTGTCGTACAGTTTTTTGATTACTTGTTTATTTAGCGAGAAATTTCCAAAACAGTGAAAAATCGTCTAAATGTGGCTATTCCGCTCTGTTCTCACACACAGGATTTGCCATTAGTGGGAAAGGGACGTTTAAAAGATCGAGGCAGGCCCTTAAAATGGATCAGTAGTTTTTGAGAAAGTTACAAGATAGTTACTGGAAAATCGCATCGCAAGTATCTGTCAAAAATCGGTGATGGATGATATAGGGCAAGGCATTGAGCAACGCCGCGCGCCGGTTTCCGTCTTTTTCCGATACGGGTATGTATGGGAGGGATATAATAGGATGACGGCTTGTTATAGTGTGGAATTGATCTGATTCTCCTCTTTTCGTGTGGGACACCGACGACACGACACGACTCGATGAACCCTGGTGTCAGTTTTTCAACCGCCTACTAACTACCTACGTATTATTTCTCCTCGGGCCCCTGGGGTAAAGGTTTCATGAATAGATATATGAATAGGTATTACTTGGTGTCTAATTATCTACTTTTTAGCTAATTACCTACCTTATATTTGAGCCAACATATTGAAAACAAAATGTTTTCAACTTTATCAAAAGAAATGGTTACTTACGATTTTATTTCTAAAAAATGACATTGTAAACTTTAATAACTAGTTTTATAGGTATTATTTTACTCCACAAATAATTATAACTACTTACTACTTTACTTCTATGTACCTAGGACTATTAATGTGGGAAACATCATTTACAACAACATTAAAATGTTTAGAATCTTTCAATCTCTACTTTGTTGAAATAAGTACATAAATATCGTAGATATTATATTTTTTTAGGGGTTCGCAGCAGAGGGTTAAAACCGGCCATAATTCTCTGCAGTCAGTCCGACAGCCGTCTGTCACTTGGCTGTATGTATCTAATCACATCTAATGCTCCTGAACTGAGATAGACAGTTAATAAATAGATTTTGATAACGCCAACAGGTACTTAGACGCAGAAAATTTAATTAGGTATATCATTTACTTTTGTACAAAATAATTAAAAAAAAAACTCTTAATGGCTTATCGCTCCCTTCCAACAGCAACTGTATATTTTTGTCATTTTTAGAAATAAAAATAGAAAGTATTTTGTTTGATTTTTTAAATCTTATTTTGGTAAGCAATGGAACCTTTAAATTATATCTTGAAACGTCACTTTTTGAGCCACCCAGTATTTATGGCCCTTCGTATGCGAGTCTGACTCGCACTTGCTCAGTTTTTAATTACTTAGGCCTTATATTTTTTTACGGAGCAGTTATTAAGTAAAATAGATTTAATACCATACAAAACTTTACTCAATCTTATTTTTATTTGCCTATAGACTAGACTCGTTGGCATCAAGTAATAGTTATACCTATATATAAATTATTAATAAAATAATAAGTCTTTACCACTAGGAAAGGAAACAAAAAAGCATAGGTACTCATATTAAAGTAAATAAAAAAGTAACCGTATCCACAATGATTTGGCAGCTAGCTCTAGTAATGTTAGTAGTACGGATTGTATGGGTTGTGTGGAAACGAAGACCGTTGCATCAGATAGCTCACCAGCTGAACTGCGGTTGGAGGAGCTGGCCGTTCATAGGCCACGCGTTGTGGTTTTGGGGCGATGATGTGGGTAAGTGTATTTTCACTTTTATTTGTGCCTAACCTGATCCATCAAGGCTGACACATTAAGCACTATTTGCTAAGACCCGTTTTCATAAGCAAATATAAAATTAATTGTATTTAAACTAAATAGAACAGAAGTCGATATTTATAAACACAATCTGTTTACACGAAACACCTTCCGCCAAACTGGCCCAAGCCCTGGATCTAGATATATTTTTTAATCGGGGCCAAACTAAAAAATCCCGCCTTTGCCCTTTTTGATATGAATTTTCCCCATAATCACAGTTGCTTTGAATTATACCGTTGATGCATTTTGATTGAGACAATAAATAGTCAATCCATCAAGCAAGCCAGGCACCTACTTACAACGAGATAACACGTATTGCGAGCGAAGCGAGCTCAACTTTTTACGATGAGGTAAGGTGAGCATTCATAGAGTACAGTACTGCGAGCGAAGCGAGTTTGAATTTTCACGTGAAAATAGGTAAAGTGCCAGCCATCAGAATTCGTACATGTAATGCGAAAGGAGCGCTGCACTGAGCTACAACTACATAATACTTGAAATGGTTACTGCACTATGCGCTATGATACTGCGCAGCATTAACAGAGAAGTGCTGCTCACTGCATACTCCAATAGGGTCTAGGGTACCTACCTACTAGTGGGTTATTCTTCAGAGTGAATTTGGCTGCCTTCTGATCTTGCCGACCGGGCACGTACCCCGACTTGCCCAATTTGCTACTGAAAACGGCGCACGCCAAACAGGACTTCGTATGCACCGGTCCTTTCAGAATCAGACGTCATATGACATATTCACACATGCTGACGTGCATGACTACTGTACTTATCTAAGTATTGTTTTTCATTTGATTTGAATGCAGATCGAATGGAAACACTGAAAATGATTGGAAAAGTGGCTTTGAATCAAGGTGGCATGACGTCTACATGGCTCGGGAGTCGCCTGTTCATTAGTAAGTAATATCTACAATCTATTTATTGTGATTCTATTTGCCGTGTGACGCCGGCTTAGAATAGCATCACCCCATTTCTTTCCCATGGGAGTCGTAAGAAGCGACTAAGGGACTCGAGGGTGTGTATTGCAATTTTAGGCGATGGGCTGACAACCTGTCACTATGGCAATACACAATTTTCCGATGACCCTCAAATATTTGCCTGACGTGGCGTAAATATCCGTTTATTGCGGCAGTTTACGCTCTGCCTACCCCGCAAGGGACTATAGGCGTAATCTGTGTATGTTTGTGTATTTATTGTGAGGTCCTTTCATAATTAATTAGCATCACATAAGTTATCCATTCAATAGATCTCTCTTTACAAATACTTACGTAAGCATATGTTTTATTAAAATACTTAACTGCTTACATTGTCATTCCCAAGGCAGCGGAAAAGCGAGAACAGAAAGAGAGATTTAAAATAATATTTATTCAGTAAGGAAAATGGTAAAAATTGGACGTCTCACTCAAAATCACGATCAACTCGCTGCCTTTTACTATTGGAAGTAAAATTACTTTTTACGTTTTTACACAACTGTAGAAACTGGAGAAATTATTAGTTTCACGGTCTGTATTCGGAGGGCTGTCCTTTATACTCTGTTTTACTACGATAGATTAAGTGATGATTGTTTATTTCAGTAACAGCTGACCCTGTAACTGTAGAGCTGACGTTGAGGAACTTCCTTGAAAAAGACGATGTCGTCAGATTTTCCAGATACATAACTGGAAACGGAAGTATATTTGCTCCAGGTAAGATTTACTGAGGATTGTCACATTCACGTATAACAGACAACGACATTGTACCATGCTCACCTCGAAAATGACAAGAATCATTTATTAACAACTTTCACTATGGAGCCTTCTGCGAAATCACGAGGAAAAATCTGCAAATCCATACATTTTTGTAAATTTTTGTCAAGTAGATATTTATGGAGTATGGAGAAACTGATATTTTTTTTTCTATTTCGGAGATTGCCCTACAATAAAAGTTGTACATATACATGAGTACCTACATATACATGAGTAGAATAATATTAATTAAAATAAGAAGTACAAAATAAACACAGTACACGACATACTCACCCTGCAATATTTGCGTTCTGTCGAAAAAATATCCCTGTAAAACATAGCCCTTAATACCCACCGGCGGCCCTTATTACTCGCAGGTACCTTTTACACACGTGATAAGATTCTGAACTCACCCTGACTTGAATTTACAAAATATTAACCTACTTTGAAACAGCTATAGTATCTATGTCATCGCACAATTGCACTATAGGTAACTCCGGGCAGAAAAATTTATTGACTGATTGATTTTAGAAGAAGAAACACCCTAAAAAAACATTAAGTTAAAAATTAAGTCTAAGCATCCTTTCATCGTTTTAATATTATCATTCTTTCAGTATCAATTTGGCGACATCGCCGCAAAACGTTGGCGCCTACGTTCACCCACAGGAACTTGATTGAATATGTCCGCATTTTTGCCAGGCAAAGTGACGTTTTGGTCGAAAAGCTAAAAGACAGAGTTGGAGTTGGGCCTTTCTCAATTTGGAGCTATCTTACTACTTACACTATGGATGCTGTCTGCGGTAGGCATTTAAATATATACCTACAGAGTGGACCATACAGTGAAAATTTGAATTGAAATTAAATCAGAATTATATGCCTTATACAGAAGGGTATCCAAATCACTCCCATTTATGTTTCGCAATTTTTGTAGTTAAAGAATTATTCAACTTTTAAAGTTGTATTGAAAAAAATTACAGGTTTTATTTCTTTTTTTTTGTGTGCTAGGTAGTATATATCATTAAGATTATGCTACCAAATGAAACACAGGAAAAATAATAGAAGTAAAAAAACTGCAGGTCGAGTTTTTCCAATATAACTTAAAAAAAATAAAAAAATATCTATTGTTTTCGTTGACACGCGCAACGCCAGTGTAAGAGCACTAGAGTCCTTGCCACACAATTCTGACCTCTGATATATAAACCACAACGGTCCCCGATAGTTTTTGTATGACAGCATTGTGTCCGCGGCGGCAGCCGGCCCCGCAGAATGCCAACGCGACATCTGCTGGCGGCACGAGTCTTAATTTAATCAGTCTTGGCCTACGCCTTAGTTTAATCTTTAAATCGGTCAGATGTACATTCGGTATTGATATGATGATCAAGGTCAATCAAAATGATAACATCACAACCAAACCAAACACATAAAAAAATGTAAAACATACCTCCCTTCTCCCATACAGAAACTACTCTTGGTGTACAACTGCATGCACAAGAAAACCCCAATCAACCATTTCTCAAAGCCTTTGAGGACTACTGTCACCTGGTTATTTCGAGGACTTTGCAGCCTTGGCTCTATCCTGACTTTATCTACAAACTCCACCCTGAATCCAAGGCATATACTGCAGTCAGGGATTGCTTGAATGGATTTATCAAAGAGGTAATGTTGTGTTCTGCGGCATATGCCACTTCGCCTTATATTATGACAGTTCTTTGAAATAATCTTGATAGGAGTACTTTCCTAAACATGAACTTTTTTACATGGGTGGTAGAGCCGATTAACTTTGTAGAGGTATAGTTTGATGTTGGCTCTCTTAACCAGGTAATACAATCGAGACGTAAGGAAATGGAAGACAACAACTTGGGATGCAAAAACGAGCACTACAAAACCTTTCTTGATCTCCTCATGACATCTGAAGGTGGAGAGCGGACGTTTACAGACTTGGAGATGCAAGAAGAGAGTCTAGTGGTGGCGATGGCAGGAACTGACACGTCTGCTGTGGGGAAAGCTTTTGCTACAGTTATGCTGTCCTGGCATCAGGATGTTCAGGACAAGGTGTATAAAGAGTGAGTACTTATTCGGGGAGTAAAAACAGTACGACACAGACTTAGAATAACATGAATCCTACCCGTGGATTTCGGATAAAACCGGGGATATGCAGTAGCTTTCCCTGTGAAATATTATACAACAACACCTTGCAGTGCGCTCGCCGATCCCCCTGCGGAACGTGGTGAGTATGGCAATACCCTCCAATCCGGGGAGGCCCATATCCAGCAGTGCAGTGTACTGATGTGGTTGTGGCTGTTGATGTTGTTGTTGGAGAGACAGTATAGAGGTATTCGTTATCTGGCCATTAAACTTAACAAGTTTCCTAAAGGTACAAAGGCATTGGGAAACGACAAATAAAAATCGACTCTCCAATGAAACTCAGCAGATTCCTTATCCAACGTTTCTTGGGTTAAAAGTTGTTCATTAGTGTTCATGGTCTGATCATAACTGCAATGTTTTCGATGCACTGTCCTCAGGACAGAAAGTCCTTTATAAAATTATTCCTTTTGTATACCTACTTTTTTGCCAACCAGTGAATCCAAATTTTTTTAAACAATAGATTACAGGAAGTGTTTGGAGATTCCAAGAAACAAATTGAACCAGAGGATCTTGCTCGTTTGAAGTATCTGGAGGCAGTTATCAAAGAAACCTTCCGACTCTACCCGCCGGCTCCTGTCACACTAAGGAAGGTGACTTCTGATCTTACATATCGTAAGTGTGAAATTCCTGAATCTTGCTCAGGATCTTGAGTTGGGTTGCTTTTTGAACTTTGTATTGCGTGAGTAACCTTACTCACGTTGTCTCTTTAAATCGCTTAACCCTTCCGCTCGTAAAAAGACATATATTATGTTTATATAAAATATGTGTCCCCTAAATCTCTAAATAGCGCTGTCACTTTCAATAAACCGATTTTTGATTGTGACCCAGAATTAAGACCAGTATATTTTTATGAGAATAAAAATTCAAAACAAAAGATGGTATTGTTATTTAGCCACATAAAATGTGCCAATTTTACAGTTATGTCTTACTACATGTTGCAGCGTCAGGAGTGAAGCTTGTGAAAGGTTGCAGTGTCGTGATCAACATCTGGGCACTCCACCGAAACCCCAAGTATTGGGGCCCTGATGTGAACCAGTTTCGCCCAGAAAGATTCTTTGAAGAGCTGAAGCACCCAGCTCAATTCGCTGCATTCAGTTTTGGAGCTAGGAACTGTATTGGTGAGTTTATTGCTCGACGAGACAAAAAGAAAAAAAGACGGTCAAGAGCGAGTCGGACTCGCCTACCGAAGGTTCCGTAACATGCACATCAAGCCCTTTTATATAATCCCCCACTTAAACTACTCGTCTCATTTTCAAAATGTTGTTCTTGGTCAGCTCCAAATTTTTAACAGATTTTTGAAAAAAATATACATTTATGTACTTACTTGAGTGGAACGAACAGCCTATCAATTTATTTTGCTATTTCGATAATGGCCTACCTAAAGAAAAAGTTAAATAAAATAAAAACAATTTATTGCAGATATGCAGCAATTTTATATAAGAAACAAATTCCTAAAAACAATTATGTTAGTACAGTATAAATCAAAATAAATTATATAATTTATTTGATTATAAAACTTACCTACTAATATTAATACTCATTTCAGTATCTATGTAGAATCACCATGCAAGAATATTACTCGGTAGAAATGAAATACCTACTCCTTGATTTAACAGGTTACCAGTACGCAATGATGTCCGCCAAAACTGTACTCGCTTCGATCCTCCGCAAGTATAGAATACTGCCAGCGTATCCGCCCATCTTATACTCCGCCGGGCGACCAGTGTACAAACCCTTGCGACTCAAGTTCGGCATCATGATGAAGGATGTAGACAACTACATGGTCAAATTGGAACCAAGATAATAAATAACTATTAAATCTATATTTATTTACATTATAAAGTATTATGGACGATGGAAGTTTCAATTATTATTTTATTAGTATAAATGTTTATTAAACGCAACCTTTTTATTTTTTGTTTATTATCTAGCTACCTGCAAAGAATTATTTATTTTAACTAGGTATTAAAGTGAACCCAAAATTCCCTCTCTAACTTGTCCTCTTCCATTAAAACTCTATTACATGAGTTATTTTTTTTATTAAGTATGAGTTTGCTCTTGACTCTAGTCTAGGTCATAGGACAGAGACAGAGACAGAGACAGACAGACAGTGTAATGACACCCATTTAACAACCGTGGTAGTAGGTCGGTTGAAAATCTACGACTTCAGGGTTCATCGGGTCGTTGGACGACTCGGTGTCCCACACGAAAAGATAGAACAACCAGCAATGTATGCCGAACCGTGCACGGTATTCAGACAGCCGTTAAAGTGGATGGGTTAGTTTCGTTAAATATATATGGATTCTATTATTTATTAGCTCGTGCCCGCGAACTTCGTTTTCCCAAGGGATCCCAAGTCCAAAAAGGTGCAGCATAATGCTTAACAAGCCGTAGATTTAATGAAGCTTCGCTTTTAGTACATTCGTCTGTCCAAAATGTTCGCTCCAGCGACATTACAGGTGACTAGGTATACTGTAGGTAACTCCATTTTCATATCTCTTATAGTTTAGCCGTACTCTTGGTGTTCCACGTTAGGAACTCGAGACCGTCGAGTGCCGACAAAAGTAATCATTGATTGATGATTGAATCAGGACATTCAGCTATTCATTAAAATTCAACAACATCAACATGTAAAATTATATATAATAT
Organism: Tuta absoluta; assembly: GCA_027580185.1. Lineage (NCBI taxonomy): Eukaryota > Metazoa > Arthropoda > Insecta > Lepidoptera > Gelechiidae > Tuta > Tuta absoluta. Next base: position 8,638,554 of record JAQAHW010000004.1, read on the forward strand.
TGCATAACAACATTCCCCAAGGAACATAGGTCAAACTATGAAAAAAAAATTGTATCTTCCATACAAAATTGACCCAGTGTCGGCTGGAACATTTATCAGAGGCCCATTTGTTTTTTTATAATTCGCCCCATGTACCTTGGGAAAAGTTGTTCGGTTTCATAGGCTGGTTCATCTCTTAAAATATTTGCAGGTTAAATACTTACATCCTGTAGAATTTCACCCCTTTAGACATGGCTTCAATGGCGAGGCCGTACTTAGAGTCACGCTCTTATTTACACTACATGTACCTACCTAAAAGAATAGGCCAGCAAAAGCGCTCTCTCATGTTAGGTACACATTTTCCTTTGTAGCTTTTCTCGTATGTAGTATATTTTAGCCGCAGTTATGGTTCTCCACATCAGGTACTCCATACCCTCGATGTCAATTTGGTATAGGTGAAGCCAACATTATCTTATTCATCTGTGGGTGAAGCGGTGCCAAATGCATTCTTCATGATACAGTTTAAAAAAACATACTCGGTCAAAATGTGCGTCCGGACAAAAACCAGAAACGAGGTAGAACATTCGAGATACTTGCAGAACATTTCCTCATAAATAAAAGACTTCAGCAACCAAAACCTTTTTTGGTTAATGTGCATATACCTATAGGTATATTGTACTGATTTTGTAAATGTATGATTAATAAATAAATTAAACTAAAGTAAAAGTTTCTGCGTGCATAGGTAGTTAATTTGCTAGATGCCCATACTCTATAGGATAGTACTGATCCAAAAAGTAGTCATTTTCATATGGATAATCTGAAAAATACGTAAAAAATATGTCATACGAGTAATGGTCAACGAGTTATAAAACTAAAATAAAATGAAGTTTTAGCTGCGTGTTATGATGTTGGTAAATGATACATTTCTACCTACTTATCCCCTATGTTTTTATGATGCAACATTTTCCGTTTGATTCAGTTAACTTAGGTACAAATGATATCTCTCCACCAGCCGCCGATTGCTATAGTTTGCTCGGCTAGCGGGCATAATTAATTCGTTGATATCCATTTTTTTCTGAAACAGTTTTCCGGTCCCTCTGTTAAAATAAGCTTTCAACGGAGGGACTAAGCCGCGCCGCCGGTTATAGTTGGCAATTTTACATAATTCTTTATAGAGGCAATAGAAATATAAATAAAATAAATCCATGTCCAGCAGTGGACTGTTATCGCTGTTGAAAAAGAAGAAAAATGGTTCCTTACGTTGAAACTCTTGAAGGGGTTGACGTACATAATTGCATTCCCCCATATAGACTATATCCCAAACTGTAATGAAATTTGTGTTCTTTTATTATTTCTGAATATAAATGAAGTATGTCATGTCCTAAGTATGTATGTGCCCGGTTCCGGATGTGTAGGTACATAAATAGCAGTCCATCCTCGTATATTAATATTATTATTTACCATCCCATCTCTCTTGGCAGTTTACGTAATCCAGTAGGCAATACGATGGAAAAGTGTAATAACGGAAGAAGTAGCTCCTGCCGCACACACGGCCGGTCCTGAAACACATAACGCATCAACGCCAATTGCAAAAAATCGGCCAAGTGCGAAGTTGTTCAGTTTTAGTTCAGTGGTTGTTTAGATGTTGTTCAGATGTTTTTCAGTTGTTGTTCTGATGTTGTTCAGATTTTGTTTAGTTATTGTTCAGCACTTGTTCAATAAAAACAACTAAACAGCAGCTAAACAACAAATAAATTATATTTAAACAACTGCAGGCGATTTAATTTTCAAAATGTCACGGCAAGCTAAAATGATAAATTATACACGATCACCGGTGCGGAGGTTGCGAACTCTCACACACTTCGAGCAACACGGTCTTCCGTCTCGTTTGGTCTCGTTCCGGGGACGGAAGGCCGTCGTTGCTCGAAGCTCACACAATACCGGGTGACATTTGTTTTTTTTTTCATTAAATGATTGGTAGCGTCTGTGCAGAAAGAGAATAGGAATAGGCGTGGGAAAAAAGTGAACTAATGGTTTTTTCATAGGTTGCTACAATGACCTTATTATGTTACTACGTTTTAACTCATACTGAGGCACAGAGGCGCCCCCAAATCTCACGACGGTTCTTTTTCGGCACATACTCTAGCACAGGATATGAGTTTATTATAATATAAGTAATAAAAGCCGTTTCATTTCTCCTTTATCTCGAAAAAGTAAAATTATGAAGAACATTTTTAAAGGCAGATTAGGTAGAATGCATTAAAGCAGGCATTTAATACAACTGTGTCCGAATAAGTAATCCAAACATTTTGAGACGAGTGTTGATAAAACACTGAAAATATCAAATAACAATTGAAATCTACTTAATTAATCTATTTAATTTAAATATGAAATTATATTTATGATAGTTGCACATATTTGTATGTATGTATGTATGATTGTAAGTGTACTTACTTACTACTTACATAAGTGTTATTTTTATTTAATTTAATCATTTTACTGTTAATTGCTTATGCAACTACTTGCAAATCTTTTGTTTGTATTTGAATGTAAAGGGTGCCTGGAAGAGATCGCTGCAAGCGATAAGGCCGGCTTACTTACGTAGTCTTTAGTTTTCTGTATTGTTGTTTCTATAAATAATAAATAAATAAATATCTTGGACATTATCACACAGCGCCATCTAGCCCCAAACTAAGCAAAGCTTGTACTATGGGAACTAGATAGCTGATACTATTACTTATATACTTTTTTTTGTTGTAAATAAATACATATTATAAATAGAAACAACCAGACTAAACACAAATATCTGATAATGACTTAACAAATATTTGTGTCTTGTGGGGATCGAACCCACGACCCTCGGCGTAGCAGGCAGGGGTACTATCCGCTACACCATCGGCTCAGTCAAGTCAGTTTCTGTTTTGTATGTTCTAAGCAATAAAGTGTTCATCTATCTACTTACTCGTACGTTTTAAGGCAGTAGTACCCGACATAAGCGCAGTCGTCTCCGAATGTGATAAAAGAAGGTGTGGTTCGTCGGAATGTTGCTGTTCTCCGAGCGGATTTAGTTAAGTCTTGATTTCCTCCGTGAGATACATTTCTGAAAAAAGAAACGTGTTTTGTGACGTTCAAACATTCAAAAGCGTTATATCATAGATATTAGGAGAGAAAAAATATATTATATCCATACTATTTTCATAAACACGAGAATTTGTGTCGGTGTTTGTGACCTCTTCCTGCTCAAACGGCTTGACGGAATCGGATGAAATTTGGTACATGGATAGAATATAACTATTCATATTTTTATTTGCATTCAAAAATTACACACAAATAGTACACATATAAAGTAAAAAAAATAATATAACTTGAAATAGTATATATAGGCAATTTTTCCACCGGAAAACATACCATTCCCGAGAAAATCTCTAGAGTAAGAGTAAACGATGTGGTATCGCTCCCGTTTAAACTAGGCAAGGGTGTACGACAGGGATGTATACTGTCTCCCATTCTCTTTAATATATACGGCGAATACATCATGAGAAGAGCCTTGGAAGAATGGGAAGGCGGTATCTCAATAGGTGGTATCAAGATTAGCAATCTGAGATACGCAGACGACACCACTCTTTTTGCTACGTCTGAGAGGGAGCTAGCTAACTTGTTCAAAAAAGTAGAATATGAAAGTGAGCTGGTTAGACTCTCAATTAACAGAGAGAAGACAAAAGTTATGGTCGTGGACTCGTGGATAGGACTGGCCATTTTTACGGACGGGAGAGCTCTCCGATTTGACTTTTGTAAGCGACTTTATTTATCTGGGGTCTTTACTCACAGACCAGGGGGGAAGTGATAGAGAAATTCGAAGAAGAACTCAAATGGCCAAATCTGCTATGAGCAAATTAACACGACTATGGCAAAACAGAAAGGTCTCTAATTAAACTAAAATGAGGATAGTAAGAACACTGTATATTTCTCTATGGCTCTGAGTCGTGGCCAATCCGATCGTCGGAACGCAAAAAGATAGACGCATTCGAAATGTGGTGTTGGCGAAGAATGCTACGCAAACCATGGACGGCCAAAAGAACGAACTTGTCGATTCGAAAACAGCTCGGACTCAAAACAACACTTTCAGCTATTTGTTACCGCAAAATCTTAAGCTACTTTGGGCACATAGCTCGAAGGGAACCTGATAACCTGGAAAAGCTGGTAGTTGTCGGAAAAGTCAATGGTAAAAGGTCCCGGGGGTGGTTTCCTACCTGGTGGACTGATCAGGTCACCACCCTGACAGGGCTTCCAATTACGTCAGCCATTAGAAAAGCCAAGGACAGGACTGTATGGAAACAACTTATGAATAAAGCCACTAATAATTTTCAAGGGGTACGTACAGAAAATACCGGCACATTACTCGACAGCTGCACCCTCTCTCTCGCTGTTGCCCTCCGGTTAGGCCTTAAAACAGTTCACCCTCACCAATGCAGATGCGGTGCGCCCGTGACTGAATATGGCCACCACGGGCTGACTTGCCGCATGAGCGCCGGTCGCATTCCACGCCACGCAGCCCTTAATGACATCCTACGTCGGGCCCTTGCCTCAGCGAACGTTCCGGCAAAACTAGAACCAAACGGTATCGTTCGTTCTGACGGCAAGAGGCCCGATGGGGTAACGCTCATCCCATGGCAAAGAGGCAAATGTATGGTGTGGGATGTCACGTGCGTAGACACTCTTGCGCCCTCACACATACACGCCACATGCGCCCGTGCAGGTGCCGCAGCCGCAGGTGCCGAAGCCGCGAAGGCGCGAAAGTACGAGGAGATTTCCGGAAGCCTCATTTTCTCTCCCGTGGGCTTTGAGACGATGGGGACTTGGGGCCCCTCCGCAAAGAAAGTTATTTACGAGGTGTCAGCGCGCCTCAATGAGACTACCGGGGACCGGAGAGCTGGCAGCTTCTTTGGCCAGCGTTTAAGTTTGGCCATTCAGAGAGGAAACGTTGCCAGCTTACTGGGGACCATGTCTGATGGGGGCGCACTGGAGGACCTTTTCATAGTTTAGTTTTAGGTTAATTTTTTCTGTAAACAATTAAATTGTGTTAGTTTTATGTTCATATACCTTATAAAATAAAATAATATACAAACTTCAAGTTATGCATGAAAAGAACTAAATTTACAAAACCTATGCACGGAAGACCGAGCACTAAAACACCGAATGATTATTTGTCCCAATGTTTAAAATACCGAATGTTTACTTGACGGAAAAACTAAAATTCCGAAGCCTACAAACCTAAAGTGTAAAATGCCGAAGTCTAAAATCCCTAACTCCAAAAATTCAATTTCTCTGGCGCGCCTTTTTTGGTTGGTTTGTTGTAATGTAAATATATATTTTTAATTATTTCTCGATTTGTATATTTGTTTGTATTTAACATAATCTATAATGCTTTCGCCTCTCGGTCGCTCACTTCGTTCGCTCCAGGGGGTCACAACTCTAACCTAACCTAAACCTACTGTGTCGGATTTGCGTCAATAAGATTTATTTTATTTATTTGACATTTATTTATTTGACAATCATTATTCCGACATCGATATCATTCGGGATTTTGAACTACCGGTATTCTGAACAATCGGTCATTTGATTTCGGCATTATAGGCTTTGATTTTATAGGTATTTTGAATATCGATACCATTAGAACCTTTCGGAATTATAATACGTACCCATTTTCAAGACAGACACAACCTTCAGTAATGAAGAATGCGACAATGATGATAATTGACTTAATAATATCTGCTGAGTTCATTTAAAGAAACCTAACGTTCCACCTTATTTCTAGTAGATGTAACTGCTATGTAGGTAAATGTTCGCTATATCGCGATAAACTCGGTAAAATCATAAAATTAATTAAAAATACAAATTCTTTTAAGCAATACATAAAACATTGTGTTAGGTACGATTCCAGCATAGGTAGTAAGTCAGTCTCACTTTGGATGTCCATCATCACGAGGAGGAGTTGTATGATTTTCTTTCACGGTTTTGGTGCAGCAAACTGGGTTTGTACACCATATTAACTGTCACATTGACAATACTGGTTCATTGTATAATGTTAATTTATTTATAATAACTTAAAAAATTAATTTTATTAACATGCTACTACTATACATTGAATCAAAAATTTACGCAAGTGTCAAAAATTACACAAAACGAAATATGTTTACAAACACACATAACATAACGCAATCGTACATAAATAAGCGACTTTAGAAACCACTCATTTTCCCGTGGTAATATTTGATTCCTGCGGTAAAAAGTGGCCTATGTGTTATTCCAGGTTAAACTCTACCTGTGTCCCAAATCGGTCAAGCCGTTTGAGCGTGAAGAGGTAACAAACATACATACACACACAAATCTATGTGTATAATAATAATAATAAATAATATTAGTAAGGATAGTGCTGGAGGCCACCGACCCTATTGCATAGAACTTTGGTTGGGTCACTATTCGAAAAAATCCCCGTCTGTGCGTTAGGATTTAAAAATAGGTAACAGTTTTTAGATGTATGGCTAGTTCTCATTAATGAGGGAACTGATGAGTGGCACCAGAAAACACATTGATCTGATGATAATATATTTTTCTCGATTTTTTATTTGAAAGTAAAGACCTTTAATTCCTTAAGCAAACTCACGAAATGGTTGTAATTATTATATATATTTTTAAATAATTATTTAAAACGTCGTTCTCTAGATTCCGTAGGTGGTGTCCAACCCTACTTTGCAAAGTGAAACTGAATTAAATCTTGTGTTTTGGGGATACGTACATAGGTTTACTTACATATTGTTGGATAGTGATGGAGAGTATCATATGGTGACATTTGATAGTAATTGAAAAGTAATTTTTCCATAGATAATCTCGTTTAATCATTGGTGTCAAGAACTCGTCTCATATCCAAACGCACCCTTTATGGCGCTTGTCATTCGTTAACAGTTAGATTGAGACGTATGATAACCCTGCCTGCACGTTACCTTAGTCACCTCCCAGGATCTGAACGAGGCAGACACGTTGCAAATTAATGGAAATCCGCACAAGAAGCTAAGACATTTCAGATCTGTCATTTTGTTTCATGATTTTGCCATACCTTTTATTGCGATTTTCTCTAATTCTATGTAAATGTGAGTTTTTCTTTCAATGGAATATGATGTACCACTGCTAATTGAAGGTCATTGTGTGTATCATTCGTACTTGCTTGCTATCAGTTTGCCACAAAGCCAAAAAATATGCTTTGGTTATCAGATCCCTCATATCAGATCCATCACTTTCCGTCATCAGTGCAATGACGGATCAGATAAGGTGATGATGGAATTAAGAGATTCGGTAAAAGTGGGACTAAATCGGTGCCCACGGTTGGGTCTTTTGTTTATATTTTACTAATATATCCTTCCTACTAATATTATAAATGCAATATGTTTGTTACTTCTTCACGCAAAAACTACTGAACCGATTTGCAGGAAATTTGGCATACATATCGAGATAACATGGATTAACACAAAGGCTACCTTTTGTCATCACTTGAGGGTCTGGAGTACCTGATGTAGACGACCAGGTGCACCACCAGGAGCCCACCTAAACTATAGGAGATACAGATATGACACCAAAGCAACAGTTGTTCAGCTTGATGGGTCGCTTCTGCTGGCATAACGAGTTTGAAGGTTTGGAGTACCTGATGTAGACGACCAGGTGCACCACCAGGAGCCGTCTTAAAGTAAAGGAGATACAGATATGGCACCAAAGCAAAAGTTGTTTAGCTTGATGGGTCGCTTCTGCTGGCTTATAGAGTTTGAAGGTTTGGAGTACCTGATGTATACCACCAGGTGCACCACCAGGAGCCCACCTAAACTATAGGAGATACAGATATGGCACCAAAGCAAAAGTTGTTCAGGTTGATGGGTCGTTTCTGCAAGCATATAGAGTTCTAAGGTTTGGAGTACCTGATAAAGACCACCAGGTGCACCACCAAGAGCCCACCTAAACTATAGGAGATACAGATATGGCACCAAAGCAAAAGTTGTACAGGTTGATGGGTCGTTTCTGCAAGCATATAGAGTTCTAAGGTTTGGAGTACCTGATAAAGACCACCAGGTGCACCACCAAGAGCCCACCTAAACTATAGGAGATACAGATATGGCACCAAAGCAAAAGTTGTACAGGTTGATGGGTCGTTTCTGCAAGCATATAGAGTTCTAAGGTTTGGAGTACCTGATGTATACCACCAGGTGCACCACCAAGAGCCCACCTAAACTATAGGAGATACAGATATGGCACCAAAGCAAAAGTTGTTCAGGTTGATGGGTCGTTTCTGCAAGCATATAGAGTTCTAAGGTTTGGAGTACCTGATAAAGATCACCAGGTGCACCACCAAGAGCCCACCTAAACTATAGGAGATACAGATATGGCACCAAAGCAAAAGTTGTACAGGTTGATGGGTCGTTTCTGCAAGCATATAGAGTTCTAAGGTTTGGAGTACCTGATAAAGACCACCAGGTGCACCACCAAGAGCCCACCTAAACTATAGGAGATACAGATATGGCATCAAAGCAAAAGTTGTTTATCCTGATGGGTAGCTTCTGCTAGCAAATAGATATGGAAGGTTTGGAGTATTTGATGTAAACAACCAGAAGCACAACCAGGAGCCCAAAAAAATCATTCAAAATAAATATTCAGATTTAAACATATCCTTTTATTTCATTTATTTACTTTCTCTCACTTCTTTTACTACTATTATATTACTTTTTATTATAAAATAAACAAACTTAAACTATAATTTACAAAAACACATACATACATACATACATATATCACGCCTATAATCCCTTGCGGGGTAGGCAGAGCATAAACAGCCGCATAAAACGGACATTTACGCCACGTCTGACAAATATTTGAGGGTTATTTGGAAAATTGTGTATCGCTATAGTGACAGGTTGTCAGCCCATCGCCTAAAATTGCAATACAAAAACACTATTACATTTTATCAGATCCGTCACCCAAATCGTGGGCATTTTTATCAGATCCGTCACCTAAATAGTGGGACTCAATTTTCTTCATGAAAATCTCATTTAAATTCAAAATGGATTTTAAATTTTTCATTATACCACAATAATTAATGTGTATGTATATGTTACTCGTGTTAATACTAATGAACAAGGCCAATTGAACCATATTTGTTAGATCCGTCATACACCGAATACAGTTCTCTTGATTCCATCACAGCTAATAGTGGGCTAGCTATATCTTTGTAATTACTCGACCAAAAAGCGGGCCTTTCACATAATTTTATCTGTATTCCTCTAAAGTATGACGCAATGCCCCCAAAATACCAAAAAACATAATTTGAAAAATGATGACGGAATTGTCAGGAGAACGCGTTTCGAAGAGAACTAGCCGTATTGGTTTGGACGGTCGGCGTGGTAGAGCAGTGGAACGGTATTCCACGGTACTTGGTCCAAGTCCCAGTCGCAGTCGTAAATATATCAATTTTATATTATTGTTCGTAAATTTAAATTGTAAAATTACAAGATATACTTACGATAGTTAGGAAGGTACACACAAACTAATAATATCTGATTAAACAACTGTTGAATCATAACATCACCGTAAAAAAATACCAATTCAGAGTTCTCTAGCCATCGTTAGTTTCGTACCTTTATTGAAATTTAAATTATTAATTACTTTGCATTTGTTATCGGGAAAATTAATTAAGATGGCACATCGGCTTATCAAAATAGAAGGTACCAAGTTAGGAAGTACGTACCAAAGGCTAGGCGCTGCCAAACTACTGTAACCATATTAATTACTAGCTGGTGCCCGCGACTTCGTTCGCGTAGTGTATAGTTCTGCTCAAAGTTTGCTATCTGAAAATATTCGGTTAACCTTTACAGTATTTCTTTATATACTACATTGGCTGTTTTTCCTTCTGAGGCCAATATGAACAATCCGGCAGCGCTACTGACTCGCGAAAAAGCAACATAAAGCTGTCCGTGGGAAAAACAATCTGTCCTTAGGTCTACACCAGCAGCTTTCAGTGTTTGTCCCTGTGACTTATTTATCGTCATTGCAAAGCAGACAGCCACAGGAAATTGGGTGCGCTTAAACTCGAATGGGAAATTGTTGGGGATGAGTGGTATACGCGGTATAAATACAGATTCCCCGGTACCACATCCAGTCAAAATCTCCGCTTCAATTAAATTTCTCTGCAAGGCACGCACTTTCAGTCTGGTTCCGTTGCATAATTTCGGTGGGGTAAGGTTTCGTAAAAGCATTATCGGAACACCGACCTTAAGCCTGATCTTGTGAGCAGGAAGCCCACTTGCCGAAAGAGAATTTAAAAATTCAACTGGGTAATTTGTTGCATCGTCCTGATCAACAACATTGTTAAAAGATGTGTAAACCACTTCATCTCCAACAATTTCCGTTAAGATTTTTTCGTTAATGGCAGCCACTTGGTCATTTTTTGGGGTAAGAATAGCGCGTTCACATAACCAAGAGTTTTCCTGATCCAACATACACTGGAGGTCTCCAAAAACTGATTGTATGAGTTCCTCTTCAGTTGTGACAATTGTGCCCAGTATCTCAGGAAGTCTTATTTGGCCATGTTCTTCGGGGAGGTTTCCTTCCCCAATTCTTAATAATACGTCTGAGAATTCTTGAATATGTAATCCACCGCCAAGCTGGGCTCTCATATTCCTTGTTAGCCTTAGCGTTTGTATCCGGGGCCATAGATATGATTGTTTTAATGAGGCATTTATTTCATCAGATCTAGTTCCCCGACTTATGACAGGAAGGGTTTGCCGAAAATCGCCAGACAAAAGAAGTGTGATGTTACCCATAGGCCTATCATCTCGGCGAATATCACGTAATGTTCTATCCACAGCCTCAATTGCTTTCTTGTTGGACATTGTACATTCATCCCAAACGATTAAGCAGCAATCCTGAAACACTTTTGCTTTGTCACAGTTTCGTGTTATAGCACATGTTGGTGTTTCAGTTCTGTCTAAATCAATTGGGATTTTGAACATTGTGTGCGCTGTTTTTCCACTTGGAAGCAATGTGGCAGCAATTCCAGAAGATGCTACTGCTAGAGCAATTTTGTTCTGTCGCCTGATTTCTGCAAGGATAGCTCTTGTCAGGTAGGTTTTTCCAGTGCCGCCTGGGGCGTCTAAGTGGAACAGTTTCCCTTCGTTATTCAAAACACTTTGAACAACTGTATTGAATATTTCCCTTTGTTCTATTGTAAAGCTGGAAAGGCTGTCATTCACAACGGCGGTTAATTCCGTACTGGGGTAGTTTGTTTCGGCAACATATTCTCGATTGACACGTGGCTGATTTGGTTCTGCTCGAGGAACAGGTAGGCCATAGTCGCTGAGAGAATTGCCTCCTATTGAAAATACAGTCTCTTGAATAGAAGAAAGGGAACTATTTAATATTCTGTCATCAGTTGGACTGATTTCATCTCCTGTGGTGGTCCTCAAAGTACGTAAAAAGTCCTCAGATAGGAATGTTTTGTACTTTTCCCACAGTGTTAATGGATCCGAAAGACCACAGAATACTAACATTACTGAGAACAAATGCCGTAAACAGCGGGGGCTATCGCTGACACAGGCTTCTTCAAGTGTAGTGTCCCAGTGTTGGTCATCGTCAAGTAAGTGAAGCGCTCTGCACGTCGCTTGGAATGTAGGATGCTCTACATCATCCACAGTCTTTAAAAAGGAAAACGAAGTTGGGCCTTTAACAGCATGGAGCAACAAACGCAAATAGTAACATTCCCCATTGCTAGGATGGACTGTGTATACTCTTCCGAGAGCAGCGTCCTTGAAAACTCCCGGGAAGCCTTCCACAGGTTGACCGCGTCGACGTCTATTAAAAATACCCCTCTGCTTATCGTAGGTGAAATATGATGGTACCTCGTCATAATTTAATGTTCTGGCAAATGCGTCCTCTTGACACAATCAGAAAAACGCCAGAAGTGTCGTTTGACGTGGGTTCTCAATGCGCTCTCTAACATTGTTAGGATCAAAATATATTCGTTGACCATTTTCCAAGTGAACATCTAGATGCATAACTGTAGGGTGGCGTTCATGAATAGGGAATCCCAATATTCGCCAAACAGCTTCAGAGGTACTTATATACCGCCCGGACTGGTACCTGGTTACTTCGTCCCTATCGATTCCTTGCAGTGCAAATGTGGCCTGGTCGCTACCTTTATTCACGTATTTACATATATACTTTATGGATTCTACACTATTGCACATTTCAACATTAATGTGTGCTCCAAAAGTCTTCGATAATATAGGTGAAAAGGGAACAACCCACCTATTATCGATGGATATCTGTTGTCCGCGTATTCTTATTTCAGCAGTGAAGCCACCTTGTTCTGGTGAACGACGCCGATACAATGGGTATCCATTTTCACCTGTTACTGTCTGTTCTTTAAATTCACGGGGATATCTTTTCGTGCAGTGACCATCTCGCATACAGGGAGAGTTGCTGTTTATAGTACCACAGGGACCATGCACCATGTGTGTTTTAATGATATCATAAAGTACAGGGTCCTCGTCGGGGTTTGGAAACTCAGCACATATTATCTTGTCGACATCATTGGGACGTACTTTTTCGTGCAACCATATAAGTATATGTGCATGAGGCAAGCCACGCTTCTGCCACTCGACGCTGTACATGAAGCACAGAGCTGTACCAAAAACAGCTTCCTTTGTAATTAAATCCATCAATAATTTTAGCTTTAAGTGAAAAACTCTCGCTATTACATCGTGCCGATCATAAAAAGCTTGCCCCGCACATAGTTCTTGACTGATTTCATTCCACTTAGGGTTAGTCGTAAACGTTATAAACAGATCAGGTCGACCATGTTTACGTACATAGCAGAAAGCATCCTGAGTACGTTCGTGCATATAGCGTGGACCGCCAGTGAAACTGGATGGAAGAATTACCAGACGACCTAAGTTTTCCGTTTCTGTGTCTTGCTGCATAGCATCCCGCAAATGTACGTACTCCTCGGCTCGTAAACGTCTTTGATTTGTGCGAATGTACACCAAACGCTCTGTCTCAATTTTGGCATACATATCAACTATGAACTGGCTAAACACTCCACGGAATCTTTGCAAATAGATGAATCGATTAGAATAGAATAGAATAGAATAGAATAGAATAGAAAGCAGCAAGTAAGCATAAAATTGCTGAGCTGATACTTTTTTATTAATGTTGGGCTCTCTTGTGGTGGGATTTACTTGATTTATTGAGAAATTATAGCCGTCTTCTCCATGGCAATAGATGAGGGGGTACTGCAGGGCGTCATAAGACCGATGTGTTTCACAAATGCGTTGTAAACGATCGTCTCTAGTCCGTAACACAATGTCACGCCGCTCACACTCTTGATCTGCCAAAACAGCTGCAACTTCATTAGTTACTGGAGCATTGTATCTGCCACGATGTCCAGTAGTAGGGCGTTTATCTGCATTGATAACAAATTTATAATTATTGTTTTGTCCAGGAGGGATGGTTTCTAACGCAGCTTTGAAGCTAAGTATGTATGGATTTACTTCGTGCAGCATGTTTTGAAGTAACGCGATCAAGTCATTGTTAAGTTGTGGAAAGTTTCCGTTTCTTATGTTAACCTGCTCTTGATAATCAGACACAAAATAAATCTGTAGAAATTTCGGCTCATTTTCAGGCAACAATGAACCGATAAGGTGGTAAACCTGACCCTGAACCTTAAATGTCGGCATGAATGGTCCCTCTGAAATCTGTTTAGCACCAAAAGATGTCATCTGGAACGCATTATTATATGACCGAATGTTGTCCAAGAAATGTTTTGATTGTGGGTGATCACCATTCAACAGTGTTTTAAGTATATCTGGGGGGTTCTGTAAAACTCCAATATGCACTTTTCCACTTGAGCAGCACATTCCGTTTGTTTCTTTTTGCCATTTCTGCGCTTCACAATAAGAAAAATTTACAACCATAGCTCCAATGCTGGAAAAAGATGCATAGTTGATCATAGGTAGGTATATATGTAAATGCACTCTTTACTTTATCATCCCAAGGAAGATCGTCATGCCTTACGATAAGTTCACCTTGAGAATCATCATCAGAGTCTTCAGAAGAAATTGACATTCTATTAAGAATGTGTCGAATCCGATCACTATTTAATCGTTCTTCGCGTTGGTTTTCTGTTTCTTCATGTCGTATTCCGGCGATTCTCTCTCTTTCACTTTCTAGTAAATTATCAACATTTTGTCGCATTTGGTTATAATTCTCTCTAGCATTTGTTAAGCGTTCCTCATTCTGTGTAAACGTTTCCGAAGCACGTGCCAAACTATGACGCTCACGATCAGAGCTTAGTCTTGCGTCACGTTGCTCACTGGTTTCTAGTGACCTGGAGACAGATGTACGAACACGCTGGGAACTGAGGCGTGATTCCCTTTCAGTAAACGTTTCTGAAGCACGGGACAAACTGTGACGCTCACTATCAGAGCATAGTCGTGCTTCACGTTGCTCACTGGTTTCTAGTGACCTGGAGACAGATGTACGAACACGCTGGGAACTGAGGCGTGATTCCCTTTCAGTAAACGTTTCTGAAGCACGGGACAAACTGTGACGCTCACTATCAGAGCATAGTCGTGCTTCACGTTGCTCACTGGTCTCTAGGGACCTGGAGACAGATGTACGAACACGCTGGGAACTGAGGCGTGATTCTCTTTCAGTAAACGTTTCTGAAGCACGGGTCAAACTGTGGTGCTCACGGTCTGACCTTAGTCGTGCTTCACGTTCCTCACTGGTCTCTAGTGATCTAGAGAAAGATGTACGAATACGTTGAGAACTGAGGCGTGATTCTCTTTCTGTGAAAGTTTCTGAAGTGCGAGATAATGCATGACGCTCACGATCGATGCTCAGACGTATTTCGCGATTTAAAGAGCTTTCCGCAGAGCGAGATGTTACATGACGCTCACGATCTGCAGCAAGTCGCGCTTGACGCTCTTCATCAGATTCTTGGGACCTAACTATCCTCATTCTTTTTGCGGATCGCGAAGATTGCGAAAGATTCGACTTTCTTCTAGGCATGGTTATAACTAAGGTTTTTTTTTATTTTTAAATATATGTATGTATTCTCAATCGGATTAAATCTTAGTGACTGCTCCCCTGTGTTACCGGGTAGGCTACCGTGTCTAAGATGCAGATGAAAGAAAATACGTAGAATCGCAAAAATAACATAAGCCCGAAGGCATTCATATTAATGGGAGTTTTAGCCAGTAAAGCCAAGTTATCAACAACTGTAGGAATACAGGAAGAGTAATATTTACTCTTACGACTGATTTTACAATCTTGGTCGTTGCAAAATTTGACTTGATACTGTTACCGCCTTCACCGCGTGGAGGTACTCCCAGCTTATGTTATTGTTTCTTTTTTCTTTTTATGCAATTTGTACTTTATAGTCTGATTTCATTATGATCATGGAAAATGAGCGATTTTGGCCTAGATGTTGAGCAGAGTTTTCATCCCAAAAGATTTATTCAAGTCCATCCGTTTATTTTAAAATATATGTATAGATGTAAAAATTCTACGCTTAATCGTAGCGGTTTTATTCCAGTAAAAAGTAGCTAAGATGTTGAACAGGCTTAGTAGCTACACAACAAAAAAAATTTCATTAAAATCCGTCCAGTAGTTTCGGAAATTAACTTTAAAATGTGTATTAATCGTATTTCCCTTGAGAATGAGCGATTTTCCCGCAGTAAAAAGTAGCTAAGATGTTGACCAGGCTTAATAGCAACACAATAAAAAAGCTTTCACTAAAATCCGTCCAGTAGTTTCTGAAATTGACTTTAAAATGTATATTAAAGGTATTTCCCTTAGGAATGAGCGATTTTCCCGCAGTAAAAAGTAGCTAAGATGTTGACCAGGCTTAGTAGCTACACAACAAAAAAAAATTCATTAAAATCCGTCCAGTACTTTCGGAGATTAGCCGTAACAGACAGACAAACAGATAAACAGATAAACAGACAAACAGACAAAAAATTCAAAAAGTGTTGGAATGTGTTCCAATACTATTTTAACATAGCCCCCAATTAGTTTTTCGTAATTATATTCAATGTACAGACACGCGGTTTTTACTGTTTTATTATATGTATAGATGTGGGATGAAAGATCCGATGAACCCTAGTGAAAAAATTACGCAGTCTCCTCTTTAAAACTTTGACACCAGGGTTGATCGGGTCGTTCCGTGGCTCAAGTGTCCCTTACTACAAGATAAAGTCTCCTCTTCTACTACTTACATTCAACACGTAGTGCCCGGCTCTATTTTATACATCCTCATCATCAACGTCCAATGCTGGTCCGGTGGTACTGCGTCACAGATAATATAATAGGTACTACTGCGTACTAGTGTAGGTATGTGAGAAGATTAGGTCAGATCCGTCAAAAAGACTATCACGGGAATAAGGTGCCCTACCTCCCTGCCAACTTGTATTTTTTGACATATTTTAGGTACTGATGTCTGCTGTCCCTAAAAGGTATTGAATACTGACGTCATCAACAGTCTCGTACAAAATTTTGGTCCCTTCCGTTAGCCTCTTGTGCTGTGGCAGAACCTTGTACACCATGTCACTGTATTGATGTAATTATAATAGCACGTTCACACTATGCACCTGCTCCTGCCCCTGCCCCTGCCGCTGTCGCGAATATTGCTCGAAATACTTTCACGAAAGTATCAACGCGAGAGAGTGTTCACACACTGCCGTCATACTCTTCTCGCGCCAATAATGCACACGCGTTCGTCCTGCCGTTCCTTTGACTCACGCACAAAAAGCCGACAGTCGAAGGAGCACGGGAATATAATATTGGATCATTTTAGGGTCAATGTCACCGCCGCCTCAGCCACTTGGTGGAAATTTCGACCACGCCGCGCACAACATAATTTTTTGCTTTTCCTTGTAAACTCGCGACAATTAGCGGCATGGCATGATCGAAGCGACTGAGACGCTCTACTATAATCCGACCCTAAGAATTTTACCTGTAGACTTGTAGCCTGAAGTATCATAACATAGGGCACTGTTGTCATGGGTCACTTAAGGATATTATATGACGTAGGCAGTTTTGAAGTGAGCTTGCGGACTATATCAGATGAAATTTTACTAGTGACCGATACGGAAAACAGACGACGGCCTGGCAATAAGGAACACCTTTCCCCAAGGAACATAGGTCGAAATATCTCAAAATTATTATGAGCTTCCATTGTAACCCAAATTTTGTATGGGAGGTCCAAATTTTTTCTGCGTATTGTTTATTTTTTGGGGTTAACAAACAGTGCGCACAATATGTACTTACAACTAACATTTGTATAGAAGTGGGAGTTAATTATGCCACCAACACCGTCGACCAACTTCGACCTATATTCCTTGTTCCTTATGACCAAGCCCGTCTTGAGTTTTCGCTATCATTCACAAGTAAAATTTGTGAAGCGTGATGCTATTCCTAACGTGTGATGCCGGCTAAGAATAGCATCTCCTTATTTGTTTCCCGTGGTTTAAGAGGCGATTAAGATAGATGATTTGAATACCAAATTTTAAAACACTTCCCGTGCTAGGTATAAAATTTTTGATGACTTGCACCCGGCCCGCGAATTATGCAAGTCTACAAAAACTCGAGGATTTGATGAGTATTACAATTTTAAGCGGCAGGCTGACAACCTGTCGCTATAATTAGATAAACATGATTTTTCGGATACGGCCCTCAAAATTTGACAGACGTGGCCTATCGCCACCGTATTTTACGGCCGTTAACGTTCTGCCCATCCCGCAAGGGATAAAGGTGTGATATGTGTATATATGTATGTGTTTGCGTACTAGCTTACTATCGATTGTTTTTGATGACTATCGATAGACCAAAACTATCGATAGAAAATCTATATTACATGATCTTTGATGTGATCTGTTGCACAATTTGTACTGGATCATAAGGCTAAAATAATTGAACACGTATTTAGGGGATTTTGGATTTTTAACCCCCAGCGTAAAAGGGAGTTTTTTTTTTGTTTTTTTTTATTAATGATGGGTTTGCTCATGACTCTAGTCTAGGTCATAGGACAGAGATAGAGTCTAAGATGGAGCGAGCTCACCCAGAAGAAGCCTGTTCACTCATACTTTGAAGAGATTAGGGTTGTATGCGTTTGGAAACACAGACGCAGGTAGTGAGTTCCACTCTTTAGATATAAACGTTTGTATGAAAATTATGGTCCTTAGTAGCGATCTCTTTTAAATTTTGGTATTAGGAGCTAAAGTTATCAATTCGCGATTCAGCATTTTCTATTTTCTAACATCTAACCCCTTAAGGAGATCTTAACGTTTGTATGAAAATTCATGTTTATTAAATGTGATCTTTTTCAAAAACTTTGATTAGACTAAGGACATAAAATAATTAAATATCAATGTAGGTATTTAAAAAGATTTTTGTAGGTTTGTCGGGTTGTACGTTGACTCTGTGTTTCGCACGAAAAAAGAATTCGTGAGTGAAACCGCAGGCAAAACGCTAGTGTCTTCTAATTTGACGCCGAATACTCGTTAACTGTCAAAATAAGACTACGATGAAAACATTTGCCACTAAATAAACTAGGAATGGCGAAGATCCCATTGAGATTTTCAAACATGACGGGGATAGATATACAATAAAATTTATGTCCCGAATTGAGGCCAGTGGCATGCACTTTGGCACTTAGATAACTTAATTTAGGAAGTTGAATAAATGGTTTGTAAATAAGGTCAGTTGTATCAAATTTTAAAGTAGATAAGTATAAATTACCTAAGTAGTTCTGTATTAGTTTTATAAATATAAAAGATTACATCTATGGGTTAAACAAAATCCTATCCCAAAGGCGTCTATAGTACGTCTATAGGAAATGATAAGTAGGGAAGCGTTATGGGTTAAATGCAATGTTACTTGAGCAAATGCTACTTTCTTTTGCTAATGACAGCCGATGTGGCGCAGTGGTAGTGGGACTGCCTGCGACGCAAAGGTTCCGAGTTCGATTCTCGGTGGGGCACTCACAAAGTTGATATTTATCACTTTGTGAATGTGTTCCCGGTCTGGTTAGGACATTGCAGGGTGAACCACCTGATTGTCCGAAAAGAAATGGTTCCGTGCTTCGGAGGGCACGTTAAGCCGTCGGTCCCGGTTGCTGTCTATGATTACTTAGACGGCGGTCGTTATATCACCATGTCAGAGGCCTACTACTAGTAGTAGGCGGTTGAAAAACTCTGACACCAGGGTTCATCGTGTCGTTTGAAAGCTCGGCTCCCACACATGAAAAGAAGAATAAAACTTTTGCCAAAACTGTTTAAATTTTTTGTTGAATGTATCTGTGCTGCAATTTTATGTAATAAACTTTCAGTACTTCAGTGCTAATTTGAAAATAACCATTGTAATAAATTGTCTTACGAACTCATATACTTTTACATTAAAATATAGGTAACCTGCTGATTCGTCAACTAAGAGGCAACACGGACCACGTACGACGGACGGACGGAAGGTTATTATTATATTGATTTAATGGTGGCAGAGCCACTGGCGCCACAACTCTTTTATAGAGTCGTATTTTGCCATATAAGTAACGTCAGTTTTGTAGGTTAATTAAAAGTATTAAGCATGGACGTGCTATTTAAACAGGACTGATAACAGTGATAACTGTTGCAGAAAAAACGAGCCGAGCGAGACGGCACACACCGAGGCCTTTCGTCTCTTTCTAATAGGGTATTAATATTTTTTATTATAATGAGCATAAAGATAGGGAAATTTACAAACAAACGATTCACTTGGACAACCTCGAACACAACATTTTTTCACCATTTTGAGTGAAAAATTTCGTCTAATACTGATTTTAAGTATTAGATAAGGAATGTAAAATTTTTTCATCTGCCGCTAAAATTTAAACTTACTTACCGCCAAAAATAAAACTTAGGTACAGGGATACCATAAGAAAATTATAAGATTAATAGTTTTTACATAATTATAATTTATCAGTGTATAATTTTATGATTTCCAACAAGTTTTTGTTATTACTGACGCAAGTTGTTTTATTATGTTACTTAAATTATAATTATATTCGTCAAAAATAAGTTAGTCAAAAATGTTATCTTTAGTAATTTTCTACACTGGCAATATGAAAGAACGAGACACGCAGCCTCTCTACATGCTATCTCTCTCGGCTCGGATTAGCCTCTGGGAAAGAGTTAATGTAAAATAGACCATATGCCAGTAATAATAAAGTTGCTTTTCGTAAATAACTGTTTTTGAAGTAATCAGTCCTGTTTGAAAGTATGTGGTTTTACGCCAAGGGAGAGTCCACAACACAGAGAACCTAGTCTAAAAATAAGGGGCTGTGTTGCGCAGTTTGTGCAGATCCGGGTTGTTCAAATACAATGAATATATTCAAAGAATTGCTAATATAGCACTCGCTTTTTATCTGTTTTCCTAATATACTACAAGTAAATATGTTCATTTATATTAAGGCGCTAAATAGGGTGAAGCGACTGTTCCTTTTTTTGCCGATGCGTCAGAGAGAAACACCAAAACATTACTTGACTTGTGTTTTTAATACTTTTTACGTGTAATGTGCGAGATAAAAATAAAACTCTCAACACTAATTATTAGATAACATTTATTATTTCAATGTGAGTAAAAAATAATTACAACCGTTTTGGAGAACATTTGCAATTGGTGATCGAAAATAGGTTCAAATTAGATTTTTTTCTAGATGAACAAACACATCATAAAAAAGCAATTCTATTCAATCAAAAATGTTACTTGAAAATAAATCTTACTAGGTAGGTATAAGATTTATGTACTATTTTTTTTTACTATTGAGGCATTTGACGATACTTGAGGCCTTAAGGGTTGATTAAATCAAAATAAAAACGTTAGTTTATGCGTGTGAACCCATGCATTTAAGACACCAAGGTATGCAAATCATATCATGTACATACATACATACATACATAAATCACGCCTATATCCCTTACGGGGTAGGCAGAGCATTAACGGCCGTAAAACGGATATTAACACCACGTTTGACATAAGTTTGAGGGTCAATCAGATAGCTGTGTATCACTATAGTGACAGGTTGTCAGCCCATCGCCTAAAATTGCAATACACACCCTCGAGTCCCTTAGTCGCCTCTTACGACACCCATGAGTAAGAAATGGGGTGATGCTATTCTAGGCCGGCATCACACGGTAATCATATCATGTCCACTTAATAAAAACTGGTTTCGCGGGATTTGTTAATTTCATTTCAGTTTGTTTTTATAATAGACTAGCGGCCCGCCCAGCGGTTTCACCCGCTGCTACTTACCAGTTTTCCCGTAGAAATTGGATCTTTGCCCGCAGTAAAAAGTAGTTTACTTCTTTACTCCGTTCCAGCAGAAGTGACTCAACAGGACCATGTGCCAGCAAAAGCGGCCCGTCATGTTAAACAACTTTTAATTTGATGCCGATACCTTATCTCCTGTAGTTTAGATAGGATGCTGGTGGTCTGCTTTAGGGACTTAGACCCTCGGTGACCATGTTCTAGCAAAAGCAGCCCGTCATGCTAAACAACTTTTACTTTGAACCCATTACCGTAGCTCTTCTAGTTTAGATCGGATGCTGGTGGTCTGCATCAGGTACTCCAGATCCTTGATGACCATGTTCCAGCAGAAGCGGCCCGTCATGCTGAACAACTATTGCTATCAAGCCATTATCGTATCTCATATAGTTTAGCAGTGCTCCTGGTGCCCACCATCAGGTACTCCAGACCCTCAATGACCAAGTGCCAAAAAAAGCGGCCCGTCATGATAAACAACTTTTACTTTGCAACCATTACCGTATCTCCTATAGTTTAGATGGGATGCTAGTTGTCTGCATCAGGTACTCCAGATCCTCGATAACCATGTATCAGCAGAAGCGCCCCGTCATGCTGAACCACTTTTACTTTGAAGCCATTACCGTAGCTCTTCTAGTTTAGATAGGATGGAGGTGGTCTACATCAGGTACTCCAGATCCATGATGACCATGTTCCAGCATAAGCGGCCCGTCATGCTGAACAACTATTGCTATTAAGCCATTATCGTATCTCATATAGTTTAGCAGTGCTCTTGGTGCCCACCATCAGGTACTCCAGACCCTCAATGACCAAGTGCCAACAAAAGCGGCCCGTCATGTTAAACATTTTTTAATATGATGCCGATACCTTATCTCCTGTAGTTTAGATGGGATGCTGGTGGTCTGCTTTAGGTACTCCAGACCGTCGATGACCATGTACCAGCAAAAGCAGCCCGTCATGCTAAACAACTTTTACTTTTAAGCCATTACCGTAGCTCTTCCAGTTTAGATGGGATGCTGGTGGTCTGCATAAGGTACTCCAGATCCTTGATGACCATGTTCCAGCAGAAGCGGCCCGTCATGCTGAACAACTATTGCTATCAAGCCATTATCGTATCTCATATAGTTTAGCAGTGCTCTTGATGCCCACCATCAGGTACTCCAGACCCTCAATGACCAATTGCCAACAAAAGCGGCCCGTCATGATAAACAACTTTTACTTTGAAACCATTACTGTATCTCCTATAGTTTAGATGGGATGCTAGTGGTCTGCATCAGGTACTCTAGACCCTCAATGACCAAGTGCCAACAAAGGCGGCCCATCATGTTAAACAACTTTTAATATGATGCCGATACCTTATCTCCTGTAGTTTAGATGGGATGCTGGTGGTCTTCTTTAGGTACTCCAGACCCTCGATAACCATGTGTCAGCAGTAGCGCCCCGTCATGCTGAACAAATTTTGCTATGAAGCCATTTTCGTATCTCTTATAGTTTAGCTGTGCTCCTAGTGCCCTCCATCAGGTACTCCAGATCCTCAAGTGCTGGCAAAAAGAAGTCCAAGTCCGTTTTCAATATACCACCAATATCAGTGCCAAATTTCACGAAGATTGCAAATCGGTTTGGCTAATTTGGGTAATATCCGCTATATTTCCCGCTTTTCCTGCTTCTAACCGTTTTCCCGTGGGAATGAGCAATTTTCCTGTAGTAAAAAGTAGCCTATGTTACTCAGGAATGTTGTAGCTTTCTAATGATGAAAGAATTTTATAAATCGATCTAGTAGTTTCGGTGTTTATCGATTACATACAAACAAACAAAAAAACAAATCTTTCCTCTTTATTATATTAGTGTAGATGTAGACTAACCTTTGTCTATGACTTTGTTCGTAAGTCGTGAATAATATTAAAATGTATTTTTGTACATTGTATGTAAACTGCGTCCTTGGCAGATTATATGTAAATGGCGAGTCAAAATTATTATATGAAAGGCAAGTTTCGTTTTGAAGTACAAGTTAAGGACAAAATATTTTTTTAGATACCTACATATTGTTATTAAGAGGGCCAAAAAAGAACAAATTTATGTAATTGAGTTCGACCCGTACTTGGTCGGTTTTTTTAAACGCGACGCAGTTACTTTCAGCTTGGGTTAGACATTTTGGACTTGGACCATTCTTATGGCGAGCGCATTAGAATCACTTTGGCGAATCGAGTGTCTACTAACTTGGATGTAAGCTGCTTGACTGTACCTACAATCTACATATGTTATTTTCAAAAGTTAAAGAGGCACTATTAGATTAAAGACCTTTTTTAGGGTTTCGTACCCAAAAGGTTATAATGGAAACCCTATTACTGAGGCTCGGCTGTCCGTCTGTCTGTCCGTTCGTCCGTCCGTCCTACATTTACGAGGCTGTATATCCTAAACCGTTATACCTGGACAGTTGTTATTTTCACAGATGATGTATTTCTGTTGCCGCTATAACAACAAATACAAAAAATTAGATTAAAGTAAATATTTAAGGGAGCTCCCATACAAAAAACTAGTTTTTTTGTATGGAGGCTATATCTCATGAACCTCGAAAGTTAGACAGTTGAAATTTTTACAGATGTTGTATTTCTGTTGCTGCTAATACAACAAATACTAAAAAATTTAATAAAATAAATATTTATGGGGGCTGCCATACCAAACACGTGTTTTTTGCGCGTTTTTATCGATGATTGTTTGGTAGAGGTATAATGGTAAGGGACCCTTCGTGCGCGAGTCCGACTCGCACTTGGCCGGTTTTTTATTCGTCAGACACACTTCTGTTATTATTTTATATTAACGTTTTGTCTGAAGCCTACGATAAAAATATCACAATCAAAACAAGTTTAGTAACACGGCGTCCGTGGATTGCGCGCCTGTTTATAAATTATTTAATAAAATGATTTTGTTTTACATACTGTCAGTATTTTTAGCTATTTGCTATGTGATTTACCACTATAGGAACAGAAAATATAATGCGTTAATGAAGCATTATAGTCATGGGATTTCGACAGTGCCTATATTTGGTATAGCCCACCATTTTCTTGGCACCAATCAAAGTAAGTATTACTTTAAATTAAATCATTTGTTTCCTTTCAACAGTTTTAATAACATTGTATGAATTTTATTTCTCGCATAACAATGATTATGTCACAAATCGACTTTAGGTCAAGCAAGAGTCAAGGTAGTGACTAGATGGTGAAAACGGGGCCACGTACCCTGGCCTGGGTAAGGTCTACGTCTTGGCAATAATCTTACAGAATGGCTGTCACACCTGTCAAACATATATTTGTGGTCGAAATATATTTGAGTATTTATTTCAGTCATCGATACGAAAGAAGTAGAAGCTGCCAAATAAAGTTACCTATCTTAATCTATTTAATTTTAGCTTATTAGAGGCTTACATTGCAATTACTTCCGGCATTGCTGGCTAGTTCAAAATGTTTTAATAAGCGTTAACTTAACGGACTTTAATTTAACGTTTATAGGTAGGCCTACTCACAATGCGTTTTATATACTTATAGGAAAGGTGTAAAAAAAAATTGCTGAGAATATTTTAAGGGGTGAACCAGTACGTGAAACTGAACAACTTTCCCCAACATAGGTCGAAATATGAAAAAATTATTTGACCCTCCCATACTTAGTGTGTTCCCGGCCGGGATAATTTGTATGGGAGGGCCAATTTTTTTTCATATTTCTACCTATGTTCCTTGGGGAAAGTTGTTCAGTTTCACGTACTGGTTCACCCCTTAAAATATTCTCAGCTAATTTTTTACACCATGTATAATTAATTACTTTTATATATTGTATAGTTCATCATAACATACCTTCTTAGACAAATTAAGTATGGCGGTTCTGTTTATAAAAATATTGACACCAATGACGGAATGAGGAAGTTTCCACTGGCTCTCGCGCGCAGTAGAGCAACGACCCTGAAATCTGAATACCGCGGTCTTGGGTTTGAATCCCGAATGGCGCATTAGGGGGTTGGGTTTCGAATCAAATGAAAAATCCGCCATGAACTAGAAATGAAGTAGGTAGGTACTATAGGTATATTAACTTTTCTTGCCATCTGCACTAAGTGTACTGTTACCCTATCAGCCAATCTAATTTTTATCATAAAATATTTCATATATATAAAAAAAATTGTAGTACAGGTCGATCTTTACACTTTTCAAGGCAGCAGTTAAATTTAGCACACCGGTAACAAAAACGAGAGCTATGACCTCCGCATAATAACCGACGTACGTTACCTAAAGTAGGTATATTTGTGTACGTCATTTTATTCATGTATTGAACTGAACCCGCTGATTTTACCCTTTCCTTAAACTTCAATATAAGCCTAAGGTAAGCAGGTAGATAGGTATGTAATACAGCGCTGGCGTTACTAACAATTTTGCCTGTAATATTTTCTTGAGTTTGCACAACTATTACTCATCAGTCATCTCATCACAATAGGTAAAACAATTTTAAACGGATTTATGTTGTGTTTTTTTTTGATTTTACAATTCCTACGTTTCGAAATCTTTACAGAGCCCGTGGTCACGGATGACTAAGATGTTAGACGTCATTATTTAGAATATAAATTATTTTTGTTCTACCGCCATCTATTTCTTAATTGCCTAGCGTTACGTCCCGGTTCCACGCAAAATACTAAAACCGTATCTTGTGTAGTAGGTCTTACAGTATGTTGGATCTGGTTCTTCTGCAGTGTAATCAGAAATAAACACAACTTAAATCCGTCTAAAATTGTTTTAATTTTGCCTGTTTAGCTCTCCGACGTACTACTATACTTACTTTTCAGCTCGTATGCAGTCGTTACAAATGTTTGGCCTGGAATCCAATAAAGTTGGAGGGATAGCTGCCGGGTGGTTCGGACCATTTCCATATTTAGGTAATGCTATTACAGTCGAGTGGGACACCGAGTCGACGAATGACCCGATGAACTTTGGTCATAGAGTTTTACAACTGCCTACAAGATTAGCTACTAGTAGGCCTCTGACGTGGCTGTGTATCGCCGTCTAAGTATGTATTCATACAGAGCAACCCTAACGTGCCCTTTGAAGAGCCCACACGGGACCATCTTTCCTTCCTTCGGACAATCAGGTGGTTCAGCATGTAATATCAAAAAAATATTATAAATATTAACTTAGTTTGTGCCTCGTTGAGAATAGGACCTGCAGATCTTGAGGCAAACGCTCATACCACTAGACCACGGAAGCAGTTTGATAGATCATTATCTAAGCTGATTTTTATTATATTTCTAATTAGGTAAGGTGTTCTAGGTAAATTTTATTAGTAATGTTATTTATGTCGCTGATATGAATGAAATCCTGTTTTAATGCACTTCTATGAAATACCTCTATTATTATTATTATTACCAGAATTATTTTGATAAATATTGGTCTCCCCTAAACCTTCTGAGTAAAAATGTGTATTAGGAAGTGCTTTTTGTTCTCGCGGAGATCTGTACCCATCTCCAAAACTACAGGAGTGAATTTGTCTTTTTTTTCAAATTTATGACGCAACAAATTTTATGTATTTAAGTAGGATTAAACTATTAAATAGGCCGTGCGGTGCTGGCTTAGAATAGCGTCACCCCAATTCTACCTATAGGTGTCGTAAAAAGCAACTAAGGGATAATCATCCAGGGAATGGGCAGCAGCGTTCCCTGTGAATGCAACATCTTGCACTGCGCTCGCCAATCCACCTGCCAAGCGTGGAGAGTAGGGTAATACCCCCCGATAGGGCCTATGGAGGCACATGTGCAGCAGTGGACTGTTGTGGCTGATAATGTATGTATGTAAAGTATTAAGATATTAGGACCTAAATACCTATTAGCTACCTGGCTGGGTGTCACACCAGGGTGCTACATTGTATGTGAGCCACCTTGAAGTGACCATACTGTTGATGGTTAACATTATTGGCAGTGGTAACGGATCCAGTGGCTGCAGAGGTGGTGCTGAGGGAATGTCTGGACAAAGACTATGTCATGAAGCTCATCAGGAACGTGATTGGACATGGGCTGATCGTCGCTCCTCGTAAGTGCTAAAAGAGGTTCTAAATCTAATTTATTTGGATACGTTTGTCACTTAAGGCTTCCAAGCAAGTATGAAAAACTTGAGAAGTATCTAAGAAGTATTGTATCTGCATTTTTTGTATGTAGGTAGGTAAATATTCGTATGCCGTGTGATGCTTAAAATAGCTATCCGTGGGTGTCGTAAAACCAAGGCCTGAGGGATAGATTCAACGTGGATTCAACCAGGGAACCGGCAGCATGTTGTTTCGAATATATATCCTATCTCTTAAACAACTGGACCCTCTACTGTACCGATTTCGATACGGTGATTCTAGTTTTAGTCACGCAAAATAGGCGCAAGAAGACGTCGAGTTGCGGAAACCTGCCCGTTTTACCATTACCATTTTACCATTACGGTGATTCTACGTGGTTGTTGACAGATCTCTCGTTGGTGGCAGTTCTATTCTAGTCTGCGGGACCTATTGTGGGACAGTTTTAATCGCTAAATTTAATGATTTGGAAAACAATTCATCTTAACATACCTTAAATTAGCGCTGTCTCTTTCCGATGAGAGGGTTTAGAAAAGGATAGGAGATATCAAAGTTATGTGATGTCTTAAACGTAAATACGAGTTATCTGTTTAACACGGTATTTATGATTACAATGGTGAATAAATTAACTAGAAATGGCAAACAACCAACTAACATTTTAAACATGACAGGACTTTGATATCTCCTATTCTTTTCTAAACTTATTTGATGGAAAATGACAGCGCTTATTTGAGGTACCTACCTAGTTATTTTATTTTCCGAATTGAGGCCTATATTATATGTAAGGGTTTTTTTTCTAGTTTCAGTCTGGCGCTCGCGCCGCAGGATATTGGTTCCAACTTTCGTATCCAAGAACCTCAGGGAATTTGTGAGCATATTCTCAAATCAGAGTCACATCATGGCTCAAAAACTGAGAGAACATGTGGGAAAGGGACCATTTCCTATATGGAACTACATAGCGGCCAATAACATGGACTCTGTATGTGGTGAGTGCAAATTTGGGAAATAAATAAAAGAAATAAATTGTTTGGGAAATAAATTCTCTTCACTATTAAATAAGCGCTGTCATTTTCCGTCAAATTGGTTTAGAAAAAAATAGGAGATATCTAAGTACTGTCATGTTTAAAAATATCAATGGTTCTTCGCTATTTCAAGGCATTAGCAGTCAGATCTGTTCTTCCCAGGTCAGTCCGATCCGTTCTTGGCTTCTTGTCAGAACAACCTCATAACATAAGCACAGCGCAGTTGAGTAGGTTAGGTAGGCAATTGGACTGGCTGTTTGTAACCCTACCTCAGTTTTCAATTCAATTCCATTTTTGGGTATCATAATAACCTGAAGTCTTCAAAAACCTCAAAAATTTTGATAACTCTTTAAATGTATTATGATAAATATGTTCGTTTCTACAGAGACTGTTTTTGGCTTGAAAATGCACATCCAGAAGAACAATAACCACCCGTTCCTGGTAACCTTCAACGGGTTGACCAGCCTGATGGCGGCGCGGTTGTGTCAACCCTGGCTCCACAGTAACACCATATACAAGCTCCTGCCGCAGCATAAGAAGCTAGAGAAAGGGACGAAAGTGTTGTACGATACTGTTGACGATGTAAGTACAAGTGAAAAGCTTTTTTCCGATAAGTCTAGAAATATGGTATCTTTCTACCGAAGGGCTGCTAGAAAAGGTTTTATTTTTAAAAATAAGTAGTACCTGTTGTGTTGTTTTTCTTAAATGTTATTGTCCTATTTTTTTTCTTGTGTGCAATAAATAGTTAAGTTTTTAATTTTACTGACAGTAGGCAGACAATCCTTTTGGAAGGTTCAGTCACCGACTTCTCGCGGAATTCAGGCAATTTGAATTACTTATTATATTTTATTTAAACCACTACCAGGTGCCTATCTTATGAAACTACAGGCTACAAGTCTCCAGGTGAAATTCTTAATACATTGCGTAGCCGGTTCATATACCAGGTATCAACCGTATAGGGTATACGTCAGGTATAACCGATTACGCAATGAACATCGAATTTCACCTGTAAAATTGTAGCCTGTAGTTTGATAATATCGGGTACAGTTTGTCATATTTCATACACTTTACAATGCCCTACATAACGACGACTACTATCTACGTCAACATATGCACATTATTTCAGCTGAAACCACGCTGAAAGAAACTTTAAGTGCCGCAATTAAGAATGACTTAATTTAATGAATTTCAGATAATTAAACAGAAACACAAAAGCCTTGAGGACGTCGAAAACAAAAACCGTAAGTTCTTGCACATAATGGGGTATTTTCTAAGATTCTTCAGACACCCCAGATTTTTCAGCCGTGTGATGCCGGCTTAGAATAGCATTACCCCATTTCTTTCCCGCGAGTGTCGTAAGAGGCGACTAAGGGACTCGAAGATTTCATATAATAATATGTATTACAATTTTAGGCGATAGGCTGACAACCTGTAGCCTATAGTGATGCACGATTTTCATGAAAAGGCCCTCGAATATTTGTCAGACGTGGCGATAGCGACCGAGCGATAAAGTTGTGATATGTGTATGTGTTTCGAGTACCTACCAAATAACGTCTTACGTCACGCGCCGCCCGATTTTTGCGTCTGATGTTACTGACCAAGGGCGTTGTATGAAACTGCACGACGGACGCCACACCGTCGGCGTGCGGCTGTCAATTACAGCCACTGAATAAAAAATAGAACTATACTGCATCATCGTTCGGCACTTATACGAATGCCCCTATCTATCTCCATTATTCTCCATTAAATTGACACATTCCACAGGGAAAGACGGCATAAGACCATTTCTGGAGTTGCTGATGGAAT
Organism: Tuta absoluta; assembly: GCA_027580185.1. NCBI lineage: Eukaryota > Metazoa > Arthropoda > Insecta > Lepidoptera > Gelechiidae > Tuta > Tuta absoluta. Next base: position 8,668,841 of record JAQAHW010000004.1, read on the forward strand.
CTTCAGCTCAAGAAAATGGACCATACAATGACCAGGAGCTACGGGAAGAGACTCTGACCCTCACCATTGCTGGCACTGATACGTCAGCAGCTGGAGCAGCATTTGTCCTCCTGGCTTTTTCTAGGAATCAAGACGTCCAGGAAAAAGTTTACCAAGAGTAAGGGAAAAGCTTTATGACTAAGTACAAAAAAAATACAAATCATAGAAGAACAATAGGGCACACTAATATAGTTTGTAGACATGGTACATATACCTAGAGATTTAGTTCTAATAAGTAGTTATTTATATACAGAGTGTATTTGCTAAGGTGCACGTCCCTTACATCGCGGTTTGTCCTAATAGGTATCCACGTACAAACTCCAAGCAATATGAATACTTAGGTATAATATATGGCTAATCGGGTATTTTTTACTACATACTTCTTATATTTATTTCTAACTAGGTACTTAAATGTTTTTATTATTAACGAATTATTTACTTGTTGTTTATTTGGTAGAGTTTAGCCCTCTACGTTTTGGCTGCTTAAGACAGCCTTCTTCACGGAGGTCGACAGATCACATACGCTCGCCTGTCAGCTGTGATTGCCGATTCAATAACTAGGTAATAAGTCGCGTAAACCTACTTAAAAGTTCCTTGGAGAAACTTCTTCATGTACATATTAGGTCAGACCGTGGTCTAAAAGACTTGCTCTTTGGCGTATATACCTTCATTTTCAACGTTAAAAACTTATAGGATCAAATCAGTATTAGGAGACTCGACAGAAAACATAACGATGGAGGATCTGAAGAAGCTGGAATATATGGATGCAGCTATCAGGGAAGCGATGAGGCTGTACACTCCAGTGCCTGTGGTTCTGAGGAGAGTCACACATGACATCACGTTGCGTAAGTATTGTATGGTTGTTTAAAAATCATAAAACCATCTCCCTTCAGGTGAGTCCCCGTTCCCGATAGCTACTAGTTATTATTCTGTGCCGATAGTAAGGCTGGCTGTAGATAGCCATTTGACCCATGACAAAATTTAAAAAAAGTTTAAAGTTGTATGAAAATATTGGAAGGTTTTCAATCTTTTTAGGTGCCTATTACTAATGAAAGATCATAAAGTGACCGGGGATCGAACTCGGGCACCCTTGATTTACTTTTAAACTTAAGTGTATTGACCGACTACCGTGGAAATTCAACTAAGTAGAGTTAACGATCTATTAGTTCTTTACATCTCAAAGCGACGTTACTTTATGCCCGATTCAATCCAAAGTCAGTTCTGTTTCTCTTTCCTATCCAGCGTCAGGCGTTATAATACCTGCTGGCGTTGGAATCCTCATGAACATCTGGGGGCTTCACCGAAACAGGAAGTACTGGGGGGAAGATGCTGACGAATTCAGACCTGAGAGGTTCCTGGACGCACCCTTGAAACATCCAGCTCAGTACATGGCATTCAGCTATGGTCCCAGAAATTGTCCAGGTAGGTATAGCAATGGAACTGAAAGGAACTCAGGAAATGAAAGAACCACACACCTTAGTGATGGACATTGATAGGAATTGTGTGTAGGTACCTATGCTACTTACTATACTCTTTGGTCTACCTGTATGTCAGTTACAGTGCAGTCATTTTTAGAGCTCGATTGAAAAATCAGTAGGATGTTTTCTTTTTGAGAATAAAAAAGTTTTTAGTATTCCAAGAACTCCATAGGTAGATGGCGTTGAACTGACTACGTTACTAGATTAGATGCCAAATCCAAAAGGCATGAAAAAATGAATTGTTCTTTCCGAATCTATCCCCATTCTTCGCGCTTTGTTATTAATTAATACTTTGTTTTCTTTGTACGGTGTCAATACCATCTATGTATGAACCAGTACTGTCATTTATGAAACAGAACAATTTCAAGAACAATTTGTCGATTCCGGATGGTTTTGGCCTAAATTCAGAAAAGTTGTTCAATTTGACGGGCTGGTTCACCCTTTGAAATATTAGTAGAATCTAGCATATTTTTAACATTCTGTTAATTTCACCATCAGGAGGACGCTACGCTATGCTGTCCATGAAGACAGCTTTATCCACACTCCTAAACCAGTACCGGATCCTGCCAGGGTCAGGAGAACCTCGCCTGTCCTTCGAGCTGATGATGAAGGATGCTGATGATTTCAGGGTTCAGCTTGAACTGAGAGATTCTAGAAATGGAGTCAATTAAGAGAATGACTAATAAAATTATTATTTAATAAGATTATTTATTTGAATTATCCATAATTATATCAAGTTGGAGACCATCTTTATTTCTAAATATTGCCTATTACTTTTCATACGGAACATTTCGTTGGCCAAAAATTTAACATTTGCTCTTTAGAAATTGATTTTGACAATGTCTGGGCTGTTGTGTATCTAGTCTGTCTGTCAGGGACACTATGAGATAACTACCTACCTTCTTATTTCACAATTCAGAATTGCACTTAATTCAAAGGGCAAGAGGGAAAAAATAATCCATATCAAAGACTTGGTGTCACCCGAAAAACAAATTGGATTCAGTGAGGTGGCAGCCGCAGAAACGAGCATGAACCTCTCAGTAGGTAGGCTAGGTTGGTAACTCAACTCGCTTCATCATTATCTCTAATTTGATACAATCTATCACAGATTTCTTCAGAGGTTGGCCTGCTGTTTCTCTGTCTTTCCAAGCAGTGCTTAGCAAGCGCAAATAAATCCTTAGCCTTTCCCCATTTAGCGATGAATGGGTCAAGTAAATGCGTGATTTCCACAGAAGGACCACAATCTTCGACATAGTCTTTTATGTTTATTTTCTCGCCGTTGCAGGAGACTAGAGGTCTATGCCCGGTCAACACTTCTAGTAAGACAATGCCAAAGCTGTAGACATCGATTTTCTGGGTGATAGTCCCGGAGAATCCTTCGGGGGCCATGTAAGCTGAGGTCCCCATAGGGCAAGAGGTCAGGGCCTTCGTAGTGCTCTCGTACTGTTTGGCCAAACCGAAGTCGCAGAGCTGAAACACATTCATTTCTATTAAAACTTGCTATAGATTTATTACATGTATGCAGGTAAATTGACAAAACTCGGACATGCAAGCTTCTTTTGATTTGATTTGTGTTTTCCGCAACTGCACAGCCCTGCATTTTTCACAAAAGTTACGAGTCCGCGACTGTTAGCTTAGTCTTAATACCTTTTTTTTTTCAGTACCTAAGTAAAAGCATATTAATTTGAGTTGCGTCGTTCGATATAAATCCGTAAGTATTTACAGATAGACTAGCAAAAAATACTAAATTGCGAACCTACCTTTGGTACACAGTCCCTGGTCAACAAAATATTAGCCGTTTTAACATCGCCATGAACGAAGTTATTTTTTTTCGAATCCGTATTCCCTAGACTGCTGTAACTAGGATTCTGAAAATCATCTTCACTCAAGGATTCCACGCTGGTGTGCAGATACCTCAAGCCTTCAGCTGTGCCAACAAGAACATTCAGTCTTTGGTTCTTCGTCAAAGTTTTGGCCGCTATCTTCTGCTCAAGAGATCCACCGTCGACATATTCGCTCACTATGCATAGCGATGGCCCATCCATAGATATTCCAATGATAGTGACAATATTTTTGTAACGGAAACGCGACAGGAACTTGACCTCCGCGTTGAAAGTTCTCATAGCCAGATCTGGTTTTCGGTTGTTCTGTAACAGTCGAGTCTTTTTAATTGCAATATGTCCATGATTTGGATGCCACCCAACGAAAACGTCTCCAAACCCTCCACTACCGATTTTTCCTGCCAATTTCCCTTGCAATTGTCCATCTTCAGTGGCACCAGTAGAAGGAGCCGGCATGTAGATAATTCTTTCAGCAAACCTTTTAGTAATTTTTTCCAAGTCTTTATATTGAAAATGGAATAGTTTTTCGTCATTAAGAATTTCGGTGGAGATACCTGAATGTGTAACACTGATATCAATGTTTGGGAACGATGTCTGAAAACCATTTTGACTGTTAGAGACATTCAGTGCGCTAAAATCGGGTAAGTTTGAATCATATGCCTGTCCTTGCAGTTGTGCCGTGGTTCTATTTTCAACATATTTGGGGACAGACTCAGGATTCTTAGATTCTATTCTCGCAGTGGTTCCATCATCATTACCGAGAGAGTCTAACATGTCAGTTACGTCCAACGAAATAGGTGCAGCTGGCCCTGAACCAGGTCGTACTGGAGGTGATTCTGTGGATTTATTTACATTTAGAACAGAATCATAAAAAATTTGAAGTATCAGCCAAGTAAGATCTGTCTAGACCAGAAGATAGATAGGAGTTACCTTCTAGCATAAGAGCGAGCTCATCTACCGCACGGTATACCTCCGCTTTAAGCACCACATCTTGCAAAGTCCTCAAAGTTGGTCGGATCCTGCCGGATGTGCCCCACTCGTCGAATAGAATCTCAGCGCATTTTCTGTTGCTCTGGCGAGCTGCATCTTCGATTAGCCTTCAAAATGATAAAGAAGAATTAGAACATCACAAAAACAATGTCTAACGATAAGCATCGCTTAAAGCTCGACCTAAAGTTACTATTTAAGGGATCAAAATAAATACCTACCTATGGGATTTTCCAAATTGTTGAATGGTGTTGGCCGAAGAACCGGTTTCCAATAAAACTGTTAGTAAGTATGCAGATGGATTGTTTGTGATATAAATTAAGTCAGACAGGATATAAAGACACTACTCATACTCTAGATAAAGACAATACTTACTCATACTTTAGGTAGGTACTTTATACTTACTTGATATGCTCAGAATTGTATTTCGGCTCAAAGAAATCGCTACACGGATTCCTTGGAATGAGGGCCATAACTTTTTTCCAATCGCTATCTACTTCTAAAATAGCAGTAACGTTGCACAGTGACCCTATAGGCAACTTACGGAGCTCTACATTCTTTCGCGAATGTTTGTACATTTTAACACCGGATAGTTTTTCTTTATTTTTAATTCTATTTAGTCTAGATAGGTTATAAGCGACACAAATCACATCTTATCGAGTTAAGTATACACGAATTTGTTATTAAGTAAAACCAACTGAGTCATTTGTTATGCAGCGAGAGGAAAAATAACTCTACATTCTCAAAAAGTTACCCAACCAGGAAAAATAATTAAAAAGCTCTCTAGCGCCATCTGTTTTTATAACAGTACGAATAACTACAGCGCCATCTATTGAAATAACTAAAACTAAAGCTGACTAGCGACATCTAAAAGGTCGTAGCATAACTTTTTTTAACAGCGCTATCTCTTGACGAGTAGAAACTTAAACTAGACAGCGCTATATCTGTCAACATGGCAGAACTTATTTCTATAGAGATGTGTAAAAGGAATTAGTTAAAAAGAGACAGCTATCTAAACAGAAACAAACCATCTCTTGCTTTTTCTTTGTCTTTAGCTTCAATTATTGCTGATTCTATTTTAAACTGCCGCAGTGAAGTTTCTTTTCGTTTACGTATTATTATTGCCTTTTTATCTTGTTGTAGAAAAGATATGAACAATGGTGAAAAACTAAAAAAAATAGGGTATAAACTGTTGGTGGTTACAATAATATCACCTGGGATAAGAGGTTTCTGTTGTGGCACAAAAACTTTGTTCTGGTGTCCATAATAAAGAAGCGCCTAACAGGATGTATAAAAATGTAGAACTTCGCAAATTACCTATTGGTTCGTTGTGTACAGTTGCAGAAATTCTAGAAACTAACAATGATTGGAAAAAGGTTATGTCGCTCATCCCGAGAAACCCACGAAGCGATTATTTTGAACCTAAATACAATTCTGAACATATCAAGTAAGTACCTTTATCATAACCTTGATTCCATAGAACATTACTAATTAACAGTTGTACTTGTGAGTTGCTGATCACCCGTGTTGCCCACTTAAGTATATGCCTAGCTAAGTAGCAAAACATAGGAATTATAGGCATATAGGCACTCTTAATATTAATGATTGTTTATAACTTCAGGCTAATAGAAGATGCAGCACGCCAGACTAACAGAAAATGTGCTGAGATCCTTTTTGATGAGTGGGGCACTTCTGGCCGAATACGACCCACACTAAGCACCTTGAAGGATGTGGTGCAGAAAGCAGAGATATACAGAGCTGCTGATGAACTTGCTAGATTGCTGGAAGGTGACTGTTGCATTAGCATTTCAATTTTTGGATCCATATTAATAAGTAGTAACTTGGTTATATTCTTTTTTAGGGTTCCGTACCTCAAAAGAAAAAAAACTGAATCCACATAGAATCACTTTGTTGTCCATCTGTCTGTCAAGACCCTTTATCTCAGGAATGTATGGAAATATTGAGTTGAAATTAAAACCGTATGCTCATGTCTATGGCCCCTTGTAGGAGTAAAAAATTTAAGCTGTAAACTTCACATTAAAAAAAGATACAGCCATATAAGCTATCAAAAAGGGGGTACTTACCATGGACCTAGAACTATGAAATTGGGGAAGTAGCTTTATTATAAAGTACAAGTTTAGGAAATCTCTAAACATAGGTTTGTTTTTAACATGTCATGGTACCTGCGGTGGGAGAGTCCAACTCGCACTTGGCCGTTTTATACTTTCACTAATATAAGAAAAAGTTGTTTACCTGAACTACCGAAAAGATTTCAAAAATCCATTCACAATAAGAAATACCTTTTCTTTTCCAGCCAGGCTTCTTTTAACCGTGATAAAAATAAGATTTTTCTGCCTGTATTTTCTCTAAATATTCTTATTTTAAATTTTGCAGAGTCTCCTCCAACCCGTCCTGAGACAGGTCCTGCTGCACCAGTTCCATTGGACTTAACACTTATGTTGGAGACTAACTACCACAGACACAATGACACCACTGCTCAGATGAAATCAAACAATCAAGAGCAGAAATCAATTGGAAATAAAACTACTGCTCAAATGCAATCACTGCAGAATCCATTATCAGATGATTCCAACTTACCAGACTTTAGTGCACTGAATGTGAACACCCATAGCCAAAATGGAGTAGACATCACCAATAATAAAATGAATGGATACCAAACATCACTTCCAAATATTGAAATCAGTGTAACCAATGCTGGTATTTCAACTGAAATATTGATGGATGAAAAACTTACTCATTTTGAATACAAAGACCTTGAAAAACTCACAAAAAGGTTTGCAGAAAGGCTCATTTACTTGCCTGATCCAACGGTTGCCACTGAAGAGGGACAAGTGCAAGGGAAGTTAGCTGGCAAAATTGGCAGTGGTGGGTTTGGAGATGTTTATGTAGGGTGGCATTCAAAGCATGGACATATTGCTGTCAAGAAAGCAAGACAACTTCATTATGATCGAAAACCAGAAATTGCCATGAGAACATTTAATGCAGAAGTAAAGTTTTTATCGCAATTTCGTCATAAAAACATAGTGGCCATTATTGGATTTTCGATGGACGGTCCCTCACTGTGTATAGTGAGTGAATATATTGATGGTGGTTCATTGGAGCAGAAATTGGCAGCTAAAATATTGACCAAGAATCAGAGATTGAATATCCTTGTTGGGACGGCAGAAGGATTGAGATATCTGCACTCGAGTGAGAAACCAATGCATGAACATGACCCAAACCCTGTCTACAAGATGTCTGATTCTGATCAAAGTTCTAAGAAAAATAACTTTGTTCATGGTGATGTAAAAACAGCTAATATTTTGCTCACCAGAGATTGTGTCCCTAAGGTAATCTAATAATACTAGATAATTTTTAGTGTTTCGTAGTCTACTACAAACCCTTATCATTTTGTCAACTCTATCTGTCTAGTGATATAAAAATTGGTATGAGGATAGATCGCAGAGTATTTGCGTCGAATGGATTCGATCGATAGATCAATGTTAGACACAAAAACAAACATTTGGAGTTAAGGAAGCTTACCCCTGATCAGTTTTGTTTAATAATTTCTTTATATCTAGAACAAGCATTAAAAATCTAAGACGAACAAATTGATTAAATTGTTTCAAGGTGGTTCGAGAGCTGACATTTCCATACAAAACGTTTGACCAATATACACTGTGTGTGTTATAGCTTTATGCTATCAAAGTATGTCGAAAAATTCTTTACAAAATCTAGTTCTCGCGAAACAAATCTGATTTGCGATACATCTATAAATAACAAAGTTATTATGATCTAAAAACTTGATGAAATTATGTCCCTGTTAAGTTTGTGTGCGTTAGTTTTACACAACATGCATACGTAAGTCCACGTAAAGCTATTCGTGAACAGCGTGTTCTGAAACAAAATACTCCTTTTTTAGTTAGTTCTTCACAAATATTCCTATTTAGTTTTTCCGCCTATCGGCAAACTGACGGATGATACGCAAATTTTTGATGAATGAATTACACTCACATTTCGCGTGTATTTGTGTGCGAGAGAACAGTATTTTTCACATTTGACCAATACCCGGGCGAATAAAACAATATTTAACGGTATAATATAACTAAATCAGTAAAAGTTAAATGCAAGGGCTCGCGGACATATCAATTTTGTTTCAAACTTATCTAAATTACGAAATAATTGGTAAAAATCCAAATTTTGCTCACTAACGCCATCTAGTTTGAATCAGTTTTGTTTCTCCTCGAACCACCTTAAGTTTATAATTATCATGGTGCAAAAATTAGTTATATATTGTTATGCACATTTAAAATTACTTAAACGCTATATTAGTGGCCGTTATAATTATAAACCATAAATGCCATTGCCGTGTGATGCCGGCTTAGAATAGCATCTCCCCATTTCATTCCCGTGGGAGGCGTAAGAGGCGGCTAGAGGGTGTGTTTTGCAATTTTAGGCAATGGGCTGACAACCTGTCACTATGGCGATACACAATCTTCCTAATAACCCTCAATTATTTGTCAGACATGGCATAAATGTCCGGTTCTTGCGGGCGTTTACGCTCTGCCTACCCCGCAAGGGATTATAGGCGTGATATGTGTGTGTGTGTGTATAAATCATAAAATTGATTAAAATTTTTATATTAATTAAAAACATGTAGGAACTAAATAACTTGAATACAATTACTACAATTTGTCTTTATTAATTGTAAACATTCAATAACCTCGTGGCGCCCAGAGATTTTTTGAGTCATCCTTCACAACGGCTCAAATGGCCTTCTCAGAGTACATAATTGTTATAGTCATAAACACCCAAGGTTTTGAGTTGAAAATTTAATATGTTAGAGTTATCGGTTTGCAGTGAAACTTTCAGGGTATAATTATGATTATATTAGCATTTAATTTTCATTTCAATTATTTATTTATCTTTTGTTCTGTATAAAGGCTATTGGGCCGTACTTGAGAAATTTATGATTGGAACTAAAAATATACAACTGACTAGTCCTCATATGTTTCTTTCAGTTCTTTTTTAATTAAATCACTTATTTTAACTTTCTTCTTCTTCTTAAACTATCACAGGTATTTTTTCTCAACAGCTTTCTACTAAAAATCTTAGGTTTTACGCATAAAATTCAACAAAACTTCAATTTTTCAAAGTTGTAGGTTTTATATTCGTAAGAAACAATCATAAATAAGCCAACAAAAATATCTGAAATAAACTTCTAGACTTAAATTATGTATCTGACGAATTATTTGCGTGTTGTCGTCATAAAATGTGACGAATCCTGTATCGTCTTCTCCATCATCTTCGAATTCTGAATCATCAGAGCACCACCGTCCACAAGGGCTTCAATTTCGTGATCCTGCAAACCTATGAATAAAGCATTAGGTGTGTTGGTGCACAAAACAATTGTAATCCTCAGCGTGGGCAAATCTTAAATTGTTAGTATAAGCTCAAAAGATTATTTACATTCGAAACATTAAAAATATTTCATGAAACAGCATGTCTTAAAGCCATACACAAATAAACTTGAGATATTTTTCATACTAGCATCGACCCTACCGCCTTTCCAGAGTACATATTATTTTAAACAAAGATTATGCAGAATTTTGGGCGTAAAACTGCGAACTAATGAGTTTCGTGTGAGTAGTACTTATTATTGCATAGTTTTTTGCACGAACACATACTTAATAATCATTAAATATCATAAAAAAATATGATTTACTTACCGCGTGTCCGTGACGGGCGCCATGTCGCCGTTAATTTTCTTTAAAATGACGTCTGTCAATTGTAACAACCAATCAAAGCATACCGGAAACTACTCCATATTATTTCGTCCATAAATTAAAACAAATGACATTATTAAACCCGCGAAATTTGAAAATTTTTACAACATTTTTTAATATGGGTCTCTGAAAGGCTCACGGGCTGTAATTAAACGATACTCAGAAAAAGTTCTGGGCTGGAGTCGCCATGTTTATTTTGGCCTCTCCTGAGGCGCGTGGGCGCCAGGAGGTTAAACAGGTAGGATACAATATGCTATTTATAATAACAATATTATAGTTTGATAATTTTATGATTAAATACATTTCTTTTCTTCATTTCATATTCAGTCTTTCTTCTTTCTGGCATAGGCCTCATTCAATTCCCAACTAATAAATAGTTAGTTAAAATCTTAAATGTTAATTTACTTTACTTTTTTTTCAGCTCTGCGACTTTGGCTTGGCCAAGCAATACGAAACTACCTTTATAACTTCGTGCCCTATGGGAACTTCGGCCTACATGGCGCCCGAAGGATTCGCCGGGACTATCACACAGAAAATAGACATCTACAGCTTTGGTATAGTCATGCTAGAAGTATTAACAGGACTGAAACCTCTTATCTCCTGTAATGGTGAGAAAATAAACATAAAAGACTATGTAGAGGACTGCTGTCCATCTATGGAAATCAGTCACTTGTTGGATCCATTTATAGCGCAATGGGGGAAAGCAAAGGACTTGTTTACTCTTGCTAAAAACTGTTTGGAAAGACAACGAAAAAGCAGACCTACATCTGAAGAAATATGTGACAGCTTGTATCGAATTAGAGATAATGATGATAATTGTAATTCCTCAAAGGTATAAGTTTTACAAATTGGCTAGGCTACCATAACGACATTCTGTGTTGTCAGTGAAGCAAAATGTAAAGTTAATAGGAACTAAATTAACTGGTAAATTAGTTGGTAATTACATACTATTGAGATCAATAAGGTTTTGGGTTACCAAAGAAATAGAAAGTGATTTTTCTTATACAGCATGCTTTTAAATAGTATCAGATACATCCATAAAACGACCTTCACCGATATATAAACTAGATCAAAAGGATTTAACATTACATTTGATGTATAATAAAATATAGCTATGTTGGCTAAATAATTCCAGTCAAAAATTATTATAGTCTTGACTCGAGACTACAAATTAATTTTTCATCAACCGAAACTTTGAAGCCTATAGAACATGCTAACGTTGGGTTGGTTTATTACTTTTCTGGCATAACTATAGGTTGGCAGGTATAAATTGGTTTATCGCTATGAGTTATTTGATCCTATATCTTATGCAGATCTCTAGCACAATATACAAAAAGAAGTATTTTAACTCGAGCGCCTTTCCGCCTGAAGCTACCTACATTAGCAGGGATGTCAACAAATTGCTTTTGCGAGCCCTAATTATTTGTTTTATTCTATACTTTTGTGGCGTGTGCTTTATTTCTATGCTTTTGTTCCCTGGCATGGTCACCATGGAAAACCATAACTTTGAGTATGCAGAATAATTGTCGATTAATTGTCGAAATTTGTCGGACAAAAACCAGAATTTGTCGGGACACCGTTTAGAAGATATAACGCATTGAAAGTGACCGTGCTGGAGAAACGTTTCTACAGCACGGTCACCGCTGGATCTTGATAACCAGACCACTTAGCAAGGATCCGATTATTACAAATAAATGTCGTTTAATTGTCGACCCCACATGTAAAAAATCAGAATGATCCGATGCGCCTTTCAAAAGATATAAGCTGGTTCTGGTGACCGTGCTAGAGAAATGCATTTCTCTGGCACGGTCACCGCTGGATCTCGATAACCACAGCATGTAGCGAGGATCTGATTATTGCAAATAAATGTCGTTTAATTGTCGACCCCACATGCAAAAAATCAGAAAGATCCGATGCGCCGTTCAAAAGATATAAGCTGGTTCTGGTGACCGTGCTAGAGAAATGCATTTCCCTGGCACGGTCACCGCTGGATCTCGATAACCACGGCACGTAGCGAGGATCTGATTGGTGGAAATAAATGTCGATTAATTGTCGACCCCGCATGCAGAAATGCAGAATTTGTCGGCCTTTAGTTTAGATTATAATCGCGAATACTTTTTTTGTATGGGCCTATAGTACGGGAGCTAACTTCAAATTATACCTAGTATACCTTCATAAAATAAGAAAAGATTAAAAACTAAAAATATTTTCAGTGTTTTTTTAAATCCTTACTTATTTTTGCAAAAAATACCACAATCCTAATTAATATGACAAACGAAAAAAGTAATAGTCAATGGGGATTTTTTATTTCATAGCTTGAGTTTCTAATAGGTGGTGCTGTTGCCGAATGCCGGAGCACTACAACATCGAAATCCTTGTGATAAAGTAATCAAGTGATAATGTGTTCGTTTTATCTGAATAAAATGCATAATGATAATAATTACGATCAAAAATAAGTAATTACAGTTCAATCCAGTACAAAAATTGTGAGACTTTTATTTAAATAAAATAACAATACTTAAGTCTACCTACTGACAAAGTTCATACGTCAAAAGAAATATAAAGTACCTAACTTTAAAAAAAATATCATGCCTAATACTAATGCCTACGTCATATAATCTTGAAACTTTGTTTTAATATAACTCATTATTATTTTCTGAGAATTAATGTACCTACCCAACATTTTATCTCTGTATAATTAATAAAATATTTATTTATTAATCAGATTTAAACAAAATTTTACTACAACACATCATTTTTAATTTTAGATATTAAAGAAATTCATAAGTTAGTAACCAGCAATGCCTTAAAAATTCAGCCCGATAAATTGGGTCGTGTGATTGCTGTATAACCAGACGGAGTATATTATTAAACTTATACCATGACTTCATACATGAAAAGTTAACCAGCCCCAATATCGGCCGATGAGCGTCTTTGCACGAATTCATTGATATCGCGGGACTATAATATCGGGCTGATATCGCCACAATATCGAGCCAACATTTTGGATGACGTCAAATAAGTAACTTATAAATTGTTTTACTTAGAAAAAATCTTATATTGCACTTTTTTCAAAATACATTGTTCTGATTCGTATTCCACCTACGCCGATATTGTCCCGATAGTGGTGTTCTTTTTTTATATCATGAAGTTATTGTCTATCTTTCTTTTTACTTCATATAAAACATATACCTACCGTTAACCTACCGATATTATCGTGTCGTTCGTTAGTCCCTAAAGTGCAAACACTGCCATTCCAGTGTTTCGATTCGATAATAATGGCAACACCGAATCTCCAAACTGTTGCTTGCATTTAAACATGGCTGTTGTACGACTCTTTTTCAAGTTTAAATTAAATAAGTTTGTGTTTTTTAATGGTGCTACAGAAAGGTAAGTTATTATAATATCAGTATAACTTACAACTTGAAGTTTATACTGTACTTTACTGTTGGTGCCAAAAGGTAAATAAGAGCTGTTGAAGGTCTACATCAGGTGCTGCTGCAGACCCTCGATTCCTATATGCCTGCAGGAGCATCTCATCACGTTAAACAACTCTTTGTAAGACACTATTTTTGTATCTCGTATAGTTTAGCTGGGCTGTTGGTGATCTACATCAGCTGCTGCAGACCCTCGATAGCTGATAAAAGTGCCTATGTTTGTCTCTGGTAAACCAACTACCCCTGTAACAAATTTCTTAAGGATCGGTTAGGCGAATGAGCCTTGATAAGGTTACAGACAGACAGACAGAGTTACTTTCCCTTTTATAATATTAAATGTTGCCATTTTATTAAATTAGGTAAGAATTTAAAAAAGCACTAAAAATCTTTTTAGTTTTTATATTTTCTTATATTATGAAGGTATTCTAGGTATAATTGTAAGTTAGCTCCTGTTCTATAGGCCTATACAAAAAAAGTATTTGCTAATATCTTCCAAACTAAAGGCCGACAAATTCTGCATTTCTGCATGCGGGGTCGACAATTAATCGACATTTATTTCCACCAATCAGATCCTCGCTACGTGCCGTGGTTATCGAGATCCAACTGTGACCGTGCCAGAGAAATGCATTTCTCTAGCACGGTCACCAGAACCAGCTTATATCTTTTGAACGGCGCATCGGATCTTTCTGATTTTTTGTATGTGGGGTCGACAATTAAACGACATTTATTTCCACCAATCAGATCCTCGATACGTGCCGTGGTTATCGAGATCCAGCGGTGACCGTGCCAGGGAAATGCATTTCTCTAGCACGGCCACCAGAACCAGCTTATATCTTTTGAACGGCGCATCGGATCATTCTGTTTTTTTGCATGTGGGGTCGACAATTAAACGACATTTATTTGCAATAATCAGATCCTCGCTACGTGCCGTGGTTATCGAGATCCAGCGGTGACCGTGCCAGAGAAATGCATTTCTCTAGCACGGTCACCAGAACCAGCTTATATCTTTTGAAAGGCGCATCGGATCATTCTGATTTTTTGCATGTGGGGTCGACAATTAAACGACATTTATTTGCAATAATCAGATCCTCGCTACGTGCCGTGGTTATCGAGATCCAGCGGTGACCGTGCCAGAGAAATGCATTTCTCTAGCACGGTCACCAGAACCAGCTTATATCTTTTGAAAGGCGCATCGGATCATTCTGATTTTTTGCATGTGGGGTCGACAATTAAACGACATTTATTTGTAATAATCGGATCCTTGCTAAGTGGTCTGGTTATCAAGATCCGGCGGTGACCGTGCTGTAGAAACGTTTCTCCAGCACGGTCACTTTCAATGCGTTTTATCTTCTAAACGGTGTCCCGACAAATTCTGGTTTTTGTCCGACAAAGGAGAATGGGCAATTTGGTACCTCTTCCAATAGCAATAATTGTGGTGGTGATTAATAGTTATTATTATGACCAATAATATTTACTATGGCGACTTGTCCCAAATCCTAGTCCCTTTCGTGATATTATGATAAACACAATGCAGATTTTATAAAAATTATCATGTACGTTTTTTTAGTTTTTTCTTTTCTTTTTCGTTTTAACAATATATCATTATTCATTAACTTTCTTTTTAGTTTTTTCTTTTCTTTTTCGTTTTAACAATATATCATTATTCACGAGAAGTTATACGATTTTAATTCTATAAAGCAACATTATATATATCAAATAAGTCATCTTAAGCAGATCAGGGGACATTTATAAGATATATTCAAGAAAATGCTGTTTTAGAAGTAAGTACACATTTACTTCATTTAACTTAACTTTAGTCAGTTGAAAGAAGTTATAACTTATTCATGGTCTTGAACCGGAATCTAGGGGTTCAATTCTTCCAGGGGACAACTTAGTGTTGTTGTTACTAGATTTATTAGTGAGGACATTGTAGGCTGTAATCATCTGACTTTAAAGTATATTCTTTGGATTTTTCAACGACAAGATAATTCCATTCGGCGGAAGCCACATTAAGCTGTTAGTCCTTGCTAGAATAGTAGTCGTTAGAAGAGGCATATCAGTTATAGATTATTCAATAACTCTGACACGAGGACTGAGAAAGTCGGTAATCTATCTTACGATTGATCCACATCAAATGGTTCGTAAGAATGGATTTATCTCATCATCATCATCATTTCAGCCTATTGCAGTCCACTGCTGGACAAAAACGGGAGATCGGGCCTTATGGCGCACTTTGGGGGAGCAAGGTGCGCCACAAGGCCCGATCTCCCGTTTTTGCCATCCAGTCACTGTCGGCCACTTTTTTCAAGTCGTCGGTCCATCAGGGCGTCCTACGGATTTATCTAATAAGAATTATTTTTACAACCTTTAACGCGAGTAATTATTAGATATAGAGTACTATAACAATAGACCCATAGATTAACTAATAACACAAACCAAACACAACTGAGACATAAAAAAAAAACTGTTGGGACAAAAAATAGAGACTGGCGCCCTGGTTGTTATCATTCTACGTATTTGTACCTTTCCAGTGACACATAAATTACGTCCATTGGGGCGGGTACCACGTTCCATACATTTTTGCCCATTCTCCTTTCGACAATTAATCGACAATTATTCTGCATACTCAAAGTTATGGTTTTCCATGGTGACCATGCCAGGGAAATGCACACTTTTGTGGCAGGTTTTTATAGCAGCAACAGAATTAAATCATGAAAATATCAACTTTCTCACTGTTACGGTTTATGAGAAAAAAAATGCAATCTACCCACCAATTTGGGTGCATACGGGTATATATGCACCGGAAAATACCCGGTAGATTGGGTATATACCCACCGCCCATCCATATGAATGAAGGTATAGGTTGGTCGGTGGGGCGTGTGCATGTGTGAGTGCGCAAACTGCTCCTTAGTATATTGTGCCTCTAGGCATGAAACTTTTAAACTTAACTTGACAACCCTCATTCTGGACTGGTTTCTTACCGGCAACATCAACGCGGGCAAAAAGTATCGTACTTAATCGCAAATACATTGCGCTGATTTTGATAATTTATTTAATAAATACCTAGGTGCAAGTAACTCATATGTAATATACCAATTTATACCTGCTAGCTAATCTATAGTTGGTCCAGGAAAATAATACACAATCCAACGTTAACACGTTCTATAGGCTTCACACTTTCCGCTGGTATTGAATTTTGTTCGTTCAACACAAGAGCGCATATAATAAAAATATATACCTACCTACAATTTTGAGATAATCATAGTATTGAACGGATGTATTTAGCCAACCTATGCTAGACATATTTTGCTTTCGTTTGTTTCAGATAACATATAGGTAAAGGACAGTCTTAGACTAAAAGTTTAAATGTAACATAATATTATTAATGTAATATAATAATACAGCGATAAAATACATTTTAACTTACACGTAACCATACATAACACTTGACACATATTATGAACTAGTTGTTAAAAGTTAAAACGTCCTAATAAATAATTTAATTCACGTTAATGAACTTATTTACCAGATTCAACCTGTCCTTAAACTGATCATTCAATTTAACATCCTGAGATTTTTTCGTTTCTTGAAGCAATTTTAAAACCTTTTGCCTTTCTTCTTTGGTGCACAATGTTAATAGAGTGGCAATTATTTTGACAATTCTTTCTACCATGTCGTCCTTGCAAAGGTACAGCAGTTTGAACAATGAAGACAATACCCAATGCCCACTGTAGTACTTCCAAACACACCAACAGTGCTTCAGCCATTCTTCAAGACACTGAAAAAAGGTATGAGTCTTTTGTAGTAACTAAGACTGGGAGGTTCCTTAACTTGATACCATGACAACCTTCAAGCGTGTGTGAGGCGATATCGCGTCATCAACTCGATATCGCGTCATCTAGACGCAGCTGATTTTGAACAGTTAGATAGAATTAGTCGCCGGGTAGGTATTAGTTGCAAAAACTAACCCGGTAGATGAAGCCGTGCCACGGCGTTACTGGCATTAAAATACACTTGCAAAATTGGCGGGCAGGGAATGAGCTGCGGTAGCCCTAATGGAAGAGGCGTCGCCACTAGTAATGCGAAAGTCGCAGGTTCAAATCCTGCCTGCGCTTGAAAATTTTGCAAGTTTTTAAAAATTGTATACCTAACACGGGAAGTGTTTTAAAATTTGGTATTCAAAGTGAACTTAACTACCAAAGTTTTAAAGCCAAGATATACATTATGTTGAGTAGAGTAGGTAAACCGCAAATCGATGTGTGTGTCATTTTGACACAGCCACCATTGAATACCGTAAGTGAAATGTGAAATACCATAAGTGATTATCCTTATTAAAAACCAGGATTAAATTTATTTTGATTATCCTCAATAATTATGTCACCATCTGAATCATCCCATTTATAAATGCTTGTATAAACATGGACACTATGTTTAAGGGGTTAGTTTAGTTTTTTTCATGAAAATGTGTGACAATTATTGAACTTATGCATAACGTTAATTTCATAGTAATATTGTGACAAAAATAAGTCTGTGCTTTTTTAAATCTGTCTGTTCAAATTTTCATTTTGTATGATGATGTAAGCACATTTGTCAAAATAATCCTGTAAACATTCGTGGAATAATCGATAAAAAAAACTTTGAAGTGTAATTCTAATGAACATGAATTATATCCCAGTAATTATCTTTGTCGCAGTCTGTTTATCAGAAAAATATATCATCACAGCTAACAACCAAATCACCAGTGCCACGAACAAGGATACTAGTGAAAACAATAATGCTCGACTTAGTACACTAGATAAATATATCAAAAATGTAGACAAAACAAAAATGTTGGCAAAAATTATGGCTAACAAAAAATAAATGTCTGCTGAATACAATATTCTAGCACAAGAGTATTTAAAGAATAAAGAAGAAGCAGTACTACAAGTTGTTCAATGATAAAGAATATTTTACAAGGCGATCTAAGTACGGCACATTGCTTACGAAAAACTTTTACGTGTTGCTACACTTTGGTAGCGCACTACTAGCCGAATATGCAAGTGACTCTTCATTGATACATAATCTCGAAATCGTTGAAGATATTATTGCGCGAACTCACAAAGAATTAAAATCTCAAGATTTAAAAAGTCGGTCTCCCTGGGATGAAAATTGGTACGAATGGTCAGTACCCTTCACTCGTATGATGGCTATGTACGAATATCTTGGTAGCAATAAAACAATCAAAACACTTTGCCATCAAAGAATAACTGACATATTACCTAAACTAGGAGTAACTTTTGGTAGAAATATACCTGATGGCCCAAATTTAGTTTACCTGTCTATTCCTCGGTTATTAACAAATGAATTAAACAACATGTCAGCGTTCCTACAAGATATAAATACACCTCAATTCAAAGAACTAAACAAAATATTTAATATAGTGTTTAATCCTGAAGAAGAGAACCAAATAATGAACAAAGTGTACAGTGATTCTTCCTGCATTTTTCACAATGACGTTGCAATTTACAGCTATATGGTTATTTTAGGCATGTTTTACAGAAATGCATTTCAGGCACTTGGATTTAAAACTAATGTGGAGGAATATGTAAGTGAAACGGTTTTGCGAAAATTGTTACATCCGGATTGACCCTACATACCATTTGGATTATTTGGTCGCGGAAATAGTATAACTAATTCTTTATTTTTAAAGACTTTCTGGTTGCACTATGAGTTGAAAACGACTTCAGATTACGGTGTTCATATACATACATACATACATATATCACGCCTATAATCCCTTGCGGGGTAGGCAGAGCGGTGGTGTTCATATCATGCCATTTATTGGCGTTGGTATATTCAAATCGAATAAATTTATGTTTTCACTTCGCGTTCAACGTCGAGGTATAGCTGCATATGAAGCCGACAAGAACAATGGAGAATTTGTTCTAGGTTGGGTTCAAATGAGGAAATTGTATCTGACCGAAATTTATAAACAAAACACTTCAATATATAGTAATGCGATAGATTGGCTGAAAATTAATAAACAAACTGGTGTAGTATCACTTGAAAATTGTCAAGAACCTAAATTACAGTGTGATAGCAATGGCTGTGTTAAATCGTATTTCACTGATGTGATCCAGTCTTATACAGGGTGTAAAAAAATTAGCTGAGAATATTTTAAGGGGTGAACCAGTACGTGAAACTGAACAACTTTCCCCAAGGAACATAGGTCGAAATATGAAAAAAAAATATTTTTTCATATAGGTCAACTGCCACGGAAAAGGCTTATGTTTTGGATAAATGAGTACATTCTTGGCGCAGAATTTAAACAATATAAGGCTAAAATTCTAGAAATAGGCGTGTGCACGGATAATGGGGTCACAATGTATCACAAAATTAAAAATGTTGCCAAAATTAAATTGAAAATTAAAGTAGTTGATGACGATAATGTTAACATGAAATTTAGTTCTATACCTAAAACTGATAACGAAGGATTTGTTAATATTCCACCAAACTACAAACATACTGAGGTTCATTGGCGAATGGTATTTAAAGAAAAGGATGAGCCTCAAACGATCGATTGGAATAATCTCAATAAAATTATGACTTTCAAATACAAAAATCACGATTATCACGTCAAAGTAATCGATAATAAGTTCTTTTCTGTAGCTAACTTGAATACAAGAGAAATAATCTTTGGTAGTTCTAGAAGTTACCTGGATGATTATTATAGATACGATGGTAATATATACAAAAGAGATACTGATTCTTCAATGTATATAAAGTCATAAAAACTGGTTCGGTAAATTTTCGAGTGCCGAAAGGCTTTTGCATTCGCAACCACTATTACGCATATTGTTAACTTTTGACGAAATAGAAAAGGCCGAAGCCAATCATCACTCACCACAACAGCAATTTATGACACATACAACCAATATAGTGCGATTTATTCAAAATATGGTTTGATTTGTATAGGTTTTAATTCTATAATATTATACATATATTGTAAATTTTATATGCGGTTTTATTTGTACGGGTATATGTAGGTATGCAAGAAATTAAATGAGATTTTAATTATGTAGTTTAGTTCAGTTTTTATGCTGAACTGGTAGAGGAATACAAAGACGAAAAGTATATTTGCAAACTAAGTCGGCAACTGTTTCGCTTTCTATTCAGCTCATCAGGTAAGGTAATCTGCCTTACTACAGTTGGTATGAAACTGCGTCCATATGGACTACTGGTGCGAATCTGCGAGGCATCGATGCCGACTTAGTTTGCAAATATACTTTTCGTCTTTGTATTCCTCTACCAGTTCAGCATAAAAACTGAACTAAACTACATAAAGTTCAGCGATTGCCCCGCTCGGGTACAAGAAGCTTATCGTAGAGGACGAAACTCATACACGAGTTGTCGTAAGACACCCATGAGACCGATGCCTCGCAGATTCGCACCCGTAGTCCATATGGACGCAGTTTCATACCAACTGTAGTAAGGCAGATTACCTTACCTGATGAGCTGAATAGAAAGCTAAACAGTTGCCGACTTAGTTTGCAAATATACTTTTCGTCTTTGTATTCCTCTACCAGTTCAGCATAAAAACTGAACTAAACTACATAAAGTTCAGCGATTGCCCCGCTCGGGTACAAGAAGCTTATCGTAGAGGACGAAACTCATACACGAGTTGTCGTAAGACACTCATGAGACCGATGCCTCGCAGATTCGCACCAGTAGTCCATATGGACGCAGTTTCATACCAATTGTAGTAAGGCAGATTACCTTACCTGATGAGCTGAATAGAAAGCGAAACAGTTGCCGACTTAGTTTGCAAATATACTTTTCGTCTTTGTATTCCTCTACCAGTTCAGCATAAAAACTGAACTAAACTACATAAAGTTCAGCGATTGCCCCGCTCGGGTACAAGAAGCTTATCGTAGAGGACGAAACTCATACACGAGTTGTCGTAAGACACTCATGAGACCGATGCCTCGCAGATTCGCACCAGAGATTTTTATTATTTAAGACTACCTAAAAACTTATTGTACGTCTGCATTTTTTTTTGTCTTTATTCCTTATCCAACACTACTGACAGTCTACCAAAGTATAACCCGTTCGAACACGACGACACTTGCCATATTCCAACTACCTAGGCACTATGCGCCTTCTAAATTTGGACGGGTAATAATGGCGGCGCCTGCGCGGGCAGGCCGCGCGTGAAACCGCGTGAGGGGGCGGACGGCCTTAGAGCCCCTGACCTAAATCAGTCATCCTTATAACTTACTTTTAAAAACAAAGTAAATAGGTGCCATGAGACTTAAAAAATCTGATCTACTTACCAGAATAATCGGAAGTAACATTATATCATCTACTCCTTTGTTGCAGCATACACCCAAATTGTAACAAATAACAGACTGGAATGTATTCCTGGAAACGCAGTTCACTCCATTTGTCTCTATCAGAGATTTGGTGAATCTAAATAGGGCTGCTTTTCTGTATAAGTTGGATTCTGACTGGATATTTTTGAGGGTGTAATTAAACAGTTCCACACAAGCTGTTATCTGAAAATAGTAAAAATAAGAATCATAAGGTGGAAACAATATTATTTTAATTCAAAAATGCTCTTTTTTCTGGCAGCATATTCCTTAAGCTAATTCCTATGCAATTCGTAACCCTGTTCTTTTCTTTCCTTAAATAAGGATTTTAGTCCTATGTTAAAATCAGACATCACTTCAATACATATTTTAAAATAAGTCGTTTTCCTTGTTTCTGTCTGTCATGGACAACAATATATTTCTTAACCTTGCAAAGGGATTTGTTGCGTTAAAACACAAATAAAAATAAGTACAGTGATTTGATTTGATTCATCGTAATATTAAGCGTCGCAATCAGGTGCAAATCGGGACGCGTCTCCAGACCCTCAAAATTGGGAAGACCCACGCAAATAGGGACACCTGGCGACGCTATGCAGTCAATAAACGTGTTTTCTATTCTATTCTATTCTATGTATGATACTTGGGGGGAAGAGGGATAGCAGTGGGTGCACCTACTAGGAATTATTTGAGGTCTGCAGATTGTCAGTTTCTTTCCTTTGGCTTCCTTTTTAATTGATGGGAAGATATAGCTAACCAAGTGCCCTGTCAGAAGTAAAGGTCAATTATATATTCATAACTAGTTTTCGGCCTGCGGTTTCACCCGTTGCCACTCATTTTCCCGTAGTAATAGTTGTTTTCTTGCGGTAAAATGTGTTATTCTAGGTTATACCTACCTGTGTTCCAAATTTCATCAAAATCGGTCAAGCAGTATGAGCATGAAGAGGTACATACATACATACATACACACACACAAACTCTCAGATTTATGATATAAGTGGGGATTAAATAATACCACATTCATTAATAACTAAGTAATACCTACCTTAAAATCGCATTCAAGAGGTAAAACTTTATGCCATTCTTGCAGACATTCCAGCACAAGTCTGGTAACTTCCATGTCCTTCTCCATGAAAGCTTTTATGAGGCTGGCATAGATCACCTCATAGTAGTTTCCATTGTCAATTGCTCCCATTTTCTGTAATAATTAAGAGAGAAAAAAGAACTATGAATTATATTATTCATTATACCATTAACAATTGATCTAATTTATGTTAGTATAAGTACCTAACATATACATTGAGGACCCGTTAAGTTTGCATTAAGCTACAACACTGGGAAAGTTCACTAACATATTCCAATTTGCAGTTCTGACCATCTTGGAATGTGCTGGGCTGGGTAATGAATTTACAGAGAAGTGGACACAGAGAAGATAATTTATAGTGACAGGCAAGCAGCTCTCAAAGATCTGAATAAGTCCAGCACTACTTCAGCCTTAGTCAAAGAATGTAATTTACTGTCAACCAAGTACTCCAGGGCATCACAGTTAATGAAGTAGCAGATGATCTGGCCATGCAAGGGGCTAATGAAAACTTAATTGGTCCGGAACAACTTCAAGGCCTTACAATCATGGGACTGTCAACAAAAGGTGCTATTAATATCAAAAAAATTACAGAATTGCAGACTTGCTGTCAGTCCAAAGTGTTCATTAAGAATATGGATCTCAAAAGGATGCACAGCCTTGTCCAAATAAGAAGGTAATTTATAAGGTGGGTTGTAGGACACTTGATGGAATACTTAAAAATAATTTGACACATACAGCATCTGCTAGCTCTATTTGAGTTTGGCGCAACATGTAATTTTCTTTCATTATAAAAATTAAGGAGGACCCACATATGGCTACAAGAGATTTCATAATGACCTTACCAAATTCTTCAAGATTTGAGCACAGCATTTCAATCCTTTCTTCTTGTATTCAAAATTGTAATCATCAATCATTATTAAGGAAATTTGCATCATTTTGAGGTTACCTCCCAAGTCTGGGTATTCCTGAAAAGTACAAAGTTATTTTGTAGATTTAAAAAAATGTGTTGGTGTGCACATAGGGTTCCATGCCTGAAAAACTATTTTTTTATTTCTTAAACTGTTGCCCGCCACCACAACTAAAAATATAAAAGTAAGTACTACTAAGTAAATGGAATAACAAAGTCATAAAATAAAAGAACTGGCTAAATACTTACACTGATGTTTTCAATAACTGTGCAAAACACCTCAACAACACTAGGATTCTTTTTAAAATCATTTACGGTCAGTAGCAAATGCCAGCTGAGCACGCATTCATCGAATACCATTTGTGGACTAGCATTGCCAAACAGATGTCTCGTCTTTAGAAAATCATCCGGTCCTACCCCGAAGTACTGCTTGCATTGTTTTTCTAAACAGCTAGCACATTGTACCATCTCTTCTGAGTGCCAAGGGCCTTTGCTAAGCAAGTCCTTATATAAAATAAACACCGCAGCCAGTATTTTAGGGATATTATCCAAGTTCTCTCTGAATTGGCCACATCTTTTTATACCGTTGAGAACTTTATCAAAATTTCTATGCAACTCAATTTTACGTATTTCATATTCATCGTGTATTTCACATTCATCGACATTTTTTGATAACTTGGGTATTAGACACTTATCAATATAAGTTATTAAATGCATTCTTGTACCTAGTTATCGAAAATAATCCAAGGAACTTATGTTTTGCAGAATCTAAACAAAACTGACTGAACAGAACTTTGTCTGTCTGTCTGTCTGTCAGTCTGTCTGAATATCGATCGATTGTCAATTTTATGTTGCGCTTGCGCGAATTAGTATTGCCAGATGCCAGCTAGGCGCAATCGTCCGATTTAAAAATATGAACCAATATTTTTTTTGTATTGGGGCGCGTTCAATGGACCACGGATAATATATCTTTCGTCGCTCTTTAATACTTAGACAGTTCGTAAAACCAAGTTTTGGAGCGCATGGTAGAAAATTTCTCCTGACTGGCGTGCTAAAACGCGGTTTTCTGACCTGTCATCGAAGAAGATATTGACTAGGAAAAACAGCATGAACGACTGAACGTGACGGTTTTTCTCTTTTTATTCTGTTTCCCTAACATTTATACAAAACCAACTTTCTCAGATCCCAAGCTAACGCCTGAATCTATTGTTCAAAGAATAATTTCATCGTTTCAGATTAAAGCACTCAATATTATTTTAAATTGGCCTAAATTATTTGGACTCAAGGTCAATGCAAGCAAATCTAAGGCATTAATAATCGGGAGTCCCTACATGACTTGCTTTCTGGATCACGCTACTATGCCAGCTATTGTGTTCAACGATGTACCTATCTGCATCACTAAATCATCAAAAAATCTTGGAGTCACAATGGGAGTTTTTCTGTTGACAGTTCTGTTAATAGTTCTGAATGTCAAACCAGAGGGCACTGTGCTAAACTAAAAATTTGACGTTTCAATATGGCTGCCGGCAGCCATAGTATTGTCTCAGGGTAGTATTATATTACCTGCGTCTCAAGTCCCGTTTCACGCTGTGTTCATTACAATTTTTTTCTTTAAGTTTGATTTACCGTGTGATGCCAGCTTAGAATAGCATCACCCCATTTCTTACCCATGGGTGTCGTAAGAGGCGACTAAATGACTCGAGGTTTAGATGTGTATTGCAATTTTAGGCGATGGGCTGACAAGCTGTCACTATAGTGATACACAGTTATCTGATTGACCTTCAAACTTTTGTCAGATGTGGTGTTAATATCCGTTTAACGGCCGTTAACGCTCTGCCTACCCCGTGGGGGGATATAGGCGTGATTTATGTATGTATGTATGTATGTAGTTTGATTTGCTACAAAATAAACTTATCGTCGTGCCATTATATTGAGTGTCATTCATGTAAGCAAACAAAAATATATAAGGAATTCAGAACGATTACATAAATACAAAATAAAGAATATTTTGTAAAATGGTACACATTTTCATGTAAAGGAACGTTATTTCAATTAAGCTGAGCGCCCTCTACACGACACTGAAGAATCTCTAGAAAATTTCCCAATGTCAAGTCAATGAGCGTAGTAAAAAGGTTCATTTCTTCTTTCACTCGCTCAAATGCTTCCAAGGATTATTACGCCTAAGCACTAAGATTTCTATAGCTCAATCTCTTCTTTTACCTATCTTAGACTACGCCGGGTATGAGGTTCGGCGTGCCTGGTAAGAGGCTATTTCAGAGTCTGTGCCCCAGTATGCGAAATGTTATAGCAACCTATAAAAAATGATTAGTTATTTTTTTTCCACGCCTTTAATTTTTCCACACAGACTCTAGTTACCCAACGAAATTCTGAGATGGCTTGAGATAGGTGCACCAATTAGAGATTTTCTGTTGACAAGAATTCAAAGTCAGCACTTTAATTTCAGCTAGAGGGCGTAGTGCTGACAAAAAAATTTACGTTATACCAATGTGTTCGTAACGAATTAATTACTGTTAATTTAATTTGCTGTGAAATAAACTTTTCGTCTTGGTAATATATAAAGTGTCAAACATGTTAGTAAACAGAAAATTGATGAGAAATTTAATTTAATATACACCAAATATTTTATAAAGTGGTACAGACTTTCGAACGGTTGTTATTTCAAATAAGCTCAGCGGCCTCTTTATTTTGCGCGATCTGGCAGCCCTGGCGCGAAATTGCAGACGAGGCTGTATGGCCTTAAGACCTTTGCCTGTCTCCAATGGACAAATACGATAAAAAAATTATAATGTTGACGTCAGCTGACGTTTGACGTCACAGATGAATAAGATAATGTACTAGGGTACAGATAGGAATCGGACCAATCACAGAGGGAGACGCTAATTATAGTTCCATTATATCAAGTGCATGTCGCTAGTGTGCTCATAGAAAGAGACAGGTATATATAATGCTATCTCTTACCACCTGCTAGTGTTGCTAGTGATGTGCCACTACTATCGATATGCATACCACGCTGTTCACTTAGTGAACTTGAAATAAAACTATGTAAGATTTGTTAATTCGTTTATTAACTGTTACATATATCTAGACACGCGGTAAGCGTGTAATTTAAGAATGATTTATTTATTTTATTTTATTGAAAAGAAACACAGTCTTATTTTCTTTTAAATATTACAACTTACATAAAGATTTGTTTGCATGTTAAAACTATCCAAGGCAATTTTTTTAGTATTGTAGAATTGAAGTGGGCTATATTTTACTAATGAATGCTAAACGATCCTATACCTGAATAAATTAATTTCAGAAGTGTCCACTCAACATGGCAACCATTTTACATATCACTACTTTTGTGGGTTGTACGATGAACTTGGCTTTAAACGTTCACAATTTTGTTTTGGTGGGAAAATAGTATACTTTCCCTAAGATTTTTTACATGATATAAAATGAAATTGACAACCAAAGATCTCTGAAGAAATACTTCATAGACTTACATTTAAATTAAATAGTCCCATATTTTACTCAAAGACTCCAGGGTGGTGATCCAGTTACGTAAGGAAGGAACAGTGATAATTTTTTGGTTACCTGACCTATCATGTGTCACGCATGTATTTCATATTTATTAAAAACTTTATAGCATTTTCATCTCCAAAACTCAACGTAGCCGTTGTTGACTGCAACAAGAGTACGCATTTTTCCCTTGCATCAAAGCTCCTTTTTGAGGAATGTACACTGTCGAAAAGTATATCATAGAATAGTAGCAGAGCAGCGGTGTTACTCATCGTCGAATATTCGTCATCTTTCGCAGCTTAAAAGAAAAATAAATAATTAGTAGGTACCATTAATTTGTGAAGTGGCTGGAATAGACTAAAATAAGTAAAGCAGTGTTAATTTCTAATTGACCACATTATATTCCGTATTTTGAAGTAGCGTATTATGGCATTGTCAAAACATCGATAGTCGATAATTTTTTGGACATCCCTATTTTTCATAATTTTGTTTAAAATAAATGTTATTATTTGAAACAAAGATGATGATTTGAATGAAACACGAATTTAATACCCTGACCAAAGTAGACAGAAGAATATAGACAGAAATCTACTTACTTTTTCCATTTGGAAAACCACTGCTAATTTCTGCCGCCGTAAATAAAGTTGGCTGGGCAATCAAGGAATTCAGGCGATCGTTTTCGTAAAATTTACGCTCGAAACGGTTGTTACTAACTTTTTTCTTGATTATTGATTAAAATTAAGTGAATTTAAATATTTACTGTTGATTTTATTCAGCCACAAAGTCCGCCGGCTTGGCGGTCGCGGAAAACTGTGCATTTTGACGCCACTATTGCTTTTGGTTGAACAATTAGGTACGCAACATTTCATTACACCAATTTTAAACAAATTTTGATGTAATTTATCTGATTTAACAATAGAAATAGCAAACAATAAGAAACTGCAAGTAACTTTTTTTTTTTTTTTTTTTTTTTTCTTTTTTGTGGCGCTAGTTAAACTTTGTGCCAATGTCATGTTGTAAAGGTAGGGAAACGAAACGCGTTCAAAATTATAATAAAAAAATGATTTTTTTAAGGATAGTCAGATATATCGTACAATACACATACATATTATAATTTTATATTATTTGTAGAAATAAATGATGACAATACATTAAAATATGAAATAGGATACATTATAAGACAAGAGATACGGGAAGGAAAAGGAACTTTGAGAGCAAGTAGGTTGCGGAGAAAGGAAGACCGGTCATGAAGTGGGCATGCAAAAAATATATGATCCAGATCACCTACATCGCTCCCACACTCACACATATCACTATTAACAATATTTAGTTTCGCCAAGTGGAAAGGAGTACAGACGTGACCCAATCGCATTCGTGAAATGATCGAAATAACAGTTTTAGACCCCTTTACTTTAAAAAACCATGGTTTTGATGGAATGTTCGGCTGAATCTTGAATAATGATCTCCCTTTTGACTGCCTGCTATCTGACCAAAGCTCATTCCAAGTGTTTTGAAGATAAACTCTAGGAAGAGCTGTTAAATCGTGAACGTAATTTATAAACGGAACCATGTCACCATCTCTCACAGCCTCCTTAGCCAAACAATCGGCCTTCTCGTTTCCTTTTATACCGCAGTGACTAGGAATCCAAGAAAATAGCACAGATAGACCTTTAGATATGCATAATTCAAGGCGTTTACGTATTTCAAACACAACTGGATAATAGGGTTTCATTTTAAATGGGAACTTATCTAACGCCTGTAATGCGCTTTTTGAATCTGAAAAGATAACTGTTTTACTCAAATTCATTGATAATACTAACTCTAGCGCCTTAAGAATGGCTAAACATTCACCAGTAAATACGGAGGATTCTGGGGGAAGTTTTACTTTTACTATTAATTTAAATTGAGCTAGAAATACACCCACACCGACACATTCGTGAGGCAAGGATTTCGATGCGTCGGTAAAAATATAATAGTTGTCCTGCCAGTTTTCGTTATCAATCGAGGACAAAAACTGAATATTGGCATTTACGTCTTGTTTACTGATACCCAGATCATAGCGTATAGTAGGTTGAATTAATAAAGATTCGTAAGTGGCAACAAACAGAGGCAAAGCAGGAGAACGGTAAATGTGTTGTTGGATAGATATAAATTTTCTGTAGCTTTGTACTAGACATGGAATAGGTTTATGCCGCCAATACCGAGAAGTTTCAAAGCATTCTGATATGGCCTGTAGTTTCAAATGTAATGGATGATTAGAAAACTGAAATGATTTGAACAGGAACCGGTCGCTTAGATATTGCCGTCTTAACTTTAATGGAGGTTCACAACATTCTACTTGCAACGCATTGATAGGGCTAGATTTCATTGCTCCAGCAACGATCCTCAGAGCTTTTGCTTGAATTAAATCTAATTTTTTAAGACCTTGCACGTTACCTCCTTCTAACAAAAATGTACCATAATCGAGAACAGACCTAATTAAAGCATTATAAATAAGTTTCATAGAAAAAGGATGAGCCCCCCACCAAACGCCTGACAAACATCTAACAATGTTAATTAGTCGCTCGCATTTAGACACGACGTATTCGAAATGTGGAACACCAGTAAGTTTACTGTCCAGTAAAATACCTAAAAATTTTGCACACTTTTCAACTGGTAAAATTTGATCATTGTATGTAACAGATATTGGAGCAATTCTTCTCATTCTGGTAAAGACTACTACACAACTTTTTGAAACTGATAAATCCAATCCATTACGATCTAACCAGCCTTTTAAAGAATTAAGTGATAATGAAAGTAGATTACATGCAAGGTCTAATGATCCGTCTATTGAGTATAAAAGTAAGTCATCTGCATATTGTAGGATGTTTATTGAGCCATTTAATGAGGATTCCAAATCGTACGTGTAAATATTATAAAGTAGAGGGCTGAGAACAGATCCCTGCGGCAATCCTTTGTAAACTGTACGTGTTACTTTGTTCAGATCATTCACTATTACTGATATAGTTCGGACAGACAATAAATTGTATTATTTATTTATTTATTTTTATTTATTTATTTCATAAACATACATTATCTTTACAGTTAATAACCAAGTCGACAATGTAGTAAAAAAAATCAGATTAATATATAAGTTATAATAAATACTTTTTCATTTTAATCCCTTATATCTCGATAGGTAACTCTGTGTCGCTTCTGTGAATTCCCGCAATGAACAATAAAATAAATCAACTTCTCGGGAAACCGCATTCAGTGTTCGTATAGCCGTTGTGAGAGGTGAATGGGCCAGAATATTCGTTCGGGAAGCTGGTAATGCAAATGCAGTGTCTCGTGGCGCCCGTCGCAGCCTGGTATTTGGAACCAGCATCGCTATCTCCGCGAGTACCTGCGGGTTGTGAGCCTGACCACGCAACACCCTCCACACATACCTGGCTAATGCCAAGTTCCGTCTTACCTCAAGTTTAAAGTACCCTACCATCCCAATCACAAAGAGGCTTGGGTACATCAATGGAAATAATGGATACACTCCATACTGTTTCAAGTACAAAAATCTTGTGAACTTGTTTTGAATCTTTTCTACCATGAGGATGTACTTTTCTTCATGGGGATTCCAAACAAGACCCGCTGTTTCCAACTTGCTTCGTACCAAGGCATTATATAATACTTTAACAGCTGCTATATTCTGGAAATCCTGGCTCTGGCGCAAAATAAAACCCAAAGAACGAAACGCTTTTTTTGTCAGATTGGAAATGTGCTCCCGAAATGTAAGGTCGCTAGTAACAATCACTCCTAAATCTCTTATAGATTCTACCCGCGATATTGTCTGGTCAGCTAAAACATATCGGTAGAGCATAGGACTGACAGCTCTGCTACATGTCATGATGTTGCATTTTGAAAAATTAAAGAAAAGTCGATTGACCATGCTCCACTCCAGCACTCGATCAATATCTCTTTGCAATCGCCTACAGTCCTCTAAGCTTTCTATTTTTAAAAACAGCTTTAAGTCGTCCGCAAAAAGTAGGCAGTTTGCATCCTGGACCACGCTTGGTAAGTCATTTACCATTAAAATGAATTCCAGCGGTCCCAGATTGCTACCCTGACTTACTCCTGATAACGTCGGATATGGGTCCGAAGCATAGCCAGCATACTCGACGTATTGCTTGCGGTTACTCAAATAGCTAGTAAAAAACTTAAGCAAACTGGGAGTAAAACCACAGCTAGATAGCTTTTGTAGCAGAATGTCATTGTCCACTGTATCAAAAGCCTTACGGAAATCGAAATACGCGACATCGATCTGTCCTCCGACTCTCGAGTCAAGCGCTTTAGTGGCATAGGTGATGAAACTCAGCAAATTTGTATCCACACTACGGCCCGGACGAAATCCATGCTGTTCATCAGCCAGTCGCGCGTTAACTTGTGAGTATATACGAGAATGCAGCGCTGATTCAAAAACCTTTGCAAAAGTTGACAACACTGCCACCGGTCTATGCTCATCTATGTTTGAACCAGTAGCGGTCTTTTTTATAGGCGTCACTTTCGTCAACTTCCATTCCTCGGGGTATATACTGTCCTTTAGACATAAATTAAACAAGAAGTGAAGTGGCTGGGCTAGTACCAACCTACAGTCTTTGACTAGAAAAGGGGGGATGCCGTCAGGACCCACAGAACGTTTGGGTTTAAGGCGTGCTAGGGCCATTGTCACCTCCTTTATTTGTAGGCTTGATACATTCACGCTCGCGGCACTGATTTGTGCTGCTCGATCTGCTTTCAGAACATCAAGTTGAGGTGGTTTTTTAAGATACACGGAATGAAAGTACTCCGCAAATTCTCGTGCTCCATTCTCCGTTGGTAGGATCCGACCATCCTTACTTATAGACTGCCCAGTTAGATTAGCCCTTTTATTTGCCATGTAGCCCCAAAAAGACCGCGGATCTTCTATAAATTGTGATTCCACACGTCTTCGATTTTGATCGTACGCTTCACTTATTAATATTTTTACTAGTGCGCGGTATTGAGCAAATACATCGTAATCGTGATCTGAGTTAGAACATTTATAAATTTTATGCCATTTAGCCTTCTCTACTATGGTACAAATTAAATCAGGAGTGTACCATTTTGGATACTGATATCTTAGCTTATTCGTACTTTTTTTTTTCCTGGGTACACAGTCATCAATAATACTATTAAATATTGTGTAGAAGACCTCAATCGCTTTGGCCACTGTATTTGTTTCGTACAATGAACTCCAGTCTGCCTCAGCGAGAGAAGTATACAACTTATAGAAATCCGCCTTATTAAAATTCCATTTCGGATACGGTACTGAGGCTTGATATGTTGGTCCTGCTGGTGGTCTATGGGGCCGTACACAAGTAATGCAAACGCTCAGCGGGGGATGGTGTTTATCTATCCCAACCAATGGATCCCTTTCCTCACTCACCTTTACTTCGGCATTAGAAAAGGTTGTAAGAACAACGTCTAACATGCGATTATTTTGATTTCCTACTTCATTACATTGAAGAAATTCACAGAAAGACAAAAAATAGGCATAGTAACATTGTATATCATGAGACGCAGAATATAAGTTGAGATCACCTACTAGTATAACCTTCTCATACTTTATACAAATCTGTTCTAATATGTGAAACATTGCCATGTACTCTCTGTCCGCGGCTCCCGGTGGAATGTAAAATACACAACACAAGAACAAAAACTGACTGCCATTATACACAGTTGCACAGACTAACTCGAAAGCCGCCTGCTGCACATCATATTCTGGTGGTAATGGCACCCACTTCAGTTGTAATTCCGCCTTCGCCATCAGCAGCGCTCCTCCCATTTTTCGGCCATCTGTGCGATCACAGCGGATTACATTAAAGCCGGGCGGTGTTACTTCTCCGTCAAATATGGACTCATGTAGTCCGGTCTCCGTTATAGCGAATAATAATAAATCTAAAAATGCAGCGACTACCGACTTGTTTAGGGAAAAAGCTAACCGAATATCGGTAGTAAGAATACTTAAATTATCCATAGTGCACTTCGCTTTACGAAAACCATATTGGCTGTTTGATAATAGCTGATTATGCTCTATGTACCATTCTAATCGATTTTTTACTAAATGTTCAGCAATTTTAGCGAATACTGCAGACAAAGCTATAGGTCTAAAAGAAGCAGCATCATCAGAAGGTTTATTTGGTTTTTTAATAGGAATTACTTCTTGTGATTTCCATGACGGGGGAATGTTACCAGAAACCATAACAGAGTTTATTAAATTTAGATAATAGTTTAAGGTGTGGTCACTGAGATGAACTAAAAAGGAGTATGGAATTCCATCTTCTCCTGGGGCGGAGTCTTTTACACTCGACAGAACCCCTTTCAATTCATACATTGTAAATGGAGAATCTAAGGTAGGATATGAATTAGAAGAATAAGATGGTGATGGAAGAAAATGGCTATCCTCAGGGACAGTGGGGGGAGCAAGTTTATCAAGGAAATTGTTTATTAACGTTGGTGCAAGACATAAAGATGAAAATGATTCACGGAATGCAGATCTAAAACGTCTGATATTGTTCCAAACTTCTGAAGGACAGGTAATAGGGGACAATGAGGAGCAAAACGCTCTCCATCCATCTTGTTTTTTGTCTCTAAGAAACTGCTGAGAAGTTTTTATGATATCATTAAGTTCGTCCAAATTTACGTCCGACATATTCAAAGCATATTCCCTTTCAGCATCCTTTCTTCTTCGAACTATATTAGTGCATTCATTATCCCACCACGGAGGAAATGGGATCTTGTCAGAGGAAATATTCTTAACTGGAAAGAGTTGATCAGCAGCTTCAACCAAGCATCGAGCCAGAGCATTAGAAGAATCGGTTTCACCACCCTGAACTATTTCCGGAATATCCAATATTTTTCTCTCAACTAGTTTTCTAAATTCACTCCAATCAACTTTATTTAATTTATATTTTAAACGGGGCTTACGCTTTTTGGTGCTTGGGCATCTGATCAAATCTGAACACAAAAGAAGCGGGAAATGATCACTGGCAAAAGTCGAAGGTAAAGGTAACCACGAGAAGGATGAAGCTAACGAAGGAGAACATATAGATAAATCAACAGCACTGGCATTTTCATAAGGATTTGTACGACGGGTTGGAGAACCATCGTTTAATAAACATAAGTTATGCGCATCCAAAATTTCAATTAATCACCTAAAACTAAGACCGGCCCTGTTAAATGCGAAAGAATATTATCAAATTCATTGAGAACATGAGCCGTAGAACGAGAAAGATAAATTGAAACCACAGAAATATTGTCGAGCTTAACACCAACTAGGTTGATAATATTATTAAAATAATGAGATGAAAAACTAATTTGACTAAATGTAATAGAGTTTTTAATGAGCATAGCTGCACCACCATACCCATCTAATCGATCATCTCGAAGACAAGTATAACCAGGTATGTTAAAAACATATCCTGGTTTCAACCATGTCTCCACTAAAGCGACTAAAATTGGTTTATGTTTATTAATCATGTAAATAAGATCACTTTTTTTAGGAATTATGCTCCTGCAATTCCATTGAATTATTTTTGTATCCATTAAAAGTACTACTTAACATGTTGAAAATTTCTGTAACAGGGGCAACGTGGGACGGTTGTAATAAATTTGACTGCAAAAGAGTGCGTATTAACGCAAGTATTGTATTTAAGGTAGTTGGTTCTGATTTTGAGTCTCTCGGTTGTATTGCACAACCATTCTGAGACTGAGGAGCTTCAAATTCTTTAAGTATTGCATTATGGCCAGCCTTGTCGTAACCAGCTTGAGTTCTAGGGGCTGAACGAGGCTTAAGGAATACAGTTTTCTTGTATGACGTGTGGTTCAAAGGTTTCTGGGCAGAATCGTTTAACTGATCGTGCACAGAACTGGTGGAAGATAGAACATCAGCGTATGATTTTGTAATAGGAGGGAAATGTTTGCTAGCCTCTATGTATGAAACACAGCTATGAGCCATTGTGTGCTTAATTTCTTTTTGTCTTATGAATTCAGGGCATCTCTTGTTAGTCGCATAATGGGAGCCTTCGCACATAACACATTTTGCCTTGTCTTCTTCTATATCACAATTTTCTCCCAGATGATCTTTCGCGCATTTAAAACACTTTGGGGACTTAGCACGGCATTGCATTTTCGTGTGACCATATTTGCAACATCTAAAGCATTGAATAGTTGGATAAACATATACTTCTACGGGAAGGGCATTGTAACATAAAAACAATCGTTTAGGTAAAACTTGACCATCAAAAGTTATTACAACCGATTCGGAGGGTTTCCACGTGTTGGTTCCATTAACGGTGACTTTGAAGTTTAATCGTCTTATTTTTATGATATTACCACAACCAATAGGAGTGGAGATATTGCTTTTGATCTCTTCTTCATTCCAATCTGCTGGAATTCCACGGACCAAGCCCATACGTGTGACATGAAAAGTTGGTATAAAAGCCTTGAATTTGTGCATTTCCAAGAGATGACTTTGTAAAAAGTTATTAGCATCACTAAATTTTGAAAATGAAACTGTGCATCGGTTTCTACCGATTCTTTTGACACTTCCAGGAATTATATTTTGAAATTGACTTTTTCTAAGAAAATTTCCAAATGCAATAGGATGCAAAATGGTTCCATCGTTGGGGGCATTTTCAATTTTTTGTACATGAATTAAGAAAGGAGCAACATCTGAAGGCAGATATTCACTCCTTCCCACTTGACGAAACTCTGTTTTTTGAACTTCTTGAGTTTGTTTGACCGATTGAGTATTCTCGTTAGATTGGGATTGGTCAACCGTCATTTGCGGTTGCAAGTGAGCTGTTTGAGTTTTGGGGGCTAAAGGAATTACTTTTTTCATGACAATAGTGTTTTCATTAATATTTTCGATTATATCACACTGACAATAATTTTCGTCCACTGGATTACCGTCAACCTTCTTTTTCCTTCGCTTAGAACAATCACGACAAATCCGTATAAAGCGAGTTTTCCGTTTCCGATCCGATTGACTCGTATTATTACCGGTTCTTGACGACACCGAGCCATCTGTATCCATTTTACTTAGTTCATCGTTAGAAACAATTGTAATAGAAGAACCTACGGGGAGATTCAGGCCAGGCCAAAACCCGCCTTTACCCCCCCGAGTTTCATCGGGGGGATCTTTCATACAAAATTTACAATCGATCAAATATGTACAGAACTTACCTAATCCACAGCAAATATACACAAATTATGAAATATATACACTAAATAATTTAAATATTTACAATACCAAACTATCCTGATAGATATACACCATAAAAATTAAAAATTAAATTTTCCAAACACGAAAATACGACCTCTCTCTACGACGTTTCCCGCGCTTTTTTTTTCTGCAAGTAACTTTCACCGCGATAAAATTTCAGACCACAGATAACTAGTAGGCGTCGTCTGACAGTTCGTCAAACGTCATTGCATTGAACACTAGCGCTGCCTTCTTGAAATCCATGTACTACGACCTGGTAAAAGTGATTATGAACTCTATGTCCCAACTGTTAATGATTAAAATTGAGTGTGGTAGATAATGTCCACCGATTCTAGTACGGCGATTCAATAGCGTGTTTGACGTGTTTGGGCCGTGGTGTGGAATCGATGTGATTTTGGTTTTGTTCAATCATTTTCTTGTGCAAGTTAGTTTTCTTGAGAAACTAGGGCAAAGAATACTATACTCACGGGCGTGAACTAGGGTCGATGAGAGTTTATTTAAAAATATGGCTACAATAACTTCATGGAACCCAGAGAAAAAACACAGCGACGTAGAAAGGTTGGAACAAGTTCCATTCATTTGAATTGATTTTGTCTTGATTCATAATATGATTTGATTTTTTATGCCTATTCCAGGTGGATTTGCGTATATCCAGCGTACATCAACAGTAAGAAGACGTTAGCGCAGGGCCGCCGTTTACCAAAAGAGTCTTGTGTAGAGAACCCTACTCACCAAGAAATAAGGGATGTGTTGGTATCTACTGGACTCCGTGTGGGTGTCGAAAATAAACTATACCCTCGAGAGAGAAGCAAGGTAATGTGCACTGCAAGGTGAACCAGAACTGAACAACATTCCCCAAAGAACATAAGGCAATATATCCTCGTAACACCCATAAACCTTTTAAAAGGTATTTAGCTCTATAGTGGTACAAGCCTAACTTATATAAACATTACATTAGGAAGCAACCTTATGGCTATAAAGATGGCCATTATGTTTATCCTATATTCATGTCAACTATTAGAGTAATTATCTGTGTCTATTAATATTTTATGGTTCAAACTAATTATTAATATGTTTCCAGAAGCATATGATATGGTTTGCGTCAGTAGACCCAGGTTATGCTGGAACTGCAAGTTTCCAGGACAAAGTAGTGCATATAAGGTTTATTTTACTTTCCTCGGGTTGGGATGTAAGCAGAGCTCGCAGACGGGTGATCTGCTCCAATGGGTGGGACCTATTCCACCCAAATTTATGTAACTTTGGGCATCTGGGCTGTTATCTGTAAAAATCTCAGAAAAGCCTGGGTTTTTATGAGGATATGAAAAAAAATATGCATATCCTTAACAAATTGGCCTGCTTGGCTTGAACATTTTTGTATGGGAGATTCAATTTCTTTCTCAAATTTGAATCTTTGTTCTGTGGCGAAAGTTCCTCTCCATTAAAGCCTTGTTATAGTGGTATACAAGTGTATACAAGTAATGGTCAAAGTATACTACCTAAGTGGAAGAACAAAGATTCCCCATTTGACTGTTTTGAGCTATGTAGTTTAGACATTGAATGATTATATTTATCAAGTCAGCTATTAAAACCCTTAAACTCTAAAATACTAAGCCAGCTGAGCTTTTCTCCTTTTTGCCAACTGCAGTTTGTTGGTAAATAAAGATCTTTTTTCAAAGCATTCCTATAACAATTTTATTTCTGATGTTTGATTGTCTTGCAGGAAATGACTTTCAGAGGCAGAATTCGAGTGCAAATCAAAGATGATGATGGAACACCTCTGAAACCTGAGTTTGCCACACGTGAATCTGTGATGAAATTCATCGGTGAATCAATACCAATGCTTAAGACACGGCAAAACAGGTGAATTATATTAATTCTGAACTGTGATTTTTGTCAATAATAGAATAACAAAGAGATGTAAGTAGATTGCTTAGATAAAGGACATTATTAAAGATGCACTGACTATGGTTTTGGCCGACAAGCCAACCACCTACTAAGTTGCTTAAAATCAGCTGATTACTTGCAAACTACAGAAATGGCTTTGTCTTGTTATGCTTGTTTTTGCATATATCAAAGAATAGGTACTTGCCCAATTCCAACTAGATAGTTAACAATGAAGTAATGGTTTTAGTCTTAATATCTATAATATGTGATGAAAGCTAAAAATTGTTTTTTTATTAATTTTCTTTTGATTATTTCGTTATTACTTCAAATTAAATTGTTGCAACAGACTTTTATCCCATTATCCTTGCCCGCCAATTTTGCAAGTGTATTTTAATGCCAGTAACGCATGGCACGGCTCCATCTACCGGGTTAGTTTTGCAAGTAATACCCGGCGACTAATTCTATCTTTACAGATTGAATGTAGTCTAAGCGATGAAAACCCGCGATAAATTGAATACCAAATTGTAAAACACTTCCCGTGTTAGGTATACAATTAATTAAAACTAGCTAGCTAGAAAATTTTACAAGTTTTCAATAATTTTATAGCTAACACGGGAAGTGTTTTAAAATTTGGTATTCAAATTTATTAATATTTATTGTATTAATAACTATACTTTTAAGTTTTGTGTTGCTCTGAAATAAATCCTTTCTATTTCTATTCTAATTTTTTACAGGCCTGCTGAACAACAGCCCCAACCCCAACAGGCCGCTAAGAGCAAAGGCAAGAAGGGACGGCGATAGTAACTTTACATTTTGTTCCATTTCAAATACTTTCTATTTACTTTACTAAATACAGATTGTAAGTTACACA
The DNA here is from genome assembly GCA_027580185.1 of Tuta absoluta. Lineage (NCBI taxonomy): Eukaryota > Metazoa > Arthropoda > Insecta > Lepidoptera > Gelechiidae > Tuta > Tuta absoluta. The sequence goes on from JAQAHW010000004.1 coordinate 8,708,302, forward strand.
GTATTTCTCATTAGTTCTGATTTAGATCCCAGAATATGAATATCATAGTTGTACTCCTGCTCCTTTGATGGGGCATAAAATATATACTTAGCAGTAATGAGTCAATGTTTACATTATCAGTTTTTGTTGCAATATTAACAATATTCATTGACAGCATTATAATTGGTCAGAACATGGCACAGAAGTAGGTACATAGTCTATAAACAATGTTGTCGTTAAGTCCCAACAAGGCACTGGCCTCAATTTGGGATATAAATTATATTACCTTAAATTAGTGATGTCACTTTCCATCATATTGGTTTAGTAAAGGATAAGGCCGATTAACATTATCTTAGTATTTAGGAGAGTGCTTTAGTTGAAACGTGTAACTTTAGGTATACGTCTGTGGTGTAAACGCTACTTGCTTTAGTACAGTTCTACTTGAATTTCAAGTTGAATCAAAATAGCATCGATTTCTATTTTTGTTTCAAGTGATACCCTGTTTGTAAACAAATAATTTAGTAAACTCTTTAGGAGAGTGCACAAGTGCCGTGAAACACGTGTGTTTTTTTATTTTTAAAGATGACTAAATGGTCGGAAAATACAACTATCAAATTTGTGTCTGAATATGTCGTTCACAAATGTCTATGGAACGTTAAAAACAATTAGTACAAAAACAAGCAGGCTAGGCATTTGGCATATATGGAGCAAATGTCGTCTTCTATTTGTTCCATAACTGCATTTAGTAATTAACGTGAAATAGCGCGTATTTGGCGACGTGGTTGCGCATTCATTGTGGCGTCGAAAATATACTCTACTGGAAGAAATGTAAACGTTCACTCGCAAACCACTAAAGCACTAAAGAACTTGCCTTTCAAGTTGTACTAAATCACTCGACTAAACACTAAGATCATGTAAACCGGCCTTAAGTCATGTCATGTCTTTTTGACGTAAAATACGTGTTATCTGTCAAAATAAGGCTTCGATGAAAATATTGGCGACTAAATTGACTAGAAACTGCGAAAAACCTATTTTTTTATATGTCAGGACTTAGATATCTCCTAACCTTTCTAAACCTATTTGGCAGAAAGTGACAGGACTAACTTTATTTTTATTTTTTTATTTTATTTTATTAAGGTATCCAACAGCTAATTTTCACAATAGTAGCTTATTTATGAATATATGACATGTTTGTAAAGCAAATAACAGATTACCCCGGAGTGACCAGAGGCAGAGTTAATTTAAGTAAGTAAATCTAAGTAAACAGTGAAGTAAACTTTTCCAAATTAATAGTAGTTAGTTAGTAACGGTATTATGCTAAGGATCAGTAAAAAATAGATTGTACAGGTTTGAAGCATTAGGTATGCGTATGCAACTATAAACTAAATATTTGAAAGACTAATTAGGTACTTATTTGTCTGTGTAGAACGATAGTAGAAATAATATAATGAAAACGTAGCGATAATCATTCGCTAACCAACCGGTCGATACAGTAAATAGTACGTTCAAAGGGTACGTTAATAAACACAGTTTGATGCAATACGAGATTAGGTAGTAGGTACATCACGTCTGTTTGTCAGGACACTCAGGACACATGATTGCCATCATAAGAAATAATTATATAAGTAATTTACTACAGCAAGATTTGTTTACTGATAAACACTATCAACAGCACACCGACTCACACCACTAAAGGGTCACCGATTTAACCTTTTCTTATAAAAGTAAATTTAGGCAGATCTCCTGAACTAAAAGGGCAGGGGGATGCACTGTCGATAGCTTACCATCATCCAATTTACCTAAATGTAGAAACACTACTTGCACTATTAATGGGCGGGTAGGTACGTCGTCGGTGATTACTGATTATAACCTGTGTCGCAGTAGGTATAAGTGCTAAAGGTACTGGCACAGAGTAACTTATGGTACTGGGTAGGGTAGCAGGTGCCTACCTATTGGCTGATTATTAATTACAGTGTTAATATGCGCCTCAGTCTTAATTAGTTTGTGTTATTTAGCCCTACGACAGCCAGGTCTTGGGATCGAACGAGACTAAGTAACTAGACCTAATCCCGTTCGCTAAATAAAAATAAGTAGGTAAATACCTATACATTCTAAGATAAAATGACAGTTTTAGGGAGTATTGATCCCTTGACGATGTTTTTATATGACTGTTTGTTTGTGCAATTGAAGGGGTCAAGGTCACTAAATGCATCATTATAAGTCCTAGCGAGACGAGTAAGAGTGTCATTCATACCATAGTTGGTACGATGCGCAGGAGCGCGTAACAGGCGGGTATGCCGTGTTCGTCGCGAGAGAGTGCAGAACCCTATGCTATTCACCAAGTCCGGGCAGTCTATTTGTGATTTCAGGATATCGTAAAGGAACATCATATCCAACATTGTTCGTCTATTTTCAAGCGACATGAGGTTGTGTATTTTTCAGCTTTGATCATAAGTACTAGATGCAGTAAATGTCCTAAAGTTAAGAAATTTTAAGAATTTCTTTTGAATGTTTTCGATTTTATATGAATATTTTTTGTAGTAGGGTGACCACAAGCATGAACCGAACTCGAGTATACTACGAACATAAGCGTAATAAACATTTTTAATACACTCACGGTTACGAAAGGGTGAGCATATTCTCATAATAAACCCAAGGGATTTCAAAGCCTTACCAGTTATTAAGTTGATGTGTTGATTAAATGTGAATTTGCAATCAAGATGTAGGGTAGGGTAGGAAACAGTGACTCAGGCGGGTACTTTGACTCACGGCTTTATCTCCCGAATGGACAAAAGTATCTACCTGTCACCCTCACTCATTGGTAGTTCGCGACAGCCGAACGCGCATAAACCAGTCACCCGCCTGCTCCGGCGCCGTTCAGTGGTGAAAAAAGTGTGTGATAGTTTTTGTGCCCTCAAAACAAAATTACGAGGTAAGTTACACTTCGTTTTATTCATTGATAAATAAAGATTCGTACAATTGTCATTGTTTTGTTGGATAGTGGTGTTAATATGCTAGGCAATGCGATAGATTTGCTGGCCGTACGGGAAGAATTGTAAGATGTGTCACCTATTGAATTCAAAATGGCGACGAAGCCTCACTGACTCAATTTTAGGAAGTACACAATGACTCGCGAGTCAGTGTGTACTTTTGTGAGTCAGTGTCAACTTTAGATGGTTAATACAATTAATTAGAAAAATATAGTCATACGAAGTATATATTATGTTAATTACATACTATGCGTAGGATATCAAAACGGGAAACAAATCTTTTTTAACACATTTGTAACCTAAAAATGCTTACTTATTCTTTGTTTTACTGTCATGTTTCAAGATCGCTAGAATAAAAAATATAGGTATGACCATGACCATATGTTCAGGGGGTATCTTTAAAGTCATTCCAATACAAAAGTTTTCAATTCTAACAGATTATGTGGAAGCTTGAATTCTTAAAAAGTGTTTTTAGTATTATTAATACGATAGATTTCACGAATTGTTTGTGATAGCCAATTTATAATATCCAATCATTTACTAAATATTTGTTTTTATTTTATTTTAGAATAAGAATAAACGCAAAAGCGACACCGGACGGAAAGTTCGAAACCACACTGAGGATGTCAAACTAGCGTGCTGTCGAGATAGCGTTTGTCGAAATCTGTCGATATACTGTGTGTCGTGATTATGTGCGTGCTGTCAATCTACCGTCATCTACTCCTACTTTGAGAACAAAAACAATCAGGACCTTTTGTTTCAACATAAAAGTTAAATAAATGATTTGGTACATGAACATGTGATTAATGTACCAAAGGCATAAGTTGTGATAATAAATATTATTTGACTGATTAGAAAATTGTAGTTTTATTATAATGTTTTATTAACGAGCCAGTGTGTACTACTGAAATGAAATAAGACTAGTACTGGTACACACTGGCTCATGTCATTGTTGAGCCAGTGTGTACTGCAAAAAAATGTTAGAGTCATTGTGTACTACAGGGTTGAGTCATAGTAGTCTGGTACCGGTACAGAGTGGCTCAATTCCCATTTTTTTTAAACCGTGCCTGAAAACTTTACTGCAGTGTAAATCAAACAAGTGACAATGCGAGGAGAAAGGCAAATAATCAATGCATATAAGGTATAAATTTCAGTTTGCTACTTTAACGTTATCTATAAAATTTTACTCTCCGAAAAAATCCGAGTCACTGTTGCCGCCCTGACCCTATGCCAAGATCACGAACCAAATCTGTACGAGCAACTAAGGTTCCATTAATGTAGTAGTTATTTATTTTTGGTCGAGGGCTACGTGTAAACGAAATGATTTGACATTTATTTGCATTTACCGATATACGATTGCGGTAATAGTAATCTGTAAGTCTATCAAGATCTAGCTGCAGATTAATAGTGTCTTGCTGCGATCTAATATTAGTATATATTTTTGTGTCATCGGCATACATAAGGAATTTTGCATGATTAAGACAAGTGACATCGTAAAGATAGGCATTATAAAACAGGGGCCCTAGGTGAGATCCTTGGGGAACTCGTGAGGGTATGCAAACGATGTCAGATCTGTGACCTCCAATTACTACCATTTGTGTTCTGTTAGTTAGGTACGACTTAATCCACCGCAGGAGGTCCCCATGGATACCCAGCTTCTTTAATTTAGACAAGAGGATGACGTGATCCACACGGTCGAAAGCTTTTTCGAAGTCCGTGTAAACCACGTCAACCTGTTGACCGCGCTCCATGTTGTCACGTACAAATTTAGTGAATAGGGTTAAATTAGTTGCAATTGATCGACCCTTTAAAAAGCCATGCTGTTCGACAGGTATACAATTTGCTATAATTGAATAAATACAGTCATAAACAATATTTTCACAAAGTTTACTAAATATGTTCAAAATTGAGATGGGTCTGTAATTTTCTATTTTCTTCTTAATAGGTACCTTTCTTATGGATAGGCACAATGCGAGCTTCTTTCCATTTGCGGGGAAAAACACCTTCGCAAAAAGATTTATTAAATAGAATGGATTAAGGAAGTGCTAAAGACTCACAGCAACCAAGAATAAATATAGGGGGTATACTATCAGTGCCCGCGCCTTTGTTTTTATCTATTTTTTTTAGAAGTGACAATACTTTTTCTCTAGTAACTACGATAGTGCTTATTATGTTGTTTGTGGTGTTTTGTGGACTGGGCAGGGTGCGATCGGAGTTAGAATACTCAGAGGCTGGTTGCGAGAACATGTTGTGAAAGAAGCAATTAAAACCATCTGCAATATCTACACCGTTTCTTAGAGGGACATTTTTGAATATAAATTCACTAGGGTGCGCGCCTCTACCTCTTCTTGATTTCGTAAATGACCAAAACTTCTTAGCATCTTTGGCTATTGATTGCTTACAGCTGAATATAAATCCACACTAATATTATAAATGCGAAAGTAACTCTGTCTGTCTGTCTGTCTGTCTGCTACGCCTTCACGGCCAAACCGCTGAACCGATCTTCATGAAACTTGGCACAGAGATTGCTAGCATACCGAGAACGGACATAGGCTACTTTTTATCACCATTCGAGGGTCTGGAGTACAGATGTAGACCACCAGGTGTACCTCCAGGAGCCCAGCTAAACTATAAGAGATACAGGCATGGTTCCAAAACAAAAGTTGTTCAGTATGATGGGCCGCTTCTTTTCACAAGGACATTGAGGATCTGGAGTACCTTATGTAGACCACCAGGTGTACCATCAGGAGCCCAGCTAAACTATAAGAGATACAGGCATGGTTCTTAAACAATAGTTGTCCATTTTGATGGGTCGCTTCTTTTCACAAGGACATTGAGGATCTGGAGTACCTTATGTAGACCACCAGGTGTACCATCAGGAGCACAGCTAAACTATTAGAGATACAGGCATGGTTCTAAAACAAAAGTTGTTCATTATGATGGGCCGCTTCTTAACACAAGGACATTGAGGATCTGGAGTACCTTATGTAGACCACCAGGTGTACCATCAGGAGCCCAGCTAAACTATTAGAGATACAGGCATGGTTCTAAAACAAAAGTTGTTCATTATGATGGGCTGCTTCTTTTCACAAGGACATTGAGGATCTGGAGTACCTTATGTAGACCACCAGGTGTACCATCAGGAGCCCAGCTAAACTATTAGAGATACAGGCATGGTTCTAAAATAAAAGTTGTTCATTATGATGGGCCGCTTCTTTTCACAAGGACATTAAGGATCTGGAGTACCTTATGTAGACCACCAGATGTACCATCAGGAGCCCAGCTAAACTACTAGAGATACAGGCATGGTACTAAAACAAAAGTTGTTCGGTATGATGGGCCGTTTCTTTACACAAGGACATCGGGGACCTGGAGTACCCTATGTAGACCACCAGGTGTACCATCAGGAGTCCAGCTAAACTATTAGAGATACAGGCATGGTTCTAAAACAAAAGTTGTTCAGTATGATGGGCTGCTTCTTTTCACAAGGACATTGAGGATCTGGAGTACCTTATGTAGACCACCAGGTGTACCATCAGGAGCCCACCTTAACTATTAGAGATACAGAAATGGTTCCAAAACAAAAGTTGTATAGTATGATATGAATAAGTTGAGAAAAGATATTGGCAACTTTTTACCGAGGATTTTTTTGTTATCTACTGACTTTTGTATTCAATGGTTATAAATATTGATCTCTCAGGGCAGTACACCGGATAGCAAATTTTGAATTGTCCCTTTAACAACAGAAACAAGCAAGTCACCCTTAAACAGTAGAGATAAGAACTGTTCTAATATCACTGTCATACTTACTATGAATATACATATCTACTTTAGAACCTGTGCCTAAAAAACTATCTAACGCGGACGAAGTCGCGGGTAAAAGCTAGTTTGTAATAATTGGCTGCGTGAATACGGTGATAACGCGCCCTGAGTAACCTGAACTCATCTCTGTCATTATTATTACCGTACCGTTTCCATAATTTGTGCACTTTATCTTTTTCATGAATAATCTTAATGAGACTTTTTGTATACCAAGTAGGATAGCAGCGTTTAGAATTGTTTATACTTTTTACAGGTACATATAATTGTATACACAGATAAAGTACTTCATAGAAGAAGTCTAAGGCTTCTTCGATAGTTTTATAGGAAAGTTCTGACTCCCAGTCGATGGCGTTCAAATAGTTGTTTTATATAGTGTATTTATATATTGTATAATAAATCCCGATACGGTTTTCTATCAGGACACTACAAAATTGTTAAAAAAACTTTTCACAATGACGGATCATGATGTCCTTATGTGATCGTTCTATCCTACATTTTGACTAAAGTTATTTCGTTTTAGTTTAGTTTAAAGTTATAATTATGTACTCAATTTAACTACATTGAAGGCTTTGTTACACAGATAAAGTGAAGATGACTGTTTGATTTCTAAATATAAGCAAAGGGTCTTTATTCCTTCCTAAAACAAAGTAAAGCAATCAAATGTTATTTTATCAACACATTACATTTATTTAAAAAATGCCAAGGAAATTTACATTACAATCACTTTCCTTGTTGCTTAAAGCTATGAATGGAAGCGTATAGATTGTTCTGCAAGTTTGTTTGCACCATTCTTATCTCTGGCAACACTGTATCCGTCAATAATAGTCACAAATGGTGCTTTGTGTTTACGACTATTCTGTAGCATAATAATGGGATTGTTCAAGTCTTTAATGGATATCAACGCTGCATTTGTTGGACTAGTTTTTTGATCTTCTGCGGTAGACTGGCCATCTCCGACAATGAGTCGCGGATCTCCGGCGATATAGTGTTTGACGCCGACGACGCCTTCTTCGAAGTCTTCTTTGGACTGTAGTGAGTTGATGCTCTCTTCGGATAGAAATCTTCTGTCGCCTCGAACAAATTGTTGAACAGGTGTTGCGCTTTCTGTTTTGTCTCCTCCAGCTTCGAGTTGATTTTCTCCTGGAGGTTCATTGATGTCTCCTCCAAGGTGTCGAAGGCCGTCTTTCCTTTTTGCATCAACGTGTCTTTGAAATTCGTTGATGTTTCTTCTATCTTTCCCAAGATTGTATTCGTCGGCTTGTCCCTCCGTGACGTCATCGTCCAATCCTCTTCTATAGACTGGACGTTGTATATCGGGGCGGTCTCCGCGTAATCTTCCTCTGAACTCAACGCTGCTTGCATGCTCTCGTGCAGTACTGTTGGGATCTTCTTCATAATCTTTTGAATGGGGGTGATGTTCTCCGCTTCTGGAAACACGTTCACTATCTCCATAATCCCCGGAGATATTTCCTTCAAAGCTTGTGTGAAGTGAGGGGCGGCTTCTCTTACTGTATCCATTATGGTCTCGCCGAGGGCTAGGGGTATTTCTTGGAAGTACTGGGGGTACGTCCGTATTCTGTCTGAAATCGCTGACGTCACTATTGGTAGGACTATCGGCTGTCGTGGCGGGAGCCTCAGTCGTAATGGGTTGAGTGGGCTGGTCAGACTTTGTGTCAGGCGAGAGCGGGACGAAAGTCGTGGTAGAAACAGCTGCCTCTTTTGTCGACTCAGTGAAGTTGTTGGATTTGCCGGAACAAGAACATCCTGTGTTGTTTCTCTTACGGTGTTTGTATTTACCAATATCCCCGATTCTGATTTCGAAGCTGTCGTCTGTTTCAGAAAGTATATTGTCAAACAGTAAACTGATACTCTTAAGAAGGGGTAGATATTTCTTGGTGATTTCCTCATCTTCACTGATTTCTCTTTTTATTGATTGGTTCCTGCGCCTATACCGAGCCTTTTCAAAGGTTTTTAATTTCTTCGGCTTCAATGGGCTCTTGATTTGAAATGTTTTCCTGTATTGTAAAGATGATATTTTTTTGCCTCTAGGGATTTTATTTTCTGGAAAATGATAAAATTTATTTTATGTGGATGTAAGTAATTGAAATAAAAATTTGACGTAGAGTAAGTTATTTGATATTTTGTTCATAAAATATTATTACCTGTTTCCTTGACTTTGTTGAATCTTCCGGGACTGGTTTTATTAAATAAGTTACTGAGTGAAAACCGCTCCGCTAACTTTTCTGTAAAATTATTGAATTTGTATTAGATTTAATTGGGTTGACTTTTATGCACGTTTTTGACGTGTAAAATAACGTCTCTAAAATTTTATAGAGAGGCACGATCGGCCGGCAATGCATAAACACGTAAAACTATCGTCCGTAAAACACCTTTCGGACCATTTATTTTAAATGGATAAATAGGTACGTCTCAAACTGAGTATAATGGATTAAATAGTATTAGGTACCTGTAAGATTTGATTTCCTTAGCTTGAGAGGGCTGGTTCGTAGCAATTTATTGAGTGAAAATCTTTCGGATGTCTCTGAAATGTTAAAATAAAAATAGACCTATCAAAATTGACATGCATGAATATAATAAAATAAACTAGAAATAGCTTGGGTAGGTACAGTAAGTAGGTACGTAGCGTAAAAGTTTAGAAAAGAAAAGGAATTAAAAGTTTTGTCGAAATAAGTATATATATAAGGAAAGTCGCAGGTTCAAATCCTGCCCGCACTCGAAAATTTTGCAAGTTTGTAAAAATTGTATACCTAACACTGGAAGTGTTTTAAAATTTGGTACTCAATTTATCGCTGGTTTTCATCGCTTAGACTACATTCAATCTGTAAAGATAGAATTAGTCGCCGGTTATTAGTTGCAAAACTAACCCGGTAGATGGAGCCATGCCAAGCGTTACTGGCATTAAAATACACTTGCAAAATTGGCGGGCAAGAAATGAGCTGCGGTAGCCCAGATGGAAGAGGCGTCGCCACTAGTAATGCGAAAGTCGCAGGTTCAAATCCTGCCCGCACTCGAAAATTTTGCAAGTTTGTAAAAATTGTATACCTAACACTGGAAGTGTTTTAAAATTTGGTACTCGACATAGAATATGTTTTCAACGGCGGGGAGACATTTTTTTTTACTTGTGCGTCGATTAGTGGACAATTATTTCACACCATCAAACTTATGGTATTTCATGGTGGCGGTGTCAAAATGACTCACACGACTACCTTTACTATGTCGTGAACCCATCTAGCTGCGGGACGACCTATGCTTTTACCCCCTACTTTGGGCCACACTTTGTTAAATACCTAAGAATTATCATGTTTCAGCTTTTTGGTATAATTACTCACCTGTTTTAGGGCGTGTTGTAGACTGTATGACTGTCTGACTCTCTTCTGCAGATATGTCCTCGTTCAGGTTCAAGGGTTTCGCAAACAGGCCTGTCCAGAAAATAGCATCGTGTGAAAACCGGCCAAGTGCAAGTCGGACTTGCGCATAAAGGGCTCCGTATAATTATTTAGGTATTTAAATTCGCAAAATGTCAAGCGGTCTCATAAGGTCCGATTCTCAATATGTAAAAAATACAAAAATATCATTTATTTCCGCATATTAAATCATTTAAGAACATTAATTATAATAAATTGTCACATTGTCCTAGGTATGTCTTCAAGTATCTTAGAAGATTCACATTTTGCCATGGACTCGATAAGAAGTAGTGAAAGAAAGTCATGTCATGACTGATTCTAAGACCACCCTAAGTCAAAAGAGTGATCATCATAGTAAAAAAAATCGGGACGCAGGAATTTTGTACTTTTTGAACTTGACGGCTTATCATATCCTATACTTGCCTATACTCAAATTTATCAAATTCTTTGACCGAGTTAAACACATGTTAGCACAATAGTTAGAGCGTTGGCACAGTTCTTTACCTACGCCTGAAGCCTTAGATTCGAATCTCGCTTATTTGTCATTTTTCAATTCTCGGATATTTTGGTTTCTATATTTTCTCGTACAATAAATAAGTTAAAATTCATAAAATTAAATTTAAAAACCAACGTACCTATTCCGAATTTAGGGCGTGTCTTGTGTACCGCTTTTTGTCTTTCTTCCGCCGCGATCACCTCGTTCAAATTGAAGGGCTTCGTCAACAAACCTGAACGCAAAATTTTATCATCATGAGTATAAGGTAAAAAAATCGCCAAGTGCGAGTCGGACTCACGCACGAAGGGTTCCGTAGGTACCATTGTTTAATATTTAGCGTTGTTATGCTAGGGTAAGTTAGGTATTAATGACGGTCTATGAATGCGGCGCGGTGCTCGATCGCACGCGTCGCTCTGGGCGTGTGTTGTCCCTTTCTCACTCGCAGGGCGAGACTGGCGACGTGCGCGCAGACCGCCTGACGGCGCCGAGCGGTGGTTTCGGCGCCGCACTACCCAGTCACTCAAAACCGTTCGGACGAGAACGTATTGTGTTTTGTACGGATTTCCCGCCACGCGTTTTGTGATGCCGCGTGTAATGGACGATTCAATTTGAGATCGCGCGTGTTGATGCATCGTATTATTGCGGCTCTCCTGGGTTATACTAGAATACCAGGCTTAGTGATTGTTGGATGTCTCGACGTCTTCCACGTGAGCGTCGCGTTGAATAGGCATCAAGTGGCCATATCGGCTCGCGTTTTGTACGGCCCTAATTCGTGTTGGGTCACGCGTAATGACTAATATCAAAGTGAAATACGAACAGAAGCTGTGAGTGGTTTGAAGTGAATAACGCGCCAAGGCTGTAGTGGAATGCTGGGTGTCGATATCTTTTCCACCCAGCCCTGTAAGTACCCACGGAATTCCCCATTTGATCCATTCCCTGAACTTCCTTTCTCCGTTGGGTATTTAATGCATTTGGATCGGCACGTTGACTGTAAGTGGTAAACCTAGTTGTCTTAGTATAAAACTGTTTTCTTCGTGTTAATGGTGTGTTCCCTTTAGTCATATTTGTTGTACCATATCATTGTGACTCCTTAGTACGAATTGCGGAATTCGTGGGGTGATATAATTTGGAGGTACTTACTTAGAATCTAGTGCTAATACGTGTGACGTAACGCCAGATCGGCAGACGGTATTTACTACCGACTCGAGTTATGTAAAGGTTGGAACACATCATTTGAAAATTTCACTCAACTTAGTTAATTAGGTTAAATAGATTTAGGTTCACGTTTGATTCATAGTATGCGCTGATATATTGTGCAGCGTATGTTATTTAGCGCTGCGTAACGCAGCCATTGTCTGCCTCCAGTTGAACTCCTGGTATTTTGCTCGAAATTTACCTGTGTAAATCGCTTCCACTGCGCGAGTTTAGCTTGGAATTAGACAATTTTTGGTAGCAGAGCGTGGTTCAGAAAACCACTAGATTTAAGATTATTTTAGTATAAGATTTTTAATCTACCTACATAAAAAAAAAAAAAATATTTATTGTGATTGTAGTGTGTGCCCTGTGTAGAATATCCTATCGGTAGGATCAGGGCCAATCAATTAGTGAATTGCTTTATTATCGTTGTGTTTACCCTGTGCGGATATCCTAGCGGTAGGATCAGGGCCGATTGTTTATTATTGTTTTTTTTTTATTGTAAGGTTCGGTGTTACTTTGAGTTGGTACCATGGCTCCCACAATTACACAGCTTCAGGCAAAAATTAGAACGCACCTAATTTGGTTCGCGACTAAGCAGGCGATGGTCGGTCGCGGGGACCGAGAGGACGCACTCATCGCTTGTGCGCAACGGATTGACGAACGGGTCGCTGAGGTGTTGGATTGCCTCACTGGATGCGAGGAGTTATTTGATGGGACGCCTGATGAGGAGGCCAAACTTATGGTCCGGGCGAATGTGACCCAGTGCCTGGAGATGGGGCAGGAGATCCAGCAGGCGGCTGCTGTGATCACCAGGCGTAGGGCTGGGGAGCCGGACCCATCCCATGGTCCGCGGGGACCGGGGGTGCAAGTGCCCCTGCCGGCTGTGGCGTTTCCGGTCTTCCACGGGGACTACACGGATTGGACCCGATTCCAGGATCTGTTTGACAGTGTGATTCATAACCGCACTGACTTGCAGCCGGCATATAAAATGGCACAATTGATGGCCAAGCTGCAAGGTGAGCCCCATGAGCTGGTAAAGCATCTACCAGTCGATGATGCAAGTTACGAGACGGCTCGCGGTTTGCTGATCGAGAGATACAGCAACAAACGTCTCATGATTGACCAACTCCTGGAACAGTGGCTCACCGTGCCGACCATCACACGAGGGACGGACCTCAGGGCCAAGGTCCTCAACCCTGTCTGCGTTGCAGTGAACGCTCTTGAGAGACAGGGGATGCCGGTGTCAGGCTATGATTATATCCTGGTCCACACGTTGTTGCGCCGCCTGCCGAGCGACATGGCCGCTCGTTTTGAACAGTCACACGGAGGTAAGACATCTGATTACCTCCCGACCTTCGAGGAGCTCAAGTCCTTCCTCGAGGCCGAGTGCAGGCGGGTAGATGCCCAATTTGGAGAGTCGCCTCACGCGGAGTCTGCGGCCGCTCGCCGCCCGGAACGGCCGGGTGCACAGGCGCGAGACGGTAAGAGTAGGCCACCCAGGCGATACAATGTCACTAATTTGGAAACGAGGTGTGCCTATTGCAGAGAGGCGGGGCATCAGGTGACTGCGTGTGAGGAGTTCGCTGCACAGCGGGTGCAGAAACGTCGTGGTGTGGTGCAGCAACGGCGTTGGTGCTTTAGGTGTATGGGGCCGCATCAGGTGCGAGAGTGCCCATCAAGCACCAACTGCAGGTACTGCCAGGGTGCCCACCATCAGCTCCTATGCATGAACCGCAGCGGAGATTACGGAGGCAGAGCTGACGCGGGTCAGCGGACGGAGTCTGCCCTACCTAGACGGGAGCAACGCTCCCCACCCCCTCCAAGGAGGAGTCCTTTTCCACCAGGGTTTCAGGGACGAGGCCAGGGACATCAGCAGGTGATGCCCCCTTCACCACGCGCGAGACAGTCACCACCTCGGCAGCAGGTGCCGGGACAGGGTAGGTGGTCACAGGTCCAAGGTCAGGGGCACCCATCACGTACGTGATGCTACGGGCGGGTGCCAATACCAGGGCCAGTACATGCAGTACTCGGCGGGACTGAACAACATGGTGAGGTCTCATGACCCACGCATGCCTCTCCCCTTGGCTGAGCACCCGCGGCTACAGGCGCATCCACGGTACGCGCGCCTGCCGCAGGGTTACTATAGGCTGCCAGCCATGGCGTACAGGACCAGAGGTCCCTATCAGCAGGAGTGGGACCCACTCGAAGGTGTACGGAGAGAGGGGACCCCCCCGCAGGACGCGGACACTCCGCGCTTAGGTTCCTGCTAGGTAATCGCCGCCTACACGCCAGCTTCGGCCCCCCGGCCAATTACGGTATTGTTGCCTACGGCAATGATTTGGGTATGGGGATACAGTGGCCGCAGCATACAGGTAAGAGCCTTGTTAGATACAGGGGCTCAGGGTTGTATTGTATCTAGTAAGCTGGTGAGTAGGCTACGCTTAAATATAAGGCCCACAACGGATGGGGCTGTAGGTATTGGAGGTGTAGATGTGCCTGACGTTCGGGGTCAGGTGAACTTCGAGTTCACATTAGGTAATACAGGTACAGGGGTCAGCTATCATGCCTCAGCAGTGGTGCTGGATGAAGTGGTAGGGAAACTTCCTCAGGTTCGGTTACCGTCAACGGTACGAGGGTTAACCACAGGCTTAGAGTTAGCTGATCCTGAATTTGATACTCCTGGTACGGTGGACGTTCTCCTCGGGTCAGACGTCCTCGGGAGATTCTGGTGTGGCAGAAAACGGGTACTTCAGCAAACTGGTTTAGTGGCCGTTGATACCACAGGGGGGTATGTTATTTTTGGCCCAGTTTGGAGACCTCAGGACCTACCAGAGGGCGATACGGTACTCTATGGTAGTGTGTTGTCGGAGGTGCTGCAGAGGTTTTGGGAGTCTGAGGAGCCACCCACAGCGGATAGACGGAAGCCAGAGGATGACGAGTGCGAGCTGTTCTATCAGTACAACACTGCACGAAGTTCGTCAGGTAGGTTTGTTACCAGGCTGCCATTTCTCCCAAACCGCCCCTCCTTAGGTAGTTCGCGACAGATCGCGGAACGGAGACTACTGGCTATGGAGAGAAAGATGAAGCGAGATGCAGCACTTCGGCAGAAGTATATCGAATTCATGAGGGAGTACCTAGAGTTAGGCCACATGTCGGTGTCCAGCATAGATTGGAGGTGTGTCGAGCATTACTATATACCACACCTGGCTGTTTTGAAGTCACCGGAGGCGAAGATACGGGTAGTGTTTGACGGTTCTGCTCCTACATCGAATGGTGTGTCTGTGAACCAGTGTCTGCACGCGGGTCCCAAGTTGAACCGGGACATTGTGGACATCCTCACAGATTTTCGGTTGCACCAAGTAGCGTTCGTCGCAGACGTCAAAATGATGTTTCGCCAAACAATTATACACCCAGATGACCGTCGGTACCAGCTGATTTTGTGGCGTGAGAGCCCTGACGAGCCGATGGTCACTTATGAGCTCAACACGGTAACGTATGGTCTGAAGCCAAGTCCGTTTTTGGCAGTACGCACGCTGCGAGAGTTGGCCGCACAGGAAAGGGTAAGATTCCCTCGAGCCGCAGCAGTACTGGATCGCGACGTCTACGTGGATGACATCTGCACGGGTGCAGATAGCGTGCAACAAGCACTGCTACTACGAGACGAGCTGATCGCGATCATGGAATCAGGAGGTTATGAGTTGCGGAAATGGCTGTCCAGCTGTCCAGAGCTCCTGGCCGGGTTGCCAGGTGAGTTCCAGCAGGACCCGCACCTTTTCGAGAACCCGGACAATCCAAATACGTTGAGCATCCTAGGGGTGCAATATAGGCCAACGCATGATGTCTTTACGTATCAGATCGAGCCAGACCTTTTGCAGAAGACTTGGACGAAGCGTTCGGTATTATCGACGATCGCCAGAACTTTCGATCCTAACGGGTGGATCGCACCGGTGACGTTCATGGCGAAGTGCTTCTTGCAAAGGTTGTGGATAGCAAACTTGGGTTGGGACGACCAGCTCTCCGGAGAGCTGTTGAATGATTGGACCAAGTTTGTGACCACCTTACCAGGGATCGTACGCATCGCCATACCTCGCAAGTTGCTCCCATCGGTGGGATGTAAGGCTACCCTACATGGGTTTTGTGATGCCTCGGAGCGAGGGTACGCGGCAGCTGTCTATTTGCGGACAGTCAGTTCAACGGGAACTGTAGACGTGCGTCTAGTTATGGCCAAGAGTAAGGTGGCTCCGGTTAGGACAAGATGGACCATTCCAAAGTTGGAATTGGCGGGAGCAGCGCTTCTCACGCGCTTGCTACATTATGTCGCTAGTAATCTACGCGGTACCATCAATTTGGATGAAACGGTGTACGCATGGACCGACAGTAGGATAGTTCTGTGCTGGTTACAGACGTCGGTAGGTCGGTACATACTCTTGAGGTTTTCGTGGCAAATCGGGTGTCACAGATTAAAGGATCGGAAACTCCGTTGGTATGGAGACACGTACCGGGAGAACAGAACCCAGCGGACTGCGCCTCACGGGGATGTAGGGCCCCTGATTTGGTAGGTCACTCACTGTGGTGGGGACCTCAGTGGCTGACTGATTCACCTGAGAGATGGCCATACAATGAGTGCGGGTCGCCGCTTGGGCCACCTGATCGAGGTTTGCGAGTGAACGTAGGGCAGATCGTACCTAAGCCTAGTGCGGCTTTCTTGCTGGAACGATACAGCTCCCTCGACAAACTTCTAGGGGTGACAGGTTGGATCAAACGGTTCGTGAACAACTGTAGAAAACCTCAAGCAGAACGGAACTTGGCACCTGTCCTCTCGCCTGCGGAGCGGAATGCGGCTCTAAGTTTATTGGTTAGGGTCGTCCAGGCGGAACATTTTGAGGAAGAGGCCAGGCTGCTCAGGGATGGCCGTGGAAAGCTGAAGGGAGGTCTTGTGCGCCTCAACCCGTTCGTGGACGAGCATGGAATGCTCCGGGTTGGAGGTAGACTTCGGAACGCTAACCTGCCCTTTTCAGCACGGCATCCGCTGTTACTCCCAAAGAAGGGACCTTTGGTAGAACTTATAGTTAGGGATCGTCACCAGAAAAACTCGCATGCGGGCTGCAATGCACTTTTGGCTATTCTGCAGCGCGAGTTTTGGATCTTGTCTGGACGACGTACGGTACGGAGCATTGTGTTTCGGTGCTTGCCTTGCTATCGGTTGAAGGCAGCCACAATGCAACCTCAGATGGGAGACCTCCCACCGGACCGGGTGACGGAAGCCTGGACGTTTGCGGGTGTGGGAACGGACTTTGCGGGGCCTTTTATGGTAAAGGCATCACGCCTTCGCAACGCGAAGTCAATCAAGGCGTATTTGTGCGTGTTTGTGTGCCTAGCAACCAAGGCCGTCCACTTGGAACTCGTGGCCGACCTCACTACGGAGGCTTTCTTAGCAGCTTTAGATAGATTTGTGTCGCGAAGAGGGCGACCAGCGCTGATCAGGTCGGACTGTGGTACCAACTTTAAGGGCGCTGATCGATGTATGAAAGAAATTATAACGTTTTTATCGGAAAACGAGGAAGCTATCGGCACGAGCCTCTCCCGTCAGGGCATTAACTGGGTGTTCGATCCACCAGGATGCCCCCACTGGGGTGGTATATTTGAAGCGGTTGTAAAGTCCGCTAAGACGCATTTGATGCGCGTTATAGGTTTAACGATATTAACCTTTGAGGAGCTAGCGACCGTGTTTTGTAAAATTGAGGCCGTTCTCAATTCACGTCCTTTGTGTCCGCTTAGCTCAGATCCGAATGATCTGGAGGCCCTGACACCAGGGCATTTCTTAATTGGCCGACCACTTAACGCCTTGCCAGAATACCCCTACACAGAGGTCAGTAGCAATCGTTTGACGCGTTATGAGTTGCTGCAGCAAATGTCTCAGAATTTTTGGAAGCGATGGTCGCTTGAGTATTTGCACATTCTGCAGCAACGCCTTAAGTGGACGGACAGAACTGAACCCCCTCGCATCGGAGATCTCGTTCTGGTTAAGGATGCCAACCTGCCGCCACTGCGATGGCGCAGAGGGCGCATTCTCAACTTGTTCCCAGGTAGTGATGGCACTCCTCGAGTCGCGACAGTTCAGGTAGGGGATTCAGTTCTTAAGCGAGCAATAGCAACGCTATCTCGTCTCCCCAGTAGTGAATAGGCCTAAGGGATTCGGCCTAGGGCGGGTGAATGTTTAATATCTAGCGTTGTTATGCTAGGGTAAGTTAGGTATTAATGACGGTCTATGAATGCGGCGCGGTGCTCGATCGCACGCGTCGCTCTGGGCGTGTGTTGTCCCTTTCTCACTCGCAGGGCGAGACTGGCGACGTGCGCGCAGACCGCCTGACGGCGCCGAGCGGTGGTTTCGGCGCCGCACTACCCAGTCACTCAAAAACGTTCGGACGAGAACGTATTGTGTTTTGTACGGATTTCCCGCCACGCGTTTTGTGATGCCGCGTGTAATGGACGATTCAATTTGAGATCGCGCGTGTTGATGCATCGTATTATTGCGGCTCTCCTGGGTTATACTAGAATACCAGGCTTAGTGATTGTTGGATGTCTCGACGTCTTCCACGTGAGCGTCGCGTTGAATAGGCATCAAGTGGCCATATCGGCTCGCGTTTTGTACGGCCCTAATTCGTGTTGGGTCACGCGTAATGACTAATATCAAAGTGAAATACGAACAGAAGCTGTGAGTGGTTTGAAGTGAATAACGCGCCAAGGCTGTAGTGGAATGCTGGGTGTCGATATCTTTTCCACCCAGCCCTGTAAGTACCCACGGAATTCCCCATTTGATCCATTCCCTGAACTTCCTTTCTCCGTTGGGTATTTTATGCATTTGGATCGGCACGTTGACTGTAAGTGGTAAACCTAGTTGTCTTAGTATAAAACTGTTTTCTTCGTGTTAATGGTGTGTTCCCTTTAGTCATATTTGTTGTACCATATCATTGTGACTCCTTAGTACGAATTGCGGAATTCGTGGGGTGATATAATTTGGAGGTACTTACTTAGAATCTAGTGCTAATACGTGTGACGTAACGCCAGATCGGCAGACGGTATTTACTACCGACTCGAGTTATGTAAAGGTTGGAACACATCATTTGCCAATTTCACTCAACTTAGTTAATTAGGTTAAATAGATTTAGGTTCACGTTTGATTCATAGTATGCGCTGATATATTGTGCAGCGTATGTTATTTAGCGCTGCGTAACGCAGCCATTGTCTGCCTCCAGTTGAACTCCTGGTATTTTGCTCGAAATTTACCTGTGTAAATCGCTTCCACTGCGCGAGTTTAGCTTGGAATTAGACAACCATAATTATATATTTTTTTCGTTTTGGGAAATAAATATGGCCATATCATATTTATTGTTGTATGGGACCGTCCTTGAATATTTATTTTGTTATCATCTTTAATATTTGTTGTTATAGCGGCAACAGAAATACATCATCTGTGAAATTTTCAACTGTCTAACTTTCACGGTTCATAAGATACAGCGTCCGTTCCATTATCGTTAAAATGAACTAACAAAATACGGTTTTTGTATGAGAGCCCTCTTAAATACTTATTCATTTCATTCAATTTTTACAGACAGAAATACATCATCAGTGAAAATTTCTACCATCTAACTTTCGCGGCTTTCGCGGTTACAAGACACATACACCCTAGCGACCGACAGATAGACAGACAGACGAGGCTCAGTAATAGGACCCCGTTCTGACCCTTTGGTTACGGAAAACTTAAAGTGTTGGTTACGGAGGAATTGGTTACCTGCTTCTGTGTTAAAGTCGGTTACCTATTTTATTTTTATCTTAAAAGGTCTTACACGAGACCAATTAACCGAAACAAACCTCGAACTAGGTGTCAATTCGGTAGATTCTTCTTAACTAAATGTAGTGCTGCCTCTTTACGGATAGGTTTAGAAAAGGTTAGGAGATGCTCGTCCTATAATTTGATGCTAATTTGAGTCTGTTGAAACAATTTAATAAAATAGTGGATTTTAAAAGAAAAATATAATTTTCAAATTTCTTTTCTTACTACAGTTGTTTTTTTTTTTAAATAAGCTTATTTATGTCGTATGGAAAATAAGTTAAAAGTATTATAATAATCAACTCACGTGTTCCGAATTTAGGGCGTGTGGTTGTGTGTAGAGCTTTTTGTCTTTCTTCCGCGGCGATGGCCTCGTTCAAATTGAACGGCTTCGCTAACAAACCTGTAACGAGATTAATGTTTTACTCTCCTATTTAGAATTAATATTCATTTTTTTATTTTATTTATTAAGGATGGGTTTGCTTTTGACTCTAGTCTAGGTCATAGGACAGAGACAGAGTCTAAGATGGAGCGAGCTCACCCAGAAGAAGCCTGTTCATTCTTACTTTGAAGAGATTAGGGTTGTATGCATTTGGAACACATACATACAACTAGATCAGCCATGCTCAACCTTTTTTTTACTAGGGCCAATAAAAAATTCGGTCATGGGATCCCGGGCCACAAGCGAGAAATTATTAGGTCATAAATAAAACATAAATCAAAGGTAACGATGTATTTTTTTATTGATGAGAAGAAAAGTGAAATAACTATATTTTAATGCGATACTTGAAACTGTGAACACTTTTTCACAATTTTTTCAAGATCTGGCTTCTTGCTACATGCTACTCTTATTTTATCATCCAGGTGAGAATCTGTGAGTTTATTTCTGTATACATTCTTTGTATATTTAATTTTAGAAAAAAAAGATTCGCACACATACGTAGACCCAAAGAATGTTAGTAAGATTTGAGCGCATTTTTGTAAGTTTTTATATTTTTGGGGAACAATGCTCCAAAACTCGACATATTCTCTGTTCTCCCTTTTTTCTTTAAACACGACTTCTAGGTTGGTGTCGCTTTAAAAATCAATAAATTCATCAGGCTAGTTCTCATTGATGAGGGAACTGATGAGTGGCACCAGAAAACACATTGATCTGATGATAATATATTTTTCTCGATTTTTTATTTGGAAGTAAAGACCTTTGATTCCTTAAGCAAACTCACGAAATGGTTGTAATTATTATAGATATTTTTAAATAATTATTTAAAACGTCGTTCTCTAGATTCCGTAGGTGGTGTCCAACCCTACTTTGCAAAGTGAAACTGAATTAAATCTTGTGTTTTGGTCATACGTACATAGGTTTACTTACATTTTGTTGGATAGTGATGGAGAGTATCATATGGTGACATTTGATAGTAATTGAAAAGTAATTTTGCCATAGATAATCTTGTTTAATCATTGGTGTCAAGAACTCGTCTCATATCCAAACGCACCCTTTATGGCGCTTGTCATTCGTTAACAGTTAGATTGAGACGTATGATAACCCTGCTTGTACGTTACCTTAGTCTCCTCCCAGGATCTGAACGAGGCAGACACGTTGCAAATTAATGGAAATCCGCACAAAAAGCTTAGACATTTCAGATCTGTCATTTTGTTTCATGATTTTGTCATACCTTTCATTGCGATTTTCTCTAATTCTATGTAAATGTGAGTTTTTCTTTCAATGGAATATGATGTACCACTGCTAATTGAAGGTCATTGTGTGTAACATTCGTACTTGCTTGCTATCAGTTTGCCACAAAGCCAAAAAATATGCTTTGGTTATCAGATCCCTCATATCAGATCCATCACTTTCCGTCATCAGTGCCATGACGGATCTGATAAGGTGATGATGGAATTAAGAGATTCGGTAAAAGTGGGACTAAATCGGTGCCCACGGTTGGGTCTCATGTTTATATTTTACTTATATATCCTTCCTACTAATATTATAAATGCGATATGTTTGTTTCTTCACGCAAAAACTACTGAACCGATTTGCAGGAAATTTGGCATACATATCGAGGTAACATGGATAAACACATAGGCTACCTTTTGTCATCACTTGAGGGTCTAGAGTACCTGATGTATACCACCAGGTGCACCACCAGGAGCCCACCTAAACTATAGGAGATACAGATATGACACCAAAGCAACAGTTGTTCAGCTTGATGGGTCGCTTCTGCTGGCATATCGAGTTGGAAGGTTTGGAGTACCTGATGTAGACGACCAGGTGCACCACCAGGAGCCGTCTTAAAGTATAGGAGATACAGATATGGCACCAAAGCAAAAGTTATTTAGCTTGATGAGTCGCTTCTGCTGGCTTATAGAGTTTGAAGGTTTGGAGTACCTGATGTATACCACCAGGTGCACCACCAGGAGCCCACCTAAACTGTAGGAGATACAGATATGGCACCAAAGCAAAAGTTGTTCAGGTTGATGGGTTGTTTCTGCGAGCATATAGAGTTCTAAGGTTTGGAGTACCTGATAAAGACCACCAGGTGCACCACCAGGAGCCCACCTAAACTATAGGACATACAGATATGGCATCAAAGCAAAAGTTGTTTATCCTGATGGGTAGCTTCTGCTAGCAAATAGACATGGAAGGTTTGGAGTATTTGATGTAAACAACCAGATAGAAGCACATCCAGGAGCCCAAAAAAATCATTCAAAATAAATATTTAGATTTAAACATATCCTTTTATTTCATTTATTTACTTTCTCTCACTTCTTTTACTACTATATATTCCTTTTTATAATAAAATAAACAAACTTAAACTATGTTTTACAAAAACACTATTACATTTTATCAGATCCGTCACCCAAATCGTGGGCATTTTTATCAGATCCGTCACCTAAATAGTGGGACTCAATTTTCTTCATGAAAATCTAATTCAAATTCAAAATGGATTTTAAATTTTTCATTATACCACAATAATTAATGTGTATGTATATGTTACTCGTGTTAATATTAATGAACAAGGCCAATTGAACCATATTTGTTAGATCCGTCATACACCGAATACAGTTCTCTTGATTCCATCACAGCTAATAGTGGGCTAGCTATAACTTTGTAATTACTAGACCAAAAAGCGGGCCTTTCACATAATTTTATCTGTATTCCTCTAAAGTATGACGCAACGCCCCCAAAATACCAAAAAACATAATTTGAAAAATGATGACGGAATTATCAGGAGAACGCGTTTCGAAGAGAACTAGCCATCAAACAACTCTGCGTAATTAAAACATAAAACCGAAGCCAACTCTGTGATAGTAGTTGTTTCTGAATGCCATGGATTTTCTATAAGCAACAATTAATTTTTTATTTTTCTTAAATCTTGGAACCTTTTTTGAAATTCGTTTATTAGAGCAGTTATAAAATTCTTCCGAAATGTTGATACCATCTTCTGTGGTTTTAATAACAGTTGGAAAATTGTGCAGCTGTTTGTTCTGGATTACTATTAATTTTTTTATTTATGTTTTGAATCACTCGTTCTCTGAAAGGCGCGAAATTTAAAATAGAATCCATTCTATTACTTGGAGTTTCTATGCTCCAGCATAGAAACTCCAAGTGGGCCAATCAAAAAGGCCCGGCGGGCCGCATGCGGCCCGTGGGCCGCAGGTTGAGTATAGCTGAACTAGATTATAATTTAACAGACTTTAATAAAAAATCTAAATTGTAACTTGATTTCAATGAGATTGATTACCAGACCTAATACAAAACCAATAAAAAAGAAAAATAAATCGGTTTAGTAGTTTATATGAAGTGTCCTCACGAGGATTCACATCCACATTAATATTATAAATGCGAAAGTAACTCTGTCTGTCTGTCTGTCTGTCTGCTACGCTTTCACGGCCAAACCGCTGAACCGATCTTCATGAAACTTGGCACAGAGATTGCTAGCATACCGAGAACGGACATAGGCTACTTTTTATCACCATTCGAGGGTCTGGAGTATAGATGTAGACCACCAGGTGTGCCACCATGAGCCCAGCTAAACTATTAGAGATACAGGCATGGTTCCAAAACAAAAGTTGTTCAGTATGATGGGCCGCTTCTTTTCACAAGGACATTGGAGCTCTGGAGTATTTTATGTAGACCACCAGGTGTACCACCAGGAGCCCAGCTAAACTGTTAGAGATACATGCATGGTTCCAAAACAAAAGTTGTTCAGTATGATGGGCCGCTTCTTTTCACAAGGACGTTGGGGCTCTGGAGTACCTTATGTAGACAACCAGGTGTACCATCAGGAGCCCAGCTAAACTATTAGAGATACAGGCATGGTTCCAAAACAAAAGTTGTTCAGTATGATGGGCCGCTTCTTTTCACAAGGACATTGGGGCTCTGGAGTACCTTATGTAGACCACCAGGCGTACCATCAGGAGCCCAGCTAAACTATTAGAGATACAGGCATAGTTCCAAAACAAAATTTGTTCAGTATGATGGGCCGCTTTTTTTCACAAGGACATTGAGGATCTGGAGTACCTTATATAGACCACCAGGTGTACCTTCAGGAGCCCAGCCAAACTATTAGAGAAACAGGCATGGTTCTTAAACAAAAGTTGATCAGTATGATGGGCCGCTTCTTTTCACAAGGACATTGAGGATCTGGAGTACCTTATGTAGACCACCAGGACTACTATCAGGAGCCCACCTAAACTATTGGAGATACAGAAAAGGTTTCAGAACAAAAGTTGTTCAGTATGATGGAAATAAGTTGAGAAAGGACATTGCCTTCTTTACCGAGGACAGAAAAACAAAAAATTAGGTATAGAGGTATAAAAATGTATTACAGTAGGTAACTTAAATTACCTTTTTATCTGTCTTATCTACTTATGCTGAACATTTTAGTGTGCTCAAATTGGCACCTTGGAGTAAGTACTCTGTTATCTACTGATTTTTGTATTTAATGGTTATAAATATTGATCTCTCAGGTCAGTGCACCGGATAGCAAATTTTAAATTGTCCCTTTAACAACAGAAGCAAGCAAGTCATCTGTAAATAGTAGAGATAAGAACTGTTCTAATATCATTGTCACACTTACTATGAATACACATACCTACTTTAG
Source organism: Tuta absoluta (assembly GCA_027580185.1). Taxonomy (NCBI): domain Eukaryota; kingdom Metazoa; phylum Arthropoda; class Insecta; order Lepidoptera; family Gelechiidae; genus Tuta; species Tuta absoluta. The sequence continues at coordinate 8,733,147 of JAQAHW010000004.1, forward strand.
AACTTCTGCCCAAAAAAACTATCTAACGCGGACGAAGTCGCGGGTAAAAGCTAGTTATAACATATTTACTTACTGAACACTTCTCTGCACACTTATTTTATTTATTTATTTTATTTATTTTATACTTTATTGCACATGGTACAAAAGGCGGGCCTAATGCCACGCGGCATTCTCTACCGGCCAACCAGAAGGTAAACAGAGAGAAAAATACACGAATTAATAATAATTATTCACTTAGACAATCAAAACATTTCAGAATAGCTTCTGGTCGAAATTAGTGCGAAATTACAACTGGTCGTTATTACAAACGGTTAATTCGGGTCCAATTAATAACCTAAAATTTCTAAGATGGTTATCATCGAAAAATAAGAACAACGTGAGGGTAAAAAACAAATAAGTACCTAGGTAAAAAATTAAAAAATACTCACAAGGAATCACTAAACAGCTAAGAACGACGCACGAGTGCCAAAATGAGATAACCATTTTGTGGCATTTTTGTATGGAAACTTTCCCGGCCACAATCCGTATTGAACTGTCGAATTTGCAAATCGGGATCGTTGTATTAATTCGTATTTATAACCTTCGGCGCAACGTTGAGCCAGCAGATTTGAATTTGTTGTACAGATCTGGTGATTGTACATGAACGGTGATGTTTTTTTTTGGCGCCATATTAAAATACGTGCGTTTAAAGTGCAACTAACAGAGTCTTAGCGTATTAGCTTAGCTTAATTGGGCATAACTTATAGATTTGATTTATTCTTATAAGTATTACAAAAAATAAAGTAAAGGTGCTAGGGTTGCTGAAGATATATCTGGCTCTAACTAATGATGTTACAAAGGCATAAAAATATTTTTCTCCTATTTGAATCCATGTTCCTCGAGAAAAGTTTAGTTTCATGGGATGGTACACCTCTAGAAATATTTTTAAATCAGTATTTCACACTTTCATCAAAAACTTGACGTCAGGATTCTTCGGGTTGTTCATCGATTCGATGCGTCACTCGACCACAAGAGAATAGATATCTCGGTAGATATTTACTTCAGTTCGCCAAGTCTGTACACGCCTCTAACTCTACGTGCAGGGCACTCGGCCTTGCTGACTGTACACAATTTTATTACTCACATCACATGAGAAAGAATGTCACGTTTATTTCACGAGTGACGACACTTATTGTTGTCTTCTGATCTGCGGAACGCTAGCTCAGTGTTTTTTATTTCCGGGTTCCTAATGTTACGACGAAAAAGTAAAAAGAATAAAAAGTAGGTACTTCACAGAGGAGGAGCTATTGTGGGCTGAAAGACCGTGAGCAGCTTGATTTTTTGACCATTTTTTTAAATTGTATTTATCGTTCTACAAAACCTGGAGTTCAGGTTCAATCAGGCAGAATGAGGGCCCGAGGAAAATATCTCCCCGACTTCTTACCTGGGAATCCGTACTAATATTATAAATCTGAGAGTTTGTGTGTGTGTTGTGTACCTATGTATGAATGTATGTTTGTTACCTCTTCACGCTCAAACGGCTTTACCGATTTGGATATAATTTGAAACATAGGCATAGAGTATAACCCGGAATACCACATACCTACGCCAATTTTACCGCGGGAAAACAACCATTACCGCGGGAAAGTTGTGGAAACGGGTGAAACCGCTGGGCGTAAATCTAGTATAAAATAGACAAAATTCGATTTCACGTGCTGGCCTGTTATCTGTCCTAATATTTCTGCCAATTTTGTTAATATTTCACTCATATTTCGTACCTTGTTTTTGATAACTAGTAACTCCTGTAGGGATCCTCCCAGTCGTTAAGCCAGTTGGGGGGCATGGTAGTCTTTCCCTGCGCGACCAGTCAGCCAATTTTGAAGAGGGGTAAATGAAATAGAAACGTCGGACCTTTAGCTCACTTAGATAGTCTACCTACACACACACACACACACATATCACGCCTATAATCCCTTGAGAGGTAGGCAGAGCGTAAACTGCCGCAAAAAACGGACATTTACGCCACGTCTGACAAATATTTGAGGGTCATTCGGAAAATTGTGTATCGCCATAGTGACAGGTTGTCAGCCCATCGCCTAAAATTGCAATACATGCCCTCGAGTCCCTAAGTCGCTTCTTACGACTCCCACGGGAAAGAAATGGGTTGATGCTATTCTAAGCCGACATCACACGACGAAGATAGTCTACCTTTAGGTATTTAAATACTTTAGACTTTGAAATATACCTTATTATTTTTTGGGACTTAGTTAGGCACTTAGAATAGTTTAGTGAGCTAAAAGTCCGCAAGTAAACCAAAACATTTCTAAGTATTATGGTCTCAGAAGTGGACGTGTCTTGGGCGTGGTAGGTATAATTTACTCCCTTATATCTTACCTATTATCCTCAAAAAACCAACACATTCAGAGTTTTAATATTGGCAATAAATTATCACATAAAATTCTTTGTAACGGCCGCTTTATATCAAATGTTTCGATAAATAATAAAATAAGGGTTGTAAAACAAGGAGTCGCCCGGGGCGGGTCGTTAAAATATTACGATCGGCCGATATCGGGGATGGGATGTTTAATCGTGGAGTTTTAAAGCACCAACTAAAGTCGTTGCCGGACGGTTGATATGATAATTTTGACTGGTTTCACAATCTTGCGTTACAAAGTGCAGTAGGATGTTTTGTGGCCCGTTTTACAATTGGCCGCCTTTAAAACACGCCCAATTGTATATTTATGGTCGAGAGGTGTGCATTGGGAACGTTTAGTGCCATAGAGTAAGTACATTCACTTTTCATGATCTATTTTAGGGGCAAATCACAAACGTGGGGCGGTTTTAAAATGGTTTATACCTACTTTTGTTATGTTAACTAAAAATAACACCTCTACATATTTTATTCTATTGAGATGTTATAACGAAAAGATTTGTGTGTTTGAACCTTAAGAGCAGCCTCTAAGTACATTGCTTAGTTTATTTACATAGAAATATCGTACACTCTTCTGTTTAATTTATTAACAGAACCCTCACGCTCGAAAAATCTCGCTTGGTTAATAGGTACATTTTGAAATAGAGCCTCCAGTTTTGTTACGTGTTTTTATTTGTAATTAACGTGGTACACCATGTGCTTGTTTTTACGCTCCGTTTCCAGCCACATAAATACGCCGTTTGAAAAATGTAAGCTACTCCACCGAGATTGGGTTTTCGGCTGACAACTGAAGCCCTTTGAAAAAGGATTTTAGGTTCAAAGAGTAACCCTTTTGCGCGACGTTGGTTGATAAAAAGCAAAATAAACAACTCTTCCTTTTAAACTGTCTAGTTTTGTTTTTGTGATGGCCCTTACCGCGTTTACCCCCTAAAATAATTACATAGCTCATATTCTCACGCATTGTAAGGTTATCCATTTACAGCTACAACAATCCACTGCTGGTTATGGGCCCCCCCTATTGGGGGGTATTGCCATACTCATCACGCTTGGCAGGCGGCTTGGCGATCGCAGTGGAAGAAAATTGCATTCACAGGGAATGCTGCTGCCCATCAAATCCATCTCTTTATTTCACCTACTTTATATTCGATATGTAATACGTACCTCGTGTGTTACATCAATTGCGCCGTTGGAAAGTTAACGCCCTTACTGCGTTCGGGCGTCATAAAACCACAGGTGCAATTTCGTCGCAGCGATACTGATTATACGTAAGCTACTATCCTCAATAGATGAAAATGCCTGTAAAGCTAATTAATTCATTGGTGTACCTACTTACATACTCGCTAGAACTAGAATAAACGTTTGATTCTAATTCTTAATATGTATTTTTAGTACAGTGATTCTTAGCAAATATAATCCAGAAAATTCTTGAAACCTGCTTCAAAAGATAAGCAAGCAAAGAAAATAAACCAACCAAAATTATGAGCCGACTGAAATTCGAGAATCTCACAGTAAATACACACGATATTTTTCTTCGACTGTTTGAAGCCGTAATATGCAACGTGCTCTCGGATCCTTCCAGTTGGCTCCGTTTGAGTGGTTGCTCGTGGGTCAGCGTTTTATTTTCCGGTTGATAAAGTGGCCGGTTTATTTGTACGCAAATCCGATGGCCGGGTGTGGGCGGCGCGAACGCCGGTCGGTTGGTTCCCTGGTTTACGAGGGACAGCCGCGAGTTAGTATCACCGTAGTCACGGTTCGTATACGATAGTAGAGTTGTATGTGTTGTAGTAATATGGCAGAATCAGGAATTCAGCGGAATTCCTAGGATTTTTGCCAAAAGCTGGATTATGGCAAAATCGTGACTATACCCTACGGGTAATTCGTGTGGTACTTCCACACTATGTGACCGGAAAGTGTTTACGTCACTTTGTATTGCAAAACATGTCACGGACACATTTTGTGTAGAGTTTTTTCATACACATTGCGTTGCTAAAATAAAACAGACGAATAAACTGAGTTGGAACGGTGTTGTTACGATTTTGCAATTTTACTGCGACATAATAGAACCAACTGAAAGAGTAAAAACTTAAAAAATAGGTAGAATAATAAAAAATAAGTCTAACAAGTTGCGTTGAGCCTCTCTGTCTGAAGATGTACTAAATTTATTTTCTCCAAGGCTCTGAATGTTCAGTCTTCTCCATAAGAGTCAAGTTGGAGTCTTTATTACGTTCGCCGTCAGGGCATATTTTGTTATACGATGCAGGCCGAGTTTAATATCGTAATCGTAAAGAAACCACTTGCTGACAGAAGATAGGATGGCTCAGGAAATAGCTATTCTTTATGGACTAGACCAGACTACTGAACTAGTCAATAGAAGTGCTTTTTTCGAGTAGCAGCGGTATGCTTACTTACTCATTTCGTATTTTTAAGCTATTAGACACAAAATGTTTAGGTAAGTGCCTACTTATTTCTTTTTAATCGAATTCACTTATCAAAATGATTTTCCAAGTAGAAAAAATATAGCAAAGTTAGAGGCGAGAAAAAAATAAAAAAACGACGAACAGGAAAAATTACAAACTACCTAGAAGGGTCAAATTGTCAAAGCTTCTTAGATCTTGTGGATTAGTCAATAGATCGTCCATCAACCATTGTTATTTTTCAACCAAGATTTGCTTTTCTTATTAACGATACCTACTTTATCGAATGGTAACGTATCTAAACAGCTAGGCAACGACCGAAGGAGCTACTATTGATGCGATAAGCGGATTTCGGGGACGACGTTATTCCGTAATCAAGTGGTAGGTACTTCTTTACAGGCGGGAAGCTGACTGCGGCAGAGGGCGTATGATTTGACCAGAAACGAAACCTGTGTATATCATTTAACCTATGTGCAACAACCGAGTAATGCTTCCTATTTTGGAATGTCATTTTTCTAAGTATATCGTTATTCTAGCAGCTCATTTTGTGAGTTAATTAATTTATTAGTTGTTTCTGTCAGAGTCAAAGTCGTTGATAGATGGGGGTGCCTTGGCCTTAGAAGCCCGTAGCGGCCAGCCGTACCTACAATGTTGTTAAAGATGTAAAATATTCCTTAACTCACCTAACAAACTGCCAAGTTAAAGCCGAAGTGTATGCACCTAAGTACATAGGTTTAATTTCTGCTCAAATTTATTCGGTCCCTGATGTGGTAAGCTCTCAATCTTTTAGGGCAGTCTTTCCCAAAGTATTGTCTGGAGCGGCTTTGAAGTTCCTGAAGCTGATATTACAGCAACACGTCGGTGGTACTGTCTTCATATTTATCTTAGACTAGGTACTGCTGGGTTTTGTATCCCTGTTCTTAGGAATAAAATTTAACTTTGCATCGGTGGGTACCTACCAACTTACCTGGATTTTTTTCCATCTATTTGACAGCGGAAAGGACTTCTAAAAGCCTGAGTTCAGTTGCAAAATTTTATAGTTTACCCAAGGTATATAATAAAAACAATGTGAAAAAATTGCTGAATCATTAAAGGGGTGAAACGAGGTACCGTTCTGATAACGATAACATGAGTCTGCCTCAACCGAGATCCGCTGAATCTCCATCCTTATTTCTAACGCGTTTCCTTTTTTTATACCGTCTTCCAAACAACTCTGGCATCCCCTGCTCCGGGGCTATTTGTGAAACTGATGGTACCATTCGAATGCCCATCAAAAGTTATGGTATTATATTTGCGGTATCAAAATATTACGGACAAATAATCAGTTTGTTTTCTTGGTAGCCGGACCGAAATATAATATTCTACATACATAATATATATTCTCGGTCGGATTCATAAGTGGAGTCATAGTTAGACCACTTGACAGATTGCAATACGGGTTATTATCCTCTGTACTTACTTTACTAACTTACGCACACACGTAAGATTATCGACTGTAAGTAGAAAAGTCCACCTTAAGGCGTAGCATTAAAACTTAAACAGATTACCACCTATAAGCGACATCTATGTAATCTTTGAAATAATTACTCGGTGATAGCCTATTCGCCACCACATCACCACAAAGTATACATCACACTGGTTTGTCTAAAACCGTATTATAGTTATCCTTATTCGTTCACTTGTATTAAAGAAATAGATTACATATCTTAATTTCGTCGTATTGATCACAAGCTACCGTAGCTTAGCGGTAATAGTTCTTACCTTCTAATCAGAACGGAACCGGGTTCCCATCCGATCTCTGTATGTTGAATAATGTTTTTTTAAATGTTTTTACCATATTTTCTCCAGTAATAATTATTTTATATAATATTGTTCTATATATTCATCTATGTATTATATCTATAAATGTTTATTGTAAATTATGTATCAAAATATTATATCTAAAAACATAAACCTATAATATTGTAATAAAACAAAAAGTAAGGTAAGAAATTATTTTATTGGTAGGTATGGTATCACTTTATGTAAATAACATAATGACATGAATGAGAACTTTTGGTAACCATAAGATACGAGTATGTAAAACTACATAAAATACTTATAAATAAATAAATAAATAAAAATATTGTTTATTGCCTTTTTAAAGTTTACAAATCTTTTATCTTATCTAGACAGGTACTAAACACAACTTGCTGTCGTAATACTTAGTTAATAGTTTTATTTGAATGATAAAACACAATATTATGTAAAATGATATTAAGTGTTCATTAGCTGAAACATCGATAGGTAATTATTTATAAGATCATAGGAATTATCCAAATCTTGGATTGAATCTTTCAATAAAGTTATTTAAGTAATAATTTCGTTAGTAATTATTTTATTGTTCTATGTTTAACGATGATGCACTTTCCTCGGAAGTAAAAGTAATTGTAATAATAATAAATCAGTTATTTGCCTACATCTCAAGGTTTAAGCTTAAGTACTCGTTTTCGTAATGAAAAGATATTGAAGCAAGGCCTTAAGATAACTGACTAATAATTATCAATCTTATATAAATATATATCGATGTTTTAGCATAATTTAATTGCTAATGTAATGCTCCACAAATACCTACTGCAATAGTAGGCGGGTAAGCAGGTAAACAGAGGTTGAGTGAGCAACGATTTATCAGGCCCGCTTCGGCATACATTGCTGATTATTTTGTGTATATTCATATATTATAATGAAATACACAAGATAATCAGCAATGTATGCTAGATCGGGTCTGATTGGAATCTTAAGTAAAAATCGCCGCTTACATAATTAGTATTTGGTGTTACCTCCGCTGTTTTCAACAACACTTAATAAACACTTAATAGACTCGATCAAATAAGTGCATATATCTGTTCCTCTGGTACTCTCCCACACTCCCAGGCAGTGAGCCTCTAAAGCTTCTGTAGTTCTTTCATTGCGCATGTCCCACCTTTGCACCATTAAACCCCATAAATTCTCTATGGGATTTAAGTCCGGAGATTTTGCTGGCCAACGAATAACTTGGATATCTGGGTGCTGGCTAAACCAATTATACACCACGGCAGCTCGATGCACTGGACAATTTATCCTGGACAAATGCAAAACGAAGAACTTCACTAGCAGGATAAACAGTTAAACATTTCGCACCGTCGTCGGTAGCATGCTTTCCTGTAGCATATCAACATAATTAGCGGCAGTTGCACGCCCTCTTTCTTGTGCTACTAATTTGCCTGGACCAGCGGCAGAACCATTTTCTTCATATTGTTACACCATCATCCTCCGCTGTGAATCATTAATAAGACGAGTCGAGTTTTTACGCTACCTTCCTCTTCAAAACGTGTAACCCAACGTTTAACAGTCTTCCACTAAAACAAAGTAGCATTATTAATAAAAAAGTTTATACTAATCGGTTCACAGCTACCAACATACTATGAGTCAAAGTTTTTAATATTTAAAATACAATTGTAATGAAATAAAACTATACTTACGGCCAGACCAGTCTGATTAGCAATTTGAGTTAAATTAAATCCAATATCATGCAGCGCCACAGATAATTGCAGCGCAACAATACGCTGCTTATCCTGCAAACTGATAATAGTATGCATTTCGAAGAAATAAACACTGAAGTTTAATAAATAAACTTAGGTTAAAAAAAATCACTTAGCACACGCACTATCTCGCAAACGATCTAGCAACAACTAAAATGTAATTCAAAATTTACTAAATTTTGCTTCATTTGATAAAATAAAAACTATAACGAAGAAATAGGGATTCGATCCATTGTCTCCACAATAACGGTCAAGAATTTGCTTGACCGCGCTACTGACCACGCTACCGAAGCTAATGATTCATGTAGTGAAATAGTCAATACTACTCAGCCTATTATACAATGGTAGTTCGTCAAATAATAGTATGTTATACGTCATTTGTGTCATTGTGTGAGTGTCGCCGCGGGTGCGAGCGACTTGTTTTCTGAGGTTTGTGTTAACTATGACTCCACTTTAGAACGCGACCGTACATACATACATACATACATAAATCACGCCTATATCCCTTACGGGGTAGGCAGAGCGTTAACGGCCGTAAAACGGATATTAACACCACGTCTGACAAAAGCTTGAGGGTCAATCAGATAACTGTGTATCACTATAGTGACAGGTTGTCAGCCCATCGCCTAAAATTGCAATACACATCCCTCGAGTCCCTTAGTCGGCTCTTACGACACCCATGGGTAAGAAATGGGGTGATGCTATTCTAAGCCGGCAATCACACGGCGATATAATATTCTAGGAGACATAAAATGCGATTAAAAGCTATTAGGTAGGTAGGTAGGGGAATTGTGCTCAAGATGACATAATCAGAAGTGAAGAGACATCTCAGTATAATCTAAAGTATCTATGCTATAGTAGAGGTGTGTCTATAGTGTTTTAAAGTGACATGTTGTGGACTAAAGTTTAACAGACAGTCAGTGACAGCAAATATAAATAGTAGTATGCAACTGCCATACATTGGGGGGATTCAAGGTTTCAAATTTAGTTTTAGTTAACTATATTTTATAATTTACTACGAGAGTTTTAGTTTCCGGGTAGATGAAAGATTATTTCACGTGAAAATTAGTTAAGGTTGTAAGTTTACCCCTGTAGAAATTTACGTATGACCGCAATTTTTACTTCTCACATACACATACATACACATGTCTGTTATCCCTTGCGGGGTACGCAGAGCGTCAACGGCCGCAAAAACGAACACGACACGTCTGACATATATTTGAGGGTCATTCGGAAAATTGAGTATCGCCATAGTGACAGGTTGTCAGCCCATCGTCTAAAATTTCAATACAAACCCACAAGTCCCTTAGTCGCCTCTTACGACTCCCACGGTAAAGAAATGGGGTGATGCTATTCTAAGCGGGATATACGGCACTCTTTTTTACTCCCTAAAGAATAATAAATATTCTACAAAAGTTCTGCGTCTACTACGGTACCTACCTCTTTCGTGGTACGGACTCTAGCTGTCATATTGCACCCACTCTGACTTTACTGCCCCTATCTCGGAGTTTATGCTTTATAAAACCTCAAGCCGCATGAAAATACTCGGTTAAACTACCGGAATTGAGTGGTTATATTGTTTGAAATGTGGCATTTCATTGCTTCAATCGTCTGCGGTAGGTCAGTAACAAAATAACGTTGCGTTTGGGTGCAGTTCGTTACGATTTTTATTGATTTATAAAGTTTATTGCGTACTGTATCGGAGAACTTTCTTTTCATTCTCACCGGCTCTAACCACTGTCAAGTAATGTACATTTTCATGGCATTGCCGACAACTTCAGCGATGTTTTAAATATATAAACATGACATCAATCATGCAGGTTACTGCGGGGTATTTTTCAGTATATAGAGGTATCATATCATAATACTGCATTTACATTGATGCATGTCCTGCACTTCATTGTGTATTTTCTTCTTCTTCTTTTCGTGTGGGTTTTTTTTTACTTACCTATTTTATTTTACCTATCCTACCTATTAAAATTTACTTACCGTTATGTGGTTAATGGTACAAAATTATATAAAAATAACCTGCACGATACTAAAGAAATACGCTTCCTACTAATTACAATTTGTCGTCATAACTAGCTGAAAACGTTATTTATCGAAAATCCGCAAGCCGAGATTGCAGTACCTACAGATACTGTAGTTTATTTACAGAATGTTGTATTAAAAAATAAAGGTTCAGCTAAAAGTTGCCACTTTAAGCTTTTGCTATCAGTAAGTAACTATATTAAACCATAAAAAATAAAATACAAATTGTAAATAAACTTAGTACCTACCTGTACTTCGATCGCGGCTCGGGGTTAATTGTGAAACGTTTTTATATAGTATTTTCTTGTGATATGGTGAGGTCAACATCTAGCCTAGGACGGCGTTTTAAACGTGTTCCTGTAAAGTTGCTAAAACAATTTTAAGTGATAGAAAACAAAGCGTCTGGAGAGAAGATTAAGTGATTTATATTTCCACTTGGCTGGCGTCCCCGAAGGACCATGCTTTTATTTTCGCCGACAAACTTGCCAAGTTATTTGTACCAAGTCATGGTTGATTGATTTTTATCGAGTGTAACCTGTAAGTTAATTCGAAGTTTGGGAATGATTGGCACGGTCCTCTCAAGAGGTTTGTCCTGCAGTAACTAAATAACTACTCTGAATGGCGTTGCTGTGTTTAAGAAGAAACTCGTATCATATACCTATCGCTCTTTGGCAGTTTTTAGATTCTTTTATTTCCACAAAGTTTTATTTGGGATATAGTAGCTCGATTGCTTATGACAGCACAGCCGCTTTTGATCCAATATATCATTTATATCGAGATTTTTTTTTTAGAGACCGATACTGAAAACAGGGGACGGGCTGGTGACAAAGAACAACTTTTTCCAAGGAGCATAGGTCGAAATATGTCAAAAATATTTTGAACTTCCATAGATACCTAAATCAGCTGTTCGGCAATTTTGTATGTTAATATTTTGGCAATGTTGTTCCTGAACACCTGAGTTGAGTTTTCTTGAGTTTTCACTAGTAAAATTTCACCCTTTATACTTTTTCTTGTTGTGAAAATGTCGTTCTTATTTTTTACCAATCGAAGGAAACAATGGTGCAAAAATACCTAGTTATCCGAGAAGCCTATAAAATGTTGGCGGGCATCCAAAACCTAAGGCCGTTTGTTCGTTTGGATTCTACGTATCTTTGTTTTATGCCCGAGTAGTATTGGAATACAAAATGCACTGTCGTAGGTGTAAACATAGATGCATGCATGCATTGAGGCACATTTTTTATTTATGAGATAAAGGCAGAGTTAGGCTGACTTTGTCTTTTAATGTATACTTACATAATTTATTTATAATCCCGTGTGATGCCGGCGTAGAATGGTATCACCCCATTTCTTTCCCATGGGTGTCGTAAAAAGCGACTAAGGAACTCGAGGGTGTGTATTGCAATTTTGGGCGATGGGCTGACAACCTGTCACTATGGCGATACACAACTTCCTGAATGACACTCAAATGATTTGTCAGACGTGGCGTAAATGACCGTTTTTGCGGCCGTTTATGCTCTGCCTACCCCGCAAGGGATTAAAGGCGTGATATATTATGTTTATATGTATGTATGTATTATATATTTTTTAGGACAACCTACGATAAAGGTTACAGCTCAGGTTAAAGTATAGTAATGTAAAGAGACATAAATGCAGTACAAAATTATAACAAAGGGTAGGTAGGGACTCGCTCAACGATTCGCTACGCCGTAGAGGGGCCAATTATTCGTAGCAAAGCGCTACACCACTGTAAAATTAACTTTAAATTTTTGGGTTTCACCAACTGTGAAAGGTTCAGTCGCGGATATTCAATACCTTCGTACTTAAATAATATGAAATCAAAGATTTCCTGACCGCGTTGTCATTCTTCCAAATGGTAAAATAGTATTTATAAATTCAACATAATATACCAACAAACAAGCCACGATGTGTCTTGCGTTATAATAATTTGGATTTTATCATAAAAATGCATGGTATGCCAACAACGTTCATCAGAAAATATATATAATGGATGTGTTGTTGATTTTTGCATACATATAAAATCACGTTCATATTCTTTGCGTGTATGAATATTCGCCGCATAGCTCGCCGTCCGATATTCTAACGACATAAAAGATCATTGTATTGAGGTTAATTAGTTTTTCTACAGTGAATGTATTTCTAAAGAACACGTGTTTATGTCTCTTGAAAAGGATGCAAAAGCATCTATATATAGTCACAAAATAATAACTAGTAACTATACATATAGTCTACAAGTTTAGCAAACTGAAGTGGCAGTGGGCTGGCCACATCAGAATCTGTCATAGAACTGACGGACGGTGGAGTAAGCGGGTTCTCGAGTTGAAGCCACGCCTCGGCAAGCGTAGCTTTGGATGAACTCCGGCCGACAGACCGATGACTTAAAAAAGGCGACTGGTAGCAACTTGACGGCGAAAACGAGAGATCGTGCCCTATGGCGTATTCTGGGGGAGGCCTTCGTCCAGCAGTGGACTATAATAGGCTTATGTATGTATGTACTTAAATGCATCTATGGCCATGTCTAGCAACAGGCATCGCTCTTAAAATGTCCCTCTAGCAAAGTGTTGATTAAGGTTTGAATTCTATTTTGCCCCTATCAGAATTTAAATTCAATTTGCGAGCCAATTCACGGCACTTGTCTGTCCTCTCAGGGACGAGTGCGTTTGACAAATTGATTTATTGATGTCAGCTGTTGTTTGATTTACACCACTCCACCAAGTTCTTTTCCGATGTTTGCTTCATACAAATTATGTATGGGTGTATACAGTAAATACTCCTACCTTCAGCCAGATGACTTAAAGATGGCGACTGGATAGCGAAAATGGGATATTGTGCCTAATGGCGTAACTTGGGGGAGGCCTTAGTCCAGCAATGGACTGCTGTAGGCTGATGTGATAACAGAAATACATCTGTAGACATTGCCGCGAGGTGTTTTCAAAACTCTGATATTGCACGGCCGATGTGATCAAAACTATCAGTAAAAAAATAAAGAATTCAATCAGATTACGTTACTTACAAAACTTATTTTCAATTTGATTTTGAATACGTCGCGCGCCAAATGCCGGCACCTTGTTTGCGCGTTAATGTACTTAGTTGACTTGCAAAGCTTATAGAATATACGATCAACCAGGGCGGAAATTTATGTAGTGAAGGCCACGCGTGGGAAATACATACATACATACATAAATCACGCCTATATCCCTTACGGGGTAGGCAGAGCATTAACGGCCGTATAACGGATATTAACACCACATCTGACAGAAGTTTGAGGGTCAATTAGATAATTGTGTATCACTATAGTGACAGGTTGTCAGCCCATCGCCTAAAATTGCAATACTCATCCCTCGAGTCCCTTAGTCGGCTCTTACGACACCCATGGGTAAGAAATAGGGTGATGCTATTCTAAGCCGGCATCACACGGCGAAATACCCGTACTAAATGAACCGGTTTACCTTACTGAGGGTTTTGGGCAGCAGCTGTGAGATACAAGTCTCAATTCCATGTTACCGACTTAACTAAAATCTCTTACTAAAAAAACACTGTCACTTTCTGTTAAATAGGCTTAGATATGTATACAAGATAATCGCCTCTTAAATTGTCTAAGATTTCCACATTTCACAAAAAATTACAGAATTAAGCGGCGATTAAAAATATGGCGGTTAAACATACAAGAAAATCTGCCAAATCGGAGCGGTTATCATATACTTACTATATTTTAAATAGTCTATGGCATGTTCTATCCTTTTGTTAAACTTATTTAACGGAATAGGATTGTGCTATTTTTAATTAACCATTTTAATCAGTATCGTGTAATCAAAACAACAGTCTGCCTAAAATTGCATGGAAGCTTCTGGCGAGGCCGACGTGCAGCAATAAGGGGTTTTTCAAAAATATCGTAACTTAAGTCGTAAAAGGATAAAGGAACCAATATTGTACCCAAGTTAAAAGCGTACGAATGCACGAATAGGACCATTATGTGGGATGGGATTATTGGCAAATTGTTCCGTTCGCATTCCGCTGACGCCGGCCGAGCTCCCTCGCGAAATATTAAGCACCTACGTATTTCCTACATGCCTCCATAATGACCTGAATTGCAGCTGAATATTGTATTTCAGTATTGAAAGTTAATAGCAGTTTATCTATCTGTCATATAATGAGGAGCATTAGAATCTGAGTGTCTGTTTATCACACAAGGTGAAGCCGAGTTTGACACGTGCATTCTAATGCCTAATTATAGGCAGTTGCAAACACTATTTTTTTTGTTCTTATCAACAAATCCTGACTTGACGACTATGAGATCACCCATATATAATATGGCTATAGTAATCCATGAACATAATATTACATAAAAACTTTAATTGAGAGCCTCCTCCTTTTTTGAAGTGGGTTATAAATTAGATTAACCAACGATAAACCACTCGACCGAGAAAGTTAGGTTCAAAGATATTTATTTTCTCATTAAAAACACAAAGTCACTTACATGAGAATATACAATAATATAAATTAGAAAAAATAGAAGTACGTCGTTCAATTCGTCACATACAGTCCAGATTCTCAACACATAACAGTGTAACTACTATTACCTATATATTCCGTGGTAATACTTAGTAATAAGTAGATGTTTTAAACTGAAAGTCCGAAACCTTGTAATTGTTTAATTGTTTACCTTTCCGCAAGAAATCACTCATACCACTTTTAAGTTTAATTGGGTCTTTCTTCAGCACCGTAAAAATCATTGTCTTGGCCTAAAATATGCACATCTTGCTGTAATGAGGAGCAGTATTTTTTATATGGTTAGTACGGCTATTAGTACGATTGGAGAAGCATTAAAAAATTATAGGGATATTACTCTTTATTTATAAAAAATATAAATGCCCCCCAAATTGATGCTCTCTGGCGTGTCCAAAAGTCGACTTGTGACATTCCTGGGTTTTTATTTCGATAACTATTTATGATACGTATTTGTGTCGATGTTCACAGACCTTCTATATGTTGTAGTTTAACTACAATCAATATTTAATCATACTTATAACAGTTTAGCGAGTTAGAGAATAAAATGAATTTGTCCGCGTAAAATCCTGGGATTCTCTGGCCCGTAAAAAACATCGCGCACATCACTACTTTGTAGACGTGCGCTGTTGGCATTCTTGCTACTCAAAAGAGTCATTAGAGACGCAGCAGCGGGAGTGTGTGCACGCATGACTCGCTGTTACATTTTGGATTTATCGAGGTAAGCAAGTGTTTCTCTGGCTTTGGTACACCTATACATTTGAGTTCTCTGCCAAAGTTAATAATTAATTGACCAGTCATAATGTTGTGATTTTGTTCAAGTAATGTAGCTTTTTGGGTGGTTAGCTGGTTGTGTAATTACGATTATATTAGCTTTTACGGTTTAAGA
The DNA here is from genome assembly GCA_027580185.1 of Tuta absoluta. NCBI lineage: Eukaryota > Metazoa > Arthropoda > Insecta > Lepidoptera > Gelechiidae > Tuta > Tuta absoluta. The sequence goes on from JAQAHW010000004.1 coordinate 8,748,975, forward strand.
GTTATTCAAAATAATCACAACTTTTCGTTTTCTCTGGCATTGATTTCTCTGGATTCTCTGGCGTAAATGCCAGAGAAATAAAAAAAAAATGCCAGAGAAATCAATCTATGATATTTTGAATTGTTTTTTTTTTACTATTATTTTATTTGACATTACAAATAATAGTTGTTAATTATACTCATACAACTACATGTTGAAACTATATGATTATAATAAATTATGAGAATAAGATCTCCATCAATAAAGGCTGTTCTAATAATAATAATAATTTTAATAATAATTTTTTTTTTTTATAATTTTTTTATTGGACCACCAACAGTTTACACAGTTTGGGAACTTATACATAAGATAATACTAATAAACCAATTATAGGTGTTCACTAAAAAAATAATTTTACACTAAACGAAGCAAGCAGCTAATCACATGCAAGGCCATTAGCAAATTATGCAATCATATCATACATAACATCAGATATAGCTAGATAGGTACCACAATATGAACTGCCATGCATGCGACCAACCTCATAACCACACTATCTGTCATCCAAATTTATACCGATACTACCCTTCTTATAAAATAAAATATTTTACTGACATAGTTTTAACTTAATCTTTCTTTTAAACTGATTTAATGATACATGAAATATGTCTATATCGACATATTTATGGTTATACATATGAGTTGCCCTTCGAATAATAAGTTGTTAATGTTAGTAATAGCTTTTAATTTAAATAATTCGTTAATATTTTTTTTAAATCATCGTGATAATTATGATCAATAATGACTGACATTAATAAATGATACAAATAACGAATTTAAAGTCATGAGTTTGATTTCTCTGTCCTATTTGATTGATTTCTCTGGTGAGATTTTTCTCTGGAACTATAAGTGAGAAACGAGGGCCAAAGGTATAATTTTTTATCTTTTGAGATATATTTTCAATATCCTTTGGTATTATTTTAATTAACTCAAAATTCAAATTCGCCAGAGAAATCACGTGAAATCGCATGGTCCGGAGAAATACCCAATTGCATTTAATTTTAGTAAGAACGTAATTCGATAGTTTAGATTTAAATTTATTAAACGATTCCACTTTTTTTAGTAATGACGGTAGATTGTTATAGATCTTTGCGCCTTCGTAAGTGAACATACGTTTGCCGTAATTTGTTCGAATCTTAGGCAGTACCAGGTAGCTTGCGCGTCTTGTGCTTCGTTTAGACACGTTTTTGATTTGGGTAAGTGGAATTGATGATTGTATGTATTTGTGTAGGATTTTGTGTATTAGTAAGCAAGTGTGGTAAGTATACAGTTGAGTGATGTTCATAAAGCCAGTCTCTTTATAGATTATGGAAGTTGGTGTTAAATACGCGTAATGGAATAACATTTTTATAAGTTTATTCTGTATGGTTTGTATTTCAGCTAGTTTGGTTTTATGTGCACTACCCCAGATTTCGATAAGGTAAGTAAGATGTGATTTCACTAGCGAGTTGTATATTAAAACACGAACTTTTCGTGGTATAGAACGAACTATTCCACGTAAAGAACCCATCAAAGAAGAAAGCTTTTTCTTTATATAGTCAATATGCGCACCCCATGTTAATTTGTTGTCTAGCTTTAGTCCCAAGTATTTTTCTACAGGTTTTTCTGCAATCAGTACATTATTAACATGTAAAGGTTTGTGAGGAAGTACCGGTTTGTTTTTTGCCCTGAAGATAACATAAGAAGTCTTTGCAGTATTAATCGTCAGTAAGTTTGACTGTAACCATATAACAAGAGTGTTAAGATCTTGTTGTGCTAAATCGACAATATCGTTGATGGAAGACCCAAAATAGAAAAGACAAGTGTCGTCCGCGTAAAGTTAGTAGACCAAACATGTAACGGAAATTACTCAGCCAGATAAAAACGTTTCAGGTTTTCCCTTAACTTTCCCATGGTATTTATCGGAGTGAAATCAAGTAAATAAGGCACATAGGACAAGACTCGACAGTGGGTAGATAGACACCCACAGATTACTAGGTGGCACAAAGCCTCTTAAGTGGCTACTAAACTTTATCATGGTGTTTACGGCTTAAGATATCACTGGGGCGGACATAAGTATAGATTTGTTGACTATAGAATAGGTCTGTATTTTGCGGAAATAAAATAGCATGTCTCCTAAGAGAATCTTTAAAAAATGACATTAGGTCCGATTTCCTAATTTTGAGGTCTAGCTCTATCCCTATAGAGAATCCACGCTACACCCTGGGTAACTCACAACGTCCATTATTTTCGTCCGTCCATCGGACTATATGACAATCTTATTTTTTATTTTTATTTTATTTTTATTCAGGTAACCAACAGCTTATTACAGATATAACAGTTGTGTTAAGTATATTTGTTACAAACTAAGCCAATAACAGACTACCCCTATTTTGTTACAAACATAGTTGTCTTATAGAGAACAAATCAGTTATACAATGATGCTCAAAACAATAAGGTTTAAAGATAATAATCCTTGAACTTATACAAGATTAAGAAAATATATATATTAAGAGAATAATATTAACCAACTAACCAAACATAGAGTGAAGACCAGTTCGCTATTTCACTAAAAAGAAACATATAAACATACATCCAACCCAACCCCGTCCCCGCGCAAGCAAATATGAGGAACACTGTCCACAACCACTAAGTAAGTAAGTATGTAAATATGATTAATTTGCTGCACGCAACACTCAGTGTAACCTACTACCGCAAAAAATAAGCAACATAAAATAGTAGTATTGTGCAAGGTTGATTGATTGATTCTTGTTCCGATATTATCACAAAAGGAGCTCCTGATATCTAAAACCGTACTGGTTAAAATAGCCGGAATAAAGATGACGGTCTAGATTCGCGCTGACGCGACGTTGCGCAGAGCCGAAGCCTCCCGCGAAGCCCCGTTTTGTGTATTATCTCATGCTACAAATCACAGCGGATGTCCCGCCGAGGGGAAATGAAAATTGAGATACCGGGCAGGCATTGTTCCGTGAAAATATATCTTCTTGATATTCTCTTGGCGCGGGACAGTCGGCGACGCGCGGATATTGCGATAATGTTATGTCATCTCGCGATAAAAGTGCTTTTGATATCGCGGGATAAAATTTCACTTTGGTGTAACGACGCCGCTTCCCGCCTCTCGATGCACGCCATCTATTGCCGCCATGCGGGTGGTTGAATTGTTTTTGCTGAAGCTTCAGGAGGGGCGGTGAAGTATTTGGTGCAAAATTATTTACTTACACTTGATTTACTTCGACGTCATGTTTTGATGATCATTTGGAGATAAAAATTAATCAAGCTTTTATTTCAAATTTGATAACGAATTTGGTGTTAAAATAAAATAAAAATTAATAAGTCCACTTCACATAATATAGATATGGAGGCTTACCTATCATACTCAAGCTTTCATGTCATATTTTTTCATTGTATATTACATAGTTCTATCATACTTACGGTTTCTTGTCATATTTTTAGTCTCATCCATGCCTTGATGTCATACTTTGATGTAGAGTTCTTTTTCGTTCAATATTGCTAGCTTTTCGTGTTTCAAAAATATTGGAGTAGTTTATTTTTGGCTTATAGTTTCTGGACCATTGGCCGAACCCAATGCATTATTTTGTATCATTTTAGGCATATGCTAACATACTTTTGATTTCATTGGATAAAAACGACTCAAACTGGGTTTATACACTGTGTAAACTGTCACATAGACAGTACTGAAAGATTTTATAAGTAATGTTAATTTAATGATAGACACTTAAAATTTTAATTGGATAAACGAGCTACCATGCATTGAATCGAACATTTACGTAAACGTTAAAAATGATCCAAAATTTAATATGTGCTTTATAGACAAATATTACGCAATCGTACAAATAATAAGCGCTTTTAGATTTTTTAAGTTATTCCCTCAAATATCTAATACCAGCCGTATCGGACTTTTATAGTATTTATTCAAAATATATATACCTTTAAGCTCTATGACTATTGTCACACAATAATCTTTGAAATAACGATGTTCGAGGTTGGCTGATCATTGTATTTTTAGAATGGACTAGAAGTAAGTATAAATGCGGTTCCCTGTCGTAGGTTCCCTTTGTGAAAGCTTTGTGTCTCAGATTGAGGTCAGTACGCATTGACTTTACAATCGCATGAGTAAAGTGCATCTCCTACTGACTGAGTTAACGTAAAAGAAATTCCGTTTGTTTATTTCAAAGAGCCCTCTCCTCGCTGGATGAGATTACAAAGCGCTGCATCGCAGTTATACAGAAATCTCCTATACAGTTGATTTATTTATCGGGCTCCAAATACACGTAACGAGATTCGCGAGTGTTGGCTTTGAAAGCGCCTAATTTGCAGCAGCCGGTGTGAAATGGACCGAGTCAGTCCGCACAAAGCGGTACTAATGCGAGTCCATCGTACCGCACCGCACCTCACCGAAATTATACTTGCATACGAGCGGCTCACAGCAGCACAAAGGGAAAGCAACAATCGATTGTGAGACGATTGCCGGCACAACCTTTGACATCGATTGACACGAGTCAAGAACGCGTACAGGTTTCACTAAATCCTATTTGGTTGTTGGTCGTCACTACATTGCATCCGGGACAGGCTTGCTTACACACTTGCATCCAGGTTTCTATTATCTAGCAACATGCGTGAAACTGAATCGCAGAATTTCAGATTGTTTGATACAACGTCAAAGATTTTTCGCGCGTCTTTTCATATCCCTTACCTACTATCTCCACTTAGTTCTGTGACTATCTCAATTTCCACAGCCGAAATGTAAACAGGTGTGTTGCGACGTTTTATCCATTGCTTATATGTTTTTGTTTTGGAGAAAATACCTTGGTTAAACGTCTCTCTCTTTTCGTTATAATTTTTAAAATTTTACGTTTAAAACCTTTAGAGTTTGCGCACAGTTCCGTTTTATTTGAAGGATAGCAATTTTTACAGATGTTTCCTGAAATTTTACTATCAAGGCTTTTCCAGTGAAACAACACACGGAACTGTTGAATGGGGCTTTACAAAAAACCTACCCCAGTTTCTGCGGATTTTGGGTACAAGCTTTCCATCAGAGAATTGTCGAAAAGTCTTGTTTACATCCAAAAAGCGCCGAGTGGAAACTAAATGGAAACAGTAGAAGATTTATCTAAATATTTCAGGGAACTAGTACAAGCTAAGCTATCAGATCAACACACCGTGTGTATTTACGCAGACGCGGTAACGTATTGTCGGTTGGAGCAAAAACAGCTGTAGCTACTTTACGTTGTGTAGGTAGTTCCTACATAGGACCAACAATGTTAGTGCACAAGAATAGGTACAGCTGTCAGTCAGTTTTATACATCATCACTAGGAGTGACCTTAGGAAGACGATAGGCGTTGGAAGACTAGATAATTGTTTCGGACGTATTATGTGCCGCAATCAGTTTGGCTATAAAAGCTTTAGGTACATAGGTATTGTAAAACGGGGTGCATTTGTTGGCCGAGTAAATTGGAAACAAAACTGGTTATGTACTTTACTACCAATTTATTTTATAAAGTAAATAATTTATCATCAGACCAATTAGTTTTTCATACAATTACATAGGTACATCAGCCTATTGCATTCCTCTGCTGGACGTTAGGCTACGCCATGGGGCACGCTCTCGCGTTATACAGGCACAGTCTCCAAACTTGACTGCAGAACCAACTATAACCAAAGATTCTTCTGCTTACATTGTCAACTGGCTCAGTCAAAGCCTAGGTTTATCGCGAGTTAGCAAAAGTTGTTGATGAGTAGATATGAATTACCCTGCAATGTATGTGTAGATATCTACAGAATACAAATAAACCTGTATTTGCCAGTATTTCAGTACAGATAATCAGCACTAGTTCCCTATACCTACTATTTACTGTATCGATTAAATCACGACGGATTACGGTGTCCGGCACCGCAGATTATGTACCCGCACATTACCTAGCTGTAGTTAGCATCCATTAGGTTGTTTATGCATTCCCGAATGAATTATTGTTAGTTAACGACCGCATGTGGTTCCACTCTCATACATCGGGAAGTATTTATTTGCCATATAATTAGTACCACGGTTGGCAGGCGGTTCGGCGAGCGCAGTGCAAGATGTGCAGGGAACACTGCTGCCCGTTTCCTGGCATTATCCCTAAGTCGCCTAAAATCGACCTATGGGCTGAACGCTGACGTAGCCGGTAATCCATTGCATCGATCTTCGGAAATACAACGACTGCACAACGTGACGTGACAACCCAACGTAAAAACGCATTTATCTACACTCGTCTCATAATGTTCGAATTATGAATTCGAAAACAGTTGCATAATTACCTACTTTATGCATTCTGCCTATATAAACTAGGGTTTTCTATAAATTACAGAAGCGTAATGACTCAATGAGAAAACTCTTACTACGATAAAGTTGAGAAATGAAACGAAGTTTTTTTTGCCAATACTCAAATCGCCATCTTCCGCCGCACCTGACAGTTGTTTTTGTACGGTAATTTTTCGAATGTTTTTCGGTTTTTAGCCGTGTGATGCCGGCTTAGAATAGCATCACCCCATTTCTTACCCATGGGTGTCGTAAGAGGCGACTAAGGGACTCGAGGGTGTGTATTGCAATTTTAGGCGACCGGCTGACAACCTGTCACTATAGTGATACACAGTTATCTGATTGACCCTCAAACTTTTGTCAGACGTGGTGTTAATATCCGTTGAACGGCCATTAGCGCTCTGCCTACCCCGTAAGGGATATAGGCGTGATTTATGTATGTATGTATGTTTTCGGTTTTTGTTCTGTTGTTATTGAGATGTTGTTCAGTTGTTGTTCAGATGTTGTTTAGTTGTTGTACCGATGTTGTTCAGATGTTGAGCAGTTGTTTAGATGTTGTTCAGTTGTTATTCCCATGTTGTTCAGTTGTTTAGTTATTTGTTGTTGAGACTCGACATGTAAACAACTGTTAGTAAAGAATTTTCGAAAATTCATATCAAGCCATATTACGTTCTCGTATTGAATTTGACCATGTATCGGGCCTTGCAATTGCCGGTGCGGACATTTGGAAAAGTGTTTAACTGGGTTAATTTTTTAGAGTGTAGATAAAATTGTGTATGCAACTGCATATAATTAGGCATTAGAATGCTCGTGTCAATCTATTATCACACAAGGCGTAGCCAACAGACACTCGCACTCTAATGACCCCCATTATATGACAGTTGCATAAACTACTATTATTTACAGTTTGGATTAGAATAAACGTTTCTAAATATGTATAATTGTATACATACAAACATACACACATCACGCCAATAATCCCCTGCGGGGTAGGGAGAGCCCAAACGGCCGCAAAAGAAGGACATTTACGCCACGTCTGTCAAATATTTGAGGGTCATTCGGAAAATTGTATATCACCATAGTGACAGGTTGTCATCCCATCGCCTATAATTACAATACGTACTTTCTAGTCCCTTAGTCGCTTCTTACGACTCCCAAGTGAAAGAAATGGGGTGATGCTTTTCTACACCGGCATCACTCGGCACTTCATTATTATCACCTGCAAATTATCCCTAGTTTCCCCTGCTCCTCACGGCTCACTAACTTACAATATCACCTGGGTACTTATGAGCGAAAGCCGTTCCTGAAGGATTTCCACGAATTTTCATCTTCCCGCATAATAAGAAGTGCGTGGGCGAAATAAAACCCTGATCCAGGTAACTTGGAACACGATCCGTCTTTAAGGGTAACGTGCGGAATTCATAAAAGAGGATATATAGGATATTTACATGAGAAAAAAAACAGGCGTTTGCGACGGTTATCCTTAGGTAGTTGGTTTTGTAAAGAACAAAACTTGTCAAACTCAATATCGAGATGATAGAAAAATCTGTTTCTCTCTGTTAATGCTCGTTAGCAATACACGATAGTTTTTTAGGTAGTACGCATTTACAGGTGATTCTACTCGTACTTAGATAATGATTATGAACAACTTTTACTTCTAAATATTTCCAAAACTCATCTTTCAGTCGTTCCAAAGAGAAAAAAATTATGGAAGAGCTGACCGACATTTCAAAAACATGAATTAGCGTATTGAGGTAGTTTTAGCTTTTGGTTGATATACCTATGGTATATGACAACTCGGGCTGAAATTATTTGGATGTTATATACGTATAAACGATCCGGCATTCCGCGACTGAATTATAGGGCGTGTAAGGGACGGGGTACCGAACAATTTGCAGGTATGATCCACTGATAAGTCCATGAAACTGATTAACTTTTTATATGGACGCTATGTTAGTAAACATTAAAAATTCGACCACCCATAAAGCATCCCGATCAGCTGACCGACTTTATATGGAAAATAGTTATTTTTCGTCTTCCACCATGACGGCCGATGTGGCGCAGTGGTAGTGCGACTGCCTGCGACGCAAAGGTTCCGGGTTCGATTCTCGGTGGGACACTCACAAAGTTGATATTTATTACTTTGTGAATTTGTTCCCAGTCTGGTTAGGACATTGCAGGGTGAACCAACTGATTGTCCGAAAAGAAATGGTTCCGTGCTTCGGAGGGCTCGTTAAGCCGTCGCTCCCGGTTGCTGTCTATGATTACTTAGACGGCGGTCGTTACACATGTCAGAGGCCTACTACTAGTAGTAGGCGGCTGAAAAACTCTGACACCAAAACTCCTTAGCCGGACAGTTGGGAAATGACCAGACGGTCTCACGCTGGTACCGTGGAAGTGTCGCAAGTGTCTTATGTGGGAAGCTACTTGCGTTAACACAATACACCGCTTGTCACATTGGTAGCACTATGAGAGCGCATGGGGCAGCTGCTGCAGTAGCTGCGGATAAAAATCGCGAGGAATATTCTTTGCTCAGTCAGAATTATATTTTTATTCCCTTTGCTGTGGAAACGGCTATGTGGCTGGTAAAGGGATATAGCTTGGCAGTAGGCTCAGAGATAGAGGTCCTGGCTTCCGCGCTAGTTCTTTCCTGATGCAAAGGATGGCTATTGAAATTCAACGCAACTGTAAATTTTAATATGTACTATTTTTCAGAAAAATTATTCTGACTCTTATTAAAAACATAAAATATTAATATTACGAATACTGTTTTGTATAGGTAGGTATATGATTTAACCTAACAATCAAAGAACGCAAACAGTCGTCGTAAACAAACATGCCTTCGTTCGATTGAAAGTTATCCAAACATCAAATAATCGGCAAAAACAGTTCGGAAGTCCATCTCATAACTCATACGGAACCGTTTATGTCGGGTATTGTTTCCGATAGCTTTAGTGAAAAAATTGAAAAATATTTTTTACAGTGCCAACCTCCCTATTAGTATTCCTTTGTTGAGTGAGAGGGCCCAGAAGGAAATTGTTGCGTTTGATTAGTCAAAAATGAAAATTCAGATCCGAAACGAATTTTTGAAAATATTTCAATTATTTGAAAACTTGCAAAATTATCAAGCGCGGGCAGGATTTGAAAATTTTGCAAGTTTTCAAAAATTGTATACCCAACACGGGAAGTGTTTTAAAATTTACATACATACATAAATCACGCCTATATCCCTTACGGGGTAGGCAGAGCGTTAACGGCCGTTCAACGGATATTAACACCACGTCTGACAAAAGTTTGAGGTTTAATCAGATAACTGTGTATCACTATAGTGACAGGTTGTCAGCTCGTCGCCTAAAATTGCAATACACACCCTCGATTCCCTTAGTCGCCTCTTACGACACCCACGGGTAAGAAATGGGGTGATGCCATTCTAAGCCGGTAAGTTTAAAATTTGGTACTCAATATTTCAATTAGTCAACAAGCCGATGAAACTGAACTTCTTGAAGCATTTTTTGAATTATATCGACCCAATTTTCCTGTAGAATTTGCACTTTCAATACAAGCTCTCAATTCCACGTGAGACAAGAGTAGTGACGTTGCGATACCGGCGTGGTGATGATGATGACGTAGAATGAGGTGGATAAGCCCGCGACGGCAGCGCGGGTATCACACGCATCGGCAACCTGCTCACGTCACCGCCATCGCGATTCCAATCTCATCCATTATGCCGTATAGGCGCCGTCATTTCGCCCAAAAATGGCATATGAGCGGTTAATTTTCTTTTTCGTGGAAACGGCTTGATCCAATTTATGAGATTCCTAGCTGTTACCCGCGGCTTTGCCCGCGTACTCATAGGGAATAATATTAACAATAAGAAGTATGCCATTAGAAGCGGCCTATCAAACTGAACAACTTTTGCTTTGGTTCCATATTTGTATCTCCTATAGTTTAGGTGGGCTCCTGGTGGTGGACCTGGTGGTCTTCTTTAGGTACTTCAGACCCTCGAGTGGTGATACTAACTATCTTATGTGTTAATCCATGTTACTTTCCATTTTGTGTGCCAAATTTAATTACAATCGCTCAAGTAGTTTTGGCGTGAAGAAGTATCAAACAAACAAACAAACATACAAACTTTCGTATTGATAATATCCACCCGCTGGCGATTACTAGGACCTACTTAAAATCCGGATACAGTCCTTAAATTACTAGTACATTTAGAACAATCCGCTGCTGTACTTTGAGAACTTACTTTACTTACTTTGCTAGCATTATGGAAGAGCGGGAGCTATTGATATTGTGCATTGCTTGGGACCAGTAAAGGTTCACTCATCAGTAGGATAAACTTTGAAAATGTTACATTTGGATCAAATGCATTGCCCACTTCTTATGAACACGCACATTCGCTTCTTGCAGTCCACTACTGTATATTTGCTTTCCCCAGGGTAGGTACACGCCATAAGACACGATCTCCCGCTTTTACTAACAGCCACTTTTTTGAAGGCATGTAGTCGATCTGCCCGGAGGGCGTCCAACGCTACGCTTGCCGAGGCATGGCCCTCACTTTTACTCAACCGTCCATCGGTTCTGCGACAGATGTGACCAGTCTACTGCCACTGTAATTTGCAAATTTTCCAGACTATTTCTATTACTTTGGTTTTCTGGCGTATAATCAAACAGTTTTTATGACAATAATATCCAATTTGATAGTAATAGCCGTTTGAAGCCAGCTTAGAATATTATCACCCCACTTCTTTCCCGTCGGTGTCGTAATAGGCGACGAAGGGACTCGAGGGTGTGTATTGCAATTTTAGGCGATGGGCTGACAACCTGTCACTATAGCGATATACAATTTTCCGAATGACCCTCAAACATTTGTCAGACGTGGCGTAAATGTCCGTTTTTTGCGACCGTTCACGCTCTGCCTACCCCGCAAGGGATAAAGGCGTGATATATGTATATATGTATGTTGAAAATATTTTCGACATCCTTTATTTCAGTAACATACTGCATCAACCCTGCATCTGACTTGAGTATTAAACTCTCGAAGTAGATAATGAGCACGGCAACTATGTTCAGTCAAGTAGATATCCAAATGGCAAGAAACTTATAAATACTTTGTTAGAAAAGTTATTAATACAAGTTGATTAAGAACAGAAGTTACTGGAAAACTTATGTTCTAGACTAGCGAATTGAATAAGCAGATCTTCATATTTATTTATTGGGGCATTAAATAGAAGCACCTAGGTATTTAGCTACATCAATGAATTTTTGTTGGATGGTTTTCTTGTGCTATAAATTTTCCATAAGATGATGGTTTAAAGGTTTTCTAATTTATTTTACGTTTCTAAACTTGCAAAAACCTTTGATGAAATAGCCTTATTTCAAGAACCTTGGTTGTTCCTACATAATGTCAAAAATACCTATACGACACATAATTTTAAAATATGCAGTTATCGGTTTTACTTAGTGTAGGTATCAGTAGTAGGATCAGTCCTCTATAAACGTATCGAGCAGTGTAAGTACCGTAGCAAGATGTCGGATAGACTCATTTGTCAGAGCGTGGGCGTTGGGGGTAAGTAAGGGTTGGGGGGGTGTTGGGGGTGAACAGGAATTCTAATTAAAGTTACACGGCATTTAGACGAACTCACATGCAGCAGAGCGATGAGCTCGGATAACTTTGGCGCATCACGGCGCGGCATGCAGCAGCCATCGATGTTCACTCGTGAGTCAACTTTGCGCACATGGCTGAGTTAGAAATGTAGCTCTGGTGAATGATCTTTGAACCAGTAGAAATCGGATTTCGCTGGCGAAAGAATACGACAAGAGGTTAAATCCAACGTTCTACCATTTGAATTTATTAGCTTGTTTTGACATTGAAACTTTTAAAACAGGTGAACGGATTAAATCAAGAATGTTACCTAGGTAAATTCCTTTTTAACCACCTAGACAACAGTTCTCTAAGGCAGGGATGTATCTAAGCAAATAAGATGGGAATTCGCAAATTTCTGGAAGCGTTACGAATGCGCTAAAATGCATAGCAACGGACGTCATGTGCAACCGCATATGAAGGATTCAGTTTGTGAGGTAGACTAAACTGTTATAAAAAGCAAAATCATGCATAATAAATTAACATCTATGTGATTGATAATAATTTTAACCTACATTGATTGATTCAAAAATTCGCCGCCTAGACAGATTCAATTTTCACTTGAGTGCGCTTAAAAATAACAGGTTGGCTAACTTTGTCACGTTTAAATAGGATTTTACGTACTTGTGCAAGTTCTTTGACATAGATGTACTATCTATCTGTAGGTTAACTTTCTTCAGCAGCTCGTAAAGGATCAGCATTAACATGCTGTTATTCTTGGGTTGACTTTAGACCTCAATTCGGGAAATTAATTCTCATAGCTGACCTTTAATTAGTGTTGGCACTTTCCATCAAATAAGGTTTAGAAAAGAATAATAGATATCTTAGTCCTGTCATGTTTTAAAAAGACAATTCTTCGCCATTTCTAGTAAATTTTGTTGCGATTGTTTTGATCGTCGCCTGATTTTGACAGATTACGTGTATTTTTAAAATCTTTTATTTAACTTGCAGGGTATGTAAGTATGTAAGCACAACGCAGCTGCCAATACCTACTTTGTGATGTAAGTAAGTAAGTAACAATGTTTGTTCGGTGCAGATCTTGCAAGTTTAATTTGAACCACTTCTTCAATTCCGATTGAGTTGAAATTTTGCATGTTGGTCCAGAACCGATGACAATGCATGTTAATCATAAATTTGACCTGATGCTGCTGCCAGGATCGGCTCCGTACGAGAGATCTCCTCAGCGGTTTATAGCTGAGACACAAAATGTTGTATACGAATTCGTTTATTATAGGCAGTTGGTAGGCCCACCATGAATTAGACGCTACATCCAGGGTTGTCTTCGAACTATGGAACTCCTCAATATTCAACTGCTGGGACTTGCAATTTTGTATACGAATTCGTTTATTATAGGCAGTTGGTAGGCCTACCATGAATTAGACGCTACATCCAGGGTTGTCTTCGAACTATGGAACTTCTCAATATTCAACTGCTGGGACTTGCAATTTTGTATACGAATTCGTTTATTATAGGTAGTTGGTAGGCCCACCATGAATTAGACGCTACATCCAGGGTTGTCTTCGAACTATGGAACTCCTCAATATTCAACTGCTGGGACTTGCAATTTTGTATACGAATTCGTTTATTATAGGCAGTTGGTAGGCCTACCATGAATTAGACGCTACATCCAGGATTGTCTTCGAACTATGGAACTCCTCAATATTCAACTGCTGGGACTTGCAATTTTGTATACGAATTCGTTTATTATAGGCAGTTGGTAGGCCCACCATGAATTAGACGCTTTGTCTTCGAACTATGGAACTCCTCAATATTCAACTGCTGGGACTTGCAATTTTGTATACGAATTCGTTCATGATAGGCAGTTGGTAGGCCCACCATGAATTAGGGTCACGTCAATAGAAGAATTAGACTGTTCGAAATTAACTGGGACTCGGCCATGTAATAATGACGCCATCAATGAAATGAAAAGACTAAGACATATTACAAGCTAATTCTTCTATTAGGGATGCCGGAGGAGTAGGTACCAACCTACTTCTATAGAATATAAAAGATATAATTATACTTTATCCTAATGTTAGTTTTCCCCGTGCCTTAAGTTTTTCTATTGAAGGTCTCTCCGTTTTATAGAAAGACTTTCGTATTGATCAATAACTATCGTAACATAAACTAAAAAATATAAAATAAAATTATGTAAAAAAAACTTTTAAAACAAGCTTTCATTTAAGTGCTCTGAAAAGATGAAAATAAAATTTTGAATGACATTAACCACATTCATTTATGACTTTATATACACTCGTCTCATAATGTTCGAATTTTGAATTCAAAAACAGATGCATAATGACCTACTTTATGCATTCTGCCTATAAAAACTAGGGTTTACTATAAATTACAGAAGCGTAATGACTTAATGACAAAACTCTTAATACGATAAAGTTGAGAAATGAAACGAAGTTTTTTTTTTCCAATACTCAAATCTCTATCTTCCGCCGCACCTGACAGTTGTTGTTGTACGGTAATTTTTCGGATGTTGTTCAGTTGTTTTAATAGGTTTTTGTTCTGTTGTTGTTCAGATGTTGATTAGTCGTGGTTCAGATGTTATTCCGATGTTGTTCAGTTGTTGTACAGATGTTGTTCAGATGTTGTTCAGTTGTTGTTCATATGTTGTTCAGTTGTTGTTCAGATGTTGTTCAGTTGTTTAGTTAAGTTATTGTTAAGACTCCACATCTAAACAACTGCTAAAGTATAGATTTTTAAAAATTCATATCAAGCCAATTACGTTCTCGTATTGAATTTGTCCTTGTATAGGGCCTTGCAATGGCCGGTGCGTACGTTTAGAAAAGTGTTTCTGAGTTTTTTTGGAGAGTGTAGATAAAATAGTGTATGCAACTGCTATAATTAGGCATTAGAATGCTCGTGTCAAACTATTATCACACTCGGCCGCGCCTCGTGTGATAAACAGACACTCGCATTCTAATGACCCCCATTATACGACAGTTGCATAAACTACTATTACAGAAATGAAAATATAATAAAAGCTTGTCGCGAAACTTTCAATTTGTGATTGAAATTTTATAATAAGGTACGCACCTAACTGTAATTAGGTAGTTTCTTCTAGGCATCGCTACAAGCTTTTATTATATATTCATTTCTGTAAAGTCATAAATGAATGTGGTTAATGTCATTCAAAATTTTATTTTCATCTTTTCAGAGCACTTAAATAAAAGCTTGTTTTAAAAGTTTTTTTTAGCTTGGCTTAGATATCTCCTATACTTTTCTAAACCTATTGAACGGAAAGTGACAGCGTTAATTGAAGGTAAGTTAATAGAATGTATTTACCGAATTGTGGCCATTGTCAATCATTAATAAGGACAGCTTGTCGATAATGAAAGAATAGAAGACGAGTTTGCCCGTGAGAAAGATGGTTCCGTACTACGCGACGGTCTCGGTTGCTGTCTATGGTTATTTAGACGTCAGTCGTAACAATGTCACAGACTTACTACTTGTGATAGACGGTTGAAATACTCTAACACCAGCCGCTGCACTTAACATGCTGTCAATTACTCGGTATTTTCCGTATTTTCTATCTAGTTCTAGCATTTTATTTATCACGTTTCTTTTATATTTTTGATAACGTAAACATATTCTCATGCTCATCTGTTTTATTAACTAGATGTACCTAGTATTTCTTTGACTGTTTTCTCCGTACTTAAAGCAACTGTGTACAGTAGCAGTATCGAAAGAAATGACGTGAGATAAAAAAGAAACAAGAATGTATTAATCTGAAAGCAATGCGCTAGGAACGTTGAAATCTCGCTTCCACAGCCGCGTAAAAGGGGTATAAATAACATTTTATGACATATTAAATCCCGTTAAACGTTAAATATGCCATTTTCATGTTTGGACGGGAGAGAAAATATTAATTTTCGAGCGGAGACGGTTCGTTCGACAAATATAAAAGCGTTTCGTTATTGCTCAATTTAGATCTTTCGAGAGCCGTTTTATTTAATATTTGTACGCTTTTAGTGTCTGTTTTTCTGAGTGGTATTTATATCTGTACATATCTACTTATTCTTGAAAGCCTTTTTGCTTCATCGACATTATGGGTAAATCAATAGGTACCTAAAGATTTATGTACTTAGTTAAGGTAACTTTCATAGTGTTCGTAGTGAGCACATAAAAACTATGTGTAAATACTCTACACGCAAGTATATAGAGTAAAATGTTACTAGTGACCTTGAGGTAGGTATTAATTTTTTTTACCTCAAAAAAGGGGAAAGTTGTACCTTATCTCCAGCGGATCCTGAATTTATAGTCACTAGTCAATTTTACCTTGTATACCTTTGGTTCACTACACAATACTCCTTGTTTTCGGAGGAAACATTTTAATAATTCTGCAAAGGATTTTGTTGACCTTCAAATAGCTAATTTCGCGCAACCTAATGTCTATCGAAATAGTCACTGACGTAAAAAATACTAAACTGTATTCAACCAATATTTTCCTAAACGAAAATTGGACTGGTACAAAAATAAATGTGACTGGTAATGTATATAACAAATGAATTGTTTTCGCGGAATATTTATTATTTGTATAGGATCATCAATCGGATATTTGCGTTCTGTGATTAGTAAGTATTCAGTACCTAAGTAAAGCCACGTAAAGCACAATAGGCAGCATTCCGACTTTAGGGTTATACTTACTGGGTTTATATAAGGTTATTAACAATAATCACTACAAGTTGGTCCCTTAAAGGTACTTAAATCCATGTGCTGATAGTAGATACCTCTACTTCGTAGATGAAAACATTTAGTAAAACATATTCTAGTAACAGCAACGATTCAGTAGTTAATGTACCTGTTCCTCACATATAATTTATTCTGGCGAGTTATGTCCGGCGAATGTAGTCGTGAACGACCTCGACAGTGGCGCCACTTACAAAAATATATTTTCTCTTTATACAAACAATCTATCAGAAGGTCCGTTCCCCAAGTTTTTAGTATTATCCTAACTCTAAAATTAGAACCTGCAAACTCAATGAAATATTCGCTGCAATTAAAGTTATGGCAAAAAATACCTAAAAACGGCCACTTTTTATATTAATTGCAGCGAAAATTTTATTGAGTTTATAGCTTATAATTTTACTTATGGATAATGTTAAAAACTTGGGCAAAGGGCATTCTGATAGATTGTTTGTATTGATAAAACATATTTTTTGTGAAGTTTTTTTGTCGAGGCCGTTCCCGAGACATCTTTACGCCTTGAAATAAAAACTCCGCGGATGCTCGCGAGTTCCGCCGTATATCAGTTCATGAAGTTGCACTTTTATAGAGATATATACACTTTACTGCAAATTAGCGCTTTAAGTACGTATGAAATACGGCAATTCGGGGCACACTCGGCATAATCTGCAGCGGGAAATGGGCGGTCGTGATTTTTTAAACAGATTATGCTTTTCACGGGTTTTTGATATCAAATGTTTTTCGTGAGAATGTAGGTTTTATGTGGATAAGGAGGGTGTGCTTTTATCTGATACAGCGGCGTGAAGAATAGGTTGTGGATTTTCCGTTTTTTTTTTCACACATTTGTTCACGAGCCTGAGCAAATAAATATTTCAAAGTAGTTTTCTATCACCCCAATTCTACCCGTTGGTTTCGTCAAAGCGAAAAAGGGATACATTCGTCTAGAAAACGCGCAGCAGCATTGTGAATGTAACATCTTGAACTACATACATACATATATCACGCCTTTATCCCTTGCGGGGTAGGCAGAGCATAAACGGCCGAAAAAACGGACATTAACGCCACGTCTGACAAACGTTTGAGGGTCATTCGGAAAATTGTGTATCGCCATAGTGACAGGTTGTCAGCCCATCGCCTAGAATTGCTATACACACCCTCAAGTCCCTTCGTCGCCTGTTACGACTCCCACGGGAAAGAAATGGAGTGATGCTATTCTAAGCCGGCATCACACGGCAACATCTTGAACTGCGCTCGCCAATCCGCCTGCCAAGCGTGGTGAGTATGGCAATACCCCCCTAATTGGGAAAACCTATGAGGTCTACGTATAATACCCACTATATGCAAGTGATTTATATCTTTTCCTGATCCGCATGGTTTCTCCCATTACAAAAAAAGTCTTAGGTATTATTTTGAAGTATTTTTTGCGAAAATTTCATGATCTCCTACCACCTTACCTCCCATTGGAAGAAAAAGGGTCTACTAGGTAATACAACAGCCACAACGGTCCACTCGGTAGAATTGGCGAGCGCAGTACAAGGTTTTGTAGATATTCACAGGGAACGCTGCTGCCCATTCCCATTCATCCCCTAGTCGCCTGTTACGACACCCACGGGTAGCAATGGGGTGATGCTATTCTAAGCCGGCACCACTAGTTATTCTGTATTTGAATCATCCACAAAACTGATTCAACCTTACATCTCACCCCTAAACACGGATAATAATTTTTCGAGTCACCTGAGCGGTTTTATTTCGCGCGCGTCACCGGCGGACGAAATGGGAATCCGCGGGAATCCCTCAGGGACCGCGACATTACCATATTTATTAGCCGCATCCGAAGAGACGAGCGGCGCAAGCATCTGTTATCAATAACGAGTAAGTAAATCTGCTGGGTGTAAAAATTATCACCGCGCGTGAGGGGTTCGAGTTTGATTTCAACTGCCTTTAGTCAGTAGTGTAATTTATACAAAGTGTAAGGGACAGGCCTTGAAATACTGATGCAGATCATTAAACTGAATTACATTCTCCTAGAAACATATGTCAGGAAATTACGAAAACATCGATATCTAATACAAAATCACGTTCAGCAGGTGCCTTTACTACAGGCCTATTCGCTGCAGTGGGTGGATGTGACCTGATGACGATAAGATGAGATGTGTCATTTTGCGCAAAACAAAATTGGTAACATACTTAAATAATTGAAGATACAGAGACTAAAGTGAACGTAGGTGTGTTTCGACCTTAAGGTGAGTGTAGCCGTCAACGACCTCGACAGTGGCGCCACTTCACAACAAAAAATGTTTTTCTTTATCAGAATATCCGTTGCGCAAGTTTTTAGTAATAAAATATTGCAATTAAAGTTATGGAAAAAAGTGCCTCAAAACAGCCACTTTTGGTATTAATTGCTATAAGTTTAAAAACAGCGATTATTTCATTGAGTTTGCACGGTCTAGTTTTACATAAGGATAATAATAAAAACTTGGGCAATTGATATTCTAATAGATTTTTTGTATGAAGAGACAATATTTTTATGTGAAGTGGCGCCACTGTCGAGGTCGTTCACGAGTACACTCGCTTTAAGGCATCCGAACACATCAATGTATCAGGCTACTTAGCCTGGCCAATCACTTAGTATGACTACACTATGGTAAGGTTCATTGTTCAAATAATCCAACAATGCCTGCTTTAGTACAAAATGGAGGTATAATATAACCTGTTAACGGATTCCCTGCATATAAAGACTTGGTTCATGTTAGGTAACGTGCTGTATTACCTAATACGAGGAAGGGAGGTAGTAGGCACATAATTAATTGCGCTTTGATTTAGTCGATAGATTGTGTGTGGTCAATTACGAAGTGGAAGTGCTTAACGACTAAATATTGTGAAAAGTTTTGCAATGCAATTAAAAAATAAGATGCATTTATCTGTTTTGATGCTAGCGCCACATTTTGTATAAAATCTAAATCTTGTTTAAAATAGAATATAGCACTGGAGTTTCAAATAATAACAAATTTTATAAAAATGCAATTATTAATTTTTTGACAATAAGTTTGTTGGCAGAAATTTAAAACTCTAATGAACCTTTCAAAGTACTTATAAGGGTGCGTGTCCATTAAAACGGCGCAGAGCGGGGTCTTGCGGTGCATGAATGAATTGACTAATCATAAACCTCGAAATCTACGCTCCGCGTCAGTAATTGGACATAGTGGGTAACAAGGTTGTACTACTAGAACGACTGGTGGGCCTTGATGCACACATTTACCACTAGAACCACTGGTTCTACTTGGTGGTTCTAGTGACCCTAGAATTCAAGCACCGCTAGGCACTGCTGCGTCTTAATGGAAACGCACTCTAGTATGAGAATTTGAATTGACACAGATAATTACGATATTTCCTGCACGCGCCCTTATTTCAAAGATTGTGTCGACAATCGTCTCACAACCGATTGTAGCTTTGCCTTGGTGCTGTCATGATCTGATCGTATGCAAATACGATTGCGGTGAGGTGCGGTGTGGTACAACGGACTCGCATTACTACCCGCTTTGTACTCACTCGGTCCATTTCACACCGCCCGCTGCAAATTAGGAGCTTTCAGGCCCACAGAAAGCCAGCATTCGCAAATCTCGTTACGGGTATTTGGAGCCCGATAAATAAATCAACCGTGGAGGAAATTTCTGTATCACTGCGATACAGCGCTTTGTAATCAAATCCAGCGAACGAAATACCGATTCTTCGAAACAGAGTAAATGCATGCCTAATACAGCAACCTCACAGACGGCACACTAAAGGCGAATACTTTCTGGCAACACATCACATCACATACCTAGATGATGATTTGTGAGATGACGTGACCCTAAACTCGGCATGCACTCATTACCCTGCGTCTGAACTGCGTACCTCAACTTGTTGACTGAATCGTTTGCTTAGAGAAATTGGCACATTATTGTCTAGTATTATGGTCGTTAGATTGCCCAGTCTATAAACAGAAAACGTTTTTCTTCGGTTTCTAGTACATCACTTTGTTCAAGCGATTGTGAAATTAATGTGTACAGTCAAACTCACGTCCGGTAAAACACTCGAACCGCAAATGTAAGTCTTATACGCGAGGAATAAGCACGGTCCAAAGTACTAACTGTGTCACACAGCCTGGTCTTCGCTGTACATCAGCAGCACATCAACCTCATTTAAGGGAAACCAATATTGGTTACTCTTAGTTACTATACCTCTATAAAAAAACAGTGACAACTGGGAACAAAGACCTGGATAGATTTTTATACTGCTGACCTCAATCAGCATAGGTAGTGTTCACAAGGAGAACCTACGAATAGAAACTGCAGGTATTTGTTGTTCATTCCATAATACAAGTACAAAAATTAGGGTAACTCATTGTTCTAAGATTTCCTGGAAAAACCGGTGAAAATAATAATATTGCTAAGCTTTACATAACTTATACTAAATATTTCAAATTCTTCGTATTACTGCGTTTATAAAATAGATCTTCATGCATCAAATATTTCTTGGAAAACTTTTAGAAATTACTTTTTTCTTGACGTTCTAATTACTTATTATGTAACTGGCTTAGTTCTGTGCCTCAGATAGGTATTTAAGTTATGCACATACAGAATTACCTACGATTTTTTTTCATACAAAGCAGTGGCAAACAAGTCCTACTAATCCAAACCAATATTGTCCAACTTGACACAACTGGAATAGCAAAATGTGTTGCACAAAAACTACCATACACAAGCAAGGTCCTTTTTCGGTACCTCATTATTTCAGGCAATGTCTAGACAAGTCCTTCCTATTTCCCGAACTGTTACGGGAATGGGTTTCCCAGGCCACTTATTACATCTAAGTGCCCATATTTTTTGAACATTTAATGAAGTGTCCCTGGCAATTTTCCTATTAATTTCTATTCCTTTAGCGCTTGTGGCCGCTGTTTATTCTGTATCTCGGTGGTTTATCAAATTAAGTGGGATAATTATGAAAAGTAGCGAGCACAGAGGTACAAATTCCTGTCATTAAAGGAGGAGAGTGACCATAACTCTTTTACTTGAAGATTTATAAAAAAAGTAGACAGTTCACTTTAGGTGATTCAAGCGGCGCCGTGACGCGCGACGGACGACAAGTGGGGGACTTGTCGTCCGTCGCGCGTCACGGCGTATCTTTATCGCACCGTAACGCATGCGTCTGTCAGACTTAAGGAAATTGCGAATTTCGATCTTGTTCCCATACGGCTACGGCGCGTTTACGGATGCGTCTGTGAAACGACTTGACATACGCATCCATTACGCACCATAGCGCACCGTAGCTGTATTTGTATGGGATTAAAAGGAAACCGTTATTTAATTTTGTGTGACAGACGCATACGTTACGGTGATGACAAGTGGGAAAACTGCCGAACACATATCTCCGAATGATCGGGTGTCATATGAAAATTCTTGAAAATGCCGATACACCTTTTTATTTCAAAAGTATCGTAAACGTATCCTGGAAACAATATTAAAAATTTTCATCGGTACTAGGTAATGTTTTGTGAAAGACAAAAAAGCAGTTGAAAGATTGCTTTAGGTACTGCACCTAAAGAACATTATGTACCCAACTAACACGGGTACAAATCAAAAAGGAAGAAACCTAACCAAAATACGTTCACAAACGGGAAATGTATTTATCCCGCAATCTGAAATAAGCTGAATTTCATAACATACTTTGAGAGTAATCCATAATCCTTATCATAAATTTGCTTTGAGAGCGTCGAGTTTCTTTGAGGAGTTGCGTTATCACAGGGAGAGCAATTGTTGGGTAAATATTTTACCAAAGACTTGTAATCAATAAACTAAGCATTAGGCATTGCAAGCCAAGTAGGGGGCTGCAAAGTATATCGAAATGTTTTCGGATAGTTAAGCGGAGTTCGATTCCGGGCCCTATTTCGGGAGGGGGAGCGTGGGAGAGGCAGCCATTATGTTTAGGACTTAAGTCACTCTGTTCAGCGCTTTCATAAAGAAGGTGTATATTGTGATAACTTAGCGAAGCTCTATAGGGTGAAATTTTACTAGTGACCGATAGCGACAACTCAAGACGGGTTGGTAATAAGGAACAACTTTCCCTAAGGATAAATAGTTCGAAAAATATTAAAATAAAATGGATCTCCCACAAAAATTGCCGATCAGTTGATTTGGGTCCTATGGAAGCTCAATTTTTTTTTACATTCTGACCTATGCTCTTTAGGGAAAGTTGTTCCTTATCACCAGCACGTCCTTTGTTTTCAGTATCGGCCACTAGTTAAATTTCGCCCTAAATGTCAGGTACAAGCGATGGCGTCCCGTTTACCTACTAATAGGATGCTTTCAAACGGTGATTTACCATTCAACGGAGGTTTTTGCCGTGGATTTACTTATTTATTAGTTACTATATTTCACCCGCTGTCACTCATTTTCCCATGGTAATAGTTTTTTCCTGCGGTAAAAAGTTGCCTATGTATTATTCCAGGTTATAATACTCTACCAGTGTTCCAAATCGGTCAAGCAAGCCGTTTGAGCATGAAGAGGTAATAAACATACATACGTACACACACACAAACTCTCAGATTTATAATATTATAGTACGGATTAAAAAAGGAAAAACTTTATTGACAACGTGAAACTGTATGGAAAACATCTATACGTGCATTTTACTTTTTTGTAATGAAACGAAGTAAGTATTTAGAAAAATGTTGTGTATTTCTAATGGATTTTCCACGCAGCCGTTCGTGGTAGTCTTTTAGCTCAGTGCTCTAGCGGCTAATCTTCCAGCAGCTCTACCTGCCCTGAAACAAGAAAGGTCTATCGATGTCAGGTCTTAGTATTAAGCAAAATGTTGTAAATTTGTAATCCCCCGGGTTTTTGCTCTGTGCCGCGCGTGGCCGTCCCTTTGTTCAGCGTTTTAGTAGAAACAGGCACTCTTATCATCACGCTTTGTACCTAATGATAAATTATAACCGCTACGTGGCCATTTTACCCGCCTTTTTGTTGTTAGTACCTAATTCTTCAGCTGCAGTTACAATGTGAGGCTTTAGCTCTCAGATCATTGCTGACTTAATGATCATGACGCGGATATATCTCTTATGTTACACACTATATACCTGCTCCCTACCTAATCCCGCGGAAGTATCAACGCGAGTGAGTGTTCGCACATTGTCGTCATACTCTCCTCGGAGCAATACGAGTGAGTGAGAGAACAAAACATTCCACACGCGTTCGTGCTGACGTTCCTTTGATTCGCGCACGATATCCGACACTCGCGGGAGTACAGGAAGTGGCAGCGGGGCATGACAAGTTGCAGTGCGAGTAACCTGTTTACATGCTCGCGCTGCCCACTGCCCTAACTATTTCCCTGCCCATATAGGCATAGTGTCAACGTGCTTTTAGGATATCCAAGCGCATAAAATGTCAGATCAGAGCGACGTGATGTTCGTACTTCAAACCGTTTTGACATGAATGAAAACGCCTAGCGCGCCATCTTCCTTATTTGTGATTAGCTATTCTACATATAGTTAATTTTTGTTTGTGATACTAAGGTAGGCAGGGTAGGAAGCACAGATAGGAAGTGACACAGAACTTATTTTATTCACTAGACAAGTTAACAATGACTGTAGTTCTCGGTACAAAAGTTCTTGGTGCTTCGTTCGTTCAATCGCAGTAAAATGAACTTTGTTTTCTTGTTGTACAAAAATCTATTGGCGTAAGTATAAAGTGTTCTCACGAGTCGTAAACAGTGCAATAAAGTTTAGTGGCCACTTATGAGAATACTTGTACCTACTACGTACCTATAGTTAGCTTCCTACCCTCGCGGCATCTCTATAAAGTTTTTATTATTCATTAGTTTATAAACGAAAAACTTAAAATATGAATGCTAAGGTAAATGATTTTATATAAGGTAAATAGATAGTAGTAATTAATTTATTACTATATACAAAAAAATAACCGGCTTCAAAAATATGGAGGAGGTTCTCAGATTGTCGTAAAAAATTATAGGGTTTAGTTCCTTACGCGTTAGTGTTGTTCAGTTACATGGTTTGATACACCGGGTCATCGGCAAAATTTTCGGTACGCCGTCTCTTACACCCTGTATACATATAAACTGATTTAAAAAACGAATTCATTGGGAAGAAACAACCTTTGTCCAGTATATTTGACAAGCAAACAAATCATAATTCCAATATTTGCCCCAGTGGGCAATCGAACCCAGTATACAGATACACTATACTGACCGTGTATAAGGGCGGATTTAGACGTACGCGCCAGCTAAACCGTGTTGAACGCGTATTGGTACAAAGTCTACCCACGAAGCCTTCCCGCTATACCCCTATAGTTTGTGCAATGTGCACGGTGAGCGCGTAGCCTTTGCGGGTTGACTTTGTACTGATACGCGCACAGCACGCGTAGATATACATCTGAATCCACCCTAAGGATCGTCAAAATAACACACATTTGCTCTCAACACACATCTCATTTCTTCCTTCCTCTATCTGCTTAGTTGTCTCCTGTTGTCCTCTTCGTCTAATTTATATGTTTCCGACAAAAACATAAGGGTCAGATTACACCAAAACATGACGCGGCGCGCACTTTTAGAACTATTGATATCTAGTATATTAATAAATATGATTGCGAAAAACGAATGCAGCATATAAAACAATCAATTAAGGTGAATTAAGGTGAAAGAGGGGAAGCCTTTGCCCTGCAGTGGGACACAGATTAGGCTAATAAATAAAAAGAAAAAAGATGAGGAACGATTGCGTATAAGTCACGTATAAGTACTTATTTCCATAATTCAGTCACAGAATAAATAATAGTACTAAGTTCAGTCTCAGTTTTTAGGATAGTACCAATGGGCTAAGCAGAAAACTATCCAACATCCCGCGACTGAGCAAGCACAACTGAATTTAATAAGTTCTGAAGAGATACAACGACGTCATGCTGCGCTGCTTGCAGTGACACAACAACTCAATCATACATATCATACAGAGTGTAAGGGACAGTGTACCGAAACCTATGCAGGCATGATCAAACTATAAAACTAAACAACTTTTACTATGGAGCCTATTTTGAGAAACGATTTTTTTTCGAGTTTCCATATAAAGTCAGTCAGCTGATCAGGAACGTTGTATAGTAGATCGAAAAAATTACTTCCCGTATAGGTCATTAACACATGCATCTACACGTGGCGTTACAGTATGATCTTATGTTGGCCCTACTCTGTTTTTATGCTACATAAATGAACTATGTGATCTCCAATTGGAACATTGTACCATTGTCTCATACGCAGATGACACAACGCTGACTTTTACAGCTAACTCATGGCCGGAAGTATTTAACTCTGCTCAAAAAGGTTTTGACATAGTATGCCACTGGCTTGCCTCAAACTACCTAACACTAAATGCGGATAAAACGATGTATGTATAATTTATTTCGTTGTTTACCTAATTCTAGTATAAGTTTTAATAATAAGTTAACACAATTTCCT
Source organism: Tuta absoluta (assembly GCA_027580185.1). NCBI lineage: Eukaryota > Metazoa > Arthropoda > Insecta > Lepidoptera > Gelechiidae > Tuta > Tuta absoluta. The sequence continues at coordinate 8,775,174 of JAQAHW010000004.1, forward strand.
AACCCTTCACTCTCAATCTCCCCTCTCCTTTTCCTCCCTAGCTCTTAATTCACTAGACAAACTAAAATACTACATTTAAATTAAGATGTAATTATTTGAAACATATTACTTTACATAATTTGTCCCCAATAAAAATGCTCTGTAAGCATCCAATGATCATAACACAGGCTTCATTCGAATGCTTAGCGTGATCATTGGTTGTAAACCTTTTTTACATATTAAGCATAATTTTATTTACGATGAACTTAATGTTATTTATCATGTACACTTGTTAAACCTTGATCTAAATAAATTATTCTATTCTTATTCTTATTCTTATTCTTATCTTACACTCAGCGAGTTTTTGGAAAAGCTTCTTACTATACTAGGCACTATTAACGCTCGCTCACACCCATATTGTAGCATTGCAGTGTGAACTGTCCCTTAAAGGTTTTTTGGAAAACCTCGTAACTGCTCTTACTAAGTATTTGTTTTCCGCTCATACCCATAATATGCTTCTTCGCGTCGCGTCGCGTCGCGGTGTGAATTGTCCTCCAGAGGGTTTTCGGAAAAGCTTCCTAACTGTTTTAACTAGGTAGGTACTTCTTTCCGCTCATTCCTTTAATTGGGTACGACCAATAAACGCTCGGCTTTTCGAACTAATTCATTTAGTTGGGTTGTATCGCATTGTGTCTGGGGAGTTGTACGTTTGGATAGATACATTTGTTTTCTTTGTACACAGTTTAGTTTAATAATTGGCTTTCATAGTGACGTAACAATTTTATGAGTTTTGTACTTTGGTTTATTTTCATAAATAAAAATATGAAATTTAAAATTGCACTGTGCAATGTGAGTGCAAAATAAACCATATTACATTTAAATAAGCAAGGCTTTATCGTATGGTTTGAATTCCTACTGTAATGAAGACAAACCAAAGTGATCGATAAAATTACTGTACGTCGCTTCAATACGAGTATCAATAGGTTGAAAATTTTGAAGTATTCGGTGGAGGCGCCGGTAACTCAGTGGCGGGTTCAATCTCCGGCCGACGCTAAATATTTTCGATTTCTAATTTTCATTTATAATTATGAGCACAAAGTAAGTATTGGCGGCTGCGCGCCGAATACAGAGAGCTCACTTCAAGCAAACGTCACGAAAGTCTCCACAATTTGACACGCCGCGCCGCCGTTTACAAGGAAATCCAAACCAATCCAAACACACTTGTGGTCGAGTGTCAACCGCGTTTGGTGCGGACGTGCAAAATAGCTTCACACAAATATAAATAGGTTTATTAGTATACGATGTGATTTGTACAATGTTCCTATAATATTTTGTACCAACTGAAATAAAAACTTGCTAACATAAAAGAACAAACAGGATTAATAACTCTAATCAGTATATTTGTTTATATTTCTTTTTTACTTAAATAAAGGCAACTTTTCATTTTTGATGTATGACCTACATACATTATACATACACATATCACGGCTATCATCACTTGCGGGGTAGGCAGAGCGTAAACGGCTGCAAAAACGGGTATTTACAACAATTTATAAATTTGAGGTTCATTCGGTAAATTGTGTATCGCCATAGTGACAGGTTGTCAGCCCATCGCCAAAAATTGCAATACATACCCTCAAGTCTCTTTGTTGCCTTTTACGACTCCCACGGGAAAGAAATGAGGTGATGCTCAGTCTCAACAGCCTCAGAGCGATATCTACCTACTCGTCTTTCCCCATTTCATAATAATAGTGCTATGTAGGTAGTATACGTTATGTAAATACAGGGAGTAACAGAAAGCGTATATCAAGCCGAAAGGAGGTCAAAGTGGGAAAATGGGGAAAGTTGTTCAGTTTCATGAGCACCTTTCGGCTTGATATAGCCTTTCTGTTACTCTCTGTATGTTTAGGTACCTACTCCATTGAATAAAATCGGTAAGAAAACTGTGGCAGCCCTTGCCAAAAGCGGAAATAATCGAAAATAGGGCCAAGTGATCCTTCTGTTCATTCTCTATTTTGTGTTATGAGTTTTGTTTGCCGTATGATGCCGGCTTGGAATCTCTATATTGCGGGTATCGTAAAATACTACTACTAAGGAACTCAAGGGTTTTGTGTGTAGGTAATACAGTGTTAGGATATAGGACAAGCTGGCACTATTCTTTGCGATATACGGGATGTAAAAATATTTCTGCAAATATTTCGGAGGGTGAAACTGAACAACTGTCCCCAAGAAAAATAGGTCCTTGTTCCTTGAAGAAAATGTTTCTTATCACCAGTCATTATAAGCAGGTGTTTTGTCTAAAAATCCTTTTCGATTTTACCTTATGTTATTAGGTATCTAAAATGAAACTGAGCTGCAGTTATCCTTAGTTTTTATCTTCATATTTTATTCGCAGTCAGCAGGGAGTCCTTGAATCTCATTTGATCGAACAATTCAATCTCGAATAAACATTTCATATCGGCGATCCCAGATGCATTCCAGACAGAAAACTCAATGAACGTTTTGGCATATGACATACAAACATATGTCACGCCCATAGCCCTTGCTGGGGAGGAAGAGCGAAAAAAGCCGTAAAAAACGAACATTTTCGCCATATCTGACAAAAATTTAAGGGTCATTCAGGAAATAGTGTATCGTGTCTGACGACCTGTGCGCAGTCCATCGCCTAAAATTGAAATACACTTGTAACTCTCGAGTTCCTTAGTCGCCTCTTACCTCACCCACGGGAAAAATAGGATGATGTTTTTCTAAGCCCACATTATATCACACGGCATTTTCTTAAATTAATTCTGGGCCTGGAGAGACCCAGTGTGGTTGACAGAAAACTATTCATATTCGGTTATTTTCTATAATTAACATTTCATAATTGACATTTTCTTGGATGACCAAATGAAATTACAAATTCCAAATTTACTGTGTGATCTTTGCTTAGCAAAACATTCATTTCATAATAATTGCCCTTTAGGGATCGAATAGTTTGGTCAAATTAGAATCGGTAAAACATATGGGAGTCGTCAGAGATGTTTGCAACGGAAACACTGAGTTGCTTGTTGCCCTTAACAATACATGTCAAGCCCAGGCACCATTGTTACCAATGAAAAGCATTTTATCCACTGCATTCTGCAATCTAAATCTTTTATGTAACTTACAAAACTAATCTACGAGAAACCACTTGTAACTTACTTCTTCCTACATAAAAACATTTGTACTTAGCAGCTAATTATTAAATAAAAAAAAAACGATTGCAGCTCGAGAAAACAAATCTAAGTTAAATCCGCAATTTTAATTTAATGAAATTTTAATATACCTACTATTAATGTCTTCTATCTACACTCGTCTCATAATATTCGAATTATGAATTCGAAAACAGTTGCATAATGACCTACTTTATGCATTCTGCATATATGTATAAACTACGGTTTATTAGAAATTACAGACGCGTAATTACTTAATGAGAAAACTCTTACTACGATAAAGTTGAGAAATGAAACGAAGTTTTTTTTGGTAATACTAAAATTGCCATCTTCCGCCGCACCTGACTGTTGTTGTGGTACGTTAATTTTTCGAATGTTGTTGAGTTGTTTTAATAGCTTTTTGTTCTGTTGTAGTTTAGATGTTGTTCAGTTGTTGTTCAGATGTTGAGCAGTTGTTTAGATGTTGTTCAGTTGTTATTCCGATGTTGTTCAGTGTTGTTCAGTTGTTGTTCAGTTGTATAGTTATTTGCTGTTCAGTCTCCACATCTAAACAACTGATAGTAGGTAAAGAATTTTCGAAATTCATATAAAGCCATATTACGTTCTCGTATTGAATTTGACCCGCTACAAGGCCTTGCAATCGCCGGTGCGGACGTTTGGAAAAGTGTTAAACTGAGTTTTTTTTTTGGAGAGTGTAGATAAAATAGTGTATGCAACTGCTATAATTAGGCATTAGAATGCTCGTGTCAAACTATTATCACACTCGCATTCTAGTGACCCCCATTATACGACAGTTGCATAAACTACTATTTTAAATTTAAATAAAAATTTATGATTAATTTGTTGGCAGACACAATGCTCTATGTTATACCTAGTTTCTTATGTTTTATTTTTTAAAACATTTACAAGAAAGAAAAACAACAATTACAATAGTTATAAATATTAATAGGTGGCTACCGGCTTACACTAGGAACGTGTAATAAAGTATCATCTCATCTTATCTTATCTTATCTTATCATATGCCTAAAATACAGTGCACATAGTTTAATTTTATTAGTCAGTAGGCAATTATATATGTACTTATTGAATAACATGCCAACTTTCCATTAGTTTTACTATTAATTGAGTTTATCTTAATTTTGTTTCAGTAAATATTTATGAATGTAATATTTTCTTGAGTTTGCACAACTATTACTCATCACAATAAAACAATTTTTAACGGATTTAAGTTGTGTTTCTTTTGGAAATCCAAAATAAACATCCGTTCCAAATTGTTAAAAATTGTTTTATTGTGATTTATGAATGTTTTTTTTATATATAAGGTGTAAAAAAATTAGCTAAGAATATTTTAAGGGGTGAACCAGTACGTGAAACTGAACAACTTTCCCCAAGGAACATAGGTCGAAATATGAAAAAATAATTTGACCCTCCCATACTTAGTGTGTTACCCGGCCGGGATAATTTGTATGGGAGGGCCAATTCTTTTTTCATATTTCGACCTATGTTCCTTGGGGAAAGTTGTTCAGTTTCACGTACTGGTTCACCTCTTAAAATATTCTTAGTTAATTTTTTTACACCATGTATGTACGTACATTTGCTAACTTATTCGTCTTTCGATTCTTCAGGATTATAATTCATCATTTTACTTGCGTAGTTGAATTAAATACATACATACACATATCACGCCTATAATCCCTTGCGGGGTAGGCAGAGCGTAAACAGCCGCAAAAAACGGCCATTTACACCACGTCTGACAAATGTTTGAGGGTTTTTCGGAATATTGTGTATTGTTGAATTAAATCTAACCTCATATTTCAACATCCTTTTGGCCATTTGGGCAGTAGCCTATGAGAAAGACTTGTACTTGTCCACATACATACATTCTTTTGAAAAACATTACCCTCCTTCTTAGGCAGTCGGGTAAAAACTAAAAAATAGTCGTCAAGAGGTTTTAATTCTCTGGCATCAGGTTTCTGGTAACTGTTTAAAATCTTGAACTCTCAAGTCATATCAACAGCGGCTTACTCCACAAAGAATTATTTCGCTGGGATCTGTCAGTGTTTTAAGAGTCGAAACACACTTTTAGATCAGTTAGGTACAGTACCTTTTCGAGTTTTGTATGAAAGAATTTGTTTGCCCATGCGCGCGCGCGCCAATACTTAATTTGATGTCTATTGTCTTGCCTTAAAGTTAAATTTCGAGTGAAGCATTTTGAAGAAAAAATCCTTAGTCAGATCTTCTTATATTGTAGTTGTTTTTTTACAAGTCTAGCAAAAATCGAATAGACCTGTAACTAAAACACAACAATGAACTTATTTCTACTTTAAGTACGATGTCTTGAACACAATATCTATTCACTCGCACGTGTCTTGCAGCAAGCATTTTGTATAAAGCGTGTCCGTTTATTTGTCTGTCTGGTCCAGAGTTCTTATACCGTCCGTATGCACTTACCAGATATACTCGTGTTTAGGTGGTTGTCAGCAACCCACATGATATTGCGGTTTTTGACTATAACAAGCAAACGACGGCTGCACGCCAATTAGTGCCGTGTGTCATCAATCATATGCGGCGTTTTCTATGCAATTATATATGTAGCGGCACGGATTGCAAAGAAATGTGCGCGCCGCGCACAGAATGTGCAACCTTCGCTGGATGCATCTAATGCTGATGAGGCGACAACGACAACGTTGCCTGCACAATGTAAACACGATACGTCATACTCGTCATAGAAGATTAGCCAATCAGAAGTCAAGGCCTAAAACGCGGTTCCTTACGAAGTTTGTCGAAGACTTAGCGTAAATACAAAATCCACGTCCTACCAGTTGGGCTGCGGTCCCCGGGCTGAACTCGCTCGACCGAAATTCCCCTTTTCCATCATGCAGCTTTGAGCCTACTGGCTACAACCATCAATCTACATAACCACTAAAACCATTAAAACCTGACCGGCAAAATACCTACCGCAAAACTGTGAGGTGCGTATGTGAGAAACACCATACTCGAGTTTATTCAGGAACATTGCAGGAGGTCTGTCACATGTCGGGCTCCTGGCTACTACGAGTATCTCCTAGATAGAATATCTACATGGGGTGTACGGGCGGTGGTGTAGCGAAAACTTTGCAAGCGTGATCAGACGATGAAATTGAAGAACTTAAACCAAAAACATGTTAGGAAACGTAATTATTATACTCCTTTTTGCCGTGTGATACCGGCTTAGAATAGCATCACCCCATTTCTTTCCCGAGGGAGTCGTAAGAGGCGACTAAGGGACTCGAGGATGTGTATTGAAATTTTAGGCGATGGGCTGACAACCTGTCTCTATGGACATACACAATTTTCCGAATGACCCGTCAGAAGTGGCGTAAATGTACCTTTTATTGCGGCCGTTTACGCTCTGCCTACCCCGCAAGGGATAATAGGCGTGATATGTGTTTGTTTGTTTGTGTTTTTTTCCAGTCATGAAATTATCATTTTTGCTAAGTTTTTGGTACACCGTCCCATACATCCAGTACTACGCAGCTACGCAAGCAGATCTGTAAACTGTTGCTGTGGTAATCGACTTACATACCTAGCACCTATCCTAGCACAATGTTAGATGTGCCTTCTGCATAAGCCTTCTCCTAAGTTCGATACCCCGTTGAACAGATATACAGTGGTGTAGCTAGGTAACCAAAGGCCCTGGGGGAAAAAATAAATTAGGGCCCTAAACTAACTACCTACCTATTTCAAAATGACCGTTTGTTACCACTTTGTTCCGAATTTGACGCACTTACTCTAGATTTTTCGTAGGTAATACCATAAGAATAGATAATAATACTGGCGTATAGAAACGAAACTCCTTTGTCTGGGCCCCAAAAGCCGCGCTTTAAATACCTACTTCCCCCCGCAGCCCGTAACGCCCCGCACTCTCCCGCGCTTTAAGTTGGGGCTGTCACGTGCCAATAATTTTATTCCAGACTAGCGGCCAGTCAAGCGGTTGCGACCGCTGCTAACAGTTTTCCCGTGGGAACAAAATATTTTAGGAAGTTACCCGAAGCGTACCCGATGGATACCTACATACTTACCTACCGTCTTCTACCTATGACATGACGCTAATCGGTAATATATTACAGCCTTCTCTTGTACCGGCTTATAAGTATGTATTTAAATACCTTACCTAACCAAACTACCTACCTACTGCGTGGTATTGGCGGACGATCTAGGTTATTCTCGCTCGGCACACGGCACAAAGCACACCGCCACCACGCCGCCGCCGCCGCCTCCGTTTGATACCTACCTATTCGCCGCCTCGCCGATTGACCAAAATGCAATAATTTTAAAAGATTTGCGATGAATATTAATTGTTGTTATACCTATTCAAGGATTTCTTATCAAATGAACTTTTTCTTGCAGTCGAGCAGTGATAAGTAGGTACCTACTTACCTACGTTAAAAAACATACCTACGATACGAATGTGCTTATTTATCATTATCAGCTAATAATGACTTAGGCACCTAGGTAGTTTAAATTAGAAAATGGAAACTAGGTACCTACGCAAGTAAAAATAGGAGTACACACAACAATTACGTATAATAACCTTGGCTCAACTTTAGGCAAATTAAAAAAACTTAGATGCGGAGTCTTCCTCGCATTACTTTTGCAGCCATACACACCACAATAATTCGGCATTGCTAAACTTTTCACAAAAAATGAAAATTCGACCCGCACGACGAACGTTTCCGCGGCGAAGCGCACTCCCGACTGAATTGTTCTCTAAGAGACAGCCAGACGGATTGACCTTGAGCGCGTCTGGAGCGGGAGTGTCATCTCTATGTGATTTCTACTCTATGGTAATACATATTTGTCGTGCCCCTCCCTCTAAATACATTTTAACTTTTGTAAATTTACTACGATATTTGTATTCTTGTTAACCCCATGGGTGCATATGGGAGCGAGGGCCCCCTGAGATCATGGGCCTCTAGTACCGCCCCGGTTTGTCCCTTTGCATAAGAATAGATAATAATACTGGCGTATAGAAACGAAACTCCTTTGTCTGAGCCCCAAAAGCCGCGCTTTAAATACCTACTTCCCCCCGCAGCCCGTAACGCCCCGCACTCTCCCGCGCTTTAAGACGATCTAGGTTATTCTCGCTCGGCACACGGCACAAAGCACACCACCACCACGCCGCCGCCGCCTCCGTTTGATACCTACCTATTCGCCGCCTCGCCGATTGACCAAAATGCAATAATTTTAAAAGATTTGCGATGAATATTGATTGTTTGTTATACCTATTCAAGGATTTCTAATCAAATGAACTTTTTGTTGCAGTCGAGCAGTGATAAGTAGGTACCTACTTACCTACGTTAAAAAACATACCTACGATACGAATGTGCTTATTTATCATTATCAGCTAACAATGACTTAGGCACTTAGGTAGTTTAAATTAGAAAATCGAAACTAGGTACCTACGTAAGTAAAAATAGGAGTACACACAACAATTACGTATAATAACGAATGGTAGGTACCTAGGTATTTACTGTAAAATCATCACTTACCTTGGCTCATCTTTAGGCAAATTAAAAAAACTTAGATGCGGAGTCTTCCTCGCATCACTTTTGCAGCCATACACACCACAATAATTCGGCATTGCTAAATTTTTTCACGAAAAATGAAAATTCGACCCGCACGACGAACGTTTCCGCGGCGAAGCACACTCCCGACTAAATTGTTCGCTAAGAGACAGCCAGACGGATTGACCTTGAGCGCGTCTGGAGCGGGAGTGTCATCTCTATGTGATTTCTACTCTATGCCCTTTGTAACTACACCACTGCAGATATGAATGACGTGAATCTGGTCTGCGTGTTCTTTGTACGTGTTTCTGCATAAATCACCATTTTGCTAGCACTCAGATACAGGGAATTTTAGGACGTTATGAGAGAGATTGTTGTCATAGAAAACACTTAGGCTTAAGGTTACAAGTGTAACTATATTATAATTTAACGGGTAAGAGGTATAAGGCCGACCGAACTGTTTTGCTATGCGTAGACAGCAATCAGTTTCTCTTTAACATATAATGTTTTATATTGATGTATTAGGTAGGTATTTGTTTGTCCTCTTCGGGAAGGAACAATACTTTATCTGTGCAACTCCAATTTCCTTTTCACATAAACACACAAACAAATCGTATTCAGACTGAACATATTGCCAATAAAGCTAATAGGTAAGCGAACGGAACAACAGGAGATCAGCAATTCCAATACAAAGAGAATCGAACCTAGACCGTTGCGCAGAAATCATTCACGGGCAATATCACGTCTGTGGCCACCGCCACCTCGGCCATACGGTCCGACTGATCTGCGAAATTGAACGCTAAGGCTATGGAATAAAGGCGAGGTGTTTCTAGTTTCTAGTGACGAGTGGTTGACTGCTCTTTATGGGTCTGTGCTTTGGGATGGGATTATAGTATTGGCAAATTGGATTGTTGGCTTATGTTGTAGCGTTGTAGCAGCACCTGAAGTTACGCATTAAAAGGATCAAGCTTAAGTGTTTCTCCACACTGTTGTTATTATTATTAAAAATAAGCAGTGTAAGTTAACCCCGAACTCAGTGGCGTATTTAGAAATTTGGCGCCCAGGGGCACGCATATTTCGGCCCCATACAAACTGGGGCAACTAGGATCTTTTATAAGGACGTGCTTCCTCTTCTAATAAAGGTATTTTAGGTAGGTAGTAGTCCAAGTCATCGACCAAACCTAACTTGCAAGAAACTTTAGGCATGTAGTTGTTTTTCAGCCCAACCACAGGACCAACTACCCAAGTTGTGATATTTGAACATTTTCAACAGAATATGCCGTTTGTTTCGCTTAGTATAATTCAATAGTTTTATTGGTTGTTTTGAACATTTCTCACTTGAATTAATCAGTTTTATAATACAATTAAAGTCTAAAAACCATATTCGATATTATATTTTGAAATTCGCAAACACATTTGAATAGATTTAGCTCTGATAAAAAACAATGGGTCTTGACTGTAAAGGAAAAGAAAGATTTAAAGTAAAATGTATATTCCGCAAACACGTTTTTAATTTTTAAGCTACATAAAACATGAAAATTTTCTTTGCTAAGCAGAAAATTGATAAGGTAATTAAAAATTTGACTATACATACATACATACATACACATATCACGCCTATAACCCCTTGCGGGGTAGGCAGAGCGTAAATGGCCGCATAAAACGGTTATTTACGTCACGCCTGACAAATATTTGAGGGTTATTCGGAAAATTGTGTATCGCCATAGTGACAGGTTGTCAGCCCATCGCCTAAGATTGCTATACACACCCTCAAGTCCCTTAGTCGCCTCTTACGACTTCCACGGGAAAGAAATGGAGTGATTCTATTCTAAGCCGGCATCACACGGCATCAAAAATTTGACGTACCTCTACATTGTTCCGATAGTAATAACTTAGATCAGGCTGGTGAAAAGGAACAACTTTCCCTAAGGAACATTGGTCGGTATGTGTAAAAAATATTTGTTTTCCATACTAAATTGCCGATCAGCTGATTTGAGTTACTCTTGAAGCCCAAAATATTTTTGTCTTATTTCGTCCTTTAATATTCCTTGGGGAAAGTTGTTACAAAATACAAATATATTTATTTCGCATCACATCTTAGGCACAACAATCAATAAATTCAGTACAAATATACACTATGAGCTGAAATGGGTGTAGGCACAGCACCCTGCTGGTTTTAAGCTTACCCCTAGTCAAAAATGGGTGTTCTTAAATATTTCATTTCATAAACAGTAAGTAAGTAAGAATAGTTAAGTAACAAAATTAAATCAATGATTATACATTTTAATATCAAATAACACATTTTGACATTTTGGTGACAAGTTGTTCCTTATCACGAGCCCACACTTTGTATCTAGTATCGGTCACTAGTAAAACACCCTAGATGAGGTTAAAAACTTTACTGCAAATATTAAAATTTTCAAAAATTGGACCTCTCATACAAAATGTTTCAGCCGATTCCTCCTGGTCCATTTGTATGCGAGAACTTTTTTTTCCATAGGACATCCCGTACAAATTTACCGATCAGCTTACTTGAGTTACTATGGTAGTGCGACTGCCTGCGACACAAAGGTTCCGGGTTCGATTCGCGGTGGGGCATCACAAAGTTTATATTTATCACTTTCTGAATTTGTACCTAGTCTCGTTAGGACATTGCAGGCTGAACCACCTGATTGTCCGTAAGAGAGATCGTTCTGTGCTTTGGAGGGCACGTTAAGCTGTCGGTCCCGGTTGCTGCCTATGATTACTTAAAAGGCGGTCGTTACACAACCATGTCAGAGGCCTACTACTAAAAGTAAACGGTTGAAAAACTCTAGCCGTGTGATGCCGGCTTAGAATAGCATCACCCCATTTCTTTCCCGTGGGTGTCGTAAAAGGCGACGAAGGGACTCGGGGGTGTGTTTGCAAATTTAGGCGATGGGCTGACAACCTGTCACTATGGCGATACACAATTTTCCGAATGACCCTCAAATGTTTGTCAGACGTGGCGTAGGTAAATGTCCATTTTTTGCTGCCGTTTACGCTCTGCCTACCCCGAAAGAGATAAAGGCGTGATATATGCATGTATGTGAAAAACTCTGACACCAGGGTTCAAAGAGTTGTTGGACGAATCGGTGTCCCACACGAAAGAGAAAGATCACTAGCCCATACGCTGTTTTTAGTATTGATCACTAGTTAAATGTCACCACATATAAGTACTTTATCGGAGATATATTATGCTTGTTAGTAGCTACGTAAACAAAATATTTCCAACGCCAACACTTTTATTATTGTTTGGCATGCAGCCGATGCTTGCAGTATACTATTTCAACTTTTGCTTCGTAGGCACTTTGCACATACTTAGGCGGTCAACCCACTTGTCGTCCATCGCTGCGCATTTTTAACGCACCGTAACGCATGCGTCTTCCAGACGAAAGAAAATTGCGAATCTCGATCTTTTTCCCATACAAATACTGCTACGGTGCGTTTACGAATGGGTCTGTCAACTGACTTGACAGACACATCCATTACGCACCGTAACGCAGTATAATAAGAATCGGAATTCGCAATTTCCTCACGTTTGACAGACTCATGCATTACGGTGCGTTATAAATACGACGGACGAAAAGTAGCAGAACCGCCTTATTATAACATTATACAATGAAATCAAGTACCTCAGACTCTGTATAATTCAGTCGCAACATTTCAAACTCACGTAACATAAGCAAAATAAAATTCGTGTTAAATTTTTGCATTCTTCTTTTTGTGTAGGACACCGAGGCGACGAACGACCCGATGTAACCTGGTGTCAGAGGTTTTCAACCGCCTCTTATTACCAGTAAGTCTCTGATCTGATGATGGTTGTGTAATGACCGCCGTCTAAGTAATCATAGACATCAACCGGGACCGACGGTTTATCGTGCCCTCCGAAACACGGAACTGTCTTTCTTACGGACAATCAGGTGGTTTAGCCTGCAATGACCTAACCAGAATGGAAACAAATTCACAAAGTAATAATATCAACTTTTGTGGGTCTCCCACCGGGAATCGAACCCGGGCCCTTTGCGCGGCAGGCAGTCCCTCTACTATTGCGCCGTGATTGCGCCGCATCAGATGGAGAAAAAAAAATTGCTTTGATTCATACCTATCGAAAATTTGCTAACGAACTTTCGGCAAGTCAGTTACGAATTTCCAATCTTAACTCTTTCAAACTTTCTTTTTAATTATGTTACGAAAATAAAATAACTTGGTAAGGTAATACATATTAAAACAAATATTCATATTCATATTCATATTCATATATTTATTTGCATTCAAATGGTACAATGGTTCTTAGGTTAGGTAGGTATATAGATTCACATTTGATGCCTGTGAAGGCACAGCAAATTTACCGGCTATTATATTTAGGTAATTTAACAAATCCATTCAAAACATAATTAAACTAAGACTAGAATACAATTTAATTAACAGTTACATTTCATTACCAATCTTAAATATAAATAAATTAAAAATTGATTCGAAAAATAAATTTAATACATATAATTATTTCATGTTTAAAAATTCATTTATTGTATAAAAACATTTTTCTAGAAGAAATTTTTGCAGATTATTTCGAAATTTATTGATGTCAGTTTCTAATTTGATTGTTTCCGGTATTTTATTGTAAACGAGAATTGAGGTGTAGTACGGTCCATTTCGATACATTTGCATATTTGATTGGGGTGCTTTTAGGTTGTTTATATATTTTGATCTGTAATGGCGTTTTGGTTGTAGGTCTTTCTGTAATGTAAATAACGACATATTCCTACGGACGAATAATGCTGTTTCTAAAATAAAAATTGACGGCAAGGTAAGGATCCCGTGTTTGATAAAATGTGGTCTGCAACTATCCGTTTGGTCGATATTAGTCAGGATGCGAACGCACCTTTTCTGTGTAATAAATAGGTCATCTGCATCCGTACTATTACACCAAAGATTACATCCATAGCGGAGTCGTGACTGCGCGAACGCGTGGAATGTGGACAATGCCGTTTCAAAGTTAGTGGTTTTTTTTAATACATTCAATGCGTATGTATATTGTGATAATTTTGATTTGATGTGCGCTATGTGTGTTTTCCAATTAAGGTTGCTATCTATGCATATACCTAATAAGTTGTGAGTTTGACCTTCTTCAATTTTTTTTCCGTTTATTTGTATGTTTAATTTTAATGGGGTTCTTTGATGGGGGTAGAATTGAATTAATTTTGTTTTATTTAGATTCAGTTGTAAGTTTCGTGCTGATAGCCAATTAATTATTTCTGTCAGCGTATCCTGAATTTGCTTCGAATAGTCTTCATTTTTTTGGAATTTAAAAATCAATGATATATCGTCTGCGAAAAGGACCGAGTCAACTTTTAATATTTTTGGTAATTGGTTAATATATATTAAAAACAAAATACATCCCAGCACGCTACCCTGAGGGATGGAGCCCTTAACTTTTCTCTCCTCTGAGAGAACCATTTGAACTTCGCGCGTTTCTTCTTTGAAATGTTGTATCTGAACGATTTGTTTTCGGTCTGAGAGGAATGATTTTATCCATTCATATGCTAATCCTCTTATTCCCGATTTGTATATATCTGTTAAAAGTGTTTTATGACAAACGCGATCATATGCTTTACTGAGGTCTAATAGTAAACCTACTACATGATGTTTTGTGTTTATGAAATCTAATACTTTTTGTACGTATGTATAAACCGCCAGCGTAGTTGACCTATTTACCCTAAACCCAAATTGATTTTCATTAAAAACTTCATATTTTTCGAGAAATTTATACATTCTTTTGTAAATAGCCCTTTCGAATATTATAGATTAGATAGAATATATAGATATATTAATAGATTGCCTATTTTAGTTCTAGAAACTATCTCGGCTCAATGGTTCCAATACAAATTACAAGTTTTCTAGTTGGGCTCGCTGAAGCATTATTAATGAACCTTAATTTGTTTTGGATTCAACTTCTATTAATTAATGTCCACGGCGGTCGTTCAATTAAACTAAGTTCCAAAATAACTGCTATCCATTTTGTTAGAATAAGTTACAGTGAAATGAAGGATAATAAATTCAAATTCAAATTGAAATTCGAATTCAAGTTCATTTCTAAGTAGGACCTAAGTATGTTCTTTAGGTCGATACAATGGGCTTCAGTACAATTTGCCTACCATTAAAGGATCAGAGCTTACCTGCGTATGGTTCAGTCGTGGAATTTTAGATCTTTAGTTTTTTTTGTTGTTCTGGCATATTTCAAAAAGTTTTGGATCACTCTTAATGCTCTGAGATGGTCTAATATTATTTAAAAATGTCATCACAGTCAGTATCTTCAGTAGTTGTTAAGATACAGGCAATTGTGTTTGTCCGCAGTGAAGTAGATTTTTTGCTAAATTCAGATTACTAAATATTTAAAGAGAATATTTGCTAGTCTCCAAGGGATTATTTAACACTCCCAAATAGTTTGATGCACATAAAGTAACAAGATGTAATAGTAAGCACTTACAAACATCTTAATCTCAAACAATCTTCCAATGGATTAAACGTAGAACCAATATCGTATAAACTGTTGGGTAAATATCGTACTTGCTCCATTTTAACACTAAAATTATTGTTGTTACTATGTTTGTTGATACATTTGTATGGTGTAGACCACCGAGTCAAAGAACATCCCGATGACCTATATTGTTAGAGTTTATAAATTGATAATTAATGTACCGTGTGATGCCGGCTTAGAATAGCATCACCCCATTTCTTGCTCGTGGGAGTCGTAAGAGGCGACTAAGGGACTCAAGGGTGTGTAGGTATGCAATTTTAGGCGATGGGCTGACAACCTGTCACAATGGCGATACACAATTTTCCGGATGACCCTCAAGTGTCTGTCAGACGTGGCGTAAATGTCCGTTTTATAAATTGATTATAAACCTTGAGTGCGTGATTGTTTAACGACCCGCATCTAAATAGTGGCCAACAGCCACGTGGCCTAAAAACTATTTTTCTTACGGACAATGTGATGGATCAGACTGCAAAGTCCTTATCAAACTGGTATACATTGACAAACATCATGCTTGACCCCTCCACGCAAACCGAACCAGCAACAGATTTTGAGATGTAACTAACCGCTAGACCCTAGTAAATCGTCGGGTAAACATCGTACTTTCCTCCATTTAAACACTAGAATGTTTGCTATAACTAGGTTGTTTCGTTCGATAGCGCCGACGGATGTTATGGCCATACCCGGGCAGATAAGGCTCAATATACCACCATTTCTAAACGTAAATTTGCAATATTCTAATCTGACCGAAGCGAAGCTTGGCATTACGAATTCCACTACCAATTTTGTGAGCTCAACTCGATACCTTTCTAATGGCCAAAATAAATTTTAAGCCATTGCCTTGTGATGCTGGTTGAGAATGGCGTCACCCCACTTCTTTCCTGAGACTCGAGGGTTTCTTGTATAATATTACAGATAAACTGACGATCTATCAAATACAGTGACACACAATTACTGAAATGACCTTTAATATAATATCAGAAGTGGCAAAAAAAAGGCTAGGCATGAGAAAGACGAGATTTCATATTTGTAGGAAATCCGTAGCGGTTTGCTACGACGTTGCTACGCAGACCCATGACTCATGATTTTCAGCGTTTCAATGCAATTAAACTTGAAGTAAGATATCTCAAGCTCACAGCACAGTATAATTAATAGTACGAGCGTACTCACAGTATGAAACGTTGTTTATCTTGACGCGCTCTATTAATACTTAGATGCCTATGCAACATCAATATGCAATCATGTCTACATTGCGGCGTTTCACATAACAAAAGAGAGCGAAAGAGTGAGAGAGATTCAACCACAGAAATCTCATCAGCTGGCCTTGGGCGGCAAGACGGCTACATAACGATGGATTTAACAATTTACGAATATAATTAGTTACGAGCAGGTTTTGTATGTCACTGACTTTATCCATGCGAATTATAATCCGCAGTAGAGGACCGACGGAACAAATTTAAGGCGTGATACGGGCCGTGAAATATTATCGGCTGAGGTACGAACGTGCCTCGCTTCACTGGGCAGGTACCTTAAACTTGTGCAGTTTTATTTATAGCTGCAGGTTATCTTTTGTTAAAGTAAAAAGAATACTTACCGTAGGTATCAGGAATAAGGGATAATTTTGAAAGTCGATTTTATATTACCGTTACCAACTTTTAGTGAAAATTATAGAGAGTTTATCTGTAAATTGCCGTGTGATGCGGGCTTTGAATCGCATCACCCCACTTCTTTCCCTTGGGAGTATTAAAAAACGACTAAGGGATTCGAAGGTGTGTATTGCAATTTTAGGCGATGGACTGACAACCTGTCACTATGGCTATACACAATTTTCCGAGTGACCCTCAAATATTTGTCAGACGTAGCGTAAATGTAGTTTTTTGCGGCCGTTTGAGCTTTGCCTACCCCGCAAGGGATTATTGGCGTGCTTTGTGTGTGTGTGTGTGTTTTCTGTAAATATTGACATGAGTTCACGAGTCATTTACTTTACTTATTTTACGCTGTATGCGCGCGCTCGGCAACCGGTTTGTATAAAGCGCTCGTGGTTGTACTTGCGATCTCAACGCTGGTACAAACAACTCTGTATACATGTCATGTACTTTATAATTTGTATCGTGAAGCGCCACCGTAGTGGCGATATCAGACCGCACGGATAAACCTTGACAGGTTTTTGTTGCGTTCTCTTGTAATTGTTGTTTATCTTTTTTGTAAATGTTTTAATAAATCTATACATATAATAAAACAGAAACGAAACCAATTCTGTACATGAAATAGATTCAAAAAAGGGTTTTTGCTTCTAATTGTGTTCAAGATACAGACATCAAAACAGAAGTAAAATTGATTTTTGTCTGTTTGTCTGTTTGTCTGTTTGTCTGTCGGTATGTTTGTTATTCTTTCACGTAAAAACTACTGCACAGATTTCTACAAAATTTTATACTGTGGTAGCTTATTACCCGGGTCAACATCTAGGATACTTTTTACCTCGAAAAAATCTTTCATTCCCATGGTAAAACACAGTAACTGGTTCCGCAAAGCGAGTTCCGATTTTTTTTCCTAAAAAATAATATAGATGTCGCTGTTAGTTTTGTAAAACGCGGTATTGACCACGTATTGACTGACATACCCCGTGAAACGACCTAACCAAACAAAAAACAAACAATCACACATTTAATCCTTGCGGGGTAGGTTGAGCGTCAACGGCCGTAAGTATTTTATCGCTATCGCCACGTCTAACATATATGCGGGCCGTTCTAACTATTACAGAAATGTTTCGGACTTTTACTTTGACCTTTGGTCATGGTCAAGGTATGTGATGGAAGACAGATGAATTGTGATATTTTCTTGAGTTTGCACAACTATTACTCATCACAATAAAACAATTTTAAACGGATTTAAGTTGTGTTTATTGTGGAAACGTAGGAATTGTGAAATCCAAAATAAACACAACTTAAATCCGTTGAAAATTGTTTTATTGCGAAGACAAATTATGATTTGGGTAAAATTAGTTAATTTTTTTACCACTACAAGAGGCCGTTGGCCTGAGTTAAAGGTTATAATACTTTTAATTTTAACTCGACATCTCTACGTGTAACCGAGATAGTGAGTCTTGAAAGACAGACAAATGGACAACAAAGTGAGTGAACCTATAAGGGTTCCATATTGCAGCCTAAAACCTATTTACCAATATAGTTTTTATTTTAACTCGATATCTCTGCGCATTCCCGAAATAATGCGTCTTACGAGACGGATGGACGGACGGACGGACAACAAACTGATCGTATAAGGGTTCCGTTTTTTTGTACGTTTCTTTTTGATGTACGGAACCTAAAAAAATATAAATAACCTTCATTAGTTAGAATCAAAAATGTTAGAGTAAAATTTGTTTAAAATTACTTCATAGATGTCGCTGTTAGTTTTGTGAAACCCGCTAATGAAATGTTTTCTCCAAAATTATATAACAAAGCCACTGACAGACGGCAGGTTTTCTAAAAAAATAATAATATAGTATTGTAAACTATGCCGTGTGATGCCGGCTTGCAATAGCATCACCCCATTTCTTTTCCATGGGAGTCGTAAGTGGCGACTAAGGGACTTTCACATGGGCGATGGGCTGACAACCTGTCACCATGGCGATACACAATTTTCCGAATGACCATCAAATATATGTCAGACGGCCGAAAAAACGGACATTTACGCTCTGCCTACCCTGCAAGAGATAATAGGCGTGATATACGTATGTAAGTATAAATTTGGGCAACGGATATTCTGATAGATTGTTTCTTTAAAGATAAATCTTTTTTTGTGAAGTGGCGCCACTATCGAGGTCGTTCACGGTTACACTCGCCTTAAACATTTTTGCAGAGATCAGAAGGCAAGGAAGGATTGCACTTGCTGTAGTATCTTCAAGTATCGCTGCCACACTGCTTCCAGGAGAGAAAACGGCGCATACAACTTTCAAAATACCAATCGATTTGGAAACAAACGATACTCCAATATGTCCTGTATCACGTAATAGTTACAAGGCAAAGGTTTTCTGATATTGTTGTCTGGTAGTTATGTGACGAGTGTACGATGGCCAACAAAAAAACAGTAGAAGCTATGGATAGGACTTTGAAAGACATACGCAGAGATAATAGGGCCATGGGCCATATCACTGATCTTTTTTCCAGTGACTTTCGCCAAACACTTCCAGTTGTTACTCGAGGTACCAGGGCTGATGAGGTGAATGCATCACTAAAATCATCGGCTCTTTGGCCACAAATTCACAAGCTGACCATGACGGTGATCATGCGAACCCGTCTCGGAGGTAATCCACGGGCTGAAGAGTTTTCACAAGCTTTATTAAAACTCGGCAGAGGTACTTTACCAGAGGAGAACGGTCAAGTAAGTCTGCCTGAAACGCTTTGCCAAATAGTTTCTGGTCTAAAGAGAATCATTTCTTCTGTGTATGGCGAACCTTCCTTCCTTCAAAAAAAAGATTCGTAGCTACGTGAAAGAGCTATTTTTGCACCCAAAAATGATCAGACTGCTTCAATAAACCATACCATTATGTCACAAATCACTGGGGATATGGTGGTATACGCGTCAATTACCACTGTTATGAATCAAGACAAAGCCACTAACTACCTAATAGAATTCCTAAACTCCTTGAGTGCGAATGGTCTTTCTGCACACCAAATATTACTTAAACTTGGTGTTCCTATCATGCTTCTTTGCAATCTCACTCCGCCAAAGCTGTGCAATGGAACCAGACTGAAGATCTTAAGCTTAAAGATGAATTTATTCGAGGCGGATATTTTCACTGGTTGTGGCGCGTATACCACTCATTCCCAACAACTTTTTATTTTAATTTCAGGGCATTCAGTTTCCCGTCAGCGTTTTCTTTGCAATGACTGTAAACAAATCGCAAGGACAGACGCTGAAAGCCGCAGGCGTAGGTCTTACGATTCCCTGTTTATCACACGGGCAGCTATATTATGTCGCTTGCTCTCGAGTCAGTTCTTCTGAAAATTTGTACGTTTTAGCACCCGATGGTAAAACTACCAAAGTAGTTTATAATGATGTTTTGTAGCTGATGTCCATAGTATCAAAACCAAGTACCTAACCGAAAAACAAGTTAACCAGTACCTATTCATTGCACATCTTAAAGAGAAAAAACTTTATACAAACATGATATTAATATTAAACAACATGCATACATCAACTTCACTGACTCACAAGTCACTACACCATGCGTACGAAGTCGCGGGCAACAGCTAGTAAAAAATAAAAAATAAAATTTGAATTTAGTTTACCATAGGAATTGCGAGCCTTAGTTGCTTTTTTATATGATCGTGAAAACCAAATAAAAAATATAGTATGCACAGCAAGATCAATAATACTCTGCTTTCCTTTTTTACAAGAATTTTCTACAAACCACCAAAATATTTCCGCTATTATATTAGAAGCTTTTCCGCTTTAATATTCTTCTCAGAGACATTAAAGGCTCGCTACTACAAAGCCAACGGCTCTAAACCAAAAACAGAGACAATAACCCGCGAGCGTCCTATTGTGGCTCGAATCTTTGTCTCCTATCTCCAGTCCTATCGTACCCTTGTTATGCAATTATAACGTTACTGTTTACACCTTCGACTATACATTTGTATTCCAATAACGTTACTCAGGCGTAGAACAAAGACGTAGAAACGAAACGGCGCTTGTTTTGTGTACTGTACAGGATAAATAAATGCAGTATAACGAGTTACTCTGTACAAACTAAGGTCAATAATGAACAGGAGAAGAGACGGCGACAAATACATCTGACAACTATATTTTTCGGAACCCTAACAATACTAGTCGGATTCTAAAGACTTAGGTTCTCTTAGATGCCGTGAGAGGATTCTGGAACGAGTTTTATTTGACAGTATTTAGGTTTCGTGCAAGTAATCAAATAAAATCTTTCTTTTAATCAAATAACATGCCTACGCAGCAACCGCAGTCAGACAAAGTCATCAATGTCACGTTTACGCGTGAATAAACGATATTGCAATACATTTTAGTAAATTGTGGCTACAATTTGATGATAATTGCAAGAACACATTATATTTTTATGTAGCAAATTTAATTGAACAACAGCCTACAATGATTTATCTTGTAATAATTTGCCGAAAATAATCAAAACTGATAAAATATTAAGAACTAACATAAAAACTATATAGAGCTATCCAAATTTCTTGAAGTAAGTGAACAGCCGGCTTCTTTAATTTTTTATACTGTGATTTTGGGCTCACGCCAAAACTTGATAGCTTCTCAAAGTTAACGAGGTATTTCAGCTAGCAGCAAGATTTTTTACAATTGGAAAGGGAATATAAATCTGTTCCAAATGGTAGGATTATGAGAGTTTTACCGTGGGCGAATTGCTTTTGGTATCAGTTATGGTTGGAAGGTGAATATTGTAGATGTCTTGGGAGGGGTTAAGAAAATTATTTTATTTTCTTAAACTCTATCCTACTCGCTTTTTCTAACTCTTTAATGAAGAGATCGCTTTCAGCGATAGAGTTACCTTTGCACATTTTAGTTTAAGTTTTCTTGTTATGAGTTTTTGTATTCTATGTTTAGGTTTTCGTATTCTACTACAAAACTGCTTATCAATTCGTCAACTATGTCAGTCTTTCTGCAGAAATATGGCATTTACGTAAATTTCAACTCTTTATAACGGTATGAGAGATAGAGCCTGGTGACAGACGGACGGACGGATAGACAAACAACAGGCAGCGAAGACTTAGTAAATAAGGTCTTGTTAGGACCGATTGGTTACGAAACCCTATAAATATGGAATATATCTTTCTATTTGCAGTTACTAGAAAATCAAAAGGTAGCATCGCACATAGTAGCATTAATTGTATTGGGAATATTGTAAAGTAAGGTTTACAAAACTGTATCAAGCCTGTCAAGGTAAAAATTTATGATCTCTAAGACATTGAACATCAATTAATATTTATGACTACTTAACCATATATTTGGGCGTCCTACACGCTCTTGGCCGGTTTTACTTTAACTCTATCAACATAAAAAAATTGAATAAGTGAGACCATTCGAAAACGTCAAAACGTGTCAGAAAATAGACAGTCCATACGCGCGTCTAAACTTCTTTGTAATATAACAAAATAAACAAAGTAGGTATTCACCTTGAGAAATCTTAATCTGTACTATCAACAGCACATCAACATATTCCTTTAAGAGATCCACTAAAACGTTCCTTAAAGAGGTAGGTACATGTACTGTTCATTTGAGACTCAAGGTTATTCGTCAAAATATATTAGAGATGATTTGAGCGGTTTTTTATGAAACCTCACAAACTAAATTGTCATGTTGCTAGGGATTCGAAGGTCTACGAAACTATAATTAAATAAATAAATATCTTGGACAATTCACACAGCCAATCTAAGCGAAGTTAGTACTATGGAAACTAAACTTTTTTTGTAAATAAATAGAAACACCCAGACTCACCCAAACACAAATATCTGAAAATGACTTAACAAATATTTGTGTCTTATGGGTATCGAACCCACGATCCTCAGCGTAGCAGGCACTACCTGCAACGCTATCGAGCCAGTCTGTCAATCTCTAATATCCTGTTTTGGAAAATACATACATACACATACACATATCACGCCTATAATCCCTTGCGGGGTAGGCAGAGCGTAAACGGCCGCAAAAACGAACATTCACGCCACGTCCGACAATCATTTGAGGGTCATTCGGAAAATTGTGTATCGCCATAGTGACAGGTTGTCAGCCCATCGCCTAAAATTACGATACACACCCTCGAGTCCCTTAGTCGCCTCGTTTTGGAAAATAGCTCAACATAAAATAGTACCTACTGTTACCATCGAAGGAAGTGTTGAGCGATATAACCGGGGAGAAGGAAATGAAAGTCATATGTCCACCACACCGACAACAGTGTCCAGTTCAAATGGATGTACGTGTATATATACAGGGTGGAACAGTTCTACGACACTTTCAAAAGAGTACCAATGGGTGAGAAGCCACGGTCCCCAGCAGGACGTTGTCTGATATTTGTAGTTTTTCAGTAGAACAAAAAAATTACAGAAATTGTACTTAAATTGTACTACCTTGAAAAAAAATCTACCACTTTGGTTTACCGAGTACAAGAATAAAGTTTTTCATAACCCTAAGCCCGATGTTTAGTTTTGGTTGTTTTTTTTTGCTGTACAAATGAGAGGGCGAATGTTTTATGTTTATTTTACAAAGTGACTCGAGCTCGACCGCCTAACTAGACTCACGTGGCACAGAACAAGACCCGCGGAGAAAAATATTACAAAAAAATCATGTGGTTCAAGTGAAATCGAGAATTTTTAATAGTGTGATTGAAGTTCTCTTTGAATGACCGCGCTCCATCTGCGGAATGTTTTCCTTTTCGCGGACTCTAATTGTAGGGGATTTTTAGAAAACTTGCAATTTTTTCTATTGCGGGAAGATTTGAACCTGCGACTTCCTTTTTGAAAGTCTTACACTATGGGCAGATTGAGCCCTTGCAAGGACCGCAGTGTATTTCCAAGCACCCTGTATATGGTACGTCTACGGTAGTCCGTTACGACAACCCATCACGTACCCGCGTTACGAGAGATCGAATTTGCGTACAAATAAAACTGCCAGTTGACTTGTCCCGCAAGCGATTGACCAACCGACGCGACGTAAACGAGAGGGATGGATATAAAATGTATAGCCGCAGCGCTGGCAACGGGGAAAGTTTTATGTTTTGATGAGGGATGATGATGATGAGTAATTATATCCCAAGCAATTAAGTTCTATTTTTGAATACCGACCTTTAGCTTAGGATCGTCAGTTGGAATGATATTCCTACTAATTTAGCGTATTTTTCTTGTTTTAATACATATATAAATAATTGGACCAGATTAGATTTGATTGTTTTTTACTATTTATTTTCCTGTGCTCAATTAAGTCTACTTATAGCATAGTCAGGCCCCTGGATCTGTCAATGATGTTAAAACAATTTACTACCTACACGTTTCCTTCGCTTATCAAATCGTAGACACTTTTACGTGCCCAGCGCTCTGGTTATTAGTTCAACCCAACTCATCTCCTGCGGAAATTTTGTGTTCGCTCGTTTCGCTGGCGTGAATCCCAGATCAGTAAACAGATATCCTCCGCCTACAAGATATTTCACAAGAACTCTCAACGCTGAACTTTTAATGAATAAATCGGCCATTAAAGGCATCTGCGCGTCGTAACTGCGGGTATCTTCGAAAATATATATAAATATTCGAGAGCCAACAATATTGGTCGTTAAGCGCGAACAGACGATTGGAGCACTCGATATTAAAGCGATGAAATGCGATATTTTCGTTGCTTGAACAATATTACCATCCAATTGCGATAATATCTGCGGTGGTGGTAGTTTTTACCCGGGGAATGGTTCCGCGCGGCCGCAGCTTGAGGGTTTATAAGGCATAAACCCGAGATAGCGGCAGTAAAGTTGGAGCTGAGGCAATATGCCAGCTCCTATTGCGGCCCTGCTTAGTTTTAAACCGGCGGACGGGCTACAATGTCAGCGCTCGCCCGGGACGGCCGGCAGCACCAAGTACCCAACATGGAGCAAGGGAGTTTTTAGAGGAAACCCTTCGGACAACTGGTTGAAGTAATGAAAAAGTCGTCGCGGTCGCACTTGGCGCACGCTACACCCCAAATTACACTCTTTTAAAACTATACTTGACTGATGTTTTATGTTACGTTATGTGATCACTAGTTGTTTGTAGGGTTCTATTAAACTTTTTTTTGCTTAAAGATGCCTTGCTCAATCCAGCCCGTCTGCTTCTATATTTCCCCGTCAGAAACAACAAGGTTCGACACCTTTATTATGTCGCTGTTTTTTGAGTTGTTTTGCGGAACGATGTAAAAAGACTTTATGTAACTTGCATAAAACAAATTTTACTTATACAGATTTGACTTTGATTAAGTATTTCGTTACTTTTTCTAGGTAAACATTGTCATTAATCAACCCCGAAAAAAGTACGTATGATAAAACAGACAATTTGTTATACGTAATATTTTGCTACCGCAACGGTATGACTATAACTTTTTACGGGTAAGCCAAATAGTGTCATCAGTTTCCCGAATGGTCCTAAAGAAGTATCACTCTATTACAGCCGAATAGGGGCGCCCCTCTCAAATCCGTTTATCTATCTCTCAATCTCTCAAATAGTGGAGACGCTGGGCTGCTGTTTAGAATACATTGCACTGGATATACATATATATAGAGTCCGCGTTACGAAATACGACATACAACAGTTGACGATGCAGTACTGTAATTCAAAGAGTACTGAGCCTAAGCTAAGCCTATTGTGAATATCTGTCATCGCGCAAATCGATTTAAGACGTAGGTATCTATTTACATTTAGTGGCTGCAACTACTTACCTAGTGAAATTTACTTTATTCAATGTAGGATAGTATTATCACATAATAGTCAAACTAGATATTCAGTACCTAGACGTAGGACGTCTTAGTACGTAGCACGTCTTTTCTGTATATGTTTATTTTAAATGAAGATCCTAAACGTGGCATAAATGTCCGTTTTATGTGGCCATTTATGCTCTGCCTACCCCGCAAGGGATTATAGGCGTGATATGTGTGTGTGTAAGATCCTATAGGCTGAATTGTCAGGTACTTGTCAGCTCTACACCTTCATTAAGATCAATCTATACTGGGTTTTCGCAGACATTGTATTGTAAAACTACATACATACGTACATATATCACGCCTATATCCCTTGCGGGGCAGGCAGAGCATAAACGGCCGTTATTAACGAACATTTACACCACGTCTGACAAACATGTGAGGGTCATTCAGAAAATTGACTGTTGTCGCCTCTTACGACACCCACGGGAAAGAAATAGGGTGATGCTATTCTAAGCCGGCATCACACGACAATTGTATTGTAAACTAGTATAATTTAATCCCTTAGGTGAGTAACTCGAGGTGCTGCCGAAAGTACATTGCAGAATACGAACAGTGTTTGGCTGATCAAAGCAAATCTATTCATGAAACCGGAACCAAATGCATTTTACAAACGGCTGACAATGCAGAGTGCAGGTGTTTTATGAGTTCAATCTTACTTTACCACTCGTATTCTCTAGCGAGGCCGAATAAAAGATTTCCACACCTACCATACAGTAAAATATCCAACACGAAATCAAACTTCTTCTGATCCAAAAATAGATACTGCTGCAACGTGGCAGCAATCGACTATTTTGTATTTTTGACAAAAAGTGGTTTTTCTTAATGAAACAGAATGCATGTAAATAAAATATCCTTCTCAACTTTTTGATCGTTCATAAAATAATGGTTACGATTTTATAGAAACGACAATTTGTCCATTTTCATGAGTGAACTAGATAGGTAAGTATCTAAATCAGGAGGTGACCCACATAACAAAATGAAGATTCCGCCTTAAATACTATTACTCTCTAATAATATTCTCCAAATTTGGTTTGAATCGAAAGGAATTCAATACGATACGTCAACGTCTTATGCAATCTCAAGCACTTCCGACGGTATTCTAAGTAGATACAGAGAGCAGCCAATATTTTGTTGGTTTTGTCTAAGTCTTACGTTCACACTTAGCCTCTGAGGGCAGGGATATAGTAAGGGAATTGGTCAGCGCGAGCATGTTAACAGGTTACTCGCGCTGCTACTCGTCATGCCGATGCCCCTGCCGCTTATGTCGGCTTTTCATGCACGAGTCAAGAGCACGAGTGCAATGTATTGCTATCTCGCTCACTCGTATTGCTGCGAGAAGAGTATGACGGCAATGTGTGAATACTCACTCGCGTTGATTCTTCCGTTGAAGTATTTTGGAAAATATTCACAGCAGCGCGAGCGGCAGAACCAGTCATTAACGTAGACTTAAAAGTATAAATGACAATGGGGTTAACAAATTATGGAGAATTAAATTCAGGAATACACTGCTCAAACCGTAACACTCGTGTTCTTCAAAGTATGCGTTAAGATAGAAGAGTGGGGAGAGCGTTTTTGATATACTTAATAAACACGCTTCATGCATTTCGCTTCGTAGAAATATTTTAAAACATGACTTGCTGAGAATGACGCGGAAAGTATGAACATTTAAGGCTAGTTTTAACTAACTCTCAAACATTTTCTTTGATTTTTTTTCTACGTAAGACATAGTTCATTCGATTTACTTACCTATTATAATTCTGATCAAGATCTAAAAATATTCAGTAAGCCTTTTTTTCTCCCAAAAACTGAATAAATGCATATACGTGTGACATACAAATAATGCGGATTAACTTCATTCAAAGTTGTTCTATCTTAAATTCGCTTGGATTGCATTTTTGTTATTTATCAAAAAAAAGGTTCAATTATAGTTTTTGCAGTATTATTAAAATACAACATTGGTGTCAATTCGTTAATATAATCTTAGCTATCTTGAATATTGTAGTAAGTTGTACCCTTTTAGGACCAGGCCAGTGGCATTCACACTGCTTCCGATCCCAAGACAATATGTCGTAGGGCTGCTTAGTCACAACACTAATGTTTTTAAATTATTGCTCGGCTATTAAAATTGTGTTTAGTTACTCTAATGATAATCAAGGAGTTGCATAAGTAACATACCATGATGTTGTTTGTATACATAAAATAGTCCTAAACTTTGGTTGTACACTTATTACTGCTCTAGCAAAATACACACAACACACTTGAATGTTCGCGAACACAGATACAACTACAAACACAAATACACGGCAACACACCTGCATGTTTAACGAGTTTGTTTACCATTCACTAGATTTTAATCTTATTCTTTAAGTTTTTCTATTTTTTTATTATTTTATTTTTTGTAATACCCACCTTAGTTTAATGGTTCTATTAAGCCTATCTGTTATTGTTATTAGAAGAGCGGAGATTCCTAACACATGCAAATATTTCGCTTAATAGGAAACTTCAACCTCAGATTATGTTGACTAGGATTAAGTTACCGAAATAAATAATTTTGAATTTTGATATTTTTTTTAATATCGCTGTCGCTTTACGTCAAGTAGTTAAACAAGAATAGGAGATGATCGCGAATAAAATTGACTGTATTTTTCCGTATTTTACGCGTTATCTGTAGAAGGAAGGCGACGATTAAAATGATGGCGACTTAATGACTAGACATGCCAAAGGCATAGAAATTATATACATGAAATGACTCAGATATCCGCTATCCTTTTTTAAACCTATTTGACGGAAAGTGACAGCGCTATTTTCAGTAGAGACACTATCGAATTGACAACCTTATTACATGTTTACTTTTGAAATTTTAATATATTGCTTATAATATCAATGTTTGAGGCACTGACAGCACTCTCAATATCTCAGCTATTCTTTTTATTTAATTCCGCCCGATCCGTTGTATGATCGACGCAAACACGAAAGTATTATTTGGTGAATACTTAAAGGTATATCGTGTTAGGCGGTTTTCACACGAACCGCATCATGTTCCCGTTTTTTGTCGGGTCCGGTTTTTTGACCTAAGGAATTTACGAAATTCCATACAGAAACCGGATAGCATAACAGTACATAAATCACTGCATCAAGTTGCGGCAATCACATGATAAACGCTATAATAGTACCCGGAGGGTTTAGAATGATTCACAGGGATCTCAATAAAATTATATTAAACTGTGAAAAACACTCTTATCTCTTTATGTGATGAAGAAGACATTTTAGCGCTTTTAAACTCAACCATGTCACACATGCATGACTAATGCTTTACATTGACAATGAACATAGTTATTTTCTTTAAAACCAACGAAATCTTGTTTGGCTTCACGACAGGTACAAATTGTAAATAAATGCGTAACCGCTGTAACGATCCCCTCGAAGCTGAATCCATGGGGGATACAAATTGTTCGCGGTAACTAAAACGGGAATAAAATGGGAATAAAAGGATTTCCCGAGCCTTCCCGAGCCGCCCCCGGGATTTCCGGATGCACTGCCCACTCAGTGTTTTGTTTCCCTCTATAGATTTACGACGTAATGGACATCAAGCGATTCCGTATTTCCTGTAAAACAAAATATATTATATATATATAATTATATATATATATGTATAGCATAGCGGAATATTATTATGTTTTCAATACAATGAACATATATTGTTGGGAAATTAATAAACTTGATACTTGTTACTACAACTATCACTATAATTGTGTTAATAATCAAATAAATAAAGAAAAACAATACATTAATTTCAGTCGTGAAAGTAAAAAAAAGCCTGTGTGTGCTTGAGCTTTGATTAGCTGATTGATAAACCTATTATCGATACCATTATTATTTTTATACTTACATATTTTGCTCGATAATTTATGATTACTAGCCGCCTGCCCATCGGTTTCACCAGCTGCTTATCGTTTTCCCGAGGGGATAAGACATTTAGATTTTGCCTATGTTCACCAGGGATAATGTAGGATTCTAATGGACAAAGGTTTTTTAATCAGTCCCATAGTTTCGGAGCCTATTCAATTCAAAGTAACAATTAAACCTTTCCACTTTATGACATTAGTGTAGATTATAGGTACGGCAGTCCAAAGCATTGACACTACGACGACTTGACCAAAACCTCCTCAGCGTACAAAAAACAAGGGGTCCTGCTAATAGAGACTCCTGCTAATAACAGTAAAAGGGCTCGTATCTTATCTAGATGGCGTATTTGGATAATATCCGTACCATTTGCTACCACGCAACGCGGCAAGCGGCTATTTAGACCCCGCGGCAAACGCCTCTTTAGACCCCAAAGCAAATGATGTGAAAACATATTTATGACTGCCCTTAAAGAAGATGACAGGACCCGAAGAATTGGGTTAAAGTGTTAAAGACGCAGCAGTTAGATTCAAATCATGTCGGTCGAAGGCCCCCTTAGAACCAATATCTTTCCACGAGGAGAGTGATTACGAGGATTGTGTATTTTTTTTGTTTTAACCTCAAATTAATATAGAAAAGGCGAAAATATTCATTAAATGATATAGTAAATACTAGAGTAGAATCAGTTGCGGTTTCCCGAGTGCTAAAATATGACATCAAACATTTCCACGCAAGTAGTCCTTTATTCCTTATAGAATCTGAAATTCCGCTACTATTCTTTACGGAGGTGACAGATGCCAGCAGTGGACTGCAAAATGCTGATGTATGCTATACGGAGGCGTTTCAATGTTTGAAATAAAATAAATTTATGCAAACAAGTTAATACAATTATCCTAAAGAATTTAGACGTTTGCTAAAACATGTTAGTACCTACCAATAAATACATCAAAAAAACACAACGCTAGGCTTAAGCTTTAATAATAATATATGTGGTTCCTACAAAGCCTGCAAAATCTCTGAATACCGCAACAAAGTAAATACAAAGAAAAGGTTTAAAATTATGAAATTTACCGCTGTGGATAGCTATACTTACTATTCTTTGCCGCTGGGCATGTCGCTAGTTTTGATTTAATAAGTAATAAAATAACAGAGTCAGTGCTTGTACAAAGCATGCAAAAGCTTTGACGGAACCCTGAATTCTGCAACAAAGTACAAAGAGAAAGGTTTTAATTTCGCGACGCCGGACAGGGTGGCTCCCAGGAGGGTTATAAAACTTATCGGTAGACATTAGCATATTAAAATTGCTTCTAGCAAAAGGTATCCGAGTATTATAAAGGTGATCCCATAATGCATGTCGACAGCAACTGTCCACTGTAGCCAGCACGCGATGACGCGATTTGCCGGGTTTTATCCCAAGCCGTTTTGTTTGCGAAAATCTGTGACTGTTGGTTGCAAGTGTTGTCAACACACTATGTAGGAGCACCTTTATAATATCATATCCCTACAAAGTTTCGTGGAACTGAGGAAAATATTCATTTTGTCGTAAGGAAAATTTACGTTTTATTAAATACATTTTTATGAGATAATAATGAATATTGTAAATGAGTTACATACCTGCGTAAAATACAAACAAACATGCCTTGATTAACATATACAAAAATGTTTGATATTCATTTATACGATATGGATAATTCAATTGGTCGGTATCTAATTGATATTTAAGTAGAATTATATTTTCCTGAAGCAATAAACACCATTTCACAATTCGTATTTATTTGAAAACTCAAAATTGAATCCTCAATTCGCATGACAAAGCGTCGCTGATAAAAGTTACACAAGTAAACAAGTAATTCTCGGAAATCAATTTGAAAAAAATATATTTCTAATGTTGACAATGAATGAATATTGAGATTTCTATGGAAACGCAGCGGACTAATGAACAAGTATAAAGGAAACATTTAACTTGATTAGACAATCAAGAAATTTATTAAAATTAATATTACAGAAGAAGTCTTTTGTGATCAATCAACAAAGTATTTACCTACCTAATAGGTACGTATACTTTATCCAAGTAGGTATTTAAAGAATGTAAACAGCTATAATATTCTGTACTTTTCTGGCGCAGGGCATAATGAAGTCTCTGTTTTTAACATTGTTTTTGACGGCCAATGTGGCGCAGTGGTAGTGCGACTGCCTGCGACGCAAAAGTTCCGGGTTCGATTCTCGGTGGGACACTCACAAAGTTGATATTTATCTCTTTGTGAATTTGTTCCCGGTCTGGTTAGGACATTGCAAGGTGAACCAACTGATTGTCCGAAAAGAAATGGTTCCGTGCTTCGGAGGGCACGTTAAGCCGTCGGTCCCGGTTGCTGTCTATGATTACTTAGACGGCGGTCGTTACACAACCATGTCAGAGGCCTACTAGTGGTAGAAAGTGGTTGAAAAACTCCGACACCAGGGTTCATCGGATCGTTGGACGACTCGGTGACCTACACGAAAAGAGAAGAGAAGAGGTTGTTTTAAATACCTGCTTAGTCAGAGTATGATTTCGTTCCGCCACTTGAGCCAACGACAAATAGGTATTGGCTTCTAAACCTGTGTATATTTTACCTATAGCCTGGATTTGCGTTAAAAATAGTGCATTTTTTTTAAACTACTGGTTTGTTTTTTAAATTTGACTTAATTATCTGCCAGTACTTATGTAGGTGCTTACATAGATTATTAACATTTTACTTTTAGCTTGTAAGTCCGAGATGACAAAAATGCCTGACTGTGGACCTTTACAATAGGGTGATGTTGTTCTCTCAGTATAATGAAGTCAGTTTATTTCATTGTTATAGCTTTATTTAGGTCCAATGCTGTACAATAAAATTAATAAAATTTTAAATATAAATCCCTTAAACATGGCAAAATGTAAGGTGAAGATAACACATTGGCTTAAAACCTTAAATTATAATGACACAGAAGGAAGGGAATTTATGATTTCAAGGTAGCCGAGACCTAAGTAACTTTAAATTATTATCCTTTTTATTTTAATTTTTAATATGCCAAACATTATAAAAAGAAAAAAATTAACGAAACTGAATACAGCAAATATTGAGTTCACTAAATTAAACATTGGAGGACACCTAGTATCTAAGATACAGGCAAGGCCTAGTTTGTTTTAAATACCTGCTTAGTCAGAGTATGATTTCGTTCCGCCACTTGAGCCAACGACAAATAGGTATTGGCTTCTAAACCTGTGTATATTTTACCTATAGCCTGGATTTGCGTTAAAAATAGTGCATTTTTTTTAAACTACTGGTTTGTTTTTTAAATTTGACTTAATTATCTGCCAGTACTTATGTAGGTGCTTACATAGATTATTAACATTTTACTTTTAGCTTGTAAGTCCGAGATGACAAAAATGCCTGACTGTGGACCTTTACAATAGGGTGATGTTGTTCTCTCAGTATAATGAAGTCAGTTTATTTCATTGTTATAGCTTTATTTAGGTCCAATGCTGTACAATAAAATTAATAAAATTTTAAATATAAATCCCTTAAACATGGCAAAATGTAAGGTGAAGATAACACATTGGCTTAAAACCTTAAATTATAATGACACAGAAGGAAGGGAATTTATGATTTCAAGGTAGCCGAGACCTAAGTAACTTTAAATTATTATCCTTTTTATTTTAATTTTTAATATGCCAAACATTATAAAAAGAAAAAAATTAACGAAACTGAATACAGCAAATATTGAGTTCACTAAATTAAACATTGGAGGACACCTAGTATCTAAGATACAGGCAAGGCCTAGTTTAGATACCAGCAAAATTGTACTAGATTATAAATTATACCTAGCTTTAAGTTTTGTTCTACAAAATTAGTTCAGGTATCTAGTGTATAAGTCATTGTTATTTTGCAATGAAATCATTTATTATTATTATTTTTATATCCTTGTAAAATCCCGTAAGGTTTTCGTTTTTCAGTGGACACGCGTTTTACGCGGCACTTCAATGGACATCCATGCTAACGCGGTTCTCACGGACATCGAATGTTTTTGCGGTGTTTTGCCGGATACAGTTTAATTAATTCCATACAAAAATCGTATTTCATGGCACACGACACCGCATCAAATTGCGGCTGTCACAATTTGTTATTTGCAAATGTCACAAGCTGTCCCTGTCACGAACCGCAGTATCGATCGGTACGTGTGCGATTTACCTTAGAGGGGATTCAGACGTATACACGCGCTGTTCGCGTGTTGCTAAGCTCGTGTTAGTACTGAAGTCATACGGGGGCGGCGCATACGGTAGGCAGGTAGACTTTGTGCTAATAAGTGCGCGCTCAACACGCGCAGCCGACGCGTTTGAATCGTCGTACGTCTGAATCCGCCCTTAGTCGGAATGTAAAGCCGGAGATGCCAAACGAACTAAAAAAAGGATTATATTTCGACCCGTATGTTCCTATAAATTAAGATTTTTTATTTTAAGTGATATACCTAGAGTGTTGAAAAATGAGATAATTAAGGCGGTGCTCATCTTGTACTAAAGCGTTCATACTCTGCGTTTAAACGCGCCTAGAGGTATAACCTCAATCACCCCAAAAGTAGGTAGTACACTGTAGTACCTGCTTACCTTCGTTACCTAAGTAAATATGTGCATGTTTTAGTTCAAGATATTTTACTACACGACGCCTGAGGAACTCAAAACTTTGTACCAAGTGGCAAACTATGGTAGCCTGATGAAACTCTCTTTGCAGTTTAATAACCTGCTTTCAGAAAGAACTATTTAATAGCAAGATCAAGTTCTAACTAAAGTACAGTAACTAGTTATAGTTACAAACTTCCGTCATAAAATATGAAGTGCCTTAATTATTCAACGTCTTTTGTCAAGTACCAAAGTTGCAATGAACAATGAAAAACTGATAAGGAACTGCGAAGGTAGGTACAGACACACGAATACTTTTTTATGTAGGTAGCTAAGTAGGTTCTTGGTGGGTTTAATTATATATGGCGGAAAAGGTGAACAAAAACAGAAGAGAAGAAGAGAGAAACGCGCACACCGCTGAGGGTACAGACAGGGGGACCCGACCCGACATCAGAATCAAGAAGCTTGTCATCATTGGCCGACTATCAATCATAACCTGCTTTCAGAAAGAACTATTTAATAGCAAGATCAAGTTCTAACTAAAGTACAGTAACTAGTTATAGTTACAAACTTCCGTCATAAAATATGAAGTGCCTTAATTATTCAACGTCTTTTGTCAAGTACCAAAGTTGCAATGAACAATGAAAAACTGATAAGGAACTGCGAAGGTAGGTACAGACACACGAATACTTTTTTATGTAGGTAGCTAAGTAGGTTCTTGGTGGGTTTAATTATATATGGCGGAAAAGGTGAACAAAAACAGAAGAGAAGAAGAGAGAAACGCGCACACCGCTGAGGGTACAGACAGGGGGACCCGACCCGACATCAGAATCAAGAAGCTTGTCATCATTGGCCGACTATCAATCATAACATAAACTTACTTTAGGATTACAACACTATGTGCTACTTGGGCATGAAACACCTTACGTCTAGTCAGGATTACAACTCTACGCGCATCGTGGGCGTATTTCTTCATGATCACCAATCGGTATTTCCAACTGCATGGAAATTGAAATTCTTTATTCAATGTAGGATAGTATTATCACTTATTGACTTCATGATACGTCATTGTAAAAAAAAGGAAATTTGTAAATAACACAATTTTCTTTTTTTATAACTATTTGTAATGTCCTAATAGAATACCGGCTCGGGCGAGATAAAAAAATTAAACTAAAGGCACTGCCTCGGGGCTAGAAAGGTTAATCACACGACATGTAACTTTACGCCACCACCATCTGAAAACGTCAGTCAAGATTTTCAAAGCGTGTTATTTACATGCGTATAATTAACCGGACTCTCTGAACAGGAAATACCCCCTAAAAACCTTCCCAGAAGTGCTCCTAGTTTAATGGTTTACCATATCCATACACTGAATGTTTCGTCATGGCAGGACTCATCAAGCGCGGTGAAACCGTACGCTACACTTCATCAGTAAAATAAATGGCGTTTCATGAATTATTTTTTCATAGGAAGTGGTTAAGTTTCATGGTCTGGATGCACCCTATAGGTATAAGTATTCGGAGGGCTGTCCCTTACACGTTTATACCCTGTACAATGACCGTGAAAGAAAGGACGTTACACAGCGGTTGTTGAGTATTTAATAGGCATTAAAACCTATAACGACTAAAACTTCGTGAGACGCCCTCTAGTGGCAAAAGAAGTATAAACGTCAGTCTCGCCTCTAAGCCCATCAAACTGAAGTGTGAACATTGTGAATAATTCGTGTGCTATTTATTACTGGAGTTATCATTGTGAGTACTTTGAACCAGCCTAAACGAAACATTTGGTCATTCGAGCCTTGGACAGCAAAACAGGTCTTACATACTCACATTTATTCATCATACATATAAATAAAATACACAAGCTTTATTTCGATTCTAAAGAAATTGTGTAATTTTTTTTAAAAATACATAAAATAGCGTGTTTTGTTTGTAGTTTGACATCTTTGCGAATTATTTTGAAATTATTTCGAGTTTCAATTTTTTATTGCGCGAGCCATCAAAATTTCAAAATGACGGAATCCGTCAAGTCGGGTGACGTATCGTCGGCTACTATTCGAAGTGCCGTCGATCTAGAAGAGTTGCTGAGACCACTTCAGGCCCAGAAAGAAATAGATTTTGTTCGAGTTCAATCTTTGTTCCTGTGGGGGGGATCCTGCTGCAGGAAGTGCTGAGTTCACGTACCGCCTTCGCGAAATTCATGATTGTCGCAACAGTTTTCAGAAGGCTGTCACCGAAATAAACATTCTCAATATGCGGTACAAGCCTGAATATCGAGCGAACTATAAAGAAATTAAGAGTTTCGACGACTTATATTTTTATGTGTTGTCTGTTGCGAGCGAAGTATGCACGGAAGTAGTAGGAGTTCCTAAAATCGAGCCTCCTGGGTCTTCTAAACCAAACAATTCACGATGCGTTAGGGCGCGGTTGCCAAAGCTTGATATCTTTCATTTTGATAGCAAACTGGAAAACTGGCAAACGTTTTATGATACATTTTCCAGTCTTATCCATAATAATGAGGAGATAAGCGACATCGAGAAGTATTATATCTTCTTTCTGCTGTAAGCGGTCCAGCATTAACTTTAGTCAAGAGCATGCCTATAACGGCTGTTAACTACGGAATTGTATGGAACTTGTTAGTTAGAAAATACGAAAACAAGCGCGTTCTGGCTACGAGTTACTTGGACAAGATGTTTCAGTTTAAACCGCTGCAAAGTGAATCTGTTGCGGGTCTTAACTCATTCTTTCAGACATTTCAAGAGTGTGTGAAAGCCCTTAAGATGCTTAAGATTCCCGACTTATCAAGCTTTCTCCTGTTTTACGTCTCTATGCGTAACCTTGACAGTGGTAAGTGTCAAAGTTGGCAAACTTTTCAAAAGCGACTGGTCAATTTAGCACCGCAACTGGTCATATTAGCACCGCAAACAGAGTCGTTTTCAAATCTGGTGGTGGTTCTTTTTCAAATTCGAACAAGCCGCAGTATGTACAGAAGTCAGCTTTATCGGCATGTGCTGTCGATAAGACAAACGATACAAAGATAAATAATCAACAAAAGAAGCCTAAATCGACATGCGCTTTCTGCGGGAAACTTCATTCAATTTACAGGTGTTTCCAGTATGCTGATTTATCACCGCCGCAGCGAGTCGCCAAGGTCAATGAGCTTCGCCTATGTCACAATTGTTTACGTGATTCTCACACTACGGAGTCCTGTGATAGTAAGGGTCGCTGTGTGGTCTGTAAAGCCTTGCATCACCACACTCTGCACGTAGATGGCGCTGTATCTCAGGAGCAAGATGAGACGGCGAGTCAAAATGAGAAGATGGTTGCTCTCGCATGTGCGTCAAATACGACTGTTATGTTGGGAACTGCTGTAGTAGAAGTCGCGGATGCTTACGGACAATTTCACCAGGTAAGAGCCGCCATAGACTCGGGAGCTATGTCTGGCTATATTACGGCTGACTGTGCGCAACGTTTAGGGCTGTCACGCCGCAAATGTGAGTTTGAATCTGTTGGTCTAGGAGGGCAATCGGTCAAGAACTACGGTGAGGTTTCTTCAACAATTAAACCTCGCAATTCGTCGGGGCCCGTTCTGAAAGCAGACGTGGTGGTTGTTTCCCAAATTACTGTCGATTTACCTACTATGGCTATTTCCCCTAAGGTTGTGAGCGAGTTCAAGGATTTAGAGTTAGCCGATCCCAAGTACTTCGTTGCAGCTCCGGTGGAATTACTACTGGCAGGTGACTTGTTTCCGTATATCTATGATGGAATTAAAATTTTCCCTAAGGATCCCGATCTACCGATCGCTATGAGCTCTATTTTCGGCTCCGTGATTGGCGGGAGGACTGCAGTCGATGACAAGCATATTTCCCAGCCGACGCCTCCGATTTCATGCGGTCTCTTGGCAATTACAGGTGGTAGTAGGATAGAAAGTATTATGAGTTCTTTTTGGGAGACAGAGAACGTCACGCATGAAAAACCTCGCAATCCTGAAGATGTTTACGCTGAGCAGCTTTTTCAGAAGGATCATTTTCGCGATGAGACAGGGCGTTACGTTGTCAAATACCCATTTAAGCCCGAGTTTGAGCTTGGTGACTCCAAGGCGCAAGCTGTACGACGCTTGATTAATTTAGAGTCCAAATTAGAGCGTCAACAGGACGTGAAAAAGGAATATCACGCGTTTCTGTCCGAATACGAGAGTATGGGTCACATGACTTGTCTAGGCAATCTGGGTGAGGTCGAATCGAAGTATATTGTGCCGCATTTTTGCGTGTTAAGACCATCGAGTACTAGTACGAAGCTACGCGTTGTATTTGATGCTGCAAGCCGCACCTCTAACGGGAACTCGCTAAATTCTGTTGTATTAGCGGGACCGAAGCTTCAGGTGGATATTAATGAAATTCTGATCAATTTCAGAGTTCACAAAATTTGTCTATCTAGCGATATTCGTAAAATGTTTCGAATGATCATGATCGACGAGTCTCAACGCAAGTTTCAACATATACTTTGGCGGGGTTCTCAAGATCAACCTATCAAGGTATATGAACTTAATACAGTGACTTACGGCGTGGCTAGTAGTCCGTATCTATCAATCCGTGTTCTGCACCAGCTGGCCGACGACGAAGCAGACAAGTATCCAATGGGCTCCAAAGTTCTAAAGAAGGCGTTCTTTGTTGATGATTTACTTTGTTCTGTAGCAACTCTAGATGAGGCCACGCAGTTGCAAGATGAACTACTAGCATTACTGAAAGCGGGAGGTTTCGATCTCCGCAAATGGTCAAGCAACTGTCCAGAACTACTTGCTCGTGTTCCTGCTGACTATCGTGAGACACCTCTTGAGTTTCAGGATGATAAGGATTTCTCTGTTAAGGTCCTCGGGTTGCAGTGGATGCCTGCTGAGGACGTGTTTTCATTTAAAACCACCCCTCCTAGTGACAAAATCACTAAGCGCACGGTTTTGTCTCAGATAGGCCGTCAGTTTGATCCCTTGGGTTTCGTAGCTCCTTGTGTTTTCTACGCCAAGTGTTTCATGCAAAAGCTCTGGATTCAAAAGCTCGACTGGGACGACAGACTTCCCCCTGAGCTGGAAAAGGAGTGGGCAACTTACGCATCTGAGTTGCCTTTAATGTCAAACTTTAGACTGGAACGGCAAGCCACGATATCGCGACACTCCTATCACCAAATTCTAGGTTTCAGCGATGCTTCGATTCTTGGGATGGCAGCAGTGGTTTATTTGCGCTCTTTCAACCCAGAAGGCGATGTTAAGGTTAGTCTTGTGATAGCCAAGTCTAAAGTTGCACCGTTGCGTACGAAATCCATCCCTCGCTTGGAGTTACAGGGAGCGCTTCTTCTGGCTCAGTTAGTTGAGTACACAAAATCGATATTGTCCGAACAAATCGTTATTCACGATACCTTTTACTTCACAGATTCAGCAATCGTTTTAGCGTGGCTGAATACTCCCACATATAAGTTACAAACGTATGTAGCAACTCGAGTAGCGAAAGTCCTAGATTTGGTTTCTGGTGAGAATTGGTTTCATGTAGAAGGAGCTTGCAACCCCGCTGACGTTTGTTCCCGTGGCGCGCTCCCTTCGGCTCTTCTCGATATGCCGGAGTGGCTGAGTGGCCCGCAGTGGCTTTATACACCAGAGGCGGACTGGCCGATTAAATCTATCGATCATTTTAGAGGCACCTCCGATTTACCTGAACTAAAGAACGTAGTTCTGCTAGGAGCAACGCATACTGACGAAAATGCGAAGGAAAATGTGGTATTCGATTTGACTGAAAGGTATTCGAATTTTGCTAAGCTTCAACGAGTAGTTGCACGCTGTTTTCAATTTATCAATAATTGTCGAGCTGAAAGGAAAAAACGTAATTTCAGTTCACCTACTTTATCAGATTTAAATAAGGCTCACGATGCTATTATCAAGAGCGTACACACAAGAGCATCATTTTTCATGCGACATTAACTCGCTTTCAAAAGGGACAAAGTGCTCACTACACTTGCGAAAACTCAACGCGTTTCTTGGCTCCCACGGTTTTCTCAGGGCCGGGGGGAGACTGACACAGTCGAGATTTCCTTATCATAAGAAGCATCCATTGGTACTCCCGAAAAAAGGGAATTTCACAAAAATGTTGATAGGTCACTATCACGTGATTTGGTTGCATGTGGGACCAAGATCTCTGCAGGCGATGTTATGCCAGAAATACTGGATAATTTCAGCACGTAGTGCCATTCGGTCAGTCACTACTAAATGTGTCGCTTGTTTTAGAGTGAGACCTTCTACTTTACAGCCTTCAATGGGTAGCTTACCGAAGTACAGAAGCGAGGACATACATGTGTTCCATACCATCGGGGTAGATATTGGAGGCCCCTACTTTACGAAGGAGACCAACCGGCGTAATGCACGTATTTCAAAGGCATATTTATGCGTGTTCGTTTGCTTCGCAACACGTGCAGTGCACCTGGAGGTGCTGTCGTCACTCTCAGCTGAGTGTTTTCTAGCGGCCTTTGATCGATTCTCTTACAGACGGGGACTTTGCCATTCGGTCGTGTCAGACAATGGCACTAACTTTATTGCAGCTGGTAGGCAGCTTAGTGAGGTAGTCCAATTCTTTGTGCAGAATAACGATCAGCTTGCTAGTGAGTTTGCTAACTGAAGTGTGAATTGGCGGTACAACCCGCCGACTGGGTCACATTTTGGTGGAATGTATGAGGGCGCTATCAAGTCCGCTAAGCTACTTTTGAAGCGTGTGATAAAAGATAAAGCGTTGTCATTCGAGGAGTTAAGCACGCTCTTCATAAGAGCCGAAGCCGTGCTCAATTCCAGACCTCTGTGCAGCCTTTCTAGTGATCCTAGCGAGTTCTCAGCGCTGACGCCCGGTCATTTCTTAATAGGTCGTGAGCTACTTTCCGTACCTGAGTATGAGTTGTCGGATAGACCCGCACACGCACTCACGCGATGGCAGTTTGTTCAGCAGGCTTCTCAGCAATTTTGGAAATTGTGGCGAACAGAGTATATGCACACCTTACAGCAGCGGTCTAAGTGGCTCAGCAGTTCCCGAAATCTTCAAATTGGCGAACTTGTTTTGATTCACTCCGATGCACCGCCCTTGCAATGGCGCCTAGGACGTGTGTCACAAGTACACCCAGGGCCCGATGGAGTTGTCAGGGTTGTCACGGTGCGAACGCGCAATGGGGAATTAACTCGCCCTGTTGTTAAGCTCAGTCCGCTTTCTATTAGCGCGGACGAGGATGTTTGTTAGAAATAATTTTTGTTTCTTTTATTTAACTTTATTTAATTTGTTAGGCATATTGTTCTTTGAAGTTAATTTTGTTTTAGTATCGAAATATGCTTAACACATGCATCTTACATTTATACTATACAGTCCACTGCTATATTAACACAAACATACCTGTTATTAACTTGAGAATCTTCTCGATTCACGGCGGGGGTGAATGTTGAGTATTTAATAGGCATTAAAACCTATAACGACTAAAACTTCGTGAGACGCCCTCTAGTGGCAAAAGAAGTATAAACGTCAGTCTCGCCTCTAAGCCCATGCATGGCGCATCGCGCATTAAAATATTAAAATATATAATAAATCTATCGTCGCGTGTGCAAACAAACTGAAGTGTGAACATTGTGAATAATTCGTGTGCTATTTATTACTGGAGTTATCATTGTGAGTACTTTTGAACCAGCCTAAACGGAACAGCGGTACTACATAATAGTACGTAATTATTCTGAAAGTTGTGTTTAACATAAACGTAGTAGACAGATTCCAATTAAAACTGACTCCGTGGTTCATCTGGTGCCTTACCACAAAAAAGTCACACGCACGCTAAACTAGTGTTAAGAAGCGTTTTTTTGCATAGAGATATTTTTTTTAAATATGCTTCTAACATTTAAATGGCAATATATACTCATTTATAATAAAATTCTAAATTATAATCAAACCCAAGAATAACAAATTACCTAGTAACGAAAACGAATTAAAAATACTTATTAAATAAATATTATAATAATGATATGATAAGACAAAAGAGTAAATTACATTGTGTTATTTTAAGTTTGAATATGAATACAATATATTGAGTGTAATACATATTATAATAATTTTATCAAAAGTGAAGCATTTTATTACCTATTATGACTGTTGCGACCAGAATAATTTGCGGTCCCTCTACGACGTGTTATATGCTGGACTTGTATTATAATTATAGGTCTATGTAATCCAGTCATCATTTATAATGCGCACTGCTAAAGAGTGGAACTCACTACCTGCGTCTGTGTTTCCAAACGCATACAACCCTAATCTCTTCAAAGTAAGAGTGAACAGGCTTCTTCTGGGTGAGCTCGCTCCATCTTAGACTCTGTCTCTGTCCTATGACCTAGACTACAGTCAAGAGCAAACCGATCAATAATAAAAAAAAATTAACCATAATTATAATATGTATATTGTATAAATTTAAAAAAAGTTAAGCTTAATATTAAATACGTATTCGACCTTATCTCTTTAAGTGATCTCTCCCACTAACCTATAACCTAATGGGGGTGGAAGAAGAGATAACCATGTTGTTATAATAATATAATAATAATTTTATTTATTTATTTCAGACATGGTGCACCCGTAATGCAAATAAAAACCTTGTAACTTGAAACTTTTTTGTACAAACACTGAATGTGTTTAGAAAACAGCTTTCCGTCGATAGATCAGTTATATCCGACAGTAATCCTCAGCCGGTGAGTTAGCCAAGTTTATACTTGGCCAAATGTTGGACTAAGGATAGTCCCCAGGCGTGCTGCAGAATTTACAACTAGCTGCTAAGTTTTTAGCCATTGTACTACGTATGTATAATACTTCGTCATCGTGTGCATAAAAATGTACTTATATTGGTAATGATTGAGTGTCGAACATGATTTTATAAGGTGAAATTTTACTAGTGACCGAAAGCGATAATTCAAGATGGGCTAGTTATAAGGACCAACTTTCCCCAGGGAACAAAGGTGAAAATACAAAAAATAATTCTGGACCTTCGTGCAAAATTTTGATCGGCTGATTTAAGTTACTATAGAAACTTAACACTTTGCCAGCCGAAGCTATAATCTAATGCAACACCGCGACAGCGGATCACGAGCTCCAATCGTGCATCGTCATCATCGTCACGCTACCCACCCCCGATCACGTACACAAATGAATTATATGTGTGCGTGTAGCTAAATCATTACTCTATCTATACGTTGCTATCAAGCGGATCACGAATTGTGTTCGGTATTGTAATACAAACAGTATGAAATCTGAACACGAGTACTACTCGTCATCCGCGACTCTGAGAAAAAAAGTGTGACGAGTGGTACTCGTGATCGGCGATATACGCGTGCCAGTTATTTAAATGGCCGGCGAAATGGCGGCAAAATTGCAAACCGAGTGGTCCTCGTGATCCGCGTGCAAAGTGTAATATTTTTGTCATATTTAGACATAAGTTCCTTATCACCTACCCATTTTGAGTTTTCGCTATCAATATCGGCCTCTAGAA
This sequence comes from Tuta absoluta, assembly GCA_027580185.1. NCBI lineage: Eukaryota > Metazoa > Arthropoda > Insecta > Lepidoptera > Gelechiidae > Tuta > Tuta absoluta. Next base: position 8,818,998 of record JAQAHW010000004.1, read on the forward strand.
AATTTCACCCGAATTGATTGATTCTTATTGCTATAACTATGCCATCAACATTAAACAAAGTCTCAGTATGTCCCGGTGGCCCGTTGCATGTTTATATCTTGTAAACTACGCAGTGAATTAAATATACAGGGTGTAAGGGACGCCCCTCCTAATACATAAAGTGTGCATTCAGACCATGAAACTGAACAACTTCCCATGAATTTATATTTTAGGAAACGCCATTTTGTATGGAAGATACAAAATAAATTGTCGTTTCCTGATAGTATGTTCCTAGGGAAAAGTGTTTCAGACATGGTCTGTATCATATCAGTATTCGGAGGGCTGTTCCTTACACCCCGTATGTGTTTTTTGAAAGATAGTGCAACTCAAAAGGAAGGTTTATATGACAATAAACCTCGCATAAATTATGTATTGAAAAGGAACACGAAGATGAGACCCTTACCTACGAACTTGTGGCCCGAGCGGTTTCACCCGGCTGCTTGCGTTTTACCGTAATAAGACCTTTTTTCGGCATGTATCTGTTATTGTATAATTCATTATCAAGTATATAATTCACTTACTGTTGGATTCGTTTCAAATAAACTGAGGCTCAAATTGTGTAGATTTCAAGATCACCATACTACCGATCGTTAATCATTCTTCTATTAAACATATAAATAATCGTTTGAGTGCTTATTTTTAATTTATTCATTACAACTTTTAACTAAAACTAATGACAAATGTTCACAGAATAGTGTTGTACTTACTTATGTGCAAGGAGCTTCTACGAGAACTCGTTAACATCACATTAGGGAGAATGAAATACGACTTTCATTAAGCGACAGCTATTCGATCTATGTTCAAAGGACTTCGGTTCTGTCACAGAGCAGGGAGAAGTTGCACAGGGAGGCAATGTAGGACATTTTGCTACATAAAACATTGGATTTTTTGATAATTTGCATTATTTGGCAGAACTTGGTAATTTTTTGATTGGGTCATAAGATTTACTTATTAGGTAGATGAGCTGTGCCACGAGTTATTGGCATTAAAATACGCTTCCGAAATACGCGGGCAAGGGATGAGTCGCGGTAGCCCAAATGGAAAAAGCGTCGCCACGAGTGATGGTTTCGCCATCACTAGTGGCGACGCGGTACGGTAGAAATTTTTGCATTAATTTTCTAAAAAATGCAAACCATGTCTAAGTTTTTTGTAATAACACGGTTAATATTACCTGAATCAACCCTAAAAAGGCTTCTTGTATAAGTATGCCGAACACACATAGTGCGGTTTTGTTTATTCATCGACCGGCAAGTCTAGCTGCGATAAGTTTTAATAGAACAGATAGTTGTTCGTATAGCACGTTCACTTCACACCATGCACCTGTTCCTGCTCCTGCCGCTGTCGCGAATATTGCTCGAAATACTCCCGCGGAAGTATCAACGCGAGTGAGTGTTCACACACTGCCGTTATTCTCAATTCGCACCAATATGAGTGAGCGAGATAGCAATACATTCCACAAGCGTTTATGCTCCATTCCTTTGCCTCGCGCACGAAAAGCCGACAATTGAGAGAGCACGGGAGGTGGCAGCGGCATGACGAGTAGCAGTGCAAGTAACCTGTTAACATATTCGCGCTGCCCACTTCCCTTACTATTTCCCTGCCCATATTGGCATCGTGTGAACGTGCTAGTATATTCCCTTTTAAACATTGTCTTGCTCTGAGAATTCAGTGCAACGGGTTTCAGACAGAAGAGGGTGCATGAACAGAATAATGTATCTACCTATCGACTTTTCTTTAAACCTCCGTAATTTTATATTTTCTTTGTGGGGTACTACCTATTTACGTAATACAATTATATAAGTAATACCTAGCTACTAGATATTTTTCTGATAAGATTGCTAAAGTTTAGTTCTCATAATTCAAATAAATAATATAAACGTAAATTCTGAATATGGCATCAATGAATTTCTGTATGACTTGTGATGTCACAGGTAACCTAAAATTCTACAGGGAATGACAAAAATAATACCTTGACCTCCTTTCGGCTTGTTATACGCTTTTTGTTACTCCTTAGTTGCAAAAATAATAAATATAACGGTGTTATGAAATACTAAAATTTATTTTACATTTTATGTCAATAAACAGTTAGGGTTACCATATTACAATATGATACAAACTAGTATACATTAAATATTAGGCTTAAAATTAAAAATAAGTTATCAAAATACTAAATGTCAGCCATAACCGACAATCACACTATTTAACGTTCTATTGCCTATGACATAAAGGTCCATCAACTTTTTCCGCCTCATGCCTCCTTTCTTTGCGCAGTGTCTGCAACTTCATCCTTGCCACTCAACATTGGTATTTTGTGGGGATCTCTGGAAAGAAGGAAAATAAAATTTATTTACCAGCTAAAAACACACTAAAATTCCATATGACCTCATATTTTTCTTATGACTGAACGTACCTACTATCAACACCATCTTGGCATGGATATTAATACCAACCCAATATTCATTGGGTTTGCTTGATATGATAACTGTATGAAAAACAGTACCTGTATGTTGATTCGTAGGTTTTTGATATTACGTATGTAATAAATGACTAGCGGTTTATGACAAATGTTTTTTTTTTATATACCGACTCGTACAAAAGCTACATCATCAAACTCGAAATCCAAGTTTCTAGTGTACACGATCGCTAAAATTCAGATTATTTGAATATGACATCAATAATTTTCCGCGCATATTGTTTGTTTGAATAAAGATAATAAAATATATCTTTGAATAACCGCGCATAATTATCTTTAGATATATTACTATTATTTGATTTTAAATGCGATCAAATAAACACGCAACTTGATTTATGTAGAAACGGTTCTGTAATGATTAACTTACAGTGCCGTGATTGTTTATAGAAGAATAAAGTGGTTGGATCACTTTATTGATTGTTCTTAAAATGTATCAGTATTAGGCACGGGTATTAGGCGTCGCTGCTTCTGGTAGCGAAAGTCGTAGGTTCAAATTCTGCCTGCTGTGCAATTTTGCAAGTTCTCCAAAATTATATTTAACACGTTGAAGTATTTTGAAAGTAAGTACTCGATATAAAAGTATGTCTCCTTATCTATCATACAATGAATTCTCTGTAATTCCGCCTGCTTCTAAATCCAAAAGGAGAAAAGTATAACAAATATATAAATAAATAAAGGTACTTCACCTGTGTAACAATATCAATAAGTCTGCAAGCTGGACAGAACCAGTCGCCATCTGGTGGGATAACGATGCCAACACAGGGGAAGTGGTACCACTGCACGGCGCAATTCGGCCCATCACAACCAATCATGGGTTCATCCAAGGTCATCCCGCAGTAGCAGTGTTCAGGCTCATCGTCGTGAAGGTTAATAAATATCGGGAGAACATGGCACACGTGGACTGCGAACCTCCAACGTTTCAGGCCACATTCAAGGCAGGGTAAACTCTCGGTCCCGTGCCTCCAGTACAGGTGTTCCAGTAGAAGTCTGTAGTCGTAAAAACACATGGAACAGCGGTCGCAAGGGAACATCGACACGGTTACAATTTCTGTATTTGAATCCAAAGCCACTCCCGAAGTCATTGCTGTTTTCTTTCTTATTTTGGTTTCACTCTTACTCTAATGAATGCTAGTTGTAGAATGTGCTGGAGTAAAAATTTACTTCATATTATAAGGAAGGTAATTTATTAATGACCTCTAATTACAACATTTGTTGGCAAGAAGGCAATAAAAGCTATCCCTTTATTCGTTATCTAGAAATAGTCAATTTGTTAATCTTCGCTTAATTGGTTCATTTTTAACCCGAAGCATACACAATAGACCTTAATGAGGTAAAGAGTAGCCGATAATCATTTTTTCACGACCGGTACGGATTAGTGTCCACTTATTGTTAGTTTAACATTATGAATCATAGTATTGAGAAAAAAAAGCCATGGGCATTAATAAATAAATTATTCTCACCAAAATGTAATACCAAGTGGGGTTACATAATTGATTGATTTTGATCTCAGCACGATATTATTTTATGTTGGTAATCCCATCAAATTTTAAATATGCTGCTAATTATGCTGGATTAACACTTTAGTAGAACTAGTATATTTTATACTCGCTTGTGCCCGCGTAACTTAATATAACTTGTATTTTTATTTGATTTTGGTAGGTGCCCATGTACTTTAGCCCGAAGTCAGACCCTTTTTCAAGGAAAACTAGATTTTTCTGCCATTTTGCTAGGCTCTATGAGTTCCTCATCATTATTCTTGATTCATATGTACCAATAGAAGCAGCTTTTTATACTGATTTTTGCCAGCGTGGAGCCATTCCCTCATCTCGTAAATTTTTCTAAGCTCTCCTGGTTTTTCAAGCGGTCCATCATGCTGAAAAACTTTTACTATAGTGCCTTTTTGTATCTCTTATAGATAAGCCGTGAGTTTGCTGCTCATCATCAGGTACTTCAGGCCTCTGAGTTTTGTGTGCCAACAGAAACAACATAGCTTACCAAACACCTTTTTTCCACATCAAGTACTCCAGCTCCCTCGATTCTATGTACCAGCAGAAGTGGCCTATCATGCTGAAAAACTTTTGGCAATGTTCTCGAAATTTATGAAAGTTTATTATTTGCGATTGAATTTTGAACAGTTTACATAGGCAACTCTTTGATAAAACAAATGATCAAGTAATTAACCGTGTTATTACAAAAAAAGTTTGATGCGCTTTTAGGCAGTGTTTAAAGTATTTTTCTATAGGTATGATATGTTAAAAAGCTTAAACCACGTCTAACTTTTTTGTAACGAGGAAATAAAGATATGTGTCGTGATGGGTTCTGACGTGAAATTATCATAGATAAACGGAATATGAGGCAAACTCTATAAACTGTTATCTCTCTCTCTCTCTTCATTCGGGACACCGAGTCGTTCAACGACCCGATGAACCCCGGTGACTGTTCATTTGTACCCATTTGGACCGTATTGTATACGGATAAATTTATTAATTATCGGATATGGGTAGTTTTGCAAACGCCAATAAATACGTTGATATGATACGAATCGTACAATACAAGAGTTAAAAACTAGGTACCAGGTACTATCAGCAGTACATTAACACAGCATTATAATTTGAGGGATCAATTAAAACTAACTTTTCATACAGTTACTAAGAACAACCAGTCTCTCTGTTCTCGCCAGCTTAAATGGGTAAATTCATGTGCTGCTGATAGCTGTGTACGACCTACTTCTCGGTGGACGACATATGCAAGGCGAAGGCGTTGCTGTGTGAGTGGCTCAAGCTGAACGCCAAGTGTGTGCCCCATAGAACAGGGGACGAAAATGGGAAGAAAAGCCTTCAGGACATTATCAATATCCTTAAAGAGACCGACTACAACTAAGTACCAGTGTTCGTGAAGGCTACTCAATAGGCAATAAGGCACTTCCCAACGCGCTCGACCAGCAGGATGTTACCCGTCTGCTAAGGGACGTCAAGAACCTGGAGAATAAGCTGGAAGAATTTCAGCGGAAATTCGAATGCTCACAGAAAACTATTGCTGAACTACGTGCCGAAGTAGATTTGTTACGAAATTCAGCAACTAGGTCAGCTGAGACTTCGAGTTCTGCTGACAAGGAAAAACGCGAAGTGCGTGCCGTCGGTGAATCATATGCATCGGCAACAAGCACATCGTCAGCTAATTCGCCCGCCAAGCGAACCGACCAGCGTGCGCCCGCTCCCCCGCCGCCACCGCACCGCTCGACCCGCCCCGCCCTGCTGCACCAACGCTGTCAGCTGCGCCCGGCAATGCTGCTGACACGATTAAATGTCGGCGCCGGAACATCACTAACCGGCCTCCTAAGCCGCTCACTGCAGCAGCGGTAAACAAAAAGGGCATGGCTCATCTATCACTCTGTGAGCCACCCCTTAACAAGCGTTGTGACCAAGTAGACGCGGATGGGTTTACTTTGGTTGCGCAGCAGGCAACCCCGCCAGAACAAGTGTGGCACCGCCCCGGTCGAGGCCAATCTACAGCTGCGCGCCTTCACGCCGAGGACATCGATTTATGTCTCCCGCCTGCACGACTCCACTACCAAGCAAGACGTGCTGGATTACATCTTCGCGAGGCATAAAGCAGGTGCCTTCAAGGATACGCCAAGACTCGGAGTATACGTGGAGCCGTTGGAGTCGCGCCATTGGGTGGGTTTCAACTCGTTCGTGGTGCGAGTCCCGACAGCTACTGTGAGCGTCTTCACGTCACCTGAGTTTTGGCCGCAGGGAGTCGTGTTTCGCCGCTTCCGAGGGAAGCTACGGCCGCTCACGGCTTCACCGTTAGAATAGGTTTTAGAAAAGTAATATTTTAAAGTGTATTTAAGTTTATTTTACTTGTATAGTCGTATTTTATATAGAACAGTTATGTTGGCAAACTGTTTACCTAAGACACAGGAATGATTATTCTTAGTTTAGGAAATAGTTAAGCCTCATATGTTTTGTATAGTTTTACGTATTAGTAATTATGATTATTAGAAAAAAAAAAAAAAAGAATTTGATACAACATATTGTTAGGACGAATTCAGACGTATACGTACGCGCTGGCTTACAGTGTAGAAGCTGCGCGTGTTGACCACGTATTAGTACAAAGTCTACCCGCAAAGCCTACGCGCTCACCACGCGTTGTCCCCGCAGGAACCAGCAGTAGGCTAGGCGTATAACTAGGTGTCATACTGACACGCGCATAGGATGCGTATAGGTTTGAACTACTTTAAGATTATTTGGAATGGTAAAACCGCTATAAATATACTCTTTGACAATCTCAGACACGACTTTTGAATTTCGTTAAAAATAATTATTAAACAGTTTATTCTACACAATAAACACATAGGACAGTATATATACGATATTAAAAATGTCTTCCTTGGGTAGTGAGGTCACATTAAGTGAGGCAGATAAGGCGTACACAATCAGTAACAAATTTAAATGATCTAATTGAATTTACTGTAATATCAACTTGTAATATAACAAATTCAATTTTTCGCCGGACTACAAGCTCACACTTTTGTTCATAGAAAGCACGTAGGTACTTGATTTTTAAACTCTCAATAGTTGCGCAGCGTGATTGAGAAACGCCCACAATGACAGCAAATGAACTGACAGCTTATCGTGTTATCTGAAGCATGGATATCACGTTGCTCATCCTGCAAAAGCTTAACCATCTTTTGAAGTGATGAATTGACAAAATATCAACTTTGTGCGTCTTTTTTACCTGATGATCATACCACTAATGATCAAACTAATGCTGGTTCCTGAGATATACTAGACAACGCAATGTATTGGTAGCAAAATTAGAAACAGAATACTTTTCATTTTCCTTGCTGAGAAATAAGGAACTATGGAATGTGTATTATAAGTAAAACTAACTTTACAATGTATCGTGAAGAAAAGACAAAATTTGTAACATTCTACGTATTTTCAAACACCATGATTGTTTATAAAACAAGTACAAAACACACAAACAATTGCACGCACAATACTAAGTGGTTTACCGAGATGTGGATGATCTACTTAAGGGTGATCAAATTTCATGTATCATCATGTAATACAACATCAAACTAACCTAAAAAAAACAGTATTGTGACACTTTGAACAGTTTTTTTTCTAGTAATTTGAATAGGTATTTAGCACGTGTCCGGACTTTTTTCGCTGTATTCATTAAACATTTAAAAATTACTGAAGCAATACTTTTTATGTCGCTCTAAAACAGTGCATTACATAAAAATAAATGTTTGGCCTATTTTTGTGGCAAGTAAAAAAAATATTACAAGCATTGAGGATTCTCTAAACGCGTGATTACTTAAAATTAATAATATGTTGTATAGATTTGTGTTTATAAGTGTAATTCGTTTCACCTCGGGCGTGCTGAGAGATTTCTCCGACTGCCACGACGACTATGGGTTGAAACCGCCTGATGGGCTGCTGAAAGACCATATATTTACTTGGGTGGCCTTCGTACAGTACATACACGGTATGTTCATTCTAGTATTTGGCTTTCCTACAAAAAGGTGCAAAAAATATCTCTTCTGATGACTACATCATAATTCGGAAAAATAAAAAGAAACGTCTTTTCTTACACCGTTCTTTTTGTACCGTTTCATAAACTATTTGTACTTAATTTAAAATAAACTTAAATAGTTGGACTACGTCAATATTTTTTAACTTTCCACAATATTCCTCTGAATTTTTCTCTTTTAAAGTTTGTATGGTGATCAAAAAGCGGTACGGCCGCTTTTGTTGGTACACATTTTTTAGGATTCATTTTAGTGTAAGTAACTGTTTTTATCGCCGCTTACCTTTCGCTTACCCCGTAAGGATACAAACTTGATGTGTGTCGTACGTGTGTAGTGTAGGTAAACAGATACAAACATGATTTGGCTACACAAAATCATTTCAATAAATTAGGAATATTAGGTATAATTTACTGAAATATTGTCCGGCAGGCATAGTCGTATGAATACATTGAGTCGCTTTGACTAAGAAACCTACTGGGAATATAATGATATGATGCTTTTCTAAGCTGGCATCATATGGCAATAACTAACTTACTTATTTGTTTCAGTAACTACCGGTTTGCCTCACCACAGCAAAGCACCAAGGGTTGTGTTGGTTCATAAACAATTTGGACTGGGTACTGCGACAGATCTACTGCATTTGCCTAAGAATTATAAATTGTAAGTACCTGATTGTACACCTAATAAATAAAAAATACTCCATTCAACGTGGCAACGCAACCAGTACCTATATTGGGCTCTTTTCTTTTTCTTTCTCTTTTTTTTTTTTTTTTGGGCGAAATCGCAAAATCGAAAAAAGGGAAAATCGAAGTAATCTTATCATTACTAGGCAGATGGATTTAATATCGGGTCTGGGTGTTCTTTGTGGTGTATAGAGAACTCTAGTGGGGGCATGTGGTATGATATTGTTCGTTTTTTTAGAGGTAACGTGGTATTTGGTGACTACGAACGGGATGAAGAAGACTGCGGGTTGACCTTCACACAGATTAAGATTGGTCTAAAATGTCCCCGGGCCTATATGGAGATGCCCGTTGCCGACATCATACCGCATCCAGAGTTCACCAGGTAGGCAAACCATTATTATTTGCACTGTTCTCATAGTGTTCGGATTTCAATTTTACCTGCTCTATACATTGTGCGCATTGTGGTTCTAAATAATTACAAAAGACTCACTTTTCAACCAAAACCTGTACCTATAGGTACTCTTTTTTTTAATAAGTTAAGTTAAACGAGAACATGGCGAAATGAAACGAATTTTTATATCCTGTGCCGAAAATAGTCAAATAAAAGAAAAAAAGAATGTATTTAAAAGTATATTTGGTAATACCTGTTTTTCACACCAAAATTACTAAATTGCACTCCGAATTTATTCACCTAATAAATCAAATGTGCAATACTGTTTATGATATTTTAAACAAAACTGTTTTACTGAATGATTATCTATTCACTTAAAGTAAATCTAATTATTCTTGGAATACGACAACATATTTGAGTATACTTTCTTACAACCCATTGGCTATTAAACGTTTTAGAGTATGAGTAATTGATTATTGTAAATAAAACACCATTTAATAAGCTAATAAATCTAATGGGGTACACTTTAAATAATTAACGTAATCTAATGGACCTGCCTCGAACTTTTAAACGTCCTTTTTCTACGAATGGCAAATCTTGTGTGTACAGAAGAGAGCGGAATCAACATATTTAGACGATTTTTCACTCTTTTGGAACAAGTAATCAAAGAACTGTACGACAAGAATCTAGTAATGTACAAGACGTATCTTTTTCGCAAACAATAATGTGATTTATGCATAAGATTGCTATACACTAAATACTACGCAAAAAAGTGTAAAAATAGACCAAACTTTGAAATATGAATCTATCGAGCAAACTTACCTTAATCGTGTTTTCCTGCAACCAGAATCTAGATAATATAATGAAAAATCGTTATACATAAAAATCAGGTAGTTATTGTAGGTATTCACTAATAAAATTACATGCTTTTAAAAATACCCGTTTTTCTTACGGCGCGCACTTTATATGCATTAATCATTGCAAAAGAGTAACTAAAATAGGTTTTATGAGCTTTTAGTATCCTTTAACTGCCCATATTTTGGTACCCAATGATAATGACGGTAATGCCTACCGAGCCCCGCGTCGCCAGACGCCGCTTACGAAGCGTTTCGGCGCCGCGACGCGCTGCCGCACGCAAGACCACAAAATAGAACGTTTACAGAAGGACGCACACTTTTTTCGATAATGTATACCTACTCTGCTAGCATTGCTACTGGTTTTTTCGGAATAGTGTATCCAGGTTAAACAAACAAACGGGTCGTTAGGGTTCATCGAGCGTTAGATTTCATCAGGTCCTTAGGGTTCTTCCGGTCGGTAGGGTTCTTCGGGTCATTAGGGTACATCAGGTCGTTAAGTTTGCGCGGAACACGACGCGCTTCGGTGAAGGTGGTGCGTGTTCACGTAACAGCAATGCGGCGGCATAAAGCGCGCCATGATTTTTTTTCAATAAATCAGATGATTGTAAAGAAATTGGGTGATAGGAATTTTTTTGGGTGATAGGGTTTTAGCTACCCTTTTAGTCAATTTGTAAGATATCATTTAATATTAGTAAACCTATATTTAGTTGTGTAGTTTTAGATAAGTATCAAAAATGAAAATTGCATTGTAAGATTGGATAATTCTGAGTGCAAAATAGTATTTTACCTGTTGGTGAGATATTTGGTTAAGAAATTATGTATCTGCGGTTATTTATCTGATAAAACAATAACTCCTAACGTGAAGGTTTTGTGATTCAGTCTTTGTAAAATTATATTTAAGGAATCATTTAATTCATTTGTTATTCTTCTTTCTCAAGTAACGACAAAAATAGTCATGACACTTATTTAGAAAAAAGTATCTTATGAACCTCGTTTTGCATTTTCCTAAACATCTCATCATCCTCGGACGAACTATTAGGAGTTTGTCCGAATTCCTTAATCTGTTGAGACGAAGACAGCATGACGAATTCCTGATTTTTTCATTTTACTGCAACATATCCAACTTATACTAATTAGCCAAAAGATGCATAAACTATTATTATGCCTACTTGTGTAGCGCTCGCGCGTATTTACAAGATGGAGTATTACCACCTCTTTACTTGATCTGTCGTGTGGTACATTAAATCTCTGAACCACCCAATGAACCCTGATGTCAGTGTTTTTAAACTGTTTTCGAAGTCGCCAGAACATAAGTAAAGACGTGGTAAAGACGGTGGTCTTCACAAAAACCTTGTGCTAGTATTAGGCGGTTTAAAAACTCTGGCACCAGGGTTCATCAGATCGTTTGCTGTGTAACACACGACAGAAGAATATACCTTTAAGAACAGTGTTTTGAAAACCATTTTCAGATTTGGAGTTGGCAACAGTCTTGTACTAATTAAGTTTCTGAGAACAATGAAATCACGTAAGTAAACTCGATTTCGTATTTGCGACTGCGCACATTGAATTCCACGCACGAAATTCCTAATATCTAAATTCCATTATAAACATTTTTCGAGTTATTACAAACAAGTTACACATGGTTTAAATTGTTTGACTACGTCAAATCGTGTGGAAAAATATTGTAAAGACTGTCTAAAAGCGCGTCTAACTTTTTCGAAATTACATCATACCTAAATGTTAAGTCTCAAGTCTTGCTTTTCTGTCCTTCTACCGTAAAAAGTGTTTAGATTTAGTATTGAGGTAAATAGATTGACTTGGCTGTCACAAATTTTTGGTATATCCTAATAATATAAAAATATAAAAAGGATTTATTTGCTGTAATAATAAAAAAAAACTTAAAATTAACGTAGCCGGAGCCTCTTTTTAAGCGTGCTTTGCTTGTGTCAGGAGACTCCGCTGCTACCCAATACAGTTAACACAGAAAGGTACCTATGATTTATTAAAACTCAATAGGTAAGTGAGAGAAAAAAAAACTTGGATAATCTTTTTATTTTCGTGTAGGACACAGAGTCGGCTAACGACTCTTAGATAATAAACAAGTAAAGTAAATGGTAATCTAAATTAGAAATGATAATTTAAGATTGGAAAAACTAAAACTAAGAACGATTTTGTGCGCTTTGCACCTGTGTGTGTGTACTTGCGTGTGGCTGTGAGAGTTTCATTGAAGTTTACGTGATTTCATCAAGTAACTCCTCAATATCAACGTAACTGTTTTCCTCAAGTCAGTCCAAGATAAGTTTTTTGAAATCATAAATTTGTATATGTTTAATTATCTATTTAGCGTGTAAGACATTAGTGCTGATCTTCTACAATATTACCTACTGGCGAATAGAGTTTGCATTGTATGAACCAGCGCTTCCCTGTTTTTCCTTGTCTTTTTTATTGTAGTTTACATCAGAAGGTAGGAGTTTATGTTTTTTTAAGTATAGTTTTGTAATGGAATGCAACCTGGTAAACTTGTATAAACTGACAGTACTAACGGCTAAAGGGAATCTAAGCTTTTCAAAAAACATGACTTTTATAAGACTGCTATCTTAACTTGCAACCTCAATCAAATACTTGCTATAATTGACGTTATTTACGAAAGTGATCACAACGAGTGCGATACTGAATATCTCAAATTTAATTTTTTATCACTGAAGACCTAATGAACGAAAGGCCTAATCACCTTAGGCCAAATAAAAGAAATATCTAATCACTGGAGACCAAATGAATAAAATACCTAATCACTGAAGGCCCAATTTGAGATCCAATAAACAAAATATATAATCATGTTTGACCAAATTAAGTAAATTAAAATATCATTATAGTGATACATGGAAGTCATGACTTACCACATCATTATAATCATACATGCATGACTTTCAAAGACGAAGTTGTCAAACTCAGAACTCGTTTCATCTCTGAAACTACTACTGAAACTATATATAGATATAAGACTACCAACTTCTTGGAGGAAGTTGGAAGTCTAAACGAGGCCAAAATTTTTAATGACGTCTGTCAATCCCAACACTTAAAATCATTGACCTCTATATAGTACGCGTACTTAGTAATCAGTGCTTAAAATACATAAACTGACATAATCACAGTTATTTATGGATAATGCAAAAATTATTCTTTGCTATTTAGCGTATGGCAAATAGAAGCATGTGTTTGGGTTGTCCACTTATATTTTATTTTCATTATTAATTTTTTTAATCACAAATGTTCTGCTTAACGAAGCAAGCATCTATTAAATTAATCACCTACTTGTTTATACATTTTATCAAACCTAGGTGGTCTTTTTTATCCTATTTACTACGAAAATTTGGTTACAACCACATTTGCGTGGGAATTTAAAAATAGACACCGTATAACAAAAATACTGAGTCATATTTCGTAACCTAAAACTTCCTCCAAAAAGTCAGTAGTCATCAATATATAGTTTTAGAGATAAAACGAGTACTGACTTTGACAGTTTATGATATTTTAAACAAAACTGTTTTACTGAATGATTATCTATTCACTTAAAGTAAATCTAATTATTCTTGGAATACGACAACATATTTGAGTATACTTTCTTACAACCCATTGGCTATTAAACGTTTTAGAGTATGAGTAATTGATTATTGTAAATAAAACACCATTTAATAAGCTAATAAATCTAATGGGGTACACTTTAAATAATTAACGTAATCTAATGGACCTGCCTCGAACTTTTAAACGTCCTTTTTCTACGAATGGCAAATCTTGTGTGTACAGAAGAGAGCGGAATCAACATATTTAGACGATTTTTCACTCTTTTGGAACAAGTAATCAAAGAACTGTACGACAAGAATCTAGTAATGTACAAGACGTATCTTTTTCGCAAACAATAATGTGATTTATGCATAAGATTGCTATACACTAAATACTACGCAAAAAAGTGTAAAAATAGACCAAACTTTGAAATATGAATCTATCGAGCAAACTTACCTTAATCGTGTTTTCCTGCAACCAGAATCTAGATAATATAATGAAAAATCGTTTTACATAAAAATCAGGTAGTTATTGTAGGTATTCACTAATAAAATTACATGCTTTTAAAAATACCCGTTTTTCTTACGGCGCGCACTTTATATGCATTAATCATTGCAAAAGAGTAACTAAAATAGGTTTTATGAGCTTTTAGTATCCTTTAACTGCCCATATTTTGGTACCCAATGATAATGACGGTAATGCCTACCGAGCCCCGCGTCGCCAGACGCCGCTTACGAAGCGTTTCGGCGCCGCGACGCGCTGCCGCACGCAAGACCACAAAATAGAACGTTTACAGAAGGACGCACACTTTTTTCGATAATGTATACCTACTCTGCTAGCATTGCTACTGGTTTTTTCGGAATAGTGTATCCAGGTTAAACAAACAAACGGGTCGTTAGGGTTCATCGAGCGTTAGATTTCATCAGGTCCTTAGGGTTCTTCCGGTCGGTAGGGTTCTTCGGGTCATTAGGGTACATCAGGTCGTTAAGTTTGCGCGGAACACGACGCGCTTCGGTGAAGGTGGTGCGTGTTCACGTAACAGCAATGCGGCGGCATAAAGCGCGCCATGATTTTTTTTCAATAAATCAGATGATTGTAAAGAAATTGGGTGATAGGAATTTTTTTGGGTGATAGGGTTTTAGCTACCCTTTTAGTCAATTTGTAAGATATCATTTAATATTAGTAAACCTATATTTAGTTGTGTAGTTTTAGATAAGTATCAAAAATGAAAATTGCATTGTAAGATTGGATAATTCTGAGTGCAAAATAGTATTTTACCTGTTGGTGAGATATTTGGTTAAGAAATTATGTATCTGCGGTTATTTATCTGATAAAACAATAACTCCTAACGTGAAGGTTTTGTGATTCAGTCTTTGTAAAATTATATTTAAGGAATCATTTAATTCATTTGTTATTCTTCTTTCTCAAGTAACGACAAAAATAGTCATGACACTTATTTAGAAAAAAGTATCTTATGAACCTCGTTTTGCATTTTCCTAAACATCTCATCATCCTCGGACGAACTATTAGGAGTTTGTCCGAATTCCTTAATCTGTTGAGACGAAGACAGCATGACGAATTCCTGATTTTTTCATTTTACTGCAACATATCCAACTTATACTAATTAGCCAAAAGATGCATAAACTATTATTATGCCTACTTGTGTAGCGCTCGCGCGTATTTACAAGATGGAGTATTACCACCTCTTTACTTGATCTGTCGTGTGGTACATTAAATCTCTGAACCACCCAATGAACCCTGATGTCAGTGTTTTTAAACTGTTTTCGAAGTCGCCAGAACATAAGTAAAGACGTGGTAAAGACGGTGGTCTTCACAAAAACCTTGTGCTAGTATTAGGCGGTTTAAAAACTCTGGCACCAGGGTTCATCAGATCGTTTGCTGTGTAACACACGACAGAAGAATATACCTTTAAGAACAGTGTTTTGAAAACCATTTTCAGATTTGGAGTTGGCAACAGTCTTGTACTAATTAAGTTTCTGAGAACAATGAAATCACGTAAGTAAACTCGATTTCGTATTTGCGACTGCGCACATTGAATTCCACGCACGAAATTCCTAATATCTAAATTCCATTATAAACATTTTTCGAGTTATTACAAACAAGTTACACATGGTTTAAATTGTTTGACTACGTCAAATCGTGTGGAAAAATATTGTAAAGACTGTCTAAAAGCGCGTCTAACTTTTTCGAAATTACATCATACCTAAATGTTAAGTCTCAAGTCTTGCTTTTCTGTCCTTCTACCGTAAAAAGTGTTTAGATTTAGTATTGAGGTAAATAGATTGACTTGGCTGTCACAAATTTTTGGTATATCCTAATAATATAAAAATATAAAAAGGATTTATTTGCTGTAATAATAAAAAAAAACTTAAAATTAACGTAGCCGGAGCCTCTTTTTAAGCGTGCTTTGCTTGTGTCAGGAGACTCCGCTGCTACCCAATACAGTTAACACAGAAAGGTACCTATGATTTATTAAAACTCAATAGGTAAGTGAGAGAAAAAAAAACTTGGATAATCTTTTTATTTTCGTGTAGGACACAGAGTCGGCTAACGACTCTTAGATAATAAACAAGTAAAGTAAATGGTAATCTAAATTAGAAATGATAATTTAAGATTGGAAAAACTAAAACTAAGAACGATTTTGTGCGCTTTGCACCTGTGTGTGTGTACTTGCGTGTGGCTGTGAGAGTTTCATTGAAGTTTACGTGATTTCATCAAGTAACTCCTCAATATCAACGTAACTGTTTTCCTCAAGTCAGTCCAAGATAAGTTTTTTGAAATCATAAATTTGTATATGTTTAATTATCTATTTAGCGTGTAAGACATTAGTGCTGATCTTCTACAATATTACCTACTGGCGAATAGAGTTTGCATTGTATGAACCAGCGCTTCCCTGTTTTTCCTTGTCTTTTTTATTGTAGTTTACATCAGAAGGTAGGAGTTTATGTTTTTTTAAGTATAGTTTTGTAATGGAATGCAACCTGGTAAACTTGTATAAACTGACAGTACTAACGGCTAAAGGGAATCTAAGCTTTTCAAAAAACATGACTTTTATAAGACTGCTATCTTAACTTGCAACCTCAATCAAATACTTGCTATAATTGACGTTATTTACGAAAGTGATCACAACGAGTGCGATACTGAATATCTCAAATTTAATTTTTTATCACTGAAGACCTAATGAACGAAAGGCCTAATCACCTTAGGCCAAATAAAAGAAATATCTAATCACTGGAGACCAAATGAATAAAATACCTAATCACTGAAGGCCCAATTTGAGATCCAATAAACAAAATATATAATCATGTTTGACCAAATTAAGTAAATTAAAATATCATTATAGTGATACATGGAAGTCATGACTTACCACATCATTATAATCATACATGCATGACTTTCAAAGACGAAGTTGTCAAACTCAGAACTCGTTTCATCTCTGAAACTACTACTGAAACTATATATAGATATAAGACTACCAACTTCTTGGAGGAAGTTGGAAGTCTAAACGAGGCCAAAATTTTTAATGACGTCTGTCAATCCCAACACTTAAAATCATTGACCTCTATATAGTACGCGTACTTAGTAATCAGTGCTTAAAATACATAAACTGACATAATCACAGTTATTTATGGATAATGCAAAAATTATTCTTTGCTATTTAGCGTATGGCAAATAGAAGCATGTGTTTGGGTTGTCCACTTATATTTTATTTTCATTATTAATTTTTTTAATCACAAATGTTCTGCTTAACGAAGCAAGCATCTATTAAATTAATCACCTACTTGTTTATACATTTTATCAAACCTAGGTGGTCTTTTTTATCCTATTTACTACGAAAATTTGGTTACAACCACATTTGCGTGGGAATTTAAAAATAGACACCGTATAACAAAAATACTGAGTCATATTTCGTAACCTAAAACTTCCTCCAAAAAGTCAGTAGTCATCAATATATAGTTTTAGAGATAAAACGAGTACTGACTTTGACAGCTTCCTCTAAGAAGCATTTTGTGCTTTGTGCATTGGGACCCTAATATTATTATTTGTTCTGTACTTTTAGTTGTTTTTTTCGTAAAGTGTGTTTCCTGGCACGACTCGCTTCAATTTGCGCCGACCTGGATACAACAAAACTACTCATATTTATCATAATATAATAATGCAGAACTCAAACATATATAAGCAAGTAACGTTCTTTACATGATAATTAAATACTCCTATTTATGCGATTCTCTTACTATGATGGACAGACGGACGAATTTTTGAGCATCCGTCTGTCAGTCGAAAATACATTTTGAATTCCAATACGTGTATCGTGTCGGATTCACCTTGTAGCCGACATAGCTAGCAATTGATGATATGTATTGTATTTACTTTTTCTAAGAAATGAAAGACCTTTAGATCAAAGCTTTGGAATTTTGTTTTAGATTACATGGTTCCAGTTTGTTTACCAACGCCGTTCGAACGCGACAGACTTAGAAGAAAGAAAATTGTGTTTCTAGTTGATTACGTAAGCAGTGAGTACATTCATACATTTAAAATAATAATAATAATGTCCTATGACCTAGACTAGAGTCAAGAGCAAACCCATCATTAATAAAAAAATAAAAAATAATACCTAATAAATATCCTCTACGCAGTTCACACAGCGCCATCTACCCCAAACTAAGCAAAGCTTGTACTATGGGAACTAGATAGCTAGGCCATTTAGTTGCTTCAGCAAATAAATATTTCTATGATCTAGATATAAAAAAAATCAAGTCACTCACCGTTTCGACATACAGTTTTTTTGACGCTCTGGCGATACCTTACAAACAGTATCTATACCTAAGCGTGGTTTATTTCCTTGTTCCTACAGCGGTACCCAGAGATCTTGAACTAGAGAGGATGGCAAAGAAGACACTCAAGTTGTTCACACATAGAGAATGCAGAAGGCATCGTATGCGTTCGGTAGGAGTCTTCATTATTCTGCCTTTTTATCATCACAATCAACTTACATCTTATATACATACAGATATCACGCCTTTATCCCTTGCGAGGAAGGCAGAGCGTTATCGCCACGTCTGACAAATATTTGAGGGTCAAGCGGAAAATTGTTTATCGCCATAGTGACAGGTTGTCAGCCCATCGCCTAAAATTGCAATACACACCCTTGAGTTCCTTAGTCGCCTCTTATGGCTTCCACGGGAAAGAAATGGGGTGATGCTATTCTAAGCCGGCATCACACGGCAACATCTTATAAACTGCTTTAAACTTTAGCGGTCACACATAATGACCCAAAACATTAAAAAGGGGTGGCGTTCTTACCGCGATATTCGATTTTGCAATCAATGATCACGAAACAAATGATGTTTTGCGGGTGATAGATGGAATCTTCTATGTATTGGAATGCATTTCATATCAAAAACAAACAATAAGATTCCATTTTCCCACCCAACGATCCTGTCTATCATTACCGGAACTCACTCGTAAGTTACGACAGTACGAACTCATAGTGTCCTAAGCAGAATAAAGGACTTACAATGCCAATCTCATTAATTCAGATCCCTTCCAATTAAACTGACTTGGTGTCAGTTCCCACTGAAGCGAAACGAGACGAGACGCAACGCGACGCGGCGCTGCAATGTCACTTCAGCGTACTATTAATTATACTGTGCTTCAGCCAAAGAATACTATCTATAGCTCCCCGCTCTTCAGGCGACGTCGAACTGCACTGCACCGCGCGGCGCCGTGATGCGCATCTTCAAGCCGCTCGGTGCAGCGTCGCGTCGCGTCTCGTCGCGTTAAGTTGTCTACGGCCGCCTGTCAGCAGGCTAGTATATCCCACTCACGCTCAGTATTCCCTCGATAGTAACAAAAAATTGGTAGCAAGCAACTGTTGGAAACACGTTACCTTGTACAATACTTACTATGTAGATATTTAATTTTTATATATAAAAAATAGGCCAAAAGCGTGTCAGGCTAGTGCATTTCAAAATTCTGTAGTAATTAAAGAATTGACTTTATTTATAGGATGACCTGACAGCTTGCAAGTTTAAAATAAGTTTATCTCGGAAACTATGCATGCTAGACTTTAAGTTTCTACCTAGGTTCAGTTTATTTTGGTAGCTGTAGGGCTGGATGATACATTGCAGATGACAGCTGTCAAAATAGCATACAATTCTCCCAAAGATATTCTATTGCGTGCATATTTTTCAAGATTTTATCACCTGCCACATGAAATTTAGATCTCGTCAAGACCTACCAATTTCCCAAAAAAGTTATAAACATAACATGCAAAATTTCCGAAATAACTATATAACTTATATCCACACTAATATTATAAATGCGAAAGTAACTCTGTCTGTCTGTCTGTCTGTCTGTCTGTCTGCTACGCTTTCACGGCCAAACCGCTGAACCGATCTTCATGAAACTTGGCACAGAGATTGCTAGCATACCGAGAACGGACATAGGCTACTTTTTATCACCATTCGAGGGTCTGGAGTACAGATGTAGACCACCAGGTGTACCTCCAGGAGCCCAGCTAAACTATAAGAGATACAGGCATGGTTCCAAAACAAAAGTTGTTCAGTATGATGGGCCGCTTCTTTTCACAAGGACATTGAGGATCTGGAGTACCTTATGTAGACCACCAGGTGTACCATCAGGAGCCCAGCTAAACTATAAGAGATACAGGCATGGTTCTTAAACAATAGTTGTCCATTTTGATGGGTCGCTTCTTTTCACAAGGACATTGAGGATCTGGAGTACCTTATGTAGACCACCAGGTGTACCTCCAGGAGCCCAGCTAAACTATAAGAGATACAGGCATGGTTCCAAAACAAAAGTTTTTCAGTATGATGGGCCGCTACTTTTCACAAGGACATTGAGGATCTGGAGTACCTTATGTAGACCACCAGGTGTACCATCAGGAGCCCAGCTAAACTATAAGAGATACAGGCATGGTTCTTAAACAATAGTTGTCCATTTTGATGGGTCGCTTCTTTTCACAAGGACATTGAGGATCTGGAGTACCTTATGTAGACCACCAGGTGTACCATCAGGAGCCCAGCTAAACAATCCACACTAATATTATAAATGCGAAAGTAACTCTGTCTGTCTGTTTGTCTGTCTGTCTGTCTGCTACGCTTTCACGGCCAAACCGCTGAACCGATCTTCATGAAACTTGGCACAGAGATTGCTAGCATACCGAGAACGGACATAGGCTACTTTTTATCACCATTCGAGGGTCTGGAGTACAGATGTAGACCACCAGGTGTACCTCCAGGAGCCCAGCTAAACTATAAGAGATACAGGCATGGTTCCAAAACAAAAGTTGTTCAGTATGATGGGCCGCTTCTTTTCACAAGGACATTGAGGATCTGGAGTACCTTATGTAGACCACCAGGTGTACCATCAGGAGCCCAGCTAAACTATAAGAGATACAGGCATGGTTCTTAAACAATAGTTGTCCATTTTGATGGGTCGCTTCTTTTCACAAGGACATTGAGGATCTGGAGTACCTTATGTAGACCACCAGGTGTACCTCCAGGAGCCCAGCTAAACTATAAGAGATACAGGCATGGTTCCAAAACAAAAGTTTTTCAGTATGATGGGCCGCTACTTTTCACAAGGACATTGAGGATCTGGAGTACCTTATGTAGACCACCAGGTGTACCATCAGGAGCCCAGCTAAACTATAAGAGATACAGGTATGGTTCTTTAACAATAGTTGTCCATTTTGATGGGTCGCTTCTTTTCACAAGGACATTGAGGATCTGGAGTACCTTATGTAGACCACCAGGTGTACCATCAGGAGCCCAGCTAAACAATAAGAGATACATAAATGGTTCCAAAACAAAAGTTGCTCAGTATGATGGGCTGCTTCTTTTCACAAGGACATTGAGAATCTGGAGTACCTTATGTAGACCACCAGGTGTACCATCAGGAGCCCACCTAAACTATTAGAGATACATAAATGGTACCAAAACAAAAATTGTTCAGTATGATGGGCCGTTTCTTTTCACAAGGACGTTGAGGATCTGGAGTAGCTTATGTAGACCACCAGGTGTACGATCAGGAGCATAGCTAAACAATTAGAGATAAAGAAATGGTTTCAAAACAAAAGTTGTTCAGTATGATGGGCCGCTTCTTTTCACAAGGACATTGGGGATCTGGAGTACCTTATGTAGACCACCAGGTGTACCATCAGGAGCCCACCTAAACTATTAGAGATACATAAATGGTACCAAAACAAAAATTGTTCAGTATGATGGGCCGTTTCTTTTCACAAGGACGTTGAGGATCTGGAGTAGCTTATGTAGACCACCAGGTGTACGATCAGGAGCATAGCTAAACAATTAGAGATAAAGAAATGGTTTCAAAACAAAAGTTGTTCAGTATGATGGGCCGCTTCTTTTCACAAGGACATTGGGGATCTGGAGTACCTTATGTAGACCACCAGGTGTACCATCAGGAGCCCAGCTAAATTATTAGAGATAAAGAAATGGTTCCAAAACAAAAGTTGTTCAGTATGATGGGCCGCTTCTTTTCACAAGGACATTGGGGATCTGGAGTACCTTATGTAGACCACCAGGTGCACCATTAGGAGGCCACCTAAACTATTAGAGATAAAGAAATAGTTCCAAAACAAAAGTTGGCCAGTATGATGGACTCCTTCTTTTTACAAGGATACTGAGGATCTGGAGTACCTTATGTAGACCACCAGGTGTACGATCAGGAGCCCACCTAAACTATTAGAGATACAGAAATGGTTCCAAAACAAAAGTTGGCCAGTATGATGGGAATAAGTTGAGAAAGGACATTGGCAACTTTTTACCAAGGATTTTTTTTTATCTACTGACTTTTGTATCCCATGGTTATAAATATTGATCTGTCAGCGCAGTACACCGGATGGCAAATTTTGAATTGTCCCTTTAACAACAGAAGCAAGCAAGGTATCCTTAAACAGTAGAGATAAGAACTGTTCTAATATCACTGTCATGCTTACTATGAATATACATATCAACTTTAGAACCTCTTTCTAAAAATACTATCTAACGCGGACGAAGTCGCGGGTAAAAGCTAGTATTTTATAAACTTGCTGTGCCCGCCTCGTGGTTCGCGTGGCGTATTGCTTTAATGCCAGTAAGAGATGCCTGATGGCCTATAAATTCTACGTTTAACCGTTTTCCCATGAGAATGAGCCATTTTCCTGCGGTAAAAAGTATTCTAGATGGTGACAAGGCATAATAGCTATAAACAACAAAAAGTTTTCTTCAAATCTGGCTAGTATTTTCGGAGATTAGCCCGGACAAACAAAGTTTCGTAATCCTATTTTAATATCACCTACGGTTAGGTATGTTCAATGTACAGACACACTGGTTTTACTGTTTTATTATATATGTATACTAAAGGCCAGGAGGTTACATCCAGTGCTGCTCATACTCACAGAATAGATGTTTTCCCACTCTAAATGAAATAGCTTATTATCGGCTCATTTTGAACTCATTTCATCATTACACAAATCGTAGGTCAGGAAAAAATAAAAGAATTAAGGGCCCTTAGTTCGTCCTACTTCGGTCGAGTTAGGCATCACTTGGTACTATCGTATAGGTCGCATAGGTTGCACATACTACTCTTGAACTGTATATTGAATTGAGTTTGACATTTGAAATTTGTCAAGCAAGATGGCAAAGGGCATGAAGATTCGCATCGCGGCGCAGCTCGACGTATTGCCTGTACTGACGTTGCAGAATCGCTTCGCGTCGCGTCCCGTCCCGTCTCGTCTCGTTTCCGTGGGAATTGACCCTTAGACCCGATAACAGTGTACGTATCTATTATTTAGGTACGTATATTATAATTTATTCGAGAAGTATTACTACCCGTCACCCTACAAAGCTTGCGTACTGACTCAAAACTTACCCTGTATACATAATTACATACCATACACACACATACACATATCACGCCTATAATCCCTTGAGGTGTAGGCTGAGCGTAAACAAATATTTGAGGGTTATTCAGAAAATTGTGTATCGCCATAGTGACAGGTTGTCAGCCCATCGCCTAAAATTGCAATACACAGCCTCGAGTCCCTTGGTCGCCTCTTACGACTCCCACGGAAAATAAATGGGGTGAGGCTATTCTAAGCCGGCATCACACGGCATACCCTGTATAGGTAAGAATATAACCCGACACCAAGACAGACTTTCCTATGGCTGCACAATATCTGTTTTTCAGAGACTTGGCAGTGAGGGTGTTACACATGTCCTTTGCACATCCGGATGCGGCGTGAGGTCAGGTGCACCGATTTTGGCCCATGCCGCCGATGGACCTTTTGAATTGGTAAGGTGATCAATTTCCAGGAAAGGTAAAAAAAAAACTTCTCATTGTAAATACAGTCAGGTGATCGTGACTTTGTATGGGATCCAAAGACCCAATTTCATAATATATAGGAGTCGCCGTCACCGGACACGGTTTGGGCGACATGATGATGATGATGGGAGGTGATTTTTTTTTCGTTTCTTGACGTATGTTCCTAGGGGAAAGTTCTTCACTTTCATGGTCTGCAAGCACCCTATAAGTATACGGAGGGCTGTCTCTTACACCCCGTATAACATGAGGCCCTTGTAACAGAGGGCCTACATGTTCGGGGGTACATATTTGTCAAGAATACAAGAGAGTGTCATATGAACCCTAACAATCTAAGCGAACCCAACGCCCGATGAACCCTAACAACCCGAAAACCCCTAATGATCCGTTGAACACTTACGATCTTATGAACCCTAACGAGCCAAACAACCAACCAATGCAACCTGCTCTAAACCTAACGACTCGATGAACCCCAAAGATCCGAAGAAACACTAAGGTTTTATCGTTTCTTCACCCGAACCACCTAAATTCAAAGAACCCTAATGACCCAATTGAAAATTAAGGGCCCGATAAACCCTAACAAACAGATGAACCTTAACGAAACGATGCACCCTGGTGACTCGAAGAACCCTGGCGACTCGATAAACATTAATGACGCGGTGAACCAAAAAACTATGTTTAACCTTGGTACTATTGTGCAAAAAAAAAAAAACAGAAAAAATGCAGTAGCAAACCTAGCAGTGTAGGTATGAATCAACAAAAAAGGGGCGAGCGGCCCTTCTGTAATTTCTATATTTTGTGCGGCAGAGAGGATTGCAGTTCAGGCAGCGCCCGATGGCGATCTGTAGGCATTCGTCATCATCATCATGGGGTGCCATCTGCAAGTAGGCAGGCAGGAAATTTCACAAAACTGATTTTGTTACTGTTTTGCAATTATAAGAGCATAATAAGATTACACTTAGTTGAATTAAAGCGCACCCAATAAGATGCTTGGTAGCTGCATGCTGCTGCTTTAAAAAGTTTAACAGGAATAAAAAGTAGAATAAAATATTTTTTCCATTTCAAGAATACATTCATTGACAATCAGTTTATAGGTAATCATCAAGTAAAACAGTGTACCCTGGAAGATCAAACACATTTGATTAATTAGGCGAATAAATTCTGAATAGCGTGATAAGGGAACGTTGTGGTATAAAAGAAGACGTAGTGACTGGTGTAGAAAAGGGTATGCTTAGATGGTTTGGGCATGTAGAGAGGATGAATGAAAGAAGATTAACGAAATAGGTGTATATGGCATGTGTGGATGGGAACGTCGGAAGAGGAAGACCTCGACGAACGTACCTCGATCAAATCGGGGACGTGCTAAAGAAAGGTCCGGTCAAGAGTACCCTAAACCGACGAGCATGCATGAAGAGATTGATGAATGTGGAGGAGGCGAAAGAAGTATGCCAGGATCGTAGTAAGTGGAAGGAAGTAGTCTCTGCCTACCCCTCCGGGAAAGAGGCGTGATTTATGTTTGTATGTATGTAAATTCTGAGTGCAAGTTAGTTTTTTTTGTTCGAAACAGAACAGGGATTGACATCTATACGATTACATACATGTCTTTAAAAAGGTTTTAAACTTTCGCGATCACACATAATGATTCAAAATACTGAAACGGGGTTCCTACCGCGATACTTGTTTTTATTTAATTTTCCGATATTTTGTTGATCATTAGTTGTTTTGTGATCATGGCCCATGCAACTGGGCTAAAATATCTATAACAATAAAAAAAAATCCTCGTTTTAGTATTTAGAATCTTTAAGCGAAGATTTCACACTCAACAGTCGAATATTAACAGTAGATAGAACACAGAACATTACCTACATGTGATAAAACAGTACAGTTTGATGAAATGACAAACTGTGGAACGATAAGAGAACAAAATTTTAATAATGAGATGTAGGCTGACATAAAGGAGTACAAATGTAGGGGGAGTCGTGTTATGGAGTTGACGTCATAATTGGTGCAATTTTACACAGTTATCAAGAGTAACCAGTATTTATATTTCAGATTGGCATAAACGCAGGTGGCGCTCCCTGTCGGTCCAAAGCATATCGCCGGCGCTTGAATCCACAGCCACCTATATATATCGACATATTTCCATACACACAATGGATTTCAAATGTGATTACTGCGCATATCATGCCAAAACCGTACCCAGAACGTTTTCAACTCACGGCTTCTGGAGGTAAAGAGTAATGTGTTTTTTAAAGGATGTGAATTTGGCAGACTAAAACCACAGTATAATTAATAGTACTAAAACACCTTGATAATTAAGTGGTGGCGTAGCGCCATAGCATCACATGTTAGAGGTGGTAAAACAATTGACAGTTATTTCGACTCCAAAATAAAAAATATTTTGGCCCCGGGCACTGTAAATATGAGATATAATTATTTACTTGTCCACAAACATACATACATTTACACTCTAGAAAAACAACACCATTTTTATGAGGCAGTTGAGTTAAAGAATTACCGATCTTTGCACATAATATTTGCGAAAGCATAAAATAGCATAAAATATCGCAAAATATAATGTACCCCAATATTGTGTCCCTCACGTTAAGGCAATCGAGTAAAAAAAACATATATTCTGAAAAATAATAACCGACCTCTGCACTTATTGCGAAAGCCTACATCATACGAGATGCAAAAAGTCAAAAAATATAATGTTTCACAATATTGTGTCCTTCAAACTTATGTAATTTGCTACCTACTTCCATTATTTTAAAAACCTTAAATCAGGTTTATTTGTGGTGACAAATAAACGTGGTGACGTTAATACACACACACACACATTTATCACGCCTATAATCCCTTGCGGGTTAAGCAGAGCGCAAACAGCCAGGAAAAACATTTGAAAAATATTTGAGGGTCATTCGGTAAATTGTGTATCGCCATAGTGACAGGTTGTCAGCCCATCGCTTAAAATTGCAATACACACCCTCGAGTCCCTTTCTCGCCTCATACGACTCCCAAGGGAAAGAAATGGGGTGATGCTATTCTAAGCCAGCATCACACGGCAACATCACGTTAATACATGTCAATGAATATTGGTTTAGGAAAAAAAACAGGGTCTTACTTATGCCTCTAATTAAAGTTTTAATAAATACTCGTACTTGCATGGCACAGCTTACGCCTTGCAACAAGCAATGCACACAAGTGAGACTGGAGTTATGAAATCGTATGTTCTACTCCTTGAGTTGAGATATAGTTAATTATTATGTTCTTTTGTCGTATAGGATACAGAGTTGACGAACGACCCGATGAACTTTGGTGTCAGAGTTTCTAAACCCCCTACTAATAGGTCTCTGACGGAGTTGTGTAACATTCGATTTGTAAGTTATCGTAGTCATAAACCGGGACTGACGGTTTAACATGCTTCTCCGAAGCACGCCACCATCTTTCTTCCAGAATTGAACCTGGTACCTCCAGATCTAGAGTCGAAAGCTCAGACCATTAGGCTACAAAAGCAGCTAACTGAAATAGTTAATTATTATATTATTTAATTATAGATACTATTTTATTTGCAGGTTACCAAGTTCATCCTGAAAAGAGCAGTTATCTAAGATCTGGACTTAAAGCAGGACCGCCAACAGTATCGAAGATGGAGGGCTGGCGTTCCAGAACGTTCGTTTCGGGCAAATCTTGCTTTGACAGGTTTTCAAAACAGAAAAAAATGGCATTCTTCTATGATGAGAGATTTGAGGTGAATGCTGACCCTCCCGGGAAACTTAACATCTTTATGAAGGTAAGTAAGATAGAATCTGTTCACAGTCTATCATAAAACACACATACACACACACACATATATCACGCTTTTATCCCTTGCGGGGTAGGCAGAGCGTCTAGGGCCGTAAACATGCGGTCGCTGTCGCCTCGTCTGACAATTATTTGAAGGCCGTTATAGAAAAATCGTGTATCACTAGTGATAGGTTGTCAGTCCATCGCCTAAAATGCAATTCACATATAATACACAATAACAACCTCGAGAGATTGTTATGTTTTTGTAGGTTTTAAACTTTAAGTGAGGGTAGTAAGGTTCAGCATGACTGGTACACGTGTACCAGGGTTGATAAAGCGAAGAATGCTGCTGGCATTGACTGGATGGCAAACACGGGAGATCATGTCTGGCGTACCCAGGGAGAGATCTACGTCCACCTGTGGACTGAAGTAGGCTGATATGATGTGATGTGATCACACGGCTTACAGACATGCTTTTCTTGCGACTGGTGATGATGTTTAAAACAGAGTTTTTTCTTTAATGTACGGTCGCGTTCAAAAGTGGAGTCATAGTTAACACAAACCTCAGAAAACAAGTCGCACGCACCCTCGGCGACACTCACACAATGACACAAATGACGTATAACATACTATTATTTGACGAACTACCATTGTATAATAGGCTGAGTAGTATTGACTATTTCACTACATGAATCATTAGCTTCGGTAGCTTGGTCAGTAGCGCGGTCAAGCAAATTCTTGACCGTTATAGTGGAGACAATGGTTCGAATCCCGATATCTTCGTTGTAGTTTTTATTTTATCAATTGAAGCAAAATTTAGTAAATTTTGAATTACATTTTAGTTGTTGCTAGATCGTTTGCGAGATAGTGCGTGTGCTAAGTGTTTTTTTTTAACCTAAGTTTATTTATTAAACTTCAGTGTTTATTTCTTCGAAATGCATACTAATATCAGTTTGCAGGATAAGCAGCGTATTGTTGCGCTGCAATTATCTGTGGCGCTGCATGATATTGGATTTAATTTAACTCAAATTGCTAATCAGACTGATCTGGCCGTAAGTATAGTTTTATTTCATTACAATTGTATTTTAAATATAAAAAACTTTGACTCATAGTATGTTGGTAGCTGTGAACCGATTAGTATAAACTTTTTTATTAATAATGCTACTTTGTTTTAGTGGAAGACTGTTAAACGTTGGGTTACACGTTTTGAAGAGGAAGGTAGCGTAAAAACTCGACTCGTCTTAATGATTCACAGCGGAGGATGATGGTGTAACAATATGAAGAAAATGGTTCTGCCGCTGGTCCAGGCGAATTAGTAGCACAAGAAACAGGGCGTGCAACTGCCGCTAATTATGTTGATATGCTACAGGAAAGCATGCTACCGACGACGGTGCGAAATGTTTAACTGTTTATCCTGCTAGTGAAGTTCCTCGTTTTGCATTTGTCCAGGATAAATTGTCCAGTGCATCGAGCTGCCGCGCCGTGGTGAATAATTGGTTTAGCCAGCACCCAGATATCCAAGTTATTCGTTGGCCAGCAAAATATCCGGACTTAAATCCCATAGAGAATTTATGGGGTTTAATGGTGCAAAGGTAGGACATGCGCAATGAAAGAACTACAGAAGCTTTAGAGGCTCACTGCCTGGGAGTGTGGGAGAGTACCAGAGGAACAGATATATGCACTTATTTGGTCGAGTCTATTAAGTGTTTATTAAGTGTTGTTGAGAACAGCGGAGGTAACACCAAATACTAATTATGTAAGCGGCGATTTTTACTTAAGATTTCAATCTGACCCGATCTAGCATACATTGCTGATTATCTTGTGTATTTCATTACAATATATGAATATACACAAAATAATCAGCAATGTATGCCGAAGCGGGCCCGATAAATCGTTGCTCACTCAACCTCCGTTTACCTGCTTACTTACCCGCCTAATATTGCAGTAGGTATTTGTGGAGCATTACATTAGCAATTAAATTATGCTAAAACATCGATATATATTTATATAAGATTGATCATTATTAGTCAGTTATCTTAAGGCCTTGCTTCAATATCTTTTCATTACGAAAACGAGTACTTAAGCTTAAACCTTGAGATGTAGGCAAATAACTGATTTATTATTATTACAATTACTTTTACTTCCAAAGAAAGTGCATCATCGTTAAACATAGATCAATAAAATAATTACTAACGAAATTATTACTTAAATAACTTTATTGAAAGATTCAATCCAAGATTTGGATCATTCCTATGATCTTATAAATAATTACCTATCGATGTTTCAGCTAATGAACACTTAATATCATTTTACATAATATTGTGTTTTATCATTCAAACAAAACTATTAACTAAGTATTACGACAGCAAGTATTTTATGTAGTTTTACATACTCGTATCTTATGGTTACCAAAAGTTCTCATTCATGTCATTATGTTATTTACATAAAGTAATACCATACCTACCAATAAAATAATTTCTTACCTTACTTTTTGTTTTATTACAATATTATAGGTTTATGTTTTTAGATATAATATTTTGATACATAATTTACAATAAACATTCATAGATATAATACATAGATGAATATATAGAAAAATATTATATAAAATAATTATTACTGGAGAAAATATGGTAAAAACATTTAAAAAAACATTAATCAACATACAGAGATCGGATGGGAACCCGGTTCCGTTCTGATTAGAAGGTAAGAACTATTACCGCTAAGCTACGGTTGCTTGTGATCAATACGACGAAATAAAGATATGTAATCTATTGCTTTACTACAAGTGAACGAATAAGGATAACTATAATACAGTTTTAGACAAACCAGTGTGATGTATACTTTGTGGTGATATGGTGGCGAATAGGCTATCACCGAGTAATTATTTCAAAGATTACATAGATGTCGCTTATAGGTGGTAATCTGTTTAAGTTTTAATGCTAAGCCTTAAGGTGGACTTTTCTACTTACAGTCGATAATCTTACGTGTGTGCGTAAGTTAGTAAAGTAAGTACAGAGGATAATAACCCGTATTGCAATCTGTCACGTTGTCTAACTATGACTCCACTTATGAATCCGACCGTACTTTTAATATTTATTATTCATACTAGATTTCCGCTCAGCGGTCTCACCCGCTGATACAAATTTTCCCGTACTAGTTATTTACCTCTATAGTTATTTACCTGCGGTAGCCTATGTGTTTTTTCAGGTTATACTCTACCTGTGTTCAAAATTTCACCCAAACCGGCCAAGCCGTTTGAGCGTGAAGAGGTAACAAACATACATACACACACACACAAATTCTCAGATTTATAAAATAAGTACGGATTATAAATTTTTTATTTGCAGATATATGCCACGTGGGATGTAACGATACAATGTGTGAAACTGACATTACCTAACCACCTACAGGAGCCTATTATAAGAGGAGTACGAGAATCTAATGTTAGCGTCGAATTTGTTAGTAACTGGTTTCCATACACATTTTACTTTAGTCTTGGACTGTATGGACGAAACTCAACAGCTTGGGAAAGGGAAACGTGGTTGGACTGGTTCTATTATGGCAGAAGTTAGACTGCAGCACAACCAGACTGATTCTACAATTCTCTGCCAAAGTCAAGTTCTGTATTCGCAACAGTATTAAAACATAGTGTTTTAAATCATACAAAATGCAAAACGATTTACACTGTTATAAAAAAAGATTTAATTTTAATCAGCTTGTCCTAAGAGTCATGTTTAATAAAAGATGTGCTCTTATTTTTATGGTGTTTGGAATAATACAAAATAATAAATAACAATACGATTGACTCACTCAAAAAGTCCAGATATAAGTTAAAATAAAAATATATATTAAAAACACAAAATCCTTTCAATCAGCTTTTTCTAAGATCCAAAACGTATTTAGAGAAGTATTCTTAAGTTTTATTACTATAATTTATTTATTGTTTTCTTTTTTTTTGGAAATCTATTAAAAATTGATCGCTATCCTCTATACCAATTATGTCTAAAATCAACGTAGTAAAGTTGTGGATGATACTCGGTCTTTACAGACTAGTCAATCAGCTACGTAATATTTTGTCGATGTGTGAGTTTATTGTATTGCTGCTGGGGGGAATGCGCAAGTAACTTATTTTCTGAGAACTGACCCGACAAAACGGCCTAACAGTTATAAGGCCTACATAAGCATATTAATGTACAAAGGCATAGGTTTAAATATGACATAGGTTTAAATATTATCATTATCACACATCGTGTCTTTTCTACTCTGCTCCCTATCCCTAATTGCCGCAACGACGCGTGGTGTTTGTGTGTTTTCATCAAAGTACGTCCATCCATGTCACCACGAGTGGTATATAATCATAGTGAGCACACCAAGGACGTTATTCTAAAATGTGGACGGGACCGTAAGAAGCTCGTTCAACAAAAGGATAGGTCAAAAGTACCCTAAACAGACGAGTATTTATGAAAGGGTTTATAAGTGTTGACAAAGCAAAAGAGGTGTAAGTATTATGAACGTTTGCATGTAGTGATTAAAAGCTCACTTAAGTTGGCAATAACACAACTATATCTAGTGCTAAAAGTTCTGTTCTACACGCGTGCGATCGGTTGGCAAGTTGGATAATAATAAAACCAATTTAATCAAATAGATGAATACACTCTGACAGCCTGACGGATGCGTCTGTCAAATACCTTGGTCAAATTACATGTGTCATAGTATTGGTTACAGTGTGCCATGGCACAAAGTATCTGTTTCATGTAAGGAAATATCCATACAAAACTACGTGAGTCAGTTTGCCGTAGTGAGAAAATCGCCATAGTAAGTGACAGGACTATATCTAAATTTGTCACCCCGATGTTAATCTTGGCGACTCAAGTGCCACAGCCATAAATCAACTCAATCACTACTGGAAGCAAAAGAAAGCTGTCGCCAACACCTCGACATTTGCTTGGAATACGAATAGATCTGCCCTCATTCAATACCCTTTTTCCGAACGAACAGTTTTATCGTCCTTTGTTATTTCCACCCGATGAACACTAAACCCTTAAAGAGAATTTGGATGCACACAAAAAAACTTTTTGTAAGTATGCCAAACTAGTAGAAATGTATGCCGGCGATGGAATGTTTGTTTGCCTATAAATTATTATTTGACCAAAATATTTATTAATCTACTGAATACTTTTAGGGATACATACATACATACATATATCACGCCTTTATCCCTTGCGGGGTAGGCAGAGCGTAAACGGCCGCAAAAAACTGTCATTTACGCCACGTCTGACAAACATTTGAGGGTTTTTCGGAAAACTGTGTATCGCCATAGTGACAGGTTGTCAGCCCATCGCCTAAAAATGCAATACACACCCTCGAGTCCCATCGTCGCCTCTTACGACTCCCACGGGAAAGAAATGGGGTGATGCTATTCTAAGCCGGCATCACACTTTTAGGGATATGCCATCACTATTTACGTAATCATCCTCTATCATCTTCTCATCCCAAATGCCAGTTTGAGTGCAAGTGGGAGTGTTTGTATGTACTTACTTACCTAGAAAAAGTTTCGGTTGTTTTCAAAATTGTGACATACAAATACCATGTAATCAGATAGATATTTGACGACATGACTATTGTTATGAAAATTAAAAGTACCTACTTTTTTGAAGTTGATTGGTATACATTCCTCATTACTTATTTCAAATCGTTACACTTATTTATTTTTGACGTAAATACATGTTTTGAAAAGTTTTTAGTACAATACAAAGTTTTCTTACACGTTTCTAAAAGCAGCAAAACTCTTGCATTTTCAAATGTGGAAAGCAGAACCGGGAACGGAACTGCCCGTCCCACTTTTTATGACCACATTACAGGCTGAAATGTAACTTTTTAGGACCACCAAGTTGCCTCTGAAATTTTGCGGTTGCAAAAATATATATGAATATTCTGCAGTAGGGTGGCCCTTATTTTTGACAGTGACAAATATTATCAGGGCACCCCCTCAATATGTTCTCTATGCTAAATTGAGCATTCTTTAGGTGTGGCGGTTTTCATTTAAACATTGAAGGAAAATTATTTTAGGACCAAAAGTCGAAAAGGTATTCAAGCGAATTATTTTTTTAGTAAAATTTAGTACTTACACATTTAGGTATTTGTACACTTACGAAATCGGGGTATTTTACTCTCATAATATAAAATCCTGATAACATTATAACTTTCAATTCCAATAATTGTTGGAAATTATAGTTCTTCTTATTTTAATCTAAAATGTGCCCCACTTGGTTTTATCATATAGACGAAAAAATTGTTTTGAAAGATGGTTCTTAGTGTCTTTATTGTTCGTTTGAGTAAAAAACCGCTTTCGACGAACAATTTTTTTTTACATTAACATTAACAGCCACAACAGTCCCCTGCTGGACATAGGACTTTTCCTATTGGGGGGTGTTGCCATACTCACCACGCTTGGCAAGCTGATTGGCGACCGCAGTGAGAAAGTAACTTTTACAAGGAATGCTGCTGCCCATTCCCTGGTCGAATTCATCCCCTAGTCGCTTTTAACGATACCCACAAATGAAATGAAAAATCTGAAAAAATATTTTCTAGTTTTTTAGTGTACAGTGCCCTAATAAAATTGCAAAAGCATTTTTTTTCCACCAAGGCCCACCCTTTTCTACAGTTTCCCATGATTACAGACGTAGTAGGCGGGCAGGCTCCGGTTTACAAAATTTACTGAAAATATATTTTTAACATCTCGCTCCCTCTTCTATGACTGACAGAGCACCGAAACGTCATTTGTGTTTATAACCTATAGTCATAAATATACTCATATAATAGGTCAGTTATGTTAAACGTATATATATCAGAAACGATTCTCTGTAAATAACATAGGACTGAAATTAAAGGTGCCTCTAACTGTTCAATTAAATATATAATAATAAGAAAACCGGTCAAGTGCGAGTAAGGCTCTATTATTATATAAAATAATAATAATAATTCTAAAAGAGTAGTGACAGCCAGAGGCTCTGCCACCACAAAAATAATAATAATAGGTTCCAAAATCGGGAAAATCATGGAAATCCTTGAGTGTTTGGTGGAACTATGGTTATCTAGCGATGGCGGATCCTTAGGTTCGTATTGCTAATCGAATATTTTGTGAAGATCATGAAGTGAGTCATAGGATTCATCATAGTACCCTCGGTAGATTGAAGAAACGTAGAGATTGTACTAGGATGGTGATGGTGCTGATATGGTCTCTTTATAGACCTGCTGTCAGTGGATTTCAGTGGTGTTCAGTGTTGAAGGTTGGTAGTGATCAGTATCTGACGTGCATCAGCGTGTCTAACGTTGGTTTGCTAGATGCATGGTGTCATTGTAGACGGATTGGTAGTAGTACGGTTACACCGTGCCTGATGATGGTCTGCCAGACGAAACAGCCACAACGTGGGAGCTGATTACATAGAGGTACGGACAATGTGGTTAGTAATCATTCAGCGGTTGGAGATGTTTTTTGACGATGCAGCATTTCTACATTGTTTGACGATGATACGCCCACGCAGTGCTGTTCCGTATCCTTACATAAGGTAATACTCTCCCATAGTGCCCATAGTGTTATTTTTTATTCTAACGTATGGATGATAATATTGTGAGTAAAGTCACGTCGCCGCGCCGCCAATACTTACTTTGTGGTAAAGTGACATCTATAATTTGGGGTTTATTCTTTATTGTTTTCTACAGAGGAACTGATGCAGATCATCACAATCAAGTGTCATTCTGATGTTTAAGGTGTGTGTATCTAAGCCCTTTTACTTGTTTCCTCTTATATTATCTTTCTTCTCTTCTCTTGTTTATTTCCATTTTTTGTTTGTTGCTTTTAATCTCTGGATAACGAACCCTTAAGATGATAAAGTAAGTTACTGAGATAGCCTCAATCTAAAGTTGTGTAAGTATTTATGCATTACTCCTATGAGCAAACGACGCGCGTCATGTCCCACATGCAATGTGGGAGCACTTTGAGGAATGTCGCCTGTCTGACTCAAGGATAGAGGACACGTAGAACACATAATTTCACTTAGCCGCCTCGACTGTGAATTCCATACCTACTAGAGACTACACTATACTATTATAGCTATTACAACGGCCCGCTTAGCGGTTTCATCTATTACCATTTCATGCCCCTCAACCCGTGAGAATTAGGCGTGTTCCTCTTCTTTTTGCTCTGAAAAAGGTAAAAATTTTATTTAGAGATACTTAGAAAAATGAAGTGATGATGATGGAAATGTTTTTTCCGAAGACTACCCTGCCACTCTGCGAGGAATAAAAAGAATACTCTTTCTTTATTTATGTAAATAAGTATGTTTGAATCCGATAGGTTTTGTCATATTTGTGATATCGACAAGTGCACATACTTTCAAGTCGAGTAAGTAGGTACCTATGTACTTACACTGGTTATCTTTATCGAGTCGAATATCGAATTATAATATGAAAACCCTATATAAGTAGATCCTTTTAAAGGTAACTAAGTATGTTACTGATATAACAGTCGGTTGTAGCACATAAGGTACGAGGGGTACTCCAAAAGATCTGAATTATTTTGGTTCAGCAATATTTTATTGTTGACATGAATGTGTTTTTATAGAAAATCACTTATTTTAGAAGAATAGGTTATTTTTATTTTATTTAACCTTGCGATAAAAATAATCCAGTTCTTTTGGAGTAAGTACCTAACTCTGATACCTTATGTGCTATAACCGAGTGTACACACAGACCATATAGTGATGTAAGCTATGTAGATTCATGAAATCTATTCCCAGCGTATTGAAATCAATGGCTAATTGGGTTAGTTACTCGTATGACTACATTACTGAGTTTATGTATGATTAGTAGAGTGAGATGTATTGTGTTGGCAATGAAAATAGACAGTTGAAAAAGAGTCACTACATTTCAAGAGACACAAACAAAATATTAATATAAATATATGGTTATTGTTAGGATTCCCTACCCAAAGGGTCAAAACTGGGCTCTATTACTGATACTTCGCTGTCCGTCTGTCACCAGATATCACCGCAGTGTACCTATAGACGTGTCACAAAAACTTTTTTATCTTATTTGTGCCGTTCGTCGACTCGGTGTTTTACATGACAGAAGAAGACGATGTTTTGAACACATAAATGAAGGAGAGAGAGAGAAAAGAGAAAGAGTTAGTAGTATCCACCAAATTAAGGACCATAAAATCCTGACCGTTCGTCGCACCCTGTGCGAGATAAAGTAATTATCTGATATCTCTATTCCACATCGGAAAAATTAGGGTTCATCGGGCCCCCACACGAAAATAATAATAATCGGGAAAACCAAAATATTTTGATGAAATAACAAAAATTTACTACGCAGTAAAAACAGATTTGCGCGTCTCAATATACCGCAATTTATTTACAAAGGCCACTATAACACTGACTTCAGATATATTTTGCCCGCCAGCCGAGCGATTCTGAGCCCCATTTCCATAATACACGTAGCGTACACATGAATTTAAAAATCAGCGACGTAAGACGGGATTGTCGGGCAAAGTTATCCGGGATTACCAAGGCGTCCTCGTATGCAAAGT
Source organism: Tuta absoluta (assembly GCA_027580185.1). Lineage (NCBI taxonomy): Eukaryota > Metazoa > Arthropoda > Insecta > Lepidoptera > Gelechiidae > Tuta > Tuta absoluta. Next base: position 8,856,293 of record JAQAHW010000004.1, read on the forward strand.
GAAGCTCTAAAGCAGGGGTCTTGCACCCTCGGCTAGCGGTCTTCTGTTTTATTTTTAGTAAGCTCATAAAAAAAATCGGGCTAAACTTACAAAGAAAGTCAACGTTACACTAAATGATTAAACCTTTGTGTGTGGATCGCACACGTACCGCATAAAATTGCCGTTTGTGGCAGCCACCGCAGCCATCATAAAAATGATAGCATGTGACAGCCGCAACTTGATGCGAAAACGTGTACCATGATGCAGTTTTTCTATGGCAGGGATGTAGCATAATCATGCATTACTAGACGTAGAAAAAAAAACTTGTTTAAAAAAGTTGCTTTATCGTTCGGGTAATTTATACACTTTCAAAGCCTGATTACACCATTCTTAGTTATAATTAACAACAATTCGTTTATAAAAAAGGTGAGAATTTATTTCTAAATTTTGTTCATTTCTGAGGAATTTGGGTTATGGATCATGAAAGTCAAATCATTTTAAAAACGATGAACAGCAATTCTTAAACATGTTGGAGACTCCTGCTGTACGGCCTGCGACTGACATAAGAACCACGCGAAAGGGTGTATTTTATCCACTTCATGGACAATGCCTGCGAGAGCCTAAGTGGATGCAGATATATAGGCTTTTTATTATAATTAGCTCTACTATAGGTTCAGTAGTATTATCTCATTTACACTTAAAGAGAAAGTGTCCTATAGGTTTTTCAATCAAAGAGAGGTTTTTCATAATTCACGTTTAAAATTAGTGGAAGGAATATTTCATACAAGTCTCATTTTTGCCTCAAGAGTAAAAGATACAACTGTCAAAAATATTGGGTTTGCTTGTAAATGACAAATACTTTAACGCGTGAATTTGCTTTGGATTTTTGGTGGCATTAATTTGATGTCCGTTAAACTAATCCTTTACTGTTAATGTAAATTTGTTTTGTGGTAAGTTAAAACATACTAAAATGAAAATAAGAAATATAAAAAAATATAAAAATGAAAATAAAAATATTGTGTCGGCCGGGGTTTGAACCCGGGACTTGTGGACTACCGTTCTGCCACTGAGCTACCAGCGGCTCGACCGAATACTTCCAAATTCTTCAGCCTCTTGATACCTACTAGTCTTGAAACGACGTACTGCACTATATCTTATAGGAGAAAAATAAACCACAGTACGTTCGTTGAACTGTTGTTATAGTTTTTATTCTCGTAGGTGTACCACTTGGAATAAAGTACGATTACTTACTCGCGTGTATGGTGGCCTCTTTGGGCGCTTATTAGTAGTTAGTCTATTTATTCGCGCGTGAAGAATATACTATTTTCTACTACGACACGTGCATAACTACATAGATTCCTCTGCAGTAACTATTTTGATCAAAAGAGAGATGCTATAGATTCATTACATTATAATAATATGTAGGGCACAAAGTCATCGGAGAACCCCGTAGAACGAAAATAATGAAAGCTGTATAAAGCGTAGCGACAAAAAACACAGTTCGTCCTGGCGATATTAACATTGTTTTACAATGCGTGATTATGATTCATGCTGATTGTTTTTTACCTGAAAAACCTTGACAGCGATCAAAAGACTTGACACTTCACCAGATTGATATTGTCCATCTTGTCCCGACGATTCTCGTCAAAAATAGCAAAGAAACGGCATGCGCTTTTGACAGTGATAACTTAAACACTTCAACGATTGCTTCCAGAATCGAGCCCGCTATAAGTAAAGCGGGTGTTTAGCTGATGGCTTTATTCTCCAGGAGGCACGGTGGCTGGAGGTCGCTAAGTGTGGGCAATAAATTCCTTGGAACATTACTGCAGGTGCTTTTTCATTAGCCTCACTGGCTCTTAGCAGTAACTGCGCTTCGTAGCGGCTTTTAAAAGTATGAAACTGGTTCAGATTTCAGTATAATAGTGTTCGTGATTTTAGAGTATTCTAGAGGAAAGTAGCCGAATATAAATGTGAACATACTTGTTAAAGAATATTTATCTGCTGGTAGGTACGCAACACTAACTTTTCTAGACAATACTCGTGTATAGAAAGTACTCGTGCTACGTTCGCTTCGTAGCAATCCTCGTAGCAACTTGCTACGAGAGTAAATGTCCGGGGAATATTAGTATGTTGAAAGGTGCTGTGTAAACGGCAGCCGTCAAAGATTCATAGGCTGCTGTCAAAGTAGTGACGCTTGCAGACGCAGCACGCCGCACCGTTGACATACGGCCTTCCTTCTGTAAGCAGCTCTGTCAATCACAAGTATATTTTTCCCTATTTTGCTCAATGAGTCTATGTAAATTTTATATAAATTTTATTGTGTGTGTTTTGCAATTTTAGGCGATGGACTGACAAGCTGTCACTATGGCAATACACAATTTTCTGAATGACCCTCAAATATTTGTCAGACGAGGCGTAAATGTCTGTTTTTGCGGCCGTGTGCGCTCTGCCTACCCCGCAAGGGACAATAGACGTATTATGTGTATGTGTGTATGTATGTATAAATACACTAACAAATATTTTCTTTGATGTGTGTGAATAAAAATAAAATACCTATTATAGTACTAAAATTTTCTATTTTAAAAGAAACACCTTTTAAATAAATCCCACACATTCTAGTACAAAATACTACAGAAAATACGAGTGCTATCGCAATTTTAACGTTCATAGCAAGATGCTTTGAAACACTTATCACTTGCATGCTCTCTAAAGGGAGCATTTTGCACCAGAAAATTGACTTTATATACATTTCTGATAAACGCTTGAGTATGTGCTATATTTGTTTACAAATTTTAAAATACTGTTAGTGTCAGGAATAGAATTTTAGCAAACTTGCTAAATTGTCTACCGTAGTCAGGATTTGAACCTGCGACTTTCGCTATCAGTATTAACTAGCGATGACTCTTCCATCTGAGTTACCGCGGCTAAATCATTGCCTGCGAAATTATGCAAGTGTATCTTAATGCCAATAATGCGTGGTATGGCTCTATCGAATAGGATAGTTTGGGAACTAATTCCCAGTTACTTTTTGTTAATCTTCTCGCATCCATGTGATGTTGGATTAAAATAGCATCATCCCACTTCTTTCCCGCGGGTATCGCTAAGAGATACAAAGGGACTTGAGGGTTACATTTGTATTAGAATTATCTTAATTGTTGAAACGGCCCTCAAATATATTTGAGACGTGGTGATAGCGACTATATTTTTATGGCCTTTAATGTTTTGCCTACCCCGCAAAGGACTACGGCGTGGTATATATATGTATGTATTTAGCATTCGGGATACATGATTATGTAATATTGCCCGTAAACGACTCTGGATGTGACACATTTTTGTGCGGGACTAGGGTCGAAAAGTTAGATGGCGGTCGTTATACAACACACACATACACACAAATCACGCCCATAATCCCTTGATAGGTAGGCAGAGCGCAAAAGTCCGCAAAAAACGGACATTCACGGCTTCTCCGACAAACATTTCAGGATCATTCGGAAAACGGTGTCTCAAACAGGACTCTTGTAAAGAAACTATATAAAAAAATTAAAGGACTAGTGCCGTTTTTGAAAATTACGAAAACCTTTATTAAATCAAATTACACAAAGTTTTATCGTTTTATTGCAGCACTATTTTAACTGTACTGAGGTAAACACAAAAACGGCGAAACGCGAATCGGCACCTAAACATTGCGTGTATAGGTTTCATAATTTTAATTAACTGAAAATAACCACCAATGTATGCTAAATCGTTATTTATTGGCAGGGAATGTAGTACTGACCTAGACTAGTGATGTGATTATTTGATCGACTGATACATATATACATGTCGGAGATTGATCAAACTCTGGTGGGTATTGGCTGAAATTATTTGACAGTTCGCGTTTTGTTATTATTTTCTTCCGTTAGAATGCTATTTGATTCTTGCAGAAACGAAACGCAAAATCGCTGGCAACACTCAAATAGGCGATGCGCTTTATTCGCGCGCAGTTAGCTATCGACTGTCAGATAGACTGGAGTGACGTTAAAGGCGTTGTAGTGCGTTCTCACAATTCATTGTTAGCTGTGTTCGTGATAAAGAAACGGAACTCAAATGGGCTATGGAGTAAACAACTTTGACAGTTCCGGTTGGTCTGTCGTTCGAGGTGGTCGTTTTGAAGTTAGGTTTAGAATCTGGTAAAATCTTTGGAATCCTGGAGCCTTTGGAGAAACTGTGGTTGTCTAGCGATGGCGGAGCCCTAGTTTCGTATTGCCAGTGGAATATTTGTGGAGATCATGAAGTGTGTGTTGGTTATTGTCGTATTTCCCCGAGGTTGTACGAGGATGGTGACAGTTGCCGCTGTGGTCTCTTTGTAATTCTGCAGGCTGTGGATTTCAACAGTGTTCGGTGTTGAAGGTTAGTGTCAATCGGTATCTTTGGTTTTGTGATGACACGTTGACGTAGATCAGCGTTTGTCTCAGTTTCTTAGGTTGATTTGGTAGACAGGTCGGTTGTAGTACGGTTACACCGTGCCTGACGATGACCTGCCAGGTCGAAACAGCCTCACCGTGGGAATTGACTGCGTAATGATATCGACGTTGTGGTTAATCATTTCAGTGGCTAGCGATAGCATTTGGTGATGCAGTATTCTACAGGGTTCAACGAGTATACGCCCACGACGTGTTGTTCTGTATCCTGACGTAAGATTATACTTCCTCAGCGTTATTTCATATCCTGACGTAAGTTTGATTATGATGTGATTTTAAGTATCATCCAGACTTGCTGGTTAATTAGTTTTCTAGTCCATTCTTTATTGTTTTCTACAGCGGACCTTATGCAGTGTCATCCTGATTTATCGGCATCCTGATGTTCACGGCACGTGCATGCCTGTACGTGTCCAGGCCTCTCTTTTTTTCATTGTGTTCTCTTCTCTTCTCTCTTTTTTCTTCCTTTTTCGACATCAGAAGTGGGATAGTGAACCATTATTTGGACTAGCGTTAGAGGTTTTCTAATGAGACGGTGGACCACTGTTTTGTCGGTTGTGATTGTGAGTTAGGGAGTTTTCTTGAACGGTTGTGAGAAGTATTCCAGCGAGATGGTGTACTATCGTTTTGGGCGGATGTGAAAGGTATTCTATAGTGACGATAGTGGACCATTCTCTGAACGTGTGTGTGAAAGAGGTGTTGTAATGTGATGGTGTTCCATTGTTTTATTGGTTGAAACCTCCATGTGTTACAGTTTTCTTTTGGGATGGTGGACCATTATTTGGACGTGCTCAAAAGGTGTTGTAATGGGATAGTAGACCATTATTTCGATTGGCGCAAGAGGTTTTCCTGGTGGACCATTATTTGTTTTTTGTTATGATTGTAACTTGATTGTGAGTTTTCTGATGAGATAGTGGACTTTTATTTGAACGGCTATGAGAAGTATTCTAGCTTGATAGTGTACCATTATTTTGAGTGGTCGTGAGAGGTATTCTAGTGTGACAATAGTGGACTTTTATTTGGACTTGTGTGAAGAGGTATTCGACTGGAATAGTGTACCTACCATTGTTTTGTTAGTTGTGACATAATGAGTTTTGTTATGAGAATGTGGTCCATTATTTGGACGGAGACAGGTACTTGGTAAAATCTCTAAATTCAAACAGACCGCGTACGAAGGGTGTCAAATCAAAAGGTTCTAGTAGAGTTAAATCTAGTCGTGTAATGATGATTCTGACGTTGCAAAGTTATTTCAAACTTTAGCTTCACGGACAGCATTGGCGGGTAGCCTGATAACTTGGTGGTTAGCCGAGTGGTTTTTCCTTTGGTGGGTAGCCAAATGGAGTGCGTTTATTTGGTGGGTAGCCAAATAAACTGAGCGTGTTTGTTTCTTTTGAGCTCGGTGGGTAGCCGACTCTGTTCGTTTGGTGGGTAGCCAAACTCTCTCGTTACGCTTGGTGGTTAGCCGACGTAACAACAGTAATTCCCGAGAGCAGAAAAACGTAAATTGCTATCTTCATATGGCGGTTACGTGCTTCGCAAGGATTGGGGGTTCTGTTGAGATAGTGACGAAACTGTACTTTCAAGTGCGTCATGTCCGACACAGACATGTAGACCGATGAGACTGGTCAGCGAGATAACTCTTGTTGCGCTCGGTGGTTAGCCGTACGTAACAACAATAGTTCCTAAGAGTGGAAAAACGTAAATTGCTATCATCATATGGCAGTTATGTGCTTCGCGAAGATTAGGAACTCTGTTGAGGTTGTGTTGAAACCGTACTTTGAACGAGTGCGTCATGTCCAACACGGGCGTGCAAACCGATAAGACTGGTCAATATGATTTTGTGAGTGAGCTTAAACTTTTTTTTTGAGTTTGTTTTGATGTTAAAATAGTGAATTCAAAAAATGTTGAGAACGAGAACCTATTGATTTGAGTAAACTTTTGATTTGACTACCATTAAGATTATTGATGAGCTTCGTCGATTTGATCCGTTACTGATCTGAGCAAACATGTGAGATTTTGATAGTTCGGTCAGAACAGGTCTGCGTGTGGATCGTGGGGGTGTTTTTGGAACTCAATAGTTTTGTTTGATCAAGTTTTTATGAAATGGAGACAGCCGTCTCTCTTCTTAAAGTTGGAGCGAGGTTCATTGAGTAAACGGTGTTAGATAGGCAGCGATGTGGCTTCAGCGAGGGTTATCCTTACGGAAATGTGGAGCTGGTGCAGGGACTTTAGACTGTGCAGACATGGCTTTAGAGACAATTCATTTAGGTCATGAAATTGTGACATTTATTGGTTGGTTAATGTTTTCAGTCAAGTGAGTTGATTCAGTTTGTTATAGTCAGGATGGACGAGCGGTATGTCTATGCTTAGTTAGTTTCCTTCGATAAACGTCAGCCGAGGACGTCTGACTTGTCAGAATGGCCGTGTCGGAGATTGATCAAACTCTGGTGGGTATTGGCTGAAATTATTTGACAGTTCGCGTTTTGTTATTATTTTCTTCCGTTAGAATGCTATTTGATTCTTGCAGAAACGAAACGCAAAATCGCTGGCAACACTCAAATAGGCGATGCGCTTTATTCGCGCGCAGTTAGCTATCGACTGTCAGATAGACTGGAGTGACGTTAAAGGCGTTGTAGTGCGTTCTCACAATTCATTGTTAGCTGTGTTCGTGATAAAGAAACGGAACTCAAATGGGCTATGGAGTAAACAACTTTGACAGTTCCGGTTGGTCTGTCGTTCGAGGTGGTCGTTTTGAAGTTAGGTTTAGAATCTGGTAAAATCTTTGGAATCCTGGAGCGTTTGGAGAAACTGTGGTTGTCTAGCGATGGCGGAGCCCTAGTTTCGTATTGCCAGTGGAATATTTGTGGAGATCATGAAGTGTGTGTTGGTTATTGTCGTATTTCCCCGAGGTTGTACGAGGATGGTGACAGTTGCCGCTGTGGTCTCTTTGTAATTCTGCAGGCTGTGGATTTCAACAGTGTTCGGTGTTGAAGGTTAGTGTCAATCGGTATCTTTGGTTTTGTGATGACACGTTGACGTAGATCAGCGTTTGTCTCAGTTTCTTAGGTTGATTTGGTAGACAGGTCGGTTGTAGTACGGTTACACCGTGCCTGACGATGACCTGCCAGGTCGAAACAGCCTCACCGTGGGAATTGACTGCGTAATGATATCGACGTTGTGGTTAATCATTTCAGTGGCTAGCGATAGCATTTGGTGATGCAGTATTCTACAGGGTTCAACGAGTATACGCCCACGACGTGTTGTTCTGTATCCTGACGTAAGATTATACTTCCTCAGCGTTATTTCATATCCTGACGTAAGTTTGATTATGATGTGATTTTAAGTATCATCCAGACTTGCTGGTTAATTAGTTTTCTAGTCCATTCTTTATTGTTTTCTACAGCGGACCTTATGCAGTGTCATCCTGATTTATCGGCATCCTGATGTTCACGGCACGTGCATGCCTGTACGTGTCCAGGCCTCTCTTTTTTTCATTGTGTTCTCTTCTCTTCTCTCTTTTTTCTTCCTTTTTCGACATACATAAATCACGCCTATATCCCTTACGGGGTAGGTAGAGCGTTAACGGCCATAAAACGGATATTAACACCACGTCTGACAAAAATTTGAGGTCTATCAGATAGCTGTGTATCACTATAGTGACAGGTTGTCAGCCCATCACCTAAAATTGCAATACACATCCAACCCTCGAGTCCCTTCGCTTTATGCGACACCCATGATGGGTAAGAAATGGGGTGACTCTATTCTAAGCCGAAGCAAAATAATAAAAACATATACATACATACATACATATATCACGCCTATAATCCCTTACGGGGTAGGCAGAGCGTTAACGGCCTTAAAACGGATATTAACACCACATCTGACAAAACTTTGAGGGTCAATCAGATAACTGTGTATTACTATAGTGACAGGTTGTCAGCCTATCGCCTAAAATTGCAATACACATCTAACCCTCGAGTCCCGTAGTCACCTTTTACGACACCCATAGGTAAGAATTGGGGTGATGCTATTCTAGGCCGGCATCACACGGCAATAATAAAAACATTTCTAATTAATAAATTTCATTATAATAGGTGTAAAAGACAGCCTTCCGAATACTTATATGGTGCATTCAGACCATGAAACTGAACAATTTTCCATGAAAAATAATTCAGGAAACGCGAAAAAAAATATTTTCCATAGTAATTGCACTCAGCTGATCTTGATTTTGTATGGGAGGTCAATATTTTTTGTCGTGACATATTTTCCTAGGCGAAGTTGTTCAGTTTCATGGTCTACATGCACAAAAAATATGTATAAAAAAACCTTTTGATATTTGAAACAAACCATGAAAATAATATTTCCGCCATTCCGAATAGCAATCAAAGTTTTAGACATAAATGTAATTTGCCGAATTACGGATTTGTAATTAGAAAATTAGGTAAGTGTAACATTTATCTAATTTAGGTATTTACTTAAATTATGAGCAGAATCTTATTCTTATTCTTTTCGTGTGGTACACCGAGTCATCCAACGACCCGATGAACCCTGGTGTCAGAGTTTTTCAACCGCCTACTACCACTAGTAGGCCTCTGACATGGTTGTGTTACGACCGCCGTCTAAGTAATCATAGACAGCAACCGGGACCGACGGCTTAACGTGCCCTCCGAAGCACGGAACCATTTCTTGTCGGACAATCAGTTGGTTCACCCTGCAATGTCCTAACCAGACCGGGAACAAATTCACAAACAGATAAATATCAACTTTTGTGAGTGTCCCACCGAGAATCGAACCCGGAGCCTTTGCGTCACAGGCAGTCGCACTACCACTGCGCCACAGACCAATAAAACTTAATAAAGTTTTATGGGTCAAATCATCGCTTGAAATATTTTAATATATATTTTTTTAACTAATAATTAGTTAAGTACCTATTTGTTACGGAATAGAAACGTAACTAAAAACGAACTTGTGGATAATTCTTCCACATACAAAATACTAACTTTATATTGATGGTTTCACGGCAAGTTGCTTAATTTCGATAGGGTAGAAAAGGGTTAAGTGTGGGTACCTTCAACCCCTACCAATTTCATTGCTGCGTCTGTATGAGTCGACAAAAGTGTCGGCAATTAGTTCCCACAACTAAGCATGTTTCTTGCCTGACCAGCAGTTTTCACCGTTGAAATAAACATAGAATAGTGCATTCTTTGTACTATGCGCGACGTCTTGTTACGAAATTCCCCGATGAACCTTGGTCTCAGAGTTTTTAAACGCCTGCAAGCTTACTGATTAGCCTGTGTATTAGTTCTTTATCAACTATCGTCAGCTGAACGTGACTAACAAAGTGGTTCAGTCAAATTTTACGCTTTCCGTGTGGTGCCGGCTTAGAATTGCTTCACCCCAATTCTAATCGTGGGTATCGTAAAATGCGACATAACAGAGCAATAACTTAACCATACTAGAAACAACTGGGCGACAAAGAAAATTAGTCAGCGTCCATCAAGGTTTTCCTTGGAATCACACCAGGGATCTCAGGATTCTAAATGGACCACTGAACCAAAGAGGCAGTTAAATAATATATCTATAAAATTTAAACCAAAGTTACGTCTGTACTCATTCTTAACCTCAATATCATTTTTCACCAGGAAGGCCGTCTGAGGGTAATAACAGATTATTTTAATCTGCCCGGGGGTCGGGGGTCTGGCCCCGGGCGCTAAGTTATAATCAATTATCTCCTTACGTCTCTTTTAACCTCCAGCGGTTTGAGTAAAATATTATTTATTGGCTTAAATATAACATTGTTTTATTTATGTGCCTACAGTGGCGTATATTTTATTGTGAAATGTCACGCAAGCTACAATCGCAATACGTGTAGTGTTCGTGTATCGCAATGGAGCGACTCGCTTTCCTTTTAAAAGCTTTTATTTAACTTGCAGTGTATGTAAGTATATAAGTAAGTAAGTAAGTAAGTAAGTAACAATGTTTGTTCGGTGCAAATCTTGCAAGTTTAATTTGAACCACTTCTCGGTATCCGATTGAGTTGAAATTTTGCATGTTGGTCCAGAACCGATGACAATGCATGTTAATCATAAATTTGACCTGATGCTGCTGCCAGGATCGACTCCGTACGAGAGATCTCCTCAGCGGTTTATAGCTGGGACACAAAATTTTGTATACGAATTCGTTTATTACAGGCAGTTGGTAGGCCCACCATGAATTAGACGCTACATCCAGGGTTGTCTTAGAACTATGGAACTCCTCAATATTCAACTGCTGGGACTTGCAATTTTGTATTCGAATTCGTTTATTATAGGCAGTTGGTAGGCCCACCATGAATTAGACGCTACATCCAGGGTTGTCTTCGAACTATGGAACTCCTCAATATTCAACTGCTGGGACTTGCAATTTTGTATACGAATTCGTTTATTATAGGCAGTTGGTAGGCCTACCTTGAATTAGACGCTACATCCAGGGTTGTCTTCGAACTATGGAACTCCTCAATATTCAACTGCTGGGACTTGCAATTTTGTATACGAATTCGTTTATTATAGGCAGTTGGTAGGCCCACCATGAATTAGACGCTACATCCAGGGTTGTCTTCGAACTATGGAACTCCTCAATATTCAACTGCTGGGACTTGCAATTTTGTATACGAATTCGTTCATGATAGGCAGTTGGTAGGCCCACCATGAATTAGGGTCACGTCAATAGAAGGCCTCCTGATAGAAGAATTAGACTGTTCGAAATTAACTGGGACTCGGCCATGTAATAATGACGCCATCAATGAAATGAAAAGACTAAGACATATTACAAGCTAATTCTTCTATTAGGGATGCCGGAGGAGTAGGTACCAACCTACTTCTATAGAATATAAAAGAGATAATTATACTTTATCCTAATGTTAGTTTTCCCCGTGCCTTAAGTTTTTCTATTGAAGGTCTCTCCGTTTTATAGAAAGACTTTCGTATTGATCAATAACTATCGTAACATAAACTAAAAAATATAAAATAAAATTATGTAAAAAAAACTTTAAAAACAAGCTTTTATTTAAGTGCTCTGAAAAGATGAAAATAAAATTTTGAATAACATTAACCACATTCATTTATGACTTTACAGAAATGAAAATATAATAAAAGCTTGTCGCGAAATTTTCAATTTGTGATTGAAATTTTGTAATAAGGTACGCACCTAACTGTAATTAGGTAGTTTCTTCTAGGCATCGCGACAAGCTTTTATTATATTTTCATTTCTGTAAAGTCATAAATGAATGTGGTTAATGTTATTCAAAATTTTATTTTCATCTTTTCAGAGCACTTAAATAAAAGCTTGTTTTTAAAGTTTTTTTTACATAATTTTATTATATTTTCATTTCTGTAAAGTCATAAACGTCATGTGGTTAATGTCATTCAAAATTTTATTTTCATCTTTTCAGAGCACTTAAATAAAAGCTTGTTTTAAAAGTTTTTTTTACATAATTTTATTTAATATGACATGTCGAGCATGTTTTGCTCGCTACATGTGTAGCGGTTGAAAAACTCTGACACTAGGGTTTATCTGATCGTTGGAGGACTCTGTGTTCCACGCGAAGAAAAAAGTGATGGTAGGGGCATAGCATGCCTACTGACTTGCCTTTATTAACGTAAATTGTCGACTTTGCTTCGCTTGCGATACGTGCAGTAGTGGCGTTACGCAGCGTGTCACCACTCATGCTTTTTTACGTGAAATCTCGAGTTTCCTTCGCTTGCTATATGCACAAAGTAAGTATTTGCTGCGGCGCGCTGACTATATGTGTAGTGATATTTTAGCGTTGTGTGGGTCTTGCATGTTTAACGTAAAATGTCGGACTCGTTTTACACGCAATAAGTCATATATAATAAGTCAATAAGTCATGCTCGACATGTCATATCCGTGAAGCGCAGTGTGGCTTCTTGCTTTACTTTTTTACGTAAAATGCCCGGCTTGCCTCGCTATCGCACACAGTTGTACCTGTTTTAAGAATAAAGATATGATATCAATAAACGCAGTATTTCTGTGGCGTAATGTGGCTCCTCTCTTGCCTTTTTAACGTGAAATATCGAGCTCGCTTCGCCTGCAATACGTGTAGTGATTATGTGGCGCATGTCTTGCGTTTTTTAACATGAAATGTCTATCTCGCTTCTCTCGCATTGCATATTTGTCTCTTCTCCGGTTAAGCTCCTGCTCCCCACCAAACAGCCAGGTGTAGATTTTCATAGCCCCGGGGCTAAAATCATGGGGTAAAGAACTAAAAAAAATGCATGTTTGTCTCAGTGGGGTAGTTTCGCTCCTCTTTTGCCCGATGCTAATCTGTGATATGTGTTGTGACTTGTGACACCCCTCTCCCTTAAGATCTGAAGCTGTATACGCCACTGTGTACCTAACTTTAATATGAAGTGTCGGAGAAAATCTTATTGTAAACACTCGAGTTTGGCATAAACTTCAAATGTTGATGAATATTATTTAAAAAAATTTGTTGACGACCGATGTGGCGCAGTGGTAGTGCGACTGCCTGCGACGCAAAGGTTCCGGGTTCGATTCTCGGTGGGACACTCACAAAAGTTGATATTTATCTCTTTGTGAATTTGTTCCCGGTCTGGTTAGGAAATTGCAGGGTGAACCAACTGATTGTCCGAAAAAGAAATGGTTCCGTGCTTCGGAGGGCACGTTAAGCCGTCGGTCCCGGTTGCTGTCTATGATTACTTAGTCGGCGGTTGTAACACAACCATGTCAGAGGCCTACTAGTGGAAGTAGGCGGTTGAAAAACTCTGACACCAGGCTACATCGGGTCGTTGGATGACTCGGTGTCCCACACGAAAAGAGAGAGATTTAAAAAAAAAGCACTTCTAGACATTGGCCACCTCCTTTTCCTCCGCGGGTAGGCGAGCGCAGTGCAACATGTTACATTAAGAGAACGCCGCTAACCAGGGCCCCAATTATATTCTTTTTTAGCCATTGTAATACCATCACACTCAACTGTCATTTTGTTGCCACTATGATTTCCTATACTTCAAACTCTTACCGGAATACGAAACGTGCAAAACCACCCGACTGACACTTTATTGAAATACAACTGAGACACTTTTCAAATACCGAAATACGGTCCCTGGATTGACTCTTTCGTCGAATGCAATATTATAGCAACCTTATATTTTTAAAATTTTTAAGGCTTTTGCGATGTTTGGTACATAATCCAATAAAAACAATCAATTCAAACAAATTAGATTTTGCAAAAAAAAATTATAAAACCCATTTTGTATTACAATTTATAAAAACTTGTTACGCTTGGCCACCTTAATTTATTTAGACGAAAACAAGCAAACTTCATTAAAGTTTCTAAGAATATTCTGGAATAAGCAAAGAAATGGATTATTTATTTATTTCTTAAACTACTTCATAAATGCTATACACTAATCGTGCCTAGTAGTGGGACTAACACCCGATAGTCATATTGTATGGAAGGTTAATAACTCCAACTTCGATTTTCAAACCTACCTTTCATTAGGAAAAGTTGTTGAGTTTTAATGTTAAACACGTGATATGTTGAATTTACCTTAATATTTATTGATATCATTACAACTTCCAGAGGGAAGAAACAGGGTTTACTTAACTTAAAATTTTAAAAGCTAGAGCTAAGTAAATTCTTACGACTTTTCGCTGGGTAAGGATTAGGTATCTGTAGAATTAAAATTTACCTTTTCAAGGAATCAAATATAGGCTGCTTTTCTATAGAGTTAGTTTATATAACCAGTATAAATTGATCGCTTAAAAACAAACTTTATGTGCTTATGGTACGACAGAGAACTTTAAAGCAGATTATCCGGTAGTTAGCATATTTTCTTTCTTATGGTAGAACCGAAGAATGGCGGTCCTTTCAGCAGGTTTATTGCGAATTGACAGAAGTTTTTACGGTTGTTTTTACTACTAAGACATAAAAGTGTAATTGGAATATTCACTAAGAGCGCGTTTTCTAAAAATATGGGGTTTGGTTATAATGGCACTTATTTTTATGATTTTTGCTGCGTAGGAAGCTTTTTAAGCTATCTAGATGCCTTTTGGTAAAATAACGTACGAGCATAGAATAAATAAAACGAGTTCGTTAAAGACGAGACTTACTCGAATTTAAGTACTTTTGTAGCGGAATATTTTTATATTTTGCGCAGTCGTGATATGAATAGCTATCCATACGTTACCAATTTATAGTCACACAAAGAAGATAAATATTGGTAAAAGCGACAAACTCTAAACGCTGCTGCCTTTTCCCGATATTCATTCCTTCGTCACTTGTTAGGACACCTACGGGTAGATATGGGTTATCCTAAACCGGCTCCACAAGGCAAACACGACATATGGATGAATTCATACAACGATAGTGCGAAAACTGCCCAAAAAATTCTGAAATAAATCTATGAAAAGTTCAATTTCATCAGCAAACAGAGCGGGCTGGTTGCAGGCTGTACTGTTAATTAATTAAGTATTATTAAAGCCCAATGTACCTACAGACATGATGATTAATTGCATAACTTATAGGTACTCTGTTGATAACAGTTTGTTTATTTTCTCATAAACTATTGCAGTAATTGTAAATTAAAGGGTCGTCAGTGTAGTTAATTATAGTAAGTCAATGTAGTTAATATATTTTGAGTTAGCTCTTCATTCCGTAAGCACCGTGTGATTCTAGTGGGTTATGAGTAGGTGCAATTAATGAAATAATTTAAAAATAAATTAAGAACATCCATGGCAAGAATTAATAACTTTATATTAAATTTGGACTTACACGCTTTGATACATTATTTTCTACCTTTATTAATATCGAATTATTATTTAAGAACTGGCATGTGGAGGCACACGAAGAAGGTAGGTCTGTGCCCATCACTAGGATACACATATACAGCTCTATAAAATAAGATAAGATATGAAGATATTATCGAATTGAGCTACTAAAACCAATATTATACGCTTATGTTTTCCTATTTCGATCTTGTTCTCTGTGCAAAGTTGTACCGATAAGTTTATGAAGACATTTATGCCACACCCTTTAATGTTTGCCACCATTTTGCCACCCCAACGGCTAAATTTACGTCAATGACTTCCTGTTCCGTTTTTCGCCGTAACGTTGTGCCGTTCCAATCTAAATTACACCAGTTCGTAGCTAACTAATTAACTAGCTTCGTTACAGTTAACTCAGCGCCGAACTCTGGTACTCTAATTCAATTTTTGCCATGATACCATCCATGAATTGAAGCGATTTGAACTACTGGTCATGCTCTCAGTTTGTTGTTTTCAAAACGAATGCTTTTACTTTCATATACTTACAAGAAAAGCGCTTAACCCATTGCTTTTTTAGAGTAAGAAGATATTATATATAAGGTGTAAAAAAATTTGCTGAGAATATTTTAAGGGGTGAACCAGTACAAACTGAACAACTTTTCCCAAGGAACATAGGTCGAAATATGAAAAAATATCGGGAGGTATACTCCCGATATTTTATGATTAATAGAGGGTTCAATAAACTGTATGAACAGTTTGCTCTTTTTGCTATAACTCTGTATGACACTCTAACAAACATAAACAAAAATTTAAATCATACATTTGATACACCCATTGCTTACTGTGAGGCCATAATACATTTTACTCAACGAAAATTTGTATTGAGTTGAGATGTAATTTATGTATTGTCGAATTTTCGAATTTGCTAAATTGAGTTTTATTTATGCGTCCGGGTATATGTTTCGCAGCGTGTTCAATATATGGGTTGTATCAACAAATGCAAATTGAATTTGCCTTGGGTACGGAGAGTGCGTGATGAGATGACGTCATTGATCGGTATGCGAGCCGTCGCGTGGGCGAACATAAATACCAGAAACGGGAGGGGCTTATTCCACTGAGTTGCAATGGTATTGTAATAAACAAAAAAAGAACTAATAAAGCATTTTTATTTGAAATTCGTTTTTAATTTATAAAATGCTTATGCAGTTTGTCAGCGTTGCACTCTATAAATACAATGTTATTCCCCCCACCACTTTATTTCCTAGTTAAACTACAAAGTTAGCCATCTAATTCTATTTATCTATCTTATTCTAATATTATTTCGAAAAGTTAATTTTTTAGCTCAGTAATGGTTTTTTTTGATCCAGTAGCACCTCAGGAAGAGGAATGAAGAAAAGGATGATCTAATCAATTAACTTTTTTAGGTTTTAACTTGTGTTTATTTTGTATTATACGATTCCTACGTTTCACGTACGTCTTTCGTGGTCACGGATTACTAAGGTGTTAGACGTTTGTTCTACCGCCATCTATTTCTTGATTGCCTAGCGTAACGTCCCGGTTCCACGCAGAATGCTGAAACCGTATCTTATGTAGTAGGTCTTACATTGTGTTGGGCCTTAGTCATCCGTGACAACGAGCTCTAAAAGTAAAGACCTCGAAATGTAGGATTTGTAAAATCCAAAATAAACACAACTTAAATCATAATAAAATAGTTTTAATGTTTATCTTTAAAGTTTTTTGGGAATGGGCAGAAGCATTTCCTGTGAACACAACATCTTGCACTGCGCTCGCCAATCCGCCTGCCAAGCGTGGTGAGTATGGCAATACCCGCCAATAGTGGGAGGCCCATGACCAGGAGTGGATTGTTGTGGCTATTAATGTTAAGTGTGTGTGGCCATTCTGATTTTGACTGATTTTCAACTGAGTGACCAAACTTAAACTTGAATATCTCAAAAACTACTTTAAAACATGTTATTCAATACACGCCTAGTACGACAACCGCACGAAATGATGGCTATGGTAATTCATGCTTTCCCGAGTGCCGGCAAACTGAGCCTTGAGCTGTATAACTTTTATTCTACAATTTGTACAATTTTATTTTATTTTACGTACAATTGTTTACGAATAAGTAGTACCTAAATATTTATATTTTGCTAAAAAAATCCGCGGACTGCTCACTTGGTAGAAACGCATACCACAAAGTAAGTATTGGCGGCTGCGCGCCGAATACAGAGAGCTCACTTCAAGCAAACGTCAGAAACTCTCGCAAAATTTGACACGCCGCCGTTTACAAGGAAATCCAAACCAATCCAAACACACTTGTAGTCGAGTGTCAACCGCGTTTGGCGGTTGTAAAATAAGTAATAAATAGGTTATATAGTAATATATAGGCGGGCAAATCTTTGCGAGTCGTTGGTATTATCTCGATTGAATTATGGAGATCTTGTTTATGGACCTAGACTACTGTATAAAACCTGTCGTCTGGTACAACGCGTGCAGAATGCATGTTGTAGATTTATTTTTGACGTGCCTCCCAGGAGTCACATTACACCTTTTTTAAATAATGCATCCATACTTAATATGGAACACCGCAGACAATTGCACTTAGCCTCGTTAATGTTTGACATTATACATTTTAAAAGCCCTGAATATCTTTTTTCAAAATTAAAATTCCCACATCGTAGATTCAATACAATACATGAAAATCCTAGAGCACAGAGACCCCCTCTACGTGTGCAGCATCATCGAACTGCAGCCTTTGCCGGAAGCTTTCGCTACCACGCTACTAAGTGCTGGAATGATATTCCACCACCTTTGAGGATGATTCAATCTAAATGTTGTTTTAAGGAAAAGGTTAAAAAGTCACTCTTAGAAACTCAAAGGCTAGGAATTCCTAAGCGCTTTGTGTAGGTAGCGAAAGCAAAAATACATAATATATCAGTTTATCCATCATTAAGTTTATTTATATATTTAAAATATTGACTGCAATTTATTCTGTATATATTTTATATGGTATTTATTTTATTAATTTATAGTCTACGTTTTAGATAAGTTGTTTTGCATGATTGAATTTAGTTTGTATTTGCATGTGTTACTTTATTATTATTACACTCAATATCAACTGTTTGTTGGCTAGTCACCGAACCTGCGTCTTCTCCTAGGTTATAGCTGAAAATCAGCGATTTTGCTCCTTGGCAAATAAGACGCTGAGATATAGCCTTTTTGCGCTGCTACAGCATACAAACATACTTTTGCGTCGGGGCTGCGTCCCCAATGTATGTATAGTCTATAATATAGTAGTAAGTTTTGTATTGTTTAACAATAATTATGTTTGTATGACTGTAGAACCAAATAAACGTTTATTCTATTCTATTCAAATATAAATAAGTAATAAATAGGTTTATTAGTAGGTATACGATGTGATTTGTACAATGTTCCTATAATATTTTGTACCAACTTAAATCAAAACTTGCTTTCATAAAAGAACAAACAAGATTTATAACTCTACTCAGTATATTTTTTTATAATGTGATTTGAGTTTCTACTTAAATAAAGGCTAAAAACAACTTTTCATTTTTGATGTACGTATACATAGGGGTAGGCAGAGCGTAAACGGCTGCAAAAACGGATATTTACGCCACATCTGACAAAAATTTGAGGGTCATTCGGAAAATTGTGTATCGCCATAGTGACAGGTTGCCAGCCCATCGCCTAAAATTGCAATACACACCCTCAAGTCCCTTAGTTGCCTTTTACGATTCCCACGGGAAAGAAATGGGGTGATGCTATCACCAGAGTCAACATGCCAGCTAAAAAGATCTCAACAGCCCCAGAGCAGATATCTACCTACTCGTTACTCCCCATTTCATAATAATTTTGCTACGTAATTGTAATGTAAAAACAGGGAGTAACAGAAAGGGTATAGGGCTTGATATACACTTTCTGTTACTCCCTGTATATTAAGGTACCTACTCCATTGAATAAAATCGGTAAGAAAACTGTGGCAGCCCTTGCCGAAAGCGGCAATAATTGAAAAAAGGCCCGAGTGATCCTTCTGTACATTCTCTATTTTGTGCGCATACAATGAGTTTTTTTTTTATTATTAAGGATGGGTTTGCTCTTGACTCTAGTCTAGTTCATAGGACAGAGACAGAGGTTGTTGATCATTTCTCCTTTAATCAATAAACAGTATTTTTAAAATCATACCAACCGAGTAGTCAATAAGGGTCTTGATGTATATTGAAAGGAATAGAAGTGAAAAGTTCGAATTGAATGAAAACGAAATATAAGCCAACTTTCCGCAACCAGAGGTACTTATTTCCCAGTGGTAATCAATATAGAAAAGCTCTTTCAATGTAATTTTTCAATTGGAACTGTATCGGCAACGAATTGGAATATTGAAGTTTTAAATAAATTTATTCATTGTTATAGTTTCGTAGCCAACAAGACCCTTATAATTTCGTTTTGATTGTAGGTAGACTTACTCTTGCAATCTTAAATTTTTGGTATTTTATTGCCCTTTTGTTATTCTGGATTTTATATACTTGACTGACTCATTCATCAACGCACAATACTAATGTTAGGAACACGAAATTTGGGTAATAGGTTATTTATAGATTTTTAGATTTTAACACCTAAGAGGTGACTAAGGGACTCGAGGGTGTGTATTGCTATTTTAGGCGATGGGCTGAAAACCTGTCACTATGGCGATACACGATTTTCCGAATAACCCTCAAATATTTGTCAGACGTGGCATAAATGTCCGTTTTTTGCGGCCGTGCACGATCAACCTACCCCGCAAGGGATTATAGACGTGATGTGTGTGTGTGTGTGTGTGTGTGTGTGTAACCGCTAAAAGGGTAAAAAAGGGGATTAACGTTTGTATGAAAGATTGTGGTCTTTGAAGCGATCTGTTGTAAAATTTGGGATTCGATTAAGAAACTTAAATAATTAGGTACACAGGCGTTTCAGGATTTTCTCAATTTTAACCCCTATACGAGTAGAAAGGGGGTAAAATATTTGTATAGAAGATTGTGATTAACATTTGCATAGCTGGTTTTCTATTAGTACAATATAAAATTGTTATAAAAAATGAAAATTGCGTTTTACAAATTTGTTTTTTTTACAATGACGGATCATGACGTCAATAAGTGATAATACCTACTATCCTACATTGAATAAAGTTATTTCATTTTCATTTATGCAAAAAACTTGCCATTTAAGCGATCTCTTTTAAATATTGGGTATTTAACGAAGCATCTTAAGTTATCAAATGCGCGATTCAGAATTTTCTAAATTTTTACCCCTAAAGAGGATAAATGGTGATACATAGTTTGTATGGAAATTTATGAACTTTAAATTTATCTGTATCAAACATTTTGATTGGAATAAGGAGATATAATAATAAAGTACGTACATACACATACATACACATATCACGCCTATAATCCCTTGCGAGGTAGGCAAAGCGTGAAAGGTCGCAAAAAATGTACATTTACGCCACGCCTGACAAAAAATTGAGCCATATTGAAAGATTGCCAGCCCATCGCCTAAAATTGCAATACACACCCTCGAGTCCCTAAGTCGCCTCTTACGACTCCCACGAGAAAGAAATAGGGTGATGCTATTATATGCCGGCATCACACGGCATAAAGTACGTATTTGAAAGTTTTTAGATTAGTCAGGTTGTTCGTTGGCTCGTTTAATAAGCGTCATCTGCAATTGTGCGTAGGTTTAAAGGGTTTATATTGTAATTATGCATAAAATCTTTTTTGTCTGTAGTTTTTCTATCTAATAAAGTAAAGTTTGTGACTAGACTTGTGAACTACGGAAATATTATTGTGAATCCAATACCCTTCAATAATATTGTCCAACAGTTCAGATATTTCCAATCACGTATGCTTAGAAGCTACACAAATAGCGTTCGAGATCGGTTTGTACAATATCGGGAGAGTTTTCAATAGAGAATGAGGAGTAGTATTCAACTCACGCAAACTATGGCACGGAACAATGCGCACGATATAGGACGCGACGCCGTCCGGCGCGCCGCCGTGGTCCGGCGCACCGGAATTGCGAGCCAGGCAGTTGCCGTGAACAGTTCGACCTGTTTTACTGGTAGCATTGGTATCCTGAATGATTTTCCTTTAACTCGCACTTGCCTTTCCGATGTTGCTGCATAGAAAACGAGATGGTTGATCCTGCCAATTTGCTTGCTACTAGATCATCATCATCAACGCCTATATGTTGGACCTAAGCTCTCCGCAGCCTTTGGAGTACGATTTTAGGCTGTCTGTACATGTAACGGCTCCCCACATATTCACAGGCTACCCGTTTTTATTTATTGTCGGCTTACCTGCATAGTTTAGAATTGAAAAACGGCGGTAGAACAGTGATATTTTTTTCAATTCTAAACTATGCAGGTAAAATGCGCTCATCGTACGTCTTGTGTAGTAGCTCTTTTTGAGTCTATAGACCATCGATTCTATTTTTGCTATGTGGCTTCGGAATTGTATTAAGCAACTATGCGACACACATACTGGAAAGTTACCTTGTTACGATACATTTTCGTTAGTCGTAGAAGTTTAGCTTCGAGTCGACTGCTTTTGTAACTGTTACAAAAGCAGTCGACTCGAAGCTAAACTTCTACGACTAACGAAAATGTATCGTTAGATTGCCACTGGTGTCATTGCCATGGCACCAGTGGCAATCTTACTGGTGCCATGATCACATCACTATACATGTAGCATTCGGTCTGAGAAATATCAGTAAGATAAAGTTTGAGTAGGTAAACAGTCTGTTTGCGGAATTGTTTGCATACCTACAATTAAAATTGTTTCACAGATGCATACATGGTTACATTGTTTTTAAGACAATGCCTTGTTGTAGAAAACTGAAAACGAAAATAAATTGAGGCAGAAAAACAAACATTCAAAACCTTTATTTCTACATGATTAACACAATACTCAGGATGATAGTTTTTTGGTGACAATCATTCTTGATTCTTATTTTATTATAAGCCATGTTAACAAAACTCAATGTTAGTTTCGACGCTTCTACTTTTTGTGTGGGACACCGAGTCGAACTACCCGATGAACCCTGGTATCAGAGCTTTTCCAACCACCTGTTACTACAATTTGGCCTCTGACATGCTTGTGTAACGACCGCCGTCATAAGTTATCATAAGTTTCGACGATTAATTTGTACCCAAATGTTTTTTCAGTTTTTGACAGATATTTTAATCACATTTATATTACGACTGACAAAAGCTCGCTAGCAGATAAAAGATAAGGTGCGTTTTGCGTAAAATACATACATATTACATTGGTATTACAATATTTGTATGAAATGTTTTAATTTTAATTAAATAAGTAATTTTTGTGTGCACTATGTATTGTAGGAATCTGAATACGTCAATTTCCGGCTCCTTTATTTTAATAATATGTTTCTGGCTGGAAAAATATGTCATTTTTGAATACAAAATGTGTAATAAAGGAATACATCAAACATGGTTCGGAAACTCGGCAGACGATGTCGCCGTTAGATTTTTGAAACGCGAATGGTCTCAGTATCTCCACTCTTTAAGGAAACATTGGAAATTACGTGCTCCCGTGGTACTGAGACATTTTCTTGCGATGCCAAGTAGCCTTTATGTTATTCTAGATAGTTTTCCATCTTCACACAAAATGTTTTTTGAATCTAAACAGCCGTTTTCGCGCCAATCCCTAACAAATACACATACAAGCTTTAGCTTTTATATGCTTTTTATAAATAATAAATTTTAATCATTCATATCTGTATATGAGTCGAAGAAATGATTTTTCACAATGCACAATTATTTCTGAAGGGCAAACAAAGCAATTAAATTAATATAAAAAAATCACCTATGCAAAAGTTTTTGCTTTAATGTTAAATACTTCAGTTCTGTGCATATCTAAATACTGTGCAAGACATACCTACAAGCCTGGATGTAAAAAAAACAGGTTTCTACACGTAGCTTCAAACAACTTCTTTTGTAAGTAACACCGGTCCGACCAAATATCGCAATATTGTGCGGCACGTGTGAGCCATATCTAGTTATTTTCAGGCATGCCGCGAAGATCATAAACTAGGGATTGCAATCCGGTCCTTAATGCCTTTTTGTCACCGGATCCGGATAACACAATAGAAAATAAACGTTTTGATGTGATGTTTTCGTTGGTTTGTCATGCGAACATTCTAGCGACGTCTGCAAACATACGTGCTTAGTTAATTAATAATGACCCGCTCTCTGCTAAGCGAAACGTCATGATTTTGTTGGTCGTATCATATTATTACGACTTGTATTCAGTAAACAAAAATCTGCAAGTAAATTCACCTAAAGATAATTTTAATTATCTTTGAATAATACTCCTTTAATTTATACTCGATAATTCTTGGGAAAAAGTATAGGAAAATGTATGTTTTTTTCTATAGTGCCAATTCAGTCCAGTCTGGCCGGATTAGGCCGGATATGTGTCAATCCGGTAAAATCTCTTATCATCACCCCACCTAGCCTAAGGGCTACTCTACTTTTCTTTCTACCTGCTGAAAGTTACTAACTGTTGTGATTTGATTGTTGTTGGTTTATTTATCGGCCAGTTTTCTGACAATGTTTGTGTTGAGTTAAGGTACGCGTCTTGCCTTGCTAGCAAGAACAAAGTCACAGTAGAACGAACAATCAGTTTCATACGATTACTTATGGTTGATTGTACGGTGTTTGAAAAAAGGGTTCAATAAGAAAGAAACATTGAATTTCCGATGCGGTACCGTAAGGTTTTTTTCACTTAGGTAATCAGCGATCGAAGTCAGCTTACAATAGCAACACCTGTCTCACATATTTTAAAACAGTTGTGATGAGGTATGTTCTATGAGCAGAAATTCAGGGTTTATCTTAAAAATAGATATATACTTCTGTGAGTATACTTTTTTATTACGTTTGCCTGAGAACCGGATGGAATGAAGCTGACACAAGTTTTTCGACTTTCATAGTAGAGCGTCAGATCAAAATTGCTTACCTGCTGCTTCTTTTTCTACTGTACATGCGAGATCCAACACTAATTAGCCCCCAACAGGGAACGACATCTGAATAACAATCAAGCCAATCACAGAAGTTCCTTCAAAGTAGATACGTACCTACCGAAGTGCCGGGGAGAGTTTAGTTGATGTAGATATTTTGCTTTGGCCATATTGTATGTAAAGGAAAACCTTTATTAACATTCGCGGGATAATTTTCTTAATAACGGAGAGGCCTCTATTTTATTAGGGGGAACGGAACGCAGTTCGTAATGTAAACAACCTGTTGCTAGTAAAAATACAATTTTATAGTGAAAAAGTGCACTGATACTTACAAATTAAGTATAACCTAAAAGTGGAACACCGAAACCACCTATACGAGTGTTTTTGTTGCACAAATCAATTGAAAACATCTTCTCCAGCACGAATGTAAGTGAAATTTTCACAGTTGAGATAAAAATTTAAATCTTGAATAATATTCACGGACGAATCACTTCACTTCTACAAGACTCCCAGATTCTCGACATCAGCTGATTGGAGAAAGTGTAAACATGATGTGTCAAACTGACAGTTACAACGTTCGGATACACAATTGATTAACTAAGATTTTGTGCTGCGATCCATTCTACGCAATTCTGCTACGCTTCTACTGCGTCTTAGTGCTACCTGATAAGAAAAACATAGGGCGCGCGAAAAATAAGTGATAACGCCATCTGCTAGTGAATAGCGGAACTATTTATTCCTACCCCATATGAGCAGATGTCAGTAGTTACGATAGTGACCTTAGTTAATAGTTGCTGAATACACTTAGAAATGGCAACGAAATTTAATAGGTGTCTTAACTGCAACAAAGACTGCAAAAGGAATGACTATATCACATGCAATGCCTGTAAAAAAGTCTTGTGTATCGATGGCGGATGCTCAAACGTGTCAAGAAAACGCTTTACCCTAATGGAATCCGGCAAAAAAGCATTGTGGAAGTGTGACAAATGTTCTAAACTAAAAACTAGTACACCTAACCAAGTGAAAGCCACTACTAATACCAATTCGAAACCTACAAAATCATTCGTAGAACAGAACCCCATCGTCCAACCCACCTCTAGTACCTCTAGCGCCACCGTGACACGGCTCAACAGCCCGACTTCTTCTGTAGATAACGAAATCTCAAGTCAAACAGCTACTGAGGAAACTACCACAGCCATTATTACATCCTGCGACTTAGACACGACCCTCACACCTATTAAACTACCATGTGAAGTTAGAAACATCATTGAAACAGTACCATTAAGCAACTTGCCGAAAATGGAGCGCGCTTGTCCCACTAGCGTTGGTGACGATCCTGATCCTCATGGAAAGTACTGCATCAGTCCCCAAATTGACATAACTTTGCATGCGTCTGAACCACAACAAATTGATTTACCTGCATCGATCGAAGCAGTAACACATCGTAAAAAGAATACTGTCGTAGTAAATGTTGCTACCGCAAACTCTTTCGAGTCACTATCTTCATCTATACAATCAGACAGCGATGATGAGGATGAAATGACACCGTCTCTTCACTTTAGAGGTAGCTGCCCGGAGTTAAACAATGTACTAAAACAGAGCGAACTTGAAAATTTAAAGGTCCTCGCGGACCTAAGTCGGCGACTGTATCCGACATTTAGATACATCCGAACTTGTCGTCGGTTGTCGTCGGATGTCGTCGGTTGTATACGGTTGTCGTCGGATGTCGTCGGTTGTTGTCGGTTGTCGTCGGTTCTTGAAAAACACGTGTTGCCAGCACAGAAACAAGAAAGGGAAAAAAATATTTTGACTATTCGACACTGAATACCATTAAAATAACTTCTAAACACATACTCTACAATCTTCACTATCGACTCACAAATACAAAAAAATATTCTTTAAACGTATCAACTTTTTCAGTAAAGCTTATATTTTTTGCTTTCTTTGACAATAATACACAATGAGCATTTACTCATTTATGATTTTAATGTTGACTTTATAAATAAATCATTTAAATCGGGTTTCAAACCAATTCTTTGTGCTGCTATCTTTGATAAAATTTGTAAACAATCCTTTATAAATATATATAGTAACATACAGATTAAATTGTGCTGATAACACTACGTTTGACGGTACGTTGATGACGTGTACATAGTGATGTGTATTATAAGAAAAGATAAAATATAACAGATACTATAACACTGGCCACCAAGATAAATGTATCAATTTGAAATCTTAAATTTAAAGACCGACTCACACTGGATGCGTGTGCAACAGTGTACGTTACAGTAGAGGAAGTATCTACTATGTTGTACTGAAAGTGTGATAAATGTATTTGCACATGTATTTATATATATTTATCTCTTTATCAATGTGAAGTCCTTCCGTAACCAAACATTTAGCCCCTCTGACCTCCCGCACAATTTTGTGGTTATAATTCTGGTCCAAAATTACTGATGACAATAGTTAAATGCAACCGCACTACACACCGCATCGCTGTGCCGTAAGCATATGTCATATATTATGACACATCACGCATCACATCAGCTTAATAGCAGTCTACTGCTGAACGTAAGTGCCATACCGATATGCCATAAGGCCCGTTTCCGCCATCAAGTCGGAAGTCTTTAAGTCTTCGGTATAGGTATTTGCTTGGAGAACGTCCCGCCGCTACGCTTGCTGAGGCATGGGATCCACCCAAAAACCGGCTTACTCTACCATACATCGGCATCGACAGATGTGACCAGACCACTGCCGCACTACCAGATCAAACATGTTTGCCATATTCACTGTCCAATACCGCAACATCGTGTGGTACGCGTAAAGCCAATCGTGTCATCTTTCCCATGCCCTTAAAACCACTGTTTACATACTTAACATATTTTTTTGCAACATTTCATTCAATCGAAGATTTTATTTCGCGAAATGTTAAAGTCTGCAAGTTTGCATTGTTGCAAATTATATTCTCTATCATTTACATATCAAATGTTTAACTTAAACTTGATAAAGAGTATAGGTCAGGGAAAAGTAATTTATTTCTATCGACTGATAACGCCTCGGCGTATATTGTGTAAGGGCGAGTGTGTGACTGATAATTGTTAACATAAATGTAATTGCGCAATCCTGATGCTGTGCTGTATGTTATTTTTTTGCTGTAACGTATAATCGCACGCACGCGTTTTGCTCGTACAATTGGTCTGCTTCAGTCTTTAAACAAACTGACTGACTGATGGATACAAAAACTTCATAGAAATCTTCATGGAAATAGTTCCATCATGGATCATTGTCTAGTTCTCTATGGGATTATAGATGTACTTTTTAACAAAAAACTAAACCACCTTCAAGAATAAAATCACCAATAAACGAAAATCATAAAATACTGAAAATGAATTTTCATGGGATATAGATATCCCAATTTTTTTTCTAGTTACCTAATAACTTTATTATTTATTTATTCATTATATTAACTATTTAACTACATTATATTATCCACGCTAATATTATAAATGCGAAAGTAACTCTGTCTGTCTGTCTGTCTGTCTGCTACGCTTTCACGACCAAACCGCTGAACCGATCTTCAAGAAACTTGGCACAGAGATTGCTAGCATACCGAGAACGGACATGGGTTACTTTTTATTACCATTTGAGGGTCTAGAGTATAGATGTAGACCACCAGGTGTACCACCAGGAGCCCAGCTAAACTAATGGAGATACAGGCATGGTTCCAAAACAAAAGTTGTTCAGTATGATGGGCCGCTTCTTTTCACAAGGACATTGGGGCTCATAAGTACCTTATGTAGACCACCAGGTGTACCATCAGGAGCCCAGCTAAACTATTGGAGATACAGAAATGGTTCTAAAACAAAAGTTGTTTAGTATGATGGGCCGCTTCTTTTCACAAGGACATTGAGGATCTGGAGTTCCTTATGTAGACTACCAGGTGTACCATCAGGAGCCCACGTAAACTATTAGAGATACAGAAATGGTTCCAAAACAAAAGTTGTTCAGTATGATGGGCCGCTTTATTTACACAAGGACATTGGGGATCTGGAGTATCTTATGTAGACCACCAGGTCTATCAGCAGGAGCCCACCTAAACTATTGGAGATACAGAAATGGTTCCAGAACAAAAGATGTTCAGTTTGATGGGAATAAGTTGAGAAAGGACATTGCCTTCTTTACCGAGGACAGAAAAACAAAAAATGTGGTATAGAAGTATAAAAATGTATTACAGTAACTTAAGTTACCTTCTTATCTGTTTTATCTACTTATGCTGACCATTTTAGTGTGCTCAAATCGGCACCTTTTGGAGTAAGTACTCTGTTATCTACTGACTTTTGTATTCAATGGTTATATATTGATCTCTCAGTCCGGTCCGGATAGCAAATTTTGAATTATCCCTTTAACAACAGAAGCAAGCAAGTCATCTTTAAACAGTAGAGATAAGAACTGTTCTGATATCACTGTCACACTTACTATGAATACACATACCTACTTTAGAACTTCTGCCTAAAAAAACTATCTAACGCGGACGAAGTCGCGGGTAAAAGCTAGTTATAAATAAAATTGGCCTAAAATGATGCACCTCTGAGGAGGGTTCAGGAGGGCAAGCGAAGACTTCATATTAACTTATTTAAATATAAACAAGCCTAATTTTTAAAACTTGATTCATTGAAATGGACTCAGTAGCCAAGCTGAACGTTATGGCCTTTATTCGGGATAACAATTTTCTTTACTTGCCTTATATTAGCGCTGTCACTTTTCGTCAAATACTTAGGTTTAGGAACGGATTGGAGATATGTAAGTCCTGTCATGAAATGCGCGTAATCTGTCAAAATGAGGCGACGATAAAACAATGGTGGCTAAATTTACTAGAAATGGCGTAGAAGCCATTGAAGTTTTTAAACATGATAGGACTTGGATATCTCATATCCTTCTCCATACCTATTTGACAGAAAGAGGCAGCGCTAATATAAGGTAAGTAAGGAGGATACCTACACTTAGCATTAGGTGGCAACGGGTTAAAAGTTAAAAGAGAAGAAGAAGATGAATAGAATTGTTATTCTGATTTTAGACTTACCCACATTACAACAAAGGATATAATCTACCTCTATAATTCATTAGATTGAGAGAACATTGCATCACGAACGTAACCTCCCCTTTGTAACGCTGTTGACAAAAAATTACGTCTTCTCTCGTAGAAGGAAGAAAACCAAAGAAAATCTTATTTATGTATTCCTACTTCTTTTGCAGTACATTCTCTATGGTATTTCAGGGCAAGAGAAGATTTCAGAGAGAACCCTAGAAGCAAGTAAAATGAAGCCATGAAATACTCATTGCAATCAAAGGCATGCGTTAAAATAAAGCAAAAACAAATGCTTAAAGACACAAAATACTACTTATTTAATCAAGCTTATGAGAGCATGTTTAATCTTTACACAGAATATACGCACCATATGTTTAATAAGTAAAGGTATTTTTAGTAGTTAACACGTTATGACACTATGAATTTCGTCTGACTGTATTTTTTTTTCTATCCAAAACAGCTAATCAAAGTGTGATAAACCCCGCTTCTGCCACTCCACACATGACATGTAACATAATGTTGCTTATTTACATGTTTAATGTAACTGGTGGTTTTGATAATTATTACACTCATGATTAAATACAACTATTACTCAGGCACGAATAATGTTGCGTAGTTTGTACCGGCGCGACGTTGCTATTGCACATTTTAAGATGTAAAAGTAGTTATTGTGGCATAACTGTAATAGATAGACACATAGTATTGCGGCTTTTTTTTTAGATATCGATGTCTTTTATAAAACTGTAGTACATCATTTTGCTCTATTGTCAATAATTTCCACAGCGTACGAGATATAAGTTTTTTTTTGTACTTTTTTCACGCGTTGGGTTACAATATCGAGATTTTCACGCGGATCCCTATTTTTTCTCGTACCAAATAAGAAAGAATTCTAATGGTTTTTTTTATTGGTTTAGTAGTTTCGAAGTCTATTCAGTTCATAGAAACAAACAACCAAATCTTTCCTCTTTATAATATTAGTGTAGACAAGCCAAGTCTAATTGCGGTGAGATGAGTTTTTCATAGCTTCAAGTATAATATTGGTAGGTTTCACTTTTACTTGCTCTGAGTCTGACATGATATTGACCTGTAAGTTGACATAACTTTCTGGATCACTGATATTGACCTTAGACTAGGGAAAAAAGAGTGGACTTGAAATACCTACGAAAAAAACGTGCATACCTACACTCGATCTGTCACAAATATGGCGGCATGCCATAGTGCTGCACTCATTATTACCTATGGATCTTGGATAAAAACTTATCGATAGTTGTATGTGCGGTGCTTACAGCAGTCGGAACTTATTGAACTCGATCATCTAAAATTCTGCAATATCTACATCTACACATAATAAACATTAAAGATATGTCTTTTTGTGTGTACCTATGTAATCGATAAACACTGAAACTGCTAGACCAATTATTAATTTTATATGAGAGTTACAACATTCCAGAGTAACATGGCTACTTTTTACCATAGGAAAATATCTTATTCCCACGGGAAAACAGTTAACAGCATGGAAACCGGGTAATCGCAAAAAAAATAGCAGGTATTACCCAAATAAGCCGAACCACATCTTTGCCACATTTCTGACATAAATGAAAATAAGAGATTGAAAAAATTTCGTTGCCTGCCGGGGCTTGAACCCGGGACCTGTGGATAACCAACCCACTATTTCTAGCATATTAGAGACGTACATGGACAAATTAATGTCGGAAATTGAGGATCTGGAATTCCTGACAGAGGGCACCAGGTGCACAGCTAAACTTTACAGGGCTATTTTTTATTAACCCAGGAAAATTTGCAGGGTGATTCTACTCATAATTCTGAACAACTTTTACTATGGGGCCGTTTGCGAAATCGCTTCAAAAAATCAGCTGTTCCATACATTTTGATCGTGTAGGTATTCATTTTTGTATGGAACAGCTGCTTTTATTCGCTATTTCGCAGGCGGTCCTATAGTAACAGTTGTTCAGAATCATGAGTAGATTCACCCTGCAAATTTTCCTGGGTGAATAAAAAACAACCCTGTACTTATAAGATGAGATACGATTTAAGGTATTTTAGAAAAAAATGTTCAGCACGACAGGCTGCTCCTGCTGGTCAATGAGGGTCTGGCGATCCGCTATATACATATGCATATCACGCCTAGTATCTTGTGGGGTAGGCAGACGTAGGCTTGATATCAATAAAACAAGAAATCCATATTTTATGATAGATTTATTAGAATCAGTACCTATATACAAATAATAGCAAAGTTTATACAACTAATACAATTGTTCTAATTGTAATTAAGATCTAAATATATATTTTTTTAAATATATAATTTTATTTTTCAAAAATCATAATAGCCTACTTATTGATAAATGCTAATTAATACCAATTGTAATATCATTATATTGGTAATCTATTGGTTATTTACTTAACCCTAGAGTGGGCGCGCTATGAATGAATGAATTTTAAAAGCAATACTTACCAACAACTCACTTGAAGGCAAAGCATCGTCTTGTTACATTTAATGTTCGGTTAAACCATTTATCTTTGAAATGCAGGGAACAAATGAAAATATCTTTGGTCATAGTATTTAAATTTTCGACCCCAAGTATATCTTCTTTCTTTCGGCCACTGCTTTCTTTGTTCTTGACGCCTTGGCAATCTATAATCATAAAACAATTCGGCTTTAAGTGTGCCCGCATTTATGACACTAAACTTCATACGAAAAACTTCGAATGTATGCGTGGGCACGATTCAAAAGTAAGCAATAAAGGGGATCACAATTGTTTCACTTATTCAAATATGATATCGATAAATTGAAAATGCCGTACCCCAACTCTATATACTATGATGAATGATTTTCGCAAAAAATCTCGGAATATCTTTTGTATAGCAGCAGATGATTATAAAAACGTAAGCGTTTCTTTAAAAAGTTTCTCACAGTTACCACAATCTTACAAAATAACAGGAAATACAACATATTTTAAATCAAATCGGTTACTTACCTGTGCAACGTTATCTTTTGATGTTTATTGTTGCTTTTCATGGGGCATCCCAGCACACTGCACCTACCCATATTAATACTATATTCTTCCAAGTTTTATCACTTCGAATAAGCTCAAATTTCACATAAAACACAAATATTCTTAAAAATTCCTCGATATTTACACGCGGGATGACAACTGACGTACTTTCATCTGACAGGGACTAAACATGACGGCCGGCCGCAGTGTTGCTATTTATGGTAATGATAAAACATTAGTTGTCCTTTTTTTCATACTGTAATACCCATAAGTTAAAAAGAGACGCAGATATGTCTTAGTTGTCTTCTTTTAATGCCGAGTCCACTCTTTTTTCCCTAGTCTAAGATATTGACTTATAGGCTGTCAAAGTAGGCTGACTGCGTGCTGACTTTTGGAACCATAAATGCACGACATTGATTATGCACAATACGATTACGCCCGACAATGTTTTGTACAAAATGACTATGTACGACTAGTAATGTGCCGTTCCCGGTAACAATGGGACCGGTAACCCGGGTACCCCTGCCTGCTACGCCAAGGGTCGTGGGTTCGATCTCCACAAGACGCAAATATTTGTTAAGTCAATTTTCAAGTATTTGTGTTTGGTCTGGGTGTTTTCTATGTATAATACGAAATATTTATTTACAAAAAAGTACTGATATCAGCTATCTAGTTCTCATAGTACAAGCTTTGCTTAGTTTGGGGCCAGATGGCGCTGTGTGAATTGTTCTAAATATTAAAAAAAAATTACGAATGTTACCTTTTTTTTTATTAATCAACAATATTTAATAAATAATAAATAAATATCCTGGACAATTCATTTTAAGTGTTTTTTGAAGTAACATAAGTATAAATAATAAGTAAGTAAACATTACATAATCGTATATTAGACAGAATGTGACAAAATACGATTATTTTAGGAATTTTTAAGTTAAATATTGTAGTGAGAGATTAGGAATTACCAATGCGAAGAATATTATGCTGTAGGCATGTATTTCTGTAGGGTGCATTTTAAAAAGTGAATACTTAAAGGTTTGCTTTAGTTTGTAAACATTCCCTTGGGAATCTTCCCAGTAAATTACTAAAGTAGGAACAGCACATATTGCTTTGTACGATACAGTCATTGGATCGTGTTCAGTAACTGGCCCGGACAATTAATGTACCGGGGTATAATTCGAATTTAAATAAAATTACGTCGACGAGTAAATGAACTCATAAACTATAGTGTTGGCTATAATCGACTTCTTGATTAATTATTGGAATATGACATATAAGGCCGTGGAGGGGGGGTGAAACGAAGCCCCCCGCATCAAAATTTTCTGACACAAATCCGACCCAGTAGTTTAGGTCTGGTACGAGTTGTGACCCACTGGAGCGAACAAAGTGACAGAGTCGTAAAAAATATAATAAAAAATATACAAGAAAAAAACAATATCGATTAAGTTATACGAGAATGTAAAACTATCGATTAGGTTACATCACTACTAGCAGATTTTCAAAATGGTCACGTGATGTCTTTGATATCGTCTTTGTCGTGCATGCGCGGGGTGTAAATTGTTACTACAAGGGTGTTTTGGGCGAAACTGTTTTGATTTCATTGCCATTGTCGTGCATGCTTGGGTTGTGCATAGCTCTGACGTTCATGATTATGCTGTGCAAAACACTGTCATACATTGTTTGGACTCTAACTGTTTATATTTACAATTTTACAATTTATTTTATTTACATTAATTTCAATCCTATATTTTATTTAT
Organism: Tuta absoluta; assembly: GCA_027580185.1. NCBI lineage: Eukaryota > Metazoa > Arthropoda > Insecta > Lepidoptera > Gelechiidae > Tuta > Tuta absoluta. Next base: position 8,890,398 of record JAQAHW010000004.1, read on the forward strand.
TTTTGGAATAATTTGTGTCATCACGACAAATATTATCCAGGTGTTTTATGTAGCCGTGTTTGTGTTATATTTAACCTATCTGTAATAACAAAACTATACTGTGACAATGACTTACCTACCTACTTGTTTTATTTATTTTATAGAATAAATTATTCTATCTATCAGTAACGGCTATGTAACTCAACCGTAATACAAATAAAATACATATTTGTTATAAGTACTTTATTTAAAAAGAGATACATGCATAATAATCAGATATTCATCGGGTATTTCGTTGACTTAGTACATTTTGTACCTATTACGTAGACAGGAAGAATTTAGACGACAAAACGGGTATAAGGTGTTAATTTCATATCGTCAAATTGTCGTCAGCTGCTGGTTTTAGATTGGGTTTTACTGTTATATTGGTCCACCGACATAAGCATCGCTCTTATTGAAGAACAAGATCGACATTAGTTTGGAAAGATGGTCGCAGTTCTCCCTGCAGGACCGTCCACAAGTTCCAAAACCAGATAGAAGCTTGATAAGCTGTCCGTTGTTTATTACCCTCCGAACTTCGAAATCTTGCTGAGATTCTGCTACGCAAAAGATCCAATATCATCCAGTTCTGAAGATACCGAGTATTCAAGTAAACCGAGATGATCAGAAATTGAAAAACTAACCTCTATATTTATTTATAGCACCGTGTAGCATTCTGCTACAATTACTACCATTTTTCTAAATATTTCCTGAAATCCATTTTATTTTATCAATTTGTTTGTTTACTTTCTTGATGTTATGTCAACCTCTCAAAGTTGACGGCTATCTATACATCATAGAGCCGCGTAGCTTTCTACTAAAAAGTTATTATACATTGATCTACCTCTTCGTATTTTCTGACCTCCTGGTACTTGTATCTAAATTTACTACGCCTGGCACTCTCCCTCTCCCTCTCCCTCCGGAGGAACTGAGGTCCCGAGCCCTCCAGCGTGCCCCGGAGCCATCCTCATAACCACCTCATCATCAAGCTAACATGAGATGCCAACAGATCTCCATGGACAGCGACGACTGGCCACTGACAAGTTCCATGATCTCAAAATGACGGCTGACGAGGTCGACGATCGTCGAAGATTCTAGAACCGAAGAGGATGACGATCGAAATGAAGAGCGCGATCGTCATCGAAGCTTCTGGAAATGAACATGACTATCGAAATGAAGACTGTGACAGTCAGCGTCAGACGAGGGTATAAAAGCCACGTCAAGCAGCTAGGGGATCAGTTTTGGTCTGGACTCTAAGTTGTGATCTCGAAGACTCCCAGTATAGTCTCTCACTGAGTAACCACTGTAACAGTCTATTTTAGTCCTAAAAGTCTCCCCTCAAGTGACGGAAGCTTAAAAGTCTCCCCTCAAGCGCCTACGCCTCGTCGGATTGAAGATACAGCTGCTGCGAAGACGCTCCTCGCGCTGGACGCGCCGCCGTTACCTTCTGTGTGAGTGGCCAGGTTATAATTTTGGTTTTCGTATCAGGAGGTGGTTATCTGTTAATTCTTTAATAAAGCCTTATCGTTTACGTTCCCTCTTTTACTCCCTCGGCCCCTCACTTAGCGTGCGGGCGCGAGGCTTGCTAGGGTGCCTACACACAGGACACTCTACCCACACTTACTCACTCACGCCCTCCGGGGTCACAGGCACTCGTGTTCGCGAGACCACTCTACAAATACTTAGCTTTAGGTATTCACCTGCGGTTACCTTGGCTCCCTGAGCGCCGGTGCCTCTCGGAGCCTAGATAACACGACAACCGAAACACCGTATTTAAGTATTACTATCAGAATGATGAATGATATCCATAAAAATACACAAATTATTATGAATTCATAAACAAATTTGACACAATAGGTAACTATGCGGTGTAAATCGAAATTATGAGAGTTTTAGAGTTCCGTAGTCAACTTCTTGCAGGCTGCAAAAAACGCTCATAATTTACCTAATCGCTATGCTGGTCTAGTCCAGTGGCGCATACAGCTTCTGATCATGGGGGGTCACAACACATACCATAGCAAGACTACCGTCGGGTGAAAGAAAATATTCATCATAAGAAAAGCGACTAGACATATCACATTAAAAAAGACAAGGGATGCGCACTGCACCACATTACCACTACACGTATTGCGAGCGAATCTAGCTCTACATTTACGTTTAAAAAGTTGCTTGCGAAGCAAGCTTGAAAATTTAAAAGCCAAGAGAGTTCCTCCTTACAGCAACAATAAACATATTGCGAGCAAAGCGAGCTCGACATTTGACGTTAAAAAAGCAAAACGAGGACCTACACCACGCTCCACGAATATAACTTATAATATAGAGCGAAGCAAGCTCTAAATTTCATATTAGAAAGGCAACAGAGGAGCCTGTTGTCTTTTTACTTTGCGCCACAGCAACACTAAACTTAACATGTCCCCCCCTCTATGAAAAAATATCCTCCAAATTTTTGGAAGGATAAGTAAATTTTTTCGTTCTTAGAAAAGTAAAAAAAGTTTTTCAGTTTCACGTCCAGGAAACGCTCTGAAAGTTTGCATTCATTTCTAAGACACACTGTATACAGGGTGGCCTGATAAGTGACGTCCAAAGACGAAATTCAAATGCCTTATACTGATGGGTAACCAAATCACTAACATGTATGTCCCGCAATTTATTGTAGTTTCCGAGTTATTCAACATTTCTGGCAGGATTCCTTCCTTCTGTTCTTTAGTTCCATAAAAGGGCTATTTGAGTTGTTGTTTTTGTAGCATTTTTATTTATCGCGAACAAAAAAAAAGGCCTGCCAGTCATGTTTTTCTCATACAACTTCAAAAGTTGAATAACTTGGAAATTACCAAAAGTCGCAGAACATACATGGGGGTGATATAAATAGCCCTCAATATAACGCATATAAATGTTGTCTTTGGTTTTACTCTACCTACTTAACTTTTACGCATGCGACACAGGCCAGCAAAGCCAAAAATTTGTAATATAAAGGATATCCTAAAATATGGTTACAGTAGCTGCAAATGTAGAATCATCTCGAGGCTTTCACGGTTTTTCATCACTTTTTTATATTTTTTATAATAAGATTCGACGTATTTAATTACAAAAACCCTAGATTTAGGTGTGACCGACACGCTCTTAGCAGGTTTTTATGCCACGTAAGAACAAGTATTGAAGTTTAACAGGTATCCCATCCCTTTTTAATCAAATAAAATGAATCGAATAGCTGTGACGTCATATGTATAGAAATGTAGAGAAAAGTCGGAGAATGTAGAAAAATGTCGGCGGCCGACATGCCGGCATCGCTCCCACACTGGATGTATGGAACAGTCGCCGACTGTAGGGAACAGTCGCCGACTTAGGTTCGGGAGCACCTTAAGAGAAAGAGTTGTATTCCTTGAAGAACAACTTGCATCAGCTGACTGCGAAATAGCCAACATGTTATCGGAGAATTGTGCCTTGAAAGACGAGGTTGCGAGACATATCAAAAGATGTGACCTCCTGGGGAAGTTATGCCTTTCAACTTCCGATAAGAAAACGCATGCTAAATCTATAAAAAATAAAACTATGCCCTTGTTTTTGAACTCCGAAACAGAAAACTTGGCACCACACGTTCCGACAGAGAAAGCTACAAGTGCCTCTCCTGTAATCAACCCAATCCCAATACCTACATGCAAATCAAGCTCAGTATCACCACCCACAATACCCAAAAAAAAAACCATACCTTCTCCAGCTGACACAATTAAACATCAACGGGAAAAAGACTTAAGACCCGAAATTTGCTTACTGAGTACCGACAGAACGAATAAAGTATTGTCAGCAGCTAAAAAGGTATTCCCTGGAGAATATAATTTTTGCCACTACAACATGACAAACTGCGGATCGCGTCAACTACTATCCGGAATAGAAGCTAAACTGAAGAACCTAACTATGATGGACTATTGTGTTGTGCTTTTGAGTGAAGAGGACTTTCATACAACGAACAACTATTTTGATCTAGTGTCATCTATCAGGGAAGCTTTGGAACCTGTCAAAAATACAAACGTGATACTTTGTTCACCTGCATACAAACATGGAAAATTCACGAACTTATATAACTCACGAGTAGAATGCTTCAATAAGTTACTTTGCCGAGACATAGAATTATACGAATACGCATACCTAATAGATTCCAATAAGAACTTAGAATATGATTTTTCCATGTTTAGTAGTGACACAGGTTGTTTGAATGGGAATGGTATGCATATTGTTTTTAAAGACATAATTAATACTATAAGTATGATAAACGAAAACTTTGAAATCCAGTTTTTTCGTGAACATTATTAATAATAATGTTGATCAAACTCCGAAAAAGAGGAATCTTATAACAGCCAAACTCCCACAGATCAATGTTCACCGAGATACTCTCTCTAATAACGGATATAAAACTAATCCACTGCAAACGCTTAGTAGTAGTAGCGACAACAAGTTGTCGTTTACTATTGTTCATCAAAATATGAACTCATTGGATAAAAAGACTCCGAAGTTAGAAATCCTTTTGCGAAATGAGCTTAAGTGTGAGGTTCTGGCACTGACTGAACATAAATTATTTAACAATAAATTAAAGTGTGTGACTATCGATGGATACACATTGATATCCAGCTTTTGCAGAACGATTTCTGAGCATGGGGGTTCTTGCATTTATGTTAAAAATAGTATAAATTGCAAAGAAAATATTGAAATTAAATCTTTGGCAACTGAACTTTTTTGTGAACTATCGGCCGTCAACTTAATTGACTACCGTGTTACGGTAATTTGTTTATACAGGACTAACTGTGGAGTTAGCTCTGCACAATTTCTAGAGTTTCTAGAACGCCTTCTTGATAAAATTAGCGCAAGTGATAAACAAATGATAATTGTGGGCGACACGAATGTAGACACAATCTGCGAGCCTAACTCGGACAATAGGAAACTGCGTGATATTCTGAAGGCTCATGACTTCTGTAACAAAGTAAGCTTTCCCACTCGAGTCACAAGTCACTCGAAAACATGTATAGACCATGTTTACATCAACAATGGTAGAGCATCTGTGAGTACGGAGGCGGTCGTAACTAATATCAGCGACCACTACGCTGTACGCGGCCAGGTCACATGTGCTGCTCCCCCTCCACCTGCACCTCTCACTCGCCTAGGACGTATCTACTCGCGGAAAAATTATGAGAATTTCAAAACAGCTGTGGAAAGCATAGACTGGAATGAATCTCTTAACAAAGGTGATTCGCTTCAAACCTTAACAGAACGACTCGTAAATATATTACGTAATAAATTTGACATCTCTTTCCCATTAAAACGTATACAAAACCGCAAAACTGACAACTGGATAACCTCTGACATTTTAAATTTAAAATCAGTTCTTTTTGACATTATAAAAATAAGCAATTTGGTACCACATGATGACATTGTAACGAATCTAATAAATAACCTTAACAGTAAATATTCTGAATTAATTAAGTTAGAAAGATCATAATTTTACACCAATAAAATAGAAAATAGTAGCAACAGAAACAAAACAACGTGGAATGTTGTAAATAAGCAGAGGGGAAAAGTCCAGAATACGCTGATGGACTACACCAGTGTCATTCTCGCTGCGGGTAATGACCAGAACTGTGAGAGCCCGGAGGACATAACTAATGTCATGAACAAGCGATTCGCGGGCGCCGCGGCAGCATGCGGAGCGCCGCCCGCCAACTGTGCGAGCGCGCTCGGCCTGCTGCGTGAGGCGCGTCAGCCAGCTGACCGTTGCCTTCGGTTAGTGCCTTTCTCTGCCGAAGAAGTACAACGAATTATAAAGCTACGAGTAGCCCAAAAACAAACGCGAGGTACCTATGATCTATCAGTTCTTATGATCAATGCAGCGTCTAACACACTCAGCCCCATTTTCGCAGATATCTTTAATCGCTGCCTAATAGAAGGTGTTTTCCCTGGCCCCTTAAAGAAGAGTAAAATTTCTCCTATCTTCAAGGGTAAAGGGTCTAGAGGAGATATCGATGCGTACAGACCAGTGTCCATAATACCTGTCATAGCAAAGATATTCGAAAATGGTCTGTGCTCTCGTATTTCAGCCTTTCTAGCGAGTACTAAAGCGCTCTCAGATCGGCAGTACGCATATCGCGAGGGACGCAGCACAACAGACCTCGCTAGAGAGGTTGTAAGACGTATCGTGGAGGCCAGGGACCGGCGACGGGAAGTAGCGGTACTCTGCTGTGACCTGTCGAAGGCGTTCGATGTGGCTGATCATAACTTACTGGCAGCCAAACTAGAACATTATGGTTTTGAAGGCTCTACTCATAATCTACTGATCGATCTCCTTAGACAAAGGTCGCAAGTCGTCGTTGCTTACGGTGGTAAGATTAGCTCCGATCCCGTTACTACTGACTTGGGTGTAGCCCAAGGGTCTTCCGTCACTAACATTCTTTTTTCTCTCCTATTTAACGATCTGCCAGATGCAATTAACAATGGCGAAACATTTATGTATGCCGATGATGTAGCCGTTGTAGTATCTGCGCCAAACCATCAGGAATTGGAGAGAAGGCTGAATGTCACTACGTCCCAGGTAAGCCGGTGGTTTGAGTGTAACGGACTTGTGCTCAACCTGAAGAAGACTCACTTCCTAAATTTTGATCTCTCTGGAAGGAGCCCAAAGCCAACACAGGTGTACGCTAACAGCATCCAAATTGAGCAAGTAGAAACCACGGGCTTTCTTGGATTTCAGCTGGACAGAGGGATGACCTGGGAGCCGCATATCGATAGGCTTTGCGGTAGGGTGAGCGGCGCTTGTTTTGCACTGAGACGAGTGGCACGCATTGCACCTAAGCACGTAGTGCGCATGTGCTATTTCGCCATCGTGCACTCGATCTTGCAGTATGGTGTGGAACTGTGGGGGGCTGCTGCAGAGTGGGAGCGCGCTTTCATTGGCCAGAAGCGCGCAGTACGAATAATTGCACAAATCCCACAAGACTCCTCCGCGCGCCCTGTGTTCAAGTCACTGAGGATCTTAACACTACCCTCCCTGGTGATTCTCCATGTCGCGACGTATGTACGTAAAAACTTAAGTGCATATAAAAAGCACAATGACTTGCACTCACGTAACACCCGCAACGCCGCTAAACTTGTGCCCGTCAGGCACAGATTAGCAAAATCAAATAAGCTTACACATGTCATGGGGCCCTCGGTATACAATAAGTTGCCCAATGAAATTACTGAAGCAGCCAATGACAGCAGCTTTCAGATTAAATTAAAACGCTGGCTTATCGAGAAGACGTTCTACTCCATAACGGAATTTTTGACATTTAAATAAGTAGTTTTAATTGCATTGTTTTCTATTTAATTTTATTTGATTTTAATATAATTGATTTTAATTTAATGTAATTTAATTGATTTTAATTCAATTTGTATAATTGATGCGATATTTTTTTTTATTTTTTTTATTCTGAATTTTATTTATTGTTTATTTGGTCTATTTTTAAATTGTTTTTAGTAAGTGTAATTTTACCTATATTTTGTGTGACTTGTATTTTAAAAGATACCAATAAAGATGAATATGAATATTATTATTATCCTTTAAACGTTTTTCAATTATACTTTCCCTCGGCTTACCGGTTCTGTGATCTCAAAAACGTGAGCTTTATTCCTACAAATTTTCGTTGGAAAATAAGCTTAGAGTGAAATAATACGCTTCCTTGTTATTTTTTATGCATTAGAAAGTATTTCATTTAGTTAGAGCTTCCTTGTTTCTGAAATTCATAACTCAATGGACGAAAAGCTAAATACGCGTGCACGCTGTGAGCAAGCTGCCTAAACACTCTTGTTGTTGACACGAGAAAGTATTCACTTGATATCTTCTTAGTCTGTTACTAGATTTCTGCCCAGCGATTTCTCCCGCTGCCACTCATTTTCCCGTGGTAATAGTTGTTTTCCCGCGGTAAACAGTGGCCTATGTATTATTCCGGGTTATACTCTACCTGTGTTCTAAATTTCATCCAAATCGCTCAAGCTGTTTGAGCGTGAAGAGGTAACAAACATACATACATACACACAAACTCTCAGATTTATAATTTTAGTACGGACTTTGCGAAAACTTTAAAGGCAAATTTATCAAAGATTATTTTAAGTTCGCTTGATAAAATGTCGTAGATATATTGCGTTTAAATTTCCACGTCGATACTGTAAGCCGGAGTGATGGATGCGATTTAGATTTTTTGTTATGCTTCACCGCACTCAACATCACGGCTTTGCAGTATATATAACCTTGAATCAAATTGACAATAGTTAATTATTATTTTTATACAGCTTGTAAGGCACAAGTCAGCAGAAGTAATTTTTTTAACGTTTCCTCAAATATATTCCTATGGCAAGCTGTTCAGTTTTAATGGTCAGAAGGAGGAGTGCATTCAAATCAGTATTCGGGGAGTTGCCCCTGTAAAGAAAAAATCGATGTACATGTTTGCTTATCGAGTGCGACACCAAGTCGGCGAACTACCCGATGAACCGCAAAACAAGAAACCATAATATTTTCCTGAAGAGGAATCCCGTACCTATATCAAGATAAGACCAAAATATATCAGGACGTAAAACATACTCATTTATTGCATAAAATGTGTCGTATTTATTAAAAAAATGGTTATCACTATCAATGTTACATATTCAGCAGATATCAACCTTCCTCTTTAAGGGATCTATTTATACTGGTCAACTTCAATAAATGTATAAAAAAATATAATTATATAAAATACAAATCCGACTGCGGCACAGCGGCTCGTGAGAGCAAAAATTTTAAAGTATTTTTAAGAAATTAAAATCCAGCATTTTTTATTAATGAAATTTCAATGTTCTTCTAAATAAAAATAAGATTCTAAATAATATTTGTAGTTATTAACAGCGATAAAACACCATCTTGTCCTAAAAAAGTGTCATTGTCACCAGTATAGCGCTAGCACTATAACGGTCATCAACAAACTTTAGTAAAAAACACCAAAGCTACATAATAGTAACCTGACACGATATAAATGGAGATGTAAACGTTTACATCAACTCATAATAGGCCTCTTTTGCTGTATAATCTTATAGAGGCAAATCATATTGTAAAACGCTAATATACAACCATACGTCACAGCTAAACCTTTATATAACGTTTATACAGATTTTAAGAGATATAAGGCTAGCTTATAAAGCCAGTTTGCTGGCTGGGAGATGACTAGCGTGTCCAGCCAGGGATTTTTTCCTGTTTAGGGACTCCACTGGGCTCTCGAACCACCTTATATGGGTAGGTTGATGTGTTGCCGATATATCAGTCTCATCAATTTTCTAAAGCTTCATGTGATATGATATCACGTTATGAGTGCGTTGTTTGGTTCGTTGTTAATATGCTGTTCTAATTTGGTTAAAAGCTTGGCTGTACCGAAGGTATTTTGATGTCGGAAGTGCCATAACTTTTGTTTACAATTGAAAGAAACTCGATTTACTTTCTCCTTTTTACGTTTCTTCTACTTGCCATTCTTCATGATTTATGATATTAAAACATCATTATGCTGCGAGACTTCCTCCGGAGACTCCGACATTCAAGGTTGAAGGCTATAGCTTTCTAACCTATAGCTTTATAAAAACATATTAAAAATTTATAATAAAACTATAGGCTAGAAAGCTATAAGACTTCAACCTTGAATTTTCATAAGCTACCGTTTTATTGCATCCACATACCACCTACATGGTTTACGGTAAGCGGTTACGTTTACAGGCTGTCCAATATTATAGTCCAGACCAGAGAATTTGTACAAATACTACCCACGCTATGCTCTTCTTCAACCAGTACTACTTTTATACAGCGTAACTTTTCATATATTTAAGAGTTATTTATGTGCTCAAGAGCTTCACGACCTTGTTCCACCAGCTCCCTTCTACCATCGGACATCCAGACGCACCGCCGGATACCATCCATACCTGGTTGCCATTCCACCAATTCGGACCAAGCGCTTCCAGTCATCGTTTATAATGCGCACTGCTAAAGAGTGGAACTCACTACCTGCATCTGTGTTTCCAAACGCATACAACCCTAATCTCTTCAAAGTAAGAGTGAACAGGCTACTTCTGGGTGAGCTTGCTCCATCTTAGACTCTCTGTCCTATGACCTAGACTAGAGTCAAGAGCAAACCCATCATAAATAAAAAAAAAATTAAGTGATCCATTAGGTTGTTGGTCCAATCTATCCGAACGGAAAAGCATATTTAGCGAACTGGCGTAGCCGTTGGCAATATACTTTGTGCCAGCCAAATTGTTCAAAAGGCGTTTTCATTTCTCTTTGTTCTGGATAAAATTTACATACTGTGAAGCCACGTTAAACACAAATAAGAGAAAGACTTCACCCGTCGCCACTGGTGTTGCATACAGCTTCATTCACCTGTTCAGAAAAATATAAATCTAATTTTCACCCAAACTGCGTACACTACGACAACAATCAACAACAAGCATAATAAATTAACAACTCGACTGCTTTCTGAGACAAAAGCCTAGCCTATAACACTCGGGATAATGTAAGAATTCTTTTGATACAATTCCCATTCGAATCTGTTCAGTGGTTAACGATTTGCAGCATCTTTAAAGCATCGCACATATAGACATACATCCAAACATACATACATACATGAACTCTAACACCATTACACACCTTTTTTGGTTGGGCAGTCGTGTAAAAAGGGAGCGCTTAGACTGTAAGCAAAATTTACAGAAATAAAAAATAACCTGCAGAACAATCTACAACAGTTGACATGCCAACACGCAGTCTCGGCGCAGTGTTTTTCATCATTGACCATTGAATGAAATGTTCAAAATTGCAAAAAATATTTACGGATTATTCAGTAAACAAAGTGGTGTCACTATGAAAATAAAAACAAGAGATAACCTACACACAGTTTTTGTTTGTGAAATGCACGGTATCTACGTTAACAGTTTTCAATATTCTCAATTAATTTTATCCAGTTGATATGTGTGCGCGATTCTGTCCGTCTGTTGCACTTGTTGTGTGATTGACGCTTGCCAATTGCTGCAACGCGATGATATCACAACAATTTTTTGTTGTTTATGAACTACAGCCAATGAATTCGTTGTAGTAACCTTAGTATTTGTACCTGCCTAATCTGAAAACAAAATAGGCGATGAAGTGATAATGATTACGTCAAAGTAGTGGGGATCTTGTTCTTCTTTGCGTGTCGCGGCGATTTAATTTTTATTTGCCCAATATGTCACCAGTGGTGGGAAGCGCTTATTAGTCTTGCTGGTTTACTTTTATCTCAGAATTTATCGTCTTGTGTTGACAAATTTCCCTACAATCACAAACCACAATTTGATCAAAAAGCCCTGTTGGCCTGATTTAATCAAATCTCAATTATCTTATAGGGTAATTTGTGGAGCTTTTCAGGTAGAGGCAGATAATGCATAGCTCTGCAGATCTGCAAATCCTATTACCAATGGTGGCGCGGTGGGAATCGAATCTACGGACGATTGCGGCTAACTCTATTGAATTCAATTTTTGAAATTCACGCAATGGTTTTTCAATCTTCTTCTCAGTTTAAAGATAAGCTTCTTACGATAAACCAATATTTTCAATCAAAATCATTCGTATGAAGCGCACTGCTTTGGCTTTGTATTTAGAACAATAAGCTTTTGCTACGAGCATAGAATACTACGAATCCATCAAATTTTGGTACGCCAACGTAGCGGCCTACACATTCGGTTTTGTTGGAATTAGGTAGGTAAAATACACACACGATACAAACCACGTCAAGAGCAGAGCAGAGCAGAACATTTCAACGCTACTGGTTTGGGATTCCTGATATCAGCCAATGAAGTGTGTCTAATCTATAGGTAAATAGAGACTACGAAACCCTAAATATAAGGGCAATAGCTTCATCAGCAGTACATCAATATAGCCTTTTAATGGATGAACTTCTACTGGTTATTATTAGTAACTGTCCTAAAACCTGTGTATGTTATTCCTTTATAGTAGTAGGTTGAAGAGCTGCTGATGTACCAGGCCTATCTACCTACCTACCTATGCGGCGGTTAATATAACTTTGAAAAACGTACTAGACTCCAAACAAACGAGCTTATATGTTTTTCCTTTTTTGTCATTTTCGTACTTACCACACTTGGCAGGCGGACGGTGTGCACAATGCAAGGTATTGCTTCTACAGGAAACGCTGCTGCCTATTCCCTTTAAAAATCAATCCCTCGGCCACTTTTTACTACAACCACGGGTAGTGTTGGGGATATGCTATAATAAGCCGACATCACACGGTATTATAAGGTATCAGGGTTCTCATTATAGTACTTTATGCAACTGTCGTACCTATAATGGGGGTCATTAGAATTCGAGTGCCGGTTTATCACACGAGGCGCAGCCGAGTGTGATAATAGTTTGACACGAGCATTCTAATGCCTAATTATATGCAGTTGCATACCTATTTTATCTACACTCTCAAAAAAAAACACTTTTCCAAACGTCAGCACCGCCAATTGCAAGGCCCGATATAATGTCAAATTCAATACGAGAACGTAATATGGCTTGAAATGAATTTTCGAAAATTCTATACTTCAGCAGATGTTCAGATGTCGAGTCAGCAACAGAACAACAACTTAACTAAAAAACTGAACAACATCTGAACAACATCTGAACAACAACTGAACAACATCGGAACAACATCAAAACAACAACTGAACAACATCTGAACAACAACTGAACAACAACTTCACAACAACAACTGAACAACATTATTATTAAACCATTTATTGCACACAATAAAAACATAGGACACATACATATACTTAACAACAGGTCTACTTATTTCTAAAAAGAAATCTCTTCCAGCAGACCTTGGGCAGTGAGATCTCATAAAGTGAGGCAGATAAGGCGTGCACAATCATTTAAAAATTTAGATAATAATTTTAATTTTCTTTTATATCAACTACATAAAATACCCCTCAATATCATACAACTACATAAACCTACATAAACTACATACCTACATATATACATATGTTTAATATTTAGCGTTGTTATGCTGGGGTGAGTTAGGTATTAATGACGGTCTATGAATGCGGCGCGGTGCTCGATCGCACGCGTCGCTCTGGGCGTGTGTTGTCCCTTTCTCACTCGCAGGGCGAGACTGGCGACGTGCGCGCAGACCGCCTGACGGCGCCACGCGGTGATTTCTGCACCGCAGTCAGTCACTCAAAACCGTTCGGACGAGAACGTATTGTGGTTTGTACGGATTTCCCGCCACGCGTTTTGTGATGCCGCGTGTAATGGACGATTCAATTTGAGATCGCGCGTGTTGATGCATCGTATTATTGCGGTTCTCCTGGGTTATACTAGAATACCAGGCTTAGTGATTGTTGGATGTCTCGACGTCTTCCACGTGAGCGTCGCGTTGAATAGGCATCAGGTGGCCATTTTGGCCCGCGTTTGTACGGCCCAAATTCGGGTTGGGTCACGCGTAATGACTAATATCAAAGTGGAATACGAACAGAAGCTGTGAGTGGTTTGACGTGAATAACGCGCCAAGGCTGTAGTGGAATGCTGGGTGTCGATATCTTTTCCACCCAGCCCTGTAAGTACCAACGGAATTCCTATTTGATCCATTCCCTGAACTTCCTTTCTCCGTTGGGTATTTATGCATTTGCGCCGGCACGTGACTGTAAGTGATAAAACTGTTTTCTCGTGTTAATGGTGTGTTCCCTTTAGTCATATTTGTTGTACCATTATCATTGTGACTCCTTAGTACGAATTGCGGAATTCGTGGGGTGATATAGTTTGGAGGTGCTTACTTATAATCTGGTGCTTATACGTGTGACGTAACGCCAGATCGGCAGACGGTATTTACTACAGAATTGAGTTATGTAAAGGTCAGAACACATCATTTGCCAATTTCACTCAACTTAGTTAATTAAGTTAAATAGATTTAGGTTCACGTTTAGTTCATAGTATGCGCTGCTATATTGTGCAGCGTATGCTATTTAGCGCTGCGTAACGCGGCCATTGTCTGCCTTCAGTTGAACTCCTGGTATTTTACTAGAAATTTACCTGTGTAAATCGCTTCCCCTGCGGGAGTTTAGCTTGGAATTAGTCAATTTTTGGTAGCAGAGCGTGGTTCAGAAAACCACTAGATTTAAGATTATTTTAGTATAAGATTTTTAATCTACCTACATAAAAAAAATATATTTATTGTGATTGTAGTGTGTGCCCTGTGTAGAATATCCTATCGGTAGGATCAGGGCCAATCAATTAGTGAATTGCTTGTTATTATCGTTGTGTTTACCCTGTGCGGATATCCTAACGGTAGGATCAGGGCCGATTGTCTATTTTTTTTTATTGTAAGGTTCGGTGTTACTTTGAGTTGGTACCATGGCTCCCACAATTACACAGCTTCAGGCAAAAATTAGAACGCACCTAATTTGGTTCGCGACTAAGCAGGCGATGGTCGGTCGCGGGGACCGAGAGGACGCACTCATCGCTTGTGCGCAACGGATTGACGAACGGGTCGCGGAGGTGTTGGATTGCCTCACTGGATGCGAGGAGTTATTTGATGGGACGCCTGATGAGGAGGCCAAACTTATGGTCCGGGCGAATGTGACCCAGTGCCTGGAGATGGGGCAGGAGATCCAGCAGGCGGCTGCTGTGATCACCAGGCGTAGGGCTGGGGAGCCGGACCCATCCCATGGTCCGCGGGGACCGGGGGTGCAAGTGCCCCTGCCGGCTGTGGCTATTCCGGTCTTCCACGGGGACTACACGGATTGGACCCGATTCCAGGATCTGTTTGACAGTGTGATTCATAACCGCACTGACTTGCAGCCGGCATATAAAATGGCACAATTGATGGCCAAGCTGCAAGGTGAGCCCCATGAGCTGGTAAAGCATCTACCAGTCGATGATGCAAGTTACGAGACGGCTCGCGGTTTGCTGATCGAGAGATACAGCAACAAACGTCTCATGATTGACCAACTCCTGGAACAGTGGCTCACCGTGCCGACCATCACACGAGGGACGGACCTCAGGGCCAAGGTCCTCAACCCTGTCTGCGTTGCAGTGAACGCTCTTGAGAGACAGGGGATGCCGGTGTCAGGCTATGATTATATCCTGGTCCACACGTTGTTGCGCCGCCTGCCGAGCGACATGGCCGCTCGTTTTGAACAGTCACACGGAGGTAAGACATCTGATTACCTCCCGACCTTCGAGGAGCTCAAGTCCTTCCTCGAGGCCGAGTGCAGGCGGGTAGATGCCCAATTTGGAGAGTCGCCTCACGCGGAGTCTGCGGCCGCTCGCCGCCCGGAACGGCCGGGTGCACAGGCGCGAGACGGTAAGAGTAGGCCACCCAGGCGATACAATGTCGCTAATTTGGAATCGAGGTGTGCCTACTGCAGAGAGGCGGGGCATCAGGTGACTGCGTGTGAGGAGTTCGCTGCACAGCGGGTGCAGAAACGTCGTGGTGTGGTGCAGCAACGGCGTTGGTGCTTTAGGTGTATGGGGCCGCATCAGGTGCGAGAGTGCCCATCAAGCACCAACTGCAGGTACTGCCAGGGTGCCCACCATCAGCTCCTATGCATGAACCGCAGCGGAGATTACGGAGGCAGAGCTGACGCGGGTCAGCGGACGGAGTCTGCCCTACCTAGACGGGAGCAACGCTCCCCACCCCCTCCAAGGAGGAGTCCTCTTCCACCAGGGTTTCAGGGACGAGGCCAGGGACATCAGCAGGTGATGCCCCCTTCACCACGCGCGAGACAGTCACCACCTCGGCAGCAGGTGCCGGGACAGGGTAGGTGGTCACAGGTCCAAGGTCAGGGGCACCCATCACAGATACGTGATGCTACGGGCGGGTGCCAATACCAGGGCCAGTACATGCAGTACTCGGCGGGACTGAACAACATGGTGAGGTCTCATGACCCACGCATGCCTCTCCCCTTGGCTGAGCACCCGCGGCTACAGGCGCATCCACGGTACGCGCGCCTGCCGCAGGGTTACTATAGGCTGCCAGCCATGGCGTACAGGACCAGAGGTCCCTATCAGCAGGAGTGGGACCCACTCGAAGGTGTACGGAGAGAGGGGACCCCCCCGCAGGACGCGGACACTCCGCGCTTAGGTTCCTGCTAGGTAATCGCCGCCTACACGCCAGCTTCGGCCCCCCGGCCAATTACGGTATTGTTGCCTACGGCAATGATTTGGGTATGGGGATACGGTGGCCGCAGCATACAGGTAAGAGCCTTGTTAGATACAGGGGCTCAGGGTTGTATTGTATCTAGTAAGCTGGTGAGTAGGCTACGCTTAAATATAAGGCCCACAACGGATGGGGCTGTAGGTATTGGAGGTGTAGATGTGCCTGACGTTCGGGGTCAGGTGAACTTCGAGTTCACATTAGGTAATACAGGTACAGGGGTCAGCTATCATGCCTCAGCAGTGGTGCTGGATGAAGTGGTAGGGAAACTTCCTCAGGTTCGGTTACCGTCAACGGTACGAGGGTTAACCACAGGCTTAGAGTTAGCTGATCCTGAATTTGATACTCCTGGTACGGTGGACGTTCTCCTCGGGTCAGACGTCCTCGGGAGATTCTGGTGTGGCAGAAAACGAGTACTTCAGCAAACTGGTTTAGTGGCCGTTGATACCACAGGGGGGTATGTTATTTTTGGCCCAGTTTGGAGACCTCAGGACCTACCAGAGGGCGATACGGTGCTCTATGGTAGTGTGCTGTCGGAGGTGCTGCAGAGGTTTTGGGAGTCTGAGGAGCCACCCACCGCGGATAGACGGAAGCCAGAGGATGACGAGTGCGAGCTGTTCTATCAGTACAACACTGCACGAAGTTCGTCAGGTAGGTTTGTTACCAGGCTGCCATTTCTCCCAAACCGCCCCTCCTTAGGTAGTTCGCGACAGATCGCGGAACGGAGACTACTGGCTATGGAGAGAAAGATGAAGCGAGCAGCACCACTCGGCAGAAGTATATCGAATTCATGAGGGAGTACCTAGAGTTAGGCCACATGTCGGTGTCCAGCATAGATTGGAGGTGTGTCGAGCATTACTATATACCACACCTGGCTGTTTTGAAGTCACCGGAGGCGAAGATACGGGTAGTGTTTGACGGTTCTGCTCCTACATCGAATGGTGTGTCTGTGAACCAGTGTCTGCACGCGGGTCCCAAGTTGATCCGGGACATTGTGGACATCCTCACAGATTTTCGGTTGCACCAAGTAGCGTTCGTCGCAGACGTCAAAATGATGTTTCGCCAAACAATTATACACCCGGATGACCGTCGGTACCAGCTGATTTTGTGGCGTGAGAGCCCTGACGAGCCGATGGTCACTTATGAGCTTAACACGGTAACGTATGGTCTGAAGCCAAGTCCGTTTTTGGCAGTACGCACGCTGCGAGAGTTGGCCGCACAGGAAAGGGTAAGATTCCCTCGAGCCGCAGCAGTACTGGATCGCGACGTCTACGTGGATGACATCTGCACGGGTGCAGATAGCGTGCAACAAGCACTGCTACTACGAGACGAGCTGATCGCGATCATGGAATCAGGAGGTTATGAGTTGCGGAAATGGCTGTCCAGCTGTCCAGAGCTCCTGGCCGGGTTGCCAGGTGAGTTCCAGCAGGACCCGCACCTTTTCGAGAACCCGGACAATCCAAATACGTTGAGCATCCTAGGGGTGCAATATAGGCCAACGCATGATGTCTTTACGTATCAGATCGAGCCAGACCTTTTGCAGAAGACTTGGACGAAGCGTTCGGTATTATCGACGATCGCCAGAACTTTCGATCCTAACGGGTGGATCGCACCGGTGACGTTCATGGCGAAGTGCTTCTTGCAAAGGTTGTGGCTAGCAAACTTGGGTTGGGACGACCAGCTCTCCGGAGAGCTGTTGAATGATTGGACCAAGTTTGTGACCACCTTACCAGGGATCGTACGCATCGCCATACCTCGCAAGTTGCTCCCATCGGTGGGATGTAAGGCTACCCTACATGGGTTTTGTGATGCCTCGGAGCGAGGGTACGCGGCAGCTGTCTATTTGCGGACAGTCAGTTCAACGGGAACTGTAGACGTGCGTCTAGTTATGGCCAAGAGTAAGGTGGCTCCGGTTAGGACAAGATGGACCATTCCAAAGTTGGAATTGGCGGGAGCAGCGCTTCTCACGCGCTTGCTACATCATGTCGCTAGTAATCTACGCGGTACCATCACTTTGGATGAAACGGTGTACGCATGGACCGACAGTAGGATAGTTCTGTGCTGGTTACAGACGTCGGTACATACTCTTGAGGTTTTCGTGGCAAATCGGGTGTCACAGATTAAAGGATCGGAAACTCCGTTGGTATGGAGACACGTACCGGGAGAACAGAACCCAGCGGACTGCGCCTCACGGGGATGTAGGGCCCCTGATTTGGTAGGTCACTCACTGTGGTGGGGACCTCAGTGGCTGACTGAGTCACCTGAGAGATGGCCATACAATGAGTGCGGGTCGCCGCTTGGGCCACCTGATCGAGGTTTGCGAGTGAACGTAGGGCAGATCGTACCTAAGCCTAGTGCGGCTTTCTTGCTGGAACGATACAGCTCCCTCGACAAACTTCTAGGGGTGACAGGTTGGATCAAACGGTTCGTGAACAACTGTAGAAAACCTCAAGCAGAACGGAACTTGGCACCTGTCCTCTCGCCTGCGGAGCGGAATGCGGCTCTAAGTTTATTGGTTAGGGTCGTCCAGGCGGAACATTTTGAGGAAGAGGTCAGGCTGCTCAGGGATGGCCGTGGAAAGCTGAAGGGAGGTCTTGTGCGCCTCAACCCGTTCGTGGACGAGCATGGAATGCTCCGGGTTGGAGGTAGACTTCGGAACGCTAACCTGCCCTTTTCAGCACGGCATCCGCTGTTACTCCCAAAGAAGGGACCTTTGGTAGAACTTATAGTTAGGGATCGTCACCAGAAAAACTCGCATGCGGGCTGCAATGCACTTTTGGCTATTCTGCAGCGCGAGTTTTGGATCTTGTCTGGACGACGTACGGTACGGAGCATTGTGTTTCGGTGCTTGCCTTGCTATCGGTTGAAGGCAGCCACAATGCAACCTCAGATGGGAGACCTCCCACCGGACCGGGTGACGGAAGCCTGGACGTTTGCGGGTGTGGGAACGGACTTTGCGGGGTCCTTTTATGGTAAAGGCATCACGCCTTCGCAACGCGAAGTCAATCAAGGCGTATTTGTGCGTGTTTGTGTGCCTAGCAACCAAGGCCGTCCACTTGGAACTCGTGGCCGACCTCACTACGGAGGCTTTCTTAGCAGCTTTAGATAGATTTGTGTCGCGAAGAGGGCGACCAGCGCTGATCAGGTCGGACTGTGGTACCAACTTTAAGGGCGCTGATCGATGTATGAAAGAAATTATAACGTTTTTATCGGAAAACGAGGAAGCTATCGGCACGAGCCTCTCCCGTCAGGGCATTAACTGGGTGTTCGATCCACCAGGATGCCCCCACTGGGGTGGTATATTTGAAGCGGTTGTAAAGTCCGCTAAGACGCATTTGATGCGCGTTATAGGTTTAACGATATTAACCTTTGAGGAGCTAGCGACCGTGTTTTGTAAAATTGAGGCCGTTCTCAATTCACGTCCTTTGTGTCCGCTTAGCTCAGATCCGAATGATCTGGAGGCCCTGACACCAGGGCATTTCTTAATTGGCCGACCACTTAACGCCTTGCCAGAGTACCCCTACACAGAGGTCAGTAGCAATCGTTTGACGCGTTATGAGTTGCTGCAGCAAATGTCTCAGAATTTTTGGAAAAGATGGTCGCTTGAGTATTTGCACATTCTGCAGCAACGCCTTAAGTGGACGGACAGAACTGAACCCCCTCGCATCGGAGATCTCGTTCTGGTTAAGGATGCCAACCTGCCGCCACTGCGATGGCGCAGAGGGCGCATTCTCAACTTGTTCCCAGGTAGTGATGGCACTCCTCGAGTCGCGACAGTTCAGGTAGGGGATTCAGTTCTTAAGCGAGCAATAGCAACGCTATCTCGTCTCCCCAGTAGTGAATAGGCCTAAGGGATTCGGCCTAGGGCGGGTGAATGTTTAATATTTAGCGTTGTTATGCTGGGGTGAGTTAGGTATTAATGACGGTCTATGAATGCGGCGCGGTGCTCGATCGCACGCGTCGCTCTGGGCGTGTGTTGTCCCTTTCTCACTCGCAGGGCGAGACTGGCGACGTGCGCGCAGACCGCCTGACGGCGCCACGCGGTGATTTCTGCACCGCAGTCAGTCACTCAAAACCGTTCGGACGAGAACGTATTGTGGTTTGTACGGATTTCCCGCCACGCGTTTTGTGATGCCGCGTGTAATGGACGATTCAATTTGAGATCGCGCGTGTTGATGCATCGTATTATTGCGGTTCTCCTGGGTTATACTAGAATACCAGGCTTAGTGATTGTTGGATGTCTCGACGTCTTCCACGTGAGCGTCGCGTTGAATAGGCATCAGGTGGCCATTTTGGCCCGCGTTTGTACGGCCCAAATTCGGGTTGGGTCACGCGTAATGACTAATATCAAAGTGGAATACGAACAGAAGCTGTGAGTGGTTTGACGTGAATAACGCGCCAAGGCTGTAGTGGAATGCTGGGTGTCGATATCTTTTCCACCCAGCCCTGTAAGTACCAACGGAATTCCTATTTGATCCATTCCCTGAACTTCCTTTCTCCGTTGGGTATTTATGCATTTGCGCCGGCACGTGACTGTAAGTGATAAAACTGTTTTCTCGTGTTAATGGTGTGTTCCCTTTAGTCATATTTGTTGTACCATTATCATTGTGACTCCTTAGTACGAATTGCGGAATTCGTGGGGTGATATAGTTTGGAGGTGCTTACTTATAATCTGGTGCTTATACGTGTGACGTAACGCCAGATCGGCAGACGGTATTTACTACAGAATTGAGTTATGTAAAGGTCAGAACACATCATTTGCCAATTTCACTCACCTTAGTTAATTAAGTTAAATAGATTTAGGTTCACGTTTAGTTCATAGTATGCGCTGCTATATTGTGCAGCGTATGCTATTTAGCGCTGCGTAACGCGGCCATTGTCTGCCTTCAGTTGAACTCCTGGTATTTTACTAGAAATTTACCTGTGTAAATCGCTTCCCCTGCGGGAGTTTAGCTTGGAATTAGACAATTTTTGGTAGCAGAGCGTGGTTCAGAAAACCACTAGATTTAAGATTATTTTAGTATAAGATTTTTAATCTACCTACATAAAAAAAATATATTTATTGTGATTGTAGTGTGTGCCCTGTGTAGAATATCCTATCGGTAGGATCAGGGCCAATCAATTAGTGAATTGCTTGTTATTATCGTTGTGTTTACCCTGTGCGGATATCCTAACGGTAGGATCAGGGCCGATTGTCTATTTTTTTTTATTGTAAGGTTCGGTGTTACTTTGAGTTGGTACCATGGCTCCCATAATTACACAGCTTCAGGCAAAAATTAGAACGCACCTAATTTGGTTCGCGACTAAGCAGGCGATGGTCGGTCGCGGGGACCGAGAGGACGCACTCATCGCTTGTGCGCAACGGATTGACGAACGGGTCGCGGAGGTGTTGGATTGCCTCACTGGATGCGAGGAGTTATTTGATGGGACGCCTGATGAGGAGGCCAAACTTATGGTCCGGGCGAATGTGACCCAGTGCCTGGAGATGGGGCAGGAGATCCAGCAGGCGGCTGCTGTGATCACCAGGCGTAGGGCTGGGGAGCCGGACCCATCCCATGGTCCGCGGGGACCGGGGGTGCAAGTGCCCCTGCCGGCTGTGGCTATTCCGGTCTTCCACGGGGACTACACGGATTGGACCCGATTCCAGGATCTGTTTGACAGTGTGATTCATAACCGCACTGACTTGCAGCCGGCATATAAAATGGCACAATTGATGGCCAAGCTGCAAGGTGAGCCCCATGAGCTGGTAAAGCATCTACCAGTCGATGATGCAAGTTACGAGACGGCTCGCGGTTTGCTGATCGAGTGATACAGCAACAAACGTCTCATGATTGACCAACTCCTGGAACAGTGGCTCACCGTGCCGACCATCACACGAGGGACGGACCTCAGGGCCAAGGTCCTCAACCCTGTCTGCGTTGCAGTGAACGCTCTTGAGAGACAGGGGATGCCGGTGTCAGGCTATGATTATATCCTGGTCCACACGTTGTTGCGCCGCCTGCCGAGCGACATGGCCGCTCGTTTTGAACAGTCACACGGAGGTAAGACATCTGATTACCTCCCGACCTTCGAGGAGCTCAAGTCCTTCCTCGAGGCCGAGTGCAGGCGGGTAGATGCCCAATTTGGAGAGTCGCCTCACGCGGAGTCTGCGGCCGCTCGCCGCCCGGAACGGCCGGGTGCACAGGCGCGAGACGGTAAGAGTAGGCCACCCAGGCGATACAATGTCGCTAATTTGGAATCGAGGTGTGCCTACTGCAGAGAGGCGGGGCATCAGGTGACTGCGTGTGAGGAGTTCGCTGCACAGCGGGTGCAGAAACGTCGTGGTGTGGTGCAGCAACGGCGTTGGTGCTTTAGGTGTATGGGGCCGCATCAGGTGCGAGAGTGCCCATCAAGCACCAACTGCAGGTACTGCCAGGGTGCCCACCATCAGCTCCTATGCATGAACCGCAGCGGAGATTACGGAGGCAGAGCTGACGCGGGTCAGCGGACGGAGTCTGCCCTACCTAGACGGGAGCAACGCTCCCCACCCCCTCCAAGGAGGAGTCCTCTTCCACCAGGGTTTCAGGGACGAGGCCAGGGACATCAGCATGCCCCCTTCACCACGCGCGAGACAGTCACCACCTCGGCAGCAGGTGCCGGGACAGGGTAGGTGGTCACAGGTCCAAGGTCAGGGGCACCCATCACAGATACGTGATGCTACGGGCGGGTGCCAATACCAGGGCCAGTACATGCAGTACTCGGCGGGACTGAACAACATGGTGAGGTCTCATGACCCACGCATGCCTCTCCCCTTGGCTGAGCACCCGCGGCTACAGGCGCATCCACGGTACGCGCGCCTGCCGCAGGGTTACTATAGGCTGCCAGCCATGGCGTACAGGACCAGAGGTCCCTATCAGCAGGAGTGGGACCCACTCGAAGGTGTACGGAGAGAGGGGACCCCCCCGCAGGACGCGGACACTCCGCGCTTAGGTTCCTGCTAGGTAATCGCCGCCTACACGCCAGCTTCGGCCCCCCGGCCAATTACGGTATTGTTGCCTACGGCAATGATTTGGGTATGGGGATACGGTGGCCGCAGCATACAGGTAAGAGCCTTGTTAGATACAGGGGCTCAGGGTTGTATTGTATCTAGTAAGCTGGTGAGTAGGCTACGCTTAAATATAAGGCCCACAACGGATGGGGCTGTAGGTATTGGAGGTGTAGATGTGCCTGACGTTCGGGGTCAGGTGAACTTCGAGTTCACATTAGGTAATACAGGTACAGGGGTCAGCTATCATGCCTCAGCAGTGGTGCTGGATGAAGTGGTAGGGAAACTTCCTCAGGTTCGGTTACCGTCAACGGTACGAGGGTTAACCACAGGCTTAGAGTTAGCTGATCCTGAATTTGATACTCCTGGTACGGTGGACGTTCTCCTCGGGTCAGACGTCCTCGGGAGATTCTGGTGTGGCAGAAAACGAGTACTTCAGCAAACTGGTTTAGTGGCCGTTGATACCACAGGGGGGTATGTTATTTTTGGCCCAGTTTGGAGACCTCAGGACCTACCAGAGGGTGATACGGTGCTCTATGGTAGTGTGCTGTCGGAGGTGCTGCAGAGGTTTTGGGAGTCTGAGGAGCCACCCACCGCGGATAGACGGAAGCCAGAGGATGACGAGTGCGAGCTGTTCTATCAGTACAACACTGCACGAAGTTCGTCAGGTAGGTTTGTTACCAGGCTGCCATTTCTCCCAAACCGCCCCTCCTTAGGTAGTTCGCGACAGATCGCGGAACGGAGACTACTGGCTATGGAGAGAAAGATGAAGCGAGCAGCACCACTCGGCAGAAGTATATCGAATTCATGAGGGAGTACCTAGAGTTAGGCCACATGTCGGTGTCCAGCATAGATTGGAGGTGTGTCGAGCATTACTATATACCACACCTGGCTGTTTTGAAGTCACCGGAGGCGAAGATACGGGTAGTGTTTGACGGTTCTGCTCCTACATCGAATGGTGTGTCTGTGAACCAGTGTCTGCACGCGGGTCCCAAGTTGAACCGGGACATTGTGGACATCCTCACAGATTTTCGGTTGCACCAAGTAGCGTTCGTCGCAGACGTCAAAATGATGTTTCGCCAAACAATTATACACCCGGATGACCGTCGGTACCAGCTGATTTTGTGGCGTGAGAGCCCTGACGAGCCGATGGTCACTTATGAGCTTAACACGGTAACGTATGGTCTGAAGCCAAGTCCGTTTTTGGCAGTACGCACGCTGCGAGAGTTGGCCGCACAGGAAAGGGTAAGATTCCCTCGAGCCGCAGCAGTACTGGATCGCGACGTCTACGTGGATGACATCTGCACGGGT
Source organism: Tuta absoluta (assembly GCA_027580185.1). Taxonomy (NCBI): domain Eukaryota; kingdom Metazoa; phylum Arthropoda; class Insecta; order Lepidoptera; family Gelechiidae; genus Tuta; species Tuta absoluta. Next base: position 8,914,971 of record JAQAHW010000004.1, read on the forward strand.
GCAGATAGCGTGCAACAAGCACTGCTACTACGAGACGAGCTGATCGCGATCATGGAATCAGGAGGTTATGAGTTGCGGAAATGGCTGTCCAGCTGTCCAGAGCTCCTGGCCGGGTTGCCAGGTGAGTTCCAGCAGGACCCGCACCTTTTCGAGAACCCGGACAATCCAAATACGTTGAGCATCCTAGGGGTGCAATATAGGCCAACGCATGATGTCTTTACGTATCAGATCGAGCCAGACCTTTTGCAGAAGACTTGGACGAAGCGTTCGGTATTATCGACGATCGCCAGAACTTTCGATCCTAACGGGTGGATCGCACCGGTGACGTTCATGGCGAAGTGCTTCTTGCAAAGGTTGTGGCTAGCAAACTTGGGTTGGGACGACCAGCTCTCCGGAGAGCTGTTGAATGATTGGACCAAGTTTGTGACCACCTTACCAGGGATCGTACGCATCGCCATACCTCGCAAGTTGCTCCCATCGGTGGGATGTAAGGCTACCCTACATGGGTTTTGTGATGCCTCGGAGCGAGGGTACGCGGCAGCTGTCTATTTGCGGACAGTCAGTTCAACGGGAACTGTAGACGTGCGTCTAGTTATGGCCAAGAGTAAGGTGGCTCCGGTTAGGACAAGATGGACCATTCCAAAGTTGGAATTGGCGGGAGCAGCGCTTCTCACGCGCTTGCTACATCATGTCGCTAGTAATCTACGCGGTACCATCACTTTGGATGAAACGGTGTACGCATGGACCGACAGTAGGATAGTTCTGTGCTGGTTACAGACGTCGGTACATACTCTTGAGGTTTTCGTGGCAAATCGGGTGTCACAGATTAAAGGATCGGAAACTCCGTTGGTATGGAGACACGTACCGGGAGAACAGAACCCAGCGGACTGCGCCTCACGGGGATGTAGGGCCCCTGATTTGGTAGGTCACTCACTGTGGTGGGGACCTCAGTGGCTGACTGAGTCACCTGAGAGATGGCCATACAATGAGTGCGGGTCGCCGCTTGGGCCACCTGATCGAGGTTTGCGAGTGAACGTAGGGCAGATCGTACCTAAGCCTAGTGCGGCTTTCTTGCTGGAACGATACAGCTCCCTCGACAAACTTCTAGGGGTGACAGGTTGGATCAAACGGTTCGTGAACAACTGTAGAAAACCTCAAGCAGAACGGAACTTGGCACCTGTCCTCTCGCCTGCGGAGCGGAATGCGGCTCTAAGTTTATTGGTTAGGGTCGTCCAGGCGGAACATTTTGAGGAAGAGGTCAGGCTGCTCAGGGATGGCCGTGGAAAGCTGAAGGGAGGTCTTGTGCGCCTCAACCCGTTCGTGGACGAGCATGGAATGCTCCGGGTTGGAGGTAGACTTCGGAACGCTAACCTGCCCTTTTCAGCACGGCATCCGCTGTTACTCCCAAAGAAGGGACCTTTGGTAGAACTTATAGTTAGGGATCGTCACCAGAAAAACTCGCATGCGGGCTGCAATGCACTTTTGGCTATTCTGCAGCGCGAGTTTTGGATCTTGTCTGGACGACGTACGGTACGGAGCATTGTGTTTCGGTGCTTGCCTTGCTATCGGTTGAAGGCAGCCACAATGCAACCTCAGATGGGAGACCTCCCACCGGACCGGGTGACGGAAGCCTGGACGTTTGCGGGTGTGGGAACGGACTTTGCGGGGTCCTTTTATGGTAAAGGCATCACGCCTTCGCAACGCGAAGTCAATCAAGGCGTATTTGTGCGTGTTTGTGTGCCTAGCAACCAAGGCCGTCCACTTGGAACTCGTGGCCGACCTCACTACGGAGGCTTTCTTAGCAGCTTTAGATAGATTTGTGTCGCGAAGAGGGCGACCAGCGCTGATCAGGTCGGACTGTGGTACCAACTTTAAGGGCGCTGATCGATGTATGAAAGAAATTATAACGTTTTTATCGGAAAACGAGGAAGCTATCGGCACGAGCCTCTCCCGTCAGGGCATTAACTGGGTGTTCGATCCACCAGGATGCCCCCACTGGGGTGGTATATTTGAAGCGGTTGTAAAGTCCGCTAAGACGCATTTGATGCGCGTTATAGGTTTAACGATATTAACCTTTGAGGAGCTAGCGACCGTGTTTTGTAAAATTGAGGCCGTTCTCAATTCACGTCCTTTGTGTCCGCTTAGCTCAGATCCGAATGATCTGGAGGCCCTGACACCAGGGCATTTCTTAATTGGCCGACCACTTAACGCCTTGCCAGAGTACCCCTACACAGAGGTCAGTAGCAATCGTTTGACGCGTTATGAGTTGCTGCAGCAAATGTCTCAGAATTTTTGGAAGCGATGGTCGCTTGAGTATTTGCACATTCTGCAGCAACGCCTTAAGTGGACGGACAGAACTGAACCCCCTCGCATCGGAGATCTCGTTCTGGTTAAGGATGCCAACCTGCCGCCACTGCGATGGCGCAGAGGGCGCATTCTCAACTTGTTCCCAGGTAGTGATGGCACTCCTCGAGTCGCGACAGTTCAGGTAGGGGATTCAGTTCTTAAGCGAGCAATAGCAACGCTATCTCGTCTCCCCAGTAGTGAATAGGCCTAAGGGATTCGGCCTAGGGCGGGTGAATGTTTAATATTTAGCGTTGTTATGCTGGGGTGAGTTAGGTATTAATGACGGTCTATGAATGCGGCGCGGTGCTCGATCGCACGCGTCGCTCTGGGCGTGTGTTGTCCCTTTCTCACTCGCAGGGCGAGACTGGCGACGTGCGCGCAGACCGCCTGACGGCGCCACGCGGTGATTTCTGCACCGCAGTCAGTCACTCAAAACCGTTCGGACGAGAACGTATTGTGGTTTGTACGGATTTCCCGCCACGCGTTTTGTGATGCCGCGTGTAATGGACGATTCAATTTGAGATCGCGCGTGTTGATGCATCGTATTATTGCGGTTCTCCTGGGTTATACTAGAATACCAGGCTTAGTGATTGTTGGATGTCTCGACGTCTTCCACGTGAGCGTCGCGTTGAATAGGCATCAGGTGGCCATTTTGGCCCGCGTTTGTACGGCCCAAATTCGGGTTGGGTCACGCGTAATGACTAATATCAAAGTGGAATACGAACAGAAGCTGTGAGTGGTTTGACGTGAATAACGCGCCAAGGCTGTAGTGGAATGCTGGGTGTCGATATCTTTTCCACCCAGCCCTGTAAGTACCAACGGAATTCCTATTTGATCCATTCCCTGAACTTCCTTTCTCCGTTGGGTATTTATGCATTTGCGCCGGCACGTGACTGTAAGTGATAAAACTGTTTTCTCGTGTTAATGGTGTGTTCCCTTTAGTCATATTTGTTGTACCATTATCATTGTGACTCCTTAGTACGAATTGCGGAATTCGTGGGGTGATATAGTTTGGAGGTGCTTACTTATAATCTGGTGCTTATACGTGTGACGTAACGCCAGATCGGCAGACGGTATTTACTACAGAATTGAGTTATGTAAAGGTCAGAACACATCATTTGCCAATTTCACTCAACTTAGTTAATTAAGTTAAATAGATTTAGGTTCACGTTTAGTTCATAGTATGCGCTGCTATATTGTGCAGCGTATGCTATTTAGCGCTGCGTAACGCGGCCATTGTCTGCCTTCAGTTGAACTCCTGGTATTTTACTAGAAATTTACCTGTGTAAATCGCTTCCACTGCGGGAGTTTAGCTTGGAATTAGACAATTTTTGGTAGCAGAGCGTGGTTCAGAAAACCACTAGATTTAAGATTATTTTAGTATAAGATTTTTAATCTACCTACATAAAAAAAATATATTTATTGTGATTGTAGTGTGTGCCCTGTGTAGAATATCCTATCGGTAGGATCAGGGCCAATCAATTAGTGAATTGCTTGTTATTATCGTTGTGTTTACCCTGTGCGGATATCCTAACGGTAGGATCAGGGCCGATTGTCTATTTTTTTTTTATTGTAAGGTTCGGTGTTACTTTGAGTTGGTACCATGGCTCCCACAATTACACAGCTTCAGGCAAAAATTAGAACGCACCTAATTTGGTTCGCGACTAAGCAGGCGATGGTCGGTCGCGGGGACCGAGAGGACGCACTCATCGCTTGTGCGCAACGGATTGACGAACGGGTCGCGGAGGTGTTGGATTGCCTCACTGGATGCGAGGAGTTATTTGATGGGACGCCTGATGAGGAGGCCAAACTTATGGTCCGGGCGAATGTGACCCAGTGCCTGGAGATGGGGCAGGAGATCCAGCAGGCGGCTGCTGTGATCACCAGGCGTAGGGCTGGGGAGCCGGACCCATCCCATGGTCCGCGGGGACCGGGGGTGCAAGTGCCCCTGCCGGCTGTGGCTATTCCGGTCTTCCACGGGGACTACACGGATTGGACCCGATTCCAGGATCTGTTTGACAGTGTGATTCATAACCGCACTGACTTGCAGCCGGCATATAAAATGGCACAATTGATGGCCAAGCTGCAAGGTGAGCCCCATGAGCTGGTAAAGCATCTACCAGTCGATGATGCAAGTTACGAGACGGCTCGCGGTTTGCTGATCGAGAGATACAGCAACAAACGTCTCATGATTGACCAACTCCTGGAACAGTGGCTCACCGTGCCGACCATCACACGAGGGACGGACCTCAGGGCCAAGGTCCTCAACCCTGTCTGCGTTGCAGTGAACGCTCTTGAGAGACAGGGGATGCCGGTGTCAGGCTATGATTATATCCTGGTCCACACGTTGTTGCGCCGCCTGCCGAGCGACATGGCCGCTCGTTTTGAACAGTCACACGGAGGTAAGACATCTGATTACCTCCCGACCTTCGAGGAGCTCAAGTCCTTCCTCGAGGCCGAGTGCAGGCGGGTAGATGCCCAATTTGGAGAGTCGCCTCACGCGGAGTCTGCGGCCGCTCGCCGCCCGGAACGGCCGGGTGCACAGGCGCGAGACGGTAAGAGTAGGCCACCCAGGCGATACAATGTCGCTAATTTGGAATCGAGGTGTGCCTACTGCAGAGAGGCGGGGCATCAGGTGACTGCGTGTGAGGAGTTCGCTGCACAGCGGGTGCAGAAACGTCGTGGTGTGGTGCAGCAACGGCGTTGGTGCTTTAGGTGTATGGGGCCGCATCAGGTGCGAGAGTGCCCATCAAGCACCAACTGCAGGTACTGCCAGGGTGCCCACCATCAGCTCCTATGCATGAACCGCAGCGGAGATTACGGAGGCAGAGCTGACGCGGGTCAGCGGACGGAGTCTGCCCTACCTAGACGGGAGCAACGCTCCCCACCCCCTCCAAGGAGGAGTCCTCTTCCACCAGGGTTTCAGGGACGAGGCCAGGGACATCAGCAGGTGATGCCCCCTTCACCACGCGCGAGACAGTCACCACCTCGGCAGCAGGTGCCGGGACAGGGTAGGTGGTCACAGGTCCAAGGTCAGGGGCACCCATCACAGATACGTGATGCTACGGGCGGGTGCCAATACCAGGGCCAGTACATGCAGTACTCGGCGGGACTGAACAACATGGTGAGGTCTCATGACCCACGCATGCCTCTCCCCTTGGCTGAGCACCCGCGGCTACAGGCGCATCCACGGTACGCGCGCCTGCCGCAGGGTTACTATAGGCTGCCAGCCATGGCGTACAGGACCAGAGGTCCCTATCAGCAGGAGTGGGACCCACTCGAAGGTGTACGGAGAGAGGGGACCCCCCCGCAGGACGCGGACACTCCGCGCTTAGGTTCCTGCTAGGTAATCGCCGCCTACACGCCAGCTTCGGCCCCCCGGCCAATTACGGTATTGTTGCCTACGGCAATGATTTGGGTATGGGGATACGGTGGCCGCAGCATACAGGTAAGAGCCTTGTTAGATACAGGGGCTCAGGGTTGTATTGTATCTAGTAAGCTGGTGAGTAGGCTACGCTTAAATATAAGGCCCACAACGGATGGGGCTGTAGGTATTGGAGGTGTAGATGTGCCTGACGTTCGGGGTCAGGTGAACTTCGAGTTCACATTAGGTAATACAGGTACAGGAGTCAGCTATCATGCCTCAGCAGTGGTGCTGGATGAAGTGGTAGGGAAACTTCCTCAGGTTCGGTTACCGTCAACGGTACGAGGGTTAACCACAGGCTTAGAGTTAGCTGATCCTGAATTTGATACTCCTGGTACGGTGGACGTTCTCCTCGGGTCAGACGTCCTCGGGAGATTCTGGTGTGGCAGAAAACGAGTACTTCAGCAAACTGGTTTAGTGGCCGTTGATACCACAGGGGGGTATGTTATTTTTGGCCCAGTTTGGAGACCTCAGGACCTACCAGAGGGCGATACGGTGCTCTATGGTAGTGTGCTGTCGGAGGTGCTGCAGAGGTTTTGGGAGTCTGAGGAGCCACCCACCGCGGATAGACGGAAGCCAGAGGATGACGAGTGCGAGCTGTTCTATCAGTACAACACTGCACGAAGTTCGTCAGGTAGGTTTGTTACCAGGCTGCCATTTCTCCCAAACCGCCCCTCCTTAGGTAGTTCGCGACAGATCGCGGAACGGAGACTACTGGCTATGGAGAGAAAGATGAAGCGAGCAGCACCACTCGGCAGAAGTATATCGAATTCATGAGGGAGTACCTAGAGTTAGGCCACATGTCGGTGTCCAGCATAGATTGGAGGTGTGTCGAGCATTACTATATACCACACCTGGCTGTTTTGAAGTCACCGGAGGCGAAGATACGGGTAGTGTTTGACGGTTCTGCTCCTACATCGAATGGTGTGTCTGTGAACCAGTGTCTGCACGCGGGTCCCAAGTTGAACCGGGACATTGTGGACATCCTCACAGATTTTCGGTTGCACCAAGTAGCGTTCTTCGCAGACGTCAAAATGATGTTTCGCCAAACAATTATACACCCGGATGACCGTCGGTACCAGCTGATTTTGTGGCGTGAGAGCCCTGACGAGCCGATGGTCACTTATGAGCTTAACACGGTAACGTACGGTCTGAAGCCAAGTCCGTTTTTGGCAGTACGCACGCTGCGAGAGTTGGCCGCACAGGAAAGGGTAAGATTCCCTCGAGCCGCAGCAGTACTGGATCGCGACGTCTACGTGGATGACATCTGCACGGGTGCAGATAGCGTGCAACAAGCACTGCTACTACGAGACGAGCTGATCGCGATCATGGAATCAGGAGGTTATGAGTTGCGGAAATGGCTGTCCAGCTGTCCAGAGCTCCTGGCCGGGTTGCCAGGTGAGTTCCAGCAGGACCCGCACCTTTTCGAGAACCCGGACAATCCAAATACGTTGAGCATCCTAGGGGTGCAATATAGGCCAACGCATGATGTCTTTACGTATCAGATCGAGCCAGACCTTTTGCAGAAGACTTGGACGAAGCGTTCGGTATTATCGACGATCGCCAGAACTTTCGATCCTAACGGGTGGATCGCACCGGTGACGTTCATGGCGAAGTGCTTCTTGCAAAGGTTGTGGCTAGCAAACTTGGGTTGGGACGACCAGCTCTCCGGAGAGCTGTTGAATGATTGGACCAAGTTTGTGACCACCTTACCAGGGATCGTACGCATCGCCATACCTCGCAAGTTGCTCCCATCGGTGGGATGTAAGGCTACCCTACATGGGTTTTGTGATGCCTCGGAGCGAGGGTACGCGGCAGCTGTCTATTTGCGGACAGTCAGTTCAACGGGAACTGTAGACGTGCGTCTAGTTATGGCCAAGAGTAAGGTGGCTCCGGTTAGGACAAGATGGACCATTCCAAAGTTGGAATTGGCGGGAGCAGCGCTTCTCACGCGCTTGCTACATCATGTCGCTAGTAATCTACGCGGTACCATCACTTTGGATGAAACGGTGTACGCATGGACCGACAGTAGGATAGTTCTGTGCTGGTTACAGACGTCGGTACATACTCTTGAGGTTTTCGTGGCAAATCGGGTGTCACAGATTAAAGGATCGGAAACTCCGTTGGTATGGAGACACGTACCGGGAGAACAGAACCCAGCGGACTGCGCCTCACGGGGATGTAGGGCCCCTGATTTGGTAGGTCACTCACTGTGGTGGGGACCTCAGTGGCTGACTGAGTCACCTGAGAGATGGCCATACAATGAGTGCGGGTCGCCGCTTGGGCCACCTGATCGAGGTTTGCGAGTGAACGTAGGGCAGATCGTACCTAAGCCTAGTGCGGCTTTCTTGCTGGAACGATACAGCTCCCTCGACAAACTTCTAGGGGTGACAGGTTGGATCAAACGGTTCGTGAACAACTGTAGAAAACCTCAAGCAGAACGGAACTTGGCACCTGTCCTCTCGCCTGCGGAGCGGAATGCGGCTCTAAGTTTATTGGTTAGGGTCGTCCAGGCGGAACATTTTGAGGAAGAGGTCAGGCTGCTCAGGGATGGCCGTGGAAAGCTGAAGGGAGGTCTTGTGCGCCTCAACCCGTTCGTGGACGAGCATGGAATGCTCCGGGTTGGAGGTAGACTTCGGAACGCTAACCTGCCCTTTTCAGCACGGCATCCGCTGTTACTCCCAAAGAAGGGACCTTTGGTAGAACTTATAGTTAGGGATCGTCACCAGAAAAACTCGCATGCGGGCTGCAATGCACTTTTGGCTATTCTGCAGCGCGAGTTTTGGATCTTGTCTGGACGACGTACGGTACGGAGCATTGTGTTTCGGTGCTTGCCTTGCTATCGGTTGAAGGCAGCCACAATGCAACCTCAGATGGGAGACCTCCCACCGGACCGGGTGACGGAAGCCTGGACGTTTGCGGGTGTGGGAACGGACTTTGCGGGGCCTTTTATGGTAAAGGCATCACGCCTTCGCAACGCGAAGTCAATCAAGGCGTATTTGTGCGTGTTTGTGTGCCTAGCAACCAAGGCCGTCCACTTGGAACTCGTGGCCGACCTCACTACGGAGGCTTTCTTAGCAGCTTTAGATAGATTTGTGTCGCGAAGAGGGCGACCAGCGCTGATCAGGTCGGACTGTGGTACCAACTTTAAGGGCGCTGATCGATGTATGAAAGAAATTATAACGTTTTTATCGGAAAACGAGGAAGCTATCGGCACGAGCCTCTCCCGTCAGGGCATTAACTGGGTGTTCGATCCACCAGGATGCCCCCACTGGGGTGGTATATTTGAAGCGGTTGTAAAGTCCGCTAAGACGCATTTGATGCGCGTTATAGGTTTAACGATATTAACCTTTGAGGAGCTAGCGACCGTGTTTTGTAAAATTGAGGCCGTTCTCAATTCACGTCCTTTGTGTCCGCTTAGCTCAGATCCGAATGATCTGGAGGCCCTGACACCAGGGCATTTCTTAATTGGCCGACCACTTAACGCCTTGCCAGAGTACCCCTACACAGAGGTCAGTAGCAATCGTTTGACGCGTTATGAGTTGCTGCAGCAAATGTCTCAGAATTTTTGGAAGCGATGGTCGCTTGAGTATTTGCACATTCTGCAGCAACGCCTTAAGTGGACGGACAGAACTGAACCCCCTCGCATCGGAGATCTCGTTCTGGTTAAGGATGCCAACCTGCCGCCACTGCGATGGCGCAGAGGGCGCATTCTCAACTTGTTCCCAGGTAGTGATGGCACTCCTCGAGTCGCGACAGTTCAGGTAGGGGATTCAGTTCTTAAGCGAGCAATAGCAACGCTATCTCGTCTCCCCAGTAGTGAATAGGCCTAAGGGATTCGGCCTAGGGCGGGTGAATGTTTAATATTTAGCGTTGTTATGCTGGGGTGAGTTAGGTATTAATGACGGTCTATGAATGCGGCGCGGTGCTCGATCGCACGCGTCGCTCTGGGCGTGTGTTGTCCCTTTCTCACTCGCAGGGCGAGACTGGCGACGTGCGCGCAGACCGCCTGACGGCGCCACGCGGTGATTTCTGCACCGCAGTCAGTCACTCAAAACCGTTCGGACGAGAACGTATTGTGGTTTGTACGGATTTCCCGCCACGCGTTTTGTGATGCCGCGTGTAATGGACGATTCAATTTGAGATCGCGCGTGTTGATGCATCGTATTATTGCGGTTCTCCTGGGTTATACTAGAATACCAGGCTTAGTGATTGTTGGATGTCTCGACGTCTTCCACGTGAGCGTCGCGTTGAATAGGCATCAGGTGGCCATTTTGGCCCGCGTTTGTACGGCCCAAATTCGGGTTGGGTCACGCGTAATGACTAATATCAAAGTGGAATACGAACAGAAGCTGTGAGTGGTTTGACGTGAATAACGCGCCAAGGCTGTAGTGGAATGCTGGGTGTCGATATCTTTTCCACCCAGCCCTGTAAGTACCAACGGAATTCCTATTTGATCCATTCCCTGAACTTCCTTTCTCCGTTGGGTATTTATGCATTTGCGCCGGCACGTGACTGTAAGTGATAAAACTGTTTTCTCGTGTTAATGGTGTGTTCCCTTTAGTCATATTTGTTGTACCATTATCATTGTGACTCCTTAGTACGAATTGCGGAATTCGTGGGGTGATATAGTTTGGAGGTGCTTACTTATAATCTGGTGCTTATACGTGTGACGTAACGCCAGATCGGCAGACGGTATTTACTACAGAATTGAGTTATGTAAAGGTCAGAACACATCATTTGCCAATTTCACTCAACTTAGTTAATTAAGTTAAATAGATTTAGGTTCACGTTTAGTTCATAGTATGCGCTGCTATATTGTGCAGCGTATGCTATTTAGCGCTGCGTAACGCGGCCATTGTCTGCCTTCAGTTGAACTCCTGGTATTTTACTAGAAATTTACCTGTGTAAATCGCTTCCACTGCGGGAGTTTAGCTTGGAATTAGACAATATATACTGAAACAAAATGAAAACATAATATAAATATATATATGAGTATAAATATTCGATAAATATATACCTATATATATATATATATATATATATATATATATATGGATCACTAAGAAAGAGATAGGTAATGTTCTTTAACTCGTCTTTTGAACACAGAGATAGTTGGACTGTCGCGCACTGTGTGTGGAAGAGAGTTCCACAGCCTGGCCGCATGCACAGTAAAAGAATAGCTATAGAAATCCGAATGATGAATGGGAATAGTAAGAATCGTTCTGACATGGGAACGACATGGCTTATCCAGAGGTCGTGAGAAGTGGAAAAGGTCCTTAAGATAGGAAGGAGAAGAAGGGCTGTGAAGAATATTATAGAGACAGGACAATACATGAGAGTTTCTTCGAAGTCTAATGGGTAGCCACTTGAGCTGCTTACGAAACTGAGACACATGATCGTATTTGCGTAAACCAAATATGAAACGGATACATAGGTTTTGCAGCCGCTCAAGTTTGTTCAGTAGTTCTTCAACATCGGAATAACATCTGAACAATAACCGAACAACATTTCAACAACAACTGAACGCCAATCTAATAAAATAACTAAACAACAACCGAACAATTACCGTACTACAACAACTGACAGGTGCGGCGGAAGATGGCATATGAGTAGAGGCAAAAAAAAACTTCGTTTCATTTCTCAACTTTATCGAAGTAAGAGCCTTCCCATTAAGTCATTACGCTTCTGTAATTTCTATGAAACTGTAATTTTCTCCAATTTGCTCGGAAATGGCTTCATTACTTTAAAAAAAGAATACGTCAATGGGCTCATTTATGTAGTCAAGGCGCAGAGGACTGTAATAGAAATTTCCGGACTAGGCCGGAATAAAAAGGTTCTTTAACTTCACACTTTCGTGTTTAGGTGTTTTATGGTACACAATACCTACCATGTTCAGGAACACTTATACCGCGCGCGTTCCATTTTTTTACTAATTGTACAAACTGTAACATAACTTTCAACATGAATTAAGTGTCGCTCCATAATTCTTTCTTTCATAATAAATTAATTATTTTCTAAAATTACTGTATTATTATTGTTATTTCCTTGCAAATGAGAGAAAAGTATTGTACAATCCACGGCCGAAATAACAATTTCTGGTCTCGTTTACTTTAGAAAGCCTCGACTTCGTCTCGGCCTTCCAATGCCACTCCACCAGAAATTGCTTTATACTCGGCCTGTGACGTAATGTACTATTCCATAGGCAGAATGCATAAATTATAATTAATAAATTAGGGGTGGGTATAACTGGAATCGAGCGCGCATGGCGCTTACGTAGCAACAGCAAGCCGGACGACAACAAGCGCCAAAAAAAATCGACAGCCCAATAATAGTGAGGTTTCGCACGGAAGCCGCCAGAGATGAGTGGCTAGGAAAGCGTAAAAACGTGACGAGTAATGCCGATGTACTCTGTAACGGAGATTCAAATATACGTATATTTATTAATGAGGATTTAACGAAGTACAACAGAGATTTGCTATGGCAGGCCAAGCAAAAGATGAATGAGAACCTTCTCAAGTATGTGTGGGTGAAAAACGGGCGCATACTGTGCAAGAAAGGTGATGAGTCACGTACCAAAGTACTGTACTGCACAGCTGATTTAAATTCCTATTTAAATCAGTGTGTCGCGGGAGCAGTCAATCAGACCAGTTAAGCAACTCGACCAATCTAAACGCTATATTACCAAGCAGTGCTGAATACCTAAAATTTTTTAACGTTATCAATGGACTCTAAGCAACGTACAGCACTATATAATGACATAGCTAGTTGGCTGACTAACTTCAATATATCTTCGGACCTGGTACTGTTGCATATTAATATTAGATCAATAAGGAAGAATTTTTCTGAACTGATATGTCTTATAAACGCTAGCAAAATTGACGTGCTAGTGCTAACGGATGTTGACATACATGACGACATCGTAAGTTGCTTCCAAATACCTAATTTTGAAATGCATACAAGCCTACGGAGTACGCAAAGATGCGGAGGCATTATTGTGTATATTTCTAATACACTATCGTTTCGTTATAATTTACCTACAAGAGTCACCGAATCACTGAGCGGCGTAATAAAAACATCATCAAGTGAATTATACCTACACGCGCTATACAGACCGCCGGGCACGGACCCACAGCTGTTTCTATCGGACCTGCGAGACATTCTACGACAGCCAGTAGTAGGTGACGCACGGGTCGACGCGATTATTGTAGGAGATATGAATCTAGATACGATGGACAACGGAAACAAAAATGTGATAGATTACGAGTCTATATTAGGGAACTATGGATTTCAGTCGTATATACATGGGTACACACGTGAGGAATTTAGGGAAAACGTGATCTCGCAAACTTGTATTGACCACATCCATGTGAGAAGTCGAAAGTGTAGTGTAACCTCCGGCATAATTACGCACAAATTAGCTGATCATTATCCTGTAGGTATTATAATCGACAACTCGGAAGTGAGTAAGAACTTATATAAAACAATGTGGGTGTTAGATAATAAGCGAGTGTGTGAGCAGCTTTTGGGTATTGATTGGTCGAAATTACTGCAACTGGAGTGTCCTATTGAAATATATGATAGTATTCTCAAAACATTCCAAAGTATTTATTCATGTAACAAGAAACAGATAACCGTGAAAATATATGCTAGAGCTAACTGTGATTGGATTAATAAGAAGTTAAAAGATATGATACTACATAAAGACAGATTGTTCAAAAGATGGAAAAGTGAACCAAATAATAAAAATTTTCGCATTGAGTACAACCGATGGCGAAATAGGACGCAGAAATTGATAAATAAAGCTAGGAATATTTCTCAAAAGAAAGATTTAGAGTTAGCGGGGCTTGATTCTAGGAAGGTATGGAGTACCATGAATAAATGGCTTGGAAAAGAAAATAGGAGTTTGGACGAAGTAATATTAAAAAATATGGGTGCAGCAATGAGTTGCCAGGCAGTTTGCGACCAGTTTGCTAGTGCCTACTCTAATGAAATTGATAAGATAAAACACAATTGTGATACTAGCTTTTTGGCTCGGGATTCCTACACTATTGAGCAGGACAAGGCTATGCGGATAAAAACAGTAACATCTAACATGGTAGAAAAAATTATTGGATCTTTTAATTGTAATAAATCACCCGGTTGGGACACTATTAGAATGAGTGACATTAAATTACTCAAAGAGAAGATTAGCCCGGTTTTAGCTAGATTTATTAATTTATCGGTTAAACAAGGGAGGTATCCGGATAGTCTAAAAATATCAATAGTACGACCTATCTACAAGGGAGGGAAAGTTAATGACCCTGGCAATTACAGGCCGATATCTATCCTGTCATCTATTAACCAAATAACAGAAAAGGCCATCGTAGGGCATGTCACTGATTATTTGGAGAATAATCACATTCTAACGCCCAGTTTGGTTATCAACGGGGTAAAGGCACGGACACACTGCTTGCAAAGTTTGGTAACGATGTTAATGTTAGTTTAAATGAAAAGCACCATGTCCTGCTCTTATTTATAGATTTTCGGAAAGCATTCGATACATTAGATCATAATACGCTTCTAAACTCCTTGCGCATCAGTGGGTTATCAGGAAACTTGCTAAACTGGTTCGAAAACTACCTAGAAAATAGGAAATTTGTAGTCAAAGTGAATGACACATTTAGTTCTTCGAAAAATGTTAAGTACGGGGTAGCACAGGGGTCAGTAAGTGGGCCAATGTGCTACATTTTACATGTGAACACTATGCCTAATGTAATAACGAACTGTAAGTGTTATATGTTTGCCGACGATACTTGCTTAATGAGCTCGGGTAAGGATGTAAGTTCTTTGTTTCATAATGTACAATGCGATTTTAACAATTTAAGTAAGTGGGCACACGATAACGGAATCGTATTAAATATAAATAAAACAAAATATATGCTTCTAAGCTCGAACCAAAATAGAAAAAACCTTCCTACTGAGCAATTTACTATCGTAGGGCATTCATTCGACTGTTTTCACGGGAGCGCGGTGTGTAGCTGCCCTGCCATAGAACAGGTACCTACATACAAGTATATCGGGCTGACAATAGACGAGCGCTTTGGGTGGGGAGCTCATATAGATATAGTAGGCACAAGACTGAGGCAGATTCTAGGCAGATTTAAATTACTGTCATATAAATCTTGGCGAGGAATCTTGCTGATCGTTTATCACGCATTAGAAGAATCCATCATTAACTATGGAGTCGGAACTTACGGTACAACATATACTTCTTACCTAAACAATATTAGAAAAATGCAAATACGCTTTATGAAGTTGTTCGCGGACAAAAGAATGCGGAAAGAGTGTAAACTTATAAATAACTACGAGGCTTTGTTCAAACACTTCCAAATAATTCCAATGGAAAAGAAGTATGTGTTGTTCCACGCAGTGCAACAATACTCGAGTGAGGAATTCAAGACCCCTCGGCAGCGCTGCCGACACACCAGACTAGCTGCACAGCACTTACTCGAGCAGCCCAGGGTTAATAATGTGTATGGTAAGCGATCGGCAGAGTACCTAGTTGCCACTATATTTAACTCCTTGCCTTATGAGCTCAAGTGTATTACTGGTTCTAGGAAACTAATCTATACATCTATACATAATAAAACAGAAACGAAACCAATTCTGTACATGAAATAGATTCAAAAAAGGGTTTTTGCTTCTAATTGTGTTCAAGATACAGACATCAAAACAGAAGTAAAATTGATTTTTGTCTGTTTGTCTGTTTGTCTGTTTGTCTGTCGGTATGTTTGTTATTCTTTCACGTAAAAACTACTGCACAGATTTCTACAAAATTGTATACTGTGGTAGCTTATTACCCAGGTCAACATCTAGGATACTTTTTACCTCGAAAAAATCTTTCATTCCCATGGTAAAACACAGTAACTGGTTCCGCAAAGCGAGTTCCGAATTTTTTTCCTAAAATATAATATAGATGTCGCTGTTAGTTTTGTAAAACGCGGTATTGACCACGTATTGACTGACATACGATCTGAACTTCTAAACGACCCCGTGAAACGACCTAACCAAACAAAAAACAAACAATCACACATTTAATCCTTGCAGGGTAGGTTGAGCGTCAACGGCCGTAAGTATTTTATCGCTATCGCCACGTCTGACATATATGCGGGCCGTTCTAACTATTACAGAAATGTTTCGGACTTTTACTTTGACCTTTGGTCATGGTCAAGGTATGTGATGGAAGACAGATGAATTGTGATATTTTCTTGAGTTTGCCCAACTATTACTCATCACAATAAAACAATTTTAAACGGAATTAAGTTGTGTTTATTGTGGAAACGTAGGAATTGTGAAATCCAAAATAAACACAACTTAAATCCGTTGAAAATTGTTTTATTGCGAAGACAAATTATGATTTGGGTAAAATTAGTTATTTTTTTTACCACTACAAGAGGCCGTTGGCCTGAGTTAAAGGTTATAATACTTTTAATTTTAACTCGACATCTCTACGTGTAACCGAGATAGTGAGTCTTGAAAGACAGACAAATGGACAACAAAGTGAGTGAACCTATAAGGGTTCCATATTGCAGCCTAAAACCTATTTACCAATATAGTTTTTATTTTAACTTGATATCTCTGCGCATTCCCGAGATAAAGCGTCTTACGAGATGGATAGACGGACGGACGGACAACAAACTGATCGTATAAGGGTTCCGTTTTTTTGTACGTTTCTTTTTGATGTACGGAACCTAAAAAAATATAAATACCTTCATTAGTTAGAATCAAAAATGTTAGAGTAAAATTTGTTTAAAATTACTTCATAGATGTCGCTGTTAGTTTTGTGAAACCCGCTAATGAAATGTTTTCTCCAAAATTATATAACAAAGCCACTGACAGGCGGCAGGTTTTCTAAAAAAATAATAATATAGTATTGTAAACTATGCCGTGTGATGCCGGCTTGCAATAGCATCACCCCATTTCTTTTCCGTGGGAGTCGTAAGTGGTGACTAAGGGACTTTCACATGGGCGATGGGCTGACAACCTGTCACCATGGCGATACACAATTTTCCGAATGACCATCAAATATATGTCAGACATTTACGCTCTGCCTACCCTGCAAGAGATAATAGGCGTGATATACGTATGTAAGTATAAACTTGGGCAACGGATATTCTGATAGATTGTTTCTTTAAAGATAAATCTTTTTTTGTGAAGTGGCGCCACTATCGAGGTCGTTCACGGTTACACTCGCCTTAAACATTTTTGCAGAGATCAGAAGGCAAGGTAGGATTGCACTTGCTGTAGTATCTTCAAGTATCGCTGCCACACTGCTTCCAGGAGAGAAAACGGCGCATACAACTTTCAAAATACCAATCGATTTGGACACAAACGATACTCCAATATGTGCTGTATCACGTAATAGTTACAAGGCAAAGGTTTTCTGATATTGTTGTCTGGTAGTTATGTGACGAGTGTACGATGGCCAACAAAAAAACGGTAGAAGCTATGGATAGGACTTTGAAAGACATACGCAGAGATAATAGGGCCATGGGCCACATCACTGTTCTTTTTTCCAGTGACTTTCGCCAAACACTTCCAGTTGTTACTCGAGGTACCAGAGGCGAATTGATGAGGTGAATGCCTCACTAAAATCATCGGTTCTTTGGCCACAAATTCACAAGCTGACCATGACGGTGATCATGCGAACCCGTCTCGGAGGTAATCCACGGGCTGAAGAGTTTTCACAAGCTTTATTAAAACTCGGCAGAGGTACTTTACCAGAGGATAACGGTCAAGTAAGTCTGCCTGAAACGCTTTGCCAAATAGTTTCTGGTCTAAAGAGAATCATTTCTTCTGTGTATGGCGAGCCTTCCTTCCTTCAAAAGAAAGATTCGTAGCTACGTGGAAGAGCTATTCTTGCACCCAAAAATGATCAGACTGCTTCAATAAACCATACCATTATGTCACAAATCACTGGGGATATGGTGGTATACGCGTCAATTACCACTGTTATGAATCAAGACAAAGCCACTCACTACCTAATAGAATTCCTAAACTCCTTGAGTGCGAATGGTCTTTCTGCACACCAAATATTACTTAAACTTGGTGTTCCTTTCATGCTTCTTTGCAATCTCACTCCGCCAAAGCTGTGCAATGGAACCAGACTGAAGATCTTAAGCTTAAAGATGAATGTATTCGGGGCGGATATTTTCACTGGTTGTGGCGCGTATACCACTCATTCCCAACAACTTTTTATTTCAATTTCAGGGCATTCAGTTTTCCGTCAGCGTTTTCTTTGCAATGACTGTAAACAAATCGCAAGGACAGACGCTGAAAGCCGCAGGCGTAGGTCTTACGATTCCCTGTTTATCACACGGGCAGCTATATGTCGCTTGCTCTCGAGTCAGTTCTCCTGAAAATTTTTACGTTTAAGCACCCGATGGTAAAACTACCAAAGTAGTTTATAATGATGTTTTGTAGCTGATGTCCATAGTATCAAAACCAAGTACCTAACCGAAAAACAAGTTAACCAGTACCTATTCATTGCACATCTTAAAGAGAAAAAACTTTATACAAAAATGATATTAATATTAAACAATATGCATACATCAACTTCACTAACTCACAAGTCACTACACCATGCGTACGAAGTCGCGGGCAACAGCTAGTGGTCTATAAATTCATTCGTAGTGTAAAATATATGTTGTAATAGCCACCGTTTAAGACACTTTTTAAATTGATGATTTGAACTTATTGATTTAATTTGGTTTGGTAATTTGTTCCATATATATTTACACATAGCGTAACAGTTTTTCCTAAATCTTGCACTCTTTGGTACAACATCATAAACAATGGTATTAATATTTCTTAGATTTCTTGATGTGACATCTTTAGTTCTTATAAATAGTCTAAGATTTTGTTTCACAAATACGGCTAATTCCATAATGAATATGCACGAAAGTGGTAAGATACACAGGGATTTAAAATAAGGTTTATACGACACGTCAGACGCTATACCAACTATTGCACGAACACATTTTTTTTGCACAACAAAAACTTTATTAATGTCTGTGCTGTTTCCCCATATCAAAACACCATATCTTAAAGTTGACTGTACATATGCAAAGTATGCTGTAAGCGCTGCTTCCTTACTCGCAACTTTAGTTAATTTGCCTAATGCATATGAAAATCGATTCAACTTGTTACATACTCGTTCAATTTGATTTTTCCAAGTTAGTTTATCGTCAATGTCTATTCCCAGAAATTTTGTACAGGGACTACTTTTTACAGCAGCATTATTATACAATATTCCTAAATTATTCATGTTATTAAAATTTATATAATTTGTCTTATTTATGTTTATATTTAGATTATTATTATAAAGCCAGTTTATAACAGAATTTAATTCATTATTAATTTTCAATTCGTGAAATGTCAAGGATTTATATTTAGGAGTAGCAATAATAATTGTAATGTCATCAGCGAATAAAATAGTCCTAAAATTTGATATGTCAACAATGTCATTAATATAAATTAAAAAAAGTAATGGTCCAAGTACGCTGCCTTGTGGCACGCCATATTTATTGACTCTACTTTCAGATTTGTGAGTTTGTATTGTCATTGTATCGTTAACTCCAGTAATTTCAACAGTTTGTGATCTATTTTCTAGGTAAGATCGAACCCAATCAAATGCAGGACCTCTAATCCCGTATCTTTCAATTTTTGCCAAAAGTAAATTGTGATCTACAAAGTCGAATGCTTTCGACAAGGAATAGCACTGTCACATAGTTCTTAGCATTGATTTTATGAAGGATTTCATTAATCAAGTTAAATGTGGCCAGAGCAGTTGACTTATCCCTTTGAAATCCATACTGATCCTTTGTTATGATATTGTATTTAGTAAAAAAGTCGCTGAGTTTATTATGCATAACTTTTTCAAACAATTTAGAAAATACCGGGATCAGAGTCACCGGCCTATAATTATCTATGACATTCTTATCTCCTTTTTTATGCAAAGGTTTGACGATACTTGTCTTTAATCTATCCGGAAATTGACCTGTTTGCATAGATAGATTAACTAAATATGTTAGTATTTGACCTATTTCTTTTCTACAAAATTTTATGATTTTTGTACATATTTCATCGTAACCTTCTGCAGATGTATTATTTAGAGACATTATATATTTTTCTATATCGTTTTCGTCTATTGGAGTTAAATATATTGTATTATGCAAATTAAATGTATTGGTATTTTTAAGATTTGTGTTTACAATATTTGTTTGATTTATAAAATGGTCATTAAATGTATTTGATATTAATTTAGGGTCAGTGATAATATATTCATATTACTGTGAATTATTTTATTAATATGTCTAGATACTGAATTGTCATTAATTTCTTGGTTAATTATATTCCAGGTGGCTCTATTTTTATTTTTATGATTAAATATATATTTGCTATTAATTTTCCTCTTCGCAGTATTAATACATTTTTTCAAAATTTTACTGTACGCTCGATATTTTATTTTATTTAAAACAGTGTTTTGTGTATAATAGAGGAAGCGTAATTTTTTCTTAGTTGCACAACATTTTTTTAAATTATTCGTTATCCATTTGACTCCACGTTTTGTGTTAATTTTAAACTTAGTTTTTGGAAAACATAGGCTGTAAAGCAGGCAAAACATGTCGTGGAAATTATTAAAAGCAATATTTATATCGGTCTGAGCGTATACATTTTGGAAAGTCAAACTTTTCAAATAGCTCTGAAAAAGTATGATATTATCGTTTGAGTAGAGCTTCTTGTACAGATATAATGTCTGAGCTATATTTAAGGGTATATTTATTTTTAAACATAATAATTGCGCTGTGTCGTGATCAGAAAGGTATAGTGGCAAAACTACACCATTTACATTTTTGATATTGCTAATGATCAGGTCTATACACGATTTTTTTCTCGTGGGTTCTGTGATATGTGAGATAAGGTTATAGTTTTTAAAAATATCTTGTAGCCTTGACGACTCACGAGTTAGTTCTAGCATATTAATGTTAAAGTCTCCCGCTAATACTATCTTTTTCTTTGGGTATTTACAATGATATGTATAAAGTAAAATTTCTAGTTTTTTAAAGAATATGTCAAAATTTACTTTTTTATTATTAGACGGTCTGTAAATGCAAATTATTATAGTTTTAATATAAAGTATCTCAACTGCACAACATTCAAAATAATTACGAAATGAAAGGTTCTTGAACGTGGCCAGCTCTTTAAATTCAATACCGCGTTTAATTAATAATTAAATTATTTAATTCAGGGCAGCTCCTTCTAAGGCCGGGATTTTTAGAAATCGACTGCTTTGAATGAGATTCATCATCGTCTTCACTTTCGGATTCCAATGTTTCAGCCAGGGAATCAAAAGAATTTTTAGTCTCAACGTTTATTTCTATATTTCTTTTCCGTTGCGTCACGTAGTCCGGATCATAGCGTATGTAAGGAGTCGTTTTTGAGTGAAATTTCTTTATTTTTCATTTCCGTCGTGTTACTTGTAGTGTCATTTGTAATATTGACCATCAGCTTCGAAATTGGAATATTTTCCATCATATTGTTAGATAAATTCTCATTTTTCAAGTCATCGGACGTTTTTTTTGCGTTCATAGGGGTGCTTGATTTATTCATGCATGTTCTGCACTTCCAGGTTTTTCTCCTAGGTATATCTATGAGTGCGTACCTTTTTGAAGTGACTCCTGAACATTTATTATTGTCATTAATGCATAGATATTGCTTGCATAAAGAACATTGAATATATTCGTTCCGTTTGCATAATGTAGCACATTTTGTGCAGGGCTTTGTTATGGGTGCCATCTATACTACGGTAAGAAAACTAAAATTATTCAATTTACGTCGATGATGGTTCTCAGGTATTGCTCAGCCTTGATCAGGATGGAGTGTTCGAGTTGACATCGTTTGTGAAAGTATTGCAGTTTTCAACTAGATGGCGCTGTTTATCGGTCGTGAAAGTAAATTTTGCACTGGTCGATCTAAGATCATTCACTTCTTTGGTAAACACCGGTTATTTGTAGTAAGAAACAACTTTCCCTAAGAAACATAACATAAACAAATGAAAAAATATGATTGGACCCCCCATTCAAAATTACCGATCAGCTGATATGTTACTATGGATGCTCAAAATATTTTTGTCTTATTTCGACCTTTTTTTTATTTTATTAATGATGGGTTTGCTCTTGACTCTAGTCTAGGTCATTGGACAGAGACAGAGTCTAAGATGGAGCGAGCTCACCCAGAAGAAGCCTGTTAAGGCACTGGCACTACCACACACTGACGGAACGCAGCAAGCTACTTGGCGCCAGACTTCGGTGGGATGGCCTTTGTTCCTTGGAGAAAGTTGTTCCTTATTACTAGCTCGTCTTGAGTTTTCACTACCAGTCATTAGTATGGGGTAAAATTTTACCCAATATATCTTTGCTAAAGGTATATAAGTACGAGGGCTGCTTTTTATGTATCCGAAATGGTTCACATACACAAGCAAATAAAAAAATATTACATCAAAAAACATACCACATTAGATGAAGAATACGTTTTAATTTACGTGGCTGTCACCTTTTTGGCACTGTTACACTAATTTTAAGAATATTTCCGCCGGAATTCAGTGAAACTTTATTTCAGTCAAATGGTTTGTTATATACTCATCCTATATCGTATGTTTGTATGTCATACTTATGCCTAGCAACGCTATGTAGGTAACATGATGTTCTCGCATTATTGGTCTCCGCACAACAAGGTTGTTTTGTGTTGCAATATCGGTGCATTTTTTTTTGATAAACTAGCGACTCTTTTGAGTACTTTTCAAATACTTGGGGTTGGAAGTGACGACCGATAGGAAAAGGGTAGGGTAAGGGTAAGGGTAGGGTTATGTCGTAGTATTATGGCAAAATTTCTAAGAGTTTGGCCAAATTTCGGGACTCGTTTAGGATGATGGTATGAAGTCACGATTTTTCCATATTCCGGCTTTTGACCAAAGTCCTAGGAATTACCAAAATTGCCATTCTACTGCGACATATATGGGGTGTCAGGAACAGCCCTCCGAATATTGATAGGGTGCAAACTAGATTTTGTTGCAAGCAAACATGACTTTACCCTAGAAAAATATGTCAGGAAACGACAAATAACTACCTCTTATACAAAATCACGATTTGCTGAATGTATTTACCATGGAAAGTAAAAAATTAAAATACGTTTCCTGAAATATTTCCTTACGGAAAATTGTTCAGTTTCATGGTCTGAATGCGAATTATCATTATTCTGAGAGCTGTCTCTTATATCCTGTATATGCGCTCCCATACTTTTCTCTACAATATTTATCCATGATTTTCTTCACAACTAAATCCTCGATTCCACACAGTCCCTCCGTTGCTAAAAAGGCACTGGCGAGGAGTGATTCAGTATTCTAAAGGCTTTGGATTGGAACCGCTGAGCCGGAAAGTTGGTTGAATGACTTCACAAAAGAGGGAGAGAGTAAAAACTATCTGACTGCAGTAAGAATAGGCCTCATTATAGACTTTACCTATTACGAATTCTCTCTTTTGATATAAGTGGCAAATGTAATATTTATTTATTTTATATAACTTTATGCACAAAAATGTACACGGGCGGACTTAACGCCAAAGGCGTTATCTCCCAGTCTACCTTAGGGCATGTGGAAAGGGTCAAAGCAGGTGCATTAAACAAAAAAATATATTAAAGAATGGCTTGAATATATATAACACAGTAATATATACATATGTATAATAACAACAACAATATACAATAAATACTACACATATACGTTTATCATTATATAAATATTCATATACAGGATGGCCCGTATAGTCACGTCCAAAGACAAAATTTGAATGCCTTATACTAAGGGGTATCCGAATGACCCCCATGTATGTTCTGCGATTTTTTGTACTTTCCGAGTTATTGGCTAGTTCTCATTGATGAGGGAACTGATGAGTGGCACCAGAAAACACATTGATCTGATGATAATATATTTTTCTCAATTTTTTATTTGGAAGTAAAGACCTTTAATTCCTTAAGCAAACTCACGAAATGGTTGTAATTATTATAGATATTTTTAAATAATTATTTAAAACGTCGTTCTCTAGATTCCGTAGGTGGTGTCCAACCCTACTTTGCAAAGTGAAACTGAATTAAATCTTGTGTTTTGGTCATACGTACATATGTTTACTTACATTTTGTTGGATAGTGATGGAGAGTATCATATGGTGACATTTGATAGTAATTGAAAAGTAATTTTGCCATAGATAATCTCGTTTAATCATTGGTGTCAAGAACTCGTCTCATATCCAAACGCACCCTTTATGGCGCTTGTCATTACTTAACAGTTAGATTGAGACGTATCATAACCCTGCCTGCACGTTACCTTAGTCACCTCCCAGGATCTGAACGAGGCAGACACGTTGCAAATTAATGGAAATCCGCACAAGAAGCTAAGACATTTCAGATCTGTCATTTTGTTTCATGATTTTGTCATACCTTTCATTGCGATTTTCTCTAATTCTATGTAAATGTGAGTTTTTCTTTCAATGGAATATGATGTACCACTGCTAATTGAAGGTCATTGTGTGTAACATTCGTACTTGCTTGCTATCAGTTTGCCACAAAGCCAAAAAATATGCTTTGGTTATCAGATCCTTCATATCAGATCCATAACTTTCCGTCATCAGTGCAATGACGGATCTGATAAGGTGATGATGGAATTAAGAGATTCGGTAAAAGTGGGACTAAATCGGTGCCCACGGTTGGGTCTTTTGTTTATATTTTACTATATATCCTTCCTACTAATATTATAAATGCGATATGTTTGTTTTTTTTTTTTTTTTTTTTATTAATGATGGGTTTGCTCTTGACTCTAGTCTAGGTCATAGGACAGAGACAGAGTCTAAGATGGAGCGAGCTCACCCAGAAGAAGCCTGTTAAGGCACTGGTACTCCCACACACTGACGGAACGCAGCAAGCTACTTGGCGCCAGACTTCGGTGGGATGGTGGTCGCGAGCCAGGCGGCCCCTTACGGAGCCTTCCACCGCTTGGTGGGATCGTTCAGCCGGACTTATCCACAGGCAAGCCTGTGTTGCCGTTGCCCAGGGTGGACCGCTAGGAGGTAGATCCCATACCACCCCAACTGTTACTTCTTCACGCAAAAACTACTGAACCGATTTTCAGGAAATTTGGCATACATATCGAGGTAACATGGATTAACACATAGGCTACCTTTTGTCATCACTTGAGGGTCTGGAGTACCTGATGTATACCACCAGGTGCACCACCAGGAGCCCACCTAAACTATAGGAGATACAGATATGACACCAAAGCAACAGTTGTTCAGCTTGATTGGTCGCTTCTGCTGGCATATCAAGTTTGAAGGTTTGGAGTACCTGATGTAGACGACCAGGTGCACCACCAGGAGCCCTCTTAAAGTATAGGACATACAGATATGGCACCAAAGCAAAAGTTGTTTAGCTTGATGGGTCGTTTCTGCTGGCTTATAGAGTTTGAAGGTTTGAAGTACCTGATGTATACCACCAGATGCACCACCAGGAGCCCACCTAAACTATAGGAGATACAGATATGGCACCAAAGCAAAAGTTGTTCAGGATGATGGGTCGTTTCTGCAAGTATATAGAGTTCTAAGGTTTGGAGTACCTGATAAAGACCACCGGGTGCACCACCAGGAGCCCACCTTAACTATAGGAGATACAGATATGGCATCAAAGCAAAAGTTGTTTATCCTGATGGGTAGCTTGTGCTATAATAGACATGGAAGGTTTGGAGTATTTGATGTAAACAACCAGAAGCACAATCAGGAGCCCAAAAAAATCATTCAAAATAAATATTCAGATTTAAACATATCCTTTTATTTCATTTATTTACTTTCTCTCACTTCTTTTACTACTATATATTCCTTTTTATTATAAAATAAACAAACTAAAAGTTTGTTTTACAAAAACACTATTACATTTTATCAGATCCGTCACCCAAATCGTGGGCATTTTTATCAGATCCGTCACCTAAATGGTGGGACTCAATTTTCTTCATGAAAATTGAATTCAAATTCAAAATGGATTTTAAATTTTTCATTATACCACAATAATTAATGTGTATGTATATGTTACTCGTGTTAATACTAATGAACAAGGCCAATTGAACCATAATTGTTAGATCCGTCATACACCGAATACAGTTCTCTTGATTCCATCACAGCTAATAGTGGGCTAGCTATAACTTTGTAATTACTCGACCAAAAAGCGGGCCTTTCACATAATTTTATATGTATTCCTCTAAAGTATGACGCAATGCCCCCAAAATACCAAAAAACATAATTTGAAAAATGATGACGGAATTATCAGGAGAACGCGTTTCGAAGAGAACTAGCCTATTCAACTTTTAAAGTGGTATGAGAAAAATTTCTACTCGCCGGCTTTTTTCTTCTTTTCTTAAGTTCCTTTAAAGGGCTTTTCAAGCGGTTATTTCTATGACATTATCTTCATGATCTGTACTTTGAAACATACAAAAAAAGGAAAATAGCCTCCCAGTTCAATTTTCCTCATACAAATTTAAAAGTTGAATAAGTCGGAAGTTACAAAAAATCGCGGAACATACATGGGGGTAATTCGGATACCCCTCAGTATAAGGCATTCAAGTTTTGTCTTTGGACGTCACTATTCGGGCCACCCGGTATATCAATAATACATAAATATACTTATATTATATTATAGTTAATGAGACACTGGTTAATCGTCCTATACAAACCTATGTGTTGAAAAGTTAATTTGACAATAGTCACAACAGCCTGGTGCTGGACTTGGGCCTCCTCTGATTGGGGAAATTCTGCATATTTACCATGCTTATCAAGTGTTGACGAGCGCAGTGCGATGTGTTACCATCGCAGGGAACGCTGCAGCCCATTAACTAAATTCGTCCCTCACGTATTTTTTACGACAACCTCTGTAAAATGGTGATGCATTTATAATGCAGGACGTTATTATTTGTACAATTATCTTCATTCGTTAGGTTGTGTATCATAAATAACCTAACCTAAACAATAAAAAGATCGGTAGTATGAAATTTCAAAATTTAGGTAGAGCAATGTTAACAGAATAGAAAAAACAAAGTTTATTGAACAAAAAACATTATTCCAATAAGCAATATTATTGTAAACAATATTTCAGTAAAATACTCGTACGATTAACGGTAAACAGTTTGGAGTTATTCCATTACGAGTAGGTACATAAATAAATAATACCTACGAGGCAATGATGCCCTAATGCTTAAAAATAACAATATCAAGGTTTGCGCTGCCGTGGTTTTGTTAACCGATTGCAAACATTTTGTAACGTAAAAACTACTGTTGGTATCGACTTGATTGTCTATTAGCTATAAGGCTGCTTACACACACGCCGCTGGAATGATGGTATGACGCGAGCGGTGCCATTTTAGTAAGCATTGACCTATATGCACCGTATCAGTACTCGGAGGGCTGTCACTTACACCCTGTATGCATGACATTGTTCAGACCCGTTTGCGGCCTGTGCATGATAATGAGTGATTATCAAACTACAGGCTACAATTTTACAAGTGAATTTTGATGGTCGGTTAGCCAATATGATACCAGGGATATTAATTGATTACGCAATGTACTAAGAAATCAGTGAAATCGCCTATAGCCTGTACTTTCATAACATGGAGCACTGCATGTTGGCAGGCAGCAAACTGAGTGAGAGCGTGAGAATCTAAGAATAGAAATATTGTGCTCACGTGCGGTTAGACACTCAAACTGCCAATGTAAGTTTTATGCGCGCGGCATAAGAACGGTCCATAGTCCAAACTGTCTAACCCAGCATGATCTTGACTGTACCTCTACATACGGGCCTTGTAGCCACATGAATGCGGGTAAGCAGAGTGTGAAACAACCCTCTAAGGTCAGTTTTGTACAGGATACAATATTGAAAGAGCGTTGCACTAAGACTATTTACATTCATTTTGGATCTCATTATTAAACTATTTATTGCACACAATAAAAACATAGGACACATACATATAAGAAACAATTCACAACAGATCTACTTATTTCTAAAAAGAAATCTCTTCCAGCAGACCTTGGGCAGTGAGATCTCATAAAGTGAGGCAGATAAGGCGTGCACTATCATTTACAAATTTAAATAATAATTTTAATTTTCTTTAATATCAACTACATAAAATACCCCTCAATATCATACAACTACATAAACCTACATAAACTACATACATATATACTGAAATAAAATAAAAACATAATATAAATATATATCAGTATAATTATTATTCGATAAATATATACCTATGTATATGGATCACTAAGAAAGAGATAGGTAATGTTCTCTAACTCGTCTTTTGAACACAGAGATAGTTGGACTGTCGCGCAATGTGTGTGTCTCATTTCTAGGGTTGAGCCACCCAAGGCCCAGCTGATGCGATTTCTTTTCAACCTAATCATGAGCCAAGCGCGTTGCTCACGGTCGACGAATCTTACACCCTCAAAAACATATATTGGGTGGCCCGAATAGTGACGTCCAGACAAACTTTGATGCCTTACACTAAGAGGTATCCGAATCATCCTTATGTATGTTTTGCGATTTTTTGTAGTTTTCGAGTTATTCAACTTTAAGTTGTATGTGTGAAAAATCCTACTGGAAGGCTATTTTCCTTTTTTAATACCGAAACAATCGACTGAAAAGCCTAATTACGGAGAAAAGAGAAGAAAAGAAACCTGTCAGTCAAAATTTTCCCATACAACTTTAAAAGTTGATTGACTCGGAAACTACAAAAAAAAGTGGTACATACATGGGAGTGATTCGGATACCCTTTAGTATAAGGTGGGTATTTAAATTTTGTCTTTGGACGTCACTACACGGGCCACCCTGTATAACTTAATATTTTATACCGTCGTCGATATGGCTTAGCGTTCGTCGTACAGGCGATTATTGGATCGCTCCTGTCCCCTGAATTCGTTACCGAGTCCCCAAAGGGTATCCAGTTGCGCAAATCTTTTCTCATTTTCTGAGACGTACGAATCCCTTTACCAATTCGCACTTTTCTCACTTGTGCACTTTTAACTTGCACTGCTGTTGATTGCTGCTGTTGCGCCTCGTTGCTGCTTAGTTTTGTTGCTTTCATATGATTCTAGATATATAACATACAAAGTTGTTATTGTTTCTTTTTACACGACTGCCCAACCAAAAAAGGGTTGTAATGTTTTCTTTTCAGAGTTCATGTTAGTACGTATGTATGTTTATATGTGCGATTCTTAAAAGGACTGAAACTCGTTAACCACTGAACAGATTCGAATGGGAATCGTATTGGAAGAATCCTTACATTATCCCGAGTGTCATAGGCTAGGCTTTATTGCAGAAGCAGTCGTGTTTTTTTATGTTTTATACTTGTTTATTCACTCATTAGCTGTTAAATCATCAAAGAATGGTGTGGCATTAGAATCAAGCCTTTCATCGTTTGTTAACATAAGAATAATTTCTACCGTTTCACAAATCGGAAGTTGGCTTTAGATATCCTGTTGACTGCATTGCATTTGCCATATTGTTAAAGTTGAATTTGCACGTCTGAGGATAAGCCCTTTTGAAGAATCTTTTGATATGAAGATATTTTTATGTTCACGCGGTTTATGTGTGCCTTTGAACGACACCTTGAGTAAAGACAGCCTTGCAAACAATAGGAAATGGTGTACGTGGGTAACTTGCCTTTACAACTTTCTTTTATGCCTTTGCGATATAGGTACTGAACCTTTTGACAATGGTATTTGAAATTAACTAACTTACATTTGGTATTGTTGAAACTAGTCCCTGTTTATATAGGGTAAATAATACTGGTGACCTCTACCAAAAACTCAGAATGGCTGGTGATATCAGGAACAACGTTTCCCCAAGGCATTAGGTTGGAAAAAATAATTCCATCCATACAAATTATACCAGCCAACCAAGTAAATTTGACACATTGAGGCCATATAAACGATGGTTGTGGGTATTATATTTATGCGATTTTCCGACCCCGATTATGCTTGAAGTTTTTTTCCATTGAAATTAAAATGCCATCGACACTCAAATGTCATTCCATTGCCACTATGTTTTTTTAATCTTGAAACTGTTAGCGGAATACGAAACGGCCAAAACCATCCAACTGACGCCACTGAAACACAATTGACACGCTTGTCTAATAGCGGAATACAGCGCTGGAATCCGACTTTTCACCTAAGTTTTATCAGCTGTGGTCGTGGGCGGACTGAAGTACCAGGGAGTTGTGGTCACCTGGGCGATGGGAAACTAGATCTTCTGCTACTTACATATTGTCTTAGTTATTTTAGTCATTTGTAAACATCATACACTGGCACACAACATTCACATATCAGACGATCTCGGTCCGATGGTAAATCGCGTGTTTCTATTTTGTCAATCACCGGATATATAATTTAAACCCGTCGTCCCGATTGAAATTATTGGGGCTCTTTTTATTTCTTTTGAGGACTTTTGGGGCATGAAGTTCGATCTAGTGGCAAGACAACAATAGGTGTTCTGCGGTGGCCGATTTATGCATCTGACGGTTTTTTGAAGCTGTCATATGTTCCTTGCTTGACCCGTTCCCTAATACTTCTTTCGCCAATGTAAGACTATATAACGTTGTACCTAACACAGCTGCGTTGTACCTTTCTATACACCTACATATTAAAAAGCCATAACATCCTTCGATGTGCGTTAACAGTGAGATATTTCGGACAACGGAGTGAAGACAGTTTTAATCGAACTTTTACTCAATTTCGCCTCAATTGCCTCATGTTTCTACCTATTTTCGTCGGGGAAAGTTGTTCCTTATTACCTGCCCGTCCTGAGTTTTCGGTAACTCACCAGTAACATATCAGCCAATATTTTAATTAACACAATGTCTACCTATGGTATCATGAGAACAGATTAACCAGTAAACGAGTATATTTTCCTGGAAAATAACTACGTACTTTTTGAAATAACCAGGATATAAGCACGCATATACCGAAACGTAATCAATTAATTTACTTTCATTATCACAGATAATAATTCACAGAATCATAATTATTTGAATCAGGCATAATTTGATACTTTGAATCGATTAATACCCACGCGATAAGCCACGCACTAGCGGCCCGCCCAGCGGTTTTCCCGCGGGAATAATAATACATTTTATTATAGCCTTTGTTCATCAGGGATATCGTAGGATTCAAATGTTTTTTTTAAATCGGTCCAGTCGTTCCGGAGCCTATTCCATTCAAATAAACAAACAATCAAATCTTTCCTCTTTATAATATTAGTGTAGAAATTGTGCCAAATTATTATTAAAACTGTGTACTGATGTCTGACGACTCTATTGCGGCCCCGGGGCCGGAAACTCTCGCCTCTTTACAGTTAAAGCATCCGCCCCCATCACGTCCATTAAATTTTCCGCAGGCGCCTGATCGAGCTACTCCCGCTTTGTCGGTTAAGGAGGACGATGTAACCCTAGCACTTGGCTCTTTTCACAACGGGTCGTCTGCGGGTTTAGACGGAATTCGTCCAGCCCATTTAAAGGAGCTGACATCGATTTCAGCCGGGGACAATGGCCATCGCTTGCTCGGTTGTCTCACTGGGCTGTGTAACTTTCTTCTTAGCGGTCGGTTAAACCCCGAAGTTTGTCCATATATGTATGGGGCAAACCTGTGCGCCTTATCGAAGAAAGAGGGGGGGATAAGACCGATAGCAGTAGGTAACACTTTCCGTCGATTAACAGCTAAGATGGGGTGCCGTGCTGTAAAGGAAGAAATGGCCGGATATCTGCAACCCTATCAGCTAGGGTTTGGTACGCAAATGGGGTGTGAAGCGGCAATCCACGCGACGCGCACTTTCGTCCAAGAGCCGGGTAACGCAGGCTGTATTGTGATAAAGCTCGACGTCAAGAACGCTTTCAATACAGTGGAAAGAGACGTTCTGTTGAGTGAAGTGTGCGAAAATGTTCCTTCTTTATATCCCTATCTTATCAGGTTTATTCAGCTCCTTCCAATCTTTTTTTCGATAAATCTTTAATCCCTTCCCAAGTAGGTGCGCAACAAGGAGATCCGCTCGGTCCGCTTACCTTTAGTCTTGCTATTCACAAGGCTATATCGTCGCTAAAATCTCCGCTTAATCTATGGTACTTGGATGACGGTACCATAGGCGGAAAGCCGGAAGAAGTGGAGCAAGATCTGTTAGTATTGCTTCCTCTTTTTAAACAGTTGGGACTGGAGGTGAATACTGCGAAATGTGAGTTGTTCTCCTGCGGGCCTACTACTGCTAATCCTTCCTTTTCCCGTTTCCGTTCTATACTTCCCGACCTTAAGGAACTGTCTCGCAACACTTTTAGTCTCCTTGGGTCACCAATTTTTACTGAAGCGATTCCCGACGCTTTGCAGTCCAGGACACATCTCCTCCTCCTTGCTCAGGAACGCCTTAAGAATATCTCTGCGCACGTGGCCTTGGTTTTGCTGAGAATGTGTTTTGCTGTTCCCAAGGTCACCTACCTCTTGAGGACGGCCCCAACATGGTTATGCCCGGAGGACATCGTGTCCTTTGATAATACTTTGAAAGACACCCTGGAGACTATTGTCAATGTTTCCCTCACGGACGATCAGTGGTGTCAGGCGTCTCTTCCCATTCGACACGGGGGTTTGGGAGTGCGGCGTGTGCGGGATGTGAGTTTGCCGGCCTTTATCGCGTCTGCACATGGGGTTGTTGGCCTTGTTTCTGCGATTTTATCCTCTAAAGGAGACAAGGTTATTATACCCTTTGTTGCGGATGCGGTGACCGAATGGTCGGCTCGCTTCCCAACTGCGACTGTACCTCACGCCCCTGAAGTGCAGCGAGGATGGGATGATGTTGGCTGTAGGAAGACGCTCGATCGGCTTATGGTAGCTGCCGCAGACACGGATTTGGCTAGGCTTAGAGCGGTTTCTAGATCAGAAGCTGGAGCGTGGTTGCAGGCTTTGCCTTCGCCACATATGGGTACACTACTTGACAGTGACTCTCTGCGGGTGGCTGTGGCTTTTCGCCTGGGCTGCGATGTGTGTCAACCTCACCTATGCATCTGCGGTTCCATGGTAGAAGCTAACGGTCACCACGCGCTAAGTTGCTGTCGGTGTTCGGGAAGGTTCCCACGGCACCACGCTCTTAACGATATCTTCCGAAGAGCCTTCATCTCCGCTAATGTCCCGTGCGTGCTGGAGCCTCCAGGTCTCAGTCGTTCCGACGGCAAAAGACCTGACGGTCTCACATTGGTACCTTGGCAGAAAGGAAAGTGCCTGCTGTGGGACGCCACTTGCGTCAGCACTTTCGCTGCCTCGCATCTCAGCCGCACGAAAAAGTCTGCAGGCGCTGCTGCCGAGTTTGCAGCCGACAAAAAGAGAGCTAAATACTCCACTCTGGGAGAAAACTATTACTTTGTGCCGCTTGCTTTTGAGACAACGGGTTGCTGGGGGTCAGAGGCTTTGAAGTTGGTGAACGAAATCGGACGCAGACTTCGAGAGCGAGGGTTTGACGCCCGCTCCGGATCCTACTTGGCGCAAAGGTTGTCCATCGCCATTCAACGCGGCAACGCAGCGAGTGTCATGGGCACTTTTGCGGCTGGTGTGACCCGGGGTGGTATATTTGATTGAACTTCTTATTTGTTTATTTTTACTATTTGTTTTGTATTGTAATTTGTGTACTTGCAGATTTATTAAAACTATCTTTTCGTCCTACGGTTTCACCCGCGACTCTGTGAGCTTCTTAATGAGTGAATTACCAGTAAAGAAAAAATATTAATTAGTCAGAAAATAAGGTACAGGAGTGAAATTGACTGACTGTTTATGCGTAAAAAATATCGGTTATGAGGGAAGGATTTCTATCCAGTATATATCGTGGGACAATCTTGGCTACTCTATACCTTGAGGATATCGGTAGGATGCACAAATACGTCATATGAACTCATGATCTAATATCTTGGTCAAACATTTAATGGCATAATATGTCACTTTTCTATGCAGTTTGTATTGTTGGACAATCTTAGCACAAAATAACAATAGTATGTAGTATACATAGACTTATAATATACCACTACGTAGTATACGAGTATATTATACATACAGAACGGACACTCACCTCCCCGCAACCCAGCCCCCGATCCGCTCTCACCCGAGAAATGTCAGAATACCAGTGGAGAATTAAGTAGAAACTAGCGCTAGGCTTGTTAAATCCTCTTTGGTTGTTACTGTATGTATTCATCAGGTTAGGTAACAAATTAACCTGCATGACAGCCCTGCACCCACACATCTGTGATCACCCACACATGCACATGTAGAAATTACAGTTGTCTATAAAGAGTCCGCTGTATGGAGTGTCCGAGGTGTGATCTTGGTTCACCAACTCTGCTCAGCGCGCTGCGAAACTTGCTGCTGGTTTCATTTTCAAAATAGCTTTAGGCTATCAATTTTTCTAAGAGGGCAAGCCCAGGTTTAATACGGGCTGCTAGTTTCATTTTCAAAAAGGTTATATGCTATTATTTTGTCTGTGAGTTAGAAAGCCCCCCAAAAACCCAGACTAGTAGTGCGATTGCCTGCGACGCAAAGGTTCCAGGTTCGATTCTCGGTACACAGTGTTGATATTTATCTTTTTGTGAATCATTTCCCCGTCTGGTTAGGGCATTGCAGGCTGAACCACCTGATTGTCTAAAAAAAAGGAGATAGTTCCGTGTTTTGGAGGGCACGTTAAGCTGTCGATCTCGGTTGCTCTCTATGATTACTTAGACGGCGGTCTTTACTCAACCATGTCAGAGACCTTCTACAAGTAGCAGGCGGTTGAATAAAATTATAAGCCCAGGGTTCATGGAGTCATTGGACGCTTGTTGCTGGTTTAAATTTTAAAAGAGTTGTATGTCATCATCACAAAAATAATATACTATTGTTCTTTCTGTGGGTGGCCTTGTTTTGATGCTGGCTGCTGGTTGAAAGTTTCCCACAAAGTCTGCCTAGATTACCTAGATAATTCTAGGTAATCGGGTATGTATGGATACTGATTCAATATTTTAATCAGATATTTTGACCGTAATATAAAATAAATTTGACTGGCTAATTTTTGTATGCAGTATTTATTGTAGGAATACGACAAACTGTGTTTAGCTACTCGTTAGTTCTACTGAAACGTGAATTGACTCAGTAGCGACACCTATTTGGGAAACATTGGAAAATGTGTGTTCTTGTGGCAATAAGAAATGTTTTTACGATGCAGAGTAGCCTATATTATTATGTTATTTTAGATAGTATTCTGTTCTGTTGATTTTTGAATCTAAATCTAATCTTTGGCGTTAAATCCTCCCGTGTAACATGTGTACATTTTTGTGCATCTACATCAGCCTATTGCAGTCCACTGCTGGACGTAGACTTGTGCATAAGGTTAAATTGAAGAACTGAAATTGAAATTAAATAAATAAACAAAAAAATTAACAGCCGTTTTTGCATCGATTCCTTACAAACACACACACAAACTTCCGATTTTATAGTTTAAAGTGGGATGATTTCGTTCGCTGTTTTTCAGAACTAAATAAATATTTATTATACTTCAAACGAGGCAATGCTCGCAAAATGGCGTGTTAAGCAATGCGCGGAGCTCAATAAGCCCAATAACACAGCCATTGTCAATAACAGGCACCGACCAGTTATTGAGCTCGGATACCCAACGACGCGTGCCTGCCCCGAATATGATTGAGGTTGCTAAAGCAAACTCGACACACTTATAGCACCAAACACCTAAGGAGCTTACGTCGTCAATTTGTGGCTATCATCAGTATAGATAAACGACCATCAAAATTCCGAAAATATTTTTATGAAATGTGATAACTTGAAAGCAAAATATTTGATGTATTCGAACAATTACAAATCCTACGACTCATGTAGGCCGTTTGATTTCCTATTCTTTCAATTCCCGTAAGCTTAAACACTTCCATACCTGAAAAGCTGAGTCGAGGGCGACATTATTGTCTACTTACTTTGCAGATGAATTTAGGTTTGATCAAAATATATAATTCTTTAAACAAATACACCTTCCGTGGTTTTGTGGGATCGTCGAGTCTCTATAAAATTTATATATAAGGTATATAGTAGGATAATTGTTTGTTTGTTAGTTTTAGTTTCGTAAATATTTTCCTCAGTTTCTAAGCCTTTTTTTCCTTCAATGTATCTTATAAATTGTAGATGTTCATAAAACAATGAAGTACTAACATTAATCTACACCAAGCTATGTTAGGTATAATACAAATGTTATCGTCATTTTACAAGCTACTTAACAAATATATTTTAAATGGGATGCGAATATATTTTGGTTAGTCTCTTATCTAATATCTGTAGGCAAAGTAATAAATAGGTATAGAAATGCTCTTATATCGAGTTCTGTCACCAAAGTAATTATTTATTCTGGTAACCTCATATTTCCCCACATTAACAGACTTACAATCGCGCACTCTAGCCAGCAAATTTTGGAAACTATTAAAATCATGCTCATGCTTACTTAGACATAAGGTCTATTTTTCTTTGTTGACGTATCTTTTAGTAATGGGTGGTAATGGGTTTGACAGATGCCATTACTGGTTTTTTGGAGTGACACGAATATAGTGCAATGCTCACGATCAACTGGAGTAAGTTTGTCCCACCTACTATGGTAATACTGGCCAATTTGGGGTAACAATTATAATAAAATACCTTTTCGTCTTTCGTACTTCAGTCCTTCTTTACCAGTTCAGCGTAAAAAATGAACCAAACTACATAAAATATTCCCAGCATCTAAGGAAGGATCTTCCTTCTAAGGAAGGGTCACTCATTATCTCTAATTCAATGTTTAGTCATTTCACGTAACTACCTACAAAACATTAATAAATACTTAGTCCACCCGAATGGGAGCTACTTACTTAAGTGGGGATCAAAGTCGAAATCCGTTGCTGCGTAGTTTAGCACGTGTATGACGCATGAGTTTGTCATACATCCGTACCCTAGTGCTTCGTAGGGCACGTTAAGCCGTCGGTCACGGTTGCTGTTTATGATTACTTAGACGGCGGTCGTTACACAACCATTACAGAGGCCTACTACTTGTAGTAGTAGGTGGTTGAATAACTCTGACACTAGGGTTCATCCAGTCGTTGGACGACTCGAAAAGAAGAAGAAACTATAATAAAACAATTTTAAACGGATTTAAGTTGTGTTTATTTTGGATTTTACAATTCCTACGTTTCGAGCTCTTTACAGAGCCCGTGGTCACGGATGACTAAGGGTCTATACAGGTGAAGCGGCCGCGCAGCAGCGACCCGGCAGCAAATTTTGGCGGCCGCGACCGGGCCGCAGAACGATTCATGTGGAGCGCCCGCGCCGCGTCCGCCGCACGCGCGTTCTCCACA
Organism: Tuta absoluta; assembly: GCA_027580185.1. NCBI lineage: Eukaryota > Metazoa > Arthropoda > Insecta > Lepidoptera > Gelechiidae > Tuta > Tuta absoluta. Next base: position 8,952,242 of record JAQAHW010000004.1, read on the forward strand.
GTTTCGGGACAAGTTCAGGACAAATGTGGGACTACATATGAGATGTTAGATAAATAAAATACATGTATTTTGCTATTGATAATTTGTTTGTTTTTATTGTTTATACAAATTACGACCGATTTTGATACCATTTTAAACATTTTGTTGTAATTTTCTAAGTTAATTAGGTAGATATATTATAAATATTATAATAAAAGGATTTCGTTAATCTAAAATAAAATTCCACTTCAAACAAATAAATTACAAGTAAATTAATACTTATATAGGTATGTATGTACAGATGTAGGTACTATACTTTCATTCATTCTCTCTTCGATTAAACTAATGAAGAGTTCGGTATCGAACATATTGTTACACTATTCCGCGCAGCGACGCGTCCGCTCCACATGAACCGTTGCTACTGAGTGCATAGAAACTTGCAATGGCGGCGACGCGTGGCGACCGAGTCGACAGTCAGCAGCGCGCGCGCGTCGCCGCACATGAATCGTTGCATACAGTTTCATAGAAACTGGCGAAAAGCGGCTGAGTCGAGGTTGCGCGGTCGCTCTACCTGTATCGAGCCTTAGGTGTTAGACGTCATTATTTAGAATTGAAATTATTTTTGTTCTACCGCCATCTATTTCTTAATTGCCTAGCGTAACGTCCTGGTTCCACACAAAATGCTGAAACCGTATCTTGTGTAGTAGGTCTTACAGTATGTTGGATCTGGTTCTTCTGCTGTGTAATCAGCGGAGTCCAAGTTGATGAGATTCCCCATCCAGTATCTCTGTTGAAATTCGGATGTTTTTGAATTTCTATGGCTTCCCGTACTTTCCTAGGAATGAATCTCTTCTCTCTCGCTAGGATTGCAGCCTTATCAAATCTGACATAATGGGTGGGGTTATCCATGATATGTTCACACACTGCAGACTGTCTGTCACGACGGTTTTTTACATCAGCAATATGTTCTTTTAGACGTGTAGATACATTTCTCTTTGTTTCTCCTATGTATGAGAGTCCACAGTCACAGTCAAGTTTATTAACACCAGGGTCTTGGAGAGGGATGTTGCATTTGACTGATCTGATGTACTGGCTGATCTTCCTCGGCGGCTTGAAAATGGTTTTGATTGAAGCTCGCTTCACAATTCTACCGATCTTATCAGTTACTCCCTTCAAGTATGGTAAGTACGCTGGTTGTCGTTCGACTGTGGATGGTTTGGCACGGTTTCGAAACGTAGGAATTGTAAAATCCAAAATAAACACAACTTAAATCCGTTTAAAATTGTTTTATTGTGATGAGTAATAGTTGTGCAAACTCAAGAAAATATTAAGAAGAAACTAACCTAGTTAAATATTTTGTGTTAATAGTCATTTTGCAGATGTGTGTCGTTCTCACAATAAAATTTTTGACAGATTCAAATTGAGTTTATTATTAGATTTAACTATACCAGTGTTTCGGGCGATTAAAATGTTAGACGTCATGGATTAGAATCTATTATTGATCCATTGCCTTCTTAATTTTACGCATACATTGTTTTATCATCACGAGCAATAATTGTGAACATTCAAGAAAATATTGTGTCGATCTGTTGGGTGTCTATCATTGTTGAAGAAAATCTGTACATGAACGTAAAACATATTGCACGCAACGTACTCTTAAGAGATACATCAGATAAAATATGTTTTTCCTCATAAATATCGTGAATAAGGTTATAATAAAGAAATAAGCATCAGCAAAAACTTGTACTAATATGAGTGACTTGCCAGAATAGGGAAATAACCACCTATCAATTATCGAAGATTGCCTCAATTTATCTTCCTCCGTGCTCTAAAGGCGTCTTAAATGATCAGGCAATTTTTACCTTTTGAGATATTGAACTACACTTTGTGAATGTATAGCTGAACAATTTGGTTTACGTTTATTTTACGTATGAATACGTAAAAGACTAATACGTACGTGGGTATGAGTATCAGCAGCATCTCAATGATGTACTGGTTATTCATTGTAACAATGGTAATTTAGTATACCTACTTAACATAATATGATCCTTTAAAATGCTAACTCGACAAGCAATGTATGAACAATGTAAAAGAAAAACTGCTGTAGAATTGATTTGATATATTATATTATGATGGTTTCATAGTGGAAAATAACCTTTTGTAAATTGTTTTTGTTGAAATAAGATTTAGTTATGCGGTCGTTGACAAGAAAAAAAGTGATTTTGATTTTCTGTACGTAATATCGACTGACCATCAAACACCTGACCTTCGAGTCCAAAAAGGTCCATCCACAGCAAATATCTCAAGCATTTATTTCATTGAAAATTGTTGTTGTTTTGTTACATGAAAAACAAAGAATTGAGCATAAAAAAAAACATTCTTTATTACATTTTTATGGTCTAATCGGGTCTACGAGAGGAATGATTAGTAGGTAAACATGCTGCTACTTACCTCTAAGTTGCGGGAGCAACTGATTGTCCGCAGCGTCGTGAGGTGGAAGTATCGAAATAACCTCATGTAGAAGCAACACTAAAAATCAATTGAAATAACAAAACAGAAACATTCCAACCGAGAGGACGGCTTCAATTTGTCAACATCGTGGAACCCGGTGATAGCAAATATTAAATATGGTGTTATATCGTCGGATCAATCCGCGTATACTGTAAGTGTTGCGTGCCGTGTTGTTTCCATCGCTCCACAAAATCAAGATGGCGAGGGGCGCATGCGAAATACGCGCGTTTGTAAATGAGGGTAGTTCGATTCTTTTACAACGCTGCGGTTCTTACATGGCTGCGGCATCAGTTGCTCTCGCGACTACGAGCGGTGCATCCCGCTCGAAACGTAGTAGAGGCAAATATTTGCATGTTTACCTACAAATAATTCCGCGCGTAGATTCGGCTAAACTATTATTAAATAAATCATTTATTATTTTACATATTATATTTTTTTCACAAAACTTTGCGTTTGAAAAAGAAATAAGACCATCCTAATACCCAATCAATCATCTGAGATTTAAAGTAAAGGTAATATGACTTCAAAAAGTTGCGTCTGTACTTTGGTATAAGCCAAACCTAACCTACAGCGAAAATTGGCTTATCCTTTTTATGAAGCTTATTATTCAATTGATTTATAAAAATTTTTTTTTTCGTTTATTTATAGAGATCTCAGAAGTATTTACTAACTTCACATGGCAGTAGGTATAGTTATTATAAAAACTAAACGCATAAAAGTTATAATTATAAATGACTCCGTCAATTTCTTCTGATACAATAATGACTGCGTGCATACAAAAATAAAATCTAAGTGTATCAATTATATTATTTATTGCTTAATATGAACATAAATCCTATTTACAAATTTGAATGATCTATCAATGTACCTATAATAAAATTGCTCTCACTTTACATGTCTTTAAAATATCAGTACAAGTAACTGAAGATGATCTGTTTGTAGTAGAAGTGGAAATCATGATCCTTCAATTTGCCTCCAATGCGTCAGCTTGATGATTCGACAGGATTGTTGGTAATTACTTACACAACCGCCCACGCAGCGTTTGACTTGAGCACCCAACGTCAGCGTAGCGGAAACTTTTTTGCCCTTATTCCAAGTATTGCCCCAAATCTATTTTTAATAATTAACTTTCATTACCCTGAAAAGGTTGCGTCTATTTACTTTTGCAACTTATGACATAAGGTAGGTGTTTTTTGAACATCAACTGTAATATTTATGCACCTTTTGGCAAAAATATGTGGACTATTTAATGGTTACTTTAAATTTTAAAGTTTTTGACCTGGAGAAATACCTAGCATTACTGCTAGTATCCCTTCTATGGGAATAGATGAAAATACTCTAGGTAATAAAATAGTCGTAATGAGAGGTTTTTATAATGTTTAGTTTTTCAATGACAAGTTTTGTTTCCAGCCAGAAAATTGACATGAGTACCTTAAGTGGTCTTTTTATGTGTCTCACGATGTTGCCGTATTTTATCAGTCCAATTTTGATGCCGAAAGTAGTTCATACATTTGGCTGTTATAAGCTTTTTTACATATCTTCTAAAAGATGCATAAAATACCTATTTTAGAAGCGATTTATCTGTGTGAAGACACAAGTTTCGACATAAAATATTTTTATAAAGCATTTAAACATCTTAAATAAAGTCACGGATACAGCATAATATCACACCGTTTGGCAAACTCTTAAAAGGCCTACACGATACCCAACGCGACGTCTTATACCAAAGTTTCCTCGCTTAAGTGAGGCAACAAACGAATTACCATTCATTTTGTGTCCTGCTATTGAAGTTTGCTTTCAACAGCTGCCAGCGCTCAAAGTAGCGAGCATTGACAAATATTGTACATCTGTCAAACGGCGCAAAGGGTCGGGACAGACGAGCCGCACTGGAACTGCAATCTTGAAAATTATTAACAATCTGGATGCAGTCAGGGTAAAACAAATGTGTTTTTCTGTCCAAGGTATAAAACAAGAAATAGGTAGCGGCGACAATAAAAAAATTACTATCTCAGTGCAATTTGTACTCGCCCAAGGAGGGTTCCGTAACATGTACATCAATCAAGCCCTATCACATGATACCTCACTTGAACTAATGGCCTTTTATTTTTTTTAATTTGCCCCCATAAATAAACATATAAGGTTACAGGTTACTTTTGTTTCCTTTGGCGGCACGGAACCCTAAGAAGTAATTTGTAGTCGACGAAATAAAATTAAATAATAAAGTTCAAAATCTTTATAAACGTCAATGTACACGCGGGCTGTAGGTGTCGTACCGCATTTTCGGGTCCGATAAAAATAATTATCAATCGTCATTGATAATTTCAAATTACTCACTATCAACAGGTACGAGATAGCCAAAAAGCATCTCAATTCCATATTTTACAGCTGCTATGCAGTTAAAACGAGGTACGTCTGTAGAGTCTCGAAGACGGGAAGAAAGGTGCTTCCGCTTTCCAACATTTGTGCTCACAATTCATACTTTAAAACCTGAACCGTAAAGCATAAGTTCCATGCAAACACGACAGCATGATTTTGTTACATGCTTTCCATTCAGTCTGTCTATATACTGGGTGTAAGGGACACCTCTCCGAATCCTAATAGGGTTTGTGCCGACCATGAAACTGAACAACTTTCCCCTAGGAACATATGTCAGGAAAGAACAAATATCAAGATCAGCTGACTGCAATTACTATGGGAAGTCATTTTGTTTTGGCGTTTCCTGTTTTATTTATGAGAAGTTGTTCAGTTTCATGGTCTGAACGCACCCTATAAGTATCCAGAGAGCTGTCCCTTAAACCCTCAATATAAACATAAAATAATCAGTGAACCGGTGTGTCTGTGAATAGAACAAATCTACGAAAACCTATTATTGATTTAAATTGCATTAAAATAAATTGCTCAAAGGCATAATTTGACAAGATGCGCCACTGCTGGCACACATACGTTGGGGATCTTATTTAAATTTTGTGGGACACATTGGAATACTCACCACTCTTGGTAGAACAATCGGCTTGCGCAGTTCAAGACGTTGCAATCATAGGCAATGCTGCTGCCCATTCCCTGGATTCATCCCTTAGTCACCTTTGAGGACACCCATGGATAGAATTGAGGCGATACTATTCAAAACCAGCATCACAAGTTACAAAATTAAATATGAATTATAATAGCGTAATATATGTGTAGATGCAGACATGCTTTTCCTATTGTCAATTAAGTCATTGAACAACCTACTCTACCATGGTCTGAGGACTGCCGCTTCAGCAAACTTTTTCAACTTGATGCACATTCTCTTCCTACCGGAGCAAAAAGATTAAAAGATGATGCTATTTTGGGTGCCGGTTAGAATTTATTCATATTCAAAGTCAAAAAACACTATACTACTTTCAGTCAGCGATACAAAGTTCGCGGGCAACAGCTACTTTGATAATAAAATTTCCTACTAAGTTATTTATACATACTAAAGTGACGATGCGGACACTTAATTATTGAGATTATGAAATATGTACCAATTGAGAACGTGCTAATTCTTTGAAAGTTATGTGTAGTTTTGTAGTAATATAATAACTACCAAATACAAAAAGCCTACGCAACGCAGCGTAGCAATCGCAGGCCTACATCGCGCATCAATCGTAGCGATGGACTGCTACGCGCTACGAGCTTTTACAAAAGTTTTAAACTCGATTCCTACTAACACGTCAACATTTGTGATATTATTGCAGTGAGATCTAGATTTATTACATAGCATTAAAACGAGATTTATTTTGGAGAATTTTTATTATTTACTATTTTACATATCACAGGAGGTTTTTACATAGGTATCATCGATAAATATATTTTATTATACCGTCGCATTAAAGGCAAAACCAACTATCTCGAAATTTTTGATGTTTTTACTTTTTTACACCATGCTGCTTAGTTTGGAATTCTCTATCTAGTGGTAAAACCGATTTCTGTCTGTGACCATTATGTACGAAGTTATCGAGTTCTAAAAACAGCTATTTGGTTGATTTGATTTGATTCGAGAAGATAAAAACCAAATTACCAGAGATAATCATAAACATTCCTCAAACATACCAGGCAAAATCAACAAACTGGTGATAGTTGATTTTGGCTGTCAATTATATCTTAATCTCGAGTTGTTATAAATACTATCGGGATATAATCGCTTTTTACTCTAGACTTGTGTGCACCATTCAGGCAATTTGAGAGGAAAACCAACTACTGCTATTTACCGTATATTTGGTCACCAGTGTGTAGCCCGTAGGCTACAGGTAAATAATAGCTGGAGAGAACATGTTGTAGAGACTTCTTTATTTATTTATATACAAGGATGAGCGTAAAAGACAAACTCTAAAATAACAAGTTTAATTAATGTGGCGATGGGTGAAAGTAGATGAGCTAGGTGTAGGTAAATAGATGCAGGTAAATGGATGTAGGTAAATAGATGTAGGTAAATATATGTAGGTATATAGATATATGTACCTCTTTGAGTTCCTTGTTTTACAATAACGCCACTAACCGCAAATGTGTTGTGCGGTATCTGCCAGCGGCAGGTAAGATTGGCCTTATGGCCTAAAAAAATGACACAATACTGGGAATGCCACAACTAAAGTCGTCACAAATCCAATTTGATTTGATTTCAAATTTAAAATAATTCGAGATAGAAGAGGTTACTTGGAAAGGATATCGACGAAGAGTTTTCACTCTGCTACAGTACCCGGGGGGGGCAAGAGAAAAAAAAAATTACCCTTGGGTAATTTTTATTTTTGCGTGAAGTGGTTGAGATGAAATGATGTTAATTGGTATGAAATGCTGATTTTTGGCGTATGTTCTGAAATGCTGTGTGGTAAATAAGTGTGGTGTAAACGTTAATAAAATAAATAGAAGTTACTTTAAGTTAATCAAAATAAATTAATATTAAATGTAAGTGGTGAGTGATTAAAAATTTTGACTGTGTGTGATATCTACAGTGAGTATGTACAGAGTAGGAATTCGTCACCAAAAAAAAACGCTTAGTCCGAATTGGTGGAATGGCAACCAGGTATGGATGGTATCCGGCGAAGTGTCTGGATGTCCGATGGTAGAAGGGAGCCGGTGTAACAAGGTCGTGAAGCTCTTGAGGACACTCTCCGAAGTACAATCTGTAAAAAACCGACAAGCAGGCAACCTTGCGGCGATGTGCCAGGCTATGTCCACCAGTTTTATGTCGCATATGAGCCTCTTGGCCCTACGTTCCACCGAGTCAAGAGCGGCAAGTTGGTATTTGACTGAGCCATCCCAAAGGTGACTGCAATACTCCATGCAGGATCGGACTTATGCTTTGTAAAGAGTTAAAAGCTGTCCAGGCGTAAAGTATCGCTTCACTCTATTCAGGATGCCCAGCTTCTTAGCCGCCGTTTGAGCCTTGTACTCGATGGTCGCGCCGAAGTTTAGATTTGATGTCAACTCCATGCCTAGAAGCTCAAGCCTGTCAGTGACAGGGACAGATGTACCCCGAAAAGTAGGTGTCCAGTCGAAAGGACTCCTTTTTGCAGTGAAAAGACACGCTTGTGTTTTGGTGGCGTTGAATGAGACCAGATTGTCGTCGTCCCATTGGAAGACAAGGCTTAAGGTCAGATCTGTTCGCTCTACCATGGTCTTTCTTAACTAACGTATTTCATCCCCACTGGTTTCTGCACCTGTCAAGTATCTCTCTGAAACGGTATTATCATCTGCGTATCCAACAATACCATGCTGAAGGAGGTCATTGATGTGCAGCAGGAAAAGAGTTGCAGAGAGAACAGACCCCTGAGGAACTCCGGCATCAATAGCCATAAGGTCAGAAGAGCAGCCGTCAACGACTACTCTGATGGACCGTTCACTAAGGAAGTCTGAAATCCAAGTATAAAAATCTGCTGGGATGCCATAAGCAGGAAGCTTACTCAGCAGACTTGCATGCCAGACCCTGTCAAAGGCCTTCGTGAAACGGCAAGTGCTTCGCCGTGTTTCTCGATGGCTTCGCCCCAGCAGTGCGTGACATACACAAGAAGAGCTTGTGGGATAATTACGTTTCCAAACTATATTGCCAGGTTTAAAATCTAGGTTTTGACGATGTTTATTGTAGTTGGATGCGTTATTTTGGTGTATGGAGTGTAGTCGTGATTGTACTTTGTCGAAAATAGGAATAAGTTGGCCGAGATTTTCCGCATAAACATCTTTAGGCGCGAAGATGAGGTTGTCCGTGGTGTCCTTTTGGGAGTAAGTAGAACCACTCGGTACTAGTTCGCGACCGAATACTAGAAAGGCTGGGGTAAATTTGGTGGATTCGTTACATATGAGTTGATAGCAAATTGTATTTTATGGAGGTATTTGTCCCAGGTTCTGTGGTCATCATCGACAAATGATGCGACTGCCGTGATTATGGTTCTGTTGTATCTTTCGACAGTATTTACCTGAGGACAGTGAAGAGGTTGGAAATGTATGTGTGGTATTTTGTATGACTGAAACATGTCTGTTAGTTCTGAGCTTGTCATTTGGGGACCGTTGTTTAAAATGACTGTTTCAGGAATACCGTAGTGCATGAATAATAAGTCTTCTAGGATATGTCGGTTTGTTTGTTTGTTTTTAAACTAGAACAACCTTAAAAATGCCTAAAATATACAATAGTCCACTTTGCTTCTTAAGTGTCTATGTGCTTTACACAGCAAATCTAGAAGCAAATCCAACTTACTTTTGTTTATTTTTTAAATAACACCTTATTTTTTTACTTTATTTTGAGTGTTATAACATAAATATGATGCATACCTGTATAATGATAAGAAGACTACATACGGTACGTCTATGCTGGTTATTTACGAAGTTAAACCAGATTTTATGATCTAGAGGCAAAACAAACTATTTAGGGGTTAATTTTTAATACGAGGGTAATTGCGGATTAATTAAGAATATTATTTTAATAAGTATTTTACGACGTCTTTAACATTGAATCATAGAACAACTTGACTAAATATGGAAATACTAAACCAATCATTAATGACACAACTTAGTAAATAAACATTCGGATCAAATTTACTCATGATTTTACTTTGTGATTTTTGGCCTAGTTAGTTGGTTTTGCCTTTAATGCGACGATACATGTAATTAGTAAGTATTTGAAAAAATAAAAGCCTGTTTTTAAGAGAATGAGAAAGCATGTGTAGTAACGTCACGAGGAAATTTATATCTCTCTTTTAGTACTTTCCGTCCGCCGCCGTGCTAGCTTTCTGCTAAGTAATCGCGTAGTATGTATACCTATTAGTTATAACGTTAATAATCTGGCGTCCAGTCCACTAAACAGAATTCCGGATGATTAAATATGAATTTATTATTAAATTGTAAATTTTGTTGTCCAATGAATTACTACCCTGCGTGGGAGTTATTTTCATTTAGCTTTGACGGCCATTGTGGCGCAGTGGTAGAATGACTGCCTGAGACGCAAAGGGTCCGATTCTCGGTACGGAACTCACAATAGTTGATGTTATCACTTTGTGAATTTGTTTCCAGTCTGGTAAAGACATTGCAGGCTGAACCACCTGATTGTCCGAAAAGAAAGAAGGTTCCGTGCTTCGGAGGGCACTTTAGGCCGTCGTTCCCGGTTATTGTCTATGATTATTGATTACTTAGACGACGGTCGTTACACAACCATGTCAGAGGCCTGCTACTAGTAGTAGGCGGTTGTAAAGCTCTGATACTGATACCAGGGTTCATCGGGTCGTTGGACGAATCGGTGTCCCACACGATAAGAAGAAGCTTCGAGTTTACTAGAAAGAAGGCATGGACTTAAATGCTTCTAGGGTTCATCAAGACGGCCGTTGACTTAGTGACTCATGCGACAAAAAGGCAACAAATGGTTTGATTAGATGAATTTGCATGTGCGCTGTGCTTAGCCAACTTGGAGGTTGATAGTGAGCTCATAGATCCACATGTACTATCAGTTCTTCATTACCCTATCCAATCAAGGGACGAACTTATTAAATTAAATTAAAAATCATTTATATCAGACAAAGTCCATACATTTTACAAGGTCATATAAATTATCTCATTTAAAAGATAAAAAGTACAATAATACATGTACATTTACATTCATTTACATGTCATCAAATTTATTAAAAGTGAAATTATTAGAATTATTAAAATACTTAACTTTATTAGTAATCGGTTATCTAACCGATTATTAAAATAAATAAATTTTTATGTCAGTCGTAGCATTTCCAGGCAATTATTAATGTCAATTATTGTTAATAAATAAGTGGTAGGTTGTTGTTTTTTTTATGATGGGTTTGCTCTTGACTCTAGTCTAGGTCTTGGGAAAGAGACAGAGTCTAAGATGGAGCGAGCTCACCCAGAAGAAGCCTGTTCACTCTTACTTTGAAGAGATTAGAGTTGTATGCGTTTGAAAACACAAACAGGGTAGTAAGTTCAACTCTTCAGCAGTGCGCATTATAAATGATGACTGGAAGCGCTTAGTCCGAATTAGTGGAATGGCAACCAGGTATGGATGGTATCCGGCGGTGCGTATAAATGTTCGATGGTAGAAGGGATCTGGTGAAACAAGGTCGTGAAGCTCTTAAGCACACTCTCCGAAGTACAATCTGTAAAATACCGACAAGCAAGCAACCTTGCGACGATGTGCCAGGCTATGTAGCTAGGTGTCCACCAGTTTTATGTCGCCTATGAGCCTCTTGGCCCTGCGTTCCACTGAGTCAAGAGCGGCAAGTTGGTATTTGGCTGAGCCATCCCAAAGGTGACTGCAATACTCCATGCAGGATCGGACTTGTGCTTTGTAAAGAGTTAAAAGCTGTCCAGGCGTAAAGTATCGCTTCACTCAATTCAGGATGCCCAGCTTCTTAGCCACCGTTTGAGCCTTGTACTCGAGGGTCGCGCCGAAGTTTAGATTTGATTCATTTTAAGTATTAGACCGGGTCTATCGCGATAGTATTTAGGTAAATATTAGTAATTACCCACGTCTAGCAGAACATCTCGTCACCCGCCGCCTAGATGACAACTCGCTGGGACGTCAGTCAACCCGCGACCACAATACATGAAACTGTGTTGAAACGTCGGGACACAGGTAAATTACTAATATTTACCTAAATACTATCGCGATAGACCCGGTCTAATACTTAAAATGAATCAAATCTAAACTTCGGCGCGACCCTCGAGTACAAGGCTCAAACGGTGGCTAAGAAGCTGGGCATCCTGAATTGAGTGAAGCGATACTTTACGCCTGGACAGCTTTTAACTCTTTACAAAGCACAAGTCCGATCCTGCATGGAGTATTGCAGTCACCTTTGGGATGGCTCAGCCAAATACCAACTTGCCGCTCTTGACTCAGTGGAACGCAGGGCCAAGAGGCTCATAGGCGACATAAAACTGGTGGACACCTAGCTACATAGCCTGGCACATCGTCGCAAGGTTGCTTGCTTGTCGGTATTTTACAGATTGTACTTCGGAGAGTGTGCTTAAGAGCTTCACGACCTTGTTTCACCAGATCCCTTCTACCATCGAACATTTATACGCACCGCCGGATACCATCCATACCTGGTTGCCATTCCACTAATTCGGACTAAGCGCTTCCAGTCATCATTTATAATGCGCACTGCTGAAGAGTTGAACTTACTACCCTGTTTGTGTTTTCAAACGCATACAACTCTAATCTCTTCAAAGTAAGAGTGAACAGGCTTCTTCTGGGTGAGCTCGCTCCATCTTAGACTCTGTCTCTTTCCCAAGACCTAGACTAGAGTCAAGAGCAAACCCATCATAAAAAAAACAACAACCTACCACTTATTTATTAACAATAATTGACATTAATAATTGCCTGGAAATGCTACGACTGACATAAAAATTTATTTATTTTAATAATCGGTTAGATAACCGATTACTAATAAAGTTAAGTATTTTAATAATTCTAATAATTTCACTTTTAATAAATTTGATGACATGTAAATGAATGTAAATGTACATGTATTATTGTACTTTTTATCTTTTAAATGAGATAATTTATATGACCTTGTAAAATGTATGGACTTTGTCTGATATAAATGATTTTTAATTTAATTTAATAAGTTCGTCCCTTGATTGGATAGGGTAATGAAGAACTGATAGTACATGTGGATCTATGAGCTCACTATCAACCTCCAAGTTGGCTAAGCACAGCGCACATGCAAATTCATCTAATCAAACCATTTGTTGCCTTTTTGTCGCATGAGTCACTAAGTCAACGGCCGTCTTGATGAACCCTAGAAGCATTTAAGTCCATGCCTTCTTTCTAGTAAACTCGAAGCTTCTTCTTATCGTGTGGGACACCGATTCGTCCAACGACCCGATGAACCCTGGTATCAGTATCAGAGCTTTACAACCGCCTACTACTAGTAGCAGGCCTCTGACATGGTTGTGTAACGACCGTCGTCTAAGTAATCAATAATCATAGACAATAACCGGGAACGACGGCCTAAAGTGCCCTCCGAAGCACGGAACCTTCTTTCTTTTCGGACAATCAGGTGGTTCAGCCTGCAATGTCTTTACCAGACTGGAAACAAATTCACAAAGTGATAACATCAATCATCATCATCAAATTAACCATGTACGCGTACCAACCCCCCCACCTCGTACGCCATCGGAGGCCACTCTGTCAAGAGAGTACGGCTTAGAAGACGTCATCATGTTCAATAAATCTGAATTTAACTTATATTTTATACGATTTACACTTTGTGTTGTGATTTCTTGGTGGAACTCTATTGGATTTCTAGGTAATAAAACTTTTTTTACACTAGTTCTACTATAATTTAAATAATAATTTTTTTTACCTGGCGATGATGTAACTAAACCGGTCGTTTTAAAAGCGTTTTAATAAATAATTAAAATAATAGTGGGACTAGTGTAAAAAAGTGTTTTATTAATTCTTATTCTATTTTCTACCTTTGTTCTTTGGAGTTGTTAACCTGCTGTTATACCTTTTGGAAGCAACCTAGTAACATCCCCAACACTAAGCATAAAAAAACTGCTTGCTATATTATACTGTTCATACATATAGTGTAGAATGGTGGCCTACTGAACTAGGATGTAGTGTGTGATTCGCAGTCGGAGCGGCTAAGTGAAATTATGTGTTCTTCGTGTCCCCTTGCTAGGTGAAGACAGGCGTCTGCAAGATGGCGGAAAAGCTTGGCAATATATTTTAACGGTAGCGTAATAATATACCATCCACTGTTTTTATGATTTCGTCGTCGACCCTAGTTGTTATATTATTCATTTCTATGAGAATATAGTCTAGAATAAATAAATTCGAATTTGTAATTATTCTGCATGAGTGCAAATATCCACAAATGGCTTCAATTTCACAATTCACGAAACATGGAGAAGTAGAATCTTAACCAATATCAAACTTAAGTTTGTAGTTAATAAAGCTTACATTCGTATGGGCTTGGCGGCTGATTCCGGGATCACTATGAGAACACTTTTCGCTGAACTGCTAAGCCGAGGATAATCCTTGTTTCCTCGTGTTCATGTATTTTTGTACTTCTTTTCAGTTGCTGGTTATTTTAGTCTAATAAAAACTTTGCTTTAGAGTAAGTCGACGGTGTAATATGAGCTTTGCTGTGTGGTGCCGGCTTAGAATAGTTGCTGTGTGGTGCTGGATCAAAATAGCATCACTCCAATTCTAAAAAACCACTAAAGGATAATCGTCTAGGGTACGGACAGAAGCATTACCTGAAAATGTAACATCTTGCACTGCGCTCGCCAATCCGCCTGCCAAGTGTGGTGAATATGGCAATACTCCCAATGGGGTAGGGGGAGGCCCATGTCCAGCAGTGGACAGTTGCGGCTGCTAATGTGTAATATTAGCAGCTTTTCGAATATCCCTTTAAAGAGTAGGCACGTGAGCAGTGTAACACGAGCTGTTGCTGATGGCATTATTTATACTTTGTACATTTCAAAATCCAATCATATCTTATATTGTTCATTTACATGTAAATAACAAATGACTGCATTATATTCAGAAAACATTTCCTGGAATATTTAAAAAATATTCCTGCTATTGAGAGATAGCTTTCAAAAGCTGGCTCAATTAGCTTCGAAATATACCTGAGCAGAATTTAGTCACAGATTCTTCAGTATGGGTTATGAAAATATTTCTGTGTTATTACTAAAATATTTGAATACCAAATTTTAAAACACTTCCCGTGTTAGGTATTCAATTTTTTGAAAACTTGCAAAATTTTCAAGCGCGTGTATTTTAAAGTTACTGGCATTAAAATACACTTGCAAAATTGGCGGGCAAGGAGTGAGCTGCGGTAGCCCAGATGGAAGAGGCGTCGCCACTAGTAATGCGACAGTCGCAGGTTCAAATCCTGCCCGCGCTTGAAAATTTTGCAAGTTTTCAAAAAAACTAAAATATTTAGTTTAGTTGGTTTTTTCAAAACTTTTTGACAGCGTCAAATCTTATTGAAAAATATTTTGACTATCTAATCGCGCGTCTAACTTAATTGTAATAACACTCATAATGTTATGACGAAGTGATAGTGGTAGTAGGCGGTTGAAAAACTCTGACACCAGGGCTCACCGGGTCGTTGGATGACTCGGTGTCCCACACGAAAAGAGAGAGAGGGAGAGAGAGAGAGACTAAGTGATTCTATGACTGAGTGTTTCGAAGCCAAGGGATCTCTACCTAAGCCAGCTGTTTCGAGCTAGCGCTAACACAGCGGCAAAACAGGCAAACAAATCGAGTGAACGACCAACTCGATACCAAACACACTCACTCCAATTGCAACACACTAGCAATGATGTTGACTGAAACCGGATTGAGTTATGATTGTTGGGATGAATACAGTCAATGACATCATTATTACTTGATTTTGCAAATGCACAACCATTTAGGTACCTACATTATGTCCAATTCCCAGAATATCTAATTTCCAGAATATCGAATCCCCAAAATATTCAATCATGTTTACGTGCAAGTTACGTTTAGTTTATTACAGACACAACCCATGTTACACGTGGTACTTGACAAATTATATAACCAATACCTTGAAATGTTTTAAAATTTAGTATCCAATCACAATTATGTTCTTATTATTTTAATTTTTTTTCTTGCCTGTGGGAGTCGTAAGAGGCGACTAAGGGACTCGAGGGTGTGTATTGCAATTTTAGTTGATAGGCTGACATCCTGTCATTATGGCGATACACAATTTTCCGGATGACCCATAAATATTTGTCAGACGTGGCGTAAAGGTCCGGTATATGCGGCCGTTTATGCTCTGCCTACCGCGCAAGGGATTATGTGTGTTATTTTAACACTATTTGTTATTGGTAAACTTGCAGTTTTGATGTGTGTAGAAATTTAGTACTCTATTCGTTTTTGTTACTCATTTGAAGTTATTACAAAATGCAGTATACTTTTCATTTCGCTACTTATTTTTCAATATAAATATGATACTAACAGCCCTAATAGTAAATGAGTACATAAAAACCAGATATAGCTAGATATTTAATGCGGAAAATAGAGATTAGAAACATACAAAAGGTGATACAGATAAAGGTGTTGGATACACAGTTCAACAAGGCGGTCTTATATAAAATATAGGTAAGTAAGGGCAATAGTTTCGTTTTTTTACACAATGTAATGCATGCATCTGTCAGACGAAAAGAAATAGCAAATTCCAATCTTATTCCCATACAAATACGGCTAAAGTAGGTCTACGGTGCGTAACGGAGGCGTCTGTCAAGTCGTTTGACACACGCATCCGTTACGCACCGTGAATCTACCGTAGCCGTATTTGTATGGAAATAAGACGCATGCGTTACATTGCGTTAAAAAAGCGGAACGACGGACGACAAGTGAGAGAACCGCCTTCAACTTGCCTTCTAATCAATAATTTACCACTTTGTATCAAAGAACCGTGATCAATGTAATGATATAATCCGTTTGCAAATCTAAGGAACCGATTAATCTGCTTTGCTTTTGATATGACGCCGCTGTGAAACAGCGTATAGATTATTTATGTAATTTCAGATTGTTATGAAATAGATACCAACACTAAAACAGTTTTTAAATCGTAAACGCAAATTTCTACATACAGAATTAGTAATGGATAAAAATACTCTACTGCATTTAGGAACATTGTGCTTCTAGTTTTTTAAAGAAAACTGTATTATTTTTACCATTTATTCATATAAAAATATATCAAATAACACAGAAAGACGTCCAGTGAATACTTTCATACAAGTAAGATCTCAAGGACAAAATAAAAATCTTCTTCTCTTAAGAATTCTCATTAACGAAGTGCAAATAGAGTTCAACATTCAATATTATTCCGCGCAAATGAGACCATTCCCTTCAGGTTCCATATTCTCAATGTACAGTTAAGGCGACGACGGCGAGTAGAATTCGTGGGTCTAAATCAGGCCTAGAGAATGGTTTCAGTGGGAACCCTTATGATCAGCCAGAATAAAACTACAGTAAACTCATCTCAGTTAGACTAGATATGCGGTAAAACACAACTAGGTAAATGAAAAAGATCACAAATACAACTTTATTTTTCGTGTTAACGTAAGTGGCCAGTGTGCTTTTAGTTTACTTCTGACTTGACCTCTCGTCGTCTCTTAATTTTCTAATTAAGCACACAATTATTCCACTTGTTATAAGCAAGTTAAGATAATATTAGATAACCTAAACACTATATACCTGCCGGAGTATGTAGATAGATAGCTTTAGCTACTAACTAAAACACTAGTGATTTATTCTTCTCTCAATATTACCGAACCAGGACTTACTATTTATCTAAATCTATAGTATAATATATTTTAGTTTATTCCATTTATACTGTCATCTATTTTTCCCTTCGGAGTATTTTGCATTATCCACACTTCCATAGTAAAGTTTAAGTATTATTATGTATTAGTTTATTAGGTATCTATTAAGTTTATTATATTGTCTATGTATGTATTAGAGTGTATTATAGTATAAGTAGTATATGTAGGTGTTTGCACTATCCCGCTTACATCTCTGCACTTTCCATATCACCCAAAGGTTGCCTGGAAGAGAATGCTGCTTTAGCATTAAGGCCGCCTTATTGTACTGTGTTTTGTCTTTGTTTTACTTTTTCTCGATGTTATTTTTGTGTGCAATAAAAATATTATTATTATTACACCACAAAATATTTCTTCCTGACTTACTTTAATACTTGACCTTTGGCTCTTGGGGAATGTTGTTCAGCTAACGTGTTGAGGTTACATATCCGTATGTGTATGTGTGTATTAAGGTGTGTTTTGACAGGTTTTCATATTTTCATTTTTCTTGCAAAACACACGACTTAAGACTCGATGTCTCGGTAGATAAATATGTAATAAGTGTAATTTTAAACGTGAAACATCCCCGGTCACTTGACACTGAAGTTGCAGATATATTTTTTTTTTGCGTCGCTTGTTTAATCTCCAACATTTTTGAATGTTTGTAAGCTCTGAAACGTTCCCTCACTCTGAGGCGTCCAATTGGATAGCATACTTTAATGTCGTCTGGCGAGGAGCCACTGCCGACGACACCCTAATGTTTCCTCCTCCCCTTAATGTGCCTACTTAACGAACTAAACTTTCTTATCGCACAACCAACAACTCAGTTTCAACTTTCCAAGTAGTACTACGATATTAGATAGTAGAATGCTCTCACAGTGTGTTTAGAATTTTAATTGGCGCAATTGATTTTCTAGGGTAGATGAACCAGTACTAAGCCAGGCACCAGTTGATGACCAATTTGTATCATGGAATGTCAAGCCCTTGTGTCAGTATTGGGGTTGTATGGGACCTACCTCCTAGCGGTCCACCCTGGGCAACGGCAACACAGGCTTGGCTGTGGATAAGTCCGGCTGAACGATCCCACGTGCGCGGTGGAAGGCTCCGTAAGGGGCCGCCTGGCTCGCGACCACCATCCCACCGAAGTCTGGCGCCAAGTAGCTTGCTGCGTTCCGTCAGTGTGTGGGAGTGCCAGTGCCTTAACAGGCTTTTTCTGGGTGAGCTCGCTCCATCTTAGACTCTGTCTCTGTCCTATGACCCAGACTAGAGTAAAGAGCAAACCCATCATTAATAAAAAAAGTATTATCTTTTTTTGAAGTACGACTGGCAATGTCTATTTATTGATATCATTGCGACACTATAACGACAAAAGTAAGTACGACTATTAACTTTCTTTGTCATTAAAAAACTCGTTTAGAACGAGAACCCTGGTGACGTGAACCCTAGTTTTTTATTGCAATTTTCGCTGAGAGAGTAATTTGTCGTTAGTCTTAAGGCGGGTTGATGGATGCGATAACGATGTTTTGTTGTCCACATCTCTACGACAAGAGACGGGTTGTTACTCAGCCAACTAATATAAAAACTTAGTATGTGTTGCGCAACAACATGTGGACACGTTTTACTGCCGGCGAGCATTAGGGTAATTGAGTGGTAACAGGGCCGTTTTCAGAACAAACGAATTAACCTAACTTATCCGAAACTGCATAAAACAAGCCATGAGTCCACCTCAGAGCAAAATAATGTTGCAGAGAGAATTTTCCATGGTTTCATTCTGGTAGTTCGTAGGATTCCTGAAAGTTCCCTTGTTCAGTAGTCCATGAGAATGATGATTATCGGTGACGAGTATTATATGGCTTCATTCTTGGTTTAGAAATCCTTCTAATCACTCTTGCCCTGAGAAATTTATGGGAATGATGGTTATCACTGCTACACTGTGCCAGGCAATTTTCTAAGCAGCTTTTAATACCGAGTTACGAGTGCGTTATTTGGTAATGTGACAAGTTATTCATGGCTTCATTCTGGAAATAATAAGGCTGTAGGATTCTTAATGAAATCGTTTAGCCCTTAGGAGTATATGAAACTGATGGTCATCATGGCTGCACTGTGACCAATAATTTTCTGAGCAGTTTATGTTATCAACAAGTTACGCATGCTTTATTCGGTAATGCGAAGAATTTTTCATCATTTCATTCTGGATGTAAGAATCCCTCTATAATCTCCTTGCTCTGAGTGTCTATGAGGAAGACGGTTATCACTGCGAAACTGTTCCAGGCATTTTTCTGAGTGGCTTATATCACCGAATTACGAGTGTTTTATTCGGTAAAACTACGAGTTGTTCATGGCTTCATTCAGGTTGTAAGGTTCCGTCTGATACCCCCTTGCCCTAAGCAGTCTATGGGAACGATGGTTATCACTGCTACACTGTACCAGGCAATTTTCTGAGCGGCTTATATCACCGAGTTACGAGTGTGTTATTCGGTAATGCGACGAGTTTTACATGGCTTCATTCTGGTTGTAAGGTTCCGTCTGATACCCCCTTGCCCTAAGGAGTCTATGGGAACGATGGTTATCACTGCTACACTGTACCAGGCAATTTTCTGAGCGGCTTATATCACCGAGTTACGAGTGCGTTATTCGGTAATATATTGCTTTCATTTGGTTAAAAGCTTCATACATTTGCTGTTCCAAACGCATTTCCGCCGGCAATGGTGCTATCATTAAAATTATCTGTCACGAGATGGTACTGCATTCAATGAAATCCAGATCAACTCAGGGGATTGGCTTTTAATATTTCCTTTATGATGTTATTGAGGGTGGAGTGATTGTTTCCGTCACATTGTGTTGTGGCGGAGATCAAAATGAGAGGAAACATTCGTATGAATAATAAAGCTTGATTAAAGGTTATGAGACCAAGCCATAAAAGCTGTATTAATTACTTGATTGTTATTATGTGAGCACCCATTGGTATAACTCACCGACAACCTGATAATCTGTTAACGAAAAATTTATCTGCATACATAAATACATACATCACACCTATATCCTTTACTGGGTAGGCAGAGCGTTAACGACCGTAAAACGGATAACACCACGTCTGACAAAAGTTTGAGGGTCAATAAGATAACTGTGAATCACTATAGTAACAGGTTGTCAGCCCATCGCCTAAAATTGCAATACACATCTAACCCTCGAGTCTCTTAGTCACCTCTTACGACACCCATGGTTAAGAAATAAGTTGATTTTTTTCTAAGCCGGCATCACACGGCCAAAATTAAGCTGATTGATGTCGATATCGTGAAATAAAACTTTTTAATGTTACTCCGTTTATAAGCAAATTAGCCGATTTACTGCGACTCACGAATGGTAAGTCTATTATGTCCAATTCAAACTTACTCGAATTTCACACCAGATTTATACGTAAGTACTGGTCAGCTTCAGGTACATACAGACTGATCAAAGAGTTAATCAGGACTGCCCGATTAAAATAAGGATTAATTTCAGGAGCAAAAGTTTAACATCTCAAGGAACACGGGCAAGTTCCTGACTTTACAGTCCATGGATAATAGTTGAGTAGCAAGTTTAATTACTTGGTGCTCTCAGGAGTACGGTTTGTACGGCGAGACCGCTTGCAAGATGTCGTCGTGGCCACAGACATGTTTTCTGTCCGCAACATTCTGAATTATGGGAGTTTCTGTTACGTTTAAATGTTTACACATTATAATGGCCTAAGATCCTTTGAATAAAGATCCCTTATATGTTGTTGAGACGAGCGTTTCAAGCGTACAATAATATTTGGTAATAGACTGACAACCTATCGCTACAGTAAGTACTACATTATTTCTGCATTGACACTTAAATATTTGACTGTAGTGTCGAAAACTAGCGTTTTTTGGCCCAAGTTTAGGCTCTGTCTACTTGCCAAGGGATAAAATTATGATATTATTTATATGCGTTTGGGTATATCAAATTACACCTGCGTAGAAATACAGAAATACAGAAATACAGAAATTTTATTTGCAGTAAATATGGTCATACATAGTTGGTTTACAATGAATATTTCAGTCACACACATTTAACCAATATTATAATCAATTGGTATACAAATATGAAAGAGGCGCGCTTTTAAATAATCGATAAGATTTCAATATAATTTACAACTATAGTCATTTAAATTATGAAGAAGAAATGTCAAAGTAATACAATAATATCAAATAAAATAAAAAATAAAAAAATGTCATCTCATAAAATAGAAATAGAAAATTAAAGATTTTTGTACATCATAAATTCGTCAATACTGTAGAAGCATCCATCACATAACCGTTTGTACAGCGTAGTCTTAAATCTAGTCAGAGGCAATTCTTTTATATTGTCCGGTAATTTATTAAAAAGTTTGATGGACATATAATAACAATTTCTTTGGTAACAAGTTGTAGAGCAGGGAGGTGCCACTAACCGGTTTGGGTATCTCGTAGAGAAGTTACAAATTTCATGCTTACGTTTAAATTCGTTTAAGTTAGATTTCGCAAACACACATATTTGGAGAACGTATAAAGAAGGTAGAGGCAACAGTTTTAATTTTTAAACAGTGGTCTACAAGAAACCATAGGCCCAACACCACACATGGCTCTGATACATTTTTTCTGAATTAAGAACGCACTGTGCGCTTCAACCGAATTCCCCCATAAAATAAGTCCATATCTAAGTGTAGAGCACACGTAACCATGGTAGGCCACAAGTGCCGTTTCTCGATTGCAAAGTTCCGTTAAGCGATACAACGCGTAAGCAAATCTATTAATTTTACTACAAACGACAGAGACATGTTCTTTCCACGTTAAATTGGCATCAAAATGAATGCCAAGAAATATACTCATAGATAATTGAAGACCACCGAAATACCATGTAAGTAATCCATTGTCAGGTCGTGTATGGGAAAATCAGTAGCTAATCAACTAATTTTCTTGCGTGTATTTATAAAGATATTGCTTATACTGTAACTGGTGTAAATCTGTGCCTCTCGCGTAATTCATATGAGCTAATTATGTAAGAGGTGGGAGCTACCTGTTCTGGGTTAGTTGTTTGTGTTTATGAATAAATTACCCCGAGACGGGATCGCGGTGTTTCAACTTTGTACTCGGCTATTGTTGATGTAAGCAGGGTTTAATATAAAAGCAGATTTTCTATGATAACTTAATGCGGGATCATCTCAGTCATAATGTGTGGCATTATAAATTGTATTGTATTTTGCTTTGAGATTGAATACCAAATTTTAGAACTGTTCCCGTGTTAGGTACCTATAAAATTTTTGAAAACTTGCAAAATTTTCAAGCGCGGGCAGGATTTGAACCTGGGACTTTCGCATTACTAGTGGCGACGCCTCTTCCATCTAGGCTACTGCAGCTCTTTTCTTGCCCGCCAATTTCGCAAGGGCGGGCGGGCAAGTTTTCAAAAATTAGCATTGCGATATTATACCTCTTTATCTGTGTATTTTATGTACATAAATTTCTGGTTCTTAAGCGATGTGAAAAGCTAGCTAGCCGACATAACTATTTTAAAGAAAATAGTTATGTCGGCTACCTGTTTACCTGAGATACAGGAATTCACATTCTTAGTTCAGGAAATAGGAAAGCCTCATAATTATTTTGTATAAGTGTACCTATTTAATAGTAAGTTCATTGAATAAAGAATTATCTTATCTTTATCTTATTGTATCTATCTTACTTGCTATCATGGTCGTAATTCAAACTCTACTCAACGCAAGTCAACGTCATTATATGTAAGAAAAGTTAATCAAATATACATACTAACTTATCTTTTAAATGTTTGTCAAATTTTTTACACCAACTGAAAAACCGGTTTAAAGTGTGCTTGCTGTACAAGTAACTTAACTAGGTATATTCCAAAATTTTGTCATGCTTGAACAATTTCAAACCATGGACACAAGCGTCAAACCACAAACAAGAGGCTAGGCTGAAATCTCACGCAAGGCCACCGCAACGTTTGCTAGGCTTGTTTAAAGCTTGTTAGGTCTATTATCGCTGTAGATATCTGGTTGGTAATCAGTAGTACGGATTTACCCATATTACAAGGGATCAAATCAAACTGGTATTGCGTACCAGTAAATCGATAACCACATAGGACCCAGTATATACCTTGAACCGAATCTAATTCAAAAAAAGTGTTTAAGTCACACCTGATTCTACGTAAGTGCTACAATTGCTAGTTACCTAACGCCGTGTTCACACACTCGAACTATGGACAGGGAAATAGTAAGGGAAGTGTACAGCGCGAGCATGTAAACGGGCTACTCGACTGCTACTCGTCATGCCGCTGCCACTTCCCGTGCCCCCACGATTGTTGGTTTTCCGTGCGGTACTTAAAAGACCGGCAGCACAAGTGCGAGTGAAATGTATTGCTATCTCGCTTTCTTGTATTGCTGCGAAAAGAGTATGACGGCAGTGTGGAAACACTCACTCACGCTGATACTTCCGCGGAAGTATTTCGAGCATTATTTGCGGTAGCGGCAGGAGCAGGTGCATTGTGTGAACGTAGCATAAGGATCGAACGCACCTCGTTTAGTTCTGATGCAAAATTTCAGATCGAATAAGACAACACGTGGATTCATATAATAGCTACAACATTTGCCACTTCCTGCTATGAAGTTATTTGCCATACTTAAAATGGTTTATATGGCAATTACCTGCACGCTTGGCGGATTGGCGAGCGCAGTGCAAGGTGTTCTATTTACATAAAACGCTACTGCCTATTCCCTAGATTCATACCTTTGTCGGTTTCTACGACACCCACGGGTAGATATGGGGTGATGCTATTCTAAGCCAACATCACACGGAAAGTACTTGGATTATTTTAATGAAATAAGTTCAGTGGCATGAACTATATGCAGGGGTGTCCTGAACTGACAATAACATTATGTTCTAACTGAGCTGGGTTCTTAAATTAAAACTAAGATTGCCAGGTAAATTTTTTCATCTTATCGCTAAAGTTTACAGCGGTATAAACTCAATCAACCTCTGGTGTCACAGTTTTTAAGCCGCACAAACTTGATTATCAAAATTAGTTTTTATTCAATTTAATTTTGGAGTTCTAAAAATGTGTTTTTTAAAACTTGTTGTAAGTATTTTTTGATAGTATTCAAAAAGTAGTTACTACATTTTTATCCAATCGTTTTCAGAAACTAGTTACAATTACATGGTGGCTTAAATAAACACCAACGTTGGATGTAACCAAACCTAGCAAAGTTATTTCTGGAAGGCCTACATACAAACTTGTGCAATTCTCTCTCGAACTTCGTAGAAGTGGGCTTTGTCTTGAACTGGTTAACAAACAATGTTAAACCTATTAATTACTGAATAGAAATCAATGCTGTTAAATATTACTTTGGAAACTTCTAGAAACAAATAGAATTCAGGGAACTGGGAGGAGAGTGGATTTTAAGAATAGGTTACCGCTATTACACCTGCGACTATAAGTGAATGAATTCAGTAGCGAAGTTTTAGCGAATCTATAATTCTATTTGCATTTGGCAAACGTGTGTGGGAAACTTTTATCATATTCAAAAGGTAAAACAATCTGTGCCTGAATAATACGCCCATAGAAAAATACGGTTATTTAGTACGTGATTGACTAAAACATGAGAATTCGACCAACAATTATATTTTTATTAACTCTAAACTAACTCTAAAATCTTTTCACAAAACTAATTGACCCTTTTGGAACAAAGGTTCCAAAAAGTTATTCAGTTATTCGAGTTATTACAATAAAAGTAAGACATGGTTTAAGCTGTTTGACAACGTCAAATCGTATGGAAAAATTGTTTTAACACTGTCTAATCGTACAGTCAAGATCAGGCTGGGTAAGACACTCAAACTGGCAGTTTGAGTGTCAGTCTTATGCGCGTAGCATAAGAACGGTCCAAAGTCCAAACTGTCTAAATCATCCTGATATTGACTGTACGTCTAACTTTTTTGTAATAACATTGCATTTCATGAAATGTATAAAAATATTGATGCATATTGAAGAAGCGAAAGAGTCAGGATCGTAGCAAGTGGAAAGAGGTAGTCTCTGCCTACCCCCATGGGAAAGAGGCGTGGTTATATTGATATTGTGATATGTATGTTGCATTTCAGTTTAAAAAAAGGTTGACTCGAAGCAAACCTCAGTCATGTGCGCTAGAAAATCGGTGTAACAAGGTAACTTTCCCGCGCCGTGCATACGCCGAGGTGTCCGTAATGCTGTTAGCTTAACTGTTTACGGGGACTCGCCGGCCGGTTCCGGAACGCGCCGGACACCGCGTTGGTGTAACGTGTGTATTGTTGTGTTGGTACAGGAGCCGTATTCCTGATTTATTCGCCATGGATTCAAATAGCGTCTACAGAAAACAGTCTTTTAAGGCTCCTTAGCAATTTTTTGTATTGACTCCATAGTATTTCATTTTATGTAAATAGGAGTTAAAATACTTTTGTTATTAATTTCGAACATTTCTAAACAATACAGATTTATATTGACGTTTTCTTCAAATGTCTTATTTTTTTGCCATGAAATATTGCCCTTCTACCCACAATGATCATATTTTTCCTCTCAATCTTCCACTACATTGCAAAAACCGGTATCTTTTGGTAACGAAACCAAATATAGGCACATAACAATTATTATCAGTCAAATCTTAATCGATGTTTTATTGCCATTTGTCATTTCATTTTGTCAATCTAAATGATTTCACGATTTGCTACGAGTTAAGCTTTAGAACAATGAATTTCACAGTTCATAAATATCTAATTTAGGATTGCAATTGTTAAAATTATATTACAAGCGTGAAACGAGGAAGCGTGAACGAAACAGTGATGCCGGCTTAGAATAGCATCCTCCTATTTCTTTCCCGTAGGTGTCGTAGGAAGCGACTAAGGGACTCAGGGTGAGTACTGCAATTTAAGGCGAAGGGCTGACAACCTGTCACTATGGTGATACACAATATTCCAAATTACCCTCAAATGTTCGTCAGACGTGGCGTATATGTCCGGTTTTTACAGTCGGTTGCGCTTTGCCTACGTCGTAAGGGATTATAGGCGTAATACATATATTATGTATATATATTACGAGCGTAAAATGCGAAACTACCGTATCATCAACAATACACCTCCAGGAAGCATTGCGTTGTGTCCCATTGCGCAGATTTTTTTAACCCGTATTTTGCGTGACTGTTGTCGTTAGATACTCAGTTGGCGTGATAGTACCTACTCAGTGACGTATCCTACTCTTTTTGTTCGTCGGAAATTTATATGAAAAACTGAAAATAAGGTTACACAGGCAGGTTCGGCCGTTTTTAGATTATTTTCTTATATTGGCGTACTCTTTTTATAACTCAAATATTTATTTGGATAAAGAAATTGGGTTACTCAGAAGCCCATTTTTATTAACCTACTACGGAAAATCTTTCATGACATTGAAACCACAAAAATCTTTGGATGAATTATAAGTTATAGCTTTAGGTTTGTTTCGAAACAAAAATAAGAAGATATATTTGTTATTATTAACTTGTTTAACCATTAGGTTTGTGTCGACACAAAAGTAGGGAAATAACTCTTTACAATTTCAGATTAACCATTTTTTAAAGTATACAATTTGAACGGGACAGTCCTCCGAATACTGCTTTATGAATATGCAGACCGTGATACAGAACAAATAGTAATATATGTCGGGAAACGACAAAAAAACTTCCCATACAGCTGACTGCCATTAATATGGGAAGTATTTTATTACTGTTTCCGATAAAAGTGAATTTCCAAGGGAAATTCGTTCAAATTTATGGTCCATATGCATTCTACAGTATTCAAAGTGCTCTTACATCACGTAGGTATGTACGATGACGTGAGATAAAAAAAAAAACTAAAAACTTTATTTCTGCTCTCGTAGCGAGTTCACACAAGAGACCCGAGTCTCTTTGCCATTCTCAGAACAATTACAAGTTTTTCCTTGCGTTATCTAAAATTGAAATCTGTATTATTGCCAAAATCCTGCCCTAGGAAATGAGGTTGCTCATTGTATAAGAATAGTGAACATAAAAGCTTCCAATAGAATAATAATGCTTTGATTATGGAATAACATTTTAATTTAAATTAGTTTTCGTTGATAGTCTTAATCAGGTTGGAAATCAATGGTTTGCATTTATAACGTGAAATAGGTCCTAATTATTTTGTTTCAATTAATTGCAGGCTGTGTTGACAGTGGGTGGATGTGGGCTGAGGATGATGATGATGATGTGTTGACAGCAACAAAACCTGTTTCGTTCTCTCTGTTACCTTGCTGTAAAGGTAAACAAATAACTTGCCTTGAAATATCGCCCGTGTTAAACGAAATTTTGCACACGATATTCAATAAAATGAGATAGAATGCGATACTGAATATTTAGTATAGTACTCATTATAGGATGCGCCGCCCGCACCACTTGTCTTCACACCTGTAGGCCGACCGAGTACCGGACTTGCGTTTAGAAGGAAGGGCGACAAGAGGTATTCACACACATACCTACTTGATATTTTGCTATTTCAATTTTTGTTGCAGTAATGAGATTCCGGGGTCAAAACAAAAATGAGAGTATATATTATTTATTGACGTTGTTTTTTTATTGATAAATTCACATGTATTTATGAAAATTGAGGCAATGCTTCGTTCAAATGCATTTGATTTTACAATATTATTAATAGTCTGCCCAATTCTTCTCCGAAATTGGTGTTTCGACGGTAGTAACATTATGACCACTTTTATTTGTTTGTATTTCTTTTGATATGTATGATAATTATAAACAGGACCATGTAGCTTACTATAGGCAATGCTTTAAAATATCTTTTTATAACTGACTTCTAACAGAAAAAATAAGTACCGATTCGACTTTGAAGAAGTTATGTAATTTCTTAAGAATTACTAATTCGCAAACCGGAACAGACCAGAATAGACCTAGCAATCTCCTGATCCTTAAACTTTTATAGGTAAGTACTAAAGAAAAAATAAAACATGTTTTTTTTGGCGAAAAGTGTACATTTTTAACTATATGGTATCGACCCCAATTCTGCCAAAGCCCAAACAAATGATGTTCTGAAATGGAATTTATTCGCGTGATTAAAATCAAAACACGTGCGGATCCAATCCGTTGTCTGCCTTTATCTCGGTCAGGTTTCACATTATGTTGGTCTAGGGCTGCCAGGCGCTGTTAATGAAGGATAAAATTTTATTAGTGGCTGATACCAAAAACACAGAACGGGCTGGTGATCAGGAACAACTATCCCCAAGGATTTTAGGGCAAAATTTGAAATAATGGACCTGCCATAAGAATTGACTTGATCGGTTTGTACAAGTATGGGAGGTATTATTTAAGTATTGTTTAATACTCTACAAAATATTGTACGTATAGTATCAATAACACTGATTTCAAGATCAATTTAATTGGTCGCAATCGCGATTTCTTTTTTTTTGGGTGGGTCACCGATGACGCTTGGTGTTTGAGATTTTAAAACAAAGTTTAACGATCAGCCGTCAACTAACGTCACTGATATAGAAGACAGTTTTACACTAATTATAAATACTGATACTTAAAGATTTGTGTGTGTTTGTCTGTTATAAATATTATCGACAAGCTGACAGCCCTATAGGTATGGGACGTATCAGTACAGATATGCAACAAAGTTTGCTTTGGGTTATTGTGGGGAAACTTTTGGCATAAACAAACATTTTACAGGATTTAGAACGAAAATGACTGAACGGTGAGTGAGCATAGATTGAAAATTGTGTGTTTTATTTCCACGGTTCACCCACGTAAAGAGCTGGTTACTAGGACTCTGGTAATTAATAGTTATTCATTACAAAAGGAACATTGAAAAATATTGAAAATTTTCTTTTTTTGATGTGGGAATTGGGAAGTTTCTCAAAGTTTTTTGACAAAGGCGAGTTGTCTTTGTTTCGACTGAACAATAAGCTGGTAAGTTTATATCACCCACAGTCATTTTATACATAGTTTTGAGACTTGTTTGTGATTTGGGCCAAACAATAATTCAAGATTTTGAGCGTGTTCTTCCAGTGTTAGCTGAGACAATTCAGGACAAAAAATGGTCATTAGTGTCATGAGAAACATACGTCCTGGAAAAAGTTACTTCAAAACTAAGTAGGTAGTTTGAGGTCATAGTTGTTAAACTTTGAAAAAAAAAATACCTATGATTCCGTAGTTTATACGATTTTTTACGAAGTTACGGTTGCTGATCGCGATCAAAACTAGGGTTTGTCTTTCTTGTCTTGGGTTGGTAAGTCTCCAAAAATTCTGCCACTTCTGATTTGACGCATTCGAGCTCATACATGCCGCCGACAAAACTGCTGGATCATTAGTTCAAAACCTCAGTCTTATCTAATCAATGTTGTTATGTATGTTTCGAACGAGGAAGTTTGTGTGTTACTTTGCCATTAAGCCACCGTGGGAAATTAACAAGGAGCCGAGATCGTTGCCTGCATGTGAATGTCAGTTTACCACATTCTGCCTCCATTTGTGTTTAGTTGAGGCGCCGACTCGCATACCGATCAATGACGACAGAAAGCTTCCAAAAAAGCTTTCAACAAAGATCCATATTGATGTTTATGTACTTTTGATGAAATTAGATCAACAAGGGGTTGAAATTCCCATTTGCAAATACTTATGGGAATTCTTATCAGTTAGGGTGCTAAAGATTTATACAGAGAATTATTACCATCAAATCCAGGAACGATTCCAACAAGTATGGTGAAGTTTTTAAACTGCAAAGTCTGTAAAAAGGTCTTCAGAAATTTTTATTTTTATTTGGCAGCTTCTGATTTTTGCATATTTTCTGTTCTTTATTGTGTATGGGTAAACAGTTAGATGTCGCAAAAACTGATAAAGTACGGTCTGCTGTTGTCAGATGTAAATAAGAGATCCAAACGAATCCTTCGATTGAAGCAGCATCTTCAACAAAAACCATTTTCTCCGAGTTGAAATGGATAAAACCCACTGGACGGTCACTAATCTCCATTAAAATTGCTTTATCTTTCCTAGCAGGAAGCGTCAGCTAGATTGTAGTGATGTAATTACATGAAGAAATTCTAGGTATGTACCTATTATTTGCAGTAAAGCATTTTAATCCCGAATACGCGCTTTATCTAACAGATTATAGAGGCATTGATAAATATCCTTGTTTTGTAACTAAATAATTGAATGTTTTGTTGTGTTATGCTCGTTATTACAAACGATAATTTTTGTAAATGCCAGGATCAAACTTATTTTAAAGTGTGATTTTAAAATACTTTATCGCATGTGAGCTTGCCGACTCTTCAACATGCAATACAGTGTATGGCCCACAACAGGAACACATATTTTACGGGGCGAAATTACCCATGAAACTGAACAACTATTCCCATGGATTATAGGTCTTAAGGCCGTTAACGCTCTGCCTACCCCGTAAGGGATCATAGGCGTGATATATGTATGTATGTATAGGTCGTAATATGTATTTTTTAAATTATACACACTGATTCAGTTGGCTGGTACATTTCGTATGAGAGGATTTTATTTTTATGTTTTTACCTTTTTGTTCATTGGGGAAAGTTGTTCAGTTTCATGGGTTAAATATGTGTCCCTATTGTAGGCCACACTCTTTACGAAAAGTATAAATTAAGTCGTATCCTGGTCCCAGAGGTATCCCGGTTAATTGTTGTATGCTTAGATCGTTAAATGTACGCATACAATTTTGATGCAGTTTAATGGATAGAGTGATTCAAGAGGAAGGTTTTTATGTATATTTTATGCTAGGTTATTTTTACATTTACACGGGAAAATGGGTAGGCTAGTGTAATGTAAACACCTTTAAGGTTTCAATTTTGTCTGGAAACAGCGCAGTTAACTTTCTAAAACTTTTGTTTCCATAGCTGACACACAAAGTAAATACACGATTTACACCAATGTTCGACACAAACAAGAAAATAACATTTAAATTTGGAACACAAAGGCCGTACGCTCGCTCACGCGGTTTCACGCGCGGGACGGCCCGCGCGGGCCAGATTTGACAAAACACAAGATTGGCGCCCCGTGACGCGGCCTGCGGTCACCCGCGCCGCGGCTTCAGCAAGCCGCGACATAATATAACCCGTACGAACACGACGACACTTGCCATATTACAACTACCTAGGCACTATGCGCCTTCTCAATTTGGACGGGTAATAATGGCGGCCATGTCAGACCGCCGCGCGGATCCCGCGAGACCGCGCGCGGCCTCACGCGCGGGCTGGCCCGCGCGTGAAACCGCGTAAGCGAGCGTACGGCCAAAGAATCAGCCAATAGTTGTACTTTTAAAACGTCGGATAGGACTTTTCTCATGTGTCTTGCTGTCTCGACAAGAACTCACTTCCAAGCTAATACTCCGGAGACATTTAAATCAAGTTGAAGCTTTTTCTTTTGTCTACGAAACGAACAGTCCGAGATGTCCTCGTCGCTTTCTCGTTGCAAAAACTTTATAATTGACCCTCTTGATACTTAGCGCTGTTCTTTATACTTTTGTATTAGTCTATAAGATATAAATTCTGCCATTTAGACAGATTTTTCACCTTTAAGGTGCAATGATGCTGTCATAAAGTGCCGTCTCCCTAATTTGTGCTATCACACTCAATTTACTGCCAAAGTTACTGTCTAAGTCATAGTTTTTGCAATCTTGTTGGTAGATACTTAAACAAAAAGTTGACGATTTGATCGCAAAAAATATTTTACAAAATATTTGTCTTACTAGATATTAGAAGGACCAAAGCAAACGAATAGCTGTTAATTAATTAGTTGGGTTATACAGAATTAGATTACACCGTGTGATGCCGGCTTAGAACACCGTGTGATGCTGGCTTAGAATAGCATCACCCCATTTCTTTCCCGTGGGAGTCGTAAGAGGCGACTAGGGGACTCGAGGGTGTGTATTGCAGTTTTTGGCGATGGGCTGACAACCTGTCACTGTAGCGATACACAATTTTCCGAATGACCCTCAAACATTGTCAGACGTGGTGTGGATGGCCGTTATTTTGCGGCTGTTTACGCTCTGCCTACCCCGCAAGGGATTATAGGCGTGATATGTGTATGTATGTATGTGTAGATTACAAAATTAAACAATCTTTTGCTGTCGGCCTTGAACGTCTTCTTTAGACTATTGGGCTAGTTGTTAAAAAATTATTTAATTTAAATACTTATTTAAATCGGCAACTAACAGGTATCTAGTTTGCAGGGTGAGTACTTCTTAGTTTGCAATGGTAAAAAATAATTAGTGATAGAGCGAGAGGAAGTTTCAAGGAGCAAAGTCAATATTGGTGCGGTAGTTTGCCCAGTTACCGGGGCGTGTCTTTTGCCTGAGGCTGCATTACAGTCACAAAGATCGCGTAGTAAATGGTAATATAAAAAAACTATGGTTGCAAGGTGAACCAACTGATTGTCCGAAAAGAAATGGTTCTGTGCTTCGGAGGACACGTTAAGCCGTCGGTCCCGGTTGCTGTCTATGATTACTTAGACGGCGGTCGTAACACAACTATGTCAGGGGCCTACTAGTGGTAGTAGGCGGTTGAAAAACTCTTGACACCAGGGTTCATCGGGTCGTTGGACGACTCGGTGTCCCACACAAAAAGAAAGACATAGTTTTTCTCGCTGCGTAGTAATGAAGCAAATCTTTATCGGATCTATTACAGAAATAAGAAGTTCTAAACAAAATTTAGTGTACTAGTCTTTCTGTGTGCTTAAATGTTAGTGAATTTTGTAAATACCTAAATACTTAAGGAATAGGATTCGTGTTATAAGAGCACTAAACCAGTAAGGCAATTATTTGCCTTGTATACCTAAGTTAGACGTAATTATGTTACTTGTTACTGCTGTCTAACAACTGTCTATTTAAAGGTCCTCCCGGACCTAAGTCGGCGACTGTATCCGACATTTAGATACATCCGAACTTGTCGTCGGTTGTCGTCGGATGTCGTCGGTTGTATACGGTTGTCGTCGTATGTCGTCGGTTGTTGTCGGTTGTCGTCGGTTTTTGGAAAACACGTGTTGCCAGCACAAAAACAAGAAAGGGCCAAAATCATGTTGACTTTTCGACACTAAATACCATAAAATAACTTCTGAACACATACTCTACAATCTTCACTATCGACTCACAGAAACATAACAAAAAGCTTTAAACGTATCATTTTTTTCAGTAAAGCTTAGATTTTTTGCTTTCTTTGACAATAATACACAAAGAGCATCTACTCATTTATGATTTTAATGTTGGTAAATAATTTAAATCGTGTTTGAGACCAATTTTTTGTGCTGCTAACTTTGATAAAATTTGTAAACAATCATTTATGAATATATCTAGTATCAGACAGATTTAATTGTGCTGATAACACTTCTTTTGACGGCACGTTGATGACATGTACATAGTGATGTGTATTATAAGAAAAGATAAAATATAACATATACTATGACACTGGCCACCAATATAAATGTATTAAATGGTATTAATTTAAAATCTTAAATTTAAAGACTTACTCACACTAGATGCGTGTGCAAAAGTGTACGTTGCAGTAGAAGAAGTGTCTACTTTGTTGTACTGAAAGTGTGATATATGTATTTGCATATATATATCTATATATATATTTCTATATCTCTCTTTATCAATGTGAATTCCTTCCGTAACCAAACATTTAGCCCCTCTGACGTCCCGCACAATTTTGTAGTTATATTTCTGGTCCGACATTACAGACGAACACAGTTAAATGCAACCGCACTACACACGGCATCGTTGTGCGGTAATCTTAAGTCATATATGACACATCACGCATCACATCAGCCTTATAGCAGTCCACTGCTAAACGTCAGCGCCATACGCATTATGCCATAAGGCTACGCCATAAGGCACGATCTCCTGTTTCCGCCATCAAGTCAGATGTCTTTAAGTCTTCGGTCTATTTGGCTCGAGGGCGTCCTGCCACTACGCTTGCTGAGGCATGGGCTCCACCACCACCAGAACCGGATTATTCTACCATCCATCGGCATCGACAGATGTGACCAGACCACTGCCACACTACCAGACAAACATGTTTGCCATATTAACTGTCCAATACCGCAACATCGGGTGGTACGCGTGAAGCCAATCTTTCCCACGCCTTAAAAACCGCTGTTTACATACTTAACATAATTTTTTGAAATATTTCAATCAACCGAAGATCTTATATCATGGAATGTTAAAGTCTGCAAGTTTGCATTGTTGCAAATTAATATATTCTATCATTTTACAACTTCGTAATTTTTTACTTTAATACCTAATAATAATATTACATATCAAATATTTTACTATATATAATTCAGGGAAAAGTAATTTATTTCTATCGACTAATAACGCCTCGGGGTGTATGTGTGAGGGCGAGTGTGTGACTGATAATTGTTTACATAAAATGTTACTGCGCAAAGCTGATGCTGTGCTGTATGTTTTTATTTTTTTTGCTGCAACGAATAATCGCACGCACGTGATGCACGTACAATTGGTCTGCCTCAGTCTTTAAAGAAACTTACTGACTGATGGATACAAAAACTTGCAAAAAAAACTTCATAGAAATCTTAATGGAAATAGTTCCATCATGGATCATTGTCTAGTTATCTATGGGATTATGGTTGTACTTTTTAACAAAAAACTAAACCACCTTCAAGAATAAAATCACCAATAAACGAAAATCATAAAATACTCAAAGTAAAATTTTATGGGATATCTATCCCAAACTTTTTTTATAGTTAACTATTAACTTTACTATTCTCTCTCTCCTTGACAATGATTATTCCCATCTGATGGTGGGGTCTGCCTTTCTGGCCTTCTCTCTCCACTTCACTCTGTTGGACGTATCTTCCTCAGTCACATCGCAGGAACTCATGTCCTTCCGGATGACGTCTAACCACCTGGTCTTCGGTCTTCCTTTTCTTCGGATCCCCCGGGTGTTTAGATTGGCTACTTTGTTGCCTATATATTCAGGAGGTCTTCTCTTTACGTGTCCATACCACCGCAGCCTACTCTCCTGTAACTTGTCGGCAATGTCACGAACGCCGAGACTACCGCGAACGTACTCGTTGCGTATTTTGTCGAGTCTCGTCACTCCGCACATCCACCGCAGCATTTTCATTTCAGCCACGTGTATGGATTGGACTTGGCGTTGAGTAAGGGCCCATGTTTCGCTGCCGTACGTTAGAACAGGCCTGATCATGCTCTTATATACGAGGCCTTTTAACTTAATAACTTTACTATTAAACTACATAATATTATTATATATAAAATTGGCCTAGAATGATGCACCTCTGAGTAGGGCTCAGGAGGGCAAGCGAAGACTTGATATCAACTAGTTTAAAATATGAACATGCCTAATTTTTAAAACTTCATTCATTGAAATAAACTCAGTAGCCAAGCTGAACGTTATGGCCTTTATTCGGGATAACAATTTTCTTTACTTACTTTATATTAGCGCTGTCACTTTCCGTCAAATACTTAGGTTTAGAAACGGATAGGAGATATGTAAGTCTTGTCATGAAATGCGCGTAATCTGTCAAAATGAGGCGACGATAAAACAATGGTGACTAAATTCAATAGAAATAGCGAAAAAGCCATTGACGTTTTTAACATGATAGGACTTAGATATCTCCTATCCTTCTCCATACCTATTGGACGGAAAGTGGCAGCACTAATAAAAGGTAAGTAAGGATGAGACCTACACCACCCTTTACTCAGCATGAGGTGGCAACGGTTTGAAGAAGAATAAGAAGATGAGGAGAATTGTTAAACTGATTTTAGGCCAATACTAACTCTCAATACAAAAACAGATATATACTATAATTGATTAGATTACAATATTGGATCACGTACGCTAAATGCCCTTTCTTAACGTTTTTGACAAAAAATAACGTCTCTTCTCTTAGAAGGAAGAAAACCAAAGAAAATATTATTTATGCACTCCTACTTATTTCTGTGGTAAATTCTCTATGGTATTTCAGGGCAAGGGAAGATTTCAGAGAGAACCCTAGAAGCAAGTAAAATTAAACCATGAAATACTCATTGCAATCAAAGGCATGTGTTACAATATAACAAAAACAAATGCTTAAAGACACGAAATACTATTTATTTAATCAAGCATAAGAGAGCATGTTTAATCTTTACACAGAATATACGAACCATACTTTTAATAGGTATTTTTGGTAGTTCACATTATCACGTTATGACACTATCAATTTCGTCTGGTTGGATTTTTCTTTCTAGCCAAAACAGCAAATGATAGTGTGGTAAACCCCGCTTCTGCCACTCCACACTTGACATGTGACATAATGTTGCTTATTTACATGGTAAATGTAACTGGTGGTTTTGATAACGAATACACTCATGATTAAATATGATTATTACTCAGGTACGAATAATGTGGCGTAGTTTGTACCGGCGTGACGTTACTATTGCACTTTCTTAGATAAAAAGTTGTTATTGTGGCATAACTGTAATAGTAAGACACATGCTATTGCGGATATTTTTTAGATATTGATGTCTTCTATAAAATTGTTGTACATCACTTTGCTCTATTGTCAATAATTGCCACAACGTACGCGATATAAGACATTTATTGGTACTTTTTTCACGCGTTCGGTTACATTATCGAAATTTTCACGCGGATCCCTATTTTTTTCGTACAAAATATAGCCTTTGTTCATCAGGGATAACGTAGGATTCCAATGGTATTTTTTAATCGGTCAAGTAGTTTCGGAGCCTATTCAATTCAAACAAACAAACAACCAAATCTTTACTCTTTATAATATTATTTTAGGCAAGCCAAGTCTACTAATTGCGGTGAGATGAGTTTTTCATAGCTTCAAGTATTATATTGGTAGGTTTCACATTTACTTGCTCTGAGTCAAATGATATTGACTTGCAAGTTGACATAACTCTGTGGATTACTGATATTGACTTATAGGCTGTCAAAGTATATAGACTTATAGGCTGTGTGCTGGCTTTTGGAACCATAAATGCACGACATGGATTTTGCACAACACGATTACGCCCGACAATGTTTTGTACAACATAACTATGTACGACTAGCAATGTGCTGTTCCCGATAACATTGGGAATATTCCCAGTTACGTTCCCGGGCACGATGAATATTCCCCGGAAACATAGAAACATTGACAGGCCAGATGGCGTAGCGGATAGTAACCCTGCCTGCTACGCCTAGGGTCGTGGGTTCGATCCCCACAAGACACAAATATTTGTTAAGTCCACGATTATTTTAGGAATTTTATAGTAAAATAATGTAGTGTATAGTAAAATAATATAGTGAGGGATTAGGGAGTACCAATGTAAAGAATATTATGCTGTAGGCATGTATTTCTGTGGGGTACATTTTAAAAAGTGAATCTTAAAGGTTTGCTTTAGTTCGTAATTATAAATTTACCTCTTTTCCCAAGGAAATAAGGTAAAAAGGCTTGTTCCAAGAACAGTGCCGGGGGCCTGGAAGCTTGCTAATGTGCAACCAGTTCCCAAAAAATGCGACCGTGCTGACCCAGCCCATTACCGTCCAATTGCTATTACCTCCATCCTATGCAAGGTCATGGAGAGTAACGTAATAGTAAGTTGCTGACCTAGCTTGAAAACAATGATCTTCTCAGTGACCGTCAATATGGCTTTTGCCGGGGGTGGTCTACTGGTGATCTTCTTGTGTATGTCACGCACTGCTGGGGCAAAGCCATCGAGAAAAACGGCGAAGCACTTGCCGTTTCACTCGATATCTCGAAGGCCTTTGACAGGGTCTGGCATGCAAGTCTGCTCAGCAAGATTCCTGCTTATGGCATCCCAGCTGATTTTTGTACTTGGATTTCAGACTTCCTTAGTGAACGGTCCATCAGAGTAGTCGTTGACGGCTGCTCCTCTGACCTTATGGCCATTGATGCCGGAGTTCCTCAGGGGTCTGTTCTCTCTGCAACTCTTTTCCTGCTGCACATCAATGACCTCCTTCGGCATGGTATTGTTGGATACGCAGATGATAGTACCGTTTCAGAGAGATACTTGACAGGTGCAGGGACCAGTGGGGATGAAATACGTTCGTTAAGAAAGGCCATGGTAGAGCGCACAGATCTGACCTTAAGTCTTGTCTCCCAATGGGGCGACGACAATCTGTGCCATGTATTATCATTGTACAGGTACAGGTCCACATTTACAGGCGGAAATCTGCCTGTAACGCACTTGTAGTTACAATTTACAGGTTACAGGCGTTTTATGAAGACACTTGTAAAGCTCCCACTGTCAGAACCGCTCCAAAATCTCGACTACAGGTAAATTTTACAAGTCGATGTACAACACTATCGATTCATTCAATTCATTCACTCAAATTCAACGTCAATGTTATAGAACAGATTAAATAATGTGAAAGTATGTAAACACTTAGCTAAATATTTAAGACATTACACTGAAAATTATTATTTTAATAAAAAGGAAATTATAAAAATGAAATCAACAATATTTCTAATTAATATCGTATTATTGATAGAGTACGTTAAAATAGTACTGTTGTGAATTAATAATAATAATCCACAATTGACGATAAAGTTTTGCTTTATTTAACGCCTCAAGCAAAAAAATTTGCCAAGGAACGCATTTTGAGTACTTTTGAACATATTGAATAGATTTTTATGCAGAAATCTTGCACTTGTAAAATAATTACCTAGGTCAGTCGACCTGTAAAATTATTCACAAGTTGTAAGTTTTTACAGTTGTAGTTTACATGTCTTTTGATGAACACCTGTAAAAACTTGCTCGATTGTGTTTTTAAAAGCAAAATCTACCCTATGGTTTGTCGATGGAAATCTACAGGTGCCTGTAGCTGTGACTTGTAAAATTGTAGACCTGTAGCTTCAAAAAACGCCTGTAGTTGTAATTTTCATCAGTGTTGCTATTTAAATCTGTAGAATTGTAGTTGTTCAATGTTAGCACAGGCCACTGGTCTCATTCAATGCCACCAAAACACAGGCGTATCTTTTCACTGCAAAAAGGAGTCCTTTCGACTGGACACCTACTTTTCGGGGTACATCTGTCCCAGTCACTGACAGGCTTGAGCTTCTAGGCATGGAGTTGACATCAAATCTAAACTTCGGCGCGACCATCGAGTACAAGGCTCAAACGGCGGCTAAAAAGCTGGGCATCCTGAATAGAGTGAAGCGATACTTTACGCCTGGACAGCTTTTAACTCTTTACAAAGCACAAGTCCGATCCTGCATGGAGTATTGCAATCACCTTTGGGATAGCTCAGCCAAATACCAACTTGCCGCTCTTGATTCGGTGGAACGCAGGGCCAAGAGGCTCATAGGTGGACACCAAGCCACAAAATAGAGAATGTACAGAAGGATCACTCGGCCCTTTTTTCGATTATTTCCGCTTTCGGCAAGGGCTGCCACAGTTTTCTTACCGATTTTATTCAATGGAGTAGGTACTTTAATATACAGGGAGTAACAGAAAGGCTATATCAAGGTGCTTATGAAACTGAAATACTTTCTCCATTTCCCTACTTTGACCTCCTTTCGGCTTGTATACCCTTTCTGTTACTCCCTGTTAAATCGGTATCTACATAGCACAATTATTATGAAATGGGGTATGACGAGTAGGTAGATATCTGCTCTGGGGCTGTTGAGACTGAGCATCACCCCATTTCTTACCCGTGGGAGTCGTAAAGGGCAACTAAGGGTCTTGAGGGTGTGTATTGCAATTTTAGGCGATGGGCTGGCCACCTGTCACTATGGCGATACACAATTTTCCGAATGACCTTCAAATTATTGTCAGACATGGCGTAAGTATCCGTTTTTGCAGCCGTTTACGCTCTGCCTACCCCGCAAGGGAGCATAGACGTGATATGTGTATGCGTATGTATGAATATCAAAAATGAAAAGTTGCCTTTATTTAAGTAGAAATTCAAATCACATTATAAATAAATATCCTGATTAGAGTTATTAATCTGGTTTGTTCTTTTATGAAATCAAGTTTTTATTTAAGTTGGTACAAAATATTATAGGAACATTGTACAAATCACATCGTATACTAATAAACTTTTTTGTTACCTATTTATATTTGTGAGAAGCCATTTTGTAAGTCCGCACCAAACGCGGTTGACACTCGACTACAAGTGTGTTTGGAATGGTTTGGATTTCCTTGTAAACGGCGGCGTGTCAAATTGTGGAGAATTTCGTGACGTTTGCTTGAAGTGAGCTCTCTGTATTCGGCGCGCAGCCGCCAATACTTACTTTGTGACCAAGCTACATAGCCTGGCACATCGCCGCAAGGTTGCCTGCTTGTCGGTTTTTTATAGATTGTACTTCGGAGAGTGTGCTCAAGAGCTTCACGACCTTGTTCCACCAGCTCCCTTCTACCATCGGACATCTTGACGCACCGCCGTATACCATCCGTACCTTGTAGCCATTCCACCAATTCGGACTAAGCGCTTCCAGTCAGCATTTATAATGCGCACTGCTAAAGAGTGGAACTCACTACCTGCGTCTGTGTTTTCAAACGCATACAACCCTAATCTCTTCCAAAATAAGAGTGAACAGGCTTCTTCTGGGTGAGCTCGCTTCATCTTAGACTCTGTCTCTGTCCTATGACCTGGACTAGAGTCAAGAGCAAACCCATCATTAATAAAAAATAAAAAAAAACTTGAGAAAAAGTCCCGGAAACTAAGAACTTAGAAACAAAGTAGGAACGGCACATTGCTATGTTCGACACAGTCATTGGATCGTCTTCAGTAACTGGCGCGGACAAATAATGTGCAGGGATGTTATTCGAATTAAAATAAACTGACGTCGACAAGTGAATGAATTCATGTACTAGTGTTGGCTATAATCGACTTCTCGATCAATTATTCTAATACTAGCTTTTACCCGCGACTTCGTCCGCGTTAGATAATTTTTTCAGGCAAAAGTTCTAAAGTAGGTAAATGTATATGTTCATAGTAAGTGTGACAGTGATATTAGAACAGTTCTTATCTCTACTGTGAAAAGATGACTTGCTTGCTTCTGTTGTTAAAGGGACAATTCAAAATTTGCTATCCGGCCTAAGAGATCAATATTTATAACCATTGAATACAGAAGTCAGTAGATAACAAAGTCCTTACTCCAGAGGTGCCGATTTGAGCAGACTAAAATGGTCAGCATAAGCAGATAAGACAGATAAAAAGGTAATTTAAGTTACTGTTATACATTTTTAAACCTCTATACCACTTTTTTTTTCTGTCCTCGGTAAAAAGTAGGCAATGT
The DNA here is from genome assembly GCA_027580185.1 of Tuta absoluta. Lineage (NCBI taxonomy): Eukaryota > Metazoa > Arthropoda > Insecta > Lepidoptera > Gelechiidae > Tuta > Tuta absoluta. The sequence goes on from JAQAHW010000004.1 coordinate 8,993,865, forward strand.
CCTTTTTCAACTTATTCCAATCATTCTGAACCACTTTTATTCTGCAACCATTTCTGTATCTCCAATAGTTTAGGTGGGCTCCTGATGGTAGACCTGGTGGTCTACATAAGGTACTCCAGATCCTCAATGTCCTTGTGAAAAGAAGCGGCCCATCATACTGAACAACTTTTGTTTTAGAACCATGCCTGTATCTCCAATAGTTAAGCTGGGCTCCTGATGGTACACCTGGTGGTCTACATAAGGTACTCCAGAGCCCCAAAATCCTTGTGAAAAGAAGCGGCCCATCATACTGAACAACTTTTGTTTTAGAACCATGGCTGTATCTCTAATAATTAAGCTGGGCTCCTGATGGTAGACCTAGTGGTCTACATAAGGTACTCCAGATCCTCAATGTCCCTGTGAAAAGAAGCGGCCTATCATACTAAACAACTTTTGTTTTAGAACCATGCCTGTATCTCTAATAGTTTAGCTGGGCTCCTGATGGTAGACCTGGTGGTCTTCATAAGGTACTCCAGATCCTCAATGTCCTTGTGAAAAGAAGCAGCCCGTCATACTAAGCAACTTTTGTTTTGGAACCATTTCTGTATCTCTAATAGTTTACATGGGCTCCTAATGGTACACCAGGTGGTCTACATAAGGTACTCCAGATCCTCAATGTCCTTGTGAAAAGAAGCGGCCCATCATATTACACAACTTTTGTTTTGGAACCATTTCTGTATCTCCAATAGTTAAGGTGGGCTCCTAAAGGTACACCTGGTGGTCTACATAAGGTACTCCAGAGCCCCAATGTCCTTGTGAAATGAAGCGGCCCATCATACTGAACATTTTTTGTTCTAGAATTATGGCTGTATCTCTAATAGTTAAGCTGGGCTCCTGATGGTACACCTGGTGGTCTACATAAGGTACTCCAAAGCCCCAATGTTCTTGTGAAAAGAAGCGGCCTATCATACTGAACAACAATTTTTTTTTGGAACCATGCCTCTATCTCTAATAGTTTAGCTGGGCTCCTGGTGGTACACCTGATGGTGTACATAAGGTACTCCAGATTCTCAATGTCTTTGTGAAAAGAAGCGGCCCATCATACTAAACAACTTTTGTTTTGGAACCATTTCTGTATCTCCTATAGTTAAGCTGGGCTCCTGATGGTACACCTGGTGGTCTACATAAGGTACTCCAGAGCCCCAATGTCCTTGTGAAAAGAAGCGGCCTATCATACTGAACAACTTTTGTTTTGGAACCATGCCTGTATCTCTAATAGTTTAGCTGGGCTCCTGGTGGTACACCTGGTGGTCTACATAAGGTACTCCAGAGCCCCACTGTCCTTGTGAAACGAAGTGGCCCATCATACTGAACAACTTTTGTTTTGGAATCATGCCTGTATCTCTAATAGCTTAGCTGGGCTCCTGGTGGTACACCTGGTGGTCTACATAAGGTACTCCAGAGCCCCAATGTCCTTGTGAAAAGAAGCGGCCCATCATACTAAACGACTTTTGTTTTGGAACCATGCCCGTATCTCTAATAGTTTAGCTGGGCTCCTGGTGGTACACCTGGTGGTCTACATAAGGTACTACAGAGCCCCAATGTCCTTGTAAAAAGAAGCGGCCCATCATACTGAACAACTTTTGTTTTGGAACCATGCCTGTATCTCTAATAGTTTAGCTGGGCTCCTGGTGGTACACCTGATGGTCTACATAAGGTACTCCAGATATCCAATGTCCTTGTGAAAAGAAGCGGCCCATCATACTGAACAACTTTTGTTTTGGAACCATGCCTGTATCTCTAATAGTTTGGCTGGGCTCCTGGTGGTACACCTGGTGGTCTACATAAGGTACTCCAGAGCCCCAATGTCCTTGTGGAAAGAAGCGGCCCATCATACTGAACAACTTTTGTTTTGGAATCATGCCTGTATCTCTATTAGTTTAGCTGGGCTCCTGGTGGTACACCTGATGGTGTACATAAGGTACTCCAGATTCTCATTGTCTTTGTGAAAAGAAGCGGCCCATCATACTAAACAACTTTTGTTTTGGAACCATTTCTGTATCTCCTATAGTTAAGCTGGGCTCCTGATGGTACACCTGGTGGTCTACATAAGGTACTCCAGAGCCCCAATGTCCTTGTGAAAAGAAGCGGCCTATCATACTGAACAACTTTTGTTTTGGAACCATGCCTGTATCTCTAATAGTTTAGCTGGGCTCCTGGTGGTACACCTGGTGGTCTACATAAGGTACTCCAGAGCCCCACTGTCCTTGTGAAACGAAGTGGCCCATCATACTGAACAACTTTGGTTTTGGAATCATGCCTGTATCTCTAATAGCTTAGCTGGGCTCCTGGTGGTACACCTGGTGGTCTACATAAGGTACTCCAGAGCCCCAATGTCCTTGTGAAAAGAAGCGGCCCATCATACTAAACGACTTTTGTTTTGGAACCATGCCCGTATCTCTAATAGTTTAGCTGGGCTCCTGGTGGTACACCTGGTGGTCTACATAAGGTACTCCAGAGCCCCACTGTCCTTGTGAAACGAAGTGGCCCATCATACTGAACAACTTTTGTTTTGGAATCATGCCTGTATCTCTAATAGCTTAGCTGGGCTCCTGGTGGTACACCTGGTGGTCTACATAAGGTACTCCAGAGCCCCAATGTCCTTGTGAAAAGAAGCGGCCCATCATACTAAACGACTTTTGTTTTGGAACCATGCCCGTATCTCTAATAGTTTAGCTGGGCTCCTGGTGGTACACCTGGTGGTCTACATAAGGTACTACAGAGCCCCAATGTCCTTGTAAAAAGAAGCGGCCCATCATACTGAACAACTTTTGTTTTGGAACCATGCCTGTATCTCTAATAGTTTAGCTGGGCTCCTGGTGGTACACCTGATGGTCTACATAAGGTACTCCAGATATCCAATGTCCTTGTGAAAAGAAGCGGCCCATCATACTGAACAACTTTTGTTTTGGAACCATGCCTGTATCTCTAATAGTTTGGCTGGGCTCCTGGTGGTACACCTGGTGGTCTACATAAGGTACTCCAGAGCCCCAATGTCCTTGTGGAAAGAAGCGGCCCATCATACTGAACAACTTTTGTTTTGGAATCATGCCTGTATCTCTATTAGTTTAGCTGGGCTCCTGGTGGTACACCTGGTGGTCTACATCTATACTCCAGACCCTCGAATGGTGATAAAAAGTAGCCTATGTCCGTTCTCGGTATGCTAGCAATCTCTGTGCCAAGTTTCTTAAAGATCGGTTCAGCGGTTTGGCCGTGAAAGCGTAGCAGACAGACAGACAGACAGACAGACAGACAGAGTTACTTTCGCATTTATAATATTAGTGTGGATAGTGTGGATATGACATATAAAGCCGCGAAGGGGGGACGGTGGAACGAAGCCCCCCGCTTTAATTTTTTTTGACACAAATCCGACACAGTAGGTTAGGTTAGAGTTGTGACCCCCTGGAGCGAACGAAGTGAGCGAGTCGTAAAAAATATCAACATTATATAAGAAAAAAACAATATCGATTAAGTTATACGAGTGTGTAAAACAATCGATTAAGTTAAATCACTACTACAGATTTTCAATATGGTCACTTGCTGTCTTCGATGATCGTGTCTTGCATGCGCGGGGTGTACATTGTTGGTACAGGGGTGTTTTTTTTTATTCTAGTGCCATTGTCGTGCATGCTTGGGTTGTACATAACTCTACTGTCGTACATTATAGGGACTCTGACTGTTTACTGTTTATGTTTACAATTCATTGTTTAATTTACATTCATTTAAATCCTACGCTTTATTTATTTTTGGAATAATTTGTGTCATAACGGCAAATATTAAGCAGGTGTTTTATGTTGCCGGTGTTTGTGTTATATTTAACATATCTGTAATAACAAAATTATACCGTGACAATGACTTGCCTACTTGTTTTATTTATTTTAAAGAATAAATTATTCTATCTATCAGTAACGGCTATGTAACTCGACCGTAATACAAGTAAAATACATACTTAGTGTAATTTATTTAGAAAGAGATACATGCATAATAATCAGATATTCATCGGGTATTTTGTTGATAAAGTGTACCAAAATTAAAGCACATTTTGTACCTATTACATAGACAGGGAGAATTTGGACGACAAAACGGGTATGAGGTGTTAATTTCATGGCGTCAGCTGCTGGTTTTAGTGTTTCATTGGTCCACCGACAAAACCATCGCTCTTTTTAAGAAGTTGATCGACCTCAATTTGGAAAGATGGTCGCAGTCTTCCCTGCAGGACCATCCACAAGTTCCACAACCAGATATGAGCTTGATAAGCTGTCCGTTGTTTATTATCCTCTGAACTTCGAATAAGATTCTTGCTGAGATTCTGCTTGTCAAAAGATCCAATAACATCCAGATCTGAAGATACCGAGTATATAAATATACCGAGATGATCAGAAATTGAAAAACCAACCTCTATATTTATTTATAGCACCGAAACACCGTATTTAAGTATTACTATCAAAATGATATCCATAAAAATGCATAATTATTATGAATTCATAAACAAATTTGACACAATAGGTAACTATGCAGTGTAAATATAGTGTTTTAGAGTTCCGTAGTCAACTACTTGCAGGGCGACAAAAAACGCTCACAATTAACCTACTCGCTATGCTGGTCTAGTCCAGTGGCGTATACAGCTTCTGATCAGTGGGGGTCACAACACATATCATAGCAAGACTAGCGTCGGGCGAAAGAAGATATACATCACAAGAAAAGCGACTAGACATCACATAAAAAAGGCACTACACGTATTGCGAACGAAGTAAGCTCTACATTTACGATTAAAAAGTTGCCTGCGAAGCGAGCTTGAAAATTCAAAAGGCTAGAGAGTTCCGCCCTACAGCAACAATAAACATATTGCGAGCAAAGCAAGCTCGACATTTTACGTAAAAAAAAGCAATAGTATAATACTCCGCTCTTTTGGCACTGCACGCTAAAAAAGGCAAGAGAGGCTAGGAGAAGCGAGGACCTACACCGCACTCTACGAATATAACTTATATTAAAGAGCGAAGCAAGCTCTAAATTTCATATTAGAAAGGCAACAGAGGAGCCTGTCGTCTTTTTACTTTGCCTCATAGCAACACTACACGTATTGCGAGTGAAGCAAGATCGACATATCACGTAAAATAGCAAGAGAGGCGACATACTGCGTTGCGAGGGAAGCGATCTCGACTTTTCACGTAAAAAAAAAGCAATAGTATAATACTCCGCTCTTTTAGACCTCGAAATTTCACGTAAAAATTGGTGGTAAAAATCATCCGATGGAAGACGTAATGATGTGAAGGAAATCAGCTGTAGTAGTAGTAAGTATAATTCTTACTTTGTAAGAATGTAGTCCTCCCATATTAGTAGTAGCATAATAAATTCTTACTTTACAAGAATATCTTTTTTTGTACTTAGAAAACATTTTATTACCAAAATTTGTTTAGTTTTACGTCTAGGAAACGCTTTGAAAGTTTGCATTAATTTCTCTGACACACTGTACACAGGGTGGCCTGTAAAGTGACGTCCAAAGACGAAATTCAAATGCCTTATACTGATGGGTATCCGAATCACTAGCATGTATGTTCCGCAATTTACTGTGGTTTCCGAGTTATTCAACATTTCTGGAAGGCTTCTTTCCTTCTGTTCTTTAATTCCGTAAATGAGCTTTTTGAGAAGTTGTTTTCTTAGCATTTTTATTTCTTGCGTACAAAAAATGGCCTGCCAGTAATGTTTTTCTCATACAACTCAAAAAAAGTTGAATAACTCAAAAATTACCAAAAGTCGCACAACATACATGGGGTGATTCAGATAGCCCTCAGTATAACGAATACAAATTTTGTACTTGGTCTTCACTATTCGGGCCACCCTGTTTAGACAATAAATACTCTACTTACCTAAGCAAGCGACACAGGCCAGCAAAGCCAAAAAAAATTGTAATTTATATTGTAACCTTTATAGGTTACAATAAAATATGGTTATAGTAGCTGCAAATGTAGAATTATCTCATGTGCACCAATTGGGAGGCTTTCACGGACCTACGGTTTTTCATCATTTTTTTATAATTATAGGATTCGACATATTTGATTACAAAAACCCTAGATTTAGGTGTGACCGACCCGCTCTTAGCAGGTTTTTATGCCATGTAACAACAAGTATTGAAGTTCATCAGGTATCCCATCCCTTTTTAATCAAATAAAATTAATCAAATAGCTGTGACGTCATATGTATAGAAATGTAGAGAAAAGTCGGAGAATGTAGAAAAATGTCGGCGGCCGACATGCCGGTATCGCTCCCACACTGGATGTATGGAACAGTCGCCGACTGTAGGAAACAGTCCCCGACTTAGGTTCGGGAGCACCTTCAGATATATTCTGTCACATCACATCACTGTACGTTAATCTATACTGTTTTGTTATAATTAATAATAATTAGAACCAACAAGAACTAATTACCAACACAATCAATATTATATATACGTGTAAGGCTATCTATACCTAGCCTAGACTAGGTCTAGAAACGGAAACATTTCAGTATATAAAATATTAAATGAGTATGCAATGTTATTTTTTATAAACTCTTAAAGTGCTATAACTAGATTAGGTATGCATTATTAAGTATTATTAAATACATTCATAAGTATAATAAATAAGAACTGAAATATTTATCTAAATTAATCTTTTGTTAGCAGCTTTTTCATACATTGGGTCTTTCGACAAACACTATATAGTAACAGCATAGATATAGAGCACAAATACTCGTAGTAAAGTTGTAGCAAAGAGTAAACTTTTTTTATTTAAAACTGGCCGAATTGGCTTGACGCAGCCCCGGAACGTGTGTCACGTTTGTCTGTGGGCAGAATTCCAGTGAACCTGCAGTCCACGACGTGCAATTCATTCTAGTTTAAAATGGGTTACTCCATTTCGCGCTGACTACGCGGCTCTGTGACAACGCCCGCCCTTCCCACGACTGTGAGTGCAGTTTTCCAACCAAATTTCATGCTACCGTACACATAGTGAATTATTCCGTGATTTTTACATGTAGGCGTGGTTGTTGGCTTGAATTATGAGGTGACTGTATTGTTGCAATAAATTGAATTGATATTTTACTGTGGAGTAAAAACTAGGGAAATAGGTTTATTTAGTTAGTCTATGAAATTGTAAAGATTGGTTTTATTAATTATCAGAAGTTGCAGTAAGATTACCGGAGCAAATTATAAAAGAGCAGTTATTTTTTATAAATGATTTCTTTTTAGTGAGGATAGAGGTTTATCAGACAAATGTTGCTTTTTCACTTATATATTCTTTACATGATTATAGAAACCAACTTTTTTGTGGTAAGTTAATAAAGGGCGTACTCATATAAGGTAGAAACCGTAAGAATCTATACCAAAATGTATGCTGAAAAGCTTATAAAAACGAACGACAGGTGTCAGCTCAATATTTCATTTTGGCTACGAACGATCCGTTCTATCAACACTAATATCTCCTACGTGGAAGCTCGATATTGAAAAACTTGCCAACTATGCGGTACTTTCAACCACCAAACCGTACATACTTATATGCTTTAGTTAGATAGCCTTTAGTAGCCTATTCTACGAGCTTAAACTGTGACGCAAGTTGTTTCAAAGTTCAATATTCATTATTGAATTTACAGGTTATAATTCAGTTTTTAAGAAATTTACACAATCATTAACAACCGCAATATATCCACTATTAAAAATAGGCATTGTAAATATGACATCTTGCAATACCCTCGCCAATCTACCTTCCAAACGTGGTGAGGATTAACCCCCCCATAACAAGAGGTTTACAGAACTGAGCCTTTTTTGACTCTCTCGATTGTCACTTGTTAATTAGCTAGGGTTGCTTGTGTCAAAAATTACGTGCGACGCACGGCAAGTGTATTTACATTCAATCTATTAGTTTTCATATACAGTCGCAAAATTCCAACATTGCATAATGTAAATATTGCAAAATTTTAACTAGCAAAATATGCAAAATAGGAAAGTCGCAAACTGTCAAAGGTGGAATAATAGTGTCAAACATTATCGTTACAAAAAATAATAAAGTGATAGTAGCAAAATGTCAACGTAAGAGAATGTTAAAGTGGTAAAAAGCCTATTCAAAAGTTTTAAGTATATAAATGTCTAAATGTCGAGAGTAACCAGTTAATACCAGGAAGGAGTATGACATCTGTCATCTCATCTGAAATGTAGATTTTGTCAAAGTCTACAATTTCCTTAAATAAACTGATAGACTAGCATGCAAATTATCAGATAAAAATTAATTTTTAGTTGCTCATCTGACATATAAAATGACTCGTCCAGGCTTCCAGCTTTTTTAATGAAATTGATAGGTAGTCTGGCATACTTAGTTTCGATGAAGACGCATTTTTAGTTCGTTAATGGTGATGATGACAGCTGCTATGAAGTCAACTATTAATCTGATTCACAGGAAACTTTTCCCTATGGTCCTTGACTTTCTTTTGGTTTGTTGTACCCTTTTCCTAATAGGTTTTCTATTATAAAATACGAAAACTTGATATGGTTAGATTCAATACGAGAACGTTATATGCTTGGAATATGCAGCAAACGCTCTTCTGAGATTATTTTAAACCTAGGTGTGTATGAGTGTGTGATCAAAATGCAAAGTACTAAGTGAACCATCTGTTAAAAATACCTCGCGCTCTGTCTCCATAATTTGTGCTTAATCGGATGTGTGATGGATGATAGCTCAGTCTCACTAAAGACGTCGAATTTTTTTGACGCAAAATGTCACTATCTCGTACAGTCTATAATTCCGCGACCGACCTAGAAAAGTTTAGTTACAAAAAGAAAGAAACAAGATAAATGGATACGAATGAGAATGTCCAAGTTATCAACCGACGTAAGACAATCACTTAAGCCGACCAGTAGATTGATCTGTACCATCGTATCCGGATTGAGCCAATAAAGATCTTTTACCAATTGGGTCTGATCAGGGTGCAGATGAGACTAACGTTACAACAAACTCGAGTCATTTCTAGGCCTTTGAGTCTTTTCATCAAAAACAATGACTACTTATTATTGTATACCTACTCATTGTTATTGATATTTACATACACATGCATACCACATATCACGCCTATAACACATAAAAAGGTAGGCAATCAGCTGCAAAAAACGGTCATTTACGCCACGTCTGACAAATATTTGAGGGACATGCGGCAAATTGTGTATTGCTATAGTGACAGGTTGTCAGCCCATCGCCTAAAATTGCAAAACATTCCCTCAAGTCCCTAAGTCGCCTCTTACGACCCCAAGGGAAAGAAATGGGGTGATGCTATTCTAAGCCGGCATCACACGGTATTATATTGATATTTAACCATTGTTCATCAAAGATTTCTTATTAATATTGGTAAAATGCAAATGGCATACAAAAATTTAATTTCGGTCATATTATACCCACTATTTGTATGATGTTTTAACAGAACAGTATTTTTATTAAAAAAGTTTTTTGCGCACCTCTGCTAATCTGAGCATACTAGGTGTGAACCGTATTGACCGAGTAAGAAACTGGCATCATGGATGTTTGTTTGTTGGGGGACAATTTGTTGCTCGCGTCCGCAGGAATTACCCACCACAACCCTGCACGTGTCCCCTGGGTGGTGCTAAATGAGCGACAAAACTTTAGGCGAAATAGGCGCTTACAGAGAACTCACAACATGAATACGAATTCCCAATCAAAAGGCTCTTTTCAGAGCCAAGTGACAAAAGATGTTGGACCTTCAGTCCGCATACTACAGATCAACATAGAAGGAATAAGTAAATCTAAGTCTGATTGCCTGCTAAAACAATTGCAGCAAAACAAAATTGACATAGTCAACATTCAGGAAACCCACACAAAAGATGATCTAGACCTTGAAAGAAGGGGGCATCTCACAGGCTATACTCGGATACAAGCAGTGCATCATCCTAAATATGGTATTGCTACCTACGTAAAGTCGGACATAACGGGAGTAAAACTTCTACACTCAAGCAACAAGGATAATGTGTTCTTGATAGCCATTGAAGTAAACCACCTGAAGGCCGTTAACATCTACAAGCCTCCAAGCGTAAACTGGCCCCAAGACGTTCTGCCTAGTTACCCACATCCCTGCGTGTATAACGGGGACTTCAACAGTCATCACACAAATTGGTGCTACCGGGACGTCGATGAAGACGGCAGCTCTTTGGTACAATGGGCGGATCTCAACGACCTACATCTCGTCTTCGATGCCAAGGATCAGGGCACTTTCCACTCAGCCCGATGGAAGAGAGACTATAACCCAGACCTTACTTTCGTCACCAAAGACGCCCTTGACCAACCACTGCCCACAAACCGTTCGATATTGCCTCGTTTCCCTAATAGTCAACACCGTCCGGTCTTTCTAGACATCGGCATCAAAATAGCCTTGATCAACTCCATGCCGTTACCGCGCTGGAACCTCAGTCGCGCAAACTGGGATGGTTTCAAAGCACAGTTGGATTCAGATTTAACTACAGCAAACCTATCACCCAATCCTAAAAACTACAGGATATTTGTAGACATAGTCATAAGAGCAGCCAAACTTAATATACCGAGAGGTTAAAGGAAAGAGTATGTCCCTGGATGGAACGCGGAGAGTGAGAAACTGTACAAAGATTACCAGACCTCAGGTGACCAAGCAACGGGTGCTCAGCTTTTAAGGTCGCTCGATGATAACAGACGAACTAAGTGGGAGTCTTTGGTGTCCACCATGGATTTTAAACGGTCTTCTAGAAAAGCGTGGAAAACTTTGAACAGTCTGACAGGAAAACACAAGCCACCAAAGGGCTGCCCTAACGTGAAACCGGATTCGGTTGCTGCTCGAATTGTGAATGTCACGCGGGCGAAACGAGACAAAATTTTCACCCGAAAAGTCAAACAAAACCTCAAACTTTTGAAACAGACCTGTCCTAAAAACCAAGAACTGTCTAGAGCCTTCGAGATACGCGAAACAGTGGGTGCAATAAGATTGCTGAAGAACAACAAAGCAGCCGGGCCTGACAAACTGTACAACGAGTTCATTCGCCACATGGGCCCAGTCGGAGTCAGCTGGCTTACGGCTCTGTTCTCAGAAATTCTGCGGTCAAACAACCTGCCCAAGGAATTCAAATTAGCAAAAGTCATTGCCATCCTAAAACCAGGTAAACCAGATGACCTGCCCGAGAACTACCGACCAATTGCCCTGCTAAGTTGCGTGTATAAACTCCTGGAGCGTCTGATCCTGACTAGAATCGAACCCTACCTTGATGCGGTAACACCACCAGAGCAGGCTGGCTTTCGCCGAGGGCGAAACTGTGTCGATCAAGTCTTGGCCTTAACAAACCACATCGAGAGTGGCTTTCAAAACCAAATGAAGTCTACAGCGATCTTCATCGATCTCACAGCTGCTTATGACACAGTCTGGACTCAGGGCCTGCTGTACAAGCTCATGTCGGTCGTGCCAAGCAGGGAAATATGCGATCTTGTAGCAAACATGCTAAACCAGAGACAGTTTGAAGTATTCCTGGGACAAGACAAGAGCCGCAAGAGAAAGCTGGATAACGGCTTACCACAAGGTTCGGTGCTGGCTCCACAGCTATTTAATCTATACATCCACGACCTACCATCCACAGTGGCTGAGAAATTTATCTATGCTGACGATATCGCATTAGTGGCGCAAAGCAGAGATTTCTCGACTGGCGAAACGATCCTCACATCCGATCTCAAGATTCTCTCCAAGTACTTCGAACAATGGCGTCTGATACCAAGTACGAGCAAGACTGAAACATCCGTGTTCCACTTGAGCAACCGACTTGCGAACCACCATCCTACGGTATCCTTTAGGGGGGAACATCTTAGGTATAACCCCTATCCCAAATACCTTGGCCTAACACTGGACAGGACCTTGACATACAAGGAACACCTCAACAAGCTGGCAATGAAGATCGCAACCCGCAACAACATACTGCACAAACTTTGCGGCACATCGTGGGGTGCCTCGGCAGACTGCCTTCGCACGACAGGGCTTTCTTTAGTCTATTCCGCCGCCGAGTACTGTGCACCAGTATGGTTGAACAGTGCTCACACGCAGAAAGTAGATATAAAGCTCAATGACGCCATGCGGTGCATATCTGGCACAATCAACTCTACCCCACAAAACTGGCTTCCTGTCCTATCACACATTGCGCCCCCGCATCTTCGTAGGCAAAACGCTTTGAAGAGGGAATCGGACAAAATTACCTCACAGCCTTCGCTACCGGTCCACAAAGGCTTTTGTCATCCACCACCACAGAGGCTTAAATCTCGACATGCCCCTTGCGTCACCGCAAAAAACCTGCTCGACTTTGACACACCTACATACTGGAGAAGGGAATGGAGCTTGAAGACTGCTGGGAACGAAACACTCGTAGCTGATCCAACATCTAAACCAAGTGGCTTCGATCTGCCACGCAAGCTGTGGTGTCGCCTGAACAGGCTGAGATCCGGACACGGACGATGTAACTATCTCCGGCACAAGTGGGGCTGGACAGACTCTGCACTCTGCGACTGTGGTCAAGAAGCGCAAACAATGGAGCACATTATACAGCGATGCCCACTTCATTCATACCCTGGACCCAAGGAGGATATATATAATCTTACACCAGACGCGGCCAACTGGCTAAGAAACCTGAATGTTGATCTGTAACTAGAAAACTCGCCTATGTAACTAACGCCATACGATTAAATAAAATCATGGATGTTGGGAAAAAGTCACCGAAATTTAATTAGGCCTGGGCAGGACATGTCTGTCGCATGCATCCCGATAGGTCGGCTAAAATAGCTACACAGTGGGTGCCACAGGATGGTCGCCGACGACAAGGCCGGCCTCGAACAAGATGGCAAGACGATTTAGTCGCATTTAATACTTTTGGTGACTGGCACTCAGAAACCGTAGACCAAGCAGAGAGGCGCAAAAGAGGGGAGGTCTTTGCCCAGCAGTTGACACAGAACAAGCTTATTAAAAAAATAACTGAACCGAATCGCGCATAGCAGAGATAAGAATCGTGCAACGCTCTAGTCTTTTTAAACACTAGTCAAAACATAACGAAGATTACTGCGAATGGTTATCAGATAGATTATGTGGTTTAGATCTTAGGGTGATTTGCAATAAATGAGGTTTTTGTGAAGATTGCTTATAATATAAGATGATAGTTGTAAAATTTACACAAAATCTTCTTCTTATCGTGTGGGAAACCCAGTCGTCCAACGACCCCTTGAACACAAATTTATTTAATCGTATGGCATTAAACAATGGGAGTCGCTATCTTAATGCTAACTTAATGACTACAAACGAATATCTAAATTCTTCACCCATTGGGCTGTGTTCTCATCAGGGAAGAGCAAGTCCAGGGAGTCTCCACGGTACTTTCTCTTAGGGCAGTCGTAGATAATATGGTTTATTGTTTGTACTGACGCACCACAATCGCAAGCTGGGGAATCCCGCCAACCACACTTAAACATAAAGTCACCACAGAGTCCATGCTCCGTGAGTAGTCGATTCAACTGGCACCAATCCCGTCGGGGGGCTGTAAAGTGTAACTAAAATCTCCCTAAGCCTATAGAAATTAATAAATGAAGCTATAATGTGTGGCCAAAGAACATATTTTGTGATCGTCTAGATTTTTGTCTACGTTGTGTATTTTTAATCGTATTAGAGGATTGTACGCTCCAATTATACACTCCACAATTGATTTGCCTAATACCTAGTCTACAAATTAAATAAATAACGTGCGTCCTAGCCCCTATCAATTTACCCTATGCTGCTGCAGTCTGCGCTCCATCTCTGCTAGATATAACAAAAGAAACCCGTCAAAACCAAATTACTCTAGCAATTCTAAGTCCGCGGCGCAGGTCAACGCAGGAGAACTATCCTAGAAAGAGAGAAAGAAAGAAAAGGAAAAGGGACTTACGATATTCACTAGCACTCGCGATAGGTTCACTAATTCAAGCACTGTTTTTAATTTAGACGGTCAAACGTCATCCCTATTCTTACGTAATCCGCGCGCGTTCCGAGTTAGACTTCCCCCCATCCCGCTTGTGTCTCTCTTTTATCACTTCTGCAAAAAATTGCAAGACCCGCCCAAAATGTTCGTAATCCCTACTATATTCCCACCTTATTTCTCTGCTGTCAATTTGACTAATTGGGTAATTAACGCAAAATTTATAGTGTTATGCGTAAAATGCACAAAAACGTCTTAATAGCTTGCGGCTGTTGGTCCCACACATTTTTTCTTCGATACGGGTAAGGCCACACTTGTCAGGATAAGAACCAAACTGATTTGATAACTTATTAGGTTTGCATTTCCAAATAACAGATATAATATACAGATTAAAACTAGTAGAAGGATAACCCCCCATCATAATTTAATTTATTAATAGGTTATAGTACAAAAAATTTAAGATTAAGCAATTTGAGACCTAATCCCCATAATAAGTCTACAATTGAGCAAAAATAAGACTTCTCGTGTTTTGTATGTTACAAACACAGATTTTACAATTAAAATTAACATAAGAAGTTTTGAAATTGTATTTCCAAGAGAATGCGATATTTTCAAACAAAACTAAAGAATTTAATCCTCAAACAAATGTGACTCTAACCTTAGGATTCACACATGTTTGCACTTGCCCTGCACTTGTATTATCACATTCGGACTTCTCGCTATTGCTCTGCACTCGGTAGGGATGTCATCTTAATGAATATCAATTATATAGTATTTTGAATAATAAGCATCTCATATTTTAATCAAAGCAGAATTTGTTATTCCTTTTGTAAACTACCACCAACATAATAATTCATTATGAAACTTTTTAAGAATTTTTCTTACATTTATTTTACTTATCATAAGTGAGTCCTTTAATTTAGTTAATTCCTGAGCTAGTGTTGTATCTATCATAAATTGCGTAAATTTTAATCCACGTTTTTACTAATGAAGCAGCCCTAAACAAGAATGCATAGCACATAAATATGCGCGCTTTGACAGCCACCGATTAGTAGTGACGCATGACGACACACTTAGCACATACGGTTGAAAAGGGTGTGCGACACTTTTATGCATCTTGTAACAAAGGTCACATTATTTTACATTTACAGTATTCTTTAATTTGCTCGCGTCATAGAAAAATTTATGGAAAGATCACGCTGTGATTGTGAGAATTTTGCATCTACGCAGTACAGGGAGAAGCAGACTCGAAGCTCCTCCTCTAACGAAAAGGACACAAGATATGTATGGCTTGCTGAAATTGAGATAGCTATAGTTTGATGTTTTTGTGTCTAATTAGTTCATTTAGGCCTACAAGTTGTCGTACCTCCGAAATATTCAGTATAGGAAATAATACTTTAGTTACAAAAGCCACTGGGCTTTTGTGTAGGATCATGGTTTGATAAGGCGGCCCTAGGTGGATCTGAACTTTCGTCACACCTCGGACACTGGCGCTCAAATGTATGAATCAAACGCGTTGCTACGCACACGGTCAAAGCTCGCGTAGGTGAACGCGGACCATGCTTGCGTGTGTGAGACAACATGTCAGGGTTGCCGCCATTTTGCGTTCGCGAATCGGGATTCGGGAATGCAATGTGCGGCAGTATGAAATGACCTTCGTCGTCGCGTCCTTGCTAGCCGGTGTCTGAGCGTCCTCCGAGCGCGGGTGGGCGGCGCTTGTAGGGGGAGGCAGGGAGTGACCATACTGTACGCTAGTACTATTAATTATACTGTGACTATTAATTATACTGTGCTTTCGTAGTGCATCGCTGCATAAATTCCTAAAAATAAATATAATTCATATGCATAGGTATCAATTTAACCATTTAACAAGAAACATGCCGTGTTATCCTTGATAAAACATTTTACACTTCTAAATGAAAATTCCGAAGTTAGCTTCGTTAACAACCCAAGTTTATTCATTAACGTGTATTGTCTACCGAATTTATTCGTCAGCTCAACCTTGATTTGGGAACTGTACCATGAACAGTATCTCGAGTTACTGTATAGTGTGTCAACAGATGACTGATCTAACCACGGGGCAGAATAGAAGTCGGAGCGTGATTCGGACGAACACTGTCAAAATTTTACTTGCACCAATTTTTACACGACTGCCCAACCAAAAAAGGAGTGTAATGTTTTTAGAGTTAATGTATGTATATATGTGCGATTCTTTAAAGGGTTGAAACTCATTAATTACTGAACAGATTCGAATGGGAATCTGAAGAATCTTTACACTATCCCGAGTTTCATAGGCTAGGCTTTATCTCAGAAAGCAGTCGTGTTTTTAATTTATTATTATTTATTTTTATCAGGATATACCATTGGACATCAAAGATAGCCACAAATGAAGCTCTAAATCACGTAGTGTTGTAGTGGTTTTAAGTTTGCGATAGTCGACATTCTTTGAACTACAATTTTAACCATCGAATGGCAACAACACGACGTCATTTATAGGTACGTTTGTGGCCACCTTTACTCACTTAGTAAAAGACAGAGGTGTTTATTAAAAAATACCTACTGCTAAAGAGTGGAACTCACTACCTGCGTCTGTGTTTCCTAACGCATACATCATAGACTCTCTCTCCGTCCTATGACCCTGACTAGAGTCAAGAGCAAACCCATCCTTAATAAAAATAAAAATAAAGTTTCTGTCTTACCGTCTTCGCGGCCGTGTGCGTTGCGTTGCATACGTTCTATTTTCATATGTCAAAACGTCTGTCGTAATCAACGGTCGTTTGTTAATACCAGTAAGGGATCTATGCTACTACTAATATATTCGAGCCTTTTAGATAAGTACCATAGATTGTAACTGATAGTTCGGTAAATTTTGCTCAAGAGTTTTTCGTCCCGTATCGTGCAAAGTAGCAAGTAAGTGACTCTTGAACATTGTAGTGCTCTGGTATCTGGTACTAGTGTATTATTTAAACCACCATAGAGAAAAAAAACGCACGATTGGAATATTTTTTTATGACTTTAGCATACAATTACCTACAATATTAAACGATTTTGAGAACGATCCGATTCTAACATCGCTATCCACAATCATAACATTAATCATATAAACAAAAAAGGAATCAAAACCAAGACCCTAATGAAGGTCCAAAGCTCAAACTACGCACAGAGATGGTTTGTTAAAAGTACAGTACTAGTATAGTCAGTTTGGGACTTCACTAAATATTTTCATCGTATTTTGTTTATCTACCAGACACAGTGTACAAACTTCCGTAATAATTTAACAGGAGTTTGCGAACTCTCGGCGAGCGATACAATACTTATTTTGGTTGGAGTACAAAGTAATGCTTTCATTCCGTAATTTAGAGCTCTTTTAAAGACTTTGGTAGATTTATTTTTGATATTAAGGTGTGCAGACATTGCGTCGATCTCAGTAGGCAGTAGATATGTGAAAGAGAATATCTAAGTAAGTAACTAATGAGATTAGGTGTAGACTATTCTACTAAAATATTTATTTTAAATAAATTTTATACGATTTTAAATTAATATGTGTAATTCCGTGATTATTCTAAGAAATTATTTTTTTGTTATATTAATAGCACGGGCTAATGATAAGAAGCAACTTTCTTCAAGAAAAATAGTGTATCCCTTCAACTGGCGCAAGGACCTATCGGTCCAAGGCCATAATGGCAGATGTCAAGTGTTTTTTCAAAATGGCGCCTGGCGGGGGGCCGCTAAGGGTGGTCCGATAGAGGTTTAGTTTTACTGCGATTTCTCCAGAAAATTGTATGATACTATATTAATTGTATATTTATTCTAAATCTAGATAAAATAAGCAATTTTTTGATATAAATAACTTGATGAATAGACCCCAGTGTAATTTTGAAAATTAGATTTATACTTTTTTTCCCATTTTGTTCTCTGTTTAATTGGGACCACATTTCTGCAAGTGCAAGTAGGATAGCGAGTGTTTGGTAGCTTCAATTCGTCCTTGAAATACGCGCGAACGGCGCGGACCGATCGGTCCTTGCGCCAGTTGAGAGCCGGTTAATGACCCGGACCTATAGGTCCTTCCGCCAGTTGACGATATTAGTACGCCAAAGGAAGGGGTATAGTACCATACATACAAACTCACTTGGTCCACTGGGTGTATGAGTTCTAAATTTTGTATTAACATTTCGACCTATGTTCCTTGTAAAATTCAGTAGTAAAATCTCAGCCTATATTTTATACCCCTTCCAACTCCTCGTCGAAAAGGAAACTTGGAGCTTTTCTCTTGTTGTGTTCCGCAGCAAAAAGAGATTAGCTTAGATTGATTATGGGTTTTTGTTTTGCTATATAAAGTCTACAATATAATCATACTTCATTGTGAAGTCTTGAAATCATTTGCAACCAAAAAAATAAAGGTTAGGCAAAATAATGTAAGTTATTGTCCTGCGAATTATTTTTGATATTTTTATGGTTGCAACACCTCCAGTTTCAGTTGAATGAGTAGTACACACTCCGAAAATATGTGTACTGAATTAAATGTAACCTTTTGTATCTACTCGTATTTGTTACGTAGCGGTAACAACCGTAAAAACGAAGCGTTTAAGTCCTACCTACCCCACAAAGGATAAAGGCGTGATATGTGTTTGTATTCTGAACGTACTCTATGTAACACGATCCAACGTATTGATTGCTCGGGTACTCGTTAAGGCGGACACCGTTTGAACACCAGCTATAAGTCTAACGTGCTCGATACCGACACTTTAGATAGGTACTTACTAGACTCTGTGTAGAAAAAGAATGGCATGGACAAAAGTGAACTTAGAGGGCTGTTTAGCTGGTCCAATGGCGTAGTGGATAGTACCTCTGTCTGCTATGCGAGGGTCATGGGTTCGATCCCCACAGGATACAAATATTTGTTAAGTCATTTTCAGATATTTGTGTTAAGTCTCGGTGTTTCTATGTATATTATGTATTTACAAAAAAGTATCAGCTATTTTGTTCCCAAAGTGCAAACTTTTCTTAGTTTGAAACTAGATGGCACTGTGTGAATTGTCCAGGATATTTATTTATTACGTAATCTCTGCTATCCAATATATGACATTCAAAAATGCGAAATGGACGACTGCAGCCAACGAAGCGTCGATTTAGCCTGTACAATCATCTAGCATCCGAGATATATGATGGATGTAATATCGCCCTTACATGTTATCATAGGGTTGCTATGAGATTTCTCATACCTACTTAACAATATCCCACGCATTTTACAGCTCAGACTCGGTCAGCAGCAAGAACTTCGAGAGCTATTTAATCAAAACATACATTTCCATGGTAGTTAATCCTTATCCTTACTAATATTATAAATCTGAGAGTTTGTGTGTGTGTATGTATGTTTCTTACCTCTTCACGCTCAAACGGCATGACCGGTTTGGATAAAATTTAGAACACAGGTAGAGTATAACCTGGAATAACACATAGGCCACTTCTTACCGCAGGAAATCAACTATTACTACGGGAAATAAGTGAAACCGCTGGGCGGAAATCTAGTAAGAAAAAAATCAGAACCTTTTAGTAACCCGAAGTGCTACTGGTAAAGTTATCTACTCGTTTCAGTAACAGGAACTCATTGCGCATTATTATCAGCCGTGAGACGTTCATTGCGACATACAGAAGCTTTGATATACTGCGACCCATTTGAGGGTCCGTGCCTAGGTCCCGCCAGACCCGAAAAATAAACAAGCTCAGCATAAAATAAACATACAATGCCAATGTATAGTCAGATAGAAAAGAAGGCTAATTGGTTATTTAAATGTGGTACATTAAACCAAGTTTTGTTTTTAATATAGGATTTATTTGTAGGGACTATGTAGAAAAAATATTAGTATTGAACACACGTGTAAATTGTTCTATATCACAGTTCTTACTTAGTGAGAATTATAAATTCTCTCATTTCGTGTGGGACACCGAGTCGTCCAACGACCCGATGAACCCTGATGTCAGAGTTTTACAACCGCCTACTACTAATAGTAGGGCTCTAACATGGTCGTGTAACGACCGCCGTCTTAGTAATCAAAGACAGCATCCGGGACCGACGGTTTAACGTGCCCTCCGAAGCACGAAACCATTTATTTTCGGACAATCATGTACTTAGTTCACCCTGCAATGTCCTAACTAGACCGGGAACAAATTCACAAAGTGATAAATATCAACTTTGTGAGTGTCCCGCCAAGAATCGAACCCAGAACCTTTGCGTCGCAGGCAGTCGCACTACCACTGTGCCATATCGGTCGTCTAATTACAAATTAATATAACCGTTAATTAGTCAATTAGTCATATTGTAAATGAGTTTTTTAATTAACAAGAACAACGTTATCATAATTGAAAAAAGAATCAACTTTTTTTTATTGCACTTTAATAAATAATTAAAAGACATTTTTTTGCAAGATTGTACATCATACATACACACATACACGTCACATTCAATCAGAGCTTGGGCCGTGTGAGTTCAGACCTGATTTAGAAGAGCCGACTACATCCTACAGCTGATCAAATCTTCCTTGATAAAGAACTATCTAAATGTTAAAAATCAAAGTAGAAAAGTTGAACAAAGCCATACTCAAATTACTTTCCCCAAAAGATTGATTGGATTTTTTCATAAAACTTATCTATAACTAAAGTTTATCAAAGTTGAAAGTGTTGTTCAAAAGCTTAACCAGCGAAACTGCTGTTGCTAACGAAGTTTTCGTGTAAATGTCCAGATTTTCCAACTTTTGGACAAAACATTATTTTACAGTTGAACAAGTCTATGAAACTTTGCGAAAATAAATTTCTTCAAGTTACCTAATCTTCTATTTTTGTGTTTCGAATATCTTTTATGTACTTTAGACCCTGTTAAGTTTTATTATACGGGGTGTAAGGGACTGCCTGATGCATCCAGCATACCATAAAACTGCACAACTTTCCCTTTGAAACATATGTCAGGCAACGACAAAAAAAACGACCTCCCATACAAAATCACAATTAGCTGGTTGCATTAAGGGAAGTAATTTTTTTGACGTTTCCTGAAAGTTTTATTTATGGGAAGTTGTTCAGTTACATGGTCTGAATGCACCCTATCAGCATTTGGAGGGCTGTTCTTTACACCCTGTATATATACGAATTTTAAAACTTGAAGGCCTCCTTCAGGTAATTAATAAATTACAGTATAATTCAAAGCGTAAAAATAAGCGTAATTTCTTTCAGAACCAAAACACCATGAAGATGATAGCAATTAGAGCTGCCTCCTTTGAAGGCGGGATCGGTCGCGGTCCATCGAGCATTACCGTACCCGGCGAAGCTGTTATAATCGGTTTAAAATTTAGATGCACTCTTCTACGAGAATATCGCCGGAGGTTTCAGCGTGAATATTAACCGGTAAATAGATTATTTATTAGGTCTTAAGGTTGAACCGCAGGATACAGAATGTGTGGGACGTCAGGTAAAGACGTGATTTTAAAATTCTCATATAACTTTCCTGTGGGATATTACTTTGCAAAGAGCCAACTAACTTTTTTGTCCAGAAAAAATAATGTAATAATAATGACACATTCACACGTTTTATTTTAGATACGAAAAAGATCTAGTTGTCGTCGAATTTCAGATAGTTTGAATATAACATCAAAGTTTTTCCGGCCAAGTTTCTTTGATTTTACTTTCGTAGTTAAATAAAGACATTCCCTTGTAAACCATTATCCTACATAATCGAACCGGGTCTATCGCGAAATTTTTAGGAAACTATTTTTTTATTTTCCTGGGTCTCGATCTCGACGTTATACAATTTGTAATGCCTCACATAAAACAAAAAAGGTTATATTGCACGCCTGAGTTCAGAGTAACATAGAATACAGCCCTACCGAGCCTGGAGATTTCTTTCCACGTGGTAACGAGATATCAGTAATGGCAATTTGGGCACTCAACAGCTTAAGGCGAGTGTAGTCGTGAACGGCCTTGACAGTGGCGCCATATCCAAAAAATATTTTCCCTTTATACAATCAATCTATCAGTATGTCCGTTTTTACTTTTATCCTTAAATAAAATTATAACCTGTAAACTCAATAAAATATTCACTGTAGTTAAATTATGGCAATGAGTGCCTAAAAATAGCCAATTTTGGTATGAATTGCGATATCTTTAAGTACAGCGAATATTTCATTGAGTTTCAAGGTTCTAATTTTACTTAAGGGTAATACTAAAAACTTGAGCAACGGACATTCTGATAGTTTGTCTGTATAAAGGGATTTTTTTTTGCCCCTGTCGATTCACAGGCCGTTCACGACTACGCTCACCTTAAGGTGGTGTTCCCACTTGCCGTCCGTGGTTTTTTTTCGCATCGTAACACGTGCGTCTGTCAGACTAAATGTAATCGCAAATTCCGATCATGTTCCCATTTTAATTCAGCTATGGTGTCTGTAACGCACCGTAGCCGTATTTGTATGGGAATAACATCGCAATACGCAATTTCCTTTCGTTTGACAGAAGCATGCGTTACGGTGCGTGAAACATATGCAGCGACAGACGACAAGTCTGAGAACCGCCTTAAAGTAACGAGGTATTATTTGTCGTACTTAGATTACGAAGTGTTTTCACAACCATAATAAGACTTGGGTTATTTCAGTCCTAAACAAATGGAAATATTTAGCTAGGCTGTTAGCTTTGTTTACTGAGTGCTAACTAGTATTTACTTAAGTTACATTAGAAAACCTAAAATGTATAATTGTTTACATTTTGGGACGCAATTTTAATAAATTTCAGTTAATTCAGCACAAATTAAGTATTGGCGGGTGCGTCCAAGATAGATCGATATCGCTACAAAAAAAACGTCAATTGAATTAGATAGAAAGGTATTTAGCTTCTTTCGCACTTATGATGGCTAGTAATGCAGCTAGTTGAATGCACCACGCGTACGACCGCAAGTTAATGCAAATGCACAAGCGATGCACTTTACTCGCACTACTTCCAAGGTTTTACACTCTACACGTGTTTCGCCCCTCTACGGAGCATCATCAGAAGATGTTCGACATGTAGAGTGTAAAACGGTGGAAGTAGTGCGAGTAAAGTGCATCGCTTGTGCATTTGCATTAACTTGCGGTCGTACGCGTGGTGCATTCAACTAGCTGCATTACTAGCCATCATAACGTCGGTTGAATCATAAAAGGGCGTAACTGTTTTTTTATAACTTTTCAGGAGAGCAAATTAAAGAAATCAGCGACCAGTTTGACGATCATACAAAAGTTATCTTAATATTTATTTAGAAGGTAATTAAATTATTTCATAGCAAATTTAATCCTTTTTAGCCAGTTATTAATAGATTTCCGATAACTTTATAAATTATTGAGATATTTTACTTTTTTTCAAAACATTTTGTTATAATTATCACTTGTGTCCATTTATATTAAAGTAAATTTGAACATAATGTATGAAATATTATATATTTGAATATAGAATTAGACACTTATAATCAAATGAATCAGTCTGAACATCTCTCAAAGAGATATGCATACAGTTATAATCAAATAAATCAGTCTAAAAAAACATAAAAATAAAATGTATGGATTATCATATATTTTAACATACAGTTCGACACTTATAATCAAATAAATCAGTCTGAACATCTCTCAAAGAGATATGCATTATATTCTTTATTACATACATACATCAGCCTATTACAGTCCACTGCTGGACGTAGGCCTCCCCCAGGGTACTCCATAGGGCAGGATCTCCCGTTTTCGCCATCCAGTCGCTACCAGCCCCCATTTTTAAGGCCTCGGTCCTTCTGGCCGGATGTCGTCCAACACTACGCTTGCTGAGGCGTGGCCTCCACTCGAGAACCCATTTACTCCACCGTCCGTCAGTTCCACGACAAATGTGCCCCAGCCCACTGCCACTTCAGTTTGCTACACTTCCAGACTTTGTCCGTAACTTTGATCTTTTTGCGGATAGTTTCATTTAAAATTTTGTCTATTATAGAGATACCGAGTATAGACCTTTCCATAGCTCTCTGAGTGACATGTAACCGGTGGGCCAGTTTTAATGTCAGGTTCCACGTCTCGGCTCCATAGATCATGATCGAACACCTTGGTCGTGAGGCATTGTGGCAAGGGTAATTCCAAAATATGACGCAACTTCGCAAATGCTGCCCAGCCCAGCTGCACTCTTCTGGTGATTTCAGCCTCAAAGTTATATCTACCCAGCTGCAAAGTTTGCCCAAGGTACACATACTTCTGGACAACTTCAAGGGCTATACCTTTGACGGAGACCGGCTCGGGGATGATGTGTTGATTTAACATGACTTTCTTCTTGTCCAAGTTCATCCCGAGTCCAACACGTCTCGAGGCGACGTTGAGACTGGTCAGCATTTTTTGCAGATCCTGCAGCGATTCAGCCATTATTACTATATCATCGGCAAAACGGAGATGTGTGAGATATTTGTCGTTGAAGTTGATGTCTAGTCAATCCCACTGCAAAGTTTTAAAGATATCCTCCAGCGAATTGGTAAAAAGTTTCAAGGATATAACGTCATCCTGTCTTACACGGAGTAGTTTGATGGATCCTGTTTTATGGTTTTGTACTTGGACGGACATTGTTGCCATTTGATAGAGACTTCTTAGCACCTCCACTTATCGCCAATCCACTTGGCACCGCTGCAAGGACTCCAAAACAGCCCAGGTTTCGATGGAGTCGAAGGCTTTTTTGTAGTCCTCAAAGGCCATACACAGTGGTTGGTTATACTCTTCTAACTTCTGTATTACCTGCCGTACAGTATGGATTTGGTCCACAGCGCTGAAGCCTTTACGAAACCCGGCATGTTCCGGTGGCTGGAAGGCGTCAAATCTTAATTCCAAACGATTTGTAATGACTCTTGAGAACAGCTTATAGACGTCGCTCAGAAGTGTGATTGCCCTGTAGTTTTTGAGGAGCGTTTTGTCTTCTTTCTTGAAAAACAATGCCACAACAACTCTGCTTCACGCCTTCGGGGTTTTCCCATTGGCTATAACAGAGTTGAATAGCCTTTTTAGCTCCTCAAGGACAGGTTTTCCACCAGCCTTAAGTAACTCAGAGGCTACTCCGTCTTCATCGGGAGCCTTCCTATTCTTAAGCTGTATAAGAGCCGCCCCGATTTCGTCTACATTCACGCCCGAGATCGTCTGTGAAGTGGCGAGAGAGTGGAGCTCTGGGGTCTGTGGTCGCGTCAGGTGGAGGTTTCTGCGCATTCGAAGCATACAGATTTCCGTAGAAGTCCTCAATTTCAGCGAGAATCTCTGGAACCGATGTGACAGTTACACCATTCGAGGTAGTTATGAGTTATAGCATAGAGTAGAAATCACATAGAGATGACACTCCCGCTCCAGACGCGCTCAAGGTCAATCCGTCTGGCTGTCTCTTAGAGAACAATTCAGTCGGGAGTGCGCTTCGCCGCGGAAACGTTCGTCATGCGGGTCGAATTTTCATTTTTGTGAAAAATTTAGCAATGCCGAATTATTGTGTTGTGTATGGCTGCAAAAGTGATGCAAGGAAGACTCCGCATCTAAGTGTTTTTAATTTGCCTAAAGATAAGCCAAGGTAAGTGATGATTTTACAGTAAATACCTAGGTACCTACCATTCGTTATTATACGTAATTGTTGTGTGTACTCCTATTTTTACTTACGTAGGTACCTAGTTTCCATTTTCTAATTTAAACTACCTAGGTGCCTAAGTCATTGTTAGCTGATAATGATAAATAAGCACATTCGTATCGTAGGTATGTTTTGCACCTATTTTAAAATTCTGTACCTACCTATTAACAATAAAATGGTAAGGTAAGACTTTAAAATGGGTAAATATTTTGTTCCCACGGGAAAACTGTTAGCAGCGGTCGCAACCGCTTGACTGGCCGCTAGTCTGGAATAAAATTATTGGCACGTGACAGCCCCGACTCAAAGCGCGGGAGAGTAGGGGGCGTTACGGGCTGCGGGGGGAAGTAGGTATTTAAAGCGCGGCTTTTGGGGCCCAGACAAAGGAGTTTCGTTTCTATACGCAGTATTATTATCTATTCTTATGGTTATAGTTACTACTTCCTGTAGAGCTAAAAACAAGCCATGGAAATTTGTTTAACACCTTGCCTCACCTCACTTACGCTTGCCAAACCTGACCATTAACACAAACAACGTTGAACCAAATAAGAGTGTGTCAAAGAGGTAGAAGGAAGCTATATGAATATCAGGCTAAAAGATAGAGTAAGACATCACCTTATAAGGAAAAAAACTAAAGCCAAGGATGTTGGCAAGCTTGTACTTCAGATGAAATGGAGATGGACAGGTCACACCCAAAGAGTGCATGATCATAGATGGTACAAAGTTGTAACAACTTGAAATGACAAGTCCCGAAGAAGAGGTAGGCCGAACAAAAGATGGTGTGACGACATTGTTTACGTTGTAGGAAACCTGTGGTCAAGAACTGCACAAAATAGAGAAGAGTTGAAGAGTTTGGAGGAGGCTTTCACCGTTAAAAGCGGACCTTACAAATAAAATCCGTACTAATATTATAAATCTGAGAGTTTGTGTGTGTAAGTATATTTGTTACCTCTTCAATCTCAAACGGTTTGACCGATTTAGATGAAATTTGGAACACAGGTAAAGTAAAACCATAGGCTACTTTTTACAGCGAGAAAACAACTATTACTACGGGAAAATGAGAGGCAGCGGGTGACCCCGCTGGGCGGAAATCTAGTAAATGAATAAAAAGATATTCTAGTTATTAATGCTAAAACTAACATAGACTAAGATTTTGAAATTAATCTAACAAAACTACACAAACTGTTAAAGTTATTTAGTAAGGAAAAAAAAAGCTTTCTTATCTTATCGTATCTTAATTGGCGTAACTGAATTCAAACTCGCATTTGGCGTGTAAAAATAATATCACGAAGAGTCGTAACTGCAGTCGCCTATTCGTGAAAAATAATTGAAGTATGAAACAGTAGTTAAGTCTCTTCGTGATTGTTCGTGCAGTCTTCTAGGACAGGAATTCAGATAAGTCCTCTCGTGACATTAATTTCATGATTCGACCGACGATAAGTGCGGAAGAAGCTAAATACCTTTCTATCTAATTCAATCAAGATGGACTTCCGCAAAGTAACGCCTGATACAATTACTTACTTAAAAACGTCAATGTTTCACATGTACATCTACACGCCACAATTTACGTTCGAAATGGAACAAAATCGAACACCCAAGTAGTCGATTGTCAACAGAATTTAGTGCGCACGTTATATGACTTTTCACAAATGTAAAATACGGTTGCAGTGATTCTGGTTGTCTAAAAACATCTGATGATTGTATTTTTAAATTTTGAAGATTCCGGATAATATTGAAAAGTAAATTAAATACAATAAATAAAAATAAAAAATTAACTTCGAATACAGTTTTTTTTTGTGTAGCACACCGAGTAGGAGAACAAACATGCAGTGAAATGGAGGAGTTTCTTTTTCAATAGCTTTTATACGCACGTACATGTCGTACATACATCAGTCTATTGCAGACCGCTGCTGGATGTAGGCCTCCCACAGGGTACGCCATAGGGCACGATCTCTCGTTTTCGCCATCCAGTCGAATATATAGCTTATATATCGTTTATAAAACACTAGTGTTTTAGGTAAGTGTACTTTTCCTATGCCGTGTGATGCCGGCTTAGAATAGCATCACCCCATCTCTTTCCCGTGGGAGTCGTAAGAGGCGACTTAGGGACACGAGGGTGTGTATTGCAATTTAGGCGATGGGCTGACAACCTGTCACTATGGCGATACACAATTTTCCGAATAACTCTCAAATATTTGTCAGACGTGGCGTAAATGTCCCTTTTTTGCGGCCGTTTACGCTTTGCCTACCCCGCAAGGGATTAAAGGCGTGATATATGTGTGTGTGTGTGTACTTTTCCTGTTACAAGAATAACAGAGTGTATTGTAAGTAGGTAGTGTAAGCCAGGTAACCAATTCAAAACATAACCCTATCAGAGTAGGTATCAATCGTCTAATGAAGGCAAGCTGTCCTTCCGAAAATTCTCTGTTTCGTTGCTAAGTTTCAGTCGGTAAGTATCCAACTACGAAATAGGGTCCAGGGGTAAGGGTTTGCTTTTCCTTTAAAATGACTACATACAACAATCTTGAGTGAAGATACATTTATTGCTCTCGGCGTATTCTGAATTCTGCATTTTTCACTTTGCATCGCACCACACCTTGCGTGTTTAATTAAATATTTTCAGTCACAGATACCGTTCTTCTTCTGCTGATTATATTGCATTCAGTGTTATGAAAAATAAAGTCCAAAATGTCTTGTATTGATGTCAATAGACAACAAGACTTGGAACCTTTTACGTTTTTATGCCGTTGTTGTGTTCTATACGGTCTAGGGTGTTTCATTTTTCCAAAGTTGTGATTTCCACATAACTTTGCTTTTCCCCAGAGTCTCAGAGTTCACAAAGATACGTATGCAAAATTTAATTAGGATTGGACAATATTTAAAGGTTGCACACATTGGCCACTTTTATCATAAAGTAGATTTTTTATTGACAATTGTTTCCCTTGTATTATTCTTATATAAGTTCTTTATCCTGTAGTTATTAATTACTGATTATGTTTATTGTTTATCTACACTATATAAACTATAAACAAACCACACAATAAAATAATAAAGCTGATCCAACAGTAAGTATTTAGCATTTTCAATTGCAGGTAGAACGATATTTTTATCGACGAACCTAACAAAGCGATATGTATCATTCATAAGAAAGCGCGCAATTGTCAATTCGTCATATTTATGTTTAATAAACAAGTTTGAAAATGGGATCTAAGAGAGGCATTTGGTTATTAGAAAAAATACCCAGTGACAAGTTTTTAGGAGCTCGGCTTCCTTCAAGAGAGAAAGTACTATAGTTTTCATTTATCATCATGAGGAAATGAAAGAAACCCTTTCCAATGCTGCAAAAGCTTCCAGTACAGTACTGTTAAAACAGAATAGAATATACGTGCTGGTATACAGAGGTTGTACAGAGAATACCAAATCTTGTGCGAAGAAAAATCGAGAAATACAGATAAGTCAAATATAAAACGGCGGATTTGGAAAAGTGACCTGGTTGAATTATTTGATATTTCTAGACAAAATTATGCTGGACATGTCCAGCGTCTTACCAGAAGACAAAGAGTTTCTCAAATTACAGAGAAAAGATCGTATGAGTTCGTCTATGAGTGGAGCAGACAAGGTTTTCGCCTCCAAAATACAAACAAAACGTTCAAAAGATACAAGAAAATACAAACAAAAATTTCTAACAAACATTACAAAGATATCGCTGAAATGAATAAAATCGTTACTTTAGAAGTTTCGGCTTCATCATCATCTTCACCTAGCGACGAAGAGTTTATATTCTCGCCACTTGCGATGAAAAAATCACGCTCAAGTTCTTAAGTAAAACCCCTAGATCAGACACTTACTTCTACTTGGGACTGAGAACAGCTTTCTACTCGACAAGCAAGTACTTCATTTATTGCTGCTGCAAAGAGCCATGGCCACGATATTTCTCAAATTTCTGAGTCTTCATCCTCCGTTTTTAGAGCTCGTGTGATCAAAAGAGGTAAAATAGCAAAGAAAATTAAAGAGTCTCTTTTTAAAAATCCTCCTCGATTGGTTTTACATTGGGATAGTAAACTTTTGCCATCAGTTACTAATGGAAGTGTTGAAGATAGAGTTATGATTTGGTATCCATGATGTGACTGATGAAGACTCTATTTTCTAAAAGGCACCGTAGTCAATAAACAACAAAATAAATTTTTGCTTAGGGTGGTCGATCATCACATAAAAGCGGTTAACAAGCAAACAAAAGAAGGGACTGCATCTTATAAAATTGAATAATATAGAACTGTTGTACATAACAATATTGCTTATTAATCATGTTATTTAGAGTTAAAACTATTTTAAGGTTTTATTCGTCAGTTTTCCCCAAGGTTTTCGAATAAATATCATAAAGTTTGAAAAATTCATCTCTTTTCGTTAACGATCAAAGTGTGCAACCTCTAAATATTATCCAATTGTCACGAAATTTTGTAATTATGTCTTTGCACTCACATAGATTCAGGGGGCGATCAAAGTCTGCAAAAATTATGCAAAAAAAATTTTTTCCTTCATAGTGAAACACCCTAAACGGTCAGAAGCTTCATACTCGAATTATAAGCTGATGTACATTTATTATTTATTAATCAATTTATTCTAGGTACAAATTAGTACATGTCATATGAAAGACAAGCAAAACATAACAAAACACTAATTAATGTAAATAATTTGAGTATAATATAAAATCATAGTTCAGTTTTTGTACTCCGATACGTCAAATGATATTCAAAACATTTTGTGAACATAAAAATAGTCAAAATTAATTTTTCAAGAAAAGACAAAAACACGGAAACAGTATCTATTAATTTAAAGCTAAGCATTTTTAATATTCCTCAATTTGTAAGAACAAGCTCATTATTTATGTTGTTTATAAAAACAGTTTAATAAATGCATAAACAGAAATAAGTACGTTCATTTGGAGCTAGTCCGGCAAACGAACAAAATGAAGTAGCAGAGAGTGCGCTGAAAATACTCAAATCTATTTTATCAAGTTGCTTCATTTACACGGCTACGGACAAGATTTAAATTAAGGCCAGCGGTGCCACAAGTTTTTAGTGACAACTTAAAGTAAAATAAAAACCTGCAGACGCAAAAAAATATTTGCTGTAATTAAAGTCATGGATGAAAATGCCAACAACGGTCACTTTTGGAACTAATTACCGGGAATATTTCACTGAGTTTGTAGGGTGATATTAAACATTAAAATTATACCAAAATTTGTGCAAATGACATTCTGAGGTAATGTTTGCACGTACTTTAATATGGCGCAAATTTTGCGGCAACACTCACCTTAAGTGTAAATGTTTAGATGTGCCCTTGACAGCAGGTAGCTAGATAGGTAACCAAGTGAATGTGAAAAGGACAAAATAAAATTGCATGAATCTGACATCTGTCACAGAACTCAAGCTATATTTTAAATCCTGTCCTTCAGTACAATTTTAATATTTTTAATGTGCACACGCTTTTAAGGTGTGATCTAATGACAAACTGAACCATCACGTAGTAAAAATAGTATTTCACTGATCCGCGTTGCATCGCCGCAGCACACTTGCATTTAACGTTGTGCACTTAATACCTATTATACTGTTTCCGATTTTATTTTATGAAATAAACGTTATATCTGTATATCTACATCTATCTAGTAAATAACGTGGAATCTTGCGCAAAAATTCTTTGATTATATATTTAAACAACCCGGAGTTCCAAGAGATCCAAAGACAATTTTGTGCACGTGGAGATTCTACACAAAATTATTTAACTGTAGTGCAATGATTGTATAGCAGACGCAGAAGGCAAAACTGGTTGGCAACAGACTCATGTCCAGAGAGATGGACCCAAATACCTGGAAATGGATGGGCCGAGTTGACACATACCGTGAGAGATCTTTTAATGGGCGATAGGCGAATTCTGCAACATATAAAAATACTGTTATACTCATAACCCCCAAGATGCAATATAGGAGATACTTTGGACATACCTACAGCTACAAGAATACCAAAACCAACCTACCAGTAATAAACCTGGGAAACAAACCTGGGCCCTTGAATCGTTTTCGAAACAAAATACCTGTTAGTCCCTTTCAACACCATCCATTCAAATACACGGTAACTTATGTTTATCTAAACAACTTATTCGATAAATACTCTATCAATGGACTGAATGTTGTTTTGGTGTTTAACATAATAATATGTTATAATTAGACATAATCATCAAAAATAAATGATCTATGACACATTTAAGTAAACTTACTGCCAATGAAGTACATCTGTTGTTTGGAAATTTGTCTTCTTATTATTTTAGCATTGTTTCGCACCTGCTGTGCCTTATTTGACAAAATTATTATCTCAAAGAGCATAAATACTGTCCCACAAGAGTACAACACGAATCCAATGAGAGATAATTGACACTGTAAAAATAATGATAATGTTCAGAAGCATAGAAATCGTGTCAGCTGGCCTAAGAATGAGATTAATGGTCAAAACTCATCAGCGCATCGCAATTCAAACGCAGAATTTTAGGTAAGTATAAGAAATTGTGACTACTTGTGCGCAGAAATTCTTTGATGTCATATTCAAATCCATACTATCCATACTTCCATACTAATATTATAAATGCGAAAGTGTGTTTGTTTGTTTGTTTGTTTGTTTGTTTGTCTTTCTTTCACGTTACAACAGAGCGATATCATGCAGTGTTTTTTAGGTGTGCAGTTAGGTGAGAGGCTGGAGAGTGACATAGGCTACTTTTTATCCCGGAAAAACATATTTTTCCCATCGGAAAAGCGATTAATGTTTAGCAATAGCATACACCCATACTACGAACATAGATGAGTATCATGCAGCGATGTAAAGCATTTTTTTTTTTGAGAGCAGCTAAATGAAAAGCTGGTGAGTGACATAGGTTATTTTTTATCCCGGAAAAACATATTTTTCCCTTCGGAAAACCGATTAATGTTTAGCAATAGAATACATCCATACTACATACATAAATGAGTATCATGCAGCGATGTAAAGCATTTTTTTTTTGGAAAGCAGTTAGATGAAAAGCTGGTGAGTGTCATAGGTTACTTTTTATCTCGGAAAAACATATTTTTCCCATCGGAAAACTGATTATTGTGTAGCATAGAATACATCCATACCACATAAAAAAGATGTATATACAGGATGTAAGGGACAGCCCTCCGAATACTGATATTCCCATAGTAAATGCAGTGAGCTGATTGTGATTTTGTATGGGATATAGAAAAAAAGAATTTAATCTATGGCAGGTTGTTCAGTTTCATGGTTTGAATACACCCAATCAGTATTCGAAGGGCTGTCACTTACACCCTGTATAGCACTACTATGAGAATGTCTCTTGAATATGAGTTTTGGGATATGAATGTGGCTTTAAGGGTGATGTGGGTATGTACTTGAGATACTTCTTACCACAGTAGTAAAGTTAATTTCTACAGTTAAACATGATTTGAAAGTCCATTTCTATAATAATAACCATTTTTAGCACAGTAAGTTTGCCCTGCGTATACTTGCGAAGACACATAATAAACTTAAATTTTTTGGTACCATAGTCCTGAAAATTGAAGACTAGGCAAAATCATTATACTGCGTATTCATATTATTATAATTCCAATCCAAGAACATCCATCCCCAAGTTAATTTGGTTTGGAGCTAATATAGGTTTTCAAATCCTTGATTACATACCCACTCCTTTCTTTCATGTCTTCTTGGAGCATGTTTGTATGTAATAAAAATTTCAAAATAGCAGGAATATTAAAAAAAAATTAAAGCTATATACAAGTAGACACGGTTATGGACACAGAACAGAGCACTTCATACCCCGTCGAGTTTTTAAATTCATTGGAGTTGTCAGGTGTGCCCTCACATAAGCTGCAATTAAAAGTAGGCGTTCCAGTCATGCTTATGCGAAATTTAGATGCCCCTCGATTATGTAATGGAACGAGACTTCGTGTGACACAACTAGGACGGAACATAATTGGAGCCACCATCTTAACCGGCGTTGACAAGGGTGAAAATGTAATAATACCACGGATCCCAATTATTCCCACAGATCTTCCATTCCAATTCAAGAGGCTGCAATTTCCTATCAAGCTTAGTTTCGCAATGACAATCAACAAAGCGCAGGGACAAACTTTAAAGGTAGCGGGGGTCCACTTAGAAAAACCGTGCTTCTCTCATGGCCAGCTATATGTAGCATGTTCGCGTGTGTCCAATGCTCAGAACCTCTTCATTTTATCCCCAGATGGTAAAACTTACAATATCGTTTACAATAGCGTATTAAAATAGTGCTCTGTTCTGTGTCCATTAAGCTGTGTACTATGTCTTTAACACTCTTCTGGAAACAAACGCTCCGAAACACTGTAAAAGCATAAATCCCTCCCCTTTGAAAGACAATTTTTGTATACGCGCTCTCCATCAAGATATGTCTTCCATATTACTCACGATAATTTTTCCGGTTTAGTGACTGCGTCTCTATTAAAATTACGTTATCTTTACTTTTAACATTAAATGCCTGTTTTTCCTTACACTATAAATGTGTCATAATCTTCTTTCTAGCGTCGTAATATCTTCATTATTGAAGGTCGTAATTCCCCTGATGGGAAATATTTTTCTCATTCAGGATTCTGTTCCATCGCTGCGTATCTTTGGCGACATAGAGCGCTGAGTGTATTTAATGAGACCACCTAATTGTACTGAAACCTCTTGGTCGTTTGCCATCGACTTTTCCAGTGATCATGAGTGCAAAGTGGCAAAAGAACTCAAGGATCATTCTTGCGCCTCATTACTTGATTTTACAATAGCCTGTATTAGTGATGGTAGCGCCCAGGTACCACAAATTATATACTTTTTCAAGGAAGTGAACCATTCCAGTGTAGTGTCGTCTGTGTATCGGTGAATAGTGATTTTAGTGCCCTCCCAGTTTACACAGTTGTTCGCCTTACGATGTGTCGTTTAGAATACACAACTAATTAATAAAACTCTATGAGTACGCGGGCGAAGCCGCGGGTAACAGCTAGTTATCTTATATTTCGTGAACGAACTTGACTTTTGCTAATCAGCAAAGACTTTTTTCTACCGCGGGAAACGGGCATATATACCGCTAGACAGTGACGGAACACTATAAGCTAATATTAAATCATGATATTAACTACTCACTGATACGCTCAAAGATAATATGTTGTAAAGAAACAATATGTAACTGATTGCTAATGTCATCAGCATAACTGTCATCTGAAACCGTAAATTTTTTTATAACTAGTTAATTATAAAAATTTTAAATTATTCAACCGTGCGATGCCAGCTTAGAAAGCCGTGTGATGCCGCCTTAGAATAGCATCACCTCATTTTTTTCCCGCGGTTGTTGTAAGAGGCGACTAGGAAAAATATAAGTTACGTCCTGCAAGAGATGTATGTAAATTATTCACATGGTTGACCGACCGCGCAAAGCACGGTTTTTTTTATTTTTACGGTCGTTTTTTCACAAACAAGAATAACTCTATGAAGGGCTACTCTATTAGCTTATAAACAAATAATAACACAGTAATATTACATAAGATGTACTCGTATGTATAAAAAATCAAGAAATATGCAATAACTAACTTGCGATCCAAAAACTTCGTTAAATAATTTTGAGCTTTCTACTACATTCCCGTAGTGACTACACCATTCACTCAAAATGTCTAATTGCTGTTGATCTTCCACGGAAGACTTAACATTTAAATTTTTATCAATTGACTCAATCATATACGCCAATTGTTCATTTATAAAGCTCAAATAACAATACAGCACAAATAATTCTAAAATAAAACGAAAAACACCAACTGCTAAATAATAGTAAAACAAAATTTTCTGTTCATGCATGCGGCATGTGATCAGGCTCTCGTTCACTTGTATTTTTACCACAAATAATATTGTATAAACCAAAACTATTACAGTGTATGCTACTATTGCAAATATTTGTGTTTGGTTGAGCTTCATTATATATGCAGCACTATGTTTACATCGATAATGGTTTATATTGATGAAATATACAAAATTTTTGAATGTCCCAGAACTAAAAACTGCCATGATTAATTGAATACAAGAATACAAGACGACTGTATAAAAGTACAAACTATCGGTGTCTAAATTAATGGTTTCATCATAAATGAAACTAAGAAGAAAATATATGATTAATCCTGAAAATTCAAATAAAATATGAATCAATGCTATCAACCGCAGTGTTTTTTTACTTAATTGCAAATTTCGATAAACACAAAATACATTTTCAATAGTACAAATAATATTAATTTTATGAATTTCCATAATTTAGCGATAAAGGTAGACACTTGTCAACTACAGCACTTTAGTAATGATCACATTCATATACGTGAAGTGTAATTTGCAATAACTGAGCATTTTAATCATTAAATGGATATTTGTTCATTAACTCCGATGTTACTATGTAGTAGTATGTTAGTTCAATGTTTTTTGTTCAAATGTTCAAATAACGTAGGCATGTAATTAAAATTAATCGTAGTAAAAGTAGGTTCAATGAAATGAAAGTTCTTATTATCAACACGGGTGTCTACGAAGGTCTTGTATTTGTATTTATTAGTCACATAAGCTAGCGGCGTTTTAAACCTTTGAGTAGTTATTTACACAAATACTTAAAGCTCTAAAAATAGAGCTATCGTGTGCTCAAACACTCATTTTATTGACTAAAGAAGAATTTGCAAGAGAGTCCTTGCCGTGTGACGCCGGCTTAGAATGGCATCACCCCATTTCTTACCCGTGGGAGTTCTAAGAGGCGAATAAGGGAGTCGAGGGTGTGTATTGCAATTTTAGGCGATGGGCTGACAAGCTGTCACTATAGCGATACACAATTTTCCGAATGACCCTCAAAAATTGTCTGACGTGACGTAAGTGTCCGTTTTTGCGGCCGCCGTTTACGCTCTGCTTACCCCGCAAGGGATTATTGGCGACATATGTGTGTGTGTGTCCTTGTCACGGTTTGCCGACAGTCGTGGGTTTGAATCCCGGTCTTGTGTTATTTCTTTGTTTCTGTATTCACATTGAGGTATGGAAAGCACTATGAGTGCCTAAACTTTACAAACACGAGCATTACATAAGTGATTCTATGTTTTCATACAATACATAAACCTTGTCTTGGCACAGAAATTGTAGCGATAATCGTGAACCAGCGAAATTGATCTCAAGTTCTTTATGTAAAAATCCGTTAGGATGAAATATTCATGTCACATTTGCACGCAGATTCAGGCGATCAGTGGACTGTGAAATAACGCAAACACGATAAAGTTATGACATCTTTGAGAAATGAATGCGATTGGTGTCGGTTTGTGCGATTTGTCATGTTCTACACCCAGAACAAGTAATAAGGTACACGGAGAACTGCAATATACAATTTGAAGCCAGAAAAAACGCAATTCAAAGTTAAAGTATATTCTTTTATTTTCATACACAAACTTAGAAAAATTAAGTATGTGATATATTCCGGTCTATAAATGCTTGAAATCAGGTCTAAACAACATATAAGGGAAAATCCATTTTTATACCAAAAATTCGTTAAGGGTGGCTAGGAGACAATCGTCTTAAGAGTACCCAAGTTTTAGACTCTTCTCCAGATGTTATCCCCAACTGCAATGCTAGAAACTCCATTTTTAGAACTTTATTAGCTCATAACTTGAAATAAATATTAGAGAAAAATATCTAAGGCAACTTAGAAGTTTATAATTTACTACATATTTCACAAAGACAAATAATTATCTTTTATTTTCAGCGTTCTTGAGTAATGCGTCTGAATATTTTTTATAACAAGCGCTTTTTCCAGAATATATTTAGTAGCACGGCATTAATAACTTAAAGTAAAAATGGTATGGGGTAAGCGTGAGATGTTTCCAGTTTCATTAGAACCACGTTAAATTTACGAAATGCTGAAACATGTGTTTATTATTTAAATTTCTTAGACTTCTCACACATTTTGAAACTGATCGTTTCCAAAATGAAAAGCTATCATAGTTTCAAGTTTCAAGTTTTTATTTACATACAAACCTTTACCACCTTTTTACCTGTTCAAAGGCTAAAATTTACAAATTGTTCATAACGTGTGTATTTTTTACTTCTTAGTCTACTCACACATTTTGAAACGGATTGCATTTTATAAAAATTGAATGATCCTTAAATATTTGTCGGACGTAGCGTAATTGACGTGACGTTTTGCGGCCGTTTTGCTCTGCCTACCCCACAAGTGATTATAGGCGTGATATGTGTGTTGCATAACGATAACGATACATACATACACACACACACACACACACACACACACACACACAAACTCTCAGATTTATAATATTAGTACGGAAGTACGGATTACATCTCAATCTACATTATCCTATTGGCTGTCAAAAATAAATTTAAATTTGCTGTAAACTTTAAAAGCAAGCTGTTTTAAAATCTGTTTGGAAAAGCAACTCTCTTTATCAGGAAATCCTGAAATGAGTTTTCTTTTTGGGCGGGGACTGTTTGGCTTTAATCCAATGGAAATTTGGTCGTCAAATAGAACAACACAATCTGTTTCTATTACGGGTTGTAGTCAATAACCTCAAATATTTATCATGATATCCTATATTATACACTCGTACGTATATCACGCCTATATTACTTGCGGGGCTAAGTCTGATGATAATTTGAGGGTCATTCAGTTTTTTTTTTCATTATACCTAGTGACAGGATGTCAGCACATCGCCAAAAATAGCGATACATACGTGGTGTATGGCATATCCCTTCGAATACTAAATGAACAACTTTCCCCTAGGAACATAATGTCAGGAAACGTAAAAAGAAATGTCTTCCCGTAGGAAAGTCAGTCAGCTGATCGTGATTTTGTATAGGAGGTCGATATTTTTTGAAATAATGTTTCAAGCGGAAAGTTGTTCAGTTTAACAGTCTGAATTCACCATATCAGTATTCGTAGCGCTGTCCCTTACACCCTGTAACCCTTGAGCCCCTAAATCGCCTCTTACCAAACCTACGGGAAAGAAATGGGGTGATGCTATTCTAAGTCGGCATCACACGCACTTATATTATACAATCCATTATAATCGTGGTGTCACTGAATTCGTTAATTCGTCACTGATTTTTATCTTGGTATGAAGGTAGGTAGCGATATGATAGTAATTCTCAGCAGCAAATTAACCTACCCAATGTAAGGGCTTAACCTACATACTGGTTACTTCTAAATAAATAAGGTTACATTTAATTAAGTTTCAATATTTTAAGGGGGAGTGAGAACTCTTGAAACTGAAAACTAACTAAAATCAATATCAAGTTATTATCATTATTTTCTTTTTATATCTACCTTTGATCACGTCAGCTCCGACTTTTGTTGTAATGTTTCACATTCATGGCACAGAACAACTAATAGTATGTAGTATACATGGACGTAGTATATAAATATTATACATACAGAACGGAAACTCACCTCCCCGTACCCCAGCCCCCGACCCGCCCTCACCCGAGAAATGTCAGAATACCAGTGGAGAATTAAGTAGAAACTAGCGCTAGGCATGTTACATCCTCCTAGGTAGTAACAGTATGTATTGATCAGGTTAGGTATAAATACCAACTTGCATGCCAACCCTGCACTCACACATCTGTGATCACCTACACCATGCACATGTAGAAATGATAGTTGTCTTCCGCTGTATGGAGTGTCCGAGGTGTGCTCATGGGGCGACTGAAAAAAAAATACATAGAAATAATCTTCACCCGATGTGTCTTATTTCTTTAACTATTTTATATCTTGTTATGTTTATGCGTACTTTATTGTGATATACTGCCGTGTGATGCCGGCTTAAAATAGCATCACCTCATTTCTTTCCCGTGGGAGTCGTAAGAGGCACCTTAGGGACTCGAGTGTGTATTGCAATTTTAGGCGATGTGCTGTCAACTTGTCACTATGGCGATACACAATTTTCCGATTGACCCTCAAATATTTGTCAGACGTGGCGTAAATGTCCATTTTTTGCGGCCAATCACGTTCTGCCTACCCAGCAAGGGATTATAGGAGTGATACGTGTTTGTATGTACTTTATTATTCTCTTCTCTCTTTTCGTGTGGGACACCGAATCGTCAACGACCCGATGAACCCTGGTGTCAGAGTTTTTCAACCGCCGACTACTAGTAGTAGGCCTCTGACATGGTTGTGTAATGACCGCCGTCTAAGTAATCATAGACAGCAACCGGGACCGACGGCTTAACGTGCCCTCCGAAGCACGGAACCATCTCTCTTTTCGGACAATCAGGTGGTTCAGCCTGGAATGTCCTACCACACCGGGAACAAATTCACAAAGTGATAAATATCAACTTCATGAGTGTCCCGCCGAGAATCGAACCCGGAACCTTTGCGTCGCAGGCAGTCGCACTACCACTGCGCCACATCGGCCGTCATTATTTATTTTCGTACTTTATTGCCGTCGTACAAAAGGCAGGCCTAATGCCCAAGGCATTCCAACCAGAGTTTAAACAGAAGTTTAAAAAGAAAGGAAAGCTTTTTAACTGTGAAATAAATAAAATATTATGGTCAAAACTACTAGATGTATTTGAAAAGTTGTTCAACATAAAAAAAAACATCTTTTAGTGTTTTTTTATTATTTTACCAGATTTTTATCAGGTGATGCCAGCGACTTCATTCGCGGGGCGTGAATTCGATTTTAGATTCAGAACTAAGATTTAATTTCAATTCAAGGATTTTCCTTTTATATTTTAATTGATTTCATTTTAAATTATCTTATAAATATGCTCTAATATGCTTTGGTGAACATAAATAATAACGTGACCACCCATGCCCTCTTAATTTTGTGTTTGTTTTGAGTCCCTTTTTCGAATAATAATAAGAGTCATGAGTGGGTAGTCATATAAGCGCCAAGTGGTAGTAACCCTAGATCACCGCAGATTTTTGACCGGTTCTAATCTTTGAAGGGGCAAGCCCCCCTTATTCCTCCCTTGTCGAAGCTTTAAGCTGGTTACTTCTGCTGTTCTGCAACCCCCCTGTATCGATGCTTAGTGTTGGTTACACTGCAAGAGAGAACATATGCTTTATTTTTGTGATTTTTCCAAGACCACTAAAACGCCCGTGTCGTTGACTGAAACTGGTGATACTGCCACAACAGATATCTTTTATTTTTTTCTTTCACTTTTTTGGGCTAAGCTTTTTCTGTGAAGAAGGCAGGTTAACTTAACCCTCCAATGTAGATTGATCATGCTGGTATCACTTTCGAAACATTTGTTCACTTCTCTTTTTTCTGTGAAGGGGCAGGCCGCCCTCAACCCCCGTTTTTGACTGTTGATGCTGGTATCACTACCAAAACAGTTGCGCAATTAATTTTAGTCTGAAAAAAAAATTAAATTTTATACAAATATTTGTGGTTTTCTGCCAAGCCCCCTAGCTGAGTTTT
Organism: Tuta absoluta; assembly: GCA_027580185.1. NCBI lineage: Eukaryota > Metazoa > Arthropoda > Insecta > Lepidoptera > Gelechiidae > Tuta > Tuta absoluta. Next base: position 9,035,003 of record JAQAHW010000004.1, read on the forward strand.
AAGCGTAACCTTGTACATCTAAGATTGAACATCGTCCTGTTGGCAAAATGAATATTTTGCTACGTACGTAGCCGTATATTTTATTGTTTATCTGGGCATATCTTGGTCGCTTTATCGTAAACCACGTGGGAATGAGCAAATCCCTGGTAAAAAGTTGGCATAGTAGAAGCACAAAACAAAAAATTTCATTAAAATCCGTCTATTGTATAAACCCGCAGATAAACAGATGAACATGGAGACAAACAAACAATTTTTTTTACAATGGTTAGTTACATTCTCCCCCTCCCTCCCTCGGCCATAATAGTCTATTGTGCTCATTTCCTATGCACAAACGGCGACTCGTCAAAGTTTTCTACACTAATATTATAAAGAGGAAAGATTTGATTGTTTGTTTGTTTGTTTGTTTGTTTGTTTGTTTGTTTGCATCGAATAGGCTCCGAAACTACTGGACCGATTTAAAAAATTCTTTCACCATTAGAATCCTACATTATTCCTGATGAACATAGGCTATATTTTATACGAGAAAAAAATAGGGATCCGCGTGAAATTTTCGATAATGTAACCCAACGTGTGAAAAATGTACCAAAAAATATCTTATATCGCGTACGCTGTGGAAATTATTGACAATAGAGCAAAGTGATGTACTACAGTTTTATAGAGGACATCAATATCTACAATAATGTCCGCGATACCATAAGTCTAACTATTACAGTTATCCCATAATAACTACTTTTTCATTTAAAAATGTACCAACAACGCCACATTATTCGTACCAGTGTAATAATTACATTTAATCATTACTGTATTAAAGGGTGTCAGGGATAGCCCTCAGAATACTAATAGGGTACATGCAGACCATGAAACTGAACAACTTTCCCCTAGGAACATATTTCAGGAAACGTAAAAAAAACTGACTTCTCATAGTGAATGCAGTCAGCTGATTGTGATTTTGTATGGAAGGTCATTTTTTTGGCGATTCCTGACATATGTTTCTAGGGGAAAGTTGTCCAGTTTTATGTTTCAAGCACCATATCAGTATTCGAAGGGCTGTCCCTTACTCGGTATAAAAAGCCGACAAAAAACATTAAATAATGCATTTAAAAAATCTACACTAAAGTAATACATACATACACATATCACGCCTATTATGCCTTGCTGGGTAGGCAGAGCGTAAACGGCCGCAAAAACGGAAATTTACGCCACGTCTGACATATTATAAGTGAGGGTAATTCGGAAAATTGTGCATCGCCATAGTGACAGGTTGTCAGCCCATCGCCTAAAATTGCAATACACACCATCAAATCCCTTAGTCGCCTCCTACGACTCCCACGGGAAAGAAATTGGGTGATGTTATTCTAAGCCGGCATCACACTAAAATAAATTATATAATCTTCACTAATATTAGAAACAGGATTTTATTTATTGTTTGTTTGAATTGAATATGCTCCGAAACTACTGGACCGATTTAAAAAATTCTTTTACCTTTAATTGAAATTGAAATTCTTTATTCAATGAAGGATAGTATTATCACCTTTTGACGTCATGAACCGTCATTCTAAAAAAAGAAATTTGTTTCACACAATTTTCTTTTTTTTTATTACAATTTTGTTATGACCTAATAGAAAACCAGATCGGGCGGGATAAAAAAAAATAAAAATATAGGCACTGCCATAGGGCTGGCCAGGTTAATCACACAGCATGTAACTTTACGTCACCACCATCTGAAAACGATATTTGTTTCAAATTGAAGTCAAGATTTTTAGAATCCCACATTATCCCTGATAAACATAGGCTATATTAAACTGTCTTATTCCCGGGGGGAAATTGTTAGCAGCGGGTGAAACCGCTGGGCGGGCTGCTAGTATTTTATAATTTTATTATTATCACTACCTCAAATGACCAAAACAACTAAGGACCTGCCAATATTTCTCAAGGCGGTGACAAAATCTCATCAAAATTCAAAAATATCGTTCTAAAATCTTTAAGCACCTACAGATATTTAGTATCGAAGAGGGTGGGTGCCAGTACAGTAGAAGTAAAAAACAGTAGATACTTACCTGCTTACATGAATACATATAGGTATTATACCATATTCCTCAATTTTAAGCCAATCGAGAAGCCAATGTAGAACATCCTTTAAAATACAGAGCCTTTAAATTTCGCGCCATTTTCCTGTACGTTTAATGCGATGGACCAATCTCTTCACCGAAGACCTAACATTATAAAACGCAAAATTAGGTTTATATGTTACGCTAGTATCGGTGCTGACGCTGAGTCAACATTTTTGACATAATTAAGATGCTTATCTGCGTTTATACTAGATGTCAAGCAAGAATGATATAAAAATTTGCTTAAATAAAAAACACCTGCATTGCTTCGTTTTTTTTACTGTCATGGCGTTTAATTAAATCACGAAATCATTTTGGGAGGTAAACAATCTGGCGGCAAGGAGCCCTTTGCGCCTTATCTACAGGGACGACAAATTGCCTGAATCAATTTTATTCAAATGTCCCTTCTTTTCACATCCTGCTCGACGATTTTTTTATTATTATATTGAGGCTTTGGTTTCGTAAGAATAAAACGTCTTTTCGTAGAACGGAATTTAATAACTTTTCTGGGTATTTCAATTCTACAACGGTGTGATTTTCCCTATTATTCGGTATGATCAGAGGTTTAACTTTCACAAATAGTATTTGGAGATCATCCCTCTTCAATCAAAAAGTAGTCAGATGTCAAAAATGATTTACAAATGTAATACATAGTTTTCGTCTCCAAAAAACAATTTCATGTTTTATGTTTCATATGCAGTTTTAACTCCCTCTGTTATAGGCCGGCCCAGTTTTATTCACAATAAAACTCGATTTTTTGAAAACCTTGTGAGCTGTCAGTTTTTCATGCCATATAGCTAGCATATTCAGAAACCTTGAGTAGCTCCAAGATGTTTACTATTGATTTTGATCTACAGAAATAAGATTATTTTTACATTTAATAATATACTCAAATATTACTGTTTGCGTTCCACAGTTTAATTATTTCCTTTATATCCTTAATGGGATAAGTCCGCCTTTGTGCCTTACCTTTTCTGTAATTTGTGTTTTTCTATGTTTTATTTTTATTTGGTGCAATAAAGTTATTACATACATACATACTTATTGAAGGACAATCCGTAATTGTGTAAAAAAATACTACGCAGTTTATTTCTTTTATAACAATTTTGTATTATCCTGATAGGAAACTGGCTCGGGAGGGATAACAATTACAATAAAGGCACTGCCTCAAGGCTGGTTATATTAATAATTTGGCATTTAACTTAATGCCACCACCACCAGTAAACGTCATTTGTTTCAAATTCAAGTTCGGATTTTAGAAGGTGTTGTGCGTTTCGTGGTGTTTATTGGATCAACTCAGGAGTGATCCTTTTCCAAATAAATCATTTTTACTAGGTCCTTAGTCACCGTGTAAGTAACTTTTAGTTAGATAGTACTAACATTCAGTAAGTAGAAACCAGATATATATATTATAAATATACATATAGACAGTTAAATGTCCGTTTCATGATACCTTACTTAAAACAACTATGAAATGCTACAAGCGTATAAAAGTTCAAAAGGCAGAAAAATGATGATGTCATGTCAGTAAGTAAGACCTGTTTCTACTGTCAATTTGTGAAATGCTGGGTTCTTGAAAAGGTTCTAAATTTATAATACAAACGGCGGGAATTTTTAAAAAGATACTCAACAAACTGTCTTATAATGACCCATACTTACGTTTACCTACTAACAATATAGTTTTATCAAAATCTTGAAAATGATGTTGGATCATTAGACCAAAACATAACGTCGGTTTTATCATACCAGAGGCCAGCCCCTAGTAGTTTCTTCAGCTGCTTACCATTTTCACGCGGGAACACAATTTAACTTAGGTATATTGTAGCTTTATAATGTTTCAGAGTTTTCGATAAAGTTTTCGATTACACACAATCAAAAATACCGTTCCTCATTGCAGGATTTTCATTTTCAAGAAAACATAATTACTAATAATTTTGTTTTGTGTTTACATTTTTACGATATAAATGGCTTGCATCGATTCTGTGAAACGATGGCGACATAGAGTGCCCGAAGCGACCAGTGTTCTGGAAAGAGTGAAAGTAGAAAATTTGCAAGAAAAAGAGGTAAGAAAGGAATATGTCAAAAGGTTAAAGGATGAATTTGATAAGATGGATGAGATGAATGATATTGAAGATGGTTGGAAGATATTTAAGGAAGTAATTGTCAAAGTTGCTGTTGAAGTATGTGGAGTCACTAGACGGGCAAAAGGTAATAAGCGAAAGACTGCATGGATGAGTAAAGATGTGCAAGAAGTTGTTCAAAAGAAGAAGAAAGCATGGTTAGACTTATTGGCTACTAAAGCTAACCAAAGATTGCAGAAAGCGACAGATCAGGATGTGGAGAAAGCACGAAAGGAGTATAAAAGTTTAAAGAATGTAGTAAAGAAGACAGTGGAACGAAAGAAAGAGGAAAATAAAGATGAGTTTGACAGGCGGCTATCAGAAAACTTTCGCACGAACTTAAAGGTTTTCTGGAAATCTATAAAGACAACTCGAGGAAAAACAGCACAATCAGAGTTGAGTAGGATTCGGAGCCAGGATGGTAGTATAATAAAAGGTGAAGAATGTGTGTTGAAGAGATGGAAGGAATATTTTGAAAGCTTGTTTGAAAAAGAAGAAGTACAAGAGGTGAACATACATGAAGAAAATGACAGTGAAAACGAAAGCGAGATTGAAATGGATGAGATTATGAAAGCTCTGAAAAGTATGAAATCTGGTAAGGCTGCAGGGTATGATAGAGTATCGGTTGGAATGCTGAAGGCTGGCGAAGGCGTAGCAGCTAGTCAGCTGTACCTCCTTTTTAACCTTTGTTGGCGAAGCGGTCGAGTGCCAAGTGATTGGTGCAAGGCTGTAATAGTGCCATTATACAAAGGAAAAGGGTCACAGCTAGACTGTAAAAATTACCGCGGTATAAGCCTTCTCAGCGTCGTCGGTAAACTGTATGCAAGGGTACTGATTGAAAGAGTTGTGAAAGAAACTGATGAGAAAGTCTGGGATGCTCAAGCGGGATTTCGAAAGGGGATGGGATGTACGGATCAGGTCTTTTCCTTGCGGTGCATAGCAGAAAAGTTTTTGGCTAAGAACCAAAAAGTCTTTTGCACATTCGTGGATCTGGAAAAGGCCTATGATAGAGTTCTGAGGAATGAATTGTGGTCGGCACTATCTGTGCATGGGGTGAGCAGCATCTTGGTACGAGCACTGAAATCCTTATATAAGGATTCCAGTGCTTGTGTCAGGATTAACGGGGCCTACACTGAGCTGTTTAACATCGAGAAAGGTGTTAGACAGGGATGTGTTGCGTCACCATGGCTGTTCAACCTATTCATGGATAGTTGTTTGACAGATTTGAAAGAGTGTGAAAATGGACTGAGAATGAATGGGTTACTCGTCAAATGTCTTCTCTATGCTGATGACCAAGTTATCCTTGCGTCGTCGGCTGAAGAGTTGCAGAAGATGGTAACAATTATGAATGAGGCTTTGAAAAAGAAAGGAATGAAAGTGAATGTAAGTAAGACGAAATCAATGGTTTTTGAAAAAGAAGAAGGTATGACGGAGTGTAACATTATGATAGAAGAAGAGAGGGTGGAGCAAGTGAAAGAGTTTGTATATTTGGGATCGAAGTTTACATCAGATGGAAAGTGTGAAAGTGATATTGAAAGGAGGGTAAATGCCGGCAACATGGTGAATGGAGCGTTGCATGCCTTTATGAATAGCCAGACAGTGTCTAATAAGGCACGTCTGGCTGTGCATAGAGGAGTGTTAGTTCCAACACTTATGTATGGGAGTGAAAGTTGGGTATGGCAGAAAAAGCATGAAAGTAGAATAAATGCGGTAGAAATGAGAGCGCTAAGAAGTATGATTGGAGTGAAATTGAGTGACAGGATAAGGAACAGTGTGATTAGAGAACGTTGCGGTATAAAAGAAGACGTAGTGACTGGTATAGAAAAAGGAATGCTGAGATGGTTTGGTCACATTGAGAGAATGAATGAAAGAAGATTAACGAAACAGGTGTATATGGCGAGTGTGGATGGGAACGTTGGAAGGGGAAGACCAAGACGCACGTACTTGGATCAGATCGGGGACGTCCTAAAGAAAGGTCAGGTCAAGAGTACCCTAAACCGACGAGCATGTATGAACAGATTGATGCATGTTGAAGAAGCGAAAGAGGTATGTCAGGATCGTAGCAAGTGGAAAGATGTAGTCTCTGCCTACCCCTATGGGAAAGAGGCGTGATTATATGTATGTATGTATGTATCGATTCTGTCCGTAATCTCTCCAATTTAGGAGCGGTTGGTATTATTGAGGAAAATTATTCAAATTCAACGGTAAAGAATAAAGCCTCCGCTTTCCCTTCGGACGTTTTCAATTTTATTGACGTTCTAACAGACATAACGTTATTTTTACCAGAATTAAAAATACTCGTCAATGCAAATAAAAAATGTTGGTGCGGCAGCACATCGAGTCATTCTATCCACTTTAAGGATTAACTTTTACTGGATTTTCATAATAGCTACAAAATATTTCATCTGGCTTTTATTGAATAATTTGCATTGACATTACGTCTCTTTTTAGGATACAAATTATGACGTTCCTCGTACTATCAACAGCACATCAACCTACCCCTTTCAAATACCAGCCCGTTTATTGAAACTGTATTATACACCAGTTTAAGGCCGATAACGATTAAATTCTGAAAAACATTATGTTATTGTTGAGGACCTAACAGATACTATACGGAGTATAAGGGACGCCCTATTACTGATAGGGTGTATGTAGACCATGAAACTTAACAACTTTCCATTTCCCATAGTAAAGTCAGTCAGCCGATCGTGATTTTGTATGGGAGGTCAATAATTTCTTGTCGTTCCTTGCATACTTTCCTAGAGGAAAATTGTTCATTAAGTATATTAGTCTTAATGCTTTCTATTAGTATTCGGAGGCCTTTCTCTTACACCCTATATTATTTTCTATCATTTATACAATTTGACAAACTTTACTTAATAGAAAAAAACAGTAACCTCTTTTTGATTATTGTATGTCTCAGTTTAAAAGTAATAACAAAAAAAATCAAATACATACCTTTTGTAGTGAAAACTGCTGATTTAGGCTTTGTAACGGTATTTCTAGTTTCTATGACAAAAAAAAAACATCATATCTCTCGAAATTTTAGCGCAAAATATTTGACTAGGTACCTATTTCTCGCAGGCGCAGCGCAAATGAAATGGACTAAATTTTTAAGAAAAACAGGCTTTATATTTTTGATGTGCTGCTAAGAGTAGCTACCTACAACTTATCAACAACTTTTAAATTGTCATTTAATCGTTTATTCCAGCGGCTAATGCTGATTCTTAATTGAAAAAAAAAAATTTTTAGCCAATCTTTAAGTCAACTTAGATGGCGCTGAGCTTAATTGAAAAAGTTTATTTCTATACAAATAAATGTAAATAGATGAATTGTATTTATGACTCGAATTTTGAAATTTAAAAAAGGTATGACTACTGACCTCAATTATATACAAGTAGTTACGCGGTATGAAATTAATCAAGATGTAAAAAAAAAAAGTAATTTTGAACAGTAATGTTATGATTTGTCAAATAAGTATGCCACTATGCCTTTAGTGTGTGTATTTTTCATTCACGTATTGAAAAAGTATTATAAACTTCAACCTCATACGAACTGGAATATTAAAAATGTCTACGCCGTAGCAATTTCGTAGCATTGATTGTCGTAGGCGTTTTAACTGAACCGAACAGATACATAGGACGCTATGATCCAACAAAAATCTAATTGTGATGAATGTATGGATGCTTGCATAGTCGCATCACAGATTCCGGCTCGTTTGCACAGACCATTAGGCGGACGGCTTATCTGCGCTCACACGTATCGGGACATCCGACACATTGACCAAAATAGCAGCTAACCAAGAAAAAACGTTGAATTAATATCAATCTCAAGCAATTTATAGATATCTATTACGAAATCGCTTTCTTACCATTTACATTTTCTTCGGCTTACTGTTTCTAAACACAACTACTTTTGGCTGCCTAACTTTCACCGTAATATTTAGCTCACATTCTGAAAACATTACCAATTTTCTTCACACTTAGCATTTATGCTAGACAGCAGTTTGGACCACTACCGGTTCATTGTGTCCTTAGACGTACGTATACCAGTAATTCCTATGCTTAAAATTCTTCTTACACGTGTGTAGCCTCTCCGCCATATAATACATCATCTGCAGTAACAATAAGGCGACGCGACGCGACGTCGGCGACTCGTTAAAACAATCCCTATTACCTACCTAATTTATGATTCGTTAAGACTCAGCGTTCATATCTAAAGACAAAGACGATGAGAAGTGATTCTAGCGTGGAAGCTGTAATGTGGTGGAATTTAATGAGATATTATGTTTGGAGACTTTTATGTTGAATTTTGTATTTGGAACTTCATTTTTCGCTCTTATTATGAAAACACAGGTCATTGGTATTGTATTTAAAGTCCATCTACAGACTTCTGAGCAAGTTAGCTACATTTGAGAAGTGTATGCATTTTTTTAGAAATCTTGCAAAATTTTCTACCCCAGTCAGTATTTGAACCTGCAACTTTCGCTAACGGTACTAGCGACGTCTCTTCGATATGGGCTACCACGGATCAATCGTTGCCTGCGAAATCTTGCGAGTGTTCCTTCATGCCAATAACGTGTGGCACGGTTCCATCTACCGGGATAGTTTTGCAACGAATTCCCAGCGACTAATTCATTCTTTATATTGAATAAGTACCACTTTTTTATAACACGGGAATTATTTAATAAATTTGGTACCTATTCAAGTTTATGCATGCTTGTTCTTGCAAAATATCTCAAACGCCAACATACTGATGAAAATAAGAAGTAGAAAAAATGTCAGCGCCCGCCGGGACTTGAATCCGGGACCGTTGGGTACTGCCCCACTGCTCTGCCAACTGAGTCGACGACGACGGCGTCGCTTCGAGACGAGTACCAAGAGATTGAAAAATTGGCATGTATCAGTCGGAGCGCCGGTAGTTTAGTTGGCAGAGCAATGGGACGGTACCCCACGGCCCCGGGTTCAAGTCCCAGCAAGCGCTGACATTTGTTCAATTTCTGTAAATAATATAGCACTGTAAGTGCATATTAAAATCATAGTACAGCCAACATACTTACTTACCCGAAATTATATTAAATCTACAATTTACGTAATTTTTCGGAACACACATATTATATCGTGTGTATGTGTCTACTCTCTACAAAATAGGTAAAACCTTCATGTACATTCGATACTTTCGCTCCTCTCAAGGGAATTCAAAGGTATACACAATACCTGCACCTTTCTAAGTTACGTGCGACGCCTGCTGAATCCCGTATTTGCCTCAGATTACTTTCACGTTTCTGATTATCTTCTCAAACAGACAAAAAACAAGACGTCTTTTATAAAATATCTGGTGGGAGGCATAATAAAATAAAATAAATAAAATAAGCCTTTATTACTGACTTTCACAATTCCATTTTCCTTATACCTAGGTACATTATATATTTTTTTTATTTTTTTTTATTAATGATGGGTTTGCTCTTGACTCTAGTCTAGGTCATAGGACAGAGACAGAGTCTAAGATGGAGCGAGCTCACCCAGAAGAAGCCTGTTAAAAGGCACTGGCACTCCCACACACTGACGGAACGCAGCAAGCTACTTGGCGCCAGACTTCGGTGGGATGGTGGTCGCGAGCCAGGCGGCCCCTTACGGAGCCTTCCACCGCTAGTGGGATCGTTCAGCCGGACTTATCCACAGGCAAGCCTGAGTTGCCGTTGCCCGGGGTGGACCGCTAGGAGGTAGATCCCATACCACCCCAAATTTTAGTTTCACTGTAATTAGTTCACTTAAATTTTTGTTTCGACATCCGGAATTTAATTGTCAGTTTGCCCTTTAGCAAAGGCCACCCCTAGAGTGTTCCATAATTTTTCTGGTGGGAGGCATACCCATCTCAAAAAACCTAGAAGAACTTCAGCTAAAAACGGAGTTTCTATCCAATAAGTAATTCACTTTCATATATTTAGGTACTTCGGCTATTGGAATCAACCAACCTAACTTATACCTGGTTTTCTTATAAACTGTATGGAAAATCGGTCAAAGTTGATCCTTTACATGGATGACTTAGGTGCAGCTGATAGATAGTACTTCCCATCGCAATAGGCAAAGATCAAACCTTTATGATTTTCATGACCCGGTCTGTTCATATTACATCCAATTTGTCTCAATCGTAAAACATAAGTTATTTAATAGATTGGATTCGAAACTAATTTTGATTTTATTGTCAACCTATAAAACTTTGATGAATTTTTGTGATATAAGAAAACTATTACCTACATATTTTACGTATCCCTGCAAATAATACATCATCATCATCATCAGCCCTGCAAATAATAATAATTATTTTATTATTATTATTATTTATTGATCAGACAACATATTTGGTCCATATTTGGTTAGTAACAATGGTCTTATAACTAGATTAGGAGAGAAAATATATTTGAAAACACGCATAGGTTACAACTTGCCAGTCAGCCAGTCAATTTCTTCTGACTAGCTGATCGGCAAGATGTTGTAGTATAGGGGAGTCATACCTCCCAGAAATGATCTTCAGAATAGTGTTAGAGCGAGCCCGCACCCTGCAAAGTAACGACGCTGTTTTTTTCCGCATGATGGCGTAGAAATCGTCCGTTTGAGCTTTAGCGAACATACCTGATGTGCTGCAGAATCGAGGCAGCCCCAACAACATTCTGAAACCATTGTTGTACTGGATTCGTAGAGCGCTGATAGTCTTCTGCGTGTAGTTAGTCCACAGACTGCACGTGTAGAAAGCTTGGCAATATGCTTTAAAGAGCGTGAGTTTTAAAGCATATTGCCAAGTTTTCTAAATATATATATATAATAAAAAAGTTTCACAAATAATTTTTTAAGGATTGCTTCCCTGTAAAAAATCAATTTGTGTAATCTTACCAACCCGCTTGCCAAGCGTGGTGATTGCAGAAGTAAGGACTGAAATAGACACCAATACACAGTGTTCAAAACCAACTTAGTAAATTAAAAACGTTTATATAAAATACCTACTAAAATAAGTCCTTGTCGGAAGTAATAGAGTCTAGAAACATTTTCTATGCATCGGAAATGAAAAATGGAAATGTACGGACGGAAAAGTTGAATAGGTGGACTGTAACTTGTGAAATTTGCACCTGCAACGGACGTCGTAGATAGCCACGACCACAAACTTCTACCGCTTCCATAATCGCAGGAATTAACTAGCTTGCTGCTGTCCAAGAATTTTTGAGAGTAGTGTATTAAGTTAGGTACATTTTACTACGAACATACATGAATTATTGTTTATAAGAATATACTACCTACTGGAAGCCGGACGGGCGGAAATACAACTACCTACCTGAGTACTTTTTGTTTGCCTATATAGGAACCATTTCTACCGCTGCTATAGCATCATATTTATAATACTAAAATGAATGCAACGATGAAATTTTTCAGTTGAAACTGGACATAAATAGACCAAATTGTTATGTATCCTTCACTGCAAGGGGTATATTGTTCATGGAAAAACAAAAAAATTTACTCAAAATATAATGATGTGAAATTATGCAGATTTAATTATTAGTTTAAATTTTGGTTAGTCACTAGGAACTTTATTTAATTTTCAACAATCGTTATGCGAGTTGAATAAATATTTATTATACAACATAATCTTAAACTAAGTTACAAAATTATTTTACAAAGTATTTACAGTAGAAATATATATACAAATAATAATCAAATTAGTAATATAAAACAAAAGTATACAACCTTAAACACTAATCAAAGAGCCCGCCCCGCAGCGTACCTGGCTCAAATGTGCCCATTACTCCAGCCACGTTGCCGCGCTTTAATTTTAGTCTAGTTTAGCTGAGTATTAATTGTTTTTGTCCATTTATATTACTTTTGTTTACATAAATAAGATACTTACATAATAACGATTAAATAAATACACCTGCAGAAAAATAATATAATACAAAACATAATTTATTAATCGTTATTATCTCCACGTTCATCTCCTGGGCCATTTCCCTTGTTGCGACCTCTGTCTAGTCAAAAGAGTTTCTTCTAGCAGTAGCGCTTTACATATTATGCTGTATATTCAGTTATTGTCAGGCTTTGAGTCTTATTAAATAATAAACTGCTGGGCAAGACCTTGATAACTAAGGCTGATAAAATGGTAAGTGTGCATACATTGCTGGGCATAAGTCGTAGGTTGTATCCAATGCTGGGCGTAAGTCATATTCTTATGTTTATACAGATCAGGATTCACCTATATTGTAAGATAGGTTTTTGCGAACTTGCAAAATTTTCGAGTGCGGGCAGGATTTGAACCTGCGACTTTCGCATTACTAGTGGCGACGCCTCTTCCATCAGGGCCACCGCAGCTCATTTCTTGCCCGCCAATTTTTTGCAAGTGTATTTTAATGCCAGTAACGCTTGGCATGGCTCCATCTACCGGGTTAGTTTTGCAACTAATAACCGGCGACTAATTCTATCTTTACAGATTGAATGTAGTCTAAGCGATGAAAACCAGCGATAAATTGAGTACCAAATTTTAAAACACTTCCCGTGTTAGGTATACAATTTTTGCGAACTTGCAAAATTTTCGAGTGCGGGCAGGATTTGAACCTGCGACTTTCGCATTACTAGTGGCGACGCCTCTTCCATCTGGGCCACCGCAGCTCATTTCTTGCCCGCCAATTTTTTTTTTTTTGTAAGATAGGTATAGGATCATGTCTGCGAACACATACTATCGCTGTTTTATTTCCCGGCAGATACCGTATGTGTCTAGAGACTCAAACCCCACACATCTCTTTCACCAAACGTTACATTCACACTCCTAGCGGGTCAGCCATTCACCACAAAGTAATAGTATGGATAGCTTTTCACGTTTAAATTTTTTTAATGTCGTTTATTTTTGGCTTTTAGTTTTTGGACCATTTGCCGAACCCAATTTATTATTTTGTGTCATTTTAGGTATATGCGAACATACTTTCGTTTGCAGTGGATAAAAATGATTCGAACTGGGTTTGTACAATGTATTATCTGTCAAATTGACAATGCATGGTAAATTTTATAATGTTAATTTAATTAAAGACACTTAGAATTAAATTTAATAAACGAGCTGTCTTACATTGAATTGAAATAATTTAGGTACGCAAGCGTCAAAAATTACACAAAACGTAATATGTGCTTTTAAGCCGGTATTACGCATCGTACAATAAAGTACATTGTACAAATAAGCGACTTTAGAATTTTTATAAGTAATGCCCCCAAATAATGCCAACCGTATCGGACTATAAGTATTGGCCGCGGCGCGCCGACATTCACTCAATGTCACCTGTCACTACTTGCACACTTGTCACCTCCATCATACGCTGGTTGCCCTATCACATACCTTCGACCGGCGTACACGCAGCAGCGGTCAACCTCCGCGTCTCTTTCGTCTCAGATAGTTATGTGAATTCTTGTAAACGGAGAGTTTTTGCTGCTTTATAGGATGAAAAACATTTTTGTTTTATAACTAGCACTTGCACGGTTCCAACTGATCTTGACAGTTGACATTCTTAACAATAATCAAAATGCTTTATGTTCTGAATATTTATGTAAATGGAATAATTTTTGTAGTTTGACATTTATAATATTGAAATTATGTTTGTATAATTTACTCTGAATAATTTGGCAATGGTGATAATTTCATAAATATATTTATCTACACTCGTCTCATAATGTTCGAATTATGAATTCGAAAACAGATGCATAATGACCTACTTTATGCATTCTGCCTATAAAAACTAGGGTTTACTATAAATTACAGAAGCGTAATGACTTAATGAGAAAACTCTTAATACGATAAAGTTGAGAAATGAAACGAAGTTTTTTTTTCCAATACTCAAATCGCTATCTTCCGCCGCACCTGACAGTTGTTGTTGTACGGTAATTTTTCGGATGTTGTTCAGTTGTTTTAGTAGGTTTTTGTTCTGTTGTTATTGAGATGTTGTTCAGTTGTTGTTCAGATGTTGATAAATTGTTGTTCAGACGTTATTCCGATGTTGTTCAGTGTTGTTCAGTTGTTGTTCAGTTGTTGTTCAATGTTGTTCAGTTGTTTAGTTATTTGCTGTTGAGACTCGACATCTAAACAACTGTTAGTAAAGAATCATCGAAAATTCATATCAAGCCATATTACGTTCTCGTATTGAATTTGACCATGTATCGGGCCTTGCAATCGCCGGTGCGGACGTTTGGAAAAGTGTTCAACTGAGTTAATATTTTAGAGTGTAGATAAAATAGTGTATGCAACTGCATATAATTAGGCATTAGAATGCTCATGTCAATCTATTATCACACTCGGCTACGCCTCGTGTGATAAACAGACACTCGCATTCTAATGACCCCCATTATATGACAGTTGCATAAACTACTATTTTGTTGATAAGTAACTAGTTTTAGTGTGGACATTTTAAACACAATAATTGTATTGTTTCTGAATAAATGAATTGAATTAAATTGAATTATTAAGGTGAAACAATATAGAATAACAGGTGCCCGCGACTTCGTACGCAAGATGTAAGTGGCTTTTGTATTAGATAAGTCATGAGCGCATGTTGTTTTACACAAAAAGTATTTATGTAATGTTTTTCTTATTGAGATGTTTTTCCTGTTAAAGACTATTAAAGGGATTCAAGGTAAATTATTAGCGTCTACTGTGTTTTGGTTTCATAGTGCACGGAGTGGCAGCCTGGTGCTCTCGTATATTTGATATCCAAGCTTCATCGTCCTCGTAGAACTCATAAGATTAAATTAACCTCATTTTTCTAGCTGATAAATAGAACCAATACTTCTTCCATATGCCCATTATCGGATATAAGCAACTATGCTAAATACTTCGTTTCGGTATTGATAAATTGGCTTATCTCTAGCTTATACTTTTATTGTCACCTTTCACAACGAAACTATCGACAATACTTGCATAGACTATAACACACACTAACCTTACTTTTAGTCCACCAAGCATTCCTATCTACATAGGTTTGCATACTTATTTTCCCTAAGCAAACATGCACTGCAATAAATCTTTAAAGGCAAATATGTCGAGACATGACCAATTGAATGATTTTGTTTTAAAGTAACCTTGCCTTACTTTTTCAATACTTTTTAGATAGGTACGATAAACGCATTGAATTTTACTAATGAACTTCCTATATTTTCCTGGGGAAATGAAAGATTTTCCAAAAGTAAAAAGTATTCTGGATGTTAACTCTTGTAATGAGCAAAACCTAACAGAACAAAATTAGGTAAAAATTCGTTCAGTTCCTACTACATATTTGCGTTAAAAAATAACAACCAAACCAACGGACTGACAGTTTTTTAGTTTTTATTTTTATAATCTATATCTTGAACACAACAAAGTAAAAATACTTTTTTAAATGTATTTCATGAACAAATTTAGCTTTTTGTTTTATTATAATAGGTATGTCTCTATAGATATAGATAAGTTAAGTGTACGAATTGGCAGATTGTTACAGAAGCAAATGAGTTTTTTACCCCTATTGATCGTCGATTGGATGCAAGTCTTTCCGCTAACTAGTTTTTACACTTAAAACGAGGTCTCATTTTCTTTTCTTCTTCGTAAATGCAAAATGGAGATAAATTACACAGTCGCCGCTCAGCAGCCGTCCCGCACGGTCGCCTACGCCCGACTACCTGGCCGCTCCCGTGGCCCCGCCCCTCGCCGTCGCTCCGCGACCGACACTCCAGCCCTGCGTCGGACAAGCATCACTTGTCCCACGCAGCCTCCGCCGCCGTTTGTGTCTTTTTCAAGGCACATTCCGTGGTATTTTATTTAACTACGTCTTTTGCCCGAAAACCGCCGGTTTACGCGGTCCTTGCTCGGTGGATACCTAACGGTGCTCAACGATCCGAGCAGGGGGTGTAGACCCGATACACCAGCTTTGCCCCTTCAGGGCAACGCAGTCAATCGGACGGGTGCCAGAACCACCGGCCCTGGGGGTGAACCCAAGTCGACCCTGGTACCATCCTTTTCCCCTGTCCGAGCAGAGTCTGTCTGGGAGAAGGGCTCCGGCCCCAACTTCCTCTTTGCTCGGGCCTGTTAGGAACCTCCCGCACAATAAGATTGGCGGAGGATACACTTTAGGGCTACATTAGTTAAGTACACCCTCCCTGCCTACACCCGGCGGGGAGGATCACCGGCGTCCTACCCTCAGGCTGTTCCCGCCTGAGGGCCGCGATTAGCATATTAGCTAGGCCGATTGCCGTGGAGTTCTTGCCGTTTCTCTCCCACGGAACGGTTCCGAAACGGCGGTAGCTATAGATTAGGCAATGGCTAAAGCCCTTCCCCAGTCCGTTTTCCTAGAACTCTTACAAGTTGTCTTCGAGGACAACCAATTCCGAGACCGCGTCGCGAAACGGATTCCCGGAATCAACGATTACTTCGCCGAACTAGCCCGCGATGAGTCATCGCCCAATCCCCTGACCACCGGTGAGTCAGCCCCATCCGCCAACGAAGCGTCCGCCGCTAAGTCGGCACCTGCCCCCTCCCCTGCGGTTACTCATTACGATGAGTCACCGCTATCCCCTGACCCATCGTCCCAAGTCGGCAACGCCCAGGACTCCGACCCTACCGTTGAAGTCATGGACACTGCCGACCCTCCGTCCGATGACTCAAACCCCGAACCCGACTCCGACGACGACTACACCGTAGTCAGTAGATCCAAAAAGCGCCAGCGTAAGGCTGCACATTCAGATAGCGACGAGGCTGCGAAAACAGTCCGCGTCGAAGGGCCCGATGGCAACCACCGCAAGGTGGCCGCCGCCATTCCTAAAGTCTCTCCCGCTACAGAGCGCAGACCCCCCCCGATTATTCTCAGGGACAACGCCAAGTGGTCGTCCCTTTCCAGTCAGATGACCCAGAATAAGATTCCGTTCTTGACTGCTTCACAGACCAAGGACGGAATCAAAATTCAAGTCCCGACCTCTTCGGCGCACAGAGCGCTTACAAAATTACTGAACTTCCTCCAGTTCCCGTACCATACGTACGCACTGGAGGAGGAGAAACTACACCGCGTAGTAATTCGAGGCATCCCGAAAGAGATTTCCGAAAAGGAAGTCTATGACGACCTTATCGCCCAAAATATCCCCGTACGTAAAGTACACCGCATTTCGTCTCATCGCAATAAGAGACAATTCGACATGGTCCATGTCACGCTCGAGAGGAGCGAAGCTGGTAAGACCATTTACGGTTTGAAATCCGTGTGCATGCTTTCAGGCATCCGCATGGAAGCCCCCAGGAAGACTGGGATCCCTGGCCAGTGTCACAACTGCCAACTTTACGGTCACTCTTCACGCACCTGTCACGCCGCCCCACGGTGTGTTAAGTGCCTGGAGAGTCACAGCACTGCCCAGTGCGCCCGTCCTAAAAAGACGGACACGCCCTCGGCAGACAGCTCCTCTCCCCCACTCCCACCTAGTTGCGTCCTCTGCAACGAAAGTGGCCACCCAGCCAACTACCGCGGCTGTCCCCGTGCCCCTAAGGCGAACCCCAAAGTGCTTCAGCGCACCCTTGCGAGGCAAACGTATGCCGATAGGCTAGCTGGCTCTCAAAAACCAGCTGCGATCGTTCCAGGTGTTGCTGAAAACACAAACTTCCCGCCCCTCAGGCCTAACCCCGCATGGGCCCTCAAAATGGGTCCAGCCCCCGCCCCCGCCCAAGTCGCACCAAAACCGGTGGTGCCCCCCCAACCCGCCCCCAAAAAGCCGGCGCCTCCGCCGCCTTCTCCTCCCAAACCCGCTTCCCACAGCAAGAGTGCTGAAGGCGACTTAGCCGACGCGCTCTCTGTTGTCTCAAATTTCACCAGCCTCTTCGACATCGAAGAGATAATCTCCTACTCTAAGGAGATCAGAGCCAACGCTGGTAACCCCAGTGCGCTCATCCAAACCGCCGCCAAATACTACCATCTGGTAGTCGCGTTCAAAAACTTCAAACCCTGATTATGGATAGGTCTATTAACTTAGGGATATCCAGCAGTGGTAGGACCAAGCCTCGGTCACTTAAATTAGGTTTTTTCAATGCCGATGGTATTTGCAACAAAAAGACGGAAGTTAGCCTCTTCCTGAAAGATCACGGTTTAGACGTCCTCCTTGTACAAGAAACGTTTCTCAAACCCCATATGCGTACCCCGCGAATCGCGCAATACAACACGGTACGTAATGACCGCGTATCGGGCAGCAAGGGAGGCACCCTCATTCATTACAGGCGAGCGCTTCACTGCTCACCCATAGAGACCCCGCCCCTCTGCTATATGGAGGCTTCCGCTTGCCGCTTAAGCATGACGGGACACCAACCCATTACGATAGTGTCGGTATACCTATCTCCGAGCAATAATCGCGAGACAAAGCCACTTCTTAAAAGTGAGCTCGAGTCATTATTTAATCTCGGTGACTCGGTTATCATAGCAGGTGACTTGAATGCCAAGCACATGTCGTGGAACTGTATCGCCAACAACCCTAGAGGCAATCTTCTCTTTGAGTGGCAGGACGAACTGTCCTTTGACCTAGTAGCCCCTACAGAGGTAACTCATTACCCCCATACAGTAACTCATCGACCCGACATCCTCGACATAGCCCTTCTAAAGAACGTAAACCTTCGTTTAAGTTCTATAGAAGTACGCCACGAGCTCTGCGACTCTGACCACAGACCAGTTTTACTAAAACTTGACCCGCGAACCGACATCCCCGGCCCCTCAGGTCTGTGCGGCCCGACCAAAACTATAGTAGACTGGCCGAAACTAGGCCAAGCCTTGAACGCTTCCAGCTCTACTCACCTGGACCAAATACCGACTAGACTGACTACCGAAACCGACATCAACCTAGCCGTCTCTTCTATCACTAATCACGTTAGCAGCGTCGTGAACAGCTGTTCACGGACGGTTAAAATCACTGAAGACAATAAATACAAACCTCCAAATGACCTTCTTGAAATGATAACAGAGAAGAACGCCGCGATCCGCGCTTACAAATCCTTCCCAATCGAATCTAACAGACTATTCATGCGCGCCCTACAGAGGGAAGTAAGGCAGCGTGCAGCTGAATGGCGTGACGCCGGATGGGACCAGCACCTTGAGGAGCTGAACCCATCCCATCTCGCATTTTACAAGCTGCAACGCTCGCTGAAATCTGACACCATCTCTGTGATGCCGGTACTTAACAGACCTGACCAGACTAAAGCCTTTGACGACGACGAAAAGGCTGAATGCCTAGCTGACAGTCTCGCAGCCCAATGCACCCCCAGCACACTCCCTTACGACTTGACCTTCGTCTCAACGGTCGACTCCGAAGTCGAACGTCTCATTTCACTACCTCCATCGGGCCCTCCACTCAGAGTCATCACTGAGATGGAAGTGCGCAACGCCCTTAAGGCACTCAAGCCCAGAAAGGCTCCAGGACCGGACGGCATCACCAACCGTGTCCTAAAGATTCTCCCCGATCACCTGATCAATCGCCTCACCCTGATTTTGAATGCCGCCATGGCTAGTTGCACCTTTCCAGCTTGCTGGAAGGAAGCAATAGTCATAGGCATTCACAAACCGGGTAAACCGGCGAATGAGCCCACTTCCTACCGCCCGATCAGCTTACTGAACCCTCTCGCCAAACTATACGAACGCATGATCTATGCCCGACTCCGTGACCACGCAGAGACCAACAATCTCATACCTGACGAGCAATTTGGCTTTCGACAGCAGCACTCTTGTACCCAACAAGTACACCGCATTGTCGAACACATCGCTCTTAAGCTAAATGTCTCGTCCAAACCGACCCCGACAGGAGCAGTTTTTCTCGACGTGGCGAAAGCCTTCGACAAGGTCTGGCACAACGGGCTGGTATACAAGCTACACCAGCTCGCTGTGCCTGATCGTCTCGTGCTTTTAGTACGTAACTTTCTGTCGGATCGAAGCTTTCGTTACAGAGTGGAAGGCACTCTGTCTTCCCCCCACACCATACAGGCAGGAGTCCCTCAGGGCTCCGTCCTATCTCCATTACTTTTCACGCTATACACTAGCGACATCCCCAAATCGCCCATGTCACAGCTGGCTATGTTCGCCGACGACACTGCCATCTACGCGTCCCACCGTAACCACTTAAAATTAGTTCAGATTCTCCAGAACGCTCTAGACTCCCTCGGGAGCTGGTTCCGTAAATGGAGAATCGAGGTAAATCCGGAAAAAAGTGCAGCCGTGCACTTTCGTAGAGGTTCGTACCGATTAAACGTCCCCGCTGTAAAGCTTTTCGGCCGACCCATCCCGTGGGTCAACGAGACCAAATATCTAGGAGTCACCCTCGACTCAAGACTTAGCTTCCGTAGCCACATTATGAGAGTCCGCGACCGCGCCGCGTTCGTTTTGGGCAGATTACATCCGATGTTGAACAAAAAGAGCAAACTCTCCCTTAGAAATAAGGTGAGAATTTACACCACCTGCGTAAGGCCTATTATGACCTACGCCAGCGTAGCCTTTGCTCACACCTTCGATTCACATCTGAAAATGCTGCAGGTCATCCAAAACCGTTTCATGCGCAAAGCTACCGGGGCGCCCTGGTACATGCGTAACGCCAACCTCCACATCGACTTAGGCCTCCCTACCATTAAAGCGTATATGAAAGAAGCGTCCCGTCGCTTCTTCGATAATGCTCCCCATCATAAAAACCCCTTGATAGTTGCCGCGTCCAACTACTTCCCCCATCCAACCTCGCGTTTTAAACACCGTCCGAGACACATCCTTACGGAAGAAGATGATGAAATCACAGTAGCCACTGCTGCAGCCATTGCGAGTAGATCACACTCCACAAGCTCTTCAAGCAACCGACGCCCCCGCCGGCGGGGGCGCGGAGGTCCCTCATTTGCTCCCCACTTTGGGAACTACCGGCACGTGCCGGGTAGATTCAGTCCAATACGTTCTCCCCAGAACAACTCGTAAGCCCAATCGCGCCCCAAGGGCGCGATTGAGCTGGTTGTTTGAACAACCACAAGATTTTCCGGGTGAGCTCCTGCTCCCCACCATACAGTCAGGTGTAGATTGAAAGCCCCGGGGCTAAAAATCGTAGGGTCCACAACTAAAAAAAAAAAAAAAAAAAAAAAAAAAAGGAGATAAATTAGAAGAAGGTGGGCCGTGGCCATTGCGGTTCATGAACGTTTTCCTCTTTGTATTTTTTGTTCGTATCTTCTCAAAAAATTATAAAATCCTGCAGAATTTTATAAAAAAAAATAACTACGAACATTTGCTGGTTTTAACCGTCCATAGTAGGCATACTACAATATAATTGTTTTGGTTTTCATGCCACTTATTATCTTGCTATCTACGCCTTGAAAAATGATAAGTCTTCAAAGTCACCATTCTTTCTTTGAATTAACCAAAAACTCAAAATATTTAATTCATGTGCACTTATTCAAACGCATTAGATTACAGCATGATTAAACAAATTCAGACATAGTTTGTTGGAATGGAACTATTCAAATATTTCTATCACCGCAAAGTTCGGAACGCAATACAAATACACCGCGCAACGAAATTGGTTCAACCCTCTACCCTCATACGTACTACGATTAAGGGCATGCGTCACATCAATGAATCTCATACGCGGTTCAGTTTACATTTCTGGGTGTACAAAGTACACCCAGTGCACACAGCAGCTTTAGTCGGAAATGAAAGCCGTTTGGGCGCGCGGGACCACTGCCCGCTCACGTAGTACACCTAATATATTCGGTTCTCCTATTAATTCTCCTCATCCCTTTAATTAATGCCGGATTCCTTGATATACCTTCCATGGAATTTTGACCATCGATCCCTTTCCAATATAAATTGCTTCAGTTACTCGTAACTGAAGGAATGTCGGCGATAAATAAATATACAATAGCGTTTCAAAGTACGCAGACGAAGCATAGAAGAATAGAGGCAACAATTCTTTCGTTCACAAATCTGTGGTGTTGCTATTGTGTTGCAACATTTCTCTAGCAGGTGGCAAGTGGGTGGAGTGGTGGGTTAAATCGACTGGACTCCATTGTGGGTCGCGGACGCGGGCAACAATAGATTAGGTGACCGCGCCACCGGCCACCTCCTGCTTTCGAAGTTACCGCGCGTACCGGTGCTACCGTACCTACACAGTACCTATACAGCGACAGATGCGTTTGGGCACTCTATCAGGTCGAAAGCAGCCAAGTGCAAGACTACTTTTTATGTGTATTTTCAATAATTGTGTAATTAGTGACTATTGCTTGCTTGCTTTTCGTAAGAGACACTGAGTCATCAAACCGTGGTGTGATGTTATTAAACCGCTTACAACTAAAATACAAATAAAGGAACACGGTGATTTACACCAAATGCGGATAAATTTGGCTCAGAATTTGTCTCCCAATATGAAGATACTTTACTATTTTCTCATTTAATATTGTTACGGATACGGATTTTCCTGTTTATCTTCATAATTGATAACCTTCCAAAGATAATGGCATTGAGAACTCCATTCTCGACGGCATTTATTGAGCCAAGTATTTTCCTCAGATTCATTTCTGTCAAATTGTTCATCATAAATGACATAAAATATTTTATCTACACTCGTCTCATAATGTTCGAATTATGAATTCAAAAACAGATGCATAATGACCTACTTTATGCATTCTGCCTATAAAAACTAGGGTTTACTATAAATTACAGAAGCGTAATGACTTAATGAGAAAACGCTTAAAACGATAAAGTTGAGAAATGAAACGAAGTTTTTTTTTCCAATACTCAAATCGCTATCTTCCGCCGCACCTGACAGTTGTTGTTGTACGGTAATTTTTCGGATGTTGTTCAGTTTTTTTAATAGGTTTTTGTTCTGTTGTTGTTGAGATGTTGTTCAGATGTTGTTCAGTTGTTGTTCAGATGTTGATTAGTTGTTGTTCAGATGTTATTTCGATGTTGTTCAGTTGTTGTTCAGTGTTGTTCAGTTGTTGTTCAGTTGTTTAGTCATTTGCTGTTGAGACTCGACATCTAAACAACTGTAAGTAAAGATTTTTCTAAAATTCATATCAAGCCATATTACGTTCTCGTATTGAATTCGACCATGTATCGGGCCTTGCAATCGCCGGTGCGGACGGTTGGAAAAGTGTTTAACTAAGTTTTTTTTTGAGAGTGTAGATAAAATAGTGTATGCAACTGCATATAATTAGGCATTAGAATGCTCGTGTCAATCTATTATCACACTCGGCTACGCCTCGTGTGATAAACAGACACTCGCATTCTAATGACCCCCATTATATGACAGTTGCATAAACTACTATTGTGACATCAAAGTGAGTAAATATTTTTTTCATAAATTAAGGTCCAAATTAATCAACTCTGTTCACATTTTGATAAGTTGCACTTTTAACCATAATTTGTTATTTTATACCTAACGAGCAGCCTGCCCAGCGGTTTCACCCACTGCTTACCGTTTTCCTGAGGGAATAAACCCTTTAATATAGCCTATATAATATTTAATATAGTTTTTAGAGTGCACATTTTTACTTTTATTTTATACAATTATTATTATATTGAAAACTGGGCCCAGCGGCCGAAAAAAGTGGGATGACACTGAAAAACAGCAGAAATGCTGAGTTGTTCTCCCTTTTACCAACATTAATTATTATTATTTTTAAGCTTTAATTGTACAATATGTTTGTTGGTAAATAAAGATCTTTTTATTTTATTTATTTATTTATTTATGTCATCAGGAATAATGTGGGATTCTAATGGTAAAAGATTTTTTAAATCGGTCCAGTAGTTTCCGAGACTGTTCAAACGAACAATCAAATCTTTTCTCATAGTGTCGATAATATAATACTAAAAAGTTATATTACATTGCATACCACGCTTTGTCGGCTTAGAATAGCATCACCCTATTTTATTTCCGTAGGTGTCGTAAGAGGCAAGATAAGGATTCAAGGGTTGTATGTGTATTGCAATTTTATGCGACGGGCTGACAACCTGGAACTCTGTTACGTTACGATACACAATTTTCAAAATGATACCCTCATTTGTATGTCAGAAGTGGCATACATGTTCATTTTTAACGACTGCTTACACTCTGCCTACCGCGCGAGGGATATAAAGGCGTGTTATATTTATATATATACCATATTATAGCATTTTAGGCTACCTACTATTTTTTTTTAAAGACTACATCAACGGATATTTGTTCTTACCACTTTCTGTCTTCCTTACTTTAAGATTGTAAAGTGAAAAGAAATATTCGTGCTTTATGACTCGACGTGCCTTTTGAAACACATAATTATACTATAGCGGCAACTAAAGCGGTTCTCCCACTTGTCGTCCGTCGCTGTGTATTTTTAACGCAAAGTAACGCATTGCGTCTGTCAGACAAAAGGAAATTGCGAATTCCGATCTTATTACCAAACAATTACGGTTATGGTGCGTTTGACATCCGCATCCGTTACGGTGCGTTTAAAATATGCAGCAACCGACGTCAAGTGGAAAGACCGCCTTAAGGAGATAGCTTCCTATGATACCTATTTAATTATTAATATCGTATCAGAGTTACAGTCTTATTTTGTCGAGGGTTTGCCAGGAAATAGATTTTTAGATTGCTTCCTGTTCTGTTCTGGGCATTTAGGTAAACATACGATATATTAATATAAATATCATCCCGTCAAGTAATACCTTCTTATATTCTGCTATTAATGTGCAATTGTAATAATTGATAGAGTCGTTCGTCGACTGGGATCCCACACGAAAAAATAACAAATATGTAAAAAAAATTATCGCATTAAAAAAAAATGTGCCATTCCAAAATTTTAAATATTTGTATAACACTCTGCCTACAGAATTTACAGTTTCTTCTGAAACGCTAAAGCGTAATGTTTAATGAGAAGGCTCTCCTTTCAATAAAATGATTTAAATAAATCGAAACTATTTTTGCCAATACTCAGATCGCCATCTTCCGCCGCACCTGTCAGATGTGGTTAGGGACACTGAGTCATCAAACCCGTTGGACGGTTGTTGTTTCGATATTGTTCGGTTGTTGTTCAGTTTTGTTCAGGTGTTGTCCAGTTGTTGTTGCGATCTTGTACCGATGATGTTCTCACATTAACGGGGTGAGCAAGCGCATGCACTATTCCTTTCACTCTCTTAAGCGACTCCAGAACTTTCTTCCACTAAAAACTAAAATCATGCTTGCACAAGCACTTCTTCTTCCCATTCTTGACTATGCTGATGTCTGTTATCTGGATGCGACGGAAGAATTACTCAATAAGCTTGAGCGACTACAAAACTTGGCTATTAGATTTATTTTCGGACTTCGTAAGTTCGATCATGTCTCAGAATTTCGTGCTCAGCTTAAGTGGCTTCCAATTCGCCTTCGCCGCGATGTGCACATCCTATCCACTCTCTATAACATCCTTCACAATCCTGCCACTCCCGACTATCTCCGCTCCCGTTTCCACTTCCTTCCCCCTGATCCCCGCCCTAGGCGCGACTGCATCACTAAGGTGTTGGAGTGTCCAAGAGCGAATACTAGATTTCTTTTTAACTCTTTTTCCGTTAAAGCTGCACAGCTCTGGAATGATCTTCCTAAGACTGTACAGGAAAGCCCATCTATTTCCGTATTTAAAAAGCGAGTAAAAGAGCACTTCATTTCTCAACAACCTTGAAATATTTATGTATGTTTATGTATTTTTATAGTATTTATGTAAATTTGTTTATTTATTCATGTAAGTTTATATATATTATTTGTATGCATGTTAAAATATTTTACAGAGTTATATATTCGTTTATTTTGTTAAATTTGTTTCGTATTGCCTATTTGCCCCAAAATTTTAAATTCTCTCACAAGACATGGGTTGGCTGGAAGAGATCTCTTCTTTAGAGATAAGCTCGCCTTTGCGACAAAAATTGTATTTTTTTTTCTGTGTATTTTTTTGTGCAATAAAGAATATTATATGCTTACTATGCTTACGCCCACTCCAGGTTAGCTTATGGGATAGTTTTCTGGGGTAGCAGTACAGACGTGGATGACATATTTGTTCTTCAAAAAAAGTGTATCAGAATCATAACTAATATAGGCCAGATGGAATCATGCAGACCACTTTTTAAGCAACATAAAATATTAACGGTAACATCAATGTACATACTCGAATCTTGTATGTTTGTTCGGAAAAATCCCAACTTGTATACGCCACTTCAGAACACAAAGCGCAACAATCGCAACCTCAACAAACTAAAAATCCCATTTTCAAAACTACAATATGTCTCATCTGGTCCCCATGCTATGGTAATAAAAATCTATAATCATTTGACGAATATTTTAAAAAACATTGAAAAGCTATCGACATTTAAGACAAAGTTAAAAGAGCTGTTAGTTGAGAAAAGCTATTATAATATGACAGAATATTTTAATGATAAGTTTCCTGAATTTAATTTATAAATTTTGAATGTATTGTGATGTTTTGGTAAACTATAATTTTGACTGTATTTTAATTTAATGATTCTTATTATTTTATATTTGAAGGATAAAATGTAATCGTATTTTACTTTATTTTGACATTTGTATAATTTGACTAATTTTATTGAATTTTACTGCTTTTGACATTTGTATTATTTTGATTTATCATACTGTTTTTGACTATTTGTTTTTAAATTTTTGTTTCTTTGTTTTTTATATTTTTTGGTGACATGTATTTTTTTAACGTATTTTTAATTGTAGTTCTTCTTTTATAATTATTGTTATAACTGTAAATATTAAATTTAGTATTTATTATGTGCGCCGTCCGCCTTTACATGATGTCACATTTAAACTAAGTCTTATTTATGTAACAACCTCATACTTATGTGACATGCAATGAAATGAAATAAATGAAATAAATTATATGTTCAAATGTTGTTCAATTGTAAAGTTAGGTCGTTGTTCAGTTGACTTGTATATTTAGGTAGTTGGTCAGTAGTTGTTCAGATGACAGAGCAACTACTGAAGTATTGAATTTTCAAAAAATCATATCATGCCATAGTACGTTCTCGTTTTGAATTTGACTTTTTATTGGACTTTGCAAGCGCCGGTGCGAACGTTTGGAAAACTGTTTTACTGAGTTTTTTTGTAGAGTGTAAATAAAACAGTGTATGTAACTGCATAATATAATGGTATTATATGACAGTTGCGTAAACTACTATATACATAATGAAAAAATGAAAAAAGGTGATAGTGGAAGTTTCTGGCACTGCTCTGTGTACCAAAGAAACTAGGCATCTTGTAATGTAAATAACCTTTTTTAATTATTGTAAAACGTTGAACATTTTAGATATTTCAATTAACCTCAATATACATTTTGTGACAGGTAGTAAAGTTGAGTACTTTGAACCAGCTACCTAGAATTTCAATGTAGTATTGAACAAGTATTACAAAATACGGCGCTAGAAAATAGAGTTGGAGTGGTTATCTAAGTATTTTAAACGGTCGCTTCCAGTGATTCAATCGAAATAAACTAGAATTCAATTTCGTTGATTTTGGGACATAATAAACGCTGATGTCTGGGGTTATTTATGTGTGAGCAGTACAAAAATACAATCACGAAAGGTACTGCAAACGAAAACGACCCTCCGCCAACCTTTTGGATTATCAAAGTCCTTACAGCAAGCTTTTTTAAGGCGAATGCTACAGAACTTTTTGTAAAGAAAATTCCGTAGAAAAATGAACCCTACCTATAAATGCATGATGTTGAATAGTTACGATGTTATCATGGGTGGGGGTAAGTACTTTTAATGTTTTTTTTGTCTATTAATCGTTTGTTTGATGCTGAATTTGGGTAATTATATAATTTAAATTAAGTATTCGTATGTTCTATTTAACTTGCGTAATTTCTTCCTACGCAAAAGTAAGACTAGATTGAAATGAGGAGATGGAAAACTTGAACAGGTAGTCCGTAACTTGTGAAATTTGCACCTGCAACGGATATCGTAGATACCGAGCACCCGCAAACTTGCACCAGCAAAGAGCAAGAAAATATTTAGAAAGAACCTTATTAATTATCAAAATGAAACAATAACTCGTTGCAAGCAGGCATGGCGCTTGCTCAAATTAAACATTTATCTAGATAAACACGCAGTGTATTGCAGAGGAAGTTATTCTAATTGAATAATAAATCTTTAGGTATTTAATTTAAGTTTCTGTCTATTAAGTTTATTACCGGATCGCATTAAGATTTTCATAACTTACATACATACATATACTCATATTACGCCTATTATCCCCTGCAGGGTAGGCAGAGCGAAAACGGCCGCGGAAAGAAATAGCATTAAGCTATTCTAAGCCGGCATCACACGGCAACTTTCATAACTTCATCCTCCTTTTCTTAGGTTCCCTCTGAAACACGCTCTTGCTTTTAAACTTGCACAGTCTCAGGAATTAACTAGCGTGGCTCTTACTAAGAATTTTATATTTAAACTGAAATGACAGGGGTGTCCCTTTTATAACGAGATCCTGTCTTTTCCCATATTTACTGCTTGGAACGCTATCGTGTGTAGGTATTTGACATGTTAAAAGCTTTTGATTGCAAGTCGTAACATTGACAATCTTTTGAGAGTAAAAATTGTATCGCAAAGTACGCTTTTGACACACACTTTTGAAAATATTTTTTTTTCGAACGTGTGCTTATTTTTTTTTACTTACAATGGATTGAAAATCGTTATTCTTGTGATAAACTCAACCGTCATGGATTTTTACATCCTGTATTTATTACCTACAAAAACGGCCACCACTACACTTTTTCCCAAGAACTCTTAACCGAGCCACGATAAGGTTATGTTTGTTCTTAATTAAAAATTTCCTGACGATTTTTGCTAACTTAATTAAAACCTAAACTGCAGCAGTTCAGTTTTATGCTCGAAAATATTGTAGGATAAGGCAATAATGTTCAGAATACACTGAAAATAACACAGCAATGCTATGAAATATGTTTTATGTATTTTAATCCAAAATAAAATATTAAATATTTATCTGATAAAAAGATTACATGCCAGTCTATACCTACAAAGATATTTCATAAGATTTTCCCAAGTATCTATTTGAATACGAAACGACCCTTAAAATAAGTTATCTTGGACTAACGAGCTTACGAGCTCCAATTTTCTATTCGTCTTCGTGAATGCAAGCGACAAAATGTGAAAAAGGTGGGCCTTGGGCATTGCGGCTCATAATGTCTCTTTTTATATACCTACCTAATTTATGACGTCGGGCACGTACCGTGTAAAAATGGGGCCATACGAGTATGCTGGTTTAATTTCACGGTCTTTTGTATGCGAATGAATAAGAGCTAAGTCTTTAATTATGAGCAAACCGCTGGCTGTTTCTAACGCTTATAAATTAACTTTGTATAAGACTACACTCGAGATAAAAGCGTAGGATAAAAGGGAAAAGCTTTTGTAGAAAAATAACATTTGGTAGACATCAGGAAAAGAACACTATTGCTTTGTGAATTGTTTACTTTAGTGGATAAATTAATGCCTTCGAATAGCATCACCCCATTTCTTTCTCGTGGGTGTCGTGAGAGTCGAATAAGGGACTCGAGGGTTCCATGCCTATTGCAATTTTACGTGATGGGCTCACAACCTGTTACGAAGCAGACACACAATGATCTGAATGACCCTCAAATGTTTGTCAGACGTGGTGTAAATGTTTGTATTTTGCGGCCGTTTTCGCTCTGCCTAGCCTACAAGGGATATGAGCGTAATATGGATATATTGTATAAGTTAAGTGTGCTTTTGTCAATACGACCAAAACTAATTTTGCTTCGCAGTTGTATGAAATACATTTTTTATAGGTGACTCTTTTAGCTTCAGTAGTGGCATAATAGTGCATGTGTCTTAAATAAAACAAGCCGAAAAATATGACTGTGTTGTTGTTATTCTCTCATTGTCAACTCCAACAACTGACATATACGTGTGTCACTAGTGTCACGAGTGACCGGCTGAGACGATTGTCGTCTTAGAATAGCATCAAACCGTTTTTGTCTCGTGGTTATTATAAGAAGCAACTTAGGCTTAAGAGTCTAATGTGTATTGCAACATTTACTTACTGTCCCTACGTAATAGTCCATTTCGGAAATGACTCTCAAATATCTGTCAAACGTAGCAATAACGACCATTTACGCTCTGCCTACCCCGCAAGGGATGACGGTGTGATATAAAATTCCAGCCAAGTGCGAGTCGCACTAGCCAGGGTTCCGTAGAATGCACATCAAGCCCTTTCATTATGATACCCCACTTGAACTACTAGCCTCAATTTCAAAAATTTGTCTTTTTCGGCAACCTATAAAATTATATATTACCTATTTATTTTAAAAAAACTGGATCATTTGCTAAATTTATACTTCAAAACAAACCTTCTTGCCAAATTTCATTATCTAGGTCAGGGGTAGATTTCAAAGCCCCGGAGCTAAAATTGCAGAGTGCAGCACTTATTAAAAAAACCCTACAAGATTTGATTTCTTTTAGAGGGTCAAAAACAAGCATTTTTTACAGCATATCTAACTTTTAAAGTTAAGTTAGGTGCTTGATTATTTTACAGCTATAAGCAGCTGTGGAATTGAGTATAAGGTTTCAATTTAAACTCGATGTTCCTTAGATAAAGGATCGTGACAGACGTACTGACGGAGAACTAAGTGATCATGTAACGGTTCTGTTTTCTTCTTTTTGAGGTACAGAACCCTAAATATGGCATTTATTTGGTTGATGACAAATACAGGTGGAACATAAAGTAAATTTGTTATCGTGAATAAAATTAAGAAATAAGCTCGTTAATCAACATGCTTAGTAGACTTAGTAATCCGCTAATGATCCAGTGAACGTTGCGTGCTAGTGTCACGAGTGACCGGCTGAGCTGAGTCCCGACACTGTAATCCCGGGATCCCGGACTTTATCTATCCGACCCTTTGCGGGATTAACATCCTCTTGTTCGACAATTTGTCTTTGTTTATCTTCCAAGAGCCTACGGACATTTTGACACGGTTTATTGAATTGTGAATTAATTATTTAGTGCCGATGAAGCGGTTGTAAACTTTCCTGATTAAGTAGTTCATGAAACATTTCAAATACTGAGGAATCGAGTTTTAACTTTATAATGGAACACTTATGTTTTTTCATTTAGTTTTATATTGTTGCAATTCTCATTTTATAGTCATGAAATTACGTGACGGTGAAAATCCACTTGTCATCCGTCGCTGCGTTTTTAAGTTTGTTAAGGAAAAGGAAATTCTGAATTCAGATCTTACTTCCATGCAAATACAGCTACAGTACGTTTACGGTGCGTCACACAGTAGCCGTATTGACATGGAAATAAGATCGGTATTCGCAATTTCACTACTTGTAACAGACGTATGCGTGACGGTGCGTTAAAAATACGCAACGACGGACGACAAGTGGGAGAGCTGCCTTATTATTTAATGTTATAAAGTAAATGCTGAAAATAATGGTTATAAGGTCTTATTTGCGCCACTACAAGCATAAGTCGCGTGTCGTCTCATAAATATAAACAACGACTTCTAAACGATTTCACCTAATGAGTACAACAACTATCCACTATCATTCACGGCTATTCGATTAGTCATCTCGAAATTCGGCAAAATTCTGCGATAATATTTGGTAGTGACCAAATGTTCAGATCGGACAATGGAGCGGGACTGCCGACCACTAACTGACCGACGGATACTCATGTCACCGCCATTGCACATTCACATCCAATCATTGGAAACGAAAACTACCTGTAATAGGTATGTTTATATTGTGGAATGATGTGATTGCTAGAACCTAGTGAAGTAAATAAGTAAAAACACTTTATTGCACAAAATAACAAATAAAAATATCAGGAAAATTCAAAGCTACCATGCGCAAAGGCGGCCTTATCGCTACTAGCGATCTCTTCCAGGCAACCTTTGGATGGAGGAGAAAGTATTGAAAACATAGCAGTGCGAGAGTTATCACAAAAGAAAAAGTAATTTTAATAAACGCAATAAATACAGAATACAAAACTACCTCTATAGGTAATGTAAATATAAACCTACATATGAATACACGTATATTTATTGATAAACATATATAGTAAGCTTTTTTTTCAAATAGTTTCGTCTTGTATTTTAAGTTCTTTAACTTTATAATAACATATTCTAACAACGCCGCGTGATGCCGGCTTAAAATAGCATCACCCCATGTCCTGCTCGTGGGAGTCGTAAGAAGCGACTAAGGGATTCGAGGGTGTGTATTGCAAGTTTAGGCGATTGGCTGACAACCTGTCAGTATGGGGATACACAGTTTACCGAATGACCCACAAATATTTGTCGGACGTAGCGCAGATGATCGTTTTCGCTCTGTCTGTAAACGGGCGCATAAAACGGTAATTTACGCTACGTCTGACAAACACCTGAGGGTCATCCTGAAAAGCGTGTATTGCTATAGTGACAGGTTGTCAGCCCATGGCCTAAAATTGCAATACACATCCTTGAGTGAAAAAATTAAACTAACCTAATTGTTAAAACTAGAAACGTGTTTTATTATTAAACGAACAAGTATCACTCATGATGTGGGTTTACACGACTTACTTAAACGTACAGGAATAAACTCTCTACCAACTTTAAAACAAGTAAGTCGTGTATACCTTACGTGTTGTTGGAGATTTTGTTTGATTCCTGTTTAAATATCGACAAGCAGTATTAAAAAAAAATGGCTGACGTCGTCTTTCGACCGAGATACCGATTGAATAATTCAGAGACGAAAGTCGCCAAGTGCCGTTCTTCGGTCTTTTGCTATGTCTACAATTTGTACAGTACAATATCTTGGTAGACACTGAGAGACAAGATAGGAAAGTGTCATGTTCTATAATAAAATGACTGATGATGAATGTATAGTTGAATTCACCCTGATGTTCAATTTTTGCTATGGGCCAAATAAAATATACAGCCGTTTTTACACGACGGCAGGATCTAGTTGTTTAGCGATGGATTCCCATGAGAGGATAAAGGTCGTGACCTTGGTGCATTTTAAAGAAGCCTTCTCTCGACAGAAAGCCTCTTTTAGCGCCAACGCTCTGTTCAGCGGGCTGCACGCGCGGCGCCGCGTGTGTTGACATCATTATCCGTCCGAATTTTGAAGGCGTATCGTGCCTAAGTAGGTATAATACGGCGAGATGTCATCGTGTTCGGATGGAACGTGCCCGCGCCGCGTGTTGGCGACTCGCGCCACACAGTGCTGCTCTAGTATTTTGCTGAATCTAGCCCGCGCGACGCAGCGTTGGCACTTAGAAGAAACAGTGACCGGTCGAGTCGAGATACTTTAATTCTATTTTATTTGATCCAATATATTAAGTGCTGGAAATTAACACTAATTTCTTGAGGTTTAATACAAATCACCTCTTAGCGACGTGATCACAATTTCCGGTTATGTTCCACAAGAAAAAGTTAGAGGTAGTTTAATAAGCGTTTCGATTTTAACTTCCTTTATTTGTTTTGTAGTACTTTTTATACAAATATTCTTATTAATTAATTTAATTTCTTAAATTTATTCTTGTTTTTTTATGAAAGTACGTCTCAGTATCTAAGTATTACTTAAATAAAAATTAATAAGCAAGGTCCAATTTTGTAGTTCAGACTTCTGATAGTTGTGACCTTCAGTTATAAGGATAATATTAGCTGCAAATTAGATTTGCTTTTTATTTAGTTCTACTAATAGCAAACTATCTTGTGTTCAATACACTACAGCCAAATTGTGGCAGCTTTAGAAACGTCAACCGTTTGATGCCGGCTTAGAATAGCATCACCCCATGTCCTGCCCGTGGGAGTCTCAAGAAGCGACTAAGCGATTCGAGGGTGTGTATTGCAAGTTTAGGCGATGGGCTGACAATCTGTCACTATGGCGATACACAATTTTACGAATGAACCTCAAATGTTTGTCAGAATTGGCGTAAATAACCGTTTTTTGCGTCCTCGAGTGAAAAAATATAACTAACCTAATTTTTGAAACTAGAAACGTGTTTTACGTGTTGTTGAAGATCTTGTTTGATTCCTGTTTAAATATCGACAAACAGTATTAAAAAAATCGAGAGAGAGACTCGAGTCCTTTAGTCGCCTCTTACTACTCCCATGGGAAAAAAATGGGGTGATGCTATTCTAATCCGGCATCATACAGCCTTCTGTTATACTTAGACTTAATTATTGCAAGAGCCTGGTATTTTATTATTACAAGAGTTGATAAACACGGAATCCAATCAGAACAGCGCATCCACCATTGATTCAGTTATTGTAGACCGGCAGGCGGCGCGGACTGCGTTAACACGGTTACACTTGCAAAATGAGCCGTGAAACACGATTGCTCACTACGATAGACATTTTAATTTCGTTTCAGAATAAGGCATAATTCAGTTACATCCGTTACAGATTTTTCATTGAATACCAATTAGCAAGGCCTCAAGGATGAACGGAATGAAGTTTTTCCTCGTTTTTGAAAATAAATGTATTAAAAGCAGTTTTCAACTACCCCTCTAGGGATAAAGATATATTATCACCCCCTGCGGGTAGACAGAGTAAACGGCCATACTAAACGAACGTTTACGCCACGTCTGACAAACTTTTGAAGGTCATTTAAAAAATATGTATCATTATAGTGACAGGTTGTCAGCCCATTGCCTAAAATCTGCAATACACATGCAACCCTTGAGTCAGTCACCTCTTACAACACCCATGGGTGATTCTATTCAAAGCCGCCATTACACTATATTAAAGGGATTCTAGGAAATAAAACACAAAAAAAAAACACTAAAAATATTTCCTTAGCCTCCTGTTATTCACCTTTTGAACTTGCACGCGTAGTACTACTGGTTTTAGAGACAGTACCAACCAATGTAAACGGATTTGTCAAATATCCTACCTAAATAATTTTCCTTTCATAATTTTATTATTGTCTACTTACGTAACAGGTTCTTACCGACGAATATTTTTTAATACGAGCTACCGATATTCTATTCTCAATATCCCATAAAAAAATTATACAATTACGTCAGTATGAATTATTTTTTGATAAATCAATTACTTTTTTTATGATAAAAATGAAAATGTCTCAGAACGCGCCTAAAAATAAAACTGGCATGGAGACGCCAACTGCCTACCCATTTCTGCCCACATTAAAATAATGTCTACGACCTTGAATGAACTTAACATTAAGTATTTGAAATACATAATTATCAATGTAATTGTGATGGCGTAGTTCTAGTGCGACTGCCTGCGACGCAAATGTTCCAGGTTTGTTTCTCGGTGAAGCACTCACAAAGTTGATTTTATCACTAAGTAATTTGTTCCCAGTCTGGTTAGGACATTGCAGCCTGAACCACCTGATTGTCCGTTGCTTCGGAAGGGCACGTTAAGCTGTCGGTCCCGGTTGCTGCCTATGATTACTTAGAGGGCGGTCGTTACACAACCATGTCACGAGGCCTTCTACTAGTAGTAGGTGGATAAAACTCTGACACCAGGATTCACCGGGTCGTCGGACGACTATGTGTCCCACACAAAAAGAAGAAGATAATATAAATTTTTTTTTTTTTTTACTGCTTACATTAATAAACATCTTTTCTGTATACGCCATCATTCTTACCTAAACAATTTAGCTAAGCATCGACAAATAATCTTACAAGCCAATATTGTTGTGAGAAAAGAACGCTTCGGACGAAAAAATAATAAGGAAACAAGGGACTTAACACAATAATGAAAGACAACCTAACAAGTCGAATTTTGTTTTCCGCGTCACTGCCTATCCCTTCGCTAACAAAATAACAACTCTAGCCTGTCTTACTTATTTCTAAGGGCTCCCACACATAAACACGATACGACGTCGCGTCGTACAACGATGCGGCGTCGTTTCACGATACGACGTCGCGACGTGGAAATCTACGATAAGCATCGTAAAAAAACACGACATCGTTTCGTAATGTACCACGCACGATACACGGCACAATGCCGTCGATACAGTGAGGTGGTGTTTAGTTAATTCCAAAAAATGGACCGCACTAGACGCATTCTGCTTCTGCTGTTAATAAGAAGACGAAGAAAGAAAAGACAGATACTCAGAAGATATTGGATCCATCCATTTCTTTTAAACATGAATAACGGGCGTCACTTTATAAAGAAGTACAATGCCCTAAAAATAGACCACAACAAGTTTTTTTGATTACTTTAGATGCGCAAGATTGCATCGTGAGTTTCTAACGTCACGACGTCGTAGCGTGCATCGTGCACGTTACGACGTCGTGTCGTAGATTTCCACGACGCGGCGTCGCATCGTGAAACGTTGTCGTGTCGTAGCACGATGCGATATCGTACCGTGTTTATGTGTTTGAGCCCTAACTTGGAATGCTTGGAATTGGAATTCTCATTGACGACTGCCCTCTGGCGATTTGAATTTTGAACAGTTCAGAGTTTTCTCCCATAATTTTGACGCGTTTCATTTTATTTTGTTATCGCCTGGCCTACTGAGCCCACTTTGGCTTGGGCAAGGTTCATTATATAACTAAATACTTCTGAAGCAAGCAATACTCTTAATATGACAAATTGATATTCAACTTGACTTAAAAATACATCATTTTTCAATAAATTTGAAGCCAATTACCACATTTTATTGCAAAAAAAATCGTTTTATTATCGTGTTGTAAGCAAATGCAAAAACTTGGAAACTTAAGGGCGGGGCACACCGGCTCCTTATCCGTTCCGTATCCAGCTCTCGTCCGTAGTCACGCACGAACTTATGACGTTGTAATATATGGGACTGTATGAGATACGGCACACCGCTTGCGTTGCGTATCCGTTCCGTGCTGCACGGTGTGCGGTGTGCCGTATCTCATAAAGTCCCATACATTACAACGTCATAAGCTCGTGCGTGACTACGGACGAGAGCTGGATACGGAGCCGGTGTGCCCCGCCCTTTAGGAAGCTGCCATTATTTTTTTTATTGTTAAAGGGTTTAGTACGTATTTTGTCAGCTATTATGTTTTGGAGTTTAGAAAGTATCTTTGTCTCTCTTAGTTTCTGATGCAACCGATATAAAATCACGATTAAGTAATTAAATGCCAAAATATAAGTCGGATCCACGTTTGATAGATGAAAATGATTACCAAATTAATACACACACACACAAATCACGCCTATAATCCCTTGCGGGATAGGCCAAACTACCGCTAAAATGACACATTTACGCTACGTCTGTCAAATATTTGAGGATCATTCGGAAAATTGTGTATCGCCATAGTGACAGGTTGTCAGCTCATCGCCTATAATTGCAATACACACTCTCGAGTCCCTTAGTCGCCTCTTACGACTCCCATGGGAAAAACGTGAGGTGATGCTATTCTAAGCCGGTATCACACGGCAAATCACCAAATTAATAATTGCAAGTAGTAGCTAGGCACGTCGAGTTTACGGGAAAAATATTACCAATCCGTTGACGTGTGGTTGCCTACACTAAAATAATTTGGAATCAACATAGCCGGGACGTAGGGAAAAAACACGTTTTTCCCTTATTATGTCGACTCCACGTCGATTCGAGGTATCTTATGGGTTGCCTAAAAATTGCAACCTAAAATTGGTAATTTTACTGTTTTACTTTACTTTACCTTTCATGTTTGCTAGGATTTTATTTTATTTTAATTAGCTTTAAAAAAGAAATCGGCGTATGGCGTCAAAGCAAATGAGTAAGAGATCCGTCGTATACTTAAAAATCATTTTATTTCCCAAGAAAAAGAATGGTAGAGTATGTTGTTCCCTTTAACCTCTCCAGGGAAAGTATCGAATTTGCTATATGTTCCCCTAAAATGTTCAAGTCCCTTGTAAAATTTCAGCCTAGTTAAGGTCCTATTAAATTCGGTGCAAATATTTTGAGGATACGTTCTACTCGTTACTCTGAACAACTTTTCCCAATAAGCAGAAAAAAATTTGGACCCCGCATACAATAATGTAAAAAAAAATACACTTTGAATGTGAGGTCCAATTTTTTCTTATATTTTGACCCACCAATCTTACGAGTAAAAGTCTCCTTAAAATATTTGCTATGAATTTAATAGTATAAAAAGAGATTTTGGAAATTTGATTTGGTCAACGGTTAATTATTTTTAGTCCAGGTAGAGATTTGTTGTTGTAATAAATCAACAAAAAGAAAATTATGCATTCGTTTAATGTTTTGTTTTATTTATTAGACACTTGAGGCGAGACGCAAAAACAACACTTAAAAGCACATTTTACCCCCTAAAAGATGTTAAATGTACTTATTGCCTGTCTCTCAAAGAAAAATATTTTTTCGTCCAGTCCACTCCCAACTAACTCCCCAGCAATCTAATAAGGAATTGGGCTATAAGGAAAATGTTCCATTGACAAAGAATAAACAGTCCGCTCAATTCTGTTTCCGCGATAAACGTATTACGGGGGGTAATAAACGAACTCCCAATCTGCCGAATGTTAGTTCCCGTTTACGAGCCGTGTTGACAGAAAACTAAAGTGTTGTCGTCTTGTATATTCACCTGCTCTATCGATTCGTGGCTGGTGACTGTCGTCAGTAAGTGTTCATTCAGACTCAAAACCTATCCGCATGTGGTTCAACGGTTTCAATGTGACTTCAAAGATTTTCTGTAAAAGTTATATCATAACATTTATTTTTCTGTAGATGTTTGTAGCAAAGGAACGCGCAGTGTGGGGTTAAACTAAATCACGAAAACAAGTCTTATAAACACCAGAAAAATATATTTAGATAATAAATATATTTTATACAATTTTCACTAGAAAAAACTTGACACAAGACAGGCAACAACGACAAGAGTAAAAAACTCTATATTCAATTTTGACTTGTCATGACTTCTTTCAGCCAGCCTGCAATTACTAACAACAAAGAAGTATCAGCTCAAACTTCAACACTCCTCCTTAATTGCAGTAGGCGTACTATAACATACATTATACCTACATTCGGCTCACATTCAATCCTTGCATGCACCTCACATGCTTCCCTTTCAACAGTGGCTTGGTTAGCACATCAGCTACCATGTCCTCCGTACACTTATATTTGACTGTGATAGCACCATCTAAAATTGCTTCCCTTACGAAGTGGTGCCTGACATCAATGTGTTTTGTGTGGCTATGGTGGACCGGGTTCTGCGCCATTGCCCCGGCAGCCTGATTGTCTGAGAAGACAGTAACAGTCCGCGGCTGAGAGTCTGTAAGCTCAGCCACCAATCTGCGGAGCAACACAGCCTCTTTGGTTGCTTCAGATAAGGCGACGTACTCTGCCTCTGCTGTGGATAGTGCCACCGTTCGTTGCTTCATTGCCTGCCATGATATGGCTCCTCCCATAATGAAGGCATACCCGGAATAAGACTTGCGGTCGAAGTCTCCTGCAAAATCTGCATCTGCGTACCCTTCAAGCCTCCTATCGGCAGTAAACTTCAGTCCATGATTGATGGTACCTTTCAAGTACCTAAGTACTCTTTTTGCAGCCTGCCAGTGGGCCTCATCATAGCAGCTGTTAAACTGACTAAGGTAGCTGGTCGCAAAAGCAATATCTGGCCTCGTGCACACAGCCAGATACATCAAGGATCCTATCAATTCCCGATATGGAATCCTTTCATCAGGTTTGTGTTCTACTCCTGGCTTTTCAAGCCGACTTGGAACAACTGGAGTAGAGACAGGTTTGCACTCCTCCATGTTAAAGCGCTTGAGTATTTTCCTTGCGTACTTTTCTTGGCTCAAGGTGATGCTGTCCTTTTCCTGTTTCACCGTCATACCGAGGAAAAGGTCTACTCTACCAAGATCTCGCATTTCAAAAACGTCAGACAGTTCCTTTTTCACTGACTCCATTTCTAGTTTGTTATTCCAGAAAATAAGTAGGTCGTCAACGTATGCCGCCACTATGATGAGCCTGTGTTGGCTTCGCCGGATATATACACATGGCTCATTCTCCAGGGCTGTAAACTTGAGCTCCTTAAGTGCTGCGTCAAGTCGCTGATTCCATGCCCGTGGTGCTTGTTTCAATCCATACAGTGACCTCTTCAGTAGACACACGTGACTCTCTTTGCCTTTCTCACAGAAACCTTCGGGTTGTTTCATATACACTGTTTCTGAGAGGTTTCCATTTAGGAACGCTGTTTTCACATCCATTTGATCGATGTTCAGCTTCTCATTGACAGCTAACGCCAGTAGAAGCCTCAACGAAGAGTGTCTGATTACTGGACTATAGGTTTCAAAATAGTCCACCCCTTTTTTTTGCTTAAAACCACGCGCTACAAGTCGAGCCTTAAATCGCCTCTTATCTCCTCCTTCTGTTTTGATTCGAAGTACCCACTTTGAATCAATAACATTATGGCCGATTGGTGGTTCGACTAGCGTCCATGTTTTATTTTTCTTCAAGGCATCTAATTCATCTTGAATTGCCTTTCGCCATTCTGCACTATGTTTTCCAGATAAGGCTTCTTTTATTGTAAGAGGTTCTTCATCGACTTCCTCTGCAGCTTGATACAGATGAAAATCTGGATATTCCTTTGCTTTTCTATTTCTTAAGGGATATCTCCTCTCAGTTATGTTAGTGTCCTCCGACACATCCTCCGAGTTTGAGGTATCATGATGAACTGGTGCATCCTCTAGGATCGTAGCGTCTTCTGACTCTGTCTCAGTCGTTTCTTCAGTAACTGGCGGAACACAGTCAAGAAAACATTCTTCTTCTGGAGCTCCTCCTTCACACGGAAGCTCTCCTTCATCTGATGCTCCTCCTTCACCCAGCAGCTCTTGCGGGCGATGGTTGGACTCATCTTCCGGTCCTGTAGGTTCAGTTGACTTCTCTGTTAGTACAAACTGATCATAGTTTTCACCAGTTGAGCTGGTCTCTTTTGCTTGAGTTTTAGGCAATTGATTCTCGAAGAATACTACATCTCTTGCTTTATACACTCTAAGTGTTTCGGGATCAACAAGACGATATCCTTTGGATTCCTCGCAATATCCAACAAAGAGTAGTTCCTTGCTCTTTGCATCCCACTTTGTCCGCTTCTGGCGCGGAATATGCATGAAAGCTCGGCATCCAAACTTCCTGATCATGCTAAGATCGACTTTCTTCCCAGTCCAGGCCTCTTCAGGGGTTTTGTCCTTTACTGCAAGTGTCGGCGAGCGATTCTTCAAATATACTGCAGTGTTTACAGCTTCTGCCCAATAGCTTTTACTCAGCTTCGCTTCTAGGAGCATAGTTCGCGCCTTCTCCACAATAGTGCGATTGGCTCGTTCAGCCACTCCATTCTGCTGCGGCGTGTAATCAATAGTTAATTGACGAAGGATACCTTTGGATTTCAAAAAATTATCCATATCACGATTAACAAACTCGCGCCCGTTATCTGACCGTACACATTTAATCTTTTTACCCGTTTGGTTCTCGGCTAGGACTGTAAACTCTTTAAACTTTTGTAAAACTTCACTTTTCTGTTTTAAAAGATATATAAAAGTTTTACGCGATTTGTCGTCAATAATGGACAGAAAATACCTAAATCCATTATGCGACTCTACGGACATCGGTCCGCACACATCCATGTGCAACAATTCAAGCAGCTCTGTAGCTCGCTTTGCACCACTCTTCTGAAACGGTTGCGTGGTCTGTTTCCCAAGTAAACATTCCGCGCACTCTAGTTTCTCACTTGGGTTAGAAAAACTTACCCCGTTTGCCATCTTGTCTCTAAGTAAACGAAGATTACGAATACCCAGATGTGCCATCCGTTGATGCCACAAGACCAGTTCAGGATTCACCTTTGTACAGAGAGCAGTTCCGGATGCACTGTGTTTCAGCTTGTATACACCCCTCTCTAATACTCCTTTCACTGCTGGCTTACCTATAATCCTGACACTGTCTGAGGGATAAATATCACAGCCATCATCATTAAATACTACAATGAAACCTTTCTTTGCTATTGTACTTACGCTCATCAAGTTACTAGATAAGTTTGGTACATACCAGACATCATTCACTGTTAGATTATGTTCTTTCATAAATACATTACCCATATTCTTTGCAAATACTTTCTCTCCATTTGCACATGTTATC
This sequence comes from Tuta absoluta, assembly GCA_027580185.1. Lineage (NCBI taxonomy): Eukaryota > Metazoa > Arthropoda > Insecta > Lepidoptera > Gelechiidae > Tuta > Tuta absoluta. The sequence continues at coordinate 9,077,326 of JAQAHW010000004.1, forward strand.
TCTCTTTTATCAATCGGTTTAACATCATTCAACCATACACTATTTCCTGACATATGGTTGGACGCGCCGGAGTCAATGACCCATTCTTCATCTCGTTGCTTCTTTGCATTGACTGCGAATGCAAAAGCTTGTAGAGCGTCTGCCTTCTTCTTGGGCTTTTGCGGGCATTGAAAAGCTTTATGCGGTCCTTCGCATATGTAGCACTTGATTTGTTTCTTCAAAGTGCGCTGCTTGGCAAATTTCCTCGTTCTATTTGCTGTCAGTGCTGATGTAGATGCATCAAGGGTGTCTTCTAGTTGAAGAAGTTTAAGTTTCACATAATCTGATGTCAGAGTTTCATTATTTGCTTCCATCGCAAGCCTTAATGGTTGATATTTGTCTGTAAGACCTTGAAGCATTAGCATTGCTACCATTTCGTCGTCCATTTCTTTTCCGATGTCTCTGAGTCTTTGAACTGTAGCTAAAATCTCCGTGACATACTCCCTCATAGATTTAAACTGCTCTAATTTCAGGCTGACTAGTTTGGATAACAGCCTGCATCTATTGTTAATGCCTTTATCCTCGAAAGCTGATTTCAAGGCATCCCATGCATCTTTCGCCGTCTTAGCAGTTTGCACGTGAACCAGGCATTCTGGTTTGACCATCAAGCATATTCTGGCTCTTGCCTTTTGGTCCCGTTTTACCAATGCAACATCTGCTTCGTCTGGTGTCTTTGTCGTGAATTCCCACAGATCGTCATGGATCAGTTGCAGCTCCATGAGGAATTTCCACGACCCATAATTTGAGCTTCCCTCTAGTTTTTCAATGGTTGGGAGACTCCTTGTACTATTGGTGCTTGCAGCACTCATTTCGGACTATTCTTACTTGCGACCTCCCGAAAACTGCTGGGCCCATAACCTGTAGATGTTTGTAGCAAAGGAACGCGCAGTGTGGGGTTAAACTAAATCACGAAAACAAGTCTTATAAACACCAGAAAAATATATTTAGATAATAAATATATTTTATACAATTTTCACTAGAAAAAACTTGACACAAGACAGGCAACAACGACAAGAGTAAAAAACTCTATATTCAATTTTGACTTGTCATGACTTCTTTCAGCCAGCCTGCAATTACTAACAACAAAGAAGTATCAGCTCAAACTTCAACATTTTCAAACCGCAGTTGAATTGCAAAAATGACAACTAAGACAAATTTGACATTTAAGTGCTAATTACAGGCAAATAGACAGAGTTGGATATACGATAAGAATTGTCAGAGTCTTTAAAAAAGAGGATTTGGATGCGCCTCTGTGCCTCAGTGTGAGAAATGTCATAGCAATCTAAGAAAAAAAAATAGTTTACTTATTGTTCACGGCTATTCTCTTTGCACAGATTTTAGTCGACACCAAAATCCAAAAATCTGGCACCGTTGTCTATCGAGATTAAGAGTCTGTATATAAGTCTCATCGACACGTGATGGTCCTCCAATTATGCATGCTCACGGACTTGCGTTAAAATACTGGTGTTGAAATAGCCATGGCCGACAGAATGTAGGGATGTTGAAGATTTTCTGTATGCCTCCTTTTTTATTGATAATTTTTAGGGTTTCGTACCTTAAGAGTCCTATTAAGAATTTGCCCGGCCGCATTGTAGGTATTTGACGACTCGGTGTCCAGCCCGCGATCCGTGCGAACAGCGCGACCAGAACCAACTTATCGTGACCCGCTGGCGCCGCGCGCCGCCGCCGCGCTTTCTTTGTGGTTTATATTGGTATTTTCAATGTTTTGAGTTTCATAATGCAGTATGGTAAATATTTGAAATTTAAATTCAAAATATACACTTTAGATAGGATAACTTTTGTAGTATTTTTAGACATGTCAAAAGTATGCAGTAGCAGGTAGGGTACGTAATTTCTAGGCTCACTAATTAAACAACCTTGTTTATTAGCATTATTGGACTCTAAGAATCTAAGGCACAAAATTAATAACTTAGCCACAAATAATTTGTTGAAAAATACTAGTACTAGTATTTTATTTAGCACAAAATTAATAACTCAGCCACAAACAAAGTTGTCGCTAAATAGTAAGGTAACATAATTAATACTCCTAGTATTTAGCGACAAATTGTTTGTGGCTGAGTTATTCATTCTTAGCCACAAGTTACCTTACTAATTTGGGGTACATGCCAAACTCGCCACTCTGGGCAGGCGGGTTGTCGATTGCAGTAAATGATTCTATATTCTATAGTATGAAGCAATTCAAGGGTTCAACAATTATTTAAAATGTTTGTGTGAATGAGACTATATATATATATATATATATATATATATATAGGTAAGTTTTAATGCTTTTAGGCAATATCTTTTGTTCCCAGAAATCATCGCCTTTACAAACTTTTATTGCCTTCGTGGGAAACTCTGAGCCCGTCTATACTGCTGTATAGGCTGTTTATTTGCTAATAAACACATATTTTTATTTGTTACATGAAGCTGGCCCTGAAATTGATAAAACCAATCATGATTTTGATTCATTACCATGTGGCCATTTTCAGTTTTGTAGCATTATTTTATTATAATTTTTTTAATTTTTGTTAGAACGTTTGCTCCAGGAACAATCTGCTTCTACAGGTATAGTCGGAGTAACGGTACTATCGATACTGGCCCGAAAAATCGTTCTCATTTTCTTCAGTATCGTCGGCCCTAAAAAAATACATTTGTCACATTGTTAAAAATCATAACAGCTTTAAAATACCCCGTTACTTATAGGCTTAGAGTGAGTTTACATAATACAGCAATACAGCCACCCAATAATACAGCAAGTTTATTGTATTTTAGTATCATCTTCATTTATTTTCACATTTCAAAAATTTACTCAGTATACTCACACTACTGAGCCGTATGCAGAAGTTAAATGTTCATTATGTTGATTCTCACCCGGTTCTCTATAACAGGAGAAGTATACGTCTTCGATTTATTAGTTGGTTCAACCAGAAATTAGGACAGGGTTATAGGTAATAATAACAGATAATAAAAAATACTGTACTTGTAACGTATAATTAAATATTTGATTACTTGAAACTTACATCAGACAAGCTTCTTTTTACAGCATTTATAGCTTCTAAGAATGTAACTCGGCTACTCAATTAATGAATCAGCCACAAAACTTAAATTTTAGTATACTTCTTATAAATTACAGTTCCGAAAAACAAGGGTACTTATACTAGTGATACGAATGCAGAAGTTGATTTTGACGATTGTTCATTAAGTTGGTTCTCTTCCGGTTCTCTATAACAAAAGTTATGGTACAGTACTACTCTAAATACCAGTCTTCTGTTTATATTTTTAAGTTCAGTTTGTTTATTACATCTAGTTACGTAACTACAAGTGTTATCTAAGATAAACATTCTCAAGTATTGTTAGAATCAACAAAATTGTGTTCCGTAACTTTGTGCCGACATCTACAGTTTTTGGACTGAAATTGACTTCTTGATAGCTTTTAGTGTGTTTACTGACTAAGACTCTGTGTAATTGTGTGAAACCAAGAACATTTATACTAATTTACTAATTTGAAAGTGCAAAATAACCTATAATTACTGTTAAAACTTTCGCTAAGTTAAAGCCAGTTTTCAGACTTGTAGCGCCATCTCTTACTGAGTACCTGAAACATTTCACTCAAAACCACCAAACACAAATAGTCTAAACCGACCGTGCATGGGGGGTTTCCCACCTCTCGTGGCCCAATTTAACCGATAGAGGGCGTCAAACCAAACTACTCATCAAACCGTTTTATGATACTCAAGTTATCATGAATTGCAAGGAATGCAACACGAAAATTGATCGTGGCCAGCTCTTAAATTGTTCAAAATGTAAGGGTCCTTATCATTACTCCTGCTTGAACATCGACTCTGCTAAATATGGAGAACATAAGCAAGAACTAACTCGCACTGTGAAATGCCACCGTTGCAAGAATAACACAAAGATCTCTATTGGAGGAATTTATCAGTCACCATCTCCTACTCAGGGAAGCTTATCACCACACATGATTGTACAATTTACGTCTTTAATAGATTCTAGACTAAAAGAATTCCAAACTTCATTCTTTGAAACGGTTTACGAAAAGCTCAAAACTGAACTTACCGCTTCAATCAACTTGGCGCTATTCACCCTCAAAAAAGATTTCACCGAAACGACAGATTTTCTCGCAAACGAACAAAAAGACATAAAAGCCAATATTATAAGCGCTGAGCAGAAAATTAAGCAGCTTGAAACTACAAATTCTCAACTTCAGTTTGAATTACACTCCCTAGTTCAAAGTGTCAATAAATGTGACGTTATCCCACTAAAAGCTCAGATATCTAAACTTGAATGTGAATTAAACACCCGAGCCCAAGCTTCCCTACTAAATGAAATTGAAATATCCGGTTTACAAGAGACAGCGAATGAAAACTTGCATCACACCGTTCAGATCACGGCACGCAAAATAGGTATTAACCTAGAGAAGTGCGACATTGACTGGATCACTAGGGTTGGCCCCAAGCAAAAATCGATCCAAACAGTGCAGGAATCTAACGCAACGTCGAGCTTCTCATCCAACAGCACAAGAACTGACGAAAAGCAGGCTGTCAAGCAGCTACCTAGACCAGTTGTCGTCAGATTCACGCGGAAGTCACGCAGAGACGAATTCATGAGGGCCTCAAAAGGCCGAAAGGACTTAACTAACGAAGATATAGAAAATTGCAAAAGCTCACAGAAGATTTACATCAACGAACGCCTGACTAAGGAAAACCGGCAACTTTTTCGCGCTGCACGTAAATTCGCTAGTCAGGCCGAGTTCAAACACACCTGGACAAGCAACGGCAACATCTTTATGCGTAAAGGAGATGGTCAATTCTATCCTGTCATCCAAATTCGCTCGGAAGCAGACTTAGAACATAAAATCAAACTGCGTGATAGATAGACAAACTCCAGCCCTTACAATTACATAATATTAGTTTCTTTTTGATCTCATTCTTAATTATTATTTTTTGCCTTTCTTACATTAGTTAGGTATTTTTAATTAAGCTTAGTAGTGTAGTACCTATATTTTTCCTTATTCCACATTATTATAACTACTTTATATATTTATTAATACTTATCTACACCTATTTCACTCATTACTGAATAACACACACATACATTACAAAATAATAGTTTAGTAATGACCCAAACTCACTTAGACTTTGAAACCGAAGTCGATCACTGTTTACAAGTCCAGTGTTTTTCTCTCGACTCTCTGGAACAATGTAAGAACATTCTAAATAATGATTTTCCTTTTAAAATACTAACCTTTAATATAAGAAGTATTCAGAAGAATATCGACAACTTTACAATCGGCCTGCAAAGATTAGATATTGAATTAGATATAATAATTTTAACTGAATGTCATCTTAAAGATAACCCTCTTATTAAACGCATAGCAGGTTACAAACACTACTATACTTCTAGAAACATTAACAAAAACGGCGGCGTTGTAGTTTACGTCAGAGATTGTCTTGAAGTAGACGTAACTGAACCCGATTTGGCTGATGCTTGTAACTTGTTGGTTTCCTTTCCAAATTCGTACTCTATACTATGCGTCTATCGATCCCCATCCTTCTCAAACCCAAGCAACTTTTTAACTTCTTTAGAACTAACTGTAAACTCACTTCCAAACAAAAATAGGACTATATTAGCAGGAGACATTAATCTGAACATAATTTCAAACGAACCAATCGAACACATACAAAATTATTTGTGCCTTACGTCCGAGTTAGCCCTGAAACCAGTTATAGATATCCCCACAAGGGAAAATACTTGCCTCGATCATATTTTCGTTTCTTCACAACTACAAGCCACAGGAATCGTTTGTAAAACTAATATCACAGATCATGACTTTGTTTTAGCAGGCATAATTACTAACTGTCCAACTCGTAAAGGCTCCACCACCAAATTAAAAAGAGACACAGAATCCATTATCGAAGAACTATCCCAAGTAGACTGGAGTTCATTTTATTCATTTCAAGATATCTCGCAAGCTGTCTCACATTTCACGTGTAAACTAAATGACATTACATACAAACATACTAAAACAGTTAAAGTAAACTGCAAATTTAGTAATCGCAAGGAATGGGTAACACCAGGGTTAATAAGATGCATGATGCACAGAGACCGATTACACTTGGAATTAAGACAGAATCCAAACGATGAGTTTAAAAAATACGTTTATAAAAGATATCGAAACTTCTATAATGAATTACGTAAAAAACTCAAGGCACAGCACGATAACTATCGCTTACGCACTAACAAAAATTCCCCAAAGAAACTATGGAATACCATAGACGACATATGCTGCTTAAGTTCTAAAAAAGACAAGTCTTCAGCTCTAATTAGTACGTCGGAAAATCTAAGAGAATCTCTAAATAATTGCAATTCCTTTTTTGCTAACGTTGGCCAAAATCTAGCGGCTGATATCAAATCTAAATTGAACTGCACCGAAGAAGAACTAATTACCGCCATGAACTTACCAGTTTCCCCTCACTCTTTCTATATGTTTCCCACTGACATCAACGAAGTTAAGTCCATAGTTATGTCCTTAAATAACAATAGCGCACCAGGTATAGATCAGATTAATAACAGCTTCATCAAATCTATTCTTCCTGCTGTTATCGAACCTCTCACTTATATATTTAACCTTAGTCTTTCGTCTGGACTGTTCCCTGAGTGTTGGAAGAGGGCAGTAGTGGTTCCCATTCATAAAAACGGATCCAAATCCAATCCATCAAATTACAGACCCATTTCCTTACTAACCGCTTTTTCGAAAATCCTTGAAAAGATAGTTAACCGCAGACTTACTAGCTATTTATCCAAGCACAATATAATATCACCCAGTCAGTTTGGCTTCCAACATGGAAAGTCTACCGAAGATACAGTTGATGTGTTGTTGGATTCTGTTTCGAAGGCCTTAGATGAAGGAAACCATTGCATTGGTGTTTTCTTAGATCTCGCTAAGGCTTTCGACACAGTTTCCATTACAATACTTTTGCACAAATTGGAGTCCATAGGTGTCAGGGGAACGGCTCTCGAGTGGTTCAAAAGCTACCTCTGCAACCGATCGCAGTACACAAGGGTAAACGACCATCTAAGTGACCCTTCGAGTATAAGTTATGGAGTACCTCAAGGTAGCATTTTAGGGCCAACTCTTTTTATTATTTATATAAATGATATCGCGAATTCTTTGATCGGCAACACTAAAATAAATATCTTCTGCTATGCAGATGACACTGCCCTAGTCATCAGTGATTCCTCATGGAAAGATGTTCTCGAGTCCGCTGAGAAAGCAATGGCTTCAATTGCTAATTGGTTAAACCACAATCTTTTAACTTTGAATACCGATAAAACCAAATTCGTTTGCTTTCAAAAAACTAAAGCTTCGGCTCCACCAGTTTTGTTAAGTTCCGCAATTAAGGTCCATACATGTAATAGTGATTCTCAGTCACTAATATCCAGATCCACATGTAACTGCTCTGAGATTCGAAGGACAGACAAACTAAAATATCTTGGAGTTATTCTTGATGAACACCTCAATTTCCAACAGCATATTTGTACATTAGCCGGTCGTATTAGAAGATTAGTTGGAGTCGTGAAACTCTTGAGAAACAGCGCCGAGCCAGATGTTCTCCGATTAGTGTATACTGCATTATGCCAGTCCCTACTAACCTACTGTATTGGAGCCTGGGGTAGCGCTGCTAAAACTCACTTACTTATACTAGAAAGAGCACAAAGGTCTGTGCTTAAAGTTATGTTAAATAAGCATTTTAGATTTCCAACCAATATCCTATATAAAGATGCGGATGTTCTATCGGTTCGTCAACTCTATATTATCAAAGTTAGCCTAAGTCACCATAAAACTGTACAAAATACATCAAATTTTAAAGCCCTTTGTAATAAACGAGTATATGTTACTCAACCTCCGCGAGTAAAAACTAAATTTGCTCAACGATTTAAATACTTTGCTTTCCCTCACGTTTATTCTACAATTAACAAACTTTGCAACATTAAATACGATAATATTCAATCTGCAAAAATTAAACTCCAATCCTGCTTAAAATCATTAGATTATCATGACACTGAATCAATCCTTTTTATTACCTCTTGATTATATATAACTATTAATTATATGTATATTTTTATTCTAAAAACTACCAAAATGTAGACTTCATTGTTCACTACATTTATTTATTAATTTATAGTGTTTTTTTATTAAAATAAGTTGAACATTTTAAAATTTAGTCACTCTAAGTGACTCTTGTGATTTTATTCTTACTATGCAAATTGCGCACTTCATAATGTAACGGTTGACTGGACTATCACGTCACAGGTTCTTCCTAGTGTGAAGTCCGATTGTAATTTTAGCATAATGAATTATGTATTGTAACTTTTATTCTGGCAAAATAAACATTATTATTATTATTATTATTATTAGTAAGTTTATAGTATTTTCGTATCCTTTTCATTTATTTAACATTTCAAAAAAATTAGGGTATTCACACTACTGAGACGTGTGCAGAATTGATTGTTCATTATGTTATATCTCGTCTGGTCGTCTATAACAGGTAAAATGTGTGAGTTTGTTTTATTGATTGGTTCAACCAAAAATCAAGACATGGTGATAGATAACTGATAAATAAAAAATACTGTAGATGCAACGTGTTATAAATATTTGATCAATTGAACTTTACATCAGATAAGCTTCATTTAAACAGCATCAGATCAGCTTCATGCAAACAGCTTCTAAAAATATAATTCAGCTACTAAATTACTGACTCAGCCTCTAATTTACCAACTTTACTCTAATAAAATTAATTTCAAATGTTATTTAGAGGGTATATTAATTATACAATACATACTCACGTTACTAAATCATTTTCTTGTTGAGGTGACGATCCAATTAAAACATTAATTTTATTTTCCCTGGAAATAAAGGTTTTTTTTTATTTGAACGAAAAAGACGGTAGAACAAAGAATAAATACATTATAAAAATAAAACTACATACCTTTTGGCTGCCAATGCTTTTTAAATATTTTCTAATCTTTTTCGTTTGCATCATTGGTTGATCTTCCCAGCATAAACATTTTTCTTCTTTTTATCCATTATCTGAAATAATGTATACGTACCAATTGTATTTAGGAAGTGTTATTTGACTGCACAATTTTATTGGAAGCAATAACGTCGACAAAAAAACTAAAATAACACAAAAAGTTTACGTCTAGTTGGAAATGCACAGCAACATAGCGGAATCATAGAACTACGTTATTCTCCCTATATTTTGATGAATACTCACAGGTCAACGTCGCGTCAGCTGTCGCAATACGTCTGCGTGTTGGGAAGAGCACGAGCGACACAGATCCTACCTCTAAAAGCGCTGGCGCGATACTGAGGTCCGGAGCATCGTTGCGCGAAATATATAGGGCTTTTTATATATTTTTAACAAAAAAAAATAAAGTTAATAAAATATTTTTTCTTTTGCAATTTGATTAAGTACACCTTCCTCTAACACATACATTTTTTTTGAAGTAATCCAATGACTAATTTTTCCTACAGAAGCCATTCAAACAGCAAGATATTTCAACGAAATGTGAATGAGAAAACGATTTTTTGAACTATGTTTTAAAATGAAATTGAAAAATGTACAAAATAAAGTTTGTTCTCAAGGATATCCTCTATTTATATGTAAAATTAGTATTTAGCTACAGTGTACCATAGATCTAAAACTCAGGCCTAATTTAAGGTCTTTTTCTTCATTTTCAGTAACTTGATTTAGTTTTCGCTTTTATATTATAAGTTACAATCTAAAATATCAAAATGTTCAAAATACAATTTTTAGTTAAAGATATGTTTGACAAGATATACCAGAAATTTTATTTTTTTACCTAACAGTTTAACTTAAAAACGCATGTTTATAACGCCAATTTTTGGTAATTTGCTAGAAAAAGGTGATAGCCCTCTTAAAAAGAAAAACGGACCACTTTGTTGTCCGTCACGACCCTCTATCTCGGGAACACGTAAAGATATCGATTTGAAATTAGAACCATATACTCAAGTGTACGGACGCTTTTAGTTTTAAAGATATCAATCTCCTAACCTAACGTTTAAAAGAGGTACGACAATTTATGCTGTCCGCGTTTTTTGATCCGTTTATGGGAATCAAAACTCATATCGTAATTCCGTGGACCTAGAAAGATAAAATTTGGCAATTACCTTTGTTTTAAAGTGCAATAAAATAACTATATGTTTTTTGTATAGATATTTATATAGTTTTTAGGCAGTCTAAACTGAAAACATAATTTTTGGCTAGTAGATCAAGTGGGGCAACATACGAAAGGCTTCACCTACATGATATGGAATCCTCTGGGTCAGGTCGATTCGCACTTCGCTTGATTTTTAAATTTAATTTATTTTTGCCATTGTAATGCTTTCGACAATCAACTATCATTCTATTGCCATTGGGATTTTCAATATTTATTAAATTCTTTGTTTTTAATAATTATTTAATTGAAATAGAAGATATTAATTTACACCCCCATGCCCCCATATAACGAAAAAAAATATCTTGAGCACTTATTACAATACTGCAGAGTTTGTTTATTGTGTAGTGTAAAGACATCAAAGAAAATAAGTAACAGGAACTTTTACCCCAAATACGTGCCCACTCCTGTCGATAGGTACAAGGAATTGGGAAGTGGTCTCCCAAACGAGGGTTAATAAAATTCTGCTCGTCATTATGGCTTCAATCTATTATACATTGCGTAACGAATCTTTCGTAACAAGTTTCTTTATTTTTATATTGTGTTACTGGCTAAATATTAAAAAAAAGGACTTACCTTACAAAAATTGCAAGTCGACCGAGCTAGGTCATATTTTAGCCCGAATTTCAATTCGCTCATGCCCAGGTTCACCCGTTGAGATATACAGGTTGTAAGGGACAGCCCTCTGAAACTGATAGGGTGCATCCAGACCATGAAACTAAACAACTTTCCCTTAGACACATACGTCAGGAAACGACAAAAACATCGACCTCCAATACACAATCTCAATTTCAAATTCTGTACATCCATTATCGTGCTATATAAGTATTTTTACTGTTAAGTTCGGACTCGTTTTTGAATGTACTAGAAAACAGTTTTGCTCGGTAATTTTGTGTTTGTCATGTATCATGAAAATAATTACTGTAAAACAACATAATTGAAGTAATTGGGCGGACCATTCGCTATTAATTTATTGCTATGGAGCCTTAATTGTATCACACGTAATGGGTGCTTTATTTAAGGGCATAAAATATCGGCTATTAGACTGACGTATTCCTCGAGGCGAGAGAAATTATGGGTAAAACAAAGACCTTTCATCAATAGACCGCTTTCTTTAAGTATAAATTCTAACTGTCTCTCGTGTGGGACACCGAGTCGTCCAACGACCCGATGAACCCTGGTGTCAGAGTTTTTTAACCGCCTACTACCACTAGTAGGCCTCTGACATGGTTGTGTTACGACCGCCGTCTAAGTAATCATAGACAGCAACCGGGACCGACGGCTTAACGTGCCCTCCGAAGCACGAAACCATTTCTTTTCGGACAATCAGTTGGTTCACTCTGCAATGTCCTAACCAGACCGGGAACAAATTCACAAAGTGATAAATATAAATATCAACATTGTGAGTGTCCCACCGAGAATCGAACCCGGAACCTTTGCGTAGCAGGCAGTCACACTACCACTGCGCCACATCAGCCGTCATCTGACTAAGATTTGAGAACGAAAATAAATAAATAATTCAAATATATTAGGAGCATGCAGTTGGTACAAATATATGCCTCCTTGCCCAGCGCACATAAATGATTGAAAGCTTTGTGCTTTGTCGTAATTAAGTACACACACAAAATTGGCTAAAATTAATTACATTGTCAACGCACAAACATACTAACTAACAGATTTAATCTGTACGATGTCTCTTTCCATCCTAAGACATTTCTTGTTTTTCTCCTTGCATCCTGGCTCAGAACATCACGGTACAGATTTGAAAGGATTTTTTTCGAAGTTAGATTCAGTGAAGACTGTTTTCCTGAAAGCGTAAAAAGATATGGAACAAACCTCTAATTAACTAAAATCGCTTAGGATTGGGTATGAAATGCTTTCAAATCAATTGATTGTTTTGCACCCTTGTATTAAAAACAAAGCAGACACTCCCCGCGGTTTCAAAATAATCTGTGTTTCGTATAAGACAAGAAACAAGAAATAGTTCAATTTTAGCAGATACTGCAGTAGCTCAATTCATAGAGGGACCTAACGTGTCAAGCCGCAGCCGCAGTGATATTTTCGATTTCTTATTTTTATTTAAAGATTAAAGAAGCCCAGTCCATCAATGATAGCTCTTAGATTACAAATGAGGAAGCACAGATGTGTAGGCAATAAGTTCCAAGCATTCACCAAAATCGCAAATGACAGGATATTAGCGATGAATATTTGCCGACGGCGTTCCGTATTACGCATTTCTACATAATTAAATCGGTATTCCGCAAATGTCATTTGTCTGATTCTGTATAATGTTTGCGTTGACTGAATCGTAAATACGGCGGCGTACGAAATTGTTTCGCACGTTCGGTTCGTAAATTTACTAAATGATACTTGTAGACATGAAAATAATAAATTAATATAGTGTCCAAGATTTTCCGTGTGATGCCGGCTAAGAATAGCATCACCCCATTTCTAACCCATGGGTGTCGTAAGAGCCGACTAAGGGACTCGAGGGATGTGTATTGCAATTTTAGGCGATGGGCTGACAACCTGTCACTATAGTCATACACAGTTATCTAGTTGACCCTCAAGCTTTTGTCAGACGTGGTGTTAATATCCGTTTTACGGCCGTTAACACTCTGCCTACCCCGTAAGGGATATAGGCGTGGTTTATGTATGTATGTATGTAGATTTTGAAAAGGTTTCATCAACAGCACCACGATTTACCTACATACCTACTGCTTCTCTTTTTATCAGGCAATCATTTTATGATTTTTTTCCCAGTTTGGCTACAACTTTGCTGACTATGATTGCCCGTAAGAAATTTTGTACACGCGTTTAGTTTGGATGACAATGCAAGTTAAGCTACGCTTGTTTTTTCTAATTCATCGACACGTTTTTAATGCACTCCTACATTGTAATATGAGTAGGTATCAAATAGAAGGGCTTGCTGAAAATAAACCGAAAAATAAAATAACGTTACTAAATTCAATTTATGGTAGACTTATAAAGTTCAAAGAAGACAAAAACTTTATATTTTCCTTCAATATGGGTGACAAAAACAAAAAGCGTTTGGTAACAATAAATCAAAAAATAAAGTGGCTTCATTCTAAATCCAATATGGCTCACTTTCATAGATGGCGGACTAATTTTTATGCTTTTCTACAATATGGTTATCAAATGAAAAGAAATGTTGAGAATACGAATGCGAGCTAAATGACGTTACTCTAATCTGTTTAAATGTTTGCTTGTCGTCCGTCGCTGCGTATTTTAACGCACCGTAACGCATGCGTCTGTCAGACGAAAGGAAATTGTGGATTTTGATCTTATTTCCATACAAATACGGCTCCACCGTAGTTTATGGGCAAGGAAAATATTTTGTAGGAAACCTTGCAATGTGCTGCTGCTGGAGATGATTTGTATGTAACACTTTTCGTCAAGTAATTTTTTTTTAAGCGTTGATAAAATAGTTAATATAAAATAATAAGCTGTGTGATGCCGGCTTAGAATAGCATCACCCCATTTCTTACCCGTGGGAGTTGTAAGAGACGACTAAGGGATTCGAGGGTGTGTATTGCAATTTTAGGCGATGGGCTGACAACCTGTCACTATGGCGATACACAATTTTCAGAATGTCCCTCAAATATTTGTCAGACGTCTGCCTACCCCGCAAGGGATTATAGGCGTGATATATGTATGTATGTTATTTTCTATATGATCATTTAAAGCTAGTGATTTACAGCTAACATCATAGTAGTTGTAGGTATGCTAAGCAAACTATCTGGCGAGATGTCCATATTGTGTTACAAGAGCTATCAGCCAGTGATGAGCGCCATTAGAGGCACTTACTACATGCAAATATTGGCCATCTGTCGCACTACACCACGAATAGACAGCGTTAGTGGCTTGGAGCCATCCTTAATGATTTTAATGGGTGTGATTGAATTATCTAAATCTATGTGCATTTGGATAGATGATAAAAATTATTACTTGACTACGGACCTATCTGCGATCTACCTCCAGCGATGTAACTGTAACGAAACACATCTGCATAATAGTTCAGTCATATTCAAAGAATTTAAAACTTTGAAACTGTATGTACTATTATGCAATAGTAAGCATTTAGGTTTCGACAATGAATCACTTGAATAATCAAACCCACCAAAAACATTTTCATGTAAAATGTCGCCAAGCGAGAGCATATTCGTTTACCCTCTGAAATGATTTTATTAGGTCCCAAGTGGAGCTGAGCTTCTGATTCCTACACGCCATATCTCCACTTACGTAAATTTCACAAACTTTACTCGTCAAGAAAGCGAAATGAACGCGTTTTCTGTACTAGGTAAATCAATTGATTTGGAATTATCTACTGAAACCGCCAAGCCATATATTTGAATAAGATATAAGAGTTTGTGACATTTGAGTAAGTGGAGATAGGGCATGTAGATTCAGATACTTGGCTCTACTTGAGATCTTATATCTTTTTCACAGTATAAGCGGTACCTATGTCTCTCGTCTGGAGTCTTTTTAAATGAATTTTTTTTGGTGGAATTTCAATTCCCACCCACTTCAACCTCCTTTTTAAAGTGAAAAATTGTAAACCTGTCCAGCGTTATGCTATGTGGTTTCGTAAAATACCTATTATACGATATTTTACACGATGAACCCTGGTGTCAGACTTTTTCAACCGCCTACTACTAGTAGTATTCCTCTGACATGGTTGTGTAACGACCGCCGTCTAAGTAATCGTAGACAGCAACCGGGACCGACGGCTTAACGTGCGCTCCGAAGCACGGAACCATTTATTTTTCGGACAATCAGGTGGTTCACCCTGCAATGTCTTAACCAGACCGGGAACCAATTCACAAAGTGATAAATATCAACTTTGTGAGAGTCCCACCGAGAATCGAACCCGGAACCTTTGCGTCGCAGGCAGTCGAACTACCACTGCGCCACATCGGCCGCCGCTTCAGCAGCAGTAGTGTCCATCTTCAAGGACGTTTTTCTGGTGGAAGATCTTATTCTGTGTCTGTTTAATATTTAGCGTTGTTATGCTGGGGTGAGTTAGGTATTAATGACGGTCTATGAATGCGGCGCGGTGCTCGATCGCACGCGTCGCTCTGGGCGTGTGTTGTCCCTTTCTCACTCGCAGGGCGAGACTGGCGACGTGCGCGCAGACCGCCTGACGGCGCCACGCGGTGATTTCTGCACCGCACGCAGTCACTCAAAACCGTTCGGACGAGAATGTATTGTGTTTTGTACGGATTTCCCGCCACGCGTTTTGTGATGCCGCGTGTAATGGACGATTCAATTTGAGATCGCGCGTGTTGATGCATCGTATTATTGCGGTTCTCCTGGGTTATACTAGAATACCAGGCTTAGTGATTGTTGGATGTCTCGACGTCTTCCACGTGAGCGTCGCATTGAATAGGCATCAAGTGGCCATATCGGCTCGCGTTTGTACGACCCAAATTCGGGTTGGGTCACGCGTAATGACTGATATCAAAGTGGAATACGAACAGAAGCTGTGAGTGGTTTGAAGTGAATAACGCGCCAAGGCTGTAGTGGAATGCTGGGTGTCGATATCTTTTCCACCCAGCCCTGTAAGTACCAACGGAATTCCTATTTGATCCATTCCCTGAACTTCCTTTCTCCGTTGGGTATTTATTCATTTTGGACCGGCGTTAACTGTAAGTGATAAATCTAGTTGTTTTAGTATAAAACTGTTTATGGTGTGTTCCCTTTAGTCATATTTATTGTACCATATCATTGTGACTCCTTAGTACGAATTGCGGAATTCGTGGGGTGATATAATTTGGAGGTACTTACTTATAATCTAGTGCTAATACGTGTGACGTAACGCCAGATCGGCAGACGGTATTTACTACCGACTTGAGTTATGTAAAGGTTGGAACACATCATTTGCCAATTTCACTCAACTTAGTTAATTAGGTTAAATAGATTTAGGTTCACGTTTAATTCATAGTATGCGCTGCTATATTGTGCAGCGTATGTTATTTAGCGCTGCGTAACGCAGCCATTGTCTGCCTCCAGTTGAACTCCTGGTATTTTGCTCGAAATTTACCTGTGTAAATCGCTTCCACTGCGGGAGTTTAGCTTGGAATTAGACAATTTTTGGTAGCAGAGCGTGGTTCAGAAAACCACTAGATTTAAGATTATTTTAGTATAAGATTTTTAATCTACCTACATAAAAAAAAATATATATTTATTGTGATTGTAGTGTGTGCCCTGTGTAGAATATCCTATCGGTAGGATCAGGGCCAATTAATTAGTGAATTGCTTGTTATTATCGTTGTGTTTACCCTGTGCGGATATCCTAGCGGTAGGATCAGGGCCGATTGTTTATTATTGTTTTTTTTTTTATTGTAAGGTTCGGTGTTACTTTGAGTTGGTACCATGGCTCCCACAATTACACAGCTTCAGGCAAAAATTAGAACGCACCTAATTTGGTTCGCGACTAAGCAGGCGATGGTCGGTCGCGGGGACCGAGAGGACGCACTCATCGCTTGTGCGCAACGGATTGACGAACGGGTCGCGGAGGTGTTGGATTGCCTCACTGGATGCGAGGAGTTATTTGATGGGACGCCTGATGAGGAGGCCAAACTTATGGTCCGGGCGAATGTGACCCAGTGCCTGGAGATGGGGCAGGAGATCCAGCAGGCGGCTGCTGTGATCACCAGGCGTAGGGCTGGGGAGCCGGACCCATCCCATGGTCCGCGGGGACCGGGGGTGCAAGTGCCCCTGCCGGCTGTGGCGATTCCGGTCTTCCACGGGGACTACACGGATTGGACCCGATTCCAGGATCTGTTTGACAGTGTGATTCATAACCGCACTGACTTGCAGCCGGCATATAAAATGGCACAATTGATGGCCAAGCTGCAAGGTGAGCCCCATGAGCTGGTAAAGCATCTACCAGTCGATGATGCAAGTTACGAGACGGCTCGCGGTTTGCTGATCGAGAGATACAGCAACAAACGTCTCATGATTGACCAACTCCTGGAACAGTGGCTCACCGTGCCGACCATCACACGAGGGACGGACCTCAGGGCCAAGGTCCTCAACCCTGTCTGCGTTGCAGTGAACGCTCTTGAGAGACAGGGGATGCCGGTGTCAGGCTATGATTATATCCTGGTCCACACGTTGTTGCGCCGCCTGCCGAGCGACATGGCCGCTCGTTTTGAACAGTCACACGGAGGTAAGACATCTGATTACCTCCCGACCTTCGAGGAGCTCAAGTCCTTCCTCGAGGCCGAGTGCAGGCGGGTAGATGCCCAATTTGGAGAGTCGCCTCACGCGGAGTCTGCGGCCGCTCGCCGCCCGGAACGGCCGGGTGCACAGGCGCGAGACGGTAAGAGTAGGCCACCCAGGCGATACAATGTCGCTAATTTGGAATCGAGGTGTGCCTACTGCAGAGAGGCGGGGCATCAGGTGACTGCGTGTGAGGAGTTCGCTGCACAGCGGGTGCAGAAACGTCGTGGTGTGGTGCAGCAACGGCGTTGGTGCTTTAGGTGTATGGGGCCGCATCAGGTGCGAGAGTGCCCATCAAGCACCAACTGCAGGTACTGCCAGGGTGCCCACCATCAGCTCCTATGCATGAACCGCAGCGGAGATTACGGAGGCAGAGCTGACGCGGGTCAGCGGACGGAGTCTGCCCTACCTAGACGGGAGCAACGCTCCCCACCCCCTCCAAGGAGGAGTCCTCTTCCACCAGGGTTTCAGGGACGAGGCCAGGGACATCAGCAGGTGATGCCCCCTTCACCACGCGCGAGACAGTCACCACCTCGGCAGCAGGTGCCGGAACAGGGTAGGTGGTCACAGGTCCAAGGTCAGGGGCACCCATCACAAGTACGTGATGCTACGGGCGGGTGCCAACACCAGGGCCAGTACATGCAGTACTCGGCGGGTCTGAACAACATGGTGAGTTCCCATGACCCACGCATGCCTCTCCCCTTGGCTGAGCACCCGCGGCTACAGGCGCATCCACGGTACGTGCGCCTGCCGCAGGGTTACTATAGGCTGCCAGCCATGGCGTACAGGACCAGAGGTCCCTATCAGCAGGAGTGGGACCCACTCGAAGGTGTACGGAGAGAGGGGACCCCCCCGCAGGACGCGGACACTCCGCGCTTAGATTCCTGCTAGGTAATCGCCGCCTACACGCCAGCTTCGGCCCCCCGGCCAATTACGGTATTGTTGCCTACGGCAATGATTTGGGTATGGGGATACGGTGGCCGCAGCATACAGGTAAGAGCCTTGTTAGATACAGGGGCTCAGGGTTGTATTGTATCTAGTAAGCTGGTGAGTAGGCTACGCTTAAATATAAGGCCCACAACGGATGGGGCTGTAGGTATTGGAGGTGTAGATGTGCCTGACGTTCGGGGTCAGGTGAACTTCGAGTTCACATTAGGTAATACAGGTACAGGGGTCAGCTATCATGCCTCAGCAGTGGTGCTGGATGAAGTGGTAGGGAAACTTCCTCAGGTTCGGTTACCGTCAACGGTACGAGGGTTAACCACAGGCTTAGAGTTAGCTGATCCTGAATTTGATACTCCTGGTACGGTGGACGTTCTCCTCGGGTCAGACGTCCTCGGGAGATTCTGGTGTGGCAGAAAACGGGTACTTCAGCAAACTGGTTTAGTGGCCGTTGATACCACAGGGGGGTATGTTATTTTTGGCCCAGTTTGGAGACCTCAGGACCTACCAGAGGGCGATACGGTACTCTATGGTAGTGTGTTGTCGGAGGTGCTGCAGAGGTTTTGGGAGTCTGAGGAGCCACCCACAGCGGATAGACGGAAGCCAGAGGATGACGAGTGCGAGCTGTTCTATCAGTACAACACTGCACGAAGTTCGTCAGGTAGGTTTGTTACCAGGCTGCCATTTCTCCCAAACCGCCCCTCCTTAGGTAGTTCGCGACAGATCGCGGAACGGAGACTACTGGCTATGGAGAGAAAGATGAAGCGAGATGCAGCACTTCGGCAGAAGTATATCGAATTCATGAGGGAGTACCTAGAGTTAGGCCACATGTCGGTGTCCAGCATAGATTGGAGGTGTGTCGAGCATTACTATATACCACACCTGGCTGTTTTGAAGTCACCGGAGGCGAAGATACGGGTAGTGTTTGACGGTTCTGCTCCTACATCGAATGGTGTGTCTGTGAACCAGTGTCTGCACGCGGGTCCCAAGTTGAACCGGGACATTGTGGACATCCTCACAGATTTTCGGTTGCACCAAGTAGCGTTCGTCGCAGACGTCAAAATGATGTTTCGCCAAACAATTATACACCCGGATGACCGTCGGTACCAGCTGATTTTGTGGCGTGAGAGCCCTGACGAGCCGATGGTCACTTATGAGCTTAACACGGTAACGTATGGTCTGAAGCCAAGTCCGTTTTTGGCAGTACGCACGCTGCGAGAGTTGGCCGCACAGGAAAGGGTAAGATTCCCTCGAGCCGCAGCAGTACTGGATCGCGACGTCTACGTGGATGACATCTGCACGGGTGCAGATAGCGTGCAACAAGCACTGCTACTACGAGACGAGCTGATCGCGATCATGGAATCAGGAGGTTATGAGTTGCGGAAATGGCTGTCCAGCTGTCCAGAGCTCCTGGCCGGGTTGCCAGGTGAGTTCCAGCAGGACCCGCACCTTTTCGAGAACCCGGACAATCCAAATACGTTGAGCATCCTAGGGGTGCAATATAGGCCAACGCATGATGTCTTTACGTATCAGATCGAGCCAGACCCTTTGCAGAAGACTTGGACGAAGCGTTCGGTATTATCGACGATCGCCAGAACTTTCGATCCTAACGGGTGGATCGCACCGGTGACGTTCATGGCGAAGTGCTTCTTGCAAAGGTTGTGGATAGCAAACTTGGGTTGGGACGACCAGCTCTCCGGAGAGCTGTTGAATGATTGGACCAAGTTTGTGTCCACCTTACCAGGGATCGTACGCATCGCCATACCTCGCAAATTGCTCCCATCGGTGGGATGTAAGGCTACCCTACATGGGTTTTGTGATGCCTCGGAGCGAGGGTACGCGGCAGCTGTCTATTTGCGGACAGTCAGTTCAACGGGAACTGTAGACGTGCGTCTAGTTATGGCCAAGAGTAAGGTGGCTCCGGTTAGGACAAGATGGACCATTCCAAAGTTGGAATTGGCGGGAGCAGCGCTTCTCACGCGCTTGCTACATCATGTCGCTAGTAATCTACGCGGTACCATCAATTTGGATGAAACGGTGTACGCATGGACCGACAGTAGGATAGTTCTGTGCTGGTTACAGACGTCGGTACATACTCTTGAGGTTTTCGTGGCAAATCGGGTGTCACAGATTAAAGGATCGGAAACTCCGTTGGTATGGAGACACGTACCGGGAGAACAGAACCCAGCGGACTGCGCCTCACGGGGATGTAGGGCCCCTGATTTGGTAGGTCACTCACTGTGGTGGGGACCTCAGTGGCTGACTGAGTCACCTGAGAGATGGCCATACAATGAGTGCGGGTCGCCGCTTGGGCCACCTGATCGAGGTTTGCGAGTGAACGTAGGGCAGATCGTACCTAAGCCTAGTGCGGCTTTCTTGCTGGAACGATACAGCTCCCTCGACAAACTTCTAGGGGTGACAGGTTGGATCAAACGGTTCGTGAACAACTGTAGAAAACCTCAAGCAGAACGGAACTTGGCACCTGTCCTCTCGCCTGCGGAGCGGAATGCGGCTCTAAGTTTATTGGTTAGGGTCGTCCAGGCGGAACATTTTGAGGAAGAGGTCAGGCTGCTCAGGGATGGCCGTGGAAAGCTGAAGGGAGGTCTTGTGCGCCTCAACCCGTTCGTGGACGAGCATGGAATGCTCCGGGTTGGAGGTAGACTTCGGAACGCTAACCTGCCCTTTTCAGCACGGCATCCGCTGTTACTCCCAAAGAAGGGACCTTTGGTAGAACTTATAGTTAGGGATCGTCACCAGAAAAACTCGCATGCGGGCTGCAATGCACTTTTGGCTATTCTGCAGCGCGAGTTTTGGATCTTGTCTGGACGACGTACGGTACGGAGCATTGTGTTTCGGTGCTTGCCTTGCTATCGGTTGAAGGCAGCCACAATGCAACCTCAGATGGGAGACCTCCCACCGGACCGGGTGACGGAAGCCTGGACGTTTGCGGGTGTGGGAACGGACTTTGCGGGGCCTTTTATGGTAAAGGCATCACGCCTTCGCAACGCGAAGTCAATCAAGGCGTATTTGTGCGTGTTTGTGTGCCTAGCAACCAAGGCCGTCCACTTGGAACTCGTGGCCGACCTCACTACGGAGGCTTTCTTAGCAGCTTTAGATAGATTTGTGTCGCGAAGAGGGCGACCAGCGCTGATCAGGTCGGACTGTGGTACCAACTTTAAGGGCGCTGATCGATGTATGAAGGAAATTATAACGTTTTTATCGGAAAACGAGGAAGCTATCGGCACGAGCCTCTCCCGTCAGGGCATTAACTGGGTGTTCGATCCACCAGGATGCCCCCACTGGGGTGGTATATTTGAAGCGGTTGTAAAGTCCGCTAAGACGCATTTGATGCGCGTTATAGGTTTAACGATATTAACCTTTGAGGAGCTAGCGACCGTGTTTTGTAAAATTGAGGCCGTTCTCAATTCACGTCCTTTGTGTCCGCTTAGCTCAGATCCGAATGATCTGGAGGCCCTGACACCAGGGCATTTCTTAATTGGCCGACCACTTAACGCCTTGCCAGAGTACCCCTACACAGAGGTCAGTAGCAATCGTTTGACGCGTTATGAGTTGCTGCAGCAAATGTCTCAGAATTTTTGGAAGCGATGGTCGCTTGAGTATTTGCACATTCTGCAGCAACGCCTTAAGTGGACGGACAGAACTGAACCCCCTCGCATCGGAGATCTCGTTCTGGTTAAGGATGCCAACCTGCCGCCACTGCGATGGCGCAGAGGGCGCATTCTCAACTTGTTCCCAGGTAGTGATGGCACTCCTCGAGTCGCGACAGTTCAGGTAGGGGATTCAGTTCTTAAGCGAGCAATAGCAACGCTATCTCGTCTCCCCAGTAGTGAATAGGCCTAAGGGATTCGGCCTAGGGCGGGTGAATGTTTAATATTTAGCGTTGTTATGCTGGGGTGAGTTAGGTATTAATGACGGTCTATGAATGCGGCGCGGTGCTCGATCGCACGCGTCGCTCTGGGCGTGTGTTGTCCCTTTCTCACTCGCAGGGCGAGACTGGCGACGTGCGCGCAGACCGCCTGACGGCGCCACGCGGTGATTTCTGCACCGCACTGGCAGTCACTCAAAACCGTTCGGACGAGAATGTATTGTGTTTTGTACGGATTTCCCGCCACGCGTTTTGTGATGCCGCGTGTAATGGACGATTCAATTTGAGATCGCGCGTGTTGATGCATCGTATTATTGCGGTTCTCCTGGGTTATACTAGAATACCAGGCTTAGTGATTGTTGGATGTCTCGACGTCTTCCACGTGAGCGTCGCATTGAATAGGCATCAAGTGGCCATATCGGCTCGCGTTTGTACGACCCAAATTCGGGTTGGGTCACGCGTAATGACTGATATCAAAGTGGAATACGAACAGAAGCTGTGAGTGGTTTGAAGTGAATAACGCGCCAAGGCTGTAGTGGAATGCTGGGTGTCGATATCTTTTCCACCCAGCCCTGTAAGTACCAACGGAATTCCTATTTGATCCATTCCCTGAACTTCCTTTCTCCGTTGGGTATTTATTCATTTTGGACCGGCGTTAACTGTAAGTGATAAATCTAGTTGTTTTAGTATAAAACTGTTTATGGTGTGTTCCCTTTAGTCATATTTGTTGTACCATATCATTGTGACTCCTTAGTACGAATTGCGGAATTCGTGGGGTGATATAATTTGGAGGTACTTACTTATAATCTAGTGCTAATACGTGTGACGTAACGCCAGATCGGCAGACGGTATTTACTACCGACTTGAGTTATGTAAAGGTTGGAACACATCATTTGCCAATTTCACTCAACTTAGTTAATTAGGTTAAATAGATTTAGGTTCACGTTTAATTCATAGTATGCGCTGCTATATTGTGCAGCGTATGTTATTTAGCGCTGCGTAACGCAGCCATTGTCTGCCTCCAGTTGAACTCCTGGTATTTTGCTCGAAATTTACCTGTGTAAATCGCTTCCACTGCGGGAGTTTAGCTTGGAATTAGACAGTGTCATCTTCGACGGTTGGTAGCAAATGAATCCCCCAATAATCCTGTATCAACCATTTTTTTAGCCAAAAAAATATCAAAAGGAGAATCAGTTCGATTTTTATTACAGTGACTTGAAGTGTCAAGCTTTTTCTTGAATCAAAATAAATGGATATTTTAGTGCTTTGAAATAATACCAATATTATTAGGTAAGAATAATTGCTTGTCTTAAGGATTAATAGTACTTGAAGGCAAATCTTGCGAAGGATCAAATTTTTTGAAGTTGAGTGTATATTATCTTAAAATAATAAAGATACAGGTACATGCTAATAATATATCAGCCTATTACAGTCTACTGCTGGACGTAGGCCTTCCCCCAGGGTATGAATAATGACAACTTACAAAGATCTAGAAGAATAGTGTCATTTTCCAGATATTCTTCACGTCAATCACAAAATTGAACTAGATTTTTTAATTTCTCGTAGATCACAACCTTTACGCGTGGTATTGTTTCAAGCATTTTTCTATGGCAGGTCTTCTGTACCTTCTTAAATAATACACTACGTATAGTATGGATTTATAATTATCCCAGGAAAATCGTAATCATTCTGACCTGAATGCTGATTTTTGGCAATGTGAGGTCAAAAACTAGACTCATTTTTTCGCAGCACTGAGTAAGACTTTTGCTAGCCAACTGAGTAAAATAAGCGAGAAGTATAACAACTTTATATTTGACCAAGCATTTCCTCAATTTATCAGAATATTGTTAAATATCAAAGTTTTTGGCCCACGAGCACTTTAATTATTTGCATTCTAGCGCAAAGTTACCAAGGGCAAAGTTGTATAGTTTTACCATGGTTTTACAGTATTCTACCCCATCCTATCTAAAATTTTGTAACGGAACTATACCTAGATTCGAGTATACCAAGGTGCCAAAGTTTATTTCACAACATCATAATACTAAAATTATCAACACTGCACTCAACTCAACTAAGGCAAAACTTCCGAATAACTAGTACCACTTATTTCTCTAATGCACTAGGGTAATAATCCTTAAGTGCTTAGTTCACGTGCAAGTAGAATGCAAGAAATAGATTTTCTGCTGCTAGCCGGAAAACTACTTGGGAAATATTTTTCTTTTGTAGACTTAGATCGTAAAACATTGCTAACTGATTCTTAAAGAAATCCATGAATAAAATTACCCAATAAATATTTACTCAAATAATTTGGATGACTGACCCTCAGTGCAAGGAAATAATTGCAATTAAATATGAAAGATGAAATATCAAACTAAGTGCTCAAAATGTAAGAATTTGCGAAATATTAATTTTTAAAATTGAAAATGTTTATCAAAAAACAATTGATACATGGATATGAGTTTCTCTATTTATTTTATTTTTCTTGGTATTTGTTATAACCCTCGTTATCTTTTTCTAGTCTTAACTAGCTTACGTCATCCCACTGCACTGTCAGCCGGACAAAAGCCTTTTCTTCAATTTCTATATAGTTCTGTCTGGCCTCTGGGTGCCAGTTTTGACAATGTATCCAACTCGTCATCTACGCTGGAGTTTACCGGGGCGTTTTATATATAAGCTTAGTTGGCATTCATAGAGAAGATGCTTGCTAAACTAACTTTTTAAAGGCAGTTTCTCAGTTTCACATTCACGATACCTGTAGTACCTACATCTACCTATTTCATCAAATCTGCTTATACTACCGTTACTAATGTGTAATTTAGCTAAAAAAATGTACTAGTAAAAAGTTTAGTGATCCACAAAAAAGTGTACCTTATTGTTTTATAATTTGTTAGTTGACATAGCTTGGCCAGCATATTGACGAGCACAGTACCAACATACAGGATTCTCGGAGAAATCGCGGTTGTCTCTACGAATCAGCGTTTTAAAGACTTGTTTTATTTCCGGCAGCCAAGACACGGAAATGGCACGTAGTTGGTTCGGACATGGTCTGGAAATGTTTGTTTGTCCGAGTTTAAAAGCGGCTCTCTTGCCTTAATTTCTCAAACTAACAGATTTGTAGTCATTTTATGTGACAGGTTTAAATTTATTGGTCGCTATTTCAACAAATTTATGCGGTTTTTTACAATGCCTCTATTTGATTTTTTGGAAAGTTTTATGATCGTGCCGAAGCTTATTTTTAAATTGCAATATATCTTAAAATGTGTTTCAAATTTCATGCTAGTTGAAATCACGAAATCTTTTACGACGACCCTCAATCTTTTGGTAGCTTTTATATACCTTTTCTTATTTACGTATTTTTTATTAATTATGAAAAAGTTCTTGTTTATTTATAAGTCTTAAAAAGTCTCTTTGTTGCCCAATGCAAGTCTTTGTATACATACCATAATGAAGAGATCTCATTGTTTTTTAATTCATGGGGAGGGCGCACAGAAATTTGTGGGAATACACACATTCCGCATATCCTAGTACAATAAAAACTTTTTAATCGTAAATTCCGATGTATGTATCGAATTTTATTTATTTGATTTAATTAAATTTTTTGAAAAGAGCGGGTACGTGTCATAATTTTTTTTCGAAGTTATCTTGTCGGAATAAAAATAAGATTGACTGGAGAAAATTCAAAATTAATGAAGCTCAATCTTAAAACGACAAATTATGTGATAATCCGCGTCAAGGAACGGATGATAAACATATCTGCCGTTACCCAAAAAACCGTTGATACCGTCCGTAAGTTGATTGAGGAAAATTGACATGTAAAATATCGCGAAATTCAGATGTCTTTAGGCGTTCGATTGTATACAGATAATATTGCATATAGAGTTAGGTGTGAAAATATTGTTTTTGTGGGTATTACCTCGTGTGGTCTCTGAAAAGATGAAGTCAGCTCGCGTTGTTTGGTGCACTGCAACGGAAGACCTTCAAATGCTAAGTTCAACAACGTAATAATAATAATAATATACTTTAGTGGCACATAATTTCATAAAAAATACAGTACAATAAGGCGGTCTTAATGCTAAAGTAGCATTATCCTCCAGGCAACCTTTGGGCGTTATGGAGAATGCAAACATATGAGCGGGATAGTGCAAACACCTACATATACTACTTATGCTATAAAACACTCCAATACATACATAGGAAATACATACATACATACATATATCACGCCTTTATCTCTTGTGGGGTAGGCAGAGCGCAAACGGCTGCAAAAACGGACATTTACGCCACGTCTAACAAACATTTGAGGGTCATTCGGAAAATTGTGCATTGCCATAGTGACAGGTTGTCAGCCCATCGCCTAAAAATGCAATTCACACCCTCAAGTCCCATCGTTGCCTCTTACGACTCCCACGGGAAAGAAATGGGGTGATGCTATTCTAAGCCGGCATCACACGAATTTCTAAGCCGGCATCAAACATAGGCAATACATTATCTACACTAATATTATAAAGAGGAAAGATTTGATTGTTTGTTTGTTTGTTTGTTTGTTTGTTTGTTTGCATCGAATAGGCTCCGAAACTACTGGCCCGATTTAAAAAATTCTTTCACCATTAGAATCCTACATTATTCCTGATGAACATAGGCTATATTTATACGAGAAAAAAATAGGGATCCGCATGAAAATTTCGATAATGTAACCCAACGTGTGAAAAATGTACCAAAAAATATCTTATATCGCGTACGCTGTGGAAATTATTGACAATAGAGCAAAGTGATGTACTACAGTTTTATAGAGGACATCAATATCAATAATAATGTCTGCGATACCATATGTCGAACTATTACAGTTATGCCACAATAATTACTTTTTCATTTAAAAATGTACAAACTACGCCACATTATTCGTACCAGTAGTAGTATTAAAGGGTGTAAGTGAATCCCTCCGAATACTGATAGGGTACATGCAGAACATGAAACTGAACAACTTTCCCCTAGGAACATATTTCAGGAAACGTAAAAAAACTGACTTCCCATAGTGAATGCAGTCAGCTGATTGTGATTTTGTATGAAAGGTCATTTTTTTGGCGTTTCCTGACATATGTTTCTAGGGGAAAGTTGTCCAGTTTTATGTTTCATGCACCCTATCAGTATTGTTTCATGCACACTGTCCCTTACTCGGTATAAAAAAAGACGACAAAAAACATTAAATAATGCATTAAAAAATCTACACTAAAATAATACATACATACACATATCACGCCTATTATCCTAAACGGCCGCAAAAACGGACATTTACGCCACGTCTGACATATGTTTGAGGGTCATTCGGAAAATTGTGTATCGCCATAGTGGTAGGTTGTCAGCCCATCGCCTAAAATTGCGATTGCGACACACCCTCAAGTCCCTAAGTCGCCTCCTACGACTCCCACGGGAAAGAAATCGGGTGATGCTATTCTAAGCCAGCCTCACACTAAAATAATAATAATATAATCTACACTAATATTAGGAACAGGATTTTTTTATTGTTTGTTTGAATTGAATAGGCTCCGAAACTTCTGAACCGATTTCAAAAATTCTTTTACCGTTAATTGAAATTGAAATTCTTTATTCAATGTAGGATAGTATTATCACTTATTGACGTCATGAACCGTCATTCTAAGAAAATAAATTTGTATCACACATTTTTTTTTATTACAATTTTGTTATGACCTAATAGAAAACTGGCTCGGGCGGGATAAAAATAAATAAATAAAGGCACTGCCATGGGGCTGGCCAGGTTAATCACACGGCATGTAACTTTACGCCACCACCATCTGAAAACGATATTTGTTTCAAATTAAAGTCGAGATTTTTAGAATCCTACTTTATCCCTGATGAACATAGGCTATATTAAACTGTCTTATTCCCGGGGGGAAATTGTTAGCGGCGGGTGAAACCGCTGGGCGGGCTGCTAGTAATTAATACATTCATTTAAATGTATACTTAAACTATACTATGGAAGGTTGGATAATGCAAAATACACGGAAGGGAAAATAGATGTCAGTATAAACGACATATACTAAAATATTATTTAATATACTATAGATAAATAGTATTTCCTGGTTCGGCCTTAAAGGTTTCAAGGGAAGAACCCGACGGACTTAAAGGCAAAGAATTCGTATATGGTGATTAAACTAAAATGTATGCCTACGAACCCGTATCAAAGAATCAGTCACGAGTTTGGGTCTACGAAAATGAAATGAAGCCAACAAAAGTAGTTCGATCATTAAGCGTTGCCAACAAATTGGTTACCACGTTTGTCTCCAACACGGGCCATGTCACGACTATTTTTCTTGAGGTTTAAAGAACGGTTACTTGTACTGCGGAATGGTATGTACGTAAGCACTTGTTTACCAAAAAACGTTTTAGAACTCTGAGCTCCCTTTACCATGATAATGCGAGCTCGTACACCTCCTATAAAACTAAACAGTTTTTTGAACAAAAATTTATTGAACTAGCTGTTATAATTTTCGTTAACTCAACAGCATATAATCTGTTAGCACAATTTGCCTTAAATATAAAACCTAGCCCCAAAGGTTTCGTTTTTACGACTATACATAACTTCCATCCCCTATTTTATCCCATCGGGGGACACATTTAGAAAACTGTATCTACTATAATATTCAAAATAGGCGTGACAAATTTCAAGACTGTGTCACAAAGAGTGCAGCCTGCGCGTAAATATAAGACTTTCATCCCCTTTGTTACCTCTTCAAGAGTTGAATATTAGAAAACGCTTAAATACTTCATAATTTATTTTTAAATACTTTGAAGCAAATCTATCAAAGGAATAAATAGGTTCCTTTTTTGTAAAAATATTGCTTAGTGCACCCCTCCGTTACTTAAAAAATCAGCATACCAAATTTCAAGCTTCTAACCCGAATGGTTTGGCCATGCGTTGTTTGTGACCAGTCAGTTTTGCCTTTTATATATTACTAGCTTTTACCCGCGACTTCGTCCGCGTTAGATAGTTTTTTTAGGCACAGGTTCTAAAGTAGATATGTATATTCATAGTAAGTATGACAGTGATATTAGAACAGTTCTTATCTCTACTGTTTAAGGATGACTTGCTTGCTTCTGTTGTTAAATGGACAATTTAAAATTTGCTATCTGGTGTACTGCCCTGTGAGATCAATATTTATAACCGTCAATATTTATAAGTCAGTAAATAACAAAAAAATCCTCGGTAAAAAGTTGCCAATATCCTTTCTCAACTTATTCCCATCATACTGAACAACTTTAGTTTTGGAACCATTTCTGTATCTCTAATAGTTTAGGTGGGCTCCTGATGGTACACTTGGTGGTCTACATAAGGTACTCCAGATCCTCAAAGTCCTTGTGAAAAGAAGCAGCCTACCATACTGAACAACTTTTGTTTTGGAACCATTTCTGTATCTCTAATAGTTTAGGTGGGCTCCCGATGGTACATCTGGTGGTCTACATAAGGTACTCCAGATCCTCAATGTCCTTGTGAAAAGAAGCAGCCCATCATACTGAACTACTTTTGTTTTAGAACCATGCCTGTATCTCTAATAGTTTAGCTGGGCTCCTGATAGTACACCTGGTGGTCTACATAAGGTACTCCAGATCCTCGATGTCCTTCTGAAAAGAAGAAGCCCATCAAACTGAACAACTTTTGTTTTAGAACCATGCCTGTATCTCTAATAGTTTAGCTGGGCTTCTGATGGTTCACCTGGTGGTCTACATAAGGTACTCCAGATCCCCAATGTCCTTGTGTAAAGAAGCGGCCTATCATACTGAACAACTTTTGTTTTAGAACCAAGCCTGTATCTCTAATAGTTTAGCTGGGCTCCTGATGGTACACCTGGTGGTCTACATAAGGTACTCCAGACCCTCGAATGGTGATAAAAAGTAGCCTATGTCCGTTCTCGGTATGCAAGCAATCTCTGTGCCAAGTTTCATGAAGATCGGTTCAGCGGTTTGGCCGTGAAAGCGTAGCAGACAGACAGACAGAGTTACTTTCGCATTTATAATATTAGTGTGGATTAAGATTTTTGGACCATCCGACGTATAGTCCTGACCTGAGCCGTGAGCCTTAATAACTCTGTACATTCCCAATAATTAAAAATAATTGAGCGGTCAATGATTTTCGTCACCTGAAGAAGCTGTTGGCGTCTACAAAATTGCTATTTCGAGTACCCCAACTTTTAGAAATTTCGAATCTATTTCTATCGAATGGACAACACGTGTCGCCAATTTACGGGAATATACTATGAAAAACAATTAATATGTTTCTCACTTAAACAGTTGTGTGACTTTCTTGATTCCAACAATTTTCAGAACACCTATAACAGTACTTAATTCATAATACAAAATACTTAACTATTGTTATACTAATTTTTCTTCCCATTCTTTCTTCTCATTTCAATATTTTTATGCGTATTATTTTCTGTTAGTGATATTTAAATATAATTTTTTATGCACGAATACTCAGTAAACTGCTTACTTCAGCATATTTAATGTCTTTTTTTCACAATAATAAAGGAGGACTTTTCGTTTTTGGTGCTGGCGTAACGTTACATGCCGTGAAATTAACCTGGCCAGCCCCAAGGCAGTGCCTATATTTTTATATTTTTATCAGTCCGAGCCGATCTTCTATTAGTACAATACAAAATTGTAAAATAAAAAAACGAAAATTGTGTACAAATTTCTTTTTTTACAATGACGGATCACGACGTCAATAAGTGTTAATACTATACTACATCGAATATAGTAATTTCATTTTCATTTTCAATATTCGTTTATAATTAATATAAATTCTGCCCAAGCAATTATCTCGGAATGGCGGATTGTGTGTATTTAAATGAAAAAGTAGGTAAAGTTGAATGGTTTCTGAAGGAATCGCCTTTCCCGGTCGTGACTTTCTCCGCTGAATAATTCATTTAATCCATTTAGTAGGGAAGGATACTAGTACGAGGAATTTACTCTGTAGCGCACATAAAGGACTTGGCTTCTCGCACACAATTCACATTGTCTTCTAAATACTAGAGATTTCTTGCGAGATTTAGCTAAACAGATGTTATTAATATCTTTGCTACAGAAAAGGAACAAGAGAATAGGGAAATGATACTGACTGAGCTTTTATAATTTAAACCGATGATAAATCATACAAAAGTTTCTACGTTATATTTTGATTTAACGGATGGAGATAAAATAGTTAATTTAAATAATACCCTATACTTACTTAGGTTTACAAAGGTTATATTTAATTCAGTCATTATGATAGGACTGATGGTTACAAAAACTCAAACTCATAATGAATGTTTAATTTTTTATTACCAATTACTACAGTCTTTATGCTATTTGAAACGGGTTTTCATGAATTGCCATTTTAACAGATATTAAGATAGTTTGGTACAGTCATTGTTAGTTTTTACAATAAATGAGTATGATATTTCGTTAATACTTTATCAATATTTATCTAAGTATGTACGCAAATTCCAAAAGACCAATTCTTACAGCATTATAAATAATCGCTTAGGTACTTATATTAAACAGGAAATTTAAATTAGTACAATTTTCTTTAGTACAATAACACCTACAAAATTGGCATAATTTTATTACATTACAATAATATATTTTATACACACTTCGCCGTCACACATATAGATCTTTCTGTAAGTCCAATAACTTAATATTACCTAAACAATATAATACAATTTACATAACGTTCAACGTCATAAAAAACTGAAATAATATTTCTTAGATACCTACGCTCATAAAATTTATATTAAACAAGAGCTACACAAAATATGAAAATGATTTAAATGACAAAAAGTTTATGTAACAAAATAAAAAGAAACAATTAGGCCGAATCCAGAGACAAAATTTACTATGTAATCTAACACAGCATTATACTAGTATAAAATAAGAATTCTGTGATATATACTCGTACCTTACTGAGTATATTATCATTATCTAAAACGATGAATAATTTACAAAACTGTGCCTTAAAAAAGGAAATTTTAATATTTTCACTTTGTCTTATACATAAATCATAAAATCTAATGGAAAAGGTAACTTTGGCGACAGAAAAGTTTTTCGATTATCACACATTTCGTTATTGACAAGCTCGTACTTGTAATAATTCATCTTGTCGATTGCCAAATTCCCGGAAAAGTTTAGCACAAAATGTTTCTAACCCAACGTGAGTGGCATTTTGGGGATTCTATTCATAACGGGATCAAATTGGAAAGATCGACCGCTTTCATTCAATCTTACGTGTAAGAAACTTGGAAGAAGTGTTTAAATTTTTTTCACTTTAGTCACGATTACACTGCGGCTTTGTTTTGTCTGAAATAGTGTTTATATCCATATCTGTGGTCTGCACTTCCACGTTAGGAGTGGAAAAGTTATCGTACGAAATATACTGTGGAGTTTGTTGGGCTTCTGCTTTCGAAACAACTGGTCGCTTCTTAGTTTTTATATAACCTAAAGCTGAAACTAAAACAATAAACACTATGAAACCAATACAACAGCCCACAACCAAACTTAGTCTTCTTGTTAATATGTCGGCGATACCCATGTACGTGTTCGAAAAGGGACTACTGTCAAGAGCGGCGCCTAAAATTTCTATTGTGCTCACGCTAGTACATTTACTGGTGAGGGAGTCATTCATATACGATCGTAGGTAACTGTTAAGTGTAGTCATTGATATTGCGTGTCCATATAGATGGGAATTCTCTAATGGAGAGGCAATTCTTGCTCCGGGAATTGAAGAGCTCGGTGACGAAGTGCTGTCGAAGTTTCCCATTGCAAATACACAGATAGTGTACCGAGAGCCTGGAGTGAGATGATCCAGTCGCGTGGATCTCGCCGAAGTGTTCAAAGATTTTCCGAGAATCTGTAAAAATGCAATGCCTATAAATTAAATTGTCACTCAACTGGAGTGAACATGACCACTCACTGCGTTGTCAATGTTAGTGGTCATGTCCATGTACCGTTGTTAAAAATAGAAGATTTAAACGGATTCAGGCCGCACAGTCGAATACTTCTGCCACGGGCGAGAAGCATAAATATTTTTTATGGTCCATTGAAGTGATGCACAGCCTTTGTATTCAAATGTTTGTTGTAATGGTTGCCGAGCGAGCGCTATATGATACATTTTAAATTCAATGTTCAGGTGCAAATGTTTGTTTAAAATTTCAAACCAAAAGTGCTTTAATTTGGAGCAAACTGATGAAATAAATTTATTCTGCGTAAATACTTACAAAATTAGGGTTAAGCTCGTCGTAATACGCCACTTTATAGCCGTTCAATCCGGTTAGGTTCCGACTTTGCCAGGACACGACTACGGAATAAGTTTGGATGTCTTGAATGGCGACTCGGATTACAATGGGCATATCGCAGAGCTTGTGGGACGGAAGTTCGATAAAGCTGAACCCGTGAAGTTCCTCGGGATGTTCACATCGGAGGTTGCTGCTCGTTTTCAACACCATTTTGTGGTGATCGTGCATCCAACGCCACAGTTCTTGTGACTCACAATTGCATGTGAGGGGGTTTTCTGTAAAAATTTGGAATCTTAATTACAGAATAAATTCGTATCTACCTAACTAGTAACACATGTATGAGATCATTGTGCCCTAATACATACACAAACATATACATATCACGCCTATAATCCCTTTCGGGGTAGGCAGAGCCCGACCGGCCGCAAAAAACTGACATTTACGCCACGTCCGACAAATATTTGGGGGTCATTCGGAAAATTGTGTATCGACACAGGAACAGGTTGTCAGTCCAGCGCCTAAAATTGCAATACACATGCACCCTTGAGTCCCTTTATCGCTTTTTACTACTCCCAAGACAAAGAAATGGGGTGATGCTATTCTAAACCGGCATCACACGGTGAATTGTGAATGAATGAAAGAAAGTTACTCTTAATAAATGTTAAAATATTATTAAAACACATGAAAGCATTGAATGGAATAAGATTCTTTCGGAAAATGCATAGAACAATTAAATTAGTCTATAAAACTTAGTGTATAATCGAAATTTACGTAATAGAGGATAAAGTTAGTAAATTTACTCACCGTCGAAAACTAAAGTCTTGACTTGCGCTTCTATGGCTCTGACTAGTTTCATTGAGATTATTTCGAAATAGTTGTGACTGAAATCAATTAGTGTAATCTTGTGTATGCCTCTGAATGCGTCCGCGGATACAGTCGACATCCAGTTGTGATTCAAATAAAGCTCTGTTAGACTCTGTAATCCACGAAATGTATGTCTGTTTAACCTTGTTATATGGTTGTACGATATATCCAACTTTTGTAAACTGTGCAAATCAGATGTAAACTCTTCGAGCTCCCTGATCGTATTGTGCGAGATATTCAGCAGTCGGGTCGTGTACAATCCCTGCAGTCTCTCTTTAGGAAGATTTTCCAACTTATTGTGACTTAAATCCAGTTTCTCTAAATTATGCAGCTTTGAAAATGCACCAGGCGATAGACGAACAATGGAGTTCTGTTTTAAAACCAACCTTTTCATTGTTGGAAAGTTTTCAAAATCTTTGCTTGTTATGATTGTCAGGTTAGTGTTCGTAACAACGAGCTCCTGTAACTGAGGAAACTCCTTAGCTGGATACGTTTGAAGCAGCTGTGTCAGCGAATTAGACGACATATTGAGCGTCGTTAGTGCGGGCAGCACCGCCTCCGATAAACCATCGCTAGGAATATGCTTAAACAAATTATTTGATAAATCTATCACTTTCAAGCCTAATGAATGCTGAAAAAAATTTGGTGGAAGAACTGTTAACATGTTATGATTCAAATTTAGAGTAATCAAATTTTTTAAAGCTGGTGAGTTAAAACCATTCAAAACTGAAATTCGGTTGTTACATAAATTTAAGGTTCTTAAATTCTGTAAACCAAGAAATTTAAAAAAATCTACGCTGTGCAATTGGTTTTGACACAAATCCAAAACTTCCAAAGACGTGACGTTGAATAACGCCACATGAGGAAAATCTGTAAAATTATTCGCTTTCAAATTTAATTCTTGCAAAATCGTTGTATATGCAAAAACGTCTTTGTGTAAATCTTTTAAGTTGTTAAAAGCTAAGTTTACCCGCAACAAGTTTTGATTCTTTATAAAAATTGCTGGAGGCAATTGAGATATGTTCGACACTTCCAACGACAGGACTTGTAACGAGGGTAAATGGGAGAATGTTTTATTCTCGACCAAAGTGAAGTTATTTTTTGATAGAGTGAGAGACTTCAGCCCGGGAATCTGAACTTGTATTACGTCCTCCCACGTCAATAGGTTATTGTTCATTTCCAGATCACTTAAGTTTGGCAAATTCTTCAGAGAATTGGCTTCAATGATTGATATCGAGTTTTTGTTCAATCGAAGTTGTTTAATTGGAAGAGAGGAGATGTCAAAATCAAGTACAATTATTTCATTTTGAGAAAGATCTAAAACTTTTAATTTGATTAGATATTGGAAAGTATCTTTTGCTACTTGATTAATATTATTACTATGTAAATACAGTTCTTCCAATGTCACAAGGTTAAAAAAACTCTCATTGCTTAACTTAATTAACTTATTATTACTTAAGTCTAAAAACTTTAACCTCTTTAAGTGCATAAAAGTCTTATTTTCAATATGTACAATACTGTTATTTTTTAAATACAGCCTTTGAATATTTATTAAATCAATGAAAAGAGTAGAAGTCAACATGTTTATATTATTTTGGCTGAGCCACATTATTTGCACGTTTTGTTGCCCTCTAAGAGAGCTATTTTTCAATAAAGATAAATAGTTTGCACCAAGTTGTATAGAAACTAAAGAGGAGTTCCCGTTGGGAAATACGTCTCCTATAGTGGAGAGACGATTACTCTGCAGATTAATGTGCTGAAGTTTTCTCAACGTTATGAATGCGTGGGAGTCTATGCTCTGAATCGCGTTGTTTTGGAGGTGTAGTTCTAAAAGTGCCGGGAGAGGACTGAACACGTTGCGTCTAATGTAACTCAACTTATTATTCTGCAATCGAATCTCCTTCAACTCAACAAGTTTATCGAATAACATTACATTTAGTTCGTCAATATCATTATTATCTAGACTAAGTGTAATTAATTTACGATTGGACTGAAAAATATTCTGTGGAAGTTTCTTTAAAAAATTTGTTCCCATGTGTAATTGTGTTAAATTTTGTAAAGTAGAAAAACAATTTGGATGTAAATTTTGTATAGCGTTATGTTCTAAATTTAAAACTGTTAAAGCCATAGCATTCTGAAATGCAGTGTCTGGTATCTCGAGAATATTATTCTCAGATAGAAATATTTCTGAGAGTTGATGAAGATTCGAGAATAATCCTTTGATATAATGCAAATGATTATGACTTAAGTCTATTGTGCGAATATTTTTGTTCTTCTGAAAGGTATTCACACCTATTGCGATAATTTTATTTCTACTTAAATCGACAGTTTCTAGTTTATCTAACGAATGAAATGCTTTTTCATCTATTTCTTGAATAAGATTACCAAAAAAAGATAAAGTTTTTAAATTAGGCATAGAATGGAACCATTTACTCTCAATTTTCGTAAACAAATTATTACTCAAATCCAATGCAAGCAGATTCGGTATATTAGCCTTAGTATCGTTTGGAATTGAGCTTATTCTATTCCAAGCTAGTCGCAAAGTAATAAGTTTGTTAAGTTTTCCTAAGGTTTCTAAAGGAAATATGTTGAGAAAATTTTCAGTTAAGTCAAGTTCATTCAACGAGTCCTCCAAACTTTCAAAGGCGTTTTCCGAAATATTTTCTATTTTATTTCCTTTAAAATTGAGTTTCTTCAGCTTGAGATTTCTGAAAGTGTTCGCTTGAATTTCTTTGATTTCGTTGAGTTGCAAATCAAGTGCTTCGATATTATACAGCTCTAGCAACGCTTCGTGTGGAATTCTGTCTAACTTGCTGGAAATAATGCTCAGAGACAGAAGGGAGCCTCGTAGCGACGCAAACGCTGTGGGATTTATTTTGTTTGCAGCAGACTGTGATATTTGTAAATTGTTTATTTTTATCTGTGCAGGAAACAGGTCAGACCTCAACTCAGTTGTCAAGCTCTGCAGATCGTAAATTGATAAAGACTGGATGGTACCCGTTATCTTTGACAGCACATTTTTTACGACTCCAGGGGTCACGCTGGGGCACTCCAAAAACAATCCTGAAAGAAATATGAATTTGTTCTAAATCTTGTATAAAAACGTTTAAAAAGTAAAAGGGATAAAAATATTGCGTACCTTCTTTAAAATTATAACAAGGGCAAATTGGGTTCTCTGACAGACTGGGGCAGTGGGACTGCTCTTCTCCTTGCAGTATTGGGACGTGGATGACCAGTAGCCACACGTATGCTCGCCATGTTGCAGTGGAAAACCGAATGATATGACCCATGTTGTGCCGACGTCATTGCAAAAGCATTCTGCATCCGACCCTTCGGCGCAAATACTTCTTTAGATTCTTGATGGTGATCTGCAACAAAATATAGATATTTTATTATATGGAATAAATAACACATCTTAATAACATTTAAAAGCTTGAGTCCCAAAAACTTCCGTCGGGAGTAATCTCATCAACCTTTTAGGCTCGGAAAGGCCTGTGATATTCTCTGAAATGCAAAATAGTAAGCATGTTGGCTATGAGTACATGAGACGCTATGTACAAAAAGAGGCCCCGGAGATCTGAAATGTGCGTGAGGGAGAGTTGGCATTGTGTACATGTAGAATTACAAAGGAGCTACGGTGTTGCTTTCCAATTTAAGTGAGGACCGGAAAGGGGTTTAATTTATCGCTGAACGCCATGGGCCTTGACGCGTTAACACTACTTCCTTTGTGTGTGCTCTTTGTTTTCATGCGTGAGTAAGTTTTGTTTTATAACACTAATGAAGTTCTGGCGTGTTTTATTGTATAATAACTAGTTCCTTTGAGGTATATTTTTACCCTTTTTTTGCCTGTGACGAAAGTAGCTCATAGATACCTACAGAATAATTATTAGGGACGATAGGTTTGTTTTAATTTTGTACCCTGAAGTTCTTTAATAATCTGACAATGATACGTCCTACTCAATTTATTACCAAATTACATCAAGGATATTCCACCCAAGCTGCCATATGTTCAAACAGAATTGAAATCCGACACCTAATTCGCTACTTCATCGTAATAATAACACAACTTATTCTAAATAGAGGGCGAGGTCTGACGCGAAACTTGACATTGTTTTAATATGACATCTCTGTTTTAATATTTCAAGATTGAGTCTTCGCAAGTGCGTTCGGCGTCAAGACGGCCAAGATCCTGTAATAAGGTAGATAAAATATCGCTAACCGCTACCAAAGGCGAAGATAATATAATTTCATTTTATATCGGAATCTTAACATAATAATATATCGTATCTTCACAGTGTAACAAGCTTAGAGATTATGATGATACTCATCGCGATTCAAACTCACTTAAGTAGATTCAAATAGTTACTTTGCGTTCGGACGGTATGTATCATCCTTTGTGTTCCTCCTGCTTCCTTATTATTCAATATTATAACATCACAACATTGTTTCAAATTGTTACGTCATTATAAAATCTATTTGTAACTGGAACAGCCGTTAAACGGCTCATTATCTGACCATATCCACTAATTTAAAGCAAGCAATTTGCCACTAAAGAGCGGGAAATGCAATTCGATTAAGTCCCGTTTATTTAAAGACAAAACATACCTATACGATATTTCCTGTACATTCTGTTCTGTGTTACCCTGGGGGCTGAAAATAATAACGAACAAAATTACCTCTGCCGCTTAACTTTCACAAAGCAAAAAAGTCAAGACCGACCCACAATGTCGTGTTAAAAGAAAATACCTTCAAACGCAGCCTTGGCGTCTATATTATTTCTTTATTACGGTAGGTATAAAAATGGTTTCATATTATATCAGCAAGCTGGTATTCCTTACGTTCATAATTCATCTACGAAGTGGTATTGATAAGCTTTCAGGATCCAGTGTATACTCTACACCAGATTCTATAAGTGGGTATCTAAGTATAGTATTTGAACATTGCCAGGGGGTTTCACTCCGCTATACCCGCGCGGCCCTTCCATGGGGACAAAAATTGCCGGTCGCTGGTCGGTATCCCACCGATCGCACGTACGAAGTTCCGTGATATTATAACTTTTTAAGCACTCGCGATCACTTTCACTCATTTTAAGAATTAGACCGGGTCTATCGCGATAGTATTTAGGTAAATATTAGTAATTTACCTGTGTCCCGACGTTTCAATACAGTTTCATGTATTGTGGTCGCGGGTTGTTCAGTCACTTAATTCAATTACTAATATTTACCTAAATACTATCGCGATAGACCCGGTCTAATAGTTAAAATTCCGTGATATTGTTCCCAAACTTAGTTTTTTTCGCAAATATGGTGTCATTATTTAGGTACTATTGTATAGTATTTATTATACGAGCTTAATCTATACTTATAAAAACAAATGTCGTCACGTCACTGACACACTAAGACTGACTAACTCATTCATCAACGCACAGCCTGAACTACTAATGCGAGAAACATGAAATTTAGCAATTGTTTTATTTTACTGTATTACTATCCGCTTAAAAAGGCTTTTTAGTATTTGAACCCCTAAAGGGAAAAAAAGAGGTAAACCGTTTGTAAATTAACCTCTAAAGTGGTTAAAATTGTAGTAGATCTATAAACGCTAACAATACTAGTCTAGTAGTTACCTAGCAGATGAACTAAACAAACAAATTAATAATTTATTCTCGAGTAAGATGACAACCCTGCAAGAGCGGCGCGTGCGCAGTTTTCGTGTGGGACACCGAGTCGTCCGACGACCCGATGAACTCTGGTGTCAGTTTTACAACGGCCTACTACTAGTAGCACACTACAAACGTAGAACAATTTTCTTGTTTTTCAAAGCCCCTCTTCAAAGGTGCCCCAGCCTATATTATAACTTAAACAGCGTTCTTTACACAGTAATGTCAGGATTGAAAACCCTAGACATCAATCGAGGTTCATTGGGTTGATCGTTCGTTATCT
Source organism: Tuta absoluta (assembly GCA_027580185.1). Classification (NCBI taxonomy): domain Eukaryota; kingdom Metazoa; phylum Arthropoda; class Insecta; order Lepidoptera; family Gelechiidae; genus Tuta; species Tuta absoluta. The sequence continues at coordinate 9,117,792 of JAQAHW010000004.1, forward strand.
CTTATGTCAAAATAAATAGTATTTTATCTACTTATAGCAGGCAGAAATTTTACTAGTGACCGATACTGAAAACAGAGAGCGGCCTGGTGATAAGGAACAACTTTCCCCAAGCAATTTAAGTTGAAATTTGACAAAAATATTTAGATAGATATTTAGAAGTAACTTAAATCAGCTGATCGGCAGTTTTGTATAGCAGGTATAAATGTTTTTTTTATCATCCATTTTTCGAACTATGTGGGGAAAGTTGTTTCTTATCACCAGCCCGTCTTGTGTTTTTGCTATCGGTCACCTGTGAAATTTCATCCTATAAACCTTGACATAAGCGTAATGCAAAATTGGAAAGCAATCTGGCAAAAGTGGAGGGCCATTCATCAAGCGATTATTCTGAAATCACAATATAATTACGCTAATGTCTGAAGCAGCGGACTATTCATCATTGTTAACGTCGACTAATTAAATTTTATTGGCCATACATTTTCCCGAGTGATAACTTAATAAATTTTGCTAAACATATTGAACGAGGAATTTGTTTCAGTACTCTTTCAGTGTTCCTGCCTAAATCAGTGTAACACAGTGTAATACTATTAATTCGGGTAAATATGTAGAATTGCGCCGAGTGATGCCGGGTTAGAGTAGCATCGCCCCATATTTTTCTCGTGGGTGTCGTAAGAAGCGACTAAGGGACTCGAGGGTGTGCATTGCAATTATAGGCGATGGGCTGACAACCAATCACTATGGCGATACAGAATTTTGCGAATGACCCTCAAATGAAGCGGCGTAAATGTCCGTATTTTTACGGCCGGGATATAGGCGTGATGTATGTATGTATGTAATATGTAGAATGAATGGTTACTCTGCAACAAAAAAAATCTTAGTGTTTGTCAATCACTTGGTAATAAAGCCATTGCTTTGGTCGGCTCAGATGTTTTCAACGCCCAGCCATCCCACCTCGTGAGCGTTAATGGCTACCTACATGCATGCACATAGTCTTTGTGTGCCTCGACCAAAACTGACCGCTCCCGAGCTTACGCACACAAAGACAATGTGCATGTACAGCACACAAGCATGGTTCAGCGTCAATCGCGAGATAAAATATCTGAATAAGCAGCACATCAACCTAATCATTCAAGGGGTCAATTTATACTGGTTTTTCGTTCAGTTACTAAGAATTACCAGAATAGGTTGGTGAGCTGCTGATGAATGGGTATTAAATAAAAACGAAGCGATCCAACTAATCGATATTCCCCGGAACATATATTTGACGTAAAAGGACATATATATTTCGGCAAGGAAGTTCAGCCCACTCACAAATCGTAGAGTTTGGTGACGAAACTTTTATAATCCCTTCACGCTCAAACGGCTTGACGAATTTGAATTTCATTTGGTGTAATACTTATGCTACTTTTTACCGCAGGAAAACACATTTTCCCACGGGGAAACCGAAAAGAAGTGCATTATTATGTTTTAAATTTAAATGGCTCTCATTCATAGGTACATAACCTTTTAGGTGGCCTAAGACCAAAAACTCAGTTTCCGATCAAACCGGGGAAAGTGAGATGATCCTTAAAGGCATATTAAAATTACGGCATAATCCCGAAGGGTACGTGGGTAGCGGTACTCAATCGCTTGTTAATTTGTACCAATCAGGATACCGGTACCGGTACCCACGTACCCATCGGGATACTGCCGCTATTTAAATACTCCTTAGGGTGCATGGTCTTCTCACAAAGTGCCGCATGATTATACGATATTTTCTTTTGATGAAAATAAATTGGCCGTGTGATGCTAACTTAAATAGCATTACCCCATTTCTTTCCGCTTTCGACTTAGGGAGTTCCATGTGCATTTCAATCTCTGCTTACCCCGGAAGTATGTGTAAGTGCATGTATGTGAAAATAAATTGATACCTATTTGATTGATATTGATATTTGATTTAGAAGTATAAAAGTGGGAAATTGTCAGTACCTACTACTCAAATGGTGTAGGTAGGATGAATTGAATTTCCTTTACCCGATCATTCACTTTATAAGATGTTTCTCGAGCCATTCTTCTCCTTCATCTTATTCAAACAGGCAAACTAGTTACCTACAGTTCTCTCGTAGAAAACTGTGGATTTGTATCTGCATACTTATTCAAGCAAATAAAAGAACTTGAGCGATACAAAGAAAAAATTCTTACAAAGTTCTTGATCCGCGAACTTCTTGCAAGTTTTAATCCTACTGGAGGTGTTATTTTTCTAGTAGGTTTAAAAGAAAAACTTTTGAATAAAAAATAATATTCAAACAGACGACTCAGCAGATATTACTGATGTTCAATTAATTTGTTTTTGGGTACACATTCATCACAATGTATTGAATCATCACACTCCACGAAATAGCCAACTCACAAGGAAAAGTATCTCCAAAAACCGTTCTCAACCCAACTCGTTTGCAACAACAATACTGTTCGGATAGGAGTTCTGAAGAAAATTATTGTCCACGCTTCGCTTCTACACTTTTACGAGGCTTCCAACGAAGCGCAAGAAAGAATCTTGCAGATACATTTTTCAAGTAAAGAACTTAAGAAGCAAAAAATACGACTTATTTTCCACGACCCTCATTTGCTGAAATATGCAGATACAAGTTTACTGCTCGAAGAATAATGATTAGGAGATGATGTAGGAAGTTTTATTTTCGTTTTACAAAGCAAAATTTCAATTATGACGATTCCGTCGGCTCTATCAAGGTACCTATCTCGGACGTTGATCACTAAACCTAATTAACTTTTACTGATGTCATGAGCTAGCCTAGAATATTTATGTTTACTTGTATTGTAGTTATACCCATGGCATACATACCTACGTTAAGATGTAGCAAGTAACAGCCAACACCTTACTTATTTTTATGTGTAAGAGAAAAAATCAGAACAGCGTTGTTTCAATGTCTTATATACAATTACGACCGAAAGCTTCAATATTCTAACTCTTGACGTCACGAAGCGACGCGACGACGACGACATTTTTTCAATTCTTTATTTTCAGTTTCGAAAATAATATAGCACTGTAAATGCAAAATAAACCATAATTCAAATTATTGATATTATTATTTGTGTTATTTACTTACACAATCGGCGATACACAATTTTCCAAATGACCCTCAAATATTTGTCTGACGTGGCGTCAATGTCCGTTTATGCGGCCGTTTACGCTCTACCTACCCCGCAAGGGATTACAGGCGTGATATGCGTATGTATGAATGTATGTTATTTAGTTTGTGTCTTGCTATTGTTTGTTGTAAGTCTAGGTACAAACTACGGTGACTATTTCAGGTAGCTTTTTCCTTCGCAGCCTCCGAGCCTAGCAGTCTAGATTAGCGTTGTCGGCAATACGGATGTTATTTACCAACGATGGAAAAGTTAATTTGGCGCTCAGTCGCGCTGGCATCGCTGTTTATTATTTGTTTTGCTGTCGTAATTATTATTTGTCTGGCGTAAGTTTTAAAGCAAATACCAATGAAAGTAATTAACAAATTAGCACTTTAATTGGTACTTACTTATCCACAGAAAAAGTCAGCCCTGTCTGACTCTACCGTTTTTTTTTAGTATGTGTAGTAATTCTACCATTTCTTTGACTAGATTTAAGTTACATAATTCAAATACTATGTGCATATACATCTGTTTATAAGGTAAAAAGATAATCTTCCGGGATAATCCGATACTAATTGATCTTTCTTAGTATGGTATAGTAGTACTAATTATTTTGATATGTGCACTAAGTGGTAACTTCAGGTGCTGCCAAAATACCGCATACCTGTCCACTCTATCTACCAATCCTACCTATCTCAGAAAATTTTCAACAACACATTTTTCAGCTGACAACTGACAAGTTTTTAGTAATGTTTCGTCATGATTAAATCTAGGAGATCTGGGTCATCGCTCGGGGAATAGTCTCAGCGTGGTCTCAGCATAGAGTTTTTTGGTTTGGGAAGACATCTTGAAGAGTGATCTAGGGTTTTCCCAAGAGATTTATCTTAAGCAAATACGTGATCCGCACCAGAAAAATCTTAACCTGATTTGATTTTAGGTTTTAGGTCCTCGTAAAAATACATCTACCTACACCTCATGTTTGAAACAGAATTAGTTACAGCATGTGGCCATGTTTTGAATAGCATCACCCTAAGGGTTAATGATCCAGGGAATGGGCAGCAGCGCTCGCCAATATGCCTGCCAAACATGGTGAATATGGCGATACCTCCTAAAAGGGGTAGGCCCATGTCCAGCAGTGGACTGTCGTGGCTATTAAGACAAATTAATAAGACAAATTTTATAACTCGATTTACCTAAAAGACAAATAAAGAATGAATCCAGGGAATGACTAGCAGCTTTTTGTGAAATGGAACATCTTTTATTACGCTCGACAATCGGCCTTTTAAACGTAAGGATGAAGTATCGAAAATTAATACCCTCTAGTAACAAGGAGATCCATGTTTAGTATTGGCCTGTTCCAGCTTTATAAAAAATAGTTTTAAGGGCACCTATAATCTATGACTAAGCTATAATCATCGATAATTGCATAGATGATGCAATTAGCATCCATTTAGCTTCATGGACACTAACATACATAGCCAATTTCAAAATTCTTCGGAACGAAATAAACACTGACTAAGGAAATTCCGAGTGGAAGATTTGCTACTACATATTACAAAAATACAACTGTTCATGGGTCCCACGTGGGTTTTATGATAAATGTAAGCATGCCACAAGATCATGACACATGACATGGTAGCGTACAACAGTTTACCTTGCATTGGATACAAAATTTACCTCTTTGGGTCGGAGTGGGATTCACCTGCGTGTATACGTTTTGTCATCCACGCGATGATTTTAATGTCATATTCTAAGAATTCTAAAAAGATTATTAAGTAGAGATGCATGTAAATATGAAACATTTCAAAGTATTGAAATAATTTTGAGTTATTGGTCTGAAAATTATTCTAAACAAGTACCTACGTATATGTGCAAATTTTTAGTAATCCATGTCATGTATCTATGATTTTCCTCAGATAACGTTTAACATTGATGAACCTATCTTATTGATTCTTTATTTTGTTGCTTCAGGAATTAGGCAACTTAGAAAGGACCACATGTTTTTTAATCAGTTCATTACTTTTCAATATAATTAAAACTTTCTTCACGGTGCAGACGTTATTTTAGCTTCATTACGACTTGTGTAAATTACTTGAAACTGTAGCATCGGATCTGCTAACTACCATCCCAGCGCGTCAGTCCAAGACGACTGCAAATCTGGCAAATTCTATTTCCGTCTCTCTTCATTGCCAGTTTAAATTCTATTTATGTCCCGTTTTATCGCGCCACTGGGGCATGTGTCACGTTTGTGCTCTAAAATGTTGTTCGTCTCAGTGAGTTCTGACTTCCTAGTCGAGTGTTCACTAACGAGAATTTGCTACAAACATGTTTAGGGAAGTGGTGCGTAGCTTGTTAAAGTTACTTCATATAATGATTAGGCTTAAGAGGAGCTGTCTAGGTATATTTATTTGTAATGTACTCTTCATTTTAGTCTGGAAAACTTAGCCAATAAGTAGCGTGAATGATCTACCTGATAACAATTTCATGAAAACAAATGCTAATAGATCTTCAAATGTTTACAAGAATGTTTCGAACACTGAAATTGGTAGATGAATGGAGGATTTCTGCTGATCAGCTGTTGCATTATTGCTTTTAGCTACTCCTTTATTTTCTTGATATTGGAGTTATGAAAGAAGAAGACAAGTAGGTGTTTACCCAACCCATTTAGATAAATTTATATACACTGGCCGTTCCATAAGACAGCACTTCAATGAAAAAGGTTATTTCATTACTTCCAGCAGCACCACGCCCGATTGAAGGGATTATAACCTAATCTAGTTTTCCACACATTTATAAAATGAAACTACCTAGTATGAATCTGTTTCCTTAAGTTAGCAGCTTTAAAGGTGCCGGTTATAAGCAAAAAATTACTTCAAGGAAGGTAGATGAACCTATTTTGCTTCCAATAATATTGATTTCGCAACTTCGATGCGGAGCAAACTTTCATCTAGACTCCAGATGAAACTCTGCTTCGTCCATGAATTATTATAATGTTATTTTAAACTACAAATTACATGATAAAAGACGAAAAGAGCGAACTTTTTCAATCTGACTTAATGATAACGATTCTTCTTTACTTTACTTGTTGTGTCGAAACACACCTGCGGATAGTTTCGTCATCGAATTTAGGATCAAAGATTTTCCGTGTGAGAATTCTTGTTCCGTACTATGTTTGCTGTGTGATACCGGCTTAACAAAGCATTACCCAATATCCTTTCCGCGGGTGTTGGAAGAGGTGACTAAGGGACTCGAGAGCTTCAAATATCTGTCAATTTTAGGAGACAAGCTGACCACCCTTCACTATAGTGATACACGTTTGTTTTTTTTAACGGCCCTCAAATATTAGTCAGACGTGGCGATAGCGAACGTTTTTTAACAGCCGCTTGATATGTGTGTGTGTGTACTATCTTAAATAGCCCGACTGAATTATCATATTAGACATGAGTGTAGCTTATTCGCTTCAGCGTAACTTCACTGCCATGCTTGATACACGCTCGTCGCGTACCGACAGTTACGCTGATCACGACACTGTTGAAACGAATAAAGTTTACTGTTTTTTTACCCTTTACTAAAATTACAGTAAATGGAGTATCTAGTCAGTTAAGTCAAGAAATGGCCATTGTGGTCAGAAAACTTATCCGTCAGTAAAGTCATAAACAGGAAATGTTTGTATCTGCGAGTGAATACATTAAAGGTTCTTTTAAATTCTGCACAAATATTTATATTTGCCGTGTGATGCCGGCCTAGAATAGCATCACCCCATTTCTTTCTCATGGGTGTCGTAAGAGGCGACTAAGGGACTCGAGGGCGTGTATTGCAATTTTAGGCGATGGGCTGACAACCTGTCACTATAGTGATACACAGCTATCTGATTGACCCTCAAACTTTTGTCAGACGTGGTGTTAATATCCGTTTTACGGCCGTTAACGCTCTGCCTACCCCGTAAGGGATAAAGGCGTGATTTATGTATGTATGTATATTTATATGGTGTGTTTTACTAGTAAAACTGAACAACTTTAAAGTATAAAGTTAATTCCCCCATCCAACCTCGCGTTTTAAACACCGCCCGAGACACATCCTTTCGGAAGAAGATGATGAAATGAAGTAGCCACTGCTGCAGCCATTGCGAGTAGATCACACTCCACAAGCTCCTCAAGCAACCGACGCCCCCGCCGGCGGGAGCGCTGAGGTCCCTCATTTGTTCCCTGCTTTGGGAACTACCGGCACGTGCCGGGTAGATTCAGTCCAATACCATACAGTCAGGTGTAGATTAAAAAAGCCCCGGGGTTAAAATCATAGAGTTCAGAACTAAAAAAAAAAGTATAAAGTTAAAAATAATTTATCGCTGTATTTTAGGTTCCAAATATCTACAAATTCATTTCTGAAACCAACGTTCAAAGTTTATATTAAGTTGTATTATAATGTACTAGCGGCCTGCCCAGCGGTTTCACCCGCTGCTAACTGATTTCCCACGGGAAACAGACCTTCTCCCGACATAAATCATACATAAAAACCTTCCTCTTGAATTACTCTATCTTTTAAAACAACTTCATCCAGATCCGTTAAGTGGTTTTGAAGATTTAAGCATACAAACAAACAAACAAACAGACAGGGACAGACGTGGGAAGCGACTTTACTTTAAATTCGGTTTTTTTAATCCCTTAAACCAGTGTGATCCGTTTCAAAATTAGTGATTAGACTTATGACTTAAAGTTATTAAACACGTGTTTCAGCATATTTGAAATTTTAACCCTTATTAGGGTCAAACGGGGGTTTAAAGTTTGTATGAAAGTTAGTTTTTTTAATTGAATGTGATCTGTTTCAAAATTTGTGATTAGACTAATAACTCAAAATGATTAAACACGTGTTTCAGCATTTTTGAAATTTTACCTTTTAAATGGGTGAAAAGGGGATTAAAAGTTTGTATGAAAGTTTTTTATCTTAAATGTGATCTGTTTCAAAATTTCTGATTAGACACATAACTTAAAATAATTAAATACGTGTTTCAGCATTTTTGAAATTTTAATCCTTAAAGGTGTCAAAAGGGGGTCAAAAGTTTACTACCAGTTGGACTACCCGTTTTCCCATGGGAATGTGACAATTTCCCGGAATAAATTATACTTATAAACCTTCCTCTCAAGTTACTTTATCTAGTAAAAAAAACCGCATCAAAATCCGTTGGGTAATTCTAAAGATATAAGGAGACACCAAACGGGAAGCGACTTTATTTTATACTATGTAGTGATAGTGATAATTGGTAATAATCATGCCGTGGCGTGTGATGCCGGCTTAGAATAGCAGCACTCCATTTCTTTTCCGTGGAAGTCGTAAGAGGCGACCAAGCGACTGGAGGGTGTGTATTGACAACCTTTCACCATGGTGGTACACAATTATCCGAATGACTCTCAAATATTTGTCAGAAGTGGCGTAAAATGTCTGTTTTTTGCGGCCGTTTACACTCGGCCTACCCCGCAAGGGATAATAGGCGTGATATGTGTGTGGTACTAATCATTTAGTAATACACTAATCGGAGTACTTTCCACAAATTTGACGATACGCTTTAGAAGTAAAATAAGTTTCCTGTCATGGCACACTTAGGACGTCTCTTGTACTCCCCCGAGTTGGATACTCAAGTTTATTGAGTAAAGTTTACGTCTTACTACGCTACTTATTGAAATAACTTTAACGTCTTAAAGTCCTAATAAATTCCTATCAAATCGGTCTGAATTGGAAAGATATTTGCTATAATTACTTAGTAGTGCTTATTTTAAATTACAAATAATATTTTATTTTTTATAAGTGCACGGAATAAAAAAGATAAAACGAATTTTAGGTTTCAGACCCCATCCCAGAAATTCACTTTGTACTTACCTGTTATTAATAGGCCAATAAAACAAATATTTAGTTAATGTAATCAAGATATGGTAATTGTCTAAACCAGTTTAAGTAAGTTTTGACATGAACTGACTTATCTTTAAGCCATCTGATAAATTTGTTATACAACCTAAATTTGAATAAATTAAAAGTGTTATTTCTGTTTACAGATGAGGCTAAATAAAGCTGTGTCACTTAAGCAGAGTTCCGAGTTAAGTATAAATTGTCAGCCTATTATTTAAAGAACATTTACCAGGGATAACCCAAATCTACGGAAATAATCACTATAAATTATAATACTTTTAGACCCCTCCCATACAAGTTCAAAGAGGTTAATCTAAACTAAATCAAATATTAGTACGAAAATAAGAAGGCTTATCGTTGGATAGATTTTATAAAACTAAGGAGTAGAAGTGTTTTTTAATCTAGAAATTTTCTTTTGAATATGCGGTTTTCAGCCCGTATTTGTTTCAGTTGGAACTGTTCAAGTAAAAATTGAAAAAAAAAAATGAAACTATCTACTACAAACACAAAATGGTAGCACTCAAAATTTAGGAAATATGGTAAAAAAAACGAACTTACAAAGTTAAATGATCTTCATAGCATTGAAATAAGGTTAAATTTATGTTATGTCAACAAAACCCTCAGATAGGCGTGACCTTGTCAGTTTTTTTTAGCTATTACGACCAAATTATGAACTGCATATTATTTTATGTATTTACTGAAACTCTTTATAAGTTTAAGTTTCGCTCGTCGTAAGATTTTCAAAGTAATGATTTTGCATGACAAACTTTTGAAAATTATCAATATAACAAAGAGTTAAAATAAATAGAACCCTACGATTAGACGTGTCCTTGGCAGAAATATAGCGTTGGAGAATAAGCATCGTTCAACACTGTGTAGCGGCGCGGATTGCAAATAAATATGAAGCGCGCGCCGCACACAGAATGCGCTGACTTCGCTGGATGCATCTACTGCTGACGAGGCGACGACGACAACGCTGCCTGCACAATGTAAACACGACACGTCATACTCGTCATAGAAGATTAGCCAATCAGAAGTCAAGACCTAAAAAGCGGTTACGAAGTTTGTCGAAGACTTAGTATAAATAGAAAATCCACGTCCTACCACCTGGGCTGCGGTCCCCGAGCTGAACACATCGCTCGGCGGGAATTGCCCTTTTCCATCATGCAGAATTGAGCCTACTTGGCTAACATCTCCTATTAATCTACCTTACAACTGTTTAAATCTTTTATATAACATGCCTAGAAGATTTTAAATTTTCTTGATTGCGCATAATAACACAGATATTTAATGCAGAATTAGAGACTTGGTCAAGTTACAAAATGATGTAATATTTTTAACATTTCCCATAAATTTCATTAAGTGTTGCCAAATCTTCGAACTAAATTGATTAAAATAAACTAAACCTCTGTAAGATTTCAGTGGAATTCACATTGAAAATTTTCCCACAAGAATATCATGGTAGTACTAAAAACGACACAAAATACTAAACTTTAATATTGGGAACAGGAAATTTTCTTAAAGTTAGTATGAATATCTCTGGCATTTGCAGTTTACTAACAATGTACAGACTCATAACAATCTCGTACATAACGCACGAGTTCTCTGGGAACAACAATCATAAACTTGGGCACTTTTTGACTTAAACTATTTTTTTTTTTTTTTTTTTTTTTAGTTTGTTTATTCATAAAAATAATATAAATTTTACATGTCAGGGGTTTCTTCAGTACATAGCTTTGGCCAAGGAGTGGTTTTATTTAAAAAAGTCGTTAACCGAATAGTGTGCATCCGTAATCAACTTTTGTTTTAATTTAGTAACAAATGACTCATACGTAGAAGCATCTTTAATATCCTTTGGAATTCTATTGTATACTTTCGGTCCTATTATACTAAGACATTTCCTCGATTTAGCAAGTCTAGCCGATGGTTGTCGCAGGTCACTGCGATGTCGCGTGTTAAAGCGGTGGGCATCACCACATGTGGGGAATTGCTCAAGGTTACGACGCATGTACTTTGCGACCTCTAGGATGTAAATGCTTGGGAGGGTTAATATTTTTTGACCAATAAACAATTGCTGGGCGGGGTGATCCCATGGCACCCCGGCAATTATACGCACAGCCCGTTTTTGCAACTTAAATGCCCTGTCTCTGTCCGCTGCATTGGCCCACAGATCGATAGCATACGTAAGAATGGAGTTAAAGTAGCCATAATAGGCTTTCCTAAGATTTTCACCAGTAAGGCTCGGACGTAGGCGGCTTAATGCAAAACAAGCTGATGACAGCCTGTTGCACAACTCATCGATATGAGGGCTCCATGTAAGAGCTGAGTCAATGACTATGCCCAGATATTTTACGTGATCCACCTGTGGAACAATCCGTCCGTCACAGGTAATGTTTAGATCGCTAACTGTGTTAGAGCGTAGTCTAAAGTGAACTATGTTAGTCTTACTGACGTTAAGTATCATTCCGTTCGCCGAAAACCACGTTGAAATTTCTCCCATGACTTTATTTAGTTTAAACTTAAGGGTTTGATAGTTCTCAGCGGACACAATGACGCAACCATCGTCAGCAAACATAACGAACTCAGCATCACCCGACGCGGTAGTAAAATCATTCATTAGGATCAGAAACAGGTTGTTACCCATTACCGATCCCTGGGGAACCGCGCATTCGCCGAGCTCAGACAGGTCTGAAGTTGCACCTTTGACCGATGTCAATTGCATTCTCTTTTGTAGGAAAGAAGCAATAATATTAAAGTAGTTACCGGTTACGCCGTAGCAGTTGAGTTTAGCCAGTAGCAGAGGATGGCTCACCAATTCGAAGGCACGCGATAGGTCACAGAATACGGCCGCAACCTGACGCCCACCGTCAAGATGGCTCGTGACCCGTGCGATGACGTCACGCGCTGCATCAGCTGTCGATCGGCCACGCTGGTACGCATACTGGTGTATATTTATAAAGTTGTTGATACTAAAGTGCGACATCAATCTGTCACTCAGCAACCGTTCAAACACTTTGGAGAATATGGGTATTAATGATATCGGTCTAAAGTTACCTAATGCGTGCATTTCCCCCTTTCCCTTATAAACAGGTTGAACTTTGATTTTTTTAAGCGACTCAGGGTATATTCCAGTGTCCAAACATTTATTAAAAAGATCACATAATAATTCAAATATAAAATCTGGCAACATATCGAGTAGTTTTGTTGACATGTCGTTGATATCTTTTGAGTCCTTACGCTTTGTTAACTTAATAGCTTTAAGTACTTGTATTAATGAAAAATGGGTGAATTCGAGAATACGAGGTTTGTTTACATATTTTTGTAAGTACGCAAGCGCGGTTTGGGTGTCCTGACTTGTATTAGCACTTCTGTTTGCTTCGATATAAAACTGGTTTAACGAGGCGGCCGCCCCCGCAGCCCGCTGCGTATCGCACTGACCAGCTGATCGGCTTACCAGTATGTCGATCGCAGTGTTCTTATTTTTTGTTCTACCGGTCTCGGATGCAATCACTTGCCATGTAGTCCGACAAACGTTACTACTCGAACCTATTGACCTATTTATGAACTCTCGGCGCTGTGAATATAGTACATTTGAATAGCTATTTTCGAGCTCAGATAGGATGCTATAATAGTGAGAAAGCGATGGGTCATTTGCTAGTGAACTCTTTAAATTATGTAGTTGTCTACGGATAATTTTGGCCTGCTCATTAGCCCAAGCTTTACATTTATTTTTGACAGGATACTTTCTTACAGGGAAGTGAATGTTGTAGAAGTGGATAATTACATGACAAAATGAATCAAATATTTCACTTGGACAATCTGAGCCTAATAATATTGAGTTCCAATCATAATTAGATATACTGAAGTTAAATTCTTGTATGTTTTTGTCAGAGAACATTCTTTTAAAATATATTTTATTTAATTGTAACGTTCTAGTAATTTTGAGACAGACTATAACACCTAAGTGGTCAGACAAATGCATGTCTATTGGTTCTACATTATTCACTTCGTCTTTTTGCATATTTGTATATGCGTGATCTATACATGTTTTTGTTGTCTTACAAATTCTGGTGGGAAATGAGACTAACGAAGTTAGACCTGCGGTTTTAGTAACATCAAGTAGCTTTTGACTATCTGGATTTGTTTTTAGAAAGTTTATATTTACATCACCAGTAATTAATATTTTGTAATCACAGAATATGGGTAAATGAAGAACTTCGGTCAAACGTGATAAAAATGGTTTAAAGTTGTTTGGCTCACCCTTGCGAGGTGGTGGTCTATACACACATATCACAATCACTCCCATACCTATATACTCCGCGGCACATAGTTCTATTACTGACTCAATACTTAGCTTTGCTACTTCAGGTCGTTCAATTGTTATTAACGACGATTTAGAATAAATGCAGACACCTCCACCTAATCCTGTTCTGCAGTATTTGGCACTCAGGTTATAGTTGATAATGTTGATTGTTAAAATCTGAGCTGATGTTAACCAGATTTCTGATAAGCAGATCACGTCAATGTTGGTTTTAAGTTGAAGCTCACATTCCAGTTTATTAGTTTTGTTCATTAACCTGTTTATGTTTTGGTGAGCAATAGTGAAGTAAGTAGACTGAAATCTGTGTTTTGTAGTTATCGGGCCAGTTGATAGTGGTTTAACATCACATTGTGGCGATGCTACCGTAGGGGCGGGCAGGGTACTATGCTCAGAGCTCCGCCACCGCTCGGACCCTTGGGAGAAACCAATCGGACAGCTTAGTACCTGGTGGCCACACTGTGGGCGATTTGATCCGGTTGTAGATACTCTCTGGAGCGCCAATGGTAAAGCACGCGTGTTTATTTGAGTGTATGTTCCTTTTGCTGACATTATATTTATCTGAAGGTAATAATTTATTCAAAAAGCTAAGTACGTTCTGAGGTGTAGTTTCTGGTTTGAGAGACCAGATTTGTATGTACTTTGTCTTTTCCGCTATTTGAATATCTTCATTTACACTACCAGTTCCTAAAATAACACACTTTTGTAATTTATAATATATTATAAGGCAATGGAAAAAATGTTCTTACCTAAAATTGAACCTTAACTACCCGCAATATATTTCAAAACCAATGACAAAATTTGTCATGCTCTACCCGTTAAAGGGTTATACTTCTTTCTTAGTTCATTTTAGCGTGTTGCACCTACTAAAGGATCTCAAAGTATGAAAAATCTTATTTTCATCGGACTGATAATTTCCAAAATGGTTAAGTTTAAGCTCAGCATGTTAGTTTACTAAAAATTGGTACCCGAACTTTGCATGCTAAAGATTGCAACGACTGGTCTAACCACTCGATACCACTTGAATCTATTTATATCAAGGACTAAACAGGGGTATGCGTAAATAAATTAATCAGTGTGATACCTAGCAACGAACTAGCGGTCAAAAACTTCGTGGTAGGCTTTCGCATGCGAATTGGATTTCTATTGCAATAGAAATCCAATATTGTTATTGTTATTTATGTAAAATATGTAGGTGTTATTGTATATGTATTTTATATAACCGTAAAAGGACTATCCCGCATCTCAAATCTACTCTCCTTTACCCTAAGGTTGTCTGGTAGAAATAGCTACCTAGCTATAAGGCCGCCTATATTGTACTCTTTCTTTTCTATCTGTATGTCCATTTCTTGTTTTTGTGCAATAAAGTATATTTATGTTATTGATTTAAGAATACAATCCAGGGCGGTTCTTTTTTGTGTTTTGTTATGTTATACACCATCATAATAATTTATTCAAATTAAAAGATGTCACGCATACACTTAATATATCTTTTTAATCTACCAAGGAGGTCGTCGTTTGATGCCAGTTTAGAATAGCTTCACCCTAATTATTCCCGTGGGTTTGTTAAAAGCGACTATAGAATAAATTCATTCAGTAATGGGCAGCAGCGATCACTGTGAATGCAACATGTTGCACTGTGCTCGCCAATGCGCTTTCCAATTGGTGAATATGGCTATCACATTAGGGGGTGGCCGATGTCCAGCAGTGGACTGTTGTGACTGTTATGTATGTAAGCAAGTCGTCATATACCTCTACAAAGTTAGGATACCAATTGTTAGGAAGCTAACATGTTGAGATTAAACTTAATCATTTCGGAAATTATCAGTCCGATAACAATGAGATTGCACAAGAATGATCAAATAACATAAAACTTTATAATTTCATGAGAAGTAACACAGAACATTTTTTTCTTACTTTTGGATCTCCGAAATCATTGTAAGGTATCGATATCTAGTTTTTTGAGACCCCGCAAAATTTGAACTTAGATCTATTATTAATTAGAACTAATACTAAACTTCTCTTCTTAATTTTTATGATGGCATGGTTTCATTATAAATGTAGTAAATAGTAGGTCTTAAAGAACGAAAATTCAGTAGGCGTAGAAAACAATTCAACTGGAATTTTCAATCTAAAATAAAAAATGTAATAGATTCGAATTGTGTCCCTTTGAGAGGAGCAAAAATAATTTCATAGAAAATATACCATCTTATACTTATTAATGATTCTGGCCGAACATTTCACTTAATCTTCTTGAAACAATTATCTTTTCGTTTCATGTATTATTTTAATGATATCCATAAAAAATAAAGCAATTTCGACCTAATAGCTTCGAAAATCTGAACTCCACCAATTAATCGTTTTTTATGGTAAAAGTTTTATACAAATTGCGCCCAGGCCCAATTGATTGGTTATAACGAGCACCCCTTTTTTGAAGCATGGATTTTCAGTAGACGCGTTGCGACTTTAAGGCGGGGAGAACAAGCGGGCAAGATTTATAAACCGGTTTTATTGAAACAGTTACAACTATAGTCACAACTATAAAATTTTGAAATAATATTTGTTATTTTCGAGGGTCTAACCAACATCATATGCTTCAAATATGTAAACAATTTCACAAACCTTGTATTTGTGAAATATTGACGTTTCGTTGTAGCCGTCCATCTGTCTTGGGCGCGCGCGTCTATAATTATTTTGGTTGAAAGTATTAAAACTACGTCTCGGTATTTTATTCTTAAGATTGTTTTTCGAGTAAGTGAAAATAAAATCAAAGGTGAAAATTGATCTTATATCTTATATCTAATGTCAATTATGAAAAAAGGAAAAGGTGAGACTGGGAATTTATCCTGGGGCCGTAAAATATCGCACCCCCGCTTTACCAGCTGAGCTACAATATTCCTGGCAATTGTCTTAAACTTAATGAATCATAGTGCAAACTCCTAATACATCTCTTACATTATCAGAGTGTCCCTTCAAAGGAATTAAGAAAAGGCTTCCTTTATTTAACATTTCCGTCTTCATCCTCACAAACACCTTATTACGCATGGCCAAGGAGCTAAAAGATTAGGTTCTTCAGAAAGATAAATAAATCTCGGCGGAGATAATGGAGAGAATTAATTGAGGCACATTCGCCAGTAGATTAGTGACTCGGGGCAAAAGGGACTGGCCGTTTGTCAAAGTAATCATCTTTTCATGACCCAACTATGCAGCGCATGGTTTACTAATATGTTTTGCGCGCCAAATGAGGTTGTGGTCGGTTTCATCTTATCTCTAATATGTGTGGTTGGTTACGTAAACTGGCTGTTTAAAAAACTCTGTAGAATACTGTTCGATAAAAACATCGAAATTTTATACATTATTATGAAAAATATTGTAAAGCAATACTAATCCTCGCCGTCAAACTTTTTAGTTTAGCGAGAAGTTTAAAATGTCATTATTATTACCATATACTTGCCAGATGTATTTCTAATAAAAAAATAAAATAAAAAAATTGGGAGAGTCCCACGTCCAGCAGTTGACTGTGGCTGTTGATGTTTTTGACCTTGATGATGGTATTTTAAACATCAAAATAAATAGATAAAAACCGTTGCTGTCACTGAATTTTTTTACTCATAGCGCCGGCAAATTACGCCAAAAGTCGTGATTTTAAGTGTGATTTCTGGTTTCAAAATTTTCTTGTATTTGCCCATGTATGAACCTACGGCATAGGCAATTCGGTAACACCTAGGTACCAGAGTTTTGTACTTTAATGCTTAAAAGTCCGATATTCCACGAAGAGTTTTCGATTTGTATACCAATTAAATATATGTATTCATTTTGGAAGAGTTTTGATGCATTTTATGTTGGATATCATGTCATGGGGCGTGTGGTGTTACTCAGGAACATTTATTTTAATTTTGTTTACAAAAATAAAATGCTTATAATCTACCTTTATCCACTGTGTGAATCTGGTTACTGTCAAAGTGCCAGCAGCAAATTTCCTTCGTTTAGTTTCATTACATTCATGTTTGGAATTCATAAATAAACACTACTAAATCACGCTCATATTCTTTGTGGTATTGGTCAACCTACTTCATAAATCGTAAGTAAGAATTGTGCCTTTCTTATATTAAGTAAAACTTACCTACTTACGCACTAAAACATGTTAATTCTTTTTTAATGATCGATTACCTTGTAGGTAATCTTGATTGATTCCTCTACTTTTGTTTCTCGATAAGACCTGGGTGTATTATATTTAGAATCTTAGGTGTAAAAAAAGATTACCAAACTGGCATTTAATAATTTTTCACTAATTAAATTTACCTAAGAAATCTTTGGAATCGCAAATAATATTGAATGCTCAAGTTTGTAAAAAAGTTCGTTTATTCTGATATTTTTGTATTCTGACCTATTTATTGTTTTCTCTTTTATTGTGAAAAAATAAACGTTGGTATGTTCTTGAAGCATTCTTAATTCATTATCTCAACCTATCCCAACAGTAGTCCACAGCTGGACGTAGATCTTTCCGTTATGCTCTGCAGAACTTAAATATTTAAATACCTAGTATAATAATAATAATTTGAATATAAATTTTCCATTATATTAAAAATATATAAATCCGAGTCGAAATCTCCCACCAAGGGTGCCGTTACATGCACGTCAAGCTCTTGCATATGATACCCTACTTGAACTTTTATGTTAGTAGAAAAGACATATTTTCAGGGTTTTCCCAAACTTTTAATTCAAAATGAAATGTCATGGAAAGTTTCTAGTTATGGGAAGTCCTACCCTATGATTTTTTTATTCAAATAAGTAGATGAATTTTATTTTTACATATTTTTTTTTAATGTTAAATTAAGAGCTTGAATATTTTATACCTACAAGCGGCCCTTAGACTTGAGTATATGATTTTAATATCATCAGATTATCTGTAGCGGACGGACGGATGGAATACAAATGATAATCCTACAAGGGATTCGTTTTTTTTTTCTTTTTAGAATAAGGAACCTTAAAAATAAAACCTTTTAGAAGTGAGAGTTTGATAAACAGTTGTTAGTATGGAAATCGAAAGCTATTTATTGTTTTATAACTTCCAAAGAATTTCAAAGCGTATAATTAAATTCCATATCGAGGTAAATTCCAATTAATCTGCAAGTGAGGGGCCATCGGATATCGGCTCCGCGGAGTTAGCGAAAGAAAGTTTCTTCAAACACGGTTACCGGAATTTATCGCCGACTTCGCTTTACCTGTCGATTATCTAACTTCGCTATTTAAGCTCTCACCTTTCCACTCTAAAACTAACCAAAATACGTCCTAAATTTAATACAAAATTCAAACTGAATCACACACAAACAAACTTACCAGTTTGAAATTTATGTTTACGTTATTCCCATAGTATAACAAAAACACTCAAATCCGTGGTGTAGTTTCGTCCAACTTTGTCTTTATTAGGTTAGCATGAGCACTGAGTAGGAGATAACTTGCACGCTACTGAAGCACTGAGAATACTGCGATATAGTTACGAACTATGCTGTTCGCCTGGTACCAAGCCGGGAACAACCGTCTCGTCGCTTCTCCCGAGTCAGACTGGAGCTGGGATCTCGACGGAGTCTGCGTAACAGAACGGGATCCCCACAGATTGCTATATGGGAATAAACGCTAATAAATTACGTACGACGACGTACACGCGTTACGCGAAACGGTTCTGTGTTCTTGATTAGTTTGAAGTTTGCCGCTAACATGATAGACACGAGCCTTATTTTAAATTCAAACCACTGTTTGGCGGAGAATTTTTAGTTCAAAGGAGACAATACAAGTAATCAGTATGCTATTGGCGTCGTTTAATAAAGACTAGACTCAGAAATTCTTAAAGCGCTTGTTGTCAGAATTGTTTTTAGTTCATTCCACATTTTCTCTGCAATTTTCTTTTTGTTGAGTATAATGTACGAGATACAAATGTAAATCCATTTAGGTCTCTCACTGGACTCTGCTGGAGACAGCGAGTAAGTGGTTTAGTAGTGCTACCATTAAATCTGTTTACATTGTTGCCTAGTAGTTTTAACAAGTTAAAAATAGGTACGCTGGGTAGAGTACTATGCAGTTACACATCAGAAAAAATAAAACTCAAGCCATGTTCAATTTTGGGAATTTTAACTGTGTTTTTTATAAATACTAAGTAATTATGACTTACTAACCTACACACTGGAGTCCACATCATAAGCCAAATCAAAGTGTTTCGCTTCAAAACGGAGCAATAGCTATTTCAAACAAAAATAATTGAAAAAAATGCATTTCAGAATTTTGCACTGTATGTATATTATTATATAACTATGACACCAAGTACGTTTTTTATTCTTTGAATGCAGTCTTATTCATATGGATTTGATTTCTGTTTTTTTTTGTAAAAATACTCCATGTTATTTCAACAAGGTGTTAACTTGTGAAACA
This sequence comes from Tuta absoluta, assembly GCA_027580185.1. Taxonomy (NCBI): domain Eukaryota; kingdom Metazoa; phylum Arthropoda; class Insecta; order Lepidoptera; family Gelechiidae; genus Tuta; species Tuta absoluta. Next base: position 9,137,557 of record JAQAHW010000004.1, read on the forward strand.
GAATTTTAGTTTTCGATTGGTTCTAGCATGCCTTCTACTTACTAGTTATTTATCCTTTGCTTTTGCAAGTAACACAGCAGATTCATTGATATATAAAAAGTTCTGAGAAAGCTGATATATGGGTATATTCTGGACTCATCCATGCTAAGGAGTACGGTCAGTGCGTCCTACTCGACTATCAGCATGACCTACGGAGACATGAAACTGGTCAGAAAAACTGGTCCACTGGCTTGAAATGCAGACCTTGTAAAGCCCTTTAATTTCCTCGATAAAATCAATTGCCGTGTGATGCCGGCTTAGAATAGCATCACCCCATTTCTTACCTATGGGTGTCGTAACAGGCAACTAAGGGAATCGAGGGTTAGATGTGTATTGCAATTTTAGGCTATTGGCTGACAACCTGTCACTAAAGTGATACACAGTTATCAGATTCACCCTCACACTTTTGTCAGACGTGGTGCATAATCTGTTTTACGGCCGTTAACGCTCTACCTACCCCATAGCTTAAGGGATATAATAGTGATTTATGTATGTATGATAAAATCAAATAACTTGATATTTTGCAATGTATACTTTATGCGATTTTGAAATATTGCAAGGATGAAAATTTGCAACGTTGTTGTAACACTACGCTTGCCGAGGCGTGGCCTCCACTCGAGAACCCGCTTGCTTCACCGCCCATCGGTTCTACGACAAAATGTGACCAGCAGTCCACTCCACTTCACTTCCAGACTATGTACGTTACTTTGTTTTTTGAAGAATAATATCATTTTGGACTGTATTCATTAGCGAGATACCGAGCATAATAGACCTTTCCATAAATCTCTAAGTGATATATTATGACATATGACAGTGCTACGTCTCGGCTCTGTAGGTCATGATTGGAAGAACGCACTGATCGAACACCTTGTGGCAAGGGTAATTCCAGAATATGACGCAACTTCCCAAATACTGCCCAGCCCAGCTGCACTCATTTTATGATTTCAGCTTCAAAGTTGTTTCTTCCCAAATGCAGTGTTTGCCCGAGGTAACATAGTTCTAAACAACTTCAAGGGCTACACCTTATTCAAATTCTACAAATTTAGCCCGAGTTCAACACGCTTTTTGGCCACATTTAGACTATGGACAGCTTATTGCAGGTCCTGAGCTGACACCACACGGAAAAATTATGAAGAAATAATCCCATAGCATAAATATGCGCAGACTTGTTGTACTGTGACTCAGCCACTCGGGCCACCACCGCCGTCCGCAAATGACGTGCTGAAAGAAACTTCTTGTTTGCAGGCCGCGGCTCGCATCTCCGACCACAGTAGACATAAGTTCAGTAGGTATTCGTTCATAGTGAAAGACGGCCTCTGGCCAAATGGATCGCAAACCTAACGGCGTTTCTTGAGGGAGGCAAAAGTCTATTAGTGGACTACTATAGGCTTATTTGTAATGTGGTATCATGTGGAACACTGAACTGAAATGACAAACGATCTGATGAACCCTGGTGTCAGAATTGTTAACCCTCCTTGTAACTAACTAGTAGGCCTCTGACGACGAATGTGTAACGACCGCCATTTCAGAAACCAGAATCGACTGCTCAACGTGCTTTCCGAAGTACAAAAAAGTCTTTTTACAAAGAATCGGGTGGTACCGCCTGAAAATTTTTGTCATGACAAAACAAAGAATTGCATTCGAAAGCATCCTAAAACAAAAATAAACTATTTCAAAAGCAATTATAGCTACTGATAACAAGAGTTGCTTCGTTTTTGTGAGAGTGCTACTGAGTAAAATACGACGTTCAATGAATCGTAAAAATCTTTCAAATTTATTATGTTCTGTTTCTGTTTACTACTTCTGTGTCCTAGTCTACTTCCCCTCTCTCCCTCTTTCTCAAGAGAGAGTAACGAAAAAATCGCCGTTTTGAATTATGAAAATAGATGAAACAAAACGCAAAGCCGAAGCGCCAGCGATTTATTCACAAAACTCCAGCGCTTTTCTTTTTTTCTATTTTCAAACAAGGCGACATCCACTCGTTTTATCGAATTCTCATCCGTGAATTTGTTTCATTCAATCATTACTATTGAATACCGTTATCCTTTTTTTGTTAACGGAAATGGAGTTCGTATTATTGTCGCTGGAAAACGTTATCTGGCTTTCCAGTGCCGCAATATTGGATCGACCCGTGAAGATTCAATATCCGCACTTCTGCAAATATTTTAGCTATCACCCGAATACAGCACAGTTGAAAGAAAACTGTTTTTTTCAGGCTGCGTAATACAAGGTCAGCCTCACAACTATTACTTTATAGCAAGAAACACATAATTCTCTAATTATTGTGTATTCTGAAATTTAATGTAAGTTGCGAAATTATTGATTGTTAGAATATGACAACAAAAATATTCTCTTTTTAGTTGTCATATCAATCACACATAATTTAAAATTCCGAGAATAGTTTATAATAATGATAATATATAGGTGTGTCCGAAGACCTAAAATATTTTAAAATTCTGAGAATGTTTATGTCTATCACATCGATAACCTCTATTTATAAATCGTAAAAAGTACCATTACTGTTAAACTATTAATGACTTCCTTCCACCGTTAGAAGTAACATACTTACATACACTTCACGCCTATTATCCCTTGCTGTTTGGCAGAGCACAGACAAGTTGTCCGCCCATCGCTTAAAATTGCAATACATACCCTCGAGTCCCTAAGTCGCCTCTTACGACTCCCACGGGAAAGAAAATGGGTGATGCTATTCTAAGCCGGCATTACATGGCAACGGAGTGAGGTCAAGAGTGAGGTAAGAATAACTAAAAAAATAAAGTAATGAAATTTTGAATCCAAAGTAGCAATTTTTTAAAAAACAATCATAAGGTTTTTCTGATTTCCTATAATATGGGTGTCTAACGAAATGAATTAATAGATTATTAATTTACTCTTTTAGCCTCAATTTTTTTTTTAAGTTTGCCTTGTCTGTGTCCCTCGTTTTCTTTTAATAATGTTTTTTTACTTATAATTTATATCTCTATTAACGACCCGATGAACCCTGGTGTCAGAGTTTTACAACCGCTTACTACCACAGGTAGGCCTCTGACATGGTTGTGTTACGACCACCGTCTAAGTAATCATACACAGCAACCGGGACCGACGGCTTAACGTGCCCTCCGAAGCACGGAAAAAAATGAATGAAGGTTGCATACATATACAATCCTTTATAATTGTTTGTAGGCAGTCAATCTAAAAATAAACCTATAAAGCTTAAAATACTTATTCGTTTCGCCGTGCGACAGCTCATTGCATAAGTAGGTATCTAGTTTGGAATAATCACTAACACCTGAAACGTTTTCAAATTAGGTATTTAATTAATATTGTAAAACACCTGTGTTCAGTCGCAGATTTACACAGGACTTTAACACAAAAAAGCTGGACATGCATTGAACGCGTAAAAATCCTACATAAATAAACTTTGAAGACGCGTGTAACATAATATCTTACTATTGTTGAGGTAAAGATTGCTAATATGATAATAATATTAGCGGGCCGCCCAGCAGTTTCGCTCACAGCTAACCGTTTTCCTGCGGGAAAAAGACTTTTTCGCGGCATGAATTATATTAAACATAAAAACCTTCCTCTTGAATCACTCTATATATATAAAAAAACCCTAGCAAAATCCGATGCGTTCTTTTATAAATCTAAGCATATATCACATAGGGACTTAGGAACACGGGAAGCGACTTCATTTTATACTATTTAGTGAAATACCATCAAAGAATTTCCGTGCGAGTTGTTATATCACATACAAACTATTAAAAATTTCAATAGTCACAATTTGTGACGGAAAATGTAAAAACTACAGTCACTACAGAGAATTTCCAACTCTATTCTGGTGAACATTTCTCATCTTTTTCAGTTCACACGTAAATTTTTCCGAAAATTAAAACTGAAATAATTTGATAAGAAAACTTTTAAAGACTCCACTTAATTACAAACCTTTGGGTAAAGGGTTAAATTCTAATACAAAATGAAAAGAAATAAAAATATTGAAAGAAGAAACCTTTACTTAAGCCTTCGGAATTTGGCTTTGATTTAATTAATTTTGTTTGAAGATGATGTTTTAAAAATTCGTTTTTAAAAGCCGGGGTTTCTTTATTATCTTATGCAGTCGGATTGTACAAAATTTATATTTAATTATATTATAAGTAGAAATATTGTAGCTATTGCCTAAAGGTACTGTTTCAGTGTTGTTTAGAGCAAAAATGTTTGTTTTCAATATCCAAGGCACAGTTTTCAAAAATCTTTTTAGGGAAACCGGTTGAGTATTTTTTAATTTACAGACCAATGATTTAACAATGCATAAATTATTTTGTACAAGACTTTTCTTGAAATTATAGACGCTATTGTTATAATTTAAATTTGGAACTTTTGTTCCATGGGCAAAGTTTTTCTGTATCATTGGTTGGTTTAACCTTTTAGATATATTCGTTTTTATTTTACAGTTAGTGTTCTTTTGGATGTTTTTATATTTCTAAGGAAAAGCATTTTGTAGCGTCGCTCAGGTACATTCGCTCCCCAACGGAAGCACAACTTATGTCCTCTATAAGTTGACTTATCCCGGGGGAAATAAGGAAAAGTAACAAAATACGCCTGAAATCGCGGCAAAACAACTTTTACCAGTTGAATTGTTTTTTTTTGTGAGTGTCACAATCAAGTTTACTTTTACCTGTAACGTTTTCTAAAAAAAAATGTTTGAGAATGTGAGAACTTGGTTACTCCAGAACGAAAACAGTTAGGCTACAGGTATAGAGCGCTATCTGCATTATTGCCTACAGTTTTCAAATTCTAGGTAGAAAGCATGGTAGAACTCTGAATACAAACTCATAAATAAGCTCACATGCCCAAGTTCCTATTTAAATCTTAGAACATTAGTATTTAAACATACCTGTTTTATTTTGGAACATTTTGTTTGAGTCTGAGCTCAAATATTTTTAGGACAAGTTGTCTTGATGTAATCTTATATTATTTCGCGAGTGAAAGATTCGCACATTCGCATTTGAGCTTGTGTTTAGCAAGAAACCAAAAGTATTTGGTAAATATATATATATATATATATATATATAAAAATATATATTTATATATATATATATTATATATTATATATTATTATATTATATTAGTATATTTTTTTATACAATTTATATTTTTTCTGCACAACTGATTAATACTTATCATATCACAATAAAAGTGTTTATTATTGGATTTTAATATTTGCTACGTTTCCGGCAGAACCAGTTCTATGGTTCCTTTTACCTGAAATATAAAAAAGAAACTCGTTATAAGATTACTATGTTGTTCGTCCGGCCGTCTGTCACGACCCTTAAACTCAAGAATGTGTAGATATATCGAGTTAAAACTAAACACATATAGGTACTTACTCAGAGTTACGGCCGCTTGAAGTTGTAGCTTAACGTGAAATAGATACAGCCGTTTATGCTGTAAAAGACGCGTGTTTTTGACCCACTCAATTAAATAAAAATTCTAAGGGTATTCCCATGGATCTAGAGCTAATTTGGCAAGTCGCTGTTTTTTGAAGTACCTATACAAGTTTAAAAATCGTTTCTACAAATAATTGATTTTTTGGATGGAAAAAGAACAAAATTGAGGCTAGTAATTCAGTGGGGTATCATATAAAAGTGCTAATTGTATGTAACGGAACCCACGGTAGGCAAATCCGACTCGCATATGACCGGTTTCTTTTTGTACAGATTTAAAGAAAAAGTGGAAGGTGAAGAACCTTAAGTATACTTCTATTATGGTCATTTAATGGAATAAGTTTTCTGAAGTATATGGGACCAGAATCCGAAGACTCGAAGACCTTTGAACCTTCCATAAATATGGCGTCACAAGTTGAAAAAGTTCACAGCAATGCCTACAAGCCATTAGAAGTTTCGGAAGATTTGTAAAGGGCATGTATGAAAAGAGATCTCTTCTAAAGGGCAAAGTCGGTCTTAATAAACTTTGTGGGCTTTTATTGAAAGAACAAGTCTTTGGCCAACATTATCCATGCCTTTTATGTCAATAATTATCCAAGGCCCGGATCTTTTTTTTTTCTACCTTTGCAATGCAACCGACACTCAACTGTCATTTTATAGTCACCGTGATATTCTATACTTCAAACTGTTAGGAGAATACGAAACGCCCATAACGATGCCACTAATACGTTATCTACATACAACTGAAGCGATTTTCATTTAGCAGACTTCGGGCCTTGACTAATATTCAGTTCTCTGTTGAATAATTTGGCTTTGACAAACCTTTTCGGGTTCAGTAACGTCATGTAATGTTTTTTGTATTCATTTTTAAGAGCAAAATAAATGAAAATGAAAAAATATACAAAAATCGCGGAATTTACATAGCGGGTGATTTGGATACCCCTCACTACAAGGTATTTAAATTTGTCATTGGACGTTACTTAACGGATAATCCTATTTGCATACATACATCAAATATAATACAAATTATATTTATTTTTCACTGTGTTTACAAAGATCTTATAAAGGTCCTCCCGGACCTAAGTCGGCGACTGTATCCGACATTTAGATACATCCGAACTTGTCGTCGGTTGTCGTCGGATGTCGTCGGTTGTATACGGTTGTCGTCGGTTGTTGTCGGTTGTCGTCGGTTCTTGAAAAACACGTGTTGCCAGCACAGAAACAAGAAAGGGAAGAAATCATTTTGACTATTCGACACTAAATAATTGAAAAAGCGCAAAATGACTTAAACATACTTTCTGACTGGTTCCAAGCTAATCTCCTTACAATGAACGCTTCCAAAACGTCATATATTATCTTCAGGGCCAAAAACAAACTAATACCTTCATATAAACCTCTGGAAATCAATAATGTCCCTCTAGAAGAAAAGCATGTCGAGAAGTATTTAGGACTTTTGTTAGACAGCAGGCTGACTTGGGGCGCCCATATCAATTCTATTAAAGACAAACTTTCTTCTTTAATAGGTTCCCTACGTGGCATTGTCCGCGCTGTTCCCCGAAAACTTCGAATTTTAATATATAACTCTCTGGTCAAGTCACACCTGACGTACCTTATCGAGATATGGGGCAGTAGCCAAAAAACCAAACTGGCCGAATTGCAAGTCATACAAAACAGACTCATCAAAATGTTATTCAACTATGACTACTCCACTCCTACGTCCAAAATATACAAAGAGACTAAGCTAATGGACATCAAACAACTGTACACTTACAACACATGTATACTTATACGAAAAATCCTGCACAAATCAATTCATACATCCATCTTACTTACCCAAAACAAAGACCGGTCTAAACGCAGCACAAGAAGAGCTAGTTATTTGGTACTACCGAAGCCTAGAACCAACTACGGCAAGCGAATGTTTACGTATGAGGGTGCGCAACTTTTTAATAAATTACCATCTTTTATCAAAAACGTCGAATCACTGAGTGGTTTTAAAAGTAAATTGTCTCATCACATCATTACCACATGCATGTAAACATGCATTCAAACAAGTGTAGATACGTGTACATACTGGAATGGCAATGGAATGGTTTTGTGCGATTAGTTAATATAACCTCACTTAATGTAGGTAGACTTCGAGTTTTTAACATTAATTTTTCTTTATTGTCACTTTCTTAATTGTAAACGAACGTTATTGTTTTTTATGTATTATTGCATGTTCATTATTTCTCATGTAAGCGACCTTTGTGTTTTTAATGAGTAAATAAATTTCTTTAAACCTAAATACCATTCAAATAACTTCTAAACACATACTCTACAATCTTCACTATCGACTCACAAATACAAAAAAATATTCTTTAAACGTATCAACTTTTTCAGTAAAGCTTATATTTTTTGCTTTCTTTGACAATAATACACAATGAGCATTTACTCATTTATGATTTTAATGTTGACTTTATGAATAAATCATTTAAATCGTGTTTAAAACCAATTCTTTGTGCTGCTATCTTTGATAAAATTTGTAAACAATTCTTTATAAATATATCTAGTATCAGACGGATTAAATTGTGCTGATAACACAAAGTTTGACGGTACGTTGATGACGTGTACATAGTGATGTGTATTATAAGAAAAGATAAAATATAACAGATACTATAACACTGGCCACCAAGATAAATGTATCAATTTGAAATCTTAAATTTAAAGACCGACTCACACTGGATGCGTGTGCAACAGTGTACGTTGCAGTAGAGGAAGTATCTACTATGTATTTATATATATACCTATCTCTTTATCAATGTGAAGTCCTTCCGTAACCAAACATTTAGCCCCTCTGACGTCCCGCACAATTTTGTGGTTATATTTTTGGTCCAAAATTACTGATGACAATAGTTAAATGCAACCGCACTCCACACTACATCGCTGTGCCGTAATCATATATCATATATGACACATCACGCATCACATCAGCTTAATAGCAGTCCACTGCTGAACGTAAGTGCCATACGGATATGCCATAAGGCACGATATCCCGTTTCCGCCATCAAGTCGGAAGTCTTTAAGTCTTCGGTATATTTGCTTGGAGAACGTCCCGCCGCTACGCTTGCTGAGGCATGGGATCCACCCAAAAACCGGCTTACTCTACCATACATCGGCATCGACAGATGTGACCAGACCACTGCCGCACTACCAGATCAAACATGTTTGCCATATTAACTGTCCAATGCCACAACATCGTGTGGTACGCGTGAAGCCAATCGTGTCATCTTTCCCATGCCCTTCAAACCACTGTTTACATACTTAACATATTTTTTTGCAACATTTCATTCAATTGAAAATTTTATTTCGCGAAATGTAAAAGTCTGCAAGTAAGCATTGTTGCAAATTATATTCTCTATCATTTACATATCAAATGTTTAACCTAAACTTGATAAAGAGTATAGGTCAGGGAAAAGTTATTTATTTCTATCGACTGATAACGCCTCGGCGTATATTGTGTGAGGGCGAGTGTGTGACTGATAATTGTTAACATAAATGTTATTGCGCAATCCTGATGCTGTGCTGTATGTTATTTTTTTGCTGCAACGTATAATTGCACGCACGCGTTTTGATCGTACAATTGGTCTGCTTCATTCTTTAAACAAACTAACTGACTGATGGATACAAAAACTTCATAGAAATCTTAATGGAAATAGTTCCATCGTGGATCATTGTCTAGTTCTCTATAGGATTATAGTTGTACTTTTTAACAAAAAACTAAACCACCTTCAAGAATAAAATCACCAATAAACGAAAATCATAAAATACTGAAAATGAATTTTCATGGGATATCAATCCAAATTTTTTTTTCTAGTTACCTTATAACTTTATTATTTATTTATTCAGTATATTATAGTAGTTTATGCAACTGTCGTATAATAGGGGTCATTAGAATGCGAGTGTCTGTTTATCACACGAGGCGCAGCCGAGTGTGATAATAGTTTGACACGAGCATTCTAATGCCTAATTATAACAGTTGCATACACTATTTTATCTACACTCTCCAAAAAAACTCAGAAACACTTTTGTAAACGTACGCACCGGCCATTGCAAGGCCCGATACAAGGACAAATTCAATACGAGAACGTAATATGGCTTGATATGAATTTTTAAAAATCTATACTTTAGCAGTTGTTTAGATGTGGAGTCTTAACAATAACTTAACTAAACAACTGAACAACATCAGAACAACAACTGAACAACATCTGAACAACAACTGAACAACATCGAAACAACATCTGTACAACAACTGAACAACATCTGAACAGCATCTGTACAACAACTGAACAACATCGGAATAACATCTGAACCACAACTAATCAACATCTGAACAACAACAGAACAAAAACCTATTAAAACAACTGAACAACATCCGAAAAATTACCGTACAACAACAACTGTCAGGTGCGGCGGAAGATAGCGATTTGAGTATTGGAAAAAAAAAACTTCGTTTCATTTCTCAACTTTATCGTATTAAGAGTTTTGTCATTAAGTCATTACGCTTCTGTAATTTATAGTAAACCCTAGTTTTTATGGGCAGAATGCATAAAGTAGGTCATTATGCATCTGTTTTCGAATTCATAATTCGAACATTATGAGACGAGTGTATATAAAGTATTTAACTACATTACATCCACACTTCCACACTAATATTATATTATAACTCTGTCTGTCTGTCTGTCTGTCTGCTACGCTCTCACGGCCAAACCGCTAAACCGATCTTCATGAAACTTGGCACAGAGATTGCTAGCATACCAAGAACTATTATAGGCTACTTTTTATTACCATTCGAGGGTCTGGAGTATAGATGTAGACCACCAGGTGTACCACCAGGAGCCCAGCTAAACTATTAGAGATACAGGCATGGTTCCAGAACAAAAGTTGTTCAGTATGATGGGAATAAGTTGAGAAAGGACATTGCCTTCTTTACCGAGGACAGAAAAACAAAAAATGTGGTATAGAAGTATAAAAATATATTACAGTAACTTAAATTACCTTCTTATCTGTTTTATCTACTTATGCTGACCATTTTAGTGTGCTCAAATCGGCACCTTTTGGAGTAAGTACTCTTTTATCTACTGACTTTTGTATTCAACACACACACACACAAACGTATATATCCCTTACGACGGGGTAGGCAGAGCATAAACGGCCGTAAAATACGGACATTTACGCCACGTCTGACAAACATTTGAGGGTCATTAAGATAGTTGTGTATCACCATAGTGACAGGTTGTCAGTCCATCGCCTAAAATTGCAATACACATGCAACCTCCTAAGTCCCTTAATCGCCTCATACGATACCCACGGGAAAAAAATGGGGTGATGCTATTCTAAGCCGGCTTCACACGGTGATTTGTATTCAATGGTTATAAATATTGATCTCTCAGTCCGGATAGCAAATTTTGAATTTAACAACAGAAGCAAGCAAGTCATCTTTAAACAGTAGAGATAAGAACTGTTCTAATATCACTGTCATACTTACTATGAATACACATACCTACTTTAGAACTTCTGCCTAAAAAAACTATCTAACGCGGACGAAGTAGCGGGTAAAACCTAGTTATAAATAAAATTGGCCTAGAATGACGCACCTCTGAGGAGGGTTCAGGAGGGCAAGCGAAGACTTTATATTAACTTATTTAAATATAAACATGCCTAATTTTTAAAACTTGATTCATTGAAATGGACTCAGTAGCCAAGCTGAACGTTATGGCCTTTATTCGGGATAACAATTTTCTTTACTTACCTTATATTAGCGCTGTCACTTTTCGTCAAATACTAGAAATGGCGTAGAAGCCATTGAAGTTTTTAAACATGATAGGACTAAGATATCTCATATCCTTCTCCATATCTATTTGAAAGAAAGACACAGCGCTAATATAAGGTAAGTAAGGAGGATACCTACACTCAGCATTAGGTGGCAACGGGTTAAAAGAGAAGAAAAAGATGAATATAATTGTTATTCTGATTTTAGACTTACAACAAAAGATATAATCTACCTCTATAATTGATTAGATTGAGAGAATATTGGATCACGAACGTTACCTCCCCCTTTTAACGCTTTTGACAAAAAATTACGTCTTTTCTCTTAGAAGGAAGAAAACCGAAGAAAATCTTATTTATGTACTCCTACTTCTTTCGCAGCACATTCTTTATGGTATTTCAGGGCAAGAGAAGATTTCAGAGAGAACCCTAGAAGCAAGTAAAATGAAGCCATGAAATACATACTCATTGCAATCAAAGGCATGCGTTAAAATAAAACAAAAACAAATGGTTAAAGACACAAAATACTATTTATTTAATCAAGCTTATGAGAGCATGTTAAATCTTCACAGAATATACGCTCCATATTTTTAATAGGTATAGGTATTTTTGGTAGTTAACACTATGAATTTCAGATTTTTTTTCTAGCCAAAACAGCAAATGATAGTGTGATAAACCCCGCTTCTGCCACTCTACACATGACATGTAACATAATGTTGCTTATTTACATGTTTAATGTAACTGGTGGTTTTGATAATTATTACACTCATGATTAAATACAACTATTACTCAGGCACGAATAATGTTGCGTAGTTTGTACCGGCGCGACGTTACTTTTGCACATTAAGATGAAAAAGTAGTTATTGTGGCATAACTGTAATAGATAGACACATAGTATTGCTGCTATTTTTTTTAGATATTAATATCTTTTATAAAACTGTAGTACATCATTTTGCTCTATTGTCAATAATTTCCACACCGTACGTGATATAAGATTTCTTTTGGTACTTTTTTCACGCGTTGGGTTACAATATCGAAATTTTCACGCGGATCCCTATTTTTTCTCGTACCAAATAAAATAGAATTCTAATAGTATTTTTTTTATTGGTTTAGTAGTTTCGAAGCTTATTCAATTCATACAAACAAACAACCAAATCTTTCCTCTTTATAATATTAGTGTACACAAGCCAAGTATAATTGCGGTGAGATGAGTTTTTCATAGCTTCAAGTATAATATTGGTAGGTTTCACTTTTACTTGCTCTGAGTCTGACATGATATTGACCTGTAAGTTGACATAACTCTCTGGATCACTGATATTGACTTATAGGCTGTCAAAGTAGGCTGACTGCGTGCTGACTTTTGGAACCATAAATGCACGACATTGAATATGCACAAATTGTGCAGCACAATACGATTACGCCCGCCAATGTTTTGTACAAAATGCCTATGTACGACTAGCAATGTGCCGTTCCCGGTAACAATGGGAATATTCCCCGGAAACCCAGATACCCCTGCCTGCTACGCCAAGGTTCGTGGGTTCGATCTCCACAAGACACAAATATTTGTTAAGTACATTTTCAAGTATTTGTGTTTAGTCTGGGTATTTTCTATGTATAATACGTATTTATTTACAAAAAAATACTGAAATCAGCTATCTAGTTCTCATAGTACAAGCTTTGCTTAGTTTGGGGCCAGATGGCGCTGTGTGAATTGTTCTGGATATTAAAAAAAATTACGAATGTTACCTTTTTTTTAATAATCAACAATATTTAATAAATAAAAAAAAAATATCCTCGACAATTCATTTTAAGTGTTTTTTGAAGTAAAATAAGTATAAATAATAAGTAAGTAAACATTACAAAATCGAATATTAGACAGAATGTGGCAAAATACGATTATTTTAGGAATTTTTAAGGTTAAATATTGTAGTGAGAGATTAGGAATTACTAATGCGAAGAATATTATGCTGTAGGCAGGCATGTATTTATGTAGGGTGCATTTTAAAAAGTGAATACTTAAAGGTTTGCTTTAGTTCGTAAACATTCCCTTGGGAATATTCCCAGTAAATTACTAAAGTAGGAACGGCACATATTGCTATGTACGATACAGTCATTGGATCGTGTTCAGTAACTGGCCCGGACAATTAATGTACCGGGGTGTAATTCGAATTTAAATAAAATTACGTCCACGAGTAAATGAAGTCATATACTATAGTGTTGGCTATAATCGACTTCTTGATTAATTATTGGAATATGACAATTATAAGGCCGTGGAGGGGGGGTGAAACCGCACTAAAATTTTCTGACACAAATCCAACCAAGTAGGTTAGGTCTGGTACGAATTGTGACCCACTGGAGCGAACAAAGTGAGCGAGTCGTAAAAAAATATGATAAAAAATATATAAGAAGATACAATATCGATTAAGTTATACGAGTATGTAAAACTATCGATTAGGTTACATCACTACTAGCAGATTTTCAAAATGGTCACGTGATGTCTTTGATGATCGTGTCGTGCATGCGCGGGGTGTAAATTGTTACAACAAGGGTGTTTTTGGCGAAACTGTTTTGATTTCATTGCCATTGTCGTGCATGCTTGGGTTGTGCGCGTAGCTCTGACGTTCATGATTATGCTGTGCAAAACACTGTCATACATTATAGGGACTCTGACTGTTTATGTTTACAATTTATTGTTTTTATTTACATCTTACATTAATTTCAATCCTATATTTTATTTATTTTTGGAATAATTTGTGTCATCCAGACAAATATTATGCAGGTGTTTTATGTAGCCGTGTTTGTGTTATATTTAACCTATCTGTAATAACAAAACTATACTGTGACAATTTGTTTTATTTATTTTATAGAATAAATTATTCTATTTATCAGTAACGGCTATGTAACTCAACCGCAATACAAGTAAAATATATATTTGTTATAAGTACTTTATTTAGAAAGAGATACATGCATAATAATCAGATATTCATCGGGTATTTCGTTGACTTAGTACATTTTGTACGTATTACATAGACAGGAAGAATTTAGACGACAAAACGGGTATAAGGTGTTAATTTCATGTCGTCAAATTGTCGTCAGCTGCTGGTTTTAGATAGGGTTTTAGTGTTATATTGGTCCACCGACAAAAGCATCGCTCTTTTTGAAGAACAAGATCGACATTTATTTGGAAAGATGGTCGCAGTTCTCCCTGCAGGACCGTCCACAAGTTCCAAAACCAGATAGAAGCTTGATAAGCTGTCCGTTGTTTATTATCCTCCGAACTTCGAAATCTTGCTGAGATTCTGCTACGCAAAAGATCCAATATCATCCAGTTCTGAAGATACCGAGTATTCAAGTAAACCGAGATGATCAGAAATTGAAAAACTAACCTCTATATTTATTTATAGCACCGAAACACCGTATTTAAGTATTACTATCAATGATATCCATAAAAATACACAATTATTATGAATTTATAAACAAATTTGACACAATAGGTAACTATGCAGTGTAAATCGAAATTATGAGAGTTTTAGAGTTCCGTAGTCAATTTCTTGCAGGCTGCAAAAAACGCTCATAATTTACCTACTCGCTATGCTGGTCTAGTCCAGTGGCGCATACAGCTTCTGATCATGAGGGGTCACAACACATACCATAGTAAGACTACCGTCGGGTGAAAGAAAATATTCATCACTAGAAAAGCGACTAGACACTCACACATCACATTAAAAAAGACAAGGGATGCACACTGCACCACATTACCACTACACGTATTGCGAGCGAATCTAGCTCTACAGTTACGTTTAAAAAGTTGCTTGCAAAGCAAGCTTGAAAATTTAAGATAAAGAGATAATAAAGAGAGTTCCGCCTTACAGCAACAATTAACATATTGCGAGCAAAGCGAGCTCGACATTTGACTTTAAAAAAGCAAAGCGAGGACCTACACCACGAATATAACTTATAATATAGAGCGAAGCAAGCTCTAAATTTCATATTAGAAAGGCAACAGAGGAGCCTGTTGTCTTTTTATTTTGCGCCACAGCAACACTAAACTTAACATGTCCCCCCCCTCTATTGAAAAATATCCTCCTAATTTTTGGGAGGACAAATTTTTTCGTTCTTAGAAAAGTAAAAAAAGTTTTTCAGTTTCACGTCCAAGAAACGCTCTGAAAGTTTGCATTCATTTCTAAGACACACTGTATACAGGATGGCCTGTAAAGTAACGTCCAAAGACGAAATTCAAATGCCTTATACTGGGTAAACAAATCACTAACATGTATGTCCCGCAATTTATTGTAGTTTCCGAGTTATTCAACATTTCTGGCAGGCTTCCTTCCTTCTGTTCTTTAGTTCCATAAAAGGGCTTTTTGAGTTGTTGTTTTTGTAGCATTTTTATTTATCGCGTACAAAAAAAGAAAAAAAGGCCTGCCAGTCATGTTTTTCTCATACAACTTCAAAAGTTGAATAACTTGGAAATTACCAAAAGTCGCAGAACATACATGGGGGTGATATAAATTGCCCTCAGTATAACGCATATAAATATTGTCTTTGGTTTTACTCTACCTACTTAAGTTTTACGCATGCGACACAGGCCAGCAAAGCCAAAAATTCTTAATATAAAGGATATCCTAAAATATGGTTACAGTAGCTGCAAATGTAGAATCATCTCATGCGCACCAATGAGGAGGCTTTCACGGTTTTTCATCACTTGTTTATATTTTTTATAATAAGATTCGACGTATTTGATTACAAAAACCCTAGATTTAGGTGTGACCGACACGCTCTTAGCAGGTTTTTATGCCACGTAAGAACAAGTATTGAAGTTCAACAGGTATCCCATCCCTTTTTAATCAAATAAAATTAATCGAATAGCTGTGACGTCATATGTATAGAAATGTAGAGAAAAGTCGGAGAATGTAGGAAAATGTCGGCGGCCGACATGCCGGCATCGCTCCCACACTGGATGTATGGAACAGTCGCCGACTGTAGGGAACAGTCGCCGACTTAGGTTCGGGAGCACCTTTAGTTTTAAAACAGTGTATCCTTTCGGATGTACACTATAATTAGGTAATATTATTCAAGCACAAATAGCTAAGACATCTCTAAATTATTCCTTCATTGTAAGATAACATTAAAATAAAGAACTGGATGTAGAACTCCACCCGGGTACGCCATAGGGCACAATCTCTTTTGCCATTTTGCCATCCAGTTGCTACCAGCCGCCTTTTTACACGACTGCTCAACCAAAAAAAGAGTGTAATGTTTTTAGAGTTAATTTATGAATGTATGTATGAAAGTTTGTTTATAGGTGCGATTCTTTAAAAGACTGATACTCGTTAACCACTGAACAGATTCCAATGGGAACTGTATCGGAAGAATGCTTACATTATCCCGAGTGTCATAGGCTACGCTTGTCGCCTTATGCATGGTATAAGAGACAGCCCTCCGAATACTTATTGGGTGCATGCAGACCATGAAAGTGAACCATGTATAGTCAGAACATTTAGCCGTGTAAAATAAACAAAGCAGTGTACAATAAACAAATGCAATTTTAAGCTTGGGTGAACACACCACTTGGACGAGTTTCTGTTCCCTGTTCATTATTTTTGTATTACATTTTTGCATATTTTACTGTAAATGCAAGTCTATAAAGTTTGTTCTTGATTTCCAAAGGTGCTGAGTGTTTCCTAACGACATGCATTCCTGCTGTATCGTGTTATATAAAACAACCTTTTGAATTGAAAACAAGTTCCGCCTAGGAACGAGGTTAATTATCTGTTACAGGGAGAATTGAAGGAACGAAAAAGTAAAAAAAGCTACAAAAGAGCGTACTAGACTAGCTCTATACATGGTTCTGCAGTTGACGAATCAATTATGGTTGATATCACCAAAATGTAAATTTGGGTTAGATTAGATACCTACGTCAAAAATAAATGACAATCACTGCCATAAATTAATTATGTAAATAGGTAGGAAAATCTTTTCTTTGCACACTATTTGGCACCGTATTGACGAAATAATCACAAAGTAAGTATTGGCGTCTGCGGTGAAATAATCATCTAAATAACAAGTATCTTTACCTACGGCCAAAGTCTCAACTCTATTATTTGACGGATTAAGAAGCGAAACAGTTGGCATTATACTTTTATTTTTGCTCCCAGTCTATTTGAATGGCATTTATTACATGTTTAACTGTATGTTTAAACTACGAGCGAAATATTTGTATGTGTAACGCACTGATTGACGGATGGATAAGCAAACCACATAGATACCAACACAACCAACCAACACAAAATAGCTGTTTTTTTTAATGTGTGGAAAACACAAGTACCTGAGCTGTATCAGGGTACTAAAAACTCGCTTACGTCATGCTTGCTTATAAGTACTTTACTCGCAAAGCTTTAGATAGCGAATGAAATAAGACATTGAATTGAATTGGGTGACAGCTGAAGGCAAACGTTACACAGCGTGAGATGTGGCAGAATTGTGTATTATCTCTGAGCGGTGGGGTGGGCATTCAAACAATAATAATAATAATAATAATCTGTCTTAGCCGATTTCGGCTACAGCGACTGCTGGACAGGCTAAGCAGCTAGCGTCTCGTTGGTCCGCGCGGTCGTGTGCTCGCATGTGGCTGATATAGCCAATTTTGGCCTTAAAGGTCCTTGAACACTTCGGACAGGTGAGTACGCCGCCATTATATTGGTACGTTAGTGCCGTTGGTGGTCTGGCTTTTAACTCGTCTCTTTTTGCGTCGAGTTCGTCTTTGCGTGATTTTTCAAAGGCGTCGATATTTTGCCTAATAAGACGTCTCCACTCAGGGCGTTTTTTAGCAGTCGATTCTCACGTTAAGGGATCAATGCTGCAATTTTTCATATGCCTCTTAAGTACATCCTTATATCGTAAGAGCTGTCCGCCGTGCTTGCGCTTGCCTTCTTGAAGCTCGCTATAAAAGATGCACTTAGCTATACGTTCATCGGGCATGCGGAACACATGACCACACCACCGTAGCTGACGCCGCATCAGATAAGCTTCAATACCGCAGATCTTAGCGCGTCGAAGAACTTCAGTGTTTCTGATGCGGTCCGTCCAGTGGATGTTCATGATGTCCCGCAGACATCGGAGGTGAAATTGATCGAGTGTCTTTATGTTTCTGCGGTAAAGGCACCAAGTTTCTGAACCGTATAGCAGACTAGGTAGTACGATGGCTCGGTAAACTGAGATTTTTGTTTCCAGTTTGAGATCATGTGAGC
This sequence comes from Tuta absoluta, assembly GCA_027580185.1. Taxonomy (NCBI): domain Eukaryota; kingdom Metazoa; phylum Arthropoda; class Insecta; order Lepidoptera; family Gelechiidae; genus Tuta; species Tuta absoluta. The sequence continues at coordinate 9,156,098 of JAQAHW010000004.1, forward strand.
GAAAGACTTTGGAGCGGAGTTTGCCGTAAGATGCTGAAGCAGCACCTATCCTGCTATTTATTTCGGCTTCAAGGTCACATTGTGATGTAATTGTGCTACCTAGGTACTTGAACTTCTCTACACGCTTTAGGACATCTTGACCGACACAGATTCTCAGAGGTTCGTCTGTGTGCAAGCCTGTAGTCATGACTTCCGTCTTACTAACGCTTATTTTCAGACCGAACTTGGTGCACGCCTCGTCAAGACCAGTCATCAACTCTTGTAGAGAAGTAGGAGACTCAGCTAAAAAGCATAAGTCATCCGCATACATAATCTCGGTAATCATTTTATATGTCACTTTAGTGCGGGCTTTTAGCCTGGCTAGGTTGAAAAGCATACCATCAGTTCGGAAGCGAATATGGATTCCAGAAGGTACTTTTTGTAACGTTTCGCTGACCACCGCTGCAAAATAGATGGCAAATAGTGTGGGTGCAAGAACACAGCCTTGCTTGACACCACAGCTTACGGGAAAGAAATCAGATTGTTCTCCATTTGCAGATACACAGCACGTCATGCCATCGTGCAGTAGTCGAACCAAACGCACAAATTTCGCCGGGCAACCCACCTTTTCCAGTATGATCCATAGGGCTTCACGAGGAACACAGTCAAAAGACTTTTCTAAGTCGACAAAACAAAGAAACAACGGTCGACCTTGTTCACGGCTCTTCTCTTGCAGCTGTCGTACACAGAAGACAGCTTCACATGTTCCTCTTTCAGGACGGAAGCCAAACTGGGTTTCTGGTAGTATATCCTCCGAAACTGTGGTTAAGCGGTTGAGCAAAATTCTGGCAAAGACTTTTCCGGGTGTAGAGAGAAGCGAGATGCCACGATAAGAATTACGATTTGATCTGTCACCTTTGTTCTTATACAGTGAACAGATACGCGAGATCTTAAAGTCAGATGGAACTTGCTCATCGCACCACATCTGAGTAAAAAGGTTCCATATTATCTCATGAAGTCCCTCACCTCCGTACTTCAAAAGTTCGCCAGGAATACCGTCAACGCCAACCGCCTTTTTATTTTGTTGACTCCTGATGGCTACTACCACTTCCTGCAACGTGGGTGGCTCATCAAGCTCAGACCTTAGCGGGAGAGGTGTGATCTGCTTTAAGTGCTGAATATCAGCTGAGCGATCAACATTAAGTAACTCCGCAAAGTACTCAGCCCAACGATCCATCACATCCACCTTGGACGTCAACAGCGTTGCGCTATCACGTGACCTTAAAGGTACATTCATCCGATGAGATGTTCCAGTGAGTGTTCTCAACTCACCGAAGAACACACCAAGTTGGTTTGTATCCGAGAGCCACTGCAGGTACTCTGCTTTTCATAACCACCATTTATCTTTTATCTCCCTTGTAATTTTTCTGAGGTCGGTAGAACTCTGCCTTATTCTGTCTGATATATCTGTCTTACCGTGTTGTTGTAGACGCAGAAGGTCACGGTGTTGTTTGAGCGCTTTACTAAGTATCTCGTCACTCTCATCAAACCAGTCTTCGTGGATACGCTTTTTAAACCCTAAGGCCTTTGTTCCAACTTCAACAATCTGAGAAGTGACGGAATTCCAACTGGTGGTCAAATCACCGTCGCCGATGTTAGACGATAATTTATTGGAGAGAACCATAGAAAGTGTTTGCTGATACTCCGTCCGTACCTTTTTGTCTGCGAGCCTCTCAACATTAATACCAGAGGGTTTTGCTCGGCAGGATCGGCGTGGCCGATGCAGACGAAGCCTCAGCTTTGTAATTATAAGTCGATGGTCCGACCAGCAGTGAGCACCTCGCATAGCGCGTGTGATATGGACTTGGGAGATATGTTTTTGCCGAACGATCGCGTAATCAATGAGATGCCAATGTTTCGACCTTGGATGCATCCAGGTGGTTTTGTACTTTGCTGGTAGTCGGAAGCGCGTGTTGGTGATGGTTAGGTCAAATTGAGCACACAGACTTAGCAATAATTGACCGTTTGAGTTCATATTGCCAATTCCATGTCTCCCTAAGACCCCTGGCCACGCTTCATAATCACAACCTACTTGAGCGTTAAAATCACCTAGCAGAAGAATCTGCTCTCTTGGGCGAATCTTAGCGAGCAAGTGTGTAAGGTCTTCATAAAATTTACCTTTAGTTTCGTCATCCTTGTCCATTGTTGGGGCATATACACTGATAACGTTCAAATAATTGTCATTGTCAAGATGTAGACGCAATGATATGACCCGATCTGAGATGTATTCAGGGCAGTCTTCAAGTTTATTAGCAATCTGGGTCTTTATTGCGAATCCGACACCAGAGCGTCTCGGTTCCGAAGCCGGTGTTCCTTTCCAGAAGAACTTGTATCCACCGCCGTGTTCTATGAGCTCGCCTTCACCTGCTAAGTGAGTTTCGCTTAAAGCGGCTATGTCTACATTGTAACGCGAGAGCTCTCTTGCCACGACAGCAGTTTTCCGTTCTGGGCAAAGGTTTATGTCACGGTCGAGAAGAGTGCGAACATTCCACGCACCGAAAGTCATGGTGGTTATTTTTATATTATTTTTGTACTTGCGACCACGAGGAATGGGATGCTTGGGCAGCCGTGGTTACTACCCCCCAATCAGTGTAGGGCAAGCTTTGTTTAGGACACCTTTTCTAGTCCCTTCCCCTTGTGGGGGAAGCAGTGCCTCCCTAAATAGGGCTGCTCCGTCACTCCGGCTGCTGCCCAATCCACGCTGTTGCCCCAGGTGCAGCGCAGAAACGACCATCAATACCGGAGCCGCCAATGTGCAGGCATCAGACAAAGCCGGGAGCACATCACGACCCGACCTCTCTACCTCTGCCCATCGCCACAGGACTTAGTCTCAGGAGCCGTTGTTCATGCCGCAGTCATCTGCGCAGGATATATTTAAGTGCATAAGCGTGCGCGCAAACGCAGATGCACTCTCTCGTCCTCACTCTTCTGTGCCCAGTGGAACGGAGAACCGCTACGACCGGAGAAAAGTTTAGATGCAGCATCTGGCCGACAGCGCTTTTGACCTCAGCTGTCGCCCTTGGCCTTCTGCATTGCCTTGCTAGACCGCCCAATCAGCCAAAACCGTTTGTTTTAAACCGTCGGATTGCCGTCAAAGCCGGAATAGACTTTAAGGATTATGCGGGAGGCGTCCGCATTTAATAGACCTAGGAAAGAGGGAAAATTGGAAAAGGAAAAGGAAGGAATATGGTGAAACTGACAAAGGATATGAAGGATTTGGGATGCTACTGGCTCGGAAGAGGGGCAATTCAAACAATATCATAATTTATAAATAATGATACGAATGGACCTTTGATTTCATATTCATAAAAATTTACGTCAATATCTTACCTAAAACTTGTTTTATTTCCATCCTTATTTAAAAACACCTCTTAGTTTCGAGTCCCGAATTACGCTAGGGGCGCTGTAATGGCCCCACACACAACTCGAAAAATCTTTGATGACTTATTCAAACAATCTAAAAACCGTACCTGAAATGTATCTACGCAGGACACTAAACTTTGTTAAAAAAGAAAAAATGCTGTTTGCTACAGAACCCTAAAAGGGCGGAAAATGTGGAAAATTCCTTGTGCAACAAACTCCGGTAATTGAGTGCAGCGGGAGGATGTTTGTGTAGAGACGAAGTTTTTATCAGCGGCGATTGGCGCGCTCTAGTGTCGCGCTAACTGCGCCATATACGTACATTGGCCTCCATTCAGAAAATAAATTCTTTTAACTAACGTTACCTTACCCTAGTGCTATCACTTTCTTTTAAATAGGTTTAGAAAAAGATAGGAGGTATCTTAGTCGCCATTGTTTTCATCGCGTATTTTTAAAAATAATTAGACACATGACATGACTAAGATATTCTTTCCTTTTCATAACCTTTTCGACGGAAAGTGGCAACGCTAATTTCAAGTAAGTTAAGAGGGTTTGTTTTTTCAAGACAGTGTGTACCCACTCATTAAATATTTTACATGTTTTTGTCGAAGACTTAAAAAAATATTACCAATTTTAGTAAAAATAACGTCCGCACGCACCATTTTTTTTGTTATAATCAAGTATGTAAGTATTCAAAGATTTTGTTAGGTTTGTCGGTTTGTTGGTTGACTCTGTGTTCTGTACAAAAAAAGAATGCGCTAGTGCAACCGCGGGCAGATACGCTATCAAGGTATAAATACTTGTCGATGCTTAATTGGTATTTGCGATGTAATTATGTCTTATATAGCGAACACTACTTCATCGACTTTAAGTCAAATTTAATATTAATGTGACAATTGAGTGAGATTTTTTTCATATTTCATTCATAAAGACTCACTTAGTTAGTTACCCGATAAATCTTTGATGATTCTAGCGACCTTTGAAGAACATATTTATTTTCTTAATCCTAATAATTATTTAACGTTAAGCCTATTAATATTATATTTTTAATTGGCACCTCCACTGTCTAATAATAAGACGATTAGTTAGGTTTATGCGAGGTTTATGTATCTAAATTCTACTAAGGCAAGATCATTCATGACCATTATTTTGCAAAAATATATTCATCTTGACCTAAAATAAATTATTTCTTTGAGATATTTTGAACGTTTTCATCAGAATTTCACGATATTTCACATTACTGTCTTTGTTTACGTTTTTTTTGCTAAAGCATGTAACTTAATTCGTGCGTGATTTTATTATCATACCCTAAATACAACGTCTTACAAGTCAGTAAATGTATAGGTTTTTGCACTTACATACATACATACATAAATCACGCCTATATCCCTTACGGGGTAGGCAGAGCGTTAACGGCCGTTCAACGGATATTAACACCACGTCTGACAAAAGTTTGAGGGTCAATAAGATAACTGTGTATCACCATAGTGACAGGTTGTCAGCCCGTCGCCTAAAATTGCAATACACACCCTCTAGTCCCTTAGTCGCCTCTTACGACACCCATGGGTAAAAAATGGGGTGATGCTATTCTAAGCCGGCATCACACGGAAAATACAAACAAACGCACTTACATACAAACGCGTAAATCATTTACGACCTTTTGTTGGTCAGAGTCAGGTCAAATTTAAAACCGAGGGGCGTACGTAGCATAGAGATTACCGGGTAACTTTACATTTAAAATTCTGATTGCTAATTTAGGATACTAATAAATCAAAAACATTTTTTGAAATTCATTTCTAAATAACGCATTGTTTTTGAGTTATAAATTTAATGTGTTTTATTATTTTTTCGGCATGTGTGTAGATTAGTTTTTTTTTCAGTTACGAACTTTCCGTTTTTACCCATTGTCAATTTTATAGGTAATTATTATTATACATAGGCTACTGTATGAATACAATCTAAACCTATATCACCCTATATTAAGGTATATACTAGAGAGTTGACATCGTTGGAAGTCACATTTTAAAAACACTTTTATTCTGAAAATATTCTAACGATATGCGATTGCTTATTACTTAAAAGCAATAGGCATTTATGTAAGAAAGGAGGAACATCTTAGAAATTCAAATTAGTATTACTTTTAACTATTGATTACCATAATGATAAAAGCCTTTTTTACCACATAGTACGCATTCAAAAGAAGACACAGTTTGTGGAACATTATTTATGAAATTCTGAGTTTTGATTCTCTTGGTGTAATTATTAAAGTACCATCCTACATTGAATAAAGTTAATCTCGTTTCATTCCATTAATGTGTATTACAATTTAGGCGACAGGCTAACAACCTTTCAGTATATCTAGTGCTACACGATTTTTGTCAAATGGCCCTCAGATATTTGTCAAAGATTAATACAATTTAGGCGACAGGCTAACAACCTTTCAGTATAACTAGTGCTATACGATTTTTGTCAAATGGCCCTCAGACATTTGTCAAAGATTATTACAATTTAGGCGACAGGCTAACAAGCTTTCAGTATAACTAGTGCTACACGATTTTTGTCAAATGGCCCTCAGACATTTGTCAAAGATTATTACAATTTAGGCGACAGGCTAATAACCTTTCAGTATAACTAGTGCTACACGATTTTTGTAAAATGGCCCTCAGATATTTGTCAAAGATGACCGTATTTTTTACGCCCGTTAACGCTCATACCCCGCAAGATATAAAGGCGTGATAAGTGTATGCCTAACCATAAACAAAATAACCTATGTATGTATTATCATTAGTGATGAAAATATAGAAACCAGTCGGTGTGTTAATTAGCGGCTTGTTAATATTTGCGTGAATGTGTGGCTTTAACACCCAGACGCTTTACTAGAATCCACAACATTTCATTTTACTTTAGATACAAAAGATATATATCGTTTAGAGTGTTTGGGATGCTTATTAAGATACACAAATTTTCATAATTTTTAATGCAATTGTTTCTGAAATATTTTGAAAAGTTTTAAAAACTTTCAAAGTTAGGATTACCATGAAAAAATCCTTTGCTTATAGTAGAAAAAAAAATCAGTGGAGAAAACTTCATTCATTCATCTGTCAATGTCAATGTTTTTTCTTTAATAAAGGTAGGCGAACGAATTTTATTTTCAGCAGCCTAGTTGTTGGAACTAAACTATAACTTTTTAAAATTCAAAATCTCTGATTATGAAACAAAATAAAATAAAAAGAACTTGCCCTTTATTTAATGATGCGATAAACTATCTATTAAAAATATAATAGAGTCTTGTTAGAAATTTGAAATGTTGTCTATTGTTAAATTGCCGCATGAAACTCGTACAAACGTGGTTCGCTCACTTGTCGTCGTGTCGTTCCGTTTTTTTAACGCAACGTATGCATCAATTGCGAATTCCGATCTTATTCCTATACAAATACGGCTACGGTGGGTTTTATGGCGCGTTAAGGAGGCTTCTGTCAAGTCTTTGACAAGATCGGATCTAACAGACGCATGCGTTACGTTGCGTTAAAAAAACGGAACGACACGACGACTAGCAAGAAAACCGCCAAATTTTTAATATCTATATTTTATTGTAAACATAATCCTCGTTTGGACTTGTATAATAGGATTTACTTGCTTTACTAGACATTTTTGGCAATTATTATTATCACACACTTCGCACTTCTACAGGACACGAGTGCATTTTATCAAAAACAAGAATCTGTTTTTATAATTTTTATTATAATTTGTAACACGTTTGGTTTATCACACGTAGTATGGTGATAAAATTTGTAGTAATGAAGACATATCCGCACCATTGACCTATATAGTATACATGTATCAGAACACGATTTCGCCAGATGTTTCAGCATCAGTTGCTCAATTTGACATATCCGTTATGTATGATACCATCACCAGCACCTTGAGTTACCCATAAAGGATCAACGCGTATTGTTTCTACATGAAATTATTGAGAATAAATGAATCCGTAAATGGGTAGGTCGAAGTGCTGCTGATATTACTTTCGTATTTGTTAACTTCAAACATGATTTTTTATATTCTTTTTCTATATGTACTAACAACCAGATAAATACTCCATATTAAAAATATTACAATCAGGAGCTCAAATTCAGGTACCGAAACGGTACGGCTTCCAGCACAGTCAGTTCAATGTAGTTCTGACGACTTCTTAGAATCAGTTTATGCCTTTACGAAAAATAAATATTGCTTGTCAACAGAATGAATACACCACATTTTATCCGTTTTTTATGATTTCGAGGGGTAAAATTGATCACTGTTTTATTTTTAACTCAACATCACAATCACTGGTAACATCTTCTGCCCAAGAGTTTAGAAGGTAATAGAGGGGAGGATTGTCTGTTTACCCCATTCAGTTTGTTATGTGCATTTTTGGTTATCTGAACATCTTTTTTATTTTATTCAACAAAGTTCAAAATCCCATCCCATTCCACTTATAATTATAATGATATATAAACGCGGTTGTTTGATAGGGATCGGCGCGACAACAGCTGCATAGATTTAAATGAAATTTTATACGAAGAGGAAATACATCAGGCTAAGTTTCCCTGCTGAAAAATGCCTTATTACTACTGGAACCCACATTATCCAAAGTTTTTGCAAAAAAGTGGCTTTACTGATTCAATTCGTGTTTTAAGTAAACAAACAGCGACATCGTGTATCGAGTGGCTGAACCAAGATTGTCCTATATTCTATCCACGATACATGCCGCATATTAAAATGACACACGCTAGTCAAAAACCTTAGACCACGATGTTGGATTGACTGATAATATATCGTACATATTTGTTTAAATATGAAAAACATAAAAAAGAATATCATACACCTGTTATGGAAATGAAAACAGAAGCAAACATCAACATTGAAGGTTGAGGGCGGTTTGCCCCGCTCACAGTGAAAATAATACATACATCTGTTTTGAAAACAGAATAATCGACATGCGCCGACACAGGGGTTTGAGGAAGTCTTCTCGTCCCACCTCGCTGAAAAGAGAATATCATACACCTCGCAGAATAGCATACTCATCCAGCCTCGACACGGAAGGTTATGGGGAGCTTGCCCCCCCTCGCAGAAGAAAGAATTTCATACACCTTTTTTTTAAATGAAAACAGGAGCAAGCATAAAAATTGGTGGTTAAGGTTTGAAGAATAGCAAACAGCAGTTTTGGATATGAATCCAGCAGCAAGCAACGACATGGGGGTTAAGGGGCTTGCCCCTCCCTTAAAAAAAGAGTAACATACTTCTGTTTTGAAAATGAAACCACCAGCAACATAGGGGGTCGAGGGTGAAAGAGAAACAAACACCTGTCTTAGGAATCAAACCAGCAACAAGCGTCGACACGGGGTATTGAGAGGGGTGCAGTATTTGGCTTTGATAGACTAAGTGAACCACACGATAGAAAAAGATAGATTACTTACCTACGCATGAGGTTTAAGCTTATTTATTTCATACTTTTACTAGTTCCTAATGTATCTATTTAAAAGCATATTTTAAAAACGGTAATACATTTAAATTAATGTCGTTAATTTTTTTTTACATCTTGTACCTCAATAGAAAATCACTTGCTCATTAGAAGACTCACTTAGCCGCGGGTGAAACCGCGGGACGGAAAGCTGGCGTCCCATAAAATGAGCTAATGTTAATAAATTTTGATTATGAAAATGTGCTGTCAAAAATTCTTTTTTAGGTATTTACTGATTCGTCACTATTGCTGTGCTTCATTTGTTCTCCATTTTGGAAAGTACCGGCACGTGCCGGATAAATTCAGTCCAATCCGTTCTTCCCAGAACAACTCGTAAGCCCGCCCTACTATTGCGCCCCTAGGGCGCGATTGGGCTGGTTGTTTGAACAACCACAAAAACTTCTCTGGGTAAGGTAGATTTTAAGGCCCCGGTGCTATAAAATATAAGAGACTAGAACTAAAAATAAGAAAAGAATAAAATGGTCACTATCGCTAGTAAAGCCGTTTACTGCCGATGGGAGTTGGGAGGGTCGGATCGAGGGCCCAAATTATCTGTTTACGTTATCATGTTTGTCGTGTTCATGATTATTAGCACATCTGATTAGGGATTATCGTCTGCACTGCTTTGTGCCCGTCGAGTAGATAAATAAGTAGGACAGTGTGTAATCTAGCTAACGTACCTTTTCGTAAACAAAATAAACATAGAACGTGACAAGGAATAATTTGTCATAAAAAAGCTTAGTGTTTAAAATACGAGATGAACTTAGCTTAAAAATGGGACAAATAATTGCGAAGTAATTTCGAAAAGCGGTTTAGTTTGGGTTTTAACATAATAATATCAATGAGATATAATTTATTTATTACTAGCTGGTGCCCGCGACTTCGTTCGCGTAGCGTAGTTCTGCTCAAAGTTTTCTATCTGAAAATCTTCGGTTAACCTTTAGAGTATTTCTTTATATTATACTACATTGGCTGTTTTTATTTCTGAGGCCAATATGAACAATCCGGCAGCGCTACTGACTCGCGAAAAAGCAACATAAAGCTGTCCGTGGGAAGAACAATCTGTCCTTAGGTCTACACCAGCAGCTTTCAGTGTTTGAAAACAGGAAATTAGGTGCGCTTAAACTCGAATGGGAAATTGTTGGGGATGAGTGGTATACGCGGTATAAATACAGATTCCCCGGCACCACATTCAGTCAAAATCTCCGCTTCAATTAAATTTCTCTGCAAGGCACGCACTTTCAGTCGGGTTCCGTTGCATAATTTCGGTGGAGTAAGGTTTCGTAAAAGCATTATCGGAACACGATCTTGATTTTATGAGCAGGAAGCCCACTTGCCGAAAGAGAATTTAAAAATTCAACTAAGTAATTTGTTGCATGCATCGTCCTGATCAAAAACATTGTTAAAAGATTTGTAAACCACTTCATCTCCAACAATTTCCGTTAAGATTTTTTCGTTAATGGCAGCCACTTGGTAATTTTTTGGGGCAAGTATAGCGCGTTCACATAACCAAGAGTTTTCCTGATCCAATATACATTGGACGTCTCCAAAAACTGATTGTATGAGTTCCTCTTCAGTTGTGACAATTGTGCCCAGTATCTCAGGAAGTCTTATTTGGCCATGTTCTTCAGGGAGGTTTCCTTCCCCAATTCTTAATAATACGTCCGAGAACTCTTGAGCATGTAATCTACTGCCAAGCTGGGCTATCATATTTCTTGTTAGCCTTAGATTTTGTATCCGGGGCCATACATATGATTGTTTTAATGAGGCATTTATTTCATCAGATCTAGTTCCCCGATTTATGACAGGAAGGGTTTGCCGAAAATCGAGAGACAAAAGAAGTGTGATTTTACCCATAGGCCTATCATCTCGGCGAATATCACGTAATGTTCTATCCACAGCCTCAATAGCTTTTTTGTTGGACATTGTACATTGATCCCAAACGATTAGGCAGCAATGCTGAAACACTTTTGCTTTGTCACAGTTTCGTGTCATGGCAAATGTTGGAGTTTCAGATCTGTCTAAATCAATTGGGATTTTGAACATTGTGTGCGCTGTTTTTCCACTTGGAAGCAATGTGGCAGCAATTCCATAAGATGCTACTGCTAGAGCAATTTTGTTCTGTCGCCTGATTTCTGCAAGGATAGCTCTTGTCAGGTAGGTTTTTCCAGTGCCACCTGGGGCGTCCCCTTCGTTATTCAAAACACTTGAAACACTCACTGTTATTTATGTTGCGCGTTATCGCGACGTATTCGGACCAGTCGGTGGTCCTTCCTCAGGCTGAGTGAGGCTGGTCTCTGGCGCCAGCATGGAGACCGGTGTTAAACAATGGAGTGCCAGGATCAAGTGCTCAGCCGAATTTCACAGAAACAGATAGTGTTAGTTCGTTCTGTCTACCGGTGTTTTACAACGCGACCACGACGACAGCGACGTCGGAATCGCCGCCACCATCGGAATCGCCGCTGTCGCACCTAGCGCGCTCTGCGAGCAGCGGCTCGTTGGGCTAGCAGTGCCTGGCGAGACGCGCGAGCGTGCAGCGACACTCAGCCTGAGGTGGCCTGAGGAAGGACCACCGACTGGTCCGAACACGTCGCAATAACGCGATAACGCGCAACATAAATAACAGTGAGTTTGATCCGTGTGCACTTAAATGATTTAGTTATGTCTCACTTAAGTTTAAATAGTATTAAAGCTGGCAAGTCTGGTCTGTCATTCACAACGGCGGTTAATTCCGTGCTGGGATAGTTTGTTTCGGCAAAATATTCTCGATTGACATGTAGCAGATTTGGTTCTGCTCGAGGCAGGTAGGCCATAGTCGCTGAAAGAATTGCCTCCTATTAAAAATGCAGTCTTTTGAATAGAAGAAAGGGAACTATTTATTATTCTGTCATCAGTTGGACTGATTTCATCTCCTGTGGTGGTCCTCAAATTCGTAAAAAGTCCTCAGATAGGAAAAGTCCTCAGTTTATTTATTGTTTCTTTCTTCTTTTTATGCAATTTGTACTTTATAGTCTGCTTTCATTATAAGCATTGAAAATGAGCGATTTTGGCCTAGATGTTGAGCAGCTTTTTCACCCCAAAAGATTAATTCAAGCCCATTCGTTTATTTTAAAATATATGTATAGGTGTAAAAATTCTACGCTCAATCGTTGCGGTTTTATTCCAGTATTGACCAGGCTTATTAGCTACACAACAAAAAAACTTTCATTAAAATCCGTCCAGTATTTTAAGTATTAGACCGGGTCTATCGCGATAGTATTTAGGTAAATATTCAACCCGCGACCATAATACATGAAACTGTGTTGAAACGTCGGGACACAGGTAAATTACTAATATTTACCTAAATACTATCGCGATAGACCCGGTCTAATACTTAAAATGAGTGAAAGTGATCGCGAGTGCTTAAAAAGTTATATCCGTCCAGTAGTTTCGGAGATTAGCCGTAACAGACAGACAAACAGACAAACAGACAAAAAATTCAAAATGTGTTGGAATGTGTTTCAATACTATTTTAACATCGCCCCCAATTAGTTTTGCGTAATTATATTCAATGTACAGACACGCGGTTTTTACTGTTTTATTATATGTATAGATGTGTTTCAATACTATTTTAACATCGCCCGCAATTAGTTTTGCGTAATTATATTCAATGTACAGACACGCGGTTTTTACTGTTTTATTATATGTATAGATAAGGTGTAACAGAAAGAGTACAATAAACCGAAATGAAGCGAAGGTACTCATAAAACTGAACAACTTTCCCCATGATACATGGGTAATAAAATTGGACCTTCTATATATTATTGCCGATCAGCTGGTAAATTTATTATGGAACATACAGTTTTTTAAAATATTTCAGCATTTGTTCTATGGGGAAAGTTGTTTAGTTTCATCAGTACCTTGCTTGTTATACCCTTTTGGTTATTCCTTGTTTAGATATATACTTAGGTAATTTCTCGTTCATCTTAGTTATATCAGCCTGCTGCAGTCCACTGCTGGTCAAAGGCCGTGTATATCTTTCTAGAAAAGCCCCCAAAGGCAAAATGAAAATGAATAAGCTTCTTAAAGTACTTAAAATCAAATGTAGTTCATTCGTTTTGGAAAAAGGCAAAATGATACGCAATCTGGCTAGCAGGGCCCTTTACACTTTCAATACGGATATCAATTATCATTTAATTAGATAATTTTGTCTAGTAATGTACTCTCCGAATCAAGTATTAAATCTGAAAAAAGGTTGTTATTTTGGCCTACATATCAAAACAAATATACGTTTTGGCATGGAAATGGGCATCGCTAGCGAGATCGCGTAGTTTTTCAGCGTTTTTTTTTTTTAAATGAGTTTCATTTGATTTATTTATCAAAGTCGTGTAGTATTTTTCACCAATTAGTAAATTACGCCAAACAGCACAATTATCGTCCCACTATTTACACTAAATCTCTAGGTAGCAGTTTTTCCTCGTTATAATATCGGTGCCGTGTTCCAATAAAACCTTCATGAAAACAATGTAAAACGACCCACATTTTTATATACCCAGAGTATTCCAGAGCTGTTTGCGCTGAATGTACGAAAAAGCAAGTTTTACAAGCCATAAATCCGTACCTTCTATAGATAAATCGGTGATGGTTGAATTTCGGTTTGAGTAGGTAAAACAAAGATCGTTTCAAAACACGGGTAATATAAAAAAAAAACAGTAGCAAAATGTAGCTATACAAAATAGTAACCTCATGCATTGGCCTATCCCTACACATGCAATTTCAGCTTGCATGCTGTCTAATGCTGTACATCGCTACATACCTTACCTCTGGTCCCTGTCTCATTTAACGTGCCTAATTCCGCGAAAAATCTTAACTCTTATCGCCAGTCTTGACTACTCTTGACTAAAAAGGAGTTCGTGGCACAAACTGCAGGGTTGCTAGTGAAACAAAAGCCGGACTAAAGTTGGAAAATCTTCTTTTAGTTATCTTTGAGCATTCAGAGCATTGTTATTTTAGTTAGCTAATTTAACTTATTGAAACTAAAATTTTCATGTGAACTAATTCTACACATCAAACAAAACGAGCAATGGAAGTATTACAAAGCCGAAACCGCACCAGTAAAGGTACAGTCAGACGTCGGCCGCCGTAAATAGCTTTTATTGCCTGCCCGGTGAGGTTATATTGCTTAGCACTGACTTCTCGTACACTCCTAAAGGGCCGTAATTCCGCTGTATTTACAGTTGTTTAAAGTAAAAGAGTAGTTCTCTGCAAAAGTTCGCGGAAACCGCTGAAGTGGTAAACGAGGTACTATCGGCAGCAAAATGATCAACTTGTACTGGTTTTTCGTACAGTCTTCAACAGTGACCAGCTCTGGTTGATCCTTTAAATGGGTTGTTCAAACTTTTGCATGCGGCATCGAACAGTAATTATAAACTTTTGACGTCATAAAGAGATCGCACTTGGATTTTTTAGGTTGGAAATGATTTGTTGTGCAGATGTTTTTACCAAACAGTGCGTTGTGTATTATTTTACGCAAGTGAAGGTGTGTAATATACAGAGCTTCATCTATTATACACACACATTTATAACGTAATAAAATACCTACCTGATTGGTACTTCCAACTACTGGTCCGATTTTATATTAGAAAGATACCTGAACGACGAAGCTATCATTATCGTATAAAAGTCTTATTTTTACGGAAAAATGGTTAGCAGCGAGAAAAAACATAATTTGCGAGAAAATTAAAATCTTATGTCGCGAATACTAACAAACCACGTTATAATAGCCTTGATAATAGGTTATAAAAAACTGAAAACAAACTAAAGGAAACACAAACAACCAGGGGATTTAAGCCTCTATTAAACTATGCAAAATAGTTGGCAACACTCTACGTACACAAACTGGCGCCATCTCTTTTATACAATTATGAATTAATCCGCCGGAAACCAAAAGGGTGCGTACCAAAAACGAAAACAAATTAAACTTCGAACAGAATCCGTGTTAAGGGTAATTCCACCGTGTACTCGCTCGTTCAGTATATTATTTCTTATATTCGGTCAAAACTGTGCTACGTACATTTCCTCTCACTCACATTCGCACTCTTTTTTTTAATCTAATCACATATTAAATGCAAGAATATTTATAAATATAAATTAAAAAAGCACCGCCCTTGTGAGACATTACGTACGTCCTTCTGTTTTATGCTAGTGTAGAGCACTATGGATCAACCGATTGGAGTTATATATACTTTACATAATTGGATTTTGCTTTGCATTGTTTATTAATTTCTACATACGTTTCCTAAACTAAAATACATACGTGGATGTGTTAGGAATCAATGAGCATATAACCACGAAAAATGATTGGGGAATGAAGAGGTTATCGAATATCTTGCCAACCGCAAAGTTTTATCTATTGAACCACCATCAATTGATAATATTCTCTGTTTGGCTAGCGTATGGTAAAAAGTGAACATATGTTTTTGAGTAGGTTTGCAGTCCAACGAATTGCTTCCAGCCGTAAGTTAGACACAAAGCAAAAAAAAATGCTTCGACTACGATCGTTTTCACTAAACACAAGTTACATGCATGACAATTTCATAGAAGTGCCACATTGTCCATATTTTGTTTTCGGTCCAGAGCATTCCGGTCACCATCCGCGTCCTGAAACTCCCTAAAATTATTTACCTTTCATTCCCGTCCACTTAATGAGTAGGTTTATTGGATTAAGTCCAGAAAGCTTTGCCCTTAATTGGGGCTTTCCGACAAATAACTTTTCTGTTTTCTCAAACTCGGACAGCTCCTAAATAACGCTCTTAATTAAATTTGTATACAAATGGAATGGCTTATTGTTAATATCTTTTGCAGCGTGTTAAGTTTTGTAATATGGCGGAATTCCGTTTTAGTGCTCTTCGGGGACTTGTCGCGACGTTAAATGAATTACTTTCTTCGAAATTCAGAACTTAAGCAAATTATGTTAAGTGAAATTAAGTTTGAAAGCTGTATTTGATATAGAACGTTATCCTAATATACAGGGTGTGAGGGACAGCCCCTCGAATACTGATAGGATGCATGCAGACTATGAAACTGAATAACTTTCCCCTAGGAACATAGGTCAGGAAACGACAAAAACATTCGACCTCCCATACAAAATTACAATCAGCTGACTGCATTTACAATGGTAAGTCCAACTTTTTTTGACGTTTCCTGAAATATATTTTTATGTAAAATTGTTCAGTTGCATGGTTTGAATGCACCCTATCAGTATTCGGAGGGCTGTCCCTTACACCGTGTACTTATATTTGATAAATAAATTATGAGAACTTTTATACATATTATCGTTTCTAGCAACAAAATGCAGAATATAAGTTATAGATGTAAACATAGTGAGATAGAATTAACCTATTTACATATTGAAACATATTGAAATAAATCCCACATATTAAATTTTATGCTGCCCTCAATTCAGGATATAAATTCTCTTTACTTACCTGAAATTAGTGCTGTCACTTTCAGTCAAAGTCAGTTTAGAAAAGGATAGCAGATATTTTAGTCATGTCATGTCTTATAATTTGACGCAAAATTCGTGTCATTTGTCAAAATAAGGCAACGATGAAAAGGCGGAAGTTTGTGTGTGTTTGTTAGAGATTGGCGCGAAAACGGCTTAAGATTTAAATTTAATTTTGCACGAAGATGAAAAAACAAAAAAACTAAAATAACATATATGCAGAAAAAAATACATGTTCCTGTCAAAAACGTCTGAATAACAAATTGGATCGTGTGTTCATTCATATTTCGTGTTCGTTCGTACATTCAAGCGTCATCAAGAACCAAGATTGACCCACAATACTAACACAGTTGACAGCAAACATTCGCTTAAAACTAGTATTTCCACACATACATAGAACTTTATTACATTTATATTATACTCTTTTACCTAATTTTCTGATTTACTGGTAATTCTTCTTGACTGGCAGTTCATCTTCAGTCAATTCTCGTATTCTATTATATAATGCTCTTAAATAAAAGGTTTTCAAATAGTACTAAACGAAGACTGATCGTCGAATAAATTGCTTGCATCCTTTGCCTAACTAAGACTGACGTCGAGTGGGCTGCTAACATTAAATTTAAAAATAAAGAAATAATAAGATACTTGTGCTTATTTGTTTCAATCGAAAACACAGAACGGTATCAAGTTCTGCGACTGAATAATACGCAGATTAATTCAGAATTTTGATTGATTCGGACAATGCAAATTACACAGAAATTGTTGCACCACTAACCTTTTACAACGTGTAAAAATTATCTGATGATTCTGTTCTTGGCTATCAAATGGCTTATTTTTAAAGAGGGTCTATCTACTCAGTCAGCGTAAGGAGAGCCATTCCGCCTATGCATTATGTTATGAGTAGTCTCAACATTTTTCACTCACCTCTTTCCTCCTTCTCTTTAGCACAGCAGCGGTAGTGTGAGTGAGTGCGGGTTCAGATCCCGAAGAAGGCACTTACAAAGCTGATATTTCTTTTTTAATTAATTTTGTTGCCAGTCTAGTTCGGACATTGCAGGACGAACAACCAGATTATCCGTGAGAAAGAGGGTTCTGTGAATTTGAGAGCTCGTTAAACCATCTAGCCACTTATCATGCAGATATTTTCTAAAGACGAATGTTCTAATAATGTTCATTAAGTATCTACTCTCCCTTCAGAAATTGCCTAGCAGTTATTATGATCTGAGTATATAATTACATGGCGGCATCACAAGGTCTCAATTTAGGTTGTAGTCGACTAAGCATGCGATTTCATTATGACTTCAGTCAGAGTGGAATGTTCGTTCAATTAGCTACATCATAACAATATCATTGGCCTTAGTCCGTCTTTTGCAGACGATTTACAATGTCGTGGTGATGTGCAGTTTTTCCATATCTGAATAACCCAAGTCTTGCGTGGCAATAATATGCATGCATAATCCGTACTTAATATTATAAATCTGAGAGTTTGTGTGTGTGTATGTATGTTTGTTACCTCTTCACGCTCAAACGGCTTGACCGATTCGGATGAAATTTGGAACGCAGGTAGAGTATAACCCGGAATAACACATAGGCTACCTTTTAACGCGGAAAAATAACTATTATATTGATATCATGCACTGCAAGTATTTTACATGCACATATTACGCCTTTATATCTTGCGGGGAAAGCAAAGCGTTAACGGCCGTAAAGTACGATCTCTATCGCCACGTCTGACAAATACTTTAGCACATATCTCTTATAATATTACTTGACGGCCGCTTCAGAAAAGTCATGTATAACTATAGTCACAGGTTTTTAGCATGTCATCTATAATTTTAATACACATAGAACCCTCGAGTCCCTTAATCGCTTCTTAACACACCCACGGGAAGAAATGGGGTGATTATATTCTAAGCTGGCACCACAGGGTTACGTAGGTAAATGGTGTTTTTGTGATTTAGATATTTATTCGATAGCATATAAACAGTTTTTCAGTTAGTGATTGTTAGGAGGTATTTCTTCTGGAGTTATGTCGAGATTTCCAGAACTAGGAGATATCTATAAAAACTGTTTATAATCAGCTTGTCGCATACGTTTGGTCTGCGCTAGCCTTTATTTATGTTCTAGACACTTCCTCGTTGTATGTGTCGCTTTTCTTTTACTATCAGGAGCGACAGATAGTACAGGAAATATTTTTAGCAAAAAAAAATAACGCAGTTGCTTAAAAGTAATATTGTTTGGCGCTAAAGAGATATTTCTGATAAATCTAATATCAGAAATGATATTTCTTTCTTAGGAGGTATTTTTGCAGGTTGAGAAATATTGATTTTTAATTAAACGACAGATACTGCAGTGATGTCACGTGAGAACTTGCAATAGATTTTACAAAGTACTATCATTAGTCTAACGCCCCAAAGTGTTGTACCAGCTACGAGCAAGCAAAACGTACCATCAGCTCAAAGTGTTGTACCAGCTAGTTTGAACACCGAGCTAGCAAACAGAGTCGACACACGATGGGAACTTAATTATCCGCGTCACATGCCTTCTCAGTTTAGTGGTAAGAGATATGTGCTGACGACTGGACGGTCTCGGATGCGATTTCATGCGATAATCATGTCCCACTGATGATTAAAGTTTTTTTTTTTACAACGAATAGGACAGTTTGAAAGGCAGATCAGTCCGTGTTTCGATTGTAGAGTGTATACGAGATGAAAGTTTTTTTATGGTAGCACAGTTTGTGTGCATTATCAGACTAAAACTCGGCCGTTTCCCTAAAAGTGAGCAGTAAATATAAATTTCATCCAAAACATTCATCAGTGTATATTCCGACAAATATCAAATTATCTTCATTGATCTTCATACTCATAGTGCTGTTAAGTAAAAGACTGAAACCCCAGCGTTTTTGAATTTCCAAATCCCTCCTAATTCAATGCTTCACTGAAAGCAAACGACTCCGCCGCCGACGCTGTACCGATACATATTTATGTATGTAAAAATAGGTTCTGCACGACAGGACTTGCTTACGTCGAAAATCGTACCAACATTTTCTCTTGAAATATTCCCAAGTACTTCACTTTCTAAAGACGATTTCGCCTTTTCAGGCTTCTGGGATCCGGATTATTTATTAGACTTTTTGCAAGGGACAATACCTTGGGAGCTGGTTTAAAAATGTAAAGAGACATAATTGAAGGTAAAGAAACAGGCATTGTTATTGTGTTTCCAGCCAAGACGATGCTGGAAAAGAAAACAGTGTAAGCTGAGGGATGTGCTCAAAGAAAAAATAAAACAGAGAATTCCTGAAAGTAACTATAGGTACTGTCAGCAGCACATCAACTCAATAGAATTAACATAAACTGGTATTTCATATATGTATGATACAACCAGTATAAGTTGTTGTTGTTGCTGTTTGTTTCTAAATAAAAGAAAAAAAAAAAGTTGATTGTTCCCTTAAAAGATCGTACCAATAGCTGCTAATTGTATTAATCTGAAGTAAGGGATCAGTTATGTACCTACTAACAAAATAAAATGTTATTTTGTTAGAAGGTACATAACTGATCCCTTTGGCTTTTAAAAACGAGTTGTCTTGTTATAAATTTATTCAATATTTGTTAAATAATTTTATGCAGTTAGAAAGAATCAATTTACACTGCAAAGACCTGCGTGGGTCTTAACTTCGTTTTATTGTGCTACGCCGTTTAAGTTCTAGGTAGGTACATACTTTTGTTCGACTTCAATTTTACGACATAAAAATTGTCTAAATATAAAATAAGTATTCTATTCTAAAATCTTATAGCAAATAGCTGTTACTTATCTTCTTTCGAATGATCTTTGTTCCAAATGCCCTCTCTACTATACTATTTTCGCTCTGAGGCCAAGGGACGTGAAACTCCTTAAATTTTCACTTGGTCGTCAACAGTAACCGTGGGGTGATGCTGCATAATGCAGTTCACTAACGAACACGTGCGAGCCGCGAGAGCCACGTACGGAAATATTCCAATGGGAAATATTCAAGCAAACATTTCCCTGCTGGAATGGTAACCTTTTAATAGTGTTTACTTTGGTCTTTGGACCAGTAAGGTATATTTTTTATATACATTTTGTTCCAAAGTAGTCCAAAATATGTTCAAGACCAAAACGTCTTTATTTCTAAGCCGTGAGGGATGAATCAACAAACGACACGAATCAATAAATGATAATAAGAGTAAGCATTCTTATTATCATTTATTTTATCACCTTTCTAAAGTACCGTAGTTTACCTGCAAATTACATATCCTCTGAGTCTCTCAAAAGTTGACTGGAAGAGATCCCTTTGTGGGATAAGTCCGCCTTTGTGCCTCTTGTTTTATTCCATCCTTTACTGATAATGTAAATTTGTGTTGTGGTACAATAAAGTTAATACATACATACATACGACACGATATATCCTGCTTTCAGAGTTATTTGACCATCTGTAACTAGTAAACCTTTGAGGTAGAGGTGCGGGTGCAACGACTGCCATCTGAGTATCTATAGAGCAACATACTAATGTCTTACGTGTCCTCTGAAATACTGAACCATATTTCCTATGAAGAATCAGATAGGTTCAGTCTACGGTGTCTTACCGGTCCCAAAACGACCATAAAGTGATTATAACCAAGTTATAACTAAGTTTTATTTTATTATTTAAAGGTATGTCCATGCACGTAGTAATATAGCATATCCAAGCATGCATGTAAGTAACTAAGTTTGTACGAACCTTTTGGTGTTTTTAAGACCTGATTTATTTTGATGTGGCCGTAAAGTAGCAAAGCTAAGTGGGCTATTTGAAGCAAACACGTACGCTTCATGGGTCTCTATTAGCTCACATCACACACAGCTATTTACCAATCTTTCAATTGACCAAATTCGGATCTATTAGGATGAAAGCTTCTTAGAAAACTTTTAGACCTAGCTTCTAATAGGTCACTTATTATAATAAAACGCCATACTATTTTGTTGATACTATGGACTAAATTTTTAGAAGAACAGGGGCTTAAGGCGGTTCCAACATGCACCGCAGGATTTTCCGGTACTTTGCCTGTATTGATATTTTGACGGAGGGAGTTCCATGAAAACTGGATATCATGGCCCACGTCGTCGTATTGAATTGCAGCTGTCACAGGCTGTCATTTGTATGGTGGCTGCACAAAGTAAGTATTGGCGGCTGCGCGCCAAAGAGCTCACTTCAAGCAAACGTCACGAAACTCTCCACAATTTGACACGCCGCCGTTTACAAGGAAATCCAAACCAATCCAAACACACTTGTAGTCGAGTGTCAACCGCGTTTGGTGCGGACGTGCAAAATGGCTTCACACAAATATAAATAGGTAATAAATAGGTTTATTAGTATATGATGTGATTTGTACAAAGTTCCTATAATATTTTGTACCAACAAAAAAAAACAAATTGTAAAACTTGCTTTCATAAAAGAACAAACAGGATTTAACTCTAATCAGTATATTTTTTTATAATGTGATTTGAGTTTCTACTTAAATAAAGGCAAATTTTTATTTTTGATGTACATACATACGTACACATATCACATATATTATCCCTTGCGGGTTAGGCAGAGCGTAAACGCCTGCAAAAACGGATATTTACGCAACTTCTGTCAAAAATCTGAGGGTCATTCGAAAAATTGTGTATCGCTTTTGACAGGTTGCCAGCCCATCGCCTAAAATTGCAATACACACCCTCAAGTCCCTTAGTTGCCTTTTACGACTCCCACGGGAAAGAAATGGGGTGATGCTCAGTCTCAACAGCCCCAGAGCTCTATCTACTCGTCATTCTTCATTTCATAATAATTGTGCCATGTAGGTAGTATACGTAATGTAAACACAGGGAGTAACAGAAAAGGTATATCAAGCCAAAAGGAGGTCAAAGTGGGGAATGGGGAAAATTGATCAGTTTCATGAGCACCTTTCGGCTTGATATACCCTTTCTGTTACTCCCTGAATGTTAAGGTACCTACTCCATTGAATAAAATCGGTAAGAGAACTGTGGCAGCCCTTGCCGAAAGCGGAAATAATCGAAAAAAGGGCCGAGTGATCCTTCTGTACATTCTCTATTTTGTGGTGGCTGTTCCCTTAAAGTAATCTTACTGTAGGTAAATATTGCAAATAAATACAAATAGGTACTACAAATTTAGAGGCGTAAATAAGTGTCAAACGCACCGCCAACACATGTATTAAAAAGTAAGTTCCTCAGGCCAAAAGTTTCAATACTCCTCATATAAACCGTGTGCCGTGTGATGCCGGCTTAGAATAGCATTAGCATCACCCCATTTCTTTCCCATGGGAGGCAACAGAGTAGTCGTAAGAGGCGACTAAGGGACTCGAGGGTGTGTATTGCAATTTTAGGCGATGGGCTGACAACCTGTCACTATGGCGATAAACAATTTTCCGAATGACCCTCAAATATTTGTCAGACGTGGCGTAAATGTCCGTTTTCAGCCGTTTACGTTCTGCCTATCCCGAATGGGATTACAGGCGTGATATGTGTCCTCATACAAACCAACGCAAATGATCACGTGACAGGTCAGTATAGGGAGGTTCTCTCACTAGTCGTCCGCCGTTCCGTTTTTAACGCAACATAATGCTTGCGTTTGTCAGACGCAAGGAAACTACAAACTACAATTTTATTCTTCTACGAATACGGCTACGCCGGTGCATTTTACGGTGCTTTACGGTATGTAAAGGACACGCGTGTCAAACGGCTTGACTTGCGTTAAAAAAAACGAAACGACAAGACGACAAGTGAGTGAACCGCCTTATAGACGTACGTCAATTTGTATGAGGGGCCAATCAACTTTTTTCTGAGCTATCCACTGTCTGATTAATGAATCAATGACAGATTAATTCCTCGCTTTTAGTTTTGTAATTTTATGTTACATTGAATGTTTCTCTTGCAGTATCGAGTGTCAATGAAAACAGCAATTTTGCATGAAGCCTGAAGAACCACAGATAATACTCAATAGCAGAGCGGCTATTGGCGGATAGTTCGTTATTGCTGTTTGTGCCGGCAGAGTGATTTGCTTCAAACGCGATAGGTTGTTCTCACACAAGCCCCACAATGAAAAAAAACCTGAGAACTAAGTTAATGCACTTTTCGGTTATTTGTCGAGAATGTGTCAAAACGTGTCAAGGTTATAAAATAATTACTCTGTATCAGCGCATTTAGGTACGTACAATAGCGCCTGGTGCTATCTGCAAAAAGCTTTGCCTTTGACTTTTCTTCTCAATTTTGTGGTATTTTGCCGACGAAAAAAGTTGTGTGATACCGCATGTAGAAACACACACAACTCCGCATCGGCGTACAGCTGTCACTGTTATTTGCTGATTTCGGTGGTCCCTATTATTATTGGGATGACAGTCATTACACGACCATGTCAAAGGACGACTCGGTGTCCCACAAGAAGAGAATAAGAAGAAAGGTTTATAGGTTAAGGCGAAATGAAACACCAAGGTAATACGTTAATTATGTTACAATTTGAATCAAACACAGGACTGATTTTAAATGATGCTAAACTCATTCCAAAGTCAGTCCTAATTTTAAGATAGGTCGGTGAATTCAAAATAATTATGTTGCAGCAATTCTGATTCTAGTGTTCAATTGAGTGGCCATACTTAAACTAGAATATCTCAAAAACTGTACTACTTGAAAACATGATATTTAGTACACACCTAAAACAAAAACCGTACCAAATGTAGGTTAAAGTATTTCATGCCTACGTGCTTTCCCAAAATCTGGCAAAACGCTTGTTCAACTGTAAAATGTAAAACTCTTTTTAATCAATATACAATTGTTTTGGAACTAGTAATAAATATTAGTATTTATCTTAGTTTTTTCCGCACGGTAGTCACTTGGTCAGGAACGCACACAACAATAAAGAAATTTATAAAAATAAAAAAAGCATGTCAAAAATCGCAAAACTGTGTCGTACGTGTGCAAATGGAACACGATAGTTGTTTGTTCCCGTCAAATGCTTTGTGGGGACTGGTTACTCGTCTATGTTGGGTTTGACGATGATTAGTTTCAGCTGACAACGTTAATAGTATTCTTTATGTGAGACTAGCTGTTGCCCGCGACTTCGTACGCATGGTGTAGTGACTTGTGAGTTAGTGAAGTTGATGTATGCATATTGTTTAATATTAATATCATGTTTGTATAAAGTTTTTTCTCTTTAAGATGTGCAATGAATAGGTACTGGTTAACTTGTTTTTCGGTTAGGTACTTGGTTTTGATACTATGGACATCAGCTACAAAACATCATTATAAACTACTTTGGTAGTTTTACCATCGGGTGCTTAAACGTACAAATTTTCAGGAGAACTGACTCGAGAGCAAGCGACATATAGCTGCCCGTGTGATAAACAGGGAATCGTAAGACCTACGCCTGCGGCTTTCAGCATCTGTCCTTGCGATTTGTTTACAGTCATTGCAAAGAAAAACGCTGACGGGAAACTGAATGCCCTGAAATTGAAATAAAAAGTTGTTGGGAATGAGTGGTATACGCGCCACAACCAGTGAAAATATCCGCCTCGAATACATTCATCTTTAAGCTTATGATCTTCAGTCTGGTTCCATTGCACAGCTTTGGCGGAGTGAGATTGCAAAGAAGCATGAAAGGAACACCAAGTTTAAGTAATATTTGGTGTGCAGAAAGACCATTCGCACTCAAGGAGTTTAGGAATTCTATTAGGTAGTTAGTGGCTTTGTCTTGATTCATAACAGTGGTAATTGACGCGTATACCACCATATCCCCAGTGATTTGTGACATAATGGTATGGTTTATTGAAGCAGTCTGATCATTTTTGGGTGCAAAAATAGCTCTTCCACGTAGCTACGAATCTTTCTTTTGAAGGAAGGAAGGCTCGCCATACACAGAAGAAATGATTCTCTTTAGACCAGAAACTATTTGGCAAAGCGTTTCAGGCAGACTTACTTGACCGTTATCCTCTGGTAAAGTACTTCTGCCGAGTTTTAATAAAGCTTATGAAAACTCTTCAGCCCGTGGATTACCTCCGAGACGGGTTCGCATGATCACCGTCATGGTCAGCTTGTGAATTTGTGGCCAAAGAGCCGATGATTTTAGTGAGGCATTCACCTCATCAGCCCTGGTACCTCGAGTAACAACTGGAAGTGTTTGGCGAAAGTCACTGGAAAAAAGAACAGTGATATGGCCCATGGCCCTATTATCTCTGCGTATGTCTTTCAAAGTCCTATCCATAGCTTCTACCGTTTTTTTTGTTGGCCATCGTACACTCGTCACATAACTACCAGACAACAATATCAGAAAACCTTTGCCTTGTAACTATGACGTGATACAGCACATATTGGAGTATCGTTTGTGTCCAAATCGGTTGGTATTTTGAAAGTTGTATGCGCCGTTTTCTCTCCTGGAAGCAGTGTGGCAGCGATAATTGAAGATACTACAGCAAGTGCAATCCTACCTTGCCTTCTGATCTCTGCAAAAATGTTTAAGGCGAGTGTAACCGTGAACGACCTCGATAGTGGCGCCACTTCACAAAAAAAGATTTATCTTTAAAGAAACAATCTATCAGAATATCCGTTGCCCAAGTTTATACTTACATACGTATATCACGCCTATTATCTCTTGCAGGGTAGGCAGAGCGTAAATGTCTGACATATATTTGATGGTCATTCGGAAAATTGTGTATCGCCATGGTGACAGGTTGTCAGCCCATCGCCCATGTGAAAGTCCCTTAGTCACCACTTACAACTCCCACGGAAAAGAAATGGGGTGATGCTATTGCAAGCCGGCATCACACGGCATAGTTTACAATACTATATTATTATTATTTTTAGAAAACCTGCCGTCTGTCAGTGGCTTTGTTATATAATTTTGGAGAAAACATTTCATTAGCGGGTTTTACAAAACTAACAGCGACATCTATGAAGTAATTTTAAACAAATTTTACTGTAACATTTTTGATTCTAACTAATGAAGGTATTTATATTTTTTTAGGTTCCGTACATCAAAAAGAAACGTACAAAAAAACGGAACCCTTATACGATCAGTTTGTTGTCCGTCCGTCCGTGCATCCGTCTCGTAAGACGCTTTATCTCGGGAATGCGCAGAGATATCGAGTTAAAATAAAAACTATATTGGTAAATAGGTTTTAGGCTGCAATATGGAACCCTTATAGGTTCACTCACTTTGTTGTCCATTTGTCTGTCTTTCAAGACTCACTATCTCGGTTACACGTAGAGATGTCGAGTTAAAATTAAAAGTATTATAACCTTTAACTCAGGCCAACGGCCTCTTGTAGTGGTAAAAAAAATAACTAATTTTACCCAAATCATAATTTGTCTTCGCAATAAAACAATTTTCAACGGATTTAAGTTGTGTTTATTTTGGATTTCACAATTCCTACATTTCCACAATAAACACAACTTAATTCCGTTTAAAATTGTTTTATTGTGATGAGTAATAGTTGTGCAAACTCAAGAAAATATCACAATTCATCTGTCTTCCATCACATACCTTGACCATGACCAAAGGTCAAAGTAAAAGTCCGAAACATTTCTGTAATAGTTAGAACGGCCCGCATATATGTCAGACGTGGCGATAGCGATAAAATACTTACGGCCGTTGACGCTCAACCTACCCCGCAAGGATTAAATGTGTGATTGTTTGTTTTTTGTTTGGTTAGGTCGTTTCACGGGGTCGTTTAGAAGTTCAGATCGTATGTCAGTCAATACGTGGTCAATACCGCGTTTTACAAAACTAACAGCGACATCTATATTATTTTTTAGGAAAAAAATTCGGAACTCGCTTTGCGGAACCAGTTACTGTGTTTTACCATGGGAATGAAAGATTTTTTCGAGGTAAAAAGTATCCTAGATGTTGACCCGGGTAATAAGCTACCACAGTATACAATTTTGTAGAAATCTGTGCAGTAGTTTTTACGTGAAAGAATAACAAACATACCGACAGACAAACAGACAAACAGACAAACAGACAAAAATCAATTTGACTTCTGTTTTGATGTCTGTATCTTGAACACAATTAGAAGCAAAAACCCTTTTTTGAATCTATTTCATGTACAGAATTGGTTTCGTTTCTGTTTTATTATATGTATAGATAGGGTAATTTAGGGGGTTATCGGCCAATCTTGCGAATTTTTGACTTGTAGATAATATATTTGTATCAAATATTTAGACGAGGCTAAAGCATAAAATGATTTTGTAATCAGAAGATATTGTAGTTTTAGTTTAAAAAACCCCTATTATTCAAAAATGCTTTAAAAATAAATAAAACTATAAAATATCTGAAATGAGCGAATTAGGGGGTTATCGGACAGAACATTCAGTTTTCGCCCGCTAAAACAACTATTTTTCGGCCACCATGTAAGGCGTTGAAAAATAAGTCTTAGTGCTGACAAGTAAGGATGGGTTTTCAATAAAAAATTAAATGTAAATGTCAGGATCATTTTCTTATTCAATATTTATGTTTTTGCCATAGTTCAAAACATGATAAGCCATTATTAATAATCAAAACTAAGTAGAAAATAATATTCTGCTTCGTAAAATCGTCTTACAAAAGAAACTTACTAATAAATTGTAATAGTAACACTAATTGAATGGCCGGAAACCAAAAATAAGGTGTTTGGTTCCCGGCCACATTAGTAAACTCTATGCCGATAGCTAAAATGTACAAATTTAGCTGTCGGCCGTCAATTTTAAAATATTTTAAAGTTTATTTATTTTAAATTATTGTATGAAGGTGCATGGCCGCCTGTTAACTAAACCGTTGCCTTTGGATATTAGAACGCTTGAAATTATATAATACATCTGAAGCTTTTCAAAATGTAATGAAAAAAAAGATGTAAATTGAATGTTTATCAGCTAGCTATCGACCAGTAGGCCGATAGCTAAATTTCCCCGAAAATTGCTCCTAGTTATCCGGACATCTAATTTTAATGCTAAATATTGAAAATTTCAAGCTTTTTAATGAAATTGACGTAAATTAGAATCACAAATAGTCACACTATGTCAATATTTATATCCAATAAATTATAAACAACGCTGTATCTTACCTCGAAAAATGCGTTGCTCCAAGATTTTTTCACTGTATGTGCACACAACCGAACTCGCAAATTTTAAGAGGTCAATTGACGAGACACTGGAGCAGTTATAATGCTAACTAATTAAAATGTGATGGGAATAGTCGAAAAGTTTTGAAAGAAACTGACTTTTCTTATAATTTACTTAAAGTTTTCATCTTCGGCGCAAATAACTGGGCTGTGTCCGATAGCTACTGGTGTCCGGTCAACCAGCTAAATTACCCTATCTTGTCGAAATTATTCGCGAACACGAAAATAACGTGTACTTCGGAGGGCACGTTAAGGCGTCGGTCCCGGTTGCTGTCTATGATTACTTCGACGGCGGTCGTTACACAAGCATGTCAGAGGCCTACAAGTAGAAGTAGGTTGAAAAACTCCGACACCAGGGTTCATCGAGTCGTCCCTCGACTCGGTGTCCCACACGAAAAAAAAAGACTAACATGTACTTCAAATTTCAATGATAATGTGTGTCACCGAAAACCTCAGATAAAATCTATTTATTTAACCATTTATTGTACACAAAAACATACACAGGAACAATTTACAATGAGACAAGACACAACAGGTTTACTTATTTCTAAAAAGAAATTTCTTACAGCAAACCTACCATCTATTATATTCTTAAGGGATGTCTAGGGTAAATCGCAACGCTTGGTGCATAAAGTTAATTACAGTTAATATTTTTTAATTATGGGTTTTTTTTTTGCGAGTTGACGCGCAAAATAAATCATCTGTATTATGTTGACCAGTTTGCTCTTGTCTCGATGAAACACAAACACCTCCATGAACAAAATGTTTACATGTACATTCAACGATTTTCAAAAAAATCTGCAATATTTACCTTTTATATAAGAAGCTTTAGAAATATCTATCACCTGCATTACGGTCGTTAGTAAAGGTGTCAATAAAATCGTCCCCTAAGTGGGAGGAATAAATTCGTTTTATACGCAGAACTAAGAGCACAGATTATTTCACATCATTAACTCCTTTCAAACCGCTTTTCCATAATACCGGCTGTATAGAGGGATTTTGAAGATTCAACTCTTTTAGGCGGAAAAGAAACCGGGGCCCATTTTCTTGAAATTGTGAGCAGTACGGTAAGAAAATTGATAAAATAGCTGTGTTTTCGTATTGGAACATTAAATCAGCAATTTGATTATAATAAGAAAACCTACCAAATTACATAACAGTCAGTAAAATTTATAGTAATTTTATTCTAGTAGTATTTCCTCTTATGTGTTAGTTGACATTTTAATCCACACACATCGAGCAATTTTAATACTTATCCACAGGCGCAGAAATATGATGCCAGCTCATTAACACAAAATTGACAACCTAAACTGCCTTGATTTTGAAATTTTGTTGAAATTCAAGTAACCTAATCTGTAAAGTGAATTTAAAATTCCATATACAAAGCATTATTAGACACCTGTTTGTCCGTATTCACGCTCCAATCAAGGTGTTGCATGATGCTGTTGGGAAATCGGTAAACAAGATTCACTGCGAGCAAAGCTAGCTAATATTTCAGTTTTCCGAGTCAGTCTGATTAAAGCGCTAGATTTTCAGTAATTTTCATCACTGTCGAGGAAAGTTTGTTATTTTGTCATTGAAAACTCTTGAAAAGCGGAAGTGTAAACAGGAGCACCATCATATTACAA
Organism: Tuta absoluta; assembly: GCA_027580185.1. Taxonomy (NCBI): domain Eukaryota; kingdom Metazoa; phylum Arthropoda; class Insecta; order Lepidoptera; family Gelechiidae; genus Tuta; species Tuta absoluta. The sequence goes on from JAQAHW010000004.1 coordinate 9,186,245, forward strand.
CTTATTATTAGGTATTGCTTTTTTGCAACGCCGGTTCACCCAACACACTGTCCAATTCGTAATATTAGGAAGTATAAGTAAAGTAAAAAGGTAAAATGGGCTGACAACCTGTTACTATGGCGATATAAAATTTTCCGAATGACCCTCAAATATTTGTCAAACGTGGCGTAGGTAAATATCCGTTTTTTTGCAGCTGTTTGCGCTCTGCCTACCCCGCTAGGGATTGTGGGCGTGATGTGTGTATGAATGTCTATGTAACAAGGTAGCACTATTCCCACTAAGTACCTAGTCGTTTTGTTATCTTATCCCAAATCGGATACTTTGCGTTACTTCATATTATTAAAATGACGAAAAATTAACCAGAAGGGTGCGAGAGGTAAAAAAATAAAAGTGTTTTATTAAAATATATTAAGAGAAAATAAAATCGTGAAATAAAACAATAAATATGTACGTAGATAACTAGATAAATAGTACATGTAAGTGTTTGCGTGAAGAGTTCGTGTTAGCGCTAGCGGCTAGTCAATAGTTTGCGTAAATCTTCTTAAAAACTCTCAGTTTTCTTATATGATAGTGTTGTTAGACACTTCGTTAAAGTATTTTTGCAATTATATTGTTATCAGGTGAAAAAATATTTATAAGACATGACACGACTAAAATATCTCCTATCCGTTTTTAAACCAATTTGACGGAAAGAGACAGCACTAATTAAAGGCAAGTAAGGTAAATTTATATCCCGAACTGACCCCAATATCTCCCATTTTTTTCTAAACCTATTTGACGGAATGTGACAGCACTAATTTAAGTTAAATTGATTAATTAATTTTATATTAGCAAAATTCACAGTACATAAACAGATATTACAATACAACCTAAAAGAATACACACGCCAATTACAAATTTCGGCATACATATTAAAAGCTAAAAGGTAGATTTAAAACAAAATATGAAAACTATAAAAAACAACAGTGAAAAACAAGCTGGCAAATTAATATATAAAACATTCCCATATAAACGAGTTTGAGATTTGAAAGTGTATGTATGTGAGTGATATGAAGTGCTTCATTTAATTAAGATAATTTATTTCCCGAATTAAGGCCAAATTAAATATAGCTAAAACAACAACAATGCTAACTTCAAAAAAAGCCACTCTACCCAATAGCCAAATTCACTTAAACAATACTCCAATAGAAAATGTAACTACATACACATACACATATCACGCCTATAATCCCTTGCGGGGTAGGCAGAGCGTAAATAGCCGCATAAACGGACATATACGCCACGTCTGACATATATTTGAGGGTCATTCGGAAAATTGTGTATCGCTATAATGACAGGTTGTCAGCCTATCGCCTACAATTGCAATACACACCCTCCAGTCCCTTAGTCGCCTCTTACGACTCCCACGGGAAAGAAATGGGGTGATGCTATTCTAAGCCGGCATCACACGGAAAATGTAACTAGCTTCAGATATTTGGGTAGTCTGATAACAAACGACTCAAGATGCACGCCGGATATTGTCTCAAGAATTGTAATGGCCAAAAGAGCCTTCCATAATAAAAAACACCTTTTTATCGCAAAAATAGCCAAACGAGTTAGGAAACGTCTTATAAAGACATACATTTGGAGCAAAGCGTTATATGGGTGTGAGACGTGGACGATGACGCAAAGAGATAGAGAGAGGTTGGAAGCGTTTGAGATGTGGTGTTGGAGAAGGATGGAAAAGATCAGTTGGACAGAGAAGAAGACAAACGTAGAAGTTCTGGCACTGGTAGCGGAAGAGCGTTGTCTTCTGAAGACCATAGAAAACAGGAGAGGGAAGATGATTGGCCACTTGCTACGACACGACAGCTTCATTAAGAACATTCAACACCCCCTTCAAAGATATTGTTTTTCAAACATTTAATGTGTTGCGTGACCAGATCGCTACCATTCACAGATCAGTTGAGGCAATTGAGATGCGACAGCGAAGAAAGTGCTTGATATTTAATGGTGTAGCCGAGGGGGGCCCCAATTAAAACCTGCAAGTCTTGTTACTTGAGATTATCAACCGTCAGTTGGGGCTTCCAGTTGTGTCTGCAGTGTCTATTAAAACATGTCATCGGTTGGGTGGACTCAGGCAGGATGGTGCTCGCCCAATACTTGTTAGGTTTGCTGATGTTTCTACAAAGACTACCATTTGGAAAGGCAAGACCAAACTTAAGGGCTCCAAGGTATCGGTTGCCGAGTTTCTTACGCACACCCGTCAGGACATCTTGATTAAGGCTCGTAAGCACTTTGGAACAAGGCAGTGTTGGTCGATGGACGGGAGCATAAACATCAAGTTGCCTGACGGCGAGAAATACAACGTTCGATCCTTGGAAGAGCTGGATAAATTGACCAATAAGTTCCCGACGCCGGTGCAGCAGCAGCAGCAGCAGCCTCGAGGTGGGGCTACAGCCGGAACAAATTAGGTCTAATCGTAGTATCACGGCAACATGTAGGACACAGAGGTAGTTTGAGTAATTTTGTGTTTTTTTTATATTCCACAGCCCACCAGTGCTAAAATAAAGTGTTCTATTTTTGCCCGAAAATTTTTGATCTTGTCCGTCAAAACAAACAACTGTCAAGCACAGATCACATATTATATGTGCTGTCAAGTGAACTTACGTTCCAATTCACTCTCCAATTTTAGTAAATAAAAATATTTTACAATAGTTATTACATTGTTACTAATTCTTTGATTTTTAAAGTTATGGGTGAAACGGATTGTGTTTGTCATATCGACTACGTTTTGTTTACCGTTTTTTTTTTTGTATTGACTTTATTTTCTATTTCTTGTAGATTGACTTGTTTTCTTTTTCGTGTAAACGGCTGGCCGGCGGGATAATGGATTATTATCCCAGAGTAAATTAATAATTACGTTAGTTGTATCCTTATATTTTATTAATTATCAATTTTAACCCTTATTATTATTATATTATATATTATATATATATTTCTGATTTCTGATCGCCGTAAGATGCCGGCTTAGAATAGCATCACCCCATTTCTTACCCATGGGTGTCGTAAGAGGCGACTAAGGGACTCGAGGGTGTGTATTGCAATTTTAGGCGACGGGCTGACAACCTGTCACTACAGTGATACACAGTTATCTGATTGACCCTCAAACTTTTGTCAGACGTGGTGTTAATATCCGTTGAACGGCCGTTAACACTCTGCCTACCCCGTAAGGGATATAGGCGTGATTTATGTATGTATGTATGTATATATATTTCTACCTATTTATTAATATAATAACCTACACACACATTTTTTTTATTTTATTAGGATGAGTGATATATCGGATGATGTTTCATTCCTCTCTGCTTTAGATAACAGTGGCCCTGACACATCTTTTGGTTCTTGTGACTGTAACGATACTCTTGGGAACCAACTAAACAAAATGTTTACAGATTTAAAAATCAATTTTAACTTATGTCACATAAATGCTCAAAGTGTACCCAGTCATCATGCTGACCTGGTTGAAACTTTTTCTTCAAAATATATACATGGAGTGCTAGTTTCTGAAAGCTGGTTTAAGCCGTGTCTTGATTCGAACGCTTTTTCTCTCCCAGGGTTTGTCCTCATTAGGAATGACCGGGTCGGGAAGGGGTCGGGAGGAGTTTGCATATACTTGCGGAGTAACATCTCCTTCAAAATATTAGTGCAGTCTCCTTCATCGTACAGTCATTCTGCTGAATACATTTTCCTGGAAGTAAATATTAATGGAGTTCGTTTCCTGCTGGCAGTCGTCTATTGTCCACCTACTGTCGATTATTTTTCGGATCTTGAAGCGGTACTTCTGTCACTTATGCCCGAATATTCGCATCACGTAATCATGGGTGATTTTAACACTGATCTTTTACTGAATACACCACGAGCCTCTAAGCTTAAATCTCTTCTGTATGCCAACAATCTGAACATTCTACCGCTTTCAGCTACTCACCATACTTCTACTGGAGATACTTTCCTTGATCTCATGCTGACTACTTCACCTGACCTAGCAGTCTCTCACGGACAAAAGTCTGCACCTGCGTTCTCTCATCACGACCTTCTTTATTTGTCCTATAAAATTAAGACTCCTAAAGCAAAACCCATAGTTTTGCAGCTGAGAAGTTTTTCAAAGATGGATGAAGGGAAATTAAAAGATGATGCTTCCTCCATTGACTGGGCTCCTTTGTACAATGCTGTCAATGTCGATGATAAAGTTAGTTTGTTGAACCAGAAAATCACTAAACTTTACGATAAGCACGCCCCAATCAGATCAGTCAAACTAAAACGCTTTCCAGCTCCATGGATCACTGTTGGTGTCAGGATGGCCATGAGAAGACGTGATAAGGCTTTCAATCGATATAAGCGGGATCGGTCGGAGGAAAATTGGGCCACGTATAAACATGCCAGAAATCGGTGCAATCAAATGGTTAGGGTGGCAAAACGCCGCTACTTCTCAGACAATATCATTAACTGTTCACAAGCAAACATTTGGAAGTTTCTAAATTCACTTGGGTTTGGCAAAAGTAGGATTAATGGCTCTCCGATTGACTTTCCGATCAACGATTTAAATCGGCATTTTTCCACTGTCCCTACTTTCAATGCTAACATGAAAGCTGCAACGATTGCTGGTATAAACTCTATGACTAATCTCACCCACCCGTCTTTCACCTTTAGTCCCGTTTCCATGGAATTGGTTAAAAAGGTTATCATGAGCATTAAGTCAAAGGCGATCGGGTATGATGCCGTGAGTCGCACCATGGTGGTCACCATTATTGATACTTTATTGCCTCATATCACTCACGTCATCAATTCATCGCTCACTACAGGCGTCTTCCCGTCTCTTTGGAAAAGAGCCTACGTCCGCCCTCTTCCTAAAATTCCTGTTCCTAAATTACCTAATAATTTCAGACCGATATCTATCCTACCCTTCCTCTCAAAAATCCTGGAAGCTCTTGTTCATAGACAGCTTACATCCTTCCTATTCTCACATAATCTCCTAAACCAATATCAGTCTGGTTTTAGGCCGGGACATAGCACAACTACTGCTCTGCTGAAGGTCACCGACGACATTCGATCCGGGATTGATAAGACTATGGTCACTTTGCTTGTTCTTATTGATTTTTCTAACGCTTTCAACAATGTTGATCATGATGTTCTTTTATCGATCCTATCTCACCTAAATATTGATTCGCATGCATTGTCATGGTTTGCCTCTTACCTTAAAGGTCGTCAGCAGGCTATTCGCCTTGATCAAAAATCATCAGATTGGTGTGACTTGACCGCAGGTGTCCCGCAGGGTGGGATTCTATCTCCCTTACTATTCTCAATATTCATAAATGAAATTTCTAAATCCCTGTTTTGCTCATACCATCTTTATGCTGATGACCTTCAGCTTTACACACAGAGTCATTTAAGCAACATCCACGAGGCTGTCTCTCAGATCAACCGTGACCTGGCGAGTATACATCGATGGTCCCTGAATTTCGGCATTCTGGTGAACCCTGACAAGTGTCAAGCTATCATACTCGGAAGTAAATGGCAGCTTTCTAATATAGACTATTCAAATATGTGTGACATTACTTTCAACCATACTAAAATTGATCTTTGTCCTCAGGTCAAAGATCTTGGACTTATTATAGATAGCACATTGAGTTGGAGGAACCATGTTGACCATGTCTGTCGCAGAGTGATAAACACATTGAGAGTACTGTATCGCTTTAAAAACTTTCTTCCTATTGACACTAAGCGAATGCTTGTACAGTCTCTTTGCCTACCTGTTATTGATTACGCTGATGCGTGCTATTTGGACCTTTCATGTGAATTGCTGGATAAACTGGAACGATTGCTTAACCGATGCATTCGCTATATATTTAATCTTCGTAAGTATGACCATGTTTCGGCTTACCGCCGCGAACTGGGTTGGCTCCCTATTAGACAGCGGAGAAATCTTAGAGTTCTCACGACTTTATACGCAGTTTTAAATGACAAATTAGCCCCAAGCTATTTAAAATCTCTGTTTAATTATTTATGTGAAACACACAATCGTTATCTTCGTTCCTCTAACAACCTTGTTCTAGCCTCACATCGCTCTGTAAAGGCATCTTTCGATCATTCCTTCAAAGTTGAAGCGGCAAGTCTCTGGGACGCTCTGCCAGTCGAGATTCGAAAAGCCCCTAACCGTTTTACTTTCAAGAAACTTGTTTACAATCACTACTTTCAGTTGGCCACTTAATCAAAATTACTTTTAGTAACACTTGTGTGTGTTGTGTGTAGTTATATATAATATTTATTTGTTTTGATTGTATATATGTGGTATGTATATATATATATATGTAATGAAACAAATATGTATGTGTAATATGTATATGTATATATTTAAGTATTACTCATTTAATATAATGTGTATCTATGTATATTGATATTTATTATTTCATATAATAAATATAGTTGTTTATATATAATTTCAATGTTTTAGAAAGTAACTTCTTATTTTACCGTTCTCACTTTTTAGTGCACCCGTTTCGAGCTCTCTGTTTACCCTATGGTTGGCCGGTAGAGAATGCTGCGAGGCATTAGGCCCGCCATTTGTACGTTTTGTGCAATAAAGTTTTATAAATAAATAAATAAATAACATTATTGAAGGGAAGGTGGAAGGAAAGAGAGGCAGAGGTAGACCTAGACGCACTTACTTAACCCAGATAAAGGAAAAAGTCAATGTCGTGTCGTATCAAGAGGTCAAGTCACTGGCGGAGAGGAGAGAAGATTGGAAGTTACTTCACCGACAAGAGTTTGACTCTTAAATTTGAAGAAGAAGAAGATACAAATCTATAAACAGAACAGATGAAATCTGTTTACGGAACATGTCTTAAAGTTGAAAACCAAACTAGTTGATACCTACCCTAATGATGATGATGTCCATCCTAGCCGATTTTGGCTACAGCGTCTGCATCAGCTGTACCTACCCTACTCATGCATTGAAGACTAATGGCTTTTCCAGTATCTATGATTCTGCGTTTTAATTTCGTTTTGTTTTAACGCACTTAGAGGTTCTTGTTTGTAATGCCATAAAATATTATTCAAACAAACTAAATTAAACTTTTATTTATTTTTTATTTGGAGTTCCTTATAATAAATCAATCAAATGACATATCAAATTCAAATTATACAAGCGTCCCTATCTTTGTGTAAAATAATCTGGTCAATGTTAAGATGTACCTACCCAAACTCATTTTAATTTAATATTAATGCGTAATACGTTTGTAACCACAGTTATAGAAAATGGAAATAAAATGAGCTTCGTAACGGGAAATGACGCAACATCAGTTGAGATCTTAAGATATTATCTGTAAGCCACAAATCCGCTAAATTAAAAACCCAATTAAGGAATTACTGGGTAATTAGTAAAATGATTCCATCCCAAAGTTTTGCCCTCAATGATACCAATTTCCTTGAGAGAGGAAGTAAAAGTAGAAAAAAATTATCCGAAGTTTGTTTTCCTACATTTTATATTTTAATACTCTCATTCCCTTGTAATTGGAAGGAAGAAACAAATTACGAAGATGGATTCTTCAAATTTGTTCATTTACTTTGTAATATGGCAATAATTTATTAGCCGTCGAGTTTGGAGTTTCCGTAACCGCAATTTATAAGTATACAGTATGTCAATATTACGATCGTGTGGTGTTGGTGTAGAATAGCATCACAATATATCTGACTGCAGGTGTTCTAAAGGTAATTCTTAGATAAATTCAGTTAATATTCAGCAGCAGCTATTAGTTTTCTTAACTGGGTGTCTTATGTCCGTATTTCTGTGGCTATATAACGCCATAATATACATTCTTTAGAACATTATTATTGTGGTTACTTTATAAACTTGCGAGAATTCTATGAACTATTCAACACCAAAAACTGAACGTCCTACGTCAACTTGTTTCTATGGGTATTATCTTGGAGTTGTTACACTTGTCGTCAATCGCTGCCTTTTTTTTAACGCACCCTAACGCATGTGTATGTCAGGCAAAAAAAAACGGTGTGTTAAAAATACGCAACGATGAACGACAAGTGGGAGACCCGCATTATGCCAGGATACTGAGGAATCTGAAATATATCGGACTGAACTGAAGACTTAGAATAGACTTAGGTAGTGTCTTGATGTGTACTTGACTCAAATAGATTTAAAGAGAATTTTGCATGAAGGATGTGAAAATTAATGCAAAATCCAGTCAGACTTTAAAATCACTCTCTGGTAAAAAGCTTATGAATATATTTATATTTTATCTTTATAATATTATAAAACAGTAAAACCTGTGTCATTGAACAAATTTACGAAAAACTAATCGGAAATGTTAACATAGTATTAGACTACATTTTAGTTTTAAATTTAGTTGAAAGTATTTTACTTATTCAAATAAAACTTTTTGGGAATAAATGGCTTTGAATTGAATAACTTAGGTGGCATGGTTGGTAGTTAAATTTAAAGCCAAGAAACACTAAAGTATGCTCTGCATACCATTCAGCGAAACAAAGTTCGCGGGCACCAGCTAGTTATTAACATAAAATGGATTATAACATTATTTTAATTATAATAATTTAAATATATTCAATGATTTTGGGTCGAAAAGGTTTTAAAAGTTAAATTTGATAGTCACTTCTTTTATTAGATGCCGTGAATTTAGACTGTTCAAACAAAAAATTACATTCCGACTAGGTATGCGGGATATCAAATAGGTTCCCAATACAAATGAAAATTTATGATTCAAAATCACTCTTTTAATAATAGTAATTGTTTCTTTTTTCATTTGTAAACTAATATGCCCAGTATGCCCATCCGTAATTTGCACATTTCTAAGATATTCGAAGTGTTTCACAGTTAGAAGTCAACAATGCCTTCGAGATATGCTAATGAAACCAAGGCTGGTCTTATGTACATGCCCTAAGCGAAGCTGCGGCTTTGTTCAGATGTTAGAGATAAGGTTGCCAAGCTGTTAAGATGATTACTCAGACCATTTATCTCTATTTTTTATAATTTAGAATAAAAAAAGAAAAATACTTCATTGATTATGAGCGTATTAAGTGATTTGTTTGATGCAACTAAGGCAATTGGTAAAATAAAACAAACTTTCAAAAATACAAATAAGTACTTGATAGGTTTTAATAAAAAATGCACAAGCGATCAAAGATTTTTTAAGCTCGTATCTGACATGTGCTTGATTACGTACCTATATACAATATACGTACATACCACCATAGGTTGCTAGCTTGCTTTCGTGGTCGAACTTTCTCATCACCCAAAAGTTACTTGGCAGATAATGCTACCTAGCATTAAGGCCGCCTTGTTGTACTGTTTCTTTCTTGAGTTTTTAATTGTTGTAGGTATTTTTGTTTTTTATGCAATCGAGAATTATGTTATGTTGCAAACATGGTACAATATAAACAGGTTGATGTAGTTATTACAACGAATAAGGTCATGATAAACTGTTTTTAACTCGCGCGGTAGCACATAATCACACAAAACTCTAAAACGGTGTTCTCGCCACTATATACGATTGTATAATTGACCGATATTTCGGCCCAGTTACATAGGCTATGATCACGAAACTACTGATGTGTTGCGGTTGGGTAGATAAAGACCGATTTTATCGGGAGCATCGGTTGCTTGAAGAGCTGGTGGAGTGTGATCGTTGCAATGGCTGCAGCAGCAGCGGCTACTGTTATATCGTCATCATCATCCAAAATGACGTGTCAGCGGCTACTGTTATATCGTCATCATCATCCGAAATGACGTGTCAGCGGCTACTGTTATATCGTCATCATCATCCGAAATGACGTGTCTGAAACGGCGTTTAAAACGCGAAGTTGGATGGGGGAAGTAGTTGGACGCGACAACAATAAAAGGGTTTTTATGATGGAAAGCGTTATCTAAAAAGCGACGAGACGTTTCTTTCATATATGCTTTGATTGTAGGGAGACCTAAGTCGATATAGAGGTCGGAGTTCTGCATGTTCCGGGGCGCCCCGGTAGCATTGCGCATATTATGAAACGGTTTTGGATGAACTGCAGCATTTTCAGATGTGCATCAAAAGTGTGAGCAAAACGATGACGTAGAACATCAATTGATCACGCAATCCATGATAACCCTATTTAAAATTGCACACTGCGACTGATCATACGTTGTATTGCAACGCAATAAAAAAAATTGTAAGGTAGGATTCCTTCCTTGCTATTCCGTGATGGTGGATGTGAATTGTTTATAATTTTGTATTTCTTGTTTATTTGAGTGTTTGGTGAATAAATCTGATAGTGTTTTAAGCAAGAAACTATTTTAAAACTAAACATGAAATAGGCAATTGTAATTAAGGCATATTTCTGACACAGTCACGAGCGGATCACCACGAGAAGCAAAAATTTTACTACCGTTTTAACTAGATTATCTGTGGTGCAAACTCTCTCGGCTTAATGCCACATATCTTACTTACCGACTAATGACTTTTGACAACAAACCCGATCTTACTTAGATAGCAAAATAAGGCTCTACAAAAGACTTGTGACACCAGTGGCTCTGCTACCACAAAACTAATAATATTTTGTACGGTTGTACGCCTGGTAACCCTGCTCGAGATGTTACTTCAAACACAAACTTCAGTCTACACTGTACTGCAATTTGTATTGTATTAGCAGTGTTCCAAGTAAGACAATTAGCATCAGTGTTCCTATTACGTGTGGGTTGAGTGTTTCTTGCTTGATCCTGTTGTTCTCACAGATCAACAAATGCGCATATTCTAATTACAATTTCTTTTAATTCTAAACCATCTATAAAGTCAAGTCAAACTGATATTTATTGTTGTTTAATTATGTGACTGACAGATTGTGAAGCATATATTTGAATATAACAAAAATGTTAACGATCGCATCCTCGCAATGTACGAGAAAATAACTTTAAAATTGTAATTAATTAAGCAAAGCTTGTACTAGATATCTAATATTAATGTTTAAATATTAATATCGGATAAACCACGAGCAAAAATATGAAAAGGTTGTGTTTCGACACTAACGTGAATGAATAATTATATATTGAATTGTGTCGAACATATGTGTTGAGCCACGGAAAAAGGAATTTTTGATTTCTCAAAAGGATTTTCAAAACCTCTTGTAACTTTCACAAATACTTTACAATTCACAGAGCTGCATGGGAACGATGAATAGCCATCCGTTATAAGCAGCGCTAGAAAGTTGTTCAGTTTATGTGTTAAGTTGTGCACTCGGCGCTGAGCAACTCCGGGACAAGTGCTGGCGACGTGACGTCTTCCACTTGGTAGTGCCGATTCTCGCGGACGCTTTGTTATTTAATGTTGAGATATATTTCTTCAATCAAATTTCCAAATTTTATAAAAAACAGCTAAAATAATTCCACCAAAAGTCTTAATCTCATCGTTTGCATTTTTTAAATGAATTATCTAATTACTAACTTAATTCGGTAGGTCATGTATGGTAATCAACAACAACTTGAATTCAGTCTGTAGTGACCTCTGAGAGCTACTACGAGAAGCTCAATCAAGTGGTTCACAAGCAAGCAAGACGCAACAGAAGTTCCAATATTTCCGCAAGATGGCGCCACGTGACAGATTAGCCGAGAAAAATGCGGCCTGAAACGCGGTATCGTTGTGTTTCACCGCGCACCGCATATTATATAACTTCCAGGTATTAAATAATATTCAGGTCCCCTGGCCACGACATCCGGCCAGGCGGGTAGCTACCTTTTTCTCGACTCCACCTGGAACTCGCTGCCTAATCTGCCCATTGGCACTACCCGTGTAACCCGCCATAAGTGATTAGACCAGTTAGTCATTCGGTCTGGGCCCACCCGCCAATAGGTGATAATGCTGATTGACTGAAGTAAGGTGTGATTACGTTAAATTAACAATAACATTTGGTACATAGCCGGAGTTCGCAGAATACTGAGGATGAAGCTGAGGATACATATACATGAATCGGCACCATTAGCACTCAAGTGGAGCATACTTTCCGGGAACTAGCGTATGCACTTCAAATTCATGACTCATCTACAAACTTCGGTCGGCAGTATTTGTGTAAAAGGATGAGATAGCATACTTCTGGCGAAAAATATCTGGTGCGTGGGGCAGCGCTGGTCATAGTTATATATGTATATGGACGGGGCGGCGAGCGGCGAAGTGAAACAAATTCTTCTTATATATTAATAATTTATTAAATTTTCACAACTACTACGCCTTGTCACTTGCTTGACATCATCTCTTTTATACGTCTCTATTTTTCTCCTTCACACATCAACTACCAGGAAAGGCACTTATACATGTTTGTAGTACTAATAACAGCAATGTAGAGCGATGACAAAAAGACAATACTTTCAATTCTGGCAGGACTTGTACTATCCTATCATCCTTTAGGACATATATACCTTTAAGAGATCTGTGTCCTATCACTTTCGTATATAAGCAAAAAAATAGCTACAAGAAATATCGTTTGTTCAATCATGCATTCAATTACCTGCACTCGCATGTAGCAAAAAAATATGTATAAAAATAAGAGAAGTTTGTCCACGATGTTAGTTTACGCTACTTACTTGTTAATTATTTGGTAGGAAGTTTGCACTCTACATTTCGGCTGGTTAAGGCAGCTTTCTACACCAGGCACCGTAACGATTCGTAAACGCACCGTAGCCGTATTTGTATGGGAATAAGATCGGAATTCGGAATTTCCTTTAAAAATACGCAGCGGCGGACGACAAGTAAATATCATATTCACCTCTAAAGTAATTAAAATATTTTCGGATATAAGCGTGCACAAACATGCAGGTAAACAAAAATCAGAAAAAGAACATTCTTTTGGGTTCTATTCTATCTATCGGTTATTACGAATAAACGCAATAGACACCAAAAGAATGTTCTTTTGGTGTATATTGCGTTTATTCGTAATCGTAGATGTGTCTAGATAAAGTTGGTTACGTGAAAAGTACTCTTACCGGACGATGATATATTTGTGATTCTTGACAGCTTCCACAAATTCAACAGGTGACAGCAGGTGACGTGTACTGCAAGCGCATTTTGTATGGAATTACATATTCGTCTGATAAACAGATCTGGTAAAACGCCGGCAATAAATAACGATAGGCGTGAGAACCAAATATAGAAATCAAAAGCGTATTCAATATTATTGAATGTCTTTCGACAACAGCTGGCAAAATTAACAACAAAGAACACCGCAGACATAGCATGGAAAAAAGATTGTTTTTTTTTTTGTAATGTTTTTTTTTTCAAATTAATACTGGCGGTTCTTCCACTTGTCGACCGTCGCTGAGTATTACCGCAGCCGACCGTCCGCATGCGTCCGTCAGATGAAACGAAATTACGAATTCTGACCTTATTCCCATACAAAATACGGCAACGGAGCGTTTTCAGTGCGTAAACTCACCGTACCTATATTTATATGGTAATAAGATCGGAATTTGCAACTTCCTTTCGTTTGACAGACATAAACGTTAAGGTGCGTTAAAAATACGCATCGGCGGACGACAAGTGGCGAAACCGCCTAAGTAGGTATACAATTTGGCATTAACTAGCAATGTTGATTAAATTGTCTGTGTTTGAATACGTTTACTGAATTAGTACTTCATCAAACAATCAAATAACATGATTTCATTCTATTATGTTTGTAGGTAGGTTGCTATGTTGCTGATAAATTGTATTCGTCCAAATTATACCAAATAAATCTCTTTTTTTGTGATTTCTTTTTATTTCTTTTGAAAATCAGTTTTAGTAGAATAATAAGTAAGACTAAACCGACGAGCGTGCAAGAGTTTGATGAATGTAGAGGAGGCGAAATAAGTATACCAGGATCGTAGTAAGTGGAAGGAAGTAGTCTCTGCCTACCCCTCCGGGAAAGAAACGTAATTTATGTATGTATAAGTAAGTGGCGGTAAGTCATTTTCTTATAGAACAAACAATATCAGATACGAGTAAACCCATTGTGTATAATCAGAAGAATAATCTCCGCAGGGATGTCACAACTCTAAGAGGTTCTTAGATTATCATGAACCATTCCTTGAAGTTATCGAAACCAGTATTTCCTTCCCGGAAACCAGCTCTCAGCAACGAAGGAAGTGACGCTCAATTTGACGGCCATGTTGCGTCTGACTCTATTTCTGCGAACCAGACAGTCATTTGTGGAACCGTTTCACCTATCAGGTCATTGCACTTGTTCCTACTAGTAGAAAATTTTCATATTTCAAAAGCTTGAAAATTATTTCATTCTTACGAATCTAGATAATGTGAATTGGACTTGCCCACCGAGGTTCTTTGGGTCGTTGGACGACTCGGTGTCCCTTACAAAAAAAAAAAATAAGACGAGGTTTCAGTAACATGCACATCCAACCCTTTCATATGATATTCCACTAAATCAACTATCCTCAATTTTAAACGTATGTTCTTTTTCGACCGTCCGAAAAGCATATTAAAAGAAAGCTAAACTTGCACTTCAAACCAAATCTACTTGCCAAATTTTATAGTTTGAAATTTCAGATACTAAAGACACTTTTTACAACATAATCGGCACTGCAGCAAAATCGTTGCCCCACATGTAAGTATTTTTTAACATTTAGGAGCTTGATTATACAACTACAAGCAACCGTAGACTAAGTAGGTATAATATATATAATATATGGTTTTAGTTTCAACTCGATATCTTGACACGTTCCCGATTTAAAGGATCTTCACAGACGAACGGACAGACAACAAAGTGATCCTATAAGGGTCCCGTTTTTTTATTTTGTGGTACGGTACTCAAAATGAAAGCTTTCTTTTTCTTTCATTCTGTGGAACTAAGAACAAAATACTACATTATCAGATCAATATATCCTTTGTTCCATAAAATTACTCCTGGGCAGGTTAAATCTCATGGCATCTTTCATTATTTAGTGAATTATTTAATTAAGATTACCGATACTTCTGACTTTTTTGTGTGACAATCGTACAACGAATCAAGATATTCTGATCTTATCAATCAAGAAGTTAAGCTTCTAGCAGCAACAGCCTACTAATGCTACAAACACAACTTTTAACAAAAACAGATTTACCCAAAAAGTTTATATGTAATATATTTTCTTGAAACACTTAGTAGGGGCTATGTTCCAAAAATACATGGTTATGATGTTCTCGTCAATACAGGAAAGCGTTTACGAGTGCAGACGAAGCGTAAACGATAGTACATCTACTTTTAATGAACAACCTATATTTAGAACATGTTATTTTAGATGCAACCATGTTCGCTCAGCAAAGATGAAGAGAACTCTGACAACGACTCGTGTATTTACTCGCTACTGTGAATGAAATCGTAAAGTTTCTTGCTAATTTTGTTTTATTCTCGCTGCTCATGGTAACTATATAAAATGTTTATTAAAGTAGAAACTGTTTCGTTTCTGATGAAAATGTGATATTTAAAAAAGAAGTATCCATCTAATCGTACAAAGAGCTTGTCACCGTCGTATCCGGTAGATCCGAAGACATAGAATCAACGTCAAACTTATACGATCAATTCTTAGTTTTTACAATCGAATTGTGTTATTTTCATTCGGTTCATGAAATAAATGGTCCATGAGAACAACTGTTTCGCATTTAAGGGCAGCTTAGTGCTGAAAAGTAGGCATTTACGGACTTCCCCCCGTCGCGTAGAAAAGATCGCGCGAGCTAGTCTGCGCTGAACTCACTTGACCCTGCGGTACGGACCGGGCGACAAGCGTAGCTTCCACAGCGAGCGCGCGCGTTACAGTATACAAAACTATGGCAGTAGGTCAATAACTCCCCAAGATATAGATATAATTTTATTGTTTACGTAATTTACTTATGGAAAAATATGTAAGTACAATTGTAGGATTGATAAAATTAAATGTGTTTTTATATTATAAATTTTTAGTTATTGAATTATATAAGTACTTATTAATAACAGAAATATTATTTAAATATGATGTTAGTATTATGTAATGTGCAGTTGAATAACTCATTATGATGAGCTTTGTCCTGTAATTCATTTAAAATATGGTTGATGTCAACAAGTCGGCGGCGTCCCGTAACAGTTTGAAATTCGTCTTCCTTGGTTTCCACTTCTACTAGCTGGGGATATCGCTTGCTTAATAATAAAGAGAATTAAATCAAAAAATGCGAAATTTTAGTTTTAATCATAAAAGGAAATAACTTAACGAGGAGAATAGGTACACTTCAATCGGCGTTGAAATCGGAGCGAGATAACTGATTGCGCCATTCATGATTCTCTTTTTTATAGAAAAAAATACGAAACCGCTTCTGTAAAAAAGAAGTATTTTGTTATGCTCCCTATATGTTTGGGAGAAGTAATATTATTATTTTTATAAAAAAGAAACATCTCCAAATAATACTCTTTAACATTAAATGCAGGTAATGATGTATCCTATTTCTTTATTGTAAAAAGAATCATTTCGACTTAATTCCCTTTTTTAGCAAAATATTTGTAGATGTAAGTGAATTATTTTGAGTTACTTCGGTTTATTTTTAAACTTTTTTCAAAAAACGTATACTATTTCGATTTAATGCACTTTAGGTTTTAATACTTATTTAATTTTAAGTCATATTTCATGATAATTCTGTTTATTACTTAACTAATATGTTAATGCCTGAAATATTTTTAGTTATTTCCGTTAATGACTAACTTCATTTGTTTATTGATACAAACATTTAACTTTATTTCTATATCTAAGTAAAATTTACGTGAAAACGTTTAATTAATGCAGGCGTTATTCATATGTTTCCGAAATTATAATGTCTATTAAGTAATATAAATACCTAATCAATGTTCTTCGTTAGAAAATTTCATTTGAATTCTTCGTTAATTATGATACAATCATTATTTTTCTACGATTAAACAATTATTATATTTATAGAGTACTAGGGATTTACCTACTTTAATTTTTGATAGCTCTTTGAGTGACTTGCAACCAGTGGGCCAGTTAAACTCTCAGATTTTACGTTTTAGCTCCGTAGGTATGACTGGTAGGACGCACTGATCAAAAACCTTGGTCTAGAGGCATTTTGGCAAGGATAGCTCAAGGATTTGACGCGTCTTCCGAAACACTGCCTATCCAAAGTTGTCTTTACTTAGCTGCAATTGTCCAAGGTCCAATACATACGTACTTCTGAACACCTGTAAGAGCTACACCTTCGAAGGAGACCGGACCGGGATGATTGTGTTGTATGAACAAGACATGCCTTGAGGTAGTATAGACTGCACAGCCCTCCTTGCAGGTCTGTGCCGTCTAAATACTACCTATAGCAATTCAGGCTAGTGGATACATAGTCATAATTGACTATATCATTGGCAAAACCAAGATGTCTGAGATATTCACTGCTAACGTTGATGACTGCAGACTTTTGAAGAAATCCTACAGCGTGTTGGTGAAGTTTTTCGGGGATACAACTACACCTTGTCTTACACCTCAGAATTGCTGAATGAGTCTTGATTTGTGGTTTTGGACTTGAAAGAACATCGTTGTCATTTGGTATAATATTTCTTAGGACCTCCACATATCGCCAGTCGGCCTAGAAGCACTGCAAGGACTCCAAAAACCATAAACAGCTGTTCCTATTCTTATATTCCTCTGACTTCCGTTTAACCTGCCATACAGTATGGATGTGGTCCACGGTGCTAGAAAATTAAGAAATCTGGCCTGTTCCGGTGACTAGAAGGTGTTAAATCTTAATACCAAACGTTTCTTAACGACTTAAAAGCTTATTGTGTTATTCAGTGACTCAGAAGTGTGATAAACTTATACGCTTACGACTTACGCCAGGGTGGTTTAATTGGCTATAGCGGACTTGAATAGCCTCTTCAGCTTTTTAAAGATTGTTTTCCTCCAGCCTAAAGAAGCTCAGAAGCCATTCCATCTACCCCCGGGAGCATTCTTGAGCTGCCAGAGAGCCGCTCCAATTTCGTCTATACTTACGTCCAGAAGATAATCCGTGAAGTGGCAGAAGAAGTTAGTCTAGGTAAAAACTTGCAAAAAGAGATGTTTTTCAATCGCCTCCTGCGTATAAGGCGAGTTTTCTAACTACTTAGGTCGCCTATCACCATCCTTTGCACCTTATTGATCTGGCTAAAGTCCCCAGGGCCTGGTGTTTTGTTTATGTTTAAAGCCCAAGTATGCCCTCTAAGTGTCTACATTTTCCGGGTCTCTACTGCTGTTAATCGGTTTATAAATGAAGTTGATACTCATCGTATTTTATTTTGGGCACATAAGGGCCTCCCTGTGTGGCTCATTTCCTGGCTGAAGTGGAAATTTAGGTTAATTTAGCAAATCAGTGATCACTTCCGGTATGAAACATGTTGTTAACCTGAGACATCCCTGTATGCTTTAAGGCCTCATCTACGCCGGTACAGTTTAAACCGTACCACTCTTACTTAAAGTTCAAAACCTATGAAAAAACATAACAATAGTGATTACACTAGGAGTTAAACCGTTATGATGGAGTCAATCTCGATTTGTTTTCTATCTTTAAGACGCTTGTAGCTCCTTTCATGTTCTCACATGTTATGTTTGAACACATTTTATAAAAAAAAGCCCCAATGTAAGTATGTAGTAGTGTAAGTATGCAGGGGCGCGGACGTTGCCTTTCTGCGTTCTGCGTCCGTAGTCATGTGGTCCAAACCTGATAAGCCGCGCTCTTGTCCCACTTTGACGTTGAAATCCCCCATGATAACAGCGAAGTGGGTAGTTCAGTGTATAGCTTTCAACACTTTGTTGAAAATGGCTTTTAACCACAGCTGCTCGAAGTTGGCACCTGTACGACCTTGAGAGAGTACATTTCATTTCAGCCAATTTTAGGATGAGGAACCATACCCGGGTCGACACGCTGCAGTTATAATAAATAGGTGGCCTGATTTTATAGTTATCGTGTCCTCCCTCACTATTTGTACTTTTGACAACCCAAAATTGTCCCACCGTATCATTATTAATGCTGCCTCCAGGATTCAAACGCTTTCGTCCTACCGTAAACTGCATCCGTCGAAGACCGGGTCCCCGGATCCGTCGGTTTTGGCAGTTGTAATACCCTGCCCAACCATTCCCTACTATGTACCGGGCCGCTACCGTGGCTTTGAATAGTAGGGCGGAAGGAAAAGGGTGGTTTCTTGTCGGAGCTGTTCATCGGGGGGTTTTGCCCGTAGTCACCACGTTGGGCAGGTAGGTTGGTGACCACAGAGTGTGATTTTGTCATACCGGGAAGCGCTGCTGCCCACCTCCTGGAAGCCTTTAATTGCCTCTTAGGATACCCAGGTGCAACCATAAGGTGGTGCTATTCTACTCTGCTAGCACCATACATCACATTCATAGTTTATTCTATTTAAATTAACTAAAATATAAAAAGATTTTTATGTAAACTGAATTATTTCATAGAATAATAAAAAGATTTAATATTAAACTGCATCAGTAGCAGTTAGTCCATGAATACACTTATTCTGTTTAATACTAAACGGAAGTATATACAAATAATTCATGAAAGTCTTGCAATCGTTTAATCATAAAAGGAACTAAGTCTGAACTCCATTCAGAAAAGTCCCATAAATACGGATTACAAGTTAAATAATCTATTTTTTTATCATTATTTTAATGTACTAAGTATGCTCTTAAAGTGACAGGCAAAAAAAAACGGACCTACGTATCAATTTCTTTAAAAAAATACTGAATCGTTCAATGATATTGATGAACCAAAACTTTGATCACGATTTCCCACAAATTTGGTTTTTTGAGTTATGGCTGTTTATTATTAAACAAGCGATATATTCTCAATTTCATCACCGTCGGTACATCTGAAATTTTTCATTAGTTACTAATTATCATCGAAAAAATGAAAATCGAAGGACAATGACAAATAATCCTTACTATATATATATATATAAAGTGTGTGAAGAGTGTGTGCAAAAATGCTATCCAGTCTTAAGGCAGCCTCGAGACGTGACAGACTTGGGATGAACTTGGACAAGACAAAAGTCAAATTCACTCAACAAATCATCCCCAAGCCAGTCTCCGTCGAAGGTGTAGCCTTTAAAGTTGTTGAAGTATGTGTACTTTGGGCAAACGTTGCAGTTGGGTAGAGACAACTTTGAGGTTGAAAGCACCAGAAGAGTGCAGCTTGGCTGGGCGGCATTTGGGAAGCTGCGTCATATCCTAGAATCATCTTTGCCACAATGCCTCAAGACCATGGTGTTCGATCAATATGTCCTACCAGTCATCACCTACCTTATCCGCAAAAAAGACCAGTGACGGACATTTTCTGGAAGTGTAGCAAGTTGAAGTGGGAATGGGCTTGCCACATTTGTCGTAGAACTGACGGACGGTGGAGTAAGCGGGTTCATGAGTGGAGGCCACGCCTTGGCAAGCGTAACGTTGGACGCCCTCCGGCCAGAATCCAGATGGACCGATGACTTAAAAAAAGGCGGCTGGTAACGACTGAATGGCGAAAACGGGAGATCGTGCCTTATGGCGTACCGAGGGGGATGTTTACGTCCAGCAGTGGACTGTAATAGGCCGATGAATGAATTTTCGTAACTTACTTATGAGATTTAGAAGTTGATTGAAGTGGAAATGTATGGGAGTCCATAACTTGCAATGAGGGTTGATCATCACATATGCTTAAAGCTCTGAAACATGTTTGAAACATCAATATTCACACAGAGCAGTATTTAAATAACATTAAGAATCGTCATTTCCACTTTTAGTTCTAAAACTTATCTGAATCTGCCTTTTCTGCTTGGAATATGGGTAATAGCTACATGGTGAGGCTGCTGTATAGAACTACAGTAAAAATGTATGTCTAAGTAAGTGGAAATCTATATATAAATATGAAAAATATCATCAATGCTTTCAAAGTCTTATTAAGAAACAACCGTTTATTAGCTGAACAATAAAACATTTAATTTTCGTAACTTACTCATTAGACTAGAGAGTTGATTGGCGTGGAGATGTCTTCTTTTTCTTCAATACACTCTTAACAGAGCGGACGTGGTCGTCAATCCGGTTTGGTGGCACGCTTTACAATTCGTCGCCATTCCTCACGGATGGCTGCTTTTCTGGTGCACTCAGTCACGGAACCTTCTTGTGTAGCGGCTTTGATTTGGTCCGTCTGATCTTCCTCGAGAGCGCGCACCCTCGACCTTCCCCTGTACCACGAGCCGCTCGATAGATATGTCCCCGCGTCGGGCGACGTGTCTAAAGAATGTAAGGATGCGAGCTTGCACGATGTAGGAGAGGCGTTGCTTGATGCCAAGTTCCTTGAGAATGGAGTCATTGGTGGGGAATGCTGTCGATGATATTCTAAGCATTCCTCTCCAGCACCACATTTCCAGTGCGTCTATCCTCTTTTTTTCAATTTCCCGCAAAGTCCACGTCTCCGCAGCATAGAGGAACACGGGGAATATGAGTGCTCTCACGAGTCATGTTTTGGTGGCTTTCGTGATATTGCGATTTTTCCAAACCTTATGAAGCTTGCTCATAGTGGATCTAGTTATCGCCATACGTCTTTTTACCTCGTCTATGCAACCGCCGTTGTTGGAAATCAGCGCTCCCAGATAAACATAGGATTGGACAACCTCGCAGTTTGCGATATGTTTGACTATGTTGTTTTGGAGATTTATGTGACTCCAGATCTTGCAGAGAGAGTTGGTCATCGTCATGACGGCTTGAAGTCATGGAACGTTTTTATCAAAAAGTACACTAATCTTGAACAGGCTTACCTTTTCTGTTTCACTAAATTATACTTACTTTTCAGTACCTAGTTATTTGTTTGCATGTTAATACTTTTGTCTCTTGGTATTGAAGCACTGCAAGGATTAGAAGGCTAAGGTTATCGGTACACTATTTACGGTCTAATTAAATATACTATTACATTACAAACAAATTCAGTGGTTGCACTACTGATTTTGTTTTACTGTGTATGTACTTGATAATTACTTATAGCATGGCTCACTAATAAATAATAAAATTACATTATGTAAAATCGTACATTGTCTTCGTATGATTTGAACTGTGGTTGCACCACTGGTTTCATTTCTACTGTGTATGTATTATGATGTTTACTTTTAACATGGCAACAGTTTATGAACTACTTAATAAATAAAATGACACTAGATCAAATTATAGGTACAATGTTAGATACTGTGGTTGCAATACTATTTAATTTTACTGTCTGTTGTTGTTCAACCTAAAACTGCTTCTGGTTTAGTTACCCATATCAGCTATACAATTCTTTGTCTACTTACCTATTCACTAAAATTGATACCTATACTTCATAATAGGTAGTCACTTTGGTAGGTCAAAAATTGGTTAGAATTATGTTCAGATACTAAGGATATTGTTTGCCTGTCTTTCCGCTTTTGACAATTAGGTACCCTCTTGTATTTATTTTTATTTTCCATTTTTACTTATTTACAGACTATGTACACGTTTATTTACAATAAATTAACGAAATATTTACACATTCACAAAATATTTACAGTCAAAAAATATACAACACTTATTTAAAACTTAGTAGCAAAGGCGAGCTTATCTCTTAAGAAGAGATCTCTTCCAGCCAACCCATTTGATGACAGAAAATTCATATCTTATTAATATTACGCGACAAGATGAAAAAAGCAGGTTGCGGAACGCCGCGGTCGAAAAATTGGCATAGGTCCTGCTCCGATGATGCCCGGCGGGCGTCTGAAGCGCAGCGCGCGCGTCGTTTGGTTATATAATGGGAATAATGGGGTTTCAAAAAATCCCAAAAAACAATTTAAAAAATCTATCCATTATTTTATTTACATCTTGTAATTTCCTACATTTTGGCATATTTTAAATTTTTTTAGTGTAAATAATCTTTGAGTAATACTTGAAAAATTGTCATAACATACGCTTCGAGCAACGACGGCCTTCCGTCCCGGAAGGGAGTAGGCATAGAAAGTATTTCCCCTCTGTCAAAGTACAAGCCGAAATGGGCATTGGCGTTTATAAAAACCAGTTCCGTTCAGATTTTTTCCTAGACCGAGTCCAGTCGTGCAAGAGAACACATGTTAGTTTTTTAATGTAAAAAGAGGTCTGGAACATCAAGTTTACAAAAAGATGGTGTAACATTTCACATGTAAGTAAATTCTTAACATATTATTGCTATTTAATACATTTAAACACTAAATTCTTAAATAGTTGTTGGATTTTTTCAGCAACATCTGGTCCGCTCGCCCGTACAAATTACAGATCGATCGCACAATAAATCCGACTTCTCGACGATAGCAACAATAGTGATGTTACCGTTTCATGTCATAATGTTTGTCGATGAATTTTATAGGAGGCGGGTATTATTTAATCACATGTATTAGACAAATAATTGTTATCATGGTTTTATATGTACCTGGATAAGCGAGATATCAAGGGACCCGAATATTATTCTCGCTCATAGAGGTTTTTTACTAAATCAGTTTGTCATTTATGCAGGTTTGGGAGTAGTATCTCTCATATATGTATAGATGTGAATGAAATATTTTTATCAAGAGTTTGTTTAATCCATTCTATGAGACACTTTTCAACTTCGGGGAATTCAACAACTTTGTCCCTTTGAATATTTCCATGTCCTTCCGCACACTGCAGTTTTATAAAATCTTTATTTTTTTATATTTTGTTAAAGGTAGATTCCGGCAAGTCAAAATCATTCATAATAGCGATACGCGACTGCCCGGCTTCGAATACCACATCTGGACTGCCTTCGATAATGTCATCATCTAGACATGGCGGCTGATGTGGCGCAGTGGTAATGCGACTGCCTGCGACGCAAAGGTTCCGGGTTCGATTCTCGGTGGGGCAGTCACAAAGTTGTTATTTTTCACTTTGTGAATTTGTTTCCGGACCTGTTAGGACATTGCAGGCTGAACCACCTGATTTTCTGAAAGGGGATGGTTCCGTGCTTCGAAGGCCACGTTAAGCCGTCGGTCCTGGTTGCTGTCTATGATGACTTTGACGGCGGGTGTAACACAACCATGTCAGATGCCAAGTAGGTAGTAGTAAGCGGTTGAAAAACTCTCTACACCAGGGTTCATCGGGTCGTTGGACGACTTGGTGTCTCACACAAAATAAGATTATCTAGATACCAAATGTTAAGCAGCTTTTAGTTGGTGATTGTGTTTTGTAAGGCTCCCATGGTTCTTATAATTACTAGAGGACCCCTAAAATGGCATGATTTGACTACTTAAAAGTTTATTGTTATGTAACTTGCTTTAAATATAAATAAAAAAACAACACAAGCGTCTTAGTACCTACACTTTTGAAATTCATCGATAGTCAAGCATCGATATTGTCAAGCACTAACTTGACAGCTTTACCTACCTCTCCCCCCGCGCCCCGCAAAAAACGACAGAACTATTTCTATGAAGTAAAATGGCTAAGGCTCCTCCCTTCCGGGTCGGAACGAGACGGAAGACCGTGTTGCTCGAAGAACATACGTATCTTTGCATTTTTTTATGATCGAGGAAAGTTATAGAAATCGTGTTTTTGTCCATTAAATAATCAAGAACTGTTCATAAACAACAACATATATTTTTTCTGGTTCAAATAAAATAATATATGATGCTTAAAAACTCAACCAAAAATAGGTCGATTCGACATTTTTCACACTAAGCCGCCCTTAAAAACAGAAATCAAAGGCATTTTCACACTAAAAACAAAAGAATCACAGTTTCAACAAACAATAGAGAACATGCTGTCATATCTCTTATTTAAACCATTTGATCGCAGTCTACATAATACTTCTAGACTTCGCTGTACTATGATTATAATATTATGGGTTAAAATTAACGACATTTTACATAATACACACCTAATACACACACATCACGCCTTAAATCCCTTGCGAGGTAGGCAGAGCGCAAACGGCCGCAATAAACGGACATTAATGCCACGTCTGATAAACATTTGAGTATCACAGGCTGACAACCTGTCACTACTGTGACAGGTTGTCAGCCCATCGCCTAAAATTGCAATAAACGCCCTCGAATCCCATAGTCGCTTCTTATGACTCCCATGGTAAAGAAATGGGGTGATGCTATTCTATGCCGGCCTAACACAGCATAAGAAACCTAATGTTTAACATAATTTTTAGCAAAAATAACTTGTACGAAATTCAAATTGACAAACCATTTTATAACGTCACCCTATCGGCAGGTTTATCAAAGCAAGACAAATTGAACCAACCAAAATAACAATTTGATTAGACCCTTTGAAAGGATTTTTGCTTGAATATAAATAAGAAAGAAATTCAATATTGAATTTAAATAAGAAAGTAATTTTAGACATCTTTAATTCAATTTCCACGTTCTTTGTCTACTTAATTTAGGTTTTCGTTAGCAACAAAATAAATGTTTTTCACTCTTACTTCTTATGTAAAGATATATATGTACTATGGTTTTATTTTGCACTCACAGTGCTATATTACTTTCATAAATGAAAATAAGAAATTGAAAAAATGTCAGCGCCCGCCGGGACTCGAACCCGGGACCGTGGAGTACCGTTCCACTGCTCTGCCAACTGAGCTACCGGCGCCCCGACGTAAGCTGACGAAATCTTCAACCTCTTGGTACTCGTCTCGAAGCGACGACAAGCGACATCTAGTATAAGTTATTTGAAACTAATACTATGGTCAGTCCACTTAAGAGTGAAATTCGAACCATGCGATGAAGCTTTGCTTAATTAAATGTACTATGGTTTTATTTTGCACTCACAGTGCTATATTACTTTCATAAATGAAAATAAGAAATTGAAAAAATGTCAGCGCCCGCCGGGACTTGAACCCGGGACCGTGGAGTACCGTTCCACTGCTCTGCCAACTGAGCTACCGGCGCCCCGACGTAAGCTGACGAAATCTTCAACCTCTTGGTACTCGTCTCGAAGCGACGACAAGCGACATCTAGTATAAGTTATTTGAAACTAATACTATGGTCAGTCCACTTAAGAGTGAAATTCGAACCATGCGATGAAGCTTTGCTTAATTAAATGTACTATGGTTTTATTTTGCACTCACAGTGCTATATTACTTTCATAAATGAAAATAAGAAATTGAAAAAATGTCAGCGCCCGCCGGGACTTGAACCCGGGACCGTGGAGTACCGTTCCACTGCTCTGCCAACTGAGCTACCGGCGCCCCGACGTAAGCTGACGAAATCTTCAACCTCTTGGTACTCGTCTCGAAGCGACGACAAGCGACATCTAGTATAAGTTATTTGAAACTAATACTATGGTCAGTCCACTTAAGAGTGAAATTCGAACCATGCGATGAAGCTTTGCTTAATTAAATGTACAATGGTTTTATTTTGCACTCACAGTGCTATATTACTTTCATAAATGAAAATAAGAAATTGAAAAAATGTCAGCGCCCGCCGGGACTTGAACCCGGGACCGTGGAGTACCGTTCCACTGCTCTGCCAACTGAGCTACCGGCGCCCCGACGTAAGCTGACGAAATCTTCAACCTCTTGGTACTCGTCTCGAAGCGACGACAAGCGACATCTAGTATAAGTTATTTGAAACTAATACTATGGTCAGTCCACTTAAGAGTGAAATTCGAACCATGCGATGAAGCTTTGCTTAATTAAATGTACTATGGTTTTATTTTGCACTCACAGTGCTATATTACTTTCATAAATGAAAATAAGAAATTGAAAAAAAAACTTTCTTTTTTCAATTTCTTATTTTCATTTATAAAGATATATAGATTGATAAGTACCTATCTACGTGTTGAAGAGTTTGTAATTCCCAAATGCAGGCCACATAGAGCCAATTGTCGTGAATGACTTTGTCATGTCTTGCTGTTCCATAACAACTGAAAATTTTACACAAAAACAAATAAACTGTGCCTACGATAAACCTAGTTTCTATTTTTGCTCTTCTCTTCCACTGCCAAGACCCTTAGCCTCACAAAGGTTATGGGCCCACACCCCCTTAATTCGCAAATGCTTTATTAAGTTATCCACCCAATTGTCCTAGCCCTAAGCCTGAAACACAAAGGTTGTGCTTCCCTGCACTCAAAGGTTTGGTCAGAATGTCCGCCAACATATCGTCAGTGCGAACATGACCTATAATGATGTCACTGTTCCTACTCAACACATCTCTTAAAAAGTGATACTGAATATCGATGTGTTTGGTCCGTGAGTGGTAGACCGGATCGTTTGCCAGGAAGATGGCACTAAAATAAAAAATAAATAAATAAAAATATTATTTATTGCCTTTATTTATTATTTATTTTTTTGCACTCTGATTGTCTGCGTACAACGTTAACTTAGCGAACTTACGCAATCCAATTTTCGGCAGTAGGCTATTAAGGTATAGGGCCTCTTTCATAGCCAAAGCAAGACTAACATATTCAGCCTCGCATGTCGATGTAGCCACGCATTTCTGCTTCTGTGACTTCCACGAAATTGCAGCTCCCCCTAAAATGAACGCATAACTTGAATAAGATTTTCGATCTGTGGTACAGTTACCAAAATCCGCGTCGGAGTAACCGCAAAGACTCTTTCCTGTTTTCTTAAATATTAAGCCATAATCAACTGTTTTCTTTAAATAACGGAGCACGCGTTTTGCAGCGACCCAGTGCTCTTTTTTAGCACAATCTGCAAAGGATGCAAGTTTGATTACAGCGTGAGTAATATTAGGCCTAGTCCCTGAAGAAAGGTAGAGTAAACTACCAATGAGCTCTCTATACGAGCAATCCTTTTCGAGCGGTGAGCTATTTGAATCATCAAATCTCGCTCCAGGCTCCATGGGTGTACTAACCGTATTGCACTCACTCATTTTATATTTAATTAATAAATCATTTATATATTTTCTCTGTTTCAATGTTATGACATTTTTGTTTCTGACAATGTCAATGCCAAGAATGTAACTTGCCGGGCCATAGTCTTTCAAATCGAACTCTTTGGCCAATTCAGATTTAAAATATTCTATGCAACCTCTTTTCTGTGATGCGATCAAAATGTCATCGACGTAGACTGTAACAAAGAGTTTTGTACCCTCCTTATCTACTTCTTTAATATACAGACAGGGTTCATTCAAAGACTGTTTCAAATTCATTTTCTTCAAAACTTCATCCAGTCTTCTATTCCATTGTCTTCCGGCTTGTTTTAAGCCATATAAAGATCTTTTTAAGCGACAGGAATCACCGCCAGCTTTTATATCATCCAACATTTTCTGGGCTTGTGTTCGGACTTTTTCGTCATCCTCCTCCCGTGTTAGTTTAATTAAGAAATCCTTAAACTTTTCTGGAATCTCCATGTATATTTCTTCCTCGAGATGTCCATTTAAGTATGCAGTGTTGATATCAAGTTGATGAATCTCCATGTCCATCTCGACTGCAAGTGCTGTAAGCAGCCTCACGGTGTCCAATCTAACGACAGGAGAAAAAGTATTGTGGTAATCAATACCATAGCGCTGACTGTATCCCTTGGCCACTAGTCGCGCCTTTTTCTTTTCGGTCTTGTCTATGTTCAGTTTCGTCGTCAACACATAACGACATCCCACTTTCTGTCTATCAGCAGGTTTCTTCACAATATCCCAAGTTTCCTTCTTTAGAAGACTCTTTAACTCGGATATTATAGCTTCTTCCCATAATTCACGATCAGTACTATCTAGAGCGTCCTTGAGAGAGGTCTCTACCATGCCGACAAAATCTGCACGTTCTTCATCTGATGATCTGAGAATGTTATCAGCATCCTCAAAGTTCTCATCATTTTCATTCTGTCGTTCATCCCGCGATACTTCATCCTGATTTTCTCTTGGTACTTCAATCATTCGATAAATCTTCCTCGGTCTATCTATTTGTCCTCTTTGGATCCGAGGCCTTCCAGGCCCTCTTTTAAGCTCCACTTCCTGTGCAAGTACATTACTACCTTCTCCAGCGCCATCTCTTCTTATCTCTTCTGGTATGGTCACTTCACTTGTTTCGTAAGGTGGGGCCACTGGCCCTTCAGGTATAGATGGGCAAGATGTGCTGGTACAGTCACCCGCTTCCGATGGTGAAGAACAATTAAGTTTGGCCTCAACATCTATCTCAATATATCTCCTCGCAGCTTCAGAATCTTCAGCCTGCATTGGCTGAGTCTCGAAAGGGTCGACTCCAACGGACTTTTGACTTATGGTCTCCTTATTCAGACTTTCATTGCAAGTGCAGAACTTTATATCTCTCGCTACAACAACTTTCCGATCACGTGGTATCCAAACCTTATAACCTTTCTGGTTCTTTGCATATCCGACAAAGATTCCTTTAACGCTCCTGGCCGCAAACTTATCCTTCGTTTGCCCTTTATCCAAAACATGGACTTCAGCTCCAAATCTTTGTAGGTGCTCCACTTTGACAGGAGTCTCGAACCACTTCTCATATGGTATTGCACCATCTAGGCTGCTCGTGGGACAACGGTTCCTCACGTAGCACGCTGTCAATATAGCATCAGCCCGAAAATTCGCTGGTAGGTTAGATGCCAGTAGCATACATCTGGCCATCTCAACTAAAGTTCTATTCATCCATTCCGCCACACCATTTTGCTGCGGAGTGTGTGGAATAGTTAATCTCCTAACAATCCCTTCAGACTTTAAAAAGTCATCAAAATCTCGGTTACAGTACTCGCCACCATTATCAGATTGGAAATACTTTATTTTCTTTCCGGTTAAATTCTCCACGTATTTTTTGTACTCTTTAAATACTTTGAACACTTCGCTTTTCCTATTCAACAAGTACACCTCACACCATCGCGTACTATCGTCGATGAAGGTAACGAAATATTTCGCGCCGCCAACAGCCTCTTTTTGAATTGGCCCTACCACATCGGAATAGACAATTTTTAGTTTTTCGTCACACGGCCCGCCTGACATCGAAAAGGGTTTCGAACTCATTTTACCGCGCGCACATACCTCGCAATCGTATACAGACTTGACATTTGACATGTCAACTTTCGCGCCTATTTTGTTCAAAACTTTTATCAAATCTTTTACGTTCAAATGTCCGAGCCGTTCGTGCCACGAAAATAAGTTGGCCTTCGTTTCGGAAACCGCAGAAACAGAAGCTTGGCTCTCGCTCACAAAATATAGATCCCCCCTACGATCAGCAATTAACTTGATATTACCCTCTTGATCTAGTACGTAGCCTAATTCTTTTTCAAATAGTACCCTATACCCCTTGCGAGTAACTTTCGGTACAGAAAGTAGATTGCAACGTAAGTTCGGTACGTACAAAGTATCTGGTAATGTAATAGAGGTCGCTAAATTTTGTTCGCCACAAGCAGACAATCTGACAGTGCCCTTACCTTTAACGTCTGTACTCGCATTTGTAGCCAAATTGAGCTTACCAGTTGATTTCTCTAAGCTTTGAAAGGACTCCTTAAATTTACAAAGATGCGAAGTACATCCGCTATCAACAAGCCAGTCTCCACTCTTCGGACCATTCACTTCGTTACATATTTCATCTGAAACTGATAAAACGCATGAGTTATATTCAGCATTAGCACTTGACGCACTTGGCTCATTAACACAGCTTACGTTTTGCCTCCTAGGGCATTCAGAAGACTTATGCCCAAAAATATGGCATTTGAAGCATTTGAATTTGAATTTTGTGTCCGAATTAGAAGTTTTCTTAGCGTTGGTGGCTTTCTTTCCTCTTATAAACATTGCTTTATCCGATTCACCCGTTTGGTGGCGTCTAGACGTGTGTTCCTCGAGAATTTTAACTTTTAATGTTTCCGGATCTGGTAATTTGTCCCTTGTTTCCATCGCACATCGGAAATTCTCATAACTCGGAGGTAAACTGTAGAGCAGCATAATCGATGTTAGATCGTTGTGGATATCGACTTTCATGTCAGCTAGTTTATCCTTAGCTTCGAAAAAGCTCATAACATGCTCACGAATGTCATCTCCCTCGCTCATCCGATGTAGAATCAATCGCTTCAACAGGGTAGCCTTCTTCGCTGGTCCCGCTGATGCAAAGACGGACTCTAACCTCAACCAGCATTCACGCGAGGTTTTCGTGTCTCGCACATGCCGTAGTTCGCTAGGGCTGATCGAAAGTATGAGGTCAGCTTTCGCTTTCGCGTCTTCTTTATCCCAAAGAAGCGCCGCAGCCTCCTGAACAGGCTTCTTCACGCTACCATCTACATATCCCCAGCGATCATTCTTTATCAAGATCGCCTCGATCTGTAATCTCCAAGAGTCGAAGTTACTCTTGTCCAGCAGCTCTATACGCGCAGTAGAGTTCATTTTATACTCACGTCTCTTTTCGACTTCTGCGCCTAGATTTCACAATAAACTTTTATTCACTACTCATCTAATAACTAATTTAGACTCTTCCTGGGCCCATAACCTTTGTGAGGCTAAGGGTCTTGGCAGTGGAAGAGAAGAGCAAAAATAGAAACTAGGTTTATCGTAGGCACAGTTTATTTGTTTGTGTAAAATTTTCAGTTGTTATGGAACAGCAAGACATGACAAAGTCATTCACGACAATTGGCTCTATGTGGCCTGCATTTGGGAATTACAAACTCTTTAACATCTACGTACTTACCTATATACACTTTATTATATCTTTACATCGTTACATTTAGAGATTCTTTGAGGGAACTCTCTACCTCTTTATGGGATTTCTTCTGGTTTTTAAAGGTAGTCCTTTAAACTATAGAACTACTTATAGTTGTGGTTGTTAATGTCACTGTAATGTCAACTACTGATGGTATTTATGTTCCTACTTACTAAACAAACGTAGGAAAGGTATCCCACACTTTTCAACGAGATCGTGGGTCTAAGTAGTATGAAAAATTGAGGTAGTCAAATGGTAAGTTTGCTACCGTACAAGTATATGAATAAGTTGCACCTTAACATTTTTACTAGTAACTAGGCTAATGTGCTACAGCTTGATCAAAGAGAATAGACTTGAATATAATAGATGGGCATGATGATTAATGGATCATCACCCATTAAACTATACCTACAATATACAGCCACCAACACATCTGATAAAGGCTAATAAGTCGCGGGCAGATACAAAAAAGAAAAAAAAACTAGTAACTAGGCATGTGTTTGGATAATTTGTAGGTACTTATAACACTCAAAGGACTGTTTGTGCCTATTCAATCAATTCCATTCGTTTATTGAAATTAAGACATAAACTATAACGAAGAAGAATCATTTATTTGCAAAAATACAAGCAGCAATGCTGCAAGCTTAATTATAATATGTTAGTTACATTATTTTATTATATCTACTATGTAGGCATAGTTACCTATATTGTAAGTTGTAGCATGGCCGAGCAAGGCGATAATAAGCTCGAAATACAAATTCCAGAATTATTATAAATATCCTTGATATCAGAAAAATACGTATTGATTATGACATACTTAACGTATTTTTCAATAAAGCTTAATATGCCATAATATGAAAAAAAAAACAAACGGCCGCAAAAAAAACGGGCATTCACGTCACGTCTGACAAACATTTGAGAGTCATTCAGAAAATTGAGGATCGCCATAGTCTTGATAGGTTGTCACTCGAGTCCCTTAGTTGCCTCTTACGACTCCTACGGGAAAGAAATGGGGTGATGCTATTCTAAGCCGGCATCACACAGCAAAGGTTGAAATATGACAAAAATATATCGAGTTCCCATAGTTCAAATCATACATACATAAACATATCACGCCTATTATTCCTTGCGGGGTAGGCAGAGACTAAATGGTCACAAAAACGGTAATTTACGCCACGTCTGACATATATTCGAGGACCATTCGGAAAATTGTGTATCGCCATAGTGACAGGTTGTCAGCCCATCTCCTAAATTGCAATACAGACCCTTGAGTCCCTTAGTTGCCTCTTACGACTCCCACGAGAAAGAAATGGGAAAATGTAACTCAAATCAGCTGATTGGCAATTTTGTATGAAGATTTAAATACTTTTTCCGTATTTCGACCTATGTTCCGTGGGGAAAGTTGCTCCTTATCACCAGCCTGGCTTGATTTTGCTTTCGGTTACTAGTAAAATTTCACCCAGTTTATATTAATCTTGTTGGTCTATCCTGTTGACGCTAAGATTACTACCAAGACAATTCTGTATTAATATTCAAGCATTGTATATGGCTGGAGCAGGGATTGGTAATTCCAGCGTTGGGCCAGCCGGGCCGCAGTCTGCGTCGGCTCTTATTAAGCTCCGTCTATGCAGAATTAGTTGCACAGCTGCGCTTCAGCCCGCGGCCTTACGTGTTATTTACTTCGGCCACTGAGAGTAGAAGCTGTGGATGTGACGGTAAGATTTCATCATATGAACAAAATTTCCTGAATTACCCTCAAATGTTTGTCAGACGTGGCGTAAATGCCCGTTTTTCTCGACCGTACATGCACTGCCTATCCCGCAAGGGATTATAGATGTGATTTATGTATATTTCAAGGCAGTAGGCATAGAATAAACGGCCGAGAAATTAACATTTGGTCAACATCTAACAAACATTTGAAGATCTTTCTGAAAATTGTGTATCGCTATTGAGATAGGATTTGTCACATGTAACCCTTGAGTCCCTTAGTCGCCATCCTCGGGAAAAAAATGGGGTGATGCTGTTCTGAGCCGATATCGACATCGAGACAGTAATAATAAACAACAACAAGGGCCGATGAAGCACGGAACCTGCTTTCTTACGAAATATTATGTGACTGGTAGTCGGAAAATGTTCTTCTGTTTTTCACGTGGAACACCGAGTCGACGATCAACCCAATCAACCCTGGTGTCAGGTTTTCTAACCGCCTACTACTATTGGTAGGCCTCTAACATCTTTGCGTAACGATAGACAGCAACCGCGACGGCTTAAAGTGCAAACGTAGATAATACTTCCCTGTCAAGTTAAAGTGAAAAAGGCTTTTTTTCGGCACAATATGATAATACATAAAGCTACGATACAAAAGCAGCGGATGTTACAGGTGCGTTACATTCAGCATTGTTTCACCGATTCAGTAAAAAATACATCGACAAAATATTCGGAAAATACGACTTTTATTCCGACTGCTTTCATTTCTGTCATTTCACAGATAAAGGATTGCTTTGAACGGAATCCCTTGACCCTAATCGCCATTGATATGAAATCTGTGATCTGCAGAAAAAGAGTTGGCCTCGGCTTTGCTATGGACCTAACAAAGTGTATGAAGAGATAAGGATAAGCTAAGATAGAGTAGGTCTAATTAAGCAAACGTATCTGTAAATAAATAGATATCCTAGATTTCGTCTAGCCATAAAAATAAATTTGCCAACAAATAGGTAAGTAGATCATCAAAGTAGGTACAGGGTGCAAGTACCTGGCATGTACCTAGTATATTTAGCATGAATATTGTCGTATTACTCGTATAACAAAAAATTCTGTTTTTTTTTATTAATGATGGGTTTGCTCTTGACTCTAGTCTAGGTCATGTTAGTGACGTGATATAAAAATTATTAAACACCGCATTTACTTAAAGCTTTGTTTATTGCTATTTGTCATAATAATTTTGACCGATTGCATGATGGTCTTCGTATTAGGTATTAGTTGTGTCTTTTTCGAGTGACCGAGTCGTAATCTTACTTGAAAACCACAGTAAGTATAATAGTTAATGTCTGCTACCGAAAATCTTTGGATCCTAAAGCTAAAGCTCAAACCTATGGATATCTTCACAATTTTTTTTGTAGATTAGATGTTGGTTAAATCATTAGAAATGTATCTTCGAAACACTAGATTGCGAACTAAACCGTGATCCAATAACTTCATTTGCTTTTATAACTCCTTGATTCAAAGCAAGCGTACATTGTTACGAAAGATGTGTCTAAGATAAGCCGATTTACAGAATACCACTATCCAATTTAGTGTACCAGTGTACCAACAACAGACCGTTCAAGCTTCTTGGCGCATACAGATTTATCATAACAGGATTTCTGTGTTTGGTTTCGATAAACATATTAAAACACATATTTAAGCTGGCCTCCTGATGACAGTGTGTGTTACAACACCCACCAAAATATTAAATATTAATTCATTAACTATATGTTAGTAGAAACAAGATTAGTCGTTTTATAAGTTTCTTTTTTATATAAAAATCAAGATAAAATTTACGGTTGCCCGTTGGCCGATTCAGGTACACCTTAATGACCACGCGAACCTCCTAGCTTAACTCTTTCCGATGATGTCGGGCTCACGGACTATTTCCTCTATCGCCCTGTTTTTTCGGAGTCTCCAGGTGCCATCCTAATTTTTTTAGAATCCAAGATTATTCACAGTATTTTCCTCCCAAGATCAACGTCCAGGTTTCGCATCCGTACATAAGTATGGGTCTTACGTCTTACAAGCTTCGAAATGAACACTTTGTTAAGGGCTGCTAAGCATCTTAGGGTATTTTGGATTTGGACGCAGAAGTTGCTTAGGTCTTTCCCCTGATTTGTGTCTGTTGCTGTGCAAGCAAGGTGCTCAAACTTGCTTACATCTTTGTAGGATATTTAATTGACTATAAGATTGAGTCTCTTGGTACTGGGGCTCTTCAATCTTCTCACGTAGAAGTACTCTGATTTATCCTAGATATCGCTAAACTGACAAAGTTCTGACACACTCCAAAAGCCTGATTTTGGAAGCAAACTGCGTAAAACATGAAAGAGTGGCGTACAGTTGTATCGGATATCACGATACATTTCGGGTTGTAAGTAAGTTCCTAAGTAAGATAATTTAGTTGTTGACATAATTTTATGTGTGATAGATATAATTTGACTTTAATTTTGTTGGAAGTTCTATATTTAATACGGCAGGTAGGTAAGCAATTAATTTCGTGTTCATGATGTAATTTAGAGTATTGTGTATGGTCGGTATTGTTTTAATTACTTCAAGTTTGATTAGGTTAACCAATAATGGCTCAAAATATTTTTCTCGTGATAATATTGGTTTGTCATACAGTCAATAAAGAAAACCTACTGGAGCATATTTTTTGTTAGAACCTGAGTATAAAATCACAACAAAAATCTTTTTTGTAGTGCTGTGCCGTTAAATTTGATAAAAGGCCCTGATTTAACACATTTTTCATATCATTTTTTCAAACAAAAAAAATCTTGAAATTGGAATCTGCGTAACCTACAATTTATACATACACATACACACTGCTTCAATATTTCATTTTTATCAACATCCTATGAAAATATAATAATAGGTAATTTATCTACATTCCCAATAATTATTCTGTCATCAGCAGTAAATAAGTAATTAATCTATTTTCATATTGTTCCCAAATAGACACCTTAATACAATTGTAGAAAATAGCTAAGTGATATATACTAACTGGTATAATTGACTGCCAGTTAACTTTATTTTTGTCATCTATTTTCTAATGCAGCTGCTGTTGCAATTAGTAATACCTCTAATTTACTTTGATTTGATAAAATAGAAAACATTAGGAATGTCTACATCTTCATCAGCCTATTGCAGTCCACTGCTGGACGTATGTCACTTTTGATTAAATATTAATAGCTTTTGGCATTCTTGTTATGGATATCTTAGAAAATACCTACCTAAATAAGCTTTGTATTCCCCGAGACAGGTCAAGTAGTTCTTTGTTATTTTAGTATGCAAATATCAGTTACATACTTGTTTCGTATGAATTAAAGTATAAATCATACGAATCTACTGTTTTTTGTCCGTTTGAATCCGTAATTTCTTAATATATTATTTACTTATTCCACTGTGCAGGTTGGCTGGAAGAGATTTCTGAATAGAAATAAGCTCACCTTTGTAACTACGTTTAATGTATAAATTTACTGTAATAATTTTGTAGATAATAAAGAATATATAATAAATTACCCTTAAACGAACTAAAATATACGGGGTGTAAGGGAACGGTGAACCGAAAACTTTGCAGGCATGATCAGACCATGAAACTGAACAACTATTTATATGGAAGATATGTTGGTTCGGTACACCGTCCCTTACACCCTGTTAATTACCTAGTTATATACTCAATTCATTTCAGATCACTTTCGAGTGCAGACCTGAAAGGGTGACCTGATTCCGATCGCTGCTAATATTCATGTCAAAGCTATCTATTTGTTTTGTAATACAACAACCCGACCGAGAATAATGAAGTCCCGATTGATATTTGATACAAGCTTTCCGTCCCGCGGTTTTACCCGCGGCTTAGTGCGTCTTCTAATGAGTGAGTAATTTTCAATAACTCACAAATAAGTTCATTTTAAATTGCCTTTTTCTGTGAGGCAAATGGCAAGTCCCCCTTTATCTCCTTGTCGACGATTGCTGTGGGTTTCGAACGGTAGGTATCGAATGTTTTGTTCACATTCATGACTGGAATAATAGGTACTTCGTTTTTGTTTGTATCATGTACGATATACAAATAGGTAAAACTTATTTACAGTTTGGTCCGTGTTAACAGTCAATCCGACATCTATCTAGTATGTCAGTTTTTAGTGGTATTTGTATTGGGAAAGTCTTGGAAATGTTGAAAAATGCGCGTTTCCGTGGTAATAAAGTATTTACTTATCCGCGGTTAAATTAGCCTATATGTTATTCCAGAAAGTATTTCATCTTCGTACAAAATTTCATTTTAATCAATGCATACCAAGATCCAAAACATAGCTGATAAATTCAGAGAAAGTAAAACTAGGTACACTATAGACAAATCGACATGGGACCACTTATCCATACATTCCTGCTTGTGGCAGCTTGTACAACTCGCAAACGATTGAAAAGGATGAGAAATAGTTTATTTTCTGCCCGCGGACTGCGGACCCCCCGAGAAGATTAATAATCTACTCAGCGGGAGGTCAGGATCGACCTTTGTCCTCTCTCGTCACTTCAGACTTTCATGTTTTTTTTCTTAACTGCTCAAGTTTTGTTTACGAAAAGTTATTTATCTCTTTGACTTTGTAAATTGTTTACCGAAATGAATGTTGCAGAGTTTGGAAAAAGTTTGGGATACTATAATGTCTGGCTACCATAAATATTATTATTTTATATTTCAAAGCCTTTAGTGTAATAAGGCCCAACAAAAATTAAATACTTTCAGAAAAATTATTTATTGTTTTATATGTTTCATATTTTCGTTTATATATTTTACGTTTAAACACTGTGTTTTACAATAAAGAATAAAAAAAATAAAAATGACTTATTTATCTCAAAATCTTCAATTCTTTGGTGGGCCTAAATATATTATATTATATATTATATCCTTTATTGTAACGAAACAAGTAAACATACAGTTGAAACTTAAAATTAAAACAACAGGCGAGCTTATATACTTATAGCATTTAGTAAAACCCAAGGAGGTTATTTTCAAAATCTGATGAAACATGGTTGTTTTGTTATCGGTTCCCATATTAATATGCTTTCGAAAAAGAACTAGTAAACAAGTTGCATTTTTCTTAATAACTCAACCGTAAAATAGGTTTATACGAGAAATAAAAAAGGGAACTTATTGGTATTATGGTATCTTATTTAACACATTAGGAACCAAATTCAGCTAGGCAACTGAACATTTTGTTATTTGATCAATTATATATCTAAAAACAACAGTCATTATGAGAGTAGATCCTTTTTCGAAGGATCTTAATCCAATACAAAATTTATGAGCAGCTGATTGACTTTCTCCGTTTGTTTATTATTCTGTTTTTGTCTTTTGACCAAATAATGTCCCTGGTTAAAGTTGTTCAGTTTCATGGTCACATCACTTCTGCTAAGTTTTTGGTACACCGCGTCTCATACATCCCGTATGGTGAGTTTCGCCACAGAACTATATTTCGCGACTGAACTATGTAGGTACGTTTTCGACTATAAAGCAAGTAGGTTTGCCCGGCAAAGTTCAAATAAGTGAGTAGGTACTAATAAATCAAATACTCGTAGGTACTGAGACCAATTCCCAAAGTATAAGAAATCTGCCAAGAAAAAACGTGTGAAAGGAAATAAATCGAGTTCCCTAATATTATTCTACCCCTGTGTCTGTAATGTGGTTAGTATATAATAGGAATAATTGGCAGCGATCGTTGGACGACGTTGAATGACACACTAAGACCCCGGGGAAATAGAATCCATCACTGAAAGTTCTCAGACCCCATTAGTTACATTTTCGTTGCTTTTGTGCTGTACTATTGATTGGGACGGGGGGAAGGGACGGATTCTGTAGGGATACCGTCTAAATTGTACCTCCGTTTTATATTTGTTCATTTTTTTCACGTGTAAAAGCTCTTTAGAATTCGTAACGGTAGTGCTACGAGTACCTACGTGGGGCAAAGCTGAAATGAAAGCTCAACAACGGAGCTTGAATGTGGGCCCCGGATGTGGTCTGGCCCGTTGTTAATATTGTTTTTCTGAATGGTTATTTTTATACTCCTTCTAATCCGAGAAAGAGCAAACAAATAGGCCGCGTATTTCAACTTTAACAATAATCGTTCTGTAAACGACCAATAAGCCTACGAGTGCACATGGAATGGTGGGATAGAATTACTTATGAGTACCGGCATTTTATGATGGTTGTGTCAATTGAGTCTATACACGGAATGTATCCTGACTTTTGGGTTGATTTGTACAATGCATATTAACCCATTTGAAGCAAAGATGAATTCTCAATGGAATATAATTTACTTTGTACAGTACAACCACGACAAATAGGGGAAAGCGTGGCTGCCACGTTCTATTCATTCCATTCACGTATGTTGCTACTAGGATTTATTAAAAGAGGTCAGGTCGGTGAAAACGTCTGAAATATTGGCCACGTCAGATAAATTTATAGGGATAATATGTTGTAGGTACGAGGAGCTCAATTTACAAGAGAGTTTACTGTGATTTTTTCATCCGAGAAAAATAGATAGGTACCGGGAGTGCAGAGCCGTCGGCGAAAGTTCTTCTAGTTACGAGCGCCCAAGTTGCCCCGTAAGCTGTTCTTTGTTACACTTTCTCACTAACTAATGATAATCATTTATACGAAAAATGAGAATAAGGAAGAGGAGATATAATAATACTGAACTCATTATGTCTGAGCGAAAAAGTCAAGTGAAGATTTAATTACTCGACGTCAAATCTAGTAGGTTATCAGTCCGTCTCATATAGGGAAACAAAGCAATAGTTTTTAATAACGAGCAATTTAGCGCGGTGGTAACATAAGCGAGGCTGATATTTGAATGATGATTTAAATATCTGTTCTTAAATCTGTGCATAAAGTACTAATGGGTTGTGCGTACTTCTGCGTCTCTCAATAGCATCATAATGATAAATCCGAATAACTATTTATATTGATTTTTTTTCTATGATTTTGAATAGGTTTTTCATAAAATGAAGTGCTTGGTACTGTGTTAACTGTTTTGAGGTAAAATGGGCAACTCCCATACCAACGTTGGATTAGTTCTTGTGACGTGGATTTTTTGTGTCCCCCGCTGTGTCATAAAAATACATTATAAAGGTATATACGTATAGTGACGTCCAAGGACTAATTCGAATGCCTTTTTCTGATGGGTATCCGAATCACTTCCATGTATAATCTGCGATTTTTTGTTGATTCCGAGTCATTCAACTTATTTGTAGGAAAAAATCGACTGACAGACTTCTTGCCTTCTTTTTTTATTTCCGTAAAAAGGCTACTAGAGCAGTTGTTGTTAAAGCGATATCTTCATGAATTGTACTTTCTAACGTACTAATAAGGGAAAAAGTTGAATAACTCGGAAACTACAAATAACATGAGTTGTACTTTCTAACGTACTAATAAGGGAAAAAGTTGAATAACTCGGAAACTACAAATAATCGCGGAAATGACATCGGGGTGATTCAGATATACGCCTTAGTATGAGACATTCAAATTTCCTCTTTGGACGTCACTATTCGAGCCACCCTTTAGAGTAGTGAGAAACCTAATGTTTATAAACAACATCATTGAGATTTGAATCAGCGCATAACTCTGCAAAACCGATCAACATTAACTGATCCCTATAAAAGTTTACGCGGAGGCAAATTCTATCAGTGCTCGTAAACAGGACACCATAAAAAGGAGGTGTTGGGTTTCCCACTAGAGGGTTATTTCACTGCACTCTAAGATACTGTTCCACTTTCAAGGCATATTACAAGACAGAAGATTATCTTAAAGATAAAGACGTCTGGTCTGTAGGAACAGCCTAGTTGCTCAAACACAATGTATGAGATAGATAGATAGATCATATCTAAATATGAATTGACATTGGTTCAAACTTAGTCATGCATTTTCTTAACGTTACATATACATTTACTATTCTTGTATGATGTTGTGTTATGTAGACTGTGATTTCTAAAATATAATCTAAGTAAATTTCTACTTATAAACAAAGGCTTTGAAAATTTATTTATTTTCTGCAATCATCGACCACTGCTGGATAAAGGCCACTTTTCTCTTTTCTTCTTCTTCTTTGATCCGCAGCCCGCTTGGAGGTTTTATATAGACATCACCTTTTCCAAGATTTCCTAGTGATATATATAAATAAATTTTCTTGTGTATGATAAATTGTTAAATATCATATTTTAATTTAAAAAGTTCTAAACTTTCCATTTATTCCACATTATGAGTTTCAACGTCAAGCCACTGAGCGGTAGCTCGCTATGAACTAGTAGCGTGACGTCACAAGCTCTTGTTTAAATAGAGCACAGGAGAACAACCCACGATAGAGGCAACAGCTGATGACTGTGATTATGTTTATGGCCACGCATTCCTCGGGCCCACACCCCGGCCTAAGCCTCCAGGCGTTTCGGCCCCAAAGTGCTGTCATGTATCATTTTTATGGCCCTGGCCAAAGTGAATTTGCAGGCTGAGATAACTCGGACGTGTTAGTCATTTACATCTAATGTGGCCACACGTCATTTTAGCCGAAGTTTAATAGCTTGTTCCGAAAATCCGGTGATGGATGAATTTTCGCCTTTGATTTTTTTACGAAACAGTAAAACGCTACTTTGATATATATTAGGTATTTTCTGAACATAAATATGATAGATGTCAAAAACATTGCTGACGCTTTTGGATTTAGCCCATGGAGCTAAAAAGCTTTCCCCGAAGAAAATGGCCGAATTTGAAAAACAGTTTAAATAATACCTTCCATACAAAATTAATTTAATGCAGTACCTAGTTTCAACCTTTTGTATTACCTTTTGTTTCCTGGATAAAGATTTTCATGGGCTGATTAAAATTTTAAATGTTTTTAGATTTTTTATCCTCTATTTTGATCAAATTTTGCAAAGTACCCAGTTTTTAATGCTTAAAACAGCCATTAACAAATTGTTATTTAAGAATATTTGCTATTTTACTACGAAATGGATTAAAAAAATACTAAAAATGTATACCTCACTCACACTATACTAAAAAAGTGTTTACTAACAATTTGGTATTTAATTAAGTCATCTCTTTGAGATATGTGAATAAAATACAAGCTAGGGTAGCCCGGGGTGCCTTTGAAGAAGGGCGGATTCGAAAAACAAGAAAATAGTTTTAAGTTTTTAGTGCAAAAGTAAGGAAAATTTGTTTATAAAATGGCAACATAATTATTCTTAACTGTCAAGTTCAATTTTGAAATTTGTCTATTGGCGCGGGAATCACAAACGTTGTTAGATTTTATAGGTGATCAGAAATAGATTTTTCCTAATTTGTAAGAATTTTGAGCAGAGAGAGGAGTAATGAAATAAGGTGAGAACATATGTTTTTAACTGAATGTCAATATATTTACGCGTTCATTTCCATAAAGATCAGAGGCAATATGCAAAGATTTTAGTACAAAATTTCATATTTGTTTTAAATGAGTACTACTACTACCTGAAGCAGTTTTGAATAAATGCACTGGGGCACATTTGTATAAATTCAAACCTGAAGGAAAAGACTCCGTAGCAAAAGTTGTTCAGTATGATGGGCCGTTCTAGCTAGAACATAGACATCGAGGGTCAGAAGTATCTGAAATAATACTTTCTCAAGCACGTTCTCAAAAAACACATAAAAATTGAAACAGCACAAATACTTAATAGGTATTTTTTCCGC
Organism: Tuta absoluta; assembly: GCA_027580185.1. Classification (NCBI taxonomy): domain Eukaryota; kingdom Metazoa; phylum Arthropoda; class Insecta; order Lepidoptera; family Gelechiidae; genus Tuta; species Tuta absoluta. The sequence goes on from JAQAHW010000004.1 coordinate 9,229,333, forward strand.
GGTAGACAATTTGTATTTAATGTCACAGAGGCATTATAATTATAATATAAATTTTCCTTACCTATTAAAAAAATCTAATTCTACGTTCATATATGATATGCTATGTAAGCCAAAGTATACTGAACACTTTAGAAATCACCAAATTGTAAAAGTTACAGCTCATTTTTTCAAATATCTTCAAGGTGCCCCAGCCTTTTCTACTCCCTATTTTATTATCTCTCTCTTTTTCGGTGGGACACCGAGTCGTCCAACGACCCGATGAACCCTGGTGATGAATGATTTTTATTTTATAACATAGGTACCAAAACCAACCTCATCCAGTAATACCTTTTAATAAAGTGACACCAGTTGACGAGGAATAAATTAATCCTATGGGATGTATAAAAATAAATAATGTCAACTAGGTAATAGTATACAATGTATTCCAATTAATGAGTGTAATCAACCCATCCATTACAATAATGCGCCAATAAATTTATTATTAACTTCAATTTAGGGATCAATTAGTAGAATATTGTAATTAAATTTTATTAAGTGATTATTTCCTACAAGTATAAAAGTAAACTCAAAAATTACATGACGACATTTAAATAAAAAAAGAAATTTTAACTATTCGGAATAAAATCTAGGAATTTGGCCTAAATCCTAGATCTGTTTAGAACGATGGCAGAATAAAGAACCGATTTTGCATTTTTTCGGCTTTTGGACAAATTCCTAAGAATTCATCCGAGTTCCTGTTTTAGCCATTTTACTACGCCTATACAAACAAAATATAATATGTGTATGTAAGTTTGTTCGCGATAATCTCAAAATAAAAGGATTTTGATATAGTTTTTACAGTTATCTAGATATACAACTTTACCCGAAAGGTTTGCATGTATAATAAATTCCATTTATATATTTTATAAGTACAGTAATATCAAGCTGCAGCCCAATACAAACGGGGCGATGCTATTCATGTCCAGTGCTACATGGCACAGTGGTAGTGCGAAGGCCTGCGAAGCAAAGGTTCCAGGTACGGTTCTCGGTGTGGCGCTCACATTGTTGATATTTATCACTTTGTCAATTTGTTTCCAGTCTGGTTCGGTTAGGACATCGGAGACTGAACCACCTGATTGTCCGAAAGAAAGATGGTTCCGTGCTTTGGAGGACCGTCGGTCCCGGTCGCTGTCTATGATTACTTAGGCGGTGGTCGTTTCACAACCATGTCAGAGGCCTACTTCACAAGGGTTGATCGGGTCGTTTGACGACTCGGTGTCCCATACGAAGAAGAAGAAGATTACAAATCTTCGTTACTTTTAAAATCATGCACTTTTGATCGACCTATCCAGCTAATTTCAAAATATCTGTTTCCAAAATTGATAGTCGTGTAGCCCAACAAGCGGCCTAGCTAAAGTTAATGAAATCATGGCGATGGCGTCATGTCGCCAGCATCGTGCGGATTAGAGATTGCACTCCAATCCGACGGATCCGGTACGATAACGATCCCTTTTGGATCCGGAAAACACAATAGACTTGAATCTAAACATCTATACTATTATTAATTCTAAAGTTACTCTGTCTGTCTGGTACGTTTTCACGCCTAAACCAATAAACCGATTTTGATACAATTTGGCATAAGTATAGACATGAACCTTAGCAAGGACTACTTTGTATAGGCTACTTTGTACCGCAGGAAAATCTATCAATCAAACGAAAAATTGTAATATCGAATTCACGTCGCGCGTACTAAGACGCCGGGCATCAACTATGTACTTCTACGTTTTATTTTGTAAACTTTTAAGGGTTTGTCGTTGAAGGGATTGAAGTTGATGCGAGTTACGAATGATTTTTTCAATCTTTGCGAAAATCATCAATTATGTGAATCGTATCATATGATAACTTCATCATTTTGACTTCGATAAGGTAAATTATATTTAACTCATCATCATCTGCCTGCCCTTATCCCAATTTATTTGGGGTCCGCGCCACATTTTTTTTTCATCCATGATATTTATCCACTTATGTTTTTAAGTAGTAAGTAGTTAGTAGCTGATTTTCGTATATTTCCTATTCAATCCGTATTTTAGTATAATCGTATTAGTATCAATCCAGTAAAATCCGGCTGGCTCGAGAATCAATCCGGTTTGCAATCCCTACTTCAGATTAAGTTTAATTAAACTGATGTTATTCAAAACTTCCGTCTACAGAAGCTTGTTATTCAAATATGGAACTGGAGACTCGTTTGCAGTTAAGATTTCGAGCATAATTCGCTTCCTCCCGGTTTGTTTTTCTTAGTGTGTGGATGTGTTTTTCTTTTACCTAGCTAAGTAAAATATACATTCATCAAAGACTGATTTTAACGAAATAAATTAAAGCACTATAAAAATATAGATAATAATTTTTTTACACACGTTATGCAAGTCAAGTTCAAGCCGGGTTATAGTATGCCGCGCGCTTATCTTAAATTGGCGGTCCGAGTGTCTTACTGGACGTAAACTTGACTATACTAAGACTCAAGTAAGCTCACGTCTGGCAAGCAGTTCAGGACGTCAAATTAAATAAAGTAAAACTATTGACAAATTAACTACTAATAAAACTTCGAGTAGGTAGTCTGAAAATTGAAAAATTTACCTTCAATGTACCTATGAGATGTGATGAGTGGCAAAAAAACGAACATTTATGCCACATTGATCTTCGGTCGATAAAAGGTAGATAAGTTATCACCGTTTAAACATAATTTAACAAAATTGACCTCGATATATAACCTAATCTACCTACGACGTAGCCCATGTGCTAATAAGATTGCCTGAAAGCTTTTTCTGCAACAAGGAAATTAAGTTAAAACATATTGCCCTCAATTCGGGATATAAATTCTCCTTATTTGCCTTAAATTTGTGCTGTCACTTTCCGTCAAATAGGTTTAGAAAAGGATAGGAGGTATTTAAGGCAAGTAAGCATTAATTTAAGGCAAGTAAGGATAATTTATGTACCGAATTGAGGGCATTGTATTATGCATAATGTGTGTATAGCGTGAAACATCAAAGGTTGATGTATCTGATATTAGGTGAACTTTTCCGTAGTGTAATTATTTTCAAAATAAGATCGCTTTCAATATATGGACCTACATTGAAAATGATTTGTGCACACGATTGTTCTAAAAATAACATCTAAGTTATGGGAATGTTTATTATTTAACACATGAATCCAAGCACATTCTAATCACTTTTTAAATGTGTCATTGAATATTTAGCGTTGTATTCATATATTATTGTATCTTCGAAGTAAGAAAACGGAAAGAAAAATTTAGTTAAAATCCCATTAGGTACTTACATGCCGAAATCCACAGGAAACGCCAGCTGCATACGTTGCGAGAGAACCTTCTAATCTTTTAGAATCACACCCACGTAGCTACGTATTTACATTGCGAATTCGTAAAAAAAACGTAAAATTGACGTCCTATGATCTTTACTCTTCTACTTTCCGCCATCTGCAGCGACAGTAAAAGTGGATTTCATACACACCTCACGGTTTTGCAGTTCGCTTCTATCAACGAAAATAGTTGTATAAAAAAATTGCTACATTAACCTACCCATTTAAGGGATCTTCTTATACTGGTTTCTCAAAATTCAACGTAGGATAGTATTATCACTTATTGACGCCATGCATGATCCGTCATTGTAAAAAAATACTTTGTTTAACACAATTTTCTCTCCTTTTATATCAACTTTGTAATGCCCTAATAGAAAACTGGCTCGGGAAGGATAAAAAATTTAAATAAAGGCTGCCTGGGTGCTGGTCAGGTTAATCACACGGCATATAACATTACGCCACCACCAGCTAAAACGACATTTGTTTAAAATTGAAGTCAAGATTTTCAAAGCGTGTTATTAGAACTTATGATTAGAATTAGTCATTACTCTTAGAACTGTATGCAAATGCAGTATAAGATGATACCTTTAATTAGAAGGTGGATATGCTGCTAGTGCAATGACACACGACTCGTGTAGAAGCGGCTGTCGCAAGCTGTCGTTTCCTTACTGGCTGTCAAATACAGCAATGACATGCGGCACATGTGGGAAAGGCCTAACACGCACGGCTGCCTATGTTCCGCGTCTTTAATTTATTTCTTCGATAGAACTTTTTAATAAACACGCATGAATCACTTTTGCTTCCGCGAGAACCTGAATAAATAAATGAAGGCCTCCCCACACCGGTTACCCTTTGTACTCCTTGCTTCCTGGCATGCGTAATAGGAGGTCCAAAATGCCGGGTTTTGGGCTCTTTTGCACTTAATAATAATTAAATATCTACACATACACGCATCTAAAACCATTGCGAGGTAGGCAAAGCTTAAACGGTCGCAATAACGGACATTTACGCCACGTCGAAGATACATTTTGAGTGTAATTCGAAGTTGTTTCTTATTCAATATCTAAGTAGTACAAATACCTTTTGTACTCCTTGCTTGCTGGCATGCGTAATAAGAGGCCCGAAATGCTGGACGCCGGGCATTTTCGTACTCAATAAAATATCTAACTAGTACAAAAGGCAGAAATCTGTATCTACGGCTAATGGTTTCAGCCTTGAACTTTCATAGTCATAACCTTCGGAGCCGAAACGTGCGACTTGATAGTAAGTCTGGCCCACCGGATGCATGTCACTTAGAAAGTTATGGAAAGGGCTATGCTCGGGATCTCGCTAATGGTTATAGTTCGAAATACGCCAGAGCAAAGTAAAAGATAAAGTATGGAAGTATTGTGAAGTGTGTAAATTAAAGTGTCGTGAAACCGATTGACGTATAGAAAGTGGGTTCTCGAGTGGAGGCCACGCCTCAGTAAGCAAAGTGTTGATCGCCCTCCGGCCAGATGTAAAACGCTAGTTCTATTATATTCTCTTTGGCCAGAAGGACTGATGACTTAAAGAGGGCGTCTGGTAGCGAGTGCAACGCGAAAACGGGAAATAGTACTTTTGGGAAGGCATACATGCTGCAGAGGGTTAATATAGTCTGATTTAATTATGATAATGATGATTTCTTATTTCCTGCTGTGTGGTGGTGCTAGATAGCATTACTAAATTTCAACACGTGGGTGTCGTACCTAAAAGCCGACTAAGAAATTAATCTATGAAACAGGCAGCAGCATTCCCTGTCAATACCACACTCGCAGTGCACTTGCCAATCCGCCTGCCAAATGAGGGGAGTATGGAAAATACCCCCCAACAGGGAAAGGCCCATGTACATCAATGGATTATTGATTCTGCAGGTGTAGGTAACTTAATGAATCCTTGCGAGTACTTCGAGTTTTTCATCTGCATTAGTAAATATGGTATAGTTTTCTACGGAGTTTTATAAAGGTTTTTAACAGATTTTTTGTGTCTGTTATAAAATGTTTTCACCCAAAGCACAGAATATATAATAGTCCCAAAGCTTGTACTACGAATCATATTCATGTATATTTTTAAATTTAAATTTTGATTTGCCAATTTATGATTAACTTGTACGTTTTATTCACTCACTTGTCATTCTGGATTTTCCCGCACCGTAACGCATGCATCTGTCTACGGTGCGTAACAAATGCGTCTGTAAAGTCTCAACAGACGCATTTTGTAGAAGTGTCGTATTTGCATGGGAGATAAGATCGGCATTCGCAATTTCCTTTCGTCTGACAGATACGCATGCGTTACGGTGCGTTAAAAATACGCAGCGACGGACGACAAGTGGGTGCGCTGCCTAAGTATCTAAAAAACTATGAATGATTAGAATACGCAATTGCGCAGGAAAATGTCACTAAAATACAATTACTACAATATTTTAACATGCTTGTAAATACCCATGCCAATATCCGCTGCCTAAATCAACCGCATAACTGTCTGTACGGGCCTAACGTAGATAAAAAGACATTGTGAAAAAAATACAAATGTTTCAAAATTTGTTCTGTCGAGTGTGTATCTCACAGAACCTTTGCTTTGGAGGACATGTTAAGCCGTTGGTCCCTGTTGCTGTCTATGATAACTAAGACGACAGTCGTTACACGACCATGTCAATGGCCTATTACTAGCTGTAGGTAGTTGAAAAACTTTGACACCAGGGTACATCAGGTCGTTGGACGACTCAGTGCCCTACACAAAAAGAAAATTAAGTATCTAGGTATGTTATCAGTAGTTATTGCCTTAACGATTCAACCTTTTCTGGTTTGTTCTATCAAATGTACGATAAACCAGTGTAAGTTGATTCCTCAAACAAGTAGATAGGATAGATTTTCTGCTGAAACTACAAACAACAAACTCGAATATCACAAGTCCCTATTATTCTTGTATTTAAACAGTATTGTGACCAAAATCTTCCTCTATCACTTCCCCATAGTTTGGTTATTACTTGATGATGATGATGATTCTCCGACCAATTTCGGCCGTGGTGACCATTACATTTTTTTATTTAGAAACCTCCTAGTCAGAGTGTCACTGAAGCACTCGGAGATGGCTGCTATAGCCAATTTTTGCTAAGAACTCTCGTGCGCAATGAAGGCAGGTGAGCTTGCCATTCACATAATTGTAGTTAATTCCTGCGGGTGGACAGGCCTTCAGCTTCAGGTTATTACTTATAGCAGAACGGAAGCGTAGACGGCTACATCCGCCTCTAAAAAGAACAGCGTTTGTCATCCCACGTGATGTCTGCCGCCGGTAGCTCCTGCCAAAACCATTTTCAAGGTGTTGAATTTGGGCAAACGTAAAGAATGTATCACAAGTTTTATTACAGAACTTTCTAATGCCACAATATACCAAGGAGTATTGGTAAACCTCGAGCACCTTTCCGCTTGAACTACCCACATTAGCAGGGATGTCAACAAATTTAAGTGGTGGCACACTTAGGTACCTTAATGCTAAGTTGCAGTAAAAAAACAATGACTCACCATATTATTTTATGAGTAACTACTCATAATATATAGTATCGGGAAATCGGAAAAATAAATACCTTTAAACCTAACTAGGTTTACTAACTAGGTTAGATACTCAAACATAAACGCGCGGCGGCAGTGCGGTTCGCTGTGACATAAGCGACACGAGATTCTATGTAGTAGTCGTGTACGTATAGGTCAGTCGGGCGTGTGCTTGTGTGAGTGTAAACACCCGATGTTAAACTACTGCTCCTTGGTATATAATGCTAGGAAGGCATTATTGTATCCAATATCTTCCCTAATAGTTTGGTTATTACTCATAGCGGCGTGAAAGTGCGGACGGCTACATCCGCCATTGTAAGGAACAGCGTTTGTCAACCCACACGTGATGAATGCCGCCAGGTGAACTGTAAATAGATAGCTAGTCCTGCGTAAAGTGAAGTTTCGAAATTGTTTGTTTGTGTATGACATTAACGATTTTCCACGCGAGTCGTCATAAAATTATATAATGTGATTGAAGCATGGAACTAGTATGTACTCTTACGTGGATTACTTGTAAAATCCTTGAATTGAAGTCATTAAAGTATATACAGGTGCGTTTCGATATAAAGAACAAACAAAACACACACAAACACACATCACGCCCATAATCCCTTGCGGGGTAGGCAGAGCGTAAACGGCCGCATAGAACGGACATTTACGCCACGTCTGACAAACATTTGAGGGTCATCCGGAAAATTGTGTATCGCCACATTGACAGTGAGCCCATCGCCTTAAATTGCAATACACACCCTCGAGTCTTACGACTCCCACGGGCAAGAAATGGGGAGATGCTATTCTAAGCCGGCATCACACGGCAACAAATATAAACAAAGTAAATCATTTAAAAATAATAGGAATTGTAGTAACTCTAATTTAGACAAAGTACTTAACATTAATAATCACACTACAAATTTATTTATGTTAACAAATTTAGACTTTACCCGCGTTATTACAAAAAAATAAGAAAGACACGCATTAAGACATTGGCCAAAGTTAAACTTTTTTTTGTAATAATACCGTTTAAAGTACTAGTAAATCATTCGTTTATTTAGTAGAATCTGGTCTAGGTAATAGGTAAACAGATTTATGTTCTTATTTCTACGTAATCCTGTTTTCAACTTTCTGTTTACAAACTCCCATTCAAAGGTAGGTACTACATACGAGTTACCTGGTAATAAAATGTTTTGTAGATAAGTTGAAACATCAAATGAATCTGTGTAAAATGAGGCCAAGATCCTTAAATGCTAAGTAACTTTATAAGTTTAAAATACCTAACCTCAATAGGGGGAGACCCATGTTCGATTACATAGGATATTTTTATATCGCTAAATAGTTGACTAGTTACTCTTCGATAACATTGCGTAGTATAATTTTTTACCGCTAAATAGTTGAGTAGTTACCCTTATTTTTATTAACATTATTAGTTAGGTGTTAAACTAATTTCTAGCGTGCATCAAGTTCTAGCGTGATATTTTGAGAAGATGCACTATTAACATTAAGTATCATGAGTAAAGACAGAGATTAAGTTGTGTTGCGGCGCAAGGAGAAAAACAGAAGGTAGATTTCAAGTCTATTCGTATTTGGTCTTGGTTTGCACACCATCATGCAGCTAGACATAAATCCCGTATCTCGTACAAATACGAGTCAGCGTTTTTCTTCACGAATTTTATCCGTGGCACTGGCACCGTCCCCGCTTCAATGATCGAACTTCGCTCATATTTCTTCTCTTTACGCAATTCAAGTTTGTTAATGAAAGACCCTTGTAACTTTAATCCTCCTAACTTAGAAAAGTCATTTTGAAACAATTTGAAGGGCCGTTAAAAGGCTACTCTAAATTTTCTTTTGTGAATGACGAATGGGATCAAGTTTATTTTCTCAACCTTTGATCTTTGTGATGTAAAGTAAAATGCCAAAGTTGGCCTAGGTACCCTTCTGCTTGCCATTGCTTTACGCATCTAGCTACCTAATTATCCGTTATTGATAAAGTGAAAGCCTTTTTCAAAAGTCCCTTTATATTTTCTTATTACCTTTTTTTACTTGAATGAATATATTTTGAATGGTGCAATTCGTTAACGAAAGTTTTAAATTTATTTGAATGTAAGAATCATATTTCACTGCTGCTGCAAAGATAACGCATTTTTTGAAATTAATTAAGTTATTGATTCCCAAAAAATAAACACCATCAAACTTGACTAATTTTGTTTGGATCTATCTAGTTGGGCCATCCAAACTGTCTTAGCTTTGCTGACTTTGATAAACAAAATCAATTTTAATTTGGATTTAATTTAAAAGTTCAGACTTATTTCATTGAAGACATTTAAATAGCCTCGCTGCACGTTAAATCTAAGCACCGTATTGTCCACTCAGTCCGTTAAGTCTATTTCCCTGAATGTTTATTCCATGAAAGAAAATTTTCCTGAACGTCCACTTAACTAGAACTACTTCATTAAACATCCACGTTTAAACTAAAGTAGCGCCGTTCCAATAAGTCGTACTTGAAAGCTGTAAGATTCGTGATAATACTATGGCAGAGGGTCTATTTTCCTTTGTTGACATCTCTTTTAGTATAGACATGACAGCTGTCAAATACAACTTATTGGAACGGCGGCGGTACTTTACCTTCAAATCACACTGCTCACGTCAAGCGGCATTGTAAACAAACAAATTATTCTATGACCATAGATATGTTTTATACTTTGTACGTAGTTATATAATAATACTTCTAAGTATTTCAAATACTTGCAGTGCAACTTTAGTGACAAAGCAGTTGTTAGCCACAACCCACTTTATCTTGTTCAAATGTCTCAAGTTCCGCTGAATTGATCTTTGACGTCAGAGTAACTAGATGAACGTGCTCTTGAACTTACTGTTATATTTGCAATTACCTTTTAAAGTAGGCTGATATTACAGTCCATGAGTGAAATATTGAATATGTGTAGCTATATAAAGTAAAGTTTTGGCGTTACAAGTAGTCTGGTTTCAACGCACCTGCGTATGACTACAGAATAAAATAATATAAGAGTTGACATTTCAATTGAAGGGGTATCAGTGACATTAATATTTCATTGAGTTTGCAGGTTCTAATTTTACATAAGGATAATACTTAAAACTTGAACAACGAACATTCTGATAGATTGTTTGTTTAAAGAGTTTTTTTGTGAAGTGGCACCACTGTCAAGGCCGTTCACGACTAGTAGTGGGAAAAACAACTCACTTAAAAGAGCAGAGCGATTTGGATCTTTCGTACTTAAAGATGTGCATCACTCTTTGCGCTCAGTAACTCTTTTCGCTCAGCGGAGTATTTTGATCTTTAGGATGTGTTTTAGCTAATAGAGCTAGCGATTCTACGAGTGACTGATGAGTAAGAGATCTTATGATTAACACGCGGAATTAATTAAAGTTTTTACTTTATAACATAAAAGTAAAAACACAAAAATCGTAATGAAATAATAGTCGAAGGTCAAGGTGACGCTCACGCCCGCGCGACTTATTTATTACTAAATTAATTACCTTTAAAACAATTGTCAATTTATCACTCATCCAAACAAAACAAAATTAATTTATTTACGTAACCAAATTTCAGCCATGACCTTACACAATAATGTATATTTTATAATGCAAAAACTCAGAAATCAAATCCGCCAAAACCGCGGGAAAGCATCGCGAGACTCGCGAGTCGCCTGCTTTGCGCCGCACATCGAGCGCTATAGCGCTCTTACTCTTTCATGAGAAAGTTACGTATGCATCTGTCCTCGTTGATCGCTCGCGTCGCGTTCGCATTCGTTCGCGATCCCTCGGGCGGGTGAAAAGTGTTGCAGAGCGCATTAAGAGCGCAAGATCTACTATGAATTGCACTGAACGCAAGAGTGAGTGAGCTTTTTGTAAAGAGCGCGCTCTTTTCATTCGTTCCTTCGTGAGTTACCCACCGCTATTCACGACTACACTTGCCTTCAGCGTATTTTGGTATTGTTTTCAATGAATAAGGACTCGGGTCCGAAAAAGGAATACAAGCGGAGTTATAAGGAAGAAATCTGTTCACTACTACCAGAACACTAATTTTATTGTATTATTACCTTGCATGGCTAGTTAACAAACCGCCAGATATTTACCGTCATCTATTGGCTAAACTTTTTAAACTGTAAAAAAAAACTGTAATTGATTGGGAAAAACGTGGAGCTAGAGTCGCTGACGTTGCCCCTAGGTATATACCTGATTGGCTCCATTTATGATATCTATGACAACTTGTGCGAAAAATCTTTGATGGCATATATATTCTAACAATTTAAAAATTAACTAAATATACGCAAGTGACACCGCCCTCTGACTAAAAAGACTTTAGCCACAAACTGGTTTACAAATATTTTAAGTATAAGGTCTGACAAGTTGTAACAAATTGTCGCGAAGAGTAAAATACCGACGATAAAACTTTCATTTTTTTACATATATACGCAGGTATTGTACGTACCACAAATCGAGGAACGTGTAAAAAAGAATTTAGCATTATTACGAAGGAAACACGGCTAGGGCGGAATCTCTCCTACGTTATTCATGAATCCCGCATCTCACGCTTCTTTCTGGACTTAATAGTAAATTTGTCAATTTTCACCCTGAATTTTTGATGGCCCATACTTTGTTACGGCTTCCAAGGATTTTATGGAATTTAATATTTTCAATATTTCATGCTGGGAGAAGACAATTCATTTCCTTCTGTATACTGGCTCAATAAGGAGCATATTTGGCTTATAATTTAATGTTACAAAGGGATGCTTTGGTTATAATTTTTATTTCTTCCACGTAATATTGTACCATCTCCGTGGTATAGAATTCTGACTCTAAATAAAAGTTAGATAAACAATCAGATATTTAATGAGAAAGATGTTTCCGTACTTTGGTACTTTTGGAGAGAATGGTACTTAGAACGTGTGTATGTGTACCACAGCAAGCAAACGCAATTACACCAGTATCACGCACCAATAAACTATAACTTTTAAACCTCCTTTAATACCTACTATCAAACTCGTTTCGTCTGGCATTGCAATTAGTGCAAGACTCATTAAGATGCAGATTCTTGGCTCACGCTCGGATATCGCAGGTTAGGACGTGATCAAGTAACATTCGTTTGTTCAGCGCAACGTGAAGCTCAATTACGGCTAGCTCCGTGACGCCATGCTTACCTAGTAGCCTGGTACTTACCTGTTATGAAATTGGATTCTGCATTTGAGTATTTGGATTCTTTGAAACTCTTTGTACTTTAAATTGGAATCTAGAGCATGCTTACTTAGTGATTTGGTCAAAAATGTCGCGGTGGACACTGAGACGTCATTCATGAATCCTGGCGTCAGAGTTTATCAAAAGCCGTCAAAGTAGCTACTTGTTCTCTGACTATAGAATGACCGCCATCTTAGTAATCATACACAGCAACCAAGGAACGATAGCTTAGTGTGCTCGTCGAAGCACGGAACCATTTTTATTTATGTATTAAACTTTATTGTACAGAAAGAACAAAGGGCAGGCCTAATGTCACGCGGCATTCTCTACCGGCCAACCAAAAGATACCATCTTCTGTACTAACTAACGGCTGGGGTATAGTGATTAGCTTTATATTAAATTTTTGATACAGGGGTCAATGATTCGTCTTAATCGTAATAAGTACGTCTTTTAGTCGCCGAATTTGTAATTATATCAATGACTAGTTTTTCGCCCCGCGGTTTCACCCACTGCCAATTTTTGCGTTGGAATTAGATGTTTTTCTTCAAAAAAAAGCAGCCGCAAACGCAAAAAAAGCAATATTAAATCGACAAGATGGACAAACAAACAACACAACTAGGTATAATTGAGTTCCAGTCATCGATGCGTGAACTTCTGTAACTGGCTGCTAACAAAATATCTATTTTAGTATCATGCTCCATTTGTTTGAAATTGGAATTAAAGTTACGATACTCGTAATCCTTTCTCAAACACAAAGTATAAAAGCTCGTATCTCCTCAAATAAGCCTATTGGATTAAACTTGTAGATGTTGCAACAACTTGTTTAGGAATTTATTGTTGGAGTTTTCTTGTAGGTATTTTGTTTCTAGCGTGATTGATATTTTAGTTACATAAAGATGTTTTAGAACAAACTTTAATGTAAAATATTCAAAACGGAGAAAAAAAATTACGTCTTTTAAATACCAGACAAGACGACTTTCATTTCAGCAGTTATCTAGAGACCTTCATAAACATTTCAATCCATAGAAAATAATGTCGTTGTCATCCTAATATGATAAGGCCCCATGAATTCAGACAAGCAATATTTAGGTAGATCGTTTCCGTTGCGCAAAAAAGAGATCAATCAAGTACAGAATACGAACATGGTTAATATGTCTTAGTAACGGTGAGTAGACGGTTCTCATTCTGGCAAGATCATATACATTCCCTGTTAGTTCGGTGGCCATCCATCAAAAATACTTCTTACCAGCTGGGGTAAAACGTAAAGATTCTTATGTATTTTGAATACTTTTTAGGTATTTAACGGTTCATTGTCCATAAAAACCGTAGAATCACATCATCAAAATACATCAGAATAATAAAAGACAAGAAGAAACAACATAAGTCATACAAAAGTAACTGTTCTTTCTACGTCGTAGTATATTCCCTACGGCGGCGTAGCAGTACCTCTACGACGTAAAAAATACCCTATAACCGCTTGTTATTATAGCTGTGAAATGTCCCTACCTAACAAATTGTTAGCGCAACAAATGCATCCATAGAAAAAAAAACATAAAATTAAATCTACTTATCTCTCTCATATTTTATTGTTTACTTACTCAATATTCATCTTTATTTCCCCGCATCCTCGAAAAATACCCCAACCGTAATCCGTTTAAAACAAAAGCGAGGCATCAAAAACAGCTGCGGATACAGCCTGCTGCTGCATAAATAATCGGCATAGGCTGAATGTCAACGAGCATCAATCACTTATGACGGGGGATTAGTGGGGCTGGTCGCAGGCGCCGCCAGATTTGCATGAATAACCTTATTTGTATGCAAGCGTGGCTGTGCAACTACATGTGGCGGTATGACGCCGAGCACCAAAAGCCGAGCTCAAAGAAAAATAAAGTTGCTTTTACGTTGACGACGACGTGGAGTTTATTAAAGGAAAAAGTCTCACATGAAGAATTATTCAAAGATATTTTTTACGTAACTTGTCGTATGACATGTAATCAAAACTTACGCGATTGAACTACCTAAGTATCTGCATAAGATACAACCGTTACCTTTTAATAACAATTTAATATGATTGAGATAATACAATAGTACTTCAAAGACTCACGCTGGTGCGATTAAATTCACTGAGAAATCGTGTCTTTAATCCATTCAGGCGAAAAAACTGTTTCTGGACTTTATGTAAATCAGTCCTTGTTCAACCAAAATTGCTGTCATGAGAGTAATTCTTCACAATCGTGAATCCCTCGCGCCGGTTGTCCGCAATTAATATTAGAGTTGTACAAGTAGAGCAGGCCATGTTGTTGCATGATTATTCCAGCTGCACGTTAAATACCTACTGATGAGTTTATTTTACAACTGTTTACTGAGAGAGAGAGAAGATTAAAGGGAACATGAACATTAAAGGTGCAAATATGACTCAAGACTTAAAAAGGACGTGACGGCAATTTTGGTTTTACAAAGAGTGGTAAGTAAATCTTTAGTCAAGACAAAGTTTTTGAAACTTATTTCGAACAAGAAATATCAACACTAACACGTAATTTGAACCTTCAACCTACGCCAGATTAAACGGCTTTAAATTCTGTTTATAGACTTGAACTTCATGAACTCCCATCCCAAAGCAGGTGTTAATATGACCCTTTTAAAAAAAACTAAATCACAGACGTCCCACAACTCATTTTAGAACTAAATTACCAAGTTACACCTTATCTCAGACCTATTATTACTTAGAGTGTACTTACTAAAGAGTAATGCGGCGGTTATAACTTTAGCAAGCTTTTAGCCTAAGCTTAAATGACTTTCGCACTACTGTGGGCTTGTTTCTATTTAAATTAAAAGGTATAGCATGTTTATTATTTAGTCCGAAAAACTCACCGTAAAAATACTAGGAATAATATCAGAAATAAGCAAAACATTAGTTGATTTCGTTTGTAAGAAGCAGGATCCAGTAAAATATGTCACAGCCAATGATGGATAATTAATCATTTAGGCGGGTTAGTGAAGGTAAAATTTATTTGGCCATAAATAAGGCGGAAGACAGGATTTTTACAATGAAAAACACACATTTTCCTGCAAGGGAGTTGGGCAAGAAATAGATGTATACTACTTGTTTGTCTGAAGATTGAATTGTGAATATTAGAACTTTCAGCCTAATTATTTGTCTAAGGCAACTTCATAATAATGCAGTTCAACTACGTAGTTAACCCAAAGGCTTCTATTAAACAAGTTAGCCGTAGATTTAAATTTTGAGCTCGTAAATTAACCCTCCATCCTTTTGAAATAGCAAAGGGATTGGGGCCTAATGGTCTATTTGTAGGACGTAATGGGCCGGCCAGGCCGAGCGTACGTATTAGACAATTTGGACATATTCTGACTACTCACTCTATTCATTAAGAGGCTTTATGCTCAGGGCTGCCAGCTCATAAATTACTTATTTTTAATGGAACTTTTGAAAAGTACAAAACTTTTTAGCAAAACATTTTTGTTAATACGACGTCTGCATGTAGGTACGTTTGAACTTTTTTTGGTTACCTACTAATACTTACTTACTTACGTACTTTTTGCTATTGTGCACGTCATATTCGCGTCTCGAATTACGTAATCTCACTAATGTAGGTTTGCTGTAAGAAATTTCTTTTTAGAAATAAGTAAACCTGGTTGTGTCTTGTCTCATTGTAAATTGTTCTTGTGTATGTTTTTGTGTACAATAAATGGTTAAATAAATCATAATAAATACTTTCAACAACACTACTTACATACATACATCAGCCTTTTGCAGTCCACTGTTGGACGTAGGCCTTCCCAGGGTACGCCATAGTGCACGATCTCTCGCTTTCACCATCCAGTCGCTATTAACTGCCTTTTTAAAGTCATCAACACACACTCAACACAAACAGTCCATAACACTATTCAATATTTAATGTTGAATACCGATTTTCGCAATTTTAAAACGCGCACTTGTAATAATTATTGCGCATATTTTGTTTTTTAGTTGATTTGATGCATGTATATTGTTTAGTCATAATGGATTTTTAGATTGTATGAGATATGAAAACACGCACGAAAAATTATTGAAATAATCCAAAAACGTACCTAAGTCAAAATTTGGTGTGACAATGGTTCTGAAACTAAAATTTTGTCGCGCAAGTTTAAATTGTATGGGATAGATAAATGACAATTGGCGCGGGAAATCTTTTACGTAATTAAAATTTAAGTGTTGGAAATAAAAACGCGCGCCGCCATCTCCGTCAGTTTTCGGTGCCTGGCAACCATAATATTTATTTGCAGGGACGTCAAACCATTGCGATAAAACGTTCGCTTTATGAACCCCGGACCCCTTTTTTGTTTTATTCGCTTTCATACAACTACATACGTTCAATTTGCATAATGGTTTAAATTAAACGTTTGTGTCTAATTAATGATCATACTATACAAACCTATAGGTTTTCAGTATTACGTTTTGGATTTTCAAAGTAGTTTTACCTGCTGCTTATCATTTTCCCGAGGAAATGAAAACTAGTCTTGGCGTGCATTATATGTATAATGTATAAACGTTATACATATAATGTGTATAATACACTTTAGTCTTGAACTGCTCTATATATTTAAAGAAACCGCATAAAATAAGTTCAAATAATAATCAAAACATAAAGGGATTAGGGACAAACAGACATCGGAAAGCAACTTTAGATCATAATATGTACCTAATGATTATAATCATCATAAGAATGTCATAAGTGAACATATCATACCCACGTTATTATTAATAGTAACATGAATAATTTAATGAAAAATATTACAATAAATGAATACAGTACGAAGTTTTCTTCAAATTGATAAAAAGTATAATATTCCAAAACTTTGTAGATGGCGTTGAAATGACTACGTTACTAGATGTCAAAACCAAAAGCCATGAAAAAAAGTTTAATTTATTAGTTATTATTATTAGTATAAATTAATATTCTGTTTTGTTTGTACGTGGTTTATATTACATACATACACATACACATATCACGCCTATAATCCCTTACTTATGCAGAGCGTAAACGGCCGCATAGAACGGACATTTACGCCACGTCTGACAAACATTTGAGGGTCATCCGGAAAATTGTGTATCGCCATAGTGACAGGTTGTCAGCCCATTGCCTAAAATTGCAATACACACCCTCGAGTCCCTTAGACGCTTCTTACGACTCCCACGGGCAAGAAATAAGGTGATGCTATTCTAAGCCAAAATGATAAATCCGCCTTTTTTTTAAAAGGCGGCTGGTAGCGACTGGATAGCGAAAACGAGAGATCATGCCCTATGGCTTACCCTGGGGGAGGCCTACGTCCAGCAGTGGACTGCAATAGGCTGATTGAAGTAATTATTTATACAGTTCGTGTATGTGTGTGTATGTTAGTTACCACCTCTTCAGGCCTTGACGGATTTGGATGGAATCGGGTACCGCGGAAAATCATGTTATTCCTAGGAAAAGAAGCTAGTTGATAGTGAAAGTTATAACATCAATTTATGTATTAACCAAAGAAAATGGTTTCGTCGATAGCTGTCGTGTGAAATTCTTAGTATTTTCAAATGAATTGTTTTTTAAAATTATATATTAAAAGGTTTTCTTTTAAAAGGCACATTTTTTATTAAGCTAAATGATATAAAAATTGTAAGACTAACGGTTAGGTGTTCCTATTTGAAGCAACGTAACGCATGCGTCTGTCAGACGAATTGTAATCTTTTTCCGGTGCGTAACGGAGGCGTCTGTAAATTCGTTTGACACACGCATCCGTTACGCACCTTAAATCCACCGTTTTAACAAACAAATTTTTCCAATAAATATTTCGATGATAAAGTGATCAATATGTTTTGATAAAATATTGGGTAAAGCGATTAATTAATCTGGATTCATCTTTAATTTACAATTTTATTCATGGTAATTACTACAGGTAAAAATAGATTGTTCGTTTCATTTATTCTATAAACATATTCCAATAAGGTATACACAATCCATCCATTTAATTTTTCTATATTTACATGTACATAAAACATCCACTGGCCGATTTTTCTCACTTCAAGCTAAACGTTCAACGTTCACGCTAAACGTTCACTTCAAGCAATCGTCTGAAGAGCCCGTAATCCCTTTCTTGAAGTAGACAAATCCTATAGTGGCCCACTTAAAATAGAAAACATGAGTACCATAAGTATTAAGGTTAACTAGCTAAATCATTCGTTTTTTTAAAATTAGTTCTGTAAAATGCTTTGTCATACTGTCTAGGTTTTATAAAAAAAATCTGATGACTAACAGCAACACGCTTCGTCAAAAGGAATCGAAACTAATTTACTTGTTACAAAAAAAAGTTGAAGAGTTCATAAATTGATAAATAGAATTTCCAAAAGCACCATCAAAACATTGGATATTTAAATTGCAAGTCTTTTTTAAAAGCAGCTAAAGCTGGAATACAAAATGAACTGTATATTTAAGCTGGATGCAATTCAATTTGCCACGTCATATTTCATAAAAGTGCATAAGCAGTAGTTTACTCGGCTGTGACATGAAAAGACGTAGTTTCATGATATTTAAAATTCTAGGAGATATGAAAATGTAAGCTGTGATTACACTATGGCGCAGTGCACGATACACTTTGTCACAAAACTCTTGGTTATTTAAAAGTGTAAATAGTAAAATTTATTAAAAGCGTAATCACCATAATATGTAAATTGAAATACTGGGTCGACGAATAATCCAATCACTCCTGGTGTTAGAGTTTTGAGGATAAGGTAACTTTAGACCAATGACGAGTTGTAAAACCACTGCTATATATTTAAACATAGACAGCAGCCGGGGTCGACCGCTTAACGTGCCCTACGAATCACGAAACCATCTTGGTTCAGTTCAACCAAGTGGTTCAGCTTACAAAAGTACGAGTCGGACTCACCAAACCAGGGTTCCGTAAATTTCACATTACACACCCTTGACATCATTATCACACACTGGAACGCCTTTATTTTAAAATGTTGTTCTTTTCGGGCCACTAAAAACAGGCTTTTCTGGGTGAGCTCGCTCCATTTTAGACTCTGTTATGACCTAGACTTGAGTCAAGAGCAAACCCATCATTAATAAAAAAAAAAAAAAAGTATGTTCAAAAAATAAAATAAAGTAAGATTTTTCCTATGTTTGTACTTCATAACAAAAATGCCTGCTAAATTTTGTGGTTCTAGGTCCATGGGAAGTACTTTTTTTAAATATTCTTGAGAGGGTCAAAAACACGCGATTTTAGAGCATAAACTTTAAAAGTTCTTCAAGGTTGGGAGCTTTAATTTTTTACAAAAACAAGCGGCCGAGACGTCAGTTTATTGTTCCGATTTCAACACAACGTCTCTACGCGTTCCCGATTGCATAAAGGGTCGGACGGACTGCGGAGGGCTGGACGGCATAAAACAAAGTGATCTTATTAGGGTTCCGTTTATGTACTTTTAAAGTGCGGTACCCTAAAAATTACGACTAAAGGTAACGTTATTTCTATCGAACTATTATGACCATCCCTCAGTATCCCATGCAAAAGGGAATATTCTTTTTGAGAATTGTAAATATGTTTAGTTTCTAAGCACTCTGTAGATGGCGTTGAACTGACTACGTTACAAGAGGTGCCAATGCCAGAAGGCATGAAAAAAGTTATTGTTATTTCCGAATCCTTCCTCGTTTTTCTCGCTTTGTTATTAATTACCTAATACTCTGTTATGTTCGACGTTGTGGTTTTCGTTAATATGCAGGGAAACCCATGAAAGTATATATTTTAGTGATGCATGATGATAAGTGCGTTTCGATTTACAATCTCATACATCCGAGTGAAAAAATCTATAAAATACAATGTAGTGCCGTTCCATTACGATAACTTACCAAGTACAGCGCCATCTATCGAGCAACTATAGAAGATTAAAAAAATAAATGAAAAGAAAAATCTTACCCTATTGTGTTATAATAATATTCCCAAGATCTTGTAGGCATTCGTGTGAAAATTCTTCCTTCTGTTGCCAAAACTTATTCTCTGCAACTGTCGTTCCTTTAACCTATGCTTTCGAAAGGTAAATGTGACTTTTAAAAACGTGCCGCGTTTCAGTCGCCACATGTCCATATAGATTTTCAAAGCTGGAATAAATCATAAGTAGGTCATATTTTTTTTCAAGTACCACAAAATTTTTATTAAGTTTGTTTCCAGACTTAACATGCTTCAACCAAAGTAACTGAACTAAAGTTGACTTATTGTCCGCTAATCGACTAAGTACTGTAGGTCTGTTGTATAATATGACGAAAAATGTTTTTCGTGAATCATCAAAATACTTAGTGACTGACGCCGTTTGCTGACTCGGTGTCCCACATGAAAAGAAGAAGAAGCCGTAAAACATAACGAGAACGGTCATAAATTGAAACTATAATTGTGTGTGAAACTACTTCAGAATATTTTTTTTTTCAATAATATATTATTTTACGAGTAGAACACAATCACCAATACCCTAAACCTAATTTTCTTTGTAACAACAAAAGCAACGACGAAAACGTTTTAACTGCACAAATAATTCCAACCACGTATTTGCTGGCGCTGCGACATCGGGTAGTGGCTCTATCCATACTGATTCTACTCAATTCGGTTCGATGTACATTGACGCAAAATACCTAAACCAATGACATAGTCCTGTAGCAAACAGCATTGGATGTCGAACAGTTAAAAGCGCGCCACTTCGGATAGATTCATTGAGTATTGGCTCGAAAAGGAAAGTTCTGACAACTTGAGCTCCCGCAAACTGAAGCCCAACCCGGGAACAATTAAAAGCAAATGCTGTGCAACTGTTTCAATGTAAGCCGCTGTTACAAAGGAACGTACAGAGAATTCCGTTCCGCGCCACGGAAAACTTTTATTACGTATAGCAGCACTGTTTATTTAAAATGAGGCTTGGCTCGACTGGTTTGGACTCAAAATGTGATCGAAATAATAGTACCTGTTAAAATTGCATTTAGAATTTTTCAGTTTTATGTTCATCTCGTTGTTAACCAGTGAATATAGTATAAAGAATGCGATCTTTTCAGTGAATATTGGTGCAAAATGCAGAGCACCAGTTGGTTTAAGGTTTTGCTATACCAACCAGTGTGATGAAATTACGTGTAAATAGGTATTGCTAATACTAAGAATAGATGAACTATGTTGGTATGTGGTCACTCCCAACATAGTTCATCTATTTTTAGTATTCCATTGCATTTTATTTACCAAATTAGTAACACCTACTTACACGTAATTTCATGCATCATCAACCCTATTATATTCGGTCAGATTGTATCAATTACATGAGAGCTCCATAATATATCTTTCTATCTTACAGCGCCTGCAATATAACACTCCTAATTCATATAAGCACGTAAAAGGGATATTAACCCACTGTTCTTAATTACGTTTTCGCATGCTTTACTTTCCCTTAAAAGGGTCGCTTTGTATGTACAGTTTACTGACCTTTCCATATGCCTGCATGGTGAAGTAGTTTGAGCCCCGAATTTGGGTTCAGTTAAATTCGATTCCGGCACCACACGGCAACAACATTTTTATTCTATAATGTTGTTGCCGTATGGTGCCGGCTTACAATAGCATCACCCCATTTCTACCCATGGGTATCATGAAAGACGACTATAGGATGAATCAAGGGAATGGACAGCAGCGTTCCTTGTGAATACATAACATTGCACTGCCCTCGCCAATCCGCCTGCCAAGCATGGTGAGTACGGCAAATAACCCCAGATCGAGGGAGGCATCACCCCATTTTTACCCATGGGTGTCATAAAAGGCGACTATAGGATGAATCAAGGGAATGGACAGCAGCGTTCCCTGTGAATACAAAACATTGCACTGCCCTCGCCAATCCGCCTGCCAAGCATGGTGAGTATGGCAAATACCCCCAGATCGGGTGAGGCTCATGTCCTGCAATGGACTTTTGTGGCTGTTGAAGTTGAAGATGAATAAAAGTATTTATCTATCACAGAATATGTATATTGTGTAAAAAATTGCAAAGTGTGCAAAAAAATGATTGTCATAAATTCAAACAATACGCAGCACTGAACCATACGAAGTTGTGTTTCGAAAGGATGTGTTTTTTATCAATAGCTCAAAAAAAAAAAAAAACAATTTGATCACCCTACTGTATCTAGATGACCTATTTTATTTCTACGTTGTCAGATAATTACGTTGGAATAATACTACATAATAAGTACTCTTTTTGTTGTTGTATCTGATAATGCCGTGTGATGCCGGCTTAGAATGCCGTGTGATGCCGGCTTAGATGCCGTGTGATGCCGGCTTAGAATGCCGTGTGATGCCGGCTTAGAATAGCATCACCCCATTTCTTACCCATGGGTGTCGTAAGAGGCGACTAAGGGACTCGAGGGTGTGTATTACAATTTTAGGCTACGGGCTGACAACCTGTCACTATAGTGATACACAGTTATCTAAATGACCCTCAAACTTTTGTCAGACGTGGTGTTAATATCCGTTTTACGGCCGTTAACGCTCTGCCTACCCCGTAAGGGATAAAGGCGTGATTTATGTATGTATGTATGTATCTGATAAGACCATTTTCGTTTGCATCAGTTATAATTCCAGCTGTCACTGTAATTGTGTTTATATTATGCTTTCATCAAAGGTTTTAATATACCTAACCTAATATTCAGGATAACTTTCAAAACTTTCTACCGCTGTCAGGTTTTGAACCTGCGACTTTTGCTTTCACTAGTCGCGTCACCTAAATATTTAGTTACTTGCGTTTTGTTTGTATGTGATCTATTTGTAAGTGTGTGTATCATCCTTCCACAAAAAGATAAATATAAGATAGGTTCTTATTTAACACTTTGTGTGTTGGCCGTGTAATGCCGGCTTAGAATAGCATTACCCTATTTCTTTCCCGTGGGAATCGTAAGTCTGTAATCGACTAAGGGCTTCGAGGGTGTGTATTGCAATTTTAGGCGATGGCTTGACAACCGGTCAGCCGGTCACTATGGCGATACATAATTATCCGAATGACCCTAAAATATTTTTAGACGTGGCGTAAATGTCTCCGCCTTTCTCGCAAGGGAATAAATGCGTGATATGTGTGTGTGTGTGTGCATGAGGTTTTAATATAAATGTGTGCTATCGTGGCTTAGAATAGCATCACCGCCGTGTGATGCCGGCTTAGAATAGCATCACCCCATTTCTTACCCATGGGTGTCGTAAGAGGCGACTAAGGGACTCGAGGGTGTGTATTGCAATTTTAGGCGACGGGATGACAACCTGTCACTACAGTGATACACAGTTATCTCATTGACCCTCGAACTTTTGTCAGACGTGGTGTTAATATCCGTTGAACGGCCGTTAACACTCTGCCTACCCCGTAAGGGATATAGGCGTGATTTATGTATGTATGTATGTATGTGTGCTATCGATAACATTCTTTGTTGCAGTCATGGACTTTGCAGTAGTTTTATAGTGAGCCCGGTGGGATGTATAGGCCCCACAATTCACGCTACACACCTACTTTGAATAAATACCTTTTTTGCTTTCTCCATACATAATTCATCGTAAAGGTATTCGCTACGAAAACCGCTGAGTAAAAAACATTCAAATTTGTTACTCACCTAGGTAAGGACAATTTAGATACATTTCTTTTTCCTTCCATTTAGAAATGTACTTATATAATGAAAGCAGCCTGATATGTTTCCCTGTTTTATGAAAGCAACGCGGTGTAATGCGAACGAACGTTTTTCGATATAGTCTGTAATACAAGTCCATGAAAATATTATTATTAAAGTAAAACAAATAACAGCGCAAAATACGAGCGGTAAAATAACGACGAAAGCCAAGGATTAAACAGGAATGTCAAACTTTTCGGGAAAAACTAATTTCCGTAGCAGCCGTAGCCTGGAGCTGAGCTGCACGGAAAAATGTCAACAAACTTTGCAGGTGTAAAGCGGCGTTTTATGACGTCACAAAATGGCTTCTCCGTGCATCCAACAGCTGGCTGACACGGGTAAGAAAACATCACTGGGATATTTTATGGATCTCTCTTTCACCCGCAAGAGTTGATGGATGAACATCCAAGTTTCGTGTCACATTTTTACGTCGACGACAGGAATAACATCATTTTGCGAGAACTCAATTCAAGTTTTCTGCATAAAAATGAAAAGGTTTTCAGTTTGCTATCTGAGAAGTAAATTGCGCCTCTCAGAACTGCTCATAATAGCCAACTTATACATATTTGTATTATTGCCGGTAGTACTGCAATGCCACTGTCCGTAATGCAGACAATTTATTTAAAAATGGATATTTTAATATGTGAATTTCTAGTGCATCATTTATGATATGGTTAAGTCCAAGTGAACCTACGTAGCGTAGATATATTATTATGTTACTCGTTTGTGGCTAAGTGATAGGTCGAGCAGGAAAATATAGAAGATATTAATGAAACGATGACAAATTAAATACAGAATATGACAGATAAAAAAATAAGATCCCAGGATAATATCACACCTCGGACACTGGCGCTCAAATGTATGAATCAAATGCGTTGCTACGCACACAGTCTAAGCTCGCGTAGGTGAACGCGGACCATGCTTGTGTGTGTGAGACAACATGTCAGGGTTGCCGCCATTTTGCGTTTTCGAATCGGGAGTGCAATGTGCGGTAGTATGAAATGACCTTCGTCGTCGCGTCCTTGCTTAGCCGGTGTCTGAGCGTCCTCCGAGCGCGGGTGGGCGGCGCTTGTAAGGGGATGCAGGGAGTGACCATACTGTACGCTAGTACTATTAATTATACTGTGATAATATTAAAAAGTAAATCAATCTTGATATTGTTCCATTTCGGAACTTACCAATTTGTTTGATAAAACATTGCATTTAACTTCATATAAAGAAAAATAGAGCAGTTTCCTTTCACATAGCTTATTTTTCGCTCGTTATAAATTTGGTACTTAGGTTGACGCAGGCAAACAATTTTCTTCCCGGGATAACGAGGTGTATGTAATTAGTGTAACTATGTTTTACTTACGTAATCCACTCTAAACATTCTATAAGAAAACAGTAACAATCCTAGTAGAGTGTACCGAACATCAAAAAAGGGGCGAAACGTCCTTTCTCGTCTTTATTTTGTAATTGATCAGTCGACTGCAATAAAAATGAGACATGAAAACTCAAAGGATGAAAGACTTTGAACTGAAACAGATTCGAGTCAAAAGACTTGTAGGTATTTGGGATTGAGGTACTTAAAAAGGTTCATAAATATGATCGAAGTTTTGGATTTAATCTATTCCTTGTTTCTTGAATTTGACCCTTTATACCTCGAGTTGTCGCCTCAGCATAACTTTGAATTGTTTTTTTTTTTCGTGTGGGACACCGAGTCATCCAACGACCCGATGAACCCTGGTGTCAGAGTTTTTCAACCGCCTACTACCACTAGTAGGCCTCTGACATGGTTGTGTTACGACCGCCGTCAAAGTAATCATTGACAGCAACCGGGACCGACTTTACGTGCCCTTCGAAGCACGGAACCATTTCTTTTCGGACAATCAGTTGGTTCATCCTGCAATGTCCTAACCAGATCGGGGACTAATTCACAAAGAGATAAATATCAACTTTTGTGAATGTCCCACCGAGAATCGAACCCGGAACCTTTGCGTCGCGTTTGAATCGATTCGAACAATATAAAATAATGCTGCATTTGCTTTTGCACTGCTGCTGCAAAATGAAAAAAATCAAAATAAAAAATGGAGAACCTCACAAAACAATTGCAATAATAACAACAAAAATTATGAAAACAGAGTCATTACCTTTTGTTCAAACATAAAAGAATAGTTTAATTTGAACTGAACCCTTAAACGCAAGCCTTTTGGATCTCTATTGTTCGTTTTTTTTAAGTACTCAATCATTAGGTACTTAAGTTTACATTAATAACTTACATAAATCATGTCCATATCTCACCAAGAAAATTAAATAGTAGTGTTTTACGTAATGTTATAAACTCTTCACTTAAAAACTTTTAAAAATTATTTTGAATAAAATATCCAGTAATTAAAAAAACTTAGTTACTCTATTTGGGCGTGCCTACTATCTATAAAATTATATAAAAATACAAGAAAAACCAGGTGTGTATAGGGTATTTTTTATATCATTATTAAATATTTTGGGGTGGTATGGGATCCTAGCGGTCCACCCCGGGCAACGGCAACACAGGCTTGCCTGTGGATAAGTCCAGCTGAACGATCCCACCAAGCGGTGGAAGGCTCCATAAGGGGCCGCCTGGCTCGCGACCACCATCCCACCGAAGTCTGGCGCCAAGTAGCTTGCTGCGTTCCGTCAGTATGTGGGAGTGCCAGTGCCTTAACAGGCTTCTTCTGGGTGAGCTCGCTCCATCTTAGACTCTGTCTCTGTCCTATGACCTAGACTAGAGTCAAGAGCAAACCCATCATTAATAAAAAAAATAGCAGGTGTTAGGCAGGTTTGCTCCACTCCTATCATTTTATACCAGGCCTCGACTAATGACAGGTCTGACAACGTGTCAACTTCCAAAAACGTCTACACCACTGGAATTTTCAATTATTCATGGAATCTCAATGACAAATGGTATTGAATATTCAGTTCAGCTCCTGATATTGCTGTATGGAACGTTTAATAAATTAGATATACCGACCTTACAATTTGAGAACGGTAATTAGATATTCTTCAATATCTTACTAAATAGGTAGGAAGTACGACCTTTTACGAATTATACGAAAGTAAAATTAAAAAATTATTGCATGTACTAACATTCTTCTTCCAGCTATGGTATAATGTTAAAGATAGATCTAAAATTCAATTAACATTTCAAACTTATATTATCGTTTGAGAAAAAATGACGTACTGCGGTAAAATGTCCAGTTGTGCTAAGACTAAATTAATCCATACTAATATTGTAAATTCGAAAGTAACTCTGTCTGTCTGTTACGTTTTCACGCCTAAACTACTGAACAGATTTTGATACAAGTTGGCATCAGCATAGACAGGAACCTAAGAAAAGACATAGGCTACTTTTATAGCAATCTATTTATAGAAAGAAACATAGCGCATAACGCCGAAGAAAATCATCAGACGAGGATTCGTTGAGTGGATTGCTTTGCTTTTTGTGTCAGACACCTTTTTTACAACTAAACATACGATATAAATCACTCTTACTTTTGCAAACGCTGCCATTCATAGATCTCTTCTTCAAACGCGCATGTTGTTATACTATTTATTGCGGACGAAGTCGCGAATAAAAGCTAGTACTAAGTAAGGACAAGGACAGCAATGACTCTGCATTCTTTGACATTTCCCTGTAGTTCCTTCCGTGCGAATATCATCACGTTTGGCAGTAATCTAGTCGATTCAGTCGAGTGCTTCATTTCGACAATCAACAGCTGTAGTTAGGTTCTATGTGTGGGTACTACAAAACATCTGGAAACATATTGCTGCAATCAATTTGATCCGTTCCTCGCTTGGTTCAAGTTTTCATTACATCGTATATTAGCACAACATGGCGTCGAATTCAATCCATCTAGCTAGGCAATAGTGTGAGTGAGGTTCATTTAATTCATTTTTAAATACCAAATTTTAAAACACTGTGTTAGGTATACAATTTTTGAAAACTTGCAATATTTTCAAGCGCAGACAGGATTTATTTTCATTGATAATGTTATGTTCATCGGGTCGTTTGTCAACTCAGTATCTCTCCGACTCGACCAAATAATAATATTAAAATATAAGAACCAAATTTTCATAAGAGTGGAATCTGAATCCATGTTTTCAGCAATTAGCTTTTTGATTTATATACTGTGCTATGTCTGTTTGTCACACTTTCGTTTCCATATTCTTTTATCTAGTCAATGTATGCATCAGGAGACTCGGCATTGTACATGTTGAGCTAATTAATTCTACAAAAATAAATTTTGACAATCCTGGTGATCATAATATTTTTTGTGAAATATTGTAAATTGAAACCCACTTCTCATAACGTCTGGGTATTTACTGTATTTACATATAAATCGTGAAAATTATAGTCTCTTTAATATCTAAGTACTTACTTGCGTTTCATGTTCAAGTAGGACAAACAATAAAAGTGTGTTTTACGCCCGTCGCGTGACTAGTGTTGTAAGCACTACTACAATTTCTAATGTGTGAGCTATATTTTTATTGTGTCACTAGGTACCATCGGCAGAAAGTCCACTAACCTTCTTAAATTATCAACCAATACTCATAATTGGTACTAACGACATAACGTTAATCGTAAATTGCTACCGTGCCGTGTGATGCCGGCGCGCCAGCCCATCACTTTCCCTTGGAAGTCGTAAGAGGCGACTGAGAGACACGAGATTGTGTATTGCAATTCAGGCGATGGGCTGACAACCTGTCACTATGGCGATACACAATTTTGCGAATGACCCTCAAATATTTGTCAGACGTGGAGTAAATGTCCGTTTTTGCGCTCTGCCGACCCCGCAAGAGATTATAGGCGTGATATGTGTATGTATGTCAATTGCCACGTCAGCTCGGCGACTCGTAGCTATTATTCACTACCGCAATAGTATTATGTACACGAAGCTATTACAATATATTAAAGGCTACTAAACATATTTGTTATTATTATTATGACGGCCGATGTAGCGCAGTGGTAGTGTAACTAACTGCCTGCGACACAAAGGCTCCGGGTTCAAATCCCCGTGGGGCACTCACAAAGTTAATATTTATCTCTTTGTGAATTTGTTTCCAGTCGTGTTAGGACATTGTAGGCTGAACCACCTGATTGTCCGAAAAGAAATATGGTTCCGTGCTTCGGAGGGCACGTTAAGCCGTCGGTTCCGGTTGCTGTCTATGTTTACTTAGACGGCGGTCGTTACACAACCACGTCAAGAGGCCTACTACTAGTAGCAGGCGGTTGAAAAACTCTGACGGGTTCATCGGGTCGTTGGACGAATCGGTCTCCCACACGAAAAGAGAAGAGAAGATTATTATTATATTATATACCAAACTGTGTCATGAAATTTACTTACGGCTTGTTGCTAATGATCACCTGAAATACCTTTTTGTTTTCATTATGAAGCTCATGTATTGCCTTATCATGATGTTCGTTAAAGCAAAGTACAAGTTCGATACCTGTTTTTGTTACCCGGTAATTTTAAAGTTTGCTACAAAATCTGTCGCTTTATTCGACATAGCATTTATTGCAACGCTATAAACCTATCCAGGGAAGGCGTATATTAGATTGCGCTTTATAAAAGAATTTTCAATTTAAAGCCCCGTATAGATATTTTAAATTCCCGTCTGAAATCCAGTCTGCTTTAGGTCCATATGTCTCATGAATAATTCAGGCACAGCCGTTGCTTGTCCCGCCTGCTGACGTATATATGTGTGTTATGTAGTTTGTAGTCCAGTGACCTAAGGTTGGTAGACCAGTGTCGCAAAACTGAGTGGTGCTAGTTTTGCGACACAAATAAATCATAAGTATATTTTCATGCAAACAATGCCATAATATCAGAATGTCCATTGTGTAAGTTTTTTATGTAATCATAAAGTTAAATTAAAACTTGAAAACGCTCTACGATATTTGCTATAATTGAAGGAATGGAAGTGCAAATTGTTATAAACTATATTGCCGCTATATTTCATCGATTTGTAGTGTCGCAGTGAACTTTTAAATAATACATAAACATCGGCAAAAGATATGTTCTTTTTCGCAAAGTGGCACAAGTTCTGTGGTACCGCTCGCCTCAAAGGTTATAAAGAAAATAATTGGACATCAAGCTCATCAACAAAAATCTGTAAAAAGAAGAATTCTGTTTTCAAGTAATAAGTTTTACAAAACTGTTATTCTTTCTCTGTTTGGTACTCTGTTAATTATAACTGAAATGCAGCTGCTAGTTAGGGCACATATTTTAACACCCATATTATTCGTAAAAGCATAATTAGGTGTTCGTTGAATGCCGTCTCAGAAGATTGCACATCAGTACATTATAAGAGTGGAGCTCACTACCTGCGTCTGTGTTTCCAAACGCATACAACCCTAATCTCTTCAAAGTAAGAGTGAACAGGCTTCTTCTGGGTGAGCTCGCTCCATCTTAGATTTTGTCTCTGTCCTATGACTAGAGTAAATAGCAAACCCATAATAAATAATTAGTGTAAATTTGTTCACCACTTAATAGCTAAACATCATTGCACTTAACTGCTTACACAGTATTATGTCTTATACTCACTTACTTTTATAGTGTGTATGTATGTGCTATAAACGCTCCTTTTTAATTAGATAGTCTTACTAAATTACTTAAAAATCTAAGTGATACTACTCATAGTTGTTTAACATTGTAGGACCAACAAACAAAATTTTTTTGGTGATATTTACTGTAAGCAACTCCATAGAAATATGTCTAATGTGACTGGACTATGGGAACGGGTTCTTTGGATCTTATTTATCTTCTTATTATGAAGTAATGACCTTGCCTTGTATGCATGGATCAAGGAATAATACTTTGATACCCTGGACGTGGTCTAGTTAGCGAGCTGAGACCTCTCTGCTAGTAGACTACTAATTTGTGCAAATGTTATTATGAGGATCCCTAATACTATTAGCGCCACCATCACCTAAAAAATTCACAACGTCTAGATAATATTTATTATCACCATCTCCTGATTATCCAAAAGGAGGGCTGACTTTGTTTAGACATCAATCAAGCTGAGACGCTGACTGCTTATTTTAGAAAATGCATTCAGTCGATGAAAAATGGATTTAAATAATTTTTTTTTTTTCAACGTGAGTCGATCATAAAACAACTTTGTAAAGTCCGGCATACCTAGCTCTCATCAAATAACTAACCCATTTGTGAAGATGGCGCCACTTTCTCTATAGAGCCTGCATACGATGCACACAATTTGCTTAAATGTAGTTCAGTCTATGAAGTATATTGCTTAATCTCATACTTGCTTTGTTTTCGGCACAGACGTACATAACACCACGTTTCTTTTCCGGAAAAGTTAGGAATAAATTCATATAAGGTGAAATTTTACAAGTGACTGATAGTTACACTTGACGAATTTTGATGAATGTTTGCATGAATTCTTTTTAATGATTCTTATTTTTACTTTTCTGTGCACATATTAAATTTGATTGATAAAATGTGATATTAGTAAATTATTATAATTAGTTTTTTTTAATTGCCTTTTTAAATTTTAGACGTTTTGATAATAATGTCTTGTTATTGTTCTTTTTTTCTGTTTGTCACTCTATATTTTAATTTGACACAGATAACAGACTTTCTAAGTGCATCAATCTCCACAGTATCTCCGTTAGTATCAATGAGCAACAAACATACATACATACATAAATCACGCCTATATCCCTTACGGGGTAAGCAGAGCGTTGACGGCCGTAAAACGGATATTAACACCACGTCTGACAAAAGTTTGAGGGTCAATCAGATAACTGCGTTTCACTATAGTGACAGGTTGTATCACATACACATCTAACTCTCGAGTTCCTTAGTCGCCTCTTACGAAACCCATGGGTAAGAAATGAGGCGATACTATTCTAAGCCGGCATCACGCGGCATGAGCAACAAAGCTTATTTGTTACCGAATAAAAGCCCCATGTTGTCACGTTTTAGTGTTTTCTTGTAAAACACGAGTAGCAGTGGGTGCAGCCAGTAGACAGTCCGTTAGAGAATATTAAAATATTCTCCGCGTGTCGATCGGGGAACATATCACGTGCCACCATAATCACAGTTTTATCCCTCCACAAGTTACTATGACTAAGTAATGAATAGGAATAGACAAGTGATCGGGCTAGGAAACGTGACTTTTATAACTAAGTGTGCCACGTAGACATACTTGTTACGTTTTTTACTTTGATATCTTCTGAAACAGGTTGTTTGTAACTGTTTTCGTGGTTTAGTGATCTGAGAATATTGTTATTGCGATTCGAAGGACAAAGTTGATTATAATAGTTACTTTTGTGAATTCCAATTACAACATAACAAACTAGATATTGACTATGAGTGGAAACAATTGAAACAGTTGAGTTGAAACAATGGGTCGTTGAAGCCCATAAGCTACAGAATAAAATACTTCTCAGGTCGTCTCATTGAGGCAACGGTAGACACAATAGCTAGCAATTATTTAGCCTAGCATCCAAAGAGCCAATGCTGCCAGTCTTTTGGGAATAAATGCTATGCTATGGGATGAATATTTTATTTATAGTGTTTTACAAGGTTTAAAATAAAAATACTGTTAATATATATTTCGAAAAAAATATGATTAAGATCATTTACTGTTTTGCAGTCTGTCTAGGATATGATTGCTCAGATGACGGGCATAACGCAACCAAGTCGGAGACACATTACGCTCTATGTAATTGATTGTGCCAGAGGACCCGTTCCAAGCGATATCATAATCTATCTGAAGCTGAACAGTAAATATAGCTGGTTGCCTAGTAGGTAGAAGCAAACTGATGTTACTCTGCTAAAACATCCGGTCTCAGGTAAGTCGATAAAATTGAATTAATTTTTACCCAAAAACTATCGCGATAGACCCAGTTCAATAATAAATGTGAGTAAGTAGGTTACATTATGTTTGATAACTCAGTAATTACTGTTGTGGCTGTTAATGAAATGAAATGTTATTCAGTTATACCACATTGAACTAAGGAGTAGTAGTTTCACTTCATTCTATCGCCCGGTTTGCGCACTCACACATACATATGCCGGACCCTAAGCTGGCTTAGACAGTTTGGACTTTTAAACTGTTCTTATGAAAAATAATCTTACTGTAAATCTGTAAACAGATCTTGACTGTAAACGATTACGGCTTAGATTCTCGTGCCGTTCGTGTCACAGCGATATTTATAAAAAAATAATGTAATTCCTTGTTTTCTTGCTGTAACTATGGTACCTAAGTGTGACACCACTTAAGTTCGGCTTTGCAAAACCAATTTTTTGACATCCTTACTAATGTAAGTGGTTTCAAGCAAAAAGGTTCTCAAATTAAACTACTGCTCATCGGTATATTGTGGTAATACTTTTGACATGATCCCTATAAGATTAAATTGATCATCAGTTTACAAAAACAATGCATACGCATAAAGTAGCTGGGTGAGCTCGCTCCATCTTAGACTCTGTCTCTGTCCTATGACCTAGACTAGAGTCAAGAGCAAACCCATCATTAATAAAAAAAAAAAAGTATTTTTTTGAATCAAATAGGTAAGTGGGTAAAATATTATTATTATTTATTTGAACAGGCAGGCAGTTGAAACAACTGATAATGCCTGCATCCTATTATTCACTGTTCAAGTTCGTCACTATATAGCACTTATAGTTCACTTTAGTTATTTATGTTAAATTTTTTGATTTGGCACGACACTGTTTTTGATGTTCGTCTAGTTTGTTTTTAAATGCATTTATGCTAGTTGCCGAAACTACACTGTGAGGCAGGTCATTCCACGGTTTGACCACTCGGTTAGTCAGAAAGTGTTTGTGCGGGTTGTTGTGAGATCTTTGCGCCTTTAATTTGAGATGATGGCCACGCAGTCGAGTGTTCTTGTCATATTCGAATATTTCTTCAAAATTATCCAGATCATAGTGACCATTTAGAATTTTGAATGTCTCGATCAAGTCTCCACGTTCCCTTCGCTCTTTGAGGGAAGTTAGTTTCAGTAGCTGTAGTCTGTCATCATAAGTTCGGTTTTCAAGTTGCCGTGGTACTTTAGTAAAGCTACGTTGGACTTTCTCAAGCAGGTCAATATCCTTGATAAAATATGGGTTCCAGATTTGAAAGGCGTATTCCAGTATGGGTCTTACATAGGTTTTATGTATTTTAATCAATGATTTTAATCATCATCTCTGGAGTCAGGTTACCAAATGCTTTTCTGATTAGGTAGATTAGACTTTTGGCTTTCTTGGATATCGATGCCACATGATGTTCCCATTTCAGGTTCTCAGAGATGACGACGCCTAGGTCTACTTGAGTTTTCGTTTCCTTTAAATCAGTGCCACCTAACTTGTAGATCAAGTGAGGATTTCGGCTTCCAATATGCAAGACAGTGCATTTTGCTGCGTTTAGGTTCATCAACCATTCTTTAGACCAGTTAGCAACTGCGTCCAAGTCTTTTGTCTTTATCGAAGTCGACCAGAAGGTTTGCGAAAATTTTAGTATCGTCGGCGAATATACTAACGTCGCATTGGAGGCCACGTGGCAGGTCAAAAGTGAAGATGATGTATAGAACTGGGCCTAAAACTGAGCCTTGTGGTACCCCACTTTGGATGGCATGCTGCTCTGATAAAACTTCACCGATTCTAACTCGAAAGCTTCTGTCACGCAGAAAGGCCTCGATCCATTTGAGTAATTTACCTCTTATGCCGATACAATCCAGTTTTTGTAGAAGTCTTGTAATATTCAGGGCTTTCAGAAAAATAGTAACAAACTTTTCCTGAGCAGAGTACCGTTTTATGACGTGACATAAAATGGCTGCTCCATGCATCGTGCAGCGGTGAAAGGATCTCGGTTGAACATTTCGTTACCTGCTTTTATGGATTACGTCTTAATAGCGTATAGTCTCAAGCATCACAAACTTTATGAAAGTCTACTTCATCCTAGCTAGTAATTTCCTACGAAGCTATACTGGTATGGTACCGGGATAAATAGTATCAACTCAATCTGAAACGTGGGTGTCGTAAAGGCGACTTAGCTGAATCCAGCGGGTATTCCTAATAGAAAATCTGCATCGTTCAGACAAAAGCTGTCAGTAGTCAATGGGCCGAGTTCATTATCTATGAGAGATTAAAAGAAAAAATGTTTTAACACAGGTAGGCGCACCTGATATACGCGCTTAATAGATTGACCCGACCCTATTAACTTGGATATGCCTTGATGGCAAGGAAGATCAAAGATGAGGATGATGGATATTTGAAATCCCAAATCATATAACTTACAAACTCAATTTAGGAAGTCCTAATGGGTCTTCCACAAATTACGATACGCAATTAAGAGGGGGGGTCTGACCATGCGTTATTGTTCATACTAAACGAGCGTTACGTCCATACTACAAGGGGGGTACAAAAACGACTATTATTGCGTTACGTACGAGTAATTTGTAGACGAACCCTTATATCATTCATTAAACTAGAACAGAGGCCTACGACTAGTAGTAGGCGGTAGAAAAACTCTGACACCAGGGTTCATCGGGTCTTTAGATGACTCGGTGTCCCACACGAAAAGAAGAAGAAGAACTAGAACTACTTTTCAGGATAGATATTATCCTGTATTGAGTTAAAAATTTGAAATCAGATACCTTGCAGAAAGTTTTGTCGTGAAATTTTTTATTTGAATGGATGCGGTAACTCGAAATTTCGAATATGTTGTCAAAGATTTTTCGCGTATGTTGTCATATCCCATACTATCTATCGCAACCTAACTGTACCTACACAAGTATATTTCGACCTAAAGCAGCGATTAAAATCATGTAGCCTAGATCATAAATCTGCTATTGGAAACGGCATTAGGCGTTTGAAATGGCCATAGATCCTATGGTAATCCAGCACATTGGACTGGAGTTTATCCCATTATATATCTTGGGATGCATTGTTTGCCTGGGTAAATAAATTTAATTGTATACATATATGAGTCAATGAGTGATAATAGAGGACATGGAAGGGACAAACTAGAGTACCCAAGTTGTGGAGCAAGAGTCCACAACTCGGGTACTCTGTGATTAAAAACTCTATATTTAAAAGGAAAATATATCAAAAACTGCACTAATACGCCAATGCATTAGGCACAACACTTGCTAGTGAAATCAGTGTCTACCGGAGAGATGGCACTGTGAGGCGGAAACACATCAGAGTCTATAAGTTTTGATTACGGACTGGTCCAGTTTGAGATAAAAGCATGGCCTAAGCAATCTTCCGGTGTAAAATAATTTATTTGCGCCGTTCGTGGAGTGAGAATTGAATATTTCGTTTAACAAATCTCTGATAGTATTGTGACAATCAATTGGTGAACTGTGCTGTGTGATGTCGTTTGTTCTGAACTGGTCCGCAATCTATAAGAAGAATCGTGCCAATTAATTTCAACATCGGTTTTTATTTTTATTTTTTTCATATAGTCTGTAAAAAAAAGCAAAAACCACCGAAAGAATCACTTCGATACGATAAGTAGTTTCCGAGATATAATTTTTTAAAAGTCGGCAAGGCATGCTCGACCGCGCTCGCATGTGTGACGTCACTGAACACTACCGGCCGGCCGCCGCCGACTCGCTTTATTGCTCGTTGTTCACCAGTCGTAGCACACGCGCGCGACGATCTGCTTTTTATTTATTGTTAAAATAATAATAACGGTACAGTTATCTACACTAATATTATAAACAGGAAAGATTTGATTGTTTGTTTGTTTGAATTGAATAGGCTCCGAAACTACTGGCCCGGTTAAAAAAAAATCTTTTACCATTAGAATCCTATACATTATTCCTGATGAACATAGGCTATATTTAATACGAGAAAAAAATAGGGATCCACATGAAAATTTCGATGTAACCCAATGTGTGAAAAATGTAGCAAAAAATATCTTATATCGCGTACGCTGTGGAAATTATTGACAATAGAGCAAAGTGATATACAGTTTTATAGAGGACATCAATATAAGGAAGAGGAAAGATTTGATGGTTTGTTTGTTTGTTCAAATTGAATAGGCTCCGAAACTACTGGACCGATTTAAAAAAATATTTTACCGTTAGAATCCTACATTATCCCTGTTGAACATAGGCTATATTAAAATGTCTTATTCCCCGGGGAAAATTGTTAGCGGCGAGTGAAACCGCTGAGCAATCTGCTAGTGTCAAATATATATATAGGGGTCTTACTTACTTTTTCATTTTAACTCCTCGCATTTCAGCGGCAACAAAATCACCTTTTTTCGAAAAAATATTGAGCCACCATCAAACCGTCCACCCTCGGCAAGTTATTTGATTGCCCTTTTTGACAACCTTCTTCCATATTTTTATTAAATAACAATAATCTGTCGGGAGAAGAACTCATACAGCGCGCGGTGTGAGTGGGCGGAGCCTGTACAATTACGTCACACGCAAAGCGCGCGCGTTTACAGAGATCTGAATTTTTGTTCAACTTCCAATGTCCATAACTTCAAAACTAAGTATTTGGAATTTTCGAATGAATCAAAAACAGTTGTATTTCGTAACACCTAAGCACCATAGCTAAGAAGTTTCAAGTGATTCTGCCCACCTAATAATGTCCTTCATTGCTGGAAGGCGTCACATTATTTGCAGATCAGTAAGTGTTTTCCTTATTGCACGGCCTGACCATCATTGTTTGAGATAATTCGCCGTTTTTTTTTTTATTTTTTTTATTTTATTAATGACGGGTTTGCTCTTGACTCTAGTCTAGGTCATAGGACAGAGACAGAGTCTAAGATGGGGCGAGCTCACCCAGAAGAAGCCTGTTCACTCTTACTTTGAAGAGATTAGGGTTGTATGCGTTTGGAAACACAGATGCAGGTAGTGAGTTCCGCTCTTTAGCAGTGCACATTATAAATGATGACTGGAAGCGCTTAGTCCGAATTGGTGGAATGGCAACCAGGTTTTTCTACTAGAAACTTTATGTAATAACACTTTCATAAAATACTAATTGTATGTTCCTAGAATTACGAAATTCTAGTAAAGTTAAAAAATAAAAACTACCTTCGTATAAATTGTAGGTACGCCATTAGAAATTTATTGGAAATTTTACGTGAATTAAAATTGTATCCCTTGATATAAAAGTATTGTATTTTCCTACATATTTTTTACTTAATTTTTCATAAAAAATGCTGAAACGCCTTTGGCTCTACAATTTGCTCGATTGACTGCAAAAAAGGAACTACTTTTTAAACGTTTGAATGAGTTGTTACAAAAGGCAAAAAATACATCGAAAATCGAATCGTAATGAAGTTTTTATGGCTAGGTCAGAAAGCTGAAACCAGTTTGTCAGCCTTTGACTAAATTTAAGATATTATGTATTTTGTTGTGAAACGTGTCCGAAATAATATTATGCAGGCGTCACGTTTAAAAGAATCGCGTCAGGGTTCGCATATATGAAAAAAAAATGACTTAATGAGAAAACTCTTACTACGATTAAGTTGAGAAATGAAACGAAGATTTTTTTTGGCAATACTCAAATCGCCATCTTCCGCCGCACCTGACAGTTGTTGTTAAACGTAATTTTTTTGGATGTTGTTCAGTTGTTTTAATAGGTTTTTGTTCTGTTGTAGTTAAGATGTTGTCTAGATGGTGTTCAGTTGTTATTCCGATGTTGTTCAGATGTTGTTCAGTGTTGTTCAGTTATTGTTCAGTTTTTTTAGTTATTTGTTGTTCAGACTCGACATCTAAACAACTGTTAGTATGGAATTTTCGAAAAATCATATAAAGCCATAATTATTACGTTCTCGTATTGAATTTGACCATGTATCGGGCCTTGCAATCGCCGATACGGATGTTTGGAAAAGTGTTTAACTGAGTTTTTTTTAGAGTGTTGTAACGTTGTGACAGCACACGTTCCATATTAGGTTAGAATAGTTACTAACTTCAATATCTTAAGAATGAACTTTCTTATAAATTATAAACAAAAATAAACCAAATAATTATATCTAAATAATTAAAAACTACCTATAAACTTAAACTAAATATTTTCTATTAAATTCTTAACCTAAACCTTAAACAAATTATAAATGTAGCTAAACGCCTCTCAAACTGGTTTGCGTAGAACGGACTAGTGACGTCGCGCTGCAAATCTACTGGCGGCTCGGAACGCGCTTCACTTGTCAAAAACCTCGCCAAGGCGTGGTTGTGCCGCTCTGTGCGATTTTCTAACACGTGGATGTGGTGCTGACCGCATTCATATATTTTTGCCATCCAGTAGATAATCTGGTGTATTTCTAAGTTTCTCCGTTTGCATTTAATCTAGGAATATACAATCTCCCGCTGGGGTGAGTTTAAATTGCTATTTTGCTCTTAATTTCACAATTTACCTATCTTTTGTAAACTGTTCTTTGTTCGCAAGCTGCTAGCATAAATCTTTCATTCAATTTCCATTCTCACTGGCCTAATGCTAATCCTCACGATATGCTTGCGCTTTCGAACACCGGCTTACTATGCTGTATGGGAATTCCAGGAAGTACCTACCGGTTCAAGACATACCTACTGGCTCCAAGAAACACCTACTCGTGAAACTTGGCTGCCGTGAGCACGGCTGTCGGCCCTCGTCCCGTGCAAGCTGTGATCGAGCCCCATAAAGACTAAGAAGCCGTTTTACACCGTGCGCGACTACCGTTTCATTAAGGCCAGTGATTCCTCCTATGTACTAGTAACAGGTGCAGTGCGTGTGCAAAGATTTAAGGACAATAAACCCCTCTGTAAGTTATTTCTGATATTTCATTTTGCTAAACCTTTTAAATCTATTACCTACCTATCTGCGACCATCTCTTCCGGTACATACTGTTTTACGCCTAACGAGCACACAAACGTTGATATCTATCAACGTTGGGCGTAAGTCAAGGTTAAATCGGGCAGAAAGGTCACAGTGTAGAGAAAATAGTGTATGAAACTGCATATAATCAGGCATTACAATGCTCGTGTCAAACTATTATCACACTCGGCTAACTCGCATTCTAATGACCCCCATTATATGACAGTTGCATAAACTACTATTAAAAATCTTTTTGCACTTCTTCTACATAATGTCATTTATTTTTTCTGATGCAATAATAATAATTGTGACGTCACAATTTTTGGTGAAGCGTTAGAATGCATTTGCCTGCAAAAAGAAAAAGTTAACTGTAGACGTGACAAAATATCAGTGGCGAACATTTTATCTAAATCATTTCCTTTTCAGGTAATGGACCGTCTCGAACAAAGTCATCAAGGGTAAAAATATTGTATTTAATATCTTAGTATTAATACTTCTTCTTATTATTGTAATAAGTAAATATTGGCCCCAATTCAAAAAAAATATTCTTTTGACTTACCTTAAATTAGCGCTGTCACTTTACGTCACTTATTAGTTTAGTTAAATATAGGAGGTATCTAACTCATATGTTTAAAAATTACAATAAGTTCTTTGCCATTTATTTTCTAATTTAAAATTATAAGACATGACTTGGCTAACACATCTCCTATCCTTTCATAAAAATATTTGACATAAAGAAGAATTTTTAAAAGTTTTGAAAGGTGGTTCAGCCAAATACATAAGTGCATTACTTAAGGATGGAGGGGAATATTTTGAAAAGCTATAAATAAAGTTCTTTTTTATATTTTTACCATTTTTCATTTGAGTAACAATTTACGGAACAGCCTACTTATGTACTCTGTACGAAACGTAGGAACAAAGTTGCCCGTGGGTTACTCACCGGTTCTCGACGCAAATGCCTAAACGTATGAATTATGTAAGAGCGAGGAAAAGGTAGGTCCGCTTAGAACGTAGTGTAAAGTTTGCGGCCCACACATAAAAAAACACGGACGAATATTCAACTAACAGAAAATAAATGCGAAATAAGATGACATAATTTAACTTTTAATTAACTTAATTACGTATGTTACACTTTGTGTTGTTACTTCTTGATGAAACTCCATGTTATTTTACTAATAAATTACTAAATGCTACCGGTTTCGAACAGCCAGATGATGATGTTCGAAACCGGTCGCATTTATTTTAATATCAAATTAAACAAATATATTTAATTAGTGGAACTAGTGAAAAAGTGTTTAATTAGTAAATTAACT
Source organism: Tuta absoluta (assembly GCA_027580185.1). Taxonomy (NCBI): domain Eukaryota; kingdom Metazoa; phylum Arthropoda; class Insecta; order Lepidoptera; family Gelechiidae; genus Tuta; species Tuta absoluta. Next base: position 9,270,273 of record JAQAHW010000004.1, read on the forward strand.
TAATTACCAATAATTACACGGTTTTCACATAGATTGTGTATATGTATTAATAAAAAATAGTATATTTTCGGACGCGACGCAAATAAAATATCAATTCGGACTTTTAGCTTATTCGACAAATTAACACATCTTAAAATTCAAACAACAAAAAGTTGAATATATCAATTATTTTACAATGTTCACATTAATATTTCCTATAATAATCAGACTGGTCCACAAACTTATCTAATCATAATTGGTAGAGCGCAAGTATCGGCCCTCGGCAATTTTCTCGCGGGGCATTTTTGTCGCCAATTTTGTAATTAATTAGGTTTTTAAAACGTATGAATCGGGCGCATTTAGCATACAGTGCACACTCACACACATTTCTCACGCCTTTATTTCCTCGCCACGTCTGAAAAATATTTGAGGGCTGTTTCAGAAAAATCGTGTATCACCATTATGACAGGATGTCAGCCTGTCGTCTAAAATTGTAATATACATGAGACCCTCGAGTCCCTTTGTCGCCTCTAACACCCGCGCGAAAGAAATAGGGTAATGCTTTTCTAAGTCGGTATCACACGGCAATGCATACAATACAATCCATCATAGAATGTCCTAAGGACCGGCAATGGCCACAAGTGGTGTCAGCGTCACAGCAGTGTTTTGCCGAGTGCCCATATTGCTGACACTGGAAGCACCTCGTTAAATGAGTATAATCTGGTACTCAGCAAGTTGACAAATTGATGAGCACACGATCTTTCGATGTTAGATTTTTTCTGATCTCGGCCGTGGATTCTAGAATGTAATTGCTATAAGGGAGTTTTATTCCTTCAGATTTGGGACTCAATCTCACTGACTTCTTAAGCATCTTACAATCAATGCTCATTAACTTTATCTGCAATATTATGCTCGTACAGGTATTTATTCAGGTCAATTTCAGAGACTGAAAATACACACATCAGAATGTTTTTTTCTCATTTTCGTGGAGTTGTCAACTTTAAATCCAGATTCAGATTTTTTGTTTCTTGATATAATTGTTTGGTCGTTAGACGACTCGGTGTCCCACACAAATAGAGAGGTCACACAGAGCTAATAATGACAGCACTGTTTTTGATGTTTCAAGCCCCGAGGATGCATTTTTCCGGCTTTATTATTTCTTGATTTTTTAATAGCAAGCAAGCGGTTACATTTCTTGTAATGAGGCAATCGTTTTGTCAATATATATATTGGGTAGGAAAATATTAAGAAGTAACAATTTGTTCAAATGTGAGGTAATAGTGTCAATCTTATCAACGACATTATGTAGGTACAGTATTTTGCTCGGTACCGTATGAATCCACGAAAAATAACTATTCCTACTGAATATTTTATTTCTCAAAGATCTATTAACGAGTAAATACCATTACAGCACTTAAATATAAATCTTTCATAAGCTTCGAGCAACGCGGTCTTCCATTTCGTTTCGACCCGGAAAGGCCGCGTTGATGGAAGTTCATAATTCATTACATTACCATGTGATAATTTAAAATAGTCAAAATAAAAATAAAAATACCTGCGTACAAGTTCTTAAATAAAAAAACTGCTTTATTTAGATCGAAATTAATTAATTAATCACTATCCGCCCGAGCGGGAAGGTAAACCAAACTGTGTACAAAACGACCCTTTTAAGGTAAAACAAAGCATGCGAAAATATAATTAAGAACTGTAGGTTAACAACCCTTTTACGTGCCTATATGAACAAGGGAGAGTACCTAATGGATCTTTTGTACCTATTACATGCGTATAATGTAAGTATTGCTGTTGTTTTAGATTGCCTGTAAGTAGTTTTAAAAAGTTACCATTTATTTCACTAGGATGGTAAAGTATCAGCAGCACCTTGATCTACCCATTTTATAATATGCAAATAAACAAAATAATTTGTTTCTATATAATGTGTAACTCGATTTGCTGCTGAAACAACAGTATAAAATTAATCTCCAAAACGAAAAATCAAACTAAATTCGCTTAATTCTTCGACAGGTTGACATTCTACACTAGTGATAGAGAGCTAAATCTCAGGACAGGCTGGTGCAAGGTGCAGACTGAAGTGGTAGTGGGCTGGGCACATCTGTCGTAGAACCGATGGACGGTGGAGGAAACGGGTTATCGAGTGGAGGCTACGCCTTGGCAAGCGTAGCGTTGGACGACCTCCGGCCGGATAAGGCGACTTGTAGCGGCTGGATGGCGAAAACGAGAGATCGTGCCCTATGGTGTACCCTAGGGGAGGCCCACGTCCAGCAGTGGACTGCAATAGGCTGATGTATGTATGTGTATGTAATTACTCTCTTTCTCTTTTCGTGTGGGACACCGAATCGTTCAACTTATTACTATTAATTATTTTTCTCCCGGAGAATAAGCATATGGGCCAGCGAGCAAAGCGTTCTTTCGTCTCGAGTGTAAGACCGCGTTGACCGAAGAGGTCTTTAATCAAAATTATGTTTTTGATATTTAAAACACCTATTATCAAATACATGTAAAAATGTATAAAACAGAATTGGAAATTTGGATAATATCCTAGGAATTTGGAAAAAAGCCAGAATATGGCAAAATTTACGACTACATTCTACTATCTGTCAAAAAAAAATTCAGAAATTTGAACGAATTCCTAGGATTAAAGCCGAGTTTAGAAATAAATGGCATAATGAAGCTAGAAAGATACTTTTTTCCAATCAAAATGTTGTAGTAACTATTTTGGGCTGTTTTTGAGTAAAATTTTATGGTTATTTCTTGTTTATTATATTTTTATTGATTTAAATGTTGTCGTTGTATTCGGTGAATTGATCCTAAAATTGAAATTAATAGTAAATTATTGGCAATTAGCAGATGGGTTAATTTCCTTCGCCATACGTCTGCAAATATTCAAAGACTACTGAAAGATTTTTAATTTGCAAACAATCACCAACAGACGTTATTTTTTGTTTTGACAAGTCAACTTTGTAAATTTTGATTAAATCATTGATTTCCTTTGTAAGTTTTTATTAAGTTAAAACAAAAATAGTAAAGACGATTTAAAAATATATATTTGGTTGATGAATATCTTATTCGAAATAAAAATAGTAGTTTTTTATACAATTTTTGTTTTTTTATAAAGTATTTTCTATACCTTATGTACATGTATAAGAACATCTTGTCTATACTTATAAACAGAGCCAAACGAACTAAGTTATTTTGTCGAGTAAATGAAAAGTTATTACGGTTCCACTATTTTCTGTTGTGGAATTTAGAAAACAGAATGGACTATGTGATGGATCTAACAATTGATCTAACATGGCCTTTTTACATAATTTTATTTCATTCCTATAAAAAATTGCCCTTATGCCCCTAAAATCAAAAAAGTTTTTTTTTAAATGATTATGGAATTGTCAGGCGAAGGCATCCCGGGGAAAAAATGATATGTAATTCAAGCGTGTCTTTAAATTTATTGATTACAACCGGATTAATTCTCTTTTTAAAATAATCTCTACTAACTTTTTTATTGGTTTTTTCATCCGACAATAATAAAGACATTTTGAGGTCGTAATCAGACGTGTCTTTCACGACAGCACAGATCTCTTATATATTATGTCCTAAAGGACACGACAGTGGATTTCCTTTGTCTGCACGGAGGATGGTCAGATCTTCATTTTAGCTTAAGTTCTTCAACGCATCAAGTTCTTGACTAGTAAGATTCTTCTTTGGAACACTAGAAAGGCCCTCAGAAATAGCTTCAGAACACTTCTAAGATACATTCCTCAAAGTTGCAGATCACTTCTTCTACTGGTGCAGAAATTCAAAATCAATACTACTTCCATTTTAAATTGTTTTGTCTAAAATTAAGTTCACAATCAACCTAATCTTATTTCATTTATTACAAGAAATAACTTAAACGGTTTGAATCAGAAATCTAATCATTGTATCTACAACCGCGGTCAAGAATTCATCTGACCAGGCTTCCAAAGTTAATGATTCACGCAGTGAAACATTCAATACTAGCACGCGTTACTGGCTTTAAGATACACTTGCAAAATTCACGGGCAAGGAACGAGCTGCAGTAGCCCAGATGAAGTAGGCATTGCCACTTATAATTGCGTGTGTCGCAGGTTCAAATCCTGCCCGCGCTTGAAAATTTTGCAAGATTTCAAATTATGACTCCAAATTTTACCGCGACCGTACGTTTTTACTTTACTAGTTAACTTTGTTCCTAAATTTCTTCTTTCAACCAAAACTGACTCTAAACCCAAGTCTTCGTACCAATCGCACTCCAAGTCAAGCCAAACGAGCAACATTTGAAATAAACAGTGCTATTCAACGTTTTAAGAGTTTTCCGTGGCATAGAACGGAATCCCATATATGTTCCTTTGTAACAGCGGCTTACATTGAAACAGTTGCACAGCATTTGCTTTTAATTGTTCGGGGTTGGGCTTCAGTTTGCGGGAGCTCAAGTTGCCAGTAACTTTCCTCTTTGAACTAATACCTTATTTCGACTACATAAAACATGATTAGATTTTGCTATACCTACACCGGTTGCTCCTACTACTGAGCGTACCTGCTAAGTGTACCCGTTAGATCGGCGCAATGGTAGTCCGTCTACTTTTTGTTTGATTCCCGGCTAGCGGATAGTATTCTTAAAGTACTTCCAAAAAGTGTTTAAGATTTTGATAGCATGCACTAAGAATTTGACGCAAGATAATAAAATTGAGGAATATGGCCAACTATTTACCACAAAAAAATATATCTCTCTATTAAATCCATAGATCTACTAAAAATATATCTCTCTTACATCCATAAAATCGTAGGGTAAGTAGGTCCCTATAATTTTCAACTCTCCAGCTTGAAAAGAACAGTTTTGTCGCGTAAATTCAGTGGGCAAAACTCGTTTTTATCCACTCGATGGAGAAAATTTTTCTCCATCGAAGGTTTGAATTTCGAACATCTCATATTATCAGAACTAATCGTGACAATGGCGGCGGTGCGTTCTGAAAACTATTTCAGCCAGTTATTAATTTATTTTTGTAAGCGTTTTTTTTGTATAATATGTCTGAATATTGGTACATGTAAAATTCCTGAACGAATTTTGATAAACAGAATTAGACGGCAGTTTTTATTTTGTCTGGGGCTTTCGAGCACTTCAGCCAATTTCCCAGACTTGATATTTTCAGAATTTTCTCACTGGTAGAGGTGAAAAGTTGTGTGTACCACACGAGAGCAAATTCATTCGCATCTCGTGCTGTTGAATTCCTCACTGAGCTCAGGATACAACTAAAAATGACCTTTGCCCTCTTGTTGTACAAATAACTACTGTCAAATGTGCATGTCAAAATATGAGTTGAGGTCAATACGCGGACGATCGGGTCGCCCCACAGTTATATGCTCCGCAACTTTTGGTCTGTACCTAATGTCATCATAAAACTTGCAGAATATATATTTTCTTTATGATTCGAAGACAAGAAAGCCAATATTTCAATCACTTACTTAAACTTAGCTGTCAGAATGCAACTTCGAAATAGCAAACTTAGTTGAGTGCTCTTCGTTGAGGCATAAATGAAATGTTGACGCCTGACAAGTCTTCAGAAGATTTTAGGTGAGAAAATCCTCTTAAAATTATGCTTCAATGCAAAGACTAGTCTATAAGATAGAAAACTCTATTAAGTAGTATATTTTACTTTCATATGAGAAGTTCATGACTTGTACATAAAAATATAGATTTATTTATATAGGTAAATTTTTAGATTATGTAAAACTCTTCAATTTTCTTGGGGGATTTGAGTACAATCTTTCTAGGGTTAGCTCGCGTGTCCTTGTATCCTATTTTAGAAAGAGAGTTTCAATTCTTTAAAGCTCACTTAAGCTATGTACTCGTATAGGGCCTTTCAAGTGTATGTGGATTTGAATATTGTTTTATTATTAGCCACGTTTGATTACGTTATTTTAATGAAAGTACCTGGTTCAGTTTTACGCCTCAATAGATGGCGTAGTTCGTAAAAAACAAATCAGAAAATAAGGGTTAAACAAATATGATTCAAAATGTGATCTTTTTTTTCTTCTCAGCCGATGCCTCATTCCTGAGAGAGGGATCTAGCTGAGTCGATTTATCGCCTTTATATTATTTTACGTTTATTTCCTTTACTATGTTCCTTGAGAAAAGTTGTTCAATCCCATGGAATACCCCATATTTGTAGATAATTTATGTATACCTCCTGTACATGAAAATAGACACTACTTATGATTATATAAGCTACATACAACATACTAGAATAATGTGCATACCAAATCCACATCCACACTAATATTATAAATGCGAAAGTAACTCTGTCTGTCTGTCTGTCTGTCTGCTACGCTTTCACGGCCAAACCGCTGAACCGATCTTCATGAAACTTGGCACAGAGATTGCTAGCATACCGAGAACGGACATAGGCTACTTTTTATCACAATTCGAGGGTCTGGAGTATAGATGTAGACCACCAGGTGTACCGCCAGGAGCCCAGCTTAACTATTAGAGATACAGGCATGGTTCCAAAACAAAAATTGTTCAGTATGATGGGCCGCTTCTTTTCACAAGGACATTGGGGCTCATAAGTACCTTATGTAGACCACCAGGTGTACCATCAGGAGCCCAGCTAAACTATTGGAGATACAGAAATGGTTCTAAAACAAAAGTTGTTTAGTATGATGGGCCGCTTCTTTTCACAAGGACATTGAGGAGCTGGAGTTCCTTATGTAGACCACCAGGTGTACCATCAGGAGCCCACGTAATTTATTAGAGATACAGAAATGGTTCCAAAACAAAAGTTGTTCAGTATGATGGGCCACTTTATTTACACAAGGACATTGGGGATCTGGAGTATCTTATGTAGACCACCAGGCCTATCAGCAGGAGCCCACCTAAACTATTGGAGATACAGAAATGGTTCCAGAACAAAAGATGCTCAGTTTGATGGGAATAAGTTGAGAAAGGACATTGCCATCTTTACCGAGGACAGAAAAACAAAAAATGTGGTATAGAAGTATAAAAATGTATTACAGAAACTTAAATTATCTGTTTTATCTACTTATGCTGACCATTTTAGTGTGCTCAAATCGGCACCTTTTGGAGTACGTACTCTGTTATCTACTGACTTTTGTATTCAATGGTTATAAATATTGATCTCTCAGTCCGGATAGCAAATTCTGAATTATCCCTTTAACAACAGAAGCAAGCAAGTCATCTTTTAACAGTAGAGATAAGAACTGTTCTAATATCACTGTCACACTTACTATGAATACACATACCTACTTTAGAACTTCTGCCTAAAAAACTATCTAACACGGACGAAGTCGCGGGTAAAAGCTAGTAACATTATATAAACGAGCCAGGCCTAAGCAAAATGCTTGGTTTTAATATACTGGCCTACTCGTTAGTCATGCAGGCAATTAGGCTAAAACCTAACCAGGCTAGAATGGATGAATAGAGGTGGGTGGGTATTCATGCTTAAAACATGCACACACCATTACCACAAGTTCTAAGAAATTTATTTAAACAGCCCTGAATGAGCAGCGAATAAAATAGTTCATAAAATTTATAATTCAGAGTGAGAGCACTTTTGATATGGCCATTTAACAATGTAAATAGCTGCCAAAAAGCCCAAAAATATGAATAAACTTAAAAAATTTGGTGGTCATATGAAAAAAAATTTAATAGTTAAAAGTAAGTATCGCCCAGAATTGCTTTATGAAATTATAAATCCGAGAAGTTATTAATGGACATTAGGGATAACTGTTTCATAACAATGTATTTTTATAAAAAATATATTTCATTTTTTCTATCATAAACATTTAAAGACAACATTTAAGATCGTGATAAATTGAGAAATTATAATTTATACAAAATTAATAAAAATGTTTTTGCGTCATCACTATTCATAGCGGTTGTATTAAAAATTATAACAAAAAATTGTTCATAATATAAACATGGTATTTTCTTTTAAGTATTCATGATGCGAACCTAGGCGGGATAAAGCAGGCATTTTGTTTGTTAGTAATTATTTTATTTTCTAAAGTCCCATTTCGAGGTTACTAAATTTTCATGTAAACTTATACCAAATTTATTGATACGAGATAAATATACGGGGTGTAGGTAAGGGACAGCCCTCCGAATACTGATAAAGTGCATGCAGATCATGAAACTAAACAAATTGCCCCTAGAAATATAGGTCAAGAAACGATAAATATAATCGAAGTCCCATACAAAATTACATTCAGCTGACTGCATTTACTATGAAGAGTCAAATTTATTTAAAATAATAAATTTTCCTAAAATATTTTCAAGGAAAGTTGTTCAGTTTCATGATCTGAATGCATCTAATCAGTATTCGGAGGGCTGCCCCTTACATCCTGTATATATATTGAATGAAATAAGTCTTGACGTTCTAACATAGTAGGTATGTTAAGTTTTTGTCGTACGCCTCTTTAAAAAAAATATTTTATACAAAACACCATTTTTGAAAGTCATTTCAAGGTCGAACATCATTAATATCTGTTTATTTTTAGGAAAGCTTCCCTTCTAATAAGAAACTCATAAAAAATATGCACATGTGTATATACGATTATATACTTCTACGAGAAACGATGAACTTTAAGAAACCTTTTTATTTCAACACTAAAATTGAAAATACATGATTATTGAATGATCAATGCCAAAAGCGAATTGAATGTTAATTAAAAGAGGCACCTAAAGCTAATAGAACTCGTGTGTAAAATAAACAAATATTCGTCGTTTCACGTCGTACAAAAGAAACTTGTTACAGCGCACTGGGGCACCCTGACACAGCGGTTTCAATATTCAATTGTCTGGCTTTTAACAAAGGTTCGGGTAGTATATTACCGGTTTTCCAACAGCTCAACACCTGGGAAAATTGCTGCGTGCCGATACTCCATTAATCAATATATTACATCAAGTTGTTGTCGGGCGATAGAGCTCCATAATAATGTGCTGATCGAGTACAACGCAAGGTGAGGGTAATTGAATTTATGGCCTGCTCTGTTTAGATTATAATTAAATTCTGATATATCAGCCAGAATTTAATGGCACCCTGAAATCAGCCTTTTTCTGTCAAAACAATGGATCAGCTAGTCCACTAGGCGCTCTTCTCTCTATAAAACTCTCTTTCCTTTCTACAAAAGCGCGACGGATATGCTCGATGTATTCTCTACCAAAAAGTGGAGAATAATGCCTTGATCACACGTGGCGTGTACTGTGAACAGTAAGTATCTCGGCCGAGTGCACACTCCGTACAAACAAATCGTAGAGAATTTGGAGTGACCCCCCCCCCCCCGCTACCCCACGAGCTGCGCCGCACTGCCTCGCAAGCCAACTCGGCATGTACAGTCGGTTGTAGCACATAAGGTACCAGGGGTACTATATAAGAACTGAATTATTTTCATCCCCAGTCAATGCATAATAAAAATTTAAACTTATTCTCATAAAAGAAGTGAATTTCTACTAATACATAATGCACGTCAAGAAAAAAATATTGCTGTAGACAAAAATAATTCATTTCTTTTGGAGTACCCCTGGTACCTTATGTGTTACAACCAACTGTACCTATTACTACTATTATTTATTGACAGTCCCTTTGTATTTGCTACGTGTGGTCAAAGCTTAAGTCTGAGTAAAACTATTTCCGACAGTTGGTCTGACTATCTGACCGGCCGCCATAAGGCATTAAGGCTATGCCTTGAATCGATTCAAGTTTGTATGTGCTTAGACGACGCTTCGACTAATGGCTACATACATATTATGATTTCATCAAAGTTTAAATTGTATTACTTACGGGATAGAAAACCTAACATGAGGATTCTAAGTATACAAACAAGAGACGTCTGTATTTGTTGTTCCCATTCAAGAGCTTCGTAACCCACATATAATATGTTAGCAGGCGGGACAAGCAACGGCTGTGCCTGAATTATTCATGAGACATATGGACCTAAAGCAGACTAGATTTCAGAAGAGAATTTTAAAACATCTATACGGAGCTTTGGATTGAAAATTCATTTACGAAATACAACATAAACCACGTTTTCTTTGGCTTCTTTTATATATTGACGAAAGCCTTACACTTCCAAAACCTGATCTAACAAAAGTGTGAAGCGCGTTTTGACGCCAAAGACTACAAAGGAAATGTTTGTGTAGGCAGAAGAACCGTGAGTCTTATAGTAAAACGATGAATGAAACCATGTTCATATACCTAACGCAGAAATGGCATCACATTTTAGGCCAAAACTGAGGTACTTAATCATACATTCTACATTCGTTACATATGAATATATTTCAGCCCGCTTTGAAAATTTAGGAAACACTTACAAAACCTACATTACTTTGAAATATTGCTGAACGCTTTCCCAGTATAACTAAGCGCAACATTTTATGTCCCCTAACAGGGCCCATTCATAATTCGTTTGTACTCAGACACGCTAGGATTAGTACAGGACACTAACTGTGACCATAACATGAATTAGCAGATCGGCAATTTTGTACGAAACGCAAATTTATTTTATACGTGGACCTATATGTTCCTTGGAGAAACTTAATTCTTAGATTGTCACATTTGCCGCACGATGTTGCAGTATTTTACAGCCAGCCTGAAAATGCCATACCGCATGTGCTTCATATATGAGGGTTTATACAACTTGCAGCGGCGCGGATTGCAAAGAAATATGAAGCGCGCGCCGCACACAGAATGCGCTGACTTCGCTGGATGCATCTACTGCTGACGAGGCGACAACGACAACGCTGCCTGCACAATGTAAACACGATACGTCATACTCGTCATAGAAGATTACCCAATCAGAAGTCAAAGCCTAAAACAGGGTTACGAAGTTTGTCGAAGACTTAGCATAAATACAAAATCCACGTCCTACCAGTTGGGCCGCGGTCCCCGAGCTGAATACCTCGCTCGGCGGGAATTCCCCTTTTCCATCAAGCAGCATTGAGCCTACTGGCTACACACCATCTCAACCTACCTTACAAACTCTTTTCGATTACTTGCATTTTTTTTTTCCGCGGGCTGGATTTGAACCTGCGACTTTCGCCATCACTAGTGGCGACGCCTCATCCATCTGAGCTACCACGTTCCTTCCCTTGCCCGCGAAATTTGCAAGTGTATCTTGATGCCAATAATGCGTGGCACGGTTCTATATACCGGGTTAGTTTATGCCACTAATACCCATTCACACAACTCCTTTCGTCATTATCATAAGACCGGCCAAATACCGCATCATCGTGAAGCAAATGCAAGAACCGCCTTACCATCAGCCCATAGGTACTCAGTACTATCCGTCGCAAATTTCCACTCTGTATTTATTTGTTGTAAAAAAAATAAGCAAGGAAATTAAATTTTAAACCACCGTTCAAACATTTCTCTGAACATATTCTAGCGTACAATTCGATATCGTCTAAAATGATTCGCTACAATGTTCATTACGTGCGCTTGTGCGTCTCGAACTTTTTACGATCGCTGAATCTATTTCTTGGCTGTAAAACGGTAGTAAAGCTTGCTACATTACCGCCTTCGGGTGTCGTTTACGGGCTATGTTGACATGTGTGTCGCAAACGTCACTTCTATCAGACGCTTAGTCTCAAGGCTGATTTTAGTATGATCCTGTATTATACTATAATAGATACTGATTTCAATGTTCTAATAGAGTCTGTGCAGAAAAAGAATAGGCGTGGAAATTACGGGCGCCTCTGTGCCTCAGTATAGGAAATGATAAAGCTACCTATGCAAAAGATATATTAGTTCACTTTTAGTAACCAATATGCAAGCAATGTTTAATTCGTAATATAACACAATATGGAGTTAACTCTATTAGTACTACACAATTGCGTAACCTAACCTAACCTAACTGTCTGGTTGTAGTCCAAAAGTCTGCTACATACTTTTTAAATTAATCTTGTATATTATGTTTACTTCCCAATCTTGTTTAATCCTACTATCCCACGTTTGAAAACATATGTTTCAGTCTGAACCTATCATAGAGTTTTGATACATGGCCATAAAGGTAATTAAATAATGAAGAATGATTATAGTAGTAAAACCATTTATTTTATTTTATTTTTATTTTATTTTCTTTATTAGGACAACCAACAAGTCTTTCACTTATTACATGAATAAACAAAACATGACATTTAAATCTAAGCTAAAGTGAAGCCTTAATTATAGGTAGTCACCGCATGCATAAGTGTTAACAACCTTATTTACTTAGTTATTTATGTAGGTACTAAATAAACACTATTGTAAAAAAATACTTAAATTAAACTAAACAACTTTTAAATTATATTAAAATTAAACTGAATAACAAGCTAAATAACATTTACTAAGTCACGCACAGTATGTTTAAACTTTGAACCGCTATCAGCGAATATGTCAATCGATGTGCTATACTTATTATATAACTTACACAATCTAGGAATAGGGGAGTTAGCTCCCAACACAGTTCTACGCGGAGGTACATATAAAGGTGAGACCCTGTATCGTGGCATTCTCGGAGGTACTTTAAGTTTGAAATTGTTGAGTAGTAATGGACAGTCAATTTCAGATCGCAGAACCTTAAAAAGGAACGTAAGATCCACCAAAACTCGTCTCTGTTCAAGGCTGTCCATTTTCAAACGCAGTAGCCTATCCTTATATGAGTATCGTCTTTTCCCCATACCTACCGAGTAAGCGAGATGCCACATAAATCGTTTCTGCACTCTTTCTAAGCGCAATGCACAGGTAGCAAAGTGGGGCCTCCATACTACGCTGCAGTACTCAAGTATGCTACGAACTAAATTATTGTACAGTAATTTTTTAGTATCAATCCTACGAAATAATTTAGCATTTCTGATGACAAATCCAAGCATTTGTGAGGCTCTTTTAATTGTGAGATCGATATGAGTGCTAAAAGTTAGTTTACTATCTAGGTGGATTCCAAGGTCGCGAACACAGTTAATTTCTTCAAGTAAGTTGCCATTAATGGAGTACTGAGATGGCAGTACATTTAGATTACGGGTGAACTTAATGTGGGAACATTTTAAAGGATTTAAGTGCATGCCGTTCAGTATGCACCAATTGTTAAGCCTGTCCAAGTCCTCCTGAAGCAATGCCACATCAAGTTGGTTATTAATAATTCTAGTAATTTTCAAATCGTCCGCGAAAATGAATGGTATAGTATTTAATAAACAATTAGGAATATCATTAATAAATATGTTAAATAATATTGGGCCTAATATGGAACCCTGTGGTACACCCGATGTGATATTTACTGTACCTGATTTATAACCATTTAGTACGACATACATGGATCTGTCAGTCAGATAAGACCTAAACCAAGACAGCATCGATCCACCAATGCCATATACAGCTAACTTTGTAAGTAGAATCTCGTGTGATACCTTGTCGAAGGCCTTGCTAAAGTCAGTATATATTACATCCATCTGTTTATGTTTATCGACAGCATCAGCAAGAGCTTCAACAAAAGTTACAAGATTGGTGGCTGTTGATCTGGCCCTAACAAATCCATGCTGGTGTTCAGTAAGGTATTTCTTAAAATAATCCTGTAGCATAGGAGCCACCAGAGATTCCATAAGCTTGGCAAATGAGGGCAGGATTGATATGGGCCTGTAGTTTTTGACCAATTTTTTACTAGATGACTTATGAATAGGCACAATCTTAGCTAATTTCCATGCTTGAGGGAAGACGCCCAACTTAAAAGACATGTTGAAAATAATGAGAAGAGGAGTAACTAAGTTCGCAGCGCATTCCGATATAAAAAAGGGAGGAATATCATCTGAACCTGCCCCTTTGTTTTTATTAATGTTCTTTAGTTTATTTAAAAGAGTTTCGCGATTTATTACAAATGAAGTCAGGGACTCGCTATTTTGTTGTATAGATTGTAAGTATTCTGATAGCGTAAAATACGTTTGTGCAATATTACTAAAAACAGACGAAAAATATGAAGCAAATAAGTTGCATATATCATTACCGTCCGAAATAGATGTATTTCCGTCAGTCATAGTAGATGGATATGAATTACCTCCCGCACGTCTCGCTTTCATAAAGGTCCAGAAATATTTAGGATTGAATTTTATTTTATTTTCAGTATCGTGTATATAAGCATTATAACAAGCGACAGCTAATCTTTCACAGCGCTCTTTGCAAATATTAAGGGAAATTTCATCTAAAGGATTTATCATTTGCTAATGTATCTATTTTTACGCATATAAGAACGTAAATAAATTTAAAAAGTACTCATTTATCTCATTTGATTCGTATTGTACCTCTATCGAAAAATTCTTAATTAGAAGACTCAGTAAACCGCAGGTGAAACCGCGGGGCGGAACATCGCGTTCGCGGCCGACGACCGACAGCTGAGAATATGAGTTCAAAATGCATATTTTAGAAACATTGGACTAATGAAAGCTTTATTTTACATGGTTACGAAAGTGAAACGAAATAGGTCTAAATATTTCAATTCTTAGGGCTACCGACTCTGGCTATGACGTAACCAGTTTTCGGCGGAACGTCTGTGCAGTACCTTTCTTTACATTTTTCATTTGGCCGACACACGGGCACTTTGCGGGCCGGGCCACGCTATTTGAATACGGAAACTGCTGAAAGGGTTTTTGGGACGGGGTGTGGGTAATTTATTTTAGGTCTTGAAATGAAATCTCTACATACATACATACATACACATATCACGCCTATAATCCCTTGCGGGGTAGGCAGAGCGTAAATAACCGCAAAAAACGGCCATTTACACCACGTCTGACAAATGTTTGAGGGTTATTTGGAATATTGTATATCGCTGTAGTGACAGGTTGTCAGCCCATCGCCTAAAATTGCAATAGACACCCTCGAGTCCCTTAGTCGCCTCTTACGACTCCCACGGGAAAGATATGGGGTGATGCTATTCTAAACCGGCATCACACGGCAAAATGAAATCTCTGTTTGTGGGTAAAGGTAACGGTAATCACACAAGGTGTCAGTTTTTTTAAAGTTGGCAAAACAATATAAGTTTCAAGTAGACTTCAAAATAAGAAAACAGCTTTGTTTTTCACTGTTTGCTTTTAACCAAAAAAATGCAGCTAAAAATTTAAAAATATATTTTAAAACTTTTTCGATATCTGAGTAATTAAATCAGCTCGCATGACTGACATCGAGTAGACCTCTTTGTTCACTAGTTCACGATTGAATGCACAAAAATTTAATAATTTACATACTGGATCGAGTTTATGCCTAGAGTCAATCCGATTACGAAGAAAATAAAATTGTATTATTAAATTAACGAGATATATTTTAAGTAACGTAAAGATTGTACTATACATCTCTTTAAATGAAACCAAAAAGGATGGATAAATCTCCAAACAGGTAAAAATCATTTTAAGAAAACCGCTTTGAGTATCGAAACACACCTGCACCACGCATTAAAAAAACATGTTTAAGTGCACAATTTCTATCACAAAATTTTAGCTAGATCGATATACCTAGATCTTATCATTTTTATTGAATAAAAAATTACAACTAAACTTTCAAAGTTTGTCTCGTCACTACTCCGTATTGTTTTTTAATAACACATAAAAAAAAAACGCAAATTATGTCGTGGCTCATACAATCTATATAATGGCCCATAACAGACGTAATTTTATCCGGTTACCACTACAATGATATACTATTTTTGTGTAAGATTTTGTAAATTCTTCCTTTTTCCTTCTTTCCCTTCATCGGACCAACATAAACATGTCGTTTAATGACATATATAATTAGGGGAAAATTGTTCAGTTTCATAGTCTGCCTGCGCCCTATAAAAATTTGGAGGGATGTTTCTTACACCCTGTATAGTTATGAGTACGGACGAACGGACTTATTCACTTGCATTTCCCTGGAATAGGAATTTTATCGCAAAATAGGAACTCTGCAATTGACAGAGGCACAAACACTCAATTCCTACGCTATTGCCACAGTAACCTATTTCCAATGTCTACGGACCAGTATTTGAAAATGAATGCTCGGCTCAGTTGACGTCATGAATAAATATAAAATTATTACTCAACACGCTACGTTTTCCACGAACAAGTAACATACAAATTTAATTTCTAAACCTATTAAGAGCATTTACTGAAATGGAACGCAGCGTAACAAATTCTAAATACTTCTTAACTTAATTGTTTCCAGTTACAGCAAAGATAACGAAGGTACTCCCAATCGCTTAATTGATTTACTCCGAGTACGGGATCGTTCACGAACTTACAATTTGCGAAGTAGTTGAGATCAGAGTTGACGATATAACTCGTTAATGTAAGTACCTGGAATTAGCGGAGGCACTCAGAAGTGGGAACATGTTTCAGGAGCAGGAAGTTTATAGGAATAACGTGAGTATAAATGGGGAAAGTTGGCTCATTTGGAAGCTCCTTCGCGTCCGCGAGTCGACGATTGGCCGCCGGCGGCGAGCCGCACTGCCACTTCGCAAAGAAATCTTGTTCACTTTCAAAATTATACTTAAAGTCGCCTTCTCTGACAGTTTTTTAAATATTTTTCTGGTAATTTTTGTGAAAGTTACAAAACGCTAGACAAGCCTGGAAAAGGTTAGTTTTTTTGTGTCACAAATTCGAAAAGTAAAAACTTAGATGTGTAATAGGATTGTCGTAGAATTCGTAGCAAATAGCTACGCTGTAGTAAATAATGTGAGATTGTTAACACTCCATTGATCAATCGAACAGTTTAGTAAATTTAGTTTCATAAAAATACACTGAAAACTAGAGCGGTGGAGCTAAAATTGGTAGTGATTGAATGTCAGTCGAAGCGAATAAATCCTAAATCAGCTGTGTTCGACATGTTAGATTGAAATAGGTAAAATGTTTCAAGCCAAATGTAGATAGGAGGTAAAATCAAACTTTAGTTAGAAATTTATCATAATTTTAAAGGTTAGAACTGAACTGTGTTTGGTTCAGGCGTGGAGTATCATATTGTGTGAAATACTCATCATTGCCATATTTCACAACTTTCAACACCGTCTTGCATAATAATGATGATTTCTTGCTTCTAACTGACCAACAATTTAAAAATTAAACCATTACAGTTTCCGGCACACGGCCGTTAACCAAACAAAGCCTCAGTTCAGCCGACCGTCATGAATATGAACTAAACGTACGTAAATTTTGTTGATATTGTTTTATTTATGAGCGCGAAATATTATCCAGCCTAAATTAAATTATGGTGCTACCGGCGGTGTGATCTTGACCCATTTTACTGTAAAAACTTAACGAATGCCAGCTAAGATAAATTCAAAGTCTTGCTTGGAGCCCTGCAAGATTTTTTATAAATTTGAGGTCTTTTTCCATAATTATTTCGGGTCTAGTGGTCTTCATCTGTATTCACCCGCACTAAGTCAGGCCAAGAAAGTCAAAATATTGTTGGCATATTTCGATCTAAATATTTTGAACTTTCCTTGGGGTAGGTGTTCCTTATCACCAGTCCATCTTCAGTATAAGTGACTAGTTAAATTTCAACCGAAATAAAACTTCTAGATTTGCAAATCCTTTTGAAATCTACACCTACCTCGTTAATTTTTGATAGCTAAACTTATCATAGGGTGAGATAAAAATTCGTAACATATCACTATTCAAAATAAAGTATACCGTTAAGCATTTATGTGTTGTATTAATTTTATTGTGTATTTTTATTGTACGTATCTATTACTAGGTTATATAACTTCAAGCCTTCCTTATTCAATTGTGTTTTTTGTTGGTATACTGTACCTACCTTGACCCTTTCCACATGCTCTATGGTAGACTGGGAGAAAACGCCGTTGGCGTTAAGTCCACCCGTGTATATTATTGTGCATAAAGTAAAATAAATAAAAAATAAACTTGTCCTAATATTTTAGATTATGTAGTATTGAAATACCGTGATACCGTAAATAATATTGCTGCTTAGAAAAGCATCACCCCATTTCTTTCCCGTGGGTGTCGTAAGAGGCGACGAAGGGACTCGAGGGTGTGTATTGCAATTTTAGGCGATGGGCTGACAACCTGTCACTATGGCGATACACAATTTTCCGAATGACCCTCAAATGTTTGTCGGACGTGGCGTGAATGTTCGTTTTTGCGGCCGTTTACGCTCTGCCTACCCCGCAAGGGATTATAGGCGTGATATGTGTATGTGTATGTGTATGTGAAATACTCTTAACAGAATTTTCATGTTCATTTTCCCTACCGCCAAAATGGAAAGGAGTTCCAAAACTTTATTACTCTCTAAAATAAATAGGATCAAAAAGGGTCCCCCTAGTTGGGCGTAGCGCAACAAATAAAGCCCCACTTAATTCAGATCCGACTGAGGAAATTTATGCCGCGTAGTATCTCTTTAATACCTCTTCCGTGACAGCGCGTACATATCAACCTCTTTGCAAAACAAACCAGTTTGAATCAACAATCGATGGCGCTATTCACACTCGTGCAATTTCAACTTGCTGAATCATTTTGCGTCTTGAGTAATTATTTTTAAGGTTACTTCCTCGGTTGTGCGACTACTGTGACGCCAAGTCAATTAATAACCTGATAAATCTTGTATCCGCGTTTATAAAAATTAATGAAGTATCACACCGTATTCAGAGACCTTAAAGGCTCACGGACGCCAACAATACAAAAAAAAAACTAATAATTTCACAGTATGAACCTGCCACTGCTGTCTGCTGCTATTTAACCTGCTTGAGAGAAAGTAATTTTTTGTTGCATAACTGTCTCTAGAACCGTTTTAGAATCTGAAGTTCATTCATGAAAATTCATGGACGAAGTTTTTCCAATGCAACGCATTCATTGCTGAAATTCATCGTTGGTTTGGTTGTTTAAATTTCAAACGATTTGTTGGAACAAAATTTGCTGGATCCAAACTTAGTGGTTCAACAGTAATGCGTAACTAAATGAGTTTTTAAAGCGAGTTGCACGAGTAAGGATATAGCCTATCGGCAATGCGTGAGTTTCCTAAAATACTGTAGATAATAGAAAGCTTACTGTTTGCTCAGAACTCAAATGGGAAATGATGCAAATGTTACACGTGAAAGATCAGTAAATGTAAGTGTTTTCGTGTGCTTAATCAATATGTTTAGAAATCTTTAATAGTAGTTTATGCAACTGTCGTATAATGGGGGTCATTAGAATGCGAGTGTCTGTTTATCACACGAGGCGCAGCCGAGTGTGATAATAGTTTGACACGAGCATTCTAATGCCTAATTATAGCAGTTGCATACACTATTTTATCTACACTCTCAAAAAAAATTCAGAAACACTTTTCTAAACGTACGCACCGGCCATTGCAAGGCTCGATACAAGGTCAAATTCAATACGAGAACGTAATATGGCTTGATTTGAATTTTTGAAAATTTTGTAATTTAGCAGTGGTTTAGATGTGGAGTGACTTACCTAAACAACTGAACAACATCTGAACAACAACTGAACAACATCTGAACAACAACTGAACAACATCGAAACACCATCTGAACAACAACTGAACAACAACGGTACAACAAATAAACAACATCTGAACAACAACTAAACAACATCTCAACAAAAACCTAATAAAACAAACGCAACATTACCATACATCAACAACTGATAGGCGCGGCGGAAGTTGGCAATAGGAGTATTGGCAAAAAAAACCTTCGTTTCATTTCTCAACTTTATCGTATTAAGAGTTTTCTCATTAAGTCATTACGCTTCTGTAATTTATAGTAAACCCTAGTTTTTATAGGCAGAATGCATAAAGTAGGTCATTATGCATCTGTTTTCGAATTCATAATTCGAACATTATGAGACGAGTGTAGATAAAATATCTTAACAATATTCCATGACGCTAAATAATGTTTTTGCCGTGTGATGCAGGCTTTGAATAGCATCACCCCATTTCTTTCCCGTGGGAGTTGTAAGAGGACACTAAGGGACTTGAGGGTGTGTATTGTAATTTTAGGCGATGGGCTGACAACTGGCTGACTGATTGGCCGTTTTTGCGGCCGCCGTTTACGCTCTGCCTTCCCCGCATGATGATAATAGGCGTGATAGTTGTATGTATGTATGTGTATTTCAAGACAATTATTTGTCATCAATAGGTATTTGTGTTATATTGTGTACAATAAACGGTTAAATAAATAAATAAATAAATATATTAATGGGTATTGCCTGTTTTGAGAGTGGGCCTCACACGTACCGCAAGATGTTGCGGTACTATCCAGGTCTAGAGGCAATCACGGCGGCAGTTCAACGTCGTATGTGCTTTTACTTTATAATTTTTAATTAAAATTAAAAAAATACTTTTATTTTTATTACCACCAGACAGGCAGAATTTCGCCACATCGTGCGACACATATAAAAACCCTTATATCAAGTTAGTTGCTAAGTAATGTTTAACTTAAAAACAAGGGCAAAAAGAAATATTTTGTCCGCATGGTCGTAATATTAAAAAGCATGACCTAGTTACACCAGGCAGGCTTCCTAAAATAACTTAAAAGGCCTGAATTGGCTGCTGCGAGGCACGAACTTCAGTAAATGCTGAACTTTTCATTTTGCCTCTAAATTCCGAATTCCAGCTCTCCCATGTAGTGCCATAGGCATTTTCTGTATTTTCAGACATTGAAATAATTGTTGTGCCCTTTCTGATAATAAACTGTAAATAGCTTTACCCCACAGTGCACCGAAACATCAGGCGCTGCTTAACCCTATCTACCAAGGGGTATCAAGAAAAGAAATGGACAGTTGCATTTGAATAAAACATGTTTCACTTCGGAGAGCAGGTTAAGCCGTCGGTCCCGGTTGCTGTCTATGATAACTTAGACGGCGGTCGTTACACAATCGTATTAGAGGCCCACCACCAGTAGGTAGTTGGCGGTTGAAGAAATCTAACACCAGGGTTCATCGGGTCTTTAGACGACTCGGTGTCCCACACGAAAAAGAAGAACTGTGTTTGCCAACCTATCTACTAAGTGTTATGATTCTTTAATGTCTGTTTATCATTCCAAAATTTTTTCAATAGTTATTGTTATACATACTATTTAACGTTATTTTATTGTACTTCCAGTGTGCATGAATACATATTACTAATGAAAAAAACATATTGATTACCGAGTTTCAAGGTTGATGCCGTGTGACGTCGGTTTAACATATTATTACCCAATTCTTTCCTGTGGGTGTCGTTAGAGGCGACTAATGGACTCAAGGGTTACATGTGAATTGCAATTTTAGGCAATGGGCTGACAACCTGTCACTGTGGCATTACTACATTTTTTGAAAGACCCTCAAATGTTTGTCATTTGTGGCGTAAATGTTAGTTTTTACGGCCGTAAAAGCTCTGCCTACACCGCAAGAGATATAAGCGTGGTATATGTGTTGTATGTTTGTAGTTTCAAGGTAATTATTAACCGGTGTAAAATGCGTATTTTTTTTGTTGCGCATAATTATGTTAAAAACTTTTCGTCCCTATTCAAAACACGGAAGAATCACAAAATAAAATGGTATCAAAAAGGATCGCTTCATAGAAATAGACTAGGATTCCGTTGACAAAGTCTTACCTCATATCGTTACCGAACGGAATTGTATTAGAACGATAAATAATATTCAGGGACACAGGCAAATAGTAGGTTTCCATCCGATAACCTAGCAGTTTTTTTAAATTATATTTCCAAATATTATGTTACTAGGCCGAATCTAATGAAACATTAACCTATCTAAAGGGATGCCTTTGAAGATAAAAACCCGCTTAGGTTGCCAGCTCCAACCCTCGCAATTTTCATGGTCAGCCACAGTTTATGCCAAAAAATTGGGCAACCTACTGAAATTAGTTTAGACCGATACGATAGCACTAGGCATGTTATAGCCTGTTATCAGCCTGGCAGTATATATGTTATGACACCTCTAAATTTTTTAAAAGGTTTATCAGATATACTGCCAGTCTGATTACAGGCAACTTTATTTAATATTTTTCAATGGCTTGCCTAGGACTACCGATCTGCACTAATTTCGTTCGGTAGCCCGATGATTAAAGTGACAAAAAAATTTGGCCTTATTAAATATGGCTGACCATGGAAACTGCCAGGGTTGGAGCTGGCATCTCCAAAGGCGTATCTTTAGATAAGTAGTGGTTTCGATCAGTTCAGCCTTTTCATACATTTTTTGAAAATTTAATTTTTTTTTAGGTGCGTATAACAAAATATCCACCAGGATATCAGATGGTAACCTACTATTTTCATGACCTTCTGAATATTATCTTTCATTATAATATACCTACTTCCATTTGGTAACCATTGAGATCTTCTCTCTTTGTCAACGGGCGCTTAGTCTATAAAATAATAATCGGTTTGTCTGTGAGACAGATACATAAGATAACAGATTAAGGCAAACGCTCAACGATTGTCTCGAACCCACATTCATATTCTGTGAGATAGAAGCTATTCAATAATTCGTACCACAGCTACAGCACTAAACTACTTTATCCAACTTAAATAGGATAAAGTTAAAAAAACGCAAAAGGATGCCTTCGCACATACTCGCAGTTCCGAAAACAAAAAGGACTTCGCTTTACAATTCCATTTACTTCAATTAGTGTAGTCTGAAATTTTTCCGTATTTAACGCAAGGATTAAATTGTAACTTCACAAATACGTGCACAGAGTTGCAGTATAGAAAAGTTTCCGAAAAACAATAGGTCAGCAGAACTTTGAGTTAAGCATTTAAAAGATCAAAACATACTGGTTTCTCCATACTGTTACTCATTACCACTATACGTTAAGCCCTAGAGCCCTAAGAGTAGTCATAAAGAAAAAAATGGTCTAAGCGACTGAAAATTTGTCATTCAGCAATGCAGTACACAGGTGTATAAAATGATCCTCAACATTTATCAGGTGGCGTATGGAAGTAAGGAGTATATTTTCAAGTGTCATGCTATTCACTTTTACTGTGGCGGGTTGAAGCAAGCGAAGCATCTCGCGGAAAAAGTTGTTGAATTACCATCCCTAAATATTCAGTGGGCGCTGTAACCCAGTTTCGTAGAGCATGGCGCAGACATGTGACGCTGACCCGCAAAAAACAGCCACTTTATTACATCCGTGTGCTTTAACACACGTAACTGTTTCAGTAGTCTAGTGGTCTGAGCGTTTTTCTCAGGATAAAGAACAGAACACAATGCGCTCCTTTTTTGAAGACTTGCAAAATATTCAAGCGCTGGCAGAATTGAAAATTTTGCAACATTTCAAAAATTGTATTACTGACAAGACATTTTTTTTTTAATTTGGCAATTAATGTGATCTGCTAATATGCTCTGCTAAAAGAATGCAATTGTATTAATGCTAAAACTATTTGAACTCTCTTATGTTTTGACACGCAGGCTTCATAAGATATAACAACATGCGCAGACTTTTTAAAATCTTTCTACTATTGCCAGCTAATAAAAAAGTTGTCAAAGCAATATCAAACTAAACAATTTTACTAAAAAAGGTAAGCAGTTAAACTAGAAAATTGCTCGCACGCCATCTCCCTAATTTGTGACTGTAGTCGACGACAAGCCGAACAATAGAAGTGTGCTCTCTGCAGAAAACGGTGGCAGCTATACTGCAAATGTTAAGGTTTCTCAGCTTCCGATCTACCTAAGCGTCTGTACCGACAGGTTTAGTTATAGCTTTTAAAGTCTAGAATACCTGCAAAGCCAATATCATGTTATATTGAGCCTTATGCAAAAGAGATAAAGCCGAAAATTTTGAGCCGAAACGTTACGTAATCTAAATTTTGCCGTATTGGCCACTCGCTTCTTTATTTCACGGCTACCAGGTGGAATGGATATACATTCTTTGTTTAAATTTTCAACAGATTAAGTTTGGTTTACTTTGTTGTGTTTTGAATACCATCGAGGTTCCGCACACCAGGGTTCATCGAGTCGTTGGACGACTCGGTGTCCCACTCGAAAAGAAAATACCAAATTATTTCAATTGTCTTTAAATCTAGAAACAAAGTCGACCATGTTCAAGTCGAACTCGCTCACCGACGGTTGCGTATCAAACTCTTTTAGATGATACCCTATTTGAACTACAAGCGTCAATTATAAAATTTTGTTTTTTTCAGCCACCTTAAAAAAAATGTATTAAAAAATAACACGGATTTTTTTCCTAAAGCATTCATTTTCCTTGCGCATCAAAAGAAAGGTACTTGCCAAATTGAGTAGTTCTAGCTCAACAGGAAGTACACTATGACTTTTTATTCCCTTGGGAGGATCTATAAAAAACACACGTTTTTTACAGCAGAAACAGCAGTACCTATATTTTTTTAAAGTGAAGTGAGCCTGTTTTTGTTACAACTACAAGCTACCGTAGACTTAGTAAATGATTTTTCTCGATATCTCCACTCGTTTCCGAAATCTAACAACATTATGACTTACTCTGACGAGTATAGAACTATTGAATTTGGTATGTACAGTCGGTTGTAGCACATAAGGTAACAGGGGTACTCCAAAAGAACTGTATTATTTTTATACCCAGTTAATACATAATCAAAATTTAAACTTATTCTCATAAAATAAGTAATTTTCTACTTATACATATTCATGTCAAGAAAAAACATTGCTAAGGACAAAAAAAATCAGCTCTTTTGGAGTACTGTACAGTCGGTTATAGCACATAAGGTACCAGGGGTAAGAACTTAATTATTTTTGTCCCCGGCAATATTATTGTCTTGACATGAATATGTATTAGTAGAAAATGACTTATTTTATGAGAATACGTTTAGATTTATATTATGTGGATAAATATAATTCAGTTCTTTTGGAGTACGTACCCCTGGTACCTTATGTGCTACAACCGACTGTACACTTTTCTACCGACTGTTGGGAATAACCACCTGGCTCAGCATTTTACAGAATGATCTGTATTTAAGAATATAACGGTTGTTTGACCTAGATCTGTATCAGAAACGAGAGAATACCCACGTGGTTTGCTGTCAGTGCACAGTCAGACTTTACCTTCCCCCTCCAACTCCCCCCAGGAGGTTTCGCCTTTTTACGATCATACTAAATGTATCAACTTGTTCCATGCTATGTCTATTCAGTATTCATTTTCGCCAAATTGTTTGTGAAGAACCTCATGTATACAAAAAATGGCTTCATAAAAGTGATAGAGAAAACTATTACGCCTGTAAGTTGTTGTACATTGAATTTATTAAACGGTTTCCGATAATTCGTTTAAAGATTTCTGATTCGAAATGTTTATAATTAAAATTGCCATTTATTTTTGTTAACAGCAAAAATATCAGCCCATTTTTCAAGTACATCACCACCAAAATAGAGTTTTGATAGCGAAATGGGAAAATGGGGCGGCTGGATCGTTTTTAAAGGCATTAAAGATTAGCGAGGCTATACACGCCGCACTACAAAGCCGGGCCGTTCGGGTAGCAAAATCCGATTCGTCATAAAAGTATAATAATAGTGGGTTGGGGTGCCGCAACAACGGGTGACCTACTGTACACAGCGCGCGCCGCCGCCGCGGCAGTCTTCACTAGAGGCTTCTAATGACCTCAGGCGTCCCGTGCTGCGCGCCACCATCATACAAACAATAATAAAAAACTTAACCCGTGATTGAATCCAGCTACTACATGCGTGCTGAAACTTGCGACAAGCGCACTTTGCAGTCGCTGCGCGAAAATGAACCTTAGCGCCTGCGGGATAGCTACATAATTGAGTGGCCCTGTCTACGAAAACTAAGCTCGCCTAGGTAAGCGTTTTA
This sequence comes from Tuta absoluta, assembly GCA_027580185.1. Classification (NCBI taxonomy): domain Eukaryota; kingdom Metazoa; phylum Arthropoda; class Insecta; order Lepidoptera; family Gelechiidae; genus Tuta; species Tuta absoluta. The sequence goes on from JAQAHW010000004.1 coordinate 9,296,033, forward strand.
ATTCGTTTTATAATTAAAGGGTAGAGGGGCTGGTGGTTCAAATAAACTTTTCATGGCTTGTAGAGGGCATTGGTCGTTTGGCGAGTCTGAGTGTTGTGCTTTTTAAAGTCCTTTGTGCTTACCGCAGTTGAACATATGCAAACTTAGAGAGTGAAAATTGCTTTTCAAAGGTAATGATTTAATTTTGGAAATGTACTTGGTGTTTTGATGTAGAAGACGTTAATTACCTCAAGTTTATTAACATAAAGGTTGGGTTATCAATTGAAGTGACGTAACATTTAATACCATTGAGTATTCCAAAATAATCATTTAGATTGTATATCTATTTCAATATACGAATATCATTAGTTTGATGACAAAATGTATAAAATTAATACGACTATTTCCACTCAGTTTATTAATAAAGTTTATTTTTGTTTCTCTCACTATATGAATGCTGCAGATATGACCTTTTGAAATGATGCTGTAGAAACTTATGCCGTCTCTTTCTACACTCCCCTTACAAAGCAGGACAACAATAGTTTACAGTCAGGATTAACTTCAGCTCATATCATGGGACGCTGTAAACCTAAATACGTTTTAAACTTACTTTGTAGTTATCGATTTTGATGTCAAAATTCATTGTTTGAGAATGGAAACTGAAACATAATAACAGAGGCATTGAGTTTATATTTGAAGAGCTGGGTTGAATCTGATTATACTTAACAATTTCGTCGCTTTGAGCTAGCTCAATTGGTTTTGTATTCAACGAATGTTGACTTTCAATTTGTAATTGAGGGACCGGCCAGTTAAATCTAATTTAAGGTTTACAGTTTTGGTAAACATAGGTTAAGTGTTCAATGAAGTTTAACGGTTAAAACTAATTGGTTGCTGTAACACTTAACCGAGGAACTATTAACTCGAACGGTATAATGAAATTTAATGTTATCTCATGTTTGCGTAGGGTAGGATTATGGGTAGATTTAGTATTTTTAGATTATGAATAAGTAAGCACAAGCTGTTAAAAGTAACTCAGAATTATTGCAAAAAAACGTCCGTTAAAATGTGTTTATAAAGGATTTGATTACTGTTGCAACCCGAATGATCTGATAAATGAAACAGAACTTTGTATTATCTTTTTTGTCTTCACCCATATCAAATGAATTTCTAATAAATAAAAAATTGGGATATAATATTTGGCAGCACAACCCGTAAATTGGACGGTTTCAAGGACGTTCCATCCTAATACATTGTAAATGGTGAACTTTAATATTCCTGATAATAAAAATAGTACGGTCACAACACATGCAAATGAAAAGATACTACTGTTACCGCTTTCCGTGACCACAAACAAAAGGGACTTTAGTGCGTTTTGTTATTTCACCGGTCGTACTATTGGATATTGAGAAAAACCGTAAAAAAGAATTGCCGTGCAAACACGTAAAGTCTCGTTTCCGCTCGTATCCGGAGAGCTGGCAGTACTGGATAGAGAATGTGGCCAGAAGCGAAAACTTTGTAATCGTCTTCTTCTTTTTCGAGCGGGACACCGAGTCGCCAAACGACTCGATGAACCCTGGTATCAGAGTTGTTCAACCACCTACTATCAGTAATAGGCATCTGACATTTGTAACGGTTGTGTAACGACCGCCGTCTAAGTAATCATAGACAGCAACCGGGACCGACGGCTTAACGTGCCCTCCAAAGCACGGAACCAGCTGTCCTTTCTGTAATGAATTTCACACAATGGATGGCGGACCCTGCAGGATCAACATCAGCATGATCATTGATAGCAATAGCAGTCTACTGCTAGACGTGAGCGTTCATTTGCCTGCTGCCCTATTCCAAGATCCTTACCTATGAATACATGTACCGCGTGATTTTGCGGTTTTTGACACCTAGCAAACAAAATCAGGCGGTATCTCTCACGCCTTAGAAATGTTGTGATGCAGTCATAAGCCGGCATCATACAGACAATCTGTCAATGATATTGGTTTGTTCATTATCATTATCAATGTAGGTTTCGTTTCTGCACAATAATTTGTAGTTTTTAAGATTCGAACCTGCAAAATTCGCCATTACTAGGGGCGACGCCATTCTCACCTGAAACATATAACAAGTTTTCAAAATTAGTATACCTAACACGGGAAGTGTTTTAAAATTTGGTATTCAATAATTTGTCCCTTAACCAACTCTCCGTCTATCGTTCGTTCATTCCGTTAGTTTGTTTGTCCGTCGAAGAGCTGCGGCGAGTCGCGCAATTTACACTCACCATCGCAATAAATTGTGGTTTGTACCTAGCTTCCCATCTGCGTTTAATCTAGATTGCCTAGTAAATTGGTAGCGTCAGAAGTCAGCTACCCTACCATCATACAACTTATTTTGATAATTGGTACATACTAAGGTGTCTTAGAATCAGCATCACCCCGATTCTGCTAGTGGGTGTCGTAAAAAGCGACAAAGGGATAATTTTCCAGGGAATGGGAAGCAGCGTTCCCTGTGAACGCAACATCTTGCACTGTGCTCTCCAATCTACCTGCCAAGCGTGGTTAGTATGGAAATACTCCCCAATAGAGGGAACCTATATCCAGCAGTTCACAGTGATGGCTGTTTATGTTACTAAGGTAGTTCTCACATGTGCATCACAAGTTTGCGGTATTTTGCTGGTTCGTTGCTACCGAGTGTATGAAAACACATGCAGGAGCACACACGACGCTGGAACCCCCGCGCGACTTTGACTGGTTATTTTTAGGTGGCTGGCTGTCCGTAGCTATAGTATATTAGGCGAGGCGTGTGTGACCGGCTTTAACATTTCTAAAGTTTGAGCTTACCTTATTGACTGACAGCTGTAAAGCGTGATTTGTATTTTGGAACGTTTCTTCTTTTTGTCTTGCGTAGGTCTTCTGAAGTATAAATTATAGCATAAAATATATACATATAGATCTCACGACACTTAAGACCTGAAGGCTTCAAAACTTTAAAACGACCCTGTGAATAGACAAAAGCCTTTCAGCACAATTTTAGTCAGCCCTTGACCTAGCAGTGTGAATGAACAGAGCATGAATTGCAGTATTAGATACATCAAAAAAATCATATCCCGGATAATACAGTCTATTTTTTTCAGTATTAATTCATCAAATAAAAATATATATATATATTAAATGCCAGTTTAAGAAAAATATTTGTGCCGAAAACCGAGTAGGCTGCTAGTATTAATAGGGTCAAGACGAGTTTACCTTCAGTTTTTATTTAGGTCTTCGTGAATACTAACAGAAAAAATAAAATTACTTTGCTCTACTCCCGAGACATGGAGCAATTTAGATCAACTAAGTGGCATGGATTTTCTAAAGAGCCTCTTTTAATATGTCTTACAAGCAAAAGTACGGTTTGCAAAAAAATACAAATAAAATATATAAGTAGCATAGTATAGTAGAAAGCAGTTTGTAGTATCTTACATTTACATAAATACATTTTAAAAACTCAGAATAAACAATATCAAGGCTGCATTATAAACCGAATTAAAAGGCCGCATAGTGCTTAGGTATCTGTAATATGGCAAAGTTCGTTGTGTTTGTGCGGGTTGCAGCGCGCTGCGTATTCGCAAACCCGCCTCGGCGCGTATTGACATAACGCGCTTCACATAGCATTGCACTTTTATTTTGCTAAATCAAGCACGCATCGGGTCGTGGAATATGCGCGACATAACGTTGGACCGTTAGACAGCATGAATTTATAATAAATATTACTCTTTCAATCACAATTTTATTTGTTTCAGGTTGAAATTATAAAATACCCAACAATAATGTAACTATGCAAAAAATTTCATGCTACAGGACAAGGAAAAATGGACGTGATATTTTGCAAATTATTTCATTACTGCTGGTTTTACCCGCCTTTTTGCGAGCTCAAAATGCCCTGGGGTGTCCCGACTTAATAAGAAGTAATAAATGTTCATGTTATACTTTTGAGGACGGTAAGATAGCTTTTTTATTATAAACATAAATTTCTAGATTACAACAAATGTGGTTCAAAATAAATTTGTTGGTTGCAGGTGTTTTTCTTGACTGCCAGAATACAATAACCAAAGACGTGAAAAATGCTCTCAAAAGTGCCTCCAATGTCCAATCGCTGTCAGTATACGATCTTGACGACAATCAAGAGGGTCTGGGGGCCCATTTTATACCCCAAGGGCTATGCATCAAACACATTCACATAGCGAGGACCAACATAAAGGACATAGCAGACGACACATTCATGCCATTAAGAAAATGTCTGGAAACTCTGAGCATCGTATCAAGCAAGATCAAGTTCATGCCACAAAAAGCGTTCTCCGGCTTGCTCAAGCTAATGTCTATCGATCTCACCTCAAACTTTCTCGAAGAAATACCCAGTTACAGTTTTTACGGCCTTCCTCTAATGAAATTGAACATAAAAGGGAACATGATACGGGAAATTTCTGAATCCGCATTTTCAGGCTTAGACCAAACATTATCCGAAATAGATTTAAGCGAAAATAACCTAACTACGTTTCCAATAGCATCACTCGCAAAATTAAAGCACCTGAGATCTTTAAGACTCGCTTGGAATGAAATGTACTTTTTTCCTACTGTAGATCATTCAGAATTACCATCCCTAGAATACCTTGATTTAAATTCCAACAATTTTGAATTTATTTCGGAAGACTGCCTTAAATTTTGTCCGTCCCTGACAATACTATCCTTTCATTTTAATTTTATAAATAACATTCACTATAGAGCCTTCTATTCGTTAGTAAATCTGAAGTCCCTAGATTTAAGCCATAACAGAATCAAAGTGTTAAATCCCAATCTATTTCAAAACAACAAGAAATTAGAATTTATTAATTTAAGTCATAATCATTTGCATCACATCCACGGTTTGTTTTGTAACCTGCCTGCACTCACTGAAGTATTTTTAAGTCATAATAACATTTTGGATGTGCCAACTGATTCTTTTTATAATTCTAGTAAAATTAATGCGATATATTTAGATACAAACTGCATAAGCAATATACATAGTGAGAGTTTTAGTAATTTAGACAGTTTAGTTAAATTACAATTAGAGTTTAATTACCTGAATAAAGTGCCACATAATATTTTTATTAGTAATAAGGATCTAAAAATTTTAAGACTAGACAATAACAACTTTAAAGAATTACATAACAGCACTTTTTCTTCACTAGCTAATGTGAATGAAATTAGGTTAAATCACAACAAATTAGAATTTATTTCCAAATATCATTTTGTTAACTCTCTTAAAATTGAAGAAATTTATTTAGACCATAATGTTATAACATTTATAGAACCCGGTGCTTTTATGAAAATCGCAAATTTAAAGTATCTTAGTTTGCAAAACAACCATCTAGTAGATATCAACGATATTTTGCCCAAGTTGAGTTCAAACTTAGTTACACTGCTGCTAGACTCAAACTCATTATCTTTAATAAACAGTTTCATGTTTCAATCTCAGCAAAAGTTGCGTCATTTAAGTTTGAAAAATAACCGTGTAAAATTTTTAACAAAAGCTACTTTCCGGAACTTAACTCATCTGTCGCGACTTGAGCTTAGCAAGAACGAATTCTCAATGATAGATGATTTTTCTTTTCAAACTTTATATGCCGCCCGCTCTTTAGACTTGCAGCACAATTCTCTAAGAAATATAACGAATCACACTTTTTATGGCCTAACTGAACTTGAGGAGTTAGATGTTTCTTACAACAAAATCAATACTATTTCTGATATGGCCTTTGACACTCTAAAGAAATTAAGAAGTTTGAATCTGTCTTTTAATCCATTAAAACTATTAAATAGAAATGTTTTCCAACAGACTTTACCCCTAAGCTCCTTGTATCTCGATAATTGTGAAATACACTACATAGAAAATGGGACTTTTCATGGATTAAACAACTTAAAACTTCTTTCTCTGAAAAATAACTCTTTGAGTTCTGAGGACTTATACTCAATAGATGTGCCAGGGTTAAAATATTTGTATTTGTCCCATAATGCTTTAGATTTCTTACCAATCGATTCGTTCTCCCAACTGCCACTTTTGGAAGTGCTTATCTTAGAGCACTGCAATATTGAAAATGTATTTGAAGGTACATTTTCTTATAATAGACATCTTATGAGGCTGAACTTGGCGCAAAATATTATCAGTCAAATTCCTTTAAAGTTATTTGATATTCACAATACTATATCGGACTTGAATATAAGCAATAACTTTCTGGACTACGTCCCTTACAATACTCTTCACAATTTAACCCATCTTGAGTCTTTAGACCTTGCAGACAATCTTTTGCCAAGAGTCGAACTTAGCGGTTTCGAAAAACTTGGTAAACTTAAATATTTAATTCTCAAGAAAAATGAAATCAATACTATTACCGCTCGAAAGAAAGTAGAATACAACGAAGTAGTGATGTTTGATATTAGCTATAATAGATTAGAAAGTTTACCTTTCTTTATATTTGATATATTCCCGAATATACAAAATGTCAATATATCTTACAACGATATAATCCATTTTGATTTCTTACTATCTTCTAAACATAATGGAGTGACCTTAATGAATTTAGATCTTAGTAAGAACCCTGTTGTGACTTGGAACTCTTCAAAGAAATTAGACAATAATACGCTAATGGCAAACTTATATGAGCTGCACATTTGTGCGACCAATATGACCAACATCGATGATATAACCTTTGAATCTTTTACTAGTTTACAACATCTTTACCTTAAATTAAACAAGATTAGGCGTCTCGCGATAAGTCCTTTCTTAAAACTAACTTTTTTAGAGAGTCTAGACTTAAGTCATAATAAGATTTCCCAACTTAAAACAAGTAACTTTCGAGGATTAGTAAAACTAAGAACGCTATGTTTATCAAACAACAATATTGAATCAGTAGAATCTTTCCCTGAAGACCTTAGCAATCTCAAGCTTTTAGATTTAGCTTATAATAAAATACAAAACATTCTTAATGAGGATCTTATTAACTTAAAAGAGCTCACTGTATTATACTTAGCATACAACAATATAAAATATATATCAGTTACAGCTTTTAGGAATCTCAACAAAATAGTACAAATCGACTTAGGGCACAATAAACTACAAGCAATCCCATTAGAGCTACTAAATTCCGTAGAGAACCACATACAAGATATATCCGTAAAAGGTGAGTGAATAATTTACGAAGCTTGAGAAATTTCTAGAAACAAATGGGTGGTTTCTAAATCAAGACAATGTTGTTGTAAGTTTAAGTGGAGTACTCCGTATAATTTCTATTTTCGTGTGGCAGAGACTACGTAACAGCAGTTCGTGTTTGAAGCTTGTGTTTTATAAACTAGAATGTTTATGAAAACAATAGAATATTGACGAAATTAAAATGTATAAGTACTGTGGTAAATACGGATCCTAAGAGGTTTTTTGACAACCAAAGAAAAAATTATTGACGTAATATTATTATTTTTTCAAAAATACATGGAATTGTCTGCATGGAATCTAATATCAAATTAACTTTTCAGATAACGTGTTAATATGCACATGTCAAAAGAACAACACGTGGCTCTGGATCCAGGACCACCTAAAGATAATCAAGCCAGAGTCAGTGACCTGCCTCAACGAGGAGTACCCGAGAGAGAGATGCAACGTGCCGGTCATATCTCAGCTGTCTGTTGACAAACACAAGGACAACTCTGTTTCAGTCTCGTGGTTCATACGAAATCGTACGGCTATCAAAGCGCTACAGATTTTGTACTACAGTGAAGACTACTATTCTGATGTAAGTATTTGTGTTGTAGCAATGTTTAAATGCAGAGGTAATTTTTATATGGATTTTCGTCAACGATCACTTGTAAATGACACTCTGAAAATGTTCTTTTTCATGATCTTTAGAAGCGTCTGCATAATAGTTATTTACATTATTTTACGAAAGTACTTGTTGAATTACTCGAATCCTAAGTTTAGTTGTTAAAATAAATAATAGGTAACATATGATTCTCACTTACTAATTAATGTTTATTTAAATATTTTAATCCATAATTTTTTATCTCGATATTTTCGTTTCTTTTTTATAAAAAAATTTATCTCAATATTTTTATAAACCTTCTCAATATTTTAATTATTAAAATGAGTGGTAAGTGTGACAACGGCCTTAGTTTGGGAAATGAATTGTATTAACTTACTTTAAATTAGCGCTGTCACTTTCCGTCAAATAGGTTTAGGAAAGGATAGGAGATATATAAGTCATGTTTAAAAATGACAATGGGTTCTTTGCCACTTCTAATCAATTTAGTCCGCATTGTTTTCATCGTCGCCTTACTCTGGCAGATAACGCGTATTTTGAGTCAAATTATAAGACATGACATGACATGACATGACATAGATAACTCCTAACCTTTTCTAAACCTATTTGACGGAAAGTGGCAGCGGTAATTTAAGGTAAGTGAAGAGAATTTACATCCCGAATTAAGGCCAATATCTTTTATAATACATTCATATTTAAAAGTGATTTCTGACAAAGTTTTGTTTCCCAAGTAGACATGAATGTGTTATTAGCAGATGACTATGTAGCCTAAATCAATGCAATAATAGGATCATGAACGACTTTAAAATATAAAAGTATTCATAAAAATATTAATTATTTTTAAAGTTCAATTAAAGTCAAATGTCACCTTCAGCTTAAGGTCAAACATATTCAAAGTCATAACATTCAAAGTGTCTGCCTCACTTTATATTTTCAAGCTGTAATTTGAACTATCTCAATCAATTGTAACTAGATAAATACTTGGAGAGAGGTAAACAAACAGATGGAATTTTAAATTTATATAAAATGTGGCTAATTATACGGGAGGAAAACCCAGCCGCATAAAATTCCGTCGGATGATTTCGACCCTAAGTTAAGATGAATAGCAAAATCTAGCTTAGCAAACAAGGTATTCATTTCAGGTGAAAACAAAATATCTTGAATCAACGGAGGTGTCAACTCACATAACCGATCTAGAGCAGAATATGAATTACGTTGTGTGCATAGTAACACTAGCCGAGGAGCCGATTGTAAACATCGACGGTGAAGAAGAGGAAGAAGAATTGGTGAACATCACTAATGCAAAAAATATTACCGCTCGGCTCACTGAAGGCGCCGTCGCTTCGATACTAATGCGTTCTCCTTCAAGCGAATGCGTTTCCTTCAACACACTGAAAAAACCGGTAACTCCCAAGCTAAGACCCGACAAAGTATTCGACATAACAACTATTCTGAACCGTCGGATGGGTCTTATCGTTGGTTGCTCGCTTGGTTTTGTTGTTTTCTTTATTATGGTAACAATATTGGCGTACACGAAAATAAAGGAAAGGAAGAGAATAGCTAAGTCTGACCCCGCTTGGTCGGAGATGAACGATTACCATTCCATGCATAGCAAAGACGATATTCTAGAACATTCTAATGCGGCTTCTACGGATAACATTTTACTTGGGATGTCGAACAAACGTGCTATTTCATTAGATCGCTGACAGAAAGCATCAAAGATTTAATCAAACGTGGCACATAAATCTTTCTGAAAAAATTGAGAAGTCACGGTTTTGCGAGAAATTTTATTTAATTGAATATAGGTTTCTTTTGAAGCCTATAGACAAATTGATAATGTTGATGCAATCTGTCTGAATTATTATATTAATCTATGTAGTCTGCAATAATTTAATTTGACTAACAAATTTAGTATTTTGGTGCAAAGCATTTGAAATTATATTAATTTAATTTATGTAGATAGTCAGTAATAATTTAAATTTACTTTTCAATACGCTGATAGATTTAATATTTGAAACACCAAAGGAACAATGAATTCTAAATTATTTTAATATTTTAAGCCCTTAGGTCAATACAATAGAAGCTTTATCAGTAACGACTGTTCGCTTATGAATAGCTATAGTAGGATGTAATTAGTAGGTAGATATAGAATTAATGCTAACTGTAGATATTCAAAAGATTTTATTATTATAGTTATAGCTGACCACGAAATAAATATTTGAAGTTAACCGTTGTTGTTTATTTTTGACTATTCCTACTAGTACTGGGTTCTTTCGGGTAGGTACAATTTATTCGTAATACACTACCCAACTATCGCTGCTGCTGCATATAGACTGACAATTTAAATTTATTTATACACGATGTTTCATATACAAAATGACTCAATTTAACGAAACGGGGTTCTTACCGTGATACTCCAGTTTTCGAACTCTTTTTGAATCATAATGTGTGACCGTGAAAGTTTTAAACAGTTTAGCACCATACAAGAATAAATTATAGATAGGTACCAAGCTAGCAATAATGTAGCATTAAGTAGGCTAGGTATGCATGTACGTATTAGTAATACCTAAATTCACCACTGAAAGTTTACAGTGTGCTCTATCGACTACGTTATTTCATGGTACAACTTACTCAAACATAATATAGGTACAACAAAACAAGCCGTACCTTCTTTCCAAGGCAGCAAAACTGACAAACTTAACCTGTTCGCGTGACATGATTTCCGCTGAACCTGTTTTGAAATACGTTTTCCTTTATAAAGTAGGGGAGATGGGGGTACCTTTCGTTAAGTTTGTTGCAGCTGAGAAAGTATGGTGTTTAATTTTCTTTTCAATATTACTTGGCTTACGTTACTTATATCTGTGTTGCTTATTTTATCGTACACAGTTTTTAAAGGTAGGGAAAAAATATATACTTAATATATATACTTAATAAATATATATATATATATTTTTATATATATATATATATAAATATATATAATAGGTGCCGTGTGATGCCAGCTTAGAATAGCATCACCCCATTTCTTGCCCGTGGGAGTCGTAAGAAGCGTCTAAGGGACTCGAGGGTGTGTATTGCAATTTTGGGCGATGGGCTGACAACCTGTCACTATGGCGATACACAATTTTCCGGATGACCCTCAAATGTTTGTCAGACGTGGCGTAAATGTCCGTTCTATGCGGCCGTTTACGCTCTGCCTACCCCGCAAGGGATTATAGGTGTGATATGTGTATGTATGTATGTATGGAAAACATATATTTTGCTTCAGGCATGGGGTAGCTATTCAACGCTGCTCCGGTCTCCCCTAACAGAGCAGAGACTAGCACGCCCGCTTTGAAATAGTATGCCATTCGCTGAAGGAAAGTTGACGGATATATTGATATCGATTTCCCGTGGGAAACGATGGAAAGCGGAGAAGCTTGCATGTTATTATCACGAATGCGGAAATGTTTCAGAGCATAACATAGAAATGAAAAAGAATCGATGAAGACCAAGCATTTACCACGTGAACAAGGAGGTATGTACCAGAATAACAAAATCTTTGTACTGAACGGATTATGTTGAAAATGGTTCTTACCCAAATCAACTTATTCTTTGATAATATAGGGAATGATTTTACTATTAAATACATATTTTTACTTATGCTTCTTGGGGAAAACGTCCTTATCGCCAGCTTATCTTAGAATATTTTTCGGTCACTAGTAAAATTTCACCCGATATAAAATGAATATATAATATAAAAAAAAAATAACATGAAAAGGCCCAAAAATGCTGATTACGGCAAAGAATGCTGTAAATAAAATGGAAATAATAAGAGAAGATAAAAATTTCTAGATGAAAGAATAGAGATTTCACTATAGTCTCATAATATCACGCCAAGAATGAAAAATAAGTTTCGTCCAACATCTCTTTAGAAAGTGTAAATTGAGCTAATAAAAGTACTTTGTAGACTGAAGTGCTCTTGCTGGGTTGACAAAGCGCTCTTTATAAAGGTCATTCATTTTGTGAAAGTACCTACACCTTCCCGTCTTATAAAATTGTTAACATCACTTGGTCACTAGTACAATAATTACACAACCTCATTTTTTTATTTATTGAACTTTTATTACATCGAAAATACTTGAATGAACAAAGGACCCCGCTTAACCCGCAATAGGTTTATCTCGAGATCATCCGCGTAAGACTAAATAAAATATAACATATTAAAAATTGCATTGCCCCGTTTCTACCTGTTGGTGACGTAATAGGCTAAGGGATAGGGAACGGGCAGTAGCTATCCCTGTAAAAACAACACCTGCACTGCGCTGACCAATTTGCCTGCCAAGCATGGTGAGTATGGAAAATACTGCCCAACAGGAGGAGGCCTATGTCCAGCAGTGGACTAATTCATTATGATTCTTTTTATTTTAACGCGTTGTATCACTGAGGTATATCTATTATAGGTTCTTGATGGACTGCCAGCAATAGGCAATTGGTCCCAAGTAAATAGGAGTTTTTAAAGTGATATTTTTGAGGGTTCAAGTAATATAATTAGCAAAAAAAGATCGTATATGTCTATTTAAAAAGCGTCTCAGTAGCGCAAGTTGGATGGTTCTGGTTTCGTATTTCGCTGACACCTGGAAGTATAAAAATCACACTGGCAAGAGAATGACAGCTGAGTGCCGATGGCATTACAATGGCATAAAATAAGAAAATCGGGCTCGGACCGTGTGTCAGTTGAATGTAAACTGAGTAGGTACTCGTACCGTACTCGTACGTACTAGTGCAGAATTAATCACGAATCTCGTCAGATTGTGACGTGAGACGCCGTCGTATCATGACGTGATATAACGTGACGTGTTATGACGTCAGACTACATTCAACGTCGGCAGGCGGATATCCTAATTGCCCTTAAGTGGCCCCGGAGATTTCAGCAGATCATTTGATCTCTGAGAGGTTAGTACATACCTAATATTGACATCCTTTGACCAACTCTCTAGGGGTGTCAAAGGTAAATCCAATCAATAACTAATATAAATATAGCAACCATCATACATTCAATTATCAAGACGAACTCTAACTAGTCTATCCTTTACCTCATGGGACACCAAGTTAACGAAATACCTGAACCCTGGTAACATACATACAAACACATATTACGCCTATAATCCCTTGCGGGGTAGGCAGAGCGCAATCAGCCGCAAAAAACTGACATTTAGGCTGAAAAATATTTGAAGGTTATTCGGAAGATTGTGTATCGCCATAGTGACATGTTGTCAGCCCATCGCCTAAAATTGCAATACACACCCTCGAGTCCCTTAGTCGCCTCTTACGACTCCCAAGGGCAAAAAATGGGATGATGCTATTCTAAGCCGGCATCACACGGCATCTGCAACGTAACCCTGGTAACAAACGCTTTAATTCCATATACGTGTAATTCAGCCACAATGATTTGTTTAATATCGCGGGTAAAATCTTTGATATCATATTCAAACGATACTTATGAAACTACGCGGCTTAACCGTGTTCCTTTGCTACACTACCATGATTAGTATAAATACATATTTAAAAAACATAGGAAAAAGGTCAACACAGTTTTTGATATACGTAGGCTTAATTCTACCCGCCTAAAAAACTAGTAAAACGTGGTAAAGGTAAAATACTACTTTTGTGGAAGCGTGACCCATGCTTGTAAACGTAGAAAGGGCGTGTTCTTACCCTAATAGACGATAATGGATGTCCCATTTTGTGTAAAAACTGTCGCTATATCGGGACAACGGGTTATTCCATGGTGCTACTTAAATATTTTATGTGAGCGCGGTATCAGCAAATCCTCAAGATGACGGTTTGGGGGTCAATATTTATATAATGGTTCTCCTAACAGCTATTAAGACGAGTGTACCCGTGATCGACCTCGACAGTGGTGCCACTTCACAAAAAACATATTTTCGCTTTATACAAACAATCTATCAGAATATCCGTTACCCAAGTAAAAGTAAAATTAGAACCTGCAAACTCAATGAAAAATTCGCTGTAATTAAATTTACTAAAAACATAATACTAAAAACTTGGGCAAAGGACATTCTGTTGGATTGTTTAAATAAAGTTTTTTTTTTGTGAAGAACACTCGCTTTTAAATTTACCAGTATCATTGATGCCTTAAATAAGTAACTTGAAGTCAGCAGCAGCACCTCAACATCTATAGTTGTACTGGTTCTTGGTGGAATCAATTTCCTTTAACAAAACTACTTCAACAACAGCTCAGCAGCCGAATAACAGAATTTGAGAAAAACAGATAGTAAGATACCGTAACGCTATCTTAAAATGACGAGATTTTAATAAAAGGGGTTAAAATTTACTTTTTTGACGGTTGTTAGACTTAGAAGTTTTGTTTACTGATTTTCGATGATGTCAAAATTATTTTGTAATTCCTTTTTTTTAGCCACGCGTTACTGGCATTAAGATACAATTCCAAAATTTGCGGGCAAGGAACAAGCGTCGCCACTAGTAATGGCGAAAATTTTGCAAGTGTTCAGAAATAGTATACCTAACACGGGAAGTGTTTTAAAATTTGGTATTCTATTTTGTAAATTATGGCTACTTATTTACAATTTTGGAGCATTCTAGAATAAACCGATAGAATTATTATAGTAGTCGCAAGGTTAACCGAAACTACAACATGACAGAATGGTCAAACCGAATATTTATTGGAATATGAGTTCGGACAAAGTATTTTTTTGGTCACGTTATTGCTACCTTGTGGCAAATAAATATTTTATATTGACAGAATTAAGTATGTATAATATTGGCATCAATTCGAAAAATACATATATACATCTGCCTATAGCAGTCCTTCTAATAATAAACTACGTAAAACGTGATCGGTTTCAAAAGTTTTGATTAGATTTAGGAGATTCATAATTTTTAGATTTAGGTATGATGACTATATTTTGTAATTCCATTTGTTTGTTTAAATTAAGATTTTTGATTGATTTAGGAGATAAAATTAAAAAAGTGAAATGTATGTGTATGATTTTTTTGTGGGTTTGTCGAGTTGTTCGTTGACTTGGTGTTCCAAACGAATAAAGTGCGAGTGAAACCGCGGGCGGAAACGCTAGAAGTAATTATAACTTTAGCCTTGTAATAAATATTCATAAGGGTCTCTAACTCATTTACTGAAACGGATAGTCCTTGGAGGTTTCATACGCATGTCAGAACTAAAACCCGTATTTATAAACCTTTTCTAAGACTAATGCAGTAGCTGCCTACTATGCTGAACAACTTTTGCTATCGAGCTGTTTCTGTATCGCTTATCTACATCATGTACCTACTCCAGGTCCTCGATGTCTATGTGTCAGCAAAAAGTGGCCTATCATTCTGATAAACTCTTCCTGTGAAGAAATTTCCGTATCTCCTTTATTTAATCTAGAGTCCTGGTGGTCTACATCAGGTACTCCACATCTTTAATGTTTATGTAAGAGTAGAGAGCGACTGACTACATACTGAGTAACTTTTGCTTACATATCATCTAATTTTAAAAATAAAAGTGACCTAGGTATGAATCCAAAATAAAATTGATTTTCCTGAAAAAATAACAACTTCTTATGTTGCGCTACCCTACAGTCGTGGCAAGTACAACTATATCCACCGATAAGGCCAGGCCAATCAACGAACTGTGTGGCTGTTGATGGAAAAATATCTGTTAATCTGGACAATAAAGACAAAAACAATTATTAATTATTTTCAAGCTTGCATTCAGGATACAAATAAAATTTCAACAACTTGAATTATCAACAGAATATATTTCTTCATATCGCCGCTACAAAAAATCTGCGCTTTTTATTATGTCTACGTGGATTCAATCAATAAAATCGTCATTGTCTGGAAAATGTTGAAAGAGTATTGAGTATTATTGGAGTACCTACCTATCAGTTATTCATTGGAGTTGCTTTTTCAAGTTATTTGTACAGAACTGAATTGTTGAAAATTTCAATGTGAAATTAATTTTCTGTACAAGTAAGGGCTGGAACTCACCTGTGCATAGGTAGTACAGTTATGAAATATTAGATCGTATGTCATACATTAACTTGCATGAAAATTCTTTGAGTTCATATTCAAACGCAAATATGTTTTAGGGTCGGATTATAGGTAGTTATCTATGTGGTTAGGTTAGGTTAGGTTACGCACATTAACCTATTTCTCCAATCTATACGTTTTTTCCTAGAAAGTCTATGAAAATGTAGGTAGTTTAAGTTAATTCCATACGAGGGTAGATTGATGTCCTTCTGAGATAGAGAGATCTATAGATCGTTTAAGAGTTTTGGATAGTTATGAAATGTCACGATCATGATGTTTGTCAGACATGGCCGTAACCGTTCATTTTATGGCCGTTCAAGCTCTGCCTACCCCGCAAGGGATATGGGCCTGATATATGTATGTATGTTTAATATTTTATCACATATTTTATTTATTGTAGGTATGAGAAATTATTGTAATTACAAATTCATTATATTATTAGTAGGTATTCTTTATTGTTTTGACTTCTATTTTATGTTATAAATTACATGATATACGATTCACTGTAACTTGTACCTACTTACGTAATGAATCCAGCTTCTGACCTGGATCTCAAGAGTAGCCGAGAGGTCCGCTACTCATGAGCGCCCTCCATGTAGAAATAAAATTTCTTGTTTTTCATGTTTTATTCTACTTTCTCAGCTAGTTTTAGGACATCAAGCAAGATTTAACCTAAAGGTACCTACGTAAATAGGTAAAGCAAGAGCTCAGCGCGCTGCGCTGCGGTCGTAGGTTCAAGTTCTACCTGTGCAATTTTCGGCTTAAGGCTAGTGTAGACGTCAACGACCTCGACTGCCACTTCATAAAAACATATTTTATCTTTATACAAACAATTTATCAGAATATCCGTTGCCCAAGTTTAAGAATTATCCTTACGTAAAATTAGAACTTGCAAACTCAATTACATATTGGACATTCTGATAAATTGTTTGAATTAAGAGAAAATATTTTTGTTGTGAAGTGGCGCCACTGTCGAGGTCGTTCACGGGTACGCTCTGCCCTTTTTATACACTGTTTCTGAATAAGACACTTTTTAAACTCTGCGCGGGTATGTTGTGACACTTAGGGTGCGTTTCTATTAGTGCTAAGTGGAGCTTAGCAGTGAATAAATTGACTAATTATAAACATTGAAAACTCCGCTCCGCGTCAGTGATTGGTCAATTCATGCACCGCTGGGCTCCACTCCGCGCTCCTCCGCCTCAATGGACATGCACTCTTACCGTTCAATATCATGATGCGCCTTTTTATGCATGTTGCAAATACGCCATAGATCTTTCACGTTACGACACCGTATCATATACTGAAATGAAAAAGCCACTATGACAACTGGATTGGCATAAGATCGGAAATCGCAATTTCATTACGTGCGTTAAGGTGCGTTAAAATACGCAGCAACGGACAACAAACAATAAAATGGGAGAACCGACGATCTTTAAGTACTTATTGTACATCTATATAGAAGTATTTGTTCTATACACATTCTTCTTCTCTTCGGGTGCCATCTCCCTACCGGAGGTTGGCGATCATCATAGCAATTTTCACTTTGTCTACAGCCGCTCGAAACAACGACCTGGTACTCATTCCGTACCACTCTCTAAGATTTTTGAGTCAAGATATTTTACGTCTGCCTGGTAGTCGGCGGCCTTGAATTTTTCCCTGGATAATAAGTTGCAGGAGTTTATACTATACACATTAAAATACCATATTATGACAGGTAGTCCGATACGGCTGGCTTTATTTGAGGTCATAACTTATAAAAATATTAGAGTCGCTTATTTTTTGTACGGTTGTGCAATGTGTGTCTATAAAGCATATATCGCATTTTGGGTCATTTTTATTGCTTGCATAATTGGCAATTCAATGATTGGTGTCAATTTGTTTCAATTGCAAAAGCTGGGCGTCCTGAATAGAGTGAAGCGATACTTTACGCCTGGACAGCTTTTAACTCTTTACAAAGCACAAGTCCGATCCTGCATGGAGTATTGCAGTCACCTTTGGGATGGCTCAGCCAAATACCAACTTGCCGCTCTTGACTCGGTGGAACGCAGGGCCAAGAGGCTCATAGGCGACATAAAACTGGTGGACACCAAGCTACATAGCCTGGCACATCGCCGCAAGGTTGCCTGCTTGTCGGTTTTTTATAGATTGTACTTCGGAGAGTGTGCTCAAGAGCTTCACGACCTTGTTCCACCAGCTCCCTTCTACCATCGGACATCCAGACGCACCGCCGGATACCATCCGTACCTGGTAGCCATTCCACCAATTCGGACTAAGCGCTTCCAGTCATCATTTATAATGCGCACTGCTAAAGAGTGGAACTCACTACCTGCGTCTGTGTTTCCAAACGCATACAACCCTAATCTATTCAGAGTAAGAGTAAACAGGCTTCTTCTGGGTGAGCTCGCTCCATCTTAGACTCTGTCTCTGTCCTATGACCTAGACTAGAGTCAAGAGCAAACCCATCATTAATAAAAAAAAAAAAAAAAAAAAAAATCAACTTATAAGTGTCAAAAAAAAATTAATGTTAGAAATTATGAAAGTGTTGTCTATGTGACAGCTAGCACAGTGTAATAACACAGTTTGTGTAATTTTCGTCCACTGTAAAATAAATTCCTGACAGTATGATATAAAAGGTACCAAAATAATATTAAAGTCAAAAAAACATGTGTTACTTCTCTAAAAAGGCCAAGTAATGATCAATTTCAAAATATGTGTCAAATTGACGCATTGCTTCATATGATTTTTAAACATTTGGTCTTTGATGCCTTACAAAACGCTTAAAAAAATATTAAAGTTAATAGAGATAATAAATTTAATGCTATAAAGTTGAAACAATAAGGAAATAAAAAGGTGTGTCAGTTCAATCCATGATTTCAAGAAATTAACCACATTTACAATAAAATGCGTTCAGAGGTCAATGCACGCAGTAAAACGGAGACGGTAGCGGTGCGGTGCGGTGCGAGACAGTGGCGGCTGCGACAACACGACGTGCGACGGCTCAAAAGGCAATACAACGCGTGTGATCTCTTTAGTAATTCTTTTTTAGAATCGGAACGCTGTATATTTACTTAATTTACTTATTTGATTAGCTCTGAAGCATTTTTGGTACTACCTATTTAAGGAAAATTGATTGATAGTATAAATCTTAAACGAATATTACACTACCCTGCCGACACGGCCTCATTTAACACACTGTGCTGGTTACTACAATATGGGCGAGTCATTATCATTACTATAATCAGCAGTCTATGCGGTATCGGACTCTGTCGTCAAGGTTAATGTAATAGTCAGTAAACTGAACAATTCCCTCTTTCCGAAATCATCCGAAGTTTATAAATTGTATTATTATTATTATTATTTATTTTATTTTATTAGGTAAATACAGCAGGTAACAATCAGCATGTCTATTGTGGATACAAAAATTGTTAACGACTAGACCATTCAATTTCGGTTACGGATTTATTTTTATATCGGATATCCAATAGTTTCGGTTGCTAGAAGTCCATACCCGCTCGACCCAGGCTCTAACCCAAAAATTGTTTGAGTAGGTATAAAAGTGTGATGTTGCCGTTCAAACTAAAAGTGCAGCAAATATTTTTTTTGTGATATGGCATAATATACAGATTCAAAATCCTTGACACGAGCTCTACATATATACTACATTTTATCCATATTTATATGGATTATATTTATATAAGGTATTTGCTATAAATGAAGATAATAAATGATGTATTAAATATCCGTTGTTAGACTGTGCATGTTTAATAAAATGGGTGAACCGACGATCTTTAAGTACTTATTGTACCTCTATATAGAAGTTTTTATTCTATACACATTAAAATACCATAATAGGACAGGTATTTGCTATAAATGAAGATAAAAAATGATGTATTAAAATATCTGTTGTTAGACTGTGCATGTTTCTTAGAGCTATGATTGGGGTCATGTGTGTTTATTATTATTTAGAAAATAAAATACTGTACTATGAAATAAGTAAATAAATTCATTAAACCAAATCCTATAGGATATTTTTATGGCTTAGAACAGGAGATAAGATACATAAAGGATGGTAAGGATACTTTACCAATACAAATAAAATATCCTTTCGGAATACAATAAGTTATCTAAATCCGAAAGGCATATTTTACAACCCTATTCAGCGAAATCTCCCTTGAGTAATACGGGGCAGACCCATTTCCGCAAATAAATCCTGCTTTCAAAATAAATAATGCCCAAACCAACGATCACACAGCCTACCAGACGCCTTCTCCAAGTAAACAATGCGAAGTTTTTTCACTGTGTCATATAGAGAGCGTTGAGTTTCTCGTAAAAATATTATGTTTTCTTATACAGAATAAAGATAAGGGAAATCTTCTACTGCTTCATAAATCATTCTTTAATTAGTTTTAAATTTCTTACAGATTTTTGTTTACCTACCTAAAGGTGTGACACTCAATACAGAATGTAAAACTATCAGTTGCAAATATTTTAAGGGGAAAACCAGCCCATGAAACTGAACAACTAACCCCAACACTCATACACCTTATATAGTAGCAAGACGACATGTTCATTTCGTAGCAGATCAAAACTGACCAACGCGATCTATGTAAATATTAATATTTTCTGGTATCTGATGTCGTGCTAGAAAATATTCGCTTTTCGTGTGCCGTCTAGTAGGCTGTGTGGTCGTTGGCCTAAACCTACCCCTCTCCGCTACCCCCTTGTAAAAACAATGTACGGATGCGTGGGACTTCTGCCTGGGGAAATGTTAGACACTGTCATGAAAGTAGCTGGTAGTACGAAAACTGTGAGGTAAAGTTACCTGTTTTGCTAGTTGGCACACGATAGAGAGTGTGATGAAAAATGAAAAACTGTTTATTTGCTATAAAATTTCAATTTAAAAGTCTAGGTCATAGGACAGAGACAGGGTCTAAGATGGAGCGAGTTCACCCAGAATTGCTAATATTATGGCTGAATTCCTGATTGTGACATATCTCTGCGCCATTTATGTACACTGATACAGTGTGATCCCGGCTCATAGTAGCACCACCCCAATTCTACTCATGGGTGTCGATAAAAGTGACTAAGAGATAACTTTATCCAGAGAATGAGCAGCAGCGTTCCCTGTGAATGTAACATTTAGCACTGCGCACGCTAATCTGTTTTACAAGCGTGGTGAGTATGGCAATACTCCCCCAATAGAGGGAGGCCCAAGTCCAGCAGTGGACTGTTGTAGCTGTTAAAGTTTTATCATATACCTACACTGATAATTAAATTGTATTATTCGTTGATTCAGTGTCTTTCATGACGTGATATGACACAACACAACCAAGATTAGAGCTGACACCAAATTTAGACCAATACACGTAGGCAGTTGGAGCTGTGAGTTCGAGTAACATTTATTCGCTCCGAACGTCGTCGTCAAGTAGAAATTACTCAAGTTAATTTACCCGGTATTGTTGAGTCGTCCCACCGTCCAGTTACAGTCTGCTGTCTACGCAGCGCAGTAGCAATTAGTCCTCGTGCCGGCTGGTAAATATTAACACTAGTAATTGTGCCGAACGTCAGCCCCCCCGATGTTCGTTACTACCCGTGCCCACTTGCAACCTGAATACAAATGAATCCATTACTGCGAGTGCGGAGATAGCGGATCCACATCGATATCACGTACGCAGATGCGCTAATGTGTTTTCGTAAGCAAATCGGTGTAAACTTCGACGATTCGGCGGCAAAGAATTCGCCCGAACAGCCACTGTATGGAACGTGACTCTGATAATGTGCAATCTTAAAGTCTACAAACAAAACTTTGTCAATATTTTCAACTAAAACCTAAAGTTCGATTTGTTTGTACACTATAAAAGTTATACAGACATTTTATGGCCTCTTAAAATGAAAGTTACGTCGAGCCTATCAATAAGGATTAACAAATATGTTAATTTATTGCCATGCTTAATTAGCATTACCTTAATTTTTCTCCGTGGTTGTAGTAGAATTCGTTCAAGTAGCCTCTATACATGCTGGTCGTGGGTCTGATAATGTACGATTTTACTACGGATTTCATGTCGAAAATATTTGTTAAAGTCTTTGTTGGGATGTACAGTACCTACAGTTTGAAAGTTACTTAGATTTTTAAGGGGCAACATGCAAAATTAGGTCAAGCCTATCAATGAAAATTAGAGCGTCGATTACACTCACCACATAATTTTGTGGTATTTTGGCGAATCCGATTTATGACGAAAGGAAATCTCATAGAAAAATCGAATGCATGGTACATGGCTGTCATAGGTTGTCATTTGTATGGTGGCTGTCACGGCCCGTGGTATAGTTCTTTGTGGGTGCAATCCACCTTATTACAGTGTCCACTTTATTGAAGACAAAAATATCCTTTTGACGCATGTCCTATCCTATGTCCTATGCAATGTGTCGTGGAGAAAGATTTCTAATTACATAGGCTGACTCAACTCATATTTATGATCATTTTTTCACTTAATCATTTACACCCTTTATTGCCTGCTCATCGTTACTTAGCAAAGGATCGGCTTCTTAGCCAAGTCCTGTTGACTTAAACTTCCCGACTCCCAGCTTTGCCCGTGTAAGCTTATTACAACACCCAGTCAATGACTTTTGACACCCCCAACCCTTTTTGTCCCTTTGGGTCGGTTTAATCTGGTGTAGGATCCTTTTTATCGACACAGTTTAGGATGTAATAAATGCATTTGTAATTTTGGAAAAATCAATCAATCTGTTTTTTTTTAATAAGATAGAATGTTTATATTTATACTTTTGCGTATTGCGTTAAGTACGTACTTATATTGATTCTGGGTCTCTAAACGAACGATCAACTGTTTATTAGTAGGAACCCAAGCGTGCGTGATAGCTTGTCAAAGCATTGAAAATATAAATAAGAAATCAAATTATTTTTCGGAAAGAACCCGATTAATTCAAAACTATGAAAAACACCATTTATTTTTGGACTTCTGCATAAAGTATAAAAAGGAGGTAATTGGAAACAAATAATATATTTTATTAATACTTTTTATTTTATCATACAGTTTCGACTTAACCGTCTCAGTAGTATCATGAGCAGATAAATATTTGAGTTATAGACATGAAAATTTAACAACTCTTTATATCATGTTTCAGTAAGGACGTAGTCACCACGACATCCTTTGTTCGAGTCTTGGTGCCGTAATAATTTACTGACTTTCTTACAAGCTCCGCAAAAATTACTTCACCATGTTCTAAATATACCATTCCTTTCAGGTACCGCATTTGCATCAGGAATAGCTAATAAAGGCGGTTTTCTCACTTGTCATCCGTTTTTTTTAACGCAACGTAACGCATGCGTCTGTCAAACGAAAGGAAATTGCTATTTTAATCTTAATACCATACAAATACGGCTACGGTGGATTTACGGTGCGTTACGGTGTGTAACGGACGCGTGTGTTAAACACTTAACCTTACAAGTGAGTGAACCGCCTAAGATTCTACACGACATATTGTGGACCGTCTGTTCTAGTTTTGGCAATGAAACATTAGCCACAAAACATTCCTTTCACTTATTACCTAGCGGCTAAAAAGAGGTTAAAAGTGGTAAAAAAAGTAGATATTTATAGGAGGCAAACATTACAGTCTAAAGTAAGATGCTGTGTTCCGTCATTTTGTGTGAATACCCATGTCTTTTAGGGTTTTAGGCAAGTTCATTCCATTTTCTACTCTGTTTTAGCCTAATGTGGCTACAGACGGCCAATTCTAAAAATGATTAAAAATAAATAGATGTAAAAACCTTACAAGGAGCAGTGGTCTTGGGGCACTGTTGAAAAATCTGTCTACGAAATATTGTCTTTGTTCGTTTTGTTTCTCTCTAATTTGCGGTGGCTGCGGTTACCCCACTCTTCGCGACGATAAGGAATGTTCTTGTAAAGGTGTTCATTTGACGTATCTCCGAAGGAAATGTTTGTTATAAACAGTTATAAACTTCACGAGATAACATTAAAGAGATACATCGCTTTTGTTGCGACATAATACTTTGCAATTGTGAAGCTTAATTGTGTTATGTATTTGTTTTGTTATTGTGGTTAATTCCATTTATCTTTAGGTTTTAATAAGAATGTGGGTGGTGGCTAAGTGGCTATAGTTCAGTCGCGCAATTTTAGATTGTATGTGATAAAATGATTGCTTGTGTGGAAAATCTGTAATGTGTTATTTGAGCAATCCTATATTTTATTTATAAATTTCGTATGTAAGTTGTTTTTGGCATAAGAATGCGAGTGTATGTTTATGTGACCATAGTTTGACACGAACATTCTAATGACGAATTATAAGCATTTGAATACACTGTTATCAGTACTCTATAAAAAATATTCGCACCCGCGATCCAACACCGAGTGCAAGAAGTCAAGTGGCAGGTGGGTTTCCAATATGGGAAAAGTATTTTAAACCACCTTTATAATAAGTAGTAAAATAACACACAGTCACAGACTTATTTAATAGTAGAATTGGCACTTTTGACAATTTGTTCCAATTTTCCAATTTATATATTATAAATAAATATCACAGACAATTCACACAGCGCCATCTAGCCTCAAACTAAGCAAAGCTTGTACTTCTTCTTCTTCTTATCGTATCAATGGGAAGCTTGTACTATGGGAACTAAATAGCTGATATTCATACATAAATACTTTTATTTTTACGTTAATACATAATTATACATAGAAAACACCCAGACTACACACAAATATCTGAAAATAGCTTAACAAACATTTGTGTCATGTGGGGATCGAACCCACGACCCTCGGCGTAGCTGGCAGGGGTACTATCCGCTACGCCATCGGGACAGTCATAGAAAGGCATAATACATCCTAACTCATAAAGACTCAGCGTTTAGCAGAAAAGTAATTTCTATAATCCATGAAACAGGTCTATAAACAACTGTTTTTGAATTCGTATTCTGAACATAATGAGACGAGTGTAGATAAAATGTTTAGGTACATGACAGAAATACCACGCTTCTAATCACGCTTTTCTTTAACTATCCTGTATTATTTGTCCTGCATTGTTTCACTGTGTTCCAAAGCTCAGAAAAGCTACTTGTTTACAGAAAAATCCTGTCCTGGTTTCACTTCAGTCGGCAGCCAGTTCGCACAGGCCGGATTTTTTATGCATCCATCAATCAGTCCCTTTCACGGAGCGAACGGATGAACGATAACATTATTATGTGGACTCCTAGGGGAATCCAGTGATTTACGGAGATAAAAGATAAAACTATTGTATTAATTCTAGCTTTTAATTGCTTGTGTACCATGTAGGGTTCGTTCCCGAGACCCGGGAATCGGGAATTCCCAGGAAAAGCTTCGTTCCCGGCGACGGGAAATTTATATGCATTTCCCGGGAATTTCCGGATAATTTAAATTATTGTTTAATGCTCTAAAAACCTACATATTCATAATTATTTACAGACCACAAATTTTCTGAATATAAAATTAAACAATAATAAACCTTTACTGTTTCCATGATCTAGTGATATGATCGTTTGTTTTAGGATGTGGAGGTCTCTGGTTTGAATCACAAAGGAAACACACAAAGTTGATATTTGTCAATTTATCACTTTGTGAGATCATACCCAGTTTTGTTGGGATAGGGCATTGTAAGTTGATTCACCTTATTGTCTGTAAGAAAGACAGATCGGTGCTTTAGAGGGCACATGAAGCCGTCGTCCCGGCTGATGTCTATGAATACTTAGGTAGTTTGCCCACCTGTCATCCGTTGCTGCGCATTTTTAACGCAACGTAAAAGCATGCGTCTGTCAGATAAAAGGAAATTGCGTATTTCGATCGTATTCCCGAACAAATACGGCTACAGTGCGTAACAGATACGTCTGTCTAGTCGTATGATAGATGCATCCGTAAACGCACGAATGATAACTAGGAAAACCACTATAGATGGGGTTATTAACCATGTTAGTTACGAATACCTACTAAGACTCTGACCCCAAGTTTCATTGGGTCGTTTTTCGATTTGTTGTCCTTCACGATATGATGATGAAGATGATGAAAATGGATCTTAAACATTCGTTATTGATTTCTTTTTTATTTATCTTTGTATTATCATATCAATATCTGACCGTATAATTTAACGTCTGTATAAGCGATCTCTGTGAAAAACAACAGTTTGCCCTGCACTCGCCAATCTGCCGGCCTAGCGTGGTGAGTATGGCAAAAACACTACTTATGGGGGAAGGCCCATATCCAGTGGACTCTTGTGGCCGTTAATGCAAATATTGTGCTATAAATGTCTGACCCATGGTCTCTCAATCGAAGATCTTGGGATTCGATTCCCATTTCGTTTATATTTGACAATTCAGGCTGATTGACCAGTTTATTATTATTTATTTCGTAGAGCACGTTAAGCCGTCGATCTCGGTCGCTGTTTTGAATTTGTAGCACTGATCACTAATTAAGTTGTTTAGTCGGTTTAAAAAGTCAGAGACCAGGATAGGCTCGTTCAGTACTCGTATGACAGTGTTAACTTTTTAAGTATGTAATTTAAGCAATTAAATGAAGTTTTTATATTAATTACTTATGGAAACACAGCAAAACAAAAAAGTATTAAACTTTTCCCGGTTCCCGGGAATTCCCGAGAAAAGTGAAAATAAATTCCCGTTTCCCGCGAACTGAAAAAGGCCGGGAATAACGAAACCCTAGTACCATGGTACAACGCGGATACCATGAAAAAAAATTGGTTTTTCCAGAAAATCTGGTTACGAACTCAACAAAATTTTTCATTCGACATTTTATTAAGTTGTTCGCTGGTTTGTGTGTTTTATATGAAATTTCATATGAACAGAAAGCAGTTAGTAAAATTAAAACCATAAAGTTCAATACACAAAAATGGGCCCTCAATATGTTCAATCATCCTGTGAACGACGTTTAATAATATTTCAGCACGAACATTATTTGGGCCATCGGAATGGAAGTGGTTACCGTCGACCAGCCAATATAATAACATCGCTTGGCATCATGTACATACAGGTGGACCATTTCACTACGGACCAATAAAATTTTATCCTTACTGGATATTAAAAATACGAATGATACTCTCTTTTTGGACATATACTGCTAAATTCAGGGTGTAAGGGAAAGTATTCCGAATACTGATTCATTCAGACCATGAAACTGATAAACTTTTCATAAAAAAAATTTAGGACTTGTCAAAATTTTGGACTTTCCATAATAAATGCATTCAGCTGATCGTAATTTTGTATGCGAGGTCGAATATGTTTTGTCGTTTCTTGACATATGTATGTTCATATAGGAAAGTTGTTCAGTTTACGGTCTGAATGCAACCTATCAGTATTCGGAGGGCTGTCCCTTAGACCCTGTATAAGGAGTGAAACATTCACGACATGATATGGGACTGCAATTCTAAGGCCTGATTCCATAAACACTTAAAAGGGAACACTGGATTTGAAAGTAATGAAGTCAAACCTAGGTTCAAGTTTTATTATGAAAAAGACTCCTTGAGATCCATTACCAGGTGATAAAAAAACTGTTGATTAACTGCATATTCGTCGAGTAAATAAAGTGTTTTAAGAAAGAATTTTTTATTTTATTTAAATATACTTTTTAGATAATTTTGTATCCATTATAATGGGCATTGTGACTTTAATGTTGCTTTATGATAGTGTATATACACGTACACTAATCTAATAGTGATCATATATATGATCGGGTGAGGTTTTATTCAGACATTGTGGTTCTTTTTTTGGCAAATACTCAATAGTGTCATACGGTATTTCTTTAAGAGGTCTATGAGAAACATAATTCAGTACAATGATGTTTGTTTTGTTTAAGTAGGTATTTAGTTAATTTTCTTTTGCACTAATGCTACACTTAGTTATAAAATGCTTATATTGTATAAAATGATTTTATAAAAGTAATTTTATTGTATAGTATACATTATTTTCTTTTGATTCTTTTAAATATATAGTTATGTCGGCTATTTGTTTACCTGAGTTACAGTAATTCACATTCCAAGTTCAGGAAATAGAAAAGCCTCATAATTATTTTGTATGAGTACCTATTTATTGGTAAGTTTATTTAATAAAGAATTATCTTATCTTATGTTTCTTTGGGGTACTAGGTGTTGTATTCATTCGATTGCTGTGTCCTGAAATGGATGTTATTCCTCTGTTTCTTGAAAAAAGCGGTTGTCCCATTTTATGACTGATTTAGCCGCTCGTATGCAGAAATGAAGAAGAAGAACAATCTAAGATCATTTTGTTTTACATTTACAGGCTTGACAGTCTTCTTTAATCTGTAAATAGCAGATAGGTATCGTCACTTCAATCAAAGCGGCCTTCCGTACACAGGTACGGACCGGAACGAGACGGAAGACCGTGTTGCTCGAAGCACCGCTAAGTCCAATTTCGTGAAATGTCATTCGCAACATCCATTTTCTCAACCTAATAAAAATGCAATACAGGCTTAGTAAATGATCAATTTTATCAATGTCTCCTATACGTTGGTTTCCATCTTCCGAAGTGATTCCAGGTAGAGATGACCAACAAAATTCAGAAATGTCAAATTAAAGATGTTTTCTCTATGTGATGCTTTTTTGTTGTTTTTAAGATTACTATTAGTGCCGTGTGATGCCGGCTTAGAATAGCATCACCCCATTTCTTTCCCGTGGGAGTCGTAAGAGGCGACTAAGGGACTCGAGGGTGTGTATTGCAATTTTAGGCGATGGGCTGACAACCTGTCACTATGGCGATACACAATTTTCCAAATGACCCTTAAATATTTGTCAGATGCGGTGTATATGTCCGTTTTTTGGCGGCCGTTTACGCTCTGCCTTCCCCGCAAATACGGCTTTTACACAGACCAGAGGATATAACCTGTAAGTTGGTGAAACGTCATTTTATAGCACATTATTTTCATTTTTATGATTTTCTTCATTTGTACTTGTCTACTTGTTTACCAATTTATAAGCACAGCCTATATTGTTGCGCGAGTCGCTCCCGGCCAAGCTTTAAACGTTCGGCGCTCGTGTTTGGCAAAAGCCCAATTTTTCGTTAAAATTCCTGTTTCTACTCGCTTTGTTTTCGAAATTCACATGAAAAATTGTCTTCTATTATATTTCCGCCATTTTATAGGAAATCTGTGACGTGATTATTGCACAAAAATTGGTTTCAGATAGAAATGATTTCAGCAGAAAATCGTAATGATTTCAAATATTATGGATAGCATATGCAGGGTCGAACTCACTTACGAAAACACCATTTTTGCATTGACTGAACGCCGCGCCGTCTACGTATTATTAACTTGCAAATTTTTGCCTTTTGGCTGCGCAGGTCCAATCGAGGAAAGAGCAAAATGGATGCATTCGCATTGGTACTGAAATGAATATTTGGATAACGACAGGCAAATTTCGCAAATTGAAGCTTTCCAGAAAATGTATTCATAATTAAAGCAAAATATTTGAAAAAAATACCAACTTCACAAAAGTTTTGCTTTAGGTTTTACTCGGTTGGAGTATGCTAAAATATTCCTGCTAAAAATTGCTGTAATTGGGGAAAATTTTCTTTCTTCTGGGAGACCGAGACGACAAACGACCCGATGAACCCAGGTGTCAGATCTTTCAACAGCCTACTACTACTTAACTAGTAGGCCTCTGAAATGGTTGTGTTACGGCCGCCGTCTACGAAATCATGGACAGAAACCGGGACCGACGTCTTAACGTGCCCTCCAAAGAACAGAAGCAATTTTACGACCGTTTTCGGTGGTCTCCTTCCAAACGAGAAATATCTGTTTGTTTAATAGTACAATTTTTAAAGTACATATACATTTTATATCCATACATTTCGCTGTCAATTTTAGTTACTACTGATAGGCGGTTCTCCTATTTGTCGTCCTTCGTATTTTTAACTTTCATCTGTCAATTCGCTTGACGCTGCATATTCTTAATGCACAGTAACGCATGCGTCTGTCTGACGAAAACAAAATGCGATTTCGGATCTGATTTCCATTTATTTTTTTCGTGTGGGACACCGAGTCGTCCAACGACCCGATGGACCCTGGTGTCAGAGTTTTTCAACCGCCTACTACCACTAGTAGGCCTCTGACATGGTTGTGTTACGACCGCCGTCTAAGTAATCATAGACAGTAACCGGGACCGACGGCTTAACGTGCCCTCCGAAGCACGGAACCATTTATTTTCGGACAATCAGTTGGTTCACCCTGCAATGTCCTAACCAGACCGGGAACAAGTTCACAAAGAGATAAATATTAACTTTTGTGAGTGTCCCACCGAGAATCGAACCCGGAACCTTTGCGTCGCAGGCAGTCGCACTACCACTGCGCCACAACGGTCGTCTGATTTCCATACAAATACGGCTACGGTACGTAACGAATGCGTCTGATAAGTCGTTTAACAGACGCATCCGTTAACGCATAAATGCCGTAGATATTTATATTTTAACGCTACGCCATAACGCATGCAAAATTATGCAGCGACGGACTACACCTGGGAGAACCGCCTTACACGTCAAAAATACAGGGTGTAAGAGACCTCCGAATAGTGGTGCATATTGATCATGAAACTGAGCAACATTTTACGAAAAATTTATTAGAAATTGCATTTCTTTTTACTTCCCATAGTCAGCTGATCTTGATTTTGTATGGGAGGTAATTTTTTTTTGTCGTGTCCTGACATATGCTCCAAGAGGAAAGTTGTTCAGTTTCATGGTTGGTTTTCGACAAACATTTGAGGGTCATTCAGAATTGTGTATTACCATAGTGACAGGTTGTCATCCTATTGCCTAAAATTGCAAATTGCAATACACACCCTCTAGTCCTTGTATTAACGAGGAATAGGATTGTAATAATTAGGCATACATAAACTATATATTCTAGTTGAGGCAGTGAAGCGTACGACAATATAAAATTATATTATACTGAGCCTCAACAAACCTTGTGCAACGTCATAGCTGGATGCATATTCATTGCATGCAACATATTGGATGCATTGAGAATCTGATTACAACATAGTATAAGTTAAGCCATCGAGGTACTTCGTTTGATTAATAATTATAATAATATTTATTTATTTGCAGACAATTAAAATCCATAACGGTTACAAGTATAAATATATTGAAACTTACAGTCATATAAATAGGGAGTTTTCTTTATGTCTTTTAAAATTCCTCCCTAGTCACTGGATAGATGGCGCTGTACTTGGTAACGTAAGGATCGGAACGTCATATAATTTTTCGATTTTTGCACTTTGATCTATGAAATCGTAAGACGAAACGTAACTAATAATTGTTACATCACTAGCATCGCAATAAACTATAAAATTTCAAGGGTTTCCCTGCATTTTAACGTAAACTACAACGAAAAGAACGTTCAAACAAAACAGAATACATATTAACTCATAACAAAACTGGAAAAGCGAAGATAGATTCAGAAAAAACAATATATTTTCTCCATGCCTTTTGGCTATGGCATGTAGTAACGTAATCAGTTCAACGCCATCTACAGAGGTCTTGGAAAACTAACCTTTTTTTTTATTCTCAAAAAGAAAACTCCCTATTGATATCCAACAATAGATCGCGATTACCACACTGAGTCCCGCCCTTCCAAGCCCTCTTTCAACTCGGATCTCGGCTCAGCGCTCAGTGCAGCCAGACAGCTAATGGTGTATGTTGTCATTATAAACGTCTTTAACAGAGATGACACAAAGGTCACCCTGCCGCGGGTAACAGCTAGTCATGAGCTTGTTATAAGATATTATTCTAAGCTTGCGTCTGCTATATAATACGGGTACAATAGCTAGATGCATTATATTAATTCTTTGCAATATATTTATTTATTTACTTACATTTTATTGTACACAGGAACAGTAAAGAGACAAATACATAAACAATACAGACACAACAGGCATTACATATCTCTATTGAGAAATTTCTTACCTAAGGAAGAATAATGATGCAATGTATTAGAATTTCTTTAAGACTTACATCATATCTCTTTAAGACTTACATCATATTCCACAATTCCTCTTTATTATTTTTTTTAAACGATAAGTTAGTTGCCTTTAATTGAACTACCAAATAGCTTTTTAAAAATATGCAACTGTTTAAAAAATTTACAACTAACACGAGTAGTGTCTTAAAAATTTATATTCAACTAAATACCTTGTCTGTGACCATGTGTAGGTAAAATTTTATTTTTAACTAGCGGCCTGCCCAGCAGTTCGACCTGAGAAAATTTGACTTTTTTATCATCATAAATTATCATCACATCACTACATAGTCCCTATGTTTGCTAGATCTTTAAAATTCACAATGGATTTTGCCGGAATATGGCAAAAGAGTCACTTTATTCTGTCATAGTCTTAACAGATCTAGTAATTCGGGAAAATTGCAAGGATTTGTTGTTGTTTAAAAAGATAGCAAAACAAAGTTCAGAAGATACTATTTTCCTATTAAGTGTCGTCATGACTATTTTTCTATTTCCTTAAGAAATAAAGAATAACTTTTAAAGGAAATGAAAAGATTCAATAAAATATAATACAGATTGAACTTTACGTGTGTGAGTGATTGTTTGCAATTCAAATATTTCTCGGTAGTTTAAAATAAAACAGAAATGACGCAAAGGAAATTGCTCCATCTGGAAACTTTAATTACAACAACGTCAATAGTTTACTATTTACTTTAATTTAGGAATCAAATTAAGAAAAATTTCAATAAAATTCAATTTTACTGATGAATTTTCTTCGTAAGTTATAGTTACTTTGTTCAAAAACAAGCACTAACCATTAAAATGAACTCAAAAATAGCCTTGACGACATTTGACTGGAAAAAAGGATTTTGACATATTTTTAAACAAGTTTAGAAATTCTACCAAAGTCCTAAAAGTTTATCCAAATTTATGGACTTCTTTAAAAATATGGTAAAATTAAGTGTACGATCATGCCGTGTTCCGTCTTTTATGCAAATTCATAGAAATTCAGCTGAACTTTTTATCCTGCCATATTACTGCGACACATTCCTCATGAATCTCTCTATCTATTGTTTAAAACGCATCAAAATCCGTGGCTTACTATTAAAAATCTAAGCATACATAGGGGCATATGAACAAACATAGGATAAACGACTTTATTTTATACTACTTAGTAGAGTGATGAAATTCTGAAACACAACTATAACGGTCGTAGCAATTTGCTACGAGTGTGCTACGGTAACAAACAAGACTAATTACCATTTGAATTACTTTTTTAAATAATTAAAATACCTAAGTAAATACTACTTGCTATCATTATTACGTATTAGAGAGGAAATTGCCCGTATCCTTGGTCTCAAAGACATTTTTATACTTTTTAGTGATGTGATGATATTCTGAAACACATAACTATAAAGGTCGTAGCAATTTGCTACAAATGTGCTACGGTGACTCAATCACTTTTTTAAATAATGAAAATACCTAAGTAAATACTATTTGCTAACATTATTACGTTATTTTGGTATAAGATGTCAAATATTATTTATGTTTGATTGGTAGCAAAAGGTAAAAAGTTCAATTTTCTCTAACAGTAATTTTGGATAGGTATGGTAAAAAGACATCATTACATTCAGTGTTATACTCGTGACCCCCTGGGTATTATGACGTCATCCAATAGCAACGTGGAGTCACGTAGTAATTATATGGGCTTAAGCTGTGGTCGGTAGACTATGAGCACCTGGGATTAGAGAGAAAATTGCCCGTATTCTTGGTCACCATAGTGTACTTAAAATACAAATGCAAATTTATTTATTTCGCATCACATCTTAGGCACAATCAATAAATACAGTAAAAATATACAACATGAGCTGAAATGGGCACACTGCTAGTTTTAAGCTTATCCATAGTCGGTTGTTCTTAAATATTTCATTTCATAGAAAGTAAGGAAGTCTAGTTATGTAAATTAACATTAAACCTCAAAAATTACAATGGTATATCACTCAGCTACCATGGTAAAAATGACCATGGTATATTAGATAAGATCATGGTAAACATTTAATTACGAATATCAATACCACTATTTCTCATTTACGTTGGTAGCATTTCAGCGTTATATATAAGTAAAAACATTTATTCACTATATATTTTTCTTTATTATTTTGGGAGTACAGTATGATGTTGGCTTAAAATGGAATCACCCGATTTCTTTCTCGTGTGTTTTGTAATAGGTGACTAAGAGACTCGGGTTGTATGTGTATTGCAATTTTAGGCAATGGGCTGACAACCTGTCTCTATGGCGATACCAACTTACTCAATAACTGTTAAATGCCTGTCAGACCTACCCTGCAAGGGATATATGCATGATATATGTAAGTAATCTTTTTCTTAGTGAGCAAAAGGAGCAAACAAAAAATTATAATCAAAAATAAAAATTCAACTACAAAAGCCCCCACATAATCACAGCAGTAAAAAAATAAAAATTAATTAAAGCAGATGTCTTGTAGGGGCCTCTCTTACATTTTTGGGGTGATTCCCGCGAGTCGGTTAATTAGTGGCGCGCGACCAGCTGCTGAGAAACACTCGCAATTGCGGTCGAGTTATGGCGCTCGTTTGTTTCACAAGTGGTGAGAGCAGCCAACAATAAAAAAAAGTAATTTAATTATATGGAAAAACAGCCTTGTCGCCCATACACATCAAACCTTTTCATGATAATTATGATACCCCACTTGAACTAGCTTCAATAATATAATTTAGTTCCTTTTCGCCCTCCTTAAAACACATTAAAAGAAAACTAGTATTTTGATTTCTCTTACTTGTACAGTCAAGCTCACGTGCGGTTAAGTACTGAAACTGCCAATGTAAGTCTTATGTGCGCAGCATTTATATTATGTAAATATATCCTTTATTGCACAAAATCATTAAAAGTTTTACAATAAAATTAGAAGCAAAGGCGAGCTTATCTCTTAAGAAGAGATCTCTTCCAGCTAACCCATTTGATGTCAGAATTCATATCTTATTGGGAAAGTAGGCAATAAATAACAAACGAAAATAGAATAACAATTACAAATATACAGTCTGCTGAACTATACATAACATACTATATATAAATATATACCGGCTAGGTGGACCGATGTCTTAAAAAAGGCGTACCCTGGGGGAGGCTTACGTCCAGCATTGGACTGCTATTAGGCTGATGTATATATATATATATATATAAATATTTATATTATACATTAAATAAATGATTAAATACGATAAACTTAGGGGACGGACGGGCAAGATGGATAGCCCTATCCAAAAAAGGCAAAAAGAATAATTTGATTAATTCCCGATATAATTGTTAGAAAGAGACAAAAATAGTGTTTAACGATCCGCCGGCGCAAAGGTCACGTGATGACTCCCGCGCAAGCACAGACATGCCAAAACTCTGGAGGCGAGGGCTGCATTTTTATTTCTCCAAAGAAAAAAATCATTTTCGAAGGTATTTACACTGCTTGCCGTGTGCCGCCAGCTTAGAATAGCGTCACCCCATTTCTTGCCCATGGGTGTCGTAAGAGGCGACTGAGGGATTTGAGGGTGTGTATTACAATTTTAGGCGATGGGCTGACAACCTGTCACTATAGTGATACTCAATTATCTGATTGACCCTCAAACTTTTGTCAGAAGTGGTGTTAATATCCGTTTTACGGCTGTTAATGCTCTGCCTACCCCGTAAGGGATATAGGCGTGATTTATGTATGTATGTTTATGTTTACACTGCTTATTACAAATTATCCTTAAAAAAATTATCGTTGGTGTTTTAATATTCAGATTGTGTGTAGATTTTAGAAGAACTTTTTGTAAAAGTGCCTAATATTGTCAATTTCTTTCGTCGTGTTACCAGCCAGTGTTTCGCAAATAGGCCTAGCGGGCAAAATGAAACCGGGCAAAACGGATAATATCCCTTTTGACCGCGCATAATTTATTTTCATTAAAAGAACTGTTTACTGTATGTAATGAAATCTTTTTTTTTAACAACCAGCTTTGGAACCAGAATTACTAAATGATGATTCTGAAAGAGAACCAGAAAAAAATTTACAAGAGAGAGACCAACCGAATCCTCCAGAGACTGTTGAGCTTCATAACGATAAAACCACAGATCCTGAATTACAAGATAATGTTGGTGAGGATCACAGCCAAGCAAATGTTTCAAACATGGAGACTCTGCAAGAGATAAGACCTATTCCCAAAGAGGTAAATAAAAGAAACAATAAAGGCCGAAAGCCACAAAAGGCAGAGGTGTTGACCAGCACACCTGTCAAATGACGCAGCTTCAGCGATGAAAAAAATAAAGTTTGACTCTTCAACTGCTGTACCCGCCACCAAGTCAAGAGACTCTCCTAAGGCTCGACACTCCTCCAAGGCTGGGCATACTTCTAAGGCTGGACCTTCTTCTAGGACTGGGCCCCCTGAGAAGGCTGGACCCTCTGGAGTTAAAAGAAGAAATGCGCCAAAAAAAGGATCTAATGAAAGTTCCAAAGAATACAGGTGCACGTTCTGTAAGGAGTTATATTTCCACCCTCCAACTGAAGACTGGATCCAGTGCTCTTCATGCCAAGAGTGGACACATGAGTCCTGCTCTTCTTATACGGGGTTTGGATCCTTCTTCTGTGAAGATTGTTTTGACTAATGTTCTGTAGATGCCATACTCCGTTTTGCCCGACTACGGTATTCGTTTTGCCCACCCAGGGTGGGCAAAACGGATAATTGTCATTTTTTTTTAAACCACTTAATTAGTTACTTAACGGTAAAATGTTTCTTATTTTGTTACTTTAATCATAACTTTAATAATTTATGTTCCTAATTAACATGAGACTGATTTAAAAAATTATTATAATTATGTTTTTTTTTGCTTAAATTTAGCTTATCCGTCTTGCCCGTCCGTCCCCTACATAAAAATACTATAAATATAAATATATGAATATATCAAGGTAGTTGACATAAAAAGCTCTTTTACTCTTTTTTTTAAACATATAAGAACGGTCCAAAGTCCAAACTGTCTAACCCAGCCTGATCTTGACTATACTTCAAAACGAAGCTACTAGCCAAATTAATACTCGTAGTTCTACTAGCTGGTACCCGTGAACTTCGTTTTGCTGAATTTAACTTATGAAAATCGATTTCCAGACAAGCGTCCTTTAATTGATATGCTCTAGTAGCAAGTAGCATTAGCGTCATAAATCTGATGACGAAACAGCACTTCTTAAACCATAGTTCAAAGAAAAAGGCACTTGTGCATCTATATAAATTAAATGAGTCCTCTGAATTCCACATAAATGTCCTTGGTTTTTATGTATCAACAGAACTAGCCTTTAATTCTGTACAACTTTAGCTGAAAAATATTTCCCACACCGTAAAACTAAACCGCACTAATTGTACTAGTATCTCAACCTTATCCTCCGAATCGACCATATTTTTATCAATAACTTTCAGATTTGGAATAATTTATGTGACCACGCATCTATGTAATGAAAACAAATACTATTAATATTTATTATTCTTCTGAGAATTTTTATTTAAGTGTTTTCGACCCACAGATACTAACCAAGTCCAAACCATTTCGTTCGATAAATTATCCCAGCTTTTATTCATATATTTGTCTTCAGAACTTGACATTGAACTTATAGTCTGCTCTAGACAACTTAATCACTGCTGATAAGTATAAGACGATTCTAAATGAAATATTTCATTATAATGATAAATACGTGAGGCAGAATTATTATGATTCATGAAAAGAGATCAGCTTAGAGATTAATGGTCTGTTTCTAATTAAGTTTATAGTGAGTAGACTAGTGACTAGAATTAATAAAATCTTTTTACCTTTTGTCCGACAAATTCCAATTTATTTACACATGCGTCTCATCGCAAGCCTATATTCAAGAAAGAAATGTTTCAGAGAATTGAATACAGATTGACGCAGTACCAGGCCTGTGTCACTCCGCGTGTAGGTATTGAAAACATACCTCCAGGCGCCGGCCACTGCGAAAGGGCTAATCTAGCGGGCTGCCGCAAGCGAAAGAAGTCACACGCGTGCGCTATTTGTTCAACTTTCTCGACAATTTTTTGCAAGATGGACAGACGAAAAAAAGCAAAGAAATACTCTTGATTTGATTACATTATGTTCCTTTTTGAAATGAATTGAATTCTAAACAAACCCTTTCTTTTTTTGTTGAACAAAGTACCTACTATTCCAAAATCCTAAAAGTAAGTATTTAAAATTAAATAAAAAGGTTTAGTCGTTTCATTCGAGTTGCATTTCATCTGTCGTACGTATTCATTTACGAACTTAGACTAAGAGCCCAACGCAGAATATTTATATGTGATACGTCTATGGAATTCTTTTCAACTTAAAGAAAGTTTGCGAATCCATATTGTGAATTTCTTGCTTGGAAATATAATAAATAATTTTAAAAATAAAATAATATTTTGCAATATTGCAGTTAAATTGTAGGTGCAAGATTAAAATTATATTGTGCTAGTTTCGGTGAGCACTATTCACATTCAGCACATATTTAGGTACTAGCTGATACCCGCGGGTTCGCGCGCGTCTTAGTTTTTATTTTTTAAACTGATATCGGTTTTTAACTGAAGAATAATTTTAATCGATTTAGGTGTTTTCACAAAATTTCAAGATATGCAACCAGCGCCAGGACTTGTTATTACATACATACATACATATATAGGCAGAGCGTAAACGACCGCTAAAAACGGACATTTACGCCACGTCTGACAAACATTTTAGGGTCATTCAGAAAATTGTGAATCGCCATAGTGACAGGTTGTCAGCCCATCGCCTAAAATTGTTCGTCGTCGCCTTTTACGACACCCACGGGAAAAAAATTAGTATACATTATAATATTATTATTATTAGTATACATTTTATTATTATTATGTTGGTATTCTTTTCGGATCTCGGGCCCACAGGGACCCGGTCCTTTGAGGCATGTGTGGGGCCAAAGCCAACAGCACAGAGGCCTTTTTTATACCAAATAATGTGTTGTGATGTGTATATCAAGCGGATACTTGCTCTGTCTGCACTATAGAAGTACTCGTACACCCAGAGCCAGCACCCGCCTGATGCAAGGACTATTGCAGGTTTATTACATATCACGCCTATAATCCCTCGCAGGGTAGGCATAGCGTAAATTAAATTATTATTATTAATAAAAATTAAATCTTCGGCAATAATCGTATAGCATATACAATTATGCTGCTAGGTCTTAGACTACATGAACGTACTCGTCGCTGCCTGCTGCGTGCCCGCCAAAAGTAGGAGTAAACGCTCGTGTTGTGCGCTAGATGGCGTAAGTAGTTTCTCGAAGTAAGCAACCCTAGACCGCGGCTCATATTCCCTCAAAAAAAATATTTGGCAGGTATGTAAATGAACACGTGGTCGACTGGAACGCGAGCTAAATTAAATCATATTGTCTATCAGATTGAGTACATATTTCTTTGAAGACCATTGCGAAGTAAAGCTTCTGTAACGCTAATTACTAGTTATTATTCTGTGGCAGTACTAAGTAAGATAGGTGGTAGTGGCAACAGCAAAGGCTACCAATATAATTGATAAATAATGACTTTA
This sequence comes from Tuta absoluta, assembly GCA_027580185.1. Lineage (NCBI taxonomy): Eukaryota > Metazoa > Arthropoda > Insecta > Lepidoptera > Gelechiidae > Tuta > Tuta absoluta. Next base: position 9,335,502 of record JAQAHW010000004.1, read on the forward strand.
ACAAATGTCTGAAAAAACTTACTGAAAACGAAATTAGAAGACAAGGATTAAATTATATAAAATTATGCTGAAATTAAATTAACAGTGAAGTACTCGTAAGAAAATACCTACGTTTAACATTTACTTCTAATATTTCACCCAAAAAGTATATAGAACGTATACCGTAATCTCATTTTAGAAATTGCTCACTAGCTTAAAAGAAAATCTTAGAAATAATTAGTTTAGGCTTGTATAATTGTACTGTATAATATAATTTATAAATAAATTAATGAATTGGGAGTTAAAAATGTGTGTTTTATACAAAATATCGTTATAAATAATAATAGGGACTTTTAAAAATTTTACTGACTTACCCTGCTGTACCTATTTATCAAATGACGAAAACATATTCCTCTGAACTTCCTATTACCCAATATACTCTTTGAAAGTCCTTACATCGAAAATGTGAGCTAAAAGATAAACTCAGAGAGCCGTAATTAAAGCTCTCCTTTAATAGAATTAACCATAATTAAATATCTGGAGAAACTTTGGAAAAGACATGCATGTTTAGAAATATCAGTATAATTCATATTTAATACCAACTTTAAGAGTCGTAATACTCGCATCTAAACATACCTGAGTGTTGATCAGTGGCGGATTTGAGGGATGTATATGATGAGATGCCAACTCGCGCGATAACTCTCTGAGGTCATACACGACAATATGGAATCCACAACATTTAAAATTTCTTACAAGACTTTTTATATTTTTAATAAATAGTTTATCGCATCATTAAAAAAAGGGCAAGTTCTTTTTATTTTATTTTGTTTCAAAATCAGAGATTTAAATTTTTGAAAAGTGCTAGTTTAGCTCCAACAACTAAGTTGCTGAAAACAAAATTAATTTGCATACCACATAAAATATATGATCTTCATAAAAAAAACTGATTGACATTGACGTAAGAATTAATGAAATTTTCTCCACAGACCGTTTTCTCTTTGGTTGACTTGGCGGACGCACGTGTCTGTAATTTTTTTAATGGATATAGAATTATTTTTTGTACTTTGTGTATTCTGGATAGGGGAAGACCATGCTGCCTCGCTCTATTTCTTTTCTACTACTTATAAGCAAAGGATTTTTTTCAGGTTAATCATAACTTTGGAAGTTTTCAAAATAAATCAGATCAATCTTTTCAGAATATTTCAAAAACGATTGCATTAAAAATTATGAAAATATGTATATCTTAATAAGCATCCCAAACACTCTTAACGATATATTATATTTTTTGTATCTTATGTAAAATGAAATGTTATGGATTCCACGACTGATCGAAATGCTAGTTGATCTGTGTATTTGACGCATCATCAGCTTGTGGTAGCACATTAATATACTCTTTCAAGGGATCAACGTTGTAATGTGCTGCTGAAAGTATATTTTAAATCAGCTTGTTATTCAGTCTCTCATGAAACCAATTTTACCTACTTCAGTTTTATAGTATTTCCTTAACACTAGAAATCTGTATTGCTATTTTATTAAAACCTTTTGAAGTTTCTCGTTGTACGCAGGAATATTAAGACCCTACCATAGTATCTACCATCCGTAGCAAAATTCATTGATTTATAGTACAGATAATCTCCGACAGTGAAATGAAAAGTTATTGCGTCAAATCGTAGTCTTTGGTCAAATGCTTACCTTGTCATTTAGTTTTGAAAATCAGCTGTTCTGGAGAGTAGCAAAAATGTGGTAAGGCCACTCATATCACACGTGCGGGATTTCGATTACGAATACTTAAATCAAGCTCCTGGGCGCGGACTAATACACCGAAGTGAACCTGTTAATAGATTTTAAACTATTTATTACTAACGACATTGTTTACTAACGCATTTTTTTTTTTCAAACATACCCAGAAACTCTCGGTTACATATCCATTTTGGTTGAATAACAAGTTATATCATATTGGTATAGAAAATTATTATGTTAATTCATTCATGATGTGGGTATGGTTGTCAAGTTAATATGAAAATTATCTTCACGTCCCTTTATGCCCCACTCCGGGTATAATGCTTATTTACATATTTTATAATTAGGAACATAAACAAAACAAATTACAAAAAGGTAAACGCATCAATTTAAAACTGCGTGTTAAGACAGTCAATGGCTAACTTCCGCCATCCTCAAAAAAGGTTAATGAATAAATGTTGTGTCATAGATTATACAGTATCACACAGTGTTGGAGCTTCTTAACGTAGACTTTCCTATATAAATTATTATTATAAAAAAAAATATTAACGTGCCTTAGAAAAATATACCTGACGGAAGATTAGTAGCAAGCTTGTGTTTTTACGGAACAAGGCAGATAAGCTTTTCATATTTTAATAGTAACTCTTTTTATTCTCTATTCCAAGGTATACACACAGATACAGTTTTCCGTAAAATGCTGCACCGCAAAGAGCAAGTAATCCACAAAAGCACAGAAAGAAAATAACTAAAAGGTGAGCGTTTTGCGTCTTCCTCTCATGTTTTATACGGATTTTGTATTCAACAAAGCATTGAGCGCGACTACAGTCCTCTAGGAAACAGTAAAGACGCGCCAAAGGGCTTAGAACTCTTCTAATACCAGTAACAGAACCGGTATTCCATAGCTGTTGTTCACAATGCCTTTAATTTTGATATATATTAATAGATAAGCACCAATTTATGGTCGAAACACATCTACGTATAAATCAGTCTAATTTGAATTTGACACCGAAATATATTTGTCTTGTTTTATTAAGGCATCAAAGTCAAAGTTGGGGTGCACGAAAGAAGCCTCCCCGAGCGACGTACATAGCAACGATACGTCCGGCGCACCCTGGGCAACAATCCGCTAAGTCTAAGCGGATTGGCGAATTCTTTCACCACGATGGCAAGTCCACGCCTCCAATCTGACAGCCCACTATTAAAACCTACTCTGCGAGTTATCTCGATCAATATCGAAGGGTTCTCACAGGATAAGGCTGAGATTCTCTCTGACCTATGCCGATCCACACGCTGCGATATTTTGTGTGTTCAGGAGACCCATCGGGGTGAACGTCAGAGTAGGCCTCACATCCCTGGGCTGTCGCTTATCGCTGAGATCGCTCACCCAAAGCACGGTAACGCAGTGTTTGCTGCTCCTGGCGTAAGCATCAAATCGACCGAATGCTCTTCCAATCACAACATGGAGATCATAACTGTAGACACTGGCGTATGCACAGTAACATCAGTCTACAAACCCCCGGGCACACCGTTTCAATTCAATGCCCCTAAGGACTTTGGCAATCAGCTCACTAGGCTGGTGGTTGGCGACTTAAACAGTCATAGCACGAGTTGGGGTTACAAAAACACTAATGCTGACGGCCACGCTGTTGAGGCATGGGCAGAGGCGAACGATCTGGTGTTGATCCATAGTCCCAAAGACCCTCCATCTTTTAATAGTGGTCGATGGAAACGCGGGTACAACCCAGATCTTATTCACGTTAGCGCTAACATCAGCTCTAGGTGCAACAAAACTGTTGGCCGAGCAATCCCCCGCACCCAGCATAGACCTATCATATGCGCCATTCAGCCTGTGATTTGCCCTGTATCAGTGCCATACCAACGCCGATTCAACTACGCGAAGGCAAACTGGGAGCCTTTTTCGGCCACCATTGACCAGGCACTTTTGAACATTACACCTGTTCCACAAAACTACGACCAGTTTGTCAGCTTAGTGTCGGTTACATCCCGGAAATACATCCCTAGAGGCTGCCGCTCCTCATACATACCAGGTCTCACCAGTGAATCTGCGACCCTATTAAAGCAGTATAAAGACTCTTACAACAAAGATCCTTTTTCAGAAGACACTATGGAATTAGGGGAAAGTCTTCTGCTAGAGGTAGGCAACAATCGGAGAGACAGGTGGATGGACACTGTTACTAAAATCAAATTGACTCACAACAGCAAGAAAGCCTGGACCACCATTAGGCGGCTTACTGGTGAACCACCTCCAGCCGATTCACCAAGTCTAGTAACAGCAAACCAAGTCGCACATCAACTCCTTCTGAATGGTAAACCGTCTTACCGGCTTACTAATATTCCCAAAGGAAACGGTCTACGTTCCACGTGCAATCATGTGAGTAAGCCGTTTCACTTGGGTGACATAATTAAAGCCATAAAGGAGCTAAAGAGTGGCAAAGCCTCTGGGATACATAACATCTCCGTAGAGCAGATTAAAAACTTGGGACCTGTTGCTGTGTCATGGCTGCTAGAAATGATAAACACCTGCATCTCATCTGAAAGGATTCCACGCCTCTGGAGGAAGTCTAAAATTATAGCAATTCCGAAACCAGGAAAATCCACAGATGATCCAAAGCACTTTCGGCCCATATCACTCCTGTGCCAAACATATAAACTGATGGAACGGATGCTACTAAACCGCCTTACCAGTCTCATCGACCCCGAACTTATTCCTGAGCAGGCTGGGTTCCGACCTGGAAAGTCATGCGGCAATCAGACCCTCAAGCTTACCCAGCATATCGAGGATGGGTTTGAGACCGGTAAAGTGACAGGCGCTGTATTTGTGGACCTTTCTGCAGCCTATGACACAGTCAACATTAATAGACTACTTGGAAAAGTGGGTACCATGACTGGTGATGGCAAGTTTGTGAAATTTCTGGGTGAGATGCTCCGCAATCGGCGTTTCCAAGTCTATCTTCGCTCGGAAAAGAGTCGGTGGCGTATACAAAAAAATGGCCTACCACAAGGTAGCGTCCTTGCGCCTACTCTTTTTAATATATACACCAATGACCAGCCAACGAGCCCCAATACTTCCCGTTTCCTATACGCTGATGACCTGGCTCTTACCACAACGACTAACACCTTCGAGGAATCCGAGACCTTCCTTTCAGCTGCGCTTGAAGATCTGTCTGCGTATTATAAGGAAAATGCTCTTAAGCCTAACCCACTAAAAACCCAGGCTTGTGCGTTCCACCTACGCAACCAGGAAGCGGGACGCCACCTTAACATTCTGTGGCAGGGAGTGCCGATTGTCCATTGCGATCACCCAAAATACCTCGGTGTCACCCTAGATAGGTCGCTCACATTTAAGAAAAACTGCGAAAATGTGAAGCACAAGGTATGTGCACGAAACAATTTATTGCGCAGACTCACGACCACAAAATGGGGTGCCTCACCTATGGTTCTGCGAACAACTGGACTTGCACTTTGCTACTCTGCAGGTGAATATGCGTGCCCCGTGTGGGAACGATCTGCCCATGCTAAGAAAGTGGATACAGCATTGAATGAAACATGCCGGATAATCACTGGCTGTCTTAAGCCGACCCCGGTACAAATGCTGTATCCGCTGGCAGGTATAGCCCCTCCAGATGTTCGCAGAAGCATAGCTAGTTCCACCGAGAGGACTAAACTGGATACTGACCCACTTCATCCGATGCACCAATATAACACCGTGCCCCAAAGGCTCAAAATTCGCAAAGGTTTCATGAAGTGTGTCAGTCCATTACCTTCTGGAGTGTCCCCCCAACGTGCCAGACTCCGGTTATGGGAGGGAAAAAGTATACTGCCAACCCCCTTTGTGCCGGTTTCGGAAAACCTTCCGCCTGGACACAATCTGCCGAGGTCGACTTGGAAGTCTTTAAATAGGCTCCGTACTCAGGTCGGCCGGAGCAAAGATAACCGTTCCAGGTGGGGGTTCACGCAAGACCCCGAACTTCGGTGCAAATGCGGGGTTGACCCACAAACCATGGTCCACCTTATATCGTGCTCTGCGTGTCCTACCACCTGTACGCAGGAGCAGCTGATGACAGCCAATGAAAATGCTGTTAGAGTGGCAAAATACTGGTCGAACGAAATTTGAGGCGATCGGCTTTCCATCGACACGATAGAAGAAGAAGATCAAAGTCAAACATTTTCCGAATTCTACCACAAATGAGGGAGACAGCGTGGCGTGGTTGTCCTTCCTGAAATTTCACTAAAATTAGGTTCTTATGTGCAGTAAGTAAAATCAAGAAGTTTCAAGGAAAATTTCAAGAAACTAGTTCTGACAAACACAGGTTCTTCCCACCCTAGCTAGCCAACAACTACTCACTTTGCATTGAACTCGTCGTACGTGTACATATTCAATATTTTACAGCATTTTATCAAAGTAATAGTGTTCTCACTGAGCTTTAAGATCCGTAGTTTTCTGGTTCCATTCTTGAGGAGGACGTGCGAAGTGGATATCAATTTGTCAGTTTATGACTTCGTAAAATGGATGTAGAACTTTTTTTTTTTTTTTTTTAATGATGGGTTTGCTCTTGACTCTAGTCTAGGTCATAGGACAGAGACAGAGTCTAAGATGGAGCGAGCTTACCCAGAAGAAGCCTGTTCACTCTTACTTTGAAGAGATTAGGGTTGTATGCTTTTGGAAACACAGACGCAGGAAGTGAGTTCCACTCTTTAGCAGTGCGCATTATAAATGATGACTGGAAGCGCTTAGTCCGAATTGGTGGAATGGCTACCAGGTACGGATGGTATCCGGCGGTGCGTCTGGATGTCCGATGGTAGAAGGGAGCTGGTGGAACAAGGTCGTGAAGCTCTTGAGCACACTCTCCGAAGTACAATCTATAAAAAACCGATAAGCAGGCAACCTTGCGGCGATGTGCCAGGCTATGTAGCTTGGTGTCCACCCAGTTTTATGTCGCCTATGAGCCTCTTGGCCCTGCGTTCCACCGAGTCAAGAGCGGCAAGTTGGTATTTGGCTGAGCCATCCCAAAGGTGACTGCAATACTCCATGCAGGATCGGACTTGTGCTTTGTAAAGAGTTAAAAGCTGTCCAGGCGTAAAGTATCGCTTCACTCTATTCAGGACGCCCAGCTTTTTAGCCGCCGTCTGAGCCTTGTACTCGATGGTCGCGCCGAAGTTTAGATTTGATGTCAACTCCATGCCTAAAAGCTCAAGCCTGTCAGTGACTCGGACAGATGTACCCCGAAAAGTAGGTGTCCAGTCGAAAGGACTCCTTTTTGCAGTGAAAAGACACGCCTGTGTTTTGGTGGCATTGAATGAGACCAGATTGTCGTTGCCCCATTGGGAGACAAGACTTAAGGTCAGATCTGTTCGCTCTACCATGGCCTTTCTTAACGAACGTATTTCATCCCCGCTGGTCCCTGCACCTGTCAAGTATCTCTCTGAAACGGTACTATCATCTGCGTATCCAACAATACCATGCCGAAGGAGGTCATTGATGTGCAGCAGGAAAAGAGTTGCAGAGAGAACAGACCCCTGAGGAACTCCGGCATCAATGGCCATAAGGTCAGAGGAGCAGCCGTCAACGACTACTCTGATGGACCGTTCACTAAGGAAGTCTGAAATCCAAGTACAAAAATCAGCTGGGATGCCATAAGCCGGAAGCTTGCTGAGCAGACTTGCATGCCAGACCCTGTCAAAGGCCTTCGAGATATCGAGTGAAACGGCAAGTGCTTCGCCGTTTTTCTCGATGGCTTCGCCCCAGCAGTGCGTGACATACACAAGAAGATCACCAGTAGACCGCCCCCGCCGAAAGCCATATTGACGGTCACTGAGAATATCATTGTCTTCAAGGTAGGTCAGCAACTTACTATTAAGTACCCTCTCCATGACCTTGCATAGGATGGAGGTAATAGCAATTGGACGGTAATGGGCAGGGTTAGCACGGTCGCCCTTTTTGGGAACTGGTTGCACATTAGCAAGCTTCCAGGCCCCCGGCACCGTTCTTTCTTTAAGAGAGAGGCGGAACAAGCGTGTCAGCACAGGAGACAGTTCAGGCGCACATAGTCTTAACACTCTCGCTGGTATGCCATCAGGTCCGCTGGCTTTGTTCACGTCTAGACTGCACAATACTCTTCGAACCTCTTTTATGTGTACTGCGATCTCCGACATCGAAGAATCGCAACGAGGTACAGTAGGTGGTTGCTTGGAGCCAGCGTCCAGACGTGAGTTGCTTGCAAACAAGGAAGCGAACAAATTTGCTTTCTCACTTGCAGAGTGAGCCAGCGATCCATCAGGTTTCAGCATTATTGATCGTAACTTGTAGCTACTTCGTTATCAATAAATGAAATTAACTTTATTCAATGTAGGATAGTACCTATTATCACTTATTGACGTAATAAATAGTACGAGTCTAAAATGAAGTCGCTTTCCGTGTTTCTCTGCCTTTCACGGAAACACTAATTTCTTCTTTCAATTATGTTGCGTTTTTTGACAAATGAATAGAATCATTCAAGAGGAAGGTTTTATCTTACTATCAAGTTTTATCTAGCTGCTCACTAATATTATATAGGCGGAAGTTTGTGTGTGTGTTTGTTTGGAATTGGCCCAAAAAAGTCTGTTAAAATTCAAATAACATTTTGTACGAAGATAAAATACTATATAGAATAACGTAAAGGCTTCTATGCATCGCAAAATAATTTCTTGTTTCAACAATTTCCAAAATCTCTCGAAAACGTGGCGCTCCTGAGTCAATTCACGTTACAGGGCAACCAACAGCGGCATCTTCCATCGACTTTATCTTCAGAACTTTAGCACCATTAAACTGTGTTAAGATTTCGCGGTCACAGTAATGACAATTCAACAAAATCCAGTATCGCGGTAAGATATTTGTTACCGGATAAAAAGGTACGCGTTTATGTGACGCTACCTAAGTATGTACAGTCTCTTATACCACAGGCATGCATATGTGAAGTATCAAAGGTATTTGTTCTCTATTGAACACAAAGATGGCACCACCAGCGACACTAACTATAAAATTACAACCACATACCACCATTTCAAACTCTTCGCCAATATTTAAACTTGGTGGCAGCACTGAGCTAGTTAGCCGGAATCTACTAGCGTTGCATACGTCACTTAAACCTGTTTAAACTAAGTACTTGCTGGAAACTTTTTCGCAAGCCAAATACGAAGTATAATCGAACTCGCAATCATTCACTTAGGAACTAAAATTTTAACATAAAAATATGACAGTAGTTAACACTCTGACGCAGGCTGAGATTCGAACCGTTGCTATGTTGCGTTGTATCCGACAGCGAAGCCCCTAGACCAGATGCTTATTACGTAGAACGTTTAAATTTTTAACTGGTTGCTACAAGCTTATCAATGACATGGCGCGTCATAGATAGTCAGATCAGAAATGTTTGAATATACCGCGAGTCTGGTATAAAATTGCAGGTAGCCAATAAAAAATACTTATAAATAACCAGTTCAGCTTAAATGAATTCGTTTCTTTACTATTGATTGTCTACTTTGGAAGCGACAACAGTGTTTTTTGAATTCTAACAGAACTTTAACAATTTTTATCAAAATGCATAATTTATCAGTTTTTATGAAGGCTGAAATTGTGGTGTTACATGAACAGCAAATGCCAATTAGTGCAATTGCTCGTAAAAAATATTTCGGTAAGCAAACTATTGTGCTACTTACGTCATTAAAATCCTCATTTTAATATTAGGTTTCAATAAATGTTAAGTAAATGGTAGGAAGATAACTTTGTAGGATCATTCTTCTAATTTAGGATTTATTTATTTGCAGAGGAAAGCCGTAAGATTGTGGATTCAGCGTCATGGTGACACTGGATATTTTCAACGTATTTAGCCTGGTTTTGCCCCCAAGATGTTTGCTCCTCAGTCTGCACACCATCGGGATGTAATTGCAACGCACACTGCAAATTCATTTGCATCAACAAAGGAAACAGCAATTGCACATGGTAAACCTGTGCAAACCGTGCTAAAGATTTGCATGCGAAAGGGTTCAAAACATACAAACCGGCAATAAAAATCGCCTTGTTTAATAGACATCGTCAGGATAGAATTCGATTTGCCCAAGAATATTTTTGTAATTTTACAGACCACATTATTAAGTTTCTATAACCTAAATGTATTAAAAATACCAGAGGGAACCTTACAAATAACCGGAGTGAAGCCAAGAATAACGCTCAAATATAATTTGATGCACTAAAAATACACGAGATACTCTGTTTATACTTAAAAATATAATGAACTTTTATTTGTATTTGAGCGTGCATTATATATGAATGAATAAGTTTTTATACATCGGTAGTTTCATTTTGGTTGGTCGCAAGGTTCCGTCTGGATCATTTCTTTACACTGAGATGTGTGACAAAATTATAATAGCTGTGCAACTCATTCTTAAATAAGCGCCAAAGTGATGTTATTGTATTTAACTATACATGTTTATTCACTGTGTGCTAGCTAATCAAAGGAAGCAGTTGTAAACTAAGTTATTTAAATCGTTGTTTTAAACCTGTCTAATAATTAAATAGAGTATTAGTCGTATTTATATATATATATATATATATGTATTATTAGTGTTAGGTATATATAATATAGATATATATTAGTATATTGAGTAAACTTTTATTTAACTATATTCATTAATTTAATTGTGCACGATTTATCAGCCTTACCTTATGCTATCTCTCTACCGTAGGACTGCTGGAAGAGATTTCTTTTTAGAAATAAGTAGTACCTGTTGTGTTGTTTTTCTTTAATGTAATTGTTCTGTGTTTTATCTTGTGTGCAATAAACAGTTAAATAAATAGATATACCTATTGTTACTAAGCATAGCACTTATATGACGCTGTAAACAAACGTTGTAAATCCACACTAATATTATAAATGCGAAAGTAACTCTGTCTGTCTGTCTGTCTGTCTGTCTGTCTGCTACGCTTTCACGGCCAAACCGCTGAACCGATCTTCATGAAACTTGGCACAGAGATTGCTAGCATACCGAGAACGGACATAGGCTACTTTTTATCACCATTCGAGGGTCTGGAGTATAGATGTAGACCACCAGGTCTACCATAAGGAGCCCAGCTAAACCATTAGAGATACAGGCATGGTTCCAAAACAAAAGTTGTTCAGTATGATGGGCCGCTTCTTTTCACAAGGACATTGGGGATCTGCAGTACCTTATGTAGATCACCAGGTCTACCATCAGGAGCCCAGCTAAACCATTAGAGATACAGGCATGGTTCCAAAACAAAAGTTGTTCAGTATGATGAACCGCTTCTTTTCACAAGGACATTGGGGCTCTGGAGTACCTTACGTAGACCACCTGGTGTACCACCAGGAGCCCAGCTAAACTATTGGAGATACAGAAATGGTTCCAAAACAAAAGTTGTTCAGTATGATGAGCCGCTTCTTTTCGCAAGGACATTGAGGATCTGGAGTACCTTATGTAGACCACCAGGTCTACCATCAGGAGCCCACCTAAATTATTGGAGATACAGAAATGGTTCCAAAACAAAAGTTGTTCAGTATGATGGGAATAAGTTGAGAAAGGACATTGCCTACTTTTTACCGAGGACAGAAAAACAAAAAATGTGGTATATAAAAATGTATTACAGTAACTTAAATTACCTTTTTAACTGTCCTATCTATTTATGCTGACCATTTTAGTGTACTCAAATCGGCACCTCTGGAGTAAGTACTCTGTTATCTACTGACTTTTGTATTTAATAGTTATAAATATTGATCTCTCAGGCCGGATAGCAAATTTTGAATTGTCCCTTTAACAACAGAAGCAAGCAAGTCATCTTTAAACAGTAGAGATAAGAACTGTTCTTATATCACTGTCACACTAACTCTGAATACACATACCTACTTTAGAACTTCTGCCTAAAAAAACTATCTAACGCGGACGAAGTCGCGGGTAAAAGCTAGTAAATAAATATTTTCAATTAATTGTTTACTTTTATTTCCTTGTATTTTAATTTGTATATGTAATATGTTTTAAAAGATGATATCGTAATGATTAAATAAGATTACCAATAAATAAGTATAAAAACCTGCCTAGCAATGAATAAAAAACAGTTATTACATATTTTTAGGTATAGGTAGGTCTACCTATACTACCCTTAATACGTTAGAAACATCTATTCCATCAGCTCAGGTATAACTCCCCCTCAGACGCTTGGCGATGACCAGAGAGAACATCGTGTTACTACAACTCATGACCAGATGTCGCTACTTTCATACAAATATTTTTTTTCTGTAATATAGTTCCGTGCTCACACTTGCCATACTATCATTACTTAGTTAACACCTCATGTTTTATAAGCTTACAAAGGTTTCTAATTGTAGTTAAAATATACTTACGCCTTATTTTTATATCCCTGGAGTCACCAGCTACCAACAAAAACATAATACAACTACACATTTTTCAAAATAATACACAAAAAAGGAAAAACAAACGCTTTCACAACCCGAGGATCGAACCTCGAACATGGCTTTGCTTTGGGTTACGACAGAGCAGTTAGACCATTACACCACAGACCTGCTGTTTCATGGCGTGAAATAGTTAACCTCTTTCACACAAGGCACACCCGTAGTGTTCTTTTAATACCACTTATAATGCCTGTTACCTTATGTTATATGAGCGACTGTACCCAAAAGATTGGCCGTTTTGCCACTTTCAACTTCCAAACTTAACATTTTAGGCAAGACATGGTAATAGGGCAAAGTCGATAAACTTAGTATAGCTAATCTTACCCTTAGCATAAGAATAGATAATAATACTGGCGTATAGAAGCGAAACTCCTTTGTCTGGGCCCCAAAAGCCGCGCTTTAAACACCTACTTCCCCCCGCAGCCCGTAACGCCCCGCACTCTCCCGCGCTTTAAGTCGGGGCTGTCACGTGCCAATATTTTTATTCCAGACTAGCGGCCAATCAAGCGGTTGCGACCACTGCTAACAGTTTTCCCGTGGGAACAAAATATTTACCCGTTTTAAAGTCTTACCTTACCATTTTATTGTTAATAGGTAGGTAATATATTACAGCCTACTCTTGTACTGGCTTATAAGTATGTATTTAAATACCTTACCTCACCGAACTATCTACCTACTGCGTGGTATTGACGGACGATCTAGGTTATTCTCGCTCGGCACACGGCACAAAGCACACCGCCACCACGCCGCCGCCTCCGTTTGATACCTACCTATTCGCCGCCTCGCCGATTGACCAAAATGCAATAATTTTAAAAGATTTGCGATGAATATTAATTGTTTGTTATACCTATTCAAGGATTTCTTATCAAATGAACTTTTTGTTGCAGTCAAGCGGTGTTAAGTAGGTACCTACTTACCTACGTTAAAAACATACCTACGATACGAATGCGCTTATTTATCATTATCAGCTAACAATGAAATAGGCACCTAGGTTGCCTAGGTAGTTTAAATTAGAAAATGGAAACTAGGTACCTACGTAAGTAAAAATAGGAGTACACACAACAATTACGTATAATAACGAATGGTAGGTACCTAGGTATTTACTGTAAAATCATAACTTACCTTGGCTCATCTTTAGGCAATTTAAAAAATTTAGATGCGGAGTCTTCCTCGCATCACTTTTGCAGCCATACACACCACAATAATTCGGCATTGCTAAATTTTTCACAAAAAATGAAAATTCGACCCGCACGACGAACGTTTCCGCGGCGAAGCGCACTCCCGACTGAATTGTTCGCTGAGAGACAGCCAGACGGATTGACCTTGAGCGCGTCTGGAGCGGGAGTGTCATCTCTATGTGATTTCTACTCTATGCCCTTAGTTTCATTACCTGTATTACTGCTATGCACTTTGTTGTAGAACTGATGCAGTTAGTGGTAATTTGACAAAGCAGTTTGAGTAAACTCTCCGCGGAGGTTATGTTACTGACAGGCAAAGTTACTACGAGTAAGTAGTTTGGCGTAAAGGTATATGCCGTGTGATTAACGTAGCTGCGCCAGCCACGAGGCAGTGTTTTTTATTTTTTGATCCCGCCCGAGCCGGTTTTTTATCAGGATGATACAAAATTGTTATAAAAAGATTACACAGTTATCTGTCAAACTTTTGTCAGACGTGGTGTTAATATCCGTTGAACGGCCGTTAACACTCTGCCTACCCCGTAAGGGATATAGGCGTGATTTATGTATGTATGTATGTATGTATGTATGTTATAAAAAGAAGAAAATGGTGTTATTCAATTATCATGCATAACGTCAATACGTTATTACATATTGATAATTACATAGCTATCCCCTTATCTATATTATTTAATAAATCATTAACTACCGGTACCGTGCCAGAGGTATGGAAGCGGGCTTTCATAACACCCGTACATAAGAAAGGTTCAAAAACTGACATAACAAACTATTGGCCGATCTCAAAGCTCTGTATAGTATCTTAAGTATTAGAAAGGCTAGTATACAATCAGGTATATTCAGCACTTAAACAATCTTTCAGTTTAGCTCAACACGGCTTTCTTAAGGGGCGTTCTACGGTTTCCAATCTAGTTATTCTCAACAATGTACTAACTGATTCCATGGACAAAGGCCAACAAGTCGATGTGGTCTATACAGACTATAGTAAGGCGTTCGATCGAATTCAGCACGATCTACTCCTACAAAAGCTATCGAAAATTGGTATTCGGGGCAATTTGTTCAGATGGTTCAGTTCTTACATAAATAATCGCTCCCAGGCAGTTGCTATTAATAATTATATTTCTGGGTGGGACAACATACCTAGTGGGGTTCCGCAAGGGTCTTTATTGGGACCACTATTATTTATAGTATTTGTTAACGACATCGAGCAGTGTTTCCGTCATGCTAGCCTCCTTTGCTTTGCGGATGACATGAAAATCTATGCTAAAATTTCTTCAACGGCAGATGCAGAAGGTCTGCAAACCGATCTCCTTCGTCTTGAAGATTACTGTAATTTTAATCTTCTGGATCTAAATCCAACTAAATGTAGCATAGTGACTTACACCCGTAAACGTAACCAGATTCGATACAATTACCAGCTTAAAGGTGAAATACTACGTAGAGAATACTTTAATACGAGACCTTGGAGTTTATCATGATACGAAATTACTGTTCGATGGTCATATTAACAATATTATAGCTAAATCCACAAGGGCTCTAGGATTTGTTATGCGTACGTCTAAAGATTTTAGCCAAGCCAAAACTTTTAAAATTTTATACTGCACATTTGTTCGCAGCAACTTAGAGTATGCATCTCAGATCTGGAACCATTTGTATCACACTTATATTGATCGAATAGAAAACATCCAGAAGAAGTTCCTAAAATATTTGTGTTATCGACTACATCTAAGCTATGACTCAAATAATTATAAACATCTATGTAAAAAACATCATCTACTTCCCTTGGAAAAGAGACGTGAAATAGCTGATTTAGTTTTCCTATTAAAAATTGCCTCTAGTACTGTCGATAGCCCTGAATTATTATCACAAATAACAATTAAGCCTCCTAGTAAGTCCCTGCGTTCCAACTATTTAATTGCTCTTCCTTATGCGTCAACAAATTACAGACAAAATACATTTATTTGGCGAGCTTCCAATAACTTCAATTATCTGTCTAATGAGTTTGATTTCGATCTGTTTAACACTAGTTGCGAGTCAGCGAGACGAGTTATTACTCGGTCGTTCTTTGACGGTGATAGACACGACTAATATGTTTTATGAGGATTTTTGTTTTATTTTGTAATTAACCAAGCATTCTCTACTTGATTTGGTTGTGTTTTTCCTAAACTTTTAGTTATAGCTTTATGCCCAATGTGTGTTGTGTGCTACAACGAAATGGTGTCGTGTTTCATTGTAAATGCTTATTTCAGCTTACTCTATTGTCTACAGGTGAAAACCTATTATTGGCTTTCTGTTTTTATTGTTTTTATGTATATTATCTCAACAGCTGTTGGTTTTCCAAAATAAATAAAATAAAATAAAATAACTATTTGAATTTTAATTTTTATTGGTGTTGCTTTTGAATGATGAACTGCATGAAAGTCGGAACACACTTGTGGAAATTAAATATGAGAACTAGTTTGGAAATAATTTTATATCATATTCAAGCAATCGGGAATTTCGTGAATTTGCACTATACAGCTACGCAAATAGACCAACACAGCTGCGTACGGTCGCAAACTTTTGGATTGTTTGAATATGACCTCAAAGATTATGCTCGCAACTTGTCATAAATGATGCAATTTCAACTTACGTGAGTGATAAACGTCATATTATGTGATATATATTATTGTTGTAATTTTTTTACAGCTCGGCTTTTTAGGCCGTTTTTTACCCAACGCCTTGAGACCCTCAAGGAAGGGGGTTCAGTATCCCTGTCTAGAAAAATCGTATTCCCCAATACTTTACTCAGAACTGATATATATTATTATTATATACATTATATTGAATAAAGAAACTTTGACTTTGACTTCATAATGGGCAGAATGTTTTTCCTCATTTAAAATTCATATTACGTGCCTATATCCTATTGAATTTTTGAATGAAAATTCCCTTCATATTCTTTGAAAAACGAAGTTATTTAATCATTGAAGTGCTCGTACCTACTACATCACACATATACATCACTCCAAACATCTGACTGGGTATTTGATGTAAGAGCATAATAAAGCGGCTCATACATTAAAGGCGTAGGTACGTCAAAAACGTCTCGCATGTTTAAACGTATATTACGCCACTTGGCTGTCACAACTGAATCGTATAAAACGGTCTAAGCGTCGGTCTCAGGGTCCTGAGGTCCCTGGTTTTGATTCTCGGGGGACAGAAAGTTTATCAATTTAATTTTTGTGAGATTGTTCAGAATTTGGTTGAAGAATTGCAGGTAAAACCACCAGGGCTCGTTATAGGATAAATTTCTGGTTATCTTAAGTGTATTGTTAGGACACCCTTAAAATACATACATACATACATATAATCACGCCTCTTTCCCATAGGGGTAGGCAGAGACTACATCTTTCCACTTGCTACGATCCTGACATACCTCTTTCGCTTCTTCAACATGCATCAATCTGTTCATACATGCTCGTCGGTTTAGGGTACTCTTGACCTGACCTTTATTTAGGACGTCCCCGATCTGATCCAAGTACGTGCGTCTTGGTCTTCCCCTTCCAACGTTCCCATCCACACTCGCCATATACACCTGTTTCGTTAATCTTCTTTCATTCATTCTCTCAATGTGACCAAACCATTTCAGCATTCCTTTTTCTATACCAGTCACTACGTCTTCTTTTATACCGCAACGTTCTCTAATTACACTATTCCTTATCCTGTCACTCAATTTCACTCCAATCATACTTCTTAGCGCTCTCATTTCTACCGCATTTATTCTACTTTCATGCTTTTTCTGCCATACCCAACTTTCACTCCCATACATAAGTGTTGGAACCAACACTCCTCTATGCACAGCCAGACGTGCCTTATTAGACACTGTCTGGCTGTTCATAAAGGCATGCAACGCTCCATTCACCATGTTGCCGGCATTTACCCTCCTTTCAATATCACTTTCACACTTTCCATCTGATGTAAACTTCGATCCCAAATATACAAACTCTTTCATTTGCTCCACCCTCTCTTCTTCTATCATAATGTTACACTCCGTCATACCTTCTTCTTTTTCAAAAACCATTGATTTCGTCTTACTTACATTCACTTTCATTCCTTTCTTTTTCAAAGCCTCATTCATAATTGTTACCATCTTCTGCAACTCTTCAGCCGACGACGCAAGGATAACTTGGTCATCAGCATAGAGAAGACATTTGACGAGTAATCCATTCATTCTCAGTCCATTTTCACACTCTTTCAAATCTGTCAAACAACTATCCATGAATAGGTTGAACAGCCATGGTGACGCAACACATCCCTGTCTAACACCTTTCTCGATGTTAAACAGCTCAGTGTAGGCCCCGTTAATCCTGACACAAGCACTGGAATCCTTATATAAGGATTTCAGTGCTCGTACCAAGATGCTGCTCACCCCATGCACAGATAGTGCCGACCACAATTCATTCCTCAGAACTCTATCATAGGCCTTTTCCAGATCCACGAATGTGCAAAAGACTTTTTGGTTCTTAGCCAAAAACTTTTCTGCTATGCACCGCAAGGAAAAGACCTGATCCGTACATCCCATCCCCTTTCGAAATCCCGCTTGAGCATCCCAGACTTTCTCATCAGTTTCTTTCACAACTCTTTCAATCAGTACCCTTGCATACAGTTTACCGACGACGCTGAGAAGGCTTATACCGCGGTAATTTTTACAGTCTAGCTGTGACCCTTTTCCTTTGTATAATGGCACTATTACAGCCTTGCACCAATCACTTGGCACTCGACCGCTTCGCCAACAAAGGTTAAAAAGGAGGTACAGCTGACTAGCTGCTACGCCTTCGCCAGCCTTCAGCATTTCAACCGATACTCTATCATACCCTGCAGCCTTACCAGATTTCATACTTTTCAGAGCTTTCATAATCTCATCCATTTCAATCTCGCTTTCGTTTCCACTGTCATCTTCTTCATGTATGTTCACCTCTTGTACTTCTTCTTTTTCAAACAAGCTTTCAAAATATTCCTTCCATCTCTTCAACACACATTCCTCACCTTTTATTATACTACCATCCTGGCTCCGAATCCTACTCAACTCTGATTGTGCTGTTTTTCCTCGAGTTGTCTTTATAGATTTCCAGAAAACCTTTAAGTTCGTGCGAAAGTTTTCTGATAGCCGCCTGTCAAACTCATCTTTATTTTCCTCTTTCTTTCGTTCCACTGTCTTCTTTACTACATTCTTTAACCTTTTATACTCCTTTCGTGCTTTCTCCACATCCTGATCTGTCGCTTTCTGCAATCTTTGGTTAGCTTTAGTAGCCAATAAGTCTAACCATGCTTTCTTCTTCTTTTGAACAACTTCTTGCACATCTTTACTCATCCATGCAGTCTTTCGCTTATTACCTTTTGCCCGTCTAGTGACTCCACATACTTCAACAGCAACTTTGACAATTACTTCCTTAAATACCTTCCAACCATCTTCAATATCATTCATCTCATCCATCTTATCAAATTCATCCTTTAACCTTTTGACATATTCCTTTCTTACCTCTTTTTCTTGCAAATTTTCTACTTTCACTCTTTCCAGAACACTGGTCGCTTCGGGCACTCTATGTCGCCATCGTTTAAAGAGACCACTTATTCGTGATATCACCAGGAAGTGGTCTGTGTCGATCCCGGCCCCGCGATACGCACGAGTGTCTAGAACTTTCTTCTTCAATCTTTCGTCCACAATCACAAAATCTATAATGGTCCTTGATACACCTTCTGCTCTTGTATATGTGTGAATCTTCTTGTGTTGAAACATTGTATTCGACACAAGAAGATTCCACTCCAAACAAATCTCTAACAAATTCTTTCCATTCTCATTAACTCGTTCGTCTCCAAATGCTCCAAGAACCTTATCATACCCATCACGCTTTATACCTACCCATCCATTAAAATCACCTAGCATGATAATCCTTTCATTTGTATTACAACCTTTCAAAACCTCTCTCACACTATCCCAGAACTCCTCATTTTCCTTTTTAGCTTTTGTGGAGCCACCCGTACCCAAATCCGTTGGCGCATAGGCACCTAGGACAAAGATTCGCGTAATTCCAACCTTTAGCCTAATCCAGAGGAGTCGAGGGCTCACACATTCAAACTCAGTCACACATTCAGCCATTCGCGCGGAAAGAAATAAGCCGACTCCCTTACATGCACGATCGGTACTGGAAACACCAGACCAATACGCTGTGTAGGGTCCATGTTTCGTCATTTCACATCCTTTCCGCTTAGTTTCATTCACACACAATACATCTATACGCCTTTCATCCATTACCTGACATACCTCATCTATTTTATCTATCATTCCTCCTCTAACATTCATCGTAGCAAAGCGGCTTTCCGTAGGCCGCGTTCCGCTCCCGATAGAAACGAGACGTGATGAGTCGCGAACTCCTACATCGCCGCCATTTAGATTTGGGTTAAGTAAAGAAATCATTGCGTTCCCACGAGTAGCAAGGGAATTAATTGGTCGATCCTGGCAGAGCCCCGCATGCCAGGACAAGGTAAGCCGTAATCTGGGGTCACCCGGTCCCAGGGCAAATCGGCACGCTAAGCTAGGCACGCCCCTAGCTATGCATCCATCGGCGCGGCAGACCTTGGATTGGCGGAGAGGGAAGGAGAAAGGAACTGGGTAGGAAGAGGGACTAAGAAAGGAAGTTATGACGTGGAAGGGAAAACAAGGTGTAAGGATACTACTGCCTCGGAGGACTAGGTTAAACCCTTAAAATAACCAGCAAAAATCGTTGTTCGCAAAGAAGGTACCGTAATAGCAACTTGTTACGTTGTAATAACTCCAGTTTTGTCATACGAAGGCGAACAGTGTTTAAATCTCCGCGCAACAAGGGTTTGGTTTCAATTATTCAGTGAAACATGGAGACAAAATATTAAATGACTTAAGAAATGTTTGAGAAGTACGGGGCTCGTACGGAGCTATGTATTTCAAAGCTAAAAGTTTGTGTAAAGATTACGGTTTACTTTATTATGTCTTCTCTTACATTAAATTGCTTAGTCTTCAAAAAAATCTGAGCCAAACTAGCGCCTCCATCAAGTTTTTCAATTCAGTAATCTCCATTTTATTTTTGTAAATTTGAATTATAGAAAAGGGACACATTGATAGGAAACGGTTTACTGTAATTACAGTTTTTTATAATGCTTTAAAAAAATAGTAAAAATCTACAACTTTTGCTACAGCTACATAAACTTTTAATATGACTTGTTTAAAATTAGTAAGAGCTCTTACAATCATGTCGGCAACTTTGGCCAACATTAAGTCCATACCGTCAAACCACTCCCACTGCCCAAGTTGGTTCCGCAAACATACACTATTAAAAGCTCTTTCAAAAATGTTTAAAAATCCAGTTTGATTTGTACAATACCGTACGATAAACGCTTCAATCTGAAAGCTACTTAAGGGATTTACGCCCTTAGAATGAGCACTACTTGTATCGGCATGCTCACGCATTTGAAACCTACAACTTAATTTAGCCCCATATCCTGGCAATGCTTTCATTCTACCTCTAGTTTGTTCGTCAATGTACTGTTTAGCAGTGGTCTATTGTGCCTGATAATGTACGAGTATGTACTTTTTAATCTAAAGTAACGAAGCCAAAAATCTTAATTTTAATTGTACTAGCGCCCTGTCAAAAACAGATACTTAATTTTTATGCATGTGACATTGTGATGCAAATATCATAAAGAATGGAATACAACGTTCACCGTGTCGTGGGCATAGTCTTATTATTGTTATTTTTACCAGTAGCTATGATGATAATGAAATAGTTTGTTTTTTAAAAGCTATGAAATAAAACATCTCAGAGTATTTTTAATTATTTAACTCTGCTAGGATAAGCTAAATGAAGTGTTACAAAAACAGAGAGCGGGCAATGTTCCCAAGTTGTAATTAAGTCTTATTTTTGTTGCGACTGTTTTGTTTAATCTCGAGATTCGTGACCGACAAGTTAAGTGGGTAGTTAATTTCATATGCGTAGCGTTTCTGTAAAGAAATAACTTTTTTCAGCACTCAACTTGTTTATTTCAATTTTAGAACGTGCCTATTAAATATGAATAATATTTTGTAAGATGTGGATCTCTGCCTGTGTGATGTCGGCTTAGCATAGCATCACCTTGTTTGTTTCCCGTTGGTGTCGTTAGAAGCAACTGAGGGACTCCTAACATTGTGTATTGCAATTTTATGGCTGACAACCTGTCACTATGATGATACACAATTTTCTAAATGACCCTCAAATGTTTGTCAGACATGGCGTAAATGTTTGTTTCTTACGGTCGTATAGCAAGGGATATAATATGCGAGATATATGTATGTGTGAATGGATATTTGTGGCTTCATCACTTTTGACTTCATGAAATGTACAAAATTAATTATTGCTAACAAAAATTACAAAATTCTTAAGAAGTTAGAATATCAGTTATGAAAATGTGCAGAACAAAATTTTCTCAAATAAAAAGGCCCTAGTAACTGCAAGAAAAGATAAATACATACCTAGAATAAAATAAAAACAGAAAAAGAACATTAAAAATAAAAAAATCATATTTCTAAAATGTTGGCTTTTAATTTTGTTTTGAATTTATTGTTCATGAGTCAAATTAGTGCAAAACATATACGTTCTCATAACAAAAAAGATTAGGCGTACTTTGTCTTAGCTTTTCGACAGCGTCAAAACGCATAGAATAATATTTTAAACACTAACTAAAAGCGCGCTGACTTTTTTGTAAAAATACGGTTTGGTTCCTTCTTTACGTACGATTTGTATTGTGTCAAGTGCTGCATCTATATTATTTGTATAATTTTTACTAAACCCTTGGTCATGGCAACCTTTTGATCTCGCTCGGATTTCGGGCATAAAAGTTGCCCCGGTTGCTACTACCAATGGGCAAGCCAAGATTAATCGTTTGAAGAAGCCCTGAGGCCGGAGCAACCATTATTCATCTTTATCAAAGTTATATTCATTTGAAAACGCTGAGTGAGCAGCCCTGCCTGCTTGCTTATGTATGAATGCAGCGTGCGAGTTTCTATTTCTGCAATTTCGTAATTGCTTGAATAAACAGAAGGTGCTAAATTCAGCACCAAACGGCAACTAACCGTACCTTCCTCTGGCTGACAGCGTATAGTGCCGAAATAATTCAGAGATTTGAACCTGGATTGTTTGAATTTGATATGAAAGATTATTCTTCGCATTTAAACAATAACTTAACGGTACTCAAAAATCACAGTTACGCTATACAGGGCGTAAGGGACAGCCCTCCAAATACTGATAGGGTGCAGTTAGACCATGAAACTGAACAACTTCAACTATTTCAGGAAACTTTTTTTTTTACGTCCTATAGTGAATGCAGTCAGCTCATTGTGTTGTATGGGAGGTTGAATATTTTTTGTCGTTTCCTGACATTTTTTCTAGGGGAAGTGGCGTATAGGATAAAATTTAACTTGTGACTAACGAAAACTCAGAACGGAATGGTGCTTAGAACTATGGTGGTGCTAACCTGCCATACAAATTTAATCCTTTTTTTCTACCTAAGTTCCTTATCATTAGCTCGTTCTGAGTTTTCGGAATCGGTTACTAGTAAAGTTTCACCCTATATGAAGAAACGATATGAATCAATCAATTGTTACTTTAGCTGTAAACAAAAATTGCAAATTCCTATCTTAATTACGTATAAAACGGCGCCGTTGTATTCAAGTGCGATCCCTGCCCAAGGTGTCATACCTTGTACTCGTACTATTATGAATTTGATGGTTTTTTCACAATTGTTTATAAATCAAAGCTTTTACATATTTTATATATTGAAGCAAACACTAAACGCTGCACTAGATGAACGAGCTGCCGTGTCTGTCTGTTCATTTCATGTCTAAATTCAGAGCACATTTCCCTATCTATTTACCTGCAACCTAAAATGCCACGACTGAATGTCTAAGTGTACATCGGGTGCTAAAATCACCACTTAACACGCGATTACTTTCGTTTAAATAGAATTTTGTTCTTCAACGTAAACTGGATTTAGCAAATTGCGCTCTTCCGATTTTCAGCTGATATTTTTGCTTTCAACGAAACAATACCAAAAAACTAAATTGCATTAAAAAATTGGCTCCAGTTCTGTGAATAAAATAATAGACCTATCTACCCGTATTAAGGTCATGCGCTGCAGTAGATTTTGCATTGTTTTAGGTAAATATTATTTATTTAACCACTTGTCTGTCACGTACCGGGAGCCGGACAACAATTTTGAACCTTAACTACCCACAATAAAATTCAAAACCAATGAAATTGTTATAGTATGAAGCGACAGACGAGTTGATAACGATACATAACGTAAGTTTTTCGCTCAATTGTATTGAGCTTTTGCTGCCGTTCGTTCCTTTGACTCGCGCACAAAAAGCCGACACTCGCGGGAGCACGAGAAATAGCAGGGGCATGATGAGTAGCAGCGCAAGTAACCTGTTTACATGCTTGCGCTGCTCAATTCCCTTGTAGCATTCTGCTACAATTACTACCATTTTTCTAAATATTTCCTGAAATCCATTTTATTTTATCAATTTGTTTGTTTACTTTCTTGATGTTATGTCAACCTCTCAAAGTTGACGGCTATCTATACATCATAGAGCTGCGTAGCTTTCTACTAAAAAGTTATTATACATTGATCTACCTCTTCGTATTTTCTGACCTCCTGGTACTTGTATCTAAATTTACTACGCCTGGCACTCTCCCTCTCCCTCTCCCTCCGGAGGAACTGAGGTCCCGAGCCCTCCAGCGTGCCTCGGAGCCATCCTCATAACCACCTCATCATCAAGCTAACATGAGATGCCAACAGATCTCCATGGACAGCGACGACTGGCCACTGACAAGTTCCATGATCTCAAAATGACGGCTGACGAGGTCGACGATCGTCGAAGATTCTAGAACCGAAGAGGATGACGATCGAAATGAAGAGCGCGATCGTCATCGAAGCTTCTGGAAATGAACATGACTATCGAAATGAAGACTGGGACAGTCAGCGTCAGACGAGGGTATAAAAGCCACGTCAAGCAGCTAGGGGTTGAGTTTGGTCTGGACTCTAAGTTGTGATCTCGAAGACTCCCAGTATAGACTCTCACTGAGTAACCACTGTAACAGTCTATTTTAGTCCTAAAAGTCTCCCCTCAAGTGACGGAAGCTTAAAAGTCTCCCCTCAAGCGCCTACGCCTCGTCGGATTGAAGATACAGCTGCTGCGAAGACGCTCCTCGCGCTGGACGCGCCGCCGTTACCTTCTGTGTGAGTGGCCAGGTTATAATTTTGGTTTTCGTATCAGGAGGTGGTTATCTGTTAATTCTTTAATAAAGCCTTATCGTTTACGTTCCCTCTTTTACTCCCTCGGCCCCTCACTTAGCGTGCGGGCGCGAGGCTTGCTAGGGTGCCTACACACAGGACACTCTACCCACACTTACTCACTCACGCCCTCCGGGGTCACAGGCACTCGTGTTCGCGAGACCACTCTACAAATACTTAGCTATAAGTAT
The DNA here is from genome assembly GCA_027580185.1 of Tuta absoluta. Lineage (NCBI taxonomy): Eukaryota > Metazoa > Arthropoda > Insecta > Lepidoptera > Gelechiidae > Tuta > Tuta absoluta. The sequence goes on from JAQAHW010000004.1 coordinate 9,360,426, forward strand.
TCACCTGCGGTTACCTTGGCTCCCTGAGCGCCGGTGCCTCTCGGAGCCTAGATAACACGACAGTTTGGCGCCCACGTGTTAGGAACCCTCTCTAAATTCAAAAATAACGCTTCTTCTAGCGTAAACCATTTCGGCCCTCCTCATTCGGTCCTCTCCCTCCTTCCCTCTCAAAATTTTAAAACAACTTAACTTAGTAGCCTAAATAATATACTTTGGCCCTCCTCTCTTGGCCCTCTTAGCCCTCTCTACCCTCCAGCTTAAGACCTTACTTGAATTATAGACTTAACAATAATCTTATACTAGCCTAAACTTTACTTTACTACCTTATCATTTTTCTTCTATTTTTACTTTATTAACCTTTCTCTCTCAATTATTTTCCTACTACTTTATTACTAAAAGAAAATGAGGCCAATAAAATACACACTACTTAACAAACCTGAGCTCGAGTACGAAATAAAGCTAAGATTAGGTGACCCAGCTGATACGGTCGTGGCTCTCAAGAGGCAGATTCTTGGGCTCATTGAGTCCAACCCTGAATACGTAGTCGACTCACCAGTCTCCCTCGCACAAGATATAGCGGAAACAAACGCTACCCTAGCTTTTCTAAAACCTAAAATTACTCAAATCACCGAAGGGGTGACTCGGCTTATCCCTAAGGTGGAGACCTATATTAATCATATTTTTCATCGTATAGAACGAATGGACCCGGACACTGACCCCTCTTTAAATGATGACCTTAAAAATTTAAAAAACAAATTCGCGGACCTCGAAAAAATCTTTCTGTCGGCCATACCATCATTCCCTGACCCAGACTCTGAACCCAGCACACTCAGGCAGAACACAACCAGGAAACACAAGACCAGCACACTCAGGCAGAACACAACCAGGAAACACGAGACCAACATACCCAAGAGGAGCACGATCAGGAGCAATACGTTGAGATATTTAGCACACCGCAGTACTCCCACCCGCAAATTCCTCCCCCTTTAGGACAACAACTCGATAAAAGCCTTCAGGAATTAAAAAAAATTAACTTTTCCGGGAAAACTTGTCCCCGGTCCTTTATCCAAAATGTGGAGGAATTTCGCGTATCCAGGAGAATAGATCCACAGTCACTTATGAGCAGAATCTTTGACATCTTTACTGACTCAGCTCTACATTGGCTTAGGTTTAAAACAAACATGAACCCTAATTACACATGGAAACAACTCTGTGCCGACCTAATCAACGATTTCGGAGGCCATGACTTTGACTACAAATTTCTAGAATCTATTAGAAACAGAACTCAAGGTCTGTCTGAGCCAATTATCATTTATGTGTCGATAATGTCAGGCATGTTCAATAAGCTTTCTAAACCATTATCAAGCGAAGAGAAGCTAGAAATAATAATGAGGAACATAAGGCCCTGCTACTCTAACTTCATAGCACACATGAAAATACTGACACTAGAACAACTCATAACTGCCTGCCAACAGTATGAGAAAGTAATCGACAAAAATAAGAACTTTAAGGAACCACTCCCAGATCCACTCGCTGCAGAATTCAACTACAAACCTCTCGGGCCTCCCACACCATCCTCTAGTAAAACAGGCTATATGCATAGACCTAACCCCAACCAAAACACTCCTAAAGCCTCCTACACACCATCACCATTCAAGCCTTCATACTTAAGGCAAATCAACACGATCAACAGCAGACACAATTCCAACTTATTTTGTGTTCGGTGCCGAATTAACGGACACTCCTTAGTAACATGTACTCAACCCCGCTTTCCAATTTGCTTCAAGTGTGGTCTAAAGGATTTCAAAACCCCGAAATGCCCTAAATGCAGAAGTAACCCCTCCCCAAAAAACTAGAAAAGCGCGACTTAGACAAGCCAAAATTTGACGCTGAGGATTGGAAGAACTGGTTACAGAATATCCGCTTATTCCACACGTGTTACAGAATTACTTCAATTCTATACGATGAGGAAAAAGACCATGAGCGCCCTTTCCTCCACTTCACTATAAACAACATAGCCTTTTCTGGTCTCCTAGATAGCGGCAGTTCTTTAACAATCCTCGGGAATAACTCCCACCTAAAATTCATAAATCTCGGCTACTCGTTATCTAAGTTGCGGATGATAACAGTATCTTCAGCCAGTGGCCACACAGCAACTTCACTAGGCTTTATTGACTTACCTTTTACATTTAATAATGAAACTCAAATTCTGCGAGCATTCGTGTTCCCTAACATTAGGCCCTCTATAATACTAGGTGTCGACTTCTGGAAGAAGTTTAATCTTATCCCTAAACTGCTTTCTTTAGTTTTCAACTTCAATACAACTTCCTGCAACACAATTACAGAAAATAAAAAAATACACCCTTATGAATGCTTATCCTCTGATCAAAAACTAATAGCTGATGATATAATTAATAGATTTAAGAAAATATCCTTCGAAGAGAAAGGCGAACTAGGCCGCACACACCTTATAACCCATAGAATTGACACTGGCGACACTCTTCCCATCAAACAACGCTGCTATAGGCTCTCACCTGAAAAACAAAAGGCACTTATCAATGAGGTTGATAAGATGCTATCTTGGAAGGTAATCGAAAAATGCGAAAGCCCCTGGCTGTCACCCGTTCTCATCACCCCCAAGAAGAACGGAGAGTGGCGATTTTGCGTAGACAGTAGAAAACTTAATTCCGTAACTAGGCGCGATGCTTACAGCCTTCATCAACGAAATCCTGGACCACTTAAAAAACGCTAAATTTCTTTCTAGCATAGACATCGCTAAAGCATTCTGGGAAATACCACTCAACGAAGCAGATAGAGATAAAACCGCCTTTTACGTACCAGGCCGAGGCATGTTCAGATTTGTGGTTATGCCTTTCGGGCTAACTAACGCTCCAGCTACACAGCAAAGACTAATGGACATGTTATTCACCCCCGACTTTGACAACAAAGTCTTCTGTTACTTAGACGATATCATCATCATCAGTTCAACATTTGAGGAACACATTTCTTTACTTCTTAAAGTCCTGGAGAAACTAACCTTTGCACGTCTGACCATAAACTTCGAAAAGAGTGTATTTTTCAGGGGTCAACTAAAATACCTCGGATACATAGTTGATGAGCACGGTCTCCGTGCCGACCCCGATAAAATACGCGCTATCTTAGATTTCCCAGTTCCCACTTCGCGCAAAGAAGTTCGAAAGTTCATTGGTACCTGCAGCTGGTTTCGCAGATTTGTTCCAAACTTCAGCACTATCGCTTCACCGATTAATAAATTAACTACTTCCGGCAAAAATGCTCCCAAATTCAACTGGACAAGCGAAGCCAATTCCGCGTTTCTTAAGAGGCCGTACATATTTTTGAGTCATTTTGTCTTGTTTCTTTAATTCTGTAGGACCTAGTTTAAAAAAACAGAATAACTAACAATGTGTTATGATATGTTTTATTGAAGATTAATTCAATATCTAAAAATTGGCCCAGACAAATTATTGATTTTGATTGTTCAGTTTGTTTTATAGTTAATAACTTGAGACGTGTTTTAAATTGTTTCCTTGCGGACGTTCGTATCATTATTGTTTACATGAATTTTAAAATATGGAGTGGTTTATAAAGTATACAGCAATAAAGACAATGAAAAGTGCTAAAAATTGGCCGAGGAGTTTTTAGTAATTTTATTCAAAAATTCAAAGAAAAACTACGGTAAAATGGCCCTATTTTGAAGAAATTTTAAACGTATACAGCGTCGGATTTCTCGTACAATACAACACGTTTTAAAAAAAATCAATTTACACATTGAAAAATAGATTCATGCTAACACATTTGCTATAAAAAAAATTGCAAATATGTATTTTATGAAATTCATCGAATATTTTAAAGTTCTTCAGAATTATCAATTATATACGGGAGCGCAAATGCTGTTTCGGCAGACCGCGCGCCGCGCTCTTGGGAGAAGGACGTGTAGCCTGCTGCGTCACACTCACGCACACATACAAAATTACGAATGTGTGTCGTTCGCGCGCGTAGAGGACAGTAGATCACGCGTCACAGGCGGAATTATAGTGCGACCATTTAGAAGCTCATAACATAACAATATAAAAATAAAATAAAAGCGCTAAAAAGATGACTAATAAAAATGATAAAGAAGAATGTAAAATAGTCTCGAATTAAAACCACAATTGGTATTACCAAGTACAGGGTCAGTTACACATAACCAAAAAAAAAAAATACTGCCTGTTTGGTGTCTGGACTGGCCCTGATTATGAAATTAAAACTGCATTCATTGAAAGGGATGATGATTTCTTTACACTTGCTTACTTCCAGAAATCGTCGACTCGCGAAAAAATCGATCAATGGTGCTAAGAGACACAAGTTTTTAAAATAAATATGTAATAGTGAATAAATAAGATTTTTTATTTATGCCAAAAAACAAATTTGAAAACTACTATAGTATAATTACAATGGATAACCATGGTGCGTTTTCCTTTTATGTCTAATAAATGTACAAAAAAATTACGACAAAAACTTTGTTTTTACTTTTTCATATCTTAAAAAATGGCCGAGATATTAAAGTTCAAAGTGTGTAGTTTCGGGCGAAAGTTTTTAAAAACGCGGGTGGGCGCAGACTAGCCGATGACGTCACGGCTCGAGTCATTCGGCAGTCGCGCTTATGCTCGCACGCACGTCGTCGCGCAGTGAAATTAAATATTATAAAATAAAAACCCAGGGAAATACTGTATTGTGCCGCAATGTTTAAACTCCACGGTTAAAACACCAAATAAACTCTTCTTTTATGTGAAAAGAGTTGATTCAATAGGCCCTAAAACTGTAGCAGAAACTAATGTTAAAGTATACCTACCTACATATGGACGTACTCACGTACTCACGTACTTAGATTACTTGGGCATCCTGATTGCTGAAGTACCTACCTATGTTATGTAGGTACCACCTTGTCGTACCTACTCTACTTGCAATGGTACAGGCGAGTGTGTGTAGGTGAATAAAAGGGGTACCTTTAGGTAGATGCGTGGAGTAGACATGCGCCTCCTTGACCCACACTGTAGGTATAACAGTTGGCTAGAGTAGGTATGCGTGTGCGCCGCCGCCGTGGTACCTACTTCAGGATGGACGTACATGCACCCGCCAGTTCCACGGCGAGTAGGTAGAAATGCATGGAAACCCATAGGTAGGTTTTAACGAGCGCAAACTGTAGGTTCCTAGGTTCCTTATCTAGTATTTTTTATCACACACATTTTGATTGAGTTGAGGGAGTAGGTACAACTAGGAACCTTACGGGTAGGTACTTCAGGCAGGATGGTAATGAACACGCGAGTGAAAGTATTTTTATCACCGCCCATAGTAGGTTTGTAGGTACTAAAAAAAAACCACTATGATTCAGTTGAGGTAATGCTTACATATTACATACCTTTTCATTGTTAGTCCACGAATTTCGGCAGCGGTAAAATCTTTATTCATCATGAAATATTGGGCCACCATCAAACTATCAATTTTGGCAGATTGTCCGACTGACCTTTCACAAATCCTGCTTCCATTTTACTCATTACACTTATATAACATACACATAAACACCATATAAAGTATTTCTTTGAAAGAACGAAGAAAATCGAAACAAAATCACCGAAACGTGCAGCGCGCTGTGTTGTGGTCGCGAGTTGTCCCAAGTCGAGCCGTGACGTCACAGTCTTAGCGCGCGTAATCTCGGAAATTCAAAATTGGGGTAAAACTTCTCTTCGTCATAACTTGCGAAATACTGCATGTATTGAAGTGAAATAAAAACTAGTGTAATGTACGTGATCTACGCTCCAATTTAAAGTGTATATGGAAGTCATATTTTGACCCCTCAGGCTTATCCATTCAAATTGAAAACAATAAAAACATGACTGATAAACATACATAAAGGTAAGTACAGATTAATCACACCCCAACACCCCTGAATAGTAGTCGGTAATTAATCAGGTCCACAAATTCCAAAAATTCTTAGTAGGTACGCAATAATTTAAAACTTTTTCATACAATTGCCACAAAAAACTATAAATAGGATCAAAACTGATTGATCGAACTATACGCTGCCGTCCGCCGCCGGGTCTGCATATCGCCGCCGCTCGGCTGCACGATGACGCGTTCTAATACTAATTACCTACTTTCGCCCGGCGCAATTTCATGTACGGCCTCTTAAACTAAAGGAACTTCTCGTTACAACACCAATCCTTGCTTGCCCGGACTTTAACAGCCCCTTTTCCGTCCACTGCGACGCATCTAATTTCGGCATAGGGGCCATGCTAACCCAAACCCAAGGCGATAAGGAGGTTGTCATAGCTTACATGAGTAGGGCACTTAACAAACACGAACAGAACTACTCTACCACAGAACGCGAGACTCTAGCAGTCATCACGGCCCTTGAACACTGGAGATGCTACATTGACAACGGCAAACAGTTTACAGTCTACACGGACCACGCGGCTTTAAAATGGTTTCTTAATCTCTCCAACCCATCCGGGAGACTTGCCCGATGGGCTATACGCCTTTCATCATTTAACTTTATATTAAAACACAAGAAAGGTAAGGATAACCTTGTACCTGACTTGCTCTCTCGAACTCCGAAACCTGCCAGCACTCTCACTCACATCGCCCCTATCTCAGGACCTATCCCTGACACAGAGCTCGAGCAGTACAACAGACTCGTCCAGTGCTGCCGTAGCAACCCCGACTCATACCCAAACTACATGATCAGTGATGACAAACTATTTCGCCACATCACTTCACCATTCAGTATACAAGATGACTTCTCATGGAAAGAGGTTCCACCCCCTCCAGATAGAGAAAATCTAATAAGAAACTGCCACGGCTCAGCCTCCGAGCCACACCTAGGTGTCTTCAAAACATTTAAGAAGCTATCTTTAACACATTACTGGCCAGGTATGTTTAAAGACATAACCAAACTTATCTCACATTGTGAACGTTGCCAGGCCTACAAATATTCTAATCACACCCCTTACGGCCCTATGGGCAAACCAAGAATCTGCTCCAGGCCTTTCCAATGCATATCTCTCGATCTGATAGGCCCTTTACCCATGTCGAGACGTCGACAGTCTGCCTTCTTTTTCCACTTAAACGCGCTCTAGCATCAAACATCATAAGTAACCTCGAAAACTTTGTGTTTCTCGTCCGAGGCGTCCCACAGACCATAATCATGGACAACGGTCCTCAATTCCGGTCTAGGGAGTTCAATAACCTAATAACAAAGTACAAAATACCCTTCCCGTCCTACTCACCTCACTACTGCCCACAAGTAAACCCCACAGAGCGATATAACAGAACCATCATAATAGCACTAGCATCACTAGTAAACGAAGATCACCGCTCTTGGGACATTCATTTACCAATTATTCAGAATGCCATGAATAATTCAGTCAACGCCGTAACGGGATTCACCCCATCTTTCCTAGTGTACGGACGAGAAATCGTCACATGTGGTTCTCTCTACACACCTACACACAATCTGGACGAAATAACTCTGCTACCTCGCGACATATACGCGAATAACGTAGGCCTGCTGGCCAACATATTCGATAGGGTCCAGACGTCACTTTACATAGCCCACACTAGGAACGCTGCTCGGTACGACTTGAAACATCCTTTCAAGGAATTTAATGTTGGCGAATTCGTCTGGCGGAAAAACTACGCCCTTAGTAACGCAGGCTCATACTTTTCAGCTAAACTCGCCCCAAGGTATATCAAATGCAGAGTGATACAAAAGATATCGCCACTCGTTTACCTCTTGGAGGACCCAAACGGTGTAAGAGCCAAATGGCACGTTAAAGACTTTAAAGTCTAAACTGAGTTAAGGCATTTCACTCTTTTCTTTGTAAATATTTCCTTTTATACCTCATCACCCTCATGGCATCGCTATTTCGGCCAAAGCGAAGCCAACCCTTTAACTTAGGCTCATAAGCCAGTCAAAGCCTTTCGGTTCTACTACAAAATCCCTAGCTGAATTTCTTCGGACTACTTCATTGGGCTCTTAGTCCAGGAACCTGACTCTAAAACCTCCACTACTCTAAAGGGCTCTCTTTATACCCTTTCTCCTAAAAGACTCTTACTAAATGGGTCTATTATAATGTTCCTTACCTGTTGGGTCATCTCTATCCCCACTCGAGCTAAGGTTCATACCTCTTCGTGCGGATTGTGACACGTAAAATAAGCCTACACTACTACACTCTACACGTGCGGCTAGTGACACGCTAAATAAGCCTTAACACTACCATGTGGGTTTTAAGCTGGAGCGGATGACAACTCCTAAAACAAGCCTTGCGTCATTAACTGAGGTATACTCAGAGAGCAGCATACCTTGGAGTAGGAGCCATTGAATGTGAGCCCTACCCCAAACTTTGGATGTATGAATGAATGGTGAAGCCTGAAAGTAAATTTATGCTAGGTAAGGTAGCTGCTCATAACCTCAAAATTTTTGTTACAGCAAAAATTTTCTCGGGGTCGCGGGGGAAATGTAGCATTCTGCTACAATTACTACCATTTTTCTAAATATTTCCTGAAATCCATTTTATTTTATCAATTTGTTTGTTTACTTTCTTGATGTTATGTCAACCTCTCAAAGTTGACGGCTATCTATACATCATAGAGCTGCGTAGCTTTCTACTAAAAAGTTATTATACATTGATCTACCTCTTCGTATTTTCTGACCTCCTGGTACTTGTATCTAAATTTACTACGCCTGGCACTCTCCCTCTCCCTCTCCCTCCGGAGGAACTGAGGTCCCGAGCCCTCCAGCGTGCCTCGGAGCCATCCTCATAACCACCTCATCATCAAGCTAACATGAGATGCCAACAGATCTCCATGGACAGCGACGACTGGCCACTGACAAGTTCCATGATCTCAAAATGACGGCTGACGAGGTCGACGATCGTCGAAGATTCTAGAACCGAAGAGGATGACGATCGAAATGAAGAGCGCGATCGTCATCGAAGCTTCTGGAAATGAACATGACTATCGAAATGAAGACTGGGACAGTCAGCGTCAGACGAGGGTATAAAAGCCACGTCAAGCAGCTAGGGGTTGAGTTTGGTCTGGACTCTAAGTTGTGATCTCGAAGACTCCCAGTATAGACTCTCACTGAGTAACCACTGTAACAGTCTATTTTAGTCCTAAAAGTCTCCCCTCAAGTGACGGAAGCTTAAAAGTCTCCCCTCAAGCGCCTACGCCTCGTCGGATTGAAGATACAGCTGCTGCGAAGACGCTCCTCGCGCTGGACTCGCCGCCGTTACCTTCTGTGTGAGAATGGCCGCTCATATAGGCATAGTGTGAAGGTGCTATTAATATCACCGCCTTCAGGAAAGCCGGTAGCAACGGATTTAATTCCACTGGTTACTAATATTTCGGGAGTTGAAGACCCAGGAAGGGAAATGGGGAGTTTATATTAGTACAAAGGATTAGTACGAATTCCTGTAGGAGTATATACAGAGACACATTGTCGTACGATCAAAGTTCTGCGGCAGGTCAGCCCCTCGCGCGTTTAATTCAATTTGGATCTGCGCCAGATTCCCAATTGCTGGCAGAGTGTCCTTTAAATAATAGAATAGCCGGCTCCCTGGAAAACTAAACGTCTCTTTTATGTTGCACATTTTATTCCGGGAAGGTCTCAATTCTGTGACTAGACATACAAACACTAGTGGCCCGCACAGCGCTATCACCCATTTTCCCGTGAGAATAAAGCTGGATCCGATTTCTTGACGAAAGGAGTTTACGTAATCTCATACCACAACCAGGGCCCGAAGTTTGCTAAACAAAATCGTTTCAGTTGTGTGCCAATGGCCTGTCAGTGGGACAGTATTGGTTATTTCGTATTCTGCTAACAGTTTGAAGTTTTTTAGAAAATCAAAGAGGCGTTATAATGACAGTGGCGTGTTGCTGGCATTGTAAGGGCATGTATCTAAGGGTTAAGAAATAAGATAATCCGGGCCCTGATATCATGACCCACGTCACTGCAACACTTGTTGTCATTTTGTAGGGTGGCTGTCTTGATCACGAACCGCAAATTCTTCCGGTACGTGTGCGATTCACGTTTTTTAAGATTATGTTTCATAATGTTTAAGTTTTACAATTAATGAAATATTTATGCAAGTTAAAAGCCAGTATCGTCTGATCTCACAGTCAAACTGTTTGTGCGAGACACTGTTCTAAATTATAAGTATAAACACTATAATATAAATAAATTAACAAATAAAGATTACTTTTAATTTCAGTGGCCACCTTTCTCCTAACACGAACTATTTCGAAGTTTGCTTTTATCCAATCCCATTCGTATAGTGTAATGTAGGTAGCTCCGCAGTCTAAAATAAACGCCACTCGGAGATAGACGTGCGTTGTTATTTCTTTACCCGTTCCCGCCAAATATCACAGTGGCGAACGAGGCTGTTTTTATCTTGCGTATTTACGTGTGCAGGGGATATAAGAACTATAAAATATATACGGTGGTGTTATTATTACGTGCTAAGATTGTACTGGGACGATGTCAATCGGAAAAGTGCGTGAGTTTGACGTGAGGACCGGAACATGGTCGTCATACATTGATAGACTGGAGATGTACTTTAAAGTGAACGATGTGGATGCGGATTTGCAGTTACCAACGCTTATATCGGTGATAGGTGACGAAGCTTACGAATTGCTAGTGAACCTTGCAAGTCCTAAGAAGCCGTCCGAACTTGATTATAAAAAGGCGGTAGATTTGTTACGAGACCATCTAGAAGCGGCACCTTCCGCGCTCGCGGAAAGATATCGTTTTCGGCAGCGGAGACAGGCTAGCGGTGAAAGCATAGCCGGTTACGTGGCGGAATTGAAACGATTGGCGAGGCAGTGCAAGTTCGACGATAATCTTAATGATAATCTCAGAGATCAATTCGTGTGCGGTTTGAGTAGTGACGTCATCCGTCAACGTTTATTTGCTGAGAGCGACGAAATTACATACGCGGAAGCTGTAAAATTAGCGACTTCTTTAGAGGCGGCCGAACGGGACTCAGCTGCAGTGGAGATAAAGTCGGTAGCAGGAAGCGGAACGCCGGGACTTGGCGACTTACAGGCCATGCATGCTATCACACACGGGAGTAATGGCGGCGGCGGCGGCGGCGGCGGCGCGAGCGCAGGGCGGTTTGCCATGCGCGGGAAGCGCGGAGCCGGTTCCAGAGTACAATCATCTGGGGCGACGGGACCAAGAAGCTGGTCCGGAGCGCAAAATAATTCAAGATTTCGTAACATTGTCGGCGGCAGGGGCAGTAATAATAGTAACCGGGGCCGGGTCCATTGCGGAGGCTGCGGGGCCATGGACCATGACTATGGATCATGCCGTTTCAAAGACTACATCTGCAGCAGATGTCACTCCGCTGGCCACCTACGCCGTGTCTGCCCTGAGAGTGCCGTGGGGGGCCGCGGCGTCAGCGGCAATCCAGGCCAGTCTGGTTTCCACTTCGGAGAGGCGGAGGAAGAATTCGCTGACGAGGAGCCAGAGATGGAGGAAGAATTCCATCACTTATGTTTAAACGATTACCGAGCGGTGAGTTTACCGATTTCTATAGACAGTCATGTAATTCACATGCAAATCGATTCTGGCACTGCGGCCTCATGTATTAGTGACGAACTGTATTATAAATTTTTTAATCATTATCAATTAGTGAAAAGTGATGTAGTGTTTACATTTATAGACGGTTCAAATCTCAGTCCGATGGGAGTAATTAAACCGTTAGTGAGTTATGAAGGTTACAGTAAAAATTTAGAATTATTCATTATAAGGGGTGCAACCACCTCATTAATTGGTAGACAGTGGTTGAAGGAACTTAAAATAACCGGCTATGAAAATTTGAATTGTATTAAAGTTAGTAGGGATAAAAAGCTAATGTCACAGGAAATAAATGATTTATGTTCCAGGTATAAGGATTTGTTTAGCGGCGGACTGGGACGTTATACAGGCGGAAAGGCGACTCTGAGGGTGCGGGAGGGGGCGGAACCGGTGTTCCATCGCGCGCGACCTTTGCCCTACGCGCTCCGAGACCGCGTCGACGCCGAACTAGATGCCATGCTGAGTGACGGCATCATCGAGCCGGTCGACTGCTCCGACTGGGCCTCGCCGCTGGTGCCGGTAAACAAACCTGATGGTTCCTTGAGAATTTGTGCAGACTACAAAGCTACCTTGAACCCTGTTTTGTTAATTGATAGGTATCCACTACCGAGAATTGATGATCTTATAGTTAACCTTAGTGGGTCACGGTACTATTCTAAAATAGACCTTTCCCAGGCATATAATCAGATAGAATTAGATGAAACTAAGAAATTTACAGTCATTAATACACACCGCGGTTTATTTTGTTACAATAGACTAGTTTTCGGTCTTGCATCAAGTCCGGGTATTTTTCAACGTATTATGTGTGAATTATTAAAGGGTATTAAGAACGTAGAAGTATTTCTGGACGATGTCATTATAGGGGGTAAAAGCAAGCAAGAACATTTGAGCGCTTTGGAAACCGTTTTTAATAGGTTACATAACCATGGTTTAAAGTTAAAAAGTAGTAAATGCGTATTTCTAGTGGAAAACATACGATATTTAGGTTACATTCTGAGTAAAGACGGGGTCAGAACGGATCCAGAAAAGATTGAGGCAATAGTAGGTATTCCGAGACCTACTAATGTTACAGAGTTGCGTTCCTTCTTAGGGTTAATTAATTTTTATGGAAAGTTTGTGCGTAATATGAGCGCTATTTTGTCTCCATTATATGAGCTATTGAAAAAGGAAAAGCAATGGAATTGGGATAAAGACTGCGAACATTCATTTTTTCAAATTAAAGAACTACTTTCTGGTACAGAAATATTAGCTCATTATGACACAAATAATAAAATAATTTTGACCTGCGATGCCAGTTCAAGGGGTATAGGGGGGGTATTAACACAGGTAGGCGCCACCGGGTCTGGCGAGCGCGAGCGGCCTATAGCTTATACGTCACGCACACTAACAGACGCCGAGAAAAACTACTCGCAGATCCATCGCGAAGCGCTAGCAATAATATTCTGCGTGAATAAGTTTCATCAATACTTATATGGCCGCAAATTTACGCTACGTACTGACCATAAACCTTTGGTGTCCATTTTTGGACCTAATAAAGGTATTCCTACTATGGTAGCAAGCAGGATGCAGAGGTGGGCTATCATTTTATCGGCTTACTCGTTTGACATTGAATATGTTCGTACGGATGAAAATGGGGCGGACGGGTTATCCCGCTTACCGGTAATCCACACTAATATTATAAATGCGAAAGTAACTCTGTCTGTCTGTCTGTCTGTCTGCTACGCTTTCACGGCCAAACTGCTGAACCGATCTTCATGAAACTTGGCACAGAGATTGCTAGCATACCGAGAACGGACATAGGCTACTTTTTATCACCATTTGAGGGTCTGGAGTACAGATGTAGACCACCAGGTGTACCACCAGGAGCCCAGCTAAACTATTAGAGTTACAGGCATGGTTACAAAACAAAAGTTGTTCAATATAATGGGCCGCTTCTTTTCACAAGGACATTGAGGATCTGGAGTACCTTATGTAGACCACCAGGTGTACCACCAGGAGCCCAGCTAAACTATTAGAGATACAGGCATGGTTCCTAAACAAAAATTGTTCAGTATGATGGGCCGCTTCTTTTCACAAGGACATTGAGGATCTAGATTTCCTTATGTAGACCACCAGGTGTACCATGAGGAGCCCAGCTAAACTATAAGAGATACAGGCATGGTTCCAAAACAAAAGCTGTTCAGTATGATAGGCCGCTTCTTTTCACAAGGACATTGAGGATCTGGAGTACCTTATGTAGACCACCAGGTGTACCATCAGGAGCCCACCTAAACTATTAGAGATACAGAAATGGTTCCAAAACGAAAGTTGGCCATTATGATGGGCTGCTTCTTTTCACAAGGACATAGAGGATCTGGAGTACATTTTGTAGACCGCCAGGTGTACCATCAGGAGCCCAGCTAAACTATTAGAGATACAGGCATGGTTCCAAAACAAAAGTTGTTCAGTATGATGGGCCGCTTCTTTTCACAAGGACATTGAGGATCTGGAGTACCTTATGTAGACCACCAGGTGACGATCAGGAGCCAACTTAAACTATTAGAGATACAGGCATGGTTCTAAAACAAAAGTTGTTCAGTATGATGGGCTGTTTCTTTTCACAAGGACATTGAGGATCTGGAGTACCTTATGTAGACCACCAGGTGTACGATCAGGAGCCCACTTAAACTTTTAGAGATACAGAAATGGTTCCAAAACAAAAGTTGTTCAGTATGATGGGCCGCTTCTTTTTACAAGGAGATAGAGTATCTGGAGTACCTTATGTAGACCACCAGGTGTACCACCAGGAGCCCAGCTAAACTATTAGAGATACAGGCATGGTTCCAAAACAAAAATTGTTCAGTATGATGGGCCGCTTCTTTTCACAAGGACATTGAGGATCTAGAGTACCTTATGTAGACCACCAGGTGTACCATGAGGAGCCCAGCTAAACTATTAGAGATACAGGCATGGTTCCAAAACAAAAGTTGTTCAGTATGATGGGCCGCTTCTTTTCACAAGGACATTGAGGATCTGGAGTACCTTATGTAGACCACCAGGTGTACGATCAGGAGCCCACTTAAACTATTAGAGATACAGATATGGTTCCTAAACAAAAGTTGTTCAGTATGATGGGTCGCTTCTTTTCACAAGGACATTGAGGATCTGGAGTACCTTATGTAGACCACCAGATGTACCACCAGGAGCCCAGCTAAACTATTAGAGATACAGGCATGGTTCCAAAACAAAAGTTGTTCAGTATGATGGGCCGCTTCTTTTCACAAGGACATTGAGGATCTGGAGTACCTTATGTAGACCACCAGGTGTACGATCAGGAGCCAACTTAAACTATTAGAGATACAGGCATGGTTCTAAAACAAAAGTTGTTCAGTATGATGGGCTGCTTCTTTTCACAAGGACATTGAAGATCTGGAGTACCTTATGTAGACCACCAGGTGTACGATCAGGAGCCCACTTAAACTATTAGAGATACAGAAATGGCTCCAAAACAAAAGTTGTTCAGTATGATGAGCCGCTTCTTTTTACAAGGACATAGAGGATCTGGAGTAGCTTATGTAGACCACCAGGTGTACCATCAGGAGCCCACCTAAACCTGAACCTGTTTCTAAAAAAACTTTCTAACGCGGACGAAGTCGCGGGTAAAAGCTAGTGTGTAATAAGGGCAACAGTTGTTTACCAGAACAAACATATTTACACTATGTACAACAAGCTTTATTGTTAGACTATAATGTTATTAAAAAAGAAACGAGCCGGGATCAAATTTTGTTAAAAGTCTTAGGTTTTATTCGGGACGGCTGGCCGTTTCAATGTGAAATTGATAGCTTAAAACCATATTTTAATAGAAAATCGGAATTATACGAAGAATTAGGTTGCGTTTTTTGGGGTCATAGATTAGTAATACCAGAAGCATGTAGGAAGGGGGTGTTGTCAATGCTACATGAACCCCATATGGGTATAGCCAAATCCAAAGCATTAGCTAGGAGCTATGTTTGGTGGGCCGGTATTGATGAGGCGGTGGAGCGGATGTGTAAAGAATGTGGAGTATGCTCGGCTCACGCAGACGCTCCATCCCGAAATATACCACGAATGTGGCCGTGGTTTAATCGTCCCTGGACTAGGCTTCATTTAGATTTTATGGGCCCCATTGCAGGAAAGACCTATCTAGTCGTTGTAGATTCGACTTCGAAGTGGATAGAAGTTTTTAATGTATCCACAGGTACGTCAGCTAATGTTCTTATTGATAAATTAACGGAATTATTTAGTAGATGGGGTTTGCCTAAACAGGTCGTCAGCGATAATGGCCCTCAATTCGCGTCCACGGAATTTAAGAACTTTTTGGATTATAACTCAATTCAACATATTTTCACTGCCCCATATCACCCAGCATCAAATGGGCTAGCCGAGAACGCAGTGCGTACTTTAAAACGGGTCATTAAGAAAGCCTTGCATGAGAAACAAAATGTAGACAGGGCTTTATGGACGTATTTAATGTACTACAGAAATGTCGAACATTCTACTACGGGCGAGTGCCCAGCTGACTTACTGATTGGTAGGCATATTCGCACGCGATTAGATGCGTTGAAACCGGATTTGGAGAATAGGGTACTGCGAGTTCAGCAGCGTCAGCAGGAGGCATCGGGGGGGGTATGGCGCAACGTGCAGACCGATGAGGAAGTATGGTACAGACAGTTTTTAAAGGGGGAAAAATGGGCACCGGGTCGCATCGTTGATCGCTTAGGGAACAATAATTACAAAGTGATTGGTAAGGAGGGTGATACCGTACATAGGCATATTGATCAGTTACATAAACGACCCAGTAGAGGTAGGTTGTCACTGGCTTCGACTATTTCTGGTTTTAGGCAGGAGTCTGGCACAAATTCTCTTCCGGAAAAAGATGGTAATGACTTAACATCGACACCAGTGGGCGGACGGTCGGTGCGAGCGAGGGGCTCGATGGAGTCGCCGCGTGAGAGGGTTTCGTCACCGCCGGTTGTTCCTAGCCATGACGTCACCGTACAATCGTCACCTGATTGGGAGTTCGCCTCGCCGACTGTATACCCGTCCCGGTCACGTCCGATAAGGCAGTGCAGACTTAAAGTACCAAACTATAAAGTTTAGTTTCGAATGAATTTTAATAAGTACGTTACGTAATTAATTGGAGTTTCGCTGATCCTAGTTGTTTACTGCTTGTTTTTGTTAATACATACATACATACATATATCACGCCTATATCCCTTGCGGGGTAGGCAGAGCGGAATAGACCGAAAAAACGGTCACTCACGCCACGTCTGACAAACATTTGAGGGTCATTCAGATAATTGTGTATCACTATAGTGACAGGTTGTCAGCCCATCGCCTAAAATTGCAATACACACCCCTCGAGTCCCTTAATTTTTGTTAATGCTTGAACTATTATGTTAAGATAGGAGTATGATACTTTATATTAATGTTTACTACCTTGTAACTTGTTATAGAATACTTCAAGTCTCTTACCATACTTTTAAAAATGTACCTATCGATAAATGTTAACGTTACTACCGCTCGTTAGTAAGAGTATCTTATTATTAAGTACATATTATTTAGTCGTTAGTGATTAAGTGTAGAGGAGTGTAATGTAGGTAGCTCCGCAGTCTAAAATAAACGCCACTCGGAGATAGACGTGCGTTGTTATTTCTTTACCCGTTCCCGCCAAATATCACAGTATAGTGGACAACAATGCACCAGCACAAGAATTAAGTTAGAAATAGAAGTCGTTTAAATGTTTGAATGTGTATAGTCGGCAAAACAAACACGGGAGCTGCATGTACCTACATATTAATAGAAATACTGGTATGGTTTAATTTCATTGACACCAAGCATTTAATGGTTTTAGTCTGTTATAGACAGAATGATTGACTTCCCATACAAAATGTATTTATGAGTCAAGTTATTTCAGAATAAGAGGTTATTTATTTATTAACATTTTGCCGTGTGATGCCGGCTTAGAATAGCATCACCCCATTTCTTTCCTGTGGGTGTCGTAAAAGGCGACAAAGGGACTTGAGGGTATGTATTGCAATTTTAGGCGATGGGCTGACAACCTGTCACCATGACGATACCCATTTTTCCGAATAACCCTCAATTAGGTATTTGTCAGACGTGGCATAAATGTCCGTTTCTTGCGGCCGTTTACGCTCTGCCTACCCCGCAATGGATGAAGGCGTGATATATGTATGTATGTAGGTTATTTATTCATATTTTGTTCTATTTTGTACTATGTTCCTTGGAGAAAGTTGTTCAGTTTCATGGGCTTGTTTGTCTTTTGACAGGAACGTGACAAATTACCAGTAAATCTGTATACCTAACCTAACAATAGGATGTCTATGTTAAAAAAGTTTTCTTACTGCTGAACATGAGAGCTGTTCCCCAGCCCAATGTTCACGAGCTCAACATTGTTGAAGCAACTGAACTCTCAAACTGGTTGAATGTTTCGGTTTATTAAGCTCATTAAAAGTTTCAAATATTTAAAAGCTGTTTCTGAAATGCAGGAACGTGTTGATGTCTGACTTCCGTTGTATTGTGAATGTAGGTGCTATTTATAATTTATGTATAAAGTTGGTATGTTTAGAATTCAAAATCAATATTTTGGTAGACGTGCGGGCTAAATAAATCTGGTTAGGCTTGGAACCTGCGGAAATATCAGTCTTCATTATCATATTGTCTGAACATGACGACATCAAAAATATATTGAAATAGGTAAGTAAATTTCGTGAGTTGCCATAATATACCTGCTTAAATTTTTGCAAGTACAGTCGGTTGTAGCAAATAAGGTACCAGGGGTTCTCCAAATGAACTGAATTATTTTTATGCCCAGTTAATACATAATAAAATTTAAACTTATTCTCATAAAATAAATAATTTTTAACTAATACATACCTATTCATGTCAAGAAAAAATATTGCTGGGGACAAAAGTAATTCAGTACTTTTGGAGTACCCGGTACGTTATGTGCTACAATGCCTATAACCGACTGTACATACGTTTTACACACTTGCGACTAGTTCTGATTGGTTCTGTTGTCTCAAATGTATCTATACGATAACGTTTCGATTCTATAATTTCGATCGGAACTTGCCGCGATGAAACTCGTACAATATTATTCGTTTGCGGACAAACAGCCAGGTAGTCCGCTTGTCTGTCACGTACCGGGAGCCGGACAACAATTTTGAACCTTAACTACCCACAATAAAATTCAAAACCAATGAAATTGTTACAGTATGAAGCGACAGACGAGTGATATAACAGAATACACTAATTAACGTAAGAATACTCTTATTAACGGGTATTTGGTTTTAGTGGTAATAATCGCGGAATCTTAAAATCTAGTGACCCAGATAGATACTTAGGTTTACCAATATTTACTTCTAGTCCGCGCTACGAAAGAAGGTCCGAAGCATTTTTTAAACTATAAGGTGGGTTTTGTCAATAATTCATGAAAACTAAAATAACCGGTTTAGGGCGAGTGGGACTCGTAATATGATACCTTACTTAAACTACTAGCCGGATTTTGAAGTTATGATCTTTTTTCGGGTCCCTAAAATAAACATATTATTTAAAAAAACTTCCTCTTGTTTTTTCTAATTTAATACTTCAAATCGAAGCGATTTACTAAATTTCATAGTTCAAGGTTCACGGAAAGTACCCTATGAAATTTGATTCCCTTGATTTACAACAACTGAATGTTGGGCACGATTTTTTAAGTTATTAACATTGGTAACGACGGTCGATGTGGTGCAGTGGTAGTGCGACGCAAAGGTTCCGGGCTCGATTATCGGTGGGACACTCACAAAGTTGATATTTATCAGTTTGTGAATTTGTTCCCGGTCTGGACATTGCAGGGTGAACCAACTGATTGTCCGAAAAGAAATGGTTTCATGCTTCGGAGGGCACCGTTAAGCCGTCGGTCCCGGTTGCTGTATATGATTACTTAAACGGCGGTCGTAACACAACCATGTCAGAGGCCTACGAGTGGTAGTAGGCGGTTGAAAAACTCTGACACCAGGGTTCATCGGGTCGTTGGACGACTCGGTATCCCACACGAAAAGAGAGAAAGAATATTGGTAAGTTTTTTATAATATAATTAGGTACAATGTCCGTTCCACCAAGTATACTTTGATTTAAATAACCGTTCGCTATTTCGTAAATCTTGCAGCAAAGGCAATCAAATAAAGTGAGTTTCTAAAATCAATTAGTTGCAATGTTGATTCAAGGCAAGTTTTATTGAGTTTCCAACTTAAGTAATACAATCAACCTTTGTTTTTGTACTTTTTGAAAATTATTTGTTTTCCGGGTGTGTATGACCTACTAAAGAGTTAATTAAGAAGTTCCTCTTTAAACAAACAATATATGAATTATATTATAAACCTTTTTCGCCGGATTCCGGAAGATACCTTAAGTATACCATGGTTTATTTTTTTACTTACAGTGCTGTATGAGAAATAGTAAAAATTTAAGCGATGTTTTGGGTTTAATCCCCCGCCGTCGCAAAAAAAACAGTTTCTTATTGTCAGATACCTAAAAGTTATAGTGTAGGTGATACCGACTTCGATAGGTAAATACAGGGTGTAAGGGACGGTGTAACGAAAACTGTGCACGGCATGATCAGACCATAAAAACTGAACAACTTTTACTATGGAGCCTATGTAGGTAGGTCCTACGGGTCTAAAATAATTTAAGGAGTCATACATTACCTTAAACACAAGTTAATTAGATTGCATCTAGATAAACCACAAGATAAAAAATACTTCAATCTACGGTAACTTCCGTCTCAAAAGTTAAAACTTGAAAGTTGAGCTGCGCAGCGCGATGAAAAAACTTTTGGAATAACAATTAATAGGGGTTCCTTTTCCTTGTATTAATGAGCTACATAGAGAGTTTCCGCAGCTTGACTCATCCAGACATTTTCCCAGTTGATTTATCCACAATTACTATGTGTTTTACCGTGGAAATATGGTGTTTCATTGCGATTTTAGTAGCTTAGTGCATAATGTAAGTAGTAAGTAGTCTCAATAATAGTTCGATTCTCGACGGGACACAAAGTTAAAATTTCTCAATTCAGCACTTTGTGTGACCGTTCCTTGTTTGGTTAAATCATTGCGCGCAGAGACACTTGATAATCCATTGTGGTTCCGTACTTCGGTACATCTATTATTACTTATACTGGTAACAAAGTCGTAGGCAGTCTTATAAGATATCGTCGACAGGCCACCTCTTTGCATTTTTTTACATCACATCAAAAAAACCTCTCACGTCTGGCACGTGTACATAAATAGGTGCGAAAGTATCTATATCTAACGTATTTTGCATAAAAAGCACGTATCGCTCACACTCTCTCATTTCATTCCCTCGTTTAATAGAATCAAATCGCACGCTTTATCTGAAACTGTGAAACGTGTTTCATGTCATCCATTCGTGAGCGTGTGAAGAGATTCAGAGCACTGAGTCACAGTAAAGAACAGCGACTCTAAGAGTAGATATGTTACATCCTTAATACTGCGAACTCAGTCACATTTTGACATCAACTCCTGGATATTACATGCTGTGACAGTCCCTTTCGTTGGTTTTTGGATGTGCTGATTGCTGATCAAATCTTATAATGAAACACAGGCTAAGCGATTGCGAGGCTTTTTACGAAGGCAATAGTATTATTGTAAGTATTCTATTTTGTATGAATTGACAATATATGTTTTTGAATGAGTACATTGAAAGCCATGCAGTGGCAGTGATCAGACGTGATTTTCTTCAATTTAAATTTCACTTAAATCATAACAACAAATTCGAAACTGTGTCAACATTCCGCATAGTCAGCACGTGACAATTATGCAAGTATAATAGTGCGATAATGTACTTATGTGTTTAATACATATGTGTGAGATATACCAGGACCAACCATGTTTGCATGCATTCAAATGTTTGCTTGTGACCACTCCAGAAATAGACCGCTGGATTAACGAAAATCACTAATCAAGCCTGAAGAACTCAAGTTGCACATTCGTGTAGTAAGAGGAACCAAAAACGGAGGAGTTATAATTAGCACAGACAGAAAAGATGATTTGGAAAAGCTTAAAAAATCTGAAAATCTCATAACATCTGGACTGACTATTGAAATGACCGCCAAGAAATGTCTAATTCCAAGCTAAACTCCCGCAGTGGAAGCGATTTACACAGGTAAATTTCGAACAAAATACCAGGAGTTCAACTGGAGGCAGACAATGGCTGCGTTACGCAGCGCTAAATAGCATACGCTGCACAATATAGCAGCGCATACTATGAATTAAACGTGAACCTAAATCTATTTAACTTAATTAACTAAGTTGATTGAAATTGGCTAATGATGTGTTCCAACCCTTACATAACTCAAGTCGGTAGTAAATACCGTCTGCCGATCTGGCGTTACGTCACACGTATTAGCACTAGATTATAAGTAAGTACCTCCAAATTATATCACCCCACGAATTCCGCAATTCGTACTAAGGAGTCACAATGATATGGTACAACAAATATGACTAAAGGGAACACACCATTAACACGAATAAACAGTTTTATCACTTACAGTCACGTGCCGGCGCAAATGCATAAATACCCAACGGAGAAAGGAAGTTCAGGGAATGGATCAAATAGGAATTCCGTTGGTACTTACAGGGCTGGGTGGAAAAGATATCGACACCCAGCATTCCACTACAGCCTTGGCGCGTTATTCACGTCAAACCACTCACAGCTTCTGTTCGTATTCCACTTTGATATTAGTCATTACGCGTGACCCAACCCGAATTTGGGCCGTACAAACGCGGGCCAAAATGGCCACCTGATGCCTATTCAACGCGACGCTCACGTGGAAGACGTCGAGACATCCAACAATCACTAAGCCTGGTATTCTAGTATAACCCAGGAGAACCGCAATAATACGATGCATCAACACGCGCGATCTCAAATTGAATCGTCCATTACACGCGGCATCACAAAACGCGTGGCGGGAAATCCGCACAATACGCGATACCCTCCCGTCCGAACGGTTTTGAGTGACTGAGTGCGGTGCAGAAATCACCGCTTGGCGCCTACCAGCGGCCCGCACGCATGCCGCCACCCTCGCCCCGCGAGCGAGAAAGGGACAACATATGCCCAGAGCGATGCGTGCGAAATCGCGGCGCATTCATAGACCGTCATTAATACCTAACTTACCCCAGCATAGCAACGCTAAATTAAACATTCACCCGCCCTAGGCCGAATCCCTTAGGCCTATTCACTACTGGGGAGACGAGATAGCGTTGCTATTGCTCGCTTAAGAACTGAATCCCCTACCTGAACTGTCGCGACTCGAGGAGTGCCATCACTACCTGGGAACAAGTTGAGAATGCGCCCTCTGCGCCATCGCAGTGGCGGCAGGTTGGCATCCTTAACCAGAACGAGATCTCCGATGCGAGGGGGTTCAGTTCTGTCCGTCCACTTAAGGCGTTGCTGCAGAATGTGCAAATACTCAAGCGACCATCGCTTCCAAAAATTCTGAGACATTTGCTGCAGCAACTCATAACGCGTCAAACGATTGCTACTGACCTCTGTGTAGGGGTATTCTGGCAAGGCGTTAAGTGGTCGGCCAATTAAGAAATGCCCTGGTGTCAGGGCCTCCAGATCATTCGGATCTGAGCTAAGCGGACACAAAGGACGTGAATTGAGAACGGCCTCAATTTTACAAAACACGGTCGCTAGCTCCTCAAAGGTTAATATCGTTAAACCTATAACGCGCATCAAATGCGTCTTAGCGGACTTTACAACCGCTTCAAATATACCACCCCAGTGGGGGCATCCTGGTGGATCGAACACCCAGTTAATGCCCTGACGGGAGAGGCTCGTGCCGATAGCTTCCTCGTTTTCCGATAAAAACGTTATAATTTCTTTCATACATCGATCAGCGCCCTTAAAGTTGGTACCACAGTCCGACCTGATCAGCGCTGGTCGCCCTCTTCGCGACACAAATCTATCTAAAGCTGCTAAGAAAGCCTCCGTAGTGAGGTCGGCCACGAGTTCCAAGTGGACGGCCTTGGTTGCTAGGCACACAAACACGCACAAATACGCCTTGATTGACTTCGCGTTGCGAAGGCGTGATGCCTTTACCATAAAAGGCCCCGCAAAGTCCGTTCCCACACCCGCAAACGTCCAGGCTTCCGTCACCCGGTCCGGTGGGAGGTCTCCCATCTGAGGTTGCATTGTGGCTGCCTTCAACCGATAGCAAGGCAAGCACCGAAACACAATGCTCCGTACCGTACGTCGTCCAGACAAGATCCAAAACTCGCGCTGCAGAATAGCCAAAAGTGCATTGCAGCCCGCATGCGAGTTTTTCTGGTGACGATCCCTAACTATAAGTTCTACCAAAGGTCCCTTCTTTGGGAGTAACAGCGGATGCCGTGCTGAAAAGGGCAGGTTAGCGTTCCGAAGTCTACCTCCAACCCGGAGCATTCCATGCTCGTCCACGAACGGGTTGAGGCGCACAAGACCTCCCTTCAGCTTTCCACGGCCATCCCTGAGCAGCCTGACCTCTTCCTCAAAATGTTCCGCCTGGACGACCCTAACCAATAAACTTAGAGCCGCATTCCGCTCCGCAGGCGAGAGGACAGGTGCCAAGTTCCGTTCTGCTTGAGGTTTTCTACAGTTGTTCACGAACCGTTTGATCCAACCTGTCACCCCTAGAAGTTTGTCGAGGGAGCTGTATCGTTCCAGCAAGAAAGCCGCACTAGGCTTAGGTACGATCTGCCCTACGTTCACTCGCAAACCTCGATCAGGTGGCCCAAGCGGCGACCCGCACTCATTGTATGGCCATCTCTCAGGTGACTCAGTCAGCCACTGAGGTCCCCACCACAGTGAGTGACCTACTAAATCAGGGGCCCTACATCCCCGTGAGGCGCAGTCCGCTGGGTTCTGTTCTCCCGGTACGTGTCTCCATACCAACGGAGTTTCCGATCCTTTAATCTGTGACACCCGATTTGCCACGAAAACCTCAAGAGTATGTACCGACGTCTGTAACCAGCACAGAACTATCCTACTGTCGGTCCATGCGTACACCGTTTCATCCAAAGTGATGGTACCGCGTAGATTACTAGCGACATGATGTAGCAAGCGCGTGAGAAGCGCTGCTCCCGCCAATTCCAACTTTGGAATGGTCCATCTTGTCCTAACCGGAGCCACCTTACTCTTGGCCATAACTAGACGCACGTCTACAGTTCCCGTTGAACTGACTGTCCGCAAATAGACAGCTGCCGCGTACCCTCGCTCCGAGGCATCACAAAACCCATGTAGGGTAGCCTTACATCCCACCGATGGGAGCAATTTGCGAGGTATGGCGATGCGTACGATCCCTGGTAAGGTGGTCACAAACTTGGTCCAATCATTCAACAGCTCTCCGGAGAGCTGGTCGTCCCAACCCAAGTTTGCTATCCACAACCTTTGCAAGAAGCACTTCGCCATGAACGTCACCGGTGCGATCCACCCGTTAGGATCGAAAGTTCTGGCGATCGTCGATAATACCGAACGCTTCGTCCAAGTCTTCTGCAAAAGGTCTGGCTCGATCTGATACGTAAAGACATCATGCGTTGGCCTATATTGCACCCCTAGGATGCTCAACGTATTTGGATTGTCCGGGTTCTCGAAAAGGTGCGGGTCCCGCTGGAACTCACCTGGCAACCCGGCCAGGAGCTCTGGACAGCTGGACAGCCATTTCCGCAACTCATAACCTCCTGATTCCATGATCGCGATCAGCTCGTCTCGTAGTAGCAGTGCTTGTTGCACGCTATCTGCACCCGTGCAGATGTCATCCACGTAGACGTCGCGATCCAGTACTGCTGCGGCTCGAGGGAATCTTACCCTTTCCTGTGCGGCCAACTCTCGCAGCGTGCGTACTGCCAAAAACGGACTTGGCTTCAGACCATACGTTACCGTGTTAAGCTCATAAGTGACCATCGGCTCGTCAGGGCTCTCACGCCACAAAATCAGCTGGTACCGACGGTCATCTGGGTGTATAATTGTTTGGCGAAACATCATTTTGACGTCTGCGACGAACGCTACTTGGTGCAACCGAAAATCTGTGAGGATGTCCACAATGTCCCGGTTCAACTTGGAACCCGCGTGCAGACACTGGTTCACAGACACACCATTCGATGTAGGAGCAGAACCGTCAAACACTACCCGTATCTTCGCCTCCGGTGACTTCAAAACAGCCAGGTGTGGTATATAGTAATGCTCGACACACCTCCAATCTATGCTGGACACCGACATGTGGCCTAACTCTAGGTACTCCCTCATGAATTCGATATACTTCTGCCGAAGTGCTGCATCTCGCTTCATCTTTCTCTCCATAGCCAGTAGTCTCCGTTCCGCGATCTGTCGCGAACTACCTAAGGAGGGGCGGTTTGGGAGAAATGGCAGCCTGGTAACAAACCTACCTGACGAACTTCGTGCAGTGTTGTACTGATAGAACAGCTCGCACTCGTCATCCTCTGGCTTCCGTCTATCCGCTGTGGGTGGCTCCTCAGACTCCCAAAACCTCTGCAGCACCTCCGACAACACACTACCATAGAGTACCGTATCGCCCTCTGGTAGGTCCTGAGGTCTCCAAACTGGGCCAAAAACAACATACCCCCCTGTGGTATCAACGGCCACTAAACAAGTTTGCTGAAGTACCCGTTTTCTGCCACACCAGAATCTCCCGAGGACGTCTGACCCGAGGAGAACGTCCACCGTACCAGGAGTATCAAATTCAGGATCAGCTAACTCTAAGCCTGTGGTTAACCCTCGTACCGTTGACGGTAACCGAACCTGAGGAAGTTTCCCTACCACTTCATCCAGCACCACTGCTGAGGCATGATAGCTGACCCCTGTACCTGTATTACCTAATGTGAACTCGAAGTTCACCTGACCCCGAACGTCAGGCACATCTACACCTCCAATACCTACAGCCCCATCCGTTGTGGGCCTTATATTTAAGCGTAGCCTACTCACCAGCTTACTAGATACAATACAACCCTGAGCCCCTGTATCTAACAAGGCTCTTACCTGTATGCTGCGGCCACCGTATCCCCATACCCAAATCATTGCCGTAGGCAACAATACCGTAATTGGCCGGGGGGCCGAAGCTGGCGTGTAGGCGGCGATTACCTAGCAGGAACCTAAGCGCGGAGTGTCCGCGTCCTGCGGGGGGCCCCCTCTCTCCGTACACCTTCGAGTGGGTCCCACTCCTGCTGATAGGGACCTCTGGTCCTGTACGCCATGGCTGGCAGCCTATAGTAACCCTGCGGCAGGCGCGCGTACCGTGGATGCGCCTGTAGCCGCGGGTGCTCAGCCAAGGGGAGAGGCATGCGTGGGTCATGAGACCTCACCATGTTGTTCAGTCCCGCCGAGTACTGCATGTACTGGCCCTGGTATTGGCACCCGCCCGTAGCATCACGTATCTGTGATGGGTGCCCCTGACCTTGGACCTGTGACCACCTACCCTGTCCCGGCACCTGCTGCCGAGGTGGTGACTGTCTCGCGCGTGGTGAAGGGGGCATCACCTGCTGATGTCCCTGGCCTCGTCCCTGAAACCCTGGTGGAAGAGGACTCCTCCTTGGAGGGGGTGGGGAGCGTTGCTCCCGTCTAGGTAGGGCAGACTCCGTCCGCTGACCCGCGTCAGCTCTGCCTCCGTAATCTCCGCTGCGGTTCATGCATAGGAGCTGATGGTGGGCACCCTGGCAGTACCTGCAGTTGGTGCTTGATGGGCACTCTCGCACCTGATGCGGCCCCATACACCTAAAGCACCAACGCCGTTGCTGCACCACACCACGACGTTTCTGCACCCGCTGTGCAGCGAACTCCTCACACGCAGTCACCTGATGCCCCGCCTCTCTGCAGTAGGCACACCTCGTTTCCAAATTAGCGACATTGTATCGCCTGGGTGGCCTACTCTTACCGTCTCGCGCCTGTGCACCCGGCCGTTCCGGGCGGCGAGCGGCCGCAGACTCCGCGTGAGGCGACTCTCCAAATTGGGCATCTACCCGCCTGCACTCGGCCTCGAGGAAGGACTTGAGCTCCTCGAAGGTCGGGAGGTAATCAGATGTCTTACCTCCGTGTGACTGTTCAAAACGAGCGGCCATGTCGCTCGGCAGGCGGCGCAACAACGTGTGGACCAGGATATAATCATAGCCTGACACCGGCATCCCCTGTCTCTCAAGAGCGTTCACTGCAACGCAGACAGGGTTGAGGACCTTGGCCCTGAGGTCCGTCCCTCGTGTGATGGTCGGCACGGTGAGCCACTGTTCCAGGAGTTGGTCAATCATGAGACGTTTGTTGCTGTATCTCTCGATCAGCAAACCGCGAGCCGTCTCGTAACTTGCATCATCGACTGGTAGATGCTTTACCAGCTCATGGGGCTCACCTTGCAGCTTGGCCATCAATTGTGCCATTTTATATGCCGGCTGCAAGTCAGTGCGGTTATGAATCACACTGTCAAACAGATCCTGGAATCGGGTCCAATCCGTGTAGTCCCCGTGGAAGACCGGAATAGCCACAGCCGGCAGGGGCACTTGCACCCCCGGTCCCCGCGGACCATGGGATGGGTCCGGCTCCCCAGCCCTACGCCTGGTGATCACAGCAGCCGCCTGCTGGATCTCCTGCCCCATCTCCAGGCACTGGGTCACATTCGCCCGGACCATAAGTTTGGCCTCCTCATCAGGCGTCCCATCAAATAACTCCTCGCATCCAGTGAGGCAATCCAACACCTCCGCGACCCGTTCGTCAATCCGTTGCGCACAAGCGATGAGTGCGTCCTCTCGGTCCCCGCGACCGACCATCGCCTGCTTAGTCGCGAACCAAATTAGGTGCGTTCTAATTTTTGCCTGAAGCTGTGTAATTGTGGGAGCCATGGTACCAACTCAAAGTAACACCGAACCTTACAATAAAAAAAAAACAATAATAAACAATCGGCCCTGATCCTACCGCTAGGATATCCGCACAGGGTAAACACAACGATAATAAAGCAATTCACTAATTGATTGGCCCTGATCCTACCGATAGGATATTCTACACAGGGCACACACTACAATCACAATAAATATATTTTTTTTATGTAGGTAGATTAAAAATCTTATACTAAAATAATCTTAAATCTAGTGGTTTTCTGAACCACGCTCTGCTACCAAAAATTGTCTAATTCCAAGCTAAACTCCCGCAGTGGAAGCGATTTACACAGGTAAATTTCGAACAAAATACCAGGAGTTCAACTGGAGGCAGACAATGGCTGCGTTACGCAGCGCTAAATAGCATACGCTGCACAATATAGCAGCGCATACTATGAATTAAACGTGAACCTAAATCTATTTAACTTAATTAACTAAGTTGATTGAAATTGGCTAATGATGTGTTCCAACCCTTACATAACTCAAGTCGGTAGTAAATACCGTCTGCCGATCTGGCGTTACGTCACACGTATTAGCACTAGATTATAAGTAAGTACCTCCAAATTATATCACCCCACGAATTCCGCAATTCGTACTAAGGAGTCACAATGATATGGTACAACAAATATGACTAAAGGGAACACACCATTAACACGAATAAACAGTTTTATCACTTACAGTCACGTGCCGGCGCAAATGCATAAATACCCAACGGAGAAAGGAAGTTCAGGGAATGGATCAAATAGGAATTCCGTTGGTACTTACAGGGCTGGGTGGAAAAGATATCGACACCCAGCATTCCACTACAGCCTTGGCGCGTTATTCACGTCAAACCACTCACAGCTTCTGTTCGTATTCCACTTTGATATTAGTCATTACGCGTGACCCAACCCGAATTTGGGCCGTACAAACGCGGGCCAAAATGGCCACCTGATGCCTATTCAACGCGACGCTCACGTGGAAGACGTCGAGACATCCAACAATCACTAAGCCTGGTATTCTAGTATAACCCAGGAGAACCGCAATAATACGATGCATCAACACGCGCGATCTCAAATTGAATCGTCCATTACACGCGGCATCACAAAACGCGTGGCGGGAAATCCGCACAATACGCGATACCCTCCCGTCCGAACGGTTTTGAGTGACTGAGTGCGGTGCAGAAATCACCGCTTGGCGCCTACCAGCGGCCCGCGCGCATGCCGCCACCCTCGCCCCGCGAGCGAGAAAGGGACAACATATGCCCAGAGCGATGCGTGCGAAATCGCGGCGCATTCATAGACCGTCATTAATACCTAACTTACCCCAGCATAGCAACGCTAAATTAAACAATAATCCTGCTCGGTGTGCCCTCTAATATGTCCGAAAATGAGCTAAAGGACTGCATATAGGAGCAAAATATTGCCTATAAATGCCTAAGCTTAACGAAGGAAAGTACATTCAGCTCAATCAAGCTCAGCCATAAATCTGGGAAGAAGGAAGCTGCATCCTGTAACTTTATTTTAGAAGTCACAGCTGAAATAAGGAAAGTGCTCATACAGCAGGGGCGAGTATTTATCAACTGGTCCTCCTGCCCTGTGAAGGATTTCACCCTTGTAACCAGATGCTACAAATGTCAGCAGTATGGTCACTCAGCGAAATTTTGCAAGGACGACAACCCTACTTGTGGACACTGTGGATTGACTGGGCACAGCATCAAGGAATGTGTCAAAACGGACCAACCCGGAAAATGTGCAACGTGCCAGCGTTTCAAGAAAGTCGCTGAACTAAGACGCCTTAGATCAATAGACTATGAGTGCCCTTAGAACAATCTCGACGCTAAGTATTAAGAATGAAAAACTTGATATAAACAATATTATGATAAAATTACGAATAGTACATCATTGCGAATTAATTTGAGAATACGAGTTATGCTAAGTTAGCATTTGTACCATGCGTGACTTTTATATTTTCAGACATGCCTCTTTTTATAAAACTGTAACGTTGCTGACGCAGCGAATGATTGCTTAGTTACAATACAAGGTATTTGTTATTTTTTGTTTAAGTAATTAATTAATTTTCATATGCACTTACGCTATAGTTATAGATAGAATGCTTATATTGTATGATATGTTTTTGTAGGTTTATTTTTATTGTATAGTATTTTTATTTAATTTTTTCTTTTAAAGAGGATAGTTATGTCGCCCATCTGTTTACCTGAGATACAGGAATTCACATTCTTAGTTCAGGAAATAGGAAAGCCTCATAATTATTTTGTATAAGTGTACCTATTTATAAGTAAGTATATTGAATAAAAAATTAAAAGAAAAGAATTAAAAGAAGTAAATATTGGTTGATTTATTATACGAGGGATGAACTGAAAATTGTGGGAATCAAGAAACTGATACAACTGTTAATGTGGAAAACATATTTGGGTGACGTTTTACTGTTATTTTTATCTCCTGTGACCGAGTCTCGTGGCTTCACAGCATATTTGCATGTGAAAGAGCATTCCTTGTGCTTTATGCTGGTTTGGTATGTAACCAAGTTGGAGTAAGCGTAATATACTTTAGGTAAGTAGCTTTTTATAGAAGTTTAACTTATTAACTGAAATGTTGTATTTTTACTTACAAAAAACGTTAAAAACGTATCATTAACAGGATGCGATCCAAGCAATCACTTTGATCGGTAAAGAAATCCAGGAAGTATTATGCTTGCCCATTATAAGGACAGCATATCTACCTACCTACCCATACTCATATCACGCCTATAATCCCTTGCGGGGTAAACGAAGCGTAAACGGCCGCAAAAACGGACATTTACGCCACGTCAGACAAGTATTTGAAGGTCATTTGGAAAACTGAGACAGGTTGTAAGCCCATCGCCTAAAATTGCAATACACATCCTCGAGTCCCATAGGTAGTCGCCTCTTACAACTCCCATGGGAAAGAAATGGGGTGATGCTATTCTAAGCCAGCGTCACACGGTACAACAAGTTCTTTAAGTACTTATGTAAAGTTTGATCACATTTATAAGAGACATACATAAGCTTTAGTAGTTTAAAACTAAAGGGACAGAATTCAAATAATAGTTTTTCTTTAACTTTTCTTATAGGTCTCACCTCAGTGAGATCAAGGATGAACGAGAATTATGAAAGATTAATAAATATGAAAGAATAAAAAGGAATATGAAAGATTGAGGGGCATCGGAAAAATAAATCATGTTCTAAATAATCTCAATATTATAAATCAAATAAATGTAATTAGTCAGCTTATTGATCGAATTGGCGTGTGAAAAATTATTCTTGCTCATGTGATCTAGAGTACCTAGAGATACATATTTCTTTGACAACATCTGTATATGTGGCTTTATATTGTTAGAACTTTCGACTCAGATTAGATTCGACTTCGATTGCAGATTTTATCCAATAAACGAGTAATGCCAATAGAAAAACATTTCTTTTCTTATTCGACTAAAGATACAAACGAGAAATAACCAAAGATTAATCCTCCAAAGAAATTGAATGAATTATGCGAATATCAGTACGTATTTCGGCGGGAAAACAAATGGCGGCTTTTTAAATAATACCAATGTGATTTTTGTGTGCGCTTGTGGAGAATTGCAATGTTTATATAAAATTAAACATTTTCTTCTGATGATTTTTATTGATATCAGATGATTTTGTTAAAAAATAACCGCATTTTCGCATAGCCTCGCATCATCTTCACACTATTGTGCAGTTTTTGAAACAAACTAATGCTATTTACTCATTTGATTATTTTCGAAGGTTTTTTTACTGTAATCAAAGCTAATTACTACCAACTTTTTTTAGTTTAGAAAACTATGAAATGTATTTTACATATTATCTCACTCATGCATTGTAATTATCAACTTTTTGTTTTATTTCGGACCGATATCTAAAATATTATTATTTTTCTTTTTTAGAATCGAACTTATTCAAACTGGCCAGTATAAACTTAATCGCATAGAATAGGAGAAAGGATGTCGGATATTAAAAATCGTGAACAATAAAAATACTTACCTATATGTTTTTTATTTGTATTTAAATAACCTTAGCAAATGAGTTTGTTAAATTAATCTATACATATAATAAAACAGAAACGAAACCAATTCTGTACATGAAATAGATTCAAAAAAGGGTTTTTGCTTCTAATTGTGTTCAAGATACAGACATCAAAACAGAAGTAAAATTGATTTTTGTCTGTTTGTCTGTCGGTATGTTTGTTATTCTTTCACGTAAAAACTACGGCACAGATTTCTACAAAATTTTATACTGTGGTAGCTTATTACCCGGGTCAACATCTAGGATACTTTTTACCTCGAAAAAATCTTTCATTCCCATGGTAAAACACAGTAACTGGTTCCGCAAAGCGAGTTCCGAATTTTTTTCCTAAAAAATAATATAGATGTCGCTGTTAGTTTTGTAAAACGCGGTATTGACCACGTATTGACTGACATACGATCTGACCATCTAAACGACCCCGTGAAACGACCTAACCAAACAAAAAACAAACAATCACACATTTAATCCTTGCGGGGTAGGTTGAGCGTCAACGGCCGTAAGTATTTTATCGCTATCGCCACGTCTGACATATATATGCGGGCCGTTCTAACTATTACAGAAATGTTTCGGACTTTTACTTTGACCTTTGGTCATGGTCAAGGTATGTGATGGAAGACAGATGAATTGTGATATTTTCTTGAGTTTGCACAACTATTACTCATCACAATAAAACAATTTTAAACGGATTTAAGTTGTGTTTATTGTGGAAACGTAGGAATTGTGAAATCCAAAATAAACACAACTTAAATCCGTTGAAAATTGTTTTATTCAAATTATGATTTGGGTAAAATTAGTTAATTTTTTTACCACTACAAGAGGCCGTTGGCCTGAGTTAAAGGTTATAATACTTTTAATTTTAACTCGACATCTCTACGTGTAACCGAGCTAGTGAGTCTTGAAAGACAGACAAATAGACAACAAAGTGAGTGAACCTATAAGGGTTCCATATTGCAGCCTAAAACCTATTTACCAATATAGTTTTTACTTTAACTCGATATCTCTGCGCATTCCCGAGATAAAGCGTCTTACGAGACGGATGGACGGACGGACGGACAACAAACTGATCGTATAAGGGTTCCGTTTTTTTGTACGTTTCTTTTTGATGTACGGAACTTAAAAAAATATAAATACCTTCATTAGTTAGAATCAAAAATGTTAGAGTAAAATTTGTTTAAAATTACTTCATAGATGTCGCTGTTAGTTTTGTGAAACCCGCTAATGAAATGTTTTCTCCAAAATTATATAACAAAGCCACTGACAGGCGGCAGGTTTTCTGAAAAAAATAATAATATAGTATTGCAATCTATGCCGTGTGATGCCGGCTTGCAATAGCATCACCCCATTTCTTTTCCGTGGGAGTCGTAAGTGGCGACTAAGGGACTTTCACATGGGCGATGGGCTGACAACCTGTCACCATGGCGATACACAATTTTCCGAATGACCATCAAATATATGTCAGACGGCCGAAAAAACGGACATTTACGCTCTGCCTACCCTGCAAGAGATTATAGGCGTGATATACGTATGTAAGTATAAACTTGGGCAACGGATATTCTGATAGATTTTCTTCAAAGATAAATCTTTTTTTGTGAAGTGGCGCCACTATCGAGGTCGTTCACGGTTACACTCGCCTTAAACATTTTTGCAGAGACCAGAAGGCAAGGAAGGATTGCACTTGCTGTAGTATCTTCAA
This sequence comes from Tuta absoluta, assembly GCA_027580185.1. Taxonomy (NCBI): domain Eukaryota; kingdom Metazoa; phylum Arthropoda; class Insecta; order Lepidoptera; family Gelechiidae; genus Tuta; species Tuta absoluta. The sequence goes on from JAQAHW010000004.1 coordinate 9,394,775, forward strand.
GTATCGCTGCCACACTGCTTCCAGGAGAGAAAACGGCGCATACAACTTTCAAAATAACAATCGATTTGGACACAAACGATATTCCAATATGTGCTGTATCACGTAATAGTTACAAGGCAAAGGTTTTCTGATATTGTTGTCTGGTAGTTATGTGACGAGTGTACGATGGCCAACAAAAAAACGGTAGAAGCTATGGATAGGACTTTGAAAGACATACGCAGAGATAAAAGGGCCATGGGCCATATCACTGTTCTTTTTTCCAGTGACTTTTGCCAAACACTTCCAGTTCTTACTCGAGGTACCAGGGCTGATGAGGTGAATGCCTCACTAAAATCATCGGCTCTTTGGCCACAAATTCACAAGCTGACCATGACGGTGATCATGCGAACCCGTCTCGGAGGTAATCCACGGGCTGAAGAGTTTTCACAAGCTTTATTAAAACTCGGCAGAAGTACTTTACCAGAGGATAACGGTCAAGTAAGTCTGCCTGAAACGCTTTGCCAAATAGTTTTTGGTCTAAAGAGAATCATTTCTTCTGTGTATGGCGAGCCTTCCTTAGCTACGTGGAAGAGCTATTTTTGCACCCAAAAATGATCAGACTGCTTCAATAAACCATACCATTATGTCACAAATCACTAGGGATATGGTGGTATACGCGTCAATTAACACTGTTATGAATCAAGACAAAGCCACTAACTACCTAATAGAATTCCTAAACTCCTTGAGTGCGAATGGTCTTTCTGCACACCAAATATTACTTAAACTTGGTGTTCCTATCATGCTTCTTTGCAATCTCACTCCGCCAAAGCTGTGCAATGGAACCAGACTGAAGATCTTAAGCTTAAAGATGAATGTATTCGAAGTGGATATTTTCACTGGTTGTGGCGCGTATACCACTCATTCCCAACAACTTTTTATTCCAATTTCAGGGCATTCAGTTTCCCGTCAGCGTTTTCTTTGCAATGACTGTAAACAAATCGCAAGGACAGACACTGAAAGCCGCAGGCGCGTAGGTCTTACGATTCCCTGTTTATCACACGGGCATCTATATGTCGCTTGCTCTCGAGTCAGTTCTCCTGAAAATTTGTACGTTTTAGCACCCGATGGTAAAACTACCAAAGTAGTTTATAATGATGTTTTGTAGCTGATGTCCATAGTATCAAAACCAAGTACCTAACCGAAAAACAAGTTAACCAGTACCTATTCATTGCACATCTTAAAGAGAAAAAACTTTATACAAACATGATATTAATATTAAACAATATGCATACATCAACTTCACTAACTCACAAGTCACTACACCATGCGTACGAAGTCGCGGGCAACAGCTAGTACTCAATATAACGCTATTTTGTAAAAAAATCGTTTACGTACTTTTATAATCATACTACTTGCTACAATTCTAATTGTTTTCTTGAAATAAATTAAACTGTTGTTACCCATAAAAAAGTTTTGTGCTGATTTTGCTTACCGATGGTTACAATACAACCATATTATAATGTTTATTTGTGCATGTCTATTCGTTAAGTAAATCAGAATACGTACCGCGGGTGTTACATTAAATTGCACTTTTGGAAAGTTAACGTAAGGTAACGTTAGTTCACTACGTTTTGGCGTCTAAAAACCTCAGCATGCAATTGATGTGCCGCCCTTACATTATCTACTTTTATATTTTATATACATTCTACCTGCTAAAATGCAAAATGCACATGTATAATAAAGTGCAGTTACACGCAGTATTAAAAGTTTCCAATAATTGATATTGGTATCATAGAGCTTTTGTTCAAAAGGACCAAATATTTATATATAGTATAGTATAGCAACTCTACTTATAAGGGGTGAAATTTTACTAGTGACCGATACTGAAAATAGAAGACGGGCTAGTGATAAGGAATAACTTTCCCTAAGGAACATAGGTCGAAATATAAAAAAAAATATTTTGTGCGTAGTGAAAAAATAGTTATCCATATCAGTTGATCGGCAATTTTGTACGGTTGATGGTCCAAATTTCGTTTTCATATTTCGACCTTTGTTCTTTGGGGAAAGTTTTTACTTATCACCAGCCTTATGCATAAAGACAGACTGAACGTAACTTTCCTGAGATATAGACAAGTCAACAGCTTATGATAAGATACCAGCTTTATAACCGCAATGTCCGGCATCCTCCGTTTACGGTGTGTACAGACTTTAGCTACATCTGCATGTTACTACTTACATGAGTAGGTACTATCATTTTAGGTTTTAGAAATACTAGCTGGTTTTTAAAGCAACAATATTTTGTTCCAGATTAGAGTGGTGCCGTGTAGTGGTGCTTTAGAATAGCACCGTCCCATATCTACCCATGGGTGTCATTAAAATTATATAAGGGATGAATTCAGGAATGAGCAGTAGAATTTTCTGTGAATAAGTAGGTACAAAACCTTGCACTACGCTTGCCAATCTGCCTGTCAAGCGTGATGAATATAGGTATAGCAAATACCCCCTTATAGGGGTAGGCCTATGTCCAGCAGTGGATTGTTCTGGCCGTTATATTAGTATTTTTATTTTATTTTATTAAGGTAATCATCAGCTCATTTTCATAATAGTAGCTAATTTATGAATATATGACATATTTGTAAAGCAAATAACAGATTAACCCGGAGTGACCAGAGGCAGAGTAATATTTAAGTAAACCTATGTAAACAGTAAAGTAAACTTTTCCAAATTAATAGTAAATAGTAACGGTATTATGCTAGGGATCAGTAAAAAAAAAGGAGTAGTAGATTAGATTAGAAATACACCATTTTAACCCGTGGGTATCTCAATCAAAATAGTTTACCGAATATTTAAAGTAGGGAACATACAGAAGTTTCTTACGATTGTTTATTTCTTCAATCCTCCTTCCAAGCTTGAGGAGTAACAAACACAGCAAATACGGTTTCAATCCATGAAGCTATTAACCTTAGGTTTTATGGTTTTAGGCATATCTGAAAGAAATTGGCCTCAATTCGTGGTATTATGTTGATTTGGCACAAATACGTTTAAAAAACATAAGAGTTATTCATGTCATGTCTTATAATTTGAAACAAAAAACGTGTTATCTTTAATATTCTTATAAATAATAGAACTTAGATATATCCTATCCTTCTCTTAACCTATTTGACAGAAAGTGACAGCAATAATGTAAGGTACGATAAGGAAATTAATATCCCGAATTGAGGGCATTGATTGCCTTGTCTGAAACAAGGCAGTAAAATTTTAAATGAAGAGCCATAATTATGTATGCAAACTTCCAAACGTGTTGGCAGAAAAATTTATTAATTTATATGATTTATAGATATTTGTCCTGCACTTTGCATAAAAGGTTAAGTTTAATTAAGTACAAATATTTCAAAGGTGGAGACTACTCGTGAAACTGAACAACTTATAATTGATACTTTTTTCGATTTCTTAATTGGACTTTCCATACAAAATGATTTTTTTTCAATGGGAGGTTCAATTTTTACCATGTATTGAAAAAATGTTTCTTATAAAAGTTTTTCAGATTTACGAGGAAAACCGCACCCTTTAAATATTTGTACGGAATTCAATTTAACCTAATATTTAAACTGCCCATTTTACTGCACTAAATGCTCACGAAATAATAGATCATTATACCTACATACTACTGAGACAGGCATTTAATCCAGAAAGAAGGCACAAACAAGCTTACCAATAATAGTTTACTTTACTTGCGTGATATGAAACAGAATCCGAACACTTCAAAATGTTTTCACTGAAACCCAATCAACAGCAATTTGCAACTCCAAATAGAGCTTTCGATATCTCAACTAGCCGGTGATTTCCTTGCTGGCTTAGTCTCGGGGGAGGTGTCTCAGCTCAACTTAGAGTTGTCAAGTAGTAATGGAATCAAGCAGCCGGGTCACGTCGCGCCCTCAAACGGCTGACGGCAGAAGATAAACTTTACCTTCATTGTCAATTTCCTCGGGTCTGAGGGCCCTCCGACGCGGAAACAATGAAAGAAGAACTCGAGACTTTTCTGTTGACTTTTCAAATGGTGCGTTGCGCAAGCCTACTTAATATAACGCCAGTAGATATTTAATATTCATCTTATTGTGTTTTCACGAAGTTTTTTTACCAACTCGTAAGGAAAATTGTACTTAATATTAACAAAAGCGAAAGAAACTTTGATTTTAGAATAAGTAAAACAAATTTACATTATCTTGAAAAGCTTTATGATCACTGAACGTGCATGTTATTCGCATGAACAGTTTGCCAATCAACACGGAAGTCCGCGACTATAATACTTGAGTACTCAAAACCATAAATCCGAAAAACACTAGTTAGAAATCAATCCACGCTTCAGAACTGGTTGAGTGCGAGAGTATGGTGCTACATCACACTAGACGCGCGGGCAATCGCGCGGGTTACATATTAGCACCATCAGTCAGCCGTCACCGCCTGCCGGCAAAAACCCCTCACGGTCCTTATGTTAAACCACGTTAAACTACGAATTGATTCTGTCTGTGACATCGCAGGCTTCGCAAACATGTGCGTCGTGCGACATATTGCCTTCTTCGGGAGAAAAATCTTCTATCGTTGGTTTTTCGTCTCGTCTCGTATATCCCACTCTGTTTTCGCTTTGGTAGACTCCAATATTGGGCTTTTTATACGGATTGACAAATACCAAGCATTACTGCGGATTTAATATGAATCTAGTGTACTGTCGAAGGGGAAATATTGTGAATGTTAAAATACCTTTTTACCTTTGTATATTTCCTACGTATGGTACCTATATGAATGCCACACAAAATCTTTTGTAGCTGCACATATTGTTTAATAAAGAGATATTCTTTGTAACCTACTAAACAGTAACCTAGACCAACCAATCAAAATTTCCTGTATCTAATACCGACCCTAAATTGGAAAATTGTAGCGCTACGTCAGGCATCGTAACGTACCGGGGAACTCTTGAAATCAATTTCCTGTTAGGTTTGGGGCAAAATTCCATATCTCCGACGAACATCGCAATGCGCCTCCAGCTACTTCGGCCTTCGGACAACCTGAAAATTTGATTGTAGCTGCCGGCGACGTGTGCCGCCAATACGCCAGGATTATTTCCATTTTGAAAATAATGTTCCTTTTTGTGAGTAAAGTATACTTTATTTATTACTTTCAACCGATTTTATTAGTTTACATTACTTTATGAATTAAGAGTTCAACTATTGCATTAATGTAAGATCCTGAGGTCCGTGGCTTACCGTACACAAATAGCAAATTGTTAGTGTGATGAGACATTGGATATTTACAGATTAAGGTAAGGTCTTGGCTAATGAGATTACATTGAATCAAAAATTTACGCAAAAACCGTGAAGCACATATTAAATATTCACAAAATTTAATATGTGCTTCACGGACACACACAACGCTATCGTACAAAAATTATGCGACTTTACAAGTTATGCCTTCAAATAATGCTGGCCGTACCCGACTTACTTAGATCAAATATCGTGGAGTGAGGTAAGTAGGGCTCCGTGTGTCGGCTCGACGCCTCGTTAGGCCCCGTTCTAAGTGCAGCCCATAAACAAACTGCCCTCAACGTGTCACACTACAAATCAACTACCTATTTATGCAAAGTACGCACTAACAGAATGGTTTGAATTCTTGTATTACAGGATAGTGTTGTGTTGTACCGATGTTTCTAACTATTAAGGAATTATCAGCAACATATCAACTTACCCATTTAAGGGATCTACTTATACTGGTTAATCTAAGTGAAAGTATGAAAAACCAGTATATAAATTGATCCCTTAAATAAGTAGATTCATGTGCTGCTAATAGTACCATGTATTCAGTAGGATTGTGTTATAAGGCCGGTCGAGACGGAAACATAGGCAAGTACCAAAAATTACGCTACAGTGTTTTCGATTTGTATAAAATATAACAGACATGTCGGAAAATCTTGAAATACACGTATCACACCTCTATCTTTTGCGGGGTAAGCTGAACGTTAACGGCCGAAAAAGACGGTCGCGTCTGATAAATATTTGAGGGCCGAATTAGAAAAATCGTATGGAGTAGCACGACTATGTTCGCACTGCGGAATAAAATCCGCGGTTTTTGCTTCTCAGTCGTGTACTGATAACGCTACTACAAAGATGTCGTGCGCTTCGTCTCCCGCCGTAGATGATTTTACTGATGTAGAGCAATTCGTATTTCCATAGGTAGGTAATAGCTGGACCAACTGGTCGAAGTAAATTATCGAATGATGTTTTAATCATCCTGTAATAAATGAAAAACTTTTTACTGTATTTTCGTAGCTCTTGATACCCTATTTTATGTGACAAAATCCTGTCATTGGTCTCAAAGCCGTAAACGGGTGAATCCAGTGATCATGGCTTCTTATGATACGTCTGTTACGTCGCCGCCGTAGTAGCAAGTAGGTAAATCAAAATGGATCGGTTATCCATTTAAGACGTTCGTTTTACGCGTCGAACTGACAAATTCCGCGCGGAATTTTATCAGCAGTGCGTATACGTGTAATTTTGACCGCGGAATAAAAATCGCACGGATTTTATTTGCGCGGAAAATATCCGCAGTGTGGACACGGCCTTACTATTTGATAATTTAATTCATTGTTTTCTTACTGTCACTTATATTTTGGTACCTAAATGTGACATCACTGAAATTAGGGTTCGCAAAGCCAATTTGTTGACATCCCTGCTAGTGTAGGTAGATTCAAGCGGAAAGGTGCTCGAGATAAACTACTGTTCCTTGGTAAGTTGTGTTAATACCTACTTATACACCCTTCTTGATAAAGAATAAATCCGTTTCCATGCAACTTTTTAGTTAACACTACAAAATCTACATCTGCAGCATCGTTTGTTTCGCCGGAGCAGGTCACCAGTGTAGTTTGCTTAGTCGTTATTTTTTTATGATGGACAAATGTTTGAACATTTTCAGCGGGAGGCGAACGTGTGACTGTATCATGCAGACTACAGCACTATGCATTTTCATACGAAATCTGAAGTTTTGATAGAAGCCAAATTGTAGGTCGTCGTAATATGAACTAGAAATGGTACCTAATGTTTTATAATTATTTTTTTTATATTATGATTGAACTTTGATCTTGTTTCTACAGGTATATTATCTTAGTAGAATTATACACAACATATACATTCTTTAAAGTAAAAAAAAATAATGTAAATAAACATATTACCGATGTGAAAATCCGACGTGTGACAGTCAGGAACATAATTATCATGGATAACCACATTCATTATGTCAGGTTCGATAAGGCTGCATTCCTAGCAAAAGAGAAGAGATTGATTCTCAGGAATATATACTACTGTACTAAATACTGGATGGGGAATCTCATCACCTTAGACTCCACAGCGGAAGAAACAAATAAATTTTAATTGAATTTGATGTCAAATAATCCGAAGACAACACGACAAACAGGAGTTTCTAACTACATGCGTGTGAAGGATCGCCGTCGTAGCGTGAGCGCCACTGTAATTCGTATTAGGTTACTACCCTGCAAACCATCTCGATTCGGCTTACAACGCTGGTAATAATTTAGGTGTCATAAGAATACAGTCAAGATAACCAGCAATGTATGCCAAATCGGGCCTTGTTAGCAGGGTAGTGTAATGCCAACTTGTCTGCTGAGTTCGCTTTGTTCCCGCGCTGTTGGCTCGCCGGCCATTTGCTTTTTTCTTCTCTGTGTACACAGCGGTTTGCAATTCCACGCTCGGTTTTCGTTCGCTTCCCTTCAATGTGAGAGTGAGCATTGTTTGTGATCTCACAGCCGGCTTTGTCGGTGTCTGAGTTGGCGTTTCACTGTTTTAACTTGTTACCTACATTTCCGAAACATGAAGCTTATTTGTTTCCGAATGAATTTATGTCAGTCAATGCACGGAATGTAGAAAAATCCGAGTAAATGAAAAAAACATATCCATTTGATGTTTGGTTCAATGAAAATATTGCTGAAACATTACAGTACATGATGCACCGGAAGCCTTAAAGCGGCTCACACGCTTTAAGGTAATTTATAAAGAAAATTAATACCTAAATGTAAGTGGTTAATCCCCGCTATCATTCAAAACAAGTGAGCTTCATAAAACTCGTTTTAATACCTTATTCCAGCTTGAACTTCAGAGCCGTTTAAATTATTTTTCAGGGCGCCTGGAACGGCTCCAAATTTAATTATACGCACAAAATTTTCAGTCACATCGCTTAATTCATTATGATTTCTCTACCGGTTTTCCCAGAATAACGTTTAGTTAAATGGTTTTTACTTAATTCATTTGACTATCCGTTAGTTTGATATTAAAATGTGTACTTAGTTAGGTAACTTCAGCTACACCTCGAGTAAGAAATTCAAAAAATCAACATATACCTAGTGGTTATTCCGGGTAACTATAAAAAAGACCAGTTTACTTCATGATGATCCCTTGATACGCCTCCAATAGTATTTACCTGCGTAGATAATGTTATTCGTTTGCCGTGTAATGCCGGCTTAGAATAGCAACATCCCATTTCTTTCCCGCGGGTGTCGTATGAGGCGACTAAGGGACTCGAGGATTACATGTGTTTTGCAAGTTTAGGCGAAAGGCTGACAACCTGTCACTATAGTAATACATTATTATTTGAATGACCCATAAATGTTTGTCAGACTAGGCGTAAGTGATCGTTTTTTTATGTGATATAGGCAATATGTACAATGTTATTCGGTACGCCCGATCATTTATTATGGTTTGTTCTGAAAGTCTATATGTAATTTTAAAAACTACTTTATTACTTCGAAATAATAACTTTTAGGTTATTTTGACATCGCAACTTTTGGTAAATTGTTAAAATGACTTTGCCTGAAAAAGAAAATTTTTATCATACATTAAGACAAATATCAGTTACGAACATTTTGTATTTTTTTTCTAACTATGTCAAAAGCATTTATTCATATTTAGGTTATGTGGCGCCATACAAAGGTCATCAACGGTTAAAATACTTTTATAGATATATTATTTAGTTCTGATACACTTCTTATCATTTTACTATACATATATTGTATATAAGGTATATTTTAGGAAGGATTTGGGTTTTTTCTTGATTTCGACCATTCTAGCATACCGAATTCAGTCATACCTGTTTCAGCTTTAACGCCCCATGAGAGCGTGCACCAAAGTAGCGCTGTGCACTGTTTACTTGACACTAATTACACCTGATAATCTCGAGAAAAGAGAACATTGCAAAAAAAACGGCCAAGTACTAGTTGGACTTCCCTACTGAGGGTTCCGTGATATGCACATCTTCATCTTTAAGCCATTCCATTTAATACCCCACTTCAATTACTAGCCTCAATTATAACATTTTGTTCTCTTTCGGTCTCCTAAAAACACATACATACACATACACATATCACGCCTATAATCCCTTGCGGGGTAGGCAGAGCGTAAACAGCCGCAAAAAACGGCCATTTACACCAAGTCTGACAAATGATTGAGGGTTATTTGGAATATTGTGTATCGCTATAGTGACAAGTTGTCAGCCCATCGCCTAAAATTGCAATACACACCCTCGAGTCCCTTAGTTTAGTTTTAGTCTCCTAAAAAACCATTAAAAATCAGAATTTTGGATTTTATTTCCTTCAATTCTACTTGAAAACACAGCTGCTTCCAAATTTAATAGTTTTAGGTCGAGTAAAAGTATCCTATGAGTTTATATGGTACTTAGGTACTCTTATGAGAGTTTTTTACTACGTAAACGGCCGTATATTTTATTCCGTTGCTATACTATCGTTTGTACCACATCAAAATTTATTATCTCCATAGTTTTAACGTTTTCCGGATTCTGGTACCTTATCCAATCGAATATCACCGGATCCGGTAGAGGCCGAATAGGTACCGGATCCATCGAACTGGATTGAAATCCCTATTCGCAGAGTTTTAAGAATGTGGTGACATTAAACGGTTTCGAGAGGAATCCCGTTAAGGGATCATACCTACCTACGCAGGTAGAGTTTGAAATGCTACATATCTACAAGTTTTAGATAATGTGCCATGGGTGCAGTCCATTATCATTTCTTGTGGGTATTTCATTCACTCCCCATTGTATGACCTCAAGTCCAATCAGTCCCGCAAACAACTTACTTTATCAAAACACAAACAGACCGATTGAAACACTCCCTGCAAGCACAAATTGCTTCTCTAACTGTAGATCGCAAAAGCATTTAGCCCGACATGGTGCTGACAGCGGTAACCGCTCAAATTCATACGGCGACGCGCCCATACAGATGGCTCATTTAGAACTTAAAAAATGGTTAAAAATGGGTCGAGAGCCCAGTGGCACCCGCAAACAGGAAAACACGCTGGCTGGACACGCTAGTCATCTGGAAACCAAAGTATCAATTCGCGGCAATAACTTAGTAGCGCTGAGTTTTTACAAGGTTTTATTGATTCTAAATAATCGTTGTCGTAAGTTATGCCGGGAATTGATACTTTGGTTTACAGATAACTAGCGATGCCAGGATGTTTTTTCCTTTTTAGAGGGCGCTACTAGCTCTCGAACCGCCTTAACGGGTATATTTTTTACGCACACTGCACTACTCTAAGGTAGGTACAAAAGATCTCAAGGAATCAGACCGTCATATTTAATAACGACAACGGTAACAGAACAAACTATTTATATACGGTGGCAATACAAATAGCTCACTAAATACATGGCGGGCACTTGACTCTATAGGCTTTTCAAAGGATCTCTAAAGAATACGCGTGTATGTGTCTCTAAAACAGCAGTGTTAATGGTTATTGAAATATGATACAAAATTTGAATTTGTGGTTAGAAGTTGTTTTTAAATATAAATAATATATGTAGAAGAATGGAGAAAGAAAAGAGAAAAAAAGAAGAGAACACAGTGAAAATGGAACCTAGACGTATACAGGCACATGCGTTGTGAATATCAGGATACTGCCGCGAACTGACAATCAATTTCAGCCATTACCCACCAAGGTTCATCAATCTCCGACATATATATTCTTTATATTCACTTGATGTCTAATATACTACAAAAGAAAAGTTTATTTTTGCCGCACTGGGTACTGGAGTTTGTTTTTGGTATCTGTGTGTATTCCTGTATGCAATTCTGTGTAAATAATGTTATCATTTTTTTTAAACAATACAACTAAAGCACCAATTCTAAAGTTAAGGTTGTAAATTACTAAAATGGCGAGTGAGCCTTCTGTAAAGCAATTTATTTTGTGACGGCACCCTTACACACCGATGTTTTTGTTTCACAAAGCGTTGTTCTGACTTCCGAGCTGGTGTTCTGAGTGTAGCAGTCAGCCACATGCAGTCTTGTCCTTGGGCACTTTACAAAATAACTGTATAATCGTTTTAATTTAAGTTTTATCTATATTTATGTTAGTACCACGTAAATAAAAATGGCTCCTTTTACATTTGACATAGATCCAATCAATTGAATGCTCAAGCTTTGCTACGGCGTAGCAGATAACTACGTCATAGCAAAGCATTAGTAAAGAAACCTCGTTAAAAATATATTGAAAGTATCACAATACTTACGCGGATTTTATGTATCTAAAACACACTATTATTGTAAAAGAAGCGTCAGGCAATCAGAACAAATAAAGACATTGTAACAAAAATGGGTGCTTTTGAAAGAAATCACGTACAAGTGCTACATAAAAAGTGGTTTCGAACGCGAAACGTAACCGCTTAACACGTTCGACCGCGGTACCCGGGCCTCCCATGCTCACGCAAAAGCACTATTTTTTTCCATACAAATTCCAGCGACGGTGAATGCAGTACTGTCATCAATCATCCATCAAAATCACCTGCTTTCGTCACCAACGGGTATATCCGTAGTGCGGGAGTACCCGTACTGTCATATTCCAATAAATTCTGAGTGGCTATCTGTGTCAGTACGGCAAATGCAGTTGTGATTTTTTTCAATGAATTGTGCAACCAAATACATATATTGTTACAAAATAGCTATATTTTGTTTATAATCAACACACTATTAGCAATATTTATGCTTACCTTTAATTATTTAGTTTATATATATATTATTTAGTGGCTATCTGTGTCAGTACGGCAAATGTAGTAGAGATTTTTTTCAATGAATTGTGCAACCAAATACATATATTGTTACAAAATAGCTATATTTTGTTTATAATCAACACACTATGAGCAATATTTATGCTTACCTTTAATTATTTAGTTTATATATATATATTATTTAGTGGCTATCTGTGTCAGTACGGCAAATGTAGTAGAGATTTTTTTCAATGAATTGTGCAACCAAATACATATATTGTTACAAAATAGCTATATTTTGTTTATAATCAACACACTATTAGCAATATTCATGCTTACCTTTAATTATTTAGTGCAAAAATTTTGGCGCGAAACACGCGCGGCATCCAGCCGCCGTCCGTTGCGCTCAGCGAAGCACTGACCCCCGCGCCCCACTAACTACCGAACAAGGACAGCGGGTATTCCCGTACTGTCAATATAAGGAGACCCGTTTGTCTGTGTGCGTGACCTTCATACATTGACATATATTTCTGTGTAAATGTGACAGAGGTATTTCGTCTTTACTTCAAAGGATGACAGTTGATTTTCTCCACATACAATTTACACGGATTTTGCACTGCATTCACCGTTGTGTCTTTATCGATGCTTTAAAAAACCCGGGATACGCCGTACTGTCGTTAACGCAAACTAGGCTAAAACGGCGTACACCGTTACCGCCGCCGAACGTGTTAACTTTTAAGTCGTATACGTGATTCAATTTGAAAGTTGTCTCTCGGCGTGGGCGGCGGGCCCGAAAACTGTCGCTAAAACCCATTCGACTTCCCTCCCATTCAACTTTCCCCCCATGTTCTAGAAGAATGCTCCCCGCGTGGACATGCATGCATCCGCAAATATTTCAATCCGCAGATCTTGTCAAAACTTCCCTTTGTGCGCGGACTGCGATTTATTCCAGCGAAAATTCTATTTTTAACAAGTTGGCGAAGTGCAAAACATTAATCCGAACCGGCGGAGCGCTCACGAAATATTACTAGAGTTTATTTTGCGCGAAACAACATTGATGACAATTAAGGGGATTAAATCATAAATATGAATAGTGAGTTCAGCGCGGGACCTCTTTGCCGGATTTATTAAACGGTTCTATTGTAGCAAACAGCCTTATAAAGTAATTTAATAAGCCATTACAGCTATCTGGACCAGGGTAGCCATGGTGATTTATTGCAATGTGAGAACATTAAAAACGCATTACGAAAACATGACTTCGGCCAGAAAATTTTAACGGCGCTAATATATAGCCAAAACGGATGTTTGAGCTTAATAGAATTTCACGTAAAATTTAATACAGAAAAATTATGTGTAACAAAATGTTGTCTTGAAATTACACGGAAATATAGTTGGCTATTTATTTCATCATAAAATTGTTTTCAAGCATGTTTTTCCTGTAACCACCTGCGAAGCCAGGGTTTAAGGGCTGGGTATTTTACTTTTGATGTCGTCATAATTTAACGGTGGATAAGATAGCGTTAATACGTTAACACTTTTAAAAATATCCAGTTAGTAGTAAAATATCGCCGCAAAGGTTCCGGGTTCGATTCTCGGTGGGCCTCTCACAAAGTTGATATTTTTTATTTTGTGAATTTGTTCCTTTTCTGGTTAGGACATTGCAGGCTAAACCAGATTGTCTGAAAAGAAAGAAGGTTACGTGCTTTGGAGGGCACGCTAAGCCGTCGATCTTGGTTGCTGTCTATGATTACCTAGATGGCGGTCGTAACACAACCATGTCAGAGGCCTACGACTAGTCGTAGGCGGTTGAAAAACTCTGACTCCAGGGTTCATTGGGTCGTAAGATGACTCGGTGTCCCAAACGAAAAGAAGAAGAAGAAGAAAAATATCGTATTTTTTTAGTGTTACACACTACTGAACTATTGAATTACAAATATAATTATATAAAAATGAATGTTGGTTGATACACGCCTGCGTACATATCATGAATTTTATGAAATATGATGAAATCAATTGTGGGCAACGTCTTTCTACTCAGTCCACGAGTAGTTAAAACCACCATCGATCAAAGTTTTTCTAGTTCATTAATCTTGCTCATCAACAGCAAGGCGCACTATAATTTTCATTGTTTTTTTGATTCTATAGCTATTCTTGTATTTTACCATCGATGGTGGGTAGGGTCATTTGGTACGCAAGGAGGTACTTTCATGATATAATATATCACGTATATACCTATTTCTTTGAACATCATTAGTTAGGTCTTTATAGATGTTTGTCGATTTAAACCAAATCTAAAACGCAAATCTGTACAAGATGTTAGGGAATAAAGCAATACCTACGCGATTTTATTTTTGTGACTGAAACAAGGAAGCGAATAAAAATCCGTGTCAATAGACCCGATTCCACGTTTTAATAATTTTAACTTTCTAATGCTAAAATCACTAAAATAAAATCCCTAAACTTAGAGGTTTTAGGTGTGGCTATTCCACAAAAGCCATGTTTTGGGAAGTTTTTGACAGGAATATAATTTGATTTTGACAATGCTATTTTTACCAATATTTAGTGTTGCAAATTTTAAAATACATAAAAGTGTTGCAAGAAAACAAATATGTTTTATACACCACAAAAAAGTATTTTTCTATTATTTGGTAAAATAATTCTTATATTTAACTATAGAAACAGGCCTGTCCCTGTTGAGGCTTTGGGGGAATTTGCTTAACACACCGTGCTTGGTAGATGGATTGGCGAGCGCAGTGCGCAATAATGTTTTAATGTTTATTTGGAGCATTTTTGTGTAGAAATGCCAAAAAGAGATGAAATTGATAGATAAACATTCGTTCGGTACCACTCTAGAACTTTCCGACCCGGTGCCACTTTAAAACCTTTCAACCCGGTGCCAGCCTAGAATATTCTGACCCGGTGCCACTTTAAAACCTGTCAACCCGGTGCCAGCCTAGAACATTCTGATCCGGTGCCACTTTAGATCTTTCCTACCCGGTGACACTCTAGGACCTCCCAACTCAATTGACGCCACTTTAGAACTCTCCTATCTGACCGAAAATCAAACAGAAAACTCCAACATTGCAACCATTTCGATTTGTTTTGACAGTACTATTTTTAAGCGGGACCTTTTTAGTGGCCGCTATGATTAGTAAATTATATCTTTTTACATATTTAAATTGCTTAATTTTGCACCTCCTACAATTGCACTAATCGGCTATAGCTAAGTATAATCCTGTCAGTTATTATTAGAGATTATAATCCTGTCATTTGAGTTTGACAGTTACATGCAGAATAGGAAACGGCTTTAGAAACGTCAAATTAGACTTAGTAATAATAGCAGTGCGTCTGGAATAGGGTCTAATAAGCACGTATAACACCTACTTGCACATTAATCAGTATCAATGGAACTTTTGATCACGTGCCAATAATATAAATGTTTAAACAGAGAGGCTTATCCACTTATCCAGTTCACTGAGAGTTAAGCGCTGTAATATATAACTGGGCGAGTGACCAAAACTGGTTGGTAATCCTGACTGCTTGATTTATCAGGATGGAGCAAACTGCGCAGCTGTTATTTTTAAATAAACAAAGGAATAAGTACTATCTATGAAACTAAATAAACAAGTGGTTTGGTAGTAGACGCGAATACAAAATTCACTCTTGCAAATCTTTAGTTCAGACCAAAGACCAATTAATACCAACGAAATGGGAAATCATTTATTTGAAAGAATACATATCAATAAATACATACAAACTTATTAACAGCCACAACCTAAATAATGAGATCTTAAATTAAAGTCCAGTCACCCTCTGACTGCCATACAGTGGGCTCATTTTAGAGAACTTTAGTGCATTGAAAATATTGTGATTCCATGACAATATGGCTCAATATTTCATTCAATTTATCATTCAATTAGTTTAATTTTCACATTATTATGAAGAATCATTTCCATTCACAAAACGATACATTCCCAAGTTTTCCATCAGTTTATCCCAACGACCGCAAAACCCCGGTACATCTTAAGCATGTATTAAATATTATAAAATATTATTTTATTATGTTTACAAGACTGCATTTTACGTCATATAGTTGTGATATTAAGTCTCAATTTTTTTAAGAGGACGGTAAGAAGCGATCTCATTTCAAGTCAAAGAGCTTTATCTTGAGAGCCAGTGGAGATAAAAGCTCGGTGCTTTGAGACCGTCAACGCAACTATAGGTACTACGTCTACGTCTCAGCTTCACAATACTTCTATTGAACGTATTCTTGCAAGAGCCATTTATCGATGGATTCAAGCTTTTTGTAATATTTTACTTTCGTAACGGAAAAGGTAATCTTTAGAATTGGCATGAAAACAAGTCAAATCCGAACTCAACTGAATGTTAAATATGAATAACACAGTAAAATAGTGATCAATTTCAGGTAATTCGCGGATTACTATGTGGAACTTAATATTTATCACTATTGGTCAGTTTACTTAACCTACATGTAATTAAACTAAAATCAACCGTAACTACACAGTTCTTAAATAAAAAAGCAATTTGGAAATACTATTTCTAAAATTAAATTTCAATTCAATTCGTTTATCATAATTCAGACTTAATAATATAACTCAATATTAATAAATAAGTTAGTTACATCATTTTGTACGTTTAAGTAAGTAATTCTATTTATACTACATTTGGTTTAATGAAATCAAAATAACAGTAATAATACCATCATTACCATGCCGTTATTTATCTGTAAAGAATGGTATTTATCTAAATAAATTAACAGAACCATTTTATAATTCACAGTTTCAATTCATCGCAATCCAAAAATAATAGCCAATTAAAACGAAAACTTAACTGTGGGTAACCGTAACATGCATACGATTCTGATTAATGAAAACCAAAATTAGGACGACGGAAATTAACCAACGACCACTAGGTGTATAAACAAATTACGTAGCACAAATTTACTTTAACCTGATTCGGTGTAATCGAATCAACACGTCTGAATCGAACATAGAGTCCAATAGATTAAATAATACTTTGAAGGTAACCTTTTAATTGTTAAATACGATGACGAAGTACTTTTTAAAAGTTAAGAACATTTCGTAACAATTTTAAAATTGCCTGTAACATTTTAAATTTCTTTCGAGATCAGTCTCATCTGAATAATTCATCGAAATTCAGACATAAACTACCTAGGCTGGAAACATGAATTAGCTTGCATATTGTATGGACTTCAATTGCCACCCAAAAACGTTTTTTTTTTCGGCGATCTCACTTCCACTGATACTTAATGAATGTGCACTAACGATTCCAAAGGTGAAGTTTTCGTCAATATTGCATCAATCTAACTCAACACAATCCTCTTATTATTATTTTACTCAGTTATCGCCAGCCATCCTTCGCGGGCCTAAGTGAGTACCTACTATTTTCTTCAAACCTCAGATGGCAAGCCTCGGACCAGTATTTGCTAGTATCTACAGCAGCGGTACGTGACCGTCGCGCAGCTGCCGCGCTGCAAATGCAAACACCGCACTGCAGCACTCACAGCTAATGCTAATGTACACTACTTCGTAGGTCATTGGAAGTTGTGGCTTCCTACACATATCTGTGTGCTTCCATTTTGGTTGGTTAGGTTAGGTTAGGTTAGTGTTGCAATGTGACGCAACGCAGCATATTCCGGCGGTGTTGCATTACGACACGCACCTTGACATTGACTGGCACAGGCAGACGTCGTGTTGCGTCACGCTACGTCACTCTATACTGCTACACGTTGCGCGACAGATATTTAAACCACTGTCATAAGAATAGATAATATATGCCACTGTATCTGTTTTCTGTCATGCATAATTTCTAAGCGCCATCAAGCTGTATCCTGCAATGTCATGATATGAAACTCTATGTTAGTATATTTTCTTCAAACCTCGTATGTCAAAATTCGGACAAGAATTTGCAAGTATGTACGTGACCGTAGCACAGCTGCCGCGCTGCAAACACAAACACCGCATTGTAGCGTTCACAGCTAATGCTAATATACACTTCTTCTAGATCGCTGGCAGTTGTGACTTCCTAAATTTATTTAAAGCTTTCAGGTCAGTAAAGGTTGGGTTCCAACATGACTTGACGCAACTACACGTGACTCAGGCGGCGTAGTGCGATAGGTACGTGATGTGACGTAGCGTGGTGCAGCTTGACTGCATGTGGCGTCACTTTATGTCACATGCCGACCTCTCCAAACCAGTGCATTTGTTCACTCTACTAAATAAAATTGTGTCTTGTATAGTTAGAATTAAGTTTTGTTAGGCGTTTCTTAGACCTACCGCATCTTTTCCCGGAGCCGTTACTTCTTACCACTGTCCCCGGTAGAGATATTAACTTAAATAACGGTAATTTTAAATATTTATAACTGTACATAATTCAACGCAATTTCCGGAAACGTTCTACCACCAAATATATTGACTTAGAGCTAGCTAGTTGCGGTTTGTGCTAAGTTTTCGTATTGTATTGGTAGTATTCCGAGACTGACGTTAGGGTTGTTCAAGTTTAGATTGCTGTCTGGTTCTGTCAGTGGTCAAACCGAAATGCAACTAAAAGTTTGGAAGCCCAAAGTTTGGCCAATACAAATGGGTATCTTGTTGCGATACCGGTTTGTATAAGTAGATACTTCGTGAATGAACTACTTATACCTACTCAAGTGACATACCTGCTAACTTTCGTATGCATTGTTTTTAAATTACTGTAAATCATGCTGTAAATTTACTAACTTAGGTACATTTATTAAATAACAATGTATTAGAATCTACTTTCTTAAGGGAAATCTTGTAAATTCCAACTTGAAACAAATGCTTTTCATTCTTATTTTTTGGATTCTGACTAACTAGACTGAGGCACTTACAGAATCATTTTTTTATTTAACAATATGGCATCAAAAAGCATAGCTCATAAGATGAAAAATACGTTTTAATTAATGTGGCTGACACTATTAATATTTTTATCCTTGCGACGACATTTAAAAAATATAAAGGTTTTTGCGTATTTGTTTTAACATTTTTGTGACAAAATCCAGCACATATTTTTGTAATATCATATGTTTGTTTGTATATTCATGCCTCAGGACAAATCTATCACATGATATGTAATCGGCCATTTTTTTAACATTTTGATCTATTCGGCCGAGTACCGAATAAGTACATGATGAATGAAAACATACTTTTTTTTTCTTGCAAAATGTCCTTATTTATAACATAAATTTATGAATCAAAATTTAATGAAGGCAAACTGTGGTGAATAAAAACTATTTTTCATAGCGT
This sequence comes from Tuta absoluta, assembly GCA_027580185.1. Lineage (NCBI taxonomy): Eukaryota > Metazoa > Arthropoda > Insecta > Lepidoptera > Gelechiidae > Tuta > Tuta absoluta. Next base: position 9,414,115 of record JAQAHW010000004.1, read on the forward strand.
TGGTGCAGATGACCTGCAAGTGCAAGAGATATGCTAACCGCTTGGCGCCAACCAAGTATTCAGCGGCCGAATATTCGGCGGTGTGTTTTAGGCCAGATACAGAATATTCGGCTGTTACCACTCCGCCGCATATTCAGTATTCGTTGCATTTCTAGTTTTTGAGTTGTTGCGTCTCACTAAAAAACATGAAGAAGCCTACGCTCGAGTCAAATCCGTGGAAAGGATCGACACATTAAAAATTTTTGTCTTCTTAAGTATAAAAAGGTGACAGCCACATGAAACACAGCGTATTTTCATTCTAAGTTCAAAGTTCTAAAGTTTATTCGCAGCAAACATGGTGGTTATGGTGTTACAGTTTGGTACAGTGCAAAGACATGTTTCGCCATCTTAATAAATAGCATGCAAATATAATGTAGCAGACGTGTCACTATCAAGAAAAAAATACAATTAATATTTATACAATAATAAAAAATAAATATCAGGTCAAAAAATTAGTCAGTTTGAGGATTAAGTTATACAGTATACATGATTAAAATTACATTGGATATACTTTTAATAGCAATGTCAATAAGTACATTTTATTAAAATTAAATTATACATTATTAAAATTAATATTAAAATTATGCTGCAGGTATTCGTTTACATTATAGAAATTATTTGTATTAAGCCATTTGTATAATTTTGTCTTAAACATTTTTGTAGGTAATTCTCTTATTTTAATAGGAATATTATTGTACATCTTAATGATCATCTAATAAGCTATAGTTTTCTGATGTCATAAATATATTTTTAACTATGATTCTGCAAGTTCCCATTTCGGGTACATAAATAGCAGCCTATGTCAGACATAAAAACTTTCACTGCTTCATATGGCTTTGTATATTGATTTTCAGGGCAAGTTCGATTGCCTTGATTTAGCTAGTCTTATATGTTTTTAAACTGGGGTCACACGTGTAACTCTATTCTTTTATCTTATTACAATAATCTGCTTTAATAAGGACAAAGTCTGGTTGGGGCATTGCAGGCTGAACCACCTGATTGTCCGAGAAGAAAAATAGTTCCGTGCTTCGGAGGGTATGTTAAGCCGTCGGTCCCGGTTGCTGTCTATGATTGCTTAGATGGCGGTCGTCACACAACCATGTTGAAAGCCTACTAGTAATAGGTGGTTGTAAAAACTCTGACACCAGGGCATATGTGGTCGTTTGAAACTCGGTGTCACAGACAAAAAGAAAAATATTATAGAACGAGTATAAACGGCTTAAAGACAAAATCCTTGGTTACAAGATAGCCGTAATTGTACGTAAACTCATTTGTAACCAACCACACGTAACGTAAAGCTTAAACGGTACGTAAAGCCTCCAATATGCGAGTAGTTGACAATTGTTTGCTTAGAACACAGTAAATGCACACAAACGTGCACGTGAATGCATATAAAGTTAAACATTGAACTAATCCTTGTTGCCTGCTCGTGTGGCTGCGAAATTCATAACTATTTAGTGTACGGCTGCACAAACACAAGAATATAATAGAAACTGAAATATTTAATGGAAACAAATTGGTGTAACCTACCACACATCAAATTCCCTACTTTACAAAAAGCAGTTTATTTCAAAGAAGAAGACCAAGTTAGACACACGATCCTTAGCTCAGTAGTTACAGTGGTGGAACGGTACGCCGAAAGTCGTGGGCAAAAATTTCACTTGTGTTTTTACGTGTGTTTCTTTCCCATCCAAATTTTCAGTTTATATAGATGTTTTTGTTTCTATCGCACTATTAAAAAAAGGCTGATTAATTTTTAACTTTAATGGCTAAATAGTGTTATGGCTTAACTAAATTGTTTCAAAGTGAATAGGAATGAAAGCTTTGCGGCAAGCCAAATAAATAAAACATCAAAAACGGAACTTTTTAGGTTCTCTCTTATGATACCTGCTTATTCAGAGTTATGTTAAACGATTCACAAAGTTAGCAACACCTTTGGAAGTTTCTCATTGTTGTTCTGTTTACGAAAACGAATCATAAATAATTATATTTTTAGTTTCAAGCTAAACCATGCCTGTTTACGGTCAAAACACTATTTTCGAATTCACAGTAGTGTATTCTGACCAGTAGTGTTTTGAAACCTTTTGGAATATCTTGCCATAACTGAACTTATTCTTAGGGGATACTGAAACGACGAACATCTTGATCAAGGATATTCGCGGTACATTCAAAATAAATACCACATATTTTAATTTTTGAAATTGGTTTGGAAAAATAATTTTGTTTTATGAAGATTATTCAAAGATTGTCACGTAGCGTTCGAATAACAATGCATTTTAATAAAGTTTCTACTCACTAATTAAAAAATATCGCTAAAAAACAAAAAATAAATAAATCAGTTTGTCGTAAAATAATTTAATCAATTACAATTAACTATGAAAAACTGTTGTAACGAACTTTCTACGATAAATCCATGGGTAAAAATATTGAAAAATAAGCCGTTTCGATGCAGGCAGAAGTCACTTTAGTTAATCAAATTGCTGATAAAAAGACGCATTGAAGAAATCCCGTTGCAGTGAGGTATGTAAAATTGTATGGAGAATGGAATGGCATTGTAAGGTTTCGAAAGTAAAAAAATGGAAGTAAGCCCTTTTGAAAGATTCTCCTCAGATGTTTAACTGGCGGTTCTCAAACGCATCGCATAATTATAGTTATAGAAAAAGTAGTTTAAGAAATCTAATACAATAGACGAATATCATGGAACACGTCGCTGCGCCAATTGTGGCTGTCACAGGTTATAATTTATATGGCGGCTGTCAGTAACCGCAATATTGTGAGGCTTTAGGCATCTAGCTGTAGGCCTCAGACGTGGTTGTGTTTGACTTTGTATGAGCTAATGACTGGTAATACCAAAAAAAAACAATCACGACCACTTACCTTGATCGAAAGCAGCCGCTATAAAAAAAAAACAAATAAAATATAATCATACAAAAGTGATGTAAAATGCAGATGAGGTACCCCGAGTGTGAACTGACTTGGAATTCAAACTCTTTGATGTGCCGCTTTGCCCCAAATTGCCGAGTAAACAAACCTTCGCGCCTCCGCTTTTTATTTACGTTTAATGTCAATAAAATACGTAAATATGCGCGTTACGGCTGCCAGATTTTAATGCCTCCATGGTCTATTTGTCCGAGCATTGGTTTCCGGATTTGCGGTTGTCTATTTTCTGAATATTTTCCCTTTTCATTAGGACATTGCAAGCTGGACCACCCGGCTGTAGGTATAGGTAAAAAAGGTGGTACTTCGGAGAGTGTGCTCAAGAGCTTCACGGCCTTGTTCCACCAGCTTCCTTCTACCATCGGACATCCAGACGCACCGCCGGATACCATCCATACCTGGTTGCCATTCCACCAATTCGGACTTAGCGCTTCCAGTCATCATTTATAATGCGCACTGCTAAAGAGTGGAACTCACTACCTGCATCTGTGTTTCCAAACGCATACAACCCTAATCTCTTCAAAGTAAGAGTGAACAGGCTTCTTCTGGGTGAGCTCGCCCCATCTTAGACTCTGTCTCTGTCCTATGACCTAGACTAGAGTCAAGAGCAAACCCATCATTAATAATTTTAAAAAAAGTTTGGTGCACAGTTCGCGCGAATTATAGCGAACAGCGCCCTGGTTGGTGGCTAAAATAGTAACCGTGACTTTTCCAGCCACTATAAACCGTGACGAAATTAATTTGAAAGCACTTTGTCCACCTAAATGACAGTAATTTTGAAATTAACTATAATAAATCATACAAAAGGCGTTTTATAGATAATTTTCACATTCCCACCATTAAAATGATATTATTGACATTATTCAAATATCAGAACGGTCAGGACCGGAGAAGTTGCGTACGCTAGGTGGTGCTGATTCGTGTATGGAGCCACTCTGATGCCAGGATTCAACGGGATGCTCTTAAGCTTGGTGTGTCTTGGTGTTCCTATTATCTTTGTCCTTTCTTTTGAATTTTACCTATCAGTTAATTAATCAATAAAGAGATGCAAAGTAGCTGATTCTTTAACCTACTTACATAAATAAATTTCCTTGGCACACACAACTAAAAACAACACGGTTACCTATAGATATATTTTACAAGAACTTCCCTCCCTCTCTCTCAAATAATTTCCAACTTTTAATGAGCAACATAAACCAAAATATTATTTAATATCAACTGTAACTTTATAGACTTGGAGTAGCGTGGCGTGGGTGCGTCTTTGGTAGCATTTCTCGATATTTACTCTTTGTAGGTGATATTTACTTTAATATAATTTAAGGCGAGTGTACTCGTGAACGGCCTCGACAGTTTCACTTCTGTAAAAAAAAAACTTTATACAAACAATCTATCAGAATGTCCCGTGCTCAAGGTTTTAGCATTATCCTTCAGTAAAATTAAAACCTTCAAACTCCATTTAATATTCGATGTAATTCAAGTTATGGCAATTAATACCAAAAGTGGCCGCATTTATGTACTTTTCACCTAAGAATAATACTAAAAACTTCAGCAACCATTTTGATAGATTGTTTGTAAAAAGCAAAAAAAAATTGAAGTGGCGTCACTGTCGAGGCGGATTACGGCTACACTCGCCCGTCAAAACGTATGATAAAAAATTTAAACAGCGTCCAAACGCCGACATAAACATTTTTGTAATAACGCGGGAAGGCATTAATATTCATACAAATTGAAAATCGCGATGGAACTGTTGTCATCAATCAACAACCACAACAGTCCTCTGAAGAATATAGGTCTTTCTAGTGTACATAAAGTCATACAAAACACACTTGGGAAGTGTTACAACGCAAAAGTTTTTGTATTCATGTAGAAAACTGCTGCCAATTCCCTGGATTCATCTCTTAGTCATCTGTTACGACACGCCTACGATGTTATTCTAAGTCGGCACACAGACACAGTTGTTGGACATGTACTCAAATGAAAATTGAAGGTACCTATTATATTTTAGGTCCCATTGAAACTCTTCCCAGTGGAAACATTCAAATACTTCAAAGGAAATATCCAAATACTTGATTATTTCGAATACATTAAAACACGAAATCCATTAATTCCAGAACCTTAACTCAATATTGGCGTCGAGTTTAATTAAAGGAAGATTAATTTGTATTGGAGCTGTGATACCTACTTACTATACTGATACATTCATCTCTTTGTGACAATGTTCGGAAAATATTGTATTTTCCAGTTCAGTAAGATATTTTAATGATTTTATCGTATGTTCATTGGATGTGGGCATTATATATTTATACACATATTTAGGGCTATGTTACAACACATAATTGTACAAAATGAATACTATGTTAAATTCAAGTTTGTTCTGGAAATTTTTGTTTTCAATGCCATACTACTAAATGTAGAGGTACATGCATGGAATCTGTGTGGATTTATTTACCAGTTTAGAAGACTAGTAATGCTTTGCTATGCCGTTTTATGCTGCTGTGCTATGCTGATCTGTGGCATGCTGGACTATGTTGATGTAAACTGTGCTTTGATTTGCTGTGCTGTGCTATGTTATGCTATGCTATGTTCTGTAAGCAATGTCAAAGTATTATATGCTATTCTATACACATAACACGCCTTTAACCCTTTGCGGGGTCGACAGAGCGTAAACAGCCGCAAAACGATCATTTACTCCACGTCTGACAAATATTTGAGGACCATTTGAAAAATTGTGAATCGCCAAAGTGACAGGTTGTCAGCCCATCGCCTAAAAGAGCAATACACACCCTCGTGTCCCTTAGTCGCCTCTTACGACTCCCACGGGAAAGAAATAGGGTGATGCTATTTTAAGCCCATCACACGGCGCTATTCTATGCTCTGTTTTAAATCAGTGAAACCTGTGCTGTAGTTCCCAGGCCCTCGTTATCAATTATTCAGTGCACCGTGTGTGCTCAGGGTCATATTTCATGGCGAGCGCTGAGCCGAGGTGCGCCCACTGTGTACCTCATTCAGCTATATAGTAGACCAGGCCGTTGAAGAGCTGTTGCTGATTTGTCACTTCACACAAAAAAAACTCAATCATTAATTAAATTTCTCTAGCAATATAATATGTATTATTTTTTAATTATTTTGATCATGTTACTGTCAAATGGCCCATAATAAGATTTGTTAGCAAAGAAAAAATTACCTAGTGTAGCTTTTTTTTAAATCTTTATTTAAGGAGTTTTGTCAAAATATGACAATGCCACTCCATTGTGCAACACATAGTATAAATCACAAAACAAAAAAATGTACGTTAGCATACATTTGACAGCCTCATTTAAAAATGGCCGAACTTTGGCTCATTTTTACCGTCTGTTTGTTCACGTGAAATATTGATCATCATCATCATTATACCACCCACGTATATAGTCTACAGCTAGACATAGGCGTCCAAAAATTATTAACCATTGGTTAAATAATGAAATAAATCAGAAAAAAATATAATTTTACCAGTTTTCTGACTGTGAGACACTGGTCTATACGGCCACGTACACTCAAAGCCGTGAGCGGCTTCGCTGCAGTGATTTACGCCCTAAGATTTAGCACTTCCACTTGTATCGAAACGTTGAAACATTTGTTACTAACTCGAAACCTACAACTTGCTTTAGATACGGTCTTTTGGCGGGATTTCTTATTTCTCCGCCATTTTGCTCGCTGTACCGTGGAAAGTGTCTTTAAACTTGGTACGATATAAAGTTTATAATCCAAAAACTGTATGAGTTCTACATAAGTGCATATATTCTTGTGAGGATATATTTGTACTTCCTTTATTTTTTGGCTTCTACATCATGTCAGGTTTATAATAGTTATTTGTACAACAAGAGGGCAAAGGTAATTTTTGCTTCGAGTGCAAATTTTGAATCCCGAGGCAGCGAAGGATACTAAAATTGAATCACGAGCGTAGCGAGTGATTCAAAAGTTGTATCCTGAACTCAGTGAGGAATTCAACAGCACGAGATGCAAATGAATTTGCTCTCGTGTGGTACACACAACTTTTCACCTCTACCAGTGAGAAAATTCTGCCAATGTCAAGTTTAATTGGCTGTACTGCTCGAATGCCTCAGACAAAATAAAAAATCCCGTCAAATAATTTTTTTAAAGATTCGTTTAGAAATATTACATAATATGAACCAATATTCAGAAATATTGAATAGAAAAAAAAAGCTTGCAAAAAAAAAAAACTGGCTGAAATAGTTTTCAGAACGCACCGCCACTATTGTCACGATTAGTTCAGATAAAATGAGATGTTCGAAATTCAAATCACTTTTCTCCATCGAGTGGATAAAAATTACTTTTCGCCACTGGATTTACGCGGCAAAACTGTTCTTTTCAAGCTGGAGAGGTGAAAAGTATTAAAACATATCAAAAGTAAAATTACTTATGAAACCAAGCAACCAAACAACAAGCAATGACATGAAGAATGCGAGGGGTGCGAACAATATGCGTCAAAAAAATTTCAACCGAAAATGTTCAACACAAAATATGCTGCAAATATCAGCATCATCAATTGACAAGTGTCACCTGCAGGGCTAAGATGGCAAAATAGTCTTCGAGTCGCTTCGAGTTGTCAAAAAGTTACACAAAGGACTAAAATCTCATACAAACCATAGAGAATATTATCAACTGACTTTCAATTGAAGTTACAAATAGAGTGAATCTGACATTTCGAGTCTCCTATCTAAGCTTGGGCGACTCGATAGACTGAAGCGAGTCTTCTAGTTATCACAAAAAATAAAATGATAAAAGTCGAGGTAATCGTGACGTAAGTACTATTGATTTCAATGAAATGAAATTATGTTTATTGATATTGATATTAATATTAAAAATTGCCTATATTCAAAGAATTTATTGCGAGTGCTATTTATCAAATTATTGTAAATGTTTGAATAATTTATTTTTACTCTGTTGACGATGTTGTTAAAGCTGAATAAAGAATATGAATCTGAATCTTAAAAATTTATAAAGTTATATTTTATACAACTTTTTACTTACTACTTATGAGGAGAGGAAGGCGCGTAAGGTGCAAAGAGGCAGAATTAGAGATATATGCGACCCATTTTCTATCCCGAATAGCGAATTTTAATCTCTATTCCGCATAAATAAGTATATGGGTCGCTATCTCGTAGACACCTTACGCGTTGATCTTGACCCGCATAATGGGGAAGGTATGCCAACGCATATTATAGTGAGTAATAACTCATAAGTACTTAGGCCTACTGCCAATATCATTACCTTTAAATCATCACTAACAGTCCAATTCGACACATACGTCGCTTCCCGCTGTCTCTTTGTCACTATGTAAATATTCTTCGATCTTTCAAACTTCACAACCGATTTTAATGCCTTTTTATATATCGAGTCATTTAAGAGATAGGTTAATATCATTATTTATAATAAACTCTGTGAAAAAGTATTATTCTCACGGGAAAACGCTGGGCTTCTTTACAATAATTACTTCTTACTTGAATAATGAGACTGAGTTTTTATTTGTAGATACTGACCTCTGTCCAATTTCTTGCTAATTGTTGGGGCAAGACCATGCCCTTTGTGCTGGCCAAACGACAATGGGCAAATTTCTTGACAAGATTGTTCAAGTGATCTATGCGAGGATTGTCAACATTTTAGTGTGGCTAAAGTATCTCATTATACTTCATGATATATCCCGTTGGATTGCAGTGTTTCCTTGCAAAACAATTTATCCTGTGTGTCTTTCTATATTCATAGTGTACGAAGTTTTATAGATAAAAAATATCTCAATTAGTTTGGTTATCTTATTTTTACAGTAATTTTGATTTAACTGCATACTGTTTTGAATGATGATGATGGTTTTAATAACTTACTTTTTTTTAAACAAGGTACTAGAAAATAAATACACTCTTGAAAAAAGGACATAACATACCGACATACAGACCTAGAACTATGAAATTTGGCAAGAACCTTCGTTTCGAAGTACCAGTTAAAGAAAAAAAATACTAAATTTTGAACTGTTTAAATAATGTTTTATTTATTTAAATAACAATGAGGCTAGTAGTTTAAGTGGAGTATCATATAAAATGACTAAATGTGCATGTTTCGAACCCTCGGTGGTCGGAACCCAACTCGCACTTGGCCGGTTTTTTATCGTTATGTTGTCTCAGTGTTGGAAAAAGGTCTTACCACGCTTCTTTACCCAAATTAGGAACATTACTATTATGTATGAATGTATGATATATAAAATGTATTTATAATAAGTATTTAATTGAATCATGGGTAGGTATTAAAAAACTTCTTGCGAAAAGAAATAATTTATTTTACACACAAACATTACACACATATTTTAGTTCTAAGATAATATTATATTTGACTGTCTAATATAGATGTATTTGACAAATATGTAGGACCTAAGAAATATATTGTATTGATATAACTTAATTATTTTAGCATGTCATTGTACAAAGTGAAATAATTTCCGGATAAACCCAGAATTTCTTTTTGGCTTTCATAATTAAATATTAGAAGGCTAACGGAGTAAAATATCTTTGAAAAACAAAGACAGAATAACTTTGGACGCGGAGGCTGTAGATAGAAGGCAGCAAAACTTACTTATTAAACCCAAATTCAGAATAAAAGCTGCCATTTTTAAATTTCTAAGACGAAAACATAACTTACAATTTCAATTATGAAGTAGAAGGGTGTCAATTAAGCATAATATGAAACATAATCGTGTATCTTATAATATGGCATACACATATCACGCCTATAATCCCTTGCGGGGTAGGCAGAGCGTAAACGGACGAAAAAACGGAAATTTACGCCACGACTGACAAATATTTGAGGGTCATTTGGAAAATTGTGTATCGCCATAGTGACAGGTTCTCAGCCCATCGCCCAAAATTGCAATACACACCGATGCACCAATTGCAATATACCGCGAGTCCCTTAGTCGCCTCTTACGACTCCCATGGGAAAGATATGGGGTGATACTATTCTAAGCCGGCATCACACGGCAAATAATATGACAAATAGGAAATATGAGATATTTGATTCAAAGATAAAAGATATTAATAGAATTAGATATTAGAAATCTCGTAGCAGTTTCTTCAAGTTCGCATTCAAGAAATACGAAATATTTATGTCTAAATATTTATTTTAGTATAGCGAATGAGGTGATTTTGTTCATTAAAAACTTTTGTTTACACAAAATGTCTACAAAAAACTGCTGATAGTACAATCAAGCTCAGCTCGGGTTATTTTAGTATCATTTTCACCTCACGGACGGGACACGCAAAGTTATTATACTATGAGATTGTTTCCAATTTGGTAAGATATATTTTTTAAATTTCTAGTCTGCTTTGGCTTAAATCACGTGATCATATCGCCGGACTTTTGTGTTTCGGGGGCACGTTAAACTTATAGTTTCTGTATAAAAAATTTACAACTACCAAGCAGGTAATCTATATTAACTACGCTTTAGTATTCTTTTTGCTCTTACTTTGTATGTAGTACCTATCTAACTATAGATATTAGCTTCATACTTACTTATTCTAAGTTGTTACAATGCCCTACAGGCACGTAGGTAACCACAAAAATTTTAGGAAAACACAGTATTTGCGCATAAACGGCAAAAAGAAATGGGAATAAATAAAGTAAGTAGATGAGATAAAGATTAACATAAAGGAGTAGGTGAAAAAGAATTTTAAATATTATTTCACACCCCAACACATGAAACGTTACTTGCTTTGTATAAAATTTATTATTAATACCCGTTTATTTAACAGAAAATAGATGGCACAGATTGTTTTTAAAAATCAGTATGAAAATTTGAAGGTGAATGTTAGTTCCTAAACATATTACGTAGTTGACTTTGGGGCTAGATGGCGATGTGTGTTTTATCCCTATATTGATAGGATTTGTAGTTAATACACTTCGTAAATAGTTTTTTTTCTTAAACACGCCTCCATAGGCTAGGTGCTTACCCCTTTACTTTAGAATTCTTACATACATACATAAATCACGCCTATATCCCTTACGGGGTAGGCGGAATACTTACCTCTATAAGAAGGTATTTTATTAAAAACCGGTGGTCCAGAGTAAAGTACAAATACTAAACTGATTCTGTAACAAGCTTCAGTATCTGAACTTCGACTTGACCAGCGGAAGGCCTCATCCAGCCTTTGGAAGCGTCTTTAATAAAAGTAATAGTTACGGTCTAATACGCTGCAATGCAAGTCACGAAACCATTTCCCCCGCGCACCTGTAATTATGCTCATATACGCCAGTTGTGCGCTAATTTAAGACAATACATCCCTGTCTAAACAGGCAACGAATCCAAAAATCATCAGGGTATTCAGTCAGGAATAAGCTATTAACTTATTTTTCCATTTATTTTGTCCGTTAGCCATAAATGTTCTATTTTAACTGAAATGGTACATAAATAAATAAAACAATTGTAGAGCTTAAATTATTATTTATGACACGAGAGAGAGGCCGAATTTTAGCAGAGGCTTGCTGAAGCTGATGAATCATTAGGTATTCTTATCCTCATGTGATAAATATTCAATTACTTTATTGCGGATTACAACAAAATGAAATGGTGGCAGGGTATTCTGAAAAGACAAAAATAATGTTGTTATTTACGAACTGTTATTGTATATTTATGCACAAGAGTCTGACTCTCCATACTCCCACTATAAACTCTTATAAGACCATGGCTAATAAATAAATAACCGTAGCTGTAGGAGAAATATGTTTCATTGTTTTGATGGCATTGCATCACTGCACAAAAAAATCGCCAGTAAATATAATAGGAAGTATGAAACGCAGCACAGCAGATAAGCAGTACCTACCTTCCTTAGTCAGCTCATTAGCAAAGCAGATCCGACAACCACTGCTGATTGAAATATTCTTGAGTCGAAACCGCGAATCCAAAAACGTATTTATAGGCTCAGGCTAGGTAAGTGCGTAGAAAGGCCATCGCGGATCATGCTTAGTGGCGTTCAATACAAGAACTAGATATCCAAGCCAGCACTGAACGCTGAGGATGATATGATTGATTGATTAATTCATGAAACAGTAAGGTTTTTATGTCCTGTAAAGCTTCTTTCTCTGTAAATATCACAAAATACAAGAGTCGTGAACAAAGTATGTAATCAATAGGTAAAATAGGTGGATAGGTATAATTGAGAGATGAGGAAATCACACAAAAAATCCATACTTGATAATAAGATCAAAGTTCCTAATAGTGCTATTAGTTACTTACATATTATTGAGCATTTACGTGATTTGAGATCACTTTGAGATATATAATTTTGTAAATCAATGGTATATGACCATTATATAACCACATATTGCAAAAATAATATATATTTTTTCTTTGTTGTTGTTTTTATTGTTTACAATCATTTTCAAAGAGAATATAATAGAACTAGCGTTTTAAGAGTTGGGACTCCGAAGAAAAAAAATGAACGATGCAAAACGTCAAAACGCAGTTCCCAAATCATTGCCAACATGACAAAACAAGTCAAGTCTAGTATTATAGCCAATATAAAGAACACACGTAGTGGTGTAGCTACGCGACAGCCTGCAATTTATCCATATCGAAAACGTAGCTGCCGAAACGGCGCGGCAGCTCAAAATAATATTTTTATTCTAATAATAATTATGTTTCAGCAATTTAGCAGCAGGTAAGTTCCGACAACAACCGACTTTCCCGAAGACCCTAAGCCCGTCAAACTGAGCAACTTTCACCGAGGATCAAAAGTGATAGACAACATTAAAAAGTAGTACCTCCCTAACAAAAATTAAGCTGACCGAATAATACTCGATGGAAGGTAATTTTTTTTTAATTTTTGACCTATGCTTCTTGGGTATAGTTGTTCAGTTTAGCCGGTGGAGCTTAGCGTTTTCGGGAAAAACGGTCGTTCGGAACCTCCCCGTATTTGAATATTATCGAAACAATTTTAACTCAATATTTCAATAACAATAAGTTGCCGAAACATAACTAATGGACTTTTTTCTAAGTAAAACAAGCTAAAGGATTTCAATAATTATTAATTTTGTAAAATTTTAAATAAATATAATAAAACAGTAACTCAACCAAGTCTGTACATTTGAATACTTAAAATTCCGTTCAAGTTATAGGTCTTAAAACAACAGTAAAAAAATTACTGTTTCTATCTGTCTGTTTGTCCACGTTTCTAGCAAAAACTACTAGACGAATTTTTACCAAATTTTGTATAACTGGTCAACACTTAGAGGATACTTTTACTTCAGAAAAATCTCACACCCCATTCCCACAGGAAAAGAGAGCGACTGGTTTGGCGGAGTTCATACAAGCATGTCCATGCATTTAATCGTCTACAATTTTTAGTGTAGGTCCTATTTCTTCATCAAAAACTTTGACCATATTTTCAATCATTGCACATAATTTAATTGTAGGGTAGATCGAAGATTTTTTGTTGTACCATTCGTTCAGGGCTATATAGCGGTACATTTCTTCTTCACCTGAAACATATAATTATATCTTATCAAAAAATAAATACATTTAATTGATTAAAAATTGTTAAAACACTTCCCGTGTTATGTATAAAATTTTGGAAAACCCGCATTTTTTTTCAACCGTGGCTATGATTTGAACCTGCGACTTTTTCCTTTACTAGTGGCGACGCCTCATCCATGTGGGCTACCGCGGATCGTCCCCTGCCCGTGAACTTTGCAAGTGTATCTTATCCTACGCGGGCAGGGGACGAGCCGCGGTAGCGCAGATGGAAGAGGCTTTGCCAATAGTAAATTTCGACGTTTCATAGGGCCCAGAAGCGTTTACTCCAATATCCCCCCGCCCCGAAAAACATAGGTACTCTGACCCAGAACTCGGTTGTAAGGAAATGATAGAAACATTCTCCATTAAAAGTAAATTTGTGCCAAGTGACAACGCATGGTATCGATATCGATTATATATTATTTTTGGTCGTACTACATAACAGTAACTTCTTAAGCTAAATAAACATATTAACTCAAATTAATGTTTATTGCTATAATAACGATGTTTATGAGTCATATTCTAGGCATTATCATTATAATTATCTTAACTTACCTTTCTTTATCCAGAGGAAACTGAGCCATGAAATACCATTTCTGTCCATCCTTTCTTTCGGTTTCAATTTCACAAATTTCACACTTCCTATACTTCATTATTCCTTTGCTTTTGCCAAATACTATGGTTTTGTTACTTATTTAAAATTATTTGATAAGAAGCAAAGCAAAATAAACAGTATTAACTTAAAAACAATTTCTTTGTTTGATGATTGAACTGAGTCCACAGATCAAATGATGTTGACATTATTGCCAACAAAAGAGAAAGAAAACGGAAATAAGTGAAACAGATATAACCGCCATGAAAGTTCTCCTGCGTTTCATACATTAAATTTTTTGTTCAAAGTTTCGATAGTATGATCATTTTGTCCTATGTATAACTTTTTCTTTTAATCCAAGCATTTGACAACGTAAGTAACGTCATTTTTAGTAGTGCTACCGATGATAGAAAACTTTCAATAGACTATCGATATCGATTATCAGAGTTTCAAAGTAGTACCTATTTCAGAGTAGTATAATATCGCCCTCAATTCGGGATATAAATTCTCTTAACTTACCTTAAATTAATGCTGTCACTTTCAGACAAATAGGTTTAGAAAAGCATAGGAGATATCTAAGTCATAGATATCTCCTATCCTTCTCTAAACTAATTTTACAGAAAGTGACAGCACTAATTTAAGTTAAGAGAATTTATATACAAATACAAATATATTTATTTTGCATCACATCTTAGGCACAACAATAAATAAATTCAGTACAAATATACCATATGAGCTGAAATGGATGTAGGCACAGCACACTGCTGGTTTTAAGCTAACCCCTAGTCAAAAATGGGTGTTCTTCAATATTTCATTTCATAGAAAGTAAGTAAGGAAGAATAGTTTATTTCTAATATATCCCGAATTGAAGCCATTATTATTCTTAGTTAGCAGTGAATTTCAATTTAAATGCAGGAAAAAACTACAAGTAGTGCCAGGCGGAATTTGATCACCCATTTCTAGCTCTAGGTGTCCTTAAATCAATGAAGGCAAGTATCAGCAGTAGTAACGAACAGTACAGTTCTCAAATTCTTATTGAATGCAACGCCTTGCATTTGGGTCGCCTACAAAGCGTGGTATTATACTCGTAGTACGCCTCAATAAGAAAAGGTTGTAGCTATTGATGACGATTGGATGGATTTGTTTCCACTGGCGATTTACTTTTGCAATACCCATTAGTTCGCGCCACGAAAGAGGTCACTCAGAAGCAGCATTGTCATTCAAATTCTAAAACCACACGGCATGCACCGCGTGAAAGAAATGTAATACAAAAATAACTAATAATTGATTAAATAAATAAAAGTATTATCTCAAATCTCAAATAATGCAGGAACCTGCGACTTTCGAAATCAGTCCTACCGACGCCTCTATCGATTTGCCGTGTAATGCCGGTTTAGAATCTTCTTCTTCTCGGTCGATACCTCATTCCTAAGGCACGTCCCTTAGGAACGACCGAGCAGTAACCTTGGGGAGTTACTGCTCCGCCAAACTCCTCCAGGCTCCGCGGTTTAGAATAGCATCATCCTATTTATTTTTGCGGGTATCGTAAGAGGCGGCTGATAGACTCTAGGGTTTCATGTGTATTACATTTTTAGGCGATAGGCTGACAACCTGTCACTATTGTGATACACGATTTTTCTAAAACGGACCTTACATATTTGTGAGACGTGGCGATAGCGATCGTATTTTACGGCCGATAACGCTCTGCCTACCCCGCAAGGAATAAAGCCGCGATATGTGTACCTATATATTCAGGTTATCGATAGTAAATTTTTGTTCAGCTAGGCAACCCTATGAATAACTTTTTGGCAAGTGTCAAATGGTATTTTATTTAAATAGATTATATGGCTTTTAGGATTAGGAACAATGAGGTCGAATTCGGTACGTAAATATTACGTGATAATAAATCACAGTTTTTTGTAGATGATGATGACTATAATAGTAAAATTACAAAGAAAAGGAATAAATAAGTCAAAATCACAGTGTAACGTTACTTCCATTTAAGTGATTTCTTCAAACTTATTACACAATAAGCAAATTTGAAACAAATTTGAAAAAACTACAGTTTTTGAGTGGGTGAAAACCTCCGATGAAAATCTTCATGGTCTTGATAGTGATAATCGTCTACGGCAAAATGTCCAGTTTGTAACGCGAAGACTCAATCGAAGACTAGAAGTCGCGCCGTAATGTCAAATCGTATAGAACTTTTGTAGAGTCGTGCTGCCATCTTAGCCCTGCTGAAAGCAGGACAGAAATATGAAATTTGCCTAAGTGTTATAATGATCGATAGATTGTCTGGCACAATCTTTGTCATGACGCGAAATATTTGCTGCACATTTTCGTTTTAACAATTTTTGGCGCATATTGTGCGCATCCGATGCGAGTGTATGTTTATCACACGACACCTAGCCGCATTTGATAAAAGTTTAACCCTTAAGGGGCTGCCACGAGCTAAAAACCGGTCCCCTTTCGGCCAATTCCAAACGGAATCCTGCCGATTTGACCATTTAATCATTTTTTTGAAAATGCCTCGGTCATAAATAAGTTATTTTAAAATCGAAAACAATAACATACTAGAGTTGGCGATCAGTATGATAATGATAACACACACTCAATCATTTTTAGGTATATAATATTGTTCACACGTACTGTGTGGCGAAAGTGCTTTTTCAAAGGTTACTTAACCGAAATAACAGTATCATGTTTTGGAAACAATAATACAATAGTATAATATCCCGAAGATTATTACTTATTGATTTCAATGGATTTTCAACATTTAAACTTAATAAAAATCACTTCTAAATGTTATTTATACTCAGCCCCTTAATTATATGCAATTGAGGTTAAATAGTGTATGCAACACTCATATCAGATCTCGAGTAGGGCCAAGCTTTTGAATCTACAAACCCTTCTTCCACATATCCAGATTTCTCGAGCTCTACATCACAATCAAAATGTATGGCGTGCCCGTTTCAGTGGATACTTCAGAAACAAGATATTTGCCTACCCTGAAATACGTTTATTTCGACGTCTTAGTGGTAGCAAAACGGCTAAACCGTACATTTCACTGGTTTTGTGATATTTGGATTGGTATCCATATATTAAGGCGTGAAAATTCAAAAGTTGAGATATTTTATTTTTTCATAGGGCAAGCAAGTGCTTTAAAATGTTTTGATGGGATATGTTTTTCAATTTAGGCTTCTTAATTCATTTATTTATTTATCATCTGATAAATAAGGTATTAATTTATATATTTATTTTAGCGCAACTTATCTAGGATTAAACAAGTATTGGCTCAAAATAGAAAAAATCGTTTAATTTTTAAAAAATCAGCAAAGGCAAAAGACATGAAGGAAAACTTTATTTGTAGCTAGCTTTAGCATTTGAGAAGAAAAGTAATTTTGTGTACGCAGAAAGCTTGAAGCAGGTTTCAACACAACCAGTCCTCGAAATTTGTATTTCCAATTTTTTTAGGCTGGATACTGTGATTTTGAAAACTACACCTGTCTATTTGATGGGGAGCAAGGGCTCACCCGGAGGAGATTATGTAGTTGTTCAAACAACGACCTCGAGAAGAACGGATCGGAATGAATCTGCCTGGTATGTACATGCCGCTATAACCCAAAACAGGAAACGAATGAGAAACCTAAAGTGTAGGCTTTCTAGTTTTATTATATTACAGAGCTCTCCGTTCTCCCGGTAGTTAAGGTATTACCCCTGGTAAAAAGGAGGCCATATGTTATTTTACAAACTGTTCCATCATTTTAAGTTTACAATGGAGTGGCATTGTCATATTTTGACAAAACTCCTTAAATAAAGATTAAAAAAAAAAAAAAAATTTATTCAAATCTAAACGGCTGTTTCTGTGCCAAACCCTAATAAGCACACACACAAACTTCCACTTTAATAATATTAGTTATTGCGATTCTTATTAAGTTGTATTTCTTTTAAAGTTGCAATCAAAAAAGATTTTGTCGTATTATTGCTATGACACGACTTAAGAACATTTGGATTTCCAAAATAGTGAATAATAAATGGTGCAAGTTGTATTAAAATATGAATTTTCCAGTAAAAAGTCTTATTTAACTAGCGTCGCTATGATATGTAGGTACTGTATCTCATTTATTTTAGCAATTCCAGCGCTCTGCTATGCTCTGAAACGAATGTTGTTGTTTCAGGGAAATAATTGGAAAACAGACCTTATCTGCACTAAATATTATTGTAAAGAGAAATAATTTGTATTAGAGTAGACTGTTGAGGTTTTTTAGAAGTGAAAGTAGAGTGTAAATTGTATCTTATTTCCTCGGGAAACTCTTCTATGATGATCTATTGATGATTTTCTTTATCTACCTGTTTTTTGGCTTGGGCGCTATTTAAGGGATTCAAATATTTTGTTTTCATATTTTTGTCATGACATGTTTTTTTATAGATTGATAGGTATCTTAAATGTTAAACTCAAGATGCTGCTGATGTCACGTCACGTCATGTCACGAAATAAACGTATTGTACAAAGAGCTCGATGGTATTTTTCCCATTAGTAGCGTAGATTGCTATTCATTCTGTTTAAAGCAACATTGCAAGATATATTTTAATATTTAGCTCGAATGAATGCTCTTTATTTTGTAGCTAAGTAATTATATTTCTTCACAGTTTGTTAGCTGGAAAAACAACTGAGTTTATCCTACATCAAATTAAGTAGATCTTACTTTGCTTGAAAGCTAGACTTTACTGGAGCAAAAGCACAAAAGCTGCACCGCTTTTTTCAAAGCTAGACTTATACTGTGAAAGCAATCCTTAACCGCTGCGTAATTTTTTATGGAAAATTAAACAATTTCCTTAAACTAGTAATAATGTAAGTAATCGTAATATAAATGCTAAATATTAAGAACAAACAGAAATTGAACACAATAAAATATAAGCGAAGGGTTATAATAATAATAGCTAATCTTTTAAAATCCCTCAAAAAATAGAAAAAAATTATAAGCATTTTTATCTTTAGAGCATTTTGTGTTCACTTTATTCTCGAACATTCAAACATATAATCCTTTTGTTTTTAATACTGTTACATAATGCACTTCAAATAATTTGCAGATATTTATGTATTTAGGTATTAATTACATTATTTTTGGATTCTGGTTCAATTGTTAAAGTTAGTATAAATAAAGGTATTTTCCTTATTATAAAAATAATTATATCTATATAGCTGTAAAATTACATATATTATTCTGGCTTAATTTTTTTTGGTCTTCCGGTTTACTTTTCCAGCGGATTTATAAATATTGGTTCTTAGATTTACTTTCAATAATCGATCTCAAAAACAACCCTGCTAATGAAATATTGATGAAAACGAAGATTGCTCTTACAGTCTTAGAGAATGCAAATAAATTGAAGTAGCTTTTATCGGTTTAAAAAAAAGATACTACTAGTATGGTAGGTAGTATGTTTATTATTGTAAGATTGAAAGTGGTGTAATTATTAACAGATCGATGGTTTTATTTTGCTGCAAAAAATCGCCATGCAAAGTGGTTGTGCAGAAAAATGGCTGAAGCAGGTACTATTTTGCATTAATGCATTACCTCACCGGTCAATGAAATTAAAGTCACTACTAACGCTACACTCAAGCTTGCAAGTCGCAATATTTCTTAGGAAACCTGTGAAAATCCATATAATTTATTTACCGTATTCAATAGAGGCGACATGATGCCAGCATTAGCGACATGAAACGGGTTCATTAGCCGCTGCAGCTGCGCCATAATTCACTCCATACAATTTCCGCAGCATTTTTGCTGCATGTGAAGTGAAATTGGAAAAATACACGTTTATTCACAACTTTATTAGACTATTTCCATTCGCAGTTAAAACTACTGTGAGTGAAACGCTTTAACGTTTCAGGCGTGTCCGTTTACAAATGCATTGTTTAAAATGCCCGCCTATTTTATTTTTCTTATGTCCGACATTCACTTTTTCGATTAACATTGAAATACAGACTAACGGTTATATTACAAAAAAAAACTGTGTCTAATTCGTTTGACAGCGTCTAAATGTAACCTTTTTTGTAGTGACGCTAAATGGAGCGGTGTAAAAATGAATACCATGCGAAAAAGTGCGTTCGCGGAAAACGGAGTAATGTACAGGGAGGCCCGTTGAGTGACGCCCAACTTTCTCCCACGATTAAATCAATTCTTGTTTTTTTAGTAAACCGTAAAAGTGTTTGTGTGAAAAGGATAGCAGTAGTTTAAACCTGGCCTATATTTGTACATGTAATAAAGAACAGTGCGCAATTCAAGTAAAATGGTATGTAAAAGATTAATCATGGAATGAAACTTACAATGTATAAGAGAATCGAAGTAAAATTCAAATTTTGCAGAACCACGCAATGATTTTTATAATTTCTAGGGCATTTTTACTTAAATTAGCATGACAAAATATGCGTTATATTTGTTGTGTAATCAAGCTTCAACTTTAGGGATTTTCCACGTGAGTACCTTTGAAAGCCGGTTTCAGCGAAAAATTGCAAATTGCTTTTTATGAAAACTTAGGGTCTCGTATCAGTTTTTTAAATTACCAAATACCATGGCAATTCAAAAGGAAACTCAAGTCCTACTTGATTCTTAGTTTTTTTTTTACATTTATAAAAAAAAAATGTGGTTCGTATCACTACAAGGCGTTTTAATTTGGTACTTGGACTTCACTTAACGGGCCACCCTGTATAAATGAACGAAGATGAATGTGATGTGACCCCTATATATATCCGTACGGACGTTTTAGCAAGACTCGCACATTGAAATTTATTTATAGGTTCATATAAATGGCACACGTTTACGTGTTTCATTGGCCGCACGATTTATGTGCGGGGACAAGATGATATATTGTGCTGAAATATTGAATATTTACACTTACATACAACAACGCGCCGACGTTGGGACTAAGTGAGCAGTTGGCAAGCGGTGGTGTTTGTGTTGGATTGAAGTTGCGACGTTTAACGCTTCGGTGAATATTATATTCATATAATGCATAGGGTTGAGACAAACACAAAATTTCAAATGTTCTGTTGTTTATCGCGACACGGTTGTAAATTTTCGTCAAACTTCGCATTTTATTAAACTGTGTCAAATCAGCACTGTAGACTACAGCTGATATATATTTTAGACTTGATCAATAACGAAACATTCTTACCAGTTTTTTTATAAATCGGTTAACTTTTTTGTATTGCTAAAAGCGCGATTTTCTATTGTGTTCGATTATTAATTATTGTTCAGAAATGCTATTGTTCACTTTTCCATCAGGCTATTGAAAGTTTGTAAGTAATATTACGGACAGCCTTTGAAGGAAAACTTTGGTGCTAAAAATTATAAGTTGCGTCAAAGAGGGTATTTTTTTCCAGCAAAGGAACTTTGAGTTTCTGTTACACTTTTTACATTTAGGAATTAATATTTAGAAAATAATGATAATACAAAAGTGTATTCAGAAAGGAACTTACAACTTTGGAAGGAATAGGTATGAAGGTATAGTTATATTTGTACGCAAGGCAGAACTGGCTTATGGGACGCTCGTCTGTCAGCTGTCACGTGCGGGCGAGCGGGTGTGTTGTGTGTCACTGAGATTCCGGTCTGAACAAGGTGTTGTATTGTTTATTATACTTCCTGCATCTAACAAATCTAGACGATTCGATTAGCCACCCCATCGTTTAATCCTAAAACACCACGTTAACCCTCATAAGAATAGAGCGTAAACGATTTTTGCATTGCTTTTGGAAACTGATTCGGATACATAAGGACCAAAATCATGTAGTATCTGGGGAAAAATTATTTCCTTAAGTCTTATTTAGGGTGAACATCGTATCCGTAACTTGATTTTTACGTTTAAGAAAGATGGGAATCACTAGTTATTTTAATATTTTTCATCCTTGGTATAGTTAGTGCGCAAGTTCACGTACATCCTGAATTATTCGCCTCCTTGTTGCACTCGCTGTGGTACTGGCATCATTCTTCACTACTGCTGCATTCTTTGCTACTGGACCACTGGATACTGCAAAAGCTAACAGAGAAGATTTTCTTCTTTTTCGTGTGGGACACCGAGTCGTCCAACGACCCGATGAACCCTGGTGTCAGAGTTTTTCAACCGCCTACTACCACTAGTAGGCCTCTGACATGGTTGTGTTACGACCGCCATCTAAGTAATCATGGACAGCAACCGGGACCGATGGCTTAACGTGCCCTCCGAAGCACGGAACCATTTCTTTTCGGACAATCAGTTGGTTCACCCTGCAATGTCCTAACCAGACCGGGAACAAATTCACAAAGAGATAAATATCAACTCTTTGTGAGTGTCCCACCGAGAATCGAACCCGGAACCTTTGCGTCGCAGGCAGTCGCACTACCACTGCGCCACATCGGCCGTCAAGACGATTACTGACTTAAGATTACAAAATTAGCGAAGACAGAGAAGATTACTGACTTAAGATTACAAAATTAGCGAAGCCGCTACCGACTGGGCTACCGCCGCTCAGCTACACTTCGCAAAATTATATAAGTGTATCTTTATACGAGTAACGCGTGGCACAGCTCCATCTACTGGGATAGTTTCGCAGATTTAATATAGCCAAATTGAAGACAACCCGCGCTAAATTAAATACAATTATTTTAATATTCAACGTGGATATACAATTTTGGAGTACTGGCAAAATTGCACCGTAGGCTGGATTTGAACCTGTGACTTTCGCTTTCTTTAGTAGAGACAGCTTTATCGACTAGGCTACCGCTGCTAAGCTACCCTTGGCGAATTTATGTAATTGTATCTGAGTGCCAGTAACGAAAGAGAACCTCCTCGAAATATTTTTAAACTAAATAATTTTATACCCAAACTTGTTTATGCAACACGTTGAAGTGTTTTAAAAATATTGTAATGTAATGGGATGATTTGGTTGATAGGCAGTATTAAAATAGTTTTGTTAAACAGCACTGTCATTTCATCAGTGTTCATTATAGTTCGTTCGTCAACTCTTTGACGCACTTGATGAGCAAATCCTTGGATAAAAGGAAATTAGCTTTTATATCTCGTCCGTCACACAAGGACCCGACGGAAGTCATATGTCTACGGCACAGAATATGCCGACCCTCCCTATGAAATATAGTTTAATATCGCTATGCGGCTTGTCATTTTGCATTCACGTCTGGAAAATATTTTGTTAGGTAGGGTCCTATTTATTGAGGATAATATTTTTATGACATTATATCAGTCAGTACCTATATATTCTGTGTAGTTATATGTTTTGACGGGTTTCAATGTTTTGATAAAGGATAATTTCAAATAGTATTTTATACTTCATTGCCGTGTGATGCCTGCCAGCTTATAATAGCATCACCCTATTTCTTACCCGTGGGAGTTTTGAGAAGCAACTGAGAGACTTGAGGGTGTGTATTGCAATTTCAGGCGATGGGCTGACAACCTATCACTATGGCGATACACAATTCTCTGAATAACTCTAAAATATATACCAGGCGTGGCGTAAATGTCTGTTTTGCGGCCGTTAACGCTCTGCCTACCCCGCAAGGGATAATAGGCGTGATATATGTATTTATACTTCAAAATTTCAAATCTGTCAGAGTTGATAAGTTTTATTTGTCCCACTTGTCATATTCTGGAATCAATCAGCGCGTCCTACGGAATTGAGACGCGGGATGTGAAGGCCACCGGCTACATGTTACTCAGAGAGCTATGGAAAGGTGAGTGCTTGGGATCTCGCTAATAAGATAAAGATAAGATAATTCTATATTAAATAAATTTACTTATAAATAGGTAAACTTATACAAAATAATTATGAATCTTACCTATTTCCTGAACTAAGAATATGAATAATGGAAAACATCTGAAATGGGATTATCTGCCACCAGTAGACTATAGTAATGGAGATAGTCTGAAAGTGAATCAAGCTGAAGTGGCAGTGGGCTGGTCACATTTGTCGTAAAACCGATGGATGGTGGAGCAAGCGGGTTCTCAGGTGGAGGCCGCGTCTTGGCAAGCGTAGCACTGAACGCCTTCCGGCCAGATGCACCAATGACTTAAAGAGGACGGCTGGTAGCAACTGGATGACGGGAAAAAACGGGAGATCGTGCCTTATGGCGCACCCTTCTTCTTCTTCTTTTCGTGTAGGACACCGAGTCGTCCAACGACCCGATGAACCCTGGTGTTGGAGCTTTTCAACCGCCTACTACTAGTAGTAGGCCTCAGACATGGTTGTGTAACGACCGCCGTTTAAGTAATCATAGACAGCAACCGGGACCGACGGCTTAACGTGCCCTCCAAAGCACGGAACCTTCTTTTTTTCGGACAATCAGGTGGTGCAGCCTGCAATGTCCTAACCAGACTGGGAACAAATTTACAAAGTGATAAACATCAACTATTGTGAGTGCCCCACCGAGAATCGAACCCGGAATCTTTGCGTCGCAGGCAGTCGCACTATCACTGCGCCACATTGGCCGTCGTTCCCGCCACATAGGCTGATGTGTTTTTGAGCCACTTTATCTGCTCCTTGTAGATCTTTGAGAGACATGTCAATGAAAGCTCACATTTATACGAGTGAGTATTAGTTTTTTTGTAAAAGCTCTAATATAGGTATATGCCTAGAGAAAATACGTGTGACGACATATGCAATAATAATAAAGACTTATAATATTCAGCTGCAGTGCCTTTTCATTTTATGCTCAGCATGAAAATTAAGTTGAAAAAAAAAACGTCGTCTGCAAGCCATGTGAAGTTGTCAAAGAAAATATTAATTACAGCCTCTAGACTTTTACATACCAAACTGAAAATCAGGCTGAAACTTGAAGATATCAAATGAGGTAAAAATTAATGTGCGTAGACCGAGTTTTTTATATTTTTAATTTATAGCTAGCCATATGGCAGACAATTGCTTAGGTGCCTTCCTAAATTATTTATATGAACAAAAAACATGTCTTCTGAATATAAAATCTTTCCCCATACTTCATTAATTCTTAGAGGTCGACTTTTTGGTGTTAATTTATTTTTGGTAGGGTTGAAATTAAATAAAATTATGTTTTTATTGGGTGTAGTCTACGCGAAATCCATGTTTCTAAATATCTGTAAGTTTACCTTATTATCACTCAACGCATAACATGTGCATAAAACAAATTTAAAGGAATATTAGATTTAACTTGTTTAAAAAAAAACAGAAAAAATACAACACTGGGCTCAAATTTAATGTCCCCTCGTGAATTCTGCTTAGTTGAAACTTTTATGTTCGGCGAACATGCCCCATTCTGGCAACCATTACTCAAACGAGTAGGTTCGCTCTCAAATGAGATTTCATAATTAACGTAAGCCAGGTCGGGCCGTCAAGTGCATGTGAAAATTTAACGAGAAGTGGAGGCCGGGACCTATCTCAAGCGCCGTGCATGCCCGGTACCTGCCGAGCGCAGAAGCCACAGACAACAAAACGCAGTATGGTCATTTCGTCCGTGTACGGCGTAAAAATCTGCTGAAAATATTTTAAATATCGAATTAGCCCGTAACAGTGAAAGCTTTTCTAGGTCAAATTTAAAACAAAATTAGACATCACATATAAATTATGTATTAGATATGTCTGTAAGCCTCGGGTATTTATGTTGACTTCCATTTCTTTAGAACTTTCATATGTTCAATAGGGATTGTTCAGCTATATTTTTTCTTATTGCACCTACATCAATAAACGAGTTGGACCAAATGCAGAAAGGGAGCTTTTTTATTGCAAACATAACGAAATCTTCTTCTTCTCATGTAGGACACCGAGTCGACGAAGACCCGATGCACCCGGCTTCAGAGTTTCTTCGGCTCGTAACGAAATTATTAGTAAAATAACAAAAGATGTTTATCTGTATCAGTTATACTGTGGCAAAAATAATCTCACCAATATAGCTCTTACCAACTCTGGTATTATAATTAGTGAAATTACTTCGTAATAAATTTCTACAGATTTTATTTAATTATCCCTTACAGGTAAGATATCATGGCAATTATGTTGTTAAACCTATTTTCTTACCCCACTTTAATTTCCCTCTAAGCATAATTTTGCACAATTTACGCGTCGCTTAACTTATTCCGTTTGCAGACGGCTTATATTTATTACATGGTAATTTTAGATTAGAGATAGATTTGCATATCAAAGGATTAAATCTTATGCATGATTTTTTATATAAAATAAATATACTTACTAATATTATAAATCCGAAAAATTGTGTGTATCATATCATACAATCAATATTACTTCTTTTTACCGGGGGCAAACATGCAAGTCCCACAGGAAACCAAAAAACAGCTGCGGGGGAAACCGAAATTGATTACACATTACAATCTTTGAGTAGGAGGATACGAGTATGATGAGTAGAATGTAAGTGACGTCGATCATCATCAGACAACTTTTGTAGAAGATTGCAAGTTCCTATGGCTAGCGAATTTAGATGTATGTAGATCCTGCAATATGTTGATATTTAACCTTTAAAGTTCTGTAAAATAATTTTGAGGTAAGTTCTACTCGTGGAACTGAACAACTTTACCTTAGGAACAAATGGCGAAATTAGAAAATTTAAAATGTCTGCTTTTAAAAAATAGATTAATCTGTGTTACTTTGTATGGGACGTCCAAATCCTTTCATCATATTTTTGACATATGTTCTTTGGGGAAAAATATTTAGTTTGACAAGTAGAACTCACCCCTTAAAATATTTGCATTGAATTTTATAGGACCTTATTATATACTTAAAAATAAATAAATACTGTATATAAGTAAGCTCATGCAGTTCAAATAAAAATGACTATTTATATCTGTCACACAAACAAGCTCATAACGTGTCAAGTATCTGAAACATAAAAAATCATCCTCTTGAAAATGTCCGCTGAAAACCCAATGTTTTCCGAGAAACATTTTTATAACAAATTGGGGGATACTCACAATTAGCGTCATCGCAGCGTCCCTCAAAGTGTCGCATTCAACAAGACTAATGAATACCATAAATTTATACAAAGGGGGCCACACAATGGATAACATCACCGCAAATCTGGTGTAATATTCGCGGGAAAGAAATAATTCACGAGGAAGAATTTTACCTTTGTTTGTCGGTAGTTCCTGAATTGTTTCTTGAGCTTGTAATGTCTTTGGTTATGATCATTATTTTCTCTACTACTTGGGTTGATGAAATGACCACCATCAAGATAATTCTATGCCGAATCCCATCGGCGGCATGTAACGTTCAAAACGCTGTGAATATAATTCTGGAAAACGGGGCTTTCGCAAGTTTCTCATACATAGGAATCTTGTATTGACTGTTAAAAACAGTTTCTAGTGGCATAATCCATCGTGTCATATGCCGCAAATTATGCTTCAAGAAAAGATCATGTTGCTCTCAATATAAAGAATGAAAGAAACTAACTCGGGATGAGGACATTCCCTCAGGACCTGATAAGTGAGCTCAAGTCCCAGCTGTCCGGTAACTTGGAGAACGTGATCATCACGTTGATGACCCCTCTTCCACACTTCTTCGCCAAGGAATTGCACGACGCCATCGCGGGGATCGGAACCGATGAAAAAGCCATCATTGAAATCCTCTGCACGCTGTCCAACTACGGCATCCGTACAATCTCCGCTTTCTACGAGCAAGGTAAGTTTCTTTGCGTTTTACATGGACTAGATCTGATGGCCAGGTACTTAATGTTGCCCTCAACATGATCTTTGCTTGAAGCATAATTTGCGGCATATGACACGATGGATTATACCACAAAAAATATTATATTATAGTCAATACAAGCTTCTTATGTATCAGAAACTTGCGAATGCCCCACATTTTGAATTATATTCATCTCTAGAGAAGAAATTGTTTTTTATTTTTTACTTCTTAGTATTACTTAGTTGATACAGTGTAGCTGTCGTATAGAAAAGAAAACAGTTTATGTGTAGTCAGGGATTTAACTCACTATTTTTGGATTAAGGATACCAAACACATCATTCCAAAACAATATTTCAGCTAACTAAAACGGAATGTAAAGTGTAAACAAATCCAAATATGAAACATCTTACCCACGTAGCAAAGCGCTACGCCATAGCAGCCGTAGCCTCGTAGCTAATGCCTCCTACGAGCTAGCGCTTTGGAGTTGTAATTACAGACTATCAACCCGTCGATCTGCTACGAGCATTCGCCTATCGATCAATAATTTGTAGAATAGATAGAGATAGAACAAAGCATATTGTTTTATTATAATATATAGATATTGGTTTTGAACTATGCTAATTAAATTTATTGCGAGCGTTGGTTCCGCAAAAAAATATTTTCCATGTTAGTATCTGTCCTTTTATATAGGCATTTATTATCAAAAAGACAACACATTTTGGTAATACTTAACAATTCAATTTATTTAATATCTTAACAAGTTTATATATGAAGTGTATAAGTAGCGAAGTCTAAAAATAATCCGACTTACTGCTTTCTTTTTATTTATATGCCAATAATAAAAACGCCAATTACTGTTAGTATTTGAATATCAAATTTGAAAACACTTCCCGTGTTAGATATTCAATTTTTCCCGTGCCAGGAAAGAGCTGCGGTAGCCCAGATGGAAGAGGCGTCGCCACTAGTAATGTGAAAGTATTTAAAGTTTTCAAAAAATTAAAAAGTAATTTTATATAAATATAAATATTACAATTGAATTACGGCTATGGATGCCGTGTGATGCCGGCTTAAAATGGCATCACCCCATTTCTTTCCCGTGGGTGTAGTAAAAAGCGACGAAGGGACTCAAGGTTGTGTATTGCTATTTTAGGCGATGGGCTGACAATCTATCACTTTGGTGATACACAGTTTTCCGAATGAACCTCGAATGTTTGTCAGACGTGGCGTAAATGTCCGTTTTTTTCGGCCGTTTACGCTCTGTCTACCCCGCAAGGGATTAAGGAGTGATATATGTATGTATGTAATTACGGCTAAAATAACTGCCTAATAGTACGTTCACACTATGCACATGCTCCTGCCGCTGTCGCGAATATTGCTCGGAATACTTTCGCGGCGTATCAACGCAAGTGAGTGTTCTTACACTGCCGTTAAACTCTTCTCGCACCAATACGAGTGAGCGAGATAGCAATACGTTCCACACGCGTTCATGCTGCTGTTCCTTTGTCTCGCGCACGAAAAGCCGACATTCGAGGAGCAAGAGGATTAGCAGCGGCATCACGCACGAGTAGGAGCGCGAGTAACCTGTTTACATATTGTCGCTGCCCACATCCCTTACTATTTCCCTGCCCATATTGACATTGTGTGAACGTGCTAATGTTCAATGTTAGACGCAAAAAGTGAGTGAGAGTGAGAATTCCATGTTAGAGGTATCGAGTCCGGTGTCGATGAAACGCTGCGTCGGCGAAGCGTGCGCTGGCCGCGTGCGCCACGTGACGAGATGCCGCAATGTTGGATGTTCTACTGTATCGGGGTCGGCATGCGTCTGCACTTCCTATGTAATAACGGGTCGTAACAAGCCTGCTTTTCACGTGTTTGATAAATGGCTAAATAAACCATTGTAATTGGCAATGAAATTCCGGTTAAAACTTTTGAAATGAGAGCTAATACTTAAGCTTAAGGAATACCATGCTATTTCTGTACAACGATAAATGCAAAGCTTATCAGATATGCAGTGCTGATCTTCCGATAAAGGTGCACGCAACCATCGCATTGTTATCGCGAACACTATTCAAGTATACTATAAGAGATAGATCACTGTGTTGTCTAGCGGTCTAAGTAGTCTCAATGTTCAGAGGTCCATGGTTCGATTTTCTAGGAGACGGAAGAAGTTAATATTTGTCAGTTTATCATTCTGCGTGATTGTTTCTAGTTTAGCTTTAGTCGAAACTCGGAAACAGGGTAAATTGGATCGTCTGTAGACTCCCACATAAAATGCTGATGCATAGACAAATCAGATTCTTATGCATACCAATAATATCACGTTACATGTCAATATGTATCATATTCCCTGCGTGCAGATAATATAGTCTAACATGCACTAATGGCGTCTCTCTAGACGTTGATAAGCAGAGAACCTAGTTAGTGTGATCGATCCAGCGCGTCGACGCAAATTAATATGCATCCCTCTATCGCCCCGTGTGAGATGCATTCACGTCGGCACAGTGTAATCAACTGACAGCAATAATATTTTGGGTTCGGAAATTATTATTGGGGTGATCTCTGATGATACCCAGAAAAGAGTAACCACTTGAAAAACGGTCGGCAACTTTCCGTACCACATAGCAAGAATTGAAGAACAGCAAGTTGAAGTGGTAGTGAGGGCGGGGCATCAGGCTCATAAAACCGACAATCAATGGGGTCAGACGATTCTGGTGTGGTTGCCATGCATTAGTAAGCGTAGCGTGGATGCCCTAATACAAGGTACACTGACTTACGTCACTAGCCACTAGCGATAGGGCCACAAATCGCGGTCTATGGACGTGCCAAGCAAAGTCCAGCAATGGACGTCAATGGCTGTTGATGATTATTATGATCAGATGATTTTTCCGTAGGTACCCAGTGTTCGTCGGTATATCGATCATTTATATCAGAAAATACATTGTTGCGATTCCGAAAACAAAAAACGAAGCAAGAAAGTGGACACATGAATTGTAACAAAAGTTGGAATATAGCCAAACACGACCCGATTTAAAGCTTAGCCAGCGGCGACTGACGGGGCTGTGCAGGTTACTGATGGCTAAAAAGAGATGCATTTTATTTCAGATTTATCGAGAAGAACAAGTGATATGTATATTCTTTGGTGAAATCGTCATATCTGCCACAGAACCCTGAGTAGTAGTGGTGAACGAGCTCATGAATGAAAGCGTAGCGGCACCGCCTTTTGTTGGACGTATAGATATATTCTTAGTGCCGCCCCACAAATCGTAAGTCCTTGTTTCGACACGTTTTCAGCCGAAATCCTAAAATAAACTGTACAAGAAATCATAATTGTAATGAAGTCGATATTGGCTGGAATGACAAATGGCTCCGGCTGACTTCGGCGACCATGAGATCCGTTTTTCATCCAGACAAATGTAAAGTTTAATTTAATCAAGATCAACTGTTTTGAATGTACTGTAAGTATTTGTATACAAAAAAGTATTTATGTATTATAACAGCTATCTAGTTCGCAATAACAAGGTTTGCTTAGTTTGGAGAAAGATAGATTGTAAAACATAAGTACGACCAATAGGATAAATTGGTCCATGGTATATGTAAGTGTTTGCCCTATGCCATGTTTTATGTTCGCACTTTCCATAAACCCAAAGGTTGCCTGGAAGAGAATGCTACTTAAGCATTAAAGTAGTCTAACTGTACTGTGCTTTTTTTGTTGTTTTTACAATGTCATTATGTTTCGTGTGCATAAAAACAAAAACAAAAAAGAATATTTTTCTATTCGCCTGCCAAGCGCGGTGATTGTGACAATACCTCCCAATAGGGGGAGGCCCATTTCCTGCAGTGGACTGTCAATGTTATTGGCATCAAAATACACTTGCAAAATTGGCAGGTATTGGACTCGTCCACCTCATCGTCAAAGAAGAGGCGTCGCCACTGGTGCTGGCGTAAATCGCAGAGACAAAACCTGCCCACGCTTGAAAATTTCACAATTTCCCAAGAAATCGTATACTTAACCAGGGATGTGTTTTGAAATTTGGTATTTAATGTTAATGTATAATTATTATTTTTAGCAAAAAAATATAAACGTGTTAAAAAAATCCAATGAGGTAGATTTATACAAATCGCAACCTGACTCATTATTCTTAAGACGCAATTCTTATGGCGTTCGATAAGACAAAGATTTAATGAATTTTTACTCTGAAAAATAACACTTCTGTCGCATGTACTTAGACCCAGTTTAAGTTTTTCATAGTTATGTGCGATCGCATCATCTCATGTGCAATTAAGTGCGGTATGTCGCAATAACGTCTGTCGCCCTTAGCAAGTGAACTTTTTGCCATCAGTACGAATACCGAGCGAATGTCATACATATATTTTGACAGGTCCATAGTTTGCTACGCCAAGTAGTATAATGGGGTTAATTTGGGGAACAATATCTTAGCTTAACTTAAATTAGTGCTGTCACTTTCAGTGAAATAGGTTTGGAAAAGTACAGGAGATATGAAATAATATAATGTTTTATAATTTGACGATGAAAAACAATGGCAACTTAATTGACTATAAATAGCAAAGATTGGTGGCATCTGTTTGGTAAATGGTTTCATGACATGATTTTGATACCTTTTATCCTTTTCGAAACCTATTTAACGAAAAGTGACAGCTCTATTTTAAGTAAAAAGAATTTGTTTCCCAAATTGACACCATCGTGTAAGGTATTTTATACCAATTATTGCTGAGTAGCGTTTGTGTGAAAGAATGATTGAAATGCAATACTTTAATCGATATTCAGAAACAACAAAGTTTATGTTATCAGTTTGTAACGTTACCAAACAAATTAAAACAGCTTTACAGCACCAAGAAACTGACCAAGTCAAAGTGATCCCTAAATATTACTTTAGGAAACCACAACTTAGTGCCTGGGCAGCGAGTTGGCTGCTGGTCTAGGGCAAACTAACAACTTGTTTGGGTATAGAAAACTTGCGTAAGACAACCAAACTTAGATATCGTCATCATCTGCCTGCCCTTATCCCTATTTATTTGGGGTCGGCGCGACATGTTTTTTTCTTCCATTCATCTCTATCAGAAACCGCGAGGGTTTCTACATGCTGACCTCCGAACTTCAATTTGAAGATGACACCCCATGCTGATCTTTATCAGCTTATGTATATAATTTATAAAGTGTGTACTTGTTGTAATGGTTGAGTGATAACTATTATTTTCTGTCCTTTTCTAGGCGCGCGCTTGCCGTCGCGCGGCAATGCTAATTGAACTCAAAAATTGTAAACTCTATTTACTAGATAATAAATTAGACACATTCCAAAGTATTGAGTTGGTGAGGTATATAAAGAAGATCTTATAATCGAGACAATAAAATTTTTAGTCGTATACTGTAGACGACATATACGGTCTGTTTATATGTGTTAGAAATAATTTTATAAAATTAATCATTCGGAAACATAACTCATTCTTTTTCTTTTAAATTAAATGATTTTCGTTTAGAGGTATAGAGATAAGCCTTTAATATTCTCTTTTCTACACTCCGTGTCTTAGCAGATTTAAGTACAACAAGTAAAATTAATCAAATATAAGTACAACAAGTTTGAAACACTGCAGTTTTGAATATAATGTCGCTCTTTTACCGTTAAGGCTTCTAACTCAACTGACTTTAGCTATTCATCTTCATATACGTAAAATGTTCCTATCATATTCACGAAAT
Source organism: Tuta absoluta (assembly GCA_027580185.1). Taxonomy (NCBI): domain Eukaryota; kingdom Metazoa; phylum Arthropoda; class Insecta; order Lepidoptera; family Gelechiidae; genus Tuta; species Tuta absoluta. Next base: position 9,447,608 of record JAQAHW010000004.1, read on the forward strand.
GACAAAACCTATATAACATTATGAATAATGAATGATTTAACAAAGTTAAAATGGAACTTCTTCTCTCCCTACAAAATCAAGTTCGTTAGTTATTTACAAATCAATTTTATTTGATCTAGCTATTTTATTATTGTGCTACGAATACATACAAACAAGCTGGTTATTATAAATATGTCGTAGGAATATGGCAAAACCAGAACTTCGGCGGAATTCCTAGGATTTTAGTCAAAAGCTGCTGTAAGTAATAATCTTAGACTTCATTCTGCCATCGTCCTAAACAAATCCAGGTATTCGGCCTAATTCCTAAGATTTAAGCCGCATTTCTAAAGTGGTTTTGGATTTATTGTTTTGTTTTTTCAACTATTATTTGTCATAACTGTTTTTAAATCACTTTTAAGCTAATTCCATATTTCTTATTAGAGAAACAATAACTTCAGAGAGCAAACGGCCGCAAAAAACTGATATTTTCGCCACGTCTGACAATATTTTAGGATCATTTAAATAATTGTGTATCGCCATAGTGACAGGTTGTCAGCCCATCGCCTAAAATTGCAATACACACCCTCGAGTCCCTTAGTCGCCTCATACGACTCCCATGGTCGGTGGTGATGTTATTCTAAGCCGGCATCACACGGCATTTTGCCATTTTACTGCGACATAAGTATTGACTGCGGTAACCTACATCGACCCAGTCCGGTTAGTTTCTGTTTTCTGACTACTTGTTGACACGCACATCAAATAGGTACGTATAATATAGGTAGTAGGTATACTCGTATAATTTACCAAAGGCACCTTGAGTTTGATTAAGAAAATAATTAAACTCAGTTTAATTACATAATTGACAACTGAGTGAACATCATACAATATTTTCTCATTACTTTGACAAGAAAATATTTCATTTTTAATTTTAGTCTAGTTAAAAATTGTATTCTATGTTGTATTTAGGTTTATTTTAATTGTATTCTTAGTTATATTTTATATTTTATTAATTTGAAGTATTATGTTTGTTAAACTAAGACACAGGATTACTATTCTTAATTTTGGAAATAGTTTAGCATTAGGATAATTGTTTTGCATACATACATACATCACGCTTATATCCCTTGCAGGGTAGGCAGAGCGTAAACCGCCGTAAGAAGTAAGCATTTAAAGGTCATTCAGAAAATTGTAAGATAAGAAAAGATAATCGCCATATTGACAGGTTGTCAGCCGATCGCCTAAAATTGCAATTTAAATGTAACCCTCGAATTTCTTAGACACCTCTTACGACACCTACGGAATAGAAGTGGGTTGATACTATTCTAAGCTGACATTGCACGACGACACACATGTTTTGTATAGTTATATACCTATTGGTTTTTATATCTTTTGTAGGTTCCTATTTAGGTAAGTACTTTAAAATCGATTGACCATCTTGATTGTATTATTCTTCGAAAAAAAGACTTAAAAATGGATGCGGCGGTTCAGTCTCAAAGCACAGAGCTTTTATCTCTGTCATCTTTTCGCGGTAGTAATCCCTTTGACCTAACAATATAGTGATCTCTTTGACTCAGCAATGCTTTCTACTTAGATTGGTAATTGCATTTTTAGGGTTCCGTATTCCAAAAAGGAACCTCTACTTGATCACTTCATTGTTCATCTGTATGTCAAGACTCAAGATCTTGATAGCTCTTGGGAACGCGTGGAGATATCAAGTTGATTGTATAACCATAATTGGTGATCATATCTTTTGTCGCTAGGTGTAAATTTATTTGATTTCTAAATTAAAGTTACATAATCTCTTCGTGAAATTATTTATTTTTAATTAATTACCATTCGGCCGATTAAAGACATTCTTTAAAAGCAGACTGTAAGATTTTGAAAAGCCAAAAAAGGAATCTGGGGCCGGTATTAATAAGAGGGAGGGAGCGAAGAATTTAATTTAATATTTTATTCGTGTAGTAATTGATTGGCAGTCCCGGCCGCTGGCGTGGGGAAGTGGGGCTGACGATATTTGAAATATGCCGCATATTGAAACCGTCCGGCTGAAGTGATATCGACGACAATGCCCCACTGCTAACAAAGACCTATCACATTGTAGACGCGGCAATCCATAATTCAACTGAGAATTTGTATTTGTGAAAATAAAAATTTCAAAAAAAAAATTGTCTATGATACATAGGTACAAAAGGCTACTTTAGTAAATAAAATAAAATTAGCAAACTATCTTATATCATAATTTAATTGTCTACATATTTAGATACCTTCTTGTTGAAAATGAAAAGAGTTTCAACCTTTTAGGTAACGAAAATTTATTACAAGAACACAAAATAATCACATGAATCAGCCTATGGCTACTGGACATAAAATGCCCATTTTTCAAATGATAATTAAACTATGTACAGAATGGTGTTAAACCAAAAACAAACACGCATTTGGCACTTAAGCCTTCGCCGAGCGAAATCCGACCGTCCAGTGCAGTCCTCACCTATATAACGGACAGCAAAAATCTAAGACGGACAAATTGTTGTCATAAACGATAAGTTTATTACAAAGTACAATGATTGAGTTTTGATTTTTCATTCAACTTAACAAATTACGGTGGCCACCATTTTCCGTTAAATAGATTTTAAAGACGCAAAATAAAGCTTATTGTTTGTTATACCCAAAAATTTTCGTAATGGACTAAATTTGTCCGTCTTACTTTTTTGATATACTTATGTATTACATTTTAAGAAATTAAATAAAAACAGGTGAGAGCACCACCGGCGCAGCCATAATAAAATTAAAACCAAGGTCCTCTCTATAGAACAGAATTTAAGATCTGTGGTCCATTGGTGCCACCATTACGCGAAAATATTCCCATCTGATATTTAGCTCGGAATTACCAAGTCGGAAATGCTTAGCTATTAGAAGGGACCGTATTTCACAATACCTGAGAGAACGTTCTTTGCGTTCAGAAATGCGATGGAATTGTAGGAAATAAGTTTATAAGGACTAGTTTTACAAAAAAATTATTGTTATTAAAAAGGTGTATTTTTTAAAGCTAGAAATTCATTAAAATATCAAAAAAGCTTTTTTATTATTAAACGAACAAGTATCACTCATGATGAGGGTTTACAAGACTTACTTGTTGTATGGTTAGTAGAGAGTTTTTACCATACAACAAGTAAGTCGTGTAAACCCTCATCAAAAAAGCTGCGTTCACGAAAGTTTAAGACAGTTTATATTGGGACTGTTTGCCTCCATTAATGATGATGATGATGATAATATCTAGTATCACATGGCTTGATAATAATTATCTACCTACACATACACATACATACATACACACATCACGCTTATTATCCCTTGCGGGGTAGGCAGAGCGCAAACAGCCGCAAAAAACGACCATTTACTCCACGTCTGACAAATATTTGAGGGTCATTCGGAAATTGCGTATCACCATAGTGACAGGTTGTCAGCCCATTGCCTAAATTGCAATTCACACCCTCGAGTTCCTTGGTCGCCTCTTACGACTCCCAAGGGAAAGAAATGGGGTGATGTTATTCTAAGCCGGCATCTCACGGCAATTATCTACCTTACTGTACTAATTTCATAATAAACAGCGGGCAGCAAAACAACCTATCCGTTTCCAGTGCCCTATGTTATGAAACTACAGGCTACAAGTCCACATGTGAAATTCTTTAGTTAATTGCGTAGATGGTCAATATTCCTGGTATCATAATGGCATACCGACTACGCAATAATCATCGAATTTCACCTGTGAAATTGTATGTAGATAATATGGGGAACAGATTTAGTATATGAAAATAAAGCGTTTATTCGTTTGCCCCTCAAAATTTTGCATATCTTATGTCGATATGAACTTAAAGATGAAATAGTTAAATTATTAAAAACCAGTCAACTCAGTATCCCGCACGACCAGAAGACGAGGCAACTTCGATAAAATGGGAAATAAGTAAGTACCTACAATTTACAGCTAGATATGGTACTAGTACTACCGAAAACAATAGGTACTTACTAAACAATTTGTTTTCAAAGCACTACACTCACTGCTCTGTTTTTCTATTCTTTCTCCTCCACCCAAATGTTGTCTGGTTGGTTGGCTTTTAGCTATGAATTTTCCTGTTTTTTTATTTATGTAATTTTTGAGCAATAACGTGTTTTTACTTACTTACTTGTGCTTGCTACTTTATAAATCAATTAAACAGTTTAATTTTAGTCGTGGTTTTCCAGTGAATTAGAATAGTCCGATACGGCTGGCTTTATTTGACGGCATAACCTATAAAAACTCCAAAGATACTTATTTTTTGGACACTTGTGTTATGTGTGTCTCTAAAGCATATGTTACATTTTGTGTCATATTTGACGATTGCATAAAATTTCGATGCAATGTATGGTAGTAGGTCATTTATTACATTATTTTTTGAGTGTATATAATTAAACTTACATTATAAATGTCAGTATTGTGAATGTGCCAGATAATACTTACAGTGTACAAGCACAGTTTGAGTCTTTTTTATCCACTGCAAACGAAAGTATGTTAGCATACACCTGAAATAACACAATGTAATAAATTGGGTTCTGCCAATGGTCCAGAAACTATAATCCAAAAATAAAAGACTTTAATATTTTTGGAACATGAAAAGCTAGCCTTACTGGGCTATAACATTGGATTGAGCGCTGTGAGCCGGTTAAGCTTCCAAACCTCAACAGTTATAAATATTTATAAAATTGCCATCCATTCTAAAGTCTCATTGAAAATACAGCCCAGGTGTTTTAAATATTCAAGGGTCAGAACCCATCTGCGTATAGTTTAGTCGCAGAATTTAAATATAGTGTTTAGTCTATGGAATTTGAGATATTACCTTTGGGCATGGTGTGGGAAATGACAACTTTCATGGAAATCCTTTAATCTCATATTCAAGTAATACTATATGCCGATGAGTACCGAAATTTTATTTTGTATTAAATAGGAACGTACTTATTACAGATCTTTGGATATAATTATGTAAATGAAAATCCAGTATATCAATAAATGCTTTTAAATCAAAACCTGCCTCACAATTGAGATTTTTATGTTTACAAATAGGGATATTGTTGATTTCATTTACCTACAATGTGGAGCCCACACCAGGGGCACATGTTTTACGGGGTGAAATAACCCATGAAACTTAATAACTTTCCCTATAGAACATAAGGGCGAAATATTTTCAAATAAATGTACCTCCTATACGAACTGACTCGGTCAGCTGGTAAATTTTGTATGGAAGGTGCAATATGTTTAAAATATTTCGGTCTATGTTCCGTGAGGATATATGCTCAGGTTCATAGGTAATTTCGCCGCGGTAAATATTAAATTTATTTATTTTATTGTCCTTAGGAAGACTAACAGCTAAATATTCAAAATACAGACAGAACGACAGAAACACTTTATTGCTCACACTAATAATTATAACATAAACAAGAACAAAAACAAACAACACCATATACTTAAGCAAAGGCGGACTTATCGCTTTAAGCGATCTCTTCCAGGCAACCCTGCACACCAATACGAAACATTGAATAAACACACCGCAAATAGCAGCGGCAACACGTAAAAGAACACGTATAAAAATACATTCATAATTTTAAATAAACTAATGCTAATAATAAGTCTTTACCTATAAAATTATTTATTTACCCTGTTGTAGGCCCCACGCCTTACATTGTATGACGTACAGTCAGCAAGACCTAGCTTGCTTAACTTTTACAGTACCTTTATGCCTTCCCAATTCTTATTTTCCTTTTTTAATTTAAAATAGGCCCGCATTTGCCTGCTATCTCACCTGAGGGTATGTGAAGATGCAGACGATGATGGTTCATGCTTGCTTAGATAATCATTTTCAGTTATTTCATTTTCATTTTCAATGCCTATTCACTCTTGCTTTGAAAAGGCCCGAATTCTCTTCCTAAAGAGATGTCAACAAAGAAAAATAGACCGTCTGCCATCTTCTTCTGCTGTCGTTTATGGCTTATTGGAATGGTCTTACTGTAGTTACGGTTGACAAACCTGTGTAAGCGGGTGGCGCTAACATACCAAACACAAATAAAAGATGTTATCCATCACCTCATGACCAACTTTAATTAACAATGTTCACTAACTAAAGACAACTGCTGGTACCGCGACAAACTCAAACATATGAAGTAATTACCTTTACTCAAGTTACTCCGCAGTGTAGTTGTTAATGCTGCGGTCTGCTACGTATCTTGAAATGGTTCGATGTGAAAATATGTCACCTATAAAAAAAGTAAAATCGTCCTTTGAAGTTCAGAGTGGTACCTACTGTATATATATATATATACTTGCAGCCCGCCCAGCGGTTTCACCCGACGCTAACAGTTTCCCCCCGGGAATAAGACAGTTTAATATAGCCTATGTTCATCAGGGATAATGTAGGATTCTAAAAATCTTGACTTCAATTTGAAACAAATATCGTTTTCAGATGGTGGTGGCGTAAAGTTACATGCCGTGTGATTAACCTGGCCAGCCCAATGGCAGTTCCTTTATTTTTATTTTTTTTATCCCGCCCGAGCCGGTTTTCTATTAGGTCATAACAAAATTGTAATAAAAAAAGAAAATTGTGTGATACAAATTTCTTTTTTTAGAATGACGGTTCATGACGTCAATAAGTGATAATACTATCCTACATTGAATAAAGAATTTCAATTTCAATAAACGGTAAAAGAATTTTTTAAATCGGTCCAGTAGTTTCGGAGCCTATTCAATTCAAACAAACCGTAAAAAAAACCTGTTTCTAATAATTAGCCTACATCGTCCCACTGCTGGGCAAATGCCTCCCTCTTCTCTTTCTCGGTTCTACTCTGGGCCTCCGGGTGCCAGTCTTTACTAATTGCATCTAGCTCGTCTCGCCACCTGCGACGGGGTCTTCCGCGGCGTCGTCTCGATATATTTCACCTATACAAAAAAGTAAAATCATCCTTTGAACTTCAGAGTGGTACCTACTATATTGAAAACATTGGGATTTTATGACTACTCATAGATGTTCGCAGCCTAGTTTGCTTTTAATCTATTGATTGTCAAACATTTTGATAAAGCAGCATCGGCGCGCCGCCGCCTATACTTATTTGTCATTGTGTTTAAAAAACATATTTACTACTCGTATTACCTTGTTGTGGTATTGTTTAATTGGTGAGGTTGTATGTAAATTAAGTTAGCAGCAGCAGGAGGACTTAAAAAAAACCAAAACTGTTGGCAACTTATTTAATTATAAAGTATTACAGAGTTTAAAGAAATACTATCAATTAATTCCTAATCTAAAATAAGTAGGTGCGACAACGAACGATGCTAGTATCGAAGTGCCGCTCCAGGCTTGGTTTCAAAAGGCGTCGCAGGTTACACGCGCCGCCGTGTACAGCAGCATCAGCAGTTTACCGGAAACGGGGTCGACGATGTTGCAATGAGTGCCGTGTGCAATGTACTGGTAGGTATCGATGCCTTAGCAGATTTGGTGTAGGGTGCTAACGTAATATGTAGGTATAACTTAACACTGACAAGACAATAAGTAAAATAGTAAACAAAAATCTGTTTGATACATCTTTCTTTGTGTTTGGCGTCAAAATTACAGCAATCAATGATTATTCCTTCTAAAATAAGGTGGTTCTTGCACTGGTCGTCTGACACTGCGTATTTATTAACGTATGCGTCTGCCAGACGAAAGGAAATCGTGAATTCCGATACATCTCGATAAGCGTACATGAAGAAATTGATGAATGAAGAGGAGGCAAAAGAAGTATGCCCGGATAATATGTCTCTGCCTACCTACCGACCTACCTACCTCCGGGAAAGAGGCGTGATTTATGTATATATCCCATACAAATACGGCTACAGTACATTACAAATTTCAATTACAGCCAGTGTCCCTGACGTTGTTTGTTCAAAACATAAACGTTTAATTTGTAAATATATTTAAAAAGGTCTCATTCCCAGTAAAATGATCCCAGCGGTCTTGCGGCTGCGGCTTGGCATGTTTCCCGCATATTTGCCTAATTCCGCTCTTGACCAGTATATTTTATTTTGGTGAGCCACTTATGGTCCTTGGAAGGCGCCTGCGGATGGTGGATGGCTGGCTGTGATCTGGAGTGTGATTTGCATGCTTATAGGTTATTGCTACCCGGTTTTTTTATATAGCTGGTTCAATAATTCAGGAATATTCAGTTGTTTTATTAACTTAGTTTACTTAGAATAGGTATTTTATTTATATAAGGTATTATTATAATATAGCATTTATATTTATACCTTTTTTTATATACAACCGCACACAATGACTGAAGATAGTGACGAATACTTTTCCTTACCTAGTTCAGACTCCGACGAAAGCTTTCACAGTACAGTGACCCACCTGTCTGATTCACTTGCTTCATGTTTTAATCCATTCCCAAAAAATTTAAATGCCGTGCACATCAATGCACAAAGTGTACCAAGCCATTATTCCGACCTTTTAGCAACTTTCGAAAACACTAATTCTATTCATGCCATATTAATCTCTGAGACGTTTCTCAAACCCGATCTTCCTTCCGCTTTATATCCCCTCCCCGGATTTCAGCTAATTAGGAATGACCGTACGGGAAAGGGCTGTGGAGGCGTTGCAATATATTTACGTAATAACATACCATACACAATAATTCTCATATCTCAAATCACCTTCCGAATATACCGGATCTGCTGAACATCTGTTTTTGGAGATAGTTTTGTCGCGTGTTAAGGTCCTCCTCGGTGTATTTTATCCTCCAAACAAAAACGTTAATTACTTTGGAAGCCTCGAAAATATGCTAGAGACGTTTTTACCTTTATATGCTCATGCGATAATAATGGGAGATTTCAATACTTGTTTAGTTAAAAACGATCATCGTTCCCGCGAACTTGTATCGTTAATAGATGGTTCAAACCTCCATATTCTTCCCTCTAACTCCACACATCACTTTCCGAACTGTGAACCTTCTCTTCTTGATATCTGTATCGTTTCTTCCACTACCTTTGTCGAGACTCATGGTCAGCTCAGTGCAGATGCCTTTTCCTATCACGACTTGATTTACATCTCGTATAAAATACGTCCGCCGAAAGTCAAACCAAAAGTGCTCTGGCAGAGGAATTTTAAAAATATGGACATTGATTTGCTCAAACAGGACGCCGCCGCCAATGTGAACTGGGATTTAGTCTATGGAGCCAAATCTATCGATGAAAAAATTTCTGCTTTTGGTGCCATAATTATTGGTCTTTACGATCGTCATGCGCCTAATCGATCGATCCGCTTAAAACATCTACCCTCATCTTGGCTTACTCATGAACTTCGTAACCTCATGGCCAAAAAAGATGCTGCTAAAGCAAGATACAAGTTCAATTCGTGTGAAATCAATAGGGAGAAATACAAAGCAGCTCGGAATAATTGCAACACTGCCTGCAGAGATGCTCAGCGTCGCAACATTCACGCTGCCGTATCTGATGGGGACCCTGCAAGGGTGTGGAAGTTTCTAAACTCTATCGGAATTGGTAAGGTTAAACAGGAGTCCAAGGTTGGTGTAGACTTAAACCAACTCAATACCCATTTTACCTCTGGAGTGCCTTACTTTAGTAATGCATCCAAAGCTGAGACATTGCAACGCCTTGCCGACTCATGTACTACCAACCCTAATTCTTTTTCTTTTTCTTCTGTTACGGAAAGTGATGTGAGGAAAAACATTATGGCTATTTCATCGAAAGCGGTGGGTGATGATGTAATCAGTCGCAATATGATAATTCCCATCCTCGATATAATCCTTCCTGTAATCACTCATATCCTTAACTTTTCCTTAACTTCGTCCTCCTTTCCAATAGCTTGGAAACAAGTAATCCTAAAACCAGTAATCCAACGTCCTTCTCTCACTATCGTCCTATATCCATTCTTCCTTTCCTATCCAAAGTTATCGAACGTCTTGTCCATAATCAGTTATACAATTTTCTTTCCGAATACAGTCTGATGAACGCATTACAATCAGGGTTTCGACCAGGCCACAGCACCGTTACTGCCCTTGTTAAAGTCACGGATGATATTCGACTTGGCATGGAGCAACAAAAAGTTACTCTGCTCACTCTGTTGGATTTTAGTAATGCGTTCAACACTGTAGACTTCGATATTCTCTTATCCTTCCTCAAATCCATTAACTTTTCCCCATCTGTTGTCGACTGGTTTCGTAGCTATCTGTGTGGTCGTCGTCAGCGTGTCAAGGCAGATGACCACTTATCCGACTGGAGTGACGTACGGGCTGGTGTTCCTCAGGGTGGAGTTTTATCTCCTCTTCTATTTAGTATTTTTATTAACTCCATCACTCAGAACATCACCTCGTCATACCATTTGTATGCGGACGATCTGCAGATTTATAGTCAGGTTACGGTTGAAAACATTGACAGTGCAATCGACCGTATGAACCATGATCTGGAAGCGATCGCGTTGTGGACAGCCTCGCACGGTCTAAGCGTCAACCCTAATAAATCGCAGTCCATAATTATTGGTGATAAAAGACAAATTGCACGCATTGACATGTCCTGTATTCCGGCTGTCTGCTTTATGGGTACTGCAATCCCTTACTGCGAGACTGTTAAGAATCTAGGGGTCTTTTTTGACCGGTCCTTGTCTTGGGTACGCCAAGTCAATGAAGTGAGCAGGAAGATTTTTGTCTCACTAAAATCACTTAGGCGTCTGCGCAACTTTTTGCCCGTCCGGACTAGAATTTCCCTGGCCCAATCCCTTCTTCTACCTATTCTTGATTACGCTGATGTCTGCTACCTTGATCTTAATGAAGACCTTCCAAACAAGCTCGAGCGACTCCAGAATGCCGCCATTCGTTTCGCTTTTGCCTTACGTAAGTATGACCATGTTACTGAATATCGCTCCAAGCTTAAGTGGCTTCCTATAAGACATCGGCGTAATTTGCATATCCTCTCCCTTCTTTTCAATATCCTCCATAATTCTAATACCCCCTTTTACCTTAGGGATCTTTTCCGTACTCGGGCTGATAAGCATGGGCGGCAACCTCGGGCCTGCACAGAGATGCTCCTTGAGTGTCCCACACACAAGACTGAATTTCTCAGCCAATCTTTTGCCGTGCATGTTGTCCGCTTGTGGAATGGTCTACCGTCCTCTGTACGCGTACCTAAGACTATTCAGAGCTTTAAAAATCAAGTACGTGCATTCTACGAACAAAATGTTTTTTTTTTTTTTTTTATTAATGATGGGTTTGCTCTTGACTCTAGTCTAGGTCATAGGACAGAGACAGAGTCTAAGATGGAGCGAGCTCACCCAGAAGAAGCCTGTTCACTCTTACTTTGAAGAGATTAGGGTTGTATGCTTTTGGAAACACAGACGCAGGAAGTGAGTTCCACTCTTTAGCAGTGCGCATTATAAATGATGACTGGAAGCGCTTAGTCCGAATTGGTGGAATGGCTACCAGGTACGGATGGTATCCGGCGGTGCGTCTGGATGTCCGATGGTAGAAGGGAGCTGGTGGAACAAGGTCGTGAAGCTCTTGAGCACACTCTCCGAAGTACAATCTATAAAATACCGACAAGCAGGCAACCTTGCGGCGATGTGCCAGGCTATGTAGCTTGGTGTCCACCAGTTTTATGTCGCCTATGAGCCTCTTGGCCCTGCGTTCCACCGAGTCAAGAGCGGCAAGTTGGTATTTGGCTGAGCCATCCCAAAGGTGACTTTAAGGTGTAATTTCGTCGTAGATATACATTTCTCATTCATTTGTGTGTGTGTGGGTATATATATATATATATATATATATATATATATATATATATATATATATATATCAACAACGGCCGAAAGGAGGACAATATATATATATATATATATTGTCCTCCTTTCGGCCGTTGTTGATCAGGCTGAAATACGCGTTAAATGTTGATCCACCTTTGTCCGCAGTTTACTGGAGAATTATTGGGGGTATCGTTTTATTTTTGATTTACATTTATTCACCGGCTTGTAACGCAGTACCCAAGCTTACGGAAAAGTCGCTACCTTGACACCAACTGAGACGGCAGTTGTTGATCCTGTAACGGCTTTCTTTTTTAAGGAAAATGATGCTTTGTTGATCTATATAAAGTCATTTATGAGCAACATTTGCCGTGAACTTTTAAACCGATACTGCAGAACGGCAACGTTGCACAAGTGAGACGAGAAGTATTATTTTTTACAAGCTTTTATTTGACTTGCCGTGTTTGTTAGTTTGTACGGGTCAAATCTTGGAAGAATACATGGTAGCCAGGGTCTGAAGATGGAGCCGGAAGGTGGTCATAGCATCTCAGAGATGCAACTACGTACCCCTATCGAGTTTGGGCTCGTTGGAATCGTCTTGCCAACCACTCTTCAAATACATGGTAGCCAGGGTCTGAGGATGGAGACGGAAGGTGGTCATAGCATCTCAGAGATGCAACTACGTACCCCTATCGAGTTTGGGCTCGTTGGAATCGTCTTGCCAACCACTCTTCAAATACATGGTAGCCAGGGTCTGAAGATGGATCCGGAAGGTGGTCATAGCATCTCAGAGATGCAACTACGTACCCCTATCGATTTTGGGCTCGTTGGAATCGTCTTGCCAACCACTCTTCAAATACATGGTAGCCAGGGTCTGAAGATGGAGCTGGAAGGCGGTCATAGCATCTCAGAAATGCAACTAGGTACCCCTATCGAGTTTGCGCTCGTTGGAATCGTCTTGCCAACCACTCTTCAAATACATGGTAGCCAGGGTCTGAAGATGGATCCGGAAGGTGGTCATAGCATCTCAGAGATGCAACTACGTACCCCTATCGATTTTGGGCTCGTTGGAATGGTCTTGCCAACCACTCTTCAAATACATGGTAGCCAGGGTCTGAAGATGGAGCCGGAAGGTGGTCATAGCATAGCATCTCAGAGATGCAACTACGTACCCCTATCGAGTTTGGGCTCGTTGGAATCGTCTAGCCAACCACTTTTCAAGTACATGACAGCTATAAAAGCTTGTTTTCTTTTTTAATTATATTTATTTATTATCTCAACCATAAATAGTAAGGTATTGTGAAGTAGAAGAACAAGAAATAGAAGTAGACGGGAGGGAGAGAGATGTATTCCTATCCTAGCTAGACGTGGGCGCCGCCTTAAGATTTTTGGGAATCTATTTTAATGGCCACTTTAGCCTGATGATAAAAATATGATTTTACGTGTAGCGCGGTGATTATTTTGACACGATCATAATATCGGATGTAATACGTCTCCGGTCTCCCTCTTTGCTCATTAAACCTTCTCATCACCACCCCCACCCCTCACTCTTATTCGGGATTAGTGATATTGCACAATGTATCAGGTAGATGGACATATCATATTTAAACTTCAATTTGACATAGATTTAATAACATTGACATAGGTTTAACTTTGACATGTATTTGTTTTTTACATTTCTGTAAGTTTACTATTCTTTTTTTTATGTATTATGTTAAGTACCTAGATTTGACTTTGTAAAAGAGAATCTTGTACATTCCTACTTAGAAATAAATTATTTGATTTTGATGTTGCATAAAGATTATCAAGATAGTTATTGCATTAAACATGCATCCAAACATGATCTCTTTTACTCCTACAACACTCCCCGCACACCTCATCTTCTTGCTCGTCCGCAATGGCTCCTCCAACACCGTGCCATGTTGCTATATTCTTATCTCCCTACTCATCCTTTTACTCGTTTACCAACTCACTTATATTCGTAACTCATCCCTCGACTCTTCTCAATTTTTTTCCAATTAATAGACTAGCTGTGCCCGCGACTTCGTTCTCGTGGAGTTAGAACTTTTGTACAAATTTGTAAGTTTAATATCTCTCGTTCTGCTCAACCGATTTTGATAAAAGTTGTCTCAGATGTTGGCCAGGATTAGTAGCTATACACCATAAACAGTTTTATTAGAATCGATCTAGTACTTTCGGAGATTAGCTCGGACAAATAGATAAACAGACAAACGGACAAACAAACAGACAAAAACTTTCTAAAACATTGCACATGTTTCTATTTTAATAAATTATTTTAACATCGCTCCCAATAAGATTTTTGTAAATATATTCAATGTTCAGACACGCGAATTTACTTTTTTATTATATGTATAGATTTGTCATGAACGCATGAAAAATATTGCCATACTTTATAATAATATTATTTTTCACAAACTAATAAGTTTTAATCAAAACTATATTTTTTTCTGAACTACACAAAAAATAAATTTTATTTGGAAAACTGTGCATAGTACTGGCCAAAATTGAAATTCCCCTCTATAGTTACTGACATTCATTCATACACGTGTTGTGACGTTGTACAAAGCAAAGAAACAAAGTGGCAACAGCGCACATAAGAAAACCACCAATCATAAAAACGGTGGCCTGTGATTGGTCCATTTGAATCAGATCAACATTTGATGGAGCGGATTTGTATAAAGAATGTTATGAATTGAGCGTATTTGTGCTTTTAAAGGGACAGCGATTGTTGATCCGATCGGAGCCACATTTGTATACAACCCGTATGATCAACATTTGCCGAGTTGTTATATCTATATATATATATATGATATGTATATATAGTAAGTAAGTAAGTAAGTAAGTAAAAACACTTTATTGCACAAAATAAAAAAACAAAAATATCAGGAAAAATTATTGCTAACATGCGTAAAGGCTATAGTTTTATGTATTTATTTATAATTATTAAATTTTATATATTATTTGTTTATATTTATATTGCAATTTATTGGTATACTTTATTTAGATGTAAGTAATATATATATATTAGTTGCACTATCCCGCATCAACTACTTTTTAAAAGCTTACTCCTTACTACCTGGTTGCCTGGAAGATATTGCTACCTGAGCAATAAGGCCGCCAATTGTACAATTTTTATTATTAATTCACCTTTTGTTTTTAATATGTTTCTTTTGTGCAATAAAGTATATTGTATTGTATTGTATTGTATAATTCAGCTACTATACAGAAAACTAATAAATAAAATGAAAATATGTTAATTTCTTCAACATTCGCCATGTACAACATACAACCTTAAACTATTAACGCAGAAGTTTGTTTACAAGGAAGCGTGTAGGTATTGCACAACCAAAAAGTTACAAATATGTGGTTTACCACAGAAACCTATTGACGTAATGGTCCCAGGGAGGACTACAATTGACTGAAGTTCCACTTCAGGCTGGTAGATGAATTAATAATTAGTTTACATGTTATTCAATATTTTCGGTCTAGGTAATATCTGTTCAAGCTAACACGATTAAATAATAGTCAGAACTTCAATATCACATAAAAATAAGTTGTGTTAATTACGATTGTGATTTTGTTGAATTTTCTAAAATAGTATTATTGTTCCTATCACATAATCAAATCGTAGTTTCATACAGCTATTTTATTATTATTTATTTCAACAGGCAGGCAGTTGAAACAACTGATAATGCCTGCATCCTATTATTCACTGTTCAAGTTCGTCACTATATAGCACTTATAGTTCACTTTAGTTATTTATGTTAAATTTTTTAGTTATTTATGTTAGATTTTCTTGACAAATCATCGAAAAGTTACCTAAAATTTTATAAGAGCGGAAACTGCATGAAACAATGAAATCGTTTGATAACGTTAATGCCCTCAGCATTTGATTTAGTATCACGATCTGTTTGGCCGCGTATCTCAAGACATTTATTAGGTAAAACCACGATCGATCAAAGTCTTTCTAGTTCATTAATCTTGCTCATCAGCCAGTACGACGCTACATTTTCGTCAAGGTATCACCGTTTTTCCTTGTTCCTCTATGGCTCTATGGGAATTTGCACACGTGACGCACAACACTGCGGAAAATGACAGCCAGCCAACATATGTCCGCAAGCGTCATAGCATTCTATTCGGTTCATGTGATCATACTTATATTTTCGTCTGTATCACGGGACTGGCTAAATACCGCAAAAAATTACGGCACGTGTGAGAACCACCTTTGTGGTGTCTACGCTGTCTCCCTTCGTAAACAAAGTTATCATATCGAATTACTGGTTACTGGGACACCAACCGTAATAATGAAATATGTTGCCTATTACGTTGTATATTACGCGGTGATATGGGCCGTATACCTATTGATATTACTTTGGGTTATCTAGGACGTGTTTATCTAGAAAGTGTTTTATATTAGAAGCGTAAGTGACAAAAAAACTAGTTTTTAAGAAATTAAATCTATCAGATTCAACTTTCGGAATAGGTATCGTAAAATATTGACGTTTTGATTTAATTTTTATTTACCTACGCCCTAAAAAACTATAATCAAAATAATGTTGCTAAAATGTGTTTTAAATGTTCTCATCTCACATTGCAATAAATCACCATAACTACCCTAGTCCGGAGACAGAGTAATAGCTCATTAATTTAATTTAGTTTATGAAGCTGTTTGTTATAATAGAGCCGATAAATAATATACATGTGAAAAAGATGTCGCTTTCGGTTTGCAACTATGTTTATGCTTTAATTAAACAACGACTAATCAACATTTATATCAAACATCTATAACATTTATATCAAAGCTTAAGAGGGTCGAAAGTCTGAACATAGAAGAGAATAAAAATTGATAACATAATACTTGAACACGTTTATAACTGAACACGTTTCAGCAGTTTTTAAATGTGTATGTTTATCTGTCTAGATGTTAAGTTTCAATGCAGCCTCGAGGCGAGTTGGGCTCGGGATGAACTTGGTCAAAAACAAGGTCGTGTTCAATCAACACATCATCCCTGAACCAGTCTTCGTCAAACATTTAGCCCTTGAAGTTATCCATCCATGTATACCTTGGATTAACATTGCAGTTGGGATTAGACATCTTTGAGGCCTAAATCACTAGAAATGTGCAGCTGGCTCGTACAGCATTTAGGAAAATGCATTATAATCTGAAATCTTCCTTGCCATTGTACCTCAAGACCAAGGTTTTCGATCAGTGTGTCCTGACCAGCCCTGTTAGGATACACGTCTCGGCTCCGTTGGTCATGAATGACGGACCGACTACGAAACCTGTCAGTAAAACTGACCTACCAGCTACGCGCTACTCAGATTCCTGTGAAAAGGTATATGCTCGGGATCTGCTCATTGATAAAGACTGGAATGAGAGTATCCACCAGTAGACTATAGTAACGGATATGTCTGACATTGTAGCAAACTGGTAGTGGGTTGATCACATCTGTTTCGTAGAATCGATGGATGGCGGAGCAAGTAGGTTTTTTATAGGAGGCCACGCCTCGGAAA
Organism: Tuta absoluta; assembly: GCA_027580185.1. NCBI lineage: Eukaryota > Metazoa > Arthropoda > Insecta > Lepidoptera > Gelechiidae > Tuta > Tuta absoluta. The sequence goes on from JAQAHW010000004.1 coordinate 9,464,923, forward strand.
AATAGAGTTGGACGCCCTCCGGCCAGCTGAACTGATGACTTAAAAATGGCTGACGGCAGCGAATGGATGACGAAAATGGTGTATGTATGAGTGTGTGTTTGTATTATATTGTAGTGCCTTAGGCATTATTGCTTCAGTTTGTTCATGAGTAAGACTCAGTAGCCAATTTTCAATTTAGCTTCACGTGATGATAGGGTTTGATAGGTAAGTCGCGACCTATTAAACAGGAAGAGAGAAAGATAAAATGGGTGACGTTGAGCAAAAGTTGTGCGGACTCGAGGAACTTGTAAATACCCTACGAGTGAAAAGAGCCTCGTATTCGGGGGAACGTCGTGTAGTTATATGTTCAGCAACTACGACCCGCAGCATAAATAACTGACGCACCCTCAGATCTTTGCATTCATTGTATAGTAAATCTGTAGAGTATCAAAAACGTTTACGCAGCATGACCTTGAGTACCGCCCTCTCAGCTCGCTCTAGCTCAATCAATATAGTTTTGGCTGCCCCTCCTCAAATTCTTATGCCGTAATTACACTGAAAACGATCTGATACTAACTCTAGACCATATTAACCTTTAGTCATTGATGTAGTGCTAGTAAATATATACCGAAATAAACAAAAAATTCAAAAAGGGACTTTTTTAACCTTTCAGGGTGACAACTACTGAAAACTCGGGTACTTGTAGGATGATTGTCTCCAACCCTACACCTATTTCTGAAATAAAAAGGGGTTGTCCCTTCCATGTCGTCTATAATTATCCGATTTCAAGCATGCATTAACCGAAATATTCAAAGTAGCAAGGTACAAACCTAATAAAATAATAATATAATGTCAGTGGTAAACCAAGTTCGTGGGTACCAGCTAGTTAACGTTAAATGTTGACTCTCTTTCTATTCCGCAAGGGGTTAAGTCGTGATATATAAGGTATATGTATGTATGTTATATTACGGAATATTACAGACGGTATATCAATTGATAATATTTTCGCATTTTAAAGGCAGAAAACCTGACTATAATTTTTGGTTTGGCATTGGAACAAACTGGTTTGGGACCGGCACGACAGCCCAAAAGAGAATCACTTGTTCGGATTAAATGTGCACTTTGCCAACTTGTCGGAAATAAAGTTTCCTCAAACAAAGAGAAGTTTTGAAAGATCTGTGGGTACAAAATATGCATGCAGGTCCACGTGAGGGCCATTCTTCTCGAACATAGGAGAGAAGTTTAATGGATTCCAGCAATAGTTTTGGTGTCCTGGCTTTTTGGTTTTGCGCACATGCTACATGGTTAAAGTTTATGTAAACCTGTGTTTTACGAAAATCGGTACTAAGGTAGGTATCTATTTTATACGATTCATTTTTGCTACATATTTAGATACCAATAACAAACTTGGTATTTAGTAAGGTATCCACTTTAAATGTATTTTTTTGCTACAATGATAACATTCTTTAATCATCATCATCATCAATAGCCACAGCAATCCACTGCTGGCCTTTCATTAAGGGGGGTTCACTTGTCAAGGCTCTGGACGGTGTTGCATTTCAAAAGATTCAAAAGGTAGAAATGGAGTGATTCTATTCTGAGCCGGCACAACACTGTTTAATTAAGTAAATTCTTACGGAATGTGCTATCATCTGTGTGCGTGTTTAATGTGTATTCCTTTGCCTCGTTCATATAAGCACCAGATATTCGTGAACCCAAGATATTGTCAGTACAAAGAGCTTTATTGGAATGTTATTTGACTACCAATGCCTTTGAAGCGGAGAAATGCACTATATTATACATTGATAAGGAAAAGGAATTAGTATGCGAAACTAATTTTTAATTATTTACATTTTCCTAACAACCTACATGGTAAGAACTGTCATCAATTTGGCGCAGGATTTTTACTTTTTATCGAAGAGCCATAATCAAATATGCAGCATAAATACGGCTGGAAGATTGGACAGTGGCTTTAAGATACTTTTATAGCAGAATAATTTATATTTATAATATATTTATTTCTTTGAATATCGGTTTACTACGCCGCGGAATGGTATAGGTAATTAGTTAGGTATTTACAATAAAAATACTACATGATATTGCATTCAGAAAATTGACTGCAGAATTTGTCTCTCTGTTTATTCAAAAAACAGTTACTTGTAAGTACGAATAAGTCATGTCGAGGTTAAAGGTGGTGGAATATTTGACGGATACATTCCTCATCACGTTGTAGATAATCGAAACGATCATCTACAAAGTGATGATTTTCCTCATAATAAGTAACCTAGTTTGGCTTCGTCTTGTCGCTTGCTAATGGGAAAACTTGCGATGTATTCGGTAACTCTGATAATATGAAATCACCAACGGCAGCAATATTGGCAGAGTTTACAAAATAATGTCTTTACTGCAATGCTCAGTGAATTCAATTTTTATTGAATAGCTGTGGAAAATAATGTGCAAATAAAAACAAAAAAAACTTAACCTTTTTTATGTAAGTATCTAGTTTTCCATTCTATTAAAGTTATAGGAATGCAGCAAAAGAAAAACTTCTGAGGCTCAAATTACGTTTTAAAATCGTTTATTTTTTCATTTATTGGGGTGCTTAATTAGTATTTTTTACACTTTCTACGTGGAAGAAAAAATACATAATCTGTATAAGGTAGGGGACTACAATTGTAAGAAAATGTGACCGGAAATTTTCCGCGCACATAATTTAATTTGGACTGGTTCCAGCCTCCACGGACAAATAATTTAAACGGCTCGGAAGTTTAAGCCGGAATAAAGTATTAAAACGAGTTTTATGGAGCTCACTTATTTTGAATGATACCAGGGATTAACCACTTACAGCATTCATTTTCTTTATAAATTACCTCCGTTTGAGTAGAGGGCTTGCCCCGCTTTAGAGGTTTCATTGACGTATTTCATGGACGCATGCTTGTGCTTTAGAAATGAAATCTCAAAGTTTTCGTAATCGGCTTTTAAGCTGAATGAACAGATGATTATACCGAAGAACCAAAATCGAAAAGAAGGTAAGGAAGGTATAGGTTTAGGTTAGGTTTCGCCTCCATATAAGCTCATTAGGATTGAAAGTGTCCATACAAAAAAAAAATGAAAAAAGTATAATGTATAAAGTATATGAAAAAGTACTATGGCGTACCCTGGGGGAGGCCTACGTCCAGCAGCAGTGGCCTTTTTTATGCAGGATGCTGAATGTATGTAGATATGTAAAAAAAGTGATTTAAAATAGCTGCCTTTTTAAAATGTTAGAGATTTTGCAAGAAAAACACACACACACTTGTATCACGTTACCTTTGTGCATGCTGTCAGACGAAAGGAAATTGCGAATTTCAATCTTGCTCCCATACTAATAAGGCAACGGTAGAAGAAGAAGAAGATCAGCGGCGGGTGCGTTTACGGTGCGTAACGGATGCGTTCTAATCTAAGCTTCTCTTCTTCTTTCAAACGATTGAACAGACAAAGAGAAGCCCAGAATTTGAAAATATTATCAATTTTCTTTACATGATCACTTTGGAGATTACCTTCCATTCTATAGAAAGGCCCTGTGTTTTAATTTTCTTTTTACATCATCAATTTCATAGGAAGCTTTATTTTTCGTGTCATGCATATAAATAGCAAATAAATCAGAATTGTGAAACGCCTCAAACTAACTGACAAAGCGAGCTGTCCGATCGCAAACAATGCTCACGAACGCTCACGTCGAAGGTAAGCGAACGACAACCGGACGCAGAATTGCAAACCGCTGTGTACATAGAGAAGAAAAAAGCAAATGGCCGCCGCCGAGCCAACTGCGCGGGAACAAAGCGAACTCAGCAGACAGCGGCGCCAGCGCTACGTCAGCGCTCCTTCACACGTATGCAGTCCTAGTTTGTAGTGTCCCTGGTTTTTATTCCATTTGTCCTGTCCTAGATAGTTTGTAGTCACTGTTATAACTTGTATTCCCGTACTGCGGGTTCCCCCGCGGCTGAATGAGCCTTCTAATGAGTGTGTATTTTTTCTAAAGATGTACTAGCCACCTACATTACCAACAAGGCAAAATATAAGAAGAATCTTATTTACGTACTTGGTTATTGGTTTGATGATCAATAAGATACAATTTCAGATGAAGGAGTATAATTTAAATTTATCAATGTTGCATATGCGTAAAATGGCCAATTTCTTCCATTAAATTATAGAAGAATGAAAAAACGTAACATTTTAAGTACCGAGTAAAATCATATAACTATGGTCCAGAATTCTACATTTTCAACTTTGCGATCTTGTATAAAATGGAAATACGCTGCTATCGTGATACATTTCGATCCGAGGTATACCTTGATCATATTTCTTTAATATTTATAGGGTAGTATCTGTAAAAAACACGTCAAGTATTTTGTTTATTTTTTTTAAATTTGGACCATTGTTGTCTTACGTGCTTTCAAATATGGTCCAAGTTCAATTTCCCCTCAAAAACGTATGATAACTTAATAAAGGACTATAATTGGGATCATATTGTGTGAGGTTAGGGGTTTTGACAACATGTATAGCAAAAAAAAGAAAACGTAAAAAAAACGTATTTTTTATTAGTTGAAAGCTAAACATGCGATCAAATTTAACAAAATCTTCTTTCTTCTACTTAATACTTTAAAAAAAATAACAAAAATAGTCTTCTTAAATAGGACCAAAGTTGTATGACAGAACCATAGTTGTATGATTTTAGGTACTTATATTTGTTTAAGCTAATGATGAGTGCGTAAATTATGTATAAAATCCAACGTAACTGGACTTATTGTTCTCTACGTAATTCAAGAGAGTTTTGGCGTTGAAGATACGCTATTGAAAAAGTTTGAACATTGAGGTCAAACAACCAGCAATCAAGCCCCTGTTTTGACCCAGGCTGCTGGTTTCATGCTCTAAAGTTTTGAGCATGAAACCAGTGTTTAGAGTCTAGAGGTAAATAGTTGTATACTATTATTTTCTGTGAGAAGGGGAAGCCCCCCTTATTCTCCCATTTAGACGCTAGGTTTTGCGTCAGGGACATTGTGCGAAAGGGACGTTTTGCGATGAGTAGACATTTTGCGAAAGGGACTTTTTGCGTCTGAAGGTATTTAATTTCAAAACAGTTGTATCGTATTATTTTTCTGTGAAGGAGGCAAGCCCTTCCCTCAATCTCAACCCTTGCTTCGACGCTGGCTGCTAGCTGGAAGCATACCTACCTACAAGCCTGCCTAGATTATTTAGAACTAGTAAAAAACACATCCTTACTCAAAGTTGTATCAATTTTTCACAAATATTTTTATTACCTACATTTCTTATGTGACTGGCTAAGGCAAGCTAGTGAATAATAGTAGTTTATGCAACTGTCGTATAATGGGGGCCATTAGAATGCAAGTGTCTGTTTATCACACGAGGCGTAGCCGAGTGTGATAATAGATTGACACGAGCATTCTAATGCCTAATTATATGCAGTTGCATACACTATTTTATCTACAATCTAAAAAATTTACTCAGTGGAACACTTTTCCAAACGTCCGCACCGGCGATTGCAAGGCCCGAAACATGGTCAAATTCAATACGAGAACGTAATATGGCTTGATATGAATTTTTGAAGATTCTTTACTAACAGTTGTTTAGATAGTCTCAACAGCAAATAACTAAACAACTGAACAACAACTGAACAACACTGAACAACAACTGAACAAGATCGAAATAACATCTGAACAACAACTAATCAACATCTGAACAACAACTGAACAACATCTCAACAACAACAGAACAAAAACCTATTAAAACAACTGAACAACATCCGAAAAATTTGCGTAAAACAACAACTGTCAGGTGCAGCGGAAGATAGCGATTTAAGTATTGGAAAAAAAAAATTCGTTTCATTTCTCAACTATATCGTATTAAGAGTTTTCTCATTAAGTCATTACGCTTCTGTAATTTATAGTAAACCCTAGTTTTTATAGGCAGAATGCATAAAGTAGGTCATTATGCATCTGTTTTCGAATTCATAATTCGAACATTATGAGACGAGTGTAGATAAAAGTTTTTTTTGGTTAACCACATACCAGCATATTACAATTGTTCGTTCACCTACGCGAAAGAAGATGTCGCTGTTAGTTTTCCTAAAACGCGAATTGACTAAGTAGCGCCAACATAGAACGGACATTTACGCCATGTCTGACAAACGTTTGAGGGTCATCCGGAAAATTGTGTATCGCCATAGTGACAGGTTGTCAGCCCATCACCTAAAATTGCAATACACACCCTCGAATCCCTGAGACACTTCTTACTACTCCCACGGGCAAGAAATGGGGTAATGCTATTCTAAGCCGGCATCACACGGCACTAATGTTATTCTAGATCGAAATAAACACCCACACACAAACTTCCGCCTTCATAATAGGTATTAGTGGGATTGATTATTAGTGTGTACTTCTACCCTTCTTAGGTAATACAACAACTTAACACATATTGCACTGAAAATCAGCTCGACACATACATACACATATCACGCCTATAATCCCTTACAGGGTAGTCAGAGCGTAAACGGCTGTAAGAAACGGACATTTACGCCACGTCTGACAAACATTTAAGGGGCATTTGGAATATTATGTATCACCATAGTGACAGGTTGGACACATACCTGTCAAGTATCTACTAAACCAACCATAGGTACACATAAGTGCATTTGCGTTAATGCAACGCGGCTTGAAATGTGTTATAGGCCTAAGCGCGGATTTCACTTTAGTTCAGGTCATTAACAGCCATAGCTGCTGGCCATAACAATGGTGTTTTTCTTTGTCATACTTACAAAGTTTGGCAGGCGGATTGGATATAGTAGAATCGGGAAATAAATAATCTTTGACGATAAAGGAAATATGGCTTCCTGCGTGAACAATCTTTAATATCTATCGTATTCGAACAACTTGAAATTCGCGACTGAATCACTTAAGGAGTTCAAATTCGCAGGTGGAATTGAGACAGCCGTAAAGCCTTTCTCGAGAAAACAAGGATTTCTAGGATGTTTATATAAATATATTTTTTTCAATATACATTACACATTCAATATAATTTTTTTGAATACATATACCAAGTATGCCGCCGTGTGATGCTGGATTAGAATAGCATCACCCCATTTCTTTCCCGTGGGAGTCTTAAGAGGCGACTTAGGGACTCGAGGGCGTGTTTTGCTATTTTAGGCGACGGGCTGACAACCTGTCACTATGACGATGCACAATTTTCCGAATGACCCTCAAATATTTGTCAGACGCGGCGTAAACGTCCGTTTTTAACGGCCGTTTACGCTCTGCCTACCCCAAAAGGGATTATTTAGGCGTGATTTGTGTATGTATGTATGTGTACAAAGTATATGTCAAATAACAATGTTCAACTAGGTTTTCGTCACCTTAGTATCACTTTTCTTTTCTATTCAAGTAAATATCTTCGTGCAAAAGGAGACCAGCAATTAAAGTAGAGGTACGTAAGTGCCATCTAAATGACAAAAACTGGAGTAGAGAGAAACATCACATTTCTTATTTTTTATCACACCCGGTCCCCGGGTTCACTGCGTTGAAAATGTGCAAACATTTGTCTATTATAAATGTTTAACTCCTGAATCTACTGGCTCCGCTTCCAGCTGACAAAAACAAACGACGCGTCACAATTGACTGAGCACCTGCGAATTTCAGGAAATACTTCTAAAAATATATTATTTTGGAAGCACGACAAAAAATCACACAGCTCGGCTAAATTTGATTGAAAAAGTTTTATAGTTGGCTAACAAAATGTTTTCATGAAATTCGTGGGCACTGACCTATTCTGAAATTTTACTCCTGTTTTGGTAAAGGACTGTAAAAATTCTACTGTACGCAGTTTGCAATGTCCGTATGGTGCCGGTTTATTAACTAAACTACCTTCACTTCGCTTCACTTGAAACGGAAATCAACTAAATTTATATTTGACTAATATTTGTCAGGCGTTGCTTAAATGACCGTTTTTTTCGGCCGTCTACGCTCTACCTACCCCGCAAGGGATAATATACATGATATATATGTGTGTGTGTATATTTGACTAAAGAGTCTATTTGCAACTGGTAATTTTGAAGGTGGTTTGTTTATGGGCTGCACTTAACACAACGCGACGGGGTTTTAAGGGGATTCCGGAGTGTAACTAGCGCCCTCATCAATTAAAACTTAAAAATTTTGTTCCGCTTCCAATCCACTTCTGTCAAAACATGGTATTAGTCAAAAATAGAACATGGTGGTTAGAGATAGCGAAAGTGGTACTTTTAGCAATTTCTCTACCTGTAACTACAACGACCCTCTATTATTAATACAACATACTGTAAATAAGCTGCAACATCGGCATTTCAATCTGACTAAAAATTCATAACTCGATGAAAACGTAATTTATTGGATTTTCAATATTCTTACGTTTTTATCGAGTTATGAATTTTCAAGTGATGATGGCGCTAGTTAGTTCCGGAATCCCCTTAAGCAGTAACGGCCCTGACTCCGCCCCTGCTTGTGCCAACGGAATACTACATCATTTTTATGCCCCCTAAGTGAATTCTTATCTGATTGCTCCTACTAGAGTACACCTAATAAATGTCAAGCTCGCAGCTTTTTATAAGATAAGCGCCCCTGAAATAGCCTTGTTATTTTTCTTGAGACTTTTTTATACGTGCAGTAAATTAGATAGGCGTTAATTCATTGTGATATGGGGCAAAATTTAGTGATTTATGGCTTGAATTGGCATCGGTTGGATTGGTGCCAGCTGTCGATATCAGGCGGTCTACCTGTCGTATGACATTTCGTTGGCGCTGCAGGCGTGGTCGCCTCGTCGGTAATCCAACGAATTTCCTCACGGATGTAAAGCTATATCTACACTAAGAACATTCTCGAGATACTTACATACATAAATAACACAAAATACAGTCTTTCAATAAGTACAGTCAATATCAATTCAAAAGTCATATATTTTGTTTTAAACATGTAAAATTCTCAAGCGCAGGCAGGATTGTGCAAGTTTTAAAAAATTGTATACCTAACACGGGAAGTGTTTTAAAATTTGGTATTCGGTCCTATGCCTATTTAAATATCTGCTCGTTAAAATATGGCTAGCTACAACAAATTTATGTGCTGGATTACTAAAATTCTTTTCATAACTACGAATGTCGAAGCTCATTTCAGAGAAAAGTTAATATACTTTTACTAAATCATAATTACGTCGCAGACAAATTTCGGGAAATTAATAATCTGATATTCTTTTTTTATAAAAAATAAACGATACATAAGTTCTATACCCAATGTAGGTTCCCCTTTATGAGGGTCAGATCAGACGTATTGGTCGACTGGAGTTTGGAGCGTCCAAGTTAGGACATACGTCGTCGCCAGCTACAATTTAATTTTCAGGTTGTCCGAAGGCGGAAGATCTTGGCTGCGGGCAATGCAATTCGATTTACAGTTCGGTGTAGGATACGCCATTTAGTTTGAAACCCCTGATTAATAAGTATTTATAATAGTTCCGATAGTAGGTACCTTTGCTTATTAAGGGGCTAGAGCTAAACGAAATTTTTTGAAAATTCAATACGACACTCAGTAGGTACGAGAACGTAATAGGCTCCGATGTAAGAATGTAATTACAAAAACGTATTGAACTTCATTGCGAAAGCGTAATTCGGGATAATCTCTACTGAAAAGATAACCCAATAAGCCGTATTTGGCAGCTGTCAAATATGGTTTATTAGGATGGCCTTACTGTAACAAAATGAGAATCTGTAACTAGATGTTTTATTTTGATACTGATTTATGCACAATGCATAAAGCAGGTATATATACAACTGTTTTCGAGTTAGTAATCAGATTGTCCTCGTAATAAATTTACAAAATTTAACAACAAGCGAAACGTTCTCGTATTGAATTTTCACTAGGAGGTAAAAATATCACAGTGTGGATGGACTTTGTAATCGCTGGTGCAGAGATTTGTAAAAGTGTACCAAGTTAAATTTTCATCGTTCTTTATGTACTGTAGGTAAAGTTGTGTACGCAACTGCATGTAACTGGGGTGATGCTATTTCAAGCCACATACATTTGTCAAAAATTTGTCTTTCTCTGTTTTTACGTCGGAGGACGGGAGAGGGAGGAAATTGACAATGAAGGTAAAGTTTATCTTCTGCCGTCAGCCGTTTGAGGGCGCGGCGTGACCCGGCTGCTTGATTAAAAATATAATAAATATAAATATCTTGGACATTTCACACAGCGCCATTTAGCTCTAAACTAAGCGAAGCTTGTACTATTGGAACTAAATAGCTGATATAAATACTTATATATATATTTTTTTTGTAAATAAAAACATCATATACATAGAAACACCCAGACTAAACACAAATATCTGAAAATGGCTTAACAAATATTTGTGTCATGTGGGGATCGAACCGACGATCCTTGACGTAGAAGGCAGGGCAGGGGTACTATCCGCTATGCCATCGGGCCAGTGATTCCATTACTACTTGACAACTCAGGTTGAACTGAGACCGACACCTCTCCCGCGGCTGAGCTAGCAGGGCAAGGGGAAGCTACTAAGATATCGAAAGCAAAATTTTCAAGCGCGGGCAGGATTTGAACCAGCGACTTTCGCCATTACTAGTGGCAACGCCTCTTTTATCTGGGCCACCGCGGCTCATCCAATGCCCCACAATTTTGCAAGTGTATCTTAATGCCAATAACGCGTGGCACGGCTCCATCTACCGGGTTAGTATTACAACTAATACCCAGCGACTAGGTAACATTCTTTACAGGTTGAATGTAGGCAAAATATTGTATACATACATACATACATAAATCACGCCTATATCCCTTATGGGGTAGGCAGAGCGTTAACACCACGTCTGACAAAAGTGTGAGGGTCAATCAGATAACTGTGTATCACTATAGCGACAGGTAGTCAGCCCATCGCCTAAAATTGCAATACACACACACATCTAACCCTCGAGTCCCTTAGTCGCCTCTTACGACAACCATGGGTAAGAAATGGGGTGATGCTATTCTAAGCCGGCATCACAAGGTATATTGCAAGTTTTCAAAAAATTGTATACCCAACACGCGAAGTGTTTTAAAATTTGGTAGGTATTCCATTACTAACCTAATTTGGCTGGAACCTGAGTTGTGTTTGTTAATTCATTTCGACAATCTTAGTCCATATCAACATGTGTGCGATTATAGTTTAAGTTTCTTATAATCCCGTCTGAATTTTTATTGTTTTTAAAATACGACCATCCAACCAACAATACCGAGTTATTTAAAGTAGAAGTAAAGGCCGTTTATTCAATCGAAAATCAATTTCCTTTTTATTAAAAATGGAGCGCTATTTATCAAAGGAAATTCTCTTGAAAAGGACTGTGATCACAGCGCTCGTCTGAAGTTTCAGATTGTGCTTCAATCTGAAGCATGTTGCATCATAAAAGTCTCGTACATAGTACGCTCTGTGGTCATAAAGTTGCATTTTGTATGCTATCGTAAGCGCGATTGGTATAAAATACCACAACAGGAATATTTCTAAAATAGATACTTCATCACACGAGTTGAATATTTATTTTCTACTAGCTGTTACCCGCGGCTTCGCCCGCGTACTCATAGAGTTTTATTAATTAGTTGTGTATTCTAAACGACACATCGTAAGGCGAACAACTGTGTAAACTGGGAGGGCACTAAAATCACTATTCACCGATACACAGACGACACTACACTGGAATGGTTCACTTCCTTGAAAAAGTATATAATTTGTGGTACCTGGGCGCTACCATCACTAATACAGGCTATTGTAAAATCAAGTAATGAGGCGCAAGAATGATCCTTGAGTTCTTTTGCCACTTTGCACTCATGATCACTGGAAAAGTCGATGGCAAACGACCAAGAGGTTTCAGTACAATTAGGTGGTCTCATTAAATACACTCAGCGCTCTATGTCGCCAAAGATACGCAGCGATGGAAAAGAATCCTGAATGAGAAAAATATTTCCCATCAGGGGAATTACGACCTTCAATAATGAAGATATTACGACGCTAGAAAGAAGATTATGACACATTTATAGTGTAAGGAAAAACAGGCATTTAATGTTAAAAGTAAAGATAACGTAATTTTAATAGAGACGCAGTCACTAAACCGGAAAAATTATCGTGAGTAATATGGAAGACATATCTTGATGGAGAGCGCGTATACAAAAATTGTCTTTCAAAGGGGAGGGATTTATGCTTTTACAGTGTTTCGGAGCGTTTGTTTCCAGAAGAGTGTTAAAGACATAGTACACAGCTTAATGGACACAGAACAGAGCACTATTTTAATACGCTATTGTAAACGATATTGTAAGTTTTACCATCTGGGGATAAAATGAAGAGGTTCTGAGCATTGGACACACGCGAACATGCTACATATAGCTGGCCATGAGAGAAGCACGGTTTTTCTAAGTGGACCCCCGCTACCTTTAAAGTTTGTCCCTGCGCTTTGTTGATTGTCATTGCGAAACTAAGCTTGATAGGAAATTGCAGCCTCTTGAATTGGAATGGAAGATCTGTGGGAATAATTGGGATCCGTGGTATTATTACATTTTCACCCTTGCCAACGCCGGTTAAGATGGTGGCTCCAATTATGTTCCGTCCTAGTTGTGTCACACGAAGTCTCGTTCCATTACATAATCGAGGGGCATCTAAATTTCGCATAAGCATGACTGGAACGCCTACTTTTAATTGCAGCTTATGTGAGGGCACACCTGACAACTCCAATGAATTTAAAAACTCGACGGGGTATGAAGTGCTCTGTTCTGTGTCCATAACCGTGTCTACTTGTATATAGCTTTAATTTTTTTTTAATATTCCTGCTATTTTGAAATTTTTATTACATACAAACATGCTCCAAGAAGACATGAAAGAAAGGAGTGGGTATGTAATCAAGGATTTGAAAACCTATATTAGCTCCAAACCAAATTAACTTGGGGATGGATGTTCTTGGATTGGAATTATAATAATATGAATACGCAGTATAATGATTTTGCCTAGTCTTCAATTTTCAGGACTATGGTACCAAAAAATTTAAGTTTATTATGTGTCTTCGCAAGTATACGCAGGGCAAACTTACTGTGCTAAAAATGGTTATTATTATAGAAATGGACTTTCAAATCATGTTTAACTGTAGAAATTAACTTTACTACTGTGGTAAGAAGTATCTCAAGTACATACCCACATCACCCTTAAAGCCACATTCATATCCCAAAACTCATATTCAAGAGACATTCTCATAGTAGTGCTATACAGGGTGTAAGTGACAGCCCTTCGAATACTGATTGGGTGTATTCAAACCATGAAACTGAACAACCTGCCATAGATTAAATTCTTTTTTTCTATATCCCATACAAAATCACAATCAGCTCACTGCATTTACTATGGGAATATCAGTATTCGGAGGGCTGTCCCTTACATCCTGTATATACATCTTTTTTATGTGGTATGGATGTATTCTATGCTACACAATAATCAGTTTTCCGATGGGAAAAATATGTTTTTCCGAGATAAAAAGTAACCTATGACACTCACCAGCTTTTCATCTAACTGCTTTCCAAAAAAAAAATGCTTTACATCGCTGCATGATACTCATTTATGTATGTAGTATGGATGTATTCTATTGCTAAACATTAATCGGTTTTCCGAAGGGAAAAATATGTTTTTCCGGGATAAAAAATAACCTATGTCACTCACCAGCTTTTCATTTAGCTGCTCTCAAAAAAAAAAATGCTTTACATCGCTGCATGATACTCATCTATGTTCGTAGTATGGGTGTATTCTATTGCTAAACATTAATCGCTTTTCCGATGGGAAAAATATGTTTTTCCGGGATAAAAAGTAGCCTATGTCACTCTCCAGCCTCTCACCTAACTGCACACCTAAAAAACACTGCATGATATCGCTCTGTTGTAACGTGAAAGAAAGACAAACAAACAAACAAACAAACACACTTTCGCATTTATAATATTAGTATGGATAAACTAATACCTACTTAATGGTTAAACTAAACTAGCTCATCTTTATTATTTACAGATATAATTGATCTAAAACTAAACTATGAAAAGTTCCTTTGTCTATTTTAACCTTGTTTTTAGAATAACAAACGATAGTCAGACTCCCTGATGGAAAGTGGTGAAATACCGATTTCAGTCTTACATCGCCGTTAGACAAAAGCTAAAATGAAGCGTAAGCGTAATTGGCAAGTATTATCATTAACAGCCGTGAGATGGCCAGTTCTGGATATAGGCTTTATTTTTTCCCATGCGCCTCCTAAGACAGCGTTACCCGTGGTCCACCAGGTGGACCAATAGGTGGACTATGGGGGTGAATGGAGCGATTTTGTCTTTATCTAAGGACTGCCGCAAATCTTACAAGGCCGTCGGTCACCTGTACCCGATATTATCGGACAACAGGCTACAATTTTACAAGTAAAATTTTCATTGCGTAGTCGGTTAGCCATCATGATACCAGGAATATAAACCGGCTACGCAATGTGCTAAAAATTTCACATGTAGACTTGTAGCCTGTAGTTTTATAACATAGGCGACTGTAGAAGGCCGTCTCACGCTGAGCTTTCCGATGCGTGGCTGCCACTCCAACCACCCAATTACGAGCTTTAGATATGCCCCGCTTATTGCCATTTCAGCTGATTAGTAATTGTTTTGTTTATGAAACTTAATTAGCATGTTATTAATGAACATGCTCGACCAACCACTTGCTCAATGTGAATTCCATTAAACCACACTGTATCATATTATTCTGTCAATTTTGACTATAATTAGCGGTTAGAGCGGTCAATCACAATCGGTATGGAAACAAACTGTTCGAAAATAAAATAAGATAGGTAAGTAAAAACTGGATTAACTAACTATGTAGGTACCAATATAACTAACCAAACCTAGCTTCTAAGGCTTATCTCTCACTTGTGTTCCGTCGCTGCACTTTTGTTAGACGATAATAGACGTTAAAAGATTGTTTTCAGATGGTGGTGGCGTAAAGTTACATGCCGTGTGATTAACCTGTCCAGCCCCGTGGCAGTGCCTTGATTTTTATTTTTTATCCCGCCCGAGCCGGTTTTCTATTAGGACATTACAAAATTGTTATAAAAAAAAGGAAATTGTGTGATACAAATTTCTTTTTTTTACAATGACGGTTCATGACGTCAATAAGTGATGTGATAATACTATCCTACATTGAATAAAGAATTTGAATTTGAATTTCAATAAATTGCGAATTCGGATGCGCACTGTAGGTGTATTTGTATGGGAATTAGATTGGAATTCGCAATTTTATTTCGTCTGACAGACGTTACGATGCGTAAAAATACACAGCGACGGATGACAAGTGGAAAGGACAACCGGCTAGCTGGCGACTTTTCAATATTTAATAAAAATAAATAAAAAATAGTTAAGCTCTTCTTCTTCTTAGTCGAACACTCTTGGCACAGTGGTCGAGCTAAGCTACGCGATTTAATTTTGTTCCTTGAATATGGCATTTTAGCGCTTACTGTAATATTTTACACAAAACAACGGTGGCACGCACCGGACTTGGGGTGCCTTTGTCGAAAAAAAAAACAAATCATCTCCTGCCCATTCAAAATTCTGCCATGCTCCTACAGCAAGGATCAAATCAAGCCACCCTCCTTGCACCACAGCTCAGTGTCTCTCTCACTTCGACCTAGTTTATCAACTTCAAAAATCAAATTCTACTTGACACCAACAAATCTCTCAAGATCGCATTTTATAAAAATTGCGCTACTTTAAAAGCGCCCTCACAATATCATCGCGAAATCCACAGATAAAACGCATAATTTATTCAATTTCACTCGAGCCCGAGTATTAATCTTCGGTTATTTGGCGTTTGAGCGTCTTTAGCTGGATGAGAAAAGAATTTGTATTTTCCTCGCTTATTGGAGGAAAGTCGCTGGAGTGTGGATAATTTATCGCTGCATCCTTGTCACACGCTAAGCTGTCTTGTCGATGAAGCGAAAGAGTTGTCTACAGAGCTGTCAAGATGATATCAATGGCATTTTTCGATTCTGCCACGTGATCTTTCACATCATCCAGGGCATTAAAATGTTAGTGACTTGTCTATGCTTTGATGGTTAATATCAAGTGAAAACTCAAAACCATATATCTATAAAAATACTGAAAGTATATCTACTTAATTGAATAATGAGAAAATGTTCTAATACTAAGATATTTGAATAAAATTTAATCCTACTAATATTATAAATGCGATAGTTTGTATGCTTGTTACATCTTCAGGCTCAAACAGCTTGACGGATGTAATTTGGTACACAGATAGATTATAACCTGGAATAACACATAGTCTGTTTTTTTTTCAACTTTTTAATACGGGTAAGGATAGTAAAGGCAACAGCGGGTGAGGCCGCTGGGCAGAAAGCTAGTAGAAGATTATGGATATGTGATCTATGATGCTAAACAACTGATATCATAATGTACTTATATCGCTTATATATTTTATTTTGTCATATCATTCTTTTTCAGGACTCTGAAATATTAAGTTCCTCTACTAAAGACTCTGATACAGAATACCTTGTAAGCTTAATTTAATTACTTACATTTGAATGTTCTTTTTTCCGTAATGAGTTACAACATCCTTACATTTACAAAAAACTTTACAGATTGACGAAGAAAATTATTCACATATGGAAATATTACAGTGTGAAGGTCGTCGAATCAAAGACCCCCAATTTTCATTGATCAAATAAAGTGTTTAGGTAACCACAACGCCGCTTTTGACTGTACTTTTAACAATGTGGATTTTGTCAAGGAGATCAAATATGGTTTATCTTCAGAATTAATTATGCAGTGCAACATGTGTAACCAAAAATTGAGATTGAAAACAACAAATCGATTAGAGACAGATGTGGATGTGAATAATGGCGCAGTCATGGGGGCTATAATGATAGGTTGCGGTCAGGCCAACCTTGATGAATTTCTTGCTTCTGCGGATCTACCCCTTATAGGTCAGAAAATATACACCAAATGCCACGATAAAATTTCCGATTGGTGGGAAGAAGCTGCGGAAGAAAGTATGCAGGAAGCCGCCAAAGAAGAAGGTACCCTCGGAAATCCAGATCAAGGAAATTAAAAGACGACCCATATTAATACCCCCATCCCCATTCCACCTCCGGGGCACGCTCGCCGACTGGGGTTCCACCCTTTCTTGTTGATATACCTTTATTTTGCACGAAACGATTTGCTTAAATCTTCATCATGCGAGCAGCTAAGGAGTGGAATGAACTGCCGGCGGAACTGCTTCCGGAACATTATAACTTGGGCCTTTTCAAGGCAAGAGTGAATAGGCATTATCTAGGCAAGCATGTACCAACAATGCCTGAATCTTCACTTACCATCTGGTGTAGACAAATACGGGCCTATTTTATGTAAAAAAATAAATAAAAAATACTTGAAATTGTTTTTTTTTCTAGTTTGTCAGGATTTCTATAGTTATTACAATAGACTTGCCGTGTGATGCCGGCTTAGAATTTGCCGTGTGATGCCGGCGTAGTATTGAATCACCCCATTTTCTTCCCGCGGGTCTTTTAAGAGGCGACAGGCTGACAACCTGTCACTATAGTGATACACGATATTTTTGAAACGACTTCTAAAATATTTGTCAGACGTGGCGATAGCAACCGTATTTTTTTTTATGCTGCTCTTTGCTTACCCCGCAAGGGATAAAGGCTTGATTTGTGTATGTATGTATGTATGTATTTAATCAATTAATGCAAACAATAAGTATGAATAAATATTTACATTGACTAAAATCTTGAAAAAGTACCAAATTTATAGCGCCGCGTATAGCGCCCGCTTCATCATATCGGCATAGCATATCGGTGTGTGCGTGAGTCCAGTCTGTGGTTGTGTGAGTTAATTTGCCTAAACTTCAGGAGCTCCGCGCGGGCGCATCGCTCAGAGAGAGAGAGAGAGAGAGTCCTTTAATGAATCGCACATATACATATAATCTAAAAACATTACACTCCTTTTTGTTTGGGCAGTCAGTCGTGTAAAAAATTAATATGATTTTTTTATGTCACAACCACCGAATAAGGGTTAAAACACCTGCGTATGGTTCAGTCATGCAATTTCGGATTGTTTGAAATAAGTATATATGACATGAATGATGTTCAGCGCTAGTTGTCATACGCATATCATATCTCACGCAATTAAAAATATATGTGATTAAACTATACGAATGTGTGAGATCTCACCAATAGCTATATTGTGCGCTCTTAAATGTCCTGTTTATTTGGCGATATATTAATTCGGAAGTTTTTGAAAATCTCCTTTTTTTAACTCTATCCCGGAAATAAATAATAAAAAAAACTCGACATAAACTAAGGAAATAGCATCTTAAAATAAGTACAGGTAAGTTGATTGACTCCGGTAACTTTGTAACTTAGTTTCAGTACAAGCGAGCACTTTCCTAACTAATTACTTACGTAAAGTTTTTTCATTGCTCAGTTGAAGTTTTATGTATTTTAGTTGTAAACGTTTGGCATTAAATATTTATTGGGCAACTGAAAGTTTGCTGAATTTGATTTGAATGCTATTAAAAGTTTGTAATAAATTAAAACTATTTGGTTAATTTATACACTGGTTTTTTAAGTTTATTTTGTATGGATTTTTATTTTTTGTTGTATTTTGGGTATTATAATCGACTACAGTTCGATATATTTGAATGTAACTGAATGTTTTTATATACCTTCTAGTAAGTTTAAATATTATTTTAAACGGCAGCACTTTGAGTAACCTTTATGAAGGGATCAACAATGTTTGTATTTTACCCTTAGTGTTATTTTTTCTTGATGAACCTCCGTTATTTAATAAAACACTTTTACTTTTTTCTTCTTTTCGAGTGGAACACCGAGTCGTCCAACGACCCGATGAACCCTTTTTTACTTTGATTTGTTCCTATTTTAAATAACTGCCTGATGATGATGTTCCAAACCGGTTTTTAGTTTAATATCAAATAAACTTGGTGAGTGAACTAGTGAAAAGGTGTTTTTATTAATTAATCAACATATTCTTTTTTTTCCTGTTACAAAGAAAAACCAATAAAAAATGATTATTTAAATGGCTAGTTTAAGATGCTGTTGATTGTGTTCAAGAACTTTCAGGGTATCTACATGCTAAAACTCGAGAGCCAATATTTTTACTTAAATTTTTTTTTTTTATCTTTATTTAAGGAGTTTTGTTCAATTTGAAGATGGTACCCCATGATAATGATGAATATTGTTACTAATTACTTTCGGTACTTGCTTTATTTAATTGCTCTCTTCAGCTGCAAGTTTTTATTAAATGACGACCGATTTCAATTACATTAGTCAGAATCTCAGACCTTGAAATTAGGATAGAGGATAACCTGGAACTAGTAAGTATGTGGTATAACTTGTTTGCTGTCATCAATCATAATATCCTTAATTTATGAAACTTTTATTACTTTGTACTTACAAAACACACCTGATAAAGGCGTATTCCCTACTTAAAATACTAAAATATTATAAGTAATGTAAATTCCTTGCCTTAGTTTCAGCTAACAAGTTAAAAAGATTCTTGAAACGAAACGATGTGTTCGTTTAGTTGTGTATTAGTAGTAAAGTTGTGAGGCAAAAGATCTGTGGATCAACCAATTCGAACTTTTACCGGCTTCATTTAGCTAAATTACTAATCGCTTACAAATCATAGAAATTGCATCGCTGCAGTAAAAAGTATTATAAGCAGGTACATACGTGTGTTTTAGTTGGTTTGATACACGTTTTCACTTAAAATCTATAAACAATATTTTTTCTTTGTGCCGTGTGAAGGCTTAGAATAGTATCACCCCATTTCTTACAGCGATACACAATTTTCCGAATGACCCTCAAACATTTGTTAGACGTGGTGTAAATAGCCATTTTTTGCGGCTGTTTACGCTCTGTCTACCCCGCAGATTATAGGCGTGATATGTGTATGTGATGTATGTATGATATTTTACATTAAGTACTTCTTTGGAGGGCAGCGCTCCATCTACACAATATTCCTGAGGTCTAAATTCCGAATGAGCCCGATTTCGTAGACTGCTACCAGCGTCATCTCGTTACCGAGTTTCGTATAGTTGTACCAGCAAAGTGCTTTCAATAGAATTGCTATCTAGTTTCTCCTCTAAGCAAACCTAGTTCTCGGTTGCATTATGAACAATTTCTAGCGGGGGAGATATACCTTATAAAATAATTCACGGATGGTTTCCGTGAGTAAGCGTGTTTTTTTTTATTTTAGCGCTATATTTTATTGTAGGTACTCAATCTGGTGTTAAATAGGTATTATCTTCTTATGAAATGTAACTACTTGTAAATTTTTTAGGGTCGGTGCGCGGGGCGTGTACTATTGGCGCAAAAATTCTTTGACGTTATTTAAGAAGTTATACAATAAGTCACAGAACTTTTTGCAAGAAACTTTGTTTCGATAAAGACTGCTAGACATGAGCGTTCTTTATTGGGAGGTGTTTGCCAGGGTTGGCGAGCGTAGAACAAGATCTTATATTCACAGAAAAAGTTGTTGCCCATTCCCACGTCTACCATTCTATTTAAAAGCAACTTTCTGTTCCAATTGTATAAGAAACTGCATTAACCCCCAAGGGAGGCAAGAGAGTCAATATCGACGGAACATCTTCTTTCCTTTATTGTATTGTCCCATAATCGCCACTTCGTTATTCAATTTGGATCGTTGCCAACGACCCTCCTACTAAATAATACAACCGCTGGACCTTTGCTACTCTTTTGTGCTAAATTTATTCCGTATCTAAAGTATCTTCGTTTTTTCATGTTAGTTTTGTGGTTTGAAATATACTAGCAGCATCTCGAGTTACCTATTTAAGGTAGGTATCAACTGGTTCTCTACTCAAACAAAGAATAAAACTAGTATAAGTTGATACCGTATGTGGGAAGGTAGTTAGGCTTACTGATGAACATCTGCGACCTCTTGACTTTTTAGACCTGCTTGAGTAAGACACTTGATTTCTGTAACTATCACACTCACATATAAATAAATAAATGAAATAATTCTTTACTGACAGGCACAGGTCCCATTACAAATTATTCAATTTTTGGAATTAAAGGCGTGATATATGCCTCTATCCCTTGCGGGGTAGGCAGAGTGTTAACGGCCGCTTTCTCCACGTTTGTGAAATATTTGAGGGCTGTTTCAGAAAAATCGTGTATGACTGCCGCCTAAAATTGTAATACACATGAAACCCTCGAGTCCCTGAGTCACCTCTTACGACACCCGCGGGATATAAATGCTATGATGCTATTCTAAGCCGGCATCACACGGAGTAAGTAACTATCAGTGCCCATATTAGCATTGGTCGAGGTAAGTCTGCGCCACAGACCACAAAATCATTTGCGTATCGTGAAGTGAATAGTGTCCCCCTGGAATATTGATCCCACAACCTGTAACTCCAGTTTTCACGTTGCAAACCACTAGACCACAGAGGTAGGCTCTTTGTGTAAAATTTATATCCCATCTCGAGTATGAAGCCATTGGATTTTGCGAGCTAGTAAAAAACAGATTCCCCTTTTAGGTGCTAGAAAGTACTTGCCGAGGAATTTCCATATTATGCGCCTTTAAGCTTGGGCAGATTGGCTGAATATTTTATTCTTTATTGTATGTGGTCTTTGTCGTTCGAAAATTCCATGTCAGTAAAATGTTACCTTTTTCAAAAGTGTATGGACATTTTAATATAAAAGGCTGATTGCATATCAATTTTAATATTTTTGTACTTTTTTTTTCATTAATGATGGGTTTGCTCTTGACTCAAGTCTAGGTCATAGGACAAAGACAGAGTCTAAGATCATGCGTCACTAAGTCAAGTATCTACTGACCGCAATAAAAATGTACACCCGCTATTCTAACGTTAGAGTGGCGGATGTACATATATAAAAAATAACTTTTTATTAAATTAAGTACACTGGATTTAATTACAGGTACACTGAGGTACAATACACGTACCACTATATTATAGGAAAGTAGCTCAATCCTATCATGTACACCCGTGGTCTTAGGACCACGCATATTTATTTTTCTCCGTGTAGAGTCGCAGAATTTAATTATTGAATATAAAACGGGTATGTTTTATCATATTACTAAAATTACAAAATATGCTTTATCAAATATATATTTTTAGTCATAGGTATACAAACAAACACGCATAATTTTTGGGTAAAACGTTCTTTCAAGAATCGTCCCCCGGGTGAACACCCACACATTCAGATCCCCAACTTAAATAAAAGTTTAATCCATCTTCGCGAAGATAAGAGGTACATAGGTAATACATACGGGAGATATCCTCTTTACACATTCACAAGAGGCAGCGTAAAAAGGCAAAGTTGACGTTAACTTTAAGCTCATTGGCAATTTCCTAGGTGTAGGGTTACTAGGGTTTGAATCTAGTTAGCGGACTGGTCAGGAATGGTTTGTTTCGACCATTAGTAGTATCAATAAAACTGTCACTATATAGGAAAGTTTTTATTTCTATTTACCCGATAATATCTTACACACACACATACCATGCTTTTATCCCTTGGTAGGCAGAGCGTTAACGGCCGTAAAATACGGTCGCTATCGCCACGTCTGACAAATATTTTAGCCATTTTAGAAAAATAGAGTATCATTATCGTGTGACAGGTTGTCAATCTGCAGCCTAAAATTGTGATACACATAAAACAAAAATGTATCATAGCTGAAATGCTATTCTAAACCGGCATCACACCAGTCCATCTTTCTCTAAACGCCTGGTCACTATCGTCGGTGTTCTTGTAACATCCGTCGGCGCTGACAAAGAGGAACAAACAGACGAAGTATTTTGTTGGAGCTAGGTGGCACTCTGCGAAAAAAAAAACATTATTATTCGATGGTCCCTTCAATCAATTACTTGGTGTTATAGTAAATTGGTCTAATTGTAGAATAATTTGCCTAAAAATATATAATATTAATACACAAACTTATAGTTAAGTCAAATAGGATTTGGATAGTTTGAATAAGCCATCAAATAAAGTGCGAGTTGTCTTGTCATCCCCAGACACTGAAGTACCATCGATTAGTACCATTGATCGTGCTATAGAGGGTGTCCAGTAATTATTAGGTAATCATCAATTACTACACACCCTCTATAATACCAGCGATGGTACTAGCGACATAAGTCTGTGTCACTAGTATCATTAATGGTCATATATCTGTGTCACTAGTACTATCAAAGGTACTAATCGATTGTACTTCTGATATAGCTCATACAATCTTAAATACCACAACTAGCGAATCACACTAGAAATTGCAAAAGTGTTTGAGCTGAATAAAACACTTTGTACTCTACGTATCAAGTAAACGTTGTCGACGATATTCAATTTGCTGTAAGTATTAATGTAGCGAATGTAGGTTAATATTACACGTCATTAGCGAGTAAAGAACCTTTTTACGAACTATTTCTGTGTAAAATTGCTAACCTCGTTCCGCTGGTTGTTTTAAAAATGGTTGGATATTGTGATATTTGTGTGCGGTTTAAAGGTTGAAAGTTGTTTGCGTGTGGCGTCGCGTGCTCGAGCCTGCCGCCCTGCCGCCCTGCCGCGCCGCCGCCCTGCTGCGCCGCCGCCCGCCCGCAGAAAGCGCCCCGGCCCTCCAATTAAGGGGCAGGCAAAGTGCGAGTACACGTAAGCAGGTCGTCTATATCATAACGTTAACATACGACTTTCAAACGAGACTTTAAAAGCATTTTTGTTCTATTTCTTCTGACTTTACATTGCACCGTGTGGACCTCAAAGCGTGACTTTCGTTTAAAGTTACACACAATTTACACGGATCATGATTATGCAGAATATGAAACTGACGAGATTAACGTTAGATTTACAGATAAATAAACGAGTCCATTAGACCCAGAACAGTGGACCGTAATTAAATAAGGGGGATTCTGTAGATTCACAGAATTCCAGATTAGGGGTAATTAAGTGTTGTGGGAGTGCAGCCCAGCGACCACCATTATATGGGATAATGAGGTGTCCAGTCAACCAACCCCTCTTGTAATATGTAAATTGAATTTTCTATTTTCCATCCAAACGGCCGCCTAGTTTTGTACCGAACGTCGTTACGAGTGGGTTTCTTTGAACAGGGACCACATACAAAATTCAACTCGTTGAAAGTGCATACTAATAGCACCGAGCAGAAGCTGGGAGTAAAGCTTTGGCTGGGTTGCTGGTAATTCACGTCCAATTTTCAGCACTTACTTTTTTAGTTTTTCCTTTAAAGTGCACGTTCCACGTGTAGTTAAACCTGAACCCTATATTAATAGCGAGGAAAAAGCTAACATTTCATTTCCTGAATTTCGCACGTGTGAAGCGCGATTCCAAATATTTGACCCTAGAATTCCCGTGCTCCATCTAAACGGAAGCAGCGACGATAAAAAAGGCATAGGCGTGGTAGTCGATACGATACATCGATGGTGGGAAAAAGAGGAGTCCTACAATTTATTTCGACCGCAACCGTTCTCGGTGAAAGAGTCGCACACAGCCAACTAGCGTCAAAAATTCCAATATCGTGTGGTGGCTCGCTACATTGCGTGCCACACGATTTCGGGTCACACGAACACCACAGGCTGAAAAAATTAAAATGAAATAGGTATCCAAAACTGCTCGCTGGTGAAATGAGAGCAGGCTGTTTTTATTCTAATAAAGTAGTCCGTCGAGTTAACGGCCATTGATTCCACGATATCTACGCCTTGGAAGTAAAATAATACTTTGTGTTCCAAATCCATAAATACGCCGTTTAGGCAGGTTCTTATTCAGATTACAGAAAAGTTAACTTTAGGAATATTTCATATCTTGATTGTTTTCTCGAAGATAAGCCAAGGGTTCAGTGTTATAAATATAATGAGGCCAATATTTTATTCAATATCGCTTTATAAATATCATTTCATCTTGCAAAACTGAGCTTGTACTGAGCAAATACAGTTGGAATATAATGTATAATCATTATAAGAAAGTAACCCTATCCTATCCTAATTCCTCCTAATACTACTAATATAATAAATGGATGAGCGGATGTTTGAGAAGAAACCAGCGGTTAATGAGAGCCTGCCCAAAGCCTGCCACTGAAAATAAAAATAAATTGTTTACTCACTGATAGATGTTACTCACACACACACATTTTCTGAATCGTGCTTGATTATTTAAAAAAATCTTAGCAGTGGGTAAAACCACTGGGTAAATAGCTAGTTTAAACCATACTTAAATAGTAGAATAGGAATGACGTCATATCTAAAGTGACTTGTTCTACACAATTTGAGGTAAATATCTAAATTTCGTAAGCTGCTTCCTCACAGCATAGCAGATGTTGTAGTCATTACATTACTTTCAAGAGAGTTTCATGCATGGAATGAGTCTAATAAAGCCTTGACATGTGATGGCAACTTTAGATCATAAATAAAAAACAACACGCATCTTATGTCTGTTACATAATATTTTTATGAAATTACATACCAAATAATGCTATTTTCCATCACGGTGAAACGAAATTACTCCAAAAATTCCAATATAATATTTGCCCGTCGCAAAACCGCTTTAAACATCTTAAAAGATCCAAACCCAATTTGGACAGCGGATTGCCGGTTCACATGGGGTTATTTCGTCGGGACATGCATTGCGCTGAAGCAAAGTATAAGTAAATAACAGTAGAATAAGGTATTCTTCGGATCATATGAACATTTATTGTACTGGAATCACCAGCCTGTAAATTTTAAGTAGTTGTAGTATACACCGGTGCGGCATCTAAGGTATTTCACAAGTCAACTTCGAAACGGGCATTGTAAAGTATTTTAAAGATACTCAGCAACATTAATGATGATTCTTTCTAGTTACAAGACAACTTAACCTACTGCGTCTTGTATACAGGGTGTTAATGCGTGCCATAGCTTAAGTAGATGTTAAAAATTAATATAAAAAGCCGTAAGTAAAAAAAAATAGCAAAAAGTACTAGTTTTGACGCTCTCTGGTGGTTAAAAATGACAAAAAATACATTTCTAATTTTGGTCAAATAAAAAGTCAATTTTTGAACATAAGTCTTTTTAAATATTTTTTACGTTTTCGATACTGCACTCAACCTTTAGCTATGGCACGCATTTTAATTACCACCCTGTATTGTTTTTTATTTGGAGTAAAATATACAGTTTCCAAAAAATAATCTTTATAGCAGTCACACTGATGAACTACGTTCTATACCTTTGTTAGAGGAAAAAGCTCACATACGGAGATAGTAATCGGTACACATATTTGAGAATAGTTGCAATCTCACATATCCATTTGTGTCCTTTACTATCCAAGTAATAAGGTATTATTAGACGGTAATATTTAAGAATGCTTACTGGTCCTTATTTATACTGTGGCTGGGATGTGCACTGAAGTTTGCTGGAGAAAAAGGCTGGAGTCGGAACTGTAGCTACGCGACTCCCGACGGACAAAAACCAAAGTCCAATCGAGTGACATGACCGCCAGGCACTATGGCCAGGCAACTACAACTCCCAGAATATAATACAGGGTGTAAAACTATTTGCCAAAAATATTTCTAGAGATAAATTAGTCCAAGAAAATGGAAAACTTTTCGCACGGTACAGAGGTCGTCGTAATATGAGAAGAGAATGTTGACTTTCTAACAAATTAGTGCTGGACGGAAAACATGCCATTCTGAATTGTATATGGGATTCATACTTTAAATGGTAATCAGATTTATGTGCTACTAGTGTTCCGATTGAAATATTTTAGCATCCTTTATAAAGGCAATTGCATATTGCAGATTCCGCGTTACTTTTCGTAGAAAGTCATCTTCCAGAAAGCATGACTCTCTAAGGTCTCCAATGTAAAGTATGGATATGGAACCACTTTTAGCAACTTTAGTGACAGCGTTATTTTTCTTAGCCCTTTTGACTTCAACATTACATCTAGCTCGCCTGCTCCCCAGGGACCTTTAACTTCGTTCCTAGTACACGTTCGACCGCGGTACCCGGGCCCCCATGCTCACGCGAAAGCACTATTTTTTCCATACAAATTCCAGCGACGGTGAATGCAGTACTGTCATCAATCATCCATCAAAATCACCTGCTTTCGTCACCAACGGGTATATCCGTAGTGCGGGAGTACCCGTACTGTCATATTCCAATAAATTCTGAGTGGCTATCTGTGTCAGTACGGCAAATGCAGTTGTGATTTTTTTCAATGAATTGTGCAACCAAATACATATATTGTTACAAAATAGCTATATTTTGTTTATAATCAACACACTATTAGCAATATTTATGCTTACCTTTAATTATTTAGTTTATATATATATTATTTAGTGGCTATCTGTGTCAGTACGGCAAATGTAGTAGTGATTTTTTTCAATGAATTGTGCAACCAAATACATATATTGTTACAAAATAGCTATATTTTGTTTATAATCAACACACTATTAGCAATACTTATGCTTACCTTTAATTATTTAGTTTATATATATATATATATTTTATTTAGTGGCTATCTGTGTCAGTACGGCAAATGTAGTAGTGATTTTTTTCAATGAATTGTGCAACCAAATACATATATTGTTACAAAATAGCTATATTTTGTTTATAATCAACACACTATTAGCAATATTTATGCTTACCTTTAATTATTTAGTGCAAAAATTTTGGCGCGAAATACGCGCGGCATCCAGCCGCCGTCCGTTGCGCTCAGCGAAGCACTGACCCCCGCGCCCCACTAACTACCGAACAAGGACAGCGGGTATTCCCGTACTGTCAATATAAGGAGACCCGTTTGTCTGTGTGCGTGACCTTCATACATTGACATATATTTCTGTGTAAATGTGACAGAGGTATTTCGTCTTTACTTCAAAGGATGACAGTTGATTTTCTCCCCATACAATTTACACGGATTTTGCACTGCATTCACCGTTGTGTCTTTATCGATGCTTTAAAAAACCCGGGCTACGCCGTACTGTCGTTAACGCAGACTAGGCTAAAACGGCGTACACCGTTACCGCCGCCGAACGTGTTAAAATTTGTTTGTGCAAAGTTCAAACGAATTCAATTTTCATTTTATCTTACAGGTAACTGCGGTCCCGGTCGTGTACCCCAGCAGGTATGACCTCAACGCAAAATTACTTTTACGTGAGAATGACCATTGAAAAAAACTTGTAAAAATGGCTCACAAACGAGTACGTACCTAATGGCGTATATAAATTTGCGGATGCAAGATAAAAATTGCTTAAAATTAAACACATTTTCTTATTCTACAATTTTTGTGCGTGTTGTCATATCATATTTTTGTGCGTGTTATAAGTTGGGTATGGCAGAAAAAGCATGAAAGTAGAATAAATGCGGTAGAAATGAGAGCGCTAAGAAGTGTGATAGGAGTGAAATTGAGTGACAGGATAAGGAATAGCGTGATTAGAGAACGTTGCGGTATAAAAGATGACATAGTGACTGGTATAGAAAAAGGAATGCTGAGATGGTTTGGTCACATTGAGAGAATGAATGAAAGAAGATTAACGAAACAGGTGTATATGGCGAGTGTGGATGGGAACGTTGGAAGGGGAAGACCAAGACGCACGTACTTGGATCAGATCGGGGACGTTCTAGAGAAAGGTCAGGTCAAGAGTACCCTAAACCGACGAGCATGTATGAAAAGATTGATGCATGTTGAAGAAACGAAAGAGGTGTGTCAGGATCGTAGCAAGTGGAAAGATGTAGTCTCTGCCTACCCCTATGGGAAAGAGGCGTGATTATATGTATGTATGTTTGTTGTCATATCCACGATTGAACAATTACGTAGGTGTGTTTATACGCTTATAATGTAACATGGCAACTATCATGCCTCCTCCTTGCTATCACCCAAGCACAGAGATTTCATATCTGCATCCATCGACTAGCCGTGCCGAGTGATGGCGCCTTAGAATAGAGCATCATCCCATTACTTTCCCGCGGGTGTCGTAAGAGGCAACTGAGTGACTCGAGGGGTTCACGTGTATTGCAATTTATGGCGACAGACTGACAACTTCTCACTATAGTATACACGATTGTTCTGAAACGGCCCTCAAATATTTGTCAGACTAGAGATAGCAACTAGTTTTTTACAGCCGTTAACGCTATGCCCGCAAGGAATAAAGGCGTGTTATGTGTATGTAACCATCGGCTTTCAGCGTTTACCGTCATGCACATGCAACAATGCAATAGTAAGCAGATACCATAAGGTTAGCAATAATTAAAAATCATCATCATTAGTCAAACTCTAATAAGCAAGCTAGCTCTACCTTGTTATTCGAGTATAGGTACTTCCTGACTCGGAAGGTAATTATAATTTGGGTAATACTTGCATGAAGGGGGTGTAATTGCGGCATGATTCCGCCTTGTTACAAACTTGATGGTGAAGTGTGCAGGTATGGAGTTTGCGTTATTCCACAGCGCTCCAACATATCCTAAAATATTAAAACATCTAAGTGACTTTTATGACGAACATCGTAATGGCTGGAGGATAGCGTACGTTCCAGTTTTATCAAAATCCTGATCACAAACTCAAATAAACATTGCTGAACATTATCAAAGATTTGTACAACAATATGCTCCAGGTGTGTTTTTTTTCATAGACCTTTGGAACATGGCTATCAAGCTCATTTATTTGGAGAATTTCAGGGACTGCCTGTAGGGCTATACGAATTGCTGAACTGCTTGGTAAAGTAGGATCTTCAAGAGAATATTCGCAAAAAAACGTGATGTCCATGATTTTTATGGACTATCCTTGGCGTTGAACTCACCCCTTATAACATTGACCTTTCTTGAGTCGGCGTGAATATTCGAGCGTTAACACACGTGATATAAAAGGAAATATGAAGGCGGCTGCAGTTTTATTCTCGTACGTTATAACTTACCGTTATAACTACCACTATACGAGATAGACCGAATATATAGTTATAATATCCGAAGAGTTTGACGCTTGTACGTGTTTAAAAAGCCTAGCCAATGCATATTATTATCTGCTTTTAAGAATGCTTTTTTCGTTTCAGGTACGGATCAATAGCTATGCCTTGAGTCGCCACGGAACAACCGAAGCGTTTGACTTTTGCACGTGAGCTCAAAGGCAAATTGGATGGCGACCGCAGGCGCTCGGCACGCGCTACCAACCAATTTTATCCGAGCAGTTAGTGGCAGTTTGAGCTCCAGGATCCACTGTGATTCCACAGGCTTGTTTGTTTTGACGGAGGTGCAGGTATCAGGTGAATCTTCTTTATGGATTATTCATTTTAAACATGTATTAATAAGATTGAACCAGTTTATGCGAGATTGCTCCCGTATAGGCCACTAAGGAATTAATCCAGGGGACGGCCAGCACCGTTTCTTTTGAATGGCTTACTGCCAAGCGTGGTGTGTATAGTCAGAGTCATAATTTTTATTGCGTATGATAATCAATGATGTCATAATATGATGTACAGGTTTACTTAGGTTCAGCTTCACTTCCTTCTTTTTAAATACCAGATTTTTAGACCAGTTTTTCTATTACATGATAAATTTTGCTTATCATCACGCTATCATCGTTATAATATTGTTCATCCCGTGCTTCGGAGGTTAAGCCGTCGGTCCCGGTTGCTGTTAATGATTACTTAGACAGCGTTCGTAACACAATGATGTGAGAGGCCTAGTAGTAGTAGGCGGTTGAAAAACTCTGACACCAGGGTTCATCGGGTCGTTCGTCGATTACGGTCCCACACCAAAAAGAAGAATATTGTTCATAGGAATGACTCTATATTCATAAATAGCCTGTTCAAGTTTCTATATAATAGGTACAATGAATACAAACGTGCAGTTTAATAATTCTATTGTAATTAACCGACTTGGCAGTGTTGGAAGAGGTCGCGAGTAAATGACACCCAGAGGTGAACTTATGTCAACGGGTCGTGTAAAGTCGTATTCACAAATTAATGTCCATCAACGACGAGACAGATATTTCATCAAAAGTTGGTGAGAAGTTTGGGATGGAAACGTTTACTGACAGGTCGGATTTGAAGGGGATATCGACAGCCCGGTTATCAAAACGTAGTCAAGGGTAAACCAACCATGTGATTTGCTTACCTCACCGAGGAGGGTCGGAAATCACTAGCAAAAACTATCAGCTGTGTACCTGTAATAAATAGTTCAGATAAGGATTTTTTTATACTGCATTCGATAAGGCCGTGTGATGCCGGCTTAGAACAGCATCACCCCATTTTTTTCCCGTGGGAGTCGTAAGAGGCGACTTAGAGTCTCGAAGATATGTATTTCAATTTAAGGTGATGGGCTGACAACCTGTCCCTATGTTGATAGGTACACAATTTTCCGAATGACCCTCAAATATTTGTCAGGCGTGGCGTAAATAGCTGTTTTTAGGGGGCCGTCTACGCTCTGCCTACCCCGCAAGGGAAAATAGGCGTGATATGTGTATGTATGTATATATGTATTCGATATGATAACTAGCACGTTTTTAAAAAAATATGTCATCACGTATTCAAACACGCGAATAAATTGTACGCAGATGTGTTTTGTGGAATGTTCATTATTAAAAGTTACGAATATGATTTCCGAAGTTTGATCATTAGTGATGCTTACGTGGATATTAGGGATAAATAACTATGGCGTACTATGTATTAGAATTAATAAATTCTAGTCTTTCACGAAAAATGTGGTATGGGCTCAAAATAATAGTAGTTGTTTGCCTTAGTTTCAATGTATATCAGGGGATTGATATCATCTGCAATAAAGCTGACGCTGGTGGGTAGAAGCTGACAACACTGGGAAAGCTTGTTAACAGGAAACGTAGATTCTATCGAGACTCGAACCCGACACGACGGACTTGGCTGCAGAAATCTCGGCGTCGATATTCAATAGACTAGGAAACATACAGTGAAGCCGAGTTAATACTTAGTAGCAGCGGTAGGCTTTTAAATACGTCTGCTATACCGTACACGGTAAAAGGAAATTCGATGCATTTCCTGAAGGGGCCATTTCCAACATATGGATTTTTCCATCATAGAATATACATTTGATCCTTTGGTTTTTCGACGGGCCTTAGTCGTTTGCTTTTACGCCACACGTCGATTTCTGCTTTAAAGCAATTTATTTTGATGAAAACCAATTTTTGGTAGATTTTTGTACTTTTTCCGTTACCTGATGAAATAGAAAAGTAATTTATTTAGTAAGTACGCATTTTTCCATGGTATTATTTTAAAAATGCAAGAATATGTTGGAGATTATCTTCCCTCTTACCAAGGAATGTATCGAATTACTTTGCAACCTAATTATAGCACGACATTTTAGGTACATGAGGTTTTTGAATTTCAGCTATGCTATATGTATTTTGAAATAATGTTGTCGTAGGAACTAATCGGAAGCGTGTACCAAAAATTTCATGACATGTATCCAAAGTTAAAGAAATTAATTTTATAGTGATGTGGGCGTCACTGAATGTCGGCATTTGGTCTGCGCCATCTACTTACATTGCAGTGACGTAGAATCTGACCAACTTTTTTGTAAAAATCCTAGCTGCGTCGCGAAACGCTCCTGTTACGCGTTTGGTTCCAGTTTAAAATGTTAAAATGACGGTTTAAACCCGTGCCCCATTCTCACGTATACATTATAGCGGCGCCGACCGTCCAGTGGCGCCCTCACTTGTTTTATATTAATATTTTTAAACTCACTACAATATCAAAAATCAATTACGGGCACATTCTTGTCCTATACAATAAGTTTATTTCAAGTTAAAACAACAAGCTTTAGATTCCCCCAATATTTTACTTACATGTAAAATATTGGGCACGATATACCGTTTTGTCGATTAAATAATCATACAGCTCATTATGGTATTTTGGAATAAACCTATCGTATAAGAGAATTTAAAAAAAAATATTAAAACAGTGCTGGTCGGTCGGATTGCGCTCAGCGCAGGCTTATCATTACATCAGATAAGCTCGCCTTTGTATGTCTTGATTTTATTCCTTCATATAATGATATAGCTTCATATAATGATCGCCACAGCTATCCGGCGAGCAGAAGACAGGAGTGAATGGAGGAACCTAGTTGCAACCTCTACCAAAGCGTTCCAGAATAAGGAATTATAATCGGAAACGACCTTCAGTAATTGAAGACTACGACAACGAAGAAATAATGATATAGTAAATTTTTCTTGTGGTACAACATTTAATACATACGCTTACAGCCACAACAGTCCACTGCTGGACATGGGCCTCCCCTTATTGGGGGGTATTGCCATACTCATTCAGCTGTGAGTATGGCATGTCGCAGTACACGATATTTCTTTCACGTTCCCTGGATGAATTTATCCCTCAGTTGCTTTCTACGACACCCACGGGTTTAATCACGATATACGTGATATCGTTGTCAGAATTTTATTCGAAACAGGAACGTTTAATCCGCTAACCGTTCTATTCCACAGAACGGACCGTCGACCACCTGTGTTTACTCTGCATTATGCATACGCAACATCCTCCTATCTGCCCTAGCCAAAAGGCCGAGCGAAAACAAGCTCTTTCGTACAGCTTACAGCTACAACTTAGCAGAACCATGTTACTACCGACGCTGTAAGTATCGACGAGTGGCTTTTCGTAGACAAAGAATCCTATCCTTATCCATAACCTGTCCTATCCTATCGTCTGTCTCTTTCTGACACTTTATTCATGTGTCGTTTGGTGTCGTCAAATATTATTTTATTATTTGTAACTATATTATAATATAATATTTATTAATTTACTAATAAAACACTTTTTCACTAGTTCCACTAATTAAATATATTTGTTTAATTTGATATTAAACTAAATGCGACCGGTTTCGAACATCATCATCGGGCAGTTATTTAAAATCCAAAATATTTATTATTATAAATATTTATGTATTGTATTATTATGATAAGTTAATAGATTTATGTTTATTGTTTATTGTGCACCCCTCCCGCATTACGGCTACTATACTACGATAGAGGTACCTATATACTATCCTGTCCCCTAAGGTTGCCTGGAAGAAATCGATACCTTAGCAAAAAGGCCGCCTTGTGTACACTTTTTAAAATTATATTTTGTTTAAACTGCATTTCGTGTATACAGTAAAATATTTTTGATTTGAAGAATTTTATACGAATTGTCGATGAGATACTCATGAGGCCGAATATCAGCATCAGTAGTCCACCTGGACGGTATCAAAAAGTAGTGGAATAGACACTGTCATTACTGATGAGCTGTAAGAGGGCGACTAAAGACAAAAGACTCAGATACGAAAAGAAGGACCAAAAATAAAACCTGACCTTATCAACATCAACACTTTAGTAATAGGTACTCATTAGCTGTCGAATGTTTTCAAACTTTGCCCAAGGGCAATACAGAAAAGACTGTTTTGATATATTTTGTAGTAATGTTTCCTCCAAATGTGTACCTGTATGTTTTACCTAACAAAAAAGGTCCGCTATATGACATGAGCGGTGGAGCCCGCGTAATTAAAGTCTGAACAAAATCTGGGCTTGTTGCAATGTAGACACGCTGAATTTTATGTTAACAGTCGTATTTTTTGTGTTGCATCAGGCATGCTTGCACAAAAGCGACCCTAAGTGGAAGCGAATGAATTTGGAAACGCAGTTAGCAAGCGTAATGTAGTTTTTGTGATTTCAAAAGGATTATAAATAACTTAAAATTAAGGTCCTAAATAAAAAAAAATATCCTCTTTAAGGTTTAAAATTTTAAAACAAGAAATATAGTGCGTTTAAAGGTATTAAATTCAATGGATAGATTTAAGGTTTAATACATCTGCAGAAGTCAAGTCATGGAATATCCGTTTGAAATATGACAACATAGGCGGAAAACTTTGTAGTCTTAATCATACAATTTTCAATCCTGTACTATGTTTCTCCCAGCAACCAAACATTCAACCAACCAATAGGTATGTCATATTCATAAAATTTTAAATTATGTACTATGTTTCTCCCTTCAACCAAATATTCAACCAACTAATAAGCCCTAATATTTGGCGTGGACAACAAAAAGGCGGTTTCAAGGGGAATATGCTAATCCAGTTAATTAGTGGCGTCTGCTGTCCTTCCGTCCGTGTGGAGAAAAATGCGCGGCTGTGCCTGAGTTATTTCTGACATTAATATTGTCCGCACTTCCGTTTGCCAACCGCCTATTTTCCGGCATTCCGGCCCTCGGTTACGGTTAACAAATGCTAACCGGTTCGGTTGAGGTGAAATCTGGTACTCGATAAACTAAACCCGGTTTTGAATTTCGGTAGCAAGCAATCTGACATTCAACTTTTGATTTATTAAGCTGTAGTCAAGCTGTCATAGATTGATTTTGGATATAAAAAATGATATATCCACTTTGTATTTCTTATTTACCTACTCTATTATATTATTATTATTTGAGAAGTATGGCCAACCCCTACTTATATATTATTATTATTTGAGAAGTAGGGGTTGGCCCTACTTCTCAAATAATAATCATATAATAGAGTAGGTGAATAAAGAATACAAAGTGGATATATAATTTTTTTTATATAGAAAACAAACATCCACCCACTGCGACCTTTGCAGATCTATTGTAGCTAGCCCTATCTTTTTAAATTACCTCATCCAGTCGGGCCAACCTAAGGAAGGCCACGACTTGTTTGGGGTTAAGAGACTGGACCTCTTTCGGGGACAAGGGGCCACCCGTAGTCCGGCTCCTAGTTTGCACAAGTGCATCACACTCACAGAGTACATGAAGCGGTGTTTCATCGTCCTCAGCCCAGAATCTACAGTATGGTGATTCAGTCAGCCCCATTCTGCAGAGATGTTTGTTGAGATTACCTACTCTAAGCTACATCCCTAGCGATCGGCCGAGGTAACGACAGATTTGGTTCATCGAAAACGCGGAGTAGAAAAGCGATTTTACCGGTGTTTTTTTACCGGTTCAGCAATCCCTATTTGCCCCGGAGCAGCCTCCGGTCCCTGCTCCAAATCACGGAGGATCAGTCGCAGTCAAACTTTAAAACGCTTTCTTTTTATCTTGCCCCGCGGCCGAGCGGTGTTGACTGTCAGCCCCCAAAGAGGAAATACAAAAAATGTCGCCCTTGATCCGGACCAATTTCCTGGCTATTGGTGTGGCGCACTAGACTGAGCTCAAGGCTCTTAATTTAGACGATGTAGGGCTCTGGGTTACATTTCAATATACATAGCATGTAGTTTTTAAAAGCTTTTATTTAACTTGCAGTGTATGTAAGTAACAATGTTTGTTCGGTGCAAATCTTGCAAGTTTAATTTGAACCACTTCTCGGTATCCGATTGAGTTGAAATTGTGCATGTTGGTCCAGAACCGATGACAATGCATGTTAATCATAAATTTGACCTGATGCTGCTGCCAGGATCGGCTCCGTACGAGAGATCTCCTCAGCGGTTTATAGCTGGGACACAAAATTTTGTATACGAATTCGTTTATTATAGGCAGTTGGTAGGCCCACCATGAATTAGACGCTACATCCAGGGTTGTCTTCGAACTATGGAACTCCTCAATATTCAACTGCTGGGACTTGCAATTTTGTATACGAATTCGTTTATTATAGACAGTTAGTAGGCCTACCATGAATTAGACGCTACATCCAGGGTTGTCTTCGAACTATGGAACTCCTCAATATTCAACTGCTGGGACTTGCAATTTTGTATACGAATTCGTTTATTATAGGCAGTTGGTAGGCCCACCATGAATTAGACGCTACATCCAGGGTTGTCTTTGAACTATGGAACTCCTCAATATTCAACTGCTGGGACTTGCAATTTTGTATACGAATTCGTTCATGATAGGCAGTTGGTAGGCCCACCATGAATTAGGGTCACGTCAATAGAAGGCCTCCTGATAGAAGAATTAGACTGTTCGAAATTAACTGGGACTCGGCCATGTAATAATGACGCCATCAATGAAATGAAAAGACTAAGACATATTACAAGCTAATTCTTCTATTAGGGATGCCGGAGGAGTAGGTACCAACCTACTTCTATAGAATATAAAAGAGATAATTATACTTTATCCTAATGTTAGTTTTCCCCGTGCTTAAGTTTTTCTATTGAAGGTCTCTCCGTTTTATAGAAAGACTTTCGTATTGATCAATAACTATCGTAACATAAACTAAAAAATATAAAATAAAATTATGTAAAAAAGACTTTTAAAACAAGCTTTTATTTAAGTGCTCTGAAAAGATGAAAATAAAATGTTGAATGACATTAACCACATTCATTTATGACTTTACAGAAATGAAAATATAATAAAAGCTTGTCACACGAACTTTTATCACACGAGGCGCAGCCGAGTGTGATAAAAGTTTGACACGAGCATTCTAATGCCTAATTATAGCAGTTGCATACACTATTTTATCTACACTCTCCAAGAAATAACACAGAAACACTTTTCTAAACGTACGTACCGGCCATTGCAAGGCCCGATACAAGGTCAAATTCAATACGAGAACGTAATATGGCTTGATATGAATTTTTGAAAATTCTATACTTTAGCAGTTGTTTAGATGTGGAGTCTTAACAATAACTTAACTAAACAACTGAACAACATCTGAACAACAACTGAACAACATCTGAACAACATCGATACAACAAATGTACAACAACTGAACAACATCTGAACAACAACTGAACAACATCTGAACAACATCGATACAACAAATGTACAACAACTGAACAACATCTGAACAACAACTGAACAACATCTGAACAACAACTAAACAACATCTGAACAACAACTAAACAACAGCTGAACAACATCTCAACAACAACCTAATAAAACAAATGCAACGTTACCTACCATACAACAACAACGGACAGGTGCGGCGGAAGATGGCAATATGAGTATTGGCAAAAAAAAACTTCGTTTCATTTCTCAACTTTATCGTAGTAAGAGCATTCTCATTAAGTCATTACGCTTCTGTTATTTCTATTAAACCGTGATATCTATAGGCAGAATGCATAAAGTAGGTCTTTATGCAACTGTTTTCGAATTCATAATTTTATTCGAACATTATGAGACGAGTGTAGATAAAATATATTTAGCTATCACCATTTGTTAAGACACGACAAATTCATAAAGAATACTGTTGTATGGAGAGTCTAAGGGAAGTTGAAAGAAAAAGGAAGACGACGCACGACGCTGGCGTAGCGGATAGTACCCCTGCACGCTACGCCGAGGATCGTGGGTTCGATCCCCACAAGACAAATATTTGTCATGTCATATTCTATTTGTGTTTAGTCTGGAAGTTCTCTATGTATAATATATATACATATCACGCCCATAATCCCTTGCGGGGTAGGCAGAGCGTAAACGGCCGCGAAAAAATATATTCACGCCACGTCTGACAAACATTTGAGGGACATTCGGAAAATTGTGTATCACCATAGTGACAGGTTGACAGCCAATCGCATGAAATTGCAATACACACCCTCGAGTCCCTTAGCCGCCTCTTACACTCCCACTGAAAAGAAATGGGTTGATGCTATTCTAAGCCGACAACACACGGCTTATGTTTATTATAATAATATGTATTTATTAATTTAAAAAAACGCGTTATC
Organism: Tuta absoluta; assembly: GCA_027580185.1. NCBI lineage: Eukaryota > Metazoa > Arthropoda > Insecta > Lepidoptera > Gelechiidae > Tuta > Tuta absoluta. The sequence continues at coordinate 9,503,618 of JAQAHW010000004.1, forward strand.
ATTATTAATGTCAGATATTTACTTCCCATAGTACAAGCTTTGCTTAGTTTGAGGCTAGATGGCGCTGTGTGAATTGTCCAGGGTTTTTATTTATTTGTACATAAAAATAAGCTAAAGTTCAAGTCAAAACGCAGACAGGAAAGAAACACGTATGGAGCTCTTAAATTTAATGGTGATGAATGATATCATCAATGACAAAAAACAATATCTATCTACTTATGTTGGTTGATGCAGCTCGCTATTCAGCCCAATATACTTCCAATTTTCCGCCATTCAGGATAGGCTGCAGAAATCGACTCTTCAATATCTGAAAGTTGGAAACCAAAGGTTATTGCAACATGAAGATACAATTATTTGCTCGTTATCACTATAACACTATATGCAAAGGGTCATTACGAGGAGCAGTGTACATACCTACTGATTACCTACTGGTGCTCGTGACCTTTTATTTATCATGATGATAGCTCACCTTTCTACTGGATTTATTATGAAGCAATAATATTTAAAAAAAACAAGCATGAGCTAATTAAAGAAGTACAGTCGGTAATAGCACATAAGGTACCAGGGGTGCTCCAAAAGAACTGAATTATTTTTATCCCCAGTTAATACATAATAAAAATTTAAACTTATTCTCATAAAAGAAGTGATTTTCTACTAATGCCTATTCATTTCAAGACAAAAATATTGCTGGGGACAAAAATATTTCATTTCTAGTAGAGTACCCCTGGTACCTTATGTGCTACAACCGACTGTACACGTAAAAATACTTTTTGAGTAATCAAGCAATAATTAGCACCGACTTTTAGTAGAGAATGACGGCTGATGTAGTGTAGTGGTAGAGTGACTGGCAAAGGTTCCGGGTTCGATTCTCGGTGGGGCACTCACAAAGTGGATATTTATCACTTTGTGATTTTTTCCAGTCTGGTTAGGACATTGCAAGCTGAACCACTTGATTGTCCGAAAAGAAAGATGGTTCCGTGCTTCGGAGGGCACGTTAAGCCGTCAGTCACGGTTGCTGTCTATAGATTAGACGGCGGTCGTTACACAACCATGTCAGAGGCCTACTACAAGTTTTTTAACCGACTAGTAGTAGGCGGTTGAAAAGCTCTGACACCAGGGTTCATCGGGTCGTTCGTCGACTCAGGTCCCACACGAAAAAGAAGAATATTGTTCATCGGAATGACATATATAGAAATACCTAGCCTGTTCAAGTTTCTTTATAATAATACAATGAATACAATCGTGCACTTTAGTTGAACGTTGGATGACTCAGGGTCCAGCACGAAAAAAAAGAGCAAACCCATCATTAATAAAAAATATTAAAAAATAGGAGAAAACCTAAATTTTTGCAAGGATGCGAGCAAATCTTACAAGCTCGCGTCAGGCCACCGCCGTAGCCGCCGTATGCCGTCCACTGAAAGTTGGTAAGTACATTTTGTAAAATGTTTGTCATCCTATTTTATTTCTGTTAGCTTGTCGTTGGTATATCTTATTTATTTATGTATGCATGTATTTATTGTATGTAGATTTATGTAATTTTATATTATTATGTTAAATTATTAAGTACTTTGTATTTTTGTTTATTTCTTCATAGTATTGTATAGCTACCTAGCTACCTTTAGTAAGAACTTTGAGTACGATTATATTTAGTTTTTTTTAAATACTGGCACCCGTTTTGACTCTTTCTGTTTATCTTTAGGTTGGCCGGTAGAGAATGCCGCGTGGCATTAGGCCCGCATTTTGTACTTTCTGTGCAATAAAGTTCAATAAGTAAATAAATAAATGTTGATCTACATAGCGGACATGTACTGTCGGTTGTAGCACATAAGGTACCAGGAGTACTCCAAACGAACTAAATTATTTTCATCCCCAGTTAATACATATTTAAAAAAATAACTTATTCTCATAAAACAAGTCATTTTCTACTAACATATATTCATTTCAAGAAAAAAATATTACTGGGGACATATTTATCCCCAGTTAAATACATAATAAAAATTTAAACTTATTCTCATAAAAGAAGTCTCTCTTCTCTTTTCGTGTGGGTCACCGAGTCGTCCAAAGACCCGATGAACCCTGGTGTCAGAGTTTTTCAACCGCCTAGTACCACTAGTAGGCCTCTGACATGGTTGTGTTACGACCGTCGTCTAAGTATTCATAGACAGCAACCGGGACCGACGGCTTAACGTGCCCTCCAAAGCACGGAACCATTTCTTTTCGGACAATCAGTTGGTTCACCCTGCAATGTCCTAACCAGACCGGGAACAAATTCACAAAGAGATAAATATCAACTTTTGTGAGTGTCCCACCGAGAATCGAACCCGGAGCCTTTGCGTCGCAGGCAGTCGCACTACCACTGCGCCACATCGGCCGTCAAGTAATATAAAAGAAGTAATTTTCTAGTAATACGTATTCACGTCAAGAAAAAATAATTGCTGGTGACAAAAATAAATCAGTTCTTTTGGAGTACTCCTGGTACCTTATGTGCTACAACCGACTGTACATGGACGGACATCCATTGCCCATTGAGAGTGCGCGCAGTCTGATTACGGCCACGCATGAACGACCCTCATCGCGCCGAGTCGCATTTGACGAGGCGTTTATTTTTACTGCGCTGAAATATTGCTGTTGCCGGCGAAAAACAACAGTGTTTGTGATGTTTTCGTTTTGCATTTTAACAGTGAAATAGTTTTATTAGCTTCTTTGTTCATACTCAACCATGTAAATTGTGAGTTGTATGATTTTTATGTTTGAAAGCAAACTGATATCGAAAACCGGATGATAAAAGATCATGTCTTACATCAAGTTGCCATTTTAGGGATCAAGGTAGTAGTAGGTACTATGGTCCCTAAAAATCAAAAATAACCAGTATAGGCTAACCCCTAAAATGTGGGGCGCGCCCAGGATCGTGTATCGGCTCCAAATGTGGATATGCTGGTGATGAAAGGCTTCCAAATCTCTGTATTTATAAAACAAAAGACGATTCACCAAACTCAGTCATTAATAATTGATTTACTTTTAGGCAATCCTATTAACATTGCAATTTCGTTGGGAAACCTACCTGATTCTAAATAAATTAGCTGCCACACAAATTGCAATCTTACCCCATAGCGCTAAGCTCTTTCTGCCCATTGTTCAGTAGCACGAAGAAAATTACGCTTCATAATTCATTCGGTCCAGATTCCGCTAGAGCCGACAGTAGCCCAGGCAAGATATAGGCTCGGTGGAACCATTCAAGTTTACAAGAAACTTAGCTTAACTAGCCCAACTTCATGTAAACTTGTAGTTGTAATATGAGGTTAGGAAAATGAAGGAAATTTATGTGTTTAATGAGAACCACGGTTAGTTTTACGTTTTAAGTTCGAAGTGGAGTAATTTTCTTTAAGAACTTCGTGTATGGTGTTCATAAGAGCATGATTATACAAAATTTATAGCCGTATTAAAATTTCCGTTTCCCCAAGTTTCTTGCTATATCTAGCCAAAATGAAATTCCTTTAAGTGGCTATCGAAATTTTAATACATACATTCATACACATATCACGCCTAGTATCCCTTGCGGGGTAGGCAGAGCGTAAACGGCCGCAAAAATGGCCATTTACGCCACGTCTGACATATATTTGAGGGTTATTCGGAAAATTGTGTATCGCCATAGAGACAGGTTGTCAGCTCATCGCCTAAAATTGCAATGCACACCCTCGAGTCCCTTAGAAATGGGGTGATGCTATTCTTCACTGGCATCACACGGCAAGAATAAATGACCTGCTACACAAAATTGCCGATTAGCTAATTTGAGTGACTAATATTTTAAGAGAAAAAGTACTAGGCGTTATGGCGATATTTGATCCAAAAGCTGCATTTCCGCGACAAAGCAAACCGCTTTGTACAGTTATAGTAGGGACCAAAACAAGCAATTTCAGTCGCAGCAGCCAAAGTTTACTCCATTGGGAACAGAGATGGCGCCACTTTTATATAAAAATCTTTAAAAAATTCTACAAGTCAAACGAGTCAACCGATTTTAACGTTTAGCATGTCAAATGAATGCTTATTATTTATTGTTTCATAAAAAAAATATAAGGTTAGGGTAAAACTTTTATAACGTGCGTAAATTCGTCTTTATTTATATATTTTTTTATATTTTTCCCATTTTTCTCTTAAAATATTAATATATCATAAAAAACGGGTATGTTTTTATTATATTACCATATTATATAGCTAACTATACGTATTATAAAAAAAACTGCAAGTCAATACCTCTAATACTTTGGGAAATATTTAAGTTTAAAGATGGCGGGCTTTCAAATTTTGTATGACACAAAAAATTAAATTCTTCTGCAACCTATCGTGAGGGGTATCAAATGAAAGAGCTTTACAAGACGGTTTCAAAAATATACCACATTAATACATTTCAGCAATAGGTTTTATAAAAAATAAGATTTTTTAAGAATCATTTTTTTATGAATAGTCAAAACATGCCATGTTTGAGGTCTTCTAGGTACAAAATTGCTGGCATATATTTTGTTTCAAATACACCAAATGTTTCACTATATCCTCAACACAGACAAGACGCAAGAAATTTTGGAAATATTAATACTTTTATAGGTATATTTTCCATTTCCAGGTTATTGGTAATTAAAAGAGAATAAAACAATTGCTTGTGTGATTTATTTGGGTAGTCTAACAATCAAAACAGACAAAATAAGGGATACTTATTTTATTTATTCGTTGGCAGTGATTTTGTTAAAATCCTGATATATTCTTTATTTCTAACCACATTTCCAATTGTCCATGTACCAAATATTTGACATCTAGCATAAAAAATTGTGAAAGTTTCATACAAACTCTCACCCCCCATTTTGGGGGTTTGTGGAAGGAATGTAATAGGTTTTTGATTTTTTCTGTTGTTTTTACACAAAATTTAATCTACTCACCAAATTTCAGCTTTCTAGCACTTTTGGAAGTACCCTAACATTTTACCCATAGTACCCTTACTGACGTGATGATCATCAAAATGTTAGGGTACTTCCAAAAGTGCTTGAAAGCTGAAATTTGGTGAGTAGATTAAATTTAGTGTACAAACAACAGAAAAAATCAAAAACCTATTACATTCCTTCCACAAACCCCCAAAATGGGGGGTGAGAGTTTGTATGAAACTTTCACAATTTTTTATGCTAGATGTCAAATATTTGGTACATGGACAATTGGAAATGTGGTTAGAAATAAAGAATATATCAGGATTTTAACAAAATCACTGCCAACGAATAAATAAAATAAGTATCCCTTATTTTGTCTGTTTTGATTGTTAGACTACCCAAATAAATCACACAAGCAATTGTTTTATTCTCTTTTAATTACCAATAACCTGGAAATGGAAAATATTAGGTCCTTACATATGAAATTGTCGTTTTGTCGTACTGGCCACTTTGATCACAAATTTCTCCTATTTGGTTAGGAATTCGAAATTCAAATTTATACAGCTATTTCCACATGTAGTTGTGTTTCGTAAACCGTCATTCATTTGTTTTTTTACTTATCTTTTTTCTGTTTGCATCGCTCAATTTACAAAATGGAAAATTTGAAATATCGCGTTATTTACGAGTACGAGTTCCACCGTGGCACCAGTGCTGCGGAAACGGCTCGAAGGGTTAATGATGTGTATGGCGGTTGTGTCGCAAAAGAAAACACAGTGCGTTTTTGGTTCCAACGTTTTCGTTCTGGAAATTTCGACCTGCAAAACAAGCCCCGTGGACGGCCGGAGACCCAAGTTGATAATGAAGAATTGAAGGCTATTGTGGAAGCGGATCCATCGCAAACCACGTCCGAATTAGCTGCAGGCTTCGGTGTTAGTGATAAAACTGTTTTAATCCACTTGAAGCAAATTGGAAAGATTAAAAAACTTGAAAGGTGGGTTCCTCACGAATTGAGTGAAGCAAACCGGCAAACGCGCGTCAACTGCTGCGTTACATTACTTGACCGGCACAATAACGAAGGGATTTTAAATCGAATCATTACCTGTGATGAAAAGTGGATTCTCTACGATAATCGGAAGCGCTCATCGCAATGGCTGGACCCTGGCAAGCCAGCCAAAGCCTGCTCCAAGCGAAAATTGCCCAATAAAAAGTTACTTGTAAGCGTTTGGTGGACTAGCGCCGGTGTCTTTCATTACAGTTTTCTCAAATCTGGCCAGACGATTACGGCAGATGTCTACTGTCAGCAATTGCAAACCATGATGGAAAAGCTAGCTGCTAAACAACCGAGGTTGGTCAATCGCTCTACGCCATTGTTGCTTCACGACAACGCTAGACCACACACTGCACAACAGACGGCTAGCAAATTAGAAGAGCTTCAATTGGAATGTCTAAGGCATCCACCGTACTCCCCGGACCTTGCTCCAACAGATTACCATTTTTTTCGAAATTTGGATAACTTCTTGCAAGGGAAAAAATTCAACTCAGATGGGGCAGTCCAAATCGCCTTCAAAGATTTTATTGATTCCCGTCCGAATGGTTTTTTTAGTAAAGGGATCAATGAACTACCTATGAGATGGCAAAAGTGCATAGATTACAATGGCTCATACTTTGATTAAATAAATATACTATATTAAAAAAAATCGACTTTTTGTTCCTCCCATACAAAACGCCAATTTCATATGTAAGGACCTAATATACCTATAAAAGTATTAATATTTCCAAAATTTCTTACGTCTTGTCTGTGTTGAGGATATAGTGAAACATTTGGTGTATTTGAAACAAAATATATGCCAGCAATTTTGTACCTAGAGGACCTCAAACATGGCATGTTTTGACTATTCATAATAAAATGATTCTTTAAAAATGTTATTTTTTTATAAAACCAATTGCTGAAATGTATTAATGTGGTATATTTTTGAAACCGTCTTGTAAGGCTCTTTCATTTGATACCCCTCACGATAGGTTGCAGAAGAATTTATTTTTTTGTGTCATACAAAAATTGAAAGCCCGCCATCTTTAAACTTAAATATTTCCCAAAGTATTAGAGGTATTGACTTGCAGTTTTTTTTATAATACGTATAGTTAGCTATATAATATGGTAATATAATAAAAACATACCCGTTTTTTATGATATATTAATATTTTAAGAGAAAAATGGGAAAAATATAAAAAAATATATAAATAAAGACGAATTTATGCACGTTATTAAAGTTTTACCCTAACCTTATATTTTTTTTATGAAACAATAAATAATAAGCATTCATTTGAAATGATAAACGTTAAAATCGGTTGACTCGTTTGACTTGTAGAATTTTTTAAAGATTTTTATATAAAAGTGGCGCCATCTCTGTTCCCAATGGAGTAAACTTTGGCTGCTGCGACTGAAATTGCTTGTTTTGGTCCCTACTATAACTGTACAAAGCGGTTTGCTTTGTCGCGAAAATGCAGTTTTTTTTTCATAATGCCTAGTACTGGCTATTCGTGGTTTACTAAAACGTCCATAGTGTAACCGGGCCGGTGCTAAACCGGAACGGATTTGCTGCTGCAGGGAACGAGATTTGCTGCTACGGAGACAATCTTATTTGCGCAGCCTGATGCCTTGATGCCGCGATAATAAAATTTGAGAGCGTATGTATGCCGTTGGTCCACTGGTAAAGCCTTTCTCCCACTTGTCGTCCGTCGCTGCATGATTTGACACACTGTAACGCATGTGTGCGTCAGACGAAAGAAAATTGCAAATCTAGATTTTATTACCGTACACATATGCCGTGTGATGGCGGCTTAGAATAGCATCACCCCATTTCTTACCCATGGGTGTCGTAAGAGGCGACTAAGGGACTCGAGGGTGTGTATTGCAATTTTAGGCGACGGGCTGACAACCTGTCACTATAGTGATACACAGTTATCTGATTGACCCTCAAACTCTCGTCAGACGTGGTGTTAATATCTGTTTTACGGCCGTTAACGCTCTGCTTACCCCGTAAGGGATATTTATAGGCGTGATTTATGTATGTATGTATGTATGTAGGTACAAATATGGCTATGTCAAACGACTTTACAGACGCGTCCGTAAACGCACCGTAGAAGGGGTGTGATATAAGATAAGATAATTCTTTATTAATAAACTTAATCACAAATAGATAAAAGGATACGATAATTATGGTTCGGTAATAATTGATTTTAAAACATAGATTTATTATTGGTATAATGTTTTATATTGTTCAAATATCAAAATACCTACCTTACAAATCTCCTAAAATGACATCAGCTAACTCAAAGTGAATGTTTTTCTGTCGTTTGTCTGACTAGGCTACAATTTGTGGTTAGAGTTTTTGCTCTTAGAGGCGATGCAAATTTGCCATCAAGATCATATGATTTGATCCTGCTAGACTTTTTAAAGTGGGCTATCCTAAAGTCGATTGGTGCCTAGAAAACCAACACTGCGCAGATCATAGTTCAACATTTTGCGAATAATACAAGTAGGACATTATACGCCGAAAGGCTCAAATGCTGTAGGATCTATGCAGTAGAGTCACTGAAAATTGATCCTCTCGGAATCGTGCCTCTGTTCGAAGACACGGAAAATATTTAAACGATGTCATATTTTCTAATTATAATTCTTTGATATTTCGCATAATGCTTGTTTCATCCAATTCCAAAATCTACACGTCTTTAATGAAATAACCTTTATTTTGTGCCAAATTGATCCGTTGCTAAATTCTTAAATTTTATTTCGGCCATCATATTGCAGGGTTTAATTTTATATATATTCTTTATTGTGCATTAACAATACAATAGTTTTTGTTTCAAAAGTAGTTCACAAAGGTGAAATTTTTACTAGTGACCAATAGCAAAAACTTAAGACGGGCTGGTGATAAGGAACAACTTTCCTCAAGGAACATAAGTCGCAATACGAAAAAAAAATTTACCTCCCATACAAAATTGGCGATTAGCTGATTCGAGTTACTATGAAAACTAAAAATATTTTTGTCACATTTCAACCTATGCTTTTTAGGGAAAGTTATTCCTTATCACCAGCCCGCCTTTAGTTTTCGCTGTCGGTCACTAGTAAAATTTCACCCTTGAACCCATGACTATACAGTGTGTAAGGAAAAGAACTGTGTTCCTTTTAAGGGATAAACCAGCCTAAGAAACTGAAAAACTTTCTTCAAGGAACATAGACCAATATATGAAAAAAAATTGACCTCACATACTACCATATAATATATAAAGCTTATGAATGTATTAGTGTGTACTTAAATTTATGTAGTTTATGTTAGTATATTTCATGCACTATCCCGCTTATCTAAACGCACTTTCCTTTCACCCAAAGGTTGCCTGGTAGAGCTTGCTAGTTGTACTTTTATTTCATTATTTTTTATTTATTTGTAAACTTACTTTGTACAATAAAGAATTATATTATTATTATTATTACCAGACTTGGCCGGCTGCTACATTTTGTATGGGAGGTCTAAATTTTATTTTCATATTTCGACCTATGTTTCTTGGGCTGGTTCATACCTTGTATATTATGTACCTCCTGCATTTGAACAGAGCGTCATGCGTATATTATTCCGTGTGAACCTAAACAGCTGGGTGACCTGCTTCGTTTGTCTTGCATAGGGCATCGATTAGATATATATATATGTATAAATATTATTTGTATAACAATAATAGATAGTTATGTCTTAGGGTGTCGACGTTTCCATTATAAAAACTTAGGCACATAAATCTCGTTATTGATTCATTCAAGTTGAATAAGGAACTAAACAATACAAATCATACAGTTTGATAAAACTTTTGCACCTTTTTGAGGTTTTACTTACTAGTTTCAGTAAAGTACTTTCACACATTGAAACCTTGCTCAATAATGATGACGCCTCAAAGAATATTTACTCAGAATAACAAATCGTACCATAATATTATGATCATGAAACATGACATACACGACGTTATAAATTCTTATTGACTAAATTACTAGACACCACAGCGAGACCTATACTTTAACACTAACCTAGAATATAAATAGCTATGGTTACCACTCACTAATGTAGACACACTTACGGACACTAGTGTAGGCAGGTACCGCATTATGTGACCGCTGCTGGTCTAGTTGAGGTTAGATGTACTACGAACCAGATTTATACACAAATTCTGGACCACAGGACATACTCGTACTGAATTTGATTACATAAATTCGAAATTAGAACACTTTCTGGCCTCAATATGTGGGATAACAAACATTGTAAAGGCGGAAGTTTGTGTTTGTTAGGAATACGACAACCTTCATAGTTATGTTAATTTAAAAAAACGGTAAGTTATGTAATTTTTGTTTGCATTATGTTTTTATTACCAGTTGATCCAACATTTTAGTCAAACGTTTTTGACTGATCTATGTAATTTTTGTATACAGTATGTATTGTGAAATATGTATAAGACAATCTTGGTTCAGCTACTCAGTATAGTAATACGATGGCGCTGTTTCTCTAAAACTCGAATTAACTCAGTAGCCACATATTTTCGTTATGTTGGAAAATACTTGATCGTGTGGTAATGAGACACTTTTCCGCAGAAAAATATAGCATTTAAGTTACCTTAGTAATATGCTACGTTTGTACAGAATTTTAATTGAATCTAAACAGTTTTCGCGCCAATCCGATATCTATCTTTTTTCTGAATTTTATTTCTTACAGGTCTAAACTTTCTCTGCTTTGAGTATGAGTTTATACTCGTAAGTATTTATAAATATTTTTATAAACTCAGTCAGTTACACAGACTTATATTTCGGTCAAGAAGTTTTCGGTACATCGTCCCTTAGGTACGGTATTTACCTGCATACAGTTCAGTCACTGAATTAAAGCTAGTATGGAATATGGCAAATCGCCCGTAAATCTAGGAAACCATTTTCAAACAAGCTTAAATTGCACATACTTACTTATTTTTTATTTTTCTTATTAAGTATTTTTTATTTTTCAATTTTTTGATCATTAATCAATTTTGACATCTCAGTACTTCTTGGGAAAACCCGTAATCTGCAATTGTATTAATTGTCATGTTCGTCATTCGTGATCGTCAATCAATGTTGACAAACATTTTGACCTTTATGTCTCAGAATTGGTTCTCTTTTTATCTTACAGTGAGAGTGTAAAACGACGAACTAGAAAATTTAAATAACCGACTTACACAAACAAATACGCGTCCCTTTGGTACGATAGTCACCTACATGCATACAGTTTAGTCACTGAGTTTAAGCTAGTATAGGACTCGACTGTAAATCTAGGATGCCATTTTCGAAGAACCTGAAATTCTGCTACTATACATAGGTGTGATTCGACCCTTATACCTCGTTATACCTTATACAACGTCCATAAAGTTGGAAATAAAATAAAATCATGTAAATCTCATGTGCCACGAAAGAGATTTATTTACACGAAAACAAAGGACCACATGTACGGTTCGGGCACGTGCGACGGGTGAATTACTTAAATTAATGCTATCACTGCCAGTTCAGGATTCTTGGGAATAAAATAAATATTTTTGTTACGAAAACTTTAAGAATCCAAAATTACTTGAGTCAATTTAACAGACGTATGATAATTTTTCGTTCTTTTTTATGATCTTTGACGGTTTAGAAGGTAAGAATGCTTTTTTATTTTATTCGTTCTGAAATTGTTGCGGGGAGTTAAGGTTTCGATGGGAACATTCTTCGCACGGGATAATAAAGGTTTGAATAAGGGCTACGGAATTTAAAAATGTTGTTCATATTTCTTTTTTTTACATCCCAGCACTTTTTGGGGAAACCCGTTTTATGCATTAGTATTCTTTGTCATGTTCGTCATTCGCGATGGACAATAATTGTGACCTTTATGCCCCTTAGCATTGGTTCTCTTCTTGCCTTGCAGTTTATGTGTTAAACGACGAACTGGTAAATTAAAATTAACCGACTCACACAAACGAATGTGTCTTAATTCCATTCATTATCGGAAGTTGGCAGCCATTTTCAGCTTTAATTTTCAATTCCATTGCTATTAATCAGTTGACATTATTTTATTGCGACCGAAAAAGGGGTGGAAGAGTTATTTGACTGACGAAAGCAAAATACGTGATTGCGTTTTACGTAAATGGGATTGGTAATGCCATATTTATACTTTTGTTTGTGACGACTATGGTTATCCCAGAAAAAACTTCGTGAAATTTGTATGTCGTTTCACAATCAATTACAGTTTAATAGATTCATGGAAGATAAAAATATAATTACTATCAGTGGTGGCTAATGGAACTTAACAATTTTCCACACGGAAAACGGTCCAGCGAGTAATTAGTTTTTTTTGGGAAGTCTAAATCCTATGTTCTTTGGGAAAATTATACAGTTTCATGGGCTGGTTCAAAAAATTTAAACATTGTTTACAAATGTATTTTAAGCTATGTCATAATACGTAGGTAAGTATGTAATCGTACATACCCACTACCTAGACCTACTAATTTATTCGTATAGCACTTAAGTCAAAGGTTGAAAAAGTCGACACAAACACTTAGTAGTAAGTAGGTATAACAACTGTTTACGTATACGTAGGTATGTATAGGTAGATAATGAATTGGTATTACTAACATACCTACCTACCTTCTGTGTAGAATATAATTATTTATTCATCTAAACCCACATAGATTGATAGTCACAAAATAATACTCTGCCTAGCTGTTTCATCCGCTGCTGGTCCCAGTTTTCCCGTAGGTATAGATAATTTTCTAGCAGTTTTCGGATGGTGAGAAAAAAACTTAACTGTAATTAAAATATAATAGCGTAAGTAGATGTAGATAGGTAACGGAATACATCACGGAACTGAAAGCTAGATCGTTAATAAAGTTGTAGTACTTATAGCACTACCTATTATGTAGTATACTTAATTAGAAATATTCTACGTCACGGTTTACATACGCTTGGTCATAATGTGCATAAGATTACAACTAAGTATATTAATTAGGTATCTAAGTATACTAGCATGTGATAGACAGATTACATTGAAGCATAGGCAACTTTGAATGACGAATTGTACAGTTATTAAAGAGTTATGATAGAGGCTTAGAATAGCATCACCCCTTATCCTTCCCGTGGGTGTCGTTACAAAGGGACTCAAAAGTGACCTGTGTATTTCAATATTAGGCGATGGGCTGACAACCTGTCACAATGGTGATACTCAATTTTCTGAAGTTTCTGATAAGAATCTCAATCGTTTGTCAGACGTGGCGTAATTATTCCTATTTTACGACCGTTTACGCTCTGCCTACCCGCAAGGGATATAAATAAGTGTGATATAAATGTATTAATGAAAACGAATACTGTAACATTATTTTAATAAATAAAAACAAATTTATAAAATTGTTATACTTAGCTAGTCTATTGATATGAATATAATCACAAATCATTGAGCAGGTAGTGTGTATTTAACTAATCTTTCGGATTCTTCAAAGAGTTTTTTCGCTTGCTCAGCGTCTTGACTTAATTTGGAAGGCTTAACTTCTCTGCAGTCTTTAAAATATTTGCCACTAACATTAGCTACTTCTGGAGACACAGCTAGATAAATTGAAGACTGTGAAGCCTCCCAAACTGATTTGAACACGGAACCGATGAAAAAACCAACGCAGTTCCGAATCCAAACACTAGGAATGTTTCTAAATATATTTGTCGACGCTACTCCAGGATGCAACGCGTTCACCGTCACTCCCGAACCTTCCAACCTCTTGCTTAGTTCCAAAGTCATCAAGTTCAAAAACAACTTGCTGTTGGCGTACACCAAATAGTCACTCCAATACTTCTCCATGTTTAAGTTGTCGAACTCCAATACAGCATACTTGTGTATCATGGACGATATATTGATGATACGGCTCGGCGCAGACGATTTCATCAGTGGAACTAATAAACAGGTGAATAAGAATGGCGCGAAGTAGTTGACCTGCATGCCAACATGTAGGCCGTCCTCGGTCTTGTAGTTGCCCAAGCCGCCTGCGCCGGCATTGTTGATAAGTACGTCGAGGCGTTTTTCATTCTTAATAATCAGCTGGCAACATTCCCGCACGGAACGCAGCGATGACAGATCCAGCTGATAGCAATGCACGTCCTTGTTGCCGGAGAACTCAATGATCTCTTGTATCGCTGCGTCTCCGCGCTTCACACTCCTACACGCAATGAGGACACGCGCTCCTCTACTGGCCAAATCCTTCGCGGTTTCTAATCCTATGCCACTGTTCCCGCCGGTTATCAACACCACTTTCCCTACCATATGCGCACTCGACTGACATATTCCGACCGTCAGTTTCTGGTACAACTTAACCGCTAACACTATGAGTATCACTATCACTATTATAGTCCACAGCACCATCTTGATGAGGTTATGACATCCAAAACAATGTCGTTTAGTTACCGTTTGGTCCGGTGCGCGCGACGAAAATAAATATGTATTAAATTGGTGCCGGAGGTCATTGGAGTTGGGCCGATAAGGCGCAGCTGGTTTATCACTTCAACACTGATAAGAGAATAATCTCTAACACGGAATTTCGGGCGATTAGACGCGTACGAGTAGTCGTCGTCTACTACACTATACTAGCTGCCAAAAGTGCGTGCGCGCACAAGACCGGCTCGTCATATTACGTAACGTGCCATTGAAATACTTGCACACGATAGAGCAACAAAAAATATTAGGTATTTTAAAACCATTGCTTGGAGGAAACTATATATCGATAATAGGCTTAAAATAACTACAATGTACAGGAAAAGCGTATTAAAAAAACGTATAATAAATGACTAGCGTCTTGACTGAGTTATTGCGGAATGAGTACTGTATATAAGTAGGTGTTGTTGTCTCTACTCGTTAAGCTAACGGTAATTGAGAGGCAACTAGCTCTATGTTTCTCTACTGGTATGTTATAGCAAATATTTTGTTGTCAAGATTGCTATAACACTTTTTCGTCTGTAGTTTTTAGCTCATCCAAGATTTTTGATTATTTTCTAGGTAAATAAAACTCATGTCATATCAAGCGATACATGATTATGAATGATTTACATTCAGAGTCAAATTTTAAGCTATCGAAAAAAATCGAGAGCTGCAGTTCATCAACCTATTGCTTTAGGGGATCAACTTATGCTTGGCACTCTAAATAAATGTATGAAAAACCAGTATAACATTGTCTCTTAAATGTGGATGTGGTACTGATACCTAGGTCCGTTATATTAGTCATTACCGAGAATGTAAATAATACGGCTATTCTTTACAATTACTAATAACTAAAAGAAAGGAGATATGGTTTTTGCAGCTCCCACTTTTTTACTTAACTTATTGCATTTCATAAATTTAATGAATATCTGAATAAGTATTTTTTACAACTTTTCTCCGAAAATATTGGGCGTAGGTAGATGTTAACCTTTTTATTTACCTCTCAAAAGGAGGAGGATGGTTCTCAATTCAATTCGTCCCGTAGGTGTTTTCTTTCACACAATATACACTCAAGAATTACAAAAAAATCTACCTATCATACATACGCTCAAACCACTCAAATATCTTTTATTATATTGCAAATAACGAGCCGTCATATATATATTTCTATCTGTCTGTCTGTCATGCTCATTGCTCCTCCCTCAGGGGTGCAAATAAACCAACCATAAAGAGGAATAAAATACGTGTGTGATGTTGACAGTTACATATCCAGTAAAAAATATTTTAGCAAACAATTTGTACTATTAGCAGCACATCAACATACCCATTTAAAGGATCATCCTGTACTGGTTGCACTTAGTAACTGTATGAAACCCCGTATTAAATTATCCCTTTAATGGGTAGGTTGATGTGCTGCTAATAGTACACATTATTTCCCTGTTATGATACCTTTTTTAAAAGATTTGACCATGGAGACTGCCAGAATTGAAGCTGGCAACCTTAGCGGGTTAAATCCTTCAATGGCGTCTTTTCGAACGGTACAGCCATGTAAGGTAATTTTGGAAATTTCATTAGTTTTTAAACTGGTATAAAAAAAATGCCTGGATATGGGATAGCAACTTGAAATTTTCCTGACCTGCAAAATTTTATCTGTTGCTATAATATACTTCCGTTCGATAGCCTTACGAGGTAAAGACTTTGTCAACGACAGCTTAGTTTATTACCAATCTAAGCTTTTTCGTTCACAATACATTCGTAGGTAGGAACCCATGAAACAACTTTTATACCTACCTATAATTCGAAAATATAAAAGTGCCTTTAGTACATTTTGCTGCTGGTTTACTTATAAATATTTTCAGCAAATTTTACATTATTTACGAAATCTTATCGGAAAAATGATATTGTATTGTATTTGTTAACCTGGCAATAGCATTTGATCACTATAAATAATTGAATCAGTTTAATGGAAATAACACACACACGTCATATCAGCCTATAGCAGTCCACTGCTGGACGTAGGCCTCCCTCCCCCAGGGTACGCCATAAAGCACGATCTCACGGTTTCGCCATCTTATTGCTACCAGCCGAACTTTTAAAAATCTTACCTTGAGAGTTTAGACTTCCTACCTGTTTGCATTTTCCTTTGAAAATAATAACGAGTAGTAATTTTAGAAGTATAAATTCCATGAAAAAAGAACTTTCTTGAAATGAAAAATAATTTTAGCGTCCTACCAAAAGTCTGAGATAAAAAAATCTTTGTGATGCTGTTACATATAAATACAATAAAAAATATACCTATTGCCATTCAGATTTCAATTTCGCCAATAGAAATTCAAAATTAAATTTCATCTAAATTTATTATCTATAATTTACCCTGGCCATCCATATTATTGCATGGATAAATCTGATGAAAATATTTCGTAAACTTTGAAAAGAATCAAAGCGCAGACTGGCTCAATATTTTTAGCAGGTCTCGTTGAAATGAAGTGAATTTACCCACCTATATAGGTAAAAATATCATCAGTTGCAATCTGATAGAGAAATCGGGATGTTTACACTATTTTTATAGAAATTATTGTAATGTAGAGAAATCAGGGTAGTAAAAAAGGAAGTAGAATTATGTTGGGTATGTACGAGTAGGTAAAGTGGTTAGGTAATGAAAGGTGACTCAGAATTATTTCTGATTAGGACTAGTCGAACAGTCTTTTGTGAATTAGTTGTATTATAAAGTTGGCTTCAGTATTTTTTTTTACAGTGGAAGTATATAAATAATGATTTAATAAACTTTATTTCAAGATATATAACAAACATCTGAATATTTATAATATTTACAAAACAAGAAAACCTAAAAATTAAAATAAGCCTCCCAATGCGTCCCCACTAGACATAGTTCCCAGCATGCTGGCAGCATTCCCCCTTCAGTATTTAGATATAACACAAAGTATAATTTTCACCTCTTGAGGTCGTCCCTTAACTTCACCTACTTTATGGGCGGTTGGCTGTGCTACTAAATGCAAGTTTAATGGCATAGTTAATTTATGTACATTATGTGATGAAAGCTGTGTAATCTGGTATAAAGTCCTTGTAATGGATGCGGTAAAGAAAGGTTGTTTTATGATTTCCACTATGTATGCTTGTTTTTAGAGCGTACATACTATAAAAAGTTTTATGGACATACTTATTTTGTTTGTCTCACAGGACCTTCATTTCTAAGTATGGAGTCTTTGAATAATATTCAGGAACCCTTGTAACCCACTTACCTACATAAAGTATGCTAAACTGTTTCGTGTTGAATCATTTTACGCAAAGCAACCATTAAATCATTTTTGTTTCTTACAACGTAGACAGTCCAAGATCTTCTTCTTCGTCGAGTAAGTCTTTGGTCAACAAGATCAAAGTACAATAAAACAAATTAAAACGGATTTAAGTTGTGTTTATACTGAATTTTAAAATTCCTACGTTTCAAGCTCTATAAAGAGAAAAATAAACACAACTTAAATCCGTTAAAAAAAATATTTTGATGAGTAGTAGTTGTGCAAACTCAAGAAAATATTAAGATCAAAGTGAATTGGACCAATGTGTTGCTACGGCGACGGCTTTGTCGTTCGCGTATTGCAGATCATCCAGTGTGCATGAGCAGTCTAAGATGATATCGAGCGATCATAAATCTGTCCCCAGACTCATTATACTTTGGCACAAGCCAGCGAATATCAAACGCTGAGAAGGCCAGCCAGGCCCGACGCGGGGCGTCCCCGAGGACTCGGCTGACGTCAACGACCACTCAGCCTACTAGACGCCGAATGTGACAATTTCTCCACGCAAACAATAACGAAATTATAACCGCGTTATTGCAAAAAATGTATAATGTATGTATAATATAACGTCCAATCCTATGGAGGACTGTCTCAAAGCTCGTTTATTTTTTAAATAACACTATACATCTTTATTGAATGTAGAATAAAATTACCGCTGTTGTCAATGGCCAGAAGTAAATTTGTCATTTTTGAATTTCTAAGTCGTCTTTCTGAGGGTCAAAAATTTAAATAATAAAGACACTGCCTCAAGGTTAGCCAGGGCTCCGGCTCCTGCCGGTTGAATTTTCCCATGCAACTTTTAAAGTTGAATAATTTTTACTAAATCGCAGTAAATACATGGAGGTGATTTGGATACCCCTTAGTATAAGGCATTTCATTTTTTTCTTTGGACTTCTTTCTTTTCGTGTGGGACACCGAGTCGTCCAACGACCCGATGAACCCTGGTGTCAGAGTTTTTCAACCGCCTACTACCAGTAGTAGGCCTCTGACATGGTTGTGTTACGACCGCCGTCTAAGTAATCATAGACAGCAACCGGGGCCGACGGCTTATCGTGCCCTCCGAAGCACGGAACCATTTCTTTTCGGACAATCAGGTGGTTCACCCTGCAATGTCCTAACCAGACCGGGAACAAATTCACAAATATCAACTTTGTGAGTGTCCCACCGAGAATCGAACCCGGAACCTTTGCGTCGCAGGCAGTCACACTACCACTGCGCCACATCGGCCGTCCTTTGGACGTCACTAGTCAAGTTTCCTCTAGTGTGCCGTCTAGTAGGCTGAGTAGATTATGATGTTGTTGGCTGTCGAGTTCTATTTAAAGCTCCACAATTTGTCGCATCAGATCACATCAAACGATCTCATTACGCCCTGGGTAGAGCGCCTCGGTAGAACCTTCATTTTCCATCCCAAACAACATTACGGCAACGTTACGTGTTTAACTTATCACGCCGATACGTTAATGCCTTTTTCATGTCGGAAAAATCCTGATTTCTCGTTTTGAGGATTAAGTAAACGTTTCGAGGCCTTTTTTAACGTCCTTTTTGGTTCCTCTAATTGTGTCAAATAAATAGGCACGATCCTAACCTTTTTTTAAGACAATTCTATTTATACATTCATAAATAGCTTAATTCCTAATTAATTAAAAGAAGACAGGCAAATACCACAAAGCCGATTCGCTATTAATTAATTTTCTTTCACAAATTTTTCAGAGGGAGCTCTCGAGGCTTTCTTCAAAAACGTCCCATTAAGGCGAATACACAGGCCTATTATAATTAAAGCGTACTCACCTAATTAGCTGTCAGACAAATCGCGCTGGGCCGTGAGATCGGGCTCGGTAAACTGCAAACGAGAGGGCTCCACTTTACGGCCCTGTTAAAGCCTTATATTGTTGAACTTTGGAGCTCGTAACTCGAGCAGACACCAATTACTGGCTTAATACAAAGGTGATTCTACGGTGCATTAAATGAATATTGAATGAGATACCCCAAGTTGGATTTACGATTTACTTTTAAAGAAGTTGTGGATGTTTTATTTGAACGCCTGAAGTTTTGTTTGTAGCAATTTCATAACCCGCAGAAAGCGTAAACCAGCAGGCGCTGTTACACATAAGTACCTACTCGTAAGTTATTTCATTCACATTCGTATCTTATCTAGATTACTCGGTAGACTACTACGCAGACAACCGGCAACCCATACTAAAAGATACCTTAAAATATGATTAAACTAGCTTTCCAACACGTGGAGGTTTAAGATGTTTTCTGGCGGTTAAAAGTAGCCTATGTCATTATCTAACCTCACAATTAATTATACACAAAAAATCGCTTCGTTGCTACGGGACAGAAAGACAAACAAACAAACACACTTTCCCATTTTAAGTTTTATTAGTATTATATTAATCTTTCCATAATTTTGTGGT
Organism: Tuta absoluta; assembly: GCA_027580185.1. Classification (NCBI taxonomy): domain Eukaryota; kingdom Metazoa; phylum Arthropoda; class Insecta; order Lepidoptera; family Gelechiidae; genus Tuta; species Tuta absoluta. The sequence goes on from JAQAHW010000004.1 coordinate 9,523,744, forward strand.
TGAGATTGTCTATACAGATTTGATATTTACCGATAGAGTGGTTTACTTAGTATTAGTCCGTATTATCGTCTACTATGCTGAATTTCTCCTTCACCTCGTTAATTGTTGTAAATGTGTTCCTTATCGCGTTAATAAGGTTATACTGTTGGTTGACATGTGGCATGTGTAAATGTAGCCGACACTTAGTGGGCAAAGTTGTAATAGTGACGGGTGCTAGTAGTGGAATAGGATATGAGACGGCAAAGAATTTGGCTGAGCGAGGAGCAAGAGTCCTTATAGCTGGAAACAGTGAAACCCGCGGCACTGCGGCACGAGATGAGATCATCAAAATAACTGGCAACACTGATGTCCACTTCCGAAAAGTAGACTTCGCTTCCTTAGTGTCCGTCAGAGCGTTTGCCGCAAACATACTCTCGACAGAGAAGCGCGTGGACATCCTCATCAACAACGCCGGGATACAACAAAGCGACAATGTGAAGACAGAAGATGGACTTCTCGAAGGCATGCAAGTAAATTACTTTGGACACTTCCTACTGACAAAACTTCTGCTGCCGTTGTTGAAATCTTCAGCACCGAGCCGCATCATTAACGTGTCGTCAATGGCTTATCAGTTCAGCAAGATAGATTTAGATGATTTAAACTGGGAAAAACGCGCTTCGACTTTCAATTCAAACCAGGTTTATAGCGACTCTAAATTAGCTCTGGTTCTGATGACAATGGAACTGGCAAGACAGCTCAAGGGCACAGAAGTGACGGTTAACAGTTTACATCCTGGATTTATACACACGAGGATTGAGGATTTGGATAAATTTGGGCCTTTAAAATACTTGGCGTTTATGAGTAAACTGGTGACGAAGACTCCTCTTGAGGGAGCGCAGACTTCTATCTACTTGGCTGTGTCTCCTGATGTGGAAGGAGTGAGTGGTGCATACTTCAGGGACTGCAGAGCAACTAAAGTCACAAAGTTAGCGCAGGATTCAGAACTGGCAAAAAAGCTCTGGGAAATTTCTGAACAACTTGTTAAATCAAAATCAATTTAAATTGTTTGTGAGTACGCTAATTAATGACTTACCTACTAACTTAATGTGACATTTTATATTATAAACATTTTATACCTGTTTCTTGATAATTAACCGTTTGTTTATTTGTTCAACTACACAAACCTATTATCTGTGATACTATGAGCAGCACGTTGTTATTCCAGTTTAGTTTGCATATTTGTTTCAATCCCCAAAGTAAAAATCTTAATCTTGAAAATACTACGCTTCGACCCGGCAAATATTATCATAAATCACTTTGATGTTGGCCAAGATTCTCATCTTTTGTATTCAAGACTTCGTTCAGTATGAAATATCGGCAAAACTTACAGAGATGGCACTCAAAAAGAAACTGTATCGAAAATATGGAACACGGCGAGTCTTGGATATCCAACTTTGCAGCATACGGAACTTTATCCCTGGAACGAGGCGACTTTAGCTGCAGATTTTAAGAAATTTAATAGTAACTATGTTTCCATATCTATACATATGGAGACCGACTTTGTTTCCTTATATTAGGCACAGGATATGTTAATAGAATCCACATACTCATTGGTATGATGCCGGCTCAGAATATTATAATCTCATTTCTTTCCCGCGGGTGTCGTAAGAGGCGACTAAGGCAATCGAGCGTTTCATGTGTTTAGAATTGTAGACGACAGACTTATACTATAGTGATTCACGATTTTACTGAGACGTTTAGGCCCGTTAGGCCCTGATCCATATGCAAATTTTATCCCTTTCATTCATTCAGAAACAGATCATTCACTCATTTTGCATACAAATTTTCGCGATAATTGTATGTTTTTTAGAAATACTGTTAGAATGTTTAATTTATGTATTCGTTGTACAAAACCTATGTATCTAAATTAAAGCTTATTTTTTTGTAATAACTTTAAAACTGTAGACATAACATTGAAAAAGTGTTTCAAATAGAGGTTACTTTGATTTTTTTTCTATCAAGTAAAATTTGACAAATTGTGTAACTGATAGGTATATGTTCTCTATTAGATCCTCGACGATAACGTATACTGTTTTTATAATTTTATGGATGTAATTGTCTAAATAAAACTGGTCTTAAACTTGCTCGCGCTATATCCCCGCCTTAACGCTCAGCCTACCACGCAACGGATAAAGGCATGATATGTGTATGTGTGTACATTTTGATCAAAAATTAAATATATGGATGTGTTTTTCACTTTTTTTTCGCAAAATCTAAAGAAAAGCCTGACTTAGCTAAACTTCAGTTCAGATATTAAATACTTACCTTGTTTGAATAATTTAATAACCAAGCAGCTGAAAATCAGAACATTTGCTCCGATTTTCAATGTCAATCCCTTTCAAATCGATCTGAATCTGAAGCATTGTTTTAATTTTAATTAATATCTACAGCCAGACACGCTCTTTCATAGATTGTTGATTTTCTCACTAACTACAAGATTCTTCAGCTCATTCATCTTTCAAACTGACTGAAATCAGAAAATTCGGCCCCGAAGGCGGACTTTAATATTTATCTACCCTTCTTGAATTTGGAGCTTCTTGTTAGATAGAGCGAGAATATTTCTAAGAGCTAGCGTCTTTCGGTATATGACGCCTATAATCCTTACGGGATAGGCAGACCTTTAAAGGCCGTTAAAAACGGACAAACGCCACGATCGAAAAACATTAGAGGGTCATTCAAAATTCTGTATCACCATTAGTGACTCACTGTCTGCCAATCGCTTATAATACTACACACACAAGCACCCCTCGAGTCTCTTCTTACGACACCCACGGGAAAGAAATGGGTTGGTGCTATTCTAAGCCGGCATTACACGACGTATATTACATAGTGGTTCTCTTTAGGCGATGCGAAGGCAGCAGACTGCAGGTAGCGAGAGGTACAGTTCTAAATCTAAAAACAAGCTCTTTTAAAGCGCTCATTAATAAAAACTCAAAAATAAAAACATGATTCTTAAAACTTTATTTTCCTAAATAACGCCAAACACACTCTTTCATAGATTGTTGATTTTCTTACTAACAACAATAAATCTCATCTCATTTATCTTTCTTAAGAAAACAGAAATCTGACAATTTCGTACCAAAAACGGACTTTATACTTACCCCTCTAGAATTTGTGCTAGATACAGCGAGAATATTCCGTAGAGCAAGTGGCTTTGGGTAATTACACAGTGGTTCTTTGTAGGCAAAGCGAAGAAAGCGGACTGCGAGAGGCAAGACGAAAGGCAGAGGCCAAAGTGGATATAATTGGCAGAGGCAATTCTGTTAGTAGGTAAGACCATAAGAATAAATAATAACATCTGTGGAATGACCTAGATTTAGATACCTAAGTACCTCTAAATTATATAACGGTATTTTTGACGCATCCTTATGTAAGTCGAAAAGAAATTTCTAATACCCATACAACAACGAATATCGACATACTGTAATACATGCAGTTTGACCCAGAGAGTAGGTACTTTATATATCGGTTTGAACTAGGTGTTTGACAGACGCATCGTCAGTCTGTCGTAGTGTGGGATTTGCCTTCAAAGGGAGTCAGTACACCTGTGCATGCAACTTTTCAGCATGATTCTATTTATTCATCGATCTGATAAAGTTTCACAACTGGGGTATTTCCGAAATTATCAATAGTAGTCTGATATTGTGTAGAAAATAAATAAAAGTAAGGTTCACACCTACCTACTGAACTAAACTGCACGGGACAGCAGATATACATATTTTGTAGATGCATACTTCACTTACCTACTCGTAAATGTCGTTCATATTCTTAAGTAAGAACTCATTCTGACACAAATAAATCGAAGTACCTATCCAATTATATTTTTTCAAACAAACTTCTGACCAGTCCCAAGCATGCCCGTTCAAATAAATTTATCGAATTCTCTACTGCCTTACCGCCTCAAGCCTCAAGTAAGGCGTCGATTCGCTCGATTTGCTATTGTCACTCAGGGCACCGCAGCATCTTCGCGCTCCAATGACTTGAAAAGAGGCAAAATTTCCACTATTCTTTCTTCTTTTTTGGCCACCAAGGCAAATAGTGATTTGGTGAAGTTTGAAATACTCTTATACTTGGGTTTATTGGGTTTATACTGGGACACCTGAATATCACCCGCTGTTTCATAAATATGATAAACACGTTGAAGTGTTTTTAAATGAGGTATTCAAGATATCGCTGGTTTTCATCGCTTTAGCTACATTGTAAATAATGAATTAGCCGCTGGGATTAGTTTCTAACTATTCCTATTAGGTCAAGCAATTCTGCAGATTGCGGATGAGCCGCGATAGTCCAGAGTGTGTGAAAGTCGCAGGTAGGTACAAATCCTACCTGCAGTAGAAACTTTTTGCAGTTTTTCCCAAATAGTATACCCAACACTTTGAGAACTGTTATGAAATCAAGTATTCTAAAATTAGGTTGATAATCAGTAAAGTTTTGTCTGCGAGACTTAATCCCGGTACCGTAACGTCCCACCGCTCTACCAACTGAGCTAACGAAGCCTGATAAAATAGGTACTTCCCTACTTAAAACATACAGGAGTTTACAACATGAAAACGAAGAGCAACACGGACTTTAAAGCGTGAGTAAACCGTTGTCGCATCAGTGAATGACATTAAAAAGGACAACCTTACGAAATCCACACTGAGTTTTCAGTGTGTCCAAAGAATGCTATATATTGTCAAGTGAGGCGTGGCGAGGCGCTCTTATTCGCTTTTGTCACTCGGAGCGAGGCTCGCTTGCGCTCCGATGACTGCAGTATCGTATTTTCTTTGAAGAGCGCCAAGCATTTCGTCTATTTTGAAACAATATTGGCTTGACGATAGGCGGCATTTTAATATAGCTATTATGGTACAATATCATCCTCGTAGAATATAAAAATAAATGTTAACTTCGAAGGCTAGAGTAGGCGCTCTAGAAGCAGGAGCATAGCATAGCATTCTTTGAGTCTAAGTAAATGAAGGTTTTGTTATTAACAATAACAACCATAGATTCCTCTGCTGACATACAGCTGACAATCCACTAAAACTTTGCAAAAATATTGCGCAAATTAACTATATGTAGACTAGGTAAAATATTGGCAGATAATTATCAAATCACAATATCAAATTTTATACCGGCCATCCCGATCCACCGGTATATCCCGATAAACGCAAAGAAAATGGAACAAAAATAAATTTTTCACTGATATTTATGTTTAACACATCTTTACTTCTCTGCCATAATGAGTCTTGATGAACACGAAGATATTAATATATCCCAATCGTATTTCTGGAGCTGTGTCACCCTCAACGATGACTGTCCATTCTTCTCATCGCTGGATCCAAAACTCCATTACTTCGGGTACGGGGTTGCAGCACTGTACTGTGTATTCTTTCTGATCGTCCTTTCAGACCTCGGGTTCAATTGGACGTTGGACGAAATGCAGAAGCAATTAGACTATTACATTCACTTGGTGACGAAGAAGGTAAAACGGGTGCAGAAGGATCAGAGTAAGATGATTACTACGAAGGAGAGGGCCGAGAGGCTTTTGCAGAAGAGCCGGGATCGTACCAGAATGATGACAGGTTTACGCATTGCGCTGAGTACCGGAGACCCTCGGGTTTTAAACATAACCACGGGGCTCGAAGGGCCGAGCACATCGGAACAAAAACATTGGAGCAACGTCAAAAACTTTGAAGAGTTTTAGCTTTTAGTAAACAGTTTTTGTGTAATATTAAAAATCTGTAGGTAAGTATTTATACCTTTCTTCTTTTGTGAGTTTACCTGTTTTAAATAAAGAAATATAAAACGTTATTCTACGAAATGTATGCATATCTGATTGCCTATAAAACACTATCAGCTAATTGCGTTCGGTTCGATGATGCCATTTCAACCTAAAAGATAGCCACGGCTTGATTGGTTGGTCTTCAGATTCAAGTTACAAAGTCTCTATTTCAGCCTTTATAACTAAGACAAAAACTAGCAAAGGATAAATCTCAACATCTTAAACGCAAAAGCCCGAGAGTTAGCCTATTGCATTTTTACTACGTTTAATTATCAGGAATCGAACTGGTTTACTGGTGTAAAGCAGTCTTAAGATTGTAGATATACCTTTTTAGATATCTAGTTCTCCACTCCTGCCATAAGAGATGAAGTGAATATATATGGCCCCAAAAAATCCGCCGCAGCACAGTTTATTACCTATCACGTCCCTCTATTCTCAGTAGTTCAATTGATTATTATACTGAGAGTTTACAGTTGCAGCAGCCGTTCAATTAGCTTTTTGATTGATCTTTTTATATAAAAAAGTTGCAAAAGCTCAATTGCCACTAAATGTCGTTAGCCGCGATTCCATTATGCAAGTAGCTTGCGTGCAAGGTGCAAGTTACATGCCACTTGCGTAATGGAAAGGTAAACATGCAAGTTGTAAGGTGCAAGCAGGTAGTTTCGAATTTGCAAACAAAATGTGCAACTTACGCTTGTATGTGCAAGTGTCATGCAAGTTACGTGAAAGTGCCAGTTACGAATTGAAACGAGCGGCGCTGCACGACTAATAGTTCAAATTACTACTAAATGGGCGAACGACTATTGTTATTTCGGAAACGACTCGGCAAGCAACGCGGACCACAATACGTCTCCCGCCCATGATGAACATTGGTCTGACTGAAATACCTGCGTGCAAGATAAATACTTGCACGCCAATAAATCTTGCACGCAAGCACAGAATACGCAAGCTTCAAATAGGGTTTCCAATGCTAGTAACTTGTACGCAAGTGTGACGTCATACTTGCATGCAAGACTTGCTGGAATCTCGGCTGTCACTTTAGTACCCTAAATGACACTTTGGCAATTTAAATGTCACTTCAGGAAATGTTTATAAATATTGGCGGAATTGTCGTATGTCGACTCGGCGTCACACACGAAAAAAGAACAAGAGGTCATTTACTCGAAAAAAGTATTTGAACTGCCATATTGAGACTTTGACAGTCTGCCGCTATGACATTTTGCCACTTTGGCATTTTGTAAAATTACCAGAGAAAAAATGTCAAAGTGTCTGAATGTGTAAGTAGTAGAATAGCAGTTTCATTTTTTAATTTTTTGAGTAAATAGCTGCTTCTTCTTTATTCGTGTGGGAGACCGAATCAACATACGACAATTCCGCCAATGTCAAATGTTTCCTAACGTGACATTCAGTAAAAGTGACATTTCTGTTTCAGTAACGTTAAGGTCTTAATGTGACATTTAGTTTCCTACAGTGACACTTTGTTTCCTAAAGTGACATTTAGCGTCCTTAAATGACATTTAGTATCCTCTAAAGACATTTAGTTTCCTAAAGTAACATTCAGTGTCCTAAAATGACTAATAAGTGTCTGTAAGTGAAATTTATTTTCCTGAAGTGATATTTAGGTGTCCTAAGTGACAGTTTTCCTAAACTACCTACCTGAAGTGCCATTTAGTGGCAATTGAAGATTTGCATCAGTAGTTCAATAAAAATATCTGATTAAACTGTTGCAACTTACAACTCTCAGTAGAACAATCAATAGTTCAATTTGTTATTTTCCATTGTTATGATTTTAAACCCGAGTGCACCCGTGTATTTTTCTCTCTGTTTACCTTCTGGTTGGCCGGTAGAGAATGCCGCGTGGCATTAGGCCTGCCTTTTGTACCATGTGCAATAAAGTATAAAATAAATAAATAAATCAATTCAACCATGGAACTGAGGACCATGTCCGCGCGAGAGGAGCCTCCATAGACCGCGATTTTAAGCCACTCTCCTTAAACAACTAAAATCCCGGAGAGGTAGGCAGAGACTACTACCTTCCACTTACTAGGATCCTTGCATAGCTCTGTCGCCTCCTCTACCTTCATCAATCTTTTTATCCACGCACTGTAGATCTGACCTTTCTTTAGCACATCACGAAACTAAAAATCTACTAAGCTAATTTCCCATTTGCTATCTACCGCAGTTTGCTATCTTATTCAAAGTAAAGTATGCGTAAACTTTAACGAATCCAGTGACAGCGGAAGCTTCTAGAGCTAAAGTTAAGCAATTAAGAAGAGGCTAAGCGACGAGATTGCATGAAGCAAACTTGTGTTTCCGTTCCTAAAACTATCTTCATTACACTAGATCTGTGAATGTGGGACGCTAGTGTCAATTCTCGCGTGTGCCCGCCCGACTAGGAAAGAAAGATCGACGGCAAGTAAAAGTTGTCATACCTTCAAGACCCAGCCCTAAATATAACAATAGTTTAGTAGAGCATGTAGACTAGGGTCTCTTTTATGCTGGCGCAGTCTATTACGCGTAAAGAAACGAAATGAGACGCCAGGCGAGTAGAAAAGTAGTGTAAGAAAAAAAAAACGCCATTACTTAATTAGTGGTCTTGTCCTACACTCATATCACAGACACAAGACTTGCAACGAACAGCAAGCCCATCACCCATCACCTCACTCAGATTTCGTTCAACCATATTTCCCCACCTTCGCAGCATTTTCAGTGGCTTTCATCAGATGCACCTGTGTGGAGGAGTTTGAGTATTTAACTATCGGTACTGAAATTGCGCATCTTTACAGAAATATATAATCGTTTTTAATTTCACCCATTGATTTTAGGAATTCAATTGTTGCAGCAAAATAAATGTTAGATTTCTTGTCTCTTTTCTCTTTCATACTTACTTGTCATAATTCTTCTTAGCGAATCGATTCTGGCGATTACTAAATTTGCACAGAGTTATTATTTGTGGCTTCATAAAGTGAGTGTCTTCGCGTGTGCAGGTACTATGGCACGCGGGGCGAGACAATAGATGTGCCATTGACTGCGGGGAAGTACCGCACACACACTCAATCCCCGAGCTAAAGCCCCATTTGCACAAATTTTCCTTACTGCGGCCGACTTGGGCCCGGAGTCAGTTAAGAGACTTCCACGTTGACCAAATAAGGTTGTCTAGGGGGCAGTTGCTCTGAGAGTGAGGCTATGGTTTCTGTAGGATATTTCTCCCGCCAGAGAGAAAGTCGGGTTTGGGAGGCTACACCATCTAATGGAGGCACTTCTTTGATGAAGCTGTGCCGACTTTTGAGTCTTTAAGATACCGGGGCATAGTCATTCATTGGGTGCCTCAAATCCGCCTCATTTTTTTATCTCTCGCTTCGGCTCACTACTTGTCGTAATTAAAAAGCAGCTAAGTAAATGTCCTGCAGAATCGAGGCCGCTGTGGTGAGGCCACGGCGGGACAGCAGCAACGGGACACGACGAATAGATAGTGTTTTGCTCGTACACAGCACTAGGTAAATTCACAATAGGTTTAGTGGAGTTTGGTGCAGCAGATAACCAGTTGGCTGGGGTCCAGATGCGGAATATCCGAATTCCATATTCGCTGACTGACCGAAATTTTATCTACCGGTTAAGTTCCAAACTATTTTAGATCATTTTAGGAGACGTGTTTGATTTCATGTGAAAACAAAATAATCAACACTTTGATTGTCTTTCTTACAATATTTACCTGAAATCCAAATTTTTAAAACACTTCCCGTGTTAGGTATTCTATTTTAGAAGCTTGCAAAACTTTCTACCGCGGGCAGGATTTGAACCTGCGACATTCGCCATCAATTTCAATTTTACTTAAGCATAATACTAAAAACTTGGGCATCGGATATTCTGATAGATCGTTTGTATAAAAAGAAAACTTTATTTTTGTGAAGTGGCGGCACTGTCGAGGTCGTTGATGGCTACACTCGCCTTAAGGGTTTTACTTACAAAATTTGGGTGTTTCTCCAGCACAGCATATCATTATATTGGCCTAAAATATGCAAATTTTGCTTAATAAGAGCCGCAGTTATTTTTGATTTGTTAGTAAAGATGTTAATGCTATTTATTGGAGAAGCATTAATGCATTATGCATTAAGTACTTAGTAATGAATAAATTGACTTATGGTGCCGGCTTAGAATAGCATCACCTCAACTCTACCCGTGGGTGTCGTTCTATGTGACTATAGGATAAGCAATGAAAAGGCAGCAGCGTTACCTATGAATGCAACATCTTGCACTGCGCTTGCCAATCCGCCTGCCAAGCGTGGTGAGTATGGCAATACTCCCCGATAAGGGGAGGTCCATGTCCAGGAGTGAACTGTTGTGGCTATTATTGTAAATGTTAAGTAAATTTATCCTCTCTGGCGTGTCTATACGTCGACTTGCTGTATTCAATGGTTTATACTATGACTACTAGATGTACGACGAAGGAGTACTGATGAAATCCTTGTTCATACTTCAGTTTATACCTTCGAGCAACGCGGCATTCCGCACCCGGAACCACAGATCTCTTATATATAGCCCGGAACGAGACGGAAGACCGCGTTGCTCGAAGGTATAAACGGTTTTATTTTTATATTTTTTATACCATGTTATGGTCTTTTTTAACAGATTAAAAAGTTACGCAGTTTTACGCCAAAATATGGCGTTAAACATTTGGACGTTTCATAACAAGCCAGTAGTAATGAATTGTGTTCTTCCTTGTAACCTTGCTAGCGTTCCTTTTATGAACCCGTAGTCCATATTCATTGTTAGCGATATCAAATTACGCACCGCAAATGTTCTTTCTAAACTTTCATTGACGTTCATTGGGTCTTCGGACGACTCTGTGACTCGGTGCCCCATATAAAAGAAGAGGATCAAACTTTATAGACCAATAGTGGGAAATAATTGAGTTTTGATAATATTAAAGTTCTCCAATTTGTAATACCTGGTAACTGACATATTTTTAGACAATTGTTTAAAAAGTTAGAAATTTTAAATACGTGCTTTAGGTACTGTTTAAACATTTACATATTTATCAACATTATCAGTCAATATTGAATTAGAGTAGAAAAAAATTATTGCATCTAAAATGAAATAACAATATCTAATTGTTATTAAATTATTAGAAATCTGATGTACGTGGTACATACCAAAACGAAAAAAAGCTTATACTTTCGCTAATATAAAATTTAGGTTGCTCTAATATAAGTTAAATACTCTATTAGCTTTTACTGAGTTTGTCCATAAAAGTTTAGAAGCCTAGGATTAATGCTTTAATAATAACAGAATTTTTTTTTCATGTAAGTGCCAATATTGAATTAGAGAATATAAAGTTAATACTACTTTCTCAGAATCATCTAATAAACAACTATTCAAAATATCAGAAGTTTATCTGTACGGCAACATAGAGATTTAACAAACTTTATTTTGTAATTTACTGAATATAAATGTAATTCCTACAGGTTCACATGGGTTCACATCGGAGCTATCCAATAATCGGTAGTACTACCGATTCCGATTTTCATCTACCGATTGTAATCCATATTCCTTTGGTAACTAAAATCAAAATTTGCCTTATAAATTGCAGTGTCCATGTCTAGGTATGTACACTTTTTTAGCCAAAAATGTAAATCTACCGAATCAAAAAGATTTTTTTGTTATAATGTAAATCTACCGAATCAACTTATCGAATGCCTCAAGGCCTACCGATTTATGGTATGGAAAACTCTGTTGTCAAGTCATAGAATGTAAATGAGAGGTAACGATGACAAAAAAAAATCGGCGTATCATTATTTTATAAGATTAATTAGTTTTTTTAACACAAGTTAGAAAAAAGGTTGAATAAAAAATGAATTATTCGGTAAAGCGCATGGTGGTAGCTTAGAATAGCATCAGCCCATTTTTACCCATAGGATATGTTCCTACATCTTTAAAATCTTATATTTTATCAATGTCAATAGGGTCTAAAATTGCTTGTACTATATTTTTAGCCTCCACTATCGTTATGTAAGCTCATAAAATTGTGCAAACTATTTTCATATGTATTGTATTGACATTATCAGGATAGGCAGGATTTTGAAAATTTTCGATAGAAAGATATGATAATAAGGATGAATTCTTGCCATGTAAAACATTCTGAACGTTTTGTCACCATACACCCATCTTAGTCCAATTTAGGTCTATTGCGGATTATCCGGATTGTCCAATTTAAGTATTGAACTTTTTTGCCATCCGTACAACATATCGTGGGAATGTCAGTCATCCATCAAAACTATTCCACAGTACGGTACGGCCATCCCAATAAGTCATATTTGACAGCTATCAGATTCGTGCTAATGCTATGACAGAGGGTCCATTTCCCTTTGCTACATCTCGATAAGTGTGAAACTGATAACTGTAAAATATGGCATATTGGGATGGCCGTTCTGTAGTTCCCATTCCGTGTATTCCGTGCACAGAAAACAGAACCGTGTATCCAAACATGTGAAAAGATTGCCAAGTTTGGTAAGATTTTCAGACTACGAGAATTTAATATCCAAATTAAGTTCAGATGTACAATTATTATTTTTTGCTTTAAAATACATTTTCTGTTACCTTTTTATAAGAATATATGATGTGCTCAATAATTAATGAAGCCTGGACATAGTTCGGAAGTGTAGTGATGGACGCCCTCCGGCCAGATAGACCGACGGCTTAGAAAAAGCGGCTGGTACCGACTGGATAGAGACAACGAGAGATCATATCGTGTTATGTTATAGCGTAACCTAGGGAAACCCTACGTCCAGCAGTGGACCTCAATAGGCTGATGTATGTATGTATACTATGTTCACACTGCGGTTTCATTAGGTGAAAAATAACTTACACTACATGTCGCTTGAACGTCGCTACAAGAAGAGTATCAAGAGGTTGACAAATTTTAAGGGTATGGTTGGGGCTCCGATAACTCAGTGGCAGAGTGGTAGGACGCTTACATTTTTTTCAACTTCTTTTTTCCGTTTATTGTGCAACTTATTTTGAAAAGTTTTCAAAGTTTACTGTTTTGTACAGCATCTGACATAATTAAGTACTTACTGCTTAACAAAGTCTTAATAAAATATGTAAATGATAGGTCAAACATTATAAGGCATTATTTTAGTTTCTTGCAATTAACCAGATAGTTGCAATAACAAGACCTCATATCCCAATTTTTAGTCATAATAATACAACTATTAATATCTTTACTAATAATTAGATCAATCTGGTATTATAACGGCTCAAAAAACGACTAATCACTTCGAGAAAAGCTGCACCTGTTGTGTCACATTTCTTTGCTTTGTGTCTTATCTGTATTGTTGTTGTGTGCAATAAACTGTAATTAAATAAATAAAATGTAGTGCCGTAACGCTTCGCTTGGCTCGTCTTGGCGGGCGCACCACCATGCCCGCCACCCCCTAGACTACGTGCATTTGTAAAATTCCTAATTTTTTCTAAAGCTTTTGGCCTACATTTCTAATATTTGGAATTATAGATTGGTTTATTAGTATAATGAAATGGATTCGGACTTACTCACTTAGATTTAATATTACTCTTACTACGACAACAAACATCGATAACTAAGTCAAGCTGAGTTCTCAAATTTCTAATCTTTTGTTGGTAGCTTTATATGAAGCTTTAAAAAATATTTTATGAATTTCATTAACTCTAATTCAATATTACCAAAATTAGAAGCTATTTTTTATTTTCCATATTCGCAGGTATTTAAATTTTCTAAAATTTATATAAAATAAAGTTAAAACGTGTGTATGTCAGTTACAATCAAAATATTAAACTTAAATTTTATATTTACTTAGTTATTCAAAGATATTGAAAATATCTATTTTATAGAAAACACAAATGAGAAAAACTTCTAATTTTTTTTTAATATGCCGAGAATAATGCTCCTAAGATAATAAAGAAGCAAAATCTAACTTTAATAAAATTATAACTTTTGCGGTCAAAATCTCGTTCCACTATCGGTCTATTATTAATGATTTTAGTACCTTTTTTTACAAAGCTATCAAAAAAGCCGCATTTGTTTTTATTTTGACAGTTTTTGACATTTGACTCGAAAAAGTCAAAGAAAAAGTGGGAAAACGACACCACAAACGACACGTATACATCTCGTTAAAATACTTTGAGTGAAACAGTTTATTGTGTTACGGTAGTTTAAACATGCTCGGAAGAACCTTGTTCACTTCCGTGTTGCACCACAGTTCCACGGTGTGGCGCCAGAATGTCGCTGTGGTGAAACACCCAACGTTCCTCGTACCGCGGCGCTCGTGGGCTCAAGTGGGAAACGTAGTCGTCACCCCGCCGAGAATCAAGGTGACTAAGGTGGTAAGTTTTCAGCATTACTATTTCACCAAGAAAATTATACGAAATATTGCAAAAAGTTCCCTGTTTGCTGTCGAGTTTTGCAAAAGCTTCGCGATGTGTTGCTAGAAGCAATTACAAATGCACAAAATGGTTAGTTATCCAAACTAGTCGCTTATTCCGTAAGTAATAAGTACAGAAATAAAACCCACATCTTTCAACCAGTCCACTGCTGGTCTTCCCGGTCTTCCCCTATTGTGGGGGATGTTTGCTATATTCTTGGCAGGTGGATATAAGTTGTATTCATGTGATGCTGCTGCATATTCTATGGATAAATCTATAGCACTCCAATTCCAGCAGTAGCGTCTCGGTGGTCGCAACTGCAGAGCCGCGGCTGCCGGGTCGCGACGGCCAAAATCGAAATGTCTTCCTTTGTGATGCAATTTAAGGGTACAAGCACCATACGTTATAGCAGATTCACCCAATGCCAATATTGGCAGGGAAATAGTAAGGGAAGTGGGCAGCCCGAACATGTAAACAGGTTACTCGCGCTGCTACACGTCACGCCGCTGCCACTTCCCGTGCTCCCTCGATTGTCGGCTTTTCGTGCCCGAGTCAAAGGAACGGCATCACGAACGGAAGAAAAATGTATTGCTATCTCGCTAACTCGTATTGGTGCAAGAAGAGTATACCGGCAGTGTGTGAACACTCACTCGCGATAATACTTTCGCGGAAGTATTTCGAGCAAAATTCGCGACAGCGGCAGGAGCAGGAGCAGGTGCATGGTGTGAACGTGCGATTAATTTGCCGACTTTTTGCCCCAGTTGAACTCGGCCAAGTCATGAATGACTAAAAGTCCTTTCGTTTGTCTTCCTCCAGGAGCAGTGTGCCCATGCTGCCGTGATGTTGACCGTCTGGTTGACGCCCATGTTCTTTTTCCTGTCCCAGATCAAGGTGTGGCGGCGCCTCTACGTTGAATCCTAGGTAGGATGTTGTGACTACGTTTGGTATTTACAAAAATAAACTTTGATTTTGAGTAATATTCGGTATCATTTAAAAGTCAAGCCGTTACAATGATTAAAAGAATAGGTAACAAACGGTGTTTAGAAAGTAGTTAAGTATCTACCCTTTTTTGAGATCGTAAAAACTTTGCCCTGGAATACTTCGGATGTCCGCAACTGACAATGGTTTCAAGGTTGCCCGTTTCTTTTTCTTTTTTTATCTACACTCGTCTCATAATATTTGCAATATAAACTCTAAAACAGTTGTATAAAAAGACCTGCATTATGAATTCGGCCTATAGAAATTACAGTTTCTTCTCATACACTGAAGCGTAGGTAGTGTCTAATGAGTAGGCTCTCTTTTCGATGAAATGGAGACATGAATTTTTACCCGAGGTTTTTACCAATACCTACTCAAATCGCCATCTTCCGCCGCACCCGTCAGATGTTATTTGGTTATTGTTTAGTTGTTTTGTTAGGTTGTTGGTGAGAAGTTGTTCAGCTGTTGTGCAATGGTTGTTAAGACGTTGTTCAGTTGTTATTTAGTTGTTGTTTATTTGTTGTTCAGATGTTGGTCAGATAATTTCAGTTGTTTAGTTAAGTTGTTGTTCAGTTGCTGATTCGACATCTGAACGACTACTGAAGTATAGAATTTTCAAAACTTAATATCAAACCATATAACATTCTCGTATTGAATTTGACCTTGTATTGGACCTTGCAATCGCCGGTTCGGACGTTTTGAAAAGTGCATTGCTGAGTTTTTTGTTGAGTGTAGATAAAATAGTGTATACAACTGCACATAATTAGATATTATAATGCTCGTGTCAAACTATTATCACACGAGGCGTCTCCGAGAGAGAAACGCATTCTAATGCCCCCATTATTATGACAGTTGCATAAACTACAATAAGTACAAAATAAATTTGAGAATGTATCAACGATAACGGATTTTTCGGGAAAGATTACTTGAAAAAAAAAGACCCTATGTGTTTCTAATTTTTAATCACACCACTACTCATTTACACACATACGTCGCTTAATAAATTAATTTTACTAACTAAATTTAACCTATCTGTTAATTTTACACAAAGCTTTAGTTTTAACTCCAAAGTTTATACAAAGCAATTCTTAAATCTAATCCTGAATTATATTACTCTTACAAAATCTATTATACGAATGGTTTACAGAACCTTAATGTCGGCAAAAAACAAGATGAAACAAGAAACAATGAACTCAAGTTAAAACGAAAACTTAACATAAAACTAACAAACACAGCCATTTGAAAAAACAGAACAATATCACAAAACTTAACAACAAATCAACTCTTAAAATTAGGTAACAATAACTAAAAGGGTTTATCTGTACGCGTAACATTCCCACTGCGCCGCCGACAATATTCCTGAAAACCAGCTTCAGTAGTTGTATAGTGGCATAGCGTGATTGTAACGTACAGAGAATAACCCCAAAACATAACATTATTAACGAACAATAACACAAACAAGTGTTGCGTAATAAGCATTTTATCCCCATAGTCAATTTACGTTTCATTTTCCAAATGAAACCATCTCATTGTCGAATTCACCAGTTGGTATTTTCCGTTAAACAAAGCAATTTATACCAAAACTGTGTGGGAATCAACTTTGCACAGTGAATACGAATTGTCCATTACGCCTGCTAAATATTAAAACAACTTCATGGGGGATAAAATGTTCATTAAGCTTTAATCAACGTCCGAACAAACAAACAGCGTCATTTTAGCAACTATGTGTTGGGTGGGTTGGGGTTACCTGCACAAAATGATGTCGAGTAAAAAATAAAAAACGTTAAACACAGACCAAACCGAACAAACAGAATACCAAAAAGAAAACTAGTGAAAAATTAAATAGACAAAAGTTTCTAAAAGACGCAGTTAGGTACAAAACAACACAATAAAAGGCATTCTGATAATGTTAAACTGTGGAATTAACAAAAAAAGATTTTTGGATCAATTTCAAGAATAGACAATTGGCGTACCTGCACCTATTTTAGATATCAATGTAGTACAAAATATCCAAGAGCAAACATTATCAGAAGGCAATAATGGAACAAGATAACAAGTTAGGCACTTGAGGTGTTAAGGCACATCGTGACCATCCCAATAAGTAACAAACAAAAATTCAACCATACAAATTAAATTAACGAATATATTAAGGTGATGTATAATTGTGGTTAGCTTTTGTATTTTGAACTGTGTGTAATCTGTTCAAAAACTAAAATCGATACAAAAATCTAAAGTAGGTAAGTCCTTTTAATACATATTTTGTTGAAACACAAAGGTAGTCAATAAAAAATTCCAATAGAAGCACTTTATTCGGGCAGAAATTAACATCGGGCTACTAGTATTGAACAAAACAAAAACTCAACTTGTTACGAAACAGTCAAATCAACAAACAACATTAACAAATCTTACCAGAACGAAAGATGGCAACAATGAACAAAATTTAACGGTAACAATTTTGGTAACACAAACTTCAGCTATCAAAATTGAAAGGCTACTGTTAACCACAACAAAAATTACTAACGAAACGGAAAATTAACAAGAAACATCAAAGAATGAGACCAAAGAAATAGTTTAGGTACGGTAAATAATTTTGCATTATTTTTAACAACAAAACAAAAACTCAAATGGTGTTTCTTTTTGATGAATTTTGATTTACTTTTAACAATCAATGAACCCTTTAGTACAAAACTCAGTTCAAAAATAAGTTTTGCTAGGTAAGCTTAAAATTATAAGCAAAACAAAAACTGGATATTTTAACAAGACAATATTATGGATATTGTGTGTAATTTTTTTCGTATTTAGCAAAAAAATACTTTTATGAATTCTATTGAACGTTTAGTTTAGATTTGCCTGCAAAGTTAAAACATAAAACAAAAACTCAAATTGTTTATAACAAACATCTGCTAACGTACAACTGCAGATTCGCCTATTTAACAGAAAAATCAACAAAATTGATTTCAGTGCACAGTGAACACCTAAAAAAATGTGGACCCAAAAAAATAAAAATAAACTTGTAATATTTTGCATTTATAACAGCTACGAAATGAAAACTGAAACGTAACACGAGGTTTTACAGTAAAAAATATATGGATGAACAGTTAATAATTTAACACCAACACTGTAACTAAGTAACTTAACAAGTTATGTAACTAACTGAACTGAAAAACAAACAACACCGATCATTAAGGTGAAAACGAAACTGTTTTGGTATGCTACTGAACCTTAACCTACTCTAAGCCTACATTCTTACGGATAATTCAAACATAAGGTAACACGAAGTTATGAGCTAACCTATCTAAATGCCTAACTTATCTTTGGGCGTCTAGGAAATACTAGAAAATCTTTGTGGTTTCACCTGTGCTCATTTTGGGCATGGTCAGAATTTCTGCTGGACAGCATCTTGGAACCATCTAAGACCATCTTTCTGTTGCAGTACTTGCAGTTGCAGACCATTTCGAAATGTCGTATGGAGCCAATTTTGTGTTGTGATGAACAATACACCGGTTGTTATCTAGCAATGTCGTATTGCTTTAGCAAGTGCTGTAATTTTTTTCATCTGTAACAAAATGAAATATTTTTATTTATCTAAATATTTCATTAAAGTAGTGAGGAACGAAAACTAACGAATACAACATAAAACGAATGAAAAAAGATCATAAATAATTATTACGTGAAGGTAAAATGAATAAGAAAAGAGTGATTACTTTCACAGCAAAATAGAAAAAGGACATAAGATAGACGAAAACTAAACTTCAAAAAAAGATATAATAATAAAATAAATAAAATAACCAACTCACCATGAAACTTCTCCTGAACGCTCACCGAAAACTTCAAAACTGTTTTAATTTAAAAACAGCTTTACACGAACTTCAATTAAAACCATCAATATAGGTTAATAATTTAAAATCACACTTTTTCAAACAGTTTACTAGGTCGAGCCTTGTCCCCAGGGCTACAGGGCAGTACACCCCGGGGACATCACTGTAGCTTGTCGAATTCGGAAGTGAAACCGTTAGGTCCGGCCTACCCTTATATATCGCTCCAGAAACCCCTCGCCCCACTTGCCCCGCTTGCCTCGTGGGAGCGCCCGCGCACGTGGTCCCTTGCGTAAGCGCATACAATAGGTTCCTTTAGGAAACCCTTCTTTGTTACGACCCTCCGTCTTACCTTGTCTGTACTATTTACCTGTAGGGGAGAAATCTCGCTCGGTGGGAACGCAATCGCAGCTGATACGAATTATAGAGTACGATTGTGTAGAGTCACCACCCCAAGGGAACGTAAGTCGACTTTCACACGGTACGCTCCTTATTGTTATGCAAATTAAAAATCTTCTAACGGACAGTTTATTGCGCAATCTTAAATTTCGCAAAATTATTTTTCACACGGGATTTTCTTGAATTTCCTCTAGGAAGCAAATAGTACCATATTCAGTTGCAAGTGAGAAATTAAAACAATCACTTTTTGTTACGTATGTCATTGCATCAACTTCTCCACTTCTACAGCCACAAGAGTCCACTGCTGGACATGGGCCTCCCCCAATCAGGGGTATTTGCCATACTCACCACACTTGGCAGGCGGATTGGCAAGCGCAGTGCAAGGTGTTGTATGCACAGGGAACGCTGCTGCCCATTCCCTGGAATCATCCATTAGTCGCATTTTACAACACCCACGGGTGCAAATGGGGTGATACTACCTATTCTAAGCCCGCACCACACGGTAATTGCATACTTAATCTGTCTGTCTGTCTCCTTTCTGTTCACAGTTATACTCGTACTCGTGCTAGAAACTTAATTCTACTCTGTACGTAAAAAAAATATCCTGGACAATTCACATCATCTTGCCTCTATTAAGGGAACAAGATACCGGATATTTTTACTTATATTCACTTTTTTTGTTAATAAAAACATATATACATTTAATTTAATTTATTTGATAATACATAGAAAATACTTGAAAATTTACTTCACAAATATTTGTTTCTGATGGGGATCGAACCCACGAACGATCCTTAGCAGGCAGCAGGGGTACAATCCGCAACGCCATCGGGCCAGCCAATATCCTATGCAACATCTCTTATAAAAATCTAATTCCTAAATTACAAAAACCCGACTGCGGCTCGTAAATAAGAAATTTATCTTTTCAATTTTTCATTTATGAAATACTATTGTAGCCAGTGCCACTTGCACTGCTGAGATGAATCTAACGACACCTTACATGTAAACATACGTGTAGGCATTTGAGCTGTAGCCTGTGAAAAATAATTCACTTTTCCACATACACACATATTTCGGAAAAACATTAATCTCCTCCTGAGGTAGTAGGGTAAGCGAAATAGCTGTAGATACGTACGAGTTATCCAGGTATTAAATTCCCATGATACCGGAATCTGTAACCTAACATTACAGAACACGAGTGTGTTCGTATATTGAGTGTGTTGAGAGTATACCTCGAGTCAGGCAGTCGGAGTAGTCATTAATTTGCGAGGCACAAAGCTCGGCGCGCGATTGACTCGCCCAAGTGTTTTCGTCGAACAAAAGACCCCTTCTCTCTCCTCAGAACGTGCCCGCTAAAATAATGAGCCTTTTAATTTATAAGGCAAGAGGTGACCTCTTTTTTGTTCCTAGACTGCACACGTGAGAGTAAAATATTAAGAGAAATAGATACGTATGTACTTTCCTGTCACTGACGCAGTAGTAATTTCGTCAGTCAATTATGTAATTAGATTAGATAAAGTATCTGGCTCACGTTAAAATACATAAAAATTTAATTGAACTCTTTAATAATACTTGAAAATTTCACTTCACAAATATTTGGTGATCAAACGCACGACCCTCAGCGTAGCAGGCAGGGGTACAATCCGCAACGTAAAATATTACGAGAGATAGATACAAATAAAATAAATAAAATACTAATCTGGCCCAGTAGTAATTTGGTCAGTCAAGTATGTAATTAGATTAGATAAAGTATCTGGTCCAAGCAGGAATTGCCATAAGATATGGTGATGATAAGTATAAGTAAGTATATTTCTATCACGATGTAATTACTATTAATTTTACTTAAGACAGTGTATGTTCAAACTTAACGTACCTAGTTTTAATCCTGCTGAATAAGAATTATGACACCGTCATGCAAAAGTAAAGCAAAATTATGTTAAACTGTAAGTATATCATAGTCTATAGGCATCCTGCTACGCAATGTTCGGGGTAGCGGCTTGGCACTTGTCTCATTTAAACTGCAGGAGCAAGAACGTAGTGAGCCGCGTCCAGATGTATGCGGTGTTTGATTGCGGGCGAATGCTCGACGAATTGCAGATTCCCGAGGCGTGCATTGCAGAACGTGCAGTCTGCGTGTGCGGCATTTTCTGGTATTTTTTTGAAAAGTAAACAGGAAGTAAAATATCTATTTATTCCAGGCGTATTTTACGACCACCACTCTGCCCACCCCGCAAGGGATAAAAGCGTAATATGTGTATGAATATATGTAGGAATTTTTGGAACTTAGAACTGCCACGAATTACATAGAAATCTGTTTAGTACTTACTTTGTTTTCAAGATACCAAGTTGTTTTTTTTTGTTTACTACATTACAACATGTTTTACAACTCTTCGACACCAAAGTCATGGAGTCGTCTGTCGACTCGGTGTCCCACACGTTAAAACAGTGAGTGATGATGATGAGTTGACTGTACAATTTTCTCGAAGACGAATAAAATTGTAGCGATGTTCGTACTTAACACTACAATACAATAGGATACGAAAGCACAAACGCCTTCCTTCAATTGGGTTGTGTTCTGGGTAGTAACCAGCACGTGTCATAAAGTGCGTTTTTTATACAAACTATCGTTCAAAAGATCTTATTTGACTTGGCAGTTCACAAGCTACCTATTATACGTGTTATTTCGTGTTTTTGCTACACTGCAGCGTTCCCTGTAAATGCAACATCTTGCATTACGCTCGCCAATCGGACTGCCAATCGTGGTGAGCATGGCAACACCTTCCAATAGAAGGAGGCCCAGCTGTGGACTGTTGTGGCTGGTAATGTTAACATTTTTTTTCTGAACAGAGTCTACATATGTGTGAGAACAATGCTCCTGATAAATGTTACATCCGTCCGGTGATTGGACATCTGGTCGAAATTTTGTCATGCCAGCGAATATCGCAATCCATTTTCAATATCTACAAGAACAGCTCGCGCCAAAAGGCACTAGATGTGCGTTAAATATTATATGGGCGCATGTACAATCGAGGGGCACTCTAAAAGAATTAATTTATTTTATTCCCAGTTTATACATAATTAAAAAAAATACTTATTCTTATAAAAGAAAGTCATTTTATACTTGTTCATATTCTTATAAGGCTCTCTCTCATAATGTTGCTGTGCCCTAACAGGGTCATTATACGGGTATATAGTGTTCGCACATTGTGTGACATTGTATTACTTATATCTATGTATACTGATTTATGCAATAAACGTTTGAAATCTTGAAAAATCTTATATAAGAAAAACATATTGCTGGGGCCGAAAATAGTTCAGTTCCTTTGAAGAGTACCCCAGGTACCTTATGTGCTACAACCGACTGTACTCTTCGCCAGGTGTGTTCTTGTCTCACTTGCAATGAGGTGCGACTTGCGTTCCCACGGTTTACAAACTCACCTTTCTATTTAATGCTTTTTTTTTATTTTATGCTCAATCCGACTTACTACATTACAATATTTTAAACCTTTATGCGTAAAAGGAATAACAACACATTTTAATGTGGCTTGGCTAAGTACCTAAGTGCTGTTTATCAATATGGCCAGCTAGTTACCAGATCACACAGGTAGGTATGATGTTTTTTATTTTATTTATTTATTTATTTATTGTGATGTTAATTTCTGATGTAAATGCCTCAGAGCAAAGTTAATCAAACCCCAGTCAATCATGTCTTGGCTTGTGTTGTGAGTATATTAACGGCAATAAAACCATGGTATGTCATCAATCATCATGATTACAAATAACTTCCTAAAATAAACATGGGTCAAAACAAGGTCGAACAAGATTAAAATATAAAAATAATAGTCTTACCTAGTCAATTGAACGTCGTATAGGAAGGAGGTCGATGATATATTTTTATTTTTTAACTCATATTTCTTGGGGGAATTCGTCAAATGCTTAAAACTGCTAGAAAGCTGATGTAAGTCCTAAGAAATAAAGAAAATTAATCAATATGTTGCAGGTTAGATATTACTACAAAATTATATATTTTACTTGTTCTACCAAAAATATACTTAATATTTTTGATACCAAAAAAGTGACAAGGCGCCGCCGCCGCCGAAATTCAACAGAAGAAACTAAGTATTTTCATTTGTCAGCTTTATTCAGTGTGGCAACTCCATAATTCCATTAAATCAATAGAGCTGTCCACGCTAATGTAGGAGCCGTGTATTATTAATGGCCCCCGATCTAATGCCAGGTTACAGTCCATGTTGAGTGTCTAGATGACAGCCAGTGGATATAACTTGGATATGTAGCTATAATTATGTGTAGATATGTGCGCATTAATCACTTCTTAGTAGGTTTGGTCATGAGACCGAATCAATAATGAACCTGTAACTTACTTACTGTTAATTAAAAAGTATCCCAGGACACCAGTCTCAAACTATTACACTCGAGAGGAATGAAATAAGATGCTCAAGTTTTTAGAATTATCCTTACGTTAAATTAGAATCTGCAAACTTCGCTGTAATTAAAGTTATGGCAAAAAGTACATAAAAACAGCCACTTTTGGCACAAAGTAAGTATTGGCGGCTGCTGCGCGCCGAATACAGAGAGCTCACTTCAAGCAAACGTCACGAAACGCTCCACAATTTGACACGCCGCCGTTTACAAGGAAATCCAAACCAATCCAAACACACTTGTAGTCGAGTGTCAACCGCGTTTGGCGCGGACGTGCAAAATGGCTTCACGCAAATATAAATCGGTAATAAGTAGGTTTTTTAGTAAACGATGTGATTTGTACAATGTTCCTATAATATTTTGTACCATCTTAAATAAAAACTTGCTTTCATAAAAGAACAAACAAGATTAATAACTCTAATCAGTATTTTTTTATACTGTGATTTGAGTTTCTACCTACTTAAATAAAGGCTAAAAACAACTTTTAATTTTTGATGTACATACATACGAAGGCAGAGCGTAAACGGCTGCAAAAACGGATACTTACGCCACGTCTGACAAAAATTTGAGGGTCATTCGGAAAATTGTGTATCACCATAGTGACAGGTTGCCAGCCTATCGCCTAAAATTGCAATACACACCCTCAAGTCCCTTAGTTGCCTTTTACGACTCCCACGGGAAAGAAATGGGGTGATGCTCAGTCTCAACAGCCCCAGAGCAGATATCTACCTATTCGTAATTGCCCATTTCATAGTTATTGTGCTATGTAGATAGCACTACGAAATGTAAGTACAGAGAGTAACAGAAAGGGTATATCAAGGTGGGGAAATGGGGAAAGTTGTTCAGTTTCATGAGCACCTTTCGGCTTGATATAGCCTTTCTGTTACTCCCTGTATGTTTAGGTACCTACCTACTCCATTAAATAAAATCGGTAAGATAACTGTGGCAGCCCTTGCCGAAAGCGGAAATAATCGAAAAAAGGGCCGAGTGATCCTTCTGTACATTCTCTATTTTGTGCTTTTGGTATTAATTGCCATAACTTTAATAACATCGAATATTTCATTGACTTTGTAGGTTCTTATTTTTTTTGGGGATAATACTAAAAACTTGAGCAACGGACATTCTGATAGATTGTTTGTATAAAGAAAAGTTTATATTTTCTGAAGTTGCGTCACTATTGAGGCCGTTCACGAGTACAATCGTCTTAAAGGATCCAACTCACTCAAAGGGCTGTTTGAAGGTGTAAGTTGTTCAGTCATCTTACTGTTTATGCCCTTGGGTTACTTCGTTCGAGGAGCTGAAACTGATTTGATCGTTCCAATCCTGTAAGGAAGAGATTACGAAGCGTGGTGTTCACCAAGTTATGGTATTTTCTTACTGTGGTACACCTGGTTCTGCCTGTTCCTGGTCAGCGTGGACCCTGTTTCGTTGTGATGATGTGGATTATTGGTCTGTTTACAGCGACACACGGACTGCCTAGGCAGTATCACCCTGACCCCAGCCGGTTTCCAGCAGTATGTGGTATGGGGTGGTATGGGATCTACCTCCTAGCGGTCCACCCCGGGCAACGGCAACACAGGCTTGCCTGTGGATAAGTCCGGCTGAACGAAGCGGTGGAAGGCTCCGTAAGGGGCCGCCTGGCTCGCGACCACCATCCGACCAAAGTCTGGCGCCAAGTAGCTTGCTGCGGTCAATGTGTGGGAGTTCCAGTGCCTTAACAGGCTTCTTCTGGGTGAGCTCGCTCCATCTTAGACTCTGTCTGTGTCCTATGACCTAGACTAGAGTCAAGAGCAAACCCATCATTAATAAAAATAAAAAAAAGCGATTACGAAGCGTGATGTTCACCAAGTTACGATCTTTTTTTACTGTGGTACTGTGGTACTGCCTGTTCCTGGTCAGCGTGGGGTGGACCCAGTTTCCTCGTGATGATGAGGATTATTGGTCTGTTTACAGCGACACCTGTGCCGTGTGATGCCGGCTTAGAATAGCATCACCCCCTTTCTTGCCCGTGGGCGTCGTAAGAGGCGACTAAGCGACTCGAGGGTGTGTATTGTAATTTTAGGCGATGGGCTGACAAACTGTCACTTTAGCTTTACACAATTTTCCGGATGACCCCCAAATGTTTGTCAGACGTGGCGAAAATGTCCGTTTTATGCGGCCGTTTATGCTCTGCCTACCCCGCAAGGGATTATAGGCGTGATATGTGTATGTTAGAGCGACACACGGACAACGTAGGCAGTATCACCCTGACCCCAGCCGGTTTCCAGCATTGTGAGTATTCTGGTGCTATTATTAAGGTTTAAGTGACATTCTTACAGGTTAACGCTAATAAGTAACGCTGAACACCATTAGCAACTTGAATAAGATCAGAAATTAAAGCACATTCGAATGAAGTAATTTCGTTTTTCCATCTCCGAAAGTCTGTCTTTTCAAACTTTATTATTTAATGTCATATTTACGTAAATTCAGCTTGTTTGATAAAATCATTTTAGAAAAATTTAATTTTGTTTTATACTTTTTTATTCACTAGCTAGCATTCTTAGATTGGTAGCTAGTAAGAGGCGGTTGAAAAACTCTGACACCGAGTTTCATCGTGTCGTTGGACTACTCGGTGTCCCACACGAGAAGAAGAAGATTCTTGGCTTTCGAGATTTTTTGAAATTTTACAAGTACGGTAACCCTAATTCATTGCTCTCGAGTGTAAATTACAGCCAGTGGGTATTTAGATGTAGCTAGATATGTCCACAGTCATTATTCGTCTATTTCTTATTTTCATTTAAGTCTAACTTCCTTTGTTAAATTTCTAAAATACCATTGTGCCTCCACAATCTTTCGCGTGCCTACAGAGAACCCTGCACCTTTTGTCGTATATATCAAAAGAACGGGGCCAGAAGGCGAGTGGTTGTGAATAATTGAGGCCCAAGATTGAGGTCTGTTGCTTGCACGAGGAAATCTTTATTCTTTACAAAACTCATTGGAAAGTGCGCCAGCACACGTGTGCAATGTACGGTCTTGGGGGAGACGTGAACAATGCGACTTTGCAGCGAATTTGAGCTAGGTTGTGCTATAGTTATATGCATGTAAGGACCTACATTTTATTTGTTGGAGTTGATTCTATGATTTATTATATTTATTCTTGGTTTCTTTGGGAAACTTATAGCTTGATTAATTACAGTATGATACAGAATAATATGTAGTTAGATATCGAGAATAGGAGTTAAGTATAGTTTTTTAAGTACTCGTAATTATTTTCACATATTTTGACGAGAAATACGAAAGGTAGAGTTAGGTCTAACATAGTGTGTCTGAAACCTTAGCGCTAAATATGTTCCTTCTCGAACACCACTAAGGATTACCAGAACCACGAGAACTATGATAGCATTCGCAGAAAGTAAACAGCACAGCTACGAGCAGAATTTCTTTTTCTCTAAAATTAAAAGACTTAAGTTGCTTCCGCCGACTGCAGGCAGGAAGCGAGCGGCCGTGCTAAATTCCCAGTTTCAAAGTGGATATAGTTTGGCCGTGATGGTAGTAGGCAGAGTGGATGGGTTATTCTATAGCGGCACCCGCGAATATATCAGACGAACACTACGTCTCAATATGCAATAAAAAGGGGGAAGTACACTTTACTGCCTGGAGGATTTCTCGCGCGAACACCTGAACTAGATTACCTACTGTATCCTCGCTATAAAAGTGGCATTCAATTGTGACCCCAGCATAAGGGGTGCTCGCAAAGGGCCCTCGGGCTATTCCGTGTCGGTATTATGACGGAGGTGCCGGCAGGATTTTCTTCCCGATTTACATAAACAGTTTTGCGCAAAATCGGCGGAACCCTTGAGGTAAAACCGGCCGGGAAGATTTTTGTTTCGCTTGCCACTCAGAGCAATGTAAGCAAGCAAGCAATGTTTTAGCGAAAATCATACAAATATCCAGAAGCATTAAAAAAACTAGTCGAAGTCAGACTTAACATGCCTTGTTGAAACTGAAATGAATGTACAAAAACTTTATACTACATATTGTAATCAAGTATTATAGTATGTAACTATGTACCTATTTTTTATTACTTTGCAAGGGTATCAAAGGTATCAAAGCTTGATTGAGCTTGAAATTAACATGTGTAAATATAATACCTCGGATACAGTATGTTTTTGTGCGTCTAGTGGTGTATAGCGCGCGAGCTAACCCTGTGCTGTCTGGTTATGATGCCTGTTTATGATTAAGTACCTAACTACCTACGTATGACGAGTTTTTCTTGGCTTCATTCTGGTAGTTCATCAGTTTCCTCTAGAACGTTCTCTCTCTCCGAAGTTTTCCCTCATAAATCCAGTTTAAGCCGGAGATTTTTAATCTTTCTCAAGATATTTTTCTTCATTACTGCGTTCGCGTTATTTTGCTACGCTTGTGTTGATGTACGGTGAAAGGTCGCAGTGCAGTTAAACAAGTTTTTAAAACTTAGAGCAACACCGTATATACGGTTTTAAAACGTAGAGTAAGAACCTTATATACAGGGTGTAAGGGACAGCCCTCCAAATACTAATAGATAGGGTGCATGCAGACCATGAAACAGAACAACTTTCCCTAGGAACATATGTCCGGAAACGACAACAATTTATCTCCCATACGAAATCGCGTATCAACATTGCAATTATTATGGTAAGTCAATTATTTTTGTCATTTTCTGAAATATTTTCTCATGGGAAGTTGTTCAGTTTCGTGATCTGAATGCAGCCTAATATGTGTACGGTGGGCTGTCCCTTACACCCTGTTTATGAGGACTAGCAATTTTGATTATTTTAACATTTTTAGCACAAAATAATATGTATTGGCGGCGGCGCTCCGACGAGATGACAACATCAAAAATTACTTTTTTTAAATTCTTGCTTTAAGCAAATTTACCTATAAAATTTACCATGCATTTATCCATCAAATAATGAAATATTCACAAGAACTCACAAAGAATCACATACGAGCAGTGTCTTTATTCTGAGGTCATTGTATTATTCTGGTCAAGTAATGTTTGAAATAAATGCTTGATGTAGCAAAAGCTTCCAAAATGCCTAAGATATTTTTTCTCTAATACCTACAGTTTTCGATCAAAAGCAAATAACTTTAACGGATTTTTAAGACTTAAAGGAGCAAATGTAAAAACTGTAGTACTTTTAGGTTGATTGTCTCCTAGCACATAAACTATTTCTGAAATAAAAAAATGGTCTGTCCCTTGCATTACTTCTATAATCACTCATTACCTGAAATATATCTACCTGCACAAACAATACGTTGGTAACACACATTTTGGTAATTGTATGAAATAAAATTGTTATAAACTTTATGAAAATAGGTATTAAGTCAAGTGTTATTTCATAAAACTCGTATTAAGTCAAACATCAAGTTTGGAATAAAAGCAACGACCCATGTAGACACAGATAAAATGAAACAACTACCACTTTACGGTGTTGTTTATTCCCGCAGTAAACATTTGAGGAAAACAAAAAGTCTATGGTTTTTTATTACATATAAAAAGTTGAGTAAGATTTGTCAACACACATACATAAGAGGATATTTATGGAAGCTGAAAAGCTTCTCTTCAGTTAAGTTTCAAGATTTTTATTCAGTCACGATTTTTTGAAGTATTCATAAAATTTGTTTAATTCAGAACATTTTGTAAAGTTTGTGCAACTGTAAATGATTTCGTAGCTTTTCGTCGCTACTATTTTGACTGAAGCAAAATACTTACATGTTTATTACATAAGTTCGTAATTTCGCAAAAAATCCACTATAATGGATGAGTTTAATACCGTAAAAATGGGCTTCGTCATCCATCTATGCATGTCGGGACGTAATAAAGCGAGCTCGCTTTGACTTTGTGCCGACTTTAATATTGCAAAAATTACCTTTTATATTATAATCACGAAAGCAATATGATATTCTTGACTTTAGAATTTTCAATCATGAGAGCTTGGCCAAACTTCAAACGTTTTATTTCTACGTAAGTTAAGTAGTATGAACCTTTTGAATGTCAGGTGAACATGTTCAAATCAGAACTTGCTGCTATGTGAAAAAAAAATTACACTCCAAAACTGAGAAGCTCCTAGCTATGCCCAAAACAAAACAAATAACTGAACGTAAGAAATATTTGGCGCGAGGCAACAACTAAGTACTTACTCTGCAAATTAAACGGTAGCTTCTCAAAAGTAATGCCTCTGCATGCTCCATTTCCCCCAGGGTTTACTGCTGCTGCCCTCATAATTTACAACCCATACAGTGCACTTTTAACTTGCTGTTTTTACTTAAATATTTGTGTTTTAAGGGCGGGGCACACCGGCTCCGTATCCAGCTCTCGTCCGTAGTCACGCACGAACTGATGACGTTGTAATATATGGGACTGTATGAGATACGGCACACCGCTTGCGTGCAGCACGGAACGGATACGCAACGCAAGCGGTGTGCCGTATCTCATACAATCCTATACATTACAACGTCATCAGTTCGTGCGTGACTACGGACGAGAGCTGGATACGGAACGGATACGGAGCCGGTCTGCCCCGCCCTTAAAGGCAGGTCTGATGTGCTGCGTATGCGGAGCGGGTATTTTATGTGGCGGGATGAGAGTACTACCTGCAGACGGATGGAAATATATAATTTCCCCAAGGAATATAATAGGTCGAATTGTAAAAAATTGGACCATGTGCATTTTGTACGGGGGATTCTTTTTTTTTATTCCGACCTATGTTCCATGAGGCCAGTTGTCGCAGCTGATATTTTCAAGAGGTGGGTTAAACAAGAGACCAGTGATTCTTATTTGTGACAAGATCAGGGTAGCACCACCCATAAATCAATGAATGTTTGTGAAAGATCTGCGCATGAGAGTGTACTAGCATAAAAATGGCTTCCGTTGATGTTGTTACTATTATTTGGCTGTGGAACCAAAGATTTAACGAACGAACGGCAAGCTTTTATAAATTAACTATTTCATTAAATTGATGTTGGGCGTTTTCCCTTTTCGTCTCAATTAATGAACCAATGCAATTAATTGAGGTTACGAAATGACAAATTGTTTTGTAAAAAGTGGCTTGCTTTGCAAATCGTACCTAACCGCAGTTTCTAAATTACCTTTACCTTGCTAATAGGGTATTCACATCTATTTTAAAAGCTTTTATTTAACTTGCAGTGTATGTAAGTAAGTAACAATGTTTGTTCGGTGCAAATCTTGCAAGTTTAATTTGAACCACTTCTCGGTATCCGATTTAGTTGAATTTTTGCATGTTGGTCCAGAACCGATGACAATGCATGTTAATCATAAATTTGACCTGATGCTGCTGCCAGGATCGGCTCCGTACGAGAGATCTCCTCAGCGGTTTATAGCTGGGACACAAAATTTTGTATATGAATTCGTATATTATAGGCAGTTGGTAGGCCCACCATGAATTAGACGCTACATCCAGGGTTGTCTTCGAAGTATGGAACTCCTCAATATTCAACTGCTGGGACTTGCAATTTTGTATACGAATTCGTTTATTATAGGCAGTTGGTAGGCCTACCATGAATTAGACGCTACATCCAGGGTTGTCTTCGAACTATTGAACTCCTCAATATTCAACTGCTGGGACTTGCAATTTTGTATACGAATTCGTTTATTATAGGCAGTTGGTAGGCCCACCATGAATTAGACGCTATATCCAGGGTTGTCTTCGAACTATGGAACTCCTCAATATTCAACTGCTGGGACTTGCAATTTTGTATACGAATTCGTTTATCATAGGCAGTTGGTAGGCCTACCATGAATTAGACGCTACATCCAGGGTTGTCTTCGAACTATGGAACTCCTCAATATTCAACTGCTGGGACTTGCAATTTTGTATATGAATTCGTTTATTATAGGCAGTTGGTAGGCCCACCATGAATTAGACGCTACATCCAGGGTTGTCTTCGAACTATGGAACTCCTCAATATTCAACTGCTGGGACTTGCAATTTTGTATACGAATTCGTTTATTATAGGCAGTTGGTAGGCCTACCATGAATTAGACGCTACATCCAGGGTTGTCTTCGAACTATGGAACTCCTCAATATTCAACTGCTGGGACTTGCAATTTTGTATACGAATTCGTTTATTATAGGCAGTTGGTAGGCCCACCATGAATTAGACGCTACATCCAGGGTTGTCTTCGAACTATGGAACTCCTCAATATTCAACTGCTGGGACTTGCAATTGTGTATACGAATTCGTTCATGATAGGCAGTTGGTAGGCCCCCCATGAATTAGGGTCACGTCAATAGAAGGCCTCCTGATAGAAGAATTAGACTGTTCGAAATTAACTGGGACTCGGCCATGTAATAATGACGCCATCAATGAAATGAAAAGACTAAGACATATTAAAAGCTAATTCTTCTATTAGGGATGCCGGAGGAGTAGGTACCAACCTACTTCTATAGAATATAAAAGAGATAATTATACTTTATCCTAATGTCAGTTTTTCCCGTGCGTTAAGTTTTTCTATTGAAGGTCTCTCCGTTTTATAGAAAGACTTTCGTATTGATCAATAACTATCGTAACATAAACTAAAAAATATAAAATAAAAATATGTAAAAAAAACTTTTAAAACAAGCTTTTATTTAAGTGCTCTGAAAAGATGAAAATAAAATTTTGAATGACATTAACCACATTCATTTATGATCTTTACAGAAATGAAAATATAATAAAAGCTTGTCGCGAAACCTTCAATTTGTGATTGAAATTTTGTAATAAGGTACGCACCTAACTGTAATTAGGTAGTTTCTTCAAGGCATCGCGACAAGCTTTTATTATATTTTCATTTCTGTAAAGTCATAAATGAATGTGGTTAATGTCATTCAAAATTTTATTTTCATCTTTTCAGAGCACTTAAATAAAAGCTTGTTTTAAAAGTTTTTTTTACATATTTTTATTAAAAGCTTTTATTTAACTTGCAGTGTATGTAAGTAAAAATGTTTGTTCGGTGCAAATCTTGCAAGTTTAATTTGAACCACTTCTCGGTATCCGATTGAGTTGAAATTTTGCATGTTGGTCCAGAACCGATGACAATGCATGTTAATCATAAATTTGACCTGATGCTGCCGCCAGGATCGGCTCCGTACGAGAGATCTCATCAGCGGTTTATAGCTGGGACACAAAATTTTGTATACGAATTCGTTTATTATAGGCAGTTGGTAGGCCCACCATGAATTAGACGCTACATCCAGGGTTGTCTTCGAACTATGGAACTCCTCAATATTCAACTGCTGGGACTTGCATTTTTGTATACGAATTCGTTTATTATAGGCAGTTGGTAGGCCTACCATGAATTAGACGCTACATCCAGGGTTGTCTTCGAACTATGGAACTCCTCAATATTCA
Source organism: Tuta absoluta (assembly GCA_027580185.1). Classification (NCBI taxonomy): domain Eukaryota; kingdom Metazoa; phylum Arthropoda; class Insecta; order Lepidoptera; family Gelechiidae; genus Tuta; species Tuta absoluta. The sequence continues at coordinate 9,556,945 of JAQAHW010000004.1, forward strand.
TTTGCTGGGACTTGCAATTTTGTATACGAATTCGTTTATTATAGGCAGTTGGTAGGCCCACCATGAATTAGACACTACATCCAGGGTTGTCTTCGAACTATGGAACTCCTCAATATTCAACTGCTGGGACTTGCAATTTTGTATACGAATTCGATCATGATAGGCAGTTGGTAGGCCCACCATGAATTAGGGTCACGTCAATAGAAGGCCTCCTGATAGAAGAATTAGACTGTTCGAAATTAACTGGGACTCGGCCATGTAATAATGACGCCATCAATGAAATGAAAAGACTAAGACATATTAAAAGCTAATTCTTCTATTAGGGATGCCGGAGGAGTAGGTACCAACCTACTTCTATAGAATATAAAAGAGATAATTATACTTTATCCTAATGTCAGTTTTTCCCGTGCGTTAAGTTTTTCTATTGAAGGTCTCTCCGTTTTATAGAAAGACTTTCGTATTGATCAATAACTATCGTAACATAAACTAAAAAATATAAAATAAAAATATGTAAAAAAAACTTTTAAAACAAGCTTTTATTTAAGTGCTCTGAAAAGATGAAAATAAAATTTTGAATGACATTAACCACATTCATTTATGATCTTTACAGAAATGAAAATATAATAAAAGCTTGTCGCGAAACCTTCAATTTGTGATTGAAATTTTGTAATAAGGTACGCACCTAACTGTAATTAGGTAGTTTCTTCAAGGCATCGCGACAAGCTTTTATTATATTTTCATTTCTGTAAAGTCATAAATGAATGTGGTTAATGTCATTCAAAATTTTATTTTCATCTTTTCAGAGCACTTAAATAAAAGCTTGTTTTAAAAGTTTTTTTTACATATTTTTATTAAAAGCTTTTATTTAACTTGCAGTGTATGTAAGTAAAAATGTTTGTTCGGTGCAAATCTTGCAAGTTTAATTTGAACCACTTCTCGGTATCCGATTGAGTTGAAATTTTGCATGTTGGTCCAGAACCGATGACAATGCATGTTAATCATAAATTTGACCTGATGCTGCCGCCAGGATCGGCTCCGTACGAGAGATCTCATCAGCGGTTTATAGCTGGGACACAAAATTTTGTATACGAATTCGTTTATTATAGGCAGTTGGTAGGCCCACCATGAATTAGACGCTACATCCAGGGTTGTCTTCGAACTATGGAACTCCTCAATATTCAACTGCTGGGACTTGCATTTTTGTATACGAATTCGTTTATTATAGGCAGTTGGTAGGCCTACCATGAATTAGACGCTACATCCAGGGTTGTCTTCGAACTATGGAACTCCTCAATATTCATTTGCTGGGACTTGCAATTTTGTATACGAATTCGTTTATTATAGGCAGTTGGTAGGCCCACCATGAATTAGACACTACATCCAGGGTTGTCTTCGAACTATGGAACTCCTCAATATTCAACTGCTGGGACTTGCAATTTTGTATACGAATTCGATCATGATAGGCAGTTGGTAGGCCCACCATGAATTAGGGTCACGTCAATAGAAGGCCTCCTGATAGAAGAATTAGACTGTTCGAAATTAACTGGGACTCGGCCATGTAATAATGACGCCATCAATGAAATGAAAAGACTAAGACATATAACAAGCTAATTCTTCTATTAGGGATGCCGGAGGAGTAGGTACCAACCTACTTCTATAGAATATAAAAGAGATAATTATACTTTATCCTAATGTTAGTTTTCCCCGTGCCTTAAGTTTTTCTATTGAAGGTCTCTCCGTTTTTTAGAAAGACTTTCGTATTGATCAATAACTATCGTAACTTTTTGGGGTGGTATGGGATCTACCTCCTAGCGGTCCACCCCGGGCAACGGCAACACAGGCTTGCCTGTGGATAAGTCCGGCTGAACGATCCCACGTGCGCGGTGGAAGGCTCCGTAAGGGGCCGCCTGGCTCGCGACCACCATCCCACCGAAGTCTGGCGCCAAGTAGCTTGCTGCGTTCCGTCAGTGTGTGGGAGTGCCAGTGCCTTAAAAGGCTTCTTCTGGGTGAGCTCGCTCCATCTTAGACTCTGTCTCTGTCCTATGACCTAGACTAGAGTCAAGAGCAAACCCATCAATAATAATAAAAAAAAAAAAACATATACTAAAAAATATAAAATAAAATTATGTAAAAAAAACTTTTAAAACAAGCTTTTATTTAAGTGCTCTGAAAAGATGAAAATAAAATTTTGAATGACATTAACCATGTAGCGACCTCTGGGAGCTACTGCAAGAAGCTCACTCAAGTGGTTCTCGAGCAAGCAAGACGCAACAGAAGTTCCAACATAGCTGCAAGATGGCGCCACGTGACAGAACAAAGAGCCTGAAACGCGGTATCGAAGTGTTTCACCGCGCAACGCATATATACAACTTCCAATTCTATCCAGGTGGACCAGTCGGTCCCCTGGCCACAACACCCGGCCAGGCGGGTAGCTACCCTTTTCCCGACTCCACCTGGAACCCTCCATTCTGCCTATTGGCATCACTCCTGTCACCCGCCATATTGGTGACACATATAATAAAAGCTTGCTTAAAATATAATAAAAGCAGAAATGAAAATATAATAAATGAAAATATAATAAAAGACAAGCTTTTATTATATTTTCATTTCTGTAAAGTCATAAATGAATGTGGTTAATGTCATTCAAAATTTTGTTTTCATCTTTTCAGAGCACTTAAATAAAAGCTTGTTTTAAAAGTTTTTTTTACATAATTTTATTTAACTTGCTTGCTCTCTTGTTTGATGAGTGTGATTAAAGTATTAAAGTGAGGAGATTGAGATAAATTTGCGCAATAAATCGTATTCGCGTATCGTATATCATATACAATGAAACGTACCGATAGCCATTTTTTCAAAACCTCTAGTGTATCTAAAGAACACACTTAATTTAAAAAGAATTACGGAAAATGATTAATTTAATTATATTAACTTAGTTACGAACAAATAAACATTTGAATTATCTTTATTGTTTTCTCGCAAAACTGGTTTGAAATAAAGGGGTACAAATAGCCAACTCTGCCTCTGCCTGTCACCAAATGGACCCACTGGGTCTAATCAGAATTGGGTCTAATAAATAGTACAAACAGTAAGGCGGTATCTACTTATGTTTTATTGCATATTGAGACATAATTGTGTTCGTTAGATATATTTCCAAGTGCCGCTATAACTCCACTCTGCCTCCTAAAAACACTGCGAAAGTCCCTGTCTTTACTTAACTGGAAATTTTGCTCGGCCATTCGCTTCCTGCCTGGAGTCGGAAATGAACAACTAGTCTTTTAATTTTAGAGAACAGAGAAAATTTGCAGCGCGGTGAACTTTTTGTTTACTTTCTGTGAATTCTCTCTACTGCTAGTATTCTTGGTTCTGGGGATCCCTAGCGGTAACAGTTTAGATCCATTCGATGTCCGACTAATGTGTGTTGTAGCGTGCTACTAACATCAGTCTGTTCTGAATCTCTTATTATAGGTACCTACATAATATTAGACCGGGTCCTAGTTGGCGCGGTCGAGTAGTTGGTATCTATCGTCTGGGTATCGTGTCTCGTTACGTTATGCCAATGTCAACGATTTGATATTATATAAAAGAACTACTTACAAAACCTTGTAGCTTTGTAAAAATATACCGACAATTCCAAACCCTCTTTTGTAGAAGTCGTAAAGACAGAATTGTCGCAAATTTTTATAAGCCCCGGTGCCGTCGGCCTCAGTAGCAGTTGTTTGTGAATGAATTTCACATCGGATGCTCTCAAAAGAAGATCGCAGGTTTGATATCGTGGGAAAGCAGGCGGCGGCGCGCAAGGTGCACTGCAATTTACTTTTATTCACCATCTGCTGGGGCGCAGTAGCTGCAGAGGCAGGGACGTAAAAGTGCGTGTTCGCTGATCGTTTCCAGCCAGTTTCTTAACCACAATACTAGTGCATGACAGTTTCCAGCCAGTTTGCGTAGGAAGCTATAGCTTTTAATTCACCAACAATATGCAACATTTTTGAATTTGCTTTGTTTGCTTTGGAGGCGAGTCGCTCGTAAACTGCTAACAAAAGTTGTGGAAACTCCTTTGTGGGTAGGTTTTAGTAGTTTTGGTACGACAGTGCTAAGTGACAAAACAATATTTTCGCGTATCAACAATAATGATGGATGACTAAAATAAACACTTTTAATATATATATTTTTCCACATTCCATACAAATGACTTCATACTATATTCATACATAGTTTTCGCCATCTATTATATCGCACACCTTTTATGGTACCTAGCTCTCCGGCTAGAGGGAATTGCGCGATTTCGGCTCTCTCGCCTTGCTTCGCCAACCAAAAGGAATCCTACTCTACGTACAGACAGAGTACAGATGCAATGCGGGATGTACTTAAGTGTTCAATCGCTGTTTTACTTTATTTATTATCTCTCCAACTCGAGCACAAACGCGAAACGGATGCCTCGCTAACGGCGCATTTCCTTTTGTGCAACTTAGAAATAGAAATCGGGGCGCATAAGCCGCAATTCTGGCACAGTTAGGTTTGGGCTCGCTAGGTTTGCCTTCACTTGGGCTCATCAGTAATGCAACTTCATATAAACGCTCAAAAACTCACTCACACAGACGCACGGCGCCGCTACACGGCATCTCGCTGATTCTCGCGGCACGACAGTCGAGGTTGCGCCGCGCCAATGATTTGATTTTATTTTGGTGGTGCCGGATGATGTTTGCCTCATGCTGGATGGTACCAGATGCTTTCTGCATGGTGCCAGGTTGTTTGACCTATGTTGAACACGCGTACAGCAAGCGTTGGACATGCATTAAACACATTTTGCACACGCGTAGACTACGCGTTGTACACGAGCAGAGCTCGCATTACATACGTGTAGATTACGCGTTCCACTCGCGTTGTACACGCATACCTATATCACGCGTTGTTCACACATAGAGCACGCGTTGTTCACGCATAGAGTACACGTTGTACACGAGTAGAGCTCGTATTGCATACGCGTAGAGTACGCTTTACACACGAGCGGAGCATGAATAACTCGAGGGTAATATAAGAGGGTGAATAATGGTTTCCTAGATTAATTGTTACTCGGAAATTGGAAGGTAGATAAGAACTTCTTATTCTAGGTTTATATTACCTTAAAAACTAAATCGGGACCGCGGGCGGAAACGCTAGTACCTAATATTATAAGTAGAGATGTAGATGAGATTAGAATGCAAATGACAACTATGGACTTTTGTCTCTTTCCTTTAACTTGTTTGAGAAAGTGACCTACAGAATCGAGGTCATTATCTATTCCCTCTACCGTCGCCTCTTATCAGAAAGGTCAACTGTTTCATAATTAATTCCCCATTGTTATTCGTATTAGTTCCCTATAAGGGCGACAATTTCTGGAAATAAAATCTACATAATAAACGAGTATAACGAGTGGCGTATTGGAATGGAATTCGTCGTCTCCAGATCGTTATTGTAAAAGCATTATCTGGGATCGGGGGTTCGACACAGGAATATAAATGTGGGGGATCAAGAGACGTATTTCTGATGTACTAGAAAATTTTCCCATAAAAATAAATCGTCTACAATAAAACTCACCGTTTGAAGCATATTTTCGAGCTATCATTATTGTTTCAATTTTATTCAAAAGCAGATTTCTTTCTGTATTCTTCTTACATTCTTCTTTACAGAAATATATAATAAATACTAAACGCCCACCACTATCACCCAACGCTGACGAAAAATGATTTAAAGAACCGATCATTTCTAAAACTTAATCTGTGTGTGTGATCATATAACAAATTGATCAATGTTTATTTTTTAATCAGCCGTTCAACTGAGTAGTACATGGAAACAAGCGGTCAGACCACTAGATTCATAAATGCCGATTGTAGGATTGCGATTGGGAAAAAAGCTATTGCGTGTACTAATTTGGAATTCATCGAATCGAGAATACGTGTCTTGGGCGGGCTTTGGAGGCAATATGTCAATCGTGGCTGCCGTGGAATACCTATTATTTCCTGTCTATCACAAGCGGTTGCTACAAACTGTTTCGGGTCCCTATGGGGACGGATATCTTATGCCTGGGTATTTATGACCAAGGCATTTGTGACCCGGGTGCTGTGAATGGTGACGACATCTCAGTTCCCGAAGCTAATGATGTAGAAATTATGGTTCTATAATGATGCCAGATTTGAAAAGATGAGTCAATAATGATGGTCAAGGGTCTGTAAAGGATAAAGGAAATCAGGCTTGTTATTTTTTAATCGGTACTGAAAGTTAAAAATTTGTTTACCAAATTATGGTTCAAGCGGCTTTATGTAAGTAATCGGTGACACATAAAATAAAAAAATTTAAACCAAATTAAAGGGTCCTCTTTTTTAAGTCAATATTATTAATTGTCTGGTCTGGTCTTATTGATTCTAAACCGCCGCGAATTGATAATTCGGTTTCGAGATGACCAGCGTGTCCAGCCAGGGATTTTTTTCCTGTTTGGGGCGTCACTCGGCTCTACAAAATAATTAAAGACAGGATAAATACTCAAAGATTGGTGTTCAATAATAATACAAACTTAACTAGAATATAATTGTCATTTGAATTGGTCCCGCCGGGGTGCCGAACCCAGGACCGTGAATGACAAAGGGTGCTCTTACCACGCGTGCCACCCGCATCCACCCGCACCTATTATACACACACAAGTACATGCATACTTTGATTTTCACACTTTTTTTCTTGTTCTCACGATTGAGATGTAGAGTTTAAAATAGATAATATTAAATTTTGTTACAGTACATTATTTACGCTGTGTGATGCCTACTTAAAAAAGCATCACCCCATTTCTTTCCCTCTGGTAATAGGCAACTAAAGGATTGCACTTTTAGGCAACCTGTCACTATGGTCTCACAATTTTCTGAATTACCTTTAAATGTTTGTGAGCCGTGGCGCAAATGTTTGATTTTACGGCCGTTAGTGCACTGCCTACCCTGCAGGAGATAAAGGCGTAATAAATGTATGTACGTTACGTTACGTACGTTAATTTGGAACTAGGTAGGTACCGGTCGCATTCAAAAGTGGAGTCATAGTTAACACAAACCTCAGAAAACAAGTCGCTCGCACCCGCGGCGACACTCACACAATGACACAAATGACGTATAACATACTATAATTTGACGAACTACCATTGTATAATAGGCTGAGTAGTATTGACTATTTCACTACATGAGTCATTAGCTTCGATAGCTTGGTCAGTAGCGCGGTCAAGCTAATTCTTGACCGTTATTGTGGAGACAATGGTTCGAATCCCGACATCTTCGTTGTAGTTTTTATTTTATCAAATGAAGCAAAATTTAGTAAATTTTGAATTACATTTTAGTTGTTGCTAGATCGTTTGCGAGATAGTGCGTGTGCTAAGTTATTTTTTTAACCTAAGTTTATTTATTAAACTTCAGTGTTTATTTCTTCGAAATGCATACTAATATCAGTTTGCAGGATAGGCAGCGTATTGTTGCGCTGCAATTATCTGTGGCGCTGCATGATATTGGATTTAATTTAACTCAAATTGCTAATCAGACTGGTCTGGCCGTAAGTATAGTTTAGTTTTTACAATTGTATTTTAAATATTAAAAACTCTGACTCATAGTATGTTGGTAGCTGTGAACCGATGAGTATAAACTTTTTTATTAATAATGCTACTTTGTTTTAGTGGAAGACTGTTAAACGTTGGGTTACACGTTTTGAAGAGGAAGGTAGCGTAAAAACTCGACTAGCGGAGGATGATGGTGTAACAATATGAAGAAAATGGTTCTGCCGCTGGTCTAGGCGAATTAGTAGCACAAGAAACAGGGCGTGCAACTGCCGCTAATTATGTTGATATGCTACAGGAAAGCATGCTACCGACGACGGTGCGAAATGTTTAACTGTTTATCCTGCTAGTGAAGTTCCTCGTTTTGCATTTGTCCAGGATAAATTGTCCAGTGCATCGAGCTGCCGTGGTGAATAATTGGTTTAGCCAGCACCCAGATATTCAAGTTATTCGTTGGCCAGCAAAATCTCCGGACTTAAATCCCATAGAGAATGTATGGGGTTTAATGGTGCAAAGGTGGGACATGCGCAATGAAAGAACTACAGAAGCTTTAGAGGCTCACTGCCTGGGAGTGTGGGAGAGTACCAGAGGAACAGATATATGCACTTATTTGGTCGAGTCTATTAAGTGTTTATTAAGTGTTGTTGAAAACAGCGGAGGTAACACCAAATACTAATTATGTAAGCGGCGATTTTTACTTAAGATTTCAATCTGACCCGATCTAGCATACATTGCTGATTATCTTGTGTATTTCATTACAATATATGAATATACACAAAATAATCAGCAATGTATGCCGAAGCGGGCCCGATAAATCGTTGCTCACTAAACCTCTGTTTACCTGCTTACCCGCCTACTATTGCAGTAGGTATTTGTGGACATTAGCAATTAAATTATGCTAAAACATCGATATATATTTATATAAGATTGATCATTATTAGTCAGTTGTCTTAAGGCCTTGCTTCAATATCTTTTCATTACGAAAACGAGTACTTAAGCTTAAACCTTGAGATGTAGGCAAATAACTGATTTATTATTATTACAATTACTTTTACTTCCGAGGAAAGTGCATCATCGTTAAACATAGATCAATAAAATAATTACTAACGAAATTATTACTTAAATAACTTTATTGAAAGATTCAATCCAAGAGTGGATCATTCCTATGATCTTATAAATAATTACCTATCGATGTTTCAGCTAATGAACACTTAATATCATTTTACATAATATTGTGTTTTATCATTCAAACAAAACTATTAACTAAGTATTACGACAGCAAGTATTTTATGTAGTTTTACATACTCGTATCTTATGGCTACCAAAAGTTCTCATTCATGTCATTATGTTATTTACATAAAGTAATACCATACCAACCAATAAAATAATTTCTTACCTTACTTTTTGTTTTATTACAATATTATAGGTTTATGTTTTTAGATATAATATTTTGATACATAATTTACAATAAACATTTATAGATATAATACATAGATGAATATATAGAAAAATATTATATAAAATAATTATTACTGGAGAAAATATGGTAAAAACATTTAAAAAAACATTAATCAACATACAGAGATCGGATGGGAACCCGGTTCCGTTCTGATTAGAAGGTAAGAACTATTACCGCTAAGCTACGGTTGCTTGTGATCAATTTGACGAAATAAAGATATGTAATCTATTGCTTTACTACAAGTGAACGAATAAGGATAACTATAATACAGTTTTAGACAAACCAGTGTGATGTATACTTTGTGGTGATGTGGTGGCGAATAGGCTATCACCGAGTAATTATTTCAAAGATTACATAGATGTCGCTTATAGGTGGTAATCTGTTTAAGTTTTAATGCTACGCCTTAAGGTGGACTTTTCTACTTACAGTCGATAATCTTACGTGTGTGCGTAAGTTAGTAAAGTAAGTACAGAGGATAATAACCCGTATTGCAATCTGTTACGTGGACTAACTATGACTCCACTTATGAATCCGACCGTACAATAATTTAGGAGGTATATTACAGAAAGCTAATATAAACTGAAGTTCTACTGTTGTGTACTATTAATACTGAGGAATTGATAAATAATTGCTAGTTAATTGATATACCTACAAATACAAGTAGACAGCTACCAATTATCTACATATTAAGTTATGATTATTAATTAACCTGTGATTAGTAACTTCGAAATTGGATTTACCTACAGAACCGCAGTCTCACAGATATAGCTATCCAATATTACATCTTCATAGACGAAACGATACCCGAAACAAACTCTCAAAAAATTAGAAATCTGGTTAGGACATTGCAGGCTGAACCACCTGACTGTACGTAAGTAAGATGGTTCCGTGCTTCGGAGGGCACGTTAAGCCGTAGGTCCCGGTTGCTGTTCATGATTAGGTACTTAAACGGCGGTCGTTAAACAACCACGTCGTCAGAGGCCTACTACGTAACGTAGTAGGCGGTTGAAAAACTCTGGGTTCGTCGGGTCGTTGTACTACTCGGTGTCCCATACGAAAAAAAAGAGGAAGAAAAAGACTCCGCAAGGGATAAAGGCGTGATTTATGTATGTACTATTAACATTACTTCTATACCCAGACATATCACAGTCTAACGAACACCATTGCACACGCATATTAGCTTAGTCAGGATATCCTGATATTATATACGTAGGTAGGTAAGTACATGGCTTTGATTTTAGTTAACTTGAGCTATTATGTACCAGGTGAGCTGTAATTATGTACATATCTGAGTGAACAATGAGCTAAACACTCAGTATCTATTATGTACACAGCTACGGACTAACAATGTGGGTGAATATCGTAGTTTTGATATACAGGGTGTAAGGGACAGCCTTACGAATACTGTTTTTTTTTTTTAATTAATGATGGGTTTGCTCTTGACTCTAGTCTAGGTCATAGGAAAGAGACAGAGTCTAAGATGGAGCGAGCTCACCCAGAAGAAGCCTGTTAAGGCACCCTGCATTCAGACCATGAAACTGAACAACGTACCATAAACAGCTAATTTAGGAAAAGTTTAATGAAATGCAGTCAGCTGATCGTGATTTAGTATGGGAGGTCATTTATTTTTTCGTTTCCAGACTTATGTTTGTAGGGGAAAATTGATCAGTTTCATAGTCTGGATGCACCCTATCAGTATTCCGAGGGTTGTCCCTTACACACTGTAGGTATACCTACTAAGGAATCGACAGCGTTTTTTTTTTTTCAAAAACGATTCGGATAGCACATTGCCTAGGAATAGTTTTCACGAGTATACAAAATTACCTCTCAAATATTTGCACAAAATTTAATAGGATCTTATACATATACAGGGTATTAACTTAAATGATTCTCATAGCTCAAATGTAGTTCAGTATCGATAAGGAATGCCGTAAAACCTATAAATCAAAATTTCTGAATAATATTATTTTGTCTCATTCACTTTTAAGCAACGGCATGCATTTAAATTATTACTCCGTAAATAATACTTTGAAAATCCTGAACAATTTGGCGGTTTGAGAGCCCAGTGGCGCCCCCAAACAGGAAAAAATCCCTCGCTGAACACGCCAATCATGTGGAAACCAAAGTATCAATTCGCTACAATAAATGACTACAAAGTTTTAAACTAGTTTGATGACTAGCGTGTCAAGCCAGGATTTTATTCCTGTTTAGAGGCGCCATTGGGCTCTAGAACCATTATATGTGTAGCAGACCAGTATCGGGTTGTCCGTTGTTACTTCCCAGTCGTTTCTGGGTCCAATGTGTACTTTTATTTCTTGTCAAACATCTCTTGTTTCTGTATCAAATATTAAGCAATGGCAGGCATTTAAATTAACACTCCGTATGTTGTATCTATCGTGTCTGCGGTGGTGTAACAGTATACGGGCGGCACGTGCTGCACTCACTACACCACCACTATCGCTAATCGTTTCCTGCGATGAGAATGATTTCTACTATGTCGCCTTTATTGTCATTTCGGCCGCCGTATTGTGTTGTTCTGGTTTTCTCACGGTTGTTGGATATTTTCCCACGGTAAATAGAACTTTGGATATGCAAATGAAGGTACCTACAGTAAAAATGTAGCTTTATTAAAATAACATCTGCAAGTTTTTTTTTATGTTTAATGTGTCGACTAAACTCGACTTTAGTAAACTCTACCCAGGTGGCTTTTTCTAAAATGCGAGCCGTACCACAGATAATATAATACCACGGCCGTACCAAGTGAAGAGATAAAGCATACAAAAGCTTCAATATTAAAAGAGATAGTTCACTACCCCAGCCCCTTAACCGTTAAGGGCGTCCCTGTCAACCGTCCTCTAAGGACCGTTAAATAAATCCGGCTTCTAATGTAAAGGTATATTTGGGGCATTTTGGGGCTTCCGTGCTTCGGAGGGCACGTTAAGACGGTTGGTGTCTATGGTTGTGATTACTCGGTCGTTACACAAGCCCTTTCGTGTGGGATACCAGGTCGTCCAACGACACGAATCTACTAGTAGAGCAGTTTAAAAACTATGACTTAGGCAATTAAGAAATAGATGGCGGTAGAACAAAATAATTTCAATTCTAAATAATGACGTCTAACACCTTAGTCATCCGTGACCACGGGCTCTGTAAAGAGCTCGAAACGTAGGAATTGTAAAATCCAAAATAAACACAACTTAAATCCGTTTAAAATTGTTTTATTGTGATGAGTAATAGTTGTGCAAACTCAAGAAAATATTACGATTTAACTATGTTTTTCTAGGAAAGTTGTGGCTTCACAAGATTCAACATGAAACACTTTAACACCCAACTAAAATAAGACAAGACAATATGATAAAAGAAAGGGATGGAGTGCTGAATACGTTGCGAGGGTCTGAAGATAGATTGCAGGTCTAATAGAGGTAGCAAGCCAGATGGATAAATGCAAGCAGCTGCAAACAAAACATCTAACTAAAGTGCTAGATTGTAAAGATTTAAAAAACATGTAAAACGAAAAGATATTTTTTACGAAGTTTTTTTTATATTCAATGGTAACGTGGATTGTCCAGGAGTGGACAAGGGTTCATTTCCAGTTCGGGTCATTGAACCGACGAAAATAGTTTTATTTTAGTTAAAAAGGGATACCGTACAAAAACGTCTCTAATTTTCTTACTATAAATAAATTTTCTTCCTTCTAAATATAAAACTCTACTTAACTAATGGTTCTTAATTAGCTGCCAATGGCTAAAGTGACCAGTGTTGACAAGGTATTAGAATTCCAGATTTGGCCACGATTCTGACCTTACACTTCCTTATCCAAAATAAGTACATACCTAGCTACTGATAAGGCTATAAAGATAACGTTTTCTAATTACTGAACAAACAAACAGGCATGAAATTGTAGGGACCTGAAATGGAATGTAATGTCAGCAGTTTTGTATGACTTGGTGTCCCACACGAAAAAAAGAGGAACAAGAAGCAGTTTTATGTCGAGTCGCTGCGGCGAGCCCCACTTGCCAATCGTCTCTGTGATTTGTGGGACCCACAGAGACGACATGTGTGTGACGACCTTATCAACTATGTATTTGGAAATCGAAAGTAAATTACAAACTTCTGATTCGTAGTCCAGCCTTACATTCAACAATATTTACCTACTTCTATATCGTATGCCTATCATTATTTCATACGTCACAAAATTTGCAACTATCATATTTTGACATCAGTACCCGATATTATCAAACTACAGGCTACAATTTTACAGATGAAATTCGATGTTCATTCGTAGTCGGTTAGCCATTATGATACCAGGAATATGAATCGGCTACGCAATGTACTAAGAATTTCACCTGTAGACTTGTAACCTGTAGTTTCATATTATCATAGGCACCAGGTAACGTTGGATTATTTGTTTTACGTCTTTGACACAAAATAGAGAATGTACAGAAGGATCACTCGGCCCTTTTTTCGATTATTTTCGCTTTTGGCAAGGGTTGCCACAGTTTTCTTACCGATTTTATTCAATGGAGAAGGTACCTAAACATAGGTACAGGGAGTAACAGAAAAGCTATATCAAGCCGAAATTTGCTCGTGAAACTGAACAACTTTCCCCAGTTCACCACTTTGACCTCCTTTCGGCTTGATATACCCTTTCTGTTACTCCCTGTATTTATATTACGTACGAGTATATACTACCTACATAGCACAATTTATTATGAAATGGGGAATGACGAGTAGGTAGGTATCTGCTCTGGGGCTGTTGAGACTGAGCATCACCACATTTCTTTCCCGTGAGAGTCGTAAAAGGCAACTAAGGGACTTGAGGGTGTGTATTGCAATTTTAGGCGATGGGCTGGCAACCTGTCACTTTGGAGATACACAATTTTCCGAATGAAAAAATAAAAATAAAAATATTTATTGAGTAACATAATTACTTATATCTAGTGTTAAGTGCCGAGACCAACCCAGTAAGTATACCAGGATACCTGTAGCGGGAGGACTCGCTCTTCCCCTTAGGGCCGACCAAAATGTTACATAATTTTTTAATTACTAAGACATTTTTTAAAGTTAAGAAAAACTAATCAAAATAGGTGTGGGTGGGCCGAATGACCCTCAAATTTTAGTCAGACGTGGCGTAAATATCCGTTTTTGCAGCCGTTTACGCTCTGCCTGCCCTGCAAGGGATAATAGACGTGATATGTGTATGTATGTACACTAAAAATTAAAAGTTGCCATTATTTAAGTAGAAACTCAAATCACATTATAAATAAATATACTGATTAGAGTTATTAATCTTGTTTGTTCTTTTATGAAAGAAAGTTTTTATGTTGGTACAAAATATGATAGCAACATTGTACAAATCACATCTTATACTAATAAACCTATTTATTACCTATTTATATTTTGTGTGAAGCCATTTTGCACGTCCGCACCAAACGCGGTTGACACTCGACTACAAGTGTGTTTGGATTGGTTTGGATTTACTAGTAAACGGCGGCGTGTCAAATTGTGGAGAGTTTTGTGACGTTTGCTTGAAGTGAGCTCTCTGTATTCGGCGCGCAGCCGCCAATACTTACTTTGTATCTTTGATCAACGCGGCCTTCCATACCTACCCGTAACGAGACGGAAGACTTCGTTGCTCGAAGTTTGACGTACACAGTCCGTAGACTATGCTCTACAGTCAAACAGACTGTTTTTTTCTGTCTTTTTACTTGTATAAGAAAATGAGCTTTTAAAAATGAGCTGCAAGAATCGAAAGCAACGTATGAATAAAACGGCCATCTTCCCATTTAATCCCAACAAAAGAAGATTGATGTAACGGTCGAAGCTCGCACGTGCTACGCCCAGCTGGCAGCGGCGTCTTCGATATTCTAATATTGAAAAGAAGAAATATCCATACAAAGGCGAGACGTCTTCAGTAAATACATTAATCGCACTTTTCTTATGCAAACGTTGAAGTACAGTCGAGGACACAAATAAAAATAAAATACTCGCGTATTTAATTAGCTGGTAGATATCTATCTATAAGTTTTTGCACCCGGTATAATTTGGTCTGACTGATTAGCTGTCAACTGAATCTATCCAGGTCTGCCTATTGAATAGACTCTGCAGAATTGATTTGAATTCAATACGATCTGTAGTTGGCCCTCGAAGTACAAACTGGGCTAGCCTATTCGTCTGGCCGCCCGGGTGAAATAAAAATGGAACAAATTGAATATTTTCCATTTTGATGAGTAATTTCCATGACAGGTCTTTCTTGCAAAAGACGAATTTTCAGAGGTGCCCAATTTTTACTAGATAGGCATAGGTACTAGGTAGGTAGGTAAGATATCTACCTATACTTTTTTAAACGTTGAATAATGTAAACAAACATAACGTGGTCGAGTCAAATATTTGATTCAAGATTAATTCATTGAGTTAAGACACTTGCTGAATTTCTTTAAATATTGATATGAAAAAGAATAATTGTCAAAAAAAGCTGAAAGAAAAGGTAAATATAGAACATTGCATCGGCTATACATTTACCTGAGATACAGTTATTCTCATTCTTAGTTCAGGAAATGGACAAGCCACATTACTATTTTGTATTTGTGAACCTATTTGTAATTAAGTTTATTAATAAAGAATTATCTTATTCAAAATTTTACAAGCAGTACAAGAGCTGAATGTCGAATGTGGGAGCCTTGCACAGAATAAAACATTTCATGATACCATAATAAATCTCTTATAGAGGTAAAGCCTATAACAAGCCTACTCTCAGCTTCTATTTTAATTTATTTTTACAATTCACGCAGGCCATCTAGCCCCAAACTCAGTAAAGCTTGTACTATGGGAACTATATAGCTGATATTAATACTTATATACTACTTTTTTTATACATACATATTATACATAGAAACCCAGACTAAACACAAATATCTGAAAATGACTTAACAAATATTTGTGTCTTGTAGGGATTGAACCCACGACCCTTGGCGTAGCAGGCAAGGGTACTATCCACTACGCAAACGGGTCAGTCAAAATTTGGGGCCATTTTTTGAGTTAACAGAGCTGCTTACACCTTATTAAGAGCAATCTCTAAACCTTTATACAGTTTTGGGTTCTCATGGCAGCTTTAAAACTAAGCGCTTCTGCAGCAATTTATGCTACCTGTATGTGTTCTTCGCAATTCCTAGTCAATTTAGTCGCCATTGTTTTCATCGTCGCCTTATTTTGACAGATAACAAGTATTTGCGTCAAATTATAAGACATGACACGACTAAAATGTCTCTGATCCTTTTCTAAACCCATATGAAGAAAGGTGACAGCACTAATTTAATTTATATCCTAATATTAAAAAATAATTATAGAAAAGTACTTAACTTCTGAACTTTGGATTTCTGTTATTGATTGTACTTTGCCCGTGCCGTGAGATGGGACCGTTGTTTATTTTTTGTCACAAACCTTAAGCTCTGTTGAATAGAGAGGACATTTTAAAAGGAATCACACTTTTGTCAGTAGGTAATGTATTCTTTGCCAGATACTGGAGAGTAACGACTTTTTAAGTTATGGTGCAAAAATATAATTTATTGCGAAATGATCAACGCGAGCAAAGAAAATGTTTCTTTTTTTTTCATTGTTTGTATCGTTTTTAACAAATGCTGGGCAGCTTTTGGGAAGTTGCGTCATATTCTGGAATCACCCTTGCCACAATGCCTCATGACCAAGGTGTTCGATCAGTGCGTCCTGCCAGTCATGACCTATGGAGCCGAGCCGTGGAACATGACAGTAAAACTAGCCCACCGGCTACATGTCACTCAGAGGGCTATGGAAAGGTAAGGTCTATGCTCGGTATCTCTTTAATGGATAAATTCCGGAATGAGACTATCGGAAAAAGACCAAAGTAACAGTCTGGAAGTGTAGCAAACTGAAGTCGCAGTGGGCTGGGCACATCTGCCGTAGAACCGATGGACTATGGAGTAGGTAGGTAAGCGGGTTCTCGAGTGAAGGCCACGCCTCGGCAGGCGTAGCGTTGGACGACCTCCGGCCAGATGGACCGATGACTTAAAAAAGGCGGCTGGTAGCGACTGGATGGCGAAAACGAGAGATCGTGCCCTATGGCGTACCTACCCTGGGGGAGGCCTACGTGCAGCAGTGGACTGCAATAGACTGATGTATGTATGTACCTGCATCCATTGCTGAGCGATGACCACCGAAAAAAAAATTATTTACTGTAGCCCACATGACCCTAGTCATGAGTAGGGTACCTACTCTCTAAATTTGGTATAGGCTTCAAAGAAGATCCGCAGAAACTACATTTAATTTACGCCTGTTGTTGGGAAAGAGTGGCAAAGTTTACCGAGATAAACTTGAAGACTTAGGATTATGTATGACTTTTATGACTCTTATGGTAAGTACTTGTCTATATGCGCAAGGGAACTTGGGTATCATTTTCGGATAAACCAAGGACCGAATATTGATTTCTGAGACAATTTCGGTAAGTAAGTTTAATATAAAATGACGTATTTTTGTACTCATTTCAACGCTGTTTTCTTTTAACCCTGAGACAAGCTTGTAGGATATTATAATATTCTATCCTACCTGAGTTAATCCACATGACAATCCACATAACGGGCCGAGCTAGAGCTTTGTTCCTCTTGCCTTTCCCAAAAGGGATTTTTTTTAAGAACGTTTCGTGTTTTTGACAGTGACATGACAGGCAATCAAAAGTGTTGCCGGCGCGGTCTTTTGGTGTGATTTTAGATCTTTTAAACCTAAAGTAGATGCTTTACGGATCTCGATCTTCAACCGGATAATGTATTAATGAAATTTCCAAAAATATGCTTAGCTTATCACAATAGAACGTGCCTGCAGTGAATGCGACGTGAAACAAAATGAACTGCCACTGAAATGAAACTGCCAATGAAAAAGACTAGTTCGCGTCGTCGTCTGTGTATCCTGTCTCATTCGCTTTAAAGTGACGGTTTTAAAGCCTGAAGCGTATTGGTAATGGTATGTCGTAATAATAATAACCAATGTCTTCCAGACACAATAAGGTTAATTTGTTATTCATCAAAACCAAAATTAAGTATTATAATACGTTCATAAGGTGATCTGACACTGCACCGCACCGCGCCAAACTGACACTATGCCTCCGGGCGTGGATTCGGTCAGCGTGCACGAGGGTTACGTATCATATCACAGACGGAGGTGAGGTGCAGTCCGAGAAGAGTTGGCCAAATTGAATGCGGACCTTCGAGAGGTAGGTAATAGGGCGTTGTTAATGTGTACGGATTACATATTATGTGCGCGTATGGCGGGATCACTGCACATATCGTTGATCTACTATTTTTCTTAATCCCACACGAACGTGATTGATGCAGTTCAAGCCTTTTGCAGTTCAATGTATATAAAACGAGACCCAAACCGTTAAATAACCATCCCTCTGGCTAAAATCGGATCTTTATGGCCTAGGTTTTGAGTCTTTTATTGTCGAGTGCCGGCAACACCGCAATCGACGAGAGCACAGATTTTTTTCTAAAGACGAGAGTGTTTTGAGTGTTTTTTACCATTTTCCAGAGCATTTTCGTTTTCATTTAGTGTGAGATAATTTGTTAAAACTGACTAAAGATCAATAAGTTCAGTTTTAGCATTATCTTATTATTGGTAAGCATAATTATTTCCCTTTCATAACATAAAACGCCGGCTCATTTAAAGGGTCATCTGCATCTGTTTTTTTCTGTGTATTTACTTAAAGGTAGGGTAGGTCTAATAATATTAAAGCTAAAAGATTAAATTTTTTTCCAGAGAATTGAAGCAACTGCAAAATTTAATTATGTCTCAAAAAACGGACAAAACAAATATAGAGAAGTTAGTAAGTGCAGTGGAGGGATGCAGCATAACCACACCACAAGCAGATTTACCAAAACAACTTGAATTTAGCGATATACTGGACCCCACGCTTTTGCAAAAATGGCCTAAGCCAAAAATGCGGGTGCCTACTATCTTCCTACACAAAACTGTTGATTTTGCAAAACATTGCAAACCACTTATTAAAGCGGGTGTCAGTTTCTACCAGCCGTATCTTGGAACGAGCTTCACACGTATTATGTGCTCCACTTTTAATGATCACAGAGCAATGATAGAATATTTTGATAAAAATAAACTGCCATTCCATACATTCGGCCACCCCAATAAGAAGAAAATGAGAGTAGTTATTAGAGGAATGCCCAAAGATGCAGATTTAAGGGAATTTATCAAAGCTTTAAAAGCAGCTGGTGTTCCTATCGTAAGAGTACACAAAATGCACATGAAAGAATTTCTTAAAGATAAAGATAATTTGGTGCTTGCTGTGGTACCTTACAATGATAAAGGTCAGAAATTGTTGCAGCTTAAGAAAGTTTTTGGACATGACGTCACTCTAGAACCACCAATCCAAAAGACACGACAATGCCATCGCTGCCAGAAGTGGGGACATTCCCAGCGGTACTGTCACGGGGAAGTCAAATGTGTCAAGTGTGCTGGAGATCATTGGACATCAAAATGTAAGAGAGGTAAAAAAGAAATGGAGGAAGAGACTCCAACATGTGCCAATTGTGGCGGGAACCACACAGCCAGCTACCGTGAATGCTTCTGCTGCCCGGACTCTACTGAGTACAAGAACAACAAACGCAAGAAGATAAACAAACAGGTGGTTGGACCAGTTGTCAAGAGAACACTTCTTACATTAGAAAATGTGGATATGAACAAACTTTATAAAAAGATAAAGAACATACCAAAGCATGATGAAGCTGTGCCATTTTAGGCTACAGGATTGTCGGTGGTAATACTTAAAGCTCAAAATATGCAATTTTTTTTATTCAGATTGTTAAGTATTGGTGTAAAACTACAAGTATACTGTTTAGCCTCTTATTCACTGTTATCTGTAATTCAGTATTTCTTACAGTGTTCATCCTTTTTTACCAGTGGTTTATAATTTGATGGCAAAGTCTACCCAGCTGACTTCCCCCTTTGAATTGTAATAAAAATATAGATGTTGTTTTAGTCTTGTTAACATAACTTATAGTTATAAGGATAAGTAAGTACATCGGATCTCATATTTGTATGCTCAAGTTTTATAACATTATACTCCGCAGAGGGAAAGCTTTTTGTGATTTTTTGCAATTCAAAATGTAATATTTTTTGTAAGAACCAGGTGTTTGTGATCTGAAGGCATTGCTGCTTGGCTAGCCTGACGTAGCTTATAAATAGTAAAATAAGATAGTTGAAGAGTTGTGTGGCCTCATTTCATTATCTTTTGAGACTATTAGCAACTGATTTACATTAGAAAGAGTCAATTTTTTATTTATACTTATTTGTTTATGGATAATACTCAAAACTCAATTCAGTAGTTTATGTATTCTTATTTTTATTCAAAAGTTATAGAAGTTCTTTATGTATATGTATTTGCTATGTAAAACATTAAATCTTTCGGATATATTATATGAAATGTTCCTACATGATAATACTCAAAAAACATTCCAGTATTGTATGTTTACAGTTCGATGAACTTTTGTTCTGTTTACACAGAGTTCTAAAAATTTTGCAGATGTAAAATGGAAGCCCAAATAAAATTCAGTGTTTTTCAATAAAAGTACTTTTATGTCTTATTCTTAATATAATTATTTACAGTTGATATTTACACATTAAATACACTAAGTATTAACATAAAACTAATATTACTAATATTATATTTACAAAATCTGGGTAGCACTTCAATATTCAAACCATGATGAAGAATTTACTAAATTTCAAACAGTAATTTTGCCTATTGACTGTCAGTCTGTATGAATGATGACGAAAATAAGTGGAGTTAGTGGAAGTTAGTCATAAGGAGTATCAAACTCTACATCTACGACCATGACTGGATGACCAGAACTGTTTTTAATGCACAATAAGTAACAAAGAGATTCACAAGTGCTAAGACACATCTACCCAGATGAATATCTTACTTCGACAGTGCAGACTAAAGTGAACCTTATGACATTGCTTTGACGGTGTGCTGTACGGTATTCGTGATCGGAGACTCTTTCTGGATCTCATCGCTGATCTGAGTAACACGCACCTGTAACAAAAAAACGAACACATTATTAGAGAAATTGCTTTATTAGAATAAAAGTCACAAATAAATTTGTTTTTTACACTCTTTTAAATTCAAAGTGATATATAGAAATCAGGGTAATTTAAACTACTGCTACCACCATGCTAGATGGGCCCAACCGGTTTCGATTTAATACTCGTTTTGTGGTCGCAACGCCCTTTTTTATTATCAGTTCTAAAACAGGTGACTTGACGGCGCTACCTTATACTCTTAGCTAAGTTATTCATTAATTTAAATAGAAAATTTAGATAGATGCTAAATTTTGCATGCCGTGAATAGCTAAACATGATAATTTTTGTCTTGTATTATAACACCATTTATTTCCGTGTTAAAAGCAAGTACCTATAGTAGTTTATGCAACTGTCGTATAATGGGGGTCATTAGAATGCGAGTATCTGTTAGTCACACGAGGCGAATTTTATAATTCTACAGGCAGAATGCATAAAGTAAGTAGGTCTTTATGCAACTGTTTTCGAGTTCATAATTCGAACATTATGAGACGAGTGTAGATAATAGTTATTTGTACAACAAGAGGGCAAAGGTAATTTTTGTTTCGAGTGCTAATTTTGAATCCCGATGTAGCGAAGGATTCAAAAGTTGTACCCTGAGCTCAGTGAGGGATTCAACAGCACGAGATGCGAATGAATTTGCTCTCGTGTGGTACACACAACTTTTCACCTCTACCAATGAGAAAATTCTGCTAATGTCAGGTTTGGGAAATTGGCTGTACTGCTCGAATGCCTCAGACAAAATAAAAATTCCCGTCAAATTCTTTTTTCAAGATTCGTTCAGAAATATTACATAGTATGTACCAATATTCAGAAATGGCAGAAATATTTTATAGAAAAACCGCTTAAAAAAGAAATAAATAACTGGCTGAAATAGTTTTCAGAACGCACCGCCGCATTAGTTCTGATAAAATGAGGATGTTCGAAATTCAAATCACTTTTCTCAATCGAGTGGATAAAAACGAGTTTTGCCCACTGAATTTACGCGGCAAAACTGTTATTTTCAAGCTGGAGAGGTGAAAAAGTTATTTGTATTTGTAAAGATATATTAAAGATCCTCACCTCAAGCGTGACCCTGCTGCCGTCGATCTCCGCCAGCACCCTGTGCAGGGTGTCTACGAGGCGGTCGGCGTCCTGCGCGCTGAACACCATGGGCGGCTTGAATTTCAGCACGTTGTTGTCGGGGCCGTCGCGGCTTATCAGGATCTTCTCTTCACGCATCCTGGAAAGAGAAGAGTTTCATGAAAATGATGATGATATCTTTATTGTAATAAAGAACACGCCTTTGGCCCTTCGAGGCAGATGTCTGATAAATGTTGAGATTGTTATATTACAGTGACAGGTTGTCAGCCCCTTGATAGCATCCTAGAGTAAGGCTACTCTAATACGCCATATTTGACAACTGTCAGTTCCACACTAAAAGATAGGTATGTCACCAGAGGAAAATAGAACCTTTGTCATAGCATTACCACGAATCTGACAGCTGTCATAAATGACTAATTGCGATGGCCGTACTGTACCTGCTACTACCCTCTCTTAGTCTTGAGTTAGTGCATGGTCTTTCGTTGTTATACAGGGTGTTAATTTAAATGCGTGCCATAGCTTAAGGGCAGGTTAAGTATCGACAACTGAACAACTTTCCCTTAGAAACATAGGTCGAAATATAAAAATATATATTTGAACCTCCCATACAGAATGTGTTTCGGTTCCAGGTCAGTTCGTATGGGAGGTCCAATTTTTTTTTCTTTTTTCTTCTAATGTTTCTAGGGAAAAGTTGTTCAGTTGTCGATACTTAACGTGCCCTTAAGCTATGGCACGCATTTAAATTAACACCCTGTATAGCAATTCAAGTGGGTTTTGTCCTATTTAGAAACTGACTCTGTCCAACTCTCTCTCAAGCATAACTTGGTCCATACAAAGAAAACGGGTACACTAGGTGAGTGTAGCCGTAAACGACCTCGACAGTGGCGCCACTTCACAAAAAAAGTTTTTTCTTTAAACAAATAATCTATCAGAATGTCCGTTGCCCATGCAAGTTTTTAGTATTATCCTTAAGTAAAATTAGAACCTGCAAAGTCAATGAAATATTCGCTGCAATTAAAGTTACGGCAAAAAGTGCATAAAACCGGCCACTTTAGGTATTCATTCCCATAACTTTAATTCTAGGTTCTAATTTTACTTCAGGATAATACTAAAAACTTGGACAACGGACATTCTGATAGATTGTTTGTACAAAGAGAATATATATTTTTTGTGAAGTGGCGCCACTATCGAGGTCGTTCACGAGTACATACATACACTAATCACGCCTATATGCCATACGGGGTAGGCAGAGCGTTAACGGCCGTAAAACGGATATTAACACCGAGTCTAACAAAAGTTTGAGGGTCAATCAGATAACTGTGTACCTAACACTATAGTGACAAGTGACAGGTTGTCAGCCCATCGCCTAAAATTGCAATACACATCTAACCCTTGAGTCCCTTAGTCGCCTCTTCAGATCAGAAATGGTTCACGAGTACACTTTATAAAAAGAAAAAGTTTCCTTAGTTCTCACCTGTCAACAACATATTTAGCTTCAGCAGTAGCGGGCGTCCTGTCTTCCCTATCCGTGACCAACTCGACCCCCACAAATAGACCCCTGCCCCTGACGTCTCCCACTAGCCCGTGCTCATGTTTCAGCGTCTGACAGCGCTCCAGGAGATGGTTCCCGACGCGCTGAGCTCGCTCCATTAGTTTCTCGTCCTCTATGACGTCGAGAACGGCGTTTGCTATCGCGCATGACACTGGGTTGCCGCCGTACTGCAAAAGAAAAAAATAATGCATCTTAATAAGGAAGAATCCTTTAACAGAAGCAGTGGAACAGTACTTCACTGTCCCGAGTTCAATTTTAGAGTTTCTAATTTTCATATCAAATGTGATTCTTTTAAATCGCTGGGGCACAAAACAGAAGTTGAAGAAATCTCTGATAGACAATATCTAAAAAGGAAGAGAGAAGATCATAATGAAAATTATATTTATTCGATATTGCCGTGTGATGCCGGCTTAGAATACCATCACCCCATTTCTAAACCGCGGGTGTCGTAAGAGGTGTTTAAGGGTCTCGTCGAGAGTTTCATGTATTCCAATTTTAGGCAACAGGCTGACAACCTGTCACATGCTGTCTGTCACTATAGTGATACACGATTTTTCTGAAACGGCCGCCTCATAGACGTGGCGATAGCGACCGTATTTTACAGCCCTTAACGCTCTGCCTACTCCGCAAGGGATATAGCCGTGATATGTGTATTGCGAATGAGATGCCATGTGAACAACACGTGAAAATATTTTTCGTATTTTTAAAAACCAAGTCATTGACGCTTTAAGACGCTTTAACATCGATGACCTAGGACAGGGATGGGGAAATACATTTTGGAAAGGGCCATATCAAAGAATCACAACTTGTAAGCGGGCCAAATGAGTGTATTATATTATATATTATATTATATATATGTCGCAGTATTATGGCAGAATTAGGATTTCGGCCGAAATCCTAGGATTTTGGCCAAAAGCCGGATTATGGTAAAATCGTAGACTTCATTCGACCATCGTCCTAAGTAGATCTAGGATTTCGGCCACAATCCTAGGATTTTGACCGAAATCCTGGATCTACGTAGTAATATGGTAAAACGAAAGCTTCAGAACACTTTTTATAATTTTTTTAGTGACTATACACATACATACATAAATACTTGCGGAGTATGCAGAGTTTTAATGGCCATTAACAATTTTGAGGGCTATTTTAGATGAAACGTGAATGACTATTAGAAAAATAAAATGGTAATACACATGAAAACTTCCATCCGTTAGTCGCTTCTGGGTGTCGTACCTGCGGGAAAGAATAGGGGTGATGCTATTTTAAGCCGTCATTACACGGAATAGTAAGTATCGCCATGCATTACTATTTGTCTTTACTTCAATTTGTATTCTAATTATGCTTTTGGAGAGAAAAATAAGAACTCAAGAAAATTTGATGAAACAAAATAAATGACACAAAAAATATTGATATTAATCAAATCAGTCCTTTATATTTATTGATTCCAGATAGAATGTACTAATCACTATTATTATTATGTATCTAGTCTCGATATCCCAGCAGACTACCCCGACAAATTATGCTGGGACAGATTGCACACGCGAAAAGACCTGTGGGACGGCCAATGCTACGATTTAAGGACTCCTGCAAGCGCGATATGGAGAGTTTTGAGATAGGGGCTGAGGATTGGGAGAGGCGTGCTAATTTAAGACCCGAATGGCGTCAGCACTTAAAAGCAGGAAAAGTGAAACATGACGAAGCCTGGCTAGATAATTTAAAGCAGAAAAGGCTTCGTAACGCCATGCAGCCTCCTTCAGATTCAAGTTTTGTCTGTGAAAGATGCGGTCGTAAATGCCGGGCTGCTATCGGACTTCATAGCCACAAACGAAGATGTGGCAAATCAAACAACAATAACTGACTTCACGGTCGCTGCAACAATCATCTGAGAAGATGTCGTGGCCAATGATGAGTCTCGATATAAAAATTAACCATTTTTCATAAACATTTAAGTGCTAACCTCTTCTAACTATGATTAATGTAACAAACATTAAATAATTCGTTTTTCTGTTATTAACATAAACTTTTGAGTATCATTTCTTTCATTTAAGATTTTTCAAGTAGTAAAAACAATATTTTTTAGATAATTACATAAGTAACTGTTTATAATATTATTAGATGTGTAATAAAATAAACATTTGGGTGTCTTCTCTTTTACAAAATATAACAACAGAACCTCCTGTTATCATTTGCATCACCTAGTTTCTAAATAAAGATTATGAATGATAGAATTTCTTTTTTTTAAATAAATCAGTATTTTCGGAAAGAAAAATAATTTCACATAAACAAAAAATAACATATTATTGTTCCCTCCCCACTCATAGATTCCCCCGAATCGCGATTAATGCCATAATACTAAGCAGATCCAGGATTTTGACCAAAATCCTAGGATTATGTCCGAAATCCTGGATCTGCTTAGGACGATGGTCGAATGTAGTCTACAATTTTGCCATAATCCGGCTTTTGGCCGAAATCCTAGGATTTCGGACGAAATCCTAATTCTGCCATAATACTGCGACATATATACGAGTAGGACCGGTAGCTGGTAGGTCGGTCGCGCAAGTAAACACTTTCTACCTTCACCAAATAGGTACACACTTATTAATGTGATTGATTGAACATTGTGATTGATGGGACAAACTTAATAAAAATCAGTCAGTGACCGCGGGCCGGATGAAATCACTCCGCGGGCCGGATTTGGCCCGCGGGCCGCCATTTCCCCATCCCTGACCTAGGACAAAAAAATGCTTAAATCTACTTACCGTTGAAGAAAATGATAATAAAATATGCTAATTGTGTACATAATTTTAAAACACTAACGTGTTGGTAAAACATTTTTTGAGAACTTGGAAAATTGCATCGCAGGCAGGCAAGTAAAGAAAAGAATGAATTAGTCACTGGGAATTAGTTTCCATACTATTCCGGTAGGTGGAGCCATGCCAGGCGTTATTGGCATTATGATATAGTTTCATAGTTTCATCAACGGCACGGCAGGCGAGCCGCGGTAGCCCAGTCGGTGGAGGCGTCGTTAGTTCTGATACCGAAAGTCGCAAGTTCAAATATTGCCTGCTGTGCAATTTTACCATAAATATACTAATATACTAATTGTTGATATACTCGTGTTCATACAAACATGTAAAAGCTGAATCATGGCTTGTTAGCACAATTTGTGCAAACTTGTTTTCTTCTCACAAAGGCACGGTGACAACCGTAGTAACTACTTATTTTACATTTAGATATTACAAGACATTTTGTAGAAACAATGAACTTGAACACTTAGATCAAATTCAGGGTGTGAGTGATCCGCAACTAGTCTGAAACTTACCGTGTTGAAATACTCGACTCCCGTATCAGCGAAACTCTTAGCGATCTCCGGCGTAGTAATGACAGCGGCGACAGGATGGCCGTTGCCCATCGGCTTGCCCATGGTCACGATGTCGGGGACCACATCCTGCGTCTGGAACGCCCACATGTGGGTGCCCACGCGGCCGAAGCCCACTTGCACTTCGTCCGCTATGCATACGCCGTCAGCTGAACGGACGTGCCTAGAAAAGAAGGTATATTACCAACATAAGAATGAGTAGGTAGGCTTTATTATCTAGTAAAATATAATACCTTTACCCACACGTGCACACACACGCGCGCGCGCACTCACACACACACACACACTTCTACACACACCTATTTTTCTTAAGTTTATTTTGTAACATCTAGTTTGGTCCTACGGGAAAGAGCGAGTCCTCCAGCTACAGGTATCCTGGTATACTTACTGGGTTTGTCTCGACACTATAATAAGTAAGTATAAGATATTTTGTTACTCAATAAACATTTTTCATTTTCATTTTCATAAGTACAGAAACGATAAGCAGTTAGCACCTTGGTACTAAAAAGATAAAGCCAGTCAAATACTTGCATAAGCAATCCCTAAAAAATAATATGTTTTGAAGGTACCTATTATAAAAGCGATTGGCTAAAGATTGACAGTAAACGTTCGATATATTCTTTAAAAAACAAGCAGGTTTAGCCCCCTATAAAAATCACGATCAGTTGACTGCATTTACCATGGGAAGTCCAACATTTTCTGATGTTTCCGAAATATTTTCTTATGAAAAGTTATTCAGTTTCATGGTCCGAATGCACCCTATCAATATTCTGAGGGATATCCCTTACACCCTGTACGAGTATGTACTCGGTAACGTGTTTTAAAATTGGGTATTTTATTCTTCAAAAGGTCAAACAGGAAAATAATACTTTGCTACACTGCAAAACCATATCAATAAGCCTGTTTGTTAGTATTAGTACCAAACAGGAAGGTCGTGTTGTTGCTACGTTCGCTACAGTCTACATCTTATCAACCGTTTAAATATAGGTGCCTAAGTATTTAAATTCAGTAAGTACATTACATGTGTACTGTATGTAGGCACCTACTTGAATTGTACAACAGAACATAACATCAATTCTGCCGTGCTAACTGTAAAATCTTTTTTTTGCGAAATGGGAGTTGTTGAGGATTCCGAATCTGTAAACAACTCCCAATTTGCAACAAAACTACTTAACTGCGCTTTTCGTGAGCACGGCAAATTATTTGAATCAATAAAGTTGTTTTATCTCTCACCATGACATGGATTAAATATAAAACGAGATCAACAAACATGAGATAATATCTAGGAATATGGATATATCCATTTATGTAAACGAGGTCTAAGTTGCTTTATTATCATACTCATTATAGCTCTATTCAATGCTTTGATAAACTGGTATCAACTAGTTCATATATGATAACACGTGCGATGCCAATATTGTAATGGCATCGTGATCAGCACGTGATTCTCAATGGCATTTTAAATATATAGACTAAACCATCAAGGGGTATGTTTGTTCGTTTTTACTAAGCGCAATCAAAGCGACGGTAATATGTGATTAGTACGAAGATAGCTGGAAAGTTTAGGAGTCGTATTGAGGATAAAAAACTCGCTGTCCAAATTATAAGAAGTTATACTCGTATTTCTCCTCTTCTCTCGTAGACGAATCGAAGGCAGTAACGACGCCTTTAGTTCATCTTACGTATTCGCAGATATTGCCTTTTTCATCCGCATGCGTGGCACTTTGCCCCATCAGTAAATAAATAAGTAGATCAGTAACTTACTCATAAGCCCGTTTGAGGTAGCCATCAGGCGGGATGATCTGTCCACCGCAGCTCTGCAAGCTCTCGTGAATGAAGGCACACACGCCGCCTTTAGTTCTTCTCGCTTCTTCGCAGATATTGCCTATTTCATCGGCGTACATGACGCCTAGCTCCTCTTCGGATCGCGAGTTGGCGGGGTAAGTGTACTTGCCACGGTAGATATCGGGTACTGGGGCCTGTGATGTAAAAAAAGTTTTAGTATTCGGAAGTTGGCCTTGTAAACGGTACCTAATTCTATCGGCGATTGTCTTATTTTGAAATTCATGATATAATCTAATCTTTAGCGAATATTATAAATAAATGATTAACGAGTTACCATTCTCAAAAAAAATATAAGTACGCCTAAATTACTTGAACTTTGAACTCTGTTCTTAAAATTCTTTATCTGTGTTTACATAAACCTTTAGGTTAATTATATATCAAAATACTATTTGGCAGCAGCCGAAAATATCTAAGACGTGAATATTGTATTATGAAATCATAATGTTATCGTCGTACAGTTACCTACGAGTATTGCAAGTGTTACGAACCAGATAAGAAATGAATTAGGTGAATTAAGTTAGATCAATTAGTCGCCACCAATAGAATTCATAAGTAATACGAGTGCTCTTGATAGAAGTTAGGGTAATTTATGTCGTACTCCATAAAAATACCAGTCATTTTGTTTATTTATCATTTTACAATACCGGCTGAAAATAAGCGCCGCAAGATATACATTGAGCACTCGATGGGCAGATATAGAGTCTCACTCACCACGTGAACCCAATCTGGCTTCTCGGGCCCGCCGGGAAGGTTAAATTTGTAGGGAGACACATCAATCATGGACGTGAGGTGACCATGATACGCGCTGGAACAAACACGCGCTACAGCACCCACAAAAACCCAACTACCCTCGCATGCGTCGTCTTGCAGAAGTGGCATTTTAAAGAAGTTCCGCAGCCAACACAAATATGAGGAGGAACAAGAACAGTTGTAACAAGTTTTCAAAACAATTGCTGAGTCAAAATATTGTTAGTGCCATGACTTTTGGCATAATAAATAGTACTGATGATTGCTGCCAGCTAGATTAAATTATTCAAAATCTAACTGTATGTAAGATAGTAATTTATTATTTTAGATGTGACTTCGGAACGACTTATTTTAGAATTAATGAGACACAATTATTTATTTGAGAGGTATTTAGGAATGTTTTATGTGCTGAGAACATTAGTGAAACGATTATTTTAAATAAAAGATAAGTACCTAGATACTTAATGAGATGGCATAAAACTACTTACTAATGAGAAACATAACTAATTATTTCGATACTAATGAAAAACAACTTTATACTGACGCCTTGAAATGTATTTAACTATTATATCTCATTTCATTAATGTTCCTACTAATTGACAATAAAATTTCTAATGGACTTTTCAAATACTTTTTTAATTTGAAGTAGCCTTTTAGCTGAAATGACAATCTATTAAGCTATTTGTTTTAGGTTCCAATAATAACTTTACACATTACACGTTTATGATAAAGGAAAAACAAAGGAAGTTATCTATTATTGTTCTACTTATATAAACTTTATTATAGGAAATTAAATTTAAAGACAGAACTATTCATATTACTGCAACTTTCAAACATTCCTAAATGCTCTTACTAATTCGAATTAAATAAATGCCAGCAAAGCTCTTCCATTCTTTCATATCATTCAAATTCTGAACCCCAAAAATATTTTGAAAGTTGCCTACATTCAAATCTCAATACTTACTGGTCAAGCGTGATAACATCCTTGTTCTTGGTGTGGATCCTGGCGAGTCTGATGGCGAGGTCGTTGGCCTCTGACCCCGAGTTGACGAAGAAACACACGGAGAGCGGGTCCGGCATAGTCTTCACCAGTCTTTCGGCAAGGATGACAAGTTCGTCATGCAAGTATCGGTTGTTGGTGGATATCAGAGACATCTGGTTGCGACCGGCTTCTACCACGTGGGGATGGCAGTGACCGACTGAAAAGAAGGTTTAGGAATGAGAACACACTGTGGATTTGTTTGGTTCTTCTATTCTATGCCAGTAAGTAAAAAGCCTTTGAAAATCATGTTTATTAATTCAGTAGGTACACTCTGATATGCAGAAACACAGATTTATTTCAGCTATCTATTGAAGGTGCTGCAAGTGCATCGTAGTGCTATTATCATCATCATAATTACTTTACATCATCATATCATACTATCCTAACTCGAGCCCTGTACTTCACTAACCAGATTTGTGTCCCTAGACATAAATCGAACTCGGCCTCACCAGCTTAGTGTCCTAAGGTTTCCAGCTAGACCACAGAGGCAGACTTGCTACACATTGCACACATAACAAATATTTAGTATAAATAAACGAGTTCATAGATTAGCGTATCAGCGCATGTGGTAAGTGCATGGGACGCGCAGAGAAGCAGCGTGATGCATTGACGTAGGTTTTAACCGACAAAACAAAAAAGAAGGGCGTTTAGTTCAGTAAAATTGTTTTTTTTTTTTTACGTTTTAGCTTGGAACAAGTTTTGGGTAGTTCTGCATTTTCTGGTAAGTAATTATGTTTTAAGTTAAGGGAAATCTAATAAGCTTTAACAGCTTCATAGACATTTTGACGCTACGCAGCACCGTTTCCGAGTTACAATCGACAAACTGAAAAAGGCATTTCATTGAGTTATCTTTTCAATGTTGTTGTCTTAAATCGTAGACGGCCTAGTAAGTTTAATTTTATATTGATAGGGTCATTGCTTAGCTAAATCATTTATAAAGGCTTAATAATAAATAGGTACATTATCTATAAATGACAGTCGCATGTACTTCAATTATTTTCCCTACTTTTACAAAAAGAAAGAATTTTAGAGATACCGGCACGTGTTTTTGCAATTTCACGTGTCATTTTACAAGCAGTGAGTGAGATCACGTGTTACATAGCCAACTTTAATTTCAATAAGCACTTTATTCAGTAGGTAACTGTAAATTGAACTGTTTACTGAGACCATTACTTTGCTTGCTTTTTCCTATTCGCAGGAAAAACGTTACTAATGTTATAGTATTAGTGGTTTAAACATAATGATTTGTCAAGGTTTTATTTGAAAGGGATCGAATTTTGGTACAACCGCGTAGGGGTATTTTGTAGTAATTTTAGTTTGTAAAAACCTAGCCATGCCTATGCCATTCTAAAGCCTACTTTTAGCATGCATTTAAATAGATTCTGCGGCTGAGTAGGTACCTAGGTAACAAATGGATACAGGAATGTAAGTATTTATAAAACGAAAATAGTACAGTGGTGAACCTACCACATGACACTAAACAATTTTACTGATAGAGCATAGAGACGAAAGGACCGCCTTGCTATACGTTTCATAAATAATGAATTTCATATTCACAATTTTTGACCTACTACTTTCCTTGGGGTTTGGTCTACGGTGCAACCAGGCTTCGTTCGGTTTGTCGTCGACTTGTTGTCCCACAAGTTGTTGTCGTCAAGAAGAAGGAGGAAAAATGACGTAAATGAGATATACTTACCATGTGCCACATTGTTGATGCAGTCCAGGTACCTCTCGCCCTGTTCGTCGTACATGAACTGAGCGATGCCCCTCACGATCTTCAGGGGTTCAGACCGGAAGAACAGTTGGCAGGCGCCGCTGTAGAAATAAAAGTACTGTTAGGATGGTAATTATGATAAATTGAAGTTAAATTATTGGTAAGGTAAATTTTATCTAATAAACACCCCTAAGATGTTATCTACAGGAAAAAAGATGCTTTTTTACTCAAGGTAAAGTGAACAAATAGTTTCAAAGTGTAAGGATCACAAAAAAACGGGAAAAATTATAATGCCAAGGAAAAAATAATTATTTTGTATTTTAAAAAGAGAAATAATCTGTTCACCAAAATGTTTTTCTGCAATCATATCAAAAGTGAAAATACACAAAAGGTTTTGTCCATCATCATTAATTTCCCGTATACCCCTAGATCCAAGAAAACTTATAATTTGGAAAAATTTAAAAGAATAAAAAAAAGATTTAATAAACTTACCCAACATGTTTTTCGCGAAGCTTGATGGTTTCCGATTTGGGCATGGATTGTAGGTAAGCCATTGTGTATTTGACTGTGTAAAATTAATCTGCAACAGTTCACCGCATGTAAACAAATGTGTACAGTAAAATCACAAATAAACAAAAATATAAATATAAATCTCACCGATTTATAAATAGACAGTATAGAACTGAAACGGAAGTGTGTAATAAATATATGCAACTAGATGTGTGAATGCGTTATAAGACGCGTGCGCGTCACGTGCGACGCTTGAGCAATATGCTGAAGCGAATATGGTCGGTGCGCGTTATATAGAGGTGGAGCGCGCACGCCCTCCGCGCGGCCAATGAAAAACACCATGTTATCAGCAGAGCGCACGGCGATTCGTATCAACCACGCGGCGTGGGCGATCGTGCCATGGGATGAACGCATGGGTTGTTAAGGCGAAGCCATAAAAAAAATGCAGGGTGTAATTTTATCGGAGCGCGCTAAACATATTTAATTGCACCGACCGTATAAATTGAGATAAGGGCAGGTAAATAATAATAATGAGGACACTAAAATCGAATCAAATCAATTCTAGATAGGTGATCACACATACGTAACTAAGAGAGATTTTTAAAATAGCGCAGCTAAATAGACTAATAGACCAATATGTATATAGTTAACTTATCGCAAGCATTATATCATAGATAGGCTAAACCGAATAATATAATAATAAAGCTAATTGCATGCTCAAAAAGACAACACGCTAATGCCTACCTATTTAGTAAATTATTAATACCTACCTACTAACCAACATTCTCTATTAAGTTGTAAACAATACTTAGAACCTCGACTTAAATTACCCTTAATTTCGCTTTACCATTCACTGATAGGATAAAATATTGATTTACTTTACCCTATTACCCTTAATTCTTTTTTTGACACACTTTACTAATTAGTACTAAAATAAAAACTAAAAAGAATAGCTTAAGATATTAAATATCAAAGGTGAGGGAATTATCTCATCTTCCTTTTAATACACTTGTCTTACTTATTACTTCAACCGTTTATCATTTTGTTTGCAGACGTTACACTATTGACGTAGTATTTTTTATTATTTATCAATTATCACATAAATGTAGCGTCAGAACAAATATTTAGATACGAGGGGTGGCTGATAAGTAATCTACCTAACTATGAAAGAAAAGACTTTGATGGCTAGTTTTTATTTATTTTTCTATATAGTCTCCTGCAACTGAAATGCCCTTATGACATCTGTCAATAAGTGACATCAAGCCCTTAAAATAGTAATTTTTATTTTGTTCGTCGAAATGGTCAGTCACAGCCGCCTTCATCTCTTCATCCGTCGAAAATCTGCGCCCCCTCATTTTTTTCTTTAAATCTTTGAATAAGTAATAGTCACAGGGAGCCAGATCTGGACTATAAGGTGGATGGTTGATTTCTGTGAAGCCGTTTTTAGTCAGGGCTGACCTCGCCGTTAAGGCTGTGTGTACAGGAGCATTGTCTTGTAATATCAGAACACCTTTGCTGAGTTTGCCCCTTCGCTTTTCCTTAATTTGTTCACGAAGCTGGTCAAGCAAGTTTGCGTAATATTCAGCATTCATTGTTGTATTTTTCGGCAAATAATCAATCATCAAAATCCCCTCGACATCCCAAAATACGGTAGCCATTAGTTTACCAGCTGATGGTCGGGCCTTGAACTTCCTCGGCGGCTTTTCTCCCTTAAACTTCCATTGCATCGACTCTTGTTTGCTTTCGGGATCCCACTGGCGGATCCAAGTTTCATCGCCGGTCACAATTCGAGAGATAGTCTCTTCTTCTTTCCCTTTGACCAGGTCTAGAAACGCCTGACAACATTCTACTCGCTTCTGTTTGTCAAAGGGGGTCAACATTCTTGGTACCCAGCGCGCGCTCACCTTGGACATTCCCAAATGTTCGTGAATTATTTCATGGACTCGTTCCTTGCTGATGCCCACATCTCTGGCTATCTCCCACTGTTTGATTCGCCGATCTGCAAGTATCAGGTTCTTCACCTTTTCAACATTATCTGCGGTAACTGCAGAAATTGGCCTTCCACTACGTGGGTCATCTTCCAAGCTCTTCCGGCCATGTTTAAATTGCTTCGACCAAAACTTTACAACAAACTCAGAAGGACATGAATCACCGAACACCTTTAACATGTGCTCTCTGATCTGCGTTGGCGTATTTCCTTCTTTACATAGGAATTTAATGACAGCTCGATGCTCTAATTTTATAATTTTACAATTTTCTTTCGACATGGTGAAATCAAAGCCGCACCAAAAAAGAAAAAACAAGCGAAAACAAAATGACCGCCATAATTTAAAAAA
The DNA here is from genome assembly GCA_027580185.1 of Tuta absoluta. Taxonomy (NCBI): domain Eukaryota; kingdom Metazoa; phylum Arthropoda; class Insecta; order Lepidoptera; family Gelechiidae; genus Tuta; species Tuta absoluta. Next base: position 9,592,293 of record JAQAHW010000004.1, read on the forward strand.
AAGAATAAATAAAGAACATGATTGTGTAATGGCCAGTTCGAATTTCGAAACTTTCTTTAACAAAGTAGATCTTATATCAGCCGCCCCTCGTACATAGAAATAAATACGTTTTAGGTAGGTAGATAGTTCAAATGAAACCTGACAATACCCTTGCAGGTATGTAACCTTTCATTTTTGTACAACATGAAAAACAAAAATATTTGAGTTGTAAATTTGCGCAGTACCTACATTATTCCATTCCATACTAAGGTAAGTATAGGAATAATATTCCTATAACTTGTATTATATTATAATACAAGTTGATAATATTTGTCAAAGATATACTAATTACTTACTCAACATTTACAATAGTTTTCGCCCAGAATTAATTACGACGTAAGTACTTGAAATTTTCTTTGATTTTCCTTAGTCTTCAAGTTTATATTGAGGAGGTTGGTGCAGGTGAATTAGGTAAGTAACAAAATGCACCAGATACAAACGAGTAAATAAACAACGAAAATATACGTAGGCAACCCAAAATAGCAATAAGAGAGTATCATCATAGCTTCGCACTATTATATTTGTTTAAGATTGTTTGACATTAAATAATTACCTACAATAATTATATTGTCCTATGGCAAAGAAATGCGTTAAAGTTGTGGTAGGGTCAGCATAGTCAGAATAGATACTGTTGGGTTACTTGCCCATGATTTTGAAAACTGGTAACAACAGGTTTTATTGCAAACTAAAGCAAGTACCATGTGACGTAAATTAGATACAGATGAAGGTAAATAGATAAATGCTAAATAAACTTAGTAATTTAGTATTATCTAACACGTTACAAATCCGTGCTAAAACTGTGACGTGCTTTTAAAACACATTTTGACTTTGAAGTTTCTCGGAATAACATCGAAAATATGTTATTTTGCATTAGGTAGGTAAAAGATACACACATTATTAGAAAAACATAAGTGTAGCATTAGCATCTGCATAATTTTAAAAATACATCGGCAACATTATACCTGTCTATATTTGGATCATCAATGGACGATTGGATAGCTACAGTGACTGATGACATAAAAATTAAAATTGTTAATTTCCCAAAGAACAAATTACATGTAAAACTTATTACTGAAAAAACTTATTAATGAAAAATAAGTTGTATTAATTTCAAAGTTAATATTATATTATTTGATATGGTTATAATATAACTATGACGATTAAACATAGCTAGGTCGGGTTTAGGTAGGTCTGCTAATCTCAAGAGCAATAAAATGACAATTCAAGAATAGTTCTGCAGTGTTTGTTTGCCAAATGCCCCGCTGAGTTCGTTTGCCCTTTACACGTGACTGCCATTGCCAAGGTGCAAAAACTAAAGTCTAGGTGTGTCACTATCTTTATCCCTTTTAGATGAAATCTCACTTATCACTGCAGTAGAGAGGATATTACGCCCAGAGACGCCCAGCAGTAAGTATATGTAACGTTCTTCAATCACGGCAATGATTTAACATCCTATCTTAAGCAGGCATTTGTCTGGGTAAATTGTCATGGCAAATTAAAAACCTAAATATTTCTTGTTACTCTTTTTTCTATCCGTACTTTTAAAAATAGCACATAGGTTTGCAATACTGATAATAGCGATAATAGTAAACCTTAAATATAACCTCAGGTCAACAAACATGCTCCGTTAGGAAACTTTCCAACTAATGGTAAATATTATATCTGACATAGAGGGTGGCCTAAATATTATAACTTCCAGTAAAACGACTTTTGCATATTATTATTTTGGTATCAGGTTAATCGATTTTTATTAATACTATAAGAATATTTTTTGCTAGATAAAAACAAATAAAAGGAAAATAATTTGTAAAAATAAAAATTTGCGACATTGATAGGTACTTGTGTTAAGATAGGCACTAATCCGATATTAAAATACAGTAAGAACAAAATATAATAAATTTGAGTTACGCCAGGGGTCGTGGGTTCGATCCCCACAAGACACAAGTAGTTGAGTCTGAGTGTTTTCTATGTAGGTAGGTATTAAATGCATTTATTTACAAAAAAAGTATTTCAATATTAATATAAGCTATCTAGTTCCCATACTACAAGCTTTGCTTAGTTAGGGGCTAGATGGCGTTGTGTGAAAAAGCCAGGATATTTACTATTTTATAAAATAAAAATATAACAACCTGTAGCAAATTTTCTTCTACGCACATATTACTAAACACATAAAAAGTAATTGTTTCCACATATTAAATTTATTATTGTTATTTAAATTAGTTATTGTCTTACTTATGGCATCAAACTAAATATTGAAACATGTCACAATGTTTTCATTAAATAAGGTAAGATAGGTAGTTAATCTGTTTTCAAACGACAGGTACAGGTCAATAACATGCGACTGTGAAAACTAAATATTTTCTATTCGTTTAGTCTAAAAGAATAGAAACTGCTCTCAAAATATGTAAAACAGGATGGATGACATTGTTGGCCATTTACTTTTTGAAGTTTCGCACACGACCATTTGTGCCTCATTCGGTTAAGGTCATACGTTATCTGTTGTGTCAATGACCGACTGTAAGTGCTTTTATGTAATGCATTCTAGATAAACTGCAACAATATTTTTCTTTCTTATATTTTTCACCAGCTGGTGGATCGAGCTTGCCCGGCAATTTTTTACGCACTAATAGAAAGCGTTTTTCGAAACAAAAATGTATTCCATAATTTTTTTAAGGTGACTTTCTGCACTAAATTAGTCATAAGTACCTTGTGATAGAACGCTCTTATGCACAATAAAAATGTATTTTATTGAATGTTGACACCTCAACCATTATTGAATAAAAGCAGTAAAGCTGAAATTAGCAACTTAAAAGGGGGAGGAAGGGAAACAATAATGTAACTCTTTTTTATTTTATATATTAATATTTATACATATTAAAGCTAAGAGCATGCCAAGTTTCATGCTTGCTTCCGGATGGGACTGTACCCAGAGTTAATAAGCTGTACTTACTATCTAGAACAATTTATCGGCCCTAAAACCACCTACAAACCAAATTTTGTGAGTAGCCGTGGACTATATTATTATGTTGCTGTTGACGAATAAGACGAAGAATCGGGAATAAATTATTCACAGCTCTCTCTCAAATTGAAGTAGTAGCTTATCAATAAGCCGCAAAAATATCTTGATCTTGACGATTTTATCCCCCAGACTATATTTTCGATTTCTTCGGACAGTCATAATTTTTCGGATAGTCACGTCACGTGGCTGAAGAAATCCGGTTTGAGATCTCATGATGACCTCTACATCTCAAAGAACTTATCGGTAAATGACATTAAAATTTGTCATTGAAAAACAAAGTAGGTATCCTTTATCGTGCAAATAGTAACTATACCGAAATCATGATTGATTTGATTATCAATCCACAAATTCGACCTATGTTAAAAATATACACTAGTTTACAACTAAAGTGTGAAGTGGTGATAATAATAACAAAGGAATATAAATATACCTACGTATTATTACGTATGACAGACAAATGATTACGATAACTAAAGAGAGTAAACTTTCCTAAAGTCAAAGATTTATCAGGTTGTGTCGAGCAGATTAGATAATTAGCAAATACATTTTATTTGTGTGCATCAAGAATAGTACAACTATTACAAGATAAATGAATGAAACACATTCTTAAGTCTCGATGTTAACCTTATGTCCGTACCCTCCTAAAGAAAGTGCCAAGTGTGATTTATGATTTTTTAACTTTACATAATCGATAAAACATTCTTGTCTAAGTATTCGTACGACAAGTTCAATTAGCTTAGCTTTAACCTTTTTCGAAAAAAAAGAAATTGCTTTAATGCACGTTTAAAACACATCCAGAGTGTTCAGTAACTAACGCACAGTCTGCGCATTATGAATGGCCTTATCGAATACCAAATTTTAAAACACTTCCCGTGTTAAGTAATTTTTGAAAACTCGCAAAATTTTCAAGCGCGGGCAGGATTTGAACCTGTGACTTTCGCATTACTAGTAGCGACGCCTCTTCCATCTGGGCTACCGCAGCTCATTCCTTGCCCGCCAATTTTGCAAGTAAAATACACTTGTTTTTAAGTGTTTTAAAATTTGGTATTCAGTTTATCGCGGGTTTTCATCGCTTAGACTACATTCAATCTGTAAAGATAGATAACATAATCACTCAAACTGACGACGTTGTGTGTCTGAGCTTTTAATGTCCCTTTCTAAAAATTACTTATCAAAATTAACTTTTCTCAAATTGTTCTTCTCTCTACGTATGAGTATTGTTATATTTACCGCTTTCCGCTTTTACGAATAACTTTTAGAACAACTAAAGCAACTGTAAATTACGAAACACATGTTTTTTATTGTTTTGCTGTCGGTCAGTAGTGGAAGTCGCCGAGTGTGTGTCACGCGTAGACAGCGTGGTAGACGATAGGCGTCCTGCTCGCTTAACAGCTTATCGGATGGCGCCAACGTCCTTATGCAACGGTTACTTACAAAACGACCCAATACGAGTATTACGTACATTGACGGGGATACAAGGCAAAAGCAGTATACGAAAACGAATCGAATACTAGACAGCTTCTTTTTTTTCGTGACTCGGTGTCCCACCGAGTCGTCCAACGACCCCGACCCGACGAACACTGGCGTCACAGTTTTTCAAACGCCTCCTACTAGTATTAGGCCTCTGAAATGGTTGTTTAACGACAGCAATCTAAGTAATGATAGACAGGAGCCGGGAACGACGGCTTAACGTGCCCTCCGAAACAGGGAACCATCTTGTTTTTTCGGACAATCTGGTGATTTAGCCTGTTATGTCCTAACCAGACTAGGCACACATTCACATAACGAAAATATCAACTTTGTGAGTGCCCCACCGGGAATCGAACCCGGAACCCTTGCATCGCAGGCAGGCGCACATTGCGCACATTGCGCACAACCACTGCGTCTGCGCCACATCGGCCGTCAACAGCTACAGCCGCGCCATACTTAATAACAAAAATCATACACAGAAAGTAATTGTTCATTAACAATAGCTCATTAGGGTGTTATGTTTTACAATGTATATAAGTAGAAATATCTATGTATCTTGCACCACAGATAATATAATACTACTACGTACGCTTGCACTTACATACATAAGAAGCTATCCAACAAAATTTTCTTCTAGCTTTGCGCAAACCTAAACAATGGACTGTGTTGGGTTCCACATATTTTTTTCTCTCGTTCTTCGGGTGTGACATCCATACGACGAACAACCTCATGAACCCAGCCAGGTAAACCCCAGGTTTTCTTGACACAAACACACCATGCAATTTCTGAGCAGCAATTCCTAAAACACAAACAAAATGTTAGAATTGACATAAAATATAATATCGGTAGATGCTTATTTAAGGTTTTTTATATTTTCATACTGAACCCCTTTCACACAAAGTATGTGGGTACTTACTTATCTCATTTTATCATGGACGGACAGTACACATTGGATGGTCGTGATTAAAAACGGATTAATTCAATAAGTATTACAATAGTTAGATAAGTAATGCAATAAATGATTATGAATTATGATAATCAGGTCATGCCTTAATTTTATAAGAATTATCTGATTAATTTAAGCACCAACGCTGCGTCGAGCGGGCCCCACGCGCGGATTGCAAAATACAAGATCAGCGCTGCGCCACGCGGGTCGCCCAGCCCGTGCTGCTCTTGTATTTTGCCGCTCGACGCAGCGTTAGCGCTAAAGTTTCATAATTATGAAGAGGCACAGGCATTCATAGTGGTTGATTTTATTAATGTATATTCAGCAGCATCTCTAGTTACTCATTTGAGTAATCTAATATAAGTTGTTTGTACAATTATTGAGAAAATCATAACAAATAATTTGCTGCTGATAGTACCTATGTTCTGTCTATATATTTTTATTTGAAATAATCTGTATGCTAGTTTATTATACACTCCGGATTAGTAGGTAGATTTCGTAGGACACATAATGTTTCTGATATAATTTCCTGAAGATTAGCTAATTAAAGTACAGGATGCTGACAGAAATAAATATACAATGTACCTATGTATGAATGGTACAATAAGTAATGGGACTCCGGGCTGGTGTTGGAAGGTGCGACGCAAACAGAGTTAAGTTGGGTTTTTCAGCCGACGATAAGTGCGATTGTGGAGCCGTCTAAACCATGGCTCACCTGATGTGCTGCCACAACTGTCCAGCCTTGCACACTTCAGGACCTAAAAGAGGTGAACCCTACAGCTATCTCCTTAGCCAAATATCGGTCCAAGGCTATCTAAAAAGTTACCATTCGACTCGATGAAGAAGAATGGTACAATATGCTAACATGAGTGTGTTTTGTTAGCTATTGTAAAATAATACCTTACCAGGTATATTAAATATGCCGATAGGGAAATAATAGAATACTTACAGATTAATCTGACCTTCCTATTGTTTCCTATTTACACAAACTAGCATATTGATACAGTAAACTACTTTTATCTCTACAACTTAATTATAATGAGATTACAAACAGACATTTATTATGGTGTGAATAAAACAATCGTTTAAATATAGAATAAGTATATATTGAATAATTAAATAATGTTACTTCAAATATGTTGCCAAAAAAGACTTATAATATGTGTAATCGTAAAAGTAATAATTAAAAGTATCTAGAGGTCAAAATATTTCGAGTTTAAGTGGGAACATACATTTTAAATAGTGGATAGATATTGCAAATAGGCGAATTATTCATTGATTTTTATAATTCACGCGTTGGCAGTTAAAGGCGGTATCTTAAGGGTCGCTGCACAACTAGCGCCATTTGGCGAGAGTCTTTTTAGTAGCAAATTGGAAATTAAATTAACTCTACCATAACTTAAATAAAATTGATATTAGCTGGCGTGCTCCGACATCTGCGCAAGCCATTCTGCGACCAGACCAATATTTACTTTATTTCAATAACGATACTGTTCGTTTTCAGTATACATACTTCTGAAAACGGCACGCGTCAGTCCAAGTACAAACTATGTATCTTTAAGAGTAGTCCTTTACGATCTATCTCTATGATATCTAAGACTCTATTGCGTTACAATAAACCATAATCAAACAAATATGTTTTTATTGAAACGCAAGTGCGTCAGTTGTTTATCAGGGCGATTCTCTGTAAACTCGTCATGGCCTCATACAAAGGCTGTCCAGACAAATTTTTATAACATTTTTGAAAAATTTCTGTTTTATTACTTAGGAAATTAGCTGTAACTTTCGATACATAAGAGGTGCGGTTGAATTAATGCCTAATTTCTGAGATAATTGTGATTTTTTAATAAAACGTGCCAGGGGACTGTTGGGTGCGGCAGGGGACTGTTTTAAAAACAATATAGTCATATTTATAGTATGAATTATTTATTATTTTAGTGCTTAAATTCGCACGATCGTACAATAATATGTACTTCTAAAGATATAAGGTAAAAACACTTCATGAAGGTCGCTTTCTGATCAAACCTGGAGTCCAACCACCGATAGTTTACCAATATCCAATTAGTTTACTGTTAATGGCATGGCTTTAAATGTCAACAAAGGTGCAACAAACCAACATATTGCACTTCCAACTGCGCAAATCAAATATGCATAACCTTGACGTTGAGATAAATACAACAGTTCCCTAGGTCAATAAAGTAAAGTATCTAGGATTCACTATTGATTCCGGTGTAACATGGTCAGCCCACATAGATGGCTTGTGTGACAGGTTATCATCTGCATGTTTCGCGCTATCCAGATTGCGTTACTCCCTGACAACCGATAATCTCAAAAAGGCATATTATGGATATTTCCACACGATTCTTGCATATGGTGTGGATCTATGGGGTACAGCCGCAAATCGAGATCGAGCATATAAGCTTTCAAAACGGGCCATACGAATAGTAGCCGATAATGTTATAACCATCATGCTCAGAGGTCCAAGATCTTGGAATAATGTCTGTTCTTGAAATATTGGTAAGACAAACCTTCACTGCGTTCCTAACACTCAGGGACAGTTATAACTTCAACACCCGAAATCGCCTCCTCTTGTAAGCACCGCGGTGTAGACTGGCAAAGGCGCGAAAATTGTTTCGAGTTGTTAGACCAAGTGTGTACAATGCACTGCCTACGCGCGTTAAAGATGGTACTAAAGCACAAACTCCTTCACTTATAGACTGAAAGATATTTTGAAACCTGTGCTGTTTTGGAGTCCTTGCAGCGGTACCAAGTGGATTGGCGAGATGTGGCGATGTTGAGAAGCCTCTATTAAATGGCAACGAAGTCCGTGCAAGTACAAAACCACAAAACAGGATCCATTCAACTACTCCGAGGTTTAAGACGTCATATCCCTGGAACTCTCGACCAATGCGCTGGAGGATATCTTCCAGACTCTGCAGTGGGATGGACTAGGCATCAACGTCAACGGCGAATACCTCACACATCTCCGCTTTGCCGACGATATAGTTATAATGGCTGAATTGCTGCAGGATCTGCATAAAATGCTGACCAGTCTCAACGCCGCCCCGAGACGTGTTGGATTCGGGATAAACTTGGACAAGCTTAAAGTCATTTTCAATCAACACATCATCCCCGAGCCGGTCTCCGTCAAAGGTGTGTGGGAAAACTTTGCAGCTGGGCAGAGACAACTCTGAGGCTGAAATCACCGGAAGAGTACAGCTGGTCTGGGCAGCATTTAGGAAGTTGCATCGTATTCTGGAATCACATTAGCCATAATGCCTCAAGACCAAAGTGTTCGATCAGTGCGTCTTACCAGTCATGACCTACGGAGCCGAGACGTGGAACCTCATAGTAAAACTGGCCCACCGGCTACTGCCCCTCAGAGAGCTATGGAAAGGTGTATGCTCGGGATGTCGCTACTGAATAAAGTACGGAATGAGATTATTCGCCAGAAGGCTAAAGTAGCCTGGAAGTGTAGCAAGCTGTAGTGGCAGTGGGCTGGTCAAATTTGTCGTGAACTCACAGGCAGTGGTGTAAGCGGGTTCTCGAATGGAGGCCACGCCAGATAGACCAATGCCTTAAAAAGACGGCTGGTAGCGACTGGAAGGCGAAAACGAGAGATTGTGCCCTATGGCGTACCCTGGAGGAGGCCTACGTCGACCAGTGGACTGCAATAGGCTGATGTATGTATGATATCTTAATCGCTCTGCTTATCTCCTTTTCTGTAACGATCCTCCTCTCGGGAGAATAGAATTATGAAAAATCAACAGTCCTCTGACGTGTAGAACAGTCCCCTGCCCTATTGCCAGACAGGGGACTGTCGTCAGGGGACTGTTTTTTTTTGGTGTTATGGTGGATTATTTACAAAACATCTGAAAAAGAATTCCTTACGAAGCTACCAATGAATAGGAACCAGGATCATAGAAATGATACGTAGGAATTATGTGATTCCACCAATAAACGCCAGTAAAATCACTTATCAGAGGACTGTTGGTGGTGCCGACTCAAACACTCACTCACGCCACTTATGACGCTCTGGCACTGAAAGAAATGGTGTCGCTTCGCTTTTGCCGGAACTGTGTCTAACTACACACTGATAGCGTTTTGTTACACGACAAAATTCATTTGAAAACAATACATTCTTCTTTTTTTGGAGCTTTAAATTTTTGGCAGGGGACTGTTTAAAAAATCCCCGGACAACATTCACATTACAGTATTTAATTAATAGAAATATGTAATGATCTCATGTCTAATGAAAAAATGTTTTTACATTATTCTATTTTAAGATTTTAGTTACCAAATGTATGCAGTGTTTATGAATTCTTTATAATTAGTACCTTTATACGGGTATTCTGCAAATGGGACAGCCAGGGGACTGTCTTTTTGGGGCTTTGACAATTTTTAGTTTAAAATATAAAATTGTTACCGTCCTAAATAATACTGTGCTATAAAGTATGCATGTTTTACTAATGATTAGAAGGATTGTTATTTTTTTTTAAACCATCTATTTAATCAAAACTTGTCTGGACAGCCACTTTACAATCTTACAGAGAATCGCCCATCAATGCAAATGATCCGATGATTGCATTAATTGAACAATATATGAAACGAATGAAAATGAATGCTTGTTTAGTTAAGACACCGCCAGCAACCGGAAATCTGAGCCTCAATCAAGACTTGTCATCACAAAGCGTTAGAACACGCATGATCAGGGTCAGTTTACGCAGAAATGCGACGCGACATTTAATTTCAGACCGCATAGCGCGACAACGCGCAGTTTTATGTGCCTGAAATGATATATATCTTCGCGTCGCGTATCGGTACGAACTAACCCTTAGAGAACATGGTACAATACACAACAGTTGACAAGCAGTCAACCCGGAAACCGTGCAAAACAGTCTATCATTTTACTAATAATATTAACTATACTTTTATAATTACAACCTTTTGCGACAACGGAGCAAAAACGTCTAGAGCTATAGTTTTTTTTTTATCTATAATAAATAATTTACGCAGGATGTCATAAAACAAAGTGAGGAAGGTATGGGAACACAAAACGTCAACGACTGCAATCGGCAACGGAGTATTTTGTTTTTAGACATCCTGACCATTAAATAGAGGGCCTCCGCAGTGGCGAACGGTGGATCAGATTATGCTGATTTTAGATCAAATATTTTTGCAACGTTATTTGTGCTTCACGAAGAAGCCAAGTTGTAATGGTCGCCCGTCCCGAGTATTTCGCAACCAGCATAAGCTGTTCCACTACGAGCAGCGTTGCAGACACCCCAAGACTCCGCATAATTCCCTTTACATTTGTGGAGCTGTCAGTCTTCCAGCAAGAGCAATATGGCGGAACTACAAACCATAGAGAAGAACCTACCGTGTGGCACTAACATACTCTCATCTGCACAAATACAAAAACACCAACAAAACATGCAAAATATTATGTTAATATCCAAACCGCATGGACGCCCCTATTCCACTGTACCTCCTTGTATTTGCAAATGACATAAGTACTACTCGACCAATCAAACTAGATGACTGCCAAAAGTCATGACATTCGCATGAAACGATTGCAAATAAAATGCCGTCGCATTTGCAATACACATTTATAGTATAAAAAATGTTTAACTGCAGAAACATCCAACAATAAAAATGAATTTTCCCTTTATTCCCAACGACCACGGGCAAGTCGGCCACGGCGCGGCCGATGGGAATAATCGGCCACGGGGCGCGGCAGACGGGAATAGTTGGCCCCTTCCTACGGCGCGCCGCCGCCACCTAATACGCGGTAGATTGTACTAATACACAGGATATGTTGATAAATAAAAGTAGATTTAAATTATTTATCATAGAAATTAAACTATTTTTATTAAAGTTTATTAAAATATCGGAATATATCATAAAACGTGTAGGTATTAAAGTTGATATATTTTTATTGGACGGAGGCAAGAATTTTGTTCAAAATTATACCTAATTTTTTAGTTTTATATCTTGTTATTATTGTAAATTATGTGATTTTTTTGAAATTTTGTTATATTACTATCAGATTTTTGCCTCCGTCCACTAAAAATATATCAACTTTAATACCTATACGTTTTATTATATATCCCTATATTTTAATAAACTTTAATAAAAATCATTCAATTTCTATGATAAATAATTTAAATCTACTTTTATTTATCAACATATCCTGTGTATTAGTACAATCTACCGCGTATTAGGTGGCGGCGGCGCGCCGCAGGAAGGGGCCAACTATTCCCGTCTGCCGCGCCGTGGCCGATTATTCCCATCGGCCGCGCCGTGGCCGACTTGCCCGTGGTCGTTGGGAATAAAGGGAATTTTCTATTGTAGGCCTTTTCCATCCGCGGTAATTTTTGAAGCATAGCTTTTTTCGTCATCGTTCCTTAAATTCCATGCAAAAGCCATCACGTTTGGCAGTCGTCTAGTAAATCGGTGGACTAGTGTGCGATATGAAGAGTATCATTATATAAATTTATCTTAAACGTACTCTAATAAGTAGCCATTCGAACTCTGTAATTATTACATACTTTTAATAGGCGGAGATACCACACTTACAAAGTGTATAATTAAACTACAAATCCAGATGTACAAAATAATTATGCATCATCGATTTAGAACTAAATAGACTTGATATATATATTTTTATCTACCTGTGATGCGATGTAGTGTCCATGCATAAACTTGTAGATGTTAGGGTCAGTTCACACCACTAAGCATCACACTTTTGAACTAGTGATAAAATTACGATCACATATCGTGACGACGCCGTTCTGCGCCGACTGAGTTGACTGGATATGTATGTTTGCGTCGCGGTATAAACTGGCCATAACAGGTCATAATGCGTAAGATACGTAGTGTACGATTTAACAAGACATTCTCCAGCGGATTATACAAAACTAGAATGCCTTACATCAAAACAGAGTAAAAGACTAAACGTGGAGAAGACATACGAAAAATACGTTGACGTATTCAAGCCCTCTGTCAGTTAAGAGGCACTCGCGGCTCTTTTGCCTTTTCAGGTTTTAAGCTGCTAAGAATCAACCGTAAGCAGAGCATTATTATATCTTATTTAATGAAGTTTGTATGTCCAATCCACAATACGCCTAAATAGTTGCAAATGTGGTTTACTAGATATGATTAAATTGCTTGTTACATAAGATGATATACGTTCGAAGAAAACAACAAACATTAGTTTAAGATAAGCTAAGGAACAAGCCGAATTTCTATGAAGCAAGATATTTACGTGGTTGATTCGATGGTATAATCGTTTCATTGAACAAGCAGTAAATTTTGATTACTACTTTATCTTAGATGAAAGGTTCACATTTTAATGTATAATAGTTCATTTAAATGAAAAATCGGCATGTATCTTTAGTAAAATCATATCAAGGTGATATGTGCTGATAGGCAGCAAATGAAAGCGACAAGTGTGAGAACCGCCTTACAAGTCAGCCCTGCCAATGTGCATTACAACTATAAACATGCATTTAACTTCTAATTTAAATATCCCGAACTAACCTCTTATATTTACCAAACTAACGATATAATTTATCTTTCTGTGTTATAGTATAAACAATTTATAGTGTAGAAGACAAAATTCACTGTACAATTATTCCAAATTGAAATCTAATATGAAACATAGATGATAGTAAAATAAAGAATGTATGCAAATTAATTATGGACGGCAAAATTTCATGACGAAATCTGACAAAATACATATTGCAAATCTCTATTTTGAGTTAAGGAGTTAATAAATTGGACGAATAAAAAAAACTAGCCACAATTGAGTATGATCCGCTCATATTAAGTACACAAATTAATCATAAGTTTAATATAGGAGACACATTTGCTAAAAAAAAGTTGCTGCGTGGGGGAAAGATAAATGACTTCAAATGTTATATAATTATGTTATATATTCGGCTAATCTAATGATAGTTTGGTCTAGATGGCTTGATGGTAATATTATCATTGGGTTAAATAAATTAACAGAAATCTAAAGTGAAATTCAAAATTGCATTGATTGTGAAATAAAAACATTTGATACTGTATTATAATAAAAGCAACACAAGTGCTGACCAAATTTTAGACATTTGCTGTCAATGCAAAGGAGTTAATAAAAACTACCTATTGAAAACACTGAAACATTCCCAAACACAAACAAATACAGGATAACATTCAAGTAGTGACCGATACTGAAAAAAATCTTTTCTCAAGGGTATGTTAAGAAAAATTTGATTGAGTTAGATATGAAAGATAAAGGTCGGTATGTTTTGTACCTACCATTTGGTAGGCTGCTGAAACTGAAGTTTCACGACTAGAATACGGTCGAATGTTTGTGCCGTTGTTCACCGGACACACTGTTAATTCACTTACTTAATTAATTCGTATCGATATAACGCCATAATGTTTCTTAGGGACAATTGTTTGCCAGCGCATGCCTTTGTTTTCATTATCGGCCATTACAAAAATAATCACCATGTATCTACACTACAATATACATAAATATACGAGCAGTTTTATCCAACGGTTACAATCGTCAATTTATACTAACTAGCATTCTAAAAATTTACTATCTACTGAATGCTGAAAGCATCCACACTTTTAATGAATGCACAATAACATCTAATTTATAAAGATATTGAACTAAGACTACGCGTCGTAGGACCGGCTACAAAATGGCAGGTTTATCGTTCAAACGTCAGGTTTTAATTATGAACACATGAGAATGATTTTCAAAATCTACAATTCTACCACCAAAACTCCTAGCCACACAAAATGAAACAAATAATTATCTTTAACTGTGTTTCTTTAATATTTTACTTTGTTGTATTGTAGTTATGTTTTGAATATTCCTACGTATACACATCAATTTATGTTTTTATTTATGTACTTGTTTATGTTATAGTTCCTGATTCAATATATGGTAAAAATGAAAAAACTTGGTATATAAGACACACAAGAACATATTTTTTATGTAACAGAATAAACCTTAGTATTCTAGATGATATGCTAAGCGTGATTAATAAAAGTTTACTTATGTTATGAAACTAAAAAGAATCTTTGATTTGTTTTAAATTTTTCATCCTTACACAATAAATTATTCAAAAATTATCATTTTTTTTTCATTTTTGTAAGTAAGTTAATGTGCTGCTTGGCATTAAATGTGTAGAGCGATATCGTAGGAATATATTTAATAATTATTTTTTAATGACTGATTTTACATAAGTATTCTTTTGAATTGCTACTGAAACCCCGTCAGCTGTAGCACTGCACTTTGCGCTCATGACAAGGAGGCACATTATGTCTGGATGGTCTACTAAACGCGCGTACTGTAGGTGGTGTTCGTATGCCCAAGGTCATCTGTAGATACTTACCTTCATTATGTGTTTTCAGGATAACATCGACCTTCTGCCATAGGTAAATCATTACTCGATTTATGACTACATCATTAATATTTTGCAAAAAAGCCTTACAAAATTTATTAATGTCAAATAACTTGCGTCACAAAATACTACCACGAACAACGATGTGTGTATATTATATACATACGATACGAGTATCTAGCAAAGTCACTAATACCTATTGTATAAAAATGATATTATTAATATTGCTTTTATTGTTGGAAGATCTTAGTCTTTTTCGTATTATCGAATCTTATAAAAACGATGGTATATTTAATGGTATGTATGAATTTCGCACATCCTGACATAAGAACGACTTTTGCAGTCAATCCTACACTTTTGCTGCCGGTGCCTCCGACGTTTACATTATATAGTTATATATTTTAAAGGCTCTCAAGACGCTACTTTGCATTACAATATAATAATAATATAAACTTGTAAATAAAGTACTATAGTAAATCGAACGCACGTCTTCATTCATCTCCGCAAGACTAACGCAAACGTTCATGAAACTGTAATTTTTCGACAAGAGAATATCAAAAATAGTGTGGCGGTCATCATTCTACTTTCTGCCTAATATTCCGTAGTCTAATGACGCTATTTTAGGTCACTTGAAACATCTTACACCAAATTTCGAACATGGACTATTGCTTTTTAAAATTTCCATTGGAAATTCCTAGCTGATCCTGTTCGTGCCATCGTAAACTCGACAACGGGACACAATTTTCACAGTTTTTTCTTTTTATTTTAGATTTTTTTATTGCCCTTTATGTTGTCGAGTCAAACCGGGTATCATACGCAATAAACTAATAATTTTCAAATATTAAACCTAACATTTCCTCATGAACATTATCAATATTTTCAAAGTTCAGTTTTTCTTCAATACGTTTCAAAATTAAATGAAAATAAGATTAATGTTTAACGTGTTACTTATAAATTAGGTTACGATTAAACTAGAGTGAAAAGTGATACAAATGAAGACTGGTGTGTTAGAAAACACAAAGAGATCTCAGTATAAATAATTTGCTAAATGAGCGCGGATTTTGCTAGGTGTTGGGAAGGCAATTGATATCAAATATTGTAATGTTAACTCGACATTACCGGGACACTACAGCGCACTATTTACCCTGCGTTCTCTGATCATTTTCATTTTCTATTCGCTTCAACAAAATCAAAATGTCTACAATATTTGCAATGATAGTAAGCTCAATGCCTATCCAACACGCAGTATTAACTAAATATATATTAAAATGTTAAAGAACACTAAACTTTACTCAGTGTCACTAATGAATGCGATTGGATTAACATTATTTTGTTCTGTTATCGTTTAACACCACGTGTAGGCATCTTGAAATATTCCCGTATAAGATATTAAATTCTACACTATACTATCAAACTTCCAGAATACTGCCGATGATTTTACCAGCACACACACATATTTGTGAAATTTGCATAGTGTGGTACGGACCACAGAATAACAACATACAGCATTACGTCATGTGCATCATTTGAGGGCGTAAGAGATCGGAGCCGTGATGCCTGTCGGCGACGCTAAAAGTACATAAGTATATCGTCAATCGCACGGATGGTCAAGTCACCCTGGTTAGTGCAAACATTTTGTAAATAAACCATCAGGTCAGATCACACACGCGCGCAGCTCATACTCTAAATGTAGAAAATAGCTGTATCAATACACCTTTGCGGACTCTTTGTAGAAAAGAATCTATATGATGGATGATGTCGGACTGAATCACCAATCAAAGTCTCTCAGTCATATCATAACCGTTGACTAGTAAAGTGTGTATTTATCAAAATAAGCTTAAGCCAGTCAGTACGGGAATTCAGTTCGTGCAATACATTTTGATGCACTCGTGTTAGGTTAAGTAATAAATAAATATGCCCATAAACTTATTTGTAGCAAGTGAAGGAAAGATAATTGAGAAGTATCTCATGGTCGCGCAATCTTAAACTTCCTTAGTGGATACGGAGTATTTGTTAGAGTCGAGCCATCGAAACTTGACTCTAGAAATAAATAAAGAGCAGCTCAGTTCTTTAGAAATTTCCGCCCTTTATAATAATACAGCCTGACTACTAGTTAAACTTTCTTAGCTGGTCCGAATCGGATGATATCAAAAACGTCAGATCAGAGTACAAGAAAGATATGAAAATACTCATATGGTAGTGAATCTTATGTAGCGTACAAGTGTCTCTGATTGGAAAGTCATAATGAAGCAATTTCAGACATCGTTGATGAAAAAAAAGGAAGGCAAATGTTGCTAATCTCCTCATTAGAAGCAGCGCCAGTGCAGTGTCTTCCGACTTGCCAAATAACTTGCCAACTCACTGTTACAACCGTCAGTCGACATCTGTTGAACTATTTTAGGCACAACCTTCAAATGAGCTTGATATATTTCATTCCAAACGGCAACGATAGAGAAATGATAAAAATATAAACGATTACAGTATATTTACAAATTGAGATCTAATTGTTCAACTGTGAGTTAGGAATTTCCTTGCCAACACGTCCTAGTATCCATTTTTTGAATATGGTATAGTAAAATTAATGTACTTTTTATTCAACAGGAGTAAGCAACTTTTTTCTGCCATCATACACAATCTGTTTCTTTTACTGAGATCAATTATAACTCGCGCAGATAAATAAAGTATCTCGAAATGGCAAGATTTTGTTTGATTCCCTATCTTGTATTATGTATGACATAATATGAGCGGGATGTCAACAATAATTTTGCCATTTTGGGATTCTTTTTTTCATCTGTGTGAGTTACTCACCCTCTTATCGAGTGTCTAACTATTGCTGTGTATGTACTAGTTGCGACAGCTCCGGTTGCGTATTTAAGGGATCAACCATTACTGGTGCCGTGTGATGCCGGCTTAGAATAGCATCACCCCATATCTTTCCCGTGGGAGTCGTAAGAGACGACTAAGGGACTTGAGGGTGTGTATTGCAATTTTAGGCGATGGGCTGACAACCTGTCACTATGGCGATACACAATTTTCCGAAACCCTCAAATATTTTCGGCCGTTTACGCTCTGCCTACCCCGCAAGGGACAAAAGGCGTGATATGTGTATGTATGTGAGTGTACCATTACTGGTAATCCTTAACATACATATGAGAAAACCAGTTTTAACTGATCTGATTCTTAATCGGTGCAGCTGCTGTACCTTCCTCGCATAGAGCGGGGGAAAAGATTACGTGTCATTTGTAATTTTAGCCTTCAACATAAACAAGTATAAGATTTCGAATTTAAGTAACATGGCTATTTAAGTATAATAAAATTTCCTGAGGATCATTTGATAAGTCTTCTCGAACATACTCTGGTAAAAAAGGTGAAATTTTCTTGGCGATAAAAATAAACCAGGGAACAGAGGTCAAAAGATTTGTACAAACCTGACCTTCAGTAGCGAGTAGTAAATTTAACCGAATTCAACTCATTCGATTGGCAATTTCGTATTTAGGGTAATTATTTTATATATTTTTGAACCTTATATTCACCAGCCCACCTTCAAATAGAAAAAATTCTGCATTTTTGTTTATGACGTGTTTCGAAAGAATAGTGCATTTATACTATAAAATACACAAGCCGTCATTGTATTGGTGGGTGGCCAGACGCTAGCTGGGCTCAAATTACAAACAACACAGGCCAGAAGAAAATGGTTGTTACTGCATACCGTCTGCTTACTCCGCAATAGGGTATTCGACCGAATCGAAAAAAATAAACTCATTTTTGAACAGCTGTGATTATAACACAACGCAAAGTGTTTCTGCTTATTGCTGTTTGGTTTTAAAGGGAATATCTTCCGATCAGATATTTAAAAGAAGTGTTTCTCATAGGCATACGCATTCGTGTCAGAGAATGGAAGTTAGGTATTTGCGTTGTAACAATCATAAACTGATCACTATACGGGTAATACTAATATTAAGGTAATTTTTTGAAAAGGTAAATAAGTTACAAATTAAATTTTCGTCAGCACGTATGTACTTGGTCGTTCAGTTTGAACGAAAGCGTCAAATACTCTACACCCAACTCACCCAAAGCGAGTAATCGTCGCACGCAAATGACAAAGTCAGCCCTATAAAGTAAAACGCCATTTTGTTCAGTGTCACGTGTGAGCAGGGCTTCGTATAGCCTCGTGGAGCCCAGAGAGAGATTTTTTACGACTTCTTTAACAACGACCCGAATGGTAATGTAATAGTAAGAAACGCATAAAGGTTATGCGCCATAATTAGATTTCGTTAATGTTGAAGTGACGTCTGGCAATTTTAACAGCCAATGGTAGCATACCGGGAACGGTTTCCTGAACTTTCGTTCAAAAATCAAATAATAAGTTTTACCCGCGAAATCACAAAAATCTTCCGTTTTTTTAAAATAGGTTTCTGAATAGCGCGCGCGAGCGGTTTTTGAACGATACTCGGAAAAATCTGGGCTGGAGTCGCCATGTTTATTTTGGGTTTTAGGCTAGAGATAGGCTATAGATTTTAAGGCCCTGCGAGGGAGAGCTGGTGGTAAAGGAGCCGGTATCGCGGCCATCGCCTGTGTGACAGTTTGCGCGCGGTACTCCGCATCATACAAACTATCGCCTGCCGCCGTCATTTGCCGTTCGTCTGCAGCGCGGCGTTCAACTGCGTCCATAGGTCCTTCTTGCATGACTTTGACCTGGAACAGATGGAAGTTTTATGCCTAAGGCTGGAGGCAGGCAGATGGTAAAAGGTCACCATTAAACTTAGATACTGTGCGGATAAACACAATAATTAAGCCACGTCGTCGATACTATCAAAGTGAACTTGCTTAACAAAGTAGCTATATTACAAGTCCGGTTGAATACCCGTTGACACTATAGGATAACTATCAAATTGTACTGAGGCATTTGATCTTTAATTTCGTTACTTCGAGCATCGTAAAATCAAGAGTTACATATACATAAACTTTTATCAAGAATTAATGAATTTATCTGAAAACGATGATTTGTTGGGGGATGGCCTTGTTTTCGCTTTTGACGCCATTTTGATTAGCAATCGGATGTCAAAGTACGCTAAAAAAGTAAAACGCGATCCAAGCTTACATTGATTGGACGCCGCCATCCACGTATACTTTAGTAAGTGCTGCAATTATCAAAGTAGCTTCCAAAAGACGTCAAAGTTACTTGGTCCAAGTGAGTTCAAGTATACTTCGATAGTGTCAACTCGGCTTTAATTACTTTTCATTTACTATATAACATACAGGTACTATGATTTTATTTTGAACTCACAGTGCTTTATTGCACAAAAGTGCACAGTGAATATTCTGCGATCTATCGAAAGCTTTCGATGTGATTAATTACAAATTATTATTAGAAAAGTTAGATAGGTATGGCGTTCGAAATTCTACATATCAACTGTTTGAATCATTTTTGACAAATAGAAACCAGACTGACCAGATAACTTCTCAAGGCAAAAAAATGAAATCAAAGGCAGGCGATGTTGAGATAGGTATTCCGCAAGGGTCATCGTTGGGGAATACGCTGTTTTCAGCCTTTGTCAACGATCTGCCATCTATTGTTACGGACGGCTTAATGGTTCTGTTTGCCGATGACACCACTGTGGTTGTGAGCGCAAAAACTTATGAAGAACTTAATGGTAAGATCTGTCGAGTATGCGAGCAGCTGCAGTGTTGGTTCTCGGCGAACGGATTCATTCTGAATGTCACAAAGTCAAATATTGTTCTTTTCTCCTCAAGTTATAGGCCGTTTCCTGCACTAAACTGTCCCATGCCAATTAGTAATGAGTGCAAATTTTTAGGCTTTACACTCGATAGTCACGGTGATTGGAAAAACCACATCGACACACTTTGTGATAAGTTAAGTAGTGCAGTATTTATTTTACGAAAGTTAAAGCCGCTTATATCCAGTGATGCACTGCGGCAAACATACTTTGCATACTTTCATTCCATATTTTCTTACGGTTCCATTCTATGGGGAAACTCAACTGATTCGCTCAGAGTATTTAAGATGCAAAAACGCGCGATTCGGGTAATAGCTGGAATAAAACCACCGCAGTCATGTAGGGGCCTGTTTGTAAAGTATGGTATAATGACGCACTTTTCCCAGTATCTATTTGACATCATTATATACGTGCGCCTTAATATCTTATGCTTTGAGCGAGTAGATATACCGGGAAGATGCTTGCGTCGAACCGGGTGCCTCAGAACAGTTAGGCGTCGCACCAATCTCGCTGAAAAGAACCCGCGAGTTATCGGACCGACCCTGTATGAAGCACTACCCACGGACATAAAAACAGAACCATCTGACGAAGCGTTTCGATCCCGACTGAAAAACCTTTTATTGAATAGTGAATTTTACTCTGTTAAGGAGTATACTGACACAAAATTTACATAATGACATTTATTTAATTTACTATAATTTACACACTTTTTTGTAATTTGACATTTTTTGTTTTATTGCTTTATATGTGAATATCTAATATATTATTTTTATATAATTTTTTATTTGACGATCACATTGTGAATACTTATAATGAGACTGATATGTAATATTGTAATGTAATTTCCATTGTGTGATAAATAAACTAAACTAAACTATTATTTACACAAATAAAAATAAAAAATTGAAAAAATGGGACTTGAACCCGGGACCGTGGGGTACCGTCCCACTGCTCTGCCAACGGAGCTACCGGCGTCCCGACTGACACTTGCCAGTTTTTCAATCTCTTGGTACTCGTCTCGAAGCGACGTACAAGCGACATCTAGTATAAGTTATTGTAACGAATACTACAATAACTTATATAACATACCTGCGCAGGGAGGCGAGCCACTCCTTGAACTGCGTGTTGCCCTCGGGCGTGAGCTGGAAGGCTGTCCGCGCCGACAGCACGATGCTCACAAACTCCTCGTACTCCACTGCCGTCAGGTGGTACAGCTTCTGGTGAATGCACTGACATACCTGCGCAGGGAGGCGAGCCACTCCTTGAACTGCGTGTTGCCCTCGGGCGTGAGCTGGAAGGCTGTCCGCGCCGACAGCACGATGCTCACAAACTCCTCGTACTCCACTGCCGTCAGGTGGTACAGCTTCTGGTGAATGCATTGGATGTACCTGGAAGAATTACGAGATTAGTACACAAGGAGGAAACGGCCAATCCAGAAAAATTATGATAGTATACGTAGTATAAACAAATAAACATGACGGCACATGCCACCTCTTTGCAATTTTATCTACATTCTTCTCATAATGTTCAAATTATGAATTCGAAAACAGTAGTATAAAGACCTACTTTATGCATTCTGCGTATATAAATTACGGGTAAATAGATATTAAAGAAGCGTAATGAGTTCATGAGAAGGCTCTTACTACAATAAAGTTGAGAACTGAAACGATTTTTTTTTGTTAATAGTGAAAGCTTCATCTTCCGCCGCACCTAAAACTAGTTATTGTACGATAAATTGTTCGGATGTTGTTTGCTTGTTTTAATTGGTATTTGTTCAGTTGTTGTTGACATGTTGTTCAGTTGTTGTTTAGTTGTTGCACCGATGTTGTTCAGATGTTGTTCAGTTTTTATTCAGATGTTGTTTAGTTGTTGTTCAGTTGTCATTCCGATGTTGTTCAGATGTTGTTTAGTTTTTGTTCAGTTGTTGTTCAGTTGTCAAGTTATTTGTTGTTCAGACTCGACATCTGAACAACTGTTAGTATAGAACTTTCGAAAATTCATATCAGGCCATATTACGTTCTCGTATTGAATTTGACCTTGTATCGGGCCTTGCAATCGCCGGTGCGGACGTTTGGGAAAGTGTTAAACTGAGTTTTTTTTAGAGTGTAGATAAGTTAGTGTATGCAACTGCTATATAATAAGGCATTAGAATGCTCGTGTCAAACTCCTATCACACACACACACACACTTACATCTGTTGACACTTGTGCACCAGCGGCGCCAGCGTGCTCCTGAGGTGCTGCATGACGAGGTGGTGCGGGCCGCCGCGCGCCAGCCAGTGCGCGCTCTCCACGCACAGCTCGTACAGCACACACACACACACACACACACACACACTTACATCTGTTGACACTTGTGCACCAGCGGCGCCAGCGTGCCCCTGAGGTGCTGCATGACGAGGTGGTGCGGGCCGCCGCGCGCCAGCCAGTGCGCGCTCTCCACGCACAGCTCGTACAGCACACACACACACACACACACTTACATCTGTTGACACTTGTGCACCAGCGGCGCCAGCGTGCCCCTGAGGTGCTGCATGACGAGGTGGTGCGGGCCGCCGCGCGCCAGCCAGTGCGCGCTCTCCACGCACAGCTCGTACAGCACACACACACACACACACACTTACATCTGTTGACACTTGTGCACCAGCGGCGCCAGCGTGCCCCTGAGGTGCTGCATGACGAGGTGGTGCGGGCCGCCGCGCGCCAGCCAGTGCGCGCTCTCCACGCACAGCTCGTACAGCACACACACACACACACTTACATCTGTTGACACTTGTGCACCAGCGGCGCCAGCGTGCCCCTGAGGTGCTGCATGACGAGGTGGTGCGGGCCGCCGCGCGCCAGCCAGTGCGCGCTCTCCACGCACAGCTCGTACAGCACACACACACACACACACACTTACATCTGTTGACACTTGTGCACCAGCGGCGCCAGCGTGCCCCTGAGGTGCTGCATGACGAGGTGGTGCGGGCCGCCGCGCGCCAGCCAGTGCGCGCTCTCCACGCACAGCTCGTACAGCACACACACACACACTTACATCTGTTGACACTTGTGCACCAGCGGCGCCAGCGTGCCCCTGAGGTGCTGCATGACGAGGTGGTGCGGGCCGCCGCGCGCCAGCCAGTGCGCGCTCTCCACGCACAGCTCGTACAGCACACACACACACACTTACATCTGTTGACACTTGTGCACCAGCGGCGCCAGCGTGCCCCTGAGGTGCTGCATGACGAGGTGGTGCGGGCCGCCGCGCGCCAGCCAGTGCGCGCTCTCCACGCACAGCTCGTACAGCACACACACACACACACACACTTACATCTGTTGACACTTGTGCACCAGCGGCGCCAGCGTGCCCCTGAGGTGCTGCATGACGAGGTGGTGCGGGCCGCCGCGCGCCAGCCAGTGCGCGCTCTCCACGCACAGCTCGTACAGCACACACACACACACACACTTACATCTGTTGACACTTGTGCACCAGCGGCGCCAGCGTGCCCCTGAGGTGCTGCATGACGAGGTGGTGCGGGCCGCCGCGCGCCAGCCAGTGCGCGCTCTCCACGCACAGCTCGTACAGCACACACACACACACACACACTTACATCTGTTGACACTTGTGCACCAGCGGCGCCAGCGTGCCCCTGAGGTGCTGCATGACGAGGTGGTGCGGGCCGCCGCGCGCCAGCCAGTGCGCGCTCTCCACGCACAGCTCGTACAGCACACACACACACACACACACTTACATCTGTTGACACTTGTGCACCAGCGGCGCCAGCGTGCCCCTGAGGTGCTGCATGACGAGGTGGTGCGGGCCGCCGCGCGCCAGCCAGTGCGCGCTCTCCACGCACAGCTCGTACAGCACACACACACACACACTTACATCTGTTGACACTTGTGCACCAGCGGCGCCAGCGTGCCCCTGAGGTGCTGCATGACGAGGTGGTGCGGGCCGCCGCGCGCCAGCCAGTGCGCGCTCTCCACGCACAGCTCGTACAGCACACACACACACACACTTACATCTGTTGACACTTGTGCACCAGCGGCGCCAGCGTGCCCCTGAGGTGCTGCATGACGAGGTGGTGCGGGCCGCCGCGCGCCAGCCAGTGCGCGCTCTCCACGCACAGCTCGTACAGCACACACACACACACACTTACATCTGTTGACACTTGTGCACCAGCGGCGCCAGCGTGCCCCTGAGGTGCTGCATGACGAGGTGGTGCGGGCCGCCGCGCGCCAGCCAGTGCGCGCTCTCCACGCACAGCTCGTACAGCACACACACACACACACACACTTACATCTGTTGACACTTGTGCACCAGCGGCGCCAGCGTGCCCCTGAGGTGCTGCATGACGAGGTGGTGCGGGCCGCCGCGCGCCAGCCAGTGCGCGCTCTCCACGCACAGCTCGTACACACACACACACACACACTTACATCTGTTGACACTTGTGCACCAGCGGCGCCAGCGTGCCCCTGAGGTGCTGCATGACGAGGTGGTGCGGGCCGCCGCGCGCCAGCCAGTGCGCGCTCTCCACGCACAGCTCGTACAACACACACACACACACACACACTTACATCTGTTGACACTTGTGCACCAGCGGCGCCAGCGTGCCCCTGAGGTGCTGCATGACGAGGTGGTGCGGGCCGCCGCGCGCCAGCCAGTGCGCGCTCTCCACGCACAGCTCGTACAGCACACACACACACACACTTACATCTGTTGACACTTGTGCACCAGCGGCGCCAGCGTGCCCCTGAGGTGCTGCATGACGAGGTGGTGCGGGCCGCCGCGCGCCAGCCAGTGCGCGCTCTCCACGCACAGCTCGTACAGCACACACACACACACTTACATCTGTTGACACTTGTGCACCAGCGGCGCCAGCGTGCCCCTGAGGTGCTGCATGACGAGGTGGTGCGGGCCGCCGCGCGCCAGCCAGTGCGCGCTCTCCACGCACAGCTCGTACAGCACACACACACACACTTACATCTGTTGACACTTGTGCACCAGCGGCGCCAGCGTGCCCCTGAGGTGCTGCATGACGAGGTGGTGCGGGCCGCCGCGCGCCAGCCAGTGCGCGCTCTCCACGCACAGCTCGTACAGCACACACACACACACACTTACATCTGTTGACACTTGTGCACCAGCGGCGCCAGCGTGCCCCTGAGGTGCTGCATGACGAGGTGGTGCGGGCCGCCGCGCGCCAGCCAGTGCGCGCTCTCCACGCACAGCTCGTACAGCACACACACACACACACTTACATCTGTTGACACTTGTGCACCAGCGGCGCCAGCGTGCCCCTGAGGTGCTGCATGACGAGGTGGTGCGGGCCGCCGCGCGCCAGCCAGTGCGCGCTCTCCACGCACAGCTCGTACAGCACACACACACACACACACACTTACATCTGTTGACACTTGTGCACCAGCGGCGCCAGCGTGCCCCTGAGGTGCTGCATGACGAGGTGGTGCGGGCCGCCGCGCGCCAGCCAGTGCGCGCTCTCCACGCACAGCTCGTACAGCACACACACACACACACACACTTACATCTGTTGACACTTGTGCACCAGCGGCGCCAGCGTGCCCCTGAGGTGCTGCATGACGAGGTGGTGCGGGCCGCCGCGCGCCAGCCAGTGCGCGCTCTCCACGCACAGCTCGTACAGCACACACACACACACACACACACTTACATCTGTTGACACTTGTGCACCAGCGGCGCCAGCGTGCCCCTGAGGTGCTGCATGACGAGGTGGTGCGGGCCGCCGCGCGCCAGCCAGTGCGCGCTCTCCACGCACAGCTCGTACAGCACACACACACACACACACACAAACACATCTGTTGACACTTGTGCACCAGCGGCGCCAGCGTGCCCCTGAGGTGCTGCATGACGAGGTGGTGCGGGCCGCCGCGCGCCAGCCAGTGCGCGCTCTCCACGCACAGCTCGTACAGCACACACACACACACACACACACACACATCTGTTGACACTTGTGCACCAGCGGCGCCAGCGTGCCCCTGAGGTGCTGCATGACGAGGTGGTGCGAACCGCCGCGCGCCAGCCAGTGCGCGCTCTCCACGCACAGCTCGTACAGCACACACACACACACACACACACACACATCTGTTGACACTTGTGCACCAGCGGCGCCAGCGTGCCCCTGAGGTGCTGCATGACGAGGTGGTGCGGGCCGCCGCGCGCCAGCCAGTGCGCGCTCTCCACGCACAGCTCGTACAGCACACACACACACACACACACTTACATCTGTTGACACTTGTGCACCAGCGGCGCCAGCGTGCCCCTGAGGTGCTGCATGACGAGGTGGTGCGGGCCGCCGCGCGCCAGCCAGTGCGCGCTCTCCACGCACAGCTCGTACAGCACACACACACACACACACACACTTACATCTGTTGACACTTGTGCACCAGCGGCGCCAGCGTGCCCCTGAGGTGCTGCATGACGAGGTGGTGCGGGCCGCCGCGCGCCAGCCAGTGCGCGCTCTCCACGCACAGCTCGTACAGCACACACACACACACTTACATCTGTTGACACTTGTGCACCAGCGGCGCCAGCGTGCCCCTGAGGTGCTGCATGACGAGGTGGTGCGGGCCGCCGCGCGCCAGCCAGTGCGCGCTCTCCACGCACAGCTCGTACAGCACACACACACACACACACACTTACATCTGTTGACACTTGTGCACCAGCGGCGCCAGCGTGCCCCTGAGGTGCTGCATGACGAGGTGGTGCGGGCCGCCGCGCGCCAGCCAGTGCGCGCTCTCCACGCACAGCTCGTACAGCACACACACACACACACACACTTACATCTGTTGACACTTGTGCACCAGCGGCGCCAGCGTGCCCCTGAGGTGCTGCATGACGAGGTGGTGCGGGCCGCCGCGCGCCAGCCAGTGCGCGCTCTCCACGCACAGCTCGTACAGCACACACACACACACACTTACATCTGTTGACACTTGTGCACCAGCGGCGCCAGCGTGCCCCTGAGGTGCTGCATGACGAGGTGGTGCGGGCCGCCGCGCGCCAGCCAGTGCGCGCTCTCCACGCACAGCTCGTACAGCACACACACACACACACACACACTTACATCTGTTGACACTTGTGCACCAGCGGCGCCAGCGTGCCCCTGAGGTGCTGCATGACGAGGTGGTGCGGGCCGCCGCGCGCCAGCCAGTGCGCGCTCTCCACGCACAGCTCGTACAGCACACACACACACACACACACTTACATCTGTTGACACTTGTGCACCAGCGGCGCCAGCGTGCCCCTGAGGTGCTGCATGACGAGGTGGTGCGGGCCGCCGCGCGCCAGCCAGTGCGCGCTCTCCACGCACAGCTCGTACAGCACACACACACACACACTTACATCTGTTGACACTTGTGCACCAGCGGCGCCAGCGTGCCCCTGAGGTGCTGCATGACGAGGTGGTGCGGGCCGCCGCGCGCCAGCCAGTGCGCGCTCTCCACGCACAGCTCGTACAGCACACACACACACACACACACACTTACATCTGTTGACACTTGTGCACCAGCGGCGCCAGCGTGCCCCTGAGGTGCTGCATGACGAGGTGGTGCGGGCCGCCGCGCGCCAGCCAGTGCGCGCTCTCCACGCACAGCTCGTACAGCACACACACACACACACTTACATCTGTTGACACTTGTGCACCAGCGGCGCCAGCGTGCCCCTGAGGTGCTGCATGACGAGGTGGTGCGGGCCGCCGCGCGCCAGCCAGTGCGCGCTCTCCACGCACAGCTCGTACAGCACACACACACACACACACACTTACATCTGTTGACACTTGTGCACCAGCGGCGCCAGCGTGCCCCTGAGGTGCTGCATGACGAGGTGGTGCGGGCCGCCGCGCGCCAGCCAGTGCGCGCTCTCCACGCACAGCTCGTACAGCACACACACACACACACACACTTACATCTGTTGACACTTGTGCACCAGCGGCGCCAGCGTGCCCCTGAGGTGCTGCATGACGAGGTGGTGCGGGCCGCCGCGCGCCAGCCAGTGCGCGCTCTCCACGCACAGCTCGTACAGCACACACACACACACACTTACATCTGTTGACACTTGTGCACCAGCGGCGCCAGCGTGCCCCTGAGGTGCTGCATGACGAGGTGGTGCGGGCCGCCGCGCGCCAGCCAGTGCGCGCTCTCCACGCACAGCTCGTACAGCACACACACACACACACACTTACATCTGTTGACACTTGTGCACCAGCGGCGCCAGCGTGCCCCTGAGGTGCTGCATGACGAGGTGGTGCGGGCCGCCGCGCGCCAGCCAGTGCGCGCTCTCCACGCACAGCTCGTACAGCACACACACACACACACACACTTACATCTGTTGACACTTGTGCACCAGCGGCGCCAGCGTGCCCCTGAGGTGCTGCATGACGAGGTGGTGCGGGCCGCCGCGCGCCAGCCAGTGCGCGCTCTCCACGCACAGCTCGTACAGCACACACACACACACACACACTTACATCTGTTGACACTTGTGCACCAGCGGCGCCAGCGTGCCCCTGAGGTGCTGCATGACGAGGTGGTGCGGGCCGCCGCGCGCCAGCCAGTGCGCGCTCTCCACGCACAGCTCGTACAGCACACACACACACACACACACTTACATCTGTTGACACTTGTGCACCAGCGGCGCCAGCGTGCCCCTGAGGTGCTGCATGACGAGGTGGTGCGGGCCGCCGCGCGCCAGCCAGTGCGCGCTCTCCACGCACAGCTCGTACAGCACACACACACACACACACTTACATCTGTTGACACTTGTGCACCAGCGGCGCCAGCGTGCCCCTGAGGTGCTGCATGACGAGGTGGTGCGGGCCGCCGCGCGCCAGCCAGTGCGCGCTCTCCACGCACAGCTCGTACAGCACACACACACACACACACACTTACATCTGTTGACACTTGTGCACCAGCGGCGCCAGCGTGCCCCTGAGGTGCTGCATGACGAGGTGGTGCGGGCCGCCGCGCGCCAGCCAGTGCGCGCTCTCCACGCACAGCTCGTACAGCACACACACACACACACACACTTACATCTGTTGACACTTGTGCACCAGCGGCGCCAGCGTGCCCCTGAGGTGCTGCATGACGAGGTGGTGCGGGCCGCCGCGCGCCAGCCAGTGCGCGCTCTCCACGCACAGCTCGTACAGCACACACACACACACACACTTACATCTGTTGACACTTGTGCACCAGCGGCGCCAGCGTGCCCCTGAGGTGCTGCATGACGAGGTGGTGCGGGCCGCCGCGCGCCAGCCAGTGCGCGCTCTCCACGCACAGCTCGTACAGCACACACACACACACACACTTACATCTGTTGACACTTGTGCACCAGCGGCGCCAGCGTGCCCCTGAGGTGCTGCATGACGAGGTGGTGCGGGCCGCCGCGCGCCAGCCAGTGCGCGCTCTCCACGCACAGCTCGTACAGCACACACACACACACACACACACTTACATCTGTTGACACTTGTGCACCAGCGGCGCCAGCGTGCCCCTGAGGTGCTGCATGACGAGGTGGTGCGGGCCGCCGCGCGCCAGCCAGTGCGCGCTCTCCACGCACAGCTCGTACAGCACACACACACACACACACACTTACATCTGTTGACACTTGTGCACCAGCGGCGCCAGCGTGCCCCTGAGGTGCTGCATGACGAGGTGGTGCGGGCCGCCGCGCGCCAGCCAGTGCGCGCTCTCCACGCACAGCTCGTACAGCACACACACACACACACACACTTACATCTGTTGACACTTGTGCACCAGCGGCGCCAGCGTGCCCCTGAGGTGCTGCATGACGAGGTGGTGCGGGCCGCCGCGCGCCAGCCAGTGCGCGCTCTCCACGCACAGCTCGTACAGCACACACACACACACACACACTTACATCTGTTGACACTTGTGCACCAGCGGCGCCAGCGTGCCCCTGAGGTGCTGCATGACGAGGTGGTGCGGGCCGCCGCGCGCCAGCCAGTGCGCGCTCTCCACGCACAGCTCGTACAGCACACACACACACACACACACTTACATCTGTTGACACTTGTGCACCAGCGGCGCCAGCGTGCCCCTGAGGTGCTGCATGACGAGGTGGTGCGGGCCGCCGCGCGCCAGCCAGTGCGCGCTCTCCACGCACAGCTCGTACAGCACACACACACACACACTTACATCTGTTGACACTTGTGCACCAGCGGCGCCAGCGTGCCCCTGAGGTGCTGCATGACGAGGTGGTGCGGGCCGCCGCGCGCCAGCCAGTGCGCGCTCTCCACGCACAGCTCGTACAGCACACACACACACACACACACTTACATCTGTTGACACTTGTGCACCAGCGGCGCCAGCGTGCCCCTGAGGTGCTGCATGACGAGGTGGTGCGGGCCGCCGCGCGCCAGCCAGTGCGCGCTCTCCACGCACAGCTCGTACAGCACACACACACACACTTACATCTGTTGACACTTGTGCACCAGCGGCGCCAGCGTGCCCCTGAGGTGCTGCATGACGAGGTGGTGCGGGCCGCCGCGCGCCAGCCAGTGCGCGCTCTCCACGCACAGCTCGTACAGCACACACACACACACACACACTTACATCTGTTGACACTTGTGCACCAGCGGCGCCAGCGTGCCCCTGAGGTGCTGCATGACGAGGTGGTGCGGGCCGCCGCGCGCCAGCCAGTGCGCGCTCTCCACGCACAGCTCGTACAGCACACACACACACACACACACTTACATCTGTTGACACTTGTGCACCAGCGGCGCCAGCGTGCCCCTGAGGTGCTGCATGACGAGGTGGTGCGGGCCGCCGCGCGCCAGCCAGTGCGCGCTCTCCACGCACAGCTCGTACAGCACACACACACACACACACACTTACATCTGTTGACACTTGTGCACCAGCGGCGCCAGCGTGCCCCTGAGGTGCTGCATGACGAGTAGTACGGGTCCTATTTGGTAAGTACGATACCATCTGGCAGAAAGCATGAAATTTGGTATATATGTAGCTTATAGATGTGTGCTTTAGGAAAAGAAGGGAACCAGATCGAGGCCCCCCTGGTTCCCCCCCTTCTCCCCCCTTTTATGCCCCAATTTTCAGTTTTTCGGATTTATATTTGAAACGACTAAAGATAGAAGAAAACCGTCAAGGCAAAAAATATTCCTTATAAAATTGTCTATATACTAGTCTTTGGAAGTATGTTGATAAGATTTATAGTTTTCAAGATATGCTTACATTTATTTTATTATTGCAAGAAATAATGACTATAATATTAATATGACACCATAAGCGAGCTCCCACACTGTTGATGGTGGGGTGGGAGAGTTCAGGTGGAAGGAGGGAATGGGGGAGAAGGGGGGAGGCGCGCGTTGTGTGTTATGTATATATTATATGAATATATTTTAAATATGTTATCATTAAATGTTATTATATTTTGCGAATGCATTGGTATAACGAACGTATTAGTGCTAGGTTTTGAGTGACTATTTAAAACATAAGTCTAGGATGTTAATTTATTACCCTACCAGATCCTTTCGTCCCGATTGCTGAGAGCTTGCCGCCTGGCCATAATTTGCCATGGTCGGTTTGGAAATCTTTAAATAGACCTCGGACTCAGACCGGCCGGAGCAAGGAAAACATGCCCAAGTGGGGCTCTTTGAAGGGTTCCGATGTAAACTGGTTGTGTGCTGCAGTTCAAACAAGGAACCACTTAACATCGTGTCCTGCGTGCCCTTGCACCTGCACGCAGGACGATCTTATGACAGCGTCTCTCAGCGCTGTCATCGTAGCCAAGTTCTGGGCCGCGACGGTGTAGTGTCTGCCATCGACACACTAAGAAGAATATTAATTTATACAACTTTAATCAATTAAAATCACTATTATCTCCTACGCACTTGCAAAGGCCAGTACAAGGAAACCCTGACTTCCTGTATTGGCACCGACCTAGGGGTGCAGGCGGTCAATTCCTTTAGGGAGGCTGCTGTTTCTTTCATTGTGCTCCATAATGGAGACCAGAGACCATTTTCTTTTCTCCAACCCTAATCTTCGAAACTGGGATATTCTGGATTAGGTATGAAACTCTGACCCCAGGTGAAGCCGGCTAGGAAAGACGCCCTTTTTGTGTGTTCTAAAAGAGCACTTGACGTGGGTGGTAACCTATCCATGGCCCATCCCTTAACAAATCATATCAGCACAGAACACCAAAAACAAACTTGATAAACACTTAAAAATATAAAATGGAAGGAGATAAAGTGAACTATGAACAGTGTGATACAGGTACCATCAGTTGTTACAACTGCCTGCCTGATAAAACATAATCATATTAATAATAATACTAAATAAGGCCTTCCTTGCTTCATTCGGATCTTCTTCTTCACATGTCTTATCATATGTAAAGATAACATACCTCGACTAAAGATCCAAATGACGGGTTTTAATTGCATTTACAAGCTGTAATAATTCTTTAAAGGTTTTTGTGGCTTCAGGGAATGATTTCCACGCATTCCAAAAGGACTTCTTTCCTTTTCCACTAAAGCCAGTATCACAGCCTGTAAACGCATGAAAAAATATAATCCCACAGCATACTTCTGGCCCGAGTGAATTAGCCAGGTCATGGATAGCGATGTTACGATGTTACCAAACAGCATAGACGACTACAACCTTGGTATGACCGTGCTGCACAGCATGATAAATATGGAGGAGAATTCGGGAATCAGCTTCTTCTTGCTTTGAGTACAGGGAAGCTACGTCTGTGCCATCATTACGTAGAACTTTTTCGGTTTTTGTTGATAAAATCGTCCTTTTGTCATATTGAACTTGCTGGAGCCCATCAGATAGGAAATGTTCTATTTATTGTCAGAACAGAGAAGAAAGTTTTGCCAGTTTTTTGGTAGCTTCCCTGCTGCTGTGACCCTTTGTCGAAGTCCTTCTCTCTTTTCACTGGTAGTATTCTTCAAGCTGCCCTCTTTGTACACGTCAAATATTACGAGTACATCAATTCTGTTCCATTTTTGGTTCTTTACATAATTTATAAAACTACTGCGGTAGTCTTCGAACGTTATATTGGTATCTCCAGAAGTGACGTGAATATTTCCATTTTAATAACCTAACCTAACTTACATACACATACACATATCACGCCTGTAATACCTTGCAGGG
The DNA here is from genome assembly GCA_027580185.1 of Tuta absoluta. NCBI lineage: Eukaryota > Metazoa > Arthropoda > Insecta > Lepidoptera > Gelechiidae > Tuta > Tuta absoluta. Next base: position 9,626,048 of record JAQAHW010000004.1, read on the forward strand.
TAGGCAGAGCGTAAACGGCCGCAAAAAACGAACACTTGCGCCACGTCTGTCAAATATTTGAGGGTCATTGGACAAATTGTGTATCGCTTTAGTGACAGGTTGTCAGCCCATCGCCTAAAACTGCAATACACACCTTCGAGTCCCTAAGTCACCTCTTACGACTCCCACGGTAAATAAATGGGGTACCTACTAACCTAACTTACCTACATAATAAAATAAAATTATGTCCACGTGCTGTGTCCCAGTGGTCCGGTGGCGCCCCTATGTGTATGCTTAGATCTTCAAAACTACGCAACGGATTTCTATGCGGTTTTTGTTGATAGCTGAAGAGATTCAAGAGAAAGGTTTGTATAAAATACATGCCAAAACAAAGTCTTATTCCCGCAGGAAAACGGTTAGCAGCGGGTGAAATCGCTAGATGGGCCGCTAATTCCTCACAAAATTGGAGTAAATGTAAGCATATCTTGAAAACTATAAGTCCTATCAACATACATCCTAAGACGGTTATATAGATAATTTTATAACGAATATTTGTTTCCTTGGCGGTTTTCTCCTATCTTTACCCGTTTTCAATAAAAATATAAATAACTGAAAATTGGGACATAAAAGGGGGGGTAAGGGGGGGAAACAGGGGGGCCTCGACGTGGTCCCCTTCGTTTATTGAAACACATATATAAAAGCAACATACATGCCAAGTTTCATGCTTTCTGCCGGATGGTATCATACCTACATACAAAGTCACAAATTGGGACCCGGACTAGAGGTGGTGCGGGCCGCCGCGCGCCAGCCAGTGCGCGCTCTCCACGCACAGCTCGTACAGCACACACACACACACTTACATCTGTTGACACTTGTGCACCAGCGGCGCCAGCGTGCCCCTGAGGTGCTGCATGACGAGGTGGTGCGGGCCGCCGCGCGCCAGCCAGTGCGCGCTCTCCACGCACAGCTCGTACAGCACACACACACACACTTACATCTGTTGACACTTGTGCACCAGCGGCGCCAGCGTGCCCCTGAGGTGCTGCATGACGAGGTGGTGCGGGCCGCCGCGCGCCAGCCAGTGCGCGCTCTCCACGCACAGCTCGTACAGCACACACACACACACACACATCTGTTGACACTTGTGCACCAGCGGCGCCAGCGTGCCCCTGAGGTGCTGCATGACGAGGTGGTGCGGGCCGCCGCGCGCCAGCCAGTGCGCGCTCTCCACGCACAGCTCGTACAGCACACACACACACACTTACATCTGTTGACACTTGTGCACCAGCGGCGCCAGCGTGCCCCTGAGGTGCTGCATGACGAGGTGGTGCGGGCCGCCGCGCGCCAGCCAGTGCGCGCTCTCCACGCACAGCTCGTACAGCACACACACACACACTTACATCTGTTGACACTTGTGCACCAGCGGCGCCAGCGTGCCCCTGAGGTGCTGCATGACGAGGTGGTGCGGGCCGCCGCGCGCCAGCCAGTGCGCGCTCTCCACGCACAGCTCGTACAGCACACACACACACACACACACATCTGTTGACACTTGTGCACCAGCGGCGCCAGCGTGCCCCTGAGGTGCTGCATGACGAGGTGGTGCGGGCCGCCGCGCGCCAGCCAGTGCGCGCTCTCCACGCACAGCTCGTACAGCACACACACACACACTTACATCTGTTGACACTTGTGCACCAGCGGCGCCAGCGTGCCCCTGAGGTGCTGCATGACGAGGTGGTGCGGGCCGCCGCGCGCCAGCCAGTGCGCGCTCTCCACGCACAGCTCGTACAGCACACACACACACACTTACATCTGTTGACACTTGTGCACCAGCGGCGCCAGCGTGCCCCTGAGGTGCTGCATGACGAGGTGGTGCGGGCCGCCGCGCGCCAGCCAGTGCGCGCTCTCCACGCACAGCTCGTACAGCACACACACACACACTTACATCTGTTGACACTTGTGCACCAGCGGCGCCAGCGTGCCCCTGAGGTGCTGCATGACGAGGTGGTGCGGGCCGCCGCGCGCCAGCCAGTGCGCGCTCTCCACGCACAGCTCGTACAGCACACACACACACACTTACATCTGTTGACACTTGTGCACCAGCGGCGCCAGCGTGCCCCTGAGGTGCTGCATGACGAGGTGGTGCGGGCCGCCGCGCGCCAGCCAGTGCGCGCTCTCCACGCACAGCTCGTACAGCACACACACACACACACACTTACATCTGTTGACACTTGTGCACCAGCGGCGCCAGCGTGCCCCTGAGGTGCTGCATGACGAGGTGGTGCGGGCCGCCGCGCGCCAGCCAGTGCGCGCTCTCCACGCACAGCTCGTACAGCACACACACACACACACACACACACTTACATCTGTTGACACTTGTTCACCAGCGGCGCCAGCGTGCCCCTGAGGTGCTGCATGACGAGGTGGTGCGGGCCGCCGCGCGCCAGCCAGTGCGCGCTCTCCACGCACAGCTCGTACAGCACACACACACACACTTACATCTGTTGACACTTGTGCACCAGCGGCGCCAGCGTGCCCCTGAGGTGCTGCATGACGAGGTGGTGCGGGCCGCCGCGCGCCAGCCAGTGCGCGCTCTCCACGCACAGCTCGTACAGCACACACACACACACACACACTTACATCTGTTGACACTTGTGCACCAGCGGCGCCAGCGTGCCCCTGAGGTGCTGCATGACGAGGTGGTGCGGGCCGCCGCGCGCCAGCCAGTGCGCGCTCTCCACGCACAGCTCGTACAGCACACACACACACACACACACTTACATCTGTTGACACTTGTGCACCAGCGGCGCCAGCGTGCCCCTGAGGTGCTGCATGACGAGGTGGTGCGGGCCGCCGCGCGCCAGCCAGTGCGCGCTCTCCACGCACAGCTCGTACAGCACACACACACACACTTACATCTGTTGACACTTGTGCACCAGCGGCGCCAGCGTGCCCCTGAGGTGCTGCATGACGAGGTGATGCGGGCCGCCGCGCGCCAGCCAGTGCGCGCTCTCCACGCACAGCTCGTACAGCACACACACACACACACACTTACATCTGTTGACACTTGTGCACCAGCGGCGCCAGCGTGCCCCTGAGGTGCTGCATGACGAGGTGGTGCGGGCCGCCGCGCGCCAGCCAGTGCGCGCTCTCCACGCACAGCTCGTACAGCACACACACACACACACTTACATCTGTTGACACTTGTGCACCAGCGGCGCCAGCGTGCCCCTGAGGTGCTGCATGACGAGGTGGTGCGGGCCGCCGCGCGCCAGCCAGTGCGCGCTCTCCACGCACAGCTCGTACAGCACACACACACACACTTACATCTGTTGACACTTGTGCACCAGCGGCGCCAGCGTGCCCCTGAGGTGCTGCATGACGAGGTGGTGCGGGCCGCCGCGCGCCAGCCAGTGCGCGCTCTCCACGCACAGCTCGTACAGCACACACACACACACACTTACATCTGTTGACACTTGTGCACCAGCGGCGCCAGCGTGCCCCTGAGGTGCTGCATGACGAGGTGGTGCGGGCCGCCGCGCGCCAGCCAGTGCGCGCTCTCCACGCACAGCTCGTACAGCACACACACACACACACACACTTACATCTGTTGACACTTGTGCACCAGCGGCGCCAGCGTGCCCCTGAGGTGCTGCATGACGAGGTGGTGCGGGCCGCCGCGCGCCAGCCAGTGCGCGCTCTCCACGCACAGCTCGTACAGCACACACACACACACTTACATCTGTTGACACTTGTGCACCAGCGGCGCCAGCGTGCCCCTGAGGTGCTGCATGACGAGGTGGTGCGGGCCGCCGCGCGCCAGCCAGTGCGCGCTCTCCACGCACAGCTCGTACAGCACACACACACACACACACACTTACATCTGTTGACACTTGTGCACCAGCGGCGCCAGCGTGCCCCTGAGGTGCTGCATGACGAGGTGGTGCGGGCCGCCGCGCGCCAGCCAGTGCGCGCTCTCCACGCACAGCTCGTACAACACACACACACACACACACACTTACATCTGTTGACACTTGTGCACCAGCGGCGCCAGCGTGCCCCTGAGGTGCTGCATGACGAGGTGGTGCGGGCCGCCGCGCGCCAGCCAGTGCGCGCTCTCCACGCACAGCTCGTACAACACGAACGGCGACACCACCGAGTTGACAGCGCACACGCAGAACTGGTGCAGGTATTGAGCGCCGAGACGCTTCGATATGCGCAGCAGCCATTTCACGTGCTCGCCGTACGGTGGGTTTCTGAAAAAGAAACGTATCTTTCTAAATTCGTTATATTAAGGCACTGAAAGTTAATAAGCTTTAAGTTGAACAATATTTAAAATATACGTCCGATTTTACCGTCAAACTGTTGATACTGTTTTGTGGGAAAATCCTGGTCACGGCACCGAACTGTAACAGTACGAATGTAATGCCAATCCTGGTCACGACACCTTATTGTAACAGTCCGACTGTAATGCCAATCCTGGTCACGGCACCTAATTGTAACAGTACGACTGTAATACCAATCCTGGTCACGACACCTTATTGTAACAGTACGACTGTAATACCAATCCTGGTCACGACACCTTATTGTAACAGTATGACTGTAATGCCAATCCTGGTTACGGCACCGAATTGTAACAGTACGAATGTAATGCCAATCCTGGTCACGGCACCGAATTATAACAGTCCGACTGTAATGCCAATCCTGGACACGGCACCGAATTGTAACAGTACGACTGTAATGCCAATCCTGGACACGGCACCGATTTGTAACAGAACGACTGTAATGCCAATCCTGGACACGGCACCGAATTGTAACAGTACGACTGTAATGCCAATCCTGGTCACGGCACCGAATTGTAACAGTACGACTATAATGCCAATACTGGTCACGGCACCAAATTGTAACAGTACAACAGTAACGCTAATCCTGGTCACGGCACTGAATTGTAACAATTCGACTGTAATGACAATCCTGGTCACGGCACCGAATTGTAACAGTACAATTTTATTGTAATGCCAATCCTGGTTACGGCACCGAATTGTAACAGTACAATTGAGTACCAAATTTTACCAAGCGTTACTGGCATTAAAATACACTTGCAAAATTGGCGGGCAAGAAATGAGCTGCGGTAGCCCAGATGGAAGAGGCGTCGCCACTAGTAATGCGAAAGTCGCAGGTTCAAATCCTGCCCGCACTCGAAAATTTTGCAAGTTCGCAAAAATTGTATACCTAACACGGGAAGTGTTTAAAAATTTGGTACTCAATTTATCGCTGGTTTTCATCGCTTAGACTACATTCAATCTGTAAAGATAGAATTAGTCGCCGGTTATTAGTTGCAAAACTAACCCGGTAGATGGAGCCATGCCAAGCGTTACTGGCATTAAAATACACTTGCAAAATTGGCGGGCAAGAAATGAGCTGCGGTAGCCCAGATGGAAGAGGCGTCGCCACTAGTAATGCGAAAGTCGCAGGTTCAAATCCTGCCCGCACTCGAAAATTTTGCAAGTTCGCAAAAAAACAGTACAATTGTAATGCTAATTCTGGTCACGGCACCGAATTGTAACAGCACGACTGTAATGCCAATCCTGGTCTCGGCACCGAATTGTAACAGTACGAATGTAATGCCAATCCTGGTCACGGCACCGAATTGTAACAGTCCGACTGTAATGCCAATTCTGGTCACGGCACCGAATTGTAACAGTCCGACTGTAATGCCAATTCTGGTCACGGCACCGAATTGTAACAGTACGAATGTAATGCCAATCCTGGTCACGACACCTTATTGTAACAGTCCGACTGTAATGCCAATCCTGGTCACGGCACCTAATTGTAACAGTACGACTGTAATACCAATCCTGGTCACGACACCTTATTGTAACAGTACGACTGTAATACCAATCCTGGTCACGACACCTTATTGTAACAGTATGACTGTAATGCCAATCCTGGTTACGGCACCGAATTGTAACAGTACGAATGTAATGCCAATCCTGGTCACGGCACCGAATTATAACAGTCCGACTGTAATGCCAATCCTGGTTACGGCACCGAATTGTAACAGTCCGACTGTAATGCCAATTCTGGTCACGGCACCGAATTGTAACAGTACGAATGTAATGCCAATCCTGGTCACGACACCTTATTGTAACAGTCCGACTGTAATGCCAATCCTGGTCACGGCACCTAATTGTAACAGTACGACTGTAATACCAATCCTGGTCACGACACCTTATTGTAACAGTATGACTGTAATGCCAATCCTGGTTACGGCACCGAATTGTAACAGTACGAATGTAATGCCAATCCTGGTCACGGCACCGAATTGTAACAGTCCGACTGTAATGCCAATCCTGGTTACGGCACCGAATTGTAACAGTACAACTGTTATGCCAGTCCTAGTCACGGCACTGAATTGTAACAGTACGACTGTCATGCCAATCCTGGTCACGACACCTTATTTTAACAGTCCGACTGTAATGCCAATCCTGGTCACGGCACCTAATTGTAACAGTACGACTGTAATACCAATCCTGGTCACGACACCTTATTGTAACAGTATGACTGTTATGCCAATCCTGGTCACGGCACCGAATTGTAACAGTACGAATGTAATGCCAATCCTGGTCACGGCACCTTATTGTAACAGTCCGACTGTAATGCCAATCCTGGTCACGGCACCTAATTGTAACAGTACGACTGTAATGCCAATCCTGGTCTCGGCACCGAATTGTAACAGTACGAATGTTATGCCAATCCTGGTCACGGCACCGAATTGTAACAGTGCGACTGTAATGCCAATCCTGGTCACGGCACCGAATTGTTACAGTGCGACTGTATTGCCAATCCTGGTCTCGGCACCGAAATGTAACAGTACGACTGTAATGCCAATCCTGGTCACGACACCTAATTGTAACAGTACGAATGTAATGCCAATCCTGGACACGGCACCGAATTGTAACAGTACAACTGTTATGCCAGTCCTAGTCACGGCACTGAATTGTAACAGTACGACTGTCATGCCAATCCTGGTCACGACACCGAATTGTAACAGTACGAATGTAATGCCAATCCTGGTCACGGCACCTAATTGTAACAGTCCGACTGTAATGCCAATCCTGGACACGGCACCGAATTGTAACAGTACAACTGTTATGCCAGTCCTAGTCACGGCACTGAATTGTAACAGTACGACTGTCATGCCAATCCTGGTCACGACACCTTATTGTAACAGTATGACTGTAATGCCAATCCTGGTTACGGCACCGAATTTTAACAGTACGAATGTAATGCCAATCCTGGTCACGGCACCGAATTATAACAGTCCGACTGTAATGCCAATCCTGGTTACGGCACCGAATTGTAACAGTCCGACTGTAATGCCAATTCTGGTCACGGCACCGAATTGTAACAGTACGAATGTAATGCCAATCCTGGTCACGACACCTTATTGTAACAGTCCGACTGTAATGCCAATCCTGGTCACGGCACCTAATTGTAACAGTACGACTGTAATACCAATCCTGGTCACGACACCTTATTGTAACAGTATGACTGTAATGCCAATCCTGGTTACGGCACCGAATTGTAACAGTACGAATGTAATGCCAATCCTGGTCACGGCACCGAATTGTAACAGTCCGACTGTAATGCCAATCCTGGTTACGGCACCGAATTGTAACAGTACAACTGTTATGCCAGTCCTAGTCACGGCACTGAATTGTAACAGTACGACTGTCATGCCAATCCTGGTCACGACACCTTATTGTAACAGTCCGACTGTAATGCCAATCCTGGTCACGGCACCTAATTGTAACAGTACGACTGTAATACCAATCCTGGTCACGACACCTTATTGTAACAGTATGACTGTAATGCCAATCCTGGTTACGGCACCTAATTGTAACAGTACGAATGTAATGCCAATCCTGGACACGGCACCGAATTGTAACAGTACAACTGTTATGCCAAACCTAGTCACGGCACTGAATTGTAACAGTACGACTGTCATGCCAATCCTGGTCACGGCACCTAATTGTAACAGTCCGACTGTAATGCCAATCCTGGACACGGCACCGAATTGTAACAGTACAACTGTTATGCCAGTCCTAGTCACGGCACTGAATTGTAACAGTACGACTGTCATGCCAATCCTGGTCACGACACCTTATTGTAACAGTATGACTGTAATGCCAATCCAGGTTACGGCACCGAATTGTAACAGTACGAATGTAATGCCAATCCACGGCACCGAATTGTAACAGTCCGACTGTAATGCCAATTCTGGTCACGGCACCTAATTGTAACAGTCCGACTGTAATGCCAATCCTGGTCACGACACCTAATTGTAACAGTACGACTGTAATGCCAATCCTGGTCACGACACCGAATTGTAACAGTGCGACTGTAATGCCAATCCTGGTCTCGGCACCGAAATGTAACAGTACGACTGTAATGCCAATCCTGGTCACGGCACCTAATTGTAACAGTACGACTGTAATACCAATCCTGGTCACGGCACCTTATTGTAACAGTCCGACTGTAATGCAAATCCTGGTCACGGCACCTAATTGTAACAGTACGACTGTAATGCCAATCCTGGTCTCGGCACCGAATTGTAACAGTACGAATGTAATGCCAATCCTGGTCACGGCACCGAATTGTAACAGTGCGACTGTAATGCCAGTCCTGGTCACGGCACCGAATTGTAACAGTACGAATGTAATGCCAATCCTGGTCTCGGCACCGAAATGTAACAGTACGACTGTAATGCCAATCCTGGTCACGGCACCGAATTGTTACAGTGCGACTGTATTGCCAATCCTGGTCTCGGCACCGAAATGTAACAGTACGACTGTAATGCCAATCCTGGTCACGACACCTAATTGTAACAGTACGACTGTCATACCAATCCTGGTCACGGCACCGAATTATAAAAGTACGACTGTAATGCCAATCCTGGTTACAGCACCAATTTGTAACAGTACGACTGTAATGCCAATCCTGGTCACGGCACCGAATTGTATCAGTACGACTGTAATGCCAATCCTGGTCCACGGCACCGAATTATAACAGTACAACTGTAATGCCAGTCCTTGACACGGCACCGAATTATAAAAGTACGACTGTAATACCAATCCTGGTCACGGCACCTTATTGTAACAGTCCGACTGTAATGCCAATCCTGGTTACGGCACCGAATTGTAACAGTCCGACTGTAATGCCAATTCTGGTTACGGCACCGAATTGTAACAGTCCGACTGTAATGCCAATTCTGGTCACGGCACCGAATTGTAACAGTACGAATGTAATGCCAATCCTGGTCACGACACCTTATTGTAACAGTCCGACTGTAATGCCAATCCTGGTCACGGCACCTAATTGTAACAGTACGACTGTAATACCAATCCTGGTCACGACACCTTATTGTAACAGTATGACTGTAATGCCAATCCTGGTTACGGCACCGAATTGTAACAGTCCGACTGTAATGCCAATTCTGGTTACGGCACCGAATTGTAACAGTCCGACTGTAATGCCAATCCTGGTTACGGCACCGAATTGTAACAGTCCGACTGTAATGCCAATCCTGGTTACGGCACCGAATTGTAACAGTCCGACTGTAATGCCAATTCTGGTCACGGCACCGAATTGTAACAGTACGAATGTAATGCCAATCCTGGTCACGACACCTTATTGTAACAGTCCGACTGTAATACCAATCCTGGTCACGGCACCTAATTGTAACAGTACGACTGTAATACCAATCCTGGTCACGACACCTTATTGTAACAGTATGACTGTAATGCCAATCCTGGTCACGGCACCGAATTGTAACAGTCCGACTGTAATGCCAATCCTGGTCACGACACCGAATTGTAACAGTGCGACTGTAATGCCAATCCTGGTCTCGGCACCGAAATGTAACAGTACGACTGTAATGCCAATCCTGGTTACGGCACCGAATTGTAACAGTACAACTGTTATGCCAGTCCTAGTCACGGCACTGAATTGTAACAGTCCGACTGTAATGCCAATCCTGGTTACGGCACCGAATTGTAACAGTACGAATGTAATGCCAATCCTGGTCACGGCACCGAATTGTAACAGTCCGACTGTAATGCCAATCCTGGTTACGGCACCGAATTGTAACAGTACGACTGTAATACCAATCCTGGTCACGACACCTTATTGTAACAGTATGACTGTAATGCCAATCCTGGTTACGGCACCTAATTGTAACAGTACGAATGTAATGCCAATCCTGGACACGGCACCGAATTGTAACAGTACAACTGTTATGCCAAACCTAGTCACGGCACTGAATTGTAACAGTACGACTGTCATGCCAATCCTGGTCACGACACCGAATTGTAACAGTGCGACTGTAATGCCAATCCTGGTCTCGGCACCGAAATGTAACAGTACGACTGTAATGCCAATCCTGGTCACGGCACCTAATTGTAACAGTACGACTGTAATACCAATCCTGGTCACGACACCTTATTGTAACAGTATGACTGTTATGCCAATCCTGGTCACGGCACCGAATTGTAACAGTACGAATGTAATTCCAATCCTGGTCACGGCACCTTATTGTAACAGTCCGACTGTAATGCCAATCCTGGTCACGGCACCTAATTGTAACAGTACGACTGTAATGCCAATCCTGGTCTCGGCACCGAATTGTAACAGTACGAATGTAATGCCAATCCTGGTCACGGCACCGAATTGTAACAGTGCGACTGTAATGCCAGTCCTGGTCACGGCACCGAATTGTAACAGTACGAATGTAATGCCAATCCTGGTCACGACACCTAATTGTAACAGTACGACTGTCATACCAATCCTGGTCACGGCACCGAATTATAAAAGTACGACTGTAATGCCAATCCTGGTTACAGCACCAATTTGTAACAGTACGACTGTAATGCCAATCCTGGTCACGGCACCGAATTGTATCAGTACGACTGTAATGCCAATCCTGGTCCACGGCACCGAATTATAACAGTACAACTGTAATGCCAGTCCTTGACACGGCACCGAATTATAAAAGTACGAATGTAATGCCAGTCCTGGACACGGCACCGAATTATAAAAGTACGACTGTAATGCCAATCCTGGTTACAGCACCGATTTGTAACAGTACGACTGTAATGCCAATCCTGGTCACGGCACCGAATTGTAACAGTACGACTGTAATGCCAATCCTGGTCCACGGCACCGAATTATAACAGTACAACTGTAATGCCAGTCCTTGACACGGCACCGAATTATAAAAGTACGAATGTAATGCCAGTCCTGGACACGGCACCGAATTATAAAAGTACGAATGTAATGCCAGTCCTGGACACGGCACCGAATTATAAAAGTACGAATGTAATGCCAGTCCTGGACACGGCACCGAATTATAAAAGTACGAATGTAATGCCAGTCCTGGACACGGCACCGAATTATAAAAGTACGACTGTAATGCCAATCCTGGTTACAGCACCGATTTGTAACAGTACGACTGTAATGCCAATCCTGGTCACGGCACCGAATTGTAACAGTACGACTGTAATGCCAATCCTGGTCCACGGCACCGAATTATAACAGTACAACTGTAATGCCAGTCCTTGACACGGCACCGAATTATAAAAGTACGAATGTAATGCCAGTCCTGGACACGGCACCGAATTATAAAAGTACGAATGTAATGCCAGTCCTGGACACGGCACCGAATTATAAAAGTACGAATGTAATGCCAGTCCTGGACACGGCACCGAATTATAAAAGTACGAATGTAATGCCAGTCCTGGACACGGCACCGAATTATAAAAGTACGAATGTAATGCCAGTCCTGGACACGGCACCGAATTATAAAAGTACGAATGTAATGCCAGTCCTGGACACGGCACCGAATTATAAAAGTACGAATGTAATGCCAGTCCTGGACACGGCACCGAATTATAAAAGTACGACTGTAATGCCAATCCTGGTTACAGCACCGATTTGTAACAGTACGACTGTAATGCCAATCCTGGTCACGGCACCGAATTGTAACAGTACGACTGTAATGCCAATCCTGGTCCACGGCACCGAATTATAACAGTACAACTGTAATGCCAGTCCTTGACACGGCACCGAATTATAAAAGTACGAATGTAATGCCAGTCCTGGACACGGCACCGAATTATAAAAGTACGAATGTAATGCCAGTCCTGGACACGGCACCGAATTATAAAAGTACGAATGTAATGCCAGTCCTGGACACGGCACCGAATTATAAAAGTACGAATGTAATGCCAGTCCTGGACACGGCACCGAATCATAAAAGTACGAATGTAGTGCCAATCCTGGACACGGCACCGAATTGTAACAGTACGACTGTAATGCCAATACCATACCATATTGTAGAGTTTATTGATAACATACAATTATAGATTTTGTACTTACAATCTGCATTGGGCGTATCCCATTGATACGATAAGAAGAAGAAGAAAATTAAGAATTAATCTAAAAGTAAGCTTTTTGATACAATTTGTGTAGAGCATCCTTACCTTCCAAACTTATTCTGCGGCCGATCGTCATGCACTCTCCTGGCCTGCGTTTCTAAAGCCAACATGCCAACCCTGTAAGCCGCCAGCAGTCTTCTAAGCTGGGCCTGTCAATAAAGAAAAGATATGTTACGCTGCACTAACGGCGTGTAAGGGACAGCCCTCCATATACTGATTGTGGGACATGAATACCATGATATTGAATAACTTGCCCCTAGGAACATATTTCAGGAAGCGACATACAAATTTTCTCCATACAAAATCACACATGAATACTGGCAGGGTCGCCATGTAAGGTGGAGCGGTTCGGAGGAAAGTAAACGATCTGACTGCTCGGTAACAACTTCATTTATTAGGATGAGACACATCATTATATGCATTGATTATGATGACGAAATTGACCTATACTAATACATAGACTTACTACACTATTATGGAAAGTATTTTTTTTAACGTTACCTGTATTATGTGAGCAATATTAAAAGAGAAATAAAAGTATTTGCAGGCACGTTAATATTTGTTTCAGAGACAGTATTTGTCTTGTTTTCAAGTCGCCACGCCATCTATTTGTCATAAGCCCAAAAAAAAACCATGGCCACATCGGCTTCGGATCTTGTATTTGGCGGCTTGCAATCGATTTCTATACCAATTTTATCTGTACACATTTTGTTTCATAAAATTATGTATTTCGCACCAAATCGACTACAATACAACCAACCAAACTATAGAAAACATTATAATAAGCAAAGAATTAATTTACCCCTATATTCAGCCATTCTAAATGTTAAGTTCAGTATCGTTGTTGTATCTCAGAACGGAACTTATTTACGAATAATCTTTTTAATTACGTTCTGTTTCAGAGAGATTAATTGAGTTTATTATTTATTAATTAAATTATGTGGGTTTAGCGTGTAACAAATTTATTTTGCTGGCGTGATTGAAGACGTGACGCACAATTTAAAAACGTTGCGTATTCTTTTGATGAAAGAAATGAACACATTTCCTATCATGTTTGAGAACAAATAGAAATACTCTGACCTGCGGGAGGGGCGGAGGGCCGGGGGCGGGAGGGGGCACTCCTCCCACTCCTCCGCCGTTTGGGTTCTGCATCACACCACCCACGTTCCCCACGTTAACGTTCACGTTCACTGCGCCCACGTTGGCGTGGGAGGCCGGCATCGGTGGAGGGATTGGGGCTGGATGCTGCTTGAAAGAAGAGTAATCGTAATAACACAGTCTGAATATACTTTCACGATAAGCTTTTCTTTGGGTCAGTTCCTGAACTCTGAAAATGCAGTGTCATTTAATTTTATATACATACATACATATAATCACGCCTCTTTCCCATAGGGGTAGGCAGAGACTACATCATTCCACTTTCTACGATCCTGACATACCTCTTTCGCTTCTTCAACATGCATCAATCTGTTCATACATGCTCGTCGGTTTAGGGTACTCTTGACCTGACTTTTCTTTAGGACGTCCCCGATCTGACCCAAGTACGTGCGTCTTGGTCTTCCCCTTCCAACATTCCCATCCACACTGTGGATGGGAACGTAATTTTATATCAAACTGCGTATTCCGACTTAATCGGAAAGGTCAGTGACTCCCCAGAAATACGTATTCTTTTATTATTTTTTGCACAACTTAACCGATCTACATTTTATTTCAACACATATCACACCTATTATCCCTTGCGGGGTAGGCAGAGCGTAAACGGCCGCAAAAACGGGCATTTACGCCACGTCTGACATATACTATTTAAGGGGCATTTGGAATAAAGTGTATCAACATAGTGACAGGTTGTCAGCCCATCGCCTGAAATTGCAATACACACCCTCAAGTCCCTTAGCCGCCTCTTACGACACCCACGGGAGAGAAATGGGGTGATGCTATTCTAAGCCAACATCACACGGCACATAATTTCAACCGTCAACTAGTAAACTGTATACTCACACTGACTGGTATCGGCTGCGGATGCGGATGCTGCGGATGTGGGTGTTGCGGATGCGGATGCGGCGGCGCCACCAGTCCGCGCACGAAGTACGGAGGGAGGGCATACTGAGGCGCCCCGCCCGCGCCGCCGTATTGCCCGACGCAAGGCATTGGGTTCGGCTGTAAATACGACATAATATGTATAAGTTAGGGCCTCATTTACATCGGTAAAGCATTTGTAGATTCTGTGCGGTAAGAGAATATGCGAGGACAAAAAGTGACCTAATATTTTTTTCATAGGTTGCTATAAAATTTCTCATACTGAGGCACAGAGGCGCCCTCCATTTCCACGCCTATTTTTCTTCTAGGTATTTCGAATCTTACAACCCACACTTAACAACACAACACTTAAAAACAACTATGAAAAAACCTTATAATAGTGGTGTAGTGGTGTAATATATCAAAAAGGTTAAATCATTCAACCTTGGACTAATCATTTAATATTGGTAAAAAACGGCCTAAAAGTATTGAATCTATTACAAGCATCTTAATTCCGTTTTAACTTAAAAAAGTGGTTTTTAAGTTAAAACGGAATTAAGATGCTTGTAATAGATTCAATACTTTTAGGCCGTTTTTTACCAATATTAAATGATTAGTCCAAGGTTGAATGATTTAACCTTTTTGATATATTTTAGGATTATTATATGATTACATGTGGGCGCGTCAAAATGAAGAATTCATTTTGTGTGGTCAAATGACTGGATCACTGCTTTAATTTTTAATTATATTCCGACTTATCAAACGTTTTTAATTTTTTTTTTAATTAATTTTATTATTATTATTATTAGTTAAAATTATTAATTTTATTCTACTTTTCATTCTCCTGCTATTTCAATAAAAAACGGAACTTAATGACTTTAGATGAAACATATATAAACTCACCTGTAATTGATAGATGGGCGGCGGATACGGATGGTAGGTGAATGGGTACGGTATGGGGTAGGGCACGGGCAGCGGCACGGCGGGCGGCGGCGCGCGGAACGACGCCGGCTCCTCTGCCAGCTCAGTCTCGTCGCTGGCTTGGCGCAGGTACAGCTCGTGCCAGTATCGCGCTACCGTGTACAGCACTTCTGGGTACACGCCGCCTCCTGTGGGTAACAATATTACAGTTAGTGTCAATTAAAATAACCTGCTACTTGAGGTCCTATTAAATTCAGTGCAGATATTTTTAGGGTAAGACTAATGGTAGATCCAATGTATTAAAGACTAGCCTTCCATACGTCTGCAAACCTGACGACATAAATGAACCCACTAGCGTATTCGTTTCTTTTTAAATAATGATGCTATTTCCGAGCAGATGGAAGCAAAACATTTTTTTTGCCAGCAGAATGTGTGTAGGAGGCAAGATTTCTACAAGTTCAAGTGACAATAACAGCCTGCCCGCACATTATTATTAGGGATGCACCGACTAGTCGGACATTTTTATAGTCGGCGACTAGTTGGCTGTAATAATGACATTGAATTTTATACTAATAACTATTTAATTCAACCAGTACTAATCATGTTCGAACTGAAACCATTAGACGCGATTTCTTTAATTTATCCAAACTCCACCAAAGTCGGGAAATCCGACTAGTCATCCATTTAAATAGTCGGCGTCGAGTCTGGACTAGTCTGCTAAATTTAAGTCGATAGGTTATCGGCTAGTCGGCCATTATCATAGTCAGTGTCTGTCACATCTAATTATTACAATAATAAAAATGTTCTATATATATTTACCTTTAGCAGCAGCCTCGACAGTAAGACACGCCCTTTCCAACATGGCGTCGCTCTGTTCCTTACACTGTAGCACGGCGCGTTGGATCTCGTTGTAGTTGAGCGCATGCGCGTGCGGCAGCACCGACAGCGCCAGCTCGGCGGCCGCGCGCACCATGTGCACGTCGCGCCCTGACGATGCCTGGGAAACAATACATTCACGGTAAATGCACAAAACTATGATGGTTACATTCAGATTAATTTAATTCATTTTTACATAAATAGATTACAATGTCATTATTTATAACAATAGTGTCCGGTTCATAATTATAATGCAAAAATGATCGTCAAGTATAGTACCGCCACCAAGAGAAGTCGTATTTTACAGCTGTCAGATTTGTGATAATACTACGGCAGAGGGTCCATTTTCCTTTGTTGACATCTCTTTTAAAGGCTGCCACACACCAAACGGTGTCGCAGCTGCATTGCGATCCGTCTGCGTGCGACACGATTTGTAATGTATGAATTTATATGCGAATGTTCACACTGAAAGTGTCGCAGCTGCACTGCGATCCGTCTGCGTGCGTTTGAAGCACGGCAGTCCGCGAGGCACAAACCGAAATCGCACGCGCGACAGCGGAACGGCAACGTCGCACGCCCGTTTCGTAGTGATGACGTTGTATTATATGGGATTTCCTATTGAAGGCCACACTGCGCTAACGCATGCGGCTGCGTGCGGCTGCGACACGCTAGCTGTGCAGCAGGGAAACGGACAGTTGTAAATATTTACAAAATTTACTTTATATTTCGGCAATTTTAGACCATGGAATTCGAAATACGGGAAAAGTTAATCAATCTAGTGCAAAGATATAAGTGTATTTATGATACACAAGACGAAAACTATAAAAATAGTGTTTATAAAACTGTGTTGTGGGAGGGAGGGGATGGTACGCAATGCGTTGCGTATGCGACACCGTCCGACACGGGTCGGTGTGAACCAGCTGCTGTCGCGTCGTGCTGCAGACGCAACGCGCTGCATTGCTGACGGATCCGGTGTGTAGCAGCCATTAGTATGGAGATGACAGCTGTCAAAACTGACTTCTCTCGGCGGCGGTAGTATAATAATAATATGCATGTTACTTAAAAAAATGAAATACAATGTCAAAAAATAATAAATTACAAAGTAATGACACAAAATGTCAGACAACAAAAAATAAATTCGTCGTTATATGAGTCAAAATCTCGGACCACATTACAAACCCTGGTCACGGCACCGAAATGTAACAATTCGACCGTATTGTAAGTCCTGGTACACGCTTAATAATTTTTTTTAATAAGAAAAATATTATTAGGGACTTGAGGGTGTGTATTGCAATTTTAGGCGATGGGCTGACAACCTGTCACTATAGCGATACACAATTTTCTAAATAACCCTCAAATATTTGTCAGACGTGGCGTAAATGTCCGTTTTATGCGGCTGTTTATGCTCTGCCTACCCCGCAAGGGATTATAGGCGTGATATATGTATGTATGTATGTATGTAATAATATTATTATACCTTATCAATAGTTCTAATTTAACAGGTTCTTACCGACGAATTATTATTACGAGTTCCCGATATTTACACGCTGTTGCAAGCGTTATGATCACTGGTAAATTGGTGGAACTGCGTGTGACTGCTAACATACCTCTCTAAACATTTTCTTCTTCGTTTTTGTGGAACTCAATCGTCACAATCATAACTCACTCGAAAGTTAGCCCGACAATACACACTCAATTAATCACATGATTTCTATTGATAATTTTTCAAATTCGTCGGTAAGATCCCTCTTGCAATTACAATTCAATATAAATTTAAAATTTGTGTTAATATACCTTATCAGCAATACCAGCGGCTTCCGGTGGCGTCAGGTGTCCTTCCCACGCATCAATCAGAAACAGTATAGCTGGAGCACCGATGTCCATAGCTTGTCCTGCAAATAAGACGATATGTGAGACACGCCATGTTACATACCTTTTATACCTTTTCTTGGCTCAATTTTGCATAAAACTCAATTTTTATTTTTCAAGTTTCATCAGTCTTTATTGTCAAGCGATTGAATTTCATAAATTTTCTTTAAAACCTAATTTAATTTAGAAAAAATCAAAATTTAAATATTTCTGAACCCGACTCCGGCCACCCCGTAAAAAGGTATTTCATAAATGGTTATATTTTTTGTATAATATCCACCAGTTTGAATTTATAAAATTTTAATATAGCCAGGGTCAAAAGCGCTGCTGAGACGAATCTAACGGAACTTCATAATGCGTCTAGCCGTTTGGGCTGTAGCCCGTGAAAAAAAAATTACTTGTCCACATACTCTTGAAATACATTACCCTCGTTCTGAGGCAGTCGGGTATAACATATACATCCTTTAAAAGCCTTCTGTAGTGTACTACGTTAGTTCAAAGGGTTACCTGTAATCCAACTGACGTGTGACGAGTAAGTCCGACTAAGCCAGTTGGCGCTCACGCAGTTGTGTAGCCCCAACGCATAGAGACCCAGTTGAAACGCCGCCATGTGTAGTCCTCTGCAAATTATACCACATATTATACAACCAAACCAACTTGACTAATGTCCGAATCCTATCTAAATTAACTTGTTAATTTGTGGCACTTTAACTTTTATGAAAATAACGAAAACAATATTTTACACCCGATGTTTTAGTCTGAATTTGCAAATATATATTTCTGATTATTCAATACTGGGGGAGGCCTACGTCCAGCAGTGGACTGCAATAGGCTGATGTAGGGCATTCAAAACTATTAGACCAGTCCATATTAGTTAGTAATTCACGCGTTGGTTCAGTCGGTTTAAAGTCACATAACATGGACGTGGCAGCAGCTAATATAGGTATTCTTCTTTCACGCTCGAAACATTAAATAAATGGTGAATGCGCAATCGTTAGAACAGCAGCATTTGGTGTCATTTGTGACACCTACCCTAGATGCCACAAAAGGCAGCCACCTATTTATAATAGTTTAAAAGTTTTAATTAGACATGCCTGTGTGGTCCATGGTGCTCCCTGGCGCAAGAGGTCTGTGTAAAGAGACTGGTGCTGGAAGACCCGCCTGCTTTGACCAACACGGACTTGGCCAGCTCGAACATGAAGTGTGCCGACGCCTCCGAGGGTTGATTCGGCACTGATGGGTAAACACGCTTTCCTTTGTATCTGCGAAGAAATGGTAAGAAGATTCACTGTAAACAGACAAAAATCGCCAAAGTACGTGTTTTGCAGACACCCTGGAACATGTTTCCTAATTTTTTTTTTGTTTTAGCTGGCCTCTAAAATTTTTATCATGTCATTCCCTTTTGGCGCGACTGGGCTTACGAGTTGTTCTGGAAAGATTGGACTGAATCTACCCGGCACGTGCCGGTAGTTCCCAAAATGGGGAACAAATGAGGGACCTCCACGC
This sequence comes from Tuta absoluta, assembly GCA_027580185.1. NCBI lineage: Eukaryota > Metazoa > Arthropoda > Insecta > Lepidoptera > Gelechiidae > Tuta > Tuta absoluta. The sequence goes on from JAQAHW010000004.1 coordinate 9,645,709, forward strand.
CCCCGCCGGCGTGGGCGTCGGTTGCTTGAGGAGCTTGTGGAGCGTTGTGTGATCTACTCGCAATGGCTGCAGCAGCGGCTACTGTGATGCGATGATGGCATATAAAACGTGAGGTTGGATGGGGGAAGTAGTTGGACGCGGTAACTATTAGGGGGGATATTATTTCCTGAGTGGACCACAGCCCGTACAGTCGGTGCATTACCTGCAGTCCTTAGCGCGCGGCAGCGGCGGGTGCGGGGCGGGGTGCGGAGCGGGCGCGCTGTCCGACACGCCGAGCCGCTCCATGTCCGACACTAGGCCGCACGCCGCCTGCTGAGTGGACAACAGCAGGGCATTAGCACACCAAACAAAAGGCAAAGCCTACCGGCCACCATTATGTGAGGACAATAGGTTGTTTGGCGATACTACTAGACTACTACATTACACAATCAACATAGGATGGACAGCTTTGATGCTGCGTTGCGCAAGCGGGAGGCCTCACTGCTTCCAAGAGTGTGGGGCAGCACCAACACTAGGAATGGTTGCGGATAGGATGGACAGTCCAATTCTCAAACATTGGATATATTTTTATGTCATGGAAACGATAAGTTTTAAGTTTTACTAACATAGTTCTTTCTAACACTATGGACATGTAAGTCTGTAATAAATATTATCATTCATGTAATTTCATAGTAATTGTATAAGTACATTTTGTTGCAGCTACAAAAAATACTTATGAACAAACGAGTTATGGCCTTATTTTGTGTGGTTTAAAAGCGTATGTTACCGTTGGAATTAAATATCTTACTACTACAACTTATTCATTTTTAAATTGTTTTAATCTTTCGCGGTCACACATAATAACTCAAAATACTGAAACGGGTTTCTTACCGCGATACTTATTTTTGTTGAATTGAAACATGATCATGGCCCATGCAACAAAAATAAGTATCGCGGTAAGAACCCCGTTTCAACATTTTTAGTTATTACTAATTTTTTATCCTCAAGCATCTTATCATATACCCATATTATCAAATGGAAGGTGGTCGCCCGTTGACGTCATACAATGTGTCTAACAATCGAGTAAATTTTTCTTTAGATGTGTTTGTATCGTATATTACCAGTGGCGTCTGAACTGATTGTTGAACATGTGATTGCTGTTGTTGTTGGGGCAAGAGATGTTGCACGTGCGGTTGCTGTGGCACGTGCGATTGCTGTGGCACGTGCATTTGCTGTGGCACGTGTGATTGCTGAGGCACGTGTGATTGCTGTGGCACGTGCATTTGCTGTGGCACGTGTGATTGCTGAGGCACGTGTGATTGCTGTGGCGCGTGCATTTGCTGTGGCACGTGTGATTGCTGTGGCACGTTCGTTTGCTGTGGCACGTGCATTAGCTGTTGCGCGTATGATTGCTGTGGCGCGTGCATTTGCTGTGGCACGTGTGATTGCTGTGGCGCGTGCATTTGCTGTGGCACGTGCATTTGCTGTTGCAGTTGAGGTGGATGCACGTATGCGTAGTATACTGAGACCATGGGGCCTTCGGTGAGCGGTTGTGGGATTGGGTGGTGGGTCTATTGTGTGAACATAACTTATAGGTAAGTAATGAGGTAGCAAACTGGGGAACTAATGGCGCCACTTTCGACCAAGCTTTTTTCTGCGATTGGTCGCAAATGTGTCATAGTTTAGTTACTTCTTATTGGTGCGTTTAGGCATCGTAATCGCGCCTGCTGCCATATGCAATACGCTTTGAGTCTTCCTTCCCATTTACCTGTTGCTGTGATGATGACAACTTGTTTAGCGGACGTGAGATTGGTGATCGTAGACGCGGGTAGGATAAGCCAAGAAGAATTGAACATTTTGGATTTATAATACTAGAGTACTTAAAGCAATTTCTCTGAGATATTACCCTATAACTATCTTGCAAACTCGCTTACGCAGCCACTCGAGTACTCGACCACTTCTCATAAATCGTTGAGCTGCGTTTAGAAATAAATAGTGCCAAAGCTCATTTCATTGATTTCTCCTCGTGAATAAATAGTCTTATTAGCTATTAACATTAACAGCCATAACAGTCTACTGCTCGACGTGGGCCTCCCACGGCGAGGTGGCTATATTCTCCAATAGTGGGAGGCTATTCTAAACGAGGTGAGGCTATTCTAAACCGGCATCACACGGTGAACCTAATAGCCTGATAGATATTTTGTTACCTGATGTGGTGAGTTCTTCAGCGGTTGAATGCGAAATTTCTAGTAGTACACATAAACATGCATAAATCACGCCTCGTTCCCGGAGGGGTACGCAGAGACTACTTTCATCTACTTACTACGATCATTGCATACTTTAATCGTCTCCTCTACACTCATCAATCTTTTCATGTTTGCTCGTCAGTTTAGGTTACTCTTGACATGACCCTTCTTTAGCACGTCCCCGATTTCTGGTAGTATAAAAGGTAAAAGAATAATTACCTGTTGCGGCGGTGTGGAGTGCGAGGAGTGCGCGGCGTGTGACGCGTGTGACGCGTGCTGCACGTGCGGCTGCTGGTGCGCGTGGTGATGCGCGTGCGCGTGTGCGTGCGCGTGCGCGTGCTGCTGGTCGGCGCGGTACGCGGCCAGCCGGGGGTTGGTCGTGTAGTACAGCGACACCATCGGCCCTTTGGTCAGCTGGTGGATCTCTCGGTCTAGCATCTGTAATAGGAGAACGTTTGTACAATCAAGTGCAATAATTAACCCTAATGGTTAATCATTTACCACCAAAACCCATTCGATTTTAAATCAAATGTACAATCAGATGTCAAAATCTATCAAAACATTATTTCCCTCCAAATTACATTCGATTTTGAAGCCTATGTATCTATATCGATCAGATATTAAAGCGCCTCAACACACGAGGCAAGCTCTATCTTATCACGGGATAAAGTGCTTCGCTCTTGTCGTCGAAATCATTTCTAGTCTTCCGAATGTTCAGCCTTCTCTCCTGTTCATACAACATGATGTTAATCTTTTCTTGAAATTGACGTTGAAGTTGTGCTTGCGTCTAACCTAACCTTCAAATAAATGTCAGCGCATCATCTTATTCTTCTTCGTTTAGTTCGAGCTATGCTCTTGTCGATAGAGGAACCGCCATTTAATCCTCTTCTCCGCCAGCGATTTCACCTCTTGATAACCTCAACATACCTTGTTCATGATCCTAGCCAGCTTGACCGGGTCGTCCTTGTAGAAGGCGAGTAGCGAGACGGCCAGCTCCCCGCGCTGTCGCCGCGTCCCCTCGCAGAGCAGCGGGTGTTCAGCTTCAGACACGTTCGCCTTGAGACCGAGGGCTGCGACGGTCGCTTCGAAACCTAGCATCTCGTCGGAGGGGACTCTCAGCTGGGGGGGAAAAAGAGGAGATTTTTTTTAATGATATTCATATATCACACACACATATAATATCTATAATCCCTTGCAGGGTAGAAAGAGCGTAAACAGCCATATACGCCACGTGAGACGAATATTTGAGGGTCATTCGGAAAATTGTGTATCGCCATAGTGACAGGTTGTCAGCCCATCGCCTACAATTGCAATACACGTCCTCGAGTCCCTTAGTCGCCTCTTACGACTCCCATGGGAAAGAAATGAGGTAGTGCCATTCTAAGCCGGCATCACACGGCATAGTGATATTCTTATAAATTTTCTCAAACATGCTAGGAAATGTGTTCATTTCTTTCAAAAAAAGAAACCGCGTAGTTTCACATTGTTTGTCACGTCTCAGATCACGCCAGCAAAGTTGTATGGAAATCCTTTGCTGGTGTCCATTAAGATAAATTCGTTATACGCTAAACCCACATAATTTGATTTCAAAATTATCTCGATGACTCTCATAGAAACGGAACGTAATTTTGTATGAAACAGGTAACTAAAGACGAGGCTGTATGATGTGAAGACCCTTGCCTGTCCAGAATTAAAAAAGAAAAGAATGAACTAAACATTTAGTATAGCTGAATATTACGTAATACTGTGCCTTACAGGCGAATTTATTTTAAAAAATTACAATTGGTGGGAAAATTGTAAATTTTTATTTGTTTCGTTGTGTTGTGGTCGCTAGCTAACTTTTATAAGAAGTACAATCTTTCATTTCCTAGCCTTTTTTTGAGAAAAGCACTATGTAAGCCTCGGGAAAATTATATAATTGTATAATTGAACAATACAATCTCGCCTCGCCTGCGGCTCGGACTTCAAACTATACTCGTCCAGCAAAGTCTTATTTTCCATACCTCGACAACAATGTACTATTATTATTCAATGCTGGGTGGAATCTACAATTGAATGCCCCTGGTAAAGAAGGGAAGAAATAATTATGGACCTCGATTCAGCAGGAGACGTCCAATTCTACCTATGGGTGTCCTAAAAAGCGACTAAGGCATAAATTCGACCAGTGCCCTATATCTAAATGATTATGAAACTACAGGTTACAAGTCTCCAAGTGCCATTCTTAGAACATTGCGTAGCCGGTTAATATTCCTATATCATAAGGGCGCAACGAACATCGAATTTCATAATATCGGGCACTGGAATTGGGCGGCAGCAGCGTTTCCTGTGAATTCATCATCTTGCACTGCGCTTGCCAATCCACCTGCCAAGCGATACTCACGGCGCTAGGCAATACCCACCAGTAGAGTGAGGTCCATGTCCAGCAGTGGGCTATTATAGCTATTAACGTAATGTCGTAACGCGTCATATCAAACGTTTTTTATACCCTGGTCACGACACCAAAATGTGGCATTTACTTAAATTTTGTGACAAGAAAACTTTACATATACAAAGATTAGATCAAACTGCACTCACTGGATGTTTATTTTCTTTATCAGTAGCGGACAGCACCAGCACGTCGAACAGGAAGCTTGCCAGCGCTATCGGCAGCAACGCCGGCCCGCGGGTCCTGTACACAGGAAGACAACATTACCTACACTTGTTTTTAATGTCACCTTCACACATTGCCAATATGGGCAGGGAAATAGTAAAAGAAGTGGGCAGCGCGAGCATGTAAACAGGTTACTCGCGCAGCTACTCGTCATGCCGCTGCCACTTCCCGTGCTCCCGCTCGTGGAATGCATCGCTATTTCGCTCACTCATATTGGTGCGCGAAGAGCATGACGGCAGTATTTAAAAACTCTCTCGCGTTAATACTCGCGGCAGGAGCAGGAGCAGGTGCATAGTGTGAACGTGCTAATGCTGTTAAGGAAATCTAAACAAATCGATATCTGGGTTAATTGTAACTTTTGTTATCCTACTAATAATATTATAAATCCGAAAGTTTGCACGTTTATTTGTTTGTACTTTCTTCACGCAAAAACTACTGAACCGATTGTTATGAAATTTGGAACACATATAGATTGGATTAACACATAGGATATTTTTTATCACAACTTATGCGGGTAACGCTGCGGGTAACAGCTAGCACTACAAACATATTCATATATTTTCACGCCTATATTCCTTGCACGGTAGGCAGAGCGTAAACGGCGTTAAAAATTGACATTTACGCAACGTCTGACAAACATTTGAGTATCTCAGAAAATTGAGTTTCGCTATAATGACGGGATGTCAGCCCATCGCCTAAATTTGCAATACACAAGTAACCTTCGATTCTCTAAGTCGCCTCTTACATCACATCCACGGGAAAGAAATGGGTTGCTGCTATTCTAAGCCGACATAGCACGACTTTTGTTTAACTAGTCTTGGACAGAAAAAAAATTTTCAATTGTAACAGATATAATTATATATCTGTGGCCTGTGCTATAATTGAACAACTACAATTCTACAGGCGAAAAAGTGGCAACATCGCGCCAATATTAATATTTAAATAGCAACACTGATGAAAATTACAACTACAGGCGTTTTTTGAAGCTACATGTCTACAATTTTACAAGTCACAGCTACAGGCACCTGTAAATTTCCATCGACAAATCATAATGTAGATTTTGCTTTTAAAAACACAATCGAGCAAGTTTTTACAGGTGTTCATCAAAAGACTTGTAAACTACAACTGTAAAAACTTACAACTTGTGAATAATTTTACAGGTCGTCTGACCTAGGTAATTATTTTACAAGTGCAAGATTTCTGCATAAAAATCTATTCAATATGTTCAAAAGTACTCAAAATGCGTTCCTTGACAAATTATTTTGCTCGAGGCGTTAAATAAAGCAAAACTTTATCGTCAATTGTGGATTATTATTATTAATTCACAACAGTACTATTTTAACATACTCTATCAATAATATGATTTTAATTAGAAATATTGTTGATTTCATTTTTATAATTTCCTTTTTATTAAAATAATAATTTTCAGTGTCATGTCTTATATATTTAGCTAAGTGTTTACATACTTTCACATTATTTAATCTGTGCTATAACATTGACGTTGAATTTGAGTGAATGAAATGAATGAATCGATAGTGTTGTACATCGACTTGTAAAATTTACCTGTAGTCGAGATTTTGGAGCGGTACTGACAGTGGTAGCTTTACAAGTGTCTTCATAAAACGCCTGTAACCTGTAAATTGTAACTACAAGTGCGTTACAGGCAGATATCCGCCTGTAAATGTGGACCTGTACCTGTACAATGATAATACAATGATAATATTGTATTATCCTGACTTCCATAGTTTAGGTATATGTATTAGTTTATTATAATATTATTTAAATATATATTAGTATATTCATTGTTTTGTTTACACTATTATATATGTATTAATGTGTAAAATTGTTTAAGTAGTATATTTTGTGTATTTTAGTGCTCGTAGGTAATATTTGCACTATCCCGCTTCCAATGTCGCACTCTCTTTTTCACCCTAAGGTTGCCTGGTAGAGAATGCTACCTAGCATTAAGGCCGCCTGGTTGTACTGTTTCTTTTTATTTGTGTTAATCTACTGTTGTATTATTTATACACAATTTTCCGAATGACCCTCAAATATTTGTCAGACGTGGCGTAAATGTCCGTTTTATGCGGCAGTTTACGCTCTGCCTACCCCGCAAGGGATTATAGGTGTGATATATGTATGTATGTATTATTTATTTAATGTGCAATAAAGAATTTTGTTATGTTGTTATGTTAATACATGGCACTGTTTGTAAAGAAGACCACGACACAGGCTTAGCGTAGTGTGGTTTTCTAAGCTTGATTTGTATTGTTTGAAAGTGTGGACTGTCAATAAATGAATTCGGATTTAGGTTTTTTGAATTGTTTACTTTGAATTTGAATGATTTTGTATGTTTTTATAGTGTAAAAAGTGCTATAAATATTTTGAGCGTGATTCAAGTTTATCTTTGTCTGTTAAGAGTCCTACTTCGCCGGAAGGAACGAAATTCAAATGAAATTCGGAAGTCATGTCAAAGAGTATATTATAGAGGTGTCACCATTTCATATAATGTTAGTCTAACTGGTACTGATACAATACTTGACGACCAATGGTAGTGCGACTGCCTGCGGCGCAAAGGTTCCGGGTTCGATTCTCGGTGGACTACTCACAAAGTTGATATTATAACTTGGAAGGAATATTAACCTACATTATATTATAAGGACCATATTTTGAAATAAGCTGAACCATTCGCCAAGACTTAGCTGAACGCATAGTATCCATATTAATTATGAACTCTATAAACTGTACTGTCTGTTTGTTTGTTATTCTTACACTTTCAGTACATCAAAAGAATTCATCTAAAAATAAGGGCTTAATCAGTTCACAAAACACTTATCTTCATAACATCTCAAATCATATTTACAACTTTTTAATTTAACGTTATTACAGAAGAAGCAAAGTCATTAAACTAAATAAAGCCAACTTATTAGTTCAAGTTTAAAAATGCAAGTGGCCAGTATCATGTTACGCACTTTGCGCGAACATATTTTTGTTTCGTTTTTGTCCATCCTGGTATTGTACATTTTTTTGCGAACTTCGACATTAAGAAACTCTTTTTGGATATTTCTTTGTCATTTTCGTCATTGCGTGCACCTTAAGCGCAACTAATACTGTTAAATTTAAATTTTAAACGTTTATTGCATAAATCAGTATACATAGATGTAAGTTCAAAATATAAATAGCAAAAACCAATTAGCGACGGACATTATACATATATTCGAGTATGATATTATGATATGATAATATATAGCGGTCGCATTCTCGCACCGTTCATTAGGTTTTGAACAATATTTGTTGACCATCAGACATACACAGAGCCGCATGCCTTAAAATTTTCAAACCTTCGAACACCTTTAACAATCTTTTTCCTTTAATCACCGACACCAGTTGAATTGCTTCATAGTTAAAAATTATCATACATTTTGGTGATATCTTTTAAAGTAACTAAGGAAATTTTAAAATCGAAGGTGCTTCTAATTGTTTCTTTGACTAAGGTTTTTAATCCATTCCTATCTGGATAATCCTGTAATTTTTGGTCTTGAAATTGGTATTTTTAGAAAAGGGATTTATAGCCCTATACAATGTTTGGTATATTTCGGTGTTACCAACGAACCAGGGTGACCACAACCTTTAATATAATGATACTCTCGACCTTCCCGAAATTTTAACATTAGTATTGGCATTTTGTTCTGTGACACTCTAGGACTTTCCAGCTAGGTATAAGTCTAGAACCTTTCAACCCAGTGTTACCCTAGCACGAACATCTTGACCCAGTGCCAATCTAGAACCCTTCTACCCCATAACACTAAAAACCTTCCGAATCAATTGATCCCACTCTTGAACTGAAATCTGACAAAAATCTTTTACAACATAAATAATACTTTTGTATACGAGGTACGCAAGTTGCAAGAGATATGGGCGTGATATGTGTATGTATGTATGTACGTAAGTACATGTACATAATTATTATCCTTGCTTTCTTATAATTTATCCTAAAACTGTGGTTGGTGGTGACCGTATGCGCAGCGCTCCATATTTACAATTAAAAATTTCCGCCGCGGTTAAAAAACTGCTTTTGTGCCGCCGTGCCGCCGTCTAGTGTTGCGTATAAATCGAACCTTACTACTTCATACTAATCTGCACTAACAACCACGTCATCCTATTATTTGATCGTAAAAATTTTTTTAATACCTACGTCTAATCGGTTCATATTTTGCGTTTCGTTCGATGTATCAATCAACGTAGTATTGACATTGGCAAAATTATCCATAGCGGATAGAATGCCGTTGTTGTAGATAGTTGATATATTTTACGGCAAAATTCTAGCTACAATAATTTTTCACGGTCAAAATATCGAACAAATGTAGTGTGTGTCGCGTCTGCATCATATTCCGTTTATCTATGATCAATTCCACGTCAGTTTTGACAGCAGAGGAAACACATCAAAACAAAAACCTTTTATTCCCAAGGAAATCAGCCGGAAACAGTAAGTGTTTTACTAAATTTCATAAGAACTAAGACGTTTTGTCAAAAAATAACCGCCCGGGCGGGTTCAACGTGAAATTGCCATTAATAATCATACTAAGATCAATACAGTTCGATTAGCACTGGCGGAGGAAATCTCTTCATCACTGAAAAATAGAGGTAACTTCAAATTTTAATTTCTCCGTAATTAAATATAAAATGAGATTTTGCGCTGCCCTGGCGTATTCCTCATATCTTGAAGATTAAAAAACAAAATTTTGTTGACAGTGATGTGCCTTAGATTATGCATAAAATGCATTCTCGTAGCTCGTTTTCACCTCACTTCATGGAAGTAGGCCCGTTAAAGTTTATTTTCGACCTATTAAAGTGGAAGTTGTTTAGTTTAGCCTAGATCACCCCTTGCAGTATTTTAAAAATGCTTAGATTACATACCTAAGTGTGCCATCTCGAAGTTGTTCAGCCTTCTCCCTGGCCAGAGCGAGTTGTTCAGGTCCAGTGGGTAGTTTCTTGAGCAGCGACACTAGTTCAGTCTCCTGGTTGTTCAGTTTCACTTCCAAAGCTTTAGTGCTCGCCGGCGGTCGCGACATCTCCAGCGCGAACAGACCCACGCGAAACGCTAGTTCGTGATGCTCACTGAATTCTGCTAATACCTGAAATGATCATGTGATTTGTAATGATCGGGCCGATGGCACAACTGCATTCTACGTAGAGGGTCGTAGGTTCGATCCCCACAAGATATTTTCATATATTTGTGTTTAGTCTGGGTGTTTCTATGTTTAATATGTATAAAAAAAGTAGATTAGTATTAATATCAGTTATCTAGTTCCTATAGCACAAGCATTTGCTTAGTATGTCACTAGATGGCGCTGTCTGAATTGTCCAGGATATTTTTTTATTATTATTTAATACGGTACTGCATTTTTATCTCATCGTCCGCCGAAAAACAGTTTTTCCGTCATCATGCAACTCAAATGCAACTGGATGGAAACGACGCACAATGGGGAGGAAAACGCAAACTTTATTGCAGATGGCAGCAGACGTGACACGACTAAACGCACGAATAAGAATTATCTACATCGTGACATTGACACATTTTCGACCATTCACAGAAAAAATACAAGTCAATAGTGACGCCATTAGTTTCTCAGTTTACTACCTCATTCAAAAATTCTATTATAATAGAATTGTCTATTGAAGAATTCCGATTAAATATTTTGCGATAATAACAAAGAACTTCATCCCTTAGATAAATAAAACAGGATCCCTGAATACCAAATTTAAAAATACTTCCCGTGTTATGTATACAATTCTGGAAAGCAAGCAAAATTTTAAAATTTTTATTGGCATCAAGATACACTTGCAAAATTCGCTGGCAAATTCCAACCTGCCCGCGCTTTAAAATTTTGCCATTCAAAAAAAGAACCCTGTTGTTATCTATTTGACTGTTTGCTTGGAAAATGTCTATTTCGTGAAATCAGTGACTGAAAGCTATACTTTGACTAAGTAGGTAGAAAGAATTTGAACAGTGTGACGTTGGCTGATTGACAGCTAATATTTTGTTATTTTCTGTCGCAGGGATAATGTTGGCCCTTTCTACCTATATTATTTAGATTTTTACGTATTGACGTCATGATCCGATATTGTAAATAAATAATATAATACCATTTTCTTCTTTTATAACAATTTTGTAATATACAGATCAAAAATCAGCTCGGGCGCAATAAAAAATAAAAGTAATGGCACTAAATGACAGCTCGCAACTGTCAGTAACATACAAAGTTTGTTTACATTATTGGTTATCCTTAAATAAACGGAGTTTATATGTGGTAACTTTAAGTCACCATCACCAGTAAACGAAATTTGTTTCAAACGCAAGTCAAGATTTTCAAGTGTCGTTGTATACACGCTCTGTTAAATACCTACTAGGACTGTAGTAGTGTTGACTTACGGTGCACAAGAAGGCGCACTTGGCTAGCGTGGCCGATGCTAGGCAGGAGAGGCGATGGCTGGCGGCGCTGAGCCGCGGCGAGGGCTGGTGCCGCCGCCGCTGCTTGCGGGGATCGTGGCTGTTGCCACCGCCGCTGCCATTCGACGTGCCTGGAAGCGATAACATCGTTGTAGGGTGCCTCCAGAACATTTTATCGTTAAAATACAGTAAGATTTACAGCAAGAGGACAAAATTATTTTTGCTTCAACTTCTAATTTACATACAAACTTCCCGATTAGCTGACTGACTTTCTATGGAAATAAAAAAACGTTTTCCAACATAGGCTCCATAGTAAAAGTTGTTGAGTTTCATGGTCTGATCATGCCTGCAAAGCGTGAAGTGCCCACTCAGAAAATTATCATGAATCATTTACACCCTCTTTTTCTTCTTTCGTGTCAATGGTTCAAGTTTAAGTGATACTCGGCCACGGATAAGAGTTGTTAGTTTGTCAGTGACGTTGTACATGGTTGTACTGCATTCCATAGAATGCGGCATGGCCTGCAAAGCTCCGCAATTCACACCATTAAATTATGATAGCAACCCTATTATATTTACCTAGCGCCGGTGGTCTGGCGAGAAGCTCCCTAGCGAGCCTGGCGCCGAGCGCGCACGCTTCCCTGGCGTGTCCGTGCGCCTGCAAGCCCTCGGCGCGCGCGAACGACACCTCCCAGCCGCTCTCCCAGCCGTACGCCGCGCTCGCTGTTGAACACTGGAAAAAAACGTCACAATCGTTTAAGATGTTAGAAACACAAGGTGACGCTTTACTTTTTTGTAAGATAGTAAAATGTTACTTATGTAAGGAACAAGGTAAGTTTTGCTATGTGCACTGTAGAAAAAAGACACCTTTTGTTTTCGTACCTTTTTAATTACTGGTGATTATTTTATAGCCTACTAATTCACAACAAGACTAAGCTCTCCCCAGTCTTTTCATCCAGTTTTTCTCTCTTAAAAGTACAATACTACACATACATGTGGACGGGGCGGCGAATAAAACTATAGAAATCTTTTAACTTTTTTTCCGTACCTAATCAATACATACATAGCACAAAATAAAGTCTCTTTTCACGGGAAATCGTTTAGCAGAGAGTGCAATCGCTTGAAATGATAACATTTATTAATAGCAATTTGTTACTTGTTAGGTTATATTTTTAATATATTTTACAATTCATACATACATATATCACGCCTATATCCCTTGCGGGGTAGGCAGAGCGTAAACGGCCGTTAAAAACCGACATTTACGCCACGTCAGACAAAACATTTGAGGGTCATTCAGAAAATTGTGTATCGCCATAGTGATAGGTTGTCAGCCCATCGCCTAAAATTGCAATATACATACATATAGCCCTCGAGTCCCATAGTCGCCTCTTACAATTCATGGTTACATTTTAACTATGAATTATAAAATCAATATTATATATTAACATAAGCAGTCTTCTGGAAAACACTGGGCGGGCCGTTAGTAATATTTATTTTACCCCTTTTTCACTTTTCATACATCTCGATAGAACTAATTGTAATTTTCAGCAGCGCTAGATCACTGACCGGATTGGCAAAGTTGTTGCTGGTGCCTTCCCCCTGCGCCGCGCGGCGCGCCGCGGCCGTGTCGTAGAAGTACATGTTGCAGTCGTCGTCCGACACGGACTCGTCGTTGGAGACTCGCCGGTGCGCGTCGTCCGACGATATCGGCGGGGAGGAAGACTCTTGCGAGTCGGTGTCCGCGCCGCTCTGTTGCAGGATCTCCTCTTCGTTTTCGCAGAAGCCTGGGTGGGAATATGTGATAAACTGACACGGTGTAAAAGGTGCTATCATTATGTTGTAAAAAGTATATGGTTTAAAAAACCTTCTAGTATTTTAAGGGGTGAACCAGTCAATGAAACTGAATAACTTTCCCCAAGGAACATAGATCGAAGTATGAAAAAAAAAGAATCTGTCGGCTGGTTCATTTTGTATTTGATATATTTTTTTCAATTTTCAAGTTTTGTTCTTTGGAAAGTTGTCTAGTTTAATTGACTGGTTCACCCCTTAAATATTTGCAGCAATTTTTTCACACATGTATACTATTTCACACACATTACCAAATATTACAGACAAAAATGTAATGGTGTTTGTGCATCAATCTGTAGACGTCGTTTACACTATTCATAATAATAATAATTTATACGGGTTCTTGTCGACAAAATAATTATACACACATAAATAGAACTGTACTGTAAAAAATATTTGATGGCCGTTTCAGATAAATCGTGTATCACTATAATGACATGTTATCAGTGTATCGTCTAAAATTGTAACACACATAATTCATAATGAAACCCTCGAGTCCCTTAGTCGCCTCTTACGACACCCGCGGAAAAGAAAAGGGCATCACACGGCGACGAAATAATCAAGAGTGTAAAGACAACCGCAAAGTCTAAACTTGTCAGCTATAAGTTTACCTTCAGAGGAGACGCTGGAGTGGTTGCCGTCGCCCTGCCCCTCCCTAGGGGCCTCCCCCGCCGCCTCCTCGCCCAGAACTAGCGGCTGGAAACAAATACATGGACATTACTATTGTAACGATGTGACCTCCTTGGCATCGTACGTCCAGACTGCCCACCCAAGACCACGTCATCCATCCTTCAACTTCAAAATTTGAAAATCGACGGCTTCTGGCAGTGGCAGTTATTTTATTTGCTTGCTAAGTACAACATTTCTACATGTTCCCATTTTTGTTTGCCTAGTACCCCGGAATAAATATGCTGACAATATACAATACTTCGATAACTACTGAGAACAGGCCCTGAATGTAGTTTCAGGTAAGTCTTGTCTCGTTTCGCTATTATTTTTCGTTCCACACGAGTACTACGTTTATAGTCACACTAATTTATATGTTCATATACAGGGTCTTTCATCTGTAAAATAAAACATCTGTATCATCATCCCCGAGTTTCATTCCACTCCACCACTCCGTGTATGCGAGGGCCAGCAGTTGGCCCCTACGCGACACTATTCAATCTTCTTCTTGCTCCGTCTGTGTGGGGGATACCGAGTCGACGAAATAGATGAAACCCTGGTTTCAAAGATTTGAAACCGCCTGCTACTACAAGTAGGCCTGTGAAATGGTTGTGTAACTATCGCCGTTTAAGTTACCATTTATTATAGAAAGCAGCCGGGCCTAACAGTTTAACGCGCCCTCCCAAGCACAGAACTATATAATATTAAATAAAGGAATTTACCTGAAAAACCACGATAACTACGAAATAAACTGGTATGTGGAGGAAGTAGTAACTGCCTACCCCTCCGTAAGAGTGTCTTGATTTATGTATCTATGTAAATGCATGATAAGTTTCACTCACTTGGCTGGTGGAAGGTCCGGGAATGGCGAGGTCCACATTGATCCGAGCTCTGTGTATTAACGCGCGATGTGGGTCAGGGTTGGTGAGCCGATAGCTCAGTGATAACTCGTTGTTGAGGACAGCTTTTGATGAGTTCACCTGTAAAGTACATTGGGCTTTGGAATTGCAATACATGGCTGATTCATTAATTTGCAATGCAGGCTGTCGGAGTATTCAATGAAACAACAAACTTGTGTCGCGTCGCGTCTGAGCGTATGATGAATCAGATCACACGATACATAGTCTTATATGCTAACTTATGGCTAATGGTTCAGTGTCCTACACTATATATTATCAGTTTCAGATCCGTCGTTTATGTAATTCCTGATATCTCTCTACACTCTAGAAAATAACCTTATATACAGGAAGTATCAATGTCAATTTTTGATTGGTTATACTTTTAAGGTCGAAATGCACTAGACCAGCACGGTCAGTGTCACGGCAGTGATCCGTTTTAAAGATATGTTAAAACCGCACTATAACGTCGCAGCAGCAGAGCCGAACGGCGCATCGTTAGTTCTCGTCTGTGATTGGCTGGACGACGTTTAGTACGTTTACAAAAAGCCGCCCTGCGCCGCTAAAGTGCGGTGTTCTACATTTACTACGTAATAAACACTGTCGTATATAGCGAAATATAGTGAAATTGCTCCAGGTATTTGATATCATTTTACTTGTAAAAGCTTGACTCGTTAGCAGAATAGAACCAATTAAAGCAAGAAAAAACTCTTCTTTTCAGAAAACATAGCCCTATACTTTGTTAGTTTTTATTAATTTTTTCCTATAGTTAGGTGAAATTATTTATTTGTAACGATAAGCTTACCTGATGTGCATCATTCTGCTTATCAGTATGCCGGAATATGGTGAAAGGACTGTGGTACAACGGGTTCAAATCCTTGGTGTAAGTCACACCAGGTATCTGATAGTCGTCCCACTCCAAGAAGCACGCCTCCATGGCGGGATGGAAGCCGGGGAATACTTCTGTCTCGCTTATCCCGTTGATGTAGGGCGGGTGTGAGTGAGCGCGCGCGGCGTGGCGCGAGTGGCCGGAACCGCTCATGTGATTGTTGCGGTTTTTGGCCACCTGGCGAAAAAAAGATAGATGTGATCAAAAGACTAACACAAGCTAGGTGCTGCCTCTATCACTTTTTTTCTCATGTGAGACACAGAGCCGGTCAACAATACGATGAACCCTGTTGTCAAGAGTATTTCAACCACCTACTACTAGTAGTAGGCCTCTGACATGTTTTTGTAACGACCGCCGTCTAAGTAATCATAGACAGCAACCGGGACCTATGGCTTAACCTTAACGAGCCCTCCGAAGCAAAACCATTTTTATTTTCGGACAATCAGGTGGTTCAGCCTGCTATGTCCTATTCAGACTGGGAACAAACTCACAAAGTTATATGTAAATATCAACTTTGTGAGTGCCCCACTGAGAATCGAACCCAGAACCTTTGCTCCGATGAAAATGTTTAGCTGTACCAGTGATTTTGTATGTAGCAGTGATTTTAAACCTTACTAACTTTACTTGAAAGTTCAAAACCTACTTCTTCTTTGCGTGTCGAAGACGAAACTAAATTTCCTTTAACCAGTATGACAAAACCTACTAAAAGTTATATTGTAGGGGACATAAAGACTCACCTTGTCGAGTACTTTCATGTGCCACTGCGTGAACTGCTCGTGCAGCGTGTCTCGCTCGTGCGGCGCCAGGCCGGGGTTCAGCGCGGCCAGCCGCCACAATACTACCACCTGAAAACAAACAATCATCAGCTTCGAGGCATTGGGCGATCTCCATCAGTCAAATCTCACTATCCACTTTCAAAAACAAGCTAATAATCTTGATGTAACTGATCTATAGTTGTTTAATGGTGTATGTTAATTATCTATTTATTGTATTTACAGATTTGTCGAAATTTTTCGAATAATTTATTGTTAATGTCATAAATTACGCAAATTTTAGGAAATTTGAAAACCCTGCTGCGACTTATCCTTGTCTTGTTTGTTTGTTTGCAAATAATATGAGTTATTATTAAATCTGTAGTAAAATGAATTATTTTTAAATCTGTAGTACCGTGTGATGACGACGGCTTAGAGTAGCATCACCCCATTTCTTTCCCGTAGTAGTCAGAAGAGTCGACTAAGGGACTTGAGGGTATGTTTTGCAATTTTACGCGATGGGCTGACAACCTACTCACTATAGCGATACACAATTTTCTGAATGACCCTCAAATATTTGTCAGACGAGGCGTAAATGTCCGTCTTTTGCGGCCGTTTTCGCTCTGCCCACCCCGCAAATTATTATAGGCGTGATATGTATGTACATACATACATAAATCACGCCTATATCCCCCACGGGGTAGGCAGAGCGTTAACGGCTGTAAAACGGATATTAACACCACGTCTGACAAAAGCTTGAGGGTCAATCAGATAACTGTGTATCACTATAGTGACAGGTTGTCAGCCCATCGCCTAAAATTGCAATACACATCCCTCGAGTCCCTTAGTCGGCTCTTACGACACCCATGGGTAAGAAATGGGGTGATGCTATTCTAAGCCGGCAATCACACGGCGCCAATATGTGTGTGTATTAAATCTGTGGATAGTCTGCTACAGACCACAGGTAGCTCAATTGAAAGAGCAATGTAGAAACAAGAAGAGCTGAAATGAATAGTGAGTTTACCTCGTCACACAGCGAAGAGCAGGCGTGTTGCGCGGCGGAGTTCCCGCCGCCCCCTCCATGCTTGCCGCCGCCGCCGCCCCACGCTACCAACGCGGCTTTCGTGCTGTACCACCATACGATTATCTGGGGAAAAGGTACGATATAAACAGTATTTGAATCAACAATGCAAACGGTATTAAGATTGAAAACCGACAAATTATCACCTCGTATGAAAGTCATAAAACAGAAAGAAAAGAAGTTAATAGATTAAACTAGAAAAGAAAATAATAGAACAGAAAAGAAGAGAAAAAACACGAAAGGAAAAGAACAGAAAATATAAATGAAAAGAAAAAAACGAAAAGAACAAAAAGGAAAGGAAAAGAAAGAAAAGAAAAGAAAAGAAAAGAAAAGAAAAGAAAAGAAAGAAAAGAAAAAGGAAAAGAAAAGCAAAGAAAATAAAAGAAAAGAAAGGAAAGGAAAGAAATACAAAGGAAAAGAAAGGAAAAGAAAAGAAAAGAAAAGAAAAGAAAAGAAAAGAAAAGAAAAGAAAAGAAAAGAAAAGAAAAGAAAGAAATGGAAAAGAAAAGAAAAAAATAGAAAAAAAATAATAGAAAAGAAAAGAAAATTAAAGAAAAGAAAAGAAGAAATTTGAAAACACAAACCAAGATAGAAAATACAGACCTGCTCGCAAGCCATCACCTCCTCGGTGATGATCTCGAGTAGTGGGATGGCGTTGCGGTCGTTGCGCTTGAACATCTCGCGCACTATGGAGAGGAGGTTCCACATGCCCTCCGGCTCACGACCGCGCAGCGGACGCAGCAACGACGACCATTCGGCCGCCGCCGGAGGGGCGCTCGTACTCAGGTAGTTTACGTCGCTGTATGAAAATAAATGATCGTCTAATTAGATCAAACTTTTGGTCTGTGTATTATGTATTATTATCGCAAGCGTGTCGATCGAAACTTGAACTATACTAAAATGGAACGCGATGTACAGTCGGTTGTAGCACACAAGGTACCAGGCGTACTCCAAAAGAACTGAATTATTTTTATTCCCAGTTAATACATAATAAAAATTTAATATTATTCTATCAAAGAAGTCATTTTCTACTTAAACATATTCATGTCAAGAAAAAATTATAGACGGGGACAAAAACAATTCAGTTCTTTTGGAGTAACCCTGGTACTTATGTGCTACAACTGACCGTACCTATACCTATATACCTACATGAATCATGAGCGAAATGAGTGCGAATTTTTACGCTTGAATGATGCAATGAATGAACGATGTAAACAAGCAGTATGCTAGCAACACAAGCGCGACTTTTCGCACTAAAGAAAAATCTGAAATAGTATATGAATTTTCATGTTTCTTAAGGATCCGTCTCATAGATGCTGAATGTGGGTGTATTTTAGACTCATTTATGTGACACAAACCTGAAGACAATAGGCGCGGGCACGCAGAACTTGACCAGTATCTTGTTGATGTTGTTATGCAAGGTCTTCTCGTCCAGATACCACGCCGTGTACTCGTAGGCCGACGCCCCGGCGGTCGGGTCAGGCGCGCCGCACGTCGCGTTTATCTGGTTCGGCTGCGCTGACAAAAGCTCGTCCAGAATTCTGGGATATAAAAAATTTCGTTGAATAATCAATAATGTTTGAATATTACATAGACGATACGAGTTGCCGCTTGTTTGGAGTCGTAACTTATTTCAAATCGTAACTGATTTCAGTGAAACCAGTAAAACTCAGGCTTTGTCGCACCTTATTGTGGGATAGTTACAGTAATTAATTAAACAAAGTAAAGCAAAATAATTTTTATCTGTCATACATAATGTTTACCTGATGTTAAACATGAAATTAAAGGGCCGCTAAAAATTATTGATTCGCCTTTCTTGAGACATAAGATACTTAAACAGTTTGTTGAAGATGTCTATGTTTCTGATGTGAAGAAATCGTAACAATATTTCGCATTGCATTTTTCAGACCGATACAATTATCACATGGACGGCGATCGTTACACAACCATCACAGAGGCCTACTGTTAATAGTAGGCGGTTGAAAAACTCTGACACCACGGTTCATCGGGCCGTTCGCCGACTCTGTGTCCCACACGAAGAAAACAATAAAAAGTATTAAATAAAATGGTTTTCCGCATTTCTCTATCATGTACACCGCTAAAAGCTGCTAAACCACCAACGTATTTTGAGCGCGGCGCGCGGCCACAACGCCCGGTTTTTATTGGACTGATGGTCGAACCTTTTATACACCTTAGCACTCGCAATAGTAGTTTATGCAACTGTCATATAATGGGGGTCATTAGAATGCGAGTGTCTGTTTATCACACGAGGCGTAGCCGAGTGTGATAATAGATTGAAACGAGCATTCTAATGCCTAATTATATGCAGTTGCATACACTATTTTATCTACACTCTAAAAAATTTACTCAGTTGAACACTTTTCCAAACGTCCGCACCGGCGATTGCAAGGCCCGATACATGGTCAAATTCAATACGAGAACGTAATATGGCTTGATATGAATTTTTGAAGATTCTTTACTAACAGTTGTTTAGATGTCGAGTCTCAACAGCAAATAACTAAACAACTGAACAACAACTAATCAACATCTGAACAACAACTGAACAACATCTCATCAACAACAGAACAAAAACCTATTAAAACAACTGAACAACATCCGAAAAATTACCGTACAACAACAACTGTCAGGTGCGGCGGAAGATAGCGATTTGAGTATTGGAAAAAAAAACTTCGTTTCATTTCTCAACTTTATCGTATTAAGAGTTTTCTCATTAAGTCATTACGCTTCTGTAATTTATAGTAAACCCTAGTTTTTATAGGCAGAATGCATAAAGTAGGTCATTATGCATCTGTTTTTGAATTCATAATTCGAACATTATGAGACGAGTGTAGATAAAACAATATTTTATACGAAATCTTGAAAAAAAAACAATAGCTGTGAATAACGAAAACAATATTTCAAATAGCTGTGAATTGTAACTTCAATCTACTTAAGGATTCGTTTGATTTTTTGAATACAAAGATGATTCCGTGCTTCGGAGAGCGCGTTAAGCCGTCGGTCCCGGTTGCTGTCTATGATTACTTAAACGCCGTACGTTACACAACCATGTCAGAGGCCTCCTACTACTAGGCGGTTAAAAATAATTTGACACCAGGGTTCATCGGGTCGTTGGACGACTCGGTATCCCACACAAAAAATAAGTATTCGTTTAATGTAACTTTTCAAGCACTCGCGATCACTTTCACTCATTTTAAGTATTAGACCGGGTCTATCGCGATAGTATTTAGGTAAATATTATTCGTTTGATGCTGAAAAAATCTAATAAGTCCAGCTTAAATATTTCTCAAAGCTGAAAAAAGTGAGTGTACCTTTGAGCAGTAGGTAGGACTTGCCGCGGCAGCTCCGATATGAGGTATTGTGCGAACTTCTGCAGCTGATCACGCCTCAGCCGTTGCAGGGACTCAGACACGGGAGCACGGAGACATACTTGTGTTGGCTACGGACAAACAGTATCATATTCATATACAGGGTTATTTTTTATTCACCCTGGAAATTTTACAGGGCGATTCCACCCATGATTCTGAACAACTTTTATTATGGGGTCACCTGCGAAAACGCGAAAAAATAAACAGCTGTTCCATACATTTGTTCGACTAGGTATGATTTTTTCTATGGAGTAACTGTTGTTCAGAATCATGGGTAGAATCACCCTGTAAAATTTCCGGGGTGAATAAAAAATAACCCTGTATTTGTTGCAACTAAGATAACTATTTCAAGAAGAGGCTGGGAAGTTAGTAGTTACGGTATATGACTTCAAAATGTGCCCTAAAATCTGTGTATACAACTCCGATATCCATGTTATCATTTATTACATATTCCTAGGGTAAGTCGGTAACCACCTATTCATATGAATAACTAGGTATATATAACAGAGAGCATTGTGTCTGCCAAAAAACTGCTATGCAGTTTAGCGGAATATTGTTAATTTTTATTTAAATTTTGAAATCAAGGCATTAAATTTTGCTATTTATAAATGTATAAACAGCCTTAATCTCCATAAGTAAGTCACAGGTACAAATGTTATTCCAGTGAAATATTTTACTTATGTACTTTGTTTTATGTCGATTAATGTTTTATTATTATAATCATAGGTTTTAGAAATCAACAGTATTTAATAAATGTAAGGAATTTTAACCACAATAATAATGTGCAATATTATTATTACTCATAGTTGCATAAATGTTTCCTGTCAATACTAAAATCATAAGCTCATGTCTTGTTTAAAATCATAAACAGGTAAATTGAAGCCGCGACAAATTGAATAAAATATACCTACTAAAAACAAACAATTTAATGTATTACATATATACAGTTTAGGGCCTAGAAAGATTGTTAATTTAGAGTAGGAGCACTTCTGGGCAGGTTTTTTGGGGGGTTTTTCCTGTTCAGGGGGTCCGGTTAATTATACGCATGTAAATAACACGCTTTGGAAATCTTGACTAAAACCATAGAGTAGAAATCACATAGAGATGACACTCCCGCTCCAGACGCGCTCAAGGTCAATCCGTCTGGCTGTCTCTTAGAGAACAATTCAGTCGGGAGTGCGCTTCGCCGCGGAAACGTTCGTCGTGCGGGTCGAATTTTCATTTTTTGTGAAAAATTTAGCAATGCCGAATTATTGTGGTGTGTATGGCTGCAAAAGTAAGTTTTTTTTATTTGCCTAAAGATGAGCCAAGGTAAGTGATGATTTTACAGTAAATACCTAGGTACCTACCATTCGTTATTATACGTAATTGTTGTGTGTACTCCTATTTTTACTTACGTAGGTACCTAGTTTCCATTTTCTAATTTAAACTACCTAGGTGCCTAAGTCATTGTTAGCTGATAATGATAAATAAGCACATTCGTATCGTAGGTATGTTTTGCACCTATATTAAAATTCTGTACCTACTTATTAACAATAAAATGGTAAGGAAAGACTTTAAAACGGGTAAATATATTGTTCCCACGGGAAAACTATTAGCAGCGGTCGCAACCGCTTGACTGGCCGCTAGTCTGGAATAAAATTATTGGCACGTGACAGCCCCGACTTAAAGCGCGGGAGAGTGCGGGGCGTTACGGGCTGCGGGGGGAAGTAGGTATTTAAAGCGCGGCTTTTGGGGCCCAGACAAAGGATTTTCGTTTCTATACGCAGTATTATTATCTATTCTTATGCTAAAACTTGAAACAAATGTCGTTTACAAATGGTGGTGGCGTAAAGTTACGTGCTGTGTGATTAACCTGGCCAGCCCCGAGGCAGTGCCTTTATTTTTATTTTTATTTTTTTTATCCCGCCCGAGCCGGTTTTGTATTAGGACAATACAAAATTGTTATAAAAAGAAGAAGATTGCGTTATGCAAATTTCTTTTTTTTACAATGACCGATCATGACGTCAATAAGTGATAATGCTATCCTACATTGAATAAAGTTATTTCATTTCATTTTAATTTTTTAATTTTTTTACATACATCACGTCTATATCCCTTGCGGGGTAGGCAGTGACTCTTACGACTCCCACGGTAAAGAAATAGGTTGATGCTATTCTAAGCCGTTATCACACGGTATAGCTGGTTTTCTATGTAGAGAAACATTGTTTTTTTTATGTAGAGCAATGCCATTTGGAACGAATGTAATATACGCCTACATGAACCCAGATCACCCGGTAGACACTGGCTACCCCGCGCCAGGTGGGGGGAGGGGGGGGTCAAAGTGCAGCGCGTCCGGCGCTCAGAAAAAAAAATCTACCGGATTAGTTTGGACCTTTAAGATAAGTTTGGTATCGTTTTCAGGTAAATAAATGATGCTGAATTCATTCCCCATACCAGTTTTTTAGGGTTCCCTAGCAAAATAAGTCGCAATCCTTGAAATAATAAAATTTTTGTCGAAACAAAATGTAAACAAACCCACATATTTTAATAATTTTGTATGAAACTTTGTTTAAAAAAAATATATTTCAAAAGCTCATTTAATGCACATTATAAAAACATTAACATTGAATATACATAATACTACTTTTCAACTAAAATAAAATAAAATTGCACGTATCTTTCTCATTCTTGCGGACGGCCTGCGGACGTCACTCGGTTTTCTATTCAGAGTTGGAACGAGATTTTGTAGTAAAACATTGCCATTTAAGTACTAATGATATACACGCCCATTTAAATCCATATCGGCCGGTAGGAAGTTTCTAGTGGTTAGACAGATATCCGGTAACTAGCCGGTATCCGGCCTTACTTTTACTATCCGGCCGGATACCGGATAGCATATTACTACGTATACCGGAACGTAAAAAAGAGGTATAATCGCATTATTTTACAGAAGGAAAATCATATACCAATAATTTATGGACACTTGTTAAATTTTTCCCTCGTCATAAATTATTATTTTACATTTATATTTAGTACTCATAGTTCACAAGTGGCAAATTGTGGCGAAAATGAATTACTTTCCGCTTTTGTTGGGCCAATGTGTATGTAATGTGTACCCATAGTTCCTTTCGGCCTTCTAACTTTGGAACGCAAGATATGGCTAGTACCTACAACGTCCGTGTCGATTGTTCGTACTATGATTTTGTCGTGCCCTTTCAGCACGGAGTCAGCAAGATGAAGCATTATCCGTGTGTCGGCTTCCTCGTGGTTGCACGGTGCCAAATTTTCAATTGGAGTGGTTTTACTTAGAGCTTCTTCGCCATCGGTTATGATGAACTCTTTACCCATTTGTAAGTCTATCTCTGAGTGCCAATGAGATGACAAAAGGTTGTAAAGCTCTCATTTATTTGATGTTTCGCGAAGGAAGTTTGACCAGCCTTTTGGAATTCTTGTTTGTTCACCAACTAACACACGTGTGCCAGTACCTCGTTTTTTTCGGGTTGAATTTTTGATACTGTCTTTCTTGTATGTATCACAAACCACGTCCAGTCTTTCAAAATTATCCAAATCTGTGATCTGAAAAGGTGAAAAAACATTTAAGCATAGTCCCCGAATGTTGTTGAAGGTCCGGGATTCAACATACGCACTACAGCCGAACCGTCTGAAATCTTAACTGTTACAATGGAAACTGTTGGAATACTTGTCCCATCATCAAGACTGGTCAAACATTTTAGCATGTCAGATTTCACACTAGATCTCATCAAACCTAAAGCTGATAGAGCAGGAGGACTGCTTTGATTTTCATGCGAAAAGAATGTATCAACGTCTCTTGCTCTATGTTCTCAGGTTGCAATATAAAGTTTACTAAACTGAGTCGTTTTTAAGGGAACATATTTAAGATTCGGCTTTAGATTCTCGTTTTTTATTTATATTATGTAAAAGAGGGAATATGTTCTGAGGTAATGGGTCGTGTATACTTTTGACTTCAATAAATCATTCTTTGCAAAAATTTTGGTAAAATTATTTTCCTTTGCTTTCAATTTGTTTTACTGTCTGAACCACTTCAATAGGCGCCGTTTCAGATAAATACTTGACAGGTGCAAAAAACCAGTGAGGATGAAATATGTTCGTTATAAAAGGCAATGGAAGAGCGAACAGATCCGACCTTAAGTCTCGTCTCCTATTGGGGCGACGACAGTCTGTCAGCTTCTAGGCATGGAGTTGACATTAAATCTAAACATCGGCGCGACCATCGAGTACAAGGCTCAAACGGCGGCTAAGAAGCTGGGCAACCTAAATAGAGTGAAGCGATACTTTACGCCTGGACAGCTTTTAACTCTTTAAAGCATTGCGCTTCAAAGCACAAGTCCGATCCTGCATGGAGTATTGCAGTCACCTTTGGGATGGCTCAGCCAAATACCAACTTGCCGCTCTTGACTCGGTAGCAATTGATATGATATATATATGATACGCAGGGCCATGAGGCTCAAAGGCGACATAAAACTGGTGGACACCAAGCTTCATAGCCTAGCACATCGCCGCAAGGTTGCCTGTTTGTCGGTTTTTTACGGATTGTACTTCGGAGAGTGTGCTCAAGAGCTTCACGACCTTGTTCCACCAGCTGCCTTCTACCATCGGACATCCAGACGCACCGCCGGATACCATCCATACCTGGTTGCCATTTCACCAATTTAGACTAAAAGCTTCCAGTCATCATTCATAATGCGTACTGCTAAAGAGTGTAACTCACTACCTGCGTCTTGGTTTCCTAATCTTTTTAAAGTAAGAGTGAACAGGCTTCTTCTGAGTGAGCTCGCTCCATCTTAGACTCTGTCTCTGTCCTATGACCTAGACTAAAGTCAAGAGCAAACCCATCATTAATAATAAAAAAAATAGTCAAAATAAGAGATTTTATCCCAGACACAAACCTATATTTTTTCGGAAGTGATGTCTGAATGATGGCGATATTCGGCTTAAAGTGATCTGTTATTTTTACCAACAAAAGCGGAAAAGTAAATAATTTTCGCCACAATTTGCCCTTTTGTGAACTATGAATACTAAATATAAATGTAAAATAATAATTCATGACGGAGAAAAATTTAAAAGTGTCCATAAATTATTGGTATATGATTTTCCTTCTGTAAAATAATGCGATTATCTCTCTTTTTTACGTTCCGGTATACATAGTAATGTGCTATCCGGTATCCGGCCGGATAGTAAAAGTAAGGGCGGATACCGGATAGTTACCGGATATCTGTCTCACCACTAGAAACTTCCTACCGGCCGATATGGATTTAAATGGGCGTGTATATCATTAGTACTTAAATGGCAATGTTTTACTACAAAATCTCATTCCAACTCTGAATAGAAAACCGAGTGACGTCCGCAGGCCGTCCGCAAGAATGAGAAAGATACGTGCAATTTTATTTTATTTTAGTTGAAAAGTAGTATTATGTATATTCAATGTTAATGTTTTTATAATGTGCATCAAATGAGCTTTTGAAATATATATTTTTTTAAACAAAGTTTCATACAAAATTATTAAAATATGTGGGTTTGTTTACATTTTGTTTCGACAAAAATTTTATTATTTCAAGGATTGCGACTTATTTTGCTAGGGAACCCTAAAAAACTGGTATGGGGAATGAATTCAGCATCATTTATTTACCTGAAAACGATACCAAACTTATCTTAAAGGTCCAAACTAATCCGGTAGAATTTTTTTTCTGAGCGCCGGACGCGCTGCACTTTGACCCCCCCTCCCCCCACCTGGCGCGGGGTAGCCAGTGTCTACCGGGTGATATAGGCTCAGGTGAACTTACAGATTACCCATACTATACTGGTTTTGCTCTACATAAAAAAACATATGTTTCCAATACCTTCCATACAAAAGTGCCAACAAAAAACTGACTAGTACTACAGATTTAATAATAATTTATATTACTACAGATTTAATAATAACTCATATTATTTACAAACACGGGAAAGATATGGGGTGATGCTACTCTAAGCCGGCATCACACGGCACGCTAGAAAAGCGCGTAGCGCGACCCCATCATTTTACGCACTAGTAACAGTGAAATATATCTATGGAGACGGCGACCTCAGAGTATGTAACTTCAGAAGATTGAGTTCAACTCGGCCGAAACGCTGGCGCTTCATTTCAAGTGATTTGAAGTTGACTTATTCAAAAATGCACTACGCAGTAGTGCGCACTGTCTGCGTTTTAGCGCCAACGCTGTCTCGATCAGGCTGCACGCGCGGGACAGCCGCGTGAAGGCTAGCTTCGGCAAAATACAAGAGCAGTGCTGTGTGACGCGGGTCACACACGGGTGTGCTCTATAAGTACAACCCGTCCGAACACGACAAGGCATGATGCGCCCTCCCCCGCAAGGGATAAAGGCGTGATATATGTATGTATGTATGTAGAATCTTACTAGATGTATCCTGTAGAGGCAGACGGCGACGATGTGCGAGCACCAGTGCGCGGTGGAGCTGCACGTGCAGTTGCATGACGATATCCGTTGCCGGTCGAACGTAACCGCCACGTTGTATTGAGCGCGCGGCATGTTCAGCATCACTGTCGCCGATAGGTGGAAACCTAGGAAATGGAAAAAGATTTTAACAGTTTCAAAGGAAACATGTAATTACCATAGATGTGTATTTTATTGTAAGGGAATAAACGCTTCAAACTCAGAATCAACAGCCACGCGTCGGAAAGCGCAGCGTGGGACAGCCTGCCAGGTGGACCACTGCCCTAATAAGGGTTGTGGGCAGCGGCGGGATGCAGTCAAAATAACGGTTTATGCGGGAGTCTGATGGAGGTCTATGTCCAGCAGGACTTTCAGTCGGCTTTCGAGACTAGTCGGCTAGGCTGATCATTATTTTGGTGACGTTTGGAACCCTCCGTTGCATTACGGATTATTCCCAAAATGTCTGATAACGGTACGACATAATCCTACAACGACTGAAACCAATTAGACTAAATTTCAAAATGAATCAGTATCATTGGAAGAAGAAATGACGTGTAAAATATCTCCTATCCTTTTCTAAACAGTGACAGTACTAGTTTAAGGTCAGTTATGAGAATTTATGTCCCGAATTGAGGGCAATGTATATCCCGAATTGAAGCTATTTTCTTCCTTACCTATTTTACGGAAAGTGACATCACTAATTTAAGGTAAGCTAAGAGAATTTATTTCCCGGATTGAGCCCATTGCATAAAGTTGCCACAATGTTCAAATTGTGATCAAGTTGTGAATAATATTATGATTCATGATAAACTTAACTGTAATTTAGATTTTAATACTGTTTTGGTATAAAACCTTGGCCTCCATTATACAATTTATATTTTAGGAAGGCTTTCATTTCTATTTCCTCGGTCTGCCATAAAGTTTAGAACTACTGAAAGGTTTTTAAAATAAATAAGTTTGTTGGACTAATTACCAATATTTATTTTATTTGGGGAGCTTACAACCTTAAAAAACATACACAACTTAATATATAACCAAATGCCAATTACAAGCTTTTACATATAGAAAGTATCATGGATTTTACTTTGTCTATATGGTTAAGTCTAACTTTATGAGTTAGATTTCTAGATCTTGGAGAAATATCACCAAAAATGTTATACTAATAATGTCTATAACCTAACTTGCACTTGACCATTTTCTCTTTCCTCATTTTTCTTTTACTTTCATGCTAATGAAATGCTTGATGCCAAACCAAATCCAGTTTTTAGGTCTTCTAGAATTGGTCAAACATTTGGATGATCTTTCAGTAAATCATTGAGTCAATGAGTTCCGAAATTACTTTCTCGAATCCATAACTTATTTCTAAAATAGCTACACTAAAGAAACTGTGTATTCAAAGTAAGTTTTAGTGTGTCAATCCGGGATATAAATTCTCCTTACTTGCCTTAAATTAGTACTGTCGCTTTCCGTCAAATAGGTTTAGAAAAGGATAGGAGATATCAATTTAGTCGCCATTGTTTTGATCGTCGCCTTATTTTGACATATAACGCGTATTTTGCATGAAATTATAAGACATGATCCCAATAAAATATCTCCTATCCTTTTCTTAACCTATTTGACGTAAAGTGACGGCACTAATTTTAAGGTATGATAAAAGAATTTATATCCCGAATTGAGGCATGTGTGTAAAGACTCATCGTGGCTTGAAGCGGTTCGGGTAAATAGTAAATGGTGTTCGCGTGGCCTTTGCTTAGAACTTGACTGGCACTGTGTATTATAACAAAAATATGTAAAACTTAAACACTAATAGGTAGACTGGTAATATAAATAATATTGGAACAGGTTCAAGAAACTGAATGTCAGTGGTCTGTAAGCTGAGATTCAAGGTCAGCAAGTTGTGGTGGATAATCAGTATTTATGCTGTCTTTTTTTTTTTCCTTACACAAACAGCCATTATTATGCACATTCAAGTGGGGTAAGGCTAGTTTTCTGAACACAATAAAACCTTAGAGCTAATAAAGCTTTGGAGAAAACTCTACAAACATCCAGAATGAAGCTATGAAAAACTCGTCGCGATCTGACTTTGCGTGAGCTAAAAGGTAACTAAATGCACAAAAATTGCTTAATATAAACATTCTGTATACAAATGATTAAACACCCTAATAATTGACTTATTCTGTAAGTTTTATTGTAACGAGTTTTTTTTATTTGTAGGATACCGCTAGAATTCTCGTGCTCACAGAATAAAACTTGTTTCTTTCACAGTACAACATTTTGTCTGGTTGGATTCCATTTAAGGTTTACTAGAATAAGAAACTGGGATAGTATAAAAATACATATTTTGAAGTAGAAGCAAATCGTCCAAGTGCGAGTCGGAGTCGCCCACCGAGGGTTCCGTAACATGCACATGCAGCCCTTCATATAATATGTTTCTTCTTCCTTGGGTTGGGATGTATGCGG
Source organism: Tuta absoluta (assembly GCA_027580185.1). Lineage (NCBI taxonomy): Eukaryota > Metazoa > Arthropoda > Insecta > Lepidoptera > Gelechiidae > Tuta > Tuta absoluta. The sequence goes on from JAQAHW010000004.1 coordinate 9,675,468, forward strand.
AGCTCGCAGATGGGTGATCAGCTCCGCTTGGTGGGATCTACTTCACCCAAATATGATTCTCTACTAGCTTCAATTTTAAAAATATATTCTTTTTCCACCCCCTCTTAAACCAATGTTATAAAAATACATGTTTTAAGGCTTATTCCTAGATATGTACTTGCCAAATTTCATCGTTCTAGGTCCACGGCATACGGCGTTTTTACAGAATAAACGGCCGTATCTTTTTATGATGTTAAGTTAAGAGCTTGAATTTTTTATAAATACAAGTGGTCATATACTTGGTCTTTTGGTGGACGCCGAGGAGAGCGGACGTGTCCACCCTGCGCGCACGTGCTCCCGAAATTGTGCATTTTAAGACAATAGTTCACTTTTTTACGCTGTCCGACGTTGAAAGGACTGGCCTACCGCGCGCGTCTTTGCAGTGCAATATTTACCCAATTTTACTTTTCCCCCGATATAAACGTTGTGTTATGTGTGTGTGTGTGCAAGTGCAAGAAAGGTGTCAGCTCTGAATCTACGGTCCTTGTACCTACTCATGCAGCAGTGACTACTAACATCTTAGGAATCCGGTGAGGAAATTCTATGTTGGAGAGTTTTTTTTCAGGACTTATATTTAGCTAACCTAGGTATCAAGAGCACACGACTGAGCAATTACGTCCTGCCAATAAAACGCCTTAATCGGGTCTATCCGACGAGTTGATGGCTTCAAGCAAATATAATCCACAACAAAAGGTAAGGTTAAAAAATGTGGAAAATGCCTCGTATATTTCAGCCCTAGGTCACCATTGCAGGCAACACCGAAAAGGACTAGGCGTTAACGTACGCCCTCTGGTCACCCGGCGCCTGCGCACCTGGCAAACGGTAAATTTAAAAGAGTACTCTTACCTTCAAACAATCTACAGTATGAACAACGCGACCAAAGACAAGCGGGAGGACCTGCACCGAAATACCCACAACAGGTTCGTAGTCTCTCTCATTATTAGTCTTAATTCATAGTCTTAAATTAATCTAGCTACGCCCCAGAGCTGCCGCCTAGGTAAATTAGAAAATATTGGTATCAGGTCACATACCTCAAACCATAGATCACATAACAGGATCTGTGCATCAAACAAACAGGCTAAGATAAGAAGGTATAGCTAGTCTGCTCTTACACGGCTATACCTAATTTCAAACAAACAAAAAGACCGGCAGTCTTACTAATAGAAATTGGCTAACAAACTACGACTTGGTGCCATCCCAATTAAGCCATTAAGGGAAAAAAAAACCTCCGCATTTCAAAGGAACACCGTAAAAAAAAGGGATATTAGAGTCGACGGATAAAACAAAGAAACTGTCTTCCCATAACTCTTACTGGCTGTTGTAAACGACCGGCCCAGGCAGATCATTCGCGCAAGTCGCGGAACATGTGCAAGCACTTGCGCAACACTCCGGACCCAAATCAAGAAAAAAAAAGGCAAAACCCAAACGTTGTTGTAAGAATTCGTCCAAAGGCAATTCATTCTAGACAAACACCAAATAGACAAAGGACTACGCACGTGCATAAGCTTCTTAGAACAAAACGATAGAAAAAGCCTGGAAACATCTCAATGGGCAATAATATCTCACTGCCCATTATCCGCTCATGGCGCAACACAATACAAGATTTTCGTAATTGAAGAGACATCAAGAGATGGAAACTGCTTGCAATGCACCATCGCTTACCAGATTTTACATCTCAACGACAACTACCTAAAGCATACAGATGGAGACTTCGGAGGAACGATAGGCTGACTTATCCTCACAAGAGAAAAGCTCAAACCACGATATTGCAAACTACAGGGAGAAATCAAATGCATACTGGGAGACGATCAGGAACGGTTGAGACTCAATCAAAAACGGACGACGCGGACTACAAACACTGAAGAATCATCAATCAATCGCAGCCCCTTTCCCCTCTTTAGTATATTACACACCAAGTACCTATAGTATCTATCTTCCTCATGCTGACTTTGATGCTAGTATTCTTGTCGGCTAAAACTTTTCGTCTCTCCCTATCCTGGCTGCCCCGCCCTACACTCCCAATCCTATCTACTTGGCCCACCGGTGTCTTGGACAGGGAGTCAGTGTTTAACTCTGTACGGCTGGCGGAGACTCTATCCTAAGGCTATATTGTTACTTACAAATGAGCGAACAATATAGCTTTTACGGTGGTATCTCCAAGAGCAACCGGAGGTACTCCTCGCTCCTGCGTCCTTGCAGCAGAACTGCTGGCTGGTGTGGTCACCGGAACGGAACGGAACGGAATACAAGTGGTCATATACTTGAGTATATGGTTTTAATTTGAACTTGATATCACCATGCGTTTCCGAGAAAGGGTCTTGACAGACACAAAGATGAATGGATGGATAACAAAGTGATTTCTAGTTGTTTTATTTTTTCCTTTTAGGGAACCCTAAAAACTGCACAAATTTATAGGGTTTCATAGTAATTAAATATGTATTGAACCTTAATACAAAGTAATAAACATAATTTCACCTTTACAGGAAATTTATGATGTTTTAAAAAGTATGAATGCTACAATTTTTCTCATAGTTTTGATAGTAACTACAGGTAGAAATAAATATTCTAAGGAATTGCAGCTGGAATGGAACAAATTAAGGCTGAAAAACACAATTATTACAAGCAAATATGTTTAGACAGGAACAATAGAATGATTCTTTTCAAATATGTTTAACAGAAGATAAATGCCCATTTTTTATTGTATGAGAGGGGTACAAAAAAGAAAGAAAAAACTTTAGAAGTTATTAAGGTGGGGCATGTGAATACAGACAGACAAACAGACAGAGTTGATGTCAAGGAGATGATAAGCGTTTGTAGTAGACTATGAAACTCAGTTGAACTTACAGACTACACATAATATGTGATATAATGCAGAATAAATAAGTTGTAAGCAAATATATTTTAGTAAGATTATAGTCCTTTTTTAAAATTATTTGGCCCATAATAGTAACATAAATATTTTTAAAGTTTTCTGTTTTATGTGTACATAAAAATTATACAATATTTGTGCAAGTATATTTTTATGAATAATAACTATGTATTGGTAGGTATTTATTTTGATAGTAGTATGACATGTTGTTTTCCTTTAGTGATTTTTCTCATTAGTGCACCCCCTTCTTTCTCTCTTTGTTTACCTTCTGGTTGGCCGGTAGAGAGTGCCGTCTGGCATTAGGCCCGCCTTTTGTATGATGTGCAATTAAGTATAAATAAATACTATAAAAATTTAAATCAAAAGCTTTCCTAAGCAATACCTACTTTCCGTATTAAGTTGACCAGCCTTCATACTAAAAAAATATGCTTACTATAGTTGCATTTGATTGTAGTGTTGTTTTACTTACCAATTTGTAGTACATCTTTAACTGCTCTATCTCTAAAGAGATGTTCTCCTCTCTGGAACTCATCCGCAGAGCCATTGGCCAGGCAGGAGTACAGTCGGATGTCATCTTCGCTATCCGGGAAGCTCCAGAATGCAATCTGAAGCTGCAGCTGTTCTGGCACCGGTGGATACACATGTTCTACCAGCTCAAATGGGATGTGGCAGGCTACACACTTTGCTGCTAGCTCGCTTAGTGTTGAAACGGTTTTTTCTGAAATAGATATGTAGAAGCTTTGATTTTTTTTATGAGTACTTTAAGTTTGGTTCTAATATTGAAGTGATGAAGTGATAAAATCTTTTGTTCTCTAATATATTACTAAACTCGAAATTTAAGGTGAATTTACTATAAATCAGTTTTGATACTAATTTTAGAGAAAGTAGTGAAAGTTGTAATACTAAAAACTTTCCCTACACAAAAATTGAACAACTACACAAAAATAAAAAACTAACAGGAACATCCAACAACAAAGGAAGGGTTTTATGGCAGGGATTTGACACCAAGGTATTATTAACTGCTCAGTCCAGTCAGAGGTAAATGACTCTACAACACCTGTTCTTTGTATGTACCTACACATAATTACTATGTAGGTATCTATAGTTATCATTCTCACCAAAACCAAGCCAAAAAGCATTCAATCTTTCATTATACCAGAAAATGATGACATAAAACTCGTATAAATAAAGGAATAGAATGGTTTAGACTAAAATAGAACGAAATATTGAGCCAAATTCGGGCGATCGAAACAAAGGATCAGCTGTACTAATAGTTTACCTTGAACAGTCTTTTTGGAAGAACGCGGGCCAAAGGCGTTCTGCGGGCCAGGCCTCCGCCACCCCCGCCAGTTGTTGCACAGGCTCTCGGGCTCCGAACTCCAACTACACAAAGAGTCTTCCTCAAAACGTTCTGAGTCCTCAAAACTGAAATGATCGCCTTCCTCCCAGTCGAGCAGGGGGGATCCCACGTCGACTGGAGCGGGTTGTCGTCCCCCTTTGCCATTATTATTTGATGCCCCCGCCACTTTCACACAATTTATTGAAATAATTCACAATACAAATCCGCTGGATGATTTCAGCGAATTATCACAGGGGGGTATCCACGGTCAATGAATAAGCATTACTCTGTCCAATGAAGGTTTTATGTCACTAGATAAAAAGGCTTGCGAAAAGGGTGGAAAAAAATAAAATACATCACAATCTCTAAATCTTGTAAGCCTTTTTATTTCGAAATGAAATGGTCTAAATAAATCTCCATTGAGCACAATAACAAATATGGCTGCCCGTTCGTTCGTACGTAAGTACATGTCCTCCCGTCCCGACCCGTTCCGTTTCGTTCGCTTTTCCTACAAAATCCCACAACAAATCTAGAACCTGTAAAAGTACTGCCATTCGATACTAGATGGCAGCGCCCTTCTTGCGTTATTTATTTTCTACAAGTTTATGTTTTGCTTACTAGATGGCTCTAGCTAGCTTACACATTAATGGTGATTAATGCTACCGAATTTTTCGTATTTAATTGGTTCGGTTAAACTGGACATAACTTTTATTTCTTATTTTTCTAAATTCGTTTTTACCGTTATTATTGTGTAAGTGTGGGGATATCAACTCATGATGTGGCGGCAGTGAAGAACAATGTAGTAAAAGTGAGAAATAAAGGGAAATACACGAGCGTCATCGCGTTTCTATGAGTAGGTTTATACTCCAAAAGAAGAGGCTGTACGTTTAAAAACTTTGCCTGCCTAATGGAGAAATAGAATAAAAAAGTAATTCTAGCCGAAGAGCTACATAAAACAGTAGCTCGATTTCCTAACTATTCGTTTGCTATTCGTAACAATTCGTAATTGAGATCCCGCAAGAAATGGCCCTTTTTGCATATGCAATCCGAAAACAGCAAAAAGTTACACATTTGATTTAATTAGATTGTCCTTTATAATAGAGATCTTTTTAATAGTGATCAGTGCTTCTAAGAGGTCACAAACTTCTATGGTCAACCTGGAAAACTCTAAATCAGCTGCGAACACAAGTTGGCCGTTGCAGGTTTAATCTAAATAAGTGGGGATATAGCTCTAACCCATCTTGCGACTTTGGTGCCTTACAGACTATGCCACACTTGATGTCTTGCAGTCAGTGCCCTAATACCTGCACCTTGTCAGACTTGTATGACGCCACCGACAGCGCCGTAGCCGTGGCTAATTTCTGGTCGAAATACATGTGGGGATGAAAGGAACGTGTGAATGCTGCGTGAAAGGGATCGTATGGGTGAGAGGGAGAGATATATACGACGGGGACGGACGAACGTGTGCGCGGTGTTAATTTTGTAAAATTCAAATAATATTCTAATAAGAAGAAAATAAAAACCAATTGTTTTGGAAACTGCGTTTATTTGAAATATCCGAGCCCACATACATTTGAGTCATCGACACGAAAGAAGAAGAAGAACGCCCGCTCCACACTTAGCCCGCGGATCGCGCGCAATGCCTGCGAAGGGGCGCGAACGCTAAGTGTAGAGCCGTTTCGCATATTCTTCGCGGTTTCCGCTTTGTTCCCCAATTTTGGTCGGTTTTTTGTCCCTGACTCCACACTCGCAGTCCGCGACGGTCAGTATTATTCGAGGTTGTTGTTAAATTGGTGAAAAAAATAAGCGTGGACACTACTGGACACCACACCACCGTTTGTTCGTTTTCTCCACCGTTCCTAATTTGCGTTTTATTTTTAATATGTACATAGTTGTAATACGCTAAAGCGCATAAAGTTAGGGACGCAGCCAGTATAATAAGTTACTCTATGGACGCAGCAACAGCTACTTCAACGTCCATTCAATTTAACGTTGCGAACATATCTGTGAAAATACTGCGAACCTTTGCGAGTGTAGAGTCGTTGTCAAATGGGAATTTTTCTAGGGATTCTCGAGTGTCATGTAGAGGGCGCTAAGCTTAATTGAAATAACGTTTCTTTACACTAAAACTTCATAAATTATTGTGTTTATTGAATTGTTCTACATTTATTTTTGGTTATTTGTTTACTTTCACGTATGACACTCAATATAATAGTAAGGCGATAAGTTTAATTTGGAGTAAATCAAACCAACATAATTAATTTGTAACGAACACAACGTGAAACGGAACTTGTGACAAAACTATGGCTGACGCCAGCCATATTGAAACGTCAAAATTTCAGTTTAGCACTGCGCCCTCTAGTTTGACTTCCAGAACTATCAAGAGAACTGTCAATAGAAAAACCCCCATTCGCGGCAAGTTCGCTCCGCGAAATCGCGCCGTGATCCGCGGACTAAGTATAGAGCGCCCTGAGAAGAAGTGCTTATAATGTAGCTAGCTCCAGGGCTATAAATCCGCTTATTTGGAAGAAAAATATTAAAATCAAATTGTAAGAAACGCAAGTTGTTCATGTATCCTTGTTGCACTTGTGATGATTTCTAGGATGATTTTCATTCTGTCTCATTCTTGCGTTATGTTGTTTTTCGCGTTACAAATCGTCAACCATCTGACTGTCAAAACTGCAAGGAAGGAAAAGGTCGTCAATCGCACGTCTTTTGTGACAGCGCAAGAGAAGATTGTTCTCGATTTTTTAGAAAATGTATTGTTTTTCGTATGAAAATGTCGCATGATAAATTATTGTGATAGCCGTCCCAGTGCGGGAAGCCTGTATCCCACCCCATTTTCCGATTCAAATCTACCTCCGTTCAAACCAGACTGATCAGGATCACTAATAGAGGTTATTTAGTAAATTAAAATATATAGCCACGGAACAAACAGAGGAAAAAATGTTTTGCTGGGGCAATGCAACTCATCACGAACTGTATTTGGCCGGTTCTGGGACTGTTGACTTGGTACGTACATTTTGTTTACGTTTATTTCGTTAGTGTTTAGTCATGGTGTTTTACCTACTGTCTTTTCTTCTGTAGATAATAAAGCCAACACTATCAAAGTGGCGGGAAGCGAAGAACGTGCGGCTTGCAGCTGCAGGGGAGTTTCATGCTCTATATCTCACTAAAGAGGGTGGCCTCTATTCTTGTGGCAACAATGATGTCGGACAACTTGGTCGGCACAGTCCAAACAAAGAAGCAAAAATACCTGGTAAATATTTTATATTTGTATTTATCTTCTATTCATAATTTGATTTATTTGTAACAAACAAGCTTTCCTAGGTGTGTTAGTTACTTTTTCAAGTAGCAGGTTGCACAACAATTTAGAATGATGTCCCATAATTAAAAGTTTGTACTACTGTTGTGCTAGAATATTATACTTACTTGTAAGATAATCTAGGACAATGCTGACATACAAATTATTGAGTTGGGGATAAACATCACAAGACATATTGTGCTTTGTACTATCTTTTATATTCCTTGGGTATCACTTATATACAGTTTGATCAGTTCTAAGGATATTTATAAATATCCTTAGAACTCATCAAACTGTATTACTCATTTACTTTAATTCCGAAATGCAGAAGCAATTAAATTAAATTTTGAATTATTTCCAGTATTTTTCTCTTACACCTTAACTTAACATTTAAATATTAACAGCCACAACAGTCCACTGCTGGACATAGGATTCCCCCTGTCGAGGGGTATTGCAGTATTTAAATAATATAAGTGTTTATACTATCCTACATTGAATAAAGTTAATTTCAATCACAATGAAATATTGAAATGGGTTGTGCCATTTTAAGCCGACACCACACGGCAGCTTACACCTCATGAGCTTTATTAATATGCAATCAATTGCTAACTACATTTTGTTGATTATCTGTTTCTTTCAGCACAAGTTGAAAACCTTAAAGAAAGCAATCTCACGGCTATAGCATGTGGCATGCAACATTCCATGGCGCTGAACGAATGGGGGCAGCCCTTTAGTTGGGGCTCTGACTCTATGGGTCAGCTTGGCAGCAACCTTGGAGTTGATATGCAGGATAAGCCCAAGATCATCAAGCTTCTGGCTACAAAAAATGTAATACAAATAGGCTGTGGCGCATACCATTCTGCAGCATTAACTAATAGTAAGTATTTGAGTGTAATCTACCATAAGCTACATTCACACTATGCTCCTGCTTCTGTCGCGAATTCTGCCTGAAATACTTCCACAAGTATCAAAATAAGTTAAGTGTTATTATTCACACACTGTCATCATAATTTTTCACACAGCAATATGGGTGAGCGAGATAGCAATACATTTCACTTGTGCGCTTGCTACCCTTCCTTTGACTCGCGCACGACACTCACAGGAGCATGGGAAGTATGATGCATGATGAGTAGCAGTGCGAATAATCTGTTAACGTTCTTGCTCTGCCCTCTGCCCTTACTTTTACACTGCCCATAGAGGCATTGTATGAATGTGGTATTACAATGTTAAATTCCAAGGGAACCAAGCAACCTTGGAGCTGATATGCAGGATAAACCCAAGATCACATCACAGCTTCTAGCCTCCAAAAATACATATAAATAGTCCGTAGTGCAAACTATTCTGTAGTAAGTAATAATGTGCATTAATTTTGGAGATTGATTACATGAAAGAAACAAAAAAAAGTCTTCCAGATGTAGTTATGATAGTGAGTACTAAGTTGTGTTAAAGAACAGTGAATAATATTCCCAATACTAATAGTACCAGTATTGGTCCATGGTACCTGTAGTTCAAGAATCCTAGACCTAACCTACCAATTAGATAACTGTCTTTCCTGCTGTAAAAGTAGCCCTACAGTTATTTTTGAAGAACAATAAAGCTCATGGACTTTTAAATTGAGAGCAAGAGCTTTTCAAAATTTTATAGTTTACGTAATTTATCAGTCTGCTCATAAAAATTGTTGAAATTTTTGTTGATTCTTTGCGTTATCCATAAAGGATATGTCAGAGTTTCAGTTAATTTATTTTTTGTTATAGCAGTGGGACAGTTTAGGCTAACATAATATTAAATTAATAAAATAGTCTAAAAGTGTAGCAAGCTGAACTGTGCCGAATATTATTAACTACAGGCTACAGAATTTCACTTGTAGACTTGTAGCCTCTAGTTTCATAAAATAGTAATAGTTTTACTGGTAGTTGGCTGAGTATAGTGTGTTACCCCTCTTTTTTTATTAACTTCACAAGGCCACAAGCAATATGTGTTTATTTTCTTTTCGTCACATTGAATTCTTAAATTTGTTAATTTACTCAAAATGCGCCCCTTAAGCCAAACCTTTTATCCGCGCCTGCCCTGGCAATTTACATAGCATTTACATGGTAATGCCTTTTAGGTCATCTAGGCAGGATAATCAGTCGTGAAACTAGTATGTAGGTAGGTACTCCTTTTGAGCATAACAATGGAATGTACCTTCATTGTATTTCATTCCATTCGTTTTGGATTTGCTAGAAACTGATGATTATGTAAATTGTATTTCAGTATTGACAATGTATTGTGGCATTCTGTCGTTACTTATCGATTTATAAACTATTGGGTCAATGCAAAATTGACATTTAAGAATGCAAAATTTAGAATAGTTCTTATACAAAAAACTAGCTAGTGGACAATCGGCCCTATAGCCAAGACAGTCCACTGCTGGACATAAAGGGAGGGCCTTTATGAGGGCGTATTTGGCATACTCACCTCACCACACTTTCTTTCTTTCGTGTGGGCCACCGAGTCGTCCAAGATTTTGGAACGTTACTCCCCATTCACAGGATTCTTCCCTTATTCGCCTTTTACGAAACCCGCGAGTGGAAATAGGGTGATGCTTTTCTAATTCGACATCATACCATAGTGAAATATTTAAAAACACAGCTCCAGTAAGTGTTAATTTTAGTATAGATTGGAAAGAAATAAGTTTTATTCTTATTTTTGTTAGAAAAGCTTAAGGCGAGGAGTGTAGCCGTTAACGACCTCGACAGTGGCGCCACTTCACTAAAAGAAAGGTTTCTCTTCATACAAACCATCAGAATATCCTAAAGTAAAATTAGAACCTGCAAACTCAATGAAATATTCGCTGTAATTAAAGTTATGGAAATTAATACCAAAAGTGGCCGTTTTTAGGTACTTTTTCCATAACTTTAATTACAGCGAATATTTCATTGTTTTTGCAGGTTTTGATTTTACTTTAGAATAATACTAAAAACTTGGGCAACGGATATTCTGATAGATTGTTTGTATAAAGAGAAAATATATTTATTTCTGTAAAATGGCGCCAATGGCGAGGTTGTTCACGGGTACACTCGCCTTAATAAGAAAGAAACCTTCAGGGGCTTCGCAGTTAAAAGTTGGTCACGGGTTTTGTTGTTCTGTGTTTCGAGTTCACACAGTTTTCGTGAAACGTGAGTTTTTTCTTGCAATAACGGCGCGCTTAACCTGGACGCGATTGCCTTCTTAGTCTTTACGAAAATTTGTAGCTTATAGTCATTACTTATAAATAACACATCTTGTATACAAGATTGAATTATGAATTAGGTTACAAAGTTTTGAATGTGTTTTCTACCAAAGGCCATAATTTTAACTGAAACAATTTTCTCGCTTTTTTCAGATGGCGAAATATACACCTGGGGTGCGAATACATACGGGCAGTGTGGTCTGGGCACGATAACGAATAAAGAGATGAAACCACAGCTGGTGTCGTCGCTACAGGGCATCCCGATAGCGCTTATCGCTTGCGGGCACAATCACACGTTCGCGCTTTCTAAGTAAGTTTTCTTTTTTGTAACGAATACACACGGGAAGTGTGGTCTGGGGTCTGGGCACAATGACTAGCAAAGAGACATAACCACAGCTGGTGTCGTAACTACAGAGAATCCCGATAGCGCTTATCGCTTGCGGGCACAATTACACGTTCGCGCTTTCCAAGTAAGTTTATTATTTCTTCGATCGTGACAGGATATTTCCTGGCATAATTATTCACCCCACTTAATTAGAGCCACTTTCTTCAATTGGGAGTTTTCTTTTTGAGAATTAAAAAAGGTTAGTATTCCAAGAACTCTGTAGATGGCGTGGATCTGACTACGTTACTAATGCGAAAACCAATAGGCATGAAAACATGAAGTAAAGTTATCCGTCCATATCTATCCTCGTTTTCGCGCTTTGTTTTGAATTTTTTCGTTTTCGAACTGACATTGATTCTTAACAAGCCAAATTACAGAATGTGGTTTTTGCGTCTTTGTTGTTAAGGAAAGCAACATTGAGAGCAGATGTCTCTTTTCTGTTCTTTGTTATTCTTTCCTTTTGCTTACATATTAAAGAAAGTGATAGGATTAAGTAAGACCTATCTATGGAAGTTTGCTATCAAAAGCCTTTTATTTATGTTCTAGGTCGTCTATGTTTACTTGTTCTCATTGTAACAAACAGTAATAGCAATGTTATGACTAAATTACTTACTTTGTTTATGTTTTGTATACTTATCAGTATTTTATTTTAAAATGACCAAAATACCAGATAATTTGCATGATATCAGTAGGGAAATACAAACCACATCCTAGTACGACTGACTATTAAGTATGACTTTTGATTATACCTACAAGATGGGTTGTTATGCCTATTTGTTACACTGTGAACTTATAAATAAGCCTGAAATAAAGCTTACTTCGTTATCGAGTAAAGATAAACATTCTGACGGTAATTTTGTCAGTTTTGTTTGATATATTTTAAGGTTAATACTTTTGAAACTGCTTTTCTTTATTTATATTTTGACATGCCTCTATACTGTGCTGCTTTTAACACTTAAACATGCTTAACTTAATAAAAACGTTATTTAACGAAAATTCGCTATTTGAGGTTGAAGTACAGTACAAACAGTGCAGCTAATTTACAGAATATTGTTTTAATATAAACAGTTTACTGTAATTACAGAAAAAAAAGTGCTAAAGGTGGTCACGCCCCGTATTTTTTTTAAATACCATACTCTATTAATAAACTACTGTAGCTGTACTTCTTTCTCTAATCTAGTTTTCGAAAAACTACGTTTTCATCGAGTTATGAATTTTTAGCACATACCATATAGGCGAATCTTAAGAATGCATGGAGCATTCTTCAAAATTATATGAATCTGTGTTTGAAATATAATTCTACATTTCTTCCCATGGGTGTTTGCCGTGTGGTGACGGCTTAGAATAGCAACACCCCATTTCTACCCATGGGTGTCGTAAAAGGCGACTAAGGTTTGAATCCAGGGAATGGGCTGCAGCGTTCCCTGTGAATACAACATACTGCACTGTGCTCGCTTATCCGCCTGCCGAGCGTGATGAGTGTGGTTAATACCCCCCAAAAGGGGGAGGCCCATGTCCAGCAGTGACCTTTTGTGTCTGTTAAAGTTGAAGTTTTCGGTAAAACTCACTATATCGCCACTGTGTCAAGGTTTAAATCTACTAGATATTTTATAGATACCGAATACTTACGCATTATCCATCTTATGGAAATTATGCATTAATTTTTTATAGATGTAAATGTTTCTAGATCCGGAGCAGTGTATGGATGGGGCAGAAATACTCACGGACAATTAGGTCTGCAAGACAGAGATAACAAATGTTATCCATCACATTTAAAGACATTGAGAAATGTTAAGGTCAGTTGTTAATTCATAAGGTAAGTTCATTTGGAGTATAATTCTATTTAGAATCTGTCTATGCTATTTATTAAAAATATATACCTACCTACCTTTCCTATTCGCCGTGTGATGTATCCTGTGTGCCCTGTTCGCCGTGTGATGCCGGCTTAGAATAGCATTACCTCATTTCTTTACCGTGGGTGTCGTAAGAATCGACTAAGGGACTCGAGGGTTACATGTGTATTGCAATTTAAGGCAATGGGCTGACAACCAGTCAGGTGATAAATAGTTTTCTGTATGACCCTCGAATGTTTGTCAGACGTGGCTTGAATGACGATTTACGCTCTGCCTACCCCATAAGGTATATAGGCGTGATATATGTATGTATCCTATTCGCAATCATTCTAAGGACCACATTAATAAAAGTGAGTATAATAGTGTGTATCCTGCACGGATTAGAATAGCATTCCTAACCATCTGTTGTCGTACTAAGGGATATATGTAAATTAATCATATGTTGTCAGATTAAGGGTAAAAAGGATATAATTACTTAAACGGATACGTTTAGCCCAGCTCAGATTCATAAGCTACCACATAACATGACGCAATATGAACTATATTGCCGAAAAATTCTGCAAAAAATTGGGGTTATTCTACTTATAGTTCTTTCAGCTTCTTATGTACTTATATAATTTCTCCCAGGTATGCCACATAGCGTGCGGCGAGGACTTTACAGTGTTCCTTACGCTAGACGGAGGGGTGTTCTCGTGCGGGGCGGGGGAGTACGGCCAGACCGGACACGGGACTACCAAAGATGAACTAGTGCCTAGGAAGGTAATCTGATATGTTTTACCCGAGGAAAAGGCGGTCCTTATTGTGATGATTTAGTGGGCGAGACAAATGAAACACATATTGCTCTGTTGAACGTTTATTACAGACTAAAATATGTCTACCTACATTACACTTATCACACGCTCATCCCCATTTGTCAGTGAAAGAGATAAATATATATGTAACAAAATACCCCCATCGCCATTCCACCTCCGGGCCACGTGTCGCCGGCTGGGGATTCACCCTTATGTTCTTAGCGAATCGATTCTGGCGTTTTATATATATTTGGACCAGTACTCATGTTGTTGATATACCTTTATGTTTGCTTCAACCTTCATCATGCGAGCAGCTAAGGAGTGGAATGCCTTGCCAGCGGATCTGTTTCCGGAACATTCTAACTTGGGCCTTTTCAAGAAAAGTGAATAGGCATTATTTAGGAAAGCATGTACCATCATCGTCTGCATCGTCACTTACCATCAGCTGAGATAGCAGAAAGAAAACAAGGTTATTATTATTTACACTTACAATGTGTTTTTAGGGTTCCGGACACCGGCTAGAGACCCTATTATTGAGACGGTTTATATGTCACCAGGCTGTATCTCATAAACCGTGATAGATAGACAGTTGAAATCGTCACAGATGATGGATTCTCCCGTTAACAATATAACTGAGAATGGAATAAAAAACGTGTAGTTATTGTATAATTTTCCCTATAATGGTTGGCTAAATCTCATGAACGATAATAGTTAGTCAGTTGAAATTTTCATAACACATGTATTGCTGTTGCCGCTATAACAAATACAAAAAGTTGATATTTAAAGGAGCTCCCGTACATCAAACGAGATTTTTGTATATAACCCGCTTTTTTTGTTTCACCCGCTGCAAACCGATTACCCACGGGAAACAGACCTTCTTCCGACATGAATCATACATAAAAACCTTCCTCCTAGTCACTCTATCTTTTACTAAAATCCCCTGCCAGATCCGTTAAGTGGTTATGAAGATAGCTTACATACAAACAGACATTGGGACAGACGCGGAAAGTGACTTTACTTAATACTATGTAGTGATGGTACGGCACCCTTCGTGCGCGAGTTCGACTAGAACTTAAGGGATGCTTTTAGTGATATAAGGATTAATTTATTCATTTAAATGTTGTTATTCCTCAGATAATGGAGTTGATGGGCAGCACGGTGACACAAATTGCGTGCGGCCGAAGGCACTTGCTGTGCCGGGTGGGCGAGCGCGTGCTGGCATGCGGTTACGGAGCGCGTGGCCAGCTGGGGTGTCCACACGTGGCCTTCTCACTGGTGCCCACGCCCGTTCCCTTCGCGCCCGGCGACGACAGCCCGGTCAGTCTTCCTATTTCCGTATGTGATACTAACGACCGACTAACCCTGCTGTCAGAGTTTCGACCGCCTACTACTACTAGGCCTCTGACATGATTGAGTAACGACTGCTGTTTAAGTAAGCATAGACAGCAACCGGTACCGACGGCTTATAGTGCTCTCCAAACCATGGAGCCATCATTCCTGCGGACAATCAAGTGGTTTAGCATGCAATGTCCTAACCAGACTGAGAACAAATTTACAAAATGATAATATCAACTTTGTGAGTGCCCCTCCGGGAATCGAACGCGGAACCGCACTACCATACCGAGATCGCACTAACACATCGATCGATCGTAGCACAAAGCTACGGAAAATTAAGCTGCCTTATCAGCATAACAAGCCGTTAATCACTATCATTTACTTTATAAAGAGATCCAATTTTAAAAATCTTGCGTAATCTTACACTACAGTAGCAAGCAGGATTTGAACTTGTGACTTTCGCTATCAGTACTATCAATGCCCTTTACCAACTGGACTACTGCCGCTCGTCTGTCTGCAGGTTAAAATCCTGTCTGTGACAAAAAAATTGCATGTTTTCTACAATTGTATACCAAATACGTCACGGTTTTAAGAAATATATATATATATATATTCTTTATTGTGCATTAACAATACAATAATATTTTAATGAATTCAAGTTTCCACATATCTGTTTAAATTGACAATTTATCATCAATTAATTTTCATTATTTAAAACTCAAACGAACAAACTATCCACGAATAAACGGAGTCAGGCACTTATCCATTTATCATTAAAGAAAATTATTCAATTTATGAGGCTAACAAGGTGAATATTATTATATCTAAAGTACCGCCGTTCCAACAACTCGTGTTTGACAGCTGGGGGTCCATTTTCCTTTGTTGAAATCTCTTTTAGATGACTGCTGTCAAATACGACTTATTGGAACGGCGGTACTTTAATAAATTTCAGGGCAAAATCACCAACCATCAAAAAGTATGGAGCGAAAGCTGTGATTGTTTAATCAGACCATTTTACTCCAAACGAGAACTCGTCCAACGACCCGTTGCACCCTGGTGTCAGAGTTTTTTCAACCGCCTACTACTACAAACTAAAAACAGTGCTGGAGATGTTAGTCGATAGTCCACATCCAGACAATGTTTTTGTACTGCATAAATTTATTTAGAATATTTAGCAATAAACAACATTGTTGATTTATGTATTGTTTTGAAATACAAGCCCTTGCATAGTGCATCCAACTTTTTGTCTACCCTGTTCTTTTGGTTTAAAGTGGAGGTACATAAATACTATTTAAGGTTCTATTCAATTCAGTGCAATTGACCTCCAATACAAAAATGAAAAAAAAACCACGTTGTATGGGGTCTCGTATAAAAACGAATATCAACCTATGTTTCTTGGGAAAGTAGTTCAGTTCTACGTGTCACCAAAAACATATTTAAACTGGATTTAATAGGGCCTTATATTTTTTAGATGTACCTCTATAACGCCGAATGGTTTACTTACACCTTACTTAACGAAATGAACAAATGGTCCAAGGAAGTAGGATATTGAACTTAACAATTAAAAGAAAAGGAATAAATACTTACTCTACTCATCAGATAAATCGAAATTTAAAAATTACATCCGTGGACATGGAACCATTCTGTTGTTCCAAACATTATGTCTATGATTAATCGTCATACTAATCTTCATATCTCATTGCTTCCTAATAGACGGACAGTCCGGACACGCAACATGAGGAGGTGAATACTTCGCATCGTTTCAGTAAACTAGTTGCATTTCACTTTTATTTACTTTCATATTCTTAGCAACAGTACTTTGGTTTCTTAGGATTTTCTCTAGTGATTTACTTTCTATATTGTGCACTATCGCTAATGTGAAAGACTTCTTAGATATCTATTACAGACTCAGCTATTTAATGTTTCTGCTGTTTTTTCTCCTAGCTTTTCTATGAATACGTATTTTAATTTACTTCCTTACTTCCGGTCAATGTTGCCTTTATAATTTTCAAGAATCGCCAATTTATTTTTCTACAATTTGAAGTGGTACAATGCCTAAATGCAAGTTGTCTAACTGCAAAAAATCAAATGTCGTTTGTAGGAAAATAATGGATGCAATGCGTTTTCGACTAGGTACTTTACTTACGTAAAGCTCCACTAGCGTTAGCGGATGAGTTTATGAAAAAGAGTTCGCATTGATGTTTAATGCGACATATTTTTATATCTAAATATTTGTACTGTGACAAGCATGGACGATCAAAGTTTATACATTTGTAAAAAGACACTTACATTAACATACAATTGACCAAAACTTGCTGAATCCAACAAAAATGGCTGCCAGTGTTTCATGTGATCTCCAATGCGTTTGCTAGCCCACGTCGTGTCCCCTAGAAGCCGCCGATATAGTAGGTTCATGATTGCTTTAAAAATATTTTCTTAACCATTCCCACAAGAAAGACAAACTTACATTTAGTTGTTGTTGCCACAACAGTCAAAAACTAACTGCGATGTATCTTTAGCAGCCGATGAAGCGATCCAGGCTGGAGAGTTCAACTACCGCCAATAAAGATAAAGGCGGCGCGAGCAGCTCCAAATTAAATGTTGAGTCTTTGTCATATTACGTAATCCATCGTATCGGACCATCTTTCACTAACACATTAGCATCATTTACGCCTGTTTAGTGTTGCCAGTCATCATGATCATATGACAGTTCGTTCCTTATCATTTGCACGTTTTTTCTTCGTTGTTTAATATTGAAAGTTTTAATTTCTAGTTTTTGTTCTCATCATGGCATCATCATTCATTACATTAGCAACTGCACAAATTTTATTTTTGTATAGTTTTTTATTATTGTATCTAATTTAGTGTACATAGTTTAAATTAAATACGTTTATGATATGGGTAACCAATATAAAATGATCTCGAACTAAGTCTGCCGAAAATAACCCTTAATTTAGGTTCTGCCTCGTAGTGAGGCAAAAACTCATGCAGCTTATAACTTAGGGTCTTAAAGATAATGTATTCTTACTTTCGATATCGATATGTTTTATTTCGTAAACTTCTTTGTTTTAAGAATTAGAATTAGTGGGCATCTAAAGCATGTTAAGTATTCGATTTGCTTCAATGTGTTTAGATTTATTGCATCTTGTTTGTCATATGAATAGTTTCATACAGGGTTACTGTTTTGAAGGAAGTACGCAAACATTGCAAGATAATTCTACTCATAAATATGAACAACCCTTGGGTCTCTGAAAAGGCGAAACCGACTAAGTGTACAGTACATTATGATAGAGTAGGCAGTTATTTCTTAGTGTTTTCGCGATTATCTTACACCAACAGTTAGTAGTGTTCATAATGATGAATAAAATTTCATCAGAACATCTTGCAAAGTTTCCGTGCTAACTACCAAACAACCCTGTCTAATATTTGACTTTCTCTACAGTTCACGCCAGACTTATTCCGCGGGCCAATGAAAGTGTTCGCCGGCTGGGATCACAGTTTCTTGTTGCTAAACGGGGGTAACGGACCCGCAGACTTTAGAGCCCACGACCCTAGCAAGCAGATCCTTACACTCAACCTGCCCAAGCTGGCCAATTGCCAGGGTTTCAAGGAGTCCGATACTGTCAGTCAAGTAAGTTGAAACTATCTTCATTACATGCCATTCTGCAAACATACTTCTCGGCTACGCCTCGTGTGATAAACAGACAGACTCACATTCTAATGCCCTCCATTATTTGTCGGTTGCATAAACTACTATTTGTCTCGATTCTACGTTACTGACTTAAACGGCTCATTAAAAATAGCACTGTCACTTTCCGTTAAATTAGTTAAGAAAATAATAATAGATGTCATAGACTATTTTAGTCATGTCATGTCTTAAATATTCTATGATTTTGCTGTTTTCCGCCGCTTAATTTTGACAGATACCGCGTAAAGTTCGTAAAATCATAAACAATTTTATATACACTCGTCTCATAATGTTCGAATTATGAATTCGAAAACAGATGCATAATGACCTACTTTATGCATTCTGCCTATAAAAACTAGGGTTTACTATAAATTACAGAAGCGTAATGACTTAATGACAAAACTCTTAATACGATAAAGTTGAGAAATGAAACGAAGTTTTTTTTTCCAATACTCAAATCGCTATCTTCCGCCGCACCTGACAGTTGTTGTTGTACGGTAATTTTTCGGATGTTGTTCAGTTGTTTTAATAGGTTTTTGTTCTGTTGCTGTTCAGATGTTGATTAGTCGTGGTTCAGATGTTATTCCGATGTTGTTCAGTTGTTGTACAGATGTTGTTCAGATGTTGTTCAGTTGTTGTACAGATGTTGTTCAGTTGTTGTTCAGTTGTTGTTTCGATGTTGTTCAGTTGTTGTTCAGTTGTTGTTCAGTTGTTGTTCAGATGTTGTTCAGTTGTTGTTCAGATGTTTAGTTAAGTTATTGTTAAGACTCCACATCTAAACAACTGCTAAAGTATAGATTTTTTAAAATTCATATCAAGCCATATTACGTTCTCGTATTGAATTTGTCCTTGTATCGGGCCTTGCAATGGCCGGTGCGTACGTTTAGAAAAGTGTTTCTGAGTTTTTTTTTGAGAGTGTAGATAAAATAGTGTATGCAACTGCTATAATTAGGCATTAGAATGCTCGTGTCAAACTATTATCACACTCGGCTGCGCCTCGTGTGATAAACAGACACTCGCATTCTAATGACCCCCATTATACGACAGTTGCATAAACTACTATAAAACACGATCATCTTCTATCCATGGCTAAGCCTATTTATAAGAAGGTAAAAGTTATATTAATAGTTTGATATTCGAGTCGGTAACATGGGATTGAGGCTGTTGTATAAACTCAGGTATCATTCAATACGTATGCCATGGACTCTACGATTAGTACAATAGTACATTGTTGTCGAGGTATGGAAAATAAGACTTTGCTGGACGAGTCAATTATACAAGTCAAGCAAAGTAATTTTCCCCGAGGCTTACATAGTGCTTTTCTCAAAAAAAGGCTAGGAAATGAAAGATTGTACTTCTTATAAAAGTTGTTTTTAATTTATGTTAAACGTAGTACTAGTCATATGTGGGCAATTATTAAAAGAAAAATTAATTGTTTTTCCAGGCACGCTAATATTTGTTTGATGTGTCGGTTGATGGGTCAGCCCTTATATTTGGAGGAGTGCAATCCATTTCTATATCACTTTCGTCTGTACTCATTTTATTTTGTTACTTTAGCGACCACAACACAACGAAACAAAAATTTAAAATTTTCCCACCAATTGTAATTTTTTAAAATTAATTCGCCTGTAAGGCACAGTATTACGTAATATTCAGCCATACTAAATGTTTAGTTCATTCTTTTCTTTTTTAATTCTGGACAGGCAAGGGTCTTCACATCATACAGCCTCGTCTTTAGTAACCTGTTTCATACAAAATTACGTTCCGTTTCTATGAGAGTCATCGAGATAATTTTGAAATCTAATTATGTGAGTTTAGCGTATAACGAATTTATCTTAATGGACACCAGCAAAGGATTTCCATACAACTTTGCTGGCGTGATCTGAGACGTGACAAACAATGTGAAACTTCGCGGTTTCTTTTTTTGAAAGAAATGAACACATTTCCTAGCATGTTTGAGAAAATAAGGTTACTCTACAAATAACATGTATTCATAACAGTCCTTATTTATTTTCCAGGATGTACTAGCGTATCTAGAAACAGTGTTTGGTTCGCTGTCGTGCGTGAACGGCTCGTTCCTGTTGCCCAACAACGCGCACTACGGCTGCAACACCAAAACGCCCGGAGTCGACGTCAAGAAGGCGGAGGAAGCGTTCACACTCGTCGCCAGATTCGAAAATGCTTCGATAAAGGAATTGGTGAGTTTCCAGTAGATATGAAAAATAGTCATAAGTTTTATTATTCAACGAACAAGTAGCATTCATGATGTAGGTTTACGTAGATGACGGGTGGACGTATGTGATGTCTTGACCTCCGTGAAGAAGGCTGCCGTAAGCAGCCAAAACGTAGAGGCAAAAACTCTCTGCCAAATAAAAACAAGTAAGTCGCGTAAACCCACATCATAAATCATCATAAGCTAACTATCGGGGAGTGTTGGCCATATTCTCCACGCTTATCTGACGGGTTGACAAGCTTAGTGCAAAATGTTGCATTCCCAAAAAATATAGAGTTTGTTTTACATTTCTCTGAATGAGACTCCTTAGAAAGACAAACGCCAAACTGTCGATGATATTCCGTAATAGTTCAGAGTAACCATCCAACAAATAGGTTCCACGTGTTCTGGCTTAACAGAGTAATAATTTTTATATACACTCGTCTCATAATGTTCGAATTATGAATTCGAAAACTAATGCATAATGACCTACTTTATGCATTCTGCCTATAAAAACTAGGGTTTACTATAAATTACAGAAGCGTAATGACTTAATGAGAAAACTCTTAATACGATAAAGTTGAGAAATGAAACGAAGTTTTTTTTTCCAATACTCAAATCGCTATCTTCCGCCGCACCTGACAGTTGTTGTTGTACGGTAATTTTTCGGATGTTGTTCAGTTGTTTTAATAGGTTTTTGTTTTGTTGTTGTTCAGATGTTGTTCAGTTGTTGTACAGATGTTGTTCAGATGTTGTTCAGTTGTTGTACAGATGTTGTTCAGTTGTTGTTTCGATGTTGTTCAGATGTTGTTCAGTTGTTGTTCAGATGTTGTTCAGTTGTTGTTCAGATGTTGTTCAGTTGTTTAGTTAAGTTTTTGTTAAGACTCCACATCTAAACAACTGCTAAAGTATAGATTTTTCAAAAATTCATATCAAGCCATATTACGTTCTCGTATTGAATTTGTCCTTGTATCGGGCCTTGCAATGGCCGGTGCGTACGTTTAGAAAAGTGTTTCTGAGTTTTTTTGGAGAGTGTAGATAAAATAGTGTATGCAACTGCTATAATTAGGCATTAGAATGCTCGTGTCAAACTATTATCACACTCGGCTGCGCCTCGTGTGATAAACAGGCACTCGCATTCTAATGACCCCCATTATACGACAGTTGCATAAACTACTATTATTTCATGTACAGATATTCAACCACCTGACAGAGAACGTGATAAAGAAAGTGAAAGTATCGCCACCAGACGCCGAAGCGCTTAGAATGTTCCTCATATTACCGCTTTACCACGAAATGAGGAATCCCAGGCGTCATGCTGAGTTGCAGGTACGTTCACGCATTTGTGTGATTTTCAGGTCATCGCCTCGAAAATACTGTGTGGACACATGGTCGAAGGACGACCCGATAAATATTTATGTCATAGTTATTAAAGGTAACTAGTAGGACTCTCACAAGGTTGTGTAACGAAATAAACTCGGACCAACTTCTTAACGTGTCTTCAGTACAATCAGGTGCAATATGGTACCAGACCGGGCACAATCTTACAAAGTTCCAATTTGTTAATTATCAGATTCATGTTTCTGTTATGAGAATCGATCCAGGAATTTCCGGAATAAACTCAGACATATACATAGGAGATAAAAGGAAATATTATTTTCTTATTTTGCAAATTTATATATTTTTTATGGTACAAGTTTTGTTATTCAACTTCTTTTTCTATAATAAAGTATATTGTATTGTTTTTATCCACTCACTTTGTACAGGGTCCATTTGCGGAAGCGTACAACAAGTTATCGGTGCACCCGCAGCGCATAGTGCACTTGTGGTGGGAGGCGCAACCGCCCGAGTACTTTGAGATGCTGGTCGACATCTTCAAGAGCGTCATCGTGTACGAGCTCATGCAGCCGCAGGCCTCCGCCACCAAGGTCAGTGGCTCGGAATCTCGTGGGTCAATGCTGGCATTCCCTGCTCTGTGACAACCGATATACTGGAAGTCAAACTGTTTGTGCAGTTTTGTGAGACACTGTTCTATATTATAAGTTTAAACACTGTTTTTGCAATAAAGAAATAAATACATTATAATATTGAGTGACAAAGAGGTTTAACAAGTCGCAAGGAGGTCAATGTCGTCATTAATCTGAACAACTTTCCCCATGGCACACGCCTATAATTTTTACAAATTTCGTCGCAGTTCCGTGGGTATATTTTTGGTTTTAAGTTTGGCTAGTTATTCTCCTTAGTAACTCCCAGTACAAGCATAGATTGTCTTTCCGCGACAGATTATTACCTTTCGCCTGCTCTTCTCCCTGCCCTTCGCCCATTTAATTTGTCACATTTATCCCTTATTACTTTTAACTTATGTGCCGCGCATATTTAAGATTGACCCACTTCTTAAACGAATGGCCTCCTCTACTTAGATAGTCTCCTCAAATCAATCTTAAATTATAAGGTAGTATACGAACACAGATAGTCTAAAAGAAAGTTAAAAGAATATTTTGTTCTTATTAAAGGTCAAATATATCAAGATATATTAATTATATATTTTATTTTCAGAAACTCACATTCAGCCACAGCATAATACAAATACTCAATACTTTAGCGTCGTTAAACAAAATCAACTTTACGAACCCGAAGAATCCTAAAATCCCCGCCGAGTGCTTCTACATTGACGACTTGTGCAACTACATAGACATTGCGACGGACTACATCAACTGGCTCTCTGATCAGGATGTGAGTATTATAAGTTGGCCGTTCGTTGACCTGCCGTTAGGTGCCGGCTTTAAAATAGCATCACCCGAATTCTATTCGTGGGTGTCGTAAAAAGCTTCTTAAGGAATATCATCTAGGGAAATAGCAGCAGCGTTCCTTGTGGATTCAAAATCTTGCACTGCGCTCGCAAATTCCCCTGCCAAGCGTGGTGAGTATGGTAATATCCCTGGTAAGAGGAGGCCCATGTCCAGGGGTAGACTGTTGTGTTAAAAATGTTGTGTTAGTCTCTCACAGGACAAGACAGAATGAGATATGTCATAATATTACAGATATATCCTGTTTTTCTGTGGGTTTCTTATGAGGTGACTAAACGATATGATTGATTGAAAGTTTAGGTGATGGGCTGACAACCTTTCATTACTGGTCTCCTCAATTTTTTTAATAATTTGGCGAATACATATTTATTATGGCTGACGCTCTGCCTAATCCGCAAGTGATAAAAGCGTTCTTTCAATCACTATTCGTATCTGTATGAAAATTATAAATTTCCAGTCGACGCTGCCGCACATGTGCAACTACGCCTTCCTGTTCGACGTGACGTGCAAGTCTCTGCTGCTGAAGATCGACCAGCAGATCCAGATGCAGATGGCCATCAGCCGCGCCGCCACGCAGATCCTCACCAGGTGAGTTCCTGTCGCTGCTGCTGAAGATCGACCAGCAGATCCAGATGCAGATGGCCATCAGCCGCGCCGCCACGCAGATCCTCACCAGGTGAGTTCCTGTCGCTGCTGCTGAAGATCGACCAGCAGATCCAGATGCAGATGGCCATCAGCCGCGCCGCCACGCAGATCCTCACCAGGTGAGTTCCTGTCGCTGCTGCTGAGGATCGACCAGCAGATCCAGATGCAGATGGCCATCAGCCGCGCCGCCACGCAGATCCTCACCAGGTGAGTTCCTGTCGCTGCTGCTGAAGATCGACCAGCAGATCCAGATGCAGATGGCCATCAGCCGCGCCGCCACGCAGATCCTCACCAGGTGAGTTCCTGTCGCTGCTGCTGAAGATCGACCAGCAGATCCAGATGCAGATGGCCATCAGCCGCGCCGCCACGCAGATCCTCACCAGGTGAGTTCCTGTCGCTGCTGCTGAAGATCGACCAGCAGATCCAGATGCAGATGGCCATCAGCCGCGCCGCCACGCAGATCCTCACCAGGTGAGTTCCTGTCGCTGCTGCTGAAGATCGACCAGCAGATCCAGATGCAGATGGCCGCCAAAGAAAGAAACCAATAGAGAATTTCATTAAAAAAAAAACAGCCTAATTATCATCTAGGCTACTTTTAACCGCAACAAAAATGTTTTTACTACATAAAATCTTTGTATGGGTTTCATGTATTTCACGTAGGAAAGCATTTGCCTGCCAACTCACCTAATCGTAAGTGATGGTGCGAAATTGCAAACTATGTTAAACTAAGCCGGTGTAATATTTTTCGAGATATTATATGTAATTCCAACAGTGAAGTTGGTTAAGGTTTAACAAAATTTTAGCATGTTTTTAGTGGTCAATACCTACCTATATGATGAGATAATGCATCTTCACATTGTGTTTCATTGCGTCATGTTGCGGTGGGAACTGATGCCATAACGCATTTTCTGAATAGAACTATGAATTTTCAGGTTCCTATTCCACGAGCCGACGTTTGAGCACCAGCGCGAGCAATTCCTGAACCTGACGGTGTCGCGGCAACACATCGTGCGCGACACCATGATGCAGATCAGCAGCCACGAGAGCGAGCAGCTGAAGAAACCGCTCAGGGTCAGTGTTTTTATAAGTAATCTAGCGTCCCCGTAGCGGTTTCACCCGCTGCTGTTTTCCCGTAGGAACGAGACTTTCCCTTTCCCATAAGCTTTTCTCATGAATTACTCCATCTATTAAAAAAATACGCATTAAAATCGAATGCGTAGATAAAGTTGAAAAAGAGATAAAGCGAGCTCAGTATATGTCTTAAAGGCACTGGCTCTCGCACAACGATGAAGTAATAGTAACCTCTTACGGAGCCTGCTACCGCCCGTGTGGGATCTTTCAGCCGGACCTTCACAAGGAATCCTGTGGTGCCGTTGCCTAGATTGACCACTAGGATGTAGACAAATGCAAAACGATCAGATGACAGATCAAAACATCCGCATTTATGTTCGGAATATAGGCAATTCAAATTATCTACAATTGTAGCTTACTAATCTTACCTATACCATGTGTTTTACGTGGGACAGACAAAATCAGGATTTTTGCAACATTTACCCTTGTGACCATTCTTCCTACATCGATATCAATTTCAGGTAGAATTCGTAGGGGAAGAAGCAGAGGACGCGGGCGGCGTGAGGAAGGAATTCTTCTTATTGCTTCTGAAGGAGATATTTGACCCGGTGTACGGAATGTTCATCACCTCGGAGGAGACCAACATGATCTGGTTTTCGAACAACCCTTTCGAAGATAACGTCATGTATTATTTGATAGGTAAGCTTTAATTTTATTTCCATGCTTGTTGATAGTTTCTTATAACGGTTCTTTGTCGAATGCTGAATGTTTATGCTGTTTCGAAGGAATTCGAAAGATTATTATTCTTACTCAATCGAACTTAACTAAAGTTTAGTTCATACTTGGTTCAATAACTTGTCAGAGTCCGTTTGAAAGTGAACTGATGAACATTTACTCGAGTGCGATTCAAATTCACGACCTTTAGCCGTACCGGGCAGTATAGTTTCGTTTAAATCGTGGTTTTTGTCCAAAGCGTGTGAAAGTGTAGGACAAAGTTCTTAAGAAATGCAATAAATACACGTATAAATTATTCAGGTATATTATCGTAAATCTGTAATCGGTTACTAAAAAGAATGTTGATCTTCTTCGTGTGCTGACCCAATGAAAATGTCATATAAATATTTTTGCAGTTTTAATTTTTTTAGTTCTGGTTTCTACAATTTTAGCCCCGGGGCTATGAAATCTACACCTGACTGTATGGTGGGGAGCAGGAGCTCATCCGGAGAAGTTTTATGGTTGTTTAAACAACCAGCTCAATCGCGCCGGACTGGGCTTACGAGTTGTTCTGGGAACAACGGATTGGACTGAATCTACCTCTTTTTACAGGAGCAATCTACGGCTTAGCGATATACAACTCCATAATAATCTACGTGCCGTTCCCGCTCGTGCTGTACAAGAAGCTGCTCGGGGAGACCGTGATGCTGGAGGACATCTCCGACCTGCACCCCACGCTCGCCAACAGCCTCATGAGCCTGCTCGACTACCCGGACGAGGATGTCGAAGACGTACGTATTAAAAAAAATAAGAAACAAAAAATCTTACATGAAAACATTACATGAAAAGGCAAAAAAATATGATGTCTCACTCCAGAGAAGAAGTTTTCATCGAGGGCCTGTGAATCTCTAGCAGTTAACTCAATTGCAATTTCTTTACAACGAAAGAACGCAGCAACTATTTAGCGCTGGATATCTTTGGGAGAAAGGTGTGAGGCAGCGACGCTCGCTTTTAATGCCCTCGATTTTTTCAGGGTATCATATTATTTTACTGATCTTTTTACGCCTTTCTGAAATAACCGTAATCTTCTTTATTTTGTTGTTTATGTTTGCAATAAGTACTTAAAATTTTTCAAGACTGACTATTTAGATCGAAGGTTTTAGCCACGCTTGGCTGGCAGGCCGGTTAGCATTTGACGATACTGTCGACTTTCTAGATTTATCACTATACAAGATTGTACCTACATAATGTCATCGATACATACATAAATCACGCCTTTATCCCTTACGGGGTAGGCAGAGCGTTAACGGCCGTAAAACGGATATTAACACAACGTCTGACAAAAGTTTGAGGGTCAATCAGATAACTGTATATCACTATAGTGACAGGTTGTCAGCCCATCGCCTAAAATTGTAATACACATCCCTCGAGTCCCTTAGTCGGCTCTTACGACACCCACGGGAATGAAATGGGGTGATGCTATTCTAAGCCGGCATCACACGATACCTGTTTGTAATCTAATTATAATTAAGTTGTAGAGATTAAAGTAGTTTACTGTATCAATATGATAGTTTCACACGGTATCGATGAATGCTACAAATGATTACGACCAGCATTACGTAATCATTTGTAGCATTCATCAATTACATCCTCAGAAGATATTACTTTTATGCAAATCTACCTACATCGTTTGTTACCTGATACATATCCATATATTTTTTAGTAAGCTTACCACCACCTCTCCCCAGGTGTTCAACTTATGTTTCGCAGTGAACACAGTGGTGTTCGACGAGATCCGAGTGCACCCGCTTAAAGAGAACGGCGAGGAGATCCCCGTCACGCACGAGAACAAACAGGAGTACGTGGATCTGTACGTCGACTTCCTGCTCAACAAGTCCGTCGACGAACAGTTCAAAGCATTTAACAAAGGCTTTCAAAAGGTAATTATACAGTAGGATGAAAAACATTTAAAAGGCGAACGACCCGATAAAACTGTTACCATGAAAGTAGTAGGTAGAAGGGCGAAAACATTCCCCTCACGCATGGGAACAACAAAAGTAGTGCGGAAACTAGAAATCGCATCAGCTCGCTACGGATAAATATCGATAACTTGAGTAGGTGGAGTCAAACAGCTACGAAACTGCTACGAGCTGCTCGCTACGGTGCTACGGTGCTACGATCATGCTAAAGGCTTCCAGAAAGTGGTGTTGCTGTTGTGTTTTTGGTGTGTAGTTAGGCTCGGAGTCTGTCTCAATCCGTTAACGAACAGATTAAAACGTTCAACTAGGAATTACAACACGAAAAGCCTGTAAAGATGTAAAAATACAAGAAACAAAGTTCTAAATATATGAAAACGTAATTAAATCGTTTCAACCTACTTCACAAAAAGACGCGTGGTTCCTCCATGCCACATTTAAGTGTTTCAAAAATTATTCGATCTCACGTAATATTATTTGAGTTAGTTGATAGTGCCCTGGTTATTGGTTTCTATTGGGCTTTGCAATCGCCGCTGCGAAGATTTGGAAAAGTTTATTAGTGAGTTTTTTTTTGGATAGAATACATAAAATTTTGAATGTAACTGCATATAATCTTGTCTTCTTCTTTCTGTTGCGCCTCGTGTGTTAAACAGGCACTCGCATTCTAATGGGAAGTCCATTATATGATGGTTCCACTACTATAATTTCCACTTCTTCTTCTTCTTAGCGTATCGATGGCAGACACTACACTGTCGCGGCCCAGAACTTGGCTACGATGACAGCGCTGACAGACGCTGTCATAAGATCGTCCTGCGAGCAGTTGCTAGGGCACGCAGGACACGATGTTAGGTGGTTCATTGTTTGAACTGCACCACACAAACAGTTTACATCGGAACCCTCCAAGAAGCCCCATTTGGTCATGTTTTCCTTGCTCCGGCCGGTCTGAGTCGGAAGTCTATTTCCACTACTACTATTATTTATTTCCATTTTAGGTGTGTGGAGGTCGCATCATCAAGCTTTTCCGCTCGCATGAGCTCATGTCGGTCGTGATTGGCAACGAGAACTACGACTGGGAACAGTTTGAAGCCAACTGCGACTACAAGAACGGGTACTCGTCCAGCGACCAGGTGATCAGGTGAGTCACCCGTCTCACTCTAGCACTGCGTGTGCTACACCTAGCTGTCTCTGTCACACTGGTGATTGGCAACGAGAACTACGACTGGGAACAGTTTGAAGCCAACTGCGACTACAAGAACGGGTACTCGTCCAGCGACCAGGTGATCAGGTGAGTCACCCGTCTCACTCTAGCACTGCGTGTGCTACATCTAGCTGTCTCTGTCACACTGGTGATTGGCAACGAGAATAGTTTGAAGCCAACTGCGACCACGGCCACTACCTGAAAACTTAATTTCTTAAACTGGCCGACAGGTTTCGAAATATTTTTTTCAAAGGAGCAATTTCGAAAGATAGCATTCTACGGCTCGATCGATTTTATCGGATTTGTTGTAAAATTTTGAATGTAAGTGTATGTGAACCTGTTTCTTTGAAAAACTCCAAATTGTAATCGTGGTCGGATTTAGTCACGATCGACGCTTCAAACATCTTTGTTGTTTTTTTACCACTGCATTGTAATTTTGGAAATGGGCAATGTTCTATTCAAAATTAAAAAAATGTTTTCTCTGCAGATGGTTCTGGGAGGTGTTCCACGAGCTGTCGCTGGACGACAAGAAGAAGTTCCTGCTGTTCCTCACCGGCAGCGACCGCGTGCCCATACAGGGCATGCGCGACATCAAAGTGAGTTCATTTCACAAACAAACAGCTTTGATGTCACGGCAGAAGTTACAAATTTTATATAGATCCTTTCCATACAAATTTGGGCGGCCGGGCGGCTGCATAACAATTATAACAATTAAATTTTTGAAAAAGTTTTTATGTATCACGTATATTAACGACCATTTAAAGTCAAGTCTGGCGCCAAGTAGCTTGCTGCGTTCCGTCAGTGTGTGGGAGTGCCAGTGCCTTAACAGGCTTCTTCTGGGTGAGCTCGCTCCATCTTAGACTCTGTCTCTGTCCTATGACCTAGACTAGAGTCAAGAGCAAACCCATCACTAATAAAAAAAAATATATATATAAAGACCCATATGAACACATGCTCTCTAATTTCCCTCTCTCTCTCTCTTTTCCCTTATTCTACTTTACAAATCAAGCATCACTTCAGTCAAATGACCGACTGTTTGAACAAATCAGATTTGGAGAAAGTTTCAAGACCTGCTAAGAATTAGCAAAGGAAATGTCTTACTAGTACTTTTCTCTTGCAGATAAGAATCCAGCCAGTAGCAGACGAGCGCTACTTCCCAGTGGCGCACACCTGCTTCAACCTGCTAGACTTGCCGCGGTATAAGACTAAGGAGCGGCTGCGGTACTACCTCACGCAGGCCATACAGCAGACTCAGGGCTTCTCGCTTGTTTGAGACCGTTCAAACACAAACGTAGACTACGAATTTATTGTTCAGATCCACCCGACTAACGTGCGCGCGACGACGTATTATTTTTCTTCGCATGCCTGCCCTTTATTTATTCAGAGTAGCGCGCGATAAACTTAACAAAATATACCGCAGTGCGCATGTTAGACAACCTGGGCTTATTTCTTGAAGTAAAAATTAAAAGAAAAATTAAAAAATGCTGTCAACGCCCTTTTAACTGTGAGTATATTTCTGGAATTAAAACGCAGCGGTATCTTACGTTTCGCTTTGTGTCGCGATGTTAAAATGCGCAGTGTTGAGGACTTTGAAATCTTGTTATGAACAAAATGTAAGACTATGGATGTGCTTGTATGGGATAATTAAAATGTACTTGCCCGTTTAGATTTTATATTTGTTGCTGCTTAGGGTTGTCGGTGATCAATTGAATTTGGTGGGAATTTATATGAATGTTGCCTTTATTCTTAATTTTTCTTTCGCTAGTATTTTTGATCGCGGAATTCAATTTACAACTTTGCAGTTAAATGTTTATTTATAAATGGAGTGTTACCGGCTAACATAATATTATATAATCTATGCATTTAGTTTGCTAGAACTGAATTTCCATAGCACTTCGAAGTACTCAAGTGAGGGATCAACATACACTTGTTCTCAATACAGAAATTAAGAATAACACTTACAGGTGGACCCCTCGAAAGGTAAATTGACGTGCTGCTGATAGTACTTGTACTTAGCCAAATAATCGCAGATTGACTAGACTTTGGCACAGACAGGAATAGTCACGGCATTGAATTGTTTACAAAGCGATCCATATTTTATCTATACCTATTGTTCATACATATTAATATTATCTTACTTTTGTATATTTGTACTTGCAATTTTATGAATAATATTGAATCAATGCATTTGAATTTTTTAACTTTGTTTTATCAACTGATGTCAGGAAATAATGTTTAGAATTGATATTACCTATGGTGCTCTTCCACCAATATTTATTGACTCGCCTCTAGGGCAAAAATCATGAATAATTTTGATTTATTCATACACAATATGGCGGCGGCTTTTGACGTTATAAAATACCACCTAGCAAAATACCCCAGTAACATTATAGTTAGACAAACAACATTTTAATAAAAGGGCGCTTGAAACTCAGATTGCTTTTATTTGTTACGTTACGTTTGGATTGGGGAAACCGTCGTTTTGCATATTGTTGAAGTTCATAATATACTTTGGCATACCTACCTCGGTTTGCATAAAGTTCTTTCGTCATACTATTTGTTTGGCATAATGTTAATATGACATACTGCATTGAATTCATAGAATGGGAAAACACTTTTAAAGTAATAGGTTACGGTGCGGCGGGGGTGGCTCTTGTGCCACCCCTAAGCCGCGAACATGCTTTTCTAGATAAAGTACGGCCGTATCTCTATGCTTATAATAATGTAATTTATGCTACAAGGGTTATGCGTGTTGTTTTTATGACTTTGAATAATTATACCATAATTATGCGTAATACAAATATGACTTAAATTTTTATGTAAACCGACTCCAAACCTTTGAATTGCCTAGTTGTCTATTGCAGTGGGACGGCGACGTTTGTGTTGGAGGAATTTGATCATTGAATTTTAAACCTGTCCTCACTAATGAACAATATTCTTCTTTTCGAGTGGGACACCGAGTCGTCTAACGAATCGATGAACCCTGGTGTCAGAGCTTTTCAACCGCCTACATCTGACATGGTTGTGTAACGACCGCCATCTTAGTAATCATTGACAGCAACCGGGACCGACGATTAACGTGCCCTCCGAAGCTAGGAACCAGCTGTCTTTTCGGACAGTCAGGTAGTTCAGTCTGCAATGTCCTAACCAGACAAGGAAGAAATTTACAAAGTGATAAATATCAACTTTGTGGGTGCCCCATCGAGAATCGAACCCGGAACCTTTGCTTTGCAGGCAGTCGCACTACCATTGCGCCACATCGGCCGTCATATGAACATTGATTATTGGTGTATGAAAACCATTACGTATAGATTTTAACTAAATATCCGTGAAAGCTTAACAACGCTTACATTCAACTGAACAAATCTACATTTATACAGGTGTTTTTTATTTGCAAAATTTACAAGCGCGGGCAAGATTTCAACTTGCGACTTTCGCCATTACTAGTGTCGACGCCTCTTCCATTTGGGCTACCGCAGCTCGATCCTTGCCCGCCAATTTTGCAAGTGTATTTTAATGCCAGTAAAGCGTAGCACGGCTCCATCTACCGGGTTAGTTTTGCAACTAATACCCGGCGACTAATTCTATCTTTATAGATTGAATGTAGTTTAAGCGATGAAAACCCGCGATAAATTGGTAATATTTAGTTACAAAATATCTGTGTAATTCACATTTTGTTGCTAGAAATTTTGTTTTTGCCTTTAGGGCCGGCGCACATTTAAGCCATTTGGCATTTTGTTCATTTTTTTTCTTCTATTACTGAAAAGAAAACGCCTCACGACAATTGGCGCTAGATGTGCGCGGTTCCTTAAAAGGCTACAGGATACTTTTAATACCTTCGTTCCGTTTAGGACAGATTCCGGTTACGGCAGATTCCTGTTATGGCAGAAAATGGTACAGTCGCAATCGCAAACACTACTATTTCGCAGCGTAGGTATGTTTAGCGTCATTTCTGTTTTTCTTTTTTTATTGAGACTCATTTCTGGAGACCAAATGAATCCAAATTGTGAGTTCATTTTATAGGGATAATGATGATTTTACAAGTTTCAATTTGAATATAGATATTAAATTTGTATCATATATGCTCAGAAAGTGTTTCCTTGTAAAAATACTGTCATCAAACGTGGAATAAAACATCGTATTTGTTAAAAATAATCATATTCAGAAGCAGAAAACGCACCGTATGCTCGGATTCAACGCTGGTTGTAGAAATAGATTTCAGATATTAGCGTGATATATGTATGCATGTAAATACTTCCCTATGTTTACGCCACATTTGAAGTATTTCACGTTTTATTATCAAATGCATTTATACCCCCTGTAAACACAACTTAAAACAACTTAAAACTTGCTGAGTTTTTGATCACTACGCTTATAAGGATTGGATTCCTAATAATGACATTAATATTGCACTTATTAATTTGTTCATGACTGTATTTCTGCCGTAAGAAGAATCTGCCATAAACGGAATCTGTCCTAAACGGAACGAGGGTTTTAATATTGTTGGGGTATTGTGTTATAAGACAATTGTTGTTGTAACTTTTGTTAAGTCAAGTGTTGAACAGTTTGTAATATTTTTTTTATTCTAAACACAATGTGCATTTATTTTATTGATGTATTTATGCAATTATTTACTAAAAATTGTTTGGAAGAGTAACCAGCTTGTTGCAACATAAGTAAGATAGAAAAAAAATACAATTATACAGGGTTATTTTTTATTCACCCCGGAAATTTTACAGGGTGATTCTAGTCATGATTCTGCTGCTGAATCTCTGCTGTTTTTTTTCGCGATTTTACAGGTGACCCCATAATAAAAGTTATTCAGAATTATGAGTAGAATCGCCCTGTAAAATTTCCGGGGTAAATAAAAAATAACCCTGTATTTTACCTTACATCGTCAAGCAAAGGTTGGTAGCGATAGAAAAACCTTTTTTACGTATTTTTTACATCTCTTGCAATTCCTATTTTATTTTGTATATTAATTCATTTATATTTTAAAATGTTAGTCATAAAGTAACATGTGTGTGATGCGGTGTGGTTACCGTTGTGATATTATTATCAAGTTATCATACCCTATACCTTTTCGTTAAGTGTTGACAATACCAAAATGATGTAAGCTCGAATGTCTTGAGTTTGTTTTAAATAATAGGTTTCTTTTATCAAATGCTTTTATGTTTGAAAGCCTGTGGTCGAGATGTTTAGACACGTTAAAGAAGCATTTTCATTGCACATGTCATCGTATTATTGTTTAGAAATTTAATATAATAAATAATTTTACTCGCAATATTATAAACCGTTGAAAAATTTGCGATCAGCAACCAAAAATTTCTTTGCGATTTAATCTTTCTTATCTCGTTTTTACAGCATTTGGTTGTTGTTTACGACAGTTCTAAGTAAAATTATATACTGTCGTATTTCGCAACAATGCGTTGACATGAATAATATCGAGTAAAATGGGAATGTCTAGTGTCGCGCTTAAGAGCATCGTAAAAGCACGGACTAGTTTCAGATATAACTGTACACAGTGTATTTATGTATGCTAATTATATTATATTTTCATACTGAATTGTGTTTTACTCTGCATAATAGAATACAGGACAATTTAAGTGTAAGATAATTATGTATCTGCATACTAATTAATTTCAGTTACCTACCCAAAATAGGCATTAAAATAAACTGTTATTAAATATACTAGGACGTTTGATAATAAACAGTACTAAAAGTTCTTTTCAAATTCTTTATTTCATTAAAATATAAATTACATATCAGATCAATCAAATATTTTTAAACATTTTATATACAAAATAATTTGTTTAATCTCTTCATGACTAGTTAATTTCACTTACAGGCCAATTATATTGTTAAATTACTTTATTTGTTATTTCCCTTTGGCAAAAAGCACATTGAATACAATTTTTCAATATAAAAAGTATACATTTTTAAAATCTTTCAAGTTGCAAGTTTTGGGCATTTATTTACAGTTTAATAAAAAGCTTCGTGAAACACGTATTTAATATCGGTCGCAATATATAAAGCCGCACTTTTAATCGAAATAAAATGTGAAAATGTCGTAAAGCATAACTTAACTTGTTAATGATTATTGTGTGATGCGTGATTGGTAATGATAATATTTTTATAACATTTTATCATTTTATAAATATGATCTTACAGACTAGTTAATGTTTAGAAAATAAATTACATCTAAAATTAAGTACCGATAACGTTTTCCAATGTACTTGTATCATTTGGGACTTTAATACCTAAAGTCTGTTCCAAGTACCCACAGAATCGTCCCTATAGGACTTCTGACCGATCCAATTTTGAATTTCTCATTTAATGATTTAATGAAATTATTTTTGTTGCTTTTTAAATAGCAATACAAAATAACTGACTTATGAATTTGAACTTTAAATGTAAATAGCCGTTTGGCCTTTTAGTAAGTTTGATGTCCTATGTTATAAAGTGTAGTTTAGTATGAAGATCGGCCCGAATAGTCCTCATAGTGCTGCGTGCCGGGCGGCGCGCGGTAGCCGGGGTAGTTGTTATTCAGCCTGTTCTGCGCGAAGAAGGAACTGTAGTCCTTGTTGACCTGTCAAATAGAGTTTATAATCATCAAAACTGTAATGTTTGTTTCAGAAAAACGAGTCGGTCGTTGATTTTAACCCCATTTGTATGAAAATTCGGGCTCTAAACAATGTTAGTGGATATTGTTTTAAACAAGTATTAGGAAGAGAAAAGGCTCTTGTACAAGCCTTTTACGGGTAAGTTTACTTTTTGTTATATTGTAGAACATACAATTTAGTATCTACGCGGTAGTTTTCAACACAGAGCAAACATCCTCCTTGAGTATATTTTTTTACTAAAATATCAAGTAGAGATATAATAAGGTTTACAACAATTTGAATGTAAACTAAATTTAAACTACATGCAAACGCCTAGCTAAGTCAAGAACGTCGCAAAGCTCATAGAGAAGTAGAGATGGTGGCAGAGTGTAACATGGTTGTATTTAGTCGATTACGTGACGATGTTGGAAAGTTTGCGAAGGCTTGGCTGGTATACTGAAAGCAGAAGGGTATTAAACACGACGATGTCCATAAAAGTGTCAGAAGAAATAGAATAGCCAGAACCTCCTTCCTTTGGACTTGGAGTGAAGTTGGTTCAAAATAGACTCCACGCTCAATTTCCGATAAACAGATGATCTCTTCAGAATACACGGGATACGACTACGTACCTATCTTCTTGTTGTAAAATGTTGGAGGGATAAGCTCGAACTGCAAACAAATAAGAGATACTAAAATCCGAAGAAGATAATACAACCGAACCAAATTGTAGAGTTGTCTCGTTGAACGACTATCTTGCCGTTGTTACTGTCGTTTTGAATTGGGAATGCGCGAAAGTGACACTTTATGAACCCCGCCGTC
The DNA here is from genome assembly GCA_027580185.1 of Tuta absoluta. NCBI lineage: Eukaryota > Metazoa > Arthropoda > Insecta > Lepidoptera > Gelechiidae > Tuta > Tuta absoluta. Next base: position 9,712,326 of record JAQAHW010000004.1, read on the forward strand.
GTCCGCTTTCAATCTACCCGCAACTAAAACACGTTAAGTGTCGCTCTACTATCTAGTCCTCCAGTGCCGTGTTAGAAGAGCTTTATGACGTCACACGGCGACAAACGGCGACACTTACAAAGGTATTAAAGTCCGAACCGAAAGTCGAACTTTACGTGTAATCGCCTACGCTTCGCCCATTTCGATAAGTTCCGCGAGCGAGTATTGCTTCAGCTAAAACAGATAACGTTCTTAATGGTGTTTGGTGGTGTTGTGATGGAATGATTTACATTTTCGGTGACGTTTTAAACACGGGTAAAGTTTTAGCACTGTCATTTTTAAACCATTTATTTTTTATTTTATTAGGTAAATACAACGAATGATAATAATTTGATTAGATACATCTGTTAATTTCACGACATTTTTACGTAGTCTGTTTCTGATACAAAATTCTTATTTACCTACTTTTAAATTTACTAGTCACTATAATTTTAAATCTCACTTTAAATGTATGTAAAATAATGTTAGGTGCACTAAAATTTTGCGTGATTTTATTTTCAAAATTATTGCTAAGCTTTTGCTTTACCTGCATCTGAGGTGTAAAGTCAAGCTTTTAGTATTAAAACATATTTTCTCAGCGAGAATATTTACAGCATGCTTGAAGCAATTAAAATGGGACGATCAACAGAATGGAAACAAAATTATGTTGCCACCCAAGGTGTGAAAGATGCCTAATAAAGGCCGTTCCTATAAAAATTAGAACGTAAGTTTTTTGGAATGTGGTTTTTATGTTTTGGTGGGATCCTTAAATCCCTGGTCATTCTAGTACTTTTGTTTACATTCTTTGATATTCGTTGTCGATCGCATTTGATCCGTCTCTTTATTAACATAATATTTAAATTATTCATAGACCCTGTAAGTCAGTTACAAGGGGGTTTCAGTAGAGTCGAATGCATGAATAAATAATGAGAAAATGCACTCGTTTCCAAGTAGTCTTTGTCAATCGTTTGGACAAAACTTATGCGGGATTTATTTATATACAGTTTGTTTCGTCGTGCCCTGTCGGACAACAGTGCAGACAATCTGAATTGCAATATTACAACAGTTAAACTTCCTATGCCCCCACGCGTGGCAATTATAGTATTAATCGCCAATGGCAGCGAAACTAGAGCACAGATGATTTGACATACCCGGCGGGGCCTGCAAGCCGGTCCCTTGGCCAGCTGTCTCCTGGCTTCGTTCTCCGCAGCTACGGCTTCGCGGATCTGTTGGGGCGGCCACTTCTGGTCTCCACGCATGTTGACTCCTCCTGAAGACGGGTCAGAAGATATGGAATCTGTCCAAATGGACTCAGTTTAGATATTTCAGGAATTATGGGTTTTGGGTGATAGATCGTGTAAACGGTAGTGAATATGATTGATAGTAGTTAGAACATCAAATATTACTCGTCGTAACATTAATTAAATATTCGTAGGAATAAACTCAACGTACGAATTAAATATTTGAAAATTTTTTGTAACCCAATTGACTCCATGATATCGAATTTTAAAATGCTTCTAACATGTAGGTATATCTGTATAAAATTAGGCTTACTATAGATTTAGCAACCGTTGTTTTTCTTTATCACTTGTTATGGTAGTTAAGAGGTATAATAGGTAGTGTGTGGTGTGATTGCATACACGTCGAAAGTTTGAGCGAATGTAAGTAGACGTTGCACTTAAGATTTACTTGCCTATTCTAGTTCTTCCGTTGTTCATAAAGCAACTCACTGATATTAAAAATGCTTTTACGTCGCATTCACTATCCCAAAGTGAGATATAAAGAAGCAATTTAAAAATATACTTTGTCGTGCAATCTCGTATGTAGGTAGTAATGGCATACCTGCGTTGCTTTATGAGAAATCGTGTCTGCATTGTATTTTATGATGTTTGATATTGCGTTGTGATTCAAGCTCACACCTGCCTGCCTTAGAGCTTAAATAATGAAGTTAACAATTTATTGATATTCATATTCTCGGCCTATTTATAAACTGTCTCCGCGGCTATTGTTTGAATTTGTGAAATATTCCAAACAGAATAAGATTATAAATCTTTAGGGATTGAAACTTAAGACTCTCTTAAATCGAACAAAATACGTGGGGAAAATAACTCCTCTCTTGTTTCTTTCTTGTCCCAAAGTATTCTAATTATCCCCGGATTTGCTTCATGCATCCATCATCAAAGTTGAAGTGGCTCCGTTACGTTGTGCCTACCCTTCAAAATTCAATAAACATTTGGATTTTGTTCGTCAAACAGGATCGCGTTTGATCAGAAGTTTGTTTTACGAGATTACTGGAAACTTTGAAAACCCTATTTTGCTTTCTCTTATATTTACCTATCATTTATCAATCAGTCATATTATATTACGATTAATTTTATTAACGATTCCTGCAGCTGTCGGGCAAATTCCTTAGCAAATATCAGTCTTAGGTTACCTACTTTCATCCAATTTATACCTATCATAGATAGCTACTCGTCTTACCTATTCGTAGATAAATATTTCTGACGATGAAAGGTTTTGGGTTTCTATTTTTGTGCCTATACCTATGAAGAGACCAACTCATTTATCATTATGTTGAAAATAATTTTCCCCACGTGTCGACATGATATTATCAACGTGCAAAGTGAAAAGATTATTTAGCTTGCTGATATGTGTCAGCACTTGCCGTTTTTCATCGAGAGAGTGACTTGTTAATGTGTGAACATACATGGTCAGTCAGGATAACGAGCTTAGATATATTAGTTTGTACCAGTCATTGCATCCTATTCATCTCTACAATTCAATCCGTAGCGTTGCCGTAGAGGACAATGCCACGGTATAGAATTACCGTCATGTATCTACCAGTAGCTCGTTATCTTGAACAGGTCGTGTATGGCAGGTTTGTCTTATACACCACCCAACTAACTAGTAATATTATAAATCTGAGAATTTGTGTGTGTATGTCTGTATGTTGGTTACTTCTTCACGCTCAAAAGGCTTGACCGTATACAGGGAGTACTAGAGTGCATGGAGGTTGATAGATAAACATAGTTAAATGAAAATACTGAAAGGAAATATTTATCACGTACCTTTGTAAGAAGCTGCGGCAGGCTGGCTAGCGAAAACCGGAGAGGGTTTTTGGTGAATGGGGGTTGACTGGCGCAGGGTTATGGTCGACGGAGGCGGCTCAAATTGCCTCTGCGGTTGTTGATACTCGTATGGAGGCTGCGGGGAGTGTTGCTGCGGCGGATACTGCTGTTGTTGCGGCGAATATTGCTGTTGTGAGTATTGCTGTTGCTGCGGTGAATATTGCTGTTGCTGCGGAGAATATTGCTGAGGGGAATGCTGTTGCGGTTGAGGCGAATGCTGCTGTTGGTAGTTCGGCTGTGCTCCGTAAGCCTGCATGCACATTATTGAATTGGTCAGTTTGGGGCAGTCGAAGTTTGATTAAAGTCCGTAGGTATTTCTTTGTACTCCGAACTGACTAAAACGTCATCCGAACACATTACTTAGTCAGTTACATGTTAAAATATACATAAATGTACAGTAGAACACAATACTTAGTCTAGAAATTTTTATACATTATTATGAAGATGTAAGAAACAACAATTGTGTCCGAAATAATGTTATCATATCATCATGCACCATTAAGCCACACCAGATAAAAATAGGTTAAATATCAGTACGTATCTATAGAATAGACAGTCTTACATCTAGCTAGGATGAAACACAGAAAACACAAAGCGAGAAACATCAAGAGATGCTGTACGTTCAAAACTGGCGACGAACCGCGTGGTACATGTGATGAGATCCAAAATTGAGCTCTACAACGAGATTCACAAAAGTATGGTGGCAGGCTTTACAGCTACGATTGTAGCCAAGTTTGAGCGTGCAGCGTTCGCCACTCCATGAAACTAAACTAGCGACGACGATGACTTCTGCTATACCTGTGGAGAGAGGGGAGACGCTACTGGGGCCCAGCGGCCCTGTGCGGGGCGGTACGGCTGGGGGGCAATACCGGGCGACGTGGGGCCCTGGTTAAAAGGCGCGGGGGACACCGGACGGGCTGACACTCCAGGTCCAACTGGGATCAGCTTGCTGAGTCCACAAGCTGCCTGGCGGCGGCCTTCGCAGAAGCCTTGTTGCTGTTGGTTAGGGTTGGGGTAAGGTTGTTGGTGTTGCTGGTATTGGGGTGACTGTGGGGCGTGCTGGGGAGGTTGCTGGGAGCGTGGCTGTTGTTGTTGCTGTTGGTACTGCTGCTGCTGCTGCGCCGCGTTGTTCTGGTACGCGGGACTTGGCTGCCTTTGCTGTTGGGAGGTCATTACTTAACTCATTCAAAATACTATACATACATACATAGGAACTTTAAAGTTTTCTTATTACTCAAGCTGTGCAACCGCCACCTCAAAGCATTTAATGTGCAGCGTGTTCAATAGAAATGTGTTGTGTATTTACATCATTCGTCAAACATGTTTTCATTATATTCTGGTTATAATCATAATAAGTATTTTACCTGTTGTGCTTGTGGTGAATGGTAACCGTTGGTTTCAGGTACCGGTGGCCAGACTACTTTTTTCTGACCTGAAACAAAAATTCTTATCTTTTAGTTAACCATATACAATATACATATTTTTATGTGGTATACTTTCTAATATAATACCATATGATAATACCTATTAAGATTAATTGATATGGCAAGCGAAAGTGATAAGATAAGGGTTCTCATTACTAATATTTTCTTTCAAATTATTTTTTTGAGTTTTTTTATTTTTTACTTAATTCTTCATAAGTTGGTAAAGGTAGAAATTGAGACTGAGCCTCACTGGGCCGCAGCTGCCGACCCTACTTAGTCTATATATAGTTATTTGTGGACCCGACGTCAAAACCTGTCAACAAACGACTGCGTTGTATATATTGGCAGGTCCGCTTCTTCTGGATTGTTTGAACATAATCCTCAAATTACAACACAGAAGCAGTTATAAAAATAATAGTGTTGCGAAACCGCTTATCATCACTGTCTTAAGTTACGATCTTAGAACGGAACGCGCGAAGATATGATCTGGCAACTCTCGTTCCATTATACGCGTTGAAATACGTATTATTATGAGACATTTCCCTTTGGATCAGCCCACCTAGTCGTTGGATGGCGGCCAGGCGACTCCATGAAAAATAAAAACACTGTTGAGCGACCGGTTGCTTTGCGACAGGTTTCTATAGAAATGAGATTATGAGATTCTTTACTAAGTAGCTAGGTATCAGAGTAAAGGTATAGGTACCTACGTACCTACTAACTGATAGGTTATCTAGTTAAGGTCAATCAACGATCAAATTAAATGTAGCAAATTTAATAGGCAGGTGTCCTAGTATTGAATAAAATAAAATAACTTTATACTTAAGTACATATAAATTGCAAAAACTATTTAAGTTGTAAAATAATTGACTATTCTTATAAAATAAAAGACTTTTCTTACAAGTTGTTCCGGAGCTAGAGTGATTATGTGAACTGCAAATCTTTTCTTAATTTCGACGATTATTTCGTTCTTGGGAAAATTGACCAAACTTGTTCAGATTCTTTGGCTGGTTTACCGCTTGCAATATTTCTTATAGGTACTTATATATATATATATATATTTTTAATTCATAAATCAATGTTACACTTTGTGTTAATATTTCTTAATGGAACTCCATAAAGATGACTGCCCGATGATGATGTTCGAAACATTTAGTTAGTTTAATATCAAATTGAACAAATATACCTATTTAATTAGTGGAACTAGTGAAAAAGTGTTTTATTAGTTAATCATAAATCCACGTTGCATAATAATATTAAGGTTAGTTAAGAAAACACGGAAAACGTAAACAAACACCTCAAAACTCAGATGGCTTGTATTATAACTTCGTTTATAAAGTTGTAAATAGATTTACGTATTTGTTGATGCAAACATAACTCTGTTTGATTTGATTAAATTTATAAATTAGATAATTTAATGAAAATAAACTAATAAACAATAGCGCAAGCTGTCTGTTAAGGTGCGTCGATTAGAGCTTGTACAAATATGGCTACGGTGCGCTTACGATGCGTTACGGTGCGTAACGAATGCGTCTGTCAAGTCGTATGACAGAGGCATCATTAAACGCACCGTAGCCCCATTTTTATGTCAATAAAATCACTATTCGCAATCTCCTTTCGTCTGACAGACGCATGCGTTACGGTGCATTAAAAATACGCAGCGACGGACAACAAGTGGGATAACCGTCTTAGTTTTATAGTTTGAGGCAAACCAGTTAAGTTTGCAATGCTGAAAATATTTAAGTCGTGGACTAGCCCATGAAACTGGTACATGTTTCACAAAAATCAGAAAAGATTTGGGACCTTTATAATATAAAGATCCTTGGAGCGTTGGGAAAGTTTTTCAGTTAGGCTCTTGGGTTGGTTCGTCTTTAAATATTTTCAGTTAATAAATTACCTTACACCTTATGAAGTATAGTTCTGTAGGTAGTAGGTACCTACATGAAAATAACAATGCCAGAACAATTACTGCCAAAAGCTTGTGTGTCTTGTCATTGATGTATCTGTAAGGTATGTCAATAATAATACGCATACGCCATGGCTGCAGTCACGTGTCTTGAGGTAGAGCTATGATAGAAGCCCATAAGTTTATTAATTTTTCTACACCGGAGCTTATTATGATTTTATATTTACTCTTTGTAATAACCGGCTTTTATAATCGTACCATGTAGGTAGGTACGTATGTATCTTTCTGTAAGTATTCAACTTACATTTCTCGATTTCTTTACTTAAACTACCTACAATACAAATAAACTATTGTCACCTTAGGATGATTTAATGATGCCTGATCAACCTTATCCAAATAATTATGAAGGTAAGTCAATGAGATAATAATATAAGATAACTTTCAAAGCGCATATTATCAAAATTTAAAAAATATTTTTGCTACTAGCACGCGATTAATCGGAGAAGCTAAATGTTTTTGCATTATTATTATATTTTACTTATTATTTTTGAGTAAACATACAGACTACAATTAGTATGATTGTTCCGTATGTTTGTCTGAGTATATAGGGTTATTTTTAATTAGTGACCGATACCTAAAACAAAGGACGGGCTGGTGATAAGGAACAACTTTCCCCAATGAACATAGGTCGAATTATGAAAAAATATTTTGTGCTTCCATAGTAACCCAAATCATCTGATCGGCAATTCAGTATGGGTGTCCAATTTCTTTCATTGTTCGGCCTATGTTTCTTTGAGACAGTTGTTCCTTATCACTAGCCCTTCTTAAAATTTCGCTATCGTTCACTAGTAAAATTTCACCCTATATAATTTCGACGATATGATAATAGGTAACCACTGCATTTTTTGAAAATTTGGCCACAATGAAGACATTCACTTATTTTCACTTTTAAAAACTCGTTAAGACACTTAACTGAACTGATTTATATGATTAATTAATCAGACGTATAACACTATTAATTACATGATTATTGTATATAAGTAAAATTTCGACGATATGTAGGTATCCACTTCATGGACAATTTGGCCTCAATGAAGACGTTCACTTATTTTCACTTTTTATAACTCGTTAAGACACTTAACTGAACTGATTTATATGATTAAATATGATTAATTAATCAGACGTATAGCACTATTAATTACATGATTATTGTATATATGTATAGCAAGGCACTCACTTCTGGACGTGTCGCCGTCCAGCCCGGTATCAGGATCTCGACTACTTGGCACAGCACGGCAGGTGGGGAGCGCAAATATTCTACCGCATATTATATTTTAAGAGTGCACATTTTTAGTACCGCACCTACCTACACCTCGCCCCGTCTCTCTAGTTTCCGAGAATATTTTGAAAACTGACATAGGTAATGTTGTAGGCAGAAGCTGCGTTATTTTCCGCCAAGGTAGATATGCTGCCCAAGTGATCGGGAAATCATTCATGTTTTTTTTTATTAATTATGTAGTTTTTCGGGCTTTTTATCTGAACACTTTAAAGAACCTTTCCTTTATTTTACTATTTACGCCAGGAATGCATAGTCGACCAAATAATACCTGGGGTTTTGTAAGAACTAGAATTCGCAGTTTAGAGGAAGCGTAGGTAGGTATGTAAAATTTTTATGTGCATAACTTTACCGTGACACCACAAATTAAGTATTGGCGTATGCAACCAAGGACACCGAGTGCGGCCGATGGTGGCTGGCGGTTGCACGGCCGGGATTAAAATAATACATACATACATACATAAATCACGCCTTTATCCCTTACGGGGTAGGCAGAGCGTTAACGGCCGTAAAACGGATATTAACACCACGTCTGACAAAAGTTTGAGGGTCAATCAGATAGCTGTGTATCACTATATATTAAAATAATAATCAACAGCATCTGCCCGCCTCAATGAATTCATTGTCCAAATAGCACAGGCTAATTTCAGTTTGCTCAATTTTGCTGCACAAACGAATGCGCTATCACTGCTACTTAATTATATTTATTTTCGTCATTGAAACGGTCTGTGAGTATTCTCTCTTCACCAGACAGAGTTTTGTAAGGTTTAGAAATCATAATGAAGCAAGATTTTTTTAAACTTCAGACATCGTTCGTTTATTGGTTGTCCACCACAATTCTAAATATGATGGTTCTTATTTTGAATATGTGTTGGTTTTGTACGGACTTTAATTCGAATGAAAATACTTAATCAAAGTTAAGCAGGAGTAACGATCAATGTTGGCAATATTTTTTGAATAAAGACGCTATTGGAATTATGGTGGCTTGTAAACTTTGTCACAACTGTTAGTCAGAATTACCACAAACCAACCGCCTCAGATCTTCACCGCAACATGCCGAGATGTTAGTTAATGAGACAATGTGCAATTATCCTAAGCATTGAGCCATGGGGTGAACAGCAATTACACGTGCAATACCGGCTAATCTTCCTTGCCATATTCTGTCCTCAAACAAAATAATTATGATTAAAAGGAGCCCTACGAATAGAGTGATACAACAAAAAACTACACTCACTCAAATTAGACTTGCAATACCAGCTATTATTCTCCCGTTATCAGAGTATATAAGAATATGTTTAGAAGGCGTCGATTGAATAAGTGAAGCAACAAAAAACTCGACTCACTTATTTGGTGCGTGCTTAAGTTCAACTAGGTAAACAACTATATAAAAAACACTATTTTAGGTAAGTACTTGACTCCTGCTCTTTGCTGCACTTGAGTCCATCAAGTGCTTAATGTAGTATTTATGCAGGTATTTGTGATTTGAGATGGTTTTAACAAGTGACGCACAACTTTGCGGTGTTTTGCTGGTTGGGTGTTTTTGATCAAAATAGGTTGTGCCTGCATAGGGTGAAATGTGAACGATACCGAAAACTCAGTACGGGCTAGTGATAAAGAACAACTTTCCCCAAGCCACTTTCACCACATCCGTGCGGCTGTCATTGGCTGTCATTTGCTGGTTACCAGTCAAATACCGCAATATAGTGCGGCACGGGTACATGACGTGGGCAAATGACTGCTTCTAGGTCGTGTAAATCGCGTGTAAAACTAGAGCGATATATTTTTTTATTGCTTCACATACCTACCTACATACATAGGTAGGTACATATTTAAAATTAACAGCCACAGTAGTCCACTGCTGGACAAAGGCCTCCCCTTATCTGAGGGTTTGCCATACTCACCACAATAGATACATATATCGCGCCCCTTGCGGGGTAGGTAAAGCGTAAACGGCAGTAAAAACTGACATTTACGCCACGTCTGACAAATTGAGGGTCAATTAGTGACATATACACCATAGTGACAGGTTGTCAGCCCATCGCCTATAATTGCAATACACACGAAACCCTCGAGTCCCTTAGTCGCTTCTAACGACACCCACGGGAAATAAATGCTAAGCCGGCCTCACACGTTTCACGATTTACATGAGTCGTTTTTAAAGTGCATTTCCATTATGATTTCTTATTGCTTCAGTCTTGTTGTTTGAAGGGTTGCTTCTAAACATATTTTTTCTTCTGTGATTCCATCACATTCAGATTAATTTACTTGTAGACTAGTCTATATCCGCTTGTTAGCTCATGTAATGGAATACACAATTCTGCGTGGATGTAGGTTAATGAAATCATCGTCAATGTTAATAAACTTATGTAATAACATGTGTAAATACAACACGAGTACGAGATGCCATAGGTAGATATCCATTTTTACACGACTGCCCAACCAAGAAGGAGTGTAGATTTTAAAGTTCATGTAGGTACATTTTTGTACATATATGTGCGATTCTTTAAATGACTGAAACTCGTTAACCACTGAACAGATTCGAATAGGAATTGTATCGGAAGAATAGAATCCTAACATTATCCCGAGTGTCATAGGCTAGGCTTTGTGTGTTTTTAAATTTTTAGTTTTATTAAGCTTGTTAATATTACGCGTGTGATGTCGGCTTAAAATGGCATCGCCTTATTTCTTCCCCACGTGGTTCGTAAGGGTACCGATAATTTCATGTGGGTTACAATTTTATACGATAAGCTTTCAACCTGTCTATATTAGAATATTCACAGGTATGTACACAATTTACTGACATGACTCAAATATTCTGTTAGACATGTTGAAACTTTTTACGGCTGTTTACGCTGTGCCTACCCCGCAATGGATAAAGATATGATGTGTGTATGCATACCTACACAAGTATAAATTGCCTTGCTAATTTGAAAGAAACATGACAAGACCACCCAGGTAAAAACTAAAAACAAAAAACTCACGAGCAACAGAGAAAATACGTATCGAAATAATTTGTCATTTGTATGTTTTCAGCGCGAAGTTATTATTAGCCGTTGATTCATGAAGTGTGTGAGCGGCCTAGAGGACTAATCAGAAATAAGTCGTGACGTCAACACGCATCTTTATACACCAGAAAATCTAGATAGGTGTTTTATGACTAAGATATTGCTGTTGCCAGCTCTTAAAACCGACGGATTGCCGGGTGAGTGGATAGAAATAATGTATTGTCTATTCCAATAATAAACATGCTTATTTACATGAAGCATGTTATTTGGGTACCTACTTTAAGCATATCATATACAAACAGTTCGGCTTTTGCAAGTTAGACAAACTCCGCACACGACAGGAACCAATACCGTGTCTATTTGTAGGTAGGTAGATACTTCTTTAAAATATTGGTACCTGGCGAGGTATATAACTGCATGTATTAAAAAAATTACCTACTTCTCTATTACATAAGACGTACTCAAGTCCTATGCGTAGGTAACGCAACATCACTTTAGATGTATTCGAATAATGACGTCCTAAAGATTCGCACCACACCTGAGCCCATTTCAGCGTTAAGCTTTCACTTTTAATAGCACCCACGCACTTTTCACGTTAAAGAATATCCACTATAATTTTTATACAGGTGTAATAAAATTAGCTAAAAATATTTCAATAGGTGAACCAGTCCATTAAATTGAACCTTTCCACATAGCATAGATCGATAAACGAGTTTCGGTCCTCGGCTGGGTTAGCCACATGTTTTGATTTTATCAAAGTAATTTGTCATATTTTGATCAAACTAAGTTACGTGGAGAAAGTAATATCGTTTCACAAGGTGCTAAGTTCACATATTTGTCACTTCTTATTACTAATAGGGTAAAAACCTTCCACTTTACCAACTAGCACGGTTTCACACCATGATGTCTGCGATGGTAACTCCTCCGTTGCCGATTTTGAACTAAAAGAAGCAGCAGATAAAGGAACATCTCCAAGTAACCGATCTTTGCCAAATTCTTTACACTAATGAATGAGTGACTTTACACCGAGTCACTAAGACGAGTTCTTTTTTAACGAATTCGATACCTACTCGGAACGTTAACCTCTAGAAAGATGAGCTGGTTGAATGGAGTTTATTCACCATTTCCGGTTTTTCTATTCCGTCTGGACGTTGGCATAATATGTGCGTTTGTAGCTACTGCCAAAATTGCTTTAAATTAATCCTAAAATTGGCTTTGTGCTTTCAAAGCTTATTGCCTTTCTTGACCAAAATCTGTTTTAGATATCTTGGTAGTTGCGGTTTTCTATGCGAGCTATCTCGGCTTGATGGCATTAATGAATTTCTGTTAAATGATAGCTTTGTAAAACAAAATAAAAATCAGATAGAATCCTACAAACAACCAAAGTGAAGCCATTACCAACTCGTCGCTATGGTAGTTTGTAGGGGTCGCCGTCTACAGCATTCCCTCCGACACAAAATATTAATTCACATTTTTTTAAGCGATATGAATTTTTCAATGACGTGCCTCCCAGCAGAAATGGGGAATATAATATCATCAAAATTGGTCAATCCCCTGGAGGGCATCATCACATTTATGAACATATACGTGAAAACATAGCTTGCTTTGCTACTGAGTTTGTATACTACTTAGTTTTGATGTTGAAAGAAATTAATCACTTCTGAAAATAATGATAATACTACGATGCGTGAAGCCGAAGTACCTTTTTTCGTGGCTTTCAAGAACTCTGGGTACACGTAGAGCCCCGAAGTGTTCAATTGGCTGTCCACACTGCGGGCAGGGGTCATCTTAGCGCGGTCGGGGGGCCAAATGGGATCGAACCGGCGAGTGGCGTGGGTCAAAGTATCCAGGATCGCTTGGACTTGGGTGGGGTCTAGCTCTGATAAGCAGGGTGCACTCATTTAGTCGCATTAGTAAGCATTATCTGTCAATTGTCGGGTTTTTGGCTACCATTAGGTAGTTTAGGGTAGGCACACGTAAAGGAAGAGGCAAACCCTTTGAGCGATTGGCAACCCAGTAATTGCTTGGCCTCCTTTTAGTTCCGAGCTACCCCAGTATCTACCAGGGTGTCGGAGGACTGTATGACTTTTTTTTCAGATGGATTGGCAGCCAATAACCGACAGTCGAAGGGATAAGGAAATTTATATTCCACGAAATGCTGCGCTTGTTTCACTCAATTGGTTCCGTTTTGCTCTCAACCAAAACCCACACATACGAATAAGTACGATTCAAAATAAGTAGGACGTAAATATTCCATAATCCGGACGTTATCGCGGCTTTTTATGGAAAGCTTTTAAAAGAAAGTGTAAAGACAAGAAAGAGGACAAAATAAAGAGAGAATTTTACAAAACAAATACTCGGCAAACAAAATCAAGACAAATTTATCCGATTGTTTTCGGATTTAATTGGCACGTGATGGAAAGGAAAATTTTGAAAGTTAACCAATGTTGGTTCCAAAGTTGAAAGCATAGAACTGCAGAGTTATTTTGAGTTAATAATCTGTTTATCAATGTGAACAACATAAACTATGGAGCCACCATAAAAATTGAGAAAAAAATCTGTTGTTCCATTTAACGTATACTCAACAAAAAATACGGAGCAGCTGATTGCTGCGCGACTTAGGAGGTTGCCCAATTTTTTAAGTTGTTCATATTGATGAATACAATTATAATGCAAAGTTTTTGTACTGACAAATAATATTCAAATCCAAATAGAATAAAGTGCAATAAAGGTAATTCTCATAAATGGAAATAAGGTTAAGGCTGCCCGCACACGTCCGATAATCGGTGACCGATTTATTGTAGGAGTAAAATGGAACGTATTGATTGCAATGGTGTAACGCCCACATCCTACAAATAGTCGGTCAGAAATAAAATCGGTGCATCCCGACCGATCCGATTGTCGGTGAAAAATGGAACACTCGGAAATGTATGCGTTAACGCACACTACTCACCGACAGTCGGCCGTCCATGACGTGCTACTCCCTCGAAACCAACAGACAAAGTGACGGACGTGTGCTTTGAGTCGGTCACAAAATCGGTCTTAAGAATCGGAGGAAAAATCTGCCCGATTATCGGTCCTATAAAAAGTCTAACGTGTGCGGGCAGCCTAAGGCACGTTTAGGGTAATCCCGGCAACTTACTAGGGTATCCCCTGCGGTTGCGCTCCTCCTCCTCGAGCATGCGCAGCACGGCCGAGTTGGCGAGGTTGGCCGGCTTGTCCGTGCCGGGCTGGGAGAAGTCGATCCTGCAACAATAATACGAATTAGTCCTTCTATTTACAGTGTGTTTTTCAACGTTTTCTCTTAGTGTGCAGGGTTGCCTGGAAGAGATCGCTTAAAGCGATAAGGCCGCCTTTGCTTATATTGTGTTGTTTGTTTTTGTTCTTGTATATGTTATGATTATTAATGTGAGCAATAAAGTGTTTCCGTCTGTCTGTCTGTCTGTCCTTCAATGAAAATAAGAACCCGAAAAAGACACACTGCGCTTCGAGACGAAGTAAAAGATAATTTGGCGACAGCGGTCATGTCTCTGGTAGCTCAGGTGGCAAAGCAGTAGGTACTCTACGGTCCCGGGTTCAAGACCATTACGTGATTATTTTATTTATTACGTATTACATATTGTCTGCGGGACCTTACGTATTCTTTAGTCGGTTTATATGCCTGCGTCAATCTTTTTATGTTATCATCATTCATGGAATATTAAGAGTTCCTCGATTTCTCCTGTGTCTGATGAAGATCCTGACCTGATAATTTATGCACCTTGGGGGCTCATATTTTGTCATATTTATACATTTAGTAGCTTAGTGGAAAAAGCTGTTTAAATTCGAAGACTAGATTACCCATTAAAATAATTAATATACACTCGTCTCATAGTGTTTGAATTAGAATAGAATAGAAACTGTTTATTTCAGTGCTACAATGATAGTTAATACAATTTAGGACTTACATACTAGGTTAGGTACACTGAAAAGGGTAACCACTCAGCATAATGCTTAAGCACTTATTTAAAGCACTCCAGCGCTGGTCTTCCGTGGTTCCCATGTGATTGTTGCATCAGTCGAGACAACAAACAATACAAATTATATAAGATTACTAATAATAAAAGATGCTCTTTTCTCTATAAAATTATTAAACAAAACAATTATATAATATACAAATAGTATTAATGATAGTATATTTATGCAATTTTAGCCATACAGGTAGAACATACAAACAAAAGATAGGAAACAAAAATTAAAATTTAAAAACCTGTTAATATAATAATATAACTATGTGTAACTAACTAAGAAGTGGTAAAGCTAAAGAACGACTGTTTTATGGATTTTCTTTTTGTTGTTGTAGAAGATATATTTTGAATTGTTTTTTAAATGTAAATAATGACGTAGAATTCCTTATCGGAGGCGGTATATTATTCCAACATTTCGTGGCAGCATATCTGAAACTACCACGAAATGCAGTCGTTTTATAGCGCGGGCAGGTTAATTGAACATCAAAGCGGATGAGACGATTAGATTCGAAAGAATTCGAAAACCAATGTATAAAGACCTGCTTTATGCATTCTGCTTATAGAAATTACAGTTTTATATGAATTCCAGAAGCGTAATGTCTTAGTGAAAAGGCTCTTATTTCGATTAAATGGAGAAATAAAACTAAGTTTTTTTTTTGCTAATACACAATCAAATACCATCTTCCGCCGCACCTGTCAGTTGTTGTTGTACGGTAATTGTTCGTTTATTGTTCGGTTGTTGGTCAGTTGTTTTATTAGGTTGTTGTTCAGTTGTTGTTGTGATGATGTTCAGTTGTTGTTCAGATGTTGTTTAGATGTTGTTCAGTTGTTGTTCCAATGTTGTTCAGTTGGTTCGTTAATTTGTTGTTCAGTGTCTAACTCGACATCTTAACAACTTGTGAAGTACAGAATTTTAAAAAAAATTATAGCAAGCCATATAATAATGTTCTCATATTGAATTTGATTTTGTATTGGGCATTGCAATTGCCGGTACAGATGTTTAACTGTTTCTTTTTTGTTTGAGTTTAGATAAAATAGCATTTGCAACTGCATATAATTATGAATTAGTTATTAGAATGATCGTGTAAACAGAAACTCGCATTCTAATGACCCCGATTATATGACAGTTTCGTATACTACTATTTAGTCAATCTTACACCTGTATTTCTTTGTAATTGGTTTAGTAATTTTACTAGCAAATTAGCTATAGGTAAATGGCTATACTAAAACGGAAACAAATTATCCTATTAATCATCACATAATCACTTCCTTTCTCCATTTTCCTATCATAAACTTTCACTTAATTTTCTATTGCATGGAATCATGTAAAAACAGTGAATTCTAATCGTGGGAAACGAGCAACAAAAACTTAGCTCATATCTCCACTCGTGCGATTTCAACTTGAGATTGTGACACTCGATCAAAAGGAAGTTCATGTTGAATTACTTACACTAAGACTGTTCCAGATTGGTTAAAATAGGACTTTCAATGTCCTACCTATATTGCATTGCAAGATGAATGATCTACCAAGTGATATATACACACACTGGTTTCTAGCTTTAAGTAACTACGCTTAATTGAAAAATAGGGAGCTAATAATATAGAAGTAGAGTCACATGAGTCATATGAGAAGGCAATGGGTTAAATAGCAAAACCTTTCTTTATAAAGCTACGGGCTTTTTCTAGCGTTCACGACATAAAAACTTTTTTAATTTGTTCATTTTATGTTGTTAATTTGTTTTGTCTTTAGATACATAATATAAATAACAAACAAATCGCACGAATAGAGCAATGTGGCGACTGTTGCGTGACAAAACATAGATGTGTGATGTGATGTGTCCTATGGATGTGTCGCATTATGTAGCTAGCAGATGATAGGTAGGTAGTAGGTATCTGTTTTCCAGTGTTGAATGACCGGAATCTCTGTAATACTGTAACGTTAATCTCTGAAATCTCTCTGGGGTCAATAATACCTACCTAAAAACGTATTTTAATCATGGAAAAAACTCTAAATCGGTTGCGAACACAAGTTGGCTGATGCAGGTTTAACCTAAATAAGTGGGGATATAGCTCTAAGCCAACTTTCGACTGCGATGCCTTGCAGACTATGCCACACTTGACGTCTTACAAGTAGTGCCTTTATACCTGCACTTTGTCCGACTTGTATGACACTACGGACAGCGCCGTAGCCATGGCTGATTTCTGGTGAAATATAGCTCCCACTTGTCGTCCGTCTTTGCGTATTTTTAACGCACCATAACGCATGCGCGTTTGTCAGACGAAAGGAAATTTCGATTTCCGACCTTATAATATATCAGAATAGTTAAACTACTTGACAGACGCATCCGTAAACACTGAAGCCGTACTTGAATGGGAATATAAAGGGTTAAGGTAGGTAGGTATAATAGAGAGTCAGTTTATGCAAATTATAATCAAGTTTGCAAAGACGCACTCTTGAAGTTTATTTTGTTTTTACTTCGTGGGTGAAGTTTTCTGTTCGGAACCAGTTTTCGTACTAATTCTGGTCTCAGGCTGCATGCCTGTGGATTCTACCAGCAAGTTAGTAAGTACCAGTTGCCGTATTAAGGAATCAAGTGCACATTCACCTTAGGGCACCTTATAAGTACTAATTTATCAATGCTGAATGTTGAATCGAGGTTTATTTTTTTGCAAACAGCTTTTTGCAAGGCAATGTCAATAGTAATCGTTGACAAGCTATAAGTTATTTGGTCAACAGAAATTAAATCATAGTGAGATACATGCAGTGATATATATATATATAAATAAATACAGATATATAGATAAATACAGTGGAGAGCCATTTAGGGTATTGTGTCTTAAGAAAACTATTCTGTTTTAAAATCTTATAGAGTCAAATGATAAGAAATCCATAAAATCACCAAAATATCAGAACCTGACATGTATTTATTTATCCAAAAATAGGTAGCAGTTGACTCTTACCCATTAGTTTCGATGACTGCAGTCATTGTCGCCACTTATTTACTAGCACCACTTGCAATTAATCCTATCAGCAATGACAGGGAATTAGTGCCTGCAATGCTACAGTAATTTTATCCCAGTGAGATCACCACTGTCCTGATTTTATGCCAAAATGTGAATCAACAATGACTTCGCTTTTTGGCTGCCAATGTGGTTGATCTTGATTTTTATCGGTAAGTAAACTGTTACGAGTTGCAATGTCTTTGAAGTATTTTTGGGCTAATTAGCTTGTTTTTTTAAGAACAGTGTGTTGAGAACTTGAGACGAATGTTTTTCCAAAACAAATTCGAAAATACCGGGCAACGAAACGCGGAATTTGCTTCAAATCGCGCTGGAGTGTAAACCGTGTGCGCAGTACGGTGCGCAGAACTAGCGCGGCGAGACTGTCGTCGGTCGCTGCGGCTGCGTCGGTTCCTCTGCCTTTTTTTGCACCTGCGTAGATCGCACATTACCAGCACGGCAGCTAGATTATGGTCCTTTTGCATGCGACATTGGATACTTTATCGAGATCTTCTTATTAATAAGCAGGTTACGATGAATGATGATAAGATGATCTGTTTAATAATAATAAGCAACCATCAAGTTAATGTTCGCATCGAAAGAGAGCAAGAGATGTAATCGACGTTAAATACAGGTACCTGACTAAACTTGGCAAAAGAAAGTCTTGATAATTAGAGACTAGAATTTTGTTTTATGTTTTGCCGAGCTTCAGCAATATTTATCGCATTCTACCGTATAGATAAGTAATCTTCAAGTGCATGTACCTATGAATTTCAATACGCCGCATTGGATTTCACCACTCAGAAGCTGCATTAAGTTACCTTTGATCTTAAGAGTATTTTGAGATATGTCGGTATAAACCAATATGCATTTAGAGTGTATCGTTTGTACAAAAATGTCAAAAATCGCAGTGATTTTGAAGTATACTAAAGATGTTGTGATCGTATAGATACAGGTATTTTCTAAAGATTGCTGGATTGCTTGATTTGTTCGGTTTAACAGGTTCATAATTAAATACAGTTTGAAATTCTTTCTCTAATTTATCGTATACTACGTGATCAGTTTCATTGTCTGATCATGCATGCAAAGATTCCTTACACCCTGCATATCGTAGGTACCTACAAAACGTCCCAGCTTCTGTTGTAAAGCAAAAACAAATGTTTTGCCGTGTGATGCCAGCTTTGAATATCATCAACCCATTTCTTCCCGAGGGTGTCGTAAGATGCGACAATGCGCAATTTTAGGCGACAGGCTGACAACCTGTCACTATAGTGATTCACGATTTTTCTGAAATGGCCCTAAAATATTTGTTAGACGTGGCAATATCGACCGTATTGTACAGCCGATCTGCCTAACCCGCAAGGGATAAAAGCGCGATATGTGTATGTATGTATGAATGATGTCATGTCCTTGGATAATTTTGTCAGTTTCGTAGGTATTCCGCTAAAGTTTGAAGATCTAAGAAGATCTTAATAAATATGCATCGTAGTGTGGTCGGAATGCGATGGATGCAGTCTGTGTCTAAATCTCGCCGCTCGGCAAATGTCAGTGGCGCGCCCCATACGGAATTCGGCTTTCATCTCCACGTGGCCCAATTCAAGGTGCTTCTTGCTGTACAGGTTGATCAGTTATTTGAAATTAATAGTACATTACGTCACAGGCCGAGTATAAAGCAAATTCCGGTGGAGTGGCATTGGAAGGCCGAGACGAAGTCGAGGCCTTCTAAAGTAAACGAGACCAGAAATTGTTATTTCGGCCGTGGATTGTACAATACTTTTCTCTCATTTTCAAGGAAATAACAATAATAATACAGTAATTTTAGAAAATAATTAATTTATTATGAAAGAAAGAATTATGGAGCGACACTTAATTCACGTTGAAATGTTAAGTTACAGTTTGTACAATTAGTTAAAAAATAGAACGCGCGCGGTATAAGTGTTCCTGAACATGGTATTGTGTACCATAAAACACCTAAACACGAAAGTGTGAAGTTAAAGAACCTTTTTTTCCGGCCTAGTCCGGAAATTTCTATTACAGTCCTCTGCGCCTTGACTACATAAATGAGCCCATTGACGTAATCTTTTTTTAAAGTAATGAAGCCATTTCCTAGCAAATTGGAGAAAAGTTGCATACTGATTCGGACTTTTAGTACATAATATACTTACTCGGTTTAGTGGCCTTTACCTATGTTGCAAGGTGTTTATGGCACAAGGTTTAACACATGCCATCTTTTTCTCAAATATATAGAAGATATTTGACCCTTTCGTTAAAATTTGTGATGCTTGAATTTGAAGTCTTTATGACTTCTTATGCGGTTCACTCACTTGTAGTCCGCCGTTCCGTTTTTTTAACGCATCGTAACGCATGCGTCTGGCAGACGAAAATAAATTGCGAACTCCAATCTTATTCCCATACAAATACGGTTATGGTGGATTTGCAGTGCGTACAGATGAGTTAAAAAACGGAACGACGGGCGACACGTGAGAGAACCACCTATTGCTAGATATAGAACCGATCTGTCAGACTATCTTTACCCAGTCATCATACCATAATTAACTCACAAGACAAAGTTATCTCTCAGCACAGACAGGAGAATTTCCTGCGCCATTGTTCCTGTCTGTACCGACTATAGCTTAGCTTAGTTCCTTTAACTATTGTCTGTATTTATTATAACAACTTGGTAGACCGAGCATCGCTCGAGTTATTTGGTTGGTAAATCGTATTTTTTTGAAAAATATAACCTAAATAATTTATTTATTTTATTTGGGCGGTATAGCGCCCCCGAAACATACAAAATTTAATGAAAATGTTAGAGCCGTTCCCGAGATCCCAATTGAGAAAAAAAAATTGAAATACTCCCGAGTTCATCGGGTCGTTGGACAACTCGGTGTCCCACACGAAAAGAAGAAGAATATTGTATATTTTCAGTATTCACGCAACGTTTTTTTTGTAAAGCCATGTTTGTTGAAATATTATTATCTATCATATCAAATAAGTATTCTCTGCGCCAGCTGACAGCTAGCTTCAAAGTAACCAAAATTTCGATAATAGCGATAGCTCTTTTTAAATTTAAGAAGTTATTCCGAAAATTGAAAGATACCGGTGCTTTATAGTGCTTAGCGATTTTGGTTCGTTCATTTCATGATTTCAAACTATTTATTTTAGTTAGTGTCCCACACAAATAAACAGACAATTCATACCTTTTTTATAGTAAATAGACTAGCTAAAGCTTAGTTCAAATACAAGCATGCGTGAAGTCCACGATATGTGTTAATTCATTTTCTTTGCTTAACATTCAACAGAAAACTACCTACATATTAGGGTGACCCATGTAAATTCAAAGGCTGATCGCACCAAAATGCGATCGTGGAGTGTACGTAAAATAAAACAAAAACAAACCAGATTTTTCGAAGGTCAATAAAGGACGCCCATTTACAGGAGTGGATGACGGTGGCATTAGACCGCAAAGAATGGAAGATTGCGGGGGAGGCCTTTGCCCAGCAGTGGGATCAAGCAGGCTAATTATAAATAAATAAATAAAATAAATAAAGGAACTGTCAATGCCATAATCATCCTATGCAGTGAACAAACGTCACACTATTGGATTATTTGGTTGTTTTAACATAGTTCCACGCGCGACAGTTTGGCCGCCCGCCCGCCCTGCCGCCCGCCCTGACGCCCGGCCGCCCGACATGACACACATAGTTTCCATTCATATATCACGGTATACGCTCATGAATCATTGTTTTTAACTGACTGCACAGTAAAAAAGGAGAGTAGTATTAAAAATAATGGTGTAACTATTGTGCTGGACTTCCTAGCTACTTATTTACTATTCATTCAATGAATGAGACAATTTATTTTGATTTTGGTGTCAGTTTACTTCAGCCAGTTACTATTAATTCTTGTGGCTGGTTCCTTAAAACAGTTTCATTAGATAGTTATGTACTAGGTATATTTATTTCATAATGATTTGACAAATTTTATTTGATAATATACAGAATAATACAGCTGTTATAATTGTTGAAAAAGATAAAAGTTTTTACCGCCACTACTACGAATGTTAATTTTAAAGTTGAGGGCTATTTCTGTGATTTAAATTAGTACCTACCTATGCGTAAATATTTTCAACAGGTGGAGTTTGATTTATGCTTGTGTATTGCGAAATGTGATTGTTTCATGCCATAATATAGTTATTTATTTGACAGCCGTCATATTATTTCATTGTCTTGCGTATTGAAACACACCTGCGATTATCATCAGTCTTAATGACATCTAAGATTTTCTGCGTAAATGCGATTCCGCTGTCAAAAGAGTTGACAGACGCTTCGTTGCGCACAGTAGCCGTATTTGTATAGGAATAAGATCGGATATCGCAAATACCTTTCGTCTGACAGACGCATGCGTTACGGTGCATTAAGAAAACGCAGCGACGGACAAGAACAGGAAGAAACACCTAAGTAACACTCAATGCTAACCGATCTTTTGCGCGCTTTTTTTCTCGTGGTAGTAATTTTAAAAATGTTTTGGAATATTCAGGGTTACTCCGTGATGAGTCATTTAATTTTAATTATTTTCTCCCTTTAAATGCACTAGCACTCTTACACCCTTGGTTTTACTACGCTAGTACTATTAATAATACTGTGGTTTTACTCTAGTAGTCAATCAAATATATACTTACTCCATGTGACATAGGGTAAGCCGTTCAAATATTGGAATTTTATGCAGATTTTTGATTTTTAATTAGAAAAATCATTTTAACAGAGCAATATTTTAAAGTTTATTTTGCGCTCCGTTTAATGGACTGAACCAACATATCCAAAAAATACTCCAAATAAAATATTATCTTTAGGTAGAAGATGTCTTTTTTGACAGGACCTTAAATTGTAAGTACAATCAAGATCAGGCTGGGTTAAGACAGTTTGGACTTTAGAACGTTCTTATGCCGCGCGCATAAGACTTACATTGGCGGTTAGAGTGTCTAACCGCACGTGAGCTTGACTGTACATACCAATTGTCCTTATTGAGAAGGGTAAATTCGGTTTTAGGCCGCACATTTAGTAATCAATACTCAATCGCTTCCAAGCAGGAGAGTTTAATTAGAGCACATTTTATTAGCTTTTTTAACAAGCGAATCAAAGAGGTCATTCTCCTTCAAACCTTTTCAAGAGATCATCAATTGAAATTTTTCCCTGTAGAAACATCGTTTTGGTTTCTCATTTTTCTTTGATGTGATTTCACATTTTTGACATAAAGATGCGATACGGTTTCGCATCGCAATTACGTGAGGGTAGCCTCAGTAAGGGTATTTAAAACTTGGATTTTGAAAGAAGGTCGTCTCGGTTATGGTTTCTCCTAAAACATTTTAAGTCTTATCACGAAAATAGTTAGATGTGCTTTAAGCTTTTTGACAGCGTCAAAGCGTATAAAAAAACGTTTCTTCAAGCAACCGACGACTCCTGCGGAGGTACCTCATTTGTTCCCCATACCTATTGGTAACTACCGGCACGTGCCGGGTAGATTCAGTCCAATACGTTCTTCCCAGAACAACACAGTTATTCACACACAGTGTTTGAAAAAACACAGTTTTTCTTTAAGTGACAGAATAGCAAAGAATTATCTACGAAATGTGTTGGGTTAAAAAGTTATAAAAATAAACGCTGTCTTGGGGTTGGCCAGATTAACCACATGGCATGTAACTTTACGCCACCACCACCAGTAACCGACATTTATTTCTTTAAATGAAGATTTCCATAAGTAACATCCGTAGGTATAATTTATTAATCACTCGTCTGTCGCTTCATACTATAGCAATTTCATTGGTTTTGAATTTTATTGTGGGTAGTTAAGGTTCAAAATTGTTGTCCGGCTCCCGGTACGTGACAGACAAGCGGTTAAGGAAGCGACAAGTGTCCTATGTTATGAACCTACTATAATTCAGGGGAAATTCTCAGTACATTGCGTAGCTGTATAATATTCCTGGTATCATTACGACTAACGACCTACGCAATGAACATCGAATTTCACCTGTATAATTATAGCCTGTACTTTGATAATATCGGGCACAGCCCACTGAGTCACCGATGCGTCTATTGGCATCGAATATATTTGTTTCGTCTCGACTATAATTAACAAATCGATCTATTTATACACGTATGTATTTGTAACTGAGTCGTATAGTAGAAAACGTTACATTTCCATCGCGTGGTTACCTGTTTCTACATAAATTTTCCCTTGTTTTTACACAACCAACTAAACCTTGATCTTTTTGTTATAATTAAAACAGTTTTGCTTCCGTATTTTTTTGCTCGTAGATATTTCGGCGACAGTCCAAATTGTGAACCCCTTTTTTAAAATGGTTAAACATTCTACAGGCTGTATAAATAATCGTTAGCATCACTCAATCGGTTATGCAAACGGAACTGTTAAAAGCTTTTATATCCTGATCATTAAACATCTAAAAATAACCAGTATACAAACCACATACCTACAGGCTGAAATTTCACTAGCGGTGACTGATATGGTGACCGAAAATCTTCGTGTTTGACACCGAGTCGCCAAACGACCCGATAAACCCTTGTGTCACGAGTTTTTCAATTGCCTAATACTACTAGTAGGCCTCTGATATGGTAATCATAGACAAGGCAGGACCAGGACTGACGGCTTAACGTGGCCTCTTAAGAAAGTAATCATCTTTCTTACGAACAATCAGGTCGTTCAGCCTGCAATGCCCTAACCAAACTGGGATCAATATCACAAAGTGATAAATATCAACTTTGTGAGTGCCCCACAACGGGAATCGAACCCGGCACCTTTACGCCGCAGGCAGTCGCACTACCACTGCGTCACATCGGTCGTCTTCGTCCACTGTTACTGAAAGTACAGACTGGTGATAACTATCTCTAAAACGCAAAATAATTGAACCTCAATTTAAAGTTGCTGATCGTTTTATTTACTTTGGTAGGTTTATTTATTTGTAAGAAAATTTGCTCCTTATTACCAGCCCAACTTGAGTTATGAGTGTCAGTCGATAAAATAAACCTTACATAATACTGAATGAAACTTGAAACCCTTTGCCCTTAAACACCCCATAGTCTGTCCTAAAATATGCCCATTGATCATTTAGGTCGAAGGGTGAGAGCCCTCGCGACCTTCATATCCTATAGATATGAAGATTTGCGTTAATAGTAGATTACGTATCTAGGGTGGTACTGGGTACCGACATCAATAAGAGCCGAGATTTTGGAATCATACTAAGTGTGGGCATTAACTTTTCGAGGATGTAAGTAATTGATGAATTATCCCGCGGTACAGCCTTTACAATGCTAATTGGCGCTCTCATCACAACAAAATAGAACATTGCTACTGATTATACAGTAAATTATTCTGGTAGATCAAACTAGGTTTAAGGCAATTCCTACTTATCTTAAAAAATCTTCAATGTACCTACTTATATAATTTTTCTCTTAAAAATAAATGTAGAAGCACACCTGCGTTTTTGTTCGTAGGCGCGTTATTTTAAAAGCTTTTATTTAACTTGCAGTGTATGTAAGTATGTAAGTAAGTAAGTAAGTAAGTAACAATGTTTGTTCGGTGCAAATCTTGCAAGTTTAATTTGAACCACTTCTCGGTATCCGATTGAGTTGAAATTTTGCATGTTGGTCCAGAACCGATGACAATGCATGTTAATCATAAATTTGACCTGATGCTGCTGCCAGGATCGGCTCCGTACGAGAGATCTCCTCAGCAGTTTATAGCTGGGACACAAAAATTTTTATATACGAATTCGTTTATTATAGGCAGTTGGTAGGCCCACCATGAATTAGACGCTACATCCAGGGTTGTCTTCGAACTATGGAACTCCTCAATATTCAACTGCTGGGACTTGCAATTTTGTATACGAATTCGTTTATTATAGGCAGTTGGTAGGCCCACCATGAATTAGACGCTACATCCAGGGTTGTCTTCGAACTATGGAACTCCTCAATATTCAACTGCTGGGACTTGCAATTTTGTATACGAATTCGTTTATTATAGGCAGTTGGTAGGCCTACCATGAATTAGACGCTACATCCAGGGTTGTCTTCGAACTATGGAACTCCTCAATATTCAACTGCTGGGACTTGCAATTTTGTATACGAATTCGTTTATTATAGGCACTTGGTAGGCCCACCATGAATTAGACGCTACATCCAGGGTTGTCTTCGAACTATGGAACTCCTCAATATTCAACTGCTGGGACTTGCAATTTTGTATACGAATTCGTTTATTATAGGCAGTTGGTAGGCCCACCATGAATTAGACGCTACATCCAGGGTTGTCTTCGAACTATGGAACTCCTCAATATTCAACTGCTGGGACTTGCAATTTTGTATACGAATTCGTTCATGATAGGCAGTTGGTAGGCCCACCATGAATTAGGGTCACGTCAATAGAAGGCCTCCTGATAGAAGAATTAGACTGTTCGAAATTAACTGAGACTCGGCCATGTAATAATGACGCCATCAATGAAATGAAAAGACTAAGACATATTACAAGCTTATTCTTCTATTAGGGATGCCGGAGGAGTAGGTACCAACCTACTTCTATAGAATATAAAAGAGATAATTATACTTTATCCTAATGTTAGTTTTC
Organism: Tuta absoluta; assembly: GCA_027580185.1. NCBI lineage: Eukaryota > Metazoa > Arthropoda > Insecta > Lepidoptera > Gelechiidae > Tuta > Tuta absoluta. Next base: position 9,738,781 of record JAQAHW010000004.1, read on the forward strand.
CCCGTGCCTTAAGTTTTTCTATTGAAGGTCTCTCCGTTTTATAGAAAGACTTTCGTATTGATCAATAACTATCGTGACATAAACTAAAAAATATAAAATAAAATTATGTTAAAAAAACTTTTAAAACAAGCTTTTATTTAAGTGCTCTGAAAAGATAAAAATAAAATTTTAAATGACATTAACCCCGTGCATTAACCACATTCATTTATGACTTTACAGAAATGAAAATATAATAAAAGCTTGTCGCGAAACTTTCAATTTGTGATTGAAATTTTGTAATAAGGTACGCACCTAACTGTAATTAGGTAGTTTCTTCTAGGCATCGCGACAAGCTTTTATTATATTTTCATTTCTGTAAAGTCATAAATGAATGTGGTTAATGCACGGGGTTAATGTCATTCAAAATTTTATTTTTATCTTTTCAGAGCACTTAAATAAAAGCTTGTTTTAAAAGTTTTTTTAACATAATTTTATTTTTAGATAGTACTAGCGACACGCTGCTACCCGTTTTTCTGCAAAAACGGCGCTTTTCGCGGTAAAAGGTACTTAAAAACTTGCCTCTTGGATCACTCCATTCAAATAAAAGCGTATCAAAATCCCTTGCGTAGTTTCAAAGATATATACAGCATACAAAGGGACACGGAAAGCCACCTTGTGACAACCTGAGCCATAGACAGACAACCATCTTTGGATCGGGTCTCGGAAGTAAGCAGAGATAAAGAAGGTAGCCATCCACTCACCCCACAGTGCCGTTGTCGAGGTTCTGCATGTGCTTGTTGAGGGTCTCCTGGATGTTGTTCTGCGAATACAGCCCGATGGGCGAGTTGAACTGCTTATGAACTATCTTCGGACCGGTCGCCATCTTGTCGTTCGTTCAACGCTGGAAATAAGTAAATTAAAATCAGTTTTATTTCAGTTGTGATAATTGCTAGGAAAAAATAATAATTGTTTGCAATACTTGAGACTAAAAAAGGTAATAGGTACCAACCAACATATAATAAACATGCGTCTATTTCATGGATGTTTGTACAACATTTAAGAAGGCAGGTTCCTAAACACTGGAAAATCTTAGTTAGATAGATACCTAAAGTAGCAATAAAAATGTATAAAAGTAAATAAAGGAGAGAAAATGTCCATCTGTTAACAATTAGGCTGTCGCAAAGGTTGACGGCGCGTCTCCAAAGCGTTATTTCAAATAACATTTTTATACCGACTCGTGTTTATAAAAACAAGTTTCTGTGTCGAAAGTAGGTCGAAACACATTAACTTATTCCAGATAAATGAAAATATACTATTTCAAAAAGATATGATTGTTTTATGGTACCTTCCTATTCTCTTGGTCGAAGAATCTGTTAAAGCTGAAGGTAGGATATAAATATTATCAAACTAAATAAATACCTAAATTACATTAATGAAACTAAATATCGTATAGTATGGGTGCTTAACTTTTGTATGGATCAAAAGTTTTGGAACCGGGATGGTTCCAGTTGGAACCAGGTGTTCAAATAAATGAGATATTGAGTGTTGTTTTCCTGAACTAAATGATCAGTACGAAGTTTTAGACTTTATGAGACTAGCAGCCAGCCAAAGGTTTCACCCACGAACAAGACCTTTTCCCAGCAAGTATTACTTTAAATCGAAAGCCGCATATAAACCGGTTGCGTAGTTTTGAAGACCCAAGCATACAACGGGACATCACCAACCGCACTGACACACCAATCGCGAAGCGACTTTACTTTTTGATGTCATGTTCAAACAATCCGAGAAGTTGTCGACAATAAGAACGTTCTCCGGACGGACGTATTTTTAACGCAACCGTCTGTCAGATGAAAGGAAAAATTTAATTCCCGTTTACGAAAAACGGATACCATGGCAAACTGCAACACATGCGATTTAAACACGGTGTTTGACCGACGCATCCGTCAGTCCGTCATAGTGCGAGATTCGCCAGGGAACAACTAAAAGTTATTATGTAAGGTGTAAAAAAATTAGCTGATAATATTTTTAGGGGTGAACCAGTACGTGAAACTGAACAACATTCCCCAAGGAACATAGGTCGAAATATGAAAAAATAATTTGACCCTCCCATACTAAGTGTGTTACCCGGCCGGGATAATTTGTATGGGAGGGCCATTTTTTTCATATTTCGACCTATGTTCCTTGGGGAAATTTGTTCAGTTTCACGTACTGGTTCACCCCTTAAAATATTCTCAGCAAATTTTTTTACACCATGTATTGCGTTTTTATCTCGGTCACCTTCGTTATAAACAACTTTGTAATAGAGATCCAATCATCTATTTTGCTTTGCAACTTTTATATAGGTATTTACATGTTCTAAAAGTGGGATGTTTTAAGCCCTCGGGGAGCTTGAGAGCTGTAAATAACATTAAAAATACCATACCTTTGCAGTACACAAGAGATTTAATGACAATGGAACCTCTAGTTTATATTTATCTCGTATTTTTCTGCTTGTGATTTAAGCGGATAGTGAGGAGGTTGAACCTATTTTTGGATAAACTTTTTTATTTATCATAGAGGTAGATAGATAAGTACCTATGTTAGCTTTTAGGTAAGAACAACAACTATTTAATGTAAATTAATATTTTAGTCAATGTGAAAAACTATTAACAATGCCTTTTCCGCAAGGGATTATGGCCATGATATGTGTGTTTGTGTGTAAAACAATAGGTGACACCATTATGTTAATATTTACTTCATTTTGTTTACTATGTTGCAATGAGTTTGTATTCCGGATTCGATTCCCGGTGGGGCACTCAAAGTTGATATTATCACTTTGTGAATTTGTTTCCAGTCTGGTTAGGACATTGCAGGCTGAACCACTGATTGTATCCGTAAGAAAGATGGTTCCGTGCTTCGGAGGGCAAGTTAAGTCGTCGGTCCCGGTTGCTGTCTACGATTACTTAGACGGCGGTCGTTACGCAACCATGTCAGAGGCCTATTACTAGTAGTAGGCGGTTGAAAATTTCTCACCACCAGGGTTCATCGGGTCGTTAGACGACTCGGTGTCCAACCCGAAAAACAAAAGTGAAGTTATTGTCCCAGGTTCACGTTTTTGTAAAATACATGTATCACGTATTTTCCAAAAACAATAAAGATTTTTTGCAGTTCTTTAGGATATTAGCATTCCGTTTGAGAGTAATATAAAATAAAAATAGGCTTTATAATTCATAAGAGACCGAACACATGAGAGATTATGAAGATGCCTTGAACAGGAAAAGCAGGTCACAGTTTAGGGTTCCGTACCCAAAGGATCAAAAGCAGACCCCATTACTCCGACTCGGTTGTCTGTTTGTTCGGCACTGGTTAGATTTATTATCAAGACCACAAATCTCATATTATCATTTCATCATATTAATTAATAGAGATTGTTCTCTACCTACAAACTCTTCTTTTTTAAACTCTCTAAAAGTCATAATATCTATTTACAAAATTATGCTCTGAATAACAAGAGACGAAGCTGAAAAGTTTGTGAAAATAGAATCTCAGGTATTTGGCCCTGACATTGAGATGAACTGAGGCCAGAGAGAATATTTACAGTTGAAAACGGTTATTATTACCAAAGAATTATAATTATTAATTTTCGTAATATTACATATACGTGTAGATAGGTAAGTCATTCGAATTTGGGACTAAGTAAATACAAATATTTTCCGCGCACATCTCATTGTAAGTAATTATTAAATGTATGTACTTAAATATACTTAAGTTATAAAATTATACGATCGACAAAATACAATAGTAGATGCATTCCGATTTCTGTCTCTAAGGAACGGCAATTTTACTTGCTTATAAAAAGTCGCATCGCGGCCGTCACCCTAATCTGTGCCTATAATTCAGACGCGGTGATATGACATTTAAGATTTTCCGCACACATCGCCCTCAATTCGGGATATAAACTTTCATTACTTACCTTCCTTCCTATCAAATAGGTTTAGAAAAGGATAGGAGATATCAAAGTCCTATCATGTTCAAAAATGACAATGGGTTCTTCGCAATTTCTAGTCATTTTAGAATTGAGTCGCCATTGCTTACATCGTCGCCTTATTCTATTAGATAACATGTATTTTGCGTCAATTAAGACATGACATGACTAAAATATTCCCTATCCTCATCTAAACCTATTTGGCGGAAAATGACAGCATTAATTTAGTCATTTAAGAGAAATTATATCACGAATTGGGGCCATTGTCATATTTCATACAATCTATAATTTTCTTACTGAAATATGCGGTGAAGAAATTCTTCCTTTCCTAAATCTACCAAGAATTCCAAGTATTCCAAGAATGTTTACTTTTTAGGTTCAAGAATTAGCTCGACAGGGGTATTCCAAATGAATTTAAATATTATTAGGAACAGTCCCTTAAAATCCTGGTACCGGTACTTCCTTTACGAGATTTCATATCCATAAAAGTTATATTCTAAGAATAAAAGTATTTAAATTTGTCTGTTATCCGATTTCTAGGTATACTGTACTTAGGCTCTGATCATCAAAACATGAATAACCGCATTCGCAAAGCTAAGCACCGTTGTGCCGCTAAGTTCGTTTAGCGGATTTGGCCGCGCTAAGTGCGTTTGGCGGATTTATTTGCGGTGCTAGCCGGCTAATTGCGAAGCGATGCGGAAGCCACTCTTGCCCACACGCATTAGCAGCGAACGTGTTAACACTGCCCATAGCTACAGCTTTGCTGATTTAATTGCAGTTTGTGGTTAAACTGTTATAATTTGACAGAGGAAAGTGATGCTACGGCATTATTTGTGTTCTCTTCATGTTTACGCACGGTTTTTACGTTTTCGTTTTCTACATACTACCATTGCAAGTTTTTTACAAGACAAAGGCTAGTAGGCAATCTATATCTTTTGGTTAATGGCTGTATGTAAAAAAATCTGATCAGGCAATAAAATGAAGCAAAAAATTGTTTCCCTTACATTTTTACAAGATATGACAACAGAAATGTTAGGTAATATTAATGTTAAAAGAATTATGTCATATTCACAATAGGTATCCGAAATTCCGTTATGAACTAGGGGTCTGCAGGTAATACGCAGTGCAGGTGTGTTTGTACATTTCGAAACAGCTGGCAATCTAGTTTTAGGAACAGGTGCTATTTAGGTATAGTACTTATTTATCAGTGCAGAAGAACTTCCAAAAATTTTCTACTTCTATAATCATACTCTACTAAAACATCGAGTATTTCAATCTGCAGAACACCTATGTTGTCTGATATCGCGAAATAAACATTTCGAAATAAGTATTTCAAACAATATTTTACCACTTTCTCTGTAGCAGAATTTGTGTGGGAGTTGAAAAACAGACGCACACGTTTTTCTTCATGCTCCTGAAGCTTTAGATATATTATTTTGACGACGAAAGATATGTATAGTCTATTTTAGTTTTCAACATTGCCGCATGCGTTACTATGTTTTTGCACGTATTCCAAGAGTTGTGTTGATTGTCATCGATTGCCGAAGAGTTTTTAAACTCATTAACCGAAGCTGACCTCAAGCAATGTCTTACACAAAGTCGATGTTCTTTTGATATTGAACACTGGGCTAAATTCCAGGTGCCACTTTATATACCAAAGTTTAAGTAAGACTTGGCTCAATATTGTTGCTTATTGAGGAAGCCGTCACCATATATACGCTAAAATTATGAATAGCAAACGATTAATACATAAAAAATCAGCAGTAAGTGATTTAGAGCTTTCCAAGCAGCCTAAGATTTCTCTTATCTTATTTGCCAAATGACAAGTTAATAGTTTGAGATGTCCAGGTTTGGCCATTGATTGATAAAATTCAAATTTAACTAGAGAGCTATTAAGGTCACATTATTTAAGTGTTCGTAGTTGTGTTTATTTCGATATCCCGACGAACCACAACGAACAGACCGCAATGATTCAAGTTCACGCGTGTTGCCAACAGTAAAAAATAACTTTGTAATTTAATGTGTAATTTCGTCTGGAAACTCGCGATAAAGTAGTGCTTGGAACAGTTGTGAGGCCAATGAAGTTGTTTATAGAGTAGCAAGGCTGACAATACCGTCATCAAGGTTGAAAATAATTCAACTAGTCTTTAGAGACACATATAAAACTCTGCTTTCTATTTTTGGTACCATATGACAATGAACTGCATACACTTTACATCGGGTGAGATGTAGGTTAGGTAACTATAATTACAAACAATAGGTACTTGTAATGAAAAGTCACCTTGTTTGTAATGTAAGATGGTGAAGCGTGCGCTTTTTCTGCGAGTTTTATGCGTAGACGCTACGGACAGGCCGCGGTCTGCTAAAGCGGCGCTATTTCAGGCGCATGAAGTAATGGCGAATTATTTCCGTAACACCTTGTTCATGAAGTTAGTCATGGATGTCGAGGCCGACAGGTAATTAGAGAAAGAGAGTGATAATATGCATAACGAAATTTATTTTTAAAGCGTTTTATTAGTGCTGATGTTACGTGAAGCGGCATATAATGTGTCTGTACCTTGTGCGGCGTCAGATTCGTGCGAGCGGCGTGGAGGCCAGTCTCTTACTGCGGGATCTACCGCCCGCCCACGCTGCGCACGCGCTTCTTTCAGCTAAAACACCTGAAACATTCACAATCTGATCGATTCGTGATTTTCACCAGCACTTTGATTGATTCACTCGTGACTCAGATTGCTAAACATCTTTCGTTGCACTACCGACAAACAGAGAGCTGACTGATACCACGGATAACATGTGTTTATTCTCTACATTATTGAAAACTACAGACTCATATTAAAGTAAGGTTCCAGTAAGGCTCACCTGTTAAAACAAAACAGGTCTAACCTTGAACTTAAACTTACAGCCCGTATAGATCGCAAACTTGCACGTTAACGTTTTAGAAACGCGGTATTAACCAGTCGGTTTCCAAACTCCGAATGAAGCCAGTTTCCCACCGGCACGGACGGAATTTTATTTACTTCTCCAGATATTTTTATCTCGGGGTTAATAAAACGGCGACAAATGATATGTGGCCGGCGTGCTCTTGTGGAAGTTGGATGGAAATACGGAAAATATCATACACGATGAAACTAAACTAGGTATATGCAAAATGATTCAATGTTATTGACTCTACTTCTGTACTACCTACCTACCAGAAATATAAGTAAACGACTTTTGCCATTGAACTTCTGTTCGAGGTGATTTTTTTGTTGTGTTGGATGATTTAGCAATTTCTGTAGGTAATAATGATTTTCAGTGGGCAAAGAGATAAGTCTGTTCAGGAATTTCGAATTGTATTGCAGATTTTCCAGACTGATATTTACCAGAGAGTACAGTAGAAGTTTTCGCAATAGCACTGTGACTTTGAAGGCTAGATGGATCTATGAAGTATTTTTTCAATACAGTATCTTTTGTGCATTGTCTGGAGAGAAGAATATTGAAATATTCTCGACATAAATATGGTATTATTTCACATTAACATTTATTCTGTCTAGTTTTTGTGTTTTTTACACAAAGCTTGATAAGGGTCCGTGCATGGAACAATGCTGCCCGATGTTTAGACAGTTCACATTGTTGCTCATATATTTAGTAAAAATTCAAACTTTTTAACAGATGTCCATGTCCAGCAGTTGTTGTGGCTGTATTATTTATTGGTATTAGTATTTGTGTTAGTATATTTTTATGAATAATAATTATTTATTATTGGTAGGTACATATTTTGATAGAAGTTTGTGAAACATGTGGCTTTACGTTTGTGTTATTTTTATTCTCACTTTCTAGTGCACCCGCTTCATTTCTCTCTGTTTACCCTCTGGTTGGCCGGTAGAGAATGTCGTGTGGCTTAAGGGCACCTTTTGTACGATGTGCAATGAAGTATTAAATAAATTAATTAACAAATGGCTGACAAATGCCATAAGAGTTGAAAGTTTATGCTTAATCAATTGGAGAAAGTTTATGCTTAATATTTGGACTTGCACCGTAACCCTTATTTGTGACTTAATAATTAAAACACTTGTGCATGTAAGTATGATATACGCGATTGCGTTATTCATCCGAGAGTTAGCATGGTGAACTATTTTTGAGAGTTACCGGGTGATAGTACCTATTTACACAATACAAAAAATAGCTTACGATTTGATGTGGAGTCTTGTAAAAATGTATCTATCAGCTATATAAAACTTTTTTTTAACTAAGTACATTTAATTAATTCATAATTTATATAAATATATCTATAAGCTATGATTTTTATTATTATGTATACCGACCTATATAAAAAAAAGATTTAGTTTACTAGGTCTTCTTTAAGAGATTTAAGGAATAATCTGACTTGCTGTGTATTGTTATAAATATAATATCCTTTTTATTTTATTGTGAACAAAAGATCATTTAATTAAATAGATTATCTCATCGACTGCCAAACATTTATCCTCTACATTGACTTATAGTGTCATAAATGACATATGCAGGTGATTCATACGTTTAAAGTCGGTGTCTGTGCCAAAGATGACTGACGTGATGTGACATTGCATGTGCATACTGATGTACTGATTCGTCTCATAGCTCTTCTACGATATATTATATAGGTAAACTGTCCTGTGGTTTTTGTCGCTGCATAATTTTCTATAAAATCTATCAGTGTCATGCCGATTTCCAACTTGTATTTAACTCTAAAGACGTTTTTACTAATAGGGCTTTTATTAAGATATTCTTAATTAAGTACCTACAAATATGTTTAGGGTAAGATTTACGCGTGAAACCGATCAATTTTGGACCGTGGATATTTATTGCATTTTTTGTGGCCCAACATTTTTTCCATACCTATTTGGAAAAAGTTTTACTACGAAAAGTTGTTCAGTTTTAAGGGAAGAGCTTTTCCTGAAAACATCCAAATAACCTTGTCTGTCTTTCTGCTACAGTGGGCTTCCATTATGTTTACCCGGTCTGTTGGTAGTAAATGCCGCAGGGCATAATATTAGGCCCGTCTTTTGTACTATCTGCAATACGAAATAAAATAAATTATTCTTTGAAGCCGATGTTTGTCGTATATATTTGACGTCTTAGTGCATAATTTGATAGGATCAGTAGTAAAAGTAAGGAGTTGTACTCTGGGGCACTCCAATAAGCCAATTTTGGCAGGTGTCAAAATCATGCTTATGCTTTGACATGATACTATGGTCCAGTTTTCTTTGTTCAAATAACTTATAATGTTGGTTTCACAACTCAAAAAAATTACTTATTGCACTCACCCGAGAGTAGTAGGTTGAGTTAGCTAGTTAACTCAGGCCAGCTAATTACATTATGTCGTGGTCGGATCAACAGAATTGTTAATGCCATATAGACTGCATTGTCACAACAATGTAGGTATACAATACAATACAATACAATATATATCACGCCTATATCCCTTGCGGGATAGGCAGAGCGTAAACGGCTGAAAAAACGGTCACCATTGGTATACATTGTTGTGCCATCTTATTCAGGATAAATTTTATCTTAGGAACTTAATTGACATTCATGGAAGATTTGCGTTAATACGGATGTCCCTGGTTCGTTTCCTGAGCATGAAAATACAAAGTAATTTAGTAATTTTATAAAAAAAAATACACTAGGAATTATTTTTCAATTTGGCTATGACGTTGCAGACTGGAACACCTGATTGTCCATACGCAAATAGGTGCACGGTTGCTGTCTGAGATTATTTAGAGACCGGTCGTTAGTACTAAATAGTACAACTTTCCACTTGTAGGCGTACTCATGTTTCTGTAAAAAAAAAATCTTAACACAAATATCACGCGTTCATCCCTTGCGGGGTAGGCAGAGCGTTAACGGCCGTAAAATACGGTCGTTATCGCCACTTTTGACGAATTTCAGTGCTGTTTCAGTAAAATCGTGTAGCTCTATAGTTACAGGTTGTCAGCCTTTCGCCTAAATTGTAATACACATAAAACCCTCGAGTCCCTCAACACGGCACCCGCTGGAAAGAAATATGGTGTGCTATTCTAAGCTGGACTCACAGAGCACGTTTCCTAACTAATGACTTTAAAAGTATGTACTGCGTTTACTCACTTTTCCTTACTGCATATACGTTAACGGGGTGTAAGGGATAGCCCTCCAAATACTGATAGGGTGCATGCAAACCACGAAATTGAACAACTTTCTAACAACGAAAAATATGTCAGGAAACGATAAAAAATGACCTCCCATACAAAATCACAATCAGCTGACTTCATTTACTATGGGAAGTCAATTTTTTTTACGTTTCCTGAAATATTTTTTACAGAAAATTGTTTAGTTACATCGTCTGAATGCACCCTATGAGTATTTGGAGGACTGTCCCTTTCACCCTGTATACAATGCGCCTCTTCCTTAGCGAACCCTTCTCATTTTTCTCAGCAAGTGAAACGATGCAGCAAAATTATTTTTTTGTCCGATTATTCAAGTTATTACGAGAAGACTGCGTGAATGTGACAGGTTGACATCGCCGTCGCAGGCATAATCCGAAGATAAATCTACAGACAGTGTTTCTCAAAATATGGGCAGTCTAGATAAGCTTTTCTTTATCTTTCGCATAGGTTGACCCCTAAGATTCAGTACATTCCGACTAGTCATTGCTGGTGTAACAACACCTACAGAACGCATTGTTGGATTTCGTTAATATCTTTAAACGGTGGTAAACACTTCTTGGTGGTAACTACCTGCGCCTACAAATAGTTAGGTAATATCCATGGGTAATACTATACTATACCAAGATGACAATCGCCCTTCAATCTATGCCACATCTAATGTCATGTCCTACCTGTCATGCTTCTTGCACACAAGAGGACATAAAACTATAAAGCATGCTATAAAGCCAACCAAAATGCTATTCACGTGGCCACTTATTGGGCACAACAGCTGTAGGTAATTCAGAGGTTGACTGCCATTGACCCTTCATTGACCCGAAAAGAAACAGAAGAAGAAGAAGATTTACTAGAGTTATATGGTTGTCAATTTAAAATAAACTTCTTCTTCATCGTGTCAATGGATCGTTTGTTCAGTTTTTGACTGCCAAAATAAACTCAAAAGCATCATCAATAATACTTACTTACTAATTAGTTTTTTCCCTATCTACATGCACATGCACTAGGTGCTTTTTCTGCCTATTCGAATTGTATCCTTTGTTAATATACAGGTTGTAAGGGACAGCCCTCCGGATAGGGTGCATTCAGACCATGAAACTCAACAACTTTCCCCTATAAATATATGTCAGGAAACAACAAAAAAAATACCTCCCATACAAAATCACCATCAGCTGACTGCATTCACTAATATATAGAAAATTAAATAAATTAATAATAATAAATACATTTAACATGTTCAGTTTCATGGTCTAAATGCATCCTATCAGCATTCGAAAGGCTGTCCCTACCTGCTGTTCTGTATAAGTATTTTTTAAGTATAAATAGATCGTGGCTTCTTAACTTTGGGAACCGCTGAAGTTCAGGTAAATCCAGGTCTGCCGTGACAACTACTTGCAGTTCGATGAAACTCAATAAATTGCTGCTAACTACACGTCGGAGTTGGAATACAACTACGATCCAATAGTTGGGTATTAGTTGTTTTAATCCTACGATAGATTAATTTATGGGAAATGCTTGTACCGTGTACTATCAACAAGTCAAGGGCCCGTCAGTTTGAAGGTTTGAAGAGGTTAGGTATTTATGTAAGTACGTCGAAGTTTCAAAATGAATTCTATCCACACTTTACTACAGTTTTTTTTTTGTAAAAAAAGCCCTACTTACCTGGTTTTTGACAAATACGAAGCAAGCCGGTATATGCTTATCAAATTTGTACATAAATTAGGGTATTTTCATAACCACCACGCTTGACAAGCAGATTTGGCAGTGCAAGGGGACTTTCACAGGGAACGCTGCAGCCCATTCCCTGGAAGAATTGATCCCTCAGTCGCTTTTTACGACACGCACAGGATGTAATAGGGGTGATGCTGTTCTAAACCGGAATCTCACTGCAAAGATTTTTCAAATAGTTTTTAAGAATAATAGAATAAATTGAGCCCTGAAATGAGTAAATTAAGGTCCACATTGACACACATTGCATTACCTATTATCTAAAAAATATGTCGTTTTTACGCTCATAACATATTCTTGCGGAATATTTAAATGCATGGAATCAGGTGATATTATCAGAGAATCTCTTTTATGCCACTTCTGTTCTCCTGTTTTATCATAATGCGTGGTGTAACAGTAATTTAAACAACATGTATTGTGGTTTTCAAAGCGCGGAAACTCTCTTAATTTTTTATTTAAAATAAAATCTTATTAAATGTACGAAACTTACCAGTACCTTATACCTATCTACATTTAGGAGCTAGAATTACGCCGGTAAGAGGTTTATATACAGGTTTGCCCGAATAGTGACGCCCAAAGACAAAATTTGAATGACTTGTACTGAGAGATATCCGAATCAATCCCATGTGTGTTCCGCGATAAATTCGTAGTTTCCGTGTTTTACGAGTTTATTCAACTTTTGAAGTTGTGTTGGATAAATTGACTAACAGGTATTCTAATTTATTCTACTTCCGGAATAGGGCTTTTCGTTGGGTTGCTTTTGTAGCATACCTAATCTTCAAGATTGGTCGTTTCTAGCATACAAAAAAGCCGAACAAATATTAAAGTTGAATTGTGATTCGGGTACGTCTTAGTATAAGACATTCAAATTTTGTCTTTGGTTTGGACGTCACTATACGGGCCATCCTGTATAGATAGCTTAAGCCGGATAAAGTTGAATTAATCGCGGTATCATTTAACCTTTACATGAGAGAAACTGTTTGAGATTTGTCTTTTATAAATTTTTATACCATCCTATTATCCACAGCCTCAGCAGTCCACTTGTAGACATGAGGCTTCCACTAATGAGAGATATTACTCTACTCATCACACCACACTTAGAAGACGGATTGGCGAGAGCAATGCACGGCAGCTTATGTAAAATGAGACTCAAATGAAGAGTTATAATCTTTTGCAAGTTGTGATTAACATTTAACATTAACAGCCATTTCTGGACATGGGACTCCCCCTATCGAGCGAGGGGTATTGCCATACTCATGACGCTTGGCATTGTTTGCGAGTGCAGTGCAAGATGTTGTATTCACAGGGAACGCTGCCGCCCATTCTCTGGAATTTTACGCTTAGTCGCTTTTTACAACGACTACGGGTAGAATTGGGGTGATGCTATTTTAAGCATCACACGGCAATGTTATGATTGAAATTTCACAGCCTTTAAGCGAAACTGAATAGGACAGTTCAATTTGTACGGTAATGTCTGTTTTATTCACTTTCTTGTTGTTTAGGGCAGCTTTATATGTCCGCGGCTGAAGGAGATTTGTTTTGTTCCACATTTCCAAATCCTAAGGGTAATAACCTCCCACACTTATACGACTGTAAGCTTTCAATCACTACTGTACTGGCATTTACGATCATACCTCATTTGGTCGGGTTTTTGTTCTTATGCTATGCTCTAAAATTTTGATTAGATATAGGACAGTATAGTAGGTGGCAAGCCAGAAAAAGGTACCTAAGCACTTGTATTGCCGTTTTCTAATGTAACCGTTATGTATCCTAATATTCTAGCCTCCATCGGTTAAAAAATACTGCCAATTCGTCGACCCAAAATGAGGGCCAAAATGCATATTTTTGCATATATCGACGGGAAAAGTGATTATCTTAAACCAGTAAAAATTTAATTTGCAGCTTTCTTTCATCTGACGGACGCATGCGTTGCGGTGCGTTAAAAATAAACAGCGACTCGGTCACTAGTAAATCACCTTAATTACCAATATTTTCTTATAAAACTTTTAATTTTACTTATAACTCATAATTGTAACTCAATTTGAGAAAAAATCTTTATTGGTACTTGTAACCGTCCATTATGGCATTGATCTCAGAAAGTTGCAGGCAGAACTCGTTAGGGTAATTCGACGATCGAACCGTAACTGTCGAGTTGTCATTACAAGTTTCAATGATATCGGAATAGGCCCTCGACAGATTTACCATTAATTGATTCAGAGATAAAACAAACTTTTACGCAATCCCAATAATGCTACTGCTTTTGTGTTTCTGACGTCATGAAAAATAAGGACCAGTTACCTAGTAGCGTCGTAGAACTTTGCTACAATAGCGTAGCAATGTAACTTGCAATTTATCGAGTTATTATATTTTACTATTATTACAAATTCTTACTCTAAACTTCCCTACCTACAGTTTTCTTGTACAGACACATCTTTTCTTGTTTATAGTCCATCTGAACAGACCATTAAGCTTCCAAGGTAAGAATTTCATGAATAAAACAACAATTCTGTTGGAAATATTTTATATTTCAACTCATTTAATTGCACTATAATAATCTATACAAAATTAAACAATTTCACTAGGTACACTTAAGTGTAAATAGTATTTACGCCATGATGTAGGTACAATAAATTACAATAACATTTTAAATACTGTGATAAGATTAGCATTAATAGTACCATTACAGAAGCGAAGTAGTTTTACATTTGCCCAGCTCTTAAAATGTACAACTCTTCGCGAAATCCTTTAAAAATACTACAAATCTGAAGAATTATATTCAGAAAGAAAGAAATACAGTCTTAATTAACATTGACTAAGCTTTGGTTAAACTTTGTTTTACGAGATCAGTTTTAATCACAGTTTAAATAGAGAAGGGGTATAAGTGACGAATAACATTTTTGACATTTTTGTTAACAACATTGAATAGTTCTAAATGTGATTATGTACACAGCTTAAACCTATGTCTGGAAAAGTTGCTTGAGACATCGTTCTATGTTTGAAGTGTAAGTGACACGTGGTTTGGCTGGGGAGGGGGGGGAGTAGGGGGAGATGTTTACTGCTGCTGCTCGTCGTCAGCCCCGCTGGCCTTCACCTCCTTCGGGGTAGATGGCTGAAAGGAGAAAACAAATAATGTTATTTTTAACAAATTTTGCCGTGTGTTGCCTTCTTTGGCCATGATGATGATGATGCCGCCGGCTTAGAGCATCACCCCATTTCTTACCCATGGATTGGCGACTAAGGGACTTGAGGGTTAGATGTGTATTGCAATTTAAGGCGATGGGCTGACAGCCTGTCACTATAGTGATACACAGTAATCTGATTGACCCTCAAATGTGGTGTTAATATTCGTTTTACGGCCTTTAACGCTCTGCCTACCCCGCAAGGGATACAGGCGTGATTTATGCATGTATGTTATTTATTTAACTTTATGCATCTATACAATGGCGAAATTAACACCGAAGGGGTTATCTCACGGTCTACCATAGGGCATGTGTAAAGAACAGGGCAGGTGCATTAAAATTATTTTAACTTTCTCTATAGTGTGTGAAACGGAACGCAATCCGCGTCAGTTTTAGTCCCGCGAAAACTTTCTCGAATCTTAATTAATTCCAGCTAAAAATTAGTAAAAGTGTTAAAATACCGTCCTATTTAAAGCTTATTTACAAGTGACAATAAAAATTCTAGTAAAATAGTGTAATTTTAGAACAAATCAGTGCTAGAAAATCGCAACCGAAACATAACCTCAAAAAATTTAAATTCTGACTTTCATCCGCATAAAAACTTAAATAAACAGCAATGTTCTATAAAACTAAAGCAGACAACGGATAAAATAATGAATTCCGACAGTAAAAACAAAAATCCAATCGCCGAATCGGCAGGAAATACGACAAAGCAGCTTGTGCAAACCATTTTTCATAAAGGTCTTTTTAACACCTCAGACCCCAAAAATGGGCCACAACGGACAGGCAATGGACCCAATAATACAAAAGAACCGGCAGCAAACCTGGTAGATCACAACACTGAACCAAAATTGCAAAATGAAACAATGAATGAAAGCAGCTCTGTACCATGGCAAAGAGTACCTGAACCCCGGAAAAAAAGAATTCTTTCACCGGAACAAACCCACAACAACAACAAACTTGCGAAAACCAGCCAATCCAGACTGCAAACATATGATAACAATAGAAATACTAGTACCTCACCGGAGGGCGTGAAAACACAGAATAGCTTCTCACCGCTACAAGTTAAAGAAGTAGAAGATGAAGATATTGTGCAAAATGAATTGGGACAGGGGGAGCCTATACTCGAAGCCCCTGCTAAACCAAAAAAACCTCCTAACCCCCCACCAATATTTCTGTATGGGGTGGACAACTTGAATGAACTCACCAAATGTATTGAAGAAGCAGTTGGAAAGGAAGACTACACTTACAAAATAGTGTCTAAGAATTAATTGATAATTTCATCAAAAACTACAACTATTTATAAAATGCTAATTGATCACATTAGAGAAAAAGGGCTAATTGGTCATTTGGGCACATTCACAAGAAAAGAAGAACGGTGTCACAAAATAGTGATTAAAAACTTGCACTACAGCACTCCAAAAGAGGCTATCGCAGAAGCCATAGCATCTACTGGGAACCAAGTTAGAGGGGAGATAGTCTGTGCTCTGAAACGAGGGAGTAAGGAGCCATATAATGTTTTCTTTGTTAATATTGAACCGCATGAAAATAATAGGCTGGTCAAAGACATAAAATATATTTTCCACCAGAAGGTAATTATCGAAGATCCAAGAAGGCAAAGGAGCATTGCTCAGTGCAAACGGTGCCAACAGTATGGTCATACCAAAAACTATTGCATGCGCCCCTACCGCTGTGTGAAGTGTGCTGGTCCACACAAAACAACAGAGTGTACTAAGAGCAAAGAAGTCCCAGCCACATGTGCCCTGTGTGATGGAAAACACCCAGCAAGCTACAAGGGATGTCAGGTTTATAAAGAAATAATGAAAAGAAAGGTAACAAAACCAAGAACTTTTGCTAATAAAGAAAAAGAATTGCCAAAAGTGTCTGAAGAACCACCTCAGAAAGAAAAAACAAGCGTCCCTGGAATTTCCTACAGGGATATGGCAACCAGACATACAGCTAAGACAAACCAAGACAAAAATGACATACCTGTGTCACAACCAAACTGTTTCATTAAAGAAACTGACCAAACACTATTATTGAACATTCTAAGTTCTCAAACACAAAAAATTAATCAACTTGTTCAGCAGATGGGGGAGCTCACAGCCCTATTAACAATGCTTATATCTAAACTCCATGGATAGTATTCGAATAGGTGCATGGAACATTAACGGACTAGCTACAAGCAAGAATGAATTAAAAATCATAATTGAACTTCATAAGTTAGACATTATTCTAATTTCTGAAGCGCACCTAAATGACCAAAAGGATTTCAGATTAGAAAACTATAAAGTATACATTACCAATCACCCCAGTGGTGCCTCACAAGGGGGATCAGCAGTAATTATAAAAAATAACATCAAGCATCATCTGCACAGCACATTTCAGGAAGAATATCTCCAGGCTACCACTATAACAATAGAAGATAACAGAGGACCAATAAATATCAGCGCAGTGTACTGTCCACCCAGACACACCGTGAAAGAAGATATGTTCACAACCTACTTTCAATCACTAGGCGTCAGATTCATCAGTGGTGGGGACTGGAATTGCAAACATACATTGTGGGGCTCAAGATTAATTACTACAAGGGGACGTGAGCTGAAGAAGTCACTTGACACACTAAAGCTAGTAACATTATCAACTGGTGAGCCTACATACTGGCCTACAGATGAGCACAGATTACCTGACCTGCTTGATTTCTTCATTATAAAGGGGATCACTGACTTATATTACAAAGCAGAAAACTGCTTGGATACCGCATCAGATCATTCACTGATTATAGGCACATTCAGCACAAAACTAATATTCAGAGAGCCCACAAACACATTGACTAATCGAAAAACAGATTGGAATGCCTTTGGTGAGTTCCTTGAAGCAGAAATAAACTTAAAAATTAGATTAAAGACGAAATACGATATTGATGAAGCCACTTTTTACATCACAAACAAAATTCAAGAAGCAGCATGGCGATCAACACCAGAAATAAAATCTGCTCTAAAATCGAGTAACATTCCAATGGAAATTAAGAAAAAAGTGGCTTCAAAAAGAAAACTTAGAAGAATATGGCAGACAAGCCACAACTCGATAGATAAAACCAAATTGAACAGGGCTGCCAAGCAGTTGAAAGAATTGATAGATGACAATGAAAACCACACCTTTAGAGACAAAATATCTTCCCTATCAGCAAGAAAAAAAGACAATTACTCCTTATGGAAAATAACAAAAAATTTTAGAAGACCACAGGAACATGTGCCACCGATAAGGACACATCAAGGATCATGGACCAGAACTCCACAAGAAAAAGCTGAAATATTCGCACAACATCTGAGCCAAGTCTTCAGACCCAATGACTCATCAATGCTAGAATTTGAAACTATTATAGACACAGTTCTAAACAGTGATCAACAATTGTCGCTTCCACTTAAACTAGTAACTCCTAGAGAACTGTATAAAACCATAATGGCAACAAGTTCTAAGAAAGCCCCCGGGTTTGACCTTATCACTGGTGAGGTACTGAAACACCTACCAAGGAAAGCAATTGTATATCTGACAATGCTGTTCAATGCTGTTCTCAGAGTGCACTACTACCCCAAATTATGGAAAATATCCCAAATATGCATGATACCCAAACCAGGAAAACCACCTACAAACATAACATCATATAGACCAATAAGTCTCCTTCCTACAATATCAAAAGTGTTTGAAAAATTGTTCTTGAAAAGGCTAAAAAATGTACTAGAAGAAGAAAGAATTATTCCAGACCACCAGTTTGGCTTCCGAGAGGAGCACTCAACAATTGAGCAAATACATAGAGTAGTTGACAAAATAAGACAATCCTTAGAAAAAAAGGAGTACTGTGCTGCAGTATTCTTGGATATACAACAAGCCTTTGACAGAGTGTGGCATAAGGGGCTACTGTTCAAGCTGAAAAATCTGTTACCTAACTCTTACTACATGGTACTGAAATCATATATCACTGACAGAAAGTTTCAAGTCAAAATGGGAGAAGCGACCTCAGAGTTATACGATATTCAAGCCTCTGTGCCACAGGGTTCAGTACTTGGCCCTGTGCTGTACTCCATCTACACTGCAGATCTACCATGCACTGATAATGTTGTCACAGCAACCTACGCCGATGACACAGCTTGCCTATCAAGTGATAAAGACCCTTACATTGCATCACAAAGACTACAAACACAATTGGACAAAATTGATGAATGGCTACTCCAATGGAGGATTAAATCAAGTGCAACCAAATCAGTACAAATAACATTCACTTTGCGCAGAGGAGACTGCCCACCAGTTACCATGGAAGGTCAGCCTTTGCCAATAGAAAGGTGTGTAAAGTACCTCGGCTTACACCTAGATAAACGGCTGACCTGGGCAGAACACATAAAAACAAAAAAAAAACATGCACATCTACAATGCCAAAACCTAAATTGGCTCATGGGAAGATACTCCCCACTGTCTTTGAACAACAAGCTGCTCGTATACAAGTGTATAATAAAACCAATATGGACATATGGAATACAACTCTGGGGTTCTGCCAGTAACTCTAACTTGGAGATCTTACAAAGGTTCCAAAATAAAGTGCTCAGAGAGATATCAGGTGCAACTTGGTACACGAGGAACACTGAGATCCATGAATATCTTGAAATGCCTACTGTTAAAGAGGAAGTAAAGAAATACAATGTGCGATACAAAGAAAGACTTAAGGAACACACTAACAAACTAGCAAGAGATCTGCTGCAACTTGATCAGAACATTCACCGCTTAAAAAGATGGCACATCCTGTCACTTGACGAAAGAACCTAATTTAAAATAAATACAAACTCTTGGAGATGGCATTTGTTGGAGTGCCACCCAATAACGAAAAAAACAAAACCACCATACTATCTGATGAAGACTTGAAGAGTCGATTGCAGATAAGGAATTAAAAAAAAAAAAAAAAAAAAAACTTTCTCTATAAAGATTTGTCAAACATGACGATAAAGACCGTATTATACGTCCGTTAACGCTTTGCCTACTCCGCAAGGGATATAGGCGTGATATGTGTGTATTGTATTTGTCCTCGAGGGAGTTTATCTGATATCCGAGATATATCTCCAGACGCGCGAGAAATTCAATCAGAAATAAATCGGCGTAAATTATTCTAATCTGATAGTTTATTTATTTTCACGTTTTCCTACCTTGTTCGGCCGACAAGCGAGCCCATGAACTATGTCGATAATTGCATTGTTCTATAATCAATTTAAAGTTTTTATAAAATTAATTGAATAAATAAATATTAATATGGTACAATAAAACTGTGTATTGTGTATCAAAGCGGTATTACCGCAAGCTGCCCTTATTGCTGCAAGGATGGGTTTGCAAACACAGTATAACATTGCATAAAAAGCTATTGTTTCTTTTCTGATTTCATTCCTCATTCGGCCATTACGAGGCCCACGGGATAAGATGAGTTATAAACTATGAATAGGCACTTTCTAGGTAACCACCACATACCTTTAGCCTCATCATCGTTCACTGAAAAATTGTTGATTAAGATCAAACTTATCTACACGTTTCAAAAGATTACGGAATGTCGAAAACTATTGCAAGTCCAAATTTTAATGCTTCGTTCACAATGCACCTGCTCCTGCTCCTGCAGTGAGAGTGAGTGTTCACACACTGCCGTCATACTCTTCCCGCATAAATACAAGTGAGCGAGATAGCAAAATATTCCGCACGAAAAGCCGACACTCGCGGGAGCTCGGGAAGTGGCAGCCGCATGACGAGTAGCACCGCGAGTAATCTGTTTACA
The DNA here is from genome assembly GCA_027580185.1 of Tuta absoluta. Classification (NCBI taxonomy): domain Eukaryota; kingdom Metazoa; phylum Arthropoda; class Insecta; order Lepidoptera; family Gelechiidae; genus Tuta; species Tuta absoluta. The sequence goes on from JAQAHW010000004.1 coordinate 9,759,595, forward strand.
TACTCGCGCTGCCCGCTTCCCTTACTATTTTCCTGCCCATATTGACATTGTGTGAACGTGACATTAGACGTGGGGAGAATTTGGCAGAACCTTTATACAAGCATCATACGATCAAATTGAAACGTCATAGAGTGTCCATATCCAACGTCTGCCCGCCCGCCTTAATAAAGTTGTCCATCCACCTGATCAAAGCCATCCCGCGCTGCATTTTCCAATGACTCGGTGACCCAAACGAAAGATGAAGAAGAATGCTTGTCTGCTGTTTCAGGACGTTGGAATCCATGAACCATCAGCTCCACGAGGTGATACTTACATCGAAAGGCATAAGGAACATGTTGTTGTCCGAGCGGCGGCCGAACCGTAGTCGCATGGAGGGCGTTCGTGCGGCGCGGTCTTGCTCCTGAAATATTAAAGCAAGTTCAAATAAGAAATATCGTATCTGGTCCAACAAATATACAATATAGTTATGAACTTTCTAACATTAAATAGGTTGGCTGGAAGAAATCTTATCTCTTCATTAGAGATAAGCTCGCCTTTGCTACTTAATTTGTTGTAAAACATTTCATTATTATTGTGCAATAAAGGATAAGGAGAAAATACCGACTGGTAACGCATTGAGCGCCATGGCCACCTTCGGACCAGGTACGGTTCAGACAGGGCTCTACCACTAGTTAAGATTACCTTTTTTTAATTTAAGTTTATTTTATAAATTAACTTTAATATTTTTTTCTATTTTATTTTTACGTTATGTAAGATCGTGTATAAGTACCAAAAAATTAAACACTTCAACGTGTTAGGTATTGAAAGAAGTTAGGTATTGGAGAAGTTTGTAGCGAAATAGTATCGCTGGCAGGGTTTGAACCTGCGACTTTCAGTATCCGTAGGAGCGACACCACCGCCTGCCAAGCGTGGTGAGTTTGGCAAATATCCCGTATCAGGGGAGACCCATATCCAGCAGTGGACTGTTGTTGCTGTTGAAAATTCGTGTTTCCTCAACATGTTTATCAACGGCAGTGAGACGTCCACTGCTGGACATAAGCCGCCCCAAGACACCTTCAAAAACCTGCAAATTTTGTTTTAGCAAGTAGGATGAAAAACATAAAGTTGTAACGAAGAGACGCACATAATTATATACAATTTCGGAATCACTGTTTGCTACAAGCTAATACTACGTCGTAGATATTGTAGCCCTTGCGAATGACGTCATTAGCTATAAGATGCATAGAAACGTTACGGCACGGGAATAGGGTAGCAATATTAGATCCTGTGTCTTATTTGTTTATTTTATTGTTTATGTGTGTAAAGAATAAATTCACCGGGGAATAGGCGGCCACGGTCCCTGCATGCAACATCTTGCCAATACGCCTGTCAAGCGTGGTCATTACCTACGGCAATACCCCCCGGTAGGCGAAGTCATATGTCAAGCAATGGACTGTTGTAGCTGTTAATATTAAACAAAATGAAGCACTTGAAAACTTTTACAATAAACCTGTTGCGCTGTAACAAGTCCATTTCCACGTGTGGACATTACTGAACATGTCGTAAACCTCGGCAAATCCGGCTAATCCAGTCATTCGCTAACAAACCACTAGTCGACGACTTTTACGATAATTGCCCGATTTTACGACTAACTAGCGCCTTGTTGAGTTCTAGCGAAGTATCACTTGCAATAAACTCGCGTCATAAGGCTGAGGTACCTACTCAGTGTTTGTTTTAATTCTATCAATTAGTTAATTGCTGGTATTGAGCTTTTAGGTACAGCGCACTTCGACACCAGGGTTCATCGGGTCGTTCATTGACTCGGTGCCCCATGCAACCGCAGAAGAAGTGTATATGTCAGGGAAAGTATAAAACATGAATTTGTTACGAGTGGGATTCGAAAACAAGTTTTTAACAGCAAACCACCGGACCGTGTGCTCACATCACTTCCGTGAAAATTCTAGCTTTATCGTAGTTATATTTGAAACTGTGTTGTCACACGAGTTGTCGTAAGACACTCATGAGACCGATGCCTCGTAGATTCGCACCAGTAGTCCAAAATGGTAGTTTCATACCAACTGTAGTAAGGCAGATTACCTTACCTGATGAGCTGAATAGAAAGTGAAACAGTTGTCGACTTATTTTGCAACTATACTTTTCGTCTTTCATATTCCTTTACCAGTTTAGCGTAAAAACTGAACTAAACTACATGTAGTAATATTTAACTACTTTATCTCAAATTATATATAAATATAAACGTTGTACGGTTTCTACCTCTATCGTCATATTGGCCGCAATAAGCAAAGTCGATTTTGCGACTCACAGCTAATAAGGTACTACTGAGCAGTTGTATCGTACTTTTATGAATCTATGAATAGAGGAACGGCTGCTTAGTATACTTATTTCTTTCAGCTTTGATAGTAAATTTATTTTTCGTTACTCAAGTATAAATTTTATATTTTCTTACTGTTATCGGAAATCAAAATAGTTAAATTATGAAACCGGGAATGCTATTTGTGTGTAAAAATAACTTAAATAAACAAAGCAATATTGAATATGGTTACCCTATTGTGATTTCGCAACTTATCTACCAAATCCGTAACTGTTTACGTCATTCACGGGGCTTACATTTATTTACGACGTAGCAAATTAAACTCGTAGCAAGATGGTATTCTAAAAACTCTTCTCGTATCTAAATACCTATAATGAATGTCTAACCTATAATGAATGGTAACCATTGTATTTGCTTTTAAAAATTATACAGGAAGTAGTCAAATTAAGAAGTGTGCCAAGGATTGGCCAATGGCTTGAATAACTGTATACTAGCATGATCGTAGCAGGAGCAGGTATACATTAAGAGTAGAAGTAGAATAGTAGGTAGGCAAAATAAAAACTCCAACATCAGAGCCAATAAATTCATTCGATAAGTCGGTAACCCACATAACAAAAAGCGGAAGTAACATTCATACACATATAACGCTTTTATCCCCTGCCGGGCAGGCAGAGCGTCAATGGGCGTAAAAATACGGTTGCTGTGGCCACGTCTGTATAACTAAAGTGACAGGCTGTCAGCCTATCACCGTATTTCACACGTGTCTACATTATCGTAAATACCAGTTGTCATAAAAATAGCACCTACGTAGTAAATTTGGGCTGGTCGTAAATAGGCCCATTACAATATATCAATTTGGGGTTACGCGGTTATGTTTCAAGTCGTTACCTGTAGTCTGAGGGTGAGATACAATGGCTACTGTGGAAAAGATTTATACGATAGAGACAGTAGGTGAAGTTGCTGACAATATTGCTTCCGCTTGCTATACCGTGTGATGCCAGCTTAGAATAGCATCACCGTTTTGCTTTCCCGCGGGTATCGTAAGAAGCAACTAAGGGATTTGAGAGTTTGTATTTCAATTTTTTTGTTTATGTTAAGGTACTTTGAACATATCGTTCAACTCGTTTTACCATGCGAAAAAAAAAACTACTAGAATTAGAATTTCTGATTCTCATTTCATTATTTTCCTAACAATAATTGCCACTTTCAAAACAAATCAGCTTAAATTTATATATTAACAATATTGTATCCATTTTGTAAATCTCGTTATCATTGGAACTCAAGTAACTCATCCCTCTTCCCCCTATCTTTGAAGATGACCTAAAATCCTGTGCCTGTATGTCCGAAATCCCGGATATTTTAAGTAATTAAAACTATGACACATATATAAAATATAATGCTATGATATATATATATATATTGTCATCAGTGCATGTCCGTCATCACGTGAAATTAATTTTGTTGAATCCAATTAACAGAATTTTGTTCACTGTAACGCAATTATTATTACTAAAGTCTGCTAGCAACTAATTTACTTAATTACATGCAAATCACAATAAAACCATTTAAACGTATTTAAGGTGTGTTTATTTTGAATTTGACAATTCCTACGTTTCGTTTCGTGGTCAGGGATCATGGATGACTAGGGTGTTAGACGTCATTATTTAGAATTTAAATTATGAGTAATAGTTGTGCAAACTCAAAAAAAATTACATGCATATTATTCAATTGATTTGGTCAAAAAGTTGTTTAAATAGAAATATAACTTTTTCTGTTTTTAAAATGATCGAGTGGAGAGCTCTACTAGTCTGTTCTGTACTTAAAGTGAACAAAAGATCTTTAAGATAAGTAATGTACCAAAGTTATGGCACCAAATACAAATTTTAGTTTTAGTTGATTCAATGGGTTCGTTAGACTATTCGATGTCCCAAACAAAAAATAAAGAAGGAAGAAGAACGAAGATTGTATTATTTTACTGTACGGACGTTACGAACTTGCAGCGGCGTAAACTACGGCCAACGAATTGATAAACATAATGTTAACAATCTTACTGTGACTGGGTAACAGTTATGAGCTGTCCTTATCTGTCGTATGGTATATTGTCAGTCGTCTCTATCGAATTCATTTTTTTTTATTCGTTTCATTGGCCTTTAGGTTCTATTCCGTTCGGTTCAGAATAGAACCTTTACGTTGTCATTGCTTCGTAGCCAGTTGTAGCGTCTATACGGGCAGCCTTCCGTCTACTCCGTACCGTCCGTACATTATAGTAGATAAATCTGTTATGATGGCCTGATTTTGGTGATTTACAATAAAATTAAGTAATATAATTTTTATTTTTTAGACTTCGCCTTGGGAACATAATGCTCTTGTAGCACTTAATCTTTCCCGAGTGGCTTTCAGCTCAGTCCTAGAGTTGTTTGACTTACTAACGGGCATTCGCGAACAGTATCCTTAAACAGCGAAAGAAGCTTACGTACAGCCTTGGAATGCACTTTGCATAGTAATTAACAGCTACAGAAAAATGAAATTCTATTATAATTTTATTGAAATGATTTTCATACAGTTGATACACTAGGGTAGCAGAATGTATTAGTAGCGGGCTGCTGTGATCGTCGAACACAGTTTGGTCGGGGAATTTTTAATTCTCTCTCTCTTTTCGTGTGGGACACCGAGTCGTTCACCGACCTGATGAGCCCTGGTGTCAGAATTTTTAATTGATTGAATATGATAAGTATAAAAGAGTTCTCGCGGAGGTTGTCATATCGCATACAACTTAAAATTCCGTGACTAAACTACACGCCGGTGAGTTACGCCCCTAACTGTGCTTTGTACTTATGTATCGCACAGTTCAAAATTTAGATGATGTTGTGTTACTGGCATCACTTCCGTATCCAATCGAGTGACGAAAATTTACTCCTAACTCGATATCCGGTGATAAACTAGTTATCCCATACCCCTACCTACATAGATAAGGTGTACTACATCTCGACAGTTAAACTAAGTATCATGTCTGGAGACACGAAGAAGCAATACTTATATCAAAACAAAATTGTTATATAGAGAAGAAAATTGTGATAAACACATTCCTATTTTTACAATGATGGATCATGCCGTCGGTAAGTGATAGTACTATCCTACTTCTACATTGAATAAACTTAATTTCATTTAATTTTTAATGAAAATATACCACCTATGGTTAGATTTATTTCTCAAAACTGACGAAATAAAGTTTTCCTAAAAAGTGAACCCGGTTTTAAAGAATGCGTAAAACCTTGGTGGAAACCATAAGGTGAAATGTCATCGAAAAAATATAATCATCGAAATGTCATCCGCCTCATCTGAGTCGGATCGGACCATTCATTTTCGAATAAAAATTTTCCACATGCGCCATAGATTTTGATAATGCCACATAAAAGGATTAGTAGAAAACTGTTAACTGAAAACTATTTTTGTGATTATGCCAGCACCTAGAGCCTACGAGTATAGTCTAGGTTTGCAGACTATACTATTGAACAGAAACCAAGAGTAATAGTAGAATCCTTGACTGTTTTTCATCTTCACCTATTTATATCTTCTAAGGCGCACTACGCAGCAAGCGTCTGTGTCCTCAGAAACACGGGACGTTCGATACTCGGAACCTAAGTGTCTTTCGACCTAGGAAATGTAATAAAACTATTATTTACCTCCTGTGGGAACACATGTGGGACTGCGTGTTCTTCTGAGCGGCGGCCGAAGCGCAGACGTACTGGCGTGCGCACGTCCCGAAGCGATAGAAGCTCGTCCATCTCGTCCAACTGCGATAAATGTCCGTGTTATTAAAAAAATACTCGCTATTTGGCAGTATTTAAAATATTCTTCTAAACGATATGACTGTCAAAAAGTTAAAATCACGTCTTACTATTTTGTAATAAGGCCGAATCCGTGTTATTACAAAAAAGTGAGACGAGCATTTAGACGCTGTTTAAATTATTTTTCCATACGATTTGATGCTGTCAGAAAACTTAGATAGTGCTTTTTTTGTTATCACACCGTAATGTTTAAAATCTAATGAAAATGAAACACCATCATACTAATTATAATAATATTAATTAAGGGCTGTCAAACTTAAGATCCCGCTCAAGTTTACAAAAGCTGAAAATACGAAAGAAACGTTCTCCTTACTCACATTACTTATTCATCTAACTGCTATTTCATGTTGGAAAAACGTAATTTCAAATTTAATAGCTCCAATCTGTGGCTTGAGAACGTTCTTTTAAAAGGATTCTCGCATTGAAGAGCACTTGGACTTTGTTTATGGGTATCCTGTTCCGCGGTCCATGCTATTGTATATTCTTGCAGCTGCTTTTAAATCCAAAATCCTCAAGCAAAACTTCTTTCAAAGAATTTCAAATAGTTTGAATATGACTTATCAACATCAGCAAGGAATTAAGAACACCTATAAAATCGTAGATTCCACAAAAGAACCCTCCGCAGGTGAAGTGTCATCCGTCGCCGCGTATTTTAAACGCACCACAGCGCACGTCTGTCACGCGAAAGAAAACTGCAAATGCCGTTCTTATGTCAAATGACTTGACAGATGCATCCGTTAAGTACCGTAGCCGTGTAAGTAAGGGAATGTGATCTGAAATCGCAATTTCCTTTCGTCTGACAGACGCAAGTGTTACGTGTCAAGTGGGAGAGCTGCCCTTAAACGTATTATAGACAGCAAGTTGTAGACATCAATCAAGTTTATAAAATAAAACCTCGCAGTACTAGTGAATTCTACATTAATGCGTCTTACACATTCAAATAAAATTACTTGATCCATTTCCAAAACTCTGTTTAACAGAAATTCTGCGACAGAGTTCATTGATGTATTCAAATTTAATCACGGACAAGTAACTAAGTGTTGAACAAGGTGGTCCCCCATTTCGAGTTAGACGAAATGACGCACTAGGAAAAAACCGGCACGTGTTAGTTGTGACGACAAGAAAATGCAAGTGATGTGTTGAAATTCAATTAGCTGTAAGTTCGCATTAAGTTTTCGTTTTCGCAGAATTAATTCACTGGAAAATCTTATACATTTGTCACATTATGAGAAATACATGATCGTAATTTGTAAGATATTTAAATATGAGTTGTTACCTAAGGTACAGGGCAATCCTAGCTCAAGTCAAGTTGTAGGTAATAAAGTAAGTAGGTAGGTACTTTTAAGTAAACCCACTTTACATGTTAATGTTGACATTAAGCTTTAAATAAAATAAATTATTCTATTACTTATCTTGAATCTTGCTTTTATGAGAAAGGTTACATTTTAAAACGGGTCACATCGATCGGTCGGTTTACTCAAAAGTCAAATACGAGTGTCTACGAGAATGAAATTGAAATACTTCTGAAGTTCAAACTCATATCCATCTATGCGCAACATTTCGGGTCCGGGTCAGCCAACTTATGAAGCAAGTCAGTAACGCGACTTACTGCCTCATTGCTGAAATGTTTTCATTGAAGTTACAAAAATGTTGGCATTAAAAATATAACCAAAAAACAAATAATCATTAAAGCGGTATGCTAACCCACAGTTTTCGGCGTACTGTAACTATCAAATTCTTAACTTTAAAAGTGAAATAATTGTCTTCTGTATGTGTGTTTTGATCTTGCGAAATTTTTGGTTTCTATTTGCACTTGTAAGGCATGTTTCTAATTTAGAAGTAACAATTACTTAGTAGGTAAAGTACAAAACAATTAGCAAATTATTACGATGTTTCTGAACTCAAATGATAATTAATTATGATAATTAGCTACACGAGCAATGCTCTCAAGTTACTTTGTTTATATTTTAATGGTAAGATTTGTAATACTTAACCCATTTTAGGCTGTAAGTAAACATTTGCCAAAATCAACTACCTAAATTATAACATGAAAGCTTCGAGTAAGAATTTTCATAAATTAAAAAAAGAAATGTATAAAATTATGATGATGACTTTCCCAAAACTGTGGTCAGAGGAGCCTAAGAGACCCAAGGGCACGTGTGTATTGCAATTTTAGGCGATGGGCTGACAGCCTGTCACTATGTTGATACAAAATTTTCTGAGTGACCCCAAATGTTTGTCAGACGTTTTTTTTTTTTTTTTTTTTTATTAATGATGGGTTTGCTCTTGACTCTAGTCTAGGTCATAGGACAGAGACAGAGTCTAAGATGGAGCGAGCTCACCCAGAAGAAGCCTGTTCACTCTTACTTTGAAGAGATTAGGGTTGTATGCTTTTGGAAACACAGACGCAGGAAGTGAGTTCCACTCTTTAGCAGTGCGCATTATAAATGATGACTGGAAGCGCTTAGTCCGAATTGGTGGAATGGCTACCAGGTACGGATGGTATCCGGCGGTGCGTCTGGATGTCCGATGGTAGAAGGGAGCTGGTGGAACAAGGTCGTGAAGCTCTTGAGCACACTCTCCGAAGTACAATCTATAAAATACCGACAAGCAGGCAACCTTGCGGCGATGTGCCAGGCTATGTAGCTTGGTGTCCACCAGTTTTATGTCGCCTATGAGCCTCTTGGCCCTGCGTTCCACCGAGTCAAGAGCGGCAAGTTGGTATTTAATAAATAAATAATAAATAATTTGTAAGACGTGGCGTAAATGTCTGTTTTAAACGGCCGTTTACTCTGTGCCTACCCCGTAAAGATATAGGATTGATATATGTATGTATCTAAAAAAAAAATGCGCCAGCCGGAGCTTGAACCCGGGATCGTGGGGTACCGTTCTACTGATCTACCAACTGAGGTACCGGTGCCTCGACTGACACTTCCAAATCTTTAATCTCTTCGTACTCTTCTCGAAACGACGTTTAAGCGACATCTAGTATAAGTTATTGTGACGAATACTATAGTTTAGCCACGGCGGGCGCTATAATATTTTCAATTTCTTGTGTTCATTTACGATAAAGATAGCACTGTGAGTGCATAATAAACCATAGTACGAGTTAGAATTTATTAATCGTAGCCTGATCTGTAGCAGCGTAGCAGATTACTACGTAGTCAGCTGTCGTAGCGGGTGAGCTTGCTCATGAGTGTGAGTCAAATTGCCGCTGTATTCCAACTAGCATTAACTAAAACTAAGATTAGCCCAGTTATCGAAGTATTAAAAAACAAAACCGAGATTGATCACAATAAAACAATTTTAAACGGATTTAAGTTGTGTTTATTTTGGATTTTACAGGAATTTCATCAACTTGGACTCCGCTGATTACACAGCAGAAGAACCAGATCCAACATACTGTAAGACCTACTACACAAGATACGGTTTCAGCATTTTGTGTAGAACTCGGACGTTACGCTAGGCAATTAAGAAATAGATGGCGGTAGAACAAAAATAATTTCTATTCTAAATAATGACGTCTAACACCTGAGTCATCCGTGACCACGGGCTCTGTAAAGAGCTCAAAACGTAGGAATTGTAAAATCCAAAATAAACACAACTTAAATCCGTTTAAAATTGTTTAATTGTGATGAGAAATAGTTGTGCAAACTCAAGAAAATATTATACCGAGATTGATGTAAGAGAAACGAAAAAAGATGTTAATTTAACTCATTAGAGTTGAAACGCACTTGTGACAACTCGCGCGGAAGATTTTTGATGTCATACACAAACGATCTAAATTTCTGCGAATGATACACAGTTGACACAGGTGTGTTTCAATGTCTATTTACCGGGGCTTGTGGAGGCATGTCGGGGTCGGAGCGGCGGCCGAAGCGCAGCCGGCGGGACGGCGAGCGCACGGACTTGCGCGCCAGGGCGTGCCCGCCGAGCGCGTCGTGTTGCGCCAACAACGCGTACACAGGTGTGTTCCAATGTCTACTTACCGGGGCTTGTGGAGGCATGTCGGGGTCGGAGCGGCGGCCGAAGCGCAGCCGGCGGGACGGCGAGCGCACGGACTTGCGCGCCAGGGCGTGCCCGCCGAGCGCGTCGTGTTGCGCCAGCAGCGCGTACACAGGTGTGTTTCAATGTCTACTTACAGGGGCTTGTGGAGGCATGTCGGGGTCGGAGCGGCGGCCGAAGCGCAGCCGGCGGGACGGCGAGCGCACGGACTTGCGCGCCAGGGCGTGCCCGCCGAGCGCGTCGTGTTGCGCCAGCAGCGCGTACACAGGTGTGTTTCAATGTCTACTTACAGGGGCTTGTGGAGGCATGTCGGGGTCGGAGCGGCGGCCGAAGCGCAGCCGGCGGGACGGCGAGCGCACGGACTTGCGCGCCAGGGCGTGCCCGCCGAGCGCGTCGTGTTGCGCCAACAACGCGTACAACCCACTCAATGCGTCCCAGCCGCCTTGGCTTTCTGCTGCTGACGCTTGAACAAATTTAACAATTTAAATAAATAATAATGGACACAGATGAGAACCTTTCGGGACTCCTGCTAATAATAAATTTGCATTGAGATTTTTAAACATAATATTTAACCTAGCTTCTTACAACTCCCACTACAGTACTACAGTCAATTTCTTTTCATATTTCGACCTACATACACATGCACACATATCACGTCTATTAACCCTTGCGGGGTAGGCAGAGCGTAAACAACCGCAAAAACGGACATTTACGCCACGTCTGGCATATAATTTGAGGGTTATTCGGAAAATTGTGTATCGCCATGGTGACAGGTTGTCAGCCCATCGCCTAAAATTGCAATACACACCCTCAAGTTCCTTAGTCGCCTCTTACGACTCCCACGGGAATGAAATGGGGTGATGCTATTCGAAGCCGGCTTCACACGGCGTTTAAGGTGACTAAGGGACTCGAGGGTGTGTATTGCAATTTTAGGCGATATGGGTTGACAACCTGTCACTATGGCTATACACAATTTTCCGAATGACCCTCAAATGTTTGTCGCACGTGACGTAAATGTCTGTTATTTGCAACTGTTTTCGCTCTTCCCACACCGCGAGGGATTATAGGCGTGTTGGTGATATGTGTATGTATTAGGTCCTTACATATGAAATTGTCGTTTTGTCGTACTGGCCACTTTGATCACAAATTTCTCCTATTTGGTTAGGAATTCGAAATTCAAATTTATACAGCTATTTCCACATGTAGTTGTGTTTCGTAAACCGTCATTCATTTGTTTTTTTACTTATCTTTTTTCTGTTTGCATTGCTCAATTTACAAAATGGAAAATTTGAAATATCGCGTTATTTACGAGTACGAGTTCCACCGTGGCACCAGTGCTGCGGAAACGGCTCGAAGGGTTAATGATGTGTATGGCGGTTGTGTCGCAAAAGAAAACACAGTGCGTTTTTGGTTCCAACGTTTTCGTTCCGGAAATTTCGACCTGCAAAACAAGCCCCGTGGACGGCCGGAGACCCAAGTTGATAATGAAGAATTGAAGGCTATTGTGGAAGCGGATCCATCGCAAACCACGTCCGAATTAGCTGCAGGCTTCGGTGTTAGTGATAAAACTGTTTAAATCCACTTGAAGCAAATTGGAAAGATTAAAAAACTTGAAAGGTGGGTTCCTCACGAATTGAGTGAAGCAAACCGGCAAACGCGCGTCAACTGCTGCGTTACATTACTTGACCGGCACAATAACGAAGGGATTTTAAATCGAATCATTACCTGTGATGAAAAGTGGATTCTCTAAGATAATCGGAAGCGCTCATCGCAATGGCTGGACCCTGGCAAGCCAGCCAAAGCCTGCTCCAAGCGAAAATTGACCAATAAAAAGTTACTTGTAAGCGTTTGGTGGACTAGCGCCGGTGTCGTTCATTACAGTTTTCTCAAATCTGGCCAGACGATTACGGCAGATGTCTACTGTCAGCAATTGCAAACCATGATGGAAAAGCTAGCTGCTAAATAACCGAGGTTGGTCAATCGCTCTACGCCACTGTTGCTTCACGACAACGCTAGACCACACACTGCACAACAGACGGCTAGCAAATTAGAAGAGCTTCAATTGGAATTTCTAAGGCATCCACCGTACTTCCCGGACCTTGCTCCAACAGATTACCATTTTTTTCGAAATTTGGATAACTTCTTGCAAGGGAAAAAATTCAACTCAGATGGGGCAGTCCAAATCGCCTTCAAAGATTTTATTGATTCCCGTCCGAATGGTTTTTTTAGTAAAGGGATCAATGAACTACCTATGAGATGGCAAAAGTGCATAGATTACAATGGCTCATACTTTGATTAAATAAATATACTATATTAAAAAAAATCGAGATTTTGTTCCTCCCATACAAAACGCCAATTTCATATTATGTAAGGACCTAATATTTAACCTAGCGGAACAAATAGATACATACAAGTAAGCTTTGAAAAAATGTTAAAACGTTTGACATCCACGTTTGTAATCATTAGACCAAAAGTTTAAAAAGCACAGCAACAGAAAATACCAAATACATACATACATACATAAATCACGCCTATATCCCTTACGGGGTAGGCAGACTGTTAACGGCCTTAAAAGGGATATTAACACCTAAAATTGCAATACACATCCCTCGAGTCCCTTAGTCGGCTCTTACGACAACCATGGGTTAGAAATGGGGTGATGCTATTCCAAGCCGGCATCACACGGTATGATGATGCAAAATACCAAATACACTAGTAGTTACGTTACGGGGTGCGCACAGAGCAGAAAACTAACGATTAACGCTTCTCGTTATCATTTTCCTGAATAAACAATCAATAGTTTTATTACTCATAAAACTTTTCCGATTAATGGTAGAAGGATTATGATTGATTAATCACCTGCTCACAAGTTTTATTACTTAAACTATTGCTGTACCTAAGTTGTATTGAAATATTTCTACCTTATACTGTCTCCATATTTTGAGAGATAGTGTAAATGCAGATTAACTATAAACCGAGCTATGTGTGTAAGTACTTGTATGTGATTGTGCCTCGCTTTTATGTTCAAGGTGATATTCAAAGCTCATTTCATTTCACTAAGTAGGTAGGTAAGTATCAGGTTTTCATCAACACATTTTTTTACATTGACGTCATTTCACTTCTACATCGTCCCGCTGAAGGCTTTTATTGAATTTCCTGGCAAATTGGTGCTTCGAGCTATCAGGGAAATTCGGTAAAAGAAAAACGGAAGTGTAGAACACTTTTCGAGGGGGGTTATTAAAGCCAATGCAAAACTAGATCTGATTTATGTAGCAAATAGATAATTATCTGTATCGTAATAGAAATAAAGTAATTATTACACGGAATGATCAAACGGCTGCATTTAGTTCCAGCACTCACGCGAGCTGTTCTGTGACCAGAAAAATAACGACTTTACTTCGACTGGGCCGCTGGCGTAGCGGATAGTACCCCTGCCTGCTACGCCGAGGGTCGTGGGTTCGATTCCCACAAGACACAAATATTTGTTGAGTAATTTTCAGATATTTGTGTTTAGTCTGGGTGTTTCTGTGTATTCTATGTATTTTTTTACAAAAAAAGTATATAAGTATTAATACCAGCTATATAGTTCCCATAGTACAAGCTTTGCTTAGTTTGGGGCTAGATGGTGCTGTGTGAATTGTCCAGGATATTTGTTATTTATTTATTTATATTTATTATGTCAATCAGTATAAAGTTTAATTTTAAACGGTTCTTAAAGTGACAGAATTAGCGTGGTGGCGCGGCGCTTCCCATTACCTATTTACTGAGAGCGCTTCATGGGAGAACGCGTGATGAAGTGGCGATAGGAAGACATGTTGACACAATTTTTACGGAGTTTACCTAGTTAGTGTGCATGACTGATAATTTGTATTGTGTATATGCGCATACGTATGTTCCATACATACATACATCACGCCTTAGTTCCTTCCGGGATAGACAGATCGTCAACGGCTGTAGAAATTCGTTATCACTACGTCTGATAATAAAGCTGTTTTTGATACAAATAGTTAAATACATATTTTTATAATTTATTTATTCATTAACAGCCACAACATTCGTTTAATTCGTATGTTTAAACGCAAATTTCGGATTGTTCGAACACTTCCGCGTGTGTAGTCTAACCCTTGCATTCTAAAATTCCGTGAATTAATATTAATAGTGACGTAGGTACTTATGTGAGTTTTGAACTTGATGTGATGTGGGTACGAGAATTTATGTAAAGCTACTTTGTTCTTTTAGGCGCCTACCTGCATAAAATACAATAATATATTATATTATATTTTATTAGAATTTCCGTGTGATGTCGGCTTAGAATAGCATCACCCCATTTCATTCTCGTGGGTGTCGTAAGAACCGACTCAGGGACTTGAGGGTGTGTATTGCAAATTTACAGTCACTATGATGATACACAATATTTCAATTGACCCTCAAATGTTTGTCAGACGTGGCGTAAATGTCCGTTTTTACAGCCGTTCACGCTCTACCTACCCCGTAAGGGATAATAGGCGTGATATATGTATGTAATAAGAATATTCTTAACTAAAAAATATGTTTTGTTCGCTTCGTCATATTGATTACGTACTTAATAATACGAGAAATGGTATTTTTATAAATATATTATTGTTATTTAACAATAAGGAAGGGAGGAACTTCTTATAGTCGTGTATGGGAAAGGAAGGGTACGTTATTGAGTCTGATTTTCCTTCTATTACATCCACAATAGCCGTACTTATCTCTAAATCGGAAGGGGGTTGAAAAGATTTCACCCATGGCATTGGAAAAATTCTGAAATCCTCACTGAAGATGGCGACATTGTCATACGACGAAGACCGTAGCAATTTTTTTCTGTAAATAGGTAAATCATATTTAACAAACGTCTGAAACTATTGTATCTTTTTCCTAAATATTACATACACCATTTAATTGGTTTGACTTCATCTTCGTCGTCGTGGGTCAAAAGTGGTAGGTAGATACATATATACGCCTATAATCCTTTGCGGGGTGGGCAGAGCGTAAATGGCCGTAAAAAAGGTAATTTACGCCACGTCTAACAAACATTTCAGTGTCATTCGGAAAATTGTGTATCACCATAAAGTGACAGGATTTCAGCTCATCGCCTAAAATTGCAATACCCACCTTCGAGTGCCTAAAGCATTTCTTACGACACCCACAAAGATAAAAATTGAGTAATATGCTATTCTAAGGCGGCGTTACACGGTAGTATTAGATACATTCATACATAAATCAAGCCTCTTTCCCGGAGGGATAGGCAGAGCCTACTTCCTTCCACTTGCTACGATTCTGGCATACTTCTTTCGCCTCCTCTACATTCATGAATCTCTTCATGCATGCTCGTCGGTTTAGATACATATAAGATACATCTGTACATAGTGAAATGTTATCCATTACCTTTTGATTTCACTGATTGATCGTAAATTTTGAACAGGACTATTATTGTACAGAATATAATGCAAAATGTTTTAGTTTCCCAAAGTTTTTGTGTAACATTAACCGTTTTGGAATGTTTTGTTAGATATTTCGAGAGGTGAGCAAGCCTATGAAACTGGCTTGAGGAACAAAGTTGAAAAAATTAATAGTTTATAATCATCACTCTGGCTCTATCAACATGTTTGTTAAAGTGACATGAAACTCTTCATATTTCTTCTGTTGGGATCGTTCTGTTTTATAGGCCGAGTTCGGCTAAATAAACCCAAGTTACGGTTTTACGCTAATTCCATAATCAGACGCTGGATTACAAAAGTTGTCAAATGTCCTTCTCAGGGTGTCGAGGACGTGATCATCATCCAACACCAAGTTTTTAGTCACGATTCTTATTAAGAAGCTTAGGAAAATATTGTTGTTTTACAGACATTTCTGTTAATATATTCTTTTAAATGTCACGTACTGGGGGATCGAAAGAAATCAACTTATACTGGTTTTTACACAGAATAACACATTTATAGAAACTATCTCTGTCAAGACTTTTTATATCGGAAACGAGTAAAAATACCTAACTGAAGTTAAATACTTAGGTCTAAGGCCGCTTGTGGTTGTACAAAAAAAATCCTCTCTTAATTTTTGAAAACTTGCAAATTTTTCAAGCGCGGGCAGGAGACAAAAAAGAAAAAAAAAAGAAAATAATTTGCAAGTTTTCAAAAATTGTATACCTAACACGGGAAGTGTTTTAAAATTTGGTATTCAATCCTCTCTTAATGTTAAAAAAGATACAGCCATTTATGATGTACAAACGCCTGATTTTGACCCTATCAAGGGAGTCATGCGGCCGTTTACGCTCTGCCCACCCCGTTAGGGATAATAGGCGTGACGTGTGTGTTTATGTTTGTAGGTCAAAATATGAAAAGACATTGACTAAATTTGGCAGCCGACCGGGTCAATTTGTATGGGAGGTCCAATTTATTTTGACATATTTCGGAAGTTTCATGCGATGTTTTAGCCCTTAACATATTTGCAGCAAGTATTTTTACATACTGTATAATTAGAATACCTAGGTAGAAAGCTTTTATTTAGAAGCTAGAATTTATTTGTGGATTTTTAAATTTACTATATAAATTCTTAAGATAAATAATGAAGGGTATAAATAAATGTGATGTGCCATGTGATGCTGGCTTAGAATAGCATCACCCCATTTCTTTCCCGTGGGAGTTGTAAGAGGCGACTGAGGGACTTGAGGGTGTTTATTGCAATTTTAGACGATGGGCTGAGAACTTATCACTATGGTGAAACACAATTTACCGTACGACACTCAAATATTATATGTCAGACGTGGCGTAAATGTCGGTTTTTGCGGCCGTTTACGCTTTGCCTACCCCGCAAAGGATAATAAGCGTGATATATGTATGTATGTATAAATACATTTTAAATCCCTAATCTATTTGAATTCTTCTAGGTTGACATAAATGTATTTAATAATTACTTAGAATATATACCAAATTCTAAGGTCGAAACGAAACTGAGTTATCATAGCAACGTAGTATTTCTATTAGTTGAAGCTGCGTTAACACTTTTAATCGAGTTTCTCATCTATTTGTTACTTATAGCAATATAAGCATTTTGCTTCTTAATCAATAGAAATCGTACCTTGCAGATTCTATCAGAATCACCTCCACTTACCCATTTAAGAATTAAGATACACTGGTTAACTGTATAAAAAACCAGCCAAGTGCGAGTTGGACTTGCCCACCGAGGGATCCGTAACATGCACATCTTTTATAAGATACCTCACTTGAAATACTAGCTTTAATTTTAAAACTCTGTTCTGTTTTGGCCCCCTAAAATAGATACAAGCAGCCGTTCACCTGAGTACATTACATAAACACATTAACAGCCACATCTGTCCACTGCTGGACATCGGCCTCCCCTTATCGAGGGGGTGGTGCCAGACAGATATTGCATTCAAAAGGAACGCTGCTGCTCATGCCCTGGACAATTCTTCTCAGTCGTACACTCTTGGCAGAGTGGTCGTGGTCAGGAATTGGTCGGATCTTGCGTAGATTTCATCACGATGCTTCTCCATCTTGCTCTTCTTGTGGCTTCGCGCGAACATTCGTTGATTGTGTGCTCAGTAACGGACTTTATCAGATCTGTCCACCTTGTTGGTGAGCGGCCGCGTGCTCTTTTTCCATATATTTTTCCCTGTACAACAAGCCGTTCCATGGAATTTTCATTGCGCATGTCGTTGATAGCCTATCTTTGACGTTTAATTCTTTCAAAATAGATACGTTGACAATTGGTACATTGAATTGATGGTTTTTACGTTACTCTCGAGATACTCACGGGTAGATATGGGACAATACTATTTTTAGCTGGCACCACACGGCGTGTAATACCTGAGTACCTATATGGTTTTAATTTCAACTCTATATTTCTACGCATCCCCGATATAAAGGGTCCAGACGGACAGCAAAGTAATTTTATAAGGGTTTAACTTTTTCCTTTTGAGGTACGGAACCCTAAAAAACTATTTAGGGGATGTAGGGGTAACCCACCCAGCTGAATAATAGTACTTAGCAATTGAACTAATGAGTTAATCTGCTCTTTATTATTATTTCTATAAACTGCGTATGGCAGTTAAAAAGATTAGGTTTCTTATTTTTCTGGAGATTTAATTTTTTCTTATCTATAATTATATGGGGAATTTTTTTTGTAATGACCGATAGCGAAAACTCAAGACGGGCTGGTGGTTTAATATTTACTCAAAATATTTATGTCATATTTCAACCTATGATCTTTGGGGAAAGTTGTTCCTTATCACCAGCTCGTCTTGAGATTTCACTATCGGTCACCAGTAAAATTTCACCTATCTATGATGTATGAATAATAAAGTGATGAACAAAACTGAGCAAGACTTGTATACATCTAAAAACAAAACTTATTATTTGGCAATGAGGTATTTGGAAAAGCAAATATTATTGCTACTAAGGCAGTATCGCCGCACTAGCCCGACGACGGAGAAGGACTTCGATTATTCTGATCGCAAAGGTTGCAGTTTCAATCCTGCCTGCGGCATAAAAAATAGCATGTTGCCTGTTAAATTGATTTTTTATGAGTTTCTCGCATCAGTTATTCATTCGGCTTAGAATAGCTTCACCCCATTTCTTTCCCATGGGAGTCGTAAGAGACGACTGGGGGACTCGAGGGTGTGTATTGCAATTTTAGGCGAAGGGCTGACAACCTGTTACTATAGCGATACACAATTTTCCGAATAACCCTCAATCATTTGTCAGACGTGGCATAAATGTCAGTTTTTTGCGGCCGTTTACGCTCTGCCTACCCCGCAAAGGATTATAGGCGTGATATGTGTATGTATGTATTTATGAACACTTGACTTTTTCAGATAAGAAAGTACGTAAATTTATCCATGAACGTAAAATAAATAAGTAATAATAAACAATATACGTTTCTAATTATTTTCAGAGTGAAATGGAAACATCTAAGGGCTAATGAATAAGTTATGAGGAAAGTAGTATACAATTACGGAATTTCATATTTCACGAAGTATTTTGCTCATTACCATTTGTGTCGTAACTTTTGTTTTATTTATCACGTGATGCTGGAATAATAATTAATAAATTAAATTTGTATCAGGAAGGATTACGCCTAACTCTCTGTATGTCTACTTCGCCATTTCACTAGACGTAAAGCGACATACACGATTTTCCGAATGACCCTCACACATTGTCAGACGTGATGTAAATGGCCTCTTTTGCGGCCGTTTACGCTCTGCCTACCCCGCAAGGGATAATAGGCGAGATATGTGTATGTGTGTGTGTATGTGTAACACGACTTAGACCCATTGCGCTTTAGTCATACTCTACCAAAAATATATATTTTTCTTCGTTTAGATTATGATATGACAATTAAATAACAAAACTTACTAAGCATTTGGAATACAATCGTCCAGCTGTAAATAAATCTCGCATTCATAAAATTTCTGTTTTTCTGATCTTCTATATATTAAATAACTTATTTCAACATATTCAAGTAAACTATCTGGTCATGTATGTAATATAGAGGTACATTTAAGTTAAAGCAAGCTACCTAAACCAAGTTATTTAAAGCTTTCAAATTAATTCTTATTATTTTTAAACTACTGATGTTAATCTGAAAAGTCTCAAATTTTATATAAGGTGTAAAAAAATTTGCTAAGAATATTTTAAGGGGTGAACCAGTACGTGAAACTGAACAACTTTTCCCAAGGAACATAGGTCGAAATATGAAAAAATAATATGACCTTCCCATACTTAGTGTGTTACCCGGCCGGGATAATTTTGTATGGGAAGGCCAATTTTTTTTTCTTATTTCGACCTATGTTCCTTGGGGAAAGTTGTTCAGTTTCACGTACTGGTTCACACCTTAAAATATTCTCAGCAAATTTTTCTACACCATGTATTTAATTTTATTAAGTTAAAGCTAAATTTATATTTCCTAACCTCAGCTGAACTATGGATGTAAAAAACTTAAAAATATATATTTTTTTATTTTATTTATTTATTTATTTACTATTTATAGAATGTCCAACAGTAGAAAGACTCATCATCTTCAATCCCGTTTGGCAATTTTATAGTTGTCACGTTGGAGTAGTAGGTAGGTACACTTACTGTCATACTGAGAGAGCGCCTGCGCTGTGGTGACGGGGAGCGTGGAGATCGCAGCCAGGCCACAGACGGACACCACCAACAGGCTACTTCTGATCATGGCCATGACTGCAACAAACATATAAACATCCATTTTCTTGTGATATAAGTAACTAACAAGTTTTTTGTCGGAACAATTAGATAAGATTTGCAATATTGTAGATAATCACACGCAATACAAGTTACGTTTTTGGGTTGGCGTGGAATAAACCTCCTAATGGTTTACTATATCACACTCTTACCAGTGGATAAGTCCGGCTTAACGATCCCAATTAAGCGGTATTAGGCCTCATAAGGTGGCGCTTGTCTTGCTACTACCTCCTGTCGGCGTCCGTCGCCAAACAGCTTACTGTTTTCCGTTGTTGTATAGGAATGATAATGACCCTTCTGGCTTCTGAAAGAAGTCCCTCTATCCTCGACCCTATCTCAGCCGTGTTTGGCTTCCACGTCTTTTGCAGAAGAGTGTCAAGAGCAAAACAATCATAATACTTTTTTTGTGTTCTTCTTCTTTTCTTAACGACAATGAGTCATTCAAAGACCCGATGGTCCCTGATGTCAGAGTTTTTCAACCGCCTACCACTTACTAGTGGGCCTCTGTCATGTGTTTTTGTTTTAACTAAGTTGATGGTGTTTGTAGAGTGAAAATAAAAACAGAATGATATATTTTTGTTTTCCTTTTTTCTCATAGTTTTTTTAAAGTTTCTTTGCATGACTCATAATACAGAGTAACGACCTATAATTTTCCCCAAATCGGTTATATACTGAGTCTGTATCTGTAAGCAAATCTTACGTTGTGTGTAGACTGAATTAATCTGCCGCACAAACACTTTAACTTATCCCTTAACTGGTGAATAGTTAAACCCTGACGTATCTATTTCTATTCCCACGTGTATCAACACCTTTAATCAGTTTAAATCGTCTCATTGCTCAAATAGCTATGCTTATCGAAATTGCCCTTGAAGTTTGAAACGGTTCAATGCATCATTTCAATGAGTTTCGTAATTTTACGAAGGTGCAGACAGTAGAAGAGGTAAGAAAAACCTACAATGATCTTTTGACAATGTCTTTGTCATAATACAAAC
The DNA here is from genome assembly GCA_027580185.1 of Tuta absoluta. Taxonomy (NCBI): domain Eukaryota; kingdom Metazoa; phylum Arthropoda; class Insecta; order Lepidoptera; family Gelechiidae; genus Tuta; species Tuta absoluta. The sequence continues at coordinate 9,780,995 of JAQAHW010000004.1, forward strand.
GTACTTAAAGTGAATACCTAGTTCCACGATACGAACACACCTGTAAAAAGTTCAAACGCGGAATCTCGAATTGAACAAATATGGCATGAAAGATTTTCCGCCCAATTTCTTTGGATTTCTTAACTAGTAGAAATTTGACCAACATTCACATTCGCATTCTAGCCTCACACGAAATCCGATTCGCTTATTCCAGTTTTTCGCATTTCTTACACAGTAGCAATAATATTGACACCCCATAATCACCATCCTTAGCAAAATTAATTGATTTTAAAAGCCTCTAAAGGTGAACCGAAATCGAACATAGAAAGGTATTGCGTCAAATCGCAGTCTTCTTGTCAATCTTTACCCTGTCATTTGATTTTGTCAATCAGCTGTTTTGGAGAGTAGAAGAAAATGTTTAACGAAGGCCACTCATTGCGAATCCATGGGAAATTAATAATTATAAAAGCAATTTTAGGATTGTTCGTGCATGCGAAAATGGCAATTGCGTTCGTGATTTCAATTGCGAATAGTTAGGAAATCGAGAGTATTTATTGTAAAGATCCTTTTAATTCTTGCCTAAATTATTTTTTAGTTAGTATGATATCCGATTAGATGTATGGCGCACCATTACGCGTTGACATCTGTATTTATAGTGGAGCTGGAGCAAGTAATAAAATCCGTATAGAGGCGTAAACCGTCTACGTCGGCCGGCGTCACTAATGTGCATCGTTGACAGACGGTATGACGTCATCAATCACCGCTATCTCTTCGCGAGATCGTGAGTTCACACACGCACATGCTTGTACGCACGCTTTTTTGTATTCAACGACGAACACATTTAACAAAATAGGATTAATTGAATTTTCCTGAAATCCCAATGGAGAGACCCTGTATAAAGGCATTTGATATCGCTAGTTCATTTCTGGATATTTAAGCAGTTTTTTTAGGAACCTTGTATATACGCTTATCAAAGCTATGATAACTTGTAGTATGAATTAAACTTTCTCATTCATTGAAAAATAATGCCGCGAATTTAATTAATTTGTGTCTGATGTCATTTAAACTTTTTATCAAGTGAATTAATCAAGCGTAAAAAAGTCAATAGCTGGGAATCATGATTATCTGCTAAAAAACTTCATCCAGTAGCTGTTTCGGTGTGAATTTCCTGAAGCGTATGTCGTGCAGGTTTTTCGAAACATAAATCTCCGTAATGTTAGCACTAATAGCAGGTATTTAGCAGTTCTTTTTTAGCCACGGTGGCAACACGTATTTATAGCGTCAAGCTGCTATTAACTTCATTATTGGTCACAATTTGTTCAGGGTTTTTTTTGTGGCGCTGCCAGCCATCGTTACACCCCTGACCTAACGTTGTTAAAAAAATGTTTTCCTGGTGAATTATTTTCAGTGGACCTTCAACTGTGGCAATTAATATCGCAATTTTGTTTTTCTCGTAAACTTTTGGCATTTCTCTGCTAACTATATAGTTAAGCTAGTAGTTAATCATAAACTAGACGCCTAAAAGACTTTTATTTCATATGTAAACAATAACAATAGTACATTGTTGTCGAGGTATGGAAAATAAGACTTTGCTGGACGAGTATAGTTTGAAGTCCGAGCCGCAGGCGAGGACTTCAATTATACAAGTCAAGCAAAGTAATTTTCCCCGAGGCTTACATAGTGCTTTTCTCAAAAAAAGGCTAGGAAATGAAAGATTGTACTTCTTATAAAAGTTAGCTAGCGACCACAACACAACGAAACAAATAAAAATTTACAATTTTCCCACCAATTGTAATTTTTTTAAATAAATTCGCCTGTAAGGCACAGTATTACGTAAATTCAGCCATACTAAATGTTTAGTTCATTCTTTTCTTTTTTTAATTCTGGACAGGCAAGGGTCTTCACATCATACAGCCTCGTCTTTAGTTACCTGTTTCATACAAAATTACGTTCCGTTTCTATGTCATCGAGATTCATCGAGATAATTTTGAAATCAAATTATGTGGGTTTAGCGTATAACGAATTTATCTTAATGGACACCAGCAAAGGATTTCCATACAACTTTGCTGGCGTGATCTGAGACGTGACAAACAATGTGAAACTTCGCGGTTTCTTTCTTTGAAAGAAATGAACACATTTCCTAGCATGTTTGAGAAAAACAACAAACTTTTGTATCGTAGACAAAGCATTTAAAGGATTTGAGTATAGGCAAATTAACGAGGAAAAAGTCTCTGAATGCTAGACTTCAGGCATGGTTTGGAAATACTTATTTTACGCTGCTCTTAGGTATTTAGTATTATTGAATGAATGCAGAATTATTATAGAAATGCCATTTTTATAAATGGTACCAGTTTAACCAATTTACCAGTGAGTTTTACTTTCAGGTTACAGCCAGATTAATTATTTAGAAAAAAAACATCACATATGCATAAGGTATTTACTAGTATATGTATGCATGACGTAGGTAGATATTGCAGGTAGACGCATTGGATATGCAATTCATATTCAGTCCAACTTACTTAGATAACTATTTCAGACATGCAGTGATCAGATCCTCCTGTCAAACGACTAATATCGGACTTAGTAGTAATACTGAGAAGTTGTAGGTGCTGCTGGGAGTTGAGGTCCCGCATCGCGTCATGTCGGAGGCTAAACTTTGTGATTGCATATTATGTTGGTGAGTTGGCGACTTGCCGACCGTGGGGGGGGATGTAAGTTCCTGTCTAGTACACTTGATAAGCCACGTGTGTATGAGCTTCAATGATTTCAAACGCATACGTTATTAAAATCATAACTCACTTGTCGTCCGACGTTTTTTAACACAACGTAACGCATGCGTCTGTCAGACGAAAGGAAATTGCGAATTCCAATCTTATTCCATACAAATACGGCTACGGTGGGCTTACGGTGCGTAACGGAGGCGTCTGTCAAGTCATTTGACACAGCGACAAGTGAGTTAACCGCCTTTAACACAAACAAAACTTTTGACATGTTAATAACGAATAGCTTGTTTAGCGTAAGGAAGTAAAGCGCAGTAGGATTCATAAAAACTCAAGCAGCTTAGGTAAGTTAGTGGTACCGTATTTTTAATTTGTTTTTGTGGGTTTGATCTAAGATCATTCTGAGCTCCATCACAAGGCCAAAAGGGTTAATAGTGTTCCTTTTGGATCTGAGCAAGCTGTCAGGCACTAGAATTTGAAAGGATGGCCTAACGATAGTTGTCCCTTTACAGGGCCTCAAGGCCTTCTTCAGTGAACAGGTTCATCCTAAAATCAACCATGATTGTTGATGTCTTACAATATGCTTCAAGCAACCCAATCTCTTTAAGACTTTTAAGTGAAACTGTCTCAACATATTACACTTTTATCATACTTTATCACTTATTCACCTTACCGAAGAATAGCTTCGCTTTTAGCTGACTCACTTGAAGATAATAGATTCTTGAAGATTGAATGTTGTTGAGTGTGTATCTATAGGTTACAGAAAATAAATGGGCTTCATATTTAGGCTACTAAACTCAACTTTGAGACTGTTACAACACAGACAGACAGAAGGTGTCAGAGGCCTACTAGTAGTAGGTGGTTGATAAACTCTGACACCAGGGTTTATCGGGTCATTGGACGACTCGGTATTTCACACGAAAATAATAATAAGAAGAAGGTAATCGAAAGCAACAACAGGAGGCAGTGGCCACATTACATCAGGTGGGTTACCCAGTTGGCGGTTGAAAAACTGTGACACCTGATTTCTTCGGGTCGTTCGTCAACTCAGTGTCCCACACGACCGAAGTAGATCAGGTGGGTCATCCTTCTGTGTGTTATTACTTTTATACCTACACAAAATGTGTTTTCATAAGGACCCCTACTCATTATTTCATGAAATCGACCATGTGGAATCTCCTGTGAAAATTGTGCTTGTAACAAGTACCCTATTAATTGCCTGTGTATAAATACACCCCAATCAAACCCATATATATTCTGCCAGACGTAGGACTATGAATAGGGTATCTATAGACAGGTAGTAGGTAGGTAGCAGAGATGAATTCGCGGGGGTCTTTGATCATTGGACCGGTGAATTGGCTCGGCGTGTCCTGACGATGCACTAACACTATATGGCTAAAAATATCTACTTACTAGACTGACCGTGAGGATTGAACATGAGTTTAAAGGTCTAGGAATGTAGAAACGTGATATGTGTAGTTACCAGTAACAATTTCAGGAAATGCGCCTTTTTCTTATTGTATTAGAATCGAGAGAGTGGGCAGCAGAAATCAAAACTATCGCCCGATATTTTTCTGTGGTATTACAGTATGATAACAGATAGGGGGAAGGCCATTATTCATCATCATCATCATCATTATTAAAGCAACTTATGAGAGTATGTTAAAACAAAAAGGGATTTGTCTCTTCAAAAGGTAGTAATCATCCATTGTCATCAATTTTCGTAGTGGTTAAATACGCTTATATACCAATCTTTATACTTAAGATTAGATTTATTGTTTAGGATCCTAAATCTTATTCAATCACAATTAATTTATAGCCACGAAGCCTCCATAGTAGTGAAATCTTATTTTAAACCTTACAACTCCGTGATTCACAGCTTCTTTTTGCTCTCGATTCTGCGGGACCATTTTTGGAGCTCAAACTCACCGGATAAATTCGGTGCGGAATATAGGTTTTTGGAGAAATTAAATTATATACCATGCGTTTCATCATTATTAAAGCAACTTATGAGAGTATGTTAGTTATTTATTTAAGTATGTTTCTTTGTAAAATTTGTTACGTGAGTAATCAAATTCAATATAATGGGAATTTAAAGAATAACATTATTTAGATAGTTAAATGGCCGAATTTATGAATACAAACCATTTTTTGTATAAAATTGTGATAGAGGTAAAAAAGTGATAGAAATAGGTAGATGAATAAATAAATACGCTAGAATTGTGGCCATTGTCAATTGTGAAGTACACCTGGGGTAATCATTTATATCTTCGTTTGATAGCGGGGCTGGTAGGATACCGAGCCAACTTGGCTTACTTGACAAACTCACCATAACTTGTGATTTATTGTAAATGAATGTGATTAAGTGCAACTATAGTAGCTAATGCAACTGGCAAAATATAATAGGCGCCATTGCGGATAGAGAACGAGTGTGATAATAGTTTGACACGAGCATTCTAATGCCCACAGAGCACTCAAATGTCAATCGCTGTCACCCCGCACGCGCTACACTATTTTATCTACCCTCTACGTAAACAAAAATCAGCCAGGTACACATTTCTAAACGCTGTGATATTGTACAAGTGAAAATTCTACATAAGATAGCATTATGTGAAATTTAGAAAATTATATGGATTTAAGCTATTACTTGATGTATAATTTAGAAAGTTCAAAGGCATGATAATAATATAGCACTGAGCCAAATTCAACGAGAACGTAATATGTTCCTGAACAAATATATTTGCAAAAACGTAATATGGAATCTGAATAAAATCTGTAACAATACGATTTACGTTGATACAGATGTATGCACAAACTAGCTGTTATCCGTGGCTTTGCCCGCGTACTCATAAAAACTATCCTATGTGTCAATCCACGTAACCTTCTATATGTGTGCTAAATTTCATTACAATCGGTTCAGTAGTTTTTGCGTTAGAAGTAACAAGCAAACACACATACTTTTCGCATTTTTAATATTAGTAGGACTAACTTTAATGTAAATTGCATCCAAAAGTAAAACTACAAAAATAAACCAGATTATATAATCTGGTTTCGGTATAACGTGGCCCGAAAATAGTAAGCGAAATTATTTTCGCTACAAACTGGCATTGTTTTATTTAAGAGGCTTTATTATCCATGTCATTATGATTTTAAACACATCACGTAAATTATTTTATAAAATACTAAGCGTAGGAATGCTCATTTCTTTAAAGAATAATTTTAAGAAATCGCGACTTTTTTATAACACGAAGATAGTTTTAATATTAGCGGTTTGACCCCATAACACTAATCCATAGGACATTATGCTGTGAAAATAACTCAAGTACACAAGCCTGGCTGTAGCGATATCAGTCAATATAGTGTATCCGCAGAGCAAATTTTACCAGACAATGCTAGTATATGAGGATCCCATTTAATATTTGCGACTGTAAAATTAAGAGTTTTAAATTAGATTAGATTCATGCATCCAAATAGTGACATAAAATTTCTTAAACATTTACTAAACTGCTACTAGTACCGATAGTATACGAAGTTATGTGCCCCATCTGTGTAGTTCAGATTTGCGTAATCTAGATTAGATTAGATTAGATTAGATTAGATTAATTTATTTCATAATATCAATGTCAAATTTACATAATCCATACATAAATGTCACAGAGAATAAAATGATCGTCAGAGAATAATAAAAACAAGGTGTAACAGTAATAAAAAAATAAGAGTTACAAATTAAATAAAATCGGTGAATATGTCAAATTTAAAAAATGAAAATGTCAAACATAAGTATATAATAGAAATGAATTGTATAAAATAATACTAAAAGTATTGAACAAATATAATTTACAGTAAAATTTATTAAATAGTATGAAATGTCAATAATATTTTATTTTATTAATTTGAAATATTCATTCACACTATAATATTCTTTATCCAATAAATAGTTCTTCAGTTGATGATAGAACGTTTCATCATTTATTTCGTTTTTTAAATCTGTGGGTAGATTCTCGTAATACGTGGGACCGATTACGCGTGGATTTTTAGTCGCCAGCTCAGTTCTGCGTGGTACTGTTTCCAGTTTACCTACGCTGCGCAAATTTCGCCCGCCGCCCGTTTTTCGAGTAAAGGTGTGTAAATTTTTTCTAACGTATTTTAATATTTCAAATAGGTAAAGTGAACTCAATGTCATAATTTTGTTTTTCTTGAACAGGGTTCTACAAGTTTCCTTCGGTTTGACTCCTGCAACTATTCGCAGTGCACGCTTCTGGAGTACGAAGACTCGATCTTGGTCCGTAGAATTACCGTATAACATAACACCATATGACATCACAGAATGAAAATGAGCGTAGTAAACTTGACGCAAAACTTCGTTTGATACTAGCGGACGTAATTTGCGCAGTGCATACGCAGCACTGCTTAGTCTGCTACACAGCGCTTCAATGTGCGATTTCCAATTTATATTGGCATCGAGATTAAAACCGAGGAAACGGCATTCATCGCGCAATGGCACAGGACAGTCTAGAGAAGGCGGGACTCTGAGAGGTCGACCAGAGAAGAGTAGAAGGTTGGACTTCGTTGAATTTAGTAACAAGCCGTTTGAAGTGAACCACTCAAGCAGCTGTATGTATGTGTTGTTAATTTTTACGTTAAGCTGTTCATATGTTCGTGCACTAACAATGACAGTTGTGTCGTCAGCGAATAGAACTACTAAACCTTCGGATACAAAGTGTGATAAATCATTTATAAATAATAAAAATAGTGTATTTCCTAAGGCCGAACCTTGAGGAATGCCAATAGTGAGATCTCTTGAATTTGATTTTGTTTTTCGACCGTCTATAGTAAGCTGTACTGTTTGTTTGCGTTCTGATAAGAAGGATTTTAACAGGTCGTGAGCATTTTTTTTAATACCGTATAGTGATAGTTTGTCTAACAGTAAATCCCCTTGTATGACATCAAAAGCTTTGCTCAGGTCGCAAAATATACCTGCGGTTTTATATTTTTCATCAATGCTGGTTATTATTGAGTCAATTACGTGGTGAGCTGCTGTGTTCGTAGACTTGTTTTTGCGGTAGGCAAACTGTTTCTCCGATAGTAAGTCATTCTGCTCTAAATGTGACATAATACTACTCGATATTAGAGACTCAACCAGTTTCGAAATACTAGGTACAATCGTTATCGGTCTATAACTATCAACTCGGTCCTTATCCCCTTTGCCTTTGAATACAGGGCACACCCTTGTACACTTGAGAACCTCAGGATAAACTCCGGCAGCAAACATTTCATTAATGAGTGTTACCAATATGTCACATATGACTGGCCACACAGACAACAAAATGTTTACAGAGATGTCGTAAATATCAAGCGTCGACCCCGTATGGAGCATACCTTTAATAGTTTTTGTTAACATTTCAGGTGTAACAGTTGGCAATTTAAATTCAGGAGGGTTTAAGGTTGTGACATATATTTTTAAATATTCTGAGGCCTTCTGCTTGTTATAATCTAATTTCAATTTCTTAGTAATATTAATAAAATGGTTATTGAATTTATTAGGAACTTCACATGGCTGTACACTATTTCCTTCATCTACTAAACATATATTTTGGGAATAGTTTTTAGTCGATAATTCATCATTAACCGTTTTCCAAACTTGTTTTGACGGATTTTTAGACGATTTAATTTGATGGTCAATATATTCCCGTTTATCTCGTAAACTAACTGACCTTATTAGGTCAGAGTAATACTGAACACACTTATTGACGCCATCATCTTCAGGAAATTGCCGTTTCATGAGGCAGAAGTTATCAAATTTATTTATGTACTCTGCTAACTCATCACTTAGCCATGGTGTAGCATTCTTCTTTTTAATTAAAACTTTTTAATAGGAAAATGTATGTCCAGATAATGTGTTAACACTGAAAGTAATTTATTAAATTTCTCATTTACTGAGATGTCACTTTGCATAAAAATCCAATTGTAATTAGCTATGTCAATGTAAAAATTGTATATTGAAATGTCAGTAAATAGCCTTTTCTCTACATACCTATTTTTGGTATCTTTGTGTTGAGTAGGTAAAACAAACAGCTGTGCGCAGTGGTCACTAATCGGTGTGTCAATATGTGTGGCAGTAACGGTCCCATCGTCACAAGAAACAATACCGCAATCGATCGAACTACTAGAATTCGTAGTTATGCGAGTAAGAAAATTAACTATATTATGCAGGTTGTAACTGCTTAATAAGTCATTTAATCTACGGCGCTCGGGGTTTTCATACTCATAATGAACGTTCAAATCACCAACCAAAATAAACCTTTTATTTTCATCAATTGTACAATTTAATAATGATTCCAATGTCAACAAAAACTGGTCAAAATCCCCGTTCCCGGTTCTGTACATACCAATAATAATAAGTTTTTCTTGAAGTAATTCGATTACACTAAAATCGCAATGGAACTCATTAACAAGTTTTTCAAGGTCGGGGCGTTTTTTGTATAGGGTCCCGGTGCGCACAAACAGTGCAGTTCCGCCATGCCCGTAGGCTTGACGGCAGTATGCGCTTGCGAGCTCGTAGTTACGTAATCGCGTGTGCTGGATTTCGTTACTTTTCAACCACGTCTCACTACATACGAGGACATGGGGGTCGTGTTTAAATAATAAAATCTCTAACATACCTATTTTGCTGGTTAAAGAGCGTACATTTTGGTGCAAAACACATAAATTATTTGAACAATTTACTGGTAGTGTTTGAGGTTATACGTGTTTTCTTTGTAGCTGTGGTCTGATGTTTTTTGAAGTGATGTCATTGAACTTGCGGATAGAAACACCTGCTGGCCAAATCTTGAAATCACGTATAACCTTGAAGGAAGCGGTGGGAACATTGAGCTTGAACGATGAATAGTCTCCCCTAGTGACTAATTTCTCGCAGTGCACTTCGCTGGTTTTGATGAATTTCTTCACATGTCCTACGATGTCCTCTACTGTAGTCTCGATGTTAAAATTAAATAAGTGCAGTGCTGCTGTACGAGGTGGGGCGGCTCGTAGGGATGTTTCACCCTGAAACCGTGAGTCCGCCGCCTTCGCTGATGGTGGTGAGAGGGTCGCGTTCGTGGTCTGGACTTGTGATAGTTGTGAAGAAGTGCTCTCATTTAGTGATGACTGGCTTGCAGTGAGACCTTGTGGCCCAGAGTCTGATAAGGAGTTATTAATCACCTGTAGTTGTCTGGGTACCGTGTTTACGACGGCGGTGGTATCAACGGTCGTCACGTTCTTACTACAATCAGCTGATGTTTGCAGGTTTGTTTTCTTTCCATTTCCTTTTCCTTTCTTTGCTGGCTTAAAATTGACAGGAATAATGGGTCGTGTTGGCGTTATTTGGGGACTCCGTGTTGGTGATGTAGGAGCATTCGCAGTTTCCAGTATTTTGGAGATTGTCATAATTTTTAATCCCTGACTTTCAATACATACTTGCTGTTCTTTAATTAACTGATGACAATCCGTCAATTGGCATTGCATTTCCGTTAATTGTAATGATAGGTCAGAAATAACGGTCACCAACCTTTGTACTGCTGATTTTGTGTTTCCCGCCATTATATCACAGAACTTTTATATTAGTCGAATAAATTGTATTAAGATTGATATGTCAATTATTATTTGTGGTCAAAATGTGCAGTTTAATTAATAAAAACGAATAAAGTGTACAGAGACTCTATGATTTCCTATAAAAAATGACGTGAGATATAAAACAATACAGTTAGTTTTTACGGTATTTTGGGCATGGTAGGTGTGTATATTTCTCGATTATATTCCAAACTAACGTTTTTTTGTAATTTATATTTTTAGCATCGATTGCAAGTATTTTTTGTTAGACACTTCTCGGGCTGTTTTATTTGTACACTTCTAAATTTGAAAGAATGTCATGATTTGGTCATGATTTATATTGCTTCTCAAACGCAAAAGTCGTTCGGGTCGTTAACAAAACATTCACGAATCAATAGTTTTAAATGAGTTGTTTGCTTTCATAATTTGTGAAAGTGTGGGTGGCGAAGTTAACATAAGACAGCATTACAGAACAAATTAAAGGTGAAATTTTGCGTGTGACTAATAGCCAAATCTGGCAAAAATATTTTGAGTTTCCAATACCTAGGACCTTTTTATCGTCAAATTTTTGTTTCGTGTTTTGATCTATGTTCCTAAGGGAAAGTTGTTCCTTATTATCAGTCCGTCTTGAGTACCGCTATGGGTCACTAGAAAAATTTCACTCTTTGTAATTAAAGTGTGATTTACAGCGATACAGTATGACTCGTTTTAATATTTCCGCGTTCCGTGTCATACCCTCGAGCATTGGATGCGAGCGTCACTATCGCGGTTTCCATGCGTTTAGGTAAGGTTCATATAATTAAATCGTTTATTGTTAATATAATAATAAATCACATATGGCATATATACATATATGGAACAACCTACAGCAAATCTTTACAATTGTACCTATTATTAAGAAGATACCTACCACATCTTCAAGTTCAGTAGTTTTAAAGACTTCAACGTTTTTCTATTATTTTCTTGTAATGAGACAGATTTTTTACCTTCCATTTTTTAATTGCCTGCTTACAACTTGTTGTTATAAGCAAGTAGTTTTGCCTACCCCGTAGCAATCTTGCTACAGATTGTAAATTGCGTAGATTTACAGATACTCAAGAAGTTTAGGCGATAAAAAAATTCCAACTAAGTATTGCGTATTGTTCAGCCGCAGATTAACGGATAGTTTGAATTATAAACAATAGGCACATAACAGTCATATAGAGACCAACTTCAGAGCAATAATGAGTACCTCTTAGACTTACGTAGGTACTTGTATTTATTGCGACTCTCTAAATGCCAATACATCAGCTTTCCCCTGACACATCTCGTTTAATGCTACAAATCCTAATCAGGGTTCCCTCGAGTAGGTTTAGGTATTCCGTGTGACGCATACAATCTTGAACTTTTACATTTAATTTCAACCGAAATGTCTACCTAAACGATGAACCAACTTTAGTGACTTAGTTTTAAAGAACAAAAAGCATAAGTTGTCGGAATTTCTAATTACTCGTTAGTGTCCCATAATATAATTGTCGTTATTTACCTACCAGCAAAATTTTTACAAGTAGTATATAAGTTCGTGCCCTATGGCGTACCCTGGGGGAGGCCTACGTTCAGCAGTGGACTGCAATAGGCTGATGTATGTATTTAAGTTTACATTTAATTTAGTACCTACGAATATATTAGAGGTAAATTCTACTTGTTAGCTGAAAAACTTTAATTTGAAATACTTTTTCGAAATATGAAAAATACAAAAACCTCCCATACAAAAAGATGCAAAAAATGTTTCACTTTGTAGAAAAGTCAATTTTTTCATATTTCGTTTTTTTTGTAATAAACGTTTTTAGTTTTACGATTAAAACGTACACGTAAAATATATGTACTTAATTATAATATGCGGGTAAAAGTAGAAATATTTTGATTCTGTGAATATCTTAAGTATTGTAGTTGAAAACAAATTAGTCACTTGAATTATTGAATACAAATGCAATTTCCTGGATTCCATGAGATAAGATACGAACTGACATCCCATTAATAGTACCTATCTAGCTCAACGAGAGGTACCGAACAACGGACTTCCCCGAAAACTCTAAGTTTAACAAGGCAAACTGACCAACTTTCCCCAAGGAACGTTACAAAAAATAGACCTCACATAGAAAGTTGCTCGGTCAGCTAATTTTTGGTATGGTATATATGTCGCAGTATTATAGCAGAACTAGGATTTCGGCCGAAATCCTGGGATTTCGGGCAAAAGCCGGATTATGGCAAAATTGTAGACTACATTCGACCATCGTCCTAAGCAGATCCAAGATTTCGGTCATAATCCTAGGATTTTGGTCGAAATCCTGGATCTGCTTAGTATTATGGCATTTATCGCGATTCGGGGGAATCTTTGAGCGGGGAGGGAACAATACGCTCCTCCCCCGCGTTTATGTGAAATTATTTTTCTTTCCGAAAATACTGATTTATTTTAAAAAAAGAAAAGTGTTTATTTCTATCATTCATAATATTTATTTAGATACTAGGTGATGCAAATGATAACAGGAGGTTCTGTTTACCTTGTTATATTTTGTAAATGAGAAGACAACCAAATGTTTATTTTATTACTCATCTAATAATATTATAAACAGTTACTTATGTAATTATCTAAAAAATATTGTTTTTATTTATTTATTTAACTGTTTATTGTACACAAGATAAAACACAGAAAAATTACATTAAAGAAAAACAACACAACAGGTACTACTTATTTCTTAAAAGAAATCTCTTCCAGCAGTCCTACGGTAGAGAGATAGCATAAGGTGAGGCTGATAAATCGTGCACAATTTAATTAATAAACATAGTAAAACACCAGGGCTCATCGAATCGTTGAAGACTCGCTATCCCACGCGAAAAGAGAGATAGACAAATAAAAAATTATTCAATATACTAATATATATATCTGTATTATATTATATTGTTTTTACTACTTGAAAAATCTTTAATGAAAGAAATGATACTTAAAAGTTTATGTTAATGACAGAGAAACGAATTATTTAATGTTTGTTATATTAATCATAGTTAGAAGAGGTTAGCACTTAAATGTTTATGAAAAATGGTTAATTTTTATATCGAGATTAGATACCTAAAAATAATAGTGATTAGTACATTATATCTGGAATCAATCAAAATAAAAGACTGATTTGATTATTATAAATATTTTTTGTGTCATTTATTTTGTTTCATCAAATTTTTTTCTCTCCAAAAGCATAATAAGAATACAAATTAAAGTAAAGACAAATAGTATAAATAGTAATAGCATGGCGATAGTCACTATTCCGTGTAATGACGGCTTAAAATAGCATCACCCCTATTCATTCCCGCGGGTACGACACCCAGAAGCGACTAACGGATGGAAGTTTTCATGTGTATTACCATTTTATTTTTCTATAGTCATTCACGTTTTATCTAAAATAGCCCTCAAAATTGTTTACTGTCATTAAACCTCTGCATACTCCGCAAGTATTTATGTATGTATGTGTATAGTCACTACAAAATTTATAAAAAGTGTTCTGAAGCCTTCGTTTTACCATATTACTACGAAGATCCAGGATTTCGGTCAAAATCCTAGGATTATGGCCGAAATCCTAGATCTACTTAGGACGATGGTCGAAGGAAGTCTACGATTTTACCATAATCCGGCTTTTGGCCAAAATCCTAGGATTTCGGCCGAAATCCTAATTCTGCCATAATACTGCGACATATACATTTTTAAGACTTTGACCTTTGGTTCTTAGGGGAAGTGGATCAGCTTAGCGGTTTTAGCTTTTTTTGGGAATTCAACTCTACTCTAAAATGTCTACACCTCTATTTGTCCAGAATTTATGTAACCAGCGGCGGGTGTAAATCCAATCAACCCTATATTGTCTAGGCCGTCACATATAATGTCCTTTGGCATAACCCTGGAAAAGTTCTACACTATTGTCACCACCAAATGACCTCTGATCTAACCTCGGCCTAATATGGGTTTCTTGCTAACATAGTTTGCAACCGGCCTGCTGCCATACTCTAAGCTAATTGTTTGAAGTTTGGTTTGTAAATTTACAAAGTAATTAGAGGACAATCTTACTAAGTATTAACAAAATTTAAACAAAATGCAATTTTCTAAAGAAATTTGGTTTGTTTTCACAGACGACATTCATGGTTTCATATTATAGGAACACCGATTATATCATCTACTCTCGATCTTATAGGTCCTTCGTAGTTCATAGGTATTTCAGGCTTTCTCGGCTACTTAAAGCCCCTCGTGTAGGTACGTGTACCTGTACGTACGTAAACAGAGGGTAACAAAAAGGATATAACAAGCCGAAAACAGGTCTAAGGTACTCATGAAACTTTCTTTTGAATACTTTCTCTATGGAACGTGGCTCAAAATATAAAAAAACATAGGACGTCCTATTATAAATTAACCAGCTAATCGGCAATTTTGTAAGGGAAAATAAACTTTTTTTAGATATCACAATCAAAAGAGTAAGAAACTTCCCATTGAATAGGTACATTCTTGTCAACAACCTATTAGACAAGGGTAGTGGATTCAAGGCTGGGAACCCATTGAAATGTCTCTCAAGTGGTTGGATTCATTACTGTCCAGATTTTCAATGTGTATTAAGAGTGTTTCACTACGCGTTTAGAAACTTTAATTTTGTATAATATTGAAGGTTGGCTATTATTATACTTTTTACGGAGCTCTAGTAGAAATAGATAGGTTGGTTGAACTTTTTTATCTTTTAGTAAGTAAGAGGAATACGATATAGTGCCAGTACCAGTCATACTATAAGTAACAAGAAATTTTGATATAAGTCTCCTCATCGTAACTTTATTGAAAATACTGACTATCTTTAATATTATCACGAGTATCTCATTGATTTTTTAAAGAAAATCCTCACATAAATTAAATTGTTTAAAAATTACGTAACGCAAAATTTACAAAGTCTCTCTGTATAGATGGAAGCATTGAACTAATTCATAACTCAAATTGTATCGTGGCATTACAGTTCAAATTCCCAACAACTTTGATAGTTGATCTTGTATGCTCAGCCGACTATACTACGTTGAAACTTTAATTGAGTATAGGGATTTCCACTAACTAACTTTTTAGTCTGAATTTCAAATGTCATTCGGATAAGTGAGTATACCACAAAACGATTAAAATAAAAACAAATTTCAAAATGTTTGACTACGTTATCTCATTATGTCAATTCTGTAGTAATGAGACTAGATGAATGTTGCCACATTTTGAAAAGTTCAAACCACAACAGGGGTTACCAGACTTTGTGTTTCAATAGTTTGATAGTAGCTACGAATACTTACTACGACGTAGAGTTTCTGACTTAAGTTGAATATATGCTGATCATAGTTAACTGGAGTGTTAGTGGATCCACCTACGAAAGCAATCCAAAAAAAACCGTTCACCCTAGCAAGCGGCTGGACAAACTAAGTCCAACCATATTGCTATAGAAATGCTATGGGGTACAAAAAGGTTTCTCCATATGAATTGGGATTAAGGACATAATGACGTGTTTCAGTATGTCAATAGTTTACATACAGGTTATTCAAATATCACGCACTTATCCCTTGCTGGGTAGGCAGAGCGTAAACGTCCGTAGATAATTAAACGGTCTTTATCGCCACCTCTAACAAATATTGAACAGTAATTTGCAAGCATTCACATTTTCTAGCACCTTAACGAATCGCTCTTTGTGATCTGTATGTGTAGATATAACTATACTAGGCTTTGGATACTCACCAGCGCAAATTGCACTGTGATAGAAATGAATAGGGGTTTTGAAAAGCTAGCTCTCATTGTTGAGGTGAAGTGAGGTAGGGCAAAGCCGTTTGAATTTGAAAGAAACTGCTGCAAGGAAGAGGAATAGCTGAATATAGCCCAGTTACTTTATTTAACTGTACCAGTCCAAAGGTTTCTTACACAAAAGGAAAAAAAATACTATTCACCGATTTATGTTCTTGAGTACTTAGGTGGATTGATATTAAAATTATCGACGTTATTACCTCAAATAAGGAAGGCGCCGCGCGGTGTGTAATCAAACATTAGGAAAATTTAAATTAATTTTGCTGAGGAAAATTTAATCGTGGAATTTACTATTGTATAAAAATTACAACTTGCGCGGGTAATCTTTGATGTCCTACCTACCAATCTAAATTTTGCGTCTGAATTACAAGTATGCAGATTAATACAACCCTAATATATTATAACGGAAGTGCAAAAGGAAGCCAATTTTAAAGGGCATTACTTAATTGAATTTTTATAAACTTTTGTTCTTAGGCGATCCAAAATTTGGGCATGTTTTTTGGGTACTTACGAACACAAGTAGACATATAATGTGTTTTAAAGTAAACAGGTCTGTTGGAGAAACGCAACCAGCTCTCTTATTCACTGTCTTACTTTGTAGATGAGACGACCCCAGAATGAAGATAGCGTGTGAGTTTTTTTACACAACTGCCCAACCAAAAAAGGGGTGTAATTTTATTAGAGTTCACGTATTTATCTATGTGCGATTCTTTAAAGGACTCAAACTCGTTAACCACTGAATAGATTCGCATAAGAATTGTATCGGAAGAATCCTTACATTACCCTGAGTGTTAAAGTCTAGGTATTATCTCAGAAAGCAGTAGTGTTTATAATTTTTGATTTTTTTTTCTTGTTTAACATTCTTCGTATCACAACGCCATGCTATGATGGCATACCCATCATCGATCAATTTGCGTTCCAGTCCTTCATCAAATCGTACGTTACATCTGTGAAATGACGTGGGCTTCCCTCGGCCTCTCGCCGACCGCAGCTTTGCGGGGAATGGAACGCGCCGGCCGGATTAAATTTTCCTAACGAAATTACACCAGGCGCTGATGTGTGCTCCCGTTGGAATTACCGGGATACGCCATTTGTAAAATTATGCTACAATTATTATGTCACGTCTACGTACATAACATAGGTACATAAATAAGAAAAGAAATTAAAAAAAATGTTACCACCCGCCGGGGCTTGAACCCGAGACCGAGGGTTACCATCCCACTGCTGTAACAACTGAGCTACCGGCGCCTCGACCGACACTCCTAATCTTCAATCTTTTGGACTTCAATCTTTTGGTACTCGTCGTCGTGCAAGCGACATCTTGTATAGTTGTATTATTTTCATTTATGAATATAATATAGCACTGTGAGAGCATTATGAACCTGAGAACATAACGTAGGTACTTTCATTCACGTATCATGCCTATACTTTACGGGGAACACAGAGCTTAAACGGTCGTTATTGGTAGGCCTCACTACAAATGTGTAGATAGGTATAAATGTCACTACAGTGATCGGTTGCACGTTGCCTAAAAATGAAATGCACATGAAACCTTTGAGTCCCATATCCGCCTCTTACGTCACCGGCGGGAAAGCAATGGTATGTGATGCTATTCTAAACCAGCATCAGAAGGTAATATTTCTTCTGAGTGCTATATTACAACCACAGTTAAAACATAATTTTACCCTCGTGTAAGGAGTAATTTATGACTGGTTAGGTGTAATTAGTAACCCAATTATATGTGAAATAGAGCTGTTTGAGATGTTATGAGAGCGATATTACTTCTGACTTGTGAGTTCATCTTCGTTCACAATAGGTTCAAAGAACTTGTGACAGACAATATGATATTGTTACAGAGATTGAAAACTAACGAATGGTTGGATAAAATAACTCGATTTGAAATTGTACCTGACGGGAATAGGTGATTTCATTCTTCCATTCTGTTTTGGGGTGTATCAGGTGCAAATAAGGAGCCTCATCGTATCGCGCATTAAATTCCTAATAGAACTTAGGCAACAATCTGTAAGAAATCTTGAGGTCGAAAACCATCTGCGTGTATGTGTATAGATTACGAAATTTCAGATTGTTTAAATATCTTATAGTTCGTACTTCCGTCTTTAACATTACGATCATAACAGGTAATGCAACAACAGGTTACGGTTATGGCCGATGTGGCGCAGTGGTAGTGCGACTGTCTGTGACTTAAAGGTCCCTAGTTTTATTCTCGGTGGGACACTCACAAAGATTACATTTATCACTTTGTGAATTTGTTTTCAGTCTGATAAGGACATTGCAGGCTGAACCACCGTGTTTTGGAGGGCACGTCAAGCCGTTGGTCCACGCCTGTCTATGACTACTTAGACGGCGGCGACAGTCATTACACAACCATGTCAGAGGTCTACTACTAGTAGAAGGCGGGTGAAAAACTCTGATTTAATCGGGTCGTTGGACGACTCGATATTCCACAGAAATAGAAGAAGAAGAAGAACAGGTAAGTTTGGTTTTAGTGGTTACAGCAGATAAGCTGTTTCTTGTTCCTACTATGATGACTTGATAATAATTTGTGCAGTCTTATCCACTATAATCTGTCTGTACAATTGCACTGTATACGCAAGTTGTTGAGGGTGATTTAGGTTAGTGATTCGAATGGGAGGAGGGTGCTGTTAATGTAATCTCTGCTAGTTGACGATGAATTTATGTAATGCTCCTGAAACGGACCGCCTCCAGTTGGCAACTTGTTGAGAAAGGGGTACAGTCGATCGCAGCTCGAAGATACATTCTACTTTCTATAACAACAAATCTTTTATTTCAGGCAAGAAGGCCCCTATAAAATAAAATAAAACAATTAAAATCTAACACAAACACTAATAAATACACTACAATAATGTTACTTAAATAATGCTAAAAAGGCACTGTAGGCGACTTTGTTAATAAAATGCCGCACACAATTATAAATCATCAGTTTGTTTTGGACATAAAAAACATTGTCAATGTTATATTGACATTTAAAGAAGTAAATTCATATCAACAGTGTTGATTTTGAATAATATGTAGATTCAAATCATCTGTGCTGTAAAATATTATAATATAAAATATTGCCATGTGATACTGGCTTAGAATAGCACCACCCTATTTCTTTCCCGCAGGAGTCGTAAGAGCTGAAGAAGGGGCTCGAAGGTTTCATGTATATTATAATTTTAGGCGACAGGCTGACAAATGTCACTATAGTGATACACGTTTTTTCTTAGACGACCCTCAAATATTTGTCAGATACGGCTATTTTTACGGTCGTTAACGTTCTGCCTACCCCGTAGATAATGGCGTGGTATGTGTGTATCTAATATATTGTTTTACCATATTTAGCTTAAATAAGTGGTGGCTAATGTCCAGCAGTGGACTTTTGTGGCTATTATTATTAATTAATTAAATGAATTATGCGGTGCTACGATACGCCAGAACAAGCATTAGTTATACTTACCTACTTATTAAATCACCTAGCACCCTATAATAGATGCAAGAACTAATGTTAATCTCAATCTCAAATGTGTAGGATTATAATCACAATCTTGAGAGCAAAACAGTATTTCAGTTTCTTGTCAGCTGTGATATTTTATTAGGCTTGCAGAGTTTAGACCCGTGTGATTTGATTGCTTGGTTTTGGATTGTTCTAGATTATAATCTAATTAGAAAAGACAATAGTCCCAATTCTATGATACTGACTAAAATTTCTAACTATAAATATGAAATAAAATAAACAAATATTAGCGCCATCTAGCCCCAAACTTAACATAGCTTGTACAATGAGAACTAAATAGCTGATATTAGTACTTTTTTTATAAATAAATACATATTATAGACATAGATAGAAAACACCCAGACTAACACAAATATCTGAAAATAGCTTAAAAAATATTTGTATCATGCGGGGATCGAACTCACGACCCTCGACGTAACAGGCAGGGGTACTATCCGCTACGCCATCGGGTCAGTCCAATAGCACTGTCGCTTTCAGGTAAATAGGCTTAGACAAAGATAGAAGATGATCGCCTCTTTAATTGCCTATAATTTTATGCATTTTACGCGGTATTTGTCAAAATTTAGCGGCGATTAAAAGTATGGCGGTTAAACATGCAATTTGCGATATAGCGCTGACTGAACTCATAGACTATTTAAGACACGAAATGACTAAAATAGTCTATGAAATTTACTTTCCTTTTCTCAACTTATTTAACGGAAAGTGCACTGTAGTTTTTAATTAGCCGTCAGTAACGTGGAATCGCGACAAATGGGTGCTTATCGAAGATATTTGTAATAAATCATATGTAATTTAAATTGGATTGCTCTTGGATCTGTTTCATAAATTTGGTTCTTTGATGTAATTTGGCCAAGAAGCATTACCAGCACATGATAAACACATTACGCCTTTATCCCTTGCGAGGTGGGCAGAGGATTAACGGCCGAAAACAAAGGCCGCTATCGCCACGTCTAACAAATATTTAAGGGCGTTTCAGAAAAACCATAACGTATTATCACTGTAGTGATAGGTAGTCAGCCTGTCGCATAAAATTGAAATACACATAAAACCATCGAGTCCTTTAGTCGCCTTTTACGGCACTCGTAGAAAAGAAGTGGGGTGATGCTATTCTAAGCCGGCATCACACGGATTTCTACATAATTTATCTTCATAATATGAAAAAGTACAGTTTGTGTAAACTGATTAGTTAAGATAATGCCCAAGCCCATGGTAGGTCCAACATTTTCATAAGTAGTTCAACCCGTTAAACCTTACCTACCCCTACCTTGAAATAGAGGTACCTAGTTATTTTTCTAACACTTTGTATAAGAATGTTGTAATCGATAGGATATGTGTATTGTCAAACAAAACTAAGGTTTGCATATTAACTGATTGATAAGTCACGATATTTTCCAATACATAATATCAAATAAAATTTTCAAATTTTCTCAAATTTTCTTCGTCCATATCATCAAATTCCCTACAATTCAAAATTCTGGGACTGAGTTATTTATCATTGAGCATGTTATCTAAATATCCCAATTTTTAAGCAATGATATTACACGAGAGATAATTCTTTGAAGATCCAGTATAGAAAAACAATGGGCAAGCCAGATCTTAGATACAACTGAGCCCAAATTTCTTATGAGGAAAACAGCTTGTTAAATAGAATAATATATCAAAAGAAAGTACGATAAACTCAAGAGTTTCATAAGTAGTACTTAACAAAATCATATCAATTCTTTTATATTAAGTAATATCAAAGCGGGAATAACTAGTAGCCCTGTTATTCGCTCACCTGCTAGCCAATCGTAGCAAACAATACACTCCCTAATTAGGGGGAAGTGAGCAGAAGGATGTGCAGTGCACATGAAAGATGTTGAATTCAAGGAAAGTGTTGATTTTATGAGAGAACCTAGGGTATTTGGATGTTTGGTGGTCTTAACGCTTGTATTCCTTGCAAGCTGGCAATCTAAGCCAGCCGCAATTCAAAAAGACAGTTCCGCTAACTTTTCTCACTCTTAAACTATATCCGTACTAATATCATAAATCTAAGAGTTTGTGTGTGTGTATGTATGTTTGATTCCTCTTCACGCTCAAACATTTGATCGATTTGGATGAAATTTGGAACACAGGTAGAGTATAAACTGGAATAACATATAGGACACTTTTTACCGCGGGAAAACAACTATTACCACGGAAAAATTAGTGGCAGAGGGTGAAACTGTTGGGCGGAAATCTAGTTCCTAATAAGTCTAGGTCAACCTGAGCGCCCATGGAGACGAGGACTATAAAATCCCCGTAGCCATAAACCCGGGCCGTTCTTTCAAATTGGCCCAGCGATGGCCAATCAAAGGGAATAGCCCCCCTAATTGAACGCTCCACAATCTCATTCGTCATAACAGAATCCACCTGATTTCGTTTAATGAAATTTAATAGGCTTCAAGAATTTCTGGTGTTAAAATGAAAATTCCGCTCCGGACAAGTCTAGCGTATTTTAAGCGCTCGTTAAAACTTTTTAATTTTAATTGTATTGCCGATTCCACGTTTATTTTTGAGTCAAATGTTTTTATTAATTGTGATAAAATAAATAATGTCATTTCGTTGGGATTTTAAACGTTAATGACTGACAGAGATAATACCGACGGCATTACGTTCACCGATTTTTTGCTCATGTTTAATAGACAATTATCACTATCATCACCTGTCTGCCATTATCATAATACACACACACACATATCACGCCTACCATCCCTTGCGGGGTAGGCAGAGCGCAAACGGCCGCACAAAACGGACATCCACGCCACGTCTGAGAAATATTTGAGGGTCATTTGGGGAATTGTGTATCGACATAGTGACAGGTTATCAGCCCATCGCCTAAAATAGCATTACACACTCTCGAATCCCTCAGTTGCCTCTTACTACTCCCACGGGAAAGAAATGGGGTGATGCTATTCTAAGCCGACATCACATGGCACAATATATGGAAGGAAACTAACTGAGTACCCTCCTAGGCGATATATATATATATACGTAGGTTTTTATGGGTACCGCTACTGTGCAGTCACTTTATTGTTTTGCTGAACTACTACAGATAGTAGTATCTGGGTCAAATAATACAAGTCATTATTTGACCCTGGCAACCCTGAGCAGGGGTCTGTATGCAAGACGGATTGCGCTATTGCTCGGTCTGTTTGCCGGACAAATCCCATCACTGGGAGATGTTGACTGTGCTCTTAGGCACTCCTTAGAAGCGGAACTTCAAAGAAAGCTCCGGTCAAATTACGCAAACGAATTTTTTTAAAGTAAACCAGGATTTTTGGACCATTAAAAATATTTTTGTCGCTTTCTACCTCTATGTAATGTAAAAGGGATGGTAAAGAAGTTTTATTCTAGTAACCCTTGTCCTTAATTATCCATAAAATGAATTAAGCATGTTAAATATTTGACAATATACTATTTTGGATGGTAAAATTTGCCAAAAGATAGATAGAATCTTCGCTAATTAAACAATTCAAAGTACTCTACTTACCTACTAGTCAGGCTTCTTCTGGGTGAGCTCGCTCCATCTTAGACTCTGTCTCTGTCCTATGACCTAGACTAGAGTCAAGAGCAAACCCATACTTAATTTAAAAAAGTCATTGTGTTGTACCTAGGTAAAAATTTGAAGCGGTTGCCATGGCCGAAATCAGTCAGAAGAATCATAATGTACCTAGGTAAGCAATGCATTTGATACTACGTAACACTAGATAGAGTAGAGTATAGAGTTTTCGAAAGGAACTTTCCGTCACGAATTTTGTTGTTGGTATGGCTAGACACTTACTGAACAGGAAGAAAGGCAGTTTATTGGTTTGTGGCTCTCATTTCAAATTTATTGTTCCTTTCTGTCGTTTAACAAGACGTAATCACAATAATCTGTCTTTGTTATTAGGACGAGCAGTCTTCAAGCTTTTGTCCGAAGCCTCCAATCTCGGCTTTTGATAGTCAGGCGGGCTGAAATTTAAGATGAGGCTATCACAATAGACCTATACTTTGACAATGGGCAATTGACAGTGCTGAAGCTGTTAGGAGGTGAGCACACTTGCTTGCTATGCAAACAACGTAGGTACTGCTTCCAGTTGTCAATGTCCGTGAAAGCGTAAAACTTGTTTGTGCGCTATAATATCAATAGACATTATAAATAACCATATATATAAATAATGTATGTGAAAGATGCGTTACGTTTCCATAATCAGAATCAGCAATATTAATTGCTAGAAATTTCGAAGATCTAAACAACAAAATTTGCAAGCTGAATACCGTAAAGTTTAAAAAATTTGGTATATAAGAACTAAAAATGTTAAGTTTTAGGCCTAAACAAGCTTACGCGAGGTGTTCCCGTTGTTTATTGTATACCTAGCAATTTACCTATAGGTATTTTTTCTTACATCAGCCAATTTATATATCTACGTCTTACCCAATTTAGCTATCTACCTACATCGGAGCCAAAATACCTATCAACATCACAGGCAGTTTCGTCTTTTATGTCACCTCATTACGTATTATTTTACGATATTTTAACGATCAAAGGCACAGTGATAGTGAGGCGGTCATATTTAAGAAGCCTGCACAATAGGCCGATACTTGAGCAATCAAGGCGAAGACTCAAAAGACTCGAGTCCTGCTGAAGCGGCTATTAGGGCTGTGTACACTCACTCAGCAAACACCACGCTGGTAGATACTGCCATAGTGTATATTGGGTGTAAGGGTCATGTCAGGTTTGTAATAAATAAATATTCAGGTTCTGATAACATTACCTACTTGCATAATTTTCAGATAGAGCTAATCTCGACGTTAGAATTATTTAAGATCAATATTTTTCACAACTCGATTGAACTCAAATTAGATTTCCTGCTCACTACAGGGAGAGTGCGCTGACGGGAAAAGTGGTATTGTATAAATAAGTTTATTTGAACGCTATCTCAATGGGTGGTGAGACAGAACCGTGGTGCAATTCCGGAACCTAGTTCCACCGTTTTCTGCGGCAATATGCTGACGGCAATATTTTTCGAGTTTCTGGCAATCCGGCATGAATCCGGGTATTGGAGTCTCATATGCAAGGTACTTATAACATTCGGCGAAGTGGCGGTTATTTGATTAAAATATTTTCGAATACGCGTTGTCATCTCCCTGCCCTTATCCTAATTCATTTGAGGTCTGCGCACTATACGTTTATACCATAACTACTTATACGCGGGTGTGTTTTCAATCCAAAAAGACATACATACATACATCACGCCTATATCCCTTGCGGGGTAAGCAGAACGTAACGTAACGTAAACGGCCGTTAAAATACGGACATTTACGCCGCGTCTGACAAACATTTGAGAGTCATTCGCAAAATTGTGTATCGTAATAGTGATTGGTTGTCAGCCCATCGCCTATAATTGTAATGCACACCCTCGAGTCCCTTAGTCGCATCTTTTGACACTTACGAGAATGAGGTGATGCTACTCTAAGCCGGCATCACACGGCGCACATCCAAAAAGACAATGTAAAATATTTCTAGTACCCTGTATCATTGCTCTCTTTGCTGGCTCGTGAGCAGCAAGACAATGCTGTAATATTGATGAGGCCATCCATTCAAACGGACAAACATGTCTTAGAAAAACGATAGAAACTCGGCTCTGTTGACATAGACCACTTGATTGGTTATTTTATTTATGGTTATTTAAATGATTGCCTACGAAATATATGTTTAGGTATAGCAACAAAATTGTACTTATAGTAGATTCGTTTAGATTAGATGCAGGTAAATATTGAAATATTTTTGTTTCATTCATGTTCGAAAAAAAATAATAAAATTTTCTTTTGCTGTGTGGGACACCAAGTCGACGGACGACTCAATGAACTCCGATGACAGAGTTTTTAATCCGCTTACTACTGCTGGTATGGAGACCTCTGCCATGGTTGCGTAACGACTGCCGTCTTAGTAACTAATTATTATAGATAATAAGAGAGCGACCGGGACCAACTGCTTAAGATGCCCCTCGACTATTTTTAATATGAACACCCACCTGATCGTTCAGCTTGCAACGTTCTTACTTAACTGGTTTATATACAGAGAAATAGATAAATATGGTATAAATTCACAAAGTTTTAATACCAACCTTGTTAGTGACCCTCCGGGAATCGTGAAGGGAAGACGAGAGAGCCCGGAACCTTTGCGCTGCGACTACTACTGCGCCATATCGGTCGTTAAAAATAAGATTACATAAATAAATAAGTATCCTGGACGATTCACACAGCGCCATCTAGACCCAAACTAAGCAAAGCTTGTACTATGGGAACTAAATAGCTGATATTATTACTTATATACTTTTTTCTTGTAAATAAATACATATAATACAGAAAAACACCCTGACTAAACACAAATAACTGAAAATTACTTAACTAATATTTGTGTCTTGTAAAGATCGAACCCACAACCCTCAGCGTAGCAGGCAGGAGTACCTACTATCCGCTACGCCATCGAGACAGACATTGGCGCCTACTTAAAAGAAATTGACAGAACGGGCATCAATTTAAAATTATTTTCTTGTTACTGACTTGACGATTTTCTGTTGATCGTATCAAATCAAATATTAAAGCTGAAAAATATGAATTATGACAATCAAAGAAATTGTCTGTTGGTCGTTAGTCTGATAAATAATTGTGAATTTCTTCAATCATATTTAGATTTTAACGGAATACACAGGGTGTTAGGCAAATACCTCAAAACTTAAACAGCCCGTAAAATTGATAAAAATTTAAAAGTAAAAGTAGTCGTAGCAGTTATTTTGTTTATTTTGATCTAAGATAGGTTTTGCGTAGTTTTCCTAACCTAACATCTTGTAATTTACTGCGGATAATTATCTGAAGTTCATTCACCCTAGGTTCAGCTACATGTGTTTTTTGCCAACCCGCGTCTAACGTAAGCAAGTCTTATTTTATAACCTATATACCTACTTAGCAAAGTAGTAAACAAACTAATACACAACAGAAATAAATCACACTGCTATTTCTATTTAAATAGTAAGGGTAACATTAGTAACATTAGTAACCAGGAATATTAACCGGCTATGTACGGTCGCATTCAAAAGTGGAGTCATAGTTAACACAAACCTCAGAAAACAAGTCGCTCGCACCCGCGGCGACACTCACACAATGACACAAATGACGTATAACATACTATAATTTGACGAACTACCATTGTATAATAGGCTGAGTAGTATTGACTATTTCACTACATGAATCATTAGCTTCGGTAGCTTGGTCAGTAGCGCGGTCAAGCAAATTCTTGACCGTTATTGTGGAGACAATGGTTCGAATCCCGATATCTTCGTTGTAGTTTTTATTTTATCAAATGAAGCAAAATTTTGTAAATTTTGAATTACATTTTAGTTGTTGCTAGATCGTTTGCGAGATAGTGCGTGTGCTAAGTGTTTTTTTTAACCTAAGTTTATTTATTAAACTTCAGTGTTTATTTCTTCGAAATGCATACTAATAACAGTTTGCAGGATAGGCAGCGTATTGTTGCGCTGCAATTATCTGTGGCGCTGCATGATATTGGATTCAATTTAACTCAAATTGCTAATCAGACTGGTCTGGCCGTAAGTATAGTTTTATTTCATTACAATTGTATTTTAAATATTAAAAACTTTGACTCATAGTATGTTGGTAGCTGTGAACCGATTAGTATAAACTTTTTTATTAATAATGCTACTTTGTTTTAGTGGAAGACTGTTAAACGTTGGGTTACACGTTTTGAAGAGGAAGGTAGCGTAAAAACTCGACTCGTCTTATTAATGATTCACAGCGGAGGATGATGGTGTAACAATATGAAGAAAATGGTTCTGCCGCTGGTCCAGGCGAATTAGTAGCACAAGAAACAGGGCGTGCAACTGCCGCTAATTATGTTGATATGCTACAGGAAAGCATGCTACCGACGACGGTGCGAAATGTTTAACTGTTTATCCTGCTAGTGAAGTTCTTCGTTTTGCATTTGTCCAGGATAAATTGTCCAGTGCATCGAGCTGCCGTGGTGAATAATTGGTTTAGCCAGCACCCAGATATCCAAGTTATTCGTTGGCCAGCAAAATCTCCGGACTTAAATCCCATAGAGAATTTATGGGGTTTAATGGTGCAAAGGTGGGACATGCGCAATGAAAGAACTACAGAAGCTTTAGAGGCTCACTGCCTGGGAGTGTGGGAGAGTACCAGAGGAACAGATATATGCACTTATTTGGTCGAGTCTAATAAGTGTTTATTAAGTGTTGTTGAAAACAGCGGAGGTAACACCAAATACTAATTATGTAAGCGGCGATTTTTACTTAAGATTTCAATCTGACCCGATCTAGCATACATTGCTGATTATCTTGTGTATTTCATTACAATATATGAATATACACAAAATAATCAGCAATGTATGCCGAAGCGGGCCCGATAAATCGTTGCTCACTCAACCTCTGTTTACCTGCTTACCCGCCTACTATTGCAGTAGTAGGTATTTGTGGAGCATTACATTAGCAATTGAATTATGCTAAAACATCGATATATATTTATATAAGATTGATCATTATTAGTCAGTTATCTTAAGGCCTTGCTTCAATATCTTTTCATTACGAAAACGAGTACTTAAGCTTAAACCTTGAGATGTAGGCAAATAACTGATTTATTATTATTACAATTACTTTTACTTCCGAGGAAAGTGCATCATCGTTAAACATAGAACAATAAAATAATTACTAACGAAATTATGACTTAAATAACTTTATTGAAAGATTTGGATCATTCCTATGATCTTATAAATAATTACCTATCGATGTTTCAACTAATGAACACTTAATATCATTTTACATAATATTGTGTTTAATTATAAAATATTGTGTTTCAAACAAAACTATTAACTAAGTATTACGACAGCAAGTATTTTATGTAGTTTTAAATACTCGTATCTTATGGTTACCAAAAGTTCTCATTCATGTCATTATGTTATTTACATAAAGTTATACCATACCTACCAATAAAATAATTTCTTACCTTACTTTTTGTTTTATTACAATATTATAGGTTTATGTTTTTAGATATAATATTTTGATACATACTTTACAATAAACATTTATAGATATAATACATAGATGAATATATAGAAAAATATTATATAAAATAATGATTACTGGAGAAAATATGATAAAAACATTTAAAAAACATTAATCAACATACAGAGATCGGATGGGAACCCAGTTCCGTTCTGATTAGAAGGTAAGAACTATTACCGCTAAGCTACGGTTGCTTGTGATCAAAACGACGAAATAAAGATATGTAATCTATTGCTTTACTACAAATGAACGAATAAGGATAACTATAATACAGTTTTAGACAAACCAGTGTGATGTATACTTTGTGGTAATGTGGTGGCGAATAGGCTATCACCGAGTAATTATTTCAAAGATTACATAGATGTCGCTTATTAGTGGTAATCTGTTTAAGTTTTAATGCTACACTTTAAGGTGGACTTTTCTACTTACAGTCGATAATCTTACGTGTGTGCGTAAGTTAGTAAAGTAAGTACAGAGGATAATAACCCGTATTGCAATCTGTCTCGTAGTCTAACTATGACTCCACTTATGAATCCGACCGTACAAAAAAATCACCTGTAGACTTGTAGCCTTTAGTTTCATACCATAGTGCACTGTAAGGCGCGTATGCGTTTAAGATCATTTTTCCCTCAACATTATTTATCAACAACTTAACGAGTGTGGCGGGCGATGATTTCGGGCGTTTTCGAACTCATTTTACTAATGTGGTACACAATGTCGACTGGGCCGATGGCGTAGCGGATAGTACCCCTGCCTGCTACGCCAAGGGTCGTGGGTTCGATCCCCACAAGACACAAATATTTGTCAAGTCATTTTCAGATATTTGTGTTTAGTAATAATAATAATAAAATTCGTTTATTTCTCTCGACAAAACAATAGCAAAGCCTGAATATAAATTTAAAAAGTATGACATTATTCATAAGTTTTGTTCTGTGAGAGACTGGTGTATGTGATAGGCGCAAACCCGTGTTACATATCACCAGGCCCCCACCCCTGGACAAGATCAACAGAACTGTCATGATTTATACCTACTCATATTAACTAATTGTACATGCTATAGTTTTTTAAACAAAGGTTAACTAAATAAAATCAATCAAAAACTATCTTACCTACGCGTGTTTGTGTGTGTGTTTGTGTGAGTGTGTGAGTGTGTGTGTGTGTGTGTGTTCGTGTAAATGTCAGGTAACAACAGTAAATAAATCCTCTGTTTGGTGATAATCAAGTGACATAAGCCACTTTTTCAACACCGCTTTGCACTCGTATTTAAGCAAAGGGAGAAGTTCTGTGCTTTTACTTATTTTGTTGTACAATTTAGGACCACATATATATAATTGCCTTGCTGCGAGAGCTGTTCTGTACTGGTCGACATCACAAACTCTGTCCTTTCTGCGCTTCGTTGAAAATGATTCTGGATCGTATTTCAGAGAAGTGTGGGTTTTTAGAATAGCATCCTGTTGTATAAATATATAGTCAATAGTCTGGGTGTTTCTATTTATAATATGTATTTATTTACAAAAAAAAAGTATATAAGTATTAATATCAGCTATCTAGTTCCCATAGTACAAGCTTTGCTTAGTTTGGGGCTAGATGGCGCTGTGTGAATTGTTCAGGATATTATTATTATTATATTATTATAGTTCTCTAGAAATATAGATGAAGCAGAAGCAATAATAAAAGCCACTCGCCCCAGGAGGAGTTGTATTGAATGCATAATAAAAACCGTACGTGTAGAGCAAGAATCGAAGCAGGGTAAGATCAGACTGTGATTTCATTACTAGCCTGTAAATCACTGTCATGTTTTTTATTTATCTGGCCGGTCTGCTGAGCGTTACTGAATTTCGTAATATTTGTGTCAACCATTTTCAAGAAAATTAGATAAATTATTCTGATTATACCGCATTAAGGCCGCCTTATTTTACTGTGTTTTGTCTTTGTTTAGTTTAATTTCCTCGATGTTATTTTTGTGTGCAATAATAGTACATTGTTGTCGAGGTATGGAAAATAAGACTTTGCTGGACGAGTATAGTTTGAAGTCCGAGCCGCAGGCGAGGACTTCAATTATACAAGTCAAGCAAAGTAATTTTCCCCGAGGCTTACATAGTCCTTTTCTCAAAAAAAGGCTAGGAAATGAAAGATTGTACTTCTTATAAAAGTTAGCTAGCGACCACAACACAACGAAACAGATAAAAATGTACAATTTTCCCACCAACTCTAATTTTTTAAAATATAAATTCGTCTGTAAGGCACAGTATTACGTAATATTCAGCCATACTAAATGTTTAGTTCATTCTTTTCTTTTTTAATTCTGGACAGACAAGGGTCTTCACATCATACAGCTTCGTCTTAAGTTACCTGTTTCATACAAAATTACGTTCCGTTTCTATGAGAGTCATCTAGATAATTTTGAAATCAAATTAGGTATGTGGGTTTAGCGTATAACGAATTTATCTTAATGGACACCAGCAAAGGATTTCCATACAACTTTGCTGGCGTGATCTGAGACGTGACAAACAATGTGAAACTTCGCGGTTTCTTTTTTTGAAAGAAATGAACACATTTCCTAGCATGTTTGAGAAAAGTATATTATTATTATATTTTAAGTTAAGTACTTGTACCAATATTAATGGCCAACACTATAAGAAATTGTTTGGTAGAAATTATATTATCATGGGTGACCTAAAGCTCCTAGTTTATAAATAGTAAAAATAACTACAGTATTAGTGGAAAGGTCACTGTTAAATATACTGGCGTTAGAGTGGCCACTCCTGGTTTGATAAAATGGCGGTTGATCACGCATTGCACACCGCAGTCAGGAAAAACGTGTCGGCATATCTGTTGCCGGCTAATCTTTCTAAAAGCTACAATGGAAAAACATGAATTAGAATTCTACAAACCAGTGTCGTTTTGATAATGTGCAATTTACTCGTATTTGTGTGAAACATAACTGCGTATAGTTCTACGTAAAACTTGTTTGAATATAACATCAACATTTTTCCGCGCAAATTGTCATCTATATCTCATACATGGAGCTAGTATAGAGTCATAGTTCTGTGAGCTAGTAAGTACCTTGTCGTCAACGTAGGAGTACTTGTAAAATCCTTGATCTCATACAATGCGTTTTTAGTGAAATATCCTTATCCTTCCAAACCAACTAGATTACGCTTGTAATTTTGGTTTGTGAATCCTTGTGATCTGGTATAATCTCTATGATTTATTTCAATCCTTTCAGATCAAACTAATATGACTATTAATCAAAATTATGAAAGACAAGTTTTGGAAACTTACAGGTAATGGATTCAAATTTAACACACGTGGAAAGGACTGATTAACTTCGGGACTAAATTAATTAGATTAAAATGTCGAAAGCCACTTAGCACTTCAGAATTTAGCTGTCCCTTTTCCCAAAGGTATAATAATTGGATGGATGAACGCTAGTTAGCTTTGATTAAACTTCATTGTAATATGTTTGAAAAGAATAAGACTTAACTATATAGGTAGGTTCGAATTTCATCCCTTTATAGTTCAGTGTAACTGTTGTCCTAATCTATGGTTTGATTACTGAAATTTATTGAAGATTGACTGCACAAAATGTGTTAGGAAGGATGGTTTTTCTGACTCAATCGAAAATGTAAGTGGTCTTCCCGCAGCAGTTGAATTTGGATACAAAGAAAATAGAAAGCAAAAATAAACCTAATCATTGCAAGATATTACAACTGTTTTTTTTTGTTGTTATACCTTCAAATGGAAAGAAACTTAAATATGAATATCCAAGAAACTTACTTTAAATTTAGTTTAAATTATGAATTTTAAACAATTAAGAAAAGTAATAAAAAGTTTTGCAAACTAACCTTTTTGTTTGTTTTGCGGGAGTTGAACCTGAAACAATAAAAAAATTATAAGCACTTGATCGAATTTTGATTTCCACAAAATAGTTTCTTACAAGATGCTTACAATGTCTCATAATATTTAATACCTAATAAGTAGTTGTATAAAGGTAAACAATATGTTTAGATTAAATAATGTAATTCTAAATATGGTCATACCATACTTAAATGTCCATAAAGATAAATGATGTACCTACTTAAATCGTTTGTATTGAAAATGCCTCCTATATAAACATTACAAAGATCAACTTTCATGTTTTGAAATATCAATATTTTGGTCACAGACAGGAAAATTAAACGTTCACATCACACGACGATATCTTCATACGGCCTCGGAAGTCATAAGCCTTCCTTTGAACAATTATTTAAGATCCTCAGTTTGTCAAGTAAAGATTTTCTTTAGCCAGAGGCACCGACTTATTACTTAGAATACTTGTATTTTAAAATTGAAGATAGGTACTTGTGCTTTGCTTTCTTCTCCATTTAGTAATTGCTGGTAATTTTAATGACTTGTGCAAAATTATTCCACATTTACAAAACGAATACTTAAAATAATGAAGTTATTTGTCTTAATAAACGTGAAATGTGTAAATATACGAACGTGTCAAAGTACGTACATTTACAGGAACAGAGACCTACTGCCAATTTATTAACAATAGAAATTGTAGCAAGCTGAAGAGGCAGTAGACTGGCCACATCTGTTGTAGAACCGATGGGCAGTAGACTAAGTGGGTTCTTAAGTGGAGGCTACGCCTCGGAAAGCGTAGCGTTGGTCGCTCTCCGGCCAGATGAACCGATGACTTAGCGCCGACGCTTGTCTAGCGGGCGCGGGTGAGATAGTTATGGCAAAATACAAGAGCACCGCGTGGGCGACCCGCGTCTCGAAGCGCTGCGCTTGTATTTATCCGAATTTAACTCGCGCGCGGCCAGACCGCTCGACCACAGTATAATTAATAGTACTAGCGTACAGTATGGTCACTCCCTGCTTCCCCCTACAAGCGCCGCCCACCCGCGCTCGGAGGACGCTCAGACACCGGCTAGCAATGATGCGTGAACGAAGGTCATTTGATATTGCCGCACATTGCATTCCCGATTCGCGAACGCAAAATGGCGGCAACCCTGACATGTTGTCTCACACACACAAGCATGGTCCGCGTTCACCTACGCGAGCTTAGACTGTATGCGTAGCAACGCGTTTCTTTCATACATTTGAGCGTCAGTGTCCGAGGTGTGGCTCGACGCAGTGTTGGCGTTAAAGAGGGCGGCTGGTACCCACTGGATGGCGAATACGGGAGATCGTGCCCTATGGCGTAACTTGAGGAAGGCAAACGTTAAACAGTGAGCTGCTACAGGTTGATGATGATACCATTTAATTAATAAACTGAAACAACATAACAAATATCAGACCCATTTATTTCTACAAAATACTAACATCAGATATTCGGTAGGTAAGAATATATTGAAATGTATGTAGCTTTATTTATTTTTTAAATGTGCGTTTATTTAATTTTACAATTATACTAAAGACCTATCTTTTCACCATATCTTTATTATTCTAGAAGAATACTTTAAACTTTTAAAAATCCATTGCAGCTATAAATCAGGCCCACCACAGGGACCCTTGTTTCCCTTTTCGTAGGATAAAAAACCTTTTCATTGGGTCCAATTAGATTTTGTGGGAATTAGAATTGTCTCTGTATCGCGGTCAGTTGATATAGGGTGAACAAAATTTATGCGCGCCCGCATCCCTCATCCCTCTCACTAAGCCAAGGTAAACTTTATTTGAACACGCTGTATTCAGCAGAAAAAAATACATTTTTCAGTACGCGGTACTTTTCATTTTATACATGGCATTTCAATTCCTATTACTACTTTTGCTTTGTTTTCCCTAAGAACTGCTGTGAATCGTAGCTAAAGGCCAACTGTATATAGCAAATCTTATTGGCAACGTTATACCGGGTGTAAGGGACGGTGTTCCAAAAACTTTACAAGCGTGAGCAAACCATAAAATTTAAAATATTTAATTAAAAAGCCTATGCTGTAAATTGAAAAAAAAAATGACAGCGATAGAAAGTCAGTCAGTTGATCAGAAATATTGTATGGCAGGGTGAATTACACATCATGCCCGCAAAATTGACGATACTCCGTCCCTCATACGCCGTATTTAAATCGGTTGAAAAGCAGAAGTTATCATGAATTGTTTTCACCCTCTTCTTGTTTCAAGTTTTTTGCGATATTCGGCCACGGCTACAGTTAGTGACGTTGTACAGGTAGGTTAAGGTGTAGGTGTAGGGCTGGCTGGCTACGTTCCATAAAGTGTGGCATGGTCTGCATGGCTCCTCAACTCACACCAGTAAATTATCATAGCAACCATTTGATGAGTAGCGAGAAAAGTTCAAATACAATGCAGAGTATTTGTAATATGATAATACCCTTACCCCCCGTAATCGTCTATGGCATAGAAACACCCAAAACGTGTAATTGAAAATATTTGCCATCTAATTGAATATTCATACTTATTAGGCGAATTCACATCCCCGAGGATTATATTTGGTTGAATATCGGGATAAATGGGATAGAAATCAAACGTGACCAATCTTAATTTTCCATGGAGGCTTGGGCTTTTTATGGGAAACCGATACGAATTGTGGGATTTTCTCTACTAACCTGGCATATGTTGCAGCGGACGATAATGCGGTTCGTGGCAGTCACCAGAGACATGACAATCAGTGACAGCCGCAATTTGATGCGGCGACGTGTGCTATGATATACGGATTATTCATGGGATTTCTCAAAATCCTTTCGGCTAGAAACCGGATTCGGCAAACGGAAAATCCCGCGGTGCGTGTGAGATCTGCATAAAGTAGCGTTTGTTTGCGTACCTGTGCTGCCATCGGCCTCTTACCAATTTCGCTTAAAAACCTGTCCAACACGAAATATTTCCTAAAAAATTATAACTCTTATAAAATGAGAAGTACAGATTCTTACTAAAGCAGATTGAAGTACAGATACACATATTTACAGAATATCTTATTAGTAAAAAATATTCAGTGTAGTTTCGAAAGTACTAAAAGTTGCCGTTAATTATTTTAAAGTGTATTTTAGGTAATGGCGGAATCACATAGCATATGGCCGTGTCTTACAACTTGGAGTATAGGTACCAATTTTTGTTTAAATATTTGTGTTAATGTATCTTTTGTTTAGTGAATCGGTTAATAACATTTTGCTATTAAAATGGTTTGGAATAAACTGCTTTACAAATGTCACGTCGACCCTGTTCGCATATTTCTAACTCATGAAAAAAGATTTCTTTTTAAAAGCACTTTACTGAACGCCTTAATGTTTGAGCGTACCTGTCTTAATAGAAATCACTGAAAGTATTGTCAAACTTTTAACGAAGTCATTATTTTACCAATAACTAAGCTCTGCTGTACCGCCGGTACTTGTTACTCGTGGAGTTATTTTCAAACCACTGGCTTGCAAAAATAAAGTTAAACTTTTCTCATAGTTGAGATTTTTTCGCTTCGTTAGATTAGTCAAGCTTTAGTTCCCGGCCGGAAAATTTAAGAGAAAATGTACGTAGTCAGCCGTAGTTGCCGTGTGATGCTGTCTTAGAATAACATCGCCCCAAAAAAATGCGACTAAGGGATAAAGACATCAGGGAAATCGGTCCCTGTGAATGCAACATCTGGCGCTCGCCAACCCGGCTGCCAATCGTGGTGAGTATGGTAATACCCTCTGATAGGGGGAGTTCCATGTCCAGCTGTGGACTATTGTAGCTGTATGTTAGTCTGCAGTGGCCTCTGTCCAGCAGTGGGCTAATACAGGCGTTGTGTTCACCTGTGTAAAAATATCTACGTCCTTTGCAGAGTGTTACAGTCTCGTTTCACAATTGTTAATTTAAATATTAAAATTCAATGATAAATTAAATTTTCATATGAATAAGGTGTATTCATGGGCGTAACGAACGGCTCTTTGTCGAACAGGAAGCCCTTGATCATCCAACAGGTTTAAATAAGGCAAACATCCCTTTGAGACCGACGGAGATATTTTGATGAAACTTTGGTAATATATAAGGCGTAAAAAAACTGTTGGAAATAATATTTAAAGGATAAACAAGAACTCAAAACTGAACAGCTTTTCCTAAGGAATATAGGCTGACAAATAAAAAACGAAGTTTTCTTGACAAAATGTGTTATGTTCTTCGAGTGAGCTTGATTAGTTTATTACAATTTGCAGGAATCGTAATTTAAGGTACTCCAACATAGATTTACATACACATTTTTACACATATCACGCCTGTTATCCCTTGCTGGGTAGGCAGAGCGTAAACGGCCACAAAAAACGAACGTTTACGACACGTCTGACAAATATTTGAGAGTCATTCGAAATTATGTATCGCCATAGTGACAGGTTGTCAGTCCATCGCCTCAAATTGCAATACCTACACACCCTCGAATCTCTTAGTCGCCTCTTCAGACTCCCACAGGAAAGAAATAGGTCAATGCTTGTCTAAGCCGGCATCACACGGCTTACTTTAAATGCTGCATCAACAGCCACAACAGTCCACTGCTGGATATGTTCCTCCTCCTCTTAGTGGATATTTGACATACCCGCCACGCTTGGCAGGCGGATCGGTGAGCGCAGCGCACAAAGAAAGCTGCTGCTCATTCCATGACTTACACGGGTAGAAATGGGGTGATGCTATCCTAAGCCAGACCCAAAATTGCAGCACCAAATAATTTTTGTTTACTTAAGTTTATCGAAGCGAAAGCGAAGTATCCTCGGCGTCAAGAGAACAGACAGAGTTCGGAACACTACACTTCGAGCTCAGACGGGCATCACCGACGTAGGATACAAAACTGCCAAGTTGAAATGGGACTGGGCCGGGCATGTCTGCAGGATGCACCCTGATCGATGGGCTAGAATCGTCACGGAAGATTGGGTACCTCAAGGCGGGTCTCGTCGCAGAGGTAGACCCCGAAAAAGATGGCGTGATGATTTCGATGCCCATTTAAAGGATTGGACCGAGGTTGCACAAGACCGCAACAAGTGGAAAACCGCGGGGGAGGCCTTTGCCCAGCAGTGGGATCTGATAGGCTAATTATAATAATAATAATAATACGGACTCAGTGGTAATACATGGTAATACTAAGTACTCGTACAGATTCACCGACACACATTTTATTAACTTTTGTTCCGCGAAGGAATAACCATATAAATTTCAGGATTTCGGATTGGACACACTGTAAATTTTATTATGTAAATGAAATAGATACCTACTGCAACAGAGAAGGACATTTACATAAAAACGTAATAATTTATTCTCTTTACGTAGGTTTGATAAAGGGCTTGAATTTTGTGTTTTTGTAACCAGGAACACCGACTGCTCCAATGGAATCAACTTTCTAAGTGTAAGATTACCTGCATTGTATTGTTTCACACCACACACCATACCCGGTGCTGTCCCTTTAAAATGTGCCTAGTTTTAAAACACAGAAAATAGCAGCAATACTTTGTGTGTGTGTGTGTGTGTCTTTTTTTATTAGGTGTACGTACACAACGAGACATGTGCTATTGTGGCTTGTTTTTTTTTCCTATTATGACAATGTTGAATTGAATTTATGTCTGGCCCGATGGTGTAGCGGATAGTACCACTGCCTGCAACGCCGAGGGTCGTGGGTTCGATGCCCACAGGACACAAATATTTGTTAGTTCATTTTCTGATATTTGTGTTTAGTCTGGGTGTTTATAATATGGGTATTTATAAAAAGTATGTAATTATTAATATCAGCTATCTTGTTCCCATTTCTAGATATATTTTTATATTATTATTTATTTACTAACACGCTTTTTTATATCGTTATTGCGAACCCATATCCTGGACTAGAATGCTGATTTAATTATGCTTCCAACTTAAGAGGTTTGTTTTTATAAATGAAAAAGTGATGTTATAATACAAAACCACTCACAAATTCACTAATAATGTGATTTCCCTAAAGAAAATAAAGTTTACATTTTAAGTATTATTTACTTTATTGTTTTCCGCTCTTTTGATGTAGCCTTGTAATGATTTTAAAGGAATTGAATGTAGCTGCGATTACTTTTGAGGTCGGCTGATAAACGCTAATAAGCAAAGAGTGTTAGGTACTTAGGTCTCTCTCTTTTCGTGTGGGACACCGAATCGTCCAACGACACGATAGGTAGTACGTATTTTTATCCCTCTACCTACGCCTAGGTACCACGCATCTGTTATTCTTACCTATTATTCTAGTCCTAAGTAGGTGCAGTGAATAGTTCTACCACTAGTGTGGCATATTGTAGGCGTGTAAACTGGCCGTAAAGCACATATTTGCTGTTGTATATTTACTATCACTAAACTTTTTTTCAAGGTTATTTCCGTATTTAGCAGGTCTAATGAGCTAAGACTTGTTTGGGTGCAAAAGAAATATTTACCATTTTGAGATAGAATATATGGTAGAGTTGTAGGCTTAAAATTTTAGCTGTAAAAAAAATACAGCAAATATTTCAAGGGGTGAACCAGCCCACGAAACTGAACAACTTTTACCGAGTAACATAGGTCAAATATGAAATGGAGGTCATGAAATCCTCACCGGAAATCGTCATCTGATTCAGCGTATATTTTCGAACTTGCCTAATTACTGTTGGTATTAGACGTTTTACGGTTGTTTACGCTCTGGCTACCCCGCAAGGGACATAGGCGAGTTATATGTGTGTAATTATACATTCTGTTATAAGACTCCTAGTCCATTTGTAGGGTGAAAGGTCGAGCTCGCGTCCCTCGCAATAAGTGCTTTTCTTAGGTTTACACAAGCGAGTAGTGTTTAGGCTACTTACCATTTAATAGCAGGAATAAACGAGATCGCTTCGCCCGCACTATGTGTCATTTTGGTAATGTTTCATATTAGCGGGTAGTGGCTACTCTGCTTTTTGTAACGTAGAAATTCGAGCTCGTATTTCTCGCAATACTTGTCATCTTCGGGATATTTTACAAACGTAGCGATAAACTCGCTCGTTTACGCTGTTCGCCCTTTTAACGTCCTTGAGATATTAACACTAGTATTAGGTAGTGTTTAAGCTTCACGCCCTTTGTAGCGTAAAGAGTCGAGTAAGCTCGTGATAGGTGTCGTTAGGTACATGTTGCGGAAAATACCTATGGTAAATCTAATGTCCTTTAGCCTCGTTTACTCTTCCCCCACCCCTCCCTCCGAAACCAAGGGTAGGAATGCGCCTGTATGTTGTCATAGCACCTGCACACACCTGCAGGTTAACAGGGCGAAAATCTAGTACCTACCTACGTTTTAGTAATATTGATTGTAAGAACAAACCATCTGCAAATTAAACTGCATTAGAATATTTCAGTACCCTAAAACTTTCTACACAAGAATTGTTTTAACCTTTTATATTAATTGAGGATTACACAACAATCAAAAATGAAATCAACAATGAAAATGTGAACAGGCTCTAACTCGCAACAAAGTGAAAGTAGGTATTTGTTCGGGCTACTGGGGTAACATTGGTATCAGCGTGTTTGTGATGAACTTTACAGAACTAAGGAAAATACTTACGTTATTAAAACAAATTCGAGTGCCATTAACTTTTACAGCTTTAGGCGTATTGGTGCCTACCAATTAAATTAAATTAAATGTTTGCGGAATTGCCTTGCCATTAATATATTGTAGTTGCTTTATAATTTTACACTTGATTTTAAATTATATACATAGAATTTAATCTTTAACAAATAAAGAGACGATGCAGATCCGTCATTTTAAGCAAAACATTTTTTAATAGCATTTAAACACAAATTGATCTATCACGATTCAAAACATCAACAACAACTTGCAAGGAGATTATTTGCTCACTCTAGAAGCAGTAGGTAGAATAGAATAAAATTAATAATTTTAATTAAAAAAGCAGTATAGGAAGTAAAGTTTGTTTTCTTGATGCCATAAATAAAACAGGGTCTTTATGTAACAGGCTTTAAAAGGAACATCGATCGTGACATGGCGTGTATTTGAAAATAACTTGGAAAGCACAGTAAGTATCTACTAACTTAAGTAATTTAGGCCTTAAAACGTGAATGGCGGCACGTTCACAGGGGTGTAAAGCTCTAAGACAAGCGATGGAGAATCTATTATCGCAAGTTGATTTAATCGACACACTTTCAAGGGAAAATCTATTGGGGAAGGTGCCAGAGTTGAAAATATTGACAACTTATGATAACTATTTTCATTTAGATTCACTTCATTATGGCTTATCAAACCACACGTATGTGAAGGTAGTACTCGTATAGATAATTCAGTTGTATTTGGATTTGTTTGAGTGTGTCATCAAAGATTGCTACCTAGGCGTCAGTTCTGTACACGAATTTCAATGCTTAGTTTAGGAATTGGCCTGTTATTTATTTACTAGCAGCCCGCCCAGCGGTTTCACCCGCCGCTAACAATTTCCCCCCGGGAATAAGACAGTTTAATATAGCCTATGTTCATCAGGGATAATGTAGGATGCTAAAAATCTTGACTTCAATTTGAAACAAATATCGTTTTCAGATGGTGGTGGCGTAAAGTTACATGCCGTGTGATTAACCTGGCCAGCCCCATGGCAGTGCCTATATTTTTATTCTTTTTATCCCGCCCGAGCCGGTTTTCTATTAGGTCATAACAAAATTGTAATAATTTTTTTTTTTTTTAGAATGACGGTTCATGACGTCAATAAGTGATAATAGGTACTATCCTACATAGAATAAAGAATTTCAATTTCAATTAACGGTAAAATATTTTTTTAAATCGGTCCAGTAGTTTCGGAACCTATTCAATTTAAACAAACAATAAATTAAATCCTGTTTCTAATATTAGTGTAGATTATATAATTATTATTTTAGTGTAATGCCGGCTTAGAATAGCATCACCCGATTTATTTCCCGTGGAAGTCGTAGGAGGCGACTAAGGGACTTGAGGGCATGTATTGCAATTTTAGGCGATGGGCTGACAACCTGTCACTATGGCGATGCACAATTTTCCGAATTACCCTCAAACATATGTCAGACGTGGCGTAAATGTCCGTTTTTGCGGCCGTTTACGCTCTGCCTACCCCGCAAGGGATAATAGGCGTGATATGTGTATGTATGTATTATTTTAGTGTAGATTTTATTAATGCATTATTTAATGTTTTTTTATCGTCTTTTTATACCGAGTAAGGGACAGCCCTTCGAATACTGATAGGGTGCATGAAACATAAAACTGGACAACTTTCCCTAGAAAAATATGTCAGGAAACGCCAAAAAAATTACCTTCCATACAAAATCACAATAAGCTGACTGCATTCACTACGGGAAGTCAGTTTTTTTTACGTTTTCTGAAATATGTTCGTAAGGGAAAGTTGTTCAGTTTCATGGTCTGCATGTACCCTATTAGTATTCTTAGGGCTATCCCTGACGCCCTTTAATACAGTAATGATTAAATGTAATCATTACACTGGTACGAATAATGTGGCATAGTTGGTAAATTTTTAAATGAAAAAGTAGTTATTGTGGCATAACTGTAATAGTTAGACATATGGTATCGCGGACATTATTATAAATATTGATGTCCTCTATAAAACTGTAGTACATCACTTTGCTCTATTGTCAATAATTTCCACAGCGTACGCGATATAAGATATTTGTTTGGTACATTTTTCACACGTTGGGTTACATTATCGAAATTTTCACACGGATCCCTATTTTTTTCTCGTATAAAATATAGCCTATGTTCATCAGGAGTAATGTAGGATTCTAATGGTGAAAGAATTTTTAAAATCGGGCCAGTAGTTTCGGAGCCTATTCGATGCAAACAAACAAACAAACAATCAAATCTTTCCTCTTTATAATATTAGTGTAGATTGTTCCTAAAATTTATAAGATATGAAATCTATTGAAAATGTTTCAAATTAGGGTACAGCTATGAAAATCGGAACTTTTGATGTTTTGAATTTGCAGTTTCACGACTGAACTTATACTCAGGTGACGACCCCTCGACCAAACTTATCAAAATAACTTGTAGACTTTATTCGAAAGTACCAACATAATCAACTATTAAAACACACCAAACTGTACAATACTGTACATGACAGCGATTGGTCTGCTACAAAATAAAATGAACAGGTTCATCAGCAATTTATCATCTTTTGTTTTGTTACAAAACGGTCACTTTCTGTTTCAGGCAATCGGACCTTATCTAATGGAGCTGTCAACACAATCACAATAGAGTGAGAAGTGTATTCGTAACAAAAAAACACATTTTCCTTGTGCGACTGTCACGTCGCGTCGAGTTACAATAGCCCCGTCGAAGCTTCGATACTTTGAGTGACGTCATTGACGTGCGTTTTGACGTCACAAAGTTGGTGACTAGAAGAGCATGAATCGATGCTATAACATAATTGTGGCTAGGAGTTCTCGTTTTTAGACTAGGCTGCTCTTAGAAAATAAATCACACATTTTCGGAATTCAGGCTAACTAATTTTAAGAAAGTTGTTGTTGAAACTGTCACTCATAATGGAACACCCATTGCCTATACCAAGACTGCTAAGAACCTGGGTGTGCTACTGGACCACAACCTTAGTTGGACTGCTCAGGTAAATGACGTGAGTAGGAAAGTGTTTTATTCATTTCACTCGCTGAAGCGCCTCCAAAATTTCCTGCCTCTGAAAACTAAAATCACTCTCACGCAAACACTTCTTTTCCCCCTTTTTGATTACGCTGACACTTGTTGCCTAGATGCCATTGAAGAGTTGTTGAACAAACTCGAGCGTCTCCAAAACCTGTGCATTAGATTTATCTTCGGCTTACGCAAGTACGACCACATCTCGCAGTTTCAATCCCAACTCAAGTGGCTTCCTATCCGACCTCGCTGAAATGCTCATGTGCTTTCTTGTCTTTTCAATACTCCTAACAGCCCTACTTCTCCTTCTTATCTTCAAGAACGTTTTAATTTTTCCTGACCACACGACAAGCCTTGTCGCTCACATGTAAGGTCCATTCTTTCAATTCCGATCCACCACTCCGACTTCTACAGTTATTCTTTCACTGTGCATGCAGCCAGATTGTGGAACTCCCACAGTACGTGACAGCCCTTCACTCTCAGTCTTCAAGAAAAGAGT
This sequence comes from Tuta absoluta, assembly GCA_027580185.1. Lineage (NCBI taxonomy): Eukaryota > Metazoa > Arthropoda > Insecta > Lepidoptera > Gelechiidae > Tuta > Tuta absoluta. The sequence continues at coordinate 9,824,785 of JAQAHW010000004.1, forward strand.
AAAAAGAGCATTACCTTTCACTGTCTAATTAGTTCGTATTAGTCCTATATATATATATATGTATCATATATTGAGTAAACTTTTATTTTACTATATTCATTAATTAAATTGTGCACGAATTATCAGCCTCATCTTATGCTATCTCTCTACCGTAGGCATGCTGGAAGAAATTTCTTTTTAGGTATAAGTAGTACCTGTTGTGTTGTTTTTCTTAAATGTAATTGTTCTGTGTTTTGTCTTGTGTGCAATAAACAGTTAAATAAAGTTTGGTGACCTCCTCAGGAGGCTCCTCCGACAGCTGCTGGACATAGGCCTCCCCCTATTGGGGGTAATTGGTGTTTTGTATTCACAAGGAATGCTGCGTCCCATCCCATTCCTGGGATTCTTCCCTTAGTCACCTTTTACGAAAATAATTAGTAGAATTGGGGTGATATAATTGTACGCCACCACATGGCAATGTGAAATTCTTAAATGGCAACACAGAACTCGGTCAGTACCTATTCGCAGGGCACGGTTACTCGTTATCTTCTAAAGAGGCGATTGAAAATCGAACCATTGTGCGTTTGGGTCCGGACTAATAGAGGACCGATTGAATTAGAGCGGGCATTCTTCATGAGAGACGTTTGAACAACCACTAAAGTTCAGTGAACAGGTTAAAAAGCGTGATTGGTTGGTAAAGGTTTGAGGAGATTCGCAGATATTTTTGTACCTTACCTTAATAGATATAATACTATTTAAGTCTCACCTCTTTGTATTCAAATTATTTCACAGAAAGGTACCTATCTCTAGCTAGTAACTATCCAATCAAACGTAAACTACTTAAAACGTGACACAGGCTGTACGTATAAAAGTAAAATTGAAGCGTAGCGGGGGAAATTTCAATTAAGAAAGTACGAATTAAACCTGTTAAAAAACGATTGGATGCGCGATATGATTAAACTTAGCAAGAGACCGCTTTAGTACAGTCGTAAATAAGAAATGCCCAGACTCACAAAAAAGCGAAGTAAAATGTGTAAAACAGCAATTTAGTCAAACTTTTGAGATAGAAAACAAAGTATAATTTTAAATAAGGCTCCGGGCAAGCTAAGGAAACTCAATCTCTTACTTTTTACCAAAATTTTTCATGCAGATACCTGTTCTAAATTTTCATTAGAGGGCGTGACATTTCTACTGCTTCATTCCAAAGTTTACCTTCGTAGGAAAATATTTGTTTACTTCGTTCGTACTTTAATTTACATTCAATTTGTACCTTCAAATTTTATTTTTTCTTAAATAAGTTTAGTTTAAGATTTAGGAAAGGAATGGAAGGACTCTAAATCTGGCGCAGAAATATGGATTGTTTGAATATCTCCACAAAGATTTTCTGTACGAGCTGTCATATTCAAAACTAATTAACGTTTATTGTATAAAATATGAGGACTTGCGCGCAAAAGCTATGATATAATTATGTGCAATAACTACAATAAGTTTGGTATTATTTCTTAAACAGTGATATACCTATACGACCAAGGAATGTTAAACATTTTTATAGCTCCTAGTGAAATAAAATGTATAATCCGAACATAAACCGGACTTTCATCTTCTTTATTGTCTTTTCTAGGACCAGTGGCTTCCAAACTATAGTCAATTTTATGCATATGAGTCCGTGTTATAAAAGGAGTGCCACGATGAAAAGGACTAAAGTAGAATATATGCTTTGAATGGATGCAATATTTTGAATTAGGTAATGCATTTCATTTTATTTTATCGAACGATGCCGCAGGACAGAGATCAGTGAAAAAATTCGATCGGGTACCTTAATGTATTTTGGATTCCTGTGCCCCCAGTTTAAGATTTAGCTTGGTTTAAACCAAGCACTAAAGAGCACAACTAAATTTGTATTTATCAATACAACTCAAATTGTACTTATTTACTTCTTCGGCGCGCAGCCGCCAATACTTACTTTGTGCTTCTTGGTTGTATTTCCAAGCCATCTGGCACTTATTTAAAAGAGCGAACCCATATCATTTGCCATGGCATTTGTGTTTATTTTATTTGTGTTTAAATAAATTCTTATAAATGAAAATAATTACCTATAAGTAGGTACATTGATTGCCCTTCTGCTAAAGAATAATATTTAATTTGGGTCCCCCTTACAAAATGTCTTATAGCAAGAGTGGTTTTATATGGGTGTCCTAATATTCTTTCTTATGATAGGTAAAAAAAACGAAATCTGCTTTCCACACTTTGAGAAACACTCGCCAAGACAATCCGTTTCGTTGATTACTTTCTACGATATTTGGATACGATAGTTGTTCGAACTTATTTGTATTCACTCGCTGTCTGTGTACGCGTGAAATGAATCTATCCAAATGAAACTGTAGGGTTGGAGACATTTTTATGCTGACCTTTATCTACGTTCAAGCATAATATTGTGTAGCTACCTACTGTGTGTACCTCCTTGAGAAAAAAACATGCCACGTTTTTGTTCTGCATATTCGGTGAAGAAAACTCATGAAAAAATTAAAATTTTAAGGGATTGAGATTGTTGGTGGCAATTCATGTGAAAATTTAGTTGCAAGGTTCTGAGACTTGATAGTAATATCCGATATTTCAAACCACTCGTTTCCACAAAAACTATCTAACATGATGTAGATTTAGGTGACTTACTTATATTTGATTTGGTAGAGAGTTTAGCCCTTTACGTTTCGGCTGTTTTTGACAGCCTTCGGCAATCACAGCTGCCGGCGTAAATGAGAACTGTCGACCTCCGTGAAGAAGGCTGTCGTAAGCAGCCGAAACGTAGAGGGATAAACTCTCTACCAAAGCAAAAACAAGTAAGTCGCATAAACCGACATCATGCGTGATACTTGTTCGTTTAATAATAAAACTATCTAACATAATATTAACAACAGGTAATCAAAAGTCATTCGTTTCTAGTTTTATAACTGTCGACTAAAAATCACAAACGAAATTAAAGACAACGTCACCTTTACCTAGGTTGGTACTGTAAAGGGATAAATTTATAGTCTGTTTGAATTAATTTAATTTTACTTCGGAATAATTTTATACAGTTTTGCATAAGTGTTGCACGTGACACGCACGACTGCAACTTGACTTCACAATCACAGCTGCCAGGTTTATGTTGGTAACACTGTACCGATATGTTTTCTACCGGACCTGAACATTTATTCAATAAATGCACTTTATGCTTTTGTTTACTGTAGCCGCGTGGAAAGGTACGTATCTACAAACTACTAGCAAACGCAGGAGACTAATTTTGAAGCAATTCTCGAGAAATTTCAATATTGTAACATGATCCGAAGTGATAAGCGATATCTATTGCATATGCAAAGTATTGAAATGGTTCGCATTGCAAGTGTTCTTGCCTCTGCGCGGCCAACTGCCATGTAAGTAGCCCAGGGAGGCGGAAAGTTTATCGTCTTTATGGTATAAAAACATCTAAACACTGAGGTAATATATACCTTTATCTACACTCGTCTCATAATGTTCGAATTATGAATTCGAAAACAGATGCATAATGACCTACTTTATAAATGCATTCTGCCTATAAAAACTAGGGTTTACTATAAATTACAGAAGCGTAATGACTTAATGAGAAAACTCTTAATACGATAAAGTTGAGAAATGAAACGAAGTTTTTTTTTCCAATACTCAAATCGCTATCTTCCGCCGCACCTGACAGTTGTTATTGTACGGTAATTTTTCGGATGTTGTTTAGTTGTTTTAATAGGTTTTTGTTCTGTTGTTGTTCAGATGTTGATTGGTTGTTGTTCAGATGTTATTCCGATGTTGTTCAGTGTTGTTCAGTTGTTGTTCAGTTGTTGTTCAGTGTTGTTCAGTTGTTGTTCAGTTGTTTATTTATTTGCTGTTGAGACTCGACATCTAAACAACTGTTAGTAAAGAATCTTCAAAAATTTATATCAAGCCATATTACGTTCTCGTATTGAATTTGACCATGTATCGGGCCTTGCAATCGCCGGTGCGGACGTTTGGAAAAGTGGTCGACTGAGTTAATTTTTTAGAGTGTAGATAAAATAGTGTATGCAACTGCATATAATTAGGCATTAGAATGCTCGTGTCAATCTATTATCACACGAGGCGTAATGACCCCCATTATATGACAGTTGCATAAACTACTATTATACAATATCACATCTTTCAAGTTTGTATAGGAATTTAAACCTCGGCATTGTAGTGGACAAATTGTACACATGATATCGACTTACTTTCAATGAGTGTTGTTGACACGTCTACTAGGTACCAACCGACCATCTGACTTGCTTAGAAAACTTTGGAGTTCCCAAGATAATTTAGCAGATATTTTTAGCAAGAGTGAGCTTTCTGCAAAAGTCACAGAGAACACGGGAAGCATAAGGCGGGTCTCGCATTTGTCGTCTGTCGCTGCGTATTTTAACGTACCGTAACGCAAGCATCTGTCAGACGCAAGGAAATTGCGAATTCCGATGCGTCTGTCAAACGACTTGACGGACGCATCCGTTACTCACCGTAACGAACCGTTAACGTACCGTAGCCGTATTTGTATAAGGATAAAATCGAGATTTGCAACCTTTTGTCTGACAGGCGCATGCGTTACGGTGCGTTAGAAATAAGCAGCGACAGAAAAGTGGGAGAACTGCCTAAGCTCTTTTAATTAATTAGAATTGACTAAAAAAAAACAAAAAAGCCCAGTAGGTGAAAGTTATTGCCAAGTCACCCGCGTGAATCTTCACGCAAAATTTTTGATTGTATAGGTAAGATATGGCAACGTGCGCGGGAAATCTTTGATGTCATATTCAGAATATTCAAAATTTCACGAATGAATAATACGCAGGTGTGTGTATATTGACTCTATTTAATTTTAACTGTATTTTCGGTGCTTGGCGGAACCCGCCCGTGTACCTTAATCTGTCATAACTGGGACGTAACAACGTTATCTTTAATTGCGAGAATGTTATAAACAGGCCTACGTAAACAGTTATAATAAGAAGGTTTCTGAACGCAATATTTTAATAAAGTTTAATTTAAAAATATATATTAGTGGAGAACAAGTGTAAAAAGTTTTTATTTTACCTACAATATTAAATTGTCTTCTTCTCATTGTATGGGACGTCAAGTTGAACAATGACCCGATGAACCCTGGGGTCAGATTTTTATTAACACTGGTAATTCGAGTATATGTTATTTATTACATGTACAACTGCAGTAGTATTTTCTCTAAATTTCCTAATAAGTATTTACTTTTATCAACAAAATTTATCAATCCCTTTTAATTATGACAGACTTTTGTGTAAGTAAGTATATTAAAGGTTGCTAGAAATTGCTACTTTGGTAAGGGTATAAGATCGCCTGTATTGTACTAACACATCTCTTGATGTATTTTGCAGTTTATTTCTGTTGTTGTTGATAAAGTATCTTGTTCCATTGTACCTATCTTATTGAATTTTATCTCATTGTAAGTTTTCGTAGAACTTACGTAGCAAAGGTCTACGTCAAAGTCTTAGGATGATTTTCGTAGCAATAGAGTTTGTTTAGAGTTATAAAGTAGCAGTAGTTCATTTTGTATACCTTTCGTCAGACATGACATATTCTATTACATTGCGTAAATTCATTTTGTTTAGTGCAAACTGGGGAAAAGCCACTACTAATATATGTTCATAGCAACAAAACGTACATAATGTAAAGTTGTGAGAAATGGAAAAAACAATAATTGAATGGGTTTGTTGCGCATCACAATACTTGACTACTTTTTCTTCTAATTTAAAAGTCAAACTGTTGTCGGTGAAGTAAGTTCCAATTTCCCCTCTTCTCTGCTAGTTACTTGACCTCTTGATACGACACGAAATTCACTTTTGCCAAAAGGTATAGTAGGTCTTGTCTAGGTCGTCTAGTTCTACCTCTGCCTCTCTTTCCTTGTACTTTGCCTTCAATAATTTATGAAGTTGTCGTGTCGTAGTAAGTAGCCAATAATCTTCCCTCTTCTGTTTTCTATGGTCTTCGAGAGACAACGTAAATCACTACATAGAAAATCAATATAGTAAGTCACTCAATCAGTTGTAGGTTTCAAAGCCCCAGGGCAAAAATCGCAGAGTCCAGTCTTAAAAATGTCTGTCCTCGTGTCCTTATGCCATATGAATGGAATGAAAATCTTTAAGAGTACGCAACGAGATTTGATGCGTTTTTAAAAGTAGATAGTGTTATTCAAGGTTCATATTGCAAATTGCAAAAATGGCTTTGTTCTTTAAACTATGAAGAAACTGAAGATGTTCTAAAAATAACTATGTTAAGTGTTTCGCTATGTACATTTTTTATTTATTTTATTATATATGTATAATATATATGTTATATACTTTATTATCTAGATAATACATACAAGTGTAAGTTTAGTATTATTTAAAACATAAAACTTTAAGTTTTCTTTATTATGCGTGTTATGTAATGTTTAATTTGTAATTGTTTTTTTGGTAAAGGTCTTGTAGACTGCCGCGATACAGGTTCGTCCTAGTGCGGAGTCTATAAGTAATATGTTCTTATGTAACTCTTATTTGGGAAATAAACAAATTTTATTTTATTTTTTATATCGTCGGTCGAATCACAAAAGGCCGTAACTGTTTTTTATAACTTTACAGGAGAGCAATTTAAAGAAATCAGCGACCAGTTTGACGGTCATACAAAATTTATCATAATATTTATTTAGAAGGTAATTAAATAATTTCATAGCAAATTTAATCCTTTATAGCCAGTTATTAATAGATTTCCGATAACTTTATAAATTTATGAGATATTTAACTTTTTTTCACTGAAGATCCACTTACGCCTATTTGTGATGTAACATTTTGTTAAAATTATCACTTGTGTCCATTTATATTAAAGTAAATTAAAACAAAATGTATGAAATATTATATTTTTGAATATACAATTAGACACTTATAATCAATTGAATCAGTCTGAACATCTCTCAAAGAGATATGCATACAGTTATAATCAAATAAATCTGTCCAAAAAAATCAGAAAAATAGAATTATTATATATTTTAACATACAGTTAGACACTTAAAATCAAATTAATCAGTCTGAACATCTCTCAAAGAGATATGCATATATTCTTTATTACATACATACATCAGCCTATTACATTCCACTGCTGGACGTAGGCCTCCCCCAGGGTACGCCATAGGGCACGATCTCCCGTTTTCACCTTCCAGTCGCTACCAGTCCATTTTTAAAGTCCTCGGTCCATCTGGCCGGATGTCATCCAACCTACGCTTGCTGAGGCGTGGCCTCCACTGGAGAACCCGTTTACTCCACCGTCCGTCGGTTCTACGACAAATGTGCCCCAGCCCACTGCCACTTCAGTTTGCTACACTTCCAGACTATGTCCGTAACTTTGATCTTTTTGCGGATAGTCTAATTTCGATTCTCATTTTATACATTATAGAGATACCGAGCATAGACCTTTCCATAGCTCTCTGAGTGACATGTAACCGGTAGGCCAGTTTTAATGTCAGGTTCCACGTCTCGGCTCCATAGATCATGACTGGCAGGACGCACTGATCGAACACCTTGGTCTTGAGGCATTGTGGCAATGGCAAGGGTGATTCCAAAATATGACGAAAGTTCCCAAATGCTGCCCAGCCCAGCTGCACTCTTCTGGTAATTTCAGCCTCAAAGCTATCTACCCAGCTGCAAAGTTTTCCCAAGGTACACATACTTCTGGACAACTTCAAGGGCTATACCTTTGACGGAGACCGGCTCGGGGATGATGTGTTGATTGAATATGACTTTCGTCTTGTCAAAGTTCATCCCGAGTCCAACACGTCTTGAGGCGACGTTCAGACTGGTCAGCATTTTTTTGCAGATCCTGCAGCGATTCGGCCATTATTACTATATCGTCGGCAAAGCGGAGATGTGCGAGATATTTGCCGTTGACGTTGATGCCTAGTCCATTGATGCCTAGTCCATCCCACTACAAAGTTTTAAAGATATCCTCCAGCGAATTGATGAAATGTTTCGGGGATATAACTTCACCCTGTCTTACACCTCGGAGTAGTTTGAAGGATCCTGTTTTGTGGTTTTGTACTTGGACGGACATTGTTGCCATTTGATAGAGGGTTCTTAGCCCCTCCACATATCGCCAATCTACCTGGCACCGCTGCAAGGACTCCAAAACAGCCCAGGTTTCGATGCAGTCGAAGGCTTTTTCGTAGTCCACAAAGGCCATACACAGCGGTTGGTTATACTCTTCTGACTTCTGTATAACCTGCCGTACAGTATGGATGTGGTCCACGGCGCTGAAGCCTTTACGAAACCCGGCCTGTTCCGGTGGCTGGAAGGCGTCAAATCTTAATGGCACCGCTGCAAGGACTCCAAAACAGCCCAGGCTTCGATGGAGTCAAACGATTCGTAACGACTCTCGAGAACAGCTTATAGACGTGGCTCAGAAGTGTGATCGGACTGTAGTTTTTGAGAAGCGTTTTGTCTCCTTTCTTGAAAAACAATGCCACAACAATTCTGCTTCACGCCTTCGGGGTTATCTCATTGGCTATAACAAAGATGCCAGAGTTAACAGAATAGCCTTTTCAGCTCCTCCAGAACAGGTTTTCCTCCAGCTTTAAGTAGCTCAGAGGCCACTCCGTCTTCACCGGGAGCCTTTCCATTCTTAAGCTGTTTAAGCGCTGCCCCGATTTCGTCTACATCCACGTCCGGGAGATCGTCTGTAAAGTGGCGAGAGAGTGGAGCTCTGGGTACTGTGATCGCGTCAGGTTGCGGTTTCTGCGCATGCTAGGCATACAGATTTCCGTAGAAGTCCTCAATTTCAGCGAGAATCTCTGGATGTGACAGTTACACCATTCGAGGTAGTTATGAGTTATAGTTACTACTACCTGTAGAACTAAAAACAAAAGACATGGAAATTTGTTTAACACCTTGCCTCACTTACGCTTGCCAACTATAGCCATTAACACAAATAACGTTGAACCAAATAAGATTGTGTCAAAGAGGTATAGAAGGAAGCTAGCCAAGAATGTTGGCAAGCATGTACTTCAGATGAAATGGAGATGGACAGGTCACACCTAAAGAGTGCATGAACTGCAGTCGCCTATTCGTGAAAAGTTATTGAAGTATGAAACAGTAGTTAAGCCTCTTCGTAATTGTTTGTGCAGTCTTCTAGGACAGGAATTCAGATAAGTCCTCTCGTGACATTAAAATATGCATATTTTTCAAAGCCGTGGTGTATAAACTAAAAATCGCCATTTTGTTGGTTACGCCCTTTTGTGATTCGACCGACGATATGTATCATACATACATGCCGGAAAACATCGTACGGAAAACGGTTAACAGCGAGTGGAACCGCTGCTCGGGCCGCTAGTTCTATTATAAGCCGAACTCAATCACTACTAGTCACTACTGCACACGGGAACATTAATCCATTTGCAACATAAATTCCGTGGTTTAAGCGCTGTGGCCAAATCGAGGTAGGGTTGCCATTCCTACCAACACGTGAATCAATAAAAAAAAATATTTTTTTTTAATACGGAATCATGAAATTGCAGAATACTGCAATTTAGAAAACTTTGCTTTGCTTATGCACCCAAATTTTACGCGTGGGGGTAATAAAAAGTGACAAAGGACAAAGGCAAATTAATCCAGGAAATGCATAAGCAACATCATGCACTGTGCTCGCCAATCACTTGCCAATAGTGGTGAGAAGCCAATAACCAGTAGTGGGCTAGTGAGGGCTATAAAGTACTAGCGATTATGTGCTGATTGGTTTCACCCGTTGATTTCTTTATTCTTGAGAGTACGGTATTTTGAAGGGAAAAAAAAGCTAAATCAGGAATAGAAGAGGAATGTTGCTTTATAATGATGTAAATTTAAATAAGTTTAGCGCAAAACATATTATGGAAATATAACCATAATCATACTTAGCCGCGCGTCAATTGATACTGTTAAATTTAAAAGACGTGCACGATCAATTAGGACACGTAGAAAATCTCTATATTATGTTCACCACGCGCACATTCACGCATCCTTAGAAAATCCTATAATTTTAGCACAAATGTCGACGCTTGGTTACCCAGATAGCACACGCGTCATAATGATCGTCTCAAATCAGATTTGCGGCTATCGAGAACCGCAAGCATCGAGACCAGCAAAACCAGCCTTCAAGCGGATTTTCGTCGCTCCCAGCTTAAACTGATACGATCACGTTAAATCGCTTCACGTAAGTAAACAGGAAAACATTAAATTCTTCAAAATATCCTAGTGGGCAGCGTAAAATATCTAGTTTATGAATGTGCCAAATTACTTTTGATTGACTGGGTCGATAGCGTAGCGGATAGTACCCCCGCCTGCTACGCCGAGGATCGTGGGTTCGATCCCCACAAGACACAAATATTTGATTTTCAGATATTTGTCTGGTTGTTTCTGTGTATTCTATGTATTTATTTACAAAGAAAAGTATATAAGTATTAATATCAGCTATCTAGTTCCCATAGTACAAGCTTTGCTTAGTTTGAGGCTCGATGGCGCTGTGTGAATTATCCAGGATATTTATACTTATTACTAGCTCTGGTTAGAATAGAGATAGGAAGGCATGAAACCATAGAGGGTCTAAATAAAACTATGAAACTTAAAGCATTTTTTTTATAATTAATTATCGCGGGCCGACTTTGAAAAAAAGTCTATCTTACCGATTCTACAATATCATATCAAAAACAAAATATTTGTAAAATATCTTACTCAATATTTATTGTTCGTATCCCAGCGCAAAATTTTCACATTTCGAGCTAAAATTAGTATTCACTGGCTTTTTTATCTATTTCTCAGCAAAAACATGAAGGTAAGATTAAAAACGGTTCGCAGAACGAGGAGCTAAATAGGCTATCACGATAGCGCGGAAGTGCAATCTGTTTCACTTTTTATTTGAAATGTTGTCCAAGTGATGTCCAGAGAATAGCATCATCCCATCTTATCCTTCAGGACAACTTCAAACTCTGACAACAGCCTCTTCTGATGTGCACTGTAGAGTGACTTAAAAAGTGACAAATCATACGAATTTTATTAAAACCAGGAAAGAATTTTGACATAATAGGTAGAGAGATACCCGAAGGCCCCTTCATAACCTGGCAGGGTTCATCGATTCGTTGGACATCTCGGTGTATCACACGAAAGGAAGAAGAAGATCCTTCATGAGTCATTAAATGTCACTAAACTTGAAGCCTTTGAGCTTTGACACCTATTGCGTAAAGGGGCTAGTCGCGCAGTCATATCCGCCTAGTTCAGTGTATGTCTAAATCTGTGTTTGCCTATTCGGCAAATTGCTTACTTATGACCAGAGGAAGCAGGTATTTTGCCAAATGAGCAATGAGCTTACCAAACATCACTACAGGAATAATACACCAGTTACTAGGTAGGTACTTGAATTGAATAAGGTTGTTGATGCTTTGCGTACCTGGGGGCCAATCGCGGTAATTTATAACGTAAATACCAAAACAAAACCAAACCAAAAACGCTACGTTACGCACTTTTCGTATCGCGGTAACCGCATGAACGGAAACGTTTCGACTTTTGTTTGGAAGTTACGCTGGAGCGGCGAACGTTCGATCTTTCAGTACGCGTTTGGTATCGCGGTAATTTTTTGACAGCGTTTTAAACCACTAACGTTACGTTGGAAAGGTCTCAGACGCTGTCAAATGAACGTTTTTGTTGTAGTTCGTCGAGAGCAACTTTTGCTGAGACGTTGGCCGTTTTAAATACGTTTTTGATAAAAAAAAATGCTTGAGCTCTATCTCCACACCCTCGATAGGGCCCATGAGGTGGACGTGGCTGAATAAAGAGCCTAGAGCCGCAGGAAGAATACCACAAGTGCCTTAATCACACGCAGCGAGTGTAGTGGACAGAGTGGCAAGTCAGTGCTCTTGGCTGTGTTTGTTTGTATGATTGCCTTGACCACATGTAGCGAGTACATTGGACAATAGATAAAAAGTCAGTGCGCTCGCCTCCTACTCACCAAAAGCCTTGATCACACATAGCGAGTGCAGTGGACAGAGAGTGGCAAGTCAGTGCTCTTGGCTGTGTTTGTTTGTATGATTGCCTTGACCACATGTAGCGAGTACATTGGACAATAGAGGAAAAGTGAGTGCGCTCGCCTCCTACTCACCAAAAGCCTTGATCAGCCTCAGTGGACAGAGAGTGGCAAGTCAGTGCTCTTGGCTGTGTTTGTTTGTATGATTGCCTTGACCACATGTAGCAAGTACATTGGACAATAGAGGAAAAGTCAGTGCGCTCGCCTCCTACTCACCAAAAGCCTTGATCACACATAGCAAGTGCAGTGGACAAAGAGTGGCAAGTCAGTGCTCTTGGCTGTGTTTGTTTGTATGATTGCCTTGACCACATGTAGCAAGTACATTGGACAATAGAGGAAAAGTCAGTGCGATCGCCTCCTACTCACCAAAAGCCTTGATCACACATAGCGAGTGAAGTGGACAGTGAGTGGCGAGACAGAGAAATATTTTTAGCCTAGCTGAGGGAGCGAGCGATGGTGGAATAAATTTGTAAATAAAAGAAATATATATTATAATATACTTTGTTTATTTTATTTTTCTTTAGCTAGTTTACATCCATGTTGTGGCTGTTTAATTCGTTGGGGATCGCCTGCATCAGACGATGGTAGCTGTAACAATATAATAATAGTGTAAATAGCTACCCCAAAACCAAACAAAAACCAAAGCAAAAACTACAGTTGCATGGGTCCCAGGACACCAAGGCAACTTAGGCAATGAAGCAGCAGACGAACTGGCCAGGCAGGGAGCTGATGAAACCTTCATTGGCCCTGAACCCCGCCTACCTATCCCAGGACAGTCAACAAAAGGTGTCATCAGCATCAAAATCAAAAATGAAAGCAACAAAAGATGGAAAGAGTTGCAAACATGCCGTCAATCCAAACTCTTTATTAAGAGCATGGATCCCAAAAGAACGCGCAACTTTCTGCAACTAAGTAGGAAAAATACAAGACTGATTATAGGTCTATTAACGGGACACTGCGATCTCAACAAACACCTATATACTATGAAACTAAAAGACGACCCATCTTGCCCCGAGTGCGGACAGGAAGAAAGTAGCTTCCACTACTTAGCGGAATGTCCAAGCTACTCGCTGCCAAGATGGGAATATCTAGGTAATGACAAACTTGAAGAAAGGGATTTAACCAATATATCTCTAAAAGATGTCCTGCATTTCTGCAGGGCAACAAGAAGATTCGAGGAGGTGACGCTGCCGGAGCACCAGTGAACCCAGTGCCCCAAACCTGGGAATTGGGTGAAATGGTTCCCGCCTAGTGGAGCTGATCACCCGTCTGCGAGCTCCGCAGACGTCCCAACCCGAGGAAGAAGAAGAAATAGCTACCCCATGTCCCATGCAAATGGGATGTTTTCCTGCTGTAAAAAGAAGCAACTTTTATTATTATTGATATCTACATATTATTTCTATCTTCCCCGAGACTACATACATACAGTTATGACCCTTTATCTCAATTCTTTATTTCTGCTTACATCAAGATCTTAAAATTTAATTGGACACTAACATGCACCTTGCTAGGGTATTGCAGTTTAGATAAAAAACTTAAATAAACTAGCAAATTTTAAATTAAAAATTATGTTTTACATTATATTACCTGCCGGGTAGGCAGAAAGAAAACAGCTGCAAAAATACAGTTGCTGTGGCCATGTCTGATAAATAAGTGTGGGCTGTATAAGAAAAATCTATATAGTGATAGGTTCTCAGTCTGTGGCCTAACGTGGTAATACACATAACACCTTCAACTCCCTTAGTCACCTCTGACAAACTACATACATGGAAAAGAAATGAATTGATGCTATTCTAAGCAGTCATCACATGACAAAAATAAATAAATTATGTAATTTTAAACTCAAATGTATATGTACCTGTAGGAATGGATCTTCAACAACACTTGGCCTTGACATCTTGTCCTATTATATTTGCCACACTCAATTCCATTGAAAAGGGTGACATTTACTGGAGTTCCACGTCTGGTGCCATGTTGAGACTGGATGAAGCTAGATAATTTAGACCTCATCCTGTCTTACGTTGTTCCAAACCTGAAAAATAGTACATCATTGAGACAAATTTAACAAGACATTGCGGTTGGGAAGAGACAACTTTGAGGCTGAAATCACCCGACAGCTAAATTGAATCATAAAACCATTGAATCATACGTTCTTTATTTAAGTAATATAAGCTACTTACTGAAAGACCAATAAATACACGGCGGCAATCCAATTTCTTACTTTCTTATGTATTTCATCTTATTTTCATACTTCACGTTTAAAAATAGTACTGTACATTACGCGACATTATGGGGTTTAGAAATCCCATGGATCTTTAAATAAAAGTAGATGGCTATCTAATACACTTGTTTTTTTAGTGATAGCTAAATAAAACATAGAAATCAACAAAACATGGAAAACCACAGATCACTTGTACAGTTAATATTCTTAAATCTAAGAAAAGGCCTAGAGCCTGAGGTCATTATTGCTATACAGCCGTTTTACACTCATAATCGATCATCGATTAAGAAAGTAACACCTAGTATTTTGGAATACTCATTGCAATCTCTTAACGTTTCAAGTTTGGTTTTACATTGGCAACGTTAACGATTAATACGTTCAGAAAAAATACCGCGATAGCGTTTTTGACATTAACCATTGCCAAACCATTTCCGAACCGCTAACGTTACGTTGAAATGGTAAAACCTTTGACAAATACCGCGATTGGCCTCCTGGTGGGGTATAAAGACGTTAAGTATGTGAATAGCACACGCACCGGACAAAAGTGTGGTTCATGACAGCCACCACTCAAATTGCAACCTACGACAGCCGCAACTTGATGCAGTGACGTGTGCCATAGTATTTGTGGGTGCGCTTTTGTAAATTCCATCCGTCAATAAACCGGATTCGGTAAATCATGCGGTGCGTATGAAAACCACTAGATACGAATAAAACTCTTGAATGTCTGTTGCGCAGAATTAGAGATCTAAGCATACATAAGCACAAACACACAGATAGACAGAAAGACACGGGAAGCAACTTTGTTTAATATGTTTGTAGCGATATTGTAGGTTGATACAGGCCCACGCACTTGGTCAACTTATTGTTATCACACCACATGGAAGTTGTAACTGCAAGTTACACGAGCTGCAGTGTAGTTTAATCCAGCTATTACCACGACAATGTTTGGTTGGGATTGTGTTACCGTAGCATGCGGCTTAAGAACTTATCCGTTCAGACGACATTGTTGTCCTAGTGCAAGAAGTGAGTGCTACCGGATAAAAAAGTCAATAAACTTTATATTTTTTGTACTTTGGCGTAGTTTGGGATTCCATTTAGTGTTCAAGTCAGACTCGCGCACGAAATTTTATCTTATACTAGCAGCCCGCCCAGCGGTTTCACCCGCCGCTAACAATTTCCCCCCGGGAATAAGACAGTTTAATATAGCCTATGTTCATCAGGGATAATGTAGGATTCTAAAAATCTTGACTTCAATTTGAAACAAATATCGTTTTCAGATGGTGGTGGCGTAAAGTTACATGTCGTGTGATTAACCTGGCCAGCCCCCCATGGCAGTGCCTATATTTTAATTTTTTTTATCCCGCCCGAGACGGTTTTCTATTAGGTCATAGCAAAATTGTAATTAAAAAAAAATTAGTGTGATACAAATTTATTTTTTTAGAATGACTGTTCATGACGTCAATAAGTGATAATACTATCCTACATTGAATAAAGAATTTCAATTTCAATTAAAGGTAAAATAATTTTTTAAATCGGTCCAGTAGTTTCGGAGCCTATTCAATTCAAACAAACAATAAATAAAATCCTGTTTCTAATATTAGTGTAGATTATATAATTATTATTTTAGAATAGCATCAACTGATTTATTTCCCGTGGGAGTCGTAGGAGGCGACAAAGGGACTTGAGGGTGTGTATTGCAATTTTAGGCGATGGGCTGACAACCTGTCACTATGGCGATACACAATTTTCCGAATGACCCTCAAACATATGTCAGACGTGGCGTAAATGTCCGTTTTTGCGGCCGTTTACGCTCTGCCTACCCCGCAAGGGATAATAGGCGTGATATGTGTATGTATGTATTATTTTAGTGTAGATTTTTTTAATGCATTATATTGTTTTTTGTCGTCTTTTTATACCGAGTAAGGGAAAGCCCTTCAAATACTGATAGGGTGCATGAAACATAAAACTGGACAAGTTTCCCCTAGAAACATATGTCAGGAAACGCCATAAAATTACCTTCCATACAAAATCACAATCAGCTGACTGCATTCACTATGGGAAGTCAGTTTTTTTACGTTTTCTGAAATATGTTCCTAGGGGAAAGTTGTTCAGTTCCATGGTCTGCATGTACCCTATTAGTATTCTGAGGGCTATCCCTGACACCCTTTAATACAGTAAGCAGAGATGCAAAGACTTATTGGGACCAAGGGCCACTCGGGCGAATATCGAACTGATGGCGGGCCATCACAATTAATAAAAACACAAAAATGCCTAGAAATATTTATTACAAAATATAATACACTAGCTGGAAGCGTGGCACTGCATTGTGCTAACAATTTTTTTAACGTTCGGTTCCAATTTACTTGTAGCCACTCGTAAAATGCCTCCAAATTGTCATTGGCAAGGCGGTTTCAATTTTTGTTTTATTGTTGTTCATTATAAAAAAAGTTTGTTAACATATATAGGTAGAACCAAATAAGCTGGTGAATTTCAGGGCATTTTTGCGCAACTCTTTGTACATATTTTTATCAATACAGCGATAAAAGTTCAGTAAATCCCCTTCATTGAGTTTGTTGCGTAAAAATCTTACATAGGGTCTGCGCCACCAAAAAAGTCTTGCGGCGAAAAAGAGAATTTGACGTTTCTTAGTTCTTTGCAATAGAGTTCTTTTTCGTGTTTGAAGATGGTCGCCCTTGACGTACAACGATCTCGACTGCTTTGGTGGCGCGGACTCTAGCCCGAACATGACAGCGAGTACAGAAGCGCGCGCAATTTAAAATATTTTTGCAGTATTACTTGTAGACATGATAAATATTGACAAGTTTTTTGAAAATGTATGGGGATTTGTGCTACTGCTCGCGGGCCGCAATAATAAAGCCCACGGGCCGCAAGCGGCCCGCGGGCCGCGGTCTGTGCATCGCTGCAGTAATGATTAAATGTAAACACTGGCACGAATAATGTGGCGTAGTTGGTACATTTTTAAATGAAAAAGTAGTTATTGTGGCATAACTGTAATAGTTAGACATATGGTATCGCGGACATTATTATAGATATTGATGTCTTCTATAAAAATGTTATACATCACTTTGCTCTATTGTCAATAATTTCCACAGCGTACGCGATATAAGATATTTTTTTGGTACATTTTTCACACGTTGGGTTACATTATCGAAATTTTCACGCGGATCCCTATTTTTTTCTCGTATAAAATATGGCCTATGTTCATCAGGAATAATGTAGGATTCTAATGATGAAAGAATTTTTAAAATTGGGCCAGTAGTTTCGGAGCCTATTCGATGCAAACAAACAAACAAACAATCAAATCTTTCCTCTTTATAATATTAGTGTAGATTGGCAAAAAATCACTGACGCACACTAAAGTCTCGACTTTCCATTTAAACGACATTACTTTGACGGTTTTCCAACATATATCAGAAAATATAATTTATATGAGTAACCGCAAGATGGTGCCGATAAAACTTCTAGCAATGTAACAAAGTACGCTTTTACCTGTCTAGGGTAACTTTACATTTGTTTTTTTTGTCAACCAGCTTGAAGGAACAATCACTACTTCACATTTAGTCCATAGAAATGTTGGTAGCAGCGTTAGTTTATGAAATATAAAAGCACCGACCTCGTTAGTAGCCAGGGAAGAATGTGTCGGATAATACCTTGGAATTGAAACATAAGCTACAATTTCTTTGTGCCCCTCATTCTACGACAAAAAGACTTGGCTACTATAATGAGTGTTATTTTTCTGTGTTTTTCTAGTGCAACGTAGTTGTCTTAACAATAAGATGCACTGCATTGTTTGATGAGTGAGTCTCCTGCTTAGGCGTGTAAATACAGTTTAACGATGACGAGTCACAAAGAAGACAGTGGCTAGTAAAAAATAATTTTTTTTTCGAAATAAAATTACTAGAGTTCCTTGCATCTGCAAGTGAAACTAACTAACTACATCGTGGTCGTAAACGTATAATGACACGTCACATTACCGTTAATATTGCCTTCTTCTTTTTTAAGGGCCAGCCGTGAAATTCCCAACGTTTCTCTCACTACAAATTGATAAAAGCCTGCTCAGAAATAAAATAACTAACTCTAGCTAGTATTTAGTGGGTAAGTTTTCTATCGTTCCTCATAAATATTTTACCTACTTACTAAAATTAATGTTGTAGCCTTCGTTCCAGAGTTCGATTTAATTACGGCAATAAAAGTAAATGGCGTGGAAACTATCAACTTACGTGAAAATTTTCTTCTAATTATCCGCTAAGGCTACAGATTAGGTACTCGAAAAATAAGTTTTCTCCAGACTAGGCTAATAATCATTGTTACAAAATTTCGAAGTTCCTTGTATTTTATTTCTGAACTTATTAGTTTCGTACTCCTCCCTAAAAACTAGAGAGACTACACAACTAAAGTTTTAAGTTGACTTTTTTATTGTATTTTAAGGATTTGAGTTAGTTTCGTTGTTATTATTTCTTTATTATTACTACCTATTCAATTACTCATACACGCAAGACAAAACTTTCAGCGCTAGACTAATACTCTGACAGTTTTCATTTTAATATTGTACGTAAACGATCAGAAACAGTTTCGAGGAAAACTTATATAAAAGTTTTATTAAAAGATAAATTTTGCAAGATAGCTTTGGACATGTTATTTAAAATTTTATTGTGAAACTTTTAAATGAAAATTTTCTGCAACTTATTCATGTATTACAGCAATGCAAATCATTCATTTAGGAGATCAACTTAAGTTTGGTTCGTAATATAATGTTGATCAGTTTGTTTACGTGTAAATATTGTATCATGTATTAAATATAAATAAGGCACTGGGAAGTAAAACGATATGACTTCCGCTTACCCCGTTCATAACAGATATATATTTGACTATGAAGATTGGTATTTGATGTAACAAGTAGCTTGTTTCATAATGAAGGGTTGTAGCAGAAAAATATCATGTATCCAACCCTTGAGAGGCCATATCAATAGTGATTTCCCTTTGAGGTGGGAAAGGTGAAGCCAAAAGTACCTTCGAGTACAATATTAGCTCCTATGTCGATATAACATACGGAATGACCAAAGCTGTAGGTTTAGGGTTATCAAACGAGTTAACACTGTTTGATTTCAACACTGTTTGATTTCTGAAATTGCTTGACAATTATCCACAATATTACGTTTTGTTTTTTTTTACTCAGCATTGGATTTGCTGGAACTCAGTAACCAAAAATTTGCTTCATACCACTATTGTGACCTGTCTGAGAGAAACCGTACTCGTAGTCAATCTTCAAGTGTATAAAGATAGCGCTGAACTAAAAAACTTCATTTCTAAGAAAAATAAAAAGGAAGGAAGGAATGGAAAAGTAAGTAGGTAAGTAAATAGATCAAAGTGTATTTGTGACTCAAATGTCAAAATTTTTGCCTAACATAACGCCATCCGGTTTAAAATTATAAAAGGGTCGTTCTTCAGGAGGTCAATAATTGTGGTCACAGGGTTGTAAATCCTAAATTATAAAAGTTTGAACAAAACGATCAATTGGAGATGATTTTTCATTTCAATACCTATCTGAAAACTATCGGAAAACCATGTTTTAAGGTCATTAATTAGTATTTCAAAACTGAATCTGAAAGTTGAAAACGGGAGGATTTTGGGTGCTCTCCGCGTGTCACACCGCGTACTTGGATTTTAAAAATCATGATTTTACTACTTTTCTACTGTTTTGTAGGTATAAACTATATATCAAAATAACCACCTTGAATTGGTGTATTGGGTAAAATACAAAAAATATTTAATTTTCATTTAATTTATAAAATAGGCCTCAAAATGTCTCAGTCACACGTTTTTGCGCACTTTGCCTGAGCGTGATAAAACCCGTCGTAAATTGCACGATTATGAACGAAAACCAGCGAAGTTTTTGCACCGCAAACCGCCAGTTGCACTGCGGCTGTCAACCAGTGTGGACTTGCGATTCGTTGCTGGGAGACAAAAATATTCGGGTAAGTACGAGTCGTCACACATTTCTGTAAGCCGTGCATGTAATCGGCGTGGATCAAATTCCATCCTGAATCGAATCATCCAGAGATATATTATTCACAGGGTTCATTCATGATATTGTCGACTTTATGAAGCAATAATTTAAATAAGACTTGTTGAATAGGTTAGCAAGTAATTCTAAAAAAAGTGTTTTTTTAGTAATCGGCGTGGCGTAATCGGCGTGGTAAAATAGCCACGCCGATTACAATTCATCCCACGCCGATTACACTGAACTTATTTTAGTTAAGAAAAGATTGAATATATCAATATATTTTTGTAAAGAAATATAAATAATATGTTATTAATATAAATAGTGGTAATCATTACATAAAAATAATTAAATTACATATATATTAAGTTTTTTAGTTATATATTGTTCCATAGTTTAATATGAACTGTTTCTGTCATTTAAACTTAGTCTTTAGACTTAGGGAGAAGATCCAGAGGTCCCAGATTCGATTATTGGGGAGGATTATACAAAGTTTACATTCAGCAATTTATAAAATTATTCAGAATTTGGTTAAACCTGCGAGACAAACCACATTATTGTCTGCAAAAAGCTGGTTTCTTGCTTCTGAAGGTCTGTCAGTCTCGGTTGCTGTCTACGATACTATTAACTAGTTATTTTAGGTTTAGCTATTCAGAGTTCTGATCAAATGAGATTTAACTTTATGTAATCGTAATCTTAATTAACACAACTGATCGAACACTAATGTGATAGATTTTGATTGTTATAATTTTTGATATTTAAAGTTAATAAGTCAATAAAATTTTGATTAGAGCCCTTGGCTGAGTGAGCTGTTGATTTTTGAAGCACATTTTAATTATGATAATTTTGTAATTTCCTTTGTCAACAAGTTTCTACTAATTAATATACCTGATCAAACCAATACCACTGCTTTTTTTTACTTTCCCCTTATTTGTAAAGACTGGTGTTCGCTGTTAGGTATTCATTTAATATAGGTATATTTATATGATTTGGTAATGAATAAAGTTATTTGGGGTGAATTATTAGGTCAGAAAGCTCAATAATTCGTATCAATAATAGGTGCAAAAGTATTATTTAGTCAAAATGCATAAAAAAAATCAGATAAAATTAACTATGTAATAAGCGTGGCTCGTTTTGTAATCGGCGTGGCACATGAAATTTCAAAATTAAATTTCTCAAAAAGTAAATGTGCTAGCATGGAGCACCAAACGGTTTCATAATCAGGAAAGTACACAAAATCATATTTTTATGTTATATTATTAAAATTGTCGAAATTAAAATTTGCCACGCCGATTACGCGGAGAATCGAATTTTGAAGAATGACCCAAAAATGGACGAGAACTGTCGGATATAAAAGTCCCCATCAAGTTTTTCTCATTGGCACTGTAAGGTACATTTGCACATCAACGAAATATAACTTAAGGTCGCAAGGCAGCATAGTGCAGCCCTTAAGTTTTTTGTAAATCAATTAATTTTGTTCTTTTTCAAATAAACGATTGATAAATATACCCTTAAAAGTGACCACTCGAGAATTATATAAAGAGGTAAATCACCATTTACCACTGACCAGCTGGTAGCCCTACAGGATCCTTTCGGTGCTCTGACCTTGGAGAACCCGTCGCTCAGGCAAGCGGAAGAATCGATGAGACAACTCACCTGTGCACCGAATAATACACCTTATTGCCTTCAAAAACACACAGTGACCTTACATATGGAATAGTTTCTTTTTACTTTTTCGTCAAAACAGGACGCGTATTTTTTAATCAAAGGATTTCTGACTGTGCGTGCATCAGGCTAGGTGTGGTGTAGTCTAACCACTCTTATGATGATTCCACTAGTGAGAACAATTAATACCAAGAGTATTTGTAGACGAATTCGTGTAGTAAAATGTGTGATACGAGTCGTAAGATCACCCATCGTCGCAGGCTAGCATGTGCATAAACAGAATTCCTAGCTGCCTAACTTGAGAGTAATAGATACGTCCAAGACATACAAATCGTATCAGCTGGCCTTGGGTGGCGTCTAAGGAGTTGACAAGTCATATTCCAACAATCTGATAATCTGCGATTGCCTGAATCTGTGACACGTCTGTATACATATAAATCGTTAAGTGTAGAATCGGTAGTAGGCGGTTGAAAAACTCTGACACGAGGGTTCATCGGGTCGTTGGACGACTCGGTGTCCCACACGAAAAAGAAGAAGAAGTGTAGAATGTGAGTTCCTATGTATTTTCATTAACATAATAGTGAAATAAAAACACATTTTATATCGCAATGCGTTAGAAATAGAACATTCAATATCTTTGTGTTTGTCTGAATCTGAAACGGACGCGACCTGTTGCGTTGACCGTTGAGGGGAAAGTTGGAAGTGGACATAGAAGTAGGTAGGTTTTAAGGAATCAACTTATACTGGATTTTCTTAGTAAATGTATAAAGTTGATGTGCTGCTGGACCTCCTACTCAGAAAAACTATTTTTTTTACAAATCTTTGTGTTGTTGAGTGGGATAACGACAAGTGACCCAGTGAAAGATACTACTTAATTGATTGAGTCGTTGCAACGTCTTAAAAATGTTTTGACTTAGATATTGAAACATAATTTCAAGAACAAAATTTAAAAATGAGAACACATACATTGTATTTTATAAAAGCATTTTGTTCTACTAATATGCATAATCATTGCATTTGTTTATTTTATGCTCGTAAGTTACCTTTAGCATTTATTTCTTCTTTATGTAAATATACTGTTACTTAATGCTTTTCATCCATAATTATGTATACATGAGTACTTCTTGCATTCTATTGCATTTACATTATTAAGAATAGTGTCAAAACCTTACAAAGATATCAAAGCTAGCCATGGAGTTCATAATATACCACTGCCCAGCCCCACGGTGTCATCCGCTTGTACCCTTTATCTCATGGGAATAAAGCGTTTTCCCACGATAAATATCCTATGCCATTCACAGATAGTGCAGTTTTCATACAGTTGAAGTCTTTGTATACCTATCTGATAGACCTACACAAAAACAAAAACTGTAAAATAGAAAATTTTCGCCGTTTAATGTTATAGTGGGATATTTCAAGGAGAGAAGTTATATATAACTTTTGAAGATATTGTAGGTAAACTAGGCTTATATAACGTATTCTTATGTTACCGGCAGCGGCGGAAAATACGAAAAACAGAACTACTTGAATTCAGTGCGTCATGCCAGACGAAATAGTTACGATGTTCCCAATCTCTTTATTCGATTCTCTGTAGATAAGACTTCAAAAAGTTACAGCGGCCTAGATTTTGAAGCATTTTCTGTTATCAAGTATGCAATCAATACTTAATATATTAATTGTACACCATGTGTCACTTAATATTTATATTTCAGCACTTACAACATGGACCCTGTAGGGCAAAACAATATGAATAGAAGAGAGGAAGACTTATTATTATGTAATTAGTAATAAGTAGCATGGGTAATGAATAAGTGTCTTGTTATATATTTAAGTACTGATTGATTATAAAAGGCGACCTTTATTATTCGATTATTGTTATGTAAATAATAATTGTATGTATTTTAGGATTAACGATTCCTTAAAGTACGTATTAAATATAAATTGTTTTGGTTAATTACTGTTTATGTTACTTTCGATTATTTTTCATATTGTGTGATAGCATTTGGTATTATATTTTTTTAATTTTTATTATGAGAAGCTTTTCTTAATTTTTTAAAAGATATGGGAGTTGATGTATATTTTAATGCACATAACATAATGTATGGGCTAGTTGCGTGTAGATTTTGGCGTGATCTTGGTAACATAAGTTTGTAGGGATGTTTGTGCTGCCTTTTTGCCTTATATTCTATGACTTATGTGATTTGCTAGGTGACTCGCAACAAATATGATTGATCTTTGGAAGTTCTTTTGAATATTGGATGCAAGATCTTTTACTGAAGATAAATAAGTATTTTTGATACATTTTTTGTAGTATTTTTCGTTCTTTATTAGACGGACCTAGTCTCATCTTTATCAAATCAAAGCCGGTTTAATTGATTAAATTACCTTCACTCATGGGTATTTTCATAATTTTTTATAGTACTTATTCGTTGGAATTTATTTTATTTTTATCATAATTTATTTTTATTTTTAATAACATTTCAAAAAGTAATTTTTTATTGTTCTGATCCTGCCGTTTTGAAGTTTTCAGTATGTAGCTGGTCCTATGGTTGTTTAAAAACATTAAACTAACGTTCTATATACAGTGCAAAGGTAGCATCTTTAACAATCTCGATAATGACATCGTCTCAAGTTTTGTCACTGAGTGTGAATAATTGCAAGTTTGACGTTGACGAAAGTTACTCCAAACACGAACAAACTCCCGCTTAGATTGTTGAAATGTTTCCGTGAAGTGAATGCTAAGCTTAAATAATTTATGAAGTAAATTGCTTCATACCTCGGCCGTATTATAATACTAAACGGACGAGTAAATGATTAATGTTTGAAAAATTCACAGGTTTAGCATAAAGGTATGGAATCTTTTAGATTCAGCGAATATTTTAAGTCCGGTAATAATAAATCATTGTTTATAGAATAACACAACTGTTTTACCAAGATGGGCTATATGATGCCGGCTTAGAACTTTATAATATTATAATAGCATCACTTTATTTCTTTCCCTCTGGTATCGTACCAGAGACTGGAGGATTTGATGTGTATTATAATTTAAGGGGACAGGCTGACAACATGTCATTATAGGGACACATGACTTATGTATGATCATAAATGAACAGTTTAACTAAATTATCTAAAAAATTCTTTTGTAAATAAATAAGGTCATTGGTCTTTCTATTCACAACAGACCACAAAATAAGGATGTGATAAATAGGAAAGATTATTTTTATCTACAAAATAAATATCCACACACTTATACCTCCTCTGGGGAAATAATCTTAACCCTACTTATGTTAAACCAGTTATTGTGCATTTTATAAAGTTATTACAAAAGGGGGTTTTCGCTGTACAATATTTCTGTATGTATTTGAATGGATGAAAATGTGATGTTTTATGTTTTTATAAGATGGCTGGAATAGATGTGAAGAAGTTTATTGTAATGAAGTATCTTCTGTGGACATCTTACAAGGCTGTAGGTTGTGTTCCAAATTGGACTACCTAGTTGGGTGATACCTCATATAAAAAAATATTCAAAATGTTTTTAAGAGAAGAGGAGACACGGTTGGTTTATAAACTTCTTCAGACACATGAAACGACACAACATCGAGCTCTGTCAATTTGATAGTTCGGCAGCCCAATAGCTAGAATGGCCCAGTCGTTTAAAAAAGTGGATTCGCGACTTCGAAGAGCACGTAGACCTCGACGCTAAACGCAATGAGTTTAGGGTCTGTCCTCCCGTCGCCACTAACCATATTTACATCTGTGATAACACACCGTGCACGGGATTTTATATCCAAATGTTCATCTACGTAGCTGACTTGAAAGTGATCACAATGGCCGAAATCGGTCGGAAAGATTAATAAATTCAAACAAATTATAGACATAGTTTATCCTAATCATAATGAAAGCATCATAATTTCGGGAAGGTCTGTTTGACTGAGCTGTCACTATGTTTACTGGGTTTAATTTATTAACGCGTATTGACTCTAATATTGTAAAAAAATTAATTGATTGTTTATTTTGATATCCATGAATATTTTTATATTGATATGATATGCGTTAAATTATTGATTGTACTTCATAATATTTTATCTTAGATCTTCTAGAAATTAACAACAATAATTTTTAAGCACGTGCTGCACGGTAACAGTACCTATAAAAATGATGAAACAGAAAAGTTTCAAAAAGTTTTTGTTATAAAGAGATGGTTTTTTGGTAAAGGTGCATTATAAGAATTTCGATTAAGTAGGTTAGTATATTAATTCTATAATTTCATAATATACGCATCAACTTTTCAATTTAGAAAACCTGATTTTATACCTTCCTTGCTTGCGTATTTTTTTAACAACTTGTACTTACAGAAAATCTTGTAATTTTAAATCAAAGTTAAATTCTGCGATTGAAATTTACCCATATAAAATCCGCCCCTAAAGTGACGAGCCTATATTACTCGTGGTGCTTTTTTACTTGTTTTATTTGAAACCACCGTGAACTTCTATGAATATTTTTCCGCACGATAAAACTTTGAACTGTTGTCATTTTTCGAGATCAATGCGTGTTCAAATACTTTACACTAGTCACTTACAAGTTTTAATACAATCTGTTTTCACTTCAATGGTTAATAAGTTATTATAAAGTTTTAAAACTTTCGTAAAATAGTTTTGCGTAGTATTGTCAACCTGAAAACACTTTAGTTTGAACGTACCTGAGTTCCTGGTGAGTGTGTCGGGATGTCGTCGGCGACGGTGGTCGCTCGCGTGCCAGGTCACGACCGGGGTACTAGCGCACATACAGTATCACTGTCGCGAAGCCTGCGGGCCTTATATAGCGCGCCGCCCCGCCCAGCGACGCCCCAGGGCGGGACGCGCACCACACAGATACTCCTCAACTTACTACAAAAACTTCAAGCACTCCACTCTGCAATGAAAAAGTTATATTAACTAATTATTGTGACGATTGGGGTGCTTAATTCTAGTACTAAGAGTTCAATTGGAGGGTACCAAGTAAATTATTACATTTATTTTGCGATCTTTGGAAATACAGAGCTCTTTTAGTATATTTTTTGAGGGACATGATTAAATATCATTTTCTTTAAACAGATCTTCGAAATAATTGTTTTCAATCAAGTAATACTGAAATTATTTGGTATAATAAGCACAGTTATAATTTAAAATACAGTTTTCATTTCACTTCACTATTCGATTGTGTATACCAATTTATCTTTCACATTTAGAGAAAAGATTTAAGATTTTCGTTTTCAATAAAAATATTTATTTCCCCAACGAGATTACCTAACCGGTGTATTTACTTTTCTACACTTTCGAAAACAACATTGCTCTCGCGCTTATTTGCTAAAAACTACTTGCAGGAAACCAAAAATAGTTTGACATGTGGTACATATGCACAAAATGCAAATCATGCAGTGTGGCGGCGATTTTGCGCCTACTGAAGTAAAAACAAAGGAAAAATTAGGTTTACTAGGTCGCTCGCGTCTGAAAATACGTTTAGACATATATTTATCACGCCTATATCCCTTGCAGGGTAGGGAGAGCGTAAACTGGCGTAAAAACGGATATTTATGCCACGTCTGACTAACAGTTGGGGGTCATTCGGAAAATTGTGTATTACTGTAGTGACAGGCTGTCAGCCAATCGCCCGTCCCTCGAGTCCCTTAGTCGCGTCTGAAGGTTTTTTAATTACCAATTCTTCTTTAAGGGTTTCGTGGTCCATCCAAATCCTACTACTAGTACTACGAATAAACTCTGTCTGTCTGTCTGTCTGTCCGCATGCCCTGCTTCAATTAATAGCTAGCGACATGAAATTTGTTATGAAGATAGATCGTATAGACGTAAATTAAAAAATATCATCAAAAAGTTATCAGAATGGACACAAATGAGAGGGGGGCAAAATATAAATAGAAGGGTATCGTTGAATAGGTCTTGTAAAACTAAGAAAAGGATTCTCAGGAATAAAATGTAATGTTATCATCAGCCTTAATTTGTTCCAGCTGTAGCTCCTAAAGTATTATAATTATAATATACATTTTATATGTAGTAACTATGAAAACTATAACGAAAATCATACGTAGTAGGTAGCTCAGTAGTTTTCGAAATATTGTAAAAAAAAAGTTTTTTCAAAACTGGACCAAATAAAATGATTGACTAGGGCTGGCTCTTTATTGACTGGTATTTATTAAGGTTAATACTATTTATTTTTAATTTAAATAGTTTTTGTAAATAGCGCTTACTCACATATTACAATATTAAACAATGAAGGTTCTCAAATAAACATAAATATAACACTAGGTATATGTAATAAAATGGCATCTTTAGGACATTGAAATAAAATTTAGTTCATGTTTATTGACTTTACGGAATCTTATATTTGGGCTTGTTCGATACGCTCTTGGTCTGTTTTTTCCTTTTTATACTTAACTGAATGATTTATCTGTAACTGACAAAGTCTAAAATCGGCAATATTTCTAGTTTACTTATAGATATGTCGTGGCCATATCAACGAATTTTTCAGATCATGAAATTTTCCGAAATTTTACATGAAATGTGCCGTGTGATGCCGGCTTAGAATAGCATTACCCCATTTCTTTCCTGTGGGAGTCATAAGAGGTGACGATGGGACTCGAGGGTGTGTATTGCATTTTTAGGCAATGGGCTGACAACCTGTCACTATGGCGATACACAATTTTTCGAATGACCCTTAAATGTTTGTCAGACGTGGCGTAAATGTCCGTTTTTGGCGGCCGTTTACGCTCTGCCTACCCCGCAAGGGATGGAGGCGTGATGTATGTATGTATGTATGAATGCAATTTTCGATCATTTTATGATATGAAAAGGCCAATTGTCTATTGACCAATTCATGATATGAATTGGCCAGATCAATGATAAAAACTCGTTTATCGACATGATCAACCAAATGCGCGACCATTTCATAATAATGGTCAAGCTTCTTTGATTATATTATATCGCAAAATGGTTACATAAACTCGCGACAGAGCCGCTGCGAGCGCTTATTTTGCTGGCGTTACCAAATCTATCGAAAGCGGATAGTTTTCTGTCTCTTTTAGTGATATAAGATACCTGACCCAAACAAAATCTACTTATTTTTTTTACTATGAGACAAATGCAGCGATCATTTGGAATGCAAATATTCACTTATAAGACTTTATGATAAATGAAACAAAATTACGGAAGAAAATAATACAATTATATGAAGCTACCACCGTCGCGGCGACACCACGGTGAAATGTAACTGCGCTGCCGTCACGGTACAATGTTACGGCACCACCAACGGAGATTCACATGTGTAGTATAATTTTAGACGACGGGCTGGCAACCTCACTACAGTTATACAAAATTTCTAATACGTCCCTCAAATATTTAAGACTGTTACGATCTGCCTACCCGGAAAGAATAAACGTGGTTTATCTGCTTCATAATAATGGATGCAGTGATCTTGTCAGTTACCGAGAAATACGACTTGTAGCTTAATATTTTATGGACACTCTCTCTATTCCATGATCTGCCCAATCATCCGTGATCAAACCGTAAAACGATTATGATTTGACGATAATCCAAGTTACAGTTAGCCCCTTCATGATATGTGGCAATATCATGATGTGGCCAACATTCTTTCGATCATTTCATAATGTGGTCAATTTCACGATGTGGCTACGACATATACATAATCACGCCATGCATTTAACCCTTGTAGAGCGGGGTAGGTAGATCATCAATAGTTCATAATTTTATCTGCATCTGACTAATATTGAGGGTTTTTATATTGCGTAGTATTTCTAACTCTCTAATTCCTTCTTTTTATTATCATATTAAGAAGATTTCTCTAATCCTTCCAAATGACGTAGATAATATCACTGCAGCTACTGTAATCAATCATACCATCGGCCACTTGAAAATAATACTTGTTTGTTTAAGAGCAATTAAAAACAGATTTAGCAGTTTCGATTTCATGTGATTTGTTTGCAGAGGAGAGTCATTTATTGACCACAATTCAGTAGATAAATTATTTTAACTCACCTTAAATTAGCGCTGTCACGTTGCATCAATTAGGTTTAAAAAATAATAAGATATTTCCTAGTCCTGTCGTGTTTAAAAAAGTCAATGGATTCTTGGACATCTCCAGTCAATGTAGTCGCCATTTGATTGTTTTCATCGTCGTCTTACTATGCGTGAATGCGTATTTTACGTCAAATATAAGAAATGATATGACTAAGATATCTCCTATCCTTTTATGAACCTATTTAACGGAAAGCGACTGCAGTAATTTAAGCTAAGTTAAGATAATTTATTTGTCGAATTGAGACCATTGTCGTGTAATGTTATGGTTAAAACTTGGGTGAAGGTAGTGGTCAGATTACATTAGTGTAACTTTCTATTCTTAATAATGTCTTTTGAAATGAAACTTCGTTCATATGGACTACTGGTGCGAATCTGCGAGGCATCGGTCTCATGAGTGTCTTACAACAACTTGTGTATGAATTGTATCATGAGTGTTAAAACTGAACTAAACTATATAATCTGTATTTTTTTTAAACTAGGTACCTACTGTCAGCTGTCTACGAGTAGTTCCTATATTACCTACTTACCTTGGCTTTCTGGCTTTACTATTGGTGTGTAAAATGTTTCAATAGCTGTTGGTTTTCCAAAATAAATAAAATAAAAATAAATAAGCTTAGTAGAGGCTAGATGATGCTGTGTATCTCCCCCAGGGATGGCTATAAATGTGATTGGTATTCATACATTAACAGCCACAACAGTCCACTGCTGGACATGGGCCTACCTGGATATTGCCATGCTCACCACGCTTGGCAGGCGGATTGGCGAGCGCAGATCAAGATGTTGCATTCACAAAGAACGCTGCTGTCCATTTCCTAGATAATTATCGCTTAGTCGCTTTTTACGACACCCCCGAATAGTATTGGGTGATGCTATTCTAAGCCGGCACCACATGGCATTGACTTTCATATCATAATAGAACAATCTAAAATTCTGTGACAAAACAAACGCAGGTGTTCCGGCATAAAAAATGTATTGTTAGCGGAATACGAAACTGCCAAAACCATCCAACTAACACGCTATTGAAACATAACTGAGACGATTTTCAAATAGCAGAATAAGGCCTGCACTACGGTTGTTGTTGTTATGGTGGAGATTATTTTCCATCGAATTCTGAATGTTTGCTCGTAGACAACAAAATTATACAAGTACCCGTTCCTGAGAAAATATGAGATTGTCTAAAACGGCATTGTTTTCCAATTGTTTATCTTCGTTAACAGTTCGGTGAGTCCCGATGCAGCAGAAAATAAACGAATACCAAATATACAGGGTGTAAGGGATAGCCCTCCGAATACTTATATGGTGCGATCAGACCATGCAACTGAACAACTTCCCACGAAAAAATATTTCAGGTAACGCCAAGAAATTTTGATAGGAGGTAAAAGATTTGTATAGGAGGTAAAAAAAATATTGTTTCCTGACGTATGTTCTTAGGAGGAAGTTGCTCAGTTTCATATCAGTGTTTGGAGAACTGTTTCTTACACCCTGTATCTGAGTGTTGCATGTGCCAGTTTTTTAGGTTCCGTAGTCAAAGGCGAAAACGGGACACTACCGAACCTACGCTGTCTGTCTATCTGCCACCAGGCTGTATATCATTATGTTCTTCTAATCGTGTGGGACACCGAGTCGACAAACGACCCGATGGATCCTTGTGTCAGAGTTTTTCAACCGCCTACTAGTAGTAGGCCTGTGACATAGTTGTATTACGACTACCGTCAAATTTATCATAAACAGCAACTGGGACCGATGGCTTAACGTGCCCTCCAAGACATGGAACCATCTTTCTTACTGGAAACAAATTCACAAAGAGTGCCCAACCGGGAATCGAATCCGGAACCTTTGCGTCACAGGCAGTCGCTCTACCACTGCGCCACGTTGGCTGTATCTCATAAAAATATTTGAATAACATGAATATTTACGGGTGCTTCTATGCAACTAACATGTTTATTTTTCCATTTTTACAGATAATGGTAGCCCCACTCGCACTTGACCGGATTTTTGCGGTGTATCTGTTTAGATGAAATGATATGACAGTTCTCACACAAAATTTAATAATGTTTAAACAGTCTGAAATTACGCGAATAAACTAAACACAGCATCTGTGTGTTTCGACATAAGGTTTACAAGAGCGAGTCGGACTTGCGATTGAAGTAGGTATAAAAACGGCATAAAAATCACGTGCGATGTACCTATAGGACCCCCCTTCAATATAAATTTTATACTACCTACTTTTAAGGCGTTTAGAAGCGTTTAGTTTAGTTTCATTGCCGCTGCATCAGAGAGAAACGCCCAATCAGATTTCTTGCAAATTTCTGCGCGTTTTTGAGGGTTTTAATACATTTCATGTGCAATATGCGGATTAAAAATAAAACTTTAATATCATTAATTTTTTGTACAAACAAACTAAATAATTAAAGCCGTTTTGAAGAACATTTGCAATTAATAACAGATAGTAGGTTCACTTAGGGAAAATCTTCTAGATGAACACGACAGAAAAATGAAATTATATTATAATTTTACTTGAAAATCAATCAATAATACAATAATTTTTCTCTACCGAATCTAGTTCTTTATTATTAAGGATGGGTTTGCTGCCCACACGAAAAGAGATAAGATAATGGTAAAAGATTTTTTTGAATCGGTCCAGAAGTTTCGGAGCCTATAAATTCAAACAAATAATCAATTCGTGTAGACTATCGTGTTTTCAAAACCTAAACTATGGTATGTCTGTCTCTTTGTCTTTATGTCTTACCTTACCTTACGGATTCTATGTCGAAAATATCATTTTATGTAGGTAGTTAAGTTGAAGATAATTGCGTCATATCAGCGGTAATATTGTAGAAAACACTGAAATGAAAATCGAATCTTTGAAATGCTTTATTCATAACAGGAACACGTAACTAAGTTACCGCAATCTGTCTCGTTCATATTTTGCGGATCCTTCAAATTTTATCCATTCGTTATAATAAAAAGGTGGGGCTGGCTTTGGACGAATTTCTGAAATTGCAACAAAGTACGACATCCTTTGTTGCTTAAA
Source organism: Tuta absoluta (assembly GCA_027580185.1). NCBI lineage: Eukaryota > Metazoa > Arthropoda > Insecta > Lepidoptera > Gelechiidae > Tuta > Tuta absoluta. The sequence goes on from JAQAHW010000004.1 coordinate 9,857,898, forward strand.
CTGTGACTATTAATAACGGACTTCGAAAAACGAGGATATCAATTAAACCAAAAATTCAACCGTTTTACTTTGCTTCAAAGTAAGTATTTAAAATTCTCAGAATTCTAAGAACTTTTGGTGTCTTCGTGCGATAAGAGTATGCGTTCAAGCTTGAAAAGTGTATACATATGTTCATAATAATGTATTTTTGTATGTATGTAAGTTTGTCTTCGCATGCGTCATGCCTCGGCGGAAATAGACCCTTGTGGTCTAAGCACATCTGCGTATATTTTGTTCGCAGAATTTCTCTTGGATTTTTAAGAAAAGACTTATGTTTTATGATCCTGTCATAAATTCAACGATTGAAGTCTTTTAGGCGATCATTGACCATGCCTGATACCTACCTATTAGTTTCATGAAGTAGCTTCGTAACTACGTCCTCAGTACGTCATCATAATACAGATGACGCTGCAATCTTCTATGCTAAACTGTTATTGGCATAGTGAATTGCAGGTGCAGCCATGTGGACGGAATTATTTCAGGCCTTAGATCGAAGAATTCATTTGCTAGAGAGAGTCCTGCCAGTCAAACAAACTAAGCCAATTCCATCTGTCTTTGAAGCCAGTTACAAAGCCTGAACAAAACTGTAAATAGTCGTTTAGAGTCGTTTTATAAAATACAAATTGTCAGATCTATATTGGTCTATTTTCCTAACATTAACATTCTTCTTATTCGTGTGGCACAACGAGACGACGAACGACCTGAACGTACATTGAACTTATATGGCACTTAATTCTGTTATATTTTGTTATCTTATTAGTACATGCTGTATGTAACGACAGACTCTTTGGTGGCGAATCCAGCCAGGGGCAACCGGCAGTCTGTAAATAACCATGTCTCCTGGTTGTCATGTCGTTTTTCTGTTCTTTTTGTCTTGTCATCGCCTTTGATAAAACCACTATTAGATTTAGGTGAAATTTGGTGATTTTTAATATACAATTTATATCCACGTATCCTGACTTCTTATTTTCATCGCCAACAAACTACATGCTGACCTCCGAACTTCAATTTGAAAAGGGAACCCCATGATGATGATGATTAGTATTGGGCTATCTGTGTCATCACTTATATTTTTAGTATCATACATACAGAACGACGAACCTTACCACTATAAAACATAATGTGGAAAAGTAAAGCAGGACACTCTCTAATTCTCTTATCGCTACTATTCTTCGCTGAGGTGCAAGGGCAGTCATGTGCACCACTTGCTAATAGACTCTGACCTTTATCGATATTGCATAAGACTTTACTATCTCAGGACTGCACCATCTACCTTTATTGATACGATCACAGATACTAAGCTGATAGTATCTTCTAGAAAAATATAAATACTACAGAAATTATATTTTAATACGTTAAGTTTGTCCGTTTTATTATTACTATGCACCAGTAGTAGCAAAAATATTTATTGGGACATACGATATTTTTATTACTTACGATACTATAGTTCTGTATTTCTTAGCGATAACTAGGTGCTTAGCAATTATACCGTTTCCTGTGAAATCTCTTTCTTTATTTAACATTTCCTCTGTTGAATTATTATCTTACCACAAAGGTTCTTTGCTCACTGAGTTTTAGTACAGCAATTAACTTTTATCTAATTAAAATCATCGTTTCATTACAAATTCAGTCTCTGAATTGTCTGAAGAAGTTAATGTAATTGAAGGCTTTTTCCTGCATTTTAATGTGTGTTTATTTCTAATTCATAAAATGCTACATCGTACACTATGTTGATATCTTTTTGCCTACCGCACTTTGTGATATCATAATTTAGGTAAGTAGGTACAATAGCTTATCATAATAAATATTATGCTGGTTTTCAACACAATTAAGATGAGCCAAAATAAAGAAGAAGCAGAAAGTAAGTGATGAAGATTTTTAGATCTTGGCTAAATATCTGCCGACCATGTTCGAACGCATAAAATAGACATTGCCAAAGAGGGTTGTCTTCAGTTCAGACAGCTGGTCATGTTATCAAGTCAAATCCTGCTTCAACAAGAGTTGCGCCGACCCCTAATAAATTGGGATAAGGGCAGAGAAATATTAACCTGATGAAACCGTCAATGCCAGAGGGAAATTCGACGACGGCAAACGCCTCAAGTGGGCGATCACTTGGGTGATTCGTCAACTGTCAGCAGTAGGCGCGCACCGGTCGCGACAACACCTCTCTTTGTTTCACTAAATTAAATTCAGACACTTCATTTATTTCATTTATAAGGAGCTAGTATAAAAATAATACAAATACAAGTTATTGTGATCGCCGGCCATTTGGATCCCTGCTAAATAATCTTAAAGGATTAGCATAGGTAATTTCAAGATGTTAAGAAAATAATGCAAAAATGGAAATCAGTTTCCTCGGAATCGTTTATGGATTTAATTAATTATAATTCGTGTACGTTCCGGTTGTTTAATTTTGACATGATATATTTTCTTTGTTTCGGTTATTTTTATATCGCATATTTTTAACAAGGCGACTAGCAAATTAACGGGGTACCACCTATTAGCGTCTAAAAAATATAACTGGGCTGTGGTTAAATAATTTGGCTTTAAATTATATTTGATAAGCTGCAAATGGAGGGCATCATAAAAAGCTAAATGACGGCTGCGACTTCAAGGTAGTATTTCATTTAAATAGGTAATTGAAATTATAGGCGGGGTATCAAAAATCATGGGTTGGCGAATAACATTATTAGTGCGATAACAAATAAAATATTAAGGCTATTGTAGGCTTTCATCTAAAAGAACACTTTTTGTTTTGGAAATCATAATATTATGAAAATGGCGGCGCGGGGGGCGAAACGCGCTATCACCCAATGACAAGCGGCGAGTGAACGTCACGGGACTAGCTGTTGCTTGTTGTTGTTTGTTTGTGCAATTCACCGGTAATGGGTGCATACGAACACGTGGAGACCACTCCGCCTTTAGAGGCAAAAATTATCCCAATAAGGCAAAAAAGAAAACGCGGACACCCCACCAAATCAAGGCCAGCTCTTATTATTCAATAAGTATTTAAGTACCTATAGAAATACCTTAACAATTATTTTAATAAATAAATAAAAACTTTTTTGATTATATTTATGCCTTTTATTTTTCACCATTATAAGAAATAAAAAAATCAAGAAATAGAACAATATAAACACAATAAAATTATTTAAAATTAAGTGAGACATAAAAGAAACACAATCACTATGTGTAAATTGTATGCAATTTTTATATTTAATATAAACACAATATTTGATTGTATGCCATTTTTTGTTTTATTTGCAGCTCGTAAAATGTCGCTTATTATATGTTATTAAGATCTCAATTAAATCAATTATTACCTCAAATCAATTTAAATTTAATCTCTAATTTACAACTTATTAATGCTTATTTTCAATTTTTTAGCTGCTGGCAATTTTTCGCTTATCCATAAATTCAGTAGACAAAAGAAAAACTCGATGCCAGTATCTATTAAACTAAAGCTTGATATTGATTTTAACGCTGCTACTTTTTACTTAATACTGTACTCCACTGTCGCTGCCAACCTATTATATTTACTATCCACTTTAACTATTTTTTCAACCTTGAATCTGATTAAGTAGTCGCCGCGTTAATTACATGCCTTTTTATATTCATCAATATCAGCCCACATCCACCCACTGCAGGGCATAGGTCTCTTCTCTATATCACCGATCTTCACGGTCATGTGCTAAACTTTTTATATTGCTTTGTGTTAAATATTCCATACATTGTGGGAACAAAATATGTAAGCGAGTGCTATCATATGACGACACATAGGCAGATGGCGACACATATTAGCATGTAATATGGGCCCCACCACAAACGACAATCGTCGTACAGCCCTACCAATGAATTCACATGAAAAATTACACATGAGATTTTTGTATGTAATATTACGTCTGAATACAACAGCCTGCTCGTCTATCAAATTCCTTTCAAACAGTCGCGGAATTTCAGTTCGAATAAGTGAAACTAAGGTATAACAGAAAGAGCAGTCAGACAATCTTAATTTCCGCACCTGAACTATCGTGCATATACACACACTTACACATACACAAATTACGCCTATATCCCCTAAGGGGTAGGCAGAGCGTCAACGGCCGTAAAACGGACATTAACACCACGTCTGACAAAAGTTTGAGGGTCAATCAGATAACTGTGTATCACTTTAGTGACAGGTTATAAGCCCATCGCTTAAAATTGCAATACACATCTAACCCTCGAGTCCCTTAGTCGCCTGATCGCCTTTTACGACACCCATAGGTAAAAAATGGGTTCATGCTATTCTGAGCCGGCATCACAGGGGGCTAATCGTGCACATCGTGGTAAGAATTTGTTCCCTAATGAGTATTCTCTGTACAAGTGCCTATTTAATTAAGTATAGTATTTTCTATCATTATTCTGTGTTCGTTGTGAATCACTGTAGTCTTTCGTAGCCGTAGCATACTCGTAGCTATTATCTACGAACTCAGTCGCCTCATCAAATTCTTGAACATTTGTTTAAAACTTTCGCGCTTTGTACATTATTATTATACATACACAAGGACAGTACCTTATTTAGATTGTTCGAAGGACCTATTTGTTATAATTAATTTTGACAAATTTACCCCACATTGGGGTAAATTTTCTTGGGTAGGCAACCCGAATATTTTTATTTGTCCTACCTACAACATTAAATGGTTTACGATTTATCATACAGGTACAACGAATAAGTATTTAAAATAACAATTATTTTCTAATGGATGTGATATTCTTTCTTCAACAATGTTTTGTGTTTAAAAATACTTCATGTGAGCCAAAACGGGTGGGTTACCCCGCAATAAATCTGTGAAAGGAGTAAGTGTATTTTGTCAAAATAAATTAAACAAGGAGTTTTACCAAGCGCCAACAATTAACCGCAAGTATTAACCCTATTTGTAATGTTTATTGCTGACGCAATACAAAAAACACTTCCATTTGGTAAAGGGTAACTTCTTCAATCATGAAAGGCTGTAAAAATTTCTGAAAATATGTTCTACCTTCTCACGTGATAACTATTTGTAGTCAGTTTCGACTAACGTTAGTATTTTAATAGCAGGTGTCAGTAATCGCATCAGGCTGAGGGTGCCGTTGGGCTGCGACTTTCAGTTTGCAACGCCAACAACACACCACACAAACACCTACATGTCTTTAATAGCTGTTCATTTAAAATAGAATAGAATATAAAATGTAGCACTTGGAGTGCATATAAACCATAGTACATTAGAAAATAACAATTTGCTATCAAACAGTACAGCTTCACTATGGTCTGGCTACTGGGTAGGCTTATCTTTCGCCTTTTTAAATTTGTATTCAAGGCAAGGGGATAGCGCGTGGGCAAAATTATAAAACCAGTTTTATTTAGACAATCACAGACATCAAATTTAAAAAAAGTTATTGTCGAGGATCTAACTAATTCGCTTTTAGTTACACACTTTGACAAACTTTACTTGATATTAATAAATTCTAAAATTCCATTCTAGTCTTCATTTTTTAAATACATACTGTAGCGACCTCTGGGAGCTACGACAAGAAGCTCACTCAAAGTGGTTCACGAGCAAGCAAGACGTAACAGAAGTTCCAACATATCTGCAAGATGGCGCCACGTGACAGAACAAATAGCCTGAAACGCGGTATCGAAGTGTTTCGCCGCGCAACGCATATATACAACTTCCAATTCTATCCAGGTGGACCAGTCGGTCCCCTGGCCACAACACCCGGCCAGGCGGGTAGCTACCCTTTTCCCGACTCCACCTGGAACCCTCCATTCTGCCTATTGGCATTACTCCTGTCACCCGCCATAATACCAATTTCTTATGATAGAATTAATATACAAATCTTGTTTAATTTGTCATTTTTACGGTATTTTCCTAGTTTCTCAGTCGCAAAAGCTGTAAAATCTTGCGAAAATTTAAATGCGAAATGACAGGCTGTTTTTGTCTGGCGCAGTGCGAATGAATGGGACCAACTTTTCGGGAGAACAAGGTCTTGAATAATGCTTTTTTAGGTTCCTTACGCATTTAGTTAGGGAATTATTCAATTGGAAAAAATAATTTGTATTTTAGTCCTAAACTTAAGAAATCACAATATTTCACCTTTGCCGGGGCTTTCAAATAGGGAGGCAACCACTTGTTAAGTTAGGTAAGTTCTTTTAGCCAAGTAAAAACTAAATGCATTTGGGTTGAAACTAACCTATGATATAACTAGTAAAAATTATCAGCCAGCTAGCTAGAGGGTTCTCTTAGTTACGAAAGCATATTAACGCCTGAGCTAACTGAGCATTAAGTCTAGACAATCTGCTTTCAGGTAAGTATATACTAAGTTAAAACATGTTGATATCACGATGAGGCAATAAACCGACATTTATGCCAATGATAAATGTGTAAAATTTCGACGTAAACCGAATGCATAAACGTATTACAATCTAATGGCGATATAAAGGGTTTTATACTTTAGTGTTGGTATCGACAGTTGTTATCGATAATATGGAATATGCATTCTATCACAGCAACGCAAACAGATATCTACTAATAAGGGCCTTACTTCCAGAAACATTTATCCACCTTGCATCTGTCACAGAATTTCGAAGTGACAAGTTTCATATTACATATACAAGTCAAGATACGACTGAACGTGGACTGAAACTTACGCAGGACCACAAGTTTACCTACGAAGCGCCTGATTTGACATGGAAGTATTATTATACCTGTATCACAGCAGTTGAGCATTACTTGAGCGCCTAGATTATGATGGATCTGGAAAATAATTTTTGATTCAGTAGAATTTGGCTGCACGAGCATCAAACAAACGTTCTAATACACGAATCTATTCACTTTCATGAATGGATTCCAGAAGTAAACCCTAGCTCGGTCCAGAATAATACATTTTCTATTAAATCAATAAAACACCTACTACGTCATACGATTACACGCTAAAAATCAAACTTATTGACTACAAAATTCCATCGATAGCCGCTGGCACACAACTCTATCAACAATAAAACTGATACTTGCCGTGATGGCTTACGTCTTCCAAGTAATGACATCTTCACTTCACGGCCATCAAATTTAGGACACTCGTTTAGCTTTACATACACGCTCGAATCGATACGCGAGTTACATCCTAATAAAATAATTTATGAATTCTGTAGACTACCCCGTGGCGTGGCTTACCTATTGTTAAGGTTTCACTCGTCGGTTGCTAGTGGATCAGGAATGTGGATTGATAATGAAAACAGGTAAAGTGATGTCTTCATCACTTTACCTGTTTTTTAAGGTAGGTGAAGTTTGTTGAATCACTGTCATCATCACAATCTTTTAGTAATATTCACCGGCTGTAGTGAGCCAATTAGTCGTGTGTCATCCCAACACGAGAATCTGTGTCCTTGCGGTCAGACTGCAGCGGTCTCCCTGCCTTCAATTACCTACTGAGTAGCTAATAATTTTGATTTTGTTTTTTAAGGTAGATGTCGTTTGTTAGCTATTCTATTGAATAGGCAAATAGGATCCGTCTTATTATAAGGTCAGGTCCATTAATATTTTGAAAAAAATACAGTTTATGATGCGGAAGACCTAAGGTACTTGACATAGCCATTAACAAATTTTAATCTTTAAATAAGTATTCGATTTATTTTGTGTTCCAGTACCTAATTATGTATATTTATGCTATCCGGTATCTTTACTAAGAAACCTCAAAAACTTCAGCACACATAAAATGCATATTACTATTCCTAGAATGTACGGTCAAGTTCACGTCCGGTTATACACTCGAACCGCAAATGTAAGTCGCGGAGTAAGAACGGTCCAAAGCCGTAAGTCCAAACTGTCTAACCCAGTCTGTTCTTGACTGTACCAGCTCTATTCGCTAGGTAAACTTTACAATTTGCATAAAGTCCCTGAAATAAAGCCACTGCAGATGCATATGGGTTAATATCTATATTATCATTAAACAGAAAACTGACAAAGTTTTCTCTATTGGAATCTGCACTGTATCGAACTTTCTATTTCGAGTATTATTTTTCGTTTTACTTAAAAAAGCTTTTTCATTTTGCACATCCACACATTTTAGTGTGGTATCCACGGTATTAAGGGTCGTATTCCGGTATGTGATAAGTGACTCAGTTGTGTTTCAGTCGGATGTCATTTGAATAGTTTTGGCTGTTCGGTTTCAATATAATGTAAGTTGAGTGTACGATGGCTTTACAATGGCAAAAAATAAAGGAATCGGGTCCCACAGGGTTTAAAGTTATCATGGGTACCGGTGACTACCAAATACATTGGTAGTTAAAGCTGTAAATTCATGAGATAACCTGGGCTCGGGAAACGTAGTGTAGGAAGACCTCAGTTAAGGTGGAGCGAAAGCGAAATATGAACAGGGTTGCCGTTAGGGTACATTTTACACATTTGACGTACTTTTTTGGGCTTCCATGTGTAATGTGTAATCTTGCCAGTACATGTGTAATTTCCTTGAACTCACCGGTAAAATATCTCAATCATAGAAACAAATGAGCGCTGCTGCATGAAAAGAAACGTAAAGAAAGCTAACACATTTTATCTCCAGAACTCCTAAATTAATAAAGTATCTCTTTCACTCACCACGGATACATACTTTTTCTTTTATATTAGCTTGAATATTAGTTTAGAATACACTGCTGGATGTCTGTTAAGCCCGCTTCACATTCCTGCGCGTAGGCCATGATACTGTGTCGATCCATATCCCGTATTACTTTCGTCATCGATTAAAATAAAAAAGTAATGGCATTTTCTATCCAAAAAATAGTACTATTTGGCGAGAAGAATATGTAGAGAAAAGCTGTTATGAGTGATTTGCGAAAAAAAAAATGGTCATGTACACTTTTATCACAATATGTACACTTTTAGCGGCGGATATGTGTATTTTGGGACCTCGGTTGCGGCAACACTGAATATGAATTTAAAAAATACTGACGATACAGCTCAGTGCTCGAATTCTCTTATTTGTTTACCTTGCAAGAGTCAGCGACACACAACTGAAATTTTATTGTCACCGTGATATTCTATACCTCAAACTGTTAGCAGAATACGAAACGCCCAAAACCACTACACAAACCACACACTGTAACGTAACGCTATCCAGATACAACTGAAACGATTTTCATTTAGCAGACTTCAAGCCCTGGTCAATTGCAATAGTATGATGCCTATAAGTTTTAGGTGGTTATGAAAACATTTTAGGTAAATAATCTTTTTAGAGAAGTAGTTACCTACGTATTTTATAGATATGATATTATTCCGTACGACCAACCTACAGAACAAAGTCTCTATTGAAACAATCAATTACACATTTAAGTTGGCGGCATTGGAAGTCTGTATAAAATGTGTTTGTTTAGGCCTACAATCGGGCGCCCACATAATGGAAAATTTAAATACCACCCTAATGAAATTATTGCTACGCAAACTGTCCCATTTAATTTGAAAACAACATGAAACTTGGGACGATCTGCTTTATCCTGAATTTTCAGAAAAACCTCGAGAAAATTAATGGAGAGGGTGGCCCTAAGACTTACTCTGGAATCGCCCACGCACCGGACGGTATTGCGGTTTGTGCCACCCACCATAGGACATATATATAAGAGATCTGTGCCAACCATACTAATGACAACCTGTGACAGTCGCAATGTTGATGCGGTGACGTGTGCCACGGTAGGTATCGCGTGTTTCACAAATCTTTTGACAACTGGAGAAAGCCAAAGATCGTTCAAACATGCGGTAGTTGTAAGAACCACCTTACCTTGTAAATGTAATTAGTAATTTTGAAAAAGACATGATTATGATTACTTCGTTTTAGTCACTATGTTTTGCATAACAAAATAAATAACAAAATTCTTTTTCACCTCTCCAGCTTGAAAATAACCGTTTTGCCGCGTAAATCCAGTGGGCAAAAGTAGTTTTTATCCACTCGATAGAGAAAAGTGATTTGAATTTCGAACATCTCATTTTATCAGAATTAATCGTGACAATAGCAGCGGTGCGTTCTAAAAAATATTTCAGCTAGTTAATTATTTCTTTTTGTAAGCGTTTTATTCTATAAAATATTTCTGAATAGTGGTACATATTATGTAATATTTCTGAACGAATCTTGAAAATTAATAATTTGACGGGCATTTTTATTTTGTCTGAGGCATTCAAGCTGTACAGCCAATTTCTCAGACTTGACATTAGCAAAATTTTCTCAGTTTCTCACTGGTGAGGTGAAAAGTTGTGTGTACCAAACGAGAGCAAATTCATTTGCATCTCGTGCTGTTGAATCCCTCACTGAGCTCAGAATACAACTTTTGAATCACTTTTACACATTCAATTTTAGTTTCCTTCGCTACCTCGGGATTCAAAATTAGCACTCGAAGCAAAAATTTCCATTGCGAAATCAATAGATAAACACAGATAAAAGAAACAGTACAACAACGACCTTAACATTTGCATTTACCTTTTTACCTCGGTAAGTAGCAGTAGTAGGCTGATAACTTGCTGACTCATCTCACCTCAACTCAGCTCGCTACGAGACAATCTTCGTGATTTATAGCACAAATACGCCGCGCGCGGCAATGGCAACGCAGCCGCTCCTCGTATGATGGATTCCTCACCAGCCAAGCAGATCCATCCAGCGATATATCGATATTCATTTAACACATACATACATATAAGATAGTACCTACCCCTGCCTGTTTCGCCAAGGGTGGTGGGTACAATCCTCACACAGCAAAAGATGATGATTTTTTGATTTTGATTATTTGTAAGTTAGTTTTCAGATATTTGTGTTGAGGTATGGTGTTTTCTATGCAAGTTAGTAAAAGCTTTGCCTAGTTGGGGCTAGCTGGCGCTGTGTGAAATGTCCAAAATATTACATATAAGGTGAAAAAATTGGCCCTCCCATACTAAATGTAGTAATGTAATTTGTATAGGAGGGCCAATTTTTTTTTCATATTTCGAGCTATGTTCCTTGGGGAAAGTTATTCAGTTTCACGTACTGGTTCACCCCTTAAAATATTCTTAGCTAATTTTTTTACACCATGTATAATAAAATTATAACAACCTCATGTCTGTACTTTATCGATATTATAGAAAAACTAAGATCTTCATACAACCAATAGAAGCCAAAATATGATGTATAAAATTTTTGTCTGTCGGTCTTGTCCGCTTTTCCCACAAAAACTACTGGGACGGATTTTAATGAAAGTTTTTTGTTATGTAGCTATTAGTCCTCGCTAACATATAGGCTATCTTTTGAAGCTAATTAAATTTGATTAAAATTAATATTTGCCTATTCGGTTAGAAATTCAGAATGACGCAATACGGATCTCTGGAAAGTCTGCCTAGACAGGGTTGAAAAAGGGGGGGGGGGGGGTAAGTTTCTATGAAACTCCGTCAGTTTTGAAGCTAAATCGATGAAATTTAAAGTTGTTTACGTGAATACTAAGCTTCTCTGCCCTTCGTATTGTGACGGTTACCTGTTTAAAGAACCATAATAATAATAACCTAAGCTGGGAGTACCTCGCTAGATGACGACGACGACGACTCTTGAAGAGGCCGTAGTCAGCGACACTCCCAGGCGATTGCGACATTTGTTTGGAAGTTGTCATGAAAGTGTTTTGCGGACTTGCCCATCCAATGCAACTATGGAAAAATACCAACTTCTTTTTGCGGCTAGGCGCGCTGATGAAGATAGTGTAGCAGAGTCTGACGAGCGTATTATTAATCGTTGCTCACTTCAAGATATTATGATTTCAATAAGTGGCAATGCTTTGAATCATTATGGTCTTCCAGAGCCGCAGGAAACCACTGAAGTTCAGCGTGTTAGTCGAGAGTATGCAGCGGAGACAAATTATTATCGTGCCGCGATGGCCGAAATCTCAAGCATTTTTGACTAGAAAATCGAGAGGCAAATCTTTCGCTATGAAATTAAGGTGACATTGGCTAGAATGTCAAACGGCTCTCGCGTTCGCAAGGCAGCAAGTGTCGACGTTTCTCATTTTTGAAATCGGCTCATCGAATCATTCTGTTTTTTGTGGGGTCGACATATTAACTTTTTGTTTTACGTAGCGCGGTTTTCAAGCTAGATCAAGCTGGGCCGTACTTTGAGGCCTCGTTATTTATGTTATATCTTCTAATCGGTGTCCCGACAAAATTCTGGTTTTTGTGCGACTAATTTTTAACTAATGATGTTGAGGATTCTTCTTGCGCATCTCCTAACGCGGACGTTCCGCAGTTTTTGAGTTAGAATTTTTCGCCATCCGCTACCGCTTACACATAAAGATGGTCAAAAATTCCCCTTCTGCTTCCTCATAGCTTACGAGGAAGTTAGGAGGAATTCGATCGCATTTGTGTAACCATAGCCGAGACCCGCCACCCCCTCCTGCGCCCCGCGCTTTTCTAGTCTAGTGATCGTTTGTTTAGTTTGAGTTCCTCCGCATCCTCTTCCTTATCCGCATCCTCCAACTCTAAGCTTGTTGCTTCCTCTTCCTCATCACAGCGTCCTCATCAACACTGATTTTGACAAAAGTCATGCATGAGTTTTCCATTTGAGCTGTGCCATGAAGAGCCACACGGTTAAAATATCAGACTTAATACTTGACATTGATTATAGAGTTTATCCCTTTAGGGCCGGATTCACGGAGGTTGACAGATCGCATACGCCCGCCCGTCAGCTGTTATTGCAGAACATACTGTATTCCTACATCATGAGTGATACTTGTGCGTTTAAAAATTAAAATTCTGTACTTTACTGATATATTTTTATTTTTATAAAAATGACAAAAGTACACAAGCTTGAAGTTCAAATAACATAGAAATTAACAATAATTATTTGTGCAATAAGCGTCGAGTTGTGATTGAGATGAAATGAGACTAAAGATCTTTTACATTGACATAAAATGCATAAACAAAGTAAACAAGCTATCAAAATATCTAAACTATAAACATTTCCGCCATGCCTTAAGGCATCAGGCTAACAAGTAGAATAAATAGAAACTGTGCAATGCTTGTAGGTAGGTACATAAATAAGAGTACAAATCAATAACAATTATATGGGCCATTAAGGCAAGTTTTACCTCACGAGCGCGGGTTGGCCATACTTGTGTGTGTTAATTCGTGACATAAAACATCTGTAGCTATATTCTAACACTGATTTTTAAGGCACTGGTCTAAGGACTTTTTTTGGTCTAAGGTCTTGCAACTGGCAAAGTCCAGACAAATAATAACTGTATTAACTCACCAACTTCATCATTTCTCGTCGCTCAAATAATCTCTGGAGGATAACTTTTGGTTTATTTACATTATAATGTTGCAATAATTTTAATCCTAACTTCGCTTTTTCCCTTTAACACGTAACATAACTCAACCAGTCGCAAAAAACGCTGGCATTCTTTGTACTACCTAGTAGGCCTTCAAGGAAACGTAACAAGTAACTTCGCAGATTTTACTTTATGAATAGTAGAATCAGTTATAAAGGGTCTACCCTATTCGATTTGATTATTGAGTAACACACGCTAGTATCAGAATTAAGTAAACAAGTACAGATTTTGACACGTTTCCATCAATGAATAAGTATGTGGATTTGCACGAATAGTACACATCAACATTTAATGAACACTTGTAACCTCATTTTAAATTTTGCATCACACCTTTAACAATGTCTGTACATTCATTAACACGATTAGACGAGAAAATGTAGAATAGTACTCTTGTAAGTACGTGGTTTTCAAAAATCAACTTTCATACGAAACGGAAGACTATAATATTGACTGAAATTGTAAATTTAACTTTAAAAATGTAACATTATAAAATATTAATCTTATATTTATAAATGCTCTGATACATGATAGATAAAGATAGAACAGTTTATACATTGCAGCCTACAACTCAATTATATCACTTCAGAAGCACTCGCAATTACTTTCACATCCAGCAAAAACAAAATATAGTTCTCTAAGAAACTCATACGATTCGTACTAACGTATGTACGTTGCAACTATTCGTAGTATACACATTCGTACACTTCTTATAAAAAGTTTTAACTGATTTTGGTGTATCGTTGGATTGCCAATTTCTATTTTACAATAACTATTAGTAAAAGTAGTTATTTTATTGCCAGTAGCTAGAAAACTTTTCAAACGATACTATATTTTCTCCACATATAAATACAATAATTATAAACGTTTCAAAATATACAAGCACACGTAAGCCGTATAAGGCAAATCACACAAATACAAGATTCTCACTGTGGCGGAACGTTCTAACCAGACTTGGCAAGCACTAAAAAACAAATAAATGGACAAAACTCGGTATATAGTTTACCTCTTCTACTTCAAGAAATATTTAGTGTTTTGTGCATTTAGTCGTGTATCAGCGCACGCCAAGACAGATTTCAACGAGTTTTTATGATTTTTTTCTTGTATGCCGTAGTAGTCGTAGAAATCGTCTCTTGCTGTCATGTACACATCAGTATGTTCTATGGCACATTAAAGTTTCTTTCACCAAACATCACATAACACATATTCCACAGTGAGTTAAAATAAAAGACTAGCGGAAGCCCTTGGGGGCCAGGTGGTGCAGATTGCAGACATACGCGAGCGAGTGCAGGAGCGTGCGAGCGTCGATGACGAGTAGAAAGAATTCAGCCAGCCAATCAGCGGGCGACATTCTTTCTACGAGCTCATGTCAACCCGCGGCGAGCTTGAGGCGCTCGCACTGCGCTAAGAAGTACTTGCGCTGCTGCTCGTCGTAAAGGAACACCACCTAAAACAAATGAGACCATTATTACATTTCAATGCATGCATAATGAAAAAGACGTGCTGGAGAAATTGAACATCTTTCACTGAGAAATAGCATTATATGGATCGCTGCGGAAAACTTAGTCGTCAGCTAAAAACCTAATGTCGGGCTGTGTTTCCTTCGAAATATTTCAAGGGAAAAGAACCACTGGCAATTTATTAGTAAGACATATTAGATGTAATTGAATGATTTTAGTCTTATCAACTATTATAGGTATTTGAATGACAGTTTAGGGCGCTACACGCTTGTACACTTTTCTTGATGATTTTATACTTTATATATCGTGTCAGCAAATTCTTGTTTTTCGTGTGGGACACCAAATCTTCAACGACTCGATGAACCCTGGTTTTTCAACCGCCGACTACTGGTAGTAGGCCTCTGTCAGCAAATGAATACATTGTATTTAATTAAATTTTTCATTGTTTGTTTGAGTGAGATGTGGGGCCTTTTATACCCAATGGCTGACTGTAATAGCACGTTCACACCATGCACATGCTCCTGCTCCTGCCGCTGTCGCGAATATTGCTCGAAATACTTCCGCGGAAGTATCAACGCGAGTCAGTGTTCACACACTGCCGTTATACTCTTCTCGCACCACTATAAGTGGGCGAGATAGCAATACAATAGTTCGTTTGACTCGCGCACAATAAGCCGACAATCGAGCACGGGAAGTGGCAGCGGCATGACGAGGAGCAGCGCGGGTAACCTGTTTACATGCTCGCGCTGCCCACTTCCCATACTATTTCCCTGACCTTATTAGCATCGTGTGAACGAGCTGTAAAATGTTATGGTTGCGTAATGTTACCTTCCCCGTGCCGGAGGTGTTGAACATGCCGAGCACTTTCTTCTTGGCCGTCGGGATGTACACGCCTTTATTCACCTGCCGAGGCACCTCGGGGATCTCTGTCCACAAGTACGACCATTGGACCTGAAAAACGTTCTCGTATTGAATTTCACTTTGTATCGGGCCTTGCAATGGCCGGTGCGGACGTTTGGAAAAGTGTATAACTGCGTTTTTTTTGGAGAGTGTAGATAAAATAGTGTATGCAACTGCTATAATTAAGCATCAGAATGCGAGTGTCAAACTATTATCACACGAGGCGCAGCCAAGTGTGATAAACAGACACTCGTATTCTAATGACCCCCATTATACGACAGTTGCATAAACTACTATTACAACACAGACTACATTAAAAAAACAATCAATCAATCAATCAACTGTGCGTCAAAAACATAATGACTGTGCGTCAAATACATAATAATGCGATTAATATATAGGATCCAAAAGGTTGTCGTATTCCTAAAATACATACTGCATACAAAAGTATATAATTTGCCGGACTAAAACATTTCATTAAAATAATATTATGATTTCAATTCATCATTCTAAAATGTGCCCCAGCCGGTATAGGACGTTTACGCAGAAGGCAAAAGCACTAAATCTTTGCTAAATTGGTCGCGAAATAAATTATAAAATACCGTATTTCTAAAAGTAGTTATTGAGTAATACTGTGTAAGACTGGACCACGCCGCGGCAGATAATACTGACAGTTGGCAATTTACTTTCAAAATACCGGGGGTAATTTCATGAAATATTTATTAGCTATCGAGTAGCTCTCGAAGAACCAATACATTTAACATGAATTCGGTCTCTGTTAAACAACTCTATTGAACCGGGATCCCGCTGCACTTTATGTTAAAAATAGCAATGAAATATTTGTGTGAAAACAAACTTTATTGTTGCGTAAATGAACACAAAACGAAGTTCTGAAGGAAAGTGAAAAGTAAAAGAGACAGATTTTTGTATAGATAAGAAAAACTGAGTCATTTTGTAAGTACGGAACAAGGTCTGAAATTACATTTTTCTTTTGATTTCGTGTACTTAGATAGATCAAATATGCTTCTGTAAACAGTGTGTGTCAAATAGGGTTGTGTCCTAGGTAATAAAATAAGAGACGTGAATGTTTAAAATCAGTGTTAAGCAGTTGGAAAAGTTCTCATTCATAATTTTTCAAAATATGCATGATAAGATTTATTAATCTGAGACACAATCAAAATGTTTTTATTTTGACGCCATCCTTAATAATTTATAGTGGCGTCACAATATCAGTTTTTCAAAAAAGTAGCTCGTTTGACTAGAAGTACACAATCCTATAGCGAAAATTGGTTCCCGGCTCCAATTCGTATCCCTCTCGTATCTCCCTCAGATCGTGCCCAGCGAGTCCCAACACCTGCACGCAGTAAGACCGTATGACAGCGCCTGATAGAGTTATTAACGTAGGCGGGTATAAAAGGTGAAATTTTATTAGTGACCGATAGCGAAAACTCAAGACGGGTTTCGTTACAAAATTGCCGATTTGAATTACTATGGGAACCCACAATATTTTAGACATATTTTAACCTATGTTAATTGGGAAAAGTTTTTTCTTATCACCAGCCCGTCTTGAGATTTCGCTATCGGTTATTAGTAAAAGTTACCCTATAGTGTCTACCATAAAAACGCTTAGTAGATCGTATCCCATACTCACATCACGCCTATAATCCCTTGCGGAGTATAGGAAGAGAGTTTGCGTAAAAACGGACATTTACGCCACGTATGACAAATATTTGAGGGGCATTAGGAAAATTGTGTATCGCCCTAGTGACAGGTTGTCAGCCCAGCGCCTAAAATAGCAATACACACCCTCAAGTCCCTTAATGGCCTCTTACGACTGCCAAGGGAAAGAAACGGGGTGATGCTATTTTAATCCGCATCACAGGGCTCATTTCTAGAAGACTACCTTTAATACTTACTTAAACAAAAGTCTGTCATAATTAAAAGGGATTGATACATTTTTTTTAAAGTTATACTTATTTTGAAATTCCAAGAAAACACTACTGCAGTTGTACCTATATGTAATTACATATACTCGAATTACCAGTGTTAAAAAAATCTGACCCCAGGGTTCATCGGGTCATTGTTCAACTTGACGTCCCATACGACCAGAAGAAGACAATTTCATATTGTAGTTAGATTAAAAATCTGATCTTATTCCGGCGCGGCAAAAATGGCAAAACTGGAATATCTATTGGCCATCATCTAAGCAAGCCATTACAACAATGCGTGTTACCTGCCAGCCGCCGAACACCTGGTTCCTCTCGAGGTACAGCAGCCGCTTGTCGGTGCACATGAGCACGTCCTTGTTGGGGATCACCCACACGTGCGCCTGGTACGTGTCCGTCGTCAGGTATTTGCCCTGGGAACAGGAACACATTTCTATATCTTCACTTTAATAACAATATTATATTTTAAGAGAATAAGAATAAACGCCGTGTCATGCCGGCTTAGAATAGCATCACCCCATTTCTTTCCCGTGGGAGTCGTAAGAGGCGACTAAGGGACTTGAAGTGTGTATTGCAATTCTAGGCGATGGGCTGACAACCTGTCACTATGGCGATACACAATTTTCCGAATGACCCTCAAATATATATCAGTCGTGGCGAAATCTCCGTTTTTGCGATATTTTACGCTCTGCCTACCCCTATTATAGGCGTAAATTTGTATGTATATATGTTTTATAATGAGAAAAGATATGATTGTTTGTTTGAATTGAGTAGGCTCCGAAACTACTAAAAATCTTTTACCATTAGAATCAAAATCATACATTATCCCTGATGAACATAGGCTATATGAAGTCTTATTCCCGTGGGAAAATTATAAGCAGCGCGGCAATCTGCTGGGCAGGCTGCTAGTAGGTTCATAAAATCAAGCATAATATAGGTTTTTAGTCAGTACATTGCAGGATGAAAAAGTTTGCGTACTGACTAAAAATAACCCTGTATGCAACGGGTTGTTACCAACAAATTGTAGAAAAACCCGTGAGAATTCAAGTGTTGGGTTAAGAAAATTCGGCGTTTCAAGGGACGATCTACTCTATGTAATTCTCTTTACTCCACTTTCAATTGAGATTTGGAAACTAGTTTTATGGGCTGATTTAGGTTCACCTCTTCAAAGAAAACAGTACTTTAAACACCTTCAATATGGGATAGGCAACTCGTCAACATCAGAGATTTTTAAGTTAACTTTTACGATAAGCACAAGAAGCGATAGGCATATTGCAAGGAGCAATTAAAGATGAAGCTTTGATGATGTAATTCGGATCTCTCCAATCTCCCAGCAGATGCTATATAAGGTATCTGTTTAAATATTCCGCCCATTTACCGACGTGAAATTACTTAGAACAATCACACGGAAACGACACTCTCCCCCTGCAAATGCTGGTGAGATGCATTTTCGTACTGCAAACAGCCCCTCATTACCACTACACTGTTTTTTTCCCCTGAGAAAAAAAGCCTCGAAATGAGATTGATTATTTGATTTACTATTTTTGTGTATCACAACAACTTCAACAGCCACGAAAGTCCACTGCTGCACATAGGCTTTCCCCTATTGGAGGTATGGCCGTACGCTTAGCAAGCAAGATTGGATGATGAACGCTGCTGCCCATTCCCCGGATGAATTCATCCCTTAGTTGGATTTCATACGACACCTGGGTTGATGCTTTTCTAAGCCGGCATCACAGAGCATGTTTATGTGTATATACCTTTTCCAGTTCAAACAGTATCTTGTACCCCTCAGCCTTGAGGCGCGAGTAGGGGCGCACTCCGGTCTCGGGCGGGAGGTAGCGCGCCACGCGACGCTTCGTTACTTCTTCTGACAGGTCTGCTGCCCTGGTAAACGAAACAACATTAGTATGGTTTGCATAAATAGAGGGAATAGACATCAATATAACATGATATGAAGGAGTCGCCTTCAGATTTTCAACAATTTACAAACTATGGTACAAGAATACTGAATAGCCCGATTCAACATGGTTTGTCTTTTACCTACAGAAAACTAAGGCGTATCTTTTTATAAGTGATAGTAATTTCATTATATTGTACGTACAGTCATACCTACCGTTATGCATATGTACTTATATCCCAAATTCGATGCTCTACTTTGTATTTTTATAATATTGAAAGATGTATAAATCTGGAGAATAGGAGCGGTCCTTGGACCTTGTTTGTATAGCTTCGAAATAGAAAGTCAAAATGAGGTTGTAACTTTAAGCCTATTAACGCTCATACTACTATTTTGTTTGTCTCGTATTTGATAAAGTTAAATGATGGTATAATTTTATTAATAGAAAAGTAAATTAATGCATTGTATTTATAGTTCAGTCATTTTCAAAAAAACAAAATGACTGAACTATAAAATACAATGCATTAATTTACTTTTCTATAAATAAAATCAAATAGTAGTTTATGCAACTGTCATATAATGGGGGTCATTAGAATGCGAGTGTCTGTTTATCACACGAGGCTACGCCTGATAATAGATTGACACGAGCATTCTAATGCCTAAGTATAAGCAGTTTCATACACTATTTTATCTACACTCTCAAAAAATAAACTCAGTTAAACACTTTTGCAAACGTCCGCACCGGCGATTGCAAGGTCCGATACATGGTCAAATTCAATACGAGAACGTAATATGGCTTGATATGGATTTTCGAAAATTCTTTACTTACAGTTGTTTAGATGTCGAGTCTGAACAACAAATAACTAAACAACTGAACAACATCGGAATAACAACTGAACAACATCTAAACAACTGCTAATCCTGCATCTAATCAGTACAACAACTAAACAACATCTGAACAACATCTCAAAAACAACAAAACAAAAACCTATTAAAACAACTGAACAACATCCGAAAAATTACCGTACAATAACAACTGTCAGGTGCGGTGCGGCGGAAGATGGCGATTTGAGTATGGGCAAAAAAAACTTCGTTTCATTTCTCAACTTTATCGTAGTAAGAGTTTTCTCATTAAGTCATTACGCTTCTGTAATTTCTATTAAACCGTAGTTTATATAGGCAGAATGCATAAAGTAGATCTTTATGCAACTGTTTTCGAATTCTTAATTCGAACATTATGAGACGAGTGTAGATAAAACAGTAAAAGTGATCTAAGGACCTTTTTAGTAAAATAGCTGTTCCTTGCAAGCAGTCGACGATGCCACCTACGGGCCTCACGACGAGCCCGAGGGTGCCGAGGCCCAGGCCCTTGGCTAAGCCCTTCACGCCGGAGTGAAGCGCGCCGCGAGTCGGTTTGTACAGCACACCGAAAACCCCGTGCGCGAAACCCTACACACAACAACTCGTTTGTTTTCCACCCTACGACGGCTTTACCCTTGCCTTACCATTTTGTCAAGATAGTCATGGTTAAACATCGTTTTAAGAGTTTTAGTTTACAGTGTTTTTTATGAATAATAAAAACATGATTAAAATTTACTAATGATATTCACCAGCTGACTCCCAAGCCCCATAAAGGATTCTTGAAGGAGAGCCGAGGCCCTCATGACAGCGCCGAGCGACCGGCCCCACTGCCCCCCTCCCCAGCCCCTTGAAGAGCCCCTCGTTCGCTGAGCCACAGCTGTAATACTCACCTCTTGACAGCGTCGAGCGAGCCGGCGGCGAAGTCGACCACGCCGGCGGTGGGGCGCGCGACCAGCCCCACTGCCCCCCTCCCCAGCCCCTTGAAGAGCCCCTCGTTCGCTGAGCCACAGCTGTAATACTCACCTCTTGACAGCGTCGAGCGAGCCGGCGGCGAAGTCGACCACGCCGGCGGTGGGGCGCGCGACCAGCCCCACTGCCCCCCTCCCCAGCCCCTTGAAGAGCCCCTCGTTCGTTGAGCCACAGCTGTAATACTCACCTCTTGACAGCGTCGAGCGAGCCGGCGGCGAAGTCGACCACGCCGGCGGTGGGGCGCGCGACCAGCCCCACTGCCCCCCTCCCCAGCCCCTTGAAGAGCCCCTCGTTCGCTGAGCCACAGCTGTAATACTCACCTCTTGACAGCGTCGAGCGAGCCGGCGGCGAAGTCGACCACGCCGGCGGTGGGGCGCGCGACCAGCCCCACTGCCCCCCTCCCCAGCCCCTTGAAGAGCCCCTCGTTCGCTGAGCCACAGCTGTAATACTCACCTCTTGACAGCGTCGAGCGAGCCGGCGGCGAAGTCGACCACGCCGGCGGTGGGGCGCGCGACCAGCCCCACTGCCCCCCTCCCCAGCCCCTTGAAGAGCCCCTCGTTCGCTGAGCCACAGCTGTAATACTCACCTCTTGACAGCGTCGAGCGAGCCGGCGGCGAAGTCGACCACGCCGGCGGTGGGGCGCGCGACCAGCCCCACTGCCCCCCTCCCCAGCCCCTTGAAGAGCCCCTCGATCGCTGAGCCACAGCTGTAATACTCACCTCTTGACAGCGTCGAGCGAGCCGGCTGCGAAGTCGACCACGCCGGCGGTGGGGCGCGCGACCAGCCCCACTGCCCCCCTCCCCAGCCCCTTGAAGAACCCCTCGACGCCTTCGTCCCGAGCGCCCTCAAACGGCTTCGTGAACACTCCCGTCACTCCGTCCACCACACCCTGTCACACGTCAGACACACACTTGTACACGAGCATAGCATGATGAAAATATCTATTACGCGACATCATTGGAACGTGATGTTTATCCATTTTTGGCATTATATTAGGAGGTTGGGAATGGTAAATGGTAAGGAAGAGGGTAAAGCGGAGGAGTATACGTTGTGTTGGTCGTTAGAAAAGGATGAGGGAAGATTAGTATTTGTTTAAGTAGATCTGCAAATGAAATTAAGATAAGAAAATTAGTTTTTAATAAAAACATAGGGGTTGAAATAATCATATTTGAACCGTTGTTACATAACTCATCATTACTCTGTGCTTTCACCCGTCATTGTCACATTATAACTTACCATGACAAGTCCTTTGCCGCTCCTAGCGAGTCCTTCTTGCAAAGTCGCAGGAGTTTTGTTCATGTTGTCTCTTCTACGACGTTGGTAGTCCTACAGGAAAAAAGATATGAATAATTTTATATTAATTTTAATACTAAAATTTCACGGTAAAAGGTTAGTTTTTGTCGTTTTAACTCTGCCTCGAAAGTCATCAAGATCAATCTGAATGCCAAAAAACTTGAAACTTGGAGATGTTTCACCCCTAGTGTACCCACTATTGCTATGTTTTTTTATAGGTTTTGTACTTGAGGGTAGTACGGTTCAAAATGACTGGTACACATGTTGTACCGGGGTAAATGGGGCCTTAAATAATCTCGAAAGATGTGAACGTTCAGGCCCTGAAGTCTGTTAATTGAAACTCGTTTCAGTTGTGTGCTGATAGCGTGTAAGTTGGATGGTTGTAATCGTTTCATATTCTGCTAACAGTTTAAAGTATTGAATATCACGGTGGCAATAGAATGACAGTTAAGTGACGCTGGCATTACAATAGGAAAAAAAATTTGGAATCGTAGGCTTGGAAGATATAAGAGGACTTTCAGGAAGCTGATAAAGACGATAAAGACGTCTGGTCAGTAGCAACTGTAGCTCCAACACAATGTATCAGGTAGATAGACAGATCATATTTAAACTTCGATTTGACATAGATTTAATAACATTGACATAGTACTATGGTTTTATTTTGCACTCACAGTGCTATATTACTTTCATAAATGAAAATAAGAAATTGAAAAAATGTCAGCGCCCGCCGGGACTTGAACCCGGGACCGTGGAGTACCGTTCCACTACAACAACTAACAAACCATAGTACATTTAATTAAGCAAAGCTTCATCGCATGGTTCGAATTTCACTCTTAAGTGGACTGACCATAGTATTAGTTTCAAATAACTTATACTAGATGTCGCTTGTCGTCGCTTCGAGACGAGTACCAAGAGGTTGAAGATTTCGTCAGCTTACGTCGGGGCGCCGGTAGCTCAGTTGGCAGAGCAGTGGAATGGTACTCCACGGTCCCGGGTTCAAGTCCCGGCGGGCGCTGTCATTTTTTCAATTTCTTATTTTCACATTGACATAGGTTTAACTTTGACATGTATTTGTTTTTTACATTACTGTAAGTTTACTATTCTTTTTTTATATATTATGTTAAGTACCTAGATTTGACTTTCTAAAAGAGAATCTTGTAAATTCTTACTTAAAAATAAATTATATGATTTTGATTTTGCTGATTTTCTCTTTAAACTACTAGGTAAACAAAGAAAAGCAAATTTCATTTTGATCTCAAAGTTGTCTGACTTATCTTAACCTAATGGAATATAGCGATAAGGCCACCTTTGCTAAGTTTTAGTTATAATTTTTTGTTGTATTTGTTTTCTTGTGTATGTATTTATGTAGCTATGTAAAGAAAGACAAGTGTCACCTTGTCAAGTGAAAGCGCGGCCAGCCCGCTCCCCATGGCGCCGGTGATTCTGGACACGGCCCCGGCCGCGCCGCCCACTGTGTGCCCCACCAGCGACCGCATGCCCAGGTACAGGCCCTCGGCAAACTCGCCTGGCCCTTGGATCGCACCCTACAAACAACAAAATCAATAAATATAAACGAAATAAATAAACAGGCGCTTACCAACTCGGCAATAGATAGAACTAGATAGCTGATATTAATATACTCATATACTACTTATTTTTTGAAAATAAATACAGTTTATACATAGAAACACCCAGACTAAACACAAATATCTGAAAATGCCTTAATAAATATTTGTGTTTTGTCGTGATCGAGCCCCGACCCTCGGCGTAGCAGGCAGGGGTACTATCCGCGACGCCATCGGCTCGTAAATTACAATACACACCCTCGAGTCCCTTAGTCGCCTCTTACGACTCCCGCAGGAAAGAAATGGGGGTGATGCTATTCTAAGCCGGCACCACACGGCACTGATACCAAAAACTGGGTCACATAATAATATTCATCATACGTGGTATGGTAAATACCTTTTCTAAGCGTAATTAATGACCCAGGTGAAAAATATTACGATTTCAATGTCCAGCAGTGGACTCGGTCATACGCACTTCAAAGTTTTTAGTCAAATTAAATATAACTATTTTAGCCGTCAAATCTCATTGATAAGACTTATTTTGACAATTTCATTAACGTCTGCAAAAGAACTGCTTGCTCACCTGGAAGGGTTCATAGAACAGGTCTTCGACGCCCTTTTTGAGGCCAATGACCAGTCCGTAAGGGTTGCCGATGACATCCAGCCCAAGAACGAGCACGTACATTTGTTTGAGCCCTTGCCCCATATAATGGGACTTCACTTGACTAATAAGTTCCTTTTGCGAAAGGAACTCGTAGTTACGCTCGTAGTAGGATAACCTGAGAGACACGATAAAAAGATTAACAAAGCAATATTAGTAGAGGCTGAAAGTGGAAAAGTAGTTATTTGTACAAAAATAATAAATATAAAGTAAGTTTTTGCTGCGAGTTCTGATTAAATCTAAAGTTAACAAGTTTAACCTTTTCGCCGCCAAGCCATTCGAGTAAAAAATTGCAACCAGCGCCACACCAATTTCTTGGTAAAGAAATACTCAATAAAATAGAGATGTCCAACAGTTCATATCGATAATAAATCTTCACTTTTTAAACCGAGTTTTAATTAATCTAAAACTATTATTTTGCCCCCTACTTTCAGTTCTGATTTCATATAGGTCAAAATAGTAATATAGGATAGTGGTAGTAGTGGTGGCCTCGTAAACAACACTAGGCATATTCAACAAGTTTATTTTTAGTTCAGTTTTCGATCAGCACTGGCGCATCTCTATTACGCGTCTCTCTATATCGCGTTGTCGGTTATAGACGACTGTGGCGTCGGTGGCATTTCTATATTCTCAAACCCTTAGGACAAATAAGGATGTAATATAGAATATCGATAAAAAAAAATAGAACATCTTAGGATTTATGCTGGTATTTATTTTAATATTTTATTGTGACTATTTGTTTTCTTTCATTTCTTTTTCTTATTTTACTTACGTTGAATATTAATTAAAAACGATTTTAAATGGCACAAATTTCATGTGAACTTAATTTAACGGGTCAAATTGTGATACAAGATTATTATTAGATAATAAGAGAAAAGATAATTATTTATTTAATAAACTAAATTACAAATAGGTACACTTATATGAAATAATTCTGTGGCTTAACCATTTCCTAAACTAAGAATATGAATTTCTGTATCTCAGGCAAATGGGAAACCGATATAACTATTATTTTAAGATTTATGATATATTGTTAAATACTGGATTTTTTTTTCTATTCCTACCCGGTTTATTTGATTATTTCTTCGGTTTGTTTCTATTTACTTTTTATAACGCCCTTCGTAAGGTATTGTACTTATATTAGCGGTTATTTATTAGCATTTCATAGTTACTTATAAAGAAGAGGCCTATGTCCAACAGTGGGCTAATATAGGCTAATTAGACAGATAGATGGATAGTTACTTATACGTTTATTAAATAAATAATTATCTTATCTCTTATTATCTAATAATAATCTTGTATCACAATTTGACCCGTTAAAATAAGTTCACATGAAACCCGCCCAAACTCTCTTAATTTATTTATTATTATTTATGATTATTAGGTATTTACTTAACTCTAAATCTTCTTCTTCGAGTAATCCAGGTTCAAACGACAGATCAACGTCATCCTCTACGCTTTCTAAAATCTGTAGAAGTTCTGCTGAACTAAGCTCGTCGGCACTCATTTTCCCATCACTATTTTTATGTCACTACTGCAATGACGTCAGAGCGTGTCGTCTTTACCCGACTACGGCGTACAGTGCACTCACAATGGTCAAGCAATTATCGCTGTGCACGAGTCGCCGAAACCGGTTTGTCGATACTCAATCAAACAAAGAAAATAATGTCTAATACTTGGCGTATTTCTACAAATCGATGTCGGAAATATTTTCAATATACATTAAAATAATAAGAAAATGTTATTGTTATGACAAACTTGACAAATATCTAGGCATAGTATATTCCGTAATATATTATAGATGTATCGATATTTCACATTTGTACTAGTAAGGAACAACACTTCCAGTCGTGTGGGGCCGACTATGGCGTGTGCGAATGGTACTTCTGACAGCTTCAAAACGTAATCAGTATTTTTCTTATTTATACTACAAATCTAATAAATATCTAAGCGCAAAAGTTCAGAAATGAAAGTAGAGGGTACAATAAATGCAATATGCGAAAAAATAAAAGAAAGATACGGTTTTAGAATGCTAGTTTATGAACATAAACTTTAACGAAGTTTTGTCGGCTGTACCCGACCGTGGCGCTGACGGCAAGTCGCGGGTTGTCGGCTATACCCGTCTGTGGCGGTGAAAAGGTTAAAATTGAATCAAGAGCGCAGCGCGTAAAGGATCGTAGAGGAACATTTTTTTATCTCGTCAAGTGAGAAAATGTTGAGTTTTGATCAACTACCATAGCAAAGAAACTCCACAGAATTATTAAAATGATATATTTTAGGAAATTCGAATCATTTTGCCGAACCACTCATTACTACCGGGGAATAAAATCGGCCGATACGTCGTCTATACTTACTTGAATACGACATCATTCATGTCGGTGAGGGTGACTCCTATGCCCTGCAGGATTGTGCCCACGAAGGTCGGCAGCTGAGTGGCTCCACCCAACGAGAAAGACACGTGCACCTGAAAAATTAAAGCGGTTGAACTTACTAACAGCCTTATGGGGCGACCAGTAAATGCATATATTACACTGTATTTTTCAAAAAAATTATACCTAACACAAAATTTTATAAAAAACACTTCCCGTTTCAAAATTTGGCGCTCATAACTCTATTCTCCACGATCCTCTCCTATTCGCTTCACATAACGCGTGCTTCTGCTTTATGCGTTATGCACAAAAACGTATTAAAAGAATTTAAAAAACACCCAAAAAAATCTTTTACTTATCCTTAAAAGAGTAATTTCATATTCAGCAAACATTTTTGACAACTTAACTAGATTTGAAAGACAAGCGTAAAACAGGAAATTGGAGTCTAATTTCGCAATTAAAAGACAAAACCAAGCTGCATGTAGGTTTAGTCGCCTAGTAAACTTAAATATGAAAATATTACCTTGAGCGGCGACAAATGCAGGTTGTCATAGAAGTTCGTCTGATCGGTAGCGACTTCGCTGGCGGCCAGCGCTTCTAGAGGCTGGTTGGCCACCTCGATGTCATTCGTGAAGGCTTCCAGCTACAACACACATTATTCTTTCATGGTTTAAATTGAACGTGCAGCGTGCGTCGGCCACCTTAGGTGGACCGACGAACTTCTAAATGTAGCGGTTGCGTTGAATGCCTCGATTTGTTCGCCGAGATACAGCGCTTAGTTTACTGAAATTTGTATAACTATGCTGTGTCGCCATGATAAACTGCAGGGGAGAGCCATGCCGTCGTATTTCCAATCACGCTTTGCGCTTTATACTCCGCGCAAGCCCTCCGCATTAATAACACGTGTAAGTAAGCTGTTATAAATTCACTGCCACCATTGATCTTATTTGCTTCAGTAGATAGTATATCTAGATAGTATATCTACAAAATAAATGGTTAAACATACCGCCTCCTGTTCCGTGAGCATCTTTTGTGGGAACATGCCCATCAGCGCCGTCAACAGTCCCATATCCACCTGGAAGAAAATAAAATTAAAACTATGTATAACTACGCACATCCATGCTAGATGCAAAATGATAGTAAAATCATTTCGCCTTAAATCGATCTATACCAAAACACATCAAATGCAGTCCGTTTTAATTTAATAAGATAAAATGTATTAACTTCTTACACACTTAGATGACTAGTTATGACAGGTTTCCGTGTGATGTCGGCTTAGAATAGCACCACCCCATCTCTTTCCCGTGGGAGTCGTAAGAGGCGACTAAGGGATTCGAGGGTGTGTGTATTGCAATTTTAGGCGATAGGCTGACAACTTGTCACTATGGCGAATCACAATATTCCGAATGACCCTCAAATATTTGTGAGACGTGGCGTAAATATCCCTTTTTTGCGGCTGTTTACGCTCTGCCTATCCCGCAAGGGATTATAGGCGTGATATGTGTGTGTTATGCAGCAAATAGAGTGCACCACGCGTACGCCTGTTGTTCTACACGTGTTTCACGCCTCATCCTATCATCGGTGCCGTGTGTTATCAAGCTACAGGTACAGGTCCACTATTAAAGGCGAAAATCTGTCTATACCTGCGACTTGTAAAATTTAAGACCTGTAGCTTCATAAAACGTCTGTAGTTGTAATTTTCATCAGTGTTGCTATTTAAATACTAATCGATGTTGCCACTTTTTGCCGGTAGAATTGTAGTTGTACAGGACGTTGTAATTTATATTTGCTCAAAATAATAATTTCAATTTCGGTATCAGTCACCACGTCACTTTACTTTAAATATTGTAGTGTTACCTTGAGATGGAATTCTTGTATCAGCACTTTGTAATATTTGTATTGGCGCACTTTAGTGTGTTCCATCATGCGCTCCACTATCGACACCTCAATGAACGGTTTCATACCTGCGGATAAGAAGAAAAGATTTGACTTTGAACCCCAAAGATAAAGTGACAGTACAATATCCTGCGCGCACAAGGGACTAACACTACTCAAAAATTGACTTTGTGTCGTAAAAAGTGACAAAGAGATAAATTAATCCAGGGAATGGGCAGCAGCGTTCCCTGTGAATGCAGAATCTTGCACAGCGCTCGCCAATCCGACTGCCAATAGTGGTATGGCAATACCCTCTGATAGGGGGAGGCCCATATCCAGCAGTAGACTGTAGTGATTGTTAATGTATGTATGTATGATGAGATTTTTTATAAATAAAATAGGCCCGCATTGGTCTGCTATCTCACCTGATAGTAAGTGACGATGCAGACGATGACGGTACATGCTTGCCTAGATATTGCCTATTCACTCTTGCCTTGGCAAGGCATCCACTCCTTAGCTGCTCGCATGATGAAGGTTGAAGCAAATCGCTTCGTGCGTCATAAAGGTATATCAACAACATAAGGGTGGAAACCCCAGCTGGCGACGCACGCCCCGGAGGTGGAATGTAATGATATTTTTTTTTTCGTGTGGGGGGCACTGATTCGTCCAACGAAACGATGAACCCTGGTGTCAGAGTTTTTCAACTGCCTACTACTGATAGTAGGCCTCTGACATGGCTGTATAGCGACTGCTGTCTAAGTAATCATAGACAGCAACCGGGACCGACTGCTTAGCCTGCCCTCCGAAGCACGGAACCATTTATTTTCGGACAATCAGGTGTTTCACTCTGCAATGTCCTAAACAGACCGGGAACAAATTCACACAGTGATAATAATCAACTTTTGTGAGTGTGCTACCGAGAATCGAACCCGGAACCACTGCGCTGCATCGGCCGTCACAACGTGATGATAACGACGATGTATGCTGAACTCACCGACGTCGTTGGCGACGGAGCGCGGCGGCGGCACCGGCGCCAACACCACCGGGAACGTGGGCAGCGGCAGCTGCTGGTCTATCTGGATAATACAAACAATAATGGAAGATGTGGGTTTACGCGACGTACTTGTGTTTATTTGGTAGAGAGTTTATCTACGTTTCGGCTGCTTACGGCAGCCTTCTTCACGGAGGTCGACAGATCACATACGCCCGCCGCCCGCCAGTCAGCTGTGATTGCCGAACACTGATGCTGCTGCGGCTTGCTGAAGCAGCCGAAACGTAGAGGGATAAACTCTCTACCAAATAAAAACAAGTACGTCGGGTAAACCCACATCATGAATGATACTTGTTCGTTTAGCAATAAAATAATGGGAGAATTCAACCGAAAAATATAGAGTTATGATAAGTTGTATACTTGTACGCTGCAGCTGGGTGATTTTGACAATTGGTTTTAAAGATGTGACATGTTTACCTTAACAAATATGTTCCCTGGTACTACTACGTTACTCGCTCAGCTACTCAACACTAGGTAGGTAATTCAATTAAACATTTCTACATCAATAACAGAAGGTATAAATTACACTCGTCTATAATGTTCGAATTATGAATTCGAAAACAGTTGCATAAAGACCCACTTTATGCATTCTGCCTATATAAACTACGGTTTAATGTAAATAACAGAAGCGTAAAACTCTTACTACGATAAAGTTGAGAAATGAAACGAAGTTTTTTTTTTTGCCAATACTCAAATCGCCATCTTCGGACGTTTGTAAAAGTGTCTGAGTTTTTTTTTTTTGAGTGTAGATAAAATAGTGTATGCAACTGCATATAATTAAGCATTAGAATGCTCGTGTCAATCTAATATCACACTCGGCTTGAACAGACACTAGCATTCTAATGACGACCCCCATTATATGACAGTTGCATAAACTACTATTATGAATTACTAAAAAGGTGTGATTATGAGTGTAAGGTGTGAAGCTATAGATTAACCCATAATGTCCTTGACAATACTACAATTTTGAAGATTCAAAATAAAAATGGGAGTATCGAAGATTCTTTATAAAAAAAAAAAGATATCCATATGATATAAAAGCCGTGTCAAACTTAACTAGACTAAAAAGTATTTCACAAAATCCATACTAATATAATAAATCCGATAGTTTGTGTGTGTTTATCTGTCTGTGTGTTTACGTATGTTTGTTACAGCTTCGCGCTGGAACGGCTTGACAGATTTAAATGAACCTGGAATAACACATACTCATTTTTTTTCAAAACAGCTGCGGGGTAAAAATCTGGTATTTCTGTTTACCTGCAACCGATGCAAGCGCGCGTGAATGCGCACGGAGTGTGACGTCATCCCGTAGGAGGCCCACAGGCCGGGCTCCAGCGTGCGACGCAGGATGCGCGCGTTGGGCTTCAACAGACGCATCTCTTCGAAGTTCACCTGTAAAAAAAAGCTTTGTTTTTTACTCTAAAAACGGGTAAGATATACTGGTATCGTTTCCCCTGAATTTTTTACCAATAATATTTTCCTGGCTTAATTTTTTTATATTTTTTCAAGCTATGACGGGCCTAAGACATGGACACACCTCGGACACTGGCGCTCAAATGTATGAATCAAATGCGTTGTTACGCACACAGTCTAAGCTCGCGTAGGTGAACGCGGACCATGCCTGTGTGTGTGAGACAACATGTCAGGGTTGCCGCCATTTTGCGTTCGCGAATCGAGAATGGAATGTGCGGCAGTATGGAATGACCTTCATCGTCGCGTCCTTGCTTAGCCGGTGTCTGAGCGTCCTCCGAGCGCGGGTGGGCGGCGCTTGTAGGGGGAGGCAGGGAGTGACCATACTGTACGCTAGTACTATTAATTATACTGTGACATGGAGCTCTTTTACCTTTTCCTGAACTACATAACTATGCTTACTGTATCAATTACTTAATTTCAATCAATTGTTTTTATATTTCTGTCACAAACACGATTGCTATTGACTTTTGTCCAGGTCTGACTAGAGGGTCGTTGGTAGACTTTAAGACCCACTCGACAGTAATTACCTCGGTCTTGTCATCGATCTTGACGAGGGGCGGCACGGGGTCGTCGCTGACGAGCCGCAGGTTGAGGTAGCGCTGGTACGCCTCCTCCAGCTGAACAGCTTTGGCATCTTCCAGCTTCTTGTACCGCCGCGCGCCAAGCTTGCAGCCCTCCCAGATTATACCAGAACTGTGGATATTAGGTAAGATGGGGTAAGCCTTCTTTATTAGTGGGGTAAGGCTAGGACTAACGTTTTGTTACGGGTTAAAACGATAGATCATTCATAAAGTTTTGAATACTTCGGTAAGGTTTTGAATACTTAGAAAACCTACCTACAACTCACAGCATTTAAAAATGAGAGGGCTGATAGTCTTGCCCCAGTGTTAGTCTCACCCAATCATTTGTTATAATAATACAGAATGTTTATTCACTGTGCATGTAAAAGTATTTTCTTACGCTCACGATGTCAAAGAACGCATAAAATTATCTTATTAATGATTTGGCTAGCAACGAAATAGATTTTCAACGTTGAAAAACAACAAAATATAAAAAATCTAATTTCCGGTTGCCGTTCATGTTTTGGTAAGAAATTCAATTTAGATCTATAAATTATGTTTATGTTTTAATTTTTGATAGAAACACGGTTTTTTGCATGTTGTATACTTACTTCGACATACTGATGTAAACGATCTCTTGCATGCGCTGGTCGTCCACTAGTGACAGTCCCAAACCCTGAGGGAATTCACATTTATGTTAAAGTGCAGCTTAATAGACATGCGCAGAACTAGAATAGCATGACTATGATTGTAAGAAAATAACATAAATTATGTTAATCGAAGTATTCGTTCATACATAGTATAAATCCTACGAAATATAAATAATTTGGTAAAGTTTGTGCTCAAATGGATTTAACAAAATAGCTGAATCAGACTTTATGCCTCCTACACACACACAAACATATCACGCCTATTATCCCTTGTGGGGTAGGCAGAGCGTAAACGTCTGCCAAAAACAGACATTCGCACCGCGTCTGACAAATATTTGAGGGTCATTCGGAAAATTGTGTATCGCCATGTTGACAGGTTGTCAGCCTATCGCCTAAAATTGCAATACACACCCTCAAGTCCGTTAGTCGCCTCTTACGACTCCCACGGGAAAGAAATGGGGTTATGCTATTCTAAGCCGGCATCACACGGCAAACTACAAACTAATATCTAATATTCGTCAAGCCGGGTTTGGCGCATTTATGGAAAATCTGCGGTATTATGTTCTCAGTAGAGCAGACGGCTGATGTGGCGCAGTGGTAGTGCGACTGCCTGCGACGCAAAGGTTCCGGGTTCGATTCTCGGTGGGACACTCACAAAATTGATATATATCACTTTGTGAATTTGTTCCCGGTCTGGTTAGGACATTGCAGGGTGAACCAACTGATTGACCGAAAAGAAACGGTTCCGTGCTTCGGAGGGCACGTTAAGCCGTCGGTCCCGGTTGCTGTCTATAATTACTTAGACGGCGGTCGTTACACAACCATGTCAGAGGCCTACTAAGAGTAGTAGGCGGTTGAAAACTCTGACACCGGGGTTCATCGGGTCGTTGGACGACTCGGTGTCCCACACGAAAAGAAAGAAGTAGAGCATTCAGTCGTTATTTACTACAGTTTAATTTTTAGTTAGTATTTAAACTTTACAGGGCGATTCTATTCATGATTATGAACAACCTTAACTACCATATAATAATCAGCTGTTCAATTGAAAATCTATTACCTACTCGACCAAAATGTTTGAAAGTCTTTTATGATAATAATAATAATAATAATAATAAAGAGCCTTTATTGTACATAAAATATCACAACATCGGAACAGTAAAAAACGTGAGCATGAAAATATAATTATGTAGCAAAAGGTGGGAGGCTCAGTTATTGCAGAACAGGTTACCAAAGGCCACCTGTCTGCACTGATTTTCAGCTCCGACCTTCTCATGATGATACCCAGTACAGCCGCTGGTGGTCGCTATTTACTGGTGACAGCTGTCACTTGTCATACCTGCATGGAGAGCAGCATCTCGGTGTCGACCACATCCGAGTCTCCGACCAGGTGCGCCCCCTTGGCCAGGATTATGTCCGCGGTGATCACAGTGACAGCTGTCGTACCTGCATGGAGAGCAGCATCTCGGTGTCGACCACATCCGAGTCCCCGACCAGGTGTGCTCCCTTGGCCAGGATTATGTCCGCGGTGATCACAGTGACAGCTGTCGTACCTGCATGGAGAGCAGCATCTCGGTGTCGACCACATCCGAGTCCCCGACCAGGTGTGCTCCCTTGGCCAGGATGATGTCCGCGGTGATCACAGTGACAGCTGTCATACCTGCATGGAGAGCAGCATCTCGGTGTCGACCACATCCGAGTCGCCGACCAGGTGCGCTCCCTTGGCCAGGATGATGTCCGCGGTGATCACAGTGACAGCTGTCATACCTGCATGGAGAGCAGCATCTCGGTGTCGACCACATCCGAGTCGCCGACCAGGTGTGCTCCCTTGGCCAGGATGATGTCCGCGGTGATCACAGTGACAGCTGTCGTACCTGCATGGAGAGCAGCATCTCGGTGTCGACCACATCCGAGTCCCCGACCAGGTGTGCTCCCTTGGCCAGGATTATGTCCGCGGTGATCACAGTGACAGCTGTCGTACCTGCATGGAGAGCAGCATCTCGGTGTCGACCACATCCGAGTCCCCGACCAGGTGTGCTCCCTTGGCCAGGATTATGTCCGCGGTGATCACAGTGACAGCTGTCGTACCTGCATGGAGAGCAGCATCTCGGTGTCGACCACATCCGAGTCTCCGACCAGGTGTGCTCCCTTGGCCAGGATTATGTCCGCGGTGATCACAGTGACAGCTGTCGTACCTGCATGGAGAGCAGCATCTCGGTGTCGACCACATCCGAGTCTCCGACCAGGTGTGCTCCCTTGGCCAGGATTATGTCCGCGGTGATCATGACCACGCGCTGCATCCCGTTCAGGAACGACACCCAGTACAGACGCTGGTGCTCGCCGATCCTGGAAACACAAAACGCGTTACATTGGCAATTACTGGCCATAAGTTGCCATGGTCGGTTTGGGCAATCCACAACATTTCAAATTTCTAACAAGACTCTTATCATATTTTTAGTAGATAGTTTATCGCATCATTAAATAAAAGGCAAGTTCTTTTTATTTTATTTTGTTTCATATTCAGATATATTAAATTTTAAAAAGTGATAGTTTAGTTCCAACAACTAGGCTGCTGAAAACAAAATTCGTTTGCCTACAACTTATATGACCTTTATTTTAAAAAAAAACTGATTGAAATTGACAGATGAATGAATGAAGTTTTCTCCACTGTTTTTTTTTCTACTATAAGCAAAGGATTTTTTCATGGTAATCCTAACTTTGGAAGTTCTTACAACTTTTCAAAATATTTCAGAAACGATTGCATTAAAAATTATGAAAATATGTGTATCTTAATAAGCATCCCAAACACTCTAAAATGTATATCTTTTGTATCTAACGTTAAATGAAATATTGTGGATTACTGGCCATAATTTGCCATGGTCGGTTTGAAAATCTTTAAATAGACTTCGGACTCAGACCGGCCGGAGCAAGGAAAACATGACCAAGTGGGGCTCCTTGGAGGGTTCCGATGTAAACTGTTTGTGTGGTGGAGTTCAAACAATGGACCACCTAACATCGTATCCTGCTTGGCCTAACACCTGCTCGCAGGACGATCTTATGACAGCGTCTGTCAGTGCTGTCATCGTAGCCAAGTTCTGGGCCGCGACGGTGTAGTGTCTGCCATCGTCACGCTAAGAAGATTGGCAATTGTGACAATCGACACGACTGGTACCAAAAACTACTATTTTTGAACGGTTATTATCGCGTTTCATACAAACTGTCGCTATTAATCACATCGCTAGCGTATCATAATACATTGGCCTCGATTAAGGAGCTGTCTACTCCACTTCCTTCTTCTTGTGACCCTCGAAGATGAGCTGCTGCGGCCCGGCGAGCGCAGTGCACACTTACATGAAGTCGCCGATGCCGTCCTGCCGGATCTCCACTTCCGCCTCCTTCTTCTTGTGACCCTCGAAGATGAGCTGCTGCGGCCCGGCGAGCGCAGTGCACACTTACATGAAGTCGCCGATGCCGTCCTGCCGGATCTCCACTTCCGCCTCCTTCTTCTTGTGACCCTCGAAGATGAGCTGCTGCGGCCCGGCGAGCGCAGTGCACACTTACATGAAGTCGCCGATGCCGTCCTGCCGGATCTCCACTTCCGCCTCCTTCTTCTTGTGACCCTCGAAGATGAGCTGCTGCGGCCCGGCGAGCGCAGTGCACACTTACATGAAGTCGCCGATGCCGTCCTGCCGGATCTCCACTTCCGCCTCCTTCTTCTTGTGACCCTCGAAGATGAGCTGCTGCGGCCCGGCGAGCGCAGTGCACACTTACATGAAGTCGCCGATGCCGTCCTGCCGGATCTCCACTTCCGCCTCCTTCTTCTTGTGACCCTCGAAGATGAGCTGCTGCGGCCCGGCGAGCGCAGTGCACACTTACATGAAGTCGCCGATGCCGTCCTGCCGGATCTCCACTTCCGCCTCCTTCTTCTTGTGACCCTCGAAGATGAGCTGCTGCGGCCCGGCGGGGTTGTCCCACGCGTACAACATCTCGTGGATGGGCGGCAGGCGTCTGGGGAATACAACAAATAATGGATTTAAGTCGGGGTGCAAGTGAAACATACTGAACGCAGTGTAAGGGACGGTGTAACTAAAACTTTGCAGCCATGATCAGATTATGAAACTGTATAACTTTTTCTATGGAAGATATGTCGGTAAACAAGAATTTTTTTATGGAAGATCGATACCTCCGATACAAACTTTTCTGATCAGCTTCAAATGAAAACTCGAAAAAAGACATTCCCAACAAAGGCTATATTGTAAAACTTGTTCAGTTTCATGGTCTGATCATGCCTGCAAAGTTTTCGGTATAAATTTCTAAAGATACTTGAGCCGGTGGCCCATTGTTCACGAAATTTGACACCTTCAAAAGCCGCCAGCAAGATCGCGCATTTTTGCAAATGTGTAGAATTATTGAGATTTGGTGAGTCTGGATACCACTAAAGACTTTCGATTGAGATTTGCAAAAGTGATTTTCTTTAGTTTTCAGTACGAAAGATTATTATCGTTGCCATTGCTAGGAGAAACTGGTTCAAGATCCGACCCGAGAGAGCTTTTATACAGGCTATATAGGGTGAAATTTTACTAGTGACCAATAACGAAATCTCAAGTCGGGGCTGGTGATAAGGAACTACTTTCCCCAAGGAACAAAGATCATAAGATTATAAAATAAATTTTTTGGACCACCCATACGAAATTGGCGATCAGCTGATTTGAAATACTATGGGAAAACAGCAATTTTTGGCATATCTCAACCTATGTTCCTTGGGAAAAGTTGTTCCTTATCACCAGCCGGCTTAAGATTTCGCTATATCGATCACTAGTATGATTTCAACCCATTTTTTTGCTATTATAATTACCCTGCATCGTTTGCGTACTGACTACTTAATATGTATAGTTAGCAAAGGGCGGTCTTATACGATATTGATGATAATTTACCTGACGTTGACATTCTCTTTTTCGTAAACGGTAATATTGAAGTTGGTGTAGTTGACGATGAGCGCGGGCGCCTGGCCGGGCTTGTACTGCTGCACCGTGATGTAGATACCGTCCTCGTTCACCGCCACCTCCACCGTCAAACCACCGTACTGCAATCAACATTTAATGTTATACATTCAAGATTTTAGACATTTATTCATGAACAATATACATTGTTTTTTTTTTTTTTAAAACTTGCGCAATTTTTAAGCGCGGGCAGTATTTGAACTTGCGACTTTGAAAACTAACACGGTAGATGGAGCCGTGACACTTGCAAAATTGGCGGGCAAGGAATGAGCTGCGGTAGCCCAGATGGAAGAGGCGTCGCCACTAGTAATGCGAAAATCGCGGGAACAAATCCTGCCCGCACATGAAAATTTTGCAAGTTTTCTAAAATTGTATACCTAACACGGGAAGTGTTTTAAAATTTGGTATTCAATATACATTGTGTTTGAATGTCATTAATACTATAACAACTACATGTCAAACTATAATGATAACCTGAATTAAACTTATAACACATAAATAATTAAATTAAAATCATTGAACAATAAAATAAAACATCAATAAAAGTAATATCAAATAAATTCGTGCATAATGAAAAGCCAAGTAGGCAAAGTGTATTTCAAGATTTGGTTACAGTATTTTGTAATTTACATTTATAAGTCGTCTAAGGAACAGCAGCACCTTTCCAGAAGCAATTATAAGCTTTATATTCAATGTTGGAAACTGAGGGCGCCTCTGTGTTTCATTATGGGAAATATCAAAGTAACTCTCTGCTTGAATTGAATGCATGAATTGCAATATGACCAGCGGTCTCATAAGGTCCAAATCTCTTAGTACTTACGATTCGCGAAATGTACATACATACATACATATATCACGCCTTTATCCCTTGCGGGGTAGGCAGAGCGTAAACGACCGAAAAACGGCCACTTACGCCACGTCTGACAAACGTTTGAGGGTCATTCGGAAAATTGTGTATCGCCATAGTGACAGGTTGTCAGCCCATCGCCTAAAATTGCTATACACACCCTCGAGTCCCTTCGTCGCCTCTTACGACTCCCACGGGTAAGAAATGGAGTGATGCTATTCTAAGCCGGCATCACACGGCAATTCTAAGCCGGCATCACACGGCAACAAAATGTTCGCGAAATGTTCAATACATAAAATCTCCAATTCGCAAAATACCCAATTCTCAACATGTCCAACTCAAATTTTTGCAATGTTAAACTAACCTCATTATTCAGCTTCAAGCACGTGCTGTGTTGCTCGGTGTAGAGGAAAGGCGCGCAGTGCTCTTTAGATTCCGCCACCTTCAACAGCAACAGTTTCTCGTCCTTCTCTATGACAGGCCACAGCGGACACACCGAGTTCTTTTGCACCTGTATTTAACAAATGTTAAGAGGTTAAATAATATGGGCGAACAACTTCATGGAAAAGCTCAGACCGGGCGTTTAGAAAGTAACGTGACACAGTTTAAAAAAATATAGGTGAGTTAAAAATATTTGAAAAATGCCTGCCTGCTTCAAAATTATAAGTTTTCATTTTTTATATTATTTGGATAAGTATCAGTTCGAAAAATAAATAAAAATGTGTCTGGGATCTGAGTTCCTAAAAATAAAAACACATATCACGCTTTTATCCCTGGCGGGGTAGGCAGATCGGTAATGGCCTTAAATTACGGTCGCTATTGCCACGTCTGACAAATATTTGCGAGCCGTTTTATAAAAGTCATGTATCACTATAGTGACAGGTTGTCAGCCTAAAATTGTAACACACATAGAACCCTAGAGTCCCTTAGTCGCCCCTTTTGACACCCATGGGATTGAAATGGAATAACGCTATTCCAAGCCGGCATCACACGGCCAAATGAATCGTAAAAATGAGTGAAAGTAATCGCGAATGCTTATTAGACCATTACGCATCCTTCAATATTCGTAAAAAAGAATCTTGGTTTATATCAAAAGAACCATGAGATATGTTCATTTAACACCAGGTATCCAGACGAACTTGTACCGTTACGAAATAGAACTGTCTGTTTTGCTAGAAACAGCTTCAACATGTCTGTCAAATTTTACAATTTCTTGCCTAGACATATAAGAAACCTACCTGACAATAAATTTAAGGCTACGCTCTCTGACATATTATGTAGAAATTGTTTTTATAGTTTGGACGAATTCTTTAAATATAAATTTTAATAATTATTTGACATTGTAAGTAAATTATATCATGATGACATATATAGTATCTAATTAATTTCGATTTTAATTGTTTAACTAATGTTCTTAACTTCATTTACATTTGCATGCTGTTGTTGACGGCTGTATAGGAGATTCTTATTTTATGTAATATTACCATCCATTGTACCCTATTCAAGCAAATAAAATATCTTGTATCTTGTATCTTGCTGCCGGTGTGGCGCAGTGGTAGTGCGACTGCCTGCGACGCTAAGTTTCCGGGTTCGATTCTCGGCGGGACATTCACAAAGTCGACATTTATCACTTTGTGAATTGGTTCGGAGGAGACGTTAAGCCGTCGGTCCCGGGTGCTGTCTATAATTACTTAGACAGCGGTCGTTACACAACCATGTCAGAGGCCTTCTTCTAGTAGTAGGCGGTTGAATAACTCTGACACCAGGGTTTATCGTGTCGTTGGACGATTTGGTGTCCAACACGAAAAGAGAGAGAGATTGCTTTTATTTTTATCAGCAACTGACCGTCTGCCAGGGATCCGCTGAGCGGCTGAACTCCTGGTACTGCAGGTCGAACGGCGCCTCGTTGATGATGAGGAAGAACGGCGTGAAAATCACCATCTTCGTCAAGCTGTTGTATGTCAACTTGTTCTCTATCGCCACCTAAACAGAGTCGAGAATTAAATGTCATATATCAAAACATTAGAAAACTTCAGCTTTTCATCAAGAAATGTATCTGAAATAAATGGCTCTTAAATAAATAATGGCAAGTCCCAAGATTTACTAAGGATTCACGCCTTACATCTTGCGGGGTAGGCGGCTGTGCATCGACCGCTAAAAACAATTGTTCTGGCTAAAAGTGGCACAATTTTTGAGGTATCGTTTCAAGTGTTTATTTCTCTAATAACAATCAGGTTCTTTCCTATTCTGTGGAAGATAATTTATTTAAAAAAATACTAAGGGCCTTACCACAAAAAATTTCGACGTGTATTAAACGCGTGTTTAGAATAAAACTTCACACAAAATAAAACATTCCGCACATGTCTTAATTTCTGTGGTAAGCCCAGTAGTATTTTGTATTTCACCTGATAAGTCCTTCCTTCGAGTTTGCAAGTGACCGTTCCAGAACTCCCCGCCGCGTCCAGCGAGAACTTGTCAGACCACTCGCCAAACTCCAGGCGTATCGACGCCTTCTTCTTGCCAAAGAAGTTCTTCGCTTTGAACGAGAATAGGATCGGCTCCTTATATTCTTTCGGATGGAATATCACGTTGCCTGTCTCGTCCGCATTCTGTGGTAAATTGTTGAGTGAATATTTGTTTGGCAGGGTGTAAAAAAGCTGAAATTTAAAGCTTTGCACCACTGTTATTAGGTCGCAGGTTGATCGTAGCATTGAGTAGATCGTGAATATCGCGACATCCTTTGGATACTTTAAAAAATAATAATCTGTACATGCACTATGCAAAATATAAACAAAAACTGACACCTTTAGGCTATTTTTGCGATTAACCTGTTGTTCAAATATGATTGTACATATAGTCCTTGGTATAGTCATATGAGATAAATGGGCGGTGCACACCGCCTGCGTATGCGTGTAGACGCGCGTATTGTGACGTTGTAATGTATATATTTCGAGATATTATTATATCTCATACAGTCCCATACAATACAACGTCTCGGTACGCGCGTGATTACGCGCGTGTACACGCATACGGACGCGGTGTGCTCCGCCCTTGAAGCACCTCTCTCTATAAATAGCTAGTCTATTCATAAATACATTATTTACGGTCATTTTTGAAACACAGGTTCGATGTTTCATTCAATGAAATTTGCGCAAAATATTACTTAAACAAAAATAAAAACTGATACCAAAAGTTTTTTTTTGTCGTCCGTTCAGGACAAAGAGCTCCCCATCCTTTACCTAATTTGAAGTGTTAAATGACCCTAACACCTGTTATAGATATTTAAAAATAGTTTTGGGATTTGTAGTGTTACCGAGTGTGCAGTTAATTAAAAACCGAAGCACAAAAAAGCTGATTTATTTCAACATGCATTTATTAAACCGGTTAGCGCGATACATGCACGTGTCTTTGAGATTGGACATATATTAATTGGAGTGTATTTCTGAAGACAATGTAAGGAATGAACTATCTCGATACTTTTTATAAAATATCCAATTAGTACAAAATTCTATTAGAATAAGTCTGATGATACTATGCATTTTTCGAAGGTTTATTCCTTGTAAAAGTTTTATTGTAAGTTTTCACGTTACATTTTAACTACCAGCTACGTGTGGTGGTAATTTGCTTCATATAAACATATTTTGTATTAACACAACATTCTCCCATGGACCAACAAGTATTATTCCGGCATTCTACCACAAGTTACAATTATACAGACTCATCCCACAGACATTTAATTATTTTTACAAAGTGGATCCCTTAGTAACCATTTTTAACCCTTATCTATCCCGAATCTTTATAACAGTATTCTCACCGGAAGGCATGAGGTATGTTGTCTAAGATACATACTGCAACATGATTTTTTAATCTGCAAATACATATAGATAGCATCTTAAAACGGTCTTTACAAAGGTTTCCCATTAGTTGTATTTTAACCAAATATTTAAGTACCTAATTACTTTTTTAATGACGCAAAAAGGCTTCCCCCAAATATTTTTTCAATTGCTCTTACATCGAAACCTAAATAGGAAACAAAACATGACACCTACTATCATGCTTCATAATGACATGCAAAAATACGGCGTACAAAAACCACATATATACTAAAATACACTAAATGATGATCTAATGACTACACGGGGTGTGAGGGATAACCTTATAAATGCTGATAGGGTGTATGCCGACTATGAAACTGCACAACATTCCCCTAGGAACATATGTCACGAATCGCCAAAAAATTTCGATCGCCTATACAAAATTACGACTGTCTTTGCTATGGGGAGTAAAAACAAATAGAGTTTCTGAAACACATTCCTATGGGAAAATTGTTCAGTTTCGTGGTTTGAATGCACCCAATCAGTATTCGGAGGGCTGTCCCTTACACACTGTATAGTGCAAAAGTAATGTATTTTACTAGAAAAAATATAGTTGAATATAAAGCCTGTTGTTAATAAGCACGTAACGCATGAATTTAGGGAGCATAACTTCGAGAGGAAGCAAAAATAAGAAAAATAAATACTGAACAAAATACATATTCTGTCTTTATGATACCTTGTTGGGGGTGCCGGATTCTTTGTCTAGCTTCTTTGATTTCTGTAATTACGGGGTTTACTTAGAGACAATTCACGATAAAGGTACTTAAAATATCGTTATCAAAATACTGAAACAGGAAAGACAAACGAAGTAGACACTGTCACTGTGCAACAGACGTACAGATAGCATTGTACGATACCTCATTGATTTAGTTCAGAAAATAAACTGTTATCGAGCAGATAAT
Source organism: Tuta absoluta (assembly GCA_027580185.1). Taxonomy (NCBI): domain Eukaryota; kingdom Metazoa; phylum Arthropoda; class Insecta; order Lepidoptera; family Gelechiidae; genus Tuta; species Tuta absoluta. The sequence goes on from JAQAHW010000004.1 coordinate 9,901,433, forward strand.
CATAGATTATATTGAAAATACATATATTTTTATAGATGCAATATTTAGTAGTTTATGCATAATATAAAATGATAACAAATACCCCATCGCCCTAACAAACACACACATAGGATTAGTACATACACAAGCTAAATGTTTTTTTAAACTAATTTTAAATACTACCTAAAATAGCAGATAGCAGTTTAAAAAAACTTGCGATTCTAGTCTTTGCGTAGTAATCGCTCAAAATCATCACGAAGTTTGTCTTTTTTGTTCATATAGATATCAAAATGCCTAGGTATAAGACTCATCTTCACTAATATTATAAAGAGGTAATATTTGTTTCTTTTTGTTATTTGCGAGTAATGGATAAACCGACTTCAAAAATGATTTAACCATGAGAGAGCTATCGACATATGTGAGTAACATAGGCTACTTTTTATCACTGTAATACATCTTATTCCCACAGGAAAACGGTGAAAGTGCTGGACTGGCCTCTACTCCTAAATAAACACGTTGAATCATTTATATGGTGCAAGTAATCTAAAGGCCGGGGCACACCGGCTCCGTATCCGTACCGTATCCAGCTCTCGTCCGTAGTCACGCACGAACTTATGACGTTGTAATGTATGGAACTGTATGAGGTCCGGCACACCGCTTGCGTGCAGCACGGAACGGATACGCAACGCAACAGTCGTGCGTGACTACGGACGAGAGCTGGATACGGTACGGATACGGAGCCGGTGTGCCCCGCCCTTAAATGTGTCATCGGAGAATGTCGCGGCTGTTGTCGCCAAATAATCATCTAATTTAATCATTTTTCGAGTCAGTAACACGAACAAGAAGAAGAAAAATCTCTATCACAAAAGGCACCACGATTGACTTACCCTGTAGCTGAGCGTGAAGCCGGTCTTGTTGAGCATCCAGAAGGGGCAGTAGAGCGAGAGCACCTGGATGCCCTCCAGGTCCACGTTGTGCATGCCCAGGTCCAGCGTCATCACGCTTGGGCTGTCGTGGGACTCGAAAGACCACACGGAGAATTCTGCGTCCTCCTCAGGTAAGTTCTTTGTGCATACCCAGCATTTGTTCAGATAGTTCTCTATCTATAATTTGAAAGAAAAATAAAGAGTTATGTGCCGTTTGGGATAATCCAATATTGTCTTGCTATTGGCTTTATGTAAATGTTCATTAGCGAAGGCAATCTGTTGAAATACAAATTTCCTTTATATCATTGGATTGTCTATTACATTTCAATAAAATTACATTACCGTGTGGTACTGGCTTAGAATAACATCACTCCCATTCTACCCGTGGTTGTCGTAAAAGCGACTAAGGGATTATCATACAGGGAATGAGCAGGAGCATTTACTGTCAATACAATTCACCAATTCAGCTGCCAAGCGTGGCGAGTATGGCAATACCCCTCGATAAGGAGAACCCATGTCCAGCAGTGGACTGTGGAGGCTGTTAATGAAAAATGTATGTATGTCTAATACATTGTATTTAATCACTCGTCTGTCGCTTCATACTATAACAATTTCATTGGTTTTGAATTTTATTGTGGGTAGTTAAGGTTCAAAATTGTTGTCCGGCTCCCGGTACGTGACAGACAAGCGGTTAAAGGCTTACCATGACAACAATGGAAGCGCGGTTCGGTGCTAGATGCGACAAGTGGAACATCTCCCCCGGCCTGAAGGTCTGCGTGCGCTTGAGGCCGAGTTGCGACACCACTACTGGCACCGGTAAACAGTTCTGTAGTTTGACGGCTGGCTTCAATACCACGTCGTAGCACGACGACGCGAAAGTGCTACGGTTCGTGTGCCCGTAGAACACTTGCTCCATAGTGCCTACCGCCTGGAACGAACGTTATGTTATAGGCACGTTCACACGATGCCAATATGGACAGGGAAATAGTAAGGGAAGTGGGCAGCGCGAATGTGTGAACAGGTTACTCGCGCTGCTACTCGTCATGCCGTTGGCACTACCCGTGCTCCCTTGATTGTCGGCTTTTTGAATTGATTGTCGGATTGAAAGGCAGCACAAACGCGTGTGGAATGTATTGCTATCCCGCTCACTCATATTAATGTGAGAAGAGTATATCGGCAGTGTGTGAACACTCACTCGCAATGATACTTCCGCGGAAGTATTTCGAGCAATATTCGCGACAGCGGCAGGAGCAGAAGCAGGTGCATGGTGTGAACGTGCTATTACACTTTTATGTAGCCTTTACAGCGCACCGACTTTCGTTATAGATTCGTGTACAAGACCGTCACTCGGAGAAAAATCAAACGCTATTGTATGGAGAAAAATAAATAATATTATTCTGGACACTTCACACAGGCCATTTAGCCCCAAACTAAGCAAAGCTTGTACTATTGGAACTAGATAGTTTATTTTAAATAAATACATAGCATGTACCCAGACTAAACACAAATATCTGAAAATGACTTAACAAATATCTGTGTCTTGTGGGGATGGGGGGGGAGAACGCTATCTGCTACATCATAGGGCCAGTCAGATGAAGAGAGACAAAAATTATTTGAACAGAACGCTAAAACCAATATGACCAGTTACATCAATCAAACTAAATCAGGTTTAAAGCTGTAGTCATGAAAATAATGATGCGGTATTTGAGAACCTCATAGCACTGATCATTGAGCTAAGAATACAGACCTTTAAGTAGAATTTCTCTCCACTATTCTTGTCCTTCGAATCACAGTGCAGCAACTTCGTAAGCCTCACTTCCTGTTGCAACTCGCGCCAAACGAACGGCGACACTGATACTGTGAAATCTGAAAGAGATACCACGGTTAAGTTGTAAAATTCACGCTTTTACAAACAACACATGAAAATTATGAAACCAAGTTTTCAACACGGGCCATACGGAACTCCGAAAAAGAGATAAAGAAAAATCTAAAAATATATCTCATCTCCATCTCTCTAATAAATACCTACTAATTATTAGTCTCAGATGTCTTTAATAGTAAGGTTACCTTGATTTTCGGCGTGCCGGTGCTATTGGAACCTAGATAATACAACAAACCGCAACGGCAAACGGCTTGCTCGGCAGGCGCAGCGTGTCGCCCAGCAGACGCGCCTCGTGGTGCTGCGGCACGCTCACCTTCCACCGAGAAGAACACCTCGGCGGTGGGTGTGTACACGGCTTGCAGCGGCAGGCGCAGCGTGTCGCCCAGCAGACGCGCCTCGTGGTGCTGCGGCACGCTCACCTTCCACCGAGAAGAACACCTCGGCGGTGGGTGTGTACACGGCTTGCAGCGGCAGGCGCAGCGTGTCGCCCAGCAGACGCGCCTCGTGGTGCTGCGGCACGCTCACCTTCCACCGAGAAGAACACCTCGGCGGTGGGTGTGTACACGGCTTGCAGCGGCAGGCGCAGCGTGTCGCCCAGCAGACGCGCCTCGTGGTGCTGCGGCACGCTCACCTTCCACCGAGAAGAACACCTCGGCGGTGGGTGTGTACACGGCTTGCAGCGGCAGGCGCAGCGTGTCGCCCGGCGGCACGTCGCCCAGCAGACGCGCCTCGTGGTGCTGCGGCACGCTCACCTTCCACCGAGAAGAACACCTCGGCGGTGGGTGTGTACACGGCTTGCAGCGGCAGGCGCAGCGTGTCGCCCGGCGGCACGTCGCCCAGCAGACGCGCCTCGTGGTGCTGCGGCACGCTCACCTTCCACCGAGAAGAACACCTCGGCGGTGGGTGTGTACACGGCTTGCAGCGGCAGGCGCAGCGTGTCGCCCAGCAGACGCGCCTCGTGGTGCTGCGGCACGCTCACCTTCCACCGAGAAGAACACCTCGGCGGTGGGTGTGTACACGGCTTGCAGCGGCAGGCGCAGCGTGTCGCCCAGCAGACGCGCCTCGTGGTGCTGCGGCACGCTCACCTTCCACCGAGAAGAACACCTCGGCGGTGGGTGTGTACACGGCTTGCAGCGGCAGGCGCAGCGTGTCGCCCGGCGGCACGTCGCCCAGCAGACGCGCCTCGTGGTGCTGCGGCACGCTCACCTTCCACCGAGAAGAACACCTCGGCGGTGGGTGTGTACACGGCTTGCAGCGGCAGGCGCAGCGTGTCGCCCGGCGGCACGTCGCCCAGCAGACGCGCCTCGTGGTGCTGCGGCACGCTCACCTTCCACCGAGAAGAACACCTCGGCGGTGGGTGTGTACACGGCTTGCAGCGGCAGGCGCAGCGTGTCGCCCAGCAGACGCGCCTCGTGGTGCTGCGGCACGCTCACCTTCCACCGAGAAGAACACCTCGGCGGTGGGTGTGTACACGGCTTGCAGCGGCAGGCGCAGCGTGTCGCCCAGCAGACGCGCCTCGTGGTGCTACGGCACGCTCACCTTCCACCGAGAAGAACACCTCGGCGGTGGGTGTGTACACGGCTTGCAGCGGCAGGCGCAGCGTGTCGCCCAGCAGACGCGCCTCGTGGTGCTGCGGCACGCTCACCTTCCACCGAGAAGAACACCTCGGCGGTGGGTGTGTACACGGCTTGCAGCGGCAGGCGCAGCGTGTCGCCCGGCAGACGCGCCTCGTGGTGCTGCGGCACGCTCACCTTCCACCGAGAAGAACACCTCGGCGGTGGGTGTGTACACGGCTTGCAGCGGCAGGCGCAGCGTGTCGCCCGGCGGCACGTCGCCCAGCAGACGCGCCTCGTGGTGCTGCGGCACGCTCACCTTCCACCGAGAAGAACACCTCGGCGGTGGGTGTGTACACGGCTTGCAGCGGCAGGCGCAGCGTGTCGCCCAGCAGACGCGCCTCGTGGTGCTGCGGCACGCTCACCTTCCACCGAGAAGAACACCTCGGCGGTGGGTGTGTACACGGCTTGCAGCGGCAGGCGCAGCGTGTCGCCCAGCAGACGCGCCTCGTGGTGCTGCGGCACGCTCACCTTCCACCGAGAAGAACACCTCGGCGGTGGGTGTGTACACGGCTTGCAGCGGCAGGCGCAGCGTGTCGCCCAGCAGACGCGCCTCGTGGTGCTACGGCACGCTCACCTTCCACCGAGAAGAACACCTCGGCGGTGGGTGTGTACACGGCTTGCAGCGGCAGGCGCAGCGTGTCGCCCAGCAGACGCGCCTCGTGGTGCTGCGGCACGCTCACCTTCCACCGAGAAGAACACCTCGGCGGTGGGTGTGTACACGGCTTGCAGCGGCAGGCGCAGCGTGTCGCCCAGCAGACGCGCCTCGTGGTGCTGCGGCACGCTCACCTTCCACCGAGAAGAACACCTCGGCGGTGGGTGTGTACACGGCTTGCAGCGGCAGGCGCAGCGTGTCGCCCGGCAGACGCGCCTCGTGGTGCTGCGGCACGCTCACCTTCCACCGAGAAGAACACCTCGGCGGTGGGTGTGTACACGGCTTGCAGCGGCAGGCGCAGCGTGTCGCCCGGCGGCACGTCGCCCAGCAGACGCGCCTCGTGGTGCTACGGCACGCTCACCTTCCACCGAGAAGAACACCTCGGCGGTGGGTGTGTACACGGCTTGCAGCGGCAGGCGCAGCGTGTCGCCCAGCAGACGCGCCTCGTGGTGCTGCGGCACGCTCACCTTCCACCGAGAAGAACACCTCGGCGGTGGGTGTGTACACGGCTTGCAGCGGCAGGCGCAGCGTGTCGCCCGGCGGCACGTCGCCCAGCAGACGCGCCTCGTGGTGCTGCGGCACGCTCACCTTCCACCGAGAAGAACACCTCGGCGGTGGGTGTGTACACGGCTTGCAGCGGCAGGCGCAGCGTGTCGCCCAGCAGACGCGCCTCGTGGTGCTGCGGCACGCTCACCTTCCACCGAGAAGAACACCTCGGCGGTGGGTGTGTACACGGCTTGCAGCGGCAGGCGCAGCGTGTCGCCCGGCGGCACGTCGCCCAGCAGACGCGCCTCGTGGTGCTGCGGCACGCTCACCTTCCACCGAGAAGAACACCTCGGCGGTGGGTGTGTACACGGCTTGCAGCGGCAGGCGCAGCGTGTCGCCCGGCGGCACGTCGCCCAGCAGACGCGCCTCGTGGTGCTGCGGCACGCTCACCTTCCACCGAGAAGAACACCTCGGCGGTGGGTGTGTACACGGCTTGCAGCGGCAGGCGCAGCGTGTCGCCCGGCGGCACGTCGCCCAGCAGACGCGCCTCGTGGTGCTGCGGCACGCTCACCTTCCACCGAGAAGAACACCTCGGCGGTGGGTGTGTACACGGCTTGCAGCGGCAGGCGCAGCGTGTCGCCCGGCGGCACGTCGCCCAGCAGACGCGCCTCGTGGTGCTGCGGCACGCTCACCTTCCACCGAGAAGAACACCTCGGCGGTGGGTGTGTACACGGCTTGCAGCGGCAGGCGCAGCGTGTCGCCCGGCGGCACGTCGCCCAGCAGACGCGCCTCGTGGTGCTGCGGCACGCTCACCTTCCACCGAGAAGAACACCTCGGCGGTGGGTGTGTACACGGCTTGCAGCGGCAGGCGCAGCGTGTCGCCCGGCGGCACGTCGCCCAGCAGACGCGCCTCGTGGTGCTGCGGCACGCTCACCTTCCACCGAGAAGAACACCTCGGCGGTGGGTGTGTACACGGCTTGCAGCGGCAGGCGCAGCGTGTCGCCCGGCGGCACGTCGCCCAGCAGACGCGCCTCGTGGTGCTGCGGCACGCTCACCTTCCACCGAGAAGAACACCTCGGCGGTGGGTGTGTACACGGCTTGCAGCGGCAGGCGCAGCGTGTCGCCCAGCAGACGCGCCTCGTGGTGCTGCGGCACGCTCACCTTCCACCGAGAAGAACACCTCGGCGGTGGGTGTGTACACGGCTTGCAGCGGCAGGCGCAGCGTGTCGCCCGGCGGCACGTCGCCCAGCAGACGCACCTCGTGGTGCTGCGGCACGCTCACCTTCCACCGAGAAGAACACCTCGGCGGTGGGTGTGTACACGGCTTGCAGCGGCAGGCGCAGCGTGTCGCCCGGCGGCACGTCGCCCAGCAGACGCGCCTCGTGGTGCTGCGGCACGCTCACCTTCCACCGAGAAGAACACCTCGGCGGTGGGTGTGTACACGGCTTGCAGCGGCAGGCGCAGCGTGTCGCCCAGCAGACGCGCCTCGTGGTGCTGCGGCACGCTCACCTTCCACCGAGAAGAACACCTCGGCGGTGGGTGTGTACACGGCTTGCAGCGGCAGGCGCAGCGTGTCGCCCGGCGGCACGTCGCCCAGCAGACGCACCTCGTTGCCGCGCTGCGTCATGCAGTACACACTCACGTTCACTTGCAACGCGTTCGTCACCTGAAATCAAATGTACGTTATGTCGCGTTCAGATAGTCGCGCTATGGGCATGGAAATTGTAACTGCCCACTTCGGGCAGCGCGAGCATGTAAACAGGATACTCGCGCTGCTATTCTGTCGGTTTTGGCTTTCCGTGCGGAAGTCAAAAGAACGTCAAGGGAATGTATTGACGGCAGTGTGGAAACACTCACTCGCGTTGATACTTTCGCAGAAGTATTTCGGGCAATATGCCCCCCTCGAGGGAGGTACCTGTAGCACGGAGCGCAGGTAGATCTGCACGGCCGCGTCGCGCATCACGATGTCGGAGATGAGGCCGCGCGGCTCGTACGCGGCCACCTGCGGCACGTGGCGCGAGTCATCGCCCGTCCCGCTCGCACCCCCTCCCCCGCGCCCCAGCGGGAAGTACCTGTAGCACGGAGCGCAGGTAGATCTGCACGGCCGCGTCGCGCATCACGATGTCGGAGATGAGGCCGCGCGGCTCGTACGCGGCCACCTGCGGCACGTGGCGCGAGTCATCGCCCGTCCCGCTCGCACCCCCTCCCCCGCGCCCCAGCGGGAAGTACCTGTAGCACGGAGCGCAGGTAGATCTGCACGGCCGCGTCGCGCATCACGATGTCGGAGATGAGGCCGCGCGGCTCGTACGCGGCCACCTGCGGCACGTGGCGCGAGTCATCGCCCGTCCCGCTCGCACCCCCTCCCCCGCGCCCCAGCGGGAAGTACCTGTAGCACGGAGCGCAGGTAGATCTGCACGGCCGCGTCGCGCATCACGATGTCGGAGATGAGGCCGCGCGGCTCGTACGCGGCCACCTGCGGCACGTGGCGCGAGTCATCGCCCGTCCCGCTCGCACCCCCTCCCCCGCGCCCCAGCGGGAAGTAGCGTTTGTCCGCGCGCTCCACGGGGATCACTAGTTCTTCGTCCATTTCTATGATCTGTAATATCATCATCATCATTATTGATCTTAAATTATATTACAGTACAGTACTCTGCTTGCTTCAAGCGTGCAAATTTTGATTAACAATGTCATTTTGATTAAAATAGAGATTGATTAATTAGAAAAATTCAAATAAGAAAGATCAAAGCAATATTTGTTGATAGGTATAATGTCAAACATGGTTCATATATTCCCCACAATTTCCCAATAACCAATTAACTATTTCGATTTAAAACAATTTATAGTTAATTTATTTTCATTTGGCAGCTTATGGAATAGTACAATGCTCATCTTATACAAGTTTAAAAAATAAAAATAGTGCGACAAGTTGGCTGGTGTAGTAAATGTTTATAAAAATTTGGGTACTGATTAACAAAAACACACTATTTCATAGATTTAGATGCATGGACATGGTAGGATTTGTGTTTTAGAACAAGAGCCTGCACGAGCCTCTGAACCAAGCCACGTGTGCCTAAACACACCAAATAAGAACTAACTAAACTTTGACAATGCCCTCAATTCGGGATATAAATTCTCCTTACTTGCCTTAAAATAGTGCTGTTACTTTCTTAGAAAAGGATAGGAGAATTTATATCCCGAATTGAGGGCATTGAAACACTTTGGACCAATCACGGATAATATTAAGCCCCACTAACCATGACTTTGAGTTTGAGTGGCGGCGGCGGCTCGTTGAGCTTGAGTTGCCCCAGCCCGGCATGCCGCAGCCGCAGCGGCACGCGCGCGCCCGCTTCCAGGATCACTTCCCTGCAGGCCACAACACACAGTACCACGTAAACGATTGATATAGCATAGGATTATGACTTTGAATGGCGTACACAGGCGTGTTAGATTGCGAAAGTTCAATGCTATTCATGTAATGGAAGTATTTCTTTGCGCTACAGCAGGTACAAAAAAAATATCTTGAGGCGAAAGTGTAGCCGTTATCGACCTCGACAGTGGCGCAACTTCAAAAAAAGGGGGGCACTCCATACAAAAAAATCTATCAGAATAAATTACAGCGAATATTTCATTGAGTTTGCAGGTTCTAATTTTACATAAGGATAATACTAAAAACTTGGGCAACGGAAATTCTGATAGATTGTTTGTTTAAGAGAATATATCATTTACGACTACACTCGCCTTAGATAATTTTATGAGATGCCAGGACAGCCCAGCGGTTATACTCGCTGCTTTCCATTTTCCCGTGCAAATGTGAACTTTCATCGGCATAAATTATACAATAAAACCTTCCTGAGTACATATATTTAAAAACACTTGTTAGGTTATACAATTATGGCGAATTTCCAAATTTGCTGCCTCTTGAATTACTCTATCTATTAAAGTAAAGAGCACCAAAATTAAAGTAGTTTTGGATTCCTAAGCACACAACGGGTCACCGGGACACGGGAAGCGACTTTATTCTATTCTATGCTGCAAAAAGAAAATAAAACTTTAGCACAGCGTGATTGTACGTACTTGTAATTCATGGTGGTCTGGCTGTCAGTGAGGCAGACGGTGAAGTCGTTGTTCTCAGCCAGCAGCAACTTGGCAGTGAGTCCTGTGCTGTTGTGCAGCACGTACGGAGCACCGAAGCTCTTCTTGGCAAAGTCCTGCGTTAAAAATAACATACATACATATATAGAAAGAAAGAAAACACATTTATAAACACATATATTATATCACGCGTATAGCGTGTGATGCCAGCTTAGAATAGCATCACCCCATTTCTAACCCATGGGTGTCGTAAGAGGCGGCTAAGGGACTAAAGGGTTTTAGGCGATGGGCTGACAACCTGTCACTGTAGTGATACATAGTTATCTGATTGACCCTCAAACTTTTGTCAGACGTGGTTATCATATCCGTTTTACGGCCTTGAACGCTCTGCCATAAAAAAGGCGTGATATACATACATACATAAATCACGCTTGTATCCCTTACGGGGTAGGCGTAAATGCCTGTAAAAACGGTCATTTACGCCACGTCTGAAAAACATTTGAGGGTCATTTGGAATATTCTGTATCACCATCCATAGTAACAGGTTGTCTAAATATGCAATACACACCATCGAATCCCTTAGTCGCTTCTTACGACTCCCACGGGAAAGAAATGGGGTGATGCTATTCTAAGCTGGCATCACACGGCTACGTAAAAAATAATCCTTTCTAATTACTCGTGCAGATACAAAAATAATATGTATAATGGCGGCGGCTACCCAGGTGCGAGAGGGGGACACCATGAACGCCTGTTGTATGTAAGAGACTCAGTGCGAGCGAGAAAGCATGGCCTCTTGCTTGGCCTTTGGCTGCCATTTACAGATCCTTCCTTTATCTACGCGGCATTACTAATAACTGTAATTCTGTGTGATGAGAGTTAGAATAGATAACCCCAGTTCTTAAGAGGTGTTTAAGATACTCGATGGTTTGGCTGACGACCGTAACTAAACTTAACGCTCTGCCTAGCCCGGAAAGAATAAAGGCGTGAAAGATATGGACGTATACGAACTTAAGGCTATGCCATGTCTTATAGACCAAACAAACATTGAGATCTTACGTCATCCGATTTGGATCTGATTGTCGTAGATGCTGTTTCTGTGGATGGAGAGAATGAATTGCCCAACATCGTGAGGACCTGAAACAATCAATAACAATAGGAATAATTAATAATCAGGATCAATACATTGTTATGCACTTATTTTATAACCATCATCAATAGCATAGGCCTTTTCTCTATTGCGCCAATATTCACAGTCCTGTAGAGATCCCGTCGACTTGGTGATATTATCTGACCACCTGCCCGCTGACCTTTTTGCTCCCCTTGGCCATCACTGTGACTGATTTTGTATAATACTATACAAAATGATTTCGTTGGCTAACTCATAGCAAAGCAAGCTTACTTTATAGTCCGAAGAAAGTATATGTATTCCGAAGTTCGTGGGCTTCTTCACCTTTCAAATTATATCGCGCACATTTTTAGATACTGTACTTCAGTTGCCGGATCTTGCAACATATACTTTAATTGCCTCATGGCACGTGTCGTCTATTATGTATGACAGCATACAGTACCCTCTATGAAGTTGTGAATTAGAGTTACCTACAGCCGTGTGCTGCCCGGTTTAGAACAGTATCACCCCAATACAACCCGTGGGTGTCGTTAAAAGCGACTGACGGATAAATTCATCCTGGGAATGGGCAGCAGCGTTTCCCTTTGAAAGCAATAGCTATTGACATTGTGACTTTGGGGTTGTGAGCTTCGTGATTTCATCGGTTCGGGTATATATTAGGTCCTTACATATGAAATTGTCGTTTTGTCGTACTGGCCACTTTGATCACAAATTTCTCCTATTTGGTTAGGAATTCAAAATTCAAATTTATACAGCTATTTCCACATGTAGTTGTGTTTCGTTAACCGTCATTCATTTAATGTACTATGGTTTTTATTTTGCACTCACAGTGCTATATTACTTTCATAAATGAAAATAAGAAATTGAAAAAATGTCAAGTCCAAGTTCAAGTCCCGGCGGGCGCTGACATTTTTTCAATTTCTTATTTTCATTTATGAAAGTAATATAGCACTGTGAGTGCAAAATAAAAACCATAGTACATTAAAAGTAAGCAAAGCTTCATCGCATGGTTCGAATTTCACTCTTAAGTGGACTGACCATAGTATTAGTTTCAAATAACTTATACTAGATGTCGCTTGTCGTCGCTTCGAGACGAGTACCAAGAGGTTGAAGATTTCGTCGGCTTACGTCGGGGCGCCGGTAGCTCAGTTGGCAGAGCAGTGGAACGGTACTCCACGGTCCCGGGTTCAAGTCCCGGCGGGCGCTGACATTTTTTTCAATTTCTTATTTTCGTCATTCATTTGTTTTTTTACTTATCTTTTTTCTGTTTGCATCGCTCAATTTACAAAATGGAAAATTTGAAATATCGCGTTATTTACGAGTACGAGTTCCACCGTGGCACCAGTGCTGCGGAAACGGCTCGAAGGGTTAATGATGTGTATGGCGGTTGTGTCGCAAAAGAAAACACAGTGCGTTTTTGGTTCCAACGTTTTCGTTCTGGAAATTTCGACCTGCTAAACAAGTACCGTGGACGGCCGGAGACCCAAGTTGATAATGAAGAATTGAAGGCTATTGTGGAAGCGGATCCATCGCAAACCACGTCCGAATTAGCTGCAGGCTTCGGTGTTAGTGATAAAACTGTTTTAATCCACTTGAAGCAAATTGGAAAGATTAAAAAACTTGAAAGGTGGGTTCCTCACGAATTGAGTGAAGCAAACCGGCAAACGCGCGTCAACTGCTGCGTTACATTACTTGACCGGCACAATAACGAAGGGATTTTAAATCGAATCATTACCTGTGATGAAAAGTGGATTCTCTACGATAATCGGAAACGCTCATCGCAATGGCTGGACCCTGGCAAGCCAGCCAAAGCCTGCTCCAAGCGAAAATTGACCAATAAAAAGTTACTTGTAAGCGTTTGGTGGACTAGCGCCGGTGTCGTTCATTACAGTTTTCTCAAATCTGGCCAGACGATTACGGCAGATGTCTACTGTCAGCAATTGCAAACCATGATGGAAAAGCTAGCTGCTAAACAACCGAGGTTGGTCATTGGCTCTACGCCACTGTTGCTTCACGACAACGCTAGACCACACACTGCACAACAGACGGCTAGCAAATTAGAAGAGCTTCAATTGGAATGTCTAAGGCATCCACCGTACTCCCCGGACCTTGCTCCAACAGATTACAATTTTTTTCGACATTTGGATAACTTCTTGCAAGGGAAAAAATTCAACTCAGATGGGGCAGTCCAAATCGCCTTCAAAGATTTTATTGATTCCCGTCCGAATGGTTTTTTTAGTAAAGGGATCAATGAACTACCTATGAGATGGCAAAAGTGCATAGATTACAAGGGCTCATACTTTGATTAAATAAATATACTATATTTAAAAAAATCGACTTTTTGTTCCTCCCATGCAAAACGCCAATTTCATATGTAAGGACCTAATATGATACAGGTTAACATAGTTTCAGTGGGGCGAAATTCGTGATTGTGTGCATTTGGGATACCATTATTGGCGTATATGAACATTCGTGCCAAGGAGATTCGTTATTCCATGATATCGGGGTAGAAAGATTCGTGAATTGTGTGTCGTGATTCAGTATCGCACCCGCTTGCCGGGAAGCGTGGTGAGTTTGGCAAACACCCCCCATTCGGGGCAGGCCGATGTTCAGCAGCAGTTGTGGCTGTGAATGAGGGTTACCTCCATGCCGGTGCGCGTGATGGTGATCTCGAGCGGCTCAGCGCTGGACAGCGTGATGGTCTTGTTGGCCTGCTGGCTCGCCACCGCCTTGTTGGTCATGGCCTCGTCCGACATGTCGATCATCGCGCGCTGCTCGCCTGAACGCATCCACATCTAGCGGGGAAAACAATGGTAAGACTTATGAATTTAGCGGGAAATACAATGGTAAAACTTATGAACCTAGCGGGAAATACAATGGTAACACTTATGAATCTAGCGGGAAATACAATGGTAACACTGCTAATGAACACGCAAATTGTTAACCTGCTTTGTGATGCTGGCACTTCACTTACGCTTGTTGAAGAGTTGTTTATCCCCGTCATTGGTTTTATTTGTCACCCGCAAAGGCAGTGGACTGCAATAGGCTGATGTATGTATGCATGGTATTGTTTCCCGAACATGTCAAATACGCAAATACGAGTAGCCAAGTGAAAGACACATATTTAAACATCTCGTGTGTATTTTTTGCACAGAACGCTTTATAATGGTTATTAGGGGTAACTGAGCCGAATCATTAGTATCATGTTTTAGAAACAATAACACAATAGCATATATTGCAAAGCTTATTTATTTCAGAAAGTTTTCTGTATTATAACTTAGATAAAAAACACTTATAAATGTCGCTTTTAGATCTACTGAGCTGAGCTGAGCTGACCTTAAGGGCGGAGCCGTGAGAAAAATGGGAATTGGATGCACGCAATTTTGTTGGTGAATACGATAAACACCTTATTTTTATGTACAATGGTTTTGCATTATATTATCTAGATTTTTGTCGCAGGAAAACACGATTAAAGAAAGTTTGCTCGATAAATTTATTTTTCAAAGTTTGGTCTATATTTTTTTTGCGTAATTTATAGCAATCTTATGAACATAACACATTATTTTTTGCGAATACGATACGTCTTATACATTACTAGATTCATGTCGTACAGTTTTTTGATTACTTGGTTATTTGGCGAGAAATTTCTAAAAGAGTGAAAAATCGTCTAAATATATATAGCGATTTTGCTCTGTTCTCACGCACAGGATTTGCCATTAGTGGGAAAGGGACCGGGCTATACCTCTATCTTGAGCTCCCAGGGCTGGTGCTTGTAGACGGTGTCGACGAGCCGCTCCACGGGCTCCACGAGCGGCTCCCACTCGGCGCGCGCGATGTTGTAGTACGACACCTGCATCGCCCACGTCGACTCCATATGCAACTGTAACAATCAATAAAAATTATGATTTCATGACGGCCGATGTGGCGCAGTGGTAGTGCGACTGCCTGCGACGCAAAGGTTCCGGGTTCGATTCTCGGTGGGACACTCACAAAGCTGATATTTATCACTTTGTGAATTTGTTCCCGGTCAGGTTAGGACATTGCAGGGTGAACCAACTGATTGTCCGAAAATAAATGGTTCCGTGCTTCGGAGGGCACGTTAAGCCGTCGGTCCCGATTGCTGTCTATGATTACTTAGACGGCGGTCGTAACACAACCATGTCAGAGGCCTACTAGTAGTAGTAAGCGGTTGAAAAACTCTGACACCAGGGTTCATTGGGTCGTTGGACGACTCAGTGTCCCACACGAAAAGAGAGAAGAGAAGAGATAATTTCAATAATTTATTTCATATAAAAAATAGGCCTCTTCTCTATTGCGCCGCGAATCGACAACAATATCAAAGCCCAGTATGGCTAGCGTTACATGTTTCAAAAATACTAATGTCGTTTCTTTCTGGCTTATAGTTTCTGGGCCATTGGCCGAACCCAATTTATTAAGCTAACGCTTGTTTGCAGCAATATATGTATACAACATACTATGGGCGTAAATTAAGGAAATTATGTTTAGTTTCATGAACATGTCCCTTGAAATATTTCAGAATTTTTTCATATCACGTCGCCTTTCAACTTGTGAAGTTATGTAAAGTGGTAAAATATGTCTACAATATGAGCCTTCCTCCATTCTTCGCACCCCATTTCCATCGCGAATGTCATCACGATGGTCGGCGAGCGCAGTACACACTCACATCTGAGCTCCAGTCCTTGAGCTGTCCCTCGAGCGAGGCCTGAATGACGAGCACGGGCACGGTCTCGCGCCCCACTTCCATCTCGAATGACACCACGATGGTCGGCGAGCGCAGTACACACTCACATCTGAGCTCCAGTCCTTGAGCTGTCCCTCGAGCGAGGCCTGCATGACGAGCACGGGCACGGTCTCGCGCCCCACTTCCATCTCGAACGACACCACGATGGTCGGCGAGCGCAGTACACACTCACATCTGAGCTCCAGTCCTTGAGCTGTCCCTCGAGCGAGGCCTGCATGACGAGCACGGGCACGGTCTCGCGCCCCACTTCCATCTCGAATGACACCACGATGGTCGGCGAGCGCAGTACACACTCACATCTGAGCTCCAGTCCTTGAGCTGTCCCTCGAGCGAGGCCTGCATGACGAGCACGGGCACGGTCTCGCGCCCCACTTCCATCTCGAATGACACCACGATGGTCGGCGAGCGCAGTACACACTCACATCTGAGCTCCAGTCCTTGAGCTGTCCCTCGAGTGAGGCCTGCATGACGAGCACGGGCACGGTCTCGCGCCCCACTTCCATCTCGAATGACACCACGATGGTCGGCGAGCGCAGTACACACTCACATCTGAGCTCCAGTCCTTGAGCTGTCCCTCGAGCGAGGCCTGCATGACGAGCACGGGCACGGTCTCGCGCCCCACTTCCATCTCGAACGACACCACGATGGTCGGCGAGCGCAGTACACACTCACATCTGAGCTCCAGTCCTTGAGCTGTCCCTCGAGTGAGGCCTGCATGACGAGCACGGGCACGGTCTCGCGCCCCACTTCCATCTCGGACGACACCACGATGGTCGGCGAGCGCAGTACACACTCACATCTGAGCTCCAGTCCTTGAGCTGTCCCTCGAGCGAGGCCTGCATGACGAGCACGGGCACGGTCTCGCGCCCCACTTCCATCTCGAACGACACCACGATGGTCGGCGAGCGCAGTACACACTCACATCTGAGCTCCAGTCCTTGAGCTGTCCCTCGAGCGAGGCCTGCATGACGAGCACGGGCACGGTCTCGCGCCCCACTTCCATCTCGAACGACACCACGATGGTCGGCGAGCGCAGTACACACTCACATCTGAGCTCCAGTCCTTGAGCTGTCCCTCGAGTGAGGCCTGCATGACGAGCACGGGCACGGTCTCGCGCCCCACTTCCATCTCGAACGACACCACGATGGATGGCGAGCGCAGCATACATATCTCCCCGGCGAGCGGTTTCACTACTGGACTTCCATCATTTTCGAACTCCATGGCTAGCGCTTCTGTGGCTTCCTCTGTGGATTAAATATCGAGGTCAATTCGGGAAAGAAATCTGTTAGCTCAAATTAGCGCTGTCACTTTACGTCAAATAGGTTTAGAAATTGATAGGAGAAATCAAAGTCATGTCATGTCTTATAATTTGACGCAAAATGTGCGTTATCTGTCAAATAAGACAACGATTAAAACAATAGCGAATAAATGGAATAGAAATGGCGAAAAACCCATTGTACTTTTAAAACATAACGTGATGTCGATATCTCGTAACATTTGTTAAACCTATTTGACGGAAAGTGAAGGCGCTATTTTAAGTTACGAGAATTTGTTTTCCGAATTGACACCATTATCTTTAAAATCGGCAGATTTGACGTTCGGTAGGCAGAATTTGCTATCAACCGCATATGAATATTTGTAAACGAAATTCATTCTTTCGCAACTTCCCGTCCCTAGATAATGAGATAGCCAATAACGCTCAATAGAGTCTTGGAATGAATTTTTACTGATAGATTCATTCAAGGAATGATACTGATCATTCCTAAGCGCGCTTATTTTGTATTTTTGTGTTGCAGAAAAGCGAAAACACCTTGTGTATTATTTTAGAGCCGACATCCTAATAGGGTCCCGTTTTGACCCTTCGGATACTTAACACTACAAAATACGTCAATAAGGTGTCCTGGTTAATAAATAAAATACGAGACTTGGATGACTGAAATCGGTGTCCAAAAAGAATAATTATCATGTGTCGTATTTTTAAACGTGCCAGATAATGAAAATGAAAATATTTATTTGCAAGCACACACGGTAAAATTTTCGGGTTTATAAAATTGAATAACAAGTCTTTGACGCCACCCGAAATTGTGTACAGTGACGTCACAGCATCAGTTCTTCATACAAAGTATCGTTTTAAAATGTAGGTCGTTTGACTAGTAGGACTCTACGGTCTATGCAGAAAGAGAATAGGCGTGGAAATCGAGGGCGCGTCTATGCCTCAGTATGAAATACGTTAGTATGAAAAATGATTAGTTCACTGTTTGCCCACGCCTCTGTTTCCGCACAGACTTGAAGCCTGATGCATGCACAACTTGCCAGTGTTGAGGAACCAGTAGGCGCGCGGCTTGACCGGCCGGATGCCCCACAGGTCGCGGTACACGAGCGTGACCGGTTCATTGTGCGCGTCATCTTCCTCCGAGCGCTGCATGGTGGCCAGCACGCGCATCAGCAGCGCCAGCATATCTGTACAGAAAGGAAAACTGACAGGTTATATAGGTGAAACTTTACTTGTGAACGATAGCGAAAACTCGAGACGGGCTGTTGATAAGGATCAACTTTCCTCATGGAACATAGGTAACTCCCTTAAAAGATGTACCAGCCGACCAAATCAATTTGTATAGCAGGTCCAAAATCTTTTTCATTATAGGACTTATTGTTCTTGGGCAAAGCTATTCCTTATCCCAAGCTCGTTTTGAAGTTTGTTATCGGTCAATAGCAAAAAATCGCGTTATATTTAAAATCTGTGAGAGCTTGTTCTCTTCACCTTATGTTCAACATTGTTACTTGTTTATAATCTTATACAATTCAGAACTTGTATGAGTAATCAATAAAATACAAAAGTTGTAATAACCACAACAGGGATATTTGGCATACCCACTACGCTTGGAAAGCAGATTGATGAGCGCAGTGTACTAGGTGTTGTATTCACAGGGAATCCAGGGAAAGGCTGCTGCTCAGTCCCTGGATTAATCTCTTAATTGCCTTTTATGACAACCGCGGGCAGAAACGGGGTGATGCTATTCTGAGCTGGCACCACACGGCACAAACGTGGTGAGTTTCTTAAGTATTTTCCAAAATACTACAGTCTTCTTACAACGTTTTTCTTAATAATTAATTTAATTTTGAATAATAAACTGACAAATAATAATAAAAGTTAGTTTAAGTTTTGACGTCATCCAAAATGGTCAAATATGGCATCATATTTTCATTAAAAATGTCATTTCAAAAGTAGCTCATTTGATCTTTCAGTCAAGTTCACAATTTTTCACAAGTGAGTTTAATTGTGTCCACTTACCAGGTGAGATAGTAATCTTGATATCAGAGATGGTAATATCAACGTGCATTCCGGAGCCCGGCGGTTGGCTGACCGCCAAGGTGACGTGTGTCGGCGCGAGAAGGTATCGCGGCTGCGACTTCTCAGGCGAGGCCTTGTCGCGAGACGGACCATCTGTTGTGCTGCATACACAAATTAACAATTGATTTGTACAAGTGAAAGGTAAAACGTTAACACAAATATTCCCGTTTGTCACATTTACAAGCGCTTACGCGTTCACGCACTAGTCGAATAGCGTTCTTCAAATCTATACTAAACCACTGTACTGATTTTGATACAATTTGGCATAAGCATAGACAGGATAAAGGCTACTTTTTACCGCAGAAAAATGTATCAACCCCACGGGAAATTGTAATATCGAATTCACACCGCGCGTTCGAAGAAGCCGGGCACCAGCTAGTAACTCAATATGTTTTGATCAGTAGTTTCCGAAATAAACGAGCTAATAGTTTGACAGCTGTCACTTAAAATTTAGATCTTGCCAATTTGGGCGAATTAGCTCTTAATTCAGTATTACATGGGCATAATTAATTTGGTACTTTCAATTTTAGATTAAAAAGAAACAAGCACGATGATCCTTGTTACCTGTCCTTGACGAATTCGACGTTGGGCAAGGAGTGTGCCGCCGCTGCGGCGACGCTCTCCCAGGGCGGGTCCTGGGTGTCGGCGCCCAGCACCGCGCCCAGCCGCCGCGCGCTGATCTGCAGCGAGGAGACCCCGCCCTCCGCCACCATGCGCTCCGACGTCTGACGCAACTTCAGACGACACTCCATCTGTCAAGGGAACAGTTTGGAAGTCAGTAAGAAAATGGAAAAAAAGTTAGTACAGTATTTTGCTGGTGTACAAGATATTACAAATATTTAATTCATTTTATGGACCACATCAGGCACATACGGACTGTAAGGCCCTATGAATACTGAGAGTGAACCCTGAAACTGAACAACTTTACCCTAGGAATATATTTCAGGAAACGTTAACAAAATTTACTTTCCATAGTAAAGGTAGTCAGCTGATCGTAGTTTTGTATGGGAGGTAGCTTCTTGACATATGTTCCTTTAGAAAATCTTTTCATTATCATGGCCTGCATAAACCCTAACGGTATTCGAGGGGCTGTTCCTTCCACCCTGCATTAATGGCATTCACATATTCTTTTCAGTGAAATAAATAAAGCATACGATAAAAACGAAATAACAGGTTAACTGAACTTACATTGAGCACGAAAGCATCGCAGCTCCTATCCTCCAGCGACTCTACCAGGATGATATCTGGTTGTTCGATCTTGATGTTGACGGTCATCATGCTCTGCGCCGGGAGCTCACCCTCCTTGACGCTAGGCCGCGGCTCTAACGATACCGACACCTGCTTCTTCTGGGGAAACAAAACTATGGTTAGTTTCGACGTCAAACGTTAAACACGATTAGGATATAGAGAAGAGGAAACAGGGGAGATACGCCAGGATATGGGACTAAAGGATAATCAATGATCAGGGATAAGGCAGGGAGATGGGGGGATAAAGGATAAGGATTGTGTAAAAATTGATGAATACATGTACATTTAAAAAATAAATGTCGCGACTTTATTGGTAGTCTGTCGGCCGTGAACAAATAGAACAAAGATTAATCTAGCGCCGCCATCGCAACGGTCGGTTTGTGAACTACTAACTAAACAACACGACAGCTAATCGAAGTGACAAAAACTAACAGTTGCGCGGGCGCACCTGACAGCAAGGTAAACAGTAAAAACTCGATAGATGGCGGTATGTTTTACATATAAGAGATAAAATAAAGAAGGCAGAACAGAGACTAAACAAGTGAGTAACACTGACATGCTGAACTCTTTCCTCTGGGCTCTTCAGCTCTGCCGCCACTGGCGCGAGCACTGGCGCTTCCTGCGCCGCGTCTAGCGGGTCCTCCGCGAGCCCGCTGGTCGCGAACTCTGCCAACTTGTTGAGGAAGTCCATCGCGAGGATCAGGTTGAAACTAAACACTTTCAAGTCGACTGTAAATAAAAGCAACTTTTGTTAGCAAATTGTAAATCGTTTTTCTACATTAAATGTAATATCCTAAATAGTTTTGTTAACAGTCTATCCTCGCACATGAGATAGTACGACTTACAATAGCGATTCTAGCCCAGCTAACATGCGTGTCACGCCACGACATGTTTTGTCATCAAAATTAACATTGCTGTGAACCGCAGACGAGATATTGCGATGACAAAATTTTATCGTGGCATGCATAATAGCCAAGCAGAGTAACTCCAGGGTCTCAACATTAGTGAGAGAAGGGTGCGAAGTCGGTTTTTATTAGACCATAGGAGTTGAGCTTTGCGCTGACGTAAGCAAACGATAGCTAGGTTAATTACTATAATTTATCATCGTCATCATTATCAGCCCACATCCACCCACTGCAAGGCATAGGTCTCTTCTCTTTACTATAATATACCATCAATATGTAAACGTCTCGCCATCGCCTAAAGCCCAGCTGTTTTTTTTTTTGGCAGATCTCGGTTTGCGTATTACCACAGACAAAACACGGGTAAAAGCCCGGCTGATAAGATGTCTCTGTAACAGACTTACTGAACGTGTCGTGATTCTTCTGTGTGTATGTGATGTCGACCATGGAGCGGATCTTTTCCAATGCGGTGTCGGCGCTCGAGGTGGAACTGTCGTCCTGTATCTTAGTACGCCGGCCGAGGTACCTGAGTATAAATAGTACGTCACAAACCAGGCACCAGTCATGGGCAAATGTTCGTCATGAAATTTAAATTTTTCGTTTATTTGTTATCAATGTAACGACCACAAAGTCCTGATAAACGGCTGTTTAGAAGGCAGCGACAAGGCATTATGTGTGTCATAAATATGTCTGTACGTTCAAATTCAAACATAGTAGCAGCTTAAGTTTTTTTTTTCTCGAGGAGAGGTGCCTGGCCTGTACTATCAGCAGCACATCAACCTACCCATTTGGCAAATCAACCCACCCCATTTTATTATAAACTATCTAAAAAGCCAGTTTAAGTAGATCCCTCAAAGGGTAGGTTCATTTGATATGCTGCTGATAGTACATACATACACAAACACATATCACTTATTCCTTGCGGGGAAGGCACAGCGATAAGGGCCACAAAATGGTCGCTATCGCCACATTTGAAAAACGTTTGAGGGCTGTTTCTGTCAAATCGTGTATCACTATAGTCGCAGGATGTCAGTTTGCCGCTTAAAATTGTAAAAAACAAGAAACCCTCAAGTCTCTTAGTCACCTCTTACGACACCCGCGGGATATAAATGGAGTGATGCTATTCGCAGCCGGCATTACACGCTGGCTGCTGATAGTACTTGCCTGACTATTTTGGATCCGCGGTTAGGTCTGGCGTCGTCGATGGTGCAGTCGACTAACAACAGCGTAGTATGCATGGAGCCATCTGAGAACATCCTGCCCTTAAGGGACAGCACCGACAGCGTCAGCCGGGCCAGATCTTCGTCATAGTTGTCTGACTGCAACAAAAGAAGTTATTGAGATATTCGCTTCCAACACACACACACACACACACACACACACACACACACACACATATATATAACACACACATATCACGCCTATAATCCCTTGCGGGGTAGGCAGAGCGCAAACAGTCGCAAAAAACGGTCATTTACGCCACGTCTGACAAATATTTGAGGGTCATTGTGTATCGCCATAGTGACAGGTTATCATCTCATCGCCTAGAATTGCAATACACACCCTCGAGTCCCTTAGTCGCCTCTTACGACTCCCATGGGAAGGAAATGGGGTGATGCTATTCTAAGCCGGCATCATACTGCTTATTGCTCGCGTATCGTTTCTATTATGAGATCGCCTTGAGTTTGTTCTCAAACGCCAACTTAAAGATCGCTTAAGTCGGCTTGATGACATAGCTAGCTTTAGTCTACACTGTGTAACACACGGATTGAGACGGCAGAGTATCGCAATAATAAAATAAGTCTAAAAAAGTTTGAATACCCGGTTTTAAGTACCTGACGTAACAGGTAAAACCAAATCTGATAACGACATTTAAGATTTTTTATTACTGGCACAGTAATATTTTTGACAAGATGGCTGCCTTTGCCTCTCTTGACTTCTGAATCGTTTATAATTAGATTAGATTAGATAGGCACCGTCCCAGCCAGGCATAAGCCAGTCCCCAGCAAGCTGGATAATACCGGGGGGTGCAGTTTTGTTCAGGAGGGACACGCTCTGGGATGGGAGAGGAAGATCAGCAAATCGCAACTCAACTGATCACATCCGACCGACTGTGCAGCCTAATTAGCCAGAATGGGATATTAGGATAGACGGGTAAATTCTAGTTGGAATGAGCGTTGATGCTGGGCGGGTGGGCCGTCATTGCCATAGGTGGGTTGGAAGTTGTATTCTTTATTTTTCTTTTTTCGTAGTTATTCTGTCTGCATTGGTTTCGTTCTCCTTTTTCTGCTTCAGTTTCTTTTTCTTTCATCATGAAAATCTCCTGAGCCGCCTTTAGTTCTATTTTTCCTCTGCCAGCTGTTCCCAAACAGATTTTGTTTTGCTGAGGTACCGCAAGTCCTGTTTGAGTCTTTAGAGGTGAATATCGGACGGTCGATTTTTTTGCTGTATATTTTGATGCCGCATCGAGGTGGTGGAGTTGATTACGCCTTTGTATGTGTCCAAAGTAAAATAATCGCAGATATTTGATTTGTTTTGTAATAGTTTTATTTTTTGCCTTTTAATAATTTATGCGTACCTTGATAAATGCGTGAATATAAAATTTTCCTATCGGCGAAGTTTTGTTGACTTTTATTATGGCTGCCGCTTTTTAACCGTAAGTAGTTATTGGTTTTATCACCATTTTATAAATGAGGCGGATGGCCGGCCATTTTTGTTTAAAAAAGCGGCCTGGTAGTACGCTAGATCTTCGTGTTTTATTTTTCTAATCTATTTAACAATAATCTTGCATGTATTCTATATACTGTACTGCAGATAGAAATTCTCCGAAAGTTATTAATCATTATGTGCGTTTTTTTTTTTTTTTTTTTTTTTGGAATAGGTACTTGAATAGTTAGTGCCCAAGAAGTTGGAATTATACAACCCCTCAATGCTTAGCATATAATATGTTTAGAGAATTCGCCTATAAAGGAGAATGGGCAATTTGGTACCCCTTCCAATAGCAATAATTGTGGTGGCGATTAATAGTTATTATTATGACCAATAATATTTACTATGGCGACTTGTCCCAAATCCTTGTCCTTTTCGTGATATTATGATAAACACAATGCAGATTTTATAAAAATTATCATGTACTTTTTTTCGTTTTTTCTTTTCTTTTTCGTTTTAACAATATATCATTATTCATTTACTTTCTTTTTAGTTTTTTCTATTCTTTTTCGTTTTAACAATATATCATTATTCACGAGAAGTTATACGATTTTAATTCTATAAAGCAACATAATATATATCAAATAAGTCATCTTAAGCAGATCAGGGGACATTTACAAGATATATTCAAGAAAATGCTGTTTTAGAAGTAAGTACACATTTACTTCATTTAACTTAACTTTAGTCAGTTGAAAGAAGTTATAACTTATTCATGGTCTTGAACCGGAATCTAGGGGTTCAATTCTTCCAGGGGACAACTTAGTGTTGTTGCTACTAGATTTATTAGTGAGGACATTGTAGGCTGTAATCATCTGACTTTAAAGTATATTCTTTGGATTTTTCAACGACAAGATAATTCCATTCGGCGGAAGCCACATTAAGCCGTTAGTCCTTGTTAGAATAGTAGTCGTTAGAAGAGGCATATCAGTTATAGATTATTCAATAACTCTGACACGAGGACTGAAAAAGTCGGTAATCTATCTTACGATTGATCCACATCAAATGGTTCGTAAGAATGGATTTATCTCATCATCATCATCATTTCAGCCTATTGCAGTCCACTGCTGGACAAAAACGGGAGATCGGGCCTTATGGCGCACTTTGGGGGAGCAAGGTGCGCCACAAGGCCCGATCTCCCGTTTTTGCCATCCAGTCACTGTCGGCCACTTTTTTCAAGTCGTCGGTCCATCAGGGCGTCCTACGGATTTATCTAATAAGAATTATTTTTACAACCTTAAACGCGAGTAATTATTAGATATAGAGTACTATAACAATAGACCCATAGATTAACAAATAACACAAACCAAACACAACTTAGATATTAAAAAAAACTGTTGGGACAAAAAATAGAGACTGGCGCCCTGGTTGTTATCATTCTACGTATTTGTACCTTTCCAGTGACACATAAATTACGTCCATTGGGGCGGGTACCACGTTCTATACATTTTTGCCCATTCTCCTTTCCACCGCGGTTTATTTTATGAGGTTCATATCATATCATAACCATTTGACCTGCACCCGGGGCAGTTCCATTACGCATTTTTGATTGATCATTCAGCTTCGTGGGGTCTTCTTCCAGGTCATTTGAGTTTTCTTGAAGGTGGTGGGAATAGCGGGGGCTTTGCATTTTCTCAATTCTTCGTCTCAATCGGAATAAGTGCTGCTTAGTTCTTTTAGTTTTTGTCTGCTTGTGGCACCTGTAGAACTCGTAGGTGATTTTCATTCGTTGGGAAGGTTGAACAGATCCAATGTTTTCTTAGCGAATTCCAATAGCTGTTTCCAATTCCTCGCGATCTTCCGTATCTATTACAGATTGTAGTTTGCACCTAATGTCTTCGATTTTTTGTTTTTGTATCAATTTCTTTGTTATTTCAACTTGCTGTAACGCAGCCTGGCGTTCTTCTAAACAGACAGGTACGCCTGACAGTTCTTCTTGTGCTGCCGTTTTTAGAAAGATAATAAGTGTGTGGAATTATCGCAGCCCCTTAGATTCATTCCCCTTCTTAGATCATATTTTTCCTCGTAAGTTATCGCGGTATTTTTTCTGGTGTATTTATCATAGTTAATATTCGTCATTTTTATAATTCAATTCTGAGCTTTCATAGTAAATATTATTATAATTCATAGTGTTTATTTTTTTTAAAGTAATCAAATTCTGACCTGTGTTTTATTATTATTATTATGGTACGTGATTTTTGTCCTAAATCGCTATTACCTATGATATTTTTATGGTCCGATACCCCCTTGACAAACTTCTCGCGAGTGGTTTGTCTTATGTGGTCTATTTGTTCTACTCTTCGTACTCTTTTGCTAGATCTCCACGTCGTCTTGCATTTGTTTTGTAAAACTGTAGTATCCAGTCGCAGTTGATGCCGCATGGCGTCTTTTTTTTTTGGCATATTTTAAGCTTTCTTCTCTCTCTGCTCAGCGACATAGTCTTTTTCTATCATTTTATATGATTTTGTCGGCAACAGTTTCCGTCGGCTAAGGTTTCGTTAATTGTTTTGTTTTCTTATTATTAATGTAAGTAATTTTTTGTCTTTTCTCCGGTTTATTGGTAATGCCCATCTTGTATTGTTCCATTGTCGCCAGGGTGTTTTAGTTGTTTTCAGCTGTTTTACTGAGAAGGACGAAAATTTATTGCGGACACATGTGTGCTTCTCGGGGTTTACCCATGCGGAGTTTTGACAAGGGGCGTCGGAAACAATACAAAAAATGCAGTGTCTTTTGTTTATTTGTTTTTTTGTTTCTGGGTGTGATTGCGTTGTAGGTAGCGCGTTTTCTCTCGCCGTTACGTACTATCCGATGTATTGTTTTGAGGTTTGTAATTTTTGGCTCTTTATTTTATTGGTGTTTTTTGTTTTCTCCTTAGGCTGAAGGATGTAGTTCCCAGGAGCAGAACAAATATTGCTTTGTTATTTTTTATACCTAGTTATTTTAGTTAGGTAATGTGGTGATTCTAGGCGTTTAGAGCGCGGTATTAGAGTTTTAACCTAGTTATATATATTTAGCTTTTTGTTACGTATTTTTCATTAGCATGAATTGTACGCCCGAAATATAAATGTTTGTTTTAAGTTTTCGAATTCTTCCCTTTAAAGTTTTGACACAATTCTTTTCTCCTGAAAAATTAATCAATGATCTATTATATTGTTTGACAGGTCTTAGAACTAACTTGGTTGCCTACATTATTACTTTGTCGTTGATCGGTTTATATGTCGCTGCTCGCCGGCTGTGGTGCTGGTTACGTGTGTCTTTCTCCGCTATCTTGATCGGCTATGTCTATAGTAACTAGATTCGTAGAACAAGTGGGCTGGTGCTGTTATAGGAGGTTCAATTGTACTTACCTGCTATGATATTAATATTTGTTATGCTGAAAGCGGTAAAATTTCTTTTGCCAATTCCTTTTGAGGTGATCTGCCTTCGACGATGGTGATCTTGGTAGTATATTGTTAGGGAGTTGTTCCTTGGTGTGGATTATTGAATCTAGTTATAAGCAAATGAGTAAATAACAAATAAATGAAACGATCTCACCGGGATTTTGCTACTCTGAGTTTCCTGCGATGTTATGGGCATGAAGATTTCCCCTATTTAAGTAGGATTCTGTATTTTAGATTAATTTAAAACTTTTTATTGTCCGATAGAGCGTTCTGAATGAGGAATTTTGGTTATTAGTTTGTAAGTATTATATTTGTTAGCACAGTTCAGTAGTATTGGCACGTAAATCACTGATTATTCTAGCAAGGTAGCGGCCGCTGGCTATAATATATCGGTCACTAGCTTTTCGGATAACTTTTAATAAACACGTCAATCACTGATTTTACGGATCACTTAACAACAAAACATAAATACAGCCAATAAATACAAAAATAACCACTGACACTTGCACTAGATAATCTACAACCACAAGTTAGGAACTTTGGCGC
This sequence comes from Tuta absoluta, assembly GCA_027580185.1. NCBI lineage: Eukaryota > Metazoa > Arthropoda > Insecta > Lepidoptera > Gelechiidae > Tuta > Tuta absoluta. The sequence continues at coordinate 9,929,088 of JAQAHW010000004.1, forward strand.
TTGGGCGCCGTGCCGGCCGTTGCAATCCGTTGACTTCTGAATCGTTTATAACACAATTTATTTATTGACGGGCGCGCATAAATACCACTCTGAGACCCTCTTTGCCTATAAGTGAAACTTGGTTAACTGGGACCTGAGTGAGTGAGAAACTCCTATAACTGTCCTATGACCTAGACTAGAGTCAAGAGCAAACCCATCATTAATAAAAAATAAATAACTGATTGACTCAACCAGGTCCCACTTTTGCATCGAATTACTTCTATATCTGAGAATTAAAAACATCATTATCTGAGATTTATATTTGAACTATTTTTTTATATTTATCTACATAATTGATACAAAAAGATTAATAGCCTCTGTAATTGAAACAATGATTAAAAAAACAGCTCTAATACCGTCCGTCCGTCCAATCCATCTTTGTCTTTCAGTAGAAGTTTGAGTTTTATTATAATCGCTGACATCTATAATTGAGTGACTTTTAATTTAGACCTATTTAAGTGATATTTTCAATTCACAGTATTCACACCTCTGTATCTTTCGGGCGATTTGGTTATTTTTCATATTAATTATTAACCTCACTAAATAATAAATTGGTTTATTTGGACCTCTGTAAATGAGATCCTCTATAAATGAGATAATTCTAATCTTAAACCTCGATAAATGGGCAACGCTATAAGCGACAAAAAGTCACTGTATTTGTTTCACTTACCGCGGCAGTGGTGGACAAATTTATCACAAACTTGTCCATAGTGAAGCAGAACTTCATGGTCGCTTTGAGTGTCTCTTCTTTCTTTGCACTCGCGGACTCGACGACCGCTAACGCCGACCTGGTGACCACGCGGCTGGGTTGGGTCTTCACGGTAGTTTTGGACACAGTCTTGGACACGGGCACAGACTTCTGCACCACTTCTTGACCTTCGGTTAAGTTTTGATTGAGTATCCGCATGATGCTTTTGTAATCGCTGTGTCCTACTGTTATCTGGTGGACAAAAACCAAAGAGATAAAACGTACAAACAAATAATTAAGCGAATTTGTTTATTAATTATGTTCGTCGCCAGAATGAAAGCAGGCACTCGAATTTGACTTCCCCTATTATCACTATTTTACGGGATTATTACCACTGCACTGACCAGAAAAGAAGAAGAAGATTCTAAAAACACAAATCTTTAAAATTGCTGGCATCATTAAAATGAGAGGAAAACCATAACGAAGCCATTAAGCTAAACGAGAAAAATTCTACATAATAGATGAATTGAACAAGAAAACTTTATTTCCGTTTAAATATTTTGTGTGAAATTACAGATATTTCTGTGTGGATACTATTATACTATTCAATGTATAACAGAGTTGTGATTAAAAATGACTGTGGGGACTTTATACTTGACTTACGTGGTACTTTGAGTTTTTGTGCAATCAATTGTGTAATTGCGTAAAGATTTCATGGTTTTTTGAAAAATTGCAAATTAAAAAACAAATTGTATACCTAACAAATTGTACACGGGAAGTGTTTTAAAAATAATTCACTACCTGCGTCTGTGTTTCCAAACGCATACAACCCTAATCTCTTCAAAGTAAGAGTGAACAGGCTTCTTCTGGGTGAGCTCGCTCCATCTTAGACTCTGTCTCTGTCCTATGACCTAGACTAGAGTCAAGAGCAAACCCATCATTAATAAAAAAAAAAATTCATTGCTTTATTTTGATTTGTCGTAATGTAAGATTCCCTTGCTCAGAAAACATACCGTGATGGTCTGTATCCGCCCCGACACGTCGAGATCCGGCAGCGCGTGGTGCCACGTGGACAGCGAGCGTTTCACTAACAGCTTGAAGCTGGTGGGTCGGAGCAACTCTCTCTCGCCGATGAGCGAGCGATCGTGCTCGATGTTCGCGCATGACACCTTCATTTCCTCCAACTCTAAGGTTAGCTCGTCCACTGTCACGGTATTCGTTGAGTCCTGATGGAACGGAAAAGAAAAATGAGAAATCGTGAGTGAAGATAACTGCTTACTGATAAGAGCTAACTGGCTCGAAGCAGCATGCTGGAAAAGAGGCGTTATACAGACTATTTGTAAATGCTGAAACACCCTGGCCGCTCTATTCTTTATAGTATTTTTGACTATGTCAATAATGATAAGATCAAATTCTCTCTCATGTCAACATCTAAATCTTAGATTAGCTTCTATAACCAGCATTTCCCTATGGAAATACAATGAGGAGTTATCTCCGAGCGCGGTATGAACATTACAAACTGGTTCCATGGTTCAGCTAACTGAGTTTGGTTCCAGTATTTGGACACCGTCTTAACACTAATACCAGGGTTCATTAGATCGTTTGTAGACTCAGCGTACCAAAACCACGAAATATGAACAAACGAAATACAAACTCACGTCAACTTTGAGGTCGATAAATTTGTTGTTGATGTTCATGCGGCCCAGGTCCACGATCAGCACCTTGGAGCTGCTGGAGTTCTCCGGCACGATGATGATGGGCGCCGCCATGCGCACCTTCAGAAGCACCTGCAAACCACAGAGCCATTATATTGAAAATACAGTACTATTTTGTAACAGTACGCAGTACGCAAATGGATGAATAAACATGTATGTTTAACATTCTCTATGAAACCGCCTGTGGAATCTCAAAAAAAAAAATACGTTCAATACATGTTGCCTCAGCAAGTGTTACGTTGGGCGACCTCCGGCCAGATGGACCGATGATTTAAATAAGGCGGCAAGTAGCGGCTTGATGGCGACAACGAGAGCCCTATGGCATACCCTGGGGTAGGCCTACGTCCAGCAGTAGACTGCAATAGGCTGATGAATGTATTTTTGTATACAAATGTAAGAAACAGCTCATATTCTTTCGCCAAATTTGAAACTTCAATTAGTTTTTGTTTTGTTTCAATGCGTGGTTAATTTAGTCACGGAAATCTTGCAGGCGATTTCATGCAGAAAATACGAACAACTTGAAGTAGGAGCAGAAAAGATTTTGCTAATGTCGTAGGCCATGTAGGTTCAAATAGAGTTAATGTGTAAATATCAATTTCTATACCATACGTGTAAATGTTAGAAAATCAACGACAACACAATAATACCTTAGTGGAGTTTTGATAAGCTGCCGCAGCCCTCTCCCGCGCCGCCTCGGCCGCCTGCGCCGACGCGTCCTTGATCGCTTGTTGGGCCGTTTGGAAATTGTTTAAGAAGTCCTGAAATACCATCTCAATTCGTAACATAACTCTTTTAAATTGTAATATATGCCGGCTTAGAATAGCATCACCCCATTTCTTTCCCGTGGGTGTCGTAAGAAGCGACTAAGGGACTCGATGGTGTGTATTGCAAATGTAGGCGATGGGCTGACAACCTGTCACTATGGTGATACAAACTATTCCAAATGACCGTCAAATATTTGTCAGACATAGCGTAAATGTGCGTTTTTACAGCCGTTTAAGCATATCCCGTAAGGGATTATAGGTGTGATATATGATATATGTAAGTATGTTTATTTCAGCTTAAATAGTACTTTTAAATTAATCAGTTTTTCATTTCCTCGCAATCCACAATCCTTTTACCATTTAAACAAGCGTTTTTTATTTGATTAATAAATAGTTAATCATTAGGCGCGTCCAGACAGGCCGATCAGCCTCGCCCGCGGTTCGCCTCGCGAGGCATGCGCCGAACCACGCGGTCGGTGTAGACGTTATGTGTTGTTGCTTTCTTGGCGCGGTCGATCGAAACAATGGATAAAACTGAATGTCACCCTATATATTAGTATTATCATGTATTATTACCTAAGTAGATATCTATTTCTTATAAAACCAGTTCGATAAATAGTGTCCATAAATATAACTATAAGCTGTGCGCACCTACGGCGTCATTTTGTCTTGGCTGTCATATGGATTGCGCTGTTCGGGCAAGGCAGCCTCACTCATTCATTTGAACCAATTAAATTTGCCTCACTCAGCGGGCGAGGATGCTCGTTCAGTCTGGACCCGCCTATCAAATAATGGGCAAGTATTTTTTGTTTCCGAAAAGTCGTGCATCACTATAGTTGACGGCCGATGTGGCGAAGTGGTAGTGCAACTGCCTGCGACGCAAAGGTTCCGGGTTCGATTCTCACAAAGTTGATATTAATCACTTGTGAATTGTTCCCGGTCTGGTTAGGACATTGCGGAGTGAACCACCTGATTGTCCAAGAAGAAATGGTTCCGTGCTTCGCAGGACACGTTAAGCCGTCGGTCCCGGTTGCTGTCTATAATTACTTAGATGGCGGTCGTTACAAAACCATGTCAGAGGCCTACTACTTGTAGTAGGCGGTTGAAAACTCTGACACCAGGGTTCATCGTGTAGTTGGACGACTCGGTGTCCCACACAAAAAGAGACAAACTATTGTGACAGGTTGTCAGTCTACTAAAGAGTATCCACTGACCAGCATGTCTGTGACGAACCAGCGTGTTGAACGTCGCGTCTATTAACATGTCAGTGTTAAACACACGAGTGACGTGTGTTGCTTTAAATAGACACATACTCATATCACGCCTTTATCGCTAACGTGATAACGGTCATAAAATACGACAAATACTTGAGGACCGTTTCAGAAAACTCGTGTATCACTATAGTGACAGGTTGTCAGCCTGCAAAAGAGTATCCACTGACCAGCATGTCTGCGACGAACCAGTTGAGGAACGTGATCCGGAGTGACATGTCAGTGTTAAACACAGAGTGACATGTGTTGCTTTAAATATAATATAACGAGGTAGGCAGAGCGTCAACAGTCGTAAAATACGACGAATAATTGAAAACCGTTTCAGAAAAGTCGTGTATCACTATAGTGGAAGGTCGTCAGCCTGTCGTTTAAAATTTTATACAAATGAAACTCCCTTCTTCTACTTCTTTTCGTGTGGGACACTGAGTCAACGAACCACCCTTAGTCGCCTCTTACGACACCCGCGGGAAAGAAATGGGGTAATGTAATTCTAAGACGGCATCACACGTCACGGATTGCTTTAAACAGCAAGAGAGTATCCAAGTCGTGTATGACTATAGTGACAGGTTGTCAGCCTGCAAAAGAGTATCCACTGACCAGCATGTCTGCGACGAACCAGTTGAGGAACGTGATCCGTAGCCTGTTGAGCGTCGCGTCTATCGACATGTCAGTGGTAAACAAAGAGTGACGTGTGTAGCTTTAAATAAACACATACTCATATCACGCCTTTATCCCTAACAGGGTAGGCAGAGCGTTAACGGTCATAAAATACGACAAATACTTACTTGAGAACCGTTTAAGAAAAGTCGTGAATCATTATAGTGTCAGGTCGTCAGCCTATCGTTTAAAATTGTTATACAAATGAAACCATCTTCTTTTTTCTTTTCAGTCGCCTCTTACGACACCCGCGGGAAAGAAATGGGGTGATGCATTTCTAAGCTAACATCACACCTTCCTTTTGGACTTCTCCTGGTACCATATGTGCTAAAACCGACTGTACACATTCGCATATTACTCATATCACGCCTTTATCCCTAACGGGGTAGGCAGAGCGTTAACGGTCGTAAATAATTGAGGGCCGTTTCACAAAAGTCGTGTTTGACTATAGTGACAGGTTGTCAGCCTGCAAAAGAGTATCCACTGACCAGCATGTCTGTGACGAACCAGTTGAGGAACGTGATCCGGAGCGTGTTGAGCGTCGCGTCTATTGACATGTCAGTGTTAAACACAGAGTGACGTGTGTTGCTTTAAATGTACACATACTCATATTACACATATCACGCATTTATCCCTAACAGGGTAGGCAGAGCGTTAACGGTTGTAAAACACGACAAATACTTGAAAACCGTTTCAGAAAAATCGTGTATCACTACCGGTCGTCTAAAATTGTTATACAAATGAAACCCCCTTCTTCTTTTCGTGTGCGACACTGAAACGGGGTAACGCAATTTTAAGCCAGCATCACTCGGCACGACTATAAACAGCAAAAAAATATCCACTGACCAGCATGTCTGTGACGAACCAGTTGAGGAACGTGATCCGGAGCGTGTTGAGCGTCGCGTCAATGGACATGTCCACGTCACTGGCGGGCGCCACGTCCGCGTTGAACATCACCACGCGCACGTTCACTACGTCGCCGCCTACCACTTTCAGGATCTGTGGGGGAAACAATACGGTTGTTGGATTAGTAATCAATTTGTATTTATTAATTTGTAATAAAAAAGTTTACGATTTATTTTCTTGGCACTCCTAAATCATAATTTGATTTGTCCGAGTGCTGCAGACTCCTTAAGAGTCCTACTTCGCCGGAAGGAACTAAATTCAAATGAAATTCGGAAGTCATGTCAAAGAGTATATTATAGAGGTGTCACCATTTCATATAATGTTAGTCTAACTGGTACTGATACAATACTTGACGACCAATGGTAGTGCGACTGCCACAACGTTGATATTATAACTTGGAAGGAATATTAACCTACATTATATTATAAGGACCATATTTTGAAATAAGCTGAACCATTCGCCAAGACTTAGCTGAACGCATAGTATCCATATTAATTATGAACTCTATAAACTGTACTGTCTGTTTGTTTGTTATTCTTACACTTTCAGTACATGAAAAGAATTCATCTAAAAATAAGGGCTTAATCAGTTCACAAAACACTTATCTTCATAACATCTCAAATCATATTTACAACTTTTTAGTTTAACGTTATTACAGAAGAAGCAAAGTCATTAAACTAAATAAAGCCAACTTATTAGTTCAGGTTTAAAAATGCAAGTGGCCAGTATCATGTTACGCACTTTGCGCGAACATATTTTTGTTTCGTTTTTGTCCATCCTGGTATTGTACATTTTTTTGCGAACTTCGACATTAAGAAACTTTTTTTGGATATTTCTTTGTCATTTTCGTCATTGCGTGCACCTTAAGCGCAACTAATACTGTTAAATTTAAATTTCAATTTTAAACGTTTATTGCATAAATCAGTATACATAGATGTAAGTTGAAAATATAAATAGCAAAAACCAATTAGCGACGGCCATTATATATTCTGAGTATGATATTATGATATGATAATATATAGCGGTCGCATTCTCGCACCGTTCATTAGGTTTTGAACAATATTTGTTGACCATCAGACATACACAGAGCCGCATGCCTTAAAATTTTCAAACCTTCGAACACCTTTAACAATCTTTTTCCTTTAATCACCGACACCAGTTGAATTGCTTCATAGTTAAAAAATATCATACATTTTGGTGATATCTATTAAAGTAACTAAGAAAATTTTAAAATCGAAGGTGCTTCTAATTTTTTTTTTTGACTAAGGTTTTTAATCCATTCCTATCTGGATAATCCTGTAATTTTTGGTCTTGAAATTGGTATTTTTAGAAAAGGGATTTATAGCCCTATACAATGTTTGGTATATTTCGGTGTTACCAACGAACCAGGGTGACCACAACCTTTAATATAATGATACTCTCGACCTTCCCGAAATTTTAACATTAGTATTGGCATTTTGTTTTGTGACACTCTAGGACTTTCCAGCTAGGTATAAGTCTAGAACCTTTCAACCCAGTGTTACCCTAGCATGAACATCTTGACCCAGTGCCACTCTAGAACCCTTCTACCCCATAACACTAAAAACCTTCCGAATCAATTGATCCCACTCTTGAACTGAAATCTGACAAAAATCTTTTACAACATAAATAATACTTTTGTATACTAGGTACGCAAGTTGCAAGAGATATGGGCGTGATATGTGTATGTATGTATGTACGTAAGTACATGTACATAATAATTATCCTTGCTTTCTTATAATTTATCCTAAAACTGTGGTTGGTGGTGACCGTATGCGCAGCGCTCCATATTTACAATTAAAAATTTCCGCCGCGGTTAAAAAACTGCTTTTGTGCCGCCGTGCCGCCGTCTAGTGTTGCATATAAATCGAACCTTACTACTTCATACTAATCTGCACTAACAACCACGTCATCCTATTATTTGATCGTAAAAATATTTTTAATACCTACGTCTAATCGATTCATATTTTGCGTTTCGTTCGATGTATCAATCAACGTAGTATTGACATTGGCAAAATTATCCATAGCGGATAGAATGCCGTTGTTGTAGATAGTTGATATGTTTTACGGCAAAATTCTAGCTACAATAATTTTTCACGGTCAAAATATCGAACAAATGTACAGTGTGTCGCGTCTGCATCATATTCCGTTTATCTATGATCAATTCCACGTCAGTTTTGACAGCAGAGGATACACATCAAAACAAAAACCTTTTATTCCCAAGGAAATCAGCCGGAAAGAGTAAGTGTTTTGCTAAATCTCATAATAACTAAGACGTTTTGTCAAAAAATAACCGCCCGGGCGGGTTCAACGTGAAATTGCCATTAATAATCATACTAAGATCAATACAGTTCGATTAGCACTGGCGGAGGAAATCTCTTACGCCACGCTTCATCACTGAAAAATAGAGAAAACTTCAAATTTTAATTTCTCCGTAATTAAATATAAAATGAGATTTTGCGCTGCCCTGGCGTATTCCTCATATCTTGAACATTAAAAAACAAAATTTTGTTGACAGTGATGTGCCTTAGATTATGCATAAAATGCATTCTCGTAGCTCGTTTTCACCTCACTTCATGGAAGTAGGCCCGTTAACCTAAAAACTTAAACTATCTACATAGGTACATTAATAAAACAGAGACTAATTATATCTTTACATTTACACATTGAATGTAGTCTAGTGTATTAGTTTGGCGGGCAAGGAACGAGCTGCGGTAGTCCAGATGGAAGAGGCGTCGCCACAAGTAATGCGAAAGTCGCAGATTCATATCCTGCCCGCGCTTGACAATTTTGCAAGTCTTTCAAAAAAATTATACTTAACACGGGAAGTGTTTTAAAGTTTGGTATTCAAAAGAAATATTGTATGAATCTGATACAGAGCTCAAGTTATATTTAAGTACTATAGATTATAGATATTCTACTTACATCATTATGCAGCGTTTTCACGTTCAGATCCCTGACATACAGCGATGCAATATTGAAATGCACTTCTGTATAGGAGGCTTTAACCACGGCGCCTGCGCGCATGCCCTGCAGTCGCACCAGAGAAAGCGGTCGTAGGTCCGTCGCAAACTCGATCTCGACGGTACCGAGCTTAGCTTTCATCTTGATTTGGATGCTTTCGACTGTCTTTTTCGATCCAGTTTTTGTTACGCTTGCTGAAATGATAAAGCAGTTCATATTTTCTTTTAATTTTTAGTTCTGGACTCTACAATTTCAACCCCGGTGGTTTCGCCAGTTAAAAGGTCCAGTAATACACATAATTTGTTTATAGTTTAATAGCAATTTAAATTTCGCGCTCAATCGTTTGTCAAATTAAAGCTTGGATTTGATCCGCTTCCTGTATGGCATAGTGGCCACCCATTGGGTAAACCCACAAACCGGAAACTCTTATTTTCGTCTGGCTGTTCCAATCAGAGCACAGTATTCTTCCTGAACAAAAGCTCCGGCGATTTCCCGCGGAGGCCGCCATTCTTACCACTATCTTGTTCCGAAAAGTTAACTTGTGACGAAGTTTTGTGTAAAGGTTGAAGTAAACCTGCATCTACGGGGATCCCCAAGAAAAGGAAGAGCAGCAAAACATAACAGGGTGTGTGCTACGATATTGCCGATACTCAGGTAAGATCTCATCCGTAATTTTATTTTGACCAACGACCGTCCATTTTTTTCAGTCTTATCGAAGGGAATTTTTAGCTGGCTTCTCCACCCGGGGCTATGAAATCTACACCTGATTGTATGGTGGGGAGCAGGAGCTCACCCGAAGAAGTTTTGTGGTTGTTCAAACAACCAACCTAATCGCGCCCCAAAGGCTTACGAGTTGTTCTGGGAAGAACGGATTGGACTGAATCTACCCGGCATGTGCCGGTAGTTCCCAAAATGAGGAACAAATGAGGGACTTCCGCGCCCCCGCCAGCGGGGGCGTCGGTTGCTTGAGGAGCTTGTGGAGTGTGATCTACTCGAAATGGCTGCAAAAGCAGTTCATACAGACTATTGTTAATGAGGAAGCTGATACGAGGAAGAGGAAGCAACAAGCTTAAACTTGGAGGATGTAGATGAGAAAGAGGAAAAGTGCGTGTCAAACTGAACAAACAATCACTAGAACAGAAAAGCGCGGGGCGCGGGAGGGGGTGACGGCTCTCGGTTTTAGTTTCGCGCAAGTGCGATCGAATTCCTCCTAACTTCCTCGCAATCTATGAGGAAGTGGAAGCGGGAGAGGATTGTTTAAACTTTCTTTTATGTGGAAGCGGTAGCTGATGAGGCTCCTCAAAAATTGCGGAACATCCGCGTTATGAGGATGCAGCAAAGGAATTCTTAACAACACTAATACAGATGGTGACAATGAAGAGACTTTAGACACAACCTATTTAGAGTTATGATTACCTCTAAACGTTTTTTTTTTACCAGTGGGAAAGGTTAACTGTAATCATGCGATACCTTTAAGGGTATTTTGCAAGATTTCTAAAAATGTATTTTAAGAGTATCAACATGAATAATGTTACAATGCCGCGAGGTTAACCTGGCTTGCTCCGAGGCTACTTATTTTTATCTAATAGTATAGTTCATTTTCTTAGATAGTGTCAGAAGAGCGTCACTACCGGTACGCGGCCATGCATGCGTGTATCGTGCATGGGGGCACACCTCGGACACTCCATACAGTAGGCTCATTTTAGACAACTGTTATTGTTTACGAGCAAAATGTTGTGCGTGTGTGTGTAGGCGAGCTAGAGTTAACAATTGAAAATATTGTCAAACCTCCACATCGGCGATTGCAACGTCCAATACGAGTAATGTAAAATTTTGTAAATCAATACTGCAGCAGTTGTTTAGATTTCGTACAGTTGTTGTTGTTGAACTACTGCTAAACAACATCTGAACAACACCTGAACAACAACTAAAAATAATAAGAGAAGAACACTTGATTACTCATGCATTACAAAATTCAAGTATTTAGAATTTGAAAATAAGAATTAAGAATCTATTTGGTATCGTGGGTGTGGGCGGGTCGGAGGCTGGAGTGCGGGGAAGTGAGTGTCCGTTCTGTACACTACTGTTGTATTATTTGTTACTGTTGTGTACTACATACTATTGGTGATTCTGTGATCGAAGTCAAGTTAAGCATACATTTGACATTTGACTTACTCTTGGACTTAGTAGCGAATATACTCTCTGTGTCTTCCATGATGGTCGCGAGCGGGCCCGCGTCAGCCACTCTGTCCTGTGTGCTCTGTATTAGAAAAACAACTGTTTATATCACCATACACTTAAAGGATATATATATATATATATATATATATCACTACGTTACGAGGTAGGTAGGGCGTAGACGACCGTAAAAATCATCGTTATCGCCACAATCAAAAATATACTGAGTATTTCTAGTTAGTACGGAAATATTGCAAAGTGTTTCAACTTTTACAATGGGGCCAACTCAGAAATTAGTTGTACCATAGAAAAATAAAACTGCTAGACTAAAATGGGTGGAAATGCCGATATTGTTTGAAGTTTCGAAGGTGGCCCTAAAGTAAAAGTTGTACATAATAACCGGAAAGAATACGCTGAATTTTTTTTCGTACTGACTAAACTATACAATAGTGACTTATGGGCAAGATAATAAACAATATTGAAAGTTTTTCAATCATAGTCAGGTAAAATACCTGTTACATATACAGACAGGGTTTCTCAAATGTATAGACTAAAACGCCACGTCTGAGGTTCGTTCAGAAAATTGTGTACCACCAAACAGGTTGTCAGCCCATCGCATAAAATTGCAATACACAGGTACATAGATGTCGCCTGTCGCCTCTTACGACACCCACGGGAAATAAATGGGGTGATGCTATTATAAGCCGGCATCACACGGCTATGAACTACAAGATGTGTTATAAAGGTAAACAATACAAACTTTTAGAATGGGGGAATAATAATAACCTTCTTTCTTTTTCGTGTGGGATGCCTAGTCGTCCAACGACCCGATGAACCCTGGTGTAGAGTTTTTTAACCACCTACTTCTAGTAGTAGGCCTCTGACATGATTGTGTAACAACCGCCGTCTAAGTTGTCATAGATAGCAACCGGGACCGACAGCTTTACGTGCCCTTCGAAGCACGGAACCATCTTTCTTTTAGGACAATCAGGTGGTTCAGCCTGCAATGTTCTAAACAGATTGGGAACAAATTCACAAAGTGATAAACATTAACTTTTGTGAGTGCCCCACCGAGAATCGAACTCGGAACCTTTGCGTCGCATGCAGTCGCATTACGCCAAATCGGCCGCCATAATAATAACCGTACCTGTATGTCTGCGAGGCGCGTCTGGTACTCGTTGAGCAACGTCATCATCTCCTGCAGGCTCTGCAGGTGCAGGTGCATCTTCAGCTTGGTGAACTTCAGCTCGATCAGCTGCTCCACAGACCCGTACAGGCTACGGAACTCTGGACACTTTTTGTCCACCTGCATGGAAACCATAGGTTCTGTGAGAGTTTGCATGTGGCACACTTTTTGTACAGGATATAGTATACGCAGTTGAAATTGTATTATCACTTATTGACGTCATGATCCGTCATTGTAAAATTCAATTGGTCAAAGAAATTTGTCTTACCCAATTTTCTTTTTTTGCACGACGAAGCATAATATTAATACGATTTCAGGATATATTTCGCTTGGCTCGCACGTTTAATGACTTCGTGTGCAGCCGAGTTCTTGCATTGGTTTGAATCAAAATTAAGATTTTTTTATTTATTTCATTACTTTGGTTGACGCGTGCGTAAGTTACTGAATGTATAAAATAAAAAATCGTTGAATTTAAATCCAAAATCAATGGTGCACAACCCGGAAAAATAGGCCTTAGTCTGACATGTTATTTTAAGTGTTCTTCACACGTGATTCAAATTGATTTGAATTGAGTAGAGAGACTAGCTAGATTTTATTTTTCACCATTAACAAAATGGTGAATTGTATTAACTATTGACTTACATTACAATAGCAGATGGTAATCAAATATTCGCTGTCCTTATTGGACATGATTTCGGCAGCCGTTTGTATCTGCTGGATCCCCTCGGGGGTGTCGATGATGAAGACGGTTTCGTGCCCCACGCGATGGTGGGACATGGTGACGGCTCCCAGCCGCACCATGGCCTCGAGGTTGAAGGTCTTCTGGGTCACGGTGCACTCCAGAGAGGTCAAGCCGAACTCCAGGAACTTATCGTACTCCCCTCCGGTATACTGCTGCTGCCGGTTCACGCGCACGAGAACCTCTGTAAAGAGTAGGTTTATGCGTTTGACAAGAGAAGTATACATATAATAAAACTAAATTTTTCACACGAGTGAGATTTAAAACTCATCCCCAGCGATCCGGGCCGGCGCCCTCACTTAACCACTGAGCTGTCGAGTCATAATTCGTGTGCCATCAACGCTATTTTAAAAAGAAGTAATACCATGGACCAACAACAGTTTCTAAAGGAGAATCTTGTAAATAGTTTTTTTTTGTAAGGTTTAATTTTTTCTTTCGCCACGCCATCAATGGGTTGAAATCGGATGCTGCTATGCTTATCCAATACAAACTACCTTATGCTGTAATTCTACATACGCTGTAATACTATTGTTAACATTACCTTTTTAGTTAAGTATCAAAATTGTAATCTAAAGTGTTTGATAAATTAAATATTATTTCTAAAAAAATATATAAAAAGCTACCTTTGATGATGAAGAAGGCTTCGACCTCAGTGAGTTGCACGGACGGTTCTCCGGTTTCTTGTACCTTCTTCGTGCGCGCCGAATCTCGTTTCTGTTTCTCCGCTGGGTCCAGATATTTCGTCAGCAGGGATAGGCTGGATGCTTTCGATTCGCTTGACTGTGTGATAAAAATTAATGTGTTTCGTTAGCGTGCGAATTCACAGATAGGAATAAACGCTAGAGTCCGCACCACCATGCACCACGTGAAAGATATGACTAAATTGCTGTGCTTTATGCCCTGATCGCTCGTAGCTAGTAGAGTGGGCTGGCCACCTGGCTTGCGACTACCCTCCATTGGATTCCGGCGCCTAACAGCGCCCTGTGCGTTTTGTTGTAATGTGGGAAATCATTTTTTTTTTAAGGCTTAGTATTATAGAGAAAAGTTACTCGAGTAAATGCGTTTTTCCACTTACAACATTTTAGTATCTCGATATCATTTGTTACAACATTACATTCACTATATCGTAAATCATCGGCATATTCTTATCAAAAACTATGAGCAATATGAACAGTCGAGTAAAATAGTAATACTATACATCAGTGAGCAAATTCAAACTAGTATGTTTAAACTATCCGAATAATGTCATTAGGTGCAAACTCTAAATTACCACCGCGATTTACTATCAATCTACACTAAAAACTATAATTTGTTACATAAATGTGAATCTAAGGTACATTAAAGTTGTTACCGTCGGGACTTTATCCGAATCGCTGTCGCGATGAACAAATATTTTTTTTTCACCCGTCATCAAGTATGCAATATCACGACACATTTCCTTTGAAATGAAAAAATATACAGTAGAAACAAGAACAAATTGGTGCCCCAGATTTGGCCATCAATTCTTTAAATTGCTATCAGTGGATCCCCAGATGAACAGCGATTTAGGACCTTACTACTCTTCAAAACCTATTCAAAATATAATAATAGCTTGGCACTTTAACATACATACACATATCACGCCCTTATCCCTTGCGGGGTAGGCAGAGCGTAAACGGCCGCAAAAACCGGACACTTTAACATTATACAAGGGGATTAAATGGATGTAATTCATTCACAACAATAAAAAACTATATACTCGAATAGGGGAATCACTTTTCAAACTATTAATGATCTTGATCTCAAATCTTGATCAGTTGTTTCACCCTTTACTCCCTATTTCTTTGCAGAATTAATGTTGTTGCCCGTAACTTCTGTTAGTCAGGGACAATATTCAGCTTCCTCACAGTTAAAAAAGTTATTAACATCGGTTTATAATTGGGTTCCATTGTTTTGGAGAACATCGATTACATACAAACAACTATAAGAACAAACGCATATTATCTCTTAATTGTAACAGTGTGTTTGGCAAGTATATTGCATATGTAAATGAAACAGTGAACAAACCTTTAGCTGAGTGGATACTTCGGACCGTGGCAGCGGCATGCTGACCAGTATCTCGCACAGAGACAGCAATCTGTAAACGCATTTCACATCGTTATGTTTTTACATTTTCGCAGTTGTTCATCACATTTTTATTGTTTCGTGCGCGATTTTTACTTACTGCTTTTCAAATTATTCAGGTCTGAAAACTTAATATTACTTTGACCTTGATTTTGGTTCGCCCTTAGCCTGAGTCGGCTGGTCGGTTATGGCGAATACACTTACACATACCACGCCTATAACCCCTTGCGGGGTAGGCAGGGCGTAAACAGCCGCAAAAAACGGTCATTTACGCCACGTCTGACAAATATTTGATCGTTATTCGGAAAATTTTGTATCGCCATAGTGACAGGTTGTCAGCCCATCGCCTAAAATTGCAATACACACCCTCGAGTCCCTTAGTCGCCTCTTACGACTCCCACGGGAAAGAAATGGGGTGATGCTATTCTAAGCCGGCATCACGGTTATGGCGAATGATGACAAATTCAATATCTGACCTGTCTTGTGATATGCTGACGGCGATTTTCTCCAGCTCGCCGCGGACCTTGATCTTGGGCATCCTGGGGTCGTCGGTGATCAGGCACTTGTGTATCTGTATGATGAGGTTGGTGGGCTGCAGCAGATGCAGCGGAGTGCCCTTCTCGTCGGCTGCGATCGCTTCCGCCCAGTTTTCACCCTTTTTCGCTACTACGATCTGCGAAGATGAGTTTAGTTGGTTAAGTATTCCGAAGGTACAAAATTATTACAGTACTGAATCTCCCAGTTTTGTACAGTTTCCTTTTTTCGTTGACACGATATTTCGGGCTTCGGGGCATCGAGGCGACATCCCATCAAAGAGAATGCAAATTACGGAAATTGTTGACAGATAACATACAGAAACACTTTATAGCTCACATTAATAATTATAACTTATACAAGAACAAAAACAAACAACACAATATAAAGGTGCAAAGGTGGCTTTAACACTCTAAGCGATCTCTGCCAGGCAACTCTGCACACTAAGAGAAAGCATTAAAAAAACACACTGTAAATAGCAGCGGTAACACACTGTAAATAGCAGATAACTTCAGTTACCCAATCAACTTCAGTTAGCTAGTCTACATATAAAGTTAATCTGTGGTTCCATTTAACCAATAGGTGCATATTGCTAGTCTACTTTTCTTCTGAGAAAAAAACTATAGTATTCCCATTTGAGGCAGATATTAAATCAAGATTCAAAATATCCAGGAAAGCCCGATACTGGAAAGGCGAGTGGGTTCTATAACCTCTGAAGCGTTCTTTGCCTCCCAGAGGAAAGTAAAAATAATGGCTAAATGGTTTATTGCCTCCTGATGGCAAGCAACCTAGTCATTTAAAAATGTCATAAAAGCTAATTGATTTATTATCTGTTCTTCTCCCACATATATAAATCGTAATCTAGACATCCCTATTCATTCAACGAATTAACAACCTCAAAATGGCTGACCACTTCGGGGCAACTAGGTTTTGACAGGCTGACGCCTCAGTGGATAAGTATGACGTGATTTTATTATGTACCTGCATCTGCGTGAGCGCGAGCGTGATCTTGTCGTAGCTGTGCTTGGCGATCTCTGCCATGACGCGGTCGTCGTCGAGCCCGGAGCGGTATAGCTTCGCGACGTCGAGCGGCCCGCCCGCCGCGCGCGGCTCCGACTTCAGTCGGATCGCGCCGAGCTTCACTACTGCGCATTGCACGTCGCTACTGGGAAATCAAAGAAAGCCGTGGATAGATGGTTTCACTCAGTCTTTTTTCGACTAGATAAGGCTGTTGAGATGACGTAGAATCGATCGACCAAAACTACAAAACTTGAAGATACACAATGAATACTTTAACATTTAAAAATAAAGAAACTTTTACATTTTAAAATTATATCAATTGTGAACTCCACGCATGTACAATTTGATAGGTGCGTGTTTCTTGTGCTGCGCTGGAATTTCAGAGCCTCCGCCTCTTTGTAATTAATGTAATAATCTTACTTATGGTAAGCTTTATAACATAATGTTTCCTTAATAACCCACTTAAATTTGTTTTTACTTAAATGGACCGATGGAAC
This sequence comes from Tuta absoluta, assembly GCA_027580185.1. Classification (NCBI taxonomy): domain Eukaryota; kingdom Metazoa; phylum Arthropoda; class Insecta; order Lepidoptera; family Gelechiidae; genus Tuta; species Tuta absoluta. The sequence goes on from JAQAHW010000004.1 coordinate 9,946,367, forward strand.
TGTTAGTTTCATGCTAGATGTGTTTTGATATCATTGGAGCCACTTAGCACCTGGCTTGCGAAGACCGGCGCTTGACATCGGCCTGTGATCTAATATCATCATGTAATGTCAGTGAGTAGTGGTTTTCTTCAACGTCCATTTATTGTTGTTATCTAGCTAGACTAAAGTAATCACAAGACCTAATTCAGATAAAAAAGGAAACAACTAAACGGAAAAAAAACGATATAACATAGTGTTGAAGAGATTTCGACACGAATTGCGACTTAGTTTACTATTGAACTATGAAAAAGGTTAGAGAGAATGTATCTTACTTTTTATACTGTCCAGTCTGCGGTATGATGATATAGGACGGGGCTACGTCCACATCCAAGTCTAAGAACATGTGTTGGTGAACCGCATACTGCATGCCTAAGGCTGATTTCTCCTTCAGATCTGAAAGTTTGTTTCCCGCTGCCGCTTGTAACCTACAATATTAAAACGAATGATTAATTATCATTGAATCGCAAGGAAATACAATAAAGTTATATCCGCGCCGCAACACGACGCACGCCGCTACTATGGGCGGCTGCTAATCGTTGTAACCTCAATGAATATGAAAGGCATCTTCTGCTTTTACCTTTGGAATCCAAATAATTTGATATCTTTTGATAATTTTAGCGCTTGACAATAAATAAATAAATATTTATTAACTTAAACAATTAACAAACAATGTCTGGACAATACAATTGAAAATAATAATACATAAGACTGTGTCCGAGGTGAGGCATGCAGACAATGTAACAGCGGACCCTGCACTAAGCATAGCCTGTATCGCAGGGGCCCGAAAAAAGATTAACTATTATGAATTTTGGTTCGGATGAGAAGTTAGTTACAAGACGTGTTGAACTTAAAATTTAAATAATATTTATGCAATACAAAAGAAAAGGAAAATAAAAAATATATAAGTCTTATTTGTGTGTGTGTGTTTCCAAAAACATAATGCTGCACCCAGGTTACAATGCTGTACAGGTTACAATACAAGTGACTGACTACATAAACTAAAACTGTAACTCCTTGTTTTTTCTGACCGTTTTTTCGCACGAGCGGGATTCGGACCCTCGACTCATTGGTTCGCGTGATATTTATATTTTCTTGTCATTTACAAAATTGTCTAGCGCTATAATTCTAGCTCAAAATTAAAGAAATAGAATATAATCATACTGAGTCAAGGCGGTGGATTCTTCAGGTGGTTTGAACACTTCCACGATCCGGATGACAGTTTGCGCGTCGTACACTATCTGCAGCGGACGCGCGGCCACCTTCACTCGCTGGTCGGCGGCCTGGTCTGCAAGGTCATTTTATTTTATTGCATGCCATTCAAAACTTATTTTTAGTGACGAAATAGCATCTACTTTTCAACCCTCGAATCGGTAGTGATCAGTACAGCTATTCTTGGTAGAAGACGAAACTCATACGAGTTGTCGTCAAAACAGTCGCATTCGCAAAGGTTCGCAGATTTGCATCAGTATTCCACTTCTTTTCGTGGCATCATTGTTCCTATTTTCCATGCAAATCTGTGCCACTTACAAATGAAGGAGATGAGTTATCCAATATAATAATTTATCAAAAAACTTGAAATAAATTCGGCGTTGGTCTTGCAACTCAATATTTAAGGCGAGTGTACCCGTGAACGACCTCGACAGTGGCGCCACTTCACAAAAAAAAATATTTTCTCTTTATACAAACAATCTATCAGAATATCCGTTGTTTTTTAGTTTAAATTTCAATGAGTTTGCAGATTCTAACTTTACTTAAGGATAATACTAAAAACTTGGGCAACGGATATTCTGATAGATTATTTGTATAAAAATGGAACTTTTTTGTGAAGTGCCGTCACTGTCGAGGTCAATGACGGCTACACTCGCCTTAACAACGCAACTTGTGGTCCCGATTTTTTTCGAGTGCGTAAAGTTTGCAGGGTGATTTACCTCATATTTTAAAACTGCTTTTACTATGGGGCTATTCCCGAAATGGCGGAAAAAATATATCAGATCCTCCATACATTTTGGTCGAGTAGGTATTTAATTTTCTATGGAAGAACTATATCTTCGCGATTTCAGGGATGGCGCCATATTAAAATTTGTTGATAATCATTAGTAGAATCACTCGTAATATTTGCGTACTGACTAAAAATAACCCTATTACCCTACCTAAGGACTGGTAAGGACATAGAAGCCTAGGATAGAACTAGATGGAAGGACAAGAGGGAGGCTTTTCCCCAGCAATGGGACGATGTAGGCTAGATAAGAGGAGCTTACCTAAAGGATTGGTCTCGAACATGATGTTAAGTAGGTGTACATCGTGAGCGACTTCTTTGGACACGACCATGGCAGGCACAAAGTCGCCTTGCTGCGTGCCCGATACCGTGAACGTGTGCATCTGGATTTCCATCCTGTAAATAAATAAATACATTAACAGTCACAGTCACATCAGTCCACAGCTAGGCTGATCATGGGCATCCCCCTATATAAATATTAATGAATAAATAAATATTCAGGACAATAGGCTTGTCTTACTAGCCAAACAAGCTACTGTTTAAAACGATATTTTGTAAGAAAAACTGATGTTGTGACGTCACTATACATTTTTTGGAGGGCGTCAAATTGAAACTTTAGAGTTTGACAAATCTTATCCGGCATATTATTAAAAAACGATAAATGATAATTATTTTACTTTCGGACGCAGATTTCAAACGTCAAGCTTGCTGCAGGAATGCTTGCTTGTAGGATAGAAATAACAATAAATTTGGTAGGTAAGGAAATGTGTTGACAGTATAGCGATGGCTGGAAAACGATATCCACTTGAAAACGTGGCTGGTAGAATTAATCGACGAATCCATAACATTTTTTGAAATTTATTTTTAAATTTATCTTTATCGTACATTGTACAAAAGGCAGGCCTTACTCCACGCAGAATTCTCTACCGGCCAGCCAGAGGACGACACATTACCTAATGGCATTGGCGCTGGGGCGCTGGTAGAAGTCGATGGAGACGGCGTCCACAGCCGCGGCCAGCACCGGCGTCTGGTCCACCACGGTCACCTGCAGCCGGTCCAGTCGGAACTCCCCACAAACAGCCACATTACCTGATGGCATTGGCGCTGGGGCGCTGGTAGAAGTCGATGGAGACGGCGTCCACAGCCGCGGCCAGCACCGGCGTCTGGTCCACCACGGTCACCTGCAGCCGGTCCAGTCGGAACTCCCCACAAACAGCCACATTACCTGATGGCATTGGCGCTGGGGCGCTGGTAGAAGTCGATGGAGACGGCGTCCACAGCCGCGGCCAGCACCGGCGTCTGGTCCACCACGGTCACCTGCAGCCGGTCCAGTCGGAACTCCCCACAAACAGCCACATTACCTGATGGCATTGGCGCTGGGGCGCTGGTAGAAGTCGATGGAGACGGCGTCCACAGCCGCGGCCAGCACCGGCGTCTGGTCCACCACGGTCACCTGCAGCCGGTCCAGTCGGAACTCCCCACAAACAGCCACGTATTCCACAGGCAGGTGCAGCGGAGCGGAGTTCTCTTGGTAGTCGATGGCGCGGAACAGTTTTTCCTTTTCATCGGGGGTCATCGCGTTTTGGAACTGTTTCACTGAGAAGAAGACAATGCTAAGTTATATTATAATTCTTGTGCTTTCGTATGTGACACTGAATCGGCCAACGACTTGTATATTCCAATGGAATTTATACAGAGTAACGCTCCAAGGAGTGGACAACACCCGATGAATCCAGATGGTGGTGGCGTAAAGTTACATGCCGTGTGATTAACCTGGCCAGCCCCGTGGCAGTGCCTTTATTTTTTATTATTTTATGACGCCCGAAACGGTTTTTTATTAGGACATTACAAAATTGTTATAAAAAAAGAAAATTGTGTGATACAAATTTCTTTTTTTTACAATGACGGTTCATGACGTCAATAAGTGATATGATAATACTATCCTACATTGAATAAAGAATTTCAATTTCAATTCCAGGCATCAGAAATTATTTTTATGATAATTTTTGACGAATAATAAGGGTGCCGAATATTCCGATGAAATATTTTCCAAAAAATATTTAGAGTGACATACCTGAATACTACCAAAATAAAAGTAAGAACAGAGAAACGAAAGCAGTTTCGTGTATGTACTCACGTATATCCGTGTTTTCACTAAGTTGGTCATCTTTGGCGTTGGCGGAGGACCACCAGCCGCCGAACCAGCCGCGACTTTTGCGCGCTTCGGCCTCCAGTTTGCCGAGCCTCTCCACCTGATTTGTAGACAGGATAATGGTTTAATACAGTACGCAAATATTACAGGGTGATATATCATCTCCAAAATCGTTAAAAATACATCAGCACAAATACATGTTGCACTCATTGCAACATCAGCGACCCTGTTCAGGTAGACTGCTGATGCTGCTGTTGGTAACATGTTATTACAATTATTTTATATGGTAATACTCAAACTATGTACCTCATTCATATTTCCTAAGAAAATTCATTCACTCATTCATTCTCTCTAAACTAAAATCTGTATCGTGTAACGAACGTGTAATGCCAAGAATATTATAATAAACATTGTGTGAAAAGTCCAAAAGTGTTCATCTTCAAGACTCCCGTAGCCGCATCAACATCCTACCTACAAAAATTACAGTCCACTTCACACGCACCCTTGCGTACAGCTGCTACAACGGCGGTGCGTGTAACCTGTGACGCCTTTTGAAACAAATCCTGGAGCGGCACTTCGATACTAGCATCGTTCGTTGTCGAACCTACTTATTTTACATTAGGAATTAGTTGATAGTCTTTCTTTCAACTCTGTTATACTTTATTATGGTTACCAACAGTTTTGGTTTCTTTTATAAGTCCTTCTGTTGCTGATAATTTTAATTAACGAACTTGTTTTGTCGCGATATCAGAAATGATCTAAGAGTTGTTCTTCCATGAGTATTATAATCCTGCAAAGTTTGCGAACTGACTTAAAAATAACTAAGTATACTTAATGGCCGAGAAATATTGAAAGACTTTGCTATATTCAAAAGAAAATGAGCAAAAGGTACATGAGTATGTGTGTGCAGTTGTGCACCCCAATCGACGAAATTGTTAGATGTATATAGTCTTAAGCGAATACCTGTCATTACTTTTAAAAAAAATAAAACTGTGTAAACATAAATTGTAAACACTGTTGGTATTCCAAATAAAAATTTATGAAAAAATAATTATCAATTTATTTATATCGTTAACGCCATCAGCTTTAACCTCTCGTATGTGGGCTTGCCCGGCGGCACAAAAAAATATGCCGGATCTGTGGACATGCCGCCCGGCGGCAGCGTTTTCGGTTTAAACTTTCGCGCGTTTTACGGTGGAACTAGGACGTAGTTTTTTTGTAGCTGTACTTGTGAACATGAAAGCGTGATTTGGGCTGTATGTCGAACTCATTTGCCTTGACTCTTTAGTCTGTAAAAAAGAATATAGGCACTTCAAACACAAGTCGCCTGGCACTTCAGTGTCAATCAACTTTGTAAACATGAATGATGTGTGAAAAAAATGTATGGGACCCTTATAAGTTTACTTTTTATTGTACACTTAGATAAGTAATGAGTAAATAGAAATGCGTTTAAGGGAAAGTATTGTAATATTTTATACAAATAACAAAAAATACAATAAAACTTTAGGTACCCATATTAAGTAGCCAGGATTCTATGGCAAATAAGTATTAATATGGTAAATGTGTTAAGAAATATAAAAAGTAGGTAATTATTACTCTTATTTTAATCATAAACGTACATGAATCCTATTATAATTCGAGAAAATCCCTTTTAAAGTAATCATACGCGTCTGAAATGCCTGTCTGTGGGCTTGCCGTGGGGCGGCATCACAGATATCCAAAATCGCGTAACAGCCTGTTCCATTGTGGAAAGGTTAATAACTATTTAAGTCTAGTTCAAGAATAAATTCATGGGTTGTAGGATAGAAATCTCTTCCTTATGTTTGTTTTAAAACTGAACACAATGCCACATACATAATAATTACGGAGCTACTAAAGCCCTAAGACAGATTGATGAAAAATACATAAAAGGCGGTACTTACCTCCATTTCTATCCTTTGCCTGATGACGACCAAGTTGAACAGATCAAGGCGTTTCTCTGCTTCGTCGAGCACGGTCTGCTGGTCGGCATTCACTTTGCCTTTAGTCGTTAGCTTGCTTTGGTACGCTGTGGCATAGTTCTGTAAAAAAATATAAGTTATATTTGCGTGTCACTGAAAAGGAGAAAATAGGTTACTCTTTGCGAGTTAGATACTATTTTAAATTACAGCCTATAGTAAATGTTTTGAATTTGGTAAAAATTTGGTTGTCCTGCGATTCAGGATCAAAAATAACCTGTCACTATAGTCACACAATTTTTCTAACACAGCCCTGATATATAACTTTTTAAGCACTCGCGATCACTTTCACTAATTTCAAGTATGAAATTACTAATATTTACCTAAATACTATCGCAATAGACCCGGTCTAATACTTAAAATGAGCCCTGATATATTTGATAGACGTGTCGATGGATCGCATCCGTTTTTTGCTGCCTACCGCGCAGGGCATCAAAGATAACCGATTCCATTTAGTTCCATACTTATTTTCAAAATATAAGTAAATAAAATGAAGTTGGTTGTAAAGGTAGACCTGCTAGGGCTTATGTGATGATTAAAGGGAGGGCAGAATATGTTCGGCCTACAGACACGTGTTATAGACACAGCAGCATGTAGCTCGGACACACGTTCCAAATTCCGGTAGATACCAAAAATTGCTTAGTAAACCTGCTGCCTGCTGTACTTACTATAAACAGCACATCAACTTTCCTTCCTGAATGGTATCAACCTAAATTGGTTCACTAAATAGCATAAAATAATGTCGCTTCCTGTGTCCCGCTGGTTTCCCGGTTGGATGTTGTACGCTTAGATCCTTGAAACTACGCAACGGATTTTGATGCGTTTTTTTTAGAGGGAATGTTTTAGGTTTAATGCGTTGTGGAAAAAAGTCTTCTTTCCACGAGCAACAGATTTTTAAGACGATAGGCGGGCCGCTAGTTGCTTGAAATGTATGTAAAACCAGTTTGATTGCTTAAGGTTGAATGGTCATTATAGCACGTTCACACCAAGCTCCTGCTCCTGCCGCTGTCGCGAATATAGCTCGAAATACTTCCGCGGAAGTATCAACGCGAGCGAGTGTTCACACACTGCCGATGTACTCTTAACGCACCAATATGAGTGAGCGAGATAGCATTACAATCCACACGCGTTCGTGCTGCCGTTCCTTTGACTCGCGCACGAAAAGCCGACATTCGAGGAAAGTGGCAGCGGCATGACGAGTAACAGCGCGAGTAACCTGTTCACTCATTCGCGCTGCCCACTTCCCTTACTATTTCCCTACCCATATTGGCATCGTGTGAACGTGCTAAGTATAAGATTCAATGGTGATTAGGCTGAATGGTGATTATGTTGTTGTGGTGCAGCACGCACCTTGCAGAGCTGCCGGTGCTGCAGCATGTGCGCCCAGTCCCAGTTGTTCCGCCGGCGCCGCACCTCCTCCTCCAATATACAGGTGTACGCGAATCGCCACCATTCCTTGTAATGGCCGCGGTATGTCTTCAGATCGGGACGGTATTTTCTGCAAATATTTTTAATAATCAATCCTACTAATATTATACTTTTTCACGCAAAAACTACTGAACCGTTTGTAATGAAACTTGGCACACATATAGGAGGTAACATGGATTAACACAGGATAGTTTTTATTTTATGCGGGCGACACCGCGGGTAACAGCAGTTATATATGAAACATTCGAAAACTAGATTATCAATTAATTGACCGTCTTGAGACTGAGCGGAAAGAGAAAAGGCGTGGGCAAAAAGTGAACTAATAATTTTTTTATAGGTTGCTATAACATACATATCTCTTACTGAGGCAGAAAGGCGCCCTCAATTTCCACGTGTATTCTCTTTCCGCTGCTTAACCTTAATTATATTCTTAACAATATTTTAGCGTCGATAGGTCGACATTTTAACCGCCTCTTTCAAACGCTAAATCGGGTAACTAAGTGGTTCTTTTGGCAATTTTTTTTCGATACGTATGCTCAAGCCAGCTAGGTGGCATTGCTGGTTGATTATTATTTTGCACTCCGTTTAACGATGTTTTAAACCGGGCTATCGAAAATGTTCACATTCTACAATGTGGTTATAATTGCTATTTTCTCAAACATGCTAGAAAATGTGTTCATTTCTTTCAAAAAAAGAAACCGCGAAGTTTCACATTGTTTGTCACGTCTCAGATCACGCCAGCAAAGTTGTATGGAAATCCTTTGCTGGTGTCCATTAAGATAAATTCGTTATACGCTAAACCCACATAATTTGATTTCAAAATTATCTCGATGACTCTCATAGAAACGGAACGTAATTTTGTATGAAACAGGTAACTAAAGACGAGGCTGTATGATGTGAAGACCCTTGCCTGTCCAGAATTAAAAAAGAAAAGAATGAACTAAACATTTAGTATGGCTGAATATTACGTAATACTGTGCCTTACTGGCGAATTTATTTTAAAAAATTACAATTGGTGGGAAAATTGAAAATTTTTATTTGTTTCGTTGTGTTGTGGTCGCCTAGCTAACTTTTATAAGAAGTACAATCTTTCATTTCCTAGCCTTTTTTTGAGAAAAGCACTATGTAAGCCTCGGGGAAAATTACTTTGCTTGACTTGTACAATTGAAGTCCTCGCCTGCGGCTCGGACTTCAAACTATACTCGTCCAGCAAAGTCTTATTTTCCATACCTCGACAACAATGTACTATTACTTAGTATGTCCAAGTGCAAGAAAACAAATAAACTTAGAAGCTAACCTTACTCAACTCATCGCTTAAACAAACTAATATCGCCGCATTGTTCACACTTTTGTTTACATTGTAAACGAGTACTTGCATCAAACACGCTATTATTTTTAACAGATATTTTCCTTTTAGAAATCTTAGAGAGGGCTATGAGCATTATACTCTCATAGATAAATAAAAATAAATAAATACATATCTTTGACATGTGCCAAGTGCCAAGTGCGAGTTGCCCAACAACCCGAGGAACCCTGGTGTCTGAGTTTTTCAACCGCCTACTACCACTAGTAGGCCTCTGACATGGTTGTGTTACGTACGACTGCCGTCTAAATAATCATAGACAGCAACCGGGACCGACAGCTTAACGTGCCCTCAGAAGCACGGAACCATTTATTTTCGGACAATCAGTTGGTTCGCATTGTAATGTCCTAACCAGACCGGGAACAAATTCTGAAAGTGTTGAAGTTATTACCTGTAGGGCATTCCCTTGCTCATCCTGTCCATGGAGTCGAACATGAGCATCATATCCCGGTATTGGTTCTTGGAGAGGCTGATGGACAGCTGCTCCATGTGCAATGACAACGTCACTTTGGGTGTGTTGAACTTGGGCGTCTCCGCCTCAGGTTTGGTGTTCAGCTTCAGTTTCGCTGTTGCGTTTATTGGGCCCAGTGCTAGTATGGTGAAATTTGAAAAAGAGGTCAAAGGCTTTTGTAATGGAACATACAAAAATCTAGGTGAAATACCCGAACCCAAAACATTAAGCCGAGTGTAGCCGTCAACGACCTCGACAGTGGCGCCACTTCACAAAAAAAAAGATTTCTCTTTATGCAAAAATCTATCAGTATATCCGTTGCCCAAGTTTTTATTAAGTATTCAAGTATTTATTCATCGTTAACAAAACAATTTGTGTTCGACATTTAAAAACAAAAATTTTCTAATAACAATATGTCAATATTAATTTACATACAATAATTCCAATTACATTATTAATTATGAAATAACTCACAAACAAAAAAAACATTTATCTAATTTTATATTTTAGTCCATTAATTTACATAGTAAAAACTCATCTGTACTATAAAAACATTTTTGTGTCAATATTTTTCTTAGTTCTCGCTTAAAAATATGGACCCTGTTTTCAATCTTCAACTTAACAGGCAGTTTATTATAAAAAATTGTGCTTTGATATAAAACTCCGTGTTTTACTACATTTAAATGAGGTGTGATAAGCGACGGAAAATCCTTTCGTCTGGTGCCTTCTCTAGTATATTTATCAGTGTCTGTTTCGTATTGGTGACGGTTTTTTACGAAGTCTGTTAGTAATACTAATATGTAAAGGCAAGGCACTGTTAAAATACCAAGCCTTACAAAATGTTCTTTACATGACTCCAGTGGTGGTAGCCGTAGTATGGCCCGTATGGCCTTCTTTTGTACAACGAATGCCGTATCCATATTATAACTGTAGCTCCTTCCCCAGAGTTTTACACTATACCTAAAACGTGACTCTACAAGAGCATAGTAAACACCCTTTATCTGATCTGTCGTAAGTACATCTCTCAATTTTCGAAGAGCATAACATGCCGATCCTACTGTTTTTTCTACTGCCTGTAATTCATCCTTCCAATTAAGATATTCATCTATGTGTATTCCTAATGACTTTGTAGATACAACTGTCTTTATTTCTTCTCCTCTGAGATTTAAGGAAAGGCTGCCTTTGATTCTTGACGTATTTTTAAACAAAATCACGTTTGTTTTACTATTATTGATCTTTAGATTGTTACCGTTAAACCAATTATAAAAAAGTAATAGAGCGGCGTTAACTTTATTATTCAGATTAGTAATGTTATCACTAGAAATTATGGCTGTGGTATCGTCTGCAAACAATATTAGTTGAGTATCATGAATACTACGACTACATTGAACGAATTTTGGCAAATCATTTAAGAAAATAAGGAACAATATAGGCCCCAATACAGATCCTTGGGGCACCCCTTTCATAACTGATACTAGCTTTGATTTTATGCTTTCTGTTCTGCCTTTGCTATCTATGTCAGATATTTCTACGTATTGTGTGCGATTGCTTAAATATGATTTAATTAGTTGAAGACTACATCCCCTGACGCCATAATGCTCAAGTTTTGAAAGGAGTATTGAATGATCTACAAGATCGAAAGCCGAGCTTAAATCGAGAAAGACTCCTGCCACTCTTTGTTTTACATTTATTTTTACTAGGATGTAGGATTTCCTCTTCAATGAAATAAAGTTTTCTTGATAAATAGTATTTTATTATAATGTCTTCAACATTTAAATAAGTTGTCACGAGAGCGGTGATAGTTAGAAATGAACGAATGACCGAGCGGCGCGGCGAGTCGGGGCCCGGTGGTGTGAGGGGCGCGGGAGGCAGGGCAGCTCCAGCGCAAGTCCTTGTTTAGTATAAACAATCTCCACCTCCTTGAAAGTTGTGGATTCCCTCTATTCTTCATCTAGCAATGGACATAGCCTGTGGATGGCTCGTCTCAAGATGCCCTTGCTGGTTTTGACGTCGACAACTCTGCAAGCTCCGTCTGTCCCTGGGTGAACAGCTACAACACGACCTAGCGGCCACTTCATGGGGGGGCTGCTGTCATCTTTGATCAGTACCATCTGGTTAACCTCCAAATTTGGCTGTCTATCTTGCCACCTTGTACGTTGTTGAAGCTCGCAGATATATTCTTGACTCCACCTGGTCCAAAAATGTTGTCGTACTTGTTCTATACGTGCATATCTGTGGAGACGACTTGGATTAGCGTTTTGCAACTCTGGCGCGGGCAGTGACGTGAGTGGTCTCCCGATCAGGAAGTGCCCAGGAGTCAAAGGACAAAGGTCATTAGGATCAGGTGACATGGGTATCAATGGTCTGGAGTTCAGGATAGCTTCTATTTGCGAGAAAAGAGTCGCTAGTTCCTCAAATGTGAGATGCGTGTCACCTAAAACCCTTTTCATGTGAAATTTGGCCGATTTCACAGCTGCTTCGTAAAGACCACCAAAATGAGGCGTATACACTGGTGAAAATTTAAACTTTATACCTTCCTCACTCGCAATGTCTGTCACAGCTGTGACTTCGCATATGGCACGATTGGCACCAACAAAATTTGTGCCATTATCACAAAATATCTCGCGAGGTTTCCCACGACGAGAGAGGAAGCGGCGCAAAGCCAATATAAATGCTTCTGTGGTCAAATCACTCACCAATTCAAGGTGTACTGCTTTAGTCTTGAAACAAACAAACACACAGAGATAACATTTTAACAGCTTTGCTCCGCGTCCCTTTTTATTTACAATCATAAAAGGTCCTGCGTAATCAGTCCCTGTAACCTCGAAGGGGAACCCAGGGGTCACCCTTTGCATAGGTAGGTTACCTAATATTTGATGTGCAACTGCCCCTTTCATTCGTCTGCATATAATGCAGCTGTTACACACTTTCTTAGCCAGAATTTTGCCACCAATGGGCCAATATTTTTCTCGCACGACTGAAAGGAGAAGTTGCGGTCCCGCATGCATCAGCTTTACATGATAATACTCTAAAAGTAATCTAGAATAATGATGTTTTGCGTCTAGCAACACCGGATGTTTCTTGTCGTAAGTATATTCAGGGCTGTTAGTAATTCGACCACCTACTCGAACTAATCCTGAATTCTCATCAATAGATGGCGTGAGTTTAAACATTTTCGGCATATCTTTGAAATTATTTTTAGATTTGGGAAAACTTTCTTTTTGTGCTAAATAAGCTAGTTTCAGTTCTGAAGATTCTAACTCATCGACAATCAAAGCTCCTAATTCCTTGTTTACATTGTTTCTACAATTGTTGATAAACCGAACCACATATGCAAAAATGCGTCGCAGTTTTAAAAATTTGGAAAATTTATCAAATTTTATTATCGGATTTGGTGGTATATCAACATTACAAACGTGCACTCTTAGCTCAGGTAGGTTAGTCTCTGTGTCACCATGATGCTGACCCGGCCACATCTCGTGCGCTTCCTTTAAAAACGTAGGTCCCTCCCACCACAGCGACAGAGATTGAACTTCATCAGGATATACTCCACGGGAAGCCAGATCAGCGGGATTTGATGCAGAAGGAACATACATCCAAGGAGCGTCGGCGCAGAGCTCGTTTACTTCAGCAACGCGGTGAGACACAAACGTATCTAGCTTGTATGCAGGTGAGTTCAACCATCCCAGGACTACTCGTGAATCACACCAAAAATATTTGGTCATATTTAAGTCTCGTAATGACTCTGTTACCTTTTTACATAATCGCGCAGCTAGCACTGCTCCACATAATTCGAGTCTTGGAATGGTTGTACTCTTCAAAGGCTTCACCTTAGCCTTAGAGCACAAAAGTCTTACTGCCACGTTTCCCGATGCATCGATACTTCGAACGTACACGCACGCGGCAAACGCATGAATTGAGGCATCAGAAAAAGTATGCAGTTCAATAGTAACCGGGTTACTGCACATCACATGCCGTGGGATTGACAATTCTTTAATGCATTTTAAATTGTTCAAAAATTTAAGCCACATGTTGGCTATATCGGCAGGAATTTCATCATCCCAACCAATATTTTCCAACCACAGCAACTGCAATATCATTTTACATGTGATTGTGCATACCGACAAAAGACCCAAAGGATCAAAAATGCATGAAGATACTGAAAGTACGATTCTCTTCGTGATTCTTTCATTTTCACGCACCTTTGCCCTTGCGATGGGTATTAGTATACAATCATTGTTAGGGTCCCATTCAATACCCAACGTACTAGTCGCAGTTGATATTTTTAGCTTCCCTTGCTCTTTCTCTTTACAATTTCTGGATATGTCTTTCAACAAATCTTGTGAATTACTTTTTATCTTTCGTAGATTAAATTTAGCAGTGTCTAGCTCTTCAGTAACTCGTTGATAAATCTCTTTCAATCCATCTTCATCGTTACAACCCGAGATGAAGTCGTCAATATAAAAATCATGCAAAATTATTTCTTTTATCAAGGGATCGCTACATTGAAGTGCCAGCTGGACTAGGCATCTTGTGGCCAGAAAAGGAGCGCACGAGGAACCATACGTTATCGTGTTCAACTGAAGATACTTGATAGGTGCATGTTCATTCTCTCGCCACAAGATCATCTGCAAATTTCTTTGGTCCGGCTCGACCATAATCTGACGGTACATCTTTTCTATATCACCAGTTATGACGTATGTATGTTGCCGAAACCTCGTGAGTATAGAAAAAATGTCGTCTTGTACTGTAGGACCCACCATCATTGTGTCGTTAAGGGAGAGACCGCTACTCGTCTTGGCTGACATATCAAAAACTACACGACATTGAGTCGATTCACTGTTCGCCTTGAACACGGGGTGATGAGGAGTAAATACAGCAAACTGTGGTCTCTCAACTTCCGACAAATGACCGAGGGCACCGTACTCGTGAATAAAATCGACATATTGTGCCTTTACATCAGGTTGCCGTTGAAAACGCCTTTCTAAATGCTCAAATCTTTTTCTAGCTAACCAATAAGTTTCACCTAAATGTTCAGGCTCGATTTTCAGGGGCAACATGACGCAAAAGCGCCCATCTTCAAGACGGCGGGTGTGTTGCACAAAGTGCTGCTCACAAGCTTCCTCCTCTTGAGATAAAACTGGTTTCTTGGGAACTTCTTCCAGCTCCCAAAATTTCTGCAGTTGGTTACGAATACTATGACTAAAATTACAAACAAATTTGCCTCTTTGTTCAAACTCATCATGGAATCTAGCCGAGCCTGCTACTAGCCAACCGAACATCGAATTATGTACTATTGGATTACCTGGACCCAACTTAATTTTTCCACTAGTAATTACGTCCCAAAATACATCTGCTGCTAAAAGCAGATCTGGTTCTGCAGGGCTATTCCAGTGAGGATCTGCCAAAGCTATGTTTGAAGGTATAGTATAACCAGATGTGTCTATTTCATAATTTGGCATCTCACTGGTTACCTTATCTACAATGAACGCATCGACTGTCGTGCTATATGCATTCACGCGCGATTGTACTAATATTTTACAGCGTTCAACTACTTCAAACGCCATACCATTAACACCAGTAATACAAACGGATTCTACCACTTGGCCTTGAATCGCTAGTTTGTCTTTGAACTTTCTGCTAATAAATGATGACTGACTGCAGTTGTCGAGCAAGCAGCGTGCTTCACTTTGCTTCTCGGATTCAACGCAGGATACAGTTACCAAAGCTGTCGCCATGAGTGTTCGGTTAGCTACACAGGTCGATAAAGACATCGCTTTGACCTTTTTCTCTTCTTCACTTTTAACAGGCTCTTTAGGCAAGTGGAGGAGAGAATTGTGCATTTTTCTACATACCTTACAAGGGGTTGCCTTGCACTGTTGAGCAAAATGGCCGCTACGTAAACAGTTAATACAAGCGCGCTGCTTTACAATAAAGTTTAATCTGTCTGCGGGACTCATCGATAAGAATTTATCACAATAATAAATCAGATGCTCACCATTGCAAACCATACATTTATGTTTATTGTCTTGGCCTTCACAAGATGCAGCGACGAATGATTTTTGTATTTTATCTATGCGCCTAAATGGCTGAAATTGTAGTTGCACTTGTTTATTATTTGTGTTGCTGCAACTTGCGGAAGTCAATTCTAACAAATTTGCTCGTTTTCGCAAAAATTCATAAAATTCCTCGAGGTTTGGACTTTGTTTTAAATTATTCTTGTGTTCTTCCCATTTGGCATTTGTAACATTATCCAATTTAGCGGAAAACAAAAATATTATTAAAGTGTCCCAATTATCCGTATTTTCCTCTAAACTATTCAAAGCTCGAAGACTTTTTGATATGTGATCCACGAGAGAGCGTAGGGATTTTTCACATTCCTTATTGATAGCAGGTACATCGAATAATGACTTAAGGTGAGTGTAAACTAACTGACGCTTATTATCAAAACGATCGGTAATTAATTTCCAAGCTACCTCGTAATTTCTGGCGGATAACTCGAGCAATTCAATCACGGCGGCCGCAGTACCGGAAAGAGAACCCTTTAAATATTGAAATTTATTAATATCGGGCAATGAGTCATTGTTATGTATAACTGAAAGGTATGTGTCCCGAAAATCAAGCCATTTACTGGAATCTCCATTAAATACTGGAAGGGTGATCTTAGGCAATTTGACATACTCATTAAACTTCACTGACGCCGTACTTGAACCGCTCGACTCACTCTGATTACACATGTCAATAAGCTGCATAGCTTGGGCTATGGCCCTATAAAACTTAGTCTCAGTTTCCTCCCTTTCCTCTGCAGAGTGTGGATCATCAGCATTTTTTATTTCAATACTGGTCTGAATTAAATCATAATCTCCAAATATTGATTCTAACTTCTTTAATCTAGTCTTTAATTCATTTAACTCGCATTTTGACAACTTCTCCTTACTCTGTTTAGCCTTAAATTCCTCAAGAACCTTTAAAAATGTCTCTAAACGCTCCTTAGTAGATTTCCTTTTACCAAACAGTTCGTTCAATTGCTCCGTGGCAGACATTGCAAAGAAGAATCGGATAAAAGTTTACTAATAAAATCAGAAAAAACTGTAATAAAATACCAAGTGTATAAATACCTCAAAATGTAGTAAACCTTACGAATCAGCTGTGACGTCCGCTGCGAACAATAGCCCGGGTCGTTAGCCGGCCGGTCCGCGTTACGTAAGCAGGCCGTAGGCAGGTAAATAGGTGGCTACCAAATTGATAAGTGCGTTATCTACGCAATCAGCAAATTGTGCACCGTAAGCATCAACCCTGGAATTTAGCAGAAAAAGGAGAAGCTAAAGCAAGCGCGAAAAAAAAAATGGGTAGTTTGACCACAGTAAAATCAATAAGAAGTAGGTAAGCAAAGCGTTGATTGTACCAAAGGGAAATGATAATTTTATTGGAACTAATCGCTATTATTTAAAATAATTAGCTCGCTATAATGCTTGTTTACTGAACCAACTGTAAAATTAACACTGTTAAACCTTGTAAATTTGTAAGATTGTACATACAAACGTCGATACAACGTACTGTACTTTACCCATACTGTGGCTGAAAATAGATCGAAAACACGAAATAAAACTAAAATTATTGTGTTGAAATACGTAAATACGTAACTTATTAGATATATCTAGGCAAAATTAGCACAGAAAAACCGATAATAAACTTGATTATTTGAATATGGAACTAGGTAGATGACGTAACGTGACTCAAATTGAACGGAAGCCAACGGTCAATTCTCTCACAAATAGCAAGCTACACGGGTAAAAAATAGGTAGGATAAGGAATGGGCAAACCTCCCTTGTAGAAGCCAGCTCAAACTGCTGCACCCTTGCTTCCAAATCCAGAAAAATCCGTCGTTGCACTTTGTTCCTTTGTTCGTTCAAAGTCATCGAAGGTTACGCTGTCCGTTAAATTGTCACACGTAGATTGCAGCTCGAGTTACGCCTCTTCTGACGTAAATACTTCACGGTCGCCAAAAATTGTAGGATTTCCTCTTCAATGAAATAAAGTTTTCTTGATAAATAGTATTTTATTATAATGTCTTCAACATTTAAATAAGTTGTCACGAGAGCGGTGATAGTTAGAAATGAACGAATGACCGAGCGGCGCGGCGAGTCGGGGCCCGGTGGTGTGAGGGGCGCGGGAGGCAGGGCAGCTCCAGCGCAAGTCCTTGTTTAGTATAAACAAGGACATCCATGATCAAAGTACTAATTGCATCCGAAGTTCCCAAACCCTTTCTATAACCAAATTGCCTACTATCAAGTATATCAAAAGAGTTTAAATAAGACAACAGTCTATTTTTGATTAGTTTTTCTAAAACTTTTGATAGAGTTGGCAACAAGGAGATCGGCCTGTAGTTTTTTGGGTCAAATCTGTAATTTTTTTTGTATAATGGCAGAATGCGAGCTTTTTTAAATTGGTCGGGAAATACTCCATTCTCAAAGCATAAATTAAATAGGTGACAAAGTGGTCGTTTCAGCAAGTCTATATTCTGTTTTATTATCTTGATAGGCACTTCATCGCAGCCATATGACCTTTTATTATCCATTTTACCTACAACTTTTTCTATTTCAGTACATGTTACCGGTTTCAAACAGAAAGTCTCATCAACTCTATTTGTGCTTTGATGTAACATGGCAAGGGCTAGAGACGAATTGTTGTTGGACTGGTTATCATATTTAAATTGTTCAGAGAAAATCTCTACTACTTCTCTTGATTTAGTTATAAGGTTGCTATTCTGTTTTAATATTATTTTATCATTCATCCCTTTCTTACCTTTACTATTTTTATTGCATTTATTGACTGCTGTCCAAAACCCTTTTATTGAGTTTTTAGCATTTCTTATCTCGTTTTGTGTATCTTGTCTTTTTGCCTCATTTAGTACTTTCCTAAATATTCTAATATATCGTTCTTTATAGTTTATTATACTTGCGTGATTACAGGAAGGATTTGATCCAGTCAGTTTGCGTTTCATTTGACTAGATACTTTAATGCCTCTACTGATCCAACTACATTTTGATACTTTAGTGACATTAATTTTTTTCTTAACCTTTCTAAAGACTGTTCTAAAAATGTAACCAAACTTTTTAAGAAAATCGTTTAATCCTAAAGATTCCCATTCTACTTTTACAATCTGATGTCTAAACTCAATACAGTTTTTTGCTGAAAAAGATCTTTGTTCCTTTATGACAATTTTGTCTGAGTTCTTATTTTCACCTACCAAGGCACGGCAGCGTATACCAGCATGCCCATCCGAAAGGCCGTTTTCATCAACCTCAACATGAGCAATATCAGATTCTGGTATGTTTGTCAAAATATTGTCGATACAAGATTCCGAATTATTTCGCTTAAATGTAATCTTCTCTACTAGATGCCTGAAGTTGTAGCTTGATAACAGAGTCAGAAATTCTCTTTTTTTAGGACTCTCCGTCATGATATCCACATTGAAGTCACCACATACTAAACATTTTTTGTCCATAAAACGTTGGAAGAATAGTTCAAGCTTCACCATAAAATTATCAAAATATTTTCCATTCTGATAACAACAAAAAATATGAATTCCTGAGAGCTCATCTCTTACTCCACATATTTCAAACGATTCTATTTTACTTAACGATTTACAAATGATTATCTCTTCACATTTTCTATTTTTGTCACACAAAATTAACGTACCACCTCTTATCATTTTAGTTCTGCTATAATACGTTTTTAATTCATAATTAGTAAAACTTAGCAATTTAATTCATAATTAGTAAAACTTAGCAATGATGCCAGTGAAGAATTTAAAAAATGTTCACTTATACATAAATAATTTTGCATACTCTCCAAACATTCTAAAAAAACTTCATATTGATCTCTTTTTTTAGTTATCCCGCAAACATTCTGACTGAATATAATCAATTCTTTCTTTTTTGATACACACTTATCTGAACTATTTAATTTTCTGTCCCTAGATAAACAGGTGTCATTTGTTTGGACTTTCTCCGCAGGCGACTCGAAAAATACTGCTTTTCGTTACCATTTCTTTTGATTTTATATAGGTGTCAATGTCCTCCATTTGTTTTTTAACTCTACCAAAAACTTTTATGAGACCCTTTCTATTTATTATCCCATTTACTGGAGAAAACATGGATCGCGCATATTCCAAATTTAAATTTGAATCAACTATATAGGCATAAGCATACTTCTCATTGGAGTAATAGAGCTTCTGATTAAATGTTTCAACTCGTTGATTAAATAAAAAGGATCCCTTACAACATCTATAGGTCGGTACGCATAAAATAATATTAGTGAAGTTAATTTTTTCCAGAGTATTTTTCACATAATTAACAATATTTTCATAGTTATTATCATTAAGTAAAATAAGAACCTGCATCCTCAATGACATATTCGCTGCAATTAAAATTATTGAAAAAAGTACCTAAAAACGGTCACTTTTGGTATTACTTGCCATAACTTTAATTACAGCGAATATTTCATTGAGTTTGCAGGTTCTAATGTTACTAAAGGATAATACTAAAATTTGGGCAACGGATATTCTGATAGATTGTGTTTGTATAAAGAGAAATTCTTTTTCCACTATCGAGGTCGTTCGCGGGTACACTCGCCTTAAATTAATACTTCGTGTCAACAAATGCTTACCATACGAATAAAATGTGGGTTGTGAAGTTTTCGTAGCGATTTCACTTTGTAATCTGCCCTTTATGGTATCCGAACCAGTTCTCGCGTACAGCTCCGTTTCAGAGTTCCAATAGATCGCTAAACCCTCTAGTGACAAAATCTGGAAAATTAAATAAATAGCATTCAAAAATACAGGCCAAACGGATACCAACGAAATCACACAAACTTCGTCACAGAAGCTTAAGAATACTCGATGACTAATAAATACTCAACACTGGAGAGCCAAGCTGAGAATATTTGCTAAGTTTTATATAAATCCACAATTCTGTGGACCCATTTGACGTTTGTGACGACATCAGACACTAGTAATAAAATATGCATTTTCCCGAGAGTAACATAAAGAATATGAGAACTTTATACCGCGTGTTACAGAATAACAAACAAAGCCGAAAAGGTATGAAAGGGTACCTTGTAAGGAGTATGTAGACAAAAAATTAAAGCCGTATTCGTTGTTGAAATTTTCGAAAAACTATACATATTTTAAATTGAAATACACAAAAATTTTATCGTTGCATCGCAACACTATTTTGACAATTTAAAATTCAACTGAAGTTGCCAACGCAGCGGTGCTCAATTCGGTATACGTTGCTAGTATGTCATAATTTCAATAAACAGAAGATGAGCCAGCAAAGCATGCCAAATCGAAATTCGCTCACAAGGATGTATAGCCCTGACCTAGACCAATGGTGTGATTATTTCATCGACTGGTAATAATGAATAATATTATTATTTTTGGGTTCCTTTGTAACACCTTGTTTGTTTACAACGGATAAATTCATATGTCTGTCCTGTGGTCACATAACTATCTAAGTAGGTACTTATGATAGTCTTACTTTACGAAACCATTATCTGTTTCCAATGTTCAATAATATGCTCTAACAGTTTATATAAGATCAGTCACAGGGAAAAAGGCTGTTTGAGTTGAATGTAATTTCAAGCCTTTTTCGAAACGTTACCTTGTAAATTTTTGTTACAGCTTCAGTTACTACAGTCTGCTTCCAATTCTCGTCAGTTGTATGAACTGAGAGGTTATGTAGGGTTATGCCCAAGGAGAAAGGCTGTTTAGGGTTGGTAATGCTGTCCTCGTATCGCACGTGGATATCTTTGATGGTCAGCTGGACATTCTTGATGATCTGGGTCACTAGCTTCTCCACGAAGGTTTCATCCATTTTGTCCTCTGCAACGAAAGAGAAGAAGAGTATAATATATAGTAAGAGATAGTTCGAAAGTAGCATCAGTGACAGAAAAGATGAGAGGTGACCATTTGTCGTGTAATGGGCATGTTATGAGGAGGGATGGGAAGCATGTGATAAAGAGAGTGATGAACTTGAGTATAGAAGAGTATAACCGGAGGATCGCTTAATAAATTTTGGATGGATTGCTTATAGGGAGATATGACTTAAAATGGCGTGAAAATTATATTACGGCTCATAGACTTAAAAAGACGAAACAAACGTGGGTAGTTTAAAATAATTGGAATAAGAGCAGGGATATGGTGACACGGAACAGAAGACATATCATTTTTTTTTTAAGAAAAGTGGAAAGCCAGCTAAGTGATCAGCATTGTATTAGGTGATGAATTACAGACCAGTAAGTGAAAACACTTTATTGCACATTCAAAACACAAACACATAGGAGGAAAACTTAAACCTAAATGCGCGAAGGCGGCCTTATAGCTGAAAGCGATCTCTACCAGACAACCTTTATGTGGAGGAGAAACCAGTGAGAAGAGAGCAGTATATAAATAAAGGTAAGAAAGAAACTGCAGAAGCACACAGGGTGTAAACGAAGATTTGACAGCTGATAGAGATCAATGGAAGAAAAAACAAGTTGCGCCGACCCCAAATAAACTGGGATAAAGGCAGGCAGATGATGAGGAACTGCAGGAGTAAACTAAAGAATTGAATCACATTTACCCTCCACCTCCTTCTTCTTAGCTTCCTCGACCCTGGCAAGCTCAGCCTGCTTGGAGGCGAGCGCCAGCCTCTCTTCTTTCTCCTTGTCATATTTGACTTCTGCATTGGGGTTCACCACGAGGAACAGCCTCTCGACCTGAGCCTCCACTGATGCCCCGTACAGGTTCTTCCATGGTATCTTGAGGGTGAGCTTGCCTGTAAACAGAATTTCATGTGAGTAACGGAACAAACGCAAACCTAGCCACTTTTAGTAAGAAAATAAAAATAATGGGAGCTTGACTTGTTTCATTGGGTTTTCATGACGGCCGATGTGGCGCAGTGGTAGTGCGACTGCCTGCGACGCAAAGGTTCCGGGTTCGATTCTCGGTGGGACACTCACAAAATTGATATTTATCATTATCTTTGTGAATTTGTTCCCGGTCTGGTTAGGACATTGCGGGGTGAACCACCTGATTGTCCGAAAAGAAATGGTTCCGTGCTTCGGAGGGCACGTTAAGCCGTCGGTCCCGGTTGCTGTCTATGATTACTTAGACGGCGGTCGTTACACAACCATGTCGGAGGCCTACTACTAGTAGCAGGCGGTTGAAAAACTCTGACACCAGGGTTCATCGGGTCGTTGGACGACTCGGTGTCCCATACGAAAAGAGAGATTGGGTTTTCAAATATCAAATTATTTATATCAAATAATAAATTTTTGTTAAGGAAGTTATTCCACCGACAAGAGTTTGAACTCTTGAATTCGAAGAATAATAAATTACACATACACATATCACGCCTATAATCCCTTGCGAGGTAGGCAGGGCGCTAATAGCCGCTACGGACATTTTCGCCAAGTCTGAAAAATATTTGAGGGTCATTCGGAAAATTGTGTATCGCCATAGTGACAGGTTCTCAGCCCATTGCCTACAATTGCAATACACTTTCAAGTCCCTTAGTCGCCTCTTACGACTCCCACGGGAAATAAATAGGGCGATGCTGTTTTAAGCCAGCATCACACGGCAGAATAATAATTAATTAGGTTTTTGTCTAAAGATAGTCAGAATGACTCATTCCTATTCCCTGGAATTATCAGCCCATCCTGAACTATCATACATCACCATCAATGTCACTATACACCAGATTAAGGTGTGTTTAACTAGGTACATATTTAACGCAATACATCATCGTAATGTTTATCACGTAAATGCGTGTTTTTATTTATAGGTAAATCCGACATTCACCTCAAAAACTCCGCGAGTCCACGCGATAAACATAATAATAACTCAGGTTTTGTTGGTTGTTTTATTTTGCATCAAATATGAATGTGGATGGATGCAGAAGGAGAAGAATGCCTTAAAAAGTTTGGATGGATTGTATAAAAGATGATATGAAGCAAAGGGGTACACCCGACGAAGATTTGACAGCTGATAAAGATGAATTGAAAAAAAAAACATGTTGCGCCGAGCCCGAGTCCAAATAAATTGGGATAAGGGCAGGCAGATGATTTCAGTGTCTAGCTCTAATTGAATTTTCACGCGCCAGCATACGCGCCTGACGCATGCATCGAATGTTTTTTGTAACCAGCAGCGTAAGCTGTGCCTTTAGCAAGGATGTAAACAAACTCACATAGAGCTACATTGCAGCCAGCTCAGCTCAGCACCTCATTCGGCAGCTATACTTCCAGGCAGCTCTTTAAAAGATAGCTGGTCACAACTATTATTTTTCAAAAACATCTCCTTGCAAAAATAAGTCTAGATTGATGCCAGGACTAAATACACAAGCTACATTATGAGGCAGTAAAGGCGCCTGGGACATGGGAATGGGAAGCGATTTTATTTTATACAAAGAAAATTTAAAATCTTTTATAAAACAACTTTGAAATTGGTACAATTAGTAAACTAGAATACAATGATGAAATAAAATATTGATTCGCAATAGTCATAAAACTGGACATAAAGTGTGATGTATCAGATGAGCAATCCTTATAAATGTTGTTTGTTTATGTGTTATGCTCAGAATAGCTTTTTTATATCTTAAAGGAACACATTTTTATAAATTTTTACACATATATGATATTAGGCTTTATTAATATATTTTTTGAAAATGTAAGAAATAAGCATGTTCTATTCGATGTGAGGTCGCTGTGGTGTTCAGTGCTGCCAATAAATTAAAGTGGTTTATGTGACAACTCCCTCCATTACACCCTCGAATCGGCACACTTAAGTTGACACACTTTATGATAAGACACACAAACAGACATTATAAGTATTGAATACCTATGGCACATATTGAATTAAATTAAAACCTGCTGTAATGCTGACTAATTTGATTTCTATAATATATTGGGATCATCTTTGTATGTTAATCATAAAAGCATGCCATTCCCATAGATTAAATTCCCATAAATTAGTAAAGACTTCATCTTTCCACTTAATACCATCTTCTAAATGGTAGTTGTTCTCATCTTTACTTTCTACACTTGAATTAGCAGATTACTTGCTTTCTATATTCTTTATTTATTTAATATTAATTTAATTACAATTGGTTTTGTGAATTATTTAAATATTGAAGAATATATGCAAAACGGTAATAATATGTATAAATATAAATTTTAATAAAATAGCTAGTTTATTTAAGATTTTTATCCAAATTGCAATACCCTAGCAGGGTGCATAATTGTATCCAATTAAATTTCAAGATCATTTTAGCACATTTAAGCAGAAATAAAGAATTGAGAATTGAGAATTTAACCCCTAGAACTAGAATACCCATTATTGTTATGATAGTTTCCACCTAGCGGAGCTGGTCATGAGTCTGGGAGATCCATAGACGTCCCAGCTGGAGCAAGAAGATTGTAATGTTTTAAAATAAATTTTGAACTTTGATGAGGCCACTTTAATTTAGATACCTAGACCTACATATTTTTTTTCAAAATTTAATGAAAAGTTAATAAGTCTCATCTCACATAATGGCCCATTTTTTTGCATACATTTACACTCGTAGGTATTCAGCTTTATATTATTTTTATTAGCTGTTATCAAAGAGTTCACTAATGTGACCTTCAGTTTTTGTTTGTGTGAGTAATACTGGGCCAGTCTGATTTGAGGCTATGATGTCACCCAGCCAGACAGGCTATGTAACATAAAATAATTATGGGCTCCTGTCTACATTACATGCTAAGTGGTGTGATAACCTTGCTAAATTATGAAACCAAGTTTGCTGTAGTTTTTAAAAATTTGTATTACAAAATATGTCAGATTCAGCAGCTTAGTACTTTATAAACCAGTTGTAAGGAAGAGACCTCATAATATTTTTTTCTTAATCCAACCTCTTTTTTTAGAAAGTTGTTTAATAGGTTGATTGATCCATCAATAGTACAGTTCCTAAAACTGTGTGTAATCAATTAGTAATATATTGGGTGAAATTTTACTAGTGACTTATACTGAAAACAGAGTCCAAGCAAACATAGTTCAAAATAAGACAAAAACATTTTTGCTTCCAAAGAAACTCAATCAGCTGATCAGCAGTTATGTATGGGAGGTCCAATATCTTTTTTCATATTTGGGCCTATGTTTCTTATCATCAGTTCAATCTGAGTTTTCGCTATCAGTCACTAGTAGAATTTCACCCTATCTAATTTATTCACAAACTTTTTTTTCTAATTTTAAGTGCAGAAATAGTTGAATGTGTGTTAGATCAAGTAGTCACCTCATCAATATTCATGATAAGGCATTGATAAAAAAATTAAATTGTCTAGTAATATTATTTTATTTTTGTGTTTATCTTTTTAACAATGTTCTAATTTATATTCAGTATCAAAAGGTTACTAGGACACATTATTTAATGGCCATGATAAACACATTTTTTATGTAGTTATTCCAAATAAAAAAATCAAAATTAATATATATTCCAACTACAATACTATAAATGGGCCAGTATTTCAAATAGTATTCATTTCAGTTAGGAAGCCCAAGAGCTACTTCTTTTTTCATAAGAATGCCACATTCACAATAAATTCTATAAACCTTATCTTATTGTAATTTACATTGTTTCAGCCCAATCTTATTGTTGGTTTAAAACTGTTTTCAAACTTCTGAACCAACTGAAAACACCTATTACAACATACCTAGATGGCCATACACCGTCTGCACTGGAATGTTGAGCTCCTCCAGGGCATTTTGCTTGAGCACCAGGTTCTCCAGCACCACATCGCCTGCGAAACAAGTCGGGACGTAAATAACCACAAAACTAGCAACACCAGTATGACATCATGATCACAAAATATACCTACATAAATATAACCTTTACTTACCTCCCCAAATCCCGAGCTTCAACTGCGACCGGTTCAAGTTCTCCACATAGTCACCAAGAAACTTATTCAGCACATCCACCACAATGGATTCGAACACCATTGTGGAGAATCAAGGATTTTTCACACCAAACCTCAAAGTTGTTTCAACAACATTGCACTCATGTCATGGTCAAAAGAACACGTGTGTTACGATAACAATAAAATCAGAATACTTAGAAATTTGATCATTTAAGTATTGGATTTTATAGCATTAAATTCGAATTGATATTAAGAATTCACTATTTCACGCAATTTACAAAACCTCAAGCAAGTCGCAGAAGCGGCGCAAAATACTAGTGTTGCAATCCTAGCTATTTTATTTCCCTATCCATTCCCTTTAGTCAATGAGCTTTTTTTTAGAGTTCCAAAGGGATATTATGTTACTGAGCCTCAACTGTCTCTCCGTAATTCTGTTTGTCTGTATCTCATAATCAGTGATAGAAAGTTGATATTTTCACAAGAAGTTGCTGCTTTTTCAACAAATAAAAAAAAATGCTTAAAAAAACAGCCAAGTACGAGTGGACCTCGCGCATTGTTATATATTTAAGCCTATGTTCCTTATTACCTGGCTATCCTAAGTTAACGGTATTTACTACAGTTATGATTATACAGAGTAAAAAGTTAACATTACAGTATTTGAAGCCATATTCGTAACGTTTACCAAATTATTTTGTACAAAGTTATCTTCTTCAAATTTAAATAAATAAAATAAAAAATAAATTCTTCAAATTAATTGTTAACTCTTGTCGGTGGGGTCTTCTTCTAAGTCAGTGCACTCTTAGAAGAGTTTTCGTGGTCGTTATTGGTGGCATGGCACGCTTCACTAGTCGTCGGTCACCGAGAGCAGATTTTATCTGGTCTTCTCTCTTTTTGTGGGGGACGCCGAGTCATCCAACGACCCGATGAATCCTTTATCTGGTCAGTCCAACATAAGGGCCTCACGCTCGTGTTCCCTCGACTTTTTATTGTACAACGAGGTGTATGACCCCGCGCCGCGCCGTGAGAAAAGTGGGTGTTATTGGATGAACGCAATTTCGTTGGTGAATACGATTTATTTGGCGAAAATGTCCACACAATACGTGCCCAAAGAAGTTAAGAATGCGACGTTGGGCGGTCGGTGGAATAGCAAGTACAAAATCTAGCAGTTTTTTTTTCAATTTCGGCCTAAATTAAAAATCAACTGTCCACTCTGTTCTACTATAAATTCGTGTGATTTTTTTCTATTGATCTATTTTTCTCTCTCTCTCTCTCTCTCTTTTCGCGTGGGACACCGAGTCGTCCAACGACCCGATGAACCGATACTAAAATCTGAGTACGGGCTGGTGATAAGGAACAACTTCCCCAAGGAACATTCTACCTATTAGGTCGAAATATACCGAAAATATTTTGAGCTTCCTTAGTAACCCAAAACTTTTTGCCATATTTCGACTTATGTCCCTTGGGAAAAGTTGTTCCTCATCACCAGTACCCGATATTTTCAAACTAGAGGCTACATTTTACAGGTGAAATTCGATGTTTATTGCGTAGTCAGCCAGCCATTATGGTACCAGGATTATGAACCGGCTACGCAAAATACTAAGAATTTCACCTGTAGACTTATAGCCTGTAGTTTGATAACATAGGCACCAGCCCGTCTTGAGTTTTTGCTATCGGTCACTTGTGAAATTTCACCCTTTATATTCAGTGCACAAAAAAATATATCTCCTAAGTTATAAGGAAACTCAAATCTCATGGCAACACTTTCAGCTGTTATCTGACAGCTGTCAAAAGTTTTTTTTATCTAATGAGGTGGCAAAAGTCATAAACTATATGCATCCGTTATCATTATAATTATTTTTTTATGAATCTTATCTTCCTGTTTTCCTCATTTTCCATTTCATGACTGACTCAAAATTAGGTCCATATATTCTTTCCAAGTCTGTGCCAAGTCCAACAACAGCTCCCAGCTCCAAAACAAACGAAAAAAATCCACCGCGATAAATCTGTGAATCTGTCAAAACCAGCTGTTTAAATTTGTTTACATTTTACGTAATTTAGTTTATGAAATATAAAATGAATGTAAAGAGCGGTCGGATACTGTGGAAAATTAAAGTGATAGCAGTACCAAAAGCCCAGTTATCTCTATTATCGAGACCACCAGCTTCTGAGGTCTTGACGGCCTATTTAGTGCAGTGCGAGGAGCCGCCTTGGACTTCATACTTTGTTAAGGTAATGTTCACGTTTTTTTTATAGTAAGTGCACTCTGACCGATATCTTCACAAGGTATTGTGTAGACCTATGATGTAGGCTTCATCAAATATAGTATTCTTCAAAGAATACTATACTCACTGGCGTGGATATCATTAAGCTGGAGCCGTAGATGTCACAACATCCTGAAAGAAAAATACTAAAAGTCAAGGTCCATGGCAAAGATTATTTTGGTCTGTAATGGCCCTAGTTAGACACACACACACACTCAAAGAGTTTGTGTTAGTTTCTAGCACATTTCCCCAATATCTTAGGGAGGAGGATGTGCTGAAAAACAGCTCTGGCAGAACTCTGTTCTCGTCAGCACACGACACATCTTTTAGCCTTCACTATAATTAGTCTTGTATGTATCTAGTTAATTTCAGCTGAAATTGTTAAAGGCAATAAATGATTTTTATTATTTTATAAATATCTTTCTATTTAAAATCTCTCAGAAAAGGTAAATAAGTGAATCTAGCAACCATTATTATCATGTTAGTAGGCATTTGAAAAACTCTCACACCAGGGTTCATTGCGTCGTTGGACGACCAGTGTCCTACACGAAAGGAGAGAGAGATCATGTTAGTTACACCGATAGGTAGGTAGGTTGGGGCTTTCACATTCAAGTGTTATTGTTAGATAAATAATAATATATAATACCTATATTCCTTAGTCTGTGATGGTTTACTATTAGATTTATTGGAAACAATTAGCAATTTGTGCTACTTCTGGTCAGAGTATACTTTGTAGGGCTTTTCTATTATTTAGGTATTTATATCAACCAATATACTGAATGGTTTGAATTATTGTTTATAGTTTGTTGTATGAAAATGCAAAGTTATACCTTTCTTTATTCTTAAACTGCACCTAACCAATAAACCTTGTTTTTTCCAGTACAGTAGTGTAAAAGATGACCAGTTTGGCAGATCTAACTTTAACTGGAAGGTGGGGCAGTCCAACTACCAGATATTGAGGACTGGCTGTTTCCCGTACATGAAATATCACTGTTCAAGAAAGGAAGAAGAGGATTTAAGTACTTCTGATAAGTTTATGAGAGTCATAAAAGTAGCTAATCTTGGTAAGAATAATGTTGTTTGATTCTTTAATTTGTGTTTTTTTTGTGTTGGTACTATATACCTACAAAAATAAACTTGATAATAAAATTAGTCATAAAAAAGTGCTTGGTCTGGTATCTAAATGCTGGATTTTTATTGCATTTGACAATTTATTTTTATTTTCAGGTATACCATGTCTGCTGTATGGCCTAGCAGCAACCATGTTAATCAAGCACGAGGAAATAGTCCACACCTCTAAAGGCCCAGTCACAATATACTTCTTATTGCCAGAACACAAAGGGTCATATCATTAGAAATTTGCGAACATTCTCTGTTAACTTGCAAGTAGGTGCCTTATTTATTTTTTGCAATCTAGATGTAGGTATTAATTTTCCTGTGATAAGCAGCTCATCAGGAAGCCCAGCAGTGGGATCCTGACGACTAAATAAGAATAGGAATAAGAAACAGCTCATTGAAGTAAAACTATTGTCTTCATTTATAAATTTATTTTAAGTCAAATGCAATATGCATATAGAAAAAAAGGATGGTTTTATTGTAGCATTGTATATTTTCTTTCTTTGCGCTGCTTTGCGTCATTGGAATTATGTTATAAATCTGTCCTTAGCTAAATCATTTTGTAATTATTAGTAGTTAGTGAAATTATCTTGTAATTACGTATATGTCGCAGTAATAGGCCAGAATAAGGAATTCGCCTGAATACTTAGGAATTGGCCACAAGCCGGGATATGGCAAGATTGTAGACTTCATACTACCATCCTACTGAACAAATCCAGTAATTTGGCCTGATTCCTAATAGGATTTTCTCAGAATTTATTAAATATTTTAGAAACATAGCAAAACGAAATTCAAAGATTATTTTTAGCCCATGAAATTCCAAGATCTATTTAGGTCGATGGCAGAATGAGGTCACGATTTTACGATATTCCTGATTTTGCCATTTACTGCGACACTTTGCATGCAAATGAAGGATAAATCACGGCAGTTACCCAGATATCTAAAAACGATTAATTTATTAAATTAAGTATAAGGAGTAAGTAGGTACATATTTTTATACAACATCTTGCTCTGCGGTTATAGTAAAAATATTATTCATTATGAAAAGATAATTCTAGCCAAGAAATAAAAGTCCATGATTTGCGGTTATGTTGTGCCTTTATTTATTGAACTATAATGCAGCGTGAATAGTATAGTGACATACGTGGTGGCATGTACCTACTTGGAGCACTACGCACTACGCACATAAGCCGTAACGTTACGATTTTATACAAACGCACAAAAATCGTAACGTTACGATATTTATACAAACCATAGACAATAATTCTGAAGGGAAAGGACTCGATTCCTGTCTGTCTGTCTATAGATGGTAGGAAAATCCAAGATGATCCGTTTGCGTTACGTACTATTTATGTGTGTCAACGTTAACCATTGTCATACAAAAATCATAGGCAGTGTAAGGAAGTGCAGTGCGTGAAAACTAACAGTTTTAGTTTTTTTTTGTAGATTGACGTAGCATGTTGAAATAAGAATACGCAGTACTCAAAATCTGAAAATAAAAGGGTTATGCATTATAATTCGACGGCAGCATTGAGGCCTATAATCGTATTTTGCTCATGATGCTGGCAAAATTCATTCAATTCAATTGGGTATGCTAAGATGGTCGGTTTTAATAAATGTCTTTCCTCTTGATGACTTTTGTATGGCGCCATGATGCCTCATAAACTGAATAAATAAATGTTTTTGCCATAATAGTTCCTTTATCATCACTGACATTTGTCTCGTCTATGCTATGATTAACTTTTTCTACTTTCTTAGTGCTGGCAAAGGCATATTAACACTTTACCAAAAATGATGATGTCACATCCTCAAAACTTTAGAAAAAGAATAGAATAGTGAAAATTAAAATAAATAGTATTATTTTGAAATAATTCAATTAGTTTCTTAAAAGAACCTATTATTTCAAAACAAACCATAAAAAAATCCGGCATACCGAATTACAATTCACGGAAACAACTCACCGAAGTAAATAACAAATGTGAATAAAATAAAAAAAAAATTGCAATTTTTTAATAACTCACCGAAGAAAAGGTCTCCAAAGTCAGGCTGGGCAAGCCAGTAAACTTTATGGTAAGAGACTTCTGAGCCCGCAGCATTATGATGACAAAGTCTGTACACACCATCCGTCCTAGATTCGTCTTCTCCCATCCACAGTTCCAACAAGTATCCGCTATTGAAAGAGCCTGTTAGGCAAAGAAGCATTTAATCAATATAGGTAAGTCAATTTTCAGCAGAAAGAAAGAAAGAAAGAAACACACACATTTATTAGCAGCTGTATTTACACCGTGTAGCGCGTGTGCTGCCGGCTTAGAGTAGCATGACCCCATTACTTTCCCGTGGGTGTCGTAAACCGTGGTCGTAAGAGACAACTAAGGGACTCGAGGGTGTGTATTGCAATTTTAGGCGATGGGCTGACAACGTGTCACTATGGCGATACACAATTTCCCGAATGGTCCTCAAATATTTATCAGACGTGGCGTTAATGACCGTTTTGCGAAAGTTTACGCTCTGCCAGGGATTATAGGCGTGATATATGTATGTAAGTATTTAAAAAATCTCTTACTTACCTTATCTTTTACCAAAGTTCCTAGGTAGCAAGGAATCCACAGTTGAATGCATGCTTCGACTAGCAACAAGCAAAAGAATACGTGCACTTTTCCCTGTTCGAAAGACTGGAATAGAAAAAAAGGTTTCAAATATGGGCTTCTATTCCCATGGGAAGTTACTCCTGACTCCTGACACTTAACTACACTTGCACTCATAGTGTCCACTTGGATACCTTCTATCTGGCCCTTTATACAAAGAAACATGCACAAACAATCAAAACCCAAAAATCTCTCCAATTTTGAACTGGCCTTACTAAAATTTAGACACATGAATGCAAATACTTACATCGACTACTTGGTAGGCAACTAAACAAATAATAATTGAGCTGAGCCCCACTTGGTAAGCCAATGTAGGTCCATACACAGAGGAAAGCATGTCTATAGACCTGAAAAAAAAACAGTTGAAATGTAAATGTACAAGACATCGCCAGTTTCTGTCCCGGGATATTGACAGCCAATGTGGCGCAGTGGTACTGCCTGCGACGCAAAGGAACAGAATATATAATAGTACTAACGTAGCAAAGGTTCCGGATTCAATTCTCGGTGGGGCACTCGCAAAAGTTGATGTTAATCACTTTGTGAATTTGTTCCCAGTCTGGTTAGGACATTGCAGTCTGAACCACCTGATTTTCCGATAAGAAAGATGGTTCTGTGCTTCGGAGAGCACGTTAAACCGTCGGTCCGGGTTGCTATACTAGGAGTAGCTACTCCTAGTAGTAGACGGTTGTAAAACTCTAACACGACATTAACCCTAGATTCATGGGGTCGTTAGATGAGTCGGAGTGTCATACGAAAAGCAAAAAGAAGTCCCGGGATATTGGCTTGACGTCATTATAAACCAGTAGAGACGTTTTTTCATCATGCATAAGTACCTACCTAGTCCAACAGCGTGGCATTAGATAGGCAATACCTTTCTACCACACATCTCCTGTTATCTTACTTGAAAACAGCAGAATGCCAGTTCACAATTCTCTTAAGTCTTCCATTGAGTATTCCCCGGACTTCCATTCTGCGAGGGTCACTTTTGGGTAGTTCCACTACCGTCTCGTCCAGGCCCTCGAAAATCACCTCCAGGTCCAAAATAATCAGGTCTATCAGGTTGTAGTAGTGAAGGAGGGTGTGGAATTGCATGTATACGTATGCTGTAATCACAAAATAGAGAGGAATCGAATGTAAGTATTTTGAATGAACACAACTCGACTGCTATATAAAATTTCCTGATCACGCAAGGGAAGGAAATCATTCTCCTTCATGTCACGCACTAAACTTTAAGGATTTTAATGGGAAGGTTTAAAATAATTATTCAAGTATATGACAAAAAATGGACCACATTTTTTCTATACCTACGTACTAAAACAAAAGAGTACTGATAGATACCTCATAATCTTCAAAACAATTAACTTCGTACCTCCAAAATTCTGATTAATGATGAAGATAACCCAAATCTCAAGGAACATGAAGATCTCGTAGTTGGGTGTTCTGTAAGGGTCGTCTTTTGGCAGCCAGAGAGGGAATATCAGCGGTCTAACCGTATGCTCGTCGACGGTGGTGAAGAACGTCTGGTACAGCAGCATTGCGAAACCATTCATGACGTACACGAAGGCGGCTCCAAGGCAAAGAGCGACCCATGTCCAGCACCACCGCCATATCTTCAGCTGCCCTTTTACGAAGCAGTCTCTAAGAGAAATAATAGGGTTGACATGGACAGAATCCAAGCGAGGAACAGGAATTGCAAACTCTGCTACAAATCAAACCTTATATACCACACAAAAGGAAACTGCACACCGTCGCCCTCATTCGAAAGAAAGGTTAAGGTATTTATTTTATAGATGTATTGTATGTGTCCCATATGTTTCCATCTGTTTTTTCACAATTCAATTATTCTCTTGACTACATTTTAAACGCCAAATTTTTAATGTTGGATCTATTAAAAACAGGATTGCTTTAATCAAGGTTTCACGTACATACCTGTACCGAGGTTCCAAATTACGAATGTAGAGAAAATCTTTATTCATCAGATCTATTTGGTCAATAATTATGTCTCTATGCATTAAGATACTGGCATAGAGGACAGGAGCAGTACCCAACAGCGTGACGTAGCAAAATGACTCCGCAGCAAAAGAATAATCTTCAATTTGTACACCTCGATTAATAAACATCAGCTCAAATCCCAGAGCACATAGTACTACGATTAAACATAGTATTGGGATCAGGAATCTACAAGCAGATCATTTGTTTAATAACAAATAACAGTCATTGTGCTTATGATTACAGCCTATAGGTTGACCTCATCATTAATATAACGCCCATTTGAGCCACATATTATAACATCACCTCACATCACATCAGCTTATTACAGTCCACCGCTCCACGTAGGCCTACCCCAGCCAAAGTACTCCATAAGGCACGATCTCTCGATTTCGCCTTCCAGTCACTACAAGCTTTATTTGAGTCATCAGTTCATCTGGCGGAGGACGTCCAACGTTACGCCTGCCGAGACCGTTCATCGCTTCTACGACAATACGCCTGCCGAGACCGTCCATCGGTTCTACGACAGATCTGCCCAGCCCACTGCCACTTCAATTTGCTACACTTCCAGACTCTGTTTGTTACTTTGTTCTTCTGGCGGAAATTTCATTCCGGATTTTATCCATTAGCGACAATCTCGAAGCTCTCCGAGTGACATGTAGGCGGCGGCGGGCCAGTTTTACTGTCAGATTCCATGTCTCGGCTCCGTAGGTCATGAGTGCATGACTGGTATCAAAATGCATTGTAGCATGGTTGACTCTAGTATATGAAGCAACTTCCTAAATGTTGCCCAAAGTGGTACGTAGTAGTATTATATTATCTGTGCCCAAAGTCAAGCTAGACTCTTAACAATAACGTTCGTTAAACATTTTGAAAATTCAACATCTTCAAAACTCAACATCTCAAAGGAAGCCAACCGTTTAGTCCTAAAGGTTCTGGACCACTTAAAGGGCCACGTATAACGTCACACGCTTTTATAAAGTTACGTTATGATTTCCATACAAGAATTGTTCGATGATTTTTATATAATCCGAGGCGATCTTAAATTAGAGTAAATGTGCGTCAACCCTAATCCACCGTAGCCTTAGGCCTAAGCTTTTATCTAACACCTGTTTCTAAAATATATTGCCTTTGCTACCCAGTCTTTTCCCATTAGGTAGGTTCATCAACGGTGTTTTTTAAACCTTCTGTGGTTTCTTGGCTTACTGACTGTTTCAAATATCTGATAGAACTTCATTTAATCCTACTTACCGCAGTAGAGAATTTCTGTTGTTGAAAAATATTCCATTGATCATATAGAATATGCAAAGTTGTGGATGGAAATTGTATAAATCAATGTCGGGCCTGTCAAAATCATAGCCCTCTTTTTCCATGAAGCCTTGAATTCTTCTCCATATGAGAGCCATGACAGGTTTATCAAAGAATTGTAGAGGTATTAAGTGTTCGCGAAATAAAATAGACGGTAACCACCTTTCTAGTTGCTCTCTTTGTCATTAGTCACTATTACATGTCGTATGGACATGTTAGTTATAATCAGTAGTTAGGTGAGTTGTTAACTAATAAAAAATTAAACAAGGCCTCAGTAATAAGCAGAGGTATGACAGTAATCTTATACATAACTGGAGATTTTAAATCGGAATTCCTACTGAAGTAATTAATTCGCGTATCATTAGATTTCTAATGTAGGTCATATAATAATAGATCATTTCTATCCCAGCAGATAAAGTAGGTTTTACATAGTATGACTTACATTTGTTACTTTGTTAGTAATATAGAATAAATGAGTACACACACACACACACACACACATATCACGCCTATTATCCCTTGCGAGGTAGGCAGAGCGTAGACGGCCGCAAAAACAGCAATTTACGCCACGTCTGACAAATATTTGAAGGTCATTCGAAAAATTGCGTATCGCCATCCGCCATAGTGACAGGTTTTCAGCCTATCGCCTAAAATTGAAATACACACCCTCGAGTCCCTTAGTCGCCCCTTACGACTCCCACGGGAAAGAAATGGGGTGATGCTATTCTAAGCCGGCATCACACGACCCTAAATAAGTATCTGCCAGTTTAAGAATACTTCTTCTTTAGTGTGGTACACCTGGTCGACAACGACCCGATGAACCCTAGTATAATAATAAGTATTTAGATAACAGGTACGGCAGGTGGGTACCTATCCGAATCAGCTTAAACCTGTGGTCTATATCTCCTGGATCCTTATCAAAATTCTAGTTGCTGCCTGATAATGGTGTCAATTGGATTATTCCCTTAACTTAAAATAGCGCCGTCACTTCATGTCAAATAGTTTTCGAAAAGGGTAGCAGTAATATTAGTCATGTCATGTTTAAATATATCTATTGTTCTTTCGCCATTGCTAGTCATTTAGTCTTCATATTTATTAATCGCCGCTTAATATTGTCAGGTAACGCATTTTTGCTGGAATTTCAAGAAAAATTTTGTCGCGATCCCCTTATCCTTTTCTAATCTTATTTGTTTGGAATATTAACGGACTTGCTACAGCGGAGCAAGAATAAATTAAAGCAGATAATTGAACATACTAAGTTAGACATAATTATAATAGTATCTGAAGTGCACCTAAATTACAAAAAGATTTTACGTTGGAAAACTACAAACAATACAGTACTAATCATCCCCGCGGTGCGTCACATTGATGATCACAAAAAATAACCTCATCTGCACAGCACACATATCGAAGAAGATCTACAGGCCACCAGCATATCAATAGAAGATAAGAGAGGATCAATAAATATCAGTGCAGTCTACTGTCCACCTAGCCACACTGTGGACAACGATATATTCACATGCTACTTTATATCACTGATAAGGAAACTGAACTGCAAACATGCACTTGAGAGAAGTTATCGAATCGACACCATGTAGCAGTAAAAATACTTACCTATAGATATGTAAACACTAATAATGACTGTACTTAGACTTATTAAATAAGTAGGGACCGGGTTATATGCAACATAACTAGCCATAAAGCAAATATGCATGAGAGATGCTTGCAACATCCACGAGAACTGTCAATATTTTAGGTATAAAACAAAATAATGAGCACTTTTCTCAAAAACTCAAAAAAAATCTATCTTTCCGCCGTATGTAAATGATCCAGGATAGTCAGTTAATACACGAAGATAGTTTTTTTTGTTTTCAAGAGGCCAGCAAATTTTGTTAGCGCACACGCCTACAATAATGGGACCAATTTTAACTAAGCATGCGTAATAGACGGAAAGGAGAACGAAAAAAAACGCACTGTACTCGAAAAAAATATGTGTCAATTCAATAATATGCATCATAACATTTTTAGAAACATATGCTCTTTGCGATGAAAATGTTTGAACTATGCAAATGCATATAATTCGTGCTCTAATGATAAGTCTGAATACAGTTTATTAACCTTTTCACCGCCACAGACGGGTATAGCCGACAACCCGCGACTTGCCGTCAGCGCCACGGTCGGGTACAGCCATAGATACTATAAACTAAAGGGAGATTTGTTACCGAGCGAAATTTGTTCGAGTCCCGATGTCGCCACAGAAATTTACACTTACATGCGCATAGAAATACGAACGCGAGTTTACACTCGTACATTCACAAAACTAGACCAATCAAAAGACGCGAGCGAGACACACGCACACACTCAACAATTTGAATTTTACGCTAGTGATTGACTGCGTCGATAACTCATTGTCGATATCTAATAGAGCATGGCGGGACATTGTAGTATGGAGAGGAAAATTAAATTACGTAATTTTTGCGTTAGGAGATGAAACATATGTCAATCGGTAGTGCATAAAAATACAAACAGAAAATACTCTTCGTAAAAATGACGTCAGTGATATACTTTAGGAGTAAATAAAGGTTGAAAATATTATTTCCTATTTTATTTTATGTTTATAATTTCCTGAACAAGTGGAAGTTAATAAGTAAAAGTAAAAATAAAATACTCGTATTCTTGAGAATCATTTACTAGTGATTTTTGATTTATCTTCTTAGCAAATATGTACATACAAATAAGTTCCTTAAACCTTCAATAATGAAACAAACTTTACATTTTTTAATGAAAATTAACATAATATGTACATATTTAACAAATACTATTACAAACAATATCAACCAAAAATTTAAACATATCCTATGTACAAATATTAACGGTTTTATTAATATTTAGTAGTTAAACAAACATAATATGAAATCTTAATTCAAGAAAACATTTAAGGTAGTCAACTACCTTAGTAACCAAGATTATTTATATAATTATGATCTAGTTTTGATTCGGTTAAAATTTACTGTCCGGTAAAGTGCAGGTATTTATTTAAAACCTGACGTTTAGATAATTTCCATTTGCCACCAATTAAGTCCTCTATTTGTGGCATTAATCCACTCCTTTTTTGTTGTAGGATCTCGTGGGAACCTAAAAGTTAAATGTTGCCTATAAAGGTCATGTAAATCGTATGCGTAAAATGGCTGTCTATAGTGGCAAACGATTACCAAAAATTCAAATTAAACAAATAAATATAGCCAAAATTGGCTCCGCTTGAATAAAATAAAATGACAGTAGATAATTCTACCTGCTTCGTCTTTTAAAATTTAACTTTATATTTGAAATTATATCCATGGCGATTTATCTTACATATAATCCGATAATTTATAATATCCTTTACTTTACTACATTTTTTTTTAACAACTTTAAATACCACGTGGCTGAGTGTAGATAGGTGAGTCATTTTCCTGTGCGCTGCGCACCGTACCTACGTAATTAAATAAAAAAACAAACCGGTTATTGACAACAGATATTTCTGTCTCTTTCGCACACGAGACAAAAGAAAATAGGAAGTAGGCCATGAATTTTACCTACTTCTGTGACAAAAAATCAAATAAGTAAATTGAATTAATTTACTATGCAACAGCTAAGAAAAAAATTGTATTACATCACCGGACGAGTCATGGTCGCATTAATA
The DNA here is from genome assembly GCA_027580185.1 of Tuta absoluta. NCBI lineage: Eukaryota > Metazoa > Arthropoda > Insecta > Lepidoptera > Gelechiidae > Tuta > Tuta absoluta. The sequence continues at coordinate 9,985,729 of JAQAHW010000004.1, forward strand.
TTACTTTCAATGCTATTTATTAATCGTGCCACACATGGATTTAAATAATTAAATAAAAAAAATATACCCAATAGATTATGATATTGATTTAGCCATATAATTGTAATTATAACTTTTTTGTAAACATTGCAATGTTTCTATTTAAATTTTAATATTTATTGACTTCTATATCCTAATAAAATCACGATGAATACTTTTGCAAAATAAATCAAATCTATCGATACTTTACACAATCGGACTACAAACACTAACTCACGACTGCGAGGAGCGGCGGTACTATACAACTTGCATTATTTTGTAAACTTTGATGTGTTCACTGTCCATTGCGTTACGGAAACGAGACATTTGAACAGTCTTCTGAGCAGAGTAAGCATTGTACACCGTTTGCTTATAGAACTGGGACTATCGCTATGGTTCGTGGTGAATCTTAGAAAAATATTACTACAAAATTGATTTTGTTTATTTTTGATGTAAAATCAATAATAATGACTACTTACCGATGGAATATGACTCCATGAGACTTGAAGTTGCACTTATTGCTTCGATTTTTGCAAATTACCACTGAACAACACGGCATTTCACTAAAAACGTCGATCGCGACTGAACTGCGACTGAGCACAATAAACACCCCCGGAAGCAAAGTATGATCATTCTGCACCAACTAGTGTCGCACCGGCCACGCCCCCTTTTCACATCTCCCTTTAGTTTATAGTATCTATGGGTACAGCCGACAAAACTTCGTCAAAGTTTATGTTCACAAACTAGCATTTTAAAACCGTATCTATCTTTTATTTTTCGCATATTGCATTTATTGTACCCTCTACTTTGATTTATGAACTTTTGCGCTTAGATATTTATTAGATTTGTAGTATAAATAAGAAAAATACTGATTACGTTTTGAAGCTGTCATAAGTACCATTCGCACACGCCATAGTCGGCCCCACACGACTGGAAGTGTTGTTCCTTACTAGTACAAATGTGAAATATCGATACATCTATAATATATTTACGGAATATACTATGCCTAGATATTTGTCAAGTTTGTCATTACAATAACATTTTCTTATTATTTTAATGTATATTGAAAATATTCCCGACATCGATTTGTAGAAATACGCCAAGTATTAGACATTATTTTCTTTGTTTGATTGAGTATCGACAAACCGGTTTCGGCAACTCGTGCACAGCGATAATTGCTTGACCATTGTGAGTGCACTGTACGCCGTAGTCGGGTAAAGACGACACGCTCTGACGTCATTGCAGTAGTGACTTAAAAATAGTGATGGGAAAATGAGTGCCGACGAGCTTAGTTTAGCAGAACTTCTACAGATTTTAGAAGGCGTAGAGGATGACGTTGATCTGTCGTTTGAACGTGGATTACTCGAAGAAGAAGATTTAGAGGTAAGTAAATACCTAATAATCATAAATAATAATAAATAAATTATGAGCGTTTGGGAGGGTTTCATGTGAACTTAATTTAACGGGTCAAATTGTGATACAAGATTATTATTAGATAATAAGAGATAAGATAATTATTTATTTAATAAACTTAATTACTAAAAGGTACACTTATATGAAATAATTCTGTGGCTTAACCATTTCCTAAACTAAGAATATGAATTCCTGTATATCAGGCAAATGGGAAACCGACATAACTATTATTTTAAGATTTATTATATATTATATTCAATACTTTAACATTTTTTTTTCTATTCCTACCCGGTTTATTTGATTATTACTTCGGTTTGTTTCTATTTACTTTTTATAACGCCCTCCGTAAGGTATTGTACTTATATCAGCGGTTATTTATTAGCATTTCATAGTTACTTTAATGTTGTTACGTATGTTAATTTACAAACGAATAGGTACAATACTGTACACGGAGTAACACACCTTGAGCCTTATCTTTGTCGGACTGAAATTTTATTTTATTTTTATTTTCTTCAATCATTGACATTTGTCTTTAATTTATTTACCAAAATGGGAAAGATTTTTTGAAATACATCAGACACGTAACCTCAATGAAGATTACATAAATAGTTTTAAACCAAGCATAATAGCGGCAAATGACAATAAAACTAGAAATATGCATTTCTTTTGTCTCTTGTGGTCAAAAACGAAATACCGCAACCTCATAGGATAAGAGCTGTTTGAACCCAATGCCGCCTGGAACAATTTATTGTTTTATGCGCACGTGTTTTATGGCCCTGTTTACTCAAAGTTGCAGTTTTTCCACGAAAGTAATTGGCACTCGTGCTTTTTTTTAGTTTGTGTTATGTTATGAGATATGTTTTTTTGTCATTCCTTCAGTTTTTTTTTGACGAGTACGGTCAAGTTAAAGTGCATACAAGATGATGTCCCGTCGCGAATATTTGAAATGGAAGAAAATAGCTGAAGCAGAAATAAAGGCGATGAAAAGTGAGTACAAAATACTGACCGAATTTATTATTTCAAATTATATGGCAACAAGTAAATTTATGGGCTTTAAAAATTATTATTATTAAATACCTACTTACTTATTTACTGGACTTGACTATGTTAAATTTTAGTTTAGTAATTTAATAACAGAAAGTTGTCCTTATGTAAAATAGACATATATGCCGTCGCAGTTCTGTAGGGCATTTTAAGACATCTTATCTATGTACAAAATAAAAGTCAAATAATATACTTTATCTTCATTTCTTTGTTATTTTGTCTCGTATTGTTTCTTTATATTATTATTTTGTCCTTCCACATCAAAGGCATACATACGTGTCTGAATATTTTCGTTTAAAAATCTTTAGATTTAAATTACTTACACTTCTTCTTCTTCTTCTTCTTTTCGGGTCAATGGCGATGTACCCCGTGTTACAGTATTTGAGCCCAAAAGGTCGCTACGTCAATAGCATTTTGGTTGGCTCGAAATAGGTCCTCCTGTGTGCAAGCAGCAGGAGAGGTAGGGCATGACATTAAGTGTGACATAGTTTGTAAGGCGCCACACTCACACTAAACTTATACCTAATCAATTATTGTGTATTCCAGATAAGCAAAAAAGAAAAGAAGCTGCAGAAGCTCCTTTGCCTAGTTCTACGCAGAAACATGCTGATAACAGACGTATGTTATTTATTATACTTGTAATAATTTATTAGTTTAATTATTTATTTAGAGTAGACATGACATTTTTTTTCAGAATGCCAATTTGACAAAAGAAAAACTATTTTGAACAAAACGAAAGAAATGTTAAAAGAAGTCCCCGACGAGAAGTTGGACCAGGTTAGGGACCAAGTCTATGCGACCATAAAAGAAGCTCAAACGAAATAGTTTTTAAGTACAAATTTGAATATAAGTTTTGATTATGCATGTTGATTTTAGTGAATTTTATATCATATATTTAGTTTCGTTTCATATTATAGGTATATTTTTACGCAGTTGATATCTGTTAGGTATAATTTTGTATGTTACGATACCAAAAGTGAGTGTGCATGTCGGCACTCCTAATTTCAAATTATGTATTCATAATTATATTTATTTAAGTTATACTTAGCAGATCAGTAGGTACTAATATTTTTTGTTCGTTTTTATTGATCCAATTTCATTGTTATACATGATTCTATAACTTGTTTATTTTCGTTAATTAAAGATGTTGACACTAGTAATGTTTATTAAATATTTTATATTAAATCGTGTTCATTACTATTAAAAATCGTTTTTAATTAATATTCAACGTAAGTAAAATAAGAAAAAGAAATGAAAGAAAACAAATAGTCACAATAAAATATTAAAATAAATACCAGCATAAATCCTATGATGTTCTAATTTTTTTTATCGATATTCTATATTACATCCTTATTTGTCTTACGGGTTTGAAAATATAGAAATGCCACCGACGCCACAGTCGTCTATAACCGACAACGCGATATAGAGAGACGCGTAATAGAGATGCGCCAGTGCTGATCGAAAACTGAACTAAAAATAAACTTGTTGAATATGCCTAGTGTTGTTTACGAGGCCACCACTACTACTACTATCCTATATTATTATTTTGACCTATATGAAATCAGAACTGAAAAGTAGACGGCAAAGTAATGATTTTAGATTAATCAAAACTCGGTTTAAAAAGTGTAGATTTATTTTCGATATGAACTGTTGGACATCTCTATTTTATTGAGTATTTCTTTCCCAAGAAATTGGTGTGGCGCTGGTTGCAATTTTTTACTCGAATGGCCTGGCGGCGAAAAGGTTAACAGTTATGATAACCAAAGATAGCCAAAAGACTGTTAAGGTCGATATATGCTAATCTAAATGCGCATTATGCAATCGCAGATTAGTAAAAATAAACCGACTTCATATTATAGAAACTATTTAGCCTTGGTACGTCTTATCGTCTCCAGAACCAATATTAACGGTATGTGTCAAAAGCTCCTAAGTTAGACAATCCATATTCTTTCAAAATTGCACCCCAGGCAGGGTTTGAACCTACGACCTTCGCTATCTGTCATAGCGGCGCCTTTACTGACTGCACATAAGCCTTTGAGATATTCTTAGTACGATGTTTAGAGACCAAATTATTTAAATACTTTTGAATTTCGAGATACACAGGTACCTACTGCGGTCAAATTGATAACCCTTATGAAGTCGGTTAATAAACAATGTCTAGCAAAAAAATGTGCTAAAGTTTGTACAATAAATTCATTATTGTTCAGGCGATTGCCGTGTGTTGTAGTTTTCGCAACAAGAAATGTTATCCCTTATACTATGTACCGCAGTTATCATTTTAGTGGTATCTTATTTATTTACTTGTGCATATGAGAGACATGAGAATTTTCCGCCAGGTAAGCCATCACTTTTAACATAATAATACGTATTAATAGCCTATGAATAGCCACACAAAGGAAAGCAGCAGGGAGGCACGGCCGCCTTCCACGGACCATGTTAAGCAGTAATTTATTATAATCCTCGCTTCTCTCTGCCAGTGACTTGACCCCCTGATACGACACGAAATTGACCTTCACCGCTGGATGTAGGCACCCCTTTTCCTGGTCTATGGCATAGAGTGCAGCAGTGCATCTTACGCTTTTCGTTAAATACAAATTACAATGCAACTTTGACACAGAGGTGTAAAATATCTATTGCAACATAACTGAAATCAAGTTGTAGAATCAACTTGCTATGCAGAGCTTAGCACAGACAGACACGGAGCAGCTTAATTTTAAATCTATTGAAAACATTTAAAACCTTTATTCAGCTTTTCATATAGCATCATTGCCAGCCATCCACTACAGCAAGGAAGCCTATTCTACTAAGCAAATACTCGAATCGTTTGGCATTTAATGAAAGTTTAAATATTAAAATGAATAAAATCACTTATTTTTGTAGTACCAAATGTTTTGTTTGTTTTATTTGATAAAGTTTTTAGTGTTTACTGCCGGTTTGCAACATAAGGTCGAAATCACCTACGCACAGCCGCAGCAATGAATTGCGAGCACCTTAGTGTTATCAAATCGACGACCTTAAGATAAATAAAAGACCGAACTTGAATCATTAACAAAATCAAAATAAGGGAGTCGTTTTGAACCACAAAATGTACCTAATGCATACTTATTTCCAAAATACAGGTCCTGCACGCCTCCCTATCTACGGGGCACTCCCTATCCTCCGGGCCCTCGGGGGGAGAGACATTCCAAAGTACTGTACAAAGCTAAGTCAGATGTACAAGACCAAAGTCCTTGGTTTTTACCTGGCCAGCTTTCCAGTAGTGGTGGTCGACGATTACAAGTTGACCAAGGAGATGCTTCGGCGGGAGGAGTTTGATGGGAGACTTGATATTATTGTAGCGAGATTGAGGTCATTTTGGAAAAGATTGGGTCAGTGCATCAAATAAAATTAATTGGCTGTCTACCTACTGGTTGAAACGCTTCTGCCACAGTAGTTGTGTTTCTGCGTAAACTTAGTTCTAACTAACCATAACAGCCACAACAGTCCACTGCTGGACATGGGCCTCCACCTATTAGCAAGGTGTTGTTTTCAAAACGCTGCTGCCTATACCCTGGGTTTACCCCTTAGTTGATTTTTACTTTTACGACACCCACGGTTAGAATAGTCCTTTACTTAATTCAATCACTAAAATAAAAGGAAAATATTTCACTGTGTTTTAAATAAATTATCGCACATCAATATCTATTTAACCTTTAAAATTCTGTAAATGAGCAAATGTAGTCGCACAAATTTTGATCTAACAGTTTGCTTATTTTCAGATTCACTATTTTTTGTAAGAGCAGTTTACTTATGCTGTGCAAAGGGCTCCGTTTGCTTAGGATAATACGTCTCATATTTATTGCAGGAATATTCTTTACTGACGGGTACTTCTGGTACGTCCAGCGACGGTTTTCTTTGAGAAACATGCGCGATTATGGTTTTGGGAGACGCGATGCCACCCTGGAAGAAGTGATAGCCTTGGAAATCAAGCAGACAATCGACATAGTTGCAAATGGGCCACAGTATACTGCTGAGAAGGTAATCTACATTATTAACAAGGAATAAATACCTATTGAATCGAAATTGTGAAGTATCTGAAACTTCAAAACGGATTCTGAAACTGTTGATAAAAATAGTGCGGAAAATCTTTGATGTCATATTCGATCAATCTGAACTATACGCAGATGTTTTGACCCTAGCACAGGCTAGCTTGACACCCTCAATAGATAATATATTACTAAAGACTTTACTTTATTACTGTAGGATATCTCATCATTTATTTCAAAACGCGTAGCAGCATAGCTGGTGAAACTAATACAACATCGGACAACTTTTATAATTTTGTACGTAGGAAGTAAATTGGTTTGTCTAGTGTCCGTGTTAACAGTGTTTTTAATCATAAAGCTGTATTAAATGATTTGTTGTTGTATGAGCACTGTTTATTATTTGTATTTTTTTTACTTATATAATCCAAACCACTCCGATTTACAGAAACAATGTTTTCAATTCTACGGGTCAATTTTATTCGTAAATTCTCTTTCCTTAATAATCACACCAAAAGAGATTGCAGAATCTACAGTTGCTATGAGTTTCCACAAAGCGACATTTATGGTTAAGTTAGGTAGCATTATAGTCTATCGTTGGTACAGTGTGTAAATGAAGAATCATATTTATACACTTAATCATGTTTTCAATAAATGATAATTTAATAAAAGCACAAAACATGGAATATTTCGGAACTTTTATAATGGTTTATTGTTTACTCATTAGTCGATGCTTGCTTAAAATAGCGCTAGATTTGCAATGACTCAAACTTAATGTAAGTACTTATGTTTTTGTGTTTCAGGATATTGTAAAAGGTGATTTGGTGTACTTTCACTACTTAGTCGCACCAGCTTTTATAAATGGTCTGCTCCACGTTATATCCCGAACCACTGTACCCCGGGCCGAATACCATAAGCTTTGGGACTTGGCGCGATATGCACTCATATTTCAAAGGAATTCAGACGATTTTGGTGGATTTCTCTCATTGACACCTTCGCTCAAAGATATTGCGCCTAAAATGAGCGGATACGCGGACCTGGTCAAAGGGAACCAATACCTAGTAGACTTCTGTATGGTAAGTTTAGGCTTTAGGAATACCAAATTTGGGCACTTGTTAAAATGACAGCATTTTACCTACCAATAAAATGCTTATTAAACTACTTACCTTCCTTATAGCCTTACTTATAGAGATAGAGATCTTCCTTTGCAGCGATTGGTCGCACTTATCTGTTCCAAAGCTGTGTGATTGGCTACGTATGCCCCCACACCCCACCCCACTCCGACACGGCAGGGCGGGGCGAGTCGGCCCGCTTGGCTTCATTGCGTCTCATAATAATATTCTAATTAGAATATTATTACTACAAAATACACCAGGCAGAATTAAAAATTTAAGGCTATAAGGAAGGTAAGTAGTTTAATAAGCATTTTATTGGTAGGTAAAATGCTGTCATTAAACCACTGTACGTTCCTTATAGCCTTACTTATAGAGACATGTTCGATATCGCCTGGAGGAGTGGGAGCTATCGCCAATGTGAAAAACTATAAAAAGAAACAGGTATTATTATTCTTTAAAAAAGAAAAATGAATTTCTTTATCAACAATAATGATTTTGATCCACTATACTGAAAATTTATTTATATTGTATTTATTAAAAAATACTGTAATATCATAAACTCACCCTTAAATGACGATAAAATATAATAAATTATAATGAAAATGTAATTCAAAACCTCTTGTACTATATTACGGCATTCTAGGTAAGCATAATAGAATGATAAAATGATGCATTTGTATTTGTAACATGCCATTTATAATGTCTTTGAAAAATTTTACCTCGTATTTAATAAAAAATGCACATAATACAGTTATTCATTATGTAAGTCTCAATACGTTTTGATAAGATAGAAAGTACGCGGAAATTCATCTGAAAGTTTCCGAACAGTAAACAGAAAATTTCAAAAAAAATATTGAAAAACTCAATAGCCAAAATAGTAAAATATAAAAATATTGAACCTTTAGTTAGAGGTAAATACGCATTGCAGGTCGTTTTTATAAAACCTTTTAAATATCTATTTACTTACATAGTAAATAAATAGCTCTTTTACACAGAAAAACATAGCTTACATATTGTAATTGTGCTTGATCACTCAAGCTATAGGTAACGTAATAAGTAGGTTAAATTTCCCTACTATAAGGTCAACACTACTGTTTAAGATATGCATTGACCTAAACGGGCTTAAGCAGGTAAATCAAAAAACCTGGCCAAACGACTACCTAGTTTCCCAGGAGAATAAAAGGCATATAAATTTGTTATCAAATCATACCTTCATATGATTTTTTAAATATGATTCATTTGGGCTTGCCTTAATAATATTTGCTGTAATACATAATGATCAATAACTAACCTTGTTTACTTTGTCGGAGTAACGGTCAAGCTTTATTTAAACATCACTCGGGCCTCTGAATAAACTATATTGTATATAATAATATAGTTAATTAATGTCTTGGTAAATCTACCTAAACTTGATATAATAAAAGAGGCGATTATTGAAATTGTTTTCTGCCATAACTACCTCTGACCGTCCCATGCAAAGCCCAGATCTCTGTTTAAAACTTAAAAAGGGCACAAATTTGCTTTAATTTTATGTACAATCAAAAACGAGCTAGCTATAAAAGAATATGAGCTAAAGTTTAAATTATAAGAATTTTATCATTTTATTAACAGCTTACCTACGGAGAAAATTTAATCCGAAGGTACGTCGGTAAACGACGTTATTGTCTATTAGACAGTACAAACATTGCAACATTGCAAATTAATTGTGGAAGCCTAGATCTTACGTGGGTCACCGTACAAATATTATATATCATTATGATCACCGTTGGTAAAATATACTAGCTATTGAACGTAGTAGGTAGTTCCCAATATAATTCTCGCTAGGTATCTATTCTGAAAATATTTTACTTGATAGGCAAACTATTTGCCTAGTACGTAGGTACATTCAAGCATTTTTTAACAACGTCTTGTGCTCGACATTCAGAGCAAATATATTGGAACAACGGTATTATTATTTTAGGCTGACGTCTTACGATAGGCAATTATGTTCACTATCGTACGTTTCTAACAACCATCTAACAATGTTATACACAGGAGTAGATACTCCTGTTTCAAACCCAAACAAGGCAGACAGGGCACTTACACAAATATCAATTAGCAAAAGTACCCTCTGATTGTAACCTTTTGTATATTTATTTAAAATACCCACATAGACTGTGGGTACTTGTTGTTTACTTGCCCAAAAGCTTTCATTCATTATCGAAAAAGTAGGTGTAGTAAGCATGACTACACTTGAGGAAATAAAAACTTAATATCGTCTGGGACAGTGTCGCATTATTGCTATTTGCCACTATCGCTCTAAAACTTTTCATCTCTAGAGGAAGTTGTTATACATATTACGCCATATGCATTTCATTTATAACATTTCAGGTATATGAAAGCACCTGAAAAATATATCATGAACTTTTCATCTCTAGTGGAGGTTGTTATACAAATTACGTAATATGCATTTCATTCATAATATTTCGGGCAATATAAACGCACCTGAAGAAAATATCATGTTCAAGATCAAGGCACTCGAGTAGGTAACACAAAATTTGGCATATACCAAATATGTATATATTACATCACTCGCCTTAGCAGCTAGACAACCTTCCACTAGTTTTGATGTTATACAGCTTGATATAGCAGAATTAACAATAGGGTGTACCTAGCTCCCAAGTTGCAACATGCTGGAATAAGTAAATTACCTACATACATCTCCACCTCACGAAATTTACTCCGTACACTCAATGCACGATGAATTAAAAAGTAAAAATTATTATAGTTTCGGTGTGAGATCTATTAAATGGGTAGGTCTTCATTATTTACTTATCCATTTTGAGATGAGGCCATTACAAAAAGGCCGTTTTCTCTCCCCACATTTGTCTGTTTCCATGTTGCTAAGAAAAACGTAGGACTATTTTAGGACAACTCTGCACTTAGAGAGCTTAGATTGTACACATTCCCTTCCGTGATTGATGCCAGAATCATAGCGAGTATTTAACGTAGGTACTCTTACGCCACTTTTTGATCATAGTTCAAAGAAGTAAACAAATGACAAGCGTGAGGGATCTCCCTCAGAAATGCGTTAGCACTACGAGGTCTGTGATAGCATAGAAATAGAAGTGAATTATTGCTACTTAGGACAGTGAGCAGGGGAAAAATTTATAAATTCAGTCGTTTTCACAGTTACCTAATAAATCAATATGTTTCTCATTTTCTTACTGCGTGGCCTCGGTAGGCCACTGAAATGATCATAAAGGAAAACTGTTTCAGACTTAAACCGTCTATAAGTTTTCCTTAACCTGCGAGAATTTAGACTCGGCAGTAACGGTTACTAGGATGGGACTGAATGCGGTGAATCTACGACAAATATGTCTTCTGCTTAAGAATCATTGTAAAACGTTAGACAGCTCTCTAACTTTGAACTTTATTCCGAGTAGATAAAGTTCATACTTACGTAGGAATATTGTTCCCTGTACTTTCTAATAGCCAAGACTTTTTCGGGCTAGGATGTTATATTTGAAACATTTTTTCAAACATTTAAGTAGGTATATTTTACCTACAGATAGCCTATTTTGCAAATTCTCAGTGGAATCTAGCTATCGTTATTTGAAAGCGTAAGCTCATGGAACTAAAAGAGGGGGACCTTATGAACGCGTGCAAGGTAAAAATATTTTCATTTTAACATCTTAGGAATCCCCTCGCGTTCTATTTTCTAATACGCTCGAGGTAACACATGTGTCAGACAGTAAACTCCTTGTACTCAAGTCTGTAACACACCTTTCGAAGCTTTTATTTCTTAAATATATTTTAATACTTAACCTTAACCGTGTTAGGTGGGTATAAAATTATGGAAACTTGGCTAATTTTATACCACATGCAGGATTCGAACCTGCGCGCTTCACTATCAATACTAGTGCTACACACTACCCTTCGCTACAATTGCTTTATCTCATCGCAGGCGATGGACCGGACGATGTGCTTTCAGATAAGACAAAATTTAACGAGGGCATTTCACTGTCACGTTAGAAGACAAATAAGCATAGAAGTAAAGAAAGACTGCTTTACTTTGATCAGACAAAAGCAAATCATGCATGTGCCGGATGCCATCAAAACTTTGGAAGTTTGATAAAAATGTAGGTAGGTACCAAAAGTAATACCTATACTTAAAGCAATAACGTTTTATCAAAGGTGCTGGCCGACTCTTTCTGCACGAGGTATTAAAAATATATTGGTGGGTACATTTCGAAACTTTGGCTCCACGAGGACCCAGTTCTTTGAGTTGCATATCGTACCGAAACCCACAATACAAATACTTTTTAGTACTTGTTAGTATTTTTGGCAATATTTGCATCTAAGCCGTCTAAAATGCATGGAATTTGTATCGCATGTCGATTTATTAATACGTCAAGTATACGAAAGGCTCGAGGACGGAATTTCAGGCCCTGCAAGTGCAAGCGAGGGCATTCTGCATGACATCAAAAGGTACAACCCCTGCGCGGGGATGTAGGAGTCTAAGGACACGTCATGCGCTGACGGCCTAATGAACTCCTGATGATGTTATAAAATAGGGTATACCTTGCGTTGCGCAGAGGTAGCTTATAAAACCGACGAAATGTAGCTTGGCTTGTGCTGCCATTTCATATCATAGCAATCAACTAGAATATATATTTTCTGCAATTTATTCTAGGTACAACGAAAATATCCTTGATGAGTTCTTATCTTATTACTCTATTTTATAAGACGTTCTACGGACTTGGACTTCCGTAAACTTTCTTATTACTAAGAACATTTCACAGGGTCATGGCGGCCCCCTTTTAAAATAAAAATTGTCGCTGTTCGACTTATTTATTTAAAGAACTTTGAAGGTATCCGAACAATACCTACAGATCACGTATTTGATGCGTTACTTGAATAACACGTTGCTACGTGAAAGGAGCATCTGTATACCATTACTAACTCCAGTAAACGACATAAAAATGTATTTATGTCCAAATAACAATTTACAAAAACACGTGTAAAAATAAAATAATCATTCACAAATGAAAATCCATAAATCAATCAGGCACATTAATGAAAAACGTGCACGGGGGATATGTAGAAACTAGTTCGACGGGATAGTAACCTATAAATAGAAAAAAGGTATTACTTCTCTCGAGGAATACCTACCTATCAGTTCAAGGTAACTAGTTTAAAAAACTGCGAGGGATGAACATTTATATTGAAAATCTTAAGATAATGCCACTCAAAGCTTGTGCGAAGTGCACTATGATTATTGGATTTTCATTTGATCGTTCGTAAAGAATCGAACGAATTAATTACTTCCGGATTAAAAACTTTTCGTAAAAAAAATTCACTATTGTTAAATCCGGGTAACTAAAACTTCGATAGCAACCAAATTTCTATAACACACTTTGCTTATTTATTTGGGATCATTATTCTTGACAAATAATTCCCATAAATTATTAACTATTTTGTTCACAGAATGCGGATCGCTAGGAACAATTTATTTATTCGTAAACGGTCTTGACAGATTTCAATAATAATTTATTAAAATTGTAAGAAATTGCAAAGTTGTGTCCGACGGAAAACCGCCTTCAGAAATTTGATTTGCCACATGCATAATAAAATATAAAGGACTTACCCAGTTTATACACACACTGATTTTAAAATTTATTTAAATAGGAACAATTAAATCACTAAATTTATTAATTTAAAAAACGAACGGTGCAAAACCGTTAAAATTGTAAGAAAATAATTTTTCAAAGTTTAAAATTTAAAACTTTATCGAAATTTAAAAAATTATTTTCTGAGCGCGACCGCTCACTGCGAAAGAAAAATCGCCAATGAAGCCAAGCGGGCCGACTCGCCCCGCCCTGCCGTGTCGGAGTGGGGTGGGGTGTGGGGGCATACGTAGCCAATCACACAGCTTTGGAACAGATAAGTGCGACCAATCGCTGCAAAGGAAGATCTCTATCTCTATAAGTAAGGCTATAAGGAACGTACAGTGGTTTAATGTCTAAAATTGCCTTTGATTTCGGGCTCATTTCGCACTATCCTTCTGTGTGAACAACACAGAAGTAGTCAACACATTAGTCACTGAATAAACATTTAATTGTGATTTTATACGACAAATTAGGTGTGATGTAGATATGAATATTTCAGAAACTAGTCAACGAAGCATTAGAAACTCACGACGAGAGCTATGACCGCCATTTTCTGGATATTTATATCTCGAAAATGAAAGAAGAACAAAAAATCAATGTTAAAACAACATTTTCAGGTAGATAAAATTATACCTCTAATTACCGAAGTATTTTACAGTAATTCGATTTCATGTGCTACAGCACATCGTAGCTGTATCGTAGCAATACTCTACGGAGGTCGTAAATTTTTTATCCTGTTACCTGCATTTGGTTGAAACTAATACATTAACAGTTAAAGTCATTATTTTCTAAGTTGATGTACGATCTTCTACTCGTACTTATATATTTATACTATGCTTCGCTCTTATTTGACTAAAATAGGAAAAATGATTTTGCCTTTTTCAGTGGAACAGTTAATAATGACATGCGTGGACTACCTGCTCCCAACTGCTTCTGGAGGGGAGACGTTGCTCACCATTCTGTTGGAGCATATCCTAATGCAGCCTGAAGTGCAGGACAGGGTCCACGAGGAGATCGACCGGGTGGTTGGCAGAGAACGCCTGCCGACCCTCGACGATAGACATAAGTAATCACAACTAAATATTTGCTCTGCTAGTTTTGTCAGGCGTTATGATGCATTCATTTAGGTACATAATGTCCAATTCCCAATATGTCCAGCTCCCAAAATGTCCAATCATGTTCACGTGCAAGTGTAGATCAGTTTATTTCATACAGACAACCCGTAAACTAACATGCTTTAGAATTTAGTTCGTTTTAGGATTCTTCTAGCGAATTCGTACATCACATCAACGTCCACAACAGTCCACTGCTGGCTAAACATGGATCTCCAATCTCCATACTCACCACGCTTGGCAATCGGACTGGCGAGCGCAGTGCAAGGTATTGCACAGAGAACGCTGCCCATTTTCTGGATTTCTCCCTTACCACTCATATACCTTACCCACGGGTGGCAATGATTGTTTCAGCTGTTTGTTATTATGATGATTGAAATGATGAGTTAAATTCTAGTTATTATTCTATTCTTACTTACTTAATTTATATGAAATGTTTATTTAAGAACACCCATTTTTGACTAGGGGTAAGCTTAAAACCAGCAGTGTGCTGTGCCTACACCCATTCCAGCTCATGTTGTATATTTGTACTGTATTTTTTTATTGTTGCGCCTAAGATGTGATGCGAAATAAATATATTTGTATTTGTAATTCAGTAGTGCAATTTTCTGTTGACAGTATGCCGTATACCGAGGCTTGCATTCGAGAGTCGATGCGCATGGACCCCTTGGTACCCATGGGGGTGCCACATCGCTCCACCAAGGCCACCACATTTGCAGGCTACGATTTACCTGAAGTGAGTTCTTCACTCTATTAAACGAAACAGGTAGATTTATCTACTGCATTTTTTTTCATGTAGCCATTTTCGGGCTATACATAGATATTATTTGTTATTTCTAAAATAAGCTGGTGTAGCTTATTGTTAATTTAGAGTAGGAGCACTTCTAGGCAGGTTTTTCCTGTTCAGGGGGTCCGGTTAGTTATACGCATGTACGAGTAAATAACACGCTTAGAAAATCTTGACTTTAATTTGAAACAAATTTCGTTTACAGATGGTGATGGCGTAAAGTTACATGCCGTGTAATTAACCTGGCCAGCCCCGAGGCAGTGCCTTTTTTTTAAATTTTTTTATCCCGCCCGTGCCGTGCCGGTTTTCTATTCAGAAGCAGGAGGTATTAAAAACTGTTACCCCTCTTATAGGACCTAATTAACCCGTGAAACTAAACAACTTTCCCAAAGGCACATTAGGTCAAAAAATGTGAAAACAAAAGATAGATACAAAAAAGAAAAATATGGAATTTTGTATACGAGGTCGATTTTTCATATTTCGACTTATTTTCCTTAGAGGGATTTGTTCAGTTTTAAGAGTAGAACTTCCCTTAAAAGTATTTACATTGAATTTAAGGACCTTATTTAGGATGTTACTAGTGACCTATAGCGAAAACTAAGGGGGCTGGCAATAAGGAACAACTTTCCCCAACGAACATAGGTCGAAGTATAAAAAAAAATATGGATGTGCCAAACACATTGAACAACCGGTCGGCTGTGGTACAGTTTGTGAGGGAGTTCCACTTTTTTATTATTTCGGCCTTTGTTCCTTGATGAAAGTTGTTCCTCATCACCAGCCCGTCTTGAGTTTACGGTATCGGGCACTAGTACAATTACACCTTACACGGGTTTTAAGGTACAACCGTCCTAGGTATTACCTGATAGTGTTCATGCAAACCATAAAACTGAAAAACTTTTCCCTAGGTACATGTCAGTGAAAGATGTCGAAAATTCGTCCTCGCATACATCATCACAAACAGCTGATGCTATGCCTACTTTGGAAAGTTGTTTAGTTTCATGGTCTGAATATCAGTTTTCAGAGGGCTGTCCCTTACACTCTGTATATTGTGCTCTTACACGAAAGATTGCTTTTAAAATCAGACTCACTTATTATTTTTCAGAATTGTGCTTTAGCAGTCAACTACGTAGGTTTAGGGTTCGATAAAGAACTGTGGGGGGATCCTGAAGTCTTCAGGCCGGAACGTTTCATTGAAAATGGAAGAATATCACCGGCTAAAGACAAGTCACTACCTTTTGGAGCAGGTAAGATGATTGAAATCGCAAGTTAGAAGTTCTTAAATAAGAACACAGAACCATATTTTAGTGAAGTTTGATTTGTAACCGATATCGAAAACGATAAAAAAAGAATCAAGACGGGATAGTGATAAAGTAAATCTCCCCCAAGAAACATAGTCTCGATTAGTAAATAAAACTATCAGGAGGATGTACAATGTACATTTGTAACCATGGTATGACTTTCAAAAGTTATGGACAATCCCTCGGTGCTATAAAGTGTTGGTAGGCAATTGAATGCTACAGATGATTCGAAGTTTATACACGCCATATTCCGTGTGGTTAGTTCTAGCACTTGAACATTGCAGCTGCCTTTGAGTGATAGGTATAGGAAGCCTATGTCATCATTAGAATGCTCGGGAACCTTTGAATTATACAGGAGTCCGATGTCATCATTAGAGCACACGTGAACCTATTATAATTTTACACAGCCGCCACCATTGGGGTGATGGGATGATGCATCATAGATGTGTAGTTGCGTGCGAAGCCGTGCTTGAGGAATACCTACGAACGACGAAGCTGACAAATCTTTGTCAGGAAGCGATCGAAACTTATTACTTCTTGTTATAACTGAATTGTTACTTAAACTTTTAGGAGCGTTTAAATAGAAATAACAGGAACAAGCCGTGGCGCAAAACTAGTATGTTTATAGTAAAAAAAATAACATCTTTCAAATGCCAACTCGTGCAGCTGTCAATTCGTACAGTTGCAGCCTTCTGGGTGGACGATCACGGGTTCGATTCCTGGCTGAGATGATTTTCGGATCTTTTGATGTTAGAATTATAATCTCTTGTTGGATAAATTCTACTCGATAAACAAGTTTCTACTGTTTTCATTTATGTTAATTGACATGTGTGATTACATTCAATTATTGTCTTACGGAAATTCTAGAGTCGCTTATTTTTTGTACGTTTATGTTACATGTAAAATTGTAAAGCAAATATTTCAATTCGTGCCATATTTTTAAACTTGCGTTAATTAACAATTAAATGATAGTCAAATCATTTATAAATTAATTTTTTTGTTTATATTATTTTACTCATGTTAAATATGTACCAGTACTGTATATGACACAGCTTACTTTGGGTAAAAACCCAGTTTGAGTAGTTTTCATCCACTGCAAACAAAAGTACCTAAGAATAAACCTAAAATATAAAATATTCAATATCTATTTAATGCATTGAAATATTTAAGTGGTATAGAAAATGTAATAATGAAATACTTAACTCAAGTGATATAAGGTAATATGGATATTGATGTGACCTTATACCTATGTTGTAAATATCTATGTTGCGTAAATATCTTAGTATATCGAAAGAATAAGATTATTTTTAAGTATTATCTTTGTGACTCCGTGTGATGCCGGCTAGACTAGCCCATTTGTTTCCCGTGGGAGTCATAAGAGGCGACTAAGGGACTCGAGGATATGTATTGCAATTTTAGGCGATGGGCTGACAACCTGTCACTATGGCGATGCACCATTTTCCAAATTACCCTCAAATATTTGTCAGACGTGGCGTAACTGTCCGTTTTTTGTGGCCGTTTACGCTGTGCCTACCCCGTAAGGGATTATGTCCGTGATATGTGTATGTATGTATGTATTATCCTAGTTATGATTACATTTATTGAGTTCAGTGTGAATCGTAGTATGTGGACATACTCAGTTGAAACATGTGGACATACTCTGTTGTGAATGGCTGGACTGGAATGAGGTCATTCCATTATCAGGATGGCCGACTGTCAACATCTTAAAATTATGGCTACATTATGATTATATTTATGGTATTATAAGTTGTTTTACTGACTCTGCAGTCCAATACTCCACCGATCACGTTAGTCGCTCGTACGCTCGGTTCGTACGACATAGTGGGATCGGCAGATCGGCTGGCAGTCTGGGTTGAGGCGTAAATTCGTCATAATATTATTTTGATAAGCCATTACGTACGTGATCTTTGTTCTTATAGTTCTTATTTTACTATAGTTATTTGTACGGTCGGATTCATAAGTGGAGTCATAGTTAGACCACTTGACAGATTGCAATACGGGTTATTATCCTCTGTACTTACTTTACTAACTTACGCACACACGTAAGATTATCGACTGTAAGTAGAAAAGTCCACCTTAAGGCGTAGCATTAAAACTTAAACAGATTACCACCTATAAGCGACATCTATGTAATCTTTGAAATAATTACTCGGTGATAGCCTATTCGCCACCACATCACCACAAAGTATACATCACACTGGTTTGTCTAAAACTGTATTATAGTTATCCTTATTCGTTCACTTGTAGTAAAGCAATAGATTCCATATCTTTATTTCGTCGTATTGATCACAAGCTACCGTAGCTTAACGGTAATAGTTCTTACCTTCTAATCAGAACGGAACCGGGTTCCCATCCGATCTCTGTATGTTGAATAATGTTTTTACCATATTTTCTCCAGTAATAATTTTTTTTATATAATATTTTTCTATATATTCATCTATGTATTATATCTATAAATGTTTATTGTAAATTATGTATCAAAATATTATATCTAAAAACATAAACCTATAATATTGTAATAAAACAAAAAGTAAGGTAAGAAATTATTTTATTGGTAGGTATGGTATTACTTTATGTAAATAACATAATGACATGAATGAGAACTTTTGGTAACCATAAAATACGAGTATGTAAAACTACATAAAATACTTGCTGTCGTAATACTTAGTTTATAGTTTTGTTTGAATGATAAAACACAATATTATGTAAAATGATATTAAGTGTTCATTAGCTGAAACATCGATAGGTAATTATTTATAAGATCATAGGAATGATCCAAATCTTGGATTGAATCTTTCAATAAAGTTATTTAAGTAATAATTTCGTTAGTAATTATTTTATTGTTCTATGTTTAACGACGATGCACTTTCCTCGGAAGTAAAAGTAATTGTAATAATAATAAATCAGTTATTTATTATTATTACAATTACTTTACGTTATTTGCCTACATCTCAAGGTTTAAGCTTAAGTACTCGTTTTCGTAATGAAAAGATATTGAAGCAAGGCCTTAAGATAACTGACTAATAATGATCAATCTTATATAAATATATATCGATGTTTTAGCATAATTTAGTTTCTAATGTAATGCTTCACAAATACCTACTGCAATAGTAGGCGGGTAAGCAGGTAAACAGAGGTTGAGTGACTATAGCAACGATTTATCGGGCCCGCTTCGGCATACATTTCTGATTATTTTGTGTATATTCATATATTGTAATGAAATACACAAGATAATCAGCAATTTATGCTAGATCGGATCTGATTGAAATCTCAAGTAAAAATCGCCGCTTACATAATTAGTATTTGGTGTTACCTCCACTGTTTTCAATAACACTTAATAAACGTCGCGGCATAGACTCGACCAAATTTGAGCATATATCTGTTCCTCTGGTACTCTCCCACACTTCCATGCAGTGAGCCTCTAAAGCCTCTGTCGTCCTTTCATTGCGCATGTCCCACCTTTGCACCATTAAACCCCATAAATTCTCTATGGGATTTAAGTCCGGAGATTTTGCTGGCCAACGAATAACTTGGATATCTGGGTGTTGGCTAAACCAATTATTCACCACAGCAGCTCGATGCACTGGACAATTATCCTGGACAAATGCGAAACGAGGAACTTCACTGGCAGGATAAACAGTTCGCACCGTCGGTAGCATGCTTTCCTGTAGCATATCAATATAATTAGCGGCAGTTGCACGCCCTGTTTCTTGTGCTACTAATTCACCTGGACCAGCGGCAGACATCCAGCCCCATAGATTTGTTGATATGCGACCGGATTCTGTGTTCGGTAGAACATTTTTTTCAACATACCTGGTACCATTTCGGCGCCATAAATGAACCCTATCGTGTTGCGACGATAAAAAGGTCTTTTCATCAGAAAATATCACATTTTCCCAATTAAAGTCTAAAAAGTCTCTGGCAAACGATAATCTGTTACGTTTATGCTCCGCAGTTAGACTAGGCTTCTTGGCTGGCTTTCTATGGTGTACTCCTGCACCATGCAGGGCTCGACGAACGGTTAGTGCCGATGTTTCAAACATGTTCGCATAGTGAGACGTCCGTATGAAACCATTTTCTTCATATTGCTGGACCATCATCCTCCGCTGTGTATCATTAATTAGACATGGGCGGCCGCTGCGCGGTCGAGTTTTTACGCTACCTTCCTCTTCAAAACGTGTAACCCAACGTTTAACAGTCTTCCACTAAAACAAAAAAGCATTATTAATATAAAAAGTTTATAATAATCGGTTTCCAGCTACCAACATACTATGAGTCACAGTTTTTAATATTTAAAATACAATTATAATGAAATAAAACTATACTTACGGCCAGACCAGTCTGATTAGCAATTTGAGCTAAATTAAATCCAATATCATGCAGCGCAACAATACGCTGCCTATCCTGCAAACTGATATTAGAATGCATTTCAAAGAAATAAACACTCAAGTTTAATAAATAAGCTTAGGTTAAAAAAAAACACTTAGCACACGCACTATCTCGCAAACGATCTAGCAACGACTAAGATCAAGTTCAAAATTTACTAAATTTTACTTCATTTGATAAAATAAAAATGAAAACGATGAAGTCGAGATTCGAACCATTGTCTACACAATTACGGCCAAGAATATGCTTGTCCGCGCTACCGACCAAGCTACCGATGCTTATGATTCATGCAGTGAAATAGTCAATACTACTCAGCCTATTATGCAATGGTAGATCATCAACAATAGTATGTTATACGTCATTTGTGTCATTGTGTGAGTGTCGCCGGCGGGTGCGAGCGACTTGTTTTCTGAGGTTTGTGTTAACTATGACTCCACTTTTGAATGCGACCGTACAACAAGAGGGCAAAGGTAATTTTTGCTTCGAGTGCTAATTTTGAATCCCGAGGTAGCGAAGGATACTAAAATTGAATCCCGAGGTAGCGAAGGATACTAAAATTGAATCACGAGCGTAGCGAGTGATTCAAAAGTTGTGTCCTGAGCTCAGTGAGGGATTTAACAGCACGAGATGCAAATGAATTTGCTTTCATGTGGTACACACAACTTTTCACCTCTACCAGTGAGAAAATTCTGCCAATTTCAAGTTTGGGGAAATTGGCTGTACAGCTCGAATGCCTCAGACAAAATAAAAATTGCCGTCAAATTTTTTTTTTCATGTTTCGTTCAGAAATATTACATAATATGTACCAATATTCAGAAATGTCAGAAATATTTAATAGAACAAAACGCTTACAAAAAGAAATAAATAACTGGCTGAAATAGTTTACAGAACGCACCGCTGCCATTGTCACGAATAGTCACGATTAGTTCTGATAAAATGAGATGTTCGAAATTCAAATCACTTTTCTCAATGAATTGGATAAAAACGACTTTTGCCCACTGAATTTACGCGGCAAAACTGTTCTTTTCAAGCTGGAGAGGTGAAAATTATGGTTTGTAACTGAAATGGAATGTATCTGTTTATTTTTTCTAAAGAGTGGCAAAACAATAGTTTATTTGCGTCTCTGATTGTTTCCGTAAAGTACCTAAAACTATTGCTGGATCTATGCTCTATCATTTCGTCTTATTGTAAGTAATAAACCATCACCTTAACAGATATAATATGACAGATGTAGTTGGTTTGTGTGTTTTCTTTTAGTAGTTTAGGTAGATACCCATGTTAATTTTTAGAAACGATAGGGATAAAAAACTCCTGCAAACATAATTTAATAATATTTTGCGATATTCCAAGAATTGCATACGTATCTACATGCGTGCTTCAGATGTGCGTATGCCATGTATTTGAAAACTTTTGTAAAACTTTTATTTTGTTCACCAGGTCGTCGCCTCTGCGCTGGAGAGACCTTCTCCCGTCAGATCATGTTCCAGGTGTTCGCTGGTCTGATGCAGGTGTTCAGCTTCTCCCCAGCTGGAGGACAGTACACTAAGCCAGCTGCCCGTATGCCTGGCATCGTAATTACTATGCCAGAACTTTGGATCCGCGCCACTCCTAGATAGATCAAGAAATTTTTCGAATGTAACATTTAATTACCTCTACCTACGTCATAAAGTGTCAAAAAATCTCAAGACCAGACCACGACCCACATAACCGATACAGTGGATCTGCGTCACTCCTCATACAATGTGACTTAAAAAACCTAGCTAAACAAACAGCTAGCCCTTAAAGGACGAAACATGAAAATAAATCTCTAGTTCTGACGTATTTTGTATGTAAGATGCACATTTTTGTTGTACCTACTTACTTACTTACTCCTGTGTGTGTATAATAAGGGATCCAAAGTGGATCTTGGAGTTTCCTTGGCCTATTTAGTTGGCTGGTTCACAAATTGATATATTCCCTACTTAATTCTATTTATTTCATTTTATGTGGGTATAAAAATGTAAAGTAGAAATAAATAATCCACGTGGCTGGTAGTTTTGGAGTCTATCACCCTATTATAGTTTCTGTTTTAGAACCTACTTATTTTAAATGTAAAATAGTGATTAAATACTGTAGTGCTTATAGTGAATAATATGTACTATCATAATAATATTTTAGGGAATAAGCGACCAGTGTGGCCGAAAACTAGTTGTGGTTAGTTGTTCTCGTGTTAGTTGTTGGTTGTTGCAATTCATACAAAATATATAGATAGACTGATAGATTTACCATTTATAAAAAAAAACATGTTATAACATAGCGGCTATATAGATAAAAACTATTAAATTTAAATTTTGGTTGCCATATATTTTACTTACAACCTTTAACCTTTTCACCGCCACAGACGGGTATAGCCGACAACCCGCGACTTGCCGTCAGCGCCACGGTCGGGTACAGCCGACAAAACTTCGTCAAAGTTTATGTTCATAAACTAGCATTTTAAAACCGTATCTATCTTTTATTTTTTGCATATTGCATTTATTGTACCCTCTACTTTGATTTATGAACTTTTGCGCTTAGATATTTATTAGATTTGTAGTTTAAATAAGAAAAATACTGATTACGTTTTGAAGCTGTCAGAAGTACCATTCGCACACGCCATAGTCGGCACCACACGACTGGAAGTGTTGTTCCTTACTAGTACAAATGTGAAATATCGATACATCTATAATATATTTACGGAATATACTATGCCTAGATATTTGTCAAGTTTGTCATAACAATAACATTTTCTTATTATTTTTATGTATATTGAAAATATTCCCGACATCGATTTGTAGAAATACGCCAAATAATAGACATTATTTTCTTTGTTTGATTGAGTATCGACAAACCGGTTTCGGCGACTCGTGCACAGCGATAATTGCTTGACCATTGTGAGTGCACTGTACGCCGTAGTCGGGTAAAGACGACACGCTCTGACGTCATTGCAGTAGTGACTTAAAAATAGTGATGGGAAAATGAGTGCCGACGAGCTTAGTTTAGCAGAACTTCTACAGATTTTAGAAGGCGTAGAGGATGACGTTGATCTGTCGTTTGAACGTGGATTACTCGAAGAAGAAGATTTAGAGGTAAGTAAATACCTAATAATCATAAATAATAATAAATAAATTAGGAGCGTTTGGGAGGGTTTCATGTGAACTTAATTTAACGGGTCAAATTGTGATACAAGATTATTATTAGATAATAAGAGATAAGATAATTATTTATTTAATAAACTTAATTACAAAAAGGTACACTTATATGAAATAATTCTGTGGGTTAACCATTTCCTAAACTAAGAATATGAATTCCTGTATCTCAGGCAAATGGGAAACCGACATAACTATTATTTTAAGATTTATTATATATTATATTCAATACTTTAACATTTTTTTTTCTATTCCTACCCGGTTTATTTGATTATTACTTCGGTTTGTTTCTATTTACTTTTTATAACGCCCTTCGTAAGGTATTGTACTTATATCAGCGGTTATTTATTAGCATTTCATAGTTACTTTAATGTTGTTACGGATGTTAATTTACAAACGAATAGGTACAATACTGTACACGGAGTAACACCTTGAGCCTTATCTTTGTCGGACAGAAATCATTGACATTTGTCTTTAATTTATTTACCAAAATGGGAAAGATTTTTTGAAATACATCAGACACGTAACCTCAATGAAGATTACATAAATAGTTTTAAACCAAATGACAATAAAACCAGAAATATGCATTTCTTTTGTCTCTTGTGGTCAAAAACGAAATACCGCAACCTCATAGGATAAGAGCTGTTTGAACCCAACGCCGCCTGGAACAATTTACTGTTTTATGCGCACGTGTTTTATGGCCCTGTTTACTCAAAGTTGCAGTTTTTCCACGAAAGTAATTGGCACTCGTGCTTTTTTTTAGTTTGTGTTATGTTATGAGATATGTTTTTTGTCATTCCTTCAGTTTCTTTTGACGAGTACGGTCAAGTTAAAGTGCATAAAAGATGATGTCCCGTCGCGAATATTTGAAGTGGAAGAAAATTGCTGAAGCAGAAATAAAGGCGATGAAAAGTGAGTACAAAATACTGACCGAATTTATTATTTCAAATTATATGGCAACAAGTAAATTTATGGGCTTTAACAATTATTATTATTAAGTACATACTTACTTATTTACTGGACTTGACTATGTAAATTTTAGTTTAGTAATTTAATAACAGAAAGTTGTCCTTATGTAAAATAGACTTAATGTGCCGTCGCAGTTCTGTAGGGCATTTTAAGATATCTATGTACAAAATAAAAGTCTAATAATATACTTTATCTTCATTTCTTTGTTATTTTGTCTCGTATTGTTTCTTTATATTATTATTTTGTCCTTCCACATCAAAGGCATCAACATACGCGACTGAATATTTTCGTATTTAAACAATCAATCTCGGAATGGTTAGTGGCAAATTGTTTTTATAATTTAAAAGAATATTTTGACTGTAAATGATTGCTCTGTGATGTGTTATGTATTATTTTATAAAATTTTAACTTTAGCTTGTATGTATTAGTTGTTGAATGTGAATTTTTTATTAGTGACATTTGATTTGAAATGTATTTTTCATTTAATTTGACATTGAAATTGTATCTAATCTTTAATGCATTAATAATGATGAATGATAATTACTAATTTTGACTAAGAGTAGGTATAAAAAAAAATAATGTCTAAATAGTGTTCATGCCCGAAACGGCAACATTCAATGTGTCGCTCTATGTGCAACTCCAACCGCAAATGTAATAACTTGATTGTTTTACACTAATAAATTCTATTCTACTCTATTCAAAAATCATTAGATTTAAATTACTTACACTAAACTTATACCTAATCAATTATTGTGTATTCCAGATAAGCAAAAAAGAAAAGAAGCTGCAGAAGCTCCTTTGCCTAGTTCTACGCAGAAACATGCTGATAACAGACGTATGTTATTTATTATACTTGTTATAATTTATTAGTTTAATTATTTATTTAGAGTAGACATGAAACTTATTTTTTTTTCAGAATGCCAATTTGACAAAAGAAAAACTATTTTGAACAAAACGAAAGAAATGTTAAAAGAAGTCCCCGACGAGAAGTTGGACCAGGTTTAGGACGAAGTCTATGCGACCATAAAAGAAGCTCAAACGAAATAG
Source organism: Tuta absoluta (assembly GCA_027580185.1). Lineage (NCBI taxonomy): Eukaryota > Metazoa > Arthropoda > Insecta > Lepidoptera > Gelechiidae > Tuta > Tuta absoluta. The sequence continues at coordinate 10,011,779 of JAQAHW010000004.1, forward strand.
TTTTTAAGTACAAATTTGAATATAAGTTTTGATTATGCATGTTGATTTTAGTGAATTTTTTATCATATATTTAGTTTTGTTTCATATTATAGGTATATTTTATGCAGTTGATATCTGTTAGGTATAATTTTGTATGTTACGATAGAAAAAGTGAGTGTGCATGTCGGCACTCCTAATTTCAAATTATGTATTCATAATTATATTTATTTAAGTAATACTCAGCAGATCAGTACTAATATTTGTATTTTGTTCGTTTTTATTGATCCAATTTCATTGTTATACATGATTCTATAACTTGTTTATTTTCGTTAATTATAGATGTTGAGACTAGTAATGTTTAATAAATATTTTATATTAAATCGTGTTCATTACTATTAAAAATCGTTTTTAATTAATATTCAACGTAAGTAAAATAAGAAAAAGAAATCAAAGAAAACAAATAAATATTCAAATAAATACCAGCATAAAACCAATGATGTTCTAATTTTTTTTATCGATATTCTATATTACATCCTTATTTGTCTTAAGGGTTTGAAAATATAGAAATGCCACCGACGCCACAGTCGTCTATAACCGACAACGCGATATAGAGAGACGCGTAATAGAGATGCGCCAGTGCTGATCGAAAACTGAACTAAAAATAAACTTGTTGAATATGCCTAGTGTTGTTTACGAGGCCACCACTACCACTACTATCCAATATTATTATTTTGACCTATATAAAATCAGAACTGAAAAGTAGAGGGCAAAATAATGATTTTAGATTAATCAAAACTCGGTTTAAAAAGTGAAGATTTATTTTCGATATGAACTGTTGGACATCTCTATTTTATTGAGTATTTCTTTCCCAAGAAATTGGTGTGGCGCTGGTTGCAATTTTTTACTCGAATGGCTTGGCGGCGAAAAGGTTAAACATTGCCCTTAAACCCAAAAGGGTGGCGTACAAAAAGGAAAACTTTCAGCTCTACATGGAGTAACAAAGAGTATAACAAGCCGAAAGGTGGTCAGGTACTCATGGAACTAAACAACTTGCTCCATGGTACATGGGTCGAAATATTAAAACAAAACTTGGACCTCCAATAGGTACTAAATTACCGATCAGCTTATTACTTTACTATGGGAGGTATAATTTTCTTTTTCATATTTCGAATGTTGAGATTCATGACTCTTGACTCCTTTAGGCTTGTTTTACCCTAAGATTTACTCCTTGCATAGATCGTGCCGCGTGCTATTTGCCGGGTGGTGTAAGTAAGCTGTGTAACATCAGCCCATTACTGTATTGTATATACTGGGCGTCGTATAAGGCGACCAAAAATATATAGGGTGAAATTTTACTGGTGACCTATAGCAAAAACTCAAGACGGGCTGGTAATAAGAAAAAACTTTTCACAAGAAACATAGGTGGAAAAATGAAAAAAAAATTGACTTCCTATATAAAACTGCCGATTAGCTGGTTTGGATTTCTATGGAAACTGAACATATTTTTGACACATTTCGATCTATGTTCCTTCGGTAAAGTTGTTCCTTATCACCAGGCCGTCCTCTGTTTTCAGTGTCGGTCACTAGTACAATTTCACCCGATATACAATACAACACAATTCTCCGAATAAAGGCTTTTTTACCGGCCAGGTGTTGGGAGCAAATGTATATTTTACTGCGGAGGAACAGCGCCTGTGAGTTCAATAAAAAAAATTTGTTTTGTAAAATGCTTATACATATATTGTGTACATGAATTATTCAAATTTGCGAATGGAAGAACACTCGACCATTTGTTTTGATGTTTCGCCTGATGGAACGGAGCGTTTATTTTTAGCTCTTTTTCATCGGTTTTGCAGCAATCCCTGCGAAATACAATACTTTGGACCGTGTTTGCCTGCCACACCAGTGAAAATATTATAAAAACTACAGGCAACAATGTTATAGGCTAAATTCTATGTCCATTGCGTAGTTGGTTTGCCATTATGATACCAGGAATTTTAACTGGCTACGCGATTTACTAAGAATTTCACTTGTAGACTCGTAGCCTGTAGTTTCAAAACATAGGGCACAGGTTAGTATGGCAGACACTCAATCAGAGAGTGTGATCCATGTCCAAGTCCAGCAATGCAGCATGATGACTAAGAGAATCCAGAACACACTGATCCCAATAACTAAAGAAATAAAACGTGTGAGTACCTAAAACATAATCACGTTTTAAGCGGGAAAACAAAACTAAATAATTTTCACGGTTCACTTGTCAGTCACACTGACGTTTCGTGTGACATAATCATCATTAAAATTGGTTAAAACTCTTAAAATAAGATAAACGGTAACCTCTAGGTTACGATGCAATCATTTTTAATACTAATTGAGTTTTTGGGGTATCGCATGCTAGTAGGTATTATTTTCAAAATTGAGGTTCCGTCGATATACCTTGGTAGTAGTTTGATTTGGTCTCGTCTTAGACTTGGTATACTTATTTGAACACTTGGTGCGGTACCCTTTTATTAAGACTCAGATGTCTGTCTGTCTATCATCACCAGACCGTATCTCATAACGCGTGATAGTGAGTTGTAATTTTCACAATAAATATGTAGCGACCTCTGGGAGCTACTACAAGAAGCTCACTCAAGTGGCTCACAAGCAAGCAAGACGCAACAGAAGTTCCAACACATCTGCAAGACGGTGCCACGTGACTGATTGGCAGAGAACAAAGAGCCTGAAACGCGGTATCAAAGTTTTTCACCGCGCAACGCATATATACAACTTCCAATTCTATCCAGGTGGACTAGTCGGTGCCACAAGATCCGGCTAGGCATGGTAGCTACCCTGTACCCCATTCCATCTGGAACCCTCTATTCTACCTATTGGCATCACTCCAATAAAATAACAATAAAGATGGGGTCCCATACAAAAAAAGTATAGTTTTTGCTCAGTTCCGTAGGTAGTTTCCGTAGTTTAGCTCATAAACGGCAATTTAAGTAGTTGGCATTTCAAAATTCTATGACTGTTGCCGCTATAACAACAATAATAAAAAACAGAACAAAATAAATGGGGCTCCCATACAACAAATGTGTAAAATTTTTATAAATAATGGTACGGAACACCGATTGGTCTTTTTGTATTGGCTCTGCATTTAATGGACTTTTTCAAATTATTATTGTGCACAACAAACTTGAAACATAGTTTATTTAGAGAAGTACTTACCCCTAAAATTTACGATTCCGAAGCGCAATTGATAAAGTATTGTTTATTTAAAACAATGAGAGATATCTATCTAAGTATGCAAAATATACTTGCGCTGATAAATGTCAAGTAATTACTTATTACATTATATTATTTAATCTGTCTGGGCCAGTTTGTTGTGAGTGCTCCGAAAGAGCGCTCTTCCCGTGTTCCCTGCCGCGTGGGTCTTCGCGTCGACGAACGACCACCTTCAAGATGATCGGTTTGGTGGTAGCTGGAGTGTTGAGCACTTGCTTATTGGTGTACTGTTTCAAGAATGCCTACAAAAGACCGCATCCAAATTTCCCGCCAGGTATGTATTTATTATCTGCTTAGTTATAAGTAGTCGTAGATAGATAGATACCGCTACAAGTAATTTCTACCGTACTTAAGCTTATAGGTAAATACCTACTTTGTATCTACTTCTTTTATGTAGTTTACTATGTGATTAGTAGTCGTGGATAGATAAGTAGGTAATGCGTGAAGTTAGTAGTTTCTACCGTAGACAAGCTTACAGGTAGATACTTACTTTTTTATATTGCATATAATGTACCATGTGATTTAATCTTAGTAAAGTTATTTGTATTTAGATACAGATCCTCCTCCAATAAGGCTCCGCTCACATCTAGCGACATTCGCCGCGAAAAATAAAATCATAATTTCTGTAGATCTATCTTTTTGGCTTGCATTATCTAATCTACTGCTTGATGGACGTTTCGATAATTATGCAACCCTCACACAAATATTTTTTGATATCGCTCCAGTAGTTTCGAAGTTTATAGATTACCTACATGCAAACAAACAAACAAATCTTTCCTCGTTGTGCAAAATGAACTTGGGTACGCTGTTTATTGTCAAGTACTTATTACATTATACTGTTGATCTGTCTGAACCAGTTTATTGTACGTGCATTAAAGGTTTGTTTGATTTGAAAAGAAAGAATAAAGAGAATACCTATATATATATTTTTTATTTATAATTAGCCTGCTTGATCCCATTGCTGGGCAAAGGCCTCCCCAGCAATCTTCCATTCTTTGCGGTCTAATGCCACCGTCATACACTTCTGTAAATGAGCGTCAAGATCGTCACGCCAACGTTTTCGGGGTCTACCTCTACGTCGGGACCCGTTTTGAGGTACCCAAAGAGAATATAATATTATACTTTTGTTGTAGACAAAGAAACAGATCTAGGAATTTCAAGTTATTTGAATCAATCAAAGATTTGCCGCACAAGTTGCCACATTTCATAAAACAAATGAGTTCCATTAGCATAGTAAGTAGGTAAATAATAAATAACACTTTATTCCGCAATAAGAAAAAAAGCAAACTTTGTTGCAGGTGCATTAAATTCTTCTAAAGTTATATTATAAAACCCTTTAACCTTAAGTATCTATCCATCATTTTGGCCTTCATTTCTGCAGAACCATAAAATGTATGTAGATAAGTCATAAAACATGTAAACTTTGTAGTTGTAACATCCATGGGGTCAGATGTGTTTAAATATGTATATGTATAAGTATAAAAGATAATACCGCAAAAATGGCGGTTAATACAAATTGCCCGGAAACCGTCGATATAATGTTTATGATATTGATGGATATGAGGTGATTAGGTTCTTGACTAGGTAAGTCAGTAAGGAGAAAGTTCATGAGATGTCAAATTGACCATTTCTTATATTTTACTAGCTGTTACTCGCGGCGTTGCCCGCATGAGTGGTGATAAGAACTATCCTATGTGTTAATCCATGACACCTTCTATATGTGTGCCAAATTTCATTACAATCGGTTCTGTAGTTTTTGCGTGAAGAAGTAACAAACAAACATACATACAAACTTTCGCATTTATAATATTAGTAGGACTAGTAGGATTTATCCCTCAGCAAAGCGGCTGACAGTTGGCCGGAAGGACAGACCCAGACCTCTGGATCCCCCGACCGAAAAACACGCAGTTATAAATCTGAGAGTTTTTGTGTGTGTGTGTGTGTGTGTGTGTGTATGTGTGCATTGTTTGTTACCTCTTCACGCTCAAACGGCTTGATCGATTTGGATGAAATTTGGAACACATGTGGAGTATAACCTGGAATAACACATAGGCCGCTTTTTTTTTAAAGTTTTCTCTTTGCACAAACTATTTATCAGAATGTCCGATGCCCAAGTTTTTAGTATTATCCTTATGTAAAATTGGAACCAAACTCAATAAAATATTACGCTGTTATTAAAGTTATTGCAATTAATACCAAAAGTGGCCGTTTTAGGCACTTTTTTCCATAACTTTAATTGCAGAGATGATTTCATTGAGTTTGCAGTTTCAAATTTTACTTAAGGATAGTACTAAAAACTTGGGCATTGGACATTCTGATATATTGTTTGTATAAAGAGAAAACTTTTTATTTGTATAAGTGGCGCCACCGTCAAGGAAGAAAGGGAGACGACAGAATCAAATAAAATTTTGTGTGGTGATAGATGAATGTCGTGGTCAACATCTTAAATAACTTTGGTTAGCACTCTAGTAAGGTTTTGGAGTACCTGACGTGGAACATCATGAGCCTTGCTAAACCGTACAACATAGGTACGAAAATGGCTCCATAGCCAATGTTCTTCAACATGATGGGCCGCTTCTATATAGACATCGAATGGTCTCTATGTTCTTACTGCCTTACTTCCAGTGCAAGCAACTAAATTAAAGAAGCTGTTGCGGGGATAGAAAACCTAGAAAAATAAGAGTTCTTTGCTTCCCTGAACTTAAGTTAGTATATAAAGATCTAGCTAAAGTATATGGACTCTTACCAAAATGAATCTAAAATTGACAGTATTAATATTAGGTTGGAAAACTAGTAGGTAATATAAGTAATATTTTCGCAGTTATGATAAATCTATTTTACTTACGTGAATCAAAATTAACCTAACCTAGCTACTTTTTTGCGTAATCTTAAGAATTTGAATGGAAAAATATGTGGCGTGTGTACGAATCACTTACGTAAAAAAAGTGATTGACACATAAGCATTAAAATAATATAAATATTTTTCTTAATTAACTAATTAAAGTGGTCAGCGGTGCGTAGAAAAAGATAAACAATGATACGGTTATCTTAGGTAAATAGAAACAAACGAGAGAAAAGAAAAAATTATTTAAAAAAAACTTTTAAAACAAGCTTTTATTTAAGTGCTCTGAAAAGATGAAAATAAAATTTTGAATGACATTAACCACATTCATTTAATTTTATGACTTTACAGAAATGAAAATATAATAAAAGCTTGTCGCGATGCCTAGAAGAAACTACCTAATTACAGTTAGGTGCGTACCTTATTACAAAATTTCAATCACAAATTGAAAGTTTCGCGACAAGCTTTTATTATATTTTCATTTCTGTAAAGTCATAAATGAATGTGGTTAATGTCATTAAAAATTTTATTTTCATCTTTTCAGAGCACTTAAATAAAAGCTTGTTTTAAAAGTTTTTTTTTAAATAATTTTATTTTATATTTTTTAGTTTATGTTACGTTAGTTATTGATCAATACGAAAGTCTTTCTATAAAACGGAGAGACCTTTAACCTTTTCACCGCCACAGACGGGTATAGCCGACAACCCGCGACTTGCCGTCAGCGCCACGGTCGGGTACAGCCGACAAAACGTCGTTAAAGTTTATGTTCATAAACTAGCATTTTAAAACCGTATCTATCTTTTATTTTTTCGCATATTGCATTTATTGTACCCTCTACTTTGATTTATGAACTTTTGCGATTAGATATTTATTAGATTTGTAGTATAAATAGGAAAAATACTGATTACGTTTTGAAGCTGTCAGAAGTACCATTCGCTCACGTCATAGTCGGCCCCACACGACTGGAAGTGTTGTTCCTTACTAGTACAAATATGAAATATCGATACATCTATAATATATTTACGGAATATACTATGCCTAGATATTTGTCAAGTTTGTCATAACAATAACGTTTCTTATTATTTTAATGTATATTGAAAATATTCCCGACATCGATTTGTAGAAATACGCCAAATAATAGACATTATTTTCTTTGTTTGATTGAGTATCGACAAACCGGTTTCGGCGACTCGTGCACAGCGATAATTGCTTGACCATTGTGAGTGCACTGTACGCCGTAGTCGGGTAAAGACGACACGCTCTGACGTCATTGCAGTAGTGACATAAAAATAGTGATGGGAAAATGAGTGCCGACGAGCTTAGTTCAGCAGAACTTCTACAGATTTTAGAAGGCGTAGAGGATGACGTTAATCTGTCGTTTGAACCTGGATTACTCGAAGAAGAAGATTTAGAGGTAAACAGATACAGCCAGTGGAGAAGAATGAAATGTGAAAATGAACCAAATAATATTATGAAATAACTATTATCTTCAATTATCATATAAAATATTTAAAAATTATTTATTGTAATTTAAATCTGAATAAAGGCTAATAATAATAATAATAATAAATACCTAATAATCATAAATAATAATAAATAAATTAGGAGCGTTTGGGAGGGTTTCATGTGAACTTAATTTAACGGGTCAAATTGTGATACAAGATTATCTATACATATAATAAAACAGAAACGAAACCAATTCTGTACATGAAATAGAATCAAAAAAGGGTTTTTGCTTCTAATTGTGTTCAAGATACAGACATCAAAACAGAAGTAAAATTGATTTTTGTCTGTTTGTCTGTCGGTATGTTTGTTATTCTTTCACGTAAAAACTACTGCACAGATTTCTACAAAATTTTATACTGTGGTAGCTTATTACCCGGGTCAACATCTAGGATACTTTTTACCGCGAAAAAATCTTTCATTCCCATGGTAAAACACAGTAACTGGTTCCGCAAAGCGTGTTCCGAATTTTTTTCCTAAAAAATAATATAGATGTCGCTGTTAGTTTTGTAAAACGCGGTATTGACCACGTATTGACTGACATACGATCTGACCATCTAAACGACCCCGTGAAACGACCTAACCAAACAAAAAACAAACAATCACACATTTAATGCTTGCGGGGTAGGTTGAGCGTCAACGGCCGTAAGTATTTTATCGCTATCGCCACGTCTGACATATATGCGGGTCGTTCTAACTATTACAGAAATGTTTCGGACTTTTACTTTGACCTTTGGTCATGGTCAAGGTATGTGATGGAAGACAGATGAATTGTGATATTTTTTTGAGTTTGCACAACTATTACTCATCACAATAAAACAATTTTAAACGGATTTAAGTTGTGTTTATTGTGGAAACGTAGGAATTGTGAAATCCAAAATTAACACAACTTAAATCCGTTGAAAATTGTTTTATTGCGAAGACAAATTATGATTTGGGTAAAATTTGTTAATTTTTTTACCACTACAAGAGGCCGTTGGCCTGAGTTAAAGGTTATAATACTTTTAATTTTAACTCGACATCTCTACGTGTAACCGAGATAGTGAGTCTTGAAAGACAGACAAATGGACAACAAAGTGAGTGAACCTATAAGGGTTCCATATTGCAGCCTAAAACCTATTTACCAATATAGTTTTTATTTTAACTCGATATCTCTGCGCATTCCCGAGATGAAGCGTTTTACGAGACGGATGGACGGACGGACGGACAACAAACTGATCGTATAAGGGTTCCGTTTTTTTGTACGTTTCTTTTTGATGTACGGAACCTAAAAAACTATAAATACCTTCATTAGTTAGAATCAAAAATGTTAGAGTAAAATTTGTTTAAAATTACTTCATAGATGTCGCTGTTAGTTTTGTGAAACCCGCTAATGAAATGTTTTCTCCAAAAGTATATAACAAAGCCACTGACAGGCGGCAGGTTTACTAAAAAAAAAAAATATAGTATTGTAAACTATGCCGTGTGATGCCGGCTTGCAATAGCATCACCCCATTTCTTTTCCGTGGGAGTCGTAAGTGGCGACTAAGGGACTTTCACATGGGCAATGGGCTGACAACCTGTCACCATGGCGATACACAATTTTCCAAATGACCATCAAATATATGTCAGACGGCCGAAAAAACGGACATTTACGCTCTGCCTACCCTGCAAGAGATAATAGACGTGATATACGTATGTAAGTATAAACTTGGGCAACGGATATTCTGATAGATTTTCTTCAAAGATAAATCTTTTTTTGTGAAGTGGCGCCACTATCGAGGTCGTTCACGGTTACACTCGCCTTAAACATTTTTGCAGAGATCAGAAGGCAAGGAAGGATTGCACTTGCTGTAGTATCTTCAAGTATCGCTGCCACACTGCTTCCAGTAGAGAAAACGGCGCATACAACTTTCAAAATAACAATCGATTTGGACACAAACGATACTCCAATATGTGCTGTATCACGTAATAGTTACAAGGCAAAAGGTTTTCTGATATTGTTGTCTGGTAGTTATGTGACGAGTGTACGATGGCCAACAAAAAAACGGTAGAAGCTATGGATAGGACTTTGAAAGACATACGCAGAGATAATAGGGCCATGGGCCATATCACTGTTCTTTTTTCCAGTGACTTTTGCCAAACACTTCCAGTTGTTACTCGAGGTACCAGGGCTGATGAGGTGAATGCCTCACTAAAATCATCGGCTCTTTGGCCACAAATTCACAAGCTGACCATGACGGTGATCATGCGAACCCGTCTCGGAGGTAATCCACGGGCTGAAGAGTTTTCACAAGCTTTATTAAAACTCGGCAGAGGTACTTTACCAGAGGATAACGGTCAAGTAAGTCTGCCTGAAACGCTTTGCCAAATAGTTTCTGGTCTAAAGAGAATCATTTCTTCTGTGTATGGCGAGCCTTCCTTCCTTCAAAAGAAAGATTCGTAGCTACGTGGAAGAGCTATTTTTGCACCCAAAAATGATCAGACTGCTTCAATAAACCATACCATTATGTCACAAATCACTAGGGGTATGGTGGTATACGCGTCAATTAACACTGTTATGAATCAAGACAAAGCCACTAACTACCTAATAGAATTCCTAAACTCCTTGAGTGCGTTTGGTCTTTCTGCACACCAAATATTACTTAAACTTGGTATCATGCTTCTTTGCAATATCACTCCGCCAAAGCTGTGCAATGGAACCAGACTGAAGATCTTAAGCTTAAAGATGAATGTATTCGAGGCGGATATTTTCACTGGTTGTGGCGCGTATACCACTCATTCCCAACAACTTTTTATTCCAATTTCAGGGCATTCAGTTTCCCGTCAGCGTTTTCTTTGCAATGACTGTAAACAAATCGCAAGGACAGACGCTGAAAGCCGCAGGCGCGTAGGTCTTACGATTCCCTGTTTATCACACGGGCAGCTATATGTCGCTTGCTCTCGAGTCAGTTCTCCTGAAAATTTGTGCGTTTTAGCACCCGATGGTAAAACTACCAAAGTAGTTTATGATGATGTTTTGTAGCTGATGTCCATAGTATCAAAACCAAGTACCTAACCGAAAAACAAGTTAACCAGTACCTATTCATTGCACATCTTAAAGAGAAAAAACTTTATACAAACATGATATTAATATTAAACAATATGCATACATCAACTTCACTAACTCACAAGTCACTACACCATGCGTACGAAGTCGCGGGCAACTGCTAGTTATTAGATAATAAGAGATAAGATAATTATTTATTTAATAAACGTTTAAGTAACTATCTATCTATCTATCTTATTAGCCTATATTAGCCCACTGTTGGACATAGGCCTCTTCTTTATAAGTAACTATGAAATACTAATAAATAACCGCTAATATAAGTACAATACCTTACGAAGGGCATTATAAAAAGTAAATAGAAACAAACCGAAGAAATAATCAAATTAACCGGGTAGGAATAGAAAAAAAAAGTTCAAGTATTTAATAATATATCATAAATCTTAACCTCCCCGCTCGTCAAAGCACACATGTGTACATTAATGGCCGCCTACCGTTCGCTCGTCGAAGCACACATGTGTGCTTTAAGTATGGTGTCAAGTTTTTCGCGCGTTTTCGGTCCGTCAAAAATGATTCATAGACGAAACTTAACTTTTTTGGTTAATGAAACGTGCATAGAACTGTTCAGAATAAAATTTTCATTATACTAGCAACACAAAGTGTAAAGCGTTAGAAAAAAAAAGTAAAATAACAAACTGTCAAAGTTGATCAACCGCTTTCGCCCGTCGGAAATTTTTGGTGGATGATGTTTTTAGTGCTTTTCATATGAAAAAAATATGTATGTATAGACAAATGGAGAAATGTATTATTGCATCACATATTTATTACAGATTGTGCTAAAATAATTGAACTTTATCGGTACATCATATATTTTTCGTAATTATATTATATATTGCGACGTCAGCAAAATTTCTAGACATGCAACTTCCAGGCCCAGAAAATAAAAAACAAAACAACATAAACATGCCGAAAATTTGTAAATAAACCGGTAATATATTTCCGCACTAGTATTTAGTAGTGGATTGAATGTAAACCGTAAAAATTTTAAATAATTTATATTTTTGCAACCATAATCCTTGCGAAATTAGTCGCCATTTTTGTTTGCGAAATTTGACACCAGCGAACGGTAGCTGGGAAATGTCAGTTGTAAGTCTGAGAGGGTTAAAATAACAGTTATGTCGGTTTCCCATTTGCCTGAGATACAGGAATTTATATTCTTAGTATAGGAAATGGTTAAGCCACAGAATTATTTCATATAAGTGTACCTATTTGTAATTAAGTTTATTAAATAAATAATTATATTATTATCTAATAATAATCTTGTATCACAATTTGACCCGTTAAATTAAGTTTACATGAAATTTGTGCCATTTAAAATCGTTTTCAATTAATATTCAACGTAAGTAAAATAAGAAAAAGAAATAAAAGAAAATAAATAGTCACAATAAAATTAAAATAAATACTAGCATAAATCCTATGATGTTCTAATTTTTTTTATCGATATTCTATATTACATCCTTATTTGTCCTAAGGGTTTGAGAATATAGAAATGCCACCGACGCCACAGTCGTCTATAACCGACAACGCGATATAGAGAGACGCGTAATAGAGATGCGCCAGTGCTGATCGAAAACTGAACTAAAAATAAACTTGTTGAATATGCCTAGTGTTGTTTACGAGGCCACCACTACTACCACTATCCTATATTATTATTTAGACCTACATGAAATCAGAACTGAAAAGTAGGGGGCTAAATAATGGTTTTAGATTAATTAAAACTCGGTTTAAAAAGTGAAGATTTATTATCGATATGAACTGTTGGACATCTCTATTTTATTGAGTATTTCTTTACCAAGAAATTGGTGTGGCGCTGGTTGCAATTTTTTACTCGAATGGCTTGGCGGCGAAAAGGTTAATAGAAAAACTTAAGGCACGGGGAAAACTAACATTAGGATAAAGTATAATTATCTCTTTTATATTCTATAGAAGTAGGTTGGTACCTACTCCTCCGGCATCCCTAATAGAAGAATTAGCTTGTAATATGTCTTAGTCTTTTCATTTCATTGATGGCGTCATTATTACATGGCCGAGTCCCAGTTAATTTCGAACAGTCTAATTCTTCTATCAGGAGGCCTTCTATTGACGTGACCCTTATTCATGGTGGGCCTACCAACTGCCTATCATGAACGAATTCGTATACAAAATTGCAAGTCCCAGCAGTTGAATATTGAGGAGTTCCATAGTTCGAAGACAACCCTGGATGTAGCGTCTAATTCATGGTGGGCCTACCAACTGCCTATAATAAACGAATTCGTATACAAAATTGCAAGTCCCAGCAGTTGAATATTGAGGAGTTCCATAGTTCGAAGACAACCCTGGATGTAGCGTCTAATTCATGGTGGGCCTACTAACTGCCTATAATAAACGAATTCGTATACAAAATTGCAAGTCCCAGCAGTTGAATATTGAGGAGTTCCATAGTTCGAAGACAACCCTGGATGTAGCGTCAAATTCATGGTAGGCCTACCAACTGCCTATAATAAACGAATTCGTATACAAAATTGCAAGTCCCAGCAGTTGAATATTGAGGAGTTCCATAGTTCGAAGACAACCCTGGATGTAGCGTCTAATTCATGGTAGGCCTACCAACTGCCTATTATAAACGAATTCGTATACAAAATTGCAAGTCCCAGCAGTTGAATATTGAGGAGTTCCATAGTTCGAAGACAACCCTGGATGTAGCGTCTAATTCATGGTAGGCCTACCAACTGCCTATAATAAACGAATTCGTATACAAAATTGCAAGTCCCAGCAGTTGAATATTGAGGAGTTCCATAGTTCGAAGACAACCCTGGATGTAGCGTCTAATTCATGGTGGGCCTACCAACTGCCTATAATAAGCGAATTCGTATACAAAATTTTGTGTCCCAGCTATAAACCGCTGAGGAGATCTCTCGTACGGAGCCGATCCTGGCAGCAGCATCAGGTAAAATTTATGATTAACATGCATTGTCATCGGTTCTGGACCAACATGAAAAATTTCAACTCAATCGGATACCGAGAAGTGGTTCAAATTAAACTTGCAAGATTTGCACCGAACAAACATTGTTACTTACTTACTTACTTACTTACATACTTACATACACTGCAAGTTAAATAAAAGCTTTTAAAAACTAACTAAATCGTTAAAGAATGGATTAGTCGCTGGGTATTAGTTGCAAAGCTAACCCGGTACCTAGATGGAGCCGTGCCACGCGTTATCCTCATTTAGCCTGCGCCTAGCGAAATCCGACCGTCCGGTGGCGGTCTCATGTTTTTTACTAATTTCTCTTAATTTGAAACCAATATCAAAAATCTAAAACGGAAAAATTGTTGCCCTATACGATAAGTTTATTCCAAAATACAACAATGAGCTTTTTCTTGTGTTTTAAATTTTAAATCACTAAAACGGAAAATGGTGGCCACCGTTTTCCGTTTTAGTGATATTAAAGACGCATAAGTGATGGGCCGCGGGAACATTCCCGTTCCCAGAAACTTTCCAGTGGGTATATTCCTGGGAATATACCCACGTGCCCGGGCAAGTTCCCAGTTAGTGGGAACAATGTTATATTGATATTTTTATGTTTGTGGGTTTGCTATGTTACTTTAACCATATGTTTTTTTTATTAATACAATTGATAAAAGGATAAAGTATAAATATAAAAATAAAATTTCGCTTACACGCGGCAGTTATAGGCAATTTGTACACAAAAGTAATGTAATTAGAGATAAGACTAAAACTGAAAACAAGAAAATGCGTTGTAATTACATTCGTTTCTTATAGAAAAATATAATAGATAGATTATCAGTTCAGTTTTAGCTTTCTTTTCCGCAAAGTCCCGAAATTATCTCGATCAGCGTATTGTATTAAACGAAACAATACAATAGGTGAAACAAAAAATAATAACTTCTATTATGTAGCCCTGCGGTCATTTATTATTATTAGTCATAAAACTAACGAGATCATCATCAAAAAACTTACCTGAAAAAGGGTAAGCGTATGTTTTATGATAGTAATAGAATGCAAGAAGAATATGTCTAGTTTTATTGCGACTTTACTCAAGGAAACAACTGTTTTCAACATGATGCCAATAAACAAATTGCATAATCACTTCGATTAAAAATATTAACAATTCACCGAGAGACAAGATGGGGTAGTTATTTGTTCTCACTAGAAAGTTTCATCAAATGCAAATTTGTCCTTTAAAATATGGCCATAAATGAAGGAAATAGAAAAGTTGCTCCATTGAAAGTCAGACTTCTTGAAGAGTCAATACGGAATGAACTAGAAGAGCTCACAGAATTTTTAAAACCAACCGTTAACTGGATCTTAAACTCGAAGGAGACTATTGTATTATACCAGGTAATACGCGAAATGGGTGATCTTTTCAGTAATCCTTTGACACATGAACTACTTAAAGAAGATTTTGAAGAGGTGAACATAAAATTTGTTGGAAGGAAATGAAATGCTCTGAAGCCTGTCAACTCTGCTGCCTGTATTTTAGATCCGAAAAATCAAGTACATACATACATACGTACATATAAATAATCACGCCTCTTTCCCATAGGGGTAGGCAGTGGACTACATCTTTCCACTTGCTACGATCCTGACACACCTCTTTCGCTTCTTCAACATGCATCAATATTTTCATAAATGCTCGTTGGTTTAGGGTACTCTTGACCTGACCTTTTTTAGAACGTCCCCGATCTGATCCAAGTACGTGCGTCTTGGTCTTCCCCTTCCAACGTTCCCATTCACACTCGCCATTTACACCTGTTTCGTTAATCTTCTTTCATTCATTCTCTCAATGTGACCAAACCATCTCAGCATTCCTCTTTCTATATCAGTCACTACTTCTTCTTTTATACCGCAACGTTCTCTTATCAAGCTATTCCTTATCCTGTAACTCAATTTCACTCCAATCATACTTCTTAGTGCTCTCATTTCTACCGCATTTATTCTACTTTCATGCTTTTTCTGCTATACCCAACTTTTACTCCCATACATAAGTGTTGGTACTAACACCCCTCTATGCACAGCCAGACGTGCCTTATTTGAAACTGTCTGGCTGTTCATAAAGGTATGCAACGCTCCATTCACCATGTTGCCGGCATTTACCTTCCTTTCAATATCACTTTCACACTTTCCATCTGATGTAAACTTCGATCCCAAATATACAAACTCTTTCACTTGCTCCACCATCTCTACCTCTATCATAATGTTACACTCCGCCATACCTTGTACTTTTTCAAAAACTATTGTTTTCGTTTAACTTAAATTCACTTTCATTCCTTTCTTTTGCAAAGCCTCATTCATAATGTTTACCATCTTCTGCAACTCTTCAGCCGACGACGCAAGGATAACTTGGTCATCAGCATATAGAAGACATTTGACGAGTAATCCATTCATTCTCAGTCTATTTTCACACTCTTTTAAAAATGTCAAACAACTATCCATGAATAGGTTGAACAACAGCCATGGTGACGCAACACATCTCTGTCCAACACCTTTCTTGATGTTAAACAGCTCAGTGAAGACCCCGTTAATCCTGAAACAAGCACTGGAATCCTCATATAAGGATTTCAGTGCTCGTACCAAGATGCTGCTCACCCCATGCACTGTTATTGCCGACCACAATTCATTCCTCAGTACTCTATCATAGGCCTTTTCAGAGCTTTTATAATCTCATCCATTTCAATCTCACTTTCGTTTTCACTGTCATCTTCTTCATGTATGTTCACCTCTTGTACTTCTTCTTTTTCAAACAAGCTTTCAAAATATTCCTTCCATCTCTTCAACACACATTCTTCACCTTTTATTATACTACTATCCTGGCTCCGAATCCTACTCAACTCTGATTGTGCTGTTTTTCCTCGAGTTGTCCTTATGGGTTTCCAGAAAACCTTCAAGTTCTTTCGCTAGTTTTTTGATAGCCTTTATTTTCCATAATTTCAATGTTCTTTACATATTCGATTGTCTCAGTAAAATTTTAACGGAAACGATTTTGTAGGCTGTGAATTGTAATTTTTTTTAATTACCTACTCTTGATGACTGTTTTTATTTGCATATAAGAACAACTTGTCAGATGTATATGTGATAAATTAACAAGCCATATAAATCATATGATTTTTATTTTCTGTGTTTTGATTTTCATGTTAATATATAAATATATCCGATCTTTTATAATACTTATGTAGATTACACTCACTAAAGTATTTAGATTCCGATTTAGCAAATTTCAGAATATATTTTAAAGATATATGAACCAGTAATCTCCTATATTCAGTATCCTTAATTCGAAAAGAAATAACATTTATTATGTAGCACTTATTAAAAATGTAGGCAATTATTTTAATAGCAATAGAAATCCTTCTTCTTTTCTAGTGGGACACTTAGTCGTCCAACGACTCGATGAACTCTGGTGTTTAGTGTCAATAGCAATTAATAATTTAGTTATGTGATTTTGTATAAATAGACGCATAATTATTACAATCAATCATAAATTCTACTTTAATACTCATTTTATGTTGTTTCCACTATATGTTCCCAGCAATTGGGAATGTTCCCGGGCACCGGAAAGTTTCTTTTGGGAATGTTCCCACTTGGGGCATATTCCCGGGAACGGCACATCGCTCATAACAATGTAAAGCTTATTGTTGTACCTTCAAATAAACTTATCGTATAGGACAACAATTAATTCCAACATCGGTTTTTATTTTTATTTTTATCATATAGTCTGTAAAAAAAGGTAAAAACCACCGAAAGAATCATTTCGATACGATAAGTAGTTTCCGAGAAATATTTTTTTAAAAGTCGGCAAGGCATGCTCGACCGCGCTTGCATGTGTGACGTCATTGAACACTACCGGCCGGCCGCCACCACCGACTCGTTTTGTTGCTCGTTGTTCACCAGTCGCAGCACACGCGCGCGACGATCGGCTTTTTATTTATTGTTAAAATAATAATAACGGTACAGTTATCCACTAATATTATAAAGAGGAAAGATTTGATTGTTTGTTTGAATTGAATAGGCTCCGAAACTACTGGCCCGGTTAAAAAAAAACTTTTACCATTAGAATCCTATACATTATTCCTGATGAACATAGGCTATATTTAATACGAGAAAAAAATAATGATCCACATGAAAATTTCGACAATGTAACCCAATGTGTGAAAAATGTAGCAAAAAATATCTTATATCACGTACGCTGTGGAAATTATTGACAATAGAGCAAAGTGTTTTAAAGTTTTATAGAGGACATCGATATAAGGAAGAGGAAAGATTTGATGGTTTGTTTGTTCAAATTGAATAGGCTCCGAAACTACTGGACCGATTTAAAAAAATATTTTACCGTTAGAATCCTACATTATCCCTGTTGAACATAGGCTATATTAAAATGTCTTATTCCCCGGGGAAAATTGTTAGCGGCGGGTGAAACCGCTGGGCAGGCTGCTCGTGTCAAATATATATATAGGGGTCTTACTTACTTTTTCATTTTAACTCCTCGCATTTCAGCGGCAACGAAATCACCTTTTTTCGAAAAAATATTGAGCCACCATCAAACCGTCCACCCTCGGCAAGTTATTTGATTGCCCTTTTTGACAACCTTCTTCCATATTTTTATTAAATAACTATTAAATAACAATAATCTGTCGGGAGAAGAACTCATACAGCGCGCGGTGTGAGTGGGCGGAGCCTGTACAATTACGTCACATGCAAAGCGCGCGCTTTTACAGAGATCTGAATTTTTGTTCAACTTCCAATGTCCATAACTTCAAAACTATCTGGAATTTTCGAATGAAACAAAAACAGTTGTATTTCGTAACACCTAAGCACCATAGCTAAGAAGTTTCAAGTGATTCTGCTCACCTAATAATGTCCTTCATTTGTCCGTCTTAGATTTTTAATGTTTGTTCTAGATTTTAAGAAATTGTTAAAAAAAACAGGTGAGGGCGCCACTGGACGGTCGGCGCCGCCTTAGGCTGCCCGCACACGTCCGATAATCGGTGACTGATTTTTTGTAGGAGTAAAATGGAACGTATTGATTACAATGGTGTAACGCCCACATCCTACAAATAGTCGGTCAGAAATAAAATCGGTGCATCCCGACCGATCCGATTGTCGGTGAAAAATGGAACACACGGAAATGTATGCGTTAACGCACACTACTCACCGACAATCGGCCGTCCATGACGCGCTACTCCCTCGAAACCAACAGACAAAGTGACGGACGTGTGCTTTGAGTCGGTCACAAAATCGGTCTTAAAAATCGGAGGAAAAATCTGCCCGATTATCGGTCCTATAAAAAGTCGGACGTGTGCGGGCAGCCTTAAGGCAAGTGTACTCGTGAACGGCCTCGACATTGGGGCCACTTCGCTAATAATATTTTCTCTTAATACAAACAATCTATCAATTATTACAATTTTGGCAAATAATACCAAAAGTAGCCATTTTTAGGCAATTTATGCTATAACTTGAATAACAGCGAATATTTCATTGAGTTTGCAGGTTCTAATTTTACTCAAGGTGAGGTGGCCTTAGAAATCAACCGAGCAAAGGTGGAGTTATGTTCGGAGTTTTCTATGCCATTTCTTCAAATCTCAAAAAAAACGAGACGTTATTATTTTCAGTACTACTTCAAGATATATGCTACAAAACTATACTAAAAACGGTTATTCTGATAGATGGTTTGTATAAAGAGAAAACATTTTGTTGAAGTGGCGCCACTGCCGAGGCCATTCACTACACTCGTCTTAAGACACACTTGCAAAATTCGCGGGCAAGGGTTGAGCCACGATTGCCCAGATGGAAGAGACGTCGCCACAAGTGAATGGCGAAAGTCGCAGGTTCAAGTCCTGCCCGCGGTAGAAAATATTGTAAGCATTCTAAAATAAATCGTTGGTGAAATATGGCATACAGTAGATAACTAGATAACTGTTCATCGTTATGCGACTCTAGATAGATATAATTGATGGTATCTACACAGTATAATGCACAAATTATCTATAGTAGGTATAGATACCAAATTCTGCAATCTTTAACATCAGATCTTAAAATCTTAAAGCCGCAACGGATTAATTAATTGTAAAATACAACTAAAGTAGCTAAACAATGCAATGTTACTTTATAATAAAATTACGAAAACATTGAGGTTTTAAGTTTCAAAACTTTATGGCATTTTTCCGCTCTACGTGGTGTGTAGGCACGTCGTGCCGTATGAAGGTACAACATTATAATAGTGTGGTTTCCAATGTTCGATTACACGTCTCTAAACGATTTTAACCAATGTTGTCTCGGCCCTACCGACAACCGGTATGTACTTATGCAGTACGTTTTCTTGAACATGGAAAGTGCGGTTGTAGCATCAAAAGTGGAAGTGGGGGGGAGTTATGACGTAACAAAGATGGCGGCCGGACCAACTCTACTAAGCGGTTTTTCTAGATAATTACTGGGCCGATATACATAAATGAGGTGTCAAATGAGAGAGCATACAATGCTCATTATTTTATTTTTTACATTTATGTATGTAAAACTAATACCAAATGAAATATTTCAAAAACATCGCATTTTATAAAATTTAAGTTTTTTTTTCTTGCCTATATCTCGGTATCCGTCAGAGTTATCAAACTTTTGACAGATACAAAACATTTTGCAAATTTAATCAACTCTCTAATGAACCCCCAGTTATTGGGATCAAAAAAGAAACAACGGAGATACAGCAGTTTGAGTGGTCGGAGTCGTAGGTACAAGAGATCTAAAATTGACGGAGCTTGGCTGTGTGTTCATTTAAAATAATAATATAGTTTAAAATATAATGATAATCTTATATTGAACACGGGTCTTCTTCAATGGGGGGTACTATGTGTAGTATGTGAAGTATAGTATGGGTTGGCAAGCACAGTAGGTACAGGGTGTTAATTTACTTATTTTCACTGTGTTGAGGTTAACATCGGCTTTAAACCACTTGATAATGAATGAGAAAAACACTGTGGTATTTGAATAAATAAAACTAAGTATTTGAATAAATAAAACTAGAAAGTCAATCACAAAGTGCGATTGTAATCATTTTAACATTAATTAAAATAAAATAATCAAGAAAAATAAACTACTTAATTATGATCATCATCATTCTGGATCAGTATCATCTAGATAATTAAAATTGTTGAAACATTTGTATCTCACATGGCATATCCCCTCCAAGCATTTCTGTTTTTTGACACTACACCCACAACGGGATGAACGACATCCAGCTTTGCATTGACAAGATATCAATTCAAGAACTTTTAATAAAATCAAATTCACGGATGATGTAATTGGCACTAGGCATCCCGTTTCTTCAATCTTCCAGCCGCTGTCCGTGGGTGCAGGTAAAACCCAGATAGCAATGGGGGTTCTATATAAGATGTATAGTCGTTCACATGTACTCCACAAGCTGTGTAAGTTAGCTATATAAGAGCTGTATAGCTTGCTATAATGCTCTTATAGAACCAATTTGGGCACAAATTAGACAGCCTTAAGTTCACAATGGCTATATATTAGCTCTATAATAGCGATATAATAGCAGTTTAAGTAGTAACATAGGACTTAAGGCTGACTAACGGCGCTATTTAGGAGGCAGTGTGAACCATATAACGTGCATGAGTGGAATAAAAAGTAACATGTGGTTAAATATACAGCCTTCACAGTTATAAAATCTGACAAACGTACTCCAGTACTACCTGAAATTCACATGTGTCCTTAATTATTTCTTTATTTCTATATCATTCCATTTAGTTATTGATTTTATGAGTGCCCAGATATAATATAACTCCGGCGGACATCAATTTGGATATTTTTAATGATAATACGCAGAAAGTACCACTTTCAATACTTAATGCCTTGGGAATGCAACTTTATCGTGAAATATACACATATTTACAGCTAAAATATTTACGCGCCTCTATAAAAACGCCGTATTCATGATAAAGTATTTAAAACTGTGTGAGAGGAAATCTTCAATTTTCAGGTTTTGATGTTATTTGAACATTTTAATATTACTACGGTAATTAATAATAACATCAAACCGAACCTGAATTGCTTTTTGTGAGTATTTTGTGAGAAATCTGCATGATAAGTTTGGAGATTTAATAGGCAAAATGTAGGATTAGTAGAACAAAATGGTGGAAATGAACAGTGGCTATGTGAACTGTTATAACGCCAATTTAATGCGGTAGAGCGTATATAGGTTCACATGTGTTCTGTTAGAATGCTGTTAGCTATATAAAATCTCACATTTGTACCACTACAGAGCCAATGTCTGTAAATGTATCCAAATGTGAACTTATGTACAGCTTTAAGATGTACTTCAGGTCTTGTGGGATGAGTGAAATAGAATATCACATTCACATTCATATTCAGCTTAAAGCAATTAAGAGTAGTAATTGTAGACAAATGAACTGCTATTGATGTTATAAGACAACACATTTGGTTCTTTTAACAGCCCATAGCGCTCATGTGAACCATTCAAACACTTCTATACAGGTAGCAAATAAAGGTTATTTTAATGATCACAAACAAGCCCTACTCCAGCTACTAGCTGCATAGAAGACTAAAATAAGTAAACATAACAGCTTTTGGTTGTATAATTGACCACGTGTGTTACGTTATAATGCTAGCTCTATAACATCGTAGAAGTAGGCTGTTAAACAGCGATTGCCGTATCTCTACCCTCCTATATTCCTCTTAATCAGACGGCTGACTAAAGGATAGTTGTTAGAGTATTAAAACACCAACAATCATATAAAAGTATAACTCTACACTCTTATAAGTCCCTTACACAGGAATGGGGGTTAATAATCGCCATAATGCAGCTCATAGATCACGAGTGAACTGTTTTAATGCTTCAAGTTCACATGTGAACTAAATGTGTACTCTTAAATGGAGTAAAATGTTATTTGGGAATAGGCTCTGCCACGTCGGCATGCAGCCAACAAAACGTCTGGTAATTAGCTCTTAAGGCATGTTGGTTTTAAACTGTCTGAGGATTATTTTTTAACAGATCGTGTTATTGAAAAACAGACAGATGTTTACAGCCCTTTAAAAAAGGTTAAACCAAAAACATTTAAACACTTGCACGTTGTAAACGTAGCTGGTAAATCTGAAAATATAGTAAACACTGTTGACAAAAATATGTTATTCCGTAACATGTTTTCTGCAAGAAGTGGACGTCAAATAGATCTCAAAATTATTCTAAAGAATGAGTTACGTGATCCTCCACCATCTCTTTTTGACACCAATGGCCTTATCAGATCCACACCAAAAGCAGTTCTCGGTAATTTGATAGTAGGCAAATCCATATCTGAAACTATAAACAATGAAACAGATATGAAAACTGCCACTCTAATTGATGGTCAAGCTTTGGTGCAGAGTAGTGGAAAACCGAAAAGTGACAAAACATTTGGAGATTTAAGTGAAATTATATTGAAGTCTGTAGTGTCAAATTTCAGGTCTAATGGTTGCGAGAGCGTGCACGTTCTTTTCAACCGATACGATAAGACTTCCATCAAGTCTAGTACTCGTGACAAGAGACGACATACTATCACTCCAATAGTACATCAAATAGCAGGACGTGAGACACTTTTTCCTGCAAAATGGAACAGATTCATACACTCTTCTGAAAACAAAGCCCGTCTGTCTGATTTTCTTTCAAAATAAATTGCAATGCATGCATCGATGCTCCCAGCTGGACAAGAACTTTTGACCTCTGGTGGTTACTTGGACTCGAAAGAAGTCAGCACATATGCTCTGAGAAACGTGGATCATTTACGAAGTACTCAAGAAGAAGCGGATACCAGATTCGTTTTACATAGTATTGACATCAAACAATCCGGTTATGAGAGATTAATCGTTAAGAATCGCGATACTGACGTGCTACTACTTATTTTGCATTTTTATGAACGTTTACCAAGTGTTGTCTGGATTAAATCAGGCACTACCAAAAAACAAAATTTCATTGACGGAAAACATATAAACGCAAACAATGATTTATTAGCGTCAGAGGAAAGAAGAAAAGCTTTGTTGGCCTATCGCAGCATAACTGGGTGTGATACTACAAGTGCACTATCAGGGCACACAAAAAATCAAGCTGGCCTATTTTTCAGCGGCACAATAATTTATTATCCGATTTTGGTACAAGCCCACACCCAACGGAAGTGCAGCTCTGAAATGCTGAGAGATTTGTGATTTTTATGTACACAAATAAGAAGCCGGGCCCTCAAGACTCAAATAATTTAGACGATCTGAGAGCTGCGATATTCCAAAATATAAGGGAGCTTGACAAATTACCGCCAACACGAGAAGCATTTCGCCAACATGCCTTAAGAGCCAATTACCAGACGTTTTGTTGGCTGCATGCTGACGTGGTAGAGCCTATTTTACCTGCACCCACGGACAGCGGCTGGAAGATTGAAGAAACGGGATGCCTAGTGCCAATTACATCATCCGTGAATTTGATTTTATTAAAAGTTCTTGAATTGATATCTTGTCAATGCAAAGCTGGATGTCGTTCATCCCGTTGTGGGTGTAGTGTCAAAAAACAGAAATGCTTGGGGGGGATATGCCACGTGAGATACAAATGTTTTAACCATTTTAATTATCTAGATGATACTGATCCAGAATGATGATGATCTTAATTAAGTAGTTTATTTTTCTTGATTATTTTATTTTATTTTAATTAATGTTAAAATGATTACAATCGCACTTTGTGATTGACTTTCTAGTTTTATTTATTCAAATACTTAGTTTTATTTATTCAAATACCACAGTGTTTTTCTCATTCATTATCAAGTGGTTTAAATCCGATGTTAACCTCAACACAGTGAAAATAAGTAAATTAACACCCTGTACCTACTGTACTTGCCAACCCATACTTCACATACTACACATAGTACCCCCCATTGAAGAAGACCCGTGTTCAATATAAGATTATCATTATATTTTAAACTATATTATTATTTTAAATGAACACACAGCCAAGCTCCGTCAATTTTAGATCTCTTGTACCTACGACTCCGACCACTCAAACTGCTGTATCTCCGTTGTTTCTTTTTTGATCCCAATAACTGGGGGTTCATTAGAGAGTTGATTAAATTTGCAAAATGTTTTGTATCTGTCAAAGGTTTGATAACTCTGACGGATACCGAGATATAGGCAAGAAAAAAAAACTTAAATTTTATAAAATGCGATGTTTTTGAAATATTTCATTTGGTATTAGTTTTACATACATAAATGTAAAAAATCAAATAATGAGCATTGTATGCTCTCTCATTTGACACCTCATTTATGTATATCGGCCCAGTAATTATCTAGAAAAACCGCTTAGTAGAGTTGGTCCGGCCGCCATCTTTGTTACGTCATAACTCCCCCCCACTTCCACTTTTGATGCTACAACCGCACTTTCCATGTTCAAGAAAACGTACTGAATAAGTACATACCGGTTGTCGGTAGGGCCGAGACAACATTGGTTAAACTTGTCTGAAAAGCTTCGGAGCCTATACTATAATGCAATATTACTAAACCGCAAATAGCGATTACCATTTTGAAGGAATTTCTGTTGACATCAACATAATCAAATCATATAACAGGTGCCAACCAACATATTACTTACTTGAAATCCCAATCGTAGTTTAAATTTTAAATCATAATGACCGATGTCCCAGATGTTGCTTTTTTAATCACACAAAGCAATGATCTACATAGATACCTTATTTTAAAAATATATATTGAAAGGCCATATGGGGAAGGGTTACCTATTATGAGCAAGGACGCTAAGTAAGTGTATGTTGACAATAGAGACAGATAGGTACTAGAAAATTTTAATACCGTCTATTGCAGACATAGCTGCGGTAGCAGAATTTTAAAATGATGGTTATTTCAACCCTTTCCGCAATTTGTATTAATTTTCCCGCTAATATTTACAAAACGCTATCAGTATTCCCGCTGGTCAGCTTACTACATACATCCAAATTGCTAACTATTACACGTTAGAGATAAAACGGTCGGTCATTGCTCCTGGGCTGTAGACCTTGTGCCTTTCTAATTACAAAGATGTAGGACGATGTAAACTAAGTACTTACCTACTATTTAGATAGGCGCGTTTAGAATAGTTTTCTTGGGTTCATGTACCTACTGCCTACAGGTTTTGTTTGTATGATTTTTCAATTAACAGATACGTGTCAATTGCCTACTAGATTTATACAGGCTTTAAAGGGACAGCCTTTTGAATACTTATAAGGTGCATTCACCATGAAACTGAACAAATTTAAAATATTTCTTGATTTTGTTTGACATGTCTAATGTCTTCTGTCGTTTCCTGACATAATGTTCGTAAGGGCACAGAATAATAACTAGTAACTACCGTTAGTAAGGGAAAGTTCTTTAGTTTCATGGTCTGCTCTGCATGCACCCTATTAGTATTCGGAGGGCTATCCCTTACACCCTGTACAGGTACAGGGTACAAAAATATTAGTTCCAAATATTTTAAGTAGTGAACCAGGCCATGAAACTGAACTTTCCTCAATAAACATAGGGTTTTTTAAAAATAAATTGGGCCTCCCATACAAATTAACCTGGTTGGCAGGAATATTTTGTATAGGAGGTTTCTTTTTTTTTTATATTTTGACCTATGTTCCTCGGGAAAATTTGTTCAGTTTAATAGGCTGGTTCACCCGTTGAAATATGTGCAGTTTTTTTACATCTTATACACGTATTTATTGTTAATTCTGGACATTGACCATAGGCCGTTGCATACAGTATGAACCATGATTTTGGGCAAACTGCATCCAACGGCTGTTCGCAACCAAGAAGTCTTCGGTTTACTAAGTCTTCCAACGCTATGTTTTTGTTGGTACACGTGGCCGCGACTCCGAAATCCTCCACACCATCGATTATCTTCATATAATGATGTTGCAATACGATTTGGTTTAGTTTTGCGACCAGCCACCTGCCTAATGAACTGAATACATAATGCAGAGTTGTACCTATATTTTCAAGCTTTTCTTTTCTATATATATTATATTTTGTTAGTTTAATGCACCTGCCTTGACCCTTTCCACATGCCCTAAGGTAGACTAGGAGATAACGCTTTTGGCATTATGTCCGCCCGTGTACATTTATGTGCATAAAGTTGAATAAATAAAATAATGTCATCAACCCCCCCCGGGAATGTACCGCCATCACATTGTTGACTGCGAGCCTTTCATAAGTAGCCAATAGTAATCGGGACTAATAATAATAATATTGATGCAATTTTGTATTTTCTCAGGTCCACCCAGCTTTCCAGTCCTCGGCGCCTACCCCATTGTCAAACTCCTCGACTGGAACAATCTGGCGATGTCATTCCTGAAGCTCAGCAAGATATACAAGACGAAGCTGCTGGGAGCCATTCTGGCGAACGTGCCCACGGTCACAGTCCACGACCCTAAGCTGATCAAGGACTTCCTCAATGAGGAGCAGTTTGACGGACGTATGGACATCATTCTGTTCCGGCTGAGATCCTACTGGAAGAAGCTCGGTAAGCATTTTTGGAGCTATTTTTAATATTAAAGGAAAAAGAACATACGTTTCAACAAAATTACGTCAAACAGCAATGTGATGCCGGATTAAATAGCATCGTGTCGTAAGACACGACTAAGAGACTCGAGGGTTACATGTGTAACGCAATTTTAAGTGATGGGACAACCTGTCATAGGAAGGTGATACAAAATTTTCTGAATGACCTTCAAGTGGTTGTCAGACGTGGCGTAAATGTGCGTTTTTACGGCCGTTTACGCTTTGCCTACCCCGAAAGGTGTGATATATGTGTTTAAGTAGAAAATCTAGTCGCGGAGTTCTACGACATTGTTTAAAAATACGAAATAAAAGATTTTCCTCACTGGTTGTCGCATTTCTTATTACAAAAAGTGTTACTTTCCGCAGTAAACTTCGACCCTAATTTTATGGCACGTTCACCCTATGCACCTGCTCCTGCTCCTGCCACTGTCGCGAATATTGCTCGAAATACTTCCGCGGAAGTATCAACGCGAGTGAGTGCTCACAAACTGCCGTCATACTCTTCTCGCGCCAATACGAGTGAGCGAGATAGCAATAAATTCCACTCGCGATCATTCCAAGGAGCACGCAAAGTGGCAGCGGCATGACGAGTAGCAGCGAGAGTAACCTTTACATACTCGCGCTGCCCACTTCCCTGACTATTTCCTTGTCCATATTGGCATTGTGTGAACGTGCTATTACATGTCTTGTGTACTTATTTAATCAATCCGAAATTGCGCGACTTATAAACTGAGTATGCCGATGGTATCAGTAATGTGTCCTGACGGAACTAAACTAACCTTCTAGTAAACTCAGTTTGTTTATTAAATAAAAAGTTTATAAGTTCCAACACCTTATCAACAGGTTGCTTCGGGTCATATGTTGAACGAGGATAGTACTATCAGCAGAACCTTGAGCTATCCATTTAAGAGATCAACTTGGGCTAGTTTTTCATACATTTATTAAGAATAACAAGTTTACGTAGAATGGTTAAGGTGATGCTGATAGCACCTATCATAATTTATTTTCATAACTTATTCGCTCATGAATTACGTATAATAAAAGTCACGGGTGTAATTCAAAATAAACCGACCAAGTACGAGTTGGACTGGTCCACCGAGGGTTCCGTAACATGCACATCAAGCTCTATCATATTATACACCACTTTACCTAATAGGCTCAATTTTTAAATATATTATTTATTGCCTCCCGAAAACCGAAAACGAAGCTACCCTATATTTATTACCTACCCCTACCCTAAATTTGATTTCTTTAAGAGGGTCAAGAAGACCATGTTTTTTTACAGCATAAACGGCCGTATCTTTTTTATAGTTAATGAGCTTAACTTTTTTACAACTACTAATAAAAAAAAAATTGTGCAAATTCCTTGGTGCAGAAGTTCAACTCGAACTTTCCATATTTAAGTAGGTAAGTATTACCTACAACTTGTTGTTTCTTACTGCTGAGTAAATAAACTGGTTTAAGTTAAGTTACGTGAGGTGACACATGCAATTAATCAACATGGCCGCAGTAAAATAAAGACTGTACATCTTTTCTGAGGTCATCGCTTAAATTATCCCGAATAAGGATAAATGAAGACTTCGATTCTGTCTGACGCTTTCTTGGCTAATTGTGAGCTTCCCTTGTTTAAATATCAATAATTGACGAGACAGAAACTGTACGGTTGTTATTTGTCCACCTTGATGTTTACGTTTGTTCCTTAAACGTCAAAGTGACGTTTGATGGCCTAAATGACGAAATTTTGACAGCTTGTTGTCTTTTTACACTTATGACATCTTGCTTTAACGTTCCCGGAATGTAGACATTTTGGGAAAGTAAACGTTTTGGTAAAGTAGAAATTTTCGGAGAGTAGATATTTTAGGAAAGCAGTCATTTTGGTAAAGTGGTCATTTTATGAAATGGACATTTTGGGAAAGTAAACTTTATGTGCATAAAGGATTTTTACACAGTTGAGGTGAGCGTGAGAGTTACACACGCAATCCATTATGTTCAAGATGGAGGTAGTCCAACAAAGATTGAGCATATTTTCCAAGTCATCGGTTACATTATCCCGAATAAAGATAAACAGTTATCTCGATTCCGTCAAGTCACTTCCTAAAATAAAAATTTGTATTCGCATTTTAATGACTGCGGCCGGGCCGCGACGTGGTGGTTCCAAATGTTCCAATGCAATACACCAAAATCTGTGCAAAAATCCTAATGCACAGAACATTTATTTAACTAAATAGTCTTCTATTTCTATCAATTTATTAAACAGGCATCAAAAATAAAGCCACACAATATTTTCGTAACATTAATTAACTGCGTCAAACGTCAAGTTAAGGAAAAAAAATAGCAACGAGTTAAGTATAAGACTAGTTAGATCTTGTCTTTTTATTCTGTTTACAAAATAACTGACAGAACAGATAAGATAAGAAATAAGCTTAGAAATTGACTCGGTAGAATCGAGAAACGTGTCTTTCGAAAGCCAAGACCTACTTTAGGTGGTTATTACCGTACCCATAAAATGGTCTTGGCGATTTCAGAAAGATTACCTACATGACTAGGTTCATACAGTTATAGGCAGACAAAACGTAGACAATTCATAGTTGCAAAAGCTATGGTAGGTATTATACCAGCATTTTGAGTTAAAGGGTCAACTTATCAACATAATATTAATAAAAGATTAGCTACTTATAATAAAGTGCATGGAAATCCTCTATGTATTATGGTGATCCCATTGTGATCCCTTCAATGGGTTACTTGAGGTGCTGTTAATGATACCTACCTACATTGTAGGTAGTATGAAGTACAAAGAAAATAAACTAAGTTTAATTATTTCAAGTAATTATCTATGGTGAACAATCAATTAATCAAATCTTAGTTCAATTATTACAGTGTATTTACAGTACAACCTACGTAACGTATTACAAAATAATTAAATAGTACCTACCGATATACATACACATATTTCTCCAGATAACCTAATTAATTATTAATGTATGCTTAAACATTACCTTAAACCAGCTAATTAAAGGCTGTTGACCCTGGCATTGCTTTATCTATTCACAGTTCAAAAAAAGTCCGGTTTGAAAATCAGGCATTTAAGTGTTTCAAGTTCAACTGAGTTCACTTACGAAACACTTAAACTCAAAAGCAAACAAAAAATTTACACCAAGTCCTGTCATTAGTAGAACGTCTGGCTATTTATTTAATGGATAAACATGTACTTGTTACTCATACATTTATAAAGAAAACAAAAAAAATGTTACAGTTACCATTAAAGAGATACATTGCTGCTAGTTTACCTTCGTTTACCATTTTGGAGCAAAAAAAGTCCGGACTGAGTTGATTGCCATCATCTTCTTTTTATGTTGATGCAATCAGCGGTACCGCAACCGTTTTTTTTTGTTTTCTAAAGAGATTCCCATACTGCGTGTTGTACATGACATACTGCAATAAGTCATGTGTATCCTTACAGTACACGTTTGGTTTCATAAACTACGCAAAATCTGTAAATTAAGAGCACAGAACTAAGACTGATTTAAGTTTTGCTAAATTTAAGGCTTGAAACTTTACTTCTGAAGACATCTGTCAATTTTCAATTTAAAAAAACTGGAGGTGCAAATCATTTTTTCTTATTTCAACCAATGTTCCTTGGGGAAAGTTGTTCAGTTTCATGAGCTGATTAACCCGTTGAAATTTTACAGTATTTTTTACATCCTGTGTATTATAGGCAGATATTTAGTTGGATATCGTTGCCAACTGTTTCGTCTTGTTTCAAACTAAAATAATGCGTATGTAGTATTTCGCTAGTCTCTAGGCAAAATATTGCTAGCACAGTACATCAGTTTCTAAATTATAGTGTGGGAGCACCATAGCATAACTCAGCTGAGTAGGTACCTTAATTAATGCTGTGTGATGCCAGCCTAGAATAGCATCAGCCCATTTCTTACTCATGGGTGTCGTAAGAGGCGACTAAGGGACTCGAGGGTGTGTATTGCAATTTTAGGCGATGGGCTGACAACCTGTCACTATAGTGATACACAGCTATCTGATTAACCCTCAAAATTTTGTCAGACGTGGTGTTAATAGCCAACCCCGTAAGGGATATAAGCGTGATTTATGTATGTAGGTACCTTCAGTTACACCACTTGCTTGCTTTATCTACGCGAAAAAGCATTAGAATGGTCACCTACTACGCAAGGAAACATTGCCTGGACTAATTTTCTTATGATAGGTATTTAAATCTACATTTTTTTTCCGCAAATGACATTGACGCGTATTATTGACTGTTACCTGCTACCTACTATTTATATCAGCAGCAGCAGATTACCCTAACCATTTAAAGGATCAACTCATACTGGTTTCTGATACAGTTACTAAAAATAACCGGTGTAAATTGATCCTTTAAATGTGTAGGTTGATCCTTTAAATGGGTAGGTTGATCCTTTAAATGGGTAGGTTGATCCTTTAAATGGGTAGGTTGCTCCTTTAAATGGGTAGGTTGATCCTTTAAATGGGTAGGTTGATCCTTTAAATGGGTAGGTTGATCCTTTAAAACGGTAGGTTGATCCTTTAAATGGGTAGGTTGATCCTTTAAATGGGTAGGTTGATCCTTTAAATGGGTAGGTTGATCCTTTAAATGGGTAGGTTGATCCTTTAAATGGGTAGGTTGATCCTTTAAATGGGTAGGTTGATCCTTTAAAACGGTAGGTTGATCCTTTGAATGGGTAGGTTGATCCTTTAAATGGGTAGGTTGATCCTTTAAAACGGTAGGTTGATCCTTTAAATGGGTAGGTTGATCCTTTAAATGGGTAGGTTGATCCTTTAAATGGGTAGGTTGATCCTTTAAAACGGTAGGTTGATCCTTAAAATGGGTAGGTTGATCCTTTAAATGGGTAGGTTGATCCTTTAAATGGGTAGGTTGATCCTTTAAATGGGTTGGTTGATCCTTTAAATGGGTAGGTTGATCCTTTAAATGGGTAGGTTGATCCTTTAAAACGGTAGGTTGATCCTTTAAATGGGTAGGTTGATCCTTTAAATGGGTAGGTTGATCCTTTAAATGGGTAGGTTGATCCTTTAAATGGGTAGGTTGATCCTTTAAATGGGTAGGTTGATCCTTTAAAACGGTAGGTTGATCCTTTGAATGGGTAGGTTGATCCTTTAAATGGGTAGGTTGATCCTTTAAAACGGTAGGTTGATCCTTTAAATGGGTAGGTTGATCCTTTAAATGGGTAGGTTGATCCTTTAAATGGGTAGGTTGATCCTTTAAATGGGTAGGTTGATCCTTTAAATGGGTAGGTTGATCCATTAAAACGGTAGGTTGATCCTTTGAATGTGTAGGTTGATCCTTTGAATCGGTATGTTGATCCATTAAAACGGTAGGTTGATCCTTTGAATGTGTAGGTTGATGTGCTTCTGATACTACATTACATTCAAAGCGTTTAAATAGCTTATTTACTGTTTTTAATCGCACAGAGTTTTCAAACAAAGTGAGTTGGTTTTTGGTAACTACTTTTTTGTTGCTAGTTAACCTACAAATACCGTTGCATTAAGTCGGTTGGTTTTTAAACCGTTACCAGATACTTATGTAATTTGGGTCTCCGGACACCTTATCTATTATTTTCTTGTAATTGGCCGCTATCTTCTACCAGACTAGATAACTGTTCATTAATTCCGAATATTTTTCGTTAAGATTGGTAAGATAACTTTTAGAAAGAAAAACATACTTACTTACCAAATATACAGGGTGTAAGGACAGCCCTCTAAATATTTATAGGGTGCATGCAGACCATGATACTGAACAAGTTTCCCCGAGGAACATTGTCAGGATTCCCCAAAAAATAGACCTCCCTAGAAAGTCACGATCAGCCCACTACTTTTACTATGGGAAGGAAAAAAACCTTTTCTGAAATAGGTATATGGGGAAGATGTTCAGTTTCATGGTCTGAATGCACTCATAAGTATTCCAAGGGCTGTCCTGTCCTATACACCCCGTATAGTGTAATACATTTTCGATTATTTAAAAATAAGTACTACTAGCAGCACTTGAAATTACCCATTTGGATATTGAAACTTTAATAGTAGTTTATGCAACTGTCGTATAATGGGGGTCATTAGAATGCGAGTGTCTGTTTATCACACGAGGCGCAGCCGAGTGTGATAATAGTTTGACACGAGCATTCTAATGCCTAATTATAGCAGTTGCATACACTATTTTATCTACACTCTCCAAAAAAAACTCAGAAACACTTTTCTAAACGTACGCACCGGCCATTGCAAGGCCCTATACAAGGACAAATTCAATACGAGAACGTAATATGGCTTGATATGAATTTTTGAAAATTCTGTAATTTAGCAGTTGTTTAGATGTGGAGTGACTTACCTAAACAACTGAACAACATCTGAACAACAACTGAACAACATCTGAACAACAACTGAACAACATCTGAACAACAACTAAACAACATCTGAACAACAACTGAACAACATCTGGACAACATCGGTACAACAACTAAACAACATCTCAACAACAACCTAATAAAACAAACGCAACATTACCATACAACAACAACTGACAGGTGCGGAACTCTGTGTTTCCAAACGTTTGGAAACAGGCGGAAGTTGGCAATAAGAGCATTGGCAAAAAAAAAAATGTCGTTTCATTTCTCAACTTTATCGTATTAAGAGTTTTCTCATTAAGTCATTACGCTTCTGTAATTTATAGTAAACCCTAGTTTTTATAGGCAGAATGCATAAAGTAGGTCATTATGCATCTGTTTTCGAATTCATAATTCGAACATTATGAGACGAGTGTAGATAAAAAATATTTAATGTATAACTGTTATAGGTAGGTTATATGATAATGGAAGTCATTTTAGAGGACACTTATCTATGGCGTATTTGCAAGTAATTTGACTACGACAACGAGTAAATTGCAGTATGCAGCTTAGGAAATATGACAGCGATGACAGAAAAGTTGAGTACGGTTGAGTAGGTACTTTTAGCTGCAAATCAGCCTACTCCTTTAAGCGATCAACTTATATTGGTTTTTCATACATAAAAAAACAGTATTTATTGATTCCTTTAAGGAAAAGATTGATGTGCTTCTGATAGTACACACAATTCAAAATTCATCCTGCAAAACACGCAAAAAGGCCAAGTACCAACAACGTATTAATTGACGAAAGTTTCGTACTATTCCAGGTACTCATGAAACTGAACAACTTTTCCCCATGTTACATTTTAAAAAATCGCCCTCCTATTGTAATTTAACCAGTTGGTCACCAAATGTTCGGGAGGTAGTTTTTATTAATATTTGGACCCATGTTTTATGGCCTTTGTTATTTCTCCGTACTTGTTACACCCTTTTTGTAGTAACAAAATACCGGAGAGTATACAAAAGACATCAACGCGTTCCTACCAATAAATAAAACTTGATAAAATGTCATAAAGTCATAAAATCCGTTTATAAATTCAAATCAAATCAAAATCAAATCAAATAACTTATTGTTCTGCTATAAGTTCATGTTAAAATTCTTTGTAATAAAACAGTAAACCTCAGTGCGTACACTGGTTGACAAAAACTGTTGCCTTTACGCTTTGCTTTTACATTTTAGGTTACTAACAGCAGCTGTGTAATGTCCATGTCGCTGGCTCCCCAAAGTATATATTTTTCAAAGCTGAGAGGCTTAAACGTTTGTGACCAATGGATGGACTCTTATTTTAAGACTGGTTTTCAATGTGACGCTACCTAGACTGAGATCTCAGGTCAAAAAATTGGGGAGCCAGCGACATGCTTTTAGGTTAGAATTTCGGAGAAATCATCAGATTACTTGTTAACGGCGCAATGTGCCAAAACGATGGCTATGCCAAAGAAATGTGACGGAATATGTGACAGCTACAAGCACATTCAATAGCTATGTGACTCAACTGGAGCTGAGAAATAAGCCATGGAATGTTTCCAACCCATGTCGCTGGCTCCCCAAAAAACCGGCATCCGAAATCTCTGCAAGTATCACCTAAAACTACTAACCAAAGAGGAATTCTCGATCGTAATGTAGTAAATACACGTTATTCAAACAATCTCCTCTAGAATCAGCTTCGTTTTTGAGAAAACACAACATTTGTTTTTGTATGAATATAAGGGTGACTACATCGTTCAACCCTTTTTGGGACAGATTCAGGAACTTATGGTTTAATGATTTCCGTACAAATTATAGTAAATATTACCTTGAACAATGTCCGCGAAGGGCTCTTAGTGTTTATATTGTGCTGGTACTATTAGCAGCACATCAACTTACCTATTAAAGGTACTTAGATTTTTGAGGGTATTTTCCACGGTTTATTATTATAACATTTATAGTACAAATTCATTATAGTATACACGATCTCGTTGTTGTCGTTCGGGAGAAATCGTCACCGGCGCGGCCGGCGACTTATCAGGAGCACATCGGAAGTCCCTTTCATTTTCGTCGAAAAGAGATCTTCATGGATAGGTCCGAATGTCACCCGGCAATAAAGTTGCACATGAGCGCTAGCGCGTATAAGGCTGAGTTAAGGTATTTATGTTTTAGAGTTTTATGCACTAACAGTGCTTTATTATTCTCATGTATAAAACTATTAAATTGAAATAATGCGTGTAGAGTATATTTGTACAAGTCTAGTCAAGTATTGATGAAACTGACAAAACATTTCCCATGGAACACAGGTCCAATAAAAAAAATAATAGAATGTACACTCGGTTATAGCACATAAGGTAAAAGGGGTACTCCAAAAGAGCTGAATCATTTTTGTCCTTAGCAATATTTTTTTCTTGAAATGAATATGTTTTAGTAGAAAATTAATTTATTTTATGAGAATAGGTTTAAATTTTGATTATGTATTAACTGGGGATAAAAATAATTCAGTTCTTTTGGAGTATCCCTGTTACCTTATGTGCTACAACTGACTATACCTACATACATGTTGTACTGACTGTGAAAATGTAACAACGCTACAGTTTTATTTATTAATTATAGGAATCAATTCAAGCGGAGCACTTTCTTAACATTATTTAAGGTCATTTATAGTAAAATCTGTACGGAAATCAAAAGCCATAAGTTCCTGAAACTGTCCCAAAAAGGGTTGAACGATGTAGTCACCCTTATATTCATACAAAAACAAATGTTGTGTTTTCTCAGAAACGAAGCTGATTCTAGGAGAGATTGTTTGAAGAACGAGTCTTTACTACATTACGATCGAGAATTCCTCTTTGGTTAGTAGTTTTAGGTGATACTGGCAGAGATTTCGGATGCCGGTTTTTTGGGGAGCCAGCGACATGGGTTGGAAACATTCCATGGCTTATTTCTCAGCTCCAGTTGAGTCACATAGCTATTGAATGTGCTTGTAGCTGTCACATATTCCGTCACATTTCTTTGGCATAGCCATCATTTTGGCACATTGCGCCGTTAACAAGTAATCTGATGATTTCTCTGAAATTCTAACCTAAAAGCATGTCGCTGGCTCCCCAATTTTTTTGACCTGAGATCTCAGTCTAGGTAGCGTCACATTGAAAACCAGTCTTAAAATAAGAGTCCATCCATTGGTCACAAACGTTTGAGCCTCTCAGCTTTGAAAAATATATACTTTGGGGAGCCAGCGACATGGATATGAAATGTCAGCTTTTTTTTTATTGCCTTGGCAACATAAGACCATTTTGCCAATGTCAAACAACGTCTTCCATCTTCAACCACATTCATTGTTATAACGCGCAATTTGTTGGGCACAATCTTATTGTGTTACACACGATAGCAAAATGTATTGATACCCTAAAAAAAAAACCCTGTCAAAACGTCAATGCGGAATGTCCATGTCGCTGGCTCCCCAAAGTATATATTTTTCAAAGCTAAGAGGCTCAAACGTTTGTGACGAATGGATGGACTCTTATTTCAAGACTGGTTTTCAATGTGACGCTACCTAGACAGAGAT
Organism: Tuta absoluta; assembly: GCA_027580185.1. Taxonomy (NCBI): domain Eukaryota; kingdom Metazoa; phylum Arthropoda; class Insecta; order Lepidoptera; family Gelechiidae; genus Tuta; species Tuta absoluta. Next base: position 10,048,970 of record JAQAHW010000004.1, read on the forward strand.
CTCAGGTCAAAAAATTTGGGGAGCCAGCGACATGCTTTTAGGTTAGAATTTCGGAGAAATCATCAGATTACTTGTTAACGGCGCAATGTGCCAAAACGATGGCTATGCCAAAGAAATGTGACGGAATATGTGACAGCTACAAGCACATTCAATAGCTATGTGACTCAACTGGAGCTGAGAAATAAGCCATGGAATGTTTCCAACCCATGTCGCTGGCTCCCCAAAAAACCGGCATCCGAAATCTCTGCAAGTATCACCTAAAACTACTAACCAAAGCGGTATTCTCGATCGTAATGTAGTAAAAACTCGTTCTTCAAACCATCTCCGCTAGAATCAGCTTCGTTTTTGAGAAAACACAACATTTGTTTATGTATGAATATAAGGGTGACTACATCGTTCAACCCTTTTTGGGACAGTTTCAGGAACTTATGGTTTCATGATTTCCGTACAGATTATACGAAACATTACCTTGAACAATGTTCGCGAAGGGCTCTTAGTGTTTATACTGTGCTGGTACTATTAGCAAGCAGCACATCAACTTACCTATTTGAGGTACTTAGATTTTGACGGTATTTCACCCAACTACTAATTATAATCAGCAATTAAAATACAACATATGAAAAAAAACAATATTTGCCACGGTTTATTATTATAACATTTATAGTACAAAATCATTGTAGTATGCCAATATGCTTGTATACACGATCTCGTTGTTGTAGTTCGGGAGAAATCGTCACCGGCGCGGCCGGCGACTAATCAGGAGCACATCGGAAGTATCTTTCATTTTCGTCGAAGGAGATCTTCATGGATAGGTCCGAATTTCACCCGGCAATAAAGTTGCACGTGAGCGCTAGCGCGTATAAGGCTGAGTTTAGGTATTAATGTTTTTGAGTTCTATGCACTAACAGTGCTTTATTATTCTCATAAATAAAACTACTAAATTGAAATAATGTGTGTAGAGTATATTTATACAAGTCTAGTCAAGTATTGATGAAACTAAAAAACCTTTCCCATGGAACACAGGTCCAATATTAAAAAAAAATGGAATGTACAGTCGGTTATAGCACTGTACCCAAAAGAGCTGAATCATTTTTGTCCTTTTTTTTCTTGACATGAATATGTTTTAGTAGAAAACTACTTCTTTTATGAGAATATTGAGAATAAGTTTAAATTTAGATTATGTATTAACTGGGGATAAAAATAATTCAGTTCTTTTGGAGTATCTCTGTTACCTTATGTGCTACAACCGACTGTACCTACATACATGTTGTACAGACTGTGAAAATGTAACAGCGCTACAGTTTTATGAGAATAAACAAAATTTATTTATTAATTATACGAATTAATTCAAGCGGAGCACTTTCTTAACATTATTTAAGGTCATTTATAGTAAAATCTGTACTGAAATCAAAAGCCATAAGTTCCTGAAACTGTCCCAAAAAGGGTTGAACGATGTAGTCACCCTTATATTCATACAAAAACAAATGTTGTGTTTTCTCAAAAACTAAGCTGATTCTAGCAGAGATGGTTTGTAGAACGAGTTTTTACTACATTACGATCGAGAATACCTCTTTGGTTAGTAGTTTTAGGTGATACTTGCAGAGATTTCGGATGCCGGTTTTTTGGGGAGCCAGCGACATGGGTTGGAAACATTCCATGGCTTATTTCTCAGCTCCAGTTGAGTCACATAGCTATTGAATGTGCTTGTAGCTGTCACATATTCCGTCACATTTCTTTGGCATAGCCATCGTTTTGGCACATTGCGCCGTTAACAAGTAATCTGATGATTTCTCCGAAATTCTAACCTAAAAGCATGTCGCTGGCTCCCCAATTTTTTGACCTGAGATCTCAGTCTAGGTAGCGTCACATTGAAAACCAGTCTTAAAATAAGAGTCCATCCATTCGTCACAAACGTTTGAGCCTCTCAGCTTTGAAAAATATATACTTTGGGGAGCCAGCGACATGGACATGCTGTGCTGTGTACACTACATTATACATGAAGGTTAGGTTATGTTATATATGACTGTGGCATGAACGTCACACGTTATAATTTATCATTTAAATGAATAGCTTTACGTATATTTGTACCTGAATAGCAACTGAATAAGGTAGTTCAGGAGACAAAGGAGATCGCCTTTGCCTCCTGAACTAACTAACATTACTCGTATTTTTAATCCGAATAAAAATAATGGTAAAATTCCTTTCGAATACAACTTCAAAAGTGGAATAACTCGAAAACTACGAAATTGAGGTGTTTCGGATACCCCTCAGTATAAGGCATTAAAATTTTGTATTTTGACGATGGTCTTCCCTGTGTGTAGAATTAAATTAAATACAATATAATATAGGGTGAAATAGTCGCTATTCAGGAAACTGTTTTTCCTTCAGCAACTACAAGAGCCACAATAGTCCATTGCTGGACATCCTATTAGGGGTTATTTGTCATGCTCATCACGCTTGGCAGGTGGATTGCCGAGCACAATGCAAGATGTTATAGATCACAGAGAACCCATATGCCCCATATCTCGGATTAATCCCTTTAACTACACCCACGTGTAGAAATGGGGTTATGCTATTCTAAGCCACCCGGCCAGGATCAGCAACTATTGCAACTGGATTCCATTTTCCAGGCATCTTCTTCACCGACGGCTACTTCTGGCACACACAGCGTCGGTTCTCGCTGAGGTTCATGAGGGACTACGGGTTCGGCAGACGCAGCGACACCCTGGAGGAGACCGTGCAGAACGAGATCAAGGAGATGATCGACATGACCATCAACGGGCCCAAGTACCCCGCTGAGAAGGTAAGTCTGCTTCTGGCAAACAGGGGACGGTAAGAAGTGGCGTAGTTTGGAAGGCACCCAAAGGCAAATAAGATTTATCGCCCCATGTTTGTACTCTTGCTTAAAGCATAACTTGTGACGTTCTAATTTTTAAATCAACAGCCTAGTAGTAGGTAAGTACATAGTCCTCTAAGCCGCTGCCACGCGGTCATCTTGGTCGATACTACACGGTCCTCTTGGCCGCTACCACACGGCCCATTCGCCGCTATCACACAATCCATTGGCCGCTACCACACGGTCCATTCGCCGCTACTACACGGTCCTCTTGGCCGCTACTACACGTCCATTGGCCGCTACCACACGATTCATTGACCGCTAATAAACGGTCCTCTTGGCTGCTACCACACGTCCATTAGCCGCTACCACACGGTCCATTCGCCGCTAATAAACGGTCCTCTTGGCCGCTACTACACGTCCATTGGCCGCTACCACACGATTCATTGACCGCTAATAAAAGGTCCTCTTGGCTGCTACCACACGTCCATTAGCCGCTACCACACGGTCCATTCGCCGCTAATAAACGGTCCTCTTGGCTGCTACCACACGGTCCATTGGCCGCTACCACACGGTCCATTCGCCGCTACCACACAGTCCTCTTGGCAGCTACTACACGGTCCTCTTGGCCGCTACCACACGTTCCATTGGCTGCTTCCACACAGTTCATTGGTCGCTAATACACGGTCTTCTTGGCTGATACCACACGGTCTATTGGCTGCTGCCACACGGTCCTCTTGGCCGCTACTACACGGTCCTCTTGGCCGCTACCACACGTTCCATTGGCTGCTTCCACACGGTCTTCTTGGATGATACCACATGGTCTATTGGCTGCTACCACACGGTCCTCTTGGCCGCTACTACACGGTCCTCTTGGCCGATACGAAATGGTCTAAAACGGTAATAAGTACTCGTTATACTTTAAACAATTTTAAAAGAGTGTTGTTGCGAACGAGCTTGGCGTCAATGTGTAACGAAAATATTTTGGTTTGCTATCATAGAGGGTGGACCGAGTTGGCTTTGGATCGGAAGAAGTGGAAGACCGCGGGGGAGGCCTTTGCCCAGCAGTGGGATCTAGTAGGCTAAGTATAATAATCAGTATATTAGTCAGTTCAGTAGGTACTTTTTAAGGGAAGTCGACATATTAAGTTTGAAATTTTACAAGTAACCGATAGCGGAAACATAGGAATTTATATATAACGAAAAATAAAATAAACTTACACAATATACCAGCCGACCAAGTCAATTTATATGGTAAGTCCAACTTTATTTTCATGTGTCGGCCTACACTTGGGCCAAGTACTTGTTTTAAAGAATGAAAATAAACTTGATAAAACGAGAAACAGCATTATACCCTGCTAAAGATAAGGACAGAAAAAGTCATGTACATTCTTTTAAATACCTTCTTGGATAGATTATATATGTTCCTTGGAGAAAGATGGTCCTTATCATCAGCCCGTCCGTCCTGATTCCTCGGTATAAGTCACGAATGAAAATTCTATACTAAGCAGTGGGTATAATGTAGGCTGATATGATGAATGAAAATGATGAATGGTTTATTTGGCCTCCCCAACATACAGGCGTTTGATGAATTATGATTTGATAGATTATTTTGTTGCTAAGGTAACCTACACACCAGCAAATCCGTGTCTTCGCTACTGACGGAACCGAACAATATCGAGCCAGATAAATTGTACAAAACTTTTTCCTGTTATTAAGAAAGCTAATCCTAGATAATGTGAAGAAAGATTATTGGGATTACGTACTTTTTACAGTTGATTAAAATGATTGATGATCAAGCAATATTATCTTTCTAATTACGTGCTATCCTACAGCATTGTTTAAGTAGGTAATTAAACACTGAAACCTGCTTACATACCTAATTTCTTTTACAGATAATAAGATTAACTTTTTTTATTTAGTATATTGCTCATATTTAATATTATAGTACTGTGAGACCTCTTATATCGTAATATCTCTCATTTAATGGTAGTAATATGTGTTTCATGTAGGATGAAATATTACTTTATTTTTTCAAACTTAAATTAAAAGCAAATGTAAAATCAAAGCCTGCATTATCAATCAAATTGTAGTTTATGTTTTATATTAATTAAACATAATCATATTATATCCTGATAAAAATCAATACCAAGTGCAGTAGGACATACGATAAGATAGATAGGTTTAAGTACGATAAGCGATGTGCAATCATAATCCATCGTTAGTAACATTCACATGTATGTACTTATCCACTTACTTCGACTGCAAAGCCATCCGCCGCACACGTGTCTCACGCTCGGTTTTTGACAGCCAACCAACAAAAATGACATCCTGTGGCAGTGGATGGCTATATCTACATGCTGTTTCATACAACACCGGATCAGCAATATACTTCTGAACTGGGCGGCATGTGTGAGAACCACCTAAGAGCACAAATTTACCGCAAGCCGTTTCAGTATGAAATAGAAAATACCTGATCTTGAATTCGTGGTTATCCAGCTGATTACCATGAAGCCCTCATTGCAACTTAATCTTTTAAAAATCACGTTAGAAATAAAAAAAGCTACTTAAAACGGCTGACGACAAATTTCGCTAGTTGTGCACTGGCCCTAACATAAAGTTATCTTAACGTTAAATCTGTATATATGTATTAACTTCATGGTACCACAAAACAAATATACAATAACAGTAAAGCAAGGAATAAAAACAAGAGCCACAACGGGGGACTCATCCCATTAGGGGATCTCTTCCAGTTCTCTGAGAGGTTCAGAGGATATGTATTTTGCAGGTAAACCAAGGTACTTTAGAATGTCAATGAATAAGATGAAAGTTTACTATGTACTTAAATATTAAATAATTATAATAAATACAGCCTAGTTGAACAAATATGCCTATGAATTTATATCCCAACTTATATAAAGCTATAGCATATTTTGTTTACAATTTCCGTATTCATCTTTATGTATATTTAGGTAATTAATTGATTAGTATGCGTTTGATAACGGCTATTTATCAGATCAAGGTGCGCATACAAGGTCGATTGATTAAGAGTAATGTGGTAAAATGTTGATGACCTTAAAGAATCTTGTTCACTTGAATCCACCATGCCATGATTGCGTTGCATATACATGATATTATCTACCTACCTACCAATCAAATATACACAACTCTTGCACTCACTTTGTAAGTTGATGAAGGTATACTACCAGATGTGGATGTGGATGCTTCTAATTAGCTTGTTTGAACCTAAACTCGTAGTTCTTTTTGTAAATTGGTGCTGTTAGCCTGTAAGCATTCCTCAAAAAATAAATAAATATCGAATCAAACTATCCTATCTATAGGTATAAAAATAACATGCAGTTTTTTTTCAAAAAAATGTACTAGCCTTAGAAAAGTTTTTTTTCTAAGGAACTTAAGTAACGAAATAAGATATTTTATTTTGGCTTCCCTGGTACTGATGCTAAGGATGGCATAAGCATAAACATTTTGTACGGGAGGTAGGCACCTATTGTTATAAATGTTATAATCATAATAAATATCCTAGTAGACATCCACACAGCGCCATCTAGCTCCAAACTAAGCAGCACTTGCCCTATGGGAACTAAAAAAATAAATAAATATTATACCTACATAGAAAACACCAAGACTAAACACAAATATAAAACTACGCTATCGAGTCAGTCAAATAGGCTCGTTTATTCCACATAATAAAAAACTAGTTTTTTTTACGTCTTGATATGTTAGGTAGTCCTAATATGTAAATACATAGTTAACTCACTAATTTAGATACCTATTATACATTTAGATTTGTAGAATAAGTCAAATTAATATTTGAGTTGAGTTAGTATGTAACAGAATTAATGATTAAACGAACTTACCTGTATGTGAAGTTTGATCATAATTATACGAAGGCTTCGTCCGAAGAGATTAGCATAACACATGTAGTTGCGCATAGCGACTCGCCACCCTTGCACTATATTTTAGAAAAATAATAAAGTAGGTACCGTACTGAGGGTACCTATTATTTACATTTTTTTTTTTTTTTTTTTTTTTTTGAGGGTATAAGCTTTACCCGACCAGTCGGCCATCTTGAATTGTCATTTAGTTTAGAGGTAAGACATTTAAAAATATTTCACAACTAAATGGGTAAGTTATTTATAACGGGAGGGAGGGATGCTAATCTCTTCGGACGAAGCCTTCGTATAATTATGATCAAACTTCACATACAGGTAAGTTCGTTTAATCATTAATTATACTTCATGCTTCGTCCTCAAGATTAGCATAACACATGTAGACTTTTAGAGCTTGCCATAGTTGTGAAATATTTAACTATTGAAACACAATGTAATTTAATGAAGCAAATAGATTTACTCTATGAAAAACCAATTTCAATGTAGGTTCCTAATTAATACCAGATCAATAAGTAGGAACTTATTTTATAGATATAATAATCAGTAGGTAATTACTAATTATATTAATCCAGGACATTATTAATAACAGATCTAGCAAAGGAATCATCATGTGCAACATTACTAACTAGCGTTCTATTATAGAACCTGAAGAATGTGGAGGAGGAATCACTCCAGCCCGCGGCACGCCGTATGGAGTCAAGATTGACACCAAGTCGCCGCGCGGCAGACGTTGCGGCGTGCCGCGTGCTGTGTGCTGTGAATATGCTAACATCGATACCACTCGCACTTAAGGTGCTTTTTATCCAGCGGCTCAAAGTTTGTGAACAGACTGCCTTATGGGGTTTCTTTAAAGCAATAAAGAGAGAAGTCACATTTTGGCGTAAAGGGTTTGACATTTCTAAGTAAGCTAAAAGTGTTTTTCCAGGGCATATTTCGGGTTTTTCCTCAAAAAATGGAATAGATAAGATTGGCTGCATAGAACCTAATCTTGAAGTTTTGATCAAATCAGGAATTTTAATAGTTACTTTATTAGAAAACACTTCAATATTACTTGTATTTATCCTTGTCAAGGTTTGCACCCTATGTGCTGTTATCAAAGCAAGAAGCGTTACTAGTTTGTAAGAAATTCGTTCGATTGAAAGTTGCTCATTTGGATATAAACTGCTTAGATAATTCAATACAATCGAAGGGTCCCACGTCACATTGTATTTAGGTAGTGGAGGTCTTAAACGATATATCCCCTTGAAAAACCTTTTAATGCGGTCATCTTCTGCAATATGATTACCCAGTATCAAACTTACAGCTGATCTACATGTATTAAGAGAACTATATTGAGCCCCGCTTTCGTACAAGTTAGTTAAAAAGTAAATAACATTTGGAACCGAGGCTGAATAACAGTTCCACTCATTCTCGCTACAAAAAATATACCATTTTTTGAGGTGAACATCATACTGCTTAATAGAATTGTTGGAGAGGGATGCTGACATAACCTCTATCGCAGACGGAGGAATACTTCTCTTTAACCAAGCCTCCCGCAGCAGAGCCCTGCCGCCAGGGTAAGCTGGGTGTGTATGTGGCGACTGCTGTAATAATGAGACAAAATCAAGTTTTGATCTGGGTTAAAAATTATTGGGGCGGACAACAAGAGGCGCTGAAACAGCGGATACCATGGCTGTGTAGGCCATAATGGTACAACCAAGATACCTTCAGCTTTATCAGAAACAACTTTGCGTAAAGTTTTTAAAATAACTGAAAAAGGCGGGAAAGCATAAAAGTGTAATTTAGACCATGAGATTGTAAACGCGTTAATAGCAATCGCATCTGGGTCTCTATGCCATGAAACGTATTTCAAACATTTGGCATTTATTCTACTAGCAAATAAATCAATCTCAGGTTTCCCGAACTTTGCCACTATCCGACGGTATGCGTGGGGCGACAGCTCCCACTCGATGTCGGGGTGCACACGGCGCGACTCCGCATCCGCCGTCTTGTTGTCCTCCGATCGGATGTATGACGCGAACACGTACAGGTTACGACATTCACACCACTGCCATAATTGTTTAGTTACGTCAGTCAAATGTGGAAACTGAATTCCGCCCATCCTATTAATATAGGATAATGCAGTGGTATTATCCACACGCAGCAATATCTGACAATCATTTAAGTGTTTGGCAAATACCTTCAGAGCGAAGAAAGCAGCTAAAATCTCTAAAAAGTTTATGTGCTGTTTGCGTTCAAGGTCGGTCCACATCCCGCTAGCTGTTTGTTCCCCGCACGCACCTCCCCACCCCGTGGTTGAGGCATCCGAACATATAACAAGGTCATAACTATCCTGTTTAATCTTACTTACTGAATTGTCAATAACATTATCCCACCAAAGTAAATCAGGTTTTACTGATTCAGGAACATTCATGTACGATTCATAGTTATCGTATTTTTTTAAATTTAGATATTTAATCCTTTCAAAATGTTTAGTATAAAGCCAACCGTAATTTATAGCTGGGCAAGCTGAAACTAGTAAACCAACGAAACGGGCCATTTCTCGAATTTTGCATCGATCGATATTCAAAAACTTTCGAATTTCCTGTTTTAATCGAGTCCTTTTCTCATCTGGTAGTATTACCTGTAAATTTTTCGAATCGATTATGTTTCCTAGAAACGCACAGCTTGTACTAGGTACCAAACAGCTTTTCTCTTCATTAATAATGAAACCAAGCGCAATAAGTAGCTTTTTGGTTGTGTTTACATTAAATAAACAATCTTCAAAATTTTGACCTATCAATAAATAGTCATCTAGATAAACGGTGGACAAAAAACCAGCGGAGCGGAGTAGACGTACAACCGGTTTCATAACCTTAGTAAATATGTAGGGGGCGGTACTTAAACCAAATGGTAAAACTTGAAACTCATATAACTTTCGCTGAAATTTAAACCGTAGGTATTTTCTCGATACCGGGTGAATTTTAATCATAAAATAAGCATCTTGAAGATCTAATTTTGTCATAAAGCAGTCTTTTGTAATTAATTTTAACGCAGTACGCAGATCTTCTAATTTAAAGTGCTGCGTATCAATAAATTTATTCAACTTTTTTAGATTTAGGATAAATCTCATTTTACCATTCGGTTTAGGTATTAAGAATATGCTAGATATAAATTGATCTTCACAGGGAGTACATTGTTGTACTGCGCCCGATGATAATAATTTATCAATGGCTTCACGAAAATGAATTTGATCTTCATTAGAATATTTTCGAGCTTGAGGCTCACAGGTTTGAATTACCGGGCGGGTAAAGTTTATTTCATAACCTTGAATATATGAAAGTATAACAGGATTACTGGTGATAAAAGCCCATTGTTTATAAAATTGCGATAATCGGCCAGCATAATTTACCAGGTTTATCGGCGGCTGTTGCGAGGCGCTCGATGATGCTGCGACGGCCTCGATGAGTTCGAGGGCCGGCTCCTGGTCGTTGCAGGCTCCTTCGTCCTCGGAACTTCCGTCTGCCTGCGATTCGGAAATGGACCCTTCCAGTTTAAATTCTTGGATTGTCCAGATCCTGAAGTCGTCGCCTTCTTAACAATGGATTGCAGCTTTGAAGCCGGAGCAGCCTTGAGATCTGCACCTGATTTAGTAATTGCTTTGGCGGTTTTTATTGTTTCTGCGAAATTCTCGCCGAACAAAAAACTATCCACTTTGCTGTTTTGCAATTGGTCTTTCATATCTTTCTTTAATGTAGAAAGTATGAAGTTGCGCCTGGTAATGGAGTCAGAATGCTGACAGTCACATAATAATCTGCTTGTATCCATAAGTATCTTGATCAGTTCAGAGTCTTTATCGGAAGATGAAAGAACGCGCGTAAGCGCCTGGCTGAGGGCAGCAATAGCTGATGCCACTTGTGACTGTTTTATTTCAATAGCTTTATCACGTTTTGCAACCTGGTCCGAAACGGCAGCTTTTATTTCAGCATTTAACACCGGAGCATTGATCATCTTGCAGTTACTAGGAATGAGATATTTTTCTTTGAATTCCTTCCTTGTCTCCTTTGAAAGGCCGTTTGTGACACAATGTTCTAATCTTACAGCCAAATCTTTCTGTATTTCAGCTCCAAAAGATTTAATCAAAGTGGGGTCATCGCCGAGGATCTCTAAAATGGAACTATCTAATTCTGAAATCTCTGTATTTTCAACTGGAGCACTATCTTTGACAGGACCAGGAACAATTTCGACGTCGGTGGACGCTGATAGAACTTTTGGGTTTTCAGCACTTGGTACAGGTACAGGCTCTTGCGTAGCTTCAGCTGTAATCGAAAAATCGATTGTTTACTTTTACAAAGTTAAGAAACAGTCCTATTATACTGTTCGCAAAACTTTAAATTGGGTAGTGACAACTCCAAAGAGAAGCACGCAAACCCGCATGTAATAGTTGTACGTGTAAAAGTAAGAGACAGACCAAAGTACTGTCCGCAAACCCACATACTTTACGATAGGTAAGATATAGCCCAAAGTACTACTCGCAATACCTAGGTAAACTACTTGTAGTAGTCACTAACCTGTGCAATAAAATAAGCACTGAACTAACCTTCTGGTTGTTGATGTGGATTCGGTGATTTCGACCGAACATCTGTCGGACTCCGGTGCCGCGCCGCATGCGGCGAGCGCGAACGGTTAAGTGTGCGCGACCGGGTGCGCGACCGGGTGCGCGACCGCGTACCGGCCGCCGGCGCCGGCGACAGCGACAAACTCCGTGATCGTGTATACGACCGCTCCCGCATGTAGGAACGACTACGGGAACGTTTTCTAGCACTACGTGACCTTCGACGGTGTTTACGTTTTGTAGAACGAGAATCACGTACTTTTTGCTCTAATTTCCGAATTTTTTTCTCCAAATAATAGAAATCGTCACTTTCATCACGGGAACACTTCCTTTTTGGCATTTTGGGCACAAAATTTCACTTCTAAATCACGAAATAGACGACACTGTGCAATATGGCGAAGCACTAAAACGCGAATGACAATTCAAGATGGCCGACTGGTCGGGTAAAGCTTATACCCTCAAAAAAAAAAAAAAAAAAAAAAAAATGTAAATAATAGGTACCCTCAGTACGGTACCTACTTTATTATTTTTCTAAAATATAGTGCAAGGATGGCGAGTCGCTATGCGCAACTACATGTGTTATGCTAATCTTGAGGACGAAGCATGAAGTATAATAGATATTAATAGCGTGTAGTAAAATGACCACGTGTTTTATACGCCGTGTGATGCCAGCTTAGAATAGCATCGCCCCAATTCTTCCCGTGGGTCTCTTTAAAAGTGATTAAGGAAAAAAAACCAGGGAATAGGCTGTAGCGTTCTCTGTGAATGCAAAATCTTGCACTGCGCTCGCCAATCAAACTGCCAATCGTGGTGAGTATTATGGCTATAGTACCTTCCGATAGGAGGAGGCCCATGTCCAGCAGTGGACTGTTGTGCCTGCCAATGTCAATATTGTTTTTAATGCACATATAATGTAGGTACTGTCAGCAGCACTTCGAGCTATTAATTAGATAGATAGATAGATAGATAAAGCGTTTATTTCAAAAATACACATCTAGTTTACATGCAAAAAAAAACAATTTTCAAAACAATAAAAACTGACTACAAATTATAAACTTCAGCTAGATGTGTACTGCAGAAATCAGGCCATAGCTCAGTGGGATATTTGCCTGCAGGAAGCAAACACTGATTTTCAGCTATCACCTGGTGATGGGTGATCCGGGTACAGATACAACTATAATCAATTAATCAATAAAAGTGTGAGCTGCGTAGAATATATTACGAAAAAGTAAATTTGTGTTTAGTGTAATAAAATAAAAGTATTCTGAGAAGTATTCATAAGACAAAAAACAATCACAAACAAGAATAACCGCATCTTTTAAAGAAAGGATTAATTCTCCCTGTTCGTTCCCCAGGAGCTGGTGAAAGGCGACCTGGTCCACCTGCCTCACTACTTCGCGGTGCCCTTCATCAACGGCATGTGTCACGTGTTCGCCAGGATGACCCTGCCCAGGTCGGAGTACCACGTGCTCTGGGACCTGGCCCGTAGCGCTCTGGTCTTCCAGAGGAACTCTGATGACATGGGTAAGCCGGAAAAAAACTGTAAACATAAAACCAGCCTGTTAAAACTGTATGGTTTTCCTTTCTTCGACTTGTATATTAAAATATCTCTGATCTCTAACACGTTTTGTATAGAAAGTACGAACTGAATTTTCGTATTCCGAAATATAAATCAGCCTATGTGCTTCGGTGGAGAGTTACTCAATTTTACGAGCTTGTTTAGCACTTAAAGTAATGTTTATTGTATATTATTATGTATATTATATGTACGTACTATCCCGCATCTCAAATCTACTTTCCTTTACCCTAAGGTTGTCTGGTAGAAATAGCTACCTAGATGTAAGGCTGCCTATATTGTACTCATTCTTTTCTATCTGTATCTCCATTTCTTGTTTTTGTGTAATAAAGTATATTTATGTAATGTTATGTTCAGCCCATTTCTAACGTCCTGAGTTCGGTTAATTGGTTGATTTATTACATTTAATTGTTCAGGTGGCTTCCTCTCCCTCCAGCCGTGGGTTAAAGATGTCTTCCCCAAGTGGAGTGGTTTCAAAGGACTGACCGAAGGCAATCAATACATGCTGGACTTTTTCGGGGTGAGATTTTCTATACTACGTAAATCTTAACGCATACAAAACTAAACCTTCCTTTATTTTATATATGTTTTGATGGGTTAATAGATTCGACTCCGCCTAGATATGGGGTGTAAGGGTTCTGACAACCCTCCGAGTTCTGATATTGAACAACTGCGACCATGACCATGAAATCAATCAACTTTTCTCCAGGAACATATATCAGGAAACGAAAAAAGAACAACCTTCCATACAAAATGTCAGTCAGCTGTCTTGACTAAGTACGAAAAGTATTATTTTACGTTTCTTGTTATTGTTAAGGGAATGTTGGTTAGGTTCATGGTCTGAATACACCCTATCAGTATTCGGAGGGCTTTTGTTACAAACACATTGGCACAGAATATATAATAGTAGTAACGTACATTGGCTGGAAATCGTAAACTAACGCTATCATTTTTATCTACGAAATTAAAAACAGAAGATTAAAACCGGAAGGAAAAAGTGAGAAGACTAAGAAAATTTAAACATGAATATCATGATACTTTATAATTTAAATGAAAGTATATTAAGTAAAAAAAAAGTAATTAAATGAAAATATTTGCGGGTTTGCTTTAATTTTAAATCCTTTACTTAAAATGTGGTATATATGTCGCAGTATTATGGCAGAATTAGGATTTCGGCCGAAATCCTAGGATTTCGGCCAAAAGCCGGATGATGGCAAAATTGTAGACTACATTTGACCATCGTCCTAAGCAGATCCAGGATTTCGGTCATAATCCTAGGATTTTGGTCGAAATCCTGGATCTGCTTAGTATTATGGCATTAATCGCGATTCGGGGAATCTATAAGCCACAATTCGTCAAAGTAATTCAAGGTGCCACAATTCGTCAAAGTGCCACAGTAAGTAATAATTAAGAAAAGAGTCCAACCTAATATATTAAAGGAATCGATGTTGATTAAACTAAGTCCAATTTTTTGTTTATGTGAAATTATTTTTCTTTCCGAAAATACAGATTTATTTTTAAAAAATAAAAGTGTTTATTTCTATCATTCATAATCTTTATTTAGATACTAGGTGATGCAAATGATAACAGGAGGTTCTGTTTACCTTGTTATATTTTGTAAAAGAGAAGACACCCAAATGTTTATTTTATTACTCATCTAATAATATTATAAACAGTTACTTATGTGATTATCTAAAACATATTGTTTGAAAACTTGATGCATACCTACTTAGTTGCTTGTTTGTTATATTACGTGGTATGGTATGAAGTGTCTAAAACGGCCCATCTGGTTGTGCATAGAGATAGGCACTTATCACAGAGCACTAAAACGTCATGCGTAACTTGCGCATGCGAGTTATGAATATGCGTATAAGTTGGATGACAGTTGGCGTTAAATTGACTGACATGAATAGTGTAGGTATAAAATAACACGTAGTGATCAGTACAGAAAGAAACGGTATGCTTAGATGATTTGTTCGGATTGAGATAATGAATGAAAGAAGATTAAAGACTCAGGTGTCTATGGCAAGTCGTAATGGGAAGATCTCAACAAAAGTATCTATATTAAATCTGAGACGCGCTGAAGAAACGATAGATCAAAACTTCTTTTAACCGGCGAGCGTGCATTAAAAGATTGATCTTTTTCTTTTCGTGTGGGACACCGAGTCGTCCAACGACCCGATGAGCCCTGGTGTCCGAGTTTTCCAACCGCCTACTACCACTAGCAGGCCTCTGACATGGTTGTGTTACGACCGCTGTCTAAGTAATCATAGACAGGCAGACCGGGACCGACGGCTTAACGTGCCCTCCGAAGCACAGAACCATTTCTTTTCGGACAATCAGTTTGTTCACCCTGCAATGTCCTAACCAGACCGGGAACAAATTCACAAAGTGATAAATATCAACTTTGTGGATGTCCCACCGAGAATCGATCCCGGAAGCTTTGCGTAGCAGGCAGTCGCACTACCACTGCGCCACATCGGCCGTCAAAAGATTGATGAATGTAAAGGAAGCGAAAAAATTATGCAAGGATCGTACAGTAAGGAAAGAGGGGTGATATATGTAAATATGTATGGTATGACTTACGTATGATTTCCCTTGTTTGAAAACATGGCTCACCTATGTTATAAAAATACAAAATTACATTAATGTAGGTTATATGACAAGTATAAATACGTAATGATACTTGTAACTTACGCAACGCATTATTAATGCTTAACAATTCTGAGATAAAATTAAATGGCTACAATCATAGTGACACGTTTAAAACTACCATTCATGTAATTGATCCACTTTAGAGAGTCATGGTACCTATATGACGTTGGGATGTTTAATTTATCCTGTCACTTTCAGTTACATTTTAATAAGAAAGAATTGAAGACGACTCTACATTTGTTTATAGTTTAAATAATCTATACGAATAAACAAATTTTAAACAATTTTAGGCGATGGGCTGACAACCTGTCACTATAGTGATACACAGCTACTCTGATTGACCCTCAAACTTTTGTCAGACGTGGTGTTAATATCCGTTTTACGGCCGTTAACGCTCTGCCTACCCCGTAAGGGATAAAGGCGTGATTTATGTATGTATGTATGTAAATAATAGACCAAAATATGGCACTATAAGCGGAAAATCACGAAAGTATCTCATGTCCTCTTATTTAATTATCATGTAACGTAATTGCAGGATTTCATAGATTTGTTCGGAGTCATCTGTGCAATGTGTGCAACTATCTGCGTGTGTTTTTCCCAATGCATATTTCGCAGTAATATGTCAAGATTAGGAATTCGGAAATTTGGTCAAAATCCGGAATGTGGAAAAGCCGTAGACTTTATTCTACCATCCGGTTTAGGCATATGACGACACGAAGTGCAAAACTAAATTTTTCGTCATAGTTTGAATTTAAGTACTGATACTTAAATTCCAATAAGCAAAGAATCACTAACAAACGTTAAGATTTTTTTGTTGTAGTCTGTATTTTTATTTTATTGTTTTATTTTTTATTTTGTTTATTTGGAAAAGCAAACAACTGTATACATAGGTTACTTACATAATACATAGTACACAAAGCATAAGTTTATATACAGCCAACTACGCTATTCACGGATTGAATATAAACGAGTAGGTAGTTTAGAAACAGGCTGATAAATTATAACATGTAACATGTTTAGGATACTTACGAAGTTTAATCTTTATGACTTACAATAAACAATCAATTTGCCAATTCTCTTAATAGTGATATCTTAAAACTACTGCAACTGAGTGTATATATAATCGTTAATTGCCTTTGTTAGATTTTTCTTAAGTATATAAGAAATAATCATGAATAGTCATTATTTGGAAGAAAAGTATCTTTTGACCTTACTTTTCCAATTTCCTAAACAACTTCAGGAATTTAGCCGCATTCCTAGATCTGTTTACTACGATGTTAGAAAGAACTTGAAATTCCGGCTTTTGGTCAAATTCCAAAGAATTCGGCCGAATTAATGATTTTGCAATTATACTGCGACACATAATATCTTTTGGGTTATCTCTCTTCATCGTGGACTCTGTCTCTCTGACGAAAGAAAACCGATTTCAATAAAATATATATTTACGCCACGTCTGACAAACATTCGAGGTTCATTCGGAAAATTGTGTATCGCGATAGTGACAGGTTGTCAGCCCATCGCCTAAAATTGCAATACACACCCTCGTGTCCCTTCGTTCTTCGTTCTTAAACCCAGCAATAACAAATTGCAGAGGCTGATCGACGAGGTGATGGCGACACAGGACGACAGCTACGACAGACACTTCCTGGACATGTACATCAAGAAGATGAAAGAAGAACAGAAGACTAAAGAGAAGACCACTTACTCAGGTGATTCATTTGTTAACAACTTACATTTGTTCTAACTAACAGGGTTCATCGGGTCGTTTGGACACTTCGGTGACCCACACGAAAAGAAGAAGAAGACATACATTTGTAGCTTCTATCCAGCCCACAGAGTCTATCTTTCTTAATTTTTAATCATGAAATTGGTAAAAGTAATTTTTTAATCAGGAAATTGGTATAAGTTAAGTCATATTTGAAACAAAACAAATTTTAAATTGCCTACGATGCGAGCTATATGTCTTAGTAGTTAAAATTAATTCAATAAACCCTTTTTTTAACTTAAATTTAGGTCAATCACTAGGATCTTTATTTAATTTTAGTCTAGTTTAGCTTAGTATTAATTGTTATTTGTCCCTTTATACTTATGTGTAAATTAAAGTTTTCTAACATGTTCAATTCATGTACATAAAAAAAACTATGAATCTAAACTTTCAACCTCAATGTACTATGGTCTAGTTCGCTCTCACAGAGCTTTATTTTTTTCATAAATTAAATCAAGGAATTAAAATTGTACGTCGCTTCAAGGCGAGTATCGAGAGGTTGAAAATTTGATGTGTTCGGTCGCGGTGAACCCTGATATCAAGAGTATTTCAACCGCCTACTGCTAGTAGCGTGTTGCTGACTTATCGTCCAACGACCCGATGAACCCTGATGTCAAGAGTATTTCAACCGCCTACTGCTAGTAACGTATTGCTGACTTATCGTCCAACGACCCGATGAACCCTGGTGTCAGAGTATTTCATCCGCGTACTGCTAGTAGCGTACCTACTTACCGGTGCCTTGTCGGTGATGTTGTAGTCTGTGGCGAGGCCGCGCTGCAGCGTGGCGTCGTAGGAGGCTACGGCGACGTCCGCGCCGACCATCTCGGAGCGGTCCGCCGCGCCGGATATACCGAACGCCATGTACTCGTTCTCTTCTATCTGTAAACGTATTTACTGTATAACCTCCATAAGTACTATCTTTGCGAGTACATAATGTACTATTAATTCACATTTATATTAGAAATCTATTGAACCAATTTGTAACACTAAAATGTAAACACTTGCTGACTTGAACTTAGTTTTAGTAGTACCATAACAGATGTTGCGATGGTAAGCGGTGGGACGGTACTCCACAGGTTTCGGGTTCAATCCCTGGCCGTCGCAAAAGTTTTTTCAATTCCTTATTTTCATTTTCAAACCCTAATTTTACCCTCTCAGTTTACTGCTTATTCACAACGTTTAATCGGATTTAAACGGTAGACATACTAAACATACGATTATTTCACGAATTGAGAAAATCTGCCTTTTCGCAGTCGAATATTTTCCAAACAACCAGAATTCCTAAAACCTTCGCATAAGAGCATTAACCTTGCATTGAATTAGGGTTTGTTTTTTTCCTTGTGCCGAACACGCTTGCAGTCCTTGAAATTGAACCGTTACGAAAAATTTATGCAAATTTAAATCATAACCTTGATTTATTACTTTAATTCAGTAGTCATAATCTATACGATAAGATTTAATTTATAGGTGTAGGTAGCAACTAACGCGTTAAGCATTACCTCAGTTTATCTATTGTTTTTACTTTCTTTAAAACGTATGACATAAAAAAACCGGTCGTAAGGGACCGCTCTCCGAATGCATGCAGACCATGAAACTGAAAACTTTCCACTAGAAAGATATGTCAGGAAACGCCAATAAAAAATCAAGTTCTCATACAAAATCACAGGACAGTAAAAAAATATTTTACGTCTCCTAAAATATTTTCGTATGGAAAGTTGTTCAGTTACATGGTCTCAATGCACCCTATCAGTATTCGGAGAGCTATCCCTTACAACCTGTATATAAAAGGTATGATTTTTAGATTTCCAAAACTTGATAAAACAGAGGTTCCGTCCTTTGGAGGGTACCTAGTACTATTGTTTTCGGTTGCTATCTATGATTAGATTATGTACTTCGATAGCGGACAGTAGCGGTTGTTAAGGAACCACTAGTAACGTAGCGGTTCAAAAAATCTTGACACCAGGGTTCATCAGACTCGGTGTCCTACACAATGTAAATGAATGAATATTCTTAAAATAATGTCTTCTTGTGTTTCCATTACAGTGGAACAGTTGCGCCTGATCTGCACAGATTACATGTTCCCGGCTGCATCAGCGACGGAGGCGGTGCTCACCATGCTGATGGAGCGACTCCTCCTAAACCCTGAGATCCAAGACAAGATCCACGAAGAGATCGACCGAGTCGTTGGCAGAGACCGCATGCCCACACTTAATGACAGGAAAGAGTGAGTATCTATTAACAGTAGTGACAGCAATATTTATAAGACCTGCATTATTTTTGTCTATGCCCATTATAAGGACAATTTTAGCATCATAAAAGAAGTTGCAAAAGATAAGTTTACCCATTCACGCTGTCTTGTCGTGCATGTATAGTAAACTTATTAAGTCTTGGATAAGTTTTGCAGCATTTCGATTGAGAAATTAAAGTTGTCAGCGACATATAAGCAGAAAAATGCTCAGAATTCAGCACACTTGGTCGCACAGTTAGTACCAACATGCAACATTCTGTTTTTATGTCCGTTTCTGAAAGTTATTAGCACAAGATTTCATGCATCATTTTAAATGTTTCGTTGTGATTTGATGAGATACATACTGTCCTTTTGCAAAAAAAATATGATAATATCTTCTGCCTACCACATTATGTAAATCTGAAATACGTAGATAGCATCTTGTTGAGATAATCATAAAATTATACAACAGATCGTTAACAAGGCCGGTACCGCCTTTTAACAAGACATTCTATGTTTCGGTTAGTGCGCACGCACATGCATGGAATGACGTACGCTCACGCGAGCAAGGAACCTCTTGTGTAAAGCGAAACCGGTCCAGGAACCTGATATACCTTTTCCTCTTTATGGCGAAGGGACACAAAAGTTACAAAACCTCTTTTGAATTTCCTCCTCGTAAAAAAATAAACAAGGACTGGCCACTTAAAAAGGTTAAATTAACTATAAATCAGCTCTGTGCTGTAACTTTCAGTATAAGAACATAAATCATAGGTTGCAGCTTTACAAATAATGTCGTGTTGTAACCGTTAGTTGTATTGGTAAGAGAAACAAAAACTAACTATAATTTTGATGAAATCGTCTAACTTACTTCACATGAAGGTGTCAATGCCTCTAAAGTCTAACCCATTTATTAACACATATTGGTGTTAATTAAATTAACGCCTTATACATAAATAGCAACATTTTTTCATAAATAGAGTCAATTTTAAGTGCGGGTCCATAAACCCTGCCCAGAGAGTAGGCACAATTATAACTAGAGAAAGAGCCTTAAATTAAACTATTAAGAACTTCTTTAAACGTTCAAGAAAGAATAATGAAATTTTCACAATTTTTAAAAACCTATCTGTCTGGCAGAGGTGAAGTTATTTGAATAATACTTACCTATAATTTGTTGCCTATTTGTCAACCGACTGCGATAAAATGTGTCTGAATCAAAGCCCTTCAAGTTTAACACTTATGTGTTAAAAGTTTGTGAGCCTTCCGAAGGCCTTCCAATTCCGCAAACACTTTAATGGTTCGTTCCTCAGCAAATAAAACCTTTTCAAGTCAATAATAAAATAAAATACATACAATACGAAGGTATATTCTTAAATAATTCATTGCCTTTTACTAAAGGTTTGCTCTTGACTCTTATACTTAAAGTCTATCAATAAATTTTACGCAGACGTGCTTCTTAAAAATCTTAAAAAAATTATAAAAATCCTGAAAAAAGTTAACACACCTATAATGTTCCTAGTAAGCAAATCCTTTAAAATAAAATTATGCAAAGTACTACCGCTAATATGATAACTTATATACGTTATCGCAACAATGATGAACATTGACATTATTATAACGCATTGTCTCGTCTTAATCGAGTAATCGTACAACATGTTTGTATTTTCCTTGTTTTCCTGATACCAGGGTCGTTGCATTGTGTGGTTGTGCCAACGCGATAAATTAATAGGTACATTGCGAAATTTATATTATAAACACTTCGTATAGTAGGTAGCGCGTAAACTTACCCACTTCCGGTATCATCTGTGCTTTCACGCTAATACTTAATTTTGCAAAGAGTGATGAATATCGCAAAAATTCTTGAATTATATACGTAAACTTGGACGAAACATCTTTGATGTCATATGCATAGGACAGGTCCTGGGGATAGATCCTGCTTGAAGTAGAAAATTTTGCAAGTAAAAAAAGGCATAGGATTCAAAATTCTACGTTCAGTTTACATCAATGAGCTCTTTGAGTTGAAAACTTTTATTTGCCCCTAGCTCTGCAAAACCTATAAAATTGAAAATTGTAAGAATATTTATTCAATATATACCTATTCATTTTATGTACTATATGTACCTTTGCCACCGAAAAAAAACAAAATTGGTGTTTCAGCGCAAATGGATATACTGTCCTTAATCTTCTTGTTTTCGTGTGAGACATTGGAGTCGACGAACGACCCGATGAACTCTGGTGTCAGAGTTTTTTAACCACCTACTATTGCTAGTTGGCCTCTGACATGGTTGTGTAATGACCACCGTCAAGTAATCATAGACAGCAACCGGCACCGACGGCTTAACGTGCCCTCAAAGCACGGAAGCATGTTTCTTTTCGGATAAACAGGTGGTTCAGTCTGCAAGTTCCTAACCATATTGGTAACAAATTCACTAAGTGATAAATCAACTTTATGGGTGCCCCACCGAGAATCGAACCCGGAACCTTAGCGTCGCACCACCACTGCGCCTATCGGCTCTTCTTCGTAAGAAAAGGCTTCGTTAAAAAATAATTGGTGTAAATTTTATATGCACGGGAAAATATAATTTAAATTAAATTTATATTGTAATATCCCTACCTATAAGAAAATAGTAGCGCCCTACTAGTGTTCATGCATGGAACTATGTATATAACTAAGACCTTTGTAAAACCCCGTGAAAGCAATAAATGAATACTGAATACTGAAATAGGTAGAGTGACCTGCTGCCGATTGTATATTGTATACTTGTAGCGAACTGTGCCGCGTTATCAGAACTCAACGGTCCGGTCTACAATATGATAACTAGTTTACACAGATGTCTATGTAAATGGGCGTTTTGAAATTAATTTAAATGTATCGACCCAGATATTATGTAGGTATGTACAATACTTTATCTTTGCAAATTAGCTCTAATAGAGTGAGAGGTCACTTTTACCGTATAAATAAAATTAAAAATTAAAGTGCCGTGTCACGGCCGGCTTAGAATAGCATTCTTTACCCCATTTCATCCCGTGGGTGTCGTAAGAGGCGACTAAGGGACTCCCTCAAGAGTGTGTATTCAAATTTAGGCGATGAGCGCTGACAACCTGCCACTGTGGCAATACACAATTTTCCAAATTGCTCTCGAATGTTTGTCAGACGGGCGTAAATATCCGTTTTTTTCGGCCTTTTACGCTCTGCCTACCCCGCAAGGTATTATAGGCGTGATTTCATATATTTA
Organism: Tuta absoluta; assembly: GCA_027580185.1. Taxonomy (NCBI): domain Eukaryota; kingdom Metazoa; phylum Arthropoda; class Insecta; order Lepidoptera; family Gelechiidae; genus Tuta; species Tuta absoluta. Next base: position 10,071,767 of record JAQAHW010000004.1, read on the forward strand.
CACACGTAAATATATAAAATTACCTAACCTGTGTCTATTCCTGCAATAATTTTAACAACTGACTTCGCGGCTTATTGTCGTCGTACCGTTCGTTTTTATTAGTTAGAGATCCCTAGTCCAATGCGGTATGTGAAGTTTCTTTTTTCATAAATTATAATCCATTTGAAGAAACTAATCTGTTTTTTTTTTCTTTATTTGATCATCCAAGAATTTAAAATTAATTTTTAATATATATTGTCGAAATTAATTTTAAGTGATACGATAATGGCTTTAAGTTTTTCAACGCGAACTGAAACTTTTTGTTCTGTATAGCTATTAATCCTGGTCAACATCTAGAATATGTGGACCTAGAACTATGTGTAACAGCAAGTAGGTACAAGTTTAAGTAAGATTTTTTGGGCGGCCTAAAACTAAAACAAAATTTACAATTGACTGTAGTACTTCAAGTGGGATATCATATAAAAGGACTTGATGTGCAGGTTACGGCATCCTTAGTGCACGAGTACGACTCGCACTTGGCCGTTTTTTTCTATATAGTAAACGAAAAAAGAATGACATAAAAATCACCTTGAACCAGACTTTTGACAGCAGGTCAAGTGAGGCCAGAGACGGTTCGTTTAATTTTTTACTTGGTGCGCTTTTCAGTAGGTTTGTTGTAATGTGATAATATTTTTGTTGTTCCTAGATGTTATGTTTGTTTGTATTTCGACGTCCACCCGCTTCGTGGGTTACATCACAAATTAACTATATGTAGACTAGCTAGGTTACATACTTGTATTACATATTCAACAATACCCTCTGCTAAAAAAATAGACAGGCTTTAGCGGACAAAAAAAAACACACCAGAGATACTAATTACTTGGTGTGATTAACTGGTGTTTTCTCATCAATTAGAAAAGATACGGCTTTGTTTGATGTACCAAATGCTTAGTACAAGTAGTTTTAATCCTGTGATTTGCATTACAAGTTTTGCACCTCTACACTTACCGCAATATTTAACAAGAACGTCCAGCCATATGCTGGAAAACCTTTAATCGCCTTTTCTTCTCATTTCTCACGTTTTATTACTGTAAGAGGCGGTACGAATTAAGATTTGTAATTTGTAACGACAACGCTGCAATCTTTGTGTGTATAGTCCTCTGCCAATATATCATATGTATAGCATTTATTTACGATTTTGTGGCTGGAACGGACCATCTTGAAAGGCAATATTTCTAAAATCCTTGCGGTACAAACATTTCAACTTCTGTAATAACGAATCTTATTAAAAACTAGCTGTTGCCCGCGACTTCGTACGCATGGTGTAGTGACTTGTGAGTTAGTGAAGTTGATGTATACATATTGTTTAATATTAATATCATGTTTGTATAAAAATTTTTCTCTTTAAGATGTGCAATGAATAGGTACTGGTTAACTTGTTTTTCGGTTAGGTACTTGGTTTTGATACTATGGACATCAGCTACAAAACATCATTATAAACTACTTTGGTAGTTTTACCATCGGGTGCTAAAACGTAAAAATTTTCAGGAGAACTGACTCGAGAGCAAGCGACATATAGCTGCCCGTGTGATAAACAGGGAATCGTAAGACCTACGCCTGCGGCTTTCAGCGTCTGTCCTTGCGATTTGTTTACAGTCATTGCAAAGAAAACGCTGACAGGAAACTGAATGCCCTGAAATTGAAATAAAAAGTTGTTGGGAATGAGTGGTATACGCGCCACAACCAGTGAAAATATCCGCCTCGAATACATTCATCTTTAAGCTTAAGATCTTCAGTCTGGTTCCATTGCACAGCTTTGGCGGAGTGAGATTGCAAAGAAGCATGAAAGGAACACCAAGTTTAAGTAATATTTGGTGTGCAGAAAGACCATTCGCACTCAAGGAGTTTAGGAATTCTATTAGGTAGTTAGTGGCTTTGTCTTGATTCATAACAGTGGTAATTGACGCGTATACCACCATATCCCCAGTGATTTGTGACATAATGGTATGGTTTTTTGAAGCAGTCTGATCATTTTTGGGTGCAAAAATAGCTCTTCCACGTAGCTACGAATCTTTCTTTTGAAGGAAGGAAGGCTCGCCATACACAGAAGAAATGATTCTCTTTAGACCAGAAACTATTTGGCAAAGCGTTTCAGGCAGACTTACTTGACCGTTATCCTCTGGTAAAGTACCTCTGCCGAGTTTTAATAAAGCTTGTGAAAACTCTTCAGCCCGTGGATTACCTCCGAGACGGGTTCGCATGATCACCGTCATGGTCAGCTTGTGAATTTGTGGCCAAAGAGCCGATGATTTTAGTGAGGCATTCACCTCATCAGCCCTGGTACCTCGAGTAACAACTGGAAGTGTTTGGCGAAAGTCACTGGAAAAAAGAACAGTGATATGGCCCATGGCCCTATTATCTCTGCGTATGTCTTTCAAAGTCCTATCCATAGCTTCTACCGTTTTTTTGTTGGCCATCGTACACTCGTCACATAACTACCAGACAACAATATCAGAAAACCTTTGCCTTGTAACTATTACGTGATACAGCACATATTGGAGTATCGTTTGTGTCCAAATCGATTGGTATTTTGAAAGTTGTATGCGCCGTTTTCTCTCCTGGAAGCAGTGTGGCAGCGATACTTGAAGATACTACAGCAAGTGCAATCCTTCCTTGCCTTCTGATCTCTGCAAAAATGTTTAGGCGAGTGTAACCGTGAACGACCTCGATAGTGGCGCCACTTCACAAAAAAAGATTTATCTTTAAAGAAACAATCTATCAGAATATCCGTTGCCCAAGTTTATACTTACATACTTATATCACGCCTATTATCTCTTGCAGGGTAGGCAGAGCGTAAATGTCTGACATATATTTGATGGTCATTCGGAAAATTGTGTATCGCCATGGTGACAGGTTGTCACCCATCGCCCATGTGAAAGTCCCTTAGTCGCCACTTACGACTCCCACGGAAAAGAAATGGGTTGATGCTATTGCAAGCCGGCATCACACGGCATAGTTTCACAAAGTAAGTATTGGCGGCTGCGCGCCGATAGTTTACAATACTATATTATAATTTCTTTAGTAAACCTGCCGCCTGTCAGTGGCTTTGTTATATAATTTTGGAGAAAACATTTCATTAGCGGGTTTCACAAAACTAACAGCGACATCTATGAAGTAATTTTAAACAAATTTTACTCTAACATTTTTGATTCCAACTAATGAAGGTATTTATATTTTTTTAGGTTCCGTACATCAAAAAGAAACGTACAAAAAAACAGAACCCTTATACGATCAGTTTGTTGTCCGTCCGTCCGTCCATCCATCTCGTAAGACGCTTTATCTCGGGAATGCGCAGAGATATCGAGTTAAAATAAAAACTATATTGGTAAATAGGTTTTAGGCTGCAATATGGAACCCTTATAGGTTCACTCACTTTGTTGTCCATTTGTCTGTCTTTCAAGACTCACTATCTCGGTTACACGTAGAGATGTCGAGTTAAAATTAAAAGTATGATAACCTTTTACTCAGGCCAACGGCCTCTTGTAGTGGTAAAAAAAATAACTAATTTTACCCAAATCATAATTTGTCTTCGCAATAAAACAATTTTCAACGGATTTAAGTTGTGTTTATTTTGGATTTCACAATTCCTACGTTTCCACAATAAACACAACTTAAATCCGTTTAAAATTGTTTTATTGTGATGAGTAATAGTTGTGCAAACTCAAGAAAATATCACAATTCATCTGTCTTCCATCACATACCTTGACCATGACCAAAGGTCAAAGTAAAAGTCCGAAACATTTCTGTAATAGTTAGAACGGCCCGCATATATGTCAGAGACGTGGCGATAGCGATAAAATACTTACGGCCGTTGACGCTCAACCTACCCCGCAAGGATTAAATGTGTGATTGTTTGTTTTTTGTTTGGTTAGGTCGTTTCACGGGGTCGTTTAGAAGTTCAGATCGTATGTCAGTCAATACATGGTCAATACCGCGTTTTACAAAACTAACAGCGACATCTATATTATTTTTTAGGAAAAAAATTCAGAACTCGCTTTGCGGAACCAGTTACTGTGTTTTACCATGGGAATGAAAGATTTTTTCGAGGTAAAAAGTATCCTAGATGTTGACCCGGGTAATAAGCTACCACAGTATAAAATTTTGTAGAAATCTGTGCAGTAGTTTTTACGTGAAAGAATAACAAACATACCGACAGACAAACAGACAAAAATCAATTTTACATCTGTTTTGATGTCTGTATCTTGAACACAATTAGAAGCAAAAACCCTTTTTTGAATCTATTTCATGTACAGAATTGGTTTCGTTTCTGTTTTATTATATGTATAGATACTAAGCGAATGTCATCTCACCGTAAATAAATATGCTTGTCTCCTCGTTTTACAAGTTTATAAGAGATGTGAGTTCTGATATTTCTTGATCCTACTTAACAAGCAAGCAATAAAAACTTTTAACTTAAAAAACTTTACCCTAAATAGTAAATTTAGTTATTCGTACTTAAACTGCCTCCATGGTTCAGCTAGTTGTCTGAGTCTAGTATAAGTGATGTTAAGCCATTGGCCAAGGTCGCAGAGCTGGAATAGTACTTTTAAGCATGGGCTTATAAAAACGCTCCGGGTTTTTAATATTTTAGATAAGGGTAAATACCCTAATCGAAATATCATGATGACGAAACAGTTTTTTGTCAAGGCCAAAATTTGCAAATAAGCTTCTTAATCTTAGAGATTATAGGCTGGAAAATATCACTGCTATGAAATATTAGTAAATCAAATCAACTTCTAAAGGTATGATATTGATATGCAGATTTTCTTGTTGTAAGACGAGTAGACGGATGACCCGATTAATCCTTTTGCCAGAGTTGTTAAAGCGCATCCTACTACCTATAATTAGGCCTCTGAAATTGCTGTTACTAATTTACTGTGTTTAAAACTTCGTGTAGGATGATCATGGAATAAGAAATTGATGAGTGAGTAGTTCCGATCTTAGGTCCTCCTCATAACCTTTATTTTATTACACTATCTTGTCAGTAGCGCCAGATTCGTCACACAATAATTTCGGGATACCTTGAGTTTATTTAAGTACTTACAGTACTTCGTACTAATAGTAGGTACTTATTGTAATATCCCAGTGATCGGATAATCGTAGGATTTTTAACCAAAACTGCTCCGTCGGTCGGAATTAAGGCCTCCAAATATCCGATCACTGTATAGCAATGTAGCCTGACTGATCGGGCCCTGATGGCAGGACAGTGTGTAGCAAATTTCGTATGAAATAAGTAGGTAACTATAATAAAGTGTATAGTACCTACCTACAGAACAACTTGCATAGGATATTCATATTCATACAATCCGAAATTCCGCGACATTACAGGTTGTAAGAGACGGTGTAGATACCGAAAACTTTGCGGCATTACCGAACTTTGAAACTCAACAACTTTTTCTATGGAGGCTATATTGGTAAATGAGACAAAAAGTCGACCTCCCGATACAAAATTCCCAATTTGGTAGCTGTAGATTTCTATGGAATTATGAAAAAAAAAAGTTTCTCAACATGGTCTCCATAGTATAAGTTTTTCAGTGTCATAGTCAGATGCCTGCAAAGTTTTCGGTACACCATCCCTTACACCCTGTAGTTTGAGGAAAATCTAACATGTTTTATTTGTCTGTCCAAAGTTTACCATACACTGAGGCGGTCCTGCGAGAAGCGATGCGATGGGACACCCTAGTGCCTCTAGGAGTCCCACATAGAGCCATGAAGGATATGCACTTCGGCGGATACGACATTCCCGAGGTAATTGGTACCATGTTCCCGACGTAAAAGGTAGCACCTACTAATGCGTGTAGTAGGTATTTTGCTATACATCAAGGCATGTGCAGAAAACATGCGTGTATTTAGATATTTTCCTAAGCATCGCGCTTATGTGGTATGTAAGTACATAAAATAATCTTGATAGACACCACTTATCAATTATATAGTGATTGATTATATCTGCTATCTGTACGAGCACTAGGAGCAATCATAGTAAAGCTCAAAGTGGGTAGATAAGTGCAAACAATGGTACAATATATTTGAAATATATATTAGATCGAAACGACGCTACCTATGATGCATGATTACCTAGTACATATAACTGAATAACTTTTCCCAAAAAATCATATTGTCGAGACAACATAACTTGGGGAAAGTTATTTGGTTTCATGGAATCATCCCTGTTTTTTCAGTACACCGTTTATAGGTACAAAACGACAACAAAACCAGTAATTGTACTACCGTAATCATAATATTAACTCGAATATCCGGTAAATTCCGATCGAATTATTCTCTTAAACCTACTTACCAAATGAGCAAATTGGCTTTTAGCATCCTAATTTACCCATAATTCCCTACTTCCAGGGAACCCTGGTGGCCGCCAACTACTTGACGTTGCACATGGACAAAGAGACCTGGGGTGACCCTGAGGTCTTCCGGCCTGAGAGGTTCCTGGAGAATGGAAAACTGAACGTGGCTCTGGACAAGAGCTTGCCTTTTGGAGCTGGTAAGATTTAACCAAGATATAACGTACTAAGATGTCATGCGTGTCATCACAGATCACTGAAGCGTCATGTGCTGTTAACGACGCGCGTAAGTTATTTAGTCTGTGCGTGACATGATAGCCAGAACAAATTAACTAAATACTTAGTACCTATTAGGGGCGTGCCGTGAGAAAAATGGGTATTTTTGAATTCACGCAAATTCGTTGGTGATTGCGATAAACACATTATTTTTATCTAAAATGATTTTTCATTATATTATCTAGATTCTGGTCGCAGGAAAACACGATTAAAGAAAGTTTGCTCAATAGATTAAATTTTCAATGTTTGATCTATTTTTACACTTTTTTGCGTGGTGTATGGCAATCTTATAAACATAATAGTTTTTTTTTTCGCGAATACAATACGTCTTGTTCATTATTAGATTTTTGTCGTACAGTTTTTTGATTACCTACTCATTTATTAAGCGAGTAATCAAAAGAGTGAAAAATCGTCTAAATATGGCGATTCCGCTCTGTACTCACAGATTCACAGTTTGTGTAGCCGTCAACGACCTCGACTGTTGCGCCACTTCAGAAAAAAAAAGGTTTTCCCTTATACAAACAATCTATCAGTATGTCCAATGCCCAAGTTTTTAGTACTCTATTATCCTTATGAACTTAAGTATGTTTATGACAAGTGCGATAGAGAGGACTCCACGCGATGATAAAGTGTTTCAACCATATTTCAACGAAAGCGCCGCGTCTCCTCCTTTCGACATTCAATTCAATTTCAATTCAATTCAATTTATTTCATAACAATAGTACATTGTATGGAAATTTATACATAATTATAATGAGCAACTATATTACATGGACATTAATAAATAATCAATCTATAACTACATAAAACATTTGAATCTATATTAAACATTACTTCAAGTCATAAAAAAAAATCCAGATTAACAAATTAAAAACAATAAATAACTATAGTAATACTTAATGTCAATTAAATTATTAAATCTAAATAATAATTTATACACCACTTCAGCGAATTAATATTAAATTCGTTGCATCACATAATAAAAATAATAATAAAATGAAAAATAATGTCAATAATTTTGCGTAAATAATTTATATTTTGTCATTAATAAATTCGTCAATGGAATAGTAGCATTTTTCTAACAAGAAAGCTTTTAATTTTCTTTTAAAAATTTTGGGTTTGTCAAGCAAGGCTTTTACATCCGTATGTAATTTATTAAATAACTTAACGGTCTGATAGCGTGCACTGTGTTTAACAACCAGTAGTTTTGGTTGGATACTATTTGGAATATCTTTTCTCCTGGTTTCTATTCTGGCAAGATTTTCGTCAGGAGTTTCGACCTTCCAATGATGTTTAGCCAGATTGCTCAGTAAAACAAAAATGTATAAGGAAGGCACAGTTAGTATTTCTAGTTGCTTAAAATACTCTTTGCATGATGCTATTTGGGCGATTCTAACTATGGTTCTAATAGCTCTTTTTTGCAATACAAATGCACCATTCAGATTGTACTCATAACTATTACCCCAACACGCTATACTATACCTAAGTTTAGATTCTACGAGCGAGTGATAAACCATTTATAATTGATTCACAACTACCTCCTCTCTTAAACTTCTTAAAGCATAGCAGGCTGAACTTATAGATGTATTTAAAGCGGCCAGTTCTTGCTTCCAGTTTAAAAATGAATCGAACTGCACGCCTAGAAATTTAATTGAGTTCACACTGGAAACCAACTCATTATCAGTCCTAACTATAAGCTTGTCTTCCGCGACGTAGTTTTAAGTGTGTTTGTTTTATTAGCATTAAGTTTTAGAGCGTTTAATGAAAACCACTGTTGAAAACCACTCAGGACAAAATACATTTACATTTCATACATTTTCAATCTCTTCACGAAATGTATGAAGCATGTGACTTCACAGAACTCAGGATTATCATCAGATATTATGCAATGGTCGTACTGGTACTTTTTTTTAGCAGATTAAAGACACTTTTTAATCCATGTTATCAAATGCCTAATCTCTCATGTTTTTAAATAACAATAACCGTACCATCAAAAACAACGATTTCAATAACAAACTAATTAGTATGATTAAAGGAATTAGCCCGAAAATAGACGAAATCTTTTGAACACTCGAGTTATTTTTTCTTATTGCTCAATAGTCAAGTTAGTTTTGTACGTGGGTAAATATCTATCTCAAAAGCTAAGACTAGAACGGATAAACGGCATTTAGACAAGTTACTTTTAGAAGCAGTCGCACATTCACCAACTCGTTAGCTCATTAGCAATTTTAGTCACTAAGTACTTACTTGAAATGAATCTAGAATCTAGGTTACTTCGAGCACGTGCCCTTACATGAAATGCCAGTTTATCTGCTCAAAGTTTTCTTGGGTAAATATCAATATCATATACATATCGCGCCTTTATCCCTTTTACCCCGTTAACGGCCAGACAATGCGGTAGCTATCGCCACGTCTGACAAATATTTAAGGGCCGTTTCGGAAAAATCGTGTATTACTCACTATAGTGACAGGTTGTCAGCCTGTCACCTAAAATTGTAATATACTTACATAAGAACCTCGAGTCCCTTAGTCGCCTCTTACGACATCTACGGGAAATAAATAGGGTAATGCTATTCTAACTCGGCATCACACGGATTAAATAACAACCTAATCTTATCTGGTTAATAACGAACGAACGAACCGGGTTCAAACTCTTGAATTCTACTCTACTAAATGATACCAAATTAGTTGAATAACAACGTACTTACTGTAGAAGATTAGGTTCCTAGCTTACACTGTAAGTACTTAGGTACTCGTACTAGATAAGTACGTACACATTGTAAGTGAAAATAAAAATAAAACTACCTACTTTGAATGTCAAATTTTAAAACATTTCCCGAGCTAGGTATAAAAAAAAATTGCATACTTTTGATACTGCCCGCGCTTAAAATTTTTGCAAGTTTTCTAAAATTATTTTATTCAATGTGGATAGTAATCACTTACTTAAGTAGGTATGTATTCACTGCGTGAGTTAATCTCGGAGTTCATAATATCTATGTATCTGCTTTGAATAAATCACTTTGGTATGATGACCTACGTATCCTATGGCATCTTAAAAAGCCTGATTATTTATTTGAGAAGCTCACCTGGGTGAATGATATACGACTTAGATGTATCCGCTCAACGACTCAGAACCTCCTACAGATTCCCAAGCACCAAACCACGCGTTATAGGGGCTGTTTTAAGTTTAACGCTGCAAGGATATGGAACGATCTTCCTCCCCCTATAAGGAATAAAATGTCTAATGGATGTTTCAAAGTTAAATACAAATTAGCCTTATTAAAAAGGCAACTTGCAGCGGAAAACTTAAAGCATGCATACGGAAGACAGGTCCCTGTCAAAGATTATTTTAGTCTGTAATGGCCCTAGTTAGTCAGCTAGCCCAATAAACACACGCCACACACACACATACACACACACACACACACACACACACACACACACACACACACACACACACTGGAAGAGTTCTTAGCTTTTAAGTATTTTTTAAAAATTCTTTATTCGTTTCTATCACACATTGATCTCATTGTTAGTAAGATTTGCTCACACTAGTAACTGTAAGTTAGCCCTAGCACATTTCCCCCGCCCAATATCTTAGGGAGGAGGGTGTGCTGAAAAACAGCGCTGGCGGAACACAGTTCTCGTCAGCACAAGCTGAGACACATCCTTTTGCCTTTACTATAATTACTACTATATACCTAGTTAGTTTAAGCTGAACTGTTAAAGGCAATAAATGATTTTTATTATTATTGTGTAGTTATTTCTACTCTTCTCGGCACAGGGCCGGTGTTTATAGAACCAAGTACGGGCTAAGCCAAGTGACTTGGATCCAATGCTACGTCAATTGCTGGTTGGAAAATAGTCGCGTTGGTTAAGAATCGCCGGACTATTGAGCATGTATCTAGTACTATTGATTTTTGTAAATTAATATATGTAGATTTAGGTAGTTTTAGTTCAGCTATTGCTTTATGCAAAGTTTTTGGGATGATACCGGTAGATGATATTATGATAGGGATTATACGGACTGAATTTTGGTGCCACATGGATTGAATTTCTTCAGCAAGGGGTATGTATTTTTGAGTTTTTTCAGTGTGTTTCTTAATAAGATTATCGGTGTTAGGCACGGAGACGTCTATCAGGTAAGTAGTTTTGCTTTCCTTTAAAGTTAAAGTTAAATCAGGTCTATTGTTATGTGTGGTCCGATCTGTTATGATATCCCGATCCCAATATAATTTGGCTGTCTGATTTTCAAGGACGTTTTGTGGTTTGTATTTATAAAATGGTTCTGTTTTGTCTATAAGGTTGTATTTTTTGGCTAGTTTTGCATGGATTTGCTTGGCTACATTGTTGTGTCTATCTGTGTATTGTTTGTTTGCTAAATAGTTGCAGCCTCCGGTTATGTGATCAATTGTTTCTGGTTGGTGGTTGCAAAGTCGACATTTATCTGTTGTTATTGTAGGATCTTTCATTATACGTTTTTGATAGCTTCTTGTTTTAATAGTCTGATCTTGTATTGCAACCATAAATCCTTCCGTCTCTGCGTAGATGTTTCCTTTTTTTAACCATGAATTTGATCCTGTAGTATCTATGTGGGCTTTTTGCAGGTTGTTGATATGCTTGCCGTGTAGTGCTTTTGATTTCCATTTTTCAATTTTACTTTCTTCTGTGTTTAATTTGTCTTTCGGGTTGTAGTTAGGATTATTAAGTTGAACACAAACGCCTTTTGTGTTGAGTTGGGTCTTGCACATATTGCTTTGTGAATTTGGCTTGTTTCACTTTTGTGTATGAAATATTTGCCTAGGTTGTTTAATTGTCGGTAGTGTAGATTTTTTATGTCTATTACACCTCTACCCCCTTTTTCTCTTTTAAGTGTAAATCTTTCTACTGCTGAGTGAATGTGATGAATGTGGTATTTATTACATGTAGTTCGTGTTAGTGTATTGAGTGTTTCTAATTCTGTTTCCGACCATTTAATTATTCCAAACGAATACGTCAGTATAGGTATTGCATATGTATTTATAGCTTTTATTTTATTTCTGCCGGATAGTTCAGATTTTAATATTTTTATAAGTCTTTGTTTGAACAAGTTTTTTAGGTTTTCTTTTATATTTTTATGGTCTAATTTATGGCTTTGATAGAATCCAAGATATTTGTATGTTTCATTAATATTAAGACATTCTATAGTTTCTGATGGTTGTGTTAAATTGTACGGTTCCTGATCCTGATGTTTTCCTTTTACTATACTATTAATTTTGCATTTTTCAATCCCGAATTTCATATTTATGTCGTTGCTAAACGACTTTGTAGTTTTAAGTAGTTGGTCTAGTTGTTCTCGAGTGCTAGCGTATAGCTTTATATCATCCATATATAAGAGGTGTGTTATTTTAATTTTGTTTTGTCTGTCTATTAAGTAGCCGTCACTTATATCATTAAGCAACTGGGAAAGAGGATTTAATGCTAAACAAAACCAAAGGGGACTCAGTGAATCTCCTTGGAAAATGCCACGTGATATTTCTATTTTGGTTGATGTTAAATTTTCTTTGACTGTTTTAATATTTAGTGTTGTAGTCCACTTCTTCATAATAGATTTTAGAAAATTTATTGTTTTGGTATCTATTTTATGTAATTCTAGCGATTTTACTAACCATGAATGGGGTACACTATCAAACGCCTTTTGATAATCTATGTAGCTGTAATGTAAATTTCTATGTTTTTCTATTGCCTGTGAATGAATTTCGCTGTCTATAATTAGTTGTTCTTTACATCCTCTACTATTTTTGCTACATCCCTTCTGTTCCTCTGCTATAATATTATTGCTAGTTAAATGAAAGTTGATTTTGTGTGAAATGACGGATGTAAGAAGTTTGTATAATGTGGGTAAGCATGTGATGGGTCTATACTTTGCTGGGTTTTTGGTGTCATTGCCTTTAGGTTTTAAGTATGTTATACCTTGTGTAAGAAATTGTGGGACTTGTTCAGGGTTATCCAAGAATGAGTTAAATATAGTTGCTATGGGTTTATGGAAGACTTTAAGTTTCTTTAACCAAAAGTTTTGAATTTTGTCCGGACCTGGTGCTTTCCAGTTAAGCATTGTACTTGTGGCGTGGGCTATATCTTCTTCATTTATTGTTATTTCATCCATATCCTCACATTCGTTATTGACTATCGCTAAATGGGTGATTCATAGTGTGATTTATTTCTTTAGATGAATGGTAATCAAATCACTGTGCTATTTCTTGGAACGTATAATTATTGGATAGACCGATGACTTTAAAAATGCGGCTGGTAAGTAGTGAGTGGATTTACCGTGTGAGGACGGTTTCGAAGAGCATTAGTAGGTGTCGTAAAAAGCGATTAAAGAATAATAATCCAGGCAGCAGCATTCCCTGTGAATGCAACATCTTGCACTGCACTCGCAAATCCACCTGTCAAGCGTGGTGAGTATGACAGTGGACTATATTAGGCTGATGTTTGTATGTGTAATAGTTATTTTCAAAGATGTGTCTTCAAAGATAAATCGTTCGAAAACTTCATCATATTGATAGCAAATGCAGCTTTGATCAATCACAGTGCTTTTTAATAAAATTTAATTCTCCAATGTGGTAAAAAAAACAGTTATCTACCTATCATCTGCAATCATTCATTGAAGCTTTCCTCAAATATCATTTGATCGTTAAATCGTCAAGGACTCATTAACAAGGTAAGTGCATTTTCATAATTTTAAATTAATGCTTCGCTTGGGTATATTTTAATTACTATATGTAGATTGTACATTATCTAATCAAAACAACGTTGCCTTCATTGTTCACCGATGCATCACAATAAAACTTATTGAAATCACGTGTATTAATTAATTGAAATTTAACATAATTATCCTACGTTTTGGGTACCTACTTTACAAAGAACATACCTAATTGGCACGTAGGATTTGCGAATTGTCTAATAACTCATATACACGACTTAAATGCCTTCAAATAATTTAATGAAATCTGATAATCTAATCCTAATTATGGGTATCTATAGCCTAGCTTCAATACTGATAATTTTAATGGATTAACTCTTTACATATGAAACCTAACCTATCTCCATGTTCTTAGGTGAGGTACCGTACCTACCTTTATTGTGAATTGTGACTTTCGACGATAAGTCGATACTCTTTTAGGGTTACCTGGAAAAAATCTCTACCTAAGCGATAAGGCGATAACTGTGTGCACTTTTGTTTCTATTCATTTATTTTATTTGCATACGTCCCATATGTAGGTACTATAAAGTATATTTTGATTTGATTTGATATAGATGAAAATATCCCGATTTTAATTGATAAAAATTTTGCAAATACGATGATATGAAACTCGGTAATATAAAGGGTAAAATTTTACTAGTGACCGATACTGAAAACAGAGTACGGGCTGGTGACGATAAGGAACAACTTCCCCAAGAAACATATTATGTCGGAATATGAAAAAATGGTTGAACCTCCCACACAAAGTTTCCGATCAGCTGATTTGAGTAACTTTTTGGAAGCTCAGAATATTTCTGTCTTATTTCGACCTATGTTCATTGGGTAAAGTTGTTCCTTATCACATCACCAGCCCGTACTCTTTTTTCAGTACCTATCGCTCAGTTGTGTAATTTCACCCTACCTATATGTACAGTCAAGATCAGGCTGGGTTTGATAGTTTGGACTTTGGACGGTTCTTATGTCGTACTCTTATGACTTACATTGGCAGTTTGACTGTCTAACCGCACGTAAGCTTGACTGTACCTATACTTAATGTTCTTTCTTCGCAATAATTATGTGCAATCACTAACAGGCCAATTACAATTAATTCACCCATAAAAATGCCCAATACTATGCAGTAATTAAAATAAAATAAGATACGTACCTACATACATAAATAAAATGATCTAACTACGCATCTCTATGCGTGGGTAATCTTGTTTTATTAAAGGTACCTGCTGTGGTAGCTGCTCCAAATAAAATACTGGTCGCTTTAAATATCGTGCCAGTGTTTTATAATTTTAGTTTTCTAAATAGGATTCCGTTATTTGCTCTTTGCGAATGTAGAGCTATTTACTTTAAAGACAATTAAAATAAAATATGAGCATTTAGGTATAAATACATTGGTTATCATAGCCTTACGAATTAATAAAGTAGGCACCTCTGACCTATGTTTATCTGATATTGCAAAAATATATAAACAAGTACCAAGTAAGTAGGTAGGTAAGTTACTTATTAAATTAATCTTTATGTTCATGCAATTAAACAACAACGAAGTATTTATTCTTTAATTACTTTGACAGTTGAATAAGTCATAATAAATAACATAAAATTATGATTAAAATCAGTCACAGTTTAAACTTACATCATATCAATGATTGATTGCTATTATTATGCTGTAAAACTATTTGGCATAGACCTTAGAACCCTCTTATTATCTATTTGGTTTATTCTACTTTACCATGACTTCATCATAAATGGATGTAAATGCAATGTATTTTAAAGTATCACTTCGTCTTGGGTTCGATTCCCGACCAAGGAAGGCTGTTATTTTTTCCTAATCCTAAAAGACGTTTTCACATTGGCTAATATTATCAAAAGCCAATAAATAAGTATTGGTTACCTCGTATGGGAGACATCACTACGAGAATGCGTTGTTGTTTCTGTTTTTTTATGTTTGTTTTTGTGTAGTGTACGTAAACTCAGATTACCCTGTTATATATAAATAAAAAGATAGATGATTGCTACATATTATTCTAAATAATAAACAGACTATGATAATTAAATCAAAGAGCATATAACCACTTACAATTTAATTTCAAAAAAGTTTAGAGTGTTAAAACGCCCGTAGAACAGCTTAAACAAACTGTATTGTAAGTATTCGTTTAACCTCCCGCAGGTCGTCGCCTTTGCGCCGGAGAGACTTACGCCCGGCAGACCATGTTCCAGGTGCTTACCAACTTCATGCAGCGGTTCCACGTCTCCACAGCTGATGGCAAACCGCTCAAGACCCCAGCTCCCCGCCAGTCCGGCATCATCACCAACATTCCTGACTTCTGGATCCGCGTCACACCTAGATCTTGATCAAGTTATTTTATTCTATGTTCGCTATCTATTTCGTTTTTTACGTCTGTATGGTCAATGTCAGCACTCCCTTACCGTCCTTCTTTTCGAACACCTATATGTTAAATCTACGGTTGTTAAAGTTGGTTTGCAAGTTTAATGGTTGTTATATTATTAATGATGCTTTGATGAAATAAAATGTGGCGGTAGGCGACAGAGGCCTGCCTGCCTGCTCGACTGGTATCTTTTTCACTACTTAGATTGATTTGAAAAATCCTTCTTACGACAAAGTTAGTTAATCTGTTTTTTTACTTGACGCTTAAAGCTGCTAACACACTATGCCGCTGAGCTTTCCAAGCAACAAAGCCGCCGCCAGGTTGCCGGTGGCTTTTTGATATTAGCTCCCATTAAGTAGGTGATGGTTTGAGGCTTCCTGCGGCACGCGACTCAATAGGACCACTTGTACCTATGTACATGCAGCAAATAGCCAGCCACCACCAAGCTCAGCGTACTATATGTAGGTAGGTACTGTGCCGCGGCCTTAGCTGGTGTAGGGGTACAAGCCGACAGAACGCTTTAGATTACTGACTTCAGTTAACTTCAACATAATATGATAACATCAATGAAAAATTCGAGTAGGTACACAGCCTCAGGTTTGGTGAATGTCTATTTTTACCCATTTAAAGATTATTATTTGTTTTACTTTACTACAGCCCACCCGCCTGATGTAGGTACCTACCTATCTCGTATTTTTGTTTATTTCTTTAATCTAGCTGTCGCATTTAAGTATTTATAAATAAACATAATTTAAAACTTGTGTTATTTCTTTGCTCCGTACCTACCTAGACTGATGTTACGAATGGGTTAAGGAATACTACTCATTGATAGCAACCTACTTACATATTAATAATCTTGATCAAAAGCAGTACCAATGTCTTTTCCAGTTCATATCCAACTACAATTCAGTATGTAAAGTTAAAAAATGATTTAATTTTGTGAAAGAATAAACCATTTTAAGCTACCAATTTGTTTTTTTTTTTTATTTCTTCATCCGTGAATTTATAATGAATTTTTAAAATATATTTGATGACGTCATCGGCGTCAATGGTTATCTTGAGCTTGTCTTGAGGAAGATCATGAAAGAAATTCGTTTCATACTTGATCAGTTTGACGTCGCACAAGTCAAATGAAGGTTATTTAGTTTTTTATTAAATTAGAGTAATCTTTAACTTTTTCTTACTTAAGATAAGAATGGTTTAAATTAGACTAAAATATCTCCGAATGGTTTTCTTATTTTATGTCTTCCACCTAAGCTTTACATACCGGATTCAAACAAAAATAAATAAACAATATGAAAGTAAAGAGAAGAAAATGTAGGTTGTTGTAGGTACTTATCAACACAAATCCACCTAATATATCTTTTAAATGAGGCAAAGGAAGGTAGGTAGGTAAGTAAAGTATTTCAAATTTATAGAATTTAATCTAAACTGCTTTGAAACTGGGTTAGCCAATGTGCCCGTTGCCTGCCTGCTTACGGCAAGTAAAATAAAAGTTAACCGAGACTTAAAAGGTCTACAGTTGCACCTATTCTAACTAAGTACCTTACGAGTATCGTGAATTCGTGACCACAGTTACAGAATAGATAGGTTTACGAAAACCACGCCTTGGGTAGATTTATGAACAAAAGCAACCTGACAAGCTAGTTCCGATTTGGTTTCGATAAACTCAACTGATTTATCAGGCGACTCTACCGATAATAAAATAAAAATAAGTATTATAAGCTCAGCTCTATATACAGGGTGTAAGGGACGGTGTATCGAAATCTTTGCAGGCATGATCAGACCATGAAAGTGGAGCCTATGTTGGGAAACAAAAGATTTCCATAGAAAGTCAGCCAACATACAAATTAACCCGGCTAACACACTTAGTTTGGGAGGACCAATTTTCTTTTTCGTATTTTGACCTATGTTTCTTTAGGAAAGTTATTCAGTTTTATGAGGTGGTTCACCCCGTAAAATATTTGCAGTTGATTTTTTTACACCGTATACTTGCGTTTCCGTCCGTCCCTTATCACGTATACAATTATTCATGGTCTAATCACCAATTTTGAAACAGTTTAAAGACTACGAAGCTACGAACTGGCATACAAACATAGGTATAACCCGTTTCTTACCCCCTATAGCCTTTAAAATGTGCAAATCAGTTTTTTTTTTCACTCCTTAGTATATTAACTAATCTAAAACGGACCGCATTTAAAAAAAAAGCAAACTTTCATACATACAAATTTCGGGTTTCAGGATACTGATAATGATAATAGAGGTAGAGGACGAGCTGGTGATAAGGAACAACTTTCCCAAGGTCGAAATAAGTAAAAAATTTGAGCTTCATACAAACAGAAAAACATCAAGTTTATATAGAGTGAAATTTTACTATAGTACTGCCGCCGAGAGAAGTCGTATTTGACAGCTGTCAGATTCGTGATAATACCATGGCAGAGGATCCATTTTCCTTTGTTGATCTCCATCTCTTTTAGTATGGAGATGACAGCTGTCAAACCCGACTTCTCTCGGCGGCGGTACTATAGTGACCGATACTGAAAACAGACTACAGGCTGGTGATATAATAACTGATAAGTAAAAACTTGCCCCAAGGACCATAGATCAAAATATTTAAAAAAATTGGACCTCCCATGCAAAATTTCAGATCAGCTGATTAGAGTAACTTTTTGGAACCTAAAATATTTTGAAATCAATTTTTTTAATATTTCGACCTAAGTTCCTGGGGGAAAGTTGTGCCTTATTATATCATTATAACCCACCCGTCTTTAATTTTCGTTATCGATCACTACTATACTAAGATTTCACCCTATATTTTTACTGATAGCCGTTAGTGGTTAAAATTTAGAAAATCTTGAAAAAGATTTGTAATATTTTAGTCATCTACCTAATCTAAACACACATTTTAAAAAGTTCGCTCACAAACTTTTCCCCTTTAGGATTTGAATTCTAATAATCCTTTCTAAGCGGATGGTTGTACAGTAAAATAAACCTACTGCCCAAATTTTATGTTTCTAGAATTTAGTAGTTTAGGCTGTGCGTTTATGAACGAGTCAGTCAGTCAGTTAGTGAGGACATTTGTTTATATCTCTGAATATGTCTTAGAGACTTTCAAAAAATCATAAAATGCCCATATGTCAAATACATACACGACATAAGACTATAGATACTAAATTTAGTTCAATCGTTTAATCCCATAAAATACCTACAACCCTCCACCGACACCTTAGGAGACGTTCACATGACGATACAATTTTGATACCTTAACTTTTTTTGCGTATGTAGGTATCTAGGTGATCTAGGTATGAACTTACTTACCTATTTTTTCTTTTCATTTGTATGCCGTGTGATGCCGGCTTAGAATAGCATCACCCCATTTCTTTCCCGTGAGTGTCGTAAAAGGCGACGAAGGGACTCGAGGGTGTGTATTGAAATTTTAGGTGATGGGCTGACAACCTGTCACTATAGCGATGCACAGTTTTCCGAAAGACCCTTCGAATGTTTGTCTGACGTGGCGTAAATTTCCGTTTTTTGCGGCAGTTTACGCTTTGCCTACCCCATAAGGGATAAAGGTATGTATGTATCTGTTTTTGGAGAAAGTAGAATTAATGTTTTTCAGTTGAGTTACAGGATTAGGGCAGGACACTTGGTAAGGCGGGAAGATGTAAGGTGGACCAAAGCAGTGACAGAGTGGTGGCCGAGGGACAGAAAGCGGCCAGTGGGCAGACCATATCGGCCCGATGGTCAGATGATATAATATCGGCTATAGGGAAAGGTTGGATGCGTGTGGCACAGGACCGAAGAGAGTGGCGCATTAAAGAAGAGGCCTATGTCCAGCACTGGGCTAATAAAGGCTAATTAGTAGTAGTAGTAGTTGAGTTACCATTAAAATTATTGTTTGTTGATATGCTTTTTGCGAAATCTTATCAGCAGCACATGAGCCCCGAAGGATTGAAATTAACTACCAACTCAGTCCCGCAAATTACGGAATTTAAATTTTCTTGCAGAATTGCATTCCCTAGTCTTATGAATGACTTCCGAGCAAAGCGAATGAATTATGAGAAGTGCAGATAGGTAGGTTATTATGTTATATTTTTTGTAGAATAACAATTACCTATGTTTGTCCCTCGCATGTCTCAATCAAATTCTTTTCAGATTGGTACCGATTTATGAATCGTCCAGAGCCACAACAGATAGTTTTGATTTAAGTACCTTCTTATCTACTTTAGAAGTAGGTATTTCTTAAAATTACTGAACGCGGTATTTTTTATCCAAATTACGTTTTATGTGACTATCCTCTTTTCTCAGGCCGTCGCCTCTGCGCCGGGGAGACCTTCGCCCGCCAGACCATGTTCCAGGTCTTCGCAGGTCTACTGCAGGCCTTCAGCTTTAGCCCAGCAGACGGACGACGCCCCTACACTAAGCAAGCTGATAGAATCCAGGGGATCATCACTACCATTCCCGACTTTTGGGTGCGAGCTACGCCTAGAAACTGATAAGAGGGAAGAAAGAAGAAGATATAATTAGACAAATAAGTAAAGTATGAATCAATATCAGTATTTATTCATATTTCATACCTACTAAGGATATTTGTAAGTTATAACACTTTTTGATGCTTAAATTAGATTTTTTGTGTTGCTTGTAATAAAAGCGAGATCCTACAATTTCTATCTTTTTTTAGAAATACTCTCTGTTGCTCTTGAGTGTTATATTATGTACTAGCAGCCCGCCCAGCGGTTTCACCCGCCGCTAACAATTTCCCCCCGGGAATAAGACAGTTTAATATAGCCTATGTTCATCAGGGATAATGTAGGATTCTAAAATCTTGACTTCAATTTGAAACAAATATCGTTTTCAGATGGTGGTGGCATAAAGGTACATGCCTGTGATTAACCTGGCCAGCCCCATGGCAGTGCCTATATATTTTTTTTATATTAGGTCATAACAAAATTGTAATAAAAAAAAAGAAAAGGTGTGATGCCGGCTTAGAATAGCATCACCCCATTTCTTACCCATGGGTATCGTAAGAGCCGACTGAGGGACTCGAGGGATGTGTATTGCAATTTTAGGCGATGGGCTGACAACCTGTCACTATAGTGATACACAGTTATCTGATTGACCCTCAAGCTTTTGTCAGACGTGGTGTTAATATCCGTTTTACGGCCGTTAACGCTCTGCCTACTCCGAAAGGGATATAGGCGTGATTTATGTATGTATGTATGTAAAAAGGTGTGATATAAATTTCTTTTTTAAGAATGACGGTTAATGACGTCAATAAGTGATAATACTATCTTACATTGAATAAAGAATTTCAATTTTAATTAACGGTAAAAGAATTTTTAAAATCGGTCCAGTAGTTTCGGAGCCTATTCAATTCAAACAAACAATAAAAAATACCTGTTTCTAATATTAGTGTAGATTATATAATTATTATTTTAGTGTGATGCCGGCTTAGAATAGCATCACCCGATTTCTTTCCCGTGGGAGTCGTAGGAGGCGACTAAGGGACTTGAGGGTGTGTATTGCACTTTTAGGCGATGGGCTGACAACCTGTCACTATGGCGATACACAATTTTCCGAATGACCCTCAAACATATGTCAGACGTGGCGTAAATGTCCATTTTTTCGGCCGTTTACGCTCTGCCTACCCCGCAAAGGATAATAGGCGTGATATGTGTATTATTTTAGTGTAGATTTTTTTAATGCATTATTTAATGTTTTTGTCGTCTTTTTATACCGAGTAAGGGACAACCCTTCGAATACTGATAGGGTGCATGAAACATAAAACTGGACAACTTTCCCCTAGAAACATATGTCAGGAAACTCCAAAAAAATACCTTCCATACAAAATCACAATCAGCTGACTGCATTCACTATGGGAAGTCAGTTTTTTTACGTTTCCTGAAATATGTTCCTAGGGGAAAGTTGTTCAGTTTCATGGTCTGCGTGTACCCTATTAGTATTCTGAGGGCTATCCCTGACACCCTTTAATACAGTAATGATTGAATGTAATCATTACACTGGTACGAAAAATGTTGCGTAGTTGGTACATTTTTAAATGAAAAAGTAGTTATTGTGGGATAACTGTAATAGTTACACATATGGTATCGCGGACATTATTATAGATATTGATGTCCTCTATAAAACTGTAGTACATCACTTTGCTCTATTGTCAATAATTTCCACAGCGTACGCGATATAAGATATTTTTTTGGTACATTTTTCACACGTTGGGTTACATTATCGAAATTTTCACGCGGATCCCTATTTTTTTCTCGTATAAAATATAGCCTATGTTCATCAGAAATAATGTAGGATTCTAATGGTGAAAGAATTTTTAAAATCGGGCCAGTAGTTTCGGAGCCTATTTGATGCAAACAAACAAACAAACAAACAATCAAATCTTTCCTCTTTATAATATTATAATATATAATATATAATATAATATTATATTAGTGTAGATGTAGATGAGCAAACGACAGGATATGTATCTACGGTATCCTACCTCAGACAGAGTAACCCGGTTCTGTGTACCTACCTAAGTCACAGATAATAGGTAGGTAGTCCTTATTCACCACCTCCACCAAACAAGAAGATATACCTACTTAGATATGCTCATAAGTAGCATCGTAGAGTGCCGTGTGATTAGAATAGCATCACCCCATTTCTTTCCCGTGGGAGTCGTAAGAGGCGACTAAGATACACGAGGGTGTTTTCATAAATGAAAATAAGAAATTGAAAAAATGTCAGCGCCCGCCGGGACTTGAACCCGGGACCGTGGAGTACCCGGGACGCGGGCGCTGACATTTTTTCAATTTCTTATTTTCATTTATGAAAGTAATATAGCACTGTGAGTGCAAAATAAAACCATAGTACGAGGGTGTTTATTCCAATTTTAGGTGATGGGCTGACAACCTGTCACTATGGCGGTACACAATTATCCGGATCACCCTCAAACACTTGTCAGACATAGCGTATATTCTTTCTGTAGGTCAGCTGGAATAAATTTCTTAGTAGAAATAAGTTGTCCTGTTGTGTCGTCATTCTTTGTATATTATGTCTCTTGTAATGTTTCTTGTGTGCAATAAATGATTAAAAAAAACGTTTTTTGCGACCGTTTACGCTCTGCCTACCCCGCAAAGGATTATAGGCGCGATGTGTGTGTTTGTGTGTGTGTGTGTGTGTGAAGAAGAGACTTTACCTACCAACATTTTATTAGATAATCATTAGTTATCAATGTTATCATTATCATCTTCCTTAACATGCAAGCAAGCGCCAGGTTAATTATACTAACTCGATACTAATTTGTAATCTATCATGCATAAGTCATGACAAGAGTTTAAACATACCTACATTTTTTATAGGACGCCATTAGACATAATAGCTGTAGTTTCCATTAGCCTTTCGTAATTTGTAAGCATAACAAGGCTTAGCCATTTACTGTAATTCCTAGTGACACTCTGCGCTTGACCTATACGCCTTTAGCTATGGCCTAACCTATGTTACCTACCTATAACCTATGTGATGTAATTTATAATAGGGGAAACTGAGGACACTTGATCCCTATTGGGGAGACTTGGTAAACGTAATTTCCAGACAATCTAAAAGACTTATAACTTTTTGTTCCAGCCACTCTTATATTATGTCAATGTGTCCATTATGTTATGGTTTGGTTTCATATTGAAATTTTCTCAAAACAAAACTTATACCTACTAAATTTTCTATAGGTAGATTTTGACACGATTTACTAGTACAGTCAAGTCACGTCCGGTTAGACACTTGAAGAGCCAATGTGAGTTTTATGCGCGCGGAACAAGAACGGTCCAAAGTCCAATCTGTCTACCCCAGCCTGATCTTGACTGTACCAATTCGCAAAATTGCCTCATGATATTTTTTCTTTTTGCAATTACAATTTTAGGCGATGGGCTGACAACCTGTCACTATGGCGATACACAATTTTCCGCATGACCCTCAAATATTTGTCAGACATGGCGTAAATGACAGTTGTTTGTGGCTGTTTGCGCTCTGCCTTCGCCGCAAGGGATAAAAGGCGTGATATATATGTGTGTGTGTGTGTGTGTATATTTTTTCTTTACTTACATAAGTCTTATCTGTAGATTACCATCGTTTGCTATTAGGTACATGGAGGAATATATTTTAAGTAACAATTGTTTTTCTTTGTTTTACTATGGCTTGGTAAATTTTCTCTGAGGGTGATTTGATACCGGGAAGAAGTCGCCCATTTAATTCTATAAGTATCTAATGACAATGGTAGAGTCGAAAAACAAAAGGGGGAATCAAGTGTTCCCAGTTTCCATTCACATACACATATCACGCCTTTATCCCTCGCGGGGTAGGCAGAGCGTTAACGGCCACAAAATGCGGTCGCTATCGCTACGTAGGTATTACAAATATTTCAGGGCCGTTCCAAAAAATCGTGCATCACTATAGCGACAGGTTGTCAGCCAAGCGATCTACCTGCTTAGACTGGGTGTAAAATAGTGAGATAGGAGAAACTCCGTTATTACTAGCTTTATTACTTAGTAATTAATGGTAATTACATAGGTACTATTAGCAGCACATCACCCTACCCCTATAAGGGATCGAGTTAAACTGGGTACTCAAACAGTTTCTAAAAAAAATTAGGATAGGTTGATCCCTGAAAAGTTGATGTACCGCTGATCGTACGTATTTACAGTGTTGTCCGAGTATGAATTGTGTTTATTCTGTGGTATGCAGGTAGGTCACTGATCTCTTGGTAGGTATATATTTCTGTATGTATAAATGCGAATTAATGCGTCATTGGAGCCATTTTTTAGACCTACAAAACCGAAAACACTATCAAATCATCTTTCACCCTATTTTATATTTCGTGTCTATCGTCCTTCACAAAATAAGTATAAAGTATTTTTGAGAATTTTACAAAAACAGTATCTTTTTGCGAGTCCACCATCCTGGTTTCCGCCAAAAATAAAAATTCAGTAAATAGGGGTTGCCAAGTACAAAATCCTTGAAAATTTATGTTTTCTTGGCATATTTATGAAAATATCAAAGCTTCACAAATAGAGTGTATTAACTAGTATTTTTTGTTTGAATATGCTGTTTTTAGTTTGTAGTAGGTATCGTAGAAATTACTATTATTAATTCTGTTTTAAGCCAAGAAAATGGATTTTCACAACAGATCAAATTTTTTCTTCGTGGAAAATAAAAGCCTTATTTCGAAAAAGCTTTTTAAAATGTTGATGATGACCTTGCATAAAAAGCTGTGTGTAATAGAAAAGTTAGTTATCGAGTGCGTGTCGCAGCGTATTTTTCCTCTTTAGTGTCTTTGTCTTGTTAGTACACCTACAGCAAAGTGCAGTGAGTGATTTATCTATTGGTATGAACATGTCCATACGATAAGAACACGAGTGCATCATTTACTGCGCAGTATGTGTACTTAGTAAATATATTTTATGAGTTGTTTAAGTAGTTTTTTGTTTTGTAAACAGTATGTTAGTTGTATTGCGTCCGAACACGATGCATCAAACTGGTTCGGGCGCCCGTGATTCCGATTTTTGATGTCAATGACACGCATGAGTCATTAATCAGCCACTCGATAAAGCTTACTTTGTCATTAGTTTATAACTAAGTTGAAATGTTTACAATTTCTTCTATAATGTTTTCTTAATTAGAACAAACAAGATAAAAGCGATAAAAGTTTAAGATCATACGATCATTACATTTAAGTGCGGAATTTACCAACAGTCCTTTATTTCATTTTTGGAAAATGTTGTACCTATTAGACAATTACAGTAGGTATAAAAGATGTGACGGCAAAAAAACACAAAATACATAAAATCTTTTGTAATTGGTGGAATGGTCTTACAATACATCTAAGTACAAAAATAAATAACTACTTTATATATTTGTCCTTAACTATAATTTATGCTTAGAGTTACAAGAACACAAAAACACCTTACTCTGACGACATTGACTTATTATTATTTAGATTCAGAAAAGTTGTAACTGGTTAAAATAAAACCAGTAAGGTAGGTATCTTATCTATCACTCATACATTCTAGGACATAATCTAAATTTACTTGCTTACAATAGTTCTATTATTGTAGGTACTACAAAAATACACTTTTAACTTTAAAAAAATTAATAGCAGGACACTGAACATCTGTACTGAATAAGCATAACTTTTAAAGAACGTCTAAAAATGTGAATTACATAGTTAGGGATTAAAATCTCACTCACAACAGTTATGGGCCCGAATTATTATATTTTGTTTCCCTTGCACTCATCTGTCATTCTATTGTCAACGTGAAATTCTATACTTCAAACTGTTAGCAGAAAGCGAAACGCTCAAAACCACGCCACGCTATGTACCTCGGTACATGCAACTGGATCGATTTTCATTTAGCATACTTCGGGCCCTGGTAATACACAATTTTCTAAAATTATGCATTCATAAAATATTAGTTACCTAAAAAATCCAACGTTACGATAATTATCGAGATTATTGCTTTTACAAACACAACGCATTTGAGATAATCATATTGCTTTGATAGTTACAATCTTTGCTTAGCCCAATAAAATTGCATCAGGCATATCACAGTAGATATTCTTAAAATCTAGTATCTTTACTTACATATTAAATTGATTTGAGACTTCCGGTGCAAGTTATTTATACATTTGACCTTGGCATTGCATAGTAATGGGACTTGTTAGATGTTGTAGGACCTTTTTATATGTGGCTTAACCAAGTTCAAATGTCATCTCCATTTTATTTATCTATTCGACAAACAAACAATATTCAACAATTTTATATTCATCCGTCTTCTATGTATTTTTCTTTTTCGGCCATACGTCGTTTATCATTTAGTTCAACGATTTCATTTGAATTTACATTATCTTCTATTGGTTTGTACGCATTTGGCCCTATTAAAGACAAGATAACTGGTAAAAATATAAGTCCATTAAAAAGACCAAACAATATGACTAATAGGAAAATTTTGAAGAAAGACTGAAACGTGTATGCTTTAGACATACTAAGCAGTGATAGCGATAGAAGGGTAGAACCACCACCTAATAAAACTGCACCACCTATAGATGTCACAGCTTTAAAAGCCCTATCTGCTCGTGAACCATCTGATATTGTTAAAAATGTATGCCCAACATGGGCTGCATAATCCACGCACAGGCCTATAGCCAGTTCTAGACCAATACAACAAACTATATCTACTGTCATTCCCCATCTCTGCATCCAACCAAGAACGTTGACAATGGTCAATAAAACACACATAAAAATCCAAAAACACATTTGCAGGTTTGTTATTAATATTATCGTACACAACATGACACACAACAATGCCAGTTCTATGTTTCTTTCTACTTCTACAGCTATTATCTCATCTGTGACCCAATTTGCAAACGCTTTAGACCAGACGCTGCGATAACCATCGCCAGATGACACTTCAGTAGATTTTACCAGATTTTTTACATCATTCATAGCTGGAATATATTCCTCAGGTCCTTCAAATCTTAGAAAATCAAAGGACATGGATGATGCTTTAATATCGCTCACGGGGTGTCCACAACGTGGTTTAGTTTCGAACTTCAAATTTAATTGATATCGTCCGCCTTTAGGACTATACAAAAACTTTGATAAATATTTCTTAAATTCTTCATCTGTTACAGCAGAAGAATTTCTTATATCACGATCGTAATTTGCAAGTACATACTTTCGAAATGGTTCAATCCAAGTGGTAAAATCTTTCACATAAGGTTTTTGTTTTAAACTTTCAACCATATCATATAATTTTGTGAATTCAGCGTTATAATTCATATTTCCTAAAAACACCATAGCCATATGTCCTTCATCAGGATAGAAATGCTCGTGTTGGTTTAGAAAATCTTTAAAATAGGTATCTTCCGGTATAAACCATTTAGGGTCAAAACGTTGTTCTAGCCGCAGGATTGCGTCAATACTAAAGCCTGTCATTATGAGAGTAAAAATGAGAACTACTGATTTTCCAGGGACAGTAAAAACTATATTTTTATAGAAACTCGAGAGTAATTTTTGGAAAATTGTAACGTCATCTGAAACGCGGATGGTTTTTTTATGTCTGTAACAAAATAATAGACCGTTACGGTTATCTTCCATTCTTTGCAAGTCTAGCGTGAACACGGCAACGTAATAAGTTACTGAATAGCAAAATATGAAGAATACTCCGACCGCTGCGTATATGCAAAAGGATTTGAGGGAAGGCAGAATTGTTATAGCACCAATCAGTAATGCAACAATATCAGTAAAAGAAGTAATTACTATGGATACTCCTGCATGCTTCAACATAAGTCCTACTTTAACTGGAAGACTTTTTTTCGATTCTGTGGAATGTAAGTTTTTCCAGCACGCATTCATTACAAACATATCATCAATTCCAAGACCCATCAATAGAAATGGCAATGAAGAATGTACTGGCCCAAAAGGCACATCAAAAATAGAACACCAACTTACAGCAGTAATATATGCCATGCCAACACATAGTAAACCGACACTGCCTAGTGTTAACTTGATTTCTAACCAATTAAAACGTGATAGAGCAAAAAGAATATACAGAAACATCAAACCAATCCCAATGAATAATTTATCTAATTCTTGAAACATAGCTTGGCCACTGATATCACCAAAACTTCGACCAGCTTCATAATAAATGGTCATATTACTTACATTGTGCGATAATTTTCGCATTAATTCCAAAAATTTTGTTTCCCAAAGTGCAAGAGGGACTGAAACCCAGTCTTCAGTTCCCAAAAGATTTCCAACTTCATTCAAATCTACTTCTGACATGTTGACTTGGGTATACCAAGTCAAAAGCACTGAACTAGCAGACACGATATCGCCACTATCATCTCTTTTTATACCACCCAGTAGTTTGGTAAAATCAGTAGGATGACCGGTAATAGGATTATTTTTAACTTTGTTTATCTTAGTAACTATGTCATGTTTTGTCGTGTTTGTTATAAGATCAAGATCATTCTTCCACAAGTCTAATATATTGTACCTGAGACAGTCCCTTCGGAAGTTTTCCAGGAATCCGCAATAAAAGTCGTCATCAGCCCATAATGTGGGATCAGAAAAATCGTCCTCACTATTATTGCTACCACCACCACTACTGCTACCGTAGAAATTTACCACAGGAACTTCATAGCATAACTCTGTCATAGAAAGCGTATCGTTTTCGTATTGTATTTGTATTGAGTTCACATCTCTGGTAATGTTATAAATTGTCTCTAAGACTTTGGGTTCTAGTACATTATCAGCAACTATCATAATTTTCTGGAACCTGAATCCAGTTCCAAAAGTATCCATGTACCAGTTCGTGTCTTGAAGGAAGTCCGATTCTGGTGGAACCCATAACTTTAGTGGGTTCTTTTCTATGTGAAATTTAAGCATTCCGAGGCAACTAAGTAGTACGAATATCCATGTAAACACTATTGTTTTCCAGGGATTTCTTGCCACAATCACTCCAAGGGTAAAAAAAATTCTTTCTACAAAATTAACTAGAACTGATGACAAGCTTTCCCATAGGCGTTGTGGAGACTTGGCACTGGCGCCAGTTTTGGGCATTACTTTAATTTTATTTGTTGACATTCTGGTTGTTGTTGGGTTGCACTCAAGAGGGCTGCCTGCAGATTTTTGATTTGAAACCAAACACGTGCTCGTACAATTATTCAATCCCGCTGTATGTGCTATTGAACAATAACATTAGTCTATTTATGTAATTGTAACATTATAAACAAGGCACTGGTTGCTGAGCACAACGGTTTAACTTATTTCACTGATAATCACAATTTATTACCCAGACAACTGTGCACCGGTAGCAACATCTCGAAGATAATTTTTGAGCACGGTTACATTCATTCGACTGAAGCCCATTATTCAATTTTGTTTTGTTAAAAATAACTGTAGCCTCCGCTTCGTCCCCACTCCCTTAAGACACTGACATTACCGACGTCTGACACTGACACTACTTTTTATCAACAAAGCCGACCAACGAACGCCACCGGTCTCAACGTGTAGAGGCGGTAACAAGATGGAGTGCGGCGTGAAAGGCTGTTTGAAAGAGATGATAAGAACGGCTTTAATATAAGAAACGAGCAATGAACACGCATAGTTCACGTTTTCCTTCCATGACGCTTTTGATTGTACCGAGACGCGGCGGCAGTGCATGCTCAATTTTTTTAGGACTGCCAATCCAACGGATAAATTTACTTTTTCCGTTCTGCGCACTGCAGCTGAAACTGCCGCCGTACGTTAGTAATTTGCGTACTTAATTTATAGGCAGGTACATTTATCATTGATGTACGATAGGTATAAGTAGATATTATATTGATATATTATATCAAAATTTTAATTGAGACCTTATATTATAAAACTAGGTAGCCAGCCCACTATCCGAATTAAAAACAAAAACTGCCCTTGAAGCTGTTATTACACTAGAATAGATTAATGATGATTGATTGGTTAAGTTGCTGGCAATAATACAAGCTAAACTTTATTACCAAAAAATAAAGTAATGAAAAATTACGGTCACATATTTTTTGTGTAGCTACACAAAAAGTGTTTAATAGTTTTTGAGGATTTTATAACCTTTCGGACTATGTTCCTTGTACCCTTATATACTAGTACTGATACATAATCAATAACAATGAAATTATTACAAATCTGACTTGGTTGGCAACACTCTTGTACACAACGTTCCGGTCCACGTAATGTGGGTTCTACTCTTCACTATAAAATTACTCTTACGTTAAATGATAGCAAAAGCATCCAAATTAATAACTTATGAGAACACAAATAAATAATAATTTAATTTTAACTTTGTCGTCTTCTTCGTGTAGAAATAAATAAAAAAACATGGATTAATTAAAACGTTTTGCTTCATTTTAATAAGCGTAAAGAATTGTTAATGTCATGTCTGTACCGAGTCCACAGATGAAACCGAGTCTGAACCGAACCGTACCGTGCTTTGATTTCGTTTCGTGTTTTATATATTTTTGTGGTCACTTTTGCAATGAATTTGTATTAGTTAGGTAAATAGTAACACGTTTTTTTTATGATACTCGAACGACAAAGTTTCAAAATGTGGACTACCAAAACGTTTTTGACGAAAACCAAGCGAGGAAACATTCTAAAAGTAAGGTTATGTTTACAATATTTTACTCAACGAGTTTGTGAGTTTACTTTCATGATTTCTGTTTGATTTGCTACAGATCGTCAGAGAACATTACCTACGCGATGACCTACTCTGCGGATCAGCGGCTTGCATCGTATGCCCTCATAAGGACGACGAATTCGTTCTTGATGCTAAACCTGAATCGGTTTGCGCACTTTTCGAGCAGCCCCATTACTTGATGCTAGATACGAACGTGGTGCTTCATCAGATAGATGTATTAGAGGAAGATGCGCTTACGAACGTGATAATATTGCAAACCGTGCTGGAGGAAGTCAAGCATCAGAACACGGCTATCTTCCAACGTCTGCTGGAAATCATCGGCAATAAGAAGAGAAAGTTCTATTCCTTTGTCAATGAACACCACAAGTATGTAAAAAGTATACTCTGACCAAGTGCTCATATAAGATCATCAAATAAGATCATACCTTACATTTATTATGCCATGTGATGCCAGCTTAGAATAGTATCACCCCATTTCATTCTCGTGTGAGTCGTAGGAGGCGACTAAGGGATTCAAGGGTGTGTATTGCAATTTTAGGCGATGGGTTGACAACCTGTCACTATGGCGATACACGATTTTCTGAATGACCCTCAAATATTTGTCAGATGTGGCTTAAATATCCGTTTTGCGGCCCTTTACACTCTGCTTACCCCGCAAGGGATTATGGGCGTGATATGTGTATGTTTGTTATATTGATTACATCTGCCTAACTATTAGAAAATTTTGTAGGCAGTAAGTAGTAATTTATTATTTGTGTAAATTATTTTGATAACTAAATCATTCATAGTTTTTTATCTTCTTGTCATTATGACTTACTTTTGAGAAACTAAAGTAGTTTTTGGCACAGAAAAAGCAACAGTTCTGAAAAAAGAAATATTTTGAATTTCTCTACTTTTGTTTCAGGGACACTTATGTGGAAAGAAAACCTGGAGAGAAAGTGAATGATAGGAATGACCGAGCAATCCGTAGGGCTGCTTCCTGGTACACATCTCATTTGTCAGCAAACAGGCCTGTTAGAGAAGCCCCAGATATTGTACTCCTCTCTGACGATGAAAATAACCGAAAACTGGCCATTGAAGAGGGAATTATTTGCTGTACTGGTATGTTATTGTTTGATTAGACATGTTTTGTTCTCATAATATATTTCTATAATACAAAATAATATTATATGATCTGAAAACCTGCCAAATCAAATAAACAAAAAATTGTAAATGATGGTTTTTTTTATAAATTATGTTATTTAGCATATTTTTGCTATCCAATTTACTTAATTTACTTCTTCATCTGTATATGTTTTGATTGAACTTATAATATTTTCAGTGAAAGACTACATAGAAAATGTGAATGGCTTTCCTGGTCTTGTGGACAAGCTGTCCAAAAATGTGATACCAGAGACCTGCTCTAGAGATGCGCTGTACCCCGCCCACATGACCCCGACACAGGTGCATGGTGGAATCCGCACTGGCAAGCTGCACCAGGGCACATTCCATGCCTCCAGGGACAACTTCCTCGAAGCTACTGCCTCTGTTCCAGGGTTTGAGAAACCGGTATGTGTACTCAATTCATTTTTAGCATTTTTTGTACCAAAAAATAAAATGATGGAAGTCTACATAGCTATGCTGCAAAGCTTATGCTGCATTCTCAACACATGATTCATAACTACAGGAACCAGATGCGTTACGTCACGCAAAATGGGGTGTATTAATTTAATTCATGAAATAAAAATGCCATACAGTTTAAGAATAAAAATCAACTAATAATATTTATCAATCAATTTTATTTTTGCGCAAATTTTGAAAATGGGGTCCGTGTAAAAAGGGGTCTCGTAAAGTGAGGGGTGCCTGTCTGCTTGTATCTTAGAGCCTGTGTCTGTCTGTTTCTCTAACTCAGTACTGTCAATTGTTTTCTGTGCCTAATATCGAAACAGTGAAATAAAAATGAAACCTACTATACAAAACAACAGTTTTCCATGTAGACTGTAATTCTCAACCCTTACAGATTCTTCTTCAAGGCCACATTGGCATCAATCGAGCAGTAGACGGAGATGTGGTTGCAATTGAGATCTTCCCAGAAGAAGAGTGGAGAAGACCCAGTGATATTGTTCTAGAAGACAAAGCTGATGATCCTGGTGATCTTCTAGAAGAAGAAGCTGTGTTAATTAATGCTACAAAAGCTGATAAGAAGAATGATGAAGAAGTAACTCCTACTGGGAAAGTTGTCGGGATTATTAGGAGGAAATGGAGACAGTATTGCGGTATCCTGCAGCCCAGCAAGTTTCCAGGTATGTATAATAGTAAATAATTAGTATACATTTCTCAGACCATATTTCTAATAGTAGAACAAATTTGTTCTACTTCTTACACTAGCAGAACTTTAAATTACCTATTTAGAAATCTTTGTCATACAGTTTATAACAATAACCAGTTTAGGTTTATCCATCAATTGGGTGGGTCGAAGGGCTGCTACAAATGGCTATTATTAGCTTTACATATTTTACTGAACTTTCTCTCTTCTCTTTGTGTGGGTAGGCCTCTGACATGGTTGTATAACGACTACTGTCTAAGTAACCATAGACAGCAACCTGAACCGACGGCTTAACGAGACCGGAACCATCTCTTTTTTCGGTCAATCAGGTGGTTCAGTCTGCAATATTTGAAATTCACAAAGTGATAAGATCAATTTTATGAGTGCCCTACCAAGAATCGAACCCGGAACGTTTGCGTCGCAGGCAGTCGCACACACTACATCGGTCGTCTATCATGCCTCATGACGTTATGAGATCAAAGTCAAGGTATCACCTTTAAGGAGAGACAAATAGTATTGGCATAAATTCAAATTTGTACTGAAGTGAACATATAACACTACATAATCTGAGCCAAAACGTGTTTCATTGTTGTTATGCACCACAACCACACAACAGGAAAGCAAATATTAAGATGTTTTATTTTTGCGTCAGTCTTTTGCCATTGTTTATGATATTTTTTGTTATTGATTGTGTGCTTTTGTTTACGATGGATACCTAGTTGTAGCACTAAGAATAAATGAATAATATATATTTCGTGTTACGTTGTATTAGGAAAATAAGAAAATATTGGCGTGAGTATTTCTGAAAGTTGTGTGACACAAAGTTATTTACAATACAAGAAACGAATCGTAACTGTTGTGCTATTTGATTTCGTCTACCTGAACAATTCTTTCAGTATCCCTGCGATGCAGTCTAGCATTAAACTTATCATCGTACAATATGACACAACAGACTTTTTAGTAACGAATCGATGTTTTGAGTCGATTTTTCCATTGAACATACTTTTTCGTAAGTAAGAAGTTTTCGTCCATTCACCGATCACGCTAAAACCGCCTCGCGCGCCGTCTTCCTAGTTTGTGACAATGAGCTGTTGGTCACCAACTAAGTACTTCAGATGTCAATAATTTGCCCAGGAGGCGGTTTCATAAACCTTGACAGATGTATCCGTAATCATCGATCCGTTACGTGTTTAGCAAAGCTAGACCTAGGCCTAATGAAGCGTTTAAGACGGAAGATTTTGTTCTAGGAGCGACACGGCATCTGTTCTGTCCCGCCGAGAAGCGCATCCCGCGCGTACGTATCGAGACGCGTCAGAGCGATAAGTTGGCGTCGCAGCGGATCCTGGTAGCCCTGGACTCCTGGCCCCGAAACAGCCGGTACCCGCTGGGGCACTTCGTCAGGGCGCTTGGCCCTATTGGTAAGTGATAAAAGAGCAATGAGACACTTAGACGCACAACCTACTTATCAGCATCTATTCACACGGTTCATCTCTTCGGCTGTTGCACTTTTTCCATTGCATTATCTATTTATATCGTACAAAAATCAACACAATATTGTTGGAAGCGAAGCGAGCTCGTCGTTTCACGTTGAAACAGGTAGGCTGTATTGCCCTTCACCAACACAATTATTGCGTGCGAAGCGAACTTCTTGTTAGAGCGGTGCTAGGTTCACTGCGCTAACCTACAAACTTATTACGGGCAAAGCCAGCTCGGTATTTGTGTGGCACGGACCCTATTTAGTTAATATACGCCCCTGTGTGCAGCTATACCCATTCTGTAAATAGAAGTTTCCTGGAGTCTCATGGAACCACAGAGATGAATGATGTAAACGGTATTCCCAGGTGACAAGGACGCGGAAAACGAAGTGATCCTTCTGGAGCATGACGTGCCGCACGCGCGGTTCAGCGAGGCCGTGCTGGCCTGCTTGCCGCCAGACGACTGGACTATACCGCCCGAGGTACTACATACATACATACATATAATCACGCCTCATTCCCGTAGGGGTATGGGGAAGGTAGAGACTACATCTTTCCATTTGCTACGATCCTGACACATCTCTTTTGCTTCTTCAACATGCATCAATCTTTTCATACATGCTCGTCGGTTTAGGTACCCTAAACTTCTTGACCTCGAGGTACTATTACCATGTTTTTAAATAATTGTGTACGACATGCTTACCTGTCACTTGTCACTATAATTACACAATTATCTGTATGACCCTCAAATGTTTGTCGTGGCCGTTTTTTCGGCCGTTTATGCTATGCCTACCCCGTAAGGAATGATTGGCGTGATATATGTATGTATGTCATGCTAGTTAAAAATTTTAAACAGCAAAAGTTGCAAAAGGTGTTCCGGTGCATCGGGTTTACGTTTGAGTAAATCGTCTAAATTATGTCTACTTACACATATTATATACATTTTTTACTTAACTGCATTTAAATATGAACTAAACTTTTTGTTGTTCGTCTCTTTGACCTGATGTGTTTTGAGAAAAACTTAAAAGAAGTCAAGTTTTAGGACAGATGAGTACAAAACGTCTGTTAAATTATATATTTCACGTTTTTGTTGTTTCTTAGGATGTGAAATTTTACAAAATATTGTTCATAGAAACATTGTTTAATGCTCATGATTTATTACTTTATTTTGAAAAAACATACATATATCGGTTATCCAGACGAAAAGAAGAAGGTACCT
The DNA here is from genome assembly GCA_027580185.1 of Tuta absoluta. Taxonomy (NCBI): domain Eukaryota; kingdom Metazoa; phylum Arthropoda; class Insecta; order Lepidoptera; family Gelechiidae; genus Tuta; species Tuta absoluta. The sequence goes on from JAQAHW010000004.1 coordinate 10,107,724, forward strand.
ACATTACACCAATATCCCTTGCGGGGTAGTAGAGCGTAGACGGCCGTAAAAACGGGCATTTACGCCACGTCTGACAAACATTTCATTGTCATTCAGATAATTGTGTACCAGCATAGTGACAGGATGTCAGCCCATCTCCTAAAATTTCATTACACATGTGACCCTCGAGTCCCTTAATCGCCTCTTACGGTACCCACAAGAAATAAAATTGAAATTCTTTATTCAATGTAGGATATATCACTTATTGACGTCATGATCAGTCATTGTAAAAAAAAAATTGTATCACACAATTTTCTTTTTTTTAACAATTTTGTAATGTCCTAATAGATAGCCGGCTCGGGCGGGATAAAAAAATATAAAACTAAAGGCACTGCCTCAAGGTTAGTCACACGGCATGTAACTCTACGCCGCCACCATCTGAAAACGATATTGAAGTCAAGATTGAAGTTTAAAGAAATAGGATGAAAACACACGGCATTTTGAGAATACACTTGTTTGTTCATGAATCGCAGGAAATAAAGAAGCGTGTGGACCTGCGCGGCGTCACCATCTGCTCGGTGGACCCTCCCGGCTGCACCGACATCGACGACGCCTTGCACGCGCGGCCCCTGCACGGCACCACCGCTACTGGACTCAACAAATACGAGGTATCACATGCACTTTCTAATTTTCTTCTTACCTTAAATTAATGCTGACACTTTCCGTCAAATAGGTTCAGAAAAGGATAGGAGATATCTTAGTCACGTCATGTCTTAAAATTGGACGCAAGATACGTGTTCTAAGGCGGCGACGAAGCCAAAGGTGACTAAATTGACTAGAAAATGCTAAGATTGGCCTCAATTCGGGATATAAATTCTCTTAGCTTACCTTAAATTTGTGTTGTCACTTTCCGTCAAATAGGTTAAGAAAAGGATAGGAGATATCTTACTCACGTCATGTCTTATAATTGTACGCAAGATACGTGTTATAAGGCGGCGGCGAAGCCAAAGGTGACTAAATTGACTAGAAAATGCTAAGATTGGCCTCAATTCGGGATATAAATTCTCTTAGCTTACCTTAAATTTGTGTTGTCACTTTCCGTCAAATAGGTTAAGAAAAGGATAGGAGTTATCTTAGTCACGTCATGTCTTATAATTGTACGCAAGAAACGTGTTATAAGGCGGCGACGAAGCCAAAGGTGACTAAATTGACTAGAAAATGCTAAGATTGGCCTCAATTCGGGATGCACTTAACGGGTGGGCGGAAATCTAGTTATGTATAATATTAACTGAGTAACGTTTGTCATAAAGGTGGGCGTCCACATAGCGGACGTGACTCACTTCGTGCGGCCCAACACCGCGCTGGACAAGGAGGCCGCAGCCAGGTCCACTACCGTCTACTTGGTGGACAAGAGAATCGACATGGTACCAGGTCAGTATCTTCATTCAGGTCCGGCCTTTCTGCCCTCACTATTTAGTTCTACGGGTTTTTGAAAAAGTGTACGCAAAAGTAAGTAAGTTTTACCAACCTCGATTTTATTGCAATCGTGCCTATAAAATAGTAGTTTATGCAGCTGTCATATAATGGGGGTCATTAGAATGCGAGTGTCTGTTTATCACTCGAGGCGTTGTCGAGTGTAATAATAGTTTGAGACGAGCATTCTTATGCCTAATTATATGCAGTTGCATACACTATTTTATCTATCCTCTCCAAAAAAAAACTCAGTAATACACTTGGCCAAACGTCCGAACCAGCGATTGCAAGGTCAAATATAATATATATAATATGGCTCCATATGAATCTTTTTTAAAAATTCTACACTTCAGCAGTTGTTCAAATGTTGAATCAGCAACTGAATAACAACTTAACTAAACAACTGAAGAACATCTGAACAACATTCAAATAACCACTGAACAACATCTTAACAAAAACTGAACATCTCGGCTCATCAACTGAACAACGTCTGTACAGTAGCTGAACAAAACTTCGTTTCATTTCTCCATTTTATCGAAATAATAGACTGTTCATTAAGACATTACACATACATACATACATACATATATCACGCCTATAGTCCCTTTTGGGGGTAGGCAGGGCATAAATAGCCGTGAAAAACGGTAATTCACGCCACGTCTGACAAAAGTTCGAGGGTCAATCAGATAACTGTGTATCACTATAGAGACAGGTTGTCAGTCCATCGCCTAAAATTGCAATACACACCCTCGAGTCCCTTAGTCGCTTCTTACGACACCCACGGGCAAGGAATGGGGTGATGCTATTCTAAGCCGGCATCACACGGGGTGAGACATTACGCTTTTGTAATTTCTATAGGCAGAATGCATAAGCAGGTCTTTAAACAACTGTTTTCGAGTTCATAGTCTAGTTCATTATGAGACGAGTGTAAATAAAAATAATGAGGGAGGCATCGGTCTCATGAGGGTATTGCGTTTCTCATTTGTGTTTTTTTTCAATCAAAGAGCAATCGCTAATATTTATGTTGCCTGGAAAGCAATGCCATATTTAATCAGATTTTATTTTTTCAGTACCGTGTGATGCCGGCTTAGAATAGCATCACCCCATTTCTTACCCGTGGGAGTCGTAAGAGGCGACTAAGGGACTCAAGGGTGTGTATTGCAATTTTAGGCGATGGGCTGACAACCTGTCACTATGGCAATACACAATTTTCAGAATGTCCCTCAAATATCTGTCAGACGTGGCGTAAATGTCCGTTTTTGCGGCCGTTTACGCTCTGCCTACCCCGCAAGGGATTAAAGGCGTGATATATGTATGTATGTTATTTTTTCATCTGGTCAACTGTCTAAATGAAATTATTGTTTTCCAACATAAGGCGCAATGTAATGAACAAAAGATGAAAACCGATTGATTGAATTGAGAAAATTCTTCTTTTTCGACGCCATTTTATGGCCTGATTTCTGCGGATAGAAACAGACCCCAATGCATTTATAAAGTGGTGCTCTTGCCTCTTAAAAAATCATTATTCGCTGAGAACATTATTATTTTAAATGTACTGTAAAAACTATGAAGAGAAACTAATGGCATTGTAATGACGTGACTTTTTATACAAGGTGACACGATGAGATTTATGTAAAAAAACGTAGATAAAAAAGCATATTTGGCTCCAGCCAGTTGCCGACATCAATCAGCATCGGCACCTATTTGCATTAACAATACAATAGTTTTTGTTATAAAAGTAGTTCACAAAGGTGAGCTTATCTCATTAAGAGAACTCTTCCAGCCAACCTGTCAAACTAAGTAAGAAATAAATACGTGCGGGGACAAGATTGCACACAAAGTAAAAGAAACATACAAAATGATAAATAATGATTTGATAATCTTTACTAATATTATATATCTGAGAGTTTGTGTATGTGTTTGTTACCTCTTCACGCTCAAACGGCTCGACCGATTTGGATGAAATTTGGAACAAAGGTAAAGTATACCCTGGAATAACACATAGGCCACTTTTTACCGCAGGAAAACAACTATTACCACGGCAAAATGAGTGGCAGCGGGTGAAACCGCTGCTGTGCGGAAATCTAGTAGTAAAATAAATACACATCCATAAACGCCCCCTCGGTAGAGATGCCGTCCACGATCAGAACTACGTCGCCTACTTTTAAGTTGGTCGTCGCTCTTGCCGAAGGGAGTGGTATCAGGGTTGGTAGGTACTTGAAGATGTCTGCCAGCCGCAGGGTCCGCCTGCAGTCGCACAGCAGAACCAGGTCCGAGTCGTCCAAGTCTTCAGCCAGCTACAGATTGTTTGATGATGTCACAAGATGATTGCCGTGAGGCAAGCGACTCGTTGCCATTCTAAGCCGTAGTTTCTCTTCATAGTTTCATCTATGTAATTAATGACTGTTTGTAAATACGATATACTTCAATGTGATCCAGCGGATTTTAGATAAATTACTTTTTCAGTGACTTGTGAGTTTTTCAGTGACTTATGAGTTATTCAGTGATGACACCCTGGGATCCTTTTGATTATGAATATTTTTCCAGATTTGCTCAGTTCGAATCTATGTTCGCTGCGCGGCGGCGAGGAGAGGTTGGCGTTCTCGTGTGTTTGGGAAATCGATGAGAATGCCAACGTGCTGACGACTAAGTTCCACAAAAGTGTTATCAAGGTAACCGAATTCTTCTTATCATTAAAGTTCATAGACATGTAAGAAGTGCCCTCGATTGGAAACAAATCTCTGGCGGTAAGCAATGCCTCATTTCGCGCCAATTCCTGGTTATGTACGTAATGGTGCATTTACAATTTAGGCGCGGATTTTTTCCTAGTTCAGGGCGCCACTGTCGTTGATTTTATACAGTATTGCCTATTAAGGCGAGTGTAGTCTTCACGGCCTCGACAGTGGCGCCACTTCACAAACAAAAATATTTTCTGTTTATACGAACAGTCTATCAGAATGTCCGTTGCTCAAGTTTTTAGTATTATCCTTAAGAAAAATAGAACCTACGCACTCAATGAAATATTCGCTGTCATTAAAGTTATGGCAATTAATGCCAAAAGTGGCTGTTTTAGGCACTTTTAAACGTGTGTCTAAGTATAATTTTTATTGACGCAGTCTAAAGCAGCAATGACATACGAGGAGGCGCAAATAGCGATCGACGATTCAACCCGCGACGACGACGTGGCGTTGTCATTGCGGACTTTGAACAAACTCGCGAAGAAACTCAAGCAGAAGCGACTTGACAACGGCGCCCTACTGCTGGCCTCGCCTGAGATACGCTTTCAAGTGAGTAAAGAGACACAATTTCAAATTAAATAGTCCTTGAATATTTCATGTCGTGTGATGCCCGCTTAGAATAGCGTCACCCCATTTCTTTCCCATGGGTGTCGTATGAGATGACTAAGGGACTCGAGGATTACATGTATTTTGCAGTTTTAGGCGATGGGCTGACTACCTGTCACTATATCGATACATATTTTTCTGAATGACCCTCAAATGCTTGACAAAAGTGGCATAAGTGACTGCTTTTTCGGCCTTTTACGCTCTGCCTACACCGCAAGGGATATAGGCGTGATATATGTATGTATGTATGTTGAATATTTCAAGTAATCTCTTCTATTTCCAGCCAATACATAAAGTTTTATTTAAAAAATCTCCTTAACAAAAATATACGAAATATAATTATCTTGAAAAACTCAACCACTTTATCACCGACGACGGGTACGGCGCTTCAATATGAAACCACTGCTATACTGTACTGTTTTACATTTTAGCGTATATGTAATTGCGACGAGTTTTTTACAGCTGCATTCTAGTTATATGAAGTGTTATCTGAATCGTTTTCTTGCTCTGAGAGAGTGATACAGAGAGGTTTCGAACCGTCGGGACGCGTCGTTCGAAATGCTAAGTTCAACCCGTTTAACTGAACTTTCCCCAAGAACCAAAAGTAAAACACATTTTAAAAATTATGGCCCAACGAAAAAAAAAACAGTATGTAAAAGTGACCGAGTAATTTTCTATCTAACTATCTAACGTTCTGTTTATTTTGGATTTTACAATTCCTCCGTTCACTTCAAGTTTCATTGACAGGTGGACTCCGAAACGCACGACCCGATAGAAGTGCAAGCGAAGAAGATCGTCGACACCAACTCCATGGTCGAGGAGTTCATGTTGCTGGCCAACGTCAGCGTCGCCGAGAAGTTAGCTGCAGAGTTCCCGCAGTGCGCCATGCTGAGGAGGCACCCCGCGCCGCCCCCGGCTAACTTCACTACGTTCCTCAAGGCGGCCAGGCAACAGGTACCGGTGTGAAGCTAGCTGCAGAGTTCCCGCAGTGCGCCATGCTGAGGAGACACCCCGCGCCACCCCCGGCTAACTTCACTACGTTCCTCAAGGCGGCCAGGCAACAGGTACCGGTGTGAAGCTAGCTGCAGAGTTCCCGCAGTGCGCCATGCTGAGGAGACACCCCGCGCCACCCCCGGCTAACTTCACTACGTTCCTCAAGGCGGCCAGGCAACAGGTACTGGTGTGAAGCTAGCTGCAGAGTTCTCGCAGTGCGCCATGCTGAGGAGGCACCCCGCGCCACCCCCGGCTAACTTCACTACGTTCCTCAAGGCGGCCAGGCAACAGGTACTGGTGTGAAGCTAGCTGCAGAGTTCCCGCAGTGCGCCATGCTGAGGAGACACCCCGCGCCGCCCCCGGCTAACTTCACTACGTTCCTCAAGGCGGCCAGGCAACAGGTACTGGTGTGAAGCTAGCTGCAGAGTTCCCGCAGTGCGCCATGCTGAGGAGACACCCCGCGCCGCCCCCGGCTAACTTCACTACGTTCCTCAAGGCGGCCAGGCAACAGGTACTGGTGTGAAGCTAGCTGCAGAGTTCCCGCAGTGCGCCATGCTGAGGAGACACCCCGCGCCGCCCCCGGCTAACTTCACTACGTTCCTCAAGGCGGCCAGGCAACAGGTACTGGTGTGAAGCTAGCTGCAGAGTTCCCGCAGTGCGCCATGCTGAGGAGACACCCCGCGCCGCCCCCGGCTAACTTCACTACGTTCCTCAAGGCGGCCAGGCAACAGGTACTGGTGTGAAGCTAGCTGCAAAGTTCCCGCAGTGCGTTTAATAGGGGTATGATTTAAGCTGTCACCAATTTAAGTAGTTTCCTTAATAATAGAGTTTGCCCCCAAAATAATAGATTTGTCACCAAGATCTAGTCATCAAACAATATAAAATCAGTTCCACGAAAAATGACCTAAAATCATGGAGATATAAGGTCTAGTACCAAATTAATATTTTTGAGTGTATTTTAATAGGTTTTTCCTAAGAAGTATTGAAGAAAATTAATTAAAAGTGATCACCAACAAATCATATTTTTGTCCCGAGAAAAATTTCAAAAAGTTTATTAAAAAATTAGAAGTTATCATCATCATCGTTTCGTTCGTCGTTCGTCTACTTACTACTTTACTGGACATAGTATGCCTCCCCCAAGGAGCCTAATTCCCACAGGTAAAAGCAGTACTTATTTCGATAAAATTTCTAGTAGGATAGTAAAACACAGTTCTCGTAAAATAGTCAATATTTATTCATCACTACATAGTATAAAATACAGTCGCTTCCCGTTTGGTGTCTCCTTATATCTCTAGAATTACCCAACGGATTTTAATGCGGTTTTTTTTATTAGATAGAGTAACTTGAGAGGAAGGTTTATAAGTATAATTTATTTCAGGAAATTGTCACATTCCCATGGGAAAACGGGTAGCCCAACTGGTAGTAAACTTATGACCCCATTTTGTCACGTTTAGGGATTAAAATTTCAAAAATGCTGAAGCACGTATTTAATTATTGTAAGTTATGAGTCTAATCAGAAATTTTTAAACAGATCACATTTAAGATAAAAAACTTTTAACCCCCTTTTCACCCACTTAAGGGTTAAAATTTCATAAATGCTGAAACACGTGTTTAATTATTTTATGTTATTAGTCTAATCACAAGTTTTAAAACAGATCACATTCATTTAAAAAAACGAACTTTCATACAATTTTTTAACCCCCTTTTGACCCTAAAGGGTTAAAATTTCAAGTATGCTGAAACACGTGTTTAATTTTTTTAAGTCATAAGTTTTTTAAGTCATAACTATTATAGATACAATTCCGTTTTTTTTAATCCCCCAAGCGATGAAAAGGGTGTTAAAGGTTTGTATGAAAGTTCGTTGTCTTAAGTGTGATCCGTTTCAAATTTAGTGATCAGACTTATGGCTTAACATAATTAAACACGTGTTTCAGCATTTTTGAAATGTTAATCCTTAAAGGTGTCAAAAGTTTACTAACAGTTGGGCTACCCGTTTTCCCATGGGAATGTGACAATTTCCCGGAATAAATTATACTTATAAACCTTCCTCTCAAGTTACTCTATCCAATAAAAAAAACCGCATCAAAATCCGTTGGGTAAATCTGACATTAGGAGACACCAAACGGGAGGCGACTTTATACCATGTAGTGATACAATTCTAGCGTCCACCTCCGTCAATGCAACTTGCCAATATAAAGTCTTTAAATTACCTCTTATCTGGGCTTCATAGAAATTTTGTCTACATCCTATCCTAATGCGTTAATGAAGCGAGACGGATTATCACTACATAGTATAAAGTAAAGTCGCTTCCCACGTCTGTCCCTGTCTGTTTGTTCGTTGTATGCTTAAATCATTAAAACCACTCAACGGATCTAGATGACTTTTTTTTAAAGATAGAGTGATTAAAGAGGAAGGTTTTTATGTATGATTTATGTCGGGAGAAGGTCTGTTTCCCGTGGGAAATCAGTCAGCAGCGGGTGCAACCGCTGGGCGGGCCGCTAGTATTTAATAAAAGAAGGCATTTTCTAGGCAAACGTGAATCATCCTAGAACAATATTATTTTGATAACTTAATGAAATAAAATGTTACCACTGTATTGGTGACAAAATAGCAAATTAAAGGGAATCGCAGTCTGGGAACGAAAACTGATTTATTTGGTGACAGATCTACCATTTTGGGTACTAACCTATTATATAAGTAACAAAACTATTATTATGAGAACGAAGTATAAATTCAATCAATGCACTATAATTTCTTTGGTAATCCATCTTTTATTTTACACATTATATAACATTAATTTGGTGATCCATACCTGGGAACACCTTTGTTTATCTGAGAACGAAAATATTTTGTGACGATAGATCTCATTATTTGGTGATACTACTTGGTGACAAATATAAATGTTGGTGACCGAAAATATAGTTCCTGTTTAATAGTCGCCAAATTCAAATCACCTTCATATTCCATAGTCGCATCGCCACGAAAATAGTAAGCTCTCGAAATCTTGTTATTTCGTCTGAAAATTGGCATTTGAACTGACATTTCATTCTTGACCTAACTTAAGTTGTTAATCAAACAGATTGCCTTAAGCTGCAGGACGACATAGATAACGTAATGCAATGGAGTCTACAAAATTAACTTAAGTTCAATGTGTCAAAATGTAACATTTTGTCACTCACAAGATCCAAGACTCCATTGAACTAAAGTTGTACGCTTGACGGCGAGGTCTTGCCTAGGGTAACATCTGTTAGGGACTGGGGTGTTCGTATTACGGAAGACCTAAATTTTAAAACACATAACAAGTATGCTCTAAGGCTTTTAGGAATCTTGATTTCATACTACGACAGACGCGCGACTTTGACAACGTTTCAGCAGTCAAAGCACTCTATAACGCATTGGTCCGTAGTCGGTTGGAATTCGGGGCCATGGTCAAAGATCGCAAGAAAAATGTACAATACCAAGATTCACAAAAACAAAACAAAAAAAAATTCGCGCGAAGTGCGTAACATGATACTGGCCACTTGCATTTTTAAAACAGAACTAATTAGTTGGCTTTAAGTAGTAGAATTAACGTAAAACTAAAACGTTGTAAATATAATTTGAGATGTTATGGAGATAAGTGTTTTGTGAACTGATTAAGCCCTTATTTTTAGATGAATTCTTTGAAAAAGAAAGAATAACAAACAAACAGACAGTACAGTTACGTTCAGTTTATAGAGTTCATAATTAATATGGATATTATGCGTTTAGCTAAGTCTTGGCGAATGGTTTAGCTTATTTCAATATATGGTCCTTATAATATAATGTAGGTTCATATTCCATCTAAGTTATAATATCAACTTTGTGAGTAGTCCACCGAGAATCGAACCCGAAACCTTTGCGCCGCAGGCAGTCGCACTACTATTGCGCTACATTGGTCGTCAAGTATTGTATCAGTACCAGTAAGACCAACATTATATGAAATGGTGACACCTCTATAATATACTCTTTGACACGACTTCCGAATTTCATTTGAATTTCGTTCCTTCCGCCGAAGTAAGAGCCTTAACGCAGCAAGTCATCGGACATATTGATAAACTGACATAAGTTACCTAGGTATCAAAAATATATTAGAATGGCTTATAACGTTCGAAAACAAAGGGACATTTCAGACTTGCTCATTATTTGCAAAATAATGGACGTCTCAGTACTGCATCACATGACAATGATATGTATTAAACAATTGTTCGGTTTTCCTCCGCAGTTTTTACGTTTGTTGGTCATTAAACTTTTGTATTTTTCATTAGAGTACGGTCATCGTTTTCCTTGTTCTATATTTTATTACTTAGTGGGTAATGAACATTTGTGCGTTTGATACTACATAGAGTAATTTAAAACGTTTACTCACAAAATTTTTACCCTCCGCCGAGATGAGGCCCGATATCGATATTATAAATACGTACGTATTCAAATGTATCTTACTATCCATGAAATAATCGTTTGGCAGGGCTTCGAGCTGGACGTGTCGACCAACAAATCGTTCTCGAAGTCGCTCGACGAGGCCGTGATCCCGGGCCGGCCGTTCTTCAACACGCTGCTTCGTATAATGGCGACGCGCTGCATGCAACAAGCTCAGTACTTCTCCAGTGGAACTAGGACGCAAGAGGAGTTCTATCATTACGGTCTCGCGTGTCCTATCTATACGCATTTCACGTCGCCCATTAGAAGGTAAGGCTTTTGGCGATTGGCTGGCAACCTGTCACTACTTATACACGAGTTCTTAATTGACCCTCAAATTTTTATCTCAGATTTGCTGATAAGGTGTGAAATAAAAATGCAAATGTTGCAATAATATAAAGTGGTAAACCAGTGCATGTAACTGAACAACTTTCCTTAAGAAACAGGCCGCAGTATGAAAAAAAAACTGGCTCTTCCATACAAATTGAACCTGCCGGCCAGCGCATAAACAAAAGATTTATTTTAAAGGCTAGATTTTTTCCACTACAAGTGTCTTCCATCAACTATGTACTAGGATATATTGAAATAAAGAAGTTTTTTTTGTATAGGCGATCCAATGTTTTTTCATATTTTGGCCTAAGTTTCTTGGAGAAAGTTATTCAGTCGCATGTCTGGTTCACCTCTAAAGTATTTGCAGCATTATTTTCACTTCCTGTATCTTATATTCGTTCTCCCAAGCTTTCTAAAAAAACCTTATGTTTTTAGGTACGCTGACGTAATAGTGCACCGTCTGCTAGCGGCGTGTATCGGGGCGGATGTGACTCACGCCAACCTCCTGGACACGAAGGAGGCAGACGCGATATGCGACAACCTCAACTACCGGCACCGGCAAGCGCAGTACGCGGGCCGCGCCTCCGTCGCGCTCAACACACACGTGAGTGAACCTAAATTTACCACCTAGCATCTTACAGGCGGCCGTACACATGGCCCAAGACAGAGAAGTTTGTCTACCGGCACGTGCCGGGTAGTTTCAGTCGAATACGTTCTTCCTGGAACAACTAGTAAGCCCAATCGCGCCCTTTGTTTGAACAACCACAAAACTTCTTCGGGTGAGCACCATACAGTCAGGTGAAGATTTAAATAGCCCCGGGGTTAAAATCATAGGGTCCAGAACTTAAAAAAAAGAGAAGTTTGGAAGAAGCTGGTGACGATTATAGCCCAGAAAAGTCACGTCCCTCAGTCATGAGGATACGACGAAGAAGAAGAAGCACCTAATTCCACGTTATTGACCTTACTAATCCCCACCTTAATAGATTGCACCTTTCTGGAAGAGATCGCTTGTAGTGATAAAGTCGACTTTGCGCGTATTAGCTATGAATTTTATTGTTATTTTTGTGCAATAAAGTGTTTTACTTACTTACTTACCTTTGTGATCTTCATTGATCTAACCAAGCCTTAACTTACTTTGACTTTATCAAACCCTACTAAACCATACTTGACCGTACCCTTCTCAATCGTACTTTCCTTTACCTCGCCTTACATGACCTAACCAAACCCTATCTTACTAGATAGTACCACCCTTGATCTTATTCTCAGTCGGAGCTTTATTCCCGACGCTTCCTGAGATTGATCCCCAAGCCCGACTTTACATGACGGTACCTATTTTGACCTTACTAAACCCCACCTTACTTGAGCGCGCCTTTCTATGTTTTACCTTGCTTTACTTATCCTGACCAAACCGTACCTTAAATAAAATTACATTATCTTACTCTTCATTACCTGATCAAATAAACTTACCCTTAACTCAAACTCACTTTATCCAAACCAACCCATTCCATACTTGATTTACCGATCAGCATTACAAGAAACCACTTTATTTGAAGCAATTACTCTTTGCTCCTCAGATTCTGTTCAAAGAGCGCGTGGAGATAGAATCGGCAGTAGTGCTAGCTGTGAAACGGAACGCGCTTCAAGTGTTGATTCCCAAGTACGGGCTGGAGGGGCCGCTCTACCTGCCTAACAACATCTTCACCTATAATGAAGAGGTCAGTACTATACTCTATCCTCCGAAGTATCAAATTAGCCTGAATTCGGGATATAAATTATCTTAGCCTTCGATTCGGGATATAAATTTTCTTTACTTACCTTAAATTATTGCTGTCACTGTCACTTTCCTTACCTTAAATTATTGCTGTCACTTTCCTACTTTCTTTACTTACCTTAAATTATTGCTGTCACTTTAAGGATTCCAGTGCTTGTGTCAGGATAAACGAGGCCTTCACTGAGCTGTTTAACATCGAAAACAAACATGAGAAAGGTGTTAGACAGGGATGTGTTGCGTCACCATGGCTGTTTAACCTATTCATGGATAGTTGTTTGACAGATTTGAAAGAGTGTGCAAATGGACTGAGAATGAATGGGTTACTCGTCAAATGTCTTCTCTATGCTGATTACCAAGTTATCCTTGCGTCGTCGGCTGAAGAGTTGCAGGAGATGGTAAACATTATGAATGAGGCTTTGAAAAAGAAAGGAATGAAAGTAAATGTAAGTAAGACGAAAGCAATGGTTTTTGTAAAAGAGGAAGGTATGACGGAGTGTAACATTATGATAGAAGAAGAGAGGGTGGGATAATTGAAAGAGTTTGTATATTTGGGATCGAATTTACATCAGATAGAAAGTGTGAAAGTGATATTGAAAGGAGAGTAAATGCCGGCAACATGGTGAATGGAGCGTTGCATACCTTTGTGAACAGCCAGACAGTGTCTAATAAGGCACGTCTGGCTGTGCATAGAGGAGTGTTAGTTCCAACACTTTTGTATGGGAGTGAAAGTTGGGTATGGTATGGCAGAAAAAGCATGAAAGTAGAATAAATGCGGTAGAAATGAGAGCGTTAAGAAGTATGATTGAAGTGTAATTAAGTGACAGGATTAGGAATAGCGTGATAAGAGAACGTTGCGGTATAAATGAAGACGTAGTGACTGGTATAGAAAAAGGAATGCTGGGATGGTTTGGTCACATTGAGAGAATGAATGAAAGAAGATTAGAAACAGGTGTATATGGCGAGTGTGGAAGACCAAGACGCACGTTCTTGGATCAGATCGGGGACGTTCTAAAGAAAGATTAGGTCAAGAGTACCCAAACCGACGAGCATGTATGAAAAGGTTGATGCATGTTGAAGAAGCGAAAGAGGTGTGTCAGGATCGTAGCAAGTGGAAAGATGTATTCTCTGCCTTCCCCTAGGGAAAGAGGCGTGATAATATGTATGTATGTATGTCACAGTAAACAGCTGAAACCACTGCTGAAATAATTACATTTTCAGGAGCACCTCCAAAGGGCCGGCGACGTGGTACTGAAGACGTTCGACGAAATAACAGTTCGCCTCGCCCTCGACAGCACCAACATCCAGCACAGGAAGCTCGTGTTCCAGTTGGTGCAGCCGCGCGTGCCCGGCTTCAGCCACGACCCTGACCAAGGTAGCGGCATATCATCATTGCAGCTTTTATCTTTAAACTACTGAGCATGGGCCTCCAGTCTCCACTTTCTCGTGTCAAAGATCACTATTCAAAAATTTTTTCTATGAAGTACTCATGTTTTTTAAATTCGCTAGTATTTTTTTTTTAAAGCTATTTGTAAGCCTCGTGGAAAAATGACTTTGCCTGACTCGTATACTTGAAGTTCTCGCTTACAAGTCGGACTTCAAATTCTATTCGTCCATTCAAGCCTTATTTTCTCGGCCACGGCAACAATGTACAGTCAAGCTCACGTGCGGTTAGACACTCAAACTGCCAATGGAAGTCTTATGCGCGTGACATAAAAACGGTCTAAAGTCCAAACTGTGTAACCCAGCCTGATCTTGACTGTACTATTTGCCACCTGGTTTTACGAGGCGAACGAGTTCTTCCAATCTGTAGAGGTGTAAATAAAGTTGAAATTTAAATAATCTGTAAAATTTTAGACACTGATATTTTGTTTCTGTTTACATGTATGTAAATTATTAACATTTCCCCTCTTTTACCCAGAAATGAAAGAAGAATCATCCGAGAAAATGGAAGTGGACGAAGTGAAAATGGAGAAAGAAGTCAGCAATAAGAAGAGAAAAGAGCAGGCGCAGGAGAAAACAGAAACTAAGAGTAAGAAAAAGTCTAAAAAGAAGTAGTACAAGTATGTATAAATAAATACTTTGATATTAATTTTGATGTTTTTATAAATTTACATTCACAGAAATACTAATGAATAATTTAGAGATTTATCTTTAGCTCATGTCACAGAGACGTTTATAATCATTTGCAAATCAAATTTTGATGCAGAATTTTAAAGATAATCAATGATTTTGTCAACCACATTTACAACTCCTTGACCGGCTGAAAAAACCCTAAATTAAAAAAAAAACAAATATTACGCGTGGAGACTTTAAAAAATCTTGTTGCTGCAGGCAAAATGAAATCGCGCCCTAAATACCAACCAGGAGAGGTTGGTAAAACTGAAATCTTAAATTATAAGGCTTCGAAACCTAAATGAACTGGTCATTGATTTGTGAAATGTGCTGGCATCGTGAGAATAAAGAAACTAGACGTTCAACTCAGTCCCTGGAGAGGAGACGTGGGTTCAAATTCCAAACATACACATCACGCCTTTATCCCTTGCGGGGTAGGCAGAGCGTTAACGGCCGTAAAATACGGTCGATATCTCCACGTCTGACAAATATTTACGGCCGTTTGAGAAAAATCGTGTATCACTATAGTGACAGGTTGCCAGTCTGTCTCCTAAAATCGTAATACACATGAAGCCCTCGAGTCCCTTAGTCGCCTCATACGACACCCGCGGGAATGAAATGGGGTGATGCTATTCGAAGGCGGCATCACACGGCACTATTCGAAGCCTGCATCACACTGTAAATTTTATTTATTCGGAGAGTTGGATATCGTACATGAAAACTTTCATACACATAGGCAGAGACTACTTCCTTCCATTTACTACGATCCTTGAATACTGCTTTCGCTTCCTCTACATTCATAAATCTTTTAATGCACGCTCGTCGGTTCATCCTTTGACACAATCATCCTGTTTATATATGTTCTGCTACTAATATTGGATATCACGACGATACATTACTTGTCATTGTTACGTAGTGTACTTTATCTGGCGACCTCGTTTGCAAGGGCTTCCATATCACAAAGGTCAAGTAAACAAAGTCTTAATGTTGAATCATCTATTCAGTGTCTTAATCGCTAAAGTTTAAATATTACATTAAAATATTAAATTAATAGTCTCATTTGGCAAATTCAATAAGGTCTCAAATCTAATTAAAATTATCCATGTATCTTTGGATGTTAAAATCATACTATAACATGAATATTTTGCGTATTTGATACGTAATATCTTGGTTTACATAACATTGAACAAAAACATTCACACAATGATAATAATTATGTACATCCGTCAAATAAAAATAAAAACAAAACATAATATAACAGTCTACGTGATCATCAATATTCTTGTTCTCTCCCTATCGATTGCAATAGTATTGACTTTAGACTTATCACATGAAATCACATACATAATAGCATGCCGTGTCTTGTTGTCTCTCTCTTTTCCGCTCGAGTGAACAGTTGTTGCGACTAAAGTCCATCGTCTTAACCTTAGATAACTACTTACTTATTTGTAGTCATCTGCCTTCTCATGGGCGGTGGACTAACTAAAGCTGTTGCTGGTGGTTTTAACATACTAGTCGATGGCTGTTCACTTGATGATTCTTCTATGACTGATTGTTCCTCATCTGGGGTGATTATTTGGGGGATTCTACTGGTGGAAGGTTGTGTCGTTTGGGCAGTGATTCTGGCGATCTGTTGGTCGATCTTGTTGACTAGTTGCTCGATGGCTGTGGTCCAGCGAGTGGATGGAACTGAGTGTGATGGGGATAGCCGTGCGTCTGTCATCACGGCTAGGCGGACTGAGTCTGCGTACTGTATCACTGTTAGCGACATGCCTGCAACGAAACAATAACATATTTATAAAGGATGTAAATATTCTGCTAAATTCTAATTATCGTAGTTTAAAAATGCGATGGCTCAGTAAGGTAAGATCGCTGGCGCGTATCGGCATAGACGTGAATTCAAATCCCATTCAAGTTTCGTTAAGGCTAGTGTACTCGTGAACGGCCTCGACAGTGGAGCCACTTCACAAAAAAATTTTCTGTTTATACAAACAATCTATCAGAATGTCCGTTGCTGAAGTTTTTGGTACTATCCTTAAGTAAAATTTAAACCTAAAAACTCAATGAAATATTCTCTATAATTAAAGTTATGGCAATTAATACCAAAAGTGGCCGTTTTTAGGCAGCAGCGAATATTTCATTGAGTTTCCAGGTTCTTTGGATAATATTGAAAACTTGAGCAACGGAAATTTTTATATAAGGAGTTTATTTATATAGATTGTTTATATAAGGAGTTTATTTTTGTAGAGTGGCGCCACTGTCAAGGTCGTTCACGGGTACACTCGCCTTAAATAAAGATCACCACCCATCCAAGTAGGGCGCTAAGCTCCTTTTCATGTTCCTTGTTAGGTGTTTTAGTGAGTTTTTCGATTGTCGAATTGGTGGTAGCCTTATCTGTCTGACTTTGATCAGAATCAAGAGCAAATCCATCGCCGATCAAATAAAAAATTGAAAAAATATCTTAATAACTTACTGATATTGGCTTGCGGGGGTCTCCAGTACACCACATATTCGACAGTTTGTCCCCACAACGTAGTCCGCTGTCGCGCGGCGACCGGCGCATGAATCTCTGCGTAAGACACCGCGTACCTTCTTGATAGAAGATTCAGTGTTAACCTGCAGACAAAAAAAATTATATACTCTAAATTCCATACCTACGTAAATGGGTACGTCGTTCATTTTAGGAATTTTGGACTTACAGTGCTACATTATCATAATTGAAAATAGGAAATCGAGTCTAGGTGACTGATACTGATAAGCTGTTAAACCGTGTTCTAACCTTATCTTTATAAAGTTAAAATATGATTATTAGACCACTAACAAATATTATCATGTTTCATTCTCATCGTTTTAAAATAAAAATCACGCTTTTTTGGTTCGCAATCAGACTTAAAAACAATAAAGCTAGAAACTACGAGTATAGACCGAGTGCTTTTTCTTTCATTAGGTGCTAAAATGGACATTATGGACAGTATATCAAGTAATAAATTCTTATTTTTATATATAAGAGCTTATTGCTCTTGTCAGTAGAGTAACCGCCAGTTGTCTCTGTCTTCCGCCTTCTTCTTGACCTTCCTATACGACATGACCATAATTTTCTCCTCGACTTGATCTAAATAACTCCTTCTTGCCCTTCCTTCGATCTTACGAAATTTAGAATAAAATAAAATATAAGACAAACCTTGCAAACGGTGAGGGCACAGCTCTAGTTAGTGCTCCACAGCGGGCCTGCGCTGCCCACGCTGTGACCAGAGCACCCTGCCTTCTACACGCCTGATCTATGACAGACGCGATGCGACGCGGAGTCGCACCCACTGGGAGGGATAGGCACACCATTCCTGAAAACGGAAAGTATTGAGAAAAAGCTGTGTGTATCAACTATCATGCCACCGAGGGAAATAAAACATTATTATTAATCGGAAGCCTCTGGCTTCCGCCTTGGTGTAGACCCGCTTAGTACCAACAGAAGTCTACTTATGGAAATGGATCTCCCTGTAAAGGGGGCGTATGCCATACTCACCTTGTAAGCAGGTGAGTTGGCAAAAAAAAGTGTAATGTGTGTTATTCCCAGAGAGCGCAGCTTATTCCATATTTTGTATAAGTAGTCCATTTTGTTTTCGGTCTTTGTTCGGCAGGTTAATGGGTCGATTAGCATTTTGAATATTTTCTGCAATATTTGTACATGCTAAATTTACCTCCAGTCATAGATTTTTTGTAACTCTTCCCTTGTCCCTCGGCGAAAGTGTACAGGAAGTCTTCGGAAGCCGCTCTAGCTGTGGTCAGGATGATCTCGGGGATTTCTGCTTGGGAATGCTCGAAGAAGGCGCGTAGGGCTTCCGTGGCGCCGAACAGTGCCACGTCGGTGGAGGACACTCCGAGAGCCCGTGCTGCGCGCTCGATGCTCGCTCGCGGCACTGGACGGGACCATGACACAACCTGGGATAAGTAATACTTAGAGTTAGAATACTCAGAACATCAGAGATCCAAACCAAACTCGAACTTCTCTCTTATTCGATCTATGCGTGCGGTAGCGTGTTGTGGTGGATGACATCATATTGATCTTTTAAACAACTATTAATGCTTATTCATTTGTAAGCTTACCTTTCTACCACACAGATTGGTAGTCTGCAACAGGTGTCGTTTTCCGTCGTCAGCTCGAACAGTATCAGTCCACAGTTTGGCCGGCGCTCTGTACGCTTCCTTCAGGCCATACCACGCCTCCTTCGTAGCCCGCGCCCACAGCTGGGCCAGCTCCCCATACTTCCATGTCAATGTGTTAGGACGCAACACTTGTCCTGTATTCTTCAGTTCCTTTAAAGCTTGTATTTCATTCACCAATTGAATGGGTAATTTGATCACAGTCTTTGTAGTGATAATCACGGTACTAAACGCTCGTCTTGGCCATTTCCGAGGGTCAGCTGTAACTAGAGGTGAAATGAGAATCTGAAAATAAGAAAACAAAATTATAACATTTTCTTAGAGTCTCTTAATTTGATTGACGGAAATATGGAGCTTACCTTAAGTATAGTCAAATTCCTTCTTTTACATTCTCTCTGGATGGCTGCAAGTAAAACAGTGGCAGTCACTGGCGCATCACTTGCTGATCCATTCGTTCTTTTCTTTGTGAGCTCTCTTAGCGCACTCGCTCCAGAAATTAACACTAATCCTGCCACATGAAACGCCCCTGGCAAACTCTTCAAAGCTCTTGGGCTTTCTACTGGATCGTATTCTGAGATGAACTCGTTCCAGGCGTTAGATAAGTTTTCGTTCAGCTTTCCCCAAAGCTCTGGTATAGCTGAAGGTGAAGGGAAAAGTTTCGCCAACGGACTTTGCTGGCTTAGGTTTGTGACAGGAGTAGAGCCTTCTGCTGCCGTAAGTTGATCTACCATCAACAAGTCACCAATATTAATTGACTTGTGTCCAGTGAGTAGCAAATGATGAACTCTGACTAAGACGTAATATTTGGGTTCTATGGAAACGACGGGGATGACGATATATTGCCACGGTGGCTGGTCAGGTGGGAAGTATTTGGAGACTATCTCGCTGACGTAACTCTGCAAAGAAAAAAGATCTTTTATCATACTCACCAACAGTACTAAATCAATAGGTAGGTATGTGGTAACTTTTCTCGGTACGTACGTATCACCATCATAAAGCCGCAATAGTGCACTTCTAGACATAAACTTTATTGGGCGAGCGTGTTTACCATAATCATCACGCTTGGCAGACGGATTTTCGAGCGCAGTGTAAGGTGATATATCTACAGGGAACGCTGAATGCTTTAGTCTCCTTCGACACCCACAGGGAAAAATGAAGGGGCGCTGTTCTAACCAGCACCACACGGCATACAAAGAATCTGACCTGAATATTGTTCTCAGTGACCGGCCGCCCCCTATGCACGCCATTGGCCAATACCACGTGGCTATCGGGGCAGAAGGCAGCATTAGGGTTCCACGCGTAGTTCCCCCAACAGGAGACGAGCTGATGCCGCAGGCGTGGGAACATCAGGTCCCCATTCTTGTCGCGACGTTCGATTACGTGTTGCGTGAGCTGAGCTTTGATCTCGTTTGGGTTGGGGACTCCTGAAAATAGGAGTAAAGATTATTAATTGAAGGATTTTACACAAAAGTCATCATAAGAAAAATCTTTATTTCTATATTGATTACTTGTTCTTGTGTGGCTCATTCACTGCTATTCTTACTTGACCCTTGCTATGCATTGTCTTTGTGTCATGTTTTGAAGTAACATGTTAAATTGGAAAATCCCACACATAATAATAAGAAATTTATATTTGATAATATTACATAATAAAAAATGACCCTGACTGAACTTTGAACTTAGAAATACGTCTTAACGTTTTGTTTGCTATTTGCCGCTCTTTCCAACCGAGGAGCTTACCTTTGACGGATAGCAGAACATTGATAATGCCTTGGTTCCTAGCCGTGTCCAGGAGGGACCGCACTGTGTCCGTCCGAATGAACTCCAGCTTAGGATATCTACTGGATAATAGCTTCAGCCACACCTGTTTGCTGATCCGGACCACTGGAAATTTAAACGTGATTCTTTGTTTGAAAATTGACCAGGGGTTATCTCACTTTTCATATTGTTTCTATTCTTTGTGTCTAAGGATTAGTTGCAACTGGTGTTTTCTTCTTATTCTTCCAACCTGCTTTATCTAGCTGTTTCGTCCGTTCATTAATATCGGTTTAATTAGTTTTCTTACGATTCCGTGAGTTGGTGTTTGGGTCGTCTAACTACACCTTAGTTCGTATAGTGGAAATATCATTTAAAAAAAGGATATTTATAATAAACTTACCAACATAGGATATAGCTAGCGCCGGCAGCGTAGACATGGCGATGCAGAACGCACAATATGTGTACACCTCCTCTGCCAGGCGCTCGCGCACGCCTTTCTTCTGCAGCGGCCCCATTTCGCCGGCGTTCGCGCGTGTCTCCGAGGTGCGTTTACGCGCGGGTCATTAGATGAGAGAGCTGGGGACATAGAAAACACTGATATTGGTTCTATTTTGACCGAGACAGTTCACGGAAAGTGAAAATCAGTCCATAAAAAAGATGGGTTTATGCTTATTATGAGAGTTCGGGCCATCAAAACACTGTTTTGGACAGTTGATGACAATGACAAATGATTCGGTTCAGAATAGAGACAAAAGCTTTTTATACTATGACAAAAGCATTCAAGAAGACGAGAAAACTGTGTGCATGTAGGCAAATTACTTTTTACTGATTAATTGACGACTATGTTACCTTCGTTTTTTTCTAGACAAGAGAAAATATGGAGTAAAAAATTTGTTGATTTTTTCGTAATTGTTGGTGCAAGTGACTTATGTACGACCACACGCATGCACTAACGTAAGCTACAATGCTTTAACGAATGGGAATCGAATCCCAATTATCAGCAAACAAGTCTGGTGACCTGGCTAGCAGGTTTGACTGACACTGACCACTGTTTACTACAAGCAGACCGACTTGCACGAGGGGAGCATAATTACCTACTTACAAACAATAAACAACTTGCAGTTACAACACAACAATAACATTATAATATTAGGTACTGTTCGATTGCATTGGCGGTAATTTCCTAAGTTTTGTTTTGACTCGGTCTAGTAAAGGTATTAATTGTATGTTATACATAAGGTCTTAGAGGTTTCTTGTGAGCCGTGGGTCCATAAAACTACTTATGTTCTATGATTTTTTGGAAAATAATAATCATGGTCATGTAACAGTTAAGAAGAAAATTTATCATAGTATACTGAATGCATTTTAAACATTAAGTAAGATATTTTTTGGATGGATTAGAGAAATAACAGACCAAATAATGTAAGTACCTACATACTTATATTTAAATAGCAAAATCGAAAAGATACGTCCATGGTTTAACTAGAACCATAACAAGACAATTCTCTACCCTGTATTTCTAGTTACCTATTATTATTATCTAGTATTACTTTTATTTATAAACTTGAGTCACGCATGTAAACCTGAACTTTACTCATCGTTTATCTGATGCGTGCAAGCGCAGTGACGAAATACTTACCTACCTACAACACTTGCAGCTGATTACACAGTTGATTTTTTTTCAAGTAGGTATATGTACTAAGCTACCTTTTTATTTATATTTATCTTAATTTCATAAATACACACCTGCTTTCACACAATTTGAAATTTAAGGTTTTAACAGAACTCCATTAAAAATTACCACGTTAATTGGAAACTGACGTGTAAGTTTAATTAGTTGGTAAGTAGGATAGTTATTAATTATTACGCTTAAAATAATAGCTTATCCATAGTAAAATATTAAATACTTACATAAAACACTTATAATTGATAAATTCAACATGTTTTTTTGTTGTTTTGTCTACCTTATAGATATCAATCGGTCGAGACAAACAAACACAAAATACCAACAGAAATGTCACATGCAATTATGTAGATCTATTTTCTTCTTACCATATTCCATGCTGTTACATAGTGAATCGACTTTGTTCTTCTATATTACGATATCTTGGACGAACACAGATAATTAACATCCTATTTTTATAAGTACCTACGTTTACCATAAGATAACATTTACTTGGCAAGCACCATGCATTTAGTTATAGGAAGAAAAAAAACTTAGTTCTTATCAGTCGTTCGTGTTTGTGTAAATAGCAGCAACAGTGACCGACAGTCACTCAGCCTTTGACGGTCAGACTGGCAGAATAACTTTCGCTGTCGGCACGCTGCGCAGCCGTAGACGGTGAAAGGTGACCATTCATAAAGATTCATAAGATCTTAAGTAGGTACCAAAATAATGTGGTCCATACGGTGACATCCATTTGTCAAGATTCATATTGAATGAAATCCTATTTCTTTGTATGTACCTATGTATTTAATTATAAGTTAAAACATTGTCATTCACTGCAATAAAGAATATAGGTATATATATTGTGAAATCCTAAAAAGTTTACTCAATCATATTTTGGGGCTTTTTGTCATCGTTTTAAATGGTTAACAGTCTTCTTGATTTAACTACGTACATCTTTTTTGAAATTGTCGTTGAGGATAATTATCATTTTGAAAATGCTGCAATCTCTGAAATACCCATTAATACCAGTTAGTAAGTAGGTCACGCTATCGGTCATTGCCATTGCAAAAATGCCTACTCTAGGTAACCGTTATCGTTCATTAGACAATAAAGTGTTTTTTTTTTAAGATTAAAAATGTTACACTTTTCTACACCAATAGATGGCGGTAAACAGCTGGGGGTTTGTCAACAAATCACGCATAGTAAAAAAATAAGCGTTATATTAGAGTAGTAGTTACGTCCATGAACTGTTCTTTCTCGTAACGACGCTGGCGTTCCTATTTCGGACCTATCGTCCTTATACATTGCTCGAGATATCATACTACGCTGAAAGAAGAATCCAAATACATATATACCCCAACGTCGATGATTTTAAGTACATGCTTTTATTTTTTTAAACAGCTGCCAAAAATGGGCTTCTTATTCTTCTTAACTTCTATGACCACAATGATTATGAGTTTATACTTTATAATGAACCTAGACTAAATGTTGGTCTACCCATTTAGAATTGAGGTTAAGTCACTCGACTTGTTTTAACAGATCTTAAGTTTTTCAAGATTGAGCACAGTCGTCACGACTTCAGTCTGAGTACTTACTCTTTGAAACAATCGTGGTGCACAAAACAATAAATTTCTGTACATTTCACCAGATTGTCTAACAGACAGCTATCGCCAAAGAATACCTAATATAGCTATATATCAGAAAGGCGGATGCTAGTAGGTCATCTTCCCGTGACCCGCACTGTAGTGATACCGCGACGATACCGCGTGTCGCCATATTTTGCGGCGTCACCTCTGAAATCTCTCTCTCTTTTCGTGTGGGACACCGAGTCGTCCAACGACCCGATGAACCCTGGTGTCAGAGTTTTTCAACCGCCTACTACCACTAGTAGGCCTCTGACATGGTTGTGTTTCGACCGCCGTCTAAGTAATCATAGACAGCAACCGGGACCGACGGCTTAGCGTGCCCTCCGAAGCACGGAACCATTTATTTTCGGACAATCAGTTGGTTCACCCTGCAATGTCCTAACCAGACCGGGAACAAATTCACAAAGAGATAAATATCAACTTTTGTGAGTGTCCCACCGAGAATCGAACCCGGAACCTTTGCGTCGCAGGCAGTCGCACTACCACTGCGCCACATCGGTCGTCGTCGTCGTCCACCTCTGAAATAGTAGGTACCTTTACCTACCTCCTACTGCAGTATTATAAGAGTAGGTGTGTTCGAAATAACTTTACATGTAAATACACGCTGAAAACGAGACAACTAAACGGTAATTCCCATCTGCCCCCAAATGTGAAGGGAAGATGGGATCAAATATTTACACCTTCCTCTGAACCCCAAAAAGGTATTTACTGGGGAGGTACTTTGAGTATTTTATAGTACCTACTTGTGACTTAAGTAAATTGTTTAAACCGTTTTATTTTGTGATTTTGTACAGTTATGGTGGAGTTAATTTGCCTGGCTCCAGTATGTCAGTTTGCAAGATTTCTTCTGGTCTTGCACTTTGCTCTGACACTGCACTAATTGCACTATCACGAAAGCAAACATCCTTTTGTTGCGCTGTGGTGATTTGCTCTGACACTGTTGTCGGGGTGATAACGCGGTAATAATGACCTTTTCCGTCTTCTCCCACGACAAATAATTTGTGTCTACTTTTGTTTCTGATGCACGAGTGATATATTCAAATTCTGTTGCCCTAATCAATTTACCCTTTACAAGAAACTTTTTATGAAAATTCTAACTTCGGCATTAAATAAATTGTTCAGATAAAGTTTCGGTGGTAAACAGTGTTTATCCTTTGGTTTCTTAACGTTAATGTTAGACGTTCTTTTGTCGTAAGAACGTCTTAAAACAATAGGATTTTTGTTTAAATGAAATTCAGATTCTGAAATTGTATACTAATGTACTTACTTTCTTTTGAAGAAGTCTCCGAGGGTCCAATAGTTTAGTTTATAGTTTTCACCGTAAATTACACAATTTTTAAATATTTTAAAGTACACAGTGTACAAAATTCATGATGATGCACTGTCTAGCTTGGATCTTTCTGGTGATTATTCCACTGACTTAAATTCAACTACCCACCAATTTTATGCTAAGCACGCATGTGAGCAAAATCAATAGCCCGTCATCGACAATATATCGAAATAGATTAACAAACGCGTTATTGAACCGATCGGTCAAGCGTAGAGTGCGCGCGGGCAACAAGTGACCACAGCCGCGGTTCAACCGCTTGGTTTCAACCAAAGTGTCTGTATGCCTGTATCGTGATTCCTGTCTTATCGAGCGGCTTCTATCGTATGTACAGTCAAGCTCAGGCGGGGTTAGACAGTTTAAAATGTTTACCGTTCCTATGCCGCGCATAAGAATTATATTGACGGTTCTGAGCGTAACCGGACGTGAGCTTGACTGTACAAAGTCCAGCATTGACCAACTTCATCGTAACAGCCGCCGCGACCTGAGGGTAGTTTATACGCTTTGTTTTCCAAATTGCTTTTTTACCCTCTCAGAATGAGGGTTATGTTTTTCAAAAGTATGTACTTGTACCAGTCTATAATCTTTAACACGGGCTAGAGCCCAAATAGCTAGACGGATGTCGTTAGATTTGTCTCAGCACCGCGAGTATCACTGGACATATAAAAAAAACATAAATAAAAAATAAATATAACTTCCATTTATTTTTACGAGCCGCGGTCAGTTTTTTGTTTTTTTAATAATTATAATTAGTTAGTTGTCTACACTCTCGACCAATTTTTAAAGTAATTAGGAGCTTATCAGCTTAGAATTTTATTATTCAATGTTAATTGGCATTGCTATCTAGTTAACTTCTAATCTTTTTTTCTTTTTGTAAATTGGTGGTGATGTAGCAGAAAATATCAGGATAACGATGGTCTTTGAACTATTCATTAAGTATTTTTTAAAGGGGTTCTTACCTGTAAATTGTTCTTATTGTTTGTTTTAAATTTAATTTCTTTGTTCTGGGAATTAAGTGGTGATATATAGAAAAAAAAAACTTTCAAAATTATAATTATTTAATAAAACAATTTCAATGTTTAAATTAAATATTTTTTACTAAAGCTATGGGCTTACACTTACATAACTAAGGTAGGAAAGCGCAATACATAGAAAGATAATGAAGTAGCCGTAAGTAGGTCACGGAATTTATATGAGTTTCCATACATTCTTATTTAGGTATCGATAAGGTAGGTACTTAAATATTAGGGATTTGGAAGTATACCGTCTGACTATGAATACTAAACAATCTAATTTATTTAATGTTTATGGAAAAAATGCTTTCAAAAATTACTTTAGTTTTATACAATGCAGTATGGCGTCAAGCTATGGGGAATTTGTACCTATTTGATACCTACCTGTCATTTACAATTAACTTTACACAGCAAATAAAGTATGATTATTAGAACATAGAGAAGAACCGAGTTCATTAACTGAATAATTTATGATATAGGTTTTACATATTATTGTAATAAATAGTTTAGTCACTAGTGATTGATGATAGAATAACAACAATAACTTATACAAAGAAGCAATTAGTTTCCCAATTCAATAAAAATGTACTCCGAAAATTACTTTTATATTAGAACCCAAAAAGATTTGGAATTTTATACTACTTCAATGTTTTTTAATGTCAATTCACTGAGTACATTTAGTATTTCATATCCTAAATACTAAATTACCTCTTTGTACAAATTTAAAATTAAGACGAGTCTTACAGCCGCTCTTATCACATATTACAGGCTTAATCTACTAATTTGTCTACCATAGAAAATCTAAAATAACATTTTAATCTACAAAATAGTTCCTGTTCGAATCCACTAGCTGTATTGTACAGAGGTCATATTAGAAATCAAACAACAAAAACATACGCGTAAAGCAATACATTAAGAAATTATTCATTTCGAGTCAAAGAACTATACAAGGTTACAGTTCATACAACAATTCGAATGAGTCCTAAAAAAAAGATTATATATGGAAAAATATATTTTTAATTTTACACTTGGCAACATCGGCAAATATTCTACAAAGTCCGAACAAGGTCTTAGTTTACAGATACAAGAATACACCGATTATAATTTGGCATCGAACAACTAAACGTAGCTTACAGTAAGTAGCCTCGCTAAAGTGGATAATAAATGCGAACAAGCATTGCAAGCCTCACCGATGGACTGACACTAAGCCAGTACCATGAAGAATAAAAGAGAAAATGCTCCTTTAGTTTCAAGCCCGCTTTATGATAATTTGATTGAATTTGTCCAAGTTTTATTAAACTAACAAGTATCACTCATTGCGGAAGATGTAATATTTATTCCCAGATTAGTTCAGTTATTCCCAGTTAAATTAAGTTTAAGTGGATGCAGTGGAGTTATTATCAATTTGGGTAAGTTTAAACCTAAGTAGTACTAAGTTTTACTCCCAGTTTTTTAGGCCAAATTGTATGTAGCCATTTAGGCCAAATTGTATGTAGCTATTCCCAGTTTAATTGAGTTAAACCCCAGTTTAATCGAGATTTTAATACCATATCAAAGTCCCAGTAACCCTGATGGCACTTCAAAAGCAGAGAGCGTTCAATGTCAATGGTAAATAACATATTGTATTGTTTTTCAACTACAAAAAAAACGATTTGGATGAATTTATTCAATTCGTAAAACTATGATTTTATTGCCTACATAGCCGATACTATGTCAATTATTGAATTTAAATGAGATCTACCTTTGATTTTAATTTAACAAGTGAGGCCGTCGCGTTAATATTACCTAGATAGGACTTGGCCAAGCATATCACATTCACTTCTGCTTCTGCACACAAACTGCTTCATACAGCGCTCGCTTTGACGTGTTTAGTTGAAATAAACTTTTGTTCTAAGGACCTTCGAGGGATCCCGCTCACCTTCTTAGGAGACGTTCCATTGCAGTTTATTGAAGATGGTAAAGACTTGTAACCCCCATCGGAGCTGTAATCTGTATCAGTTGATTGTCCGTTCAAACTAGGACTGTGTCTATGCACGCTTTCTTTACTACTGATTCTACCGTTGTAAAGATCGCCGTATGAAGTATGGTGTTTGATTTGATTCTCTTCGATGACAGAGTTTTTGGCTAAAAGAGGTTCAGTGAGTGTGTATGCTTGATTTTGGAAGTTCTCTATGGAGCGAGATCTGGATGAGTAGAGCATTTTTCTTTCGTTCTTCGGACTGCCGACGGAGGAATCTCTTTTGATGTATCGCCTAGTCGTTTCGTTGGCAACGGCTTGTAAATATTTAGAACCGACTCTGCTGTTTGTTCGGAGTAAGGTTGCTTTTTCAAGTTTTTCATCGTCAGTTGTTGTGCCTTGGTTGACTCCGTTGAGTTTCCTCCCCCCGCATTGGCATATCTTAGTGACAGTCCCGTTGAGTGGTCGTCTTGTCTTTTGTGCTTCACTGTACAACGGCAGCTTCCTCCCGCTAGCTTGTTCATTCCAACTGTCGGACAAAGCGTTACATTAGTATTAAAGATAACATCAATAGATCAATAGGTTTAGATAGACAACGGTGTCAATTCGGTAATTTATATTTATTTAAATTTTATAAGTTGATTAGACGGAAAGTGACAGCGCTGTTTTAAGTAAAGAGAAACTGTCAATTTGACACCAATGTCTATCTATATCTATCAGCCATCATTGGACATCTCTATTACTTTTGAGAGTGAAAAAATTTAGCAGTGGAAAATTATCTTCAGTAATTTTTCTAACGGACGTTGCTTTTTTAATTTTTAGGATGTAAAAATATAAGCTGCAACTATTTTAAGCGTTGAACCAGCCCATGAAACTGAACAACTTTTCCCAAGGAACATAGGACAAGTATAAAATAAATTAGACCCATACAAATTAACCCGGTTGGCTGGAACATTTTGTATGGGAGGTCCAATTTGTTTTTCTTATTTTGACCTATGTTCCTTGGGGAAAGTTGCTCAGTTGAATGAGCTGGTAAACTTGAAATATTTGCAGTGATTTAATTACACGTTATAAGTATAGGTAGTTTTGATCCTCATAAACAGCTGTGTACTTTTTTATACAATTTACAATTTTAGTTAATGAAATGAATGATTAGTGTGTGATGGATTAGTATTCGAACCTCACCTTTACATTCTGGTGTGGCAGCGTGTAACACAGAAATGAGTTTCATAATCAAATTGCATTAGAAATTAGTTCAAACGTCCAGACAAACACACTTTCAAACAATACACACGCATACTGCACAAAAGCGACGAATATTGTTTTGCAAAGAGTACCTACTGATTAAGCTGTCTAACTAAGTGCCCAAGTTTATTAATTGACAATAGGTACTTTGTGTAGCACGTGTTTTACAAAGCATCAAATTCTTATAAAATTTAAAAAATAAGTAATTTACAATACTTTAAAGTTTTGGACTTTAAGGCCAGATATGCGTAAATATTAGCCCGTCTAAATACTCTAGAGGCACAAAAATATTACCTACATGAGGCACATTGGGTTCTTAAATATTCTACAATTTTTTAACTATTCAATATAAGTTTCTGCAAAACTTCAAAAAATTCTTATACTCTATGTAACTAAGTGTCATTTCTATATACAAGGACATCTCGTACATTGTTTTGAGAAATTATAATCACTATAAATTATGGTCAAACTCAACACAAAAAACAAAACTTCCAAACATCCGATGCAAAATCACTTGTAAGCTCTATAGCAAAACTCGTCGATATCGCGTTCTGACACAAGGTAAAGCGACTCATTGTCGGCCCTATACGTGAGATGCAACAAGCACAACACATGGACGGAGCATAAAAGGCACATCGCCAGCAAGCAGTCGAGCCACGCTACCTGATCAGACGAACGAACCCGCGCGCCCAAGTGGAAACTGCCCGGCGTAATCAATGCCAATCCGATCAAAAGCAGCGTGTGAGGGAGTTACAATCGAATGAAATAAGGAAGATTTTGAAATTGACGAAGTAAACAAAATAGATGAGAATGAATTTGAAGAAGATTAAAATGTACGTAATGCAAATTTTGAAATTCAACTTTACCAATTGCTTGCAGCAAGTAATTATACAAAAAATAATTAAGAGAGAACATTGGGAGCAGTAAATCAAAACAAAATTCCAGTAAAATAAGGGGACAGTGTTAAAGTGACCCTGCACATAGACGTTGGTGTAAAAGTCATCTTTTGGTTCATGTAATTTCTGAATATCAGAATCCATTTTGAGCTTCTGATATTGGCTACTATTGACTGCGTTTTAGAAACAGTGTTTCTTATTGCGAATGAGCAGTTTTCTTTGCATTTAGTAAAATAATATGAGGGGATGATGGGAGGTACGTAAATAACGGTCATTGATGAATGAATGTCTCGTAAAAGAGATTTCAGTGTATGAATCGAAGCGATGATTAACCTAAAACAACAGAATATTAACTTAAATAGATGAATACGTAAATAAATATAAAGAAATGAAGAGACTTTAAAACAGGAAGGCAAATTTGTGGATAATAATTACATCTTATCAAATTATCAAATCAGTAATTGTTAAAGAAACCCTCCGTAGCCCAATTTAATAATTGTGAGACTGTGTGACCAATAGACCATGAATATAAACATGAATTAGAAAAGCGGAAATATTAAAAGAAGACCAATGCTAAACCCCTAAATAATTAACTTCTTAGGTAATTAATAAGAGCTAAAGATCCAATTAGCACGTAGTCAACGTAGACAACGTTATATTTGATATATATTACCCCGTTACATAAAATCCAGTGTTGTGTTGTGGTGCATAAAGAAGATAAGTAGTAATATAATTATATTTATAGTTAATAGACGTACTTGGTATTAACCATTGATTTATAAAAACTGTAGATTTTGTGCGATAAACAGAGCTAAATACTTCTTTCTTTTTTTCATGAGGGACGTCGGCTCGTCCAAAGCGCTAAATACTTATCTATTTTCTACTTGACTATGATATTTCTATGCAAAAGTGACACAAATTATTTTCCCTTAATTACTTTAGTGATATAGAGCGCAGCATACTCGGAGTCAGGTTGATTGACCGAGTCACAAAACATCAAGCTGAGGCCTCGAACACAAATTATTGACCTAGGTCAGAAGTCAGCATACCAGAAGTGGGATTGTGCTGGCATATCGCCAGAATGCCAAGCCATTATGGGCAAAAACTGCAAGTACTTAAAACGGGCTCGTGGTTGACCACGAAAACGGTGGAAAGACGATTTAGAAGCCCACGCCAAGGACATGGCTCAAGAAAGGGAAATGTGGAAGAAGGGGAGGGAGGCCTTTGACCAGCAGTGGGACACTTCAGCTCATAATAAAAATAATACTTAAGTAAACTTACTAGGTAAGTCAGTTAAAATTCTAGTGTGTAACTGGCCCACTTTTGGAGTAAAATCTACAGTTGTTATAGATCAATGGTAATAGTAATAATAGTGCATGTAGTGTATTATTTAGTGAGCATGTGATGGGTTACCTCACTAATCCGGAATTTTCAGAACTCGTTAGCGCGGTGCTCGTCGGTGGCCGCAACTGGAACGTGACACATTATGGCTTAATCACAACATGATAATTATACTTTTCTTTACAAAAATATTTACTTTTTACTACTATGGTACAGACTTTCGGCAATCTTTGTTTTTTTTTTTTAATTTATTTTTTATTAAGGTTGGTTTGACTCTAGTCTTGTGAATAATGAGGCATTTCTATACGACTTACACCTTTGAATCAATATCGTAAGGCGGTGACATCATATTTGAATTGGTCGTGGTTTTCGCCTTTTCTAGTTTTCTATCCCACTATAGTATATGTATTTGGATATCTAAAACAGCTATAAAAGAAGAAAATTCAAATACCTTTACTTCTCTATTTTCATTTATTTATTATTTTATTATTGCACATCGTACAAAAAGCGGGCCTAATGCCACGCGGCATTCTCTACCGGCCAACCAGAGGGTAAACAGAGAAAAAATGAAGAATGAGAATGAAGAAAACACAAAAGGGAAAATAAAATTTCTTACTACTATCATAATAAATACCTACCAATACATAATTATGATTTCATTAACTACAATTTCTATAGGTACTTGATAAAGTAAGTATATGAATGACTGTACTTTATAGTGTAGATAGGTAACGCCTAAAATAGCACGTTTCCTAACTCGAACTGCATTTTAGTTCAATGTAGTATAAAATTATAACATTGTATAAATTAATATTTTTGTAAGTCCCTTGTTTCATACAAGCACTTTATGCATGGTAGACGTAAAATTTTAATACTTCATTGCGCGTTACGAAATTCACAGCGTGCAATCCATTGTTGGCAAATGGGTAGGATGTTACCATTGTCAAACAAAAGTAAAGCTATCCTGTTTACCAACAACCGCAATTATAAAGATAACAATCTTACTACCAGTAATCGGTCCTTGTCAAAACAACGAGTTACGTAAATCACAATGGTTTTAATTCCGGAGCGAAGGATTTCGCCCTCGCGCTATTTCAACCATAAGTGGAGAAATAGATTCTAGAGTAGAATCCTGAGCGCAGATAAAGATACTAATGTAAAATCTTAAGTCGTCTGAGGGGAATATAATAAGCTACTGATGATTTCTCCTTATCTGCCGAATGGAGCACAAAAGAAAATATGAAGCTTTTAGATAACATTTTTCTTTGCTTCAAAAGGTTATTGATTCAATCCGACTTTTCAGATCATGAGTGTTTGCCAATTTATACACCTCCATAGATTTATGATTTGTGGCTAGTTTTCAAGGGCTTACCCTGTCTGTCTGCGTGGCGCGGTTACAGGTGTCGTCTTGCCGGCTCTGGTCTCGACTGTCGTGTGACTCCAGCTTCACGACCTGTTGTTGCAGCACCCGAACCAGCCGGTCCCGCTCTTCGAGTTGACCCTGGAATATTGAAAACACGGGACACATGTTCGGGTTATTGATTTTTAATTTTACCTATAGAATTTATTGTTTCTTGGTCTTGTCTCTTCTCTCCTTGCTACATGGTTACTTCTTGAGAAAAACAATTTTCTTGAAACAGACATCGGACAAGTTCAATTTTGACAAATCTGTACACATTCTCACAATGTTGTATAAATAATCTGATATTTGGGAATTGTTGTATGTTGCCTGGTTGGCGGTAAGAACGGAAAAGCGTTTATTAAAAAAATCGTCATCAACTGAATAATAAAGTTAGGCAAACTTTGGCCGAAACTGTTAAATAACCACAAAGCCAAACAAACATCCTGGTCAAAGGTGGTGAGGAATTGGTAAATGCAGGCGGCGAATAGAACAGTTGCTAGTTGGAAATTGGGAGCGGTGGCAACGAAAGTCATGCTCAAGGTCTGGGTCAAGGTTATCGCTCATGCTAAGTTCAAGGTCGAGGTCATCGCTCTACCCAAAAGAGAGAGCAGTTTCATCGAAGTACCTGCAGATAGACGATCTGGCGACGCATCTCGGCGCAGGCGTCGGGATGCAGCGGCGAGGCGGGGGGGCGGCGCCCGTTGCCGCGCGCGGGACTCTCCGCGCACGCCGCTAGCAACGGGTCGAGAGTTTCGCTCTGTGGATCGATAGATGGAAGCATTATAGAAACTTGTGACATCATTTTGTAGCAAAAATGGTCTGTGTCAAAGTCTGTGCGTAGTCGACGGTAAAGGTTCTCTTCAACCCGTGCTTCAACTTTCGAATCCAATTTCACCACACTTTGTCAACGAAAAACAAAAGTGCATATTAATATGAATTTAACAAGTTTAAATTACTTTAACTTTACTATTTTTCACCTAACTCCACCTCAAAATATAAAACGGTAACATTATAAACTGGTAAAGCAGAGGAATGCATATCTAAATTCATCACAAAATATTTCATAAAAAGTTACGAAGGTGTTGTCCATTCAATCTTGTTATTTTCACGGTTTTTCAAGATATTTTTAATATGACATCACACTTAATAAAATGTAGGATGTCTCACTTGAGCTTAAATAATTGAAGTGTTTCAATAATTGTTTAACTCGGTTTTATTAAATCATCCTATTTGCTAAACCATTAGTGTTTGCTATGAATGTAGACCGTGCGCACAAATAGGGCATTTACTCACACTCATCGAATGATGCTCCTCCCCCGGCTGCGAGCGGCAAGCGGCAAACAAGGCGATGCAAACAAAACATAAAGTGTTACTAACAAACAGCACTACATACAGGCAACATAAAAACAATTAATAATAAAAAATAAAATTAAAACAGGAAGCGGACAATAAGAAGCTAAAGGAACTGCATGGCACAATAAAATATACTAGACGATTGATCATTAACAGCAGAGAAACGTCCACTGCTGAACATATAACTCAAAACGCCATTTCGATCTGACTGCATACAGTTCTTTTAGCCACTTATAATATTATAAGGCATAGTTAATAAGTATAAAACATCAAGTAACACTAGTGCAAAACTAACAAAAATAATAAATTAATGAAATTAGGGGTATGTATGGCATTTGCTGCGCCGCGCCGGATACCGAAAAGTCTATGTATATAAGGTCCTATTAAAATTAGTGGAAATATTTTCAAGGTAAGGTCAACTAGTGGAACTGCACAACTTTCCCCAAAAAACAAAGGTCGCAATATAAATAAAAATATCAGCCTCAATACAAAATCAAAAAATCTTACTTGTGTCTTAGCTCCAAAGTTTTTTCACGCGTAGAAATCAGCCTAAAAATATTTGTAGTATATTTAATAGGACCTTATATTGAGGCTTGCGGTGTCTGTAACACGTTTATGTAGAATGATTTACTTTTATGCACTGTCTGCTGAGAAGAATTTATCGAAAAAAATAGTATAAAAAAAATGCTGGTGATAAAACATTTAAAAAAAAGTTAAACGTGTTAAAAGTATCATAGCGAGACCGATAAAATACAAAACTACTACTTATTCATCATGTGAAACAAAAACACAAGATAAAAGCCCTGTTTTAATTGTGATATTCACGATATGAAGAACAAAGTGTGTCGTGCATTATCTAAGTGCATCTAACATCTAAACCTAACGTGTCTTGACACAATATTTTTCTTAGAAAGTCCAATTTTCCCGCTAACACAAAAGCAGACGGGTGTCATGAGTAGATCCATCTTATCTAATTGCATCTAACCCAGCCGTAGATTCGCATGGGGAATGAGGTAATTATACCTACCAAGGTAATACCATACTCGCATAATTTCACCAACGACAGTTAAACCGCGGTAGCCCAGTAGTGGTTTCGAAAAGTTGCAGGTTCGAAACCTGACTGCGCTGCTATTTTGAAAGTTAAAGTAAGAGAAAGAAAGCGTTTACGTACGTACCTACTTATATGTACCATTGCACGCTTTTATCCCGGGTATTTACGCGGGGTAGGCAGAGCGTTAAAATCGGTAAAATACGGTCGCTTTCGCCACGTCTGACAAATATTTAAGGGCCGTTTCGGAAAAATCATGCATCACTATAGTGACAGGTTGTCAGCGTGTCATGGAACCCTCCAGTCCCTTAGTTGCTTCTTACGACACCCCCAGGAAAGAAATGGGGTGATGCTATTTATGTCTACTTATCTATTTAGCTCTGTCGAGGAAATTGCAAATAAAAATGAAATTATTGACTTCCTGTAGCACTACAAATCTGCATACCTACTTAATTAATATTCAAAACGCTCATGCTCTTTCGTCATGCGCAGCAAACACAACATGCGCTTTTTTAACAAAAACTCAAAGCAGTTTACGTGCCATTCATAACATTCAGGCCAACTAACTGGCCCGATGGCCTAGTGAATAGTACCCCTGCCTGCTACGGCGAGGGAAGTGGGTTCGATCCCCACACAGCACATGCATTTAATATGTTACTTTTCAAATATTTGTGTTGAGCCTGGGTGTTTTATCAAATGTCGTTTACAAATGGTAGTGGCGTAAAGTTACGTGCTGTGTTATTAACCTGGCCAGCCCCGAGGCAGTGCCTTAATTTTATTTTTATTTTTTTATCCCGCCCGAGCCGGTTTTCTATTAGGACAATACAACATTGTTATAAAAAGAAGAAAATTGCGTTATGCAAATTTCTTTTTTTACAATGATCGATCATGACGTCAATAAGTGATAATGTTATCCTACATTGAATAAAGTTATTTCATTTTCATTTATATGTATTGTATGTATTTATTTACAGAATGACAAAGTATTTATATTATTTTTCGATTCTCTCCTTTCAGAGGTATAGATAGATCTCCCTCCTCACGGCCCAAGTGAGGAGGAGTTTTTGTAAAAGTCTGTTGTAACTGTAAAAGTTGTAAGTAATTTCCTAACTACCTATGCGGCATGTGTATAATTGCTCATACTATTATTAACTATGGAGTATAAAATGGAATAAGAAAATACTAAGGCAAGAACCTCAAGATCCGCATTTTTATTCTTAACTACTCAATACGTAAATGAATTACTTTCTATCATAGCAAAATATAAATTAATAAACTTCTTGCATTCATTACTTACCTACATGACGTTATCTTCGATTCTAGCAGATAGTAAATTAGTCACAAGGCCCGATTAATGTCTATTATTTGTGTCTGTGCGTTAACATTTGCAATTTGTTTAACTTCATTATATCATTCAATCGTTAAAAATTAAATCCAATTTGTTCAATCTTTATTAAAATTCGGTAGGTTATATTGTCGTTTAACAAAATCAACTAAAAAAAGATATGGTAAGGATAATATGAAGAAATTGTTTTTTAATGTAAGGCCTAGTACAGATGTCTTGTAGGTAAGGGAGAAACTAAGGATTGTTAGACAAGACTTTTCAGCATGGCGCCCTGGTAAACACTGCTCAGCTTCAGGACAAAGGTCATTAAAACTTGGTGCAGCTATAATCTCTAACGAAGGCGTGCCCAAAGACAAAGTTTAACAACTTCAAGCAGTTCGCTGCACTGACCTCCTGAAGAATCAGCTTGAGCTGCAGCAGCAGGGTCTTGATTTTAACCACTTCTTGCAGTATTCTGACCGACGCTGGCGCCGGTTATATGATGCCATCGCTGAGGTCAGCATCCTATGCGGTCCAGTTTACCACACACACAACACTACTGCGTCCGATGTTGTCTAGTTCGTCCTAGGGCACAACGCTACTGACCTCCTGAAGGACCCGCTTGAGCTGCAGCAGCAGGGTCTTGATGTCCACCACGTCTTGCAGTATGGTGGCCGACGCGGGCGCCGGTGATGTGGTGCCATCGCTGAGCCCGGCGTCCGATGGTGTTTGAGCTCGCGACCGCTGCAGCAGCCGCGCTGTACGCACAGGTAGACTAGCTCTGTGAAAAAGAAACATACAGTTAAAGCAGACAAATGACAGGAGAAACAGCAAACATTATTACAAAGATAGTGCGATTTTAAACTTCAAAAGATAAAGTTCTGGAGAACCCTGGTCTAAAAAATCGCCTGGACCGGACGCGGTCCGAAAGATGACTGTACCAAAGAAACCAGTTCTGAATGGAATCGCACAATATTGAAGATTGGATGAAGAAGATGAACTTTGCGGATAAATAACCATAAATTCTTGTTTTTTCAAGATGTATTTAGTCAGGTGCTAACTAATTAAGAGATACCCACACGGCCTAAATTAAGTCAACAACATATCATTAAACGATGAATTAGTCAACATTGCGATAAAGCAAAAAAAACTTTTTTTCTTTTGAAATAGGTTACTCACTCATAACATCTCAAAGGAAGGAAGTAGAAGTTACTTCCTTGTGAATGATGAATTATGATTTGAAGAGATTAAGCAAACCGTGTAAATTATCTAAATGCCTGAACTGACTATGCAAAAAGTGAAATGCGCGTTTCAGGATTCTCAGACATGAAAGATCTTTGATTTTTAGGATTCGTATAAAAGTTTTTGAAGCCGATTGTTCCAAATAATATACAAGGTAAGTTTTTATATGCTACCTTGGATCCTGGGTGTATGAGTACGTTTTGGGAAATGGAAGGTGCTAATGTTATTTTGCCGAGTAATTAATAAATATGATTGTAAACGGTTTGGTGCGTCCATTAGCCATAATGTCAAGCTGGGTGAGACACCTCACCTGCCAAATTAATGAGTTTGCGAAAATAGGCCGACACGGCGGCGACCCTATTCCCCTGTAATTTGAACCTGTAACGCTGTTGTACCATTTTCCGATGAATGTCAAAGTCGAACCCCATAGATGTATACGCCTACCTCAACGTTAGGCCCTTATTTAGACTTTTTTGGAAGACGTAGTTGTATTTCTAAAGCGTTTTTGTGTCTTTGTCAGCGCCTGTTGCCCTGCATATAAATCATCAAGATAGCTGGTACCATTGACTTCTACACACTGGACCATTCTTTGTTTGTTACCTCATCTAGTACGAAAGAATTTTCTTTTCTTCCGCGTGGGATATCGGTTTCGTGAATGGCTAGAAGAGCCCTGGACCTGGAACTGATATCGACAGTTTTTTTTTGTCCTATTGGCGAGCATCGGTAGTTTCCAATAGAAAACCTGTTTCAATGTTGCAGCAATTTATTAGCAAACGGTTTTATTTATACCTAGCACCGGTACTAGAGAAAGATTAACGGTCTCAACTGATGCCAAGTGCTTGAAAAGTTTATCTTTAATTAACTATGAACTTTAGTAAGTAGAGGAATTTCAAATTATAATGCTTACGAAATTTGCTACAGGATGTTAGAAGTTGAAATACTATGTTGATAACTTAGAAGTAATCACTTTTGAAGATTTTGGCTTATTCATACTGTTGCTTATTCAGCAAATTTCTGTAATTAGTGAAATCTATTAAGGTGGTATCGACAGATATTCCAAGTCATTGGAAAGGAAAAATATAGAGTTACGAAATCAACGTCCAATAGAGCATGAAAGAAAGGTAGAACTGGACAATGGAACCAATAGTGCCATTCGCAGGCCACGTCAGAATATCTAATACCCAATACGAAGGCTGTACAGTACGAATTGCGGTTGTTTTTTTTATTAATTGCAACCGCCAATGACCTACTATAGGCTACTGGGAATTCTGACACAGTGTAAGATCGTGTGACGGCATTGTACAAGAAATATAGCATGCCTTTATGTACTGGTACTACAGGAATGAAATACAGCAGCAGAAAATTCAGAAGGGCCGTGCTGGCTTTGAATAGCATCACCCCAATTCTACCCGTGGATGTCGTAAAAAGAACTAAATATAATAATCATCCAGGGAATTGGCAGCAACGTTCCCAGTGAATGCAACATCTTGCACTTCCCTTGCCAATCCGCCTGCCAAGCGTGGTAAGTATGGCAATATCTTTAATAGAGGGAGGCCTGTGTCCATCAGTGGACTTTTGTGGCTGTTAATGTAATGTTGCACAGTCAGTGGTAGGTAATTGCTACCCTTTGCAATAACGCAATACTGCACCGACTTCTGTCTTGATGCAAGTGTTATATCTGTGTTTTTCTTACGAAAGCGTATTGTATTATTGTTATGAATACCACATAACTCATTAGTCATACCTAGTATGAAAGAAAGTCAATGCTTATGCAATGAAAATTACCTAAACAAAAGGCTGTTATGATTTTAATACAAACAAGTGGAAGTAAAATAACCGGATAAAAACCTTGATTTGCCTTTTGTTTTAAAACGGATAGAGGTAACCCAAATGGCTTGAAACCGCCTCTCGGTTCTGGCCTTGCATTAACGTTTGGACCAATTACATAGGAAACAATACGAACAATAATTATTCGTATTGTACTAGAGCAGCCGAACATGACCACGCAGATATTATCTACTGACTGACAGTGTTTATGGCATATCTTACCTACATGGATGATATAAAGTTTATGAACCAAAATATCACTAAGTAAGAAGTTGCAACAGCTAACATTATTAATCTGTCAAATATGAATAGATTAGTCGCCAGCTAGGTAGGTACTACATGTTATCAAAAATCCTGATAGTGTTTATCAATGCCCACTATATTCGTCACTTTCATGAACATCAACACAATGAAAGTTGAAACTACCTGTTACTGGTAACCATTACACATATTTTTCCTTAGGAAAGAAGGTAAAAAACAATTGGCACGCAATCACAAATTCACAATATGCACCTGTACTGTTTAGCTCTTTGGCTGCGGAGGCTAGGGGCCGGGCTTGAGGAGCGCGCGGCGGCTGCTCCGGCCACGTGGAGGTCCGTCTTCTGGCGTCGAGCTCCGAGGGCGACCGGCGCGGAGCCCCCGGGGGCTGCGGCAGACGTGGCCGCTGAACGCATGCCGCGCGGGAGACTTTCACAGCGCGCACGCACGCGGCCGACTGAACACTGAAGCCAGCCGCGCCGCGCGCACTACGCGCTATCGCCGTTGCCGCACCACCACGCCCGGAAAAATCAGATCTCGTGGCGACGACCCTATCCATTCATGCTGAACGGATCTCGATCACGCAGATTTCATTTTGTCTCACTCTGTTTACAACACGCTCGGACGCTCCAATTGACTCGGTAGTGTGTTAAGCCACCTGGTTTTGCTTGCCGTGCCAGATCACATTACTTTCAACGCACTTATCAACTGGTCACAGTCAATTTCACATGAATCGGAGTCGGTCTCTCTCTGGTCGTCATTTCGATACCGCACACCATAACGCGTGCATGTTCCGAGGGCATCGGCATCTAGTTCGGCGGAGGCACGTTGAATGACGCAGCCAGGTATGACGAAAAGGCAGATCCGATTGACGATTGTAATGATACCGCTCGCAGCGTCATACCGGTCACGCTCGCTGCCACCACCGCTTTAACTACTACATACACTTTCTTTTGCACATCGCGACTTTTCACCCCGAATTCTGCTTTGTCGGCACTTTAATTTATCGTATTTGTGGTATTATTTCGCTGGCCGTGACTTTGGCCAGCCAGGTGTATTAAGTGGATCAGAGAGGATTTTGTTTGGGTCAGTGTCACCGGCGACCGTCTGACTTGTGTTTGTTTTGCGATAATCA
Source organism: Tuta absoluta (assembly GCA_027580185.1). Classification (NCBI taxonomy): domain Eukaryota; kingdom Metazoa; phylum Arthropoda; class Insecta; order Lepidoptera; family Gelechiidae; genus Tuta; species Tuta absoluta. The sequence continues at coordinate 10,148,762 of JAQAHW010000004.1, forward strand.
CCGGTTCAGCTGTCAGCACTGCGCATGTGCGAAACGCTCAATACCGTCCCCTCAGAATGTCCCCTCGTACAGCTGATTCATTCCTAAACAGCTTATGAAGCACGCAAATAGGAGACAGGACCCAAGTTTCAAAATACCTTGTATTTATTATTTCGTGAAATTACTCTATTATGTACACACGTGTCCTACGGACGGAAGGAATTCTTATTTTTTTGGCATGCCAAATGGTCGCGTTGTTATGTTCTAGTTAGCCTAGTTTTTGCCAAGCTTTTTCTATGTATGGACGAATGACGTATAATATATGCCTATATGTCCAGTCCGTCATCGTGGCAGTAGATTTTTTATGATTGCTAAATGAGTGATATTTTCCGCCATATTTCCGCAAATAAATAGCATTTGGTATTGCGAATGCGGCAGTTTTATAGCAGACTTGACAAACTGTCCAAGACAGGCACGTCGCCACTTGCCACTGGGTCACAGAATAATAACTAGTAACTAGCGTTACAGAAGCTTTACTTCGCAATGGTTTTCAAAGAAATATGTACTCAATCTGATAGACAATATGATTTAATTTAGCTCGCGTTCCAGTCAACCACTTGTTCATTTGCATACCTGTCAAATATTTTTTTGAGGGAATATGAGCCGCGGTCTAGGGTTGCTTACTTCGAGAAACTACTTACGCCATCTAGCGCACAACACGAGCGTTTACTCCTACTTTTGGCGGGCACGCAGCAGGCAGCGACGAGTACGTTCATGTAGTCTAAGACCTAGCAGCATAATTGTATATGCTATACGATTATTGCCGAAGATTTAATTCAATGAAGTAATAAACCTGCAATAGTCCTTGCATCAGGCGAGTGCTGGCTCTGGGTGTACGAGTACTTATATAGTGCAGACAGAGCAAGTATCCGCTTGATGTACACATCACAACACATTAATACATACACACATACACATACACATATCACGCCTTTAATCCCTTGCGGGGTAGGCAGAGCGTAAACGGCCGCAAAAGCGGACATTTACGCCACGTCTGACAAATATTTGAGGGTTATTCGGAAAATTGTGTATTTCCATAGTGACAGGTTGTCAGCCCATCGCCTAAAATTGCAATACACACCCTCGAGTCCCTTAGTCGCCTCTTACGACTACCACGGGAAAGAAATGGGGTGATGCTATTCTAAGCCGGCATCACACGGCGATTATTTGCAACACATTAATTGGTATAAAAAAGGCCTCTGTGCTGTTGGCTTTGGCCCCACACATGCCTCAAAGGACCGGGTCCCTGTGGGCCCGAGTTCCGAAAAGAATACCAACATAATAATAATAAAATGTATACTAATAATAATAATATTATAATGTATAGGTACTAATTTTTTTCCCGTGGGTTTCGTAAAAGGCGACGACGAACAATTTTAGGCGATGGGCTGACAACCTGTCACTATGGCGATTCACAATTTTCTGAATGACCCTAAAATGTTTGTCAGACGTGGCGTAAATGTCCGTTTTTAGCGGTCGTTTACGCTCTGCCTACCCCGCAAGGGATTATAGGCGTGATATATGTATGTATGTTTTTGTCTGTCCATCTTGCAAAAAATTGTCGAGAAAGTTGAACAAATAGCGCACGCGTGTGACTTCTTTCGCTTGCGGCAGCCCGCTAGATTAGCCCTTTCGCAGTGGCCGGCGCCTGGAGGTATGTTTTCAATACCTACACGCGGAGTGAGACAGGCCTGACTGGGTTCACAATTCACAACCATGACGGCTTTGTCCAAACCCATAGCATCAGCAGTGAGGTGGTCAACAGACGTGCCGCATGATGTTGCGGTATTTGACAGTTTATATGGAATACTTTTTAGGCAAATGGCACTTGCATGGCTATGCTGCTTCGTGTGTGCTTCCACTCATACAATTCCTTTCGCCATCGTAAAATAAGTACCTACCGCAAATTCGTGCGGCTGCGGCATGTGTGGAAACTACCTTACCAGTTACACCCAATTTACCTCCGTGTTAACCGGCGTGTCAAATTACAATACAGTTAACTACTCTATGCTATGTTGGTTTGTTTACAGCTACGACAAGGGCCGATGAGGAAATTAATTGGAGTTGACGCCCTGGATATTTGAGGGAATTTTTCAGAGTCATCCATCATTGTTATGTTATGATGTTTGGTTTCACTAAAAAAAAGCATTTAATATTGATACCTATCTACCTACTCTTCGCTGTCTTTGGACGCATGGGAAACTTTATTTAATTTTGAACATCACATTAGGTAAGCCTTGGTTACTTAAAATGTACCTACTTAACTACTTATATTTTAGAGTCATTAATATAACCTGCAATCTTAAATAATGAAAGTTTGACTCTTACTAAAATGCACGTGTATTAGGGTCAGCGCAAATGCTTCTCTTGACAATGGTAACTGTGGAAAGCACGAAAAGCTTTTAGCTCAACCAACGCTAACGCTAGTTACTTACTAGTTATAATTCTGTGGCTCAACTTACCGTGCATAAAAGTAAAGCAAGATATACTCTAAACAGGTTACAACGGCATACCTAATAAGTAGGTATTTCCCTCAATTCGGGATATAAATAGTCAAATAGAATTAGAAAACGATAGATAGGAGATAGCTTACCTAATCATGTCATGTCTTATAATTTGACGCAAAATACATGTTATCTGTCAAAATAAGTTGGCGATGAAAACAATAGAAACTTATAAATATCAACCACAAAGTAAGTATTGGCGGCTGCGCGGTGTATCAACCCTCGCGTGACATGAATTATGCCAAGCTGGTGTTAAAATATCAAAGGTAATTAAAAAAAGGGGAGAGGCCGCCCTTCTAGCCACTCCTTACCTTATTCAACTCTCGAAAGAATTTTGATATGACAAGTTACCGGCTATTATGATATTGTTATTCTCATTCTTGGAATCCAATCAACTTTTTCTAATTGCTTTAGGAAGTACATTTTTATTCTTTGAAGAACGATACCAACATTCGAAGATAAAACTCTTTTATCATACATGACTAAGATATTCTGACAGTTACTGCTCTGTTGTTTTGTGCACATCTAAAGAGTGTAAGACTATACCCTATTTCTCTGAATTTCCACATTTATGTATTTTCCCACGTTGAGAAAATTTGTCTCACCTTCCAAGAATATGTGTAGGTAGGTACATACATACGCTCAGCCCGGTTAAATTTATTGACACCAAGGTCAGGCTAATGAATGACACCATTTTGCAGAGGCACTCATTGCCATCAAGACTTCAATTCTATTCATGCATTCATATTCTGTCAAAATAAATTGATACAAATTGTACGCGCCAGTTGCATTTCAGTGCCTACCTAGTATACAGTCAAACTAGGGTTACATGTCTGTTGCTTTCCTTTCTGTTGATGGAAATATTAAAAAAGGAATGTTGAGTGATAAAAAATGATAAAAAAATCTGCCAGCGAGAAAATTTTCAATTAACTTAATTTTTTCGTTCCGTTTATATCTACACACACACACACATATCACGCCTATAATCCCTTGCGGGGTAGGCAGAGCATAAACACAGACAGGTTGTCAGCCCATCGCCTAAAATTGCAATACACACCCTCGAGTCCCTTAGTCGCCTCTTACGACTCCCACGGGAAAGAAATGGGGTGATTCTATTCTAAGCCGGTATCACCGTTTATATTTATGCGTTAATAATTTAAAAAACATAGGCCAAATGCGAGTCAGACTCGTCTACCGACGGTTGCGTAACATGCACATGAAGCCCTTTTCATTTCAAACCCCACTTTTTACAGTTTCTCGTTTGAAACTCGTAAACGGTGCATCAAAGCTTCAATATGTCTATAGGTACAGCAATTAAAGCTCATTAAACCCATAACTTTTTTTTGACCACCATTACCTGAAAATGCATGGTTTTAAAGTAGGTAAATCTTTTAACCTTTTCAAATTCGTAGTCCCAGCAGCTCGTATTATCGAAGGGAATAGCTATAATGGGCGTTGCAACGCGTTGTGTAGTGGACCTACCCCGCACCATTTGGCAACCATCAGTTTCTTTCTTAGGCGTTTGATTCAGATTGATTGCATTATAAATAGCTGTTCTAAGTAGATCATACTTTCTATATAATCAAAATGTATGGCGAAATAGGTACCTAGGTCTATACTTACTATCCTGTTAGTATTTTTCATACTAGTTTCTGGGCTAGTATGCTCCTTAGTACATAATCGAGTCACGCATTTAGGAAACGCATACATGTACCTATCTATAGACTGGTTGCCCACTTACTTATATGCAAAACAGCATTAGCTTATGTGGCATGAAAAGAAACCAGTAAGTCATACGGCACACCCTACTTATAATGTTGCGGATAAATTCAATCAAGCGAGAATAATTCATTTTTTTTATGTTTCTTATAGGTTTTTTTTATCGCGCATACCTTACAAGTTACAAATAGAGGCACACGTAAGAATATAAGTAGGCACTTGACATAGTGGCTACGAAGTAAGTACCTACTCTTTCTCAAACTGCAATGTACTTACCTACAGTTTCGATAAAATCACTAGACAGTTAGATATCTTCTCTAAAATATTTTGACTCGTTCTTGCAAATATAGAACTAAGTCAAGGTTTTAAGAAGAAACTGTCTTCAGAACCGATTAGCTCCTACTACTACCGGTGCAGATTTGTTTACCAGGTGCTCTACTATCCATTAAAGTCATATTGTGTAAACTTTTCCAATATTTTTCTTAATTCTGCAAAATTTTATAGTATTTCCATTTTACATGAGCCTCATTCATCAAAGCAAGTTTTTCTAGGACACTGTTTTATATTTTTTATCTATCAGGAACAAACAGTATCTCAGTACTTTTTTCTACACTGTAGGTATGTAAGTAACTCTACCAACAACAACGCCTACTCAAGTGCGGATGATAAAACTTAAATTGAATTTGTGGTTGAGGTTATCTTCAGGCACTCTAAGTGCACTTAGCTTATCGCAGACTTATGAAACGGAGTTACACAAACCATTGTTAGACTATTTTTATATGAAACTAAAATATTGATTGATGGCTAAGTAATGGGTAGTTAAGATTACATCATTTCAAATATGTTGCATATAACTCAAGCTCTAGAGTGTGAGGAAAATTTATAATCAAAATTACATGTCTATAGTAGTTTAGGTATAGAGATTATCTACCAAGTGGGTGTAGGTATTTTGAGTGCCTTGAAGTGAAAATTACTTACTAGAAACTTACTATACTACCCTTGCCTATAAACTAAAATTTTACTTTACTTGCTCTCTCTGCCCAGCAAAAGCTGACTTCGACTTAAGAATGAGATAAGGCTAACTATAAAAAGTATTTTTATGTTGGGTACATACAAATTAAAATACCGCGTTTTAAACACGGCATTGAGTGTAGTCGGTGAAGTAACAAGCTAAAAAACTTCGAAAGTTTATTATATGGTGTGTACGAGAACGTATGTATTCTGACGGGACATCACGCATACAGCTGCAACCACAGAAATTCGATAAGAAGCGAGTCGTGTAGCAAATGCTTGTGGTTAAAGGCCTTGTCTCGTAGATGGCATCGCCATCTGATCGGACGTAACCACAAACTAGGTATTTATGAGATAAGCAGATAGAATAAGAATATAGAGTAACAAGATGTTTGGTAAAAAAGTTTGCAGTTCGCTTCCCGCCAGCTTACGTCGAGAATCTAGTCGTCACATAGTACTTTTGCTAGTCGTCTCAAGGATACCCATAGGAATGATTATATCAGTTTGGCAACATATTTCAAAAAAGAGACATGTCTTCCACGCCAGAAAAAATTACATATATCTGTTTAATGTAGATGGATTTATGAATTGACACCTACCATTTAAAAAGGATTTGATGATAGATAAACATAAATGCTATCTTTTTTAAAATGAAGGTACCAAACGAATTCGTGTGCTGATAGGAACTATTTAGTTGGTCAATAATAACCAGGTGCAGAAAGAATGTGGTACATGGGACAATCTACATATAGATAGATTATCTATTGCACTCATGTAACACCTTTATCACACTTTCATTTAGTGGTGTAGCGTGTAGCGGACCTGTCTTGACACATTGACCGGAAATTGCATGGAATTGGGACAAGTCAGTCAAATTCTCGTAATTACATAATAGTCAGCTTCAACGGGACATTACATTTATTTCAAGATTGTAAAGGTAATCATCTTATGTAATTCAATGACCCGAAGTTAATCTGAACAGTTGCAATGCAAGAATTTCAATCGACAGCCACTTTTTACTCATCTTTTTTTCCTGTCTGTAGCAGAAAAAATACAGGTTTTGATCGCAATTAACTCGAATAGCTTCGGATGTACAGTTTTTTGTGCTTCACGTTTTATTTATGACATAATAACACCTGACGCTAATTGCAAGCTGAAATTGGTGTCAGCGACCCAGCTTACTTAAATTGAGACTTACAACTAACGTGTAGGTATGTAAAATCCGCGGATTTCTTATTTTGTAAAAGAAAATAATTACTAAGATGGACATACCATTTTCATGTTTTTGTAATTAAATGATTTCGCTAAGCTATGAAAGCTTTTATTAACCTTTAGATAGTTACGTGTTAATTGCAATCGCATTACCTCTCTCTCTTTTCAAAGTAAAGCAGGTGTTATGCATGTAAGCATTTAAAGTCAAGAATAAAGTCGCTACCCGTGTCTGTCCCCTTGTCAAATTGTATGCTAAAACGTTTAAAAGTGCGAAACGGATTCTTAAATTTTTTGATGTAATTAATTACTATCAATTCAGCAAACGAAGTAAAATTGAACACATAAGTGTCATATAAGTAATATCTCCTTCTACTACGTTAAATTTATCAAATACCTTAATTGCACATTAATCTACGCTGGTTGAGCAAAAAGCTTTAAAGAACATTATGGGTAGGCAGTAGGCACATAAATACTAAATAATAGATAGATGTGGTTATGACAAATACATTTTTAGTCTGAACATACCTCTGTGCCTGGCTGTTTAACTTGGTGACCACCTGCGCCACAATCCCCTTCAGAGGATACTCCTTCTCCAGCAACGTGATAGGTTTTTCCATCGTCATCACAGAAATCCTCTGTTCACAACACTATCACAATGTGTCCAGTACGTCCGCACTCATAACACTTACTACTGTCTATAAAGCACCATGCATGATTTATTATGCGAAGATGATGAGCTCTAGAATAATGCAATTTTTATACCATTACATCATAATGCGGGTGACAACCATGAGGCTTAGCTTGTGACACTTCTACGCGGCTAAATCAAAGAATGAAATGAAATCTCTGTAAATTTGCAAGTTTCGAAAAATATTTTTTGCGGTCTCGGTTTTGTACGCATTCAGCTGTTTTTGTACGCAAATAACATACGTACTACGTAATAAGTACAACAAGTGTTTTGGCAACGTGTATCACCATCGTAACCGGACTAAGAGATTTGACCACTTAGCCAAAGTGGGCTGACAAAATGAAACCCGAATTACTTGTGACGCGTTATATATAATTCAGGCAAGTAGATGGATTACATCCGACTAAGTAATATATCGTGTAGTAGATATATTGACTAAATTGTGCGTATGTGTTTAAACTGTAGGTGGACTGAAAGACAGCAAACACCAATAACTTCTGAATTGGTTGATAGAATGAGCGTCAAGTACTGCAATCAAACAGCAGCAGGGACTTACGTTGCGTGTTCCTTACCTCTACCACCCTCAATACCATGCATACATCAGTCTATTTCAGTCCACTGCTGGACGTAGGCCTCCCCCAGGGTACGCCATAGAGCACGATCTCTCGTTTTCGCCATCGTGTATTAATGTCAAAAACAACATGATAAATGAGACCTACGATGCCGAATACCAAAATTTTAAAACACTTTTCGTGTTAAGTATACAATTTTAGTACCTAAACTTAAAATCCTACGATGTCATAGACGTACCTTCCATATTTTAGATTCGATTATATCGTTTTATCGTTTTCAGTTTCCAAAGCTAAAATCATTTAATTAAAACCTCTAAATTTAAGTGTTGCTATTCTATTGCACAATAGGGTGGCATTGCCAAATCTTTAGTAAATTTGGTGTAGGAACTTAAAAAAAAATTGTAACAAGTTGAAAAAGTAAACTACTTAACTAAACACACTATGCCTGTGGACAATTACGTGCAGAATTTAGAGGCTTTAGAAACATCATATGTTGCATGTACCTCGAGCCTAATCAACTCCATTTTATCTAGCCGCAATACACCCTTAAAGCCACAGGTAAAACCTGTAATTATTTTGTGCAAACCACTAATTTGCCTCTCATTTCAATCTCAGGTTTGAATGGTGCAATCGAGAAGCTATTTTCATTGGATCTGGATAAACAAAGCGTTTCGTAAGCCATTCTCACGACACGCTGCAGTTTCTAAAATTTGCGACACCTCTAATGCGGCTAATGCCCATTGACCATTCCAAAATCCTAATGATTTTTCAGATAACGGAGCTGCTAAACAATATGAGATTAAATTGTAGGAAACTTGCAAAATTCTTGTGCTGCAAGCAGGGTTCGAACCTTCGATTGCGACCTTTGCTATCAGTACTGGTAAAACCCTCGTTAAGATGAAATGAGCTTTGGAATCAACCGCGCAAGATTGGATAGTTGGATAGATTGGATGGTTGGTACTTGGTAGTGACATTCTTAATGTTGTATCCAATTTCTTGAAATCTCCAAATTATTGGACGATATTTTTCTTGGTAAAACTTATATGCTATCAAAAGTATGGGCCCCGAAACATGATTTATTGAAATTGCCTCGATAGAATAAAATCGCATCTAATTTTGAGATTTTGGCCTGCTTTTAGACTAAAATCCTGAATATTGATCATTTTATATTGTATTTGTATCCTCTTCTTTCTTATTTAATGAGTAATGAATCTAAGGGCTTACTTTTAGAAATATTTGTTTGTTAATTTTAAAAATTAAACATATGTTCGGTTTCCCGGATCGTCAGCATCTGTTTCTCTCTAACGCAGTGAAAATGAAAAGGGATTTACTTTTTGGGACTGATACGGCCTTAACCCACGGACAAGAGATTATTTTGGTTTGATATGTGTTTTAATGTAGATAAATTTTCTAAACCATTTCGCTACCGTTCACAAAAGCGACAATTCGAATGCCCAGTGAAGTGACCATCCGAAGTATGATGATGATCTTGTTGAAATATTTAAGATGAGAATCACATTTCTATTCAATAATCGAATCATATCTTTCAAGAGAGATGTATGCGCAAACCGTTCTTTCAATTTGCGACAATTTCTAATGCTAAAGCCAAGTGTAGTGACCCTTTCTATAATGCTGATGATCTTTTGGTTAGCATCATTAGAAAGTGATAGAAAGCCCAAATTTGCGGTTTCAGCTGATCCTAATGTAGGTAGGATTTTGTTATTTTGAAAGTGAAAACTTTTGACTAAACCGTAAATGTTTTTATTATTTTTATTCTTTATATACCTGTAAATTTTCGACGGTTGTCTTTTTATGGCTCGCTGCCTGCTGCGTAAATAATTCTCGATTCGTTATGATTGTCGAGTAACTAGGCTCCGTTCGAACGTGGTCTTGTAATACGAATAGAAAAAACTAACACGACACAGACGACAGCTTTTACACGACTAAACGTATACTCATTACTAAACAAAAAACGCACGTACCTACCTACGTATGAGGTGATAGGTGCCTACCTACATTTGCTACCGTTACAAGCTCACTTAAAAGCTCAAGTATCTTGCTAGAATATATGATAAGTACAGAATGATAAACCTACCCATGACACCAAACAACTTTTCCTTAAATCTAAACAAACGTATATCAAAATACTCGACAAAATAAATGTTAATGTTCTAGTTAAGAAAAGATATAAGGTATGAAGTTTTATGGGTGGACCCTTGATGATTATTTCAGCGAATATTTCAATACACATTACTTATAGGTATAGACGCAGCGGTTTATATCTAGAACTAGATTTTAAGCAAATTGAACCATAAAACACTACATTAACTTTACAAGTTAAAGAAAGCGCAACAAAAGATGTAAGTATCTACCTATATGTCAATTAACACTCACGAGGCACAACTAGAATCTTCTTCTTCACTATCACACATTTAATAAAATAATTACAGAAACTTTTGTTATGTATAAAAAACTGTTATAGCAAAAAAGCTACTACGTGTAACATAACACGGCATTCATGCCAGCACTGCTGATAAAATAAAAGCTATTCAATGTAACCATGGAGACGAAATTTGGACAACAATACCAACCATACAATGATACTGTCTGACGGTATAGTCCGGTAACGGCTAGCGTCATTTGAGGGCATAATTTATAAAAAATCTATAGTTGCTTACATTTTGTACGATTGCGTAGTGCGTGTCTGTAAAGCACATATAACATTTTGTGTAATTTTTAACGCTTGCGTAAATTTTCAATTCAATGTATTGTAGCTCATTGATTAAATTACTTTTTAAGTGCCCATAATAAATTTTACATCATAAAAGTACCAGTATTCTTGTTATTGTGACAGTTCATACAGTGTACAAACCCAGTTAAGGTAGTTTTTATCTACTGCAAACAAAAGTATGTTAGCATAAACCTAAAATGACACAAAATAATATTTTTGGGTTTGACCAATGGTCCACAAACTTTATGCCAAAAATAAACGACTTTAATATTTTTGAAACATGATAACATATCCATACTTGGCTAGTAGTAGGTAGGTAGGTAGTAACGAACCACGAGGGAAGTAGGGAACTTAATACATATCCATACAAACCCAGTTTCAGTACATTTTAACAACTACAACAAAGAAATGCAATACATTATAGTTACTGAATAATGATACAAAACAAGTTGCAATTTAATAGCTTCCTTAGAATCGAGTGGTATCGATTACAGTGCTAGTTTTATCTAGATTAGATAAGGTAAATAAACTGAATGCTGATACTTAATGTAATGACAGTTCACTGGCTACTAATGTTTTGTCAGCCTGTACGTTTTGGCTTCGTTTTCATTTTCATTTCATTTTGTTTTAGGGTTTAATCTCACATTTGACATCATACGTCATTCTACCGGGTATTCTTTGATTCTACGTAGGTACTTATTGTTAATAATTAAATTACTGTTTTCTTTTAACTGCCTTAACATGAACTCATACGCAACTACGTATTTTGTATAGCGCGATAAATTTATCGGATGGGTACTAAACGTCAGTAATTTGAAATACATTTGTATTGCATTCAAACAAATGCTCAGTCCATGATAATGGCTAACATGAACAATGATTAAACTGTGTCGTTGACCAAAACATAAACATGGCCGTTTAAACCTAACACATCGAACAGTCATATTGGTTAGGTACCAGAATTTAGGTGTCACAAGCTTTAAGTCTTTAAACCCAATTAGGTAGGTACCTACTTCACTAATGCGTATTAATTTAGGTTCACTCCCTATGATGTACATGCGATTTAATGTAGGAAGTCTAGTTAGGTCAATTACCCGCTCGTCTAATACGAGTAAGTAATTGAGTTAGCATTAATGTACTAACAATTAACTCACTGTTACAGAGCTTTAAGAAGCTTTCAAGTAAAAAAAAGTGGTCACAAGCACAACACTAAAGTTTCCGGAATGCGGAACCGCATGCACAGTTGCACTACAGTCCACACAGGATCAGATTCGGCGATCGTCGACCTCGTATCGGCAACGATCAACAGCACGTGGTGCCGGGCTCGGTGGTCCCTGGGCTATACGTTCAGCCGCGCGCGCGCCTTGCTCTCGACTAACATCCGGCGATACGAGCTCGAGCTACTCGCGCGCAGATGTCTCGACCGCGTGAAGCCCCTCGCCTCGCATTATCAGGGTCCCGATCCTCTTATTTTTTGGCCATTGCATCGCCACACAACAAAGCAAGCTAAACAAGCGACAAGTGCCTTTGTAACTATAAGACACGGACATGCCGTGTGATGCCGGCTTAGAATAGCATCACCCCATTTCTTTCCCGTGGGAGTCGTAAGAGGCGACTAAGGGGTTTGAGGGTGTGTATTGAAATTTTAGGCGATGGGCTGACAACCTGTCACTATAGCGATCTACAATTTTCCGAATGACCCTCAAATATTTGTCAGACGTGGTGTAAATGTCCGTTTTTAGCGGCTGTTTACGCTCTGCCTACCCCACAAGGAATTATAGGCGTGATATGTGTATGTATGTATGTACTGAGACGCTTTTCAGACAGCAGGATTCGGGGCTTGATCAGCAACTACTTCAGAGCAAAGACTTCACAGTAAATTACACTATATGTTATCGTATAAATCTATGATTTACTGTCAAGTTCGCGATAACTTTAATACTTATGATATGACACCGTTTTTGAAGGCTAGTTACCATTTGGCACACCCACACAGTTTCCTTGTATAGTTTCGTTGAGATCCATAAACAGCTAAGAAAAAGAACTTGTTTTTAGAATGTGATTTGATCTTATTAAAAGATCTCCAAGGTTTGAGATCACCGGATCTTTGCTGTTGAGTTATTTAAGACGCTATGAACCCCCATTGTTGTGCCATCGCAGCCGGGGCAAGGAGGTCGGAGCACACCCACAATTAATCTGATAATTGGGACTCAAACGGTTCTTTGCCTTTGTTTCTTGCTATTTGCTGTTGTGCAAGCTAAAGTGCACGTTTTAGAACGTCAATCATTTGTTTATCGATTAGATTGTTAATACTTTTGCGCGGTTAAGAGATTCGTCGTCTACTGGCGGCTTATATTATTAGCATTTCCACCCGTAGCTGTTGTAAAAGGATGGATCCAGCAAATCGTAGTACATAAGCCAAACACCCCCAATAAGAAGAGACCCATGTTCACCAGCGGACTGTTGCGGTTGAAGATAATAAAGATAATGATGACGAATAATAGACTGTTTAAGTACCTTAGTACATGTTCTCTCGCATACGCCAATATTTTCATATGAAAAACACAGCCAGCAGTACATTATTGTTGCGATTGATGATGACGATGATGAAGAAAATTATAATGAAGAAATATATTTGTACACTTGCTCTGTCTTATATTAACCTACAATACTGTGCTACAAATGTCCTGCCCTGGCAGTTTACTACCGAAACTTCGACATATGGTTGCAATTCATTTTATTTATATTGGTTCGGAGCAATATGTGTGACCTATTGACCACTCAATACTTTTTACCCGACTGCCTTAGAAGGAGATTCTGATTTTTCTTACCTATGTATCTTTCTTGTTGTAATTATGATTACCATTCATATCGTTTACTCTTTGTTTTATTTTCATAAACACATATTGAGGTCACAATAAAACAATTTCAAACGGATTTAAATTAAACAACTAAGGTAGGTTCTAATGGAGTGAAAATATACTGATCACGGGCTAATTATATAAGTACGTATACTTAAAAAAAACGCACTACGTATTGGCCTTCGCCATTATTAAAGAAAAAGATTTTCCATCCACCAAATACACATGAAATATACATTAAAATAATTTAAAAATAAATATTACGGGATCATTGTTCTTCAACAATCATGTTTGTCCACAACTGAATCATGCTTGATATTAAGCCATTTGTGATTGCTTGTGATTAACCTGCCGACCTTAATACCTATTTAAACAACGGAAGCAAAGCTACAACATTAAACATTGCCGCTCGGAGTAATATAAAAGTCTGCCCTATTGTCGGAAGTGACTAAATATGTATTTTTTATGTCCAACTGAAATTTTAGCTAAGTACCTGAAAAAATATTTTAAAAAAATGCGATTATAATATCTGATTCTGAGAATAAAGAATGTATAGATACTACTATGCTTTTCGAGGGTGTCAAGAAGCAATTTTCTCTCACGTTTCGCCACAGAGTACTTTAGTTTCGCCTACCCGCGCCAGCATAAAGGACCCTGTTCCTTATTTTCTTATATTCCAGCATTTCTTCGTGTTTTAACATACTGTTCCAGATCAAATTTATTTTCCTCTTCGAGACCTAATTTAGCGGCCTGTGGAGCGCTCATCTCTATAGTATATCTAGGTAGGAATGTTGATGAGCAGATGTATATGCTTGTTTCTCTTCTTTCTCATAGAAATTCAATTGTTGTGGAGTAAAGTCAACAGCTCTTTTGTTCATTGTCTCACGTGCACATCTAATGCCCTGTAGGTCACCTAGATAAAAAATCGTTGCATGCAGCGGAACTAATTGGTCCTTAACAGATTCGCTCGATACCTACAGACTTTTCAAACCTAATTTTGAGACTAAATTTAATACTCATTGATTATGGAATTTGAACAATAAGAGCGATGAATAGTGGTAATAGTAAGTAATAGCACAGAATAATAACTAAGTAGTAACTAGCGTTAGTAATAGTCAAGGATCTTTGGTTGACTGGAGTAACATAAAAAAACACATCCAAAAATATGCACGTACGTAATCCGTAAATTATTAGCACAATTTGATACTAAAACTACTTACTTACTACCTACCAGTGACTGTTCAGGCAGGGGATGTCGTTAAGGCGAGTGTACCCGTGAACGACCTCGGCAGTGGCGCCACTTCACAAAAAATATTTTCTTTTTATACAAAAAATCTTTCAGAATACCCGTTGCCCAAGTTTTTAATATTATCCTTAAGTAAAATTAGAACCTGCATACACAAAATAGAGAATGCAGCCGCCAATACTTACTTTGTGCTGCATACTCAATGAAATTCGCTGTAATTAAAGTTACGGCAATCAATACCAAAAGTGGCCGTTTTTAGGTACTTTTTCTATAAGTTTAATATCTTATTAAATTTTTATTTCAATAAAGTTCTAATTTTACTTAGGGATAATACTAAAAACTTGGGCAACGGATATTCTGATAGATTGTTTGTATAAAAAGAAACCTTTATTTTTTGGGAAGTGGCGCCACTGTCGAGGTAGTTGACGGCTACATTCGCCATAAAAGAGCGTCAGGATAAGAGCAGCGTCTGATTGCCTCCTTTCCTGATATCAAGTGCTGCTGGAGAAGTCACTCACCCGAGACTGTTTAGACTGGCGTTACTCTGCGTCATGGAATCCATCTTTCCGTGCGCGATGGCGGCCAGTTGCTGGTCCAGCATATTGCTCTGTTCCAGCAGCTGGCTCCACTGCCGCACTGCTGTCTTGGAAGAGGACAGCTCTTGGCGCAGTTGCCGCTCGTCTAGGGAGTTGATGCCGCTGCGCAGGGAACTGTCCAACCTGTGAACAACAATATGTAGCCAGGCTAGGTACCTACTTTGTGTTTACACGTAATTCATAAGGAGACTCAAATCACGTTACGCAAAAATTTACAAATTTTAAACCATGCTGGAAAATTCCTTGAACTCAAACTGATTGCGACTTTTTCGATTTCGGCAATAGGATAACTCAAATGGTCACAAATACAATAAACACCTAAAAAAAATATTTTTCCTTACCTTTCAATATAGTCATCGACGCTTTGTAAAGAAGTGATGGACTGGGCCAGGTCATTGTCCATCATGAGATCATCGGAAGCCAGGCTTGATAACGTGTCCAACGATGCCGTCCGCTCCGTGGCGCGGCACACTACACAAAACAAGAAAGATAAATAAATATACACGTATGAAATAATAAAAAACGTACATTATATTTATTACGTGAACCACCTAAGGTGTTTTTACTAAATTAAATAATCTATAAACTCAAATAATTTTCGATTTTCTCGATTTTATTAAAAAACAGCGTAAGTACCTAATTCAAAAGTTTATCAAAATGAAAATCGAAACTTCAAAATATTTTCCCGCTTTATTTTAAGCAAAAGGCCAAATTCAAAGAGGTTTCATAATATTGTTTTCAAGACATGGCCGTTTTTGACAAAAAGGTATTGACGAAAGCCATATTATTTTGACAGAGTAAAAAGAAATAATTAAAAATGATACTATAAGCCATTTTCAAATTTATTTATGCCAGTTGCAAACTGCATACTAGACACCAAAATTTAAAATAGTAATTAGACTAATGAACCTCATTATTTTTTCTTTTGCAGAACCACAAGAACTTTCAACGTGTCGATATAGTCCGATATATTATGTAGATTGCTTTAGTATCAAAAACGGAGTTCTGATCAAAAAGTAGAATTTTCTTACTTTTCCTATTTCTCTGGACAAGTGGGCTGGCGGGTATGCGTTCTCTGGACCTCCTTATTTGCTTGTTGTCTCTTTCCAATGTCTTGCTTGATTGGCTGCCATCGTTGTCTTCTGTTGAACAAATAAAAGTGTACCTCAGCTATTTAATTATGTTTTGAAATGTTTAACGTTCGAAATTTGAAATGTAGGTGTCACGCTTGTGGAAATATCATAGAATATACATCGACAGATGCGATAATTTAGGTATGGTATATAAATAAATATTCAAAGGGTAAAATAGAAGAAAGGAATATTATACTGGATAAACCTAAACTTGAAACTCAAGTTCTGTCTTTATTATGAATAATTTTATGAATATGTTTATCATAATGACAAGTTTTTTTTTCTAAAACCTAAAGTAAAAAAACAGATTTTTGTTTGATGCATTAATATAGCGCCATTGAATTTTAACAACATGTAGATATTCAAGTGGCTACGAGTACCGACCACCACCGATAGTATTGGTACGTGTCACATCTGTGTTTTTCTGATTTACAGAAATGGCAGGAAAAATTATATATAATTATCAGTTATTTAAATTTTCAGTTAGACTGCAAATAATGGAGGATTGCCTTTGCCCAGCTTGGAATCGAGTAGGCTAATTAATAATAATAATATTTCATAGGTTACTTAAAGTTTCCTCAATATTTTTATTTTTACTAATTTTTAAATCCAATCGGTCCCCCTGGCCGCAACATCCGGCCAAGCTGGTAGCTAGCTACCCTTTTCCCGACACCACCTGTGATCCGCCATTCTGCCTATTGGCATTCTTTCCTGTCATTCGCCATAGACTGATTGCACAGCAGTCATTAGACTTTTCTGAGTGACGCGTAAGCTGTAGTAATGTAATGTTGTCTCCTGGACCTCGTATTGTTCCACACGAACAAATAAGAAAGGGGGTACTTTTCATCAAACTACCTCTAAGAAGTACAAAGTAGCTACTTACTTCGGAATAGCAGCGCTGGCTGATCAGCTATCTCATCGTCGAAATAGTCTTTCCCGTCTGACAAAGACAGTTCTCCCGAAGCATGAGTGGGAGTGCCGGGAGATTCCGGAGTTCTGTTCTTACTGCCTTCTGCGCTGACTACTGCACTCTTGATTTCACTGTCGGAGGGAAAAATATTGACTGTTTATAGCAAAAACAAAGCCCAAGCTTTTATGTCTTGACCAGACTAATGAGAATCGAAAAGTTTGGCAAGTTTTATTTGGTCTGTATTTTGTAAGGTATCGATATTTCCTTCTTTCTTTCCTGTGTATAGTTTTAAGATACAAATGCATTGTATTGTCATATCTGGTGCTGCCATTGTGTTCGTTCATGTTCATGGAAATATAGGCTTAGTTAAGATTTGAAGGTTAACTTACATAACTTCCTTGACAGGTTTCAACAGTACATCTCCATCTAACGCATCCCGCGGCTCAGGCGTCCTCGACTTCGTGTTGGCTGTTTGGTACGCTGAGCTTGAGATAGTCGGCTCCCGTTCTATATGCAGGTCATTGTTGGAGTCTGAGGATAAACAAAGATAACTTTACTATTGGAACTGGGATAGAAGTTCACCCTAGAGGTTGTTAATCACCACACGTGCCGCACAACGGACCCGTCAAATATGGTGCGCCACTTGTGTAGACCACCTAAGTCCTACGGTGACAGGTAGCCCATGCCTGGTGTATATAGCGTCTATATAAGCCATATAAAGAAACTGCAGCTCCTCAACATAGCCCCCTGGTGGCGCTCAAAATACAATTACGTAAGTGCAAACCTGTAGTACCTGAAACAAGCAAACCAATGGGGAGGAAAAGTCAAAGCTTACTGCACCAGGCGCGAATGAGCCTAAAGGCACCAACCAATAAGAAGTAACTAAACTTTTACATTGACACGTTTTTGACAAATCGTAGCAATAAGACACAGTCGCGAGTGGCCCAGTTTGCTACCTCATTCTGTTGCAGCCAACAAGTTAAGTTCCTACAGTATGCATATTACTTTTGCTGACAAAGCGAACATTATGCTATACCTGAAGTGCTGGTGGAAGAAATGAGGCTGTCTGCTGGGGAGGTCTCGTCATCTAGTAGACTGTGTGTGGAAGTCTCCAAGACAGACATGTCGAACTTGGACTCCTCCAGAGTGAGGGTCAGGTGCTGCTCTCCGCTCTGGTTTGTGCAAGTGCTCGTTGTGCTGTAGTTTGAGCTGGACATTGATCCTGTAAGAAAAAAATACATGAGCTGGATTTGAGCGCATAGATGGCGCTTGAATGAACTGAGTTATCGTTAACCTCTTCGCTCAGGTCGAATTTTGCAACAATAGATTTGTATTATACTTTAAGGACACATGTGTGCTGTTACGAGTGGAGTAGTTTAAAATTTCGTGGTATATTTCTTTCATTGCTATGTAGTATGTTTTTACCCGGTGGGTTTGAACCAGGAAATTCAATAACAATTTAAAAATCAAACATGCCAGTATTGTTCGAAATACAACTCCTGAAATTCGGACTTGTTCTTAGCCCCTGAATTTAAGCGAGCTGGGCATCCTTCGTTATTTCGCCTAATCAATACCATTCATGCAGTTCTCTAGTTTCAAAAATAAACGTACCCATCATAGTACTTCTCAGAGAATCATGTTGATTCAAAGTCACAGACTTCATGAGCAGTGGATGCGGCACTGGATTCTCGTCCATTATCAGGATGGTCTTCTTGGGGATTTGTACTTCTAGTTTGTACGCCTCTTTGTTGCTATCCAGCTTCGACTTCTCATCCTCACAGCTGGACACGCTCAGCGCTAGGGATACGTCATCCTGAGATCTGTTGGGAGAAAAAACTAGACTAGGAAAATTGAAGTTGTAAGTTTTCTATTGCAATACCTATCTATCTACTCTATATTATGTAGAATTTAGATCAACGTCCTTCTTAAATAACTAAGGAGCAAAAGTTCCTGGATTATTGTATTTTTTTCGTCGGCTTTTCAACTGGTTGAATTTATGTCTTATCCAGCTAAGGGGCCATCCATAAATCACGTGATGCTTTTTTTGCCCTTTTTTTGACCCCCCCCCTCCCCCCTGGTGATACTTCGTGATTATTAAGACTACCCCCCCCCCTCCCCCCCGTAGGATCACGTGTATTTTTTTAGTACCATGAAGAATCTTACTGAAAAAAAAGGTAGAAATGGAAAATAGAAGGTACATGTAATCATCTATTTATCATAGAAAAAATAATTATTTAATAATAATTAAATGTCTTGGCACCATGGACTGGTCATACTCTGTTCAATGCTGATGATAATCGGATGAGCGTCTTCGGTTATTGGCAATGACGACGCAACGTGATTTGATTCAATGTCGGCTTCGTCCAGCCACTCAGCATCGTCATTTTCCCGCACCACACATAAAAGACTTGACACCGACAAACAGAGTCCCGCGGCCGGCGGCGGCGGTGGGCGGTCATCACGGCTCGCGGGAACTTCACTTCGTTCGTTGCCTGGCAACGGCGCCGATCCGACCGCCGCGTGCCGCTAGTATGTAACCTGACGCGTGTCGGCAATAATCGTGACTTCGTTTTTTTTTTTTTTTTACTACACGTGATTTTTTGCTACACCCCCCCTCCCCCCTTGTGATCTTTCGTGATTTTTGATGAACCCCCCCCCCCCCCCTTTTGAGCATAACGTGATTTATGGATGGCCATAGGCTTATGGAAATATAACTTTTGTTAAAATGTGACTTAATTATGCTGGCTCATCAATCTTTTTAGGTTATGCTTTCGCCTGTCATGGAAAGCTTTACTACAACCGCTAACACTTTTTGTCTTTGCTACTTCGGTACTTATCAGTTCAGTGTAGAAACTGAATAAAGAAACTTTGAATTTGAACCTGTTAGCCATGGCTTCACCAGCGGCGTGGTTCTGCCAGGCGCTGCTGTTGCCGAAGTGACTCTCCTCACTCTTGCAGGATGGACTCGACTCCTTGCTCGAGTTGACTGTGGCTGGTGACGCCACGCCGCTTGATGTTTTGATGAATGAGTTCTGCAGTTGTAATAAATTATTTTAAGGGTGAGTACTAAATTAAATATAGGTAGCATCATATTTAATATGTATGACCTATGTTAAAACCTTGAATGACACTTTCGTCAATTTCTTAAAACTTATATCATAATTTTGCATTTTGCTAGGTGAGTATCGTTCTTGAATTTACCTACTTACTTGTAACATAGTTACAGAAATATGATAAAACTCCAAACATCCACTTCCTCACCTGCTTATTCAACAATTCCGGCTGAGCTCTATCCAAGACAAACTTCTCTTCATCCTTATACTCCACACTGGTCTGGATCCTGTTAGGCCTGGTCCTCGTCCTGTAGCGGTCCAGGGTCGACATAGGCGACTGTCTGGACTGTTCCACTGGTGCTGGCTTGGGCAGGACGGGGGAGGGGGCGCGGTAGGTAGGCGCGGGGGTGGTGTATTCCGGGGAGGGGGGCTCGTCGAACGAGCTGGGCAGCTTTGGTAGGGGTATGACTGCTGAGCCAGTGATAAGGGCGTCGTCTGGAAAAAAGGTTAAGTATTAAGTTAATATTGCTAACTTTCAGGTGACTTTAGGAAAATTCATACATACATCACGCCTATATCCCTTTCGGGGTAGCCAGAGCGTAAACGGCCGTTAAAAACGGAAATTTACGCCACGTCTGACATACTTTTGGGGATCATTCGCAAAATCGCCATAGTGACTCTCCTATAATCTATCTAATCGCCTATAATTGCAATGCACACCCTCGAGTCCCTTAGTCGCCTCTTGCGACACCCACGGGAAAGATATGGGGTGATACTACTCTAAGCCGGCATCACACGGCAAAATGCAGTATGTCAGTTATTTGCTTTGAAATGCTGGCAAAACAATCTTCGTTTTTGTATCTACCTCTATGTCTTGTGGGAGACGTTACTTATGTCGCTGCCATTCCAGTAAAAGTGTTTTAACTGTGGTAGAAGCGGTCACACTCATCCATGATGTTTAATTCAGCTGTGTTGCGACTATTGTAGAAATGATCACACCCACCCATGATGTCGAAGTCGGTGACCTGCAGCTCACGTAAGTGGAAAGAGTGTGCGCCGCGCATCACCATCTCCAGGTTGCGCGGGCGCCGCCGGGAGCTTGGAGACAGGTCGCCATCGCCGCCAGTATACACCCCCGAGTCTGTTGATACTGCTGAGCCTGCTCCTGGGGAAAAATGACCTCCTGATATATTTCCTGTCACAGGAAATGCTTTTGTAGTCAAAAGATGATACAAAACAAACAAGATTGTCTCATTTAAATGTTACTGCTTTAACATATAGTTAGTTAAAATATTATGAATATCCATTTATTATGAGTACCTATCCATTCTCGCACTACCGACGGGTTGGCTGGAAGAGATTTATTCATAGTGACTAGCTCGCCTTTGCTCAAACATTTTGTTTTTTTACTGGATTTTATACAATAAAGGATATTAAAAGTAAATAATATGTTCATTATCTTCGAGTATGGGTATGGCTAGACTTATACGGGGTGTAAGGGACGGTGTAGGTACCGAAAACTTTGCAGGCATGATCAGACCATGAAACTGTAAAAAAGTTCTATGGAGGTTATGTAAATAATTTCAACCTCCCATACAATATTCCCGATCAGCTGGCTGAGTTCCTATGGAAACCTGATTTTTTTTTCAGTTTCCCGACAAAGACTTCATAGAAAAAATTGATCAGTTTCATGGTCTGATCATGCTAGCAAAGTTTTCGGTACACCGTCCCTTACACCCCGTATACTTATTTTTATCCAATGTTAATTCAATTATTAAGATTCTTGCTGAGTTGGCGATTGCTAAAATTTAAACGTTTTCATTTACAGTAAAGTTGTATCGAAACGGAAATAAGTAAGTAGGTAATTTAATAATAAATACACACCTTCCCTCCACCCATCAGAACCAACGGCTTTTCTTGTGTTATTCACCACCTAAAACAAATACACTTTTATAATACACACTCTCTTATTTTCACTTAGGCACAAAAATAATAATCAAAAAAGACTATAATTTTAAAAAAATAACAAAAATATTGACCATTGCACTGTCATCCAAAGTTCATTTCTCTTGAATGAGCAAACATCCGTAGGGCAGGAACCCTTTACGTTACGATCACCGATGTCGAAATGTCGTAGTTAAAGATGTTAGTTAACAGTTTAAAAATAACCGACTTTCGCCACACGCTCAAGTTTCCAAAGATATATCTCAAGATAACGTCTACTCACTTTCTTTAAACGCTGTAAATTGATCAAAATATGATTCTAACTCTGCATTGTACCTATTGCAAAATTTTCTTTTTAGAATAATTATAAAATCTGCAAAGACACGTCATTTCACGGTCTAGAACGAAGTAAAAGTGCGAGTACAATATATTTACTTCACGTTTAATTAAGATGTATTTTTCTACGTAAGAGCGCACACAAGACCAGTCTCTTGTATGAAAGTAATCTTTGTTATTTTAATTTGGCTTGAAGTGTAAATGAGAAATTCGTGAAAAAAAAATGTTAATTCGTACTACATACATACACATATCACGCACGCCTTAATCCATTGCGGGATAGGCAGAGCGTTAACAGCCGTAAAAATACGGTTGCTATCGCCACGTCTAACAAATAATTGAGGGCCGTTCTAGATAAAGAGTGTATCACAATAGTTACAGCTTCTCAGTCTGTCGCCTAAAATTATATTAGGTACACATTGTTATTCGTACTCGCAAATAATAAATAAGATTTAATAGTTTTTTTTCTCGAATCAGCGTCAATCGAATGCAATTCAAAACACTGATGAATTGAAATAATAATTTTATGTTAATAAAAACATCCGAAAATAATCTACTCACACATCGGATGTCTAAAATAATGTGCTGATAAATAACTACGACTTAAGCGAATTTTATTATGTTCATATCGAGTCGAATATGAATTATCGAACGGTGTTAGAGTTTTGAAACTGTCTACTACAGGCGGCGGGGCGGTACGCTCACTTGTTTTGTTGTCGTGTCTTTCCGTTTTTTAACGCAACGTAACGCATGCACCGCCTAAGCCTCCGACGTGGTTGTGTGACGACTGCCATTTAAGTAATCAGCAACCGAATAGCCCAGTATGACTAGTTTTTCATGGTACAAATTTATTAAAGTCATTTAATTTTGGCTTATAAGTAGGTACCTACTCGTATGTAGTTTGTGGAAAATTAACCGAAAGCAATTTATAATTTTGTGTCATTTTAGGTCTATGCAGTAAATAATAAAAACGACTTAAACTGGGTTTTTACACTGTGTTAACTGTCACGTAGACAATACTGGTATGTTTAATAAGTAGGTAATATTAATTTAATTAAAGACGCTATTTTTCTTATTAATCATTTAACAATTGACATACCATTTACCATACACTGAATTAAAAATTCACGCGCTTAACCGTAAAAAAGTTACACAAAATGTAATAAGTAGGTATGTGCTTTTCAGACACACACAACGCAATCATACAAAAAATAAGCGAGTTGATTTTATTTGTAAGTTATGCTCTCAAATAATGCCAACCGTACCGGACGTCGGTAGTTTTTAATTATGATTAAAACAAATGAAAGTGTCACGACTAATACTTATACGAAGATAAATCTATTCCGTGCTATCCCCATCCACAATCCCGTGTATGCTAATCTATGTCGGATGCACAGTGCATCGGAGATATTTTCAGCCGGCCACTTCAGTAGGAACAGTGGCGCTGAAATATACGACGCTGACCCATTTCCGTCACGATGGAAAAATACACGTTGGACACATCAAAAGAGTCCACTTTCGCGTGTGGAGATATTGGAATGGACGGACGTGATGACGTAACACATTTTTTCGCTAGAGAAAGTGTTTTTTTAGAGAAGTTTCAGATATCAAAACACCCGCTTTTAAGTTCAGCCCATGTCCACAGTTGAAATCATTAAATTTTAATAGGTCCGGGATAGAAAAATTTGCTTTTATTTTTCAAGCGTAAAGATTTGAACTTTATCATCCTATAAAAACAAGTTTGTCGGACTGCATTTACATGTAAAGATAAGGTACCTGCTTTGCATACACATATCACGCCTTTTATCCCTTGCGGGGTAGGCAGAGCGTAAACGGCCGCAAAAAACGTCAATTTTCACCACGCCTGACAAATATTTGAGGGTAATTCGGAAAATTGTGTATTTCCATAGAGACAGGTTGTCAGCCCATCGCCTAAAATAGCAATACACACCCTCGAGTCCCTTAGTCGCCTCTTACGACACCCACGGGAAAGAAATGGGATGATGCCATTCTAAGCCGGCATCACACGGCAATATATGTATGTATGTTTGTGTATACGGTACCTGCTTTGCAGCCTTTGCATCAATGTTTTTGACAGCTGGATACTGCGGGCGAGGCAGCTGGTTGGTCTGGAATGTGTACTTCCCAGGAGGCTTCTGGACGTCCATTGGTGGAACCCTGGAAGCTGACGACGCTCGTGCGTGGGCACTTTGTCTTGGTCTGCCATCCTGCAAATGGCATGGAAATTGACATAAGCGTGAACAGAGCGTAAAGCTGTTACCTACCAGGTGAACAAATTACCTTTTGATTGCTAGTAGGCGTTGGTGAATCAAAAGTTAAAAATTATTCGGTACTTCCAATTACTTCAAGTATTTCGTAATTTATGAATTGATCGATTACCAATCTGACATTAATCAAATCCTTATCGCAGATCAAGTCTTATTTTAGACTGAGCTATTTATTGCCTAGACATTGAGTCACGTCACTGAAAGTTGCGTGTTCAGGTTCAATTGAGTCACCTCGTTCGTACTTGCTTCAAGTTCATTGCGTGATTCGACAGCTTTGATACGATCGGCAGAAGCTCAGTTTAAGGAATCAAAATTGATTTTGTATAGTTACTAAAATATAGAATGAAATTTTACTAGTGACCGAAAGCAAAATCTCAAGATGGGCTGGTGATAAGGAACAACTTTTCCCAAGGAACATAGGTTGAAATATTGTATGGGAGGTAATTTTTTTTTCGTACGTCAACCTGTTTCTTGGGGAAAGTTGATCGAATTAATACAAGCAGTAAAGGGCAGTTCAAGACTAGTTTATCAATAGCTACATTAGCTACCAAAAGTTTGGTTTTACAATTTTGTAGCATATGTACAGCACAGGTAGGTATCTATCTATTGTCACTAACACACATACATACATACACATATCATGCACGCCTATAATCCCATGCGGCGCAGGCAGAGCGCAAACGGCCGCAAAAAACGGACATTTACACCACGTCTGACAAATATTTGAGGGTCATTTGAAAAATTGTGTATCGCCATAGTGACAGGGTGTCAGCCTATCGCCTAAAATTGCAATACACACCCTCGAGTCCCTTTGTCGCCTCTTACGACTCCCACGGGAAAGAAATGGGGTGATGCTATTTTAAGCCGGCATCACACGGCATCTGGCATGGCATTGTCACTAAGAACAATAGAAATCCGGATTGAAGAAGAATGCTTACCTGAGCAGAATACTGCTGAGTCTGATAAGTCAGGATGACAGTCTGCTTAGTGACAGCCTTGGGCAGTCCGGTAGACCCGACGATGGTCGTGGTACCGGTGCCTGACACCTGAGTCGCTATAAGACCCAGTTGATTGTTGAACTGCGGATTTGTACTGTCTTTGTACTTTTTGTCTGGAAAGGAGAAAGTAAGTGTGATTTGGTGCTTTGTCCTAGAATAATGTATTTAATAATATAAGCTAGGTAAAGATTGGTGTGCAGCAAGGTTATTAATTCTGTACCTACGTTTAAAAATGAGTCTGCCTGAAACGGTGATGAATGCCAAATTTTAAAATACTTCATTGTAGATAAGGTAATGCTAAGTTACATTTAGACTAGACTAGGGTTCTTTTAGTAGACAGACTCTAGCATGGACCCTAGCAATTTCGTAGCATTCGCTACGGCGTAGTCGAAGTTGTAGCCAATGGTAATTCGGGTAGCAACTCACTTGCGCTTTATGCGTAGTAAGTACCTAATATACTTACCAAAGCGTTATTGTTGATGGCTGTCTCTTTAACCTTCGACGTGGCGGTGAACGCAGGCTCGGCAGCGAAGCTCAAGTCTCCCGTCCGCACAATCTTGCTGTGCGGCTGCCTGTTCCCTGCACAGGGAACGCAGCTGCCCATTCCCTGATTCTTACCAAATGCGTTATTGTTGATAGCTGTCTCCTTATCCTTCGACGTGGCGGTGAACGCAGGCTCGGCAGCGAAGCTCACGTCGCCCACCCGCGCTGTCTTACAGTGCGGGTGCCTGTTCCCTACACAGGGAACGCAGCTGTCCATTCCCTGATTCTTACCCAATGCGTTATTGTTGATGGCCGTCTCCTTATCCTTCGACGTGGCGGTGAACGCAGGCTCGGCAGCGAAGCTCACGTCGCCCACCCGCGCTGTCTTACAGTGCGGGTGCCTGTTCCCTGCACAGGGAACGCAGCTGCCTATTCCCTGATGCTTACCAAATGCGTTATTGTTGATGGCTGTCTCCTTATCCTTCGACGTGGCGGTGAATGCAGGCTCGGCAGCGAAGCTCACGTCGCCCACCCGCGCTGTCTTACAGTGCGGGTGCCTGTTCCCTGCACAGGGAACGCAGCTGCCTATTCCCTGATGCTTACCAAATGCGTTATTGTTGATGGCTGTCTCCTTATCCTTCGACGTGGCGGTGAATGCAGGCTCGGCAGCGAAGCTCACGTCGCCCACCCGCGCAGTCTTGCTGTGCGGGTGCCTGAAACCGAACCTACAAGTAAATAAACGATATCATCTTATGAGGGATGGCAATTGCAAAAAAATAGTTAAAATTATATTGAACCGACGTGATGGCATAATTGGCATAGAAAATGAGCTGCAAAATGTCAATAAAATGTAGAACTAGAAAAAACATACACGTAGTGTTCTATGCGTATCACTTAACGGGCGAAAGTTTACGTTTCCATATAAAACAAGATTTTTAACAGTCTGCGAAATAAGCTGTACATAATATAGGCTTATAACGTTATAACCTATTGTGGCTCTATCGACCTCCAGAATTATACATTATCTACGAGAATCCCTTATACCACTTCACATAATCAAAAAAGATATTTGACACAATGAAGAAAGTACGTATGAAATATTGTTGCCTACCTCCAAAGCAATAGCAAATATTAATGCACGCTGTTACGAACCGACGGAACAAATCGTAGTAAAAACTCCTGACAAAATATTAATAGCAAATTTGTTTAGAATGTTTGCAATCAAGACTATAGGCGCTATATATTTTACTTTCTATCGTTAGAGTGGTTTATTCTAATTCAGTTTTGCTTGCTCGAATGCCCTATACAGCTATTACACAAAATTAGATCAATTTATCAACGTGAAAACCTAACGGTTATTCGTAAAAGGTTACTAAACTACTCCACATGTTTTAGTTTATTTAAGTATTTACTAGAGATGCACCGATTACGATTTTGACCAACTACCGACTACATAACATACATAAAGTTCAGCGATTGCCCCGCTCGGGTACAAGAAGCTTACCGTAGAGGACGAAACTCATACACGAGTTGTCGTAAGACACTCATGAGACCGATGCCTCGCAGATTCGCACCAGTAGTCCATATGGACGCAGTTTCATACCAACTGCAGTAAGGCAGATTACCTTACCTGATGAGCTGAATAGAAAGCGAAACAGTTGCCGACTTATTTTGCAAATATATTTCGTCTTTGTATTCCTCTACCAGTTCAGCGTAAAAACTGAACTAAACTACATACCGACTAATTGGCTTAAAGTTAGCCGACTAGTCGCCGACTATTAAAATTGCCGATCATTACTTTGGTGACGCTTAGAGAAAGAAATAGCATCTCTACCTACACGTTTTTAGAGCATTTCTATAAATTAAAACAGTTGTGGTTTTAATTCGAACGTGATTCTTACTGTTCAAAAAAAATATTATAGTACATACATACACATATCACCCCTATTTTCCATTGCGGGGTAGGCAGAGCGTAAACAGCCGCAAAAACGGACATGTAGGTACGCCACGTCTAACATATATTTGAGGATCATTCGGAACATTGTGTATCGCCATAGTGACAGGTTTTTAGCTCATCGCCTAAAATTGCAATACACACCCTCAAGTCCCTTAGTCGCCTCTTACGAATCCCACGGGAAAGAAAAGGGGTGATGCTTTTCTAAGCCGGAATCACACGGTAAATTAATTTAGTACTTAAAATTCAATGTCGTTATTACAGCCGACTATTTTCCGACTATAAAATTGGCTGTTTTGTCTGCGACTAGTCGTTGCATCTCTAATATTAACACAAGCCGAAATTGTTTAAAGATTATGCGAAATAAACCAATATAATGAGCTTTATGAATTTACGTACAGATTATTTCTACGTTAAAGGTTATCGCAGACTGGATCCGTCGCGTTGTGCTGCGTGGCGTGCACATACGCACGCACCGGTTGTAATTGTAATGTATGGAGTTGTATGAAACATGTCATAGGATGCGTGACGTGCGCGTCGCCCGTGCACGCATCTGATCTGACATATCTCAAACACCTCCATACTTTACAACCGATGCGTGCGTGCACGAACGCAATACGCACGCAGGCACGCAATCTTGCTACATCCGGTCTGCGTTAGCCTTGAATCATTATCAGTTGATCAGCCTAAGCACTAATCGTTCAGAAATGTATCGCCATTTGTTGCCCTTGCGGCATTATGGCTGTAAAAAGGTATAGTAAAATGTTAACTAGCTGTCACGAATTAAGCGACTATGAGATATCTTGGTCTGCTAGAGTTGAACACAGTTGTTTGTGACAAGGTTACGCATGTTAACAGTGCTTCTGCAACAGGAGTGTTTTCAGCGAACGTGCTCTTAGTGTAAATAAATAAGTAGGTAGTATGTACCTGTTGGATCTAAGCGGTTGTGTGGCCGTCTCCTTGCGAGGGCGCGCGAGCGGCGTGGACCGCCCCGACAACACCTCTTCCGGCCTGAGGTCCTCCGTCGAACCTGGGGAACACGTGGTGATGCTTTCAAAAGCCGGGGTTTAAGGGACAGCGCATGAGCAGACCATGAAACTGAACCACTTTCCCCTAGGAAAATGTGACAGATAACGACAAAAAAAATACCTCCCATACAAAATCAAGAGCAGCTGACTGCATTACTATGGAAAGTCAATTTTTCTTTTGCGTTTCCTGAAATATTCCTTATGGAAAGCTCATTTTCAGTTTCATGGTCTGGATGCACTCTTTTAAGTATTCGGAGGGCTGTCCCTTTCACCCTATATATTTGCAACAATGTCATCAGTGATGTATTAATATGATTATTTGAAGAACCTGCTTAGTAAGGTCTGTCTAATTCATTTATGATATTAGTCTTTGTCTTTGCACAAAACATTTTCACTGATATCTATATTCCTAACTCCGGAGTGCACAAACACTGTAATATAATAAACTATGTAGTGGCATTTGGTTGATCTTAGAAACCACTCTCTTTCTTATCATAAGTACTTTATTTGTGTGATTGATCAACACGTATGCGGCAATTAAAGCTGGAATACTTGGAGTTATTTTGGTTAAACATTACCAGTATACAGTATATCACCATTATTGATTTTTATTTAGATGAGATAGATTTATGAAGCATCATAGCGTTTTGCCATTATCATACGCACTCTTAGTACATTGCATCGCATTGTCGTCGGCGCTGGGGGTTAACATCCCGGCTTTCTGTCATGCGCACTCTTACATCTATTGCCGTTCTTATCTTGCCAATCAGGTGTTTGAGATTGACGACTTCTGACGCCGAAACTAGTCGAAACGCGGCAGATTTCTGTCATGCGCACTCATAACTACATTGCCGTTCTTATCGTGCCAATTCAATGTTTGAGACTGACGTCTGTTGCGTTTTTAAAGCGCGCATGCACGCGCCGCCTAATGCTGATTCTGGTTACGACACCGCAGTTTTCTATCATGCGCACTCTTACCTCCATTGCCGTTCTTGTCATGCGTATTCTTACGGCGCGCGTTGTCGTCGGCGCGCGAGGTTGACGCCGGGCGTCGCCGGAAACCGAAGCTAGTCGCGACGC
Organism: Tuta absoluta; assembly: GCA_027580185.1. Lineage (NCBI taxonomy): Eukaryota > Metazoa > Arthropoda > Insecta > Lepidoptera > Gelechiidae > Tuta > Tuta absoluta. Next base: position 10,179,148 of record JAQAHW010000004.1, read on the forward strand.
CGCGGCTTGGCTTGTTCCCGTTGCCGACGCTCTTGTCCCGCTTCTTCGCACCCTTCGACTCAGAGTGACCCTGGGGAAAGAAAAATCAAGATTAGGTATCATTGCGAAAAAATAAAAAAATATTCAGTAGGTAGGTAACTAGGTACGCACGACCACAGGACGGGGCAATAAAAGTCGAGTAAAGATTGGTTTGCCCCTTGCCCTAAGCCCTTGCCCTAAGCAGTGGCCTACGGTGTAGATACCTATAGGTATGTGTGAAAACTATATTCCGATTAATGTTAAAGTTATTATTGAAGTTCATAAGTAAGTAAGTATATGTTTTCCAGCAAAGTTGTTATTTTCTAACCAAAATGAGAGCTAGATTATATTTCAAGCATGGAGCCGTTTTCATTGCCTGCTAATGCAACTAACTTCCCACAAACAATATAAAATCGTAGAGATACAAGCTACACTTTAAAGACATAATCTTCTTGGAATTAACTAGATTTAAAGTAGTAGTTCCAATGAACTTTTGAAGCGAAAGGAATCCAAAGCTGCCTTAAAAGTTAAAGCCATTATGCAAATTTTTAGCAAACAAAAGCTCTTGAAATGAAATTTATTGGTCAGGCATACAGAATTTGGTCGTAAAATTCTACACCCACTTTGGGTACGCTTTGTCTGTACAATAATTCCTTTCGGCCCACCAATTTTCAATGAATATCCTTCTGATAACTTTCATTTGGTACTTAGGTATTGTACTTAGATACTTATTTCGCTATGTTTCGTTTATGACTTTGTTTATAAAAGGCTAACTGACTTCGATGTCTGTACTTATAAACCTGACTTAGTTAGATATATACAACGTAGTGGTGTTATGATAATGGTATATATAGTAGAAACAGTAAGGCGTATATTCATGACAAATTCAATTGTGTAAGCCGTAAGAAAATTACATTGTACAGCAGCTTATGAACCTGCCCATGTAAAGAATCAATTTATACTGGTTATTCTTATATAAACTGTATGAAAAACCCAGTATGAGTTGATCTCTTAGATACGTAGGTTGATGTGATGCTGATATGCGTAAGTAGGTACAATTCCGTAACGATCGTTGACTGCAACAGTTTTTTTAATATTGTTTCTTCACCGACTGTACAAATTAAAGGTGTGACTTACAACGTACACGTAAAAACTACGTATATAAATCAGCAGTCACGAACAATCTGAGCAAGATAGGTGAACATATGAAGACGCGACGCACGTGATGTGACCGTGGGATAATGAAATATTCGCGTGTGATTGTAATCGTCTGAAACAGAACTTTACCGGATGATGCGAGAAAAGAGTTTCATAAGATAAATGAAGCATTTACTTAGTTATTGAGGTGAGCTTAGGTAATGGAAATAAAACGATTCTAAAGCGGTTCTCTCACTTTTCGCCCGTCGCTGCGTATTTTTACCGCACCGTAACGCATGCATATGTCAGACAAAAGGTATTGCGTATTCTTATCTTATGTCCATACAATTGCTATGACGGACGACAAGTGGGATAACCGTCTAGTAGTAGATATGGGATATTAAAATGGACGTGGTAAATATATTTATACCTACCTATATTTTATCATTTGATGTCACATTTAAACAATCTGAAATATGTGACATAATTTGTGTCTGAAGACATACAGACAAAGCTCATGCATGAACAGGGATGTTATCGAGTCAGTATTTGATTTAATTCGAAAATATCTTCATGTCATTCATTCATCATAATTACATTAATTATATCTATAATTACCTATATTAATTATATCTCAATACCTATATTTTTATATTTTAGTAGCAAACGTAATGCGTAAACGTACATTACATACATTTACAGCCAAAACAGCCTACTGCATATATTATATCAAAATACAAATCTTTACATCCTAAAAAACGAGCTGTATATACCCTAGGTAGTTACTTCCTACTAAAAGCTTACCAGAGGTGTTTCATACGACCTTGGTTATGCAAACAATGACAGTGAGATGAGAATACGGTATGAGGAACAAAACACATTTCATTACATACAGAATTCATAATGATGTAGAGCCATATTGTGTCAGGTGTGTAGGACTTGATTAAAATAGGGTTTAATTATTCCACACTGTGGGAACTTTGGGAAAATGTTTAGTGCCTGAAATACACCGCGCATATAATTCAGTTGCGGAATTGCATGTTTTTGCCGTGTGTTGCCGGCTGAGAATAGCATCACCCCATTTATTGCCCGAGGGAGTCGTAAGAGGCGACTTAGGGACTTGAGGGTGTGTATTGCAATTTTAGGCGATGGGCTGACAACCTGTCACTATAGCGATACACAATTTTCCGAATAATCCTAAAATATTTGTCAGACGTGGCGTAAATATCCGTTTTATGCGGCTGTTTACGCTCTGCCTACCCCGCAAGGGATTATAGGCGTGATATATGTATGTATGTATGTATGTATGTATCATGGCATGGCCCATGCAACTGGGTTGAAATATCGGACAATTCAACAAAAATAAGTATCGCGGTAAGAACCCCGTTTCAGTATTTTGAGTTGTCATATCTACAATATTTACGAGACTAAACTATAGATAGGATGGTGTTTTTCAAACCGCACAAAAAGACTAGAAAGCCAAAAGATTTTCTTTTCTATCATTCCGCGCGTCTAAGTGACTACCAACCATATATTATGTATGAAGCATTTATTATATGGGTGTTAATTTTATTACAGAATTAAACTCGATTTTTATAGTAACAGGTATGTATGTATGTAATGTGTACCTATTGAACACTCAACAGTTATGTCATGAAGGAGGCGGGCTGAGACAATGGAGGCTTTGACGGCATCACGACATGTATGGCGCCGAGTCCCATGTCCACGACTATTCATAGAGACTGTCTAACTGTATTTATAAAGAAAGGTACGCGTCCACTAAGCCAACCAGTAGGAAGGTAGGATTACGAGTCAAAGGTATGCTTTTAGTATTAAAAGAAGCTCATCTATCCATTCCGTAGGTATCTTGAAATTGTGATCGTAGGTGGGTACTGGGTAGGTCTATATTTATTACTTTACCTACCCGGTTGCCACTTTTTCGCCAGTAAAATTGTAGTTGTTCAATGATAGCATAGGCTACTGATTGTCCGAAAAAAAAGATGGTTCCCCGCGCTTCGGAGGGCACTTTAAGCCGTCGGTCGTTCACACCGGGGTTCATCAGGTCGTTGGACGTCTCGGTGTGTGTCGGTGTCCCACACGAAAAAGAAAGAAAGATCTTAGTTTAGTCAATGACCAAAATGCAATGCAGCTTATAATCTCAAGACGTACAACACTATCTGACCATCGAAAACACTGCTTCTTTTTTAACATACTCCGATGTCTAACCTAACTAAGGTGGACTCGAGTAAACAATAATGTAATACCGGCTATTACAAATAATTGTCTTTACTTATAGTAAACTACAGACAGAGGCTTAATGTTGGAAATTGGCTGTGAATGATGGGTGATTACGACATTTACGTGTTATTTGCATGTAGAGTCAAGTGGAAAAGCCAGTGGGATGCCATACAAAATATTTGTAGCCTTTTAGAACCGAAAGTTTTAATTTAATTTGTAGGGATTTCTTATATAAAAGGCCTTTTTTGATGTGTAGGCTAACAACCTTGTAAGGGTTGTAGGCTCGCAGGCAGCCGTTTGATCTTGGGTGCAGTCGCTCCAAAATCGAGGTCTATGGAGACGCCGGGGAAGGCCTAACTAAGTATTTACAGCAAAAATTAATGTCCCACGGCTGTTGCTGACGCTGATGATGGAAATCTAATTTAGTTCTCATTTTATGGCAATCTTGTTGAACACAAATATACATGCATATAATCATATTTATTTCGGAGTAGAGTTATCTATCGCCACGTTTGATAAATATTTGAGGGCCGTTACATTAAATTTGTGTACCACTATAGTGACAGGTTATCAGCATGACGCCTAAAATTGTAATACACATGAAATCCTCACGTACCTTACACAGACTATGTTGTAAAATAGTCAATTTCCCACAAGAAAATTCTTTACCTCGATAAAAAATAACCAGGCATAGCTTACACAGTTTCACTTACAAAGATAACAAGCGTATATATAATTTCCTATTGTTATTCGAATAAGATAGCATTGTTTCATACATATCGCAGAGTTTTAATAACGCGATGCGATCTTGACGCGTTACGAAGTTCATACATTTATTCATGGCATACATTTAAGATGTAGCAAGATCTAATACCGGATTTCATATTGAGTATCACTTTCAACATAGGTTGGTTAAAATAACAATACAAAATGTCACGCACCTTAGCAACCGAAAAACAATTCCGAATAGTCAAATTACAGAATAATTATTATGATGCATACATACATGTATATCACGTCTTATCCCAGAGTAGGCAGAGCGTAAACGGCCGTAAAAACTGACATTTACGTCACGTCTGACAATCATTTGAGGGTCATTCAGAAAACTGTGTATCTCCATAGGATAGATTATCAGCCCATCGTCTACATTGCATTATCTACACATGTAACCCACAGAGCACCTAAACTTCACATGCTGTCCGGCGCGCACGTGCTCTTTGGTCTGTGTATAATACACGTGACAAGTTGCGAGGAAAATCTTCTAAGTCACATTCAAACAATTTGGAACTCATTTGGAACTGTTTTGGAGCTTATAAATTAACAATGTCACATACTGAAATCTTGGGCGTTCCAAAGTAACCAATGTACCATGCCGTGAGGAAGACCTGGCTAGCCTCAATGCAGTGTTTTTTATTACTTATTTATCTAATCCAAAATGCGCGACTAAGGGACTTGAGGGTGTGTATTGCAAATTAAGGCGATGGGCTGACAACCTGTGACTATGGTGATACACAATATTTCAAATGACCTTCAAATGTTTGTCAGACGTGGCGTAAATGTCCGTTTTTTTACAGCCGTTTACGCTATGCCTACCCCGTAAGGGATTATAGGCGTGATATATGTATGTATCTATGTCCAAAGTGCGCTTTGGTAGCTTATTGACTATCAAAAACAGTAACGAATATTAAGTATATTTATATTCTTCATAGAATAATTAATATTATTTCCATAGTTGCTCTTTCACACGCTCTCAGCGGTACTTTTAATTGAGTAGCGGAGCTTAGGGCACCCAGGGAATGTAGGTAATTAGAAAAGCTTGCTAAATCATTTCCTAGACACATTAATATCCAGTCGTAACGGAAACAAACACTAAACGTAATCGCTTATTTTATTTATACTACTATAATTAAATGTCTATCTGTCTGTTTTACATCTGTCACTAACTCCCTGTAGATGATTAAATTTTAAACATTGAAAATTGCTCGATAGACATTGAAATTGTTTTTTTCAGGTTTTTGTAACATTTTGCTGTTTGCGCTCTGCCTACCCCGCAAGGGATAATAGGCGTGATATGTGTATGTATGTGTTGTAACATCTTGTAGGTAAAATGAACAGAACTTGTTCCGAATCATATTTTACATCTCAATACTTGCCACTGTCGGATGTGTGGGTATATAACGTACAAGACTCAGAGTAAAGAAATGTTTCAGACTGTAGGTACCACTTACCACCAACAACAAAAATGAAGCCAGGTACCTATTTGGAATTCATCGCAAACAGACGCAGTGTGTGATGACCCGCAATAAAACCATCACAGATAAACATGCAATGTACCTAATATTAAAGCGTATAAAGAATTCGTTTCTATGCAGGCCTATGTATTTAATTTTAAGTTAAATCTTTGTAAATTTATATTAGAAAGAATATATACACATAAAGACAATAAAAACTCTATTGGGAGATTCGTTCGTTGCTATTCCGTAATGGCGGATGTGAATTGGTTATAATTTTGTTTTTCTTGTTTATTTGAGTGTTTGGTGAATAATTCTGATAGTGTTTTAAGCAACAAACTATTCTTAAACTGGACATTAAATCGGAAATTGTAATTAAAGCATATATTTGACATTGTGGTATAGTGACGAGCGGGTCAGCACGTGGCCTGGAAATTTTACTATCACGTTTCTGGTGCTACATACATAAACTGCACAACACAGCCCCTAGTCGTAAGACTAGGATCTCTGTGTTGTGGACTCTCCCTCGGCGTAATACCAAATCACCTTACAAACGATATAACATAACCTTACAACGACTTGACTTAACTAACCTGACATAAATGGCGAAATACGTCTCAACTCACGAGATGTGAAGCCAGTGGCTTTGCCACACCAAAAATAATAATAATAATAACTCTATTGTATTTTGTGTTTTGAAGCTAAAAATAAGTTAAGATAAGATTTCAATTTATATTTTCACGCGTTGAAAAAGTTTGTAATGTTCGATAGAAGGACTGTAAAAGGTGCTGAAGAATCGTGAAAATGAAATTCTAATTAAACGTTAAAAGAAAGCGTGTATTAGCGACACCAACCGTAGTTCAACAGAAAAGCACAGATACCATATTAAATTTGACAGGTGTTGAAAATTTATAAAAATATTCTGAATTAAATGTTGGAAGAATCCAACACGCGTAAGTACCTACCTACCTAATATAAATGCGAGTTTTTTTGGCTGCATTCTACTTGCTCGTAGGGTTCCCATTTAAAGCATTCTGTTGCTCTGCGGTATACGAAAAAAGTGTCACGACTGACCCAATAATCATCAAAAGACCCACACAATAGTATAGAGAACCTCAAAGAAACCGACTCAATCGATTCTGCACTAAACATTTTTGTTTGCGAGATCATTCAATTTATCAGCCGTTTCACAACTGCGATACAAAATAAAACAAGAGGAGAGAAAGTAAGAATATAAAAGATACAATTTGTTTACAAATAGATTTATGATCCAATTGCTTTTCACGGTGAAGATAGAACCTATTAGGGTCGGAACTCAACGGAGCTTTTCTTTAAACAATAGGTAAGTAGTATGACTAAACACGCGTAAAATCTTTGATGTCACATTCATACAATCCAAAATACACAGGGGACATAGTTAAAGAAATCAATCATAAAATATTTTTTATTAAAAGTTCACCTAAAATTTCAATAGTAGATCATATTGACTGTCTATACAAGAAGTAACACAAGGGGTAGGTATAACAAGCTGAAAGGAGGTCAAGGCACTTATGAAACTGAACAACTTTCCCTATGCAAACATAGGCCGAAATAAAAAACATAAATTAGACTTTGGCAATTTTGTATGGGAGGTCCAAAATTCTTTTTTATATTTCGACCTATGTTTCTTGTATAAAGTTGTTCATTACCAGTAGCCCGTCTTGAGTTTTCAGTATCTGGCTCTATTAAAATTTTACCCTACATACGATAAGTAATTTTATTTATCTAGGTAACATAGTTCATTAACCTTACAAGATAAAATGACTGCCATCCTTACACAGCATAATAAAGACACCCCAAGGGAAAATACGGTACCGTGTAGAATTACACCATAATCTTAAGTAAATAGCTGGTATCACAATACATTTTATGTAAGCTAAGCTTCTGTCCGAGATGGCTACTTAGAAGCTATATTGAGATGAAGGGTGACTGCTAGAATAGCGTACATTTTGCTTGAGATATTATTACAGTTACCTAACTACCACAAAGCACCCTAACGTCACGTACGTGCTAGCTACTAAACAAGTACTCAGGAATGTAACTCAACCCGGAAGATTATAAGCCATGCCACACGTAATGTCATATAATAAAATTGCTTAATTCGTTGCAAGCAGTATTACTGCGGTAGCTCGGAGTTTAAGAGCGTCGCTAGTACTGACTACTGATAGCAAAGGTCGCATATTCGAATCCTGCGTGCGGCATAAGCACATTGAAACACGGTTGTGTGATTTAAATATTGGTATTATGACGTAGGTACTTAATATGTTAGATGATTCTGCTTGCTAGCAATCAATGATGATGGGCTACGAAATTATTGAAGAAAAAGTCTACGCACATTCAGATGTAGGAACGTCGTTATGTCGGTTACATAGGTACAGTATAACAGATTAAATGGTAACCGCAAGTCGACCGTAGCCCCGCCCGGCGCCCGGCGCCCGCAGACACGAGTATCCGCCTTCTGAGGTTGCAGCATAGTATGCAGTGTTGCTCGCTACTGCATCTGTGTTCTAGTGGTGACCGTGTGCTTACGCACTGGTAGTGTCAATCCCAGCAGGTACCGGGTTCTTGTAGAAGTCGTGCAATTCAAAGCACGGAACCAGGTACCATAAAAAGCTTTTACTTGAAGCTCCGTGGGGTGTGTGTAAATAATATTTGTTAGACATGAAACTTTAAAAAATTTAATTTTCAGTTTTGGCTAAACTAAGTTTTATTTAAAAAAATATGATGTTTACACACACATCACGGAGATTTAAGTAAAAGCTTTTTATGGTACCTACTTGGTTCCGTGCATTGAAGAGCACGACATCAATAAAAAATTATGAAATAGTTTTGAAAATCTGAAAAAGCAGGATTCATTGCCTACTCTTAAGAAGAAGCATTGCTACCAAGTAAAATTATTTGGAATGTTAGAAGTGTAGATAGGTGATTGACTGATTTATTAAGCTATAAAGTACCTACCTATTTGATAGTTGTGATGATAACCTGTAATTTCTAAACACAATGCAATTTATCTCTGTGTAAAGAAACATATATTATCATACCATCACAAGCGTGATAGATAATTCTAAGGCAATTGAGCAATCATTCTAACAGTTTTTTTATGTTGTGGTAAAATGATGACTAAGATAGGATTACGATGGCTTATGCATTTTATCGGATAGGTATCGCTTTTATATGACTTCTTTTCGTAATCTTCTCGATCTGTGTGCAAATGTAGGTCATGTTGATAAAAACTACAACAGTTGCCGTGTGGCTAGATAATAGGAGATATTCAAAAATCAAAAATCAAAATAAATATATTTATTTCATTCTCACAAGTTACAGAAACACATAGTGCGGGAGTCTTCCTTTAAGTTCTAAAGAAGAACCTGTGTTGGAGAACTCCGCTCTTTCTCATACATAAACTTGTAAAATGTAACCTTTAAAATTTGTTGATAATGTATCATTGATTCAAAAATAAAACAAAAAATTTGAAATTACAACATAATAATTAAAAAGTTAAGTAAAAGAAAATAATAATGCTCTTATATCGGTTCCTATATTTGCTTGGGAATTGGGTGTGCATTAAACCCGTTGTTAGAAAATAACAATTATAGACACTATACCTTCCTAGGTACTGTTTTCGAGCAAAATGTAAAGCGTAGGATTTACTAAATACTAACGCTGTTGGCATATTGAATATTTGGAAATTGCGAAGTACCTAATCGGTAATCAGTAGATAATCATATATTATTGTTTCATGAGTGCACATTAGGTGTTATGTTATACATAAAGTGCTTGCATAAACTACTTAATCAAAATGCTATTTGAGTTTGCCATATACCTACATAGCTTTAGAAAAGATGCAGAAAAACATATCATCATTGCTTGTATTTGGATATAACATAATCTTCGCGTCGGAAGTTGATATGAAATGCTTCATCACAACCGGTCGAGTGAGCCCTTGACTTGCCTTGCCTTAACGGTGCATTACATGTTTTGTACACCCGTAACAAATTTCATACGTAGATACATAATATCACGACTATATCCCTTGCGCGGTAGAACGGCTGTAAACGGACATTAACGCCACGTCTGACAACTTTTTGAGGGTCATTCATTAAGAAAATTGTGTATTTTCATAGTTAAGGGTTGTCAGCCCAGCTCCTAAAATTGCAATACACATGTAACTCTCGAGTTCCTTCACACAACACCCACGTGAAAGACACAGGGTGATGCTATCTTTGCCGGTATCACACGGCGATGTCACAAATTTCTTACAGCTTTAATTTTTTTTACCAGCAGCAGCTCCTGTCAAAAGGATCAACATAAACTAGACCTTTCTTTAGTAAGTTATAAGGACCAAATGAGCAAATATAGAATTATCTCTTAATTGTTAGGTTGAAGTGCAGTTTTCTGTACCCAGAAATAGCTTCAATAGTTAGTTGCTTGCTTAGTTAATTTGTCTGTGAATAATACTATAGCACCATATACAGTATAACTTTCAATGAAAACTCCTCATAATAACGTAACACGAAACCAATAAAAACTAAGCCAGTAAACTTACGACCAGAAAATTTCCAACCAATTACTTTTCCATATTAGCAATGTCAACATTTCTATCCATCGCTAGAGTGCATTTTGCCACACAACGAGATGAATATAAAAAAAGCACTTTAGATGATAGTAAATGAAAAAAATCAAGCCTTTATTTTATATGCAAATTTCAATTCAATTTTTACAAATCAGCCACAGCGACAGTCTGTAACAGCCGCAAAACCAGAAAAATACCGCAAAATAGTGCGGAACGTGTGTAAACCACCTTATACTGAGTACCTACCTATCTAGATGATTACATTAGTCAGCCAATAAACCACTAGCCCGCTGCCTCGCTATCGATCCAGTGCGTTTGCAATTACTGTCCCACCCACTATCCCGTCGATACATGACTTTCCTTTCAACTGGCACGCCTAAAGAAAACACTAGCAATTTTCATCTAGGTTCAACTTCGTAAATGTTAAATTTTATAAACCAGAAAATTCATTTTTTTTACCAAGTCAAACGGATCCAAATTGATGTGCGCTTGTCGGCACTGTTTACATCAACCAATAAAATGTCTAAATGACGCAAACGTCGAATTTCGAGTTTATTAACATGACATAATATGATATGATTTCAAATTGTCTGTCATACGTCATAACGTCGTATTATTTCATGAAAATTAAGGATCTTTTAATTTTTCCAAATAAAGTAGTACAGAATATGCGGATGATTGAAATGACATAAAATCAATCATAAAATGATAAACGGGTTGTGAATAGGCAGCAGCGTTCCTTGCGAATAACTACAATCGATCGCCAAATCAAACGTAATGAGTATGGCAAGTACTCCCCAATAGAGAGAGGTAGAAGTGGACTGTTGCGACCGCTGCGCTGTCTACTTACAGCAGAATAAGTAGTTGTAAATTTTTATCTTTCATGGTTTTCAATTCCTCTTTTGTTTTGTGTAGTCACTGAATGTAGCAGAAATCAAACAATAGCAATTTGTTCCCTACCATTATAGCAAACGATTTGAAACAAACTATTTAAAACTACCTATTTGAAACTGTTCACCAAAAAACAAGAAGCTGTCTGCTATAAAGTTCCTTCTTCCTTCTTCGCCACACTTTCATTTATAGATAGACCTGTCCAATTAAAATAATTTACAGGCATCCCACTCTATTAGAAGTGTAGGCTTGTAGGCTTGTCTTTAAATGCCTATAACTTAACAATTGATTGGTTGGCAATTACTACTGCACCCACCTTCCTTATACTTCGGTAGACTTTAGCGGTTCTCCCGCTTGTCGTCCTTTGCTGCGTATTTTAACGCACCGTAACGCATGCGTCTGTCAAACGAAAGGAAATTGCGAATTTTGATCATATGACTTTACAGACGCATCCGTAACGCATCGTAGTTTATGGGCATGGGAAATATTTTTTAGGAATCATGCAAAGTGCTGCTGCTGGAGATGATATAAGATGTGTATTTAATTTAACTCTTTTCGTCATGTTAAATTATTTTTAGAGTAGAGAAAAGGGCCATTTGTTGTGCACAAAATAAGAAATCTTAGAAACACTTCGACATGCAAAAACACTACGCTCCGACAATGCGGCGGAGGCTACCTCTGAGGAAATATCCGGAGCCTTACACACACACACACACACACACCTCGAAAATGCACATTATCAGCCGCACATCAACCTGCTCATTTAACCTACCAAGCTATACTTTTTTTGCAATATATTTATAAGGATGATCCCCAAAAGGGGTACGTTGATGTTCTGGTGATATCATGAAGAGAATTTGAAGTAAAAATATACGCGTGAAGACGTTGGTTCTATTCCTCTTCTCTTCCCTTGAAACGAACGTTGTATTCTCAACCGTTCAAACGGCAACGCAATAACTCTATCCATTGATTGCTATTGTAAACATGACTACTTTGAACTTGACTGTGTAACCAACATCATGACCTTCCAACCCATTACCCTACTCCAAGTAAATCACATCGATTGGAACAACTTATACAATTTCTTGTAGCTCTATGTGGAATGTGTAACATAACTGGTTGTAACAAATGAAAGATTGAAAGCGTACCGTGATAGATAACTGTTATTATATTGTAACTGTTGTGAATACCAGTAAACAATGGTGATTGGATTATTAAGAACTTGGTGTAAGACATGTTCAATCTTTGTGCCCGACGGATAGGTATGTAGTGATAGTATCATTATCATCCTCGTAAAACAAAACTGAATTTAAAAATCTGTAAATATTTTAGGGGTTGAATCAATCCGTAACACTGAACAACTCTCCGTAATGTACACAGAGTGAAAGACAAATAGGTATTAAAATTGTCCCTCATGAGGACGGTTGGTAGTGACTGGATGGCGCACTGGGAGACCGCGTGCCTTAGAGCGTACCTTGGGGTAAAAAAATTGTAGGCCATGTAGGTATGCTCCGCGATTTTTATTATAGTTTCCGAGTTATTCAACTATTTAATTTGCATTGGAAAAATTCAGGTGGTAGTGGTTTTTTCTTTTATTGTATGCTAGAAAGGACCAGTCATGAAGATTAGGTATGCTACGAAAACAACCACTCGAAAAACCCTATTCCGGATGTATAAAAATAAAAAATACCTGGTAGTATTATATTATCTGTGCTGTAAATCGTTGTTCGAATACAACTTTAAAAGCTGAATAACTCGTAAACAATGAATAATCGCGGAACATACATGGGAATGATTCGTATACCCCTCAGAATTTCAGTTGTAGGTATGTCAATAGCCTGTCATTTCGTTCTGCTAAGAGTTTGGAGTATAGATTGAGTATAGAAAATCACTGTGGCATTATAATGACAGTAAGGTGTCGCTGGCAAAAACTAAGAGAATCCGGGCCCAGACCAATATAATTATGTGATCGATAGATATGCAGACTACAGCCTGCAAGCTTTCAAATCACGTACCATCTACTCCGCCAGAACAATTTGATTAGTGCATTGCGTCACCTGCCATTTGGCGAGTCGTGTTGTGGCGAGTTGCACCATGCCACTCTATGCACTCCCCATAACTATAGAGCCACCTAACAAGCTGTCTTTATGGTCCTACAATAACATGGGTTATACTCGTATTGTGTGGAGTAATATCTACCAGTGCAACTTGGAAGGAATTGAATCTGATGGATATTTTGTACCTATCTAAGCATATTATCACTACATAGTCACTGTCACTACATAGTATAAAATTAAGTCGCTTCCACTGCTAGTGTAGTGACACGGTGTCCCGTTGTAAGCTTAGATCTTTAAAACTACGCAACGGATTTAATGCGTTTTTTTAACATACCTATTATATTAATATCCGTTGCGTAGTTTTAAAGATGTAAGCTTAAAGTGATTCAAGAAGATGGGTTTACAGTACCTTTAACCACGGGAAAAGGTTTATTCCTACAGGAAAACGGGTAACAGCGGGTGGAATCGCTGGACTGGTCGCAAGTATAAAATAAAGTCGCGGTGTCCCTCTTACCTTTGTATGATAATATATGTCTTTAAAACTACGCGTCGGATTAAGATGCAGTATTTTAATAGTTAGATTAATTTAAGAGAAAGATTTATAAGTAAAATTGATGCCGGGAAAAGATCACATTCCCACAGGATAACGGGTAGCAGTGAGTGAAACTTATATGAATTTGGATCAATAGGGGGACAATGTTTATACTTAATATGTAAGAGGCAGAAGGTTGTAAGAATTTTTTTAAGTCGGTAAAAAAATTACGTACGTATTATTACTTTTTTTAATTATTAGAATAGGTGTGAAAATAATAGACTGTGATTTTTTAATACTTATTTCGTAATAGTGTTGCAACGTAAAATTAACATTATAAAGGGAATAACATTATAATTTATAATGGAATTAATTCTATTATAAAGGGAAATCTAAAGTCGGACTGGTGATAAGGAACAACTTTTCCCAAGGAACATAGGTTGAAGAATGTCAAAAATAATTTGCGTCGTCTTTACCTACCTACCTACCTAACTCAAATCAGCTGATCGCCAATTTTGCATGTCAGGTTAAATTTTTTTTTTGTACTTTGACCAATGTTCCTTGTGGAAAGTTGTTCCTTATGAGTCTTGAGTTTTCGCTATTGGTCACTAGTAAAATTTCACCCTATATGTAGACATGACATGCTTACTATACTAAACTACACTACGTATTATCATTGAGTCTAGTGAATGGGTCGTGTTGCCGAACTACTCTCAACACCGCCTTCGAGCCCGAGTCACAATCACAATACACCATTGTACCACAAAAAGGTGCTCCGAAAATCGTGATCGACCTGGGGCCGTATTCCGCTATTTAAAAGCGTCTCGTTTGTGTTTAAATTCAGTTGGATGTCAGTTGGGTGATTTTAGCAGTTTCGTATTCCGCTAACAGTTCGAATGATATAAAATCACCATGGCAATAGAATGACAGTTGAGTGTCGATGGCCTTGGCCCAACGCTCCGTTAAGCGAGCTGCACGCGCGGGCCGCTTGCGCGTCTTGATATTATTATCCGTCCGAATTTAGAAGGCGCATCATGCTTAAGTAACTATTATACGGCTAGGTATCGTCGTGTTTGAATATCCGCTGCGAGCTCAGAAACCCGCGTCACGCAGCGCTGCTCTAGTAATTTGCCGAATCTACGCCGCTGGGCGCGACCGGCCCGCGCGTGCAGCCCGCTCGACGCAGCGTTGGCGCTAACAAAAGAATCGGGGCCCTGACATGATGAAGATTAATTTCCCACCTTGGTGAGAACATTGCTTTCACTTCACGAATAATAAGTTTTTCTTCAACACTACTCCACAGGGTCTACGGAGAATAATGCCGCTATCTTATATTAGGTACTCAGATCACTCGGGGTTTTTGCTGATATGCGTCTGAATTGAAGGTACCTACCGAAGTTTCGAAATCGCCCCGCCTTTGGAAACCATTAAAGTTTTAGAACATAAGATTTGCATGAAATGTGACACGCTGGGACTGTATATCTTCAATCAATATATTAAATAAACATATACGGTGTGTAAGGGACAGCCCTCTGAATACTGATAGGGTGCATGCATACCATGAAACTTAACAACTTGCCCCCAGAAACACATTTTAAGAAACGACAAAGAATATTTAATCTCCCATCCAAAATCACGATCAGCGGACGGCAATTACTATGGGAAGTCAAAAAAATTACGTTTCCTGAAATATTGTCTCATGGGGAGTTGTTTAGTTTCATGGTCTGAATGCACCCTAAAAGCATTCGGAGGGCTGTCCCTTCCATCTGTATATTGATGCGATTTATTTAACCTTCCGTGATTCGCGACTGAACTTACCGCAGGTGAATGCCGTTTTTGTGTTTCTGCTATACGGTGGAGTGCTGGCTTACTAAAATGAGGCAAGCAGCATCACTAGCGTCACATAACATCACGAGAGCTCCGTAGTTGCAAATGTTGGGGCTAGCAAATAAAAGTTTCTAGGAACTTTTATTCAAACACTGCTCTACTACTGCCATTTTGTAGTTTTCAATTCTAAACGATGAGTTTTACTATTCTCATCTCCTTCATTTATTTATTATTTGAAGGATTCGTTATACAGGAAATAAAAATGTTAGCTGCAATTATTTTAAGGGGTGATCCAGCTCATAAAACTGAACAACTTTCCCCAAGGAAGGTCGATTTATGAAAAATATTCGTATAAATGACTTCCCATACAAATTGAACCTGGTCGGCTGGAACATATTGTATGGGAGGTCTAATGCTTTTTCATATTTCGATCTATTTTCCTCGGGGCAAGTTGTTCAGTTTCATGGGCTGGTTCACCCCTTGAAATATTTGTAGTAATTTTTTTTATACCAAAAAGTGTTGTCACGGTGTTTTGTCAAAAAATGTAGACCAGTTTTTAGACAGTGCATAAAAATAAAATCAATTTGACGTTGTCAAACAGCTTCTTTTCTTGTCTTACTAACGTGGATAATGTTCATTAGCCAAAAGGACAAATCCACTATGTCTAAGATCTGTCACTGCGCTCGCCGTGCCCGTGATCTATTGTTATTGTGCTTCAGTTAATTGGTTAGTCTATGTTGGGAACCTGCTCGATGTTCTCAGTTAATTGAACAACTACAATTAGAAAGTGCAATGTACGAAAGAAACAAATGGGATTTTAATTGAAAATAAAAGAGTGGGTGGTTTATATAAATTGAATGACAAATTTTGTTGAAAATCTTAAACCATTTATTTTTAAGCAGATTATAAAAGTTACGCTTTTTCATGCCAACAGATGACGTTAATTATTTAGGATTTTCACAACTATGGTGTTCAACGCCATCCATTGATAATTTTAATTGCCTATTTCTTTTTTAAAGAGCTGTCAAAAAGGCGTCATGAATATGGTGAAATCCCCCCAATAATAGGAGGAGGCCGCCATTTCCAGCAGTAGACTGTGTAACTATTAATGTTGTATGTTAATGTTAAGGTACTAGATGGCGGATAAATAGTACCAGACCGGTATAGCAAGCAGTTTTATTGACTTAAACCAGGGTTTACGACAGTCTCTCTAATGAGAGGTTATAGACTTGTTCAGGTTAAAGATTAAGCTGTAGAGTTAAGAAACATAAACTTTATTTAATAATACCCGTGGCTAAGCCCGATTTTACAGCAGCTAGTTAATGTTTGCACGCATTTGACTATTTACGTACGTGGATGACTTCCTAAATGTCTTTTACAAAGAAAAACCTCTCGTCGTAATGTAGAGATAGGAATTTGGTAAGTTACTCCAACCTTCATTTAACTACTACTTATCGCAGAAGGATCATTCTTCTTATAAAAAATGGCAGTAAATTCCTCGTTGATATTAGTAAGAAACTCTATAGAATCAACCAAGGTGAAGTCCTAGACAAACTTTTGTTTTCCAGACTAGAAAAAGTGCATTCAATTGCTGCACTATCACGCTTGAGCGAAGGTTTAGCCAAGGCACAGAATATATAATAGTACTAACGGCCAAGGTTCCGATTAATGTTAATTTGCTTACTTTGTGAGATGAAAAATGCTGAGTGTGTACGGTTGGGACGTGTACAAATATTGTATCCTACTAATCTATCTATATGCATATTATAAATTCGAAAGTAACTCTGTCTGTCTGTTACATTTTCACGCCTAAACCACTGAACCGATTTTAATACAATTTGGCATAAGCATAGACAGGAACCTAAGAAAGGACATAGGCTACTTTTTACCGCCGTAATATCTATGAATCCCACGGGAAATGGTAATATCGATTTCACGCCGCGCGTACGAAGAACCCGGGCACCAGCTCTCCCCGATCACCTGATCAATCGCCTCACCCTGATTTTGAATGCCGCCATGGCTAGTTGCACCTTTCCAGCTTGCTGGAAGGAAGCAATAGTCATAGGCATTCACAAACCGGGTAAACCGGCGAATGAGCCCACTTCCTACCGCCCGATCAGCTTACTGAACCCTCTCGCCAAACTGTACGAACGCATGATCTATGCCCCACTCCGTGACCACGCAGAGACCAACAATCTCATACCTGACGAGCAATTTGGCTTTCGACAACAGCACTCTTGTACCCAACAAGTACACCGCATTGTCGAACACATCGCTCTTAAGCTAAATGTCTCGTCCAAACCGACCCCGATAGGAGCAGTTTTTCTCGACGTGGCGAAAGCCTTCGACAAGGTCTGGCACAACGGGCTGGTATACAAGCTACACCAGCTCGCTGTGCCTGATCGTCTCGTGCTTTTAGTACGTAACTTTCTGTCGGATCGAAGCTTTCGATACAGGATGGACCATACAGGCAGGAGTCCCTCAGGGCTCCGTCCTATCCTCATTACTTTTCACGCTATACACTAGCGACATCCCCAAATCGCCCATGTCACAGCTGGCTATGTTCGCCGACGACACTGCCATCTACGCGTCCCACCGTAACCACTTAAAATTAGTTAAGATTCTCCAGAACGCTCTAGACTCCCTCGGGAGCTGGTTCCGTAAATGGAGAATCGAGGTAAATCCGGAAAAAAGTGCAGCCGTGCACTTTCGTAGAGGTTCGTACCGATTAAACGTCCCCGCTGTAAAGCTTTTCGGCCGACCCATCCCGTGGGTCAACGAGACCAAATATCTAGGAGTCACCCTCGACTCAAGACTTAGCTTCCGTAGCCACATTATGAGAGTCCACGACCGTGCCGCGTTCGTTTTGGGCAGATTACATCCGATGTTGAACAAAAAGAGCAAACTCTCCCTTAGAAATAAGGTGAGAATTTACACCACCTGCGTAAGGCCTATCATGACCTACGCCAGCGTAGCCTTTGCTCACACCTTCGATTCACATCTGAAAATGCTGCAGGTCATCCAAAACCATTTCATGCGCAAAGCTACCGGGGCGCCCTGGTACATGCGTAACGCCAACCTCCACATCGACTTAGGCCTCCCTACCATTAAAGCGTATATGAAAGAAGCGTCTCGTCGCTTCTTCGATAATGCTCCCCATCATAAAAACCCCTTGATAGTTGCCGCATCCAACTACTTCCCCCATCCAACCTCGCGTTTTAAACACCGTCCGAGACACATCCTTACGGAAGAAGATGATGAAATCACAGTAGCCACTGCTGCAGCCATTGCGAGTAGATCACACTCCACAAGCTCCTCAAGCAACCGACGGGGGTCCCTCATTTGCTCCCCACTTTGGGAACTACCGGCACGTGCCGGGTAGATTCAGTCCAATACGTTCTTCCCAGAACAACTCGTAAGCCCAATCGCGCCCCAGGGGCGCGATTGAGCTGGTTGTTTGAACAACCACAAGCTTTTCCGGGTGAGCTCCTGCTCCCCACCATACAGTCAGGTGTAGATTAAAAGCCCCGGGGCTAAAAATCGTAGGGTCCACATCTAAAAAAAAAAAAAAAAAACCCGGGCACCAGCTAGTAATATTATTAAATGCGAAAGTTTGTATGTTTGTTTGTTGGTTACTTACTTCTTCACGCAAATACCACTGCACGGATTGTAATGTTTCGCACACATAATTGGCAAGTAACATGGATTAACACATAGGATAGTTCTTATCACCAGTAATGCGGACAACGCCGCGGGTAACAGCTAGTCAATAAATAAATTGTCAGTGTACCTAAATGTTAGATCTCTGCCGAATGTCAACATAAATTTTTCGTCCTAGTTGTTCGGCGTTTTACCTCTCTTAATCGAAATATGAAAACATGCGCGGAAAAATATCTATCTATCTATCTAATTAGCCTTTATTAGCCCACTGCTGGACATAGGCCTCTTCTTTAATGCGGAAAAATATGACCTAGCGCGTCGTTTGGCAGATTCGCTCTAAACCAGAATATTGGGCAGAAGCTGTAGTAGGTAGAATCGTGTTTTAGCAGAGTACAGTCAGGATGTGACCCTCTCTTTCCCTATACCTTCCTAAAATGCTTAGCAGCTACGGATACTGTTTCCCGAGTACAAATAAAATCATTTGAATGTGGAGATATACGTCCAGCAGTGGACTGCAATAGGCTGATGTATGTATGTATGTAGAGATATGGGCCTCAGGTGACTGACAGACGTGTGATCAGTAAAAAAGTCTCGTCGTTGATGAATTAAATAAGGGTTAACTTACGATTTTTTAAAGAATAGGTATATAGTGAATTTTTAATATATTTTGTACTCGTGTAAGAAATATTGATTATTTTATATTATGAATAACAATCTTCTTCTTAGCAGAATGTTGACAAAAATGGAAATCCGACCCAAGCTATTATCGCTCGGACTCTACATAATTTCAAGCACACCTGAACAATATGCACTGCAAAAGATTAGGACTAAACGTACCATCTCGCACTGAGCTTCAGCGTCCTCGTCATAGAAGTTGCCTGCTTCCTCAGCCATGCCTGCTGCTTGCGTGGATCAGTCCCGGGCCCGGAGAGGCCTCATGCCACTCTCGGCCGGGCTACCATCCGACCTGGCACTCACTGACACTTGCACACAACACGGACACACTTGAGTCAAGAATCGAAACTGGATAATCCGAAATGATGAGTCACAGCACGCTAGACGGCGGCTGACTTGAAACGTGGGTGCACCTTTAAGATGTCTTCCACAATCGCACTATGCACACAAACTAAACTCCCGTGTTCACTGAGTGCCGTCAATTGTTGTTGAAGGGCGATTCGATTCGTGCACGGTTTTTCGGCGATGTTTTTGTGAACTGCGTAATACCGCTGATACCGCTGCTTGTAAGGCGAGGGTGGCGCGCGCATTAAGGGTGCATTGATCGGGTATCCACTGCGCATGTACCACACTGTTTGACGTTTGCGTCACTAGTACATTCTGTCTCAAAGTATAGATAGGGGCAGAGGGCCTCGGGTGGAACGGAAAATTTCAATCGACGAAATAGTAACAAGTAGATTTTCCGCTCAAGTTATCTTACTTATAGGAAGCTAAATTAAACTTCTTAGAGCGTTATTTCACTTGTATTTAATTACGCAAGCCATAATATTATAACACTATCTAGAGCTCTTGGATAATAATTTGTTTGTAGCATATTTTTGCGTTTTCGGAGTAACTCACTGTTCCGCGTTGGCGATCTAATGAACATAATATAAAGTGTTCATTTGCAGCACGTTTTTTTTTCAGTTACGAAGTCTTTTACTGCTCGTTTGCATGAAATTATTAAAGATGAACAAAAGTTTTAGTAAAAAAATACTTATTCGGTAGTAACACTACACGTGTAACAACCTTTCATTTAATTATACCGTTGCATAAGTCAGTAAGAAAAGAAGAGCAGAACAATGTTAAAAGCGCATAATTCTAGATAGGTAAGGTAGGGTAGACTAGGGTATTTTTGGGTAGAAACTTTTGAACCTGAAACCGTGTTATTACAATAAAACGCTGTGTAAATTATTTTTCCATTCAATTTGACGTTGTTAAACGACTAAGACACTAATCAACCATAGACTTAACAAACAAAACGTTTTCTAAGTCAACCTAATATCTAATATTTGTTTAAAACCTACTGTTTCATTCGTTCCTACAATGGGGACAGATTTGCCTTATTTACCTGTCACCTTTGGAATCTTATTGCTAATCTAAACTGGTATTGATACTAAGATCAAGAAAATATTTTTACGCCAATAAATAAAAGAATGCTTTTGAACAAAGAGGGTTTGTTCTCTTAACACTAACTTGTCTCAATTTTCCTCAGTTTATCACAAGTGAGTTATTCTTCATATTCTTCATCCGTGTGACTTAGTTTCTTTTGCGATTATCTTAAAACAGTTGAGCACAATAACTGCAAAAACTATGTGAACATTGTGAATGGAAATCCCTTACATGTTAGAAAGCATATTAATGTTATTAACTTTGACGATGGGAACCAGATTCGTATCTTCCATTATGTGGCTGAATTTTCGTAATACAATACCGCAAGATAGCCAAATTCTTGTTACTATCTAAGTGAATGTGCTAGAATCAACAATATTGTTTTAGAACATTTGTGAAACACAGCCACCACCATAGTGACAGGTTGTCAGCCCATCGCCTAAAATTACAATACACATGACGTAACCCTCGACTCCCTTCGTCGCCTCTTACGACACCCACGGGAAAGAAATGGAGTGATGCTATTCTAAGCCGGCCTCATAAAACCATTATCATGATGGCTTACCGACTACTCATTGAATGTCGAATTTCACCTGTAAAACTGTAGCCTGTAGTTTGGTAATATCGGGTACAGAACTACAGATGTGTTTTTGCAAATGGCAAAGACCATACCTACTATTGAGATTTTATAATTTCTGTTATGAATGACTAATCGAATAATTGTGCAATCAAATATTACAAAAATAAACCCTTCGCTGTGTCTTTTTAATGAAAGAAGGTCAAGTAAGAGTACAGAGTAGTTATCGAAAATAGGTACAATCTGTACCTAAAAAGGTATAGATTAGGTTAGGTTACCTATACTGAGTAAATCTTTAATTTAGCCTCGATAAATATAACGTAACATTGTTATTCCTGCTGTGCTGTCATTATTCACAACAAGCGATGGCAATCCGCCAAGCTTGTCTGCAACGATCATTAAACAGACTCCTGTAGTATGATGCGTCCAGTGTATAAATTTATTTTCTGTATTTATTATTTGCATACCATGACAATTTGAACTGAAACAAAATCTGACTTACACGTGCAAAGTGCAAGTAAAGCATTGTTTATCAGGAACGATGAATCGAATAAATAAAATATGGACTATCCGTTCAATTTTACAGACGGGAGATATTTTACTGTTCGAGTTAGTCAATCAGTTAGTCATTTCGACTTTTTCCTTAATTTACTGAAAACAATGATAGGTGCAACGTTACCATAAACAGAACCTTTTAACTTACATATAAAGCTAGCAATTGAAGTATAAACAATTATCATATTTTTCGTTTCACCAAATCTGGAAGAATTATTTGTAGGTACAAAGAAATTCTTCCAGATTTGTTGAAAGCAGCATTATGAACGGATCTCTCGGTCGCGGAGTATGCCACAAGTGTGTCTCGACTATCGCAGTGCAGTCACGTACTGCTATTTCGTTCCTGCGACTCTAATTTGCCATAACTTGGCTTTACGTACCCGTTAGTACCACTTCTTCAATATTTACAGTTGTTCTGTCTCTTATGGCGAACGTTTTAGCTTTTAAGTTGAATGCTGTGTCGTTGAAGGAATTTATGTTATTGTTTCGGTTGGGAGGTTTTGTGTGTAAGTAATGTTTGTGGGACCAACGGCAATTTTAGCGGACAAACTTTACGCAAATATAGACCCAAAAGTTTACGGTCTAAAATATCAGCACTAGGTTTGGTGATTTTAATTTTGTTTCAGCTCGTGCCCGCGTCCTACAATGGAACCAAATAATAAAATATACATCTTAATATTATAAAATTACTATCACGAAATAGCAATCAGGCGATGATCCTCAGAAGGTTACGCCTACCAAGTATTTAGGTGTAGGTAGGTAGGTACAAACTATATTTAACCATAATCAACCTATACAACTGCAAGAAGTTTTACGACACAAGACACTAGTGTCTACCTTAATAAGTTAGGGCCGGTTTGCCAATCTCAAAACAAATTTGACAATGTCTTTCATTGTAAAGAAGCAACTTGCCCTAAGTGATGAGTTCATAGGTTAAATCAATTCAACAAATGGCAAAACCGTTTGCTGTGAATGCCACATCTTGCTTAAAGCTCAACAATCTTCTAATTTTGTATTACATTATGGAATGCTAATACCTAACATATTCAGTTTAACTTTAATAAAAGTAATGTTGCGTAGTTGAGCTTCTTCAATTTTCATAAATTATGCAATCTGAGAGTTAAATAGACACTTAAACGAGTACTTAATTGTTACTTATTTTTTTAGGGATCTGGACTATTCTAGATACATATTTTTTATGCTGAGTTCAAATCAAAAGTATATTTTTATCAAAATGAAATTCATACTTAATTAGCACATTAAGTTATGTAATGAAAGCAGCTGTCTTGGGTAATAACGTAACTTTGGCATGTTACCAACATTACGATACGAACCAAAGTGCCAGACATGACATGCCTATTAAATCGTACATATTAAACTGTAACAAAATGATGGTCTGTAGGTAGTTCAAAGTCGTGCATCGTGATAATTATTAGAATTCCCTAAATGTCAAGCAAACCTTGGAGGTAAGTAATGAGTTCGCGAAGTCCAGTCAAATAAGAGTTTTGCCTTACGCTAATACATAAATACTATAAAACAAAACAGTATTGTATGTTGTACACCGATGGTG
The DNA here is from genome assembly GCA_027580185.1 of Tuta absoluta. Lineage (NCBI taxonomy): Eukaryota > Metazoa > Arthropoda > Insecta > Lepidoptera > Gelechiidae > Tuta > Tuta absoluta. The sequence goes on from JAQAHW010000004.1 coordinate 10,203,159, forward strand.
CTATTGACACAAAGGAAGTATTGGCGGCGGCGCGCCGAATACTATTGATGCACCGAGGTCAATAAAGGAGGTTATGAAATTAACCGGTATGTAAGTAACAATCTCAGAATTCTTAAATATTCTTTGTCCCAGACTAAAGTTTTCTGAACAAATGCGCATTTAAATACGAGTATGTCCAAACCTCATACGTCCATTAACCGAGTAGGTATCACCGCATTGTTGGTCATGGTCACCACCAAGAAGTGTACTTGTCTCTTTACTTATTTGATAAGGGGGCAAGCCCTAGGGGCTAGTGTTGCATACTAGTCGCACTGTTCTAAACTGAACTTGACTATTCGTCTTTCTATAAAAAAATAATGTAACGTGGGTCTTGTAGCTTTTCAAAATACATGATTATTTATATTTTGCAGATGTTTATATTGACTGGTCTATACTTTTGCAACACCGATTCTTGTGATCGTATCGATACGAAAGAACCTCTGAGAATTCTGTTAGTAAAACGATTCTTTCGTAAATATTTCACCACTTGATGTATTATTATATATTTGATTATTTAATAACAACTTGTTGTGTTTTAGTTTGAGCGAAAGTAATACGTAATAGGTAACTACTTATGTTTTTACGAAAAAGAATACGGTTTCAAAAATCCACTCGCATGTTTACGGATCACACTTTGTTTATTTTTTCACAAGTTTTTCTACGTAACATCAATTCTTCATAATGAGTAGGTAGGTTAAAAATAAATAAACGAAATACTTAAATACACTACTTAGCTAAATTATTACTTTGTTTTATAAACTTTTCATGCGTGATTCCAATTTGAAAGTAAAAGTTATAAATTAGCGGTTGCAAAACCAACTCACGCACAGTTCTCCCGTACTAAATGCACCAGCTGACCGAATCTATTTGTATGGCAGGTCAAATTTCTTTTCATATTTCGACCTATGTTCTTTAAGCAAAATTGCTCCTAATCACCAGCCCGTACTAAGCTTTTGGTATCTTGTAAAATTTCACCATTATATAAATGTTCATCCCATGTTCCTTTAAAAAATTGTTTAGTTTCCATTCACCCCTTTAAATATATAGGTACAGCACTTTTTTTTTTATTTGTGCTGTTACGTAGTCTGATATTAAGGTAGGTATGGTGTGTAGATAGCAATCACACAGTTTAGCAGCGTGCAATCGGCTCTTCCTGTCGTTGTGTCGCTGTGTCGCCAGACAATTGTTTTTATTGTCGGTACACTCAGCCCTGCAGCGAGTTTAACTAAACATGTTGTGTATTCGAAGTATATAATACCCGTATGTGTAGGTAGGTACGTAGATATTGAGGTATGGTAGTTGTGATAAGAAGATTTATTTATGTTTGTGATAATTTATATAATTGACTTCTTGCTTAGTGATTTCTTGCATTGTAGAGTATAATCTAAGGTAGATATATCTACCTAGGTATCCATCATATTTGAACAGTAAAGATTTTTTTAAATTTCTGCTAAAATAACTCTAAATAAAGAATTAAGGAGAAAAAAAATGTTTGTTTCCAAAAGGTCCATATACTGTGGCTGAGGTTACATCTCTATAGTCTGCTAGTTATGTTACAAGGGACCTAAATTCCTTCAAGCATGTAAACACTAAAACATATTGTATACCTGGGTAGTGGCAAGTACCTAGTAGGTATCACGGCATAGTGTATTCAGAATGGGCAAGCACTCCTTTTGTTTGTTAATGACGCATTTACAGGTTTGATAGCAATCGAGTTGTTGGTATGCTAGCGAAAATTGTAGTTCATTCATTAATATCTTGTGGAACACCGACTACTGAATGGATCAGAGTACTTTAATATTATTGAAATTGACTGACTCGATAAACTAGTGGCAGTGACGTAGATGCGTAACAACAGCCAGCCAACTAAGTAACAATCATAGACAGCAACCGAGACCGTTTACCCCATAGAAATCTCACCAGCTGGCTCACACCCAACCTTTTAAAACCCCAGAAGATTGAGGATATGTTTCGTAGGATCATCAACATCTCCAGCTCAATCGACCAATCGTGATCTTACTATTTCTAAGACTTTCCTTCCTCAGTTATGATCTCAATCGCAATCAGGCAAAAACGTTTGCAATCTCACACTAGCTAATGATTGCACCGATATGCGTATAGCAGGGTGATTTTTACTGGTCGCTAACTCAGGATGTTTGCATCTAGGGCCCTCTTTTCAGCCCGCTTCCCAAGACGGCCCTTTAATGCAGGGCTAGACGTGTAAACACAATTTTTTTCTTGCATAGTGTTACAAAAAGTGTTTTTTTAACTGGCTGGGGCTTCGCAATTCTCCTAGGTAAATGTACTTAAATGCTAGACAAAGTCATCGGGTCGATTATTGATTCGATAACTACAAAAACAAAGTGCGTGCTTAAATTATTTTATAACGGCCCCGGGCCACACCCCCACCTTATTTTTATTCCGGGCCTCACCTGCCTAGGGCCCCCACCTGACTGGGGCCCTGCGCAGACGCACGAGTTTGTTCGCCTCGTCGCGGTCGTTCCCCGCTTCCTGTGCGACCACATTCCGCGTGTATGACTTCGATCCTCGGGGATCAGCCGTGTAGGGCTGCTGCCAATGATTTAGGACAGAAAATCTGTTTGAAGGTAGGTAGTTATTATTTTTGATAGATAGGGTACTTGATACTTGATAAATTTTACTTGAAAGACTGATAATTCCTCAACATACCTAACGTCATGGAAAGATACCTTAGTAGTTACTGCTTGGTAGTACCTACTTACTACCCATTTCAGATCATTCGTATTCGTATTCGATCAGGCGTATGTAAGTACATATGCATGGAAAAGAGTAGAACCAGTTCGTTTAGAGGTATCATAGTTCACTGATATTTTCTTAATAGTAGTTTGTAAGTTACTAAGCACGAAAGATGACAAAAGCGTGAGTTCAGAAGAGAGATTTTTCAGTTTGTGACCCGTAAAAAGGGGCCAAGCGAAGATAGATATTCAAATGGTATTATACATTAAATAACAAATTTGTCATGATTTCTGGACTTAGGTATTTCATAGCGTAAAAATAACGTTGACAACCCAAGCCCTTGTGTGAGCTGCCCACGCGCAGCTCGCACGCACAAAGTAAGTATTGGCGGCTGCTGTGTCGCACGTCAACGCCTCGACGCCGGCAATGGTGCTGGTGGCTAGTGAATAGAAATGATTTATTCCCCGAGGATTCTCATTTCTTTACCGTCTAGTCAATGGACGAAACCCATGATGAAAAAAGAGTAAGAAGGATCGCACACTTGCCGTTGTTTTTCACTGCCAGCTAGTAAATGACAGCCGCACAAGTAGGTATTTGACCTGTCTTTTATAGCGATTTCATAAATACTACTAACTCATTTCGTCAATAATTCCGGACCGGCGAAATACCGCTAAACCGAGCGGGGCGTGTGAATGGGGAATTCTCATTTCTTCTCAGTGAATGAAAACACATTATTAAAAGGAATTGCTTTTATTTCTTCTTTTTCTGGTGCACGAGCATCCGATGATTGCGCAGAGACGAGAATCCGTGAGAAACTTTTGATGAGGTAACTACCTAACTATATCTACTATACAGCGGGTATAAGGAACAGCCCTCCGAATACTCATAGGGTGCATTCAGACCATAAAACTGAACAACGTCCCATAAAAAATATATTTCAGTATTTTTTTTTATCTCCCCTAGTAAATGCAGTCAGCTGATTGTGATTTGGTAAGGGAGGTCGATTTTTTTTGTCGTTTCCTGACATACCTACAAGTATATTATGTTTCTAGGGGAAAGTTGTTCAGTTTCATGGTCCGCATGCGCCCTTTCCGTTGTCAAGAAATCATTTATGAGTAGTAAATACTTCAGTGATGCCGTGTGATGCCGGCTTAGAATAACATCACCCCATTTCTTACCCATGGGTGTTGTAAGGGGCGACTAAGGGACTCGAGGGTGTGTATTGCAATTTTAGGCAACGGGCTGACAACCTGTCACTATAGTGATACACAGTTATCTGATTGGCCCTCAAACTTTTGTCAGACGTGGTGTTAATATCCGTTGAACGGCCGTTAACGCTCTGTCTACCCCGTAAGGGATATAGGCGTGATTTACGTATGTATGTATGTAAATACTTCAGTTAATTTCAGCATTTGATCCTTTCAGAAGGACTAATAGAGCCACCACAACATCTTTGTGTAGTCACGCTACTGAAACCATCTGTTGTAGGTCAGTACCACGATAGTAAGTTGTCAGACCGTAACGAAAGCACGTCGACTTCATTGTGGCACTTGTGGCACGGCATTAGCTAACCCGCCGTCATTCAATTTAATAATCCAATATTTGCCAACGCTTTATCATGCCCCAATCTTTTACGTGTGCGTGGCGAAATTATGAACGCAGAGTTGCTTCGAGGTTTCTTAACGCAGCTGAGGCTCAATATGATTATCTAAGTCTTGAGGTAGCCGGCACCAAGCAGTCTGCTCTGTGAAAATGTAGAGGCGTATTTTTGCATTATCTCGCTTGAGCCAGACTATCATAAGATTCACTACACGAATTCAGTTACAATGTTGCAAAATACGCCTTTTAAGCCTTCAGGGTCTAAACTCATCTGCGAATTATTCAGTCGACAAACGGTTTGTTTCAATATAACATCAGAAATTTTCGCCATTGAACTTAATAATATATGGTAGAACACAACATGTACCTAGAGTCGAAAGCAAATTCATCGCAAAAATACTTTACAGGTAGGTAGGTAATACCAAATTTCAATATTTCATAGTGAGTGGCATCGCTCCCTACATGGAATTGCTGCCATCTTGTCTTCATATCAACACTGTGTCATGCAAGATCGTGATGTAAAGATGCCAAAGGTGACAGCAACTAGTTGCGTTAGCGTCCCTTTTATTTTATAAAATTGACTAGGTTTCTCAATCTCTTCAACGTTACGATTTTTAAGAAACGAGTTTTTGTTTAACTTGACGATACATTAATTTTGATTAATTTTTGCCACTTTCGTCTGTGTTGTTGTTGTTGTGAGTGTTAATTGATATTGATATAATTATGTGTCGGTAATCGGTGCAAAAATTTAGATCATATGACGTAATAAAAATATGACAACAGAAAAGCGAAAATCTTTAATTTCATGTCCAGACGTATCAGCTGTAGTGACACGTAGTGTAAGGGGCGGTATACCGAAAACTTTGGAAGCGTTATCGCAGACCATGAAATTAAATAACCTTCCCTAGGAAAAAATATGTTGGTAAACGACAAAACAGACCGACATCACATACAAAGTCAGTGCGTTGATCGCGTTGAGGGGGTGGTCGAATTATTTTTCTCGACTCTACTGGCTATCGGCTACAATAGGAATAGTTGTTCACTTTCATGGGCTGATCACGCCTGCCAAGTTTTTGGTACACCGTCTCTTACAAATAGATCGCCGAGAACACTTTGCTTGCGCGTTTCAGGTTCGTTCGTCGTCTAGGGCATCATGTTAAAACTTGTAGTTTCTTCCTGCGGGGAGAATCTATTTCAAGAAATAGCATAAATAATACCAGATTGGGAAGTGAACTAACTTTACACTCCTTCTTAATACTTTGTTGTGTTCAAACGATCAATCTTTATCAAACATAGTTATCAAGACTTGAATGACGGATGTATGACGTTGACATGATTCGGAAAATTATGTCGTTTTCTATCAGTTTGTATTCAGTCGGAAGTGGCACAGACACGGCACTGCTATTATCTCGTAAGACATGGACTGGATCTGTCACTGTCAATATGACGTGTATTATCTTCACTGAGTTTCCTATTGCTGTTCTCCCACTGTTCTCCCAACGCTTCACTCTGAACGAACAGGCGTTATACTTTACTTATATATTTCTTTCATCCATCAGTTATCCATCATAAGAATAAGTGTATATAAGCTTGATATTTCTTCCCGCAGTAAAAAATAAGTGCCTCTTCCTAACTTAACTATAGAAAGCGCTACCTGCGTATGGGTAGTTAAGTCTCGCAAACTATTGTTATGAGATATGACTACGTAGGCACTTACGCGTATTGTAAATGGTTTGATGTCATATCCAAACAATGTGAAATTGAAGGATTGTAGGTAATTACTGTCTAATCGCACCATGTGTTCTATTCCAACACTAATCCCTTAAGTGTTATTTTTCCCCAAATTAAATTACGCAGGCACCCTTACCTTGCATGCAGCTCATCATGAGGCGAATTGAAAGAATATCGCTTGCGAAACTCTACATACAACGAGTATTCTTACCATTCGTATTACACTGCCTACTACTTAAAATTGATCATGTTAAGGGTATTTTTGAATGTATTTGAACGAGTGACACAAGCACAGACATCCGTGGCAGCTTCACAAGCAAAGTTTTATCAATATGGCCTCGGTTCTCCCACTATGACGGATTGACGGACGTATTTTTGACTCATCTCCGTCTGTCAGATAAAAGAAAAAATTTAAAATCTCATACAAAAAACGAATACCATGGCCCACTGTAACGCATGCGATTTGACCAAGGTGTTTGAGAGACGCATCAGTCAGTTCGTCATACCTAGTATGGGATTCGCCTTATCTAACTCACCAAGTCACAATCTCTCTACCACGTTTATTCTATCCACACTGCAGCAAGAGTCACTTACATATCAGCTCCCACCGGTTACGCAAGCTTTTACCCAGAGGCGTGGCGCATGTCTTCCCAAGATTATATAATTAATTAATTATTATTACTACAGCATTCTTGCGCAGGCGCATCCTCCCAATGGGATAGAGAGCTATTTGTGACACGAGTGCAAATGTTACTTTAGCTACGAATAGTATAAACTAGTAGAGAAACTTCCTGGCTGGGTTGCTTCATCTTCGAGTTAATACCTATTATGTCCAGTTCTGGTCCAGATTAAATAGTAATAAAAAAGTATGATTATGATCACATAATCTCTTGCAAGAATATGAGAATATGAAAAGTATTCGCAGTCAAAAACGGTATCGCGTTCGCAATACATTTTCTTTAGTATAGTGCAGTCGAAATTATAAGACAGTACCTATGAGATGTGACATTGACATCCCACATCACATAACGCGCAGTTTTTTTTATGCCGTATTCAAATACTTACTTAATTCGAAATTCAGCGACTGTTTTGATGCTAATGGTAGTAAGTTGGTATTTAATTTTCGTAATCCACGTTTTTACGAGCCATCAAACTTACGGTTGTCAGTTGGAGGTCTTCACAGTCGTCACAGACACTCAGGGTAACTAAAGCTTGTAAAGGTCCATAAAAAGCTCAATAGGCGCTGACTATTTGTACTTATCGTAAATATGTTATACGTACAGACAGACAGAAACACTTCATTGCTCACATTAATAATTATAACTTCTATAAGAACAGGGTTCATCGGGTCGTTGGACGACTCTGAGTCCCACTTGAAATTAAGAAGAAAAATAACATAAACAAACAACACAATATAAGCGTAGGCGGCTTAATCGCTTTTAGGGATCTCTTCGAGTTGACCCTGCACACTAAGAGAAAACATTAAAAAACCTACCTACGCATATTGATTAAATTTCTTACAATTTGCTTTATTTTTCAGCTTAGCTAGCTTTCCTTCTATTCTGCTATATGTGCTGAATTATTTCCAAGTCACATTTTTGTAAATTTTAGGAAATAAGTAAACATATCTACAATTAGCACCGAAAAACTAGAGATACTGAATCATTGCATCAAGTCAGTACCTTCTCGTAACTCACCACGGCATTGCACGCAACGCAACACTCTAGATAAGTACAATTATTTTTTATATCAGCATTACTTATAATTTAATTAGTAGTCTACAGCCGAAATGTTTATTACCTAACGCTTTTTGAAATACAAGATAACATCGTAAGAGATTATTATGATAACTGTCAAGGGAGAGTACATCAGCACTGCTTGTTTGATCACAATCTGTTTGAAAACGATATGAAACATGTTTCCGTGGTAAAAAGTGGCCTACTTATATGTGAATACATCATACATACATACACCATCACGCTTATAATCCCTTGCGAGGTAGGCAGAGCGTAAACGGACATATACGCTACGTCTGACAAATTTTTGGGGGACATACGGAAAGTTGTGTATCTCCATAGTGACAGGTTGTCAGCCCGTCACCAAAAATAGCAATACACACCCTCGAGTCCCATAGACGCCTCTTACGATTCCCACGGGAAAAAAATGGGGTGATGCTATTCTAAGCCCGGCATCACACGGCATTAATGTGAATCCGGATCATATTCTTACTAAACTAGGTGGAAGAAGACGTAGCCACATACGCCCACCTGGCTTGTTTCATCAACAAATGTGATTGATTTGCAACTGGCTCGCTTATTATTAATACGAATATTTATCAGAATTCAATTAACAGAATTCACATATTTTTTGCCGTGTGATGTCGGCTTAGGATAACATTACCCCATTTGTTTTCCGTGGGTATCGCGAAAGGCGACTGAGGAACCCTCGAGGTTTAAATGTGTATAGCAATTTTAGGCGATGTGCTGACAACCAGTCACTAAAGGGATAGGGATACATAATTTTCTGAATGTTTTTCAGGCGCGCCGTAAATGTTCGTTTTTACGGCCGTTTACGCTCTGCCTACGCAGCAAAGAATATAGGCGTGATATTATAGAGGTATATAACTAGATTTCCGCCCAGCGGTTGCACCCGCTGCCACTTATTTTCCCGTGTTAATAGTTGCTTTCCCGCTGTAAAAAGTAGCCTATAATGTTATTCCAGGTTATACTCTACATGTTTTCCAAATTTCATCCAAATCGGTTAAACTGTTTGACAGGGAAGAGGTAACAAACATTCATACACACACAAACTCTCAGATTTATAATATTAGTACGGATGTTCATATTTATCTTATTAGAATTCAAGTGGCAAAATCAATAGAAGCTTTTTTAAAAGTGTGGGCAGAAGCAACCGTTCAGCTATTTCAGCCAAATTAGAGAAAGGATACACAAAATATTATGATGTAATCTGATTTTTTTTTGTTGAGAATGGCTTAATTAGTTACACTTGGGTGCATACGAGCTACACTTCACAAATGTTCAGAATCACTCAGATCAGTCTGTACTGTAACAGGTAATGTGCTCATGAATATTACGTTTTTTCGCTTACTTAATTATTTTATAACGTAGGTGGGATGCATCTGTTAGCAAGGCATTTCGAATGAAGTCCGCAAGCAAATTTCTTACAGCTCTTATTTTTGTAGGAGCGTGTTTATATCAAATCAACCCTGCCCTATGGTGCCTTCACTCAAACGTGACGTATAGTATGTACGTACTTACAAATATACTAGCTTTCCGTTCCGCGGTTTTAGCCGCCGCTAAGTGAGTCCGCTAATGAGTGAGTAATTTTTCTAAGGTGCCTCCTTCCTCATTATGTCAATAATAAAATAAATGAGAATATTTTGAATTCATTAATGTTTCGCATTTGTGTAGAACTATATACCTTAGCAAATAGTAAAAATATAGATCCCGTAATTACATACATCCCGTGTGATGCCGGCTAAGAATAGCATCACCCCATTTCTTGCCCGTGCGTGGGTGTCGTAAGAAGCGACTAAGGGACTCGAGGGTGTGCATTGCAATTTTAGGCGATGGGCTGACAACCTGTCACTATAGTGATCACAGTTATCTGATTGACCCTCGAACTTTTGTCAGACGTGGCGTAAATTACCGTTTTTCACGGCCATTTATGCTCTGCCTACCCCGCAAGGGACTATAGGCGTGATATATGTATGTATGTATGTATGTAATTACATACGTCTTTCTTTTTTGAAGTCAGTAAAATACAGTCTATTTAATTTCTTCCTTGTTTTTATTGTATTATATATTTTCTGTGAAGGAGGATGCTCCCTTCAATCCCCCGTTTCGACGCTGGCTGCTGGTTTTATTTTCAAAACAGGTGTTTGTTATAATTTTTTCTGTAAGGGGGCAAGCCCCCGTGTCGGCGTATGTCGACGCTTGCTGCTGGTGTGGCGTAAATGTATCAGCTAATAGCGTCGATAAATAAACCCTTCCATTAGTCAGACCCGCTCACGATCCGCATAAGCACGACCAACGTGAGGGGCTGTCTCTAAAGGCGCGTCTGGGTACGCCACCGCCTTGATTCAGGTGGCGTAAATGCGCCAACTAGTATCCTCAATAAACAAACCCTTCTAGAAGTGAGACCTGCTCGCGAGCCGCATTAGCACAACCAAAGTCAGGAGCTGTTTGTTAAGGTGCGTCTGGCTGGGCACGTCACTACCGTCTAGGATCTAACTGAAAAACCTCGAGTTACCTATTTAAGTGCTCTAAACTTACTTTTACTCCCTGCAGTTAGGTATTATTACATAATTTTATTTTCTAACAAGTAAGAGTCAAAACATAATACATTTGCGATTAGATCAAGGATAGAATAAGGATTGATTTGTATGTCTTCAAACATTTTCCGCATGCGTTTTCGTAACTTATTGCTATCTAGAATCTCGTAGCAGAACTATACGCAGGTGTTTTTCAAAGCTAATAAAAATATTTACTTTTAACAGCGGCGCTGATTATGATAATAAACATGAAACCGCAAATGGTAGAGTCATCGTCCTGTAATAGACAGTCTGAAGCTCTTAAACACTCGCTTGCGAAGAACCACAAAATGGCTGATGAACCTGACGAAAGCATTTTAATACTTCAACAGAGTTTAGGGTCGGGAAAAAGAACGAAAGTCACGAAGTAATGAAGTTGATGTAGCTGCCATGTGAGTTTCAAAACAAACGCCAAGTAAATCTTGAAGTCTCGCAAAAAAATTCTTCCTTATTGCTGCAAGTATCAAACAACCTCATGAATTTATTGGCTCAATTGGAGAGGAGTCTTTACAGGTTGATTAGGGTAGGTACATACAGTCGAACTTAACTCTGTTCCTATCTCCGTGGACCCGATAGATCGGTGAAAGGCACTGGAAAGCTGTGGAACCATGTTAACACGGCCTTTTCGTGATCTGTACCGGCCAGAATAGACTGTTTTGTTCAAAACATTGATACGTTCAGAGGAAGGTTGAGAAGGGTTCTACTTTTACTTGTTGTCGTTGTGATTCGTGTTATGCAATGAAATTGATGATATACCCACTACGACTACACCTTATTGTATATCCTTTATTGCATTAAAAAGCAAACGAAAAATATACAAACAGTGTGAGCAAAGGCGAGCGATCTCTTCCAGCCAACCCGTCGGTAGTGCGAGAATTAATATTTCTGTGGGAACAAAACAATGCAACAATTAATACGAATTTTAACTATAGTACAGTACCTTGCCGAACTCGAAACATAACTTTGTACTTATTTGCACACGATTCGTGCGAAAAAGGAAATTTGTTTTGAATCAGTAAGACTTACCTACTTACTACGTCTAGTTTACACCACATTTGAAAATATTTAAGCAACGGCTACATTATATAGAGGTACATATAATCGCATGGAAAATAAAATCCCTTACAATTTACGCAACTATGAACATTATGAAAGGACCTACGGTAAAGTCTATTAACATAATTATCGATTTCTCGTAATTGAATTAATTATTTTCACAGACGCTTCTCTACCTGCTATAATTTGGTTTCTCCATTCATTAATTTTAGCACTTAAGTCACATTGGTTACAAGATTGTAAAGGTAAAAATACTTCATGCATAGAATCGCAAATTTTAAGGGTTGTTCGAAAAGGACATGAAACATTTTCCGCGCAAATTGTTTTGATCGAAATTCCACGAATTGTAGTTAATTATGTCAGCCTGTTTATTATTTTAGAGCCGGGCATGCAATCCATTCGATAGAAGAAGAAAATGAAGAATGCTGTACACCAAGAGGTACTGTTGTTCGTATTTAATAGATAAGTAAGTAGGAGCAGTACTAAAACTAATGTAGGTATACGATTTACCTACGTAAATAATCTATCCTCTAAAGCAATTTGGTGCTTTCTCCTGCGCAGATGATCTTGATAACTTGGAGTAGCATCAGACCACCTTTTCACTGAGTAATGTTCAAGTGGTTCGTTAAATACCACGATATCCTATTTAATCTGTTGTGGGTTGTTTGGTCACCATAGCACGATGTCAGACTTTTTCTAATGACCTGTGTGACCTGAATCATGTTCTAACTTTATACTTACGCTACCCTTACTTTATACAAGGAGCTTCTAATGTTTTCTTTTCGTTAGTAATTGTTTTATGTAAGGGGTCGTTAGACGACTCGGTGTCCCACACGAAAAGAAGAAGAAGAAGAAGGGGTGACATACTTACATTTTTTTTTATTAAAAATCATTTATTTCAGACAAAGTCCATACATTTTACAAGGTCATAAATTATCACATTTAAAAGAAAAACAGTACATAAGGGGTGCGCATCACGTTTCGGGGCTCTGTGGGACTCTAGAATCCTCAATGTTCAACGTGACAAGGTTGATCTAGTTACAAACATCTATGTAGGTACAATTTTATCAAACAAGAACAATTTAATTTTGAGTGAAGGCATGAACGAACGATTTTAATGAGTTGTCCATGCTAAGGACCATAGAAAGTACGTTACTCCTCACGCATCCGAAGCAAATGAAGATCGCATCAAGTTTAACCCGAGGTATACTGAGGGCAAAATGAGTATTACAACCGGTTCAGATGTGGTTATTAACGATGCACCTAAACATACACTTAAGGAGAAAATTACTACCTCTGCAATCCAGTGATCTTAGTCATGTGATGGGCTCTTGATATCGGGGGTTTGATTTCCAAAGGAAAAACATAGTACAGAAGTTAATTACATCACTTGCAAACTTTTAGATTGATATGAAATTAATAAGAAATCTTTCATGTCTTTTGATTAATTAAACAATCCAGAATTCTGACTGACTTTTCCGAAACTGCTAAGCTCAACAACAGATCAAACTGAACAACTTTCCCCACAGACTGAAGGTACACGGTACAAGTAAGTATAAAAAATAGATCACCCATACAAAAAAACAGTTGACTGAACAATTTTCTATGGGAGGTATTTTTAATGTTATTGTTCAGTTTGACCTTTTTAGTTTAGCGTTTTCGGGAAACTCGGGCTCTTGGTACTAACTTACCCGTATGCCTAGGTGGAAAATTAAGTGCCTATGTCTAAATGCCGAAGATGGCTGAACGTAAATTTCCTTGGAGGTGGCTTTTACCAGAAGGGGGTCCTTACAACTGCATATAACTGAATTGAAATACTTAGTATATTATCGGTAATATTTATACAAATCATTTATATTTACTAGTATCTTAAATTTATTTATTAATCAACTCGAATGTGCGTTTTGTTTTTATCTAATTTGAATTTGTATGGAATGAAATACAGATTTCTTTAACTTTTAATGTCTAAAGAAAATGTAAACTAACTTTAGGTAGACTTGAATTTTTCTTTTACTTTTTATTATACACACATAACACCTTTTATTCTGAAGCCAAGTACTGATAACCATATTATGGATTCTAAAATAATAAAAAAATTATGTAAAAAAAACTTTTAAAACAAGCTTTTATTTAAGTGCTCTGAAAAGATGAAAATTAAATTTTGAATGACATTAACCACATTCATTTATGACTTTACAGAAATGAAAATATAATAAAATAAAATAAAAAGCTTGTCGCCATGCCAAGAAGAAACTACCTAATTACAGTTAGGTGCGTACCTTATTACAAAATTTCAATCACAAATTGAAAGTTTTGCTACAAGCTTTTATTATATTTTCATTTCTGTAAAGTCATAAATGAATGTGGTAATGTCATTCAAAATTTTATTTTCATCTTTTCAGAGCACTTAAATAAAAGCTTGTTTTAAAAGTTTTTTTTACATAATTTTATTTTATATTTTTTAGTTTATGTTACGATAGTTATTGATCAATACGAAAGTTTTTCTATAAAACGGAGAGACCTTCATTAGAAAAACTTAAGGCACGGGGAAAACTAACATTACGATAAAGTATAATTATCTCTTTTATATTCTATAGAAGTAGGTTGGTACCTACTCCTCCGGCATCCCTAATAGAAGAATTAGCTTGTAATATGTCTTAGTCTTTTCATTTCATTGATGGCGTCATTATTACATGGCCGAGTCCCAGTTAATTTCGAACAGTCTAATTCTTCTATCAGGAGGCCTTCTATTGACGTGACCCTAATTCATGGTGAGCCTACCAACTGCCTATCATGAACGAATTCGTATACAAAATTGCAAGTCCCAGCAGTTGAATATTGAGGAGTTCCATAGTTCGAAGACAACCCTGGATGTAGCGTCTAATTCATGGTAGGCCTACCAACTGCCTATAATAAACGAATTCGTATACAAAATTGCAAGTCCCAGCAGTTGAATATTGAGGAGTTCCATAGTTCGAAGACAACCCTGGATGTAGCGTCTAATTCATGGTGGGCCTACCAACTGCCTATAATAAACGAATTCGTATACAAAATTTTGTGTCCCAGCTATAAACCGCTGAGGAGATCTCTCGTACGGAGCCGATCCTGGCAGCAGCATCCAGTCAAATTTATGATTAACATGCATTGTCATCGGTTCTGGACCAACATGCAAAATTTCAACTCAATCGGATACCGAGAAGTGGTTCAAATTAAACTTGCAAGATTTGCACCGAACAAACATTGTTACTTACATACTTACAGTACACTGCAAGTTAAATAAAAGCTTTTAAAAATATACCATCCCTCTGAATACACAGAATCTTCGCGTAAAACACCTGTCTGTCATAATTCTAGTGTTCATCGACGAGAACAATAATGTTACATCCCGAAGAGAGCTCATTAGGAAGATTGGCCAAGAAAACAAAACGACAGAAGAAAGAGAGACGAGCTGAAATCGTAATCACAGAAGCGGTACAGCAAAAAGTCTTGATGCATTCTTAGTCGAAAATAAACCTTACAAAAGATCGAAACAAGTAGGCAGTAGAGTATAAGAATGCAGTTCATTCATATCGTGGACACTAAGTCAATGAACGACCTGATGAAACCTGGTATTAGAGTTTTGTAACCGCTCTTTAAGTAACTAGCAGACGTATAAACCTCTCTCGTTCTCGTGTAACGACCGCTATCTAAGGATTATAGACGGCAGCTATGACAGAGCTTTATTATGGACAAACAGTTGGTTCCGCCTGCAATGTCCTAAACTAAGAACAGTCTTACGATGCGATAAATTGACTAATGACAACTTTTTCTTTTCCCTCCAAAAATCGAATCAGGGATCTACGGATCCTGAAACCAACGCTCATATCGCTATACCACGGAGGCAGTTAGCAGACTGTAGAGTGTAGGAATGCAACGCAGTCATCCAGTTCCTATCATTACCTGAACCGAACAATCGTTGCGAAATTGCCGAGGAAGTCTGAAGATTGCGGCGAACGGGTTTTTGTCCTGTCCTGAACAATGCTAGGCGTAAGAGAACAATGAACATTGTAAAGTACTAGATTGCAGTGAAAGTACGAGATGAATTTTTAGAGCTTTGTCAATAGCTTCGAAAATTCCGCTGATGGTCTGATAATAAATAATAGTAAATAGTGGTGGTCTGACACAAAGTACTCCATTATGATGTAGGTTTATGATTTGGTAGAGAGTTTAGCTCTCTATGTTTTGGTTGATTAAAACAGCGTTTTAGTTGGTTCAAAAAAAAAACTCCCTCCCTAACTTTGCTCTTGATATGCCTATTTACCTACGGGAATGAAAAATGGTCATTTCAAATATTTTTTAAAACTAGTATATCAGAATCTCATTCATATTATTGAATATATGTTATAGTCATTAATCATATCATACATAGTTAATATACTTCTCAGAAAATAAATTAAAGCAATTCATAAATATTAGAATACAGAAGTAAAAGGTCGCCAAACCTTAAAGGGACCATAATCGACCCGCGTACTAGGTAGGGAGGGTAAAAAAGCACATTACTCTTGGGTATAGGTACAACTTCCAGGTCTTAATTATTTCCTATTGACACTTACCTACCTGTCTCTCCTTAACTAGTACTCTGAACTCTCCTTAAGCTGAATACACCTTAGCAATCTTACATAGGGTTACCAGCACCGAAGAATTCTAACTGTAGCAGAACTAGACTTTTGAATAATAGGCGTTTATGTTCTTGCTCAACACATACATAAATAAAAAATACCTTGAGGGAAAGGCAGAGTGTATAATTCCAGTAAAAAAAGGACATTTACGCCACGTCCGACACACATTTGAACTCATTCGGAAAATGGTGTTTCGCCATAGTGACAGGTTGTCATCCCATCGCCTATAATAGCAATACACATGTAAATCTCGAGTCTTATTATCGCCTCTTTTAACATCCGCGGGAAAAAAAAGAGGTGATGCTATTCTAAGCCGACATCACACTTCGCAATATACCTAAGCACCAGATAGAGAAGTTCGAGACTACCTAGACGGATTCCATCTGCGTATAGCTCAGTTCTGGAATTTTAGTTTGGACGTGGTTTGGACTGCATTATTATGTTATAAATTTTTTTTTTCGTGATTTGTCATACTCATATTTCAAGCAAATTGAAAAATCAGCCAAATACAATCATCCAAAACGACGGATGATGGATAGATATCCAAAATATCATTTAATTTAAATTCTATTTGTGAAGAGATACATGAGTTTTACCACCAGTATTGGTGAAGTTATACCTTTCGTGAATCTCAACAGAAAATGTCTCCAGCTTCTGATTGCCCGAATTTCCACTTTTCTTTCCTGCCAACCCTACTAGACGTCGTCGTTGTGAATCACGTCTTATCACGACCGGTCGTGACATCGCGGCTCGATAAATAACGCGCCGATTTGACTTATTGTCAGTATAGTCAGTTTGTCAGGCCAACTGTTGGCAATAGGTAATATAAAACCGAGTTATTGAAGTTCAGAGACCCGTTGTTAGCTATGATTTCTTCCTTGTCCCGTTAGTTATTTCATAAAATAGGTGGTGAGGCAAATGCATGTAATTTTGGACACGTACAATGTTATTACAATTTTTAAAATGGTGTGGAATGGAAGTCGTTTGACAACGTCAAATTGTATGAAAAAATAATTTACACAGTGTAATTTTTTGTAATAACACTGCTAATCTTTGAAGATAATGAATCGACTTCAATTTTGGGCTGACTACATAATGTACTCCCAATCAAAACGCCCGAAGGAGGCTTATCTATGCCTAGTAGTGGACAGATCTCATACTGTGGCTACCTGACGCTATTTGTTATTGTAAAATCTTTTTACAAGAACTGATAAATACCTTACTTCAATCTATGAAGATCATTGAAAAATTCTGTAGCCATTTCTGAATACTCAATTTATGGCTCAACTCTGTCTAGGAATAGAATGTTTTCGTGCCAAATGTCAGCTCAAGTCTTGAATTTGGCTTGACACCGGGCCAAATAATAAGCTCAGCATAATAGAGACTAAACATTTAAGATCTGACCTCCAACTATTTTCGAATAAGTATATAGAGGTACTGTTATTATCTTTTATAGCTTGACTCAAATGTGTTGCTTTGCTTCATTAGGTACTTAGTTAGGTACTAATAGTTTTGCAATATATTGGTTTTATCACAG
The DNA here is from genome assembly GCA_027580185.1 of Tuta absoluta. Taxonomy (NCBI): domain Eukaryota; kingdom Metazoa; phylum Arthropoda; class Insecta; order Lepidoptera; family Gelechiidae; genus Tuta; species Tuta absoluta. The sequence continues at coordinate 10,220,827 of JAQAHW010000004.1, forward strand.
ACAACAGTTTCCTGTGGATTGTATCTTCACAAATTTTAGACTTCTCGTACACAATAAAATATCCACGGTCGGTAAAAAAGTTGCTACAATGTTGCTAGTTGCAGCAATTTGTTGCAAAGGTTCTAGTAAAATGATATAAGGGCATAAGTATATAAAAAATCAGTCCAAGCATTATGGTTGTACGTACGAGTAAACGTGAGTTTAGTTTAGTTAGAACAAGTTAGGTGACACAACATCTGAACAGTCACAACTTCTAAGAAACGTATATCTTTAAAGACAATAATAAGATTAAGTAGTTATATAACATAATAAATAATAGTACTGTTATACAGGGTGTAAGGGACAGCCCTCCGAATACTGATCGGGTGTATTGAGACCATGAAACTGAACAACATCCTTTAAGAAAATATCTTAGGAAACGTAATTTTTGATTGTTTTTCCATAGTAAATGCAGTCAGCTGATCGTGATTTTGTATGGGAGGTCGATACTTATTTTTTTGTTTCCTGACATACGTTTCTAGAGGAAAGTTGTTCAGTTTCATGGTCTGTACGCACCCTATCAGTATTTGGGGGCTGTCCCTTACACCCCGTATAAATCATAGATATTTAAAATAGCTACCAACAGTTAAGCTCTTTTTGAAATTGTAATTTTTGTTGTTGTTGCGTAGCTAGCTTGCGGCATTCTACTGATACTTTTAATTACTTACCAATCGAAAAATAAAATAAAGTTGCCAGTTATATAACTATTTATTTAACACGTGGGTGTAGAATAAATGGTTGCCCTTGTATGGGAGGGACGGAAAGTTGTCCCTTTCTTCAGTTAAATTATGTAAGAAAGCTACAGGTTCCGTGTTACGACATCGGAACAGGATTGCAGGTTGATAAGAAGTTGAATTTGGGGCAGCAGTGACTCAGTGTAAGGTATATATTGTTATGGTACTTCCGTTTTGTAACTTATAATTTGGCAGTTGCAACGAGCTTGCACCATATTATCAAGTTTTGACGAGGAAGTGTACCTAAATAGTAAAGGTACCTATGACATCTCGCTGGAAAATGTTTGTAGTAGGGACTATGGCATTTGACCCTCTGCTAAGTATAGAGTTAGCACGAATATGACAGCTGTCAAATATGGCAAGTTGGGATCGCCGTACTGTTCCTTCGAAAGTAAGTAAATTATCTCATAATTTACTATGTTTAAATAAAACAGAACATTAAACAGTACAATCAAGGATCCATTCAGAGTTAGTAAGTTATTTGATTTGTGTGAAATGTGACAACCTGAGCTGAATCTTTCTATAGCTGTCATATAAATACTGTTATTTTTGTTTTAATCTCGGGAAGGCATTCATTGGCCGCATAGGACCGACCTGTCATGTCATGACTTGAGTCAATTATTCACAAGATTTTTCGAAAGCCCAATAGATTTCAAATTTTGCGCTTTAACTTTCCGTAGATACCTACCGTTATATATATTTGCTACTTCATCAACGACTTTACCTACGGCCACATTCTCACAAATGCAACTTGATACGCGACTGTGAGTATTAATTACTCAATACGATACGACACTTACTCGACGTACCCACTCGGAAACTCTCACTGCATGCAGTTATCGAAACCAACTGTCAGAGAGTGAAAACGAGGGTAAGGGACCGTGTACACCTTCATCATCCATCCACTTATATTGTCCGAATCCTGGACATACGCCGGCTCCTGACCAACGCCCCTGACGGTTACCTACAAGAACATCCTGAGCACACCACACCAAGTATACTTTTTGTAAAAAATTACCATCTCAACAGCATATTACTTATCACTGTCAGTAATCACTAAATAGTATAAAATGAAATGGCTTCCCGTGTCCCTATATCCCTAAATATGCTTAGATTTTTAAAAGTAGGTTTTATATTTTGATGCGGTTTTCTTTTGTAGATAGGAGAGCTTCAAAAGCTTTTAGATAATTCATGACGGAAAAAGGTATATTTCCCGTGGGAAAAACGGTAAACAGTGGGTGAAACGGCTGTGCTAGTTGGAAATAAGATAAGGTGGTTAAGCACCTGTGCTGTGTGTACTGATCTTTATATTACGATCAAGTTGCCACGAGTAATTACTCCTTACCTTGCCAAGGCGTCTTCGCAAACGCATTTGCAACTGGGTGATTAGACTACCTACGTAGGTACCTACAGTACAGAAATAACTGTCAGGTGGTAATCTAGAAGTTCCTTCCAATTGTTACACAACAACGCTTCACATACCAGATTATCGAGTGGAGACCCATTATGACTAGAGAAATGGTTTGCTCACTCATGCAAAACACTCAAAAACCTTTTTTAATTGATTGTTGATAGGATCAACGAGTATCTCCACAACCTAACCTATTTGTTATACTTTCTTACATCTTGTTATTCAATGGAGGACTTGATTGGGCAAGACATGCACTCTCGCATGTTACTACCAAATCAAAGTCTACCAAACTGGAAGTAGGTATGGATTACAAATTGAACCTACAGTTTCCTTAACCGGATGAGAAATTCACAAATTACGTCTCTAGGTATATTTCTTGTCTTCTTTCCCTCATTATCTTAACATCGTAACGTAACTCTTATCTTTTGATAAAAAGAAAGGCATTGTGTTTGAGAAAGAACCGTAATAGTTGCGCTTGCTCATTGCATAGGTAGTTTTTGTGTTTTATATTACTGTGTGAGTTGGTTTGTTAATGATCACAAGATGAACAATGAATGTTTTTTCTCATCTCCAGTTTAATTAAAATAATTTGGAAACATTACTTTGAACACAATGATGACATAAAACAACGTTACTTACATAAAGTTGAGTATGTTATTCATTAAGTGTAAGTATGGAGAGGAAACGAACTTGTTACAATTGACAATACGAAAAGAAAATGTTAATGTCTTGTACGTTTACTAATTTTGGTAGTTCGTTGTTTGCCTTATAGTACTAAAACCACTTTTTTAGTTAAGTGTTTAAAGCTTAGCTTGACTGGACAATTAAATCTGGGCAAATTCTCTAAGCATTTTATGTATCTTGATATTTGTGCACCCCGTTTAGTTGTTCTAGAGATATTGCAATCGTCAGTTTACTTTTTCATTCAACGTTCTTTCCCCGTTTCACAGTGGGGACGAGTTACTAAGCCGGTTCACTGCCCCCCATTGTGTGTATCTAATTGCGGCCCTCGGCTGGCTGTACTACCTATCAGGCATCAGCCCACAGCCTCTATTCAGCCTGGTCACGCCTGGCGAGCCTCTGCACCGATAGAGATAGGAATTGAAGATACGTGGGCAAATGGTTCTTTGAAATTCCTACTGTAATATAGTTTAAAACTTTTAGATACAGATAGAGAGATTTTGTTGTTACATGTGTTTTGAGACGAGTATAAAGCAAGAGAACCACTACGGCTGGAGGTCCGGTATCTCCGTTGGTCTGGCAGTGGAATGGTATTCCACATTCTCGGGTTGAATTCCTGAGCGTAGTCGTACAATTTCTTATTTTTATTTGTCAAATAATAATAAATAAACCTATAAAACATTTCCCACAGCGCCATCAGTAATATGGGAACTAGATAACTGATATAATACATAAATATTTTTTGTAAATAAATGCATTACATAGAAAACACTGACTCAACGCAAATATTTGAAAAATAACTTATAAATACTTTTTCTTTGTGAGGATCGAACCCAGGACCCTTGTTTGAACCCAGGAGTTTTCTGTTTGCTGCTTTATATGCTGGAATGACTTGCCGCGTGGCAGATATTATATATTATATTATCTTAAAAAGTGAAACAGTGGCCTTGGGTAGACGGAACCGCATAGACATAAAACTAGCAGGCTCTTGAGTTTTGTTACACAAAAAGTGATATGATCTGACATGACTCGGGTTGCCAATCGTAAATTGAATATATTGTCGAGTATCGAGCTTTTGTTTGCACGGTTTTATATTACGATTTGTCTTGTTAAACAGCTACAGTGAATGCAGTTTCTAGTTCCTATTACCCATCGAAAGTTTCCTGCATCAAGTTACAAACTGTCCTACAAGGTACTGTTTAAATTTTATTACTTCCGTGGATTTGATACTTCGCATCTACCGCCTGCCCTAAACTTAGGTAAGTACTTATCTTCCCCTGATACTGAACTTGATTTAGCCCAGCTAGATAAATTACTGCGGAGGTTTTACTGTAGAATAAACCCTGTATGAACCTCAGCGCAGCAATCGTATGCAACTCATTTTCTACGACGGATAAACGGATATACACCTTAATTTGGCGTAGGCGTCTCGATTGTGTCGATAAATAATTATCACACAATAGTCTAGTAACAGTGGACCACCCAAAAGGAGCAACAGGTTTAGCTAAAGGAAGTGAATCCTCCTCTGCCGGCTATCTATTCTATTTAATATTCTATGACCAATTCCGGTTATATCCTTGCATTTACATTTTACATTGACGTTGAAGATTACAAAAAGACGATTGACGAAGACACTGTTTAACATTTTTTGTAAAGACACCGGTAAAATGTTGATATTGTAGACGGGTTTGTTAGGTGCTGCCGATTGGAATGACATGATCAGAAATAACCTAGTCCGCCCTCAGGGTACTAAGGAGAAAGTTACAATTTTTTCTGAAGTCAGCTGATGAAAAGGGCTACACAAATACAGAGTACGCACTACATACATATGCCTGCCAGCCTATTGCTGTCCGCTGCTGGTTTTTTCCCCATTCAGTCGCCAGCCGCCTTTTTTAAGTCATCGGTCCATCTGACCGGAGGTCGTCCAACGCTACGCTTGCAGAGGCGTATGGCCGCCACTCGAGAACCCGCTAACTCCACCGTCCGTCGGTACGCACGCACTATTGAATCTATACTTCACACTAGTGCAATATAATAATATTCGTATCAGTCATTAATCAATTTCAATGCATAGTGGTTTTATTTCCTTGATCCCTAGAGCGGTCAAAAGTTTAAAGGTTCATCGGGCCGTTGGATGACTCGGTGTCTCACACGAAAAGAAGATTATTTTGTGTCTTGTGGGGATCGAACCCTAGGCGTAGCAGACCCGCTACGCCATCGAGCCAGTCCAAAAAGTTTGTATGAACGATGATGTGACTGTTTTGCAATTTATATATAAATAGGACACAAATCCTTACCTTCTTGACCGCCTTGCTGGCACGGTAAGAACTGACGCTGCTGGCTACGCTCTCGGCGTCATAGTGTCTGGAGAAGCCGTACGGGCCCGGATGTCCCCGGGACACGCATTGCCCCATAAGATCACACTCTCACTCGCACTTGATTGGAACACTGCACTGGATGTTCCTCATGGGGTCACTGGACTTGATCACATGTGTCACTTTATCACTTGTGTTACGATTAGGTGCAATGCCGCGCCGCCATCGGTTTGTTTTGTTTTACAAGATGCGCGGACGGATGCTTTTATGTGAATGGTAATATTTAATAGTATCAATAATAAATAAGACACTGTTTAGTCATTGGTTTGATTTACTGATTGCAAGGGGTGGGTCGATAAGGGAAAATAGTTGGATAGTTATAATAATACTTACCAACCTAATTATTGTGAATCTCCTTAACTGCACTGACAAGCCTAAACCAAGGGCTAGGGGTAATAGTAAGAAACTAATTATAAATATGATAGAAAAGATGACAGTGAAATTCACAGATTTGATTTTATTCACAAGGTATTTAATTACTTTTAATTGAAACTAAGCAATATTAACTTATTATTCATCATACCGAGGTTAGTAAAAAACTTTATTACAGAGCATCATATCCTCACGGTGCTAACAAACAAACTTGTCCTTCAAAGCTCACATGTTCCGCGTTGCCGGTAGGTTGCGTGCGCGCACGATCGTCTACGCATGCGCGTGGTGCGCGCTGCGCCCACTGTGCGACTGCGCGCGCATGGGCAACTTAGGGACTGGAGAGCTCGCTGCGATGAATAGCTTACGATTTGACCAGCAGTGAAACATGGTTGGTATCTTGTGAATCACATAATTCTTATAACAATTAACAGATCTAGAAGATTGTTTGTCCTACTCCTACCTGAAGTTCTGTTGGTTAATATGATACCGCACTTTATAACTTTTTAATACAATATACGTTGGACGACTCAGTGTACCGCACGAAAAAGAAAGAATACATTATAAATATAATAGCCCAGCTATATTCGTACCTACCAAACTAGCTACTCGTCCCGTGCCACTCCCCACTTAATTTCCTTGCTGGGGGGGTCGATTAATAAAGCTGACAATTGTATTTTACGATGGCATTTCAATTTACAATTTAAATTGCGCAGCTTGTAAGGATAACTTAGTTCTTGGTATCAAATTAGCACACTGATCACGTGAACATTTAATTGTCATCACATCAGCTTTATTAAATGACCCCCAGCAAGGAAATTAAGTACGGTTGTATGGGAGTTTAGGTAGGACTATAGCGGGGGTATCATAGTCTTCTTCTCTCTCTTTTCATGTGGGACACCGAGTCGTCTAATGACATGATGACCTCTGGTGTCAGTTTTTCAACCGCCTACTACTAGTAGTAGGCCTCTGACATGGTTGTGTAACGACCGCCGTATTACCATACTTATAATTATATTATTAAAAAGTTATATGTACCTATATTGCGGTATCCTATTAACCAACAGAATTTGAAGTATCACAAACAGTCTTCTAGGTCTGTTAATTATTATAAGAATAGATGATTCACAATCGTGGTCTCTCTGCCGTAGCTAGCTCTCCGCCTAGGATGCTGCGACTACGCGGGCGCCGCTGACGCCGCCGCCGCCGCCGGTTTGTTGTGGTGCCGGTTCACTGTGTGCACAGCACACTGCACCCTGCTTGAGTCTACTCAGTACCATAAGAATAGATAATAATACTGCGTATAGAAACGAAACTCCTTTGTCTGGGCCCCAAAAGCCGCACTTTAAATACCTACTTCCCCCCGCAGCCCGTAACGCCCCGCACTCTCCCGCGCTTTAAGTCGGGGCTGTCACGTGCCAATAATTTTATTCCAGACTAGCGGCCAGTCAAGCGGTTGCGACCGCTGCTAACAGTTTTCCCGTGGGAACAAAATATTTACCCGTTTTAAAGTCTTACCTTACCATTTTATTGTTAATAGGTCGGTACAGAATTTTAAAATAGGTGCAAAACATACCTACGATACGAATGTGCTTATTTATCATTATCAGCTAACAATGACCTAGGCACCTAGGTAGTTTAAATTAGAAAATGACACACAACAATTACGTATAATAACGAATGGTAGGTACCTAGGTATTTACTGTAAAATCATCACTTACCTTGGCTCATCTTTAGGCAAATTAAAAAAACTTACTTTTGCAGCCATACACACCACAATAATTCGGCATTGCTAAATTTTTCACAAAAAATGAAAATTCGACCCGCACGAGGAACGTTTCCGCGGCGAAGTGCACTCCCGACTGAATTGTTCTCTAAGAGACAGCCAGACGGATTGACCTTGAGCGCGTCTGGAGCGGGAGTGTCATCTCTATGTGATTTCTACTCTATGTCAGTACTCATTCATGGTGCTGGGGACAATGACCGGAGATGTGTCGTTTACCACAAATGAACTTTACGTGTTCCAAGTTGATGATAATGTGCTAGGAGATTTTCTTTTCCTTACTAATATTTAAAGCTAGGTTTTATCTTCACAATTTCTTACGTAGCTTTGGCAACAGAAAAGATGGTTAGCTCAGCTTAGAAACTGAAGGTAAGTCGGTAATTTATTTTACGACTTTTGGAATATAGCAAAATGATTTTCATACATTGATACACGTACCCCACATAATCGGTTCGTTCTAAATTGTATGGAATACCTACCAAAAAACTTATGGATATAAGTATTTTTATAAAAGTCGTAAAACAAAACCTGTTCAGTTTCATGGAATAACTAAACCCTAAAACTGTTTTTCTTTATTTCTCTAATCCCCTGCCTGTATAAAACCAAACTATTTTTAACACGCTTTTATTCTATTTATTTATTATCATTGTAACGCTCCAGTTGGCCACAGCCTCTGCTAGAAATGATGCATCATCACATCAGACGGCGTCCAAGGCCAACCAAACCAGTTTTAGACCATAGTATCAAGAAAGAGCCACAAAAAATTGTGGATTGAGTTACTATAAGCACGCATTTGCTCTCGATTCTGAAAGGACTTTTCCAATGCTAATTCTTCATTTTCACATACTTACATAAGCTTTTGATTTCTTGCCTATGGGAAACTATGGAGCTTAGTAAAAGTCCTCGGTAAAAGACACATGTATGTCTCAGGGTTGCTTGGAAACATAAGTGACATTCGGAAATAAATGACAGCTGTACATTACCTGTTTAATATTTAGATTATATGATCATGACCGGTGAAAATAGCAAAGAATAACAAGAACAGAAGTAGAAGCTTGGGAAGTATCCAGTCAGAATCGATACCATCATCACATCAAACATAGTATTGAAACGAACCTATTGATGAGTAAATTTCTGTTAATTTATGATTACTTATTTATTTATTTTTGTGATGACCAACAGCACTAAACATAAGGTTGCCGTCGACGGACAGGTCTATGTCGATGAATACAAATATTCGGGCTAGATGGTCTCCTTCGAGAACAGACAAGAAAAGGAAATCGACCGTCATGTCGAAAGCGCTTGGGAGAGCTTAGAACAGTTCCATTAGGGTATTTTTGGATGGACGCAATTTCGTTGGAAAAATATAAACACCTTATTTTTATGTACTGTGATTTTTCATTATACCTATTATCTACCTCTAGATTCTGGTCGCAGGAAAACACGATTAAAGAAAATTTTCTCGATAGATTATTTTTTCAATAGTTTGGCCTATTTTTACACTTTTTTGCGTAGTGTATAGCAATCTTAAGAACATAACGCATATTTCTTTGCAAATATCTGACATCTTGTACATTACTAGATTCTTGTACAGTTTTTTTATTACTTGTTTTTTCGGCAAAAAAAATCAAAAGATTGAAAAATCATCTAAATATAGCGATTACGCTCTGTTCTCACACACAGGATTTGCCATTAGTGGGAAAGAAGCGTTTAAAAGTTCGAGACAGGCCCTTAAGGGTGACCTTTCGAAAGCTTATCGACATGTGTATCCTGCCCGTACAAATCTACGGTGCATAAACGTGGTCACTCACAGAAAATCAGAAGGCCAAACTTAGTTTGTCAATAAGTTATGGAATGCAGTGTTTTAGGTGTCAAGCGAATAGACCTGTATGGCCGATGTAGATCGTAAATCAGCAAAATTCGCATGGGTTGGGACTGGTCAAGACACGTCGGCCCATGCGGCCCAATGGTGAACTAAGATCATTACAGAGTGGAGACTTCAGGATGGAATCGTTGGCGAGGCCGACGCCGAAAACGGTAGTGTGATGATCTCTGCCCACCAAGAAGACTGATGGGTGCTTGCACAGGAAAGAGATAAATGGAAAAAGGAAGGGGAGGCCTTTGTGCAGCAGTGGGGCACTAGAGGCTAATTGTAAAATTATTTATTTTAACATTTTATTGCACGTAGGACATTGCAGGGTGAATCACCTGATTGTCCGAAAAGAAATGGTTCCGTGCTTCGGAGGGCACGTTAAGCCGTCGGTCCCGGCTGCTGTCTATGATTACTTAGACGGCGGTTACGCTAGTACTATTAATTATACTGTGCGGCGGTCGTAACACAACCATGTCAGAGGCCTACTAGTGGTAGTAGGCGGTTGAAAAACTTACACCAGGGTTCATCGGGTCGCGGCATTCTCTACGAGCTAACTTGGCCAAACACGGGTGCACTCAGGTGTGATATCAAATTATGACGATCATGTTATAAGATTTTTACCATATTTTCACAGTATTTTTTTTAAGTACTCAGGTGAGTCTCATCTCATAACAATATACATGCTGTAAAAAAATTAGCTGAGAATATTTTAAGGGGTGAACTTTCCCCAAGGAACATAGGTCGAAATATGAAAAAAAAATTGCCCCTCCCATACAAATTATCCCGGCCGGGTAACACACTAAGTATGGGAGGGTCAAATTATTTTTTCATATACCGTCCTATGTACATTGGGGAAAGTTGTTCAGTTTCACGGACTGGTTCACCCCTTAAAATATTCTCAGCAAATTTTTTTACACCATAGATAAGTTACTCTGTGGTCTCATATTAAGATAATATTCTTTTTATTCTTGAGCTTTACAGCTTCAGAAAAAAAAGATTGTCAAAGTTCTCTATTTAGATTCTCTGGATTCTCTTTGCAAAAGTTGTCCAAAATTGTCACATACCAAATAATTCTTGTATTTTTTATAACTGCAATAATGTTTTATGCGTTATTTCAACGAAAACATCACCAATGTTAAATAAAATGAAATGTTGGATAAAATATTATTGTAGGTAATACCTATAAACAAAAAAAACTCATTTTTCCCACGATGTATCAAAAACCGCAACCTCAACCTCAAGTCTCAGATAAAAAGAATCAAAAACCTCAACCTCAAGGGCCTCAAGGAGCTAAGCCTGCAGCCAAGTCCCTGGTGAGACCTATGGGTTACGTCCCTGATCCGATTGCATACCCTGATCTGGTGCCAGAATTTGATGAGGAAAACAGCAGATTTGTTATCCGGCTGGCTGATGGTTCGTATACTTACATAACATATTTACGCTGGGAATTGGTTATGATATGAGCGTTTAGTTTACTAATTCCAAAAAACTAAGTGAAGAGTGCGTTGATGTCTTTTGTTTGAAATGCGGCATTGCACATTGCACCTGTTGGACGATACCTACCTATGCTTAAAAGTGATCCTAAAATCACGCTCATAGCCCTATTGGTTGGGACTTCCATGTACCATAGACCTGTGTACACAGAACCACGCCCAAGAATATTCAGACCCGAGAACATATATTTTATGTCGGTCCCGGCCGGGAATCGCACTCGAAACATCTGTATGGCAGGCAAACACAGTTAACACACATTACCACAATTTTATTCTTACACAGGGGACTGCGAGTTGCCTTTCGAAATTAGGCACACAGAGCCTGTTAAAACGATAACTTTACATGCTGTTAACATACCAGAAACAGCTCGAGGTCAAGACTTGGGGAAAAAACTTGCTAAAGTAAGTATAACATATAATATTCTACTTACTTTATTTTCTAACGTCTTATTTTTCGTGTCGGCCACTGTAAACTTATACCAGTAACCAACCCTAACCCGTCAGTTCTTAACTTCTACTGAAAGTAGGTATCTGACAACGGTAAGTCAAGACCGGCTGTTCTTAACTAGATAGATACATTTACTACGTGCCCTCTAAAGAAAACAGAATTTTCTCACTTTTGTATTGGTCCTTTTCATAATATTTCGCCAAAAGCTACGAGTTATAACACAGTTGTAGTTAGTCCTACCTACCTGCTTACACGTGAGATGTTCTTTTTTAAGTTCTGGATTAATATCTACACCTGACTGTATGGTGGGGAGCAGGAGCTCATCCGGAGAAACGTGAGCTGTGACGTGCCATGGTGGCTACAGAATCTAGGCCCTGATTCATCTCTTAAAGTCCTAACCCAACTGAAAACATATATACCTCATGTTTTCATACCTTGCGGGGGAGGCAGAACGTAAACGACAATACAAATATCACGCCTTTATTCGCTTGCGGCAGGCAGAGCGTAAACGGTCGCAAAAAACGGACATCTACGCCACGTCTGACAAATACCTGAGGGTCACTCGAAAAATTATGTACCTATTGCCATAGCGACATGTTGTCAGCCCATCGTCTAAAATTGCAATACACACCCTCGAGTCCCTTAGTCGCCGGCTAAGACTCCCGTCTGCCATCTCACCTGAAGTTGAGTGACCATGCAGACGATGTTGGAACATGCTCACCTAGAAAATGCCTATTCACTCTCGCCTTGAAAAGGCCCAGGTCGTAACGTTCCGGAAACAGATCCGCAGGCAAGGAGTTCCACTCTTTAACAGTTCCTAGTATAATATTATCTGTGACAGTTCGCATTAAAAATGTAGAAGCAAAGCGCTTTGTGCGAATTTGCACAGGAAAGAAATGGGGTAATACTATTCTAAGCTAAACGACCATCTTCTTCTTTTTCGTGTGTCCAACTACCCGATAAACCCTGATGTCAGAGTTTTTCAACCGCCTACTACTAGTAGTAGGCCTCTGCCATGGTTGTGTAACAACCGCCGTTTAAGTAATCATAGACAGAAACCGGTACCGATCACCATAGTGACAGGTTATCAGCCCATCACCTTAATTGCAATGTACCTGAAACCCTCGAGTTCCTTAGTCGACTATTACGATATCCACGGAAAAGGCATAGGGTGATGCTATTCTAAGCCGAAATCACACGGTAATACAACAATCATTCGATAAAATTGAAAAATAAGTTGAAAAACATCGGTATCGAATATGAGATCGAATCTTCATTATTTACCTGGACCACGGAGGCTGATCTGACGAAGACACGAAGATAGTTAGTGGAGAATCTACTTTCATACTTTCTTGTTTTTATTACTCAGGTGGCCTTCGACTTTGCTGTGATGAATAAAATGGACGTAGTTATAAAATGTGCTTTTCTGGCACATTATTACACAGATCACAGAAGAAACTACAGAAACAAACTTCGAGTTACGGGAAGATATGCTCAGCCGCCTATGGAAATGGACGAACACTTTTGATTTAGGCGCTGTAATGTAATCCATTATACGCCTTCTTGTTTTAAGAAATACATTTTATTAGATATGTTTATTCGTTTTATTTTAATTAATAAATTATTACATTAAATTTAAGTGACTCCGAGTGACAATCATTAAACCAATAAAATTTATTAATAGTGTCTTAATTTATTAAAGAGTGGGTTCGCGTTCATTGCATTCGTAATGAAATGCTAGTTATTCTCAACTCTCAACTAATAATACGCAGTGTAAGGGACGACGATGGTGTACCGAAAACTATGCATGCAGGCATGATCAGACCATGAAACTGAAAAACTATTTTAAATGAAGGATACCTATGTTGGTAAACGACAAAAAAAAAATCTACATCCCTTAAATTCCCCATAAGCTGACTGACTTTCAATGAAAGAACTAAAAAAACAGGATTTTTATTTACTTCTATTTATTAAAGTCTGAGCATGTCTGCAAAGTTTCGGTACCTACACCGTCCTTTACCCTGTATAAATTCATATTAAATGTATAAATATATGTATAAAGGGTGTATTCTACTATAAACTGATCAACTTTTCTTATTAACTTTTTTTGAAACACGAAAATAATTTTGAAACTCCCATACAAAGTGAAACATTTTCTAACATAGGTATTTGTATAGGAGCATTTTAATTTCGTATTTCGAATAAAAGTTACAATGAAAAGTTCTTCAGGTTTATTTGTAGGTACTTATTAAATAATAACACACGCTGAAAATATTTGTACTGAATTTTCGTTGGACAAAATCTACAGAAACAACAGCAAGGAACATATATATATATACCCCTCTTAGCACAACAGTAGTGCACTGAACGGAAACAAATACCACGAAGGAGGTTTGTTTGTGCGAGAATGAGACTTTTTTGTGACAGCGAGCGTTTCAAAAAGAAGGAAGTGTCTGTATGATGGCGGGGCGCCCTGTCATATAGCGATTTAATCTATATAGCAGGGCGCACTGTTATATAGCATTTTGTCTGTGAATTGGCTATCCATCGGTACTCTTATTGCACCTTGTTTAATCTGTAGCCTGAACCACCTGTTGTATTTACCAAATAAAAATAAAATAAAATAAAAATAATGGTCTGTAAGAAAAATGGTTCCCTGCTTCGGAGAGCACGTTGAGCTTACTTTCCCAGTTGTTGTTCATCATTACTGTTGCTGCATATGTGAGAGGCCTACTACTAGTCGGAAAACGGGTCATTGGACGATGCGGTGTCCCACACGAAAAGAGAGAGAGATAAAGAGTCGGAAAACGAACAACAGGAATAATATGACATGACATATCGCAATGTGGATGCCCAGCGTTCCACAACAGATATGATCTTTACACTTCGCCAACTTCAGGAAAAGTGTAGAGAGCAGAGAACACCTCTGTTTGTGGAGTTCGTAGACCTTAACAAAGCCTTCGACACCGTTAGCAGAGAGGGCCTTTACACTGCACTTGTAAACATCGGTTGCCCGCCAAAACTTCTGAGCCTCGTTAAATCCTTTCATATGGACATGAAAGGATCTGTTTGTTTTTAACGGCATACATCCGAGCCGTTTGAAATGCGTAGAGGTGTTCGCCCTTAGAGGCTGCGTGTTGGCTCCTACCCTGTTTGGTATTTTCTTTTTATTGCTTTTTAAAGTAGGTTTCGGTGATGACCAACACGGTACCCACCTGCACACGAGGGCTGACGGGAAGCTGTACAATATCTCGCTTCTTAAGTCTAAGCGAAACCGTGATGACTTATTCATCGATAGCCTTCTGTTTGCTGACGATGCAGCGTTCGTTGCTAATTCTCAAAGTGAGCTTCAAATCATTGTAAGTTTTCCCATGCGTGTACTTTGTTCTCTATGACCATTTATACCAAAAAAACAGTAGTGCTAACTCCAGGCGCAGATGCACCACACATCATGCTAGCCGGTGTTCCCTTGAGCATAGTCGATAAGTTTTGCTACCTAGGGTCGACTGTGTCGAATAATCTCACGCTCGATGCTGAGATCGATACACGAATCGACAAGGCGGCGACCATGTTCGGCAAGCTCAGTACAAGAGTATGGAAAAATAAACACCTGACCACAAAAACCAAGATTACTGTTAATCAAACTTGCGTTTTAAGCATACTCTTGTACGGAGCTGAAACCTGGAAATCGTTTGCAAAACAGGAACGTCGACTCAATACATTTCATATGCGCTGCATTAGAAATATCTTGCATATAACCTGGCAGGACCGAGAAACAAACAACGAGTTCTAGAAATTGCGCAGCTGCCTAGTTTTACCGCCCTGCTTAAGCAGAGACGATTGCGGTGGCTAGGGCATGTGCACCGGATGGAACCTTCGCGTCTACCACGGCGTGTTCTGCTTGGCGCTGTAGCAAACGCTAAAAGAGGGGTTGGAAGACCTATGCTGCGTTTCAAAGATTGCGCCAAGCGGGACATGGCTGCGTTTAACATTGACCAGCAAAGCTGGGAGAAGCTTGCTGAGGATAGGGACGAATGGCGTAAGCGTGTGTTTGATGGGCGTAAAACACACGATCATGCTT
This sequence comes from Tuta absoluta, assembly GCA_027580185.1. Lineage (NCBI taxonomy): Eukaryota > Metazoa > Arthropoda > Insecta > Lepidoptera > Gelechiidae > Tuta > Tuta absoluta. The sequence goes on from JAQAHW010000004.1 coordinate 10,236,114, forward strand.
GGTTTTCTGGTCTCGCTAACAAAAGGCAAAAACGTCATCTAAACATGCATGTGTCAGTCTCAAATTCCACCTTCATTTGTAGAGCGTGCGGTAAATTATGCCGCTCCCGTATCGGCTTATACAGCCATGAAAAGTCTTGCCTCAGACACTGATTAAATCGTTTGTCACAGATGTTTGTGGGCAATGATGATGATGATGATGTATGACATGACATAATATGACATGACGCAACTGAGACTGACAGCTTAACGTGCTCTCCGAAGCACGGAACCATATTTCTTACAGACCATTAATCAGGTGTCTATGTTATGAAACCACTTACTACCTACAAGTCTACATGTGAAATTCTTAGTACACTGCGTAGCCGGTTCATATTCCTGGTATCATAATGGCTAACAGACTACGCAGTGAACATCGAATTTCACCTGTAAAATTGTAGCCTTTAGTTTGATAATATCGTGTACAGCCGTACAGGTGGTTCAGCCTACAGATTTAACAAGGCGCAATAAGAGCACCGATGAATGAATAGCAAATTCACAAATAAAACGCTATATGTACATATACTAAAATTGGAACGATACAGAGAAGATTAGCATGGCCCCTGCGCAAGGATGACACGCAAAATCGTGAAGCGTTCCACATTTTTAATGTTTTTCCATTCCGCTTGTTATATTCAACTCTCTCAACTTTAATTTTTTCTGTTTTTATTGTTTGGAGAAAAAACCAAAGGTAATGGAAATCTACGTTTTTGTTGTATTTTTTAACTATTGTTTTCTTTAACCTTGACTCTGGCAGAATCATCGTCTGAAGGCGATGGAAGCCAAATATATAAAAAAAAAAAAAAAAAAAAAAAAAAAACATGACCTTGTGCGGCATATTTTACTGATAATTATTTTCAGAAAACATTCTGTAGCTGCGCTGTGGTTCTTAAATTCTCATGTCTGGAATGGTAACACGCTCCTTTGTGCGGGCTTTCTCATCGACGGCCTTAAAAGTTGTAAACGATGTTGCTAAGCAACAGTTTTCAGTTTCGATGCCAAAAGGTGTGTACCTATTAATTTTGTGTGTACTTTTTGGGTCAGAATATTCAGAGGAAGGATACTGGTAGGTATGAAATATATGTAGGTAAAACCACTAGGAACAAATTAAGTTTCTGCTATGGCCTAACCAAAATAGAAGTGCATAGAAGCAACAAAATTTTATTTGTTGTGCCCCACTGTTTCCTGGCCTACTTTAGGCATCCTCCTCCTGCTCTTTTGAAGCAATGTGTATATATCACTGCACATCACTTGTCTTAAGAACCTTTATTGTATACAGGATATAAAACTTATACTGAACTGTTTTATTTGTTTTAGTTTAGTTTTTGGTCTAATAATTACCTTACCTCTTGAAAGTAGCACCATGTAGCACAGTACTTTTCATAATACAATTAAAACTGAAAAGGTTTTGCTTTTATTATTACAGCCACTGAACCAGCTACAATAGGATATGAGATAAACGGTAATAAAATTACTTGGATTCATACTACAGTGCCAGAAGCTTTCCAAGGGAAAGGAGTTGGGAAGTTGCTTGCGAAGGTATGAGCTTGCTATTTCATCATTTTTATTCTTAGGTAGGTTCATTCCTTCAAATTCAAGGTTATGTATGGAGAGATTGCTTCTAGCAATGAAGTTGCTTTTGTGCATAGTACCTTAAGATGTTCATGTAATTCATTTCTTTTTTTATTTACTTAGTATAACAATTTGTCAAAGTTCAACATAATGAATATTTTTCAATAATTTCCAGTATGCATACGAGCATGCCAGTGAAAACAAGCTACAGGTAACTTGCCAGTGTCACTTTCTTGAGGCATATTACAAGAAAAATAAGGATCAGTATCCTGGACTTAAAATAACATTTGAAACTGAAGACAATGCTCTAGTATAACTCCATCATGGATTTAGCATGGCATAGGTGTAATGTACATTATTATTTACGAGAAAAATGTTATGGTAAAGCTAGGAAAATATCACAACATGTGGCAACATTATATCCTGATACAGCTGAGTTTTTACTTTATCATGGCTTGGCTCATATTTTGGAAGGACAGGTGCAGAAAGGCATATCAGAACTTACTCCACTTCAGTCAGAAAAAGAGATACAACTGGCTGCAATAATAGCTCTAATCTTTGGGCATAAACAGTCCAGTATGCTTGACCGTGAAACTCTTTACAGTTTAGAGGCAAAACTAAAAGAAGAAAAGAAGCAAGCTACTGCTACATCATACTACTATGCTGCTCTCTTTCTGTCTTTAGCAGAAAAATATGAAAAAGCATCAGACTATGCAAATAAAGCACTAAGAAAAGATTCCAACAATTTGGATGCAATAGTTTTAAAAGGTATCAATGACATGTATATGAACATGGGTGAAATGCAGATGTCTGTATTGGATTGCTTAGAGCTAGCTTTAAGCAAGAGTGACAGGAATGCTGAAGCGATGCTTGGCTTGGCAAAGTTCAAGTTCTTTTCTAAAGATTATGAAGCTTCTAATCTGACCTTAGACCGACTGATTGTCAGCAGTCCTGGACAGGTGGTGCCCCTAATGGAAAAACTTAAAAATGAATTTGCTATGCAGAAGTGGGAACCAGTTCTTGATACTATAGAAAGAATTTTCTCTTTAGAGCCGGATAATATTGAGGCTTTGAGAGTTCGCATATTTTTGGCACTGTGCAAAAATTGTGACTACATAGAATCAGCTGATCTGTTGAATCAATTCTTCTCAGTGTTGGAGAATGAAGAAACACACAATGGGTATCTATTCTACAATATCACACAGATTTTCTCCAAAGTGTGCAGCAGAGACAGTGCAGTTCTGTCCCAGGTTTATAGATTTGTCCAACATGCTTCTGAAATGTACCCTAATAACATTGACTATTTGAGCGAGGTTGGCTATCAGTGCATTTTGCAAGGAAAGTACAAGGATGCTCTCAACTTCTTTAAGGCGGCCAGTAAAATTGACAGCAATTCCATTACTGCTCTGTGCGGTCTGACTGTTTGTCAGATGTATGAGAACGGACCAACAGACCAAGTGGCCCAGCAGGTTGAGTTACTGTTTGAAATGCAAGGAGCCAACAAACTGCCAATCTTATACCTCCTGTCTGCACAACTGAATGTGAAGAATCCTTCTAATGCTGTGACATACCTCAACAATGCATTTGAAACTAAAGTAGCGATGGCTAATAAGAACCCTTTCAGTTTAAATTATGTCAAAGATTTAGATCCAGACTTCTTGTTAGAAGTGTACAAGGAGTACAAAAAGCACTTGCCAAAAAAACCTTTCGTTGTTGTTGGATATTTGCTCTACCCTCAAGATGGAAATATTACATCTATAAAAACTTGCATGGATCTACTGGATACAATTTACAAGGCCTGTCCAGGCTTAATAATGGCATTGTATGAATTAGCAAAACTGAAGTTTTTGTTTGGGTATCCCGGTGAGGCCCAGAAGTTGGCACATCAGATTGGAGAGCTGGATAACACTCATGCTGGCAGTCAGGTGCTGTTGGCTCAAATTTACATTCAGCAACAAGCTTACAGCAAAGCTGCTCAATGTTTGGAAATGTGTCTCAGTTACAATTTCAAAGTCAGAGACAGTGCAATGTATCATTTTATAAATGGCGTTATCTTAAAGAATTCCGGCAAGTTACAAGAAGCCTTGTCCAGTTTCTCAAACAGTCTTCAAATAGCAACAAGCAAAAGTATATCTAGTAGTGTGAATCGGTCCTATGAAGCTGATTTGAATATTATTGACAAAGCTACTTTATATTTACAAATAATCGAGCTACAAAACACTATGGGAAAGTTTGCCGAGGCTGGAAAAACTATGCAGGTAAAATATAATAAATTCTGTATAATTGCTTAAAACAGCCTCTGTTAACTTTTCACCTAAATATCTATTTTTATTACAGGAAGCTATACAAGAATTTTCTTACACTTCAGAAGAGAGTCGTCTTCTTATAGCGCGCGCAGATCTAGCCCTAAAGAAAGACGATATTGATAAGGCAATTGATATCTTAAACGAGATCAAACCGGGGCAGCCATATTACTTTCAGGCTCATAGCAAAATGGCTCACATCTATTTAAAGGAGAAAAAAGATAAAGCTATGTTCACGACATGTTTCAAGGAGATAGTCAGCAATCATCCTTTAGCAGATGCTCATTTGATGATGGGTGATGCTTATATGTCCATTCATGGTGAGTATCGATAACGATTTTGAGTTGACGACGTCTTCCGGCTGACCGCAACCTTTAACCGTTACAAGGGTGTCTACCCTAATTTGACCTTACCTCAAAACCTAATGTAAAGATAGTATACTTATTTCTTTTTATAGAGCCTATTCAAGCTGCTGAATCGTACGAAACGGCTTTGAAAGGAAATCCCACAGATATCCAGCTGATAAAGAAACTCGGGTTGGCTCTTATAAAAATGCACGAGTATGACAAAGCTTGCCAGCATTATGAAAATGCTATCAAAGAGTCTAACGATCATGAACTTAAATTCGAGTATCTTGAACTACTTATTAAGGTAAATGAACACACCTGGACACAAACATACATAATACATGCACACATTGTTGTAACTACCATTTCAATGATCACAATTTTGCTATAACACTCGAACTAATAGTGGGATTCACCTTCACAGTTAAAGCAGTATGATAAAGTTGATTCAATCATTTCAACTGAACTCAACCAAGTTCAGAGCAAAGATAAATCGATAAATACGCTAAAACGCCGCGTTCGAATGCTACTTCTACAAGCACGCAGCCGGGAACTCAAAAACCCCACAGCGGGCAATACTCATCTCATTCTCACTGAAGCAAAAGAGATTCAATCAGCTGTAGTAAAGCGTATTGAGATAGACTCGAGAGGAGACTTGGCTGAGGAGAAGCAGAAATTGTCTCAAGTTCTGAGTATGCTGGCGAAGGTGAAGAGTTTCAAAGAACCGGCGGTGGCTGCGAATTTGTATTCGGAGGCGTTGATTCATACTCCAAGGGATCCTGATACTTTGTTAGCTTTGGCTAAGCTTTATGCTCAGGTATGTAAAAAAACTTTTTCATATAGACACACAGGGATTACTAAGTCCTGTGTTTATAATTTTTTTGCGCAATAGGCAGGTCGTCAAGCCTTATAAAATAGTAGTTTTCTACGTCTTACACATCACACTCACGTTTCAGCTATTGCCTAATGAAAACCCGGTAGGCAACAGACCCAAAATAGAAATGGGAGTGATTTTTAAAGCCAACATCACATAAATAAAATCTTCGGCACGTGGCATCATCACCTTTGCATCATCTAACTATTCATGTCTATTTTAGATAAACAACGCAGAGAAATGTGAGCAAACTTGTGCTGTGTTGTTGAACACGGATCCGAATAACGAGTCTGCGGCGGTCATGATGGCTGATCTTGCTTTCCGGAAGGTATGAAAGATTCTATTTTTCGTTAATCTTATCAACATTTTCTGTTAGCTAGTCAAAAATATCAATCACCTACGGTGAGCAAGCTTCTATTTATCTAATCTGTTATGATATTGCCGTGTGACGCCGACTTAGAATAATATCACCCCATTTCTTTCCCATGGGAGTCGTAAGAGGCCACTAAGGGACTCGAGGATGTGTATTGCAATTTTAGGCGATGGGCTGACAACCTGTCGCTATGGCGATACACAGTTTCCCTAATGACCCCCAAATATGTCCGACGTGGCGTGAATGTCCGTTTTTTGCAGCTGTTACGCTCTGCCTACCCCACAAGGAATTATAGGCGTGATAATATGTGTATGTATGTATATTTAGGCGCATTCGCAGCTATGATGATGCATTATTCATAATATGCTTCTTATGTCTCCAGGTGGATTTAGAAACAGCTCAACGCCATCTTACACAGATTTTATCAGTGAAACCGACCAGTTGGGAGGCGCTGGCACAGCTTATTGAAGTGCAATGGCGCAGAGGCAAATTGAACGAGGCAGAGCAAAGTTTGGAAGCGGCTAAGCAGGTTCTAGAAGAGGAGGAAGATCCAGGTTTTTGCAGATTCGATTATATATCGGTCATCCGCATGCTGTTGTGTCTTCACAACAGACCACTTCTGGCGATGTCCCTATTGAGCGATTATTTGCCATATTCCCAATGCTTCACAGGCGGGTTAATAAAATAATTAATAAATTAAAATAATATAGTGCTGTGTGATGCCGGCTCAGAATAGCATCACCCCATTTTTTTCCCGTGGGAGTCGTAAGAGTCGACTAAGGGACTTGAGGGTGTGAATTGCTATTTTAGGCGATGGGCTGACAACCTGTCACTATGGCGATACACAATTTTCTGAATTACACTCAAATATATGTCAGACGTGGCGTAAATATCCGTTTTTGCGGTCGTTTACGCTCTGCCTACCCCGCAAGGGATAATAGGCGTGATATGTGTATGTATGTATAAAATAAAATGGCATAAATTTATATGTCATCGTGTGATCTATTGACTGCTGAAAGAGATTTCTTTATATACAGGGTGTCACGGAAGGGGTATAACAAGCGAGAAATGAGGGTTTTGGACGTCGATTTTAAACGCATTAGCGTGGTTTGTAATGGTTAATTCACTCACCTAAAAAAGTAACATTATCGAAAAAAAAATACCAGTTCCCCAAAAAAATATTTTCCCATCACTAAAGTAGTTCCTCACAACCATCACCTGCAAAGAGTGAAATCAGTCATGCCACCTCCTATTAAATATGCTTCCTCGCCGATATTATACATTGGAGTTTTTCAAAACGATTTGCAACAAACACAACACTAAAAAGCAGCAATGAACATAGTTTTCTCAGTATGTTTATGTTTTCCTTGTGTTTACTATGAAATGACAATGTCAACAATGATATTTTTAGCTATGGCACAATTCACTTTCAAAAAGTCGTTTATGTTTTCCTGGTATTTCAACAATGATATGTCTTGCCAATTCACTTTCCAAAATGGATGCAAAACTAAAATACTCTTAATCGCCATGTATTCTTGATAAATAACGCGTGTTTTTAATGGTTTTTGACGGCCGATGTGGCGCAGTGGTAGTGCGACTGCCTGCGACGCAAAGGTTCCGGGTTCGATTCTCGGTGGGACACTCACAAAGTTGATATTTATCACTTTGTGAATTTGTTCCCGGTCTGGTTAGGACATTGCGGGGTGGACCACCTGATTGTCCGAAAAGAAATGGTTCCGTGCTTCGGAGGGCACGTTAAGCCGTCGGTCCCGGTTGCTGTCTATGATTACTTAGACGGCGGTCGTTACACAACCATGTCAGAGGCCTACTACTAGTAGCAGGCGGTTGAAAAACTCTGACACCAGGGTTCATCGGGTCGTTGTACGACTCGGTGTCCCATACGAAAAGAAAGAAGAAAATGGTTTTCAATTTGGTTTTCAACAATAGTCTTCACGTGACACGTGATATGACGAACCAGCTGACAACAGTCAAAATTTTCGTGGTCAAAATAAAAAAGATTCTAATCTATGATAAAGTAGGTAAGTCAGAGTAGGTTGGTTATGGTTGGTAGTTAAAGCAACTAAAAATATTGAAGATGCCTCGTCTGATGTTTTCCTAATATATATATATATTTTATTAATGATGGGTTTGCTCTTGACTCTAGTCTAGGTCATAGGACAGAGACAGAGTCTAAGATGGAGTGAGCTCACCCAGAAGAAGCCTGTTCACTCTTACTTTGAAGAGATTAGGGTTGTATGCGTTTGGAAACACAGACGCAGGTAGTAAAATCCACTCTTTAGCAGTGCGCATTATAAATGATGACTGGAAGCGCTTAGTCCGAATTGGTGGAATGGCTACCAGGTACGGATGGTATCCGGCGGTGCGTCTGGATGTCCGATGGTAGAAGGGAGCTGGTGGAACAAGGTCGTGAAGCTCTTGAGCACACTCTCCGAAGTACAATCTATAAAATACCGACAAGCAGGCAACCTTGCGGCGATGTGCCAGGCTATATAGCTTGGTGTCCACCAGTTTTATGTCGCCTATGAGCCTCTTGGCCCTGCGTTCCACCGAGTCAAGAGCGGCAAGTTGGTATTTGGCTGAGCCATCCCAAAGGTGACTGCAATACTCCATGCAGGATCGGACTTGTGCTTTGTAAAGAGTTAAAAGCTGTCCAGGCGTAAAGTATCGCTTCACTCTATTCAGGACGCCCAGCTTTTTAGCCGCCGTCTGAGCCTTGTACTCGATGGTCGCGCCGAAGTTTAGATTTGATGTCAACTCCATGCCTAGAAGCTCAAGCCTGTCAGTGACTGGGACAGATGTACCCCGAAAAGGATGAATATATTCAGGATGAACGCCATAAAGGTATGATCGCACTAGGTGAAACCATAGTGGAACTGCGCGAGAATGGAGCGACAAGCGGACGCGACGACAAGCGACACGCGTGGCCACCTCACATAGTGCTTGCTGTGATGATGATGACGGATGGCGGCAGGTTCATGGGTCTGATTTGATCTGAATTTTTAAATTTTACAACAGCATGCGGATTGGCGAACGCAGTTTAGGGAACACAGCTGCCCGTTCCCTGGATGAATCCAATAAATCCCTTAGTAGCCTTAGAAATGGGGTGATTCTAAACTAAGCCAGCACCACACGGCATAAACGTCAAACGGCGATTCTCAGCAGCCATTTTGATTGCCGTGATTAGCGAGCGGCTCTTACGTTCTGCTTCAGGAGCAGGTTTGGTGTCGCTGCTGGAGGTCACGTACAAGCCACGCCACCACCCGGCCGTGCTGCACAGTCGCGCTCATCATTAAGCGTTCCATACAAATTTCTACAGAGCGGTGTGTCGCTCTCGCGGCTACAGGTTCCCGACTGCCCAGATTGGAATACTACCTTTCGGTAGATTTTGAATGACGAAAGTAGTGACGAACCAGGTCTCGTTTTTATGTGTGACGAACCAGTAATGCGGCAAACCGGGTTCTGTTAGACGTTTCAATTCGGAAGCTGTTGATTTAAGTAATTCTGGAATATATTTTGAACCAAAAGAAACCCAAAAAACACGTGTGCTGCATGCGGCTGCATGACGCGTCTAACGAGAACTGCGGATAGTGTACGGTACAAAAATGTATGGCCAACACGTCTTCTTATTAGCTTTGTAAAACGGTCCCCTGACGTACGCTCAAAGCTAATTCAGACGTACGCGCCAGCTAAACGCTGGCTGCGCGAATAAGTACAAAGTCTACCCGCGAAGCTTGAATTACCATCATCATCATCATCATCATGGGGTGCCATCTTCAAATTGAAGTTCGGAGGTCAGCATGTAGAAACCCTCGCGGTCATGCGCCGCTCTTTTAACTGGTAGTACCGAAGTCCGGTCTAATCTCGGATTGAATTACCAGGAGCGCAGAAAATCAAGTGAACACAAGTTTGAGCCAAGCGAGTCAAGGAATGGCAGCAGGCAGTGAAAATGTACTAGGATTTCATATTCATAGAAAGCTCAACAAATTTTTTCAGCAAAAAGTATGGTCCTGCATCCCATAGATAAAAAGCAATGAGATGATGAGTATAAAAATACATATTGATAGATGTCACGTTTGACTTTTTTGTGAAGCTTTGGTGGAAAACTGGAAATTAACAAATTTATTTTGTGGAACTTAATAATAATAAGTAATAATATGTTTTTTCAAAAATACCTTAAAAAAACTACCTACGATCTGTGTTGGTGAAAGTGACGGCAACATATTTGTTCGGTGACCAGATTTTACGAGGACAATAAACAACAGGCCAGTTGTAGCAGACTTGAGTATCAAAACAAATTGAGCTGTTTTGTCCTGCGTGGCCTTCTAAACCGTGGTTTGTTCCACACGGAAGAAGAAAGAAGTACAAGGAGAAGAATACATACATAAGGAAGCACGCAAGACTAAATATCAGAAAGCTGTTCGGACTGTGTATTTCTTGAAAATTCGAGGACAGTGTAGGATGCTTCAACGCTTTATACTAAACATTTTATTAAAAGATAAGTTTCAAAGCTTCTTTTATTGCTTTAATTTTGTAGAAAATACCAAACTTTCTTGTTTGGGTGAAGGTGCAATTTCGTTCATTGCGGCCGACGACATGCGACTAACGCGGATATTGTTGCATCGGCGAAGCGACAAATTGTTGCATCGGCTGCGCACAAGTCGCATTTGGTCGGCCGCCATGTACGAACTTGCACCTTAAAGGTAGGTACAGTCAATCTCGGGCTAGGTTAGACAGTTTGGACTTTGGACCGTTCTTATGCCATGCGCTTAAGACTTACATTGGCGGTATGAGTGTTGGACGTGAGCTTGACTGTGTAAGGTAGTGTGTTTGTTCATCGCGCACTGTCGCACAGCTCGAACTCGGCGCAATTAACTTTATACTAAGACTTTAGTCGCATCGCTCGACCACGCGAGTTATTCTCATTCTGTCGACGAGATGCGGCTGCGATAGGACGCAATAGATGAACTAGCACCTTACGTGGTAGAGCAAGGGACACATGCGCGACTTTGGATGCGCGGAACGGTATTGCCAGTTTGTATTGAGACCTACCAGGCTCTCATAAAATGTAGAAAGTAAACACTCTATTTGAGGTTTTTGAGGGCATTGTGTGGGCATCAAAATCGTAAGTGATGGGAACGTTCCAATTTGTATTAGCTTAGCATACTAGGTAACAAATGTTATTTCCGGCATTTTAAAATTTAACGTTTTCCGGTGTTGCACTTCGCACAAAGGTTCCACATCACCTATACGTTCTGCCACTTTCGGCTTGTTATACCTTTTCCGTTACACCCTGTATAAATAAGTAATACTTATTGTGTTGTTCTTTACTTCATGTAATTTTCCTTTGTTTTATCTTGAGTGCAATAAACAGTTAAATACAGAACATATAAAAATGACTAGAGACCTGAGTATCACGCACTACCGTAGAAATTCGAGATTATTTCCCCCATATTAGATTAAATAAGATCATCTCTTGCGGCGATACGTCGCCCCATCGCTCAAGAATTAAGAAAGTTTAATGAAAGATTTTTACAAATCGGTGAAAACCTTTCATAGATTAGTTCCTACAAATTCTGAATTTTTACCTCTTTGTAACATTATTTATCAATATCGCAGGCTACTACTACTGCTTGGGCCTCTGTTCGATATACAGCTGCAAGCACAACGCAGCGTTGCGTCAGTTGAACCAGGCGCGGCGCTCTGCCCGCTGGGGAGCCAGCGCTGCAAAGAAGATGGTGCTGCTCTGTCTGACGCAACACTCCTCAGGAGACGCTCTCGACGACTCGTGAGTCTATCTCGCTCTAATATTACAGGTTAGGCCTGCTGCCTGCTAAGGGTCAGCACTAGCAAAGATGGTGCTGCTCTGTCTGACGCAACACTCCTCAGGAGACGCTCTCGACGACTTGTGAGTCTATCTCGCTCTAATAGTCCAGGTTAGGCCTGCTGCCCGCTGGGGGTCAGCACTAGCAAAGATGGTGCTGCTCTGTCTGACGCTACACTCCTCAGGAGACGCTCTCGACGACTCGTGAGTCTATCTCGCTCTAATAGTCCAGGTTAGGCCTGCTGCCCGCTGGGGGTCAGCACTAGCAAAGATGGTGCTGCTCTGTCTGACGCTACACTCCTCAGGAGACGCTCTCGACGACTCGTGAGTCTATCTCGCTCTAATAGTCCAGGTTAGGCCTGCTGCCCGCTGGGGGTCAGCACTAGCAAAGATGGTGCTGCTCTGTCTGACGCTACACTCCTCAGGAGACGCTCTCGACGACTCGTGAGTCTATCTCGCTCTAATAGTCCAGGTTAGGCCTGCTGCCCGCTGGGGGTCAGCACTAGCAATGATGGTGCTGTTGTATCAGAGGTATTTGTGGCTCGCTGTGACCTGTAAGCTCCTTGGGAAGGGAGCAGAGGTATGTGTAGCACGCTCAGACGTGTAAAGGTTCTATTCCGAACCGAGCGGCCGACGGCCGACAGCACATGCCGCACTGACGTCGGTCGCCGCGGCACTACTGGTTTGTATGGGATACTATCCGAACCGAGCGGCGACTGCACATGCTATCGGCCGCCGCGCATGTGCCTTCGGAAAGGCATCTGCCGCGGCGACCGACGCCCGACGCCCGATAGCCGCGGCATGTGCCGTCGGCCGCTCGGTTCGGAACACCACCTTAGCCCAGAAAATCATCATTTAACTAATTTCTGTTTGTCTTGTTTCAGGGATACGCAAATTCTAGCTTTACGAACAGCAGAGAAGCTCCTTGCTGAAGTTTCGCCCACTGAAAAAAAACCCCTACACGCGTTACTTCAGTTGGCAACCAGACAGAAAAGCCAAGCTGAGCGTGTACTCCAAGACCTACTTCCATTAGCTACTGAAGAAAGCAACCAGGATGATCCGTATTTGATACTCGCCATAGCTACTGCGTGAGTATTTCTTTTTTCACAACTTTTTATGCAGTGTGTACGGAACAGCGTTATAAATGTTCAAAATAAGGCCATTGCACGACTAACTCCAGTTTGCTCCCCAGCCATACAGGTGACATTACACAAGTACCTTTCTAGTTTTGCCGTTTAATATTGGCTCGAGCAAGCGTTTTACAGTACACCTATTAGGCTAAAATTTGCTCAGTAAAATTTATTTTATTTATGTCCTTTTAAGTTATTTAGTTGTGTATTTTTTTTGAAGGTACAACATCATCAAACAACCGACACGAGCTAAGAATATTCTGAAGAGGACCATTTCTTCGATACCTTGGACTCCTGAGAAGGCAGATGGTCTAGAAAAGTAAGTGTTTATAATTTCAGCTCATGGTGAAATACCTTATACAACTTGCGAGTAAAAACCAGCTCACGCTGTGATTATTGTAAATATTATTTCCTAATACGAGCAGAATCTTGGTGACGGCTCCAACCATTTTCATGAAAGTATGTAGGGAATTTTGGGAGCGATAAATCGATATCGATCAAGCTAGGATACATTATTATTTCCACAAATTATATTTTTGAAATCGTACCAGTACGTTTGTAAGGAGAACCTCAACAGGTGATGTTAGGTCAAAAAAGAATTACCGAGTCAACCAAGTACTATGCTTTTAAAGAAGAGCTGTTTTTAGTTTTTATTCGTTACCTGGATCTCTGTCAGGATTGTTTTATCAAGGGGCATTACGCGTTAACATGCAAATCCTGTTGATTGCATGATGAAAGACTGCTTATTTCAGGTGCTGGTTAGAAGTGGCGGACAACCAAGTGAACTCTGGCCGGCTGGACGCCGCAAAAGAGGTGCTCACCAAAATACTCAACCACAACAACTCCTGCGCCACGGCTTATCAGTATTTAGGTAACTAATACCACAGATAATCCATCCTAATAATCTAAATCCGAGATTTTGTGTATTTGTGACCTCTTCTCGTTTAAAAGGCTTGACGAATTTGGATGAAAACACAGATAAAGTATAAACTGGAATAACACATGCACCGCAGGTTAACCTGCTATTCCCCAGTAAAACCGTTAAACGGGTGAAACCGCGAGGCGGACATGTAGTAAAATGTAGAACAAAGTAGTTAAGATGCCCTAGGTCATACAAAAACGCGACCGACAAATTAACATCAGTATTTACGCCATTTGTAATAGTAATTGAAATTAATTCGATTTGGGCCGGCATTAACAAAAAGGCTTTCTTGCGAAAACCTTCTGCGTTCGCGCGAGCTTTAGCGTCAACGCTCCGTTAACGCCCGCGCGCCGAGGCGTTGCGTCTTGACATTATTATCCGATCGAAGTTAGAAGGCGCATCGTGCCTAAGTAGCTATAATACGACGAGGTGTCGTCGTGCTAGCGGCCCGCGCGTGCAGACCGCGATACGCAGCGTTGGCTCTCAAATAACAGTTCGGCTTTTTATTGCAGTTCACTGCTGGACGTAGGCCTTCTCTAGGGTACGCCATAGGGCACGATCTCGTTTTGGCCATCCAGTAGCTACCAGCCGCCTTTCTAAGGTCATCGGTCCATCAGGCCGGAGGCCGTCCAACGCTACGTTTGCCGAGGCGTGGCGTCGCACATTATGAATTTATTTTTTCCCACAGGGCACTTGGCGGAAAAGGAGCAGAACTACAAGAGCGCGGCGCACAATTTCGACAACGCGTGGATCCACTCGGGGCGCACCGAGCTCGCGGTCGGGTACAGACTCGCGCACGCGCACCTCAAACTCAAGAAGTACCCGGAGTGCATCGTCGTGTGCCGGCATATACTGAAGACGCACCCGGACTACCCCAAAATAAGAAAGGAGATCTTAGAGAAGGCCAAGACCAATTTGAGAACTTAGGCATAAAACGAAATAGAGTATTTTTTATATCTGTGACAAGCTACCAAATAGACCTAACTGTGCAGGGTCTGATTTGGATTGTTTTAGTACCTAAAACTGACTGTTGTGCCTTAACCAGATAATTTTTGTATCAGACATATTGCTGATTCAAAAATCGTCACTGTTTTGTCACGTGCCTTGTTTGTCGTCGCGAAACACTCGGAAACATGTTGCTCAACAATGTCTTTATACAAATGTTGCCAAGTGAATACGCGCCATTGAAAGTTTTGAGCATTAAACTCGTGTCATATTTTAATATTTTTTCTGTTGCTTTAACGTAATTTTTTATATTTAGTCATAGGTTATACGCACAATAAAACAATGTAAATAAACATGCATAAATATATTTTTTATTTCAACATTTTGTGACAGTTGACTCGGATTTCGGATTTCCGAAGTAATCAAACAAGCAAATACTGCTGCGAACTAATCTACGTGTAATTTGTTTCCGCGTGTGGAGTTGTTTATTCCTCGTTCTCGTCATTCTCGAGGATCGTCTTGAAGCAGAACGGCTGGAAGATGTAGCCCAGACCTGAGTAGAACTTGCTCATGAACTCCACCCTGGAATAAGTTGAAATTAGTATGGGTGTAGTAAAAAGCGACTAAGATAAGATAATTCTGTATTAAAATAAACTTAATTGCAAATTTATTTTTATTATTTATTTATTTTATTACAATACAACAAATACAGGCATACATATTACGCGTCGTTAAACCCGATTGGGTTTGTCAACAACACAGCACTTCACTACATTAGTATCACCATGAAGGAATAGCAAATTACAATATAAACACAAGACAGACATATAAACATTTGATCCTCCTACCCTCTCATACATCAAAAACTTACATCGACTCCGAGCGGACGCTTCACCCGTGCAAAACTGGTTTCGTTGCTAAGGTATACAGGGTGACCGAACGCATTAGTCGTATCGTAAACAATTCTATGAGTTTAGAAATTTAGTAACTTCCTGCTTTAGTATTTTTGCACAATTTTGAGGAGTTATTTTGTTTTTAACGTCCAATGGTAGCTTATTCATTAAGTCGGGAACAATATACTCCGATGTGCGTTTACCATAAAAATTATTAGAACGTGGTTTATACAATATTATATTATTAGTGTTATACCTCGTGGGTCTATTAACTGTTATAGGGCGTAGAATATTTTCGTTAAAAAACTGTTCTTTTAATATACTATGTCTAAATTTTAATTTAACAGGTAAAACACTACAAAAACTAAAAATTTCATTTTCCGTACAAAATTTGTTTTTTATTTTGTAAGGGATGATAAGTTTTAAAATCCTCAATTGTAAATTGTAAATTTCTTTTAAAAAAGTATCGAAAGTACGCCCATAACTGCTTAGTCCATAAGAAATAACACTCTCAGCCAAAGCATTATACATAGAAAGTTTAACTGAAAACGGTATTCTATTATTAATAACATAAAATTTTGCTAATATAGCCCGAAGCTTATTACAAACGTGTTCTATGTGAACTCCCCAATTGAACCTGTTGTCTATAATTAGGCCAAGGTACTTTTGACTGCTGACTTCTTCAAGTGACGGACATCTACAAGTATAAGGTATATCAGAACTGGAGTTTACATGTAAACAAAGATGAGTGTGAGCTACTATAGACAAATTGTCCTCTAAAGTGTTATGGCTTGAACTTATGTGTAACAACTTGGTTTTATCAGCATTAAGTACGAGGCCTGCATCGTGAGACCAGCGACAGACATTATCGTAGTCGTGCTGTAGACTCCTTGTTGCTATATGTAAGTCCTTAGCTGCAGCTACGAGACATGTGTCGTCAGCGTATTGATACACTGTACAGTAACGTATGATGTTGTTGATGTCATTGACATAAGCAAGATAGTGTAACGGCCCTAATACGGATCCTTGTGCGGTTCCTACATCAACATGCATCTTTTGACTAACAGAGGAGCCCACTTTAACTTGATATGACCTGTTATTGAGGTAGCTACTACACAATTCCAATAAAGGTCCACGTAAGCCAGTATCATCCAGTTTTTTTAATAATACATCATGTCGGAGCGTGTCAAATGCCTTGCTATAGTCGATAAAGATAACAAGCACGTGTAATTTATCATTTAAATAACCGTTAATCTCATCTGTAAATTTACTTAGAAGTTGAGATGCACTTTTATTTGGCTGAAACCCATACTGGTTGTCAGACAGGATGTTATTGTCGTGATAAAACTTGTGTATATTATTACTAAGGTACTTTTCAACAACTTTGTCTACCACAGGAAGAATAGTTATCGGACGGTACTTTGAACAATCCGTACTATCTCCGCCCTTGAAAATAGGTCTTACTAAACCTTTCTTTAATTCATCTGGATAAATACTCTTGGCAAGACTAGTATTAATTAGTTTTGCGATAACATAAGAAATCTTATCCGCAACATATTTAATATGTAAGTATGTAAGTTTAATAAATAAATATGTAAGTTTAATAAATAAGTACACTTAAGTGAGATAATTATAAGGCTTAGCCATTTCCTTAACTAAGAATTGAAATTCCTGTATCTTAGGTAAACAGCTAGCCAACATAACTATTATTTTATAAAATGACTATACAATACAATAATACAAAGGAATCCAGGGAATGGGCAGCAGCGTTCCCTGTAAATGAAGTTACATCTTGCGCTGCGCTCACCAATGCGCCTGCCAAGCGTGGGAGTAAGGCTTATACCGTATGATAAAGACACCAAAACTATGTACTGACCAGTGCAAACGCAGGGTGTGGAGGAAGGCGGAGAGGCCCTCCATCATGACGAGGATGGCGAGCGTGAACAGCGCCCAGAAGCAGAACGCCACGTACAGCTTGATGGCGCCCACGTAGCTGTGGTCCTTCAGCCCCATCGTCAGCACCATGTTCCACAGCACCTCCGACAGTTCTGTCAACAGGGTGATAGTCAGCTGGTGTTCTAGTGGCCATTACCACATTTGGAACAACTCTAGTGGCCATTGCCACTTTTGGAACAACTCTAGTGGCCATTGCCACTTTTGGAACAACTCTAGTGGCCATTGCCACTTTTGAAACAACTCTAGTGGCCATTGCCACTTTTGGAACAACTCTATTGGCCATTGCCACTTTTGGAACAACTCTAGTGGCCATTGCCACTTTTGGAACAACTCTAGAGGCCATTGCCACTTTTGGAACAACTCTAATGGCCATTGCCACTTTTAGAACAACTCTAGTGGCCATTGCCACTTTTGGAACAACTGTAGTGGCCATTGCCACTTTTGGAACAACTCTAGTGGCCATTACCAAATTTGGAACATACTTAGAAAAAGCACTGTCGTGTTCAGTCGAATAACCTAAGACAAGGATAAAAGATGATCGCAACTAATAATGTCGTCGACTTTACGCATTATACGCGTTATCTGTCAAGATCGAGCGACGATAAAATATATGGCAACTAGTCATAGAAGAAAATGTGCGAAATGTCATGACATGACTAAAATCCTATCCTTTTTAAACCTATTTGACGGAAAGTGACAGCACTAATTTAAGGTAAGAGAAGTTTTATCCCGAATTGATTGATAATTATTTAACTGAAAGTGACAGCGCTATTTCTAGTTAGATAGATTAGAAATTAGTGAAATCAAGAATATTTTAGCATTAAATTATTGCATTTTCGCTTAACCTTTGCAACAACATTCAAAACAACAATTGAATTGTTTTGCTAACCCAAATTTAAGTGATGAAAAGTCTTAGGTTCTATAATGCAGTGCGGTTCGCTATGATACGAACGGCACGAGTTTCTATGTAGAAGTCGTGTGCGTAAAGGTCGGTCGGGCGTGTGCATGTGTGAGTGCGCTAACCGGGCGTTAGTATGAAGTCAATCTACAGCTCCTTGGTTGTATTTACCTGCGTGAGCGAGCGACAGCGCCCACAGCCGCAGGTACGAGGCCGTGTGGGAAATAGTACTGAGCACGTATTCAATGGTGTGGATGGCCTGGTGGATCATGACCTCGCTGAAGGCCTCCTCCTCGTGGTGGTCCCCGGAGGACTCCGCTTTGGGCCTGGGCGGCTGCGTGATGTCGGTCTGCTGGTCCTGCAGCTCGATGCCTTGCTGCACGTTGCCGTTGCTCCCGTTCGTTTGTTCCGCCTGCAAAAGTGGAAAAACTGTTGATTGATGTCATATACGAATGACGGTTGTGTATTTTAATTGCTATTTATGTTTATTGGAGTTATATTAAATTAGTGACTAGATATTTTAACGAAACATAGGATTCTATTTTACTTTATATGCTATTGAAAGTGATTATAATTAAACGACTGGATGGCGAAAACGAGAGATCGTGCCCTATGGCGTACCCTGGGGAAGGCCTACGTCCAGCAGTGGACTGCAATAGGCTGTTGTGTGTATGTATGTACAAATAAACGACTGGAATAGTGTAGACAGTCGTACATCTACGGATATTTGTCACCGGTCATTAAGAGTAGGTCACGTCTCGGTAGTAATTGTGAACCCGTACTAAACAAGCCTTACGAAATGATGCTTAAACCTTACCTTGGCCTTAGCGGCCTTCTTCCCTGCGAACAGGAGGTAGAGCGGCTTGCCGAGCAGCATGACCGGGATGCAGCACAGCGCCACCAGCACGAACCCCTGCTGCAGCGAGCCCTGGCCTTCGAACATGTACTCCTTGCAGCCGGCCGCCGGCTCCTGGTTGGAGAACAGCATCATGTTGATGAACAGGATCAGCACGGACGGCGCGCAGCCTTGCGTGTACGCCAAGTCTGTAAGGGTAAACGAGGTTGGTAGGGCTGGGTAAAAAACAAATTCGATAGAAAACGGAGAAAGGTAACTAATAAATGAAAATAAGAAATTTAAAAATGTTAGAGACGGCCGGGAATTGAACCCTGTGGAGTACCGTCCCACCAGAGTGGTAACCAGAAAGGTAACAAGGATCCACACTAGGTCCAATTTTATTATTATTAATTATTAACGACTTAATCTCATATATGTATGATGAAATTCCGGGGATAAATTTAGTCATGTTTGCAGACGACACAAACGCTGTATTATCTGGGAATAGTAGTTTATGCAACTGTCGTATAATGGGGGTCATTAGAATGCGAGTGTCTGTTTATCACACGAGGCGCAGCCGAGTGTGATAATAGTTTGACACGAGCATTCTAATGCCTAATTATAGCAGTTGCATACACTATTTTATCTACACTCTCCAAAAAAACTCAGAAACACTTTTCTAAACGTACGCACCGGCCATTGCAAGGCCCGATACAAGGACAAATTCAATACGAGAACGTAATATGGCTTGATATGAATTTTTAAAAATCTATACTTTAGCAGTTGTTTAGATGTGGAGTCTTAACAATAACTTAACTAAACAACTGAACAACATCTGAACAACAACTGAACAACATCTGAACAACAACTGAACAACATCTGAACCACATCGAAACAACAACTGAACAACAACTGAACAACATCTGTACAACAACTGAACAACATCTGAACAACATCTGTACAACAACTGAACAACAACTGAACAACATCTGAACTACGACTAATCAACATCTGAACAACAACAGAACAAAAACCTATTAAAAAAACTGAACAACATCCGAAAAATTACCGTACAACAACAACTGTCAGGTGCGGCGGAATATGGCGATTTGAGTATTGGAAAAAAAAACTTCGTTTCATTTCTCAACTTTATCGTATTAAGAGTTTTGTCATTAAGTCATTACGCTTCTGTAATTTATAGTAAACCCTAGTTTTTATAGGCAGAATGCATAAAGTAGGTCATTATGCATCTGTTTTCGAATTCATAATTCGAACATTATGAGACGAGTGTATATAAAAATATTAATGAAATTAACAACAAATTGAACAATACTTTGATGTCTTTTGACAATTGGCTAGTAGCTAATGACCTTAAACTCAACACACAAAAAACGAATGCGATACTTTTTAAAACTACATCGAAAAATAAAGAGACCCTAAATATAAACTTACATAACAACGCGATTACATGTGTAAGTGAGATAAAATTTCTGGGTATCTACATTGATGATAGTCTTAACTGGAATCCAGAATTAAACGCGATAGAAAAGTCCATTAACTCCTCTTGCTATGCATTACGAAGTTTGAGGGACGAACTGACTATACAACAGCTAAGGTCTATATTTTTTGCTCTTGTTGAGTCCAAACTTAGATATTCCATAAAATGGTGGGGCAACAGTTATGCATATAATATTAATAAAGCCTTTGTTAGCCAAAAAAGTGCAATTCGTGCGATTGCAAACATTCCACCCTGGGAATCGTGCAGGGAAATTTTCAAACAGTTGCGAATACTAACAGTGCCTTGTATATATAAATTGGTTGGAACTCAAAGCAATTAAATCTATTAACATTTTTAAGTCCAAACTATTGAACTGTCTTCTGGAGAGGTGCTGCTACTCATTAGATGAATTTTAAAATTATGTTATTCAAAAGATTAATTTAATTGAATTTAATGTAACAAGTCATTTATTTATTTACTTCTGTACGGAGCGGAGATTTCGAGGTTTATGATTGACCAATTCAAGCTCCGCTCCGCCTCAATGATGAGATGACGCACCCTAAGAGTGTTACGTATGACGCAGGAAAGTTTAAGAGACGAAATAAAAGTATGAAAGGGGTGAGACGAAAGTATAAACGGAGTAAGAAGGATGTATGAATGACGTTAGAGGAAAGCATACAACGAATGAGAGGAAATTATGTAAGAAATGAGACGAAGGTGTGAACGGAGTCAGAAGATTGTATGAACGAAGTGAGCGAAAAGTATGAAGGGTATGAGAGGAAATGCTGCTTGATAGAAGTAAGAGACTGCGAGTATGCGAGTAGTTACCTTCGTTCTTGGTGCTGTAGGCGATCCACTTGTAGAACATCATGAACACCATGTAGGCGAACAGCAGAACTAAGAATATGATCTGAGGGAGGAACTCCAGCACGATCGAGTAGCGGCGCTTGAAGAAACTGAAATTTGGAAACATTTAAAATATTATTTTATCTACACTCGTCTCATAATGTTCGAATTATGAACTCGAAAACGGTTGCATAAAGACCTACTTTATGCATTCTGCCTGTAGAAATTACAGTTTGATGGAAATTACAGACGCGTAATGCTTTAATGAGAAGGCTCTTACTGCGATAAAGTTCAGAAATAAAACGAAGTTTTTTTTGCCAATACCTACTCATATCGTCAACCTCGGCTAAGCCTCGTGTGATAAACAGACAGAACAGTTGCATAAACTCCTTTATGTATATATCCTTTTGCTACTATGACATTTTACAAGTTTGAGATATAGTAAGATGCTAGACTACAAAGAAAAATGGACACTGTGCCATATCATGAGCATGAATTTGACTGTTGTCGAAGCGGACTTGTTAAGATGGCGAACTGCGAACAACTTACTTGTAGTTGATGACACTCATGCACACACCGAAGATCATGTGGATGACACCGAAAATGATGGACAGCTTCATTTTGTACGAGTTCAAGAAGATAATCTTGTTGTCAGCACTCTGTAAGAGAAACAAGTAAGTGAAATTTACTAACACATTATAGTAAAAATTACAAATAATTGAGCAATAGTTCTCTCAGCCGATAACACTGTACAACTTTTGTTGGACGGCTTATACAGGAACTAACAAAAGGGGTATAACAAGCCAAAAGGAGGTCAAGTTACTCATGAAATTGAACAACTTTCCTCATGGAACATGGGTCGAGATAAAAAAAGTGGGAATCCCATATGTTGCCGAATTACTATGGGAGGTCCAATTTATTTTTTGTTACTGTTCTACTTGTAATACCCTTTTTTGTACTCCTTGAAGAAATTCGCAAAAAATTATCTGATTTTGGGTTTGGACGTTCTTTGTGTGTTTCTGTTCATGGCATCTCGAATAAGAGAATAAGCATATGATGAATAAGTATGCGATGTTTTTGTGTGAAATACGCACCTGCCAAATAGGGTCAATACCGATGAAGTAGGGCTCCTCGTTGTAGGTTGTCTTGGGGTCCAGCTGCAGGTTGGCGTTGGCCTCCAAGGTCTCGTTGTCGTACGGCACCGTCCACGACGACCCGAAAATGTTCATCGATTTGGAGAATATGTCGTTATACACTATACCGGTGTACATTGAGAAGCAACCTAAAATCAAATTACGTAGGATTAGTAATGGTGTAGAATCTGGAGTGAAGCGAGAATCAAGCGACAATTCAAGGCGGACTTGTGATAAGGAACAACTTTTCTCAAGGAACATAGGTCTAAATACGAAAAAAGAAATTGCCGATCAGCTGATTTGAGTTACTAGCTAACTCAAAATATTTTCGTCATATTTCAACCTAAGTTCCTTGGGGGAAAGTTGTTCCTCATCACCAGTCTTAACGATTTAGCTATCGGTCACTATTGAAATTTCACCCTATAGTATACCAAAGGGCCTAGACAAAGAATTTATAACGGAGAAGTAAGCAAATTTGTTACAAGTTTACAGTTCCATGACGTGCTGAGCATTTCACCAGATTGCTCGTGAAATAATTGATTACGTTCAAATGTTCGTTATAAAGAAATAATTTTACTACCAGTTTTAATATTTTATTTATGCTGCTTAAATTCCTTAACAGAGCAGTTAGCTATGCCCCGTGTGGTGCCGACTTCGAAAAGAATCACACAGCATTTATATCTATTGGTGTAGTAAAAGGAGACTAAGGGACGAATCCAGAGAACTTTACACTGCGCTGGCTAATGCGCGTGCCAAGCCTTGTGAGTCTGGCAAATACGGGGTATGCCCATGTCCAGCAGGGCTTTTGTATTAGCTATACCTACTGTTCTATTAAAAAGCCTTACCCATGAGAAGAATGATGTAACGTCCAGCGAAGAATATGTTCCAGATTTCATTGCTGGTCTTCTTCTGCGCGAGCTTGACCTCGCTGGTGACCATCCACAGGCCGAAGAGGAACATGATGGCGCCGTGGCCGAGGTCACCGAACATCACCGCGAACAGGAACGGGAAAGTGATTATCGTGTACAGTGCTGAAATAAAAAACATTAATAAACATTATATTTTTATTTTTAGTTCTGGACCCTATGATTTTAACCCCGGGGCTTTTTAAATCTACACCTGAGTATACAGTCACCATACGGTGGGGAGCAGGAGCTCACCCGGAAAAGGTTTTTGGTTGTTCAAACAACCAGCTCAATCGCGCCCATGAGGGACCTCCGCGCCCCGCCGGCGGGGGCGTCGGTTGCTTGAGAAACTTGTGGAGAGTGATCTACTCGCAATGGCTGCAGCAGTGGCTACTGTGATTTCATCATCTTCTTCCGTAAGGATGTGTCTCGGACGGTGTTTAAAACGCGAGGTTGGATGGGGGAAGTAGTTGGACGCGGCTACTATCAAGGGATTTTTATGATGGGGAGCGTTGTCGAAGAAGCGACGAGACGCTTTCTTCATATACGCTTTAATGGTAGGGAGACCTAAGTTGGACATTGGACCGTTTTTATGCCGCGTATATCAGATTTACATTGGCGATACGAAATTGTCTAACCGGACCTGTCCTTGACTGTATGTACATCAATTGATTTCCCTCAGGGCGACTTCGTCATTTACACCTAGCACTTTCCTATATTGTCTCTCTCACAACTTCCTACATTTCTTTACTTCTCAAGGTGTCGTATCGATTCAAATTAAAATTGTAGGTTCCTAAAACAGGAAGTTAATTGCGAGGAATGCCAGTGTCTTTTGGTTCCTGTATGAGCTTATCTTTCATTTCATCTCAGCCTTAATCATCCTTATCCATTAAAGTGCACATACCAGGGTTGCACTCGCGGTAGGAGGCGACCCCATACGCGTCAATGAGCGCCTGGAAGCCGCGCGTGAAGCGGTTGGTGCGGTTGAAGGTGGGGGGTTCCTCGTCCGTCTCTATACAGTGGAGGAAGTATGGGGTGTACATACCAGGGTTGCACTCGCGGTAGGAGGCGACCCCATACGCGTCAATGAGCGCCTGGAAGCCGCGCGTGAAGCGGTTGGTGCGGTTGAAGGTGGGAGGTTCCTCGTCCGTCTCTATACAGTTGAGGAAGTATGGGGTGTACATACCAGGGTTGCACTCGCGGTAGGAGGCGACCCCATACGCGTCAATGAGCGCCTGGAAGCCGCGCGTGAAGCGGTTGGTGCGGTTGAAGGTGGGAGGTTCCTCGTCCGTCTCTATACAGTGGAGGAAGTATGGGGTGTACATACCAGGGTTGCACTCGCGGTAGGAGGCGACCCCATACGCGTCAATGAGCGCCTGGAAGCCGCGCGTGAAGCGGTTGGTGCGGTTGAAGGTGGGGGGTTCCTCATCCGTCTCTATACAGTTGAGGAAGTATGGGGTGTACATACCAGGGTTGCACTCGCGGTAGGAGGCGACCCCATACGCGTCAATGAGCGCCTGGAAGCCGCGCGTGAAGCGGTTGGTGCGGTTGAAGGTGGGGGGTTCCTCATCCGTCTCTATACAGTTGAGGAAGTATGGGGTGTACATACCAGGGTTGCACTCGCGGTAGGAGGCGACCCCATACGCGTCAATGAGCGCCTGGAAGCCGCGCGTGAAGCGGTTGGTGCGGTTGAAGGTGGGGGGTTCCTCATCCGTCTCGATGCAATTCAGGAATGACGGGATTGAGCTGCCGCATGCGTTCTGCAAATAAGGGAACGTTAAGTGAGCAAGAGATATGTATTGCATTCGTTTATGAGCAGAGTTATGTTTTGCATCTATGTCTGGTAGGACTAGCTGCACTCATGTGGCTGTGTGAGCTCTGTTTTAATGTGGATCCGCGGGTAGCACTGACCTTCTAGTACAATAGAGATCAGTGGCGGGTAGGCTTACACATCCGTTCTGCACAATAGGCAGGTCGGCGACGGGCATCCAGCACTTGCCGATGAGTGCGTGTGTGTGTATGAATGTTTACTCACAGATCAGTCCTGCAGAGCCTTCTGCACATTAGGCAGGTCGGCGACAGGCAGTGTATGTGTGTCAATGTGTGTGTGTGTGTACTCACAGATCCGTTCTGCAGAGCCTTCTGCACGTTGGACAGGTCAGCGACAGCAGTGTGTGTGTGTGTGTGTGTGTGTGTGTGTGTACTCACAGATCCGTCCTGCAGAGCCTTCTGCACGTTGGGCAGGTCGGCGACAGGCAGTGTTTATGTGTTTGTGTGTGTGTGTACTCACAGATCCGTTCTGCAGAGCCTTCTGCACGTTGGGCAGGTCGGCGACAGGCAGTGTATGTGTGTGTGTGTGTGTGTACTCACAGATCCGTCCTGCAGAGCCTTCTGCACGTTGGGCAGGTCGGCGACAGGCAGTGTTTATGTGTGTGTGTGTGTGTGTACTCACAGATCCGTCCTGCAGAGCCTTCTGCACGTTGGGCAGGTCGGCGACAGGCAGTGTATGTGTGTGTGTGTGTGTGTACTCACAGATCCGTTCTGCAGAGCCTTCTGCACGTTGGGCAGGTCGGCGACAGGCAGTGTATGTGTGTGTGTGTGTGTGTACTCACAGATCCGTCCTGCAGAGCCTTCTGCACGTTGGGCAGGTCGGCGACAGGCAGTGTATGTGTGTGTGTGTGTGTGTGTGTACTCACAGATCCGTCCTGCAGAGCCTTCTGCACGTTGGGCAGGTCGGCGAAAGGCAGTGTATGTGTGTGTGTGTGTGTGTGTGTACTCACAGATCCGTCCTGCAGAGCCTTCTGCACGTTGGGCAGGTCGGCGACAGGCAGTGTGTGTGTGTGTGTGTGTGTGTGTGTACTCACAGATCCGTCCTGCAGAGCCTTCTGCACGTTGGGCAGGTCGGCGACATGCAGTGTATATGTGTGTGTGTGTGTGTGTGTGTGTGTGTACTCACAGATCCGTCCTGCGGAGCCTTCTGCACGTTGGGCAGGTCGGCGACAGGCAGTGTGTGTGTGTGTGTGTGTACTCACAGATCCGTCCTGCAGAGCCTTCTGCACGTTGGGCAGGTCGGCGACAGGCAGTGTGTGTGTGTGTGTGTGTACTCAGAGATCCGTCCTGCAGAGCCTTCTGCACGTTGGGCAGGTCGGCGACAGGCAGTGTATATGTGTGTGTGTGTGTGTGTGTGTGTGTACTCACAGATCCGTCCTGCAGAGCCTTCTGCACGTTGGGCAGGTCGGCGACAGGCAGTGTGTGTGTGTGTGTGTGTGTACTCACAGATCCGTCCTGCAGAGCCTTCTGCACGTTGGGCAGGTCGGCGACAGGCAGTGTGTGTGTGTGTGTGTGTGTGTGTACTCACAGATCCGTCCTGCAGAGCCTTCTGCACGTTGGGCAGGTCGGCGACAGGCAGTGTGTGTGTGTGTGTGTGTACTCACAGATCCGTCCTGCAGAGCCTTCTGCACGTTGGGCAGGTCGGCGACAGGCAGTGTGTGTGTGTGTGTGTGTGTGTGTACTCACAGATCCGTCCTGCAGAGCCTTCTGCACGTTGGGCAGGTCGGCGACAGGCAGTGTGTGTGTGTGTGTGTGTGTGTGTACTCACAGATCCGTCCTGCAGAGCCTTCTGCACGTTGGGCAGGTCGGCGACAGGCAGTGTGTGTGTGTGTGTGTGTGTGTGTGTGTGTGTACTCACAGATCCGTCCTGCAGAGCCTTCTGCACGTTGGGCAGGTCGGCGACAGGCAGTGTGTGTGTGTGTGTGTGTACTCACAGATCCGTCCTGCAGAGCCTTCTGCACGTTGGGCAGGTCGGCGACAGGCAGTGTGTGTGTGTGTGTGTGTGTGTGTGTACTCACAGATCCGTCCTGCAGAGCCTTCTGCACGTTGGGCAGGTCGGCGACAGGCAGTGTGTGTGTGTGTGTGTGTGTGTGTGTACTCACAGATCCGTCCTGCAGAGCCTTCTGCACGTTGGGCAGGTCGGCGACAGGCAGTGTGTGTGTGTGTGTGTGTGTGTGTACTCACAGATCCGTCCTGCAGAGCCTTCTGCACGTTGGGCAGGTCGGCGACAGGCAGTGTGTGTGTGTGTGTGTGTGTGTGTGTACTCACAGATCCGTCCTGCAGAGCCTTCTGCACGTTGGGCAGGTCGGCGACAGGCAGTGTGTGTGTGTGTGTGTGTGTGTGTGTGTACTCACAGATCCGTCCTGCAGAGCCTTCTGCACGTTGGGCAGGTCGGCGACAGGCAGTGTGTGTGTGTGTGTGTGTGTGTGTGTACTCACAGATCCGTCCTGCAGAGCCTTCTGCACGTTGGGCAGGTCGGCGACAGGCAGTGTGTGTGTGTGTGTGTGTGTGTGTGTACTCACAGATCCGTCCTGCAGAGCCTTCTGCACGTTGGGCAGGTCGGCGACAGGCACCCAGCACTCGCCGATGAGGCACTTCTTGGTGACGTCCATGTTGAACAGATTCAGGGTGTGGTAGATGGCCTTCATCTTGCGCACCATGATGGACCAGCTGGCTAGTTCCTTGGCGACGGACGCCAGCACGCGCTGTCTGTGGTCGCGCGTTTGGTTCAGGACCTTCGTGGACGAATTCAGTATGCGTGAGTGGACGTAGGAATAAAATAACTTAAAATACCATTGATATTGATACTTTTCGAATATCACATTTTATCGGCGGAAGTATTTCGGGCGATATTTGCGGTAGCGGGACAAGGGCATGGTGACGTAGCATTAGATTAGTTAGCAGGTTTATAATAGAATTTATTGGTGGGTCAGTCAACTCGATCAGTAGATGTGGTTCTTCTTATTTTTAATGTCTAATTATATTGAGCGGGTCGGATGCTGCGGCGATAAAGTGGCCAAGACGTTTACGCGGACAAGGAATTCATGCTAGGATATTTACTGCGTATCATACATTAATTTACTCATTTCACTCGTGTCATTTCCATGTAATTTGGCGACAAATGATCTTGTCGGCCGCTCACTATAATTCGACCCTTAGTGTGGGACACCGAGTCATCCAACAACCCGATGAACCCAGGTGTCAATTTTTCAACCGCCTACAAGATGAGTAAGTAAGAGATGAAAGGTTTCATAGGCGAACTTCGCTTGGTTTGTTTAATAATTTTTTTGGTTGGTATAATTTGGTAAATTTGATTGGCAGGTTTCATAATTAGGTTCGATTGGTACGTTTTTTATTAATAGGGTTGATAACTAAAGATAGCCTGCAAAATTTTCAAGCGCGGGCAGGATTTGTACCTGCGGCTTTTGCCATTACTAGTGGCGAAAGACAATTCGCGGGCAGGAACGAGCTGTGGTCCCAGACGGAAGAGGCGTCGCCGCTAGTA
This sequence comes from Tuta absoluta, assembly GCA_027580185.1. Taxonomy (NCBI): domain Eukaryota; kingdom Metazoa; phylum Arthropoda; class Insecta; order Lepidoptera; family Gelechiidae; genus Tuta; species Tuta absoluta. The sequence goes on from JAQAHW010000004.1 coordinate 10,264,759, forward strand.
ATGGCGAAAGTCGCAGGTTCAAATCCTGCCCGCGCTTGTAAATTTTGCAAATTTTAAAAAACGAAAGATAGATTAATAGGAATATTGTAGGTTGTTTACCATATTGAGGTCCTCAAGGCGGGTGCGGACCCCCTTGACCATGTCCTGCCGCTCGGTGTTGGAGGGCGGGCAGGGGTACAGCGACGCGTGGAACCCGGTGCACACCTTCTTGATGCGCGACTTCAGCTGCTCGCCTTGGAAGAACGCCACGAACACCGTCTTGTAGATCTCGTTGCCCTGAGAATTACGAACATTCAAGATAATCATCAAAATAATTCAGCTGTCGGCAGATATATTTGCATTTGACATGACAATGGGTTTTCCAAGTTAAATTTTTAGATGACTGTTTAATATAAAGTGTAATAGAGGGATTATTCTAGATTGGTGAATTTATGGAAGACACAGGATGGCAAAAACGGGCATAAGTCCAACAGTGGATTATTATGATGATTCTAGATTCCGAACTTTCTTATTGGTCAAAACTCAGTACTCGACTTAATGGACCCCATTTTGCGTAAAAGTCTTCATATCCACTTGAAATATATTCTAAATTAATAATGTCCAGATTCTATTCTTAATGAACAATCTAGTTGACAAGTAAGTCTAGTTGAAAATTAATGCCATCATATTTTATTTCTTTCCGAGTTCAATACTTCTCAAAAATTCGTGACTATGTGAAATACGCCACAGCAGTGGATTGCAATAGGCTGATGTGTGATGTATTTCTGTGAAATACGCCACAGCATACGCTCATAACGGGTACCTACTCTTGTCATAATATTTAGGTTATTTGAGTCTACTCACAGTGGCTGGGTCTTCCAAAGGCTTCTCGAGCTCGGCGCGTCTCAAGAACACGTTTCCTCGTGAGATACGCCACAGCATGCGTTCAAAAGCGGGTACCTACTATTGTATGACCATTACACTCGTCATAATACTGGTTATTCGAGTCTACTTACAGTGGCAGGGTCTTCCAAAGGCTTCTCGAGCTCGGCGCGTCTCAAGAACACGTTTCCTCGTGAGATACGCCACAGCATGCGTTCAAAAGCGGGTACTCTCTCGCGCTGAACGACGCCGGCGACGAAGCCGAGGCGGCCGCGGGTAGCCGCTTGCTGGACGTTCGCTTCGTCGGATATTAGCGACCTGGTGGAAAAAAACATAGATAAAAATTATCTAATGAGAGGATATTTAGAATCTGTGTAGATACTTAGGTAAACGTTGCCTGTGATACGGTGTCATAAGATACTAATTAGAGATTCAATGCCAGGGAATGAGCAGTTGTAGCATTCCGTCTAGCCTAGCTATGACTGTAAAGAATCATTTTACTAGGTTTTTGAGAAGTCTGTAATATATATTACAAGGTTTTTTTAGATTGTTGTACATAGATAGACTTGATCGGTAGGTGTGGTTGGTAGTTTTAGTTGGTTAGCCAGTCAGCTGTGGCGCCATCTTGTGCGAAATCAGACACTTCACAGACTAGGATTTTCGGAAGTGTTCCATATCGGACGCTCCACACAGGAGGGGTTAGTATAATTTTTAAGATATCGTTGGTATATTGAGTTGGTTTAGTAGTGTCGGTATAATAATCTTGTTTTGTTGGCTTAATCTGCATGTTTAAGACTTAGTAGGAGACTTACTTGGTCAAAGAGTCCATGCCGATTTCCTCCTGCGCCGCGAAGAAGGCCTCAGTCTTCTCCAAGACGTGACGCAGCTCTGTCAGCTCGAGGAAGTTCTGTTTCAGATTCACCGCATTGTGGGACAGCTCCAGAATCTCGTTTTCGGTTTTTTCTAGGTGAGCCTGTGGGGAAAATTATTAAATTACGGTCGCAAAATTAGTTCATTCATTCATATTGTTAATCGGGTCGTTCGGGTATTAATTGGGTCGTTTGTTGACTTAGTTTCCAACACAACAGAAGATGAATACAACATATTTGTGGAATATCTAGTCGCCAAACAACTTGATGAATCCTGTTGAAGGGTGACGCGGTTGTGAAAAATAGTAGGTATGTACAGTCAAGCTCACGTGCGGTAGACACTCAAACTGCCAATGTAAGGTAAGCCATAAGCGCGTGGCAGAAGAGCGGGTCTAAGTCCAAACTGTCTTTTTACCGTATCTACTTTACCCTTCTAATATTATAAATGCGAAAGTTTGTTTGTTACTTCTTTACGCAAAAGCTAAACCGATGGTAATGAAATTTGGTACACATATAGAAGGTAACATGGATAGTTTTTATCACCACTTGTTGTGCCGGCAACAGCAAGTAGCATATAAATATAACGTTATTATAGCGGCGTGTCGAGACACAAAGTTCCACGTGGAACTAATATCCATGTCAATTGTATAACAAGCCATAAAAGTCAGTTATAGTAAACCAGATACAAGATTTTTGAGTTGTTTGTGTTTCTTCACTAAACTGTTGTATGCTGGGTTCATGTTGGCAATGTTAGAATAGCTATAAATTCTGCCAAAAAGGATTCTGCTTTCTTATGTCATTGTATAGCGCCAGCTCATGATAAACAGATCTTTTTCATGATCGCGCAAGAAACCTACACGACTTAATAATCTCGAAAAAAAAAAAACTAGGCACTTTGGACATTGAAACCAAAAAAACACTTCCCGTGTTATGTATAATTTTTTTGAAACCTAGCAAATTTTTCAAAAATTGTACTTTAGACCAAGACATTTAATTTGAACTGTAGAAACTTAACGTACTTAGTAAGTTTTGCTTAGTTTGGGGTTAGATGGCGTGTTGACAATTCATTCTAACCATCTATCCAGGATATATATTAGAATTTTTACGCAACCATGTCAGAGGCCTACTAGTGGTAGCAGGCGGTTGAAAAACTCTGACACTAGGGTTCATCGGGTCGTTGGATGACTCGGTGTCCCACACGCAAAGAGAGAGATTAGAATTTTTTGAACTGTGGTTAGAAATAAGTAACAATTATTCTTTGGTGAGCGCAAGTTTTACGGACTGATAAAACTATGGCTTTATTACGCGTGGCAATTTAATTACTCCGCGGAATCGATTTCCAATGGTAAACAATTTTAGTGTTTTACGTAATCTCCATTAGTGATCTTGTTTGGCAATAGTCAGCACACTGGTAGACGTTTAATGCACACCATAGCACAATAATGTAATGACAAAGTAACATGAAATCGGTGGATCAAAGGAAATCCTATTTTCTACGTATTTATTTATAGGGACCGCGTCGACCGTTAATGCTCCACATTTTGGCATCTCTCGTTGCACGTGCTTACACATTGTGCACTCTAATGAGAATGTTATTCGAAACGTTTAAGATTTCTAGCTGTTACCAGCTGGTCTAGGATGAGCATTGTAGAGACGCGCGAGAATATATCAGAAATGCAATGCATTTTCGCAATAAGACCGACTTTGCGTACGTTAGTTTAAGATTTTTTATTTGTTATTATCCTATGTACGTGTGTTATAAAGAGTTTTTACTTACTTACTTAAATTAGACATGATGAAAATAAAACCGATGATGCGCAGCTCATCTTAGACCTACAGGGTTTTATTATATCTACACATTGAGAAATAAAATAAGTGTATTTTATACTATTTAAGCGCCACCGCTGCGTCATGGGGCCCGCGTCACGCAGCGCTGCTCTTGTATTTAGCAGAATCTAACCCGCGTGCAGCCCGCTCGACGCAGCGTTGGCGCTAAATCCGCTGTTGCACCGTTCGACCACAATCAAGAACAGAGGTGGCGGCAAAGTAGAAACTCGTAACGTATGCGATATTGATTGGCATACGTTATGGAAGAAGGGTGAACATTGTTGAATGAAAGGCTGGACTCCAAACCAGAAGGTTGCAATTTAATTAGGTTTCCAAATACATAGTTGATGTAGGTGATGCGCGCGCACGGTCTAAGGTGGTAGCGTTCGCCGCCGCAGCGACTAAATGCAAAACTGCTGACATTAAGAGGGGTGTTCAATAAAAAGTGATATGAGTATGAAGCAGTAATATTTTATTTATTATTATTTTATTTTTCGACATAGTCACCTTTGAGGTTTATGCACTTGGTATATCGTTTTTCTAAACCTAAGATTCCCTATTTAAAAAATTCTTCATCTTGATCCCTTAAAAAATAATGTACGGCGGCGATCACTTCCTCATCATTGGCATATCTGTGACCTCTCAAGTATTCTTTTAACCGCGGAAACAGGTAGAAGTCACTAGGTGCAAGGTCTAGTGAGTATGGAGGATGTTCCATCAATTCAAATCCAGAATCTTGGCTAGCAGTCATCGCAACTCGGGACTTGTGTGCGGGCTCGAATTTTATCCATTTTGCGCAACACGCTCCGACACGACAAAAACAAATGACTTCTATTTTAAAATAAGAAAAGAAAATCAGTCATTCTTATTTTTTTATTGTATCTAATGTCTGGGCTTTACCTGCCAGAATTTACTTTTTTGTTGTTCAAGGAGATTATATGCCATTATTACTTTTTATTGAACACCCCTCGTACATTATGTGCCTAGATCCCAACAAACTCTACAATAGGTTAGTTTCTCTTACCTCAAGGTCGATAATCTCCCTAGGGTTGGGTGCCCTCGGCGGCTCGAGCACCACAGGCACGTGGACGCCATCTTTTTGGACCTCCACCTCCACGTAGCGCAGCTTGCGCTCCATTTCGTCGCAGCGACGGACCTCATTGACGAATTTGCGCTGGAACGCGTTCACGTCCGGGTTTAACTGTAAAAAGAGAATAATAGAAGTTTATAAATTGCAATAATTTACTTGAAAAAGCTGTCATTCCTGCCTCTAAATTAATTCATTTAGCCTCTAATTTAAATTTCTATATAGGTTATTTATTAGAAACTCGACAAACAGCGTACTTTAGAATTACAGACAGGCTTTCCGACTTATTTATCTTATCTAAAAATAACATTTGCATGAATGGAGGCACGATATGTATCAAACGTACAAGACCATTGTGCGTGATTTAAAATCTTTTTACGGTAGGTACGTATACTAATCATAATGCTAGGCTGTAAATAAATACATTGAAAAAAACATAGTTACAAGATTTTAGAAAATTCTTCTGATAAAGGAGTTTTTCAAAACTTTTCTTGTCATCACCAACTTCGGACACAGCGAGGCTAACGTACGATATAGTCACTGCTTCTCATCAGTGACCCTCCCATTTAATTTTTTTCGTTATTTACGCGATTTGTAGTTTTTAAGGTTACTCTGACTGGATGGCGAAAACGAGAGATCGTGCTCTATGGCATACCCTGGGGGAGGCCTTCGTCCAGCAGTGGACTGCAATAGGCTGATTTATGTATGGCATACCTATCCTCATGGATAAAAGTCCCTAAATTTAATGTAAAATTACCTAATACATAGTTTAGGTACAAATGTAGTTCTCTATGGAGCAGCTTTATGTATCTTTTTTGCCGAGTATATGTAGAAAACATGTCTCTAACATAGCCACTTTCGTAATAGATCGTATTAACCTGCGCTTAACCACCTTGATTGACTAAATTGGGGACTAAACTCATCAATTATGGTCACTTATGCACAAGGAAAGACCGGTGACATTTTACTCCATACTTGTCTTTGGCTTGTGATTACGACGTGGATTACGACACTCGAGTAGGTACATATGTTTGCAGTGTAATGCCGGACTATAATAGCATCAACCCATTTTTACTGTGGTTGTCGAAGAAGGCGATAAATTAAGGGACTCGAGAGGCACATGTGTAAAACATTTAAAGGCGATAAGCTGCAATTTTTCTGAAATGATCGAAATATTTGTCAGATATAGCGAAAGTTTCCGTTTTTTCGCCCGTCTACGCTCTGCTTACCCCTTAAAAGATAACGACGTGATGTGTGTATGTGATCCCACTAGTGGGCTAGCGATTGCGACACGTGACCAGGTGTACTGATACGGTATGCGAAGATAAGTGGGATGTATAGTATTGACGTTGCAAGGTGAATATGCATACTTGAAGACTATCAAGAACCACTTGTGTCGAGTTGATTGTATTCATTACCTTGACATATCTAACTTAGAATCGTATATTGTAGTTTCGTCGATAGCCTAGTTTTGGTACAGCCATTTATAACCGACTTAAAAAAGAGGAGGTTCTTTATTTGATGGGGACTTTTGAATATAGAATAAGTACGCATTGACTTTTTAATAGTAATCTTTTACTCAAAGAATAGACTTCTTTTTTGTTCCTTTTGTCTGAATGATTAATAGAATAGGTACCTACTCCTACTCCAGTACCCGATATTATCAAACTACAGGCTACAATTTTACAGGTGAAATTCGATGTTCATTGCGTAGTCGGTTAGCCATTATGATACCAGGAATATGAACGGGTACGCAATGTACTTCGAATTTCACCTGTAGACTTGTAGCCTATAGTTTCATAACATAGGCACCAGGTGGTTCCATAGCCGTCAAGTCAGGATCTGATGATGGCCTGCTAGTGAAATCGAGTGGAGCTTTTTAAATACCACAGGCACTAAAGTTCGTTAAATATTCAAATAAGTTTCTTAGCTTGAGGTGGTTTAAAAAGTAAATACAAGGAATATCCCGCTTTGAGGTTTTTGTTAAGTTATGTGTATCGTAGTAAATTGGTACATGAGTAATTCTGAGTAATAAGTCATTATGAGCTGTTAAGGAAAATTAAGAGCAAGCAATTTTATTGAATACCTACATTACCTACCTACTTACTTATGTTAATACGCAGTAGTATTATATTATCTGTGCTTATGTTGTTTTTCATATTAAACTAAAAATCAAACGTACTTACTCAACATACCATAAACAAAACATAAGACATAATACTTTTGATTAATTATTACATCACTAAACAGTATAAAGTTAAGTCGCTTCCCGTGTCCCTTTGTCCCTTCGTATATTTAGATCTTTAAAAGTAGGCAGCGGATTTTGATGAAGTTTTCTTTAATAGATAGTGATTCAAGAGAGGGTTTTTTTTAATGTATAATTAATGCCGGCAAAAGGTCTTTTTCCGCGGTTAAAGGGTTGGCGATGGACGAAACCACTGCTAATATTGCAAAGTATACATACATGGATAAAATAAATGCATAAACTCATTTGGATATAAATAGGTTGACAAGTTTAGGCAAACAATTAAATGAACATGATCCGGTGCATCGGTAAAAAGGGTAAGGTGACACTAAAGTACTGCCGTTCCAATAAGTCGTATTTGACAGCTGTCAGATTCGTGATAAAACTTTGGCAGAGGGTCCATTTTCCATTGTTGACATCTCTTTTAGTAGGTATGGAGATGACAGCTATCAAATACTTATTGGAACGGCGGTACTTTAGTCTGCTAGTTCTACAATCCAGTAGGTACCCAAGCCACTACCCATTTTATCTAACACTAGCAGCCCGCCCAGCGGTTTCACCCGCTGCTAACAATTTCCCCCCGGGAATAAGACAGTTTAATATATCCTATGTTCATCAGGGATAATGTAGGATTCTAAAAATCTTGACTTCAATTTGAAACAAATATCGTTTTCAGATGGTGGTGGCGTAAAGTTACATGCCGTGTGATTAACCTGGCCAGCCCCATGGCAGTGCCTATATATTTTTTTTTATCCCGCCCGAGCCGGTTTTCTATTAGGTTATATAACAAAATTGTAATAAAAAAAAAGAAAATTGTGTGATAGGTACAAATTTATTTTTTTAGAATGACGGTTCATGACGTCAATAAGTGATAATACTATCCTACATTGAAGAAAGAATTTCAATTTAAATTAACGGTAAAATATTTTTTTAAATCGGTCCAGTAGTTTCGGAGCCTATTCAATTCAAACAAACAATAAATAAAATCCTGTTTCTAATATTAGTGTAGATTATATAATTATTATTTTAGTGTGATGCCGGCTTAGAATAGCATCACCCGATTTCTTTCCCGTGGGAGTCGTAGGAGGCGACTAAGGGACTTGAGGGTGTGTATTGCAATTTTAGGCGATGGGCTGACAACCTGTCACTATGGCGATACACAATTTTCCAAATGACCCTCAAACATATGTCAGACGTGGCGTAAATGTCCGTTTTTGCGGCCGTTTACGCTCGGCCTACCCCGCAAGGGATAATAGGCGTGATATGTGTATGTATGTATTATTTTAGTTTAGATGTTTTTGATGCATTACTTAATGTTTTTTGTCGTCTTTTTATACCGAGTAAGGGACAGCCCTTCGAATACTGATAGTTTGCATGAAACTTAAAACTGGACAACTTTCCCCTAGAAACATATGTCAGGAAACGCCAAAAAAATGACCTTCCATACAAAATCACAATCAGCTGACTGCATTCACTATGGGAAGTCAGTTTTTTTACGTTTCCTGAAATATGTTCTTTGGGGAAAGTTGTTCAGTTTCATGGTCTGCATGTACCCTATCAGTATTCGGAGGGCTATCCCTGACACCCTTGAATACAGTAATGATTAAATGTAATCATTACACTGGTACGAATAATGTGGCGTAGTTTGTACATTTTTAAATGAAAAAGTAGTTATTGAGGCATAACTGTAATAGTTAGACACATGGTATTGCGGACATTATTATAGATATTGATGTCCTCTATAAAACTGTAGTACATCACTTTGCTCTATTGTCAATAATTTCCACAGCGTACGCGATATACGATATTTTTTTGGTAAATTTTTCACACGTTGGGTTACATTATCGAAATTTTTACGCGGATCCCTATTTTTTTCGCGTATAAAATATAGCCTATGTTCATCAGGAATAATGTAGGATTCTAATGGTGAAAGAATTTTTCAAATCGGTCCAGTAGTTTCGGAGCCTATTCGATGCAAACAAACAAACAAACAATCAAATCTTTCCTCTTTATAATATTAGTGTAGATCATATACCTTCGTTGCTTCACACCATTTATTTCCCGTGAGAGTGGTAAGAGGCGACTAAGGGACTCGAGGGTGTGAATTGCTATTAGCTTTGAATTGCGCATGCTTTAGGCGATGGACTGACAATTATAACCTGTCACTATGGCGATACACAATTTTCCGAATGACCATCAAATATTTGTCAGACGTGGCGTAAATATCCGTTTCTTGCGGCCGTTTTTGCTCTGCCTACCCCGCAAGGGTATGTGCATGGACCAATTAATACTAGAGGACTGACAGCCCCATAGTACCTTACTTTTTTTGTCTTAAACCTAGATGGCGCTAAAAAATAGTTACACAATGAATAAAACTTGCGTATGCTCATGAACTGTGGGTCTTTTTTGAGATTTTAGGGAACTAAATGTCGTTTTGGAATTATTTAGTGTCACAAATTACACGGAAAATCATTATTAGTAAATTTAGTTATAACAACCCATTTCGCAGCATTAGAACGAATATCAATAGATGGCGTTGTGAGCGCTTAGATAGCTGAAGGTCTCAAATCATACTCAATATCAAGGACAGATGGCGTGTAGACATAATCTCAGTATTTTTTTTTGCTTTCGAACGGATCCGTCATTTATCATGAGGTAAGTAGGTACCTTCATCAGAATGATTTTAATACAAAAATCTGGGATAAAGCTCATTGTACACGGTGAAGTGTTTACTTACTAAATAATAATAAATACATACCTACTTATTTTGTATCTTAAGATATTGTAAAACTTACTTTAAAAATAATCAATTATTTTCACCGCATCTGACGCACTAGGCGTGATAATTTTCCTTTGGTACCGGTCTATTTAGATCTGTTATAAAGAGAGGAGTCTTAATAATAAATCCATAACAAAACTACGTTATATTGAATTGCTACTACATAAAATGCAGCGGGGCAAAATACTACCGGAGCCATCTATTTTTTTCTCGTGAACTAATGAACGAGATTACGCTCTTGCGTATAGGGTTGCAAGTCCTCTAGTATTAATTGGTCCATGGTATGTGTATATACCTTCATCTTCGGTCGTGTACGAAACCGAGTCTACTACAATACGGTTGTGTCCTTGATAATTAATAAAATACGAGACGTGGATGTTTATAATCAGTGGCTAACAGTAAAATAGTCTTCATTCACCGTTTGTCAAAATCACCGTTTGTCAAAATATGCAAATTAAGGTTTATTAAATTGACAAACAATTTAAAAGTTACTATATAGACGCCATCCCAAAAAGTGTACAGTGAAGTCACAACATCAATTTTTCATACAAAATATCGTTTAAAAAAGTCGCTCGTTGGACTTATATGACACAACGCAAGCCTTGTAGGCTTCTGACATAGTTATGTAACGAGTTCCGCCGTCTCAGTTATCATAGACGGTAAGCACGGAACAGACAATTAGCGGTTTGCCATGTCCTTACCAAACTAGCAACAAATTCAGAATGATAAATATCAATCGCACCTGGGACCTTCGTATCCTAAGACTCCTCAACCACAGAAGCAGTTCCTGTACCAATATAAATAAATACCTGCCTACCTCATTGGGTATTCAACTTTCGCTGCCTATTCCACACTTGTGGACAGTATTATGAAATGCGTACGAGTAGTAAATCGTGGGCGAAGGCATTGGGAACCGGTCTTACTACCTGTAGGTAACCTTCCAGTACGTCTCGGGCTGAGGCATAGCTGTCGATTCTGGCGTAGGTGCGCGTGTGTTCTCGTTGTCCCCGGGACCATGTCCCCGTTACGAGGACAACGACACGTTTTTAGTGTTACTTCCCGTTGTCCCCGTTATGGATATAGGACCAACGGAGACAACTGATTCCCCCTTAAAATTAAGGTAGGGCAAGGTGTAGCATGGTAAGGTATTGCTCTACCTTACCTCACATTGCCGTTCCCTTAACGGGATCACGCTCACCGGGGACAACGGGAAGTATTTTTGTTTCTCATCGGAAACACAGTACGCATTCTTACGGCGAGTGTTGCCGCAAAACTGACGCGCCCCTCCTGTAAGAAAAATCTGATCTCTTCATAGAAACAATACAGAAAGTTCTGTGCCCACATAACGCAATACAATGTTGAGTGTAATAATTTAAAGACAAAGCAAAGTACCATGAGCCTTTCTAGTACCTAAAACTTTAACTACAACAAATATTTCATTAAGTAGACCCTGCATCTAATTTAACTGTATGACCGACCATGTCCCACTACAGACAAAAAAAACGACCAAAGTTTTCTTGCATGAGTTGTGGTTCGCATGGTATCTGAGGCTATTCGTTTACTCTACTTAAAACACAGAAAAAATCGCCACTTGATTCCTAAATAAGGATAAATGAGACAATAAGGTAATTTCAACGGATTAAAACGATAGGTAGGTTTTTTTTTAAGCCAATAGATATTAGATGCTGACTGTGAACAGTTCAGTACTACTACAACGTTAATTTTAATACCTTGCGTGGCTAGTTCAGAAACCCCCAGATGTTTAACGCCACCTAATTATGACTTTTATAACCTTTTTTTTTAATAACTGTCGAAAGAAGTACTTTTAAAATGTGTAATTTTAGGTCAAACGTCAAATTAATAAGAGCTGTAGATTTCCTATATCTAATAAGAAAGGGGCAAGAATAGCTAAGAAGAAAGTGTTCGGCGGAATCAAGGCCAATCTGTTCCGGCCTAGCCAGGGGCATTATTACTTGTTCGGCAAAAACATGGGGAAAAAAGAGTTATATTTTGTGCTTGGTTGATGTTTCTCGATCGACGCCGGGAAGAAAAAATTTTACAAAGAATGCATTTGTGCTTCTCGAGCAGCCCAGTCTTGTTCTTGAGTAGTAGGGAAGAGTTAGTAGTAAAATACATACATACACATATCACACCTATAATCCCTTACGGGGTAAACGACTGCAAAAAACGGACATTTAGGCAACGTCTGACAAACATTTGAGGGTTGTTCGAAAATCGCCATAGTGACAGGTTGTCAGCCCTTTACTTAATGGCAATACACACCTTCGTGCCCCTTAGTCGCCTCTTACGACACCCACGGGAATGAAATGGGGTAGTGCTATTCTTAGCCGGCATCACACGGCAAATATGTAAGTATATAGTTAAATTATGATCATAAGTGTCATTTTTAAACTAATTAATTATTTCTATTTTGAGGACATGATAGTATCTACAAAACCGCGTGTCAATTTGTTTTCTCTGATACTACTTACATGTGTCTAACTTGTGCAAGCTATATCTAACTCAGGCGATTTTTAGCAAACCAAGCAGGCATTTCTAGAACAGCTCTTAGGTAACTGCAGAAAATATTGCAAGATTTTAATGACACCTGAGAATTACCGCAAAACGAGACTAGCTAACAAAAAACAAGTACTAATTGAATATTGTCAGTAATCATTATTTTTTCCATTAACCTGACAATATTACTAGGGTTTAGGAAAAATACTGCATTCCGGTCAAGAAGTGAACCAGTCTATAAAACTGAAAAACTTTTTCCTAGAAACATGTCGAAACCTCTACACATAAGCCAATCGATTCATTTGGTAAATAGAATATTCACATTAACTTTGCCATCTATGTTTATTGGGGAAATTGTTCAGACTGGTTCACTGATTTTCAAATAGATTCATATGATCGCGTACTTACTTAACTATTGATTTTTATTCCTATAGATAATTGGACACGGTTGACCGATCCGATCAAGTGAACTTGTAAGTTTAAGACTTAATGCAATTATAGCGGCAATAATAGTCTTGCCATTTCCATTAACATTTACATCAAACAACAATAGAGCCTTCAGGTAGGTAACTAAGTGGGTCTATAAATACATAATTACGAAGAATTGTTAATAAGTTTCATGGCCCTTGGGGAGGCCAGCAGTGGACTGTTTTCGTACTTAGGCGTACTTTATAAACGAAATGTACTGAAAATACCTACATACATACATACATATATCACGCATTATTAAGCTATATCCCTTGCGGGGTAGGCAGAGCATAAATAACATTTCCGCCACTGTACTGAAAATTAATAGGGTTAAATCGGTCCATGCTATCGAAAAGGAAACAGTTATATATGAAATAAAAATATTTTACCAACAAATCATTATCAGTTACGGAACAATAGGGGAAATCATTATTTTCAATATTAATTTTGTAACTGGACTTAATCGTTTCCGGACGACCGATGTGGCGCAGTGGTAGTGCGACTGCCTGCGACGCAAAGGTTCTGGGTTCGATTCTCGGTGGGACACTCACAAAAGTTGATATTTATCTCTTTGTGAATTTGTTCCCGGTCTGGTTAGGACATTGCAGGGTGAAGCAACTGATTGTCCGAAAAGAAATGGTTCCGTGCTTCGGAGGGCACGTTAAGCCGTCGGTCCCGGTTGCTGTCTATGATTACTTAGACGGCAGTCGTTACAAAAACCATGTCAGAGGCCTACTACTAGTAGTAGGCGGTTGAAAAACTCAACTAAAGACGACGACTTGGACGACACTGTGTCCCACGCGAAAAGAAAAAGAATCGTTTCCGGTAAATATTTGAATAGGCATAATATAAAAGGCTCATTGACAATTATTTCCGACACTGTATTAAGTAGGCGGATTAAAAACTGACACCAGATCTCAGTAAATGCAAGTAATAATACTAGTAACCAGAGCAAGGTTTATCAAGTCGGGTTTCTGGTTTCTTACACAAACACAAATCGGTAGAAATTTCTTTAGAACTGTGTTTTTATGTATTTACTTGTGTAAGTACTAAAAATTGTAAAATAAGAAAAGCGAATTTCATATAAAGTTTCTTATTTTACTATTTGCTAGTTGTCATTCGATATCTGTACAAGCCAGCAGGAAATAAATGTTTTTATAATCCATTTATTGCTGCTCATATGTATAAGTATGGTATGGTAAGGAGACCTTTGCTTGCTAGCCTTGGCAAGTATCTGTACTTGTCTCACTGACCCCCAAAACGCAGTGACCTTTCATTCGCTGATCGGGCATTTAATCGCCTTACACATGTTTGCACGCACCATGTAACTACCTTATGAAAGAAACATTAAGAGGAATTTTATAGCGGATAAGAGAGAATTGATGTGTTCGTTCTTTTTCGTGTGGGACACCGAGTCGTCCAACAACACGATAAACCCTGGTGTCGGAGTTTTTTAACCGCCTACAACTAGCAGTAGGCCTCTGACATGGTTGTGTATACCGCCGTCTAAGTAATCATAGACAGCAACCGGGACCGACGGCTTAACGTGCCCTTCGAAGCACGGAACGATTTCTTTTCGGTCAATCAGGTGGTTCACCCTGCAATGTCCTAACCAGACCGGGAAAAACATCACTAAGTGATAAATATCAACTTTTTGTGAGAGTCCGACCGAGAATCGAACCCGGAACCTTCGCGTCGCAGGCAGTCGTACTAGTGTAGTGTAGTGTAGTGTTCGTAAGATTCTGCAAAGAATTTGTAAGGGGTGGATCGTCGGGCTAAACCGTACCATTCAGTATCTACAAGGTACGGTACAGTTTCGTCCAAGGGAAGACTGGTTTATAAATATTCGCATATTATTCAAACGTAAAAAGGAATTGTCACAGTTGGTTAAGAAAAGACTCGCCCGGTTTCAACTTTTCCATTGAGTTATTTCATTATGGAACAAATGGGACTATAGGTTCAGACCATACGGATTCTGAAATGAAAGGTTGATTTTTTTAGGACAAGTACCTATCACCTAAGTATACTTCCATTAGACCGCATTTATGCAAATAATCTTATACGTTAAAATACTCAGGCATTACTGACATTAAAGTATATGCAAGCAACTATCCTCTATTTGGCTATCTACACGTAAAAATATTATACATTGAAAATTTCTTTAAAATTAAATAGTTCTACCAATAACGAAGTTTTCTGCGTAATATAGGTACCTAATTGGTTACGCTTATTGACTAACCTGACTAGCTTACAGTGCAAATTAGTCAAGTTCTTCTAACTCATTATCATTAAAACTTCACGTCACTATGTGCGAATTTTAAACCTATTTTTAGATAAAGAATGCTGTTGGTTTTTGGGTTGTAAAACTGCTTATCAGAGAATACTTAATGTGGAATCACATGATTTGCGTTACGTACCCAAATTAACGTTTAAAATAATCGAGTCTATTAACGCGTGTGTACCCAAATAAACCGTACCTAAGCTTTGTAAAGTTGGTTTTAGATATAATACTCTTCTTTTATCACTACCGAGCGACAAAAAGCGCATTTATAGTCAAAGTCAAAAGTTCACACAAATTCCTAAACACTGGTCTATGCTAGGTTCATTTTAAGTAAGGAAAACAAACTTTATGGTTATAACTTTTGAATCGCTAGTCAGGCCACAAGATTGCCTTATAGATTGGGGTTGAACTTATGAGTTATGAACTTACATCTCTGAACTGCACAGTGCCTGCTTCTCCCAACTCAGATACCGACGTATACGCCGCTTCTGGCTGGATGAAGAGCTGGCACAATGCCATCTCCTCACTCCGGAACATAGCCCCCATATTGTCGGCCTTTTATGTTCCTTCTGCTTCTGAAAAAAAATAAAGAAGAATGTTCAAGTACAAAGAGCAAACAATATATCGAAACTATGGTCAAGACTCCAGTAGGTTAGTTGGTAGATCGGTGGATACAGACACAATCCCGGCCGTATTGAAATTTTTCGTTGAAAGTATTTTAGTTAGATACCTAAGTTAGGTAGGTATTAGTTCATGATGGTACTGAAACATGAATGACTTTGAAAATTAAAAAAAGATAAATTCATTTATTCGCTTAGAAATTCGTCTAATGAATAAAAATCTATTAACATCAGAATTCTCTTCATCATGAACGATCCTCGACCAAATTGGAACTAGTTTTAAATATTAAGATTAATAAATTTTTGGCTTGCTTACAATAAAAAATTGCCGATGTCAAAATATTTACATTTTACGACTTAAGCATCATAAAAAACACAGATTTACCAAGCATGAATGCCGTCAGTCAAATATTTGAGGGTCATTCGGAAAATAATGTATCGCCATAGAGGCAGTTTGTCAGCCCATATCGCCTGAAATTGCAATACGGTGTGTATTGAGTCGAGTCCCTTAGTCGCCTCTTACGACTCATGGGAAAGAAATGGGGTGATGCTATTCTAAGCCGGCGTCACACGGCACGGAAGTAAAGGTACACTAGAAAAAAAAAACTTTTATCTACACTCGTCTCATAATGTTCGAATTATGAATTCGAAAACAGTTGCATAATGACTTACTTTATGCATTCTGCCTATAAAAAACTACGATTTAATATAAATTACAGAAGCGTAATGACTTAATGAGAAAACGCTTACTAGGATAAAGTTGAGAAATGAAACGAAGTTTTTTTTGGCAATACTAAAATCGCCATCTTCCGCAGCGCCTGACAGTTGTTGTTGTACGTTAATTTTTCGGATGTTGTTTAGTTGTTTTAATAGGTTTTTGTTCTATTGTAGTTTAGACGTTGTTCAGATGTTGTTCAATAGTTGTTCAGATGTTGAGCAGTTGTTTAAATGTTGTTCAGTTGTTTTCCCGATGTTGTTCAGATGTTGTTCAGTGTTGTTAAGTTGGCGGTTGAAAAACTCTGACACCAGGGTTCATCGGGTCGTTGGATGACTCGGTGTCCCACACGAAAAGAAGAAGAAGTTGTTTAGTTATTTGTTGTTCAGACTCGACATCTAAACAACTGTTATTACCTATAGAATTTTCAAAAATTCATATAAGACCATATTACGTTCTCGTATTGAATTTGACCATGTATCGGGCCTTGCAATCGCCGGTGCGGACGTTTGGAAAAGTGTTAAACAGAGTTTTTTTTGTAGAGTGTAGATAAAATAGTGCTATAATTACGCATTAGAATGCTCGTGTCAAACTAAACAGACACTCGCATTCTAATGACCCCCATTATACAACAGTTGCATAAACTACTATTGTGTCTTAATTAGAGTTCACAACTATCAATACAGATTAAAAATAATAATGTAAAAACATTAATTAAAATATTAGTGAACCACTCTAAGTCCAAGTGAACAAACTTACTTGAGAAACAGCTCGAACTATTAAAGAAAAATGACCTCCCATATAAAATAACTTGGTCGGCTCGACTCTTATAGGTTACCTACCTAATCCTATTTTCGGATGTTATTTTTTTCTCGACTTACTAGTAGTATGTTCATTGAAGAAAGTTGCATAGGTTGGTTTATCTGTATAGCTCTTTGAGTGTTTAGCTGCATTTGAGGCTATATTTCTTGCATAGAGACTAATTAGACCTAAACTGTAGCACTGTAGTAAGGCAGATTACCTTACCTGAAGAGCTGGATTGAAAGCAAAACAGATGCCGACTTAGCAAATATACTTTTCGTCTTACGTTCTCTTTTACCAGTTCAGCGTTGAAACTGAACTAAACTACATAATTAGACCTACTTACACGATTAAAGAAACAAACTACACCTACTTAGGAAGTTATTTCTCCGAGGTCACCAAATTCGCACCTGCACATACGACATTCAGACAACATTTAAAAGAATTCCTATTAAACAAGAAACTAGGGCATTTATATACAGGGTGTAAAAATGCAAAGATTGCTCAGAAGGTTGAACTAACCAATGACATTAAACAACTTCTAAACAGAATGTAGGTAGAAAAAAGTTGTGGACCTACCATACAAAATTGACCCAGCCGACCAAACATTTTGTCCGTGGGTTGTAGGGTAGTACTAACTTGTAGGGTTCATTACTCAAAGGGTCAAAACGACACCCTATTAATGAGACTCGGCTGTCTGTGCCTGTCACCAGGCTGTATCTCATAATCATAAACCATGATAGTTAGAGAATTAACATGTTCAGAGTTGCCGTATTTCTGTTGCCGTATTTCTGTTGCCGCTATTACAATAGACACAAAAAAAACAGAATAAAGTTAATATTAAGGGGACTCCCATACAACAAGCGTGATGTTTATTCTATTCTTATATATTATATAATGGTACAAAACCCTTCATGCGCGAGCCCGATTCACACTTGGCCGATTTATTATATTTTATTTACTTCTTTAATCTGCAAGCGATTCTGGTTCACCCTTAAAACCATTTTACAGCGTTATTTTACATCTTATACGAGAGTAAAGGACAGCTTTCCGAATACTGAGAGAGTGCATTCAGACCATGAAACTGAAAAAGTGTCGCCTAGAATGAAATGTCAGTAAGAAATCGACCTCCCACACCTAATCACAATCAGCTGACTGCATTTACTATGGAAAGTAAAAAAAACTACGGTTCCTGAAATATTTTTTTCTGGGACGTTGTTAAGTTTTATGGTCTGAGTGTGAATGCAGGGTGCATCAGTATTCGGAGGGCTGTCCCTTACACCCTGTATTAAAGTAGAAAGAAAACAAGGCTGCAGTGACTATTCTAGAAACTTATCATTATCACAATACGAGCTGTATGATGTCATTGAAAAGGCGCTCCAATATAAATGCCTGTTTGTCCACGCACTTAAGTGTTGCTTAAGACTTAATTCTTAGGAAAAATACGATAAGGGGCGTAAAGAGAATCCCTATAAGGCTTTGGAGAAGAGAAGTAAATAAGGATTTTGTTTTCTGTACGTATTGGTTGGTGTTTATATAAGACCTTCTATACAGTCAAGCTCAAAAGTTGAGAAAACGGGTGGATGGATTGATGCTATTATAAATATTCTTTAATTCTTTTGTCCACAAAAAGTAAGCTGGGAAAAACTGACGAATTGTGTATTGCATGTCATAATTGATTGATGACTTCATTATGAAAATTGCTGTGTATTAATAAAAATACATACATAGCTACCTAAAAAATAAGAAATCTGTCTAGACTGGCGATTCTAAGCAAATGTATACCTCTAGATCTGTACTTTTGATCAATTGAGTGCCGTACTTTGGCGTTCTGCAGATAGGACAACGACGAACAGAAAACCAAACTAATGAATACTTGAACTTTTGCTGATTTAAGATTAAACCTACCTACATTATTTACACAGGTGCCGACTACGCATATATTGGAATTAGTCAACTACACAGTTTTATTGATAGTTCATTATACTTTGATATAAGTAAGCAGTAAAACTAGTTTCGGCACTCAATTGGCAATTTACAGACTTATTGTGATGTATTTTTAAATAAATTACCCAACAAAAAAATATCTAAAAATAACTTTAGACTACAAAGCTTGATTAAGCCAAAGGTGACCTGCTTGAGTTAAATAAGTATGGATAACTATAATCATTTTATAGCACGTTCACACCATGCACCTGCTCCTGCTCCTGCCGCTGTCGCGAATATTACCATCGAAATACTTCCGCGGAAGTATCATCGCGAATGAGTGTTTACACACTGCCGATATACTCTTCTTGATCAATATGAGTGAGCGGGATAGCAATACATTCCACACGCGTTCGTGCTGCTGTTCCTTTGACTCGCGCACGAAAAGCCGACAATCGAGGGAGCACGGGAAGTGGCAGCGGCAAGACGAGTAGCAGCGCGAGTATCCTGTTCACACACTCGCGCTGCCTCACCTTGCTATTTCCCTGCCAATATTGGCATCGTGAGATCATGCTATTATTTTTTTTGTAAGTAGATAGTCGATAGTCGTCGGTGTCAGCAATAAATTTATCGGCGAAAAATAACTGCTTTTCGTTGACGAGGTAAAATTCGTTATACCTTATATTGGTAGGTACTTAAGTAAAAGGAATTTATGACTTGTTATCAAGAAACCTTGACTTTTATTCTGAGTTTGAATGTAAACAAAATTCTTTAATATACTCGGGTTTAGTTAAAATTCTTAGTATTTTATTAGATAACTAGCTAGCTACTTGGGTGGTTGTAGGTATTTAGGCTATTTTCTTGCGGTAAAATGTAGCCTGCTAAGAAAGAATTCTTACTGTCTTATTTATGTTTGTGTAAAATTTCATCAAAATTTGGTTCAGCGGTTTAAGCGTGAAAGCGAAGCAGATCTGTCAAAATTTAGCGACGATTAAAATATGGCGGTGAAACATACAAGGAAATCTGCGAAATGGCGCGGACATCATAGACTATTTACGACATGGTATGACTAAAATAGTCTATGACATTAATATCATTTTCTACGACATTAACACCACATCTGACAAAAGTTTAAGGGTCAATCAGATAACTGTGTATCACTTTGGTGACAGGTTGTCAGCCCATCGCCTTAAATTGTAATACACATCTAACCCTCGAGTCCCTTTGTCGCCTGTTACGACACCCATGGGTTAAAAATGCATTACTTGATGTCAAGTGATGGATGATCTATAAGATCAACGATCAAGCTGGCATAAGAAAATAGATAGGTACCTATAATAAATACGTCTTAGTTAGGTACTTAAGTTATAAAGATTAACCTGTTTGAATAGTTAGTGGGTGCTGTCTGGTAGGTTTTAGATATATAATAGTGTTAATACGCGCGTCTCGCCAACAGACTGTTTCAGTTTGGCGAGGAATAAATAGTAGATAAGTTTTTTGTTTGTAAGTTACCTTCAATAAAAAAGTGTGGTAGAATATCTACCTAAACTCTATCAGGTAAAATACTCTCACGACGATTGCAAGTCAGTCAAGCAGGAATTGAATTCGCGGTCAGTAACAAGGCCATTTTTTTTCGAACTCGGTTTACCTAAACTTTTTTTACTGATCGAGATGATCTCTCGATGGAACAATACCGTTTTTACCAATACACTGGCCTCGATTCTGCCACAAACTTCCTGAACTATTGTTTATCAACCAATTTCTTAGATAATCAAAAGAAAATGTCAGAAGAAAGAAGATCTATTAGTAAAAAAATATGATAGGTATAACCAGCTTATTTTTTCAACGATTACGCATTACTGGGCATACTTAACCCGTGAGAGTTTTGGCTCTATTAGGTACTACGCCTACAACTTGTGTGTGTGTTAAAAAAATTGAAAAAGCCAGCATCAACAAAGTCTAATACCTACCATACCAGTAACACTGAATGTAGAAAAAAAGTGAACAATATAGTTAATTTATACAAATACGCCGACTAAATATTAAATCATTCTCGCTCGCTACCGTGTTTAAGACCTACATAATAATAGTAATGATTGACAAGTTAGTGTAGGTAGTTACCATAATAGTGGCCTCGATTCTGACATAACAGTCCTTAAGCTAATCATGTCTCTTTCATAAATAAGCAAAAAAAACAACCACAGAGTGTCCAGCATCTGTCATTTGTATTCTTAAAGTGATTTTTAATTTTTGAAAGCATAGGTAAGTATCTCTTGGTAAGAGTGGCAGAGGTAGACCTAGACTCACCTACTTTACCCAGATAAAGGAAGAAGTCAATGTCGTGTCGTATCAGGAGGTCAAGTCACTAGCAGAGAAGAGAGAAATTGGAACTTACTTCACCAACAAGAGTTTGACTCTTAAATTTGAAAAAAAGAAGGTATCTCTTAGGTTACCTACGCATTTATCTTTTTTGCCATTATGAACCGATTAATCGTCATCTTACGAGAATAAATGTCAATTGTCAATTTCCTGAGTAGGTACCTACGCAGAAATAGGAAAGGAAATGATGCCACAGAATCGAAAGCAGTTAGACATACATTTTTACCGTGTTTGTAGGCGAGTGAGCGCATCCCAAGAGTTAATGGTCATTTAAATACATAATTCATGCAAAAAATGTGTTATAGTATAACAAACACACTGAGAATAGCAATTGTGAGGCATCGTCCTTGAATGTATAATGAGCACAGTGTTCCAACAATTTGTCGTCATTGTTTAACTAGATAAAACTCTATGGCGACTGGACTCGGAAGTTAATTTAAACAAGTACGAGAAGGTATTGAATACAATTTTTTTTATAAAACAGCAACGCCATAAATTTTAAAGGGAGACATTTTTTAAGTTACCAATAGCGAAATCTTAAGACAGGCTGGTGATAAGGAACATAGGTCAAAATATAAAAAAAAAAATGTATCTCCCATACAAAAGCCGATCAGCTGATTTGTGCTACAATGAAAGCTCAAAATGTTTTTGACATAATTCAACAATGTTCCTGAGGGAAAGTTGTTCCTTATCACCAGCCCGTTCTCTGTTTTCAGTATCGGTCTCAATTTATAGTAGCAAATTATTTTTAAAAGGAGTAGAATTTTCTTAAAATATTATTTTTTCTTAGTAACGTAAGAGTGAACATAGTAAATAAAAGGTCGCAATACACTAGCAGGATAAAACACATGTAGAAACAACGATCGAGGTAAGATCACACATACATGTCACGTTTCCGCTTTAAATAAGTACCTATATCCTTCCTTCCGATCATGTGATCAGATCAGTTATAATATACCGAATCCCGGCCCCCTTAGGCTATTATCTTCATATATTGTTAAAATACAAAATAGACAATCTCCTAATTAACAACATAGTAAAATTGTAATACCTTTCACTTCCCTACCTATACGCTAGTCCCACTATAGACGAGCGTCCTTATGTAACCTCCTCAAACAAAATGTGCGCAACCGCATCTCAGTTGCAACGGATGAGTGAATAACTTATAAATTTTTCCAGCATTTTAGAATCAAGCCAAAATTTTGAAAAAGCACGCTTTGGGTGTGGGCCGGGATTCGGCATGTCTACCCTACTCAAGAGTTATTACTTATTTTATTCTCACTCCTGGCAATAGACTGTCTAGCGCGCCAATACTTGTGGTCTAGGTTAGATATATGGTGCAGTATATGTAATTTCATAGGTTTTCATGAGTTCATTTCAGCATGGCAAGTTAAAATCAAATCAAACCAAAATCTCAACAAAATAATGGAAAATCAAGTCACAAAAAACATACTTACATACATACACGCCGTGTGATGCCGGCTTAGAATAGCATCATCCCATTTCTTTCCCGTATGAGTCGTAAAAGGCGACTAAGGAACTCGAGGTTGTGTATTGCAATTTTAGGCGATGGGCTGAGAACCTGTCACTATGGCGATACATAATTTTCCGAATGACCCTCAAATGTTTGTCAGACGTGGCGTAAATGTCAGTTTTTTGCGGCCGTTTACGCTCTGCCCCGCAAGGGATAAAGGCGTGATATATGTATGTAAAAAACATACTTTCTGAGGCAGTCGTGTTAAAAGTGGGTTAAGCTAGTCGTCATTCAGTCACGGAATAAGTAGATAAAAGCTAGGTAGCTCGTAACCTTACATAAAACCGAGTCGAGTTTGAAAAATGAAACTAAATCTTTGATGCTGAAAACTTCTCTTTTGTGGAGTATATTTGCCTGCGTCTATTTTTGAGATAATTTTATACAAAAACCAAATATTTATAACTGGAAGCTGAATGAAATCATCCATGGTGCTGAAGCAGGTAAACTATAGCAGAGATTATAAACAATCGAACCGGTGCGGTGGTGTTGTAAGGTAAACTAACTAAATTTAACATAGCAGGCAGTTTATCCGAGATTGATATCTACTTTATAAGATGAGATGCTTTGATACCTACTCAAAAGCTCTCGAATCAAGCCGGACATTTTTATAGCTGTAACTTTAAAAAAGAAACAGGAAAACTTTGACGTTAAAGTTGCCACGGTCACTACAGATTTGTTGGTCCGATTGTAAGCAAATACCACCGTGAAAACTGGCCAGGTTAGCTAGGGTAGGCAGTGCTGATACAACACGTTTTCCTCATTAAAAACGTAAACAATACTCACTTGAATGATAGTACCTATCACGTGAACTACAATACTATAGGTACCTACTATAGAATCATGGTGAATCATATGATAATATGCCGTCTGAAGGTCATACTTTTGTTAGTTCATTAAAAAATTTTCTTTTCTAAATTCAGTTTTATTACAGGTTCAATAAGTGAAAAGTACTAAAAATTGCATGAAAACATTCAATCTTAAAAAATCATATGGTTAAAGAATCTTATCATAAAAATAACAGTGTCTTTTCGTAGTAACGAGGGTTTTTCCTGTCCTATCAATAAGCTTCGAAACTACTTTGAAAATATCCTTGCAGTCTTCGTCTTCTAACTTATCAAAATGGTCATTCAATTCTGAATCTGTGTTCTGTTATAAATTCAAGAAATAAACGTCTTCCGAAAGAAGCGAAAATACTTGGCTGGGTTTTCTAAAAACAATGTATTTAGGAAATAAATTACATTGTGGTGAGCTTTAAACATTTCAAGAAGTAGTAGTTAGTAGTTATAACAGCAGCGTAAATAAAATGATGTCGGCTAAATTTATTTTGTTTTAACAGTACGCTAGTTTGGTGTAAACCACAGCTTAAGAGCGCCTTATACCTCAAATGCCGTTTTTCAAAACGATATTACTCAATAGAAAAGAGTCATAAAATTTAAAAAAATATATATATTGCAGTTGAGGATCTAACAGATAAAAATTCGATCTCAACTACACAATCAGATGAAATTCGCTCGATAGAATAAAATGCCAAAGTTGCCTCTATTCAAAATTTCATTACGATATTATGCTTAAAATATTAATCTTTTTGAGATAATTTTTATACTACTCTTTAGATAAATCAATTATCTAGTAAAAATCGGCAAGTTCAATGTTGTAGTGCTACTTTATGAATTATGATGTCTAAATACCTACAAAAAGGCGAGGGGCGCGGCTCCGCGGGCTTCGTCAGTCGCGCGGTGGCGCTTACGGAGGCTGGACCTGTGCTGGTGCTCTGCTCGACGTGCGACGTGATTTGATTTTTCGATTTATTTGTTACCATTTAGTGCCACAGTATAATTAATGCAGTATAACAACGGAAAGAAAAAGTAAGGCCGGCTACTAGATATTCTAACTTTTTAAAAAGGGTCTTGTAATATTTGGATATTAACATCAACAACTACAACGGTCCACTGCTGGACATAGGCCTCCTGGTATTAGAGGGTGTTTTCCATGCTCACCGCACGCTTGGTAGGCGGGTTGGTGAGTGCAGTGGAATGTGTTGTATTATATGTAGCAGAGAAATATTGAAATCCCACCAGATGTCGAAATGATTGATTATAATAACATCTTATTACAAAATAATAATAATTTTATACTTAAATCCATCTACTGAAATTACGCCATCCAGGGCCAAACACAGGAAGTTCAACATAATTCAAAACTCCGGTCACCCATAGTCCTTTATAAAAGACTTTTGCTGAAAAGTTCTTGGGGCCAGATAGTCTGGACGAAGGACTCGATTTTGAGAAAAGTCGACGTCACCTCATACGCGATAGCTATAACACGTTCCGTTTGATTCATCATAATCTCCTAATGATGGATCAGACTGTTTTGGTACACTAGGTATCTGTGACGTCCGCGTAGATGGCGGCTTTACTATTTAGTTTTATGCAATAATACCGTTTGCCGTGTGATGCCGGCTTAGAATAGCATCACTCCATTTCTTTCCCGTGGGAGTCGTGTGAGGCGACTAAGGGATTCGAGGGTGTTTATTGCAATTTTAGGCGATGGGCTGACAACCTGTCACTATGGCGATACACAATTTTCCGAATGACCCTCAAATATTTGTCAGACGTGGCGTAAATGTCCGTTTTTTTGCGGCTGTTTACGCTCTGCCTACCCCGCAAGGGATTATAGGCGTGATATGTGTATGTATGTATGTATGTATACCGTTAGCCGTGTGATGCCGGCTTAAGGTGCTGTTCCGAACCACCTTTTCCGACGGCCGATGGCACATGCCGCGGCTATCGGCCGCCGCGGCAGATGTCATTCCGAAGGCAGCGGCCGACGGCCGACAGCACATGTCAGAGAATAGTTTTCAGGACTTAGTTATTATGTTTATTAGGTTATTATGGTTCATCGGGTTATGGTATGGTTCATAGGGTCGTTGGGTTCATCTTGTCGTTAAGGTTCATCATGTGGCCAGAGTTCATCGGCTTGCTAGGTTGGTCGGGTCATCATGGTTCATCGGGTTATTATTTTTCATACATACATACATACATAAATCACGCCTATATCCCTTACGGGGTAGGCAGAGCATTAACGGCCGGAAAACGGATATTAACACCACTTCTGACAAAAGTTTGAGGGTCAATCAGATAACTGTGTATCACTATAGTGACAGGTTGTCAGCCCATCGCCTAAAATTGCAATATACATCTAACCCTCGAGTCCCTTAGTCGCCTCTTACGACACCCATGGGTAAGAAATGGGGTGATGCTATTCTAAGCCGGCATCACACGGTATTATTTTTCATCGGGTTATTAGGGTCGTTGGGTTCATCTTGTCGTTAAGGTTCATCATGTGGCCAGAGTTCATCGGCTTGCTAGGTTGGTCGGGTCATCATGGTTCATCGGGTTATTATTTTTCATCGGGTTATTATGGTTCATCGGGTCGTTAAGTTCATCTTGTCGTTAAGGTTCATCATGTGGCCAGAGTTCATCGGTTCACTAGCTTCATCGGCTTATCATGGTTCATCGGGTTATCATGGTTCATCTGGTCGTTAGGTTCATCTTTACATTAGGGTTTATCATGTGTCCTGAGTTCAACGGTTCACTAGCTTCATCGGCTTATCATGGTTTTTCGGGTTATCTTGGTTCATAGGGTCGTTGGGTTCATCTTGTCGTTAGGGTTCATCATGTGGCCAGAGTTCAACGGTTCGCTAGGTTCATCGGGTTGCTGGGATCATCGACTCCTTAGGGTTCATCATATCGTTAGGGTTCATCATGGTTCATCGGGTCGTTATTGTTCATTGAGTCGCCAGAGTTCATCGGTTCGCTAGGTTCATCGGGTTATCGTGGTTCATCGGGTTGTCATGGTTCATAGGGTCGTTGGGTTCATCTTGTCGTTAGGGTTCATCATGTGACCAGAGTTCAACGGTTCGCTAGGTTCATCGGGTTGTTGGGTTCATCGAGTCCTTAGGGTTCATCTTGTCGTTAGGGTTCATCATGTGGCCAGAGTTCATCGGGTCGTTATTGTTCATCGAGTCGCCAGAGTTCATCGGTTCGCTAGGTTCATCGGGTTCTCGTGGTTCATCGGGTTATCGTGGTTCATCGGGTTATCATGGTTCATAGGTACGTTGGGTTCATCTTGTCGTTAGGGTTCATCATGTAGCCAGAGTTCAACGGTTCGCTAGGTTCATCGGGTTGTTGGGTTCATCGAGTCCTTAGGGTTCATCGTGTCGTTAGGGTTCATCATGTGGCCAGAGTTCATCGGGTCGTTATTGTTCATCGAGTCGCCAGAGTTCATCGGTTCGCTAGGTTCATCGGGTTATCGTGGTTCATTGGGTTATCATGGTTCATCGGGTCGTTGGGTTCATTATGTAGCCAGAGTTCATCGGGTCGCCAGAGTTCATCGGTTGGCTGGGTTCATCGGGTCTTTAGGATCATCTTAACTAAACAGTCGCATTTGACCATTTTCGATAGTAGAATAGTATGAGAACGAACGATGTACGAACATTATGAGACGAGTGTAGATAAAATAATAAACTCAATGACTTAATTTTTAGACCAACTTTAAAAGATAAAGTGTTTATCTAGTAAAAATCGCTATTTTCCTAATTATGATGTCTAAATACCTACAAAAGCGGGAGCTGCGCGACACCAAGGGCTTTATCAGTCGTGCGGAGACGCTTACAGACGACGGACCTGTGCCAGTGCTCCTTCTGACGTGCGACGTAAATTATAATTTTCGAATATAAACTAAAATATAGATCACGAAAGTTGATGAGACTAACATTGTGAGTTGATTTTCGGAGTCAAAATTGATTGAAGCTGGTAATTTTAATTTCGAGTATTAACACAGGTGAATAGTAACAGGCAATAAATTAGCTTACTTAACTGTCCTTTGCCCTGCAGTGGGACACAGAAAAGGCTAACTAAAAAAAAAAAAAAAAAACTGTCCTTCCAATATCCTAACACACATAATAAAATAACTAACTAACAAACACAATGACCAACTTAGTTTGCCTACTGCATAATTTTATACTGTGGCGTTATTGCCCACCGCGTAAGGTCAGCGGAGTTCAATTCAAAACGGCCCGCGCGTAAAGCAGAGGCGGGTCGCCTTGGCGCGTAAAATACCTAAAGCTCCCGAAGAACGCGCCCTTAAGGCGAGTGTAGCCGTCAACGACCTCGACGGTGGCGCCACTTCACAAAAAAAAGTTTTATCTTTTTACAATCCATCAATCAGAATGTCCGATGCCCAAGTTTTTAATATTATCCTAAAGTAAAATTTGTAAATGCCAACTCAATTACATATTCGCTGCAATTAAAGTTATGGAACAAAGTACCTAAAAACGGCCACTTTTGGTAATAATTGCCATTACTTTAATTACAGCGAATATTTTATTGAGTTTGCAGGTTCTAATTTAACATAAGGATAATCCAAAAAACTTGGGCATCGGACATTCTAATAGATTGTTTGTATAAAGAGAAAAAAAAAAATTGTGATGTGGCGCCACCATCGAGGTCGTGGACGGCTACACTCGTCTAAACGTTAGTATACGTACTGTGTTTTAATGACTATTCTTGGTTTGAAGAAGCTGTTCAGAATCATGGCAAAGTTAACAAGGTAAATAAAGTCTTAGACGGATAGTAGACACAATTTAATAAATCCCACACGATAAGGAAGAAGAAGCATTTTATAAATTAAAAATTGTACCTACAGACTACAGCTGTTACTGGTTTCCTCAAGTGATGTTGCATTTCTTAAAGAGAGAAGTTTAAGAAGCTAGTCTATGTCTTAAAGGCACAAGGGTCGAATTAAGTATATAACCGAAGATGCTTGGCCGCGCTGACGTTTGTCACGAATTTAAGAGGGATTTTTTTGCAACGAATTCTACTGCGTATCAGACATTAATATGCTACATTCATTCGTATATGTCGTTGCAAACATGTCATGTATTCCTAAGGAACCAAATATTAAATCACGAGGGAGGCAAATGACAGGTAAAAACTGTCTATTTATGTACCTCCATAGAATTAAGTCCGCCGTAAACAAAATGTCTCATGCGGTCTAAAATCTTTGTAGTCATGATTATTGCGACCACCACTTCTCAATTGCGAAAACCTATCTATACCTACTTACTACATACTTACAAAAAGTGGCAAGATATTTTTAGGAAAAGAATAAGAAATTCCATAAGGTTATCTGATATCATTTTGCTCTCGTCAGATATTTTAAGACCGATCTGCCTAGAATCTCAACATATTAGTTCAATCTTATCTGAGCCAAGACATTTTTATCACACACGTGACAATAACTTTTTGCTTGCTAACGAGAAATTTAAACCAGTTGAAGTTAAATAATCAGTCGTTAGGAAATAAAAAACAGCAATAAGTAACTTCTTGGAAATAAACTTCAAACTTTAGATGCTACTCGAATCAAATACAGAGCCGTCTAAATAGGTACCTATCCAGATATACCTAGACGACACCTTTACCAGCATACGTAAGCGCCCGACGCCACTACTGGTTTATAAGGAATACAATAAGAAGTTGACCACTCAAGCAAACGATAGTATTTCGAATAGCCTCACAAGGATTCCCGGAAGGCTAAGGACTTAGAAAGGACACACACAAAAACATAATCAGCCGGGAATATAACCTAGGTCCATCTTCACAAAAGGCAAATCCGCTACAGACCTATGAGCCGTGAAACAAATGTTACATACATACATATATCACGCCTATAATCCCTTGTGGGGTAGGACAAATGTTATGTTATGTAATGCATGCGTCAGAAATAATACTTTGTAGATATTTGTTACTTATGTTACAGTATGCTTAAGCAAAGGCGACGCTGATAAGGCTGTTCGTTGACATTTCATTATACATTCAGCAAACAATGAAAGTGTTGATAAAACTAGTTTATCATGGAAAAATGAGGCAACGACATTTGGGTTCTGGTTAGAACACAGGGAATTTTAGAAAAAGTTCTTTCATCCTGTCATTGACTGAACCTCTGGCCTCAATTCGGGACATAACTTATCTTAAATTAGCGCTGTCACTTTCCGTCAAATAGACTTAGAAAAGTATAGGAGATATGTAAGTCCTGTCATGTCTGAAAATTACAATGGTTTCTTCGCCATTTCTAATCAATTTAGTCGCCATTGTTTTCATCGTCGCCTTATTTTTACAGATACGCGTATTTTGCGTTAAATTATAAGACATGATATGATGACTTAGATACCTCCTATCGTTTTGTTTAGAAAAGCCTAATTGACAGAAAGTGACAACGCAAATAGAGTAAGTTAAGGTCATTTATATACCGAATTGAGGCCATTTAACAATTTTCCCCAAAGGCCCAAATATCAGCAAAGTATGACCTAGGTATTATTTGTGTTAACCGACCGAGTTTTATGAGAGGAGGTCAATTTAAGTATTTTCCACCATTTCTGTTTTGTTTCTTGGGAAATTGGTTAATTGCATAGGTTCACTCTCTGTAAAAGACGCAAACATAATGTATATTTTGAATGAGGACAGGAAAAGTTGACAGGAATAATGATGCAATTAATAACAAACTGAAGTGCATGTATGCAAACACTTGAATAATATTTATCTTTGTAAGGATAATGCAATACCTCCACTTAAAACGTTTTATCTGAAACGAGAATATGATAAGGTGCACGATGTATAATGTCCTTGTGCACGAATAATAACAGTATGCAAGGTTGTTGGGTTCCTAAAATCAAAAAACCAGAATTTTCGAGCTTGATATGGTGAGTGAGTGTCATCATGGTAAGATAATATAAGAACTCCTTACTTTTTTTAAATGAGAAATTGAGCCTCTTCAAAAACAAATGACAGCTATAGATTTTGTTCTTAACAAAATAATATGCTTAATTATCCAAGGAAGTGTGCTGCCAGAATCTAAGCCACTTTGAGATCACTCTTATGTGAAACGATAAGAGTATGTGGGAAATGTTGTCAATGATTAATGCAAACCGAGTTGACGAACGAACGACCCGACGATCTCCATGACATAGGCCATTTTGTTACCATGTGGGGAACGTTAAGTAGCGGGTAAAAGTGTGTGTGCTGGACTGGCCTCTAGTCTCCACTAATAATATAAAGAAGAGAGATTTTATTGTTTGTTTGAATTTAATAGGCTCCGAAACTACTGGATCGATTTAAATAATTATTTTACCACTAGAATTTTACATTATTACCTACTGATGAAGATAGGCCATATCAAAACGTCTTATTCCTGCGGGAAAACAGTTAGCAGCGGGTGAAATCGCTAGGGAGGCCGAAAGTGTATGATAAAGAGGTCAATGGTAAGAGTCAGGAGGCATTTGGGGAATGCTGTCAATGATTAATTCAATGCAGAACAGTCATAGGTACATTCGATCCGGTCATTGAAAACAACTTGAATCATTGAATGCGTTGTATCTATTCAATCACATGTTGTTAGTTACGTAGTCTAGCGGTCCGTTTGGTCTCGTGATCTCGAGGTCCCTGGTTTGAATCCTGGAGTTGGACAAGGTTGATATTTGTCAATTGAACTTGAATTTGTTCCCAGTTCGATTAGGACATTTAGAGACCGGAACTTTAGTGGGCTCGTGAAGGCACCACCGGTTGCCGTGTACTAAGATGGCAACTTAGTGTAAATCTATACACCATCAGGCAGAGCTCATTGGTCTTAATTTTAATCACCAGCAATTGTAACATGTGTCTCATAGAAATAAATGAATTATGATCGTAACTAAACCACGTCAGAAGACAGCACAACTGAGGATAGAATCCACGGAACCATTAGACCGTTGCGAGCACTTCCGATCCCGTGAAAATAACAGGCAGGGGCTAGCATAGCGGAACGAAACAGCATACCAGCCGATTTTAGTGAACGAACCGATGTCAAAACAAGAATACAGGGGTTGATATAAATGCATTATAATGTATGGGGTAATAAGAACATAAAACTGAAACATTTTACTTAGTGCATTAGATCAAAATGTAAAAGAATCTGTTCCGTACAAAGTGGAATCCAACTGAATCATTTTGTATGGTAAACCCAATTTTTATGTTTAATTTCATGGGGTATACTTTTCAGCTACCTATATTTTAACACTATGTGAGTATAAGATATGGCATTGTAGACATGCATTTAGAATCATCCGGAACATCTTGGGTGAAAAAATAAAACTTATGTTATAATAATTCATTGAAACATAAAATTATTCCTTCAGTTAACACTCAGACGCATTATCTTTGCAGAACACCGTAGAATTTTACAACCTATTTGAGAACATCTGGTGACCCCAACACATTTAGCACAAAAAACATAATAATGAAAACAGTTCCTTCCGCTTCGTTCCAACTCAAATATTTGGGATTCTAATGAGCCATGAGACGAGACCATCATTTTCCTATCCAGGAATCAAGGTGCGGAAGCGGAACCGTCTACGTAATAGTTCAGGAAATGCAGAATAAAACCATTAAGCGAGCAAACACTAAACACATAACAATTAAGTTCATTAGCGGCTTAAATTCCATCGAACTGTACCGATTTTCTTAAAATCCTCAAAGTCATCAAGTTTCAAAACTCAAGTATTTTTTATCAAAAACATTAAAAATACTGATAATAAAGTAGTTTTAAACTGTTGAAAGGAAAATTAAGTTGTACTAACAAGCAGGAATATAAAGATAGACGCACCCAGTATAATATTTCTCTTGAAGGCACACACGTATGGCGCGGCCGGCGCGCTCGTCACAACTGCCGTTCACGCGGTAATGTTGGTGCTACCGAGCATGTGACCGCTCAACTTCGTGATGTGATCATTAAATTGTTTGTTGACGTGTTTAATAAGTTATTTCTCGGTTTTAAAGGCCTTTAGCCGTCTTATTTAAAGGTTTTCGGGCAGGTTTCTTAGTATTTGACACGAGAGATTCGGCTACCAATTAGCTACGAGACTTCAACTTATCTACGCTAATCATATTGATAAGACAATAAACTTACTAAAGTTTACTTTGAAATTGCTTACGATGTCTATTTAATAAAGCTTAGCACTTATAAATAACTCTTTTGCTTAACAAACAACGAACAAAAAATTTACTTACCTTGGTAAGACGATCCTATATAAAAACGTGTAACTAACCGTCGTTCGCTCGGCTCTTGTGATTTCCATTGATCAGCTGATGATAAGGGTGACGAGATGAGAGGTAACTCGTGATCGTCGCGTCACGTTGGCAGCACTGTTTGACGCGCGCACGCAGCCTCCCACAGTAGGCAGCAGAATGTAGCCTCTTAAGATAAGGATGAAAATGAGCAAGGCATTACTGTTGGCGACTGTACCACGCAGTCTACTGCAGACCGCTACATAATGAAGCCTTTTGAGATAAGGATATTTTTGCGCATGCCCTTAGTTGTTGCCGACTGTAGCTACAACAACCTACAATCTAGGTACTGTACAGTCATCTACCAAAATCAAATTGCTCTTCTATATTGTGATAAACTCTTACATGTAAGGTATTCACTACTAGTACATTATGTAGCTACCTACTCTCATCTATCTTACTCCTATCTACAAAAATATTATTTTATTACAAAATGTTCGCGTGACGCAAATAATTTAAAGTATAAATGAGCTGCAATGGAGAGTCATTGCAGCTCAATGGTTCTGTCATCTCCTCTCATTGGATCATTATATTTTGTAACGAACCCCACTAAAACGCCTATGATATTTCGAATGGATGATGGGGCTTGTTCAAGTTCTAACCCTTGAAGGAGTATCAGACCTCAAACAATATCCCAAAACGATATAAATAAATGGCTCGTGATGTAAATTATTAGCATGATCGTCTAATTAGTTGGTAGGACCCATTACGTTGTGTTTAATGTAGAAAATAAGTAACCCAAACAGTTCTTTAAGAAGGTACATGGATTTCCTGATATGAGTAAAGGTTGGAATGGTATCGGGAAAGGTATATGAGCCTCACGGGGCCCCCTCTCCGCCCCTGAGAAGTAGAACCCTCACCCCTTACAGATATTCAGAATTGATATCCATTCTCCCCTAGTCGTCCTTGCACAAATATCAATTGTGCAAACCCGACCAAAAGAGCAGACATCACAACTGAATTCTGTGTTAATTCGGTTCTCCCTGAACTGGATAGTGGGTTTTGACACCCAGGGTTGAACAGATCGCACCAACAGACAGGTGCTGTGATGTACAAGACACCACGGAGAAGTATTTAGGAATCTAATAGATTCAGATGTTCATAGAACAACATATTTAATATTTGTATTAGTATAGCCAATCTCATGACCAGCCGAATTGACACCATTGTGCCTGGTTGATGAAGTAAGTGTTATAAGTTAGGTTATCAGTCAAATGACATGATTCCAACTAGTATCTTGTAGTATTTCAGTAGTGGTCCTTAGACCAACGTTCAGATATAATCTGCACAAGACATTTGTCTACAATTAATATGATCCATATGGAGGTTAGTTAGGGAATGCAGTTTATGCTAGACCCTTTAATAGTATGAGCTTCATATCGCGAGCCAGATGAGTGTTTGGGAATGCTATAAGCAGAACCCATATAGTAGAGAGAGGCTATTGCAAAAATGAATCTCATAATAACCGCCTGTGGTCAAATAATTGGTCTTAGATCATAATGCTGGTACAGAAATATTGAACGCAAAAGTATAGTATGGTTTGATGCTGGAAGATAGAAGCTGTCACATGACATCTGATGACAATCATTTGTCTTTAGGTAAGTATTCTGTATTCACAGATCCACATTGGCATCATTCTGCCAGTCATGATAGGTTTCTCGTACAAAGTATGTAGATGTAATAAAATTAAACATCTGAACCCATTTCAGGGTAGGATATTAGGATGGGAGTATATTATCTACCCACCATATATTCTGATGAAAGTACTACTATAAAATAGCAAGTACAATTTATAAGTAGATATTTATCCACTGATGGACAAAGCCATTCTCATTATTGAGATGTAATTAATTTGATTGCAAAGCAAATCAAATTATTGGTAAATATAAATAATGTTGTTTCACTGCTGGACAAATTCCAATTATGTATAAAACACAGGAACATATAAATCAATTCCATAGTTGCCTTAGCAACAAAAGGTTTCTTTATAAGTAGATATTTAATCCACTGATGGACATCGCCATTCTCAATACTGAGATATAAGTAATTTGTTTGCAAAGCAAATCAAATTATTGGTAAGTATAAATGATGTTGTTTCACTGCTGGACAAATTCCAATTATGTATGAAACACAGGAACATAGGAATAAATTCCATAGTCGCCTTAGCAACATAAGGCTTTATATATGATAAATAGTTTCTGTTGAAACAAAGTACAAACTAAACTTAGGTAATAACCAGTCCAATCTGATACTTATATGGTGTGGTAGATAAATGGAGATAGGATGGAATCAGTAAAAGGATTTCCTACCTAACCCCTACTAAATATTATAAATCATTAGCAAAACCTAACCGCTTAGCAATAATTTAGTACCTAATTTGTAATGTTTTCTTACTATCAATCTAACAAGAATTAGGATAGCAAAACTACACTTATCTGGGTTTAGGCAGACAGTAGGCCTGCCCACAGCACTCCAAGGTCATCCACTCAACTCGCAGTCAGCTGATATCCACAGAAGACACACGAACACAGCTCCAAGCATGTATCTTCACACTCCAACACACAGCAGCCACTTTCCAAGGCAGAGGCGCAGCGACCACGGGACAAAATCCATCTTCCACATGAAGTGGTGTGACCCCAATCCAGCAGCACCTCAGGGTCAGGACTTTCACACTGCCCTCCTCTTTTTCTTCCACTTTCACTACTTTTCTTCTTAGATCCGCATACTTCACCGATTAAAATCCGACTTCCCCTTTCGCCGACACACCAGGCCTTATATATCCCTCAAAACGGAAGGTCCAGATACAATTTTCTCGAAAAGTCTAAAACTAGAATAATCCAGCTCCATTTGAGGCACAACCGCTTATTTCGCTACTCGACACCAGGTGGAGCTAACGAACTGGAACGATCTCGATTATTCGATCTTCGATCCATATTAGATTTATTTGATTGTGGGTTCCGTACAGAATAAAATTATTTAAACTTTTTTCAAATATCGTCGTAACGCTAAATTGATATTATGAAAATCATAGAATCTAGTTCTTTCTTTAATAAACTCAGACTTTGTTATTATCCATCAAGATTGTTCTCCATTAATCACTGATATTTTAGTAGGTAATTTTACGTTCAACTAATATTCAATGATATAACATTTAAAGTTGATTGGCGAATATGTTGAACAGACAGACTTAGTAGTGTATTCTTTATCTTCTTCCTCTATTCATGCGAGACACCGAAGTGTACTTGTATATGACTTAGATTTGCTGGTAACCCATATATTTCTAACCCATTATTTTAAAATAATGTAAACATTTTCCCCAAAAGAGAAAACCAAGTCCAACAGTAGTCCACTGCGACCAATAATGTTGTTGTTCTCAGATAATTTAAAATCTTTACTTATTATTTAAAGGTTTTTATATTTCACCCTTAAACGGATCCCTAAATAGTAAACATATCTAAGCTTAGCTACTCAACACCAGGCGTCGCTTCTGTCGCAATTAGAATATTCTCGAAACATAATTTATTTAAATTATTTTTACTAAACATAACCTAAACCAGTTTATAAATAAAAGAAAATTATTTAATTATAAATAAAATAAATTATTTCAAACATAAAATGCGTATATATAAACACCTAAATTGTGCCTTTAACATTTGAAATTATATGTTACTGCGAGCGCCATCTCCCGTCAATTTGATGAACCTCTTAGATTGATGCCATCTACCGACATTATCCTAAACTACCAGTGAATCCAATCGAACGCATGGAATTGACTCTCATAAATTGAATTCAGTTCTCTACTAGATGTCGCTACTTTAAATGTATCTTTCAAGAGGGCAGGGTAGTATTTATTACAATTTGCGATAGGTTTTTACTCTTTGATACTATAATATTTGCATTTTATGTCTTTATCAGAATACCTAATCATGCCTATCTCTCGAAAATACATATAAGTGGAAGTAAGCAGAATAAAAATAACACTACGTAATCTTTTTACAGTTGAAAATAAATGGTCTACACTAAACTGCCTTTTATTACTGTGAATCATCATAATTGGTATGAATAATTAATGTGACTGAGTAATGAATGAGAATTATTTAATTACGCAATAAACAGTGAAAGCCTTATAAAACCGAAAAAACATGTACACTAATAATATTATTATATAATTTTAAAGAGGAAAGATTTGATTGTTTGTTTGTTTGCATCGAATAGGCTCCGAAACTACTGGCCCGATTTTAAAAATTCTTTTACCATTAGAATCCTACATTATTCCTGATGAACAGGCTATATTTTAAACGAGAAAAAAATATTTGCCGTGTGATGCCGGCTTAGAATAGCATCACCCCATTTCTTACCCATGGGTGTCGTAAGAGGCGACTACGGGACTCGTAGGGTGTGTATTGCAATTTTAGGCGACGGGCTGACAACCTGTCACTATAGTGATACACAGCTATCTGATTGACCCTCAAACTTTTGTCAGACGTGATGTTAATATCCGTTGAACGGCCTTTAACGCTCTGCCTACCCCGTAAGGGATATAGGCGTGATTTATGTATGTATGTATGTAAAAAAATAGGGATCCGCGTGAAAATCTCGATAATATAACCCAATGTGTGAAAAATGAACCAAAAAAATATCTTATATCGTGTACGCTGTGGAAATTATTGACAATAGAGTAAAGTGATGTACTACAGTTTTATAGAGGACATCAATATCTATAATAATGTCCGCGTTACCATATGTCTAACTATTACAGTTATGCCATAATAACTACTTTTTCATTTAAAAATGTACAAACTACGCCACATTATTAGTACCAGTGTAATGATTACATTTAATAATTACTGTATTAAAGGGTGTAAGGGATAGCCCTCCGAATACTGATAGGGTACATGCAGACCATGAAACTGAACAACTTTCCCCTAGGAACATATTTCAGGAAACGTAAAAAAACAGACTTCCCATAGTGAATGCAGTCAGCTGATTGTGATTTTGTATGGAAGGTAATTTTTTTGGCGTTTCCTGATATATGTTTCTAGGGGAAAGTTGTCCAGTTTTATGTTTCATGCACCCTATCAGTATTCGAAGGGCTGTCCTTTCCTCGGTATTAAAAAAGACGACAAAAAACATTAAATAATGCATTTAAAAAATCTACACTAAAATAATACATACATACACATATCACGCCTATTATCCCTTGCGGGGTAGGCAGAGCGTAAACGGCCGCAAAAACGGACATTTACGCCACGTCTGCAATATGTTTGAGGGTCATTCGGATAATTGGGTATCGCCATAGTTACAGGTTGTCAGCCCATCGCCTAAAATTGCAATACACACCCTCAAGTCCCTTAGTCGCCTCCTACAACTCCCACGGGAAAGAAATCGGGTGATGCTATTCTAAGCCGGCATCACACTAAAATAATAATAATATAATCTACAATTATATTAGAAACAAGTTTTTTTTTTATTGTTTGTTTGAATTAAATAGGCTCCGAACGAAACTACTGGACCGATTTAAAAAATTCTTTTACCGTTAATTGAAATTGAAATTCTTTATTCAATGTAGGATAGTATTATCACTTATTGACGTCATTCTAAAAAAAGAAATGTATATCACACAATTAACTTTTTTTTATTACAATTTTGTTATGACCTAATAGAAAATCGGCTCGGGCGGGATAAAAAAATAAAAATAAAGGCACTGCTATGGGACTGGCCAGGTTAATCACACGGCATGTAACTTTACGCCACCACCATCGGAAAAAGATATTTGTTTCAAATTGAAGTCAAGATTTTTAGAATCCTACATTATCCCTGATGAACATAGGCTATATTAAACTGTCTTATTCCCGGGGGGATATTGTTAGCGGCGGGTGAAACTGGGCGGGCTGCTAGTTTCTTATAAGATTGCGTTGTCGGAATGCGACTACGCAGCGTTTTGAAATGAGACTAATTAGTTTTTCATTTAAGTTTATAAATTACTTTGTATTATGTTAATTATATTAAATGTGCTATGAGAAGCGCATCAACCTATCATTTTAAGGGATCAACTTGATTTTCATACAGTCATAAGAAAAACCAGTCGATGAGTTGCTGATAGCACATATAGAGATTTTAAAACTGCCGGCGATGGCGATGGGCTGACAACCTGTCACTATAGTGATACACAGTTATCTGATTGACCCTCAAACTTTTGTCAGACGTGGTGTTAATATCCGTTTTACGGCCGTTAACTCTCTGCCTACCCCTAAGGGATATAGGCGTGATTTATGTAAGTATGTATGTAAAACTGCCTGCTGAAGTTTGATTTTTATGATGGTCCGTTTTACATACAAACGAAAAACTGAAATTCGATGGACTTGTGTATGCTTAATAAATGCTTATTTATGCCAAATATGTATCTTCTTTTGGTTAGAAGATAAATAGTATTTTGTCGACAATAAAAACAAACTTACTTTTTGCAGCAGTAGCTCCATCTACTGTCGTAAAGTGGGGAATCGGTTTTAACAAGGGAATCTTATGGTTAACAATTTATTTTTAGTTTTTTCGAAAATGTTATATGAACACAGGACTTCCCTTCCGATTTTGTCTCCTTTAAAGACATAAGACTAATTAACATTTGTATGAAAAACGACCCACCTTAAGCATAAAGATTTTTTATTTATATTTTCAATAAAATACCAAGGTATTATAATATAATTTACGAACAACGTGTGTATTTAATTTATTTGGAAGTAATGTTCTACTCGTAACAAATTATTAAAAAGATTAAAAATTAAACAACAATGTCAATAGGTATAACATTATCGTTATTAACAATATCAACTATCTAGGTACCTCAGAATAACTTACTACCGAAGCAATTAAAATAAACAAAACCATTCGAAAAACATCTCGTAGGTTTACTGGCCCATCAACCCATTCACTGCCAAGCCCTCGCGCCAAAACAATTGATGAGAGTCAGAATGGCGGGTCCTTTTGAACGTGTACCATAAAAATATACCTTAATTGTACTATTCTGTACCTTT
Organism: Tuta absoluta; assembly: GCA_027580185.1. Classification (NCBI taxonomy): domain Eukaryota; kingdom Metazoa; phylum Arthropoda; class Insecta; order Lepidoptera; family Gelechiidae; genus Tuta; species Tuta absoluta. The sequence continues at coordinate 10,304,856 of JAQAHW010000004.1, forward strand.
ACTTGAAAAATTGTGCTCGCGCGCCACCATACCTTAGATCGCTTTGGAAATATTTTGAGCACCTAAAATTGGAAAGTTATAATTGTCTTTGTCATATCGTCGAGGTTGCAAACGCTTATAGATAGGGCTAACCCGTTATTACATAACAAGTTACAATGAAATTTGTCTTAGATGTGAGGTTTAAGAATTAATCAGAACATAAACTTGATGACGCGCATTGTCGTTGTCGTGATCGGCAATGAATGGGTTAAACTGAAGTAATATTTTTTAAGTACTTTCAGAAATTAGCGAGTAATGCTTCTTGTTTGATACAAAATTACTAATCCCCTAAGGCTTTAGGGAACTGATTTGTTCAGTTTAGAGGCTGAGTAAGACCAGTAGATGTTCAGTAATTCAGTGCAACTTTTCTATCACCTGCCTGTACTTAATGTATACAAATAACATGCATGCTATTTGGTGCTAACTGGTAGGTAACTAGATACGTCAGTGAGTTTCTACTTATGTGAAATTAACACTTTTCTGTAAGGACATATTGAGTTCACAGTCTTTCTATTTCTTCATGTAAATATTCAGATAAAAAGCATCTCAGATTTAAGTCTACTGATACTGAAAACAGAGGATGGGCTGGTGACAAAGAACCACTTACTCCTCAAGAAACACAGGATAAAAGCATAAAAATTAAAATAAGGAGTAATATATTTATTTTTTTAAAACTTTCCTAAACACTTGATAGATGGCGTTGGGCTTAACGTAAGGTACAGAACGTCACATAATTTTCCGAATTTTCTCACTTGTATGTATGAGATCGTTAAACGAAACGTAACACACACACACACACACATCACGCCTATATCCCTTGCGGGGTAGGCAGAGCGAAAACGACCGCAAAACGGACATTTACGCCACGTCTGGCAAATATTTGAGGGTCATTCGAAAAATTGTGCATAGCCATAGTGATAGGTTGTCATGTCAGCCCATCGCCTAATATTGCAATACACACCCTCGAGTCCCTAAGTCGCTTCTTACGACTCCCATGGGTAAGAAATGGGGTGATGCTATTCTAAGCCGGCATCACACGGAAAACGTAAACTAATCATTGTAACAACACTTGCATCACAAACATATTTACTTTCTTGGGTTTCCCTGCATATTAACGAAAACAACGTACAAACAAAACAGAGTATTAATTATTAACAAAGTGTGATAAACGAGGATAGATTCGGAAAGAACAATAACTTATTTCATAGCTTTTGGATTTGGCATATAGTAACGTATTCAGTTCAACGCCATCTACAGAGTGCTTGGAATCTCAAAAAGAAAACTCCCTATTGGTATGACCCTCATACCATTCTTAGTTTTTAGCGTCAGTCACGAATTACTTCGATATTTACGTAAGTATTTTTTTAATAGTTCATTAATAACATTATTTGTTCATCATTTTCGCGTATGGTATGTTCTGTCTCAGCTTACTTATTTCTCTCAACCAACTATAGTTCCATGCAAACGGTTGACGTTGATGGTTCAACTGTGATGATGATCACTGTTGAACCATCGCAACTTGTCATCCGTCGATGATCAACCTTTTTTAGAATATTTATGTAACTTGTCCATTATCTATTTCATAGATAAGTCAGTGACTAGTTGAGTACTTAATACTACTTTAGAATATAATTTAACGCTTTTACTTTTTATCTGAAACAATGAAAAAGGAAATCATAAATGCAGTATTTTTTTACAAATATTAATGAAGATTAAAAAAATAAATTAAGTTAAACAAACTTTTTTTATTGTTTTGGCCATAGTAATATATTACATATCTAAACACAAAATTTCGTGTATTCAATGTTTTTTATCTTAGGCACAGAATAATAGGCGAACCCTACAGCTATTGCCGTAGCCAAATATCGGTCCAAGGCTATCTAAAAAGTAACTATTCGACTCGATGAAGAAGAAGACAGAATAATACAGGGTATAAGGAAAAGTACTGCGTCGTTCCTATTAATATATGAACAAGCTCGTGAAACTGAACAACTTTACTCAGAACTCAGGTTAAAATATGAAAAAAAAATTGAACCTCCCATTCAAATTGACTTGGTCAGCTAACACTATTTGTATGGGGAGGGTCTACATTTTTTTTATTTATTACTTTTGGAAAGTTGTTCAGTTTTGAGTGTTGACAGTGTTGGGATGATTCACCCCTTAAAAGGAACGCAGTCCTTATCCTAACACCCGTTTAATAATCCCTTGGGCGGTATTTTTTTCACTATGTGTTGTGTCAGTTAGGTACCTATGAACTATTATGACTAAATTGTGTACTAAGTTAACTCTTCTATGACATATAACCAGCTATAGCTAAATCGCTACGACAAACTACTAATTTCCAACAACGACTTATTTCTCAAGCAATTACTTTACTTCTAACACAGAATCTATGAAGGTCTAGTACCTTATTCTGCTTCTAGCTACACACACTCACCTAATGCGGCACACGGCCTGCAATGGCCGGCACCCGCATGGACCAGAGGAGCGTGTGACTACATTTGATGCTCACGCCCTCTCCCGCGGCGCAATCGAAGCTGTTCGATGTGCTGACCAAATCGCCGAATTTCAGTGGTTGGTGAACTGAAACAATTAGAAATATACGTAAGCAAAAATCGCATGAAAATGTCCATATATTATGATGGACTTTTCTGTATTTATTTGGCACTTCGAAATATAGGTTGACGGGCATAAACCGTACGTCGTGCCTCAGATTTTCATAAACATCATAGACGAGAATACGAAACAGCGCGATTCTTGTCAATAATGGTTTATACAGGAGCGTGTCCATCCCTTTAATTTACGTTTTTTGTGTGACGGCGGCGAGTGACCCTCATGCACTCTACTACCTCTTATGATGGTGTGCGAACCGCGGTAGCAAAGATGGAAAAGGCGTCGCCGCAAGTGATGGAAAAAGTCGCAGGTTCAAATCCTGCCCGCGATTGTAAAGAGTTATCAAAAATTGCATACCGAACATGAGAAGTGTTTTAAAATTTGGTATTCAAAAGGGGGCGAATTGCGAAAGGAGAGGAATAGCACACTGAACTTCTTATCTTTTAAAATCAAGAGGTAAGTATAAATTTTTGAGACAAATATCTTACCCAAGTTCCATTTCAGGCCCGTAGTTGTTACACTTTCGCAAGCTTCTCCAACTGGCACTAAAGAGCACCATGCTCTTTGGTTCGACCATGTTTCCTCAGGAATGTCAATCCAATGCTTGCCCGGCGCCAGTAACCACGAGATGGCGTCGTCAGTGATAAGGAAAACCTTCATTTTCTCATCCAATAAGTGTTTCTCTTTCACTAAGAATAGGGTTTGTATAATGCCTAGTATTTGGTCGAGCCGGCCGGAACTTTGGCCGAATGCTATCACGTAGTTGATCTGAAAAGAAATAAATAGTGGATAAAATAATTGTACTCTGAGAACAGCTAAAAAGTTAGCACAGAGTGTTCTTTCAAACAGATTCTAAGGGTGTTCTGTAGCAGCTGTTTCTTTCGTCCAATTTTTTTATGAATGAAGGCGCGTATGGTGACAGGCAGGTATGCTAGTAGGCAGAATGGAAGGCTGCAGGAAGTGTCGTTTCAATCCCATTGTTCTGTTACGTGGCGCCATCTTGCGGAGCATTCTTGTAGTAGCTCCCAGAGTGCTACAGTAACATTTGTTGCGCGACATTATATTATACAAGATCAACAAGATGTAAAATCGTTACCTGCAAATATTTTAAAGGGTGAACCAGCCCATGAAACTGAACAATTTTTTATCAGAAACATAGGTCGAAATATGAAAAAAATGTTCCAGCTGACCGGTCAATTTGTTTTACAATAAATATTGATATACAATGTTGCGGGATAAATGTTCCTATTGGGAGCGTATTCAATTGTGTATATACAAAAGTTCCGCATCAAAATCGTCGCCGCAACACTAGTGAAGAAACAGTCGTGAAGTTGTTGATATAGGTGCAATGTTATGCAACAAAAAATATTCCTTAAGGTGCTACACATAGAAATAGCATTGCCTTGGGACAAGACGGATATACATATTGACGGTGCTACACAAAATGTAAAAAACTTTTTGCCAGAAAAACTTAATTACTCTTTGTTTTACTCAACTCAAGAATATAAAAAGGCTTTATTTCTTACCTCTATATTTTTAACTTGACAAAATGTTTTTAATTCTATCAGGGCCTTGGTAAAGTCTGTGTAATCCTGGTCTGGTGTGTGAATAATCTAAAATGATGAATTATATGGTAAAAAATAATAATTATATCATTCTCATTTTATAGTTCAGAAACTAAACCATGGTATAAAATTAAAATAATTGTAATGTTAGGAAGAGCAGAAATTGTGAGTTCTCCGCTTGGCTTGGAATAATTGTATGAAACATATTTTAAATACAATTCAAAAAAGTGAATAAATAAGTCATATTTATGGGTGTAACCAACAACAGGTATTGCACAATTTCCGTAACACAGAGAAGTATCAGGTCTTAAAACAGAGTCTTTATACACAGAAATAAAAGTATGTAGATAGCAGCAGTGAGTAGGTATTGAACATAAGCGCGTGATGCCGGCTTAGAATACCATCACCCCAATACAACTAGTGGTGTTTGTTAAAAGCAACTGAGGGATAAATTAATCTTAGGAATAGGCTGCAGAATTCCCTGTGAAAGCAATATCTTGTACTGTGCTTGCCAATCCCCATACCAAGCATGTTGAGTATGGCAATACCCCCAACAGGGGGAAGCCCATTTCCAGCAGTTGACTTTTGTGGCTGTTAATGTAATGAACATAGTAACAATGTGATTGATGGATGGAAATGGAAAAAGATGTTAATAGCGAAAATATCACCTCACAACCTTTAGCTTGGTATTTCTGCAGAATATCTTGAGTTATTGAGTCAAAATCCCCTGTGATAAAATCAGGTTGTTTAATATCTTTCTGTTTGTCTGTAGACAGCTTGTCTACATACAGATCCCATTGCCTTGTTCCTCCATCCACAGTTAATCTCACAGTTGCTGTAATAAAGTACAATGTAAAAGAGTTATTTTTGTACAACAAGTGAACAAAGATCATTTTAAGTAAGAGTTCTGTAATTGAATCCTGAGCTAGTAAAGGGGGCATTCTAGGCCATTTTACAATATTATTAACTGTAAATCAATAGAAATGTAAACAAAAGTATGAATGTCATGGGCATAAAAATATATAAAAAACAACCCAAACTACATTACAGAAGAACAAAAAGTCCTCGGTTCTCAGTAGTTCCTAAAAGTAACTTAAAATGTTTTTAGCATATATGTATAAATATAACTTACCATTATTCCAGAAATCCACTAAAAACTTCTCATTTTGAGTCAGTGGCCTATTTAAAACCAGTATTGCGTACTTATGATTTGGTTTCTTTTCAGTGTCTAATACAAGAGGAACATTCCAAATAGAAGTAAGTGGGCATTCAGGTCCATTGTCCTGTGTAAAAAAATATGTTATGTTATTATAAAGGCACAAGATCAGTTTACAGGTTGTTGATCGACCTAGTATTCTACAACTTAAGAGAGTTATAGTTTTCCTTAGAGGTAAATGACCTTTGGAGGTAAATGATACCTACTTTATAGCAGATTCTCTAAAGCGTTAAAGGCAAGCAGCCACACTGCACACAGTGCACCCATTTAAGAACTCTATGATGGGGTGCACCAGTACCAAAGTTATTTTGTGACTTTTAGGTTACATACCTTTTCGGAAACAATACATTTTTACTTTACCGAAATTTAAAACTCTATGTAAACATTTTTATTCTAATCATAGGTAGGTATAAAATAAGATTGGCCTAATAAAGAAAAATATTATTATCTTTGCGCAGAACATGTACCTATGAAATAGTAAAATGTACAAGTTTAAAAACTTACCATTTTGCCGGAGGTTTATAATTTGTGGTTGTTGATGGGTTGGGAAGTATATAAATATATAGTTTTAAGAACACTTATCGGCAATGCAGATAAAGATAACCTAGAGGATCTCGGTAAATTATAAATGATAAAAATTAACTCAAAAGTTATCACTCACTCCCGCCCCCCGCTCCGGCTCGCCGCCCGCGGCCACAGATTATTTAAAATTTAATAGTCCCTAAAGAAATGTGACGGAATATGTGACAGCTACAAGCACATTCAATGGGAATTCTCGAGTGTCATGTAGAGGGCGCTAAGCTTAATTGAAATAACGTTTCTTTACACAAAAACTGTACCACTTTAAAAATTGTTGTTTATTTTGTGTTTATTGAATTGTTCTAAATTTATTATTGATTATTTGTTTACTTACACGTATGACACTCAATATAATAGCAAGGCGATAAGTTTATTTTGTAGTAAATCAAACTAAGATAATGGGAGTTTTTCTGTTGACAGTTCTGTTGATGGTTCTGAATGTTAAACCAGAGGGCGCTGTGCTAAACTGAAATTTTGACGTTTCAATATGGCTGCCGCCAGCCATAGTTTTGTCAAGAGTTCCGTTTCACTTTCGTTGTGTTCGTTACAAATCAATTATGTTAGTTTGATTTAATACTAAATAAACTTATCGCTTTGCTATTATACTGAGTGTGATTCGTGTAAGTAATCAAATAACCAATAATATATTTAGAACAATTTAATAAATACAAAATAAAGAATAAAGTGGTAAAGAAACGTTATTTCAATTAAGCTCACCGCCCTCTACATGACACTCGAGAATCCCTAGAAAATTTCCCATTAATTTGTAACGAACACAACGTGAATCGGAACCTGTGACAAAACTATGGCTGACGCCAGCCATATTGAAACGTCAAAATTTCAGTTTAGCACAGCGCCCTCTGGTTTGACTTTCAGAACTATCAAGAGAACTGTCCGTTCCGTTCCGTTCCGTTCCGGTGACCACACCAGCCAGCAGTTCTGCTGCAAGGACGCAGGAGCGAGGAGTACCTCCGGTTGCTCTTGGTAATACCACCGTGAAAGCTAAACTGTTCGCTCAGTTGTGAGTAGCAATATAGCCTTAGGATAGTGTCACCTCCAGCCGTACAGAGTTAAACACTGACTCCCTGTCCAAGACACCGGTGGGCCAAGTAGATAGGATTGGGAGTGTAGGGCGGGGCAGCCAGGATAGGGAGAGACGGGAAGTTTTAGCCGACAAGAATACTAGCATCAAAGTCAGCATGAGGAAGATAGATACTATACTAAATGTGTAATATACTAAAGTGGGGAAAGGGGCTGCGATAGTCGTGGTTCTTCAGTGTTCGTAGTCCGCGGTGTCCGTTTTTGATTGAGTCTCAACCGTTCCTGGTCGTCTCCCAGTATGCATTTGATTTCTCCGTGTAGTATGCAATATCGTGGTTTGAGCTTTTCTCATGTGAGGATAGGTCGGTCTATCGTTCCTCCGAAGTCTCCATCTGTATGCTTTAGGTAGTTGACGTTGAGATGTAAAATCTGGTAAGCGATGGCCCATTGTAAGCAGTTTCCATCTCTTGATGTCTCTTCAATTACGAAAGTCTTGTATTGTGTTGCGCCATGATACTCTGTAAAGCGCGGATGATGGGCAGTAAGATATTATTGCCCAATGAGATGTTTTCATGCTTTTTCTATCGTTTTGTTCTAAGAAGCTTATGCACGTGCGTAGTCCTTTGTCTATTTGGTGTTTGTCTAGAATGAATTGCCTTTGGACGAATTCTTACAACAACGTTTGGGTTTTGCCTTTTTTTTTTCTCTTGATTTGGGTCCGAAGTGCTTGCACGTGTGCCGACTTGCGCGAATGATCTGCCTGGGCCGGTCGTTTACAGCAGGCGGTAAGAGTTATTAGAAGACAGTTTCTTTGTTTTATCCGTCGAGTCTAAGATGTCTGTTTTTTTTATGGTTTCTTTGAAATGCGGAGGATTTTTTTCTTAATGGTTTTATTGGGATGGCACTAAGTCGTAGCTTGTTAGCCAATTTCTTTTAGTAAGACTGCCGGTCTTTTTGTTTGTTTGAAAGTAGGTATAGCCGTTTAAGGGCAGACTAGCTATACCTACTTAGCCTGTTTGTTTGAGGCACAGATCTTGTATATGATCTATGGTTTGAGGTATGTGACATGATACCAATATTTTCTAATTTACTTAGGCGGCAGCTCTGGGGCGTAGCTAGGTTAATTTAAGACTATTTATGAATTAAGGGCAGGCCGTGAGAAAAATGGGTATTTTTGGATGCACGCAATTTTGTTGGTAAATACAATAAACATTTTATTTTTATGTATAATGATTTTTCATTATATTATCTAGATTTTTGTCGCAGGAAAACACGATTAAAGAAAGTTTGCTCGATAGATTTATTTTTCAAAGTTTAGTCTATTTTCACACTTTTTTGCGTTTTGTATAGCAATCTTAAGAACATATCACATTATTTTTTGCTAATACGATACGTTTTGTACATTACTAGATTCTTGTCGTACAGTTTTTTGATAACTTGTTTATGTGGCGAGAAATTTCCAAAACATTGAAAAATTTACTAAATATGGCGATTCCGCTCTGTTCTCACACACAGGATTTGCCATTAGTGGGAAAGGGACGTTTAAAAGTTAAGACTAATAATGAGAGAGACTACGGACCTGTTGTGGATGTTTCGGTACAGGTCCTACCTTTTGTCTTTGGTCGCGTTGTTCATACTGTAGATTGTTTGAAGGTAAGACTAGTCTTTTAAATTTACCGTTTGCCAGGTGCGCAGGCGCCGGGTGACCAGAGGGCGTGGCGTCAGAACTATCAAGAGAACTGTCATTAGAAAAACCCCCATTGTTATGTAACTCAACTGGAGCTGAGAAATGAGCCATAGAATGTTTTCCGCGTTGCTCAAAGGGTGTACGCATGAAACTAGCCGAATAGGCACGCCGCGCTAGTTTCCTTTAGGACATATATATTAGAGATCTGTGCGCTAGTTTTTATTTTTATGAAATATGGCAACACCACATTGAAAACGTCAAATTTGTTGTGAACATTGTGAATTCGAGTGAATTATAAAAATCATTGCTATTTCTCATTTGTGATCAATTTTAATCAATATGAATAGATTATTCGGTAGAGGTAAACCCAAGGAACCTGGCCCAAGCATCTCTGACTGCATAAGCAATGTGAGTACTTAAAAAAAGCTGATATTCTAAGTTGGTGTTGAGACTATGAATCATCCATAATCTTTGTTAGGTATTTTGGTGTATGTGGTCATGTATTGGTATTGCAGGTGGACAGCAGGGCCGATAATATTGAGCAAAAGGTCAATAAGCTTGACCAGGAGCTGCGCAAGTATAAGGATCAGATGAACAAGATGCGAGAAGGTCCTGCTAAAAATTCTGTGAAACAAAAGGCTATGAGGGTATTGAAGCAAAAGAAAATGTAAGACATACAGGATGTAAAGGACAGCCTTCCGAATACTTGAAGGGTGCATTCACACCATCTAACTGAACAACTTCCTGTATAAAATACTTAAGGAAAAAGAAAAATGACCTCCCATAGTAAATGCAGTTAGCTGATTGTGATTTTGTATGGAAAGTTGTTTTTTTTTGTTGTTTCCTGACGTATGCACCCTATAAATGTTTGGAGGGCAGCGGCTGCCCCTTACGTTTTAAATTCCCCCTATATTTTTAATACTGTTTATAATTTTTGCTACATTTTCTATTTAATTCTTTTAAAGAAATAAATTACAATCCCACCAAAAGTAAGTATCTTCAAATGAGTGTAATGGATGGTGCTTTAGTGTACAATTTATTTTTACAAGTTAACATTATGTTTAGTTCTGAAATACTTTCCTCAATATTTATCTCGTAAACTTGTGACTGTTAGATCAAATCATGTAGAGTGTGCAGCAGTAATAACTTTATTGGCTGATAGAATTTTATATGTATAAAAACATTTTTCTCATCTGATATTAAAGGTATGAAAACCAGTTAGAGAGTTTAAGAGCACAATCATTTAACATGGAGCAGGCCAACTATGCAACACAGACATTAAAGGACACACACACAACCATAACAGCCATGAAGGACGGAGTCAACCAGATGAAAAAGGAGTTCAAGAAAATTAATATTGATTCTATTGAGGTCAGTATGTATTGATAACATGAATACTTTGAGGAAAGCAAAAACTTTTATATGCAATGAAAATAAACCATTTAGAAAAGAAGAGTTTGGAGGCGATGAAGCGAAAGCAATGGGTGTTTTTATAATACCCATATAGTTTATTGAATGACCAAATAAAACAAAACAGCTCCTAAAAATATCTTGCAAGAATTAAAATCATATTTTTTTATGCTCTCTGAGGGCTGTTTTTCGAAACTAAAACTTTTATTTGATAATATTTGGATGAGGGTTTTGTTTATTGTTTTTCCATAATGGCAGACTATGTGACTTGGTTAATGGTTATATTATGTATTTCTTGTTTATTCGCGTGTTTGGTGAATAAATATGAAAGCATCAAACAATTTTTACATTGACTGAACATTAAATAGTTAATTGTAAGTCAAGCATATATCTGAAATTGTGTAGCAGATCACCACATGGTGCAAAAGTTGTTCTATCAAATTTATGTTGCTTCACTAACTGCGTAACACAGCCCCTAACTAGGCAAAATATCACTCTGTAAAAGAGTTGTGACGCCAGTGGCTCTGCCACCACTAAAGTAATAATGATATGGGTTTACTAAGCGGAGAACGAAAAGAATCTAAGAAAAAATAATAAGATATATAAATGCCTATGCAGAATCATAGAACTGTACTTGTTGGTTGTAGATTCATTGAACACCTCCTAATGTAATGTACTCATTTATGTATTACAGGATGTGAATGATGAACTAGCAGACATGTTTGAACAAGCAGATGAAGTGCAGGAGGCACTTGGCCGGCAGTATGGCATGCCAGAGATTGATGATGATGAGCTGGCTGCAGAGCTAGATGCTTTGGGTAAAACTTTACAATTATTTCATAGATACTATCAAACTTGTTTGAGTTTTATTATCTTCAAGTTATATAGTAACTCTTTAAGGCAATATTGGACTAGTATTTGGACTTGTTTAGATCCTGAAGTGAGAAGAATAAACATAAGTACACTCCTGTATTACACCCCATTTAAGACTCATGTAATGTTGTTGTATTTATATAAAAACGAATCATTAAGTTTACTGTTTCTTGTAAAACTGATGTATTGGCCTTTAATAAACTGTAGTTCTGCTATCCACAGGAGACGAAATAGCATTGGATGATGACACCTCATACCTAGATGATGTACACAAAGCACCCGCAGCGCCAGACAAGGAGCCCGGCGCCGACAGCGTGCGAAACAAAGATGGCGTTCCCGTCGACGAATTTGGATTGCCACAGGTAACCTCGTGACTAAAACGAAAAATCGTTGTAAAAGTGCGATTTGTATGACCAAATTTCAGAAAACCATTTTCCTTGTCTGATAGGTAGTTCAATAACAATATTTTCAATAAAACATATTTTTTCCTCGTGCCTTTTTAAAGAAAAAATAGTACTGGGTGATAATAGGTATGCGGTATATTTTTTTCATTGTTTATTTTGAAAATATAGGCCATTATAAGAAACTTCTTTTATTATATCGAAATTATTTATTCATATTTTAAATATTTCTCTTAAGTTTTGACTATGTGACTTCACAATAGTTGGATGGGTTTTAAATGCCTTTTCCTGCAAAAAGAACACAAAAAGAAAAAGATAATCATAGATGAAGCAAATGTCAGTAACATACATTTTATTTTATAACTATGGCAATAGCATTTATGCTTTTAGGTTATAAGGCGTAATACAAAGGTCATCGAGAGTGAAGATATTTTATTAAATATCTTGGTATTAATATACTTTCTTATTATTATTATAAGTAGATACTGTATAAAGCATAACTCTCGAAATGGTCTTCTATATATTAAAATCGACCATCTTAGTAACCCAATTGCCGATCAGCCTAGCCAACATAAAATTGCCACGATAACATTTTGTCACCGCATTATATCACGAGTAACTTCACTGCAAAGCATTCTAAAGGTCGTAGCACACATATCAACTCGTAAACGGAACGTAAACGTATCAACTCGAGCCGTTCAGTATGCTTTGTATGAAACTCCCTACTGCAACGCACACTTATCGGAATCGTAACGTAATCGCCTCGCCTCGGGACAAGCTCACAAACCGCAGTACGGTGCGTGGTCGACTTGCCGTACCCGCGCTTACGTCTCTCCGTACGCTGTCTTACGACTCTCCGTACCCTAGCTTCGTCCCTCTACCCTACCCTAGCCCAGCCGTCGTCAACCAGCGACCGGCGAGCCGTAAGCGCGGCGTCGCATAGCCGTAGCCGAGTCGATTCGGAGCTACTGATCGCACGGTGACGCGCTTACGATAGGTTGACGCCTGGTTGACGGCGAGGCGATACGGTGACGATCCCTTTCCGAGTTGATATGTGTGCTACGACCTTAACGGTTCATTCATTGTGAGGTTGCGCGCACAAGGGTCGACAAATTTGTCCGGGTGAGCTCCTGCTAAAAATCGTAGGGTCCACAACTAAAAAAAAAAAAAAAAGGTCGACAAATTTTGTCATGGCACGCAAATTAGACACGGGAGGGCTCCATTTATCTTACTATTAAACCATTGTACGTTCCTTATAGCCTTACTTATAGAGAGATAGAGATCTTCCTTTGCAGCGATTGGTCGCACTTATCTGTTCCAAAGCTGTGTGATTGGTTACGTATGCCCCCACACCCCACCCCACTCCGACACGGCAGGGCGGGGCGAGTCGGCCCGCTTGGCTTCATTGGCGATTTTTCTTTCGCAGTGAGCGGTCGCGCTCAGAAAATAATTTTTTAAATTTCGATAAAGTTTTAAATTTTAAACTTTGAAAAATTATTTTCTTACAATTTTAACGGTTTTGCACCGTTCGTTTTTTAAATTAATAAATTTAGTGATATAATTGTTCCTATTTAAATAAATTTTAAAATCAGTGTGTGTATAAACTGGGTAAGTCCTTTATATTTTATTATGCATGTGGCAAATCAAATTTCTGAAGGCGGTTTTCCGTCGGACACAACTTTGCAATTTCTTACAATTTTAATAAATTATTATTGAAATCTGTCAAGACCGTTTACGAATAAATAAATTGTTCCTGGCGATCCGAATTCTGTGAACAAAATAGTTAATAATTTATGGGAATTATTTGTCAAGAATAATGATCCCAAATAAATAAGCAAAGTGTGTTATAGAAATTTGGTTGCTATCGAAGTTTTAGTTACCCGGATTTAACAATAGTGAATTTTTTTACGAAAAGTTTTTAATCCGGAATAGGGTTTCGTTCCCGGGACCCGGGAATCGGGAATTCCCGGGAAATGCTTCGTTCCCGGCGACGGGAAATTTTTATGTATTTCCCGGGAATTCCCGGGTTATTTAAATTGTTGTTTACTGCTCTAAAAACCTACATATTGATAATTATTTACAGACCACAAAATTTCTGAATATAAAATCAAACAATAATAAACCTTTACTGCTTCCATGATCTGGTGATATGATCGTTTGTTTTAGGATCTGGAGGTCTCTGGTTTGAAACTCAAAGGAAACACACTAAGTTGATATTTGTCAATTTATCACGTACCCAGTTTTGTTGGGATAGGGCATTGCAAGTTGATTCACCTAATTGTCTGTAAGAAAGACAGATCGGTGCTTCGGAGGGCACATTAAGCCGTCGTCCCGGCTGATGTCTATGAACACTTAGGCAGTTTGCCCACTTGTCGTCCGTCGCTGCGTATTTTTAACGCAACGTAAAGCATGCGTCTGTCAGACAAAAGGAAATTGCGTATTTCGATCGTATTCCCCAACAAATACGGCTACAGTGCGTAACGGATGCGTCTGTCTAGTCGTTTGATAGACGCATCCATAAACGCACGAATGATAAGTAGGCAAACCACCATACATGGGGTTATTAACCATGTTACTTACGAATACCTACTAAGACTCTGACCCCAAGGTTCATTGGGTCGTTTTTCGATTTGTTGTCCTTTACGATATGATGATGAAGATGATGAAAATTGATCATAAACATTCTTTATTGATTTCTTTTTTATTTATTATTGTTACAATATCTGACCGTATAACTTAACGTCTGTATAAGCAATCTCTGTGAAAAACAACAGTTTGCCCTGCACTCGCCAATCTGCCGTCCTAGCGTGGTAAGTATGGCAAAAACACTACTTATGGGGGAAGGCCCATATCCAGCAGTGGACTCTTGTGGCCGTTAATGCTAATGTTGTGCTATAAATGTCTGACCCATGGTCTCTCAATCCGAAGATCTTGGGATTCGATTCCCATGGCGTTTACATTTGACAATTCAGGCTGATTGACCAGTTTATTTTTATTAATAAAATTATTTATTTCGTAGAGCACGTTAAGCCGTCAATCTCGGTCGCTTTTCTGAATTTGTTACACTTATCACTAATTAAGTTGTTTAGACGGTTTAAAAAGTCAGAGACTAGGATAGGCTCGTTCAGTACTCGTATGACAGTGTTAACTTTTTAAGTATGTAATCTAAGCAATTAAATAAAGTGTTTAACTCCATTTCTTATGGAAACACAGCAAAACAAAAAAGTATTAAACTTTTCCCGGTTCCCGGGAATTCCCGGGAAAAGTGAGAATAAATTCCCGTTTCCCGGGAACTGAAAAAGGCCGGGAAAAACGAAACCCTAATCCGGAAGTAATTAATTCGTTCGATTCTTTACGAACGATCAAATGAAAATCCAATAATCATAGTGCACTTCGCACAAGCTTTGAGTGGCATTATTTTAAGATTTTCAATATAAATGTTCATCCCTCGCAGGTTTTTAAACTAGTTACCTTGAACTGATAGGTAGGTATTCCTCGAGAGAAGTAATACCTTTTTTCTATTTATAGGTTACTATCCCGTCGAACTAGTTTCTACATATCCCCCGTGCACGTTTTTCATTAATGTGCCTGACTGATTTATGGATTTTCATTTGTGAATGATTATTTTATTTTTACACGTGTTTTTGTAAATTGTTATATGGACATAAATACATTTTTATGTCGTTTACTGGAGCTAGTAATGGTATACAGATGCTCCTTTCACGTAGCAACGTGTTATTCAAGTAACGCATCAAATACGTGATCTGTAGGTATTGTTCGGATACCTTCAAAGTTCTTTAAATAAATAAGTCGAACAGCGACAATTTTCATTTTAAAAGGGGGCCGCCATGACCCTGTGAAATGCTCTTAGTAATAAGAAAGTTTACGGAAGTCCAAGTCCGTAGAACGTCTTATAAAATAGAGTAATAAGAACTCCTCAAGGATCTTTTTGCAGAAAATATATATTCTAGTTGATTGCTATGATATGAAATAGCAGCACAAGCCAAGCTACATTTCGTCGGTTTTATAAGCTACCTCTGCGCAACGCAAGGTATACCCTATTTTATAACATCATCAGGAGTTCATTAAGCCGTCAGCGCATGACGTGTCCTTAGACTCCTACATCCCCGCGCAGGGGTTGTAACTTTTGATGTCATGCAGAATGCCCTCGCTTGCACTTGCAGGGCCTGAAATTCCGTCCTCGAGCCTTTCGTATACTTGACGAATTAATAAATCGACATGCGATACAAATTCCATGCATTATAGACGGTTTAGATGCAAATATTGCCAAAAATACTAACAAGTACTAAAAAGTATTTGTGTTGTGGGTTTCGGTACGATATGCAACTCAAAGAACTGGGTCCTCGTGGAGCCAAAGTTTCGAAATGTACCCACCAATATATTTTTAATACCTCGTGCAGAAAGAGTCGGCCAGCACCTTTCATAAAACGTTATTGCTTTAAGTATAGGTATTACTTTTGGTACCTACCTACCTTTTTATCAAACTTCCAAAAGTTTTGATGGCATCCGGCACATGCATGATTTGCTTTTGTCTGATCAAAGTAAAGCAGTCTTTCTTTACTTCTATGCTTATTTGTCTTCTAACGTGACAGTGAAATGCCCTCGTTAAATTTTGTCTTATCTGAAAGTACATCGTCCGGTCCACCGCCTGCGATGAGATAAAGCAATTGTAGCGAAGGGTAGTGTGTAGCACTAGTATTGATAGTGAAGCGCGCAGGTTCGAATCCTGCATGTGGTATAAAATTAGCCAAGTTTCCATAATTTTATACCTACCTAACACGGTTAAGGTTAAGTATTAAAATATATTTAAGAAATAAAAGCTTCGAAAGGTGTGTTACAGACTTGAGTACAAGGAGTTAACTGTCTGACACATGTGTTACCTCGAGCGTATTAGAAAATAGAACGCGAGGGAATTCCTAAGATGTTAATTTGAAAATATTTTTACCTTGCACGCGTTCATAAGGTCCCCCTCTTTTAGTTCCATGAGCTTACGCTTTCAAATAACGATAGCTAGATTCCACTGAGAATTTGCAAAATAGGCTATCTGTAGGCAAAATATACCTACTTAAATGTTTGAAAAAATGTTTCAAATATAACATCCTAGCCCGAAAAAGTCTTGGCTATTAGAAAGTACAGGGAACAATATTCCTACGTAAGTATGAACTTTATCTACTCGGAATAAAGTTCAAAGTTAGAGAGCTGTCTAACGTTTTACAATAATTCTTAAGCAGAAGACATATTTGTCGTAGATTCACCGCATTCAGTCCCATCCTAGTAACCGTTACTGCCGAGTCTAAATTCTCGCAGGTTAAGGAAAATTTATAGACGGTTTAAGTCTGAAACAGTTTTCCTTTATGATCATTTCAGTGGCCTACCGAGGCCACGCAGTAAGAAAATAAGAAACATATTGATTTATTAGGTAACTGTGAAAACGACTGAATTTATAAATTTTTCCCTTGCTCACTGTCCTAAGTAGCAATAATTCACTTCTATTTCTATGCTATCACAGACCTCGTAGTGCTAACGCATTTCTGAGGGAGATCCCTCACGCTTGTCATTTGTTTACTTCTTTGAACTATGATCAAAAAGTGGCGTAAGAGTACCTACGTTAAATACTCGCTTTGATTCTGGCATCAATCACGGAAGGGAATGTGTACAATCTAAGCTCTCTAAGTGCAGAGTTGTCCTAAAATAGTCCTACGTTTTTCTTAGCAACATGGAAACAGACAAATGTGGGGAGAGAAAACGGCCTTTTTGTAATGGCCTCATCTCAAAATGGATAAGTAAATAATGAAGACCTACCCATTTAATAGATCTCACACCGAAACTATAATAATTTTTACTTTTTAATTCATCGTGCATTGAGTGTACGGAGTAAATTTCGTGAGGTGGAGATGTATGTAGGTAATTTACTTATTCCAGCATGTTGCAACGTGGGAGCTAGGTACACTCTATTGTTAATTCTGCTATATCAAGCTGTATAACATCAAAACTAGTGGAAGGTTGTCTAGCTGCTGAGGCGAGTTATGTAATATATACCTATTTGGTATATGCCAAATTTTGTGTTACCTACTCGAGTGCCTTGATCTTGAACATGATATTTTCTTCAGGTGCGTTTATATTGCCCGAAATATTATGAATGAAATGCATATTACGTAATTTGTATAACAACCTCCACTAGAGATGAAAAGTTCATGACATATTTTTCAGGTGCTTTCATATTACCTGAAATGTTATGAATGAAATGCATATGGCGTAATATGTATAACAACCTCCTCTAGAGATGAAAAGTTTTAGAGCGATAGTGGCAAATAGCAATAATGCGACGCTGTCCCAGACGATATTAAGTTTTTATTTCCTAAGTGTAGTCATGCTTACTACACCTACTTTTTCGATAATGAATGAAAGCTTTTGGGCAAGTAAACAACAAGTACCCACAGTCTATGTGGGTATTTTAAATAAATATACAAAAGGTTACAATCAGAGGGTACTTTTGCTAATTGATATTTGTGTAAGTGCCCTGTCTGCCTTGTTTGGGTTTGAAACACGAGTATCTACTCCTGTGTATAACATTGTTAGATGGTTGTTAGAAACGTACGATAGTGAACATAATTGCCTATCGTAAGACGTCAGCGTAAAATAATAATAATACCGTTGTTCCAATATATTTGCTCTGAATGTCGAGCACAAGACGTTGTTAAAAAATGCTTGAATGTACCTACGTACTAGGCAAATAGTTTGCCTATCAAGTAAAATATTTTCAGAATAGATACCTAGCGAGAATTATATTGGGAACTACCTACTACGTTCAATAGCTAGTATGTTTTACCAACGGTGATCATAATGATATATAATATTTGTACGGTGACCCACGTAAGATCTAGGCTTCCACAATTAATTTGCAATGTTACAATGTTTGTACTGTCTAATAGACAATAACGTCGTTTACCGACGTACCTTCGGATTAAATTTTCTCCGTAGGTAAGCTGTTAACAAAATGATAAAATTCTTATAATTTAAACTTTAGCTCATATTCTTTTATAGCTAGCTCGTTTTTGATTGTATATAAAATTAAAGCAAATTTGTGCCCTTTTCAAGTTTTAAACAGAGATCTGGGCTTTGCATGGGACGGTCAGAGGTAGTTATGGCAGAAAACAATTTCAATAATCGCCTCTTTTATTATATCAAGTTTAGGTAGATTTACCAAGATATTAATTAACTATATTATTATATACAATATAGTTTATTCAGAGGCCCGAGTGATGTTTTAAATAAAGCTTGACCGTTACTCCGACAAAGTAAACAAGGTTAGTTATTGATCATTATGTATTATAGCAAATATTATTAAGGCAAGCCCAAATGAATCATATTTAAAAAATCATATGAAGGTATGATTTGATAACAAATTTATATGCCTTTTATTCTCCTGGGAAACTAGGTAGTCGTTTGGCCAGGTTTTTTGATTTACCTGCTTAAGCCCGTTTAGGTCAATGCATATCTTAAACAGTAGTGTAGGGAAATTTAACCTACTTATTACGTTACCTATAGCTTGAGTGATCAAGCACAATTACAATATGTAAGCTATGTTTTTCTGTGTAAAAGAGCTATTTATTAACTATGTAAGTAAATAGATATTTAAAAGGTTTTATAAAAACGACCTGCAATGCGTATTTACCTCTAACTAAAGGTTCAATATTTTTATATTTTACTATTTTGGCTATTGAGTTTTTCAAATTTTTTTTTGAAATTTTCTGTTTACTGTTCGGAAACTTTCAGATGAATTTCCGCGTACTTTCTATCTTATCAAAACGTATTGAGACTTACATAATGAATAACTGTATTATGTGCATTTTTTATTAAATACGAGGTAAAGTTTTTCAAAGACATTATAAATGGCATGTTACAAATGCATCATTTTCATCATTCTATTATGCTTACCTAGAATGCCGTAATATAGTACAAGAGGTTTTGAATTACATTTTCATTATAATTTATTATATTTTATCGTCATTTAAGGGTGAGTTTATGATATTACAGTATTTTTTAATAAATACAATATAAATAAATTTTCAGTATAGTGGATCAAAATCATTATTGTTGATAAAGAAATTCATTTTTCTTTTTTTAAAGAATAATAATACCTGTTTCTTTTTATAGTTTTTCACATTGGCGATAGCTCCCACTCCTCCAGGCGATATCAAACATGTCTCTATAAGTAAGGCTATAAGGAACGTACAGTGGTTTAATGACAGCATTTTACCTACCAATAAAATGCTTATTAAACTACTTACCTTCCTTATAGCCTTAAATTTTTAATTCTGCCTGGTGTATTTTGTAGTAATAATATTCTAATTAGAATATTATTATGAGACGCAATGAAGCCAAGCGGGCCGACTCGCCCCGCCCTGCCGTGTCGGAGTGGGGTGGGGTGTGGGGGCATACGTAACCAATCACACAGCTTTGGAACAGATAAGTGCGACCAATCGCTGCAAAGGAAGATCTCTATCTCTCTATAAGTAAGGCTATAAGGAAGGTAAGTAGTTTAATAAGCATTTTATTGGTAGGTAAAATGCTGTCATTTTGCAATTCCAGCACAGAATAACATCTGTCGCGTAATTTTAAAGATCTAAGCATAGGTACAACGCGATGCCGCCGATCTGTACGTCTAACATGCGTGTCACGACATATTTTGTCGTCTCATGCGCGCAGAAATTCAGCGGGAATATGGAATAAAGTACGGAAATTATTCACAATGAAGTGAGCCGCAGTCGATATAATACGGTGACAAAATATTATCGTGGCGCGCATTATAGCATGGCAAGCGTCTTAAATAATTTAATAAATGAAATAAATTTATCCTCGATATTACAGGTACCAAGTGCGGCGGCCACCACGCGCTGATCCATCTACCCACTGCATGGCACAGGTTATTTGCTAAGTTTATTACTACGTTATAATCATTATAAATACACGCGTTGGGAAATTCATTATATTGTATCGGCCCCGTTTTACACCTACTCGTTGATTTATTGCTAAATATTTCTTACTTAATTAAAATGAGATAATTGTATCTCAGAAATAATGTTTTAGTTCTATTTAAAAACATATTTTTCAACAGAATTAAATTATTTGAAATGAGCCAACGTATCTCAGAAATAATGTTTTAGTTCGATTTAACTATATTAAGTTTAAAACATATTTTTCAACAGAATTAATAAAGATCTGAGATATCTTGCAAGTTGAGTCTCAAATTACGATTTTTTCAAAATTAGCTTCATCGGAACAAGAAGCGTCAGGAAATCTATTGTTGATTTTTGATGCTAAAGAGATATATGCCTAAAGTTATATTCCAAAAATATAATTCAATACAATACAAATTGTGATAAATAAAGTAGTCCATTGTTTTGTAAGTTTCAAGGTAGAAGAAGTACTTTCTATTTAATCGACTAATTAAAAGCTGGCTTGCAATTAAAAAAAGATTCATTATTTATAAATACTTCTTTCTAATATTGCAATTCCTAAAGTGCGTTCACAAGTATCATACGAAAAAAATCGCCAAAACTTCCTTGGCTTTGTAACTTTTTGAGTTGAAGTTTAACGGTTCAAGCAATGAATAAAATTTTTGTTTTATTAATACTAACGAAATTTTAGGCACACTTAACAGATTTTGTAGTAAATTCTTAGCTTTATTTGTACTATCATAAAAAACATACCTAAATAAAAAAATATAATTATGTTATGAATATAATATTAATAAATTTAAGTTACAATGTTTATAGTTTTATAATAATTTTGTTTTATTCATTACTTTATCAATAAACACCTTTGTAAAATCAAATTAATTATTATTTTAAGAAAAATTATAAGTTCAAATAATTTATATACTTTTTAGAGAACTTGCAAAATTGCATCACATTCAAGGTACTCAATAGATGTTGTCAGGGCATTTTTAACACTCCATTTATAAACTGTTTTATAGTAGCGTGAATATGGCTATTGCTGAATAAGATACTTCCTTACTTTACCCTTCATATACAACTACCTACATATTAGGAGTGGGTAAAAATTTAAAACACATTATTTTTATAAGGTAAAATAACCTTTAATAATAATTTAAGGGCATTTATAATACACAGTCAACACTAAAATACTGCTAAGTTCACTTCTTTGCATTCATAATACTGCAATCACAGTACAAAGCGGTATCGGATAGGCACCTATTCGTTTCGCAACACTTACAATAAAACTAGGAAACTTGAACAATAAATAAGTATACTTAGTCCACATTATTTACATCCTAAATGATATGTACAACCGCCGAACGCAGCGGTCTTTCAATCAAAATGTTTTCTTTAGCCGCTGGAAGCAGCGGTCTTAAATAAATCCTAAATGATAAAGCAAAAACCACTGGATGCAGCGGTTTATTTTTACAACCATAATTATATGTTCAATCGTTGAGCAAATCTGCGTTGTTCAACCATAATTAAAATTATGTTCAACTGTTGAACTGAGTGTCCTTTTTCAGCAGTTGAACGGAGTTGTCTTTTTCAATCTTTGCTATATCTAAGCGTTGCTCGCAGAGTGGTTGTTCTCACCTATATGGTCCAAAAGTTGAACACAGCGGTATTTTCCAACCATAATGTTATATTCAACTGTTGAACGCACAAGTCTTTCTCAACCAAAATGATATATTCAACCGCTGGATGCAGCGGTTTCTAAGGCACAGTCTAAATTGTACTATCAATGTTTCAATATTCGAATGTTCGTTTAGTCTAAGGCTTCCTGGCCCGTCTTTGGCAAGAAGAAGCAGAGTATGGCACAACCTAAAAAAAAAGAGAAACTGAATTTTAATTCCACACGTAGGTACTAAATGGAGGATATTTCATCTCCTTATCAAGCAAACAATCTTTAAAGTCGTACAGATTTGAGGGACTATTATTGTCAATTAAAAATAATCACCATAGAGAAAAAATACCCAAACCAAAAAAAGTACAACACGGCAGACGAATATAATTTGAGCCTTAAATATGAAGATTATTTATTACAGTAGTAACTGCTTACCGAATAACATAGTGGAGAACACGACGATGGGCACTATGCACGCCAAGTCGATGAGGTATCCGAACGACAGGTTCCCGATGAGACCGCCGCCTCGACCAGCCGTCAGAGATAGCGCGGCTGCCATTACCCTGTTCGCAAAAATATGAAACGTTACTAAAGTTTCTAAGGACGATCACTTTTATTTAATGAAACTAGAGGTAGTGTTCGCAGAAGTTTGATCAAACAAATTAGCCGCGCAGACAACTTAGGTACCTATTTATGGCTGGAGCGATGTTGGTCATCTTGACTTGCACAATCTGGCAGCTTGGGACATGGTGACGGTAATATTAGTCATAGTCCAGTCTTTAGCTGAAGTAGTTTCGAAATCTACAGCATTTTTACGGTGGTTTTACTCGTAATAACGAATGTTCCGGAATGTTCGCTCAGGCATGTTAAAAACTTTGATACCATTGAACGCCATGTCTTTTAGTTCGGCAACTCGATCACCTACTCGAAAACCTGACCACTCACCTAAGGTTCGTAGGGAACAAGTCCACCAGCACACAGAAGACCAGCGAGATGGCGAGCGACGTGAGGGCTTCAAAGACGCAGGACAGCACCAGGTTCTGAGTGGAGTTCTGCACGAAGTACAGACCGACGGTCACCACGCCGGCGACTCCAAGGGAGAAGACTACAAACAAATTGAATGTCTTTTGTAGATAGCTAAATATTCTGGCAAAGTGATATCGCGGTGTTGCTGCAAGTTTACAATGGTTCCTGGTTTTGACAAAGATAGAGTAGTTACAGCATTTCTAAGTATTCTGATCGTTAGTCAGACTAATATTGCATCTTATGCAATATTTATCATAGGTCCATATAAAATTCCCAGAATTCTCAACCGTCCAGTTAGAAAATAATATTTTCCTGAGTAGTTCAATCTAAACCTGACCCAATTCTTTGGGAAGAATTCGACTATAGATTCAATACTCACTGAGGAAGAACTTAGCTCCAAGCTTGTGCACACAAAGCGGCAGCCACAGGGACGTGGGGATACACGCCAGACCCACAATCAGGGTGTGCATGAACACACTAGGCTCGATGGTCTTGAGACAGTCGAAGGGGTCTGCGTTGGCTTCATCGCCGACGACGATGCCAGACACGTCACAGACTGAAGCGGAAGTGTTGGGGAAACGGTGCTCAAACTCCTCGTAACGATTGAACAGCTCGGGGAACCAGATCATTAACGTGTAGTAGCTGGAATATAAGGTAAGAGTTAAGTTATCTGCCAATATCAACAAGCCCTTCGAAGACTAGCGATATAATTTAAATCGACCAGTTTATATAATGGAATATCTTGCTTTGATTTACAAGTAAGTTAATACTCCTAGAAGTCTTATCTGTCGGTGAAAGTTTTGTGATAAAAGGCTCATCCGGCTCATCAGATGAACCTGCCAATATTTTTTCAAAAATCAAGGTACTGTTTGATTATTTTCTCACCTAGTAGTTAGCCCGAACTGGATAAGACAGGTGAGGATGGTGTATTTCAGGTAGGGAGGTTTGCACAGCGCCTTTGTCTGGACCCAGATCTCACTGAACAGTCTCTTCAGATCTTTCCTCTTGCGCATGCTCAGACTTCGGACGGACTTCTGGGAGCTTTGCGACGCAACCGAGATCGTTCGCTGTTTCTCTTTGAGACTCTTAATCTATAGGCATAAAAAGTTCAAGTCAAAAACATCTTCAAGGGACAAATTGTGGTATAACGAAGTGATGAATGTAACCAAACATGTTTGAACGAGAGATACGAAGATACTCGTTTAAGCTAATTTGAGGGTTATTTTGTCCTTATCAAAGCTTATACAGTATGCCTTACAGGGTAGTTGTCGGGGTCATCTCCGGTGTTCTGGCGGTAGATATCCTTCAGGCAGTTGAGGGCGTCGTCGTAGTCGCCGCACTCCATCATGAACTTGGGACTCTCGGGGAAGGTGAAGAGCCAGAAGCCGAGCAGCAGGGAGGGCACTCCGCAGGCGGCCACGAACCAGTTCCAGGAATCGTATGAGAACCATCCGCTTTCGACGCGGATGCCCGTGATGGGGATGATGCCCCACGCGATCACTGGAATGAGGGTAAGGTGGTTTTAGTTACAATTTCAAGTACGATTACCAAAATAGGGAAAATAAAGGTTTTTAGTTGTAAGTTGTGATGGGGCCTGTGCTTCTTATACAGCTTTTTATTACAAAAACAAACAAATTCTAAGCCACCCTATCTTTTTGATGTTACTATCAGACAATAGTGGAAGGTGCGAGTCTTAAGATTATATTCATTGTTCTTCTCCGGGCTAGAAGACAGAAACATGCTACAGGGCTTTCTATTATATGCTACCATGTGACGCTAGTAACATATAAAATCATTGCAACCATGTAAGAAACCGAATAAGTAATGTACATATGCAAGGTGTTATGAAAATAATGTAAAGAATAACATGGGCATAATCAACCTATTTCAAGCTGGGCTAGTTTTGTTTGAAAGAGAATGTTTTTCTTTGTCTTTCTGAATGAGAGAAAGTGTACCATTTTCCCAATGGGTTCCTCTGTATAATCCTTGCAAACTCCATATACTTACGAGGAAGTAAGATGACACCGAGGGTCCAGAACATTTCCATCCAGCAGAGGATCTTTTCTCTGTACTTCGTTGCCTGGAACTCGCCCAGGTACGGGAAGCAGATACCCATGGCACCAGCAACACTGAAAAATAATGAATTTTAGACAACAGAAAAATCTTCTTATGTTGGACTGGGTTAGGGAAAACTGGGAGAACACTGGTAAACACCATGCACATAATAGTATTCTGTGTCCATTATAAAAAAAGGCAAAGTATAGTGTGACAGCTAATAAATTAAATAGCTTTTTCGGCAATACTGTCATTTAATTTAGTATATTGGTACCAAATACTTGTCCATCGTGGACGTATGAGTAGGTCTTATAGTGAAATAGGTCAGTGAAATATTGATGTAAGTAAAATCAAGTATCGTCTGATCTCACAGTCAAACTGTTTGCGCAGTTTTGTGGGACACTGTATTAGATTATAAGTTCAAAAAGTGTATTTACAATAAATAAATAAAATTATACCTAAATAATAAGTACTTAGCTAGCAAATTACTTTTTTTTGTTTCATAACTGGCTAACTGCAATCAGGGAAATCTTTATTTATTAGGCAAAGCTAAAAATCCTTGTTTCACATTAAAATCAAACAGAGGTAGCTAGATTATTTCGTACAAAAAACATCTGTCTATTTGTTGATTAGGTGTGACGCTGGTTAACATAAAGTAGGTAATGGATATGAAATCTACGAATTGAAATAACAATGGCGGATTATTTACGGGTGTATTACGGGTAGGGAACCTAATTTTATAGTCCATGTTTTTCAAAAATTCGCAAGCCAATGCTTGAAGGGGATTCCAGAGCCCAAATAACCTCGTCATCACAAAAAAAATCATAACTCGTAGGTACTTACCCGTATTTTAATGTGACAGAAGCTGATATTCTATAAATTTCTTTTTCATGGTCAAATCTATTTTGAAGTGAGGGCGCCAGTTACGCTACGGAATCCCCTTAGCTTATTCGTGGGTAAACAAACAAGTGTATTTTTACACTAAATTAGTGTGAAATTAATTGTTTTCCTCAAACAAAACAATCGCGTTGATGACACCGTAGGTAGTAGGTACCATAATTAAAGTCCTCGTGAGAACCGTGAGATTGAACTGGTTACAAATAAAAAAAAGAAATTTTCTGATATAGGTAATAACTGTATACTAGGCAAAGTCTGCTCTAATCACCTATTAATTATTTTCATAAGTAATTAAATATTTGTACAATATATTGCAAGCATAAATATGCCGGTTAGATTAGCATCACCCCAATGCTGTGTAGTGAAAAGCGACTAAAAGGGATAAATGCAACTAGATATTTCTGGGAATCAATCAGCAGCGTTTCCTGTGAAACCAACATCTTGTACTGCTCTCGCCAATGTGCTTGCCAAGCGTGGTGAGTGTGGCAATAACTCCCGATAGGGGGAGGCTCATGTCCAGCGGTGGACTATTGCGGAAATGTTAAAAAAAACACTTAACTAGTTCTGCTCGATACAACTGCTTTAAAAAAACCATACATACACATATCACGCCTATAATCCCCTGCGGGGAAGGCAGAGCGTAAACGGCCGCAAAAAACGGACATTTACGCCACGTCTGTCTATTATTTGAGGGCCATTTGGAAAATTGTGTATCGTCATAGTGACAGGTTTCAGCTCATCGCCTAAAATTGCAATACATACCCTGGAGCCCCTTAGTCGCCTCTTACAACTCCCACGGGAAAGAAATATGGTGATGCTATTCTAAGCCGGCATCACACGGCACGGCACATTTAATAAAATCATATTCTTAATTTCCGTATTGTGCACGCGCTATTTAACCACAGCCCTAGCTATGTAAATGTAGAATTAATTTGTCATTTCATCATAATGATGAGAAATAGCAGATAAGATAATTACTTATGTTTGTTCGATCAGAGTGAGCATGGAATGTCCTTTATCGCAAGCACTACCTGCGTCTGTGTTTCCAAACGCATGCAACCCTAATCTCTTCAAAGTAAGATTGAACAGGCTTCTTCTGGATGAGCTCGCTCCATCTTAGACTCTGTCCCTGTCATGTGATCTAGACTAGAGTCAAGAGCAAACCCATCATTAATAATAAAAAAAAGCATTAAGCTAGCGGGTTAATACTGGTTACCTACTCTATTAAAGCTAGGTTTCCCTTATATCTACGGTTTTTCAGAGGAATTAATGTTACCTTATAGATAAGAGCATCAGATAAGCTTAAAATAAAAGTATATTTAATCTAATGTATTTCATATCCGGAATGAAACAACAACGTGTAATTACAAAATGCAAATCTACTCACAACAAGTTATACGCTAATTTTCAGCAATTAAACCTCTTCAAATAGAACTCTAGATAAGAAAAATACAGCGTGTTTGGCGGAGGACGGTAAATATTTTCAGGGTACGTAAGCTGTGAATGTGACGACTTTTCTTAGCACCATTTTTTTCGAAATACGAAAAAAGAAGTTGGTTACCTTACTATACGAAAACACTCGGGTAGCAACAAAATGTGTATGGGAGGAACAAATATTATGTTGATATTCCCAAAAAAAAGATTCTACGTAAAGTTGTTTAGCTGCACGTCTAGAACACACCCTGAAAATATTTCCCTTCTCCGCCAAACACCCTGTATAGGGTGCATTTGATCCGAATCGCGTGGGAAATACGGAATTGTTAACTCGGGTGCTAACGCTTACGTCGCATCGCTCATTAGTAGATTAAAGGCAATGCCATGCAACGGGTACAAGGTGGCGCAGTGCGTCGAAACAGTATAGGATTTCTATAAAGCGCGGGACGTAGGGTTTCCCCGGAGAGGTTTATGCAAAAATTTCATACCTAAAAGTGCCTTAAATACATTGGTATCCAAGCTAAGCTTTTCGCTTGCAGGGTTGCCTGGAAGAGATCGCTTAAAGCGATAAGGCCGCCTTTGCTCGTATTGTGTTGTTTGTTTTTTCATAAATGAAAATAAGAAATTGAAAAAATTGACATTTTTTCAATTTCTTATTTTCATTTATGAAAGTAATATAGCACTGTGAGTGCAAAATAAAAACCATAGTACATTGTTTGTTTTTGTTCTTGTATAAGTTATAATTACTTATATTATGTTATTAGTTATGTTAATACAAATTTTTCCTTGATTTACCTGAATATAATTGGGGATTCGGTTTTCGTATCAAATACCTTAATAAATCTACGTAAGTACATAATATACGTTAAGAAAAAAAATTTCTCCTTTGTGTATGTAGTTATGCTAGGTTATGTGGCTAGGTATGGAAATTGGTTCGCGCTAATGTAACATTGAAAGCATTTTTTATTAAACATACATTAGTCGTAAGTTCAGTTTATATTCCTAAGCTTCTGGCACTCATTCTCTGATATGACGGTTAATTTATTAATTTAAAATATTATTATTATCTTAATATTCAAGTAACATTGTGCATTTGCCTTTAGTAACATCAACGTGAGCGCGATGACACGAGATCATTGTTCAAGATTTTCAAAAGAAATGAAGAAGACGCCTATGTTTTTTTCCTATGGACCTGACACTATCACGTCTCTTGACAGTATCACGTTTTCAATCACATGCTTATCAAGATTTAATTGGGCTTGCTGATTATCTAGATAATGTCTAGAATCAAGATTACCTGTCTTTCCCCCAGGTCGACTTCGTAATTTTCTATCTTGTCTCTTTTAGAATTTGTCCTTTTCCTAAACTGACCTCATTAATGCCTGTATATAGCTGAATAATCTAGCGAAGAATAGACAGATATGGTTTTAAAGCGTATTCCAAGCCGATTTAGGTTTAGAACTTTATATACCTTAACCTATGTAGGTATGCCAACAAAGATGTGAAAATATGTATTGCTGGAATATTAAAAAATAAGTGGTTATCCTTATGGTTATTTTCAAGAATTAGAATAAAACCATGAAACCGATCAGTTTTTAATATGAAAAGAACTTTTGTCCATATATTTCTATTTAAGCTGTCAGCCCATCGCGATCGCCTAAAATTGTGGTTCACATATAACGACACCCACGGAAAAAATGGGGTGATGCTATTCTAAGCCGACATCACACGGCAATTGTAACTATAAAAAAGAGTTAGCGGTCCATGGTTTCTATGGGAAGTCCTAATATTCTATAATTTTGAGACCTAATTCCCTTTAAGAAAGTAGTAGGTACGTGCTGATTCACACCTTTAATACCTGTTTCCAGCATTTTTTAAATACCTTGCCTTGTACTTTTTATGATGAGACGATTGATAAAAAAGCAAGAATCTTGATAAATAATGAATGTTACTCACGCGAAACCGTTGATGAACCGGCAGGCCATGAAGATGGGCAGGATCTGGACGAAGGAGGAGAAGATCCCCACGAAGCCGTCAATGAGCAAGCACAGCAGCAGCACAATCTTGCGGCCCTTGGTGTCCGCCAGGCATCCCCAGAAGTACGAACCAATCACCATTCCTGAAATTATATTAAAAGTTGAAAATGTGTCTATGGATTTCTTCAGGATCTTTTCGTTCATATTGTAGCGTACCCGGGGGGAGGCGTACATCCGGCAGTGGAATGCAACAAGCTGATGTTATGTGATGATGTAGGAAAAGTATTTCTATTGCCAGGAGTTATACGGAGTGTATAAGGCACGGTGTACCAAAAACTTTGCAAGTATGATCAGACCATGAAACTGAACAAATTTTTCCATGGAGACTATGCTGGTAAGCCAGAAAAAAATCTGTTCTCCCATACAAAATTTACGAGCAGCTGAAATATTTCCTATGGAACCTCGAAAAAAAAAAACGTTTAACATCATAGGCTCTATATTAAAACTTGTTCAGTTTCATGGTCTGATCATGCCTGAATTTTTTTCGGTACACCGTCCCTTACACCCTGTATAGTTATACCATTATTGCAGGTATTTGCAATCTTATCGCGTTCGTGAGATGGGTTGGAGGGTGCTGGGCGTTTTCGTATCGAGAGAGACTGCTGAAGGAATTTAAATGTACTTGTATGCTACAGTTTTTAGAACATTTTATATGCTGTCCTTGTTAGTCGCTAATGAATGGCATTGAAAGCATCACTCGTGACGTGATTACCGTAAAATCACCTTTGTTCCCAGTCTCCACAGTCACTCTGTTACGCTACAACGACACCCATCTTACTTACATGTGAGTAGTTATTTCTTTACTACTTAAGAGTACCACAATGATTACATGTTTTGGGTTTGGATTCGCAAAATCTTCACGTTGTTACAGCAAAACAAATAATGGGAATGTCGTTTTATGAATGAATGAATTGCGCAAAACCTCTCGTAGGTTTACCTGCTCAGCATAATAAATTAAAATATTTAAAAACACGACTGCTTTCTGTGATAAAGCCTAGCCTATGACACTCGGGATAATGTCAGCTTTTTCCGATACAATTTCCATTCGAATCTGTTCAGAGGTTAACGAATTGCAGCACTTTAAAGAATCGCACATATATACATACATACTTGAACTCTAAAAACATTACATTCCTTTTTTGGTTAGGTAATCGTGTAAAAAGTTTGTTTTTACTTACAGTTTCATGCAAAATATGACCAACTAATCATGTTTACGTTTTATTTAACCATAACTAGTTTTTTTATAAATAGTAAATCTAGTCTTAACTAGTCTATTGTTTGCGGTTCTCCAAAAGCATTAGAATAAACTTTTGTACGCATAGACGACCGAGATAAACTAAATACAAATTATTTATGGTATATAACAAAGCCTTGATTCCTCTTCACACTTTGTATATTTTGTCTAGCCTTCTCGGATAGGCAGGATAATTTAGGCCCATTCATCGCATGGGCAACAGTGACCCACTCCTTGTCCTCAGAGGTCATTTGAGGTCCTTTCTATACCTGTTCCTATTCATATATTCCCATGATGGGTCTACATCTTACCTAACATAGGGGCAGCAGTGAGCCAGCCCTTGTCCTCAGAAGTCATTTTGAAGTCGCATGTCGCAGCCGGCAACACGAATGAAACGATGGTGATTCCTATAGCTGTGTTGGCATAGATCAGTCCCGTGATCGCAAGCAGACAGAAGTGAAACCGGCCGAATCCTGTAAATGAGAAAATAAGTACGTTAAATACTACGTAGGTCGTAGAAGCCGATACATTTGATAAGATTGAAACACAAAATAAAACATGAAGTGGATGCCGTACTTTTTGATGTTTACTTTGCTCATAATATAGAAACTTGCACTTATCGAGAATTTTTTGAGTGACACGAAAGTTCTTAAAATTATCAAGTGAGTTGGTTGCGAAATGCAAAGGTTTATTTCATCGCAATAATGACTAGAATAGTAAACACATCCATTATTCCAATAAGATTGTAAAATTGACTCACCGAACTGTTCAATGAGCGCTTGAAAGAAACAGACGTATCAATCAAAAGTTCAGATCAAATAAATATACCAGAAGTAACCAGACAAACTACCAAGATCGAAAAACAAAATAGTGAACTTCAAGTTGAACTATTTTATGACTCTAAGTAGGTATAATAAGGATATATAAATAACGACTATGTCTATTGCCTTACTTCTTTCGAAGTAGATATTTACTAGGTAAGTGCATTTCGTTCTGTTTAATCCATTCACCGCTGATTACGACACAATTGCGTCATCAAGTTTATGCCCTGATTAATACCAAAACCCAACTTTTTAGACAAGTTTCATAATATCTAATTATGTACTTACTTATGAGTTTGCCCTATCTATGGGCGCTTACAATCTTGACGAAATTGCAATCAATTTTCCAAAAAAAGGAAAGGAAGGAGCAATTGTTTTATGCGCGAGGGTTGGGCGGTGAATAGGTTAAATTTGAACCCGCGTTTTATCTGATTTGAACGAAATTTTCCTGGCTTCATTGTGGTTGTTGTATGGCTCCCTCTACAATATTTATTTTCTCTAATTGTCATCGAGCCAAAATTTTCACATCGCGAGACATGTTTTAGAGTGTGTACATTGTTAAGTTTTTACCTGCGGCGGATATCGCTGCCTCGAAGTCTGCCCCATGTTCTAAAAAGTCTAAACCTGTAAGGGAAAAAAATGAAAATTAATCACTTGTTATTTAAACAGTGTATGTGTACGTTGTGTGTGTGTAACAATTTTATGTTTTAAACTACTTAACTACTAGAACTGGTCGAGTAGGTCGATCGTCACTTTTCATTCTTTCTAATTCTAAGATCATTTCTCTTTCCGATCCACATTTGTTTCTTATAAATCAAATCACATTAAACGATATTTTAGCTTTAATTATACGAAAAATGTATGTATGTCTGCACAGCATTTACCTACTGACAATTGGCAGCTTATTTTGGCATACACAGCGGATTACAAATTGATGATATTTTCTCATATCCATCCAGACGATTATAAACTTTATACAGACTAGTTTAAGATTGATATCAGTACCTACGTTAATTACCTTTTGTGACGCGTGTATTGGTTTGTTGTCATTTGGTAATAATTATACGAATACCTTCATCTGTTGCATTTAAATTTCTATTTTTTATTTAAATTTGGATACACGTATCACTGTCCTTAAAACCTTTATACATATAGCGAATTTATTGGCAAATAATAGTGCTGTAGTTTAAACGATTTTCCAAGTTCCGTGAAAAGTACAACTTTCAGGAAATATCACTCAATTGAAAATTTCACAATCTGTCAAGAGTAGCGTCGTTCTTCAAATTTGGAATTCCCGATATTACGCATCATCTGTTTTATCATTATATCTATTCTTTGAGCAAGTGACTCAGGTTGCAGATGTTACAATCGAGTATGTATCCAAACATAATGTTCAAGTAGCTGTTGAAGTTCGGATCATTTCGTGATAAACAGTTATGAAAACTTCAAAGATAGTTACTTTTTAAAGTTGGAATTTTACTTATTTGAATCAGCATAGACCGGTACTTTAGTTAAATACTTTTTCTGTCTGTCGGACCAAAAATCTTAAAGAAGCTGAGTTCTGTGAGGATAAAAAAATATCGATGAATAGATCCATTTTCTATAACGTCGTCCGCATATGTTCGTACTGCAGTGTAAAAGGTTCGCGTTTTTGCCACATGTTGGTACTTTCTTGCCATGATTGATTAATAATGGCAATGTGTGGATAGATCTTAGAGATTCTTCTTAACTTTACTACCTAATATAGTTTTTGAATTCAGTTTAAATACTAACCTAATTTTGTGTCGCGCGTGCGAC
Source organism: Tuta absoluta (assembly GCA_027580185.1). Lineage (NCBI taxonomy): Eukaryota > Metazoa > Arthropoda > Insecta > Lepidoptera > Gelechiidae > Tuta > Tuta absoluta. Next base: position 10,338,227 of record JAQAHW010000004.1, read on the forward strand.
CCAGACAAACAAATATTTTATCAAGTCATTTCGACCTTCACGAATTCAAGTTTGATTTATTATCTTTCAAGTGCTACGAAAAAAATACGGTTATCATCAAATATTTACTGAAAAACTGACTGACACCATCTGACACATAGGGCAGTTATGAAATGAATGTTACTTTATATCGATTTACTTACTATTAATGAAATATGAATAGAATATCTAGGACCCATTTATATGTATAGATTCTAAAATGGTCTTTGAATATTTTCCAACTGTTTGCTATGCAACACACTTACTAATCTCGCGGAATTTTAGATTGTATGAATATGACATGAAGGATTTTCCACGCGAGTTCTCATATCCTGAAGTATCGAAAAAATCGTACTATAAATAATACGATGGATCATTTAGGTACCTACATAATGTCCAATTCCCAGAATGATGGTCATTTACGATTTCAAGCTGTATATAGGTACCCAGTGGGTATTTGACATTGTGGGTACTACCCACAATGTCATATTCCCATAATGTACAATTCCCAGAATGCCCAATTCCTAAAATGCCTAATCATGTTTACGTGCAACTTTAGTTCAGTTTATAACTGTGATGCTGGGTTAGATAATATAATCACCCCATGCATGTTTTGCAAAATGTGATTATAAATATTTAATAATTCAAAACCAAAACAGATCAAAGTTGCAAGTCTATTGTCATGTAACAAAACTAACAAATTATTTATCTTGTAACATGTTTGTCTGTCGTATCTTATCTCACAACTACGAACCATCAGTAGCTGTGTTTGCTGGTACCTAGTATCTGCAACATTTCGAGTTGTCTATTCGAGAGATCAATTTAGACTAGAAGTTCTTAGCAACTGTATGAAAAAGCATAATATGCCCAGCCCTTATATAGGTAACTGTGGATGCTACTGATAGTAATTACAAGTATGACAAATGATTAATCAATTTGAGGAGATGTAGATGTAAGGCTTTTACCACCGTAAATAAATCACCGCTGACATGTGAGCTCACGGCCTTATCTCTCGTGTGTACAAGGACTTAAAAAGACAAATACTTGCGACAATGACATGGTCAGTTTAATTGCTGATACGTGGCATTGTAGTGTCTGTAGTGTTCAAGGCTATTGTCACAAATAACGTGCGGCGGTGCCCTCTTTATTTTTTAAACGACCTCAGAAAAAGGAGGAGGTTCCTTATTATTCGGGATATTTTTTATGTATGTTCTTGTTCAGCGATTGCTGAAAGAGACCCCAATTATTTCAAAATTTGAAAAAGGACACAATTTCGACCTAACTAATGTTGTTCAGTTTCACGGGCTGGGTCATCCTTTGATTTCACAAATTATTGAAGTAAATAAGGTAAAAAATATATAGTTAATTTTAGAAAACTAGCAAAATTTTCTACTGCGGGCGGGAATTGAACCTGCGACTTCCGCCATCCATATACACTTTTGACATCAAAATACACTTGTATACCTAACAAGTTTTCTATAATTGTATACCTAATACGGGAACTGTTTAAAAAATTTAGTATATATAATTAATACAAAACAATTTTAGCAGTAGTATATGTTGTGGATGGGTAATTTGCCTTTTACGTGTCGTCCTCAGTGTCGACATTGCACCGTAAGAAGGTTGCACTGCACTTGCACCCGCATGCCATAGATAAACACACCAAATTGCGAACAAGAATTACATTATTTTTTATAGCTGTAGATATGGCTTCATACTTATGCTATAAATAGATAGGCTAAGGGCACTGACCGGTACCCTTAAATCATTCACTTTGTAAAAAAAAGACATAATGAAATGTTTTTCTAATTTGCGTTGGCCATAAAACACAAAAACTTACATTTCTATTAAACCAAAGTTAATTTAAAACTATGTACCTACTAGGTATCAGATAGCAACATAAAACAAAACTAACATTTTATAAAGAGAGTGAAAGAGCATTTTATTTCATCATCATCTATGAGATTAATTATATTTTTAATATTTATTGTATATTTTTTATGTATGTATGTTAATATTATAATATGTATCTGTCATATTAGTATATACAATTTTCTTTGTAATATTATGTATAGGTAGTTATTAGTCTCGTGATTATATGTATGTATGTAGTTATTAGTTTGTTATTTTTTCTCTTCATTACTTATAGTATTTCCTTTGTTCCCGTTTTATCCCATCGTCCACCCACTTTCTGATCTCTGATAGAGATAAGCTTTGTAATGTGTATTAATTTATTCAATAAGGAATACAAATACATATATCCCAAAATACATGGTTATTAATTATATAAATAGTAATTTTTGTTCAGCTACCGGGCTATACCTAAACACTATAAAATTTTCCAACAGTGGACTATTCCTGAATGAGTTAGCGTAGCGATGATTAAGGCGCGTAACTCGCAAAGATCATAAATTCACACACGACATGTGGATAACTATTGCTTAGGGCTGACAACTTTTTAAGAAACAAATGAAAACTTTTTGTTATACAGGGTGTTAGGGACTGCCCTCCGAATACTGGTAGGGTGCATTCCCCATATTATTATGTTATAATTTCCCTTAAAACATTATTTCCAGAAACGTAATATTTTTTACTGCCCATAGTAAATGCAGTCAGCTGATTGTGATTTTGTACGGGAGGTCGAATATTTTTTGCCGTTTCCTGACATATGTTTCTAGGGGAAAGTTGTTCAGTTTCATAGTCTGAATGCAGTATTCGGAGGGCTGTTCCTTACACCCCATATATCAATGCTCTTTTATTCTCATGCGTCTGTAATATAATTTAACACAACCTTCAAAGCTTCGTATAAGAAGTATTAAATTGTCTATTAAATATAATTTATTTCATTCTGCTATTATTTTTGAGTTTCCGTGTATTTAATGAATACTTCAACTTAACCTTATCCATTCATTACTCTCGAGTGTATTTGAGATCTCATTATTATTCCTAGAGACAGTTAATTGTTTAAAAATGTGTAAGCACTATGCTAAATCTCATCATAACTTTATAGACAACCCTACGTTGGTTTAGTTTCATAGCAATGAGTCAATTGTCCATTAATTAATAACTCATTCAACAAGCATAAAAAGACCAAGATTAGGATTTAATATTTTGCGAAAGGATTTTACTATTTCTTATGACATAAAATCTATTCGGTTATCATTTTTCTATCTTGCTACGATTTTCGTAGTAAAAAGAGCTACGAGCTACGTAAATACTCCTGTACGGTAAAGAGATACATACATACTACCTCTATATTGACACGATGCATAGCTTACTTAAATCAGATTATTAAAATTGGTTAAATCCGTACTTAATATTATAAATCTGTGAGTTTGTGTGTATGTATATATGATTGTTACCTCTTCACGCTCAAACGGCTTGATTAATTTTGATGAAATTTTGAACATTACTTTTTACTGCGGGAAAACAACTATTACCACGTGAAAATTAGTGGCAGCTGGTGAAACATCTGGGTGGAAATCTAGTGCATTTATATCATTGTAATTATCATCTACATAATCATGCCTTGATTAATTGTAGTGTAGACAGCCAATGACAAAGGTCTTGTTTTCGCTACGTATTAAAATGCGATATCATAACCACTTGTTCAAACTCTAACATGCCCGCGAGGAAAAAAAATATGAAGCCCAGTGGCGCCACCAAACAGGAAAACTATCCCTGGCGGGACACGCTACTCATCTGGGAACCAAATTATCAATTCGCAGCAATAAATACCCCAAAAGTTAATTAGAATAAATAAAACATTGTCAAAACTGAGCGCTTTAGGTATTAATTATGCTAAAAGTGGCCACTTTAAGCATTCTTGGGATATATAACCAAATCGCACAGTTTTAACAAGGTTATATTTTATTTAACCTTTGTAGTTATTTATTACGCAAATTGATACGAGTTAACTTGGTGTGTTTCTATAGCACACGACTAATTCCAATTTTAAGGAATGTACATACCAAGTGACACAAGAATATGCCTTCCCCTTCAGGAAAGAGGCGTGATATTGTACATTTATTTTACAACGTTTGTGGCTAGACCGTTTCTAATGTTGTCGCGCAGATGGCCCTATAATTAATAGCAACTGCTAATGGTTGTTGGGTTCCGACTCAAACATGTTATAACTAGCTCAATCCAGTATCGGCTAATCCTTTTATTCAACTTCTTTGTATTGAAGCAAATTGAATTGTTTTTTGACCCCGTTAACTTTGATGATTCAAGGAAATTCTAACGTTTAAAAAACACGTTTTCCTTATATTACTTACCTACACTACATCACACTATTAGGTCTCCAAAATTATGGAACCGATTTTGAAAATTCATTCACCGTTAGCACAGGAGAAAACTCCGAGCAACATCTATAGGCTGTAGCCTATTTTACGGCCACATGTCTTGTGCTGATTTTTTACGAAAGAAGTTTACGAAATCCCATACAAAAAGGATGGCACACATTTCTGGAGAAAATTGCGGATTTCACAGGTTTTATTTTTATCGTGGCTATCATGTTTGCAATTCACCTTGTTCTCACGGGAAAATGGGTAGCAGTGACAGTAACCGCTATAGCAAATATTTTTAAGAACTTTTTGTCGCAGCATAATATTTTAATAATACTAGTTATCTATCCCGCGGTTTCACCCGCGTCAATGTGAGTCTTCTAATGAATGAGTCATTTTCTAAGAAGGTGAACTACCGATAGATAAGAATTACCAATTAGTCAGAAAATAAGATAAAAGAGTAAAATTTAGAAATTGTTAACAGTCTGTATATGAGTAAAAATTAGTACCGATTTTAAGGGAAGGTATTTTTTGCATTTTGGGACAATCTTGGTTCATCTACTCGATACCTAAAAGATGTCGCTAGGATGAACGATTATGTCATATGAACTCATGATCCACTATCTTGGTTAAACCTCTTAACTGACATATGTAAGTTTTCTATGCAGTACGTAATATGGGACAATATTGGTTATGCTACTTGATAGATTTCATTTGAATCTATGCAGCTGTTGAGCGCGAAGTCCTAGCAAACACACACTCACAATCGTCATCCCTCTTTGTACGAGTACTATTAGTAGAATAAGGCCTAGTATCGGGCTGTTTGGTATAATTTTTTCAAGCCACTCAACCTCCATTTTGATCCTTGCTGCTGTTTTTTTTAAAGCGGTTGGTTGCATGCACTTCTTTTTTGGGGGCAAGCCCGAAAGCATACCTGCCTAAATTACCTAGTAGTAGTAACAAACTCATTTTTACTCTGATATATTAATATAACCGAGTAGGTACATAATATTAATCATAAGACGCAAAACCGATCATTTTAAAGTCTTGTTATATATTACCATTTTAATCGCATTATTTTATAACTGCAAGCCTTTGCAGTAATATCAAATGATAAAATATTACGTTCATCTTAATTTTTTACTATTATAAATACATATTAATACTGATCCACTACTTTAATCAAAAATTTTGACCGGCACATTATGTCGTTTTTGTATGCAGAATACAATGAGAAATACGACAACCCCCTGGATCCAATATTTCATTAAACTTATTTTTGTATTGGCTACTTATGTGATTTTTGTATGTATTTTAGGAATACGGTAAACTTGGTTCAGCTGATGGAAGATGTCGCTGTTAGATTTTCCGAAAGATTGAATTAGTAGCGCCACCTTTTTTGCAAATTTTGGATGTGTGTTCCCGTGGTAATAAGAATTCCACCTTCGTGCAAAATCTCATTTGTATCTAAACAGCCGTTTTCGCGCCAATACCAACAAATACACATACAAACTTCCGCATTTTTAAAATTTGTGGGATTAGTGTTTTGTTTTTTAAATGTTTTTGTAATATGATGTCTAATGATTATTACTTGTCTGACAAAAACTTGCTTAGAATAAAAAAACTGTTTCACGTCTAGAACACGCCCTAAATATCCTAACACTACTCCGCCAAATACCGACTGTATATATAAAGTTCTGCATAAGATTCAGTTGCGCATTTTTTTATTTTTTGAATATCAAGATCTTCGGCCAAATTTTCATATTACATACAATAGACAATTTTATTGAACACAGATGGAATGCACCCCTAAGTAAAAGGTCAGCGTAGCAATCGTAGCACTTCCGGATAAAATGCTACGGGAACTCCGTAGGCGCGGTCTACGGAGCATCGTGATCGTAATCCATGAAACTTTGTCGAAATATCTGAGAATACAAAAATCGTCTGTTTATGCCAAATCTACTGTTTTCTGACGCCACCACCCGTTACTTTGTGTTTCACAAACAAATATTTTTTATCATTGGTTACTTATTTTAGCACAATCGTCAGATTAATCGATCAGTCACAAAACAATAGTTGTTCTTGTTGGGCGTTGTCAACGAACTTATAAACCGTGAAATATAATTTGTCACACACACATGACGTAAGAAGTATTTTTTGTATGATGCATAGCTACACATCACGCTTTATCCCTTAGGCAGTAAGGCAGCGCAGGCGAGTAGGCAGAGCGTCAACGGCCGTAAAATTACGTCTGACAAATATTTGAGGTCTGATTCAGTAGTGTATCACTATAGCGGCAGATTGTCAGCCTTGCCACGTACCTGAGTCGCCTCAAATGGGTTGATGCTATTTTAAACTGGCATCACTCGGCACTTATTGTGTTTAAGTAGGAACCAAGTCGATATCATCATTTATATGCACTATCAGAATACATTGCTTCTTGCTTTCGATTACTTCTATCAGTCGTCAAAACCTTACGTAAATACGAGTATCAAAGTAAATATATTTTACAAAAAGAAATAATAATAAATAAATAAATAAATATTCTGGGCAGTTCACACAGCGGCATAAAGAAAAGCTTGTACTATGGGAACTAGATAGCTGATATTAATACTTAAATAATTTTTACTGTAAAGAAATACATTCTATACAAAAAAACACCCTAAATAAACACAAATATATGAAAATAACTTAAATATTTGTGTTTTGTGGGTATCGAACTCACGCCCTCGGCGTAGCAGGCAGGGGTATTATCCGCTACGCCATCGGGCCAGCTTAATAAATAATAATAAAAAATAGAAATAAATAATTACTTTTCACAATAAAATTATATTGACAGATGTAAGTCTAAGACTAAGTATTTTGTAGTATATCCTACGTTGTCACAGTTGCAACCGACGGCGTTGTCGGTGGCCGAAATGTAGGATATTATATACTGGTGGTGGTCCAACTGGCGGTTTCATCCTCTGCTAACTTTTTCCACGACAATAAGATGTTTTCTCGGCATGTATTATATGAAATGTATAATATTCTTCCATATTTATTTCCCCTTGAACGACTCCATCTATTAAAAAACTGCTCTAAATCTGTTGCGTAGTTTTTAAAATTTAAGCATACACATGTTACTGGAACACAGGAAGCGACTTTATTTTATACTATGTACTCTATCGACTATGACACTTGCATAATATCACGGGGAATGTATATGTCGCGGTAGCCGAGACCAAAGAGGCGTCGCTACTAGTGATATCAAAAGTCGCAGGTTCAAATCCTGCAAGCGGTAGAAGGTTATGAAATGTTTCAAAAAATTACTATGTAATGATGCTGAATCGCTCACGCACCGGACGATATCGCGGTTTGTGTTAGCCAACATACAAATTACAGTCGCAACTTGATACAGCGACGTGTGCCACGATATCCGGTTTTGTATTGAATTTTGTAAACTCCTTTCGTTAGAAATCCTGATCCGGCAAAACAAAGGTAACTCTTGCAGTGCGTGTGAGAATGACAACGGGCTTTTATAGGTATTATAATTTTATTAGACAATAAACACACTTTAATCCGTTACAATACTTTTATTGCGATGAGTAATAATTGTGCAATATCAAGCCTTATGTTATTGACAAAATTGCTTTGCTTGCTCGTGCTTCCCAATCACGGTATGCCCAACTAAAAATGTTCAAGATTTTGTTTACCTAGAATAATTTTGTCGAAGAGAATGATGTGTATCGAATTAAATTTAACGGTTTTTCTCAGTTGACATAAATCACGACTTAGTGTAACAAAAACCGTCTTCATGATATTCTAGAGTTTAAAAATCCACGCTAGACTTTTAAGAATAAAAATAATATAACATATATAATAGGTATCTATTGCTTTTCTTGGGTAAAGAGTATAGGTACTGTGAAAACTTGTGCTCAATTTTACTTTTAAGTACGACCAAAATGAAAGATTTTTCCAAACGATACGCTAACCCGTAAAGAGGCTCTGACAACAGTTGGCGCTCTGTTCACTAAACAATAAATGATTCGATGAAAAAAATAAACAGGCATCAAACGCCAAATAAAATGAATGAAATACGGCAAATATATTGTATCGGAGAGATAAGTTTAAACATAATGAATAGCATTAATGCAAGTATTTGAAAATGTATCGTATGACCGAGTTGCATAGATTAAAAATATCATTAATAAGTACACCGATCGTTTAACCCTCTTCGATATTCAATGATCATGAAATCAATTTTATTGATTTTCTTGTCACTGTTATATTGTGCCTTGGGTAGCGTATATCAGCAGCACCTCTATTAGAAATATAGTTTTAGAATCTTTTTGAAGGAATCAGGATATGGATAGAATTCCACCTGCTTTGTTATGTTTATTAATCTAAAAATCCTTGATGGCTGGCGTTCAACATATGAGGGACATATTTGCTGGGGAGTTTGATTCATGTGGGACACAAAGTCGGCCAACGACCCAATGAACATTCATGAGAATTTATTAAAGATCTGTAATTAAAGTTTGATTGAAACTTTGGAAATATTTTTTGTGGTGCTAGTTGCGCTTATTTCAGGGTATTTTAATATCGCTAGCAATGAATAAGTATTAAGAGTCTGAAAAAGGAAGCTAGCAACCCGAGGAGGATGACAACAGTTCACTACTACTAGAACGCTAATTTTATTAACTTGCGTGACTAGTTGAAAATACCCCAGATGTCTAACGCCGTTTATTGGCGTAGAGACGCGTTACTTTAATAAATCTGTAAAAAATTCCTTATTCTGTACGAAAATTTCATATATATTTAATAAAGATGATCCACTCAAATTGTAATATTTTATAGAATCAAAGATTCCGCAACCGAATTACGCAGATGGACTTTTTTAAGCAACTTTTCAGCAACGTTTTCCTTATCTACGTACCTGAATCAGAACACAGAAATGATTAGGGATACTACTACTCACGGGATTTCGGTTTACACATTTAATGTGCCGCAGGTAACTAAACTGTTAATATTAAATTATGTCGAAATATGTCAAAAAACAAGTGACTTTGACTGACAACCGTGAGATTCACGATTTGTAAGCAAAATAGCGCGCCGTGTGCGCAGAATTCATAATTAAAATTCAAACTCGCCACAAAGTCAGACAACTTTCAGACTTGTCACATGTCATACCTTAACCAAAAAAAAAATATGCATATATTTTGCAACATTCTGACTGATGTGTTGTATAGCTGTTCTCAAAGTGTCATCGTAAACAGTAGTATCGTATGTAGTGCCACGGATTACTATCATCAAGATTGTTTAAATGTGAGTAGCGTCGCAGATTACATATAATTGTCTGGGTGGATTCGCATTAATTGTTATAATTTGTTTATTTTTAAGTATCTACCTAATATAATGCATTCAGTCATCAAAACTATGTTATTATAAGTAGTTGCCTGAGCAATCTATATAATTACGTATTTTAAATATTATACAAAAACTTACCCATTTTGTCTAAATCGTATACACACTCCCACTTCAAATTAGAAAAAAAGTCCGTTACACGAATAGAATAATCGCAATCACCGTAACCGGTTTATCATCGTCACCCTACCCGTCACTGGGATGCGCGTGGGCAAGTGCGCGGACGCGAGCGCGTGCGTCTTGATCCTTGGATCTATAGATCCTGTATGTTGCCGCGCGCTGCCTGCTGAGGCTTCTGTGCGAATGGCAGCCGCGAAGCGTAAACTGGTGAAGACTTTTCAGAGATAAGATGCGATCGCTCATCTCGTGCTATCTCGACGGTCGCATCGATCAGCCCTGTCAGCTTGACATTGCCTGCGTCTACGCAACGTAGTGTAATGAATAATGATATAATATAACTGAAAAGACACGAATTAATTATGTAATTATAATAAGCGGAGGTTTGAGTATCCGATAGTCGTGCTTGTCGTCATTGTTTGAGCATAGAATCAAACTCATATATAAGTACGTACTTGTTCCATGCCGCATGTCGGCAACAGTCGGCAACTTAAGCAAAAAATAGTTACAGATTTTAGTTCACCTATTTTTTCTAAATCGAAATTTTAATTTATAATTACTAACATCGGGTGTTATTATTTGGATTAACTGAAAAATTCTTTCCTGTTTTCATAAAATAACTAGTTACATTTTGCAATCAGTTAGTGGCCTATTGTTTAAAATTGAAAGATCTGTTTTATTATTTAATTACTTTTTTATCAATAGCTTATTGATGTTTATATCCTTGGGGTGATATATATAATTATTTTTATGAAAAACTTACAAATAATTATGTCATTTTCAAACATTTGAAATTCTGCGACTATGGCGGTTCTCCCACTTGACGTCCGTTGTATTACAGCGTGTTTTTAGCGCATCCATAACGTATGCGTCTGTCAGACGAATGAAAATTGCGAATTCCCATCTTATTCCCATACAAATACGACGATGGTGCGAATATTAAAACAGAGTTTGAATAACAACATTTACTGTTTTAATATCTAAATTTATAGGATGGACTTAATTAATAGAAAGTATAAAACAATTTTCCTACAAGCTACGATCTTCAAGATATGAAAATGGAATCCCTTCTTTTCGTTGTTAGAAGTTGGTATCTCACAGCATAAGCCCCCTAGGGAGTGCAGTGCTGAGTCCCGTACTAATGAGCCGTCCGATAAAGTGCTTTGTTTTCCGTTATATTGAAATTGATTACTTTTTTAATAACCAAAGTACAGCTAGTACGCCGAAATATATTTTTTACAGATATTTTATAATTATATTATTATTCATGGGCGGAAAGTAGGTCAGTTCATTTTTGTTTATTAAATATTTGTTCGAATTAATAAAGTTGTTGAGAAATTTGGTAAAATGAAGTTCAAGAGCACTTCTTCCAATTCAGTGTCCTCATTACTTTTATCATATGTTAAAGAATAATAACTTACGAAGAATACCAGTATCATGGTATGACATAACATTTTATAGAGATAAGTACATTCCACGATTTGTCCCTAAATTGGAGATTAAATTATTGTTGATTAAAACTTTCAGGTGGGTTCGTTTTCTTCGCCATCTTAATAAAAATCTTCAAAATCTACTGAAAATTTAATTGCATCTTTAAACAATCTTTAACAAACGTGGCATTATTTTTTTATTTATATCTTAATATAATATAATACCATGGGCTATAATTTTTTGTAAATTATTCTTTAATTCATAGCAAAAACGGAAAAAAAGACAAATAAGAAATAACCATTAAAGTGAACACAAAAAGAACCATGACGGCCCATTAATTAGGAAAAAGTCATACTTTTAACGTCTTTTTGATATATTCCTAAGCAACTTAAGGAATTCAGCCAAAATCCTACAAAATTGTCCGAATTCCTAGATTTGTTTAGGACGATGTCAAAGTGAAGTCTCTATTTTGCCATATTCCGCCTTTTGAGCAAATTTCTAAGAATTCGGAAGAATTCCTGATTGTACAAATTTTCTGTGACATGTACTTTGTAAACAAGACCATGCACTATTCTCCAGAATTTAAGATTAGATTAACCTTTTACGATGATGACAACTTGACTTTTTTGCGTGGACAATCATATTTAAACCATTCAAAATCCTGCGAAAGGCATTGTTTTGTTACATCTTCTATATGTACCTATAATTACTCTTCACAGACAAAACCACAGCTAATTAGAAGTCTTGAGACCTAGGTATGTCAAGGAATTAAAAGTATTATTATTTTATACTGCGGAGAATGATGATCTTCCGTCAACACGGCAGTTGTTACATTTACCTGTAATTATTCTAGACAGATCCAATGTTGCACTCGTGGAAAGAGGAACCGTAAGACGTTGGGCAATGCGATTTCCTTTTAGTTCCCTGTACAGGTTGGATGGTTCTAGAGTTGCGGTCTCCTAAAGACCGACGTTAATTGATTGACCATTACGTTCTTTCTAGAGTAAATCTTGGTCACAACAGTTTAAACTGACTTGATTTGACACGTTTAGCCTTTTAAAATTTAGTTTTGACTGATATTAAAACAATGGGTATAAATATAATATAAACATATGGGTATTTAATTTTGAGCATAAGTTAATTCTAGGTTCAACAAAGGCATTTAGTAGAACTAGATTAATCTATAGAATATCAGTTTCATTTAGTTTCATTATCAATAAATATTTCTTTAAAAACTATCGCGATGCGGGTCCATCGGGTAGGCGTAACGTAAAAAACATGTTTTCGCCACATCTGACAAATTTTTCAGCGTCATTCAGAAAATTATGTATCGCTATAGTGACAGATAGTTAGCCCATCGCCTAAAATTGCAATACATAATGTAACCCTCCAGTCACTGATAACAACATGACAAAAAGTTAAATTCGGATAAATGTTCCATAATCTTGAAATTCTTAACTGTGAAATTCATACATTGAGTCACTTTCGTATTCCAACAGTCGTTCATCAGCCTGTAGCTAGATCTCAAAGTTTTGTTTGCTCCTGAGTGATTCAGCACAAACCTTTTTCTTTTTCGTTTTTTTTATCACTTTAAATTGTATGAGGTAACATATCTTCTATGTCATCAACAACAACAAAAAATGCGACTGAACTAAGCGAGTGTTTTGAAACACTTTCCTAGAACAAAAAAAAAAGCATAATCATTACACTTAATTTCTCCATCCAAATCCTGCACCTACGCAGCACAGTTTTACCATACAAGGGCCGGCCTCGGTCAAGATGCCAGCCTGCCATGTTTAGATGTGAGATGTGACAGTAATTAACTACACTTACGAGGTGCGAATGCGGTATTTGTTCCTTCCTGATATGATTTGATTATATTTTTATTTGTAGTATGTATGAACTAGCAACAAAATATGAGAAGCGTTTACTTAGATTGATGGCGCGTAGCGTGTAGACTAGATGGACTACTGATGCAAGTGTGCGAGGCATCAATCTCATGAATATCTTGACGACAACTTGTATGACTTTCACCCTCTACGACACATTATTATAATAAATAGAAAAAATTTATGTTTCATGTAAAATATTTATTTATTCAGTAGCTTAAAAGAAAATGTTCTTGATAAATCATTTTCATTTTATTCCGTTAGAATCTTACAAAAAGTACAGCTTATTTTGATTTTGACTCTTTTTGGTCACTTCGGTACAAAATCGAACGTACGCCACCAATTCCATTCGTTCTTCCTTCCCTATACAAACACATTTCGCATACGAAATCGTTAACACGACTTAAGGTCGGTGATGACACGGAACTTGCCCTTCGACTCCGAATTACTTTGACTGACTTAAGGTCACTATTTAGTTGACAATGGTAAATTAGCAAGGTTTTTTTGCGACTCTACGTTTTCGATCTCCTTAATCCGAAAGATTTACTGATTACGAGAAATACTACTTTATAGTTAGTGTCAAACAAAACACACCTGCTTAGTCACGCAATTTAGGATTGTTTGAATATGACATCAACTATTTTACCGTTAGCTGTCATTTGTCGTACAATCTAAAATTTCAAGTCTTCGCCGGTGAATAACGATGTTGATTCTAAATGTCAGTATTTTTGAGCAACCAAAATGTGGCTTTCAGAAAACTAATACGCATTCTCTAAAATATTAAAGTCAGCTATTGTTGGTTGCCTATAATGCTCGGACATTTAATCATATTATTTAATAACATTCATATTAATTTTGTAACCTTACTTTGTAGGTCAAATAAGGGGTCCCACTAATTATTTTGCATGCTAAGACGATTTAAGCGAAGCGCCATGCAGGCACTTAATATTTAATGCGATGTAGATTTTTCTAGTATGATATTTATGTACTCACCTTAATCACCTTAGATAAGGATTTTAAAAACAATAATTCTAACGATGGGCTATGGCTCTAATTGGTTTGAGATCACCATAAATCAACTTTATTATAGAGCAGAATGACATAATTAAAAATTGCCGCCACATTGTCTCTTTTAATTAGTCAGTCATTTCAGTTATAGCATGGCATCTATACTGGTGCCACCTCTTTCACCATCATACTCTACTTTCATACTAGCATACATTAACTGACAGCCTTGATCCGTCACAAATTTATTTTTTTATTACTTCACTTAGTAAAAAAGGCAGAAAAAAGGAAAAGCACCAAAAATTATTTTATTCCAATTTCCGAACTATCTGACATATGATTCCATAGTAACCACTATAGAATGCCCGAATGATATAATAGTAAACAATAAAACGATCTATAAAATTAGGTAATGAACATAAACAATCCACGTAACGGCGGGGTCGGTCGCAGCGCACGCGCGGCGCGCATAACAATACCACGGCGCAAAGGAAATCCACTCCTGCGCAGCCTCGACCTCTTTCATCGTTGCCACATATTATTAAACAAAATGTCGATTGGCAGTTTAACATACAGAATGTATGTTAAGAAGAAATATTCAAAAGTAAGATTTTTGCGTCGTTTTTTTTCAACTCATTCGAAATAAAGTCGTGTGATGCCGTGTGATTCAATTCATTCATTCAATTCAGGCGACTAAGGGACTCGAGGGTGTGTATTGCAATTTTAGGCGATGGGCTGACAACCTATCACTATGGCGATGCATAATTATCCAAATGACCCTCAACTGTTTATCAGACGTGGCGTAAATGTCCGTTTTGCGGCCGTTTGCGCTCTGCCTACCCCGCAAGGGATATAGGCGTGATGTGTGTATGTATGTATGTATAAGACTCGATTCTGGGTTACCGGGTTAGTCTCATATTATACTGTTTATGATTTTAGGGAAGCGAAATAACGGGACAAGGTGCAGAATCTTGGAATGCAGTTCTACTGCAGTCGTAGTGCGGTTTCACCTTTACAGTTAGGGAAGTTTTATGAGCCCATGAGTTCCTACGCGGTGGCGGAGAAAAACGGGGACGGCCGCGCCATGGCGGTAAAAAGTCGGCATACATAGGTAGGAACACATTAAGTTTAATGTCATTGATAATGGCTGACATAGACAATCATATCATTTTAGTTTTGATGAGAATTCTAAGGCTTTCACCCATATTTCCGTGGAAAAGAGGAATGGTGAGATTTTCTTTTTCATAAAGTTCTAAAGTACTTTAAATTCTGCCATGTTGTTTTTTAAGTATGAGAAGGTTATTTCAATTCATTCTTAAATTCTGCACTTTGTCCTATTAGATAAGATTCCATAAATATACATTTATTTTTTGCCTATGATTTATCATGATAAAGAACTACTTTCAAGCCCTTTGTTTTTTGCGCGACTATTTTTATGATCGATAAAAACGACAAACATCTCATATATCTAAGTACCTACAGTTTTAACTGTTTAGTTCTAATTCCATAAATTTCCTGTATTTATATAAGGTTGTGCATAAAATACATGGGTGGAATTAATGCCGAAAGTATTATCTACCAGTCTACCTTAGGCACGACCACTCTACTCAGAGTGCTACGACTTAGCAAAGGAACCATGTGCGAAGTGGAAGTAGATTTAAAATAAATGCATTTATGAACATAAAAAGCAATAAACTAAGACACTAAAAATAAACACAAATACATAATATGTATTACACAATTCGATCAATATATCGATTATAAGATTATTATAATATTCGATCGTTTATTTAACGAATTTAGCGCAAAATATCCAATAATCGATATATTTAATGACACCCTGTCGAGGTTTAAAGACAAAATTAAAATGCTGGAACCAAAAAATGATCTCACTAATTTTAATTAATATAAGTTAAGTAAAGCTTTCTTTTATTGTTACTTTAAGTACCTATCGTTGCTCAATTGAAATTTTATTTGAATGCTGTGTTTGTCTGTAACTGTCTTACATATAAGAACTAGATTTATTTCTTCTTAAGACACTGATGATGTATATATATGTAAGATGTTGATAAACCAATAAACAATAAATAAATAAATAAATAAATATATTTTAAATGACCGCGATAAAAAAATGTAACTTTTAAAATCGGCAACACTTCTTTTTAGCCATGACGGGACCAAGTTATCCTGGTTCTCCATATAGTTTTTAAGATTATCATGTATATTAGATTATAGATTATATTGGTCTCTTAAATGGGTTGTCCTTTTCCTAAGATATATCTTTGAATAACGATTAGAGACTCAAAAAAATTGAGGAAAGATTTTTTAAGAAAGACGTTTTGGGACATTGTTGCGTTGTGGGTCAGTTTATAAATATTCATTTCCTTTAATGCACAAAAATTCGAAGTAATTACATTATATTTAGGATGCGTGAGCAGAGCATGGGGAATTGTATTAAAAAAATGATCGTCTTGCGATATGCTGGGGCGTACAAGACGATCGCATTTAGCTTAAGTAGGTATGTACTTTAAAAAAACCTGCGAGACCAGCGACAAATATCGCGTGCAATATAATAATCTTTAATTATTGTCTTCAGTAGACTCTATGACGTCTCTTAGTCCATGTTGTCTTGTTAAGTCATACAAATTAAGTGTTGAGCGATTTGCCAACGTTTTACTATAATATAAGCAAAGCAACATCTAAATAAAATGGTTTTAATAGCCGTTTAATCTTAATAAGTAGATTTTAACTTTGTCGTAAAGAAACTTATTAATAATATATATATAATACATAATAATACAATCCGAACGTAATTACTTTATATAATGGTATTTTAAAATACACAAATTATGTTAAGTTTAATTAATATGGGTAGCTATCTGTTTGATTTTATAAAAACAAAATCTAGATTGTCAAAATACTTTTATCTACATTCGTCTCATAATGTTCGAATTATGAACTCGAAAACAGTTGTATAAAGACCATGCAATTTTGTTGTTGTTCAATTGTTGTTGAAATGTTGTCCAGTTGTTTTATTAGATTGTTGTTCAATTGTTGTTGAGATATTGTTCAGTTGTTGTTCAGCTGTATAGTTAAGTTGTTCTTCAGTTGCTGACTCGACATCTAAACAACTGCTTAAGAATTGAATTTTTAAAAATTGACATCAAGCCATATTAGGTTTTCGGATTGAATTTGACCTTGTATCGGACGTTTGAAAGTGTTTAATTGAGTTTTTGTTAAGAGTGTAGATAAAATAGTGTATGCAACGACATATAATTGGGCGTAAAAATGCTCATGTCAAACGATTATCAAACTCGGCTACGCCTCGTGTGATAAACAGACACTCGCATTCTAGGTACCCCCATTATACGACAGTTGCATAAACTACTCATCATCAGAATAAGTATTTTGAATTAATAATATTTGTTTTGCGCCTTGAAATTCGAGAATAATATTATGTGCCGTTCATGCCACAATCTGCGAAGAAGTAAGTCGGAAATGTAATTTCACTCAAAAAATTACCATACGAAAAGTACATTAATGTACGTGTGAACGTAGTTTTTATTCAACTAACATATTTTTTACATTTGTAATTCTCTTTTCATATGGGACACCGAGTCGTCCAACGACCCGATGAACCCTGGTGTCAGAGTTATTCAACTGCCTACTACTAGTAGTAGGCCTCTGACATGGTTGTGTAACGACCGCCGTCTAAGGCTTAACGTGCCCTCCGAAGCACGGAACCATCTTTCTTTTCGGACAATTAGATTTCGGTTCACCCCGCAATATCCAAACCAGACCGGGTACAAATTCATAAAGTGATAAATATCAACTTTGTGAGTTTCCCACTGAGAATCGAATCCGGAACTTGTGCGTCGCAGGCAGTCTCACTACCACTGCGCCACATTGGCCGACACTCGTAATTGATAATTTAGTTACTTTCAGTGTTTTTTGTTCCGTGTTCAAATTGCATGGCAGTTATGCTAACTGACAACCATTTGAAGGACCCTACGCGACGTGGTATCGTATGAAATAAATAAATAATATAAAAATATTTTAAGACCTATGTAATCATACTTATACTCGTAAGAACGCAGATACATCATTGATTATGATACGCAACATAATTTATTACGATGACTATGACTAAATATGCTGCTTCATATCCAGGGAAAATAGCTAATACTCGAGGCTGTCTAGTATTTTATAATTATTAGTGTGGATTTAGGCTGTGTTAGCGTTAGCCCGGTGATGCGGCTGCGTGACGTCACACGCCAAGTTTAGCCGCGAGAGTTGCGTATGATGAAGCCGTATCGACGATTTATCCTATTACAGAGTCATCGCTTGGCTAATTTCGTCTAAGTCGCCCTAAGTAGCCAGTACTTTACATGGTTTAACTTCGCCGTTTTGTTAATAGTAGCACGACCTTATTTAATTTCTAAGGTGTTGTTTAAAGTTCTTAAACAATAATCCATATTAAAAAAAACAATACGCAGATGGGTTCCGTCAAACCCTTAATTGCTAAAGCAGCCGAAACGTAGAGGGATAAAAGCTGTCTACTAAATAATAACAAGCAAGTCGCATAAACCCACATAATGCTGAAGCATGTATGTTTTCTCCGATTATTGTTCAAATTAGGGCCTTGTATTTGGCGGTTTTGTAGCTAGATGCTACAGATTTTTGTTTCGTAGCAATTGTCTACGAAATATTTACTTACCTACTAGATTTTCGCCCCACGGCTTTACTTATACTTAAATATTTGACTGTATAATCTAAAGGAAAAATATTTAAGTATAAGTGAAGCCGTAAATATTTCAAGAAAACAATTTTCAGCTCTTTAGTGTTATCCAACACATCAATAAAAAGAAACAAATAATCTCTTTGATTTGTATGTATTATAATATTAATAATAATTATCATTATATAAAATTGTAGGCTGTATAATAAGAGTATTTGTATCTATCAATAAAAGTTATTATATTTTTTAAAGGTAAATTATTTTAATATCCATAATAAATTCATTAGTTTGAATATATTTTGCAAGATTTGCTTAAAGTATTCACAAAGTATAGGTATCAGTAGAAGGAAAATTATGAACAAATTACTTACTTTAGCTATAATGACTTCTAAAAACGCATGTCATTGAGGTATTTATCCACATGTTTTTAACTACAGAAGCACATGCTTATTCTATGTTTTATTTTATTAGTCACGTGAGTATTTAGTTCACAGGTATGCATAAAAAGAGTTCATTCAACCAGATAAACCTCGATGTGGTTTGTCCTGTATTCTAAAATTTTCTTTGCTTTTCATGTGTGTTTTCTAGGAAGATATATGTTTTATGGCATTATGTTTCATAATGTAAACATGACACAATGAATGGAATAATACGTATATGATAGCTAATAGTAGCTAATCCTAGGATTAAGGTGAGATACGAGCATATTTCCATGAAGTGTCTAGTAATAAGGAGCAATGCGAGCACCCTGAACCAAATATCAGCAACACCTTGAATAAAATATATTTTTCTTATTATATTTACGAGTTTTCAATTTTAATTGTCTGAAAACACATTCTTATGCGGGCAACGCCGCGGGTAACAGCTAGTTGGGTCTATACATGGGTGATTATCAAGGCATTCTCCTTAAACAGTTTCCATTTTATATCACGTTTCAGTATCATCATGTTCACTGCTGAATGAAAGCCTCACCCGAATGTACCACAAAGACTTATCGTTTACTCCACGATGTCAGTGCCCGTCACCTTCGTATGTCCATCGACTGTATGTGCCAACACCACGATTAATTTGCTTTAATTATTCAGCGACGCAATAATGCGCTTATTTACATTGTTCTTTAACGATCAATCAATATCGCTACAAATCCTCAGTCATGTGAGAGCAAATACATAAAAACGAGCAAGAAAAATTGCCCAAATTGCGTAATGAAAAGCCTGTTAAAAGCAGATTATACTAGTTTTGGTGAGATGTATCTCATATACTTATATCTCTTTATGCATGCACACTTGAATTGGACAGCCTGGGACTGATATGCTGATTTCTGACTAAAGGAAGTTTTAGTTAATATTTTGGTATTCCCTAAGTCTTATAAAAATAAAAACGGACTAGTCATAACGAAAGCTGTAGAAAAAATAGTGATGTGTGGCACATTTTGCATGCAATGGCAACCAATGAGAAACCTTTGACACTATTGTATATAAGTTTTATTTAACTCGATTTTAGAGCAACGTGGTCTTTTTTCCCGTCCCGGGAAAGAATGAAAAAACTTGAATGGGAAAATACTTTTGATTTTAAATGAAAAAGTTATTTTACTCACTCTTATTAGCTTTTTTCTCACTGTAGACGTGTCATCCAAATCCAAACTAATATTATAAATGTGAAAGTAACTCTGTCTGTCTGTCTGTCTGTCTGCTACGCTTTCACGGCCAAACCGCTGAACCGATCTTCATGAAACTTGGCACAGAGATTGCTAGCATACCGAGAACGGACATAGGCTACTTTTTATCACCATTCGAGGGTCTGGAGTATAGATGTAGACCACCAGTTACACCACCAGGAGCCCAGCTAAACTATTAGAGATACAGGCATGGTTCCAAAGCAAAAGTTGTTCAGTATGATGGGCCGCTTCTTTTCACAAGGACATTGGGGCTCTGGAGTACCTTATGTAGACCACCAGGTGTACCATCAGGAGCCCAGCTAAACTATTAGAGATACAGGGATGGTTCCAAAACAAAAGTTGTTCAGTATGATAGGCCGCTTCTTTTCACAAGGACATTGAGGATCTGGAGTACCTTATCTAGACCACCAGGTGTACCACCAGGAGCCCAGCTAAAGTATTAAAGATACAGGCATGGTCCCAAAACAAAAGTTGTTCAGTATGATGGGCCGCTTCTTTTCACAAGGACATTGAGGATCTGGAGTACCTTACGTAGACCACCAGGTCTACCATCAGGAGCCCACCTAAACTATTAAAGATACAGAAATGGTTCCACAACAAAAGTTGTTCAGTGTGATGGGCCGCTTCTTTTCACAAGGACATTGAGGCTCTGGAGTACCTTATGTAGACCACCAGGTGTACCATCAGGAGCCCAGCTAAACTATTTGAGATACAGAAATGGTCATAAAACAAAAGTTGTTCAGTATGATGGGCCGCTTCTTTTCACAAGGACATTGAGGATCTGGAGTACTTTATGTAAACCACCAGGTGTACCATCAGGAGCCCACGTAAACTATTAGAGATACAGAAATCGTTCCAAAACAAAAGTTGTTCAGTATGATGGGCCGCTTTATTTACACAAGGACATTGGGGATCTGAAGTACCCTATGTAGACCAACGTGTACCATCAGGAGCCCATCTAAACTATTAGAGATACAGGCATGGTTCTAAAACAAAAGTTGTTCAGTATGATGGGCTGCTTCTTTTCACAAGGACATATAGGATCTGGAGTACCTTATGTAGACCACCAGGTGTATGATCAGGAGCCCACCTAAACTATTAGAGATACCGAAAGGGTTCCAAAACAAAAGTTGTTCAGTATGATGGGAATAAGTTGAGAAAGGATATTGGCAACTTTTTACCGAGGATTTTTTGTTATCTATTTTTGTATTCAATGGTTATAAATATTGATCTCTCAGGGCAGTACACCGGATAGAAATAATGTGGTATCTAGAGGTATAAAAATGTATTACAGTAACTTAAATTACTTTTTTATCTGTCTTATCTACTTATGCTGACCATTTTAGTGTGCTCAAATCGGCACCTCTGGAGTAAGTACTCTGTTATCTACTGACTTTTGTATTCAATGGTTATAAATATTGATCTCTCAGGCTGGATAGCAAATTTTGAATTGTCCCTTTAACAACCGAAGCAAGCAAGTCATCTTTAAACAGTAGAGATAAGAACTGTTTTAATATCACTGTCACACACACTTACTATGAATACACATACCTGCTTTAGAACTTCTGCCTAAAAAAACTATCTAACGCGGACGAAGTCGCGGGTAAAAGCTAGTGTTTCTATAATTACATTACGAATTTACTAACGACTTGAAATACTGATTATTCTTCTAAATATAGACAATCTCATTCATAATTTGGCTTTTATTTATCAACAGTATTAGTGCCACTTATGAAGGTAGGTAAAATATTTAAAAGAATTTCAATTTATAATGCTGTAAATCTGTGAGAATCACTAAACTAACAATTTCTTTGTACATAGTTAAATAAAATAAGATTGAAGCATCTATAAAAAAAATAGGCGTTCGCTTTAGTTTTCTACATTGTGCGATTCCCTTAGATGAAAAATGTTTTTTTCTTCTATACAATGAGTTAACCAGTCTAGATTGTCTGTTGCTAGTAATAAGCGACGGCTACTTATAGCATTTTCAACAGCATTCAACAATTCTCTGCTGGATACGGGCCTCCCCCTCTTGGAGGGTAGATGGTTTACTCACCACCTTTGGCAAGCGGATTGCTAAGCGCAGTGCAACGTGTTATATTCACAGGAAACGTTGTGCTACGCATTTTTCGTATTAATTAAAGATAAAATAATTTTCAATACAATCAAATGTAATTGTCTGTTACAGTAAAAAGTTGGCGTCTTAGGCGTCGAGAACTCGATAAGAAGAGTTATATATGTAGTCTATAATATCTTGCAGACGAGATATTGTCGAGTGTAAAAATATATTTTATAACTGGATCTTACCGGTTTTTTGTGACGTCATAAATACCTCGAAAATAAACATATCGCGTGAGACGTGTGACACTATTTACCTGGACCACGCCACTGTTGGGTGAATAATTAAAATATCTTTTGATAAAAAAATAAAGTTAATGAGGTCATAAAAATACTTTTAATATATTATTTGCATTAGTTTTAAGACAGTCTTTATAAAATCCGGATATGTAGGAAGAGATTACCTGAGAGTTATATGTATTTTCCAAATCGACTGTGCTGTTTTTCTGGAAGAAAACTCTTCATAGAAGAGTAGTCACCTTTATGACTAAGGTTTAGATATAAATTTACTGTAATAATTTAGTACACAATAAAGCATAGCTTAATGATGTAGAAACAACAGAACGTAAGTAAATCTGTAAATCGTTGATAAATATTCTCATATACATCCAAGTTATAAATAAAATTGCCGAATGGTACTGGCTTAGAATAGCATCACCCCATTTATACCTGTGGGTGTTGTAAAAGCAGACTAAGAGATGAATCCGGGGATTGGGCTGTAGCGTTACCTATGAATACCTTACACTGCGCTCGCCAATACGCCTGCCAAGAAATTCATTCATTAGAACATTTTAAATGAGCATCGAACTTATTTTTATTTTTGAGGATTTTGATCAATTATCTACATGGCCGCATGGTTATTAGTAGTCTGTGGCTGTTGATGAGGCACAATTTTATAATTTTATTGTATTACAACAACCAATGTTTGAGACGCCGGCGATCATTGGCGACTTTAGCAAATAGAAAGCGCGTTTACAGCCGGTACTATCAGCAGTACTTCGAGTTACATATTATAATAGTTTAATTAACAAACATTATCGATTAACTATTGTGATTTGATCTTAAAATACGCGAGGTGTATTTGCTGATGTAACAAAACTCTTCGCAGTTTATCCTTATAAAATAGAATGTTACCGGACCGGCGTTTTAACTAAACTATAATCAGCGTCATATGTAAACTGACGTATTTTAAAGTTTATCGTCCAAATATTATACTGCTTGGAGATGAGATGTGTGCTCTAGTTATCAGTTGTTGTTCTTTTAGAGATAGTAAACCTGTCATATTGTGATTGATACTCGACGTACCTATTAGATATACAATCATGGAAACCGCCTTAAACCTGACAAGGTTGCTATGCGGCCTTGCAACGAATTAAGAGAAAAATGAAGAGTATACGCCATGAGAATAGTCTCGTGGTGAAGAACTGATTACGGATACATACGGGGTATAAGGGACAGCCCTGCGAATACTGAGAGAGTGGATGCATCATACCATGTCATGTCATAGGGTGCATTCGAACCATGAAACTGAACAACTTCCCATAAAAAATATTTCAGTAAACGTAATAAAAATGTCAAACCTCTTCTGCGTTACCTACATATTGCGGATTTTGGGTTGCAAATCAATATATTCTGAGCAAGTACTAAGTACCAAAATTGTAATCTAAAGTGTGTGAAACATAAATAATTACTCTAATTTCTTATTGATACATACATACATACATACATAAATCACGCCTATATCCCTTACGGGGTAGGCAGAGCGTTAACGGCCGTAAAACGGATATTAACACCACGTCTGACGAGAGTTTGAGGGTCAATCAGATTATTGTGTATCACTATAGTGACAGGTTGTCAGCCCGTCGCCTAAAATTACAATACACACCCTCGAGTCCCTTAGTCGCCTCTTACGACACCCATGGGTAAGAAATGGGGTAGATGCTATTCTAAGCCGGCATCACACGGCAAATGGCAAAAAATAAATGTTTTACTTATTCTGATATACTGACGCAAAGAACGGGGTCGACGCACTAGTACTGGTAAATAATTAATTATTGCATTGGCGGTCAGTTCTCGCTCACAAAGGCTCTGCCGTTTGTAATTAACGAGATACATGAGACCATTCTCTGTCTCGACATTACCACAAAACAAATCAGGCATGAAGAAATGTGTTTAACGACAGTCTTCTTTAATTAAAAAACGAGAAAAAAATAGTGGGAATTTTACGTTTGTAAAATTATTAATAAAAATATTTTAAGTTATTATTAGTTTGAAAAAATACTGATTATGGCCTGGTGTCGTACGATAACGATCGGTAATTTGGTTTGAGAAGTTTTTGTCAATGAAGTTTTCGTCGGTCCTCTCGTGATTACCTGAGATAAGCATTTAAGAGCGCACCTAATAATAACTTGCCATGAAAATATAATATGAATTCTTCTCGTATTCTCATGCAAACATTTCACTGAATAGCTAACGAAGTTTCTCAAGGAAAGGTAAGGTCTTATTGCGTCATGATTTTCAATTTTCCAGCTCTTTATTCTATCTTAAAGGCATCACGAAGAAGAATACACAGAGTATACTTGAAAGGAGTCACGAGATATTAGCCTTCCTTCATGAGGCCGATTCCGACGCACGCATTCGTTAGGTGCTCCTACAGAGGATGTTGTACTACAGTCGCTGGCCATATTTGACAGCATAATAGCCTCACTTGGTTGGCCGGCTTGACGACTTCGGCGATTGAAGAAACAAAAATATTGTCGGTTCCCTATAGGTAATGTTACAGATAATGTGACTGCTTCTGTACGTTTTTTTTTTCAATTAGGTAATCTTCAGCAGCGTTTTATGTCTGCTATAAGACAATAATGTATTCATATCCTTATTTGTTCTAAAAAAACGATTTTTGAAAAATAATACTTCCTAACAAGTATATTTACAACAAAAATGTATGGTTTTTAAGGAACATTTGTCCGTTTTAAGGAACAGTCCTTAAAAGGGACAGATGTTTGTTAAAAATACAACAACGTAAGCGTACACTTTAATTGGCACTGCTGTTCCACGTTATAAATATAATAATAAGTAAACCTACCTTATTTATAACCTAACAATATTATTTGTATTCAAATAACAAGCGCGCGTATAAATTAATGTCTTATATTGCTAACGCCATGTTCTGACACAATAAACTCTAAGCCAATAGAACGCACGACAAGTCAAACAATAATGTTTTCAAGTGCAACTTCAGTACTTTATAGGCAACTTGCGTCTTTTACACATTCTATGCTACTTTTTTAAAATATTTTTTCGCTAGTGGCGTAAAAGGCGAGTATTTTATTTTATGAGAATAGCAATTACATGCTGTCAGTTTCTTGATAGGTACACAATTTTCTCACACGTAAAATATTTGTCACACGTGTCGGTAACGACCGTTATTTTCAGTTTAATCTCTGCCTACCCTGGTAACTAATGCTATATCTACGCTGAAAGTTTCAGCTACCATTGCGTAGTGTTCTACTATATTTCATAATGATAATACCAACTGAAAATTAAGTTTTAAGTTTTTCTAATACTTAGTCGTCATAATTGTTGGAGAGATAAATGTCAGCCATGACTACTTACTGCTTTAATATAACATCAAAAATTTCAATTTTAATATAAATAAGTTGATGATATTGCTAGAACTTTCTACTAATGGAACTCTAGCCTCGATAAGATTCTACTTGCGTTTTGGTACTCAATATGCATGCATCTTAATTTTATCAGATACTTTTAAGGTAGATTGTGTCAATTGACTTATGCCGTTTCACAGGTGGTAAGTGCACATATCTATATCAGATAACATTTTGTAACATCTGTGAAAAATCGCAGATTTCATCCATAAAAATATGCATGGTAAACAGAAGCAATACTCAGGTATCTCCAGTAAGAAGATTATGAACTGTTTATCAGGATGTTCGACGACGCAGTACGATCGTGATACGACCAAAAGAGCCGCAACATATCTTAGACGCATTATCTGATTAGATTCATTTCAATATCTTCAGATAAACTGCTCGTAAGTAGTTACATTTAGGTACCTAAACTTAGAGGTTTCTTACGCAGATTGCTGATTCAAATCCTGCCCGCGCTTGAAAATTTTGCAATTACAGATTGCTGACTTTGTGACACAGCGAAATTAATACGCAATACCTAATGCAGATGTAAAAATAAATCTACAAGATATATATAGTTCTTAGCGTCGGAACCTAGTCGTGGAGTTCTAGATATTATCAAATATGACAACTCGCATAGAAAAATATTTTATGTCATATTCTTCCATCCATCCTTAATTCTAATGTTCCCGCTAGAGTCGGCTTCTCGCGCGCGCGTCAACGGAATGAAGCACGAGCGCGATGGGAATGTATTGCTATCTCGCTCACTCGTATTGCTGCAAGAAGAGTATGACGTCAGTGTGTGAATACTCACTCGCATTTATACTGCCGTGTAATTATTTTGGACATTATTTGCGGCAACGGCAGGAGCAGGAGCATAGTGTGAACGTAGCATTAGACTGAACTTTACGCTGGATCATTAATTCTTGTCGCCACACTGCAACTCGTTACCTACTGACGAAAGATATTACAAATGTAGTGAATATAGGAATCTAGTTTCCAGTACATTAGGTTACAGAACTCGTACTTCCTGTCATATTGTTTACTCTTCTTAGTTGTGAGTGGCATGTTGCATTACACATCATAAATAATAGATAAGTTTTCAAAATATTTAAAGAGGTTTTAAACTTTATTTTTTCCGTTGAGTGGGAGATAACCGACTTTTCTTTTCATTATTAGGACAGCAAAATTTTAGGTACAGTTATATCTACCTACAGTGATGGAATATAAAATGTATTGCCTCATGTGACGTGATTTTTAAGAAATGTTGCATTATGGATAAAATTCCTCCTGCAAAATATGATATACTTAATTAAGTAGAAGAATTTTAAATTCCATGAAATATGAAAATTAAAGGACCAATTAATTGCTTAAATAGGTTACTCGAGGTGCTGCTGATACAACAAACGATAACGGATCTACGACAAAGAAACGACTCAATAAACACAAATTTGTAGAACGAACTCGTTTTACAAATCCTTTAAGGTACTGTTCTGATATACATCTATGGAGGCTTCCGTATTCATAGACAAGTAATGGAATTCATAGTAGTAACTTGCATAATACACAGAATATAAAAAGCTGAGAATATTTAATGCGCTATGAACTAGCCTATGAAACTGAAAAACTTTCCCCAAGGATCATAGGCTTATAAAAAGACTTATCAATGACCATATTACATATCAGAGATAGATAAAATTTATGTCATTATTTGGTCATTATGGTTCTACCTAAAAACTATGTCATTCCATTAACTCAAACAATTCTAGCTTAATATTTTTGTTGACCTAAAAAAGATCAGCTGTTCAGTTTTGGATTTGTATTATCTTATACAGGATTATATAGATAGGTTAAAAATATTAGCTGCAAATATTATAAGGGGTGAAGTCCATGAAACTGAACTTTCTCCAAGAAACATATAAATCGAAATTTGAAAAATTATTTGGACGTCCCATACCAATTGACTCGGTCAAATGGAACATGACCGTGACAATCCACAACATTTCAAATTTCTAACAAGACTCTATTATATTTTTAATAGATAGTTTATCGCATCATTAAATAAAGGGCAAGTTCTTTTTATTTGATTTTGTTTCATAATCAGAGATTTTAAAAAGTGATAGTTTAGTTCCAACAACTAGGCTGCTGAAAACAAAATTTGTTTGCCTACCTTTATTAAAAAAAAAACTGATTGACATTGACAGATGAATGAATGAAGTTTTCTCCACTGTTTTTTTTCTACTATAAGCAAAGGATTTTTTCATGGTAAGTTTTTACAACTTTTCAAAATATTTCAGAAACAATTGCATTAAAAATTGTGAAAATATGTGTATCTTAATAAGCATCCCAAACACTCTAAACGATAATGTATCTTTTGTATCTAACATAAAATAAAATGTTGTGGATTTTTTCCATATTTCGCCCATATACTTAGTTTTAAGCAGGCACATCCAGCCAACTAGTACATAGATCGTTAGTAGGAGGAAGCAATAACCAAGACAATCTGTTTGTTTGCTCGGCTCGCGAGGACGTCCCCGGGACGCAATAATCGTAATCCCCGGATTCCCAACGGGACACCCTGTTGCTGTTTTATAGATACTTTGAAAATTGATTTTGGTTTGTTTCGAATTTATATTGTAATAATGGTATTGTGAGTTGACAATATGACGTTTATATGTATTCTCCATCAATATGTAACCGTCGGCCGCCCATTGCCGGCTAATGAAATTTCAATGATATTCTCTTTTAGATCTGAACGCCCAGTAAGGCTAGTTTTTCATGTTTCAAAAATATTGAAGTCGTTTATTTTTGGTTTATAGTTTCTGGACCAATGGCCGAACCCAACTATTATTTTGTGTCATTTTAGGTATATGCTAACATTCTATCATATGCATCGGATAAAAACGACAAACTGTCTTTAAACACTGTGTAAACTGTCACATAGACAATATTGGTACATTAAATAATATTAATTTTACTAAAGACAATTGAAATAAAAATTTTCATTAAACGAGCTAAAATGAATCGAAAAAAAGAAGAGCGTCGTATACATACAATCGAGTAAAGGAGAACTTACTCAGAAAATCCTTGATAGGTATCATCATTATAATAATTTGGGAGTCCAACTCAAAATTCACAGCATTTGACATAAAAATATCCAAATAAGAAGATCTATACCTAAATCTTTTGCAGAAGAGCATGTAGGTAGACAATCATAAAACTGTGTTAAATGAATTCCCTTCTAGTCTGTTCTCTACATCTCTGTGGCGGCTAGGGCGGGCGGCGAGCGAGGGCGGCGGGCGCGCAGTCCCGCCCGCCCCCACTCACAGTGACAACCGTCGCGAACTGTCCGTTCTGCAAACAGTGCGCTCCACAGTTGGTTCACACTTCTTAGAAAGTATTTCTCTAGACCATTGTTGGAATTCAAGTTATAGTTTGGCTGTTAAAAGTGGTAGAAACTTGAATTGTTGCAATTATTTTGTAACAAATTATATTTTAGTAATAAATTGGGTTAATTAAACAAAGTGAAGTGAAAAAGAATATATATTTTTTGTACTTATGATCCCGATTGAAAACATTCAAATATGGTGTAAAATATCTATGGACAATAAATAGATAAAAAGAGATCATTTATACAATATCATTTACAGTTTAATATTTTCTTATAGAAATTGCTTTTGATTGTAAAAGTTCTGTATACTACCAGGAAAAAAGAAATTGAAATAAATGATCCATAATGACCAGCAAGGCTTCACGAAAGCGTACAAGTGTCAAGGGTAAAACTGTTCCTACAACATAAGCACATTTGTAACGTACCTATAACGGATAAGTGTGTACTGAGTGATCTTCAAAATGGCAGAAAAACTGAATGAGTACCAAGGCTTCACAGGCCGTATGCACGGTATCAGGGACAGGTACAAGGAGAGGTGGTCAAACTGGAAGGAACAGCATCCCAAAGGGGTCAAAGAGTCGTTCAAGGACTCGCTGTTCGGGATACCAGGGTCGGATGAGCCCGAAAGGGTTTGGCAGGACAGCGCGTACAGTGACCTTTACAGGTGAGGTATAGCATTTTGTATGATCTGATTTGGGTTTCCGGATTCGAAATGGTGAAAAAGATCTTACGTTATTACCGAGCAATTTATTATTTGAAAAAAGAAACACATTGTATTGGATGTTACCAATTCAAATTCACAGATAGGTATGAATATCAATATTTTAAAGAAGATCAAGTCAAAACCAGACAAATTTGTAGAAAAATTGAATCTATACTTTTTTAACAGGAGAAAGAGCCGAGTAGAGCTGATGCGAATATCGGCTGCAGTAATGGGCATAGAATTCTCTTACGCCGGAGAGACTGCCTTCGTCTCTCCTACTCTTCTTCAGATCGGGGTTCCGCACCAGCAGATGACCCTGGTGTGGGCCCTGTCACCCCTGATCGGGTTCTTCATGACCCCTCTGCTGGGATCCTTGAGTGACAGATGCAAGTCGCAGTACGGGAGGAGGCGACCGTTTATTGTGCTGTTGTCTTTTGGCGTTTTATTGGGTAAGAACTGTACCTAACGGTAACTAATGAAAGATACCTCTCAATCTATCAGTAATGAAATGTCAGTAAACATGGTCAAGGATATTACCCACCAAAGCTATAAAATAGGTCAAAAGGTTTAAAAGTTACAAGATATTTTATTTGCTTGAATAGGGTACAATGGATGGTAATATTACATAAAATAAGAATCTCCTATACAGCCGTCAACAACAGCATGCAAATGTAAATGACATTAAGAACATTAATTAAACAATTAAAATCGAAATTAATTAGATACATGTCATCATGATATAATTTACTTACAATGTCAAATAATTATAAAAAATTATATTTAAAGAATTCGTCCAAACTATAAAAACAATTTCTACATAATATGTCAGAGAGCGTAGCCTTAAATTTATTGTCAGGTAGGTTTCTTAGATGTCTGGGCAAGAAATTGTATAATTTGACAGACATGTTGAAGCTGTTTCTAGCAAAACAGACAGTTTTATTTCGTAACGGTACAAGTTTGTCTGGATACCTGGTGTTAAATGAACATATCTTATGGTTCTTTTGATATAAACCAAGATTTTTTTTACGATTCGACTAGTCTCCAGAATATACATTGAAGAAAGCGTAAGCAATCGCAATTTTTTGAAAATTGGTCTACAGGATTCCACTGATCCCGCTCCACAATTAGCTCGTAAACATTTCTTTTGTATAATGAAACACCGGTTTAATTCACTAGCATGATACGCGATTTAGCGAGCATGACACGAATAAGTAATATCTGAATAAGAAATTGGTGGGTGACGTTATCCAGGATAATAATCCTAATAACGCACTTTCCTAAAATGCTTTTAAATTACGGTTGGAACCCTTGCAACGCACCTGCACACCAATAGTTCCGTCGCGGAATTGCAAATAGTATGAATGGCATTAAAAATCTGCGTGATTTGTCGTTTCCCATGTACTATCTAAAGTTTCGCGATTGAACTTTAGGTACGCAGGTGAGTACTAATTTGACCTTAAAATGTATTATTTATTCTCGTATCTCAACCGATGACACGATTTATTTCTTCTCACTCTCAACTAAGTTACTAGGGTAGGTATACTACAAAAACCCGTGTATAAAAAGCTAGAAATAACACCAAGGCCGAATAGTTCTCTCAAGTTTATCTTACAATGATGGATTGCAGGTTTGATCTTGGTGCCGAACGGCGAGGCTATCGGCTACGCCTTGGGAGACGAGCGCCCGGCAAACAGAACTGAGGCCCCCGCTGTCTTAGGGCCCCGAAGTGCGGCCCTGGATACAGAAACTACAGGAAGTACTAACTACCACCCTTGGGGGGTCCTGTTCACGGTCCTGGGTACGGTGTTCTTGGATTTCGACGCGGATGCCTGCCAGAGTCCGGCACGCGCGTACCTTCTTGATGTTACTGTGCCAGGTTGGTCATCTATATATTTTTTTATCATCATTTTACCTATTTCCTCATCATTAATTCATAGATAGGTATGAGGCTGTATTCCGCTATTTGAAAATTGTCGCAGTTGTGTTTGAATAGAGTGTCAGTTCGATTGCTTTCGTTGTTTTGTATTCCACTAACAGTTGAAAGTATAGAAAATCAAGTAAAAATAGAATGTTCGTTGAGTGTCAAGGGCATTACAGTGGCTAAAAGATAAGAAAATCGGGGCCATGGGCCCTGTACGGAAGGAGTAAAAATACATCGTTTAAGAATTTAGTTGCAGGACAATCTTGATCTTGACACTAGTCAATTTTATTAGAGTTTGTTTCTGTAACCAATTACAATGTTCAATAATAGCAAATTCTTTGAGCTAGACCGTTAGCCACTGGACACTGTTTTATGAATCCGTCTTGAAATTAAAAGCATCAAAGCGTACGATGACGTTTTCAGACCAACTCAACTGTTTTTTTCAGTTTTCTCAATTTGCTTTGCAAATTTTATGTCTTCCAAGTGAAATGATGAGCTAAATCGTGATTTTGTAGAATAACTCAGTTACTGGACTTTTAAATTCATGTCTGTTTATGGATGAGCTCTACGTACTCACAGTAAGTACCAAAAATACACCATTTTATTTATCATTCTTCAGGTATTGGTACCTATTTTTTGTATGTTTAAATTAAAAACTTATACCTTAAAACATTAAAATTTCAGAGTGCACCATGTATTTCGGTCCAACTTGGAATAATAGTTATAATATCTTAACACAATAAAAATAAGAAACTGATTTATTTACTATTTTCCTCTTGCCAAGATATAGCCGAAAGTAATTAAATTATACAGTTATCTTAATTATATCTAAGTACCACTTACTACATCAATTATGTGTCTTATGTGATTAACGTTTGCATGTTTTGGCCTTAGTGTTAAGTAGTTTACTTAATTTTTGTTGTAGAATGAATTTGAGCGTCCGTTTATACGTATTACGTATTTTTATCTTACATGCACATTGATTCACCGCTGGCATATCTAACCATAAAAAAGTAAATACAAGGAAAATTATTTTAAAAACAGCTACCGTCTGATATCCTTCACCCAGTTTGATTGGTTTACTTTAACTAAATATTTGGGACAACGAGCGACGTAGTATTTTGTCATTTGTGACTTGTGACTGCAAAACGAGTTAGGTACTATCAGCACACACATCAATCTATTCATTTAAGGGACCAAGTAATACTGGTTTTTTAAACAATCACTAATAATAACCAGTATAAGTGAGTCCCTTAAATAGGTTCGTTGTGCTCATGTGGGAATCCAGTATTAGGGCCAGAGGGGGGGCAACTCTGTTTTTTCAAACCGAGCCCACATGCTGTTTGTCTTAATGCACCCCAAGAGTTGTTAAGGGTCGCTAGGTCGCTAGTGTTGGTACTAGAGCAAAATTTGGCTCCCTTTCTTATCGTTAACGAATTATGACATTCGTTGAGGTATCTTTGATGTTGTTTTTCGAAATCCACTTAACAAAACGTAATGCGAGTGAAGTAAGTGCGATTTTTCATTGCTAACTTAAAGACGATACAAATCATACAAAGAGGAAGATTAAAGCCAACGTTGACGGGGTAATATAATGCGCGCTCCGAATTATACGATACTGAATAAAAATGCCTTCGCAAATTGTGACTGTAAAAAGCACTTGATTTTCTATGACACCCACGAGTAGAATTGGGGTGATGCTATTCTAAACCGGTACCGTACAGCAATTGCTACCAACTTTTCAAACAGAAGCGGACACAGACCTAGACGGCTGGCAGGCGAGCGTAGCCAGCATTTGCTAGCAGCTTTGCAAACAGAAGTGGTCACAGACCTAGCCAGCCAGCATGCGTCCTTGGCCGGTATTTGCTTGCAGTTCTGCGATCACAAATGATCGATGACCTAGCCAGTACGCTTTGTTTGCAGCTATGTAGAAGCGGCTACATAAAAAAGACAACTATTAGCCCAAGGCGTAAAATCATACGTAAAAAGTAAAACATTTGCCGAAGACAATAGTAAGTAGAGAGGGAGTTGACTGCTGCCTCCCCTCTGGGTACGCCCATGGTTGTACTGTTGATAGGTAGGTACTAACAACATTTTATTTGGTATTGGAATTTACCTATTTCAAGTTTACCCGGAGAATAGAAATATGGCAATTAGCATACGCAAAACAGTAGTTTATGCAACTGGCATATAATGGGGGTAGTTAGAATGCGAGTGTAGTTAAAATAGTGTATGCAAATACCAAAAAACTCAGATTTACACTATCCGAAACGTCCGCACCGGCCATTGCAAGGCCCGATACAAGGTCAAAATCAATACGAGAACGTAATGTGGCTTAATATGAATTTAAAAAAATACAATACTTTGACAGTTGTTCAGATGTGGAGTCTTAACAATAACTTAACTAAATTATTGAAAAACATCTAAACAACAACTGAACAACTACTGAACAACATCGGTTACAACAACTAAACAAAATCTGAACAACATCGGTACAACAACTAAACAACAACCTAATAAAACAACTGAACAATTACCATACAACAACAACTGACTGGTGCGGCGGAAGATGGCGATTTTAGTATTGGCAAAATGAACTTCGTTTAATTTCTCAACTTTATAGAAGTAAGAGCCTTCTCATTAAGGCATAACGCGTCTGTAATTTCCATTAAACTGTAATTTTTATAGGCAGAATGCATAAAGTAGGTCTTTATACAACTGTTTTCGAATTCATAATTCGAATATTATGAGACGAGTGTAGATAAAATCTTTGATATCAAAAAATTCGTTACTGACCTATAATCAGAAGTGTTTTGATACATAAGAAGGTATCTAAGATAAGAGTAAAAGGCTGGTATTGCTCTTTTAAACCACCCTTTTCTAGTTCAAAGTGCACAAATCTACTCTTGACTACTTACACTTAAATACGACTTACAAGCTTGGGATAATCAATTGATCAAAGATATTAGTCCTACATTTTATTTGTACGTTGTTTTACGTATAATGTTTTGTAAATGAATTATTTAAAGTGTTTATCAAAGTTTACTAACATTTCAAGATTTGATTGTGTTAAGGTTTAAGGCAGTGACAACCACTGCAATACTGTTACGATCTGACGTTCTTATCTATAAAGTTCGTTGTCAATTTATGAATCTGATACTTTACGAACGTGCTGTTTTGTTTAATTTAATGTGGAGATATTTGATTATGATGAAAATCGCTCAGATCCAAGATGCTATCACATTGTGCCATTTGGTGCAGTACAACGGGTACACAAACCACCTCATCGAACGTAACTACCTACAGTCGGTGCGTAAAACGCATGATAAATAAAAAGATTGCTGTTTTTGTGACAGTTTAAGACCTTATCGTCAAATGCCTAAAATTGCGTCAACATCTGCCTCTGGTAAAATTTCACCGAAAATAAGTTAAATGTTAGGAAAAGTTATGGCGTAGCTGTACCGACTGAAGTGTCGTTTACTGTTTACCGATACCTTTACGTGTTTATATGCTGATACTGTACCTATATATGTGCGATTATTTAAAGGACTGAACTCGGTACATAATTACTGAACAGATTCGAATGGGAATGGTATCGGAAGAATCCTTACATTATCCCGAGTGTCATAAGTTTGCTATTTTTTTTACCGCAGGCAGTATTTGAACCAGCGACTTTCTTTATCATTACTAGTGACACCTTTTCCATCTGGGCTACCGCTGCTCAACCGTTGCCTGCGAAATTGTGCAAGTGAATCGCCTGCACAATAACGCGAGGCATACACTGAAAAAAATTAAAATTTGGAATTCAATTTTAATTAATAAATTTTATCAGCTGGCAATCAATGAATCTAAGAGTCCTCGTCACGAAAGTAGACTGAGGGGAAAAATTTAACAAAAACTGGGATGTTTCATATCCGATGAGCAATAATGTTATAAAGCGCCGCATCCGCTGTACCGTTTTCATGGGGCGGTCTCTTAATGCGGTGGGCGCCAGTCAAAAGTTTTATCATTTAACTCATTAAAATACCTATTCCAAAACCTTGTTTACCGCATCTACTTCAGGTATGTGCGAAAGATAAACTGAAACACCTGCCTTATCATGAACAGTGATTGATTTATCTGACTGCATTATCTTAAAATAAGAAGGCGGTATTTCCATCCGGTAGGTAGGTACAGTTGATATCCCAATTCATTAAACTTGTTTTGTAAATTTATTGAACTTTTCATAAAACATCAAATTTTTATACTTTGGCGCCTTTATCACTTGAACAACATTACCTACTCGATGAAAACATAACTTATCAAAGCTTGTAAGCAAATAATTTTGTGATTATAAGGATACCATGCGCACAGAGCAAAAATGATAAATGAAAGAAATAAAAATAAAAAGTTGATGGCAGTGTCAAGTCCAATAGTAGTTCATCTAGTTAGACTATATAAACGTGACGGTGACTATATACACGGTGACGTTTTTCTAGTGACCTATATATAGCTATAGCGAAAACTAAAGACGGTCTGTTGATGAGGAACAACTTTCCCCGAGACACATAGGTCAAAATCAGAAAAAAGTGTAACTCTCCCATACAAAATTGCGATCAGTTGATTTGGGTTACTATAGAAGCTCAAAATATTTTCTATAGTAACCCAAACCAATCAATCGCCAATTTTGTATGGGAGAGGTTGGGGAACGTTGTTTTTAATAACCAGCCCGGCCTCTGTTTTCAGTATTGGTCACTCATAATATTTCACCCGATATTGTTCTTAGTCTGTTGTTTTACTCATTTTAAGTATTAGACCGGGTCTATCGCGATAGTATTTAGGTAAATATTAGTAATTTACCTGTGTCCCGACGTTTCAATACAGTTTCATGTATTGTTATATTTACCTAAATACTATCGCGATAGACCCGGTCTAATACTTAAAATGAGTGAAAGTGATCGCGAGTGCTTGAAAAGTTATATCTGTTGTTTTAATCAAGAAAATTAACTTACTGGACGAAATAAGACCAAAATTTTCCATTGAAAGCTTTGTTAGCTTCAAACTGTACATTTTCTTTGCCAAAAATATTATTTTAAGTTGGTAGTTACGGTACAGTTCAATCATCTATTTTTGACTCCGAGACTAAAATATGACATGATATATAATGATAACATATCTTAATCTATCGGAATTGACATGTACGATGGGGATTTAAACTGATTTTAGAAAAGCTTTAAATAGTTACCCCGCTTGGTAGAAAGTACATAAGTATTTTTATGTACATAAAGTGAGGCACTTAGGATAAGCTAAATACAGGGTTATTTTTTATTCACCCCGGAAATTTTACAGGGTGATTCTACTCATGATTCTGAACAACTTTTATTATGGGGTCACCTGCGAAATCGCGAAAAAAATCCAGCTGTTCCATACATTTTGTTCGAGTAGGTATGAATTTTTCTATGGAGCAGCTGGTTTTTTTTTCGCGATTTCGCAGGTGACCCCATGATAAAAGTTGTTCAGAATCACGAGTAGAATCACCCTGTAAAATTTCCGGGGTGAATAAAAAATAACCCTTATAACGACACGCCTAATTCCGCAAACACGTAACAAAACTTTGGTTTGGATTGTCAGAACGTAAGATTTAGGTCATTCTAGGTTTTTATTTTAGTAGCACCAGCTTTTGAAGGCTAGATATTAGTGGGAATCGAACCCACATATCAGAACCATTAGTGTGTTAGAGAAACATACAATCCGCTACTTTATCGGGCCAGTCACGAATGGATTGACAACCTGTCCGTCACTACAACAATACAAACAAAAAATTCCTGAAACATGTCAAACGTGGCGAAAGCGACTTTGTATAGGTCAATGACACATGCCATTGACGAGCTGCATAAACGATAACTTTGTTGGAAGATGATTGAATAAAATTTTATATTTGTACTATTCTCGTTTTTTTTGGTATCTTCAACTGCCTCTGTTCATAGGGTGGCAACCGTATTTTAATGTTAACAAAATGTTTGTTAGCACTTTTTATATAGAGCAAATTTTTACTAGGGACCGATATCGAAAACTGAGGACGGGATGTTGATAAAGAACCACTTTTCCCAAAGGTAAGAGCATGGAGTGAATGTTAGCCAGCCGAACCGGACCATTTGGTTCGCCTTGCTCCGCTAGGTTCTTAATCACTCTGATTCGTCAAATTTTCAAAAAACCTAGTTATCGACCTTTACTTCTGTATCTTTTACTAATCAGAAAATTCTCGATTCATTCATTTAATTTTTAATTTGGAATCAACTTATACCGGTTATTCTTAATTATTCTATGGAAAAACCAGTACATGCTGATCCTTCAAATGTAACTTGATGTGTTGCAGACAGTACGACCAATTTAATCTTCTTATTGGACGTCACCTGAAAAGAAGGATTATCTCCTTATTATGGCTTCTATAAAAGTTACTTATATTGACATATTTACCTAGTACATGGCGATTTTAACTAATTCCTTTTTATATTTAGTACGGATTTTTTATAAAACACGGCTACGGCGTTTACTTTGAGTTTTGTTTTTGCGTATTAAAGAAAAGTTTAATATTCCAAGAAGTCTGTAGATGGCGTTGAACTGATTACGTTACTAGATGCCAAAGCCAAAAGGCATGAAAAAAGTACTTGTTATTTCCGAATCTAAACTCGTTTTGAGCGCTTTATTATTAATTAATACTTATTCAATTTTGTTCGTACGTTGTTTTCGTTGTGGTTTTCGTTAATATGCAGGGAATTCCAAGCAATTTTTTTTTGTGATGTGTTTGATGTAATAATGATTAGTTACGTTTTGTTTTACGATCTCATACATCCAAGTGAAAAATATGTGACGTTCCGTTCCTTACGTTGACGTACCAAGTACAGTGCTATCTATCCAGCGACTAGGGAAGAGTTTAAAAAAAGAAAAGACAACTCCCTATTCCGTTACAGTTATGAAGGTAACCGTTTATGTTTCCAGAGGATCACGCTAAAGGTCTGAGCACATTCACTGTGATGGCCGGGCTCGGTGGGTTCATGGGCTACGCACTCGGCGGCATCAACTGGGATGAGACGAGTTTGGGTAAGCATGCACCCCTTATAAAAGTTATAGTTGACAGAAAGAAAAACAAGTGCAAGCCAGACTCGACCACTGAGGGTTCCGTAACATGCACATCAAGCTATTGAATATGTTGCTTTTTATTACGTAAAGTAAGGAGCTTCATTATTGTAACAACTACAAGCGGTCGTAGCTTGAAGTATATGTTTTTAATTTCATCTCGATATCTTTACGCGATCCCGAGATAAAGGGTCGTGACAGACGGACGGACGGATTGACGGATAACGAAATGATCTCTAATAGGTTACTTTTTAATATTTAAGGTACGTTCCCCCTAAAAGGATACCTATCTACAGGAAGTATAGATTGAATTTTATTACAACCGTATACTCGTTCACAGGCTACACTAACTGCCTTAGCTTTCACTGGTATTGCAGCGCTATACTAACTGGCTTTTTAAAGTTGCTTAACTGTCTTTTTCCAGGTGATTTTTTCGGCGGGCACGTCCGCGCAGTGTTCTTCCTCATCACGCTGATATTCATCACCTGCGTGTCTGCCACTATCACAGCTTTCAAGGAGATTCCCCTGACTGAACTGAACGAGCAAGAGGAGTTCAAGAGGTTGGCTCAAACGGAACGGTTGCAAGAGAGCTTTGATGTTGAAGACGGTGCTGAAAAAGACATCTTAAAGAAAAATAACGCCATGTACGGTTCTCTTAACCAGCCTGAGGTAAGTGAAGTAAATGGTGCCCACAAATCAACTATATGTAGACTAGGTAATGGTGCCAAAGATGCACTTTTGAGTGATTTATCTCGCGCGCGAAAAGACTTGTAATGTGTCAAATCGTTTGAATTTTTCAAAAAAGGAAAGAATTTAGACATTGACACATCGTGACTGGGCAGTAGAAGCAGTTTGAAACGAGGGATGAGGAGGGAAGAGGATACTTGCCATCAAGTCCTTCAAACGTTTTAAAAACTAACTAGATTCAAATTGCTGATGCAACAAAAACTAATAAAGTATATAAGTAAACTATTCTGATAGATAACAATTGACTGATAGTTGCACTACGGAAATACAATTAATTTGAGGTCAAATGAAGCACCTGAAATATCTGAAATTTTACAAAACTAGTGAGAATAAGCATTTAAATGTATTTTGAATGTAAATTGTACCTCGTAATACGAAAGGGCACTAAACTAATTATAAATAAATTCCAGAACGGCAGCGTTAACGACCCTCCACCTGTTCACGGAGGTAACCTCTCGCTGACACACTACCTCAAGTCCATCGTGATGATGCCTGCCTCCCTCCGCATCGTCTGCTTGACCAACCTCTTCTGCTGGATGGCCCACGTCTGCTACTCCTTGTACTTCACTGACTTCGTCGGAGAATCAGTCTTCGGTGGCAATCCAGCTGTAAGTAACCTATTCTATTACTGAAAGTAATTGGGTTATCACAATCATACTTTCTACAAGTATTTTGTTTATTATTTACCTGCACATATTTTCAAATTAATCGTAAATATTGTAATTTATGCCTAAAACTCGTAAAACTTCGTCTGCTTGACCAACCTCTTCAGCTGGATGGCCAATGTCTGCTAACCTTTGGTTTCGGTAGAATTCCTGCAGAAGTATTTTATACAGATATTTTTTATACCCATATCGTCATGATTAAGTCATATACCTACTGTATGATAATACCGAATCATAGAATCGTGAACAAAGCTTGATACGTAGCTCATCCACTGTGACTGTCGGCGTGCAGCCATATACAGTGACTTCTTTCTATCTACTTTTCTTTTGATTTACAAACGCCTGATTACAATTATATAGCAAATCTGCATATAAATATTGCTCTATGTTCAATTACAGGCGCCAGTTGGTAGTGCTAGTCGGGCAGACTATGAAGAGGGTGTGCGGTTCGGTTGCTGGGGCATGGCAATGTATTCATTATCCTGTGCGTGCTACTCTACCGTCATCGAAAAACTCATCAAGAGGCTTGGGTAAGTTCTTACCGATTTCGTGAACGCAAGTAGAGCGTCCGTCTGCCTATTGCTACCAAAACCCAATCTGGGAGTAGCTTTTGAAATCACTGCATCACAAAAATCTGCAGGTAATGTTCAGGTTCCTAAAATGCTTGCATAGTTTCTGATACGCCGACCCTTGTCCACAATATCGGTGTTATTTCAAAAAAAGTAGACACGCGTTTAGACAGTGTTTAAATAATTTATGCATACGATTTGAGATTGCCTAACGACTTAAACAAAGTCTAACTTTTTTGTGATAACATGGATGTATTTAAATTAAAACAACGGCGAATATCTCACACATCTACGCTTTGCCGAATGGCTGAATCGCTGCAGGATCTGCAAAAAATGCTGACCAGTCTTAACGTCGCCTCGAGACGTGTTGGACTCGGGATGAACTTGGACAAGACGAAATTCATGTTAAATCAACACATCATCCCCGAGCCGGTCTCCGTCGAAGGTACAGCCCTTGAAGTTTGCAGTCGAGTGCAGAAGAGTGCAGCTGGGCTGGGCAGTATTTGGGAAGCTGCGTCATATTTTGGAATCACCCTTGCCACAATGCCATAAGACCAAGGTGTTC
This sequence comes from Tuta absoluta, assembly GCA_027580185.1. NCBI lineage: Eukaryota > Metazoa > Arthropoda > Insecta > Lepidoptera > Gelechiidae > Tuta > Tuta absoluta. The sequence continues at coordinate 10,380,237 of JAQAHW010000004.1, forward strand.
GATAAGTGCGTCATGCCAGTTATGACCTATGGAGCCGAGACGTGAAACCTGACAGTTAAACTGGCCCACCGGTTACATGTCACATGTCAGAGCTATGGAAAGGTCTATGCTTGGTATCTATATAATGGATAAAATCAGGAAAGAGACTATCCGCAAAAAGACCAAAGTAACGGACAAAGTAACGGACAGTTGCAATCGAAGCCCCGATGCAGTCGGACGTAACTATATTCGTCGGCTGTATCGACGCAACAAATTACAAATAAGCGATTTTTATTTGTAATTTTCGTAATGGCGCTATCCAAGCGTAGTGAAACTATCGTGGTCGACGAGCTGTTGGCGTTCGTGCAGAACAAGCTGGATGTTATGGACGAGGTCAGCCTGGAGCAGATCTGCCTCACCAGCTACTCCGACGTTGACATCTACACGGCCATGGTACACCTCAACAAAACTGCTGAACCCAAACATGTGCGTCTCACCATGCGCAACAAGGAGGGCAGCGGCAAGAAGAACATCCGGGATATCTTTCGGGTGTTCAAGAACGAAGATCCCGATGACGTCCCGACGTATGTAGCACGAGACCTTAATAAGCTGCCGCCAGTGACGTTTGACCACGTCGACGTCACCACGTTGCTTAAGGACATCGTGTTGCTGAAATCCGACATCAAGGATCTGAAGCAAAAGTGGGTGACCGCTGAGCAAGTGAGTGCCGAGCTGCGACGCGAGTTGACCTCATTACGTGGGCAAAACGCCGCGTCAGCGACTCCGCCAGCCGCGTGCGCAAATAGGCAGCGCGACGCCGCCGTGCAACATGAAACCGCACCGGTCAGCAATTCCCCGCGCCCAGCAACTCAACAACAGCCCGATACGCTGCGTGTCAGCGACCCCGCAGCTGATAGGAAGAGCGTCAACAACATACTGGCGCCTCCACCGTCCCGCCCCGAGCCTGCGCTACATCCCGACGCTGCACCCTTTATACCTGGGAAGCAAAAGGACGTGCCACCGCAGAAGACTCGCCGCCTTCGCCGCAAGCGACAGCCAGCGGCTACCCTGACGCAAAAGCGGAAGCAGAAGGCAGGCCCTGCGGCGAACGAAAACAATGTCGCGTCTAAAGCAATTGTAGACGAGGAAGGCTTCACCCTGGTAGAACCCAGGAAGCGTCGACTTCGTCGCAACCGCAATAAACGCGGCACCGTAACTGCAGCCTCAACAACACTCAAGGCTGCTGAACCCATCGCACAGCTGTATGTGTCCCGGCTAGACAGAGATACGACGCCGGAGGACATTATACAGCACCTGCAGAAGATGGTAAAGCTACGCCAGGATCCTCCACGAATCCCCGCCGGTTTGACCCTGGAAATCCGACAGCTGGACTCTAAAATTTCAATAAATTTTAAGTCTTTTGTTTTGTCGTTTCCCCGGAAATACGCGTGCGAATTCATGCGAACAGATTTCTGGCCACAGGGAGTCGTATTCAGGCGCTATCGACCCCCTGTGCAACGTGAGTCGCCGTCGCCTAAAGTGCCTATCTAGCTTTACTTAAGTGACATTATTGTAGTGTATTTATAGTGTTTGTGTTAGATTTTAAGTCATATTTTATTGTTTTATTTTATTTTATATGGGCCTTGTTGCCCGAAATAAAGGATTATTATTATGTTGGTACGTTTCCGAATCTCGGGCCCACAGGGACCCGGTCCTTTGAGGCATGAGTGGGGCCGAAGCCAACAGCACAGAGGCCTTTTTGCACCAAATAATGTGTTGTGATGTGTACATCAAGCGGATACTCGCTCTGTCTGCACTATAGAAGTACACCCAGAGCCAGCACCCGCCTGATGCAAGGACTATTGCAGGTGAGGGTCGGAATAATAGGGTTATGGGGAGGAATTTGCTGGACCGGTTGCTGGGCTATTGATTGAGACAACGGGACGCCTGCCAAATCAAATGTCCCAATCTTGATAATCTCGGCAGACGGCGACTCGCCGCCCGCTAGGTGGGCCTCCACTAAGGGCTGTACGCGTAGAGCGCGGTGCCGGGACGCAACACTGGCGCGGGCGACTGAAGGGGTGTCGAGAGGTGTACACCGCTTTCTGCGCAGAGGTCCTGGGCAAGGGCCAGAACATACACCAACTCGCGACTTACGCATGTTTCACTTCCACCCCTCGAGTCCGGGCACAGGCTCGAACTCTAGCGGCCCACTCGGGCCGGCCAGCTAAGGCAAGCCAGAGATGAGAGTCCTGGCCTTGGGGTCAACTCCGGCGAGCCGGAGACGGCCAGTCTACACTCTCGGGGGTACTCGGGTCCGTGGGGTCGCTACTCCCCAACAGCTCGTCACAAGCTGCCCTACGGGTAGCTAAGGGTGTAGAGAGGTGTGCTGCACTTTCAAGTTCTGGGATTTCTCCCGTCAGCATTACTCGCGGCTTTATGCCTTTAACACTTCCACCCTTCGAGTTGTAAAACTTATTATTATAGTCTGGAAATGTAGCAAACTGAAGTGGCAGTGGACGGCACATCTGTCGTAGAACCGACGGACGGTGGAGTAAACGGGTTCTCGAGTGGAGGCCACGCCTAGGCAAGCGTAGTGTTGGACGACCTCCGGTCAGATGGACCGATGACTTAGAGAAGGCGGCTGGTAGCGACTGGATAGCTAAAACAGGAGATCTGTAATCGGCAATAGACTGATGTAAATGTAGATTTTAATTTATTAATGTATCATGAACACCTTTCGCTCTATTTGCCTGAAGTAAATATTACAAGGCTTTTGTATGTTACTGTATAATCATATTGATAACACATACATTATATATACATTTATCACGCCTATATCCCTTGCGCGGTAGACAGAGCGTAAACGGCCGTAAAATACTAATATTTACGCCGCGACTCACAAACATTTGAGGGTGATTCTGAAAATTGTGTATAGCCATAGTGACAGGTTATCAGCCCATCGCCTAAAATTGCAATATACATGTTAACCTTCGAAGTTTCTTAGTCGCATTTTACAACAACCACGAAAAGAAAAGGGAAGATGCTATTCTAAGCCAACATCACACGGCAGTCTAGTATAGCATATTGGTAAAACATGGAAACGTGTCAAGATGAGAGGTCCTTGACCTTAGCCAATGCCGCGTTTTTCTGCCCGCACTTAACAGTCTTCCATGTGATACAAAATAAATACAAGTGACGTACTGTCTATGATTAGGCATGTCTAGATGCTCGTAGGGTATTAAACCACAGAAAATCGGATGAAATTTTACTGGTGACCGACCGATACTGAAAATAGAGAACGGGCTTGTGATAAGGAACAACTTTCACCAAGGAACATAGGTCAAAATATGACATCAATATTCTAAGCTTCCATATTAACCTCAATCAGCTAATCGGCAATTTTGTATTTCATATTTCGACATGTTCCCTGAGAAAAGTTGTTCTTTATCACCTGCCCGTCTTGAGATTTTGCTATCGGTCACTAGTGAAGTTACACCCTATATATCAGAATAAGCAGAATAGAGCCATGAATGTTCTATTCTGCTATTAGTAGAAATTGACCCTTGCTAATTGATAATAGTAGAAACCCTCCGACTTGAGGTCTTTTTTTGTATCAATCGGATTATGTTTGTGATCAATCTAACGTCAGTTATGATTGTAGATTGAGTAGTACTTACCGATTGATTACCCTAAACTTAGTACCTGGTTAAGAAAGATGGTTCCGTGCTTCGGATGGCACGTTAGGCCGACGGTCCCGGTTGCTGTCTATGATTACTTACTTAAACGGCGGGCATTACACCACTATGTCAGAGGCCTATTACTAGTACTAGGCGGTTGAAAAAGTCTGACAAAAGGGTTTATCGGGTCGTTGGACGATTCGGTGTCCTAGGCGAAAAAGAAGAAGAAGTACCTAGATTGCACAAAAAGTGACAGGAATCCATACTAATATTAAGTAAATTATAAATCTCGGAGTTTGTGTGTGTATGTATGTATGTTTGTTACCTCTTCACGCTCAAACGGCTTGACCGATTTGGATGAAATTTGGAACATAGGTAGAAAGAAGACGGCGCACTTTTCAAACAAAATTACCCCACGTCCTATAACAATGTGACGTATCTCAAAAAAAAGGAAAAAATGCATATAAAAATATGTCATACTCAAAAACTTATATTTTTCACACCAACATAAAAAAAAATTGCAATGAAAATTACTTGCGGCAAGCGCCGGCTGCGCGCGCGCGCACTGTCATCGACGCGGTGCTGGAAGCAGCCCCGCACTGCGACTTATTTGCGACTGGGATGGGATGTCTGATGATGGAATGCAATATAGTTTGTGAGGCGATGTATGCGAGAGCTAGCACTATTGTAAATTAAATGAATGACATGTATGATGATAATGAAATGACCTGTGATATGATGAAATTAAATGACATGGTATGGTATATTATAATTACAATAATATTCGATTTTACTTTGTTAAAGTCTACTTAAATGTATTTTTAAATATTACTGATTTATATATTATTGACATGATGAACAATATTTGTAACGCTTTGGTCTATTGACTGTTATGTTATAAATGGAAATAAACGAATTATGAATTACTTCAGGGGCAACTGTAAAAATACGTTTTTACGAGTATTTATGAATCGATTAAAAAAAATATCATCATCATCATCATATTCTGTGGGACACCGACCCGACGACCCGATGAACCCTGGTGTCAGAGTTTTTCAACCGTCTAGTTTTTCAACTAGGCTCTAAAATGGTTGATAACGAACGCTATCTAAGTATTTATAGACAGCGACTGGGACCGACGGCTTAACGTGCCCTCCGAAGCACGGAATCATCGTACTTTCGGACAATCAGGTGATTCTGGCCTGCAATGTCCTAACCAGACTGGGGACCATACCCAAAGTGTCAAATATCAACTTTTGTCCCCACCGGGAATCGAATCCGGGACCTCGGCGCAGAAAGCAGATACACTAGCCACTGCACCAAACCGGTCGTAAAAAATTATGAAAAGATTAAATAAACATAAATAAATGACATACAATTCACACATAACATTTATTTATTTATTTATTCATTTTCTAAATCCCTTATTAAAACATTGTTCAAGAAACTTGCCGGGTGGTTCAATTCTTGAGGCTGGTTTCGCATCCAGCCCAAATAATATATGACACTCATAACATGGGCGCATACCCCCAATGTCCTGCGCCCATGTATACATGAGCAACAGTATTCAATTACGGCATTGCGTCCTTGCATTCGTCTATTAAAAAGCACGTAGGTGTAATACTCTCTTCTTCTAACGTGCCGTGATTGTATCTTGCATCTTAGCAAAATGATGATATTTTTTTTTAATCGATTCATAAATACTCGTAAAAACGTATTTTTTACAGTTGCCCCTGAAGTAATTTTCATTGCAATTTTTTCATGTTGGCGTGAAAAATATAAGTTTTTGAGTATGACATATTTTTATATGCATTTTTTCCTTTTTTTTGAGACATGTCACATTGTTATAGGACGTGGGGCAATTTTGAGCCTTCTTCAGGAACCTGGAATAACACATAGGCTACTTTTTACTGCAGGAAAACAACTATTACGGGTGAAACCGCTGGGCGGCAATCTAGTAGTTATTAAATTGGTCGCTTCATGAAAGACAATAAGTAGTTATCGATTGCAGTTCTTTCGAAAAAATATCAAACAAGGCAAATTTTATAAGGTTCTATTTTTATATTATTTAATAATGTTGTAAGCTCCCGCTCGTGCCGCCTCGGGGTATGATATAATGAGATGTGGTGGATGGCTTACAACTAGCGGTGGGTAACTCACGAATGAACGAATGAAAAGAGCGCGCTCTTTACAAAGAGCTCACTCACTCTTGCGCTCAGTGCAATTCATATTAGATCTTGCGCTCCTAGCGCTCTTCAGCTCTTTTCACCCGCCCGAGAGATCGCGAACGAACGCGAAGCGAGCGAGCGATCAACGAGGACAGATGCATACGTTACTTTCTCATGAAAGAGTAAGAGCGCTATAGCGCTCGATGTGCAGCGCCAAGCAGGCGACTCGCGAGTCTCGCGATACTTTCCCGCGGTTTTGATTTCCGAGTTTTTGGATTGTAAAATAGACATTATTGTGTAAGGTTATGGCTGAAATTTGGTTACGTAAATAAATGAAGTTAATAATAAAAGTTTTCTACAACTTTTGTTTGTATGAGTGATGAATTGACGATTGTTTTAAAGGTAATTTAATTTTAGTAATTAAATAAGTCGCGCGGGCGTGAGCGTCACCTTGACCTTCGATTATTATTTCATTACGATTTTTGTGTTTTTATTATTATTTTATAAAGTAAAAACTTTAATTAATTCCGCCTGTTAATCATAAAATCGCTTACTCATCAGTCACTCGTAGATTCGCTAGCTCTATTAGCTAAAACACATCTTAGAGATCAAAATAGGTACTCCGCTGAGCGAAAAGAGTTACTGAGCGCAAAGAGTGATGCACATCTTTAAGTACGAAAGATTCAAATCGCTCTGCTCTTTTAAGTGAGTTGTTTTTCCCACTACTACTTACAACGTACTATGCCTAGACCCATTTAAATTCAGCGATCTACGCCCTAGGCCTCAACCGGAGGTCGTAATATGATTATCTTTAAAAAACCAGATAGATTAATTGAATTCCAAAGTTATGCATGACGAAAATAAAAGTAAATTCACGAAGACAACACAATAGTCTACCACACTGAAGAAGATATTTATTAAGTTTGTGTAGTTTGTGATTTATACTTAGTCATATCAGTAGGATCTCAACTCAGCTCAAAGAATATATTTCTAAGTAGATTCAAAACGTTAGGTACTCACCTAATAACTGATTTTCATTTCATTTTCTTTTTATAAAAATAGGTTCACGCATGCCCCACTTTGGTCGTAAAAATGCCCTTGACTTTAGTTGAGGTACCAACTTTAATAAGTAAAACCGGGTCAAGAATTAAAAGTTATGAAATTAAATGCCATCTCTTATCCAAAATGAAGCTTGGAAGATGGACGACTCTTTTTGAAATTAAAAAAGGGACTTAGAATTTCGTGGAGTAATTACTTGACTATTAAGTTCTTACAAATACATATAGGGTGTAATTTTACTAGTGACTTATTTTAACATACTGACTAGGCCAGCTGGTACACTTTGTATGGAAGGGCCTTTGTTCATTGGGGAAATTTGTTACTAATTGCTTATCCTCAGTTTTCAGTTTCGGTCACTAGTATAATTTCACCCTATATTCGATCGAAGTGTATGGTAACTTATGTAATTTTGATTTTACTTTCTTAACTATAATTATAATCAAAATGGATTGAGACTCGAGTATGTTGTACCGCGATTCCGCTAGGTTTCTCGACTACTTGGAATTTTCGCAGAATCGTGCAACAATATTTTCAATTTGTTTAAAACTCCTTACCTATAAGTATTTACTTGAGCCGTGCTTGTTATTTATATTAAACAATGATTTGGCGTCTATAAGTGAGCAGATATATGTAATATCGTGGCCCTCTATTATTACTGCATTGAACACGGTAATTTCATTTTCATTGCATTCTAACCGAATATGTACACCTATCTACTATTCTACAGTGCGATACCACCGGCATGCAGGCACTGATGATTCGGGTACCTATATGAACGACTTTTACTATGGGGCCAGCCGCTACCAAAAAAGACAATCTTTGAAAGTTTTCAGCACAATAAGCTCGTTCATTAGGTGCCATGCAGGCACGTGAGTGGTCTAATCCGATAAACCTACCTACCAATGTCTTTGTTCTCTTATTTCCAGTGCGAAGAAAGTCTACGTCGGCGGGCTGTGTACGTACAGCTTGGGCATGTTCATGCTGTGCGCAATCAGGGCTCGCGCCGCTGTGCTGCTGTTCAGCTGGACTGCTGGGGTGATGTACTCCACACTCTTCACCATGCCGTACCTGCTGGTCGCTCATTATCATGCCACTGGGATGGTGAGTACAGCGTGTGAATATAGAGGTGTAGCTTGGGCTTCTGTATACGCTTATAGAAGGTTTATACTGTGAACGTACAGCTTAGTACAACGCGATCAGGGCTCGCGCCACTGTGCTTCTCTTCTGGACTGCTGGATACTCTACGCCACTTGCTCACTAAGCCATACAGACCTGTGTTGTAACATGTTATGAAACTACAGATTCTTAGTACATTGCGTAGCAGGTTAATATTCCTGGTATCCTAATGGCTCACCGACTACATAATGAACATCGAATTTCACCTGTAAAATTGTTGCCTGTATTATGATAATATCGGGCACTGCTCGTCGCTCATTATTACACCACTGCACTAGGCTGGTAAGAACTCATAACTTATCTCTGCAGTTCTCTGGAATTGAGTAAGTAGGTACTTGACTGACCGGTCAAATTAACTACTTTTCAAACAATATTTTAAATGAAAATATTGAAGTATACGCCATAACATTTCTATAAACTTTTTGTTAATTGTACTTGTACGATATCTATGCCTACTACAAATTTTAATCTCATTAATTTGATGTAAGTATTTTGTGGCTTTATTCGCTAATGTGTTTGGTTTACCACAATCAAAATATACACGCATTATTTTAATGTATATTTTACGATCGTAGGTTGTGAGTACAAACATTACCGAAACTTACACTGTTTAATTATATTAAAGATTCAGCAAAATTCTCTAGTTAAATTACCCGCGAAAACAAATATTTTTATGATTATATGTCATGTTTGCTATTTTAGTAATCATGCTTATTTATTAATCACGCTAGCTATCGCTACCTCCTTACTACAGGCTTGATTTATTGAACAACTTGCTTATTATCAGCTACCTTTCAGGTCAATAAGCACTCTACTCCAAAGCGTAATGAATGAGCAAAAGCATATAATTCGTGATTGATCCTGAGTTAACTTTCAAGTTCTATGGAAATATGAATTTGATGAAAAACCCTCGATATTGATTCATGCAATTGTTTGATTAAGTTATTCACTTAACATTTGAAAAACTGCTGAAGTATAGTATTTTCAAAAATAATTTCAAGCTATATTACGTTCACGTATTTGACCTTGTATTGGACCTTGCAATCGCCGATGCGAACGTTATGAAAAGTGTAATACCGAGTTCTTTTTGTAGTGTGTAGATAAAATGGTGTAAGCAACTGCATATAATAAGAAAATAGAATGCTCGTGTCAAACTATTATCACACTCGGCTACGCATCGTGTCGTGTGACAAACAGACACTCGCATTCTAATTCCCGCCATTATAATGTCAGTTGCATTAACTACTCTTACATTGTCATCGGAAAAAAAAGTTTAGGAAATGTACGTCGGTCAATACTATTTGATCCATTCAAATGGATACCTTATTTAATGCCACATGTGTTACACAACGGTGTGATAGAACCCAGTGCACGCCCAGTAATAGCAATGGACGCGTTAGCCTACAATTAGTCGCTGAAATATTTAAATACGTCGTCCACAATATAGACTGTATGCCGTGGGCTTCTATGCCCATGTTATGCATAATAGAGATCACATCAAACGGATTCTAAAGACAAACAAATTAGTAGTTAAATATTATATTTGTTATAATATTCCCTTTGGGTTGTTTGCGTTCACGTTTTCTTAAGATTTTGCGGGTTATTCGCATATTTACCATTATTTTTGAATAAAATGAATATCTATTCCTGAAATGCCTTGAAGGGCGTATTTATTTACTTAGAAATTCCCCTTTCGTTATTTAGATCAATCGATAGGAATAAACAAAAATAAAACTGTAGATTACGTACAAATAAGTAGGTGGGTAGAAATCAAATTTAAGTAAAAAGAGCTCAATAAGTACTTAAGAACGTAAGTGTATTAGTATATCCCACCCAAGTAAGCATGTTGCTTTCACGCGTTAGTTTTTATCCTAATAAAAAAAAATATCTACCTTCGATTACCTTGGGAAAAGTTTTGGTAAAGGTATGAAAAATAATTCATTAACTTCTATCTAATTTTTTTTATGGTTAAGGATGGGTTTGCTCTTGACTCTAGTCTAGGTCATAGGACAGAGACAGAGTCTAAGATGGAGCGAGCTCACCCAGAAGAAGCCTGTTCACTCTTACTTTGAAGAGATTAGGGTTGTATGCGTTTGGAAACACAGACGCAGGTAGTGATTCCACTCTTTAGCAGTGCACATTATAAACGATGACTGGAAGCGCTTAGTCCGAATTGGTGGAATGGCAACCAGGTATGGATGGTATCCGGCGGTACGTCTGGATGTCCGATGGTAGAAGGGAGCTGGTGGAACAAGGTCGTGAAGCTCTTGAGCACACTCTCCGAAGTACAATTGGTAAAAAAAAGACAAGCAGGCAACCTTGCGGCGATGTCGCCTATGAGCCTCTTGGCCCTGCGTTCCACCGAGTCAAGAGCGGCAAGTTGGTATTTGGCTGAGCCATCCCAAAGGTGACTGCAATACTCCATGCAGGATCGGACTTGTGCTTTGTAAAGAGTTTAAAGCTGTCCAGGCGTAAAGTATCGCTTCACTCTATTTAGGATGCCCCGCTTCTTAGCCGCCGTTTGAGCCTTGTACTCGATGGTCGCGCTGAAGTTTAGATTTGAAGTCAATGCATGCCTAGAAGCTCAAGCCTATTAGTGACAGGGACAGATGTACTCCGAAAAGTAGTAGTAGTAGTTGTCGAAAGGACTCCTTTTTGCAGTGAAAACACACGCCTGTGGTTTTGGTTGTTGTACTATTTTCGTGTCACAAGCATGGTAAAACGATTGAAATTGAAAACGTTTTCACAGTGGGACAGCGCAGGCGGTGGGTGCGGCGAGGAGCGAGGCATCGGCACAGACGTGGCGGTGGTCAGCAGCTGTGTCTTCGTGGCGCAGCTATTAGTGTCAGTGATCATGGGGTTCGCTGTCAAAGCCATGGGGTCCACAGCAGCTGTGGTAGCAGTCGCTGCGTGTCTGGCCTCCACTGCTGCTTTTACTGCTACTAAAATCACTTATCTAGATTTGTAAAATACTTCGTACGATACGGAATTCAAGTACGACATTGTATGCTTAGCCGCTGCCGTCACAGCGGAAGCAGGCCACGCACGAGCTTGGCGGCGGCATGTTCCGTTTAAGTCGTCGGGTGAGCGGCTCGGCCGCTGCGGCGCTAAAGCAGCTAAGACGTTTGTCCATCGGACATCCATTTATTTGATTCAATTCATCAATATATTTCGTTGCACACATGTCTTTGTAATCTAGCGGCGGCCGAGCCACTCACTATTATCCAACTCTACATAAACTAACATCAACGACGCGCCGCTCGCGGATTGTCACCATGCCATGACAGGCCGGTGGCGGTTAATGTGAAAAGGCACCAACACTTAAGCACACCAGCATCAGTGCCTGATATTATCAAACTACAGGCTACAATTTCACAGGTGAAATTTGATGTTTATTGCGTAGTCGGAATATTAACCATCCATCCATAATGATACCAGGAATATTAACCAGCCACGCAATGTACTAGGAATTTCACCTGTAGACTTGTAGTTTCTTATTATATGCCACGGTATTGTAAAAGAATATTCTACTCAAAACCATCTGAGATAAAAACATGACTAGTGTCAAAACACTTGTAGTGTGTACCTACCTACTCTTCACACGCGGGTTTTGGATCATTTGCAATATGTTCTGCGCATGTTGTCATATAAAGTATGTTACATAATTTAAAACTCTGCAACTGATCTATTCGTAGGTGAGTTTTGACCCTTGTTTGCTCTCTAAACATTTAACTTAATCTAGTAAGTAACTTGAAAGTAACTTAAGAGTAGTATATGAAGACTGTCTATTTATTCATAGATTAATAACTTGTTATGTGATAAAAATATGTAATACAATTATTTATGTGTCTGTTTATTAGTATAAGCTATATGGCTGCTTTCACACACACCGCCCGCGCCGCCACCGTTGTCAGTCTACAAGAATGTTAGTATGACATAGAAGCTTGGTGGTGTCATAAATGATTTGTATTTGTATTTATTTGTATTTGTCATTTACTGTCATACAAAAATTACATCGGTGACGGCGAGCAACGAACGGCGGCAGCGTCTCGAAAACGTCGGCGTGTCTGTAAGCAGCCTAACGAGAAATTGTCGATAAGTGCTAATAGTTTTAGGACCAGTTTAACATACCTGTTACGCGGAGAAGTTCTTGAGTTTCTGTAAGAACAATGTATTTTTCATACATAACTCTAAGTACCTATTACTTTTTGTGACACGTTGTTATAAATGCTTCTAGTTAGATACAAGAATAGACAATATAAATTTTAAAACAGTGCAACGTTGAAGTCTTGAAAAGTTAGTCGGTACTCCATTCATCCCGGATTTTGTATTCTTCTTCTTCTTCTTTGCGTGTCGATGGCAAGTGTTTTTAAATTGATATAGAACAATGAGCAGCCACACGTACAGCTTCATCGGTGGCTCTCCAGAGGTCCTCCAGCGAGCAGGTGTCGGGGCACGCTGGACATATTAATAGGTGGGCCATATTTTGTGGGGTAGCACCACATGTACAGGTGGAACTATTGCAATTGTATTGTATCGGCTACATTAAATCTGTTAAGAAATTAAGTCCTTGGGAATTAGTTTCATACTATACCGGTAGATGGAGCATTGCCACCCGTTACTTGCATTAAGATATAGTTGCAAAATTTCGCCATCGCTGGGTATCTACGCCGCGGTAGTCTAGTCTGTAGAGGCGTCGCTACTAGTGAAAGCGAAAGTCGCAGATTCAAACACTGCTTGCGGTGCAATTTTGTAAGTTCTTATTTATTAAACTTGCCTAGTACCTTATGTTTGTCTGAGATTTATTTATATCTTCTTATTAATGAAAAAAAGTTTTTTATTTTATTTTTTAAACTCTTCCCTAATCGCTTCATAGATGGCTCTTTACTTGGTACATTAACGCAAGGAACAGAACGTCACATATTTTTTTGTATTTTTTCGGTTGGATGTATAAGATCGTAAAACAAAACGTGTTTATTTATTTATTTATTGAGAAAACTAACAGCAATTTTTACATAAATTGGCAGAGCACACTTATAAAACCTAAGCTAATAACAGGTTTCCCTAAGTTAACCGCTTGTCTGTCACGTACCGGGAGCCGGAAAACAATTTTGAACCTTAACTACCCACAATAAAATTCAAAACCAATGAAATTGTTATAGTATGAAGCGACAGACGAGTGATTATGTAACTTATCATTGTTACATCACTCGCGTCACAAATATATTTACTGTCAAAGGTTTCCCTGCATATTAATGAAAACAACGTACAAACAAAACAGAATATTAATTAATACCAAAGCGCTAAAAGCGAGGATAGATTTGGAAAGAACAATAATCATATTTTTTTCATGCCTTTTGTAGTCAGTTCAACGCCATCTACAGAGTTCTTCGTATATATAAGGTGTAAAAAAATTAGCTAAGAATATTTTAAGGGGTGAACCAGTACGTGAAACTGAACAACTTTCCCCAAGGAACATAGGTAGAAATATGAAAAAATAATTTGACCCTCCCATACTTAGTGTGTTACCCGGCCGGGATAATTTGTATGGGAGGGCCAATATTTTTTTCATATTTCGACCTATGTTCCTTGGGGAAAGTTGTTCAGTTTCACGTACTGGTTCACCCCTTAAAATATTCTTAGCAAATTTTTTTACACCATGTATATTTTTTTTAATTCTCAAAAAGAAAACTTCCTATTAAGAAACGATAGAATGTAAACACTAAAATATGCAAGAGTTTGTGATTCATTCCAACTAAAACCTGTTTTTTAAGCTGATTATAATTAAGAATTAACATACAAGTGTTTAATTTTCTGTAATCTGTAATTAAAATACAAATTAATGTAGCTGCGTTCTCATTCATTTAAAAATAATTAAGTTAAATATAATTTTGTGGATAAAAGCCTATAATTAATGTGTTAAGTAAATTAAAATTAAGAGCAGTGGTTAAATGCAGTGTTATTGAACTCAAAATTCTAACTGTGTAAATATTATACAATTAAATGGTTGAGCATTTCATTTGCGAGTTTTATTTCGGCGAAATTGTTGTTCGAAGCAACTAAAGAATAATTGGAGTGTTTTTTTAATACTAAAAAAACTAAAGAGGCTGTGTATACAGTTTCAATTATTATAGTCATAAAGTACAGATTTTAATAACTACTATACAAATTGCTTAAAAGGTGATTATGTATTTTAACTGGAATATACCTCTGAATGAATGTCGTAAAATTGTATCAAATAAACGTACTATATTAATATATAAAGAATAATCCTAGTAAATACATCGAAGATTGTTGGCGGATATTGTCATATCTCATTCTATAAAATTCAGCACATGAAATATACACTATACCTACTTAGGTGAGTTCAGACCAACCGATGTCTCGACATCATCCGTAGCGCTACGAAAGTGCTACGAAATAATTATGTAGTGATTTTAAGTTCATTTTTTCTTGTACAAACTTGTTTAACTTAGATCAAAGCGTCCATAAAAAAGCAAGTTAACTAATTAAATCGAAATGCAAATTCAATTAGTGGAAATGGGAACGAACCTCAATCATTAATTAGCTCATAACCAAGTCAAAGTCTAATTAATGAGCATAAAGGCGACACCGAACGAAGTTTCTACATCAGAGTGCAAAAAGCAAAAGAAAGTTCAACTCCTTTGATGACAGAACAAACTTGTAAACATCCCGCCTAAAAAAGGACGCTCACCTACAATTTCTTTACCTAGTAGAAACTTGAAGAAGTTTCTAGTTGAAAGAAAATAGTTAGCGGCTAATTTCACTTTTTATAAGAACTGATTTAAATATTCCTTGAAATAAGAGTAACCTTGTCTAACTTGTTTTCAATGCTGATGTTAGATTGCTTAATCTTTTCAGAAAACGTTTAGATAACTTGATATATTCACGACAAGAGAAAAAAAGCATAATGTGGATACTAAGTTTCTTATGGACAAAGTTGACACCAACTCAAGCCTTAAACGAAACCAGTGGACCATACGAAACAGCTTTCTTTGAACCAGTCTATAGAACTTTGTATTTAACAGGTAAGTAAAATGTCAAAACACACATGCGTTAAGTTCAGTGGCGGAATTTCGAATCGTGTGAATATATGATCGGAGATTTTTGCGATAATTCGCGGGCATTTTCGTGGGTGACATTAATTTGAAATTCCTAAACCGAAAGGTAAGTTTCAAGACCATGTAAACAATTCGTTTTATTTGGTATTTGCATGCAGCAAGAAGGCTAAGAAATGATTAATCGCCTAAAACATGTTGTAAAAGGTGCCAAGCTTCAAATCCAATAACTTGAAAAAAAGGTCTTGAAAAAAGCCAAGTTTTAAAGGTAATTTATTATAGTTACTTATCTTTTCTCGGCTAAATTATTACACCCAATAATAATGATGTGGTGATAGATGCTATTCTAAGCCAGCACCGCAAAATAAGACTTGGGTTCCAGATTTGTTGTGACTAAGTACTACTTATTTCTACGTTTACTTCAAGTTGTGTCCAAGTACAAACTTGAGTCTTGTGCACTTCACAAAATGCTTTTGTGCACTTGAGTTGGGATAAACTGAGCTCTAAGGTAAGCTGCAAGTTTCCAGCACAGACATTTTAATTAGTGCTTAATGTAAGAACTTTAGAAGTTGTGTAGAAACTGTTGCTAGATAGGTACTCCAACTATTTGCTTGTAAACAGAGTGTAAGCGACAATAAACCGAAAACTTTGCAAGTATGATCAGTCCATGAAACTGAAAAAATCTCCGCAACGCACACATTTTGTATTAAATATAATATGAAATAAGACTTTCTATATGAGATTGTGTCTTTGTACGAAAGCCGAATGTTTTTTTATTGCTCCCAACATGGGTTTCTTTCAACAACAATTTGCTGTAATAATTTAACGTGATGGGTCAAAGGACAAAAACGATAGGTTTATTTATCTTTTATATAATACCAAAATGCGGACAAAAGACAATTGACACATACATACATACACATACACATATCACGCCTATTATCCCTTGCGGGGTAATCAGAGCGTAATCGGCCGTAAAACGAACATTTACGCCACGACTGACAAATATTTATAATTGACACATAATTATACTTTATGCAAGAAAAAAAAGTTTTTTTTTTCAATAGGTGGCGCTAGTTTCATGGAATAAAAGTAGTCTCCTTTGTTCTCAACTAGGCTTAACCGCGCCGAAAGTTGCAAGTTCATTTTGAAAGTTGTGCAAGTTGCAACTTTACTGGCGAACTGCATGTTTTTGTAATTAAACTTACTTAAAATTTACAGTTCTCGTTTTAATTTAAGGACTTACTTAATCCGTGGAAAAACTTGACAGAAGGAGACCGCGGCTAGCTTTGTACTTTCGTTTGCAAAAGTTGTGAATGCAAGTATCAGTTTGTTCTAATGCCATACCAAAATTTAAGAATAACCAGCGGCCCGCTGCTACTCGTTTTCCCTTGTGAATGTGACCTTAAATTATACATATAAAGGTTCTCTTTGAATCATTTTCTATTATTAAAAACGCACGCATTCGTTGCGCACTTGTAAAGATCTACAACACCTACCCGGGACACCATCGGAACACGGGAAGCGACTTTACTTTATATTATGTAGTGACAAAGCAAAAATTGTTTTTTTTTATTGCTTAAATATGACATCTAGGTTTTCTGCGGATGTTGTCCTATATCTCATCTCGTCACTGTTACGTAAAATGGAATTTTTGATTGCTTCAATTGCGTTCCGAACCTTAGCCAATCTTTTAGGTAACAAAAATATTGAAAATTGAGAAATTCGAACTCAATGGTTAACATTCTTGATTTTGTTTTGTTATGGTCCGATTTAAGGTGCATGATTTGCGGCCCATGCGTCCTAAACTTCTCCTACCTTCAATTTTTCTACAGGCCTATCATCATACGACAAAGGCCTCTACCTGGCTTACAGTTTCACAGTGAAGTTCCTGATAGTGACCTTCGTGGCCAGCGAGCTGTGGTACCTGTTCAGCATGAGTGCAAACCTGGATGAGGTCATCGCGAATATCAACGTTACGCTGATCCATCTCATCGCCATGTACAGATACAGGACTATGGTAATATTAAATCTATATATGTGCCTGTTTAAAAAAAAAACTAATATTATAATGATATGAGATGTAGAGTTTTAAAATTTTCGGATAATTCGGATCGGCCGTTAAAGTAATAATTATACAGTAAATCAAAAACCAAAAAGCTTTATTGGAAAAAAGTAAGGACGAGTTCAAACGTACACAGTGGGTTGTGCGTGGGGGTTTTTATAGTAATAGTTCAAACGCGCTCAATACGCGCGCAACAATGAGAGAGCCCGCGTACGTCTGAACCTGCCCAAGAGTGAATTCAGGTTCCATCTGCGTAAAGTTCAGTCGCGTTGGATAGTTTGGATATGACATCAAAGATTTTCCGAAAGATTTGTCACATCTCATACTTACAATCTATAAAATCCGCGGCTGAACTACCTACCTACGTAGATACACATCATCCGTAGGTTTATTTTACTCCAAATATCTTATTTTTTCTTTGATTTACCCAATAACATTAAAGACTATATAAACCGTCATTCACATCCTGTAAACCTCACCTAGCTGTGCCCTTCCATATTTGCATAACAATAGACTATGATTACGGGCCTACAGCCCAGCCAACATTTCCTTTTGCGTACACCCATGAGACACGGCTGGCAATTCAGAATACCATGCCAAACAACATGGACATAATGACGGATTTGCCGGTAAATTAAGCCATTGTTTAAAGGCAATATGCGTAGCTGTGTGTAATGCAAAAGGGTCTTTTGCCCTTATTTGTCTTTTGGTTACAGTACGTTTATGCGAGTACTAACGAAATTAAAAGCAATCTCTTTGTGAAGCCATATTCCAGATTGTCGCTAAATAGTCGTCTCTTTAGTGCATCCACGATTCTGACTTTTTCCTATAAGTTTGATATTGGACCTTGAATCGCCGGTGGGGTGGTTAGGAAAGGTGCATGAGTGAGATTTTTTGTAGAGAGTAGGTAAAATTATGTATGAATCTGCATGTACATGACAGTTGCATAAACTACTATAAAATAACTACGTCGTCTCCAAAAATTAAGGAGACCGTCATACAGAAATCAAATAAAATGTGCTATATTCGACTAGCCTAATGCGTCGTTAAGATTCAGAAATGGTTAAGTGCTCAAACTTACAATGAAAACTTTATGGCCACAAAACCCATCAACAGCAAATAAATCTCCTATAAAAGTACTGTTAACCGTTTTAACTGCTAGGTTTTAATGCTGTTCTAAAAATAAAACTTATTATTATTTTTCGTCATAATAACAGCAGAGCAGAAAATGGACGACATTTTTTAGTAGATAAATGGTGACCACACGTATGAACGTAGTGGAAACTCATACCAAATTGATCTAACTATAAAATGCTGACAACATGTATAGGGTTGTGTTCTGTGTAATTAATAAAATACAAGAATGCAATTTTTGAATCAGTGTTCAAAAGTAGAATACTTTTCGTTCATCGTTTTTTAAAATATGCCAGATAAGATTTATTAAAGTAAAAAACAACATAAAAGTTTTTTTACGGCGTCCTATATAGTGTTTAGTGACGTCACACAAACACAACATGATTCTTTCTTTCATACAAAAATAATTTTGAAAAGTAGTAAGTAAGTAAGTAAGTAAGTAAAAACACTTTATTGCACAAAATAAAAAAACAAAAATATCAGGAAAAATTATTGCTAACATGCGCAAAGGCGGCCTTATCGCTACAAGCGATCTCTTCCAGACAACCTTTGGGTGGAGGAGAGAGTATTGAAAAACAGAGCAGTGCGAGAGTAATCATGAAAGAAAAGGTAACTTGAATAAACACAATAAATACAGAATACAAAACTATGATATAAATATAAACCTACATACAAATACACATATATTTATATATGTCGGAGATCGATCAAACTTTGGTGGGTATTGGCTGAAATTATTTGACAGTTCGCGTTTTATTATTTTCTTCCGTTTGATTGCTATTTGATTCTTGCAGAAACGAAACGCAAAATCGCTGGCAACACTCAAATAGGCGATGCGCTTTATTTGCGCGCAGTTAGCTATCGACTGTAAGATAGACTGGAGTGACGTTAGAGGCGTTGTAGTGCGTTCTCACAATTCATTGTTAGCTGCGTTCGTGATGGAGAAACGGAGCTCAAATGGGTTATGGAGTAAACAACTTTGACAGTTCCGGTTGGTCTGTCGTTCGATGTGGTCGTTTTGAAGTTAGGTTTTGAATCTGGTAAAATCTTTGGAATCCTGGAGCGTTTGGAGAAACTGTGGTCGTCTAGCGATGGCGGAGCCCTAGATTCGTATTGCCAGTGGAATATTTGTTGAGATCATGAAGTGTGTGTTGGTTATTGTCGTATTTCCCCGAGGTTGTAGCCGAGGTTGGTGAAATGCAGAGATTGAACGAGGTTTGTGACAGTTGCTGCTGTGGTCTCTTTGTTATCCTGCAGGCAGGGGATTTCATGGTGTTCAGTGTTAGAGGTTGGTGTCAATCGGTATCTGTGGTTTTGTGAAGACACGTTGATGTTGATCAGCGTGTGTCTTAAGATTCTTAGGTTGGTTTGATAGACAGGTCGGTTGTAGTACGGTTACACCGTGCCTGACGATGACCTGCTAGGTCGAAACAGCCTCACCATGGGAATTGACTGCGTAATGGTATCAACGTTGTGGCTTATCCTTTCAGTGGTTGGAGATAGCATTTGACGATGCAGTATTCTACAGGGTTCGTTGATTATACGCCCACCACGTGTTGTTCTGTATCCTGACGTAAGGTTATACTTCCTTAGTGTTATTTCATATCCTGACGTAAGTTTGATTATGATGTGATTTTTAGTATCATTCAGACTTGCTGGTTGATAAGTTTTGGGGTTTATTCTTTATTGTTTTCTACAGCGGACCCTATGCAGTGTCATCCTGATTTATCGGCATCCTGATGTTCACGACACGTGCATGCCTGTACGTGTCCAGGCCTCTCTTTTTTCATTGTATTCTCTTCTCTCTTTTCTCTTCTTTTTCGACATCAGAAGTGGGATAGTGAGCCATTATTTGGACTAGCGTTAGAGTTTTTCTAATGAGACGGTGGACCACTGTTTTGTCGGTTGTGATTGTGAGTTAGGGAGTTTTCTTGAACGGTTGTGAGAAGTATTCCAGCAAGATGGTGTACTATCATTTTGGGTGGATGTGAAAGGTATTCTATAGTGACGATTGTGAACCATTATTTGGACGTGCGTAAGAGGTGTTGTAAGGGGATAGTGAACCATTATTTGGACTGGCGCAAGAGGTTTTCTAATAAGAAGGTGGATCATTCTTTTCTTGGTTATGATTGTGACTTAGTGAGTTTTCTTGTTAAATAGTGGACTTTTATTTGAACGGCTACGAGGCGTATTCTAGCGTGATAGTATACCATTATTCTGGCTGGTCTTGAAAGGTATTCTAGTGTGACGATAGTTGACTTTTATTTGGACTTGTGTAAGAAGTATTCTATTGGGATAGTGTACCATTGTTTTGTTAGTTGTGACATAATGAGTTTTCTTATGAGAATGTGGTCCATTATTTGGACGGAGACAAGTAAGTACCGTAAAATCTCTAAATTCAAACAGACCGCGTACGAAGGGTGTCAAATCAAAAGGTTCTTGTTGAGTTAAACCTAGTCGTAAAAAATGATAACTTATACGGTGCTTTAAAAGTTGCAAAGTAATTTTAAAAATGTTGACACACTAACGGGGTTGGCGGGTAGCCTGTTTGAAATGATTTGGTGGGTAGCTAGATTATCTCAAAAATATGGTATCCTTTTTGAAATAATTTGGTGGGTAGCCAGATTATTTCTAAAATGTCTGCGACGCCTGATAACTGGGTAAACATAAACCTTTGGTGGGTAGCCAAGTTGTTATTCCTTTGGTGGGTAGCCTAATGGAATTGCGAGTGAGTCTAACTTAACTAATTTGTTTTGATGTTTGAAATGCGAATTTGAAAATGATGAGAACCAATTGATTTGAGTACACCTTGATAATTGATTTAAGTACGCTTTTGATTACTGATTTGACTACCTTTAAGATTATTGATGAGCTTCATTGATTTGATACGTTAATGATCTGAGCAAACATGTGAGATTTTGATAGTTCAGTCAGGACAGGTCTGCGTGTGGATCGTGGGGTTGTTTTTGGAACTCAATAGTTTTGTTTGATCAAATTTCTATGAAATGGAGGCAGCCGTCTCTCTTATTTGGGTTGGAGCGAGGTTCATTGAGTCAACGGTGCTAGATAGGCTGCGATGTAGCTTCAGCGAAGGATATCCTTACGGGAATGTGGAGCTGGTGCAGGGACTTCAGACTGTGCAGAAATGGCTTTAGAGACTATGCATGTAGGTCATGAAATTGTGACATTTATTGGTTGGTTAATGTTTTTAGTCAAGTGAGTTGATTCAGTTTGTTATAGTCAGGATGGACGAGTGGTATGTCTAGGTATTGTTAGTTTCTTTCGATAAACGACAGCCGAGGACGTCTGACTTGTCAGAATGGCCGTGTCGGAGATCGATCAAACTTTGGTGGGTATTGGCTGAAATTATTTGACAGTTCGCGTTTTATTATTTTCTTCCGTTTGATTGCTATTTGATTCTTGCAGAAACGAAACGCAAAATCGCTGGCAACACTCAAATAGGCGATGCGCTTTATTTGCGCGCAGTTAGCTATCGACTGTAAGATAGACTGGAGTGACGTTAGAGGCGTTGTAGTGCGTTCTCACAATTCATTGTTAGCTGCGTTCGTGATGGAGAAACGGAGCTCAAATGGGTTATGGAGTAAACAACTTTGACAGTTCCGGTTGGTCTGTCGTTCGATGTGGTCGTTTTGAAGTTAGGTTTTGAATCTGGTAAAATCTTTGGAATCCTGGAGCGTTTGGAGAAACTGTGGTCGTCTAGCGATGGCGGAGCCCTAGATTCGTATTGCCAGTGGAATATTTGTTGAGATCATGAAGTGTGTGTTGGTTATTGTCGTATTTCCCCGAGGTTGTAGCCGAGGTTGGTGAAATGCAGAGATTGAACGAGGTTTGTGACAGTTGCTGCTGTGGTCTCTTTGTTATCCTGCAGGCAGGGGATTTCATGGTGTTCAGTGTTAGAGGTTGGTGTCAATCGGTATCTGTGGTTTTGTGAAGACACGTTGATGTTGATCAGCGTGTGTCTTAAGATTCTTAGGTTGGTTTGATAGACAGGTCGGTTGTAGTACGGTTACACCGTGCCTGACGATGACCTGCTAGGTCGAAACAGCCTCACCATGGGAATTGACTGCGTAATGGTATCAACGTTGTGGCTTATCCTTTCAGTGGTTGGAGATAGCATTTGACGATGCAGTATTCTACAGGGTTCGTTGATTATACGCCCACCACGTGTTGTTCTGTATCCTGACGTAAGGTTATACTTCCTTAGTGTTATTTCATATCCTGACGTAAGTTTGATTATGATGTGATTTTTAGTATCATTCAGACTTGCTGGTTGATAAGTTTTGGGGTTTATTCTTTATTGTTTTCTACAGCGGACCCTATGCAGTGTCATCCTGATTTATCGGCATCCTGATGTTCACGACACGTGCATGCCTGTACGTGTCCAGGCCTCTCTTTTTTCATTGTATTCTCTTCTCTCTTTTCTCTTCTTTTTCGACATATATATACGTATATTAATATAATATAAATATATACATATATATTATAATACATACTCATCTATATATATATATATATATATACACATCATTACACAAAAGGATATAAGTACCAACTTATTTGAAGTCAATTCTTGCTTTTGACAGGTAATGTGCATGTACCTTTGTGTCCTGCAGTGGCGTATTTCACGCGGCAGAGCATTCCAAGTGTGAATAGATTTTATTAAAAACGACTCCCTGTAGTATCCCGACTGACTCATTGGGGCCTTCAAAATGTTGTCTGATTTTGATCGCTTGTTTCTATCATGATCGAAACCAAGAAAGTTGTACCGGTCAGACAGGTAGGTAGGAATAATAGGATTATTTAAAACGTAGTAGTAGCTCGTTCAACTAGTAGGAGAGAAGCCAATTGTGAAATGACTTTGCACTGCTTTAAATTATGATGAGTTAGACTTAAAAATAAAATACTGTCGCTTTTTGGTAAATTTTGCCAACAGCTGTTAGCATGCAGAGTAGAAACAGCTGTGAGCGTAGGGCTGAATTGATCGACATTTATGATTGTTTTTTTTTAAACTGCAGATTAACAACGGGGACATTTTCAAGAATCTGGCGATGTCAATGAAGTCCCCGCACTTCGACATCTCGACTCCGAAGAGGCGCGCAATCCTGAACTTCTGGCTGAGCAACAACGAGAGATACTTCAAACTTCTGCTCACCTTGGGGACTTGTACTTTGGCCGCTTGGTAATGCTTGTTCGTCAACATTATTGATTTGGGTCATACATGTAGTAATTAATCACTGATAAATCACTACCACATGCATGTTGGCAGCAATCACCGACAGATGCCAACCCGTAGTCCGGGAATCCTTAGATTATTTGTCATTGGATATACATTTTCCAAATCGAAAATGTCGACTATATCAACAAATTATTTAAGGATTCTTGGTGTGGTTGTGGATAATAAAATCACACACTACATGGATAAGAACGAGTTCACTAAACTACACTGACAAATCAAATGAGCTGATAACACCGTTGTTAGTACAACGATATGCCAGGTACCATCGTAAATCTTACATGAAAAAATTAATCTTAGCAGATCATTTTTGATTCAACTGTTAAAAATTTACTAAATTGTTGATATGTCATAACTCCCGGTATTATTGATTTAGTATCCACAGATAAAATGTTATGCGTGGTACTTAACAGTGTTCTTAGGATCTCTTGTCTGTTAATGGAAACCCTTCAATAATATTTAGACTTTAACTTACCCATTTTGGGTTATTTGAATGTTATAATCGTAATTGGTCAATGTGACCATCAAAGCTGGGAGAAGCTTGCTGAGGATAGGGACGAATGGCGTAAGCGTGTGTTTGATGGGCGTAAAACACACGATAATGCCTGGTTTTCTGGTCTCGCTAACAAAAAGCAAAAACGTCATCTAAACATGCATGTGCCAGTCTCAAATTCCACCTTCACTTGTAGAGCGTGCGGAAGATTATGCCGCTCCCGTATCGGTTTATACAGCCATGAAAAGTCTTGCCTCAGACACTGATTAAATCGTCTGTCACAGACGTGTGAGGCCAATGATTATGATGATGATGATAATCGTAATTACGGTTTTCGGTTATGTCGAGGAATATTTTCATTAAAAAACATACTTATACCCATACAAGCGCAACAGGTACTACAAATGTATTTCTTGTATCGGAGTAGGTTAATACCCGATACACCAAATGATTTTATATCTGTCTTATTTTGTTTATTATCATCCACATGTTTTTATAAATACCAGGTACGTGTACCCCTTAGTGGACGACTTAGACTACAACCTCGTGGTCACAGTTCGGCTTCCCTTCAACTACGCCACAGCCAGCTACTACCCCATCACATACGCTTTGGTCCTCATAGCGTTCCACTACGCTTCCTACTTCGTGATGGTGAATGACGTCATCATGCAATCTCACCTCATGCACCTGCTATGCCAGTTCATGGTGCTGGGCGATTGTTTTGAGAGCATTGTAGATGACTGTGCCAGAGATTTTCAGGGTATGTTAAAAACGCACTTGTGAAAATTTCGGCTTCCTCACAGACGGCAATGTGTACAGTCAGAACAGTTTTTCTGCAAATATTTAATACAGAAATAACTTATATGGTATTCAGATGTAAAAATATTAGCTGCAAATACTTGAAGGGGTGAACCAATACTTCAAGGAAAGTTGTTCAGTATATGTGCTAGTTCACCCCTTTTAATATTTGCAGCTAATAATTTTCATTGCCGTGTGATGCCGGCTTAGAATAGCATCACCCCATTTCTTTCCCGTGGGAGTTGTAAGAGGCAACTGAGGGACTTGAGAGTGTGTATTGCAATTCTAGGCAATGGGCTGACAACCTGTCACTATGGCGATACACAATTTTCCGAATGACCCTCAAATATTTGTCAGACGTGGCGTAAATGTCCGTTTTTGCGGCCGTTTACGCTCTGCCTACCCCGCAAGGGATAATAGGCGTGATATATGTATGTATGTAATTTTCATATTGTATACCATATCTTCTTCTTCGTTGTCGTAGTCTTCAATTACTGAAGGTCGTGTCCGATTATAATTCCTATTTACCATATAGAGGTAGGTTATTTATACCTATTTGTTTTGTAAAGAATAATACTTGGCTTGTAAATTTGATGTTAAACTGTTCTACTAAGTACTAAGATGCCGATCATTACATTGACAATCCTAAGAAAGCCGGAATTTTCAAAAGTGTTAAGTGAACAAAATGTAATCCAAGTATATATTATTGCTGATGCTTAATACAATCCTTAACAGATCTTGACCGAAATAATCTCCATCGCAATGAAACGTTTGTGGTGAAATACAATGAAAGGCTGGGTGATTTGGTGGAACAGCACAAGTTAATCTTACGGTACGTTGAATTGTATTTCATTATATCATCGTCATTGGCCTCATACGTCTGTGACAGACGATTTAATCAGTGTCATTATAACAGCGTCAATAAATACCAGTACCTATTTCAGTTGCAGAATTTCAGCTTGTTTTAGCATAAGTTTTTCCTTTCAAGTTGGCATAAATATCTCATATAAAAGCATATTAAATACTTACAGCAGTTTAAACATGTGTAGGTCCATTCCGTCCGACCTAAACTGCAAAATTGTGAGGGCTAAGAAACCCAAATTTTTTTTCGGCTCACATTTCAACGGCCTCTATTTCTGTCCTGGTGATTTAGTTTATACATATTCCAGTCAATGTATGCTTGAAATCGTATAGCTTACGTGGGAGGGATATACTTTTTTTTCAGTAATAGGTTCAAGGTTGCCAGGAGTAAATCATCCTAAAAGTACGCGAGTTTAAGACTCTTGCTCTAGAGGTTATCATTATCACATCTAAAAGGCTGGAAATCCATTTTTCAAGTATTTCCTTTAATTTGAAAAGTGTACATAGATATATTATCGTCAGGTAATTTTAGCGAATAAAAGAGTTTCTTGGAATCACAATGCTTTATATTCTCATAATTTTCTCTAATGCAATTTCTCAATTTTACAAAAATAGTGGAAAAACACCGCTGTCACACTGAACTCCAAATTCGAATCAAAACGTCATTTCTGTCTCGTCTCTATGCTCTCCTCGCCTCCTCTCCTCCATAGACACAAAATGTCTATGCTCACCTCACCTCCGCACCTCACCGCACCCCACCTCTTTGTATTACATCGCTCCACACCACTTCGCTTTACACTGCACATCTCGCCAGCCAATAGCTCCTCTCCTCACCTGCCGTTACAGTCGGCCATCCTGAAACCAATTGCACCGCAATTGGCGCAAGAAAAATCGTTACTTTACAGCAGCTAAATAAGATCATCCCTAGTTACGACCTTCTCATCCATCACTAATCCACTACATGATATATCACCACAGCGCAGCCAAAGCGAAGCTTTTAGATAGGGAAAGATAATAAAAGAGAAACGACTGCTTGTATTTGTAGCGACCTCTGGGAGCTACGACAAGAAGCTCACTCAAAGTGGTTCACGAGCAAGCAAGACGCAACAGAAGTTCCAACATATCTGCAAGATCTCTTCTCTTTTCGTGTGGGACAACGAGTCATCCAATGACCCGATGAACCCTGGTGTCAGAGTTTTTCAACCGCCTACTACCTCTAGTAGGCCTCTGACATGGTTGTGTTACGACCGCCGTCTAAGCAATCATAGACAGCAACCGGGACCGACGGCTTAACGTGCCCTCCGAAGCACGGAACCATTTATTTTCGGACAATCAGTTGGTTCAACCTGCAATGTCCTAACCAGACCGGGAACAAATTCACAAAGAGATAAATATCCACTTTTGTGAGTGTCCCACCGAGAATCGAACCCGGAACCTTTGCGTCGCAGGCAGTCGCACTACCACTACGCCACATCGGTCGTCAACTTACTACTTTTATTTTACTACTAACTCTTCCCTACTACTGCCTACCTCCCTACATCTGCAAGATGGCGCCACGTGACAGAATAAAGAACCTGAAACGCGGTATCGAAGAGTTTCACCGCGCTACGCATATATGCAACTTCCAATTCTATCCAGGTGGACCAGTAGGTACCCTGGCCACAACACCCAGCCAGGCAGGGTAGCTACCCTTATCCCGATTCCGCCTGGAACGCTCCATTCTGCCTATTGGCATCACTCCTGTCACCCGCCATATATTTACACATTACACTTATCTTTGCTAGCTTAGGTTGATACCCTATCTCCTTACCGACTGTATTATGATGCTACCCTATCTTCTTTGCAGACTGTATTTACTAAAGTCGCAAATTTTGTTAAAGATCCTACTAATCTCTTGCTTATCTATCGCTTGTCGTCTGCACTTTTTCCCCCTTACCGTAGTAATTAAAAATCCCCGCTCACCTCAAAAACACATTGCTCAGCTCGTGTGATCATGTCACCCTCGATCCAGTGCATCCTTTCCCATGATGCACACCTTCAAGTATCTTTTTCCGTCGTGAATAATAGAACTGGCTATAGCGTAGTGAGTACAGCCATTGCTGTGCTGTCTTTTGTCTTGCATACATAACCACCTTCACTAAGCTGATGCCCACGGGCACATTTATATATTCAGCTACATGAACTACATAACCAGGCACTTTATCACAGACATCTCTCTCTCACAGACATCTAATTCGTCCAAATTCTCCGAGGCTGTCATTTTCAAATTATCGTCAATACTTCTGCTTCTCACAAGTTAAAACCTTGATCGAATTGATAACAATCAAAAGCGATCAAGAATCTTTCATACAGTTTGTCTGGCATCGAACATTAAAATGCTTGAGCATTAGCTTGCAATATTATACAAGACACCGCTGCCTGTTCACTTAGCTGACATCGATAACAAACAGCCAACTTCTCGGTAGTCTTTAGTCATACTTTCATCATCATCATCATCATCTCTTCCAAAATGACGTGTTTACCACTCCTGCCATGTATATCCATAAGCTTTAAGTCTATTGGACCATATGCGTGCCTGGCCTTGCAGCTTCGATTGCAAGTAACGGGATTTCGTTTCATCACTTCATTTGTAAATTGCTCCTTGTTGTTCAATTTTCTTAATCCAACTCTGAACATTCATATTCTGGTCTTCCGGGTCAACATCAAGAATACTTTTAGCGGTGTTGAAATTTTCAATGGAATTCGATTCGGTACTGACTGCCTTTCTCATTTAACATAATTTGCAGAGCTGTTCGTAGCGTTTTTGTGATCAAACTTTCCAAATCTGGTCATTACTCACATTTCCTGGCTTCTTCTTTTGCCGTACATACCGTCTAGGTTTCTCGCCTGAACCCCCCTGCAGAGTTCTCTTCATAGTGGACTTGGAATCATCCCGCTTCTGACTATTATCGTCAGGTAATTTTAGCGAATAAAAGAGTTTCTTGGAATCACAATGCTTTATATTCTCATAATTTTCTCTAATGCAATTTCTCAATTTTACAAAAATAGTGGAAAAACACCGCTGTCACACTGAACTCCAAATTCGAATCAAAACGTCATTTCTGTCTCGTCTCTATGCTCTCCTCGCCTCCTCTCCTCCATAGACACAAATGTCTATGCTCACCTCACCTCCGCACCTCACCGCACCCCACCTCTTTGTATTACATCGCTCCACACCACTTCGCTTTACACTGCACATCTCGCCAGCCAATAGCTCCTCTCCTCACCTGCCGTTACAGATATTAGACAAAAAATATCGAAAGTTACGTGGAAATTTATGAAAAATACTAAATATTTTACCAAGAGAAAAATCTTTTATCTTTTATCGTTCTTGAGTAATACTTCTGAATATTTTTCATAACAAGCTCTTATTTCAGAATACATTAATAACTTAAAGTAAAAAAGGGTCTGGGGTTAGTGTAAGATTTTTCCAGTTTGATTAGGGCTTCAGGTGATAATGGCGTGCTTCGGAGAGCACTTAATGCTGTAGGTAGGTACCCTAGAGTATTTTCCAAAACTAGCCAAATGAGTTCTAGGCATTTTTTTAAGCTATCACTCACTTGCCGTTGATCTATTTTTCTTCATTTTCGTGTGGGACACCCAAAACTAAAAAAATATTTCACACCATACATTACTGGATTATAGAAGTCAAAATTGTGTTGCAAAATAGCTCCGCCGAGACGTGACCTCAGTTTTTTTGTTGTAATGGGGTTGTTTTCTTCGCTAAAATTCGGACTTATATCGCGGTGAATGGAACATATATTTTGATAAACTTAAGGCATGATGGATAATATACTTAGAACTTCTAATTAGGTTAATAATTTTAGCAATACACTGGAGTTGCGAAGGATCCTGAGTCTCCCGATGCTGTACCAGATGGCAGCAAGCAGCATGCTTATTTGTTTCGCCGGATACCAAGTTACTGTGGTAAGACAATTTTTTTGATCCTGAACATTACGAGTTTTTGTCCTCTTAACCGCATATAGGGTCTAATTTTATTAGTGACGGATACAAAAACATAAGACAGACTGGTGATATGGATCAACTATCCCAAGAAACATACGTCAAAATATGAATAAAAAGGATCATGTCACCAGTGGCCATTAGCTGCCTCCAGCCATTAGCTGTTGGTCCACTTTGTAGTAATTTAGAATCTGATTTTTTAAATATCTTATATTTAACTATACAATTAGTTAAGGCATTGATAAAGTATTGTTTCTTTATTGTAAATCATGTTTAGATACAGAAAACATAATACTTATTAGTTCGCTGCGAAATCTTTATCTTTTGAACCTCCCATACAAAATCATCAAGCGTCAGTGATCAGGATGTCTTTGCAATATGTAGTGTTGAAATTGCAACACACAGTTTGGTCATAATTTGCGTATATCGTACACCAAGGTCAGATCCAAGTGAATACCATTCAAAAATATGGCTATAGATATTAAAAATATCCGAAATTGAACAGAGATACTGGATTGGAAATCTTGTCAACTTGTACACCACTGATAGCGACAGCGTAAGAGCCAGATCAAACATACACCAAGACTACATAAAATACTCTATCAGTATTCTGGCGTAGAACCGTGACATTACGCTAGGCAATTAAGAAATAGATGGCGGTAGAACAATAATAATTTAAATTCTAAATAATGACACTAACACCTAAATCATCCGTGACCACAAATTCTGTAAAGAGCTCGTAAATAAGCATTTGTAAAATCCATAATAGGCACAACTTAAATTGATTTTAAGTAAAAGTTCATAAATGAAAGTAAAAAAAAAATGTGTAAAAAACAGTCGTAAGATTCTTGAGACTGAAATTAAGTTCACGATCAAATTAATTTGATGACCTGACATTAATAAACTAAAAATTTTTCTCTTGAAAACAATTTATATTCAATTTTTTTAGTGTAAAATAACGAAATATATAATTTAGATATAAAAAATTTAACTGCGAAATAAAAATGGTGGCCTTTAGTAAAGTCCTTGGTGTATCGTTAGATTTAGATGATCACTTAAAGTGGAAAGCGCATGTGGACAATGAAATCTGTAAAATCAACAGATTGCTCTATCTACTGAAGCTCGTTAGTAAAGTTACAATGCATATGTAGAGTCAGTACTGCGCTACGGTTTGATCACTTGGGAGTACCGCACAAAAGAGTATTTATGACTCAAAAACAATGTATCTAAGCCATCGTAGTCATTCCTTCAAAGGATACATGAGTAATTTTTTTTAAGAAATAGAAATAATCTGTTATTCAAGAATAAAAATAATAATAATATGATACTTTTAAAATGCCATGTAAACGAAACCCTACAGCTGGAAGAAACATTGAATTACTAATGTTCAATAATATTCCTAGCATAATGAAACACGACAAAAGTTGTATAGCTATGGGGGTCAGAAAATTTAATAAAATCCGGATGAATTCAAAAGTTTGAATCCAAAAACTAAGTTAAATAAATTGAATGGTTTAAACAAAAAAAATATTATGAGGTAAGATTTCATTAATTGACAAGTTATCAAATTTGTATGCTAAAAGTATAAAGGGCGGGGCAGACCGGCTCCGTATGCGTTCCGTATCCAGCTCTCGTCCGTAGTCACGCACGAACTGATGACGTTGTAATGTATAGGACTGTATGAGATACGGCACACCGCTTGCGTGCAGCACGGAACGGATACGCAACGGATACGCAACGCAAGCGGTGTGCCGTATCTCATACAGTCCCATACATTACAACGTCATAAGTTCGTGCGTGACTACGGACGAGAGCTGGATACGGAACGGATACGGAGCCGGTGTGCCCCGCCCTTTAGCTTAACATGTATCTTACTGAAATCATTTATGTAAACATCCTATAAAGGTACCACGTTTATGCAGATAATTAATTTTTGTCTTGTAAAATTAATTATTTGCATAAAATGTATCAGCCGACCAAGTAAATTTTAAAGGAGGTCCAATTTTATTTAAAAGCTTCGACTGTTGTTAGTTAGGGAAAGTTGTTCCTTATCACCGACCCATCTTGATTTTCGGTATCGGCTACTAGTTAAATTTCACTCTATATGCATGTTATTATTCCAGTGCATCTGTTTTCTTTATATTATGTATATTTGTTCAAATATTTTCTCAAATTTCATCTAGAAAAACTTGTTTGTTACATTAATGAAGCCCAGTTTGGACCTGTGTGTGGGTGTATTTTTGTAGAAGTTATGACAATCCGCGCGAAAAGTATTAATAAATAATTTCTTTTCGCGCAATTTTTTATATTCAACAATTCGAAAGTCGGCGTCAAGTCTCACGAGTGCGAGGTCATTATTAGATCGAAATCACTTCCTTCTCAAAAAGGTGTCTCACCTCTAGATACAAAATCGGTTAACTAGTAGTAAATACAAACTTCTACTTATACTAAGCCAATTTTGCCAAACCCGTTTTATAAATTATTTCTAGTCTGGTGATCACCCCAAGACCCCTCCTCTTGTTCGCACAAAAAACATAACATTGCTGGGAAAAGATGTTTGACAGACACTAACTTAAAATGTCATCAATTTTGAATTCTGTGTTAACTATATTCTCTGCCTATAATAAATGGCAACGGCTACTCAATCATTCAAATATCTGCCCCGGTCGAGAGTTGAACCCGAAACCTTTGCATAGCAAGCAGGTGCACCAGTACGCCGCATCAATCGTCCAGACAATAGATGTGCTTTATTGGAATGTGAGGACAATGATTCCTAGTTGTCTTTGTCGTCACATTGAAAGAAGTTACTCTAACTTAACACAACACCAAGGCCAATAACATACGCATAAAATATTGTGCCGATGTTTAGGAATCAATGACTGTCAAAATTTTTTTTTCTATAGTGAGTTTTTCCTTTAGCTTTTTATTCTAGTGGTAACAAACGTAGGGCAGTTGCAGCTGTGATACACTGATAAAATATTCAATGCCTATGAGCGTATTCTCAGTACGAGAATTTTCATTTGTGTAAGGTTTATAGCTTACCTTTTCTTCGAAACTCGGGTGTGTGTTGGCATATGTATTTTACTTCTGCAAACGGTTTTGTTACCAGGTATACCTTTTTTTAGGGAGACTGGAGGGTTCTGGAGAATAATCTGTTAGCAGGCTTTCACAATCAACAGAAGCTTTCTTTGAGCACTATTAGCAGCACATAAACTTAACCTAACCTAACCTAACATAACCTACCCCATTCAGGGTTAGGTTAGGTTTTACTAGTTTTTAATACATTTTGTTACGCGTAACTAGTATAAGCTGATTCCTTAAAGGGTACGTTGATGTGCTGCTGTTAGTACCAATATGTTATCAACTTACCTACTTACTTACTCGTATGAGTATAGTACGACATTTTCACCGCGAAAGTACCGCAAAAGATCACCACATGGCATTGACATAATGTATGTATATGACATGATTCTATAACACGTCATACCATACCATCACCTAACATTGTCAGAGCGTTATGAGTACAATATTATGGTAGACCTACTTATACTATTGTAGTATATTGTATTATAATATAGTATGGTATGAATGATTATATTTATTTATGTAAACTGGCTTATCCTACCATTATTCTATGCACTACTCTCTTCTTCCCTTTGATTTCTCCTCCACCCAAAGGTTGTTTAAGGCCGCCTTTGCGAATTTTTAGTTTAAGTTTTTCTGTCATGTTTTGAATGTGCAAAAAGTTGTTTTTTCGCTTATTTACCATTGATAATATGTTAAACAACTTGATAAAGTGACACGTTGAGTAATGTTTTGGTACAGACAGCAACATCGACGGACATCACCAAGTTCCTGATGAGCCTGCTGTACCTCGGCTACAACATGTTCGAGCTGTTCATCTTCTGCAGGTGGTGCGACGAGATCAAACACCAGGTTTGTTTTTATTTCGGAAACAGCTTCATCAAATCATCGAGTACCTAGCTACTGTAGGTATCTGCGGAAGTTATTTTAACAGTAACAATAGGCACTCAAATCACCAAGCAAATTCTTATTGCGTACCATAAATTAGTGATGACATTTTCCGTCAAATAGGTTTTGAAAAGGATAGAAGATGTTATATATACAAGCAATAAAAACACTTTACTTCACTTATGTTAGATGTCAGCTTGAATACGCTAGTCAAATTTGGAACCCACAGTATGGTGAGTATATAAATGCATTAAATAGGGTACAGAATAAGTTTATTAGATTCCTGAATTTTGTATGTGGAGTTAAATTTGATAATTATGATGAAGCTTGTAAATATCACAAAATACTTCCTCTTGAATTTAGGCGAGAGCTTACAGATCAGGTCCTACTATACAAAACAATTAATAACCATTTGGATTGTCCAGAATTAACAAGCAGTATTTTGTACGCTGTTCCTTACAGATCAAGTTTAAGATTTAAACCTTCATTTCGATGTGAATTTAGTTACTCAAATTATGTGCGTAATTGCTTCATTCGAAGGGCAACTCATATGTATAACCATAAGTATGTCGATATAGACATATTTCATGTATCTTTAAATCAGTTTAAAAGAAAGATTAAGTTAAAACTATGTCAGTAAAATATTTTATTTTATAAGAAGGGTAGTATCGGTATAAGTTTGGATGACAAATAGTGTGGTTATGAGGTTGGTCGCATGCATGGCAATTCATATTGTGGTACCTATCTAGGTATATCTGATGTTATGTATGATATGATTGCATAATTTGCTAATGGCCTTGCATGTGATTAGCTGCTTGCTTCGTTTAGTGTAAAATTATTTTTCTAGTGAACACCTATAATTGGTTTATTAGTATTATCTTATGTAGGTATAAGTTCTCAAACTGTGTAAACTGTTGGTGGTCCAATAAAAAATTATTAAAATTATTATTATTATTAAAGAAGCTAATGTTACAGGTGCACAAAGATTTCATTGATTGATCACATGCAAAAAAAAACCTTTCCCTTTTAATTTGATAGCCAATAAAATAATCGTAAAGCTAGAAATTATCAACGGAGTAATTTTCCGTTCAAAACAAACCAATTTTTAATTACAAAGAGCTAACCTTAAAAACTTTGATTGTTTATTTGTATCAAATGTATGAATATATATTTTTAGTCTATCTGGCATTCCGATACCGAAACAAATTCATTAATAGCGTACCTACAGGATAAATTGAATCCACCACGTTCGGAAAATACGCGGGTAACGGGGAAGTAACTATAAATGGAATTTGTGGTCGCCTGCGGCTAACTTTACTGGAAAAGTAAAACAAAAATCCGGACCGCATTGGAAAAATATTGTGTCACAGGTTGGTAAAAGCAGTAAAAGGAAAACGTATTTTTTTCGCAGCAAAATGTGACTCGTATGTAAGCCGTATTTGTATGGGTATTTAGGACATGAAATGGCACAACTCTTTTAAAATAAAAATAGACTTGGGTTACATTACTGTTCTAATAAAATGATCCATGTTCTTAAATTGAATTACTGAACAAACTACCGTCAATTATTCCCGAAGTGTTTGTCTTTGTCGCATACTTTAGGTAGGTATTGTTTTGGACCAAATTCTAAAACTACTGCTGGTGATGAAATTATGAACGAAGTATTTTATCTATACATTGTACCTTCAAATTTCCAGTGAATAAAATTAAGTATTAATTTAGGTATTTTAATTGACAAGCTGGACGATTCAGTGTCCCACACGAAAAGAAAGAAAGAAGAATTGATAAATCGGAATTCGCATACCTTGGAGAAAGCTAAAAGTATGACAAGCGGCTACATAATCCAACAGCGATAGTTTGGATTGGAATACAGTCTTAAAATCAGCGTCGTCTATCTAGAGTTTGAAATTAAGTCTGTTTTGTCAAAATTGGTAAAGAAATATATAAATAATTTTGCGATGTTATATCCAACAGAGTGAGAAGATCCGCGAAGCTGTATACTTCTCTGGTTGGGAGCGAGTGTCTTTGATCCCTGGAGTGCGCGCTCGGCTCATGATGATCATCGCTAGAGCCAGTCGCCCGATGGTGCTCACGGCTGGTGGCGTGTATGACCTGTCGCTCAGATCCTACGGCACGGTAAGAGGCAGCAAGAATGCGAACTTGTCCCATGATGATCATTGCCAGTGCCAGTCGCCAAATGGTCCTGGCAGGTGGCGTATATGACCCCCTCTCAGATCCTACGGTACAGTAAACTTCATTTCAGTGCATCGTTTCATTCCACTTTCTCAACTAGGTACAAATTTTCCCGGCTTAAGGAGATCCGAGATTATCTAGAATTCGCTTGCTTTCAAAAATAACTTATTGAAATTGAGTATCCTAAATTAATGATTGAATTCGTCTTTTATCTGTTTCAGATCGTGAAAACGTCTTACAGCGCACTTTCTGTACTCCTGAGGACTCAACACGATTAGTATACAAGCGTCACAATTTTAATGATCCGCATGGCCGAACGCCATTAGACAAGTTAATTTCAAAATAGGCGAAATCCTTTTTATATAATTGACAGTTGTTTTTGTCACGTCACGCTCTAGGTCTGAGCGATATTTGCTTTTTTTTTGTCAATTAAATAAATTTTAAGTACTAGATCTACTGTGTACTAACTAAGTGCTAAACTAAAACGCATAAAACTGTATTCATACGTCGGGACGCAGGTAAATTATTTGTATTTACCTAAACATTATCGCAATATTCCTACCCACGACACAGGATTACCTAGTGTGGGTTGTAAAATAAACCTTGTATTTCTAATATAAGTATGTTCAAAAGTACTTTAAATTCTTGTTTATTGAAATTGATAAATAAATTGATTGATTGAAATATAACCGGTTTAGAGGTATACTTGAAATGTGTAAAAGTAATCGCGAGTGCTTAAAAATTAAATATAATAGTCGTTTGTTGAATTTAGTTTTCGAGGGATAGGTTTTCTTGTAGGTTAAATCTTATTCAAAATAAATATGATATACTAGGGTACGGTAGGACCTAAATCTTATATATATATAAGTATTATTTAAATTGTTTTATAAAGGAGTTTTAGGAACATAATACATTTTATCTACACTCGTCTCATAATGTTCGAATTATGAATGCGAAAACAGATGCATAATGACCTACTGTATGCATTCTGCCTATAAAAACTAGGGTTTACTATAAATTACAGAAGCGTAATGACTTAATGAGAAAACTCTTAATACGATAAAGTTGAGAAATGAAACGAAGTTTTTTTTTCCAATACTCAAATCGCTATCTTCCGCCGCACCTGACAGTTGTTGTTGTACGGTAATTTTTCGGATGTTGTTCAGTTGTTTTAATAGGTTTTTGTTCTGTTGTTGTTGAGATATTGTTTAGATGTTGTTCAGTTGTTGTTCAGATGTTATTCCGATGTTGTTCAGTGTTGTTCAGTTGTTGTTCAGTGTTGTTCAGTTGTTGTTCAGTGTTGTTCAGTTGTTGTTCAGTTGTTTAGTTATTTGCTGTTGGGACTCGACATCTAAACAACTGTTAGTAAAGAATCTTCAAAAATTCATATCAAGTCATATTACGTTCTCGTATTGAATT
Organism: Tuta absoluta; assembly: GCA_027580185.1. Lineage (NCBI taxonomy): Eukaryota > Metazoa > Arthropoda > Insecta > Lepidoptera > Gelechiidae > Tuta > Tuta absoluta. The sequence goes on from JAQAHW010000004.1 coordinate 10,417,569, forward strand.
TGACCATGTATCGGGCCTTGCAATCGCCGGTGCGGACGTTTGGAAAAGTGTTCAACTGAGTAAATTTTTTAGAGTGTAGATAAAATAGTGTATGCAACTGCATATAATTAAGCATTAGACTGCTCGTGTCTACTCGCATTCTAATGACCCCCATTATATGACAGTTGCATAAACTACTATTACAATTGATGTCTTACTCATTTATTACTTGATTGATGAACTCGCATTTACAGTGTAAATTGATTCAGAATACACAATTATTGCAATAACAATTTCATTTCAATTAATGAATTAATGATCATAACAATACCATTAAAGCGTACAGAGGTTAATACAAATATAATTTCTGGGTTCGTTTTCGCCTTAGAGTAAAAACAATGGCAGGGCCCTGGAAAATTGAAGCCAAACTTAACCTGGACTGCAAAATTTCATAGAAATATACATTAATTTTTTTAATTTAAATATCTTCAAAAAGTAATATAAATCACAAAATTTTGAATTGCAAGTATATGATATGAGTCAAGGTTATCACAGTAAACATGGAAAAATTATTCCGCGACTAAAATATCTGCCGATAGAGTGTAGAGTTAAGCGTATATTTAGTTTTGTATCCCAAAAAAGGCCATACCTACTCTAAATTTCATTTCTTCTGAGCCTCTAAAGGCAACATGTTTATTGTTCATTTACGGTTTTCCGCCCATACACGGCTCGAAGCTAACGACAGTTTTATGAAGCTCGCAATCTCGGTGACACTTATATTCGGCTGCTGTTTTATGTTGGGCTACTCGAATCAATTGTGGAAATAAAACAGAGGAAAATTATAAAAATTTAAGTACCTATATTTTGCAAAGAGAGTTGTTATTTATAGTTCTGAAATGTTATATTTTGGTAATATAATAAAATTAAGCTATTATATCAACTTTAACTTCGTATATTTCATGTACAGATGCCACAGTCACAGGATGCCAGTAAAATTAATTTATTATCATGACTACTGGCACGTTTCGTGCGATAAATATTTTATTATAATTTTACTAAACATAAACATAACTACATAGAACATGATATAAATTATTTATATGGTAAAATAGCCTAGCCTAGCCAATAGCAAAATCTCAAGGCGGGCTGGTGATCAAGAACATATTTAAGTGGAAATATGAAAAAAGTATTTTGAGTTTCCTTAGTAACTCAAATCTGCTGATCGGCAATTTATTTTTCTTATTTGAACCTTTTTTCTAAGGGTAAGTTGTCCCATATCACCAGCTTGTGTTGAGTTTTTGCTTTCGGTCAGGTATTACGAAATAATATTCTGTTTATCTTAGTATCTAAACCCAACTGAGGGGGTGTTAATTTCAATCGCAATATTTCGAATAATAATCAACACGTTTTTCAGAAAAAATATATACTTTAATAAATGTTGTCAAAATAATTTACAAAGAAAAATAAGAAATTGAAAATAATAATAATAATATAGCACTATGAGCGCATAATAAAACCTTGGTACAAAGCAAAGCGTATATAATAGAACTAGCGTTTTAGTACAAAGTAAAGAAAATAAAAATGTCTTATCTAACCGCCGCCGTGTGGAGGAAACTCACCGCGAAGGCTGTGGAGCAATCGACCGGCAAATTGGAGGCAGACTTCTTTGAATCTGTCTACAGAATCACGTACGCTGCAGGTATCGTTAGTATTTGCCTACTTTCTCTGACATGATATCACCTGTCTCGTTTAGCGTCTTATTGGATGGGTAATAGTCAAAATTGAGGAGTTGTTCGATGACGCGTTTCAGAATTAAATTGACGATATAAATTTTCCTGATTTTGTTTGGTTACTTCATTAATAAGGTACTTGCTTTACTTTATTAAAATAGGAGAAAGACTTCTTTGAATATATCGTTATATTGCTAATATTACCAATCTAATTTGAGAGATGTTTGAGGTTTAATTAATCAAGTAAAAAAATACCCGTGTTGTTACAAAAAACCTTAGACATGGATTAAGCTGTTTGATAACGTCAAATCGTATGATTTTTTTTTTAAAACTCTAGACGTGCTTTTAACTTTTTGTGAAAACACCGCACTAGACCGCACTAGTATTTTTTTTTTCAAAATTGTTATTTCTCATTTTACTTTGAGTTTCCATTACTAGCTTTGTTTTATTAAATTGAAGGCAGGCTTCTTTGAACTCGTCGACTGAATCACATTCGCGTTAGCTATAGTTATATCGCTGGGATAACCTGTCTCATTTGGGAGATGTTCGAGTCTTATTGCGTGCAAATTCCAACAAAAATTTCATTCATGAATCCGAATAAAATGACGAAATGAATTATATACTTCTCGGTTCACGGAAAGTACGTACTAGAATTTTGATTTCGTTGAGTCTCAAAAACATGCGCTTTTAATAGCATAAACGGCCATATCTATTTATGTTAAGTTAGGAGCATGAATGTTTAACTTCAACAAGCGGCCCTATACTTGAGTTTATGGTTTTAATTTCGACTCATGTACTAAACGTTATTAAAATTAAATGTACTCATTCATCTTATTCCTTGGTAAACCTATTACTCACTCATAAGAATACTCACTAAGCCGCGGGTGAAACCGAGGAACAGGAAGCGCTAGTACAATAATTTATATAAATCGCTTCATAATGAAATAAATAAAAAATGAAAATCAAATTTATACTATTAATTCGTCTGAAATTTCTTTTATTTTAAATGATTATTTTATCAATATGACGAAATACCCCCTACCTACTGCAACTTCTACAAATAATATGACATGCACACTTAGTTTAAATAGTAATACTTCTCGATATTTTTAAATCCTGGATATAAAATAAGTTTTTACGGTCAAGTTAATTTAACAAAAAAACTTAATCTGTGTGCATTTTGGTTGTCACCCTTTTGCCCACAATGCCCACATAATCAATTTATCATTTCTAGAAGGCAATTTCCCAGTACAGCTAAAATATGTATAGTTAAATCATTATTTTTATATGGTTACCTACTGGTGGAATCTTTTAATTGGCTAAAGGCTTATTGCAAATAGAAATTGAACTTGACAAATTGAAATTGAATTACAAATTGAATTTCTTTATTCAATGTAGGATAGTATTATCACTTATTGACGTCATGATCCGTCATTGTAAAAAAAAGAAATTTGTATCTATCAATTTACTTTTTTTATAACAATTTTGTAATATCCTAATAGAAAACCGGCTATTTTGTTGTATCTAACTTCTGTTCAAGCTGTAAGTTTCCCAAAGAAGCCAAAAAAAAGGTTTTACACCGTTAGGGGATTGGCAAAAAATCCTTTCTTAGTGGATGCCTTCGCTGTTCAAAGAATATTTTAATTTTATTTTAAGTTTGTAGCCTCAAAGGTTAAGCTCGTGCGTTGATAGATCAGTCAGTCATTTAAGCATTTTATATATTCAGAATAGGAGGCATCCTAGGTACTCTGAATCCGTCTTATAAGGGAAGACATGCTTTTGAAATATTTTTGTTTCCAGGATTTTCTTTGTCAAACAACCAAAGCATAATGTACAAAATCTACCAGATTATATTAAAAATGATGATACTGTTATTCGTATTCAGCGAAATTTGGCATCTCTTCAGTGTGTCAAACAGTCTGGATAACATTATTGACAACTTTAATGTGACTGCCATACACATCATTGTAATGTATAGGTATAGGTGTATGGTAAGTTTTTTTTTAAATTACGATTTAAGATGCTATTACACATCCCGATTTACTGAGCCGGAACCGACACACATTGCTGGTTATCTTGAGATTGTTTTGATGTTGCCCATATAACAACCATCAGTGTATACCGCGTCGGGAGTTAGGTTAGGTTAGGTAAGACGTGTAATCGCTGCATTGTATTGATCTTTTTCTTGTGTGTGGGGCAACTAGTTGAACCGTGTTATTATAGGCCATTGACGTAGGTACTAAAGTCAAAATATCAGACCTCAGATTTCGAAAAACCCAAAAAAATGCCCACGCATGATAGTAGTCTTGTATGAATTTTCCGGAATTATGCAAAATAATCATTATTTTAATTCAAAATAAACATGTCTGTCAATAATAATGAACAAACATATTTTTAGGAAGACTGCAGACAGGTGTATAATGATCTCGCAAAATCTATGGAATCACCCACATTTGACATTTCCACCCCAGCCAGAGAGAGAATATTCCTTTATTGGAAAAATATGAACGACAAATATTACAAAGTTCTTCTATTTTTGGCCACATTTACACTTATGGTTTGGTAAGTATCTTTTCAACGATTGAATATCCTTTTTATTCACGGAACTGCCAAAACTGTACCTTACAATTATTAATAAGCAGCTGAGGCACATCTAGAGGCTATGAATACTCGTACCTAATATGGTACCTACGGGCGACCCCTTATTAGTTATATTCAAACAGAACGATGTCCTAGTATTATAACTTATCGAAAAGTAGAAAGAGAAGTCATTAGGAATCAATTTTGATATATGCTCATCTGTTTGTCCATTCACAGGTATTTCTATCCACTAATGGATGACGAGGACTACAATTTAGTAGTAGCCCTCCACGTGCCCTTCGACTATCAGACTCCCCACAGATACGCCGTGGTCTACGCTGTCACCGTCACGTTCTTCCACTTTATATCTTACTTCGTGGTGGTCAACGATCTGATGATGCAGACGTATCTGCTGCACATGGTCTGCCAGTTTGCGGTGCTGAGGGATGGCTTTGAGAAGATCTTAGTGGACTGCGGTGTGGATATAAACGGTTAGTTAATAGTTTTTATTTTAGATTAAGGTTTTGTTTACCATTCTGAATGTGCTTAGTAGACTATGGTAACTAAAAAAGCAAAAGCAACATGAAAAATGGGCTCTTTGCCTGCGTTTGACACAAATTATAATATATGATAAAGATCGTAATTTTCAGGTGAAATTTTCAAACACCGATATCTGAACAGACTGGGACTTTTGGTGAAACAACACAATTTCATTTTAAAGTACGTTTCTTGATAATAACTAAAACAATATTTCTTTGATTTTTCCATTTATTACTGGTAGTTTTGTTGCTATACGGGTTTGTTACAGTAACGCTACTAAGCTTCGAACGATTCTGAGCAAACCGATGTTGGGACAGTTGGCGGCGAGCTGTGTGCTAATCTGCCTCGCTGGGTACCAAGTGACTGCGGTAATACATGTTTTTTGTTGATGGATGTGTTTACTTGATCTGGACTCAGGACTGGGTCAGATCTCGAGGCCAAATAAGGCTGAGACAGTTCCTGAGATGGAACGAGTCCACCCAAAAGACCACTGTGAAGAGGGCATTGGCTTTTCCATACAACGACGTAAACAACAACATATTCTTTTTCAAGGAAAGTGGTAAAAGTTTCTTTCAATACCAAGTAGGCGATATGTTATTCTAGATAGATAGTATTCCTTCTCAATACACACATAACGCTTTTCGCGCCAATCCCTAACAAACACCCACAGAACTCCGCTTTTCTAATATCTATTAATGGGATACACTAAAGTAGGATGATTTATTTTAACACGAAGTTTTTTGTTTGTGACTAGTTAAAAATTACTTACTATTTTTCAGACGGTCACAGACAGCATTCCAAATTTTTTACGAAGCATTATGTATTTGTCATACAATTTGTATGGATTTTACATACTCTGCCGTTGGTGTGACGAAATAAAAATGCAGGTGGGTAAAGGACCTTACATTTTTAATAAGTATACATTTCATCATGGTTAATTTATAAAATACACAACTGTAGAACGTATACAGAAGTTGTAATAGTCTCAGATACTAAGGTACCTATTTTTCCTGAAATCTTATTTTTTTCTACCACCTTGTAATTCGCACTAACTATTGTTATCCACAACCAAGTTTGTGCGAACGAAAACACCAAAAATCAATTACCCGTATCTATCCGCCCTATCTTCTTTATGGACCTATTATTCTTCGGGACGTTTACAAAAAATAAAAATACTTTGCAAAAACAATCAAAATTGCTAGTGCAAAAAAGTATAGGTTCAGATTTCTGTGGGACTTTTTCTAGGGCATGAAATAATAATTATTTTATTTTTTAGGTAGATAGGTGCCGCAAATTAGTATTTGTGGGCGCGCTCTAGATTCTATCAGCAACAGGGATTAATCTATGCCGGTTTCTCTAAAACTGTTTGGATCATGAAATGATTATTCGTCTGCAATCATGCCGATATTTACCATTGCGTTTCGTCGATTACCTACTAATAATCATTCTGTGCTTAGATATAAACATTATAAAGACAGATGTGTACAAAGTGCAAAAGTCCTAAGTTAATTCCGAAAACCTACAGTTTTCGTCTTCTTTTCGTGTTAAACACTGAGTTGACGAACGACTCCATTAACCCTGGTGTCAGAGTTTTCAACCGCCTCTTGTATTGAAAACCAGCATATGTTGATCCCGTCAATGGTTAGCTTGAAATGCTGATAAGTTCAAATTATTTAGTGATTCACACTGTTGTTTTTCATAGAGTGAGAAAATTTGCGAAGCTGTGTACTTTTCTGGCTGGGAGCGTGGCGTTTCCATTGTCCCAGGAGTCAGGGCTCGAATTATGTTGGTCGTGGCAAGAGCTAGTAAACCACTCGTGCTGACTGCTGGAGGACTTTGTGATGTGTCACTCATGTCTTACACAACTGTAAGTATTAAAAATACAGTCAACACAGAAACATTTTATTGTTCACGTCAAGGCATAAATACTTAAATATTTTTACCCATTTTTATGAAGCAGCTTTTGTCTGTGATAGAAATTTTATTTTCCTGATCGTTATCACTTTGTAGGGAATACGGCTGATATGGCGCAATGGTTTCGGGTTTGATTCCCGATAGGGCGCTCATCAAGTAGATATTATTACTTTGTAAATTGCCAGTCTGGTTAGAATATTGTAGGCTGAACTACCTGACTGTTTGTACTAACAAACTATTCTCACAGTTCAGAAGTCCCAAAGTGGAACGTTACTCGGCAGACACGTTCAATTTACGTTTATTCTCTGTTTCAGTTAGTGAAGACTTCGTACAGTGCTCTTACTGTCTTACTACGGACTCGTCAACATTAGAGGTGGTAGACTTAAGGTACCAGAAAACAAGGAACTACTCGTTGGTGCAGCAGACGCACACCGTTTTTGTTTGCCTTCTGAGGGTAAATGGGAGTTAAATGAAGGGTCTATTCTGCTGTTCATAATTATTACAACACGCTTTTACATAAATTTCTATTGGTGTCCCGAGAAGCTAAGTTGTTTTATACGGGCGCCTTTTTTGGGGCAAATTAGTGTTACATTTACACATGTAAGGACGTATCTAACAGTCGCATGCCACTACTGGTTGATGTGGATTTTTATGCAATACGAGTACAATAACAGTTGACCTCACCACTAGATGTTACAGCACGTAAACCTGACAATTGACACTTCCATCTGCTGCAACGACGTGTAGTTCAAAACCAATTATTTATACTTTTTAACAAAAAGACCTACACTAGGATAATTTCCGTCCGTCTGTTGACCAGAAATGTCACTTCAATACCGCGAATGACGTCAAATTGCAATGAATGTTAAAAACTTCTTTAAAAGATGTTTTAAATTAATCAACAATGAAAAAACATGTCGGAACGTCAGATCTAGTGATTTGCAAAGAAGAGACCTCGAAAACTACGTACTATTCCTCCGGTAAACAATAACCCATTTGTTAAATTTTAAAGAAGCTGTCGATACTAATAAAGAAGGAGCCCTTCGAAACAATAAACTGAAGCCAGAAACGCAAATATTCAAATTATAAATTTACTTTTAACATTTAATCTTATAATGGGAAGTTTTCTAGGGATTCTCGAGTGTCATGTAGAGGGCGCTAAGCTTAATTGAAATAACGTTTCTTTACACAAAAACTTTACCACTTTATAAATTATTCTTTATTTTGTGTTAATTGAATTGTTCTAAATTTATTATTGGTTATTTGTTTACTTACACGTATGACACTAAATATAATAGCAAGGCGATAAGTTTATTTTGTAGTAAATCAAACCAACATAATTAATTTGAAACGAACACAACGTAAAACGGAACCTGTGACAAAAACTATGGCTGACGCCAGCCATATTGAAACGTCAAAATTTCATTTTAGCACAGCGCCCTCTGGTTTGACTTCCAGAACTATCAAGAGAACTGTCAATAGAAAAACCCCCGTTATTCAAATTTGAACAAATTTAAAGTCTTAATTTACCATTGCCGTTGTGTTACGTAGGTCAACTTAATTTGAACTCTAAAATTTTTTTTTACACTTGTCTCATAATTTTCGGATTACACAGCAGAAGAACCAGATCCAACATACTGTAAGACCTACTACACAAGATACGGTTGCAGCATTTTGCGTGGAACCCGGACGTTACGCTAGACAATTAAGAAGTATATGGCGGTAGAACAAAAATAATTTATATTCGAAATAATGACGTCTAACACCTTAGTCATCCGTGACCACGGACTCTGTAAAGAACTCGAAACGTAGGAATTGTAAAATCCAAAATTAACACAACTTAAATCCATTTAAAACTGTTTTATTGTGATGAGTAATAGTTGTGTAAACTCAAGAAAATATTATGTTTTTGTCAAGTTTTTGTTACTTTACTTCTTTATAGGTGCATTAAAGTACTTTTTCCATATTTTCAACAACAATACAATACAACGAATAGCGGAGTCCGGTGCCAGTGTGAGGTTCACCTTTGTGTTTATCATTTATCACTTTGGGCGTTTATTTCGTCGCAAGGCTCTCTCTATTATTATTTTTCTTTGAACACCATCATTAGCATGTAAATGTGTAACAATTTTTGGAACTTATTAACATTTGGACAATGCATTTCTATGGCGTTGTACCTTCCTGAACTCGTCATACGAATACTAATTATATATACGGAGAACTGAAGAAAAAAGCCAATGCTTATTGAGCAAGTAAACTGTAAACACATACCTTCATATTAGGAAAAAATACAGAACTTGAGCTGAAATTATATATTTTTTTTCAACATGCATTTTCTTGGGTACTTAGTAACACTGGCAAATTTACATGTAAGTAAAGTTTAAGTTAGTTTAGATATAAGTTGCAATTTTTTTGTGTAGGTCTTTAAATCGTCGCGTATTTTTGAGGTTCAGAGAAGGAAATCTTAATAATACCTCTCTCTCTCTCTCTCTCTCTCTCTTTGGTAAAGGCGAGTGTACACGTGAACGAGCCAGTGGCAGAAGTATGAAGTGTCATAAAAAAAAACTCTTTAGACAAATTATGTATCAGAATGTCCGTTGCCCAAGTTTTTAGTATTTTCGTTAATTAAAATAAGAACCTGCAAATTCAATGAAATATTATGTTTATTTTTAAAGTTATGGCAATCAATACCAAAAGTCGCCGTTTTTAGGCAGTTTTTTCTGTAACTTTAATTGCAGCGAATATTTCATTGAGTAAGCAGGTTAAAACTACAAACTTGGGCATCGGGCATTTTGTATAAAGATAAAGCTTTTTTTGTGAAGTGGCGTCGAGGTCGTTGACGGCTACACTAGCCTTAAATCTAATGAAGCTTTTTATTACTAAAGAACAGAGTTCGGTGATTATGTGTCGAATGCACCACTATACAGGGTGTAAGGGACAGCCCTCCGAATAATTAAAGAGTGCATGCAGACCATGACAGTGAACAACTTTCACTTAGGAACATATGTCAGAAAACCACAAAAAGAAATCGAATTTCCATACAAAATCACGATTAGCTGACTGCATTTACCATGGGAAGTTTTTTTTCAACTTTTTGTAACATTTTTATACGGGAATTTTTCAGTTTGATGGTCTAAATGCATCCCGTAAGTACCTATTCGGAGGGCTGTCCCTTACACCCTGTAATATAAGTTATTGCTATGATGTTGCTATTTAGATTTTAAGGTGCAAAACGCATACGCAAATAGTCATCGCATACGTTTGTCAGCCTTAAAGGCGAAATAAAATGATTGATGTTACTTTTCTACCTCCACAGACTTTGTCCGGAGGCTCACCTAACAACATGTCAATCAGGGTCGGGACCTTGCAGTCCATCGCAGAAGAGGTCCGAAAACTCCCCGTCTCCCTCGACGGGTTCAGAAAAAATGGCTACCAACGCCTCGACTCCATCGGCATATACCTGTCTAAAAACGTACAGAACTATTTATTCTACAATCAAGGCAAGCCTGAAGATGAGGGCCTCATGTTAACGCTGTTCTTTAATGAGGATAAACAAGCAGACACTGGTAGGTTAGATGGTAGACATAATTTGTTCGTGCACCGTGAGCCAGTTACTGTGGATATACAACGCGTTATCGACAATTATGCGCAGACTGGGAGGTGGCCAGAAAATTCCACTGAAAATTAATACGCAAAGAGGAATATAACATTGTAATAACAATATGCACTGAATTATATGTAAATCAAGATCAAAATTGCAGGAGGAGATTTAGGGCCACTTTTTGAGATTATTTTTTGTCATAAAAGTGTTTTAGGATTACCTACGTACAGTCGCGGATTTTGAGATAAATAGGATACGACTACTTGCCTGGAACATTTTTGTTGTAACATTCTAACGATCCGATTGTTAAGATTTCACATAAAATAGTATTAATGCACGTCATCTATCATATCAAATATAAACTCATTATATACTAACATATGGTAATAAAGAACTAAAAAAATCAGTGTAATTAAAAAAAAGTAGGTACTGGGCAATGGGTATCTTAACGCAACAGCTATGTGACTCTACCTAGATCAGTATTTTACTTTAAGTAAGTTTAATTATATAAATAATAAAAAATACAAATATTAGATTTTTAAATTACTAGCGTTTTAATTCATTTTCATTCATCATCATCATAATCATGTCCTATGGCGTTTCTGCGCCGGTTCCTATATATATAATATTCATATTCATGTTTTCACCCACTTTTCGGCCGCTGGGGGAAAGGCAGTGTAGTTGGGTCATGCTGCCGGGTAGGCGGTAGAGTGGGCAATCATTCATAATGTGGGATATGGTTGTTCAGGCTCTCTGCACTCACGGTGACTCCCTAAAACCCCATTTGTGGAGATAATGGTTTGCTCTCCCGGTACCGGTTCTGAACCTTTTCAGCTTTACCCATATTGGACGCGCAGCATACAATCCAGGGGGGATCATGTTTGCGTCGGCTATTACATTCTTTTATGTACCTATGGTCAAATAGCTCCCAGGATGACCGCCACTCCGTTTTAACATCGTAGTAGATCTCCAGATGTTTGTCTGTGCAGAAGCTGTTGCGATGCATCTTCGTTAGTCCGCTGGTGAAACGTGTGCTAAAACTAGAAGCCATGGGATGGTAGGTTAATCTTGATAGGTATTTTAGTCTGATTTTTAGTTTCTGCGCCACATTATTCAGATGTTCTTTAAGCGTTAGGGAGTGATCTAATGATTTACCTACGTACCTAGTGGTGAAGTTATGCATAACAGGTACTCCGCAGAAAGATACATTAAGCTTCCGTTGGGCATCAGGTGAGGTGTAAGGCAGCAGTTCAGAATACTTGTACAAATACGGGGTGAAAGGGACACCTCTACGAATAATCAGTATTCGGGTGCATGCAGACCATGAAACTGAACAACTTTTCCCTAGGAACGAAAAGAAAGTCAAAAATATTTTGGCGTTTTCCGAAAAAAAAATATATGGGAAGATGTTTAATTTCATAGTCTGAATGCACTCTAAAAGTATTCTAAGGGCTGTCCCTTACACTCTGTATATTGGACCCTCCGGATACAAATTGACTGGATAGTTAATTAGTTAGGTACGAATATGATTTGTACGAGCTCATTTACTTGCAAAATAAGAAAAAACAACTCCTTTTGGGAGAAAGTTGCTGAGTTGCACGAGTACTTACTTTTCGGTTTCTCAGTTTAAATTTTTTTATTTACACAGTCTACCCTTTTCGTTATATCTTTACTATTTGTTAATTGCGGATTTGCAGTGAATACCAATAGGGCAAGGCACATGTCCAGCAGTGGATTAGTGCGGCTGTTGAAGTCGTTGATAATAATAACCCTCATTTCTTAAAACACAAATTTCTATTGACGTCTAGGTACGTCTAACGCTAATCCTACTCATATAATTTATTTTATTTCTGTTAGCGAGTCATAAAGCCATCATTATACAGTAGCGTGTAGTGTCTATAAAGTAAACATTACCTAAAATGACACCATATGTGCGAACATGTCAAATATAAACAATGTTATCAACACTTTGCGGTGTGTTTAAAAATCCTTCGGCATACGTAGGTACTATGAGCAGTACTTTGAGTCACTATATAGATACGTCAATATGTTTATACATACTACTTTTTCATACAGTAATTATAAATTACCTATACTAGGTTGATCCTTTAAATGGTTGGTTGAGGTTCTGCTGATAGAACCTACAGCTTAGTTCACTAATAAGAATCTGGTAAAGTTTTTTTTTCAATATGGTACTATTATGTATACAAATGTAAATACGTATGTAGTATGACAGCAACCAGATTATTTTTTAAACCTAGGGGCTGGTGTGTGACTTTACCAACGGCCCAAATAATAATTAGTCAGAGTCAGGACACTGGTGAGTCGGTAATCCATGATTCTGGCTTCATTAATATCTTAAATTCAACAGAGCTTTTGTAATAGGGAGGTATGTAGGTATGTATGTATCTCCATAAATACACATTTCTATTCCCAATGCGACTTCAGCTGATATAATTACTTATGTTGATGAAATAGATCCTATCCTGTTGATTCAAAGCAAGTAAACCTATTAGATAAAAATAATATCAGCAATACTTACTGTCATAAATATGAATGAAAGATCTTCCTTTGTTCTTTAAAAGTGACAGAACAAAACCGGTCCAAGTAGAAGAAGCTATCTTGTTGCGAGTCAGTCATACGAGTAACAAAGTTACGCACAGATGTGCAGCGCTATTATAAAACAAGAGCAGACGCCGGCCCTTTGTTTACCAACGTGACGCATGTATAGCCCATGCAATCTAAGCGCGGAGTCGGTAACCTTCCGCGGCGCGAGACGGCCGCCATGCGCGCTGCGTAAGCGCACACGCGAGTACACACGCAGCGCGCGCGCCGAGCCGCGAGCCTAGAGCATGCTCTGGCTGTGGGCGGCTTGCCTGCTCCTCTCGGCGCAAGCCTGGCGTCCTGAATCCCACAACATCACGCCACAACAATACCAATCCTCACGCCGCACCCACCACCTGCACGTTCACGGCTGGCACCTAGAACTTCAAGAGAACAGCGCCATCCGCTCCCCCTATTACACCGACTGTAAGTTTTACAAAGGACGCGTCCTTTTCGAAGAGGATTCGACGGCTACCGTCACGGAATGCGATGGACAAATTTACGGAATAGTGCAGGTCGGGAAGGAAGACTTTGTGCTTCAGCCGAACCATGAGCAACATGTGGTGCGTCGGCGGGATGTGCTACTCGCGGAACAGCCGGCGGCGTATAATCTTACCGGGGACACGGTCGACAACCTTGACATTACCCTGGAGGACGACACACCACGGCCACACGTGCACGCGCGGCACAGCACCCATGCCGACGTAGACACCGACTACTTTCGCGGCATTGTGCCCATCTCCAGACCGGTTTCAGGTGCGTGTCATGTCAATAAACAGTGGCGTTTATTGCGTTTACTATCGCGGTGAACTAAAGCGTGTGATATGTTCCAGGTGTACACGGCTTGTGGCTCGAAATGGCTATCATCGCCGACCACACGATGCTAAAGTTTCACGGACGGGAGCGAGTGAAGCATTACATTTTAGCTTTAATGAATATAGTGAGTATAGAGTATAGATATAGGTATCCATGCGTCTTGTTTCGTTTCTTTGAAGTGTGTTGCTCAATTTCAGTTCTATGAGTCACTAATTGATTGATACGTTTAAGGTCAGTGCCATCTTCAACGATCCGTCCCTGGATTCTAACATGACGTTGGTGATCAATAAGCTATATCTGTATGAAGATAAGGATCCAGTGATCAGATATGGAAATGTTAAGAAATCTCTGGAAGCTGTCAATAAATGGAATTATCGTCACCTCATGAAACTACCTACAGGTATTCACAATTCATTATTTTAATACTCTAACAGCGTGAATTTAGACTTAGTTTTGCATAATATCTGCCTATGTATCTCGTACCTACTCGGATCGAAAAATAATATACTTACCTACCTATTCTAAATAGACCTATAAAAAGAGAATATTATAGGAATCAATTGAGAGCTAGCTAGAAGAACATTTTAAAATTGCCTTCTTTTTATTAATTATCATAGCAAGGGGTTAAACATGCCTATTCCCGTACTGACATTTTCAATCTTAGTCAATCCGCCTTAGTTAGGTTTAGTTACGGTAACTTTTATTGCACGTAGGATGATGATGGATGGTATGTCCATAGGTGAAGGACAAGCTGTTGGTGGCATTATGTTTAATTACCTACAACACATTATTGCAATACCTTCTTCTTAGCGAATCGATTCTGGCGATTACTAAATTTGTTTGGACCAATACTAAGCCATTGCAATACCTAAAGTAACTTGCATTTGGGGCTATTTTTAATTCAGCGTACCTTGATGAAAAACACCCGTACCTAGACATAAACAAACACGTACCTACTCTATTAATGTTCTGCATTTATGATATAATTATGATAACAATGAAGAAGGTATAAGCTGACCCGAATGTTTAACGATATTACGCCATATATTAAATAATATTCAAATTATCGCACACACTCTCGTTAACATGACTTTATCAATGTAAATACGATAGGCGAACAGAAATTCCAACTGAACTCAATCAAATCATATGAAATGAAACGGTGACCGACCGACCCGCAGTGATAGATAATGGGTCGGTTTCATAGGTATAAATAACTAGTGATTGGATATTAGGGAGCTAATTTACTTGAAATACACTGGTTGATCTTATGAATTATACCTACATATATAATTTTCAATGTGTTTATAAAAAACATAAGAATTAATCGAATAATCGCCCAGGTTGCTGCAAACATTGTAGCTAGCTAGATACATTATTTGTCGCTCTAACTTTGTAGAGGTGGCGATTAACAGTTTCTATTCCGACAGAAAAATAACAAAATGTTTGCATCCCATATACATATTCAATTCATACAGTACACTGACAAAGCTTCTGTGTCCTGCAATGTTTGCTAGCAGGTACGTGTGCTTCCACGAGCGCCGAATATTCAACGAGCTAACTGCATTTGCAAGCTATTTGCAATTACACCGCATTGTCACCGCACTGTAACGCCATCACTGTACCATCATGTGCAGTACATGTTACAATTCAAGGAATTTTTAATTTATAGCTGGTTAGGTATGCTGGTGCCAACTCATAAAAGCTGATAAAAAATTATGACAAATTGATGTTGAAGCGATTCTGCCACTAAGACAATCCGACGGACGTATTTTTGACGCATCATCCGTATGTCTATAGCAAGGAATTTACAAATTCCTTTACAAAAAACGGATACCATGGCACACTGCAACGCATGCGATTTGACCAAACTTGACAAAACGTGTACACGTATTGGTGAGTTATATGATTGGGGATAAGTAGAGGTGTTATAAAAAACTGTGAACAAAACTTATAGAAGTATAGTATTAGAAGTAGCAGTGGTATGAAGGAATCTACGATTTCTATTATCTATGATAGCTAAGGTGGAAAATACTTAAATTAATGTCATTCATATTCACAGTACATATGTAACTCTGTAACCATTCTAATTTAAATTGCGTGAGGCCTAGAACTTACCTGCGAATAATTCAATGGCGAAGTTATAAATTTTATGAGATACCTACGAGAATTAGAGCGGTTCATTGATACAAATAACTGAAATTCCGCTTCTATTGAACTTACGGTTTATTCTTGCTTTATGCTTGGGTCAAATAAAATATTATATCTAAAGTCAATAATTTTGTCTGTCTACAAAGCTGTAGGTAATTAAAACTTGGTCTCGCCTGGACTTCGCTCGAATTGATACGTAAAGTTTTATTAGCTCGTTAATGAGAGACCCGTTTTGTGAAGCTTTTAAAGTAAATACTAAGCGTTTTCATTTAAATTCCTAGGTGGAACTGACCTTCTCTAGATACGTTTATGAGCGGGTTCAGACATACGCTGGCTCTACGCGTGGTGTTCGCGTGTTGAACGTGTGTCAGTATGAAGTAACACGCACGCACGCCTACGCGTTGGCCACGCACTGCTCACGCAAACGACCTGCACTTATGAACGTCGTACTAATCCAGCTTTTCTCACGGGTTTAATAAGCTCTAATGGTCAAAGAAAAATACTATTGACTGTACTTGTTTCCAGAAAACACAGGCTGGGACGCAGCAGTGTGGCTGACTCGTTCAGAGCTGGGTGGACCGTCAGGGTTTGCTTCCGTGGGAGGGGTCTGCAGCAAGACCAGGTCTGCTGCCATTGATAGAGACGAGGGTCTCACCAGCGCCTTTGTCATCGCGCACGAGCTCGCACACCTGTGAGTTATTTTTTTTCTACTAGGTATGCAATGTTCCTGAATAAATATATCTGTGGGACTGTGGGCAAAGGCTTCCTTTTCATTCTTCCATTCTACCCTGTATTGTGCCGCCACTATCCATTTTTGAGCGTGCGTTTGTAAGTCATCCTACACCTCTGGCACTGTCCAATTCGGAAATCCGCGAAGATGTTCCGCTCCAATCTTTCCTTCCAGTCAATCGCCTGAAACGCCTTTTTGCTCACCCAATCATATTTATATCTTAACCACTTTTAGTTTCATCTGTACCAATATTGAAGCGAGCTTAATCAATCTGTGAACAAATTGCGTTTTTATTGAATCCGAAGTCACCATTTGCCATTATTCGAAAGCGACATTCGATATACAGAACAAAGTATTGAATGACGCTTTCGCGAATTATTTGTAGTACCTACTGGTTCCTTGGGTATTATTGCAAATTCTTTTGGGTAGCTTTTACAAAAGTTCGATTTTATTTTCTTTGTTCTATTAAAAGTACTGTTCGAACAGTACAAGAAAATGGAACATGTTCCACTAAAGCAAAACAACTCATAAGTTAAGAGAAAAAATCCTTTTGCTGGGTTGTTCCACATAACACCAAGAATATATTTTAGAAGGTAGGTATTTCATTCAATTGGTCGGATTTGGTGTCACTCGCTCACTTTCATTTTGTTTCAGGCCTATTTTGAAATTGCAGTAGATGTATTAGTATCAACGAAAATAGTTTTAATTTATTATTTTCCACTTAAAATGTAAAAAAATAATCAAAGTGGATTATATGAATTTACAATCAATGCTACTGAATCACTATGATCGCAAGAGCCACTCAATAATGGCAGATTAGCTACTTATACCCGTAAACATTCCGCTGTACCTATTTCTCTAAAAAGTATTTCAATTACTACTTGGTACCGGGGCATTTACTCGTAGGTTCATCTTTTTAAACTTGGTAATGATCTAGGTATGAAAATGAATTATTAGATATAACATAACTCTTTGACGCGCAGTGGAACACTTTTGCCTTTGTAGAAACTCGGCTAGAACAAAAACAAATATGAAAATTGCGAGAACAGAGTATTTTCAATGCGGAAGTTAAATTGTATGCGACAAACCCCTTTGTGCAAGTTGTGAAATATTTTCCTAATAACATGAACAGTGGTTGCTTTCGTATTTAATTTATGAATATAAATGCAAGATAAATTTTGTTTTCCATTTATGGCTACGTAACTCCTCCGCTGTACCTTATTCCTACGGATTGTTACTGAAAACAACAAATACGCTCTACAAGTTTTAAGATTTTAATTTGTCATGCATGGTTTACTAGTAAATTTTTGGCGCAGCCGTTGAATTTCGTATTTTTTTACTGTTATATACTCAAGCCGAGTAAGTTGTTTAGGTATATAGGTCACCTATATAACATTGCAATAAAAATGTACGTGAATGAATGAAAACTCATCAACGTCGTAAAAGCACGACGTAAACATGAAATTCATTTTACTAATAATTATACAAACTGCTTCATTACCGAATCGTTTCCAATGTGAACCAGTTAATTGCAATTTCCACGATTCCTATAAGCTTTTACAGAAGTAGGTAACTAGAGGTCGCTTTGCACTTACCTACTTATTCACGTGTATGCAGCACAATCGCAAAATTTCGAATTTATTATAACATCACCGATTTCTCGTAAAATTTATAATATCTCATACAATGTAAAAAAATCATTACTAAATTATCCGCAGGTATGTTCCGAACCTAAGGCCATTGAAACAGCAAATTTGAACTCAGTACAAAGGCCCTTTACATGCATGTACGATGCCTTGTCTGACCTCTGCTTACTCAGTTGAGTTCCGTATACAAGATAGACCTTTCAAAGCTACAAGCTTCATAATATTATGACCTTTGATCTTCTTCCTGGGCTGGGCCCCGGATGGTCGAAAAGTATTTGTTAGGCTTTGCTTAGAAAATTAACTGACAACACTAAATATGTTAATCAACGATGATGGCCCGATGGCGTAGTAAATGGTACTCCTGCCTGCTACGCCGAGGGTCGTGGGTTCGATCCCCACACAGCGCAAGTATTTGTAAGTTACTTTTCAAATATTTGTCTTGAGTCTGGGTGTTTTCTATGTATTGTATGTATTTATTTACAAAAAAAAAAAGTATGTCTGTATTATATCAGCTATCTAGTTCCCTTAGTACAAGCTTTGTTACTTACTTAGTTTGGGGCTAGATGGCGCTGTGTGAAATGTCTAAGATACTTATAACGCAACGAGTTACCCATTGCAAGGATCAACATCAATTGGTCTTTTATAGTTGTAAAGACAAATAATATTAATGTAGGAATTATAAAGGGCGTAAGGGACGGCGTATCGAAAACTTTGCAGGCATGACCAGACCATGAAACTGAACAACTTTTTCTTTGCAGGATATGTTGGTAAACGAGATTATATTTTCGACCTCCCATACAAAATTCTGACTGACTTTCTATGGAAATTCAAAAACTAAAATTCGCTTCCAAACATAGGCTCCATAGTAGAAGTTGTTTGGTTGCATGGTTTGATCATGCCTGCAAAGTTTTCGGTACATCGTTCCTTACACCCTGTATCTGTCCCATATGGGAAGCTCAAGGTGCTGCTGATATTACTTATTCTTCCTCGTGGTGGGACCCCTGCAGTGCTCGCGGCAAGGAAATCTGCCCCTCGTACTTTAAACTACATAGGTACTCCCTTGTTAACATCTTAAGACGTTATATAAGTATATCATATACTCAAAGCCGAATCCCTTACTACGACGGACAGACGGAAGCGTCTGGCAAACACTTTGATCAAAACGCAAGTGTAACAGTGTGCCATGGTCCATGGTATCGGTTTTTTGTGTGGAAAATCGAAAATTACTTACGTCTGACAAATGGATGCGTCAAAAACTACGTCCGTCATTCAGTCCACCATAGTAGGAAAACCACCATATTCCTGATAAATTATAATAATGGCTTTACCAATACTTTCCGTGTGTAAATAGCAAAATTTATTATTTTAAAGTTAAATAGGTACCTTCTTTATTAGAGGGCCTGTGTGGTGACAAATGGTGTAGGTATCAACTATATGCTTCGGTTTCAAAAGTCCCTCGAGGAATGCCAAATCGTTTAAATATGAAAAGGGAGTTTTCTTTTAGAGATTTCAAAAAACGTTAAGTACCTATTCCAAGAACTCAGCAGATGGCGTTGAACTGACTACGTTACTAGATGCCAAAGCCAAAAGGCATGAAAATAAAAGTATTTATTATTTCTAAATCTATCTTAGTTATTGCGCTTTGATATTTATTAATATTTTGGTTTTGTTTTCGTTAATATGCAGGGAAACCCATGAAGGTAACTATTTTTGAGATGAGAGCAAAATAACAATGATTTGTTACGTTTCGTTTTACTCGTACAATCAAATACACCCAAGTAAAAAAAACGAAAAATTATGTGACGTTGCGTTCCTTACGTTAACGTTCCAAGTACAGCGCCATCTATCCAGCAACTAGAGAAAAGTAAAAAAAACTTCCTATTACCGTTGGTCTTACCGATCGAGTTGAAAAAAATAGGCATCTTAGTATTAAGAGCGTCGCGTCGGCACGGTACGCCTAAACTCGTGAATTTTTTGGTTTCTATAAAATAGCCCAATTTTTTTTATATCTACAGCACAAACCTACATAAAATTTTCGTTTGTAAAACTTCAACTCTAAAACAAGTCGTCATCACAAAGCAAATGAATCCTTGTGAGTGCATAATAAAATAATAGTACCTACATAAAATCATAGTACAAATGAATCCTTCGTCAATGTGTGCTCTTTTCTCGCATGCAGCTCTACTCAAGTGCTCTTCGTTTACATCACCGATCATCAATGACCTCTGATTATTTTCACTTTTATTTGACGTAATTAAAACTGAATTTTTGGCTTGTCGTCTTCTTTTCATGTGGGATAACTAGTCGATGAACGACCCGATGAACCCCGGTGGCAGAGTTTTTCCACCACCTACTAATACTAGTAGGACTCTGACATGGTTTTGTTTCGACCGCCGTCTAAATAATCATAGACAGCAACCGGAATCACCGGCCTAACGTGCCCTCTGAAACACGGAACCAACCAAAAACAACTTGTATGAAACTACCTTACGAGACTATAGGAACAGCTGTACAAGTCTACAGGTGAAATTCTTTGTACATTACGTAGCCGGTTAATGTTGCTGGCATCATAATGACTATGATTATCGAACTTCACTTGTAAAATTGTAGCCTGGAGTTTGATAATATGGGTAGAAAATCTTTTAATATGTCATATCCAAATGAAGCCTGCAACTTCCGTAGGCGCAACCTTAACGGTGTTGTACCGGATCATTTGCTTTCTAAATTTAAGAAATCCGGATATGTCATGGCACACGTCGATCGATGCATTAGATTGTGGATGTCACTGGTTGTCAAATTTGTATGGTGGCTGTCATAAACCGCAATATCGTCCGGTGCGTGTGAGATATGACAGCTCGTTGTGGAAACTCGACTACTTTTTGTAAAGTTGCACTGTCATGAATCATAGATAGAGTCGTGAACAAATGTATCGTCTACACTAATATTATAAAGAGGAAAGATTTGATTGTTTGTTTGTTTGTTTGTTTGTTTGTTTGCATCGAATAGGCTCCGGAACTACTGGCCCGATTTTAAAAATTCTTTCACCATTAGAATCCTACATTATTCCTGATGAACATAGGCTATATTTTATACCAGAATAAAATAGGGATCTGCGTGAAAATCTCGATAATGTAACCCAACGTGTGAAAAATGAACCAAAAAAATATCTTATATCGCGTACGCTGTGGAAATTATTGACAATAGAGCAAAGTGATGTACTACAGTTTTATAGAGGACATCAATATCTATAATAATGTCTGCGATACCATATGTCTTACTATTACAGTTAAGCCACAATAACTACTTTTTCGTTTAAAAATGTACAAATGTACCAAAAAAATATCTTATATCGGGTACGCTGTGGAAATTATTGACAATAGAGCAAAGTGATGTACGACAGTTTTATAGAGGCCATCAATATCTATAATAATGTCCGCGATACCATATGTCTAACTATTATAGTTATGCCACAATAACTACTTTTTCATTTAAAAATGTACAAACTACGCCACATTATTCGTACCAGTGTAATGATTACATTTAATCATTACTGTATTAAAGGGTGTAAGGGATAGCCCTCCGAATACTGATAGGGTACATGCAGACCATGAAACTGAACAACTTTCAGGATACGTAAAAAAACAGACTTCCCATAGTGAATGCAGTCAGCTGATTGTGATTTTGTATGGAAGGTAATTTTTTTGGCGTTTCATGATATATGTTTCTAGGGGAAAGTTGTCCAGTTTTATGTTTCATGCACCCTATCAGTATTGTTTCATGCACACTGTCCCTTACTCGGTATAAAAAAAGACGACAAAAAACATTAAATAATACATAAAAAAATCTACACCAAAATAATACATACATACACATATTACGCCTATTATCCTAAACGGCCGCAAAAACGGACATTTACGCCACGTCTGACATATGTTTGAGGGTCATTCGGAAAATTGTGTATCGCCATAGTGACAGGTTGTCAGCCCATCGCCTAAAATTGCAATACACACCCTCAAGTCATTAAGTCGCCTCCTACGAATCCCACGAGAAAAAAATCGGGTGATGCTATTCTAAGCCGTCATCACACTTAAATAATAATAATATAATCTACACTAATCTACACTAATATTAGAAACAGGTTTTTTTATTGTTTGTTTGAATTGAATAGGCTCCGAAACTACTGAACCGATTTCAAAAAATCTTTTACCGTTAATTGATATTGAAAGTCTTTATTCAATGTAGGATATTATTATCACTTATTGACGTCATGAACCGTCATTCTAAAAAAAGAAATTTGTATCACACAATTTTTTTTTTATTACAATTTTGTTATGACCTAATAGAAAACCGGCTCGGGCGGGATAAAAATAAATAAATAAAGTCACTGCAATGGGGCTGGGCAGGTTAATCACACGACATGTAACTTTACGCCACCACCATCTGAAAACGATATTTGTTTAAAATTAAAGTCAAGATTTTTAGAATCCTACATTATTCCTGATGAACATAGGCTATATTAAACTGTTTTATTCCCGGGGGAAAATTGTTAGCGGCGGGTGAAACCGCTGGGCGGGCTGCTAGTCGATAAATAAATTAGCTGTCTATAAACAGCGGTAGCGTGTAGTGTGTGAGTGGATGAATCAACCGTGACTTACAGCTTTTCATCTGGGTACTGACACGTGGTGATGCTATTCTATTTCAGCACCACCGAAAATTTTATTCAATGCTGTTTCCATAGACCTTTTTTCTTTCAAGTCTGATAACAAAATAAAACTGTTCATCTTGTCAGGTGTCTATAGGCACTGGCCGTGTGAAGTGTGTGAGTGGAACCCGCGGCTTACGGCGCTTCATCTGAGTTCATCGGGATTGTAGAGCTTTCATCTATTTCTGCGCCGATTGATCCAGTGCGTTTCCAACCGCAAGGTTACCGTTACATCTAATATTAAATCTCATATGAAAATTTCAACTACATTACTATGTTTTGTAAAACGCAAACAAAATCACTTTATACGCTTGCTCGTATGATTGATTGAATTACACATTTAAATACACGTACTAAAAGCATTACGACTATCAATGTAGAGTACGTTTTATTGAATTGTTTTATCTTAAATAAAACTAAACTATAGTATGTAGTTTAGTTCAGTTTTAATCCAAAAATGGTAAAAGAATACGAGAGACGAAAAGTGTATTTGCGAACTAAGTTGACAACTGTTTCGCTTTCTATTCAGCTTTTCAGGTACTAATCTATCTAGAAGTATAGTAACCTAGCAAAAACATATAACCACGCAAAGATATTTGACAGTCTGTTTTAAATTAAAATGGACTACGACTGGTACTGTCAAAAAGACAAAGACATAATGTATAATCACACTGAATGTAAGCTCCTAATGACCAAGTAAATTACTATTATTTTATTATTATTATAATTAGCCTATAAGATCCCACTGCTGGGCAAAGTCTTGTGCAACCTCTGTACAGTCCTTCAAATGGGCATTGTAAATCAGGTATGTGTATATTGTAACCGAGCGATACTCGCCATCAAACTTTTTAGTTTGGCGAGAAGTTTAAAATGTAAATACCATGTACTTGCCGAATGTATTTCTAATAGAAAAAATAAAAAAAATCATCGCACCATCTTTTTTGAGGTCTTAATCTGCGACGAATTTCCTGTAAGTATAAAAAGTGGATGGCAAAAATGAGAGATCGTGCCCTATGGCGTACCCTGGGGGAGGACTACTTCCAGCAGAGTACTACAATAGGCTATTGAAAAGTCGCAACTTTGAAAAATTCCAACTTCGATTGACACCAAAATATTATTAACCTCGGGAATGAAATCCCTGACTTAAACATACCTAAGAGATTTTGTAAACGAAATGCATTCTCTTGTACTGGATATCGCATCTCCATTTTCCACATTAGAACTGCTCCACTCCACCTGGCGCGCCGCCACAGAGCAAATAAATGTATCAAAGGGAACCGAAGAAGAGTTATTGAGCGGGCAGAATGATGCCGCACAAAACTCGTTACAATCAGATTTGAGTTGTGAAAGCACAACAAAATATACATAATCATTAAAAAGGTACTTAATTCTGAAATCAAGTATGTTTAAGGATGTTTATTTATTCTGCATAGGTACGGAATATACATACATACATATATCACGCCTATAGTCCCTTGCGGGGTAGGCAGAGCATAAATGGCCGTGAAAAACGGTAATTTACGCCACGTCTGACAAAAGTTCGATGGTCAATCAGATAACTGTGTATCACTATAGTGACAGGTTGTCAGCCCATCGCCTAAAGTTGCCACCTGCGGGCAAGAAATGGGGTGATGCTATTCTAAGCCTGCATCATACGGAATATATACATATATCACGCCTTTTATCCCTTGCGGTGTAGGCAGGTATGGAATACAGCGTGTTCATTCAGATGTGTTGACTTTCTCATTTTATATATAAATATATATTTTTAGTGCTTAGCTGTAGGTACTCTAGCCCTGCAGTTGGTTCTTAGAGTTATGTTTGCAAGTTTTCCTTGCTCTCAGGGCGCCGCTAAACAAAGCCTCTTATATTCTCAATTAAATGCACAAAGCTGAGAACCGCACTTTTGTAATGCATTCTTCTTTATACTCGTTCCTTTGTGAGATATTCATGTGCACATGCAAAAGATTTAGTAAGTACTCGTAGGTAAAGCTTGGGATAGTAAGTAGGCGTTCTTATTAAAGTCTGTGGTGTAGGAAACTCATATATTTTCTAAATTTAAACCAATAGCCTACCCATTCATATTTCTGTATTCTATTGCAACATCCACAAGAGTCCACTGCTGGACATGGGCCTCCTTGACAGGTATTTGCCATACTCACTACGTTTGGCAGGCAAGGTGTAGTATTCACAGGGAAAGTTGCTAGCCTTTCCTGCATTCATTATGACATCAACGGGCAGTAATGGGGTGATGCTATATTCTAAGCTGGCTCCCCATGAAATCAAATAACTGTATGCAGCTATTCATATTGCACGTGAACTTGATTCGCTAAAGCCGGTGACACACATGGTGCGACCGGAAATACTTACACAGCCGTATGCGTGTACGCGTCTGTCAGCCGAGTGGAAACAAATGGTATAATTAGATGCACCGAGTGCGGCTCATGCGAGTGCAAGACGAATGTTCTGAGTACGGGCTGTTCATGTATGAAGCGGTTCTCCCACTTGCTTCCGTCCCTGCATAGGTTTAAAGGTGAAGACGATCGTCGATCCTTTTGGCACCCAAAATGCTGCGCTTCATAACGCGTTGGCAAACCTTGAGTTTGGAATTTTGTGCTTTAGTCAAAAACCACGTTTGTGTGCCGTACGTGAAGACGGACAGAATACACATATTGACTAGTTTTTGCTTCACTGTTAAAGGAAGGTCTCTCTTTATCAGCTCTTTCATGGACCAGAAGCTCTTCCAGGCATTTTGGATTCGTCTTTCATCAACCTCTTTCTTCTGACTGTTTTCGAAGAATGCTATCTGGCCCAAGTAAGTATATTCATCGACATTGTGTATTATCTGCCCGCCCACTTCCACTCTGTGTTTAGTACTGTTGCACATGAGTTAGGTCTTTTTCATATTAATTTTGAGTCCAACCTCAAGGCTTTCCACGCTTATCTCTCGTAGCATAGTTTCGAGCTCTGCGGCTGAAGTGGAAAACAGGACGATGACGTCTGCAAAACGGAAGTTAGTTAATTCTTTGTCACCAGTGTCGATGCTTTTGGATGACCAGGATTCCGAGAGCTATATATGTCTTCTAACGCTGATGTAAAAAGTTTTGGCAAAAGAGGGTCAATCTGCTTGACTCCTGGGTGGATTTTAAATGAGGGTCCAGATGTCTGCAACAGAATATTAGCTGTACTGTGTCTGTAAACAATTTTCAGGAGATTAATATACCTAATTGGGATTGTTGTTTTGAGATTCTAAAGCTAAAAATATAGCGTAATGGTTAATGCTGTCAAATGCTTTGGCGTAATCTATTAAAACTAAGTATAGGGGTTTATTATACTCTTAAAAATTCTCTTTAATTATTTAACTACGTAAGTGTTGCCGCAAGATTGATGCAAAAATAGTACCATTCCACTGTGCGCATGTTTTTTGCAGAGTGTAAGTAAAATATTGAATGCAACTGCATATTATTGGACATTATATGACAGTTGATGAATAAACTACTATTATGTATCAGGCTTCTCAAGAAATCCATTTGCCGACTGTACACAGTGATCCAAAAAGCTTTTATTTACTTATTTGCGAATGGATGGAAACTCCAAAGTTACTTGCCGTACTTGTTTACATTATTAAATTATATTAGCCTTCGATCTTCATTTAGGCACCTGACCTACTTATTTAGTTTAGATTGAATCGCTTAGATGATTCAAAGTAATTTCATTTGTATAAACAAAGTATCTGACGAATTGAAACAACTCGCTTCAAAAGTAAATTTACGGTGATTTGTCCACTGATGCGTTTTAAACTTGCGACCTAGCAAACACAAATTATTATTTTTTACAAAAGTTTGTCGAACAAAGAATTTCAGCAGACAAATTCCGAAACATTATTTCGTTGGCGTTTTCGTCATTATTTATTACTTTTAGTTATACAGACAATATATTTTTTATGTTTGCGATTGCTGTCACTCAGATAGATATACGTTTTTTAAACCTTTAAAAGGCGATGGGAAGAATGTTCCCACCTAAAATTGAACTTCCCGCAAAAGATTTCAAAACCAATGAAAAAAATTAACATGGTCTTCCCGTTAAAGGGACACTTTTTCTTTGGTCACAGGACCTATTGACCTACACCTGACTGTTTGGTGTGGTGCTAGATTATGCAAATAGCCCATTAAGACATAAATCGTGATGAAAAAATTCTAAGGCTTGACATAATATGTCAACCAAAACCTCAAGTGATGCCTTATCATGTTGAAAGCGCATGAGTGTAGACTAACCCAACGAGCTCTTACGCGTAAATTTAGATTCACAAGGTTAATTTTAATGGTTGTTTTATTTGTACAAATTAATACTCCGTCTTTCTCTGTAAACCGTTAATCATCCTTTTAGTATGTCCTTGTGATAAATCTGGCAACATTTTTGCTTCTTTCTCTTTGTGGTAGTATTTTAAACGACTTCTCCAAAATATTCTGGCAAATTTGTCGGTTTCCGCCTGCGTATACGTAATTCAGTCACAGAATTTTCCATTGTACCGATGAAATACTTATTAACATAGTTGGAACATATTTTAAGTAACAACATTGATTTAAATTAAAAAAAAAAAACAATTTAAAATTACGAGACTGAATCTGTAGGGTTAGGTTAAAGTTTAAATTAAAGCTCTGAACAAGTTGATATTTAAATTATATATATCAAGCAAACTCAATGATGGTTATACTAAGTTTTATAATTCAGTAGGCATCTTCTTGTTAAATTCTAAATGACCTATAATAATAAAATAATACTTAGGTACTTATTACCTACAGTTTGATAAACGAGTCTTTTTAAATTACGTAATGATGTCTCTAGGCTATAATTCACTATTTATTCCAATGAAACAGTGTTTAATGTGTCTAAGACAAAGTTTAAATTAAAATATTTGAACGTATCGACTGATAGGTACAATCTGTGCGCACATAACAATGAATTTATGAACACATCTGTGAGTAACTACTAGATGAAACTATTAACAGCAGAAGAAGAAGCAGCTTCAACCGTTAAATACTGGATTTTCATACGATTAATAAGAGTGCTTCGGAGGGCACGTTGAGCCGTCGGTCCCGGTTGCTGGCTATGACAACTTAGACGGTTGTCGTTACACAACCATGCCAGAGGTCTACTACTAGTAGTAGGCGGTTGAATAACTGTGACAACAGGGTTCATTGGGTCGTTGGACGACTCGGTGTTCCACATAAAAGAAGAAGACAGAGAATGATAGAGTATGTAATAAATAGAAGGTTGCTTTTTCTTTGTGATAGTAAGCGACAATCCACATGATAATTACATTACACATTTGAAAATGAAATTGAAATGAAAATGAAATGAAAATGAAATGAAAATGAAATGAAAATGAAATGAAAATGAAATGAAAATGAAATGAAAATGAAATGAAAATGAAATGAAAATGAAATGAAAATGAAATGAAAATGAAATGAAAATGAAATGAAAATGAAATGAAAATGAAATGAAAATGAAATGAAAATGAAATGAAAATGAAATGAAAATGAAATGAAAATGAAATGAAAATGAAATGAAAATGAAATGAAAATGAAATGAAAATGAAATGAAAATGAAATGAAAATGAAATGAAAATGAAATGAAAATGAAATGAAAATGAAATGAAAATGAAATGAAAATGAAATGAAAATGAAATGAAAATGAAATGAAAATGAAATGAAAATGAAATGAAAATGAAATGAAAATGAAATGAAAATGAAATGAAAATGAAATGAAAATGAAATGAAAATGAAATGAAAATGAAATGAAAATGAAATGAAAATGAAATGAAAATGAAATGAAAATGAAATGAAAATGAAATGAAAATGAAATGAAAATGAAATGAAAATGAAATGAAAATGAAATGAAAATGAAATGAAAATGAAATGAAAATGAAATGAAAATGAAATGAAAATGAAATGAAAATGAAATGAAAATGAAATGAAAATGAAATGAAAATGAAATGAAAATGAAATGAAAATGAAATGAAAATGAAATGAAAATGAAATGAAAATGAAATGAAAAAGAAATGAAAATGAAATGAAAATGAAATGAAAATGAATTGAAAATGAAATGAAAATGAAATGAAAATGAAATGAAAATGAAATGAAAATGAAATGAAAATGAAATGAAAATGAAATGAAAATGAAATGAAAATGAAATGAAAATGAAATGAAAATGAAATGAAAATGAAATGAAAATGAAAATGAAAATGAAAATGAAATGAAAATGAAATAACTTTATTCAATGTAGGATAGCATTATCACTTATTGACGTCATGATCGGTCATTGTAAAAAAAGAAACCTGCATAAGGCTGCCCGCACACGTCCGATAATCGGTGACCGATTTTTTGTAGGAGTAAAATTTAACGTATTGATTGCAATGGTGTAACGCCCACATCCTACAAATAGTCGGTCAGAAATAAAATCGGTGCATCCCGACCGATCCGATTGTCGGTGAAAAATGGAACACTTGGAAATGTATGCGTTAACGCACACTACTCACCGATAGTCAGCCGTCCATGACGTGCTACTCCCTCGAAACCAACAGACAAAGTGACGGACGTGTGCTTTGAGTCGGTCACGAAATCGGTCTTAAAAATCGGAGGAAAACTCTGCCCGATTATCGGTTCTATAAAAAGTCGGACGTGTGCGGGCAGCCTAACGCAATTTTCTTCTTTTTATAACAATTTTGAATTGTCCTGATAGAAAACCGGTTCGGGCGGGATAAAAAAATAAAAATAAAGCACGTAACTTTACGCCACTACCATTTGTAAACGACATTTGTTTCAAATTTTAGTCAATATTTCCAAAGCGTGTTATTTACATGCGTGTAATTAACCGGACCCCCTGAACAGATTTCAGAAAAGATTGGTGGTATAGAGAAGCAGTAAGATAAGCTCCAATAATAATTGATATAAAAACGTAAAACCATCACAAAAATATCTAGCTATGGCTTCCGTTAAAAAAGTTTGGCAAATTTTCCTGCATGGACTGTACATCTGCCTTGTGGTCCCGGCTAAGAATAGCATCACCCCAATTCTGATCGTGGGTGTCATAAAAGCGACTAAGGGATAATCATCCAGGGAATGGGCAACAGCGTTTCCTGTGAATGCAATCATCCTGCACTGCGCTTGCCAAACCGCTTGCCAAGCGTGGTGAGTATGGAAATACCCCTAATAGGATGTCCAGTAGTGGACTGTAGTGACTGTTAATGTTATTGTTTAAAATGGACAGTACCTACAGTGCAGTGTTTCTTGCAATAATTCTTAGATAATCTTTGTTTATGCCTCCAGCAGCTATCATTCTATTATCACTTATTAAATAAATAACTTCCTACTTACTAAGTGCTACTTAATATTTTATAGATGATGGTGACTAATAATATTCTTCCACGTGACAACTTAATCTGAGACATGTTCTCTTAAAGACGTTTATTTATGGTGTGGTAGGTACTTACTACCTTATCTGTATCTTATATCTAAATCTAACTAGGTCAAAGGCATAAAATAGGCAACTATTTTTTTATCCAAACAAACGCTTACCCTATCTGGTATCGTCAAAGAGGCTTTTCCAATTGCAAGATAAAAGTTGCACAGTATCATTTTCGGGCCTCATGAAATTCTAGTTTCAACAATTTACCTAGCATATAAAAAGAACAATGCGATGAATGAATAAATAAATATAAATAGATACGCTATGAAGATTCCTAAAACTGTGTACTTACTCTCGAACATTGATTCATTAAGACTTAAAAGAAATCAAATCAGGACCCCAATAAGTGAAGTGAGAAGCGGCGAGCTAGCGCCATAAGGCGCTTGTACGTGACTGCCGAATATTCTAAAATTTTTTTTTAGGTGTGTATTATAGGCATTAGAATGCTCGTGTCAAACTATAATTACACTCGGCTGCACCTCGTGTGATAAACAGACACTCGCATTCTAATGAATCCCATTATACGACAATTGCATAAACTACTATCACAAGATTTCATAATTTGGAACATTTTACATACTTTTAACTTTTGCTTTTTTTATTACAAAATACTTATCCAAAACATAATTTAACTCAACAAGCAAGAACCAAAGAGATGTTTCCGGCGGGAATAATTTATTATTCTATTAGCCCCGTCTCCAGTGATTCACAGAATGTTGCCAGCTCTATTATTAAATAACAGAAATATTTTCTTTGTTTCTTTTTTTTTAAGTGGTTTCCTCTTGACATAATAAAATAATGACACCAGCAGCATCTCAACCGTCCACCGAGCATTTTGAAGGAGTAATTTATACTTATTTGCATACATTTATCACGCCTATATCCCTTACGGGGTAGGCAGAGCGTTATCGGCCGTAAAACGGATATTAAAACCATGTCTGACAAAAGATTGAGGGTCAATCAGATAACTGTGTATCACTATAGTGACAGGTTGTCAGCCCATCGCCTAAAATTGCAATACACATCTAACCCTCGAGTCCCTTAGTCGCCTACACCCATGGGTAAGAAATGGGGTGAAGCTATTCTAAGTCACACGGCAATAATTTGTACTTATGAAAACGTATGTATATGTTATCCCATGATCCCATTAAATGCAACTCTAGGTGTTGCTGAGCTATAGCTATCAGATTTTGTTGTTTTTAATTACATAACAACTTGGTGACTTAGTTTTAAGTCCTATACATTTCCTGCCTACTTTCCCAAAAAAATAAAAAAATACTCTAAATATTATTTAAATCTAAAAAAGAATTTAGCCTAGCTACGAAAAGAAATAATAAAGAATATGCAACCAAAAAGAAATCTCGGATTCAATTACACGAATTGAATCACTTTACTTACTGCCTTAGTAAAATGAACAAGAACAAAGAATATCTAGATATTGGATTATCAGCTTGTGAGTGATATTGCAAAAATTTGACGTTACTTACATGTATATTGCAATTTTAGGCGATGGGCTGACAACCTGTCATTATTACGAAACAACATTTTTTTGTCACTCAAATATATCTTAGACGTGGAGTAAATGATCGTTTTTATGGCCGTTTACGCTCTACCGACCCCGCATGGGTTGTAGCCATGATCATCATCATTGGCCTCACACGTCTGTGACAGACGATTTAAACAGTGTCTGAGGCAGACACTGCGTTGCCTGGGACGCAATTATGGAAAACGCAGGGCTGCCCAGGACCTGCGCCACCCTCTCGGCCTTCCTGGCTGGATCCGCAGGAACGACTAGTCGATACGTGCGGAGCCAGGTCGGCTGCAAGAGTCTGCCGCGCGGTAGATCTCTGTCATACGCGCCTGACGGAGAACCCGTTCCGGGTTTAATTGTGGAGTTGGCCTCTCCAGGACCGTTGTGCTTGGGTCGGATTTATCCCTCGGTCGCTTCAGGCATGATATGTATGTATATAGTATCTCTACAATATGCTCAGTCTGTACAACTAAAAGTCTTATGGGCGATTAATACCAAAAGTGGCCGTTTTAGGCACTTTTCCCCATAACTTTAATTGCAGCGAATATTTCGTTGAGTTTGCAGGTTCTAATTTTACTTAAGGATAATACTAAAAACTTGGGCATCGGACATTCTGATAGATTGTTTGTATAAAGAGAAAACTTTTTTTGTAAAGTGGCGCCACCGTCAAAGTAGAGGTAGGTTTAAATCTCTTGACATCGGACCATTATTGCTAGATTTGGTTTTCCATACGACAAACACCTCAGCAAGACCATTATTTATATAAGACATGCGAATGGATAAGAATCTCAAAGAGTGGCGTTTATTACCAAATCGTACTGCGGCTACATCAAATAAACTTCAAAGTAACCGCCATAATGTACAGCTTGCTACTGAGACCAAATTTAATGCCACTCACACGCTATTGTAATGATAACTTCATAAAAAGCGGTTTCTAATTTGATTGCATGATTTTGATGCAGCGACTCGTTTTCAGCTAATTTTGATTGTATGAATTGCAAAATCACAAAATAAGAAGTAATTTGATAGAAAATAAGTAGTATCTTACATAAACGAAAAAATACAAAATACAAAAGTATAAAAGAAATAAAAACCTTCAGTAAAATACTATGCGGGGTGTAAGGGACGGTGTACCGAAAAATTTGCAGGCATGATCAGACCATGAAACTGAACAACTTTTTCTATGGAAGCTATGTTGGTAAACGAGAATTTTTTTTCGATCTCCCATACAAAATTCCCGATCAGCTGACGGACTTTCTATAGAAACTCGAAAAAAGAAATCGTTTCCCAACATCATAGTAAAAGTTGTTCAGTTTCATGGTCTGATCATGCCTGCAAAGTTTTCGGTACACCGTCCCTTACACCCTGTATTTTAATAATGTTTTTGACCGGCTAACTATGTTATTTTTGTACGCAATACAACATGATGTGGTTCCTCAGTGCAGGTGTCACTGTTAGTTTACTGAAACGCGAATTGACTCAGTAGCGCCATCTTTTTAGGAAAGTTTGCACATTGTCCACCATACCTACGAGTGCACCGTAGCACATAACTAATTGCCATAACTTTAATTACAGCGAATATTTCATTGAGTTTGCAGGTTCTAATTTTACTTTACTTTGTTTGTATGAAGAGAATACTTTTTTGTGAATTGGCGCCACTGTCGAGGTCGGTGACGGCTACACTCGCCTTAAGTCATTTCGACTTTAGTATCATTTAGGTTTAAATTATTTTCAGAATCCCAGTGAATGAACAATCTATTAAAAGCCGTTCCATTCCATTAGGTCCATTTCAATTTCCTATCAAATTTATTAAATCTGACTTTCCGCCCGACGAAATTTAAATTGCATATGAGCGGCACGTTTCCACGTGAATATTCCGAAACAAGTTTGACCGTGCCGTCTGTCGTCACGTAGAATCTCAAAAAACGTAGGGCGCGTATACAGATGGCTCAGTGAGTAGGTACTTACTACTACACGCAGCGTCTACAGGCGCGTTCTTAAGGCGAAATCTGGCCGAGGTAGCCGCGTTTTCAAGGGGGTGAAGCAGCCGCGCGGGCGGAGCAGGCGCGGGGTGTACCCCCCGCACGGGCAAGTAGCAAACGCAGCGTGTCAGGCTCCCGCGCACGACAGTATAGGCGTAGGGTAATCGTGCTAATAATTGAACTATTTGTTTCATTGAAAGGTTGTCTTTTTTAATGTTATATGATATACCTATTCAATGTTTATGTTTTTTAGGCATGTAAACCATGTAAGACTTTACGTAGTGCTACTACGTAAAGTTTTTAAATCAGTCATAGTTAGGTAGGTACAGAATCTACACTAATATTAGAAAGAGGAAAGATTTGATTGTTTGTTTGTTTGTTTGTTTGTTTGCATCGAATAGGCTCCGAAACTACTGGCCCGATTTTAAAAATTCTTTCACTATTAGAATCCTACATTATTCCTGATGAACATAGGCTATATTTTATACGAGAAAAAAATAGGGATCCGCGTGAAAATTTTGATAATGTAACCCAACGTGTGAAAAATGTACCAAAAAAATATCTTATATCGCGTACGCTGTGGAAATTATTGACAATAGAGCAAAGTGATGTACTACAGTTTTATAGAGGACATCAATATCTATAATAATGTCCGCGATACCATATGTCTAACTATTACAGTTATGCCACAATAACTACTTTTTCATTTAAAAATGTACCAACTACGCCACATTATTCGTACCAGTGTAATGATTACATTTAATCATTACTGTATTAAAGGGTGTAAGGGATAGCCCTCCAAATACTGATAGGGTACATGCAGACCATGAAACTGAACAACTTTCCCCTAGGAACATATTTCAGGAAACGTAAAAAAACTGACTTCCCATAGTGAATGCAGTCAGCTGATTGTGATTTTGTATGGAAGGTAATTTTTTTGGCGTTTCCTGACATATGTATGTTTCTAGGGGAAAGTTTTCCAGTTTTATGTTTCATGCACCCTATCAGTATTCGAAGGGCTGTCCCTTACTCGGTATAAAAAGACGACCAAAAACATTAAATAATGCATTAAAAAAATCTACACTAAAATAATACATACATACACATATCACGCCTATTATCCCTTGCGGGGTAGGCAGAG
The DNA here is from genome assembly GCA_027580185.1 of Tuta absoluta. Classification (NCBI taxonomy): domain Eukaryota; kingdom Metazoa; phylum Arthropoda; class Insecta; order Lepidoptera; family Gelechiidae; genus Tuta; species Tuta absoluta. The sequence continues at coordinate 10,452,683 of JAQAHW010000004.1, forward strand.
CGTAAACGGCCGCAAAAACGGAAATTTACGCCACGTCAGACATATGTTTGAGGGTCATTCGGAAAATTGTGTATCGCCATAGTGACAGGTTGTCAGCCCATCGCCTAAAATTGCAATACACACCCTCAAGTCCCTTAGTCGCCTCCTACGACTCCCACGGGAAAGAAATCGAGTGATGCTATTCTAAGCCGGCGTCACACTAAAATAATAATTATATAATCTACACTAATATTAGAATAAAGGATTTTATTTATTGTTTGTTTGAATTGAATTGGCTCCGCAACTACTGGACCGATTAAAAAAATTCTTTTACAGTTAATTGAAATTGAAATTCTGTATTCAATGAAGGATAGTATTATCACTTATTGACGTCATGAACCGTCGTTCTAAAAAAAGAAATTTGTATCACACAATTTTCTTTTTTTTTATTACAATTTTGTTATGACCTAATAGAGAACCGGCTCGGGCGGAAAAAATAAATAAAAATATAGGCAATGCCATGGGGCTGGCCAGGTTAATCACACGGCATGTAACTTTACGCCACCACCATCTGAAAACGATATTTGTTTCAAATTGAAGTCAAGTTTTTAGAATCCTACATTATCCCTGATGAACATAGGCTATATTAAACTGTCTTATTCCCGGGGGGAAATTGTTAGCGGCGGGTGAAACCGCTGGGCGGGCTGCTAGTTATTTATAAAGAAATAATGTCTAGGGATCCGTATGATTATTGATTATTCATGTTATATGGGGAAAAATTCAAATAATATACATCAAAATGCAATCAAAATTCATTTAGAAGACAAAAAAATTACATTTAAATTAAGATTTATCTGCTTCATTTACTGACGCCCATAAATAGGGTTCCTTCCGTAGTCTGTTGAAATTATCGAGGCGAGGCATACAAACGAACAGACATAGAAATAAAATTGGCGAAATAATAAGGGATCAAACTAAGGAAATCTATAACAGCCCCAATAAACAGGATCTGACAATCCAGCGCCCACTTTCCTGGTTATATAGCCGGTTTTTCAGAACCTCTCAAAGGCATCCCACGGGCTCGACGAGAATCTACCATTCTCATTTAGGGAGAATATGATTCTATTTTAGTTTACCAAAAGTTGTCATATCTTTGTATATACTGTCTCCATTTCATCAGATTGCTTTCTCTATATAAAACACATCTTATCTTTCCCGTCACACGAATTCACAGTAACTCGATCTTGCTTTTTATAATATTTCAATATTTGCACCTTATTTTGTTTTATAGCATTTTGAATGCCATTTTTGACACGCAACTGGGCATTTCACTTCCACTGTAGTATATTCACCCACGATTCCGAAAGGCGTAGCACCTACGAAGAGAAATGTTTCATCAACAGTCCACATTCCTTGATTCTCAAATTATCTTAGCTGCTCAAACAAACTGTTGAGAAATCGGTGAAGTCGTCTGTGTCTGCGAAAAGACGCCACATTGATGACTCTATCGATAATTATAAGCCAGCACAAGTCTGGAAATATTTACGCGCGCTTGGTGTTGGGAAGTCGCCAGCTACCCCTAGTGGTGCTGCAGATTTGTCAGCACTCAACCGGCATTTTTCGTCTCCTCCTATCACACTGACTGATGTCGTCAAAGCAACGACTATCGCTAACATAAACCGTCACCACTTCCACAGTGTTCTTTCTTCTCTTTTAAAGTTGTTGCCGAGGACGATGTTAAGAAACATATCATCATCATCATCATCATCATCCTCAGCCCACATCCACCCACTGCAGGGTATAGGCCTCTTCTCTACAGCGCCAATCCTCACGGTCCTGTGCCAGCCTTGTCCAGTGCCGTCCTGTTACCTTGACGATATCGTCGGACCAACGGGCAGCTGGTCTATATATAAGAAACATATATCATCCATTAAATCTACTGCCGTGGGCAATGATGGTCTCTCCTCCCGTATGATCTCCCCTTATCCTTACCGAACTCTTGCCAATCCTCACACACATCTTTAATTTCACTCTGGTAACGAGTTCTTTCCCCTCAGCATAAAAACGTGCAATTGTTATACCTCTCCTTAAAGTTTCCAATCCTTCATCGTTCTCCCAATTTCATCCCACTTCCATCCTTCCATTCCTATCTAAGATCCTTGAACACATTGTCCACAAGCAGGCATCTGACTTCAACACATCTAATAGTCTTTGTTCTACGTATCAGTCTGGCTTTCGTGCTGGTCACAGCACTGTGACAGCACTTATCAAAGTCACCGACAATATTCACCACACCATGAAGAATAAGTCTTTGACTATTCTTATTTTACTTCATTTCAGTAATGCCTTCAACTCAGTTGATCTTGATGTACTTTTCGCTATCCTTCGCTCTCTTAACATCTCTTTTCCGGCAATAATTTGGTTTGATTCATAATTTCGGGGTCGCTTGCAGCGGGTCCGTTCTGATGAGGCTTTCTCGGAATGGAGTTTTCTCTCTTCAGGAGTACCTACAGGTGGCGTCCTTTCACTTCTTTTTTCTGTTGTGATTAACACAGTTACTCCTCTCTTCTAGCTTCCATCTTTACGCAGACAATTTGCAGATTTACTGTCATTTCACCTGTGATGATATAAATAGTGCAACTGTGGCTATCAACAATGACCTCAGCAAAATTGCTATATGGGCTGAATTCTTCGGTCTCGTGGTCAACCCAATAAAATCTCAGGCCATGCTAATAGGTAGTTCTTATATGTGTGTGTAGGCAAGTGGACCATCCAATTATCCCAAACGTTATTTATAACGGCACGTCTATAGCTTTCACAAAAACTGCCAAAAACCTAGGTATTTTGCTGGATTCCACTCTCAGTTGGACTGCGCAGGTTAACGCTGTCAGCAGTAAAGTATTTTTCTCTTTTCTTTTGCTTTAATGCCTTCAAAATTTCTTGTCTTTTAAAACTAAGATTACTCTTGCTCAGACACTTCTCCTCCCCCGTTTACACCACGCCGATACCTGCTACGTAGATGCCACTGAGGAGTTTTTTAGCAAACTTGAGCGTCTCCAAAACCTCTGCATCAGATTCATTTTCGGTTTACGCAATTACGACCACAGTTTGGCTCACAACTCACATTGAATCGTTAAAATAGATTGTACGGAACCCTCCTCACTTATCGAGTCCAACTCGCACTTTACCGGTTTTTATATATCCACACTAATATTACTAATGGGAAAGCCTGCTTGTTCGATTTTCCTTTCTTCTCGTCGCAACGGAGCGGTTTTATGTAAAATTGAACCTCCCATACAAGGTGTACTAGCCGGCCTTGTCAATTTGTATGGGATCCATATGTTCCTTGAGCAAATTTGTTCCTTATTCTCAGACTGGTGTCTGGTAGGCATTCCATGGTTTTCGCTATCGGTCACTAGTTAAATTTCACCCTATACAATAGTAAAGTAAGGTTGTACGGAACCGTCCTCAGCTATCAAGTCTAACTCGCACTTGACAGGTTTTCATCCATCGAAACGTGTTTGTTTGATTGTCCTTCCTTGATGTTGTAATTGTAACGTCACGTTGCGTTGGGTGGATTGTGAGGCTGGAGAGTGACATAGGCAACTTTTTTTTTACTTTGGAGAAATATCTTTTCCTACGGGAAAAACATCACGCCGTGAGTGAGTCTAGGTATAAATAAATTGTTATGTTAGCTATACATAAGGTAGTCCTTGCAAGGTACTTCTACCCTAATTCAAAAAAATATATCTAAATTTTTTTTTGTAAATATTATGCCGTGTGACGCCTACTTAGAATTGCATCACCCCATTTCTTTCCCATGGGAGTCGGTAAAGGCGACTAAGGTACTCGAGGGTCTGTACTGCAATCTTAGGCGATGGGCTAACAACCTGTCACTATGGCGATACACAATTTTTGCGCATAACCCTCAAATATTTGTCCGTTTTTTGCGGCCGTTAACGCTCTGCCTACCCCGCAAGGGATTATAGGCGTGATATGTGTATGTAAATATTACGCCGCAAACTACCCTATCCTCTGTTTTTTATAGCAAGGCTTGGAAAGCTTAGTTTTTTTTCTTTAACTTGGCATTTGGTTTCCCTGCTCAATAAATGTCGTAATATCTCCGCGGCTGGAAAAAAGTTGTACATGTCTGCTTCCGACGAGGCTCAGTGGCCGACTGAGGGGTGCGGGCGCGGTAGAAACCGACGTGCCCGTGCGCAAACCGAACATACTTTTATGTTTTAGTGTTCTTTTTTAATGATAATAAGTAGATAATTGAAAAACTAGCTCCATACGTTGATTACACATATAATAAGGAAGAAAATGACATAAAATAAATTTTGAAATATTGGATACCGGTCAAATGGTACAGGTTTTTAGTCTAAGAAACAGGCCAAAAACCGCAAAATTAGGGCTTACTTTGCGATTTTTTTCTATCGAGAAAATTTTTACCAATCGTGTTTTGGGCTCCATAGTTTTGTAGCATATATCTTGAAGTAGTCCTGAAAATAATTACGATTCGTGTTTTTGAGATTTGAAGAAATGGCATAGAAAACTCCGAACACTACTCCGCCTTTGCTCGGAGGATTTCTAAGGCCACCTCACCTTAATGCCAGTAACGCGTGGCACGGCTCCATCCATCAGGATGTGTGATTTGACTACATTAGCAACTATGCATTTATGTTGTAAGTGTCAAATATGACAAGAGTGAACCTTCGTACACCATTTTATAAAGTGGAAACTGTTACCCAAATGCAGTTATAAAGTTTTTCACACAGTCGTCCAGTAACATCCCACTTTTCACTAATATTATAAAGCCGGATAATTGTGTGTGTGATTGTTAGGGATTGACGCGAAAACGGCGACTTAGATTCAAATGAAATTAGGTCGGAAGATGGAATACTATTGTCTAGAATAACATGTAGGCTTGTTGGTATCGCGTGAAAATGTCTTATTACCACGGGAACACGCATTTTCCAATATTTCCTAGTCAATTTTCACTTCAGAAAACTAGCAGCGACATATCTACTGAATCTATTAGCGTTTCAGAAAACTAACAGCGATATCTAATAATTGACAAACCGAACCATGTTTGTCGTTTTTCTACAATACGTAGTGCCGGTAGATGGAGCCGTGCCACGCGCTACTGGCATTTAAATACACTTGCAAAATAAGCGGGCAAGGAATGAGCTGCGGTAGCCCAGATGGAAGAGGCGTCGCCACTAGTAATGCGAAAGTCGCATGTTCAAATCCTGCCCGCGCTTGAAAATTTTGCAAGTTTTCAAAAATTGTATACTAACTTATTGTTGTTGTTTTATTGTTATTGTTTTACTGATATCCTTTATAATAAGACTAATAGTATAAAATTGTTATTTATGTTGTAAACTTTGGCGACCTCCAAACCGGTTACAACTGAAAATCAGCGTTACAGCTCCGGCTGTGACATTTTGCTGAGTTGAAACCGTTTCGGTATATTTATGATTCTTAGTTTTAGACCTTTTCCTGTTTTATTAACACCTTAAATTAAGTATGCCGAATAAATGATTTTTCTTTCTTTCTTTCTTTCTAACACGGGAAGTGTTTTAAAAATTTGGTATTCAATACGTAGTGCATAGAAAAATTACAAAATTTTCCGGTCAAATCATATGTGTAAACGAAGTTAAGGATCCAAAAGGTTGTCGTGTTCCTACAATACGTATATATACATACATATATTACATTATTTGCCGGACAAAAGCATTTGATATTTTATAATTTGATAAATAATTTTAAAAATAATCTGATAAAAACATTCGATAGTAGGTACATTTGATAAAAAAATTGATTAGTATCAAAATGCATGTATTTTACTCACATAAATAAATTCACGTAATAAATGTACTAGCTAGACTTTGCCAGTCATAACAGAACCGTGAATTGATTATTGGTAAAACCTGATAGAACTTATGAGGATGTTTTCGTAATAGTGCAAGGTAAACAAGGTAGGCGTTGTAGGCAGGTATGCTTTCTGCCTTCCCTCACAGAAAAAATAGAGTTCAATCGTTTTGAAAATGAAAGAAAATGTCAGAATAGAAACAGGAGGTTGAGGGCGACTCACCGAACAAATAATAGCATACAACCGTTTCGAAAATAAAATCAGCAGCCAGCGTCAAAACGGGGGGTCAGGGGGTCTTGGCACAGAAAAAAGAATAGCGTGTATCGAAAATACCATTTCGAAAATAAATTCAGTAGCCAGCGTAGATAGATGAACACTTTATTGCTAACAAAATACACAACAGAAGCAAAACATTACAGAAACCTTAAGACTAAAAGTAAGCAAAGGCGGCCTTATCGCTTGCAGCGATCTCTTCCAGGCAACCTTTACATTAAAACAGAGTCGATGGATACAGTTTTAAAAGGTACACACTTTATCTAGATTAAAAAATATAGTGGATCAATATATTTTATTATGCTACGCCGCGCCGCTACACTACTAGTAGATACCACTTGCAAATCATCCATTTCAAAAAGAAAACAGGTATTTTACAGAATTCCGTGATTTTTCACTTAAGTATCCCATTTGAGCACCAAACAAAACGAAACGAGAAATTTGTACCTACGGCGAAATAAATAAACGAAGGCACGTTTTGGTGACAGTCGGCTCGTAAGGTACGTTAATAACGCGGAATACCCGCGTCACACGCACAACCGTCGTCGGTAAAGTATTGCAATACCGTGGAAGAGAAATTTCGAGAGAAATTTGACGTTAAATACCATAGTAATAAAAAATGGATCATGGTTTCTTGTTTTTGAAGGTGTTTCAACCAAAAAATATTATTTTATAACAATAAAGGGCTAATTTTCCGATTCTCCCCAATGAAAACTCAAAAAAAATTCACTTCATGCGTTTAAATACATACAGCATTTTTACACACGCAGCACTTATAATGTTCTTAGGTGCTTGTTCATTAGTTTTCGCCCAATATCTTATATAAAAATCCATCCATCCTAAAATGTCGCATCTTTTTACATATATTATACATACAATATAAGTTATATTACATATCGTCTAAACTGCTGTACGCTTCATTTGATCGAAACTCCTGATCTGTTAAACGATGCTCTTATACCACTTAATGCAACCGCATGTCCTTCTCAAGCGCCATTGAAATTGGAATCAATTTTACGAGAGCTCGAGTCCTTCACACTTCGTGGTGTGGATACTACACTTCACAGCTCCCAAGAGCCACACACCTGCGTGTGTATAGGTAGTTTATGTTTGGTCCCCGTATTTTGTATTTACTGTATATGACATCAGATTATATGCGCGTGTTGTCATTTCCCGTACTACTTACAATTTCCTGTCTGTCTGGCGTGTTTTGAACACATTTGTATGTTTGTTTGTTTGTTACTTCTTCACGCAAATGATACTGAACCGATCGTATTGAAATTTGGCACACATATGGATTAACACATAGGATAGTTTTTATCACCACCCGAGGGTTATGCGGGCAACGCCGTGGGTAACAGATAGACGTGTTAATATATATCTTGAAAATTACGAAGAATAACGCAGCATCAAACTTGTAAAATCATCAGCTAGACGTTTAAAAATGAACTCACCTTATTTCTAACAAAGAAAAATTATGTAATTTCAGGTTAGGTCTGACCCACGACGGGGAAGGCCAGTGCGAATCAAAAGCCAATCACGGCACAGTCATGGCCCAAACGGTACTGGCCACACTTCACAACTATGCCTGGTCTAAATGCTCTAAAGAACAGTTCCACGAGAAGAAAAAGTAAGTTATGCTCTTAACTAGTTTTTATATTTCAAGCTATATAGAGTAATGAAATTTTTACAATTGATACTGCTAAAAGGAAGATCTATTGGCCGATTGATGACGGTAAGAAAATGGTGGCCGCTTGGTCGAATGTTGGCGACCAGCAAATCAAGGTTCAACTGAATTTCCGCACTTCTATTCGTGTCAATGTGTGACCAGACGTTTGTTTCATTCACAAAAACGGATTTCAAAAAGTTCGAGCCATAACCTCGTTCGTGTAAATTTTCAGTTTTTTATAATTTCCTGTACCTATAATTGCTAACACATTACAAATGTTTTATACATGTTCACCAGGAAGTGGTGGTGTCTGCACGAGCGCAGCCGAGACGAGGGCGTGGTGCTAGGGGGGACGAAAGAGTTGGCCAACTTCGTGTTTACCATGGACGAACAGTGTCGCACCGAGTTTGGAGAGGGGTGAGATCTCTTGCCTTTCTTTTTCTCCTTCTGTCATGTGGGACATCCAGGTGATGAACGGCCCGATGAACACTGGTATTAGACTCTTTCAACTGCTTCCTACTATAAGTAGGCCTCTGAAATAGTTGACCTTTTCCACTTCATGGAATCTATTGGAATAAATAACTAACTATGATGAAGTGAGCAACACTCTTGGAAAAAAAAAATCCAAAATTAGCTAGGGTAGCTTAGGGGCTAGAAAGATTGTTAATTTAGAGTAGGAGCACTTCTGGGCAGGTTTTTTGGGGGGTTTTTCCTGTTTAGGAGGTCCGGTTAATTATACGCATGTAAACTACACGGTTTTGAAAGTCTTGACTTCAATTTGAAACAAATATCGGTTCCAGATGGTAGTGGCGTAAACTTACATGCCGTGTGATCAACCTGGCCAGCCCCGTGGCAGTGCCTTTATTTTAATTTATTTTTTGTCCCGCCCGAGCCGGTTTTCTATTACGACATTACAAAATTGTTATAAAAAAAAGAAAATTGTGTGATACAAATTTTTCTTTTTACAATGACGGTTCATGGCGTCAATAAGTGATAATACTATCCTACATTAAATAAAGAATTTCAATTTCAATTTATAATATTTACTTAGTTTGTTATATTCCAAGTTTTTATGCTGAATATAAAGATGAGCTGGTGATCAAAAACAACATTCCAAAAAAATGTTTTTGCCTATCCTCAGTTTTCCAGTGTAAAATTTCTATAAGTAGGTATATTTAAACATGCTAATGTTTCACGTATTCAAGAATCACATAAAATTATACTTAGTTAACGGTAGCAAAATATACTTAGTATAATCAGGGCAAAAAACTACCTGACTAATAACCACAATATGGCACGTGTTGTAGCCGTATTTCAGTACGTTTTAAAAAAAAAGTTTTGGTCGTGCATTACAAAAATACTTAAGTACGTATCTTGGCTGTATCTTGCAGTTAACATTAGTAAATAATGCGTCATAGAGAACGACTAAAGAACCATCGCGAAAAGAAAGAATTTATTTTAGGCAGTAATTTTTATCCGACGGATTAAAGGTAGGACAATGGGATGGGACAGAAAGGATCTGTGTGGTAAATTACACCACATCCATCCTGGTCATTTATTTGATGCTAAATCTGAAAGGCCAAATGGCTCAATGGTCAGCTGCAGAAAGTTCAGTCTTATTTGAATGTATAAGATGTGACAACACGCGCGATTGGTAAGATATATGGCCACTTGCTAAAAACATTTTCAGAAACTTATTCAGGAGTTGTATAAATATAGGAAAAAAACTGCAGAAAACATTCTACACAAATCCAGATCTATTTTTGCAAACTGGAAATTCACAATCGTGATAATATTTATCCGTCAAAGCTGTTTGCTTTCGATCCGGGAAGTTTTCTACGAAGAAAATAATCCTAGATGGCTTGTTCTGCATAAATAAACCTGTTTTTGAATCAGTAGAAATTCAAATATACATGCTTTACAAATAATTTGACACAGATTGGTTTGAGTACAAGAGTGTGTGATACGAGTAGATAATCATTCGTCACAGTCTGGCACGGGAAAAAGGAAATTTCTTCTGATTCTGAAAATGTGAAATCGATCTATTTCGCATGCGCACGTCTGCGACAAGAAGTAGTCTTACCACTCGTATCAATTTTTTTTTGTATTCTACTAATCGAATTTATTCATCTTAGGGCTACTTTTGTGATTCATATTTATTAAATAGGGTTGAGTAGTAGAACGTGTAATACGAGTGGTAAGTAAGGCATGAAATCCGAGTTCTACAGATTCAAAAATACATCACCTGGGCTGTATCTGAGTATTGTCCCAGATGAACGGCATATTGCGGCTATAATACAAAAGGATAATCTCTGAAGCGACTTACTTTTAGCTTTATTTATGGCACTCCAGACATTTTTATCTGCTGGAAGCTAACCCACCTAGGTACTCACACAGAAATACTTACACCCTGTTTAGTTTATACTTACTGTATGGTCCCTACCCTCGGGAGTCGAAAAGGCGACTTTTTAAATCCGGCACAACCCAGCAAGGATATTTTTAGGGAACAGACTGTGCCCAGAAATGTAATGAATTAGACCTACACCCACTCACTGACCAATAAAGTTGATAGGTCCGCAGGCAATAGTGGAGTCATGCCGCGTGGTAACAATTTTCCGATAATCCATTTACTTATGCCTATTAGATGGGGTCTCCGTGTTTTAAAAAAATGCGCTTCACGACACACCATGTTTTATGCAGCAACGTTACTGTTTTGCTGAATCAACAATAAAAAATGAATGGAACAAATAAATGGATTAGCGATCAGAAACGTGAAAAAATAATTACTATTGATAATTCTGCCCGCGGTTGAAAATTTTGAAAGGTTTCTAAAATTGCACGGGAAGTGTTAAAAATTTGGTATTCAAAACTTAAGATTTTTAAATATAAATACTCAAGCATAGTCAACTTGTAGTTAACAATCATATTTGCCAGCGTCCCGATTGGTAGAATCATCTACTCACACTAGTCATGAACCTATACTACACATCAACCTACCCTTAGAGGGATCAACCCAATTTTTTTTACAAAATGTTAAAACCTCAGTTTTCGTTCATTCTTTAAAGGAGTAGAATGATGTACTGTAGATATGTAGTATGTACCTACCTAACTTTTCTGCCAAGTCATAATTTTGGCCTTCATTCCTAGTCTGATTAATTTACAGTTCCTACGTTGAATAAGGGTGCTTTGTGCAAAAGTCCGCTTCAGGCGAGGTCCAACAATGTTCTCATCGTGTGTTCGGTATTTACCAACTATATTCACCTCTACAATGATGTTATTTTCAAACATATTTTAAACTTATTTTAAATTGTATTAAACACAGTAACTAAAAGCTGGAGATCCAGTAACACAATACAGTAACAAAAACCTCTCCATTCTTTAACTTTCCTATAGATTTTCTTTTTCGATAAAATGTACATTGCAGTAAATCCCATCAGCCGATAAGATTGACTATACACTCACCGCGTGATTGAACGAGATGAGCCGACATTCGGATCATTCCCATAGTAGAAATAAATATCAGTAACATGAGTTCGTACATGATTATACATTTTGTGATACAAGCGAATTTATAAATCACTTTCTTATTGAATTAAATAATGGCTATCGTCACACCGTGAGACAACTCTACCAGAGTCGAGTTAAAGGATGAAATGTACGATTTTAATAGAAATTTCAATCAATACAGATTATACAGTATGTTCCTTCATTTCTTACTTTGGCAAAATTGTTTTCCAGTGCGATACGATCACATAACGGCGAAAAACTAATTTGGAAAAATAAGGAATAAAATGTTCTTTCCAACTCTTCTCGTTTTCCGGAACAAAACATCGGAACTTTATGTAATGAACACTTAAGTAGGTTTGTTCTGTTGCTCTACTGCTCCTTATTTTCTGTGCTGTGGGCTGGGTTTCGTTTGTCGTGGCCCTAATTATGAGAACAAAGGACTGAGGTTATTGTCTCGAAGGACGCACTGAGCCATTTCATCGAATTGATAGTTTAGCGGCTGATGGGATGACACAATTTCTTACGTTATAAGGAATGACGATGTTCTTATCGAAAAATTCAATGATTGATTCATCAAACAAAGGACAAAGGTAATCAAATGCTTCTGTACCTGTAACTACTAGACTAGTTTTCAGAATCATTATCAAGTGCGTTTGATTTATTTCTGAGAATGATTTCTGCACGAACACTTCAAGACTTATACTTAACTATGCTACTTGAATCATCACATCGCGCTGTTTTAATTTCTTATGAAAGGATTATCGAAAACTAAGAGGAACAATTATAAAGTGTGAAGATACTTAGTCTTATTTTCACTGTTCGTTATGAAATAACTTCATTGAAATACTTTAAAAATAATATTATTGTACCCAGGTATTCAGTGTGCAAGTCGGTGAAGGTGCGGTCAGCCTGTTCTCGTCTGTGGTGCGCTCACGACGCGATGCCTCTCGTGTGCACGACCAAGCGGGCGCCGCCAGTGGAAGGGACCCCCTGCGGTCATAATCGGGTAAGAATCTTAGTAACCTTAGTAGAGAAAGGCGTTTGCAATTCAATCCAAATTAAGAAAAAAAAATAGTTTTAGCAATTGAAACGAAAAATATCGAAAGCAATTTAATATTATCATATGTATGCAAAGTTAGAATTTTAAAACGATAGTTACGTCATAACTATATTTATACATACATACCGTTTTAAAAAATAGTTCATGTGACTAGTATGCAAGTAGCGCATTGTGCACGGCACAGACCAATGATATCATCCTTGAGCGCACCACTAAATTCGTCATTCAGAACGTTTGCGCCAAGCAAAGTTCGACGAAAGAAGCCCTTAGATATTTATTTAATTTCTAAATTATGTTTACTAACCAATTTTACCAAAGTTTAATCTCGAGGCGAAAAGAGGATATTTATTGCCGCATATCAATTCGGTAAGCTTAAGAAGCCGTACCTACTGTCACCAGCCTACATTTCACGCATCTTCACACATGCGCAAGTATGACATAATTGCTCTGTGATGCATAGTATCGTACAGACATCTCTTACAAGGAGGAAAGTTAAATAGATAAACACACGGTAAACATAAGTAAACACACTAGTAGTAGGCGGTTGAAAAACTCTGACACTAGGGTTTATCAGGTCGTTGGACGACTCGGTGTCCCATACGAAAAGAGAGTAAACACACATTTAAACACAGTCTTTTTTTAAGTGTTTGAGTGATGTGATGAATGCAGTCGCATCGATGCATCGTAATTCGTGATCGTGACGCCTGACGTGCTTAGCATTTCATTTCATTCATTTAGGCAAAATTATGCGCTCATGTTTGCGCATACACTCAATTCAATGAAACCCTACCACTGGTAGACAATATTTCAAGCTTTCATTTATGTCTGTTCATACACTCATTCACTCAATGAAATGAAAACCTTGTGTATTTAGAATCAAATCCAAACTGATTTCTATTCTATAGAAATCACTGTTTGCTTATACACTGCTTATCATGAAAGACATTTTTTAGAAATAAGAAGATGGACGAAATATTTACAGTGGGTTACGAAACATTCTGTATTTACTTTCAATTTTAAAAATGGTCTTAGCTAAACTATTAGAAAAAGTAATTCAGCGCTTTTATATGAAACTAATCTACTTACAAAAGACGTCGGTAGTACTTACTAATACCGAAAGTCACAGGTTTAAACACAGCGTGCAGTGCAATTTCGCAAATTTTCGAATATTGTGTACCCACCAGTTGAAGTGTTTTATTTTATTCTCTTACTTTATCGATATCTAGTGGTGCGTGGACCGAGTCTGCGAGCCGATGCCGGGCCACAGCGAGGAGCGGGCCCAGCAGGAGCCTCCTAAGTGGGACGAGTGGGAACCTTGGAGCTCTTGTAGTGCTGAATGCGGTTACGGACTGCGCATACGACGACGGAAATGTCGTTATAAGGGGTGAGTAAATCGTAGAACTTTGACGGACTAACGGACGTATTATACAGATCCGATCCTTTCGTCTGTCGATTTGCCACTTTCGAATAACTATTAAAAAACGGGAAGCATGGCATGCTGTAACGCTGCGATTTGACCAAGACGTTTGACAGACGCATCCGTAAGTGCATCATAGTGTGGCATTTGCCTTTCTTTTCACTATCTTCGTACAAAATCCAGCAATATTATATCCTAGGAATTTGCCAAAATCCTTTTCAGAATGATAATACTATTTGCCATTTTCCTGTGACATACTTATACATGTCAAGAGCAGGTCCCACTTCCCAATCGAACAACAAGCCAACTTTACTCAAACTATACAGTGTACTGCCCCATTAAGCAAGTTAGATGGAACTTGACAATAGCATGCATGTTGTGTTTCCATTATCTCATTACCATGGTTGAGTGTGCTCCGAGTTTCAAGCTGTGCATTTGAATTAAGTTACATACAGTGCAGGTGAGGATATGGAAGTTGAGGCATAAAATGGTTCATTGTAACATTGTATCTTTTATAATTCTTCTGACATGTATAATGAATAACCTTGACTCCTCAGCTTAGAGTATTTAATAATGTTGGGTTTTCTCTTTGGTCTATACTATACTATAGATTTAGGCCAGAATGGGCGAAACAGAAAAGTTCGCTTGCTTATAAGCTTGTTTTTGGACGCCATAGCACTGGCTTTTCCAACGGTAGAAATCAGGTACCTACTACGCACTAGTAGGTATACTAATTCATTAAATCACCATCCCATATGTTATCTTTCGCCTATTGCAATGAAGTAAAGGATCATCAAGTCCTTACTCTGCGTCGGTCAACTATGGTTTTTATTTTCAACTATTTTCTTAGATCAATATCGGAGACAGCATGTGAAGGTGCTGGATCTCAAGTAAACACGTGCTGGAGCGGGGTTTGTGCTGCTACGCGTGACGCACGCGCCGAGCTGTGCGCGCGCAAGAGCCGGCGGTACATTCCTCACATTCACAGCGATGGTGAGTGAATGACCAATCAATAAATAGAATGAACGATAATGGCTTTTAGGTATGAGTAAGGCGCGGGTTACACAGAAGGCGATAGAAGAAACGAAAGCTGAAGATTGCAGCATAGACACTCATGATCATGATTTTCTCCTATACCTTTGGTTTCACGGCCTTTGAGACCAAGCGGTTGAAATTTAGAAGGACAAGACGCCTTCGTTTGTTTTGCGCCAGTTTGCTTCTACATACGGTTAGTAAGAGACGGTGTGCGGAAAATTTTGCAGGCATGATCAGACGATGAAACTGAACCACCTTTTCTATGGCGGTTATGTTTGTAAGAAATCCTTTCGACCTCCCAAATCTAACCGCCAAACCACCCAAAGCTGAGCGACAAATTTCCCGATCAGCTGACTGGCTTTCTATGGAAAGTAAAAAAAAAACGTCTTCCAACATAGGCTCCATATTAAAAGTTGTTAAGTTTCATGATCTGATCATGCCTGCAAAGTTTTCAGTACATCGTCTCTCACATCTGGTTCCCTGCTGTACGTTATTCGTCTGGGCTTTTCGTTCACTTAAGTACTTAAAACACGGCCAACCCATCTACATCTACATCTACACTAATATTATAAAGAGGAAAGATTTGATTGTTTGTTTGTTTGCATCGAATAGGCTCCGAAACTACTAGCCCGATTTTAAAAATTCTTTTACCATTAGAATCCTACGTTATTCCTGATGAACATAGGCTATATTTAATACGAGAAAAAAATAGGGATCCGCGTGAAAATTTCGATAATGTAACCCAACGTGTGAAAAATGTACCAAAAAAATATCTTATATCGCGTACGCTGTGGAAATTATTGACAATAGAGCAAAGTGATGTACTACAGTTTTATAGAGGACATCAGTATCTATAATAATGTCCGCGATACCATATGTCTAACTATTACAGTTATGCCACAATAACTACCTTTTCATTAAAAAAAATACAAACTACGCCATATTATTCGTACCAGTGTAATTATTGACAATAGAGCAAAGTAATGTACTACGTAAAGGCACTGCCATGGGGCTGGCCAGGTTAATCACACGGCATGTAACTTTACGACACCACCATCTGAAAACGATATTTGTTTCAAATTGAAGTCAAGATTTTTAGAATCCTACATTATCCCTGATGAACATAGGCTATATTAAACTGTCTTATTCCCGGGGGGAAATTGTTAACGGCGGGTGAAACCGCTGGGCGGGCTGCTAGTTGTAAGATAAAAGTATTTTTATCCGTGTGTTATCAGAATCCAAGCAGTGTCATTCGTGGTGCGTGGACTACGCGGGAGGTGAACCCACGACCCTCGGACCTTTGCCAGACGGAACATCCTGCAGCTATGACAGGCAGTTCGATGTGTGTTTTGAGGTATATACTGATATAATCATATTCTTATTTCGCGTGGGTAAAAAATGGCTTCAATGGCCGACCCGATGTAACCTGACCTGCCTTAGACGTGACTGTGCAAAGAGCACATCTGAATCGTCACAGCAACGGGGCCACGCGCATATAAATTTGATTATCTACACTAATATTATAAAGAGGAAAGATTTGATTGTTTGTTTGTATGTTTGTTTGTTTGTTTGTTTGTTTGTTTGTTTGCATCGAATAGGCTCCGAAACTACTGGCCCGATTTTAAAAATTCTTTCACCATTAGAATCCTACATTATTTCTGATGAACATAGGCTATATTTTATACAAGAAAAAAATAGGGATCCGCGTGAAAATTTCGATAATGTAACCCAACGTGTGAAAAATGTACCAAAAAATTATCTTATATCGCGTACGCTGTGGAAATTATTGACAATAGAGCAAAGTGATGTACTACAGTTTTATAGAGGACATCAATATCTATAATAATGTCCCCGATACCATATGTCTAACTATTACAGTTATGCCACAATAACTACTTTTTAATTTAAAAATGTACCAACTACGCCACATTATTCGTACCAGTGTAATGATTACATTTAATCATTACTGTATTAAAGGGTGTCAGCGATAGCCCTCAGAATACTAATAGGGTACATGCAGACCAAGAAACTGAACAACTTTCCCCTAGGAACATATTTCAGAAACATATAAAAACTGACTTCCCATAGTGAATGCAGTCAGCTGATTGTGATTTTGTATGGAAGGTCATTTTTGGCGTTTTACTGACATATGTTTCTAGGGGAAAGTTGTTCAGTTTTATGTTTCATGCACCCTATCAGTATTCGAAGGGCTGTCCCTTACTCGGTATAAAAAGACGACAAAAAACATTAAAAAATGCATTTAAAAAATCTACACTAAAATAATACATACATACACGTACCACGCCTATTATCCCTTGCGGGGAAGGCAGAGCGTAAACGGCCGCAAAAACGGCGGCCGTTTACGCTCTGCCTCTGCCTTCTACATTTACGCCACGTCTGACATATGTTTGAGGGTCATTCAGAAAATTGTGTATCGCCATAGTGACAGGTTGTCAGCCCATCGCCTAAAATTGCAATACACGCCCTCAAGTCCCGTAGTCGCCTCCTACGACTCCCACGGGCAAGAAATCGGGTGATGCTATTCTAAGCCGGCATCACACTAAAATAAGAATTATATAATCTACACTAATATTAGAAACAGGATTTTATTTATTGTTTGTTTGAATTTAATAGGCTCCGAAACTACTGAACCGATTTAAAAAATTCTTTTACCGTTAATTGAAATTGAAATTCTTTATTCAATGTAGGATAGTATTATCACTTATTGACGTCATGAACCGTAATTCTAAAAAAAGAAATTTGTATCACACAATTTTCTTTTTCTTCATTACAATTTTGTTATGACCTAATAGAAAACCGGCTCGGGCGGGATAAAAAAAATAAAAATATAGGCACTGCCATGGGGCTGGCCAGGTTAATCACAGGCATGTAACTTTACGCCACCACCATCTGAAAACGATATTTGTTTCAAAATGAAGTCAAGATTTTTAGAATCTTACATTATCCCTGATGAACATAGGCTATATTAAACTGTCTTATTCCCGGGGGGAAATTGTTAGCGGCGGGTGAAACCGCTGGGCGGGCTGCTAGTGATATCTATAAGTAGGTGAATAGTTTTAATGTATCTGCTAAAATAACGAAAAAATTAAATTGTCTACACTGCTGGTTGGACCAAGTGTTTTTATATACATTTACGTAAGCGGTCGTAATGCTTGCAAAGCTGCATGTAATGCACTCCGAGTGCAGTTGAAATAAAATCGGTAGTTAACCACATGCGGTTGCAACTTGCAGGGCACATGTGTGCAAGGGCAGTGCAACAGCAGTGACCCGGTGTGCAACTGGTGCCCCGACGGTTACTGCAACAATAACACACACTACTACACCAGACATCTCAGGAAAGGTCAGTACCCTATCATGTTCGCTGCAGAAGCATCCAACGTACAGAGTTTATTTTTTCAAAGTTTAAACCAGCTTCTGAAACTATACAACTTAAAAAAAGTCGAGATATGAAAAAAGTTGTAGCTGCCATACTAAAAACCCTCTCGGCTAACAAAATAAGAGGAGGAGAAAAAATAGGAGGAGGTAAAAAAAGAGAGGAAGGTTTTTTATTCACGTAATATTTAAACGTTTGTTTCATATTTTTTTTCGTTTGGGACACCAAATCGTCCAACGACCCGATGAACTCTGGTGTCAGAGTTATTCAACCGCCGACTACTGGTACTGCTAGTAGGCCTCTGACATGGTTGTGTAACGACCGCCGTCTAAGTAATCATAGACAGCAACCGGGACCGACGGCCTAACGTGCCCTCCGAAGCACGGAACCATCTTTGTTTCATGAAACAAATGTTTAAATAGGTTTTATTAGCTTTTTTTAATCTAAAATGTTAATAGTGGTCAGTAATACTCTTCACTTTACAATGGTCATTCTGACACAGTATGTCAGTATAAGCAGAAGTTTTAATAGACCTCATTGTAATACTAAAAGCATACAACTTTTTCTGGCTAAATAAGGGTACTCTTTTAAGTATAGATACGTACCAAGCCAGCCCCATCAAACTTATTAGAAACCCTTTCACAGGCTGGACCCGAATGACTGTCATCCCGCACGAAGCGCACCAGCTCTCCGTCCACATTCTGACTCCCTTGCCCTTACGGATAGCTGTACGGGAGCGAAAGAGGGAGCGGCCGATTCTAGAGCTCAGCAAACATTCTAGGCGCTTTGAGCTGGAGCAGAATAACTATCTGAAGTACGACCCAAATGTGCCGCAGAATTTGCAGATAATAGAGGTACGCAGCAAAGTTGAACGTTCCAGGTGGGGTTTCACTCACCTTCCCAAACGACTTGGTTGCAGAGCAGACCCATGGAAAATAGTCCATTATTTTGTGCTACTATTATTGGCCATCGACAATGCGGAGAGGGTGTCTCAAATACTGGCTGGGGTAATGTAATTTAATTGATTTATGGCATGTCATACTGACTTCATCGATGACGAAGAGAGAGATACATACAAAAAAAAAGTCAACCAAGGTACTACTTAACAATATCGTTGTCTAGGTATTCCAAATGTACCTAACTTTTGTCCGAACCTAATTATTAAGATACGTAATAGCTGTTTTTCGTGATTTTGGAGAAATTCAAGGATATAGAACATGAGTAATAGTTGTACTATTTTTTGTCAAAACATTGAGTATTAAATTGGCAAACTCATTTTGTTGATTTATTTCATACGACATTCTTATTCAATTCTATGCAATGAAATCCGTACTGGCCAGTTCGATATTGAAAATAAAATTTTGTAGAAAGTTACTAATGAATATCGATTCAAAATTACACCGAACGCTCAGTAACAAAAAGAAATATAATAGGTTTTTTCTCAAACATGCTAGGAAATGTGTTCATTTCTTTCAAAAAAAGAAACCGCGAAGTTTCACATTGTTTGTCACGTCTCAGATCACGCCAGCAAAGTTGTATGGAAATCCTTTGCTGGTGTCCATTAAGATAAATTCGTTATACGCTAAACCCACATAATTTGATTTCAAAATTATCTCGATGACTTTCATAGAAACGGAACGTCATTTTGTATGAAACAGGTAACTAAAGATGAGGCTGTATGATGTGAAGACCCTTGCCTGTCCAGAATTAAAAAAGAAAAGAATGAACTAAACATTTAGTATGGCTGAATATTACGTAATACTGTGCCTTACAGGCAAATTTATTTTAAAAAATTACAATTGGTGGGAAAATTGTAAAATTTTTATTTGTTTCGTTGTGTTGTGGTCGCTAGCTAACTTTTATAAGAAGTACAATCTTTCATTTCCCAGCCTTTTTTTTAGAAAAGCACTATGTAAGCCTCGGGGAAAATTACTTTGCTTGACTTGTATAATTGAAGTCCTCGCCTGCGGCTCGGACTTCAAACTATACTCGTCCAGCAAAGTCTTATTTTCCATACCTCGACAACAATGTACTATTATTGGCTATATTGTCAGTTCTATTTTCAAATTACATAACATACCGAGTTTCAAAACCTCCAAGGATTCTGTGTCAGTTATGACCTTCTTACATTGCATGACATGAGATATGTAATAGTAATATATGCAACTGTCATATAATGGGAATGGGGGGCATTATAATGCGAATAGATTGACACGAGCATTCTAATGCATTATTATAATGCTCGTTAATCGTCCACACCGGCGATTGTAAGGTCTAGGATAAGTCAAATTCAATACGAGAATGCAATAAAACTTGATGTGAATTTTTGAAAATTCTGGACCTCAGCAGTCCTTCAGTCGAGACAAAATCTCAACACAACTTAACAAAACAATTGAACAACATCGGAACAACAACTGAACAACAGCTGAATTTCATCTTTATAACAAATGAACAACAACCTGACACAACAACTGAACAAATGACAGGTGCGACGGAAGAGTGCGATTTGAGTATTGGCCAAACACTTCGTTTCATTTCTCATTTTTATCGAAAGGAGTGCCATCTCATTAGTCATTACGCTTAAGCGTTTAAGAAGAAAGTAAGAAACTGTAATTTATATTGGCAGAATGCATAACGCAGGTCTTTATATAACTGTTTTCGAGTTTATAATCCGAACGAGACGAGTAAAGTAATTTTCCTGCAAAGTTTATAGTGCAAAATCTCTAATGGACACTCTGTCCATAAAACTTAGAACTTACCCCACCTCATCTTAACTTATCCCACAGTGGTGGGTAAAAGCCCCAGCCGCCTCTTATATGAAACCAAACTTTATTGTAATTTGCCAACAATCGCAGATAACACCCAGGTTTACCAGAAAAGTTAGAACGGTTCTATTTTCAAATGTTGTAGGTGGACAGTAACGTGATAGATATCAGAGAAGAGAAGTCCGGGTGGGAGGGGGAGGTGGTCACAGCTGGCACTCTGCTCAGGTGGAGACAGACGGAGAGCGACGTCGTCATCACGGCGCAATCCAGACTGCAATCTGATCTTATGATTATGGTAAGGTCCGAATACAGTGTGATAGGGAAAAGACTGTACAAACTTTCAGAGCGTGTCTAGACGTGAAACTGAACAACTTTTCTAGGGAACTTGAAAAGAAAAAGAAACATATTTTTTCTCAAATAAATGGCATTTTTAATTATCAAATAATATAAATAAGACTCTCATACAAACTGTGTTGCTACTGGAGAATTATTTGTGTCTAGAAATAGTTTCTAAAAAAGGTGTTCAGTTTCACATCAACACGCTCTGAAAGTTTATACAGACAATGACCTAAAACACTGTATAAAGAATAATATTTATTTGATTGCGGTGTAATGCTGGCTTAAAAAAGCATAATCCCATTTGTTTCCTGTGCTTGTCGTTAGAGATAACTAACGGATTCGAGGATCACATGCGTATTGCTATTTAAGGCGATGGGCTGACAACCCGTCACTATGGCAACACATAATTTGCTGAATAACCCTCAAATGTTTGTAAGACGTGGCGTAAATGTCCATTTGTTATGTTGTTATGGTTTACGCTCTGCTTACCCCGTAAAGAATTTAGGCACGATATATCATAAGTATGTACGTTGAATTGTAACGCATGACTGCTTCCAAGCACACAGTAATTTTTTTTGTTGCTACGGTGGCTAAAATTTAAGTGGCTATGAAATTTAAGTGACTATGAAATTTAAATTTATTACTTTTGTTAGTTAAAACGTATCTGCTGCAAAACTTATGAACTCTTTATAATCAAATCCCAAACAGCATTGTGGCAAAAAAAGCATCGCCCACGGACCAAAAATTAGCTCGTTACAACCAATGTTAGGTTACTTTTATTTAAAAAACTGAGAATATAGTTGTGCGTTAACTCCACCTTATATCAGCAAAACGTCTTTCACCACACTGGAAAAATGACGTGTTATTTTATTTACATCTTTTCGAGGGCAGAACATATTAACTCATCTCATAAATCTCGTGGGAAATTAGCTTACATCTTAACCAAAAAAGCCTCATTCTCGGAACACGACATGACAGTGGCAAAAAGGGAACTATAAACAGTGTTCACAAAGGTGCGCAGAAAACGATATTATATGACGTTCTAAGTACCGCGAACGCCAGTCAATAATGTAGATAAATATTGGTGATTATTGTGTGTGTCATTTATATTCAGCATCCATTAGATGTGTTCGTAGATTGTTGCTTGTTTAGGCAATTGTGGCCCAAAATCTCTGACGTTGTCTAAAACTTTGACTTTCGATCTGTCAAACTTGTGCTATCGCTTCCACGCCACATGTCGGTAACAGTAATTCAAAGTTAATGATAACAAACCACGATAAGTACCTTATACCTATCCTGGCTAAGAACAGTTCTCATCAGTTTATAATAGTAGTTTATGTAACTGTCGTATAATGGGGGTCATTAGAATGCGAGTGTCTGTTTATCACACGAGGCGCGGCCGAGTGTGATAATAGTTTGACACGAGCATTCTAATGCCTAATTATAGCAGTTGCATACACTATTTTATCTACACTCTCCAAAAAATCTCAGAAACACTTTTCTAAACGTACCTACGCACCAGCCATTGCAAGGCCCGATACAAGGACAAATTCAATACGAGAACGTAATATGGCTTGATATGAATTATTGAAAATTCTATACTTTAGCAGTTGTTTAGATGTGGAGTCTTAACAATAACTTAACTAAACAACATCTGAACAACATCTGAACAATATCGAAACAATAACTGAACAACATCTGTACAACAACTGAAAACAACTGAACAACATCTGAACAACAACTGAACAACATCTGAACAACATCGGTACAACAACTAAACAACATCTGAACAACAACTAAATAACAGCTGAACAACATCTCAACAACACCCTAATAAAACAAAAGCAACATTACAATACAACAACAACTGACAGGTGCGGCGGAAGATGGCAATATGAGTATTGGCAAAAAAAAAACTTCGTTTCATTTCTCAACTTTATCGTAGTAAGAGCATTCTCATTAAGTCATTACGCTTCTGTTATTTCTATTAAACCGTGATATCTATAGGCAGAATGCATAAAGTAGGTCTTTATGCAACTGTTTTCGAATTCATAATTCGAACATTATGAGACGAGTGTAGATAAAAATATAAAAGGTCGAAATTTAATTAAGTAGTCTTATCTACGCCGTAGCAATTATCATCAGTTCTAAGTAGTCTTATCTACGATGTAGCATTGCATGTCGTAGCTTGAATTACGATAAATTCTAAGGAATAAAAATAATCGTTTGTATGCTTAAATAAGTAAACTTATATTAATACAGTTTTTTTAAGTTCGATCGCAGTACAAAAGATATTTCCTTCAGTAACACGCTGTAGGTTTTTGATGATGAGGGTATGAGCATCCTTAATTATTCAGGGGCTTTCCACTCACCAGCCGAGTTAATTGGCAGCGGGACTCGTAGGTCCTTTTAGCGGGTTTTATTTTGAATGAGCTGCAATAAAAAAAACACCGAGTTCATGATGGAAAACTAACCAATTTACATTATATTTGTTGCAACACCTCTGTAGACCTATCCTAAATTAATAAGAAAATTGTCTTTTAAGCCAGATATAAGTAAGTTTTAAAATATGCCAGGACTATATAATACGATGTAGTATTATATTATCTGTGTCAGGACATACATAGTTACGCTTTTAAATTTTTTCATATGTGCTCAAAAGCTCTACACCTAACCTCCGCGTTTTGACGTGGGTTAAAAACCAGATTATTTTCCAGTGGAAATGCAGAGGGAGGATCACATTCAGCCCGAGTATTTTTATTTTTTACTGTTTTGACCTTCGACCTTAGAAAAATGTATGATGTCACGGAAACCTTGAAAAAAACATCCTAAACAGGGCTTCCTATGCCATACAAAATGTTTAGTAAACTTATAGTTAATAAACTTGAGTATAGACTGCAATATATGCTAGCAGATTTTACATATTTTAAGTTTTTGTTAAGTTACGAATTTTTAAGTGTTGAAGGCTAGACTATGGGAATGTTTTAAGTTGTCGTCCTAGTTGTAAAGTCAACTCATGGTTGTTTTTTTGTGATATAGGAAAATTAGCGCCTTACATAGCGAAGCACTCCAACCCTTTCTTGAGAATAACTCCGCAGGTGTGGCTCGTAAGTTACGTTGAAGCCAATCTCAAATAAATAAACCAATGATTGGATCAATTTCATCGGAACCTGACTCGAGGGCACGGCTAGTCAAGTTATTAGACTTCTTGGTATTTGATGTTTGGCACGCTTCATCTAAATGTCACGATGGCTAGCATTATTTATTTATCCTTTAGCGTCTTCAAAGATATTCTTAATCTTTAATAGATTTCGAATATTATGCGAGTGCTGAACGACAGGTAAATCTTCAATCATGTTAGTGACAAAATGTAAAAGTCACCTGCAGTCTCGATATAACAATTTATTATATAATAAACAATGCTTGAAGGTTTTATAAATGTAGAAATGATAGATGGAACCAGTATAAACCTAGAACATATTTTTCCAAAAATGTGCTTATACAAAAACATTGTCAAATATACAAGAATCAAACACCGACTGTCGTATTTTGTATGGGGAGCAGCTTAGTGGTGAAACCTTGGGAAATCGGAAGTATTCTTGTATTAAAAGGCATAATTAAATTGATATTTTGCTTATTATTTCATTTTGGATTGTATGAATATATATATTTAAGACTTTCCGGACAATTTGTCATTATATCCTGAACTTTTTGTAAGTGAAGTTTGTGGTGTCAATCAACCTCATGACTTGTCCTGTTTTTCAGCCCCCAAACAAAATATGGTGTGTTTTATGTTCGCAGGCAATTCCAGAACATCTGGTAGTAACTGATGAGCTGATCCCCGTGGAAGTGGCTGTGAACTACAGCACACCCGCAGCTGGAAGGATTGCACACCCGCTGGAGTACAGGTTGGACCTGAATTCAAACTGCAGAGGGTCTATCAGCTAAGCGAGTCATCCATTTAGGGGACTACATTTCTGGTTCTCAATACAGTTATTATGAGTAATTCATGGAAAGATTGAGGTCCTAGTACAATTGAGCCGCGTGCGCAGTTTTATGAAACACTTAGGTATGATTAATTATTACGCAGAAGATTTTTTGCCATATTCAAACAATCCGTTTCATGACTGAACTATACGCGATTGAAATCCAACTTTTACTATTGAAATATCTTTCCAGCAGGCAAATAATTTATGGGACTTTTTTCCAAGCGAGCGACCCGCCCAGCGGTCTCAAACACTGGTTTTTGTTTTCCCGAGGGAACAAAATGTTTCCCCAAAGCAAAAAATACTATTTTGCAGGGATATTATTAAATTTTGGTCTTATTTAAATCCTCGTTATCTCATCATAACCCCCCGTAAAATACGATGTTTTTATGTATCTCGTTATATTAGGTAGGTGAATCAATTTAAATGATCTGAAAAAAAGAGCGGGTTTCATTCTGAAAGTTAGCTTTCGAACTAACATCCAAAATTGAGCCCAATATCTTATTACTGGAAGCAGAAGGAAGTGTCGCTGCCCCGAAAGTTTGTTCAAGTAGAACCCTTAATACAGTGTTCATGTGAAGTTGATCCCAATCAATGAACTAAAGGATAAGGGCACTAAGGGATTATTCTCCAAGTATAACTCCAGGAAACTTCCATCAAGGGTTAACTACTTGTTAAAAGAAAATCAATCTTTCTTGTGTATCCAAAAACAAGTATGTTTCTTTCTGAACAAAACAGCTTCTTTAGTTAAAGGCCTTTTTCATTACTTATTTTAAGTTCATTTTAAGTGATTTATAAAAGCTTTTAAATGTTTATTGAAATAAGCGCATGGCTGCTTTCTAGCACACAAATTTGATTTGTTGCGACCTCTTCTGCAGGATTCAATCAGTAACATAAATTTAAGTGGTTTTACATAGGCTGTATACTTAAAGTTTGAATTACTTAAATACTTTTTTTCGTTGAAACGCCTGTTCGCTATATTCTCATTCTAGAAAATATGTTTCATAGTAGGTAAGGTACAGTGAGTTAGCATACTATCTCCCTAGGGTAAATAAGATAAGGTTATGCCTCAGCACGACTTACATTTTAATATGTGATCTTTTTACGTGGCTTGCTCACCAGTATCATTAATGGTATTATTGCAGATGGTCGACAGAGCGCGGGCCGTGTTCAGCTTCTTGTGGGGGCGGTGTGCGAGTGGTCCGTTCACGTTGCCCGCGAGATCAAAGATGTACTCCGGTACGCTATGAACGTTGCAATACACACAGGTCAGTGAAGTTTCCCCAACTCTTTACTACGTATGGTAGCATTGAGCAATCATTTAGTCACGTCGAGATCAAAGAGGTTCAACAGCGTGATACGAACGATGCAATACACACACACAACCATACTCCATTCAAAATGGTAGTAAAAACTAATACTATGGTTATTCTTCTTTGTAGTCCACATGATTAAAAATGGCCTGGCGCGGTCTGAACTTTGAAAAACGCATAGAAAGTTTATTATAAGTTCCCCATTAAAATTTGCCCGCGTGACTAAAATGTGCCCTAGTGTTGTACGCACATTACGATATAGATAAGTTAAATAGAGTCATCTTACGCCATAACATATTATGGCAAAGCATAGAGTACTAAATACTGCATTAATAAAGTAATTTTTTAAGCTACTTAAATTTTAGTAATTTTACTGTTCACTTGACTTATTTTTTCTTAGTTGTCAGTGTTTAGGTCTCATATACTGCACGAACAGTAAAACGTTTTATTAATAACGTATAGATTGTATCGCACTGCAATTCAGAAAATGTTATTGTTTTTGCCTGAACCTATCATTCTTTTTACAAAGAAATTGACCAAGTTACGTGACGTTAATGTTTTAATAGTTTTTGTTCTGACAAAAAGTTTAAAATATTGTAAGTTTTGGTTTTAGTAACCTTGTGTATATTCCAAAATAAAGAGTGCACAATTTTTTTTTTATAGCTGTGACTTTGTATGGAAACCTGGAGAGTGGGAAGAGTGCAGCGTTACATGCGGCTCAGCTGGCATGCAAGAGAGACAACTGTATTGTGTACCTGCTAATATGACGTAAGTGCAAACATTTTTTTCTGATAATAATAAATATGTGATTAATTTATTATTGAATATATTTTAATTGGCTATAGGTTTATTTTTGTTGTATCTAACTACTGTTATTATTCAAGCTGTAAGTTTCCCAAAGCAACCAAAAATAAAAAATAAATAATAAATAAATAAATGTCTCTTTTTATCTACGGCGTAGCAAAATATGCAACGGAAGCGCAACATGCAACTTTCAAACATTGATATTGGAATATTATATAATACCAGTTTGGTAGAAATGTCAGTAGGTACGTAGGTAATTTCAAAATATAGAGCTACTAGCTCAAACTGCTGAAATGTTCATTCATTAGGAATTTGAGGAAATCTAGTTACGAATCAAAGGAAACTGCTGATGAAATGAAACTTAATCCATCCTTTTGGAAGCCATTAGGAGTTGCGGAAAATTTACTCTTTTGGAATAGCTAAATTCTATAAAACCTTGAAACATACAAACTTTTGATATTGAACTTTAAATTGACTTTTTACAAAATAGCTTCTTGTTGAGTTATTGGAAATACAAATAAAAGATTTACAGCGTTAAATTAATGGATCCCTCCGTCGCAGAATAATCCTTAGAAAGCGTATATTTAGAACTCAGAAAGCTGTAACATATAATTCAAAATTCATTTAATTATGTAAAGTTAATGACAGCATTTTGCCTACCAATAAAATGCTTATTAAACTACTTACCTTCCTTATAGCCTTACTTATAGAGATAGAGATCTTCCTTTGCAGCGATTGGTCGCACTTATCTGTTCCAAAGCTGTGTGATTGGTTACGTATGCCCCCACACCCCACCCCACTCCGACACGGCAGGGCGGGGCGAGTCGGCCCGCTTGGCTTCATTGCGTCTCATAATAATATTCTAATTAGAATATTATTACTACAAAATACACCAGGCAGAATTAAAAATTTAAGGCTATAAGGAAGGTAAGTAGTTTAATAAGCATTTTATTGGTAGGTAAAATGCTGTCATTAAACCACTGTACGTTCCTTATAGCCTTACTTATAGAGACATGTTTGATATCGCCTGGAGGAGTGGGAGCTATCGCCAATGTGAAAAACTATAAAAAGAAACAGGTATTATTATTCTTTAAAAAAGAAAAATGAATTTCTTTATCAACAATAATGATTTTGATCCACTATACTGAAAATTTATTTATATTGTATTTATTAAAAAATACTGTAATATCATAAACTCACCCATAAATGACGATAAAATATAATAAATTATAATGAAAATGTAATTCAAAACCTCTTGTACTATATTACGTACGGCATTCTAGGTAAGCATAATAGAATGATGAAAATGATGCATTTGTAACATGCCATTTATAATGTCTTTGAAAAACTTTACCTCGTGTTTAATAAAAAATGCACATAATACAGTTATTCATTATGTAAGTCTCAATACGTTTTGATAAGATAGAAAGTACGCGGAAATTCATCTGAAAGTTTCCGAACAAAAAATAGAAAATTTCAAAAAAAAAAATTGAAAAACTCAATAGCCAAAATAGTAAAATATAAAAATATTGAACCTTTAGTTAGAGGTAAATACGCATTGCAGGTCGTTTTTATAAAACCTTTTAGATATCTATTTACTTACATAGTAAATAAATAGCTCTTTTACACAGAAAAACATAGCTTACATATTGTAATTGTGCTTGATCACTCAAGCTATAGGTAACGTAATAAGTAGGTTAAATTTCCCTACTATAAGGTCAACACTACTGTTTAAGATATGCATTGACCTAAACGGGCTTAAGCAGGTAAATCAAAAAACCTGGCCAAACGACTACCTAGTTTCCCAGGAGAATAAAAGGCATATAAATTTGTTATCAAATCATACCTTCATATGATTTTTTTAAATATGACTCATTTGGGCTTGCCTTAATAATATTTGTTATAATACATAATGATCAATAACTAACCTTGTTTACTTTGTCGGAGTAACGGTCAAGCTTTATTTAAAACATCACTCGGGCCTCTGAATAAACTATATTGTATATAATAATATAGTTAATTAATATCTTGGTAAATCTACCTAAACTTGATATAATAAAAGAGGCGATTATTGAAATTGTTTTCTGCCATAACTACCTCTGACCGTCCCATGCAAAGCCCAGATCTCTGTTTAAAACTTGAAAAGGGCACAAATTTGCTTTAATTTTATGTACAATCAAAAACGAGCTAGCTATAAAAGAATATGAGCTAAAGTTTAAATTATAAGAATTTTATCATTTTGTTAACAGCTTACCTACGGAGAAAATTTAATCCGAAGGTACGTCGGTAAACGACGTTATTGTCTATTAGACAGTACAAACATTGCAACATTGCAAATTAATTGTGGAAGCCTAGATCTTACGTGGGTCACCGTACAAATATTATATATCATTATGATCACCGTTGGTAAAATATACTAGCTATTGAACGTAGTAGGTAGTTCCCAATATAATTCTCGCTAGGTATCTATTTTGAAAATATTTTACTTGATAGGCAAACTATTTGCCTAGTACGTAGGTACATTCAAGCATTTTTTAACAACGTCTTGTGCTTGACATTCAGAGCAAATATATTGGAACAACGGTATTATTATTTTAGGCTGACGTCTTACGATAGGCAATTATGTTCACTATCGTACGTTTCTAACAACCATCTAACAATGTTATACACAGGAGTAGATACTCGTGTTTCAAACCCAAACAAGGCAGACAGGGCACTTACACAAATATCAATTAGCAAAAGTACCCTCTGATTGTAACCTTTTGTATATTTATTTAAAATACCCACATAGACTGTGGGTACTTGTTGTTTACTTGCCCAAAAGCTTTCATTCATTATCGAAAAAGTAGGTGTAGTAAGCATGACTACACTTGAGGAAATAAAAACTTAATATCGTCTGGGACAGTGTCGCATTATTGCTATTCGCCACTATCGCTCTAAAACTTTTCATCTCTAGAGGAGGTTGTTATACATATTAAGCCATATGCATTTCATTCATAACATTTCAGGTAATATGAAAGCACCTGAAAAATATATCATGAACTTTTCATCTCTAGTGGAGGTTGTTATACAAATTACGTAATATGCATTTCATTCATAATATTTCGGGAAATATAAACGCACCTGAAGAAAATATCATGTTCAAGATCAAGGCACTCGAGTAGGTAACACAAAATTTGGCATATACCAAATAGGTATATATTACATCACTAGCCTTAGCAGCTAGACAACCTTCCACTAGTTTTGATGTTATACAGCTTGATATAGCAGAATTAACAATAGGGTGTACCTAGCTCCCAAGTTGCAACATGCTGGAATAAGTAAATTACCTACATACATCTCCACCTCACGAAATTTACTCCGTACACTCAATGCACGATGAATTAAAAAGTAAAAATTATTATAGTTTCGGTGTGAGATCTATTAAATGGGTAGGTCTTCATTATTTACTTATCCATTTTGAGATGAGGCCATTACAAAAAGGCCGTTTTCTCTCCCCACATTTGTCTGTTTCCATGTTGCTAAGAAAAACGTAGGACTATTTTAGGACAACTCTGCACTTAGAGAGCTTAGATTGTACATATTCCCTTCCGTAATTGATGCCAGAATCATAGCGAGTATTTAACGTAGGTACTCTTACGCCACTTTTTGATCATAGTTCAAAGAAGTAAACAAATGACAAGCGTGAGGGATCTCCCTCAGAAATGCGTTAGCACTACGAGGTCTGTGATAGCATATAAATAGAAGTGAATTATTGCTACTTAGGACAGTGAGCAAGGGAAAAATTTATAAATTCAGTCGTTTTCACAGTTACCTAATAAATCAATATGTTTCTCATTTTCTTACTGCGTGGCCTCGGTAGGCCACTGAAATGATCATAAAGGAAAACTGTTTCAGACTTAAACCGTCTATAAATTTTCCTTAACCTGCGAGAATTTAGACTCGGCAGTAACGGTTACTAGGATGGGACTGAATGCGGTGAATCTACGACAAATATGTCTTCTGCTTAAGAATCATTGTAAAACGTTAGACAGCTCTCTAACTTTGAACTTTATTCCGAGTAGATAAAGTTCATACTTACGTAGGAATATTGTTCCCTGTACTTTCTAATAGCCAAGACTTTTTCGGGCTAGGATGTTATATTTGAAACATTTTTTCAAACATTTAAGTAGGTATATTTTGCCTACAGATAGCCTATTTTGCAAATTCTCAGTGGAATCTAGCTATCGTTATTTGAAAGCGTAAGCTCATGGAACTAAAAGAGGAGGACCTTATGAACGCGTGCAAGGAAAAATATTTTCAAATTAACATCTTAGGAATCCCCTCGCGTTCTATTTTCTAATACGCTCGAGGTAACACATGTGTCAGACAGTAAACTCCTTGTACTCAGGTCTGTAACACACCTTTCGAAGCTTTTATTTCTTAAATATATTTTAATACTTAACCTTAACCGTGTTAGGTAGGTATAAAATTATGGAAACTTGGCTAATTTTATACCACATGCAGGATTCGAACCTGCGCGCTTCACTATCAATACTAGTGCTACACACTACCCTTCGCTACAATTGCTTTATCTCATCGCAGGCGGTGGACCGGACGATGTACTTTCAGATAAGACAAAATTTTACGAGGGCATTTCACTGTCACGTTAGAAGACAAATAAGCATAGAAGTAAAGAAAGACTGCTTTACTTTGATCAGACAAAAGCAAATCATGCATGTGCCGGATGCCATCAAAACTTTTGGAAGTTTGATAAAAAGGTAGGTAGGTACCAAAAGTAATACCTGTACTTAAAGCAATAACGTTTTATCAAAGGTGCTGGCCGACTCTGCACGAGGTATTAAAAATATATTGGTGGGTACATTTCGAAACTTTGGCTCCACGAGGACCCAGTTCTTTGAGTTGCATATCGTACCGAAACCCACAACACAAATACTTTTTAGTACTTGTTAGTATTTTTGGCAATATTTGCATCTAAACCGTCTATAATGCATGGAATTTGTATCGCATGTCGATTTATTAATTCGTCAAGTATACGAAAGGCTCGAGGACGGAATTTCAGGCCCTGCAAGTGCAAGCGAGGGCATTCTGCATGACATCAAAAGGTACAACCCCTGCGCGGGGATGTAGGAGTCTAAGGACACGTCATGCGCTGACGGCCTAATGAACTCCTGATGATGTTATAAAATAGGGTATACCTTGCGTTGCGCAGAGGTAGCTTATAAAACCGACG
Source organism: Tuta absoluta (assembly GCA_027580185.1). NCBI lineage: Eukaryota > Metazoa > Arthropoda > Insecta > Lepidoptera > Gelechiidae > Tuta > Tuta absoluta. Next base: position 10,485,332 of record JAQAHW010000004.1, read on the forward strand.
AAATGTAGCTTGGCTTGTGCTGCCATTTCATATCATAGCAATCAACTAGAATATATATTTTCTGCAATTTATTCTAGGTACAACGAAAAGATCCTTGAGGAGTTCTTATTACTCTATTTTATAAGACGTTCTACGGACTTGGACTTCCGTAAACTTTCTTATTACTAAGAGCATTTCACAGGGTCATGGCGGCCCCCTTTTAAAATAAAAATTGTCGCTGTTCGACTTATTTATTTAAAGAACTTTGAAGGTATCCGAACAATACCTTCAGATCACGTATTTGATGCGTTACTTGAATAACACGTTGCTACGTGAAAGGAGCATCTGTATACCATTACTTGCTCCAGTAAACGACATAAAAATGTATTTATGTCCAAATAACAATTTACAAAAACACGTAAAAATAAAATAATCATTCACAAATGAAAATCCATAAATCAATCAGGCACATTAATGAAAAACGTGCACGGGGGATATGTAGAAACTAGTTAGACGGGATAGTAACCTATAAATAGAAAAAAGGTATTACTTCTCTCGAGGAATACCTACCTATCAGTTCAAGGTAACTAGTTTAAAAACCTGCGAGGGATGAACATTTATATTGAAAATCTTAAAATAATGCCACTCAAAGCTTGTGCGAAGTGCACTATGATTATTGGATTTTCATTTGATCGTTCGTAAAGAATCGAACGAATTAATTACTTCCGGATTAAAAACTTTTCGTAAAAAAATTCACTATTGTTAAATCCGGGTAACTAAAACTTCGATAGCAACCAAATTTCTATAACACACTTTGCTTATTTATTTGGGATCATTATTCTTGACAAATAATTCCCATAAATTATTAACTATTTTGTTCACAGAATTCGGATCGCCAGGAACAATTTATTTATTCGTAAACGGTCTTGACAGATTTCAATAATAATTTATTAAAATTGTAAGAAATTGCAAAGTTGTGTCCGACGGAAAACCGCCTTCAGAAATTTGATTTGCCACATGCATAATAAAATATAAAGGACTTACCCAGTTTATACACACACTGATTTTAAAATTTATTTAAATAGGAACAATTAAATCACTAAATTTATTAATTTAAAAAACGAACGGTGCAAAACCGTTAAAATTGTAAGAAAATAATTTTTCAAAGTTTAAAATTTAAAACTTTATCGAAATTTAAAAAAATATTTTCTGAGCGCGACCGCTCACTGCGAAAGAAAAATCGCCAATGAAGCCAAGCGGGCCGACTCGCCCCGCCCTGCCGTGTCGGAGTGGGGTGGGGTGTGGGGGCATACGTAACCAATCACACAGCTTTGGAACAGATAAGTGCGACCAATCGCTGCAAAGGAAGATCTCTATCTCTATAAGTAAGGCTATAAGGAACGTACAGTGGTTTAATAATGACTTATGATCATCTGACAGCCTATGAAAAATTTGAATGCACATCAATGGGTTGTTTTTCACGCGTGCTGACCATAGTATGATTTATTTCAAACATCAAAACATACCTGTAGACGAAAATGCGAACCTCGAGAATGTATAAGCAGGTAACAGTTAATATCTTAAATTTAATAAAATACTGATGACAAGCTTTAATTGACCAAGTATCAATATAGCTCTAATACACTTTTTTTGCATAATAAATAATTTTTGTATGTCGCAACAGTTCCCCCAAATAAAAATATCGTAACGTAAGATAGAGCCAATATATCCGTGGTACGCAGTTATAGCAGCTTTTTTTAGATTAATTGACTAACGCGTCTCAGGGGAAACGCAAAACTATTTACTTTTGAACAAATATGTAGATTATGTTATTTCCAAAAGTGATTATCAATATTTATACAAAGAAATTTGCCGCTCATAGTATCATTGACAGTTTCTTGAAAACTTGCAAAATTTACAAGCGCGGGAACGTATTAAACCTGCGAATTTCGCCATTACAACAATTGTATACCTAACACGGGAAGTTGTTTTAAAATTCTGTATTCAATGGTCAGTTTGATTTTCAAACTATTTTTTTAATGGCAAAGGTTGTTTTTGCTATGTAAAGAATTGGATGTAATTTGTTTCATGTATGTTAACTTTAAGATTGTTCTGTTTTATCCACATTATAGCTTTTTCCTTTCCGCCGCCAAGCCATTCGAGTAAAAAATTGCAACCAGCGCCACACCAATTTCTTGGTAAAGAAATACTCAATAAAATAGAGATGTCCAACAGTTCATATCGATAATAAATTTTCACTTTTTAAACCGAGTTTTAATTAATCTAAAACCATTATTTTGCCCCCTACAATTCAGTTCTGATTTCATATAGGTCAAAATAATAATATAGGATAGTGGTAGTAGTGGTGGCCTCGTAAACAACACTAGGCATATTCAACGAGTTTATTTTTAGTTCAGTTTTCGATCAGCACTGGCGCATCTCTATTACGCGTCTCTCTATATCGCGTTGTCGGTTATAGACGACTGTGGCGTCGGTGGCATTTCTATATTCTCAAACCCTTAGGATAAATAAGGATGTAATATAGAATATCGATAAAAAAAATTAGAACATCATAGGATTTATGCTGATATTTATTTTAATATTTTATTGTGACTATTTGTTTTCTTTCATTTCTTTTTCTTATTTTACTTACGTTGAATATTAATTAAAAACGATTTTAAATGGCACAAATTTCATGTGAACTTTATTTAACGCGTCAAATTGTGATACAAGATTATTATTAGATAATAAGAGAAAAGATAATTATTTATTTAATAAACTTAATTACAAATAGGTACACTTATATGAAATAATTCTGTGGCTTAACCATTTCCTAATTTAAAAATATGAATTCCTGTATCTCAGGCAAATGGGAAACCGACATAACTATTATTTTAAGATTTATGATATATTATTAAATACTTGAACATTTTTTTTCTATTCCTACCCGGTTTATTTGATTATTTCTTCGGTTTGTTTCTATTTACTTTTTATAACGCCCTTCTTCGTAAGGTATTGTACTTATATTAGTGGTTATTTATTAGCATTTCATAGTTACTTATAAAGAAGAGGCCTATGTCCAACAGTGGGCTAATATAGGCTAATTAGATAGATAGATGGATAGTAGTTAATTATACGTTAATTAAATAAATAATTATCTTATCTCTTATTATCTAATAATAATCTTGTATCACAATTTGACCCGTTAAATTAAGTTCACATGAAACCCTCCCAAACTCTCCTAATTTATTTATTATTATTTATGATTATTAGGTATTTACTTAACTCTAAATCTTCTTCTTCGAGTAATCCAGGTTCAAACGACAGATCAACGTCATCCTCTACGCCTTCTAAAATCTGTAGAAGTTCTCATTTTCCCATCACTATTTTTATGTCACTACTGCAATGACGTCAGAGCGTGTCGTCTTTACCCGACTACGGCGTACAGTGCACTCACAATGGTCAAGCAATCATCGCTGTGCACGAGTCGCCGAAACCGGTTTGTCGATACTCAATCAAACAAAGAAAATAATGTCTAATACTTGCCGTATTTCTACAAATCGATGTCGGGAATATTTTCAATATACATTAAAATAATAAGAAAATGTTATTGTTATGACAAACTTGACAAATATCTAGGCATAGTATATTCCATAAATATATTATAGATGTATCGATATTTCACATTTGTACTAGTAAGGAACAACACTTCCAGTCGTGTGGGGCCGACTATGGCGTGTGCGAATGGTACTTCTGACAGCTTCAAAACGTAATCAGTATTTTTCTTATTTATTCTACAAATCTAATAAATATCTAAGCGCAAAAGTTCAGAAATCAAAGTAGAGGGTACAATAAATGCAATATGCGAAAAAATAAAAGATAGATACGGTTTTAAAATGCTAGTTTATGAATATAAACTTGAACAACGTTTTGTCGGCTGAACCCGACCGTGGCGCTGACGGCAAGTCGCGGGTTGTCGGCTATACCCGTCTGTGGCGGTGAAAAGGGTAAGGCGGTATTAACATCTTGCTCATGAGTCTCAGATATTGTCTGCGAACAAAATACACTCATCTGATACTGCGCTGGGTAAATCACTAATGTATTCAAGAAACAGTAATGGTCCTAATATGCTCTTGAGGTAAACCAAACCCATTGTACATGTAAGAATATAGAGCTTAGTAATTAACCGATTGTGTAGATTCATAGTTTTTTGTTTCGTTTGAACGAATTCGGGGTTGGATGGTATTAATGTAAGTTTTTATAATGATATTTGTTGCAGAACACTATCTCAACGAGAGCTGATAAGGAACAGCGTGTCTCCAGCGCTGTGCCCCGCTGCGTCACCTGCACGCGACCAGCCCTGCAACCAGATCCCCTGTCCTGTGTACTGGCAAGAAATGGCTTGGACTCCGGTAACTTTAGACTCGTTCAGTGCTAGAAATGCAAATGATTTGATATGACAATAGTACATTACGTCACAGGCCGAGTATAAAGCAATTTCTGGTGGAGTGGCATTGGAAGGCCGAGACGAAGTCGAGGCCTTCTAAAGTAAACGAGACCAGAAATTGTTATTTCGGCCGTGGATTGTACAATACTTTTCTCTCATTTGCAAGGAAATAACAATAATAATACAGTAATTTTAGGGTATGATTTAAGCTGTCACCAATTTAAGTAGTTTTCTGTTTCCTTAATAATAGAGTTTGCCCCCAAAATAATAGATTTGTCACCAAAATCTAGTCATCAAACAATATAAAATCAGTTCCACGAAAAATTACCTAAAATCATGGAGATATAAGGTCTAGTACTAAATTAATATTTTTGAATGTATTTTAATAGGTTTGTCCTAAGAAGTATTGAAGAAAATTTATTTAAAGTGATCACCAATAAATCATATTTGTGTCCCGATAAATATATCAAAAAGTTTCAAAAAAATTAGAAGTTATCATCATCATCGTTTCAACAAAAAAAGTCTACTTACTACTTTACTGAACATATTATGCCTCCCCCAAGGAGCTTAATTCCCACAGGTAAAAGCAGTATTTCGATAAAATTTCTAGTAGGATAGTAAAACACATAGTTCTCGTGAAATAGTCAACATTTGTTCCTATTTAATATAAGAAGGCATTTTCTAGGCAAACGCGAATCATCCTAGACCTCATCGTCACTTTCCATCAGGTGCGATTGTGGTCAAGCGTTAGCCTATACCATAAAAAAGTGAATGCACCCTCAGCAATGAAATTGACGCGAATGAAGTAAAGTTGCACCTCGCTGCCCGCGCCACGCATCGTTTGATCCTATGACCCATTGCCGAGGTCTGATTGGTAAATTTTTAAAGCGCGCCAATTTGGCTCCGCCTAATTGAATATTTTTTCATTCAAATTGACAATTGATGTTTTAAATTGGTAGCGAACAATATTATTTTGATAAATTAATTAAATAAAATTTTACCGCTGTATTGGTGACAAAATAGCAAATTAAAGCGAATCGCAGTCTGGGAACGAAAATGTATTTATTTGGTGACATATCTACCATTTTGAGTACCAACCTATTATATAAGTAACAAAACCATTATTATGAGAACAAAGTATAAATTCAATCAATGCACTACAATTTCTTTGGTAATCCATCTTTTATTTTACACATTATATAACATTAATTTGGTGATGCATACCTGGGAACACATTTGTTTATCTGAGAACGAAAATATTTCGTGACGATAGATCTCATGATTTGGTGATACTACTTGATGACAAATATAAATGTTGGTGACAGAAAATATATTCCCCGTAATTTTAGAAAATAATTAATTTATAATGAAAGAATTATGGAGCGACACTTAATTCATGTTGAAAGTTATGTTACAGTTTGTACAATTAGTTAAAAAATGGAACGCGCGCATAAGTGTTCCTGAACATGGTATTTTGTACCATAAAACACCTAAACACGAAAGTGTGAAGTTAAAGAACCTTTTTTTCCGGCCTAGTCCGGAAATTTCTATTACAGTCCTCTGCGCCTTGACTACATAAATGAGCCCATTGACGTATTCTTTTTTTAAAGTAATGAAGCCATTTCCGAGCAAATTGGAGAAAAAATAATAATATCAGTGAACTTTCCGGCTGGTTTGTTTCGACGCTAACTGAAACTATTATGGGTCAAGAGCTCAGATTTAATAAATCAGCTTCACTGAGAGCTCCTTTTATTTTATGTTTGCGACGATGACAAAAATAACTCATACTCAATTGCAACTAAACAACTAGTTAGTACTTCAGCTCGAAATGTTAAATATGTTTTTATTTGTTACTAGTGCTCCGCAACCTGTGGCCGTGGCTTCTCGTACCGTCCGCTCCGCTGCCCAGCACCAGATGAGATGCTCTGCGGCCCGAAGCCTCGCGAGCGTCGTCGCCGGTGCCGCCTGCGCCGCTGCCCCCCCTCCCGTCGCTCTTCGCCCCCTTGTCCGCCCAGTGACACCACACAGTACTGCGAACTGTTCGCAATGGACCAGCTACAACGAAACTGCCGAGTCCAACTCTTCAGACGATACTGCTGCACTGCCTGTAAACACGCGGATTTAATTGAGAAAAGAGGTGCTAGGTAAAACGATTCAGATGGTCAAGGTATCAGAATTTATTTTTCCAGTATGGACTCGGTAAGCTTGTGTTTAAAGATATTTATAGAAGGTTACTTATTCTTATTTGTCAGAAAAAAAGGTAGTCAGTCAGAAATCTTAGCAAACATATTCTACTCGTGAACTGACATGCCAGTCGAAAAAAAAATTACTGTCTGGTTAACAAATAAACTTGTGTATGTCAGAAGTTCAAATTACAATATTAGATTATATCATTATGGAGTAAAATAATATTTTGACGTTGAGGGTGCTTTTCTAATTCAGAGCAAAATGAGGGATTTTAGAGTACCTAGAATCCTGAACGTAGCGATTCATAGTACTTCGCCAAAATATATTTTGCACCCGAGAATATATGATGTACTCAAAATTTTATCACACACTATGAGAAAATAAAAGCATCAACAAAAACATCAGAATTACAGCTGAACAACCACTAAGGACCAGCTGAACATCAACTTAACAACAACTGAACAACATGATGTCGATTTATAGACTTATTCGTTAAGAGATCTAAACTATTTACCAAATAATTGAGTGATACTTGTTCGTTTAATAATAAATCTGAACAACAGTTAAATAACAAAAACTAAACAACAACAACTAAATTGAATAATTAAAGAGGGATGAAAAATCCTGCAGTTCTTTAATTAATAAATTAAAAAGTGCGACGCAAAGTACTTTTTGTCGCACTTATAATTTCTTATAGAAAACACTACCTTTGGGCGCCCTTAAAGGTGAACCTAGTCGTCCTATTCGAATAGATGAGATAAAAACGTACTTGTGTCGCTGTATGTTAAACAATCAGGTAATTAAATGAGGACCCACGCTAGGTAGCCAGATCAAGTGTGGCTGTAGTGAGTCAATTCATAAACTTTAAGATGTGTTACAACTTAGAAGATTCCAATGTAATCAGTATTTTTTTATCTATTGTATTTATAAGCTAGTTTTAATTTTGTACGAAATTATCTTCAAAATAGAGGATTAAAGTGCCATAATAACTGTACTTTACATAAATAAAATTATACATTAATGAATGTCCGTCTTTAATATTTCCTACCATTACTTTTACCAAGAAGTTTCGCCAGAAAAGACAAGCATGGCTATTTACTTTCTAATTTTCTGGTGCACAGGTCCTCAGTAAATAATAATACAAAAACTGCTTTAAATAATGTTTACTCACCCAAATTCATCAAAGTAAAGACTTTATCTCATATTCTCTCCGGCTTCGTTTGCAAAGGAACTCGGTAATTAATAAGTTAAAGAAGTTGAACTCATGGCGACTTTTTAATGCAAGAACATTTTAGTACAAACAGCGTTTGCTAAATAAAACCTTATTTTATAAGGGGATTACAAGCATGTGCATTGCGCCGTGTGATTGCCGGCTTAGAATAGCATCACCCCATTTGTTACCCATGGGTGTCGTAAGAGCCGACTAAGGGACTCGAGGGATGTGTATTGCAATTTTAGGTGATGGGCTGACAACCTGTCACTATAGTGATACACAGTTATCTGATTGACCCTCAAGCTTTTGTCAGACGTGGTGTTAATATCCGTTTTACGGCCGTTAACGCTCTGCCAACCCGTAAGGGATATAGGCGTGATTTATGTATGTATGTATTACAAGCATAGTGAACGATTTTATTTTATTTTATTCGAGAAGTCTTATAACATCTTAAAATAATGATGGTATAAAAATAAATAAAATTAATCTATTCAGTTCTACATTTGAGGCTAGTTTAAGCTAAACCGGAAACATTTGACATCAGCAGTGCACCCCAAGGTACCCCGTTTGGGATGAACATAGTCTGGATTTCAGCAGAATAACTAAAACAAAATCTAGATTTGCATTCCTTGTAAATGCAAAACCCGCACTGCGCTCGCCAATTCGCCTGCCTAGGTATGGCGAATAGGCCTTTGACCCCTTGGCCCATGTCCAGCAGTGGACTCTTGGGCGGTTGTGTTGAGTTACTAAAACTAACCACTGTAAGCATAAACTTAAGGTGCTGGTGACGTGTATTCCCCTCTGTCCGGCAGAACTAAACTATTCAACGCCGGGAAACGTGAAACATGATACCCTGACGTGACAGCTAAAGCCTCCGGGATTATTCATACTTCTGCCCTAAATATTGAATACGTGACTGGCACATCAAAAACTTGTTTAGCTTTAACTTGATTTATAGTCTACTTCAGTAAGGGAATCCTTTCGGGTGTTACGTTTAATCAAATGGTATAAAGATTGCGAAGACAAAATTTAATATATTAATGATAGAGACAAACAATATAATAGTAAGTATAATGAAATAATTAATTATAATGAAATTATTTATTGATGCGTGCCGTACGTGATGTGATGATGAAGCGTTATGTAATCGAGATCTAGCTAGGCGGTTCTCCCACTTGTCGTCCGTCGCTGCATATTTTTAACGCACCGTAACGCATGCGGCTGTCCGTCCAAAGGAAATTGCAAATTCCAGTCTTATTCTAATACTAATACGGGTAAGGTATGTTTACGGATGCGTCTGTCAAACGTCTTGACAGATGGATGGGTGAATTACAAGTGAGAGAACCGCCTTATTTGACGTCGTGGAATGTTCGATTGTTTGGAAATAGCATCGAAGAATTTCCGCACGAGTTGTCATAGCTTAAGTATTTTATCTGATTGTTTTCGCAACTGTACTGTACATAGGTATGTGAATTATGCGCGACCTTTAAAGTACTAACCTACATCTTCAGTTCCTGATGCGCCTACTACTCCATGCAGGATCCAATATCTGTATCTATTTTCATTTATATAGATGTCGCTGGACTGGGTTAGTTTGGCTGCAGGCTATGATCGAATATGCTAATTCCAAAATCGATTCGCTCCTAACGTTTGACCACTATCGAATAAAGAAAATGTTTAATATAGGAGCAACATACTTAGTTATGGTACAACTAATGACTTAAATTAATTGCTCTTTCTTAGACTGGCAGCTATGTGACGAAACGAATTGTATTTTCATACAAGAGTTTTTTATAAAGATTTATTTATCAATATTTAAAAAAATTATTGAATTTAGGTACAAACGTTACTTGGATGTTGGTTTCTTAGAATAGCATTACATACTCGTACACTATTTTATTTTCTGCGAGTGTCGTAAGAATCTTAGTTTAAAGAATTTTGAGCTGACTACAAGTTTTTTTTACTACCCACGAATACTTTGTTAAACATGGCGAATAGAAGTGCTGGATGTAAGTATCTATAAATATAAATATGCACTTCCTCATTTAAGTTGATGAACCGGGTCTATCTTACGTTTGTCTTTGTATTCAGGTACCTTGACAAAGTTATAAAAAGTTTTATTCACGATCCTACCAGATGTGTTGATGACCTTGTAAAGTGATCCTGTGAATGTGAATGAAGTAATACTGTCGTCAACCGTGTTATTCTTCGTAAACTCATTATTATAACAAATGTTAAACCATGGTCCATCACAGTTATAGAATCTATCACCACACATGCCGAATGGAAGTTTAATATTATCTGTACGCTTACAAATTCAAAAAATTTGTGTATGTGGAAATCACAAGTTATTGGCAGCCCTGCCGTTGTAGAATTCGGTACGCGTCAGGCACATTCCTGGAGCAGGTGTGAGGATTTTAATTCCTTGTTTGGTTACCTTGGAGTAAATACCTTACTTTATATGAAGATAATATTGACAGTCACAACAGTCCACAGCTGAACCATGTTGCCAAACTCACCACGCTTGGCAAGCGGATTGACGAATGTTGTGGATTAATTTTTCTTCACTTTTTACGATACCCACGGTTAATATTGGGGTATTGTTCCTAAGTTATTGTTCTTAACTAAAACTCTAGAGTTTGAACTAAATTCATTTCTCCAGATCTAGTATACTGTAGGTTTACTCTTACCACTTTACATAGTTTATTGAAGGCCGCCGCTAAAAGCCTTTGTCCTACCAACAACCGCTTTTAAACTTACTGAACGTTCAACTCCAAGTTCCAAGTTTGTAACTAATTACGTCGATGAATTTAGATGGAAACTCAGTTTGCAGGATGATAAATATCGGTTTTTGATATTGTATAATTAACAATAGCAAGTTTTTCAGCTGTTGACACTGTAGCCCGCAAAAATTAAGGCGTGATTGGGTGTATCTGTCGTTAATTTAGGGCAATAGTTTTTTTATAACAGTTATTTTTAATAAAACGTAACTACGTATGCTTTTAGTGTCAGCCCTATTTTTACCACGTGATTCACATAATTAAGCTATGAATTTTGCTACGAAATACTGTTTCAATATTTTATAGCGCCGTAGCGCCTCATGCTACGACGTAGCAAGGTAGGTAAAAGAAAATGTTAGAAAATTATGTGAATTAATAATAAGGTCATGTTTAAAATCATAATTTTTTCACCCGAAATTTTGAAAGAAGACAATTTTATTGGGTAAGTAGGCCGTGTAGTGCGTGTTTGTCAATTTTATCATGAAATTATAAAGTACAAATTTATCATAAACGAAAATTGATTCTAAAGACTAGAGCGGCTTGGAAAGCAGATCATATTTTTTTTGTATAACTTATAAGTTTCGATAACAGCGTTTTCCCTTCTCTTTACTTGAAACACTGTTAATACACTTCTTTTTCTATCGCGTTGGGACACAGAGTCGACAACGACCTGATAATCCAATGTCTACATCACACGAGATAAACACGATTTTACGCACTGATTTGCTTCAAATTAACCTTCAGCTTGAGCAACTCTTTTCACAGCAACGACCCCTCATCATTGCGTTGCCGGGAAAATAGGATTTTCAATCGGGGAAATGGATTTAAAATGTCCGTGATACGTGAGCGGCTGATCGATGCTCGCAGCTCGCTCCGACTCCGCGATCTTCAATAAAAGAACGACAAGTGCGCGTTTATTTGATAAATCTAGATACGTTTTAAAACCTAGGTACCTAATAGAAAACTAAAAAAAGGTAGAAAACTTAGGTAACCGTACTAGAAAAGCATTTTGCAGGATGGCTTTGAAATTTTGATGAAGTGAATATACTGACTTATGACATAAAAAAGTATAGCTGTTTATTGAATTATTCTGTAAAATCAAAACCTTGATATGTTTAAGATTTTAGATACAAATACAAAAGTTGTCGTTATCTCGATACCGGGCAACAAGAGCACATAAAATGAAAACGGCCACATGTAAAAAGTACTTGGTGGAAACCATGTATAGATATCCACAGGTTGTAATTCCATCGCCTAAAATTATAGAACAGTTGAAGTCAAATGATGTTTAAACTATTCAAGTTATTGAAATGAAAAACCGTGAATATCTAAAAACGTTAATCTGGTTTTGTCACAGTCATGGGCCTTAGCATGTTATAGTATACAGCATACAATACTAGGTCACACAAAACTCGTCGCCATACGCTATTTCGATAATCACTCCCTGGAGAATTACATGCGAGCAGCTGCTGCATAGAAACCATTTGTTGAAGAAACTTCTTCGTAATTGCCCAATAAATAATATAACTCCAGCTCCCCGGTCAAAGCTTAGAGGGTAAACCGGTGCAGACAAACGTTTTTTTATGGCTTTAAATAAATAAACTAAATTGATTCGCTTTTCGAGTGTTACTTTTAAGTTATAAATTGATTATTTTTTAAAAGTTAAAAATGCGCAGTGGTGGACGACAAGTAGGCGAATATTTTCACCTATAATAAAAGGTTATCAACTCATTCCGTGTACCTATGCTTTACGTGAGCAGAATTCTAAAATTAACATTATACAAACATACCTGTATAAAAATTTTTGCTCCAATTTAAACATCCGCTCGAAATATAAAAGCATTTTATTTATTTCAGAATACAGAATTTCACTCTTTTTGAAGTCGTTTAAAGTAAAACTATCGCAGGAAAATGTGAATTTAGCTATCCGCTAAGTATTGATTTTACTCTTTGCATAGTTCAGCTCTTTCGTTAGCTTCGCAACTTTGCAGGCAGCTTTTATTAAAGACTAGCGGCCCGCCCAGCGGTTTCACCCGCTGCTAACTGATTTCCCACGGGAAACAGACCTTCTCCCGACATAAATCATACAAACGTACATACATAAAACCTTCCTCTTGAACTACTCTATCTTTTTAAAAAACTTTATCCATATCCGTTAAGTGGTTTTGAAGATTTAAGCATACAAACAAACAAACAGACAGGGACGGATGTGAGAAGCGGCTTTACTTTAAATTCCGTTTTTTTTAATCCCCCAAGGGATGAAAAGGGGTTAAAAGTTTGTATGAAAGTTCGTTGTCTGAAACATTAGTGATTGTAGACTTATGACTTAAAATAATTAAACACGTGTTTCAGCATATTTGAAATTTTAACCCTTAATAGGGTCAAGCGGGGGTTCAAAGTTTGTATGAAAGTTCGTTTTTTTAAATGAATGTTATCTGTTTCAAAATTTGTGATTAGACTAATAATTTAAAATAATTAAACACGTGTTTCAGCATTTTTGAAATTTTAACCTTTAAATGGGTGAAAAGGGGGTTAAAAGTTTGTATGAAAGTTTTTTATCTTAAATGTGATCCGTTTCAAAATTTCTGATTAGAATCATAACTGAAAATTATTAAATACGTGTTTCAGCATTTTTGAAATTTTAATCCTTAAAGGTGTCAAAAGGGGGCAAAAGTTTACTACCAGTTGGGCTACCCGTTTTCCCATGGGAACGTGACAATTTCCCGGAATAAATTATACTTATAAACCTTCCTCTTAAGTTACTCTATTTAATAAAAAAAACCGCATCAAAATCCGTTGGGTAATTCTGAAGATATAAGGAGACACCAAACGGGAAGCGACTTTATTTTATACTATGTAGTGATGTAGTGATGATAGTGATAGTGATGTACTTAAAACACAGGATGTTAAAAAATAATGAATATCCACTAGTACGTTTAATAAACAAGTAAACACTTTTCTCCTTGTGTAGGAAAACCTTAAATTGTTGTTTTAGTTGGCCATTTAACTTGGCCTAGGCCCAAGTGTAGGTATTTTTTCCATTATGTAGTAAATAAAAATGCAGTTCATTGATCTACATACCTTACTGTAACTGATTCATTGATTGTTAACTTACTTTAGTAAGGAGAGTAAATCCAAGAGATTTCACGAAATTTAGTCTTTTTCAAATCGTTTGACATCAAATATTATCCTCGTGCGTTGTCATATCTCTTTCCATACTAACGTTAATTCTGCAACTGAACTGAACGCAGGTGATTTCTGAATGTAAACCTTGTATATACGATGAACTATCGCATACCGAAGAGCTCCTCGGTTGGATACAATTTGTTTTCAAGTAGTACCTAGTACTTATGAAAATTTATTGGTAGCTCCTATCCTATTTCCGAGTTACCTACTTATTTTTTATCAATTCTTTGCTTTTTCATTTTTTTTTCTTCATTTGTGTTCTTTAAGTCATCATCATCGTCACATTCTTCTTTACCGAAGGTCGTGTCCGTCTTGAAAATTATTAGTGGCTTTGTTCATAAGTTGTTTCCAATCAGTCCTATCCTCGGCTTTTCTAATGACTGACGTACCTAATTGGGAGCCCTGTCAGAGTGGAGACCTGATCAGTCCACCGGGTAGAAGACCGCCCCAGGATATTTCACCGCTGACTTTTCCGACAACCACCAGCTTTTCCAGGTTATCAGGTTCCCTTCGAGCTATGTGCCTAAAGTAGCTTAAGTAGCAATTCGCTAAAGCGAACTCGCTTAGTTGCTTCATAGAAAGTATACTACTACGTATAATTAACTACATTTCCACTTAAATAACACAGTCCTGTCTTGTTCTATCCTGTTCTGCCCCGTCTTTTTCACAACTATAAATAAAAGCGCAGCTCTTTTTTTTCACTCTTTCGCCCTGACTTGCCAGTGTCAATTAAGGCGATTCATGGACTAATGAATGACTTCCATTTCAGTAGTGCTTAAGCTTTATTTCTTTTTAATATGCTTTAGTATTTAATTCAACTTAATCCTTTTCGTTTGAAGTGAGTTTTTATTCCTAAAAAACGTTAAGGAAAAAACGTTACGATGTAGGAAACAGTTATTTTTTTCAATGTAGCGCTGAAACTTTACTTAATGTTAGGTACTTTAATAGCTATGAGGCATTTACAAGTTCCTAATGAATATATATTTTTTTTGGCATAAATAACAAAGTAAAATTTTAACCAGCTTTTCCATAAAATCAACAAACTTAAAATTACAGTATTGCATTTTTTTATTAATACATACACATATCACGCCTATTATCCCTTGTGGGGTAGGCAGATCGTAAACGGACATTTTACACGTGTGACATATATTTGAGGGTCATTCTGAAAATTGTGTATACACATTGCCTAAAATTGCAATACACACCCTCAAGTCCCTAAGTCGCCTCTTACGGCACCCACGGGAAAGAAATGGGGTGATGCTATTATTAGCCGGCATCACACAGTTTTTAATTAATACAAACGTGTTAGTATTTTATGTTCGATACATAACTATATATATATTTAAATAATGTAATTATTAGTATTATAAATAAAGTACTGTAGTATAGTTAAAATTCATTTTTAATGTTGCATTGTTTTGTCCCCACAAAAATATTGATTCTCGCACTACCGACGGGTTGGCTGGAAGAGAGAGGCTGGAAGAGATAAGCTCGCCTTTGCTCACACTGTTTGTTCATTTTTCGTTTGTTTTTATGCAATAAAGGATATATATATATATATATATTACTGAGACAGAAATTAGCGAGGACGAGCGTACAACTGACCATCACCAGTCCAGCCAGACACCGCATTACCGCAAATCTGAAAGTCAGACAAGCGGTTGCGCTTACCTACGTGTTTACTACGGGTATTAAGGTTCCGCTTTGCCTTTGTAATCGTTTGCGAGAGTTGAGCAAAGTTACATAGTTACAAGATTGATAACCTCATTTTTTCATTGCGATTTAAATAAACTCACTCTTTTCTATCTTTCGAAGAGGCTTGTTATAGAAACATTGCAATTTGTAATTGTTTTTCTACATACATACATACACACATACCACGCCTATTATCCCTAGCGAGGCAGGCAGAGCGCAAATGTACATTTACGCCACGTCTGACATATTGAGGGTCATTCGGAAAATTGTGTATCGCCATAGTTACAGGTTGTCAGCCCATCGCCTAAAATTGCAGTACACACCCTCAAGTCCCTAAGTCGCCTCTTACGACTCCCACGGGAAAGAAATGGGGTGATGCTATTCTCGGCCGGCATCACACGGCAATTGATTTTCTGAATATCATAAATAACGTTTCATCGTAATAAAAGTTGCGACGGCAAAGAATTTACATTTCAGTGTGAATTGGAACGCTTTTGTGACAAACTCGAAAAAAAATCCAACAGCTTTGACCTGACTTTTGACTTTGTACTGTTTTGGTAACGCTGCACGACGTTTTGTTAGTTGTAAAATTTGTCTTTTATTTCTTTATTTCCTCTGTAGATTCTCCTTTCATTGTTGGTTTAAACTGGATTTACTTCCAGATCTTATAGAACTTATTTCTTACTTCTTACGAAACGAAAAAAGATAAAGAATACTGGTTAATTTATTTGGGACATCAAAAGTTTGAACTTTTATATTTAGCAGCTTTTTTACAAATAATTAGGCAATTATATTATAGATATACCACGCACAAAACAAACTTTTTTTTTATAATAATTATCCATTAAGTAACCTTAATGTATCGTTTAATGTAAGTGAACCTGCTCCCGATTGTACTAACTACCACACTGGTCGTATTGTACGAAAAGATTCATCGGTATTGGGCCAACTATGCCAAACTGCCGATATATTGTCGGTACGTGAGCGCGCAAACAAGATCGCATTATGATTGCGACGGCCAAATATCACAGTAAGAGAAAACATCAACAGTAGGTTTTGCTACCACAAGGCTAAAAAAGGGGTAGCTATAGCTACTACGTTAGTAGTATTATATTATCTGTGTACTTACTTAGGTATAGCTCTGCCTCGGATTTTAAACCTGTCAGATATGACAAGACGTGCATTATCACATTTTTGAACTTAAATTATTCGATATCCTGCGACTGAACTTTACGCATGTAGAATCTATACATGTATAACTACGAATGTATGAAAATACTTAGATGTGACGTTATATGCCACCATTTTTGAAGGCGATATTTGATATTTTTGTAACAAATATTTCACTGTTTAAAAATTTTTTGATTAGAGATTGAAGTATTTTAGACAGTAGTTTAAAGCAGAGTTCGATTATATCTATCATTGATATTTATCAGGGATCGTTTTAGGTTAAGGTACAGGGTTAAGCTACCGGTATAATAACGGTACCGGTATACTTTTTAAAGGTAGACGGATAAAGGTTATGATAAAGGTTATGGTACCGGTAAAAAATTACGGTACCATTATTTTATACCTGTAGCGTTATAAATTTATTTAACCTTTATTTAACCGGTATTAATTTTGATATCGAAAAATGGTGTGCTCGCGATGTATTTAGCGACGTTGTCAGACCTAAGTTCCACACGGTTTTAACGTTTCCTTTGTTTCTAAGTTGTCGTGTTCGCTTTCACTTTGGGCGTTGGCCCCACGTGCTTCGCTTGTCAAAGTGAACTGATGTTTCATGTGCTGTTTGGCAGGTGTCACTGATACCTGTCGATTTTGTCACCCCGTCCCCCCTCTACCAAACTTTTCGATCGGCTATAACTTTTGAACCGCTTGTCAGATTTCGACCGGGTTTTCACATAACTCTTCAAAAAAAGCCGTGCGTCGAACCCCTCCCCCTTGCCCCCCCGAACCCCTGCCTAATTTTTGACCCCTAAGTTCTTGGTAACGGCTGGTCCATGTTGCACCGCGTTTTCTTCAACGGCTGCGCCAAAACAAGAAGAACTCATTTCGTGCACCACAAACCACCCTGCCTTCTTGCTGCCGCGTCCCAAAATACCCCTTTTTGGGACCAAACTTTAGAAGCGTATTTCTCGGCATCGTAGAGACCTGCAGACCAACGGTTTACATCCAAGTTTTGAACAGGATACCCAGTCATATATTGACGCCTCAAATCGCCCTCCTCCCCATAAATTTTTCAATTTTCAACTTTTCCGGATTTTATGCGCACGAAAAGCGTGCAGGGTTGTTAATCAGCACCTAGTCTTGATGCGGCATTCACCCTTCCACCGCATGCACGGAACGGCAACGCAGCGTAGGCTACGGTGGCCGAATTGTCGAAGATGACCTTGCAAAACCCTTTTGATAGCGGTTTTGGTACCATAAAAATACCGGTACCGGTAAATTTGCGGTAGCAACAAGTTTCCGGTTCCGGAACTTTATGGTATCGTAATATTTCGGTATGACGTCATACCGTTTACCGATTCAACCGAAAAAATATCGGTTATACGATCCCTGAATTTCATACTCTGTTATACTTGTAAAATATATCACTTATAATATATGTCGAATGACATCATGATATATTTTTTTATATACCTATTGGGTAAAAATTTACTAGTGACCGATAACGAAATCTCGAGATGGGCTGGTGTTGAGGAAAAGCTTTGAGCTTCCATTGTAAACCTGTTCCAGCTGATAGGAAATTATATATGAGAGGCCTTATTTTTTTCATATTTCGATTTATGGATTCGTTCCTTGCAGAAACTTGTTTGTTACCGCCATCTCGTCTTGAGTTTTTAGTATCGAATAATGGTTTTCAATGAATGGTTAAATTCCCAAAAAAAATACGTTGCGCATAGATGTCACTAATGAGTTGTACTAGTTTTTTAAATTTTCTAACGCTGGCAGGAAACTTTGCAAGTTTTGAAAAAAAAAAAACTTTACACGGGTAGTGTTTTAAAATTTGGTATTCGAGTTGTATTAGTATTAATTGCAAATAGTTTGAAGTAAATATTTCCCTTTTCTGAGTTGAATTTAGTTATTTACATAAATTTGTTGTTTGGTATTTATATCGGGTATCTAGATATTTATTTAGATACTTATTTCGAACCCTGGCTTTAAGCATACAACTTTTGTATTTTTTATGTAACACAGTCAAGCACCCTATACTGTAGGTACCTAAGTTACTTCTACAATGCGAATACGGGTATTATGAAAACAATAGCCACAGTAACACGAACGTGGGCGCCGACTGTATAGGAATTGCTATTGGTTTATGTATGAAAATAGTTCCTACAAGACCAGAATATTAAAAAATAGGACGAAATCATTACATATTTCCCTAAAGTGTAGGACCATTTAAAAATTGGAAGGACATATTTATAACGAATCCGACTGAAAATTACTATTTTTGTTTTATAAACATAGACATTTTAGTATAAGGGTTATATTATTACTACAAAGAAGGTATAATAAACGAGGATAGTATTCACTTCAGTTTGCTTCAGACGCAGAGTTTTGGATAATTTAAATATGACATCAAGGAATTTACACCTGTAATTGTCACAATATGTCCTACAATCCGCGCCTGAACTTCACCTTTACCTTGACGTCCATTGCTAATACGCATAATTCAATTTTACACTATATTGATGCACAGATTTCTGAAATGACAAACATTTGGCTGACGTGGCGATAACGACCGTTTTACAGACGTATTTATTCTGCCTACCTACAAGGGATAAAGGCGTGATGTGTAAATGTAAGTCTCGGTAAAATCCTGGAGGTCGTCTTCGTTCGCTCCATTACGCTGAGACCGCAATCTTTAATACCGCAGCGCTGATCTCATCCCGCGTTATTCATTCATTCGTCCCACTTTCAGGGAAATTATTACCATTATACATATAGGTGCAAATGGCATCCCTTTTTACGCATATAAATTTATGTACAGTCCGTTGTAGCACATAAGGTTCCAGGGGTAGACCAAAAGAACTGAATTATTTTTTATCCCCAATTAAAACATAATAAAACTTTTAACTTATATTCAAATTCATAAGAAACGAAATTCTATTTATATTCACGTCAAGAAAAAAATATTGCTAGGGTCAAAAATTATTCAGTTCTTTTGTAGTAGCCCTGGTACCTTATGGGCTACAACCGACTTCATCATAGAAAACAAATTCCCACATGACGTGTTGCATAGAAAGTAGTGCAAGTAAAAGGAACGCAACGCACTTGCGTATAGTTCATTTCTAAGAATTTTGAATTGTTTGAATAGGAATGGCATTAGCGATCCTTCAATATTAATTTTTTAACTTACACCCAGCAGTGCCAATCCTGTATGCAGTCGATACGCGTTCATACTACGCTTTCATCGAAACATGCCATGGCTGACGCGGTGGCAAAATCGGCACGGCCCTGCTGCTTTGTGACGCCAAAGAAAACTATTAAATGAAGTCCTTGAATTTTTAGGCGGCTGCTATTAAAACAATCGTTCGTTCCTTAGGGAAAACGAGTAGCAGCGGGTATTTAAACCGCTAGGAAAGTCGCTAGTTTGTTATTTTCATAGGTAAAGTACTTACTAATACAACCTTCAGTAAGCTTCTTCAGACTCAATAGTTTTTAAAGTAAATGTAGCGGGAAGCTGAAACCTATTTTCCGTAAGTAGGCCATACATTTCTTGACGTGGAAATATTATCTCAGTTCTCTTTAGTGAAAATCAAATGGAAATTTTAATAACACACATTGAAGAGATGTAAAATAGTAATAGTGTTTACTGAAACATTTTAGTTTCGCAGCTGACGCGCCCTTAAGCCATGCTCATTACTTATAAATCACTAGATTTTCGGCCAGCGATTTACCCGCTGCCACTCATTTTCCCTTGGTAATAATTGTTTCCCCGCGGTAAAAAGTGGCCTTTGTGTTATTCCAGGTTATACTCTACCTGTGTTCCAAATTACATCCAAATCGGTCAATCCATTTGAGCGTGAAGAGGTAAAAAACCATACATACATACACACACACAAACTCTCAGATTTATAATATTAGAACGGATAGTACGGATAACTCGATGAAAACCTAATTTACCGAAAATTCGCTTCGAGATTGGCGAACAGATACATTAACTTTAGCATAAATGCCACCTCATTGTACTGTGTTTTTTCTTTGTTGTTGTTTTTATGTAATTAAGTTTTGTGCAATAAAGAATATTATTATTATTATACTTACTGAAGATCATTTACAGAATGTTGAATTGGTAAAAAAACGGTTGAGTGTTGTTACAGTGCCGATATATAGTAGTGGCTACTATATATCTTTAGCACTTTTGCTTTTTTAAACCACAGTGACCCGTTAATTATTATTGCGACATTCAGTACCTGTACTTCAATCTCCTTCAGCGGGTTATGAATTCTTAAGTGCTGAGGGCACTACATGGCACATGTGCATGTCTAGAACAACAAAACACAACATAAATCGAACGGAAAATCAATTCACTAATAGTTATTTTAATGCCCATTTTAATAAAATGCATTGTACATTTTGTGTGGGCGGTATATTTTTATATGTTTTTGATAGAAGTTCAGTTCCATAGGTAAAATGTACCTGTTGTGGGCCACGCTCTGTATAACACGGTATATGGCGAAATGAACATTGCAATCGAATTACGGTGAAATCCCTGCGGACGTATGGACTATATGACAATTCGCAGGAAAAATCGTTGATGTCATATTTAACTTAGACTTGCAGCTTGGGCGCGCCCGTCGTGACTTAATTTGTGTTTGTAAGTTTGTTATAAGAAAACAATCATTACGAAAGGACAAAGTTTTGAAAATCCATAAACCGTGAAAGGTTTCCGACTACATCTAATATCGTATGTCAGAGCTCGCAGCCATAACCCGAAGCTTTGTGGCTTTCCTGACCCACATTCCGTGGTCAATCACGCATTTAGGCGCAATGGAGGCTCGTGGGTTGCCAGGTCTCAAATCAACAAGCTGGTTGGTTTTCTAATTGCCCAACCAGTCTTTTGATTAGTAGTAGGGATAATTTATTTGTTTACTTTTGAACTTTGATCTTTTAATCCAGTTGTTTTAGTTCGTAGGTATCGAGCCAGCGCAGCGTGCTAATGCGACAGAATGGTGCTTAAGCTTAGCTTTATTTTATACCTAGTTTAAATCGCGATTTAACATTTCTAGATCAACTTAGAATTGTTTACTTACCTACTAACTTGTTTTGTGTTAGATAACAACATCGTTTGAAAAGACCAACAACATCGAACTGCTAACAACAGAAAAAGCTGCAAAGATAATGTTAAACTAGTTCGGTGTGGTATGTCTATTCAAATGATCCTATTAGCCAATAGTACGGGTCCTATTTGGTAAGTACGATACCATCTGGCAGAAAGCATGAAATTTGGTATATATGTAGCTTACAGATGTGTGCTTCAAGAAAAGAAGGGAACCAGATCGAGGCCCCCCTGGTTCCCCCCTTCTCCCCCCTTTTATGCCCCAATTTTCAGTTTTTCGGATTTTTATTTAAAACGACCAAAGATAGAAGAAAACCGTCAAGGCAAAAAATATTCCTTATTAAATTGTCTATATACCAGTCTTTGGAAGTATGTTGATACGATTTATAGTTTTCAAGATATGCTTACATTTATTTTATTATTGCAAGAAATAGTGACCATAATATTAAGATGACACCATAAGCGAGCTCCCACGGAGTTAATGGGATAGGGTGGGAGAGTTCAGGTGGAAGGAGGGAATAGGAGGGGGGAGGAGGCGCGCTTTGTGTGTTATGTATGTATTATATGAATATATTATATATATGTTATCATTAAATGTTATTATATTTTGCGAATGCATTGGTATAACGAACGTATTAGTGCTAGGTTTTGAGTGACTAAGTAAAACATAAGTCTAGGATATTAATTTATTACCCTACCAGATCCTTTCGTCCCTATTGCTGAGAGCTTGCCGCCTGGCCATAATTTGCCATGGCCGGTTTGGAAGTCTTTAAATAGACCTCGGACTCAGACCGGCCGGAGCAAGGAAAACATGACCAAGTGGGGCTTCTTGAAGGGTTCCGATGTAAACTGTTTGTGTGATGAAGTTTATACAATGAACCACTTAACATCGTGTCCTGCGTGCCCTAGCACCTGCACGCAGGACGATCTTATGACAGCGTCTCTCAGCGCTGTCATCGTAGCCAAGTTTTGGGCCGCGACGGTGTAGTGTCTGCCATCGACACGCTAAGAAGAAGATTAAATTATAACATATATATTCAATTAAAATCACAATTATCTCCTACGCACTTGCAAAGGCCAGTACAAGGAAGCCCTGACTTCCTGCATTGGCACCGACCCCTACTGCAGGTAGTCAATTCCTTAAGAGAGGATGCTGTTTCTTTCATTGTGCTCCATAATGGAGACCAGAGACCATTTTCTTTTACCCAGCCCTAATCTTCGAACCTGGGATATTCTGGATTAGGTATGAAACTCTGACCCCAGGTGAAGCCGGCTAGAAAAGACGCCCTTTGTGTGTGCTCTAAAAGAGCACTTGACGTGGGTGGTAACCTATCCAGGAACGGGCCCCTTAACAAATCATATCAGCACAGAACACTAATATGTTTAAAAACAAACTTGATAAACACTTAAAAATATAAAATGGAAAGAGATAAAGTGAACTATGAACAGTGTGATACAGGCACCATCAGTTGTTACAATAATAATAATAATAAATAAGGCCTTCCTTGCTTCATTAAGATCTTCTGCTTCACATGTCTTATCATATGTAGAGGTAAAGATAACATATTTCGACAAAAGATCTAAATGACGGGTTTTAATTGCATTTACAGGCTGTGATAATTCTTTGAAGGTTTTTGTGGCTTCAGGGAATGATTTCCACGCATTACAAAATGACTTCTTTCCTTTTCCACTAAAGCCTGTAAACGCATGAAAAAATATAACCCCACTGCATACTTCTGGCCCGAGTGAATTAGCCAGGTCATGGATAGCGATGTTACGTGTAGCTTTTCCGACCCCAAAACAGATCCAAAATTCTTCTAAACAGCAATGATGACTACATCTGTATCTACAGTTCTTACCAAAACCTTGGTTTGACCGTGCTGCACAGCATGATAAATATGGAGGAGAATTCGGGAATCAGCTTCTTCTTGCTTCGAGTACAGGGAAGCTACGTCTGTGCCATCATTACGTAGAATTTTGTCGCCTTTTGTTTATAAAATCGTCCTTTTGTCATATTGAACTTGCTGGAGCCCATCAGATAGGAAATTAAAATGTTCTATTTTATTGTCAGAACAGCGAAGAAATTCTTGCCAGTTTTTTGGTAGCTTCCCTTCTGCTGTAAGCCTTTGTCGAAGTCCTTCTCCTCTCTTTTCTCTAGTAGTATTCTTCAAGCTGTCCTCTTTGTACACATCAAAAATTACATCACTTCTGTTCCCTTTTTGGTTCTTTACATAATTTATAAAACTACTGCGGTAGTCTTCGAACGTTATATTGGTATCTCCAGAAGTGACGTGAATATTTCCATTTTAATATCATACCTAACTTACATACACATACACATATTACGCCTGTAATCCCTTGCGGGGTAGGCAGAGCATAAACGGCCGCAAAAAACGAACATTTGCGCCACGTCTGACAAATATTTGAGGGTCATTGGACAAATTGTGTATCGCTTTAGTGACAGGTTGTCAGCCCATCGCCTAAAACTGCAATAGACACCCTCGAGTCCCTAAGTCGCCTCATACGACTCCCACGGGAAAGAAATGGGGTACCTACTAACCTAACTTACCTACTTAATAAAATAAAATTATATCCACGTGCCGTGTCCCAGTGGTCCGGTGGCGCCCCTACGTGTATGCTTAGATCTTCAAAACTACGCAACGGATTTCAATGCGGTTTTTGCTGATAGCTGATGAGATTCAAGAGGAAGGTTTGTATAAAATACATGCCAAAACAAAGTCTTATTCCCGCAGGAAAACGGTTAGCAGCGGGTGAAATCGCTAGATGAGCCGCTAATTCCTCACAAAATTGGAGTAAATGTAATCATAACTTGAAAACTATAAGTCCTATCAACATACATCCAAATACTGTTATATAGATAATTTTATAAGGAATATTTGTTTCCTTGGCGGTTTTCTCCTATCTTTACCCGTTTTCAATAAAAATAAAAATAACTGAAAATTTGGACATAAAAGGGGGGGTAAGGGGGGGAAACAGGGGGGCCTCGACGTGGTTCCCTTCGTTTATTGAAACACATATATAAAAGCAACATTCATGCCAAGTTCCATGCTTTCTGCCAGATGGTATCATACCTCCATACAAAGTCACAAATTGGGACCCGGACTACAACACAAAACAAGCCAGTAAGTAAAGAATCCTATGCAAATTCAACAACCTATGTTAAATGCTACATGAACTTGTGATGCTACTGAAACTACAGAGAGACCCTCGTCAATGTCACGACTGATAACCACCGATCGCCTATGTCATGTGTTAAGTGGTGGTTGTCCCACTTTTCGTTTGTCGTTTTAACCCACTATAACGCATGCGTCTGCCAGACGAAAGAGAATTGCGAATTCCGATCCTATTTCCGAACAAATACGGCTACGCTACGATGCGTTAAAAATACGCAGCGACCGATTAAAAGTTGAAAAACCGCTATACTTCTCGAAACTGTCCAAAGTTTGTTTGGATACCTATTTGATAGCGTCCATTATGATGACACTTTGTGAGTAAACATTATATTGCAACACTAGGGAGTAAATGTCGCTTTTTTGCTGGGCTGTCGAGAAGTCGTATAAACAAATCCGATTCATTTAAATTTTAAGTATGTAATTATGCCGATTCATGATAAAATATAAAGCCAGTACAATTTGATATTTCATTTATCCAAATTCTTAAAATATTATTATGTTATGCACTCAATAAAAATTGCAATTGTAGATTGTAATTACAAGCAGATTTATATTATCATGTTCTTAGAATGTTAGTTCTGTTTCTTAAACTACTCGCACATAAACACTACTTGTCAACTTCCAAGAACCTATTCATTTATTCCTCTTCAAAGAGTAATAAGATAATGTTAACTGGTTGTTATAAATAGAGGTTCCATTAATACCTATAACTTAGTGTTTAGTATTAAATTAAACTTTTTAAGACCTGTTTCGAATTGATGGAATGTAACCCAATTAATTGCATTTTAAATCACTATCAATTCAAAACATAATAGGACAAACCGTTGCGAACTGGTGAAATGAAGCCACATAATTATGCAGCACGTGTGAAAATCATATTTATTTGACGCTGAGTGTCTTTTCACTCAACTGCTTGCGGAATGCCGCGGTAGCGCAATGCTGATGTTACGTTAACTTTGAATGCATGAATGCATGACACAACCGGCGGTATGACACAACCGGCGGTATGACACAACCGGCGGTATGAAACAACCGGCGGTATGACACAACCGGCGGCATAACACCATGAAAAGCATATTTCAATAAACGGCTCGAGCAGTCATTCAAACCGTCCCGCGATAAGGCCTACCACACATAAGCTTTATTTCTAAAAAACAACTTAGTTTATATTCAATTCGTAGCTGAAGATTTCTCGCGTTGAATGCGCCAGCTGTAACAGCCACTGGCATTCTCAAACCCCTCGACTTCGCCATTTTCTTAAACGTGACACTTTAGCAATGTCGAAACCACAATACGTTGTTTGGCACGAAAATTGACGAAGTATGTAAGATAAGATAATTCTTTATTAATTTAATAGTATTTTATTTATTTTAAAGTTTCTGAGTGCGAAACTTACTGAATATGTACCTTTACTCGATGTCAGTTGCGTCCGGTCTATATTGTTGAAAAACCGGAGAATTAGGGTATAACTATTTATCCACTAGGTACTAGTTTTTAACCGCTATTTCGTCCGCATTAGATAGTACAACAATTGCGATGTGTATGCAAAGGAGAAGCGGCCTATCATGCTGATATTTTTTGCTATGGACCAAATGTTTAGTTGTAAAAAAGGTGCCTGACACAAAAAGCAAAGCAATCCACACAACAAATCCTCGTCTGATGATTTTCTTCGGCGCTATGCGCTATGTTTCTTATGATTTACTTTGTTTCCCGTGGGATTGACAGATTTTGCTGCGGTAAAAAGTAGCCTATGGTTCTTAGGTTCCTGTCTATGCCTATGCCAAATTATACCAAAATCGGTTCAGTGGTTTAGGCGTGAAAACGTAACAGACAGACAGAGTTACTTTCGAATTTATATTATTAGTATAGATAGTATGGATGATATAGATTATATACTAAATACTTTTTATTTTACATGTACCTATACATGTAAAATAAAAAGTCTAGAAAATCTAGAAAGTTTATCCTCGGTAGTGGGGTACATATTTATATTTATGTTGAAAACTCATTTCGTTTTATTTGTATCAGTATTTTATTTTGTAAGCACAAGTTTCTACCGTAAAACGAAATAGAAAACCTAAGTCAATATTTTGAAGGAAATCTCGGAATATCGCTTGTACGTTAGGAAACATTTACTTTGTACTGCTACAGACTTCTGCAAACCGCATTTTACAGATAGGTATTTGCGAAATTTTACTCTACAGCACTTCAAGTAAGGGATCAACTTTATACTTGTTTCATTTCAGTTTATAAGGATTACTTACAAGTAATTTGCTGGCCGCTTACATGGGTATTCGAAGTGATGTTGATAGGTAGGTCAATACCTAGTATTATTTTGAGATATATGCGACATATGACATATGCAAAATCATTATTAAATGTGCGGGATACTACAAAAAGTAAATTAATTAACCAACTGGGCAACACAACAGTTCCTAGTAAAGACCGAGTATAATTAATTACAATTAGGTATTTGGTCGGGGCGGATTTGTTCCAGCCAAAATCTCTTTCTCAGAGAAGAAGCCCAATAAGCCCCCAGAAGCCTTTTCTTATTCCGGAGGGCATCTCCTACTAATAGTAGCGTTTTAATAAAAATGTAGTTGTAGTCTGCACGTTGTATGGAGCCAGCTTAGAATATATCCCATATCGACCTAGGGTTGTCATAAAAAACAACTAAGCGATGAATCCAGGGAATTGAGAAAACAACGCGCCCAGCTGATATTTCGTAGAAATAATGAATGAAATAAACCTAATGACTTTCAATGAAAGGTACATTATGTACAGTATGGACAATTTTAATCCTTATTTTGTCTCAGAGGGATTTCTGTTGTGGAAGGTGTTGACTTTTGAGGCATTCTTTTTTCTAGATAGAGATATTAATCGAAATATGTCCCCATGTTATTTTAGTCTATTAATATTTGGCTACATTGACATTTTGCCACTTTACAATTTTGCCCCTTTATCATTTATTTACTAACATTTTCTGCGCAAATGTTAGTAAAGTAATCACGTCGATTAGAAGTAACTAGTCTAATCGATGTGACTAGTCTACGGTCTCAGATGCGGAGGTGCCAAGTTCGATTACCGGGGGGTTGGATATTTGTCTTTTTCTGCATTGATTAGCAGTTTGGTTAGGACATTGCAGGCAGAAACCACCTAATCGTCCGAAAGATGTTTCCGCGCTTCGAAGGGCATGTAAAGCTGTCGGTCTCCGTTGCTGTCTAGGGTCGTTTCAAAATCCACGTCAGAGATCTACTACTATAAAACAGTTCATTTGGTTGTTCGTCGAATCAGTGTCCCAAATGAAATTAATAAACCGGTAACTTATGTCGAGTGTGTTTAGTAAGGGCTAGCCGTGGACGCTGTAGCATCGATTAGACGGAAATAGACCGTCGCTGGACAGTTGTGGCACACATCGCCGAGTGTTCACTCCTGTACGGTTGCAATCTCACCGTTATTTGAAACCGTTTTACTGTTGTTATTTTTTAGCAGAATATAGCCTGGAACAGTGGTAGTGCGACTGCCTGCAACATAAAGGTTCCGGGTACGATTCTCGGTGGGGCATTCACAAAGTTGATATTTATCACTTTGTGAATTTGTTCCTAGTCTGGTTAGGACATTGCAGGCTGAACCACTTGATTGTCCGAAAAGAAAGATAGTTCCGTGCTTCGGAGGGCACGTTAAGCCGTTGTTGGTCCCGATTGCTGTCTATGATTACTTAGACGGCGGTCTTTACACAACCATGTCAGAGGCCTACTACTAGTGGTAGGCGGTTTAAAAACTCTGGACACCAGGGTTCATCGGTTCGTTAGACGACTCAGTGTCCCACACGAAAAGAAGAAGAAGCAGAATATACTCTTACTTACCTCTTAAAGAAGAGAAGGTATAAGTACCTACTACCTACGTGTATGCTACGCAAGTCTCGCTACGAAGGTGCTACGAAATTCTCAAGTGTTCGTTCAGTCGTAGGAATGTAGACTGTATGGGGATAAGTAAAATAATATATAACCACTTGCTTGAATATCTTTGATGTCATATTCAAACAATCTGAAATTCCGCGACTAAATTCTACGCAAGTAGTATTTAGTAGATTATGTACTAAAGTAAGTACTAGCTATCCGTCCCGCGGTTTTACCCGCGACTTTGTGAGTCTCTTCATGAGTGAGTCGTTTTTTTAAGTACTAAGTGAACTAACAATTTGTCAGAAAATTTGGTAAAACGGTAACATGTTTTTGTGTAACATACAGAATGTTGATAGTAAATATGTGTAAAAAAATACCGGTTGTTAGGGAAGGGAAGGAAGGAACTACTCGATACCTAGAGGATGTCTCAAGGATATACGAATACGACATATTCACACTTGTCCAAAACCTTGGTCAAACATGTGTGACTGACATAAATTGCATTTTTCTATGCAGTATGTATACTGTATAATATAATAATACAGGCACTAAAGGGGTTACTAATATAATACAGGGTTCAAAACTTAAATCTTCTCCCAATTGTGGAGTAATTTTCTCTACTAGCCAGCAAAACTAGTCTAACAAAAATACAACGTAGTGAACGGAAAATCGCCGCGCCTCCCTCGCTCCACGACTCGGTCCCATTACGCCGAAGTCCCGGTTCGTCCTCAAAAATTCCATCAATTATATTAGTCCAGTTTTTTTTCGTCGCATTCAATAATTATATTATAATTATTTTTTATTTCCCATCATCTCAGCTTAAATATTTGCTTGTGCTGTACTTCAGTAGCCTTAAGTATATTATGGCAATTCGTACCTTTCAACTTTGCGCAAATGATAGGCCTTAGGTACCTTTAAGGCCTACATTCGTTCGTATTAATTAATGTCTACCTTTCCGTCCTGCGGTTTCACGAACCGTTGCGGTGTTGGGGCGAACCGAGACTATTTTTTTAAATAAATTGCGGTTTTGATAAATTGGGAAACGTTTTTTAAATGTGCCGAACCAGTACTGTGCCAAACCGGGACGAACTCCTTTTCCACCTTGTTACGCCCAGTGAGAAATTGGATGAAATCAGCAAAACGCACTCGCCACCCCGTCCGTCTTGTTACCGTAATTGTGTTCTTATGGAAGGACACTGGACGTTTAGAATTGATTGATAGGGTGAAAAAAATACAGGTACGATATCATATACGGGGTATATAATATCGTACCGGTTCGTTTACCGTATCGTAAACAAGAAAAAAATTTCTACCTTCCATACAAAATTCCCGATCAGCTGACTGACTTTCTATGGAAATTCGAAAAAAAAAATTGTTTCCCAACATTGGCTCCATAGTAAAAGTTGTTCAGTTTGATGGTCTGATCATGCCTGCAAAGTTTTCGGTACACCATCCCTTACACCCTGTATAGACAGAACACACCTGCGTATTAATACCTAAGTAGTTAGTTACGAGGCGGAATTTAAGGTAGTTCGAATATGACGTCGAAGATTTTCCGCGCGAGTTGTCATAAACATTAACAGCCACTGCTCGACACGGGCCTTCTACTATTATGGGCTGTATATATTTATGGTGCTGTCTATCGAAAGATTTATTGCCAGCGATAATTAGAAGCAAATCGGATGATCGTAATGTGTAGGATCATCTGGAAAATAGTTGTTGAATAAATAACAATCATGATTCACAATTTTGTGTGAGTTACTCCTAATTCTAATGTGTATGTTCCCAGTCTGGTTAAGAGATACATACATACATATATAATCCCTTGCGGGGTGGGCAATGCGTAAACGGCTGCAAGGACATTTATGCCACGTCTGACAAAGAATTGAGGGTTATTCGGAAAATTGTGTATTGCCATAGTGACAGGTTGTCAGCCCATCGCCTAAAATTGCAATACACACCCTCGAGTCCTTCAGTCGCCTCTTACGACTCCCACGGGAATGAAATGAAGTGATGCTATTCTAAGCCGGCATCACACGGTAGGTAGGGTTAAGAGATAGCAGGCAAAATTCTTTAGTCAAGTGAGATAGGCAAGGAGAAAAGTCAGGGTCAATCTAATTGAAATATGTCAAAAACATACCAACTACCCATTGTCACATTCATAGATTGACGAAGTAAAATTCTAATTTAAATTTATGTATAAAATAATTTAAATATAAGTTTTTATAAGGTAAATCATATTTTTTATATTACTCATAAAAATATTTAATGAAAATATGGGTTATATGTATACATGGTGTAAAAAAAATAGCTGAGAATATTTTAAGGGGTGAACCAGTACGTGAAACTGAATAACTTACCCCAAGGAACATAGGTCTAAATATGAAAAAAAAATTACCCTCCCATACAAATTATCCCGGGCGGGTAACACACTAAGTATGGGAGGGTCAAATTATTTTTTCATATTTTGACCTATGTTCCTTGGGGAAAGTTGTTCAGTTTCACGTACCGGTTCACCCCTTAAAATATTCTCAGCAAATTTTTTTACACCTTATATTATATACAGGGTGTAAGGGAGAGCCCTCCGAATACTGATAGGGTGTATTCAAACCGATTAACTGATCAACTTTCCCATAGGAACATATTAGGAAACGACAAAAAAATATCGACCTTCCATACAAAATTACGATCAGCTGACCGACTTTTCTATGGGAAATCAATTTTTTTACGTTTCCTGACATTTATTCCAAGGGGAAAGTTGTTCAGTTTCATAGTCTACTTGCACCCTATCAGTATTCGGAGGGCTATCCCTTACACCCCGTCGAACACCAGCGATTTAAGCAGCTCATCTTTGCTTGTAACATATGCAGAGAGACCTTTTTAGTCACGTAACTGCAACATCTCAGTTATCTGTATTTTAGTTTAGTATCTAATTGAACGTGACTAAAATAAACGTATTTTCTTTCTTTCTTTCTTCTTCACCAACAAACAGGGTGGAATCTGAATCATCATCATCTTCAATTAAGTACAAATATTATAAAGTTGAGTTCTACTCGTGAAACGAAACAATTTATACAAGAATATTTTCCTAATTTGTCAATTTATGACTAGAACTCGCCCTCTAGATATTCGTACTTACATACATACATCAGCCTATTGCAGTCCAGTTAATTAAATGCAAACTTATATATTTAAACGTGGAAAACTGAAAACAAAACATTAAAAACAGCTGCTTTTATGTACCTAAACAGCAAAAATATCCAACTAAATCCACAACATTTCAAATTTCTAACAAGACTCTATTATATTTTTAACAGATAGTTTATCGCATCATTAAATAAAGGGCAAGTTCTTTTTATTTTATATTTTTGCATAATAAGAGATTTTAAACATTAAAAGTGATAGTTTAGTTCCAACAACTAGGCTGCAAACAAAATTTGTTTGCCTACCACAGTCAAGGTCATATAGACCTTTAATAATAAAAAAACTGATTGACATTGACAGATGAATGAATGAAGTTTTCTCCACTGTTTTTTTTTTCACTTATAGTAGCAAAGGATTTTTTCATGGTAATCCTAACTTTGGAAGTTTTTACAACTTTTCAAAATATTTCAGAAACGATTGCATTAAAAATTATGAAAATATGTGTATCTTAATAAGCATCCCAAACACTCTAAACGATAATTATGTCCCATTCCCAAAATTCCATTTCACCTTAACTAAAATTTGTCCCCATCAGCAGTGTAATATTTCAAACAAAAGTTTTATTTTATTTTACGTTCATATTTTCCTTGTCGTCTGCATATTCAAGCCTATAATTCTTTTTATTTTGAATATCGAGAACGTGACCTGTTGCTCTCTATCGCCGGAAATTGAACCTGCGGCTCTCAGAACAGACAAAAATATATATTTCCCAAAGAGAAAAATAATAAATTCTCGAACATTCACAATTCTTGGAAGGATAAACGAAGTTGATGCTTGTAAATTTGTTACTTTGAGAGAATGTTACTAGTTTGGTTAACACGAGTTCGTTACGATATGTACATTTTAGGCTATACTACGTTACCAATTGTTTATCAAATATAGCGCCAGCAAGATTTTTAAACCAGTTTTATTGAGACAATAACAGCTATAAATTTCGAAAAAACATATGTAATTGTTGATAACAAATATCTATCAGTAACACAATTTGACAAACTTTACTTGATAAAAAAAAACAAAGTAACCTCTATTTGAAACATTTTTTCAATATTATGTCTATAGTTCTAAAGTTGTAACATAATACATATGCTATATTTTTGATACATACCTTTTCTAGTACGAATACCAAATATGACATTGTAATGGCGGTGTCGGAAAAACCGTAACATCTCGCGAAAATTTGAGTGCAAAAAAAGTGTCTGTTTCTCTCTGGCGCAGCGGAATGAAAGGGACAAACTTTTCAGGTGAATCAGGGCCTTTAGCCGTTGGTCCCAGTTGCTGTTTATGACTATTTAGATCGTTGTTATTAGTATTTACAAAACCAAGTCAAAAAACAACTAGATACCACATATATGGAGACGCCGTGTAGGCGTTCAGATGGTTTGGGGTCGGTTTGCATAAAGTTTTACGTCATATTTCTATGACGCATATGTTATGAAGTCATAATTATTCCAAGTCATAAAAGCAACGCGCATAACCCTTGTAGCATAAATTACCACGTCATAATGTCAATCAGCATAAAGATAACTAGGCATACTATTCATTAGCATAAAGATAACTAGGCATATTATTCATTGGTATTATTTTAAATACGCATAGTGATAATAACGCATATTATACAATAAAATACTACTAAAACGCCCTATACAAAAAAATTTCAACTTTACCTAAAGTAATAATTGCTAATCTAACCTAACCTAACCTTACCTAACCTAACCTAACCTAACCTAACCTAACCTTACCTAACCTAACCTAATTAGGTACAGCACCACTACATAAAAGACAAAAATATATCAACAAACAACAGCGCATCGAAAATATTATAAAGAATAAAAATGAATACTCATCAAAAATTGAATTTCTTCGAGCAATAGCAAAAAACTTAAAATTACAATAAAATTTGGTTGATTATAATGTAATACCTCTTAATAGTTATATTAAATGAAAACAAATATAAGTTACATATTATTGCATGTAAAATTACACGAATTTTATTGCTCAAATAAATGAAAATTATTCAACAATACTTAGTTTAAATCTAATGTTTCCCATAAAAATATTATTCCCATTAATAGTTATGACAAGCAACAATTATGTAGAAAAAAATTATGAAAAATAAAAAATATGCGACTTAAAATTAGTCTAAAATACAATAGGTCAAAATAATAGTATGACTATCAATGCAGTATGAAATATAAACGTTATGCCAAACAAATAGTATGACAAAGAAATTTATGCAAACCGAGGTATGCCAAAGTATATTAGGAACTTCAACAATATGCAAAACGACGGTATCCCGTTCAGATACCTCAAAGGCCGTTCAAAATCATTGAAATATTAATAGATTATATTTTCTTGATCTTGCATGCACTAACTATTGCACAGTCGGTTGTTGCACATAAGGTACCAGGGGTACTAAAAAAGGACTGTTTTATTTCATATCCAGTTTATAAATGAAAAAAATGTATACTTATTCTCATAAAATAAGTCTTTTTTTCATGTTCATGTCAAGAAAAAAATTGCTTGGGATTAAGTTCTTTTGGAACTACCCTGGTAAATTATGCGCTACAACCGACTGTACATAACACGAAATAAATTTATTTTATTCGTTACCAGGTAGAAAATGTAAAGTTCCTATAATAAGTACCAACAACTGTAATCCGTGAAAATTGATTAATTCTGATGAAATCAAATATAAGTAAGTAGAACAGCCAAAAAGAGCACTCCTAAAAGCAATCTTCGCAGAGCTGATCTCGAATTTTCACAGACCACTGGTTACTTTAGACTTCGGAGTGCCTTAGGTAGGTATATAAAAAGATCAAGCAATTGGGTTGTAGACAAAGCGAAGGCGGGATTAGAGGCTCGCAATAAAATAACAAAGTGGATGAAAGGAAACTTGCCTCTCTGTGGAGAAATATAACGGAACAATCCGATTATTTACTTATTTTATTTGCGATTACTTTACATTGTAGACGTACTTCAATACAGTCTACATTGTAAACTACGAATATAGTTTTACTAAAATGTAATGAAATTAACTGATTGTCATACACTTTCTTAAAATTAATGAGTTGGTAAAAATTCTTTAAGGGGTAAGTCTATGAAACAGAACAACTTATCCCTGGTAACTTAGGTCGGAATATGAACAAAAAAATGGACTTCTTGAATGACCATAGTGACTCAAACCAGTTGATTGGAAATTTTACATCGCAGGTCATTTATGATCAGTTTCATTTTTGAAGCTATGTTCCTCGGGGAAAGTTGTTCAGTTTCATGGACTGGCTCACCCATTAAAATATTTACAGCTAATATCTTTACAACCTGTATAGAAAACATTGCTTTAGGGAGTTGGCATCTAACTAGCGAACTAATAGATAGTTTGAATTTAAATTTCGCGGCAGTTGTAATAATAGCTCACACACCCAACTTCATTTTACAATATTGAATTCCGCAACTGAACAAGCAAGCAGTTGCCCTAAATATACGTACCTACTAGATTTAATTTATTTATGTGTTTTTTTTTAAGATAGCTGTAACTTTCTAAAACAGTGTAGTAAACATTAACTTGTTTAACAATGTAATAAATATCATACGAGACTTTCAATTTTATTCCCTACAGCTCAGAAAATATCTGAATAGAGCCTTTGAAAATTTTACAATATCGTCACGGCTTCGTCACGGGTACAAACGTATCTGCGCTGACCTTTCAAATCTTTTCAAGCGTAACCCTCTTTCAAATTCCACCTGCAGTTTGTCGCGTTTTAAAAGTTATGCACTGACGGTCTTTGTAGGTGCACCGGTATATTCTGTGACTATCAAGTGTTAAAAAGTATCGTTGGTAACGATGGGGGAAATGGGGGGGTCCGGGGGGACGCCGGGCGGGGGTGGGGTAAAGAGCCAATAGACCTGTTGCGCAGATAAGACGTGAAGCCTCCGGCAAAATATCAAATATCTGTTCTGGCTCTCGTTACGTGCCCAAGATAGTAAAACGACAGTAGATAGACATTAACGAAAATGTTTTTGATTGTTGATGAACAGTTGCTTGGCACACCTTTTCTTTGAACACAAGTGGACCTCAAAGTGCGTATGTGAATCACTTTAGAATCGTATGTAACGCATGATAAAATGTAACGCGAAAATACCAGCAGTAGCAATTTCCCTCTTCTTGAATATGACCGAATATGACGTAGAATATTTTCCGATCGACGTTTTCTTTAGAATTTCACGATTAAACTACACGCACGTGTTTTGCCAGGAATAAGAACTGTTTTGTTTTACTCGGTCGGTACCGGTTGCCGTCTATGATTAGTTATTACTTAGACGGCTGTCGTTACACAACCATATCAGGAGTAGTGTTTGGAAAACTCTGACACCAGGGTTCATCGGGTCAGAGAAAGAGAAGAAGCATTATTTAGTTAGCTAGTACGTACTCAGTCCCAAGTTAATTTAATATTTTATTAGATTGGCAATAAAATAAATATTTGACGTTCCCAAAAATATCATTAAATATAGCTGTATAAAACATAAAGGCATATTGTACTGGAAAGAGCCGCCTCATGTTTTCCGGGGAGCTCATAATCGTCACCATGAACGTGATCTGAAAGCATCGTGTGTCAACTGTCAAGGCGTTTCTCGCAGTAATATGATATACGCTCCTAGGGTGGAGACGAGAACTCACCTCTACAAAGTAGATCTCGGAAATTTTTATTTCAAAAATTACCAAAAGGCTTTTTATATTGAATAAGCCGCGCATTTTCTTTAGCTGGTAGGTAAGTGATGATGGAAACAGTTATAGAAATGAGCTATTAAAAAGCCCAAGTTATAATGTTCTGAGAACAATTTTATTTTTATTTTCTTTCCACCGGTACATTAATAAATCTATAAATAAATAAAAATACAGGGTAAAATTTTACTAGTAACCGATAGCGAAAACTCAAGACAGCCCGTCTTGAGTTTTTCTTTGATAAAGAAAAACTTTCTCCAAGGCACTAAGGTCGAAATCCGAAAAAATTACCTATCATACAAAATTGCCGATCAGCTATTTGAATTACTATGGAAACTCAAAAATAATTTTACTTCATTCTTGGGGAAAGCTGTTCCTTATCACCAGCCCGACTTGAGATTACGCTATCAGTCACTAAAATTTCACCCTATAAACACAAAATAGAGAATCGCGCAGCCGCAAATACTTACTTTGTGCTATAAATGAAACCCATTTTTATATGAGATCAAATCGATCCTACGACTTTCTGAGTTATCATGAGTTTTAGCTCGAAGGGTGAGTTTAGCTGCTTCTATTTAGTAGTACAGTACATAAAATTAAACAAAATAAGTCAGTAAAAGACATCATAGTAACTTCATGCTTTGCGCCTTGTATTATTTTCTTATACTCGATTTTTATATGAACGAACAGCTAATGTTTTCTCACAATGTTATTTGACAGTTTTACCCAAGCCATTGCTGGATAATACTGTAAGATTATGGAAAAGATAGGAAACTTGTATAAGATAAGTGTTATCTAGCGTTTATGGAAACAAAAGATTACATGTTATAATGAAGTCTTGTCGACTTCATTAGTATAACATGCTTATCCTCATGAAGATAGTCATGTTGCCAGTATCTATTAAAGCAGGTAAGTCGAAGAAGTATGA
The DNA here is from genome assembly GCA_027580185.1 of Tuta absoluta. Taxonomy (NCBI): domain Eukaryota; kingdom Metazoa; phylum Arthropoda; class Insecta; order Lepidoptera; family Gelechiidae; genus Tuta; species Tuta absoluta. Next base: position 10,523,056 of record JAQAHW010000004.1, read on the forward strand.
ATCAAAATAACTTGATTAATAATTAAGGTATAGTTAAAGGTACTATTTCTTGTGATAGTGCTGTGATAGAATAGCATAAATGAATTTTTGAACAGAATTGGTTCAATTAGCTATCTTCATTCCACCGGCTCCATAAACAGCTTTCGGGGCCGTTATCTGCAGATTGCTATACCAGCAACTTAAGCTAATGCAAACGCGATCCCGGCGGGTTTCGGTGCATCTCGAAACCCGCCTAACAGCTAGGCGGTTGGAATTGGGCGGCGCGCGGAGGCTGCGCCGGCCCGCGCCCTGAGCCAGTGGTGATCCGACCGCCGAGCCGAGTGCACGCCGCCGCGCACACACCCCGCCGGTACGCGCACGCATGCCCCCCCTTCCCTCCCCCCTTCAACCTCCCCCTTTGATCCCTCCCTGTACAACCCCCCCGCCCCTTCCCTCCAGGTGGATACTTATTGCGCGGTGCATGTCTATCAAACTTAACTTTCTGACAGGGGGTCGCGCAATGGGTACTTCGCCTCTGATCCTTTCATCCCTCCAGTGGTTACGGATTTATAGTGCATGATGTGTCTAGAAACTCTATTCTATAGTTCTCAGTAGTTTTTTGTTTACTTTATTCCCTTAGTCATTTAAGAGTTGTTCTAAGACTTTTCTTTTCTGTGGTTTCATACGATGTGTACACGTTGTCTGTTTTAAGGATAAGTATGTAGCGCGCGTTTTGTTAGTTTTTAACCAAAAATGCTTTGAGGTATTAATCTACATTCGTCTCGTAATGTACAAATTATAAATTTGGGAAAGTTGCATATTGACCTTATTTAATTTTTGTGACTATGATCTGTATCATTAAATAAACTGTTTTTCATTAAAGCGCACTTTGAACGAGAAATGAAACGATTTCCCGAGTAAAACTAAAGTTGTCAGAACTGACGAGTCAGTTTACAAATGAACAAATATTAAAATGCTCGTGTCAAACTTTTTTCACATTTACCACACGCGGCACCGTTGCGGCATTATCACAATTGCTTATGCTACTATTTTGACGCATAACGGGCTTGCGTTAAGTTTAAACACTTTTTTCCCCCGTATTTTCTAATGATCGAATAAATCTTATATTGCGAGATTTAACTAAGCACTTGACTGTTCTACTTTAAACTATATTTAGTTATTAAACATGTTGTCCTTTACGACAAATTACTCCTAAAAAAACCTAGTCGTGTTGCGATACTGACGCTGAACTAAATCTTTACTGGTCTTCATCTATTTTCAGCCACAAATACTCACTGAAACTATTCTCAAGCTAAATTTCGCTTATAAATTTGCGGAACTATTCGACTTCCGCTCATAGCTCAAGCTGTAGTAGCTCAAGCTTTATCGAGGATTACGTTCAACCGATTGCTTTGATTGGAAGCTGCTCAGACTGACTGATGAAGTTTGCCCTCAGTTCAGTCAACAGTCAACCCTAATTGCCAACAATGATTAAAGTGTCGAGATGCTACTTTAGCCCACAGAGTGATTTAAGCGAGAACCTTACTAATACCGGGTTCTGCTTCACCTGTCTTTTTGGATATACGCCATTTAATTGCGACTATGACACTCTATCACTTTTGCTTCATGGTTAAAACCATACAACTAACATAGTATCGGTGCCCAAATAATACGCTTTTCAAATACGGGCCGTGACTGAAACCTTAAAAACCTCGTGCTTTTTTCTGCATAAAAAGCATTAAAAAAGTAGTTACTCGCACAACTTACATAATATTTTGTGTTTTTGTTATAGCACGCAAGTCTGCTTATGAGGAGTTATTTATTTATTTATTTATAAAACTTTATTGCCCAAAACGTACAAATGGCGGGCCTAATGCCTCGCAGCTTTCTCTACCGGCCAACCATAGGGTAAACAGAGAACTCGAAACGGGTTATTCATAGCTTCATTCTGGTTTTCCGGAGGGTACCCTCTGAAACATTCTCTTACTCAGAGATTTACCCTAATAAATTTGTAAGAAACTTGGCCGGGGATAAAGAGCCCATTCTTGAGGTGATCTTATCGATGGCCTCTATTAATGCTAACAAAATGGAAGGGCGTCACGTAAAGTACTCTCTGGGCGTCACCCTTCTAATTTATGACTTTAAAATTATTAAGATAAGATGATATATTTTCCTTAAGGAAAATCATTAAAAGTGTTAACGCCGAAGAAAACTCATTACGTATTACGGACTGCTAGAATATATTGGAATAATTTCCGCGGTTGTTGTCATACGTATGTCATAGGTAACAACTTAAATCTGAAATTAATTTCGCAAATGCATGATGATTACTTTATATGTTACGATTCTTAATAGGCGAGCGAGATTGCAGCGTTTTTTCGTGTTTTAAAACCTAGATTTATTAATTTATACACAGATATACAAGTTCAGAAACGTGCTATCCTAATGTTTCCGCCAATCAAAATATAAGTATAACTTTTCCAACTATGACTAGGAAGTCGGACTTGTCAGCCCGAAGTCTGCTAAATAAAAATCGTTTCAGTTGTATGTCAATGGCCTGTCGGTGGGAAATTTGGTCCTTTCGTATTCTGCTAAAAGTTTGAAGTATATAAAATCACAGAAGTACAAAAAAAATGAAACTTCTTTCATTGCAATGCAATAGTGCACAAATTATTTCTATCACTATGACCTATCCATTTGCTGAGGCTACAGTGAGAACTCGATAATAACCGTAGTAGAGCCTAATTGAACTCGATAGCTTCCTTGAAAGCACTAAATTAGCAGCACATATTCCTTTCCTTGAAAACACTGAGGCCGTGATCATAGCTCTCCTTGCTTATATGTAGATATTTTTAAGATAGAGTGCTATGCTATGCTAACGTCATGCTGTCTTGTAAGGCTAATAATTGTGTTCGTAGCCTTTTTTTATTCCCTATTTATAAAATTATGAAATGCGTTTGATTAGTTTTTACGCAAAAACCCCTTCATGGTACTACGGATTTTAGTATTATTTAGTATTAGTATTACACCTTTTTAATGTAAAGGAATCATAATTGCAAAACGTTCACCTTGACAACATCTTCCTTAAAAAAAGAAAATTTCATACAGGCGATAAACCAAACAGTAAGGTTGTTCAGTTTCATGATTGCATAACTGTTACCTTTCGGATTTAACGTCAAAAACATCCTGCTTAATGAAAGTTCTCAAGGGAAAGTCTCAGTAGGTACTGTTAAAAATTATTATTTATGGAATAACCTGTTGCGCCGCCCACAATCGAATAAAGCAAAATACGCAAGCTCTGCAAAAATAAATGAATTAACTATAATTATGGTAATTTATATTGCATAAGCGAATAAATATATTTTTTGTGCATTTTGCCGAGAACTCTTATTTGTTGATGCATTTCTATTTCAATTTGATTATATGATTACAATATAATAAGAACATAATACATTGAGTGTTTCATCGACCTAATCAACAGTATGAGAAGGATTTTCTACTATTTAGCTAAGGTGTCTGTGTTCATAATCAGTATCCTAAATTTATATCCCTCGATCCAACAGAAGCGGCTTATTACACTAAAAAACTAATGAAGCCTTTTCCGTATCTCGTAGATTTTAGCTAAGCTTCTGGTGTTCCATATCAGGTACCTACTCCAGACTCTTGATGACTATGTGCTAGCAAAAGCGGCCTATCATGCTTAAAAACTTAAGTGATAGAGTAATTTCGTATCTCATATAGTTTGGCTAGACTCCTCTTCCACATCAGGTACTGCAGACCCTCGATTTCTATATAACAACCGAAACGGCCCATCATGTTAAACAACTTTGCAATTAAGTCATTTTCTGATGTTGTATAGTTTAGCGGGGCTCCTGGTGTTCCACATCAGGTACTCCAGACCCTCGAGTGCTTACTAAAGTTATTTTAGGTGTTGACCAGGACGATCAGCTATCACCACATAAATGCAATCAAAATCCGTCGCTTACTTTTTATTCAGATGGAAATCAACTTATTTTGAGTGTAGTGCCAACAAGGGCATGTAAAATCAGACGATTCTAATAACCGCTTTGTGTGTCGATATTAGAGCTTAATTCCGGTTTTGGTAAGTTATAATAAACATAGTAAAAAGTCTTTAGGATCAATATTATTCCAATTTCAGAAAGTTTTAGTGGGAGTCTCACGACTCCTCTAGGTAGGGTAATTTAGGGGGTTATCGGCCAATCTTGCGAATTTTTGACTTGAAGATAATATATTTGTATCAAATATTTAGACGAGGCTAAAGCATAAAATGATTTTGAAATCAGTAGATATTGTAGTTTTAGTTTAAAAAACCCCAATTATTCAAAAATGCTTTAAAAATTAATAAAACGATAAAATATCTGAAATGAGCGAAGGGGTTATCGGACAGAACGTTCAGTTTTCGCCCGCTAAAATAACTACTTTTCGGCCACCATGTAATGCGTTGAAAAATAAGTCTTAGTGCTGTCAAGTAAAGATGGGTTTTCAATAAAAAATTAAATGTAAATGTCATGAACATTATCTTATTCAATATTTATGTTTATGCTATAGTTCAAATCATGATAAGCCATTATTAATAATCAAAACTAAGTAGAAAATTATATTCTGCTTCGTAAAATCTTGTTAAAAACAAAACTTCCTAATAAATTGTAATAGTAATACTAATTGAATGGCCGGAAACCAAAAAAAAGGTTTTTGGTTCCCGGCCACATTAGTAAACTCTATGCCGAAAACTAAAATGTACAAATTCAGCTGTCGGCCGTCAATTTCAAAATATTTTAAAGTGTTTTTATTTTAAATTATTGTATGAAGGTGCATGGCCGCCTGTTAACTAAACTGTTGCATTTGGATATTAGAACGCTTGAAATTATATAATACGTCTGAAGCTTTTCAAAATATAATGAAAAAAAGGATGTAAATTGAATGGTTATCAGCTAGCTATCGTCCAGTAGGCCGATAGCTAAATTTCCCCGAAAATTGCTTCTAGTTATCCGGACATCTAATTTTAATGCTAAATATTGAAAATTTTAAGCTTTTTAATGAAATTAACGCAAATTAGAATCACAAATAGTCACACTATGTCAATATTTATATCCAATAAATTATAAACAACGCTGTAACTTACCTCGAAAAATGCGTAGCTCCAAGATTTTTTCACTGTAAGTGCACACAACCGCACTCGCAAATTTTAAGAGGTCAATTGACGAGACACTGGAGCAGTTATAATGCTAACTAATTAAAATGTGATGGGAATAGTCGAAAAGTTTTGAAAGACATTGACTTTTCTAATAATTTACTTAAAGTTTTCATCTTCGGCGCAAATAACTGGGCTGTGTCCGATAGCTACTGGTGTCCGGTCAACCGGCTAAATTACCCTATTTGCGTGACAAAATGCCTGCTAACAGGGGCAGGTGGTATCCAAAATTTTCAATGGTTAAGAAAATCAAGAAAATAGCCATTTTAACCTAAAATTTTTAAGAAAATCAAGAAAATAGCCATTTTAACCGGTTTTAACGATTTAAAGCACTGATAACCTGAATTGAAATAACGGAATAATCGTTCCGATCCTTAAGGGGTATAATTTTTATAGCCTTCAACCTGGCCGGTAATTTTCTCGACATATTGGTAAAATTAGCATCAAAATCTTTTTAGTCGTTTATGCCTGATCCCTTCACATATAAACAAACATCTTAAAATCTACACAGATTATTATTATTATATTATAATTAGCCTATCAGATCCCACTGCTGGGCAGAGGCCTCCCCCGCGGTTTTCCACTTGTTGCGGTCTTGTGCAACCTCGGTCCAATCCTTTAAATGGGCATCGAAATCATCACGCCATCTTTTTCGGGGTCTACCTCTGCGACGAGACCCGCCTTGAGGTACCCAATCTTCCGTGACGATTTTAGCCCATCGATCAGGGTGCATGACAGACATGCCCGGCCCAGTCCCATTTCAACTTGACAGTTTTGTATCCTACGTCGGTGATGCCCGTCTGAGCTCGAAGTGTAGTGTTCCGAACTCTGTCTGTTCTCTTGACGCCGAGGATACTTCGCTCCATCGCTCTTTGGCAGACCTTGAGTTTGGACTTCTGACCTTCTGTTAGAGACCAGGTTTGAGCACCGTAGGTTAAGACAGGCAGAATACACATGTCAATGAGTTTTCTTTTGAGTGATAAAGACAGTTCACCCTTCATGAACTGTTTTAACGACCAGAAGCTTTTCCAAGTGTTTTCAATCCGACGATCGATCTCTTTTTCTTGCCTGTTGTCCAACGAAGCAATCTGGCCTAGGTATATATACTCATCGACATAATGTCACAAAATAGAGAATGTACAGAAGGATCACTCGGCCCTTTTTTCGATTATTTCCGCTTTCGGCAAGGGCTGCCACAGTTTTCTTACCGATTTTATACCTAAACATACAGGGAGTAACAGAAAGGCTATATCAAGCAGAAAGGTCCTCATGAAACTGAACAACTTTCTCCATTTCCCCGCTTTGACCTCCTTTTGGCTTGATATACCCTTTCTGTTACTCCCTGTATTTACATTACGTATACTACCTACATGGCACAATTATTATGAAATGAGGAATGACGAGTAGGTAGATATCTGCTCTGGGGCTGTTGAGTCTGAGCATCACCCCATTTCTTTCCCGTGGGAGTCGTAAAAGGCACCTAAGGGACTTGAGGGTGTGTATTGCAATTTTAGGCGATGGGCTGGCAACCTGTCACTATGGCAATACACAATTTTCCGAATGACCCTCAATTTTTTGACAGAAGTTGGGTAAATATCCGTTTTTGCAGCCGTTTATGCTCTGCATACCCCGCAAGGGATAATAGATGTGATATGTGTATGTATGTATGTACATCAAAAATGAAAAGTTTTCTTTATTTATGTATAAACTCAAATTCCATTATAAAAAAATATACTGAGTAGAGTTAAATCTTGTTTGTTCTTTTATGAAAGCAAGTTTTTATTTAAGTTGGTACAAAATATTATAGGAATCAAAAATATTATACAAATCCCATCGTATACTAATAAAACTATTTATATCTGTGTGAAGCCATTTTGCACGTCCGCACCAAACGCTGTTGACACTCGACTATAAGTGTGTTTGGATTGGTTTGGATTTCCTTGTAAACGGCGGCGTGTCAAATTGTGGAGACTTTTGTGACGTTTGCTTGAAGTGAGCTCTCTGTATTGGGCGCGCAGCCGCCAATACTTACTTTGTGATAATGTATTGTCTGCCCGTCGACCTGTACCCATGTTTCGTGCTATTGGTCATCAGTTGGGTCTTTGTCCTGTTCATGTGAAGTCCAACCTCAAGGCTTGCTGCATTCAAACTTTGAAGCATCTCCTCGAGTTCCTGTGCCGTATTAGCAAACAGAACAATGTCGTCGGCGAAACGTAGATTTGTCAATCGTTTTTCGCCGACGACCATGCCTCGTGATTCCCATAGTACAGATAGCTGTTTGAACACTTCCTCCAAGGTGCACGTAAATAGTTTAGGGGAGAGGGGGTCACCCTGTTTCACGCCCTTCTCGATGTCAAATGACGGACCCGAAGAGTGGAGCTTGATGGATGCTGTACTGTGGGTGTAGACTAACTCCAAAAGTTTGACATATGTCTCTTCTATGCCTTGTATGCGAAGAGCTGAGAATATTGCTGAGTGTGAGAGGCTGTCCAACGCTTTGGAGTAGTCCACAAAAGCTAAGTATAGCGGTGTGTGGAACTCGGTGTGCCTTTCTATTATCATATTCAGCGTATGTAGGTGGTCAGTAGTTGAGAATGATGGTCGAAAGCCGGCCTGCTCTGGTGGTTGGTGGCGGTCTAGGATTCCAGCAATGCGGTTCTCTACTATCTTGATAAATATTTTGTAAATGTGGGATATAAGACTAATGGGACGATAATTGTTGATATCAGATTTGTCGCCTTTTTTGTGCAGTAGGATAATATTTGAGTGACAGAAATCCTTAGGGATAGACCCCGTAATCAAAATACTATTAAAGAGATTCAACAAATAAGGAATTAGAACAGGCTTTCCCACTTTGAGCGATTCAGTGCTAACACCATCCTCTCCAGGACTTCTCCTATTTTTCATACCCTTCAAAGCTCGAAATATTTCGCCTTCGGTGAAAAGGGGTATAGTATCAGCACAAGAATATGGGTTGGATGGATTATGTGTTGATTGGTTAGAGTTTGAGTATAAGGTTTTATAAAAGTTTGTACATATAGTAAAAACCTTGTCACGGCTAGTCTGTCTCGTTCCGTTGCTGTCTCTCAAACTCGTAATCCATGTTTTTTCTCTTGATATACCCTGTTTGGCGGTGCGTAAGCTGTTATTCGTTTCTAACGCTCTTTGTACAAAATCTGTATTATATTTTCGTAAATCATACCGAATGTTCCGTTTGACTTCTCTATCGATTTTTCTATAACTGTCTGTGCATTTTTCTGCAGTAAATCTGTCTTCAATTAAATTTAATGTTTTCTTTGATAATTTGTTGTTTTTTGTTCTGGACTGTTTTATTTTTCTACTTGCTGTCTTAATACTATCTGTAATATTTTTGTACTGAATTTGAATGTCATGAGTATCTGTTGGTTATGAATCGAAACTGTTTTTTAATTCTAGATTGAATATGTTAACGTTATTTGTGAGAGTATCTAAATCGATTAGTTTAATCTTTGGTCTGTATAGCCGTTGTCTGTGGATCTTAAATTCAAAACGTAGTTTAGCACGCAGAGGTCGGTGATCGGAGCTAAATTTGATATTGTTTATTATACCGACGTCTTTGACAATATGTTTGTTAGTTGTGAGAATGTAATTGATTTCGTTACGGGTTTGCGAATCAGGTGAGACCCATGTCCATCGTCGCTGAGGTTTTTTGGTAAAAAAGCTGTTACTAACTGCGAGTCTTTGGCCAAAAGCAAACTGAATTAAGCGAGTACCTCGATCGTTTCGGATGCCGAGGCCGTAAGGCCCTAACACATCGGTGTTGTCTTGTTGTTGGCGAATCCCGATCTTGGCGTTGAAATCCCCTAATACGAGATTAAAGGTTCCTTTACACTCGTCGCAAGCTTTATTTAGGGTGTCATAAAAGTCCTCAACCTCATCGTCTTTATGTGTAGATGTTGGTGCGTAGACTTGGATTAGGGTCAGCGTTTTATTTTTGGTAAGTCTGATAAACAGACAAAAATTCTAAAAACTGGAACTAGTTCTTTTATCAATTTTAAGTACTTATCCGCAATCACTTTTTCTCGTATATCTTCTGAGTACAGAGTTTGGGCCCTCTTCAGCTTTATTACTATATGTATAGAGATAGAAAGAGATTGATATTAATTGTTATTGCGATTTGTTATAACTAGTCTTATTTTGAATGAAATTAATTATTAACATTCTTAATTATATCGTAATTCACTTAACATTTTATTGAAATAACATATTCGATGGTTGCGAGTATTAAATTAATTTTAATTGGGAAGTACCTACCTTTTAATTAAATATTTCATCAGTTAGACATATTAACTTACATAATTAAAATAATTTACGTAGGTACATTTTGACGTTGTCAAGCAGAATAAAAAAAGATATATAAACTGTTCACGGTTTCCGGAAAATCAATTTACGAGTTAGTACAATCATAATATTTTATAGGCTTTAATTAATTGAAATCATCATCAATAGCCGTGAGTTTCACGGACTGCATCTAAACGCCCGCAATCTTACAGGGTTTTTGGTCAATCTGGCAAAACGTCGCCCCACACTACATTGCTCTTACCGATGTAAGACGGCCACTACACAACTTTAAAATTAAATTAATTTGAATATCCTTCTGTAAATAAACACAGATAAAAGAAGCTTAAGCTTACAAATTAACTAGAACAATCGCCTTCTATCTCGAAGTGAGCAGCGCGCGAGCTCGTTTTGCATAAAAAACTTTTTAGTCTTTTGTGTTGCTCGGGCACAAGGGTCCTTCAAACTTGTCCTGTGTCCTACGGAGCATTAATTTTCTTTATTATAGAAGTTTTCTCAGAAACCGAAACGTTGTTTTGTCAATTCGTGACGAGCGCAAAAGCAGACAGATTTGATTTCGTCTGCTCTCTTCGTTTGTTTTACTGTAAATAATTCAGCTATTTGGAGGATACGAGTATGTGTTGGAGATTTATAATAACGTACATAGTTAATACCTTCCTACAGCTCAATTATTCCGCACTGGAGTTTTCATTTTGAAATTATGTTTGTATCCTTCCTTGCTCTGTTTGTGTTTTGATATTTTATTACCGAAACTTAAAACACATTGCATTTACTGCATTTATTCTGATCGAATATTATTTATGTTTACGACTATAATTTATTCAAGATTTCACGTCTGCTATTTTCTTGTGACATCTCACTGGCTGGCAACAAAAAGGAAAGTGGTAGAGATTACCACAATAAGAACAAATCGCGGAATTTGTCCAAAGCCTTTTGTTCTTCTGCGTCTTTCGCATCAAAAACTTCGGTTGGATTTAATTTCCGGTAGTTCGGATTCCTTAATCGAAAAGGTACCTTTTCAAAATATTGATATAGATATAAATAGGTACTTACATTTTTTTTACTGATCTAGTATTTAATGTTATAAAGTATATGAACATAAAACTAACACAATTTATTTATTTACAGAAAAAAATAATACTTACTTATTTTTTGTACGATCAAACTACACAGTCGAACTTGTAAAAGCTTAGGTTTTGTTTCGGGAATTAGAAAGCGTGGTCATTTCTCAATTAATCACTAAGCTAGATGTTGGAAATCTGCGATAAATAAAACTATATATCATACGATGAATATTTACTCCGTAGAAAAAACAAGCTAGAGTGCTGAACGCTAATTTCAGTCGTCATAGCTTGATATTAAATCTAGTCGGCATATCTAGACAAAACGTAAAAAGGTACCTAGGTAACTACAAAATATCGATTACGCGAGCAGATTTCGTAGGTACGCTATGTGACATCTCCTCGGTGTGAAAGCGGATCGAAATTGTCAATTCCATACAAGGCGGGCGTTTCCACAGCGGAAAAAAACGCAATTGAACACGTTGTAGGAATAAAGTACCTTTGCTAAGCTCGGCTTTCAAGTATGGTATGGTAGTTTCAGCTTTGATGTGTGGTAGCTGGCTTTTATCAAAGTCTTGAATGTGATCAAATACGGTGGTTCACGGCACCTATTTTACAAGGTGGCACCGTTACGACGGGTGACGTCCATATAGATCGAAACATATACGCGAAAAGTTCCCTCGCTGTTAAGATTTGCGTATAATATGAACACTTGCCCGGAAATAAAACTTATGCAGCGTTACACTTACCCTACCCTAACTCCCGATTCGGTATACATTGGTGGTATATGTGCCACATTACAACAAACTCATGGTAACCAGCAATATATGAATTATTCGACCGAATAAATCAGACTGTAATCGCATCATCAATCTTATTCAAACATTTCGAAATTTCAAAACTGAAGGAGAGTTTGTGCTTTTAAATATCAAAGATATAACGCACGAAACAAAATACTTCAGTACCTTAGTGGCTTATTAAGTATTCTGTGCCTATATTTCGAAAAGTAAGCAAAGCTTCAAAGCTAAGAGCTCTTAATTAAAGTAATTTCCTTATGAAGTCGAAAAAAGAGACCGCTTTCCAAACAATAATAATTAATGGAGTGAACCAATTTTCTTGTGGATGAATTTAACATGCCGAACATGGGACGTAATTTTATTAACAAGAGTTTTGTGGCGTAATACCCTTATTCTGCATATTTGTAATAAATATTAGAAAGAGAAAGTTTAGTCTACTATATTCTACCTAATGTATCAATTGTCGCTCAAATGAAATACACCTGTTGCGTGTAGGCCATTCACTGAATGATTGTTTGAAAGTGATATCAAAGACTTGCCAGACAAGTTGTCATATCTCATACAATCTATGGCAGTTCTCCCAGTTGTCGTCCATCACTTCATAATTCATAATTCATTTATTGCAGTAAACAGGTATAAATACGATCTTATGGTAAAATATAAATAGTTTCACTGTAACTTACTTGTATCAGCATGCAATAAGTAGGTACGTACACATTTGAATGTTTTTTAGATTTTATCTGTGCATCAAAATCTGTATTATTACTATTGTCACAATACTAATAAAATAAAAAATAAAAATAATGTCATTGCTAAAAATTTATAAAATTATCCATCAAAAAATCATTAATTTTATAATAACATTTAGAGGTCAATAAATTATATAATATTATTTTAAATTGTCTAACATTCTTTTCTTTCATATCGTCTGGTAATTTATTAAATAATTTAGGTCCCATCACAAATATAGTCTTTCCATAGAATGACATATTTGGTGTGATTTGTGGTCTTATTTCTACCTTATTTCTAGTTTTCCGTGGATGTTTTGTATGTACTAACTTAAAGCTATCCAAATGTTCTTTGACATAGACACATGCGTCATAAATGTAAAGACAGGGTAAAGTAAGCAGTTTAGGACTTTTGAAAGAGGGAACACAACTGTCTTGCCAGTGTAATCTACACATAGCTCGTATACATTTCTTTTGCGTTATAAATAAGGGTAAGATATGTATTTTTAACGCACCGTAACGTATGACAGACGCATCGGAGTTCACAATTTCCATCGTCATCGAGGTATGCGGACGACAAGTGAGAGTCCCGCCTTTATTTACGACTAACAACGCAGAAAATAAGAATAAATGACCCCTTTTCTCAATCCAACAAACCGCGGTAAATCCTTTCAACATGTGGGTGCCTTTTTAACTACCCCAGAGTAGCCCGATCAAATACACTTATTGCAATTTCAGGCGAGGGGCTGACAACCTGTCACTATAGTGATATACAGTTAACCCTCAAACTTTGGTCAGATGTGGTGTTAATATCCATTTTACGGCCGTCACTTACATACAAAACCAGTAACTTAGTCATAGTATCTAAATGTTACTCTAGTTATAGGCAACGACGGCTAATACTTTCAATTATTATTATTTTTCTGTCGAGTAGGTGTAATGCTCCTAAGATCATAATGAAGCATAGTATTAAACCCTAAGTTGAATACTATAATAACTTTTACGGTCAATATTTCGTTCCACTCTCGGTATAGAACAACGATTGCAAAAAAATACTTACAGCTGTTTAGTACAAATGGCGTCCTAGAGATGTCGCTAGTGTACTTTTAAAACGCGGTAGCGTTGTGTTCTCCGCAAACTATGATATTAGCCGCATACCATGATTATTTTGTATTACGTTTCTGATTGTGTGAGTGTATAATAAATATATAAATAGTTAAAAGTGTGTTATTGAAGAAGAGTAAACATTGGTGCCGAAACCCGAGGAACTTGGACTTAGTACAGTGAGTGAAGTGACATTTGCATCCCGACGCATAATGTCCTAAATCCTAAAATATTCCTAAACTCTCAATGACCTAAGCTCATTATGACCTAAACGCATAATGTCCTAAACGTTTAATGTCCTAAATGCTTAATGTCCTAAACGCTTTATGTCCTAAACGCTTAATAACCTAAACATTTAATGTCCTAAACGCTGAATGCCCTGCACGCGTAATGTCCTAAAGTAAACACAACGTCCTAAATGCCTAATGTCCTCAAAATCTTCTATTCCCAGTAGTTCAATTGGAGTTAGAAAAATTGGTTTTTCTACATGGAATTTTTAGTTGCGACAAATCAATTAGCTTTTTGATTGCACTATTGAAAGCAAAATATGCAAAAGGAAAATAAATGTCTCTTTAGCTATTTAAATGCCACATTAGGAACCTAAATGTCACTTTAGCATCTTAATGTCACTTTAGGAATCTAAATGTCATTCTAGGAAACAAAATATCACTTTAGGTACACCGTCCCTTACACCATGTATATTTACATGGAAACATAACTCTTATCAATATACGGCCATATATAGCAGGTAAGTACACCAAAAGGCATCACACATTGTATCTACGTTGAGGAAAAGTGTGGGAAATCACCGTTAATTATAGAATTATTTTGAAGACATTATGCGTTTAGGTCATTATGCGTTTATGACATTATGCTTTTAGGACATTATGCGTTTAGGACATTATACGTTTAGGACATTATGCGTAGGACATTATGCATATAGGAGTTAGGTCATTTTGCGAGCAGGCCGTTTTGCGTTTAGGAATTAGGTCATTTTGCGAGTAGATCGACATTTGGACATAGAAAATATTCGATTTGAACTTATATTTCTATGCGTTTTTGGACTTGTAAAATTTTCAAGAAGTTTGTATGAGATACGGACTTAGAATAATTTCGCCGATTTTGGACTTGTGAAATTTTTCTAGATTTTGTATGAGCTGAAGACTTGTAAAATTTCGAACTTTTTATCAGTGGACTCTGACGTTTTGCTTGTGATTTGAGACTTAGAGAAATTAAGGAAAATTTCTGATTTTGGACTTGACTATTGCTGTTAAATATGGCGGAAAAAGAAGTCAATAAAATCATAAAAAGTAACCAAGCTCTAAGGAAGATTATAGATAGTGGACTTACAAATTTCAATAAATCGCCCAAAGATAGAATTACTCAGTGTTACATTGAATCAAGATTGCAGACATTGGAGCAAACATGGACGCAATTTTTCAATAATCATTTACATATTGTTGAGGCTGTTACTGATGCAGAAGAAGAATCGTTACCCTATTTTACAGATGATCAATATGGTGAATGTGAAGAACAATATATATTGTACCAAAGTACTATGAAAGAGAAACTGAAAGGGTTGAATAAGGGTAAACCACCCGGTTGTAGTGGACCAGCGAATGGCAAATCGAGCAACAGTGGTTCAGAAGTTAAGCTTCCAAGAATACAGTTACCTACATTCAGTGGTAAATACGAGGAATGGCAGACATTTTACGATATGTTTTTGTCATTAATTCATACGAGTGAAAACTTATCAGCAGTTCAGAAACTCCACTATTTAAAGAGCAATCTGTCAGGAGAACCAGAGAACTTGCTGCGTAACTTTGCAATAACTGAGAAAAACTACGAAGAGGCTTGGAAACTACTAACTAAGCGATACAACAACAAGCGGTTCAACTCTAATGCAGTTCTAAAGATATTCTTCTCGCAGAAACAGATAGTAACAGAATCAGCGAATGCAATTAAGCAATTGTTAGATACCACAAGTTCTTGTTTGAAGGCGTTGGAAAATATGGGCATACCTACTGAGTCTTGGGATGCTATTGTGATCTACTATGTGTTAACCAAATTGGATAAAGAGTCTCATAAGCTATGGGAGTCTCAACTCATTACTGGCGACGACTTGCCTACATGGGCACAGTTAGTAGAGTTCTTGGAGACAAGGTTTAGATGTCTAGAGATGACTGATGGACCAACGGCGAACAGAACGATGAAGCCACCGCAGAATAATTTTAGCCAGCAAATCAAAAGCAATACTTACCATTCATCATTCCAGGATGAGCACAAATCAACTGAATCTGTGTCATGTCATATGTGTGGAGGTCAACATTTATTGCATCATTGCAAGAGATTCGTTGAGCAAACTGTGCAAGATAGAATATGCTTTGTGCAGACAAGAGGGCTGTGTTTCAACTGTTTGGCTCCAACTCACATCGTATCAAAGTGCCAACAGTCTGGATGCTGCAAAAAGTGCGGGAGAAGACATCACACTTTTTTGCATATTGAGAGAGAAAGAACATCACAGTTCAACACAAAATTTAGAGGAGACGCACCACCAATTCAGAACGTTAATACCACAACTAACACACAGAGTGAGGAGAGGCTACCTAATCACGGTAGATATCAAGAGAAAAGAGTTGAGTCGAGTGAGGAGTCAGCGCAACCGAGTGTCATGCGAGTCCATGCAGGATTGTCAAGAGGAGTAATGCAAGACCAGAGTGGTCGATTACTAGCTACGGCGGTTGTGAAGGCTAAGTCTGTTAACCAGAGTAAAATTCATATGAGAGCGCTTATAGATCCGTGTTCAGAGATTTCGTTAATTTCGCAATCATCGGTTCAATTACTTGGTCTTAAAGCTATTCCTGTAAATGGTGTAGTGTCAGGGGTAGGAGAGGGTCAAACGAGAATCAAGTCTATGGTTTCTTTTCGAATTGAGTCATGCTATGATCCAGAAACTATTATTGAGGTTAATGCATTTGTGATGGGGTCGCTAACATCCTTGCTTCCTAGTCGTAAGATAGATTCATCTCATTGGTTGATTTCAGAAAATCTGAAGTTAGCTGATCCGCGATTCAAGGTACCCAGGAAGATCGACATCTTGCTTGGAGTTGAGATCTATAGTGAAATTCTTTTGGAAGGTATAGTAAAGAGTCCCGACAAGAAACTTATTTCTCAAAATACAGTGTTTGGCTGGATTATATCTGGACGATCAGAGAAAGAGCCAGCGATGGACTTAGATGAGAACGTGGTATGTATGCACATACGTATTCAAGAGGACGACATGATAAAAAAGTTTTGGGAGATTGAGTCTGAACCTAACAGTATTCAAAAGAGGCTGACTGTAGAAGAGCAAAAGTGCGAGGAGATTTACAATACAACTACAGTTAGAAATCAAGACGGAAGGTATGTGGTCAAGCTACCATTTAACAGCGAGAATCCAGAGGTCTAGTTCGGAAATACAAAAATGATAGCAAAAAGAAAGCTACTGTCGTTAGAGAAACGACTACTGAGAGATCCACAATTATATGAGGAGTACAGAAAAATCTTCAAGGAGTATTTGAGATTAAACTTTATGGAGAGAGTAGAGAAAGAGGAGGAGGATAATCCTAAATCCGTGTATCTTTCCCATCACCCCGTGATTAGGAAAGACAAACAGACAACAAAGGTGCGTATCGTCAAAAACGCTTCTGCAAAAGGGACTAACGGCGTGTCACTTAATGACAATTTGCTGGTTGGACCAAAGATTCAGCAAGATTTAAGACATCTGTTGATGAGATGGCGTATGCATAAAATTTGCATCGTAGCAGACTTGGTGAAAATGTATCTTCAAGTTCTCGTGTCAAAGGAGGATACAGATTTTCAAAGAATTTTGTGGAGAGAAAATCCTGATATGCCTATTCAAGTATTCAGATTACTGAGGTTGACATTTGGCACTGCCAGTGCGCCTTACTTAGCAGTGAAGACATTGCAGAGGTTAGCTGATGATGAGAAAAATAATTTTCCTACCGCAGCTGAAATTGCTAAACGAGATTATTACATGGACGATTCAATGACAGGATGTCATACGGAGGCTGAAGCAAAAAGTTATTTACAAAGAGATGAATGAGCTCATGAGATCAGGAGGGTTCCAGCTTCAAAAATGGAGTAGCAATAGTGAAGTTCTACTGAAATTTATTGAGAAAGACAATCAAGAAATCGTACAGTCTATGCCTATCAAAGCAGATAATACACTGAAGGTCCTAGGTCTACAATGGAATAGAGAGACAGACAACTTTGAGTACACGGTCAAGTTATCTGAGATTGTAGAACCAATTACCAAACGACAAGTTCTTTCAGACATTGCTCGCTTGTATGACCCTATGGGATGGATAGCTCCTGTAGTTGTATCAGCAAAGATAATTATTCAAAACCTGTGGAAAGCTAAATTAGAATGGGATGATGAGTTGACAGAATATCTGAAAGAAGAATGGTTAAAGTACAGAAACGAGTTGACACAGATAAAGAACATTAACATACCGAGATGGGTTTTTTGTACACCTGATTGCAAGACAGAGCTACATGCGTTTTCAGATGCATCGAGAGCGGCTTATGCTGCCGCAGTTTACCTTCGTACAGTAGATGCCCAAGGTAAAGTCAATGTGAGTTTGATTTCAGCTAAAACAAAAGTTGCACCGATTGACAAGGAGCAATCAATACCCCGATTGGAGCTGTGTGGAGCGACACTTGCTGCGAAGTTGCTGTCAGAGATTTCCCAAGTAATGAGTATCCCAAAGGAGAATCTATATGGCTGGACAGATTCAACCGTGGTTCTTGCGTGGTTGAAAGGAGGAGCTAGTAGATGGACAACGTTTGTAAGTAATCGTGTGTCTGAAATTTTGACTATAACAGACTTTAAACAGTGGAAACATGTCGCGACGGATTCCAATCCCGCAGATTGTGCATCGAGAGGTCTTAGACCTAATGAGCTAGAGACACATTTAATTTGGTGGAGGGGACCCGAATGGTTGGGGAAACCTCATGTTAAGAGTGAAGAATTACCCGATGTAGATACACACGAAGAAGAGAGAGTAACTACAATGGTTATAACACAACAAACTAGAGAAGAATTTGTGTGGGAAAAGTTTTCGAACCTGACTAGAATGTTGAAGATAATATCGTACTGCAGAAGATTTCTAGACACAAAAGAAGAAAGGAAAACTAAACCTAAATATGAGAGAGACGTTACACAAATGTGTTAAACAAGTTCAGAGGAGAGAATTCAAAGATGAGATACAAAAACTAAAAAATAAGTGCTGTGTGCCAAAGAAGAGTCCTCTACATACTCTTAATCCGTTCTTGGATAAAAAAGGAATTTTAAGAGCAGCTGGAAGAATCGAGCAAGCTGAAGTGGATTATGACAAGCGAAATCCCATTATTTTACCCGCTAACGATCATCTTACTAAGTTATTAATATCAGACGCTCATACCAAGACTCTTCATGGAGGGCCACAACTTATGAGAAATTATTTGAGAGCCAATTACTGGATTATTAGATGCAGAGAACAAGTAAAGAAATATTTTCGGAAATGTGTTACCTGTTTAAGACATACAAAGAAGATAACTACACAGTTGATGGGACAACTGCCAGAGGTGAGATTGAAACCGAGTAAGATATTTAAAGTGACAGAGTTGACTACGCTGGACCCATAAATATAAGATATTCACCTGGAAGAGGATCGAAAACTTACAAAGGGTATATATGTCTTTTTGTATGCATGGTCACTCGTACAATTCACATAGAGCTGGTGACAGATCTTACCGCAAAAGGGTTTATAGCAGCTTTTCAACGCTTTACTTCTAGGAGAGGACATTGTCAAGATCTTTATAGTGACAATGGAACGAATTTTGTCGGAGCAGATAAACAATTGCGTGAGATGTTCGAACGTGCTAAATCCGGTCTGCCTCATGAAATTGCGGAGCTTTTAACTTTAGAAAAGACTGACTGGCATTTTATTCCTCCATATGCCCCGAATTTTGGTGGATTGTGGGAAGCGGGTGTTCGTAGCGCCAAGAATCATTTAAGAAAGGTAATAGGTGATAGTACGTTGACTTACGAAGAACTGTCAACAGTTCAAGCACAGGTAGAAGCGTGTCTCAATTCGCGTCCTATCTCTGTTTTAAGTGACGATCCTAACGACCCACTCCCCTTGACACCAGGCCATTTTATAGTAGGAGAACCTTTAGTTAATGTAACAGATGAGGATTTTAGTGATAAGAACGTTGGTTGTTTAGAAAGATGGAGAATTGTACAAAAGATGGTTAACGTATTCTGGAAAAAATGGTCAAAAGAGTATCTAGTTGGTTTAAGTCAGAGATATAAGTGGCAAACTAAGAAACCAGAACCGCAAATAAATGATGTTGTGATTTTAAGAGAGGATAATGTTCCACCATCACGATGGCTGATGGGCATTGTAATTAATAAGCATGCTGGACCGGACAATGTAACTCGTGTAGTGACTATCAAAACTAAAAACGGAATTACTAAAAGAGCTATTAACAAAATTATTATTTTGGAGAAATAAGTTACATTGGCACGGTGAGCGGCAATTTATTTTGTTGAGTTGTTTGCATAGCAAATAGTTTTGTGTTAAGTATTTTGTTTTCTTTTTTCAAATCTTGATGTGTAAGTTGAGTCATGGTGGGCGGCTTCCTTAATGTGTAAATTGTTATTTCTAGTGCATTTAATTGAGTTATTCAGCAGTTTCTGTGCATAAAGGACAAGGTCCTTGGTGGGCGGAATGTTTAGTACAAATGGCGTCCTAGAGATGTCGCTAGTGTACTTTTAAAACGCGGTAGCGTTGTGTTCTCCGCAAACTATGATATTAGCCGCATACCATGATTATTTTGTATTACGTTTCTGATTGTGTGAGTGTATAATAAATATATAAATAGTTAAATTAAAAGTGTGTTATTGAAGAAGAGTAAACACAGCATAATTAATTAACATGAATATGAATTTTGGATGTTATCTTTTCTAATAGGTTCATCTTCTTCTTCGACAGCCACATTCTGATACATCATTTTTAGTTATAAAAAATAAAATATTTAACTTCGGTTTGATAAACAATTAAGTTTTTCGGGTTTTATGGCCAATGCAAATAAGAAATTCTTTAATTTTTTATAAGCCAAATTTAGTTATATTATAAGTTATAACTTTCGAGTCAAAATCTCTTCAGGGGATTGATCTAATAAAAACCTTTGTTATTTTATAACATTACTTCACTCGTCTACCTTCTTCTTAATTTCGTGTGAGACACCGAGTCGACAAATGCCCCTTCCTTAACAGAGCGAAGTTTGATTTAGTTTGATACTTACATGCATAAGCCTACTGTTACTTAGATTAAATAACGCAGCTAGCTTAGGTATATGAACGTAAAAGCAGGGAATATAGAGCTGCCTCTCTATCCGGTATTAAGACACCTGAAGGTTTTTCTTTTATAGGCGTAGAAAAAACAACCTGTCACTTCGTACGATGCCGTCTATTATTAAGGTGCCTCAGTAAAGATGCAGATACCCCACTTCATAGAAAGTTGTCCTCTTTGCCTATTGGCATGCCACGTTTAAGATAATATCTGACTATATCTAGATAGGCAACGCATTTGACCATATAAAAATTGCGCACCAATTATAGAGTTGAGTTTTTCACCGTAAAATCTAAGAAGCTGAACTAATCAGTGTAGGTATATATTAAAGTCTAATCTATAGGTACTATATTTGTATGTATTTTACTACTAGAAATAAATTATATACGCTTCTATCTTTGCGTAAAAGGATAATGTAAATATTATTGTTTTGCTTGCTTTGAAAGGTTGATTTATTATTCATTTCTGATAAATAATTTATCTCACTATATCTCACTTCATTTTTATTTGGAATCAATCAGTTCAACAGTCTTTTGAACGCACTCATTTATTTAAGAAATCGAAATTGAAAATATTAGCCAGACTGTTTATTAAATACATCGGTCAATGGTGTGATATTTCATGTTCAAAGCTTAACTTCCAACGATATTTGATCAAACAAATTCAACTTTTTCCATCGAGCTCAAATCAAATAAATATGTAGGTACTTATGAGAAACGTGTTTGATGTTGATGTCCTTCAAGCAAATATTTTTTCTGACCCATTCTTTAGGGTTTTTTCAGTGGCTTTACTCACCTGCGGCAAAGTTCAATCGCAAATAATCATTTATTGTTATTAAACAGTTTTTTTGTGTGCGTACATAAACATTACATTATGAGAGTACATTCATTAATGTTAGTTGCAATATTATTGTTAAAATAATTGATATTACATAATAGGCTACTAACAGGTGCTTTTCTTAGCTGGCAACACACGGCACTAAATCTAAAACTAAGGTAACGAAAATAACTGTCAACTAGTATTTGCGATTTTTATCAAACACACTCAAACAATGTTTGTTGTTTGCTTGTATTACTATCCCGGATCATTCATTAATTATTACTATAACGTTCTATCATCTACACTGCAAGTTAATCT
The DNA here is from genome assembly GCA_027580185.1 of Tuta absoluta. Lineage (NCBI taxonomy): Eukaryota > Metazoa > Arthropoda > Insecta > Lepidoptera > Gelechiidae > Tuta > Tuta absoluta. The sequence continues at coordinate 10,544,812 of JAQAHW010000004.1, forward strand.
AGGAAGCTATTATATACGTAGCTGAAAATAAGAAATTGAAAACAACGTTAGTGCCCGCCAGAGCTTGAACCCGGGACCGTGGGGTACCGTCCCACTGCACTACCAACTGAACTACCTGCGCCGCGACTGACAATTCCAAATCTTCAATCTCTTGTTACTTGTCTCGAAGCGACGTACAAGTGACATCTAGTAAAGTTATTGTAACGAATACTATGATTAATAGGTACACAATTAGAGTAGGAATTCTAACCAAGCTTTGCTTATTTATGTACTATGGTTTATTGTGCACTCACAATGGTATAATATTTTTATAAATTCAAATGAAAAAATGTTAGCCCTCTTAACTTATTTACACTAGATATTTATATTGACTATATCTAAACCCTACATAAGTCTCTCTCGAAGTGTTGCTGATTGTACTTTCGTAAGTTTCCTATTTTGGGTTCTGGATTTATGACTGTTTGGGTAACCCGCTTTCATGCGCTAGACAGCTTCTAGAGTTGACGGGTAATGGGCACCTACATATTTGTAAGCCGTTGTTGTGTGTTGGTTTTAAACTACTGGTTTGATTAGAAACAGTTTTCTTTTTGCTGAATCTATTTACCCTAAGAAGTCATGGCCATTCGCACACGTGCCGCAAGATATTGCGGTATTTGACGGCTTGTCTCTTATTATTAATATATGTTAGCAGATTTAATACAACCGGACTGGGAAAATACACGTGTGAGAATCACCACGTAAAATAAATGGAAAGAAAAAGCAACATAAATCCATACTAATATTATAAATGCGAAAGTGTGTTTGTTTGTTTGTTTGTTTGTTTGTTTGTCTTTCTTTCACGTTACAACAGAGCGATATCATGCAGTGTTTTTTAGGTGTGCAGTTAGGTGAGAGGCTGGAGAGTGACATAGGCTACTTTTTATCCCGGAAAAACATATTTTTCCCATCGGAAAAGCGATTAATGTTTAGCAATAGAATACACCCATACTACGAACATAGATGAGTATCATGCAGCGATGTAAAGCATTTTTTTTTTTGAGAGCAGCTAAATGAAAAGCTGGTGAGTGACATAGGTTATTTTTTATCCCGGAAAAACATATTTTTCCCTTCGGAAAACCGATTAATGTTTAGCAATAGAATACATCCATACTACATACATAAATGAGTATCATGCAGCGATGTAAAGCATTTTTTTTTTGGAAAGCAGTTAGATGAAAAGCTGGTGAGTGTCATAGGTTACTTTTTATCTCGGAAAAACATATTTTTCCCATCGGAAAACTGATTATTGTGTAGCATAGAATACATCCATACCACATAAAAAAGATGTATATACAGGATGTAAGGGACAGCCCTCCGAATACTGATATTCCCATAGTAAATGCAGTGAGCTGATTGTGATTTTGTATGGGATATAGAAAAAAAGAATTTAATCTATGGCAGGTTGTTCAGTTTCATGGTTTGAATACACCCAATCAGTATTCGAAGGGCTGTCACTTACACCCTGTATAGCACTACTATGAGAATGTCTCTTGAATATGAGTTTTGGGATATGAATGTGGCTTTAAGGGTGATGTGGGTATGTACTTGAGATACTTCTTACCACAGTAGTAAAGTTAATTTCTACAGTTAAACATGATTTGAAAGTCCATTTCTATAATAATAACCATTTTTAGCACAGTAAGTTTGCCCTGCGTATACTTGCGAAGACACATAATAAACTTAAATTTTTTGGTACCATAGTCCTGAAAATTGAAGACTAGGCAAAATCATTATACTGCGTATTCATATTATTATAATTCCAATCCAAGAACATCCATCCCCAAGTTAATTTGGTTTGGAGCTAATATAGGTTTTCAAATCCTTGATTACATACCCACTCCTTTCTTTCATGTCTTCTTGGAGCATGTTTGTATGTAATAAAAATTTCAAAATAGCAGGAATATTAAAAAAAAATTAAAGCTATATACAAGTAGACACGGTTATGGACACAGAACAGAGCACTTCATACCCCGTCGAGTTTTTAAATTCATTGGAGTTGTCAGGTGTGCCCTCACATAAGCTGCAATTAAAAGTAGGCGTTCCAGTCATGCTTATGCGAAATTTAGATGCCCCTCGATTATGTAATGGAACGAGACTTCGTGTGACACAACTAGGACGGAACATAATTGGAGCCACCATCTTAACCGGCGTTGGCAAGGGTGAAAATGTAATAATACCACGGATCCCAATTATTCCCACAGATCTTTCATTCCAATTCAAGAGGCTGCAATTTCCTATCAAGCTTAGTTTCGCAATGACAATCAACAAAGCGCAGGGACAAACTTTAAAGGTAGCGGGGGTCCACTTAGAAAAACCGTGCTTCTCTCATGGCCAGCTATATGTAGCATGTTCGCGTGTGTCCAATGCTCAGAACCTCTTCATTTTATCCCCAGATGGTAAAACTTACAATATCGTTTACAATAGCGTATTAAAATAGTGCTCTGTTCTGTGTCCATTAAGCTGTGTACTATGTCTTTAACACTCTTCTGGAAACAAACGCTCCGAAACACTGTAAAAGCATAAATCCCTCCCCTTTGAAAGACAATTTTTGTATACGCGCTCTCCATCAAGATATGTCTTCCATATTACTCACGATAATTTTTCCGGTTTAGTGACTGCGTCTCTATTAAAATTACGTTATCTTTACTTTTAACATTAAATGCCTGTTTTTCCTTACACTATAAATGTGTCATAATCTTCTTTCTAGCGTCGTAATATCTTCATTATTGAAGGTCGTAATTCCCCTGATGGGAAATATTTTTCTCATTCAGGATTCTTTTCCATCGCTGCGTATCTTTGGCGACATAGAGCGCTGAGTGTATTTAATGAGACCACCTAATTGTACTGAAACCTCTTGGTCGTTTGCCATCGACTTTTCCAGTGATCATGAGTGCAAAGTGGCAAAAGAACTCAAGGATCATTCTTGCGCCTCATTACTTGATTTTACAATAGCCTGTATTAGTGATGGTAGCGCCCAGGTACCACAAATTATATACTTTTTCAAGGAAGTGAACCATTCCAGTGTAGTGTCGTCTGTGTATCGGTGAATAGTGATTTTAGTGCCCTCCCAGTTTACACAGTTGTTCGCCTTACGATGTGTCGTTTAGAATACACAACTAATTAATAAAACTCTATGAGTACGCGGGCGAAGCCGCGGGTAACAGCTAGTATAACCATATAATTGTTAACGACAAAATGACGACAAAATATCGACCTCATTAAAAACGTATACTTATTGAGTATTCTCAAAACAACATTATGGTTTCTTTATCGTGTTTACATCGAAACACAAACAAACCGACAATCCCCCAAGTAACATAGTTCTCCTATAGCACCCAGTTTACAGGCTTACAGCACTAGTAACTTCCTCTTAGTGGTTCCAGGTTTTACTACCAAGCTTATAACAGGTTACACTGAGTTCGTTTGGTTTTATAGTACATCTGTGCTTATAAGTTGACTTATAGTAGCGTATAGAACTAAACTATAAGCGCAGTAAAGGCTAATAGGGCCTATAACAGTGTTGCAAAGGTGTAAATACACTTAAGAGAAGTTGCTCTTGTAAGTAATAGTTATAATCACCTACAAGAAGTAATAATAAATCCACTATAAGTGTCATGCGCTAGTAACAGTAATGTATAGAACCACATGTACTTAGAACCATTTGCGTTTGTTAGTTGAGCTTATAGGCGTGTACAAGTCAACTTTATATGCCAGTCGTAAGTGAGTTAGTTCTATAGTGGTTTTCCTTAAGAGAAAGTTTACTTGGTTTTATTGTGTACTCTCTCATGCTGTTATGGTCTTAATTTATCTATAAAAGTTTTCTATAAAACTATTAGGATCCAAAGCTATGTTCAGGATACCAATTTAAGATGACATTTGCCTATAATATTTATCGCGTGTATGGAACCCTAATTCGTCACAAGATGGTTGCAATAATGTTGATAGGATTAATTATTATTTTTAAGCACAACTTTTTAAATATGCCGAGTTCGAAAGGCGAACAAAAATTGAGATGTAAAATACAATATATTTCACCGAAAACACTTACGCGTTGGCCGTGCAAACACGTATGCACGCATATTATTACATGCAAAGTACTTGTTAATACATTTAATATTAAATAGATGAACGTGGCTTTTATTTTATATATTTTTCACCTCCACGGCACAAACACAACACAGCTAAATTCACAAACGTTTGAAGTAGCTAGTAATAGAAGCGTGGAGTACGTTACAGACCTGCCTGGGTCTATTAGATGCTCATAGTCGGCTTCACGGGAGCAGAAAGTTCTGCGTAGGCCAAATATGAGTGTAATATTAGCCCAAGTGGTGCTGGCCAAGTCTACTATGCATGTGTTATCAGCAAAAGTACGCCTATAAAATGGGCCCTTTTCCGTGGTTATAAACATTTACCAGCCACTTATAGGCCTGGCCCCGGAACCACTACAAGACCACTTTTTGTTACTTGGGCCATTATCGACTGTGAACCACTCGGAACTCGGAAGACATGCCACCGATTAATCAAACATGTTTTTGTAGACACTATTAGTAGACAGTCGTTATTTTACTGAGTAGATATTATTATGCCATGTGATGCCGGATTAGTATAGCATCTCCCCATTTCTAACCGTTGGTGTCGTCTTCTTCTTCTTTTGTATCAATGGGATACGCCCAATGCAGGTTGGACAAAATCTATAGCAGCGATTGCCAATATTTGGCAACAGCTATCTCTTTTGAGTTGGCCTCTTTGAGGTCCTCGTGTGTGCAAGTCTCAGGGAGGCTCGGGCAGACACGCAAGTGAGACAGAGTTTGTGTATCCCCGTAGAGTAGACGCATTTGTCGTTGTATGTAAATCCCCATTTCTTTAGGTTTTCCCCACTCCGTGGGTGTCGTAAGAATGGGCAGCAATGTTCCCTACGAATGCAACATCTTGCACTGTGCTAGCCAAGCGTGGTGAGTATGTCAATGCCCCCCAATAAGGGGAGGCCCATGTCCAACAGGGTACGGTTGTGCCTGTTATAGCTATACTTATAGTTATACTTATACACATAGTATAGCTATACTTATAGTTAGACATTGGGTGTAACAACACACATGCCGACTTATTTACATTTATTAGTTTGGATTCAAAAATAATACTCCATTGAGAGAATTTTATACGTAATACTTATTCTAAAATAACTAGTTTTTATTATAGGTACTGGTTTCTTGTGCGTATGTATGTGTATGCTGATTGGTCGTTGGACGACTCGGTGTCCCACACGAAAAGAGAGAGAGAGAGAGTAGCTTTAAAATAAAAATCTGGAATACCAACGCTTCAAATATTGCTACAGTACACAAGCCAGTTTTCCAACTGTGAAAGACGAAAAAAAATTGCAAAACATTTACATAAATATTTTCTCGCAGGTATAAAATTCCTCTGCAATTCCGCTTGCGTGTCTTAAATTTATTTCGAAAACACCTTTTCTTTTTAAGTGTAGGCAACATCCTGCTTCAGAATTAAGTTACCTTTACGTATGTATGTTAAGAAATTAGAAAAATATTCTTTTAAAATTTTATTTCATTACATATAAAATCATATCTTATCTAGCCGTCAGGATCCCACTGCTGGGCAAAAGTATCCCTCCCCTTCTTCCACTGTTAACAAAATAACAACATAAACAATAACATATAACAAAAATATAATTAGACGTTACTTTGTGATAAAAATATTAAGTACCTACGCTACGAGTTTAACACAAACTATTTTTGTTGCGCTAAGTTAACTACAAGCTTTTTTAGCTGTGTTAATCTTATCTAACCCTGTTGCAACACTGAGGTACACAATTTAACACCCTTCACTGTGGCTAATAGCAGAGTTCCGTGAAGCGGTGTTACAAATATAACAACATAAAAATAGAGACAAAATGCGAACTTGCCATTTTATATACATGAAGCTTGTTAATATTGGATTATCAGCAGCAACTCTATACAATATAAATTATCTTTATCGTTGGGAATAACCCAAATAACCCACCGAAGTCTGGCGCCAAGTAGCTTGCTGCGTTCCGTCAGTGTGTGGGAGTGCCAGTGCCTTAACAGGCTTATTCTGGGTGAGCTCGCTCCATCTTAGACTCTGTCTCTGTCCTATGACCTAGACTAGAGTCAAGAGCAAACCCATTATTAATAAAAAAATATAAAAAAAATAAGTTGATCCTTTTAATTTATTGGTTAAAATTTTACAGATAGTTTCTGTCAAGGTTAAGATCATTTTCATTATCATGGAGTCAAATCTGGCGACCTCCACAATATTAGATGGTTACTTGATATTGCATCTGCATAGATCTTTATAGTATGACAATAAGTATATAGTGATTAAAATGTATTCAATGCATTAATATACACATATGAATGATAAGCATTAGCATTATTTTAAGCATAAACATAACATAAAGTCAAATAAATTAGAAATTATTAAATGACATTCATTATATTAACGCATGATTAGTGTTTCCGACATATATTTTGAAATAAAATCCAGGTTTTTATTCGGTGTTATCTACTACATAAATAGATAGTTAATTGATTACCTGAGAAACCCCTTACATAGCAACACCATAAGCTAAGAGAACGTGGTAGAGATACCTACTTCACTAATTACAAGCTATTTAATTATTAATATAATACTCGCTAAAAGGCGGTGCGATTGCGGTTCACATATGTTTCCCAAAAGGAAAGGAATATTCTATCAGGATTTTACAAAATAGTAATTGTTGTAAAAAGAAGAAAAATGTAATAATAACAAAGATCCTTTTTTACAATGACGTCAATAAGTAATACTTAGTTATTATCCTTCATTGCATTAAGTTTATTCCATTTTAAAGGCAAAACATAATTTGCTTCAACAATGTTAAAAAAATGAAAATGGTCGAAGGTCTATGTTTTAAAAAAATATTTAAAACAGTCTGAATGTAAGTTTCAATGGACGCAGACAACCCCAAAACTTATCATTCCAAAACATAAATCTTTGCTTTTCAAATTGCTGTCATTCTTTTCCTGAAAGGTCGGCATGCGTAAATTTTTCAGTAAACAACAAGTAAAAGCTTTCTGGGAGAAAATCTTAGGTATATTTATTTAATCTTTGGTTGCAATTCAAAATAGTATTTTTTAAATTCTACCGTTAGGTACGTCAGTATCAGCTCGGCTTTTATTTTTATATTTAATAGAGTAAAAAAATATATTAATTCAAAACTAATTTGAACGTAGAACTTATATTGTCATCAGTTTAGTACGAAACTGAGTTACAAGCCCCACCAGCTGTATACTCGGCGTCGATATAGTTCACTGGTAACATTTTCAGATTTATTTAGTTAATTTGTAAGATGTGAAATTGTAAATGGTTGCATGATCATGATCAGATTTGACCAGCTCGATTATGATGAGCCATGACTATCTTTTTCTCTATCTCTCATTTTATCCGTTTATATCAAAATTCTTCACGTCTTTTGATAAAATCCGTACGCTTTGACACGTTTGAAGGTGTTAGTCTCTAGAGCCCTACAGCTCGTTTTGCGACGTGACGTACGTGTCACTGCGACGTAACCTTCGTAGTTATTTATGACAGGAGCGTAACCACCTAAAAGTTCCGCGACGAAAGTTCCACAGATCTCACACGACACTAGAGCGGAACAAAAGCAAAGAACAATCACAATAATGAGCTGAGCAATGTCTGAATGACGTGAAATATGGCCTCGTCTGCCAGTATTCAGGCCAGTAGAGTTTAACTGCTCTATTAAACATTTCATCGTCGGGATAGTGGATACGAGGCATAGTCATGAAAGAAAGTGATGGAAATTCATATGTATCAAAGTTTGTATTAAAAAAACGCAATAGTTGCTGGTGGTGGATAGTGAAACCTCAAAACGGGCTGGTGATAAGGAAGAACTTTCCCCTGGGAACATAGGTCGAAATATGAAAAAAAAAATTGGACTTCCCACACAATTGCTGATCAACTGTATTAGGTTTCTATGGAAGCTGCTAATATTTTTACTTATTATTTCGACCTTTGTTCTGAGGGTAAAGTTGTTTAGTTTTACGAGTAGAATACATATACATATAGCACGCCTATAATCCTTTACGGGGTAGGCGTAAACGACTGTACAAAACGGACATTTACGCCACGTCTGACAAACATTTGAGGGTCATTTGAAATATTGTGTATCACAATAGTGACAGGTTGTCAGCGCATCGCCTAAATTTGCAATACACACCCTCAAGTCCCTTAGTCGCTTCTTACGACACCCACGGGAAAGAAATGGGGTGATGCTATTCTAAGCCGGCATCTCACGGCCGAGTAGAACTCACTCTTAAAATACTTGCACTGAATTTAAAAGGGCCTTATATATATTACGTGCGAGGAGAACGTCTACTTCCCGCGGGAAAACGGTTAGCAGAGAGTGCACTCGCTGCGCGGGACGCTGGTATTTTATAATTCATACAAATCCAAACTTCGCAGCTAGACTTTCGGTAATATATAACCAAACATTATGGCAAGGTCATCATTAAAATGTAGGTGGATCATTTTGTTAATGAAAAATAGGTAAGCATTTGTCTGCAAATTATTGTTGTTTGTTTGTCATTTGATTGCAAAATTAACCCATCCCATTGTAGAAAAATACTACAAAATAGGTTATACCTACCAACCTTCTTGTAATGGCTGGTCAATATTATTCCCATAATACCGTTTCCCATCTTCTTTCTTTTTCGTGTGGGACACTGAGTCGTTTCCCATTTCTGTAAACAATATTAAAATTAAATCGTTATTATCTATCATTTTGTAAAATAACCTAAATTTCATAATAATTTTGATGATTAATTGCTTTCAAATCAATAAAGCCTTCATTAATTCCAAACAGTCAAAAGATATGAAGCCAGAATCTTATAAATATTTATTGGCAACATAAAGCCCAATGTATTCCCTAAAGAACAGAAACAAATCAACGTAGGTACATACATTGAATGTAATCCATACTTCCATACTAATATTATAAATGCGAAAGTGTGTTTGTTTGTTTGTTTGTTTGTTTGTTTGTCTTTCTTTCACGTTACAACAGAGCGATATCATGCAGTGTTTTTTAGGTGTGCAGTTAGGTGAGAGGCTGGAGAGTGACATAGGCTACTTTTTATCCCGGAAAAACATATTTTTCCCATCGGAAAAGCGATTAATGTTTAGCAATAGAATACACCCATACTACGAACATAGATGAGTATCATGCAGCGATGTAAAGCATTTTTTTTTTTGAGAGCAGCTAAATGAAAAGCTGGTGAGTGACATAGGTTATTTTTTATCCCGGAAAAACATATTTTTCCCTTCGGAAAACCGATTAATGTTTAGCAATAGAATACATCCATACTACATACATAAATGAGTATCATGCAGCGATGTAAAGCATTTTTTTTTTTGGAAAGCAGTTAGATGAAAAGCTGGTGAGTGTCATAGGTTACTTTTTATCTCGGAAAAACATATTTTTCCCATCGGAAAACTGATTATTGTGTAGCATAGAATACATCCATCCATACTAATATTATAAATGCGAAAGTGTGTTTGTTTGTTTGTTTGTTTGTTTGTTTGTCTTTCTTTCACGTTACAACAGAGCGATATCATGCAGTATTTTTTAGGTGTGCAGTTAGGTGAGAGGCTGGAGAGTGACATAGGCTACTTTTTATCCCGGAAAAACATATTTTTCCCATCGGAAAAGCGATTAATGTTTAGCAATAGAATACACCCATACTACGAACATAGATGAGTATCATGCAGCGATGTAAAGCATTTTTTTTTTGAGAGCAGCTAAATGAAAAGCTGGTGAGTGACATAGGTTATTTTTTATCCCGGAAAAACATATTTTTCCCTTCGGAAAACCGATTAATGTTTAGCAATAGAATACATCCATACTACATACATAAATGAGTATCATGCAGCGATGTAAAGCATTTTTTTTTTGGAAAGCAGTTAGATGAAAAGCTGGTGAGTGTCATAGGTTACTTTTTATCTCGGAAAAACATATTTTTCCCATCGGAAAACTGATTATTGTGTAGCATAGAATACATCCATACCACATAAAAAAGATGTATATACAGGATGTAAGGGACAGCCCTCCGAATACTGATATTCCCATAGTAAATGCAGTGAGCTGATTGTGATTTTGTATGGGATATAGAAAAAAAGAATTTAATCTATGGCAGGTTGTTCAGTTTCATGGTTTGAATACACCCAATCAGTATTCGAAGGGCTGTCACTTATACCCTGTATAGCACTACTATGAGAATGTCTCTTGAATATGAGTTTTGGGATATGAATGTGGCTTTAAGGGTGATGTGGGTATGTACTTGAGATACTTCTTACCACAGTAGTAAAGTTAATTTCTACAGTTAAACATGATTTGAAAGTCCATTTCTATAATAATAACCATTTTTAGCACAGTAAGTTTGCCCTGCGTATACTTGCGAAGACACATAATAAACTTAAATTTTTTGGTACCATAGTCCTGAAAATTGAAGACTAGGCAAAATCATTATACTGCGTATTCATATTATTATAATTCCAATCCAAGAACATCCATCCCCAAGTTAATTTGGTTTGGAGCTAATATAGGTTTTCAAATCCTTGATTACATACCCACTCCTTTCTTTCATGTCTTCTTGGAGCATGTTTGTATGTAATAAAAATTTCAAAATAGCAGGAATATTAAAAAAAAATTAAAGCTATATAGCAATCTATACTTTCTTATTATTTATTAACCACCAATATAACACTAGGCAATATTCACAATAAATATAGGTGTATTGGTAGTTTAGTAGTATTGCTAGATGTAGCGCTGCATTGTGTAATAATGCAGGTTATGCCAAATTATATCGCTGATATAATTTGGCATAACCATTACTACTATATTTGTATTATAATATTCGCGTAGGAGTTAAATAAGTGACCCATAAACGTAATTTTAATAGAGACGCAGTCACTAAACCGGAAAGTAATGACCTGTGTTGTGTGTGCTGTCGCCCTGTTTAGAATACACAACTAATTAATAAAACTCTATGAGTACGCGGGCGAAGCCGCGGGTAACAGCTAGTCTTGCTCATAAAGTTGAGTAGAAATGGGAGCGTTTTCTATTTGTCCCAAAAGAGTCAACTCGTCTGATGTACCTAGAGCAAATATAATCTGGTATAAGTAAACTGAATGCTGTATACAAGATGACGGACTATATATATTTTTTAAAATCAATGGATTTTTTATTTTACTTACAATTGGATATTGGATTCGTTCTGAAAATATCTGCAATTGATCTGCAGATCAATGATTCGAAATATAGCACTTTAACATATTACATACTTTAGTGTTTTGTTTATTTAGGTAGATCCTAATGATAGTTTTTATTTCACCTAACAGATACTTTTAGCGTTATAACTATCAACTACGCTTACTACTTCTTCTTCTTATTTCGTGTCGATGACTCAAATATATTTCGACCAGAAATTAGTCACGGCTACGGCGCTGTCGGTGGCGTCATACACGTACTGATAATAGTATGAACACTGGTGATAGTGACGCCATCATCACGGGAACCTGTATGGAAAGGGAACGTACTTCTTTTCATATTTTGATACGAAGTACCTTCCTAAAGTTGTTCAGTTTAAAGGGTAGATTCATCCGTTAAAATATCTAAACATATATTTTATTTGTAGCAAGTTAAAATGCTGGAATTATTTTACGGGGTGAAACTACCAATAAAACTGAACAACTTTCTCCAGGGAACAAAGGTCTATACGAAAAAATCGATGGGATTCTGAGATTTTCCTCTAATTCATTCCTCGAACGGGTTTGCACAATGAGCATTGAAAACCCCACGTCAAATACGTCCATACGAATAAATCGATCTGCTAATCGTCAGTTTTGTACGAGGGTCTATTGCTATTTATGTTCCTATTAAATTCAGTGCAAATACATTTAGGGTGAGTTCTACTCGTGAAACTGAGCCACCCAAATTAAACAACTTTCCTTAGCAACTAAAATTATGATAAAGAAATTGTACCACCCATACAAAAAATATTTAAAAAAAAACATTTTAATGGGAGGTCCAATTTTTGATTCTTATTTCGACCTATGTTCCTTATACATTATGTAGGTTTGTGTCTTAAAATACAGAAAAATATTTTTTATAAAAAAAACGTGTATTTTTTACATACATACATACATACATATATCACGCCTTTATCCCTTGCGGGGTAGGCAGAACGTAAACGACCGAAAAAACGGCTACTTACGCCACGTCTGACAAACGTTTGAGGGTCATTCGGAAAATTGTGTATCGCCATAGTGATAGGTTGTCAGCCCATCGCCTAAAATTGCTATACACACCCTCGAGTCCCTTCGTCGCCTCTTACGACTCCCACGGGTAAGAAATGGAGTGATGCTATTCTAAGCCGGCATCACACGGCATATCTTTTGATACCCCTTAATGCGTGAAACCGTGTGCCGGACCTAAAACTTACTCGAAAGAAACCGTTTTGAATGGAAATATGCCGCTGAAATAATATTCGTTCAGCTAAATAACTAACTTACCAGAGGTTATTGATAAGGTATAGCCGCTATCGAGCCAGGCGAGACTCACAAAGCGGTTGTTGATCCCGAAAATAATACTTAATAGTAGACCCTAACTAAAGGGTCACTGGTACCTAAAGGGTCAAATATCAATTTCGATTAATTAATATAATGACTCAGCCGATTATTCAGAACATTAACTCTAAGATATTGACGTATATGAGCACATTTCAATAAAGTAAAGTGCACATTTAGTACATCGTAGCGGTTGGCAGGTGGGCGGTTCTACTTTAGCCTTTACAGCGGAAACCCGAGCCCCATCTCGTAATTTTTACGGTCCTGTAGGTGCCTTCTTACGTCGTTTTACGGTAAATGGAGAAATGTTACGTGATACGTCCACTTCGATTCTGGCAAACACATTAGTTGGGTAATGTCTGACAGATGCATAATCTAAAAAATTCAAGACTGTTGTAAACTTCACTATATTATATTTACTACCTATAATAATTGCTCTGATGTCCAGGCCCAATATATTTTTATTAATGACCTTTTGAAACAATTCTCGTATTGGGGACGCAACTTTAGCAAACTTGCATAATTTTCTACCTGAGGCAGGACACGAGCCTGCGACTTCTGATATCAGTACTAGCGACGCCTTATACATCAGAATTTATTATTCAAAATGTTTTATTTATATTTATGAAGTTAAGATATGTTGCGGATTTTTTCATTTTGTGTGAAATACGACTGCGTGGATAATCTAAGATCTGATATTCAAACCGAAATATCGCGACTATAATTCATACAAGAAGAATCCATTCGACAATTTTATCCTCTTTCCGAATAGATGAAAGGAAGGTTAGCAGTACGAAACAGCTCCCAAGAGAACGACAAAAGGAATCTCAGCAAGGGAAGTCTGTCAAAGAGTTTCCGACCAAATAAAACATGACTCTAGGTTCCTGGCATTCCATTCAGTTGACTGAACAGAGGAGTCGCGAAGAAGTATAGAAAACAGAAGTTATATTGCTCCAATTTGTTTCTAGTTTTCACAGTTGAAGAGTTACATCGTAGATATTGGTACTTTGTGACTGGATTCAACAAGACATTGGCTTTGAGATTTTTATAGAGATTTTAGATGTGTCTATGCAGACTTTTCCTTACTTCAGACAGATTTCAAGATACATACGTACTACAAACATTGCGAATACTGTGATGCTTATAGTTTTAATTTATATCTTGTTTTTTATATTGATTTTTTTATTATAATACCAAGAAAAATCTTTTGTCGATTTCAAAAAAACTCAAAACCATTGAATTGATTTTATTTTCAATATATATTTAATACATTATTTTGACCCTTGATGACCTTTTTATGACGTCTCATAACCTGAATATGAATAAATGCTTTTGCCATAGTTAGAATTAAAGTGTTCATAAAAGGAAGTTTTTTTTTAGAGAATTAACAAAAAACTTGTGTATTCCAAGAATACTGCTGAACTTTTATTGCTGTTCTCAACAATGATCTTGCGACTGTCCTTCAGTGGAGTCAAAAACACGGCCTTTCTGTCAATCCAAACAAGTCGGCGGCGTACATAAGTATCTTAAAAGTTCTACGACTGAACTACTTACAGGTGTGTTTTGATTCTAATAAGATAAGAATTTGCAAATTCCTTACATCTGACAGATGCATGCGTTACAGTGCCTTAAAAATACACATAGACGACGACAAAAGTTGGTGAACCGCCTCATACAGATATTCTCAGAAATGCATAGCAGTATCGAGTATCAAGTGAGTTTGTCAAAGAGTTTCCTATAAACGCAGAATCGAATTGCTGGGATTCCGATAGATCCACTGCGCACTTTGGAAATGGAAAAGCTGCATCGTAGATTTGTTTAGTACTTGGGGAAAGTCCATCCGAAATTGATGAACTTTTTCAAAAGCTGTTACGAGTTTTACTGTAGGGACAAGCCTTATTTTATAGGCTAAACCGAAACTGACAAGGAAGCTGCTAGCGAGGGGTCGCCTTGTGTAGACGCATTGATAGCTCAAAAATAACAGTGGAGTTTAAGCGGCTCATCATATTTTAAATATGGTTTTTGAATTTTGGATGATCTGTAAAAAAACCTTTGCACAGTCTTTTAAATGGTAAATGGACACGCATTTTATACTTTGCGGTGTAGGCAGAAAAACAATGTGCAGATCAATTCAATACATCGTCATGATGGAACATTTTCAATAACTGGCAAACGATTTCAATAATATCCGCTGGAATCTATGTTCCAGGCACCCATTGTAGTCGAGCTGGGGAGCTGTCAAACTACTCCTTGTAAAAGTACTCGGGATTGTTCAGAGAGCGGGCAAGCGGGTTCGATGCAAGACAACAACAGCATTGCTAGCTATTATACGGGATACTTCCATACAAAATAAAGATAATCTGAGTAGCTAAAAATGGGTAGTTATTTTTTTCATTTCCTTAAATATTAATATCTAGGGAATATTTTTTCAGTTTTAATGTCCTTATGCTCTTCCTGTTAGTATTTGGAGGGCCGTCCTTGAAACCCGGTATATAGGCACACAATTCTGAATAGCTTAAACCAGAATAAGATGCGGTTAAATTGCGCGAAACATTTCACGAAATAGGTAGGTATAAGGCAAGAATAAAAATTTATGTCAAATTAATGTAACCATCTAATCATCTACTGACTGACACATCTTAATCTTGTATTACCCATAATAATAATTAATCTATCATAATAGCTGTCATTTATCTTGTACGTCGGGAATGTAACGCAACAACGATATCATCAACTTGATTATAGATGTTATAATACAAACGTAACGATTATTGTTTACATCGAGTTTACATGTAATCTACCTGAGTACAGCAATATCGTTGAATAAAAAAAACTCAAGGTATGTAAGGTACATATTGTTATGAAACGGTAAAAAAATATTTTTCTTGGCAGTCCGTCAGCTGGTCATGCGCTGGGCAAGTATATGACTTAAAAAAAAATCTCAACATTATGTTCTTTTGGGGAAAGTTGTAAAAGGTCATAGTCTAATTATACTTGCAATAATATGACATTTATTCCGTCACTTCACCCTCCCTCACTTACACTACACCCTTTATAACCTCTTAAATGTATAACTTACTAGCTGTTACCCGCGGCTTCGCCCGCGTACTCATAGAGTTTTATTAATTAGTTGTGTATTCTAAACGACACATCGTAAGGCGAACAACTGTGTAAACTGGGAGGGCACTAAAATCACTATTCACCGATACACAGACGACACTACACTGGAATGGTTCACTTCCTTGAAAAAGTATATAATTTGTGGTACCTGGGCGCTACCATCACTAATACAGGCTATTGTAAAATCAAGTAATGAGGCGCAAGAATGATCCTTGAGTTCTTTTGCCACTTTGCACTCATGATCACTGGAAAAGTCGATGGCAAACGACCAAGAGGTTTCAGTACAATTAGGTGGTCTCATTAAATACACTCAGCGCTCTATGTCGCCA
The DNA here is from genome assembly GCA_027580185.1 of Tuta absoluta. Classification (NCBI taxonomy): domain Eukaryota; kingdom Metazoa; phylum Arthropoda; class Insecta; order Lepidoptera; family Gelechiidae; genus Tuta; species Tuta absoluta. The sequence goes on from JAQAHW010000004.1 coordinate 10,560,951, forward strand.
AAGATACGCAGCGATGGAAAAGAATCCTGAATGAGAAAAATATTTCCCATCAGGGGAATTACGACCTTCAATAATGAAGATATTACGACGCTAGAAAGAAGATTATGACACATTTATAGTGTAAGGAAAAACAGGCATTTAATGTTAAAAGTAAAGATAACGTAATTTTAATAGAGACGCAGTCACTAAACCGGAAAAATTATCGTGAGTAATATGGAAGACATATCTTGATGGAGAGCGCGTATACAAAAATTGTCTTTCAAAGGGGAGGGATTTATGCTTTTACAGTGTTTCGGAGCGTTTGTTTCCAGAAGAGTGTTAAAGACATAGTACACAGCTTAATGGACACAGAACAGAGCACTATTTTAATACGCTATTGTAAACGATATTGTAAGTTTTACCATCTGGGGATAAAATGAAGAGGTTCTGAGCATTGGACACACGCGAACATGCTACATATAGCTGGCCATGAGAGAAGCACGGTTTTTCTAAGTGGACCCCCGCTACCTTTAAAGTTTGTCCCTGCGCTTTGTTGATTGTCATTGCGAAACTAAGCTTGATAGGAAATTGCAGCCTCTTGAATTGGAATGGAAGATCTGTGGGAATAATTGGGATCCGTGGTATTATTACATTTTCACCCTTGCCAACGCCGGTTAAGATGGTGGCTCCAATTATGTTCCGTCCTAGTTGTGTCACACGAAGTCTCGTTCCATTACATAATCGAGGGGCATCTAAATTTCGCATAAGCATGACTGGAACGCCTACTTTTAATTGCAGCTTATGTGAGGGCACACCTGACAACTCCAATGAATTTAAAAACTCGACGGGGTATGAAGTGCTCTGTTCTGTGTCCATAACCGTGTCTACTTGTATATAGCTTTAATTTTTTTTTAATATTCCTGCTATTTTGAAATTTTTATTACATACAAACATGCTCCAAGAAGACATGAAAGAAAGGAGTGGGTATGTAATCAAGGATTTGAAAACCTATATTAGCTCCAAACCAAATTAACTTGGGGATGGATGTTCTTGGATTGGAATTATAATAATATGAATACGCAGTATAATGATTTTGCCTAGTCTTCAATTTTCAGGACTATGGTACCAAAAAATTTAAGTTTATTATGTGTCTTCGCAAGTATACGCAGGGCAAACTTACTGTGCTAAAAATGGTTATTATTATAGAAATGGACTTTCAAATCATGTTTAACTGTAGAAATTAACTTTACTACTGTGGTAAGAAGTATCTCAAGTACATACCCACATCACCCTTAAAGCCACATTCATATCCCAAAACTCATATTCAAGAGACATTCTCATAGTGGTGCTATACAGGGTGTAAGTGACAGCCCTTCGAATACTGATTGGGTGTATTCAAACCATGAAACTGAACAACCTGCCATAGATTAAATTCTTTTTTTCTATATCCCATACAAAATCACAATCAGCTCACTGCATTTACTATGGGAATATCAGTATTCGGAGGGCTGTCCCTTACATCCTGTATATACATCTTTTTTATGTGGTATGGATGTATTCTATGCTACACAATAATCAGTTTTCCGATGGGAAAAATATGTTTTTCCGAGATAAAAAGTAACCTATGACACTCACCAGCTTTTCATCTAACTGCTTTCCAAAAAAAAAATGCTTTACATCGCTGCATGATACTCATTTATGTATGTAGTATGGATGTATTCTATTGCTAAACATTAATCGGTTTTCCGAAGGGAAAAATATGTTTTTCCGGGATAAAAAATAACCTATGTCACTCACCAGCTTTTCATTTAGCTGCTCTCAAAAAAAAAAATGCTTTACATCGCTGCATGATACTCATCTATGTTCGTAGTATGGGTGTATTCTATTGCTAAACATTAATCGCTTTTCCGATGGGAAAAATATGTTTTTCCGGGATAAAAAGTAGCCTATGTCACTCTCCAGCCTCTCACCTAACTGCACACCTAAAAAACACTGCATGATATCGCTCTGTTGTAACGTGAAAGAAAGACAAACAAACAAACAAACAAACAAACACACTTTCGCATTTATAATATTAGTATGGATACGAGCTGTCTGTCTTTCAATATATTATGTACTTCCCTATTTGACGTAAATTAATATTACTTATTCACAGTAAGGAAAATACATACGTACCTACCTACTCATATGTCAATTATTCTCATGTAGGTATGCCTCCTGAACACGTTTAAAGTTTATTGCGAAATGCGAACCGCCGATATAACTTGTTCTACACTTTGATCACGTTTGTTCGTATCAGTGATTAAAGCAAATAGGAACTATTAATTGGAAACTCAATTATGCAGACGGGGGATGGGATTATTATGATTTCGCCGACGATAATTAATAGGATGGTTCTAACTACTTGTAGCAATGAGAGACATTTATCTAATTAATAATACAAATTACAAAGCATTGGCAGCTAACCTCGTCAATAATTACCGCACACTTTAAAAGTTGTGTGTTTGACCAGACCGCAGCGTGAATTGCACTTTTCCAAAATCAGTCGCATAATTTTGCGTTGTCATCGTTGAATTAAGGCCGTACGCTCGCTCACGCGGTTTCACGCGCGGGCCAGATTTGACAAAACACAAGATTGGCGCCCCGTGACGCGGCCTGCGGTCACCCGCGCCGCGGCTTCAGCAACCCGCGACATAATATAACCCGTACGAACACGACGACACTTGCCATATTACAACTACCTAGGCACTATGCGCCTTCTAAATTTGGACGGGTAATAATGGCGGCGATGTCAGACCGCCGCGCGGATCCCGCGAGACCGCGCGCGGCCTCACTCGCGGGCTGGCCCGCGCGTGAAACCGCGTAAGCGAGCGTACGGCCTTATATGTAATTTAAGATTTTTGTGCTAGATAGTGTTTAAAATGCTTGTGAATTGATTAGGTAATCTTGCCGAATAGAACGGCGGCGCAGAGAGCCTAAACAAAATAACTTCAGTTGTATTTGGAGCTCACCTCATTCAATCTAAATTCCGCTACTGAACTATTTCAGTTTTTCATCTCGTTCGATCGAGTTTCGATGACGATACTAGTACACACTGAATAGGAGCAGCAGGTATACTACCTGGCATAGCTCCTCATTTGTGAGTAAAATTTCCATTATGTTCGAAATCTGAACGTGCCTTTTTCCGAACAAATCGAAACAAAACACTCGGGATCGTCTCAATGACTCAAAATCTCTATGGTATCCGTAGTCTGATCAGGACCAGAAGGTCCCTGGTTCGATTCCTAATTTGGGATTCCCAAAATTTATATTTGCCATTTAATTTATTTGTGGATTATTTCCAGTTTGACTAAGACATTGCAAGCTGATCCACCGCATTGTCCGTAATAAAGATGGTTCTGTGCTTCGAAGGACACAATATTAGGAAAATCCGCTCCCATTTCCTCGCATAGTTTGTGAGTCAAATTTCCATCTGGTCCGATTACCGAGCGTGTCTCGCCTCGTGTTATTTCGCGAACAAATCGAGGCCAAAGGCTCTGGAGATCATCTCAATGGCCGCCATCGTTTCCCGACACGCTCGTGTGAGGTTTCAAAACGTAGGTATATACTACAATTTAAATGTGTTTCTTTTTCAATGTACTTCGAACAAAGTTAGTGTCTACTTATGTTTACCTAAATCGGTTAACTTCTTGGGATATTTTAAGGTATTAAAAAAGCAGATGAGAAAAACAATACCACACAAAGGTTAGACATAATTATGTCAAACACTTGTTTTTAACGTTTTTTGTATAGAGTTTTATATAGTGTTATATTCAACACATATCTAACTTTTCTGTGGTAAGGCCCTCAGATCAACCGTGATAATGTTTTATGGTTTATTTTTTATTTGTCGGCGAATTTCAGTTCTCCAAGAAATTTATTTATTGCAAGAATCCATCAAGAACCAGTCGGTTTTCCGATGTTATCTTTCGCCGATTGCCTGTTCAAACGACTACACAGTAGTGGCGGGCAGCGGAGTGTGAAATACTATATAATGGTCCATAAAATCTGTTCGGTGAATGCTTCCTTACTACATACACATATCACGCCTATAATCCCTTGCGGGATAGGCAGAGCGTAAACGGCCTTAAAATGGGACATTTACGTCACGACTGACAAAATATTTGAGGGTCATTCGGAAAATTGAGTACCGCCATAGTGACAAGTTGTTAGCCCATCGCCTAAATTTGCAATACACACCCTCGTATCCCTTAGTCGCACTCATACGACTCCCACGGGAAAGAAATGGGGTGATGCTATTCTAAGCCGGCATCACACGGGATTACTTTGCCTGATGTCAAGACAAACCTCTTCGGGTTTAGTGACATCTTTTAATGTTTTTTTGTATTCATTTTTAAAACAAAATAAATGGAAAAAAAAAAAAACTTTACTATTCTGAACATGTTTTTTGTGTACATAAATTTTTTCGTGTTTGCGGCATCTAATGTACTAATAAGTTTCTTAATTAATCACCTACTATATATCTACATAAGTTTATGGTTTTCGTCATAAAATCCATGATCGTAATTACTCAAAGCGTCCCTCAAATTGCGCTAAATGGGCTAAACTCGCGACGACAGGATTATCTTCTAGACGTTGATTGACTTATAACTTTGTTTGTCTTCTAAATTTGCCAGTCATTATGGAAATGAGTTATTTATTTATTAGCAAAGTGTTTATCAATTCATTATCATTTTATTATGTTTTTGTTATGTACCGGCGTAGTTAAGCATAACCCCATTTCTAGCTGTGAGTGTCGTAAAAAGCTTCTAAGGGATAAATCCAGGGCATGGGCTGACTGTGGTGGCCAATCCACTTGCAAACATTGTGAGTATGAAATGCGCCCGAATGGGGGAAATGTCAAGTGTCCTTCTTTTCGTGTGGGACACCGAGTCGACGAACGACCCGACGGAACCCTAGTGTCAAGAGTTTTACAACCACCTACAACAAGTAGCAGGCCTCTGATATGGTTGTGTAACGACCGCCTTCTGAGTAATCATATACAGCAACCGGGTGCCCTCTGAAGCACGGAACCATATTTCTTAAGGACATTTAGTTGGTTCAGCCTGAAATATCATAACCAGACTGGGAACCAATTCACAAAGAGATAAATATCAACTTTTGTGAGTGTCCCACCGAGAATCGAACCCGGGACCTTTGCGTCACAGGCAGTCGCACTACCAATGCGCCACATCAGCCGTCAAATGTCCAGTAATAGACTGTTGTAGCTGTTATTATTGTTGTTATTCAAGTGTTGAGCTCCTCATTAGACAAACAACCTACGGTCGCATCTCCGACAATCACACCAATGGCTAAACAAATATTTTGCCTTATTATTTCTTTTGAGGAATATAAAGGATAGCAAAAAGACGTATGGGTTACCATCTCATTTTTGTAGAAGTGACTTTTTCAAGGAAGTGGTAGTTAGTGGGTTCATAGGAACCCATACGTCTAAATATCGTACAAAAGACACCTTAACTATATTGCCCTTATTTATTGCCCTTTTACTGTCCTATCGGAAACAAGACAAAAGATACGACAATGTTTATTGATAATAATTTCATTACAAGTCAAAAACCACATCAAAAGTACATGAAGTTATAATATGAATTAAAAAAATGTTGTTACAATATCTATTAAAATACATTCCAAATAGGATTAGCAAACTCAAGAACAACAGCAACAGTGCTGTTCAATCAGTAATTACTCGATTCACTTAAGAGGTTTCCTGGAGATAGGTACCGCCTACTTACTATAAAAAAATATTGATAAAGAAAGAATAAAAAGCAAATGGCCGTATTTCGCGTAATTTTGCATCTCTATCTGAAATGATTTATTTTATCTAATGCAACATCTATATACGTTTCAGCACGTACCTATTTTCGACAAAATTTATCGGCGTTAGTTTCGTGAATCCCTCTTCTAACCAGTAAATACATTTCTGTTCTGAAAAGCCAACACCAACTGAAGTAGATACCTTATTTCTGTTCTATAGACTTCGGGGTTTGATTCGATGAGTCGATCAGAGCGTTATTAATTTGAATGTTCATCAACTTAAAAGGGAAGCAATTCAAAGCCTACCAAATTCTAATTATAAATTCTAATTTTATCAACCGAATATTTGACTGAACCTGCTCTTGGTTAAATCGTACGTCGAAATACAAATACTACTTTGTAATAATGTTGTATACTACTTACGCGTAACATTTAAATCAAAGTTACTAATACTTACATTAACAGCCACGGCAGTCTACTATATTATTAATAATTCTAGTATATTTTGAACAAAAACGTTCAGTTAAGGGACAAATAACAATGAAACTGAACTAAACTAGACTATATTAAATATGGTGCGTAGTACATACATACATCAGCCTATTGCAGTCCACTGCTGGACGCAGGCCTCCCCCAGTGTATGCCATAGGGCACGATCTCCCGTTTTTGCCATCCAGTCGCTACCAGCCGCCTTCTTTAAGTTATCGGTCCATCTGGCCTGAGGTCATCCAACACTTATTCGTGTTGGAAGTACTTTGTAGGCAACCTAAATTATTAACCTAAAAAACATCTCGTGTGCCCCCATGAGACACCCAGTAAGCTGGCAGCGTTTAACGTGTAGGTACATATCTTTCAACATCCACCATCATTAGGTACTAACTTGAGCTTTCCTTGAGCAGTCAGGTGAAAAAGGTGTTAGAAGCTCTGTGATTTCATACTGCTTACACTGAAGTTATTGAAGTTTACTTTCAGCCTCAGAAAACGCCTGACGTAACGTGTTTAGCAACTAATTTGTGCGGGGATATTCTGTTTTCGTAGACCAACCAATTTTTCTTATTATATCCTATTACATCCTTTATTGTACACTACTACAGGAAACATAAAAACATGTACAAAGGCAATCATTGAGCCTTCCAGCTCCAGCTGACCTGCCAATAAGACACATTAATATGAATATTGTGTTTTTTTAAAGGTATATATCAAGATTCAAGATTCAAGCGTTTATTGGTAAAAATAAATTTTACAAGTCAAATGTCATTATTCTTTTAATATTTCAATCTGTTACATTATTAATTTTATTATATTTTTAACCTATGGTTCAGTTGATGACCCAATCGCATGAAAGAACTCATTGAGATCGTAACACGCCATATTTTGTGGTTTTCTTTTAAGATATAACATCTAACCTGAGGTGATTGGCATAAACTATTTTCTACTATCTGCAGCTCAGCCAGAAACTAAAGAGCAGAAACCTTTTCTTCTTAATTGAGGTTTGTTTATGTTTATTTTAACGTTTATATATTTATTTATTTTTTTGCGAACAAAAAAAAACATGTCAAATGAATTTACATGCAAATAATGACGATACAATAATGCAACTTATTACATTTAGACTCGTCTCCAAAAAAAATATAATGAAAAGCGACAAACTGTCCAGTTTCAAGCTGCAAGACAGATTTTTCTATCTCTCTTCCGGGTAAAATAGGTTCTCTACATTCGTAGCGTAGTCAGACACTTCTCCGCGGGTAGGGTAGCTTGGCCACGGAGCCCCGGGTGTAGGTTGAGGTCGGCCCACTAGGTCAGTGCCGCAGCCTCGGCCAACCTGTTGCTTGGTGTTGCCAGACCTACTTATATTCATTGTTCCAAATATTACTTGAGACAAGCCATCTTATTATATATTACACACCTACCAAATAGCGATCCGCGCGAAGTACGTAATCTGTGCTAGAGTTCACTAGCGAAACATAGTTTAAATATGGCATGAAAGGTTTTCTGCGTAAGTTTTCATATGAATTTACAGTCATATAATCTGACCTAAATAATATGCCGTAATATAATATAGCATTACCCAAATTCTACACGGGTGTATCGTAAAATACGACTAGGGTATAATTTATCGAGGGAATGGGCAGCAGCGTGTCCGTTTGAAAACAACATCTTGCACTGCGCTAAACAATCCGCCTGCCAAGCAAGGTAAGTTGGCAATTTACCTCCCGAAAAGGGGAGCCCCATGTCCAGCAGTGGACTCTTTTGCCTGTTAATGTTAATATACCGCGACTGAATTGTACGTAGATGTTCTGGCCCTAAGTTATGCTGTGTTCTTCATATAGATTTTATAAAAGTAATTAGACTTGATTATGAACGAACACGAATAAAAGTTCTGTTCTTACAAAATCTACAGATTTAAAATAAACCCATGGTAGGGGAGAGCGGGGTTAAATGTGCCGGAGATAAGTTTTTCCGATGAAAATAGCATCAAGACGTAAAGTGATAGCGATATGCGTGATGTGCAACAACCAGCTAAAAACATATGGTATGAATTTTGTTTGCGATGAATGCGAAAATGCAATAAAAATTCGGAAAAGAGTAGAATCCCGAAAGTATTATTTGGTAAAACGAGCTGAAATTACGTCTCTTCTAACTCTAAGTCTGCGACGAGTCTCAGGCTGGCTCCGGCGTGTCTCAGGTTGGCTGCGACGTCACTTTGACTGACTTCTCCGTATCTCAAGCTGGCTCTCTGGTCGTCTTTCTGTCTGACTGCGTCTTATCTCAGGAAAACTGCTTCGTATCGCTGGCTGGCTGCGTTGTGTTTTATCCTGGACTCTTCATGACTCAGGCTGGCTGCTCGTGTCTCAGACTAGTAGTCATATCACCGACTGATTGCGTCGTGTCTCAAGTTGGCTGCGTCGCGTCTTAGGCTGGCAGCGTCGTGTCTCTGGAGGGCTGTGTCTTCTTTCTGGCTGACTGCGTCGGCTTCTGACAAAAACATATGTAAAAAGAATGAATGAAAGAAATGTTTGACTTATCTGAAATTAGAATCTTTAGATATTTCAAAAGTGCCAGGCTCCTATAAGACATTAGAGGTATTCAAATACAAAATTTCAAGGTTTTTTCTACATCGGAACTTTGAACCCCGCTCTCCCCTATTCGGTACCTACTTAAAATACGAACGTAGCTACACGTACCTACATATACACACCTACTCTCCTGTGATAGTCTAGAAAGCAAAACTAAATTTATCCTTCGCGTATTTTGCCAGGCACCATTAAGTTTCACCTGGTTTTAACACAGATACGAGTATATGAAATTGCGGAACTTTGAAACAGCTCATGTTATTTTCAATCCGCACTTTGCCTTGATCAGAAGCAAAATAGTAATCTAACTAACTCTGACTAAAATAGTTTAAAAACTTTTTACCCGAATTTGTCTCATTGCCAGTTACTTTTTCAGTGAAACTAAATTACAGACATACCTCGTAATCATAACAGGCATCAAAGGTACCTTTTTTGATAAGCTACATACACCAATGTAAACTATTTTATTTCCAAGAACTAACGTGATACGATATAAGAACATTGATGATGAGAGAAAATATCTGAATATAATCTAAAATCAAGGATAATAGACTCTATTGAAATATGTCTAGACCGCGCTATTGATAAAAATGTGCCTTATAACAATAACTCCCTTCGGAAAACTTGGTGATTGTAGTTTCTCGGGTTCCGTACCTCAAAAGGGAAAAAACAGAACCATGATAGGATCACTTTATTGTAAATCCGCTCGTAATTTATAATTCTCATGTCTACGTCTGTTTACAGTTGAAAAAAAAACAGGAGCCTAATTAAACGGAAAATTTTTACGTTAAGCGCATGTTTTTGACCCTCACAAGGGAATCAAAATTATATAGATATAGATAATAAATAGGGTACTGCCCGAGGAGATTTTTGGCAAGTAGCTTTGTTTTGAAATACGAATTTAGGTAAACGTCCACCTGATGGTTTTTATTATCGTTAAATAAAATACATAAGAAATATTCTGGACAGTTCACCCAGCGCCATCTAGCCCCAAACTAAGCAAGGCTTGCACTTACGGAACTAGATAACTGATATAAATAAAATAATTCCCTTGGCATAGCAGGCAAGGTTACTATCCGCTACGATATCGGGTCAGTCATCAAATAATATAAAAATATTTATTTTAAAAATCATGGAGCTGAACATTATAAATTTTTTATTGACGTTAGTCGTTCAAGTGGTATCATGTTAATTGTTATGGATCCCTCGGTGGGCGAGTACAACTCGCACTTAGCCGGTATTTTTTTACAATTCCAGGAGCTTGCTGTCTCGAGTTGCAATAAAGGCATTCTTGGGATATTGTGGGCTAAAGAATATAAAACGGTGTAGACTATTATTGTATAATATGTTTTAACATAGGATCCAAAAATCTATATTTATTTATTAAAACTGTCTGACATAAAAATATTTAATAGATATAGTAGATAGTTATGCAATCTGCCCTAGATCAGGCTTGTGTTGATACTCGTTACATTTAGAAGAGAAGGTACGGACCTGATGTTTATTTTTATGTTATATTTTGAGCACAAATTAAGTTTTTTTGGGCGCTCGTAAGACAGATGGACGGCTATAAGGAAACGTCTTTATCTCACGCACACATCTACACGCCGCCGTTTACGAACAATATGAAAACTAATCGAACCACTGCCTAGTATACGTGTGTAAACTTTAAATACAGTTGGAATGGAAGGGTTTATTTTCTAATAGCTTATTTGACGCTCGTAAAAACAACTGTTTTATAGAAAAAGTTTGGTTGCGCTTGCGATTTAGCTTAGGTAAACAAAAACTATGTAACTTCAATTACCTGGTGTATTGCAATTAGTGTTACTATGTATAACCAAAGTAAAACATTCTAAACATTCAGTAAGAACAGTATCAACCCCTTGTAGAGTAAATATCCATCATTGAAATAGTGGCGAGCTGACCTTATGTGTAAATTCTCGGTTTCGTGCTTTGAATAAAATTATAGTTATCGCATCAGCTGGACTCTAGCTAGATAATCGTCATCGAAAATGCATTTCTATCAAAAAACTATAAGCCTCTGGACACAGTTCCTAACAGAAAAATAAATCAAAGCATAAAAACAAATAATCTTCTCATTTTACTCAGCACGGTCCATCAATTTATAATGATCACGCAAGTACCTTTTATGACCCAAATCCCGGGATGGGTTGGACAAAGCTTTCAAGCGGGTATTATATCCCAGACAATATATGATGTCACTTTGCATATATTACATATGCATGACGTGTACTGGGCACCTTAATGTCTAGGCTAATACATTGTTATAATCTACAAAGATTTAGGTACCTACGGCTCAAAGGCTCAAAGTGCGCGAGGACTCATAATAATTATTTTTATGATGGATGGATATTGGACAGTAGTAGACAGTTACCTGCGTAGGTAAGTATCTATACTTTAGTCGTGGAATTCAGTAATGAAATATATGTATGAGTAATAATACGAGTATGACAATCAGTGCAAAAAACGTTTGATATCATAAATGATATTTTAGCTTGAGAATTATATCCTTCGAGCAACTCAGTCTTCTGTCTCGTTGGAAGGCCGCGTTGATCGAAGTTTTTATCCATTGAAGAAAATACAATTGAGTCATACTGTGGACTTCATAGTCTGGTAGCGTAAGTACTTCTTGTAAAACAAATAGTTTCTTGATTTTTAGTTAGTACTATACTGTCGTAGAACATAATTGAGTTCTTATTCAGTAGATACTGGAAAGGGCACCTTACTCGTAACACTGTTGTTTTGGTGTGTATGTATAGGTATCGTGATTTCTAAAATCTATTGTTAAACTGCCGCTGCCGGCATGCTGTGCCTAATATTATTTAAAACAAAAGGCTACAAGTATACAAATAAAAATCGTTGTAGGTACCTTGTTAGTTGTAACCAACCAGAAACATTGACCGGCTACGCAATGTACTAAAAAGCCTGTAGGCTGTAATTATATAACATTGGTGCCGGTATCGGAAAATATAAAACAAAATTGTAACAGGGGCTTCCTCAAACCGCTAATTGAAACGAATCTATTACGTTATGTAAAAATTTCAATAGGCTTTAATTAAAAATATTCTGGAAAAAAATACTCACAACAATAAACCACTTTTTGCTAGTATATAAATTGCTGTTATGATTAAAATATTGAGAGTCAAATTTTACGTTGGAAAAACGTTACTCTAGTTTCACGCTCAAAAAAAGTTGTGTGTCCGCGATTTAAAAGCTCATGTAGGTAGGTAAGGTACTTAGTTCATTGAGATAACCGCTTCATCAGTATTTTACTGACTTACATAGAATGCTACCATAACTTTAAATCTTTACAAAACCACCAAATCCACTATATTTCATGGTAGTAACATGTTAAAACTGTTACCATGACATAAATACAAATATTGCAAAACTAACTCGGTAGATAGAGCCATTCCACGCGTTACTGGCATTAAAATACAGTTGCAAAATTGGCGGGCCAGGAATGAGCTGCGGTAGCCCAGATGGAAGAACGTCGCCACTAGTAATGCGAAAGTCGCAGGTTCAAATCCTGCCCGCACTCGAAAATATTGCAAGTTTTCAAAGACATAAATACAGTTAAGCTCACGACCGGTTAGACACTTTAACCGCCAATGTAAATTTTATGCACGCGTATTAAGAACGGTTTAAAGTCCAAACTGTGTAGCCAAGCATGAGCTTGACTTTACCTTCTTAAATAATTATATTAAATTATTTGTAAGCAGGTTGGTTTGAAAACCCGAGGCGTTGAAGTTCTATTTTTGAATAAATGTGTTTTCTTTCTTTCTATCTATCAGCTCTCTATTACCTATGACAAATTATTATGAATTTCTACTTACATCACGTTCCTGCCTATAAAGGAAGCGTTTTCAATTACTTTTCATGCTGACGCTTTACTACGAAGGTATTTGATTCTCTCCTTTGCTTGCTCAGACACGTGTACACATTTGATGAAACATATTTCGCATGTATTTGTTTGATTATTTTACTCAGTAGGAACACATATTTGATGAATATTGTTGCATGTGCATCTTTTCATCCTGCAAGATAATGGGCGGCCCGTTTCAAACGCCTTGCCTGGCCTTCCGGGCGCGATTGATATAACAAACAGAGACCTTGAGAGCATCTCCGATTGGAGTCGCTCGTATGGACTAAAAGTCAATCCTAAAAAGACCCAGACCATTATAATTGGCAGCCAGTGGTATGTGTCTCGTATAGACCTCGTCGTCGACCTTTCGTTACCTCAAATCACTTTCGATGGTATTCCAATACCTTTAAGCCAAAAGGTTAAAAACCTTGGTGTCATTTTTGATGATTGCTTTTCTTGGAAGCCTCATGTATCCGAGGTGAACAGGAAGGTGTTTGGTGCATATGGCTCGCTTAAGCGACTCAAAAATCTTCTACCGACCAAAACAAAAATCTTATTAGCTCATTCTTTACTACTACCGATACTAGATTATGCAGACGTTTGCTATCCTGATTTGACTGTTCAACTGCTGCACAAGCTCGAACGTCTGCAAAACCTTTGTGTTCGATTTATGTTTGGTCTACCTATTACCGGTCCCAGCTTCAGTGGTTACCCATATCCCGTAGGCGGGACTGCCATATCCTATCCCTCCTTTACTGCGTCCTCTCCAATCCTAATACTTCTCCCTACCTTAAAGAGCGATTTATCTTTCATTCATCAACCCTTGCTCGCAATCTGCGAGCCAGTGACAGTCTTTCGCTCAACCTTCCTCCGCACAAGACCGACTTCTACGCAAAGTCTTTCACAGTGCGAGCAATCAAGCTGTGGAATTCTTTGCCTGAAGTCGTTCGGCGGGCTCCATCCGTAACAACATTTAAAGATTGGGGTAAAAACACATTTCTTGTCAGAAATTGTTTTATAGTCATTCAGTTTCGGTCTCAGCTCCGCTGGGAACGTCCGACCACTGTCTGGTGAAATCCGTATCGACCTGCTCTCCTCTTGATGACAGCCCCAGGGGCACGAGGCGAGTTTGGAGATACGAGTCAGCAGATTGGGAAGAGATGCGGCACTTCTTTGCATCTTACCCGTGGCGTCAAGTGTGCTTCTCTTCGCGTGACCCCTCGTGTTGTGCAGATGCGGTTGCGGACGTGATTCGGCAGGGGATGGAATATTTTATTCCATTCTCCGACATCCCGCTCGGTCACAAAGCCCAGCCTTGGTTTAACGCAGAATGCGCCCAAGCTGAGTTGAGCTGAGTATGGCATCCCAGCTGATTTTTGTACTTGGATTTCAGACTTCCTTAGTGAACGGTCCATCAGAGTAGTCGTTGACGGCTGCTCCTCTGACCTTATGGCCATTGATGCCGGAGTTCCTCAGGGGTCTGTTCTCTCTGCAACTCTTTTCCTGCTACACATCAATGACCTCCTTCGGCATGGTATTGTTGGATACGCAGATGATAGTACCGTTTCAGAGAGATACTTGACAGGCGCAGGGACCAGTGGGGATGAAATACGTTCGTTAAGAAAGGCCATGGTAGAGCGAACCGATCTGACCTTAAGTCTTGTCTCCCAATGGGGCGACGACAATCTGGTCTCATTCAATGCCACCAAAACACAGGCGTGTCTTTTCACTGCAAAAAGGAGTCCTTTCGACTGGACACCTACTTTTCGGGGTACATCTGTCCCAGTCACTGACAGGCTTGAGCTTCTAGGCATGGAGTTGACATCAAATCTAAACTTCGGCGCGACCATCGAGTACAAGGCTCAGACGGCGGCTAAAAAGCTGGGCGTCCTGAATAGAGTGAAGCGATACTTTACGCCTGGACAGCTTTTAACTCTTTACAAAGCACAAGTCCGATCCTGCATGGAGTATTGCAGTCACCTTTGGGATGGCTCAGCCAAATACCAACTTGCCGCTCTTGACTCGGTGGAACGCAGGGCCAAGAGGCTCATAGGCGACATAAAACTGGTGGACACCAAGCTACATAGCCTGGCTCATCGCCGCAAGGTTGCCTGCTTGTCGGTATTTTATAGATTGTACTTCGGAGAGTGTGCTCAAGAGCTTCACGACCTTGTTCCACCAGCTCCCTTCTACCATCGGACATCCAGACGCACCGCCGGATACCATCCGTACCTGGTAGCCATTCCACCAATTCGGACTAAGCGCTTCCAGTCATCATTTATAATGCGCACTGCTAAAGAGTGGAATTTACTACCTGCGTCTGTGTTTCCAAAAGCATACAACCCTAATCTCTTCAAAGTAAGAGTGAACAGGCTTCTTCTGGGTGAGCTCGCTCCATCTTAGACTCTGTCTCTGTCCTATGACCTAGACTAGAGTCAAGAGCAAACCCATCATTAATAAAAAAAAAATAGAAACTTATCCCTCTAACACTGTGCTGAACTGTTATCTGTCTCTTATTTTAGTTTATTATTTAATTATCTACATCGGCTATCTATATATCCTATCTGCCATAATTAAGTTTATATTTATTAGTCTATTTAAGCTTACTTATTAGTTTATTATAATATATACAGCTTATGAATGTATTAGTGTCTACATTAATTTATGTAGTTTATGTTAGTATATTTAATGCACTATCCCGCTTATCTAAACGCCCTTTCCTTTCACCCAAAGGTTGCCTGGTAGAGCTTGTTACCAAAGCAAGAAGGCCACCCAGTTGTACTTTTTTTTTAAATCTTTTTTATTTATTTGTAAACTTACTTTGTGCAATAAAGAATTAAATTATTATTATTATTGCCTGAAATTACGGCTAATAAAAATTTATGACCACAGACTGAGATAGAACCCATGCAGTACCATGTCATATACGAGTAGTTGCAACACTAATGCTGTAACAGACTTATGATTATACCTATTATAGAGTAAAATCTAAACTAGTTGGTTCTGGGTCCAACCAAACACAGCCTGGATCAAATTCAAAAGATTGCAAGGAATCGAAATACTTCACTAAGGTTTTCTTCCCCACAGCAATGTTGCGGCGCGGTTCGATGGCCCTCACGGGCGGAGGAGAGCCGCTGATCGTGGTGGAAGAAAGCGGCGCTGAAGAAGCCGAAGCCATGAGGACTCCAGAGCCTCAACGAGGCTACTCCATAGACACAGAGTCACCCCCAGACCCATACCACTTGTCCCCGTGGAGGGACACTCGCAAACATTCCTTGCCTACACCCTCTTGCACAACTGGACCTACAGCTAGTCAGGTACGTGAAACCACGTATTTTTTAAGACACAGAATCACCCCCCACCCTATACCACTTGTCCCACTTGTAACATTGTAATGAAATGAAATTAACTTTATTCAATGTAGGATAGTATCGTCACTTATTGATGTCATGATTCGTCATAAAAAAAAACTTTGCCTACATGCCGTCTGTTGTACAACTGGGCCTCCAGCTAGTCAAGTATGCTGAAATACATCACATAATAGTAGGACATCCGACGTAAAACAGTGGTAGAGCATTTTTTGAAAACTTGCAAAATGATCAAGGGCCCGCTGGATTTGAACCTGCGACTTTCACCATTTACCAGTGGCGACGCCTCCTCCATCTGGGCTACCACAGGTCGTTCTTTGCCCGCGAATACTGGCGTTAAGATACACTTGGAAAAATTTGCGGGCAAGGAACAAGCTGCGGTAGCCCAGATGGAAGAGGCGTCGCCACTAGTAAATGGCGAAAGTCGCATGTAAAAATCTTGCGTGCACTTGAAAATTTTGCAAGTTTTCAAAAATTGTATACCTAACACGGGAATTTAAAAATTTGGTATACAGTGGTAGTGCTACGTCTGCCTGCTGCCTGCTACGAAAATCCCCGGTCGGGCTTTTCTGTTATGTTTAATGGCACCCTGTGACTAGGAATCGTAGTAAGGACTATGATTGCGGGATACCACAAAGCCCTTAGCTACACTTTATAAGTGTAGGTACTAGTTTAATAGATAAGTTATACGAATGAATAATACAGGTGACATTATGAAAGTACTATCCTTTCTAGTTTTGTTTACAAAATGATATGTACGTATACTTATAAAGTATAGGTATATTATATTTATAACAACTGAGCATTTGTGCACCAGGTTCGGCGCTTATCAGAGCGAGGTGAAGGTGCAGCCCGTGAAGCCAGAGAAGCCGCTTTCCTGGCCACGCTTAGCCAGGTCCAGCCACAACCTGGCGGTCGAAGGTACGAAGTTATAAAAAAATTAAGCTTCTATTATTATCTGAACTATCCTACATGAATCATGGATAAAACCAGAGCACTAGGAAGATAACACTTTCATCAATTGGGCATTCGATACAAAAATACAACTACTAAGGATATTGAGTTTTTCCGATAGCCAGCTTTTTGAACGTATATTAAAACTTTTAATAATGATTCGCTAAAACGCATTACCTGTTCCCGCGAATTCATTCGTGCACCGTATATTCGATAAATCTAGTTAGTAGAAAAACTATCCATCAATCACACAAAAAAGATTTGATAAGATTTTTAAATGAAGTCAACGCTCTATCTGTTGTTGAGATATTTTAATTTAATATTTATAACTTCCGTGGTTGTTGCAGACATTCCGTAGTGACAATATCCCGAGTGCCACAATCGCTGTTCGGTCGAGGCCGGCGCGAATCAATCGCAGCGTTCCCAGCTCTAGGGCGACGTAGAGACTCAGTTACTAAGAAATGTGCGTATCTTTCTTTGAGTGATGTAAGGTGCACTGGGATGATTCCGACAGAAATTTCGAGGAAATAACTAGAGATCTATGTTTTATTAAATTATTCTTTTTTAATATTTACTGTTATCATTGTTTTACCTCTATGTACTCAATAAAATTATGTATAACGAATATATATTGGATTCTTATACATGTTATTATATTATTTAAATTAAGCATTTTATTGAGTTTTTTTATATAGAGTAATTAAGAGACATCTTGGTATTATTCTGCAGTTATTCCATAATTAACCTTATTGCATTCGACGTAGGGTTTGAGTTGTTGTCAAGGTTATTACGAATCAACGAGAGTGTACGAAAAAACACTTCCTTCAAAAAACATGTCGCTATGCGTGTGTTGTTGCCACTCATGACAACTGTCACGCTCAGGAGATTCAAGATGGTATATTCGCTCAGATTGGTGGACTTTTAAGAATTTTGGAATATACCCGTTTTCGGAATTACCCCAAGGCACCCTATGTTTACTCTTATAAAGTACACAACTTTACACCAGGCCTGTTTTCAGGCACACCAGCAACGGAAACGCTCGGCAGCACGCATAACCTTCAACTGGACATAATGGATGACATCGTGCAGGCTCGCAAAGTGCGCATGCGGCTGTGGAACACATCCAACGAGCGTGTGTGCGAGGTGCAGCCGCTGGACGAGCGGTCACCTATGGCTGGTTCTGTACGGTACACGAACCGAGGCCGGCGACATTCAGACTTCGTAGGCTCCCCGCTCCCTCCGATACCTGCCCGGCGACGCGCTTCAGAAATGCCCCCACCTATCCCGCCACGCACAAACACCGCTGCTGCCGGTGGCCCTGGCGTCGTCTGCACCGACACTGACCTCAACCATATCCTAAACGCCCTCACTTCCTCGGCCACAGAGATCGACCGCTGTGGTCGGCCTGAGCGTCCCCCGCCACGTCGCCTAGCCGACATGCGATCTAGCAGCTTCGATGCGTCCACTCTACGTGAGAAATCAGCTGATTCCGGCGCCACATGGTTTGCTCGCCGACACCAAACCCTGGCCACTAAGAATAAAGAGACCGAACCCAAAAAGAGCAAGGTGACGTTCGCGCCGGACGCAAAGCAAGCACCTGACGATGCCGCTGCGGTGGTGTGGGACAAGCCCACGGGTTCGGTCGTGGATGCTAGTGCGCTTGGGAGTGCTATAGAAGTGTTTCTTAGGAAAAGTGGTGCGGGTGTGAGTGAGCCGGGGCCTTCGACGTCAGCAAGCGTGCCAAAGGTGGTGGTGACTGGAGGGAATGGCGCGGGGAGCGTGGTAGGGGTGGGGAGTGCTACGGAGCGCTGGTCGCACCCAGAAGAGGAGGACAAGGGCTCGGGCTGCGACGCCACGCTGTGCTCCTCACTAAAGGATCTCTTCGTGTAGTCATTTTTCGTGTAAATAACTACTTAGCTGTGTAAGGTTCGTTTCTCATGGAGTGAGGTACTGCGCTCGATGTACCTTCCTACTTTATGAATCTTTCAATGTGATAGCTGCGCGCTGGCGGCGGTCGTCCCGAGTCGACTCACGACCGTCGCCCGCTCTACGTGAAATTATTTTTAGAGTGAATTCTATTTTCATTGTAAATTTTTTAATATTAGCGATCAAAGTATTGAATTATTGTTAGATAGAAAATTATATTTGTGTGGGGCGCGTATTTCCGCCGCGGCTGGCTTCCCCCGTGCGCCCTTACCCCGTCTCGTTGGAGTCTGGCACAGTAAAATTAAATAAGCAGTATAATGCAAGACACTACCTCTACTAACTGCTAGCAAAAAAAGGACGTCAATGCATCTAGCTTATCTAAAATATAACAACGTTGTTGTTGTTGATTATTTTTGCATTAAGAGATCAAAAAACCCTTAATCGGCACTGAAGCTTAATATTTTAGCCTGTACTCCTTTTTATATTATTAAGTACAAACGTTTTTAAGGAACAGAATCTGTCGTTTCAAGCAATACATTTTTTTTCTTTTATTCTCACAGGTATATTGGATGATTATTATAATTTCAAATGTGCGTAAATGGCTTGAAGCATGGTTTCGAGTGTTCATTGTGCTGCTATTTACTTGTACTGTGCATCTGTGTCTTGTATTCCATGTTGCCATTCAAAAAATTAAACTTTATGATAATATAGCAGAAAATTAACGGAAGTGAGGTTAGAAAAACGTACGCTTATAGACGAAGGCGGCTTCCGGTCGTCTTTTATCAATAAAAGTTTTTATCGATGTTAAGTGGTGTTTCATTGATTATTTTATATCCGTTTGATTCCGTATTTAAAAAAAATATTTGAAAATAAAAAAGAAAATCTAATTTTAAATGTACTGAAGATGAAACTAGATTTTTAACCTCAAGAGTTATAATTTTAATAAAGTTGCATTTTATTTCTTTATTATGACAGGAGCAATATACTGGACATTTAAGAAAAATTGAACATATAATAATAAACGATAAAACGCAAAATCTTAAATTTCTAACGAAGGATTTAAAAAATCTTAATTATGTATCAGGTAACATGTTCAGAATCTATGGTAACTAATTATATTAAAATTAAATTTTGATTAGTTATCTACCAGAATGCTCTTTTTTTCTCTCTGCTTACCCTCTGGTTGACCGGTAGAAAATAAAATAAATAATTAAATGAAATACTCTAAGGGGGTAGGAACTCGCCAGTGGAAAGTTCAGTTCAGTCAGTAAGAATATTCAGTTTTTATAACACGACATTGAGGAAAATATTTGATATCATAAATAAGATCTACTACCAAGACTTTCCGCAAGCGAGTTCCAACAACATAGGTTTTTCAGACGCCTTTCATCTCTGAAGCACAATATACATGGTGTAAAAAAATTTGATGAGAATATTTTAAGGGGTGAAACAGAACGTGAAAATGAACAACCTTCTCCAAGGAACATAGGTCGAAATATGAAAAAAAAATTGAGCTTCCCATACAAATTAACCCGGCCGGTTAACACACTAAGTATGGGAGGGCCAATTTTTTTTTTCATTTTCCTATGTTCCTTGGGGAAATTTGTTCAGTTTCACGGACCGCCGGTGCACCCCTTAAAATATTCTTACACCCTGTATACATTGCGTCTTATCACGAATGAGGGTCGAGTCGAGAACTAACGTCATCACCAACACGGTCAAAAAACAAGGGCCTTCAAAAGTATTTTAACCAAAAAACCATTTTACAAACTCCATTCCTACTTTAACTGAAAAAGCGTGTTTATTTGTTTGTGTCTATTCCCGTTGCTATAGAGCTATTTTTTGTCATGATTTCTTTATATTATTTAGTTATGAGGCTGGAGCGTCCACCACGGGAAAAAATCTTATTTCCACGAGAAAAACAGCCGTGAAACTGCCGGGTGTACAATAAATGGTCAGTTTCGCTACACATTTCGTTTCGCAACCTGTCGATAGAAGAACTTAGGTCAAAAAATATTTTATTGAATTGAAAGCTATGGAATTCCGAAAAAAATATTAATAAAAAAAAGGTTTGCTCAATCATAAACAGGGGACAAGGAACCAATTCGATGATAACTTTTCCCATTGCTCTTTTACGCGACTAAAAGCACCGCGCCGCCGCGCCGCCAATACTTAAAAAAAACAGTTTTTTTTTTGTAACGACTACTGTAGAAAACGATTATATTTTTTTAGATAAACTGACTTGTTTATATTCTAGACGCATATAGATTGCACAATAATTTCGCGCTAGTTGTCAGATAGCATCGCATACAATTCTATATTTTAAAACTAAATTCGATCGATGGCTTTGAATTTTATCAAGTCAAACAGTTAGTTGTCGGATTATGACTATCAACTAATTAAAATCTAAAGTAGTCAGAAGATATTTATAGAATATGAAAGACAATCCTCTAAAAGGATTTCACAAAGTTTCAGCAAAGCATTAAATTCTTGCAAAGTGACAAATCTACTCGGATTAAAAATCCAGGGTCGCATTTGAAAGTCCAAGGTTCCTGAATCTCGTTTTTCCATTAAGGGGAGCGATGAGGGTAGTCATAAAGGTAGGAAGCGGATTCGGACAAGAATCGTAAATTAGGTCCCCAAAGTAAGGCCCGATTCCACCGTTCCCGGTTCAAGCCGGTTACTTAGATTTGACGTCAATCCTACCTACGATAAAGAAATATCTCAGCTCTCGGTTAAACTGGAGATTGTGAGATTGAGTCATTGTGTTTTTGCGTGAACCATTGAAGAATGCGGCTTGTAAGTGGCATATACGTGTAAGTGCGAATGCTATTTTGTTAAAGCGAATGTAATAAAATATTCCCAATACAAGGTCCAATGAATAATCCATTGTTGCTGGATAAAATATTTACATGAGCCACAGCGCACGGGTGTCATCCTCGCTCGTGTAACCTTACTACGAGTAAATTTTGTACAGTCCTTTTTTAAAATCAAAATTACTCACACCTTTTAATATTTCAGTTAGTATTTCGCGAAATAAGCTCCAAACAGACTCTTAATTCCTAATTGTTTAATTTTCTTCCTTGAAATCCGAGAATTAACAGAAAAACTTTGTTTTATAACGGCTACAGCTCAAATTAGCATAATCTTGTCGCCAGCGACATTTCAGAAATTTCCTTTTAATTAAACCAGTTTGAGCTTTGACAGTTCGAAGGTCCAAATCCCTGTGAGATTCAAATTTCCCAGTTGTTTTGATGAAAAGAACGAACCAAACGAATACGAATATTTATAGACTTTTCCATAATCTAGATCAGACAGATTTGACAAAATGGCGCTTTTCGCAAGTTTATTATACTTACAAATTTTTCACATTTTTCTATACCTAACATATTATTCCTTCTAAAATTAATTTAATTTAATTTCAGTATTATCTTAAAAAATATTATAATATTAGTTTATAGGTATCTGTTTTAATTGTACCATAATATCGATTCAGCCAGCTATAAATCTGCCATTTCCAAGAGCATTGCAGACGCGTATTCATGCATGTAAACCGTAGCGGTTCGCTACGAAACTCGTAGCAAGCGTGTAGCCCGTAGCCGTAGCCTGCGGCAAGTGGGGGAGGTTAAATAACACAGTTACTGCTCGTTCGCGCGCGACGTGATGTATTCACGTTATTGGGTTATCGCCTATACAGGGTCTTACGAAATATTAATGCATGTTATGTTAACATTGTTTTTAAAAAATCGTAACTAATTACGAAGTAAAGGAGGTGTCTTGTTATTGATAACTTGCGTAGGTATACCTTACCTTACAAGTCACTGACTCTGTGGACAACCCAATGAATCATAGTGTCATAGTTTTTGCATTTTATACCAGCCCTGTTATGATGCGACCGCGCGCATTCAACTCTCTCTTATCCTATATTTCAAAATTATTACCTTGTTTTGATAAAATCCATATCAAATGACATATTTGAAGTCTTTTTGTTAGTGTCTGAGTTTCACGCTCAAGATAAGTCTGCAAAAAGAAGGGGGCAGACCTCTGGATGGTTGGTTGGTTTTTGTAGTTGAGGAAAAAGTTATTGCTGTTCAGTGACCTCTAACATTCTCGCTTGATGAGCCCGCGTAGCTGTTATTTCCCCCTCCTTGGCGAGATATATCTGATAAAAATAAAAAATATGTAGATTTAGCTCACCTAGCAATCCAAAAAGGCACTGGTATACACAATAACAGAACACAGGAAGCTGTTTGCACCGAACTCAGATAGAAGAGCATTTGCAAGCCAGCCTGCCCGGGGCTTACTTCAAAATACCCTGGTAGATAGTTACGTGTATGTGTATGTACTTATACGTGTAATTCCCATATACATTGTGTTTTTGTATCTGCAGGTAAGTATGAGAACGATTTACGACGTAAACACTAAAATTCGTAGTTGCCTATCCACATTTACAGAATGCAAGTTTGCAAACTGCGAACTAACCAAGCTACAAATCATGAATGCTAACGATATCGGCTATCCTATTATACCTATTACTCACTGAACACGTACATAAGACTGAATTAATTGTATCCCTGGTAGGTTTAAATACAGATAGAGCGGGTTCAGACGTACGCGGGCTGTACGCATGCTCTACTACTAGTTACTAGTTAGTTGAATAGAAAATAATAAAAAACGTGTATTCATAAAAAAACTGTAACGAGCCTCATGATTTTTCGCAAAAGGTGCAATAGAGTATCTGACGGTAAATCCAAATACAATAGCATTCTAGAAAATGTTTATTGAGTAAACGATTAAAAAAAACTGAAGATTTACTTAGGTACCTTCTAGTTAGTCGACTTCTATTTCGTAAAAGGCAACGTAGTGTATTAAACGACATTGTCTGAGTAAAAGAATCGTCCTTTTCTCTAAAAAATATATTTTCAATAATTAAACGAACAAGTATCACTCATGCCGTGATATGCCGGCTAAAAATAGCATCACCCCATTTCTTTCCCGTGAGAGTCGTAAGAGGTGACTAAGGGACTCGAGGGTGTGTATTGCAATTTTAGGCAATGGGCTGACAACCTGTCACTATGGCGATACACAATTTTCCGAATGACCCTCAAATATTTGACAGACGTGGCGTAAATGTCTGTTTTTTGTGGCCGTTTACGTTCTACCTACCTCGCAAGAGATTATAGGCGTGATATGTGTATGTATGTGAGGTATATCACTCATGCTGTAGGTTTACGCGACTAACTTGTTTTTGATTAGGTAAAAAGAGTTTAGCCCTCTACATTACAGCTGTTTTGACTTGACAAAATATTATTATTTATTTTATTGATTAGGTATAACAAAAGGCGACGCAAAAGATAAAAAAAGAATTAAATTTTTAATTGGATTTAAGCTGCTACACTTTAGAGCTACAATGTTACGCAGGTAATTTTTCGCCCGAGGGTAAACTCCCATTCCCTTGGGAAAATCATTCAGCTCTTAATTCATATGTTCAGACAATTACCGTCTGTGTTTGGAAAATAGCCTTACGATTCGTGCAAGAAAATCCACAGATGTCCATTGACTCTATGTGCAAAAAGTATCAAGGTTATTTGGGACTATCGGGTAACGTGATTTGGTCCCTTACAATTGCCTCATTACCCAAAGGGATCCAATTCTCAGCATTGTCAGTCTTCTATTCTATTCTTCTATTTTGATGACTAGCGTTTTGCTCGTTACCTACTTAGCCAGGACGCAAACATTGCAGGATGATTCTTCAGTCAAAATTTTGTTTTAGTTAGTTATACTGGGAAAAACACAAACAAACAAACACATATCACGCCTTTTGTCCCTTGCGGGGTAGGCAGAGCATAAACAGCCGCAAAAACGGACATTTACGCCACGTCTGATATATATTTGAGGGTCATACGGAAAATTGTGTATCGCCATAGTGACAGGTTGTCAGCACATCGCCTATAATGGCAATACACACCCTCGAGTCCCTTAGTCGCCTCTTACAACTCCCACAAGAAAGAAATGGGGTGATGCTATTTATTTTAAGCCGGCACCACGTGGCTTACTGGGACAAAAAAAGATACAAAAAGACAGAGTGCACTTTGGAATGTTAACATCTCGTCTAATTATGGTTAAATAAAAAAGTTATAGGTTTTCACAGTTTAATGGACTAAACTATTTATACAGGTATAGTAATATGATATAGTGCGTGTTTTTGTATCTGACCTTCAGTGACAATACTATCCTACATTGAACAAAGTAAATTTCTTTTGTTATACCTAATCAATAAAATCCATACTAATATTATAAATGCGAAAGTGTGTTTGTTTGTTTGTTTGTTTGTTTGTTTGTTTGTTTGTCTTTCTTTCACGTTACAACAGAGCGATATCATGCAGTGTTTTTTAGGTGTGCAGTTAGGTGAGAGGCTGGAGAGTGACATAGGCTACTTTTTATCCCGGAAAAACATATTTTTCCCATCGGAAAAGCGATTAATGTTTAGCAATAGAATACACCCATACTACGAACATAGATGAGTATCATGCAGCGATGTAAAGCATTTTTTTTTTTGAGAGCAGCTAAATGAAAAGCTGGTGAGTGACATAGGTTATTTTTTATCCCGGAAAAACATATTTTTCCCTTCGGAAAACCGATTAATGTTTAGCAATAGAATACATCCATACTACATACATAAATGAGTATCATGCAGCGATGTAAAGCATTTTTTTTTTGGAAAGCAGTTAGATGAAAAGCTGGTGAGTGTCATAGGTTACTTTTTATCTCGGAAAAACATATTTTTCCCATCGGAAAACTGATTATTGTGTAGCATAGAATACATCCATACCACATAAAAAAGATGTATATACAGGATGTAAGGGACAGCCCTCCGAATACTGATATTCCCATAGTAAATGCAGTGAGCTGATTGTGATTTTGTATGGGATATAGAAAAAAAGAATTTAATCTATGGCAGGTTGTTCAGTTTCATGGTTTGAATACACCCAATCAGTATTCGAAGGGCTGTCACTTACACCCTGTATAGCACCACTATGAGAATGTCTCTTGAATATGAGTTTTGGGATATGAATGTGGCTTTAAGGGTGATGTGGGTATGTACTTGAGATACTTCTTACCACAGTAGTAAAGTTAATTTCTACAGTTAAACATGATTTGAAAGTCCATTTCTATAATAATAACCATTTTTAGCACAGTAAGTTTTCCCTGCGTATACTTGCGAAGACACATAATAAACTTAAATTTTTTGGTACCATAGTCCTGAAAATTGAAGACTAGGCAAAATCATTATACTGCGTATTCATATTATTATAATTCCAATCCAAGAACATCCATCCCCAAGTTAATTTGGTTTGGAGCTAATATAGGTTTTCAAATCCTTGATTACATACCCACTCCTTTCTTTCATGTCTTCTTGGAGCATGTTTGTATGTAATAAAAATTTCAAAATAGCAGGAATATTAAAAAAAAATTAAAGCTATATACAAGTAGACACGGTTATGGACACAGAACAGAGCACTTCATACCCCGTCGAGTTTTTAAATTCATTGGAGTTGTCAGGTGTGCCCTCACATAAGCTGCAATTAAAAGTAGGCGTTCCAGTCATGCTTATGCGAAATTTAGATGCCCCTCGATTATGTAATGGAACGAGACTTCGTGTGACACAACTAGGACGGAACATAATTGGAGCCACCATCTTAACCGGCGTTGGCAAGGGTGAAAATGTAATAATACCACGGATCCCAATTATTCCCACAGATCTTCCATTCCAATTCAAGAGGCTGCAATTTCCTATCAAGCTTAGTTTCGCAATGACAATCAACAAAGCGCAGGGACAAACTTTAAAGGTAGCGGGGGTCCACTTAGAAAAACCGTGCTTCTCTCATGGCCAGCTATATGTAGCATGTTCGCGTGTGTCCAATGCTCAGAACCTCTTCATTTTATCCCCAGATGGTAAAACTTACAATATCGTTTACAATAGCGTATTAAAATAGTGCTCTGTTCTGTGTCCATTAAGCTGTGTACTATGTCTTTAACACTCTTCTGGAAACAAACGCTCCGAAACACTGTAAAAGCATAAATCCCTCCCCTTTGAAAGACAATTTTTGTATACGCGCTCTCCATCAAGATATGTCTTCCATATTACTCACGATAATTTTTCCGGTTTAGTGACTGCGTCTCTATTAAAATTACGTTATCTTTACTTTTAACATTAAATGCCTGTTTTTCCTTACACTATAAATGTGTCATAATCTTCTTTCTAGCGTCGTAATATCTTCATTATTGAAGGTCGTAATTCCCCTGATGGGAAATATTTTTCTCATTCAGGATTCTTTTCCATCGCTGCGTATCTTTGGCGACATAGAGCGCTGAGTGTATTTAATGAGACCACCTAATTGTACTGAAACCTCTTGGTCGTTTGCCATCGACTTTTCCAGTGATCATGAGTGCAAAGTGGCAAAAGAACTCAAGGATCATTCTTGCGCCTCATTACTTGATTTTACAATAGCCTGTATTAGTGATGGTAGCGCCCAGGTACCACAAATTATATACTTTTTCAAGGAAGTGAACCATTCCAGTGTAGTGTCGTCTGTGTATCGGTGAATAGTGATTTTAGTGCCCTCCCAGTTTACACAGTTGTTCGCCTTACGATGTGTCGTTTAGAATACACAACTAATTAATAAAACTCTATGAGTACGCGGGCGAAGCCGCGGGTAACAGCTAGTAAATAATAATATTTTGTCAAGTCAAAACAGCTGTAATGTAGAGGGCTAAACTCTTTTTACCTAATCAAAAACAAGTTAGTCGCGTAAACCTACAGCATGAGTGATATACCTCACATACATACACATATCACGCCTATAATCTCTTGCGAGGTAGGTAGAACGTAAACGGCCACAAAAAACAGACATTTACGCCACGTCTGTCAAATATTTGAGGGTCATACGGAAAATTGTGTATCGCCATAGTGACAGGTTGTCAGCACATCGCCTATAATGGCAATACACACCCTCGAGTCCCTTAGTCGCCTCTTACAACTCCCACGAGAAAGAAATGGGGTGATGCTATTTATTTTAAGCCGGCACCACGTGGCTTACTGGGACAAAATAAAATTATGTAAAAATAACTTTTAAAACAAGCTTTTATTTAAGTGCTCTGAAAAGATGAAAATAAAATTTTGAATGACATTAACCACATTCATTTATGACTTTACAGAAATGAAAATATAATAAAAGCTTGTCGCGATGCCTAGAAGAAACTACCTAATTACAGTTAGGTGCGTACCTTATTGCAAAATTTCAATCACAAATTGAAAGTTTCGCGACAAGCTTTTATTATATTTTCATTTCTGTAAAGTCATAAATGAATGTGGTTAATGTCATTCAAAATTTTATTTTCATCTTTTCAGAGCACTTAAATAAAAGCTTGTTTTAAAAGTTATTTTTACATAATTTTATTTTATATTTTTTAGTTTATGTTACGATAGTTATTGATCAATACGAAAGTCTTTCTATAAAACGGAGAGACCTTCAATAGAAAAACTTAAGGCACGGGGAAAACTAACATTAGGATAAAGTATAATTATCTCTTTTATATTCTATAGAAGTAGGTTGGTACCTACTCCTCCGGCATCCCTAATAGAAGAATTAGCTTGTAATATGTCTTAGTCTTTTCATTTCATTGATGGCGTCATTATTACATGACCGAGTCCCAGTTAATTTCGAACAGTCTTGAGATAAGTAGGTTCGGGAGATATCAATGAATCGTCTAGCTTCTAGGACGACGAGTATATTTGTGCACTGGTGATCGACCAGGCATAATAAAAGAGTACATAGGTATATAATATAAGTATTTATATCTAGACGCGTACGTACACTACTTCACCTTCGGGGTGATAAAAAATAAAAATGTTGCTTACACACATTTTTGTTTTAATACTTATGTTACTCAATATATAGTTTAGTATTATTCTTATGAACTACAGTTATTTTATTGTTTCTAATAATTTTGACATTTGGTCCCAAGTCCTCTATAACAATAAACGGTCCTTCATACAATGGTTGCAATTTTGAAACATTTTCTGACTTTAGTAAGATACAGTCATTTTCTTTGTAAGTCACAGGGTTTGTGTATTTATCATATTCTAATTTTCTTTTCTCCTTACTAGAAATTAAATTATTTCTAGCATCTTGAAAAGCATTCTGTAAACGATATTTTAATTCTAGTGCGTAATTATCTGAGTTATACAAGGGTTCTATTTCGTTAGTGATTCTACTTGGTATGTTACAATTTGTGCCAAAAACCAATTCGTAAGGAGTGTATTTCGTACTGCTATGAACTGTATTATTGAAACTGAATGTCCAGTATGGTGACTCCATGAGTCAGGTCTATTTTCGCAATGTATTCGTAAGAATGCTCCCGTGTGTTTATGCATATTCTCTAGTGATCCTATTGATTGGTGATGATAAGGGGTTGAAGAAATTTTTTCTATATCTAAAAGTTTACATACTTGTTCCATTGTCGCTGATATAAACTCTGTTCCACGATCACTCGCCAAAACTTTTAGGATTCCAAATCTCAAAATAAAGTTATTAATTAAAGCTTTTGCTACAGTAAGAGTTTCCTTATTTTGTAGAGGATAAGCCTCAATATACTTACTTAACTCACATTGCAATGTCAACACGTAGCAATTGCCATCATAGTCTTTTGGTAAAGGCCCAACAAGATCTAAGAATATCTTATCAAAAGCATATGATGCAGTTGTTGTTATTGACATGGGTTCACGAACATGTCTAGAGTGTTTCATCTTTTGACACTTCGTGCACTTTTGAACATACTTGGCAACGTCATTTTCTATTCCTGGCCAATAGTATTTCCTTTTGATGTTATTTAACATTCTGCTCACACCAGCGTATCCACTAGTGGGCAGTAAATGAAAGTCATTTAGTATTATAATTTTCTCACTATCGTCTATTATTTTCTTTTTTCCTCGTAAGATACAAATCCGTGGACCGGTCCATTGTTCTCTATTTTTTATTTCATCACACATTTCTTTCAATGTAGATTTATTTTCTTCATTTATTAGTATGCATACTCTATCAATACAATTTTTCTCACAAAAATTGCTCAACTTTGTCACAAATTCGGCTCGCGATAATTGTGCCCTAAAATTGAGATTTATGTATAGAATTTTATCTTTGGCATTATACCATCCCACCGAAGTCTGGCGCCAAGTAGCTTGCTGCGTTCCGTCGGTGTGTGGGAGTGCCAGTGCCTTAACAGGCTTCTTCTGGGTGAGCTCGCTCTATCTTAGACTCTGTCTCTGTCCTATGACCCAGACTAGAGTCAAGAGCAAACCCATCATTAATAAAAAAAAAAAAAAAAAAAAAATATGAAAAACACTCTTTTATGTCATCTAATCTACCGTCTCTGGCTAGTTTATCTATCTTACTCGCTTTTTCCCATAACATTTCTATACTATCACACGGTTTTCTTAATAACTCTACAACCCTAGGCTGTACACACCTGTCGTTAGTAGGTTTATTAGGAACTAGTGGACTATCTGTAACATTTTTACTTTCCGATCTTTCCATCTCTTCCATCCTTTTGCGTTGCGCTCGGGTCATCACACAAATCATCTGTTCATTCATGCTTTTTAGTTCATTCGATGTTAACACTATTCTAGATAAAGCATCCGCGATGACGTTGTCCTGTCCTTTTATGTACTTAATATCAAAACTATATTCTTCTAACACTAATCTGAACTTTAACAATCTGCTCGATGGGTCCTTCATGCCAAATAAATAAATTAATGGTTTGTGATCTGTTAATATTGTAAAATGTTTTCCGTAAAGGTAAGGCCTGAAGTATTTGATAGCCCAGACTATAGCAACTAGCTCTTTTTGAATAGTAGGATAGTTAAGCTCTGCCTTATTAAGCGGCCTACTCGCGTAAGCTACGGGTTTCATGTTGCTGTTGCACAGCGCAGATCCAATAGCTATGCCGGATGCATCAGTAGAAAGTACAAATTGATTTGTTTCTGAGAAATCTGGGTATTCTAATATTGGTGGGGTACTTAATGATTTCTTAAGTTCCTGAAATGACTGTTCACACTCATGTGTCCATTCAAAGGGTTGGTTTTTTCGGGTAAGTTTATTTAAAGGTATAGTTAATGTGGCAAAATTTGGAATGAACTTTCTGTAGTAATTACTGAAAGCTACAAAGCGTTTAACTTCATCACAGGAAGTTGGTGTGGGGTAATTTTGAAGAACTGATATTTTTTCCGGATCTGGGGATATTCCTTTCTCTGATACGACATGCCCTAAATATAATATCTCTTTCTTTAAAAACTGGCATTTTTGGGGATTTAGCTTTAGCTTGACTTTTCTAAGTCGTTCCAAAATAGTCATTAAATTTTTATTATGAATTTCAAGGTTTCTTCCAAAACAAATCAAATCATCTAAGTAAACAAAGCATTTCTCGTAATTAAGTCCCGCCATTGCTAAAGTCATAGCTCTCGAGAAACTACTAGGTGAAGTTTTGAGACCCATCGGCAGTCTCGTCATCTGATATTGTCCTGATGGTGCAGTAAAAGCTGTATATTTTCTACATTCCTCTTTCAGATTTAATTGATAATAACCAGAATTCAAATCTAGGTGACTAAAATATACTGCTCCAGAGAGGGAATCCAAAATATCGGTTATATTCGGCAGTGGAAATTTATCATCCAAAACTGCTAATTCTACATTTAACTTCCGAAAATCGATGACTAATCGCCACTTTTTGTTGGTATCTTCGCTCTTTTTAGGCACAAGTAATATGGGACTAGACCAGTCACTACAAGCTGGTTCTATTATTTTGTCATTTAATAATTTTTGAAGTTGAGATTCCATTTCATTTTTTAAGCTATGTGGCATACGGTACGGTTTTATGTAAACGGGAGTGGCATCTGGCTTTAATTTAATTTCTGTTTCACAAATATTTGATACCGATAAGGAATCGTCAGGAAGATAAAATACGTCATTATATTTTACACATATATTTTGGATTGACTCTCTTTCTATGCTATCTAAATGTTTTAAATTTAAAATTGAAAGTAAATCTCGTACCCTTTTTGAAGTATTTCCATTTTCATTAAATGCACAAATGTTGTAACCTTGCAAGTATTCAACTTCCGGTTTGAAATAATTAAGACGTACCTCGCTATTTCGGGTATTTAATATTTGAACGGGTATTTTACCATTCGAAGGTTTCGTAACACATCCTGCCAAAAATACACCTTTGCACAATTCTTTCGGTACTATCATACAATCTTGTTTCGCATCTGACTCTAAATAAAATATTTTTTCGCATCTTTCTGGTATGATTAAGTTATTTCTAATACTGTTTTGCCCTAAGTGTAAAGGTACAGTTAAGTATTCATTTTGATCTGAAAATGTTATTGTGAGCAATTCGTAATCGATTACCGATTTATATTTCAGAAGGAAATCTTCGCCTAGAATTCCATCACACAAACAATCTAAGTTCTCTAAAACATAGAACTCGTGACTCAATTCTGTTCCATTTACAGTTATGTTTAGAGAAACAAATCCTAATGTTTCTTGCTGTCCACCGATACCTCTAATGAGTAATCGATGATTGTTGATCGGAATGTTCAAGTGTCGTACTAGATCGTATTTCACGGCACATAGCGATGCGCCGGAATCTATCATCCATCTATAATTGTTGTTACCTACTGCTAATTCTACATAATTGTTGTTGTTACATGCAAAGATACAATTTCTATGATGATCGAAAAAACGTGTTAATATCGCGATTGTCACCGTTTTGTGGAAAAGTTGAAGGCATTTCCGGATTCATTGTATATATCCTATTATAATTATTACGCCTTGAATAATTTGACCTACCTCTGTTCCAGTTGGTATTGTGGTTGCCCGGGGTACCGAAACCTCGACTACGCGGAGCGCCTCGGTTTTCCCTGCACTGGTTAGCATAAACTTGATGTTGGAAAGGGGGTTGCGATCGGCATCTCGGTCCGCCATGGTTAGGTGGTGCACGCTGGTTGAAACCGCCACCACGACCTCGACCAGAGTAATTACGTGCGTGATTGTACCTACCGTGACTCCCACGTCGACCGAAGTACATCGTTCCTTCGCCCTCTCGTTGTGTAGTTGACAGTTCCTCATCTTGGGCTGCGCGAATAACGTCCTTGAGCTGGGTATAGTTTCTAGCTGTCAAAATCACACTTAGCTGACGATTTCTCAAACCATCTGTGAATCTTTTTATAGCTAATTTCTCATTTATGGGTTTCAAAACAGTGTAACTAGAGCTTACACCAGCGGCTTGAGTAATTGTCAGATCAACAAACAATTCCTCGATCTTTTTGCCAAATTCATCAATAGTAGACGACCCCTGGGTCGTTCGCATTAATTGTGAGTGAATAGCATTGCTTGATTTAGCCGTAAGCAAATGCAAACGCATATCCTCCAAAAGTGCGTCACATGATGCGTAAGTGTTTTCTAAACGCAGTTTGGCGCTTTCTGTAAGACGTGTTTTTAAAACGAATTGTATTAATTGCGGTTTAGTAGTTGTATTCAGCATCGAATCATACAACTCGATAGAACTAATTATTTTTTTAGTAACTTCTTCCTGACCTGTCATCACAGGGAGCAGTCCTACGGCTGTTTTCAAGTCAAAGGCTGCCATTGTACTCGTACTTTCAGTTTCAATATTTTTTTCAGTGTCAGTTTTAATATATTTTTTACTGAAATCTATGATTTTATTATATTCTGTATTAATCGATAAAATTAACTTATTAATTATCACTAAATCGGAACCTTTTATTTCATTATTTTTTATCTGTTTTTCTAACTCAGTATATGTAGAACTAAATTCAGAATAAATGTCACTCGCTTCGGCAAGTTTCGGCTTGATAACTGTTTCCACTTTCTTTAATCTACTATCTTGATTTAATTTTATTAGATCTTCTTTATATATTTTTGTCAATTTTTCATTAAATTCTAATAATAACTCTGCCATCAAATTGTTAAATCATGCATAGAATGACATTTATTCTTAAAAATATATATTTAGGACCCTATATTATTATTTTATTACTTACATAATATCGTCACTTAGATTATATTTTCATTATTATTATATTTTTATGTATATTACGCTTATTAGAATAGTTTAACGGTTAAAATTTTACGTATCGCACTTTCACTTATAAGCCCGGAATTAAAATACGTGTAAATGTATACTTGCGGTTTACGATTAACTTGCTCACGATTGTCCGTAGACCCTTCCAGTAGACACTTTGATCGGTTGTATCCAGTCCATCACTTGCACATCACAGTAGAGTAAAAAAAAAAAACAGTCCCCGAAGTAGTAGGTGCCGTAGTCCTCCTAAAAGTTGCGTCATCTAAACCTCTCTATTGTCTTCTTTACGCCTGAAGGTAACGCGCTGAACCGTGTCGTGGTTAATCTCACGACGTATCATCTGGACGTGGCACTTCTTATACAAATTGTAGACCACCAAACAGCCACCGCAGCAGCACAACAGCAGTGCAACACCTAAAACCAAGTTGATCAGCCCCAGATGAAACTTGATATTTTCCATGCCACCAGATGCATGTGCGTTATTTTCGCCTCCACCACCAGCATTTTGAGCGATTATTACTTCCTTTTGCTGTTTAGATACTTCCTTGCCCATGGTGCGGTCTCAAAAAAAAAACTTAACTGGATCACTAAAAACACGATGACACTGGAGCACGAAGCGCACACACAGTTCTAAGACTCGGTATACTAATTCATTTTCGATACATAGTTCAGAGTCCAGTTGACCGAACGCGAACACGACACGCGCGAACCTTCTCAGGCGTACCCTTATATGGCAGGGTCGCCATGAGATAAGTAGGTTCGGGAGATATCAATGAATCGTCTAGCTTCTAGGACGACGAGTATATTTGTGCACTGGTGATCGACCAGGCATAATAAAAGAGTACATAGGTATATATTATAAGTATTTATATCTAGACGCGTACGTACACTACTTCAGTCTAATTCTTCTACCAGGAGGCCTTCTATTGACGTGACCCTAATTCATGGTGGGCCTACCAACTGCCTGTCATGAACGAATTCGTATACAAAATTGCAAGTCCCAGCAGTTGAATATTGAGGAGTTCCATAGTTCGAAGACAACCCTGGATGTAGCGTCTAATTCATGTTGGGCCTACCAACTGCCTATAATAAACGAATTCGTATACAAAATTGCAAGTCCCAGCAGTTGAATATTGAGGAGTTCCATAGTTCGAAGACAACCCTGGATGTAGCGTCTAATTCATGGTAGGCCTACCAACTGCCCATAATAAACGAATTCGTATACAAAATTGCAAGTCCCAGCAGTTGAATATTGAGGAGTTCCATAGTTCGAAGACAACCCTGGATGTAGCGTCTAATTCATGGTGGGTCTACCAACTGCCTATAATAAACGAATTCGTATACAAAATTTTGTGTCCCAGCTATAAACCGCTGAGGAGATCTCTCGTACGGAGCCGATCCTGGCAACAGCATCAGGTCAAATTTATGATTAACATGCATTGTCATCGGTTCTGGACCAACATGCAAAATTTCAACTCAATCGGATACCGAGAAGTGGTTCAAATTAAACTTGCAAGATTTGCACCGAACAAACATTGTTACTTACTTACATACACTGCAAATTAAATAAAAGCTTTTAAAAAGATACAAAAAGACAGAGTGCACTTTGGAATGTTAACATCTCGTCTAATTATGGTTAAATAAAAAAGTTATAGGTTTTCACAGTTTAATGGACTAAACTATTTATACAGGTATAGTAATATGATATAGTGCGTGTTTTTGTATCTGACCTTCAGTGACAATACTATCCTACATTGAACAAAGTAAATTTCATTTTCATTTATTATTAGAACATTAATTTTAGTTATTGTGACTGCTAAGGTAAGATCGAAACGAGCACTAATAAAGAGAAATCAAACGCTAAAAACATCGACACCAGATTAAAATTTTCGAATCTACATATTATTATTAACATACATATTATTAAAGCAATCAAACTAATTAGATTAGACGAATACTGTTTTCATAAGTCAGAACATAAAGGAACAAACTACGTCCATACCTACGAATAAACGGAGTGAGGCACTTTGCATTTAAGGAACAACTGTAACGCCGGATCACCGGAAATTTGCGTGTTTATGAGTCTGAAACCTATTATCTGTATGAATCGAAAAATAAGGATACCTAATTAAGACCATTAAATCAAGTAAATAAAAGCATGGGGCACCTTACAAGCTTTAGTGAGTGTTATCTATTGATATCAATAAGGACAGCTTCCCTTGAAGTCCAAATTATACATATTTTTGATTATTTTATGTGAAACTATCTCAGAACAAGCTGAATATGAAATAATCTAATATATTGTGCCAATCTCAAGGCAAAACCACCATTAAAAAGACCTTAATATCGAGCGAAAACTGAGATTGATTACTAGGAAATTTTGCTCCAAACTAAAACAATGCTGGAGGCATTATTGTCTTCCTCCAGACAATGATATTTGTGCTGAAAAAAATGCAATTTTATACAGAATCTTTGGCAATAAACAACATTGCTGAGGAATAAGTATATTGTTTTCATAGACAAGCCCCTACAAAGTGCACCCAATCTCTTTCTGCAACCGATGAAAAGCAATGTTTTTGTGTTTTATTGGGAAGAACATGCGCAAGAGTCACGCCGCAATGAAACAAGTTCGATAAAATACGTTACCTTTTAAACGAGACTCGTCTATCTTTTGTTTTAATAATAAATCAAGCGTCACTGCTGGCGATTATATTTGTTTCAGATATTTTGTGTCTTTACTTTTCCTAATAAAAAACAGGAGTAGGGAATAACTAGGTTTACCTACCCTAAATAAGCACCTATACCACAAATTACGTACGGCTTACTGCCTATTCAGTTCGACGTCAATTCAATTCTTTTTTTTAAATGGCCTCTGTCAGTTCGACGTCTATAGGCGGTCTTAAATTTCTCAAGGGATTAAATCAACTACGATTTGATCAATCACATTATGGTTGCAGTGTCTCTAATAACAACCATAAAATTTAGGTTATTGTGTTGGGTCACACCTCGGACACTGGCGCTCAAATGTATGAATCAAATGCGTTGCTACGCACACAGTCTAAGCTCACGTAGGTGAACGCGGTCCATGCTTGTGTGTGTGAGACAACATGTCAGGGTTGCCGCCATTTTGCGTTCGCGAATCGGGAATGCAATGTGCGGCAGAATGAAATGACCTTCGTCGTCGCGTCCTTGCGTAGCCGGTGTCTGAGCGTCCTCCGAGCGCGGGTGGGCGGCGCTTGTAGGGGGAGGCAGGGAGTGACCATACTGTACGCTAGTACTATTAATTATACTGTGGTTGGGTCTTCTGTGCACCTCTCTATTTGATGCCAATCCCTTAGTAGTGAGATAGGTTAATTCGCCCACTAAGAAGACCTGACTGCGGCCTAATGGACAATAAACGAATCTGAGGGAAGATTTCATTACTGTCCACTGTCGGGGGTGGCCAGCTGTGTTGCCAGCTGGAGCGAAATAAAAAGGAAAATTAAGGGTTCATTGGTTTAGACTCGAACCTATATTCTTTTTGGTAACGAAATCTCACAAGGTTAAAATGAAAACGTCAGTCAAAGAATGGATAAAGTAAAACATAGGCGTAAAAAAGCAACACGAAAATTACGACACGTAGAGTTCATGTATGTATCTATGTGCGATTTTTTAAAGGACTGAAATTCGTTAACCACTGAACAGATTCAATTGGGAATTATATCGGAAGAATACTTACATTATCTCATAGGCTAGCAGGAAGTGTGTTTAAATTATTTAATTTATTATGCTTGTTCCTTCAGTTGTATCGTAAGCAAAAATGTGTTTATTTATCAATCTAGATAAATAAACACTTTAATAGATATCTGGCAACACTTGTGCCGTACAAATTGCCGGTTGCCGTCAAATATCAACAAAGCGGGATCCTGCCACTCCGCGCGGCTCAGACCTGTGCTAATGGAAAAATAATGGCTCTTTTTATTCTTGTGCTCCGAAATAAAGAGGTGAGGCGACGAACGTTTACTTTACTTGAGATTCGAGCCACAGGTTGTATTTTAATGGTGTTGGACTTTGTATTTGATGATGTAAATTTGGTAGAATGGATTTTCAAATATATTTATTATCCAATGGTTTTGAACATTCCTCTAAAATAATGCTACTAAGTATTACCTACTAGGAATTACAGCAATAAATAATTTGTATTAAATCACTTGAAATGATCCCTAAGGCACCCCAAGCTACGAGCTTGCTACGATAACTGCTACAACGTAGCAGTACGTAGTCTACGAAATATTTAAAATACTGCCCGTGTTAGATCTACAATTTAGAAAAACTTGCAAAAAATTCTGCCCGCAGTAGGAAATTTTGCAAATTTTTTAAAGAAGAAGTAAGCAATCCGGAATTATACGATTTGGCAATTAGAGCGTAAGAGCACACTTCGCCTCAAATTATCAACCTAAATCACGTCAAATTCGTACCCGACTTGGCTAATGGGTGAAAGTCGTCGCAGCATTATTGGAAAACTCTCTCTATACAAACGGGGCTCTTTGAAATCAGACGGCACAAGTTTAATGCGAGGAATTCGCAACGAATGTTGAATGTTGCAGCTCTGAAAGAAAGTGGGTCGGCGATGTCGAAGTCAATTGTGAGAGAATCGATTCGTGCTTATAAAGATGGTTAGTAATAGTTGTTCTAGTCAATGAAACACCGGCTGCCGATGCTATGTGACGCCGCGCTGGCTTACAATAGAATCACTCCATTTCTTTACGTAGGTGTCGTAAAAGGCGACTAAGGGACTCGAGGGTTTCATCTATATTACAGTTTTAGTTCAAGTTCAAATAATTTATTGCTCTTAAACAAGGTAGTTTACAATTAATGCAGATGTATAATAGTTTCATGCAAAATCTACATGTCAACATAATCAATTGACATTCAATATCTATGAATATCAAAGGTTTGGGGTCGGTTTGCATAAAATTTTAAGTCATATTTGTATAACGCATATGTTATATAGTCATAATTATTCAAAGTCATAAAAACAACACGCATAACCCTTGTAGCATAAATTACCAAGTCATATTGTCTATAAGCATAGAGATAACTAGGCATATTATTAATTAGCATAAAAATAACTAGGCATATTATTTTAAAAACAAAAAATAACAAATATGCGACTCAAAACTAGTCTAAAATAAAATAGGAGAAAATAATAATATGACTTTCAATGCAGTATGACATATAAACATTATGCCAAACAAATAGTATGACAAAGAATTTTATGCAAACCGAGATATGCCAAAGTATATTAGGAACTTCAACAATATGCAAAACGACGGTATCCCATATCAAATGATATGATAACTAATGCTATTAGAACCATTTAAATCTCTAGTTATTAAAAAAGTAAGTAGCTTTACAAAATTAGCAGAGAGTTAAAATTAAATATTCCTTAAAATAATAAAAGGTGACATGCTGACAATCTTTCACTGATATGATATGCGATACACGTTTTTTCTGTCGGTTTACAAATTAACAAACCACCGCATACCCGACAACGGAAAAACGCATGATATGTGTGGGTGCAGATTTTGGATATTGACTTTTCCTAAAGTGTTTATTTGTGTGTGGCTGTGTTTTAACGCGAATCTGAAACTTTTCAACTTCGACTGCCTCCAAGTGAGCGTAAAATACGATTTCGCCTTGATTTATGTTGCAGTAAGAAGTAAAGTGCGGATAAAGTTCGAGCTGGAATCATGAAGCTCTAACTTCGCTCATAAACAAAGGCTTCTCTCACACGTAACGCATGATTTTCCAGTGTTTTGCTGGATCAGGGTTTTTGATGAAAGAATTTTACAAAATCACATACAAAACCGGATAGCACGGCTAACGTCACCGCATCAAATTTCGGCTGAGGTAGGATCATTTGGGTGTCATTATCGGTCGATGTTGTGAAATGGTAGTGCGACTGCCTACGATGCTAAGGTTCCTGGTTCGATTCTTGGTGGGGCACTCACAAATTCGATATTCATCACTTTGTGAATTTGTATACTACTAGTAGTAGGCAGTTGAAGAAATCTGACACCAGGATCATCGAGGCGTGGGATGACTCGGTGTCCTACACGAAAAGAAGAAGATTTGTGTAGTAGCTGTCACCAACCGCAATAAGTCCGGTGCGTGTGTGATTCACCTTACCCACATCGTAAATGGCGAACATTTAACCGCCTACATTTCATCAGTGTCTTGAGAGGTTCGGATCATTCAATATTTATTTATTTGCCGAGTTTTATTTTTACACTACATTTTTTACTTAATACAAGTGAATGGGCTGGTCGTCCTGGTTATAAGGAACATCATTCTCCAAGACGCAAAGATACAAATACAGCTATGCAATGTTGTCCAGTTTTCAAACTACCAAAATTTCAGCCTTTCACTTTGCTTTTAAATATTTTTGTTGTTAATCAGTCAGTACCACTCAACGCAAATCGTGAGGATGGAGCCATACGTAAACATTTTAGAAAACCGTTTCCTCTTTCACATAATTTACTGATAAGTCCTTCTTCTTCCTTTTATGAACGGCGCCATCGTCAAAGTAATTTCATTTAAGTTTTAACAATTCTCTTCCCCTTATATCTATATAATAGGTAGGTATGAAGCTCTATTCACATTTTAATATGAAATCTCAGGTTTATGTTGAGGCTTGCCGACAAGCGGGTAAAACGTTAGAAAATGATCGCAAATATACATCAAAGCGTTTGGAAGCGTGTTTTTGCCCACATCTGATGTTCCAGTAGGTACGTAAAAATGTGAGTACAGACTACAGCAATACCAGAAGCGTAAATGCGAGAAAAACCTTTAAAATTATGTCACAGTGATGTTATAACCAACCCGCCTGCATTTACGCGATATACGGTAGGTAATTTGATATATTTTGCACATTTTTTTCCCTTGACTATTAGCAACATACTGAAATATCAAATATCCAC
This sequence comes from Tuta absoluta, assembly GCA_027580185.1. Lineage (NCBI taxonomy): Eukaryota > Metazoa > Arthropoda > Insecta > Lepidoptera > Gelechiidae > Tuta > Tuta absoluta. Next base: position 10,602,079 of record JAQAHW010000004.1, read on the forward strand.
CCTATTTTATATTTTTTTAAATTTACGGTGTTTGAAGCTAATATTATTCAGCAATATTAATTAATTAAGCATACTAATATTACTTACTTACCTATACATTTTAAAAACTCTCCCCGTGTTAGGAAAGTGTTTCACTGGTTCAAATCCTGCCCGCGGTATAAAATTTTGCATGTTTTCTAAAAATATTATTAGCTTCTCAAAGAAATTAATAGAAAAGACATACACACAAATGTGTAAGATACCGAGCGAGAGTTAATAATTCAAAGTAAGTACTAGGATTTCTGTTTTAAAACAATAGAGCTGTTGAAAAGCTTACCTAGTAAAAGCATGTTGTGAAGGTTTAGCGGTAGAATTCACTGTGAATTTCTGAAAGGATAAGCTTTGTTGAAGTGTTTAATTAAAGTAATTAAGTATGTACCTTACTATATATCCTTCTGTTATTTTTTTATTTATAATTAGTTTCTTCTTTCTAATATTTGTTAATAAAGAACCGCCAAAGGCTATTACTTAAGACAAAACGCTTTTTTAGAATTATCAATGATATCTTAATAGGATTTTTCACAAACTGAACTTAGATTAATCTTCTAACAAATGTGTAATAACTTCTTAAGACCAGTAGTTATTACATATTTGGCATCGGGGTGAGGTCTTGCTCCCCACCAAACAGTCAGGTGTAGATTTCATGGCCCCGGCGCTAGAAAAATTAAGAGTCCAAAACAAAAATAAAACACATTTGGCATAATACACATTTTTGAAAATAATGACGAAGAGTATTAAAAAGCACACGCTGATAATTTTATCTACTTAGTAGTTTTTTACAACGGTCAAGCAGCATTGACACAGATTTACAGTTATCGGGGAACCAAATTCTGTATATTCTTCGCAAGCTCAATGTCTACAAATGACATAGTTGTGTTTAATAGGGTAAAACGGGTAACAGCAGTAACTTAACGCACAATGGCTATATTTCAAAATTTATCAATGATATCTTATTTCGGTTTAGGAAAAACTACTTGGATTAAGTTTCTAACAATACGAAACCACCAGATTTGTCTGTGTGCATGCTTGTAACACTATCTACTAGACTATTTATTAATTTTTACTACTTAGGAAGGAATGTCGGTGACCGGTATTGGCCTTTAACCAGTGTTCCCCTACCTCTTCCGTAGAAATTAGAAACGTTGCTACTCGTATGCTATCGCATAATCAAGTTGGGTTTTGGTAATAGCTTCTTGCAACACTACGTATAGTGGGAAAGAAATGGGGTGCTACCTATGCTAAGCCGGCATCATGCGGCATTGCATTTATTATGCACTAGCTGTTACCCGCGGCTTCGCCCGCGTACTCATAGAGTTTTATTAATTAGTTGTGTATTCTAAACGACACATCGTAAGGCGAACAACTGTGTAAACTGGGAGGGCACTAAAATCACTATTCACCGATACACAGACGACACTACACTGGAATGGTTCACTTCCTTGAAAAAGTATATAATTTGTGGTACCTGGGCGCTACCATCACTAATACAGGCTATTGTAAAATCAAGTAATGAGGCGCAAGAATGATCCTTGAGTTCTTTTGCCACTTTGCACTCATGATCACTGGAAAAGTCGATGGCAAACGACCAAGAGGTTTCAGTACAATTAGGTGGTCTCATTAAATACACTCAGCGCTCTATGTCGCCAAAGATACGCAGCGATGGAAAAGAATCCTGAATGAGAAAAATATTTCCCATCAGGGGAATTACGACCTTCAATAATGAAGATATTACGACGCTAGAAAGAAGATTATGACACATTTATAGTGTAAGGAAAAACAGGCATTTAATGTTAAAAGTAAAGATAACGTAATTTTAATAGAGACGCAGTCACTAAACCGGAAAAATTATCGTGAGTAATATGGAAGACATATCTTGATGGAGAGCGCGTATACAAAAATTGTCTTTCAAAGGGGAGGGATTTATGCTTTTACAGTGTTTCGGAGCGTTTGTTTCCAGAAGAGTGTTAAAGACATAGTACACAGCTTAATGGACACAGAACAGAGCACTATTTTAATACGCTATTGTAAACGATATTGTAAGTTTTACCATCTGGGGATAAAATGAAGAGGTTCTGAGCATTGGACACACGCGAACATGCTACATATAGCTGGCCATGAGAGAAGCACGGTTTTTCTAAGTGGACCCCCGCTACCTTTAAAGTTTGTCCCTGCGCTTTGTTGATTGTCATTGCGAAACTAAGCTTGATAGGAAATTGCAGCCTCTTGAATTGGAATGGAAGATCTGTGGGAATAATTGGGATCCGTGGTATTATTACATTTTCACCCTTGCCAACGCCGGTTAAGATGGTGGCTCCAATTATGTTCCGTCCTAGTTGTGTCACACGAAGTCTCGTTCCATTACATAATCGAGGGGCATCTAAATTTCGCATAAGCATGACTGGAACGCCTACTTTTAATTGCAGCTTATGTGAGGGCACACCTGACAACTCCAATGAATTTAAAAACTCGACGGGGTATGAAGTGCTCTGTTCTGTGTCCATAACCGTGTCTACTTGTATATAGCTTTAATTTTTTTTTAATATTCCTGCTATTTTGAAATTTTTATTACATACAAACATGCTCCAAGAAGACATGAAAGAAAGGAGTGGGTATGTAATCAAGGATTTGAAAACCTATATTAGCTCCAAACCAAATTAACTTGGGGATGGATGTTCTTGGATTGGAATTATAATAATATGAATACGCAGTATAATGATTTTGCCTAGTCTTCAATTTTCAGGACTATGGTACCAAAAAATTTAAGTTTATTATGTGTCTTCGCAAGTATACGCAGGGAAAACTTACTGTGCTAAAAATGGTTATTATTATAGAAATGGACTTTCAAATCATGTTTAACTGTAGAAATTAACTTTACTACTGTGGTAAGAAGTATCTCAAGTACATACCCACATCACCCTTAAAGCCACATTCATATCCCAAAACTCATATTCAAGAGACATTCTCATAGTGGTGCTATACAGGGTGTAAGTGACAGCCCTTCGAATACTGATTGGGTGTATTCAAACCATGAAACTGAACAACCTGCCATAGATTAAATTCTTTTTTTCTATATCCCATACAAAATCACAATCAGCTCACTGCATTTACTATGGGAATATCAGTATTCGGAGGGCTGTCCCTTACATCCTGTATATACATCTTTTTTATGTGGTATGGATGTATTCTATGCTACACAATAATCAGTTTTCCGATGGGAAAAATATGTTTTTCCGAGATAAAAAGTAACCTATGACACTCACCAGCTTTTCATCTAACTGCTTTCCAAAAAAAAAATGCTTTACATCGCTGCATGATACTCATTTATGTATGTAGTATGGATGTATTCTATTGCTAAACATTAATCGGTTTTCCGAAGGGAAAAATATGTTTTTCCGGGATAAAAAATAACCTATGTCACTCACCAGCTTTTCATTTAGCTGCTCTCAAAAAAAAAAATGCTTTACATCGCTGCATGATACTCATCTATGTTCGTAGTATGGGTGTATTCTATTGCTAAACATTAATCGCTTTTCCGATGGGAAAAATATGTTTTTCCGGGATAAAAAGTAGCCTATGTCACTCTCCAGCCTCTCACCTAACTGCACACCTAAAAAACACTGCATGATATCGCTCTGTTGTAACGTGAAAGAAAGACAAACAAACAAACAAACAAACAAACAAACACACTTTCGCATTTATAATATTAGTATGGATTGATTACATATAACATAGATATTTTCCAGCTTTAATTCTTATTTTAAATTTCTATTAGAACGAATTTTGACGTAACTAATCCTCAAAGAGGGGGGAAATACATTCACAGCTTGGACACGAGAGTGCTACTCTCTGCGTGTTAACAAAGCCTCGGCAGCTCCACTAAGTAAATACTAGTAAATCGTGGCGAATTCAAGGGTGGAGCGGATCGAGGATGTTGTTGCCAGTTTTAGAGGCAACCAACATAATCTGTGTGTATTTTTTTAAGATGACAGTTTACACACTTTTTATGAAAACTCTATATATGTATACCTAACACGGGAAGTGTTTTAAAAATTTGGTATTCAGTTACACACTTTACGGTTGCGGTGGCTACTTCTCTCTAAAGTGATGCACAATTTTCTAAAATAGCTCTAAACATTTGTCAGGCGTAGTGATGACGACTATTTTTACGGCATTTAACGCTCTGTCTACCCCACCAGGGTTATATGAAGTGTTTAATTTAGCGTTGCTATGCTGGGGTAAGTTAGGTATTAATGACGGTCTATGAATGCGCCGCGATTTCGCACGCATCGCTCTGGGCATATGTTGTCCCTTTCTCGCTCGCGGGGCGAGGGGGCGGCGTGCGCGCGGGCCGCCTGGTAGACGCCAAGCGGTGATTTCTGCACCGCACTCAGTCACTCAAAACCGTTCGGACGAGAACGTATTGTGTTTTGTACGGATTTCCCGCCACGCGTTTTGTGATGCCGCGTGTAATGGACGATTCAATTTGAGATCGCGCGTGTTGATGCATCGTACTATTGCGGTTCTCCTGGGTTATACTAGAATACCAGGCTTAGTGATTGTTGGATGTCTCGACGTCTTCCACGTGAGCGTCGCGTTGAATAGGCATCAAGTGGCCATATCGGCTCGCGTTTTGTACGGCCCTAATTCGTGTTGGGTCACGCGTAATGACTAATATCAAAGTGAAATACGAACAGAAGCTGTGAGTGATTTGAAGTGAATAACGCGCCAAGGCTGTAGTGGAATGCTGGGTGTCGATATCTTTTCCACCCAGCCCTGTAAGTACCCACGGAATTCCCCATTTGATCCATTCCCTGAACTTCCTTTCTCCGTTGGGTATTTTATGCATTTGGACCGGCACGTTGACTGTAAGTGGTAAACCTAGTTGTCTTAGTATAAAACTGTTTTCTTCGTGTTAATGGTGTGTTCCCTTTAGTCATATTTGTTGTACCATATCATTGTGACTCCTTAGTACGAATTGCGGAATTCGTGGGGTGATATAATTTGGAGGTACTTACTTATAATCTAGTGCGTGCGTGAGTCATTTTCAACAACTGCATATTTTTGTCAATTTCGGTGGATTTTTCAATTTTCTGCTTATTTGATATTTTTTGTAGCTGTACCTATAGCAAAAGATACTCATTTTGAATATAATATATTAACAGGAAAATATGTAACAATAGTATTTGGCGAGTTATTTGGGTCACCGAAATTGCCTTGTCACCGAAATTGAACTCATGCCACCGAAATTGGGTTTGTGCCACCGAAGTTGCAATTGTGCCTCAGATCATCCAATGCTGAAATCTGATGGATCGCTGGCTCACTCTGCAAGTTAGAAGGCAAATTTGTTTGCATCCCTATTTGCAAGCAACTCACGTGTGGACGCTGGCTGGCACCAAGCAACCACCTACTGTACCTCGTTGCGATTCTTCGATGTCGGAGATCGCAGTACACACTAAAGAGGTTCGAAGAGTATTGTGCAGTCTAGACGTGAACATAGCCAGCGGACCTGATGGCATACTAGCGAGAGTGTTAAGACTTTGTGCGCCTGAACTGTCTCCTGTGCTGACACGCTTGTTCCGCCTCTCTCTTAAAGAAAGAACGGTGCCGGGGGCCTGGAAGCTTACTAATGTGCAACCGGTTTCCAAAAAGGGCGACCGTGCTGACCCTACTCATTACCGTCCAATTGCCATTACCTCCATCCTATGCAAGGTCATGAAGAGGGTACTTAACAGTAAGTTGCTGACCTACCTTGAAGACAATGATCTTCTCAGTGACCGTCAATATGGCTTTCGGCGGGAGCAGTCTACTGGTGATCTTCTTGTGTATGTCACGCACTGCTGGGGCGAAGCCATCGAGAAAAACGGTGAAGCAGGGAGCCTTTGACAGGGTCTGGCATGCAAGTCTGCTCAGTAAGCTTCCTGCTTATGGCATCCCAGATGATTTTTGTACTTGGATTTCAGACTTCCTTAGTGAACGGTCCATCAAAGCAGTCGTTGACGGCTGCTCCTCTGACGTAATGGCCATTGATGCCGGAGTTCCTCAGGGGTCTGTTCTCTCTGCAACTCTTTTCCTGCTGCACATCAATGACCTCCTTCATCATGGTATTGTTGGATACGCAGATGATAGTACCGTTTCAGAGAGATACTTAACAGGTGCAAGAATCAGTGGGGATGAAATACGTTCGTTAAGCAAGGCCATGGTACAGCGAACAGGTCTGATCTTAAGTCTTTTCTCCCAATAGGGCGACGACAATCTGGTCTCATTCAATGCCACCAAAACACAGGCGTGTCTTTTCACTGCAAAAAGGAGTCCTTTCGACTGGACAACTACTTTGACACCGGCTTGAGCTTCTGGGCATGGAGTTGACATCAAATCTAAACTTTGGCGCGACCATCGAGCACAAAGCTCAAACGACGGCTAAGAAAATGGGCATCCTGAATAGAGTGAAGCGATACTTTACGCCTGGACAGCTTTTAACTCTTTACGAAGCACAAGTTCGATCCTGCATGGGGTATTGCAGTCACCTTTGGGATGGCTCAGCCAAATAGCAACTTGCCGCTCTTGACTCGGTGGAACGCAGGGCTAAGAGGCTCATAGGCGACATAAAACTGGTGGACACCAAGCTACATAGCCTGGCACATCGCCGCAAGGTTGCCTGCTTGTCGGTTTTTACAGATTGTTCTTCGGAGAGTGTGCTCAAGAGCTTCACGACCTTGTTCCACCAGCTCCCTTCTACCATCGGACATCCAGACGCACAGCCGGATACCATCCATACCTGGTTGCCATTCCACCAATTCGGACTAAGCGCTTCCAGTCATCATTTATAATGCACACTGCTAAAGAGTGGAACTCACTACCTGCGTCTATGCTTCCAAACGCATACAACCTTAATATCTTTAAAGTAAGAGTGAACAGGCTTCTTCTGAGTGAGCTCGCTCCATTTTAGACTCTGTCTCTGTTCTATGACCTAGACTAGAGGCAAGAGCAAACCCATCATTAATAAAAAAAAATGCCTTGTTTGGCTGCTTACATATGGATGGCAATGTGTTGAAGATAGCCGTAGATCCCTGTTAGCGGCAGCCGTCCACACCTGTTAGCACCTGCCGGTCGACAAATCAATTGATACCTGTGACTACAAATAGTAACTACGTCTTCGGCTATCGCTGACAGTGCAGTGCAGTAGGACCTCGCGGGATCGCCGGGCTGGAGGGCCATGAGGGATCGCCAGGCAGGAGGACCTCGTGGGTGCACCGGGCTGGAGGGCCACGAGGGATCGCCGGGCTGGAGGGCCACGAGGAATCGCCAGGCAGGAGGACCTCGTGGTAGCGCCACCTTGAGGGTCACGAGGGATCGCCGGGCTGGACGACCACGAGGGATCGCCGGGCTGGAGGACCTCGTGGGAGCGCTAGGCTGGAGGACCACGAAAGATAGCCGGGCAGGAGGTCCTCGCGGGAGCACCGGGCTGGAGGGCCACGAGGGATCGCCGTGCAGGAAGGCCACGAGGGATCGTCGGGCTGGCTCAAAAATCCACTGCTGGACATGGGCCTCCCCTTATCGGGAGTATTGCCATCCTCTACACGCTCGGCTGGCGGATAGGCGAGCGAAGTACAAAATTTTGCATTCAGAGGGAACGCTGTTGTCCATTCCCTCAATGAATTTATCCCTTAGTCTTCTTTTACGACGCAGATTTTGTTTTTTCTGAAATAACCGCAATTTTTTTGTCAAACAAACGACCTAAAGCGACCGCTTTTTCGATCTGTATACCCCGCAAGGAGTGAAAGCATGATATTTCTAAATATGTTTGTAATTTGTATCAATTGAGCAAATTCGGTGGAGCTTTGCAATTTCGGTGGGCTTCTAGCAGACCTAAATGCCACCGAAATGTGCCCACCGAAATTGCAAACAAGACATTTATTTAAAAAATATACAAAAGTATCAAGGTTATTCCAGTTTGCAACTTATATCTCAAAAGTATTCCTAAAGGCTATTTAGAAAGCATTACTGTAATATTTTTAAACCTTGAGGAAACATTTTAATCCCGAGCACCGAAATTGCAAAATTTTGTTCCGAGTAAACGGAAATTGTTTACTAACGTTTTTGGCGGAAAGACGCAAGGAGGTAGTGCACAACCGTGCACACTGCGCGTGAGTGCTCGGCTGATCCTAGCAGGGAAGGGGTTTTAGGTCTGGATATACTCAACAGTGTGAGCAGGGAGCGTCGAAACAAAATTGCCACCGATATTGCTATTTTTGCTGGGACAAATCTAGTTTAGACATAGTTCATAAACTTTTCATCTAAAAATTAAATTTTTTATAATTTCTCGTAGGGTCACTAATCCTTAACATAATCAAAATAAATTTTCCTAAATATGTTGGACATAATTTTCCTGAGAGATGAATATGTTGTGAAAAACGGATTGGGGACAAGCCACCGAACATTGAAATTCGACACTTACAATTTTATTTCTAAAAAATTAATAACTCTCCAAACATTATTTGTATGGCTTCATATCAGAACATACAAGTGTCTTATATTTTGAAAAAAAATATCATAGTCATATCTGCAAAGCGTCACCTCGTTTTCAGCGAGGACATGAAAAATTTCCGCTTGAGAAATCCACTCTAATACGTGTGACGTAACGCCAGATCGGCAGACGGTATTTACTACCGACTTGAGTTATGTAAAGGTCAGAACACATCATTTGCCAATTTCACTCAACTTAGTTAATTAAGTTAAATAGATTTAGGTTCACGTTTAATTCATAGTATGCGCTGCTATATTGTGCAGCGTATGCTATTTAGCGCTGCGTAACGCGGCCATTGTCTGCCTTCAGTTGAACTCCTGGTATTTTACTAGAAATTTACCTGTGTAAATCGCTTCCACTGCGGGAGTTTAGCTTGGAATTAGACAATTTTTGGTAGCAGAGCGTGGTTCAGAAAACCACTAGATTTAAGATTATTTTAGTATAAGATTTTTAATCTACCTACAAAAAAAAAATATATTTATTGTGATTGTAGTGTGTGCCCTGTGTAGAATATCCTATCGGTAGGATCAGGGCCAATCAATTAGTGAATTGCTTGTTATTATCGTTGTGTTTACCCTGTGCGGATATCCTAACGGTAGGATCAGGGCCGATTGTCTATTTTTTTTTATTGTAAGGTTCGGTTACTTTGAGTTGGTACCATGGCTCCCACAATTACACAGCTTCAGGCAAAAATTAGAACGCACCTAATTTGGTTCGCGACTAAGCAGGCGATGGTCGGTCGCGGGGACCGAGAGGACGCACTCATCGCTTGTGCGCAACGGATTGACGAACGGGTCGCGGAGGTGTTGGATTGCCTCACTGGATGCGAGGAGTTATTTGATGGGACGCCTGATGAGGAGGTCAAACTTACGGTCCGGACGAATGTGACCCAGTGCATGGAGATGGGGCAGGAGATCCAGCAGGCGGCTGCTGTGATCACCAGGCGTAGAGCTGGGGAGCCGGACCCACCCCATGGTCCGCGGGGACCGGGGGTGCAAGTGCCCCTGCCGGCTGTGGCGATTCCGGTCTTCCACGGGGACTACACGGATTGGACCCGATTCCAGGATCTGTTTGACAGTGTGATTCATAACCGCACTGACTTGCAGCCGGCATATAAAATGGCACAATTGATGGCCAAGCTGCAAGGTGAGCCCCATGAGCTGGTAAAGCATCTACCAGTCGATGATGCAAGTTACGAGACGGCTCGCGGTTTGCTGATCGAGAGATACAGCAACAAACGTCTCATGATTGACCAACTCCTGGAACAGTGGCTCACCGTGCCGACCATCACACGAGGGACGGACCTCAGGCACAGTATAATTAATAGTACTAGCGTACAGTATGGTCACTCCCTGCCTCCCCCTACAAGCGCCGCCCACCCGCACTCGGAGGACGCTCAGACACCGGCTAGCCAGGACGCGACGACGAAGGTCATTTCATACTGCCGCACATTGCATTCCCGATTCGCGAACGCAAAATGGCGGCAACCCTGACATGTTGTCTCACACACACAAACATGGTCCGCGTTCACCTACGCGAGCTTAAACTGTGTGCGTAGCAACGCGTTTGATTCATACATTTGAGCGCCAGTGTCCGAGGTGTGCCTCAGGGCCAAGGTCCTCAACCCTGTCTGCGTTGCAGTGAACGCTCTTGAGAGACAGGGGATGCCGGTGTCAGGCTATGATTATATCCTGGTCCACACGTTGTTGCGCCGCCTGCCGAGCGACATGGCCGCTCGTTTTGAACAGTCACACGGAGGTAAGACATCTGATTACCTCCCGACCTTCGAGGAGCTCAAGTCCTTCCTCGAGGCCGAGTGCAGGCGGGTAGATGCCCAATTTGGAGAGTCGCCTCACGCGGAGTCTGCGGCCGCTCGCCGCCCGGAACGGCCGGGTGCACAGGCGCGAGACGGTAAGAGTAGGCCACCCAGGCGATACAATGTCGCTAATTTGGAATCGAGGTGTGCCTACTGCAGAGAGGCGGGGCATCAGGTGACTGCGTGTGAGGAGTTCGCTGCACAGCGGGTGCAGAAACGTCGTGGTGTGGTGCAGCAACGGCGTTGGTGCTTTAGGTGTATGGGGCCGCATCAGGTGCGAGAGTGCCCATCAAGCACCAACTGCAGGTACTGCCAGGGTGCCCACCATCAGCTCCTATGCATGAACCGCAGCGGAGATTACGGAGGCAGAGCTGACGCGGGTCAGCGGACGGAGTCTGCCCTACCTAGACGGGAGCAACGCTCCCCACCCCCTCCAAGGAGGAGTCCTCTTCCACCAGGGTTTCAGGGACGAGGCCAGGGACATCAGCAGGTGATGCCCCCTTCACCACGCGCGAGACAGTCACCACCTCGGCAGCAGGTGCCGGGACAGGGTAGGTGGTCACAGGTCCAAGGTCAGGGGCACCCATCACAAGTACGTGATGCTACGGGCGGGTGCCAATACCAGGGCCAGTACATGCAGTACTCGGCGGGACTGAACAACATGGTGAGGTCTCATGACCCACGCATGCCTCTCCCCTTGGCTGAGCACCCGCGGCTACAGGCGCATCCACGGTACGCGCGCCTGCCGCAGGGTTACTATAGGCTGCCAGCCATGGCGTACAGGACCAGAGGTCCCTATCAGCAGGAGTGGGACCCACTCGAAGGTGTACGGAGAGAGGGGACCCCCCCGCAGGACGCGGACACTCCGCGCTTAGATTCCTGCTAGGTAATCGCCGCCTACACGCCAGCTTCGGCCCCCCGGCCAATTACGGTATTGTTGCCTACGGCAATGATTTGGGTATGGGGATACGGTGGCCGCAGCATACAGGTAGATATGAGCGCCGATAGCTAAAAGGGCGACGGCGGCGCGCCGACTGTTTGGGGTCGGCGGCGGCGGCGTCATCGGCGGCGCGAGATATTAGCGTAATAAATAAAACTATTTTCTTATTATGCTTTTATAATAACCGGGAAAAATAATAAATAACTCTGAAATAATCGAAATGAAAATATATTAGAATAAGAACTTCAACTAGATATTAATACTTAGTATTTTACAAAAATGTACAGTACATATTAATAACTTGCAATAGAGGTCGCAGGTAAAAAAATTGGAAGGGTTCGGACGGGGCGCCGTTAGCTCAGTGGCAGAACAGTGGGGCGGTACTCTATAGGTCCCAGGTTCGATCCCCGGCCGACGCTATGTTATTTTTTCCATTTCTTATATTTATAAATAAATAACACACCGCTAAACGATTACGAGTCCCTTATTATGGGGGTCGTAAGAAGCAACCGAGGGATAAATCCGACCCAAGCACAACGGTCCTGGAGAGGCCAACTCCGCAATTAAACCCGGAACGGAGTCTCCTGGGGGCGCGTGTGACAGAGATCTACCGCGCGGCAGACTCCTGCAGCCGACCTGGCTCCGCACGTATCGACTAGTCGTTCCTGCGGATCCAGCCAGGAAGGCCGAGAGGGTGGCGCAGGTCCTGGGCAGCCCTGCGTTTTCCATAATTGCGTCCCAGGCAACGCAGTGTCTGTGGAGAGGACACTTCACCCGCGTCACGCGGGAAAAGTCTTGCCTCACAGACGTGTGAGGCCAATGATGATTTATGGTAACTATCATGTATAATTAAAATGGTTCATCTTTTAATACAAGCTTCACAGAACAACTGGTCACATAACACTGTTCTTTTGTTTTCGTCTATTTCAACATTTAATTTTCCAAAAAAGTTCCAACAGTTGGTACTGTGTTTCGTTTTAGATTTTGACAACACAGGCACAGTAACTTTTTAAATTTTCGCTTTGGAAATGTCTAAATTCTGTTCTGATGAGGATTTCGATGCTGCCATTTTAAGTTAACAAGCGCATAACGCGTCTTATCATTGCAAATAACACGCGACAAGTAATGATAGGACAATTCTGTTTCGTTCGGCGCGCCGTTGCCATTTCGTGGCGACGGCGGCGCGGGAAAATCAGCGGCGGCGGCGGCGCGCCGGCGCGGCGCTCATATCTACATACAGGTAAGAGCCTTGTTAGATACAGGGGCTCAGGGTTGTATTGTGTCTAGTAAGCTGGTGAGTAGGCTACGCTTAAATATAAGGCCCACAACGGATGGGGCTGTAGGTATTGGAGGTGTAGATGTGCCTGACGTTCGGGGTCAGGTGAGCTTCGAGTTCACATTAGGTAATACAGGTACAGGGGTCAGCTATCATGCCTCAGCAGTGGTGCTGGATGAAGTGGTAGGGAAACTTCCTCAGGTTCGGTTACCGTCAACGGTACGAGGGTTAACCACAGGCTTAGAGTTAGCTGATCCTGAATTTGATACTCCTGGTACGGTGGACGTTCTCCTCGGGTCAGACGTCCTCGGGAGATTCTGGTGTGGCAGAAAACGGGTACTTCAGCAAACTGGTTTAGTGGCCGTTGATACCACAGGGGGGTATGTTATTTTTGGCCCAGTTTGGAGACCTCAGGACCTACCAGAGGGCGATACGGTTCTCTATGGTAGTGTGTTGTCGGAGGTGCTGCAGAGGTTTTGGGAGTCTGAGGAGCCACCCACAGCGGATAGACGGAAGCCAGAGGATGACGAGTGCGAGCTGTTCTATCAGTACAACACTGCACGAAGTTCGTCAGGTAGCTTTGTTACCAGGCTGCCATTTCTCCCAAACCGCCCCTCCTTAGGTAGTTCGCGACAGATCGCGGAACGGAGACTACTGGCTATGGAGAGAAAGATGAAGCGAGATGCAGCACTTCGGCAGAAGTATATCGAATTCATGAGGGAGTACCTAGAGTTAGGCCACATGTCGGTGTCCAGCATAGATTGGAGGTGTGTCGAGCATTACTATATACCACACCTGGCTGTTTTGAAGTCACCGGAGGCGAAGATACGGGTAGTGTTTGACGGTTCTGCTCCTACATCGAATGGTGTGTCTGTGAACCAGTGTCTGCACGCGGGTCCCAAGTTGAACCGGGACATTGTGGACATCCTCACAGATTTTCGGTTGCACCAAGTAGCGTTCGTCGCAGACGTCAAAATGATGTTTCGCCAAACAATTATACACCCGGATGACCGTCGGTACCAGCTGATTTTGTGGCGTGAGAGCCCTGACGAGCCGATGGTCACTTATGAGCTTAACACGGTAACGTATGGTCTGAAGCCAAGTCCGTTTTTGGCAGTACGCACGCTGCGAGAGTTGGCCGCACAGGAAAGGGTAAGATTCCCTCGAGCCGCAGCAGTACTGGATCGCGACGTCTACGTGGATGACATCTGCACGGGTGCAGATAGCGTGCAACAAGCACTGCTACTACGAGACGAGCTGATCGCGATCATGGAATCAGGAGGTTATGAGTTGCGGAAATGGCTGTCCAGCTGTCCAGAGCTCCTGGCCGGGTTGCCAGGTGAGTTCCAGCAGGACCCGCACCTTTTCGAGAACCCGGACAATCCAAATACGTTGAGCATCCTAGGGGTGCAATATAGGCCAACGCATGATGTCTTTACGTATCAGATCGAGCCAGACCTTTTGCAGAAGACTTGGACGAAGCGTTCGGTATTATCGACGATCGCCAGAACTTTCGATCCTAACGGGTGGATCGCACCGGTGACGTTCATGGCGAAGTGCTTCTTGCAAAGGTTGTGGATAGCAAACTTGGGTTGGGACGACCAGCTCTCCGGAGAGCTGTTGAATGATTGGACCAAGTTTGTGACCACCTTACCAGGGATCGTACGCATCGCCATACCTCGCAAGTTGCTCCCATCGGTGGGATGTAAGGCTACCCTACATGGGTTTTGTGATGCCTCGGAGCGAGGGTACGCGGCAGCTGTCTATTTGCGGACAGTCAGTTCAACGGGAACTGTAGACGTGCGTCTAGTTATGGCCAAGAGTAAGGTGGCTCCGGTTAGGACAAGATGGACCATTCCAAAGTTGGAATTGGCGGGAGCAGCGCTTCTCACGCGCTTGCTACATCATGTCGCTAGTAATCTACGCGGTACCATCACTTTGGATGAAACGGTGTACGCATGGACCGACAGTAGGATAGTTCTGTGCTGGTTACAGACGTCGGTACATACTCTTGAGGTTTTCGTGGCAAATCGGGTGTCACAGATTAAAGGATCGGAAACTCCGTTGGTATGGAGACACGTACCGGGAGAACAGAACCCAGCGGACTGCGCCTCACGGGGATGTAGGGCCCCTGATTTGGTAGGTCACTCACTGTGGTGGGGACCTCAGTGGCTGACTGAGTCACCTGAGAGATGGCCATACAATGAGTGCGGGTCGCCGCTTGGGCCACCTGATCGAGGTTTGCGAGTGAACGTAGGGCAGATCGTACCTAAGCCTAGTGCGGCTTTCTTGCTGGAACGATACAGCTCCCTCGACAAACTTCTAGGGGTGACAGGTTGGATCAAACGGTTCGTGAACAACTGTAGAAAACCTCAAGCAGAACGGAACTTGGCACCTGTCCTCTCGCCTGCGGAGCGGAATGCGGCTCTAAGTTTATTGGTTAGGGTCGTCCAGGCGGAACATTTTGAGGAAGAGGTCAGGCTGCTCAGGGATGGCCGTGGAAAGCTGAAGGGAGGTCTTGTGCGCCTCAACCCGTTCGTGGACGAGCATGGAATGCTCCGGGTTGGAGGTAGACTTCGGAACGCTAACCTGCCCTTTTCAGCACGGCATCCGCTGTTACTCCCAAAGAAGGGACCTTTGGTAGAACTTATAGTTAGGGATCGTCACCAGAAAAACTCGCATGCGGGCTGCAATGCACTTTTGGCTATTCTGCAGCGCGAGTTTTGGATCTTGTCTGGACGACGTACGGTACGGAGCATTGTGTTTCGGTGCTTGCCTTGCTATCGGTTGAAGGCAGCCACAATGCAACCTCAGATGGGAGACCTCCCACCGGACCGGGTGACGGAAGCCTGGACGTTTGCGGGTGTGGGAACGGACTTTGCGGGGCCTTTTATGGTAAAGGCATCACGCCTTCGCAACGCGAAGTCAATCAAGGCGTATTTGTGCGTGTTTGTGTGCCTAGCAACCAAGGCCGTCCACTTGGAACTCGTGGCCGACCTCACTACGGAGGCTTTCTTAGCAGCTTTAGATAGATTTGTGTCGCGAAGAGGGCGACCAGCGCTGATCAGGTCGGACTGTGGTACCAACTTTAAGGGCGCTGATCGATGTATGAAAGAAATTATAACGTTTTTATCGGAAAACGAGGAAGCTATCGGCACGAGCCTCTCCCGTCAGGGCATTAACTGGGTGTTCGATCCACCAGGATGCCCCCACTGGGGTGGTATATTTGAAGCGGTTGTAAAGTCCGCTAAGACGCATTTGATGCGCGTTATAGGTTTAACGATATTAACCTTTGAGGAGCTAGCGACCGTGTTTTGTAAAATTGAGGCCGTTCTCAATTCACGTCCTTTGTGTCCGCTTAGCTCAGATCCGAATGATCTGGAGGCCCTGACACCAGGGCATTTCTTAATTGGCCGACCACTTAACGCCTTGCCAGAATACCCCTACACAGAGGTCAGTAGCAATCGTTTGACGCGTTATGAGTTGCTGCAGCAAATGTCTCAGAATTTTTGGAAGCGATGGTCGCTTGAGTATTTGCACATTCTGCAGCAACGCCTTAAGTGGACGGACAGAACTGAACCCCCTCGCATCGGAGATCTCGTTCTGGTTAAGGATGCCAACCTGCCGCCACTGCGATGGCGCAGAGGGCGCATTCTCAACTTGTTCCCAGGTAGTGATGGCACTCCTCGAGTCGCGACAGTACAGGTAGGGGATTCAGTTCTTAAGCGAGCAATAGCAACGCTATCTCGTCTCCCCAGTAGTGAATAGGCCTAAGGGATTCGGCCTAGGGCGGGTGAATGTTTAATTTAGCGTTGCTATGCTGGGGTAAGTTAGGTATTAATGACGGTCTATGAATGCGCCGCGATTTCGCACGCATCGCTCTGGGCATATGTTGTCCCTTTCTCGCTCGCGGGGCGAGGGGGCGGCGTGCGCGCGGGCCGCCTGGTAGACGCCAAGCGGTGATTTCTGCACCGCACTCAGTCACTCAAAACCGTTCGGACGAGAACGTATTGTGTTTTGTACGGATTTCCCGCCACGCGTTTTGTGATGCCGCGTGTAATGGACGATTCAATTTGAGATCGCGCGTGTTGATGCATCGTACTATTGCGGTTCTCCTGGGTTATACTAGAATACCAGGCTTAGTGATTGTTGGATGTCTCGACGTCTTCCACGTGAGCGTCGCGTTGAATAGGCATCAAGTGGCCATATCGGCTCGCGTTTTGTACGGCCCTAATTCGTGTTGGGTCACGCGTAATGACTAATATCAAAGTGAAATACGAACAGAAGCTGTGAGTGATTTGAAGTGAATAACGCGCCAAGGCTGTAGTGGAATGCTGGGTGTCGATATCTTTTCCACCCAGCCCTGTAAGTACCCACGGAATTCCCCATTTGATCCATTCCCTGAACTTCCTTTCTCCGTTGGGTATTTTATGCATTTGGACCGGCACGTTGACTGTAAGTGGTAAACCTAGTTGTCTTAGTATAAAACTGTTTTCTTCGTGTTAATGGTGTGTTCCCTTTAGTCATATTTGTTGTACCATATCATTGTGACTCCTTAGTACGAATTGCGGAATTCGTGGGGTGATATAATTTGGAGGTACTTACTTATAATCTAGTGCTAATACGTGTGACGTAACGCCAGATCGGCAGACGGTATTTACTACCGACTTGAGTTATGTAAAGGTCAGAACACATCATTTGCCAATTTCACTCAACTTAGTTAATTAAGTTAAATAGATTTAGGTTCACGTTTAATTCATAGTATGCGCTGCTATATTGTGCAGCGTATGCTATTTAGCGCTGCGTAACGCGGCCATTGTCTGCCTTCAGTTGAACTCCTGGTATTTTACTAGAAATTTACCTGTGTAAATCGCTTCCACTGCGGGAGTTTAGCTTGGAATTAGACAATCTGATATGTGATAATACCGCCTCGCGCCGTACGTATTCGGTAGTAAGGTTCGTAATAGATTTTGATCACTTCCTTTCGGAAGATGATGACGACATCACAGTAGCCGCTGCTGCAGCCATTGCAAGCTCACTCCACAAGCTCCTCAAGCAACAGAGGTACCTCATTTGTTTCCCATTTTGGGAACTAACTGCACGTGCCGGGTAGATTCAGACCAATTCGTTCTTCCCAGAACAACGCGTACGTCCTCACGCCCCAAGGGCGCGATTGTGCTGGTTGTTCAAACACAAAACTTCTCCGGGTGAGCTTCTTCTCCTCACCATACAGTCAGGTGTAGATTTCGTAGCCCCGGGCAAAAAATTAAAGAGCCCAGAATATTAAAAAAATGATGCTGTTGTCATCGTGGCTGAATTCGAGCCGCACTCCGCATCACCTCGGTGTGATCGGTGTAGTGCTTTATGTGCTATCAGCAGCTCACCTACACACACCTTTAAGGATTCAATTTAAAATGGTTTTTATACTATTGCTCCTTTAAACCTGCGCTGAACAAAATCGGACCGTCAATTTCTTCAAATCTGAAACAAATACCTATAAAAAATCTAAAACGGACAAGTTGTTGTCCTTAACGATAAGTTTATTTCAAAATACAACAATGTGCTTCAAATTTATTTTTTTTATGAAATTACTAGCTTTTACCCGCGACTTTGTCCGCGTTAGATAGTTTTTTTAGAAACAGGTTCAGGTTAAGGTGGTCTCCTGATGGTACACCTGGTGGTCTACATAAGGTACTCCAGATCCCCAATGTCCTTGTGAAAATAAGCGGCCCATCATACTGAACAACTTTTGTTTTAGAACCATACCTATATCTCCAATAGTTTAGCTGGGCTCCTGATGGTACACCTGGTGGTCTACATAAGGTACTCCAGATCCCCAATGTCCATGTGTAAAGAAGCGGCCCATTATACTGAACAACGTTTTTATTATTATTATTATTATCTGTGAGCAGGCAGGCAGTCGATGTGCAACTGATAATGCCTGTATCCAGTTACTTATAATAAGTTTTCATTTCTTTAATCTTTATTTGTTTTTTATGTTCGTCTAGTCTGTTCTTGAATATATTGATGTTTGGGGCTGAGACTACATCTTCTGGCAGTTTATTCCATTCATGGACAACTCTGTTAGCAAAGAAGTTTTTGTGAGGAAGAATGTGCGAAAAACTGGTTTCCAGTTTTAGGTGGTGGCCTCTTAGACGCGTGTTCATGTCCTTATTAAACATTGATTGAAAGTTTTGGAGGTTGTAGTGTCCATTCAAGATTTTATATGTTTCTATAAGATCTCCTCGGTCTCTTCGCTCTTTTAGAGTGCTTAGTTTCAATGCTTCTAGTCTTTCGTCATATGTTAGTCTCTTTAGTTGTCTTGGAAGTTTGGTGAATCTGCGCTGTACTTTCTCCAACAGTTCAATGTCCTTTACAAAGTAGGGGCTCCAAACTTGAAAAGCATATTCTAGTATCGGTCTTATGTATGTCTTGTGTATGTTTAGCATCATATCTGGAGTAAGGATTCCGAAGGCTTTTCTTATTAGATAGATGAAACTATTTGCTTTTTTTGTGATTGTGGTGATGTGATCCTCCCACTTAAGGTTATCTTTAATGATAACTCCCAAGTCAGTTTGCTCTTTGACTGCTCGCAATTCTACACCATTCAGCTTGTATGACAAATGTGGATTTTTGTTGCCTATGTGGAGTATGGTACATTTGTCAGTATTTAAGTTAATAAGCCATTCCTTTGACCAGTTGGCTATTGTATCCAGGTCTCTTTTTAGGGTGTCATAGTCAATGAGTGGATTTGCAAAGATCTTAGTATCGTCAGCAAAAATGCTAACATTACAATGCAGACAGTGAGGTAGGTCAAATGTATAGATAATATACAGAACTGGGCCCAGGACTGATCCCTGCGGCACACCGCTGTCTATTTCACGCTGTTCCGACATAGTATCTCCAATTCTGACTCTTAGTGTTCTATCGCGCAGGAAAGCCTCGATCCATTTTAACAGTTTTCCTCGAATCCCTACGTGGTCCAACTTCTGCAGAAGCCGTGTAGTGGGGACTTTGTCAAAAGCCTTCTCATAGTCTAGGTATATTACATCGACGGGCTCTCTGTTGTTGAAGCTATTGGTCCAAGATTGTAAACAAGATAATAAGTTTGATACTGTCGAGCGATGAGGGCAGAAGCCGTGTTGCTGATCACTGATTATGCTGTATTTATCAAGAAAGGTTCTTATTTGTCCGACTATGACTTTTTCCATTATTTTGCACACCACACTAGTTAAACTAATGGGTCGATAGTTTGAAGGTTCCAGCTTACTTCCTTTTTTAAATATTGGGGTCACTGATGCGGTTTTCCAAAGGGCCGGCAGGATTCCGGTGTCGTAAGAGGTCTGCATTAGGACAGATAGTAGCTCAGCAAGGTCACATTTCTGCAATACTGTTACAGGGATGTCATCTGGCCCGGGTGCTGAGTCTGATTTCAGCTCTTTTATAGCTGCTTGTACTTTGTTGACTGTGATGTTAACATCAGGTATACTTTCCTGAACTCGAGAACATGGGTCCAGAATAGGGAGCTGACTCTGTGATTCCTTTTGGAACACTCCTACAAATTGGTGAGCAAACGCTTCTGCTATCTCATAGGGTTTTGAAACAATTTGTCCTTGATTGTTACGCAAAACTGACGGCACGTTGACTTTTGATGTGACTTGTTGCCTTATGTATGAATGAAAGCGCTTTGGTCCAGCCTGAAGAAGGCCCTTTTCAAAAACAATGCGTGATCTTCTACTTTGGTTTGATAGTTTGTTGCTTATTTTTCTATATTCCTTATAACATTTATCCAGCCCGGTCAACACATATCTATTCCATAGTAATAATTTCTTTTTAATAAGTTCTTGAGTTTCTTTAGTTATCCATTGTTTATTTTTTGTATTATTGTTGAATTTTATTTGGGGTACATATAGGCGAATGGCATCTTTAAATTCTGCGAGGAATATCTCAAATTGATTTTCCGCACTGTGTAAGTCCTGTATTCTTCCAAGGATAGGTTGTAATTTGTCATTTATTTTATTATAATCAGCTTTTTTATAATTCCATCTTAGAGTAGTTTTATCTTGTTTGTTTGCTTCTAGTTGGATTGTTGCCACTAGACATGAGTGATCGCTTTTACCTATAGGAGCTTCATGGCTGATTTGTGCTATTAGTGCATCATCATTGGTAAAGACCAGGTCTAAGAAAGAGGGCTGGTTACCTTCACGGAATCTTGTTGGTTTTTCGACTAGCTGTTCAAGATTACTATTTTTGTACCACAGTACAAAATTTTCTTCTTGTGATGTTAAGTATCCACAATCTGAGAGAGGCCATTTTACTCCACGATAGTTGAAATCTCCCATTATGACAGTTGTGTGAGATTCGGAGACAAGTTCGATTTGTTCCAGTAAAGTGTTGTCCTCATCCTGTGTTGAATTATGTCCTCTGTATATTCCACATAGTACAAATTTGTGTATTCCAATTTGAACGTCCAGCCACACACATTCTGAGGCTTTATGTTTTGTGTTGTAGTTAGTATTTAGTTTTGTAGTGAGCAGATCAGAGCTGTTTGCAGCATATATAGCCACTCCGCCACTTCGCTTTCCAATGCGATCATCTCTGTATATATCATAGCCGGGTATTTTAATTAAGGAGCCTGGTATATTGGGCTTAAGCCATGTTTCAGAAATAATTATAAGCGCTGGTTTAATAAAATTTATTCTTGCAATAAATAAATCTAGTTTTGAAGTTATGGACTGAATATTAGTATAAAGAATTTTAATCGTGAATAAGGTTTTTGATATTTGATTTATGGTATTATATACATATAGAATTTATTGTATTGTTTTTATTTGTACTTGTAGTTGACTTTATTAGTTTTTTTGGGAAGGCCCCTTCTTTACAATCATTGGCTGTCCTCGCACATATTTTATAGTGAGATCGGGTTCTCCATCATTGGAACGTTTGTCTAGCTCTTCGCAAAGGTATTTAAGGTATTCCCTTTGCATTGGCGTAAGATCTGCTGTAACTGCTCTAGAGTTCTCCAGTTTGGCTTTGTTACGCAGAACTTCAATGGCATCGCTTTTATTTTTAAGGATCACTTTAACGGGACGTGGTCGCGGATTTGCACCAGGGCTGGTCTTCGGAGCTCCCAGACGAAAAACCTTGATTCCACTACAATTCACTTTATTGGTCACTTTCGCAATAATCTTTTTGCACTGTTCTGAATCATGAGCTCTTTTTTGATCTACATCACCAATAGTAGGTTCAGGAATATCATAAATGATGAGGTTTGTTGATCTATTGGCTCTTTCCGACATCTCGTTAATTGCTGACTCAGTTGCAAGCATACTTTGCCGCAGGCGTAGTTGTTTAACCTCTTCCGTGAGCTCATTTAGTTTTTTCATAATCGTGGGTAACTGCACCATAGTATTCTTGCAGTCGCCACATAGGAAGGTCATGACGCGTGCGACAGTTTTCAACTCAAGCACTCGTATTTCCGTAGGCGACAAGCCATGACAATCAGCACACAAGAGAACTTTGCACAAGTCGCAGACAACCGACATTTTAGATTTTTCGGTCGATGGTGGTTTTCTACATTTTGCGCACTTCTCAGCGGCGGGAGAACTGACGTTGGGTTTTACTTTTGACATTTTGAAATATTTGTTTTGTTATGCTAGCTTTTAGTTATAAAAATTTGGCAACACTGTTTATCAATTGTCAATTTTCACTATTCCGTTTATGTGGGTAGGTACACAAAAGTTTGGGCTGGGTACTGTCAGTGGGATCGTACGTTTGTTTTGGAACCATGCCTGTATCTCTGATAGTTTAGCTGGGCTCCTTGTGGTACACCTGGCGGTCTTCATAATGTACTCCAGATCCTCTATGTCCTTGTGAAAAGAAGCAGCCTATCATACTGGCCAACTTTCGTTTTCGACTATTTCTGTATCTCTAATAGTTTAGGTGGGCTTCTGATGGTACACCTGGTGGTCTATACTCAATGTCCTTGTGAAAAGAAGCGGCCCATCATACTCAACTACTTTTGTTTTGGAACCATGCCTGTATTGCCTGTATCTCTAATAGTTTAGCTGGGCTCCTGGTGGTACACCTGGTGATCTACATCTGTAATCCAGACACTCGATGTCCTTGTGAAAAGAAGCGGCCCATCATACTGAACAACTTTTGTTTTGGAACCATGCCTGTAGCTCTAATAGTTTAGCTGGGCTCCTGGTGGTACACCTGGTGGTCTACATAAGGTACTCCAGATCCTCAATGTCCTTGTGAAAAGAAGCGGCCCATCATACTGAACAACTTTTGTTTTGGAACCATGCCTGTATCTCTTATAGTTTAGCTGGGCTCCTGGTGGTACACCTGGTGGTCTACATAAGGTACTCCAGATCCTCAATGTCCTTGTGAAAAGAAGCGGCCCATCATATTGAACAACTTTTGTTTTGGAACCATGCCTGTATCTCTAATAGTTTAGCTGGGCTCCTGGTGGTACACCTGGTGGTCTACATCTGTACTCCAGACCCTCGAATGGTGATAAAAGTAGCCTATGTCCGTTCTCGGTATGATAGCAATCTCTGTGCCAAGTTTCATGAAGATCGGTTCAGCGGTTTGGCCGTGAAAGCGTAGCAGACAGACAGACAGACAGACAGACAGAGTTACTTTCGCATTTATAATATTAGTGTGGATGTGGATTGTAATAGGTAATTATTTTAGTTACATATTTAAAGTTGCAATCCCGGCGCACGAGATTTGGCTCTAATTTTATTATGTCTTGGAAAACTAATAAAATCTTGAGACGCTTCGCTTTTCCTTTCTTTCATTTTGTTTAATATTCACAGCGGGAGCAATCCAAGCCCTCTTGTAAACAGTTTTACTACACTTCCAATAGTAAAAAGACTCGGTCGTCGACTACCAATGATCAGCTCGTCTTGGAATTTCTGAACACTTATATTGGAAGGTACTAACTTATTTAATTGTTTCATTACAGAAACAAAAAAGTTCAAACTAGTAGATTATGTGAGAACTTCTCTGGATCTGGGCAGTTATAAAAAGTGATACATGTTCATAGTAATGTCATAAAATGTGCCACTAAGTAGCAATTTTAAAGTTCAAAATATTTTGAGAAAGTGACAAGAAAGTCCTGTCAGAATTGACGTCACTATACACAAAGGCTTGTGTTATGGATTTTTATGATTACGATGTCTAAATGCACGGCGCATATCAGTAGGTATTTGGGATGCTACCCCTTATACCTATTATCTATGCCAATTATACGCACTTTGCTAACTTACGCGAAATTTTATTTACCTACTTGGTGACGAAAGACAAACGAGAGAATAGCCGGCTATATTCACGGCAAGATAATGATTAATGAGTCCATGTATATGTTTAGGTATTCCGCAATAATATAATAACTGAAGGCCACCGTTTGATTGCACATTTAGGTACCTACTTGTCGCTTTTATGTTGTTTTATTTGAATGAAATTGTTTAAGCTTTTTCTTCTTCAAATTTAAGTGTCAACCTCTTGTCGGTGGAGTAACTTCAAATTTCCCATCTTGTCTACAAGTGACAAATTAAGCTTAGCATCTGAATTCAAGCAAGAATGTAATTTTAAAATGCTACTGACAAAATCTTAATCACGTTGGTCAACTTATTGCACGATATTATTAAACTGGGCAGAAAGCTGGTTTCATAGGTTTATTTACTTTGTTAAATCTAGGATGAAAATCTGATTAATAACTGCGATACCAAAATCTCAAAAGATAAAAAATTATGACAAAAATATTCTCACTTTCCAAAGTAACTTTAATCAGATGATCCGCAATTTTGCATGGGAGGTCTAAATCTTTCTTCGTCTTTCGACCTATTTTTCTTGTGGATAGTTGTTTCTTATCACCAGGCCGTCTTAAGTTTTCGCTATTGATTACTAATAATATTTCACCCTAAACTCCGTTCATTTAAGAATTACCTATAATGTAAACAAACTTTGTATGAATCTGACAGTCGCGAGCTGTCAGATTCATACAAAGTTTGTTTACATTATAGGTAATTCGTAAATGCACGGAGGTTATGGAGAGCTGCGCTTTTAGTCTATTCTAGGTGCTATTTTAAAACACATTGCCTATCATTGTTTAAATTTCTTTTTTTTTCTTAGTCTATTATTTAACTTTAAATAATGGCTCTGCTTCGTTCCTCCGGCGGCGGCTGATTAAAAAGTTAACTAATAAACTTGCAGGACTACAACTTGGTCTAATTTGTATAACAAATTAACCTCACTAATTCCTTTTTATTTTACATAATGGAGGATTCTTTGAGCGTTTAATTTTCGTGGAACTTGATGATAAAACATAAAATCATAAGAGTAAGTAACGGGTTTCATTTGTTGACTTTCGTAGTTTGTAAGTAAGATAAAATAATTTTTTATTCAATAAACGTACTTATAAATAGGTACACTTGTACAAAATAATTACTTTAGTACTTATTATAGATATGTCTATTCTATGCTATAGCGGGTACACGACATGGTTCACAAAATTATATACGAGTAGCTTAGTGTCAGTAGTGCCCGTATCTACGTGCGTGTATCGTGCATGGAGGTCAGGCGACACTATTTATTTTTATTTATTTAATAGTTCACCAACAGAGGATACACCAGTCACACAAAAAAAACAATATCTTACTCATGGTATCCTAATGTTACTCTTATTATAGGCTACGATACATGCCATTGTACAAAGATAAAGAGAGAATAGGTACAAACTGTTACAATACAAAAACATTATAATGGACAAAAGAAAAACAAAGACTGACATGCTGCAAATTTTTTTGGAAACAAAACAGAATAGTTTCATCTCTCCATATCAACCAAAGGTTGCCTGGTAGAGAATGCTACTTTAGCATTAATGCCACCTCAATGTACTGTGTTTTTTCTTTGATTTTAGTTTTCAATGTTATTATGTTTTGTGCAATAAAGTATATTATTATTATTATTAGTTTAAAACGATACTTATATAATTAAATTTAAATTGTTACACCATCCAGACTTAAGATATAAAGATTGGCATGCATCTATGACACTATTTTAGCGAATAAGCTAGGTTAAATATGACATTTACCTTATTCCTCTACATTTAAGACAGATTGAAAACTGAATAATGCGCAATGTTGTGGTTTCGTTCGAATGTGCCAACATCAAAGGTTGACCTTACTGTGGAAATATAAAAATATATTTTCATCCTTCTCCAAATAATTCAACAGATTTTGTATTTTCACGGCAGGTGAGGCGGTGTAGTGGAAAGCCGTTCCCTGGTTCCTGAATACATGCATATATTTCCCGCTGCCTCTAATTTTGTGACGATTGTCCCTTTTATGCGACATCCCTTCCATTTGGTAAAGTTTTGTTATCAACTAACTGCCTCCGTAGTCTAGTGGGCTGAGTTCGGTCACGGGATCCGAAGATCCTTGGGTCGATTCTCGGGGTAACACGCAATGTTGTTTTATTCTTAAATTAAATTATCACTTGGTAAGATTATTCAAATTTTGGTTAGAACAGTGCCGACTTATCAGACTTTGATTAAGCGGTACTTAATCCAAAATCCATATTGAATTTATTAGTAAACCCTTTAAGGCTCAATTCGTTATTCAAATGTTAACTTGAACGTGTTAAATAGTTTAGGTAAACTTACTTAGGTATCGTAATGACTAAAGTTTCCCATACACGCTGGCGGCATAATTTGCGACAAAACTTACAGTTCATAATATCGTTGTTTTTTTTTTGTCAACATGTAATATTTTCAAATGCGACGGGCAGGATTTGAACTTGCGACTTTCGCAATCAATAGTCGCGATGCCTTTTCCATCTGGGCTACCGCGGCTTATCCATTGCCCACGGAGTTTGCATGCTTATTTTAATTCCAATAACGTGTAACACGGCTCCACCTACCGGGTTATTTTTTTCGACAAATACCCATTCGTAGGCAATGGATGAGCCACGGTTGCCCAGATAAAAGAGGCGTCGCCACAAGTGATAGCAAAAGACGCATGTTCAACTCCTGCCGCGTTTGAAAATTTTGCACGTTTTTAAAAATTACCTGACATGGAAAGTGTTTTAAAATTTGGTATTGAAATTCTTTTTTTTTTTTTTCTTTATTTAAGGAGTTTTGTCAAAATATGACAATGCCACTGATGATGGCTTACTTACGAGTACTACATCGGACTGGTGTAGTTGTCTGAGCATCAGTCAGAGAACCCCGTCCGATTTGTCATGGGACACAAACGCTGATACTTAATGTTAAATGAACATTACGTGAGATATTGCCTTCATAGTTGGGCGAGTAGGTATATTCCAGGCATAACTTACTGAGTACGCGCAAAAAATATGGCTTTATGCTATGCTACTTTACACCACGGTTGCTATGATTACAAATAGCGGTTATATTTAGGTGAATTGCATTCGTTCTGGAAGATATTGGGGTTTGTGACAGCCACCATATAAACGAAGATCTGCTACAGCCGCAACTTAATGGGGTTTCGGAAACTATAATTATCGTCAAACTTATCTAGTAATGCACTAGCAACTAATGCGGTGCGTATGAGAACCGCATTAAGTCCACAGCAAAGTTAAAAACCTACTCGTAGTACATACATACATACATAAATCACGCCTATATCCCTTACGGGGTAGGCAGAGCTTTAACGACCGTAAAACGGATATTAACACCACGTCTGAAAAAAGTTTGAAGGTCAATCAGATAACTGTGTATCACTATAGTGACAGGTTGTCAGCCAATCGCCTAAAATTGCAATACACATCAAACCCTCTAGTCCCGTAGTCGTCTCTTACGACACCCATGCCATGGGTAAGAAATGGGGAGATGCTATTCTAAGCCGGCATCACACGACACTCGTAGTAAGTAGATAAAACCTATGAGGCCAGAGTATATCGGGTCGGTCATCGATTCGGTGTCACGCACAATAAGCCAGCAATCGTATTACCTAAGTAGTGAGGTGAGGTGACTTCACTAGGCAAGGCGTCATAATGGAATTATACTATGTTATGCAATCACATAAACTAGCGGTCATTGTATAATGTTAACCTATCTAATTATGAAACAGTGCATGTTCACAACAGTCGCCTTCACTTGCTGCGTACAGTTTTGATAGCTAGTGGAGTCGGGCCACCGAAACATTATTCTCGTCTAACTAATTTTTCTAGCGTGAAGTCAATTATATGGGATTTTCAAAATTGCCACTTTTATCAAGGACATTATAGATTCTTTGTGTGGAGCTAGCGCCTAACAAAAGTTAAGTTAACTGTAGTTCCCCTACTAGAACATTAAAATGTTGACTAAATGACGGTGCCAGTTGGCAGTAGTGTTTCCAACGCGCTATGTACGAGTAGTTAACGTGTAGGTTACATAACTTTTATTTTTCAGTAATTTACCTACTTAGTCATACAATTGTTTTGGCGTTGAATGATGTTGCTACTACAGCAACAAATTGCTACCTGAAATTTTTTCAGTATGACATTTTGCCACCTTAAAAGATTCTTATCCGCATAACTTCTTAAGTAGCAATATAATGCAGTTGCCCATATGACTATAGCCATTTTTTGTGTCCCATTTGAGGCCGTTCTATGACTGGACTATCTTCTAGTCGGTCGATAAGTCATCCAGTTAAAGTCGGTAAAATGAGTTTTGGAAAACCGCTGCCAACTCGTCTAGAGAATATTTTAAAGGGCACAAAACTTAATTAAGTTTTTACAAAATTAACGCCCGCGGCTGCCGACCGAGATTACGCCCAATTTTGTTATTAAATCCTCATTCATTTGCAAATTCAATTAAAATGCTTATTTACTTACATCGTTATAATTGGTACGATGTTTTCGTTGGAAAACGTTTGATAACGCAAAGGATACAACATAACAAACAAACACACCTAATGTAAAGTGAAAATATGAAGAGTAAATTTGAGGAGGTGGACTGCTTCTTCCGTGGTGTAGTGGTCTGAACTTTCGCTTCAAGATCCAGTGGTCCCAGGTTCGATTACCGGGGAGGCACCCATAAAGTCGATATTTCTCACCTTGTGAACTTGTTCCCATTTTAAAGAAAACATTTGCAAGCTGAACCACCATATTGTCCGTAAGAAAGGTGTTTCCGTGTTTCGGAGGAAATTTTGTGTTTATGTTTACTTAAACGGCGGTCGTTATGCAAACATGGTTCATCGGGTTGTTCACTGACTCAGCGACCTACACAAAAAAAAGAGATGAACCAACCAGCTCTAAAAAGTTGAAAATTCGGATTTAAATCATTTCGTAGAGGACGTCCAAGAGTTTTTGATTAATTATATAGAGGGTGAAATTTTACGAGTGACCTATAGCGAAAACTCAAGATGGGCTTGTGATAAGGGAAAGTTTCCCCAAGGAACATAGGTCGAAATATGACAAACATTGGGTTAGTGATTGTATTACCTCTATAGAGGTATATACCTCTCAGTGTCGGTCACTAGTAAAAGTTCACCCGCTATTTCGATCCATGCTCTTTGGGGAGATTTTTTTTAGTTTCATGGGCTAAGACATTCACCCAATTGAAACATTTACAAATATTTTCGAATGTCCTGATATTTTGCGCTGGTTCAAAAGAACCCTAGATCTGCTGGTCTCTTTCACAGCCAATAAAATGTAACAGTGTAGGTAATCTAATCCTACAACGACATACGACGCCTATATAGGTCAGGTAGTGGCACTATAGAATACAATAGCATTTCAGAGCAATGGAATGTGTCAGAAGAACCCTGCGCAAGCGGGATGAAGGCTTGAAAAATAGATTATCTTTTGTCATAAATTTTATACATAAAAATTTAATATAGGGGTAATAGTAATAAACAAAACTCTCCTCTAATTGCAAGTATCAATTTTAGAAAAGTAGGAATCATTGTGGATAGAACCTTTTAATGATTATTTTTTAAGATTGAAAGTAGTTTACGTAAGTACAACGAAATGGTACACGCCACATTTTTTTAAGGGTTTGGCACATGCATTTTTTGCCGGCAGCCTAACTGATGGACTTACGACCTTTAAATATAAAATTCCTGTAGAATGTGTTACTTATTATTACAATGTAATTTCTCTTTCATTAAAATAAAATAAAACAAAATATACGTGCCCCTTATTTAATGATAAACTATTTAATAATTAAATAAAAAATACTTGTTAAAATGTTGAAAGGTTGTGGATTAATTTTTGAAATGCACAAAAAATAAAATACTAAAAGAAAAGAGTGCTAATCTGACCTATTGTGTATTTTACTAGGCGAATCCCAATCCAACACTATGGCGGACTGACGGATGCGTCTGTCACACACATTCTTCAAATCGCATGCGTTAGTGTGCCATGGGCGCGCCGCCGCAAAAACTTACTTTGTGGCCATGGTATCCGTTTAGAGGAATTTAAAATTTTATTTAGTATGACAGACATCAAATATATGGATGCGTCAAAATACGTGCGTCAGTCCATCATAGTGGTAGAAACGCCGAACTCTTTGATTTTATAAGTATTAGTACTGTATATTTTATGTGATGTGGCGTGTGATGCCAGCTTAGAATAGCATCACCCCAGTTCTTCCCGTGGCTGTAGTAAAAACCGACTAAGGGGTAAAATTAAGGAATGCACAGCAGCGTTGTCCGTGAACGCAACATCTTGCACTGCACTCGTACGTATGTATATCATATAGGTAGGGGGAGGCCCATGTCCAGCAGTGGACTGTTGAACCTGTGTTTTGTTTATGCGTAGTTAACTAGTTAAAAATATGTCGTTGCAATTCAGAAAGCACCAAGTATGATTACGACTAATTCTTTCGCTACATTCTGTTCGCAGGGTTCTGTCTGAAACCATTCCTTTCTCTGAGGATGGCATATGCTATTCTCAGCTCCCTAGTCTAGTTCCACTAGAGGTTACATGCAATTTGATGCAATTCAACTGTGCCAGTCTCTAATGGAGTAAATTTGTATGCAACGTTGAGCACCAGCTCTTAGACTATTAAATGTAGCTCCCGTATAATTTAATTATAAATATCAAGTGAGGAGTTTGCAGCCATTATTGGAAAAAGTAACTAACCTACAAATTAACCTACACAGAGATAAATTAAGTAGGTATAGAAAAAATACACAATTGCTGGAAATGTCTAACAAAACGCTTTATTGCTGGTCTACACGCATACATTCATCAGCCTATTGCAGTCCACTGCTGGACGAAGGCCTCCCCTAGGGAACTTATGCCATAGGGCACGATGTCTCGGTTTCGCCATCCAGTCGCTACTAGCCGCCTTATTTAAGTCATCGGTCCATCTGCCTGGAGGTCGTCCAACGTTACGCTTGCCGAGGCGTGGCCTCCACTCGAGACCTCGCTTACTCCACCTTCCGTCGGTTCTACGACAGATGTGCCCAGCCCACTGCCACTTCAGTTCGCTACAATTCCAGACTATGTCCGATACTTTGGTCTTTTTGCAGATAGTCTTATTCCGGGTTTTATAGTATTAATATATTATATTTTTATATTTTATAGAGATACCGAGCATAGACCTTTCCATAGTTTTCTGAGTGACATGTAGCCGGTTGGCCTGTTTTACTGTCAGGTTCCACGTCTCGGCTCCATAGGGCATGACTGGCAGGACGCACTTATCGAACACCTTGGTTTGAGGCATTGTGGCAAGGGTGATTCCGGAATATGACGCAACTTCCCAAATGCTGCCCAGCTGCACGCTTCTGGTGATTTCAGCCTCAAATTTGTCTCTACCCAGCTGCAAAGTTTTCTGGTCTAATCGTGATCAAATTGGCTGGCATTGACAAAAACTTAATACCTGGTAGCGCCATCTATCCACCACGTTAATATACGGGTTGTAAGGGACAGCCCTCTGAATACACTCAGACCATGAAACGGAACAACTTTTCCCTGGCAACATATGTCTGGAAACGAAAAAAAAAACGACCTACCATACAAAATCACAATCAGCTGGCTGCAATTACTACCAGAAGTCAAAAAAATTACGTTTCCTGAAATATTTTATTATGGGAAGTTGTTCAGTTTCATGGTCTAAATATCAGTATTCGGAGGGCTGTCCCTTACACCCTGTTTCATACGAATCGAATCGAAAATAATCCGAGGGCTTAGAACTTTTTAAAGGCTCTTCAAATGTTGTAGATATAAGTTTGATTTGGCAATGTTTCTATTTGAATGAGTATACATACATACATATATCAAGCCCAATATCAAGCCCTTGCGCAGTAGGCAGAACGTAAACGCTCGTAAATGGAACACTTACGCGACACGTCTGACAAACATTTGAGGGTCAATCAAATAATTATAATCTTAAAGATTTATAGTGACAGGTTGTCTGCCCATCGCCTAAAATTGCAACACTCATGTAAGCATAGAGTCCCTTAGTCGCCAATTACGATATCCACGGGAAAGAAATGGGGTAATGCTATTCTAAGCCGACATCACACGGCACTTTGAATGAATTTCAAAAGAAAAAATATTAAGGAATGGCTATCCGACGGAATTGCAGGAATCTATTCACATTGGCGATTCTTTATGTGTAAGTGTATGACTAGCCAGTAGGTATAAGTTGATTCCATAATTAAATACCAACTTAAAGTGTTGCTGACCGTACGTCCCTAACTTAAATAAAATTGTAGATAAGTAATTTTTATATAAAAACCCACTTACGCCAGTCTTCCGCGCCATCAACCGTAAAAGGTCCTCGAGCAAATTTGAGCCGCGCGGGGCTTCTCAGAAAGTTTCAAATTTTCCCAAGAATTCGTAAAGTTGAGATTGTTTTTCCGATCAAAGTGTTCCCAGGGTCTGAGGAGGGGAGGGGGGATGGGCGGGGCTTGTACTGGCTTGTAGCAACAGGTCCTGGTCCAGACGTGATCGATATGGAGGCTGGCGCATGCGTGGTTCAGTCTGCATCCACCATGCGCTCAACCCTGCTCATCACGCTGTCATTCTTCGCACCAGGTATGTCAAAAATTACGAATATTCTTGCTTATGCTATGCTTCATCTTTCAACTAACTTGAAGAGCCAAAGCGTACCTCAAACTCGTTCCAGAAGTGCCCTAAATCGTATCATAACCAAGAATGTCATCAAGCGAGCGTCTGATTGTCTATGGTAGTTCCTTTGTTTTTGTTCTTGCAAAAATAGAACTGGCGTTCCGATGACGGTGCGGCTAAAGAAAGCAGTCGCATTCACGCTTATATTTAGGTTGATCTGTGTGTAATCCGAACATGCATACCTAATAGACAAAGAGATTGACGCGTGTTAAGGTGTAAGACTTGATAAGCGAAAACCTAAGTACCTATGCAATGTAGTGTTTTTAGGGACTGACATAGGAATTAGATATCAGGCAGCTTTTCCTTGTTGCGTTTCGTTATGTTATGATAAAGCAATGCGACAAATTGATAACTAAAGCTCTTAGTTCGTTTGGTATTTAATACTTAATTAAATTAAGTAAGTAGGTACCTACTATACTTCATTTAGGATGGGAAAATTATAGTTACTTTTCTAACTTAAATAAAACTAAAAAAATTGACTTCCTATACAAATTGAAGTATGTTTTCACCTTTTCTATGGAGGTCCGAATTCTTTTACATTATTACGAAACTTTTAAATAAACGTTGTTAAATTTTTCGAAAGTTTATTGGTACTAAATTAAAAGTTACCTTCACCAACACCATGAAACTGAAAAAAGTAAATTTAAATTTAAAAAAAAAAACATCTTTATATTGTAAGCACAGAATATATAATAGTACTAACGTACAGAAGAATCACTCCCTAAGAAATTACATGTTTAGGTATAAATTAATACCTACGCTCGGTGTACCCAACCGCTCACAAACAAAATTGAAACTTATGAACGCGCGCGAACGCTCAATCTCCCTTGCGCATCGCAGTTTTATGACTGAGCCGCCGGCGAACTCCAAGGGTTGTAACTTGTCATCATGTTATTCGAAGATTTTTTGTTATTGATTTTGCTATAATATCTTATTTGTTCACTTAATCTACGAAAGGAATTGTAAGATTTGTAAATATTTATAAACCTAAACGAAATTATTAATGACTACTGTTTATATAGAAAAACAATTAATTATTCTTGTGTCTAACTGTTCTTTGTATCGAGTGGGACACTGAGTCGACGACCCGATCGATTTTTTAACGAATAAACGTACTAAAACACAGAAAAAAATCAAGTAAGTGTGCGCGCGAGCAGCACGTGCGTGCGAACAGTGCGGCGGCTAGCGGCACACTGGCGGTCTGGCGACGACAAGTGACAACCCGCGGAGATTAGTCCCCGTAGGGAACCCGCCGGCGGAACATACCTAAACCATAAGAATAGATAATAATACTGGCGTATAGAAACGAAACTCCTTTGTCTGGGCCCCAAAAGCCGCGCTTTAAATACCTACTTCCCCCCGCAGCCCGTAACGCCCCGCACTCTCCCGCGCTTTAAGTCGGGGCTGTCACGTGCCAATAATTTTATTTCTGACTAGCGGCCAGTCAAGCGGTTGCGACCGCTACTAATAGTTTTCCCGTGGGAACAAAATATTTACCCGTTTTAAAGTCTTACCTTACCATTTTATTGTTAATAGGTAGGTACAGAATTTTAAAATAGGTGCAAAAATGGCGCCGTATGGTGCCAGATTAGAATAGCATTCTTTTTGTAAAACGCGTTCTCCCTATGAATACAACACCTTGCACTCTGCTCGCTAATCCATCCAATGAAAATTCGACCCGCACGACGAACGTTTCCGCGGCGAAGCGCACTCCCGACTAAATTGTTCTCTAAGAGACAGCCAGACGGATTGACCTTGAGCGCGTCTGGAGCGGGAGTGTCATCTCTATGTGATTTCTACTCTATGCCTAAACCGTGAAGTGAGACCCCCCTGTTGTAAGTGAGAGCTGTATCTTGGGTAATCGATTAGCTTTATGTTCATGAGCGGGTTTAACCTGAAAAGGGACACAGTACTACTTAGGTACATTCGTTCGTAGCAACTCAAATAATAAAAAATATTAAAACATTTATTGCATTTAAGGCGGCGCCGACCGTCCAGTGGCGCCCCCACATGATTTTTTTTTATTTATTTTTTTTATTAATGATGGGTTTGCTCTTGACTCTAGCCTAGGTCATAGGACAGAGACAGAGTCTAAGATGGAGCGAGCTCACCCAGAAGAAGCCTGTTCACTCTTACTTTGAAGAGATTAGGGTTGTATGCTTTTGGAAACACAGACGCAGGAAGTGAGTTCCACTCTTTAGCAGTGCGCATTATAAATGATGACTGGAAGCGCTTAGTCCGAATTGGTGGAATGGCTACCAAGTACGGTTGGTATCCGGCGGTGCGTCTGGATGTCCGATGGTAGATGTTTTAAATGTATTCCTTTTAATCTGAAACAAATATCAAACAAATTGTTGTCCTATACGATGAGTATATTTTAAAGTACAAAAATAAGCTTTATATTGTTGTGCGTCTTTAAAATCATTCAAACGGAAAATGGTGGCCACCACAAACCGTGAAGTTGATTAAAAATTGAAAACACAAGAAAAGCTCATTGTCGTATTTTGGAATTTATTTATGATATAGGACAACAATTTTTCCGTTTTAAACAATTAATTAAAAACATGTGAGGGCGCCACTGGACGGTCGGATTACGCTCGGTGCAGGCTTAACAATTCAGCTTACTTTTTCTTTTATTTTTAATAAAATAACTAACGAGGTAAACACAACAGTAATTATAGTAAAGGCAAAATGAAGTCCTAGCTTGTGCTGACGAGAACTGAGTTCCGCCAGCGCTGGTTTTCAGCACTTCCTCCTCCCTAAGATATTGGGCGGGGGAAATGTGCTACGGCCAAATAACGTACTAAAATGAGCAAATCTTACTAAAAATGAGATCATTTTTTTTTTTTTTTAAATTGTACATCATCTGACGTGTTCACCTCTCTTCATCCTCCACGTCGGTCAACGACAGCGCCATGCCACCTCAATGCTAATGCTGTAAATTATTCAAAGGGACAGCCGCAAGGTCTTATCGATGGTCGATTTCATGATTTCTACATAATTTGTAAGTCGGGTAATTGTACGTCTGCTACAGAGTCTACATTTCATATTTATTGACTTATTTCAGTAATGTTTCAGTTAAAATGTTTGTAAGTATTGCCGTTTATGTTTGAATGCTCAAATAAACGCAACCTATTGATTGCTATTGAGAAATTTTTGTTTCTTTCAAAGAAAATATGAGACCTTACATAAGATATTTTTTCTTCTCCTTATATTATTTCTCTCTCCCTCTCTTCGTATGGGACACCGAGTGGTCCAACGACACAATGAACCCTGGTGTCAGAGTTTTTCAACCGCCTACTAATAGTGATTCGTGTAAGAACATTATCATTGGTTTTAGATAACTTGCAAAATTGCACCATAGACAGGGTTCGAACCTGCTACTTTCGGTATCAGTCAGTACTACCATACCGAAAGTACCGAAATATAGGATTAGGCCCAACTTGTAATTCATATTTCGGCCAGTGTTTCTTGAAAAGAGAGTTGTTCAGTTTCATAGCCTGGACCTAGAAATAATTCCAGAGTGTTTAACACGTTATGTTTCTTACCCATATCTTACCACAACAAAGTTAGACAAGTGTTGATCTATGCATTTGTTTTTCTATGATAGTGAGTGTAGTCCATGAATCCTATCACTGGGTCGTCGGTTTACACTGCATTTAACACGATATGAATCAATAAGCATAGGTTGCTGTCTATGATTACTTAGACGGCGGTCGTAACACAACCATATCAGAGGCCTACTAGTGGTAGTAGGCGGTTGAAAAACTCTAACACCAGGGTTCATCGGGTCGTTGAACGACTCGGTGTCACACACGAAAAGAGAATAATAAGCATGACTTTCGGTTTATTTTCCAGAATGCCTGTGCGACCTTCTGCGTGACAGCGTCCATGTGACGTCAGCAGCGGCGAGGCCCAACAACGAGCTGTGGTGCTACAAATGCCACGCCGAAGTGCCTGAGGATGACTGCGCCAACCTCAAGCAAAACAGCTCCACGCTCATACACAAGTGCCATAACGACCGGCGGGTATGCATGGTAAAGGCAAATATCATGTTTTACCTTTTTATCACACCTCACATTGTAATAAAGATTGTTTATTGTATTGATTATCTCTCAAACGATTGCAGCAATTACAGAAAAGTATTTGATTGTTACAAAGTTAACAAGCAAATCCCTAGGTGGATGATTATATGCTGGACGGGCTGCTAGGCAGTACCTATTATTTCTTACGTGGCGGATTTTTATCAAGACCGTGAAAGGAACAGGCTTCTCGAAGTGGACCTGACTAGAGTCATTTTTTTAACTGTTGTTGCTCTAGCATTTTTGTTTGTTGGTGGTATCTTGAAACGGTTGGTTGTATGACTAGAACCATCATATGTTTCCTAAGTAGATAGATAGGTACCAGCCAGCCTATGAATACACTAGCTGTTACTCGCGGGGCGTTGCCCGCATAAAATAAAAACTATCCTATGTGTTAATCAATGTTACCTTCTATAAGTGTGCCAAATTACATTACAATCGGTTCAGTAGTTTCAAACACATAATTATACAAACTTTCGCATTTAAGTATAATATTAGTAGGATTCTAGATATGCATAATCAGACAGATAGCTTGAATTTTCCGTTACTTTGGTATCTGTTATTATACACATTGTTTATGTAGGTCGGTACTTATTTTCATTACTACCTTCTATAGAGGTAAAATGCCATGCGGAGTTCGTATTTACCCACGTGATAATCAACTTAATAAATTATTCCATTTTAACTGAAATTGAAACATACTGGTTACAGATTTTATTCACACAAATTTTGGTTTAGCCTTGTTATTTTGAAACCAGTAGGCACTGTTGTTGTTAACAACTTTCAACTACTTAATATAAAACAAATGATTCCCAGGTGAAGCGGTTCTCGTTCACAACTTCGACGGAGAATTCTACCACGGGCATGAAGATGTGGGCCCTGGAGCGGAACTGCACCAAGCACTGCGAACCCGGCTGCATCGTCATCGGCGAGCGCACCAAACTCTACGCCTGCACTTCCTGCTGCACCGACTCTCTATGCAACATCGGTTCAGGAGATGTCAGATTACTTTCGAACATCCTGGTCATAACTTTAATGTCCTTGGCTGTCTTATTATGATCGTTCTAAGGTATCTGGCGTGATATAAATGTGATTGGCTGCTAGCACTCAAAAAATTGTACTTACAACGTACTTAAGTAGAATGAATTAATGAGAAATTACATCAAAATCAGAATGTGGACCACAACTCGTTCTAAGCGTGTACTTTTTACTGCACACATAGTTAGGTATGGGTAAGGAGATGTCGAAATTGTTGTTGTGTGTTTTTATTCTTTAATTGATTGATAACAACACTCATAACTGTTACAGGTCTGTATGAAATAGGAAAAGACTTCAAAAATGTAAAGATTGTTCATATTTTTTCTTCGAAAAACGCATGTACACCACTGTCCACCGATTAATTAGGGTTTAGGAGCAGTCATATGAGTAAAAGCTTTCATTAAAGTTTTTCTCATTGTTTTAGTTAAAAATAAATATCCTATTGCAAATGTAGTTTAACACTCATTAATAGACAAAGAACTACGACAAGGATGTATTTGGATCCAAAATCTTTCAGATATCATAATATTGCTTTAGTCTTACTTAATTATAGAATAGAGAAGTTTAATACAGTTAAACTTATAAATTCACATTCGAAAAAAAAACTTATTTTCTGCGAATAAATTAGAGCTTGCGAATAATTTATTTAGTTTGCTAGGTCAGTTAAAAACTATTTAAAAACTTTATAGGTAGTTAGGTGGGGATCACACTTTAAGGCCGTTGCTGCGTATTTTAGCGCATACTATCAGACGAAAGGAAATTGCGAATTCTCATCCTATTCCCATACAAATACGAATGCGTCTGTCAAACAACGCATCCGTCAACGCACCGAAAACGCAACATCGGAATTCGCAATTTTCTACTCTGACAGATGCATGCGTTACGGATGCGCTAAAAACACACAGCAACGGACGTCAAGTCGGAGAAACACCTAATGTGATAATCTCTTCTCTTTTCGTGTGGGACACCGAGTCATCCAACGACCCGATGTACCCTGGTGTCAGAGTTTTTCAACCGCCTACTACCACTAGTAGGCCTCTGACATGGTTGTGTTACGACCGCCGTCTAAGTAATCATAGACAGCAACCGGGACCGACGGCTTAACGTGCCCTCCGAAGCACGGAACCATTTCTTTTCGGACAATCAGTTGGTTCACCCTGCAATGTCCTAACCAGACCGGGAACAAATTCACAAAGAGATAAATATCAACTTTTGTGAGTGTCCCACCGAGAATCGAACCCGGAACCTTTGCGTCGCAGGCAGTCGCACTACCACTGCGCCACATCGGTCGTCTTATGTGATAATGATAAGTTAAAATACGTCAGTAAGTACGAGTGAAAGTTGCCTCTAAAATAGAAAGAACCAACAATGTACTATTGAAATATCACCTATGATTAACTACTTACCTATAAGTATTTAAAAAATGCGATTTGAAGTAAGGTGAAAACGAAACATGAAATAATGGGATAGGTCTCTTCTCTACAAACCTACTTATGCTAAAGATCTACAATACATATAATTATATAACTTTATTTTTGCCTCTTATGGTACCTCCTTCTTCTCTTTTATGTACTGAATAAAATATTAAGTAGAGCCATTATGTTAACTCATTTTAAAGTTGGAAAGGTCTAGCATAGCTATACATACATTATTGCAATGTAGAGTCCGATAAAAAAATAATGTCTGCAAATAATGACTTGTCGGCTCTTTTCACAAATTTTCTTAATAATGGCCGGCTTTAATTGGTCTTCACAAGCTTAGTAGGCACTTTTCTAACAAAAAAAGGAAAACCGTTGAGTCAAGCTTAAAAATCTTGAACAGGGTGGGGAGAATATCTGCAAAGGTTGGTAAAAGTCAATAGTTTTCAGGATTATCACCTTTGCAGCTGCAATACATTCTAATATATCCCAGTACAAATTTAATAGGTAAATATCTAAGAACTACTATAACTATATTGGAGAAATATGCTTTCTGCAATTAGAAATTTCGCGTTGCTCGAGCTTTTTGATCTGAAGCTGAACCTTATAAATTTATATTAGTTTGATTTACTCGAGTTTAAATTTTACCTACCTCAGATTAACGACCGCTAAATAAACATATTAAGAGAAAATAATAACTCTACTGCGTTTTATTTTGAAACTTATGTTCATATTCCAACAGTGAAGAAACTACAGTAGCTACGCTCATATCGACTGGCTCTGAACAAAAATAAATAAAATAAAATTTCTTTATTTCAGGTAATGAGTCCCATATTAAATGTCAATTTACAATATAAATTGCATTATTAAATTTAATTTTAAATTTAAATTATTATTAATCAAATTAAAATCGAACTCAAATCAAAATCAAATTAAAATTCAATTAAAAATTAAAATTAAATCAAAATCAAATTAAAATTAATTTAGTTACATATATATAACAATAACAACATGTCACCTACTCCAACTATTAAAGTTATCGTCATACAAAATGACGTATAATAATGGCCTCAATTCGGGTTATACCTAAATTCTCCTTACTTTAAATTAGTGCTGTCACTTTCTGGCAAATAGAAGATATCTTAGTCACGTCAAAGTTTTATCTTTTGTCGCAAGATAAGTGTTATCTGTCACAATAAGGCGACTTCGAAAACAATTTGGAGACTAAATTGTCATAAAATTGCGAAGAACCCATATATTTTGCGAAGAATTGCGAAGGACATATATTTCTCCTATCCTTTTCTAAACCTGTTTGACAAAAAGTGTCAGCACTAAATTAAGGCATAGAGTGTATTATTATCTATTCTTATGATTAAGGTAAGTTAAGAGAATTTATATCTCGAATTGAGGACAATGTCAGCATGCACTAAATAAGTACTCAGCTATTGTGACTAACTAACAATAAATTAAAATGCAGTGTTGGTAAGTAATATCAGCAGTGCTTATTCAAAATCACCTTTGGAAACACCTACATACTTACTTACTAAATAAATCTTTAAAGAATTTATAAAAAAAACAATGAAAAATAACAAGATACATACATACATGAATCACGCCTTTATCCCTTACGGGGTAGGCAGAGCGTTAATGGCCGTGAAACGGATATAAACACCACGTCTGACAAAAGTTTGAGGGTCAATCAGATAACTGGTATCACTATAGTGACAGGTTGTCAGCCCATCGCCTAAAATTGCAATACACATCTAACCCTTGAGTCCCGTAGTCGCCTTTTACGACACCCATGGGTAAGAAACGGGGTGATGCTATTCTAGGCCGGCATCACACGGCAAATAAGATGATTTACAATAAAAGAAAAGACTATATTAACTAATAGCTGTCTATACATATGAAGACTAACCTAGCAGCTCATGTCTGCTTGTACCCGGTCCGAAGGTACTCATTACGCCGGCTGCATTGCCACGCTGAATGGGCAATCTGTTGAACCAGGTACGAATCGGCACCAGGAATGCGGCCACAGTCCTTCAGGCGCTGTCCTATCTCTCAAGCGAAAGCTCGTACACCACACACCTGAGGTTTCTACCGCGAATGGCACAAAGTCGTAGGATTGGCACAAATCCGCATACTTTATTGTTATGCTAATAATTTGGCCGCCAGAAGATTGGAGCCCCTAGTAGAGATAAAGGACCTTGATTCCAGGGCGTCAAACCTCGCGCAATCACGAGATTCCTCTGCGCTGCAGAGGTAAATTTTGCATTTTCCTGTGTTAACTTCGAAACCCACCTCTTTAAGTTTCGGAAACAGCCGCGACGCGGTCCCCCGATTGTATCATTGTGATGTATTTATTCCCTAATGCTAATGTTTTTTTCATGCTCTTAATGCTCTTCTGGTTATGGCGGCCTATTGTATAAAGATATTTGTGTAAGCAATATTTGGGAAAATTAATAGTTTCCCATTGAAGATTGAAGATCTTTCATTTATTCCACGTGTTCTAGACGCCCAGAACACATAAAATAGCGACGAAGATTCATCCAGATACCTGGACTGATAGTAAGTATAGATGGTATTATATGGTATTATGGACTTGTGTATCACTAACACACACACACACACATATCACGCCTATTATCCCTTGCGGGGTAGGCAGAGCGCTAACAGCCGCGCGACAAACGGACATTTACGCCACGTCTGACATATATTTGAGGGTCATTCGGAAAAATGTGTATAGCCCTAGTGACAGGGTGTCAGCCCATCGCCTAAAATTGCAATACAGTAATAGTCCCTTAGTCGCCTTTTACGACTCCCACGGGAAAGAAATGGGGTGATGCTATTCTAAGCCGACTTCACACGGCACGGTGTATCACTAAGCTGAAAGATATTGGATATGTTTTTAGAAACCTGATAGATAGATAATAAATTAGCTGTTTTAAAAACAATTTTGCATGTTATGTTATATTCCGCTGAGGATCGTCTAGCCTCACGTCGCATCACACGTTCTACTAGTACTTACACAGATCTATCCAATCCACCACATATCCTTGATATATACCTACAAATTCGGGTTGCAATTACAAAGTGTGATACGAATGGTTGTTCAGACTCGTAGCAAATTTTCGCATACGAAATTGTTTCTGAAATTGGACTCCACGTCTTATGTCGTATTGTAGGTAGGTACCCATAATTAATCAAGAACTAAATGGATATAAGGCATGAATTAAGATTTAATAATATGGCTACTGAGTTCGCCTCTTTTAGGTCCTGAAATGTGCATGTCCTGGGACAGTTTGGGCAGCACAGCTGGTGGTCCATGGTTTGGACGGCGCCACAATCGCACTTATCGAGACTTATCATTGGCCGAAAACCACACTTCACTTGGTTCGCGTGGCACTTTTCAATACCAGCCCGGAGTCGGCTGACTGACTTCCAGATTGCCCAGGAAGGTTACCACCAAAAGTTTTTCAGCTTCACGTGGTGTGGCGGTTACACCACTAGGTCTGATAAATGCTGCTTGCACTTAATGAACTAACATGTGTATGCAAGCTAATAAAATATTTCTTGGCCGAGAGCATCGTTAAGCCGATCCGCGCCCGCCGACCGCGCGCGGTTTACGCGGCGGACGAGACCCGTCGCGGCAACCGCTTCAGGCCGTACGCTCGCTCACGCGGTTTCACGCGCGGGACGTCCCGCGCGGGCCAGATTTGACAAAACACAAGATTGGCGCCCCGTGACGCGGCCTGCGGTCACCCGCGCCGCGGCTTCAGCAACCCGCGACATAATATAACCCGTACGAACACGACGACACTTGCCATATTAAAACTACTTAGGCACTATGCGCCTTCTAAATTTGGACGGGTAATAATGGCGGCGATGTCAGACCGCCGCGCGGATCCCGCGAACCGCGCGCGGCCTCACGCGCGGGCTGGCCCGCGCGTGAAACCGCGTAAGCGAGCGTACGGCCTCACGATG
Source organism: Tuta absoluta (assembly GCA_027580185.1). Classification (NCBI taxonomy): domain Eukaryota; kingdom Metazoa; phylum Arthropoda; class Insecta; order Lepidoptera; family Gelechiidae; genus Tuta; species Tuta absoluta. The sequence continues at coordinate 10,645,293 of JAQAHW010000004.1, forward strand.
CGGCGCCAGTTCTGGGGTATAGTCGTGTCGCGCGCGCGCTGTGTCCGGTACAAAGTTGTAAAATGGAGGCATTACTGCTTTATTACATAAATCAACGACGACGCCGACGTCAAAGCAAAAGACCACTTTCGAGCCCTTATTGCGAGTCAAGGTTCGTTAGTGGGGAATTTGTACTAAATTATCCAAACTAAGAGCGGACCCAAGGAGATTTTTTTTATATTTTAAAATGTCATGTACGACTTTTGATGAACTTTTGCCATATTGGAACCATTTTTATCTTGCATCTCTATTTTTATACAACTCGTTCTTTAAATCCCATATCATGGGGCGACACTTTGATTAAAGTGTGTCTTATTAAAGTGTGTTACGAGACATACAAAAATCCATTCCACTCCAAACAAACCCGTTCAATCAGCTGATTGGTATAAGTAGGTACAGTCACAAGCACCTTTACACTTACAGTGCAAAATTAAACCCTATTACATGTGACATAAGATCGGTACAAAGTCCAAACCGTACATTAAAACCTCCTATCCTGTAGGTTTGCAACATAGGTAAGTAGGCAGGTACCTACTTACTACCTTACATTGGTAAGTATTATTATTTGATTGTATTAAGTAGGTACCTAATAATACTTATAGGTAGGTATTTAATACCCTACTACTAATTATTTTATATGTAGGTAAGTAAGTATTTGTGCAACTGGTACCTATAGGTTGGGATGATGATGGACGCCGATGACGTCGGCGTCGTCGTCGTTGATTTATGTGACAAAGCAGTAATGCCTCCATTTTACAACTTTTTACCGGAAACAGCGCGCGCGCGACACGACTGTACCCCAGAAACACAAATTGATACTGGCGCCGCATCGTGAAGCGGTTGCCGCGACGGGTCTCGTCCGCCGCGTAAACCGCGCGCGGGTGGCGGGCGCGGATCCGCTTAACGATGCTCTCGGCCTCGAACGAAAAAATAATGGAAATCGATACCGAAAGATTATTGCGAGCCTTTCCATTGGCGTAATAGCCAATGTTAGTTTTATGTTATAGTTTTGAACCTTAAAAATGGTTCCAATTTGGCGAAAAGTTCATCAAAAGTCGTACATGACATTTTAAAATATAAAAAAAATCTCCTTGGGTCTGCTCTTAGTTTGGAAAATTTAGTGGCAAATTCCCCACTAACAAACCTTGACTCGCAATAAGGGCTCGAAAGCGGTCTTTTGCGTTGACGTCGGCGTCGTCGTTGATTTATGTAATAAAGCAGTAATGCTTCCATATTACAACTTTGTACCGGACACAGCGCACGCGCGACCTGACTGTACCCCAGAAACACAAATTAATACTGGCGCCGCATCGTGAAGCGGTTGCGGCGATGGGTCTCGTCCGCCGCGTAAACAGCGCGCGGGTGGCGGGCGCGGATCCGCTTGACGATGCTCTCGGCCTAAGAGCCTTTTCAGAGATATTTCTGTGGCCGTGCCAAGATGACGTTTCTACAGCTAATCGTCACGTAGCAAAGACATGTCTTTTACCAATAATTGATCATTTAATTGACCATAACTGCCTACTCAATCAAATTAATTGTCTCGGCTTCGTTTACGAAACTCATTTTTCATTTTGTGGGTATAGACCAGGAGCCAAACATATTAAATAACATTAAACAAAAACAAAACATATTAAATTATTAAACAACAACTCACGCACGCGGTGGCGCTAGAAACCCAAACTACCCTACCTACCCATTAACCCACATGAGTAGGTGGACATCAGTGTAAGTGCTATGCCACACGATGCGGTGCGGCGCCGCACCGCAGGTCATCTCGCCGGACTACCTGCCACACGGTAAGTGCGGCGCCGCAACGATGCCGCAACGTTTTGCGGCACCGTAGCGGCGACGGAAGAGAAGGGTTTGGTCCCATTCCTGACTGAGCGGTGCCGCTCCGGCGCCGCAATACTTACACCCCTCCCCGCCTCGTCTCCGCTCCGGTGCAACGCCGGAGCGCACACCGGACGGCGCCGTGTGCCATAACATACATTTTTATATGTAGGAAACCGGAGCGGCACCGCTCAGGCGCCGCGCCGCCGCCGCACCGCATCATGTGGCTTGGCCCTAAGCTATTCACCTTGACCTGCTGTTGACTTGATTCATGGTCAATGATCTATAGGGTACATACCTAAGGTGAAAAATGAAACAAATAGAACTTTTATATAAGTTAAATCTATTATGAATAAACAATGCACAGAAATAAATGCAATTTATATTATGCGACCTAATAAAATAGTTATAAATTGTTATTACAATTGGAATGGCCCTTAGTTAGCTTTATAGACATTGCATGCATGTCAAACACTGGGAGGATATTAGATTAGCAGAGGAATTTATTTAAACTTAAAAAATGATGCTTCTTAATTATTCCATAATTAAATTAGCAAAGTTGACCACAGTCAGCGATGACCACCTTTTTGGAGGGCTTGCCAGATTGGGAGCCAAGTGCTTCAACTTGCTTGACAACATCCATGCCTTCAACAACATTGCCAAAGACAACATGTCTACCGTCTAGCCAGGAGGTCTTGACTGTGGTGATGAAGAACTGGGAGCCGTTGGTGTTGGGGCCAGCATTGGCCATGGAGAGGGCTCCCGGGCCGGTGTGCTTCAGGACGAAGTTCTCGTCAGCGAATTTCTCGCCGTAGATGGACTTGCCACCAGTGCCATTGTGGTTTGTGAAGTCTCCGCCCTGGAGCATGAAGTTGGGGATCACACGGTGGAAGGTGGAGCCCTTGTAACCGAAGCCCTTCTCGCCTGTGCAGAGGGCGCGGAAGTTTTCGCAGGTCTTAGGGGTGACGTCATTTCTTAGCTGAAACAATAAATAAAACCATCTTAATCAAATTTTACGTTCCGTACATCGTTGTGGGCAAATAAGTGTAACTGATGACTGAATTCCTTGTCCCACTCTGAATTTGAGGTTAAACAGGGTATAAACATTTGCACTTTCCTTTCCTGTAACGAGACACTGTTTCACGCCGGTAGTAATACAATAGGTACTTATGCATGACAAGACATTATCAAGGCGGTGGTTGATGCTATCAAAGTGTAATCAACACAGTATCCCCGCCACGGTAACGTCAACACCCAATTTGACCTTCACATGAGTGTAGTAATCTCAGTCAAGCGAGAATTAATTATGACTATACACATCTATAAATAGCAACTTCTAAACCATATTACTTTTCCTTTAGTAATAAGGAAAGTCAGGGAACTAAGATACAAGAGCATTACAGATGTTAGGTTATTTTCATAGTGTGAATACGGGAGACGCGCGAGACTTCGAGAAAAAGCGTGGCCAGGCCGGTCGTTATCACGCCGGCCCGGATTGACATGAACATGATCTCAGACAAATTTTCCATTAAAACATACCTCAACCACGATTCTTCCAAGGGACTGGCCATCGGCCGTAACGTCGAAGAAGACACGCGGCAACGACATTTTGCTTATTTTAAAAGAAAAGCTATTTTTTATTTCGCTAAAATTCACGACACCACAATGACGATGCGTCTCTCGTCTATGCCGGGCGGAAATGAAATAGACCACAGACAAAATAGAGCGAACGCATAGTTTCCGATCAAAATTCAAAAACTTAAGACCTTTTATTTTTGAATTTATTTATTTATTATTTCATTAAAACAAAAAATTGATTCAAACAAGTTTCTGATACTAAATATTTTTTTTACTCTTATCCAGTTATGGTATAGCATACTCAGAAAAGCGGTTTTTTATTTGTGGCGCAACTGAATAACCGGTTGACAGTTGCCATGAGAAGTGCGTAGTGAAGTAAAGTTTCAGAACGGAGCCATCGAAATAAACAATAGTCAAAAATGCTGGTTACACTCCACAATTTATTTTGTTGCATCCAATCTGCATGGGATTATTGTGTCTATTTTAATCTAGGGTCCACAGCTTATTTCAAGATTCTGCCTTCACATACCTTTTGTACCCTTGATGAGATTGCTTATTTTGGTAATGAGAAGATTTGTACCGCAAGTATTTTAGAAATATCGCCATTTTATAGTGTCCAAATGTTTTTATAACCTCAAAATTGGAAAAGCTTCAATATCTCTGCAAAGGATTGATCTACAAACAAAATGATTGCATGGATGCCGTTACAAATCGCAAATCTTTATTTGTAACGCTTTTTTATACCTTGTAAATACCAGATAGAGGAATAAAAGGCGATTAAAGCTCATATGGAATTTGCTTGTTGGGCTTTCGTATATCTCCGTAAATATAGCGGTACAAATGTTCGGTAAGAAATCCCAGTAACAATACAAGCGGTACATTACATAGCTACAACCATGAAAGCCGTATCTGCTCTAATTTACGAGAAAACAACACTGTAAAAATTGCAAGAAAATGATATGTACATGACCAAAGCTCGGCCACGGTGTTCACTTTAATTTACCGCTTGTATTGTTACTGGGATTTCTTTCAGAACATTTGTACCGCTATATTTACGGAGATATACGAAAGCCCAACAAGCAAATGCCATATGAGCTTTAATCGCCTTTTATTCCTCTATCTGGTATTTACAAGGTATAAAAAAGCGGTACAAATAGAGATTTGCGATTTGTAACGGCATCCATGCGATCATTTTGTTGCTAGATCAATTCTATGCAAAGATATTGAAGCTTTTCCAATTTTGAGGTTATAAAATCATTTGGACCCTGTGACACTGTAAAATGGCGATATTTCTAAAATCCTTGCGATACAAATCTTCTCATTACCAAAATAAGCAATCTTATCAAGGGTACAAAAGTTATGTGAAGGCAGACTCTTGAAATAAGCTGTGGACCCTCCATTAAAATAGACACAAAATTTGACGTTTCAATATGACTGGCGGCAGCCATAGTTTTGTCTCAGGTTCAGTTTCAAGCTGTGTTCGTTACTAATTTATTTCTTTTAGTTTGATTTGCTACAAAACAAACTTTCTTCTTGCTATTATATTGGTGTCTATTTTATTCTAGGGTCCACAGCATATTTCAAGATTCTGCGTTCACAAACCTTTTGTACCTTTGTTAAGATTGCTTATTTTGGTAATGAGAAGATTTGTACCGCAAGGATTTTAGAAATATCGCCATTTTACAGTGTCACAGGGACCAAATGTTTTTATAACCTCAAAATTGGAAAAGCTTCAATATCTCTGCAAAGGATTGATCTAGAAACAAAATGATCGCATGGATGCCGTTACAAATCGCAAATCTTTATTTGTACCGCTTTTTTATACCTTGTAAATACCAGATAGAGGAGTAAAAGGCGATTAACGCTCATATGGCATTTGGTTGTTGGGCTTTCGTATATCTCCGTAAATATAGCGGTACAAATGTTCTGAAAGAAATCCCAGTAACAATACAAGCGGTACACTACATAGCTACAACCAAAAAAGCCGTATCTGCTCTAATTTACGAGAAAACAACACTGTAAAATTTGCAAGAAAATGATATGTACATGACCAAAGCTCGGCCACGGTGTTCTACTTTTAGACTTTTAGCAGCGAATTAATGCGAATTTCGGATTCTGGACTTCGATTTGCACTTCATACTGACCGAAATATATTTCATTTTCTTCAAGCAAGTACCTAATAAATCGGTTGACCGTCAAAGGAATAAAGTTTGTATGACGCAGGCCTAATATAGTATTATTCGTCTATTTACATTATGCTGCGTCAGTTTACCAACGAGAAGCGTTTAACACTCATATTACCTTCGGCAACTTGTCATTATGGTCAATTCGTAGGGTGACCATAATTAATAAAAAATAAGGGGACCAATCTATACATATAATATAATTAAACAATAAAACCCGTGTATTGAACAAATTTATGAAAAACTAATCGTAGATGATATTAAAATATGATTAGAACAAATTTCATAATTTATATTTTTCAATATTTTTGTCTGTCTGTTTGTCTGTTTCACCGGGCTAATCTCCGACACTACAGGAACGATTACCGAAGGCAATATGTGTGTAAAACGTTTAAGGTTAATTTGTTCGCGGTGCGTTCGCGAATCGGGAACACAATGTGCGGCAATAAATATGAAATGACCTTGTTATAGCGGGTTTGAATTTGATTTGCGGGCTTGTAAAAGAATGGATGGCCGGCCGCCGCCATTGCCCGGCCAGTTCAAGTTCGATGACCCCAATTACTCGAAACTTATTGCGCGTGGATTAGGAATAAATAGGAATCATAATGTACTTATGCTGTAAGGTGGATGTCTACGCTCAATTTTTACAATAGTTTCCTATTTCAAATAGTATAAACGGAATAATTTTTTGTAAATAAATGACGGTCACCAAAATATTACGTAAGTTGAAAACATGATTTTTTGTTCTTATAGAATTTGTTTTGTTTTCAGCGTGAACTGATAGGATAAGGTCTTAAACGGATAATGTCAAAGAAATATAAAACATAAGCGTCTATTCTTTGCTACTAAAACATAAACCGCTTTAAAAATACTGAGATTTGTAAAGACAGGTTTTAGATTTGTCGATTGCAGTGCTCAAACAACCGTACATACACACCAATCACAAAATTATTTCTAATATTAATTAGTTTAGTATAATTTACGCTGCCTTCGCTCGCTGCACCAAGTCGTCGTCACGTCCTTACTAGCCGGTGTCTGAGCGTCCTCCGAGCGCGGGTGGGCGGCGCTTTTAGGGGGAGGCAGGGAGTGACCATATTGTACGCTAGTACTATTAATTATACTGTGCCATGGCCGAGCTTTGGTCATGTACATATCATTTTCTTGCAAATTTTACAGTGTTGTTTTCTCGTAAATTAGAGCAGATACGGCTTTTTTGGTTGTAGCTATGTAGTGTACCGCTTGTATTGTTACTGGGATTTCTTTCAGAACATTTGTACCGCTATATTTACGGAGATATACGAAAGCCCAACAACCAAATGCCATATGAGCGTTAATCGCCTTTTACTCCTCTATCTGGTATTTACAAGGTATAAAAAAGCGGTACAAATAAAGATTTGCGATTTGTAACGGCATCCATGCGATCATTTTGTTTCTAGATCAATCCTTTGCAGAGATATTGAAGCTTTTCCAATTTTGAGGTTATAAAAACATTTGGTCCCTGTGACACTGTAAAATGGCGATATTTCTAAAATCCTTGCGGTACAAATCTTCTCATTACCAAAATAAGCAATCTTAACAAAGGTACAAAAGGTTTGTGAACGCAGAATCTTGAAATATGCTGTGGACCCTAGATTAAAATATACACTTATATTGAGTGTCATTCATGTAAGCCAACTAAAAATCTATAAGAAATTTAGAACGATTACATAAATACAAAATAAATAATATTTTGTAAAGTGGTACAGATTTTCATGTAAAGGAACGTTATTTCAATGGGAGTTTTTCTATTGACAGTTCTCTTGATAGTTCTGAATGTCAAACCAGAGGGCGCTGTGCTAAACTGAAATTTTGACGTTGCAATATGGCTGGCGTCAGCCATAGTTTTATCACAAGTTCCGTTTCACGTTGTGTTCATTACAAAATAATTATGTTAGTTTGATTTACTACAAAATAAACTTATCGCCTTGCTATTTTATTGAGTGTCATACGTGTAAATAAACAAATAACCAATAATAAATTTAGAACAATTCAATAAACACAAAATAATGAATAATTTATTAAGTGGTACAGTTTTTGTGTAAAGAAACGTTATTTCAATTAAGCTTAGCGCCCTCTACATGACACTCGAGAATTGCTAGAAAATTTCCCATTAAGCTGAGCGCCCTCTAAATGACACTCGAGAATCTCTAGAAAATTTCCCATTGGACGCAATATATTGCGTGGTCTAAAATTTTATACCCGAAGGATTTGAAATTAGATTTTATTTTGTAGTCCAGGTAATTTTATAGAGACTTTTAAACTTATTTCGCTTGATTTATTAACAATAGAAGCAATTTTTCTCTCCAAACTACAAGAAAAGTGATTTAAATTAATGCGTTCCTAACGGATATTTTACGATTTTGAAATAGACCATAGACGCGGAAGTTCTACAGATTTTGATTAGTGGCTGGGTGATTTTGTGCTACAGTTGGTAATGTTCAAGATTTTCAGAAATTTGGACTAATTTATAATGATAACTGTCTAAATGTGTAACTATAATTATTTTTAAGTTATATTTTTAATACAAAAGGTGCGTGTGTGTTAGAAAGAATTTTGTAATCATATGTTCGGTGTCAAATATTCGGTTTCCGAAATCACGATTTGTGTCAAAGTGAACTCTGTTTATTCCTCATGCTGTGATAATCTGGTAATATTTTAGTTCTACAATGGACATCGACGTTAGTAAAGAGAACATTCAACCTCTAAGAGGTGGTAGAAACTTGGCCCAGCTGGGCACTGCACTGCAAGCTCAGTCCGACTCGGATGCCCAGCGCCAGCTGCAACTGCAAAAAGAGTAAGTTTTTCAATTTAACAACACATTTATTGCTTACATCGTACTCTACCGCTGCTCTGTAACAGCAATTTCAACATTTATTGGCACCGTGTAAACAAAATTTCGTCATCAAAATACACGATCAGCTGTTTAGTTGCGAATCGCATTTTCGCTGACTAGCTCGATTGATACGATGTTTTCTCGCACAGGGAGCACGAATCAGCTATTAGACTCTACCAGGGCCCTGATCCATTGGACCCATGGTTCAATTACATCCAGTGGGTTGAGCAGTGCTACCCTAAACATGGACATGAAGGCCACATAGACACACTTGTGAAAGATTGCCTACAACTATTTGAGAAAGATGAGAGGTACTTCCAAGATAGAAGGATGGTTAAGCTATGGATCAAATATGTAAGTATTCCCCTCAATAAAACCCTGAAAAAATTTAAAGGTTCCCATATGTCCAACTCTAAGCTTGTATTTGGCAATCTGCCAAAAATATTTTGTAAATTGCAATGTTATATCTAAACTGTGTTTTTTTTTTTATAAGAATGTGAAACTGTGCTTAGAAGTAGAGCTCCTGAGTGCACCATAACTAACACTTATAAAAGTAAATAAAAATAATAGGGACCATGACCATTTCATAAAATAGGTACCTGGTATTTGTAAAAGTTTTGATTTGATTTTGAATCACACTTAACCTGAGGCATTGATGGTAGATATAATATGAAAAAGAATATATTTTTTTCTTAATGTTTTTAGATTGACTGCCTGGCAAATCCATTAGAAATGTACCAGAGACTATACAACACTGGGAAGTGTGTAGAATGTGCGGACTTCTATAGAGCATGGGCCTGTTACTGTGAGGAGTCCGGGGACTATAAGAAAGCCAACCAGGTGTACATGTCAGGACTCCAGGCCAAAGCACAACCATTAGATGAACTTGAGCAAGCTCATATGTAAGTAAAACCATTTGAAGTACCTTTATTATATCAAATCTATAATGTGTATCATTTTTACTTAGTAATAAATATTTACTAGATTAAGTATACATATGTTTGACTGATAGCACAGTATTTTATTTAGAAAGTAAGATGTTTTCAAATTGTAGAAACAAATTTAATTGCAAACATCTACAAGCTCTCCAGCTATCATACCAAATAAAATTTTTATTTTTATTTGAATAGATTATTTTAAAGGGGTTTCAAGATATTTGGTCGGTCAGGTTATTTGGCGTGTCAAGTTATTTGGCATGTCAGTCATACCTCAAATATCACTGTAAAAGTCTTGCATGCAGCAATCAGACACTGTAACTGACGCAACACTTTGAGGATGGTTTTGAAATGGGCAAGGTTGTTTTTTCATAGTAAGTGGCCAACATGCTAAGATGCGATTGTACATGGGTAATTACTGAGTATTTGTTTTTGAAAATGAAAGGTAAAATATCTTGGTGCTGATATGATTTCGCTACATGTACATACATCATAGTGAATTTAATAGCCCTTAATATATATTTTTTAATTAACATGAGTAATATTCATGAGTGGCTGCTGAACTTTAAAAGGACCCCAACTTTACCCAGACCCCCTTAGATTTGAGTTTGGATTTCATATTCAAGAAAACTACTATAAAATTAAATAAAACCTGTTATAAAATCAATGCCTGTTATAAAAGAAGCGATGATAAACAAAAATATATTATTTGTAAATGAAGATTTGCTAGCTCTGTTTTTTGTTTTTGTACATAAGATATTCTTTTTTTTTTGTTCCTTATCTGCAATTGACTCTTCAAGTCTTCATCAGATAGTATGGTGGTTTTGTTTTTTTTTGTTATTGGGTGGCACTCCAGCAAATGCCATCTCCAAGAGTTTGTATTTATTTTTCTTAAATTAGGTTCTTTCGTCAAGTGACAGAATGTGCCATCTCAGTGTTTCCCGTGTACCAAGTTGCATGATATCTCTCTGAGCACTTTATTTTGGAACCTTTGTAAGATCTCCAAGTTAGAGTTACTGGCAGAACCCCAGAGTTGTATTCCATATGTCCATATTGGTTTTATTATACACTTGTATACCAGCAGCTTGTTGTTCAAAGACAGTGGAGAGTATCTTCCCATGAGCCAATTTAGGTTTTGGCACTGTAGATGTGCATGTTTTTTTTTTGTTTTTATGTGTTCTGCCCAGGTCAGCCGTTTATCTAGGTGTAAGCCGAGGTACTTTACACACTTTTCTATTGGCAAAGGCTGACCTCCCATGGTAACTGGTGGGCAGTCTCCTCTGTACAAAGTGAATGTTATTTGTACTGATTTGGTTGCACTTGATTTAATCCTCCATGGAGTAGCCATTCATCAATTTTGTCCAATTGTGTTTGTAGTCTTTGTGATGCAATGTTAGGGTCTTTACCACTTGATAGGCAAGCTGTGTTATCGGCGTAGGTTGCTGTGACAACATTATCAGTGCATGGTAAATCTGCAGTGTAGATGGAGTACAGCACAGGGCCAAGTACTGAACCCTGTGGCACAGAGGCTTGAATATCGTATAACTCTTAGGTTGCTTCTCCCATTTTGACTTGAAACTTTCTGTCAGTGATAAATGATTTCAGTACCATGTAGTAAGAGTTAGGTAACAGATTTTTCAGCTTGAACAGTAGCCCTGTCGTGACGAATTGAAAGCAAACTCACCATAGTTATTTCTTGACATATCTCTTGTTCAACAGGTTCAATGTCATCATTATTAGGTATTATGTAGATATCCAGAAGCATGACAGTTAAAGGATCCATCTGTAAAAGATAAATTACAAGGAGACGCTGCCTCAAGCAAACGCCTCCGTCCATAGGGGAAAAGGCTTAGAACTGTTTTATCATTTGCAATGTCACAACTCAATTTCAGTTAACTTTACTTATTTCCAATATCATCAATACTTAATTCCAATTACTCTTTATAAACTTTGACAGTTCAACACACTTCTTCATGTGACAACCATATCATCACATCTATTATCCTATAAGGTACTTTGCGTCACCTTTACAGTGCTCTTCCTCGGGTGGAAAGAAGCACCATATGTCTACATGGCCACAGACTCTATTAATACATGATCGATTACTATTAAATGCTAACAAGCTAGACAAGTACCTCGCCTACCAGGGGCCTCTGTACTTGATATTGACTCCCAAACTGAGTCAGGACATAATCTCCCCCCAAAGCCATATTTGGTGTATTATGAACATCAACGTACCAGAAGCCTCTCAGACGGGCAGAAGTCTAGCCTACCCGAGCTTTCTACTTTTATCAATTCCAACAATGACACTAGTCTCTTCTCTCGACATTTTCGTGTCCTAGTTAACATTCTAAGCCCTTTCATGTTTAACACTTACTTGATTTCATGGAGCTGTTTCTCTAGGGTATATCTCTGTGCACTTATCACAACAAATATATTAATTATATACTTTTCCAACTAATAAATACAAAGGCAGAGGTTATCTCTCACGTTTCAGAGCTACAGATCACTTTATGTATATGGCCTATGTTCAGAGCTATCGAGAATATACTTGACAGTTTGTGTGTGGGCGGTGTTGCTATAGGTATTTGATAAATCGTGACAAACGTCGCGACACTCCCGCCGACGAGAATTAAAGATAAGTAAGAACAAATGATGTCTACTCCTTTATCTATTTCATAACTTAAGCACGCACGAAAGATGATAATGAAGATCCCATCGTATAGGTGAAAATTACAATGTCTTATGCCCCTGACAATAATCGCACAATAGAGAACGAAAAGCAGACGATCCAGAATACATCCCCGAGGTACACGCCGAGAAACCTTTGAAAGAAAAAACGACACAGATCCAAAGACACATTACGCAATTGAAGAAACGATGTCAATCAAACAAAGACAACTTCGGAACCCTTTAAGTGTAAGAACATAAACCCCATAACATGCTAGTTCAGAAAGTAAAACTAAGCGTGGATAGTATCAAATGGCCAAGAAAGTCCAAGAAGTATCAAACAACACCTATCCCACAATCTCGTACCTCCAACCGTGATAGATCGATCAAGCAAAGCAGTTCCCGATGCTCCTGCGCCTCCACTTTTCAAGAAGCGGACCGAATTCAAGAATAACATCTCTTCTCCTCAACACTTTTCCCAACACTTTGGAGAGATAGATGACAGTACACTATATCGGTCAAAGATCTTTAACGCTCGTAGGGTTACTAATTCCTGAACACGGTCGAATTATTGCCTTAAATATAAATGTGGATATGGGGCTGTAATGGATAAACAACTGACAATAGATGTAACAGGGTCCAGAAAATCAGGCCAATCCGCTATGACCACGTCCACTGATATATAATCGACACCTTGTATTTCTAACCTAAAATATGTTATTATTTCCGGGATGGCACACACGCAAATTCCCATTACCCATTTCCATCAAGAGAATACATATCGCATATATAATACATAAGGGCTATGACCAGCGCTATCGGCAGTAATCCCTCTCTAACTTGACCATCAAAGTCTACATTGTCCAGATCGTGATCATGGTCACAAATTTCATCTCTAGCATCCGTCCACTCAAAAGACGGACCCTCGCCAACCGAAAAACAAAGACCAATAAGCCATTCATCAAAATTTTACTTAGGGAAGGAAAATTAATTAAAATTGGATACATGTCATACAAAAATAAACACGCATAAAGTCGTAAATATCCCAACTGATACACCGCCTAAAACAGACTAAAGATACAACTATCTCCTTGTTCAAGCTATATACCTACATAACCACAACTATACGACTTTCGCAAATACTTAACAAGTACTTATGTTTCACTCATGTTCCGACGAGTAATGTTTAGTGTTATTCACACATAAATACTTTGGACGATATATCAAGTGAGCATACAATTTTAACTCCCGTTCCGACTTTATATGGTAACACAATAATATTAGATCATTGCGAGTATTTGCGAGCGATAACGAGCACAATATATTGACTTTTTTGCTGTTAACAGACGTGGATATCCTGAAATATAACCTAAATATGCCTACACGCAATAATGTAATGACCGCCTAGTTCAATAATACAACCATTTCTATCAGACGTTGAGAATACAATAAGTAAACCATGTATTCAAACGTGTGCATACACTCAAGCGTGGTTGATGATACCAATATTGACGTTACATAATGTTTTAGTGGAAATGATTTATAACATATAACAACTCTAGGGACTATGGTTATTAGCATTATCTCAACTTTTACACTGGAGAAACTCGGAAATCATATTTGTGACCAGCTGCATGTTAATAGCGTGGGACAAATTATTGAATCTAGACCAACATATTCCAATTTTAATGTTTTCGAAGAGATCAACGCAATTTACGTGCATGCAGCCACAGTTTACCACCCTTACTAGGAATGAACACATCGCAGAGTAGAATTAAACAATGACAATCACTCCGATCACGCCCAGCATGGTAGAGAACTTATTAAACCACCGAATGGTAACAATCCGCTAAACCCACGTCATAAGGTTGTGTTACATTAAACCAGAAAAACCGGGTCATCCATCAAGCTGTTGTTAGAACAGGAAAAACTCCAATCCAAACGATACTGGAACATCTATCATTCTCCCAATGGCAGCAACAAATACACTCAAATTTATCATTTCTCATTTTTCTGAGTAAGTACTTATCCATACCTTTACACTCCATCATACTTTGTTACGCAACAATACTCAGTTAGAAGAACCAACTTTAAAATCGCATATCTTCATACAAATTTACATTTCCAGGTATTTTTTTTATATATATATATATTTTTATAATGTTAATTAATATCATAGCAAATATTATAAGAATATTCTTGGTAATCCAACCTTATTACATTAACTGTTCTGCTTCGCAATTGTATATTTACTTCTATTAATTTATAATATTATTTGCTTATTTTATTTGCAAACATTTAATCAGGTATATTATTAATGTGTTGATTTGTGCAACCATTTCATTGATAATTAATTTTAATTCATTGAATTGATTGGTATTCCAAATTCAAATGAGATGAACAATGAACATTTAGATGTTGTAATAATTTAAACTTCAACTCATAAAATTTGCCGTGTGAAGCTTAGCATCACTCCACTTTTTTCCGCGAGTGTCGTAGTCGTAGGAGACGATAAAGAGGCTCGAGGGTTTCATGTAGGTATTTTACCCGATGAGATGACAAACTGTTGCCATAGTGATACACAGTTGAGAGATGTGATGATAAAGAATTTTAGTTTATTTTTGTTTACTTCCTGCCTACACTACAATAGATATAGGAAGGAGCGATGTGTGTTACCTGCAATTCTGATAAAATATATATTTTATAATTATAATTTTTTCTATTACATTTATAGGATGTCAACTTTTACATATATATTTTTTACTTCATTGTCAGATAGTCAAAGAAAAAAGCAAAATTTTCAAGATAGCAAATTTTAAATCTAATTTGTAAAAATATAACTTTTATTTGACCTGGTAGATGTAGGTGCTTGCTACGCATTTAACTAGTGTCTCAAGGGTGATAGTATTTTCTTTGATTACATACAAGAGAGGATCTTTGGTTAAAGGGAATGTACCTAAATTGATCATTAACTGTTTAATAGCATAAAAACCTAAAATCTCAAGGAAAACACATATATATAAATATATATGTATATTTTAAGCCTTTAAAGTAAGGAAGAAATAATACCAATATTTAGTACATTTAATTTAATCGCATCTCCTGGCAGAAGATCTCTTGTGATGGGATAAAATGTCAATTTGAATAAGTACAAGTAAATATTTTGGTAAAGATGTGATTCTATGAAATGACTGCTAATACATACTACTTATTTATCTCTCACAACATTGACATGAATGAATAAATATTTAATAAAAGCTTGTAATTCAACATTCAAGTCCCCATAATTATCTATCAAATTATATTCACTTCCAGTAACAAACAAATAATTTCCCCTTATAATAATTCCATACTTCATCAATTCAAATATTGATTTATAAATCAGCAATCTGAAAATTATTAATAATTACTCCAACATTCAATTCAATTCGCAGTGCTGGTAGTCGAATCAAAAATGTTTTATGAGTGATCGGCTGGACACTTATTTTTCTGGTAAACACTTCCAAGCACAGTTTCACAAATTACTTTAAAGAATAAGAAGATGCTAAGCTTCATTTCTAACTTATTCTTTAGCTTATTAAGTCTGTGTATTATTCAGGTAAATTTGTAAATAAGTGGATTTTATCATCTATATAACTAGGGATAGTGTTGTTTTCAATTTGACTTCCAAAGATAATTATTTATGCAAATGTTGTTTGAAAAATACAAAAAGGATTTTGTTTACCTTAAAAAAACTTGCTTTTGTAGCACTCCCTTTGATTACGAATAGCACTTCCTTAAATTTATACTGAATTATTAAATACACATTTGCGAAAATTACAAACAATGAAAGTAAATGTCACTATGTTTACAAGAACATGTTACTAAATTTTAAGTTGCTATAGACAAATTTCACTAGATTCTGATAATGATATAAACTTCAAACAAATAAACGATTCTGTATTCTGTATTCAATGATGACCAAACTGGTCTAAACTTCAATTTTATGAAAACCCCTTTAAAAAATCTGTATTGAAATTTTCATATTTTTTTTTATAAGTACTGAGAAATCTGTAAATTTAGTAATTTCCCGCAATTCCGACCAAATATTCACATGTCCAGTCAATCCGGCCTTTGTTTGGCTTTCATAAAAAAACATGGTCAGCCTTATGTTTAGAGACCCGGCAACCCCACCTGACACGGCCAGCAATCATTCAAGCACGCTATCAGCTGTTTCAAGGAAATTGTCAAAGCGTAAATTCATTTCTATTTCGCGTGCTTTACCAACGGCAGAATAATACAACTATTAGGAGGAGTGTCTAATAATTTGCCTTATCGTTTCAACTCTCATTTATCTGTAAAATAACCGTGCCAAGAAATAATTATTTACATTGACATCGTCCAAAGTGAATAGCAACGCCATCTATGATTTCTCAAATACAATTTTTGACGATTTATTTCCCTTCAAACTATCACTGGAGGCCGTTCATCGCCGTCGCATAAGAAAATATATCTGCGATGACAGATCGTAAAATCGCGTTTCAGATTAAATTTACTAATCTTAGCGGCCACTAAAAAGGTCCCGTTTAAAAATTGTACTGTCAAACCAAATCGAAATGGTTGCAATGTTGGAGTTTTTTGTGTGATTTTCGGTCAGATAGAAGAGTTCTAAAGTGGGATCAATTGAGTTGGGAGGTCCTAGAGTGTCACCGGTTAGGAAAGGTTTAAAGTGGCACCGGATCAGAATGTTCTAGGCTGGCACCAGGTTGAAAGGTTTTGAGTGGCATCGGGTCGGAATATTCTAGGCTGGCACCGGGTTGAAAGGTTTTAAAGTGGCACCGGGTTGGAAAGTTCTAGAGTAGTACTGAACGAATGTTTATCTATCAATTTCATCTCTTTTTGGCGATTTTAAACAAAAATGCACCAAATGAACATTAAAGCATTATTGCGTACTGCGCTCGCCAATCCATCAACCAAGCATGGTGTGTTAAGAAAATTCCCCCAAAGCCTCAACAGGGACAGGCCTGTTTCTATAGTTAAATATAAGAATTATTTTACCAAATAATAGAAAAATGCTTTTTCGTGGTGTATAAAATATTTGTTTTCTTGCAACACTTTTATATATTTTTAAATTTGCAACACTAAATTTTGGTAAAATAGCATTGTCAAAATCAAATTTTATTCCTATCAAAAACTTCCCAAAACCATGGCTTTTCTGGAATAGCCACACTTAAACCTCTAAGTTTAGGGATTTTATTTTAGTGATTTTAGCATTAGAAACCTAAAATGATTAAAACGTGAAATCGGGACTATTTTATTGTTATTTTGTGCAATAAAGTGGTTATACTTACTTACTTTTACTTACTATCCTACCAGCTCATGCGCAGACGTCAGATAAATTTTCTCGACCTCTCGACCGAGAGAAAATTTCCCCAAGCGTAATTTCGACAGGTGCACAGCCAACCCGTGCTTTGGTGATATATTTTTTTATTTTACCGTGTTGCACTATAAATAATACTTTAATAAGTTTACATTTACGAAATTAAGAAC
Source organism: Tuta absoluta (assembly GCA_027580185.1). Lineage (NCBI taxonomy): Eukaryota > Metazoa > Arthropoda > Insecta > Lepidoptera > Gelechiidae > Tuta > Tuta absoluta. The sequence goes on from JAQAHW010000004.1 coordinate 10,662,929, forward strand.
AGACAAAGCGGAAAACTTCCAGAAATCGCCGATGTGATGACATCTGAAAGTCTTCGTTCATTCATCTCCGAAACCCCCATCCAAGGTGTGTTAGTTTAAATTTTTACCTTGAACGCACCCCTGGTTTTCATGTCACGATATCAACATCTTAAATAAGTAAATGAATTCTGATTTTTGCGCCCGGGCGCGCAAACCGGAATAGATATGCAGCTTCCCAAATAAGTGCATGTGTAAATAAAAAAGTGGAAAGATGCGAAACTCGACTGTGAGTGGGAAAACAACTCACCGCACTACTTGGCATCGGAACTGAATAATGAAATCACCAACAACTTCCGGCCTCCACCCAGCCAACCCAGCGTAAATTTGAAACAAAGGAGATCCAACAAAACAAAATATCCACAAAGGGCAACAATCAAACCGCCCTAAAACAAATTTCCTCAAAAGTGCAGCAAACCTGCCACACAAGCATCATACTTTCGACCACTCAAACACACAATTCCACCGCCTGCATCGCAGCCACGCTACGCCGGACCAGAACAGCACCACCCCACCTCTCTGCCGTGGGAGTCGCAGGCGACTAAGAGACTCGAGGGTGTGCAATGCAACCCTAGGCGATGGGCCAACAACCCGTCGCTACGGCAATAAACAACTTTCCGTATGACTCAATGTTTCCAGATGAGACGCAAAGGTCCCTTTCTTGTGGCTCACGCTTATAACCTAAGTACCTTTTAATACCAGTCTCCCCAGAAGTTTTCATGTTAATTGTTATTTTATAAATTATTTTGAAAGAAATAAACTGTTTGATTATATTTTGGATTCTAGTTTTAATACTCAAAGTTGGTGAAGTTAAAGCCATTTTCCTTTAAAATTTAATTATATCTGTATTGCTGTAATTATCATATAGATTATTCAGATAAAATGATTTCTCTTTCTTTGAATTACGGCCTACCCTTATGGCAGATTCACAAATATTGCTTGTTAAATGAATTACTTAATATCATCAACCTCAACAAATTTATCTGATATTGAATAATTGACAAACAATGAGGATTGCAACAACAGTATTAGTATGCAGTGTATAATTCATATTTTAATTAGGAACTTAACTCAAGAAATATTTACTAATTAGGTAGCTGAAAGTACTAATGTAAAAGTCAATGTTTAAAGGCGAGTAGCTACTTAACATTGTGATCTAGATATTTATAAGTTGATTAATGTACAGACTTGATAATCTCATAGACAAATCTGAAGTGCCTTTGTGGAGCTATTTCTATCAGTATGTAATGTCAGTAATAGCAGAAAATTTTATTGCTTTTAAAGTTTTACCCAATGCACAAATTTTTCATTCAATTAACGTTTGACCTTTGTACTACCCTAGTGATTGAAGTTGGTAGGAAATAAATATTGATCAGTATGCTTCTATGACATATTCCTTGGTTACTTTCAATGGTTTCCTGTACCATATTTTAATAAGTGGTACAATGGCCATTATGATTCCTGACTTATTAATTATTTGTAGGTACGGCTATGTATGAGACTATAAGATTTGTAAGTTAAATTAATTCAATTCAGTGTGTAAAATTAAGCCCAATGGTCCTAAATTCTAACGAGAACAGCTCCCTAAATTCAAGTCATATGTGAACTTGCCTTCAATTCATCAATATACTGAAAGAACGGGTACAAATTCCCAGCATACTACACCATTTTGTCGTGACGAATTGAAAGCAAACTCACCATAGTTGTTTCTTGACATATCTCTTGTTCAACAGGTTCAATGTCATCATTATTAGGTATTATGTAGATATCCAGAAGCATGACAGTTAAAGGATCCATCTGTAAAAGATAAATTACAAGGAGACGCTGCCTCAAGCAAACGCCTCCGTCCATAGGGGAAAAGGCTTAGAACTGTTTTATCATTTGCAATGTCACAACTCAATTTCAGTTAACTTTACTTATTTCCAATATCATCAATACTTAATTCCAATTACTCTTTATAAACTTTGACAGTTCAACACACTTCTTCATGTGACAACCATATCATCACATCTATTATCCTATAAGGTACTTTGCGTCACCTTTACAGTGCTCTTCCTCGGGTGGAAAGAAGCACCATATGTCTACATGGCCACAGACTCTATTAATACATGATCGATTACTATTAAATGCTAACAAGCTAGACAAGTACCTCGCCTACCAGGGGCCTCTGTACTTGATATTGACTCCCAAACTGAGTCAGGACATAATCTCCCCCCAAAGCCATATTTGGTGTATTATGAACATCAACGTACCAGAAGCCTCTCAGACGGGCAGAAGTCTAGCCTACCCGAGCTTTCTACTTTTATCAATTCCAACAATGACACTAGACTCTTCTCTCGACATTTTCGTGTCCTAGTTAACATTCTAAGCCCTTTCATGTTTAACACTTACTTGAATTCATGGAGCTGTTTCTCTAGGGTATATCTCTGTGCACTTATCACAACAAATATATTAATTATATACTTTTCCAACTAATAAATACAAAGGCAGAGGTTATCTCTCACGTTTCAGAGCTACAGATCACTTTATGTATATGGCCTATGTTCAGAGCTATCGAGAATATACTTGACAGTTTGTGTGTGGGCGGTGTTGCTATAGGTATTTGATAAATCGTGACAAACGTCGCGACAAGCCCCTTATGCCACAATTTGTCAAAGGCTTGTTGTATATCCAAGTACACTGCAGCACAGTACTCCTTTTTTTCTAAGGATTGTCTTATTTTGTCAACTACTCTATGTATTTGCTCAATTGTTGAGTGCTCCTCTCGGAAGCCAAACTGGTGGTCTGGAATAATTCTTTCTTCTTCTAGTACATTTTTTAGCCTTTTCAAGAACAATTTTTCAAACACTTTTGATATTGTAGGAAGGAGACTTATTGGTCTATATGATGTTATGTTTGTAGGTGAGATTTGGGATATTTTCCATAATTTGGGGTAGTAGTGCACTCTGAGAACAGCATTGTCAGATATACAATTGCTTTCCTTGGTAGGTGTTTACATAAGATATATTATATTTATAATAAAATAAGGATAAAAATAAGACTTAGTTTGTATAAATCTTTATTTTATTTTTTATTAAGGATGGGTTTGCTCATGACTCTAGTCCAGGTCATAGGACAGAGACAGAGTCTAAGATGGAGCGAGCTCATCCAGAAGAAGCCAGTTCACTCTTACTTTGAAGAGATTAGATGATGATTTATTTTTTTAAATTAAAAAAAGTTCAAGCCGCGAGCCGTTGCCGAACTTGAAGGCGCGTGCGTCCGCTGGTGCGCTGGATAGTGTAGACAGCTAAATCATATTAAGTTGGGATGCATCAAGTGACAGAAAATAATACCAGTTGAATACCTACTAACCACAGCTTTTCCAACATGACAAATATTCGCTTGCGTCCGGGCGGACACAAGCGCTCTCAAAAGGCGGCGTGCGCATGACCGCCCATATTTCAATAACGTAAGGTTCATTTCCGGATCTCTTTGAAAGTTTATCCAGCTACTAGGGAAGACATTAAGGACGGTTGACAGGAAGAATACCAGTAGGCTAAATGAAGAATGAAATGAATGAAAATTACCAAAATATGTAAAAAATATATAACCACCAAACCTCTTTCCAGGAACTTCCAACTTTTCTTTGCTCAACGCATGCTCCACGATGACTCACCAACAAAAAGGAAGGCAGCATCAGCTTTAGCGGAAACCCGAATGGCGTTAACGTCTCTCAAGTCATTTAAGAGACGGAACATAGCTCATGTGCCCGTTCAGAGAGTTGGTGACAGCATCAAGAACATGACCCCAGGAGTTGTGCGACAGCAAGCTGGGTTAGATGGCAGAATGCCCGGGTCGAATGTCATGGTTAATGTTTATGAGGTAAATAATTTTATTTGCTATTGATTTAGTCTGTGAACTGTTGAGAATATTGAGATTTCATCATGTCTATTAGTTGTACTGTACTATGATTTTATTATGCACTCACAGTGCTATATTATTTTCATTTTTCAATTTCTTATTTTCATTATGTCTATTAGTTTTATGAACTCAGCTAAGCGGTTTCACGCCATGCTTACCATTTTCCCGTATTCATAAGATACTTTCCCGTGGTAAATAGTACATATATGCTCCTAAGGGATATTGTAGCTTTATAATGGGGAATTGGTTTTGTAGTTTCGGAGTTTATCAATTACCTCTTTATAATTTTAGTGCTGAATAATATAGACTTACAAACAAAAGGACAGTGACTTAGATTAGTTGTGATTTCAGGTTCTAACTAAATCTATTTTAATTAAAAACAACTTTAAAAAATATCTTTATTCGTTTAATTTACTATAGGATGCCCCATCAACGTCGCGAAGCGCAATTCCCGTGGCAGACGACCCGGGCCCCGCCTCACTCGTGCAAGCTTGCGCCAACGTGGAGAACGAGAAGGAAGTGGGCATCTGGACCAACCCTAAAACTAAGATGGTGGCCGCCAATGTAGTGCCGCAGCACCAGCCGCTGCCATTCACTCGTAAGTCGCTTAATCACTTCATATAATATAGGCAGTTTTGAAAACCCGGACTGTTTATTAAGCTCAGGTTGTCTGATAAGGCCCTCACAGCTACCAAGTCAGTTTTGGCCCTGGTCGTTTTCAAGACCCAAGCAATTTCTGAGACCAGAGTTATTTATAGGGCCCAGCCACATCAGCCACTTATAATGCCCAGGCACTTTTTAAAGCCAGGCAATTTATAATTTTTGGGTTGTTTATAATGCCCAGTCATTTACAAGGCCTGAAAATTTGGAAATGTTCGGTTGATGCATCCAGTAGCTTAATGACAAAGTGGTGGGCTGGTACTCCACAAGACTCGGCTTCCATCCTCGGCCGATTCTGTAAATTTTTCTATTTCTTATTTATATAGGGTGAAATTTTACTAGTGACTGATAGCACAATCTCAAGACGGACTGGTGATAAGGAACACATTCTCCAAGAAACATAGCTTAAAAATTACAAAAATATAAAGAATTAAGTTTCCACAGTAATTCAAAACAGCTAATCAACAATTTTATATGGGAATTTATACATTTTTTGAAAACTTGCAAAATTTTTAAGCGCGGGCAGGCCCAATATGTTTTTCGTATTTTGACTTTGTTCCTTGGGAAAAATGGTCCTGATCACCAGCCCGTCTTGAGTTTTTGCTATAGGTCACTAGCAAAATTGCACCTTAAATCAAAATAAGTATAGCACTGTGAGTGCAAAGTTAACTATAGTACATTTCAATAAGCAAAACTTTATTATATGGTTTGAATTCCTACCATAATGAGGACTTACCAAAGTATTAGTTAAAATAACTTACACTAGACGTCGCTTCAAGACGAGTATCAAGAGGGTGAAATGTTAAATTGTTCTTTCGAGGCGCCGGTAGATCAGTCGTTAGTTGAAGTTTAGTCTTAGGCACTTTATATTTTTGTAGGTCCAGTCAGTATAGAAAACCCAGACAGTTTTTAAGACCCTAGTAGTCTTATAAGGCCCAAGTAGGCTGACAAGGCCCAAGTAGTCTAAAAAGGACCAAAAAGTTCAGTTTATTTCTGGGTAGGTTATTAAGAGTCTTAGTCTTAATTTAAGACCCAGGTAGTACAATTCCTTAAAATATGTTTTTGGTGTGTAACAATATACTAATATTGCGTTCTAAAAGTTCTTATATCTTGTTCACAGCATACGAAGACGAAGACGATGTGCTAAGGTTGTCTTCGAAACACATGCCTTATTGCGTCGACAATTTAACGTTTAATGTGCCTCTATGTGTACCTGACCCCCCTGACTGTACTAAGATACCTTGTTATAATAAAACACTGGTAAGTCGTAATTAACGTAGTCGCAGTTAATAAACGCTATGTGATGCCGGCTCAGAATAGCATCACCCCATTTCTTTCCCGTGGGAGTCGTAAGAGGCGACTAAGGGACTCGAGGGTGTGTATTGGAATTTTAGGCGATGGGCTGACAACCTGTCACTATGGCGATACACGATTTTCCGATTGACCCTCAAATATTTGTCAGATGTGGCGTAAATGTCCGTTCTTTGTGACTTTTTACGGTCTGCCTACCCCGCAAGGGATTATAGGCGTGATGTGTGTATGTATGTAAGTCGTAATTTGTGAAGTAACCTTGAAACGTTATTTCTAAGCATTTCCGATTATTATATTGGATCATCATCATCATCATCATCATTGGCCTCACACGTCTGTGACAGACGATTTAAACACTGTCTGAGGCTGACACTGCATTGCCTGGGACGCAATTATGGAAAACGCAAACGCAAGGCTGCCCAGGACCTGCGCCACCCTCTCGGCCTTCCTGGCTGGATCCGCAGGAACGACTAGTCGATACGTGCGGAGCCAGGTCGGCTGCAGGAGTCTGCCGCGCGGTAGATCTCTGTCACACGCGCCCCCAGGAGACCCCGTTCCGGGTTTAATTGTGGAGTTGGCCTCTCCAGGACCGTTGTGCTTGGGTCGGATTTATCCCTCGGTCGCTTCTTACGACCCCCACGGGAAGAGATGGGGTGGTGCTATTCTACTCTGCCGGCACCACACGGCTAATATTGGATACGGAATCTGTAACTCAACATAGAAATGTTGAGAGAGTTATGGGCATAAACTAACCTAAAAACAGATGTTTAATTTATTAGTTTTTCTATATTTTGATTACAGTTTTTTGCCTCCCTTTTTTGATGTTATTTACATATTAGAAAAAAATTATTAAACTGGCAAAACATACTCAACATTTTAATTTATTTCGTATTTAATTGTTTATCAATATCCTTCTCTTTAACACATTTAAAAACAACAGCATTTTATTTCAGGTGTATGTAGATGATACAGAATACAGTTTAGAAGAAATAAGATCCAGAAAATATAATCTGGAAAGAGCTTTAAAGACTGAAAAACAAGAAAACTCTTCCCGCGAACAGCAGAACTATAGCAATATCAACGAAACCCTCGCCCAGTGCAGCGCATTAGAAACCCTAGCTAATTGCGCGTTGGACCCTGAACAGGACCACCTCGCACAACTAATGCCTTTGACCATACCTACCTTACAAAACATCACTAAAGTCACCAACATACATTCACCGGGTGAACCTAAAACATTAGTCAACCTAGATTCGAAGGAATTTAGTGATATAAGCGCAAAGAAAAACGACGAAAATAAACCTAATAATTCTAACAAAGAGAATCAGGCGGCTAGTAACAACTTTAGCTCGGAAAATGTTGGCGCAAAGAATAATTTGATGGAGGAGTTCAATAGGAGTTTGATGGGGAATCTGCTTGGAGACTCTGTCACTGTTAATACTAAGGAAGCCAGATGGGAGCTTAGAAATCTCTTCAATGACAACGGTAAATTATCTTTATTTCTTTATTTTGTTTTCAGTGCTATTTCATTATAAAAATTGCCATAAACGTCACTAGTAAAATAGTAGTTATAGTTTCATGGAGCTGCCGACTCTCGAAAGAGTGATTTGACGATACCTCAGTGGGGTTAAAGTGTCAGCCAGGATCTTTCCATATGAATGTTGGTTTCTTTATCTTCATATTTTCTCGAGAAAAGTACAGTTACATGAGCTGTGCCCTGGCAATATTTCAATGCGTAATTAGACAATGAGGTCAATTCGGGATTTAAATTTTCCTTACTTGCCTTAAATTAGTGCTGTCACTTTCCGTCAAATAGGTTTAGAAAAGGCTAGAAGATATCTAAGTCCTGTCATTTTTAAAAACGTCAAGGGTTTTTTCGCCTTTCCTAGTCAATTTAGTCGCCATTGTTTTGATTGTCGCCTTATTTTGACAAATAACACGTATTTTGCATGAAATTATAAGACATGACACGACTAAAATATCTCCTATCCTTTTCTAAACCTATTTAACGGAAAATGACAGCACTAATTTAAGGCAAGTAAGGAGAATGTACATCCCGAATTGTGGCCAATATCCAACAATGTGATTTCACGTTGCAGAACCAACAATGGTACAACCGGTAGTACAACAATTCGACATGCAGCAGTTCGACATCCACGAGGACCGCTCCATCACTGTCGCTATCAACAAGAAGAAAGTGGACCTTCCGGAAGCCAGGCCTGTTCCTGACAAGGAGAATGCTATTTCAAATGCTCTAGCCAACCAATACACTGCGCCTGTGGCTGCCCCTACACAGGTAAGTAAGCAGGTAGACAGACTAAAAAAATCTAGTGACTGATACTGAAAACTTAAAAATGGCTAGTGATAGCAACTTGCCTCAAAAAAGTCGATATATGATAAATATTGTATTCAAGAAGAAGAATACTGTTCATGTATTCAAGGCCTGGCAACATTATGACTTCAAATCCTTTGGGAAAGTTGTTAGACATCCACGTCTGTATCCCTTACGGACAAAGCAGAGTGTCTACCACAAATATTTTTTTTTTTTTTTTTTTTTTGTGCGGGTAGGCAAAGCATCAACACACATAAATTTTTGGTCCAAAGTTTTAATTAAAATTAATTACTTACCAAACATTAATTTACTTATGTTTTGGTTTAATTAACTGTTAAGCCTATGAGCACTTGCCCACAAATAAAATTTTCACTTTTAAGACACTCTCACTGAATATCACAAAACTGCACAGTCATGGATCTTTCTGAACAACTCTGCGCCCACAGTGACGACATTTCAAAGCTTTATTTGCAAATGGGAGACTTTGAAGAGCGACTAAAGAAGGCCACAGCATCACCACCTGCAGACCACAGCGATCTTGCCGCACTGTCCCGGGATTTCAACAACTTCAAATCGTTTGTGTGGCAGGTTCTGAGCAAACTGAAGGCCCAAACCAATCTGCTTTCTCTTGGTCTCGACCGTCATGAGACTTTCCTGCGCCGGAAGGTCCTACTTTTCCATGGCATTGCTGAAAACAAAGAAGAGCGGTTAACAAGTGTAATCACAGACATTATAGGAAAGCAAATGAAGGTCAGTGAATTTACCTCGGATGATGTTCAAGTGTGTCATCGATTGGGGACCTCCACAACGAAGCCACGAGCAGTTCTAGTGCGGTTCCACCACCATGACAGCAGACGTGTTGTTTGGGATTCCAAAACATTGCTCAAGGGCTCTGGTATAATTATTTCGGAGTTTCTGACAAAATCCCGGCATACAGTGTTCGTTGCTGCCAGAAAGCACTTCGGAGTGTCTAACTGCTGGTCGGCTGATGGCAAAATTGCTATTATTTTGCCCGATAGTTCTCGCAAAAAGATTGAAGTTTCGAGTGAGCTGCAGGAGCTGATAAAGCGGTACCCGAAGCCACAATACAAGACGACGGCAGCTAAATCTGCAGCTGAATCCTCTGGCAGCCCTGCATCAACATCATCAGCGACTGCTAAGCAAACCGCAGCTCAGGTTGTTATGAAGCCGCCGGTCAAACCCGCAGAGGCCAGAACAACACGCAGTACCAGGAAGTGACGTACTTTCCATCGAAGTCGGTTTCTAATGTTGTATGGTTGTATTCTTTTTGTATAACACGGTAGATTTTAAATTTATCACTTTTTCTACGCTTGTTTTGTTTTTCTGTTTTGTGAGGTTATTTTCTCTCAATCTGTCTGACATATAGTCAGTTTGACATTACTTTTTTTTTTCTTTTTCTCTTTACGGTGGTACTTCTTGTTTTACTGCAACTTATACAACCATGAAACTAGTTTTACTCCTCGTCGTAGGAGTACTTGTGTAAAAACTTGTTTACAACTCACGTAGTGTTATTTTGTGTTTGTCTTGTGAAAAATGCATTGTGTTATTTTGTGTGAAAAGCGATCTCTTTCACCTCACCGCGGCAAGTGCTGACTAGGCAAATTAATGGTGGCACTGTTTAGCCATATCATAATTAGTTTGTAGTCAGGTTATTACTGTATTATTAATTTATTTATACATAGGTATTTTAGGTATTTTTTATATTATTTTATTTTTATATTTTATATGAATGATAGTAATATTTTACCTCTTTTAAACGACAGTTTTCACTCTTGCTCTTCTTTGTCGGACAGCTTTTTAAGTGCCAACAGTGATAGTGATTCCTTCCTTTCCGTCCATGACCAGGTAAAGACTGTATTTTCAAGGTTTTGTAAGAATTTCAATATAGTACATATTAACGCGCAGAGTATTCCCAGCCATTACCCTGATCTTCTGGCAACTTTTAGTAATTCTTCTGTAGATGCAATTCTTATATCCGAGTCCTTTCTCAAGCCTTCTTTATTATCTTCTCAATTTCCTCTTCCAGGCTACAAACTTATTCGAAATGACCGAATCGGTAAGGGTGGCGGTGGTGTGGCCATCTACCTTCGTAGTGAAATTATTCATAAAGTTGTTAGTGTGTCACCTAGTCCCTACACTGGAACTGCGGAACATCTGTTTATTGAGGTCACCCTACATCACCAAAAGATTCTACTTGCTGTGTATTATAGTGCTCCTCTTCACATTGATTATTTTAATTCTTTGGAAAACCTATTATGCACACACTGCCCAAACTATGATCATACTCTGTTGTTGGGTGACTTCAACACATGTTTAATTAAAGATGACTCCAGGACTAATAGACTACAGTCACTCTTATCCTCGGTCAATCTCCATATTCTTCCTCTATCTGCAACACACCACTTTCCAAACTGCGTGCCCTCTCTTCTTGATCTGCTAATTTCTTCATCTCCCGATCTGGTTGCTGTGCACGGTCAGTTCCCCGCAAACTTCTCATACCACGATTTAATTTATCTTTCATACAAAATTCGACCCCCCCGGCGTAAACCCGAATATCGTTTCTTACGTAGCTTCAGGGGCATTGACTTGGAGAAGTTGCGGCGAGATGCTTCCAGTATCGACTGGAATTCTGTTCTTGACGCTGACCTGATCGATGAGAAGGTCAAACTTTTTAGCGAGCATGTCTTGAAACTGTATGACACTCACGCCCCCATCAAGAAAGTCAAAATTAAACACGTTCCTGCTCCTTGGCTCACTCAGGATATTAAAGATATGATGGGTAAGCGCGACCGTGCAAAAAAGCGGTTTAAGCGATGTCCAACAGATCAACATTTAGCGCGTTACAGATTCCTAAGAAACCGTTGCAGTCGGATGTGTAGAGATGCGAGAAGGCGCCACATACACAACTCGATTGAGGCCTGTGATCCTACCCGTGTTTGGAATTTCCTTAAAACGCTTGGAATTGGCAAGTCGACGGTTTCTTCTTCTGGTGTTGGTTTAAATCTAAACGATCTCAATAAACATTTCTCTCTTCCTCCAGTTTTTATTGATGACACCGTAAAATCTAGCACCTTATTCCATCTCTCTTGCCAAAATTTACCAGCGTGTTGCTCTTTCAGCTTCAATTCCGTATCAGGGGAAGATGTTAAGAAACATTTTCTCTCCATCTCTTCAACTGCTGTGGGCGATGACAACCTTTGTTCCCGTATGCTTTCCTTGCTTCTTCCAGAACTTTTGCCTATTCTGACACACATTTTTAACTTTTCCCTGGCATCAAGTTCTTTCCCTTCCGCATGGAAACGTGCAAACATTATTCCTCTCCCTAAAACGTCCAATCCTTCATCCTTCTCCGAGTTTCGACCTATATCCATACTTCCTTTCCTATCTAAAGTCCTTGAGCACATCGTCCATAAGCAGCTTGCTGACTATGTTACATCAAATAATCTACTTTCTCAATTTCAATCCGGTTTTAGACCTGGTCACAGCACTGTAACGGCTTTGATTAAAGTCACAGATGACATCCGATCTGCTATGGATGAAAAATCTTTGACCATCCTTACTTTGCTTGACTTTAGCAGCGCATTTAATTCTGTAGATTTTGATGTTCTCCTTTCAATACTTCGTTCTCTTAACATCTCTTCTCCAGTAATAGCCTGGTTTGACTCTTACCTTCGTGGTCGCTCGCAGCGGGTATGCTCTGATCAGGTCTCCTCTGACTGGTGTGACCTTGTTGCGGGAGTTCCACAGGGTGGCGTACTCTCTCCTCTTCTTTTTAGTATCTTTATTAACACCGTCACTTCAAAAATCTCATCAAACTTCCATCTCTACGCGGATGACTTGCAAATATATCGACATTTCAATGTTGCTGATATAATTGGTGCAGTCGATGGAATCAATTTAGATATCACTAAAATAAGCGCTTGGGCAACATCATTTGGTCTGTTGGTAAATCCTAAAAAGTCGCAGGTATTGATCTTGGGTAGCAGATACATGTATAAGCAGTTGGATTTTTGCTGTATCCCACCTGTCATTTACAATGGAACCGCCATTGCTTATACTAGTACCGCTAAGAATCTTGGGGTTATATTTGATTCCAATCTGACTTGGATCCCTCACGTCAATGAGCTCAGCAGGAAAATTCATTACTCTTTTCACTCGCTTAAACGACTTCAAAGTCTCTTGCCCCTAAAAACTAAAATCTCTCTGGTACAATCTCTTCTCTTTCCGGTACTGGACTATGCCGATTCTTGTTTCCCTGATGCCACAGAGGAGCTCTTAAATAAGCTTGAGCGTCTCCAGAATCTGTGCATACGGTTTGTTTTCGGACTCCGTAAGTATGATCACGTTTCCCAGTTTCGCAAACAGCTCAAGTGGCTCCCGATTCGATTCCGCAGGAATACTCGCATTCTTTGTTCGCTATACAACATTTTATATAACCCGTGCGCCCCTATCTATTTGCGTGAGCGCTTTAAATTCTCTCGTCCACTGGACAAGCCTTGTCGTTCTAATGTTAGAACGGTTCTTGCCATTCCTCACCATCATACTGATTTTTATTCATATTCCTTTACTGTTCATGCGGTTAGGTTATGGAATTCACTACCACACATTGTTCGAGACAGCCCTTCCATCGCTGTCTTTAAGAAGAGAGTGAGAGAGCACTATCTTTCACTATCCGAGTAAATTAGGTATATTATAGCTATGTATGTATTATAGTTAATCATATGTTTAGTTCAGTTTAGGTAGTATTCATATAATATATGTATGAAATATATTATGTATGTTTATTTATGAAAGTATTTATATATTTTTATTGGCATTTATTTATTTAAATAAGTAATTGTGCACGCCCAATCCGCCTGTCTTGTAGAAGTCTCACTTTCTGTAGGTCAGCTGGAAGAAATTTCTTAGTAGAAATAAGTTGTCCTGTTGTGTCGTCATTCTTTGTATATTGTCTCTTGTAATGTCCCTGTGGGCCCGAGATTCGAAAGAGTACCAACATAATAATAATAATAATATTATGTTTATATAAAAAAAAGAGCTGCCTGAAGCGAGACCTGTACCTGACAAGGAGAACTGTTTCTAACCAATACACTGACCCTGCTGCCTACATAGATAAATGGCAGCTAAGCGGAATCACCATATTTAGACGATTTTTCACTCTTTTGGAAATTTCTCGCCAAATAAACAAGTAATCAAAAACTGTACGACAATAATCTAGTAATATGCATGACGTATCGTATTCGCAAAAAATAATGTGTTATTATCATAAGATTGCTATACAAAACGCAAAAAAAGTGTAAAAATAGACCAAACTTTAAAAAATAAATCTATCGAGCAAACTTTCTTTAATCGTGTTTTCCTGCGACAAAAATCTAGATAATATAATGAAAAATCATTATACATAAAAATAAAGTGTTTATCGTATCCATCAACAAAATTGCGTGCATCCAAAAATACCCATTTTTCTCACGGCCCGCCCTTAATGTACCTAGTCAATCGTCCTGTGTCTTTTCTAAGATTTTTATATCGTTTTCTAGTCTTGTTTGCCACTTCGATTTGTTTTTATTAGTCCTCGAATTGTTAAGGGGCTATGATCAAAAACAATTAAAGCGAAATGGGCGGAGCTAGTCCCGACTCGCGGAGAGCACCCCCTCTTCATGTTTACGAAGCGAAAGTGCGCGCCAAATTTGATTTCTGCAACAGCTAGGTACTACTATTATCTAATCTGTGCTACGGTTTGGAATCGGACAAAATAGGTACTTAAAAATGAGAAATAATACTATATCCATATCTAACACAGGTACTTAGAATGAAAACTATTTATTATTGTTGTTCATGCTTAAAATAGCCCCGAAATCAGGAAATTATTAAACATACACATACACATATCACGCCTATAATCCCTTGCGGGGTAGGCAGAGCGTAAACAGCCGCAAAAAACGGCCATTTACACCACGTCTGACAAATGTTTGAGGGTTATTCGGAATATTGTGTATCGCTATAGTGACAGGTTGTCAGCCCATCGCCTAAAATTGCAATACACACCCTCGAGTCCTTTAGTCGCCTCTTACGACACCCACGGGAAAGATATGGGGTGATGCTGTTCTAAGCCGGCATCACACGGCAGTGAAATTATTAAAGCTACTCAAAAATATTATAGTTTACTAGCGACCCGTTCAGCGGTTTCACCCGCTGTTAACTGATTTCCCACGGGAAACAGACCTTCTCCCGACATGAATCAAACATAAAACCTTCCTCTTGAATCACTCTATCTTTCGAAAAAACTTCATCAAGATCCGTTTAGTGGTTTTGAGGATTTAAATCTTCAAACAAAAAAACAGACAGGGACAGACTTGGGAAGCGACTTTACTATACTATGTAGTGATAATCCGTCTCGCTTCATTAACGCATTGCTGGCTATAGAATGTAGATAAAATTATGTATGAAGCCCAGATAAGAGGTAATTTAAAGATTTTATATTGGCAAGATGCATTGACGAAGGTGGACGCTAAAATTGTATCACTACATCGAACTACATAGTATAAAATAAAGTCACTTCCCGTTTGGTGCCTCCTTATATCTTTAGAATTACCCAACGGATTTTGATGGTTTTTTTTATTAGATAGAGTAACTTGGGAGGAAGGTTTATAAGTATAATTTATTCCGGGCAATTGTCACATTCCCATGGGAAAACGGGTAGCCCAACTGGAAGTAAACCTGACCCCGTTTTGACACCTTTAAGATTAAAATTTCAAAAATGCTGAAACACGTGTTTTATTATTTTAAGTCATACGTCTAATCACTAATTTTGAAACGGATCACCTAGAGAGATTAAACTTGGACATGAAGTTTTTTTTTTTTTTTTATGTAACAAAGCAATTATTATAGATAAAATTCCGTTTTTTTAATCTCCCAAGGGATGAAAAGGGGGTTAAAACTTTGTATGAAAGTTTGTTGTCTTAAGTGTGATCCGTTTCAAAATTAGTGATAATTAAGACTTATGACTTTAAAATAATTAAACACGTGTTTCAGCACTTTCAACATAATTTGAAATTATAGCAATTAATAGGGTCAAAAGAGGTTTAAAAGTTTGTATGAAAGTTCATTTTTTTAAAAGAGTGTGATCTGTTTCAAAATTTGTAATTAGACTAATAACTTAAAATAATTAAACACGTGTTTCAGCATTTTTGAAATTTTAACCCCTAAATGGGTAAAAAGGGGGTTAAAAGTTTGTATGAAAGTTTTTTATCTTAAATGTGATCTGTTTCAAAATTTCTGATAAGACTCATAATTTAAAATAATTAAATACGTGTTTCAGCATTTTTGAAATTTTAATCCTTAAAGGTGTCAAAAGGGGGTCAAAAGTTTACTACCAGTTGGGCTACCCGTTTTCCCATTTGAATGTGACAATTTCCCGGAATAAATTATACTTATAAACCTTCCTCCCAAGTTACTCTATCTAATAAAAAAAACCGCATCAATATCCGTTGGGTAATTCTAAAGATATAAGGAGACACCAAACGGGAAGCGACTTGATTTTATACTATGTAGTGATGACAGAAATAAAATGAAAATTATGAACTAAATTTAGAGTTTTAGTTAGCACAGTTTTATTTCATCACATTGCACTGTATAAAAAAACTACTTCCACAAAATAGTCCAGGAGCCAACTGGCAGTAAAATTGTCTCATTGAGTCACACATAATGTAAGAATCGAATGGGAAGACCGCTGATCTACATCTTATAATTAAAAAAATGGGAATGATGTATTAAAAACCACTTCCCTAAAAAAGTCCAAGAGCCAACTGTCAATAAAATTGTTTCATTGAGTTATTCCACAATGTAAGAATCGAATGCTGATCCACATCTTATAACTATAACAAAGAGAATGATGTATTACGATGTTGCATGCATGGATACTACAAGAGCAGTGCTGAATATAAATACCTACATTATATGTTATGTTTGAGCAGATGGTTTGTGGGAAGCACTATGTAAGTATGTTGATACAATATGCGTTTTATTTGTTTATTGTAAGTTTTTAGTGACTACTGTAGCATTTTGCTACAATTACTACCATTTTTCTAAATATTTCCTGAAATCCATTTTATTTTATCAATTTGTTTGTTTACTTTCTTGATGTTATGTCAACCTCTCAAAGTTGACGGCTGTCTATACATCATAGAGCCGCGTAGCTTTCTACTAAAAAGTTATTATACATTGATCTACCTCTTCGTATTTTCTGACCTCCTGGTACTTGTATCTAAATTTACTACGCCTGGCACTCTCCCTCTCCCTCTCCCTCCGGAGGAACTGAGGTCCCGAGCCCTCCAGCGTGCCTCGGAGCCATCCTCATAACCACCTCATCATCAAGCTAACATGAGATGCCAACAGATCTCCATGGACAGCGACGACTGGCCACTGACAAGTTCCATGATCTCAAAATGACGGCTGACGAGGTCGACGATCGTCGAAGATTCTAGAACCGAAGAGGATGACGATCGAAATGAAGAGCGCGATCGTCATCGAAGCTTCTGGAAATGAACATGACTATCGAAATGAAGACTGTGACAGTCAGCGTCAGACGAGGGTATAAAAGCCACGTCAAGCAGCTAGGGGATCAGTTTTTTTGTCTGGACTCTAAGTTGTGATCTCGAAGACTCCCAGTATAGTCTCTCACTGAGTAACTACTGTAACAGTCTATTTTAGTCCTAAAAGTCTCCCCTCAAGTGACGGAAGCTTAAAAGTCTCCCCTCAAGCGCCTACGCCTCGTCGGATTGAAGATACAGCTGCTGCGAAGACGCTCCTCGCGCTGGACGCGCCGCCGTTACCTTCTGTGTGAGTGGCCAGGTTATAATTTTGGTTTTCGTATCAGGAGGTGGTTATCTGTTAATTCTTTAATAAAGCCTTATCGTTTACGTTCCCTCTTTTACTCCCTCGGCCCCTCACTTAGCGTGCGGGCGCGAGGCTTGTTAGGGTGCCTACACACAGGACACTCTACCCACACTTACTCACTCACGCCCTCCGGGGTCACAGGCACTCGTGTTCGCGAGACCACTCTACAAATACTTAGCTATAAGTATTCACCTGCGGTTACCTTGGCTCCCTGAGCGCCGGTGCCTCTCGGAGCCTAGATAACACGACACTACTAACATATTGTTTACCAGGACTTTTGACCAGGACGCCCGCGTCCTGGTCAAAAGTCCACCGCCGTGCAGGAGGACCAGGACGTAAAAAAACGCAGATAAAAGTTATGAAT
Organism: Tuta absoluta; assembly: GCA_027580185.1. Taxonomy (NCBI): domain Eukaryota; kingdom Metazoa; phylum Arthropoda; class Insecta; order Lepidoptera; family Gelechiidae; genus Tuta; species Tuta absoluta. Next base: position 10,680,448 of record JAQAHW010000004.1, read on the forward strand.
GATGCAATGTAATAATTTGTCGTTACAAAATATTTAATTTAACGTGCCTGATCAAGGTTTTTTGATAACACACGCATTAATTTAGAATGTTTATCTTTAATAAAAATTATCTGTGATTAAAACAATCTAAAACATAACTACAATTGAGAAAATTTTATAATATGCTCAACACTTTTATCCATGTTTTGATTATTTGGGCAACGATTTTCAATTTCGTGGTATGATTCTTCATTAAAGGCATTTTCCGGGTCTGCGCCGGGATTCGAATTCGAACCACTTTCTTTATCTTTATCTTTGTTAACACGTTCCTCCTTTTTAGTAACATACACAGGATTCCGTATGGTCATGTTTCGTGGGTGACGAGGGTCGACGAGTTCAGGTAACAGGCAATCGTAATAAAAAGAAAGTAATTTTGGCTCCATCTTCTCAGTAAAAAAATTGTCATCTTTTTCTAACATTTCAATTTTGAACTTATTCTCCCCATACCAAACAGCTAGCATACATTTCGAATATTTGCATATATGCATTTGGCCCTGTACTTGGAAATACCAATCTGAGTTTTGGTTCACAAATACGTTTCCCGTCTTTTTATCTTTTTTCCAAAAGTGCGTCTTACCCTGAGAAATAGCTGCTTCTATTCCTATTTTGTATGGTGCAATTGGGCACTTAATTTCAACGAGCATATCATCCGCAATCCCGTCAGGGGTTGCTCCTAAAAAAGGGTAATTTTCATCAATAAATAAACCACATGGCTTGATAGTTTTATTGATTAGCAGGGATAACTGTTCAAGAGCCAGACTCTCGTGTTTTTTCCCATGACTTATGGAGGCAACATGATCAAGGTTTGGTTTGTACAGCATGTTCTTTACCATATAAACACAAGAGTTCGTAGATTTTCGCTTTATTACTTTTCCAAAATTAGAAGCCGTTAGCAAATTGCGTCGTAGTTCGAGCCATTCGCCACAATCACTTTGTAAAATTGTTCGTTGCTCGATTGCACTGCGTTCCTCCTTTGTTTTTTCTAAAGATAACAAGAATGACATTCTTGCCAGTTCGTAACTTTCTGGATCCAAATCAGGTTTTTGGGCATTCTCGCCATAATCATAGTCAACATTTTTTTTATAAAATAGTCTTCGATTCTTTTATTTAATCAGTGTTCGGTTATACTCTCTTTGTTTTTTTACCTGCTCCTCAAACTTTTTAATTTGTTTTAAAGGGCTCTTGTTGTGAATGGTTCTGTGAACAGTAGTCAAGATCTTCCCTGAATTAAATGACACTAAAGCTCCAGCACATCTTCCTTGATAGGAACGTTGCAGTGAGTAGTTAACGCGCTTGCCTCCAATGAATTTTGCTATTACTCCATTAAACCTTTCAACAACATTGCTGTCTACATCCTCTATCAAGCTTCGTGCCTGAGATGCAGTATGTCCGACAAAATAACGAATTCGTTGGAATAGTTGTGTATTGAAATGCTTTTGAATATCTGCTGCTAAGTCTGTTTTTTCGGAGCAGATGGATTTATTGCATTTATCGTGATAACCATATGCATGAAACATTGCATTCACTATGTCTTTATGCAGAAGTTTAATGCTTTCTGATTTGGAATTTTCAGAGGACTTATGGAATTTTATTGAATTCGTAATGTATTCGCGACCTCTCATAACTTTGCCAGTGGTAAGTATTTTTCTTTCTTGTTTTAAATATTTTGTATCAGTTTGTAATGACAATAATTTTGTACCCAGATTTCGTAGAATATGGTTTCTGCAGCCAATTTTCTCCACGGTGGTAGAGGGATATGGACGAGTATCTAACAATTTGGCATAAGTGCTACTGTCTCCATCGGCGATATACCTGGCATAAATAACGCCATGCATTTCAATGGACTGTTTGAAGCCTTCGCATATTATTGCACTTTCCATTGACGTAGAAGAACCAGTATAGTTTCTGAATCATTCATGTTGCTTAACATCTTCATTTTTCTTCTCTGCTCTGGCACAAATACAGCAGTACTTATTTTTTACTGCCAAAAACAGAACCTGGCCAAATCGTCTTCCTATAATAGCGGCAGTACCCGACAAAGCAGAGTAATTTGTTCTGTAGGATCGTTTACACCAAGAACCGTCTACAATCACGTCAATTAAAGGAATTCCATCTTTGTCAACATTCCCTTCTTCAAGTGCGGCTTCTCGTTCACGTTCGCCGGCTTTCTTCATTTCTTCCCAAGCGGTCACTTCCCATTCATCAAATACTTCATCTTGAGATATTTTATACTTACGAGCTGACATAATTGGCAAATCCAATGCACTTGAAACTTGCTTTAATTGAGCGTAACCACATCCTGAAGCTATTACACCAGCAACTGCATTTTTATTTAAATTTTCATTTGAAGAAGTAATTTTAAAATCTCTATTGCACATATTGCAATGAAGTTTAAAAGTAGATGTTCAGCCCTTTTGCAGTTCTGTTTCAATAGTCATTGAATGAAGACCACAATTGAATAAAGAATTATGCCCAGAAATATTAATTATTTCTTTAAAAAAATGATTAACATCTACAATTCTGTGTCCGCTTATGTCTTGTTTCTTGATCGTTTCAGTCTGCAACAAATAAAAAATTTGCTTGCTTGGTTATCATTTTTCATTTATCTGTTAACTCTGGTATAAATAAACAGATAAACACAGCATTTGTTACTGGTCGTTATCGCTTATAACTGCAATCTACACATTAAACTCTCGAGTTTCTAAGTCACCTCTTACGAACAGCGGAAAAGAAATAGGATAGTAATATATATAGAGTTAACATTATTTTTGACATATGTAGGTACTCACGTCATCGACTTCTATATTATATGGTATTGGCGAGGTTGTATCAGTAGTATTTTCTGGTGTATTCAAAATTATTCTGGAACATAATATACAAAAGATTTTTTGACATGTCTCTCAAATGCCACCTAATATACATTTGGCTATTTATCAGGTAATTAGTACAGTTAGATTTTACCTTGCACATTCATTACTTTCTTCATTTTCAAGTTTACTGTCATCCAAAGCCATCGTGGTGTGTTTCGCTGTAGTAGTGGCAGTTCGGGGTATTTATTTTAGGTTACTGGAGCTAAACAAGTAGAATGAAATATGTATGTCCATTGTATGTGTGTCTAACTTCATACCTTCAAAATTGAGGGAAGACGTGAGTTGATCGGAACGGAGGTTACAGAGGGCCACCTCATTATTTCATATTCCAACATCCGTCAAGCCACATTGCAAGTAATTTTTTTCTACTATAATAGCCGAAACAGTCCACTGCTGGACATGGGCCTCTCTCTATGAGGGGGGTATTTGCCATACTCACCACGCTTGAAAGGCGGATTCGCGAGCGCAGTGCAAGGTGTTGTATTCACAGAGAACGCTGCTGCCTATTCCCTGGATCATCTTTTACGACACCCACGGGTAAATATGGGGTGATGCTATTCTAAGCCGGCATCACTCAGCTAAGTTTTTTGTTTAAGTCATATTACAAGTAAGTTTTACCTGTCCATAAACAAAACTGCATTTCTACATATTTATTTGCATCATTCGAGTTTTCTTTAATATTGTCAGTATGACTGATAACATTCGTCGGTGATGACGTTTTAGATCTGAAATATAATATAAAATGTTTCAGGTGATCAGGGTAATTTTTGTGGGAGGTCCGGTTCGTAATGGACATAATGTACTCTCAAAAGACGAACATAACCAATGGGGATAGTTTTAAGAATTTTACTGTCCACATACATACATACGTACATACATACGTACATTTATACTTATATACATACATACTCTCAAAGAGCATAACCCTCCTTCTGAAAGTCGGGTAGTAAAAAATGAGGCACGATCTTTCTTCACGGGATCTCATACTATACAATATTGTGTACAAAAATCAACTGCAAATATTTTTAGGGGAAAGCTGAATAGACAGATAAGTAGGTAGGTACTACTTATACTTACTTTTTACTTTCCCTCATGGCACTTGCTATCTCTCGTTTACGCTTCAAAATTTCACGTTTTTTGTATGGTTTATTTCTTTTATTTCCCATTTCGGCAACGTTTGTTAACTTAAATGTGCACGTCTCCAAACAAAAACAAACTCTAAATACTTATTTTCAATATGTTAAAATTAATATTTACAAATATATTCGTCGGATGATAATTCGTCGTCGGAGAGATGAAGCGAGCGCAGGTCCGTCCCGGGCAAAGATTACGGCCGACTGAGTGTGAAATGAAATGAAGGAGACGGCGCTTATAACAATGTATAGTAGGAAGAAAGAGACGGCTGCGGCTGGATAATAGTGGGTAAACGACGAATATATCGTCGTATTAAAGGCAAAACCAACTAACTAGGCCAAAAATCACAAAGTAAAATCATGAGTTAATTTGATCCGAATGTTTATTTACGTTGTGTCATTAATTATTGGTTTAGTATTTCCATATTTAGTAAAGTTGTTCTATGATTCAATGATAAAGACGCCGTAAATTACTTATTAAAATAATATTCTTAATTTATCCGCAATAACCCTCGTATTAAAAATTAACCCCTAAATAGTTTGTTTTGCCTCTAGATCATAAAATCTGGTTTAACTTCGTAAATAACAAGCATAAGCGTACCATATGTAGTCTTCCTATCATTATACAGGTATGCATCATATTTCTGTTATAACACTCAAAATAAAGTAAAAAAATAAGGAGTTATTTAAAAAATAAATAAAAGTAAGTTGGTTTTGCTTCTAGATTTGCTGTGTAAAGCACATTGACACTTAAGAAGCAAAGTGGACTATTGTATATTTTAGGCATTTTTAAGGTTGTTCTAGTTTAAAAACAAACAAACAAACCGACATATCCTAGAAGACTTATTATTCATGCACTACGGTATTCCTGAAACAGTCATTTCAAACAACGGTCCCCAAATAACAAGCTCAGAACTAACAGACATGTTTTACTCATACAAAATACCACACATACATTTCATACCCCTTCACTGTCCTCAGGTAAATACTGTTGAAAGATACAACAGAACCATAATCACGGCAGTTGCATCATTTCTCGATGATGACCACAGAACCTGGGACAAACACCTCCATAAAATACAATGTGCTATCAACTCATATGTAACGAATCCACCAAATTTACCCCAGCCTTTCTAGTATTCGGTCGCGAACTAGTACTGTGTGGTTCTACTAACTCCCAAAAGAACACCACGGACGACCTCATCTTCGCCCCTAGAGATGTTTATGCGGAAAATCTCGGCCAACTTATTCCTATTTTCGACAAAATACAATCACGACTACACTCTATTTGACTCCATACACCAAAATAACGCATCCAACTACAATAAACATCGTCAAAACCTAGAGTTTAAACCTGGCGATATAGTTTGGAAACGTAATTATCCCATAAGCTCTTCTTGTGTATGTCACGCACTGCTGGAGCGAAGCCATCGAGAAACACGGCGAAGCACTTGCCGTTTCACTCGATATCTCGAAGGCCTTTGACAGGGTCTGGCATGCAAGTCTGCTCAGCAAGCTTCCCGCTTATGGCATCCCAGCTGATTTTTGTACTTGGATTTCAGACTTCCTTAGTGAACGGTCCATCAGAGTAGTCGTTGACGGCTGCTCCTCTGACCTTATAGCTATTGATGCCGGAGTTTCTCAGGGGTCTGTTCCCTCTGCAACTATTTTCCTGCTGCACATCAATGACTTCCTTCAGCATGGTATTGTTGGATACGCAGATGATAGTACCGTTTCAGAGAGATACTTGACAGGTGCAGAAACCAGTCGGGATGAAATACGTTCGTTAAGAAAGGCCATGGTAGAGCAAACAGATCTGACCTTAAGCCTTGTCTCCCAATGGGGCGACGACAATCTGGTCTCATTTAACGCCACCAAAACACAGGCGTGTCTTTTCACTGCAAAAAGGAGTCCTTTCGACTGGACACCTACTTTTCAGGGTACCTGTCCCTGTCACTGACAGGCTTGAGCTTCTAGGCATGGAGTTGACATCAAATCTAAACTTCGGCGCGACCATCGAGTACAAAGCTCAAACGGCGGCTAAGAAGCTGGGCATCCTGAATAGAGTGAAGCGATACTTTACGCCTGGACAGCTTTTAACTCTTTACAAAGCACAAGTCCGATCCTGCATGGAGTATTGCAGTCACCTTTGGGATGGCTCAGTCAAATACCAACTTGCCGCTCTTGACTCGTTGGAACGTAGGGCCAAGAGGCTCATAGGCGACATAAAACTGGTGGACACCAAGCTACATAGCCTGGCACATCGCCGCAAGGTTGCCTGCTTGTCGGTTTTTTACAGATTGTACTTCGGAGAGTGTGCTCGAGAGCTTCACGACCTTGTTCCACCAGCTCCCTTCTACCATCGGACATCCAGACGCACCGCCGGATACCAACAATACCTGGTTGCCATTCCACCAATTCGGACTAAGCGCTTCCAGTCATCATTTATAATGCGCACTGCTAAAGAGTGGAACTCACTACCTGCGTCTGTGTTTCTAAACGCATACAACCCTAATCTCTTCAAAGTAAGAGTGAACAGGCTTCTTCTGGGTGAGCTCGCTCCATCTTGGACTCTGGATCTGTCCTATGACCTAGACTAGAGTTAAGAGCAAACCCATACTTAATAAAAAAAACATAATTGAAAACTGCTCTCCATTCTGAAAGGGTCTGATTTCACATAATAGTAATCCAGATTTTTTTTTGGTGACGAATGCTTGATATGACGTACGATTGACTTAGAATTCCCACTCTGTACATACTCACTGTGCACACAAGTCTAGAGTCAAAAGCGATTATATCCCGATAGTATTTATAACCACTCGAGATTAAGATATAATTCACAGCCAAAATCAACTATCACCAGTTTGTTGATTTTGCCTGGTAGGTTTGAGGAATCCTGATGATTATCTCTGGTAATTCGGTTTTTAACTTTTCAAATCAAATCAACTTCCTCAAATAGTTAGTTTTAGAACTCGATAACTTCGTACATAATGGCCACAGACAGTAATCGGTTTTACCACTAGATAGAGAAATCCAAACTGAGCAGCATGGTGTAAAAAAGTAAAAACATCAAAAATTTCGAGATAGTCGGTTTTGCCTTTAATACGACGATATTTAAATTAATTTTGAGAAAAGTATTTAACTGATGATCTTTTCCTTTTTCAAATCATTAGATAATCTAAATACCTTAATTTGAATCCAACTTTTATGTTATACTAAATTGTCACGTCGGAGTAATATCGATTTTAAAAAAAATTATAGACCTATCTTTGGATTTAAATTCTATCGAGGAAATTTGCTCCAATCGTGTTTTTGTCTTTATGGTGTATTAGCTCATATGTCCAAGATACACATACCTGAAAATCAAAATCCAAATCGTCGTAGTTTTCGAGATCTTTTTGTTCAAAAGACCCTAAATTTGTGAACATACCGTCTTAAGATTTGCGTTATTAGATTCAATTGTGTCCTAATTGTTGACTCAGTAACAGTGCACTAAATTAAAAGATTGAGTGAATCTGTGTTAAATCTGAATTTATGAAACAGATTTTTTGCAGTATTTGGTTATTAAACACATGTATTAATTCGTAGAGCTTCTTATTACCTCTCAGTTGTGTCCTAGACTACGGACGTGTAGTTGGGTCGGTAGCAGAGTACTGAGCTATCAATGATTCTAATTGCTGTGTTGTTTCTTGATTTTTATTATTATCTTGTTTCTTATTATTAATGAGGCGCGAGACAACTATAAGGCCTAGGCAGCTCATAATTTACTGGCCGCACCTTTAGCAAATTTCTTTAATAACTGCTACGAGCAGGGCTTGTTTCCGGAACAGCTAAAAATAGCCAAGATCATCCCAATACATAAAAAGGGATCGAAAAGCGACTACAATAATTACAGGCCCATTTCTATATTACCCGTTTTATCAAAACTGTTCGAGAAGTTAATAAAAGCTCGATTGATGAGACATCTTAATAAAAACAGAATATTGAGTGATAGGCAATTCGGGTATAGATTAGGGGTTGGAACTTCCGAAGCTATTAACACCTTGCTTGATGATATAGTGGTGAATATTAATGCCAAGCTTAGGGTAGCCGGACTCTTTTTAGATTTAAGTACTGCCTTTGATATGGTCAAGCACGACATACTTATAGCAAAACTAGAGCATTATGGTATAAGGAATAAGGCATTGGAGTTATTTAATTCATATCTCTACAACCGTCATCAGTTTGTTGAAATAAAGGCTATAGAGGGTAATGAAGAGAGAGAAGTTCGCTCTAAGATGGTGAGCATCAAAAGAGGTGTACCTCAGGGCTCAGTGCTGGGTCCAGTACTTTTTATCATATTTACGAATGATCTGGTCGACTTTATCTCAAACTTTGCCCCCGGAACTTCTATAATAATGTACGCTGATGACACCAATGCTGTGATTTCGGGGTCCTCTATAGAAGAGTTAAATGTCAAAGTAAATTTTGTCCTGAGTGGTTTTCAACAGTGGTTTTCATTAAACGCTGGGGTGGTATGGGATCTACCTCCTAGCGGTCCACCCCGGGCAACGGCAACACAGGCTTGCCTGTGGATAAGTCCGGCTGAACGATCCCACCAAGCGGTGGAAGGCTCCGTAAGGGGCCGCCTGGCTCGCGACCACCATCCCACCGAAGTCTGGCGCCAAGTAGCCACCTGCGTTTTTTCAGTGTGTGGGAGTGCCAGTGCCTTAACAGGCTTCTTCTGGGTGAGCTCGCTCCATCTTAGACTCTGTCTCTGTCCTATGACCTAGACTAGAGTCAAGAGCAAACCCATCATTAATAAAAAAAAAAACGCTCTAAAACTTAATGCTAATAAAACAAACACACTATTGTTTAAAACTACGTCGCGGAATAAAGACAAGCTTATAGTTAGGACTGATAATGAGTTGGTTTCCAGTGTGAACTCAATTAAATTTCTAGGCGTGCACTTCGATTCATTTTTAAACTGGAAGCAAGAACTGGCCGCTTTAAATACATCTATAAGTTCAGCCTGCTATGCTTTAAGAAGTTTAAGAGAGGAGGTAGTTGTGAATCAATTAAAAATGGTTTATCACTCGCTCGTAGAATCTAAACTTAGGTATAGTATAGCGTGTTGGGGTAATAGTTATGAGTACAATCTGAATGGTGCATTTGTATTGCAAAAAAGAGCTATTAGAACCATAGTTAGAATCCCCCAAATAGCATCATGCAAAGAGTATTTTAAGCAACTAGAAATACTAACTGTGCCTTGCTTATACATTTTTGTTTTACTGAGCAATCTGGCTAAACAAGGGAAGGTCGAAACTCCTGACGAAAATCTTGCCAGAATAGAAACCAGGAGAAAAGATATTCCAAATAGTATCCAACCAAAACTACTGGTTGTTAAACACAGTGCACGCTATCAGACCGTTAAGTTATTTAATAAATTACATACGGATTTAAAAGCCTTGCTTGACAAACCCACAATTTTTAAAAGAAAATTAAAAGCTTTCTTGTTAGAAAAATGCTACTATTCCATTGACGAATTTATTAATGACAAAATATAAATTATTTACGCAAAATTATTGACATTATTTTTCATTTTATTATTATTTTTATTATGTGATGCAACGAATTTAATATTAATTCGCTGAAGTGGTGTATAAATTATTATTTAGATTTGATGATTTAATTGACATTAAGTATTACTATAGTTATATATAGTTTCTAATTTGTTAATTTGGATTTTTTTTTATGACTTGAAGTTATGTTTAATATAGATTCAAATGTTTTATGTAGTTATAGATTGATTATTTATTAATAATATAGTTGCTCATTATAATTATGTATAAATTTCCATACAATGTAATATTGTTATGAAATAAATTGAATTGAAATTGAAAGCCTAGGCAACTAACATGTCGACTGTGCAGATTGAAATGTTACTAATGACTTATACCGAAAACAGGGGTTGGGCTGGTGATAAGAAACAACTTTCGACAAGAAACATGGATTGTAATATGAAAGTAAAACCCTTCATACAAATCAGCTGATTTGAGTTACATCAACATTGTTATTTAATTTATATTATCACCGTGTGATACAGTGCAGTGTTTTTTCGTCCCAGAGCCAAATTGTCCTTCTACTTAAACAGGCCTTCATTATTTTGTTACCGTAGACGCTGACGCTCTGCCTTCCCACGTAAGGGATATAAGCATCATTTTAAACTGTTTACCATAATTATAAAACTTTCATAGTTTTATATTAATTTTCTAATATAATCATTGTTTTTTAGGTGAACAAAACAGCATACTACGAAGAACCTTCCTGCACGCAAGTGTTCAACTTCAACATAAAGGACGCCAGCACACCAAACATGTCACAGTTCAAAAAACCTACCAGCTGTATAGATCAGTCCGGGATACAAGTAAATATTTTTCTGTATTTGCTCAATTCATTCAATTCATTGGTCGACTGTATAAGTGCATGCGCTATAGTGAAATACACTATTCTGTAAACATTCTGCACGTAAGTACACTACACTCGGGGAAACTCATATTTCTGTCTTGCTGTCACAGGCGTTATTTTGGTCTAAAGAATAGTGGATTCAACTTTATTACACTTTCAGTAAATTTACACAATTAATAACAATAAACATTAATAATGTGTTTCATCTAGTCTAAATTCCCCGCCGTGCCAAAATTCAACATCGACGAGAGCGTGATAGAACATGTGGAAGCTCCAGGAGCGAAGAGAGAGGAGAATCAAAGGCAAGTGCCCGATCAACACGCGACAGTTGACAATCAAGGGGCTGGGCTTTCTGTCATTATGGAAGCCACTAGGGAGTATAACAGGTATGTTTAGATATGTAAATCTGTAGGATAATAATAGTAATAGTTTTGCTAAATCAAGCAAATATCTATAAAATCTATCGAACCAAATTTTTAATACTAGCGGAATTTAAATCCACGACGATAGCGCAATGGTTACAGCACCAACACGGTTCGCCAAATGTCATGGGTTCAAGTCCGCACGTATGAAGTTCTGGTTTCTGTATTTTTAAGTAAGGGCGATTAATTATTAATGTATCATTTATTATTATATCTGTGGATAGTTACTGGCAATTTCATTCCGTTTTCTAATTGAAAATTCTAGAGAATTGAACCTTAGCCAAAACATAATCTTAATTTAGCGTATTCTTAGCAATATTACCACTAACTAATAGACAATAAATTTGCTTTTCAGCAAATCAGGTTCTAGTTCCTCTGGTCAATCAACTAGAACTAACTTCACCGGCTACACCACCAACTACGACTCCATGTACAGCAACCACAACGACCCCAGCCAAGCGACCACTTCCAAAAGAACCTCCATTTCGAACCAACCTCGACTAGCCAACGGCCAATTTGCACGGGTATTTCAGAACAAACGAGAACCCGAAGTCAAAAATCAGCCCGTGCCTTATCCGAGCCTAACTCACGACCATCAATATCAAAAACCGGCTCCTCAAAACTACAACGGGTACTCCCCTCAAAGATCCATGCATCACTACCAACAAAACTATTCGTATCAACAGGGGTATAATAACCAGATGCATCAACAGCAAGGGTACGTGAGCCCCAATCCCGCGTACCACAGTCCGCAGCACGCCGGCATGCAAAGTCCGCACCACCCTATGAGTCCGGCTCCAGGGTTCCAAAGTCCCACTTACTCCAACCAATACCAGAGTCCGGGGCATGCCATGATGAGTCCCCCGCAGCAGTACGCCAGGCAAGACTACCACTATCCCAGCCAGGAGAGGCAGCACGTGTACGTGAATCAGCAAGTACAACATCCGCAGCATCAACAGGTGCAACAACAGCAGCAACAACAGCAGGCTCAACAACACCAGCAGGCTCAACAACACCAGCAGGCTCAACAACACCAGCAGGCTCAACAACACCAGCAAACTCAGCAACACCACCAGGCTCAACAACAACAACATCATCAACAACAGCACCAGCAGCAACATCAGGCTCAACAACAGCAGCAGCAGGCTCAACAACATCCGCAGACTCAACAACACGTTTTCCAAAGCCCCCCACATCAAGCCCAGTATCAAAACCCTCAATACTATCAACAATCTAGTCACGCTTCACCGGCTCAAGGGTACAACCAGAGCTATCAAAATGTGCATCAACAACAAAGTTATCAATATAACAATGCGAACGTGTATGCAAACGCAAATCACCAGACTAACCAAAGCTACGTAGCGCAAAGCCCGTACAGACAGCCGCCGAAAATGATGGACACCAGCGGTTACGCGCCACAAACTAATCAATCCTTCCAAATCTACCAAAGTCCGCAAGCGCAGAACAGTTTTCGAAGCACCTCCGCTCATGGCGCTAGCATGAATGAAGCGAACGATACACACATGCGCCAAGTCCAAGCTAAAGCTCAAGAGGTTCCTGAACAACCTAACAAGATCAGCCCTCAAAACAAAAAACCAATACCTCACAAAAGTCCTACTTCGGCTCTGAGGAACATCCGACACGACCAACCTAGCTCAAAGAATTCCTCTGATGTCGGTTTCTCTAACCAGTTCCTAAACTTCATCACCAATAGAAACGAGCCTAAAGATAATGCGCCTACGCCTAAGTTCTCTAACAGTCCTAGCATATCTCAGAAAATGCACAAAAATCTTTATGTATCAAGCCCTGAACAGGCCCAAATTCCACCATCGTCTGGAATGTCCGACTCTGATAGCAAAGACAGCTTGACAGCCCAAACTAATACGCCAGTACAAGCAAAAATAGCTAACTCTGTCGAAAAACAGAAAGATATTTCAAAAAGGCAGTTAGACTTCGAACAAAGAGTTGACATTCACAACGAAGATAGCCGAGATTCAGTCAGCAAAGATAGCAGACTTTCCTCAATTAATTCTAGGCAATCAGACTTTGTGTCCGACGGATATGGCATGGATGTAGACAGCGAAAATTCAATGGACTGTGGCACCTTTAAATCGTCGCATTCCATTTCAATGATAGAAACTAGCGACATACCTCGACCAGCCGAAATCCCCTTCCCAAAACAGATCGATCCGTTTAACAAAAAGATGCTCACATCTTTGTTAGAATACGTAAAATTCCCTAATAAAACCCACGCTGAAGGGTATATAGAGGTAAGATCTGTTCCCAAAATACAACTGTCGACTGTTTTTGGCGTTGGAAATAACAAATATTCCGTAGAAAAGCAACTGGGAAAAGGGAACTATGGCGCCGTGTTCCTGTGTCTAGATCTCCATAGTAACAAATCTGTTGCGGTCAAATATCAGAAGCCCAGTAGGCCCTGGGAGTTCTACATATGCCAGGAAATTAAAGCGCGTATCAAGGATCCATTTATGGTACGTTTTAACTTTGAATTTCATAATACTTCAGCTGATTGTTTGCTAACAAAACAACACTATAACAGCCTTAGGAGTAGCAAATTGAAAATTTACTGCATAGTGGATATAATAGCACGTTCACACCATGCACCTGCACCTGCTATCGCGAATATTGATCGAAATACTTCCGCGGAAGTATCATCGCGAGTGAGTGTTCACTTCACACACTGCCATTATACTCTTCTCGCACCAATATGAGTGAGCGAGATAGCAATACATTTCACACGCGTTCGTGCTGCCGTTCCTTTGACTCGCGAAAAGCCGGCCGAGGGAGCACGACGAGTGGTAGCGGCATGACGAGTAGCAGCGCGAGTAACCTGTTCACACATTCGCGCTGCCCACTTTCCTTATTATTTCCTTGCCCATATTGGCATTGTGTGAACTCGCTATAACAACAAAAATCCCTTTTTTTGGTTTTCAATAAAATGAAGAAAAGTGATTTCCTATGTTTTACAACAAAATTTTCATATTTTTCCAGCTACCAGGCTACATGGACATAACGACTGCATTTCTAGGCGATAACGCGAGTCTTTTCGTCTCAGAATATTCCAAATACGGTTCACTATTAGATGTCGCCAACAAAGTACGCCTCGCTACCTCAAAATGTATAAACGAATTTATAGTAATCCTATTGACTTCGGAGATGCTGTCTATAGTGCACTACTTGCATAAAGCGAAGATAATACATGCTGATATTAAGCCTGATAACTTTCTTCTCATGCAAATGTAAGTAACGTTTTTTGACCCCTAGTTTAAGTATTCTGGTAAACTTTGCCCGATGGTTCAGGGCAACCGAGCTCTCATAGTGGCAAAAAGTTAACCTTTTCACCGCCACAGACGGGTATAGCCGACAACCCGCGACTTGCCGTCAGCGCCACGGTCGGGTATAGCCGACAAAAGACCCTATTCCAGACGCACTTATATTATTACTAAGTCTAATTTGACGTTTCTAAAGCCGTTTCCTATTCTGCATGTAACTGTCAAACTCAAATGACAGGATTATAATCTCTAAAAATAACTGACAGGATTAAACTTAACTTTAGCCGATTAGTGCAATTCTAGGAGGTGCAAAATTAAGCAATTTAAATATTTAACAAGATTAAATTTACTAATCTTAGCGGCCACTAAAAAGGTCCCGCTTAAAAATAGTACTGTCAAAACAAATCGAAACGTTTGCAATGTTGGAGTTTTCTGTGTGATTTTCGGTCAGATAGGAGAGTTCTAAAGTGGGATCAATTGAGTTAGGAGGTCCTAGAGTGTCAGCGGGTAAGAAAGATCTAAAGTGGCACTGGATCAGAATGTTTTAGTCTGGCACCGGGTTGAAAGGTTTTGAAGTGGCACCGGGTCAGAATATTCTAGGCTAGCACCGGGTTGAAAGGTTTTAAAGTGGCACCTGGCCGGAATGTTCTAGAGTGGTACCGAACGAATGTTTATCTATCAATTTCATCTCTTTTTGGCGATTTTACACAAAAATGCACCAAATAAACATTAAAGCATTATTGCGTACTGCGCTCGTCAATCCATCTACCAAGTATGGTGTGTTAAGCATTTTCCCCAAAGCCTCAACAGGGACAGACCTGTTTCTATAGTTAAATAAGAAATATTTTACCAAATAATAGAAAATGCTTTTTCGTGGTGTATAAAAAATATTTGTTTTCTTGCAACACTTTTATATATTTTTAAATTTGCAACACTAAATTTTGGTAAAAATAGCATTGTCAAAATCAAATTATATTCCTGTCATAAACATGGCTTTTGTGGAATAGCCACACTTAAAACCTCTAAGTTTAGGGATTTTATTTTAGTGATTTTAGCATTAGAAACTTAAAATGATTAAAACTTGGAATCGGGTCTAAAACGTCGTTAAAGTTTATGTTCATGAACTAGCATTTTAAAACCGTATCTATCTTTTATTTTTTCGCTTATTGCATTTATTGTACCCTCTACTTTGATTTATGAACTTTTGCGCTTAGATATTTATTAGATTTGTAGTATAAATTAGAAAAATACTGATTACGTTTTGAAGCTGTCAGAAGTACCATTCGCACACGCCATAGTCGGCCCCACACGACTGGAAGTGTTGTTCCTTACTAGTACAAATGTGAAATATCGATACATCTATAATATATTTACGGAATATACTATGCCTAGATATTTGTCAAGTTTGTCATAACAATAACATTTTCTTATTACTTTAATGTATATTGAAAATATTCCCGACATCGATTGGTAGAAATACGCCAAGTATTAGACATTATTTTCTTTGTTTGATTGAGTATCGACAAACCGGTTTCGGCGACTCGTGCACAGCGATAATTGCTTGACCATTGTGAGTGCACTGTACGCCGTAGTCGGGTAAAGACGACACGCTCTGACGTCATTGCAGTAGTGACATAAAAATAGTGATGGGAAAATGAGTGCCGACGATCTTAGTTCAGCAGAACTTCTACAGATTTTAGAAAGCGTAGAGGATGACGTTGATCTGTCGTTTGAACCTGGATTACTCGAATTAGAAGATTTAGAGGTAAGTAATTACCTAATAATCATAAATAATAATAAATAAATTAGGAGCGTTTGGGAGGGTTTCATGTGAACTTAATTTAACGGGTCAAATTGTGATACAAGATTATTATAAGATAATAAGAGATAAGATAATTATTTATTTAATAAACGTATAAGTAACTGTCCATCTATCTATCTAATTAGCCTATATTAGCCCACTGTTGGATATAGGCCTCTTTTTTATAAGTAACTATGAAATGCTAATAAATAACCGCTAATATAAGTACAATACCTTACGAAGGGCGTTATAAAAAGTAAATAGAAACAAACCGAAGAAATAATCAAATAAACCGGGTAGGAATAGAAAAAAAATGTTCAAGTATCATAAATCTTAAAATAATAGTTATGTCGGTTTCCCATTTGCCTGAGATACTGGAATTCATATTCTTAGTTTAGGAAATGGTTAAGCCACAAAATTATTTCATATAAGTGTACCTATTTGTAATTAAGTTTATTAAATAAATAATTATCTAATCTCTTATTATCTTATAATAATCTTGTATCACAATTTGACCCGTTAAATTAAGTTCACATGAAATTTCAAAAATTCAAAATCGTTTCAAAAGAAAACAAATAGGCACAATAAAGTATTAAAATAAATACCAGCATAAATCCTCTGATGCTCTAATTTTTTTTATCGATATTCTATATTACATCCTTATTTGTCCTAAGGGTTTGAGAATATAGAAATGCTACCGACGCCACAGTCGTCTATAACCGACAACGCGATATAGAGAGACGCGTAATAGAGATGCGCCAGTGCTGATCGAAAACTGAACTAAAAATGAACTTGTTGAATATGCCTAGTGTTGTTTACGAGGCCACCACTACTACCACTATCCTATATTATTATTTTGATCTATATGAAATCAGAACTGAAAAGTAGGGGGCAAAATAATGGTTTTAGATTAATTAAAACTCGGTTTAAAAAGTGAAGATTTATTATCGATATGAACTGTTGGACATCTCTATTTTATTGAGTATTTCTTTACCAAGAAATTGGTGTGGCGCTGGTTGCAATTTTTTACTCGAATGGCTTGGCGGCGAAAAGGTTAAAGTAGCCAAATGTCAAGTATGGCAAAATGACAAAGTGTTTAAATTTCAAAGAGTATTATATTCATTTGACAGTGGCCCAAGATGAAATTGGCAATATTAGAAAATTAAATGTTGGTATTATTTTTTTTCATTCGTTTCAGGCACATAGGGCTTTACCACTATAGAGTTAGATGCGTAGTTAGTCTACTTCCCAAAATGTGTATTATTCATATCAAAATATATTTTTATAAATATAATTTATATTTTTATTAATATAAGTAATTTATATTTTTATAAATATAATTTATATTTTTATTAATATAATTTATATTTTTATAAATATAATTTATATTTTTATAAATATAATTTATATTTTTATAAATATAATTTATATTTTTATAAATATCATTTATATTTTTATAAATATAAGATAATATGATAAAATTTCAGACCTAATCAAGAATGGCGGACGCCGTCGCTGCAGCTGATCGACCTCGGCTGCGCGATCGACATGTCGCTCTACCCGGAGGGAACCACCTTTAGAGAAGTGAGTAATGTATTCACAATTTTAAATTTATTTTTCCGTGAGCAAGAAATTTCTTACCGCGCCAAAAAAAATAGACGGTAACACTTCAGGATAATGAAGATTTCTATTGCTGAAAGAAGTTGTCGTGTGGAATATGTTATGTTTAAAAGTAAATACATACATACACAAAGTCACAAACATTATCGATTAAGATTTTACCTGTATGCATAGGTAATTTGTTTTTAAGAACTAACCCTCTTGGCATGAGTTTTTTTTTCTGGAGGCGAATTTTCTGATCAACTTTTCCGATGCGCGGAAAACAGACCTTCTCTCGACAATCGACATAAATCATACATAAAGACCTATCCAGATCCGTTGGGTGGTCTTGAAGATTTAAGCATACATACAAACAAACAGATAGATACATCACTACATACTTAATACTATGTAGTGATGGAAATTTGATACCGCATGCGACCACTCTGCGATATATAAGTGTATCACACGTTCTACTTCATGAATCCATTATCGAATACCTTAGACATAAATAGATTCGAGTAGTAGAACGTGTGAAATAGGATTTCTACGTATTCAAAAATACGTCTCGTAATCGTAAAACTACTTACTACTACTTTACTTTTATTAAGTACTTAAAATTTACTTAATTTATAACTTATTATTATACTTTTTTTATTTGTATATGCGTGAAACTGATTATATTTTCTTATACTTCGTCGTATTATTCTACAGCTAATAGCAACAGAAGGCTTCACGTGTACAGAAATGAAGGAAGGCAAGCCGTGGACCTACCAGACCGACCTGTACTGCCTGGCCGGCACTATCCACGTCATCCTGATGGGCAGCTACATGAAAGTGGCCAACCGGCTGGGGCAGTGGAACATCGACAAGAAGTGGCCGAGGTGAGTCCTCTGCTCACAGTACGTCTGCCTATCGCAGGCCTCTGCCAAGGATCACTCTTCTCTCTCTTTTCGTGTGGGACACCGAGTCGTCCAACGACTCGATGAACCCTGGTGTCAGAGTTTTTCAACCGTCTACTACCACTAGTAGGCCTCTGACATGATTGTGTTACGGCCGCCGTCTAAGTAATCATAGACAGCAACCGGGACCGACGGCTTAACGTGCCCTCCGAAGCACGGAACCATTTATTTTCGGACAATCAGTTGGTTCACCCTGCACTAGACCGGGAACAAATTTACAAAGTCATAAATATCAACTTTGTGAGTGTCCCACCAAGAATCGAACCCGGAACCTTTGCGTAGCAGGCAGTCGCACTACCACTGCGCCACATCGGCCGTCAATCAAGGATCACTGTCACTACTAGTCGCCGGTCCATCTGGCCGGAGAGCTCGTCTAACGCTACGCTTGCCGAGGCGTAGGCCTCCACTCAAGAACCCACTTACTCCCATCGTGAATCGATTCTACGACGGTGTGACCAGCTCACTCCCCCTAAAATTTGCAACACATTCAGACTATGTCTGTTACAATCTCATTCCGGACTTTATTAATTAGTGAGATCCCGAGCATAGACTGATATGTAAATCGTATTTTGCAATAATATTAGAGTGAAAAGTGGCCGCTTACTATTGGCTAAATATAATAAAATAAAACAGTGTGTTAGGCAAATGTCTGTACAAACTTTCAGGGCGTATTCTTTGGCAAGAAAGTGAACAACTTGTATCTGTATCACACCCTGAAATTTTGTACACACTGTAAAACAATGAAGCTAAATTTCATTCTCTTCCAGGTACATGAAAGTGAGTCTGTGGGACAAGATATTCACTACTCTCCTGAACGTGCCCGACTGCAACAACCTACCAGACCTGATGGATCTCCAGAGCGAAGTGGACGCCGTGCTTAGCGAGCTCGACAGCTTGAGTTCACAGCTCAGGACTTTCGCCAACGTGCTTATGTCCAGGTAGACTTGAGTCACACTCTGCGCTGAAGTACTGCGACTTGATTACCGTTCTGTGCACGAGACTACGTTGAGTAAGAACCGTGCTCAAGTCTATAGACATGAGTAAGGCTCTGCGCTCGAGACTAGGTAGACTGGAGTGAGGTATTGAATCAACTCGAGTTGCCTACTATGTACTGTTGCTTTTGGAATGGAAAAGATGCAGGCCGGCACATATCTACCGCCATTTGACACCGTTAGCATTAAAAAATAATAAGTATTTTTTTATGGCTTCACATCTTTTTATTTGAGACGTATTTTGCCAATGACCGTAAACTTGACCTGAACACGCAAGGAGATTGTTCGGTATAAAATTTTGAATTGTTGGGACTTGAGCGAACAGGAAACCTAAAAGAAAATAACAAAGTGTGTAGGGACATCACAGACAACACAAACAGCAAAATGTACAAGTAACTTTTTTATGTGGGAAGGACAGTAGAAATTAAAACATGTAGTAAGGAAAAAAGGGGGGACAAGTTAATTCTGTTATGATTGAAATAATTGGCTGACATGACCCAAAGTCGTCTGACGTTCGCTGCTGTCGGAAAACCCGGCACCGTTCGGAATTTCGACTATGGGACGATGCGAAAATTAGTGTTGATTATTATTATTTTTGATGTGGCAAAGCCACTGGCTTCACATCTAGTGAAAGGGTGTTGATTAACCAGTCCCCAATATACATACGAGAACACTCAGATTGTTACACAAAACGCTTCTGATTGGAGGGGTCTAAAATTACGACACTTGCTAGTGAACTAAAGTGTAATAATCCTCTGCCTACTTTGGCGCCATAAAAATATAGGAACTGACGTCTTCCGATATTACATACATATAGCACGTCTATACCTTTGCGGGGAGGGCAGAGCGTAAACATCCGAAAAAACGGTCACTTCCGCCACGTCTGACAAACATTTGAGGGTCATTCAGATAATTGTGTATCACAATAGTGATGGGTTGTCAGCCTCGCCTAAAATTGCAAAACACATGTAACCCTCGAGTCCCCTAGTCACCTCATACGACACCCACGGGAAAGAAATGGGGTGATGCTATTCTAATCTGGCATCGTACTTCATTATTAAAAAAATATATTTAAAAATACACAAATTATTTGAAATTCCTAAACTTGTACTTTAAAACGAAGCTACTTGCAAAATTTCATAGCTGTTATAGTTCCACTTGAAGTAACTTTCCCTTTGAATTTGAATCCCATGAGAGGCATCAACCGCCGGGTTCCGTTTTTTTTTCTTTTGAGGAACGTAAACCTAAAAACAAGTTTTATTGTAATCCTTAGCCTCATAGAAATGTAAACTGGCTTTTAAAAACTTGTATATAATGAAGAAAGTTAATTTCAAATTTACTATTCTTATTCTTAACACTGTCAAATGGCGATAGATGTGCGCTGGCCTAAATCCACCGATCGGGACTGTCGCAAGATATTCGAGCCTAGCTTGTATACTATTAATAATATAACAAAGTCATCCAGCTTTCCATTCAGTTGTGAGTCCAAAGACATCCAAAGTCATTCAGTCGTGGGCGTCGTGGCAGACAAAATCTGAGTGGATTATCTATAATCGTGTGGTAGCTCACATGTTGTCATGACTGGACGACTATGGCAATCAAAAAGAAAAAAGTAATTTTATTTAGGTGGCGCATCATGGTAAACTAATGATGTAATGATTATCAAGGCGAACTCTTTTCAGTTTCAAAATGTAACATGGTGACTATAATATTTTTATGTGTTGTGTCATCTTTCAACTCGAGGCCAATGTCCCTAGATTCTATTTATTGCATTTAGTTTAGCGGCCGATTGTAAAAATAGATACACGACGTATTTAATATTAAAAAAATACTGAACTATAAAACTAAAATATAATAATTATTATAATGTTCTATAAATTCTGACTTTGTCAGGTCCATGAATTTGCTTATCAGAAAATTAAAGCAATAAGTATTATAGTGTCTGAATCTACTTCTGAATTTCGATCATGCATTGTTGTGTTTAGTTAATATTGTGATATTGTGATTTTAGGTTATGATGAACTTTGCGCTTAGATGTAGCTTAATGTTGAATTCATTACTTAGGTTCATTTATTTTTATACAACCTAATAAGACTTGCACCTGTCACATCTCTTGTTTGATATAATAAATAAATACTTGGTTGCAAAATAGTTTTTTATTTCTGTAAAAACAACGAGAGCATTATTTGAGAAGTATGGATTGGTCCTTAAGTCCGTCCGCTCCCCCACGCGACTTCACGCGCGGCCTGCCGCGCGGTCTGAGGCCGTACACTCGCTCACGCGGTTTCACGCGCGGGACGGCCCGCGCGGGCCAGATTTGACAAAACACAAGATTGGCGCCCCGTGACGCGGCCTGCGGTCACCCGCGACGCGGCTTGCCTGTTTGGCAAAAATCAGTACTCGCCGCTACGTCGCGCGGGCCGCACGCTCCGGTACGATCACTCACAATGACGTGTATGCTTCTAGACACGGAACGTATTATTTTAGGGGTGCAGGAGAACCCTGTGCTTTGGGATATGTCCCACGAACTAGCCGTACGCTCGCTCACGCGGTTTCACGCGCGGGACGGCCCGCGCGGGCCAGATTTGACTAAACACAAGATTGGCGCCCCGTGACGCGGCCTGCGGTCACCCGCGCCGCGGCTTCAGCAACCCGCGACAAAATATAACCCGTACGAACACGACGACACTTGCCATATTACAACTACCTAGGCACTATGCGCCTTCTAAATTTGGACGGGTAATAATGGCGGCGAAGTCAGACCTACAAGTCAGACTTATACAAGAACGGAAGGTGCATCAAGAACTATGATTGATTTTGTGATTGTGGATGAAAGATTGAAGAGTAAAGTTGTAGACACCCGAGTGTACCGCGGTGCTGGTATTGACACAGACCACTTCCTGGTGCTATCACGAATAAGTGGTCTCTTCAAACGGTGGCGGCACAGGGTAACTGAGCGGAGTAGTGCGTTAGAAAGAGTGAAACTAGAAAATTTGCAAAATAAAGAGGTAAAAAAGGAGTATATTAAAAGATTGAAAGGGAAATTTAATGACCTAGAGGAGATGTCTGACATTGAAGAAGGATGGAAAGGATTTAAAAAAGGTGTTGTGGATGTCGCGATAGAAGTGTGTGGAGTTTCCAAAAGGATGAAAGGGAAAACACAACGGAGTGCGTGGATGACCAAAGAGGTACAAGAAGTTGTGCAGAAGAAGAAGAAAGCATGGTTGGATTGGTTAGCTACCAAAGCTAACCGAAGAATGTTAAAAGCGACGGATGAAGATGTAGAGAAAGCACGAAAGGAGTATAAAAGTGTGAAGGATGTAGTTAAAAAGACGGTTGATAGAATGAAGGATAAGAATAAGGATGAATTTGACAGGAGGCTATCGGAAAACTTTCGTTCCAACTTGAAAGTTTTCTGGAAATCCATAAGGACAGCTCGAAATAAAACCACGTCGTCCGAGTTGAGTAGGATTCGAAGCCAGGATGGTAGTATAATAAAAGGTGAGGAATGTGTGTTGAAAAGATGGAAGGAATATTTTGAAAGCTTATTTGAGAAAGAAGATCTAGCGCAAGAAATAACTACTGCAGAAGTGGATGAAATTGAGAACGAAAGTGAGATTGAAATGGATGAGATTGTGAAAGCGTTAAAAAGTATGAAATCTGGTAAAGCTGCAGGGTATGATAGGGTGTCGGTCGAAATGCTGAAGGCTGGCGAAGGCGTTGTGGCTAGTCAGCTGTACCTCCTTTTTAACCTTTGTTGGAGAAGCGGTCGAGTGCCAAGTGATTGGTGCAAGGCTGTAATAGTGCCATTATACAAAGGAAAAGGGTCACAGCTGGACTGCAAAAATTAACGCGGTATAAGCCTCCTCAGTGTCGTCGGCAAACTGTATGCAAAGGTGTTGATTGAAAGAGTGATGAAAGAAACGGATGAGAAAGTATGGGATGCTCAGGCAGGATTTCGTAAGGGGATGGGATGTACGGATCAGGTCTTTTCCTTGCGCTGCATAGCTGAAAAATTCCTGGCCAAAAACCAGAAAGTCTATTGCGCGTTCGTAGATTTGGAAAAGGCCTATGACAGAGTGGTGAGGAATGAATTGTGGTCGGCACTATCCATGCATGGGGTGAGCAGTATCTTGATACGAGCACTGAAATCCTTATATAAGGTCCTATTAAATTCAGTGCAAATATTTTTAGGCTGAGCTTTACTCGTAAAACTGAACAACTTTTCCCAATAAACATAGGTCGAAATACGAAAAATAAAATTGCACCTCTCATACAAAGTGACACTTTTTTTGAACATTGTTGTATGGTAGGTCCAATTTTATTTTTCGTATTTCGACCTATGTTTATTGGGAAAAGTTGTTCAGTTTTACGAGTAGAACTCACCCTAAAAATATTTGCACTGAATTTAATAGGACCTTATATAAGAATTCCAGTGCTTGTGTCAGGATAAACGGGGCGTACACTGAACTTTTTAACATCGAGAAAGGTGTTAGACAGGGATGTGTTGCGTCACCGTGGCTGTTCAATCTGTTCATGGATAGTTGTTTGGAAGATTTGAAAGAGAGTGAATGTGGTCTGAGAATGAATGGTTTACTCGTCAAATGTCTTCTCTATGCTGACGACCAAGTTATCCTTGCGTCGTCGGCTGAAGGGTTGCAGGAGATGGTAAATATTATGAATGAGGCTTTGAAAAAGAAAGGAATGAAAGTGAATGTAAGTAAGACGAAAGCAATGGTTTTTGAGAAAGAGGAAAATATGACAGAGTGTAAAATTATGATAGAAGAAGAGAGGGTGGAACAAGTGAAAGAGTTTGTGTATTTGGGCTCCGTGTTCACATCAGATGGAAAGTGTGAAAGTGACATCGAAAGAAGGGTGAATACCGGCAACATGGTGAATGGAGCGTTGCACGCTTTTATGAACAGCCAGAAAGTCTCTGATAAGGCTCGTCTGGCTGTGCATAGAGGGGTGTTAGTTCCGACACTTATGTATGGGAGTGAAAGTTGGGTATGGCAGAAAAAACATGAAAGTAGAATAAATGCAGTACAAATGAGAGCGTTAAGAAGTATGATTGACGTAAAATTGAGTGACAGGATAAGGAATAGCGTGATAAGGGAACGTTGTGGTATAAAAGAAGATATAGTGACTGGTGTAGAAAAGGGTATGCTTAGATGGTTTGGTCATGTAGAGAGGATGAATGAAAGAAGATTAACGAAACAGGTGTATATGGCAAGTGTGGATGGGAACGTCGGAAGGGGAAGACCTCGACGAACGTACCTCGATCAAATCGGGGACGTGCTAAAGAAAGGTCAGGTCAAGAGTACCCTAAACCGACGAGCATGCATGAAGAGATTGATGAATGTGGAGGAGGCGAAAGAAGTATGCCAGGATCGTAGTAAGTGGAAGGAAGTAGTCTCTGCCTACCCCTCCGGGAAAGAGGCGTGATTTATGTATGTATGTATGAAGTCAGACCGCCGCGCGGATCCCGCGAGACCGCGTGCGGCCTCACGCGCGGGGCGCGGGCTGGCCCGCGCGTGAAACCGCGTGAGCGAGCGTACGGCCTATAAAGATAAAGATGCCAGGCAAAGTGCCTGGCTAGAAATTTGCAGAGCTTTTTCATAATTTTAATGAAAATTGTGAACAGGAAAAAAAGGATGCTGGTAGGAACCTATTGTTGAGGTTTATTTTATTAACTTTTTTTTTTTTTTTTCATTTATTTTGTTTTAAAAATGAATACAAAAAAACATTAAAAGACGTCACTAAACCCGAAGAGGTTTGGCTTGTTTGATATAATAAATAAATACTTGGTTGCAAAATAGTTTTTTATTTCTGTAAAAACAACCAGAGCATTATTTGAGAAGTATGGATTGGTCCTTAAGGCCGTCCGCTCTCCCCCACGCGATTTCACGCCTAGCCAACCCGCGGCGCGGGCCGCACGCTGGGTACGATCACTCACAACTCACAATGACGTATATGCTTCTAGACACGGAACGTATTATTTTAGGGGTGCAGGAGAACCCTGTGCTGTGGGATATGTCCCACGAACTCTATAAAGATAAAGATGCCAGGCAAAGTGTCTGGCTAGAAATTTGCAAAGAGCTTTTACGTAATTGTAATGAAAAAGTGAACAGGAAAAAGAGGATGCTGATAGGTACCTATTGTCACAGAATATATAATAGTACTAACGTACAGAAGAATCACTCCCTAAGAAAATACATGTTTAGGTATGAATTAATACCTACGCTCGGTGTACCCAACCGCTCACAAACAAAATTGAAACTTATGAACACGCGCGAACGCTCAATCTCTCTTCCACATCGCAGTTTTATGACCGAGCCGCCGGCGAACTCCAAGGGTTGTCACTTGTCATCATGTTATTCATGCACGAAGATTTTTTGTTACTGATTTTGTTATATATCTTACTACGGAAGGAATTGTAAGATTTGTATATTTATTAACCTAAACGAAAAAATTAATGAAATGAATGCTGTTTAAATAGAAAAAAAAATATATGCTTGTGTCTAGCTGTTCTTCATCGAGTGGGACACCGAGTCGACGACCCGATCGTCGGGTCGTCGGGTCGTCGTCTAACTGTTGACTGAGAATTACTAGTAGATAGGTCCGCCCGCACTCAGCGAAACTGCACGACGCGACACGATACGACAAAAATATACCCTATCTATGAAATTGCAGCAGAACTACACGCACAGCACAAAACAGCAAAAAAATCATACAACAAAAATGACGGGCTGTGTTTTGCCATGAATACGAACCTTCATTGTTATATTAATTCAGGAATAAACGTACTAAAACACAGAAAAAAGTCAAGTAAGTGTGCGCGCGAGCAGCACGTGCGTGCAAACAGTGCGGCGGGCGGCACACTGGCAGTCTGGCGACGACAAGTGACAACCCGCGGAGATTAGTTAGTTCCCGTAGGGAAGCCGCCGGCGGAACATGCCTAAACCGTGGAGTGAAACCCCCTAATTCTATTGTTGAAGTTTATTTTATTAACTTCGTACTAAAATACCTATTTCTTGTTTAACATTACTACCTACGGTTATTTTTGTACTTATCTGTATTAATTCTACGTTTTTTTGCCAAATAATAAAGTATAAATTGATCCATGTAAATTTTCACGGCACACGGTTCTTCGCACACGACCGTACACACGCTCAGTCAATCAAAGTATAACCCCAAGTATAACCCGTACGAACACGACGACACTTCCCATATTACAACTACCTAGGCACTATGCGCCTTCTAAATTTGGACGGGTAATAATGGCAACGCAGTCAGACCGCGCGGGATCCCGCGTGGGCAGGCCGCGCGTGAAACCGCGTGAGGGAGCGAACCACCTTAATAATACCCTACTATAAGGGCTGAAAGTACTAAGAATAAGCAGATAATTGATCTTCTTTTGTGTGGGATACAAAAAAAACATATATAATAAGTGTATAAAATTTTATTTTGTTTTTTCAAGCCTTTGTCTTTTCCTTTCCTGATATTCTTGAACATTGTCAAACTTTCTCTTGTACAACACTTTAATGGCTTCATGGCTGTTATCTTTTACATCATGTGTTTGTGAAATATTTTTGAACATCTTAACTTTTCTATCAAATTTTAGTCCCATAGTATTGTTTTCTTGCAGAATATTAAAAATACTGACAACACTTTCATTAACATTGTAGGTACAGACCGTCATATTGTGACATGCAATAGCTGTTGGGAAACTATCCAGTTCTAGTTTTTGTACTAAACTATGACTGATAGTGCTGTTTTCTGTTGTCAATCTGTAGACGAGTAAATAATTGTAGCTGTATACTGCAGTTACAATCAAACTACTAGTATCATTCAATTTAGTTACAGCATAGTGTACTATTGGTAAAGTTTCTACCTCAACTCTTTCTGTATCCATACATTTCATAAAGCTTTCTTTCAAAGCAGAATCATTTACATCTTGATAAGTATCAATGTTGTAGCAAAGTTTGCCACTGATGTATGCCCAACATTTGATATGACCATCTCCTGAAGTGCTTGTCAAAAAAGAAGTGTCATGTGGTAATAATTCCAAGTGGTTGACAAATTCTTTATGGCCCAGACAGTAATTCTGTATATTATATGTGTTAGGGTAACAAGAAACTTTAATTTTTTCGTCCCTGTCACTTGTAATGATGTATTTTTCATTATCAGTGTGCAGAATGTCTAATAATAAACTCAGGTGACCAAGTAGCTTAGTGCCCGAGTCTTCTTCTTTCACGTTGTACAATAGGACATCTCCGCTTTTATCAGCAACCAATACTTTTTGGTTATTAGGCGAAAATCTAATTTTACTTGCGCTTCGTGGCAGAATAAAACTTCTGTGTTTTTCCAACTCTGGTAAGTCGTAAACTATGAGCTGCTTGGACGTGGAAGTAATCACGGCTATATGCTCGCAATTGTGTGATATTACTATATCAGATACAGCGTCGTTTTCTTGAGATTTCGAAGGAACATCGACCGCAACGTGCTTTGTTTGATCGTACAGTTCTATGTGGAGCCCTTTCGAAACTACTATAAAATTATTCCTTATGTTCATAGAAGACATAGTTTTTGCCCAATTTTCACTTATTATGTGTTATTAAGAAATTCTTTGCTTTGTGAATCAACGATAAAACTTAATATTTTTAAGGTTAAGATTTATGATCGTGTGTGTTGTCAAAAACACAGTGACATTTGTTTTTTGTTTGTAGTGGTGTGGAATCTTTGAAATTGAGTAGGTAGGTTAGTTTCCTTTTTAACCCTATTCGTTTCGTTCGTTGCGTTCCATAGGCGGGTGCGATTTTGTTTTTCTTGTTTATTTGAGTGTTTCGTGATTATATCTCACATTGTTTTGAGCAACAATCTATTCTTAAACTGAACATTGAATAGGAAATTTTGACATCACGTTTCTGTTGCTGATATGGTTTCACCCAATTAAACTATGTTCCAATATTCTGGATCAAGAGATATCTGTATTTTGGTATTTGGTGTTCCCTACCCCATGTTCAATATTTGTTTTGTTGTACATTCAGTGTGCATATTTTTTTAATGTCGCACATGAAGCGCACTTGAAAATCATGCGCACATGATTAAATGCTGCTATGACCGATCTGTCATTGTCATCTTATTTCATATTATTCATTCACTCACTCATTATTTATAAGTGATCTGTGGCTCATTCGCTTTGAAAAGTGATTTATTTTCTATAAATACGAATACGATAAAAATGAATAGATTAATTTTGACCCGAACATGGCTTTATTCAATAAAAAGGAAGTTAAGTACTCCTGCTCCTGGCACAACCCCTCCTTCATCTTCAGGAGCAGAGCGTATGACTCCGAGATACCGACCCTCAGAGTTCCAAAAGTTCATCCTTGTTTGGACCAAGAAATTCAAGACCAAGGACGAAATCCCGACATTCGTTTCGTATGTATAATTTGTAAAAAGGCTAGATTATAAGTATTTCAGAACAGACTGTTAAAAAAACAAATATTATGCAATCTGGTATGATAATTGTTGTAGTAGCTGTACCTACTCCTAATATATTGAAAGATTTATTGCATTTGATGTTCTTTCTATCTTTATTCTGTTTTTTTATTTTCAGGCCAGATCTTATCGAGAGATCCCGAAGTGAGGCTAGAATAAAAATAGCCAATGTTATGATGCTGCTCACAGCTTTGGCTAGTTTGGGTGCAGTATTTTTAGGAAAAGCTGCTGCAAAAAGGGGAGAATCTGTCCACCAGATGAATTTGGATTGGCACCAGCAGTACAGAGATAATTATGAAAAACAGGATGAAGCACAAGAAAAAAAATAGTTTTATGTGAAACTGAAATAATTGATAATCAATTAAATAAAATGTAAATATCTTAAGTAGCTGTTTGTAAAATAGATTATTTATTTCATGTATGTACTTATATTTTAATGAAATAGTGATTCTGACAATATTTTTATTTTTAGTTCTATGAACATGATTTAGAATTAAATTACAAAGACAGCAACTTGCAACAACTATTTATAATATATACACTACTACTGTAAACAAGTAAATGCCCATTTTGATTCAGTCTTCATGAGGTTGCAGGTTTGAAGTACACTCTACACTTTTCAGTGAACAATTTAGTGGTCTTCTCTTTTATAACTTCCTCAACACTTAGTTCGGTCTGCAACAGCCTCAACTAAAACAAGACATTAATAAAATAAATTAATGAATACAAATGTTTACCACAAGGAAATGATTCTTCTGACCATTTTCGGCCATGCTTAAATGATCCCATGATAAAAGAAGGGCCATGATAAGGAGAAACCATTTGACAATGTTCTAATTACATCTTTGCACAAGCTTGATTGTGTGGGAATTCGCAGCAAACTTAAAATGGATTGAAGCATTTCTGCACCAAAGAACTTGTTCTGTTGGAAATGGAGAAATGTTATCCAACAACCATCAACAGTGGCACCCCCAGGGATTTGTGCTGGGTCTTTTGATATACATTATATTTTCTTTTGACTTACCACGCTGTATTGAATCTCATGTAAGCCTATTTGCAGATGACAAAAAGATATTTGCAAACCCTCTAGTTGATTATGACTGCCTACAATCAAATTTTAACTAGGTAGCAAACTGGTCTAAGGAATGGCATATAAATCTTAATGCACCCTCCACCAAATAGGCAGTCAAGCCAGAAAATGATCAAAATACAACCAGACTTAGGAATTAAAATCACCGAGGATCATAAATGGGCGGATCATAATAATATCAAAACAAATTGTAAAGAGAGCCAACAGCTTTGTATACCTCATAGGAAAAGCGTTTGGTATGTTAACTCCGCATATGGTTTTGAAAATATATTAAACTTATATCAGGCCCTTTTTGGAGTATGCATTCCAAGTGTGTAATCCGTATTTTCTGAAAGATATAGACTTAGAAAAAGTGCAATGTAAACTAACTAAGCTCCCCAAAAAATTTAAAACTTGTCTTACGAGGAGAGATTAACTAAACTGAAACTTACTACTTTTGAAGAATGCAGAGAGCATGGAGACTTAATTGAAACATTTAAAATTTTGAATGGCCACTATGCATACAGAAGTTAGTCAAATTTTTGAACCAGCTCAACACACAATTTAAAATTTTCCTAGACTAGAGCAAATTACAACCCAAGAAAGCAACTTTTAGCAACAGTGAGTGTGGTGCAGGCCTGGAATAAATTGCCAAAAGACATTGTAATTGCTTAATCCACAAACCAATTTAAAATATAAACTTTATAAATCTACAACCAACAAGTAAATGCACAATGGATAACTGAATACAGGCAACCAACAGTTGTCTCAACTGCCTGCTTGCTAAAAAATAATAATAATAATAACAGTGTGATATAAGTCACACCTTTTAGGATCTGTGTGTGGCGGCAGATGTCATTCTCTCCCGCTCGTACATATATCTGTCTATATTTACACACAGCAGTAATGTAAACAAAAATATAAAAATTTATTTGTTGTGATTGCCGATTGGTGAGTTCTTTGATGGACGCACAGTTTTGATGTTTTCATGAAGAAAACTTGTTGGCTGGTAAAAACTAAAAGAAAAATATGGATCCTTGTAAGCGAGACAAAATTTTTCACTTAATAATAAATGTTTACACTTGACAATGTATTTTGCTGCCACTACTGAAAGTTACGTCCGCCATTTACAGATCCATTCTTTATGTGCGGCGGGTAATAGCAAAATTGATCCCATACCTTCCGTTGTTCTGCTTTCAAGTTCTTTTGTATATCAAAATCATCAGGTTTGTTCTCCTTTGCTTCTTTCAAGGATTTTACTGACTCAGCTGTCATCACAATGCAATTCTTGATAACATTCTCTCTGTCAGCATGTCCTTTCTGGATTTGAGTGTATAGATCTTGGCAAGCAGATGTGGCATTCACTTTGTTTTGAAATGATTCTGTTGGTAATGATGTGTTCAGTGCATACACTATTTTGTCATCTAGCAATCGCATCTTTTTCAAAACTTCCTGGTAGGTTATAGAAAGAATAAGGTTAAGTGATAATACTGATAATACATGCTATTTGTGTATAGTATTCTTTGATAACATTACATGGTATACCGGTTCAGAGTGATGAATAAGTATATAACATACTAGTGCATCGGAAATTTAAGACACCCAGTAAAATGCATGTGAACACAGTAGGCAGGAAAAGTATATATATATTATTTTAATTTTACGACACAAAATCACGTACCTGAAATTCTAGAAAGTCTGGACATAACATTGAAACCATTATGATGTAGTTTCTTGGAGGTACGGTACTAAGAGGTGGTTCAAGGTATAAAATTATTTATATTAGCCTATCAGAGATATTAAACAATTTTTTGCTAATTCGTAACTTTGCGGAATCACTAAACAATTTTTGAGGTTACAGATTTTTTTTATTTATCCGGTTGAAAGAGAGACATAGTGCAAAGTTGAATACAGCCATTTCGTTCTTATTGCTTTAACATGAGTGGGTTACGCTACAGGATTCTGTTCACTGGAAACTTTACTTTGCAATTTTTTAAAGTAATTATCGACTCTGTTGCTCTAGAATTTTCAATTGAGTCCTATTTATTTAATAACAGTTAATAACGCATTTTTTTAATACAAGTCTCGCTAAAGTTATGTGCATGGGTTGATTTGACAGTTCAGATGTTACTATACTTAAAAAATATTGCTGATTATATTTTTTATAGGAAAACTTCATAAAAAATAAATTGCTAATTAAGTAATACAAATATGTTGCGATTCAAAAACAAAAAACAGTATAAAAAATAAATGCAACGTGTAGTCACATTATTAAACCAAAAATCTTACGACCACTAACGAGATCTGCTGAAAACTCTTGCGCAATTAATATTAGCAATAACGCGCTTTTTTCTTGTGGTATCATTCATATTTTTTCTCTTTCCATTTTCGACAAGTCAAAATGAAGTACGTTTTCCCAATTTTAATTGTTTTTATCTCAATAAATCTGTGAAATCCTGTGATGTTTCTACATAATTATTTGTTTCCATTCAAGTGAAGTGCTGGTTTCACATAATGTGTTGTTTATTTTCAGGATCGGTCTTTGCGCCTATAGTGGATACAAGATCTACCCTGGCCATGGAAAAACCATGGTTAAGGTGGACGGAAAGGTAAGCAGACGAAACAGTGTTCATATTCCTAGTGTGTAGTATTATTTTTCAGTAGTTTCAGGTAAGTCTTTTTAACCAAATATATGTAGTTTCATATATTTCATCCTCATCCAAACAAAACCTCAAATTGGAATCTAAACACGGTATACACGTCTGAATTTCCAAGACTCCATTATCATACCGTAATAGATTTACCTTATAATATCAAGTAACTCAACTGTTTTTACTCAAATCCTCAGTTAGCCTAAAACATCTTTTTATTATTTCAGACCTTCACATTCCTGAACTCAAAATGTGAAGCCGCCCATCTCATGAGGAGAAATCCTCGCAAGGTGACATGGACTGTCCTCTACAGGTTATTATTTATACATATAAAATTTAAATCAATGTTGTTAACTTTTAGTATTGTATGTGTAGTGTTGCACTATTGTCATTTATAATTTATTTTACTAGCTTTACCCGCGACTTTTTCCGCATTAGATATTATAATCAACGTTTCTTGTTTTTCGGTTCTTTACGGTGTGGTTCGACAAACTAATACATACAGCTGCTTTTGAATATGTTAGTTAGGCATGGATTTGGAAGTATGGATAAAAAGTGCTGTTCCGAACCGAGCAGCTGATTCTTTGATCATTTTACGGTGTGGCCACGTCATATCATACAGTCAAAATCTCTATATTGCTAATTGAAACATCCCCATTTCTCTTGGGGGTGGTCAAGGTGACTAAGGACTTGAGGGTGTGTAACTCAATTTTAGGCGATGGGTTGACAGTTTTCTGAATGATCCTCAAATGTTTGTTAGTTTTTTTTTGCGTCAGTTTACGCTCTGATATGTGTGTGTGTAGTTGAAACATAATAATCAAGACTATTCTACTTGTTAATATCTGACTAAACTATAATGATACTTCTTTTTGTTGGTTTATAATCAATTTCTGAAAAACTTTATAAATTATATTTCAGACGCAAGTTCAAGAAAGGCCAGGAAGAAGAGCAGGCCAAGAAACGCACAAGGAGGACCCAGAAGTACCAGCGTGCCATTGTTGGTGCCTCCCTCAGTGACATCATGGCCAAAAGGAACATGAAGCCTGAAGTGCGCAAGGCACAAAGAGAGCAGGCTATCAAGTAGGTTGCTTACTAAATTACCTTAGTATCTTTACTAAATATATTTCATTTTAGCCTCACTATTCATTCCATTATTCCAGTCTTTTAAAAGTTATTATTGTGACTGGCACAACTTAAGTGAATTAAAGTTGGAGCTGTAAGTGAAAATTCACTTGCTTAATACCTATTACTAACTTCTCTTGCTTCATGGTGTTAGCAAACAATTTTAATTCTCCCTTTCAAATCCAACTAAACCCCATTCAAAATCAAACTGGACACTCACATAGCACAGAAACACAACCAGAACAACTGAAGAGCAGGATACAGGCATTTATCAGTTGTTGAACTGCCTGCCTGATTAATAATATTATAAAATATCTTGTAGTAGATTCATCATGATTTTACTTTTCCAGGGCTGCCAAGGAACAAAAGAAGTCTACTAAGGCGGCGAAAAAGACAACCGCACCACCTACAAAACAAAAGGCGGCGCCTAAGGCTAAGGCCGCTAAAGTGAGCCAGAAATCAGCACCCCGTGTTGGTGGCAAGCGATAAGACCTTAGTAATAAATATTGAGTAACACCACATTTGAGTGTATTATTTTATTTTTAGTTACTGTAGTTTACTAGAACAAGGATTTTTTACCAAGTCCAAGTGCCCCACCGATTTGTTTAAAACTCCTTTGATGGCTACTGCATCATCCTTGAGATTTAGTTTTCTAAGGCCGTACGCTCGCTTAGGCCGTACGCTCGCTCACGCGGTTTCACGCGCGGGCCAGCCCGCGCGTGAGGCCGCGCGCGGTCTCGCGGGATCCGCGCGGCGGTCTGACATCGCCGCCATTATTACCCGTCCAAATTTAAAAGGCGCATAGTGCCTAGGTAGTTGTAATATGGCAAGTGTCGTCGTGTTCGTACGGGTTATATTATGTCGCGGGTTGCTGAAGCCGCGGCGCGGGTGACCGCAGGCCGCGTCACGGGGCGCCAATCTTGTGTTTTGTCAAATCTGGCCCGCGCGGGCCGTCCCGCGCGTGAAACCGCGTGAGCGAGCGTACGGCCTTACGCGGTTTCACGCGCGGGCCAGCCCGCGCGTGAGGCCGCGCGCGGTCTCGCGGGATCCGCGAGGCGGTCTGACATCGCCGCCATTATTACCCGTCCAAATTTAGAAGGCGCATAGTGCCTAGGTAGCTGTAATATGGCAAATGTCGTCGTGTTCGTACGGGTTATATTATGTCGCGGGTTGCTGAAGCCGCGGCGCGGGTGACCGCAGGCCGCGTCACGGGGCGCCAATCTTGTGTTTTGTCAAATCTGGCCCGCGCGGGCCGTCCCGCGCGTGAAACCGCGTTAGCAAGCGTACGGCCTTAAGGGCGACACATCAAGGAGCCATTCGAAGATTGTTGACTCAACAGAGCACCTAATCACGCTCCCACCGCACGCCCTTTGTCACTAAATCCGTCACTAGAGACAAATTGGAACCACACACCGCCGCCAAGTAACTTTGTGAACACGGTATGCAGGAAATTGGAGCAATTTGTGTATTGCAATTTTAGGCGATGGGCTGACAACCTGTCACTATGGCGATACACAATTTTGCGAATGACCCTCAAATATTTGTCAAAATGACCGTTTTTTGCGGTTATACGCTGTGCCTACCTCGCAAAGGATTATAGACGTGCGATGTGTGTATGTATGTAATAAATTTTTGAAAATTTTGCGGAATGTAGCAGCAATTGTGTTTATTACCTGCAAACATTTTTGTTTCTGTTGCGCTACACCACCTGCCAAATAATCGTTATGTCGACTACATGGATTATTATTGCTCACATTCCTTGGAAAATCACCTCTTGAGTATGGATTGATGAGCCATACATACCCCATAAAATATAATACTACTACGTACCGCCATACTAAAAGTAGTATATTACGCAAAATTTTCAAAAATATTCCTCTATTATTTATCGAATAACCTGCTAAATAATGGTGAGATCAGATTTGAAAAATATGATGTGGCTCCTCAATCCTGACGGACATACAGATTGAGTGGTGTGACAACTGGGAACAACGGCCGCGCGCCGGTTTTTTGTTCTGTGGTTGAATCTGTGTCCCACATGAATCATGTAGTTCTTACATTGAAAATATCGATCTTTTTTTCAATCTTTCTATCTGTAAGCAGAGCTTCATCGCATGGTTTGAATTCCTCTCAAAATTATGCGCGACTAACAACTACCTTTCGGTGGCTATAGCTTGTAGAGGATGAGGTTTCATTACAGCCAGATTCCGTGGAACTCTCGATCCGGGCAGCACAATTTTGGTCATACGCTGACCAGTCAGCTGGAGTATATTGGTACTAATCTAAGTGTCCTGTCAGAATCGAGGCCACAGATAAAGAATGGCGCGCTGGCACGGTAGTGTTATTATATTTTTTATGACGTGTCGCCCCAGCAGTCAGTCACAGCCAGATTTGGAATCGGTAACAGAAATCCTTTTGACTTGAATGTTGTTAATATGCAGTAAATCTGTGCCAACCGCGTCCGTATTGCTTGCAGCACCACACCAGTTTTATTTAAAGTTGATGTCGACCTGCGTCCGCGTCCGTATGCAGCTCGTGCGTGACCGCCGTGGCGCTGCTGGATAATGAATGATAATGATTCGTACTCGCAGGCGCGGATACAAAGGGGGGGGGTGCGGCTAGGAGCAAAATTAGTTTTGTGTTGGTGTGATGCCTTTTTTCATTCTGCCACCAATTTTAACGCGAAAAGTCGACCTCGCTTCGCTCGCAATTTTATTTGTGCGATGTCTCTCTCCCTTGGTAATGCTTGCACCACACTTATTATATTACTTACTTAAGTGATGCTTGCTCCACACTAGTTTCAACGACTCGCAATAAGTATGTGTACCAATATTTTTCTTTTCTATACCATTTAAATGTAACATTTGATAATATCACAATGTAAGGTACTCAAAATGCCTCGTACCTTCTCGTAGAATGGCAATAAAATACTGTAAACAATTCGAATTCTTTTTATTTCTTAGATCGCACTTACATAATAATAAC
The DNA here is from genome assembly GCA_027580185.1 of Tuta absoluta. Classification (NCBI taxonomy): domain Eukaryota; kingdom Metazoa; phylum Arthropoda; class Insecta; order Lepidoptera; family Gelechiidae; genus Tuta; species Tuta absoluta. The sequence goes on from JAQAHW010000004.1 coordinate 10,717,337, forward strand.
AGTTGCATAACATTACGTTAGTTTATAAATACATCAAGTTGATCATACATTAATTGATATCTACACTATCAAGATGTTATAGACACAGGAGTGATTTATTAATGCATCTGTGCACAAAAAAGTTATCAGGTTGTTGTCTCGCGCGCCAATTTTTCCTGTAGCCAAACTAGTAGAGTGACTGAAAAAGGGCGAGAGGGAGACATAACCATGGACTCCCGTGGCAAATTCTAGATTGGTGGTATCTTTTGTTTCCTACAACTAACTGGTATTTGAACTCTTCGAGTTTACGCGTTCTGGGCTAGAGTCTTAGCTTTTTCGACGACCTCTTCAATAGGTCCAACCATGTAGAAGGCAATTTCAGGAAGGTGGTCGTACTCGCCGTTGAGGATGGCAGAGAATCCTTTGATGGTTTCTTCCAGGGGCACCAGTTTGCCAGCGTGGCCAGTGAACACCTCGGCGACCTGGAAGGGCTGGGACAGGAAACGCTGGATCTTACGCGCGCGAGCTACGGTCAACTTGTCCTCCTCAGACAACTCGTCCATACCCAGGATAGCGATAATGTCCTGCAGGGACTTGTAGTCCTGTAGGATCTTCTGTACGCCACGAGCGACGTTGTAGTGCTCAGCGCCAATGATGTTGGGGTCCATGATACGCGAGGTGGAGTCGAGAGGGTCCACAGCAGGGTAGATACCCAGCTCAGCAATAGCACGCGACAGTACAGTAGTAGCGTCCAAGTGAGCGAATGTGGTGGCAGGGGCAGGGTCAGTCAAATCGTCAGCAGGGACATAGATAGCCTGCACAGAGGTGATGGATCCCTTCTTGGTGGTGGTAATACGCTCCTGCATGGTACCCATGTCAGTGGCCAGAGTGGGCTGGTAACCTACAGCTGAGGGGATACGACCCAGCAGGGCAGACACCTCAGAACCAGCCTGGGTGAAACGGAAAATATTGTCAATGAAGAGTAGCACATCCTGTCCTTCTTGGTCACGGAAGTACTCGGCAACGGTAAGTCCGGTCAAGGCGACACGGGCACGCGCGCCGGGGGGCTCGTTCATCTGACCGTACACAAGCGATACCTTGGAGGTCTTGTCCTTGAGGGAGATGACACCGGACTCAATCATTTCCTGGTACAGATCGTTACCTTCACGGGTACGTTCGCCGACACCAGCGAATACGGAGTAACCACCGTGAGCCTTGGCGACGTTATTGATCAGCTCCATGATAAGTACGGTCTTGCCGACACCGGCACCACCGAACAGACCGATCTTACCACCCTTGGCGTACGGGGCCAACAGGTCGACGACCTTGATACCAGTGACCAAGATCTCTTGTTCTACACTCATGTCGACGAACTCAGGCGCTTCGGCGTGGATGGCGGCTCTCTTGTCGGTGGGGATGGGGCCGCGTTCATCGATGGGCTCTCCGATCACGTTGATGATGCGGCCGAGGGTCTCGGCACCCACGGGGATCCTGATGGGCGAGCCCATGTCCTGCACGGGCTGTCCGCGCACCAGACCCTCGGTACCGTCCATGGCGATGGTGCGGACAGTGTTCTCTCCCAAGTGCTGCGCCACTTCGAGCACCAGCCTTGGGGTACGGTTGTGTACCTCGAGGGCATTTAGGATGGGCGGCAGGTTGTCTTCAAACTGTACATCGACGACGGCACCGATAACGGCGACCACCTTACCGTTCGCGACCCCGGCGGCGGCTTTGGCTGCATAATCACGTTTGTTCACAAGGGCTCCGGCAGCCAAAGGTGTTTTTTCGGATAGGGGAGTGTTGGCTACCGCCCTCGTGGCAACACGGCCAACTTTACAGACGGTAGAAAACATTTTTTAGGCTATTACTGAAGAAACTATGGAATGCACAGTAGTCGGGGTCACAAATTCTATCTTTACGTAATAACAAGGAAATATGAATGAGTGAGTGATTGGAACTTCTTTAAATGTTGCTATTTGTAAAAAATATATTTTAATGAATGAGTATACCGCCGAACATGGCCGTATTATATGGTCATCCCCGTAAACAATGATTGGATAGCAGGATAGCTGTATATAAACATAATAGGTGCGAAAGAGACAACAAATCGCATTCGAAATATGCATCAATATGCACTCGTTCATAATCCTATTTCATTTTCATTCATTCGTATGTGTCAAATCAAATGGTGGTTGGGTGATGTTGATTTCATGAGTTCTCATTGAATTGAAATAAATTATATTATTCTAATAAAAAAGAAGAATTCTTGACAGAAAGTACACAGTATAATTGGTTTATGTTTTCGTGTTATTATTTTTCCTGTTTTTCGGTAATAAACGTAAATGGATCGTGTGCACATACCCTGTTGCCTATTGTTATTGTTTTTAGGCCTGTTTACACAGCAAGTAAACTCATTAGATTACGATGGTAAGTAGTGTCTGGTTAGCTTATTGAATCTGCTGTTGAAATAATCTCCACGTTGTATTTCTAGCTAGTCAACCGCTCACCAAACTCACAACCAACATGTGAAACACTCATTAGATGCTAGCTTTGTGTTTGCAAATTTTTGCACTTGTAGTGATAATGTTTGCAAAATTCAAAGAAACCTAAAATTGAATACCAGCTAAATTTATATCCACAACCTACAACCAACCAGTTTGCCATGGTTTTTAAATTAAAATCCCATGTTTTTTTTGGATGCATATTTTCATGGTAGCAGAACTATAATTCAAAGTTTGTATTAATGGCACAAATAAATATGCACAACAAACAGAACAGCTATATCAAGGCCTTGGTCAGAGACTTGAGGTAGGCAGGCTCTGCTCATGTTACTATTACTTGATTTTCTTTTAGTTTGATCAAACTTGATTTTGTCATTCTGCATTTTACCATACAATTTTATAATATAACAATAGAAGTTTAGGAGGAGTAATGATAAGGCTAGTTGGCTGATTGAAAACTGTGAGAAAAAAGGTAGGCTGCCCACCTAGTCGGAACATATTTGGCAGTTGTATAGCACTTCAAAGCAAAAGCGTTTCAGGACTTGCATGCTGTGCTGCCACAGTAGAAATACTATTGCTTTAATGTGCATAGTTGCAAAAAGTGCTTTCTGAATGATCTGATATTTGTGATTGTTATTAGTACACTGGCTGGGAGGGCCAACCACAATTGAGCGAGATGGAGTGGCAAGACAGAAAGTTGATATATTCTGCTACTCGGGAACACCTAAAAGTATACTTTCTTTGTGGCAGACTGTTAAGGTATGTATGATAATTTCAAGATAATTAAGTGTAAAGTATTTTGTACTCACAAAAGTTTTTTTATTTTTTTATAATAGTTGTATCTGTACTTAGATCACCCATCACTAGGTGATAGCTGAAAATCAGTGTTTGCTTCCTGCAGGCAAAAATCCCTCTGAGCTATGCCCTCATTTCTGCAGTACACGTCTAGCTGAAGTTTATAAATTGTAGTCAGTTTTTGTTGTTTTGAAAATTATGTTTTTTCTGCAAGTAAACTAGATGCATATTTTTGAAATAAATGGTTCATCTATCTATCTATCTAATAATTTTTTACTGTAAACATATAATAAATAACATAAAAATAAATACAGGAATAAATCTGGCTATACCTTTTTGAAATAATATTCCTGTGTACTAAAATTGTCTTTTCTTACAGTTTCACATAAAAATTAAGAATAATGAATTTCAACAATACATTGGAACTAACCCAGAAGAGGTGTTCAAAGAATATACAGAGGATAGTTATGGCTGGTCATCTGTGGTCAATCCATTTCAGAAGAAAAACCACAAGTCTATGTCTGTCAATCTGTTCTCATCAACATGTATGGCTATAAACACTAAGCAGCGACACACTTTTGAATTACAAGTTATAAGTAAGTAATGTTTAAAGACTTAACAGGAATACTTTTCAATGCAATTATTCAATGTAGGATAGTATTATCAATATATTATTTTCCAAATTTTCTTTATTAAACTTGTATCAAACATGCTTTAATTATTTAAATTTTAAAATTGTGTTTATTCTATCATATTTATGCATGTATAAACAAACAGCCTTTTTGTTTCAGGGGTAGACCTATGGCGTGTTATGTTGATGTCACTTGGTATTGCATTAATATTCACTTCAGGAGCACTAAGTGGAAACCCTGTGTTCTTTTACATTTGTGGAATCTTGGTTGGAGTCTTTGCCTCGTTCATGGTTTTTGTGTATTATATTAGCAAATTGTTGCCTGCAAAGGTTTGTACACTTTTACTCCCATCTTGCTCTAAGCATCCCCTTGAATTCGCTAAGTAGCCATTATCACGACCATTGACTCGCGAATATGCGAAAAAATGACGTAATTTGAAGTTTACAAGCTGCACCAGACTTTAAAATGTTATAAGCCATTTGTTCGGGTCCCTACCTCTAACTACTACCCCATTGTACAAACATATGTTGTTTTGCAGCGAACATTAACCTACGGCGTTCTAATCGGGGGTTGGACCGTGGGCGTGTACTTACTACAGCAAGTGTGGGACAACATTCGAAGCATAGTGCTCGCTCATCAGACGTACACTTTCTGGTACACGCTGATAGTCAGCTTCATCAGCTTCCTGATATGTTACCGCATCGGACCTCCGAAGAATGAACGCAGCAAGAACTTGGTCATGTGGACTCTGCAGGTAAAATCACTTTATACAAATTAATTATTTGAAATCTTTGATTCAATGAAACTTGGATAAAATTCAGTTCATTTTTGTACTCCTGGGTGCACCTAGACCCTAAGAGCCAACGCTGCGTCGGGCGGGCTGCACGCGCGGGCTAGAAACGGCAAAATACTAGAGCCGCGCTGCGTGACGCGGGGCGCGACTCGTCCGAACACGACAACACCTCGCCGTATTATAGCTACTTATGCACGATGCGCCTTCTTAATTCAGACGGATAATAATGTCAAGCCGCGCTGCGCGTGCAGCCCGCTTAAAAGAGCGTTGACACTAAAATAAACGCACCAGACTTATATTAAATGTTTCAGTTAATTTATTACTTTTCATTCATCAAACTTTATATCTGTTGAACAGGCCATCGGAGTTCTCATGATATTCTTTAGCAGCGAGTACCAGGAGGCGTCCGCGGCGGTTATAGTCGGCTCGCTCGTCGCTAAGTACTTCCCGCAGACGCTGCTAAGGAGGCTGCAAGGGTATTGGTACGTATTAATGGTATATGCAACCGTGTAGTGCCGGCTTAGAGTAGCACCACCCCATTTCTACCTGTGGATTTCATAAACGGCGACTAAGGGATGAATCCAGGATATAGGCAGGAGCGTTCCCTGTGAATACAACACCTTGCAATGCGCTCGCTAATCCGCCTGCCAAGCGTGGTGAGTATGGCAAAACCCCCAATAGGGGGAGGCCCATGTCGAGTAGTGGACTGTTGCGACTGTCGAAGTTGAAAATGATATGTTGGTGTGGGTTCAAGTGGCCTTGGATTGATGATAATGCTGATGTCTGATGTTTGCAAATGATATGTTGGTACATATTGATTGATAATATTTAATATTTTCCCCTTACTACCCGTGTGTGCCGTAAAAAGTGACTGAGGGATAAATTCATTCACGGATTGGGCAGCAGCATTCCCTGTGAAAGCAATATCTTGCACTGAGCCCGCCAATCCGCTTGCCAAGCGTGGTGATATGACAATACCCCCCCAATAAAGAGAGGGCTATGTGTAGCAGTGGATTATTGTGGCTATTAATGTATGGTAAGCTTTAAGGCGAGTGTACTCGTGAACGACCTCGACAGTCGCGACACTTCACAAAAAAAAAACTCTTTATACAACAATCTATCAGGATATCCGTTGCCCAAGTTTTAGTATCATCCTTAAGTAAAATTAGAATCTGCAAAGTCAATAAAATATTCGCTGTAATTAAAGTTATGGCAATTAATACCAAAAGGGGCCGTTTTTAGGCACTTTTTTCCATAACTTTAATTGCAGCGAATATTTCATTGAGTTTGCAGGTTCTAATATTTTTTTTTTTTTTTTTTTTTTTTGTGGCTTCACATCTCTTTATTTGAGACGTATTTTGCCAATGACCGTAAACTTGACCTGAACACGCAAGGAGATTGTTCGGTATATAATTTTGAATTGTTGGGTCTGGAGCGAACAGGAAACCTAAAACAAAATAACAAAGTGTGTAGGGACATCACAGACAACACAAACAGCAAAATGTACAAGTAACTTTGTTATGTGGAAAGGACAGTAGAAATTAAAACATGTAGTAAGGAAAAAAGGGGGAAAATGAAAGTATTATAAAGACTACTCAATAATATGTGTATAAAATAAATATAATTAAATAAAATATAACTCATTTATAATTTAATGTCATTAAATTGAATATACTTAAATAGAAGATTTATTATGGGAGAGTCCATGTAAGAAAGTAATGACTGAAAGTTGATAGGCCGCGGAACATCATGAGGAAGTACATCGTACAAAGAGAAGGGATATTTTGAACAATTGAAAAAGATATGATCAGAAGAACCTTCTTCAAGTCCACACTCACAAAGAGAGTGGTCCCGTACCCTAATCTTACAAAGAAAAACAGGTGTACAAGCATGACCCAAACGCAGTCGACAGATTGTTGAAGTCGCCTGCTTATTACCTAACCTAAATTTGAAAAACCAAGGTTTTAGTGGTAAACAAGGCTGGATGTTTCCATAGTAACGGCCTTTGGATAATTTGGAAGAGTCCCAATTGGCTTGCCAGGAGTCCCTCAAACCAGACCGGGCGAGCGGAAGTAAATCATGAGCGTAATAATGACAGTAGTCGGTAGAGCCTGATCGAACCGCGTCCCTAGCCCACGAATCAGCCCATTCGTTACCTTCGATCCCAGAATGACCTGGAATCCAAATCAAAGCAACCTCCAGTTTATTTAGCTCACAATCAAACAGTAACTGTTTAATTTTTAAAATCAGTGGACTGTTTTTGGACTTAAACTGATTGTTCGAGACAGCCTCAAGGCAACTTTTGGAATCTGTAAATATTAGAGTTTTTGGTATTTTATGGGAGTAAATGAAAGAAATAGCCTCCATTAGGGCAATAGCTTCACCTGAAAAAACAGAAAAAAGAGGGGGGCTTTTAAAGCTTAAAACAACGTTGTATTTCGGGATCCAAACCGCCGATCCTACATGTTCGTCGTTTGATAATTTAGATGCATCTGTAAAAACAGGTAACCAGTCTTGCCAATCTTCTAAAAGCCGGATGAAATGGCGATTAGCAAACGGTTCATCCTTTGCAATTCCAAAATTTAAAATAACGCGAGGACAGTGGATTAATGTATCATAGTTCGTATCGAAAAGAGGATTAATAGATGACTGGAATTTGGGATTCGGAAGATCTTTAAGTTTTAAAAAGCTTTTGATGATTCTAGGGGTCTCTTTATGTGTCCAATAACGGTTAGTATCAATCTCATGGGACAATGCCTCTAAGCGAGGGAGGAGTGGGTGACTGGATATAGCACAAGCTTTAAAAATATATCTGTCGGCCAAGTATTGTCTACGGAGGAAAAAGGGCGGATCTAAACATTCCACTTGCATGGCATTTTTGGGGGATGATTTCATGGCTCCAAGTATGAGTCTCAAGCATTTTGCTTGAATTAAATCAATTCTTTTTAAGGCAATTTTGCTACAAGGTTCCAAAATAATTGATCCATAATCAATTTGGCTACGTATCAAAGCATTGTATACGAGCTTTTGACAATAAGGGTGGGAACCCCACCAAACACCAGAGAGAGCCCTAAGGACATTAATTCCTTTCTCACATTTGTCAATTACATAATTTAGGTGTTGTATACCCGAAAGTTTACTGTCAAGAATGACACCTAGGAATTTAACGGAATTACTAATAGGGATAGGTTCATTGTTGTAGAGAATATCAATGGACGGAATATTTCTTCTTCTAGAGAAAACAACAACATTACTTTTAGAAGGCGAAAGGGAAAGACCATGTTCATCTAGCCAATCTTTTAAATAACATAAGGCATCATTTAAGTTGGAGGAAGAAGTATCAATAGAATTTGAAGAATGGTACAGAACTATGTCGTCTGCATACTGTAAAATATTACAAAAAGGGGAAACAGATTGGTGAAGGTCGAATGTATAAATACTGTAAAGAAGGGGGCTAAGAACAGAACCTTGAGGGATACCACGCCATAAAGTTCTCGGTTGAAGAAAATCACAACTATATCGGATTTTAATAGTTCTACCCATAAACATACTACAGACAAAATGAATAATCCTTGCAGGAATGCTCAGCTGAAGCATTTTTGCTCTGAGCACTGGAAGGAGAACACTATCATAGGCCGCAGAAATGTCCAGGAAGCAACCAACGAGATGTTCATTTTTAGATTGACTTAGACGGATATCTGATGTTAGTAAACTAAGGTTGTCCATAGTGCTTTTGCCTTTTCGGAAGCCAAACTGGCTATCCGCAAGGATCTTTCTATTTTCCATTAGCCACTCCAATCTATTTTTAACGAGGTGCTCTAGAAGTTTCCCTATTGTTGCTGAAAGAGCTATTGGACGATATGAACTAGCGTCATTTGGATTTTTGTTCGGCTTTAAAATTGGAATTACTATTTGTGTTTTCCAAGATTCAGGGATCAGGCCTGAGACAAAAAGGCTATTTAAAATTTTCAAAAGGAATTCTTGGCTGAAATTACTTAATTTCGTAATGAAGCTATAAGGTATACCATCCTCCCCTGGGGAGGTGTTCCTTAAACCACCAAGTACATTTTTAAATTCCGCAAAAGTAAAGGGTTGGTCAAATCTATCTAAAGATGCAGACGGGGGAGTCAAATTAAAACAAGACTCCTCGGGAACAAATTGGGGCGCTAGTTTATCGGCAAACGTTTCCAACCATGACGAGTGATTATGAGATGACATAGGGTCAGATCTAAGAGAACCTCGAAAGCGTTTAATGTTTTTCCATACAAGTGATGGGGGGGACTTTGGAGACAAACTCTCGCAAAATCCTCTCCATCCTTTCTTTTTCCTTTTAGAGAGGAAACGTTTGGCGCGAGCTGATGCCTTTTGAAATGATACGAAATCCACAGTGCTGCACGATTCATTGTACAACAGTTCAGCATTGTCCCTCTCTCTAATCACAGCAGAACAATCTGAATCCCACCATGGAGGGGAAGAAATAAGAGAATTCGGAGATTTCTTTTTAGGAATAAACAGGTCTGCAGCCTCAAAGATTGTAGTGACAAAAGAAGAGTATGACTGGAGGGGATTATTTAAAATATCAGGGTCGATGTTTTTAAGTTTGGATTCTACATAAGAAGAGAATTTTGGCCAGTCAGCATCCTGGATTTTATATTTTAAAAGAGGGTCAGGTCGACGGAATGGGATAACAGACAAAGGTTTTGAAATTATTATGGGGAAGTGGTCGCTGCCAAAAGATTGGTTTAAAATCCGCCAAGAAAGAAGAGATGAAAGTTCGGGGGAACATGCAGTTAAGTCAACAACAGATTGGGGGTTTTGTCCAGGGTAAACTCGGCGTGTAGGGGAACCATCATTTATAACACAAACATTAATGTCATCAAATAATTCTATTAATAAGGTGGAAAAAGGGTCAGAGTGATGCGACCCCCAAGAAGTACTGTGGCAGTTAAAATCACCCAAGATAATTAAAGGAGGAGGGACAGAAAAGAAGATTGTAGAAAGATCAGGAATAAGATTAGCATTAGGTTGAGGAATATAAACAGAAATGAAATTTATATCCATAATTTTAGCAGCAACCGCATTGAATGCAGAAGAATGAGGAGGTAAGGGTATTTCAGAGAAAGGGAAACATCTTCTGATCAATAAAGCGCATCCTGCATGTCCATCCCCACGGTCATCCCGGAGACATGAGAAGCCGGGGACCCTAAAACGAGCACCGGGTCTAAGCCAGGTCTCCGAGATAGCCGCAACAGACACAGAATGATTATTAATCAGATTGATAAGATCGGGTTTTTTTAAGTTAATACTTCTACTGTTCCATTGAAGGAACTGAGTTAAGACGGGAGGGGCCATTAATGTTAGAACATTGTTGAGCAAGTTTAATAAGGTTAGGGGCAACGTCGTTCGGTAGCACATCACTCCATTTGGAGATGATGTTGGTCAATAGTTTGAACAGAAGTTCAAACAGATCTTCATTAGGAGCGAGTCTTAAAGCATTTTGAGAGTCTTTAAAAGCATCAGATATAGCAGAGCCATTTGGAAGTTCAGATTGTGGTTCTGAAATAATATTGTTGAGGGCACGACGATCATATCCTTCAACAATTGAGGGTCTTGCACGAGGAGGGCTGAAAAAGGTTCTCCGGTAAGATTTTGAAGGAGTATTGTACTGCGTCAAAGGGGAAAATGGGGGAGCTGGGAGCTCATGCTCCTGATCGGAATCTACTTGTGATTGAGAAAATTGTTTAGTAATGTCAGCATAAGACCTGCGAGATACAGGAAAGCGGGCAGCAGCTTCATTATAAGGGACACAATCCTCTGACATGACAAGCTTGATTGCCTTTTGGCGAGAATATTCTGGGCAAGATTTGTCAGTGGCAAAATGACGGCCTAAACAGTACAGGCAAGTGGCAGATTGTGGAGGTACTTTGCAGTCTTTGCCAGGGTGTTTCTTGGCACACTTGAAGCATCGAGCATCTGAACGGCATTGATTTTCAATATGACCATACCGGAGGCATTTGTGGCATTGAATAGTGGGGAGCTGGTATACCTGAACCGTCAGAGATGTATAGAAAGCATATATCCTCTCTGGTAGACGTTGACCTTCAAAAGTTAACACAACAGATTGTGTAGGGACCCATGATGGGGATCCATCCTCTTTGTGTACTTTTCTTTGAAGCCGACGAGCTTTCAAAATTTTGCCGGGACCTTCCTTACGGTCAGTGGCGTCAACAAACTCTTCCATTGACCAATCGATTGGGACACCGCGAACGAGGCCCATTCTGTGAACGTTGTATGATGGTATGGACGCAACTAGCTTATGTCCAGAAAGAAATTGGCTAGATAGGAATTTGTTGGCATCGCTGGCCGATTTGAATTCAATAGATACACGATTACGACCAAGGGATTTTATACCATCTTTAACAACATTTTGAACATGGTTTTTGACAAGAATGAGCCCTACCTTTATGGGGCGGAGGGAAAGGCCCGCATTGGTCACGTCCTCACGTGCGACATGTACTATGAATGGACCTTTGTCTTCGGAGCTGTAATTGCGAGACAGTTCGGTCGAAGGGTGTTTATACATATGCGCGATTGACGCCGAAGCGTTGTCGATGTTATCTATTCTCTTCTTTGAACGATGCTCCTGCTCAGATGAGTTTCGCCGCTTTCTTTCATTCAGGATTTCGTCAATTACCATGTCCTCACTTTCATTACATGTGCTAACCTGAGTCCCACCGGGATCCGGCGGTTTCTCTTTCTCTCCACCATCCATCACAACAAATATCTCTAGTAATAACTCACCAGAGTAAAGTTAAACCAAAACCACTACAAAAATATACTAAAATAACAAGGAAATCACAGATTTTCGGGAAATAACCTCAAAACTCGAAACAACTCACTCAACGCGCAGTGATCAAGTCCAGGTTCTAATTTACTAAAGGATAATGCTATAAACTTGGGCATCGAACATTCTGATAGATTGAAAATATAAAGAGAAAACTTCTTTTTTGTTAAGTGGCGCCACTGTCAAGGTCGTTCACTGCTACACTCGCCTTAGACCCTTATAGTCCTTTAGCCAGTTATGTAACCTGCCTGTAAAAAACTGTATTTCCCTTTGTTTATTCGTTGGTATTGGTCGACGTAGGCGCCGCCGCTTCCCGCCGAAGCTGCGCCTGCTCACTAGCGAGGAGTACTACGAGCAAGGCGCGCGCGAAACCAAGCACGCGCTCGACCGCCTGCGCGAGTACTGCTCCAGCCCCGACTGCGCGCAGTGGGCCATCATGCTCAAACTCAACGACTCCAAAAGGTCCGGGTCAGTTTACTGCATCGTTAGTTCTATTTAGATTCTCTTTGGCGAAGTGTTGTAGCGACCTCTGGGAGCTACGACAAGAAGCTCACTCAAAGTGGTTCGCGAGCAAGCAAGAGTCAGCAAGACGCAACAGAAGTTCCAACATATCTGCAAGATGGCGCCACGTGACAGACCAAAGAGCTTGAAACGCGGTATCGAAGTGTTTTACCGCGCAATGCATATATACAACTTCCAATTCTATCCAGGTGGACCAGTCGGTCCCCTGGCCACAACACCCGGCCAGGCGGGTAGCTACCCTTTTCCCGACTCCAACTGGAACCCCCCATTCTGCCTATTGGCATCACTCCTGTCACCCGCCATAGTGTCGTCGATCGAGTCGATGAACCGGTTTTTACAATTTTTTTAATCCGTCATAGATGGCTTATCGTGCTGTCCGAGGCAAGGAAAATCAGGCGGTTCAGTCTGCATTGTCGTAACTAAACTGAAAACAATTTCACACTCAAAGTGATAAATTTGCATTTAGCTTTTATTACAAACTAAATAGACTTTCAATTACGAACATTACATCATTCATTAATAGTATTTTTATAATAATGATGTACATGATTTCATGCATTTAAATATTAAATATTTTACAACATTTTTGTATTGCAATTTTAGGCGATGGGCTGACAACCTGTCACTATGGCGATACACAATTTACCGAATGACCCTCAAATATATGTCAGACGTGGCGTAAATGTCCGTTTTTGCGGCCGTTTACGCTCTGCCTACCCCGCAAGGGATAATAGATGTGATATGTGTGTGTATATTTTACGACAAAGACCTCCTCCAATTTTTTCACGTATTCCTTGCCTTTGCCATTGGTTTCCAGCTGTCTGGGAACCTGGGCTGAGACGGCTCGGTCGGCTATTGAAAACACGAAGTACTACCTCATGGTAATTCTATATTTTTATCGACAGGTTCGCAAGTTTTGTAGAAGGCAACTCGCACCTCAGTGACGACGAGATCGTAGACTACGAGTCGTACGCATTCTCGTTAGACAGGAAGGAGAAGCCGCGACACGCTCACTCGCACGACGCCGCGCGGAACCTGCTCGAGATATCCGACGACGACTCCTCTGAGGACGAGGATGAACTATGATATGACTGATATTTGAGGAGGAAATGTGAATTACGTAATACTTATGTGATCAGAATTTCATTGATACAAAGGTCCACCTAAATTGTCTTGCTATGATTGCCAGATTTTCGATTGATCCAGTATTTACCTCGCTCCCTCTTCACCCTAAGCCATTAGTGGCTTTCGTCGTAAGAACATATTGGATGGACACTAGGTATGTTATTTGTGGTTATGTATACTACTATTAGACATTCGCTGGGTTTTCGTTTTCGCTCTTGCGTTTGGTTGTTTGAATGGGTGGACTATAATGCCTTAAGTAGATATATAAGTAACGCGAAACAAAATAGTAGGTACTTAAAAACTTAATTGGTTCATTGGAACATATTGGTGTCCATTCGATAAATACTCTTAACTTAAAATAACGCTGCTACTTTCCGTCAAATATGTTTAGAAAAGAATAGTAGATATCTTGGTCATGTCATGTTCAAAAATGTGTATATGGTTTCTTCGCCATTTCTAGTCACTTAGTCGCCATCTTTTTAATCGCCGCTTAATTTTGACAGTTACAAATATTTTAGTCGCGATCATTTCCTATTCTTTTCTTAATCTATTTGACGGAAAGTGACAGCGCTATTTTAAGTTACGAGAAATTATCGAATTGATACCAATGTGTACCTACTTTTACCATTAGAACGCCCGAAGCTTTTTCAAGATGTTGAGGATTGATTTGACTAGGAATGATGTTTTAGGAGGAGTTATGATGAGGCCAGTTGGCCGAGTGAAGACTGCGAGGAAAACAGTAGCTACTCGCCTGGTCGGGTGTTGTGTTGTGACTGATCCGTCTAGATATATTTGGAAGTTACATATATGTCGCAGTAAAATGTCCAAATGCCGGAATATTGCAAAATCGTAAACTCATTCGGCCATCGTCCTAGACAGATTCAGGAATCCGGACATATTCCTAGGATTGACAGAATTTCTAAAGTTGTTTAGGAAGTTGGCGAAACAAGGTTCAAAAATTTCTCCCTATTTTTTTATTAACTTAATAAAAAGAATATTATACGAACTAAATAAAATATTAATGACAGATTGAAATGAAAAAAAAAACGTCATGTCTTTAGATTTTGAAAATATTCAGTAATTTTGCGTAGGAAATAAACCCATCTGGAACCATTCATTACAATTATACGCTAATAATTTACTATTAACTTCAATTAAGGAATCAATTACCAGAACTTATCTCAATTTAATTTAATTGTTTATTTTTTTTGTTAAGAATCAAGGAATACCCATAAAAGTTAACTCAAAAATATTTATGACGATATTTTGATTGGAAATAAGTAAATTTTGAACTTCATTTTGCTATATTCCTACACCAATTTCCTACTGTTTATTATGCACTCACATCACAGTGCTATGTTAGCGCCTGCCGGGAGAACCCGGGACCGTGGGGTACCGTCACACTGTTCTGCCAACTGAACTACCGGCGCCTCGACTGACACTTTCAATCTCTTGAAAATAATATAGCAATACTAGATGTCGCTTGTACCTTGTTTCGAGACAAGTAACAAGATATTTAAAATTTGGAAGTGGGACGGTACTAGGGCATGCAAAATCGGAAGCACCCCAAAACCGGTTTTAAGTTTCGATATTGGACGCTCAAAACCGGAATTCCGGTTTTAATTCCGGTTTAAAAGATTTCTTTAAAAAAAATACACATTTTTTTATCAGCTTTTTAATCAAGTTATTGTCATGAAACTAATTTTATCTATACTCGTCTCATAATGTTCGAATTATGAACTCGAAAACAGTTGCATAAAGACCTATTTTATGCATTCTGCCTATAGAAATTACAGTTCCATAGAAATTACAGACGCGTAATGACTTGAGAAGGCTCTTACTACGATAAAGTTGAGAAATAAAACGAAGTTTTTTTTGCCAATACTCATATCGCCATCTTCCGCCGCACCTGTCAGTTGTTGTTGTACGGTAACAGTTCAGGTGTTGTTCAGTTGTTGTTGATATGTTGTTCAGATGTTGTTCAGTTGTTGTTTCGATGTTGTTCAGATTTTTTTCAGTTGTTTAGTTACGTTTTTAGGGAATAATGGTATCTGTTCAGAGTTTTAAGTAAAAACAGTAAAGTTTTAATATTGAACTACCTACTTAAAACGAAAAAACTACACAGGATAAAAAAAAATAGGGGCAAATATTTTAAGGCGTGAATCAGTCCATTAAACTGTACAACTTTCCTCAAGGAACTTAAGTCAGAATATGAAAAAGAAAAATTGGACCTCCCATCCCATACAAAATGAATCGGTTAGCCGATATGTTGTTTGTATGGGAGGTCATTTATTTTTTGAACAGTGCATGTTTTTCAATTATTTGTTTTAGGAATGATCAAAAATATACTAAAACAACTTTGTTTTTCTTTTTTTCTCAAAACCGGTTTTACGATATTGAATCTGTCAAAACCGGAATTAAAAATTGGAAAAATCAGTCCGATATTCCGGACTTACGATATTCCGGAATTCCGGTTTACATGCCCTAGACGGTACCATACGGTCCCGGGTTGAAGTTTTTCAAAACCAGTTTAGAAATCAGGCCATAATGTTGAGAATTCGGCTGAATTTCTGGAGATGGTAGAATGTAGTCTACGATTATGACATATTGCGGCTTTTGGACAACTTCCTAGGAATTCATCCAAATATCTGATTCTGATTTATTACTGCGACATACATAGCGATCGGCGAACACCTCTATACCGTGTTTCAGGACTTGCGGAGCGCAAGACCGCTACCACAAATTCTTAAACTAAAAGCCCGAAACAGAAAACTAGTGAGTTTATTTTAATACGTTCACAGTCATCTCTAGTTCAAATTATTTTCGTCGTATTATTATACTTAATCAGACTAAAAACAGCGAATGTTATTAAAGTAAACACTTTTAAAGGCTAAATGTCAAAAGCGCACAATGTCACAAGATGTATAAAAGTATGTTTAATCGCATTCTCAGATAACCGAAATATTTAACATGGGTTTTTTAACTACCTCGCAGTCTAGGGCCACTAAAGCTCCAGTCCTCTAATATGTATTTTTTAAGGATTGTTTTTTTTTTTTATTTGTTTTATTTTATTAATTTGTGATCAGATGACACGGATTCCCGAGGGAGGGGGTACTTCCCTACACCTCGAGTATGTTTACTAGTTTTGGGCTAAGTCTTGTAATGTGCCTTATTTAATAAGTAATAGGTATGTAATAAATAAGTTGATGAATATAAATAATTTTTGAAAATATGCAAATTTTCCATATCTTTGAAAATTTATGTTGGGAGTTTCTTTGTTTTTATTAGTAATGTATTTTTTATTCTCTCATTAATTAATGATCTCTTAATTTATAATGAATGATTACCCATCTTTAATTGCTTAAAGTCATACAAAATAGTTAGATATTTTCAATTGAATCTGAAAAAAAAAGTAATTAAGAACTTTGTGTGAATTTTTGCAAATGTTTGATATTTATTTGTTAAAATATCAGTGGTTTTTGTATTTTATAGGTAGCATTTTAGAGAACCAATGAAACAAATTACTGTTAGTAATATAATAATATTTTATTGCATAAATAATGCTATGATCAATATAAAAAGTTTGAACAGCACCAGGTATTCAATTCAATAACATAAAAATATGTAAATAAGAGCACTTAAGGACCTTACACTTAAACCTACATCTATTAACTTCTTGTTACAGTACATTTAAGTGTGTGAAATAAAGTTATTAAATAATGAAATAATGTGTATTTATTTAACGCATTAAGTACCTAATCTATAAAAAATCACAACATCTAGTATACATTTATCTGTTAAAAATACATGGAAAGTTAGTTTTGTCAGATCCTTTCCGCAACATATTTTAGTCACATACAATAAGATCAAAATTATTAGTCTTGATTATGGCACGAACACAAATATTGAGGAGTAATATTTTGAATCACTTGAATTTCGATTTTGGTATGCCCAGATTGCGAAATGTAACCAATCGTATCCCACGTTCTATTACTAGAATTCATTAATTAAAATATGTGTGTAAATGAATCCGTTTAGTACAATGTGTCATTGAATGGTTACAACTACTCTCGTGGAGAATTAGACAAGCAAAATCATATTAGTACTGATTCGAAAAACCTCCCCTTGTCATGTTTCATTCAAGATCTGGCGCGACTCGCCTTCTTGCTCTTGTCGAGGGTCTGCGGCGGCGGCGGCGGCTTCGCGGACATGTGTCGGCTGTACAACCTGTCAACAACAACAAATGAAATATATCTGTTCATTTTGATCTTTTTTTATATGTATCTGATCATTTGGAAGCCCAAGACCGAGACTCGTGGCGTGAAAGAGGGGAGGCCTTTGCCCTGCAGTGGGACACAGACAAGGCTAACAAAAAAAAAAAAAACTGATCACGACGACTAGTCATGACCACATAAATTATTTCTTCTTTAGGTACAGTTAAGCTTCAGAACTTCTACAGCTTCATATTCTGGAATTCTTATCATGTGGGACACCGAGTCGTCCAACGACCCGATGAAACCTGGCTTCAGAGTTTTTCAACCGACTACTACTAGTACGCATCTGACATGGTTAAGTAACGACCGCCGTCTAAGTTATCATAGACAGCAACCGGGACAGAAGGCTTAACGTGCCCTCCGATCCGAATCACGGAACTATCTTTTTTTTGGACAATCAGGTGATTCAGTCTGCTATGTCCTAACCAGACTGGGAACAAATTCACAAAGTTTTTTTTTTTTTTATTAATGATGGGTTTGCTCTTGACTCTAGTCTAGGTCATAGGACAGAGACAGAGTCTAAGATGGAGCGAGCTCACCCAGAAGAAGCCTGTTCACTCTTACTTTGAAGAGATTAGGGTTGTATGCTTTTGGAAACACAGACGCAGGAAGTGAGTTCCACTCTTTAGCAGTGCGCATTATAAATGATGACTGGAAGCGCTTAGTCCGAATTGGTGGAATGGCTACCAGGTACGGATGGTATCCGGCGGTGCGCCTGGATGTCCGATGGTAGAAGGGAGCTGGTGGAACAAGGTCGTGAAGCTCTTGAGCACACTCTCCGAAGTAAAATCTATAAAATACCGACAAGCAGGCAACCTTGCGGCGATGTGCCAGGCTATGTAGCTTGGTGTCCACCAGTTTTATGCCGCCTATGAGCCTCTTGGCCCTGCGTTCCACCGTGATAAATTTTAACTTTGTGAGTGCCCCACCGAGAATCGAACCCAGAACATTTGCGTCGCATCGCAGCAGGCAATCGCACTATCACTGCGCCACATCGGCCGTCAAGTTGGATCTATAACTTAAACGTAGGACAGACTTCGTTTCAGCATCAACATAACAATGATAATATATGAAATCACTTGTAACAGGTATCTAATATATGAAATCACTTGTAACAGGTATCTTATATATGAAATAACTTGTAACAGGTATCTAATATATGACATCACTTGTAACAAGTATCAAATATGTGACATCACTTGTAACAGGTATCTAATATATGAAATATCTTGAAAAGATATCTAATATATAAAATCACTTGTAACAGGTTTCTTAACTCAACAAAAAATGTTGCATGCATGCTCACACTCTGTAAGTCTCTGATCGCAAGTAGTCGAGCACGTGCGAGGGGCCGAGTTTGAGCTGGTCCTCGATGGGCGGCACCCAGAAGTTGCCCTCCAGCCGCAGCACCGCCTTGTTGCTGGCCAGGTCCAGGGTACCTGTTACGAGAGTTCCATTGCACCATTACGTTCGTGACTTATTTTATAACTTGTACTGAGTTACTCGACGGTAATGTGAAAATTTGAATGTAAGTCTGAAATAAAGATATTATATTTAATTACATTGTGCACAAAAGCTTCAGTAACAAATCAAATAAATAAAAAAAAATTAAAACACGACTGCTTTCTGAGATAGCATAGTCAATGACACTCGGGATAATGTAATGATTTTTCCGATACAATTCCCCTTCGAATCTGTTAAGTAATTAACGAGTTTCAGTCCTTTAAAGAATCGCACATATTTACATACATACATGAACTCTGAAAACATTACACTCCTTTTTTGGTTGGGCAGTCGTGTAAAAACAGTGAGTAATAAAATGCGCGCGCACTATGCGTGTTGCCGCGCCTACGTCTAAATCAGTCTAATAAAGTTCTGTATTAAGTTGGAACTAATTTAGTCGATCATTACCTCAAGTCTACCTCTATTTATCTTTGCTTTAAGTTAAGTAGTATACCTTTTTACTTACCTTTAGAAACTATGCAGTTCCAAGTTAACAAAGAATGTTGTTTGATAGAAAGAATGTCTCATACTGACCATATTTATAGTGGGAAGTGGAATGGGATGGGATTTAGAATGGCAATAACTAAGTTTAACTTCACAGCCCGACAAGATCACAAGTTCACAGATTGTGATCAAAAACTTTTCGTACTTTGCAAACATACTTTAAAAAAAATTAAGATACCAATTTCAGGTGGCAAGACGACGAGCCGGTTGCCTTGCAGATGCAGCTCCCTGAGCCGCGCCAGCTGCCCGAGCTCACGTGGAACCTCCACCAGATCGTTCTCACGCATCGACAACTGCAAAATTAAACGTTAAAGAGTTTAAATTTTTGTGATGGTTATGAAGATCTATATAAAAATAAATTAAGTCATGTCTGAAAAATGGAAGAAGTAGGTTGAAGTTTTTCAAACAATATTCAAATATGCCAATCCCACCTTTTAGTTAGACCATACTACCATGTTTTCTAATAAGTAGGTATCTCTACTAAAATAAATAGGTAATTTTTCCTTGTCACTGTGTTTTGCCTTACCTACTTATTTATAAATACATATTATATTATTAATTCCCCTTAGGCATGACATCATTAATGATTTTGTTTTCCTGTCAGTACTTACTATTTGCAAATTCTTCAAATTTCCAATTTCTGCTGGCAGATTCTCAAAGTCATTGTCTCCCAAGTATAAGGCACGGAGGCTCTCTGGAAAATGAAAATGAAAATAAATTGAAAGTTGGGTATTATAAGTAAATAGTTTGGTATTAGATTGGCCTGAGAGGAAAGGTTGTTTTTTGTATGTTATAAAATCTCAAAATAAACATCACAATATTAAAAATTCTTTGTATATATAATATAATATTAAAAATGACATTAATTAGCTTTGAAAAGAACTAAGAGATTTTTCCATACCCATCATGAAGAAATTTCCAGGGAGTGCCTTCTCACTCAGATTATTGTACGTCAAGTCCAGTATTTCAAGTACAGGGAAAGCTCCAAACCCTCTAGGAAGGGTGTTAAGCCTGTTGAGAGATACATTCAGGATCCGAAGCTTAGGCAATGAGGACAGGCTAACCGGGAGATCTTGTATATGGTTATTGGCAAAGTTTAGGATCTCCAAGTTGATAAGATTGGCCAACGCTGCCGGCACCACAGATATCTTGTTGTGGCTTAGTGACAAGCGAGTAATGTTGGCAAGGGTAACTGAAACAATGTAGGAACTAGATTAGGTATAAAGTGTAAAACTAATTTTACTGAATTTGGATATTTCTCAAGGTTTATTTTTAACTATGTTGTAATATACTAATAGTTAATCACACTTGTGTGAACTTATGAATATTTTGTTACTTTTAGTGTTCCTTTCACATTTTCAGTGAGTCTTCAAAAATAAAAATAGAAATGGTAAATGTTTGTCTTACTAGAACAACAGCTGAGACCTGTTTCGAAACAAGTAGACAAACCTGTTCCTAAATATGGCAAAACTACAGCAAATTAGAGCACTTACAGAGGCTGGGCAGTTCATCTAGACTGGAGATACCCTTATCTACTAAATCTATCTCCGGGTTGTTAATTTCCCTGGCTTCTTCGATAACTTTCTTCGCTTTCGACATCTTGCCAGTGTTTGGAATACAGGAAACTGGAGGATTATGACTCATTGTGATAATTTTTCGCCTCCTCCCAGTGTTGCCAGTGGCAGATAGTCAGAAGTAACACGACACTGACCAAAAAGTAACATTTTAGCGAAAAAAGTAACATTACCTTTTTTTACAGTGGAAACTGGCAAAAAACGTTATTATGGCTTTTATGATGGCGTTTTTTGGTTTATTTTTTGGACACTCATTCATTTACTTAGCGAGAAATACTTAAATCCCACCAAAAACATTCACTTGTAAAATGGACCAAGGCTCGCCTCTCAGTTCTTCTACTGTAAAAAGTTGTGAGATCCATTTAATGCCAAGTCGGTTATTGATTTATTCATGGACTACTTAAGGGAACTTCAGCTATTACGTAATTAGGTAACACTATTTGCTTGTGAGATACGACTATTGACATGGCTGTGTAACGACCGCCGTCTAAGTACTCATAGACGGCAACCGGGATCGACGGAATAACGTGCCCTCCGAAGCAAGGAACCATTTTTCTTATGGACAATCAGGTGGTTCAGTCTGGTTAGGACATTGCAATGTCCTAACCAGACTGGGAACAAATTCACAAAGTGATAAATATCAACTTTTGTGTGTGCCTCACCGGGGATCGAACCTGGAACCTTTGCGCCGCAGGCAGTCGCACTACCACTTCGCCACATCGGTCGTCCAAAAGGATGGTACGGCCGTGCCTCTTTTTGCTCACAGCAAAAAGAAAACAATACATTTTATAACTTATGAACGTTTTATAGCTAGAACTTTTTGAAGTTAATTAATATGCAGGCAGTGGACGGAACACTATGCTCTGCTTATTAACTTGTAATGAAACATAAATAACAAGACGACAACACAAAATCAAGTTACATAGATAAAGTTCAGTTGCAAACACGACTGAATGTAAAATTACTGATTATTTTATTATCTACACATTTATTAGATTAAAACACCAACAAAAAACATAGTAATTACTTACCAAATCACTTAAAATCAAAGTCTAAAACAACACACACAAACAATACACAAAACAAAACAAACTCGAATTCGTCGAAGAAAATGCCGAGTCAACCGGACCGAAAGTACCGAAACCGGCGAAACCGAGCGAGCGATCACAACACAAACAACCAACGCTTGGTTGCATGTGTAAATGGGATGAAAGATAGAGAAATACACGCGAGTGGATGAATAAAGTCGATTCCACAGATATCAATGCGACTCGAAATCGCTTATTGCAATCGCATCCGTCCGCCCGCCATGTTGAATATGTATCAATCGCCCCAACATGACAAAAATATAATATTCTCAAATGCATTCCGATTTACGATATTTTTTTTGTTCAAAAATGTAAAAAGTAACGCAAAAGTAACATTTAGTGTCATGTAACGTGGAATTAACATTTGAGGTTC
The DNA here is from genome assembly GCA_027580185.1 of Tuta absoluta. Classification (NCBI taxonomy): domain Eukaryota; kingdom Metazoa; phylum Arthropoda; class Insecta; order Lepidoptera; family Gelechiidae; genus Tuta; species Tuta absoluta. The sequence goes on from JAQAHW010000004.1 coordinate 10,739,844, forward strand.
AAAAGTAACGTAAAATGTTACAAAAGTAACGTTCTGGCAACGCTGCCTCCTCCCTCGCAGCAACTTTTCGTGGACTCGTTCGGAATTCGGTGTCGTTTTGCCATAGCTGCTTTTCAATTTGTCGTTTAATATTTCTTTTAACTGAAACTTCAGTGCTATTACGGCTTGCTTATTCACGTAAAACTTATTTATTTTTATTTATTTATATTTCGATTCTTTTCTATAACAAAATAAAGAGGAGAAGAGTGGTTTTTGAACGTATTTTTTTGCATTGACAGTACGATAAAAGTTGCTATTTGTAAAAAATACATCGACCTGAACACACGGACTTCCGCTCTGATTACCGTCGCGTCGTATACGTGCGTCCCCGAATATGCTTCATCATGTGGTATGACTGATACTCATTCAACCATTCATTCGTTTATCTGTCAAATCACTCGAAGTTTTTGTTGTTATTTCGATTTGCATGTGATGCTTGAGATTTCGTGTTTTTCCCTTTCTTAACTTGATTTACGTGCTTTTAACGCATTTAGATTTGAAACTGTTCAATTTCTAAAGTTTTCTGAAAATTTCAAATCAGCTTGTGGTGATAAAAATATAAATATGGTGGGCTTAGAAGCCGACATGAACCGGGATGACGAATGTGACAATATCGGGCTGGGTTGCGCGCTGGAGCACTTTGCCGAGGTTGAGGATGTATTGAACATGATCGACAATGTGAAAAATATCTATAACACTCCTAGTTTCGAAGTGGAATACGATAAGTTGTACTCTATACTGAAACAGTATTATGAGCAACCACATTTGCTTGATCCCCACTTGGACAAAATGTTGGGAAAGTTTTTAGAGCTGATTAAGAATAAAGAATCTCCAATTGAACTTAAACACGCAGCTTTCAACTACATGTATCAGATAATCAGAGTTAGAGGGTACAAAATAGTAATTAGACATTTGCCTCATGAGGTGAGTGAATGTAAAAGCTATTTCTACAAAACTAATGCAAAAGAAACCTAAACTTTAGAGACAAGACACTGATTTCTTTGTAACTGTAACTTTATTATCCTCAGGTGTCAGATCTTTTGACAGTTCTGAGTTTTCTGGAGACTCAAGACCCTAATGATAAGGAGACATGGCGCAGTCGCTTTGTATTGCTTCTCTGGCTCTCTATTGTTGTCATCATCCCATTCCACATGAGCAGGTTGGATGGTTTTGCTCCAGAACTACCCGGTAAAGTGAATTTGTAATGTATACTAAAATATTAACAGTTTTGCATAGATATATCACACTACATCACTTGCAAGGTAGACAGTGAGTAAACGGTTGTTAAAAACAAACCTTAATGCCATATCTGACAAACATTTGAGGGTCATTCAGAAAATTGTGTATCACAAAGGTGATAGCCCATCGCCTTAAATTGCAATACACATGTAACCCTCCATACCCAACCCTCAATACACATGTAAAAGTCCCTTAGTCACCTCTCATAACAGTCATGGCAAAAAAGTAGTAATGCTATGCCAAGCCCCAGCACAAAGCAATTTTTGCTAAGGCATTTTTAAATCTTATAAAATTAATAAATCTGTTCTTGTAACAACTATTCTTAGGCTCAAAATACTGAAAGAGTGTTCTTATCACAATACTTATTTTTGTTGATTTGTCTGATATTTCGACCCAGTTGCATGGAACAAATGTTCCATGTTGTTGTTCCGTTACCATGGCTCATGCAACTGGGGCAAAAGATCGGACAATTCAACAAAAATTTGTATTGCAGTAAGAACCCTGTTTCAGTGTTATGAGTTATTATGTGTGACCACAAAAGTTTAAAACAGTTTATTCTTAGGCTGCTGAAAATCCTGTAATTTTACAAGGATATTTAAATTGCAGGTGCCTCAGATGCACAAACATCAAGAAAAATCACAGTGATGGAGAGGATCTTCAACATTTGTAAAACATATGCCATGTGTAAAGATACCTGTGCTGAAGCAAGTGCTTTTCTTGCTTCAAAGTTTTTGACTAGGTAAGGCCTAAGTATTGGGCAATAAAGTTATTACTTGAATAACTGATATTCCCTGAGCAATAAACTCTATAAATCATATGTTTTATTTCAGATCTGATGTAAAGGAACTTTACATGGCCCCATTCTTTGACTGGGCTTGTGACTTACATTCTGATTTAACAGATGAAAATAAAATATACTATGGAGTATTAGCTTCTGTAGCAGCTGTATTAAAACATGGGAAAAGGGATGATTTGCTGCCATTTGCTCCTAAACTCCTTGAGTGGATTACTAAACAGAACTATAAACAACATACAGCCATGCTTGTCAGGAAATATGGAGTTAAAATTGTTCAGAGAATAGGTAAGAATAAATAATATTTGAAAAGTATCAACTTTATGCAACATTCCAGAATTTCCAGATCAAAATCATTTTTTAGTTTAAAAATAGGAAAACAGTAAATAGCTTTTGATTAATATCTTCTTTCCATGATAAGCATTATAATAAGGTCCTGTGTACACTTATTTGTGTGCACACATAAACAAGTGCAACCAATCAGTTAAGTATGAAAATCCGTTGTGTAAGTAGAGATGTCTAAAGAGAGAAATAGAGGAATCTACGATTACGAACACTAGGCAAAAAATAAATTTTTGAATATCATGAAGTAACTGTGACCAGTAAGTTTAGAAAGTAATAGTATATTTGTTTATCTCAAAACAGGCTTAACATTCTTGCGTCCACGCGTGGCGTCGTGGCGTTACACGCGCGGCTCTCGCTCGCTGGCGGTGACGCTGGGCTCCGTCACCGCGGCCGGCGACACGGAGCCGCTCAAGGACGCGACCATGCCTGACGACGACTACCAGGATATACCGCAAGAGGTTAGAAATATGACGGTTCCGATTGAGACATTGAGGGCTCTACTCTGCCAGCATTGATTCAAATCATACCATGCTTTTTCATTATTGATTTATACTTTTTTCTATGACTCAGAATACTCTTACGTAACTTAGATTTGCTAAGTCAATAAAAGAGATGGGCTGTTACGAAGTTAACATTTTGATTAACGAATTAACTTTTAAGTTAGCTTTTAAAAATGTTAACGGACACGTTAACTTTCGTTAATATAAAAAAGTCCGTTAATCGTTAATCTAATGCCTACTATTTACCGCACGGCACCGCGACGCGGCGCGAAAAACAGGTTCAGACAAGTATGAAATGAAAACTAATGACATGTGCCGGGCAGCGCGTGAAACAAAAACAAAACTAGATATATTTTTCCGGCACGTGCGAGTGAGAAAACTGCGAAGATATTTTTTCGGTTGATCATTTCTTAGAGTGACGAATGCTTTGTTTGTTGTTATATTAACGGATTAACGATTAACGTTAACTTGCGTTAATTCTTCCGAAATGTAACGCTTTAACGTTTAACGAAGCTAACTTTTTTTTGTAGCGGATTAACGATTAACGAAGTTAACAATTTGATTAACGGTGCCCAGCTATGAGTACTAATGACCGCCACCTCTAACCATCAGTCGGTATACTAGTTGTACTCCATATCAATATTATTGCATATCGCCTTAGGTAGAAGACGTGGTGGAGCTGCTGCTGTGCTCGCTGCGCGACGACGACACTTACGTGCGGTGGTCGGCGGCGAAGGGCGTGGGGCGCATCGGCGCGCGGCTGCCGGCGCTGGCCGCGGCCGACGTCGCCGAGTCTGTGCTGACCCTGTTCGAGCGCAACGAGCGAGAGACCGCCTGGCACGGCGGCTGCATGGCGCTCGCTGAGCTCGGTGTGTAACCGTTATAAGTAACTAAAGTCACTCTGAGAAAATACAATTCAAATATACTAGGAGTTTAAGTATTGTTCCTTTCAAGAGGAAACGAACAGGCACATTAATTAACAATACAAAATTGTTAAACAAAAAAGAAAACTGTGTTAAACAAATGCCTTTTTTATAATGACGGATCATGACGTCAATAAAGTGATAATACTATTCTACATTGAATATAGTAATTTGATTTTCATTTTTGCACCTCCCATGCAAATTAACTAGGTCTAATATATTTTTGGGGAAAGTTGTTCACTTACATTAGTTGGTTCATTCCTAGACGAAAATCAGTCCTCTTCTAAACACCTTCTAAAGTAACATGTTCACGATGGACAGCACGCCGCGGGCTGCTATCACCGCAGCAGATCGGCGCTGCGATATCGGCAGTAGTGGCAGCCCTGGCTCGCGACGAGCCGCGCGCCACGGGCGGGGGCGGAGGCCGGGCCGCGCGCGACTCCGCCTGCCACGCGGCGTGGGCCTTCGCCAGGGCCTACGACGCGGCCGCGCTCCAGCCCTACGCCAACTCGCTGGCTAACGCGCTCATCGCTACTGCCTGCTTTGATAGAGAGGTGCGTATCCTTCAATTATATTTAGGAAGGCTCATGTGGAAGACGTATTTTTCATAGAAAAGTAGGGTGGAGGCAAATTCTCGGCCAAGTGTTATCAATTCAGTTTGCATCTTTGTAAATTTGTTTACAGTTTGGAAGGATATTGTAGGCCGAACCACCTGATTTTCCGAAGAGAAAGATGGTTCCGTGCTTCGGTCCCGGTTTCTGTCTATGATTATGATTAATCAGACGGCGGTCGTTACAATGTCAGAAACCTACTAGTAATGGTAATAGTAGGCGGTTGCAAAACTTTGACACTAGGGGTTATCGGGTCATTCGACAACTCGGTGTCGCACAAAAAAAAAGTATTTATCTGGTTCTTTTGTAACTAAAATTTTGTTCTTTTTGAACTTTTTTTGCTCTCCTGATATGTACTAAAAGCATGAAAACTACTTAAGGCGAGTGTACCCGTGGACGACCTCGACAGTGGCGCCGAAGAAATATTCGCTGTCATTAAAGTTATGGAACAAAGTACCTAAAACGGCCACTTTTGGTATTAATTGCCATAACTTTAATTGCAGTGAATATTTCATTGAGTTTTGCAGGTTCTAATTTTATTTAAGGATAATACTAAAAACTTAGGCAACGGATATTCTGATAGATTGTTTGTATAAAGAGAAAACTTTGTTTTTGTGAAGTGGCGCCACTGTCGAGGTAGTTCTCGGCCGACGGCCGATCTTGGCCGCCGCGGCACTACTGGTTCGTATGGATATGCTGTCAGCCACTCGGTTCGGAATAGCACCTTTAAGCATCGTATTTGCTGCTGATGATAATGTTGTGGTGCAGATAAACTGTCGTCGCGCGGCTTCGGCTGCGTACCAGGAGCACGTGGGTCGTCACGGCATGTTCCCGCACGGCATCCACATCCTCACCACGGCCGACTTCCAGACCGTGGGGCCGCGCAACAACGCGTACTTACTCATCGCGCCGCAGGTAACCATAGCTCAAATCCGTCTAGCTTTAACATGAATCACATTTAATTTGTCTTACTTTAATATTGTAGTACCAATAAGAATTGACTTTCTAATTCATGTACCTTAATGAAATGTGTCACTTATTTCTCTACCATTAAAGCATATATGAACACATTTATTCTCTACTATTAAAGCATATATGCCTTCATATATGCTTTAATAGTAAAGAATAAATGTGTTCATATAAGCGTCTCGTCGCTTCTTCAACAACGCTTCCCACTATAAAAACCCCTTGATAGTTGCCGCGTCCAACTACTTCCCCCATCCAACCTCGCGTTTTAAACACCGTCCGAGACGCGTCCTTTCGGAATAGGATGACGAAATTACAGTAGCCACTGCTGCAGCCATTGCGAGTAGATCACACTCCACAAGCTCCTCAAGCAACCGACGCCCGCGCGCCGGCGAGGGCGCGGAGGTCCCTCATTTGTTCCCCACTTTGGGAACTACCGGCACGTGCCGGGTAGATTCAGTCCAATAAGTTCTTCCCAGAACAACTCGTAAGCCCAATCGCGTTCTAAGGGACTTTTTTATGATTGATCTATCTGACTATAGTAAAAGCACGGTAAAAGCGCGTTAGCTTAGCAATAGCGACCATTGACACGACTGGTACCAAAAATTTAACATCTTTAATTTAAATAAGTATATAATTAATTTTATGATATTTATGTATATTTGTATGTATGTATGTATGATTGTAAGTGTACTACATAAGTCTTATTTAAAATTATAATAATTTTACTGCTTATGCAACTACTTGCAAATCTTTTCTTTTTTTCTCTATTTTAATATAAAGATTGCCTGGAAGAGATCGCTACAAGCGATAAGGCCGCCTTTGCTTACTTAAAGTAAGTCTTTCTGTACTTATTGTTTTGTTTCTGTTGTGTATGTGGTTAGCAATAAAGTGTTAATCGATCTATCTATCTAAATTTTATCATAAAGGTATCTCCAAAAGCGAAAAAAATGCTTTTACATAGAAAATTATACAGCTGCTCTACTAAAACTTATATAGTAAAGTTAGCGTAGTGACTGAAAATAAGTTTAAAAAAGAATGTTTTTTTTCTGGTACCCAGGTGGCAGCGTACCCGGAGTACACGCGGCCCGTCATAGACCACCTGGTGGAGCTGAAGATCGAGCACTGGGACTGCGCCATACGGGAGCTGGCCGCTAAGTCACTCAACAAGATCGCACCGCTGGTAACACGCGCATACAATATTATTATTATACATTTTTAGCAACATCTGACTCTTACCTAATAGTGGCTACATTAGTTTTCCATTATTGTTTACTCTGGCTTTCCTAGGTAAGGCATGGTAAGGCCTAGACTTATCCAAGGTAAATGGCCTTCACTCTGGCAATCTGGTAAAAGTTGGCTATGTCGACTATTTAAGGATAAATACGGGCAGGCTAACATTTTTTCAATTTCTTATTTTCATTTATCAAAATAATATAGCACTGTGAGTGCAAAATAAACATAGTATAAATACGAGCACTCAAAGGCTAAATAGATGGGAATAATTTGATCCCATATCATCTACTAATTGTTCAAAAAGTAGGCAAAGCGAGTACGTTTGTGATTGGTTTACAGACTTGACCTTGCTTACACGCGATTAGAGTCCATGCTCGGAAAAGCAAACGTATTGCTTGCTTTGCTAGGCTAGGCTGCGCTACATAGAACATAAAAAAAGCGTAGTTATATTTATTTTTCTTTTTCTATTTGAGGAAGAAGCTTTTATTCCTTCTTTTTCTTCTTTGAAATGCTCTTTCAACATCATAAACGTCAAAAACTTTCAAATTCCGAACAGTCAAACTGATGTTCTCTAACTTTTTGCTTTGATTCGCCATTTATTTTTTAGCTTAGCTTATGTTCATACTTAGGTTAATAATTTTCGGCATATTTTTAATTGCCATACATTTAGCTGTTATGTATATATCTGTATACCACTAACAAAACTGTTTAGAGAATAAGAATAAACAATAGGCGAGGACAATGTGTGAAGTAAGTAAATAAACTTTCTACTAGTCAAATAACATAAAAAACAGTAAATAAATAATATTGACTAAAGTTTATCACCTTGTCTCTTAGCTCTGTTGCTTAATGATACGTTCACACTATGCACCTGCTCCTGCTCCTGCCACTACCGCGAAGATAGCTCGAAATACTTCCTCGAAAGTATGAACACGAGTGAGTGTTCACCATGCACGAAAATACGACACTCGCGGGAGCACGGGAAGTGGCAGCGACATGACGATTAGCAGCGCGAGTAATGTTTACATGCTCGCGCTACCCACTTCCCTTATTATTGTCCTGCCCATACAGACATAGTGTGGACTTTTGATTGTCGCCATAATGCTCATCTGGGATTATTGGGCGCAGTAGTAAAACTTAGTTATTCTCGAACCGACTTTATTTTAGCGCGATTTTAGGAAAGGATCTTTAGTCATGAATAAAAAATATTACAAACATAGAAATATCGTTTTAGCTACCAGAGTATGTCGCGACGGTGGTGCTGCCAAAACTCGTGGACAAGACGGAGTCGATCGATCTCAACGTGCGCCACGGAGCCATACTCGGCATCGGGGAAGCCATCCTTGCTCTGTCGCAAACCAAACTCGCTGATGGTATGTATCGCAACTCTACTATTTTTTTCTCTCGGTTCTACGCAACCGTTTCCTGGTTTAAAACTTCCCTGTTGTTTTAAGGTTGGATAAGGTTTTATTATATGCATCACTTAATGATGGAAGAGCGGAGGCTCCTACTACAGGCTTACTAAAGCTTAAAAGGAGACTCCAGCCGACTAATAACTTGTAATCAATATATTTACTGAAATTAAATATTTTGTATTGTATAAGAATGACGTATCTGAATTACTTATCATTCCTCTAGAATTTCAAAAACCCAGACCTGAAAGTAAATATTTAGATTCATCATTCAAATACCCCAAACCTCGCGCCGCAGACAGACGCAATGCATTTGCGTTACAGTGGCTGTCGAATATAAACCTTATTTCGGGAAAGTCAAAAACCAGAAATCTCAGAACAATTAAATTTCCATATTTCTCAAGAGTTTAATGAAGAAAACTGTAACTGTGAAATGAAAATATTAACTTTTACTTTTTGAATTTATCAATATACTCCTAATGTGCAAATGTCCTAATGCAATCTACTGTTGTGCAGGCAACACCGGCGACTCGCTCGTGTCGGAAGACATTAAGGTGTCCGTGCGCGACCTCGTGCCGCGACTGCGAGCGAGGCTACAGTTCCGCGGCCTCGGCGGAGAGCTGATGCGGCAGGCCTGCTGCCATACCATCGCGGCATTGGCTCAAGCGGACCAGCCTTATCATGGACAACCCATCATTGGTGAGCATGGCTACAGTTCCGCGGCCTCGGCGGAGAGCTGATGCGGCAGGCCTGCTGCCATACCATCGCGGCATTGGCTCAAGCGGACCAGCCTTATCATGGACAACCCATCATTGGTGAGCATGGCTACAGTTCCGCGGCCTCGGCGGAGAGCTGATGCGGCAGGCCTGCTGCCATACCATCGCGGCATTGGCTCAAGCGGACCAGCCTTATCATGGACAACCCATCATTGGTGAGCATGGCTGCAGTTCCGCGGCCTCGGCGGAGAGCTGATGCGGCAGGCCTGCTGCCATACCATCGCGGCATTGGCTCAAGCGGACCAGCCTTATCATGGACAACCCATCATTGGTGAGCATGGCTGCAGTTCCGCGGCCTCGGCGGAGAGCTGATGCGGCAGGCCTGCTGCCATACCATCGCGGCATTGGCTCAAGCGGACCAGCCTTATCATGGACAACCCATCATTGGTGAGCATGGCTGCAGTTCCGCGGCCTCGGCGGAGAGCTGATGCGGCAGGCCTGCTGCCATACCATCGCGGCATTGGCTCAAGCGGACCAGCCTTATCATGGACAACCCATCATTGGTGAGCATGGCTGCAGTTCCGCGGCCTCGGCGGAGAGCTGATGCGGCAGGCCTGCTGCCATACCATCGCGGCATTGGCTCAAGCGGACCAGCCTTATCATGGACAACCCATCATTGGTGAGCATGGCTGCAGTTCCGCGGCCTCGGCGGAGAGCTGATGCGGCAGGCCTGCTGCCATACCATCGCGGCATTGGCTCAAGCGGACCAGCCTTATCATGGACAACCCATCATTGGTGAGCATGGCTGCAGTTCCGCGGCCTCGGCGGAGAGCTGATGCGGCAGGCCTGCTGCCATACCATCGCGGCATTGGCTCAAGCGGACCAGCCTTATCATGGACAACCCATCATTGGTGAGCATGGCTGCAGTTCCGCGGCCTCGGCGGAGAGCTGATGCGGCAGGCCTGCTGCCATACCATCGCGGCATTGGCTCAAGCGGACCAGCCTTATCACGGACAACCCATCATTGGTGAGCATGGCTGCAGTTCCGCGGCCTCGGCGGAGAGCTGATGCGGCAGGCCTGCTGCCATACCATCGCGGCATTGGCTCAAGCGGACCAGCCTTATCATGGACAACCCATCATTGGTGAGCATGGCTGCAGTTCCGCGGCCTCGGCGGAGAGCTGATGCGGCAGGCCTGCTGCCATACCATCGCGGCATTGGCTCAAGCGGACCAGCCTTATCACGGACAACCCATCATTGGTGAGCATGGCTGCAGTTCCGCGGCCTCGGCGGAGAGCTGATGCGGCAGGCCTGCTGCCATACCATCGCGGCATTGGCTCAAGCGGACCAGCCTTATCACGAACAACCCATCATTGGTGAGCATGGCTGCAGTTCCGCGGCCTCGGCGGAGAGCTGATGCGGCAGGCCTGCTGCCATACCATCGCGGCATTGGCTCAAGCGGACCAGCCTTATCACGGACAACCCATCATTGGTGAGCATGGCTGCAGTTCCGCGGCCTCGGCGGAGAGCTGATGCGGCAGGCCTGCTGCCATACCATCGCGGCATTGGCTCAAGCGGACCAGCCTTATCACGGACAACCCATCATTGGTGTGGAAACCTACAGACAATTACATAGCAAACAAACAAAAAACAAGTCTTGTTTCAGTCTTCTTTTGTTACTTTTTCTTTTGGTACAATATAGTTATAACACACATACATTCAAATGCCGAAATATTTAACCAATCAAGTGCTCGATCAATAAAGTGCGCTACCTTCAAATCTTGACAAATAACCATTCTAAACTTGAATTCCAACTGAATATTTGTAATTGTTGAATTCCAACTGAACATTTGTAATTGTTTGTCCAGACGATTGGTTGAACCTGATCGAGGAGTGCCTCTCGCACGAGGTAGCGGCGATCCGCGAGAAGGCGATCCGCGCGCTCCCGCTCGTGTTCCACCGCTACCTGCGCGACGACCAACTGCTCTACGGGAACGTCTCCGCTAAGGAAAAGAGGTCAAAAATATAATGCAATTTATTTTAAACTGTTAGAAAAGCAACATTGGCTTTAAATGCTGCTGGATATCTAGCAAAAACTACAAGTGAATAATCGAAAAATTATGTTACTTCTTACGTTAACGTACCAAGTATAAATATATCTATTTAGCGGCTAGCGAATAGTTTAAAAATAAATCCCCCTATTGACAAAATAAAAACGCGCGATTTACCGTCGGATCGATCGTCGCATATCGTGAATGTTGTGTGCCGGCCTAGTGTATAATGTTTACTAATAACAAATTATCTAAAAGATTGTCTGGGCTCCACGTTGCTGACTGAAATGGCTTTTTAAAAATAGCACTGGCACTTTCCGTTAAGTAAGATTAGAAAAGGATAGTAGATGGCATAGAATATTTTAGTTATTCCCTGTCTTATAGTGTGATTTCTGCGCCATTTCGCAGATTTCCTTGTATTTGAACTATCACAAAATGGCGGAGTTTTGAATGGGTCTACAATTTTCAATTTGGTATTTTGGAATCAATTTATTATAAAATACTCTAAATTTGACAACGACTAAATAAATACTTTGTATCTTAGATGCCAGCTGATGGACAAGTACTGCGATCAGCTGACCAATACCGGGGCCAATGGACTGCTGCTGCGTATGGGCTACGCGAGGGCTATTGGTAAGCATATTTTAATACAAGTACTGTACACGACTGTATTCACCGATGCCATTGTATTGTTCGAAAAAATTTGGTAACAAATAATTAATAATAATTATATTAGTTTTTATTAATTTCAGTGCAATGATTTACTCGTGAAACTGAACGAAACATAGGTCAAAATATTAAAAAGGGTCTTCCATACAAACGGAATGATGGGTTGTCCATGAAAAATAAAATAAAAAATTAAACGGACTAAATTTTTGATCATTTTTATTTATTTACCGTTCATACAAAGAATACACAACCGCACAACTTATTTCTACTAAGAAATTTCTTCCAGCTGACGATCTACGTAAAGTAAGACTTTATAAGACAGGCGGATTAGGCGTGCACAATATAATAAATTTAAATATACCTAAATAAACTTACAATCAAAAATAAACCTACATTTAAATAAATTGTACCTTCATTTTTTAAAATAAATTGTACGTCAAAATTTTAAAATAAAATGTACATTTTTGTATGGGAGAGCCAATTTTTTTTTCATGCTTCGATCTATTTAACTTGGAGAAAGTTGTTCAGTTTCACGAGGAGAACTCACCTTAAAAATATTTGCACTGAACTAAGCTGACCTGATGAGCCTATTGTCCTATATGTTATATCCTTTGTGTTATATTGTGTACAATAAACGGTTAAATAAATAAATAATGGGACCTTATATGTCAATATGTTTTTGTCCCCAGGTCAACTCCCCAAATACATCCTCACGGAACACCTGACCAACGTGATCCAATCCCTCATCGACTGCACCAAGGTGACCGAGTGCACGCAGAAGTGGGCCGAGGCTCGGCGCGACGCCGTGCTCGGTCTCACGGACGTGTGTACTACCATGGGGGTCAGAGGGGGGGTGGAGAGGTACGCGGGGGAGGTCCGGCAAGCCTTGCTCGAGTGTCTCTCGGAGTACACGGTGGACATGAGGGGAGACATCGGCGCGTGGGTGCGCGAAGCCAGCATGAGCGGTCAGTCCGAACATTATATGCATAGTGTGTAAAAATAACAAGACATATTTTCAAAGGTGACTAGCCCATAAGAGCTAGTCGAGCCCGTTTCTTATCAGGGTAATACAAACTTGTTAGAAAAGAAGAAAATTTAGTTTGTTTTATAATGACGAATTATGACTTTGTTGTGCAAACTGAAGTGGCAGTGGGCTGGGCACATCTGTCATAGAACTGACGGACGGCGGAGTAAACGGGTTCTAGAGTGGAGGCCACGCCTCGACAATCGTAGTGTTGGACGACCTCCGGTCAGATGGACCGATGACTTAATTTATTATATATTATATAATATAAATTATTATTTCTCTTAGGTTTATTATCTCTATGCCGGCAATGCGCAGTGGAAGCCCCCGAACTGAACTCCGTGGACGCGATCCGCGACGTGATGCGCGGCGTGGCGCAGCAAGCCGTCGAGAAGATCGACCGTACTCGCGCGCATGCCGGACGAGTGTTCACCAGCCTCATATACAAGTGGGTTATAGCCTCATATACCTCATATACAAGTAGGTTATAGCCTCACATACAAGTAGGTTATAGCCTCACATACAAGTAGGTTATAGCCTCACATACAAGTAGGTTATAGCCTCACATACAAGTAGGTTATAGCCTCATGTACAAGTAGGTTATAGCCTCATATACAAGTAGGTTATAGCCTCACATACAAGTAGGTTATAGCCTCACATACAAGTAGGTTATAGCCTCATGTACAAGTAGGTTATAGCCTCATATACAAGTAGGTTATAGCCTCATAAACAAGTAGGTTATAGCCTCATATACAAGTAGGTTATAGCCTCACATACAAGTACGTTATAGCCTCGCATACAAGTACGTTATAGCCTCATATACAAGTAGGTTCTAGGCGTATATACAAGTAGGTTATAGCCACATATACATGTACGTTAAAGCATTATATACAAGTAGGTTATAGCCTCATATACAAGTAGGTTATAGCCTCATATACAAGTGGGTTATAGCCACATATACATGTACGTTAAAGCATTATATACAAGTAGGTTATAACCTCATATAAAAGTAGGTTATAGTCTCATATACAAGTAGGTTATAGCCTCATATACAAGTAGGTTCTAGCCTCATATACAAGTAGGTTCTAGCCTCATATACAAGCAGGTTATAGCATCATATACAAGTACGTTATAGCCTCATATACAAGTAGGTTCTAGCCTCATATACAAGTAGGTTATAGCCTCATATACAAGCAGGTTATAGCCTCACATACAAGTAGGTTATAGCCTCATGTACAAGTAGGTTAAAGCCTCACATACAAGTAGGTTATAGCCTCACATACAAGTAGGTTATAGCCTCATATACAAGTAGGTTACAGCCTCACATACAAGTAGGTTATAGCCTCATGTACAAGTAGGTTATAGCCTCATGTACAAGTAGGTTATAGCCTTATATACAAGTAGGTTCTAGCCTCATATACAAGCAGGTTATAGCCTCATATACAAGTAGGTTGTAGCCTCACATACTAGTAGGTTAAAGCCTCACATACAAGTAGGTTATAGCCTCGTATACAAGTAGGTTATAGCCTCACATACAAGTAGGTTATAGCCTCACATACAAGTAGGTTATAGCCTCATATACAAGTAGGTTATAGCCTCACATACAAGTAGTTTATAGCCTCACATACAAGTAGGTTATAGCCTCATATACAAGTAGGTTATAGTCTCACATACAAGTAGGTTATAGTCTCATGTACAAGTAGGTTATAGCCTCATATACAAGTAGGTTCTAGCCTCATATACAAGCAGGTTATAGCCTCATATACAAGTAGGTTATAGCCTCACATACTAGTAGGTTATAGCCTCACATACAAGTAGGTTATAGCCTCATGTAAAAGTAGGTTCTAGCCTCATATACAAGTAAATTATAGCCTCATATACAAGTAGGTTATAGCCTCACATACAAGTAGGTTATAGCCTCATATACAAGTAGGTTCTAGCCGTATATACAAGTAGGTTATAGCCTCATATACAAGTAGGTTCTAGGCGTATATACAAGTGGGTTATAACCTCATATACAAGCAGGTTATAGCCTCACATACAAGTAGGTTATAGCCTCATATACAAGTAGGTTCTAGCCGTATATACAAGTAGGTTATAGCCTCATATACAAGTAGGTTCTAGGCGTATATACAAGTGGGTTATAACCTCATGTACAAGTAGGTTATAGCCTCATATACAAGTAAGTTATAGCCTCATATACAAGTAGGTAAAATAGCCTTGCATACGAGTAGGTAATAGGCTCGCATACAAAAAGGTAATAGCCTCGCATACAAGTAGGTTATAGCCTCATATACAAGTAGGTTATAGCCTCACATACAAGTAGGTTATAGCCTCATGTACAGGTAGGTTATAGCTTCATGTACAAGTAGGTTATAGCCTCATATACAAGTAGGTCCTAGCCTCATATACAAGCAGGTTATAGCCTCATATACGAGTAGGTTATAGCCTCACATACTAGTAGGTTATAGCCTACATACAAGTAGGTTATAGCCTCATGTAAAAGTAGGTTCTAGCCTCATATACAAGTAGGTTATAGCCTCATATACAAGAAGGTTATAGCCTCATATACAAGTAGGTTATAGCCTCACATACAAGTAGGTTATAGCCTCATGTACAAGTAGGTTAAAGCCTCACATACAAGTAGGTTATAGCCTCTTATACAAGTAGGTTCTAGCCGTATATACAAGTAGGGTATAGCCTCATATACAAGTAGGTTCTAGGCGTATATACAAGTGGGTTATAACCTCATGTACAAGTAGGTTATAGCCTCATATACAAGTAGGTTATAGCCTCATGTACAAGTAGGTTAAAGCCTCACATACAAGTAGGTTATAGCCTCATATTCAAGTTGGTTATAGCCTCACATACAAGTAGGTTATAGCCTCACATACAAGTAGGTTATAGCCTCATATACAAGTAGGTTATAGCCTCACATACAAGTAGTTTATAGCCTCACATACAAGTAGGTTATAGCCTCATATACAAGTAGGTTATAGCCTCATATACAAGTAGGTTATAGCCTCATGTACAAGTAGGTTAAAGCCTCACATACAAGTAGGTTATAGCCTCATATTCAAGTTGGTTATAGCCTCACATACAAGTAGGTTATAGCCTCACATACAAGTAGGTTATAGCCTCACATACAAGTAGTTTATAGCCTCACATACAAGTAGGTTATAGCCTCATATACAAGTAGGTTATAGCCTCACATACAAGTAGGTTACAGCCTCATGTACAAGTAGGTTATAGCCTCATATACAAGTAAGTTCTAGCCTCATATACAAGCAGGTTATAGCCTCATATACAAGTAGGTTATAGCCTCACATACTAGTAGGTTATAGCCTCACATACAAGTAGGTTATAGCCTCATGTAAAAGTAGGTTCTAGCCTCATATACAAGTAGGTTATAGCCTCATATACAAGTAGGTTATAGCCTCACGTACAAGTAGGTTATAGCCTCATATACAAGTAGGTTCTAGCCGTATACAAGGTGTTACAGAATGAATCAAAAAAAAGAATATTTTAATTAAAATTTAATAATCGACTAATCCCATCACTAGTGATCAGCTGCTCAGGTCATACACCTCTGATACGACGTCATAGTCATAGATTATGTATGTAAAGACTGATAGTATTTTCAAACCTTTTTACCTACATCATGTAACCATGTTACAAATTCATTACTATTAAATTACTTTAAAATAATTTGTAGTAAGTTACATTCGTGAACTGATAACTTCGTTTCCAGATGACTAGCATATTCAGATAGAGATTCTTTTCCTGATTGGAGGCGCCACTAGTCTCGTTATTTTTTCTTTTTTTAAAAGATGATTTCTGCCTATTCAAATTTGCATAATGAGCAACAGTTTAAAACATTGTCATGTAAAGATAAGATGTCATGATAGATGATTAATTCCGATCTTACCTAATGACCTATCTACTGCTTTTAATCTTTGAAAGTACCAGGACAACAGCTTTCCCAAAATTTTACGAACTATTTTTGGCCACGCCCATAGCAAAATTGACATAATTGGGTGTGGGTTCCGTATTCTTATTCTTGAGTAATTGAACTTTAACCTACCATACCGAACTATGCCACACTGTGCTGTGTGTTGTGGTGTCGGTTTAGAATAGCATCACACCATATCTACCTGTGTCATCATCGTCATCATCAGCCTATTGCAGTCCACTGCTGGGCCTGCGTATGTTGTAGAAAATAACTTAACTAAGGATTGAGCAGTGTTCCCTGCGATACATTATCTTGCACTGCCCTCGCCATACCTTGGATTTCAGTTGTTGAGTACCAGGAATGCATAGGTATTAAGAGTTGTCTTTGGTTAAAGAGTTCGCATTTTATTTAAAGGAACCATAAATTACTTCCTATTGGTTTTCTCTTTCTCACATAACTTTCGCGAATAAGTATTATTTTTGCGCGGGTTCCGTATTTTCAAATCATAATTATTGTATTGTATTTTCAATACGTTCGATTTGACCTTGAACTTAAAGTTACAGTATTAAACAAAATCCAACAATACTTTTTTATTTCAGAATACACTGTAGGTATTTTACTAATCGTTACATCAGCGTTTTTAAATAATCAAGCCAAGACTACTAAAACGGTGCACCACTTACCTGGTACTGATTCATTAATACCACCAGGTCACCTGGTACTGGGTACCATGAAGCACCTTCTAATACATCACAGCACCCACAACCAAATGGTCTCCACAGGAAGATGTGGGGGTTTATGAGTCTTCCTGTATTAGCGCCACTAATTTCTTCTTCTTCTATCGTGTGGGACACCGAGTCGACGAACGACCCGATGAACCCTGGTGTCAGAGTTTTTCAACCAGCTACGACAACTATTAAGCCTCTGAGATGGTTGTGTAACAACCGCCGCGCCGTCTAAGTAATCAAAGATAGCAACCAGGACCCACGGCTTGCCCTACGAAACACGGAACCATCTTTCTTTCAGACAATCAGTCAGTTCCTCCTAATCCGGGGATCGAATCCGGGTTCTCCGGATCCTGAGGCAAGCGCTCAGACCACTAACTGAAGCAGCTATTGATGAAATAACCGATCGATTACCAGGCGAACAGAAGTGTGACGGAGGTCGTGTATTAAACTAAAGATACTATTTTGCAATAGAACCCTAAAATTTGCGTAAAAGGGGTTGACCACGGGTTAACACATTAGGGTCATGCCAAAATCATAATCAATAAAAATATTACGACTTTTCTTAGGATCGAAATGATGAAGGCGACCGTAAACTTATCCGCGCCGCACCAACATCATCATCAGTTTGCTGTTTGAATAACACTAGTAGAAGAACACGTAAAAAGGATACCGACCAATTACCGCCTCGGCCTACGGTGCCCGATCTCACAACAGCGAAACCAGCGGCTTAGCGTATCTTCAGTAACACAGCACTTTATTCTTGTCGGATAATCACAATGTTTATCTAGCAGCCATAAGAGCCACAATCTCATTCAAGGGTGCATTCAAACTGGACTTACTTCATACTATTTCTATGAAAACTGATGTTTGATCATGTAAGATCAGTGATTGCACCCTAACACAATGTTTTTTTGATGAATTGTATGCGGTTATGAAGAAATTGCTAGCCATTCTTACTTTCCACGTTAGCACTTAGGTATTCCGTAAAAAAATTGGGAAAAGGCGCAACAGTCGCACCCCTATGGTTTGCGCACACGCACTATTGTCACAAAGGCGCCGCCGCCGCCTTTAGCCCCGCCCCCAAAAGCGGCTTTTCTTTGTGGTTGATTAGTCGATCGTAAGCTTTCGCGCGCATAATTGATTAGGTTTTGGATTTTCGGATGTCGTAGATTTTTCGTGAAAATGGCTCGATACTCTAACTCCGAGTATTATGATATGATTATGTGTGTGGGGCATGAAGATGGAAATTTGAATCAGGCTCGTGAACTGTATCGGCAAAGATTTGTCGACGGTAGACCACCAGCTGAGCAGCGACGGTTACCATCATACCAGTGCTTTCTAAGTACCTCCAGACGCTTCCATTCTACTGGAAGCGTTCACCCACAACGTCCTGGGGGACGACCGAACACTGCAGATCCTAGGCAGGTGGATGCGGTACTGGAATACTTTCAGGAGGAGCCAACCACCAGCACGAGGCGGGCCGCAGCAGCTTTGGGCATGAACCACGTTGCAGTTTGGCGAATTTTACGTGCCGACGGTCAACATCCATATCACCTTCGTAGGACGCAAGCGCTGACACCAGCAGATTTCAGACCCCGGGTCGATTTCTGCCAGTGGTACCTCAGACAGATACAAGAAAACCCTGGCTACGCAAACTGTGTTCTTTGGTCGGATGAAGCGACATTCACCAGGTCTGGAATTTCGAACATCCACAACGAGCACGTTTGGGCTAGAGAGAACCCTCACGCCTCGCGGCCGTGCAAGTTTCAGCACCAATGGCGGTTAAATGTGTGGGCTGGCATTTACGACGGACATGTAATCGGGCCCGTCATTTTACCCGCGCGTCTGAATGGTCCAAACTATCTAACATTTTTACAAACGGAATTAGGAGACGCGCTGGATGACTTCCCGGTTGTAGAGCAGGAATATTTTGACAACCAGGCTAACATGGTATTCCAACATGACGGAGCGCCAGCACATTTCGCTCGTGAGGTAGCTGTACGAGCATATCTGGACGCCCGCTTCCCGCGAGGATGGATCGGCAGGGGAGGACCGATTCCATGGCCTGCTCGATCTCCAGACCTGACACCCTTGGACTTCTTTTTGTGGGGTTACGTAAAAGACAGGGTGTATTTTACCGATTGCCCAACAATTGAGGAAATGGAGCAAAGGGTGAGGTCGGTGTTTGCAACAATAACTCCGACAATGGTGCGAAATGCCACTCAGGCTGTAACCCGACGGTCCGGTTTGTGTAATGAACACGGGGGACAAATTTTTGAACCATTTTTGTAGTAGGTGTGTGTACTGTTTTTGAATTAACTTAAGGGGCTGTGTGCAAAGTAAACATAAAACTCGGTAAGTTCTTAGTTTTATTTTTAACTAACTCCTTGTTCTAATTAGTACCTACATACCTAATGTTTCTTAGTGAGACAAGTTGTTGTAGTGTAGGACACCTGACTCTTTTCTTTTCGTGTGGGACACCGAGTCGTCTAACGACCCGATGAACCCTGGTGTCAGAGTTTTTCAACCGCCTACTACCACTAGTAGGCCTCCGACATGGTTGTGTTACGATCGCCGTCTAAGTAATCATAGACAGAAACCAAGACCGATGGCATAACGTGCCCTCCGAAGCACGGAACCATTTATTTTCGGACAATCAGTTGGTTCACCCTGCAATGTCCTAACCAGACCGGGAACAAATTCATACATCAACTTTGTGAGTGTCCGACCGAGAATCGAACCCGGAACCTTTGCGTCGCAGGCAGTCAGTCGCACTACCACTGCGCCACATCGGCCGTTAGTCCGTCGTCGTTTTTGTCCAAAGCTGTTTATTTTCTCACAGTATGATAAAGTTGAGGAACAACCTGCATTTGCGTAGGAAAATCTTAACACCCTACCAGGAGGTTGCGGGAATTGTCTCCTGGTAGGTAAAGGAGGTGACATTGTTTACTTTATCAATGGGCGGGGCTAGGAGGTGGCGAGAAAGATCTCCTGGTAAGTGTAATGAACTTGAAATTGTAATCAATAGTGCTGGGACGCAATTATTAAAATTCTATCGAATTATTAAGTTTTCATAGTTTTTATAAATCTCACCACGGCCTTAATTTTTAGGGTATAGACTCTTTACAAGTGACCCGTTAACACCCTTTCAGCTTTACTCATTTTTTTGTAACATCTTGTATACAAGTAGGTTATAGCCTCATATACAAGTAGGTTCTAGGCGTATATACAAGTGGGTTATAACCTCATATACAAGCAGGTTATAGCCTCACATACAAGTAGGTTATAGCCTCATATACAAGTAGGTTCTAGCCGTATATACAAGTAGGTTATAGCCTCATATACAAGTAGGTTCTAGGCGTATATACAAGTGGGTTATAACCTCATGTACAAGTAGTTTATAGCCTCATATACAAGTAGGTTATAGCCTCATATACAAGTAGGAAAAATAGCCTTGCATACGAGTAGGTAATAGGCTCGCATACAAAAAGGTAATAGCCTCGCATACAAGTAGGTTATAGCCTCATATACAAGTAGGTTATAGCCTCACATACAAGTAGGTTATAGCCTCATGTACAGGTAGGTTATAGCTTCATGTACAAGTAGGTTATAGCCTCATATACAAGAAGGTCCTAGCCTCATATACAAGCAGGTTATAGCCTCATATACGAGTAGGTTATAGCCTCACATACTAGTAGGTTATAGCCTCACATACAAGTAGGTTATAGCCTCATGTAAAAGTAGGTTCTAGCCTCATATACAAGTAGGTTATAGCCTCATATACAAGTAGGTTATAGCCTCACATACAAGTAGTTTATAGCCTCATATACAAGTAGGTTCTAGCCGTATATACAAGTAGGTTATAGCCTCATATACAAGTAGGTTCTAGGCGTATATACAAGTGGGTTATAACCTCATGTACAAGCAGGTTATAGCCTCACATAGAAGTAGGTTATAGCCTCATATACAAGTAGGTTCTAGCCGTATATACAAGTAGGTTATAGCCTCATATACAAGTAGGTTCTAGGCGTATATACAAGTGGGTTATAACCTCACATACAAGTAGGTTATAGCCTCATATACGAGTAGGTTATAGCCTCATATACAAGTAGGTTATAGCCTCATATACAAGTAGGTAAAATAGCCTTCCATACGAGTAGGTAATAGCCTCGCATACAAAAAGGTAATAGCTTCGCATGCAAGCAGGTTATAGCTTCGCATACAAGTACGTTATAGCCTCGCATACAAGTACGTTATAGCCTCGCATACAAGTACGTTATAGCCTCGCATACAAGTACGTTATAGCCTCACATACAAGTACGTTATAGCCTCGCATACAAGTACGTTATAGCCTCGCATACAAGTACGTTATAGCCTCGCATACAAGTACGTTATAGCTTCGCATACAAGTAGATTATAGCTTCGCATACAAGCAGGTTATAGCCTCATACACAAGTACATTTTATTCTCGCATGAAAAAGTGAGATTTAACCCATAAAAACGAGTAGTTTTTTGCCTCCATAACAGGTTGGTACATCTATAGTTATCATAAATAATTATTCACCATTTAAATTTTACAGCGATCCACCAATCAGCAACATTCCGAACCATGACGCTCTGACGCGCATCTTTCCATCTGAAGAAGTAGAACTCAAGCCCAAGGAAGAAGAGGAGACCATGGAGCCCTCAGCTAGCGAGAACTCCAACGTCGTGCTGTGGCTATTCCCAGGTAGGCCAGCATTAACTGGCTTCGTATATACAGCAATTCAGCGATTTTTTTATGAATAACAGCGTTTAGCCTATTTTATTTCTGTTAGCTTGTCATTGGTATATTTTTTTTGTTTATGTATGCATTTATTTATTTTATGTAGGTTTATGTAATTTTATTTTATTATGTTAAATTATTAAGAACTTTGTATTTTTGTTTATTCTTCATATGTATTGTATACCTTTAGTGAGAAGGTTACGTACGATTTTTTTTTTTTGTGTATGGGCTCTCGCTTTGACTCTTTTTGTTTTATATTTTGGTTGGCCGGTAGAGAATGCCGCGTGGCATTAGGCCCGCTCTTTGTACTTTCCATGCAATACAGTTTAATAAATAAATAGCGAGCTACAGCGTCTAAATGCGTGCGCACTAATCTGCTGGTTTCAAAAATCTGATATGACTCACGGGCGAGTTCAGTTCAGTATTAATGTGATGCCACGGGCTAGTTATAAAAATATTTTCTTTATAATCTCGTAGGTCACACGATGCCTCGCTTCGTGCAGCTATTGAGTTACCCGGCGTACCGGTATAATGTAGTGATGGGGCTTGTCGTCAGCGCCGGGGAACTTACCGAAAGCCTTGTAAGTAATGCTCGTTTACCCACCAAAACATCCACAACGTAACTCCTTGCCTTTTGATACACGGTGTTAGGAAAAGTACTGCGTTTTTTTCAAGGGGTGAAGCAGACCATGGAATGAAAATTCCCATAAGGAACGTAGCTAAACACATTTAACAAGATCAGCAAACATATATTGTAAGATCCATTTTCTTTGGCACTGGAAGGTTACATTCCAGAAGTTTGGTTTTAGGTGAGTTTAGCCGTCAACGACCTCGACAGTGGCGCCACTTCACAAAAAAGTTTTCTCTTCATACAAACAATCGTAATAAGGCATAAAACTATTAAGGCGACAGATATTCTGATAGATTGTTTGTATAAAGAAAACTTTTTTCGTGAAGTGTCGAGGTCGTTCACGGGTACACTCGCCTTAAAAATATATGTTCACGAAGAACATTTTGAACAAATTTTGGAACAATTTCAGGTGAAACACACTACGTCCTCTCTATACGCCTATCTGAATACCCTACACAACGACAAAGCCATGCTGCAGGCCATATGCGACACCATCGTCAAGGTGTTCGCCGACAATCTGCACGTCAAACGGATCACGGTGCCCATATTCAACTTCCTGGACAGGCTACTCAGCTCTGGTAAGTGGATAGTATACTATACAGGGTTATTTTTTATTTACCCTGGAAATTTTACAGGGTGATTCTACTCATGATTCTAAACAACTTTTATTATGGGGTCACCTGCGAAATCGCGAAAAAAAAACCAGCTGCTCCATAGAAAAATTCATACCTACTCGAACAAAATGTATGGAACGCTGGATTTTTTTTCGCGATTTCGCAGGTGACCCCATAATAAAAGTTGTTCAGAATCATGAGTAGAATCACCCTGTAAAATTTCCGGGGTGAATAAAAAATAACCCTGTACTATAGATATTGATTACTATCTATATAGTATATACTAGAAAGAAGTGATGAAATTTAGTAATAATGTAACTGCTGCTCACGATTTTACAAACATCGCCTACTTTTTATTTTAGATAAGTTATTTTACGACCATATATTATTATTCGTCATTCGCTAAACTTGAGAGTCCGGTACTTCGACACCACTCAATGCTTTAAGCTGGAAGTTTTGTTTTTAAATCTCTTTCCTTACTGTTCTCATCCACATCTGGGAATTTTGTATTTATGATCCACATTTTTATTTTAGGTTCAATATCTCCAATATTAGAGGATCCAGAATCAACATTCGCAGTAGACATATTGAAATACCTTCAAATTGAACTCAGAGGAGCAAAGAATATTTACAAGCTCCTAGATTCTATCAACGTTCTCTGCCAGTTAATTCAGGTATGTTTATGATGGTTTAACAGGTTTCCTTTTGGTTATTTGATGTTCTAAACATTTCAGTTTGATTTGTTATATGTGAGAGTTCGTAAAACTGCACACTGCGACCATAAAATATCACTAAAGTCTCGCTGCGTTGCGGTGTTAACAAATCTATAGAAATTGGGCAATTTCGCATTTCATTGTAGGTACGTTAGCCGCCGCCGTCGATTTTAGAATTAAGTATTGAAGGTCTATGATATTATCAGGTGGGCGGCGTAACGTGCGGCAAAGCGCTGGGTCAACTAGTGATCTACCTGTGCTACGCAGACCGCTACGTGCGGCGCTGCGCGGCGGCCAGGCTCTACGAGGCGCTCACGCTGTACGGCGACGTATGCTCTGTACCGCAGGACCAGCTCGACCAGGTAATAATGTCTCGTAGCTGGTGAGCTACGTGTGCTACGCAGACCGCTACGTGCGGCGCTGCGCGGCGGCCAGGCTCTACGAGGCGCTCACGCTGTACGGCGACGTATGCTCTGTACCGCAGGACCAGCTCGACCAGGTAATAATGTCTCGTAGCTGGTGAGCTACGTGTGCTACGCAGACCGCTACGTGCGGCGCTGCGCGGCGGCCAGGCTCTACGAGGCGCTCACCCTGTACGGCGACGTATGCTCTGTACCGCAGGACCAGCTCGACCAGGTAACAATGTCTCTTAGCTGGTGAGCTACGTGTGCTACGCAGACCGCTACGTGCGGCGCTGCGCGGCGGCCAGGCTCTACGAGGCGCTCACGCTGTACGGCGACGTATGCTCTGTACCGCAGGACCAGCTCGACCAGGTAATAATGTCTCGTAGCTGGTGAGCTACGTGTGCTACGCAGACCGCTACGAGCTACGTGTGCTACGCAGACCGCTACGTGCGGCGCTGCGCGGCGGCCAGGCTCTACGAGGCGCTCACCCTGTACGGCGACGTATGCTCTGTACCGCAGGACCAGCTCGACCAGGTAACAATGTCTCTTAGCTGGTGAGCTACGTGTGCTACGCAGACCGCTACGTGCGGCGCTGCGCGGCGGCCAGGCTCTACGAGGCGCTCACGCTGTACGGCGACGTATGCTCTGTACCGCAGGACCAGCTCGACCAGGTAACAATGTCTCTTAGCTGGTGAGCTACGTGTGCTACGCAGACCGCTACGTGCGGCGCTGCGCGGCGGCCAGGCTCTACGAGGCGCTCACGCTGTACGGCGACGTATGCTCTGTACCGCAGGACCAGCTCGACCAGGTAACAATGTCTCTTAGCTGGTGAGCTACGTGTGCTACGCAGACCGCTACGTACGGCGCTGCGCGGCTGCCAGGCTCTACGAGGCGCTCACGCTTTACGGCGACGTATGCTCTGTACCGCAGGACCAGCTCGACCAGGTAACAATGTCTCGTAGCTGGTGAGCTACGTGTGCTACGCAGACCGCTACGTACGGCGCTGCGCGGCGGCCAGGCTCTACGAGGCGCTCACGCTGTACGGCGACGTATGTTCTGTACCGCAGGACCAGCTCGACCAGGTAACAATGTCTCGTAGCTGGTGATCTACCTGTGCTACGCGGACCGCTACGTGCGGCGCTGTGCGGCGGCCAGGCTCTACGAGGCGCTCACACTGTACGGCGACGTATGCTCAGTGCCGCAGGACCAGCTCGATAAGGTAACAGTGCCTCGTAGCTGTAGAGCTACGAGTGCGACGCGGACCGCTACGTGAGGCGCTGCGCGGTGGCTAGGCTCTACGACGCGCTCACGCTGTACGGTGACGTATACTCCGTGCCACAAAACCGGCTCGACCAAGTAACCGCTTTCTCCCTCTCTTTCTCACCACTTTCATACTCCTACCATTACTTCCGTCCTCCCACCCTTTCTTTCGTTCTCCTAAGAACCATCTTCAGTCTTTCTACCTAACCTTTCTTTCTCAACCTCAACAACCTTCCCTTTCCTCCGTCCACCTTCCTTTTCCACCATCCACCTACCCTGCCTTCCGTCTACCGTCACATTCTAGCGACACCTCTTACCACTTTATTATACTTCTCCGCATTTCCTTTTGAAATGTTATCTTTCCTCATATCTAGCTAGATTCATAATAAGTTTTATGTTGATGCAGGTAATGTCAATCCTCGCGGATACGGACTGGGAACGCGACGTGTCAGAACTGAGACCAATCAGGAACGAACTCTGCGATCTGATGGACATCAAACGGCCGGTGCTCAAACAGAAACCCACTTCGTAGTGACGCAACGATCTCTCATTAGGATTAGTCTCGGCTTGTAAAGCTAATGCGCGCAAAAGCGAAGAGTTATTTTATTTGAGCACGCCAGTTGACGCGCAGGTATGGAATGGAAATATTTTAAAGAGTTGTACTGATTTTTATACGCGGGGTTGTAATTTTTTCGCGCTTTTTATACGTTATTTAAATTTGTTCTATGTCCACCTTTTCCGTTTATTAAATTGAATGACGTACGTAACATTGGATTATCGATAATCGTTCAAATAACAATCCCTATTTTACAACTAAGTACCATGTCACACATGTATATTCCATTTGATATCTTTGCATCAATTAATCTTTGTTGCTGATTTGTGCCTTATGATATGATTTGTTCTGTACGCTAATGTGATACTAATGTATTGATGAAATTAATTATGGCGTAATCGTGAATGGAGCGTGAATATTTTTATAACTTGCGGAAACGGATCTTCTAATATGAATGCATTTATGTTAACGTGATAATATACTTACCACTATATTTATTTATTCATAAGTCGTTGTTTTATTTCAAATGATAGTCGTGACTTGTAATAATAGTTTAATATCTTTAAAACATAACACAATTTCGATACAAATAGGGACAAAATAATACTTTGAATCTTAGAACTACCACACTACCACTCAACTCTACACTAATTTAGGTAATTTATGTTTTTTTTGCTTTGAGGCATATTCTTGATGGCAGATTCTTTCGATCATATCATTAGAGAGCAGTTTCGCTTTATCGCAGAAAAATATACTTAGTAGAGCCCTTCGTGCACCTTCGTAACCAGTTTTTCGTAACTAACTACAAATAAACACAGTTTTTTTCAACATTTCTTATTTACTAATTTTAGAACGTCAGGAGCTAAACTAATACAAAATTAATTTTACACTAACTTTTAACTTCTTCGTTATCAACCTCCTGGCCCCACTTAGTGGGGACACCTTAGAGGTGATTCAGGGATTTACTAAGATATCGAATTATTAAACTTTAATATTATGCAACACTGACATTTAGCTATACAAAAACTGGGCATTTTCCATCAATCGAAACTTTGAACCATTGATTAAAAAAATGCGTTACGATGATGATCAGAGAGTACTTTATATTTTGGGTGATGATATTTTTTACAATTTATTTTGTTACTTCAATCGTTATGATGATTGTACTTCTGCCATCCCAAGAATCAGTGATCGTAGCTGGTTATTGACAGAAACCACCAGCAACCTTTCAATGCTAAAAGCTTTGTTAGGATTGCGGCCACGCGAGTATTTTAAGCACAAAATAGACGGCGCGCAGCCGCCAATACTTACTTTGTGTTTTAAGTGTGTTTGGAGAATTAGTAATTTACACCGATATCGTGATAAAATAACGGTTTTGTCTGTTCTGCATCCTATTCTTGCACAAGTTCACTCTACTCCTCACGCTATATGCTCGACTCTTGATCAGCCGAGGATCTGGAGCTGCTGCGGGTCCTGCGGCGCCTCCGCCACCAGGCTCGACCAGAATGTGCTGTAGTTCTTCAGCACCGTGCCGCTGTTGAACAAAACATGCTTCACTTATTAAATCTGAGTATTATCGGGCAAGAAAATGTTTACATAAAAAACAAAAAATAAGTGCTAAGTTGTGATTTGTATAGTAAGTATGATTTAACGCGCATCAAATCTGCACACACTCGCATCACGCCTATTATCACTTGCAGGGCAGTCAGAGCGTAAACAGTCCGTCTATCGCCTACAATTGCCATACACAATATGCAATCCTCGAATCCCTTAGTCGCCTCAAAGTAATTGGGTAATGCTATTCTAAGCCGGCATTACACGGCATCGAATCTCTTTGAAATTTATTCTGCAACAAGTATTTTATGATTCCAATTTGTATTCGTGAAAAGTTATCCCTGAAGAATTTCTTGTTGCATTCTGAAACAGTAAATCTTTCACAGAACGTGAGAAAACTCCCATCTGGGATCTACCATTTTGAGTAACTGCTTTAGTTAATACCATTTTGCCCACTCAGTGTACATTAAGTATTTGTGTGCATTTTAAGGCCACGCTTAGACCGCAGATTATTCGATAATGTTCCAAACGAGCCATGATAAGGTCACATAAGCGAATGTTGCTCCTGTCCTGGCAGCTCGTATTACGCAAGCCCACATGTGGGCCTAGGTGAAAGGAGATCGGATGTGAGGTCGACGACCTCATATCTTGGGTCCACTTCTAGAAAATACATACC
Source organism: Tuta absoluta (assembly GCA_027580185.1). Lineage (NCBI taxonomy): Eukaryota > Metazoa > Arthropoda > Insecta > Lepidoptera > Gelechiidae > Tuta > Tuta absoluta. The sequence goes on from JAQAHW010000004.1 coordinate 10,768,220, forward strand.
TACATATTATAAAGTTCTTTATGACTCGTAGTTAGAATCACTATCTCCACTAAAAGCAAGCCTTGCGGAGTAGGTGCAAGGGATTTTGGCGTGTGTGACATACCTACTTAATAACTGTTAAGGCGAGTGTAGCCCTCAACGACCTAGACAGTGGCGCCACTTCCCAAAAAAGAAGGTTTCTCTTTATACAAACAATCTATCAGAATATCCGTTGCCCAAGTTTTAAGTACTATCCTTATGTAAAATTTGAACCTGCAAACTCAATGAAATATTCGCTGCAATTAAAGTTATGGAAAAAAGTACGTAAAATCGGCCACTTTTGGTATTATTTGCCATAATTTGTCCTGAAGATTGTTAATAAAACAGCGAATATTTCATTGAGTTTGCAGGTTCTAATTTTACTTAAGGATAATACTTACCTAAAACTTGGGCAACGGATATTCTGATAGATTGTTTGTATAAAGAGAAAATATTTCTTTTGTAAAGTGGTGCCACTGACGAGGTCGTTCACAAGTAGGTACACTCGCCTTAAGTGAAGAGAAAAATTATCAAAAAGTGGACAAATACACTACGGCGGTGGTGTGCAGAACCATCATGGGCTATCCTCACGGAAATTCTGCCGTTCCGGGCGATGGCTGGGCATGTAATGACCCAGCGCCGTCCACGGACTATGGGTCAGCTGTAACTAACTACCCGCGTAGTGACGGCCCACCTGAGCGCTGATTAAAGTTATTTACTTTTATACAGATCACAGAAAAAACTTTGATACCGCGTTTTAGGACTTGGGACTTTTAGTTATTTCGAGATTACAATAAACGTGTTAGGTACAGGTACGCGAGTTATTTTAAGGATGTAAATTATGGAAACAATCGATTCTAATAACAATATCATTTACAAACATACACATCATATGACACCTTTAGCCCTTGCAGGGTAGGCAGCTTATTGTAGTAAGGTTCATCTGAGAAATATTTGGGGGCGTTTTATATTGAGAAACTTTTGACTTACGTGAAATAAACTTTTCCTTGCGAATTAGCAGGTGCTCTCCACACCAGCGTAGCTCTTGACTTGTCGCGCGGGTCCGCGTGCGTGATCGCCGAACATTCGGGGTGGACGTTGGTGTTCGGGGCTTGCTCCCATTGGCCTAGCCACTGGTCTGTCTCTGCAGACCGCGCTTGTAAGAAGAACCCTTTGAACGGTTCCGAGCCCTCGATCGTCACTGGAAAAAACCGAATTTAAATAGACGAAGAATAGATGTTTCGCAAGATTGCAATATGTCGTTCAGTTGTTGTATATTATCAGATAACAACCACTACAACTACTACAAGTCCTTCTCGCGCCGACTGCATCCAATAGCTGCCCGCAAGTTTAAGATTATTTTAGCGATCGCCGGACCTCTGAAGACCAGTACCTAGCATAAATGGATCAAATAGTTTAGGTAAGATAGCTTCAATGCAAACATCTGTGTATAATTATGTTTCTATAAAACATCTAGGTCAATATACGAGTCATTATCCTTGAAAATGCCGATCTACAGACAAGAAAGAAGTTTAATTAATAATGTTTACTTGAGTTTTTACAACTTTTTCTCATCACAATGAAACAATTTTAAACTGATTTAAGTTGTGTTTATTTTGGATTTTACAATTTCAAGCTCTTTACAGAGTTCGTGGTCACAGATGACTAAGGTATTATAGGCAAACCAGATAACTCGCATCGCAGGACGCCCGCGAAGCAAGAAGTAGGTGGGCATTATGTGACGTTCCGTCCCGTTAACCACTTAACGTACCAAGTACCGACATCTAGCCAGCGACTAGGGAAGAGTTGAAAAATAAAACTCCCTATTGCCTAGCGAAACGTTCCGGTTTTACGCAGAATGCCGTATCTTGTGTTAGTCTTGCAGTATGTTGTATCTGGCTCTTCCGCTGTGTAATCAGTGGAGTTCAAGTTGATGAGATTCCTCATCTATCCTAAATCCGTTTTAATATTGTTTTATTGTGATGAGTGAAATTAGTTCTGTCAACCCATTCAAAATTGCAAACCGGTCAGGCGGGACAACACTTTAGTCTGACCTAGTTGTATGCGAGAGATTGTATACATAATCAGGCTCGCGGTACATAAATCGCGTGTTGTTTATTTTATAAGACCATCAATGGACCTGGCACCAGCTTGTCATTGAGTAACTTTGGACCGGTTTCCAAAGTTTAACTATTACTGCACGTGACAAAACCTTTCTATGAGAATTATTTGCAAAACACTGCCCAAACTTTGACGCCCTCAGGTTAGGTGAAGCAGTTGTCTTTGCAGGATGGCTGGATGAGAAATAACCGGGGATCAGGGAGCGCGGAGCGCAATTAGAGATGTCCATGTCCAGCAGTAGATGATGATATTTAGCAAAGTGTTAAATTGATTTGGTTAAGACAAATTGCACTGCATCACTGCCAGTCGCAGAGTGACCTTTTACAGCTCTCAAATTCATAAAAAATGGCATAAAAATATTGCAAAAGTCAAAAGCGCATTCATGCAGGCTGGGCAATGAAAAACGATGGTCCATTGAAATTCCTGTCCTTCGAAGTAGCTAGCATACTTAAGTGCAGCCTTTCAAAACACTGAAGCAATGCTTAAGTACCTTTCTACATATGAAGAAACTGTCTTGAAGCATAGATAATGATACGACTACCTACCTAATTTCATAGATCAAGGTCAGCAAATTTAAACACTGCGTTAAGTGCATTGTTAAAGTAGTAGGTAAGTTCAAGGTTACAAGCAATTACCCTTACATGGATGATTAAACTTACTTATTTTTAAATATATTTTTTATCTAGTAAACTTTTCCAACCTTTCGACCGAATATCTGATAATTATTAAGTTGGATGGTTCATACAAAAGACATCAACAAAAGCTAATACTAATTCTTTAATCCACAAAGGTTTATTATTATAACTGGTATGTTAGAAGGTAATTTATTTAAATTTATAATTTTATTTATCTAGCTGCCTGTCCTGCGGTTTTAGCCGCTACTAACCGTTTTCCCGCGGAAAAAAGACTTTTCCCGGCATAAATTACAATTAAAAACCTTTCTCTTGAATCACTCTATCTATAGAAAACCGCATAAAAACCTGTTGCGTACTTTTAAAGATCTAAGCATACTTACATATGGACATAGGGATACGACTTCATTTTATACTATTAGGCGATATTTTAAGAGCATCGATAAAATCAAGTATATTGTGTTATGATATGACTACTTACCTACTTATCTCTCTATGAAGTTGAAGTCTGAATACAAAAGACATCAACGAAGGCACTTGTTTTGATGTCGCTATTGGGATTAGTCCCAAATAGGTATAGCGTACTCGTAGTATAACCCTAAAAGATCAGTTAGTATAAACTTAATAAACTAATCCCTACCTATGATCCCTTACACAGAGCTCCCGAACGTCACGAGGGCGCGCGTGACTTCTTTGGTCTGTGATCCCTACACAATCAGTTTGATTAGGTTTAAGTACATACAACACTACTGACCACAGACAGATCACCATACAAAAGACATCAACGAAAGCTAACTGCATAGGATTAATATGTTTGTCTGACAATATCCCATACCAATCCCAGATTGCTTGTTTATTACTTTAATTTTTTTATCCTGGCCTGACTGATAAACCGGCGTATGTGTACCTACATTGTATCAATCGTGTCAATTATTATTAGCATTAGATCATTTTATTGAGTAGGTACATATAACCCACGGCATTACCTAGTTATGTTATGATAAAACAACAAACAATCAATTTTCCCAATGCAATCAAATAAGTAAATCAATCTTTATAATTAGTCCCTAGATATACTACAACAATACATACCTGTGATGGCAGAGTTTGGTCCATAACTAGAAGAAGAGGCGAGAACTCTGTATGGTATCGTTGATAAGGGCTGTGTCCTGTGCTGGCTGTGGTTCGGCTGGTTCGGCCTGTCTTTCACACACGCATCCACTGGTGCACCATCTGGGAAACTTTCTACTCCCCACGTTAAAAACAACAGCACCGCCAATTTTGACAACATTTCCTTTGAAGTGGCCAACCAAAATGAATATAAAACAGCGGTTGAAAGAGCCAGCGGTAGACTGCGGTCGCGCGAGTTTAACGTTCACTTTTGTAACATTGTTACCCCCCGAAAGGATCTAGATACGACCAGTTCGGTTGACATATCAATCTAACATGGTGCACGGTTGATATTTGGGTGCGCCCGAATGGTTTGAACTAGTACCTACCTACTTATTTATTGCGTAAATCTAGAAAAGTAGCGATTTGTATCGCTGTACCACTAACCAAGCTACTAACCGACAGAAATTCTTGTGAGATTAAGAAGGTAGTAGCCTAGTAGGTATGTTAAATGGTCCATTAGGTATAGGCTTTCATATATTGCCGTGTGATGCCAGTTAAGAATAGCATCACCCCATTTCTTTCCGTGGGTGTCGTAAGAGACGACTAAGGAACTCGAGGGTTACATGTGTATTGCAATTCTAGGCGATGGGCTGACAACCTGTCAATATGGTAATACACAATTTTTTGAATGATCCTCAAATGTTTGTCAGACGTGATGTAAATGTTCGTTTTAACGGCCGTTTATGCTCTGCATACTATATAGACGTAAGGGATATAGGCGTGAGATTTGTATGCCCAAAAGGTAAACCCTTTAAGCATCAAAACCAACTTTGTTATGAAATTACTTATAAGTATATTATATAAGTCAGTTAGTACTTTGTACCGCAGGTATTAATCTTACAAACCTATAAAAAAAATAAGAAAGATATTAACAGCTCAACATTCTGAAGGTTTTACTAATAAAAAACATAACCTTATTATCTATTTACAAGCTTACAACAACCCTTTCACCGTATTCATCGTCATTGGCATCGTAAAAGAAAATCACGTCGTCGTCGTCGTCTCTGTTGGGCACGTGCAGGCTGGGGTCCAGCATGATCTCCTTACTGATCTCGCTATTCTCCATGTACTGCATTATTTCACCGAGCATGTCTTCCCGGCATATGTCGTCATACGTAGAATCAGCTACACTTGCATATATCGCCGGATTTACACTGGGATCCAGATTATTGTACAACGGTGCTTCAGTTTTCTGTACTGGGATGTTTTCAGGTTTGGCCTTCATTCCAGTGACATTTTGCTCATCTATTGCGTGGCGGTCTGTCATCGAATTTCCGCGTAAGCTTTCATTTTGCTGTATCCACTCTTGGCACTCAATAGAAATACTGGAAGCGTTAGTGAAGCCATAGTATTCTTCTTGAGCTCTGTTGGGGATAAATCCAGAATCGTTATCGGCATCTGATCGATCTAAAGCATCGTATCCTTCGTTTGTCACACCAAAATCTATAGTTTCATATACTGGTTCTAGTATATCTGCTAGCCGTTCGCTGGCTTGGATTGATATGATTTCTGCAACATGCAATCTTGGTTGAATTGTAGCCTCTTTATAGTTTTCCGTAGGCGTCAAGGCTGTGCTGTTCGTCAATTTTCCCTCTGAGACTACTCCCATACTCGGCCGCTGAAAGTTAGTGTCTCTTCGCACTCGAGATACTACAGCATTTTCAGCTTTCCTGTACGTTGCTTTCACTAAAGTCTGAACCTGAAACAGTCAAACATTTATAAGTGCCTAAGCGAGCTGCGTAACGAACCACACACACACTTGGGACTACTTAAATGTCTTTTCACAGGATAAGACATTTATAAGTAGTCCCTTAGTATAGCTAACCAAGTATCTAGATGGATATTCTTACCTCTTTATTGACGTAGCAGTAAAGTAGGGCTACGATGAATCCCTGCAGACTCTCCACCGTATAAGATATGTAGTAGTAGGTTTGCTCCCAGGTGCAGTTATTAGTGCCTGGTCTGAACGCTGTTAGGAGGAACTGGAGCCCGAATATGGGCATCAGGAATAACGTCGCCTTGGCTGTGCTCCTGTAAGTTACAATTTACACTTAGAATGTTAAGGAAAAGACGAAACTGCCACCTGTTCGCATGAAATATACCTACAGTTATAATAAAACTCTTTTCACTTTCGCAGCCAATTTATAGATTTACAATCTATTTCCTGTTTCAAATTTAAGGAATTTAGTGAAGTATCTCAAACTAACAAACGAATGTGTTCGCCAGATTCTATACGATTTCTCGCCACTTACAGTTGATTGACATTCTCAGTATTCCTGACTTGTGTGAGTAGAACTCGTAACACATCAATGAACAGCACCGTATTGATAAGCAAGATGGCGACTCTTGGTGCGTCAAGGATCCACTGAATGTTCTCCACCGTGTAGATCAGCCAGCAAGAGTGGTTGTTCTGGTAACTCATCACTACAGCCCACGCTATGGCCGGAAGTATCGCAACAACTGGTAAATAAAGATTACAGTCTTTCAATAAATTGGCCATGATATTCTTCGTTAGGACACTTTACGGTGGAACACGTGATAGTGCGAGATAAGAGTAGGTGAAAGGTGTGTTTTGGTTTTGGTAGGCGGTATAAAAACTCTGATACCATGAATACTAAATTTTTAAAACACTTCCCGTGTTATGTACCTATACAGATTTTGAAAACTTGCAAAATTTTCATGCTCTGGCTGGTTTGAACCTGCGACTTTCACCATTTCCTTACATTACATCTGATACCATGGTTCAAGTTTTGTCTTTAAGCGTCAACGCTGCGCATAGCACGCGCGGGCTAGGTTCGGCAAAATAATAGAGCAGCGTTGCGTGACGCGGGTCGCCCAGCCCGCGCCGCGGGCCGCCAACACGGGCGCGACCCATCCGAACACGACGTCACCTCACTGTATTAAATCTATTAGGCAAGATGCGTCTTCTGACTCCGGACGGATAATAATGTCAAGACGCGACGGCACGCCGCCGCGCGGGAGGCCCGCACGTGCAGCCCGCTTAACGGAGCGTTGGGCCTTAATGTAAATTCGAGTCAACAATGCACCAAACTTTAAAATTATAATCTAATATCTAAATTCTTCGCCCATTGGGCAGCGTCATCAGTAAGAGCTAATGTGGCTATGAAGTGTTATATCTGTCCATCGAACTAACTCGCTAGAAAAATATGGTAACAAACCTGCACCGATCCCGTACAACACGTTGATGTTGAGTTTCTTGCGGAACACGGCGACGATCAGCCGATGCAGGTAGATGCCCTCCACCATCATGAACACAAACACGGCGTTGGTAGCGACCCGCTCCGTGAACGCGTGCAAGCGACACACGATGCCGTGGTTCGACATTACTGTGTCGCCTGGGTTGGTCAGCTCGTCTATGTAGATCTGGACAAATATAAAACACATGTTTACTCATCAAGTTTAATAAGCATAGTAGGTAACACTGCTGGGTAAGAAAAGTACCAAATGTGTTTTACAAGACATATTGTCGGAGGCAGCTTGCTCAGCTAAGGGTATAAGGGTATGTGTTTCGCGCTGATATTTATTTATGTGTGTAAATCCCCTGCGTAAGAGGCAAGGGTTTGTCAATCCTTTGTCAATCAATAAAGGTGTCCTTCGCGGGACACGCCATTGCGGCAGAGCATCTTCGGCATGGGATCAAAGGGGTGTGTTACTGGCCAGATGGCGTAGCGCATAGTACCCCCGTCCGTAGTAGTACTAAGCCGAGTGTCATGGGTTCGATCCCCACAAGACGCAAATATTTGTTAAGTCGATTTTCAAGTAGTTGTGTTTAGTTTGGGTGTTTCTAACGTATCATAAGCATTTATTTACAAAAAAATATATAAGTATTAATATCAGCTATCTAGTTCGCATAGTACAAGCTTTGCTTAGTTTGCGGCTAAATAGCGCTGTGTGAATTATCCAGGATATTAATTATTATTTGTGTGGCACGGCACCTGAGATGTGTGTAAGCTCTTTTTGGGTCTAGTACACTGAGCTGTGTGTAAGCCTGCAGGCAGTGGTGTATTAAATAACAGATCCTAACCGCACTCCTACTAATGATGACCAGGATATTCTTCACAATGATGACTATCAGCAGGTTCCTGTGCAGCGCGACTCTCGTGTTATTCCTCAGGCGCTTGTAGAAAGTGAAGACGAAGATGGCTGGCAGGCAGGATATGATGGAGATGGACAGCACTGCGATGTAGAAGCGGTACCGACGGAGCAGTCGCGGGGTGATGCTGCACGTACTGTAGTCTGTTTGGATTTCCCATGAACCGTTTGGGTAGCATTGTTTGCTGCTGTAATCTAGAAAACGAAAGTCTTGCTATTATTCTGATTTAACTATATCTACCTGTTTTTTCGGTTATGAATGAAAACTTACGGAAACACGAAGGCCCCTGTCCGGAGTAAGAAAACTCGGAGCAGACTTCGGTTGCGATAGTGTCTGCCTCCGCTGGTTTCCAACAAGTCCATCCATCGAACGTGGCTTCGCACTTATTCGGAACTGTGTACAAGAAAATAAGATCTCGTCAAAAAATTGGACCGCTTTTTTAAATTTCTTGACAAGTAGGTACTTTTTATACCTAGAAACTGGCCATTCAAAACAGAAACGGCGCGCAGCCGCCAATAGTTACTTTGTGACAGTAACATTAACCAAACATTGCCATTAGCTAAAAATAAACTTTAAAAGATAGTTGTATTTTTTTTCTATTTCTCATGGCTTTTAATGGCAAGATTGCATGTTGCATGTTACATGTAATTTGTTTTCGCATCATGAATACAAAACTGTTTGGTTTAGGTTTCAGAAAAAGATTTTATTCAGAGGTAGAAGAATTTTCCTGTATGAGCACCTACGTGGTACCTACTTTCCAACTTTCTATTTATATTAATTTCTTACCTGTCTTTGTACATAACATACATACATATATATCACACCTATAATCCCTTGCAGGGTAGGCAGAGAATAAACAGCCGTAGAAACACGGTCATTTATGCCACGTCTGACAAGCATTTGAGGGTCATTCGCAAAATTGTGTATCGCCATAGTGACAGGTTGTCAGCTCATCGCCTGAAATAGCAATACACACCCTCGAGCCTACATATAGTTAATTTGTGCCCTCGAGTCCCTCGGTACATAACACTTACTTATTTACTTTTAATTACGTAAGATTTTTTAATTACGTAAGAATGATAGCTTCAGCTTCTATCAGACAAATCATAAATCCTAATAGGATAGATGACAGTCTTAAACAATGTAATTTAGCTGTCTATCATCGAACGGTACTTTAATTATTTACCAGCAAGGTTGTTATCATCAACCATCGTATGGCTGCAGCAATCCTGAGCGGCGTAGAAGCAGTTCTCCCAGCGACCGTGGGCTGCCGGTATGAGGGCTTCGCGGACCGCTTGGGCTACTTCCTCCAGACCAGGGTCGAAAGGGTAGCATCCACATGTACCGTCCTCTTTCGGCTGAAAGAAAAACGTGCATAACAGTATATGGGGTGTAGGGGTAAGCCCGCTGACTATGAAACTGAAAAAAAATCTTCTAGGCCCATATAGACCCATATAAAATCATGATTAAAATCATTAAACTTATGTTTAGTGCCACTCGGATTTTCCGCACGCTCAAGTATTTCAGACAAGTTTAACTTGTGTTGTGTCGGTGTGCGGTTAGTTTATGATCAAATCTGAGTGGGACAAATTTTTATTACACACCATTCAACAAACGTGGCCTCGCACTTTCTGGAACTTGTACCTACCTAATACCACTCACCGTTTTACCCACAGATTAACTATATGTAGACTAGCTGGTTGTACCTACCTATTGTGTATAGTCACACACATGAATATTAAACCCACGTTTACTATGCCTCTATGGGCAGGGAAATAGTAAGGGTAGTACGCAGCACGCACGAGAATTGCAGACAGGTTACTCGTGCTGTTACTCGTCAACTTCTCGTACTCCCGCTGCTAGTGTCGCCTTATTGTGCGCGAGTCGAGGGAACGGCAGCATGAGCGCGAGTGGAATGTCTTGCTATCTTGCTAACTCGTATTGCTGTGAGAAGAGCATGACGGCAGTGTGTAAACACTCACTTTTGTTGATACTTCCGTAGAAGTATTTTAATTCCGGCAATAATTGGCTAATAGTGGCAGGTGCATATCTACGAGCAGGAGCATAGTCTTCTTCTTCATCGTGTCAATGGATCATATAGTCATATTTTTGACTGCCAGTATTTGGCGACCGCAATGGCATTCTCAGGAGCCAAGTTCAGATCGTCTTTGCTGCAAGAGACTGGCAAAAGACGGCATGATGTTAGGTGCGCCATAGATTGCGATGGGGCTCCACAGTCGCAGAGCACTTGCGTTTTGAGGAGCATAGTGTGAACACAGCATGAGACTCGGACTTGTTTTCAAGTTTTTGAAAACTGGCTAACATTAAATAAAAATAAACTTTGACAGGGATGCCATTAGATAAAATTAAGAAGAAAAGAAAAACGTATTTTTTTAAAGTACCACCGTTCCAATAAGTCGTATTTGACAGCTGTCAGATTCGTGATAATACTATGGCAGAGGGTCCATTTTCCTTTGTTGACATCTCTTTTAGTATGGAGATTACAGCTGTCAAACACGACTTATTGGAACGGCGGCGGTTCCTTAGTGAATGGGTAAATGGCTTTCATAATATAATTATTTTTAAGTGGTGTTTACACAAAGTACGAATCTTTTTGTTTTTGGTTTGAGAAAAAGTTCTGAAGTAACTTCTTTTTCTATTTGGATATTTTAAAAGTTAAAAAGCTACTTATAGGCTACGTGTTAGCTACTTACAATCTCCAAGCAAGGAGCGAACCAGGACCCATACAAACAGCCGGCGTTTAAGTTGATGGTGTTGGCACCGCCTACGTAGAGGAAGTCAGGCGTGTAGAGCAGGCAGCCGCGGCCGGCCACCCAGCGGTACACCTGCTCGTGGTAGCGCTGGTTGCGGTAGTTGCAGCTCTTGCTCACCTCTGCCGGCACAGGGTCCATGGTTTCCTTGACAGACAAAGTGCCTGTTATTAGTTGCTCATGTTCACTCCTCTCGTCAAAAACGAAGTCGGGAAAGGTAAATTTATGTTTACTTAGACCATAACATCATCAAACAACCTTGTTTACCTAGGTGTTTTTAAATACTAATATAAGGCTCAATCGATGTTAAACACACAATTCGTGACGTAATGATTCAAAATATGTGCAGTGCAACAAGGGCCCGAAGTCTCTTATTTTTTTACCCTTGCAATGCCAACGACACTCCACTGTCATTATAATGCCACTGTGAACTGTTAGCAAATACAAAATGACCAAAACTGACACTCTGAGAGGTCATTGACACACAACTGAAACGATTTTTATTTAGCAGACTTCGGCCCCAGATAAAAAGGTAGGAAGACTTACCTCACAGATGTAGATCGGTGGTCGTTCGCAAGTGAGGTTTCCGTTGTTGGTGATAGTGACTCGATGATTCCGCTGATGCCACACATCGAGGTCCGCGCGGACCGGGTTCAGCAGGCTCAATCCATCGTTGTAGTAGCAATCCACCTGATATGAAGAAAGAAGGAAGTTTCCATATTACACGGAGTTCATGAATTAACGGCAAATATCTTGTGGGTCGATGCTGAAACTGATCAAACATTTTGCGTATTTTCCGATTGTTCTACTTTTTCTCTATTCTAACACCGAAAGTAGGAATGGGATCCTCTTAAGGTCATCTATATCCGTTTTGAACACTTTTGACGGTGAACTTATAAGTAAATGTAAAGCACTAAAATGATGCAATCACCTGTTTCCTTCCAACACAAAGCCACAAGAAAAAGGCACAAACTAATCTGCTAAGTCCGCCCATTTTCGTTGAAATTGCAACTACACTTTTGACACATAGTTATGTTGTACGCACTTGACACGGATGTATTTATGTAATACAGCGTGTTTTGTTTTAGACCAAAGACGGGGATATACTAGGCTTAAGCCTACAGCATCTCGCATTCCGACAAGAGGTAAACCTAAACACGGTTTGTTGACTATTGCTCGTATTCACAGCTACCGCAGCGGCGCACGCGCTTCGATAAACAATCCCCTGTTTACAAATTATCACGCGGTGCGATCTATTGTCGACAGATTAATTGATTTAGTTGTATGCTGTGATTGGAATTTTATATCGCATATCATCCGTTATCGCGAATCACAGCTAATTTCATTTGTGGTCTTGAACGTGAAATCATTTTGCCTACGTTAGGTGGAATAGATAAGGCAACGATGCTTACTTTGATTGTTAAAACTGAAATCAAATTACTAAGTATTATGTATTTTAATTTAAGATTTCGTGATCAACCGGAAGCGCAAAGCAAGTTTACCTATGCCATTTGAAATGGATGGCAGCATCGATCAGTAGAATTCTGTAGGTTGATAACTACTTATAATAAAATTTCCGAAGTAGGAAGCGTCTGGTATCACCTCACAAACGGCTAATGACATCACTACTGGCAGGCAAATAGCATAGCAAAGTAGATTAGGTAGTCATGAGGAAATCTGCCCCATATCGGTCTGCCATTCACATAAGAGGTTGTTTATTACTCACTATTTTTAATCAAATGCACATCTTGAGAAGGTACATCAGGTTACAAAAGATACTTACTTCTTATAAGTAGTCGTTTTAAAGCTAGCTAGGATAGCGGCTCGTAAAATAACTTTCTTTCCTTGAAATAATATAATTGCAAATAGATTAATTTCTCGACTCTACATTTTTCTCAGGCGCTTACTATACAATCGTGTTAGAGGAAATCTTAGGTGCTTAAGTATTTGACTTCCTTATTTTTTATTCCTTCCTTATATAAATTATAAATGGGTTTTACTAAAGTGAACTTAAGTGAAGGAAAGGAAATCTTGTTACTTGTAATTGCATGTTCCTAATAGTTGTCTATTTTCCTATGTTCTACCTCGGGCACATAGAAAGAATGGAGCTAGATCGTGGCGCTAAGAAAGCGTACCTAGGAAAACCCAGCGGTCGACGACCAGTTGGTCGTCCTAGGTATCGCTGGAGCGATGTCGTTCAGTCCGACTTGCGCGACCTTCAAGCGACAGACTGGCGTGAAGCGGCCCAGGATCGGGACAAGTGGCGGAAACTCGTGTCGGAGGCCAAGACCCACTTTGGGTCCCTGAGCCACAGGAGTAAGTAAGTAAGTACCTCATTTTATTTACCTTCATTGAGTCTGTGCGGAAAGAGAATAGAATTTAGTTCGATATATATATTTTTTGTTAGTTCCGACACTTATGTATGGGAGTGAAAGCAAATATGAAAGTTAGGTATGGCAGAACAAGGATGAAAATAGAATAAATGCGGTACAAATGAGAGTGTTATGTTATGATTGACGTAAAATTTAGTGACAGGATAAGGAATAGCGTGATAAGGAAACATTGTGTTATAAAACGAGCGAAGAACGTACCTCGATCAAATCGGGGACGTGCTAAAGAAAGGTCAGGTCAAGAGTACCCTAAACCGACGAGCATGCATGGAGAGATTGATGAATGTAGAGGAGGCGAAAGAAGTATGCCAGAATCGTAGTAAGGGGAAGGAAGTAGTCTCTGCCTACCCCTCCGGGAAAGAGGCGTGATTTATGTATGTAACTCACTAAAGATTTGGTACAAATCTTAAAACAAAAAGGCTCCAATTTTAGCCTTTTACAGTGTTTTCTATGTCTACATCTGTTTTATTAACTAATTCGTTAAGTTATTATATATACGTACCTACTTAGGTATAACATTTTTAGAGAACTTGCAAAATTATCTATCGCGGCCAGGATTTGAACACACGACTTTCGCCATCTATAGTGGCGACGCCTCTTCCATCTGGGCTTCCGCGACTCATTCCTTGCCCGCGAATTTGATTTGATTTACTATGGAAACATACAATATTTTTTTCATTCTTATTTCAATCTGTGTTCCTTGGGGAAAGTTGATCCTAACCACCTGTTTGTCTTGACATTTCGCTATCGGTCACTAGTAAAATAATTGAACCCTATACAATAATTAATTGTTGTTTTAGTAACCAAATGTTGTAAATATACAGATCTTCATGCATGTGTAAACAAATTTTCAGACTATACATTACATACCTACTTAATTTAGTTATTGTATAGTTTCTCATATTACGATAATGAATATCAGCTATAAATTTTACTGATGTAAACTAGATACGTATTGCGTTTTTTTTTTCTGACCATAAGAATGACGATATTTTAAAACAAATACTTAGACAGTATACAAAATACTGTGTACTGTCTAAGGAGTAACAGTTTCTGAAAAGTTTGTCTCTTTCATTCACGCTGCGCCAGAGAGAAACAGGCTCAAATTTTCGCGAGAGTTTACGGTTTTATCGACATAGAAACTAGAGAAATACCATTAGAATGTTTAATTTAAGTATTCTTACTTGAAAAGGTATGTATATCTAAATTAAAGCATATTTTTTAATAATCTAAAACTATAGACATAATAATGAAAAAAAATTGAGGTTATTTTGTTTTTTTTTTCTATTTAGTAAAGATTTTGAAATTGTCTGATATGTATGTAAATGTTATCTGTTAGATCCTCGACAATAGCATAAATATTTTAAGAATTTTATGGCTGTAATTGCCCAAATAAAACTAGTTGAAAAACTGCTCGCGCTATATCCCACCTTAACTTGATAGGTATCTAAGTATATTTTTATTCTTATACCTAAGTAGGTACCTACTTGGATTATAATTTAACTGTGTTTTGCATGGAGTTTATCTGTTAGTTTTGTTATTCATATGCACTGTCCTTCCAATAACTAAGTACGATTACAATATTTAATATTGAATTGAAGATAATAATTTTATTTACTTTGCGATTTTGAATGTTATTCTACCTGTGTTGGGCGGATGATGCCGGGTCAAAATGATACCTACAAGTTGGAAAATTCTAAGAGTAAGAACTATGCTCAGAGTCCCTAAAATAAGATTAACATAAGTTGTCAGTAGAGCACACGTTGAAACCACGCTTTGCAATGAGTATACCTAGAAAATAGACAAACTAAAAATTGTACGGGGACGGGATTCAACGACGAACCCAAGCCTTTAGGGTCGGATTAGAGTAAGCGGCCAGGCCAGCTCTCGCGAGATTACAAAGACATGCTTTCAACTAATTAAACGAACGAATTGTGTATTTTAATATACGATACCAAGACGATACGCAGTACTTACAATACTGTCTGATGGGCCGAATATGTACGTTCTTGCGGCCGTTTACGCTCTGCCTACCCCGCAAGGAATTATAGGTATGATATGTGTATGTGTGTGTAGTACTTAAATAATTCGTTGCAAAAATCCTTGTAACTCGCGGCAAAAATCCTGGCCGCTTTCAAATCGACCGAGGCGCTCAATATAACTCGAATCGACCCTTAGGAGTTTTGTGACGAATGTCGATATTTTTGGTCTCTATAATTATCATTTTTATACTTTTCTTGAAAGGCAAATATGAAGAATGAAATACTTTAACAGAAATTTTAAATTTATAGCGATTATTTATTTTATTGTTCTTAGGAAGACTAAGAGCTGAATGTTGAAAACACATTATTAATTTAAATAAACAATTATTTTGGATAAGAAGTCGTGGAAGAGCACCAACCAGATGGACCGATACAATACAGCAGGTAATCAAAGCCACACTGCAGGTGTCAGTGTACATGGCTCACGACCGCGGAGCCTGGAGGAGTCTGGCGGAGCAGTAGCTCCCCATGGTCACATCCCTCAGGAATGAGGCATCGACTGACAAAAAGAAGAAAATAAGTCTCCACCTATAAACCATTAGTTTTAATAATACATATAAAATATTAAATTGACTCTTTGTCTACAGACCAGAAGCCGTTAACTGGCTGGTTCATCAAATAATTTAAGTCGCAATGTACCACCAACTTATAATAATTCTGTTATCAACACGCACCCTTATGTAATGAAATGAAATTCGTTCGAATATTGCAATCGTTTTGTTTTCTTTTTACCGCCTTAATGCTTCGATAAGCGCGACCTGCGACCTGCCCACGTTCCAGATAGTGTCTCGATCAAACCAGTATCAAGTCCATGTTGTTTTTGTAGCTATATTTCTACTTGGTACCTACTAATTGTTGATTCCCTGCTCTTCCATCTGCCTGGGTCGTGTACCCCGGTAATAAATAGTTGGTATCGCTACCTATCCTTACATTTGGAGTATAACATGATGGCATAGTCTCTCTATCACGCAAAGGTTGCCTGGTAGATAAATTTATTTACAGTTTATTGCACACAAAAACATTACAAAAAAGACACAAAACATAAAAAAATACGACACAACAGGAACAGCTTATTTCCAAGTAGAAATTTGACAGCTGACCCTCGGAAGTGAGACATTACAAAGAAAGGCAGAAAAGACGTGTACAACAGCACAGTTAATTCTAATAACTAAATTTAATAAGTATAATAATAATAATTTAATAATAATAAGTGTCGTGTGATGCCGGCTTAGAATAGCATCACCCCATTTCTAACCCATGGGTGTCGTAAGAGCCGACTAAGGGACTCGAGGGATGTGTATTGCAATTTTAGGCGATGGGCTGACAACCTGTCTCTATAGTTCATACACAGTTATCTAGTTGACCCTCAAGCTTTTGTCAGACATGGTGTTAATATCCGTTTTACGGCCGTTGAAACTCTGCCTACCCCGTAAGAAATATAGGCGTGATTTATGTATGTATGTACTAAATTTAATCACTTATGTATTTACTACACTTTTACTTTAGCATTAATGCCGCTTTGTATTTTTGTGTGCAATATAGACAATAAAAGCAATAAATTACTACTACTACTGGTACAAGCGTATTGGACATTGGTATTTGACATCCAATTCCAATACAACAACAAATCTAATTGTTAACATAGAGATATTCGTTATTGGCATAGAAAGCTATTATGTAGGTTTAATACCACCATTTTATCTGACCTGAGACCTGAATTAGGTCTACATACCAAACAATTCAGATATCTATCAAAATATAGGGCAAATCTTTATGCTTGTTATTTCGTGCTTAGGTACTTCAAATATGTGCGCGTGGTTAAGTAAATGATAAGAAATGTACAAAACAACTAAGAGAGTATCGAGAAGTTCTCTGCACACGCGGAAGATAAACACGGAAGAAATGATTTTAATCCGGAACAACTAGGTAATATATAATATGCAGAATAAACAGATGTATACCTAGTCCTAGTTCGTACGCATACATTTACTCCGCGCGGTTTCATGGTGGGTTTATGCCTACATACATTAAGTAAATTACATAATGGACATGCAAAACAAGTTTATTGCAAATTGCAATTAATGTGACTTGTTGCAGAGAAATATGATTTGCAAATTTTGTGCTTCTATATTATAAATATTATTTACTTACTGTATATTTAATAATGTAAATTGGAAAGTAACTGTGTCTGCTATGCTTTCACGCTTAAACCACTGAACCGATTTTGATTAAATTAGGCATAAACATAGAGCAAGGTCATACCTAGGCTACTTTTTATCGCGAGAAAATTTGTAATTCAATCAAAGTAAATGAGAAGATATGTACCACTGCGCAGCTTCCTTCGAGTAAGTGATACGTTGAATAAAAGTTGGTAAGTATGAAAATAAACAATAAGATACGTCAAGAAACGACAAAGGCTACTTTTTGCCGGCATTCGAGGGTATGGAATGCCTCACAGCTAAACTAAGACATACGAAAATGGCTTTCTCGGATAAATTAATTCAGTATAATTAGTTGTTTTTGCTGGTACAAAAACATTGAGAGTCTGGAGAACCTGATGGAGACCACCAGAGCTCCGCTAAACTGTTAATAAAGGAAATAGCTTCGTTTAAAAAAAAGCTTTTTCGCATGACAGGCCGCTTCGGATAACTTATAGACATCACAATCACAATCAATACCAATTAATACCGCTCAATACCAAAAATTTGTGCAGCATGATGGGCCGTTTCTGCTGATAAATAGACATTTGGGTCTGGAGTACATGATGTAGACCACCAGAAGCCCAGCTAAACCATAAGAGATACAGAAATGGCTAAATAGCAAAAAAAAAGCGTGATGGACTGAAATCGCGAGTCTGTAGTACCTGGTACGCGATACGGAAATGACTGCAGCCATGGGCATACCCAGGATTTGGGCCAAAGGAAGCAAAACCAGATTTTTCAAACCGTGTCAACGTTCGGGTGGGATCGCTGGAGATGGTGGATGTAATTTGGCGTTCTCCCTAACATATTACGAAACGGGACATGGCTAAATTCTCTTAACTTCCGTTAAATACCTGATCACTTTCCTTGAAATAGGTTAAGAAAAGGAGATACCTAACTCATGTCATTAAAGTCTTGTAATTTGACACAAAATACGCATTATCTGTCAAAAAAAGGCAATGATGAAAACAATGGTGACTTACTAGAAAGGGCGAAAAACCCATTGTAATTTTTAAAGATGACGGAACATAGATATCTCCTATCCTTTTCTAAAGCTATTTGACGGAAAGAGACAGCGCAAATTTAAGGTAAGTTAGAATTGATTTCCTGAATACAGCATGTAAATTAAAGGAAACGTGTGGATATAGTTCTTTTTCATTAACTTAAACTCAGAGAAACGAAGTTCGCGGGTACCAGCTAGTAATTATTAACTATATTGCGCCATACTTTGGCTGTGACCATGACATAGCGAAACTGATGGATGTGCGATACCGCGTTCTTCTCGACTATTTGTCAGTAATTCATTATCATGATGATACTAATACGACAGATGAATGAGGTTATGAAAGGTTATCAGTGCGAAACAGAAAATTATCTCTTTTAATATCCATCGACTATATTGTAGGTACCTATACATAGTGTTAACTTAAATGCGTGCCATATCAGATGTGTTCAAAAATATTTTAACAATTCCAGGACATAAATAACTCTTTTAGGTCTTAGCCATTGGTCTTAATCGAATGTTAAGGGCAGAGACTTGAGGCATGAAATAGTCCTATACTTAATTAAAAAAATAATGTTATTGTTTTAGAACTGTTCTTTACACTAAAATGGATGAAAATACGATGTTAATTCTTTGCTCGATCATATAAATTACAAAGATAATATGTAAAGTGTATTTACCGTGTGATGCCGGCTTAGAGTAGCATCACCCCATATCTTTCCCGTAGGAGTCGTAAGAGGCGACTAAGGGACTTGAGGGTGTGTATTGCAATTTTAGGCGATGGGCTGACAACCTGTCTCTATAGCGATACACAATTTTCCGAATGACCGTCAAACATTTGTCAGACGTGGTTTAAATGGCCGTTTTTTGCGGCTGTTTACGCTCTGCCTACCCCGCAAGGGATTATGGGCGTGATATGTGTGTGTGTGTGTGTATGTAAAGTTCATGTAAATTTTTCGAGTAATACTCAAAAAGATTATTAACGCTATGAATTAACTTAACTTTCGAAAATAATCACAGCAGTGTTCAAGCTCATAATTGATTAGAACAAAAAGAAGGTATGTATTCGTATTCGCACCTTCTACACTTCGAGGAATATATTATTACGTAAAAATTCACGTAAAAAACGCCGAAGTAATATTGAAATTTATATGAATATTTTAATTAATTTTTCAAAAAAAATAATTACGACTTCTTTTATCTTATAGCCTACAGAACTTATCCTTAGGCTCGCATTTAAATTAACACCCTCTATATCTACTTACTTATTCGGCGAATATTGAGCTGCGTCACATGTAGCTAGTCACATTTCTGCGTGTCGTGATTAATTTGAGCGGTTTTGAATAAACTCACCCCTTTTTACAGCCATGGGACTCGATTCCACGTTACCACCTAAAAAATACCTAATGATGAAATTTGCGCTGGTTGCTATCAGTTACAAACAGAGGTTAAGGAAATGATAGAAAGAGGATAGTAAATAGGAGCCTAAGGTATGTATAAGAGATAATCATGTCAGAAATTGACAATGATTTCATTGCCATTTCCCTCAATCATTTTAGCCCAGTATGGCTTGCTTTTAATGTTTCAAAAATATTAGCCAGCCGTATTGGACTATTTTAGTCGCCATTATGGCAGAGAAGTTGATACCTACCTATCTCGTAAAATGCATACAAATGCCTACCAAAGTTTTTTTAATCTGGTTATAGTGGTATGCAGATTAAGATTAGGTTCAAAATGTAGTATGTAGACGGTAGCGTAGAATAGAGTCAATAATTTTATGATAACTTCCAAATAAAATGAGTAAGTAATGTCCAATAATTATGCCTATTAAAATGTAGCACGTAGGTATATGTACCTACCTACTGTATATGGTGAAAATTTATTAGTGACCGATAATAAAAACAGATAAGAAACAACTTTCCCCAATGAACATAGGTCAAAATCTGAAAAATATGTGGAGTCCATCGCCTAAAATTGCAATACACACCCTCGAGTCCCTTAGTCGCCTATACGACTCCCGCGGGAAAAAATAGGGTGATGCTATTATAAGCCGGCACCACACGGTGTACTTTCTCTATATACCTACTCTCAGTTATGGAAAGCTCTCTACTCTCAGTTATTTTCTTGAGGAAAGTTGATCAGTTTCATGGCCTAGTTCACCTCTGAAAACATTGTCAGTAGCAATTTTTTGTACAGTTTAGAAAAGGTTTTGTTCTTTGGTTTCGTGGTCGACTAATAGCGTCTTTCGTTATGGTTAAGAGAGGACATATATATATAAGAGATCTGTGGTTAAGAGTGTGTTTAAGAAGATGGCTGATTTGCATTTTTCAACCCCTTTTTTTCCAGTGCCTTTAGACCTATAGAGCAATCGTTTGGTTTACTGAACGCATGCACCTGATGTTTAAATTTCTAACTATCTTTCTCACAAACCTAAGGTGGTTCTGACTGCAATGTCCTAACCAAAATGGGAACAATCTCACAAAAAATAAAATTAGCGATTTAGAACTTTGTGTCCCGTTCCGTCGCTCACGGACGCGTTCGGTGGCAAAACCAATTATCATGTTAGGCAAAACAGCTTAATTTCTCTCTCAGTATCTCAGTGGCAATTTATATACGTACCCACTGCTCCTCAAGTTACAATGATAAAATGTTCTCTTTAGTTTTACACAGAGCCGCAAAAGTGGTGTTCGTATCCCAAGCAGGACCCCTCTAAAGAATAGATTGACGCTAATGTTAATGTTAGTTGGCAAATTGTTTTAGACATTAAACAATAAATTGATTCTGATTTCTTAGGAAATAGTTTTTTTTTAATTCCTCATAGTCTATCAAAAATTAGTTTACATACCTAATGACCGACTGATATAGTCATGCTGTGAGATGCCGGCTTAGGATAGCATCACCCCATTTCTTTGCCGTGGGAGTCGTAAGAGGCGACTAAGGGACTTGAGGGTGTATATTGCAATTTTAAGCGATGGTCTGACAACCTGT
This sequence comes from Tuta absoluta, assembly GCA_027580185.1. Classification (NCBI taxonomy): domain Eukaryota; kingdom Metazoa; phylum Arthropoda; class Insecta; order Lepidoptera; family Gelechiidae; genus Tuta; species Tuta absoluta. Next base: position 10,789,673 of record JAQAHW010000004.1, read on the forward strand.
CACTATGGCGATTTTCAAGTTTCAACCTGACATAATTTTCTGAATGACCCTCAAATATATGTCAGACGTGGCTCGCTCTGCCTACCCCGCAAGGGATAATAGGCGTGATATTTGTATTGTATGTATGTTTGATATAGTCTGTTTGAGCTACAGACATTGAGCGTAAAAGAAGGTGGCGGGGTGCTAGCATGATGGGCATATGGTACAAGAGAACCTGCGGAAAAATTTAACTGAACAACGAATCCAAATTTGATATTATTCTTGCTGAGGGGCACGTTTCAAGTTACTAAGTATACCTATCGGTATCACTTTGCTAGAGATGGCCGAAAAACCACCGGATACCTAATGTGGTGAGCTGAGCCTAAAAGAAATTTGCATAACGCAATTTTCTTTTTTTTATAACAATTTTGTATTGTCCTAATAGAAAACCGCTATTAGGACAATACAAAATTGTTATAAAAAAATAAAACCGCTATTTAAGACAATACAAAACTGTTATAAAAAAAAAGAAAATTGCGTTATGCAAATTTCCTTTTTTTTACAATGACCGATCATGACGTCAATAAGTGATAATGCTATCCTACATTGGATAAAGTTATTTCATTTTAATTTTCATGTCTGTTAAGTCGTGAAGACAGTTGATGACTGCCTTGCGTCGAGGGGGAGGGGGGGTTGACGGAAAGTGCCCTCGTCCTGAAAGCGGCTCTGTGTACCCTATGACGATGCAATTTATAATACACTGTTTTGTATGACTGGATAATGTGCTGACATTAATTACGTTATCAATCTTAAGCAAAACTAAGACTTTGAGTTATTCAGTTGTAGCTGAACCCTTGTAGGAACTAGACGTTTTAGTAGCAACTTGTATCTTTTATAGAACTTGTGATACCACCGTGATTTATGAGTGAATAAAAGTGTTCAAACAAAATTAAATCGGTAGAAGTTTAATCTTCTTCCAAGCAACAGTAAGTAGAACTTACCTAATGTAGAGCAAGAACTCGGAGAAATATTATTTCAAAAGTGCACGGGGCAGCGGGTAGAAACTACTCCTCTTCCTCGTCTTAAAAATATTGAGATCAACCTTCAACAGAACTTACTTTAAAAAAATCTGCAAAGAGTTTTTAATCCAAGTCCATCTTTCGGTCTCTATTTTCATCGATGGCAAACATTCCAAATCACTTTCAAATATTGGCGAGACAGGCTCGGAATGTGGGCTCATTGGTTTGCTGGGTTTGAATGTGAATCAATGTTAAATTAAACTGATTAAAATGTGTGCTTATCTGAGCTGGATATGGTTGGAAAGTTTTTCATTGAAATATTATCATTATCATTAAAAAATATTTTAAAATTCCCGGTTGTCATTTTCAGGATCAATCAAAACCAAAACATAAAATTTTGGCCAATCACAGAGCGTCGATAAGTCAGCTGCGAGACGAGAACTTGATTGTGATTGGCTGTCTAGCGCGCCAGCGTGACGTCTGTCCAACCTTATAAATATCAGCGCGAACTAGAACCGACCTCTTTTCCACAGTGTTAATTTAGGGGGCTTCTATCGTGTTATTTTTGTGAGCTAACTCTAATTCAGAATGCCGGAGACTGCAAAAATGAATGGATATGCAAAAACTAACGGACACAGTTATGACATGGAAGATGGATCAGTGTTTTTGTTCACCTCAGAATCCGTCGGCGAGGGCCACCCAGGTTAGTTTTCCTCACTGTATTTGCTGCAGGAATATACAAAAGATGGCCGTCCCAGACATGTGCGCAGCTAAAACCTCGAAAGAATTGACAGCCCAGCTTGGGCAACACCTATTTTTGTTGAAATTCCCGTCCAAATCTTTAATTCTTACTTGTTTCTGATCTGTGTACAAGTTTGCGACAATGTTGTGTTTTGTTACATCATGGACCTGGTTAGCGGTCTTATTTGTCAAAATACTGGCAACACGTGGTGCCTGCAAAACAGTGGTGGGACTGGGTCGATATGACTATCAAAAACATGTTAACTTTTACATTGTATTGATGCCTATTTTCCCTTTCAGACAAAATGTGCGATCAAATAAGCGACGCAATCCTTGATGCACATCTTAGCCAAGATCCCGACGCAAAAGTAGCATGCGGTAAGTAATAACCATGCAAAAAGAAATATTTTATACTGGGAAACCAAACGGCATAGTTTACATAATTATATTATTTTATCCCACAGAAACAGTTACTAAAACTGGCATGATCCTTTTGTGCGGCGAAATCACATCTAAAGCTAATGTTGACTACCAAAAAGTTGTGAGAGACACAGTAAAGCACATTGGATATGATGACTCCTCAAAAGGTGAGCACAGTTTCCTTGAAACCTGTCTAGTAAACTAGTATTTACAATAATTCTGGCACACTGCCAAGCAACAGATAACTAGTGCCTAAAACAAATTTCAAAATAAGTTAACCTCGAAAAGTAAATAAACATTGTTTTAACACCTAGGTTTTGATTGGCGAACACTGAATTTGTTAGTGGCTATCGAGCAGCAAAGTCCAAACATAGCAGGCGGGGTCCATGTAGCTCGTGAAGAGCTTGATATTGGGGCTGGAGATCAGGTATTGATTCAGCTAAGCCTGCTGCACGGAATTGGGCTTATAACTAAACGGAACTTACCTTATGTACCAAGCGGACATTGATTACATTGCATGAATGGATTCCACATTGTTAAATGTGCAGAGAATCCATTACATTGGGATATCATATCACAATCATTGAATTATCAAACACATACTTTCACATTATGGGAAAATCATTTTCTTAGAATGATGGCCAAACTAGATTAAATAAATTAATATTTGTAACAATATTAATACATGTAAGACTAAATACGCATGTTGGGCCAGGGTTTGACTACAAGACTTGCAGTGTGATGCTGGCCCTGGATGCACAGTCTCCAAACATTGCTGCCGGGGTGCATGAGAACCGATTGGATGAGGAAGTTGGGGCTGGAGACCAGGTAAACCACTTTTGTGCTTAAATGTGATTAGTATTGAAAACAATTGTTGTCTAGAGTAGAATATAACATTTATTTAACTCTTTTAACTGTTAATTAAACATTGGTACAAGAAATCATAAACAAAGACAGGGAAAGGAATTCATTTAATTTAGTGTGTCATCATATTCATAAATCTAAAATAATTAGAATAATATAAATGTGTACCTTGTCAGAAATATCAGTGATCATTAAACCCATTTTCCTGGTTATTAAACTTAATCAATTTATGATTCATACAGGCATTCATGTATAATCAATTCATTTTGTAATGAAATTTCATAATAGTATGCATTCTATCCTGTGGGGGTTTATAATCTAATTACTACCTAGTCATATCTTGGACCTCAAGTTTTCCTCTGTATGCAATTAACCTAAGAACATTTTTAATAGGGGAAAATTAATTTACCTATACAGCCATTATTACCTTTTATGGTGGTGATTTTTGATTTATGGGAAAAACGTGCTTTTTTCCGCATAACATTTTAGCCCATTAAGCCCCATTTGACAGTGCTTTACCATTTTAGAAATAGGATCTATATAACTTTGCTGATATCCTTTTATTATGGGTTTGATATCTGTGAAATTGGGCATGGCTTGTTGAGTCGAATTTAGCATATACATTTTCCTGATGCGTTGCAGGGCTTGATGTTCGGTTACGCCACAGACGAGACGGAGGAATGCATGCCCCTCACAGTGGTGCTGGCTCACAGACTCAACCAGAAGATCGCAGACTTGCGGCGCAACGGCGAGTTCTGGTGGGCACGCCCCGACTCCAAGACACAGGTAGGTACTGTCCGCCTCCGAAACTTGCCAGTGTCTATAAACGGCCACGTGATCATTACCATAAAGAACAGTGAGTCCACTGCTGGACGTAGGCGCTTCCATAGAACGCGATTATAAGTCGTCAGCCCACAGGCCAACTGAAAGAGGGCGAGAAATGCCCAGTTGCTCCTAGCAATTTGTATGCCGAAGAACGCCGATGACCGGTATTTTTTTATAAGAGTGATATTAGAAATTATCATTGTATCTTAATAGGTCAGCTGCTAATCGAGGATTATCGTAATAGTATTATGAATCACTTAAAAACCACTTAGTCTATGACAAATGCTAACTAACACTTTGAGTCTACAGTATTAATTTCGAATTTTCCCAAATTACGAAAAATTCCACAAAACAGTACTGGAAGTAGGTACCTACCTCCTTAAGTTTCATATGTTTAATAAGATTGCTTGACACCACATTATGTAGTCAGCAAATGTTTATAGTATAAGGTGGCAAACGACACCACGACGACACTCAAGGGGTCAATTGATGAGTGTCAGGATTTAGTCTGACCACACAATGAGAATAATTGGGTTTTATTGGAATGTGATGTCTCTGTTTCATAGTGATAAAATAGCTTAGAAAAAATACAGGCTGAATAAGCTATACATCCCGAAAAGCGAGCCTATTAATGGTGACTCCCAGGAGTCCCAGGACTGGGTCACCTTATAAAAACGTTTTTGTAACCACTATATATTACCGGTAATACAAGCTTATTTTCCGGGTGCATTGTGAATTCAGCCAGGGCTTTTTTCCTGGGCTACACTGGCACATCGTTTTACCATTATTGACCATAGCAACAACTGATACATCCTACACTATATATTTTTCTCAATATTTGTTTATTTATTAATTTCCTCAGGTGACCTGTGAGTACACATTCGCTGGTGGCGCCACCGTCCCGCAGCGAGTCCACACAGTCGTTGTCTCTCTTCAACATTCTGAGAAGGTAAATACGTTTTTGTTTTTCAGCAATATCAGTCAATGATATTTTCCAAAAGGCTGAATATAAAATAAACAGTCGATTAGATTGATCTGAAGTGACCCTTATCTTAAGAACGTTAGCCATTCCAGACGAAAATGAATAAATTACTTGATACGTTTATGTTTAACTTGGTCTACTGTAAACAAACAGTTATTCTTATGGAGTGTACTTGTAGTTTAATGTGTAGGTGCATCTCACCCTGTCGCGTATGGATTTATTTGTCTACTTGACCTCCCATTGATCCCGAATATTTAACATGACAAAAGTCTAGATGGGAATATGATTTCATCTGACGAAATCGTTACGTAAAAGATCGCTTGACTTCCTGCACGCACGAGTATATTATAATTTATCGTAACGTTATATAACCTTCGAAGTTCGCACACATGACAAACCATGGCCAATTAAATTTTATCCAAATAACCGACTCTATTAATACCTACTTAGATAAGGTATAACATGATATTTTTGCGTACAGAAAAAGTATTATGCGATGGCCAGATTGAACATCGAATCTGCTTGAAGTGCTATTTTTCATACCTACCTGTTCCAGTCAAAAATAAACTAAAGTACTTTCTTCTCTACATCTCGGCACCGTGGGCCAGGAAAAACGTATACCTTGTTATTACAAAAAAGTTAGACATAGTTTAAGCCTGCGCCGAACGAAATCCGATCGTCCAGTGGCGCCTTCTTATGTTTAACTGATTTCTCTTAATCTGAAACAAATATCAAAAATCTAAAACGGACAAATTGTTGCCCTATACCACAGCCTATACATTAAGTTTATTCCAAAATACAACAATGGGCTTTTTCTTGTGTTTTAATTATAAATCATTAAAACAGAAAATGGTGGCTACCGTTTTCCGCTTTAGTGATTTTAGAGACTCATAACAATGAAAAGCATATTGATGTACTTTAAAATAAACTTATCGTATAGGACAACAATTTGTCCATCTTAGATTTTTAATATTTGTTCTAGAATCTAAGAAATTATTAAAATACCGGTGACGGTGCCACTGGACGGTCGGCGCCGCCTTAAGCTGTTTGACAACGTCAAATTGCATGGAAAAATTATTTGAACACCTTTTCACCGTCCATTTGCCTTTTTTGAAATAACACTGATATTTGTAAACATACGAGACATGTTTTACCTACTTGTCCTCATAATCTCGTTAATTGGAAACTAACATAACTAGCAACAGAGGTTTTCACCTTGCTGCACTTGTTTGATATAACGCATTGCACATCGGGCAACTATAAATAATAATAAGAAAGGGGTCAATGTTTGGCTCAAATTACTCTCATTTAGATAATATTGTTAATAAATTACATGATAATGGGCCACTGTTTTGTCAAAACATGAACTTGTTTCATAATTTAATGATGCAAATTGATGCAATTCGCGTAATCAATGAGATATGTTAATTGCTTGAAAACTTGATATGATCCTAATTTGCAAAGTAGTCTTAATGCCGGTTATAAAATAATTACAAGTTTCATAATCCACTAAATAGATCTGGTCATACTTATTTTCTTTGATTTTAGCATGGATATTAGTTACATAAACCGGTTCACCTGTAAAACATGTCTATTCACTTTTATGTACTTGTATTGGTAAAATATACAACATGTTTTTTCTACATTAGCCCAGCATCTAAAAAAGCGGCGTTCATCTAGCGCCGTTGCACTCATTGTTTTAATCATAGCCCTAAGTTACGGTTTACGATTTAAGATATTTATTTCTCATAACAAGAATATAATTCACTTAACCTATGAGAAATACATGATTTTTCTTAATACTAGAGTAGTTAACCTTGCAAGAGTATTGTAGCGAACAATCGCATCTTCACTTTAAAACACAAACTATCACTTAAACTTACTGTATTCGTAAAGTAGGTAATTAATTAATAGACCAGAAAATTATTGAAGCTACTAAAGTAAAAAATAAATAAATACTTATAAATATTTTCTTAAATATACAATAAATTGGTAGAAAGACTAAGTAAGTTCCTTGTATCTACATTCTTAGTAGCAAATTGAAATCAAAATCCATATTGGCATAAATACTCCGGCGTTAGCTTTTGTCATTCCTTTCTTTTAAAAACTACTTAATGTCTATAGATTCAATTATCAATTATTTATTGAGAAAGACGCGAGCCTTTTTTTCTCTGCATGTGCGCTGTCTAATTACTGTTTACAAGGAATAGGCAATAAGATACAGGGAATATATTTTTTTATTATAATTTTTTATTATGCTATATCAAATGAGTCTGAGGTTATTTTTACCCTTACCCAGATAACCCTGGACGTCCTCCGCGAGGAAATCCGCGAGCGCGTGATCAAGGAGGTGATCCCCGCGCAGTACTTGGACGAGCGCACCGTCGTGCACATCAACCCGTGCGGCCTCTTCATCATCGGCGGCCCGCAGGTAACCTATACCCTGCACACCCCCTGCCTACTCCTTCACACATATCCCAGGCAATGTTTTGATTCTGCTAAACCATTTCCCGAGTAACTTAGTCATTCTTTTAGGATGCAACGAATTTTTCTTGCCACGCGTTATCAGACACTTTTTTAACCACATAACATGTCCACGAGATGTCTTTGATTACATTACGTTTGCGCATTGCGCAAGGAACTACAGCGCTTATTTTTTTACAAAAGTTTGCCAGGGGACAGAGTTTCCCCCATATTTGTATGAAAATACGGTATTTACTAGTGGTTTACCGGTTTTAAGCAAATTATTCATTTAGTACTATTTTTTGGTATTGAAACAAACTACATAAAATAGGAAATGTCAAATAATTTGTCGAAACAAAAAAAAACATTAATTCCATTGATTCACCCATAAGCAAAGAAAAGACAGGGAATTCACAAATGACATTTGATTGAATTGACGAAATTAAAAAGCATAATTTATGGCCCTGGTCCGTGTAGCAAAAGCAGTCCATTTAACAAAGTTAAACGTCACGAAAGTAACAGAAAAAGCTTTAAATTCGCTACGAATATGTACTGCCGGAATCGTGACCATTATCAGAGACGTGCTCTCAAGTTTAATGTCTAGTAATTTTGCAATAACAATTATGCCAAAATATTATTATCTTAGGTTCAGCCTACTGCATCCACTTCTGCTCTGGTTTCTGATGTAATTCTTGATATCGCGGTGTAACATTACAAATATTATGATAATTTGAAAATACGATAACACCAAACGAACTATTTAATAAACATTGGATAACACTGACATGCCATCAGCATCATATTTCAATTTCTGTAGATCACTGCAACTTGTGTGTTATGAAAGCTCGGTGTTGTTGTCAAGGCCGACTTGCTAGCTCTTGAAGGACAACTAGTCGCATACGCAGCCAACTAGTTAAAAAAGCCGTTAAGTTGCACGGCCAGCTCGTTATCAAACAAAGTTATTCAACCACACATATTGTTTTTTGGGGTGTGTGATACATACAGCATAACAACAGACTGAAAAACCGCTGTTTGATTCAACCTGTATGTTTCTCAGCCGCCGCGGCGCAAGTGTCGTTTTTGTAAACAAATTTAACAGAATGGCAAGCAACCGTTTAGTCAAATAACAAAATACGATCAAATGTTATTTTGACTTACACATAATAAGCAGATGTCATCATCATCATCGTCACCTAAGTCATAATAATAACCCTGGTCATCTTCATCATCATGATACTCATAATTGTCATCATGGTCATAAAGATTAAACCGAATACAAAACCTTGTTTTGATCATTTTATGATGATGGTTACAAAAATCATCTTCGTGATGATAAGGATAACAATGATTTTGATGCTGACTGTGGTGATAATGATGACGATAATTACTGATAATGATGACCATAAAAATGATGGCTATGATGATGATGACGAAGACTATTTTGTGGATGGGTGATGATTGTAGTGACTAACACCACATCTCTGATTGTCACCACACCCCTACAAGCTGAACGTTAACCAGTTGGCTAAGCGTCATTTTGTACTAGTGTGGAACACGATCGGTTGAACTACTAAGCTAATGGACGTTTAACCGTGAGATTGAATGGCGTTGTTTTATTAAAGAGCTAGCTGTGCAGTTGAACGGCTTTTTCAACCAGTTGACTGCGACATATTATACAGGGTGTAAGGGACAGCTCTCCGAATACTGATAGGGTGGGTGCTTTCAGACCATGAAACTGACAGATCAGAAAACGACAAAAAAATTGTTTGGGAGATCGAATATTTTTTGTCTTTCATTAGTTGTTCAGTTTCATGGTCTGCATGCACCTTATTAGTATTCGGAGGGCTGTCCCTGACACCCCGTATATAATAATATACTTTATTGCACACAAATCATAATTACATTGGGTAAAAAAAGTTAAAGCACAGAATAATAAGGCCCCTTTATGCTAAAGTACATTCTCTTCCAGGCAACCTAAGAGAGTGATACAAAGAGTGTAAACATTATGAGCGGGATAGTGCGATCACGTACATATACTACTTATACTATAATACACTCGTATAGAGCTTTTCATTTGTAACCAAACTATTGAAATCGCACATACAGTTAGAAACTGGTGTAATAACCAGCATAGTAAGTTACACTATGTACTTGTGATAAGAAAGCCCTTGGCGGATTAATCTTGCATGGATGGGTTGAGTTAAATAGGTGTTATCAAATGTGCTATTGTTTCTTGCAGCAGTAACTGCAGAATTTTGTTTCTTATATTATTTTATGGTTACCTTTTTAATATAAATAATTAGCTGAAGCAGAATAAATGTATAATTTATAGTAAAACCAAAATTTAATTTCTGTTAGGCCTGTGCCGGGCGAAATCCGACCGTCCAGTGGATACCTCACACGGTTTTAATTAATTTCTTCAAATCTAAAAGAAATATCAAAAATCTGAAGTAGACAAATTGTTTTCCTGTATGCTTAGATTATTTCAAAGTACAGTTATGACCTTTTACTTGTGTTTGTACCTTGGAATAAACTTATCATAAAGGAAATTTGTCCGTCTTAGATTTTTAATGCTTGTTTTAGATCTTAAAATATTGTTAAAAAGCTGGTAAGGGCGCCACTGGACGGACGACGGCGTAACGTGTCCATAGTAACATATTACTTTGAAATTGTAATTTTTTTGCTTTAGAATTATAATTGTTTTTGTTTTAATGAAATGACATGTCGTACAATATATCACCAAATATATATTAATATGAACGTGAATACCCTAATACAGATAAATTTGGATGCAGGAGCTTAGAATGTAATCGTATTTCGTTGTTGATTTCCAGTCGGACGCGGGCCTGACGGGGCGCAAGATCATCGTGGACACGTACGGCGGGTGGGGGGCGCACGGGGGGGGCGCCTTCTCCGGCAAGGACTTCACCAAGGTGGACCGGTCGGCCGCGTACGCCGCGCGGTGGGTCGCCAAGTCGCTCGTCAAGGCGGGCCTGTGCCGCCGCTGCATGGTGCAGGTAAGCTCGTATTCCTCAACAGGCGCAGCCCTTTGCCCCGTCTCGGTCTCAAAAAGCTCTCTACTTGCATACTAGTCAAATAAACTACTTTTTAAGACTATACATTGTATGAATATACCAATATAATGGCGTCACTATTATTGTTAACGACCTTTGTCCCGTCTCGGTCTCAGAACTCAACTCGCTACTTGCATACTAGTCAAATGAGCTACTTTTTAAAACTAGACTTTGTATGAATCTACCATTATAATGACGTTATTGTTAACATTGACGTTAAAATAATAAAAAATAAAAAAATCTTTTAAATAAATCTAACTTGTATATTTTAGATAACATTGAATGAGAATCGTAATATTTTGGACAATAGTTAAAAACACACATGTTACGCATTTTATTACTTACCTTTACCGACCTCTGGAAGCTATTACAAGAAGCTCACTCAGGTAATTCACAAGCAAGCTAGACGCAACAAAGTTCCGAATATCTGCAAGATGGCGTCACATGACAGATTGGCAGGCAATTGGCCTGAAACGCGGTATCGAAGTGTTTCACCGCGCACCGCATTTATACTCTTATCCTTTCCAATTCTATCCAGGTGGACCAGTCGGTTCCCTGCCAGGCAGGGTAACTACCCTTTTCTCGACATCACCTGGAAACCTCCATTCAGCCTATTGGCATTATTACTCCTGTCACAAGCCATATACCCATGCAAGTACTGAATTTATGTTTTTTTTTTTATTATTTTGCAGGTGGCATACGCGATCGGAGTAGCGGAGCCGCTGTCGATCACGGTGTTCGACTACGGCACCTCGCACAAGTCGCAGAAACAGCTGCTCGACATCATCAAGCGGAACTTCGACCTGCGCCCCGGCAAGATCGTCAAGTCAGTATAGCTATACTACTACATACATATATCACGATATCCCTTGCGGGGTAGGCCGAGCTAACATTTGAGAGTCATGAAAATTTTGTATCACCTTAGCATGTAACCCTCGAGTCCCTCAGTCGCCCCTTACGACACCTACGGGAGAAAAATGGAGCGATGCTATTCTAAGCAGACATCACACGGCGAAAATGCTACAAAATATTTGTTGTTTTCCAGGGAGCTCAACCTTCGCGCGCCCATCTACCAGCGAACGAGTACGTACGGGCACTTCGGGCGCGAGGGCTTCCCCTGGGAGAGCCCCAAGCCGCTGCTCACCGAATGACTGCCTCTACACGCACACACGCACACGCACGCACGCGCCGACACTTGTACATACACACACACACACGCGCGCCCGAGCGAGGCGCGTAGCTGGCTGTCGCGGGTTGCCGGGACGCGGGGAGCCGAACAGGACAGGACTCATTAATAAATGAACTATGAAAATAAAAAATAGAGGCCGGGCAACTAAGTGAAAAATGTACATATTTTACAAAAAAAAAATATTATGAATTTTCACCATAAAATGACACAGAGTGTATCATCAATGTATTTGTCAGAAACATTCTATCTTTATTATGCCCTGAAATAAATAACAAACATTGTCAAATAGATTTGGAAATGACCCTGTCCGGCTTTCAGACGCCTAGCAACCCTATTCTAGTAGAGGCCGGTCCTTTGTTACGTCACACTATATATACACCTAGAGATACATGTTATCGATACTTGCCTAGATAAACCTACATATAGGTAGTAAAATATTGAAACGTGTAACGTAATGAAAGGTAAGCCATGTGTTAGAATCTCCCTCGCAGGCTGTTGGTCAAACTGTAGGCTTTCTTCGGAGATTCACGTAATGTTAAGTATCCCCTAGTTTAGAAGTGTAGGACATTCTGAGGTGCCGCGTGGCTGAATTCGAGTTAGTTCAGGGATGTATGGCAGTCGTATCGTTTAAGTTTTACTTTTTATTTTAATGAATTTTGTTATTAAATGAATTCTTTTGTGATAAAGACGACGAATCGCATGAAATAACCAGTGACTTAATGTTTTTTAAATATTATTTATAGGAGATTGATAAAGAGGCGCCGACCCCGATTTAAATTTTAATACAAACATGTTCAATGAGAATTTCACTACTATTATATTTATCGGACTGTAAATCTGCTTGCAGTGCAGTCATGATAGACTTAAATGATGGACTGCCAATCTCGAATGTTAAGTTACTATGAGCTTTACTTTTAAGTGCTATATCAGGTAGAGTAGACTACTGTCTTGGGGGCGTCACAGTGCAGCGGGAGCGGTCTCCGGCTGGAACCGGCTGTAAGCGGATCCGACTGGCCGCTGGCTGGATCCGGCTGTAACCGGATCCGACCATCCGCCGGCTGTAACCGGATCCGACCGGCCGCCGCCACCGCTCACTGCAAATACTGTACCGCTGCGGGAGGCGAAGCTCTCATTTCTTATTAAGACGTATAGTTGTATTTATTAAATGTAAGTATCAGTGTACTGCCCGTAGCGTAACCGGCTCCCGGCTCCCGGCTCGACCCCGTGCGGTACGATTTGTGTTGTGTTTTCGAAAAGGAGCGACGTGGAAAAGAGCCATTTTGAAAACACACCGACCCCTCCTCGGCAGTAGTGCACTGTGCATTCACCTCTCCTACTGTAGACGATACTCTCCGCCGGTAGGAAGTTTAGGCTATGCTAACCGTACATTTATGATATGACATTTAGTATTTAGCGTTTTATCTATTTCGTAGGCGGTTAGTGAGTATTTGTGACTATATTTTTGATCTGTTTCGACCGGTTACAAGTTTCTAATTAACTTACTGTGGATTATCGATTTGTCAGATTGTGGAATTTAAACTAATATAAATCGTGTTTGCCCGAAACATTATCGGGACTAAAATGTGTATTTTTATTTATTTTTGAGCTACCTATTATTGCATCAACTAAAATCTACTCTTCGCCGCACCCACAAACTTTTGGAAATTAGAATAAAAACAACTTTTCACATCATACGTAATTTAACGGAAACTAAAATATTTAGACACCATTGCAGCATTGACATTATATTGTCTGCGAAACAGCCTATGAAAACTTTCCTTTTTACGGTTCAAGAGATTTTCCTATAACTAAGGCAGCACTTATTATTACGAGGAGTTTCCCAGCCATCCCCTGACGATTCTCCTGGCCGTGGCCTGCGCCTGAGACATCTTGATGGTGTCGGTGGTCAGCCAGGACTGCATGTCAAAGCAGTGTGATGCCCTGCAAATGAAAAAAAGTCATATCATTCTCAGTAGCTATAGAATAGTAGAAACTTAACTTTTTTCAAGAAAAATAATCTTTTACATGTCACTTCAATTCAAAAAATACTTTCTGAAAATGTTCACAATGCAGTAACACTGGTCATTTTGTCTTGTATTGTTCGCATGGATTTTACACAAAATGTTTGGAATGCAGTGAAAAAGGTCATTTTGAATTGCATTGTTGTTCGGATCGGTATTTCAAAATGTTTTCATGGAAATGTAAAGTTTCAATTTGTATTGTAATGTTTTTCGCCACGTCCTTATTCTGAAGTTGTACGCCACGGTCTCCAAACATTCGCAAATTATGATCACCCAATCACATAAGTACATAGTTCTACAACAATATTTTATATTACCTCGGTACAGTGATGGTAGGCGAACTGTCCGTGATATCAGTCTCGTGCACCCCCAGAGCATGCCAGGGGTCGATGGTGCCGTGTATGTTGATGGTGTTGTTCACATTGGGCTCCAGACCGCCCCAGATCAAGTTTACGCGATCCACAGCGTTATTTACGAAGTCGATGTCGAATCTGGTTAAAAACAAGCACATAAAACTATGCGGTGGAAATGCGAAAACAAAAATGATATTGGCAATAATTTAGGTACTTCCCATTTTATGGAACTGACGTCAATGGGACACAAAAATAATAAATTCTCAATATGGTTCCTTAGGGTTGCTTCACACATAATCGGGCCGGCACTAATCGGCACAGCCGGGTGGTAAAATCGAATATGTGTAGATGAATTTTCGGGAAAAAAGCCGCTCGTCTTTGCCGGTCGATTACAAAGGCCGGGCATAGAGTACACTCCCGCTCCAGACGCGCTCAAGGTCAATCCGTCTGGCTGTCTCTTAGCGAACAATTCAGTCGGGAGTGCGCTTCGCCGCGGAAACGTTCGTCGTGCGGGTCGAATTTTCATTGGATGGATTAGCGAGCAGAGTGCAATGTGTTGTATTCATAGGGAGAACGCGTTTTACAAAAAGAATGCTATTCTAATTTGGCACCACACGGCGCCATTTTTGCACCTATTTTAAAATTCTGTGCCTACCTATTAACAATAAAATGGTAAGAAAAGACTTTAAAACGGGTAAATATTTTGTTCCCATGGGAAAACTGTTAGCAGCGGTCGCAACCGCTCGACTGGCCGCTAGTCTGGAATAAAATTATTGGCACGTGACAGCCCCGACTTAAAGCGCGGGAGAGTGCGGGGCGTTACGGGCTGCGGGGGGAAGTAGGTATTTAAAGCGCGGCTTTTGGGGCCCAGACAAAGGAGTTTCGTTTCTATACGCCAGTATTATTATCTATTCTTATGGGCCGGGCAACAGCCGAATGGAGCAATCGGCAAAACCGGGCGGTAAAATCGAATATATGCAGATGAATGTTCGGGAATGTTGTAGTAGTAGTTGCGAGTCGGCTTTTTCGTTCCACAAATACCGTTCGGCAGTTGCCGAATCGAATGATGCGTTTACTCGAATGAACTACCCGATCGGCACAAGCCGAATAAAGCCGAACAAGTGCAGTGATTACTTCGGGTATAACAGACTCCTTGGTGATTTCATTTTCAACTGGCCACTTGTAATAATTAGGTGTCCCTCAAGCTGTAATCCTCACCTATGAAAACTTACCGAAAAGCAATTTTGGTTTTGTCAAAAAATAGTACTGAAATAGTGACAAATAGTGACATATGCAAGAAAATTAGTGACTTCATATTTCCCAAGATATGGCTATCGTTTGGTGAGGATTACAGATCGAGGCTCACGCTGTAATCCCAACTCTCGTGTGAGCAAACGGTGGGGTATTTTGACTTGGTCTACATTCCAAAAAATAGTGCCTAATTAGTGACTAATATTGACAAAAGATGAGAAATAGTCGCTTTATAATTCCGAAGTTATAAAGGCATCTTGGTGAGGATTATACCTATAGCAATTTTTGCTGTAATCCTCACCTCATTTCTGCTAAACGCTTAGGTCTTTTGACTCAAATTTAGTATCAAAAAATAGTGCTGAAATAGTGTTCTTAAACTGCATTGATTTTTATTTAGTTTATGTAGTAGAAGCAATTAAAAAAACCGTAAGAACTTCTCCATACAAAATGGTCAGGTACAGTCGCGAACAATACTTCGTAGAATACAGACTTGATTTTTGCTTTAATTTAGGTAATGTCATTTGTGCCAATATAGGTAGGTGTTAACTATAACATAAGTTGAGCCACTGACATTATTTTGGTATATTTTATGAGTAGGTATTTTGGTTGACTATTTTTCAACGCCTTGAACTTTTTAACGGTTTTATAACAATAAAGTATTTATATTTACTTATGCTAATATCTTTCAGATCAACACATCGCATTAATTTATCACATCGTATTCTCTTAACTCTGAAAGCCCTGTTTGGTCGCGCCACCGCTCAAGCCACCGGTAAACAAAACCGGTTTGGCCGAGCCTCGAAAACTGACCGCCGCGCGTGTGAGCGAGAGGGTAGACAATAGTGAAATTATTGCATGCACTTCGCCTGCGTGGTATTTTTTGGTTTCATCACGTTACGCGTTATTGAGTATTATGACAACTCAAATATAAAATTTCTTAAATAACAAATACGCCACTTACGATTATTATGAAAAATTAAAATTAAAACGCACGTTTTGAAAATAACAAAAATTATTATTTAGGTATAATTAGGTACTTATAGTATTAGTCCTCGCCTCGAACGTCGTTAACTATATAGGGTTAAATCTATTTAGTGACCGATAGCGAAAACCCAGGACGGGCTGGTGATAAGGAACAACTTTTAATATGAATAACCCAAATCAGCTGATCGGCAATTTTGTACGGGAGGTCTAATTTTTTTTCATGTTTCGACCTATGTTCCTTGGGGAAAGTTGTTCCTTATCACCAGCCCGTCTTGGGTTTTCGCTATCGGTAACTGATTAGATTTCACCTACCTACTTTCATTTATTTATGAGTTAAATGAATTTTACCACATAAATATGTTTTTTGTTCCATTTTTGCCAAACAAGTTAGGTACCTGTATCTTTTATGTATTTATTTATGTACTACATAGATACAAACATATATCACACTTTTATCCCTTACGGGTTAGGCAGAGCGTTAACAGCCGCAAAAAATACGGTCGTTATCATCGCCACGTCTGACTGATTGAGAAATATTGTGTACTGTCAGATATAAACAAAATACTTGAAGGAAATAAATTTGTTTGATTACGTTCCTACCGACATAACAAACCAGTATTGAGCTTCAAGTACGACAATACGAAGTATTGTTCGCGACTGTACCTGACCATTTTGTATGAAGAAGTTCTTACGGTTTTTTTAATTGCTTCTACTACATAAACTAAATAAAAATCAATGCAGTTTAAGAACACTATTTCAGCACTATTTTTTGATACTAAATTTGAGTCAAAAGACCTAAGCGTTTAGCAGAAATGAGGTGAGGATTACAGCAAAAATTGCTATAGGTATAATCCTCACAAAGATGCCTTTATAACTTCGGAATTATAAAGCGACTATTTCTCATCTTTTGTCACTATTAGTCACTAATTAGGCACTATTTTTTGGAATGTAGACCAAGTCAAAATACCCCACCGTTTGCTCACACGAGAGTTGGGATTACAGCATGAGCCTCGATCTGTAATCCTCACCAAACGATAGCCATATCTTGGGAAATATGAAGTCACTAATTTTCTTGCATATGTCACTATTTGTCACTATTTCAGCACTATTTTTTGACAAAACCAAAATTGCTTTTCGTTTAGTTTTCATAGGTGAGGATTACAGCTTGAGGGACACATAATTAGCTACTGACAGGTTTCGTGTGAAAAACATTACATGGAACTTTTCGAGAAAAAATTACTTTTTAATAATGGCGAGTGAACCAGGATACATACGCTTGTATGTAGTTCTATGGAAAAAGAGGGAAAAATTGCCCTCAATTCAGGATATAAATTCTCCTTACTTGCCTTAAATTAGTGCTGTCACTTTCCGTCAAATAGTTTTAGAAAAGGATAGGAGATATCTAAGTCCTGTCATTTTTAAAAACGTCAATGGTTTTTTCGCCTTTTCTAGTCAATTTAGTCGCCATTGTTTTGATCGTCGCCATTGTTTTGATCGTCGCCCTATTTTGACAAATAACACGTACCTATTTTGCATGTAAGTATAAGACATGACACGACTAAAATATCTCCTATATTTTTCTAAAACGGTAAGTGACAGCACTGATTTATGGTAAAATAAGAGAATTTATATACCGAATTGAGGCCATTGTCTAATTTGTCCCTTTGACGTCAGTTCTTTAGAACAGATGGGATCGAACTTCCCAATAATTTCTGCTGTGTGGCATACAAGATCATTATTTCTCTGTACGTGTATATAGTTGGCATCTTATTGTTTGTTACCTTGGATCAAAGATTTGTTTGCACAAGTCAATGTAGAAGTCCATATTTATCCATTTGAGGCTGTCGAAAGCTGTGCCGGAAGTAGGAGCAGTTTGGTAAAATCCATATTCTGTGCACGTCTGGTAATACCAGGCTTTAGCTGGAATTAAAATATAAATAATTTATTATATTACTATATCTATCAGGGCACTGAAAATTGTCAAATCTTAGCTAGTAATAAAACTCTTCATCTGGCGGCGGTTGAAATCTGCAGACACAAAGTAAGTATTGGCGGCGCCGCGCTCATATTGTGCCGTTATGGCCTCTACCGCACTTCATAACGTAACTATTAATAAATGACTTTTCTTCAAGAAAAGTGGAGCCTTTCGTTCTTATTTCGACTACGAATGTTTTTTTAAATGATAATAATAGAACAAAAAACAGGATTACTTACAGTCGCCGTGGGATACTTGGTAAGACTGAACATAATTTTCGTAATTGAGACTGATGCACGATGTCACACCCTGTCTTTGCTTGACAAAACCAGCAACCTTTTGCATTGGGGTGAAACCTGAATCAAATAAATAATAATATTATTTCGTGAAGTAATGGTAAAATATATTTATTCTTTAGACTGGAAGACAAGAACACTGACCGAATGTATTGGCGCGGAGGCCGTCGCAAGAAGCACGAAGAGTTCCAGGCCTAGCTTGTTGCACCGCTCCAGAGAAACTCCAGGTTATAAAGCCGGAGAAGTAGCCCAGTTCAAATAGATTGTCGTAATTCAGGGGGCTACATAATCTGGGAATCACAAACAAAACGATTAACATTGGCGTTTGTATTCCTGCATGTCGGTGTTAGGGAAAGCCTCATGCTTGTCATTTAATTTTTTAAGATTTTCTTTTTGTTTGTCTCGTTATTCGTAGTTTAGTTGTAGGTTATTATATACTTACGAAAATTCAGCTTCAACCAAGCGCCTTCCTTCTTCAGTCTCCATTAGAGCTACTGCATCGTCAATGCCTTGTTTGATAATGTCAACGCAATCCTGCCCACCTTCTGATCTGAATGCCTCGTGGACTACTTCCAAGTATTCTAAAAACATAAATCGCTGTTGTATTATTTTACCACAAAGGTGAACCTCAAAGGTCTGTCTGAGAATCTTATTTATTAAAAAAATGATGACAATAAAATTTATATCAAAATATTGAAATAACCATCTTCGACCTTAATCGGAATTTAATTTTTTCGGTCTTCCCGTGGGAATGGAGTCTTTTCTCGCGGTAAAATGTAGCCAATATACTATTTAAAGTTATATTCTATCAATATACCTACTAAATTTCATCCCAATCGTCAAGACGTTTGAGCGGAAGAGGTAACAAACTCTCAGATTTATGATAATGGTTTGGATTTGGACGTTATTTAAAATATTTGTTAGGTAGGTTGGTATTTTGTCCAAGGTCTTGTGCTGTTTAGGCTGATCAATTGGAAAAATATACATGCATCCTGTAGGAACTAGTAAAAACAGAACCTGATGCTCTAAACCGTCTGAACCGTTTCTTATGGTAAATTTAGAATGACTACTGGTGTATGAGTATTTTAAAAGTTACCGTAACCAAGCATTACGATTTGTGAGTGGCCTGACTGAACCTTCACGAAAAAAGTCCTTTTGATTATTGTATTAAGAGGCTAGAGAAAAAAAAAACTACCATAGAAATCAGCTTTTCCTTTGATAGGCCCACTAGATGCGACACTGCCTTTCACCAAATGCGGATATCTCTTCTTGAACCACAACGCCATGTTTGCGGCGTAGGAGCCACCATACAGGATCACCTCACTCTTGGCGAAACGAGGCTGCTTCTTCAGTTCAGTGATGAAGTAAGCGAGATCAGCTAGAGCTTGGTCAACGTTTAAGAAGCGTAGAGTTTCCGCGTTGAAAACACTGAAAATTTCATACACCACCTTAGCAAGCTTAATTCAATTCAATTCAATTTATTTAATAACTTTACAAGTTTACAGGTTACACCCAAAGCACATGTAAGTTTACAATCAATAATATTAATTATCAAGAAATAAATAAATAAATCATTTACCTATAATATACTATATCTAGTGATATAAAATTTAGGTAATTATAAGTTACTCTAGCTAAGCTGCTAGACTGTCATAAAATATGTCAGCATTGCCGTTTCGAATGAGCAAGTCCCCGAGGAGTGCGAGTGCTCTAGCAGTAGGCGCGTTGGCCGAGCGCTTGGTGCGCGACACAACCCTCGCGAACAGCCGCTCTGGCCTACGAGGTGGTAGAGTTACGCCACCAAATGTTAATGTGTACTTACTTACCTATCTATTCTATTGGTAGGATTGCAATGGTACCAGCAACTACGATCCTCTGATGTATGCCAAGGCACTTCGAAATTTTTTGTTTCAAATGAATATAACATACATACATACATACACATACATATCAAGTCTATTATCCCTTGCGGGGTAGGCAGAGTGAAAACGGCCGCAAAAACGGACATTTACGTTACGTCTGACATACACTTGAGGGTCATTTGGAATATAACATTTTGCGATGATATTCTCTTTAACTTACTTGAAAATCCGTGTGCCGCCATAATAGCGGTGCTCTGTGTAGAACATGTACCCCTTGTTTTCCTGAGCCATTTGGAACATGTTACCCGCTTGCAGCCAAGCCTGAACGATCGCCCATTCACCCCCGACCATAATGAATATCGGATAGCCTTCACCACCCCATAAATCTTCGTTGTACATGTAGCGCTGTAAAACAAATATACAGGATCTAAGGGACAGCCCTCCGAATAGGTACTTATAGGGTGCATCCAGACCGTGAAAATTCCCATGAAAAAATATTTCAGGAAACGTAAATATATTCTTGACTTCCCATAGTAATTGCAGTCAGCTGGTGCCTATGTTATGAAACTACAGGCTACAAGTCTACAGGTGAAATTCTTAGTACATTGCGTAGCGGGTTCATATTCCTGTATCATAATGGCTAACTACGACTACGCAATGTAGGTACATCGAATTTCACCTGTAAAATTGTAGCCTGTAGTTTGATTATATCGGGTACTGATCTTGATTTTGAATGGGATGTAATTTTTTTTGTCGTTTCCTGACATATGTTCCTAGGGGAAGTTGTTCAGTTTCATGTTATGCATGCACCCTATTAGTATTCGGAGGGCTGTCCCTTATACCCTGTATAGATAGGTTCGTAATACTGTTATAAGCATGTACCTTCGTACGCAGGTACTTTGGCGATATTCCTACCATGGTATTGATATACCTGTTGTATGGAAATTACTAGTTTGTAGCATCTGTTCTTAATCATTAATTAAGAGCCCTATCTGTACGTGTGTATAATTGGATTGACATTTAATTTTGTAGCTTTGGACATTGTTGGAGTTATGAAATTGTGTTTTTTTTTTATTTTTTATTTATATAATCTTGATTTTAATTTTATATTTGTTAATCTTTTGTTCTTTGTTTATATTGTCATAGTTATGTAATTTCCGACACAATCTATTGTTATGGAATTAAATTAATGAAATGAAACGTATGAGTAATAAATGCGTATTCTAAAGTCTGTTAAGTACGTAGTAGTTATTTTAGTAGGTAGGTAATGGAACTTGGATGAACTGACGTACCATTTGGAAGGTGGTAGGATTCTGCGGATCGAAGTGGTCAAGTGGCATGGTGATCCAGTTGGTGACGACGTTGCGTGCCACTGAGCGCTCCACCACGTCCTGGGGCGGCGGCGGAGGCACGTAGCGGGACGGGGACTCCAGCGGCCGGTACTCCGCCCATGACGGAGCCGCCGCCAGCAGTAAGCCGAGTGCCACTAGCTGAAACTTTGCCTTCAAGTTTAATTCACCTGGTTGTCCGTAAGAAAGATGGTTCATTGCTTCGGAGGGCTTCCTATTGCTACACAAATGTCAGAGGTTGTAAGAACTGTGACACTAGAGTTTATACGGTCGTTCATTGATTTGCAAGCTCGGTATAAATGAAAGTTTTCTAAAAATTGACTTTAGGGTGTAAAGAAAATATTGAAAGGACTTACCATATTCAAATCGGGCACTTTGACTGTTTAAATTCTACAACTAAATAAAATATATCATTATAAGATTAATAAAGAATGATAATCTTCATATATTATCGGTAATTATCTCTTGATAAATATGAATTTAAGGCGAAGATTGTTGATGTAATGTGGTTAGCCTATTTTCTAAGATAAGGCCTAGGCCCCTTGTATACTATACTATGGCTTCGAGTCATTTTTTAAAACTCAAACCATGAACATTTTAATACCACTACAAGTGCAATAAAACAAAAAATATTAACCTAGGCATCGCATCAATATTTTTTAATACGAAGTCGAGGTGATCGTTTTAATGTTTTTGAATAATTTAAGCGCAATTCTTTAACTTGTAGTTATCTGACGTGGATTAAAATTGACGATTAAACATGTTACCTAATTATATCCATCGAGACACGCGTTTTTAGTTTCTGTATTTAGTCAGCTCGGGTTGGCTCGGGTAACAGTTTCCTAATATTTCTAATGTGACAGGTTCTATTCACGGTCGTATCCTTTCTTTTTGCTCCGTGGTCGTATCTTAGCAAATGGACGGTAGCTTTGTTTTGTATCATACTTTTAAGCTAGGTATCGAAAGATTTTGGAAAAATAAATTTACATGAGGTAGGTTAGGTAAATAATTTATATTGAAATGCTGAAATAAATCGCTCAATCAAGTGGGCACTTTTTTCGTCGTTTTTCATATTCATAATCATAAATAGCTGTATTTAACAGCAATAGCAGTCAGTATCAGCATCTTTCTCCATACTGGCGGGTGCAGTCTCGATCAGGGGTTCCGCAGACCAGTCTGTTGGCGGGGTATCCTGATTCATACGCTGTCTGGCCCATCATGTTACCTCTGCAACAAAAACAATGAAATATTTAGTGGGATTCTCAAAGCCTTACCACATAAAATTTCCCCACAATTCTGCCTTCCTAAACACATATTGTACGCTTCACCACCTACGGGAAGCAATCCCTAGAGAGGCATTTTCGTGGTCAAGCACTGGTCAAAAATAATTTGAATTGTTACCACAGAATAACCAATAGGATACAGGGTGTAAGGGACAGCCCTTCGAATACTTATAGGGCGTATTCCAGACCATGAAACAAAACAATTTTTACTTCCCATAGCAATTGCAATTGGATGATTATCTCTTAGTCGATTTTTACGACTCCCACAATTAGAATTGGGGTGATGCTATCCTAATCCGGCACCACACGGCCGACGAGTAGCGAAATAAACCTAGACAGTAACAAATTGGCTTCATTGAAGGTTCATGGCGTAAAATTATTTATTAAACTGCGTATTATTAACACGTTCGACCGCGGTACCCGGGCCCCCATGCTCACGCAAAAGCACTATTTTTTTCCATACAAATTCCAGCGACGGTGAATGCAGTACTGTCATCATCATCCATCAAAATCACCTGCTTTCGTCACCAACGGGTATATCCGTAGTGCGGGAGTACCCGTACTGTCATATTCCAATAAATTCTGAGTGACTATCTGTGTCAGTACGGCAAATGCAGTTGTGATTTTTTTCAATGAATTGTGCAACCAAATACATATATTGTTACAAAATAGCTATATTTGGTTTATAATCAACACACTATTAGCAATATTTATGCTTACCTTTAATTATTTAGTTTATATATATATATATATTATTTAGTGGCTATCTGTGTCAGTACGGCAAATGTAGTAGTGATTTTTTTCAATGAATTGTGCAACCAAATACATATATTGTTACAAAATAGCTGTATTTTGTTTATAATCAACACACTATTAGCAATATTTATGCTTACCTTTAATTATTTAGTTTATATATATATATTATTTAGTGGCTATCTGTGTCAGTACGGCAAATGTAGTAGTGATTTTTTTCAATGAATTGTGCAACCAAATACATATATTGTTACAAAATAGCTATATTTTGTTTATAATCAACACAATATTAGCAATATTTATGCTTATCTTTAATTATTTAGTGCAAAAATTTTGGCGCGAAACACGCGCGGCATCCAGCCGCCGTCCGTTGCGCTCAGCGAATATAAGTGTTCTGTGTCAGCGAAGCACTGACCCCCGCGCCCCACTAACGACCGAACAAGGACAGCGGGTATTCCCGTACTGTCAATATATTCTGTGTAAATGTGACAGAGGTATTTCGTCTTTACTTCAAAGGATGACAGTTGATTTTCTCCACATACAATTTACACGGATTTTGCACTGCATTCACCGTTGTGTCTTTATCGATGCTTTAAAAAACCCGGGCTACGCCGTACTGTCGTCAACGCAAACTAGGCTAAAACGGCGTACACCGTTACCGCCGCCGGCCGGACGTGTCAATGTCCTAGAGACACGACGAGCTGCAGTTGCGGTGGTTATCGGTCGAAAATTTACAATAATTCACTTGTTTAGCCAAGACAGAACATAAATTACGAATGCTAATGTTTTCCGTGTTCATTACAGCTACATGAACAAAATTATTTCCGTATTTTTGTGGAATTTCGAAAAACCGGGAGTAAGGGACGGTGTGCCAAAGACCAAACAACTGAACAACTTTTCCTATGTAACCTATTTTGGCAAAAAATTTTTTTTTGAGATTCCGTAGATATATGGGAGGTCGATTTTTTTATCGTTTACCAATAAAGCCTCCATAGAAAAGATGTTTAGTTTTATGGTCCGATCACTCCTGCAAAGTTTTCAGTACGCCGTCCCTTACACCCTGTAGGTATAGCGTCCAGAAAAAAATAATAAAGTCTCACTTTACGTAGGTCAGCTGGAAGAAATTTCTTAGTAGAAATAAGATGTCCTGTTGCGTCGTTATTCTTTGCATGTGTTTCTCTTGTAATGTTATTGTGTACAATAAACGGTAAATAAATAAATAAATGATAATAAGAATAATAGGTGCCTAAGAAACTTAATGTGTAGGCTAAATTACTTATTATTTTATAACTTAATACTCACGCTAGCCCGTAGTTATTAAATTACTTAATAAGTTAATACTCACGCTAGGCCGTAGTTATTAAATTACTTAATAAGTTAATACTCACGCTGGCCCGTAGTTGCAAACTACCAGATAAGTCGTGAACCCGCCTTCAGGGTACTCCGACACTGCACACCCGACGAATGTTGAATCTGACCACACCATCTGTCAAAGATTTTATCATGAACTTTATAGTAACACATCGATTTACTGTGGATTTACGGTCTACCTACCAGATAAACAATTTGTTGTCATTTTCTTAAGTTTGTTTACGCTTGAAACGTTATAAATGATTTACGACTTAGTTCATAAGTCCCTACTGAAAATGCATGCATAAATAACGTTAGTAATTATAAAATAATAATAAACAAAATTATCTGTCAGTTTTATACGCCAACTTGATCATAAGCTCCGAAAGGTGTCAAAATTGGACTACGTATGCCCATTTTACGGGTTGAGTCCGTCCATTCATTAGAAGAACTAATAATACCTATATCGAAAGACCCAATACCTACAGGTCATGTCAAAAACAATATTTCTCCTATCTTTATCTCATCATCACAAAAGTATACACAAAATGGTCTCGTACTTGAGTGTAGTGTCCGACTTGGGGTCCGGTGAAATCCTCGAAGCTTATAGGTTTGTATGTGTAATCCTTGTGTTCGGAAAACCAGGACTTCAGAGCTTCATCCACGTTGAAATAGAAATTACGATCAGTCGTCGACTTGTAGTAGATATTTTCGCCAGTGCTAAACCTCTGTGATGCTGGAATTCAAATGGGTTTTGGTAATGACACTCGATATGATATAGCTAAGTATTGATATAATATAAAATGTTTCAATACAGAGATAAGTTATAGCCTGTTTCAGCCCACAGCAGCAGAAGTATTATGACATACAAAATAACATTCCTAGTAGATCCAAACGATTGTTTCATGTTTCTACCTAAATTCTTGAAGAAAGATATTCAAGTGAAGACTTTAATCAAAACTTTAACACCTTATTTCAGTATTCTTTATTATTTTATGATTACTGAACGATAGTCGGTGGTGGAATTCTCCTTCCGGCATAAGAATAAAAAATATAAATAACAATGGTAAATCGGTGACTTATTTAAACTTTAGGTACTTACTCTACCCGCTACTACTAATACATGATAAGTGAAAAATATTAAAAAATATTCATTATCACAAAATAAATTACTCACGAATAGTTCTGTCGGGGTTGTGCTGGAAACGGTTATGAGAAGCCCAGTTAGCTGCTTTCTGCGCGAGCTCATCATCCCACACCTGAAATTCAATCCACAACATTTCAAATTTCTAACAAGACTCTATCATATTTTTACATCATTAAATAAAAGGCAAGTTCTTTTTATTTTATTTTTTTTCATAATCAGAGATTTTAAATTTTAAAAAGTGATAGTTTAGTTCCAACAACTAGGCTGCTGATAACAAAATTCGTTTGCCTACAACTTATATGACCTTTATTTAAAAAAAAAACTGATTGACATTGACAGATGATGAATGAAGTTTTCTCCAGAGTTTTTTTTTCTACTATAAGCAAAGGATTTTTTCATGGTAATCTTAACTTTGGAAGTTTTTAAAACTTTTCAAAATATTTCAGAAACGATTGCATTAAAAATTATGAAAATATGTGTATCTTAATAAGCATCCCAAACACTCTAAACGATATGTATATCTTTTGTATCTAACGTAAAATGAAATGTTGTGGATTAACATTTAAATGTTATAGGCAGATGCCATCATCTTAAATTGTCTTAATGGCAAATCGACAGCTGTGTATTCGTAGCATAAAAACGCGATCACAGAAGGTTTCCGATGACATAAATAGAAAACTTTGATTACAGGATATACCCCCAGAATAAATTAGTTATCATTCAAAGATCAGCTGAGGAATCGAACCGAAACTTTTCGCATGGCATGCATATACGTCCGATGGAGAGACGTAAGAGCACTAACGCTTCGCGTTTGCATGAACTATGCATGATATAGTATTTTGCATACCATAGAATTCATCTTGGATGCTGCGGGCTGGTCTCCCACCTGACCTCTGGCTATTTCCATCCGGCGCCAGTTGTGCCCATCAACGAACTGACGAATAGTATCACAGTCCAACTGCCACACTGAAACCAATTCAAATATTAACTAAGTATGGTATTAATTTTAATTAAAATAAACCAATGAGTAATGCAAGTTAAAATTTTAATGAAATTCTTATCACAGGCTGTGGTAATGAAATTAATTTATTGCCAAAGATTTAATGAAAAACGGTTTATTTATAATACCTTTGGCATGAATAAAGGAAACACACAACAAAAGAAAGATCACGCGTACTGCCATTATTATGTATGTGTTTTTGACGAGTTTCTGCGGTAGGAGCTACTGAGTGTATGTCGTATGGTTTATTATGTTTCAATATTTATAATGTACTGGGGCGAGTGGATGAAACAATACCTTAGTGTACCGGTACGGGTAACCTTAGCAGACGTAGGTAGCTACTTTAGTTGACCACGCTGAATAGTCTGTTCTGAATGTATTATAGATATCTCTAGGCACGCGTTCCCGAGATAAAGGGTGGTGACAGAGAGATGAACGGACAACAAAGTGAGCCTATATAAGGATCCTATAAGATTTATCACTTTGAATTACGGTACCCGAAAAAACAGTATATCTAATTAGGATCAAGTATATTTTGATTCTGACAGGATATTTCCTTAGCTTGAAATTTTAGGAATCACTGTGTTTTTTTAAGTTAAAAATAATGCTTAAGGAGAAACATAGCCTAGGTGCAGCCCTCATCACTTAAAAACTCATAACTCGATGTGAACGTAATTTATCGAAAATCCGCTTCTGTCAGATTGAAGTACAGGTAGGTACTTAAGTATATTCACAGAATGTCTTATTTGTAAAAAAATATCAAGGTAGTTACAGATAGCGAAAGTACTAAAAGTGGCCACTATTAGCAATTGCTCAATCTGTAACTACAGCGACACTACTATTATTTCTACCACACTTTTTCAATTTGATAGAAGAGGATTTTTTTTTTTTAAACTTGCAATATTTTCAAGCGCGGGCAGGATTTGAACCTGCGACTTTCGCATTACTTGTGGCGACGCCTCTTCCATCTGGGCTACCGCAGCTCATTTCTTGCAAGTTTTCAAAAATTGTATACCTAACACGGGAAGTGTTTTAAAAATTTGGTACTCAGAAGAGGATTTTGGATAAATTACTTTTTCATTGAGTTATGATATAATTTTTTAAGTGATGGAGTCAGCACTTGGCCTATGTGTTTTTCATTTATACACTCCTTGGTACAATTATTTGTTCTTTTCTTTACCTGCCGGGTAACATTTGCCTCTTAAAATTAGTTAAATATTTACTATTTCTTTTACCAGTTAAGATGGTAGCAAAGAAAACCTAAGAATTTGCTAAGGAAGTATTCAGTCAGAATCGAGATCGAACGATAGGTAGGTAAGGTATTGACATGTAAACTTTTTGTATTTCTACTAGGGGCCTTTCGTAGTTGTCTTTTGTATAAAAGGACGCAAAACTCGCATTTTATAAAGTTATTTAAGGAATGAGTACCTAATGTTGTGGGGAAGATCCGAAATATCCGGAAAGCATTGTTTATTTCGTAGGCTGGTGTAATGTAAGAAACGTAATGCTTTTAATAGCAGCGCTATGTTTACCTTAATAATATTTAACGACGGAAATGTAAACGTGAATTATTACATTACGAATGCTTTTGTAATCTAGCTGTGGAAATTTCATATGTGAGATGTGGAAACTCTCTTAGAAACCACTTCGTAGCAGTTTGCTACGCAACTACGTAGGTATTTATTCGTATTTCAACTGCATTGCTTGAGCAAAGAATTTCATGATGTTGGTTTCAAATCATACATAAAAAACACACATCACGTTAATTATAATTTACCCGTTCATTGACTCACGACTTTTGAAAAAGTACTTACTTGGTAGGTATAGTATTTTGTTTTGACGTACTTACTAAATAACCAAAGTTGATTGTTTTCATTCAATGGTAGAGCCCACAAAACCGTCTTGATGCTTCTGAGCGACACCTGTCTGTCACACGTATGTGCCTAACTAGAGATAACACGCAGTGAATGACCAAGACGTGTTCTTCGTGCTACGAACAATCTAACATGTTGTTCTGAAATCATATCACTGTCAGGTAAAACTAAGTTATACTGACAATTAGCTATCAGAGGTTGTTGTGGTGTAAACTTTTCAAGATATTCTTTGAAACTTGTTTTTCATTCAGGCCATGATTCACGCTCACGCGGTTTTCAGCAAACAGAAGACAATCAGCGGTCGATACTACGCACATACTACGTGAAAAAGACACTTTGATATTTTGCTACTACTTTACTCCTGGCATAATTATGACATCTAGAAAGACAGTGGTCTCAATTCGGGTTATCAATTCTCCTTATCCTAAATAAGCGCCCGGTCTCTTTCCGTCAAATAGGTTTAAGGCGAGTGTAGTCGTGAACGGAATCGACAGTGACACTTAACAAAAAAATATTTTATTTCTATACAAATAATCTATTAGAATGTCCGTTACTCAAGTTTTTAGTATTATCCTTAAGTAAAATTAGAACCTACAAACCCAATATTCGCCGTAATTAAAGTTATGGCAATTAATACCATCATAATAGAGGTGTGAGGAAGATAGGCCGTAATGGTTCTTTATAAGAATAAGAATAAGAAGAATAATTTATTTATAAGCTTAATGTCAGTATTTACATATAAAGGAAATATACTTAGAAGTACTTAAATATTACAATTTAGCCTGAACTAGGATTACCCTGTATCTCAGGCAAACAAGGTCATATTTATTAATTACATAATACGTCTTTTTTATAAATTATATAAAATACCTAAAATGTTTACATTATCTAGGTGAATACAGTTAAAATATTAATACTTATCAACTAGGTGTGTGACTTTTTTACTAGTAGCTTCTGATACAGGGTCTAAGAAAAGACCGTCAATAATTTCTCTGTTTCCTCATACGACAACAACTGTAAGGCTTCTTTTAGTACCCTTTTACATTCATTGTAACATAAAGGGTAAATCGTTAAAATTGCGTTTAGTCGATTGTAAAGCCTGGGTCCTCTTTATGGTCTTACCAAGCATTTAATTGTTTTTTTGGCTTACTTTTAATTAACAGTGTCCAATCACGTATGCTGAATCTGTGTCTAGAGGTAGTAGTCCGATACGGCTGGCTTTATTTGAGGGCATGACTTTCAAAAAAAGTAAGGTCGCTTATTTTTTCTATAATTGCGTTGTGTGCTTTTAAAGCACAAATTACATTTTGTGTAATTTTTGACGCTTCCATAAATTCTCGATTTAATACGGTAGCTCATTTATAAAATTAAATGTTTAAGTGTCATTAATCCAATTAATATTACAAAATATAGCAGTAATGTCTATATGACAGTTAAGAGAATCGACTACCGAGCTCTCGTCCATACAAAAAGAGAAAACGTTTTCCTACCCCTAATAGTATAGGCTCCGAAGCTTTTCAGACAAGTTTAACCAATGTTGTCTCGGCCCTACCGACAACCGGTATGTACTTATTCAGTACGTTTTCTTGAACATGGAAAGTGCGGTTGTAGCATCAAAAGTGGAAGTGGGGGGGAGTTATGACGTAACAAAGATGGCGGCCGGACCAACTCTACTAAGCGGTTTTTCTAGATAATTACTGGGCCGATATACATAAATGAGGTGTCAAATGAGAGAGCATACAATGCCCATTATTTTATTTCATACATTTATGTACGTGAAACTAATAGCAAATGAAATATTTCAAAAACATCGCATTTTATAAAATTTTAGTTTTTTTTTCTTGCCTATATCTCGGTATCCGTCAGAGTTATCAAACTTTTGACAGATACAAAACATTTTGCAATTTTAATCAACTCGCTAATAAACCCCCAGTTATTGAGATCAGAAAAGAAACAACGGAGATACATCAGTTTGAGTGGTCGGAGTCGTAGGTACAAGTGATCTAAAATTGACGAAGCTTGGCTGTGTGTTCATTTAAAATAATAATATAGTTTAAAATATAATGATAATTTTATATTGAACACGGGTCTTCTCCAATGGGGGGTACTATGTGTAGTATGGGTTGGCAAGTGCAGTAGGTACAGGGTGTTAATTTACTTATTTTCACTGTGTTGAGGTTAACATCGGCTTTAAACCACTTGATGATGAAATGAGAAAAACACTGTGGTATTTGAATAAATAAAACTAGAAAGTCAATAACAAAGTGCGATTGTAATCATTTTTACATTAATTAAAATAAAATAAAATAATCAAGAAAAATAAACTAATTATGATCATCATCATTCTGGATCAGTATCATCTAGATATTCATGGCATATCCCCCCCAAGCATTTCTGTTTTTTGACACTACACCCACAACGGGATGAACGACATCCAGCTTTGCATTGACAGGATATCAATTCAAGAACTTTTAATGAAATCAAATTCACGGATGATGTAATTGGCACTAGGCATCCCGTTTCTTCAATCTTCCAGCCGCTGTCCGTGGGTGCAGGTAAAATAGGCTCTACCACGTCAGCATGCAGCCAACAAAACGTCTGGTAAATAGCTCTTAAGGCATGTTGGTCTTAAACTGTCTGAGGATTATTTTTTAACAGATCGTGTGATTGAAAAACAGACAGATTTTTACAGCCCTTTAAAAAAAGTTAAACCAAAAACATTTAAACACTTGCACGTTGTAAACGTAGCTGGTAAATCTGAAAATATAGTAAACACTGTTGACACAAATATGTTAGTCCGTAACATGTTTTCTGCAAGTAGTGGACATCAAATAGATCTCAAAATTATTCTAAAGAATGAGTTACGTGATCCTCCACCATCTCTTTTTGACACTAATGGCCTTATCAGATCCACACCAAAAGCAGTTCTCGGTAATTTGGTAGCAGGCGAATCCATATCTGAAACTATAAACAATGAAACAGATATGAAAACTGCCACTCTAATTGATGGTCAAGCTTTGGTGCAGAGTAGTGGAAAACCGAAAAGTGATAAAACATTTGGAGATTTAAGTGAAATTATATTGAAGTCTATAGTGTTTTCGACCGATACGATGACTTCCATCAAGTCTAGTACTCGTGACCAGAGACGACATACTATCACTCCAATAGTACATCAAATAGCAGGACGTGAGACAGTTTTTCCTGCAAAATGGAACAGATTCATACACTTTTCTGAAAACAAAGCCCGTCTGTCTGATTTTGTTTCAAAAGAAATTGCAATGCATGCATCGATGCTCCCAGCTGGACAAGAACTTTTGACCTCTGGTGGTTACTTGGACTCGAAAGAAGTCAGCACAAATGCTCTGAGAAACGTGGATCATTTACGAAGTACTCAAGAAGAAGCGGATACCAGATTAGTTTTACATGGTATTGACATCAAACAATCCGGTTATGAGAGATTAATTGTTAATAGTCGCGATACTGACGTGTTACTACTCATTTTGCATTTTTATGAACGTTTACCAAATGTTGTCTGGATCAAATCAGGCACTACCAAAAAACAAAAAATCATTGACGGAAAACATATAAACGCAAACAATGATTTATTAGCGTCAGAGAAAGGAAGAAAAGCTTTGTTGGCTTATCACAGCATAACTAGGTGTGATACCACAAGTGCACTGTCTGGGCACACAAAAAATCAAGCTGCCAAAATATAAGGGAGCTTGACAAATTACCGCCAACACGAGAAGCATTTCGCCAACATGCCTTAAGAGCCAATTACCAGACGTTTTGTTGGCTGCATGCTGACGTGGCAGAGCCTATTTTACCTGCACCCACGGACAGCGGCTGGAAGATTGAAGAAACGGGATGCCTAGTGCCAATTACATCATCCGTGAATTTGATTTCATTAAAGTTCTTGAATTTATATCTTGTCAATGCAAAGCTGGATGTCGTTCATCCCGTTGTGGGTGTAGTGTCAAAAAACAGAATGCTTGGGATATGCCATGTTGGATTCAAATGTTTTAACCATTTTAATTATCTAGATGATACTGATCCAGAATGATGATGATCATAATTAAGTAGTTTATTTTTCTTGATTATTTTATTTTATTTTAATTAATGTAAAAATTATTACAATCGCACTTTGTTATTGACTTTCTAGTTTTATTTATTCAAGTACCACAGTGTTTTTCTCATTTCATATTAGGGGTGGTTTAAAGCCGATGTTAATCTCAAACCAGCGAAAATAAGTAAATTAACACCCTGTACCTACTGCACTTGCCAACCCGCCTGTCAAGCTTAATGAGTATAGCATACTACACATAGTACCCCCCATTGGAGAAGACCCGTGTTCAATATAAAATTATCATTATATTTTAAACTATATTATTATTTTAAATGAACACACAGCCAAGCTTCGTCAATTTTAGATCACTTGTACCTACGACTCCGACCACTCAAACTGATGTATCTCCGTTGTTTCTTTTCTGATCTCAATAACTGGGGGTTTATTAGAGAGTTGATTAAAATTGCAAAATGTTTTGTATCTGTCAAAAGTTTGATAACTCTGACGGATACCGAGATATAGGCAAGAAAAAAAAACTAAAATTTTATAAAATGCGATGTTTTTGAAATATTTTATTTGCTATTAGTTTCAC
Organism: Tuta absoluta; assembly: GCA_027580185.1. NCBI lineage: Eukaryota > Metazoa > Arthropoda > Insecta > Lepidoptera > Gelechiidae > Tuta > Tuta absoluta. Next base: position 10,823,385 of record JAQAHW010000004.1, read on the forward strand.
GTACATAAATGTATGAAATAAAATAATGGGCATTGTATGCTCTCTCATTTGACACCTCATTTATGTATATCGGCCCAGTAATTATCTAGAAAAACCGCTTAGTAGAGTTGGTCCGGCCGCCATCTTTGTTACGTCATAACTCCCCCCCACTTCCACTTTTGATGCTACAACCGCACTTTCCATGTTCAAGAAAACGTACTGAATAAGTACATACCGGTTGTCGGTAGGGCCGAGCTAACATTGGTTAAAATCGTTTAGAGACGTGTAATCGAACATTGGATACCACACTATAAATGTAATCCGATCTCAATGATTTTTTAGAATGTTGTTGACACAGTAAAAAACTAGGTTTATAGTTTTTCCTTTTTTCGAATTTTTCAATTGATTGAAAAATATAGGCGTCTAAAAGTCACTTTTTTTATTACAAAATCTTCCTTGAAGTAAAACGTTTGTATTTAAAAAACAAAGTTGTTTTAAGAAAAGATAAAAAGCTATGAACCTAGAATATAATATGCTGAAACGATAGACACCAAAATTAAAACTATTGGTTGTGATTTAGTATGTGGGAAACGTTTTCTCCCGAGACGCAAATTTCACCTTAAAAATACCTACAATCAGTCGCGAGCGGCAACGCTCTCTATCGCACTACTAGGCGGGGACTTGAGCGCGCGAGCGACAGTATGAGTTTTCTTAAATACCAAATTTTTTGAAATGGCGATGGTATTCTTCCCTCTTAACACTGTGTAAAAACCTTGGTAAAAACACAGTTCGAGTCGTTTTCATCCACTGCTGTAATATTGTTACTGTAATATAATAACAACTGTAATATTTTATAGGTTATAGTTTCAAACGAAATAGGAAAGGATGGAAAAAGTAAAACAGTCCCTGATAAATTTATTTCGTTTATTTTTTCATATTTCGTCCCTAAAAAATATCCTCACTTCACAGTACAATAATGGAATATTCATCCACAGCTTCAAGATTATCAAATAAAAAAACTTTTACAATAATACGCATGATTTGTTCCTAAGATTATGATTATAACATATCAATACAAATATTCGAATCATTTTCACTCTGAAATAATTAAGATTTTGCAAGTCACTACTTTGAACAATTTGAGTGAATAGCTAAGTTCGGTGCCGTGTGATGCCGGCTTAGAATAGCATCACCCCATTTCTTTTCCACGGGTGTCGTAAGAGGCTACTAAGGGAATCGAGGAATTCAAGTCTGTCACAATTTAAGGCGACAGGCTGGCAACCTGTCTTGTGATACGCGATTTTTCTGAAACGGTCCTCAAAAAATTGTGGCGTTAACGACCGTAATTTACGGCCGTTAACGCTCCACCGACCCCACAAGGGATAAAGAGGTGATATATTTTTTTGGTACCACCACCATGACAACTTCTTTCTTTTTCGTGTGGGACAACTAACATCGTAACAAACATAAGTGCTTTTGAGGAAACTAGTGAAATGGAAGTACAATAATTGCGTAAGTTTTTCTAGTTTTTAACGTATAGCCGAATAAATAACGTATAGCCAACAGCTCACTAAGTTTCACCCCATTGTTCAGTTTTATTTTCCAACATCGTAGCGTGGGGGCGGTTTCGGGCTCAGCGTGTGCTGTGTTGTGTTGTGCAAGAGTTAGTATAAGCGCTGCCGCAGACAAAACTTACGTTTTGAGAGCGACACCAGGAGCACTTTTCATAGGAATACGATAATTAACGGTACGTAATTGAAAAAAAAAGGTGACATAAGCTAGAATGAAAACCGCCGGGTGACCGTGAGAGACGTTTGTCATTCTAGCCAATGTCACCTTTATTTCAATTACGATAGAGTTCCTTTTTAGTAAAAAAAAGTTCTCGAGCTGTCGCTCTCAAAAACGGCTCTTACTGTGCGGCGGCCCTTAAGTCACCCACGCAGCCCGCGTGTCGCACTCGCACGCGTGTTCCACGCCCTAACACGTTGCAAAACTTAACGTGCTCTTGGCTATACGTTAATTTGTACATAAACATCGACATACACACATAACAAAGAGATTTTCACTTTCATGCCGTTTTTATACAATACAAAACACTTAAAACAAACTAAAATAGAATGCCGCTTGCACCTTGTGTTGTCGTGTCACCATCGCAACATTTCACATAATAAGTTATTTGTTCAATATTTTATGCCAATAGTAAGTGACACTAGTAATTTTAATTAAAAAAATATGTATTATGGTAAATGTTTACCAAGCCCTATAAATTAACAAAAAGAAAAACATCGCTCGCTATAGTTCATAAGGATAGGTGTTTTGTTTTCCAAGTTTCCACGCACTAATATATATTTTTAATAAAACGGTCAATTTTCTCCTCAACAAGTTAAACTAGTACAAAAATAGATGCTATTTAATGCCGTGTAATATGATCAAAAGAACAAAAATTTAATATAACAAATTCTATTTATCAAATACTTTTTACTTAAATCGTAATAGGTGTACTGTAAAACTCGAGTCAATGCTATAACGATAAACTAGAACGGTCAGCACCTTCATTAGGTCACCTGTATTATTCATTACATTTATATTTGGTCGTATATCTGATTTGTCAAATGTAGGAGTACCTATCCTTATGCACTACAGGCCGCTTAGGCCGTACGCCGCGTCACGCGTGTTACCCTCCTTCAAAACTTCGCCATTATAATTCGTCTGAATTAAATAGCCATGGCGAAAAGTGTTGACGCGTACCGGTTAAAAACTCGCGCGTATATAGCCCATTTATTTAGTGTCGCGACCAGCGTAACTTGACGTCCATACTCGATATACGCACATACAGGCGCGTACCGGCGGTTACGCTGGTTGTGACACTATTTAAGCGAATGAACTTTACGCAATGTAGCGACACGTAATGCGTATTTTGTTGTATAAATCAAGCACGCGCGTATCGTCCCGCGCAACGGAGCGGAGGCTCGACAACATGACTTCATCACAAATAGCTAAGAATGAGATTAGAAAATTGATACCTACTTAAAACTTAATAATTAAAAAATATTTATTGATATGACAATGTTACCGCCTTTATTTGTTCTTTGGATTGCATAAAAACAAATAAATCTAATTTAATTTATAGTAAATCGATTTACCTAGCGTCTTTTTATATCAATTAATAAAAAATATCCATTGCGATGGTAGTAAAAAAGTTTAGGGCTAATATTGACGGTAGCTTATTGGCTAAATGAAATTAGTTTTTAATTCAATACATAACATATGCTTACAAAAATAATCTCACGTTAATATTATCCGGTAGGTGGATTTGAACTGATACAGTCCTACTCGAGAGTCGAGATCTAAAGTAGTGCAGCGGTCAGACATTGCATACCACAATTCCAAACTTCCTTAGCTAATTCTTGATGATCTCTGTCATTTTAGTAGAAAATTAAAGAAAAGGGACATGAAATCGGCACCATTATTATTGGTAACTTAAATTGAAGTTTATTTTATTCTATGGCTGAATTAGAGAGCGCGGTCTATGATTCTGTATAATAACAGGAATAAAATCGTTATTTTATAAATAATTGACAGCTTTAGGTATATTTCCTATCTCTTTACCCTTACTGATTTAATAAAGTGACAGTAACAGCTAAGAATTAGCTAAGAAAAGTGTATGCTAGAATCGGATCTATTGTGTACTCCGTTATCTCGGTAAACATGTTGCATTACGAATTAAAACTAAAATGTCATCAATTGAAACCTACTTATCCTTAAGTATATAAAAGTCTACAAATAAAATCATTTGTAGAGTAAAAAAATAAAGAGGAATAGATTTCCACTGTCTGCCGGCGCGCGGCTGTTCGACTATACCTGACACACTATTTAGAATAGTAATGATTTGTGTCGAAAAACTGTTTATAACCAGGGGTTATTGATACTGAGATAAAAAATATTCTCTTCAAATGGTGTGTAGACAACAATGATAAAAAAAGTTTTATGTCGGCTTAGCATGGCTTCACACGCCATGTCTACCTGTGGGTTTCGTAACACCCAATTAAAGAAAAATCCCGGGGTTGACCTTGCCCTGCGCCAATCCGCCTGCGAAGCGTGGGAACCTAATAGAAGAGGCTTATGTTCAGCAGTAGACTGTCGTGGCTGTTATAGTTATTAGAAGATCGTTGTCCAAAAAACTAATAGAGCACGCACGCCGAGTGTAATACTACATTTGAAAAAGTAATAAATACATAACAATCGCGGCGCGGGGGAGGGGCGGGTGGTGATTAGGATTTAATGATTACAAAAATATATTGATATCATGACTAATATGCCTGTAAAGTATTCCAATACTGTTCCTTACACGGGGTTTTTCATGTATGATTTGATTATGATCTGTTTTCGCCTATCCCGACTCGCCGCGTTGTGTTCGAGCTCAAGGATCCCACAGGAAAGTGCTTCGTGACTCAACAACAGAACTTTGTAACAAACAAGATTTCTGCCTACTAACTATGATGTAGTTTGGCAGAGTGAAAAAACTTTTTGTAAAAGTATTCTTTTTCGTGAATAAACTATTTATTTATTTTATTTTTGTGACATTTTAAAGATTCCAGATTTACCTTAATTCCAGGTATTTTTCAGAGTTAGTTTCATGTATTTTCTTGGAGGTTAAAATATGTCCCAGTGGCGCCTTCATTTAGAAAAATACCCTGGTTGAGTTTGCAATGCACCCGGAGACCCTTGGAAGCTCGAGAGCTTTTGCATCGCGTATTTAGCCAGAGATATTTCCCTCATTAAGACCGCCACTGGACTATTGTTTAGCCTAATTACCGTAGAGCAATTCACGAGTGCACCCCTCGGGTCCCCGTACGAGAATGAATACAGGATGTAAAGTACAGCCCTCCGGATGCGGATGTGTGCATGCAAACCATGAAACTGAACAACTTCCCCTGGAACATATGTCAAAAATCGATAACAAGCCTTTGTCCTCCCAAACAAAATCAGCCAACTTCCTTTGCTATGGGAAGTATTTTTTTTACCTTTAGTTCCTGAAATACAAAGAATGGCCCACAATAGGTGTAAATATTTTACGGGGCGAAATTACCGTGAAACTTTCGCCAGAAACATGTTTTTTTCTATTATTTCGTAACTATGCTATGTTCCATGAGATAAGTTATTTAGTTTCATGGGTAAATTCGCCCCGTTAAATATTTACCCTGTTGTTAACGCTCTGCCTACCCCGTAAGGGATATAGGCGTAATTTGTGTATGTAAGTGTGTATGGCCCAAACGTTGTATATTTTTATGGGAAGTTTTTAAGTTTCATAGTTTGAATGCATCAGTATTCAGAGGGCTATCCCTCACACATTGTACTTGGGGTGAAATTTGACTATTGACTGCGAGCAAAAATACAGTACAGACTGGTGATAAGGAACCACTTTTCGAAAGGAAAACAGGTCGTAAAATTAAAGAATAAAATGATGTACCATAAAAATTGACTTGGTCGGCTGTTACATTTTGTATTGTAGACCAACACAATTTTTTTTCTGCCTTCCTATGTTCCTTGGGAAAAGCTGTTCTTTATCACCAGCCCGTCATTAGTTTTCGCTACCGGTCATTAGTAACATTTGACCCTGTGTATTTGATCTACTACTGCCTACCCCCTAGCGCCTAGTTGGTGTTAGGGCTGTCTGTGCCGGAGCCGGAGTCGTTGACGGCGGCGGCGAGGCCGGCCGCGCTGGCCGCCATGTTGGCAGCCCTGTTGCCTTTCGCGTTCTTCTTCGTCGACTTGCTCAGTGTTGCCACCTGGAAGATCCGATTATGGTTAAATATTTCAGTCACTATAAAAACATCTTGGAATCCATTTTTTTACAATTAAATTCAAAGAATTAAATCTCTATGGTTTTCCTGTGGTTGTCGTAAGAGGCGACTAATGGACATGACATGTGTATTTCAATTTTAGGCGATTGACTGACAACCTGTCGCTATCGTGATGCACAATTTTCTGAATGACCCTCAAATGTTTTTCAGACGTAGCTGTTTACGCTCTGCCCACCGCAAGGGATATAGACGTGTAGTTTGTATGTATGTAAATCGGCAATCAAAACTTACAATGTTATTCCTATCAACTATACTCCAACGTAACAGAGACTTGCCATACAATAAGTTACATGTTTAAACGCGCGACACCCCAACTGTCAGACTGTCTTTGGACCATGTGCAGTACACGCAGACAACATTATTCGAACAAATATAACAAACATTTGTGGCGGGAAGCCGTCGCCGACCAAGAGCAGTGTAGCCCGGAGGCCACAGGTAGATAAAAACAGGAGAGAACTTGAGACTTCTTTATTTAATATTAAGTATACAGATGAGCGTAAAGGACGAACCCTCTTTGAGGGTTAATTTTTTCACAATAACGCAGCAGAGCGTTTTTCACAAATAGAGCGGCAGATAAGATGGCCTAAAAAGTGAAATAAAACTGGGAACGGCACGGCTAAGATCGTCACACGATGATGGAATGGGTGGCGTGCGTTCCCGTGGGAGACTTGGTATCGAGAGCGTCAAAAAGAATAATACGTCTGAACGACATTCCAATTCTGTTCTTTGATTTAAAATTTAAAATAATTCAACAAAGAAGAGATGACTTGGAAAGGATGCCGACGCAGAGTTTTCACTCTGCTACAGCAGTGTTTGCGAGCGACAGGAGAGCACTTTTGACTAGAAATTGGAAAAGAAACTATCGTAATTGAAATAAAGTAGACATTGGTTAGAATGACTAATGGCTCTCACGGTCGCCCGGCTGCAACCAGCGGCGTTTAGCATTCTGGACAATGTCACCTTTATTTCAATTAGAACCATTTTTTGAATTTTTCTATCGCTCGCAAAAACGTGCGTTTGGTCTGCGGCAGCCTGGAAACGTGCATGTTGGGTAGCTTATGCATAGTCGTGTTTATTAGAGTGTACAAACATGCTCAGACTGGGTTAGACAGTTTGAAGTTTGGACCGTTCTTATTCCGCGCGGATAAGGGTTAGATTGGCAGTACGAGTGTCAACCTGGATGTGAGCGTGCAATCAAATATAAAGTAAACATTGAGTTACAAAAAGGGTATAGCAAGCCAAAACAAGGACGACTCATAAAACTAGAAAAAATTTCCTCATGGAACATAAGCCAAATGAGAAAAAATATTTCGAACTCATCCCATAGTTAATTAACCAGCTGATCGGCAATTTCGGGAAGAATTTATTTTTATATTTCGACCTATGTTCCATGGGGAAATTTGTTCAGTTTCATGAATAAATTGACCTCTTTTCGGTTTGTTATACCACTTTTATTACTCCCTGTATGTGTACATCTCCCAACTCTCGGCACCATTTACGAGTTCGTGTAAGTGTATCTTACAAATGTTACCATACCTCCTTGAGCAGGTTCTGTATCCTGGTGTTCATGAGCGTGTATGTTACCGTACCTCCTTGAGCAGGTTCTGTATCCTGGTGTTCATGAGCGTGTATGTTACCGTACCTCCTTGAGCAGGTTCTGTATCCTGGTGTTCATGAGCGTGTATGTTACCGTACCTCCTTGAGCAGGTTCTGTATCCTGGTGTTCATGAGCGTGTATGTTACCGTACCTCCTTGAGCAGGTTCTGTATCCTGGTGTTCATGAGCGTGTATGTTACCGTACCTCCTTGAGCAGGTTCTGTATCCTGGTGTTCATGAGCGTGTATGTTACCGTACCTCCTTGAGCAGGTTCTGTATCCTGGTGTTCATGAGCGTGTATGTTACCGTACCTCCTTGAGCAGGTTCTGTATCCTGGTGTTCATGAGCGTGTACTTGGTCTCGTGCATGCGCTCCTTGTTCTTCATCTCCGTGCGCAGCTCTGTTGTCGATGTTAAGTTCTGCGCTTTTAGTTCCGTTATCTGGAATGGAATCGTTTTTTTGTTATTAGTAAAATGAACAATTTTGACTACAGTGAATATTAACTTCTACGTGGCCAATAAATCACATGCAACTCAGTTAATGTAAGTCGATATCCTATCTTTTTCTATCACTCATGACAAGAAAGAGAAAAGAGACCTCGGACCATCGATCAAAAGAATTGCTTTGAATAGCATCACCCCAATAGTATCTCGTGGTTATCGTAAAAAGCTACTGAGAGATAAATACATCCGGGATATCCAATAGCCAACCCCGCAATACGGGGACGCCCATGACCAGCAGTGGCCTGTTAATGCATGTATGAGGTTTTTTCACAAGTTATCCATACAAATAAGAAAAGGAACATTTACGTTGATGACATGACAAGCCTTAAGGGCCTGCCTCGAACTTTTAAACGTCCCTTTCCAATGGCAAATCCTGTGTGTGTGCACAGAGCGGATTCGCCATATTTAGACGATTTTTCAGTATTCACTCTTTTGGAAATTTCTCGCCAAATAAACAAGTAATCAAAAAACTGTACGACAACAATCTAGTAATGTACAAGACGTATCGTATTCGCAAAAATAATGTGTTATGTTCATAAGATTGTTATACACTACGCAAAAAAGTGTAAAAATAGACCAAACTATGCAAGTTAAATCTATTGAGCTAACTTTCTTTGATCGTGTTTTCCTGCGACCAGAATCTAGATAATATCATGAAAAAACATAATACATAAAAATAAGGTGTTCATCGTATTCACCAACGAAATTACATGCATCCAAAAATACCCATTTTTCTCACGGCACCCCCAAAATTGGAAGCTGTTTTGGTTTGCCACCCAGCGTAGATAAGGGTTAAGTAGCGGACACTCACCAGTCTGTCCTTGGCGAGCAGCTCGTTATCCTTCTGCGTGACCTTCTTCTGCAGGCTGGCGATGGTCTCTTTGAGCTGAGTCATCGCCACCACGTGGTCCGACGAGTTCGGGTCCAACTCCCCTGGGAACATCACTGACATTCAAACAAATATGAGTATGAATAAAATAAAATCAAAACACAAAGAAACATAAACAAACAGAATAGAATAACTGAACTTGAAAATGCTTTTAAAGTAAAATAGTAGTTTATACAACTTTCATATAAGGGGGTCATAGCCTTGTGTGATAAACAGACACTCGCATTCTTATACGATAATCAATAGTTTTACACGAGCATTGTAATGACTAATTATATGCAGTTCCATACAATGTATAATCTATACTCAACAAAAAAAAACTCAGTTATACACTTTTCAAATTCAATACGAGAACTTAATATGGCTTGATATGAATATTTGAAAATTCTATACTTCAGCAGTTGTTCAGATGTCGAGTCAGCAACTGAACAACAACTCAACTAAACAACATCAGAACAAAATCTGAACAACATCGGTACAACAACTGAACAACAATCTAATAAAAAACTGAACAACAACCGAACAATTACCATACAACAACTGACAGGTGCGGCGAAAGATAGCGATGAGTATTAGCAAAAAAACTTTGTTTCATTTCTCAACTTTATCGAAGTAGGAGCCTACTCATTAAGACATTACGCTTCTGTAATTTCTATAAAACTGTTATTCTATGGGCAGAATGCATAAAGCAGGTCTTTATACAACTGTTTTAAAGTTCATAATTCGAACATTATGAGACGAGTGTAGATAAAAATATTATAATATTTAAACTTATTCTTTTAAGAACAAGCGGCTCGAACTCACTTTCATTTTTGTTGCGCTTTATCAATATATTCAAGGAAGGACCACCGACTGGTCCGAATACATGTCAATCGCGCAAAAAATAAACAACAGTGAGTTCGATCCGCTTGTTTTATAACTTATATTTAAAAATATGACAACATCCAATAACACCTAAAGCGGATATTACATCAGTCTTCAGCTAGTCTCAAAATCTCGTGTACACCCCACAGGTAGCGCATTTGAAAATTGTGGTATAAATCACGTTTATTTTAAAGTGACGAGGGCACTGGATTAACTGGATATGCATATGTTACAAAATTCTTTCATTACTTTCGCATCAGCACTATTTTATATGCTGAAGCAGGTGATATAATTCAGGAAAAAGAGTGTTAAAGAAAAATAAATGCCCTATACATACCCTTACCCTGCATTGGGTTCATTTTGGACTTCTTCTCAAGCGGTTGTGAGTCGTTAAGTGAGTTGTCATTCGAGCCCATTGATTTAATTGCGTCCGATTTGCGTTTCTCCTTGTGGTGGCTTTTCCTGGAAATAAACACACATACTTTGTATAAAAACGCAAGTTTATAGAAGAAATACAAACAAATTTCAGCTCACGCCCCATTAAACACTCGAAGTGCCATTTTCACAGTATTGCGTGGTGCAAACTCCAAGTGTTTAATCGGACTTGATATTGACTGTACAAGAAATATTGTCCTTCTTCGGCGAACAAAAAATCCATAACTTCAGACGTAAATAACACTAAGTAGTGGGTTTTATAAGTAGGTACAAGAGCAATCGTCCCCCGCCGATAATAAAATCCATGACTTCAAATAAACAATATTTGAGCAAATACACTCATTGTGATACAAATGAAGTAAAACTGAGTCGTGATTTCAAACTGCGAAGACGTGACGTTGATTTGTTGGCACGAAAGTGAAAATTTCTGCTCTATCTTGCCAAAAATAAGGTTAAACGTATCCATATCAATACAAAATAAAATTTCGTTGTGACAAAGATAGGTCGATTTTCATTACATTTAAGGCGTCATACTTCTGTTTCAATTTTAACCAATATTCGGAAAATGCTTCGCTTCACCATAATTAATTAGAATTTTGGAATGAACGCAAAATGCGAACGTCTGCTGAATGGAATGATGGAACTCCACCGTCATGTCTTTATTGATTGATAAAGTAATCCAAGTAATATGGGCTAGGTAAATATACATTGATACATATATCACGCTTATATCCCTTGCGGGGTAAGCAGAGCGTAAACAATTTAGGATCATTTAGAAAATAGTGTATCGCCATAGTGATAGGTTGTCAGCCCATTGCCTAAAATTGCAATACACAGGTCCCTTAGTTGCCTCTTCAACACCCACGAAAAGTAAATAAATGGGGTGATACTATTCTAAGCCGACATCGCACGGCTTTTAAGGTACAACAAAATGAATGTTCTAGAATGATAAAAACACTTTAAAGTACCGCCGTTCCAATAAGTCGTATTTGACAGCTGTCATCTCCATACTAAAATATGTGTCAACAAAGGAAAATGGACCCTCTGCCATAGTATAATCACGAATCTGACAGCTGTCAAATACGACTTATTGGATCGGCGGTACTTTAGGTCAAGAGAAAAATGCAACAGTAATTAGTTTGCAATACGATTACGTACTTGTGGCGATGCTTGTGGTCCGAGTGCCTGTTGGAGTGCGAGGAGAGGTGCTGCTTGGTGCGAGCGAGCGCGCGCTTCAGCGATTGCGTGCACAGCCAGCACAGCAGCTTGCCGTCCACCTGCAATACCACCACACTTGTAATGCCACTGGAACACTTACCTGGACGACACGGCAGACTTCTACAGCAGTAACGAAAAAATTGCGGTGCCTAGCGATACATGAAGCGCGCAGTTTTCAGTAGAAAATTGAAAATGTATTCCACCACAGTTAAAATATAGATATGCTGGTATAATCAGGCCTGCAACGTTCTTTCGTGGCGCTGCCCCTTTAATTTTGACTGTATTTCGAATTCATTTTCAAATACTTCTGTAAATAGCACTCCTTATATGGTGCTATAAGTGCGCCGGCTCTAAATTAAATAATAATTACAGAAAAATCACTCTAAAACATAGATTTGGATAGTGCAAATAGGATGACGGATAGACTGTACAAATATTGCAATAATACAAAATGTTACTAATAAAATACTGAAAGCAGGAACTATTATAAATGGATTGGACAGGATTTATAAGTGCATACCCATCTAGATTTACATAGTACATTAAATTAAGAGATAACTTAAAAGTAAATGAGGTGAAATGTACATATTTAAAAGGGACAAAACAATTTTATTAGAATATAATAAGTGTTCAAGTTAATCAAAAGATATTTACAAAATCTAGTTAACTACAAAAAAATATACTAGACTACCAACAAGTTAAAGCAAGCGGTAACAGTACAGCAAAGGTGACAAAAAGTTACCATTCTGTTGTTTGGAATAATGGATGATGTGTGGAACAACCTGAGGCTGTCCCGGGGCGCACAAGCACACTACAACTTACCGCTCGTGGCGCTAACTCATGCGAATTGTCAAAGCTGGATACCTTCTTGGTGTCGTCGTTGCGGTCGAAGGCGCAGCGCTGCTTGCATTGCTCGCACGTCACCGCTGGACCGTACTTGCGTTCAGAGTTCACGCAACGTTGACATTTGCTACCTGCGTCACAAATTTTAATATTGTATAATTTTCCTACAGCATGTATTGATTAAAGTATTTATGTAGCAAATAAATATAATGTATTAATTAGTCAACATTTATCAAAGCATTTAAACATGTACACATTTTGAAACTTTACTTTTTGTTGAGTCACAGATAATATACTACTACTCAGTAGAGTTAAAATTGCATTGGAGAGCTCAATAATATTGCATTATTTGGGTCACAACTTAGATAATAAAACAATCAAATGGGTACATATATCATGATGTTGGCTTAGAGTAAAATCACTCCATTTTTTTCCGTTGGTGTCGTAAGAAGCGACTAAAGGACCAGCGGTTACATGTGTATTGCAAATTTAGGTAATGGGCTGACAACCTGTCACTATGGCGATACACAATTTTTGAATGGATCTCACGACGTGCCGTTGTTCATTTTATACAACTTTTACGTCCTGCCTATTCCACAAGGAATGATAGTGTGATATATGTATGTATTTTGGTAAATATAGCTACTGGATTCTAATGCATTTTGGAATTTTCCTACTAATTGATAGCAATTCCAGGATAATATTTCAAACCAGTGACGGTTTTCGTTATGATATATATTCTGTATTGTATAAATTTAGAAAGTGTTAAACTTAAAATTAAATAGGTACATAGGCGAGCTATGAGAACAAAAGGCATTTGTTACCTGCCTCTTCTCGTATTCTGCTAAGTACTTGTAATTCTAGTTCAAATATTTATTTGATAGCAATTTAAAACAATTTTTTTACCAAACATTGATGTTTTTTGTGAGAATATGTATCATGAATAGCAACTTTTGCCTGCCTCTTATTCTGGTAAACACTTTGAATTCTAGGTAAAATATGCAAGACCAGTTGTACACTTGAATAGTTTCATTAATAGAAAACTGGGACAAAATTCTTCCAGTTAACCTATGATACCATTGAGATATGAAACCTGACTGTACAACTGGATGGCGAAAATGGGAGATTGTGCCTTATGGCATACTTTGAGAGGTCCAACAGTAGACTGGTATAGGCTAGCATATGCATGTGTACTGTGATAAACTGTAGCTAGTTAAATGTGGAACTCTCTCATAAATACAAAATAAATGTAAACAAATATAAATCTTAACATTAACAGCCACAGACATGTGAATTGCTATACTCACCACCCTTGCAACAAAGTGCAAGATGTTGCATTCACAGGGAACGCAGCTGCCCAATCCTTAAATAAATTTATCCCATAGTCACTTTTTACAACATCCACATATAGAATTGGGATGATGCTATTCTGAGCCTGCATCACACAACATGTAAAAAACTAAATCTAAATAACTATATTGTATATGCCTTTCATACAAAAGTAATTCAAAATATCGTGTTTAGGATATCAGCTGTTCATAACCTGTTTGTCACCAATCTCACCAATAAATGCGGCAATGGTGTTGCAGTACTCGCAAGCCGAAGGTTTCCCGTACTGTTTCACATTTGCCTCGCATTTCTTGCATATTGATGATGTGTTTGATTTGCTAGAATTTAAAAATTTCTATTTAATATTAAGTTTTTGGAAGTGGTAAATAAAAATAAATTAAATAGAATAAGAAGTCTACTTTCTTTTTTCTATTCTAACTTCTATTTTTATAAAAGTAGGTTTTATAAAAGAATTAATCAATATTATATAAGTGTTTAGTGCTGAGTTATACTCAGCAATAAATTAAATAGAATAGGGACTCTATTTTCATTTTTATATTCTAACTTCTATTTTTATAAAAGTAGGTTTTATAAAAGAATTAATAAATATTATATAATAGTATTTTGTGCTGAGTATAAATAGTGACTGAAAAAGCAATCTTTCAAGTATGCAAGTTACAATAGCTAAACAAGCTAAATTAATGTTTGTTTATTTTAGGTGTTTTCTTTCCTCAAATGATTCATCAAATTAAGTGTCGACGTAGCAGGCGCCGTGCCAGCCGCAACTGACCTTGTTTGTTGAAACTCGGAGCGACAGTAGGTGCACTTGACCACCGGGAACGAGCCACGGCATTCCTGGAACCCAAACACCGAGATACAGCGTCATTATTTACGTCAAACAACTACTCTACTCACTGAGTAACAGTAAACTTATGACGCAATTTACAACTTTCTCCAACCGATTTCTGCTTATATTTTTATCGTGATGCGTGCTACACTATCGAATAAACACAAAAAGCACCGTAAATACCTTGCAAAGCTGTTCTCCAGGAGACAATTCCTCGAACGGATGTCGTGAGAAACAACGGGAGCAAGCAAACAGAGCAGTGGATGTGTTGGTACTCATTGTTGATATAATTTGATAAACCTTGTTGCAAAAATATAAATACCACACTAAAACAGTTGTAGGTCTGATGAAATTAGGTAAAAATTAAATCTACAACGCGATACGATCTAACAAAATTGAAATACAATGAAAGATGGCGACGTGATGACGACAATCGCCATTTGTGGCGTCACACGTCAGCTGTCATTTATTAGTGTTGTTTGTATCAGTATGTATGTATCGATAATCGATAAGTGTTTTATAGTTTTTGGATTGATCTATAATGTTCTTGGTTTTTACACACGTACGTACCTTATGTCCAATGTATAATAAGGTGCAGTGTAACAGTTTTTTAGAGTGACAGCGGTGCATATATATATATATATATGCACCGCTGTCACTCTAAAAAACTGTTACACTATATATATATATATATATATATATTCATATATATTATGCTTATGTATTTATGTATTATATAAAATAGACATATATCATCACTACATAGTATAAAATAAAGTCGCTTCCCGTTTGGTGTCTCCTTATATCTTTAGAATTACCCAGTGGATTTTGATGCGGTTTTTTTTATTTGATAGAGTAACTTGAGAGGAAGGTTTATAAGAATAATTTATTCCGGAAATTGTCACATTCCCATGGGAAAACGGGTAGCCCAACTGGAAGTAAACTTTTGACCCCCTTTTCACACCTTTAAGGATTAAAATTCAAAATGCTGAAACACGTATTTAATTATTTTAATTTATCAGTCTAATCAGAAACTTTGAAACAGATAACATTTAAGATAAAAAACTTTCATACAAACTTTTAACCCCCTTTTTACCCATTTCAGGGTTAAAATTTCTAAAATGCTGAAACACGTGTTTAATTATTTTAAGTTATTAGTCTAATCACAAATTTTGAAACAGATCACATTCATTTAAAAAAACGAACTTTCATACAAACTTTTAACCCCCTTTTGACTCTATTAAGGGTTAAAATTTCAAGTATGCTGAAACACGTGTTTAATTATTTGAAGTTATAAGTGTAATCACTAATTTTGAAACGGATCACACTTAAGACAACGAACTTTCATACAAACTTTTAACCCCCTTTTCATCCCTTGGATTAAAAAAGAGTGATTCAAGAGGAAGGTGTGTATGTATGATTTATTTCGGGAGAAGGTCTGTTTCCCGTGGGCAATCAGTTAGCAGCGGGTGAAACCGCTGGGCGGGCCGCTAGTTATTTATTAAAAATCTTTAAGTTTTTAATAATGTAACTTAGGTGACCATGAAACGATTCTATTAGTGTTGGTTTGGCAGTGATCAGGTTAATGTTATAAGGATCTGTGCTGCCGGCAACAATCTCGACTCAAGACTTAGCTTCCGTAGCCACATTATGAGAGTCCGCGACCGCGCCGCGTTCGTTTTGGGCAGATTACATCCGATGTTGAACAAAAAGAGCAAACTCTCCCTTAAAAATAAGGTGAGAATTTACACCACCTGCGTAAGGCCTATTATGACCTACGCCAGCGTAGCCTTTGCTCACACCTTCGATTCACATCTGAAAATGCTGCAGGTCATCCAAAACCGTTTCATGCGCAAAGCTACCGGGGCGCCCTGGTACATGCGTAACGCCAACCTCCACATCGACTTAGGCCTCCCTACCATTAAAGCGTATATAAAAGAAGCGTCTCGTCGCTTCTTCGATAATGCTCCCCATCATAAAAACCCCTTGATAGTTGCCGCGTCCAACTACTTCCCCCATCCAACCTCGCGTTTTAAACACCGTCCGAGACACATCCTTACGGAAGTAGATGATGAAATCACAGTAGCCACTGCTGCAGCCATTGCGAGCAGATCACACTCCACAAGCTCCTCTCCTCAAGCAACCGACGCCCCCGCCGGCGGGAGCGCGGAGGTCCCTCATTTGCTCCCCACTTTGGGAACTACCGGCACGTGCCGGGTAGATTCAGTCCAATACGTTCTTCCCAGAACAACTCGTAAGCCCAATCGCGCCCCAAGGGCGCGATTGAGCTGGTTGTTTGAACAACTACAAGCTTTTCCGGGTGAGCTCCTGTTCCCCACCATACAGTCAGGTGTAGATTAATAGCCCCGGGGCTAAAAATCGTAGGGGCCACAACTAAAAAAAAAAAAAAAAAAAAAAGTCCGGTTGGAAAAATCGTTCCTCAGGTCACAACTCCCGACCAGGCGGGTAGCTACCCTTTTCCTCACTGTCATCACTCGGCCTACTGGCCTCATCATCACTCCTCCTAAACATCTTTGGGGGGACTTTTTATGTGGCGTGGACTTAAGTTCTCGCAATACCTACTTCTTCCAGTACAAGTCCTCATGATACTAACACAAATGGTTGGTTTCACTTATTGGTAAGTTTGAAAACCAATTTTTTTTAAGCACTTTCCGTGCTAGGTATATATTTTTTTGAAAACTTGCAAAGTTTTCTACCGCTGGCAAGTATTGTATTTCATCACCTGAAATGCGACACACGGTCCTTAACTTTCATTTTTGAAATTTTTTGTGCATATTTTGTCATGTTGATGGTTCCGCTGATCTATAATTAAAGAAAATCTATAATGTCCTTGTTCCGCTGCTAACCACACTCTAATGCAAAATGTTGCCTGCCGTTAGGGCACTATTTTACCATCCCACTGTTCGAGCTTACATGCGGTATCTACGGTGCTTATATATCAATTTAGCATCGTTCTGGCTGAACAAGGCAAGATTTCTCATATCGTTATTTTTATTCTATTACTTTACTTTAAAACAGTGTTGATTTTTGATTCTTTAAATACAGTAACAATTCAAAAATGCGCTTAATCTATTAAAACCCCTTGCCATTTCGTTTTTTTTTTCAAACTTTTGTGTAGCTTAGTGTAACATAGAGGATGTTTGTTTCTCGTGCTTTGAATCGGAAGAAGAAAAGAAACGTGTTTCCCAGTGATTCTAGATCAAAATATTTGTGACGGGAATAAAGAAGCAATGAGGCAACTTTTGGAAGGAGGCTCCTAGTGTTGCGAGGCTATATTTTGAAACATGGGTATTGTATGGTAAACCTGCACGTGGGGCCATCTATAATATGATGAGATGAGATATAGTCGGAAGCACTTCATGTCTAGGGTTAAGTGGTGTCGAAATCACCAAGAGCTAATAAAAATTGAGGTTTTGGCATTACATTTAGATAAAAAAGATTTTCGTGTCTTTTGGAAGAGTACAAGCAAACTCAGTCCTGAGCAAGCAGTGCCTGTAAGTGTGGAAGGGATCACTGACCCTGCTTGTATTCCTGATAATTTCAGAGATTACTTTTCTGTTACTCCTCTTGCATGCCAGGCGGAGAAGAAGAAGGTGAACGATGCTCAGGTCACTCCGGCCGGCCGTCGATTATCAAGTCAAGTTTACAGCAAAGCAGATGGCAAACATAATTAACAAAATGACACGGGGTTGGGATGGGTAGAATATCGAGCACCTGCAACATGCCGGGCCACACCTGCCTAGGTTAATGGCTATGTTATTTACTTTCTGCATAAGTCACTCATACTTGCCTTCAGCGTTTACTAAAACTGTAGTGGTACCCATAATCCACAACATTTCATTTTACGTTCGATACAAAAAATATATATATCGTTTAGAGTGTTTAGGATGCTTATTAAGTAACACACATTTTCATAATTTTTAATGCAATCGTTTCTGAAATATTTTGAAAAGATGTACAAACTTCCAAAGTTAGGATTACCCTGAAAGAATCCTTTGCTTATAGTAAAAAAAACTTTGGCGAAAACTTCATTCATTCATCTGTCAATGTCAATCAGTTTTTTTCATTTATAAATTTATTGCTGCAGAACTACTCATGTCAATCGTTTTTAAAAGTTGAATGAAAGTTTCATTAATATTATGGTCTTTTAATGCATCGAAGAGGGCTGTATGGCGAAGACTATCGAATGCCTTTGAGTAGTCAACGAATGCTAAATAAAGCGGAAGGGTATATTCGGGTGTTTTTCTATAGCTTGATTGAGAGTATGTAGATGATAAGTTGTCGAGGACCTCAAACTCAAACAGTATCATCAAACTTGTATTATGTGATATTCAAGTTTGCGTCGGGATCAGAGTATAGGTTCTTATAAAATGCGGTGCTAATGTCCATTATTTCTTTCTTCTTGTTTCACTCCACAACTATCTTTCAAGCAAGTAATCCAACTTTTTCCTTTACCTGATCCTTGTTTGGCTGCTCTGAGAGATTTGTTCTGATCTAGTGCTATTTGGATTAACTTTAGGTTAAAGTTTTTGTTAATTATATAAAACCTCAAAAAGTGAATTCATGATTTTTAAAGCTGGAAATAAATATCCTGCCGATGTTACCTGTTATAGCATTGAACGGCCTTTTGCTTTGATTTTTTTTTTCAATACTTAGGACAAATTGTTACTGATAGTTTGCAAGATGATGATGATATTAAAAGAGAACGTAAGGCACTTGCTGTAAGAGCCAATATGATAGCCTACAGGTTCAGACGGTGCACTGCACAGGTCAAAGTTACACTGTTTAGAGGCTACTGCACATCATTCTATTCCTGTAGCCTGTGGACTACATATCGGCAAAAACCTCTCTAGACTCTAAATGTACAATATTAAAATGCAATTAGGACGCTGCTGGGGCTGCCGCGCTTCTGCAGCGTTTCTGGCATGTTTGCGGATGCACATGTTAATGGCTTCTACGCTATGCTTCGCAAGCGGTGTGCTGCAGCGCTGCAAAAGGTTCACAGCAGTGACAGCAGTGTCCTGTCTGTCATAGCGAGTAGGGTTTGCGAAGGTTGCACTATTAGACACTGGGACAATTTACTTTTAAGTGTGTGTACTAATGTTTTTCATTAACTAAATTGTGTAGATCGTCAGGTCTAAAATAAAGAAATTTATTTATTTTGTCAGCTGTTTTGTTAAAAAGAAAAGGACTATAATAATACTTTAAATCATTGATAGATGGCGTTGAACGTCTGAGGAGAGCCTTGTTGCAAGGGAGTTTGATTGTTTTTCTTTTCGTGTGGGACTATGAGTTGTCCAACGACTTCACGAACATTCTAAAAGTGTATTAAGAAGATATAATTGGAGTTTTATTGAAAATTTGGACAAAATATATGCGGCGCTTCTAAGCAAGCGTTTTTATTTTGATATCGTTAACAATACATAACGACTATGGGTCTGTTAAAGGAACGCCAGCAAGGTTACGGGCAAGAAAAGTTATAATTACTACTAGAATCCTCATTCACTACCTTGCGTGGCTAGTTGAGAAAACCCCAAATTTATAACGCCATCTATTGGCGTAATAATGCGTCACTTCTCTAATCTGTAAAAAAATACATTATTATCGACAATAGGCTAACGTCGATTAACAGCCCTATGGAATTGTCTATATTTCTCTCCGCGCTTAATTTGCGCAAAAGCTGCACCAACCCATTGCGTGCGCAAGAGATGTGTACAAACAGCACATTTGCAAAAAAGAGACGCCCCTCTTAGAATACTTTGACACAAAAACAACGTTTCTGTTTATAAAAAATACTGACATTGTCTATGGATACCTCAACGGTGCTGTTTTGGGTCGTGCGTGGTTTTTGTGTTTATGTAATTTATTGGTGTTAATAATGCTGTTACGTTTCTAAAATTGCCTTATTGTTTATATTGAGTGGAGCACGATGAATATCCCACCGTTTCCAGCGCACGATTTGGCCAAACTGGTCCTTGGTAAGTAGAATGGGTTGGCGGGAACTCTGTCCCAGTGCGTTCCCAAATAACGGCCGTAGCGGAGCCCTGTTTGTATATAAATCTCTTTGTTCTTGCAGGCTATCTTGCTGAAGAGCAGTTGATGACGGCATACGATGAGTTTTTGTCAGCTAGCCCCTACCTGGATGCTATGAGAAATGAGTATGACAGGATTTTTATGACCTCATTGAAGAACATTCTGGCTGAGTATAGGGCAGTTAAAATTTATGGTGAGTGGGTGTACTGTTTTCAAATGAATATGATAACAAGTTCTGTTCTGTCCTTTGTAAGTATTCACTAATTAGGGATATTCAGATGTAATCCAATCACAATCAGATTGACTTCATATATTAGGTGTTGAGGTTGGATAAACTGCACTTAGAGGGGCTGTGAGAGGGGGCGGGGGGTCATAGTGCACCCAAACTGATGTTAGGCATCTCATGGGCTTTGCTCAGTCCATAAAACTTGTGAATGTGAATTCCAAAAGGAGTTGATGAAAAATTTTTATATTTTTATTATTACATTTTCAGTGGAGACATGTAAACCATACTCATTGAGAAGACGGCTCTTTGGCTGTACTAATTTACTAGAAATTGTAAAGTTTCTAGTGCAACATGTAGATGTAAGCAAGTTACAAGTACCTGAAGGAGTGAAAGCAAGGTAATTGAGATTGTTGTTATGGTTTCACCCATGTAAAGTGTTTAATTTAAGTATCTTGTAGCGTATTACTATAACGCCCACAACAGTCCATGGCCTCCCCTAATATTCAAATTAATATGAAAATAAAATGTATCTCTAGCATCGTCCACAAAATTACTGCAATTTAGGTTGCAAAATTTTATATTTAAATATATTTTTTCCAATTTCAGTGTGGAGGGACGAAACTCATGTGCAGTCTGCATGTCACTGAAGCTTCCCAGCTGTGAATGCAAGTCCCGCCATAGCTTATCTTCCATTAGTCATTTAAATACTCAAACAAACAGTGCAGAGAATTCTGTTGAAGCCACACCTCTGGAGGACCTCCCTGGTAAGGACTACTTAAATAACTTGCTAGATTTTTTAATGTTTATCTACAAAAATATGTATGTATCTAATATTTATGATTATTATCTCTGAAGATGCAAAACTTCAAAAAATGTTAAGACCAGTATTCCTTTACCAAATAATAATAAAAAAAAGGCTACAGTGATTTTGATATATATTATCACCATGACTTATTTGACTTCAAATCCTTCCAGGAAATCATGTCACAAATAAGAAGAAGCAGGTGAGAACGTTGTCCAAGGACAGCAGAGTTTCTCAATCCGTGCTCAGCAGTAACTCCAACTCTACCTCAGAAATAAATGTGGAGAACAAGTTCACACCAACTTTTGACCACACATTACCAAACAACTCCCAGAACCTGCAAGCTGGACTGCAGATCAGCAATACTATTAATAATAGTAATGAACTAGTAAGTATTCTATAAAAATTCAAAATCTGGACAATACCTTACTTTCTGCATTTTTATTATGTACTTCACAAATAACATAATGCAAAACAATATCAATCTTTTTAAGACATTTTTGTTGCATTATTTTCTGATTAGATAAGTATGACGTGATTTTGCGACAAGCAGTATAAAAATTGCATTGCACAGTTCTGTAATGCTGTGACACTAAAATCTCAACCCTAAAATAATATATCTATATATTTACAATTAGAATATTGTTAACCCAAGAGATACATAACAGCTAAGTAAATGCATTTGATATTGTAAATAGTCAATGTTTTTCATCTCATTTCCTTATATTCTAAAAAGTCTTTGATTATGAGTACATATATATATTTTTAATTTATGTGATGTGACATGATATGTGTATTATTTTAAATTTTCAGGTTAAATCAAATGTGGGAAAACATGTGAGTCACATCCCTGTTCAACATCAACCTAACATTAATTGCTCTGGAAATGTTGCAACTCAAAGAGTATCATTGGCGGGAACATTTCAAGAGTTTACGAGCGGTGTACCATCAACAGCAGGTAAATTTGTTTTCTCAATAATACATTAACTCTTATAAGAAACTATGCACAACATAAAAAAAAAAACAGATGACGAATTTTTTTTAATGACAAATTGTATTTTTGATTGTTAAGGTGCCGAAAATATAAATTCCAATAATATACCTGATTCCAGTACGTCCGAATATATCAGCGTACAGTAAGTATAATATTAAATAAAGGCCTTTTTTTCTAGTTTATTGCTGGCACAAATTCTTATATGTACTTATTATTTCAGTCCGTCGACATCAAAAGAGATCTGTTTGCCTGGCCCCACAAACAATATGAAAGCTGTTTCAAAGGCGCATATATTTTTGACTGTAGGGACGATCAAAACCACTGCGTCACCTCATGTGTCGAACCTCAGTTCCGCGCCATCACCTGCGCTAACACATCCTAGAATCAAGCCTACAACTGAAAAAGTCACAATACTCTCCGACATCAAAGTCGAAAAAGCTTTCAGCAACGAGCCTGTTATGCCTGCGATTTTGAAAAACGCGACCTCGACCCCGCTCATGCACATGCAGACCATACTCATAAACGGCACCCCAGTCTACAAGCCGCAGCCCTCCACCATGGGTCGCAACTTTACCAAAGATGAGATTATGGCGATGCCCACGATTATTGTAGTTCCTACTTCAGGTAATTATTGTATTTCACTATACTTCCACATGTGATAAGATAGATTTGAATGATTTAAATTTAATATTTGTTTTGTATTTTAGGTGCATCGCAATTCCCGCCTAACGCACAATCACAAATACCGCCTCAGTCTACAAATCCTTCTACTAGTACCATCTCTTCCACGGCTCCGGGTCTAGAACCTTTGACCATAGACGTAGCAGAGAATAACCCGCCGATATCACAAGATAGCACCGTGAGTAACAATAGCATGCCGTTACTCGACCAACATACTGTCCAGAAAGGTAATGAAAAAGAAATGTTAGTCAAAACCCTCGATGCTAAAATGGTCTCTGCGCCGAGGGACGGTGGCGACCCGATGGTGAAAAACACTCCGCAAGGTTTGCCTCCAGTGAGGAAGTCGTCGTCTACTCCTCGACGCACCACCCACGTCCGGGTTCTAGACTTCGCAACGCCCCGAAGAATATTGCAAGAAGCGATCACAGAAAATGTTGCTGGGGAAGGCGCTGCAGTTGAAGTGGTGATAAGTAGGAGTCCTAACTTGCATACTCTCGCTGATCCCGCTGCTACCGAACATAGTATTACTAACGAGGACGATAAAACGCACAAAGCTGCAGATAGTACAGCGAACAGCAGCGAATCGTCAAAAGAAAACGATCGAGTATCAACGAAAAAAAGTAACTGGGACGCGGATCTTAGAGCCCATGCGATTACTAATAGAAAGGAAGATATTCCGAAATCTTGCATTGCACCAAGGTGTAGACCCAGGTCAAAACTTAATAAAAGTAAATTATCACTAACAGACAAGAACAGTCTAGATAAAGGTGCAGACAATAAACTAAGTAAGTGCAAAAATGTTAATAATAGAAGAAAATCAGCTGAAGCTGTAAAGGAAGCAGTTATTGTTGTTGATGACTCTTCAAATGTTCCCGTTAAACCGACGATCAATATTATTGCGGGCCAAGACAATTGGAGTGCCCAGGATACTGATAAAAATAAGACAAATAAATCAGATAGTACTGATCCAACAGATACTCCTGAAATGGAAAGATTGTTAACAAACAATGGTATTGGAATTAAGTTGAACATTTCAGATCTATTAGAAACTCCGTATAAGCAAGTCCTTTACGATATTCAAATGGAAACTCCGCGATTCTTAGGACCTGATTTACCAGGTGATCCACTGTCGGATATTAAGATAAGTAATATCCCTACACCACGCTTTCTTAACACGCCTAAAGTTCAAGCTACTCCTTCATCTTATTCTTCGCGTCCTACTGACTATTCTAGTGGAGGTTCATATTACAAACCTGACGATCAAGATTATGTGCCTGTTGACTTAGGCTATCCTGTTACAGAGCCCATGGATTGTGAAACAGTTAACACTAAAAGTACTGATGAACCCGTAACAGAGAAAATCGTTAAATCGAATTCAAGAGCAAATTCTGGCAGACCGGTTAGAAAATGTGCTAAAAATGTTTCGTATTACAACAGTCCTGTTATAAACAAAACAAAAGATATGAACGATAAAATCGACAAGGATTCAAGTAATGACACCGTCGGAAATGATAATTTAAGTGAAACTAAGATTGAAAAGGTAACTGGATCGAAATATCCCAAAGAGAGAAAGAATGAGAAGGAATCAAAACTGAAATCTGTTAAAGAGAGCAAGAGAAAAGAATCAGGTACCAAAGTTTCAAAAGAAAACAAGTTGGCAAAGGAATCAGGACCCAAAAGTTTAAAAGAAAGTGTTGCTGAAGACCAATTAGAAAGCCAGCCCTTAAAAGAGAATAAAATCGACACAGAATTAGTATTGAAACCTGTAAAAGGAAATCAAACTAAAAGAAGCAGTAATTCGAAAAAACACAAAAGTTCATTAAAAAAAGAATTGTCTAAGCCATTTATGAAAATTAAGCCAAGAAGACTAACTCCCACCAAAGATAATGTTAAAGGTAAAGTAAAATCAAGAACTTCCGAAGGAAAACCAAGAAAGAGGACAGTTAGTAAAGAAAAGACTTCTGAGCCGGAACTTATCGTTAAAAGCGCCCCTACCAAGTCCCGCAGGAAGTCAGCAACGCCGCGTAAACTTGTTGGTACTAATAATACTGAAAATTCTGGGAATGATTCTCCTGAAATGGCACCTGAGACTAAAAATTATGCCAATCCAGAGACAAGTGTTATGACAGTCCAAGATTCGGATACCGAACAAGTTCCGCTGCATTGGTCGGACGAGGGGACACAAGATGACAAACTTAATGAACAGCCAAAGAATGCTTCCACCAACGAAACTGATGACATATCAAAAATAAAGGATTACATTGCTTCTGAATTAAAAAGTGCCAATGCTGCTACCAATCTTATTGATTGTGGCAGTCTTAATACTTTACATGTAGATTTGATCAAAAGGGGATTTGATTCCGAGACTGCTAAGATAATAGAAAGAGATCTGCTTGACTCTCCAGCGGAACCTAGAGAAATTCCTACAGATCCAACGAAAGTAAATCCTGCTAGTCCAAAAGTAATGAGACCTGCCGATCCAAAAGAAATGAACCTTATTCATGCAGAAGAAATTCATCCTAAAGAAACTAATTCGGCACGTCCAAAAGCAATAAATTCTGCAGATCCTAAAGAAATAGATCCTTCTATTCCAAGGGAAATAAATATTGCACATCTAAAAGAAATAGATCCTACAGATTCAATAAAAAGCGACCTTCCACGTTTACCACCTGTTACCTCTAACAGTGAAGATGTGCAATTAGAAAAAACACTTGAATCTGATGCATCAATTAATTTAAAGATACAAGAAGAGGAAGAAGAATGTGAAGAATCAAAATATTCCGATTATGAATGTCACGAAGAAAGCTCTAACTTCATTACATGTAATCATGATGATATTAAAGACATCCCTCGAGGACCTGTCGTGAAGTTGAGAGACAAGTATTCAATAGAAGTAAACGTAGATGATGATCTGAAAATAAGATTGAGAGCTACTCCTGTCACTACTGTGCTTGATCATGATCCAATAGAATATAACGAAAAAGAAATAGAATCAGCAGTAAGTTCGATATCTAATATTGATAAACTTTACACTCCTATGAAAGATCCTGACATAAGAGCTCAAGTTTATAATATATTTGATTCAACTCTCACAAGCTTAGATACTCCAATGAAGGCTAACAGTCCAAGGAGAAATGAATGTGACACTACACAAGTTAGTGTACAAGTTGAGAAATTAGACGATAAGGATAGACCAGAGGATAAGAGAAGAAAACGGCTACATAGCGACGAGTCTAATGATTCCGTGAGTTCTAACAAACGATCTAAATCAGAAACTCAGTACTTTACGTTGAATTCAGCGAATATACAAAATATTGATATAGAGACTGTATTATCTAAATTGCATGGACCTTAGCAATATAAATAAGTTTAAGTGTATATTATTAACAGAAATTAGTGCCAGTTAACAATGATGACATTTTTGTTGAATGGATAAAGATGATGAATGATTTTGAAATTAATGTATGACAAATTGATATGTGTGAGACACATAGTTTGTAGATCTAAGCTCGTTTGTTTAATTTGTGTATCTTATTATGTGTGCTAGACACACCGAATAAATATATTTTGTAATTACCCACTTACGTAGTTTCATTCTTTTTCGCCTTAGACATAATAGGTACAATTTTTATTATAGGTTGTGGAATAATTCTGTAGATTTTAATAGGGGCATGATGAAGTAATCCGTTCGCGTGGTGGCTGCCGTGCTCGGGATTCGTTCAGGTGTTCTCATTAATGGCATTATACGATAACGCGCGATTGCGTCCTAATTTGCCGGTCGGATTGGCGGGCCGCGTCCGCGTGCAGTTATTATGATATGATATTCCGTTTAATTAGGCATTGCAATTAGAGATGATCGTGACACGCCGCCGCGAACCGTTCATTACCCATGCTAATGCGCAGCCCGCAGGTAGCTAATCTCAGGAAAAATCTGCATCTGATGGGCTCCAACGGACCAGGCTTGCAAACTTGCAATTATACTACGGCTTTGTTCGTAATTTCAGGTAGCGCGTTACTTAAATTGGAACGATCAAGATGCTTTGATCAGATCTAATAAGTCTACAGTTTGCCGTCTTGGAAAAAGTTTACGCTAAATAGAGATATGCTATTGTTATTTGTTGTATACCAGAGAAATGCTTCATTACACTTTATTTTTTTGGCATAAGCCTACCTAATTGGTTATAAGCACAGAATCTATAATAGTACCTAGTAATATAAGGCACTGTAATAAATAATCGACTTAAGTAATATATCATCATGTATATTTTGTTGTTCGTTAGGTTTTGCAGATACCATTTTTTGCGGTGTCCTTGAGAACCGTGGTTCAGCTGATGTAAAAGTCTTAACTATTTTACCTACCTTACCGTACCTTATACGTATTTACTCTTTCTGTGACACGATAGCACACGATAGTAAATGTAAGCTTTATAAAAAAACTTGCAAAATTTTCTACCACCGCAGGATTTGAACCTGCGACTTTGCCATCATTAATGGCGACGCCTCGTCCATTGCTCGCGAACTTTGCAAGTGTATCTTGATGCCAATAACGCGTTATGAAATTTTATAAAATTTTATAATTAAGACCTACACGGGAAGTCTTATAAAAATTTGGTATTAAATGTAGGTGACGTGTGATACTAAATAAATGATATGATAAGCCACCAGAGTTACCAATATGATATACATATACATTGGTGACTGACCACGTAAAGGGCTTGGTTCAAAACACGAAAAATCTTTAACCTTTTCACCGCCATAGACGGGTATAGCCGACAACCCGCGACTTGCCGTCAGCGCCACGGTCGGGTACAGCCGACAAAACGTCGTTAAAGTTTATGTTCATAAACTAGCATTCTAAAACCGTATCTTTCTTTTATTTTTTCGCATATTGCATTTATTGTACCCTCTACTTTCATTTCTGAACTTTTGCGCTTAGATATTTATTAGATTTTTAGTATAAATAAGAAAAATACTGATTACGTTTTGAAGCTGTCAGAAGTACCATTCGCACACGCCATAGTCGGCCCCACACGACTGGAAGTGTTGTTCCCTACTAGTACAAATGTGAAATATCGATACATCTATAATATATTTACGGAATATACTATGCCTAGATATTTGTCAAGTTTGTCATAACAATAACATTTTCTTATTATTTTAATGTATATTGAAAATATTCCCGACATCGATTTGTAGAAATACGCCAGTATTAGACATTATTTTCTTTGTTTGATTGAGTATCGACAAACCGGTTTCGTCGACTCGTGCACAGCGATAATTGCTTGACCATTGTGAGTGCACTGTACGCCGTAGTCGGGTAAAGACGACACGCTCTGACGTCATTGCAGTAGTGACATAAAAATAGTGATGGGAAAATGAGTGCCGACGAGCTTAGTTCAGCAGAACTTCTACAGATTTTAGAAGGCGTAGAGGATGACGTTGATCTGTCGTTTGAACCTGGATTACTCGAAGAAGAAGATTTAGAGTTAAGTAAATACCTAATAATCATAAATAATAATAAATAAATTAAGAGAGTTTAGGAGGGTTTCATGTGAACTTAATTTAACGGGTCAAATTGTGATACAAGATTATTATTAGATGATAAGAGATAAGATAATTATTTATTTAATAAACATATAAGTAACTATCCATCTATCTGTCTAATTAGCCTAAATTAGCCCTATTTTGGACATAGGCCTCTTCTTTATAAGTAACTATGAAATGATAATAAATAACCGCTAATATAAGTACAATACCTTACGAAGGGCGTTATAAAAAGTAAATAGAAACAAACCGAAGAAATAATCAAATAAACCGGGTAGGAATAGAAAAAAAAATCAAGTATTTAATAATATATCATAAATCTTAAAATATTAGTTATGTCGGTTTCCCATTTGCCTGAGATACAGGAATTCATATTCTTAGTTTAGGAAATGGTTAAGCCACAGAATTATTTCATATAAGTGTACCTATTTGTAATTAAGTTTATTAAATAAATAATTATCTTTTCTCTTATTATCTAATAATAATCTTGTATCACAATTTGACCCGTTAAATTAAGTTCACATGAAATTTGTGCCATTTAAAATCGTTTTTAATTAATATTCAACGTAAGTAAAATAAGAAAAAGAAATGAAAGAAAACAAATAGTCACAATAAAATATTAAAATAAATACCAGCATAAATCCTATGATGTTCTAATTTTTTTTATCGATATTCTATATTACATCCTTATTTGTCCTAAGGGTTTGAGAATATAGAAATGCCACCGACGCCACAGTCGTCTATAACCGACAACGCGATATAGAGAGACGCGTAATAGAGATGCGCCAGTGCTGATCGAAAACTGAACTAAAAATAAACTTGTTGAATATGCCTAGTGTTGTTTACGAGGCCACCACTACTACCACTATCCTATATTACTATTTTGACCTATATGAAATCAGGGGGCGAAAGTAGGGGGCAAAATAATGGTTTTAGATTAATTAAAACACGGTTTAAAAAGTGAAGATTTATTATCGATATGAACTGTTGGACATCTCTATTTTATTGAGTATTTCTTTACCAAGAAATTGATGTGGCGCTGGTTGCAATTTTTTACTCGAATGGCTTGGCGGCGAAAAGGTTAAGGACAAGTTCAACTCCATATAAATTTGCCGACGAGTATCGAAACACTACGATACTGAAGGATGTTTTTAGATTTACGTGCATTAGGTTAAATACAGTGATGATAGGATATAATAATTATAACGTATGATGTGCAAGTTCTTGTCAATTAAAATGTACACCGGTATCTAACTATTAACTAGCTAGAAAACATTACGTTACCTAACTTTCACAAGGGGTACTTATTAGTTGCTTGTTTTTTCTACGCCAGCAGTAAACTTTCACCCCGCACTAAATATTTACGGAACATCACGGATTTACTTATCTACGTTTTCATATAGTCCCCTGTACCGATATAAAACACTTTATTGTCAATAAAAGCGAGGCTTGACATAACCTAGACCAAAATATACGACAGTGGCGTTGGTTCGGGAGGGAAGGAAGGGGCCGCCGGGTGTAAGTGGGTCACGGAGGCAGGCTCCTGACACAAATAGCTACCTATGTAGCTTCAATGGCTGCTCTAGCTGCTCGCCACGTGGCCTCGCTCCTCTCAATATTGCATCTGCAGAGGCACTTGAACAAAATTCAGCGGAGGGAATATTTATGTAACTGCTGACGTTGCTTCCCGGTCTTTCGGCCTGATGAGAAAATGTACTGTAAAGAATCTAAGGTATAATATTTTTAGTTCTCCTATAGGTACCTAGTTATTATTCTAACGGTATCAGTTTAAATTCACTTCGAAAGTGTTTAACCTACAATAAAAGCTAGTAACTAGGTATTTAACCAATTCAAAATCAAGCGTTTTTTAGTTTTGAAAAGTAAAAAATAGTTATCTTCGTCTCGTTACAGTTTTCCTCCTTGTGGCAAGCAAGTGCTTCGTACTTTTTGTCATAATTTATCAGTGTCGAGCCGGTAGGGGTGCATTTCTGACTTCCCTGGTAGATTTCTTTGAATAATAGTTGTAGAGGCGACACGGTATAGCTGCCGTGGGAACATTCCATCCACCTAGTAGACGGGGCGAAGTGTGCACTTCCCTCATCTTGTTATATTGGTAATTCCAGTTTCTGCGGTATCGTTAGCCTGCTCTGTTTACATTGCTGGTTTTCACAGACGGGGTTGTGGGGGCTGGAAAGGGAAGTGGCAGTGGAAGGAGTGCGGTGCGACCGGTCGTGGATTTGGTGAAGGCTAGTAATTCTAGAGGCAGTTCGGGTATAAATGATTGCGGGTGATTTTGCACCACCCCTTGCCCCCCGAAGTCTAACCCCCCGAGTGCAGCGCCGACGCGACGTCGCTATGGACAATCTGCGTGCTCTGCTTATTTTCACCAGTAATTCCTTTGCCGGAAATTGCCTTTATAAAGAAAGGAATTTTGTTTGAGAAGGGTACCGCAGTAACAGATAAGACCCATTGAGTGTCCAAAACTACCTTTACCCGCGAATAAATATACCAATTAAAACAACCGCAATACACAAGAGTTAGTAATGTTATTAATCGTTCTTTCTTCCAAGTAATAGATAGTGCTTTATACTACACCTACGAGAATAAAAAACATAACTCATAGATAAACCTTAAATCAAAAGCAAATTCGCGCGGTAGATTATAATATATTTTATCTTCGAGTACACTCGTCTCATGTGTGCGTGTGCATCATGAACTTGAAATCAGTTGTATAAAGATTATACAACAGATTTTTTCCTTTAAAAATTTCAGTTAAATAGAAATAACAAACGCGTATTTTCTTAATGAAAAGGCTCTAAGTTCGATAAAGGTGATTAATGAAACGAAGTTTTTTTTGCCAATACTCAAACCGCCATCTTCCGATGCGCCTGTCAGCTGTACGGTGGTTCTTCAGTTGTTTTATATGGTTGTTGTTCACTTGTTTTTCAAATGTTGTTTAGTTGTTGTACCGATGTTATTCACATGTTGTTCCGATGCTGTTCAGATGTTGTTCAGTTTTTGTTCAGATGTTTAGTAAAGTTGTTGTTCAGTTGCTGACTCGGAATTACACTGCACACAGAATTATCCAATCTTATACTTAACGCGATTTTTGTTATTTATATTTAAAATTACACAAATAAACACAGGTTTATTAATACCAAATTATACTGGGTATAAGAGACAGCACTCCGAATACTGATAGGGTGCATTCAGACCATGAAACTGACAATCTTCGACGAAACGACCCGCACGATGAACCCCAACGACCCGATGAAACCTAACGACGCGGTAAACCCAAATAAGTAAATCATCTAAAAAGGGTTGATCAGTCATTCCGATTCTCTATTTTGTGGTACTGCTTGCGACGGCGTGGCTTTCTGTTCAGGCAACGTCGCGGCGTACCGTAGTAGGTATTATCATCAATCATCATGGGTGCCATCTACAAATAGGCAGGTAAGGCCTGCAAAAGCTCAAAAATTAAGTCGTTACTGTTTTGCAATGGTACCTAATTAGATTAATATGATTAAATGCTGTTTTGTTTATAATAAAGCATTCTCTAAAGAGTGGAATAGGTGATAGGTTTTAAGAAAATAGACTAAGATAATTTTATCGCTTTCCAAGAATAGCTAGATATATTTCAGGTAATAGATAATCATTCAGTAAAACAGTTATGCATTCAAAATTAAACAGTATACCTAGGACATTAGATTTATTAGGTGACTAAATATTGAGTGCAAATTAGTATTTTTGCTCGAAAAAAAGGAATAACAGATATACGATTCAATACTCTAATGTTTGTCTGTTAGTCGCTTAACGGTAATGGAACAAGGGGAGCATTGTTGACTTACGTAGTTTAGAAGAGTTTTTCCTTTTTTGCATCGCTGTTTCAATCTTTTGTTTTTGTTTGGATTTTTATTATTATTTTTAATAACTAT
The DNA here is from genome assembly GCA_027580185.1 of Tuta absoluta. Lineage (NCBI taxonomy): Eukaryota > Metazoa > Arthropoda > Insecta > Lepidoptera > Gelechiidae > Tuta > Tuta absoluta. The sequence goes on from JAQAHW010000004.1 coordinate 10,855,988, forward strand.
TATTTTATTTTCAGTCCTATCATAAAATTCAAAATAATGTCTTCAATGAATTCTACTTGAACCCGCGACCCTGCAGTTCCGGGCTGGGCGCCAACTGGGTCGAGTTTTCTTTAACTTTCGCATACAGTTGGCAGGAATCGAATCCGCATTCAGATTTCCTTACGATTGTGATTGATACGCAAAGCGATCCTTGCATTTCCCAGTAGATATACTTCATCTGGCGTCATAAATCAAATATCCTAGGTCGTTATACGTCATGCTCGCTATGCCTTCCTACCTCGGCCCATAGTTTCGGGCTCTGGGCCAAATAGGTCAAGCATTCTGTTACTTTCAAACAAGTATTCTGTCAGTTTCAACTTGATATCCGCAATAGGCCGGAAACATCTTTTATGGTCAATGAAAGTGCTAGGTAGGTATGTAAGTAACAAAGTTTTTTAGATCGTCGACATCACCTCATTCAGCGCGTCACTTCACAAGGTTGGTTCTTTTAGATCGCCACTCTACATTACTCTAAAAAATGCTTTTAATAATTATCTTACTAAGTACATAACAATATAACACAAATGCTTGCAATCATAATTTGTAAGAGGTGAAATATGCATCAAAAACCTACTTACTACGTATTAACCTAGTATATAAGTATCTATATAAGCTATAGAGTTCCGATAGTACAAGCTTTGCTTAGTTTGGTTTGGGATGGAATGGTCCAGGGTATTTATTTATTGGCAATCAAAACTTAACGTCAAACAAAGAAGAGGTAGAGCTCCCAATTTCGCTCAACAAAAGTTTTATACTCATGTGTTGTGTAGGTAGTAGGTACCTACTTTCTTTGTGTGAGCGCGACCAATCGCGACTTGCCTTCGCGTGGCACTTCGCTACCATGAAACTTGGAAAAACTTAAAACTCCTCGGCTGATCGTAAGCTGTTTGAAACTGCTAAGTATTAGTTTAAAGTGTGTCAATTGATGGCTGGATGTGCGTGGCGCCCCCCAAGGTGGCGGCGTGGGGCAGGTCGGCGATCGATACGCGACGTCTGGCCCACGGCTCACGACCTCTCCTTTCTTACCACCTTCCTAAATACTAATTACGCGCTTTGACACAGGCTGCAAGCGCGCCGAATGAAAAGACCCAAGGGTGCCAACCTGAGCGTTATTAAAACTGTGTTCCGTTTTGTTTTCGGTAAATGTCGTGCAACGTGATGCCTTGGTGTTAGCTTGGTGTATAGGATATATATATGGGAATGTAGATACTTACTTTATAAAGTTTGCGTAAATAGTGCAGCTTGCATGGGAACTTAGTAGCCTACGTTTTAATCTACGGGTTTTTCGAAAGTATGTTTGTGTGTAGGTATGTACCTATATCCTATGCATGTATGTTTACGAGTAAATTTATTTTCATGATCTATACCCCTAACGGCTGACGTATGTTAGTTGACATGTGATGTGTCGTTATATTCGTCTTAGCAGCTCGAGTGATACTGGCTAGAAGTTTCAAAATTCAAAATGCTGAATTTCAAAGGAAGTATTCTAATTGCTTTTTCACGAGCCGCAGTAGTTTTTTCAAAATTTTAATCTTGTAAATTAAACAGGTACCGACCTACTTATCTACTAACTTACACTTACATTTCAGGCATATGAATGATTTCAATAAATACTAAGTACTTGTGTATATTATGCATGCCGTTTCGATAAGCTTTCTTTGCTATTTTATAAATATGTTTCGGTTGTATAATGGGCACTACCGAACTAGGGTTTCGTTTTTCCCGGCCTTTTTCAGTTCCCGGGAAACGGGAATTTATTTTCGCTTTTCCCGGGAATTCCCGGGAACCGGGAAAAGTTTAATATTTTTTTGTTTTGCTGTGTTTTGATAAGAAATGGAGTTAAAAACTTTATTTAATTGTTTAAATTACATACACAAAAAGTTAACACTGTCATACGAGTACTGAACGAGCATATCCTGGGCTCTGAGTTTTGCAACCGTCTAAACAACTTTATTAATGATCTGTGTAACAAATTCAAAACAGCGACCAGGATCAACGGCTTAACGTGCTCTACGAAATAAATAATTTTATAAATAAATATAAACTGGTGAATCAGCCTGAAATGTCAAATATAAACACCATGGGAATCGAATCCCAAGATCTTCGGATTGAGAGAACATGGGTCAGACATTTAAAGCACAACATTAGCATTACCGGCCACAAGAGTCCACTGCTGGATATGGGCCTTCCCCCATAAGTAGTGTTTTTGCCATACTCACCACGACAGGCCGGCAGCTTGGCGAGTGCAGGGCAAACTATTGTTTTTCACAGAGAACGCTTATACAGACGTTAAGTTATACGGTCAGATATTGATAAACAATAATAAATAAAAAGGGAATCAATGAGGAATGTTTATGATCCATTTTCATCATCATACCGTGAAGGACAACAAATGGAAAAACGACCCAATTAAGAGTCTTATTAGGTATTCGTAACTAACATGGTTGATAACCCCATCTATGGTGGTTTTCCTACTTATCATTCGTGCGTTTTCAAATAAGATCGAAATTCGCAATTTCCTTTTGCCTGACAGACGCATGCTTTACGGTGCGTTAAAAATACGCAGCGACGGACGACAAGTGGGCAAACTGCCTAAGTATTCATAGACATCAGCCGGGACGATGGCTTAATGTGCCCTCCGAAGCACCAATCTGTCTTTCTTACAGACAATTAGGTGAATCAACTTGCAATGCCCTAACCCAACAAAACGGGGACGATCTCACAAAGTGATAAATTGACAAATATCAACTTTGTGTGTTTCCTTTGAGATTCAAACTAGAGACCTCCAGATCCTAAAACAAACGATCAGATCACTAGATCAAGGAAGCAGTAAGGGTTTATTATTGTTTAATTTTATATCCACAAATTTTGTGGTATCTGTCTGTAAATATTTATAAATATGTAGGTTTTGAGAGCATTAAACCATAATTTAAACTTCCCGGGAATTCCCGGGAAATGAATAAAAATTTCCCGTAGGCGGGAACGAAGCTTTTCCCGGGAATTCCCGATTCCCGGGTCCCGGGAACGAAACCCTATACCGAACCCACATATGCACCTGAACACAACTTATTTGTTTTTTCATTTGATAGTAGTCGGTACGTAGGTAGGTAAGCCTCTAAAATACATACATACATATATTACGCCTATATCCCTTGCGGGGAACGCAGAGCGTAAACGGCCGTAGAAATGGCTATTTACGCCACGACTGACAAACATTTGAGGGTCATTCGGATAATTGTGTATCACTATTGTGACAGGTTGTAGGCCCGTCGCCCAAAATTGCAATTAAAATTGCACATGTAACTTTCAAATCCCTTAATCACCTCTTACGATACCCACGAGAAAGAAATAGGGTGATGCTATTCAAAGCCGGCATTACACGCCATAACATAACCTTTAAAATATGTGGAAGTAATCTGTGTCTGTGGTCTATTCGCGATATGACTCATTCTCAAAACCAGACTTCTTTCTGTTGAAAAACAAATAGGATCAGATTATCTAATCTAATTGCTGGGTTGTCTACCCGCGGCACTTTCAGCAGCGGGTCTAAACTCTAAACTGCACCTCTCTAAGCTGGATAATATAAAGGAAACAGGATTAAAAATGTATTCGCTGCACGTGGGCCGTAATGCGATTTATCGGCGCGGGCTTGTCGTGACTGTGGTAGCGAACTCCGAACAAAATATATCATACGTGTCATTGGCTTAATCTTTTAAAACTTTCAGTGGATCCCATCTACCTACCTAGTGGATTTATTTACGGAGTTCTAGCGAAGTATTTAGAACGTATTTGCTTGCTTAGTTAGAATGATACTGTAAGTTGGTAAGGACTTCTTACTACCGATTCGATAACCTTCCTTCGTGAAACAGACCTTGACGTTTTCTCTTCATTGATGGGAATTTCGTAGTGCTTATGACGCAGTTAGCTTAGTGCCTACGTCGGTTATAGCACATAAGGTACCAGGGGTACTCCAAAAAAAATTAATTATTTTATCCTCAGTTAAAACATAAAAATTGAAACTGATTCCCATATAAGAAGTGATTTTCTACTAATACATATTAATTTCAAGAAAGAAATATGGCTGCGGACAAAAATAATTCAGTTCTTTTGGAGTACCCCTGGTACCTTATGTGCTACAACCGACTGAACACATGACCACATTTTGCATTAAAATGATGCCCCGTTATACCATGGAAAACGTGTCTTAATATTAATCTTTAATATGAAACATAGAGCTTCAACAGATGTAGACAGAATGTAATGTAAGAGTCTTCTCCTTTACAAATTCCAGGCTATTCGTTACATCGCTTTGTCAATTCAAACGCGCTAACCACAGAGGTTTTAGGATGTCTACCTTCAGTACACCAATTTCGGGAAGAGGGGGGGGCTCGGAACCTTTGCCTCCTGTTAATCAATAACCCCCCAAATAGGTAAAGGACGTAATTCATTACTGTTACGTGCAGTGCGGTTTCGTCCAGGCGTCGGTGCATCTTCGGGTGCGAGCGAGAGGCCGCCCCCCTACTTTTGGGACCCCCCCTGTGGGTGGATGGGGGGTAATGGACGCACGAGGCTCTCCTAAACCCCTTCTCCCCCCTTATGCCGGCTTGCACGCGTGCACTTGCTAGTTTCTTTGACATCGCCTTTGTTACGGATACCAATTTCGGAAGCGTCGAATATTGGTTTTTGATTAAACATTTTCTCTTGAAAGTACGAGTACGAGCGGTCCACTAAATACGAGTAGAAATTCCATTTCTTGTGACACTGGAAAGGTATTTTTTCTGCGTTGCTATCATTTCTTTAAAAAAAACGCAGAGTTTACTTCTAACTATTGCTGATATGATAAACATCAGTGATTAGTAACAAATGAATTTAATGAACTTTTTATTTAGGATGCACCTCAAATAAACAAACACGTCAGAAACAGGTAGGTACTTAGTTATTTTAGAGATACCTATCGAGTTAGAAGATCGCGGAAAAATCTCCAATAAGTTTTCGTACATCTTTGAGAAATCTTATTCTCGTCCTTGCGGTATTTCTTTATGCATCTCGTGGCGCGTCTAATCATGCAAATATCCCTCCCGCGTGTGACGGAGCGGGGGTGGGGCGCTCTTGCGGGGGCCGCGGGGGCGCTGAAACTGAAACTACAACTATCTGCAAGTGCCGCCGCGAAGGTCGTTCCAACTCCCAACTTCTGCGCGGAATGGAATTGATGCAAACAACGAAACACTTTCCTTTAAATTTCTGTTTAGCGTTTACGTGCGCGCATGTAACTCTTACTAGGTACTTACACCTACATTCGTGTTGGGTATCTAACTGGTTGTTGAGATTTAATAGAGTTTATATTTTTAAATTATTTTATAACTAGAATATTTTTCTGCGTTTGTCAGGTAAACACCATGAAAATAAAAGGTCTAAGAACTGAAAATTACACGACATTTCTATTAGAAAACGACCGTTACGTGTTTTTAAAACGAAGGTTCAAACAAGGAACGATCGAAGTTGATTGGAGCATATTTTTAATTATCTCGGTAGCTGTACGACTTCTCAGCCAGGCGGGCATGAAAGGGCACTGGCTGGGTGCACTATCGATCTTCGTTGAATTAGTGTGCGAATCGGCCGTCTTTGTGGTGCCGTCCTAGGGCCAAACAGACCAAAACAAGCCTGCCCCCTCCACCCCCTGGCTAACACCCCCGAGCCCACCCTGTCGTTACCTTATTCCGTAGTTTTCGTGTAAACTCATGCCACAGGGACAAGCTCCAAATTTTAAGTTTTGAAGACGATGAATTTCAAGATATTGTGTTTGTGCACGATACTGGTTGACACGGTACGACGATAGTCGTATATTTTACTCTAAGTACATAAGAGTCTGTAATGTTGTAGTTTTGTATAAAATATACTTTTACCTGTCGTTAGGTGACTTAAGTACGTTAGGATGGAATTTTAATGAATGAAAACATAATAGTTGTAGGAACCTACCTACTTAATTCTTGGAGGCTCTTTAATTTAATTATATATTCTTCGTGCTAGTATATTATTTTAAGAACTACTCGTAAGTATTTCAGACAAACATAAACTACATTCATTTACGCTAGCTACGTTAACTATTGAATAATTTGTCTTTGCTACCGAAAAATAACACTTCAGGCAGTTGATTTTACTAAAGAAGTTGACGAACATCACTACGATTAGTCTCCGCGATGAAGCAATGATTTTATAATTAAACAAAGGAGCTGAACCCGCGCAGCGTCCATCTATTGAATTAGTAAAGTCTGTCAAAGTGCATCGCCGAGGCACAAAGGTCGTTGCGTGGGAACGGGGGGGGTTCAGCCCCACACCCACTGCCCCCCCTCGGGTCTCGTGGGCCTGCACCGCGCTACACCTACAGATATTTGTTATGATATGACGCACCAGGTTTCGTCTACGGCTTTCGGAGAAATTATAATCGCCAATATTTCTTCGTTATGCAACGACGCATTCTCAAACTCAACCGCCACTGAAAGTCTGCACGCGATTTTTTTACGACTGCACTTCAAAGTTTTATTTCTAGAGCGATATTTTGCATATATTTAAATGCGTTTAGAATATCAATATCCGCTTTCTTTGCTAACGTAATTTATATCTTTAGTTTTCCTTTTGTCGGAACAATTTTGCATAATGATGGTCGGGTCATTTATGTAAATAAAAGAGCGGAGAAGTGCTGTTATGATAGAAGTAGTTCGGATATTGATTTCCACCAATGATTAGAAGGTGTTTTAGCATGTTCCGAGTGGGAGGGGATAAAAAATGCAAAGTACGGTTGTTTTGAAAGCGTTGCGTGAGGAAGGGTGGGTGACGCATGCAAACCGTCTAGACTATTATATTACCTACCTAGGTAGGTACGAGTACCTATCCCTTGTTTAGCTCGAGTTATTCTATCACGCTAGGGCGTAGCAGGGTAGTAATTAGTCGGTTAATGTTTTTTTTTCAAAGCGGGCTTGAAATATTGTGATAATTTATTTTTTATAAAAAAACTGTCTGTTATTATTTGTAAGTACTTTAATATAATGTATGGCAATTTAAGCAAAGTACTAATCCACTTTTTAAAAGGCCTTTATCCCCTTAATCAAACATTACGCTAATGATAAAATTACGTGCAGAGTTCTTAGCTACGTGGTCTGAAATTCTTAGTAAAATATTATAAGACTTTTTTGGAATAGAGCTGTTTTTTTTCTTATTTTGACTAAATTTTCTACTAAAATACCACGTAGGCACATGATGCTTCTTTGTCCATTACTATGTTTTTTTCTACGTATTTAGTACAAGGTTAAGTGCCTTCATTATTATCGACAGCCGTGTAATGTCCACTGCTTCAGCATGTCCACATAAGCCTTCACAAAGCGCTTCCGTAGAACACGGTTTTAGTTCTGCCTTTGTTATCATAAAACTACAGGCTACAAGTCCACAGCTGAAATTCTTAGTACATTACGCAGCCGGATAACATTCCTGGTATCATAATGGCTAACCGACTACGCAATGAAAATCAAATTTCACCTGTAAAGTAGCCTGTAGTTTGATAATTTCGGATCCTGGCCGTTAGCGCTGCATTTTCCGATGCGTAGCCGCCACTCCAGGTCCTTTCGACACTTTCGGTCCTCAGTTCTACGAGCTTTGTACCCCGCCCACTGCCGCTGCAGGTTACACGAATGCAGAATAACCCTGTGTACCCTGTGTACCCTGTGTACCGTGTGTTCCCCTTGCCGGCTCATTGCCCCCCGCAGCTGTTGTTTACCATCACCACACAGGGTTAATTAATTGCTCAGTGCTCATCTGTAGGTACGTAATTGCGCTCACACCGATCTAAGTTCGTTATCGCTCCAGCTTTGAATAAAGGGTCTTATAGGGTCTATTAATATCATCTGGGTCACAGGTAATTAGAATAGTAGCTGTAGGTAGATCTTAAGTGGTTAACGAGACTAGGACTAGGACTAGATACTTACTAGGTCGTTTACAAAACTGAATGACATCTTGTTTTTATGATTCTGTGATAGTTTCTGTATTTACTTTTTTATAATTGGTCCGATGCTAAATGAATGGTTAATGCATATAAAACATGCTTAATATAAAAATATACTCCAAAACGGCATAAAATTGCGCTGGTGAAACAATTGGTGAAACACAATTATCTGAATGACCCTCACACGTGTGTCAGACGTGGCGAAAATTCCCTTTTTTTACGGCTGTATACGCTCTGCCTACCCCGAAAGCGATATGAGCGCGATATATGTATGCATGAAATTGCATCTTAAACGGTTTTTTTTATAACAAACTTCCATTTCGTAACGGTGGCCCTAAATGATACGTCCTCTATCATGAAAATTTATCTTTTAAACTGTCTTTGTAACTCCCTTTAAAAGTTTTGACTCCTGTATAATAATGTCGTGTGTGTGTTTTGCGTTATGATGATTGTTACTATTAATTAAGTTACACACATGTAGAATACCACACGAGAATTGAAATAGCATTCTTTGTAACTACTACGACGTTTGTATTTGTGTTTAATTATAATTGCTACTAGTACCACTTGAATGCCTAGGGTATAGGTATGTAAATTGCATTGAAATCTTAATAAAAAAAATACAGAATGAAAAAATATTGCTTCGAATATTTTGAGGGGTGAAACAGTCATATACAGAATGAAAAAATATTGCTGCAAATATTTTAAGAGGTGAAACAGTCCATGAAACCGAACAACTTTCTCCAAGGAACATAGATAAAAAAAAAGATAAAAAGAAAGACCTCACATACAAATTGACCTAGAACATTTTGTATGGGAGGTCCAAGTTTTTTCGTATTCCGACTCATATTTCTTTTTTGGGGAAACTAAATTTCAGTTCCATGGATTATTTTCAGTTTTTTTTTCGTTATATTGCCTTATTTTACGCACTTACCTAATCGTCTCTTTACCAAAGAAATAACAACTGTGGATTTCCAATAAGTATCATTTCTGAAAAAATACGTGCATAAATAGAATAGAATTAGCTAGGGGTATCAGGCAAAATCATTTATATTCATTATAAGGCATAAAAAAATCAAAATCAATAATAGAAATTCACCAATCGATACATACCAAACAAAGTTTGAATTCCTCTAAGCTGAGTTCTCATTCCAGCTGCATTCATGAAGGTGTCGAGGAATTGCAGACGCAGCAAAAGCTGGTCGCAGTAACGAGCGATTTCTGCTGGCTCGACCCGATTCCGCAACTCTATAAACACAAATATACAAGGTGTCAGAAAAGTAGGATGGGTTTGCTTCCGCGGTCTAGCGGTCTGAGTTCAGTCTCCGACGGTCCTGGCTCGACTCTTGGGGGCACTTGTCAACGTATTTGAAAGTTGGTTGGTTGATGTTATTAAACTGCGAACGTGTCAGTGAGCCATATTTGAAAGCTGTCATCTCTACACTAAAAGAGATGTCAACATAAGAATTTGGACCCTCTGCCATTGCATTAGCACGAATCCGAATGCTGTCAGATATTGCTTATTGGGATGGCCGTATTTTAGGCTTTAACCTTTTTTCCTTCTGGTGGAATGTGCTTCATCGTCGTCTCTACTATCTAAGCCTTATCTACTCCGTACTAGAGTTTAAAAACAAGCCCATCAGTAGCAAAATAACATAGCTAAGCTGGCTACAGATATACGTGTGGTGTACAAGCACATAGCTGAGCTGACATCGTCTGCTAAGTATTGTTCAGCCAGCAAAGTTGACAGGGCAATGACGTTGGTGGTTCAGGCGTGCATTTCGTGCACCCCACCTCCACCCACCCGCTCGTAGCCGACGGTCGACGCTCTCAAATAAAAAAAAGGATAATCTATCACGCCCCGGGCCCGACGCGATAAAAATGAACGATTAGAAGTGTAGTCTAGGGTTTCGGATCGTTCGAGCGGTTTCTAGATGACGGATGTCGTGGTGCGGAACAAGAGACGGATTCCGCGGATGTCACCGGTGCATAGGGTGTTGGGGAAATAGCGGAAAACCTCTTCACTTAGCCCGTCAAAAATAAACAACGTTTGTTAAAGTTCACATTTAGCAAAAACGAAAAACGATATTTGTTTTAATACAAATATGTTTTATCGTTGATCATATTCTTTTACGATTTAGAGTTACAATTACACATTAAGGAAAATCGAAAAACCATATTGGTTTTAATACAAATATGTTTTATTGTTGATCATATTGTGTTTTATTGTTGATCACATATGTTTTTAGTTTTAGTGTTATTTTTTAAGCTTGGCATAATTTATGTAATTTTCAACGCAATGTTCTTTGCTCAGAAATAAACGAATTGAATTGAAAATTGAATTGAATTGAATATTCTTTTACGATTTTGAGTTACAGTTACACATTGAGGAAAATCGAAAAACTATATTGGTTTTAATACAAATATGTTTTATCGTTGATCATATTCTTTTACGATTTAGAGTAACAATTACACATTTAGGAAAATCAAAAAACGATATTGGTTTTAATACAAATACGTTTTATCGTTGAACATATTCTTTTACGATTTACCAAAAGTCGTAAAAAGTTGACAAGTTTAAGGGCTGTGTAAACTTACGAGAGGTTTAGTGCTGGTGTAATAAGCAGCTCCGCTCTCTATCAGTTGTCATGTCATGGTCATTGAAATTTGAAAACAGCATATTTCGTTATGTGGTATTTAATCCTGCGCATTTAGTTTTGTTAAATGTTAGCTTCTAGCAAGTGTTCATATTCGCATGGCACTAAACACCACTAGTAAGACAGATTTTTTTATTAATAATATAAAGTGATAAATTTTAAAGTTTTACTTGTAACTTACGTCTGAAAAATTCAAAGGTATGTTTATAATTTTTACCGTTTCATTGTAAGGACTCGAGGGGCAAGCCAAACAAAGTATTCACTGCTCTTATGCAGTCCCTGCAACCGAAATGGGCTATGTTTTTAGCTCGTTATAGTAATCAGTTAGTTATAAAAATATTCATAAAAATAATAATAATAAGTAAATAAAAATAAGACTCTCATACATAAATTGTATCTCGATCGGCGACGGCGATACATTTTATAAGGGGAAGATCCGAAACAAGCATCGCGTTACCCAATTAATAAAAAAAATATTAATAAGCTAATAATAATACATAGTTAACTTACCTCATTATATTTATATTAAATCAAATGAAAACGAATCCTTTTATAGACTTGTTAAGATAAAGGCGCACACCTCAATAAAAAATGCACAAAGTTCAAAGGACTGTCATTGTGCTACGCAGCGTAGCACGTTTCTACGAGACGCGGCTGCGTGTCGTAGGTCTACGTCAGGACAACGAACTCTCAATTTGTGCGAGTTTAGTCAACTCGGCCCAGTCTAGCGCCTGCCTTCCCGGGGCAAAGGGCGATGCACTTAGGGCTTGGCCCTTTGATTTTTATTAAACGATTATCAGCCTAATTCGCTACTAAAAGCTTTCACTTGAATATTAAATAATGTAATGCATCTTTAATAAAGAAAGTAGTCAGCTATAGGCTAATATGATGGTGATAATAACAAAATGAAAGTAATTGCCTACCTGTTGACTGATTACGTGTTAGACCAGACACATATAATCGAACAATTAGATCTCAAACTGACAGAGTGGGTTGATTCATTTTCGAGATTTACATACATACATGTATCACGCCTATAATCCCTTACGGGATAGGCAGAGCGTAAACGGCTGTAAAAAACGGGCACTTACTCCACGTCTGACAAACATTTGAGGGTCATTTGGAGTATTGTGTATCACCATAGTGACAGATTGTCAGCCAATCGCCTAAATTTTTTCGAGATTTAACGGTAACAAATATCAGAAATATATTTATTGCCATGATGTTAGTTTGAAACCACACAAGATCGAGACATGTGGCGAAATCTCGTATTGAAGGCCAAGACTCACTTTGGGTCGACGAGCCGGCGAAGAAAGTAAGTATGATGTAAGTTTGATATGGCAACATGAAAAAGTCATGCGCAGATACGTTTCGTGCATTACATTGTTTTATCTTCTTTATATTTCACCTTAGGTTATTTAACTTTCGGAAAATGCTGACTCGACTTCGATTCGACCCACGTAATTTAGAATACCGCTGAAACTTCGGATGTCGTAGATTTATGTTATTCGCTTGTATTACCACTGCAGATAAGTTATGGTGCCTGTAATACCGGAAGTTGGTGCACAGTGGCTCTGCTCCATAATCGTAAAACCATTGGCGTGTCCCAAGTTTATGGTGGCGGTTTTCTAACATGAATGACTTATGTAGTTTGCATACAGCGTTATTTGAGAGAGCAATGAGCTGTAAATAAACTATGGAGTTCGTGTGAATCGTATTTTTCTTGCGTGTATTTCTTGGGGGTCGTGTAATACAGTCCATATAATAATATAGTAGTTATCATGCCGTGTGACGCCGGCTTATAATAGCATCACCCCATTTCTTTCCCATGGGAGTCGTAAGAAACGACTAAGGGACTCGAGGGTGTGTATTGCAATTTTAGGCGATAGGCTTACAACCTTTCTCTATCCATGGCGATACACAATTTTCCAAATAACCTCAAATATTTGTCTGACGTGCTGTAAATGCCCGTTATTTGCGGCCGTTTACGCTCTGCCTACCCCAGGGGAATATAGGCGTGATATGTGTATGTATACAAAATTCTCCTTAGTAAAGTTTTTCCAAGAATTTTTCCAAGAATCCTCCAATATCGTTCCACTGATACCTACTTTTCAGTTGGATACTACCAATGCTAACAATAAGTAATCGGAACACACTTATAGCTCCCAAGGGAATCTGGTTTGTCGACCGAATTGACCAAGGTATTGTCAGACGACCAGCTTTTAAAGGGCTTTAAAGGCTTTTGTTTGTTTATGAGACTTCGTACGTAAGCGAATATAGGCAATTGTAGCGTTGTTGAGATAGTGCGAGTTGTTTTTAGTGTTCCGTACCCAAGGAGTCAAAACGGGACCCTATTACTGACTGAATTTGCCGTCCGTCCTTATGTATCTTACAAACTATGATACTTAGACAGTTTAAATTTTCATAGATTGTGTATTTCTGTTGCCGCTATATAAACAAATATATATTTTTTAAATTAATTATATATTCAAAGATTATTATTTAAGGCTCCCATAGAAAAATGTGTACGCATGTTTAACTCATTTTTATCAATAATAGAACAGAGGCTATATCTGATGAACCATGAAAGTAAGACAAATTCTGACACCAGAGTTTATCGAGTCGTTCGTCAACTGGGATTCCCACATAAGACGAAGTAAAAAATTCGTAGATGATGTATATTTGTTGCCGCCATAACTACAGATACAAAATAATAATAATAAAATAAATATTTGAGGGGGCTTCCATACTACATACATGTTATTTGCCATTGTCCCTTTTTGCTCTTCGGCGCGAGGCCATCTCGCAATTAATTGGCCGGTTTTTTAATACGCAGTTGAACAGAAACCTTAGTGCGTGCGTCCCACTCGAACTTAGAAATTCTATTTAATTACCTAAATTGAGTACCCATTTAAACCCCTGATTTATAAGTTTCGTCAATACGTAACAATACTGTCAAAGCATCCTCAGGGTTGAGTTTTACAGAATTACAGAGTTACTGTTTTGGCTCATCTTCCTATTGATGTGTTCTTACTCATGCTCGTATATTTGGCATGAATCGATACCTATAACTGAATAGCAGAATTTCAAGTATGTGTAGTTAGTTATTCACGGCTCATTGCGTTCTCGATGCAAACTATTTGAGTCATCTGTCATACGCACCAGCTATCATCGCGCCACTAGACGCTGTGCACCGACGACGCCAATGGTTTTCAATAAAAATAATAAATATCTTGGAAAATTCACATAGAACGTCTCGGAAAATTCACGTCTGGCCCCAAACTGAGCAAAGCTTGTACTATGACACTGGGAACTATATAGCTGATATTAATACTAATATACCTTTTTATTGGTAAAGAAATACATATGTATTATACGTAGAAAATACCCAGACTAAACATAAATAACTATCTAAAAATGTTTATATATATATACAGGGTGTAAGGGACAGCCTTCTGAATACTGATAGGGTGCATTCAGACCATGAAACTGAACAACTTCCCATAAAAAAATATTTCAGGAAACGATTTTTTTTGTCGTTTCCTGACATATGTTTCTAGGGGAAAGTTGTTCAGTTCCATGGTCTGGAGGCACCCTATCAGTATTCGGAGGGCTGTCCCTTACACCCCGTATATATATTTACGATTATTGTCTTCAAAATAGTTTTATAACTCCCTCCTCTATCTATCATGTAGGCTAGAATCGCTCGATATCACCTTCATTTCATATACTCCGGGACTAAAGGACAGTTCAGAATCGTTAATGGAAACCAGAGTGAAACGTGAAACCCTGTTTGCTTATAAAACTTGCTTTTGTTAGCAACTATATTTTTAGAATGGTCCCTGAAGTAAGGTTGATGTGTTCCTGATCCTACATACAAAAATAACAATCTAAGACAATAGAACAATTAATGTTAAACGGATTTAAGTGTTTTCGATGAGTAATAGTTGTGCTAACTCAAGAAAATATAATCTACTAAGACTTTATTTGAACATACATACATATTACGCCTATAATCCCCTGCGGGGTAGACAGAGCGTAAACGGCCGCAAAAAACTGACATTTACGCCACGTCTGACAAATATTTGAGGGTCATTTGGGGAATTGTGTATCGCCATAGTGACAGGTTGTCAGCCCATCGCCTAAAATTGTAATACACACCCTCAAGTCCATTAGTCGCCTCTTACGACACCCATGGGAAAGAAATGGGGTGATGCTATTCTAAGCCGGCATCACACGGCAAAAATTTATTTGAACGTTGATTCTATACTATATTTGAATTAGAAATCATAACGTGTGTTTATATAAACACTCTTAAATAAAACAGTTAATAGACAGTGTTAGTACCTCCAGGGAACCCAGCCTCGGGGATCGCGTTGTATTGTGTAGGCTTCCACTTTGCGGCCGTTTACAACTGCCTACAACCTACAGCTCTTGTTCGTTTTTGCACCCGCCGCTTGTAATAGCTGCGAAGGACGCGTTCATATTGCCTTTTATTACGATACTGGTTCAGTTTGGGTGGTTTGGTTTCTTTCCCTGTAAACGAATAAGTTCCGGTTTTGTTTGTGTTATGTTCGGAACATATTATGTGGGTTGTTGTTTTTCTTTTCATATTTAAATACTTTTTGGGTTTGATTTGCTACCGTATGGGACTCTACAATGTCACTAGTTAGGACATCATGTATAAAATAATACCTCCTAATTTTCAATAATTATAGGTACTTTGTCTTATTCACGACTCTAAATAAAATAAATATCTTAGAAAATTCACACAGCGCCATCTAGCCCCAAACTATGCAAAGCTTGTACTATGGAAACTAGATAGCTGATATTAACACAAATATCTGAAAATGAGTTAATATATATTTGTGTCTTGTGGTGATCAAACCCACGACCCTCGGCGTAGCCGGCAGGGATACTATTTGCTACGCCATTGGCCCAGTCAAATAGTTTTGTTGTTGTATGTAAGACATACAACGACAACAAAATTATGTCGTTGTATTTCTTTTGCAATGATTTAAAAATAATTACAAGTACCTTAATCGTGAGCAACTGCAGTTTGTTTTTTGAGTATTTATTACTATATCAAGTCTATGGTGCACAAGCACAAGTCCTTATAAACCTTACAATCAATAAAGGCGAGATTACACGCACGACCTCCAGTTATTTGTTTTTCGCTTTCAATAAGTTTGTGTTTATAAACCCGGAATTTATTATAGACTGCAACCTTCCGCGTGAAAAACTATGTTTTCTATTTTAATGTACTTGTAGCTTGAGAAACTTTCCTATACCAAGTGAATGTTATACTTAGC
Source organism: Tuta absoluta (assembly GCA_027580185.1). Taxonomy (NCBI): domain Eukaryota; kingdom Metazoa; phylum Arthropoda; class Insecta; order Lepidoptera; family Gelechiidae; genus Tuta; species Tuta absoluta. Next base: position 10,871,989 of record JAQAHW010000004.1, read on the forward strand.
TTGCATTTCCTTTCGAGGTATTTGTTGTCTGTCATCGGATATTTTTTCTGTGCTGTTTTGTATTTGAAAACTACCTAATTTCAAAAGACAAATAAGCCTGCAATATTATTTTACATTATTATGTAGGTACATAATTTGTTCAAGTTCATTTCTTTACTTGCTGTAATATAGTAATAATAACATAGTTTACACGTCACGGATTGAATACACAATACTTAAGTCGCTTTAAGTAGGTTGTTAAGTGATGAGAGTTACCAAATTTTGTTATGTCATTTATTTATGACATGCACTGCACTACTTGTATTACTAAAATAAAATTAAACCTTTGGTTTATGAACACCCTGATTCCTAAAATGGAAGGATATTTATTTAAACTTTCAGGGATTTCAAGATTTGTGTTTTTCTCGTTAAGTTCAATTATTATTTTTTTTAAAAAAAGTCTATAGGTTCATAGAATATAGGGCTTGTTTGTTTAGTCGCCCACGTTGTTCCCACAGCTGACAGCAGCGCGGCGCAAGAATGCAAGCGCTACGGGAATCTTCGCCAAATAATTAATGCGATAAAATAGTGCGCCGGCGCAGGCGCGACCTGCAAAGGCTCTTCTCAGTTGCTCCTGCTTATTTCTTCTAGCTTTACCTAGAAATACCTTAAGTTAGATGTTATAGCATTTGCGTATAGCAGATAGTAGGCAGGGACAAAGTACCTACTAGGTAGAGCTATTACCTAACTGAACTAAAAGTAGATGTGCGTTATGTTTAGTGCAATACTACAACAACAACAGCCACATAAGTCCACTGCTAGACAAGGGACCGCAGTGCAAGGTGTGTGAATTCATTCCCATTGCCCATTCCCCGGGTTTATGCCTTATTCGCCTTTTACGACGGGTTGAAATTGGGTGATGCTATTCTAAGCTGGAACCACACGGCTGTGCGGCTACGATAGTGCAATACAGTGGTAGGTTAATAGTGTGATCCCATGTGATGGCAGATTGTTTTTTGGATGACGGCAAAACTTTCTTCGTTGCTCATAACCTGTTATCCTATCCTAGGGGCATAAGACTTACGAAAGAAGGTTCCACTAGAATATTGAGCAACAGGCTCCAGCACTTCACAGCCAAGTCCAGTGGATGCACTATCTCGAAAGGATGAGATGAGAGCAACCCGTGACAGTCGGCGCGTGACGAGCGCGCGCGCACAGTCACGACGACGCATGCGCCGCAGAGCGAGCCAGGCCGCACGCGCGACCCCATCCCGCCCCGCACCGCCGCACCGACCCCAGCCGCGACCACCAGATACATTTCTGCAAGCCTTATATGGAAAAATAAGGGTGAACTATCCGAGATTCGAATGCATAAAATGTAAATTATGGTCTGGAGAGGAACGCGCCGTTATCTTCTTCAGTTACTGATGCAGAACACTTACCTAGACTCACTTGTAGTAAGTATATGCGATTGATAAATTTACATGATTCTAAATATGCTGGCAACTGATATGATTTATACAGAACAACGAAATAGCAAAAAAAAAACACAAGACTCGTTCAAAAATTGCTTACCTAAGTACCTATTACCTAATATAACAAAATAAGATCACATTCTGAAACCATTTAGTTGCCAATAACCTAGAAATAGCCTCGCCAGTCGCAAAAACGGAAATCCTAAAGGGCAGGATGCTGCGTAGATCTAGGTATAAAACCCAGATACATGCGCGTCTGTTTTATATTAAATCAGTACGAATAGTAAGATGCACGCTCGCCGTGGTACTTACAGAGGTCCTCTAGATGCATGCTATGCAAACATATTCAAGAATCGCGACCAAAACAAACTAAAAACTTGTCTGCCTCTCTACGCAGACCTGTGATAACGAGGTCTCATTTCCTTTGTGCTTTTTGCCTAGATGCTTCCTTTAAGCTGTGCAGTGTTCTTTAAAATGGTGGGACACTGATTTTCTTCAAGAAATGTGTTGTACTTTTTACTTTTATTTTTCTTTATTGATATATGAGTTTTGTGGTGGATGAATGAATCGATTACATCATCAATGTAAGTCCAATTACAAGAATCTATTTACTTCTTGCAAAGGATCGTGCGTATAAAACGCAACTTGTCACTCATTAAGGCTCTAACCCATTGCTGGTTTGGCCTGGTCGGCTCGGTTCAAAGCCGCAGGAGCTATTGGTGGCTATTGGGGACCATTGCACCGTCACTCGGGTAACTAATGCCTCGGGAAACTTTACTGATGCGTTCGCGCACCGGCTACCAATCAATTGAGTATAGGGTATTTCAATGGGGGTGGGGCTAAATTACTCTATTTCTCATAGGGTCAAAAGGTCAAACATACTATAAAACATTTTAAATAACAACATGTTATGTCTTCAAATGTAACATACTATATCACAAAAAATATTTCTAATGAAACTTTTCCAAGAAATATTTGGAATAGATACATAATAAATAAAAATATCCTTCTTATAGTACCTATGCATTCTTATGTCATTAATGAATGACAATAAATAGGTGTAGTTATACACATTACTTACTTGAACCGTTACTTTGATTAAGAAATTTACAACACTTATGACCACGATTAAACTAATTTCGACACCATAAATTTCAAGCGTGAAATATTTAATAAGCGCTCATTAAATACAATACCCCTAACATGTAAAATTAAACTACTTACAAATTCGCAATCTTTATCCCTTTATTACGACCCATCATTTGTTCATGATAATAATCTAAGGCAAATTAGCAAAAATAAAAATATATAATAAGGCAAATTAAATTAATAATATAATTTGGGGTAGCATAATAAAGCGAGTAGAACATAAGCCTTGATTCTGTCAGGACCTCTTTAGCTATTCCTGACACTTTAAAAAAAAAAGTTAAATCAAAAGGGACAAGCCATCTGCAGCTCTGTTAAATTGTGAAGCATATAAACTGCACCATAGAAATAGTTAGTATGCTCATTACCTATGCACCATCGTCATCATAAACAGCTAAGATACGCCCATTGCTGGACATGGGTCACTCCCAGACGCTTCCATAAACTGCTATGATGCTCTGCTATCTATGCCTTGATAAGGAATTGAACATTATTATGTTCCGTCAGAATCGAGATCGATGTTCACTCTCGTAGTTCAATTAGTCGCAATTAATTAGGAACTTTTGCGTTGTTATCTGTGGATCGATGCGCGGGCGCCGCCGATCGGTGATTCCATGGCGTGGCAGTGTGTGCTTGCGTCTGTGAAACGGAGAGCTTTACTCACGCCCCGTCACACCGTTTTGTATTTCATTGCGGGATGGTAACAGTACGCCAGTATTATTATCTATTCTTATGGTAACAATATGAAATAGAGGAGTGAGAATTGGTTGCAACTGGATCAAGACTTTAAAAAAAAATAGTTTTGGCGAGCGTGTGTGTCTCATCGTGCTGATGTTACATATGTGCTGAGGCCGTATTCAGCTATTTGAAAAACGTTTTAGTTGTGTTTTAATAGAGTGTCAGTTGCACAAATTTGGCCGTTCCGTATTCTGCTAACAGGGTGAAGTATAGAAAATTAAAATTGCAATAAAATTATAGCCTAGTATGGATGGCATTACAATGGCAATTTATAAGAGAATCGGGACCCAGACGTGTCCTGCTCAGTGTCTTGCCTAGCTATTCGTAGCTACCGAAACTGCAAAACACTATAAGTTCCTACTTCTCTTTATATACTTGCCACATAAAGATAGTTTGCGTTGCATGCTTTCATTTTACCCCAGATAAAATAGAATCACATGGAAAATGGTTTTCCCTAGTTTCTTTTACGAGAGTAGGTAATAATATATCAGTACAGGAACGTACTATATATCTGCGTCTTTCACGCACTAAGCTTTTTCCTTTACGCCGGTTTCTTGGTCCACATAATGATTGTACAAATTATACGTTGTTTATCACTGCTCTTCTTTTTTAATAACAGGCATTGTTGTCCGTTCGTGCCAAGGAGCGATTCTTTGCCCGGTGACTGATTTAATACACCCGACGCCGTCACGACCACCGAGTCATTATAAGATGTCTTCATACGTCTAATCCGAGCTTTCTTTTACAGTTTATGTTTAGTAAACATGAACTTTTAACGGCCATAATGTCTATTAATGACATACCTACTTAGGGCCTAAAATTTTACCGACTCTGTACCACACAAAACGGAATGATGAACAACTTTGACAAAAAACTTAGTTTGAAGAGTAGAAAATCTTTAAATCCGCCATACGACATTGCCGATCAGCTGATTTGAGTTCCTATGGTAGATCCAATTTTTTTTAATATCACCAGCTCCAGCTTTCTCATCATCAGTGACAGTCAAAAGTAATATTTTACTTAATCATGACTATTTGAATATAAATTATTTGTAACATTAAATTTATAATTGCTTTGGTTGTTAGCACCAATTTTTTGCTTTGCTTATTATTTGTTGCTTAAGCTATGTTGTGTAGGTACATGGCATTATAGTAAGGGTTAAGTCTAAATAGTTACCTTAAAAAAAATACACTACAAATATCTATCCGATTTTCATGAAACACGACATACGAAATTAACCTTTAAGTTTAAAAGCTAGCAAGTGTGTTAACTGAGTGGGTCATAAATATCACCATTCGCCTTATAAAGATCTTGTGGACGTCCAATATAGATAACACACTCATAAAGTAGACATTTTACTAGGCGTTTGCGACAACAACGATAATTTCTCATCATTATATTCCAATTTGTTTTAAATTAAAATCGTTTTAGTCAATGTACGAAAACTTATGTCCGTTTCAATTAACCATGTTCAGGCTTTTACTGAGAAGTAGATGAGCAAAAGTTTATGAATATATATATTTTTTATGAATTATGACGGTAGATAATTAAAAGTGGGTAGTTATAATGAAAATAAAAAACAACAAACCAATTTTTACAATAAAACAATTTTAAACGGATTTCAGTTGTTCGGATTTTACAATTCCTACGTTTTGAGCCGTGTGATGCCGGCCGGCTTAGAATAGCATCACCCCATTTCTTACCCATGGGTGTCGTAAGAGGCGACTAAGGGTCTCGAGGGTTAGATGTGAATTGCAATTTTAGGCGATGGGCTGACAACCTGTCACTATGGTGATACACAGTTATCTTATTGACCCTCAAACTTTTGTCAGACGTGGTGTTAATATCCGTTTTACGGCCGTTAGCGCTCTGCCTACCCCGTAAGGGATACAGGTGTGATTTATGTATGTATGTATGTACGTTTTGAGCTCTTTACAGAGTCACGGATGACTGAGGTGTGAGAGCACGCGGTATCTGTGACTCCCAACACCTAGACGATGAGCTCAAAGCATGTGAGACGAGTACTCCATGAAAATAACCTGAAGCCACCCCATCAACGTCACAGAAACCATGCCAAACCATCCACAGTCGAACGACAACCAGCATACTTACCATACTTGAAGGGAAGTAACTGATAAAATCGGTAGAATTCTGAAGCAAGCTACAATCAAGACCATTTTCAAGCCGCCGAGGAAGATCAGCCAGTGCATCAGATCAGTCAAATGCAACATCCCTCTCCAAGACCCTGGTGTTTATAAATTCGACTGTGACTGTGGACTCTCATACATAGGAGAAACAAAGAGAAACGTATCTACACGTCTAAAAGAACATATTGCTGATGTAAAAAACCGTCGTGACAGACAGTCTGCAGTGTGTGAACATATCATGAATAACCCCACCCATTATGTGAGATTCGATAAGGCTGCAATCTTAGCGAGAGAGAAGAGATTCATTCCTAGGAAAGTACGGGAAGCCATAGAAATTCAAAAACATCCGAATTTCAACAGAGATACTAGATGGGGAATCTCATCAACTTGGACACAGCAGAAGAACCAGTTCCAACACACTGTAAGACCTACTACACAAGATGCGGTTTCAGCATTTTGCGTGGAACCCGGACGTTACGCTAGGCAATTAAGAAATAGATGGCGGTACAACAAAAATAATTTATATTCTAAATAATGACATCTAACACCTTAGTCATCCGTGACCACGGGCTCTGTAAAGAGCTCGAAGCGTAGGTATTGTAAAATCCAAAATAAACACAACATAAATCCGTTTAAAATTGTTTTATTGTGATGAGTAATAGTTGTGCAATCTCAAGAATATTAAACCAGTTTTTCTTAGAAATGACATGTCAAAAGTAAAGACGGAAATAAAACTTGACTACACGTAGCAGCTGATCGTCAATATGGTGCATTTCTCTACCAATGTTTATTTTTAGGACGGAACCATCACTTTCTGTAGGTCAGCTAGAAGAAATTTCTTAGCAGAAATATGTTATCCTGTTGTGTCGACATTCTTTGTACATACACATACACACATACACATATCACGCCTGTATCCCTTGCGGGGTAGGCAGAGCGTAAATGGCGGCCAAAAACGGCCATTTTCGCCACGTCTGACAAATATTCGAGGGTCATTCGGAAAATTGTGTATCACCATAGTGACAGGTTGTCAGCCCATCGCCTAAAATTGCAATACACACCCTCAAGTCCCTTAGTCGCCTCTTACGACTCCCACGGGTAAGAAATGGGGTGATGCTATTCTAAGCCGGCATCACACACACATTCTTTGTACAAGGTGTAAAAATAGCTGAGAATATTTTAAGGGGTGAACCAGTTCGTGAAACTGAACAACTTTCCCCGAGGAACATAGGACGGTATATGAAAAAATAATTTGACCCTCCCATACTTAGTGTGTTACCCGGCCGGGATAATTTGTATGGGAGGGTTAATTTTTTTTTCATATTTCGACCTGTGTTCTTTGGGGAAAGTTGTTCAGTTTCACGTACTGGTTCACCCCTTAAAATATTCTCAGCAAATTTTTTTACACCTTTTTTATTATGTCTCTTGTAATGTTTCTTGTTTCTTGTGTAAATACATGGTTAATAATAATTATGAATAACCATAGGATCACTTTCTTGTCCGTCCGTTCGTCTGTCTGTTAAGACCCTTTATCTCGGGATAAAGTGGGATATTGAGTTGAAATTCAAACTTGTAGATGTAAAAATATCAAGCTCCTATATAACGCTTTTGTAAGTAACTTCGTTTTAAAGTACAAGTTTAGGAAAAACCCGAAAAGAGTCATTTTCAACAACTGCATATTTTTGTCAATTTCGGTGGATTTCTTAATTTTCTGCTTTTTTGATGTTTTTTGTAGCTGTATATCAAAAGATACTCATTTTGAATATAATATATTAACAGGAAAATATGTAACAATAGTATTTGGTGAGTTATTTGGGTCACCGAAATTGCCTTGTCACCGAAATTGAATTCATGCCACTGAAATTGGGTTTGTGCCACCGAAGTTGCAATTGTGCCTCAGATGCCTTGTTTGGCTGCCTACAAATGGGTTGAATTGTGTTGAAGATAGCCGTAGACCTCTGTTAGCGGCAGCCGTCCACACCTGATAGCACCTGCCGGTCGACAAATCAACTGATACCTGCGACTACAAATAGTAGCCACGTCTTCGGCTATCACTGACGGGTGTCAATAACTGAGCAGGAGGACCTCGCGAGAGCGCCGGGCCGGAGGGCCACGAGGGATCGCAGTGCAGTAGGACCTCGCGGGAGCGCTGGGCTTGAGGGCCACGAGGGATCGCAGTGCAGTAGGACCTCGCGAGAGCGCCGGGCTGGAGGGCCACGAACATCGCGCTCGACCAGCAGGATGTTACCCGGCTGCTAAGGGACGTCAAGAACCTGGAGAATAAGCTGGAAGAATTTCAGAGGAAATTCGAATGCTCACAGAAAACTATTGCTGAACTACATGCCGAAGTAGATTTGTTACGAAATTCAGCAACTAGGTCAGCTGAGACTTCGAGTTCTGCTGATAACGAACAACGCGAACTGCGTGCCGTCGGTGAATCATATGCATCGGCGACAAGCACCTCGTCAGCAAATTCGCCCGCCAAGCGAACCGACCAGCGTGCACCCGCGACCCCCGCCGTCGCCGCACCGACCGACCCGCCCCGGCCCGCTGCACTAACGCTGTCAGCTGCGCCCGGCAATGCTGCTGACACGGCTAAAAGTCGGCGCCGGAACATCGCTAACCGGCCTCCTAAGCCGCTCGCTGCAGCAGCGGTAAACAAAAAGGGCATGACTCATCTATCACTCTGTGAGCCACCCCTTAACAAGCGTTGTGACCATGTAGACGCGGATGAGTTTACTTTGGTTCAGAAGAAACGCAGCAGGCAACCCCGCCAGAACAAGTGTGGCACCGCCCCAGTCGAAGCCAATCTACAGCTGCGCGCCTTCACGCCGAGGACATCCCTTTATGTCTCCCGCCTGCACTCTTGCACGTCTTGCTTGGCACTCTACTACCAAGCAAGACGTGCTGGACTACATCTTCGTGAGGCATAAAACAGGTGCCTTCATGGATACGAAAGCAACGAGGAATCGCCGTGCAGTTGGGACTCGCGGGAGCGCCGGGCTGGAGGGCCCCGAGGGATCGCCGTGCAGTAGGACCTCGCGGGAGCGCCGGGCTGGAGGGCCACGAGGGAGCGCCGGACTGGAGGACCACGAGGGATCGCTGGGCTGGACGACCACGAGGAATCGCCGGACAGGAGGACCTCGCGGGAGCGCCGGGCTGGAAAGCCACGAGGAATCGCCGTGCAGTAGGGACTCGCGTGAGCGCCGGGCTGGAGGGCCACGAGGGATCGCCGTGCAGTAGGACCTCGCGGGAGCGCCGGGCTGGAGGGCCACGAGGGATCGCCGGGCTGGAGGGCCACGAGGGATCGCCGTGCAGTAGGACCTCGCGGGAGCGCCGGGCTGGAGGGCCACGAGGGATCGCCGTGCAGTAGGATTTCGCCGGAGCGCCGGGCTGGAGGGCCACGAGGGAGCGCCGGGCTGGAGGGCCACGAGGGATCGCCGGGCTGGAGGGCCACGAGGGATCGCCAAGCAGGAGGACCTCGCGGGAGCGCCGGGCTGGAGGGCCACGAGGGATCGCCGGGCTGGAGGGCCACGAGGGATCGCCGGGCTGGAGGGCCACGAGGGATCGCCGGGCTGGAGGGCCACGAGGGATCGCCGGGCTGGAGGGCCACGAGGGATCGCCAAGCAGGAGGACCTCGCGGGAGCGCCGGGCTGGAGGGCCACGAGGAATCGCCGTGCAGTAGGGACTCGCGTGAGCGCCGGGCTGGAGGGCCACGAGGGATCGCCGTGCAGTAGGACCTCGCGGGAGCGCCGGGCTGGAGGGCCACGAGGGATCGCCGTGCAGTAGGACTTCACCGGAGCGCCGGGCTGGAGGGCCACGAGGGAGCGCCGGGCTGGAGGGCCCCGACGGATCGCCGGGCTGGAGGGCCACGAGGGATCGCCAAGCAGGAGGACCTCGCGGGAGCGCCGGGCTGGAGGGCCACGCACGAGGGATCGCCGGGCTGAAGGGCCACGAGGGATCGCCGGGGTGGAGGGCCACGAGGGATCGCCGGGCTGGAGGGCCACGAGGGATCGCCAAGCAGGAGGACCTCGCGGGAGCGCCGGGCTGGAGGGCCACGAGGGATCGCCGGGCTGAAGGGCCACGAGGGATCGCCGGGGTGGAGGGCCACGAGGGATCGCCGGGCTGGAGGGCCACGAGGGATCGCCGGGCTGAAGGGCCACGAGGGATCGCCGGGGTGGAGGGCCACGAGGGATCGCCGGGCTGGAGGGCCACGAGGGATCGCCAAGCAGGAGGACCTCGCGGGAGCGCCGGGCTGGAGGGCCACGAGGGATCGCCGGGCTGGAGGGCCACGAGGGATCGCCAAGCAGAAGGACCACGCAGGAGCACCGGGCTGGAGGGCCACGATTGATCGCCGGGCAGTAGGACCTCGCGGGAGCGTCGGGCTGGAGGGCCACGAGGGATCGCCGGGCTGGAGGGCCACGAGGGATCGCCGGGCTGGAGGGCCACGAGGGATCGCCGGGCTGGAGGGCCACGAGCTAGGATAGGCGAGCGTAGCACAAAATTTTGCATTCAGAAGGAACTCTGTTGTCCGTTCTCCTAAATGAATTTATCCCTTAGTCTTCTTTTACGACGCAGATTTTGGTTTTTCTGAAATAACCGCAATTATTTTGTCAAACAAACGACCTAAAGCGACCGCATTTTACAGGCTTTTTCGATCTGTATACCCCGCAAGGAGTGTACGCGTGATATTTCTAAATATGTTTGTAATTTGTATCAATTGAGCAATTTCGGTGGAGCTTTGCAATTTCGGTGGGCTTCTAGCAGCCATAAAAGCCACCGAAATGTGGCCACCGAAATTGCAAACTAGTCATTTATTTGAAAAATATACAAAAGTATCAAGGTTATTTCAGTTTGCGACTTATATCTCAAAAGTGTACCTAAAGGCTATTTAGAATGCATTACTGTTATATTTTTAAACCTTGAGGAAACATTTTAATACCGAGCACCGAAATTGCAAAATTTTGTTCCGAGTAAACTGAAATCATGTACTTTTATTTTTGGCGGGAAGACGCAAGGAGGTAGTGCACAACCGTTCACACTGCGCATGAGTGCTCGGCTGATCCTAGCAGGGGAGGGGTTTTAGGCCTGGATATACCCAACAGTATGAGCAGGAAGCGTCGAAACAAAATTGCCAACGATATTGCTATCTTTGCTGGGACAAATCTAGTTTTGCCACAGTTCATAAACTATTCGTCTAAAAATTTATTTTTCAATAATTTCTCGTAGGGTCACTCATCCTTAACATAATCAAAATTAATTTTCCTAAATATGTTGGCCACAATTTTCCTGAGAGATGAATATGTTGTAAAAAAGGGATTGGGGACAAGCCACCGAACATTGAAATTCGACACTTACTAATTTTTATCCAAAAAAATAATAACTTTCCAAACATTATTTATGTGGCTTCATATTGGAACAAATGTCTTATATTTGGAAAAAAATATATCATAGTCACATCTGCAAAGCGTCACCTCGTTTTCAGCGAGGACATGAAAAATTTCCGCTTGAGAAATCCACTCAAAAATATGTTGTATATTTCAACATGGTATTTATCCTAAGAAAATGCTTGATGTGCACTCGCACTTGGCCGGTATAAATAAAATTAAGTTACATCCATAAAAAGTATATTTTGAGATAGATAATTTATTACATTACTAAATAGTAAAGTACGTATATAATCTTGAGAACCTAAAAGAAAAATGGCAAATAGAAATATGACAAACAAAAAGGAATATATCAGTTGACACCTTAGATAGCTTAAGATTGACACAGATACTTAATATGCAGGTTTAAAAAACATTTGTTGTTGCTTATTAACTTTTCACTAATACGTAACTAGCTAGTTGTGAGTTGCGATCTATATAAACTAGAAATATGTACTTATGTTAAAAATTAGTGTCAGGCGCTTGGCAGGTGGGTGCCACCTGCATCTTGATTAGTGATTGCACTTAAGTTATTCTACTTGACATTATAGATTAATACGAGCATATCAGCAGAAGTGAGGTTTTAATTAATTTAAGTGAAGGAGCTGAGTAGGTTATATCAGCAGCACTTCGTGTTAGCCATGTCAGGGATCAACGTTACTGGTATTCTATAGAGTTATTGAGAATGACCGGTAAGACTTGGTCCTTTTTAGGGGCAACTCGATGTACGTAAACACTTTACTTAAGGGTTATCATAACGACTGTCATTAAATAAATATAAAAGTAAGTACTCTCTAAATATAGGTAGGATGGCCTCTACATAAGTTAAATCAGAGTTCCGCCGTAGCAAAAATAGATAGACAGATGAACAGTAAACACTTTACGCAAGAAGAACAAACCAATACAGAAAACTCAAAACTAAAAGTACTGTAGTAGTAGTAGTTACTGAGCCGATGGCGTAGCGGATAGTAAGTACCCCTGCCTGCTACGCCGGGGGTCGTGGGTTCGATCCCCACAAGACACAAATATTTGTTAAGTCATTTTCAAACATTTGTGTTTAGTCTGGGTTCTATGTATAATATGTATTTATTTACAAAAAAAAGGTATATAAGTATTAATATCAGCTATCTAGTTCCCATAGTACAAGCTTTGCTTAGTTTGGGGCTAGATGGCGCTGTGTGAATTGTCCAGGATATTTATTTATTTTTAAAAGTAAGCAAAGGCGGCCTTATCGCTTGCAGCGACCTCTTCCAGGCACTTTTACCTAAAAAAAAACAAAAATGATTTGCAAGTAGTTGCAGAAGCAATAAATAACATCAACAGCAACAACAAACAGTCCATTGCTGTCACCATGGACCTCATCATAATGCTTATTAGGGGCTTTTTACCATATCACCTCACCAAGCTTGGCAAACTGGACTACCCATTCCATTTGTCGCCTATTACGACTCCTACTGGTAGAAAAGGAGTACTTAATGCTGTTCTTCACCGGCATCACACACACGGTTTTCACACTTCACACACACACACACACACACACACACACATAATATAACGCCTATAATCCTTTGCGGGGTGGGCAGAGCGTAAACGATCGCAAAAAACGGTCTATTACGCCACGTCTGACAAACGTTACATATTACCATTACTCTTCCCTTGGTCTGCTGTAAGAAATTTCTTATTAGAGATAAGCAGTGCCTGTTGTGTCTGTATTCTTTATGTGTTTTCCTCTTTAATGTTCATGTGTACAATAAATCGTAAATAAATAAATAATTAAACGTTTGAGGGTCATTCGGAAAATTGTGTATCGCCATAATGACAGGTTGTCAGTCCATCGCCAAAAATTACAATACACACCATCGAGTCCCTTAGTCGCCTCTTGCGACTCCCACGGGAAAGAAATGGGGTGATGCTATTCTAAGCCGGCTTCACACAAAACGGAACACTAAAATATACGAAAAAGAAAAAGAAATGTTCGCAAGTTCTCAATGCCATGCGTAATTTCACGGGTTATTGCGATTTATAAGCGCGTAACGAGTTTGGTGAAGCTCTTACTAATACGTCTTGGGGATTGTATCGCACCCATCCATTTAGCTTTATCTCAAAGATGGATAGATCATGTTTAGGTGTATGACGCCCTCTTTTTGTACGCATATTAAAAGTACGTGCTTTTACGCAAATTATGGGGAAGCTTGGACAACTTAATTACCTACTTAAATTGAAACGTTATTATATTTTTTATACGTGTCTACCTAGCGTTAGTTGGACCGTTGTCGATTTCTTGTCTGTAATGTTGAAACAAAAAAATTATCGTAGGTAAAATACAATAAACGAATCCCAGAAATGATCACTACATAGTATAAAATAAAGTCGCTTCCCGTTTGGTGTCTCCTTATATCTTTAGAATTACCCAACGGATTTTGATGCGGTTTTTTTTATTAGATAGAGTAACTTGAGAGGAAGGTTTATGAGTATAATTTATTCCGGGAAATTGTCACATTCCCATGGGAAAACGGGTAGCTCAACGGGTAGTAAACTTTTGACCTCTTTTTGACACCTTTAGGGATTAAAATTTCAAAAATGCTGAAACACGTATTTAATTATTTTAAGTTATGAGTCTAATCAGAAGTTTTGAAACAGGTCACATTTAAGGTAAAAAACTTTCATACAAACTTTTAACCTCCTTTTCACCCATTTAAAGGTTAAAATTTCAAAAATGCTGAAACACGTGTTTAATTATTTTAAGTTATTAGTCTAATCATAAATTTTGAAACAGATCACATTCATTTAAAAACCGAACTTTCATACAAACTTTAAATCTCCGTTTGACCCTATTAAGGGTTAAAATTTCAAATATGCTGAAAAACGTCTTTAATTATTTTAAGTCATAAATCTAATCACTTATTTTGAAACGGATCACACTTAAGACAACGAACTTTCATACAAACTTTTAACCCCTTTTTCATCCCTTAGGGGGTTTAAAAAAAACAGAATTTAAAGTAAAGTCGCTTCCCACGTCTGTCCCTGTCTGTTTGTTTGTATGCTGAAATCTTTAAAACCACCTAACGGATCTGGATGAAGTTTTTTCAAAAGATAGAGTGATTCAAGAGGAACGTTTTTATGTATGATTATGTCGGGAGAAGGTCTGTTTCCCGTGGGAAATCAGTTAGCAGCGGGTGAAACCGCTGGGCGGGCCGCTAGTTAATTTATAAGATAAAGTCGTGCTCAGAACAAGTAGGTCTGGTCTAGGCCTACCAAAAGAGGAATATTGGCACAAAATAATTACCGGTTTTATAGAGAAAAAATCTATCTTACCTTTTCTTGTCTTGCCGTTAGGATCTTTCTTCTACTGTCGTGAATCCGTACTTATAATATTATAAATCTGAGATTTCGTGTGTGTGTATGTATGTTTGTTACCTCTTAACGCTCAAACGGCTTGTCCGTTTTGGATGAAATTTGGAACACAAGTAGAGTATAACCTACAATAACACATAGGCCACTTTTTAATTGCGGGAAAACAACTATTACCGCGGCAAAATGAGTGGCAGCGGTTAAACCGCTGGGCGGCAATTTAGTAAATCTATAAGGCGGAAAAAGAGGTTCAATACGCCTTTTTTTATAACAAACTATTATAATCCATATTTCTAGGCCTAGCTACGCCTCCAAGCTGACTTCGCTGGCGCGGGCGCGTGCCGTACCGCTGGGGCACGCCTCCCGCCCGCGGACGAGTTTGTTTTAGCACGACTACGGATTATTCCTGTTAGGCATAGTATCAAATAATACAGAGTATCTTTGTCTAGTCCAGGAAGGTCTGGTTTAGGCCTCTCGTCTGAAGACAAGTTTGTTTGATACGAAGTTGGATTGTTATTGTTGTGATATAGGACTACCGCAACAGGCGTTTCTACTTAATAACATCAAAATCATTCACTTTAACATCGACATCATCATGATCGTAATGTTTTTAAACAGTTACCTGTACCTAAATATAAAAAAATATATGTTATAGACATTCACACCTTTGCATCAATGCGAAGCAGGAATAATCCAACTTCGTTGCGGGCAATGGGATGACCAGCTGACTTCCCTGATGACAGCAATCTCACAGCGCGGCGCCCGCTTACACGGAGGGATCGAAAACGTTTTGGTTTTCTGTATGACACTGATGAATTCAAAGATATCCTTATATCGAATCCTCTAATTAAGTTCTTAGGTACCTTTATCGAAAATCTTACGTTACGTTGAATGATATTTTAACTTCCAAAACAGTTTAGTTTTCATCACAAAATTATTTTCAAACATAAAATGTTGCCCATGTCTGAAAAAACGGGACTCAACTCATTTCGATGGGTGCTTCAGCTAGAAACGTGTAGGAGCAGGTACCTACTAAGTACTTGAATAGTAGGAATTTAACGGAGCATCAAAAATAAGGTTTCTACTTATCAACTACAGAATATTAAGACAACAAGAAGACAATAAATCCACACTTATCAAAACAAATGTCCCCACTGACTGACTCATTTATCAACGCACAGCCTGAACTTTTAATGGTAGAATAGAAATTTGAAATTTGGGCAATAGTTTAATTTACAACCATCCGCTCTTAATGTTTTTTGCTACGTTTTACATTTATATGAAAATTTTGTATTCAATTCTATAAGCAGATCTAAGTACCTATTGTTTACTTTATCCCCGAGCATAAGTGGAAACAAATAGGGGATATAGTGGTGGTTTCAAGTAGCTCTATATAACGGCTAATTGTGCCCGAGCCCCGAGCCCGACCGGCGAAAAGCCCGTTAATAGGCGGGCACCGGTCGCGCGTGGGAAAGTATTAATTTAGATAGCAGAAGCATGATTGCACAATTACTGCCCATTTTTGGTAATATCACTGGAAAAATACTTCATAAGTTACAGCTCGGTGTGCACATTTTTAGAACATTTTGTATGTTAGAACCAAGATAGATTCGAAATTCAAATTTTTTACGTAGTGTCCAAGAATACCTTTTGTTAAAAATGCTTATCAACGATTGCATCAATCTGCTCTGAAGTAGAACGACACGTGAGTAGGTAAATGGTGCAGACTCACAGGCCTTAGGCGGGCCAGATGGCCATATAGGTATCGATGGATGGACTAGACACGGCATTAGACTTTGCGAATTGAAGAAAACACTTACATACATACATATATCACGCCTTTATCCCTTTCGGGGTAGGCAGAGCGTAAACGGCCGTAAAAACGGGCATTTACGCCACGTTTGACTTATATTTGAGGGTCATTCGGAAAATTGTGTATCGCTATAGTGACAGGTTGTCAGCCCATCGTCCAAAATTGCAATACACACCCTCGAGTCCCTCAGTCGCCTCTTACAACTCCCACGAGAAAGAAATGGGGTGATGCTATTCTAAGCCGGCATCACACGGCAAAAGAAAACACTTGACTCGTATTAAATGGCAGTAGGAAGTAGGTAAGTATGAATCTTCTCTACTCCGTGCAGATATGACTGTAGGCGGGGGAGGAGCTGCCTGCGCGGGCGCCGGCGGCGGCACGACGCAAGCCCACGCACGACGCCAGCGCATCTCGCCAGATCGAGGCAACGAAACTTGCTGCGTGAGAAATTCGCAAGCTAATCCTTTAGTAAACCTGGGATTTTTAATGCTGAATATCTAGTGCTGCAACGCACTTGCGTAAATTGTAAATTTTTTCGTGGAATTTCGGTAATCGGTACGTTCACGACTTAGAAGACATGGGAGAACCGGGTTGGACATGACAGACGCAGCGCTCAGCGAGGAACGACCACAATTTAGTCACATACGTATAAAGTATTGATGTTATAAAAAGAAAATTATATTTTCACACTTAGACATAGGACTGTGAAAGAGGGCCTGTGATCCGGTAAAGAATTGCAATACAGAAGTAGGCAATGATGATGAAGATGAGATTTGGTATACCAGCAAATCTAGAAAAAGGGAGTAATTTATCTATTTAAAGAGTTAAGCCTAGTTATAACTCGTGAAGTACCGTAACAAGCAAGATGAGTTACAGCACTTACTTATGCCCAACGTGGGAAAACAAGAGCGAGTTAGAGGGCCATTAGCGTGACGCCATAACACCGATCTATTTCATTTAGCCTGCAACTTGCAACGCGCAAGGCTCTAATGTTGCGACTGTGTTGGACATTCAGGTATTTTTGGGAAAGGCAGATTGTAGTATGCTCTGTTGCTGTTAATGTCGGTTTACGCGGCTTACTTGTTAAATATTTAGTAGACAGTTTAGCACTCTACGTTTCGGATGGTTGAGATAGACTTCATCTTGAGTGTACGGCAATCACAGCTGACAGGCGTATGTGATCTCTCGATCTCCGTGGAGAAGGCTGACTAACCAGCCGAAACGTTAAGTGCTAAACTCTCTACCAAATAATAAATAACGTACATCATGAGTGATACTTGTGCGTTAAATAATAAAAAAATTGCCTGTAGGTAGGTATTTGTAAAAGGACTGATCGACCAAGTTTAAGGAATCTCTAGGTACATTCTATTCAGATACCAATACTTGTTCCATTCAAGTTGTTGGCCGTTTTCTACTAAGTAGGTGTCTATTTAAGTGTCTCAAAGAAACGTCTGAATTTTCGATTCACCTGCGACACTCACGCGCTGAGCCAGCGTGGTTGAAATATGCAAAGCGCGCTCACGACCGCCGCGCCGGCCGCGACCCGGCAATGGCGCGTGAGGTGTGCACTACATACCTACCCACCGCAACTATACCAAATGTTACACCACAGGACATACAGGATGTCTAAGAATTTGAAAAGTCCTATATACAAAGTCCGAGGAAGCGAAGACAATAGATGAAGAAAAATTCTGTACCAGCGTGCTACAGTAGGATATAAACAAAAGATGAGAAAGAGAAATCTGTTAAAAGGAGAGATCGACCCCTGTTTGTAATTAAATGTATTAAATTGTATTTATTCATAAAACAATGTCATAATTACAATAGTCAACAAATAGAAATAAGAAGTTCAATCAAATATACCTACCACCCCGAGTCACACCAACAGCAAAAGGTACCGATGACACTCGCTGCGTTGCCGCGTTGAATGGCGAATGTTTTTCATAATAAATAGATATTTTGTTTTATACAACTTTGACAATTGATAAACTTCCTAACTAGGGTTAATTACCTATTTCTTGATCACTCTGTGTAAGGGACAAGTATGCGCTGCGACAGAAGACACAATGAGAAAATATGCAATTTTGCATGCTTGGCTTGCAGGACCCTCTGCTGCAAGGTCCTCTCTTACATGTGCGAATTCTAGTCTTGCTCTATAAACTTTGAAAAATGGTAAAAATTACTATACTCATACAGTGTGTTCATATTATGGCGATAATGTTGGCATTTTTTTTTTATGATCGACTTTTTTAATGATATATAAACTTTTTTAGTCCATGATCTTTTCTGGCCTGTATGACACTGAGTCCAAGATTAATTTAATACTAATGGACGACGAAACCGACTCTGACTTTATTTTTTATTTAAATCGTAGTACAGCAATAAAATGCGTAAATCCATTGAGTGTGTGAATACTGGTGGGTGATAGTGTAGTAATAAATAAATTGAATTAATAATCCAGCTACTCAGTAGTTAGCGCTTATCTGCGCAGGCGCAAGTTACGACCGCGCACTCGGCCTGCAGCTAAACAATACTACTTACTTAATTTATTACCAGATATATCATAACCTACATGGAATTCTGATTGAATATCGTAGTAATAGAAACTACAAAAGAAACGGACCCAAATGTTTATTCTATAGTTTTTTATATCATATAGGCAAGCAAAGATTACCCATCATGTCCCTCCTTGCAGAAGAAGGATAGCTTTGCTTTTTTTTGAAAACTTGCAAAATTTTCGAGTGCGGGCAGGATTTGAACCTGCGACTTTCGCATTACTAGTGGCGACGCCTCTTCCATCTGGGCTACCGCAGCTCATTTCTTGCCCGCCAATTTTGCAAGTGTATTTTAATGCCAGTAACGCTTGGCATGGCTCCATCTACCGGGTTAGTTTTTTGCAACTAATAACCGGCGACTAATTCTATCTTTACAGATTGAATGTAGTCTAAGCGATGAAAACCAGCGATAAATTGAGTACCAAATTTTAAAAACACTTCCCGTGTTAGGTATACAATTTTTGAAAACTTGCAAAATTTTCGAGTGCGGGCAGGATTTGAACCTGCGACTTTCGCATTACTAGTGGCGACGCCTCTTCCATCTGGGCTACCGCAGCTCATTTCTTGCCCGCCAATTTTGCAAGTGTATTTTAATGCCAGTAACGCTTGGCATGGCTCCATCTACCGGGTTAGTTTTTTTTTTGTTTTTTTTTTTTGCGGCTAATTGGCGGGCAAGAAATGAGCTGCGGTAGCCCAGATGGAAGAGGCGTCGCCACTAGTAATGCGAAAGTCGCAGGTTCAATCCTGCCCGCACTCGAAAATTTTGCAAGTTTTCAAAAATTGTATACCTAACACGGGAAGTGTTTTTAAAATTTGGTACTCAATTTATCGCTGGTTTTCATCGCTTAGACTACATTCAATCTGTAAAGATAGAATTAGTCGCCGGTTATTAGTTGCAAAAAACTAACCCGGTAGATGGAGCCATGCCAAGCGTTACTGGCATTAAAATACACTTGCAAAATTGGCGGGCAAGAAATGAGCTGCGGTAGCCCAGATGGAAGAGGCGTCGCCACTAGTAATGCGAAAGTCGCAGGTTCAAATCCTGCCCGCACTCGAAAATTTTGCAAGTTTTCAAAAATTGTATACCTAACACGGAAAGTGTTTTTAAAATTTGGTACTCAATTTATCGCTGGTTTTCATCGCTTAGACTACATTCAATCTGTAAAGATAGAATTAGTCGCCGGTTATTAGTTGCAAAAAACTAACCCGGTAGATGGAGCCATGCCAAGCGTTACTGGCATTAAAATACACTTGCAAAATTGGCGGGCAAGAAATGAGCTGCGGTAGCCCAGATGGAAGAGGCGTCGCCACTAGTAATGCGAAAGTCGCAGGTTCAAATCCTGCCCGCACTCGAAAATTTTGCAAGTTTTCAAAAATTGTATACCTAACACGGGAAGTGTTTTTAAAATTTGGTACTCGATAGCTTTGCTGTTGATATAAGAACAAAATATGCAGTAGTATAGCCGGTGCCTATAATTATATGGAACCTTGTTCCACTTTCGTTATAAGTTTCTGATACTTCCATCATCATAGGTCATCATCACAGATTAGGTAATAGTTACTAATTAACCATATACCTAGAAAACAAGTAGGTAGAACTTTAACCACCTTCCTCATTAGGGTTTACTCTTTTGCTTCCAAAGATGACAACTGCTAACAAAACAAAAAAAGTAAGCATGAAAGGCGGTTCTCCCGCTTGTCGTCCGTCGCTGCGTATTTTTAACACACCGTAACGCATGCGTCTGTCAGACGAAAGGAAATAGCGAATTCCGATCTACGCAGCGACGTCGACAAGAGCGAGAACCGCCTTAAGTCGGTCTATCACGCGTTACACAGCATCTGCGCAGATACTTGAGAGAACGACTGAACGACTCTACATCACTGTGCTATTGGCAATTTTAAATAACTAGTGTATCAAAGTTTTATGTGCTACCAAATTGTGATCATAATTTTATTTTCCAATTAACAATTTGTTCTTTTAATTTCATGTGTAACAAAAATCTTGTCATGCTTCACAGATCTCAACATACCATTGATAACAATACATCGTTGTTAGTAATGGACGTTCATACACCGAAAATAAGAAGAATAAAGGATATCTATTCGTTACTCCATTCTAGCTACGTGTGTTTTAAGGCCCCTTTCATTCCCGCTGCGTCAGAGAGAAACAAACAATAATTTTGCGCTCAAATGTTCGCGAGATTTTCCGATTTTTCCGATATAGAAACTAGAGAAAGTCAAGACAAAGTCTGATTTAGATATTCGTACTAGAGTTGCTATGTACTTATCTAAATTAACTATAGACATAATATTGAAGAAATGTTTCAAATCGAGATTACTTTGGATTTTTTTATATCGAGTAAAGTATATCGAGTAAATTGTGTAACAGTTTAACATGTGTGTAACATAAGTTATTTGTTAGATCCTCGACATACACATATTTTTTCAAAGTTTTATGACTGTAATTGTCTAAATAAAACTGGTCTAAAAATCTTGCTCGCGCTATATCCCCGCCTAAAACAGACCTTAAACGGGCAGCAATCTACTTAGCTGTAGTGGTATGTATGTCTCCGTTTTATTGTTCATACAAAGTGAAAAGTGTAGTTCAGCTCGTGAGCGAGTCTGTGCCTGCTCTGAGCTAGCTGGCTGCGGCGATGCGGTGAGGCACGCTTGACCCTGCGTGATTGTACGCTCATGGCTCAGCACAGTCTATAATCCTCTGCTAAGCGCGCTATACAACCGCACACTACACCGCCCTTTACAATGTACAACTTTTGCTGGAAATAAATAGGCACAAGATCTTACTAATTGAGAATACACAAAAATGGGGGAGACTACCGAGCAGTGAACAACAACAGACTAAACTGTATGATAGCAGTAGATTAACTTGTTTGTGAAAATCATATCAAATAAGTGTAAGAGACTATCGGCCCGCCCGGCGGTTTCACCAGCTGCTTCGTTTTCCCGCTAGAAAATCCCTTTTCCCGTCACAAATTGTACATAAAAACACTTCTCTTGAATTACCCTATTTACTTAAGAAAACCGCATCAAAATCCGTTGCGTACTTTTAAAGATATAAGCATACATAGGGACGTAGGGACACAGGAAGCGACTTCATTTTATACTTTTTTTGATAGTGATACTGCATTCGAAGTTACGAATCCCGTAAAGTAAGTTTTTCCCAACTTTTAAATTTTTTTTTATCATTCAGTATCATTTAAGCTCAATTATTACAAGAACCAACAGCATTATCAAATCCTGACTGAAATTTTTAGAGCATATTTCCAAGTCGCATGGTAGAATGCGGCTTACCGAGATGCTGCCTATTAGTGGGCGGGCAAAAACGTGCGGAAGTAGGATCTCGGCGACTAATTGGGACGCATTGAGGCCACGCTGAATGTCCCATCGATACCCAACTCGCAGAATTCTATAGGTTTCTACACCACCACCAATATTCATTTGTAAACCTGGCTCAGATTAAGTTATGTTTTTATTGGTTGCTGGATTAGTACCTACCCCATTAGCACGACCAAATACACTTATGAAATAATTAACTGAGCTTTATATATATAGCTTTATATATGCTATCGATATCATTCTAAATATTAATTGAAAATTTGGGACTTTTGGTTGCTAGAAACTTAAATTCTTGTGTTTTGTGGCTAATGACAATGAGAAAAGCTTTTGCTCTTAAGATAATAAAGAAGTAAAATCTAAGTTTAAGTACTTAATACTATTATAACTTTTGCGATCAATATTTCATGTCACTGAAATATTGAACGTAATGTAATTAATAACCATAAATTTTGGATCTGTTATCTTATCTGATATATAACTTTACGTATTTTTTTTAAATACTAAGAATATTTTAAACTCTGATATAATAGAAAATTTAACTTTTTGTGTTTTATGGCCAACGCAAGTGAAAATAGCTCCTATTTTTTGTATGCGTTTAGAGTATAATGCTTTTAATAAAGAAGCAAAATCCAAGTTCAATTATAGTATAACTTTTGGGGTCCAAATCTCGACGGGTGATCGGTCTATATATGCTAATTACAGTTTTCATACTTATAGATAATGGTAAAATCAGGAATTCTGTGAATTACTAGTGAAATGGGAATATGCCAGATTATGGCGAAACCGTAGTCTCCATTTTACCATCGTCCTAAACAAATCCTAGCATTCAGGCAAATTCCTAGGACTTTGTCCAAAATCCTGTAGTTGTTGAGACGTATGGTAAAAAGACGTTCAAAATATATTTTGTGGCTTATATTGGCTATATATTGCTTTTTTTTATGGTAACATCAAAAGAATACCTAGATTTTTTAGGACGAAGTCACAATTTTGACATATTGCAGCTTTTGGACAAATTCCTAGGGACTCGTCCGAATTCCTGATTCTGCTATATTTCAGAGACATATCCTACATAACGGAAAGGTTTTTGAAAATACTAAAAAAGCTAAAAGTCTGAAAATACTAAAAGTCTGTGGTGACTAATTGGGCCGCATTGAAGCCACGCTGCTGCATGTGCCATCGATACCCACATAGATTTCAATTGCATATGAATTTGTTAGCTTGGCTTTTGGTTTTATTCCGATTTTATAATACAGGTTGTAAGGGACAGCCCTCCGAATACTGATAGGGTGTATTCAAACCATGAAACTAAACAACTTTTCATATTTTTTTAGGAAACATAATTTTCATTTTGCAAATGCAATCAGCTGTTTGTGATTTTGTACGGAAGCTCGTTTTTTTGTCTTCCCTGAAATATGTTTCTAGGGGAAAGTTGTTCAGTTTCATGGTCTGAATGTATTCGGAGGGCAGTATCTTACACCCCGTATTTATTCAGTCTAAGTAGATGATGCTAGTTTAATTTGCCATAACACGGGGCGGAGTATTAGTTTGTTAGTACATCAAAATTTTAATATATTTTTATCCATCTTCCGTGATGATTTTTGCCTGATGCAGAGATTATATATCTGCAGACTAGCTCTGACTAACTACACCCTGTAAAGTGTATATACCTTCATTTATAAAGACCTATCTATCAAGTACAAGGTAGCTCATCATAAGCCACTTGTGCTGTGTATAACCTCTCTATCAAAGTCAATTTAAAGCGACAGTGGCGCCGGGCACGCGGCACGCGGTACGCAGGGCGCGTTAATTTTTCACCGGCGACTCCATTGTCAGCATTGAAGCGGCTATTGTTTTCACACAATGGGACTGCAGTACAGGGCGAAGGTGCAAACGCTCGGTAAACTGTTGCCAAGAAAACGATGGCTAGGCAACTAGCTTGGACTTTGTTTTGGGTGAGATTTCTAAGTCAGCTATTATTTATGATTGATTTCAAAGGCTGACCGTGTGATGCCGGCTAAGAATAAGCATCGCCCCATTTCTTTCCCGTGGATAACGTGGATGGCGTCTTAGGGACTCGAGGGTGTGTTTTGCAATTTAGGCGATGGGCTGACAACCTGTCACTACGGCGATACACAATTTTCCGTATGACCCGAAATTTTTGTCAGACGTGGCGTAAATGTCTGTTTTTTGCAGCCGTTTACGCTCTGCCTACCCGCAAGGGATTGTTAGTCATGATATATGCATGTACCTATAGATGTTCAAAGGAGTAGCCTATTTTATATTTATTTCAGAAATAACAACTTTTTTTCTTAAAAACTTTAATAAAATGCATGCATGCGCATAAAATGTTCATAACCGATGGACGATACACGCCGCGTAAGTATATAGGGTGAAATTTTACTAGTGATCAATATCTACCGTATTCATGAAACTGAACAACTTTCCCAATGGAACATAGGTCGAAATACGTATAAAAAAATGTTGATCTCTCATATTAAATTCACCGGCTGATCAGCAGTTTGGTGTGGGAGTTAGGAGGTCCTATTTTTAAATTATTTTGGCTTGTGTGCCATGGGAAAACTTGTTCAGTTTCAAGAGTACCTTGACCTTCTTTCGGCTTGTTATACCCATTTTGTTACTCCCTGTATAGTATAAATGAATATTACAATTTTAATTATGTTGATTTGTGATAGTGTATTTATTTATAACATGTTTGTAATTTATATTAAAGTTGATATTTTTGACATAGTGTTATTTTAAATTTACCTGAATGAAAATGTAAAACTTTACTATTAAGCCTATCATCTGCCATACCAACTGTACCATTTTATTTGCAAATAAACGTCTGTATCTGAATCTGGTACTGCTAGTGTCCCCTGAAAAAGAAAGCGATTACTGCAAGGTGGTGAAGCTAGCATTGTTCCCACACAATGCGGCGATATCACTACGGATCAGATTCACCGGGCAAACTGGGTCTCGACAGACAATCTCGATTCTTCCTCAGCTATCAGTTTGACACCGAAAGCCGCGTGAATCTCAAAGCAGTAGGTTGAGTTTACGCACAAAGCCTTTTATAGAGGTGTAGAAAAATGAAGATGAGATGAATGTATCTTTGTATTATTTTAGAATACACGCATTTCTAATATCTTTACGAAAAAACAAAAACATGTTTCGTGGTAAGTACTGTTTGGTTCCTAAGCCCACAGCTAACGACCTACGGTAAAAACCAATGCACCGTCGCTGAAAAAGCATTCTGCAGCTGCAGCCTTCAGACAAGTGGGGGGTAATTAATTGCCGGCTGCGATATCCCGATTGTAGGAGCGCTGCGAAAAACTAGCGCGACACTGATCGATGCGCGGCCTGAAGAAACCCGCTCACCAGCTACGAAAACGAGCACCACATGCCACCCCCGCGCCCAGACACTGTACGTATCCCCGCGTCGTTATCCAATCATTTGGCTTACGACCAAATCGACAACGTTTCGAATTTCAGGTGAAAAGAGCGTACCCCTGGCGCGTTCCTTTCACGTCATTCCGCCATTAAGCCCGCTGGAATCGATCAATTATTTTTCGCTCGACGTGAAGCAAAAAGATCGCCGCAACTGCACGGCGCGGATATTAAACGCCCGCCCGACGTGGATGGATAAAACGTTTGGATCCAGCGTGATTCCTTTGACGAAGCGCCTGCCATTCGTCTGCGTTCTTATCGCGCGCCCGACTTTGCTTTTGCACCGAAAATGACGTAAAACTTTCAAGTCTGATTGAATTTCAGCCATCTGTGTGTTTTAGTTTCAGACCAGATTTATTCTTGTTCTATCTCACTTGTAAAGAGCAATTTGTGTGGGACATAGCCCGGATCGTATGTAGATCTGTAGATTCATATGCTAATCAATGCAAATGGCGATACTTTTCGAGAAAAGGTGACAACATTCGCGGATGTGAGGAAAATCCACTTGTAGATATACACTCTTCAGGTAAACATTGAACATCGTTCACGTTATTATTGAAATCAATGTGACGTACCTACACCAGCTTACAAATTATTTTACCTTATTTGTGACACTGCATTGCTTTTTCTACCATCTTAGTTAGTTTTTTATTTTCGCTAAGATAAACGATAGTATCAAAGGTCGGTAATCTTATGTTTCGAGTTGTTACATTACAAGCTTGGGCTTTTTTACTTCCGAAACAAATAGGGTGAAGTTTTACTAGTTTTTTGATAACGAAAACTCAGTACGGGCTGGTGATAGGGAACAACTTTTCCCATGGAACATAGGTCGAATTATGTAAAAAAAAATTTGGTCCTCCCATACAAATTGACTTTTAGTATGGGAGGTAATTTTTGATTATATTTCGACCTATGTTCTTTGGGGATAGTTATTTCTTATCAGCAGCGGCGGCCCGTCTTGAATATTCGGTATCGGTCACTAGCAAAATTTCATCCTATACGGGCACTCCGAATACTGATATGGTGCATGCAGACCATGAAACTGAACAATTTTCCTCAAGTAACATTTGTCAGGAAACGTAAAAAAATTACTTCCCACCGTAAAGTCAGTCAGCAAATTTTGTATTGGAGGTCGATATTTTTTTGTCGTTTCCTGACAGATGTTACTAGGGGAAAGTTGTTCAGTTTCATGGTCTGCATGCATCAATATTCGGAGGGCCGTCCCTTACATCCCGTATACTTATAATAAATTTAATTCCTCGTCCTTTGACTAGCAAATAATTAGATTCAGTTCCTTCAGGAAAGCTCTTATCTGGCCGCAGTAAACCCATTTGCTCACCGATAATCTACTGAGGACGCTAGATACTAATTGAGTTCGAAATAATTTATCAAGTATCTAGGTAGTATTACGCAAATTACGTCAATCTTATCAGGTTAACAGTACAATAGGGTAGGACTGCACTGCATCTTGGCCACTCTGTCTCGATGGGGCAAGCTGTACCACATTCATTTTTAAGACAGAAAGTGCCTAAAACTGCCACTTTTGGTATTAATTGCCATTACTTAAATTACAGCGAATATTTTATTGAGTTTGTAGGATCTAATTTTACTGAAGGATTTTTTTTGTGAAGTGGCGCCACTGTTAAGGCCGTTCACGACTACACTCGCCTTAATTTAGCCTATAAATATTTGGCTTAAAGGAGGTATCTTTAAATCATTTCATGAAAATATATTTTATTGTGAAAATATAAAACGTCAAATATTCAATACAATAAGATAAAATACAAAATTAAAATTAAGCCTACACCCACCCGGTTCATTCCCTGCGCAAAGGATCCCAAGATGCTAGCGGAATTACCTAGTTGAACAGCCAGGGACAAACTTTGCAAAATTCATGAAATTTATACTAAACTGTGTAAAAAAAACTAAGCACAATTAATTGACTTTGCCATGAGATGTGCTCTATTTGTAGGTATTAAATAAAAAAACTGCCGTATCTTTTTTAACGTTGAGTTGTGTTTTTGTTTCTACTACAAGCGGCCGGTCCATTCCCGTATGTTACGGGATGAGATACAGAAACATAAAACATGAGAGAAACTGATAAATATTATTTTCGTAAATTTGTTTCAACTAACACCTAAACGCCACCTGCCATCATATAAAATCCTTTTTGAATGACTACCGTTTAAAACACGGGGCAAGTGGTTTCAGAGCTGATTGACGATTCTAATACACATTATTATAATATAACCAGTAGATGTACCTAACCTACCCCTCTCATATCATACTTCAACAAAATTACAAAATTAGTTGACCTGTAACGTAGAACTGTAATTAATACCATTTAACTTATGGGTTACATTTAGGTAGCCCACAAAGAATGTTAGTTGAGGGGGGTTGTTTGTAACACGAGAGGGTGCAGGGGGGTGCAAGTGGGCGCCGGGGGTGATGCGAGGGGGGGTACGAACAAAGCCTTCCGTGAAAGCCTTCGGACGTTGATAGATGCGATAAGCTGGGATGCAAGTAAAGCTGCATGCATTTCTTGCTCAAGTTTTGCCGCTGTGTGTAATCTTGGTCGGAACGGCTGGGAGATTATAATTGAGAAATTTACGAAGACCATACAAACAAAAACTACTTATTGAACAAATGAGGTGATTGGAAAACAGCCTGTATGAAAATTGGAAAGCTGTACCTACCGCGAAAAAATGGGTGAATAAATAAGTAATGTATCTATATTAGATAATTTATGTGTTACAAAGATAAGAACATTATTTATCAATTGAAAAAACTTTGCCGTTGGTAAACCTAATTAGCAATAAAGTATTACTTTCTTACTTATAAGAATACTAAAAGTCTCAAGATTGATAAATGAAATAAATTACAGAGAAAATTCTTTAGGTCCTTAATATTTTATATCAGCAATTTACTTAATCCAATCTATTGTAAAAATATTCAAAAATAGTCTATCTTTCAAGTTTTTAGAGCTTATTAAAAATTTAGGTATTCCATCCCCGGAGCAGGTCACGTCTGACTAGGCACGAATGTACACATTGGCCGCGCGGCGCAGCAGTGCAACGTCGTAAATGCATTTTCTTATAATCCAAGGCGTTCCACAGTAGAATTAGGTGCCAGTAGGATGAAATGGAAATAAGAAATAAAAATAAATAAAAAAGAAGTGTTAAAATTACAGTGACTATTTTTATAACATCCACTAAAAAGCTACAGCAGGACTTCCCCATTCGTACATATTTGTTACACTTTCTACGTTTGACACAGGTAAGTAGCCATACAAAAGGTAAGGCCACGGTGAGGTTAAACAAGCTACATTGTCTACCATATTATACAAATGATGCTGTCCAGTCCAGTCCATAAATGTGGTTCTCCTACTTGACACCGTAATACCATGACAATTACATCGGTCAGATGAAAGGAAATTGAGAAAGCCGATCTTATTTCCAAACAAATACGGAGACGATGCGTTTAGGGTGCGTTGACAGATGCATCTGTCAAACTGTTTGGAAAATAAGGAAGTATTCAGTAGTCAGTAGGTATGTATGAATAGTTTCGGTAGAAACTTCATTTCACTTATAGTTCATATTATGGATAATATCGAGAAGCCGTTCGTTGACTCGTCTTACACGAAACGAGAGAAGGATCGAGGCGGCTTACTCTTCTTTTTCGTTACTGTGGCGTCACGTGCCAGCTCTCCCGGCGCAGAAAGCCCGGAGAGAACGCAAGCGAATTTGCAGTTACCACTTTTTGTTCCAACACCGAACGTATGAAGCGAGATACGAAAATTGGTAAGAGAGAATGATGATGTTTTTCTTCGAGACGTGGCTTTTGAAAGGTTTTGACGCAGTGTGAATAATCCAAAGATATGACGATTTATTCTCTGTTAATATTTGTTTTTACTTGAGAACAGCATAAATATCAATGAAAAAACTGTATACTCGATGCATTTCAGAAACTTAAACTAATCTTACAAACGCAATCAAAATGCTGATGATAATGTTAAAGATGAATACATGCAAGTAGCTTTATTACTTAGGTGTTAGTAATTGTTAGGAAATCTATTAGATAAACAAAGTGTGGTATGTTACTATCCTGCCTGCGCCGTGCGAAATCCGACCGTCCAGAGGCGCCCTCACATGTTTTTAAATCTGAAACAAATTGCATAAAATTTAAAACGGACAATTTTTTGTCCTATACGATAAGTAAATAGTTTATTTCAAAATACAACGATGAGCTTATTCTTGTGTTTTAATTTATTTTATCAACTCAACGGTTTATGGTGGCCACCATTTTCCGTTTTAGTGATTTTATAAATATTATTGACTCAAAATACTAAAACTGGGTTCTTACCGCGATACTTGTATTTGTTGAATTAACCGATATTTCGGCCGAGTTGCACGGGCCATGATCAAGGAGCAACTGACATAAAGCTTACCTATTGTTGTACCTTGAAATAAACTTATCGTTTAGGACAACAATTTGTCCGTCTTAAATGTTTAATGCTAGTTCTAGATTTTAAGAGATTAATGAAAAACAGGTGAGGGCGCCAATGGACGGTCGGCGTCGCCTTCAATAATATCCCATAACAGTAAAGTTTACGGCTTCATTGGTGTGTCTCTTATTGTAATGTTTGAAACAATATTCCAATGTATGATAATATTAAAAGCATGAAATCTTGATTTGTGAAAGGAAGCAAAAGGAGAGCAACTCTCCTTGAGATCCAATTTTCATTTTGACGTGGCGGGAAGTGTCATAGCGGACAAGCAGCGTAGCATGCGAATATTTTATTTGGGCAGTGCAGGGACGCAGTAGCCTCCCTGTGCCTATCCCCGAAAGGGGGGTCACGGAGCCAAGTGGGGTGCAGGCGGTGGGGTGGGGCTACGACGTTGATCGATGCACGTCTTGCGCCGGAGGCTGCACCCGACGTAATTCATTAAACGTTGAAACTCCTAGCGGATTTTGAGTATTAAAACGATTTCTCACGGGGCTGTCCAGACTACGTACGGAGCTCTAAGCGGTCTGCTTAGTTGTAAAGTGAATAGTTAATGAAGCTGAAAGTTTTACGCAAAGCACCCCTCTCAGGGTTTGCTGATAGGTATTTCTGGTAGTGGTTCGCTTTTCAGCTAATGTATTAAGGTAAGTATATAGATATATGTATTAATAATTATGAATTTACCATAAATCTTCCACCTACTATTCCTCTTTATCCTTAAGTTCTTTAGATCTCAGTAGAATCTTACAACTCTTAATATGTTTCTTTGTCTCCTAGAGCGAATTCTTTCCAGTTACTTACAGCAAATAGTTTCGCACATGTTCATGTCCTTAGCTTAGTTTGCGATGTTATCAAAGTTCGCTCGCTGAAATCTGAAAAGTCGTAGATAATTCTGGAAAAAATCGTGTTCTAGTGTTTTTCCCAGCGTAATACCCGCTGTGTGAGTGGTCGAGGGCTCGGTGGCGGACGACGCCGCGACGCTGATGGATGCTGGCGCTGCAAAACCTGCCTTCACACTTCGGGACATTACTCAGCCGCTGCCACAGACAGTTGCCATGACACTGCGAAATTTGGCATACAATTACATTGGTGAAACGGATTTGGGATAACAGTAACTCAATAATATAGACGGAAATGGGCGACACAAATCTGGATTTAGTGGCCATCAGAACAAAATCTTGGGGTAATCTCCCTCTGAGTCAAGCGGGCTGCAGTGATTGATGCAGGTGCAGCAAGAACCTGCCTTCACACTTTGCAACATTACTCAGCCGCTGCCACAGACAGTTGCCATGAAGCTGCAAAATTTGGCATTCAATTACATTGGTGAAACGGATTTAGGAGAAACGTAAGTAACTCCATTGGAAATGGGCGACACAAATCTGGATTTAGTGGCCATCAGAACAAAACATTTAAAGTAGAGTAAAAAGAAGTTCTTCCTGGGGTAATCTCCCTTTGTGTCAGGCGGGCTGCAGTGATGGATGCAGGTGCAGCAAGAACCTGCCTTCACACTTTGCAACATTACTCAGCCGCTGCCACAGACAGTTGCACACTTTTTCTACTGCGACATATCGCTCGGCTAGATGGACACTTTGTTTGAAAGTATGTATTAAAAATACATAGGGAAATGTAGATACCTAGATACTATATTGTTTCGGAAGATGTAACTATTTTAGCTGAATTTTAGTTTAGGCGAGTGTGGTCGTGAACGGTCTCGACAGTGGCGCCACTTCACAAAAAGTTTTCTCTTTATACAACCAATCTATAAGAATGTCCGATGCTCAAGTTGTTAGTATTATCTTTAAGTAAAATTAAAACCTACAAAATCAATGAAATATTCGCTATAATTGAACGGCCACTGTTGGTATTAGTTGCCATAACTTTAATTACAGCATATATTTAATTGAGTCTGTAGGTTCCAATTTTACTTGAGGATAATACTAGATGTCGCTTGTACGTCGCTTTAAGGGTACCAAGAGATTGAAAAATTGGCAAAGATCAGTCGGCAGTAGCTCAGTTGGCAGAGCAGTGGGACGGTATCTCACGGTTTCAGGTTCACGTTCCGGCGAGCGCTTACATTTATTCCATTTCTTATTTTCATTAAGGATAATACTTAAAACTTGAGCAACGGACATTCTTATAGATTTTTTGTATGAAGAGTTTTTTTTTGTGAAGTAGCGCCACTGTCGAGGCTGTTTACGACTACACTCGTCTTAAGGTAGGAGTACGAATATATTTGATTGGACTTAATAATGGACACATAAATTGCAAAAAGCTTAGCGTGGCCGGCCCGGCTCACCATCGCAGTCGTATGACCAGCAGGCGACGTTTTACGGTTGTGAATGTAAGCGATGGTACGATATTTATGGAAGGGTGGATCAGGCTTGACCTTGTCACGGATTTTAGTGGTGTTGTTGTTTTTGTTGTTGTTGAGAGTTGGGAAGTAAAGAGTACTTGTTTTAGCGGGGTAATCTTTCTCTGTGTCAGCTTGGTACGACGGACTTGCAGTGATGTACATGCAGGTATAGAAAAACCTACCTTTACTTGTTGGGACATTAAATATACAGGGTGTAATGGACGGTGAGCCAAAACTTTGTGGGCATGCTCAGACCATAAAACTGAACAACTTTTACTATGGAATCTATGTTGGAAAACGATATTTTTTTCGGGTTTCATAGAAAGTCAGTCAGCTGAGCGGGATTTGTTATGGGAGGCCCAACATTTTTCGCTACACCGTCCCTTACAGCCCGTATAGTTTCATCGGCAACCACCCACATCAAATTTTTTTTTTATCTCTTTTGTGTTGATGAAGTTTAAAAAAGCAAGTCAAGACACGGGGTTGCAGGTAAGACGGGGTACCGGGCAAAAAAAATGTTATTTGACTAAACTGAGCAGTAACGTTTTTTTTGGGTGTGTTTTTATCATATATTTTTTTGTAAACGCGCGATTGTGATTGTTAAGTAAGTATATGAAAAGTGCTTTTTCTTTTTCTTATTTTTTTTATTTTCTTATTTTATGCACTTCTAATATTGGTTCAGCTTGCAATCATTAAACCCCATCTTACATCCTAAATGAATACCATCTTAATAATTTTATTTTGCATCTAAGTTTAGAATGTACCGAAAATGATCAAAAACTGGAAAAATAATGATTGTATTTTGTTTTAAAAAAAAATTATTACTTTCAAACTTCGTCTTGCCCCCTTCTTCTTCCCCTAAAAAATTACAAACTGCAATTTTAATTATTCAAAAATAGTGTCTAGGTATTGCACCCACAAAGAAGTCTCAGAAGACTTTGTATTTAACGATCATTTGCTGGTTACATAATGTCAACGTGTATGCACCCAGCCACCCAATTAACAAAGTTACGAGTGCAAAACGCACCCGTGTAAACACATTGCACGGGTATTTTATCATTAAATTCTTTGCGACGCTAAAACGTGACCAAAAAGATTAAGTATTAGGTATAATTTTAGACTTAACAAGATTTTAAATAAACCTTTGACATAGTAGTAATGTTGTTGGCGTAATACAAAGTGTAACTTTAAAATGTTGAAACGAGACCAATATGAGAATAGCAATGATAACAAACAACTTTCATGAAGGCAGAAAATGTAGGTCGAAATATGAAAATCTATTGCGGAAACCCCATGGATAGTCCAGTAAGTGGGAAGTCTAACTTTTCTTTTTAGACTTCGGTCTATGTTTTCTGGCGTTAATCCTAATTTCCTTAATCAACTTTCAAAGATACATGATGTTTTTGAATTAACCTATATAGCTGTTAAGGGATGCTTGTAATAATTCCAAACGTTTGAAACAGTAACAAACTGTCGCTAAGGAATCATGCAGTTATTATTTACCGTTTTTCTATTTCTGTGCTCGGTGTTTGACGCATGTAGGGCTAATACAAAATGTATGGATACTGTATGGTATTAATACATTGTGTGCATTGTTGTAGACATTCTTTTTAAATCACGTGTAGAAGAGTCACAGTCGGGAAATGTTATTTATTATGTAATAAACACATTTCAAGGTTATACTTAATAAGGTAGGTACGTAATAGTGTAACCTACTGTGAATTTAGTACCTTATTAAACTATTGCATATTATAGGAGATCCCATATCTTTTCCTTATTCTTTCATTAAACTTAGTATATTATAGTCGCTTTTGTTACGACTGATTCTTCTATGAGTATATGTAGAAGGACAATAACATTTAATTAGATATTAAAGTTGCTGTCATTTCTTAGTATTGTGAATGTAAAGTAAGTACTGCATAGATTACTACCAGTATTTTCCTTTCCTAATGAAATATGCGCATTCGGGGAATTTTCACTATAATTTTAATTTTATTGACATGTTGTTCAAAAACAGGCGAACACAATGATGACTTGATGACATGAGTCATTGGTTTACGTAACAAGTGCATCATAGTAACTCTACCGTTCTGCGCACACGCACGCACGTCTATCAGAATTGCCTATATATTTTTAGAGTTATAGTTCAATAGAATAGAGGCGTGAACATAAAGTTTTATCGGTTCCACGTGTAGTATTATGACTACCACAATGATGTAATGCTAAATAATGTTTAAGTATTTTGTGAGAAGGCGGTAGGTAATTTATAGTAAAGACGAGATAAGCATGCAAATATTGCGTTTGCAAATGCGCTCCCGTTTATACCAATAAAGAATTAAGTACGTTGGGGTTACTCTGGACAGCCTTAAAAACACCTATAGGAAGTTAAATTATCTGTGAGTAACTTAAAATACTTTTTACTGTTGAAATAACTATCTCCCACAGGAAAATGGGGAACAGTGGACAAAATTACATTTAAGAGAAGGCGGGAACAGTGCCTTTTAATGCGGAAAACGCCTTATTCTAACGGAATACAATTTTCATGGGGCTTCGAAACCACCAGGTGAAACAGAAACTGGAAATATTTTAAACAAGATACATACATCACGCCTAAATCCCTTTTGGGGCAGGCAGAGCCCATGAAAAACGAATATTTACAACATGTCTGACAAACATTTGAGGGTCCTTATAAAATACAGCAGAATGTTTGCAGATAAGCCGACCACCTCGAAAATGATCAACGAGTTTTGCTGAAGCCATCTAAAGTTGCAAACCTCACGTTGGAGGAAAACGGTTGAATTTTTCACATTTTTCATCTGACGAAAACACCTCAGTGTTGCAGGCTGCAGTCTCATCGGAGATTAATTTAGCGTCGGCGCGTCGATGTAGACGTCTAGATGGCGCCACTGAGCGCGCGGCGAGCTTTACAGTTTATACACACACCGCCCCGCTAAACTTTTCGTTATAAACATTCTATGCAGTTGAGATCTAGCTTCGTTTATAATATAAATTAATAGTAAAAAGTGCAATATTATGCATTGCAATTAAGAATGTAAGATTATATTAATCTAAACCCTTCACAGATTTACGAGACAGTACATATTAGGTACTGGATTCTAATATTGCAAGTCAAAAAGAAAAATATGATTGCTTCTATATAATAGAATGAATTCACAACAATGATTAAAGTGCATAGATAGACGAATCAGCGAAGTCTTAATTGCGTTGATGTCTTTTGTATGGAAAACACACACACATGCACGTTATGGATCCCGTTTTGTAACTTTCGAAAAAATACAGAACCACAACACGAGTCTTCATAATATCACTGTTTAATTTAGCGTTGCTATGCTGGGGTAGGTTGGGTGTTAGTGACGGTCTATGAATGCGCCGCGATTTCGCACGCGTCGCTCTGGGCGTGTGTTGTCCCTTTCTCACTCGCAGGGCGAGACTGGCGACGTGCGCGCAGACCGCCTGACGGCGCCAAGCGGTGATTTCTGCACCGCGCTCAGTCACTCAAAACCGTTCGGACGAGAACGTATATTGTTTTGTACGGATTTCCCGCCACGCGTTTTGTGATGCCGCGTGTAATGGACGATTCAATTTGAGATCGCGCGTGTTGATGCATCGTATTATTGCGGTTCTCCTGGGTTATACTAGAATACCAGGCTTAGTGATTGTTGGATGTCTCGACGTCTTCCACGTGAGCGTCGCGTTGAATAGGCATCAAGTGGCCATATCGGCTCGCGTTTGTACGACCCAAATTCGGGTTGGGTCACGCGTAATGACTAATATCAAAGTGAAATACGAACAGAAGCTGTGAGTGGTTTGAAGTGAATAACGCGCCAAGGCTGTAGTGGAATGCTGGGTGTCGATATCTTTTCCACCCAACCCTGTAAGTACCCACGGAATTCCTCTTTGATCCATTCCCTGTACTTCCTTTCTCCGTTGGGTATTTTATGCATTTGGACCGGCGTTAACTGTAAGTGATAAATCTAGTTGTTTTAGTATAAAACTGTTTATGGTGTGTTCCCTTTAGTCATATTTGTTGTACCATATCATTGTGACTCCTTAGTACGAATTGCGGAATTCGTGGGGTGATATAATTTGGAGATACTTACTTATAATCTAGTGCTAATACGTGTGACGTAACGCCAGATCGGCAGACGGTATTTACTACCGACTTGAGTTATGTAAAGGTTGGAACACATCATTTGCCAATTTCACTCAACTTAGTTAATTAGGTTAAATAGATTTAGGTTCACGTTTAATTCATAGTATGCGCTGCTATATTGTGCAGCGTATGTTATTTAGCGCTGCGTAACGCAGCCATTGTCTGCCTCCAGTTGAACTCCTGGTATTTTGCTCGAAATTTACCTGTGTAAATCGCTTCCACTGCGGGAGTTTAGCTTGGAATTAGACAATTTTTGGTAGCAGAGCGTGGTTCAGAAAACCACTAGATTTAAGATTATTTTAGTATAAGATTTTTAATCTACCTACATAAAAAAAATACATTTATTGTGATTGTAGTGTGTGCCCTGTGTAGAATATCCTATCGGTAGGATCAGGGCCAATCAATTAGTGAATTGCTTGTTATTATCGTTGTGTTTACCCTGTGCGGATATCCTAACGGTAGGATCAGGGCCGATTGTTTATTATTGTTTTTTTTTATTGTAAGGTTCGGTGTTACTTTGAGTTGGTACCATGGCTCCCACAATTACACAGCTTCAGGCAAAAATTAGAACGCACCTAATTTGGTTCGCGACTAAGCAGGCGATGGTCGGTCGCGGGGACCGAGAGGACGCACTCATCGCTTGTGCGCAACGGATTGACGAACGGGTCGCGGAGGTGTTGGATTGCCTCACTGGATGCGAGGAGTTATTTGATGGGACGCCTGATGAGGAGGTCAAACTTACGGTCCGGACAAATGTGACCCAGTGCATGGAGATGGGGCAGGAGATCCAGCAGGCGGCTGCTGTGATCACCAGGCGTAGAGCTGGGGAGCCGGACCCACCCCATGGTCGGCGGGGACCGGGGGTGCAAGTGCCCCTGCCGGCTGTGGCGATTCCGGTCTTCCACGGGGACTACACGGATTGGACCCGATTCCAGGATCTGTTTGACAGTGTGATTCATAACCGCACTGACTTGCAGCCGGCATATAAAATGGCACAATTGATGGCCAAGCTGCAAGGTGAGCCCCATGAGCTGGTAAAGCATTTACCAGTCGATGATGCAAGTTACGAGACGGCTCGCGGTTTGCTGATCGAGAGATACAGCAACAAACGTCTCATGATTGACCAACTCCTGGAACAGTGGCTCACCGTGCCGACCATCACACGAGGGACGGACCTCAGGGCCAAGGTCCTCAACCCTGTCTGCGTTGCAGTGAACGCTCTTGAGAGACAGGGGATGCCGGTGTCAGGCTATGATTATATCCTGGTCCACACGTTGTTGCGCCGCCTGCCGAGCGACATGGCCGCTCGTTTTGAACAGTCGCACGGAGGTAAGACATCTGATTACCTCCCGACCTTCGAGGAGCTCAAGTCCTTCCTCGAGGCCGAGTGCAGGCGGGTAGATGCCCAATTTGGAGAGTCGCCTCACGCGGAGTCTGCGGCCGCTCGCCGCCCGGAACGGCCGGGTGCACAGGCGCGAGACGGTAAGAGTAGGCCACCCAGGCGATACAATGTCGCTAATTTGGAATCGAGGTGTGCCTACTGCAGAGAGGCGGGGCATCAGGTGACTGCGTGTGAGGAGTTCGCTGCACAGCGGGTGCAGAAACGTCGTGGTGTGGTGCAGCAACGGCGTTGGTGCTTTAGGTGTATGGGGCCGCATCAGGTGCGAGAGTGCCCATCAAGCACCAACTGCAGGTACTGCCAGGGTGCCCACCATCAGCTCCTATGCATGAACCGCAGCGGAGATTACGGAGGCAGAGCTGACGCGGGTCAGCGGACGGAGTCTGCCCTACCTAGACGGGAGCAACGCTCCCCACCCCCTCCAAGGAGGAGTCCTCTTCCACCAGGGTTTCAGGGACGAGGCCAGGGACATCAGCAGGTGATGCCCCCTTCACCACGCGCGAGACAGTCACCACCTCGGCAGCAGGTGCCGAAACAGGGTAGGTGGTCACAGGTCCAAGGTCAGGGGCACCCATCACAAGTACGTGATGCTACGGGCGGGTGCCAACACCAGGGCCAGTACATGCAGTACTCGGCGGGTCTGAACTGAAATTGAAATTGAAATTGAAATTCTTTATTCAATGTAGGATAGTATTATCATATCACTTATTGACGTCATGAACCGTCATTGTAAAAAAAAGAAATTTGTGTCACACAATTTTCTTTTTTTTATAACAATTTTGTAATGTCCAACTAGAAAACCGGCTCAGGCGGGAGAAAAAAAATAAAAATCAAAGCACTGCCACGGTGAGTTCCCATGACCCACGCATGCCTCTCCCCTTGGCTGAGCACCCGCGGCTACAGGCGCATCCACGGTACGCGCGCCTGCCGCAGGGTTACTATAGGCTGCCAGCCATGGCGTACAGGACCAGAGGTCCCTATCAGCAGGAGTGGGACCCACTCGAAGGTGTACGGAGAAAGGGGACCCCCCCGCAGGACGCGGACACTCCGCGCTTAGGTTCCTGCTAGGTAATCGCCGCCTACACGCCAGCTTCGGCCCCCCGGCCAATTACGGTATTGTTGCCTACGGCAATGATTTGGGTATGGGGATACGGTGGCCGCAGCATACAGGTAAGAGCCTTGTTAGATACAGGGGCTCAGGGTTGTATTGTGTCTAGTAAGTTGGTGAGTAGGCTACGCTTAAATATAAGGCCCACAACGGATGGGGCTGTAGGTATTGGAGGTGTAGATGTGCCTGACGTTCGGGGTCAGGTGAACTTCGAGTTCACATTAGGTAATACAGGTACAGGGGTCAGCTATCATGCCTCAGCAGTGGTGCTGGATGAAGTGGTAGGGAAACTTCCTCAGGTTCGGTTACCGTCAACGGTACGAGGGTTAACCACAGGCTTAGAGTTAGCTGATCCTGAATTTGATACTCCTGGTACGGTGGACGTTCTCCTCGGGTCAGACGTCCTCGGGAGATTCTGGTGTGGCAGAAAACGGGTACTTCAGCAAACTGGTTTAGTGGCCGTTGATACCACAGGGGGGTATGTTGTTTTTGGCCCAGTTTGGAGACCTCAGGACCTACCAGAGGGCGATGCGGTTCTCTATGGTAGTGTGTTGTCGGAGGTGCTGCAGAGGTTTTGGGAGTCTGAGGAGCCACCCACAGCGGATGGACGGAGGCCAGAGGATGACGAGTGCGAGCTGTTCTATCAGTACAACACTGCACGAAGTTCGTCAGGTAGGTTTGTTACCGGGCTGCCATTTCTCCCAAACCGCCCCTCCTTAGGTAGTTCGCGACAGATCGCGGAACGGAGACTACTGGCTATGGAGGGAGGGATGAGGCGAGATGCAGCACTTCGGCAGAAGTATGTCGAATTCATGAGGGAGTACCTAGAGTTGGGCCACATGTCGGTGTCCAGCATAGATTGGAGGTGTGTCGAGCATTGCTGTATACCACACCTGGCTGTTTTGAGGTCGCCGGAGGCGAGGATGCGGGTGGTGTTTGACGGTTCTGCTCCTGCATCGAGTGGTGTGTCTGTGAACCGGTGTCTGCACGCGGGTCCCAAGTTGAACCGGGACATTGTGGACATCATCACAGATTTTCGGTTGCACCAAGTAGCGTTCGTCGCAGACGTCAAAATGATGTTTCGCCAAACAATTATACACCCGGATGACCGTCGGTACCAGCTGATTTTGTGGCGTGAGAGCCCTGACGAGCCGATGGTCACTTGTGAGCTTGACACGGTAACGTATGGTCTGAAGCCAAGTCCGTTTTTGGCAGTACGCACGCTGCGAGAGTTGGCCGCGCAGGAAAGGGTAAGATTCCCTCGAGCCGCAGCAGTGCTGGATCGCGACGTCTACGTGGATGACATCTGCACGGGTGCAGATAGCGTGCAACAGGCACTGCTACTGCGAGACGAGCTGATCGCGATCATGGAATCAGGAGGTTATGAGTTGCGGAAATGGCTGTCCAGCTGTCCAGGGCTCCTGGCCGGGTTGCCGGGTGAGTTCCAGCAGGACCCGCACCTTTTCGAGAACCCGGACAATCCAAATACGTTGAGCATCCTAGGGGTGCAATATAGGCCAACGCATGATGTCTTTACGTATCAGATCGAGCCAGACCTTTTGCAGAGGACTTGGACGAAGCGTTCGGTGTTATCGACGATCGCCAGAACTTTCGATCCTAACGGGTGGATCGCACCGGTGACGTTCATGGCGAGGTGCTTCTTGCAAAGGTTGTGGATAGCAAACTTGGGTTGGGACGACCAGCTCTCCGGAGAGCTGTTGAATGATTGGACCAAGTTTGTGACCACCTTGCCAGGGATCGTACGCATCGCCATACCTCGCAAATTGCTCCCATCGGTGGGATGTAAGGCTGCCCTACATGGGTTTTGTGATGCCTCGGAGCGAGGGTACGCGGCGGCTGTCTATTTGCGGACAGTCAGTTCAACGGGAACTGTAGACGTGCGTCTGGTTATGGCCAAGAGTAGGGTGGCTCCGGTTAGGACAAGATGGACCATTCCAAGGTTGGAATTGGCGGGAGCAGCGCTTCTCACGCGCTTGCTACATCATGTCGCTAGTAATCTACGCGGTACCATCAATTTGGATGAAACGGTGTACGCATGGACCGACAGTGGGATGGTTCTGTGCTGGTTACAGACGTCGGTACATACTCTTGAGGTTTTCGTGGCAAATCGGGTGTCACAGATTAAAGGATCGGAAACTCCGTTGGTATGGAGACGCGTACCGGGAGAACAGAACCCAGCGGACTGCGCCTCACGGGGATGTAGGGCCCCTGATTTGGTGGGTCACTCACTGTGGTGGGGACCTCAGTGGCTGACTGGGTCACCTGAGAGATGGCCGTACAATGGGTGCGGGTCGCCGCTTGGGCCACCTGATCGAGGTTTGCGAGTGAACGTGGGGCGGATCGTGCCTAGGCCTGGTGCGGCTTTCTTGCTGGAACGATGCAGCTCCCTCGACAAGCTTCTGGGGGTGACGGGTTGGGTCGGGCGGTTCGTGAACAGCTGTGGAGGACCTCAAGCAGAACGGAACTTGGCGCCTGTCCTCTCGCCTGCGGAGCGGAATGCGGCTCTGGGTTTGTTGGTTAGGGTCGTCCGGGCGGAGCATTTTGAGGAGGAGGCCGGGCTGCTCAGGGATGGCCGTGGAAGGCTGAAGGGAGGTCTTGTGCGCCTCAACCCGTTCGTGGACGAGCATGGAATGCTCCGGGTTGGAGGTGGACTTCGGAGCGCTGACCTGCCCTTTTCAGCGCGGCATCCGCTGTTACTCCCAGAGAAGGGGCCTTTGGTGGAACTTATAGTTGGGGATCGTCACCGGAAAAACTCGCATGCGGGCTGCAATGCACTTTTGGCTATTCTGCAGCGCGAGTTTTGGATCTTGTCTGGACGACGTACGGTGCGGGGCATTGTGTTTCGGTGCTTGCCTTGCTGTCGGTTGAGGGCAGCCGCAGTGCAGCCTCGGATGGGAGACCTCCCACCGGACCGGGTGACGGAAGCCTGGACGTTTGCGGGTGTGGGAACGGACTTTGCGGGGCCTTTTATGG
This sequence comes from Tuta absoluta, assembly GCA_027580185.1. NCBI lineage: Eukaryota > Metazoa > Arthropoda > Insecta > Lepidoptera > Gelechiidae > Tuta > Tuta absoluta. The sequence goes on from JAQAHW010000004.1 coordinate 10,913,955, forward strand.
TAAAGGCATCGCGCCTTCGCAGCGCGGGGTCAGTCAAGGCGTATTTGTGCGTGTTTGTGTGCCTAGCAACCAAGGCCGTCCACTTGGAACTCGTGGCCGACCTCACTACGGAGGCTTTCTTAGCAGCTTTAGATAGATTTGTGTCGCGAAGAGGGCGACCAGCGCTGATCAGGTCGGACTGTGGTACCGGCTTTAAGGGCGCTGATCGATGTATGAAAGAAATTATAACGTTTTTATCGGAAAACGAGGAAGCTATCGGCACGAGCCTCTCCCGTCAGGGCATTAACTGGGTGTTCGATCCACCAGGATGCCCCCACTGGGGTGGTATATTTGAAGCGGTTGTAAAGTCCGCTAAGACGCATTTGATGCGCGTTATAGGTTTAACGATATTAACCTTTGAGGAGCTAGCGACCGTGTTTTGTGGAATTGAGGCCGTTCTCAATTCACGTCCTTTGTGTCCGCTTGGCTCGGATCCGAGTGGTCTGGAGGCCCTGACACCAGGGCTTTTCTTAATTGGCCGACCACTTAACGCCTTGCCAGAATGCCCCTACACAGAGGTCAGTAGCAATCGTTTGACGCGTTATGAGTTGCTGCAGCAAATGTCTCAGAATTTTTGGAAGCGATGGTCGCTTGAGTATTTGCACATTCTGCAGCAACGCCTTAAGTGGACGGACAGAACTGAACCCCCTCGCATCGGAGATCTCGTTCTGGTTAAGGATGCCAACCTGCCGCCACTGCGATGGCGCAGAGGGCGCATTCTCAACTTGTTCCCAGGTAGTGATGGCACTCCTCGAGTCGCGACAGTTCAGGTAGGGGATTCAGTTCTTAAGCGAGCAATAGCAACGCTATCTCGTCTCCCCAGTAGTGAATAGGCCTAAGGGATTCGGCCTAGGGCGGGTGAATGTTTAATTTAGCGTTGCTATGCTGGGGTAGGTTGGGTGTTAGTGACGGTCTATGAATGCGCCGCGATTTCGCACGCGTCGCTCTGGGCGTGTGTTGTCCCTTTCTCACTCGCAGGGCGAGACTGGCGACGTGCGCGCAGACCGCCTGACGGCGCCAAGCGGTGATTTCTGCACCGCGCTCAGTCACTCAAAACCGTTCGGACGAGAACGTATATTGTTTTGTACGGATTTCCCGCCACGCGTTTTGTGATGCCGCGTGTAATGGACGATTCAATTTGAGATCGCGCGTGTTGATGCATCGTATTATTGCGGTTCTCCTGGGTTATACTAGAATACCAGGCTTAGTGATTGTTGGATGTCTCGACGTCTTCCACGTGAGCGTCGCGTTGAATAGGCATCAAGTGGCCATATCGGCTCGCGTTTGTACGACCCAAATTCGGGTTGGGTCACGCGTAATGACTAATATCAAAGTGAAATACGAACAGAAGCTGTGAGTGGTTTGAAGTGAATAACGCGCCAAGGCTGTAGTGGAATGCTGGGTGTCGATATCTTTTCCACCCAGCCCTGTAAGTACCCACGGAATTCCTCTTTGATCCATTCCCTGTACTTCCTTTCTCCGTTGGGTATTTTATGCATTTGGACCGGCGTTAACTGTAAGTGATAAATCTAGTTGTTTTAGTATAAAACTGTTTATGGTGTGTTCCCTTTAGTCATATTTGTTGTACCATATCATTGTGACTCCTTAGTACGAATTGCGGAATTCGTGGGGTGATATAATTTGGAGGTACTTACTTAAAAAAACTAGAAAATATAGGTATAAGAGGTTTAGCGCTAGAATGGTTTCACAGCTACCTGGGAAATCGCTCTCAGCGTATAAGAGTAGATAACTGGTTAAGTGACTCTGCTCACGTTACATATGGTGTCCCGCAAGGCAGCATACTGGGTCCTACGCTTTTTCTATTGTATATCAACAATATTTCTGAAGTTTTAAAAAATTACAGTAGTACAAAAGTGATTTGCTATGCGGACGACACTGCCTTAGTTTTTGAAGGTAACACATGGCAAGAAGTTATAAACAGCGCTGAAAGTGGAATGGCCCATGTTTCTGACTGGTTAAATAAAAACCTTTTAACACTAAATACCGACAAAACCAAATTTATGTGCTTTCACAAGACCAAATCATCTGCACCTCAGAGTGATCGTATCCATAGCCTAAAAGTTCATAGTTGTAGTTCCCCAACAGCTGTACCATCTAATACCTGTAACTGCAGTTCTATCCAGAGATCCGTAGCATTGAAATATTTAGGGGTCACCTTAGACGAACAACTGTCTTTTAAACAACACATTCGCACAATGTCCGCTCGAGTAAGAAAACTGATAGGTGTGATGAAACTTTTACGCGACTGTGCAGATCAAAAAATTCTTCGCCTTGTATACGTAGCTTTATGCCAGTCTCTAATCACGTACTGCATAGGCCTTTGGGGCGGTACGCATAAGACTACAGTGATTATGCTGGAAAGAGCCCAAAGATCGGTGTTAAAAGTGCTTCATAAGAAACACTTTAGGTATCCGACTTCATTACTTCATCAAGAGACGCAAATCTTAACTGTACGTCAACTATACGTCCTCAAGGCCTGTCTGGAACAACACGTATCTATATGTAACTTACCTTGTATTGATCAACTATCTTTAACACAGAAAAGAGTCTATCACATTCAACCACAAAAAGTAAACTCTACATTTGCCCAACGTTTTAGAACATTTAAATTTCCACATATTTATTCCATAGTTAACAAACACTGTCCCTTAAAAAATTGTAAATTAAAAGATGCTAAAAACAAATTGCAAAAATGGCTTAGTTCTTTAAACTATGAAGAAACTGAAGATGTTCTAAAAATAACTATGTAAAGTGTTTCGCTATGTACATTTTTTATTTATTTTATTACATATGTATAATATATATGTTATATACATTATTATCTAGATAATAAATACTAGTGTAAGTTTAGTATTATTTAAAACATAAAAGTTTAAGTTTTCTTTATTATGCGTGTTATGTAATGTTTAGTTTGTAATTTTTTTTTGGTAAAGGTCGTGTAGACTGCCGCGATACAGGTTAGTCCTAGTGCGGAGTCTATAAGTAATATGTTCTTATGTAACTCTTATTTGGGAAATAAACAAATTTTATTTTTTTATTTATTTTATTTTATAATCTAGTGCTAATACGTGTGACGTAACGCCAGATCGGCAGACGGTATTTACTACCGACTTGAGTTATGTAAAGGTTGGAACACATCATTTGCCAATTTCACTCAACTTAGTTAATTAGGTTAAATAGATTTAGGTTCACGTTTAATTCATAGTATGCGCTGCTATATTGTGCAGCGTATGTTATTTAGCGCTGCGTAACGCAGCCATTGTCTGCCTCCAGTTGAACTCCTGGTATTTTGCTCGAAATTTACCTGTGTAAATCGCTTCCACTGCGGGAGTTTAGCTTGGAATTAGACAATCACCAACAGTCAAGTTACATATATACAGTTAGCTATAGACAACCCTACAACGAAGCATAATAGGTATGTACACTCAATCAGACGCGTAGAACAAATATTTATTTAAATACAAAATAATATCTTCTCCGGCGTAAATTGAAACTAAGACAGCGTAAAAAGCAGACAGATTACCAAATTTGAATATATAAGGTACTATTAAATTCAGTGTAATTATTTGTAGGGTGAGTTCTTATTGTCAAATAAATCACTTTTTCATTTATGATTTTTTTTATATAAAATAAGTAACCCTGCAAACAAAAATATATAGAAAATGTGTCACTATGTATGGGAGATACAATTTTTTTAATTTTTCGACCTATGTTAATTAGGAAAATTTGTTCAGTTTTACCACTAGAAGTCACCCTAAAAATATTTGTATGAATCAATTTGGACCTTTTATTTTCTTAAATTTTTGTGGATGGAGACTACGAATAGTCTTCGTCCACAAATTAGCGTCTTTTTTTGAACACAGAGCTCATTTAATGATAGTTCATCACCTCACATTATTATGTGGCAATAATGAGAAATGCCTTAGGTATCTATGCAAAAAAGTTGTTCATTTTATGCAGTCACATTTTAATTTGTTCTTTCACAATCATCAATCACTAATTTACAATGCCTTTCAAATAATCCGTTTAGATTTTTCTTAGGCAATCTAGTCAACTAAAAAACTTGTTTTAAATAACGGGGCATAATTTAATGCCGTGCTAAACTTGATGCCAATTTTTTGTAAGTCTGAATGATGTCACGTCTTTAGTCCGTATAGAATGCCTAATTTTGCTTTTTGAGAATACCAAATCCTTTTTTACAATAGATTATTAAGTGGTTTTGAATAAGTAAGAGATATCTAGGTACTCAGCTACGAATGAAGTGTAGTACCTGCCTACCTTGGTAAATTATTATTTTGTTAAATGGGCTTATGTCTTTAATAATGACAAAAGTCTAGTAAAAAACTCGATGGGAAGTCCCGTGTTGATAGAATATATTTCGAAATAATTAAAATAAATTGCAAACCGTAAGATTTCTTTGTTAAAACCGATTCGCCAGACAAAAAATGAGTTTGGTTTTATTGTGGACGAAATACGTTTTTTTAACCAAAAGTACTTAGTTATTTACGCCAGATTTACGTGGGCTTTCATTGTTGTTAAAAATTGCTCTTCATCGCCTGTTTAAGTTGATTGAATTTCAGTTTTCGTTTGAATGTAAAATGACCTATATCTTCATCTGATGGATTACTTAAATAAAAAAGTGCACATATACCATTTTGTCTTTGAATATTTATTAAAAATATGTAAAATAGTAAATAGGTTTATTAGTTACTTGATTTATGTAGCTATTGTTTTCCATTTCTCATTAACAATAGCCGTTATGTCCAAAAGAAAACGATTAAGCGAAATAAACCGGATTTTCCAAAACTGCAATTCATTATGCAGTTTAGGGAGGTAAACTTAAATCCACAAACTGCACCGCTTCGGGTATTATCCTCCCTATTTCCCTACTTAATGGGAGACGAATGTCGTTAGAAGTCGCAAGTGCTCGTAAAATCCGTTGGTTTTAGCTACATACATACTACAGCTACACCCTGGACTATATTGCCACAGAATATTCAGAAATCGGTCAATTAAGTTATCTACTGCGCTGCTGTAAAGCTAAGCTAAAGGGAAGTATCTGCTCTGTGATCTGTTTCATGTGTACGGTAGCGGGGAGTGTACAGACAGTGGAGAGGACCGGGGAGAAAAGGCGAGCGGAGCGTACAGACTAATTGACCATCGACTACATGCAAATAGCTAATTACGCCAATGGTTGAGCTCTGTGAGTAAATAATTACTGATATTATTTTTTAAATGCTTATGTCGTGTATTGCTGTCGTAAAACAAACGTTACAAATATGTAGGTACCTACTTATTTACAATGTAAGTATACCTAGTTAGTAATATTATATACCTATGTTATACACCGTAGTAAAAATTCACTACACGAAATGCAAAAAATAAAAATGGTTCAAGGTTTATACCAGCAGTTCATGAAACTGATCAACTCTTCCTGATGAAGTAAGGTAGTTTTTTAAAGATTTGGGATAGATCCATTTTTTTCTCACAAATGTTGATGTTGGGGAAATTGTTTATTATAATGGGCTGCTTCTGCCCTCCCCTAAAATATTTTGAGCATATTCTATTCATTTTGATAGTGTAAAACATCGCTTACTGTCCCTTGTAGTAGTTTTGTATGTTATCTAGTTAGATGGTGCACTAACACGTTTTACAGCGCAGTGTACCTAGCTATCTAGACGTCTATATGGATGCTGGGCTAACTGAATACAAAGTTACGATGCATCACGTTACGTAAGATTAGGATTTTAAATCTCCTTACTTGTAAATTAAATATTTTTAGCATCTAAAAATGTACAATAGAGCGAATAGTATGAGATATGACAACTATAAAAACCATAGCTGTGTGGTGCCGGAAAAGCATAGCATCACCCCAAATATACCCGTGGGTGTCGTGAAAGGCGGCTAAGAGATACATACAGGGAATAAGCAGCAGCGTTCTCTGTGAACGTCTATCACACCTTGCACTGCGCTCGCATCTACCTACCAAGCGTGGTCAGTATGGCAAATACCCCCCAATAGGGGGAGGCCCAAGTCTAGCAGTGGATTGTTGTGGCTGTTGTAGTTGACAACTCAATCGGAAAACTTATGCAGGTGTGTAAGGTTTGACTTTTATAACTTTAATTGTTTATCTATTCAAAGGTTACAGGGTTACTACTTACTTAGGTTTAATTGCATGTTTTACGGTGAAAATGCTACGAAATTTCATCGTGGTGGAAACCCTGTCGAAGTAAATATTTTTAAAGTATGCAAAATAGACAGGTTATAATAAATTGTCTCTTGTTTTACCTTTAACAATATAACTACCATATAATACTAATACCGTGCTGGTAAACATAGAAAAGACAACGAAAACCTAAAAAAATTACGCAATAAATCAATTGAAACATTTATTTGTAAATGAGAGCCATTCACTTTTTATTCCAATACCATAAACATGTCAACGCCGCGCCGCGCCGCCGTGGGGAACTCTAAACGCATTCTTTTCTTGCACTCGCTAATGTCTTAAAGGGTTATCTACTAGCATTAACTTGTGGTTTTATTTACTTGTGTTTTTTATCAGGAAACTTAACACCTGTATGTGTCATATCATTTGCTATAAAGATATGTGAATACGAATTCAATACTATTTATAAGATCAAAGGGTAAACAGTAATTCTACCTTTTTTTAACATTAAATTGTCATGATATTAAGGAATTAGCCAAGAGTGGTTGGGACTTTTTATTTGTAGTTTCTTGCTTGAGTCATTCTTTTATACTGTTTGTTGTATCTGGTAGACTTCTTGTATTAAATTAATACAGTATCACGTTTGCTCACTAAAAATTACAATTCTCCTCTCATTGCCTATAAGAGATACTCATACATACCGTACATACCTATGGTGGGACAGCTGTCTGACTTTTTAGTGTCACTATGATATTCTATACTCTAAACTGTAAAAAGCCCAAAACCATGCCACTGAAACGCTAACTAAATACTGAAACGATTTTCATTTAGCAGACTTCGGGCCCTGGTTTGATATATTTGGTTGATAAAAGGTTTGTTTGTACATACCGACACAGGTAGTCATGGCCGAAATCGTGTGTTTAAATTTTTGTGCAGTAAAAATTTACGTAGGTAAGGTAAAATGTATTTACTATTTTAATGGTAAAAGATAATGTACTAAGATATCCATTCATAGGATGAGTTTTGCACCATTAAATTAATATTCAATTCATTGTTACGTACAAGGACCTAAGAATATATTTAACAGCATGTAGCTGAATTATTATAAAGAAAAAGCAAAAACTTTTGTTCTTAAGTATTTCACTCATACAAATTTTATGTAATATTAGTTGGTAGTTTTATTACCTTTTTCAAACAAAATTCTCAGAATTGCTGGAATACTGAATTAAATTTTCTTATAAAAAGAAACTGAAAAAATTTACTACTTACTATCAAATTTTGAATGTTTAATATAAGATCTCTATCAAACGTAACAAACAGACCCGTTGCCGTAGCAGCTACTGTTTCAACAACATCGCTTTCTTTTTGCTATTGCTACCTGGTCAACAAAGAAAAAGTGGACTGAGTTAGGCTTAAACCCTCCAACATGCAAAACCTTTGCTTACAACCAACAACATAATAATAATTTTGACGTATAAAACCTAGTAGGCAATCAATTTCTGTTTATTTACGCCAATTACTCTTATCAAGTTGATAATCATAATCTTAGAACTAAGTTACAAAATTATTATACAAAGTATTTACAGTACAAATATATATATAAAATGAATTAAGAATATAAATAAAAAATAAAAAACCTTGAACACTAATCAAAGAGCCCGCCCCGCAGCGTACGTGATAATTTTGACGTATAAATTTATCTAGTAGGCACTCAACTCATAATCCTTTCAGTAATGGTGTTCAAGTATGCCAACTTCTTTGATGTAATACTTGTATTTAAAAATACTACAGATTTTAGTTACACACAATACTTGGCTAGTTCTCCTCGAAACGCGTTCTCCTGATAATTCCGTCATCATTTTTCAAATTATGTTTTTTGGTATTTTGGGGGCATTGCGTCATACTTTAGAGGAATACAGATAAAATTATGTGAAAGGCCCGCTTTTTGGTCGAGTAATTACAAAGTTATAGCTAGCCCACTATTAGCTGTGATGGAATCAAGAGAACTGTATTCGGTGTATGACGGATCTAACAAATATGATTCATTTGGCCTTGTTCATTAGTATTAACACGAGTAACATATACATACACATTAATTATTGTGGTATAATGAAAAATTTAAAATCCATTTTAAATTTAAATTAAATTTTCATGAAGAAAATTGAGTCCCACTATTTAGGTGACGGATTTGATAAAATGTAATAGTGTTTTTGTAAAACATAGTTTTAGTTTGTTTATTTTATACTAAAAAGGAATATATAGTCGTAAAAGAAGTGAGAGAAAGTAAATAAATGAAATAAAAGGATATGTTTAAATCTGAATATTTATTTTGAATGTTTTTTTTGGGCTCCTGGTTGTGCTTCTGGTTGTTTACATCAAATACTCCAAACCTTCCATGTCTATTTGCTAGCAGAAGCTACCCATCAGGATAAACAACTTTTGCTTTGATGCCATATCTGTATCTCCTATACTTTAAGAGGGCTCGTGGTGGTGCACCTGGTCGTCTACATCAGGTACTCCAAACCTTCAAACTCGATATGCCAGTAGAAGCGACCCATCAAGCTGAACAACTGTTGCTTTGGTGCCATATCTGTATCTCCTATAGTTTAGGTGGGCTCCTGATGGTGCACCTGGTGGTATACATCAGGTACTCCAGACCCTCAAGTGATGACAAAAGGTAGCCTATGTGTTAATCCATGTTACCTTGATATGTATGCCAAATTTCCTGCAAATCGGTTCTGTTGTTTTTGCGTGAAGAAGTAACAAACATATCGCATTTATAACATTAGTAGGAAGGATATATTAGTAAAATATAAACAAAAGACCCAACCGTGGGCACCGATTTAGTCCCACTTTTACCGAATCTCTTAATTCCATCATCACCTTATCAGATCCGTCATTGCACTGATGACGGAAAGTGATGGATCTGATATGAGGGATCTGATAACCAAAGCATATTTTTTGGTTTTGTGGCAAACTGATAGCAAGCAAGTACGAATGTTACACACAATGACCTTCAATTAGCAGTGGTACATCATATTCCATTGAACGAAAAACTCACATTTACATAGAATAAGAGAAAATCGCAATGAAAGGTATGACAAAATCATGAAACAAAATGACAGATCTGAAATGTCTAAGCTTCTTGTGCGGATTCCCATTAATTTCCAACGTGTCTGCCTCGTTCAGATCCTGGGAGGTGACTAAGGTAACGTGCAAGCAGGGTTATCATACGTGTCACTCTAACTGTCGACGAATGACAAGCGCCATAAACGGTGCGTTCGGATATGAGACGAGTTCTTGACACCAATGTTTAAACGAGATTATCTAGGGCAAAATTACTTTTAAATTACTATCAAATGTCACCATATGATACTCTCCATCACTATCCAACAATATGTAAGTATACCTATGTACGTATGACCAAAACACAAGATTTAATTCAGTTTCACTTTGCAAAGTAGGGTTGGACACCACCTACGGAATCTAGAGAACGACGTTTTAAATAATTATTTAAAAATATCTATAATAATTACAACCATTTCGTGAGTTTGCTTAAGGAATTAAAGGTCTTTACTTCCAAATAAAAAATCGACAAAAATATATTATCATCAGATCAATGTGTTTTCTGGTGCCACTCATCAGTTCCCTCATCAATGAGAACTAGCCACTTATATCACTCCTATATCAGAGCAGCATGGGTAGGCAGAGGGCAAACGGCCGCAAAAAAATTACATTTACGCCACATCTAACAAACATATGAGAGTCATTCAGATAACCGTGTATCACCACAGTGACAGGTTGTCAGCCCAGTGCCATAAACAGAATACACATGTAACCCTCAAATACAAGCAACTAAATTAATAAAGAAATAACTTTAGTTCTTCAAAGCAACTTTTGTCTTTAGTGCGAGTTGACTCTCAAACTCGTGCAAATTCTTGAAAAGCTGTTACAAGACCAAGCTTTCCCCGTGCAAAACTCCGGTGCAGTTTGCTCGGTATGAAAGAATTTTCGTTCTAACCATTTTCCGTGATTTACGCTAAGTCTGAAATAAAAAAGGAGGCAATGAAAAGCACTAAGTCGCAGGCAGGAGTAGCATTAGTGCATTCGGCGGAGTCACGCGGTCGCCCGCACGCAAGCCCTCGCGTGATCCTGCCACTCCTGAAAACTTAAAAACGTCAATACTGTGTACATATGTCTGCCGAATATTTTGAAAAATTCAAACTAAGGTAGATTCTGACGACAATACTGAACAAACTCTAATAGTGTCACGGCATGCCGTGTGATGCCGGCTTAGAATAGCATCACCCCATTTCTTACCCATGGGTGTCGTAAGAGGCGACTAAGGGATTCGAGGGTTAGATGTGTATTGCAATTTTAGGCGATGGGCTGACAACCTGTCACTATACTGATTGACCCTCAAACTTTTGTCAGGCGTGGTGTTAATATTCGTTTTACGGCCGTTAACGCTCTGCCTACCCCGTAAGGGATATAGGCGTGATTTATGTATGTATGTGTCTCTCAATAGTGAATTAGTTTGTTAGAGAGTCACATTGTTTTAGGTAGTTTTCTCATTGCATGACTTCATGCCTATTTTTGATTTACTCATTATTCGAATATCTACTAAAACCTCATCTATTTCTATGATATACTTAAATTTATAGGCTATATATTGTGAGCAACTGCAGTCTGCACGATTTCTCGGAAATCTACCGGAAATCGAACGGGAAACGGAAATTGCACCTTTTTTTTCAAAAAGTATCCTTATCTCTCTAATTAACGCGATTTATAACAACGGATTAGATACTTCGTTAATTTATAACTTTAAACATATTTCCTACTATCTACCTTCTTTTAGCTGTTACGTATAAAATCTAATTACCTATAAATAGAAAGGGATGGCAGATACAAGTTGTAGATGTAGGAACGCAGATTGTCAAAAGACAATAAAATAAGCAACTCTCATGAAAAAATATTTCAAGAAACGCCAAAAAAGCCTTTCTTACCATAGTAATTGTAGTCAGCTGATCTTGATTTTGTATCAGCGCTCAATTTTTGTTGTTGTTTCCTGACATATGTTCCTAGGGGAAAGTTGTTCAGCTGTCCCTTATTAATAACTGCATACGCACAACACCCAAATACCTCTTGTGGGGTACCCATTGATACTAGAAATAATCCCACTACAGACTCATTGGACTCGTCATTCTTGTCACCTATTACTCCTACGCATACTATGTAATAAAAATACACTATTAACAATTAATAACAAAGAATAAACCCTCCAGTGGTGCCTGTGCAATTGCACCGATGCACCAAATAGCAGGATCGCATGACGCGCTGCGGCGTGACACCGCGCCGTCCATAACGCGTTAATCGCGTCGTACCTGCCATACCCGCCAGCAAGGTAATGCTGAAAAATACTCGGCTAAATTTTACTTAGCTGAATGTTATTCACGCCAAACTGGGGACGTGTCACGACCATTTAGGAAACAGATACGTAATATGACACACACATATCGTACGACAGAACTTTAACGGCTGTAAATATACGGTCGCTATCGCCACGTTTGACAAGTAACTGAGTGCAGTTTCAAAAAAATCGTGTATTACTATAGTGACAGGTTGTCAACCTGTCGGTTAAAGTTGTAATACACATGAAACCCTCGAGTCCCTTACTCGCTATTTACGACACCCGCAGGAACGACATAAAAATGTGCAAGCATTTATTTCTTTTCGCAATTTTATGCGACTTTGTAATGTTTACATGCGACGATTCTAATGCGTTTGATAAAAATTGATTACTAGGTACTTAAGTACTCCACTAACAAAAGCTCAAAGTTCCGTTTTCTAGAAAATATTTATACTATGAATATGTTTTATAAAATTATTTGATGAGAACTTACTTGTAAGGACTCTTAAGTATGAACGATTGTGTATCAAGCTATAGCAAAGCGGAATATTCTAGTATCCTACGTTACGACAGAGCAATCTTCATCCATCCAAGAAAATCTATGTTCGAAACTAAACTGAGCTAAGAAATGGGACTTGGAGTCAACGCACTGGAGCTGGAGCTCTTCCATAATAATGTTGTAGAGAAAATCTCTGCAGCATTTGAGGAGGGGTGAAGTGAAGTGCATTGGGGGGGGTCCTGGGGGGTCCGAGTTGATAACCTGAATCGGGAGCGAGGCTGAGGGCGCAGACCTTGCCGCACGACCGCCTGTGTGAACCCTGCAGCCCTGTGCTTTAACTAGCTATCGGCAAAGAGTAAGCGGCGCAGAGGGCGCGGGGTATCACTGAAAGCTGTATACTGATAAAAATTGAAACATTAATTGTCGAAATTATTGCAGGTGTATGAAACATTGCTCTAACATAGAATAGACTGTTACAATGTCTATGTATACAAACATTTTACAAAATGGAAAACGTACTTAATTTGACATACTTGTAAAATATTTTGGATACAAATTATACGCTCTTGGTAACACGCCATAATTTTCCACACACAACTGTCAACAAAACGCGTGTCATATACACTTATATTATTATAAAGAAGATAAATTTGATTGTTTGTTTGTTGGAATAGAATATGCTCCGAAACTACTGGACCGATTTAAAAAAGTCTTTTACTATTAGAATCCTACATTATTCCTGATGAATTAAAATGTCTTGTTCCCGTGGAAAAACGGTTAGCAGCGGGTTAAACCGCTGGGCAGGCCGCTAGTATTAAATAAAAAATATGTTTCATTTATATGTATGGTAATATTAGTCGTCTCTTTTATTTCAAATGAAGTTTCTGTTCATTAAATAATCGCGAGTGCATGCTCGCCAACTTTTACATGAATTTTTATATCTACGTTGCTATTAAAAGTTTTGATAAGATTTTACGTGATTCTGCGCACGACACACTATTACTTGTTCCATGCTATGACAAGTAATTACTGACCACACGAATATTACAGAAAATGGGGTTAATTCATACTGTATCAAGATTTCAAAGAGTGTTCAGGAAAATAAAATAAAGTTAAGTAAGGTCAGGTTAACTACAGGTGAATGTATGGACCAAGTAAGTAAACTATAGTGAAATTACAAGATTACAATCACAGTTGCATGCCACGTGGGGAGCTGTTAATAAAAAACTTTGTGCTCTGACCAACTGACAGTAATATTTTCGTTTCTTACGATAACCCACAAACTTCAATGGTATTTTTTATCCCAAATGTAAAATTATCAATAGTGTGTGTACGTTTATGTGGAAGAGTAACTCTATAGCAAAAAAATATCATAAATTCTTAGCTAGACATTGACGGCCGATGTGGCGCAGTGGTAGTGCGACTGCCTGCGACGCAAAGATACCGGGTTCGATTCTCGGTGGGACACTCACAAAGTTGATGTTTATCACTTTGTGAATTTGTTCCCGGTCTGGTCAGGACATTGCAGGGTGAACCAACTGATTGTCCGAAAATAAATGGTTCCGTGCTTCGGAGGGCACGTTAAGCCGTCGGTCCCGGTTGCTGTCTATGATAACTTAGACGGCGGTCGTAACACAACCATGTCAGAGGCCTACTAGTGGTAGTAGGCGGTTGAAAAACTCTGACACTAGGGTTCATCGGGTCGTTGGACGACTCGGTGTCCCACACGAAAAGAGAAGAGCTAGACATTACAAGTTATATTACAGAACTAGCAGATTAGTGACACAACGCGACAAAGATTGACCTCTCACAGAATATCGAGTTTTGGTCAAGCCTACAAAGGAGGTAACGACACAAGCGCTCTGCATATCTGGTGTACACAAACAATGACATTCTCGTAGGCAGTTCAATCCGGCGAGCCGTAGTAGCAAGTGGAGCTCTAGTCTACGTCTACAATGACAAAGCGAGTTCTCGAGAATTTAGTGAACCAAATACGGGTGGCCTGTGGAATCCTGAATACCTAGGTACCCACTATTTCAGATATCTGATGAATAACTAGAAAATCCTTTAACATCACTTTGATGCAGTTTTGCTTGAATTTTAAATATGCAAATGTTTTGGAGAACTTGCAAAATTGTACCGCAGCAGGCATGATTTGAACCTTCGACTTTTACAAAAATTTACTCAAATTAAAATGTTTCAGCTTTAAGAAAACTTTTCAATCTTTTTGGTTGAATGTTTCCTCCATAGCATATTGACAAAGTCGTAATACTTAGTAGTTTTTTGACAAGGGCCTGAAGTAATATATATACATAAAGCGAAGGCTCTTTTTTGAATCAAGAGTGGAACGAGGGAGTCTGGAATAAAATCCCGAGCGTAGCATAGAATTTAAAGTAGAATCCTGAGCGAAACGAGGGATGCAATGTAACGTCACCCGAGAATAAACAACTTCAGGTCTGAGTGATACATCAAAATCAATCTAAAATCAAAAATCATTCATTGACAGTCCACTTTAAAACAATACAAATCAAGCTTCATCATCACAAGGCATCACGGAGATAACCAAGTACTAGGTTTGAATTACTTTATATAATAGCACAAACTTCGTATCATTTTAATGAAAGATGTCCCATCTTGATCGGTTGCATATATTCATGTTCCAAATTCAAATCATATTAGTCGCTAGGAACTAAGAGCCCTACTTTATTTATTTATTTATTTATTTATTTATTTATTTATTGAGAAAACCAACAGCTATTTTTACATAAATTGGCAAAGCACACTTATAAAACCTAAGCTAATAACAGGTTTCCCTAAGTTAACATTACATCATAAGGCTATCATAGAGAGATGGACGAGATGTTACTAACTGATACAAACAATACTTAATTTTAATTATGTAACTAGTATGGAACATATTGGAGCAAGCAAGTGCTACTTGCATAGTTACATTATACATTATACAAAATCTAGAAAAATTTAATATGTATTACACAGTAATTGAGAGCCAGTAAACATTAGTGTGTGTATGTGTGTGTGTGCTTGTATGAATGAAAGTGTCTGAGTGTGTGTGAGGTTAAACATGTGGTCGGCATAGAAAATACCTACTTTTTCCATGAGAGTAGTTAATCTTTAGTCACCGCGTAATTCGTGAATAGAAGTTTATTTATTTCGGTTTTATATTTAGGTTTAGAGATATGAATAATATCTATGTCAGAAAACATATCATTGTATGACTCGCAAAGTCGTCTAAGGGGGGCATTTTGTGCATGATTAGTGCGACATAAACCAGTAACAAATAGTTTTTTTACTGAGTTTCTAGTGCGGCGTGCCGGAACATTGAGATTGATCTTAGAAAGCAGCTGCGGACAGTCTAATTTGCCGTGTAGAACATCATGTAACAAAAGTTGATCAAGTAGGGTTCTTCGGTCTACGAGATTTAGAAGTTTATAATGAGCACAACGTAAGTTATAATCTGCTCCAATAAATCCCGATTTGTGGTCTAAATACCTTAAGAATTTTCGTTGAATTTTTTCTATGCCTTCAATGTGTATTTTATAAATGGGAGACCATATGCTACAAGCATATTCTAACGTGCTACGAACATATGCAAAATAGAGGAGCTTAATACAGAATATATTATTAAAAGGTTTGCATGTGCGTATTAAAAAACCTAAGTTTTTATATGCCTTAGTGGTAATAGTGTCAATGTGATCATTAAAAGTGACTTTACTATCGATCAAGACTCCCAGATCTCTTACCGCATTAGTTTTTTCAATTTAGGTACTACTTATGTGCGAATAAAACGTAGTTTTTAATTTAAGGGATGAAAAATACTCATAATGAAATTTAAAATAAGCTTCGTACACAAAAAGCCTTATAAGTGGAAACGTAGTAAGTAGTTAATTACATTAGTACTTATCAATCCAGTGTTAGTGTAGGTGTGAAATATTCACGTATTTTGTCCAGACTGGAGACTATATTCCCAGTGGACGAGACTAAAATGGTAGAGCAAAATAACTTCGTCTCCCTGTAGGCCCGCAGGCTTCAGTAGATTCAGGCTCAGTTCAATAGTCATTAACATCGACTGGATTAAATGGTACCGACCCCACTTTAAGGTACTTCATTAACAGAACATAAATGTGGGTGTTCCCACAATCTTTATATTTTTCTACCCACGGTTGTCTATTAATTTATCTTGTGGGCAACTTTATTATTTTGTTGAATAATATACCCTCGAATGGCTATTAATTTAAGTTCATATCTTGTATAAATAGCGATGAGAACTTGAATAAATTGGAAACAGTAGCCGCTGCTGCAGCCATTGCAAGTAGATCACCCTCTACAAGCTCTTCAAGCGACCGACGCTCCCCCCCGGAATGGCCGCAGAGGTCCCTCATTTTTTCCCCATTTTGAGAACTACCGGCACTTGCCCTTGCCGGGTAGATTCAGTCCAATCCGTTCTTCCCAGAACAACTCATAAGCCCAGTCGCGCCCCAACCACACAAACTTCTCCGGGTGAGCTCCAGCTCCCCAAGAAATAGTCAGGTGTAGATTTCAAATACCTACCGAGGCTAAAATTGTAAAGTCCAGACCTTAAAAAAATATTCGACTGACCAAGCAGAAACCAAACCCTTCTTTCATTTCGCCTCTTCACTTACGCAACTAGCGTTTCCACTTCCTCAACTCTCACACGTGGTCTGCAACTAGCGTCCCACACATACATTACCAGCCCCAACAGTCCACTGCTGGACATAGACCCCTAGTGCTTTCACTATGCTTGGCAGGCGACAAGAAGCTATTTGAAGCCGGCATAACACAGCGCTGACTTGTTCTCACTTGATGCTGCACAATATTAAAAACCAGCTAGCAATGAATTGACAGCCTGTGACATCCGCACGGCGTTTATATACCATTTCACACGACCGACAAAATACCTCAAATTCGCACGGTGCGCGTGAAAATTGGTTAAAGCTCTACGATTTAAAATTTATTTTTCGGATTGGAATACATAGTTTAAGACCAGTTAATTCCTGTGTAGGCAGTTCGTTGCCCTACGAATACTCGTATATTACAAAATATAACAAGCAAGTAGAGCGATGCGCTGGGATCATAAGGCATTGACTGCCCTGCCGAACTGCAGCCGAGGTGAACGGACGTCTCCTGAAAGCCACATACATAGCTTTCAGCGTATAAGGTGAACGCACCTTTTTAGCAGGGCATTCCTATCTTACTTTCATATCTATACTCTACTGCGATGGTTTGGCTAGTACTCATATTTTGCGTATTATGGGTTAGAAAATATTTAGAATCATTCGGTCAGGAGTCGGAAAGTCGGGAGTCCGGAAGTTTCCTCAAAACATATAGGTTTCAGTTCAGCAGGATGAACGCACTTTTTTAGCAGGGTATTCGTATCTTAGTTTCATTTATATATCCTACTGCAATGGCTTAGCTAGGTTTTCACGCATTTGATTCCTCGAAATATATTTAAAATCATAGGGTGAACAACTGTTCTTAGTTATACTTTCTAGCTACCTAAGTAGGACTATAAAATAGCCTAAGTTTATAAAAACCTACCTAACCAATAAGGCGATAAAACATAAATTATGAACTAGAAATTAGTTTTATTTCGATTGATAATAATAAAAGACATATTTGAAAATAATTATTCAACAATAATATTCTTTTTCTGATGGTTTATAGTAGTTTCAACTGTCTGAAGAGAAGAGTTACAACTTTTATTTCTGTAGATTATTGAACTGCTTGCTAATAGCCATTGACTTATCGTGCACGCTCGTAGTGCGTCGTCGGGGTGAATGGACAACTTAGTTTAGAGTTCAGAAGTCTAGTGATAATTCTAGTTTGATTATCCAAGTTGCGTGAGGGTTGAATGAACGCTTTTTGTAGATTTATTTAGTTTAAATGTGGCTTAGACACTTATTAAAAATATTGGTTCAAGGTATCAAAAATAATATTTTTAAAATTTCTGTTTTAGGGACAGAAAATAGGAAGGGACACATGAGAAATAAGAACAATCCGTCGAAAACAATAATTTGGATTAAGTTTGTCTAGCACCGCAACCTACGCGTTTAAAGGATAGTTTATATTCGTAGGTGCAGGGTTTTGTTCATAACTGTTTGGAGAAGTAACCAGTGTTTATTTGTTACATACATATAATACGCCTATATGTGTTGCTGATGATGCCACCGTGAGATGCTGGCTTAGAATAGCATCACCCCCTTTCTTTCCCGTGGGAGTCGTAAGAGGCGACTAAGGGACTCAAGGGTGTCTATTGAAATTTTAGGCGATGGGCTGACAACCTGTCACTATGGCGATACACAATTTTCCGAATGATACTCAAAAATGTATTTGTCAGTGTTGCTGATTAATAAATAGATACCTACTGTCTTACCTTCCTGTAAAGTAGACCTAATCAATTTCTCGATAGGTGCCATATAGGAAGACCAATGCGTCACAGACCCAATAGGGTTCTAATACAATAATGATAGACATAATCCTGGAGAATGCGGGTCAAGTAGGTACCTACTGGGATCACGATCGGGCCTATCTTGATGGGTTTATCTGCGATTCTATTGGTCGAGCACATTCTGCACGTTGACGATGTTTTCAACCCATTGCTTGTGCACCTTGTGCTTTTTAAATTCGAGTACAAAACATAATCAAAGCTCAACGAAAGAACATCTTTATAAAACTTAATCAAATATTGTTGTTCCATCTTCGCTATAGATAGTGAAAAGTTGTGATGTAAATAGGGATAAAATAAAATCAAATTGTGGAGTCCGAGAAACATTCTACCCTACAGACGTTGACTTGACATACATTTGTCAACATAAAACATTGCAAAATAAATGTTTGTCGCATTTATTTGGGTTATGTCTTGAAATGTTATGTGGACTGCTATAAGCTGATGTATGTATGCCTTAAAAGTCGTTTAAAAATCAAGTCTGAAAAAATATATAGCTATAAGTATATAAAGCTTGAGAAAAGCTTGAAAATCCCTTAAAAATCGAGTCCGAGTAACATAGTAGCTACATATAAAGCTCAACGAACAGCGATGAATATAAAAAAACATCAAATATCTTTGTTACATTTAAAAAAAAGTGTAAAGCTGTCTTGTCATAATGAAAATTTCAAAACACGAACAAATCATAGAGTCCAAGAAATACAGCATTCAAAGCTCTACAAACAGCGATGGACACAAAATTTCGTCAAATATGTTTGTCGCATTTCCGCCATAGTGAAAAGGGGTCATGTCATGATTGAATCACCACAAATTGCAGGGCCCGCGGTGCAGCACCTTATTGTTATTAGAGCCTGCGTGCTCTGAGTCCGACCCTGGCGTTTGACCCACGGCGGTTTGGCGATTTCCTCTTTACGTCCAACAAAATGGATATTATGTTCCAGATGAAAAGATGTTGATAACGTTGTAGTTTTCATTGCGATTTTGGTTCGACTAGGAACAAGTTATCAAGGAACTTTTATTGACTGATCTATCTATCTATCTAATTAGCCTATATTAGCCCACTGCTGAACATTATTGACTGATACTCCCAACTATTTAGAACCTGCTTGAATCCTGATAAACAAATAAATATTAATATTAAAAATACAAATCTACAACCATCCTTCCCAAAATCTGAATGTGGTGTCAGGAACAGGAACGCACGGAATGATAATAAGAATTAAAAACTATTTTCGGAACTGTAACTTTCCTGCTAAATAATTTGATTGGGATAACTTTAGAAAAAGTATAGGTAAAGATGTACTGCCTTATTTATAGAAAATAGGTAATTGAAGTTCAATATTTTCGAACAATTCCTCATACCCAACTACTAATCAATTAGTTTACGATCCTTGTGCAGAAGTGAACAGAAGACTTTTATTGCGTAATGAATGAGGGGTCGGCGCACGGGGGTGGCACCTCCCAGCCCCCCCTCTCCACCACCCGAGCCTTATTTCGGGTCATCGAGCTGCCCCCCCCCCCCCCCCCCCCCCCAACGCAGTGAGAACCGCCTCGCAAAATGGAGGTTTCGTCTTATTAAATTTAACGTAGCGAAATGCACCTCTGGTGAAAATGCACCCTCCTAATTAAGGGAAAATATTTTGGATATGAAGATATATTAGGTGCCTTACTACGTTTTTAAAAAAATATTCAAGAGATTTTTTATGAGGGGCTTGTTTGTAAGATCAGAATAAAATAAGTAGTTTTAATGATCAGCGTTTCCTAACAAGATAAATATAATGTAAGTACTGTATCTACGTCTGCGATTTTTCTGTTCAGCTACTTACCTATTTGATTTACTTATTACTGAGGAAAGCACAAGCTATTATATTTTCTAACATGCGGTCATCGACAAAAATGCGACAATGCAATGTTCCAAGCAAGAGCTCGTGGCGGTAGATAAACAACTTTAGCACTAATTAGTGTTTATTTTACCAACTGATGTGGCCTAGTTGTAGTGTCTGCCTGCTACGTAAAGGATCTAGTTTCGATTCCAGGCTGGGATATTTGAAAGATGAATTAAATATTTTATTCTGGTCTAGGTAGACTTTGTGAGGGTTTTAGCGTATATTGGTGGCAAGGTAACTAAGGCATGTAAAATCGGATGGTTCTCAGAACCGGTTTTGAGTTTCGATATAAGAGCTCAATTCCAGAATCCCAGTTTTGTTAAGTTATAAATAACATAGTCAAAGTGTCTTTTGCATGAATGTTTTTTCGATTTCAGGAATTATTTTGCAAGAGTCGTGAGAAGTTCTTAGGTATTTCCATGTTTGCTCCTAGTGGCAATCCGGCGCAGGTAAGCTCCTTCCTAGTCACAGGTCACTGATTTCTTGCGTCGCATCATTACGTTCGTTGCACTTTTTTCATAACGAACAGTCACAAATTGGTTAGCCCTAGTATTTTAACCTATGTGTGTGCAACATGCATGTTACCTTGAGAAAATGCATTACCTAGACTTATCGTAATGATTGCAAGAGGAACATAAATAACAGTAAGACCTACTTAACCTCCCACAGTCGGGTTAAATGATTTTTAAGTGGGAAAGAGCGTGTGGCACGTTAATGTACCACCTAACGGAAAACGAAAACCTAACAAAAGATTCTAAAGTTCAGATATTATGGGTAGTTCAAAATTTCATAAATTTTCCTAAAGGTTGATGTACTTAGTCATAGAGTTACATAAATCTTGACCGCAGTACAAGTTTTTCCGAAGATTTTAAGCAATATTATCACGTTCACTGCGTAAAAAAACAAGGACCTTCAGCTGGTACGGTGGTGGTCTAGAAGAGAACACACTAGATTTATTTTGGGGTGGTATGGGATCTACCTCCTAGCGGTCCACCCCGGGCAACGGCCACACAGGCTTGCCTGTGGATAAGTCCGGCTGAACGATCCCACGTGCGCGGTGGAAGGCTCCGTAAGGGGCCGCCTGGCTCGCGACCACCATCCCACCGAAGACTGGCGCCAAGTAGCTTTCTGCGTTCCGTCAGTGTGTGGGAGTGCCAGTGCCTGGCTTTTTCTGGGTAAGCTCGCTCCATCTTAAACTCTGTCTCTGTCCTATGACCTGGACTAGAGTCAAGAGCAAACCCATCACTAAAAAAAAAGTTTTAGTTCTGTACGTGACAGGTCTAAACGACTTACCACCTCTGGGTGATGTTTAAGTTCGATTATCTCAGTCAATGCTTATTGTTTGTTCGTGATATTTTTATTACCTCTCAAATCCTCATGAATCATTTGTCTTATCACTACCTTTACATTAGCCCTGCCCCTGGATCCTCCAGGCAGAAAATGAGAAATAAGAATTGAATACCAAATTTTTAAAACACTTCCCGTGTTAGGTATACAATGTTTGAAAACTTGCAAAATTTTTTTCCTATCCTGCCCGCACTCGAAAATTTTGCGAGAAATAAGAAATCGAAAATGGCATGTTGATACTTCCCGTTTCGCACTAAAGTAATATAATATGTAACTCTCTAAATAGCAGCATTTCTTACACCAGGGTTCACTGGCCTGTTCCTCAACACATTCATCGGGTCGTTGGATGATACAGTGTCCCACACGAAAAAAAGAAAGAAGAAGACGGAAAAGAGAAGCATTTCTGCATTAAGTATATAGAATAGCTGGGCTCTGCTGCTGCGGCTGACAGTGCGGCTCAAAGATTGCGGGTTCGATTCTCGGTGGGGCACTCAAAAATTTGTTATTGATCACTTTGTGAATTTGTTCCCAGTCTAGTTAGGACATTGCAAGCTGAACCACCTGATTGTCCGAAAAGGGAGCTGGTTCCGTGCTTCGGAGGGCACGTTAAGCCGTCGGTCCTGGTTGCTGTCTATGGTTACTTAGACGGCGGTCGTTACGCAGTCATGTCAGAGGCCTATTACTGGTAGTAGGCGGCTGGAAAACTCAGACACCAGGGTTCATCGAGTCGTTGGACGACTTGGTGTCCCACTCGAAAAGAAGAAGCTGGGCGCTTTAAATTTCGCATCAAGATCCTCAATTCTCAATTCTGTACTCCCTCACAGCAAGCAGAAGCTGGCGGTTCGACGCGTACGTTTTGCTTCTTCGTTTTCTTTTTTATATTTTTAATGATCTTATGTATTCAAAGTATTACCGATTATTGATAGACATTTTGAATAGGTACCTACTTAGGTATAATCGATAACATTTTCAGATAACAACATTGTATATTTTAAAACTTATTTTTGCCATCGCGCTCTTATAAAAGAACTTCAAACGCTCGATAATTAAGATAGATAATTTAACGACTCCTAATGTTAAGACAAGGTAATAGACATAATAATTAATTATATTACAAATAAGGAGCATTATTTACATAGCAGGGAACTTTTTTTAACGAGTTAATAACAGAAGTATCTAAATAAGCTTGGAATTAGATTATTTATGTTGTAATGTAAGATTAATTTGAAAGATATCGGTCGTATGTGGCGCTGCATAGGAAATGGCGTAGTTTTTCTAAGTTTTATTTATAACGAATGACATTGTGCTAATAAACTGAAATTACTTTCGTTGCTTACTTAGTTAGGGTGGTGCAACACTGAATGATATAAGTTACCTACGTTTTTTTTTTTGTATTTTTGATATTGGTAAGAGAATTGTAAAATATAAGTTAAAAAATATACGGCTAAGTGAGGACGTATATTGTGATTAATGTATTGATTGTTCTGACAGGTTTAATAAAGCGAAAAAATATTTTTGAAACAGAGCAGGAAGCGGAAATAGTAGACGAAAAGACATGAAAGGTTACCAAATCTCACTGTAGTTTCACACTGCCTTCGTGTTCAAGCTGTAAGGCTGTTTAACAAGATGCCTATAGAGCTAAAGACTATACGAAATCTTAACATATTTAAACGTGAATTAAAAGCACTTCTTTTGGGGAAGAATTTGTTCTGTGTGGAAGATTTTTAGAGTTTTATTTTATTCTGAAATTGCATATATAGTTTAATTGACATAGGTAATTTAAGTTAATGTTATGGAATTATTTTAATTTGTACTTTAGATTATATTGTTATAATTAATTCAAACACAATTGTAAACTGTTCATGTATAAATTGAATTCAATTGAATTGACGAAACTCATTAGTGTCACATTCATACAAATATTGTCGTATGAGTGTCCGAAAGTAATTGATTTGATATGCGATAGGAAAGAATTATGTAGGTATTTAAGGTACATTCGCTAAGATAGCGTCGTCTATTGTATGGCGACGCCTTGTCATAGTTACGTTGTCAAAGCGAAGATACTATACCTAGACCATCCTAGACAGTATCAGCTCCTGTTTAATACTCTCAAATAGTATCTATAGAATATTTCGTTTACTTTATTTGACGGTTGGTTTGATGAGCAAGTAGGTATGATGATCCTTTTTAGTTTTTGACTGACCCGATGGTGTAGCGGATAGTACCCCCCTGCCTTCTTCGCCGAGGGTCGTGGGTTCGATCCCTACAAGACTTAAATATTTTTAAAGTATAATTTTTAGATATTTGTGTTTAGTCCGAGTGTTTTCTTTGTGCTATATGTATTTATTGACAAAAAAGTAAATAAGTAATAATATCAGCTGTTTTGTTCCCATAGTACATGCTTTGCTTAGTTTGGGGCTAGATGGCGCTGTGCGAAATGTCCATGATATTAATTATTATTATTTATATTATTAGTAACTATATAGTTTTTGTTTGCGTACACGGAATTCATGAGTACGTGAGCATCAAAAACACGCCAACTTTTCTAGTTCCTGCAGGAGAACATTCCTACATAGCAATCGACAGGTGAGGCCCGTCCCGATAATCCTGCGCACGCGCACCCTTCGCCCGCGCGCATGCGCTCGCGCCGCCAAACGCCTGACCTTTCGTAATTGAATAGGCGTGCTTGCTGTGCGCACGCATTCAAAACGCACGCAACGTTACTAGGGATGATTCTAGTTATTGCTTATCGTGGCAATAATACGTAATATTTTTACATTATCTTCAGCCCAGCGATCTCACAATTAAAGTTGAAGACCAACACCTGTTGAATAGACGATCCATGACACTATTTGGACAACACGTTAAGGTTATACACCTAAAACGCGTTTAAATTATATTTTCCGTAACATGTAACGTTGTCAATCAACTGGAACAATACAGTAAATACGGAATATTCATAATTTTAAGTTTTAGTATAGTAAATTTTATATAAATTATATGAGTAAAAGAAAATTTTCTGAATGACTCTCAAATTTTTGTCAGACGTGACGTAAGTGTCCGTTTTTTGCGGCCGTATACGCTCTACCCACCCCACAAGGGATTATAGGCATGATATGTGTATGTGTGTATGTATACAGAATAATTAAGATTAATTACGGGTTTGAGTTAAAACCATTCATATCAAACTAACAAAGCGTTCTTACTAAATGTGTAAGAAATTACCATTAGTGTCATCCCCTGTATATAATAAACGAATGCCTATTTATTAGAGTTCCGTACCTCATAATGAAAAAAGAAACGAAACCCCAAAGTGATCCTACCCTTTGTTAACCGTCCGTCCATCCATCCATCTGTCACGTCACAACTTTTTAACTCAGGAACACGTAAAGATATCGAGTTAAAATTAAAACTATGTACTCAGATCTACTATTGTGGCTGTAAATGTAATGTAATGTAATATACTCAGTAAGAAAATCAAGCTCCTAAATTATCGTTTAAAAAAGAAACGGCTGTTTACCACGTAAGAACGCGAGTTTTAGACTGTCTTAAGGGAATCAAATTCCTGGGGCAGTTCTTGAGGACTTATAGTTATGAATACCTAGGCTATGTTTTGAAATAAAGTTTTGAATAAAAAACAAACGTTATTTTTAAACATGTGGTTTTTTAGGAGGCCGAGAAATAACTACATTCTAAACTTGATGCAAGTAGTTTTAATTTCAAACGAAAGGACCTGAATGTTACGAAACCCTCGGTGCGCGAGTCCAACTCGCACTTGGCTGGTATTTTTTTCTACTTCGCACCGTTTTTAATCTGCCTAACGTTAATTATACTTTACGTCATACTTCAACATAGAATTTAGCACAATATACTCATGTATAACTAGGTTTGATGTGCGTTAATTGTAAGCACTTATGGGTTTCGTTATTAGATCAATAAAACAAATATTCATTGTTTTTATGCAAAATAAATAATACTTAGTCACGCAGCTAGGATAGATTTCAGTTAGATTACTTATTAAGGTACTTATGTGGGCACGTTCATCTATTATACAGGGTGTAACAGACAGCCCTCCGAATACTTATAGGGTGCATGTAGACCATGAAACTGGACAACTTTTCCCCTAGGAACATATGTCAGGAAAGGTCAAAAAAAATTACCTCCCATACAGAATCACGATCAGCTGACTGCAATTACTTAAAGAAATAACAAAAAAAAAAAACACGCAACCACTCTAGGCTGCCAGTACTTGACCTGTAAGTAGTAGTTATTATGCCCAGATTCTTAAATACTACTCATTCTCACAACATATTGTTAGGATTCTGACATGTCGCAGCTGCTTGAGATATTTGTGCTACAAATAAAATGACAAATATGATTGATGTAAAATGGCGTTGCATAATTTAACATGCGTTAGGGGTTTATACTTTGCAACCAATAATCGATTGTCATATGTATTTCTTTGTCACATGAAGTTGTCATCTAATTTATTACCTTATAACGTTTTCGCAACTCTGTCAAATAGATAAAGCGATTATTTTTAAATAAATAAAAGACTATGCTTTAAGTGACAAATGAGAATTTACCACCTGTATTGATAGAATATAGATACCTACCCAGCAGGCTAATAAAGTCTAAGAAATTATAGATAGAACGATAAAAGTGTAGATAAAAAAATATTACTATTTAATCACTCTATCAAGTCCTAGACATAAGATAAGAGTAGTAAAAACTTTAATAAGAAAGTTTTACAATGACTTTTTTCTTTGCCGATTAAAAAGTTTATGTAAATAATTAATAGTATAATAAGTTTAAGACGTACGGAAAACAAGCATCAGTGGTTATTGCTGTATGGTCATCCCAATAAGCCATATTTGACAACTGGCAGATTCGTGCTAATGCTATGGCAGAGGGTCCATTTTCCTTTGTTGACATCTCGTTGGTTATGAAATTGACAGCTGTCAAATATGGCTACAAAGATTACTTTACTTTAACCCTCCATTCTCTCATATTTCAGCGGCTGTCCGAGCCTGTCGTACTCAAGATTTAGATGGCCATCTATTTTATAAAGCAGCTTGACTATGGGCAAAACATACGGCTGTACATTGTACGCAATGAGCTTTCAGCTTTTTATTAAAGGAAGACAAATTGATGTAAGAGCTTACGTAAATTTTGTAGTATGTATAGTTTTTTATATGGTGAAAAACAATTAACGAATGAACCGAGTTTTTTGTAGAAAAAAGTGGTTGATAAATAAGTACCTCTTACCTTATTAGAAAGAGATTAAGACATTAAATTGATGTGTATTAACTCATTGTGCAAATTGAAACTCAAGCCAGAGTGATTTTAAAATGGAGTTCCCGACGATTATCTACAATTATCACAATACTTTGTTGCAGTGCCAGTGATCGGAACTCACCTGCCTATAGTCGCAATCCGTACTAATATCATAAATCTGAGAGTTGTGTGTGTGTATGTATGTTTTTTACATCTTCACGCTCAAATGGCTTGACCGATTTGGATGAAATTTAGAACACAGGTATAGTATAACCTGAAATAACACATACACTTTTTACCGCAGGAAAACAACTATTACCACGGGAAAATGAGAAACAGCTGGGCGGAAATGTAGTATCAAATATAGAAGACCTGCAAAAAAAGTAGTCTTGCCTAATTTTTCCCACATTGTCTAACTACAGAGAAATATTTTTAACAAATAAATAAATACCGGTTTGAATATACTACATCGTAATCCAATCTTAAATTCACATTATTATTAAGCTTTATTGTGTTTTCTGTACTACGGTTTATTTTGCACTCAGAGTGCAAATATATAAATATTATAATTATTATTTTGATAATGACCAAGAAACATAGTAGATACTCCTTAAAAGAAACCTACACTAAAATATCTACGGAATGTTTGGGAAATGTTAAAGACAAGTATCAAAAGGTTGGTTATATCGTCCCTCCCATCACAAACTGACTCAACTAGCATTTAGTAAAATGTTCAGGGCAACCCTTTTGCGGTTTTGGGTTTCAAATTCCACTCCATAACTTTTGATTAGCGCGTGCTATCAGAAAATTAAAAGTATATTTATGTTGAAAAAAAAATCTAGTTTTTTAATCTATTAACCACTATTATTAAATATTTACATTTCTTAATGATTTTTATGACCGAAACAGATGTGACACTTCGTGATAACTTTGTTTTTCTTAGTACGGATACAATTTGTAGTTAAGTCGATCTTTTCTAGTAGATTAACAGATTTTTCCGGGATAACTGAAAGTGAAACTAAAATAAAATAAATACTTATAGTTCAGAATTTCCTGATTGTTTATCGTTTTTTATATTTATCTTTATTAATCACTCATTTAATTGAGACATATTCGTTTTTGAATTCCTATAGCTTTTCTTTCAAATAGGAATATCGAAACTAGTAGTTCAATAATAACTCAGTATAGGTACCTTATCACTTTTATTGGTAGTCCCTATAAAACAACCAAAAACTTTTTCTTCTTACAAACAAAACTAATCACTTCTTATTTTCAGATAAGAACGGCTTCCTTTTTAATTATTAAAAAGATATAAGAACTATGTAACAGTCACAACATCAATGAAAACTACTAAGTACCATGTAACAGCCACAAAATTAGTGAAAATTACTGAGTATTATCTAACAGTCTCAAAATTAATGAAAACTACCAAGAAAAATGTTACCTACAATCTCAAATTTGTAAAAACTTTCAAGTACAATGTAACAGTATCAAGATAAATAAAAACTACTAAGTACTATTTATCAGTCTCAACATCAGTAAAAACTTCTGGGTGCTAGTAAAAATTTTAAACCTGTAACTGACTACTTCAGGAGGCACTTTCGGAAAAGGCGAACAGATAAGAAGTTTTAACTTTTAAACGAGACCTTGCAACTGATGCGAATTAGACGGGAAACACTAGAGGATGCTTTGCCAGATCCCCAGTCACTTAACAAAAAGATCCGAAGTATGGTGAGACGTGACCTCCGAAGCTGGAACACTCGCCTCATTAGAGAGGCGATTGAGAAAAATCGGGGGTTGAAAGTCTTTACCAAGACACTGGGAAGGAGTCATCTAGCAAAGCTAACTACCTCGAATGGTGTAACTGTCACATCGGTTCCAGAGATTCTCGCTGAAGTTGAGTATTTCTACGGAAATCTGTATGCCTCGCCGCATGCGCAGAAACCTCCACCTGACGCGACCACAGACCCCAGAGCTCCACTCTCACCACTTTACAGACGATCTCTCGGACGTGGATGTACCTAGACGAAATTCGGGCGGCTCTCAAACAGCTTAAGAATGAAAGGCTCCCGGTGAAGACGGAGTGGCCTCTGAGTTACTTAAGGCTGGTGGAAAACCTGTCCTGGAGGAGCTGAAAAGGCTATTTATTCAACTCTGTTATAGCCAATGGGACAACCCCGAAGGCATGGAGCAGAGTTGTTGTGGTATTGTTTTTCAAGAAGGGAGACAAAACGCTCCTCAAAAACTATAGGCCGATCACACTTCTGAGCCACGTCTATAAGCTGTTCTCGAGAGTCGTTACGAATCGTTTGGCATTAAGATTTGACGCCTTCCATACACCGGAAGAAACCGGGTTTCGTCAAGGCTTCAGCACCTTAGACCACTTCCATACTGTACGGCTGGTTATGCAGAAGTCAGAGGAGTATAACAAAGCGCTGTGTATGGCCTTTGTGGACTACGAAAAAGCCTTTGACTCCATCGAAACCTGGGCTGTTTTGGAGTCCTTGCAGCGGTGCCAAGTAGATTGGCGATATGTGGAGGTGCTAAGAAGCTTCTATCAAATGGCAACCATATCCGTTTAAGTACAAAACCACCACTGTGTGCCATGCACTGGTAAAATCGTACACAAGTTACAGCTTGAGTGTGTATGGTAGAACATTTACTTCATACTTGGATCAAGTTAAATCAATTCAGATTTAGATTTTTAAAGATGATAGTTAGTAGTGAAACTAAACACAAATGCAAGGACTACTACGAACAGCTGTACCAGGTGTGTGGGATACTGCCGGTGCATGAGAAAGTTAAATATCTGATAGCTTTAAAACAATACAACTGCGATTACTATAAAATATTGATACCACTAGTAGATCACTTAGGGCCGATAAGAGACGGGAGTATATTGAACCAAGGAGCTGTAATTATTACGGAGAAAGAACCCTTCACTTTGTTGTACCTAGGTAATGTAATACCATTGATATACGTAATGAAAGTATAAGTCAGCCTGTCCTTAAAACAAACCTTAAAAATAAATTACTTGACGAGAGTGCACAGCTGTACAGCTGGGCTGGGCAGCATTTGGGAATCA
Source organism: Tuta absoluta (assembly GCA_027580185.1). NCBI lineage: Eukaryota > Metazoa > Arthropoda > Insecta > Lepidoptera > Gelechiidae > Tuta > Tuta absoluta. Next base: position 10,944,169 of record JAQAHW010000004.1, read on the forward strand.
TATTTTGGAATCACCCTTGCCACAATGCCTCAAGACCAAGGTGTTCGATCAGTGCGTCTTACCAGTCATGACCTATCGAGCCGAGACGTGGAACCTGACAGTTAAACTGGCCCACCGGTTACAAATGTCACTCAGAGAGCTATGGAAAGGTCTATGCTCGGTATCTCTGTAATGGATAAAATCCGGAATGAGACTATCCACAAAAAGACCAAGTAACGGACATGGTCTGTAAATATAGCGATGTCGGAGATCGCAGTACACATTAAAGAGGTTCGAAGAGTATTGTGCAGTCTAGACGTGAACAAGGCCAGCGGACCTGATGGCATACCAGCGAGAGTATTAAGACTATGTGCGCCTGAACTGTCTCCTGTGCTGACACGCTTGTTCCGCCTCTCTCTTAAAGAAAGAACGGTGCCGGGGGCCTGGAAGCTTGCTAATGTGCAACCAGTTCCCAAAAAGGGCGACCGTGCCGACCCTGCCCATTACCGTCCAATTGCCATTACCTCCATCCTATGCAAGGTCATGGAGACGGTACTTAACAGTAAGTTGCTGACCTACCTTGAAGACAATGATCTTCTCAGTGACCGTCAATATGGCTTTCGCCGGGGGCGGTCTACTGGTGATCTTCTTGTGTATGTCACGCACTGCTGGGGCGAAGCCATCGAGAAAAACGGCGAAGCACTTGCCGTTTCACTCGATATCTCGAAGGCCTTTGACAGGGTCTGGCATGCAAGTCTGCTCAGCAAGCTTCCTGCTTATGGCATCCCAGCTGATTTTTGTATTTGGATTTCAGACTTCCTTAGTGAACGGTCCATCAGAGTAGTCGTTGACGGCTGCTCCTCTGACCTAATGGCCATTGATGCCGGAGTTCCTCAGGGGTCTGTTCTCTCTGCAACTCTTTTCCTGCTGCACATCAATGACCTCCTTCGGCATGGTATTGTTGGATACGCAGATGATAGTACCGTTTCAGAGAGATACTTGACAGGTGCAGGGACCAGTGGGGATGAAATACGTTCGTTAAGAAAGGCCATGGTAGAGCGAACAGATCTGACCTTAAGTCTTGTCTCCCAATGGGGCGACGACAATCTGGTCTCATTCAATGCCACCAAAACACAGGCGTGTCTTTTTACTGCAAAAAGGAGTCCTTTCGACTGGACACCTACTTTTCGGGGTACATCTGTCCCAGTCACTGACAGGCTTGAGCTTCTAGGCATGGAGTTGACATCAAATCTAAACTTCGGCGCGACCATCGAGTACAAGGCTCAGACGGCGGCTAAAAAGCTGGGCGTCCTGAATAGAGTGAAGCGATACTTTACGCCTGGACAGCTTTTAACTCTTTACAAAGCACAAGTCCGATCCTGCATGGAGTATTGCAGTCACCTTTGGGATGGCTCAGCCAAATACCAACTTGCCGCTCTTGACTCGGTGGAACGCAGGGCCAAGAGGCTCATAGGCGACATAAAACTGGTGGACACCAAGCTACATAGCCTGGCACATCGCCGCAAGGTTGCCTGCTTGTCGGTATTTTATAGATTGTACTTCGGAGAGTGTGCTCAAGAGCTTCACGACCTTGTTCCACCAGCTCCCTTCTACCATCGGACATCCAGACGCACCGCCGGATACCATCCGTACCTGGTAGCCATTCCACCAATTCGGACTAAGCGCTTCCAGTCATCATTTATAATGCGCACTGCTAAAGAGTGGAACTCACTTCCTGCGTCTGTGTTTCCAAAAGCATACAACCCTAATCTCTTCAAAGTAAGAGTGAACAGGCTTCTTCTGGGTGAGCTCGCTCCATCTTAGACTCTGTCTCTGTCCTATGACCTAGACTAGAGTCAAGAGCAAACCCATCATTAATAAAAAAAAAAAAAAAAGCAAACAGAAGTGGCAGTGGGCTGGGCACATCTGTCATAGAATCGACGGACGGTGGAGTAAACGGGTTCTTGAGTGGAGGCCACGCCTTGGCAGGTGGACCGATGACTTAAAGGCGGCTGGTAGCGACTGGATGGCGAAAACGGGGATCGTGCCCTATGGCGTACCCTGGGGGAGGCCTACGTCCAGCAGTGGACTGCAATCGGCTGATGTAGATGTAACTGACTACTTCGCGGCGCTCAGTAGTGGTTTTCCCCGCTACTGTAATGATTCTTATGAATTAGTAGATAACAATTTTTGTAGTAATAGATAACAACTAGTTTTTCATAGTTAACTTATTTTAAAATAATAGTCTCAAATGCTTGAAACTGAAATAATATTACACCACTAAATGACTTAAGTTACATACGTCTCTGATAAAGGAGAATAAAAAAAATATTTTTTATCGTTACTAATAGTCGTATGATATTTACGTCATTTAGTAAAAATAATAATAAACGATTTTGTAGATGCGACATTTCTAAATATGGTATATCTCAAGAACGGTAATAGTGAGAGGTGCGACACTTTGTGACATTATAAAGCATAAAAAATCATATACGTAGGTAGTCTTAACTCAGTTACGCCCTTTGTGTCAGTTAACGGGCCTACTTCCATGAAGTGAGGTGAAAACGAGCTACGAGAATGCATTTTATGCATAATCTAAGGCACATCACTGTCAACAAAATTTTGTTTTTTAATCTTCAAGATATGAGGAATAAGCCAGGGCAGCGCAAAATCTCATTTTATATTTAATTACGGAGAAATTAAAATTTGAAGTTACCTCTATTTTTCAGTGATGAAGCGTGGCGTAAGAGATTTCCTCCGCCAGTGCTAATCGAACTGTATTGATCTTAGTATGATTATTAATGGCAATTTCACGTTGAACCCGCCAGGGCGGCTATTTTTTGACAAAACAACTTAGTTATTAAGAAATTTAGCAAAACACTTACTGTTTCCGGCTGCTTTCCTTGGGAGTAAAAGGTTTTTGTTTTGATGTGTTTCCTCTGCTGTCAAAACTGGCGTGGAATTGATCATAGATAAACGGAATATGATGCAGACGCGACACACTGTACATTTGTTCGATATTTTGACCGTGAAAAATTATTGTAGCTAGAATTTTGCCGTAAAATATATCAACTATCTACAACAACGGCATTCTATCCGCTATGGATAATTTTGCCAATGTCAATACTACGTTGATTGGTACATCGAACGAAACGCAAAATATGAACCGATTAGACGTAGGTATTAAAAATATTTATACGATCAAATAATAGGATGACGTGGTTGTTAGTGCAGATTAGTATGAAGTAGTAAGGTTCGATTTATATGCAACACTAGACGGCGACACGGCGGCACAATAGTACATTGTTGTCGAGGTATGGAAAATAAGACTTTGCTAGACAAGTCAAGCAAAGTAATTTTCCCCGAGGCTTACATAGTGCTTTTCTCAAAAAAAGACTAGGAAATGAAAGATTGTACTTCTTATAAAAGTTAGCTAGCGACCACAACACAACGAAACAAATAAAAATTTACAATTTTCCCACCAATTGTAATTTTTTTTTTTAAATTCGCCTGTAAGGCACAGTATTACGTAATATTCAGCCATACTAAATGTTTAGTTCATTCTTTTCTTTTTTAATTCTGGACAGGCAAGGGTCTTTACATCATACAGCCTCGTCTTTGGTTACCTGTTTCATACAAAATTACGTTCCGTTTCTATGAGAGTAATCGAGATAATTTTGAAATCAAATTATGTGGGTTTAGCGTATAACGAATTTATCATAATGGACACCAGCAAAGGATTTCCATACAATTTTGCTGGCGTGATCTGAGACGTGACGTTTTTGAAAGAAATGAACACATTTCCTAGCATGTTTGAGAAAAAGCAGTTGTTTAACCGCGGCGGAAATTTTTAATTGTAACCACAGTTTTAGGATAAATTATAAGAAAACAAGTATAATAATCATGTACAATATGTACTTACGTATATACATACATACACATATCACGCCCATATCTCTTGAAACTTGCGAACCTAGTATACAAAAGTATTATTTATGTAGTAAAAGATTTTTGTCAGATTTCTTTAGTGTTATGGGGTAGAAAGGTTCTAGAGTGGCACTGGGTCAAGATGTTCATGCTAGGGTAACACTGGGTTGAAAGGTTCTAGACTTATACCTAGCTGGAAAGTCCTAGAGTGTCACCGAACAAAATGCCAATGCTAATGTTAAAATTAATTTCCAGGTAGGTAGGTATCATATCATTTCGGGGAGGTCGAGGGTATCGTTATATTAAAGGTTCTGTTCACCCTGGTTCGTTGGTAACACCGAAATATACCAAACATTGTATAGGGCTATAAATCCCTTTTCTAAAAATACCAATTTCAAGACCAAAAATTCAGGATTATCCAGATAGGAATGGATTAAAAACCTTAGTCAAAGAAACAATTAGAAGCACCTTCGATTTTAATTTTTCTTAGTTACTTTAATAGATACCACCAAAATGTATGATAATTTATAACTATGAAGCAATTCAACTGGTGTCGGTAATTAAAGGAAAAAGATTGTAAAAGGTGTTCGAAGGTTTGAAATTTTTAAGGCATGCGGCTCTGTGTATGTCTGATGGTTAACAAATATTGTCCAAAAACTAATGAACGGTGCGAGAATGCGACCGCTATATATTATCATATCATAATATCATACTCGAATATATAATGGCCGTCGTTAATTGCTTTTTGCTATTTATATTTTGAACTTACATCTATGTATACTGATTTATGCAATAAACGTTTAAAATTGAAATTGAAATTTAACAGTATTAGTTGCGCTTAAGGTGCACGCAATGACGAAAATGACAAAGAAATATCCAAAAAAAGTTTCTTAATGTCGAAGTTCGCAAAAAAATGTACAATACCAGGATGGACAAAAACCAATCAAAAATATGTTCGCGCAAAGTGCGTAACATGATACTGGCCACTTGCATTTTTAAACCTGAACTAATAAGTTGGCTTTATTTAGTTTAATGACTTTGCTTCTTCTGTAATAACGTTAAACTAAAAAGTTGTAAATATGATTTGAGATGTTATGAAGATAAGTATTTTGTGAACTGATTAAGCACTTATTTTTAGATGAATTCTTTTCATGTACTGAAAGTGGAAGAATAACAAACAAACAGACAGTACAGTTTATAGAGTTCATAATTAATATGGATACTATGCGTTCAGCTAAGTCTTGAATGGTTCAGCTTATTTCAAAATATGGTTCTTATAATATAATGTAGGTTAATATTCCTTCCAAGTTATAATATCAACTTTGTGAGTAGTACACCGAGAATCGAACCCGGAACTTTTGCGCCGCAGGCAGTCGCACTACCATTGGTCATCAAGTATTGTATCAGTACCAGTTAGACTAACATTATATGACATAGTGACACCTCTATAATATACTCTTTGACATGACTTCCGAATTTCATTTGAATTTCGTTCCTTCCCTCGAAGTAGGAGCCTTAAGGCAGTTTGTAATGCGAGGGACGATATAATATATAACAATAATAATTTGGAAGTATTCGGTAAAGGCGCCAATAGCGCAGTGCCACAGCGGTGGGACAGTACTCCACAGGTCCCGGGTTCTAGTCCCTGCTGACGCTATAATTTTTCAGTTTCATTCATTAATTGGATTAACAATCAATGGTACCTGTTATGACAATGATAGCTGAGGACAGCTCTGATGATCATCGGGTAGCGCTTTAAGGGAATGCACAATGCACATGATAATTGATCCGGGCGTGTGGCTAATCGCGTGGAAAATGGCTCGCCTCTCGCCGCGCCGGCGGCCGCTGCCCCGCACCAGTGTGAACACACCATTTTTCTCCTTTGATGTGTTTCATATTGATAATGCACTTGGACGCTCCCACTGCCCACTGTGCTCATTTTCAAGCATATGCGGGATCGGTTGAAACTGGAAGATTACTGGTTTGAAAATAGTTCTGTTCGTTCGATTTTAAATAAAGAAGCTTTTTTTTTAATTTCTTATCAATCAAGGGGTTAAACAACTTATGTATCTTGTTAGAAGAAAATATGAACAAGTATTTAGATATCAGATAGTTTTATGAAATATGTTTAGCTATTTTTGGGGTTCCGTACCCAAAGGGTCAAAACGGGACCCTATTAAGATACTTGGCTATCGGACCTTCTGTCAGTCTATCTGTCATCAGGCAGTATTTCATATAACGTGATAGTTAGACACAGTCAAAATTTGCACAGATAATGTATTTTTATTGCTGCTATAAGAACAAATACAGAATAACCAACAACAACAATTTTAGCTAGTTATAACTCTAGTCAATATCAATCCTATTTTGAAAACTTACCTAGACTAGAAATGATGTCAAGTGTTAATCATCCTACCTAATGAAACACATAATGGATAAAATATGTTGTAGTACTACCTATGCCAAAACATATTTATATTGTAAGTCAGCATCGAAAAATATTTTAAGATCTGAAAAATATATGATATCATAATACCATACCTATACCAAACCAATACTGGTTCTATAACATCAAAGATTTTATTTTATTGTCATATCCAAAATCTACTAGGTAGCTAAGGAAATTACCACGCCTGAATTACACGCAGGTATGTTTCGATTTAGTGATAGCTCAAACAAACCCGATTAGGAAGTTACTTCATCAAAATCATAAAATATCAGTATGTCAACCTTCCGTTCGCCTATATTTAAGCAGTGTGACATATGCAGCGGTACCACTGAAAGCTTTCTCGTGTCGCTATTATAACCGTCGCTGGCTGAAATTTAAATGACGTTTGTATAGAGTGGCATAAGCTCTATATAAGTTAGCAGACGACATCGTTTTATTTATAAACACGTTCCAGTTCTGTTGCACCGGTTCGTCTGTTTATCGATTCGACTGGCCTGGGTTAATTTTGGCAAGGTGGGCAATATAGGCTACAGGCAACTAGGGCAAATAGTATAGGCACAGCTTAAACAATTAAAACAAGCCGTGATAGCTGCCAGTGAACGAGAATAGTCGCTCGAGTTCTACAACTAATGTAAAGCTACCTGCTAATCTGATGTTTTAGCCGGAGTTACTGCTGAAAATTTTGTTTGGTCATTAGAATCAAACTGCACGAATGCTTCTAACGCCTTGTTTATTTGCCTAGCCTAGAATCTTCGCCGGTGTCGAGATTATTAATACCTAACGGAAAGGAACACCCATCAGCCTTTTACTTAAGGGCGCATTATACTAATTTCATTATCGTAGTGACCCCTCTGCAGGTGACTTATGATTATGACATTGAATTGAATAAAATATTTATTGTAATCAAACTTTCTTAGAATATAATTTGAAACTTTTTAAGGAGATTTAATTACTGTTGCGACGCCCCAAGCGGGGTTATTGTACCTAACTGCCTATATTGATTAAGGGCGCACGGTGATAAAAATAAGTATTTATGGATGCACAATTTCATTGGTGAATATGATAAACACCTTATTTTTATGTATAATGATTTTTTATTATATCATCTAGATTCTGGAAGCAGGAAAGCACGATTAATGAAAGTTTGCTCAATCGATTAATTTTTCAAAGTTTGGTCTATTTTTACACGTTTTTTGCGAACACTCTTATGAACATAACACATTATTTTTTTGGTACAGTTCTTGTGGTACAGTGTTTTGATGAGAAATTTCCAAAAGAGTGTAAAATCGTCTAAATATGGCGATTCCGCTCTGTTCTCTGGAAAGGGACGTTTAAAAGTTCGAGGCAGGCCCTTAAGACATATTTTATATGCTTGTACAATATGCAACTTAAACAACAACTTGAATCTATTATGGTACCAATTGTATGGTCTAGTATGCGGTGTGTGAGCGCAAATTATAAAAAATGATTATTATTGCTTACCAGTAAGTAATTTGCTATTATGAAAACTTATTTGTTAGTTTTTGTACACCTAGCCTAGAATGTGAAGTAGAGACATCAGGCTAATTCCAACTAGTTGAAAAGGTGTAGATAAGTAGTTTTGAGATTCCAAAGCGGAATTACAGATAATGTCAATTATAAAACATGGATATAAAAATTAATGTAACGCAACAAACGCAGGAACCGCATACAGAGCGGTTATCGGTTGAGGCGGCTCGCTTACATGCGGCTCAAAAATGTTATAAAAAATGTAATAGTGGATCTTAATAGGGCTAACCTTTAGCATTTCGCAGTAAAAGCAATTAAATACGGATAGTTGTAGAGTTGCGTGCGAGTGTGTCCCCGCTCGCACCGCCGTGCCACAGTACAACGTGAAACACAGGAGGTACTAAAAATTACAAAGAGATCAACCAGCCCATGAAACTGAACAACATTCCCTAATAAACATTGGTCGCCGAATAATGATAATGTTGGAACCACCCATAAATGTGCGTTCGAATGTTACATACACACGTATACCACGCCTGAATCCCTTGCGGCGTAGACAAAGTAATAACGGCCGTAAAATACGGTCATTATCGTCACGTCTGACAAATATTTAAAGGGCGGTTCAGAAAAATTGTGTATAACTATAGTGACAGTTGCAGCCTATCGCCTAAAATACACATGCAACCCTCGAGTCACTTAGTCGCCTCTTACGACACTCGCGGGAAAGAAATGGGGCAATGCTATTCTAAGCCGGCATCACAGGATCGCAGGAAATCTTTTTTTCGACCTATGTCTTACTTTTTCGAACCAGTTGTTCAGTTGTATGTACTAATTTACACCTTGAGATGAGAGACTGAAAAACAGTACAGAATATCGCACTAATTGGTTTTTCATTATTTTCTTTAACTGAAACGACCTGCTGCATTTTGTTTTACTGTGGCCTCGCCGCCGCCGCGTGTGCATGCGCATTGCAGCTCGACACTAGAAGAAATGGTTACAAATGCCGAGTCGCATCGGTCACGGTCGAAAGCGCTAAGACATTGGCTGATGGTATTTTGAAGCGGCTTTCGCACGAATTGTTTACGTCTGTACGACCTCTAACTTTATAATGAGCTGTTGATGTCTAAGACGATGTCTGCGACTATGGTTCTTACAAGGATTCTTAATCTATACACACATTACATCCCCTTGTTCCCTGAGGCATGTGATGTAGTTTGTATCAGTAGACATAGGATATGCTGGAACTGCAAGCTTCTAGGATAAATAAGTGCATATACGACTTATTTTACTTAGAAGAACCATGCCTTATAAAAGGCACCTGGGCCGCTATTTCTAAAAAAGCTCACAGAAGCCTGGGCCTTACGAGGAAGGTGATAAAAGATCAAACTGAATTTAATATACTATACATAGTAGTTACTTATTGGGGTCTATTTCATATTCACCATGGCAAGTACATGGATTGGCAAGTACAGCGTTTAGTTCACAGGGAAAGATGCTCCTTCGCCTGTTTTTATTCCTCAATTACCATTTACAATGTATCTAATATTAAAATCATTTTCACGGGACTACTATGTAAATAAATAATTTAGAGCGTAATTTGCCCTTTATGCGCATATAAATACGGACCAGTCAATCATTCGCGTGGAGAGAGGCGTACGCGCAAAAAGCAGGCGCTCATTTACGCGCGTAGCACCGCCCGGGGGCGGGCGCGCAATTAAAAGATTTACGACGCGGACTGGAGCTACTTTCTTACGCGCGTAAGCGCAAGGTTTTTAAAATGTATAGTATTATATATCCTTTATCACCTTCCACGTAAGGCCCAGGCTTCTGTGAGCTATTTACATGATTCTTCAAAGTTAAATAAGCCTTATTTGTCAGAAGCTTGCAGTACCAGCATATCCTGGGTCTACTGAAACATACCACATTACAGGGAACCTCTTGTTGTTTAGTTTGAACCAAAAAATTATAACAGACACTATGTTTACTTTAAAAGTTTAAATAAATGAAGGATAAACATATGCCGGAGTTTATTTGGTTGCTTTCTTATTTTTGAATAAGCTTGGACTCGTACCAATATAGAGCTACATAGCTATAAAAAGTAATCCGGGCGTTACGCGGTTAAGGTATTTAAGGATCTCCTTAAGACATAACTAAGTAGATGACTTAGAAGTAGGTAAGTATCGTGTAAACTCATATAACGTCACTACACTGGGTGTTAAATCATGTTACAGAGATTTTCCGTTATATAAAAAATGGGCAATCGTTGTCAACAAGAAGTTTTATTTATGAATACAGTAAAAATACAATATTGGACCTTTAGCAGCATAGATAAACAAGTGCAAGGCTTTTGGGCATTTTCTCTAAAAAACTGTGTTATAACGCCAACAGTCGAAGATTATGTACGTTATGCAATAAAGTTAAAATAAAACCACCAGAAAAGAATTACAAAGATGCTGTTTTATCAGGTTTGGTATCTGTTTATTGGCATTTTTTATGTTTTTTTTTTTTATTAATGATGGGTTTGCTCTTGACTCTAGTCTAGGTCATAGGACAGAGACAGAGTCTAAGATGGAGCGAGCTCACCCAGAAGAAGCCTGTTAAGGCACTGGCGCTCCCACACACTGACGGAACGCAGCAATCTACTTGGCGCCAGACTTCGGTGGGATGGTGGTCGCGAGCCAGGCGGCCCCTTGCGGAGCCTTCCACCGCTTAGTGGGATCGTTCAGCCGGACTTATCCACAGGCAAGCCTGTGTTGCCGTTGCCCGGGGTGAACCGCTAGGAGGTAGATCCCATACCACCCCAAAATTTGTTTTTATGTGTTTGTGTGGAGTAGAAGTGTTGCTACATAGAGAGTTTGCTTGTACCTCTGGAAATCAAGGTGAACCAACCGAGGTCAAGTAATTTTTTGTAATTTTGGGGAATTTGTCGTTAAGGCCGCATCAGTCCCAAAAAGTAAGTCCCTTTCTTAGCGTTAAAGAGAAACGTTTCTTAGCGTTAGGCTCAGATCCGAGAAGCCGAACATTTGTTAATTTTTTTAAATATGGAAACAAATATTCCAAAGATACATTACTCATTTAATTAGGAAGAAAGGGACACAAAATTAAATATGAAATGATCGATAACAATGAAATCATTCAGATTTTTGGTCTAAAAAACGCAAAAATAGAGTTTGCGTTTTTTTCATCGTTTAATTATTTTATTAATTATCGAGGCAATTTCAATAAATCATGTTTTGAGTCCCATTGTTTTGTAGCATATATCTCGAAGAATTACTAAGAAAAATAGCATCTCATAATTTGCAGATTTCAAGATATGGGATACAAAATTCGGAGCACTATCTAACCTTGCGCGATTGATTTTTAAGCCCATCGAAATTATGTGAAATGAAATGAACTTGAAAAGATGAAATTCGTTTTATTCAATGTAAGTAGGATAGTCTTATCATTTAAAGACGCCATGATCCGTCATAATGTAATAAAAAAATGGTAAATTGGTGAGGGTAGATGTTGATTTAAAAATAATAAGGGGAGGTTGATCTGATATCTAGAAAAAATTTGCTTTTATTTAATCATAAACAACGTGTCGAAATAATGCTTCCCAAAAACAAATAATACAGGGTTATTTTTTATTCACCCCGGAAATTTTACAGGGCGATTCTAATCATGATTCTGAACAACTTTTATTATGGGGTCAACTGCAAAATCGCGAAAAAATCCAGCTGTTCCATACATTTTGTTCGAGTAGGTATGAATTTTTCTATGGAGCAGCTGTTTTTTTTTCGCGATTTCGCAGGTGACCTCATAATGAAAGTTGTTCAGAATCATGACTAGAATCACCCTGTAAAATTTCCGGGATGAATAAAAAATAACCCTGTATAGTATAGTAAATGTGAAAACTAGTGTAAAAAAAACCATCGCATTTTGCATTCAGCAGGTTAACATTTTATAAGAGAGTCTGTTATCTCGAGTATATCTTACAATCTGCTGGCTTATTATCGCCGGGTATAATGTATGAAGGGTGTATTGAAACTAAATAAAGTAATATCTTGAAAGAGGAGGTTAACAAGATCTCTCATTATTGTGAAATCTTTTGAAAATATATTTTCTTGTGAAATGTTTAGCTACCGATACTGTTGCTGTAAAAGGATTTTTATAAGAATAAAAGCTATGTATTTAAGAAAAACCCCGTTGGGTTTTTCTGTAGACTGGTTAGGTTTTATATTTTGTTTAACTCAAGTATCGCACTGCTAATTAGTTGAATATGAAAGTAATTGAGGGCCAAATTTGTAATGTCTCTTACGCAGGTGCTTTGGTTTCTGCAGTATCATCAACAATCATGTACCTACTCACTTTGTGGGGTTTATTTAAAGTGAAGTGCAGCTGCAGTTTAGACATTCGAGCCTCAATCGACGCGGGAATGCGCGGTGTCAGCGCGGCAGTATCGCGAACTGGTGCGTGTGTGAACCGGCTCAACCACACGACAGTATGACTCATGTGAGAACCACCTTTTTATCAATCAATTTGTTAAACAAAGCACATAAGTTACCTATATAGTTGAGGAAAAGTACTGGTAAGCAATACAAAAAGAACAGGATTCTAAAGAAGGTTTTGTTATTTCAGGAAATTATGTTTATGAAGATGCAATAGTTAACAAAAATCTTTATTTTAATCAGGTATTAATACTAAAAGAAGGAAAAAATAAGATTTTTGAAACACGCAAAACATGTGTAAAGGAATTTGATGATTGTATCAAGATAGAACCTGTATCCAGCACTTCGGTTCACCGGGCGTAACCGTGTCGCAGCCATTGTATGCAGATTCCCTTTTCATAAAGGCGTTAACTTTACCACCTTCGAGCGAAATATAAATTTTTCTTTACTTGAAATACGAAGGCAGCAAAAGGAGGTTTGCAGTGCGCAGATACTATCGTCATTTCACTCTCAGAGATTTGGTACGGCCTTGGGGTAGTGTACGAGGAGAAACATAATTTTATTACGATAATGTACCCATATATTCAAATAAAAAAAATCTTTATATACTCGTATAAGTTATCAAAATACGATACCAGGATTTGTCGGATTCGTAAACTCGGTGACCGACACGAAAATAAGAACAAGTTAAGAAAATAAGATAACTTTTATGGATACTTAGGGATTCATTATATGAATTAAAAATCGCATAGCGTGCATTAACTGCCGGTTTAAAGGGCAATTGATAGTTTTAAACTTCCACAGTTACACATGATGTGTCAAAATATATTAAAACTGTTTCTTACCAAAAATTCAATCCATTCACCAAATCTACACCTTGAATTTTTCTATTATATTTGGTGGAGAAAATATTTTGATAGTTTATTTTGATGCAGTGTTACGCAGTTTTATATCTTTCTACTGTGAGATCGGGCAGTAATGATGCTGGTTATGATATTATATCTTGAGATAACAACAGATACTTTAACGAGATATTGTTTGTTTAACGTGCTCTACCTGTTTACCATAGAATAATTAGGTAGGTATGCGTTGGAACTGCATGTATGCACCAAGGAAGTTATGAGTGTACACATTAATAAATTGATTTGATATTACCCAGTTAGTAAGGATTTGTTGCTTTTAGTGGATTACTTGCGGCCTCCGAAATCACAAAATCACAGCTGTTCCATACTGTACGTAGCTGTTAGCTGTTACGTTTTGTTCGTGTAGTTTTTATTTAAGTTCTTTTTTGCGATAACTGTGTAAAACTGAGTATAAAGAACTGTATTTAATCATGAGTAGAATCAATCTGTAAAAGCGTACTGACAAAGAATATTAAAATACGAGTAAATACCCTTAATAATAAAATAAAGTCAGCCAAGATTGTAACTATATACTTAGCTTTTGGCATTTTAAAGCAAAAATGCACATAATTGTCAACAAATTACTTTGACACATTATCTAGGTTCTTATTTTGGTGAAATCCAGCCTGTAAATAAATTCTCGTAACGTAGCTTTAGAAGAGGTGAAGGTATGTAAGCTGTCAACATTCAGGCTGTTTAAGCCTATGAATGTATCAGCTGCACTTGGCGCTAGCTTAAGATCTCCGACTTGGATTAAACCCAAAACCTCGCACCATGAGGTAGTCGTAGTACCTCCATGGAAAAGGCAGTAAAATAAATAAGTGGAGGGCATTCATTTGTGCAGAAACTAACAGGCCATGTTTCAATTCTACCCTGTAAAAACTACAATAAAGTTTAGTATTTAATTATTATCTACATCGGGTCGTTGACGATTCGGTGTCCTACACGAAAAGAAAGAAAGATCTACATAAGGTCGGACCTCACCTTCGTACAGTTCAGTTAAGGTGCTACTTCGAAGGATGCCTCCTTAACGGAGCAACGGCACAACCTTCAAGGCCGCAACCTTCGGAATAGCAATCTCCACCATCTTTGTTATTGTGTGAGATACGGCAATTCGTATAGAAAATCCTTCATGTAAAATTGATTGCAGTGTTGAAGATTGCGTGTCAGCCGTGTGCAGGCAAGTAAGTAGCAATCGATTCGCACCACCACCACCACCACATGCCACCAATGCGCCACTAAATGCGACACTCGTTCAACGCAACCTTACTGACTCATTCACTTGTCATTTACCAAATAATTCGCTTTTTTCTTTGGGTATTGTGGGTGGACCGAGTTGGCTTTATATCGGAAGAAGAGGAAGATGGCGGGGGAGACACGACTCGTAACTCCCAAAATTCATTTGTATGGCGATTCAAACCGTCAATAACGTTATGGTTTGTTACAGGTCACAGCTGACTTTTTAACATGATTCCACTATTTGTGGTATCAAAAAGAAGTGTCTACAATGCAATGTCAGCAGGTGCAAAATTGGCGAAGTTATTACGACGGGGCATCTGGTGGTTTGATGACGAACTCTCAATGGATGAGAATAGCATAGTACCGTGGCGTAGCACAATAGAGAAGAGGTCCATAACTACCGTGCAGTAGGTACACGTGAGCTGATGATTATAAATAAAAACAATTTCCATTATCATAAGAGTTTCTCTCGTCCACGAAACTCTTAAAAGTATCTAAGATCGTAATCATGCTGTAACTTGTAAGTCATGTTTTGTTTTATAAATCTTGTGTTAGGCATGTGTGGTCCTTAACAAAAAAGTTTCCACGTTACCTACACAGTAATTGCCGACATATAATTTATGAACCTATATTGATACTCCAGTAACACGATGACTGCGACTGACTGAATTTCGTTGAAGAGCAGACCACACGCTCTAAACGCGTACAGGAAGCTTGCAATGGTGTCATCTATCTATCGGATCTGCACGACACTCGATATTCGGCATCGAATCACAGAACTAACTAAGACTTTATCAATGAACCACTTTCTTATGAATGATAAATATATACCGAGGTATTCGATGAGTCAATTTGGTAGAGTTTATGTTACAACGTTTGAAGTTTCGTCTACGGAGGCATATAGAACACTGTTCGGTCTTATGTAAATAGCCTACAATACATGCAAAGCCGGTTGGGAGGCATAGCCTATTTTAGGCCCAATCTCATATCACCATCACTATCACTTCACTAAATAGTATAACATGATGTCGCTTCCCGTGGTCTTATACATGCTTAGATCTTTAAAAGTACGCAATGGATTTTGACGCGGTTCTCTTTAATAGTAAGAGTGATTCGAGAGGAAGGTTTTGTGTATAATTCATGCCGGGAAACTATCTTTTCCCGCGGTAAAACGGTTAGCAGCGGGTGAAAGCGCGTGGAATATGGGAGTTACGTATAAATTGTCATGCCTGTCTATAACTTTAACGTATGTATGAACTAGGTTCGTATCTCTTTACCAGCCGCCTTAATTACCACGAATACAAATGTATGCCATGCATTTTAATCAAGTTTCATTCAGATATTTATAAATATAAATAAATGACCACCTTTAGCTTTAATTCAAAAGAAATCAACTTACGAACTTGATAGTTTTTAACGCGTAACAGAACGGAAGTGCTTTTATTATGATAATCTTTCACGTAAACATTACACATGGTTCTAATTCTTTTAATTGCCAGTTATAAAACTTAAGAGGCTTTATCCCTCAAGTGCTCGCTACACTAGCGCCTTTCATTAGAACAACTGTCATTCATGATGTGCTTAAATTCGTTTTCCAAGCAATAAAGCGTTCTTAATAGATAGAGCATGTTGCTTGTTTTTTAAAATATACATTTTGTTAAATTTTGCCATATAGAGTAAGGAAAGCATGCCTATTGTTTTATGGACTTAACTATTCATATATGTAGAAAACATGTTGCACCGTCTCTAAATAAATTAGAATAAGGACAAGACAATGACTTAGTTTCTCATTGAAAATAATTTAAGATTTATTATAAATCACTTTTCTTACACATTTTTGTTCGGCGATCACAGCTGATGGGCGGGCGTTTGTAATCTGTCGACTTCCTCCGAGATAATAAAATTAAATAAATAAATATCCTAGTTAATTTGAACTTTTTTTGTAAATAAATACATATTATAGATAGAATCACCCAGACTCAACACAAATTACTGAATGTTTTGTGGAGATCGAATCCACGACCCTTGGCGTAGCAAGTAGTACCATGCGCTACGCCATCGGGCCACTCAATATGTCTGTCTTGACCAAACGAAAGTAAAACTACATAATTACTATTACACAAGTTTCACTGCTCTTATGTATTGAAATTTTCATTTCCTATGTAACAAAATTTAAACCAAGAAACAAAACTTTTATAAAACTCGTAACACGTGTACAAAGTATTTATTTTCCTCGTAGCGCTAGTGTAACTTGTAGTTGCGGGATGAACCACCGGCAGAGCTGCATACACGCATAATTGCAAATGGCTGCTAAAAATACGACCTTTAACTCGGGCACGTCCTTTATAATTGCAAAGCCTGGATGTACTAGGTAAGGAAATGAGCATATTTAATTAGTTATTCAAAGTAAATATCTGTCGGCATTAGTTATTATAAAGTAATAAATTAAATTCAAATTAATCGTTAGAAACTAGAAGCGACAAGTTGCTTGTGATTAATTATTAGTTGTTGCGTATAGAGTGTCGCCTTTAACACCTTTGAATGTACGAGTGCTTAGTTAATTAATTAGGTGTATTACACCTTCTTTTCTTAACATGTCGGTTAAACGCGGTTCAATCGTTTGAACAACGAGAAATGAGTACATACGTATTAAAAGTCTCCAATTCCAAAACGTCATAGATATTCTTGACGTTTTGGAATTGGAGACTATTATTACTATTACTTCTTATTTGAATTTTCATAAAACTTTGTCTTAGTACTACAAAATAGGAATCTTATCTACATCAGTGATTAAACGATTTAAAGTAGGTAAATTTACAAACTGTTCTCGGCTTCGAAATAACGTGCTGGTTGGTGGAATCAGGCCGAAATTATTTTTATGTAGCTTTTCAGACTATATTTTTTTTTACAAAACAGTTAAACAGTGTCTAAGTCGTTAGACAACGTCAAATCGTACGGAGAAATAATTTAAACTGCGTCTAACTGCTCGTCTTATTTTGATATAACACGGTAAACCTATATCAGTTGTATTTTTTAACTTATTCTTCTCAGCATTCGTCGGCTGCGCGTCTGATGAACGCACAGGCGGAAACCTCGTCTTTTATTTGTTTTATTTCACATAAGCCGCGGCAATTGTAGGGAATAAACAAGTCTGAGCTAATTACGAAATTGTCATCGGGGACTGTCCTGGCGAATTACCTACCAATTTAGATGTAAAATGTCGCCGCACGACGTACGACTGACGTTTTTACAAACATTAGTAATTGCCCATTGTCCACGCAAGCCTTCTAATTGGACGTAGTACCGCCATTGCAATAGAAAATTAACGCAACTTTATGAATACCAATTAATTTCCGTTAATCCCTAAGCTGTGGACTTGTTACTCGTATAATGCACTATATTAATATTCTACTTTAGTGGCTTAAGTAATTATGAAATGCTAATTTAATCAGTCTTAAGTGGTACCTAAAGTATGTAATAGGTAAAAATCGATGTGTGCTCTAATAATTTAATATCTATTAACATGTTATCGTAAGTAACCTTTTAGTGAAGACGTTTTATGCATTGGAAATTATTAAAAACTGTTTTTCGTTAGATGATAACAATGAGTTAATGGGGCAAGAAAACTTGCTTGATAAGAATATTTTTTAAATATTACCTAGTAAAGTAACGGCTTCAATAAAAAAAAAGAATAGGCAAAAGATCAAATACCTAACAAATACTTTAATAAATGCAAAATCCTCTCTAACATAATCTTTTAAATTGTTAAGCACATCATAGCATGCACCAGGGTATCCTTCGTTGAAATTTGTCGTGGTGCGATTAGATGCGCAATATTTTAAGGAGTAATTTCATCGTATATAATTTACAAAAATATAAAAGGTGTACCTCCCGATCGAATTTGTCGCATCAGGCAAGCAGGGAAGCAGGCAGGCACAGGGAGGCGCAGAATCGCGGTCGTGACGCCGCGCGACCTCGCACTTATCTCGCGCGCTCTCACGACCACGCGGCCCTGCGCCGGCGCACGACCACGGCCAAATCACAGGGGAAGTCCTGGTATTACCTATACAGCTTGCAAAACTAGAACTTACGGATTGACGGTCTGGCAACGCACTGGACGTTTTCTAGGCAAATCTGATGGCATACCCACGTAGTCAGTTTAAGCAGGACTTCTTCTTCAGCAAAGTGTTTGCGGCTCGGTGAGCTGAAAAACTTCCTTTGAAACTCTTCTCCAGTGATAAACGCCATTTTTGAAAAGCTTAAGCAAAGTAGCTTTGGAGGAGTGTTAATAAAGAGGCAGTCATTTTGACATGTACCTTACTTACGGTGTTAAATCCGGTGGTACAGCACCTGCTGTAAAAAAAGTGTAACATAGGTACAAGATGAGATATCAGCTCAAACCAATCAATAAACAACTTAACTCCTGAGGGGTTGAGTTATTTTGCTATGACAAGTACCTGATTGCTCGTAATAACTTTACATGTTATTATTTACGACGTTTCTATAGAAACTGAAAGGGCAGAATTATGAATAGATTCTTCAGCTCCAATAATTAGATGAATCTTCATTCAAGACAAATTGGTCTACCCACTTAGAGTTCTTGTTACTACAAATATTCAACGGAACAACATAAAGCCTGACATCTAGTCAGCTGACGTAGTATTGGAACCACCCTATTTTCTACTACAAAAATGTAAGCGACACTTACAGTCGTGATACTACAAAATGTCTTGTCAATGAGCCCATTGCAAGCAAACCTGTGTATTGCCCAGAATCTGGTGTTGCCAAGTGGTAGTACTTCGCTTTCGCTAACTGCAGCGCAGGAGACGTACCTACTTATTTTAAAACAATCTTAATAGTATTTCGCATGCGACAGCCAGCAATGTATCGTAAGTACTTTGTTTGTCAAATTTATTCACGCGAGAGTAATACAATGCCAAACCTGATATGATCTACAAATATGTAGTATCTGTGGATGGAATTGAGTTAAATAAGGATCTACAAGCAAAAGACGAACCTTTCGTTGCAGAATGGCGCATGCGCAATATAATTTCTACTGCTTCAAAAATACGTACCTAAGCTTTTCCGCAGCTAAGACCTAAGCTTTGCTTTCTTTAACGTGCGTGCCTATAGATAATAGAGATAAGTAATAGTCTGATCGAATTGTTTTGTTTACATGCGCGTGAGATTCTTCGAAAGGATTTCAGCTTATGAAGAAGGTGTTTTTATTGTAAATAAGCGTATTAAAGTTAATAAACACTGTTACAATTTTAAGGAATTTGTCGATCAAATCTTTCATAGTGCCCTTAAAGGTATTCTTAACATTAGGTAATCACTACATAGTATAAAATAAAGTCGCTTCCCGTTTGGTGTCTCCTTATATCTTTAGAATTACCCAACGGATTTTGATGCGGTTTTTTTTATTAGTTAGAGTAACTTGAGAGGAAAGTTTATAAGTATAATTTATTTCGGGAAATTGTCACATTCCCATGGGAAAACGGGTAGCCCAACTGGTAGTAAACTTTTGACTCCCTTTTGACACCTTTAAGGATTTAAATTTCAAAAATGCTGAAACACGTATTTAGTTATTTTAAGTTATGAGTCAAATCAGAAATTTTGAAACAGATTACACTTCAGATAAAAAACTTTCATACAAACTTTTAACCCCCTTTTCACCCATTTAATGGTTAAAATTTGAAAAATGCTGAAACACGTATTTAATTATTTTAAGTTATTAGTCTAATCACAAATTTTGAAACAGATCGAATTCATTTTAAAAATCGAACTTTCATACAAACTATTAACCCCCGTTTGACCCTATTAAGGGTTAAAATTCCAAATATGCTGAAACACGTGTTTAGTTATTTTAAGTCATAAGTCTAATCACTAATTTTGAAACGGATCACACTTAAGACAACGAACTATCATACTAACTTTTAACCCCCTTTTCATACCTTGGGGGATTGAAAAAACCGGAATTTAAATTAAAGTCGCTTCCCACGTCTGTCCCTGTCTGTTTGTTTGTTTGCATGCTTAAATCTTCAAAACCACTTAACGGATCTGGATGAAGTTTTTTTAAAAGATAGAGAGATTCAAGAGGAAGGTTTTTATGTATGATTTATGTCGGGAGAAGGTCTGTTTCCCGTGGGAATTAGTAGCGGGTGAAACCGCTGGGCAGGCCGCTAGTTTATTTATATGTATGAGTGCAAACAACTTGATGGTAAGTAAGCTTCAAAAATAAATTCTGCGAATTCGTTAAAATGGTTACAAACAAGACAGTTTCATAAATTTAAGCAGCTGAGTAACAAGAGAGTATGACTCATTATAACCATTGAACATGGGTAAGAAAAATGGTTTAATTTAAATAGCAGATGTCATATCAGTCGGTAAGGGCCACCGCACACGTCCGCTGGATGCGCGCGCTGTATCTTGCGATCTTGCCATTTGCATCCAGCCTCTGTTGCGTATTCACTAAACCGCTCGTGTTTGAGAGCTGAAGTATGTAATGTATTAATTTGGTGGTTTATGAATTTAGTAAACGTTCCTGTTTAAAATTAAGTAGAAACTAAATTAAATGTATGTATCGCTAAGAGTTCACCATACCTAAACCTAGCCCCAACAATAAAAATGTTTTGTCCCAACATAAATATACAAGACGCCTAGAATAAGGATAAAACAATCAAAAATCTTATAATAGTTTAAACAACGAGAAAATCTCTCTCTTCTCTTTATTCAAAATTGGGGTATTTTCTGTCACCTACCAAATTGACAACCCCTACCGTGGATTTCACTACTTTCTAATACACATTAACGTAGCATCACGGACCATTGTCGGCACGGACGCGTGCTTTCTGGTTCCTTGACGTCTACGGGTCTTCACTATTAGCTTTGGCTGTAGACCGTAGCCAGCATAAGCATCTACATCCGAGCTACAGTAGTACCACAGAATACTTAAACGAAACTCGTTGGTGCGAGATAGTACGCTGGCATTAATGATTTGCTGGAATGGAATCACACCCATGTGACTAAGTACTGACGAGCGAGTACATTATAGGAGCGGCTATCTACTGTTGGGCCAGCATAGCCCTGTAATACCAGGTATTATGAAAGTCTACTATGCTTCAGACCTCCTCCATGATGCGTGTTCGCTCTCTCGCGCTGGTGCGTGGTCGTGCGCTGGCAGTAATGACAGGCCGCACGCGCGCGCCGTCTAATTGATAATGGCCGCGGACGTGCGCGCGCAGCCGCCCGCCATGGGAACGCGCATGCGTACAAAACGTGCAATGCGAGTTTTCTTTAGGTGCTTAACGATATGACGTTCCCAAGAATCTTTATCCTTTTTTTTTAGTAGGCTCTGTCACAGTACTCACAGTCCTTTTATTGGACTGGACATTGGCATTCCCTTATTGGGTACATTTTGACGTACGCACACACATACATCACGTCAATATCCCTTGCGGGGTAGGCAGTGCGTAAACGGTCGTAAAATACGGTCACTTTTGCCACGTCTGACAAACATTAAGATAATTGTGTATCACCACAGTGACAGGTAGTCAGTCCATCGCCCAAAATTGCAATACGCATGTAACCCCCGAATCCCTTAATCACCTCTTGCGATACCCGCTGGAAAGAAATGGGGTGAAGCTATTCTAAGCCAGCATCACACGGTATTTTGACGTATGTTGGCCCTTAATTCGCGCGGTTTACATGTTATTTTCAATTTTGTTTATAAATTTATATGTAACGTACATTATTTTTATGCCGTAGAACTGCGCTTTTTTATCACATTTAGCAAACAAGGTTTATAATGTGCTTATAATGGTATATTTTTAGAAAAGGCCATAAATTAAAAGGCAGTTTAATTGCTCGCTGCTCGCTATCGGTCGAGTTGACGCACGTACGCGCCGGCACGAACCTTTGCTAACCACCTCTTGTTTATAATTAATCCCCATATAAAATGTGATTAAAAGTCATAATAATAGAAAAAAGAAAAAGGAAAAACTAATGTCCAGTAGGCCTTGTTGAAAATATTGCTATCATTAATGGTTATTTGTAGGTAGCTGGTTAATTTGCAAGAATAATCATTGTTAATTGTTGTTAAGTCACGTAATACTTACCTACCGGATTGTGAGATAAACAATATTCGTGGGAATACACATGAAGTGCGTGTTAGAATCGGTACACAAATATTTATGCTGTCCTTAGAATAATGAAATTAGAAAGACTGAATGTAGAATTGGGTACTAATAAAATTAGGTACCCATTCTAATTTGTACCTACCGTACTAATTACAATTACGAATTAATCTAAATATTTGCAGTATCAATTGATAGAAATAAAAATATATTCTTTGATTTTCCTAATTAGTCCAGCATGTAAATAAAGTAATGAAATTACTAAAATTTAATATAATAACAATATAAAATGCTCATATCATTTGCAGGGCAGGAAAACAAAACTGGAAAAACTTTATGAAACTTATGTGATTGACGATGGTGGTGTGTCAGGTAAACTAAGCAAGTACAAGTAAAACATGTCAGTAATAAAGGGTATATTTATATACCTTACAAAATTCATTACTGAACGCAAGTCCTACCGGCCTATCTAACAGTTTTGACAACAGTTAACGAACTTAAAACGTCAATTATGTCACTTTAGTCAATTAGTTCCTACGGTTTTCTTTATTTATTTAGCCTTAAGTTTTGTAAATATATTCCCTACTTTTTCTTCAATGAATGAATTTATTTTATTAATTAAGATACAGAAATTTAATTGCTATGTTTCCCGTTGTCATGCAATTGTCTCCACAAAAAAAATCTTAGATTAATATTTAATTTTAATAAAAAGAAAGTGTGGCTTGGAAATCTATGTTGCATCAGATACACAATACATATTCAATAGCATCTCTTATGATTAGTACGTAAGGAGTAGAAAAATATTGCCCGGCCATTTAACCCCTTGTAGAGACCATTAAACCCATACTTAGTGTGGACAAAATTATTACGAAAAATAAATAAAAAACGCAATTACAAAATCTATGTTTGACCCGGTTGCAAGGTAAATGCAACATTAGGCTCACGCAAGTGGCACTAGGCGATGCGTGCTTGGCCCAGCGCGGCCTGGCTGGCATGCAACCCGTCATGACTACTAGCCCTGTAAAAAATAAATGAAATACACAGTTTTACGCTATACACAAGCGTTGGGTTATTGATTTTTTTATGCGGTATCGAAATTGATGGAATAAGGTAGAGCTGATGCATTACGCAATCGGATTTTATTTGAGTTGAGAAGCTACCCTATTCCAATAAATGATGATAAGCAATTGAAAATATGTTAGCGATACGAAGACGGCCGGGGATTAATACTCCACAGTTCCCGGGTTCAATCTCATCAATCATTTCTTATCATTCAAGAAAAAATTAAAAATATATGTGACTGTTTACGAAAAGTGAACTAAACTCTAAAGTATTGTCATGCCATGTCAAAGGTTATGAAGGTAAAATACGGGGTATAAGGAACAGCCCTTCGAACACTGATAGGGTGCATGCAAACCATGAAACTGAACAACTTTTCCCTAGAAACAAATGTCAGGAAAAGACAAAAAAAATTAACTCATACAAAATTAAAATCAGCGGACTCTCTCTCTTTTTTCGTGTGGGAAGTCATTTTTTTTGTCGTTTCCTGAGATATTTTTTAATGGGAAGTTGTTCAGTTTAATGGTCTGAATGCGATAAGAAATCAGTATTCGGAGGGCTGCCCACTACACCTGTATAATTTATCACTGTGATGAAGGCTTAAGGTGAATGCCACACTATGACGGACTGACGGATACGTCTCTCAAACACCTTGGGGAACTTGCAGCGTCACAGTTTGCCATGGCATCCAATTTTGTATGGGAATTACAAATATTATTTTATGACTTGACTAGACCTTATGTCCTATGACCTAGACTAGAGTCAAGAGTAAACCCATCATTATAAAAAAAAATACAGTCTGACGGATGCGTCACAATACGTCAGTCTGTCCGTCATTGTAGAAGCACCTCCTAAAACTTTTATAAGACCACAACTTTCAGTTTTTAAAATTAGACATACATACACATACATACATAAATCACGCCTATATCCATTATGGGGTAGGCAGAGCGTTAACGGCGTACAACGGATATTAACACCACGTCTGACAAAAGTTTGAGGGTCAATCAGATAACCGTGAGCTAAAATTGCAATACATATCTAACCCTCGAGTCCCTTAGTCGCCTCTTACGACACCCATGGGTAGAAATGGGGTGATGCTATTCTAAGCTGGCATCACACGGACAAAAAATTAGAACATAAAATTAGACTAGATTATTAATCCAATAAAATTCTATTTGTTTTGGTTTCAATAATATTACATACGAACAAGACAGCAAAATTGATGCTTGCATTAAAATTAAGAGTAATTTAATGTAAATTAAGCCGAGCATTTAGTCAAATTATCCGATGCACAGTATTTGCCGAAGATAATTATTGCTGGCCGATAATTACTCAATTTTGCAGATGGTAATAGGGATCTCCATATTTGGTCAAAGTATGCGTAGAAAATAATAAATACCACCGTAAACATTTGTAACAGTAAATAGATTAAAAAGGTTATGAAAGAAAAATTGTTAACGAGAACTTGCCCGATGAAACGATGTTGTAAACCTAGGACAAAAAAGTATATATGACACGAGGCAGGTAAAATTACAATAAAATCAGTACATAACAAATTAAAATAAAAATCTTAAAAAAATGCTACTGCGGCCGGGATTTGAACTCCGAACCGTGGAATGCCATCCCACCCCACGACCCCACTGGCTCTACCATCTGAGATACTCTTTGATCTCTCTGTTAATGCTGAAAAAGTATAATTAAAAAATTAAGTTTTCTTTTCTACTTGAATGTTATTTTAACTTTTTTAAATGATGTTTGGCCATAGCGAAACCGGTTGGCATAATGTCATTCATACGTTTAGTAGGTAATGTAGAGTCAATGATAAAATATCATAAAATACACCTTTTTGTAAAAAAAAATAAACCATAAAATATAAATAATGTCGTTATGGTATCAACAGCAATATAAAGTAAAGTTATGCGTCAATTGCAGCAATTTACTGCTCCATAACATTGAATATGTAATGTACAATAGTGTGATAAAAACAGTGCGTAAGTCAAGAAGCTTTTCACGGTGTGTATAGAGACGTTACGACAACCGCCCTTTTTACACCTAAGTGAACCATTGTCTTTACTTGGTACCACGTTAGTGTGGCGCAGGAACAGAGATTGTACTGTGCCTTAATCACACCGCGATAACAAATTTTTGGTTATACATTATACAAAAAACCAACCAACAACAATAGTCCACGAATGTATATTGGGGCTTCCATTCAGGAGCAATAAAAGTTATAATTATGAGTACCGTAAAATCATACAACTATGGTCCTGTCATACAACTTTGGTCCTATTTAAGAAGACTATTTTTGTAATTTTTTTTTTAAGTATTAAGTAGAAGAAAGAAGATTTTGTTAAATTTGATCTCATGTTTAGCTTTCAACTAATAAAAAATATGTTTTTTTTACGTTTTCTTTTTTTTGCTATACATGTTGTCAAAACCCCTAACCTCACACAATATGATCATCAACGTTGTACAAAATTATTTATTGTTCATTGATGCGCCTTAGATGCGTTAGAAGTGCTGGTCACGTGCGTGCGTGCGTTTTTAATGATCCTGTATGTGCATGCGCATTAGTCTAGTTGAACAGCAGTTGCAAGTAGCTTTAATAGTCGAGGTCATACGAGGGTTCTTGTTATTTGATGTTATTATTAGATAGCCTTAAATATTTATATAGATCAGACGGACCCTTCGTACCTTGTACTTATTTCGGTTCCAAATCATCACAGATCAAAACATGGTACCTGTCAATATTTTAGTCGCACATCTTCGGATCTGATTTTAGTAAAAGTAAGTGAGTAAAAAAAATAACCCGGTAGATGGAGCCGTGCCACGCGTTACTGGCACTACACTTGCAATATTGGCAGGCAAGGAATGAGCTGCGGTAGGCCAGATGGAAGAGGCGTCGCCACTAGTAATACAAAAATCGCAGGTTCAAATCCAGCCCGCGCTTGAAAATTTTGCATGTCTTCAAAAATTGTATACCTAACACGGAAAGTGTTTTAAAATTTGGTATCCAAAAAAATAGATTGCACATTAGGGAAACTTAAACTAAAAATGCGCAAATGTGGCTTTATCGCTGAAAGCGATCACTACCAGGCAACCTTTGGGTGGAGGAGAAATCAATGGGGAAGAAGAGAGTAGTGCATAAAATAAAGGCAGGATTGGACAGTTTACACGAATAAATATACTTAATTATACATACCATACCAAATTATAATATACTACTACAATTAATAATATTATCACTAAATACATATTATAAACATAAGTAAAGTATTATATTAACAGCCAAATCGGCCTACTGGACATGGGCCTCCCTCAATTGGGGGAAATTGCCATAGTCGCTACGCTTGGCAAGCGCATCAGCGAGCGCAGTGCAAGACACTGCAGTCATAGGGTACGCTGCTGCCCATTCCCTGGATGAATTTAGCCATCAGTCACTTTTTACGACACCCACGGATTGTATTAGGGTGATGCTATTCTAAGCCGGCATCATTACGCAGGCAAAGAATACTAACTATAGTTTCCCGCAACGCAGGTAAGCTTCGTCCTCTTTGTATACAAATACTACTACTTACTAACTTGGAAACTAAAGTGGGTTCATTTACTCAACAGATCTTTGACTTCATGTGAGTTTGCTAAATAAAATTCGATTCAGTTGTGTATCAATGGCCTGCCAGTGGGTCAGTTTTGGTCATTTCGTATCCTGATAACAGTTTGAAGGGTGGTATTATAATGACAGTGAAGTGTCGCTGGCATTGCAAAGGTAAAAAAATAAGAGAATCCGTATTCAGGTCATCACACATCATATGACTTCAACTGCAATAAATTCGTTCATTACGTTCATAACAATAGTTGTTAACGTCATAATTATCGTGTAACTAATGAACACATTCCGTTTTGCAAATAGAAAGTATATCTATAATAATAATATGATTAAATTAAATAATGGATTACCAACCGCCGGCTGTGAGGGACCATCTCATGAGTTCGGTACAACAAACTTAGATAAATAAAAATCAACTTTATAACGTAGAAATAGCTTTCTTTCTGTGCGTACTGTAAATACCTACCTTGCCATACCTTTATGCCAATGCTCTGTATTAAATTGTAGCAACGGCAATAATTGAAACATTTCGAACAAAAGTATATATTCATTGAGACCGTTAATCGTTCATGGCTTGTCCGGTAACCTTTGAAAACATCTGCTGCTTATGAAAAACAACTAAGACGATTCGATTGTCCCTTCGTAATGCGAAATAGCATTAATATTATTTGTATTGTTGGCTGGTCTAGGTTTTTGTATAGTAAGCTAGGTACCTTGAAACAGTGAACCGAATGAATTCGTTTCTTAAAATAGAAACATAAAATATTTACAAATATTAATATAAATATACAAACAATTAACCTAAATAAGCTGTTTCGATGCGTCGATCACCACTAGACATCGTGCATACAGTGAACCTAAAGACCTACTATCCTCCTAATGGGCTTGAAATTGAGGAAGCAAATGCGTAGGTAACAAATCTACATAGGGTAGGGTAGTAGACAATGAACCAAGCGGCGACAGAGAGCCACCGCAGGTAGACGCAGAATGCGACAATGCCAAACCGTGCAACTCACACATACAAAGCCGCCCGTTACCCTGCGCGTTCCTCTCCAGTTACCGTCGAGCTCGCGGCACGGAATCCTGCGCAATTCCTATTTTTGTGTTTTTGTGGATAAAAAGTAAAAAAAAATCAGGTAATTACTTATTGTATTACATTATTTCATGAGGTTTTAGCATATTTTGCAGTTATTGTGTAGATTCTTTCGTGTTTTACGCTTCTTTTGGCAATATTTCTATTCGAATAGCACGCTTGGCACGCGACCTGCATAACTTAAAATTTTTAAAAGGGGGGTCCGGAAACAGTGAGCCATTCTTTTGAAGTTGACAATGAACCGGTTCATTTTATGATTGTTTTCTTTTCTATTAAAGGCAATAATGTTATGCCATTAATTATCATTTAGTTTTGTTATTTTTGCAAAGGAGATGATGTTTTTGTTTGTTACCAGCGTCAGAAAAAGGCTGTTTAATTTGATTAAATGGAAGGACTGGTTTCATTTACCTATTAAATATTTAATTATTTCTTCCCTCAACTTTTTTCAGAGAAAGCATTGATAATATTGTGTTAGTTGTCTAATGCATAACTTTCTATTGTTTTTCCATCATATATAAGAATTTAAAGTCATTTTATAATTTTTGACAACAATTATGTTTAATTTGTGCTTTGTCAGTTAGGGACAGCACTGTGAAAATATTGGACTGATTACATTTGTAATTAGGTGAGTAGTAAGTAGTCACAAATCTTAGAATACGATAAGACATGCCATAATAAACATAATACATTTATTTGTTTGTTTTATTTCATCT
The DNA here is from genome assembly GCA_027580185.1 of Tuta absoluta. Classification (NCBI taxonomy): domain Eukaryota; kingdom Metazoa; phylum Arthropoda; class Insecta; order Lepidoptera; family Gelechiidae; genus Tuta; species Tuta absoluta. The sequence goes on from JAQAHW010000004.1 coordinate 10,973,193, forward strand.
AAAATACAATCTTATACATGAACAATTCATTAGATGGTTCACAGTATACTACATGGTTCTATGTATCCTACCCCCCCGGTTAACTGTTCCCGCATAGGTGGATACAGTGAACCAATTGGCACTTTTTAAAATAAAATGTGTTTTTATTATTAAACTTTCTGTTACGATATCTTGATTGCTAAATTGAGTTTCTTAATTAATCTACGAGTCATTTCATGTAAAAATTATATTTATAGGACTTTTGTTTAAAAAGTTGTAGGCATTTAACAAAAACCCGGTTCATTGTCTACTACCCTACCCTACAAAATAACTTGGATTGAACATTCAACCTGTAAAGATCGAATTAGTCGCCGGGTATAAGTAGCAAAACTAACCCGGTAGATGGAGCCGTGCCACGTGTTACTGGCATTAAAATACACTTGCTAAATTGGTGGGCAAGGAACGAGCCGCCGTAGCCCAGATGGAAGAGGCGTCGCCACTAGTAATGCGAAAGTCGCAGGTTTTCAGAAATTGTATACCTAACACGGGAAATGTCTTAAAATTTGGTATTCGCGCTTGAAAAATTTTTAAGTTTTCAAAAATCTCTCTGTTGTTGGAGTTAGACTTCTAATCTCTTTATAGAATCAAAAGTAAAAATAAAATACTTCAAAATATTTGTACACCTACTTTATGAATATTTTAAAAGTTACTTATTGACTATTCTTACACAAAGTGTCGTAGATAATGTAGCCGTACGTACTGACCCAGCGGCTGTAACCGCTACTTACAAAGTTATGCAGCATTCGGCGTAAGTCCTTGAGTGACGTGTGAATAGGTTGGCGCTAGACGAGAGCCAGACACGGCCGCGCTGCTGCAGCCTGGCGTTGCCAATGCAATCGGACACTGACATCATACATGGAGATTATTTCAACGAAACGGGTTTTGGTATTCACTTTTAGACTTTTAGTTCAGTTTAAAGATGTTGTTTTAGATATTTATTACGTCATACTAGCTTTCCGTCCCGCTGTTTCTCCCGCGGATTAGTGAGTCTTCTAATTAGTGAATATTTTTTCTATGGAGGTATGAGATACCTACAATACTTATTGGTATAAGATTTTTATTTTTGACAAACTGAGCGACCATTAAAAATAAGATGGCTACCTAAATATCCTTGTTAATAAGCTTGTCGACGGCCGATGTGGCGCAGTGGTAGTGCGACTGCCTGCGACCCAAAGGTTCCGGGTTTGATTGGTTGGGTAGTTTTAGTCCAGAAAGCACGTCAGTGTAGACTAGTTTAACTACCCTGAAAAAATACCTTCTGTACGAAATAAGTTCATTGCTGGTGCAATTATATTTCCTGTAATATTCCAAGCTATTTTTATTGAGGAAACTAGTTCCCTTTATTTCACGAAATGGACTGATTTCGTTTGGTTACACTATTTTTGTAACACCAGGTTTGAAACGGATTCGTAGCTGCAATAATTTTATACAGAATATAAAATGGTTTTTTAACCAACCTTGATCTTTAACAAAATAAGTCATTGTCATTGTATATTAATGAAATTTTAGAAATCCAGAACTCTATTTACTTCAACGATTGTTTATTTAATCAAGGAAGTAGTTTTTTAAAAGCGATACATTTTCATTGCATAGGTATTTATTTATACATGGTGTAAGAAATAGTCCTCTGAATACTGATAGGGTGCCCTATGAATAACTTTTCCCTAGGAATTTATGTTAGACATTAACATAAAAAATCGACCTCCCATGCAAAATCATAATCAGCTGACTATCTTTACACATGGACAGTAATACTTTTACATTTCTTAAAAAATATTTTTAGGTTAAAGTTGTTTAGTTTCATAGTCTGAATGCAACTCTATCAGTATTCCCTAACAGTTACACCCACACCAAGTATAGTCGAGTGCGATTCCTAATTAGTCCGATACGGCTGGCTTTATTTGAGGTCATAACTTATAAAAATATTAGAGTCGCTTATTTTTTGTACGGTTGTGCAATGTGTGTCTATAAAGCATACATCGCATTTTGGGTCATTTTTATTGCTTGCATTATTGGCAATTCAATGATTGGTGTCAATTTGTTTCAATTCAACTTTAAAGTGTCAAAAAAATATTAATGTTAGAAATTATGACAGTGTTGTCTATGTGACAGCTAGCATAGTGTAATAACACAGTTTGTGTAATTTTCGTCCACTGTAAAATAAATTCCTGACAGTATGATATTAAAGGTACCAAAATAATATTAAAGTCAAAAAAACATGTGTTACTTCTCTAAAAAGGCCAAGTAATTATCAATTTCAAAATATGTGTCAAATTGACGCATTGCTTCATATGATTTTTAAACATTTGGTCTTTGATGCCTTACAAAACGATTAAAAAAATATTAAAGTTAATAGAGATTATAAATTTAATGCTATAAAATTGAAACAATAAGGAAATAAAAAGGCGTGTCAGTTCAATCCATGATTTCAAGAAATTAACCACATTTACAATAAAATGCGTTCAGAGGTCAATGCACGCAGTAAAACGGAGACGGCAGCGGTGCGGTGCGGTGCGAGACAGTGGCGGCTGCGACAACACGACGTGCGACGGCTCAAAAGGCAATACAACGCGTGTGATCTCTTTAGTAATTCTTTTTTAGAATCAGAACGCTGTATATTTACTTAATTTTACTTATTTGATTAGCTTTGAAGCATTTTTGGTACTACCTATTTAAGGAAAATTGATTGATAGTATAAATCTTAAACGAATATTACACTACCCTGCCGACACGGCCTCATTTAACACACTATGCTGGTTACTACAATATGGGCGAGTCATTATCATTACTATAATCAGCAGTCTATGCGGTATCGGACTCTGTCGTCAAGGTTAATGTAATAGTCAGTAAACTGAACAATTCCCTCTTTCCGAAATCATCCGAAGTTTATAAATTGTATTATTATTATTTATTTTATTTTATTAGGTAAATACAGCAGGTAACAATCAGCATGTCTATTGTGGATACAAAAATTGTTAACGACTAGACCATTCAATTTTGGTTACGGATTTATTTTTATATCGGATATCCGATAGTTTCGGTTGCTAGAAGTCCATACCCGCTCGACCCAGGCTCTAACCCAAAAATTGTTTGAGTAGGTATAAAAGTGTGATGTTGCCGTTCAAACTAAAAGTGCAGCAATTTTTTTTTTGTGATATGGCATAATATACAGATTCAAAATCCTTGATACGAGCTCTACATACATACTACATTTTATCCATATTTTGATAGCCATACGGAAAGTGGTACTTTCAGTAAGCAAAAGCGCAGTATTTTTTTTTATTTTTTTTATTAACGATGGGTTTGCTCTTGACTCTAGTCTAGGTCATAGGACAGAGACAGAGTCTAAGATGGAGCGAGCTCACCCAGAAGAAGCCTGTTAAGGCACTGGCACTCCCACACACTGACGGAACGCAGCAAGCTACTTGGCGGCAGACTTCGGTGGGATGGTGGTCGCGAGCCAGGCGGCCCCTTACGGAGCCTTCCACCGCTTGGTGGAATCGTTCAGCCGGACTTATCCGCAGGCAAGCCTGTGTTGCCGTTGCCCGGGGTGGACCGCTAGGAGGTAGATCCCATACCACCCCAGGTAGATCCCATAGTAACTTTATTAAAAATATTTATATTGCTTAACAAAACTGCAATGTAAAAGATTACTGCTATTAGTGTTCAGTCACACCTCCTCGTGGTCCCCACCGGTAACTGCTGCTCGCCAGCTCCTCTCCGCTCGGGAAGGTGCTGGTGGGTAGCAGGCTTACGTGACAGGAAGAAGACGCCAAGCCGCCTGGCCAGCGTGGCGTCTTATGGCTTAAAATCCTTCTCAAACATGAACAGCACAATAGAACCACGGCCCTCAGTCCCCGGCGGCCCCGCTATTCCTAGTTACGGCAGCGGCTATGGTTCCGGCGGGGCAGAGGGTGCTAAGAATCCCCGGCAGAGATCCGGCTGCCAAAAACTGACCCTTGCTACGTATAACACAAGGACATTGAATGAAGACGAAAGGCTTTTAGAACTACTGGAAGAAGTGCAACATATAAACTGGGATGTAATTGGACTATCCAAAGTTAAGAGGCGTGGTGAAGATCTAACGCGGCTGTCTAATGGCCATCTTCTTTATCACAGAGGCCATGAAGACTCTTCATGCGGCGGTGTCGGATTTTTGATTAATAAAAGACTTTACTCAGCGGTTCAAAACGTAACGAGTGTATCCACACGAGTTTGTTATGTTAATTTAACCCTGAGTAAAAGATACGCAATCAAAGTCGTACAAGTCTATGCCCCTACTACAGATCACAATGATGACGAAGTTGATATCTTCTATGAAGAAGTAGAGAAGGCGTACAATATTAACGGAATACGCATGTCGCACTTGACATTTGCGGACGACCTCATCCTTATAGCTGAACGTGTCCCAGATCTCCAGAATATGCTCGCAGATCTGCATGAAGCCTCACTGAAGATGGGTCTTAGGATGAACATGTCCAAGACCAAGATCATGACGAATCGCTCTGTACGTATACCTAACATTTGTGTAGGTAATGACACTGTAGAGGTGGTCAGCGATTACGTCTATCTTGGACATCGTTTATCCTTTGACCCCGAGGCTCAGGGAAAGGAGATTGGAAGACGTATCGGACTTGGTTGGGCAGCTTTTGGGAAACTGGACGATGTCTTTAAGTCAAAACTTCCACAATGCCTGAAGACCAAGGTGTATAACCAATGTGTTCTGCCTATTCTCACCTACGGTGCCGAAACATGGACGCTTACTAAGCAAAACATGCACAAGATAAAAGTCGCACAAAGAGCCATGGAGCGTTCTATGCTAGGCATCACCCTCGTTGATCGCGTACCAAACGTCGAAATTCGACGTGAAACGAAAGTCGAAGATGTAGGTAAGCGAATAACAAGGCTAAGGTGGAAATGGGCGGGACACTTGGCGAGAAGAAGTGACGATCGGTGGACCAAAGCAGTCAAAGAATGGTGGCCAAGAGGAGCAAAAAGGTCAGTGGGCAGGCCAGCTGCCCGTTGGTCCGACGATATCGTCAAGTTAACAGGACCGCACTGGACAAGGCTGGCATAGGACCGTGAGGATTGGCGCTGTAGAGAGGAGGCCTGTGCCCTGCAGTGGGTGGATGTGGGCAGAGGATGACGATGATGAGTGTTCAGAAATTTCTATGAATATGAATTTATTTACCAAGTGAAAAACACAGATAAGCAACTTTACTGCGTTTATAACAAGTAATTTCTGGAGATCATATTATTCAATGACGCTACTAATAAACGTTGTGACTAACGATACTGCATAACTTTCTTACTCAATACTCAATAACTTTATTGCTTTTCTTGTGTAGGTACATTATGATTTGATTACTGTATTTGACAACACTAGTTCAAAATGCAGTACGACATGTTAATTTTTTAATTCTTAATTAGAATTATGTTAAAACCTTATGCAAGATACTGCGTAAAAAAGATACTAGTCAAAAACGCAGTACAATTTATCAATATGCTATAATCGAGCACCAATGTAGAAAACAATGCAAGTCGTTTATTGTCTTTTTTTATTTAGTGCAAGACACTGAAACGCCAATCCGAGAGTAAAAGAATCACTGCAGTAAAGGGAGAGATCGGGAATCTTGTATTTTTAAAAAGCCCATTTTTTTATAGTTTTTTTAGTCTGCTATTTCACCTGATGGTAAGTGACGATGCAGACGATGATGGTACATACTTGCCTAGATAATGCCTCTTCACTCTTGTCTTAAAAAGGCCCACGTTATAATGTTCCGGAAACAGATCCGCCGGCAAGGCATTCCACTCCTTAGCTGCTCACATGATGAAGGTTAAAACAAATTGCTTCATGTGACATATAGGTATATCAATAACATAAGGGTGGTGGAATGGGGATGGGCGGATTTAGAGGTATTAAGTCTTGGAGTGATTGCGCACACTCACCGAAATGTATCCTATAGAATACCGACATGCATGCAACATAAATGTTTTTTCTTTCTTTCTTTCTTTCAACTTTACGTCGGTGTTCCAGGCTTTGGAGTCTAGTCTCAACCAGCGCTGTGGCAGCGACGAGGTCCTTGGCGCGTTTTTCGACAGAGTCCAAGGCCGCCAGCTGGTATTTAGTAGATCCATCCCAAAGGTGGCTACAATACTCCATACACGACCGGACTTGAGCTTAATATAATTGCAGAAGCTGTCCCGGTCAAAGAGCATATAACCACTTGGTCGAAGTATCGCCTGACCTTTGATAGAATACTGATTTTTTTATCTGAAGTCGTGGCCAAAGATTCAATATAACCCCCAAAGTTAAGGTCTGCTGTAAGGGCCATACCAAGGAGATCAAGATGGTCAGAAATTGGTATAGGTATAGATACATTTCAGAAAGTCGTAGTCAGATTAAAACGACTCTGTTTTGCGGAGAAAAGACACTCCTTTGTTTTCTTAGGGTTGAACTATTCAAGGTTAGCATCACCCCACTCCGAAAGTGTCTTGAGTGTCAAGTTCAATCTATCGACCATGGACTCTCGACAAGATTGAGTGGTCTTTTTTTGGCCTCTGCACTGGTCATGTATCTGTCAACAACGGTGTTTTCATCTGCATATCCAAAGATATCGGGCGTTAGCATGTCATTGATGTGCAGCATAAATAGTGTTGCATAGAGTTCAAAACCTTGAGGGTCTGTTGGTCAGAAGAGTGGCCTTCTAGAAACACTCGTATCGACCGTCCACTCAAGAAGTCTGATATCCAGTTGCATAGCCCAGCAGACAACCCGTGCTAATGTCTAAGGCTTGCATGCCAGACCTTGTCAAATGCCTTTGAGACATCGAGAAACACAGTGAGAGCTTCGCCGTGCCTCTCAATAGCCTCGCTCCATAGGTGAGTGGCATGCACGAGGAGGTCTCCCGTCGATAACCCTTGGCGGAAGCTCTATTGGTGATCACTGAGGAGATCGTTGTCCTCTAAGGAAGCCAGGAGTCTATTATTAAATACACGTTCCATAATCTTGCAGAGTATATCTTGCGGCTATCCTTTTTGCACAGGTTACACGTTTGCAAGCTTCCACGATTCGGAAACCACGCTTGTCAAATTCAAATATTAATTTCTTCGTAATTGAATGTAAAATGAGTTTTTGAGCTACGCTGGCTTAGTCTTCATATTTTGCAGACTACATTTTTTTTGTCGGTAATAATGTCCCCTAGATTATGTATAAAATTCATTCTCGTATCTCGTTTTCACCTCACTGTACTATGGAGTTACGCCCGCTAAGTAACAGTTCATTACTTCGTTCGTCGACCCATTACAAAGATAAAAAGCATTTTTACATCTCTACAAGGAGTAACCAAAAGGGTATAACAAGGCAAAACGAGGTCAAGGTACTCTTGAAACTTAACAACTTTCCCCATAGAACATATGTCGAAATATGAAAAAAAGTAATAGACCTACCATAGTCCAATAACCCGCTAATCGGCAATTTTTTATGGGAGGAGGTCCAATTATGTTTAAAATGTTAACCCATGTTCCATGGGGAAAGTTGTTCAGTATCATGAGAACTTGACTTCCTTTTCACTTGTTTAACACTTTTTGTTACGCCCTGTATAAATTAGCTGAATTCTCTGAAAATCGCAAAAACGATCCTACCGACTCGTCATGATGAACACCTTAATCTGCAGAGTCATTTCCGTACCTCGTATAATTTAAACAGGCTCTTAGTGTTCCACATTAAGTACTCCTGACCCCCAATGTATATGTGCCAGCAGAAGAAGCCCATTATGCTAAAAAGGTTTTGCTATGGAACCATTTTTAAAGTTTAGTAGGGCCCTGGTGTTAGACATGATGTACTCTAGATCCTCTATGTTTTTGTGCTAGCCAAAGCGACCCATAATTTTGATAACTTTTACTATATTATAACTTATTGAATGTCTATACCTTTATTTATTTATTTATTTTTATTTTTTGAGGAATGCTAACAGCACCAATTTACAAAAAGTACTACGAGTTTAGGTACAAACAGGCTAATTAGAAGCATCCACATATGGTACTAAAAGTTTATTGCTAACAGAAGCGGTCCATTATGCTGAACAAATTCTGATATTGACCCATTTCTGTATCTCATAATGGTTTACCTAGGCCTACATCAGACATCTAGACCCTGGATGTCTTTGTGCTAGCAGACGCAGCTTTTTATGCTAAAAAACGCAGTAAATCATGATTACTAGTCAAAAATGCAGTAACTACAAAGTTACTGCGGTAATAGCTGGCAAAGCCATAAATCTCGTTATAGAGTTTGCTAAAAATAAGTCATTTTAGGGTTTTATTACTTTTGTTTAACACTTATAGCGATTTTAATGATTTTTATAGAACTTTGCATAAAAATCTACATTCAATGTAAAGCCATGTGATGCCGGCTTAGAATAGTATCACCCCGTTTCTTTCTCGTGGGAGTCGTGAGAGGGGACTAAATGACTTGAGGGTGTGTATTGTTATTTTAGGCGATTGGCTGACAACCTGCCACTATGGCGATTTACAATTTTCTGAATCACCCTCAAATATTTGTCAGACGTGACGTATATGTCCATTTTTTGCGGTCGTTTGCGCTCTGCCTACCCTGCAAGAGATTATAGGCGTAATATTATGTGCATGTATGTGTATACATATAAAAAGTAAATTAAATCTCTACGTGCGATTATCTCGGTTTGACGACAACTGTCTTTACTACGGTTTTAGTTAACACGGCATTGTAGGATTCATTTTCAGATTTTGACCACATTTAACACAAGTATTGTTTTCATCTGTTGTTTTATGCCATGTGATGCCGGCTTAGAATAGCATCATCCCATTTCTTACCCATAGGTGTCGTAAGAGGCGACTAAGGGCCTCGAGGGTGTGTTTTGCAATTTTAGGCGACGGGCTGACAACCTGTCACTATAGTAATACACAGTTATCTGATTGACCCTCAAACTTTTGTCAGACGTGGTGTTAATATCCGTTGAACGGCCGTTAACGCTCTGCCTACTCCGTAAGGGATATAGGCGTGATTTATGTATGTGTGTATGTTGTTTTCATCGTCCATAGTAACTTTCTTTCACATCACTTTTTCGTCTTTCCCACTTCTCGTTTCTTGTTTTCACTCCGAACTCCGAACGCCACAAATGTAATTTGTAAACAAATAACACGTGACCGTCACGCGCGTGCGCCGGCCAGCCGCCCGGTTTGTCCTGCCTGCCCCCCGCACCCAGCGTGCCGGCCCCCGCTAACTCCTTTCGCGAATTTATGCATCAAGAAAATCATATAATTATATTTCATGGTTGAAACCGGCACAAATTACATATTGTTTTTCAGTACTCCATCAAAACAGTGTAGATGCAAACTCTAATAACTCTAATATTTTTTTAATAGTTTTACAGGCTGATAAAAGAAAAAATATTAATAATTGATAATCCCATGGGTGAAATAGGCACAAATAAGTATGATCAACAGATATCACTAATCAAAACGTTTAATATCTTTGTCAACAACTTTAATATTTTTTATGACCTGCTTTAGAGCAAATAAAGCAACGAGAAGGTACTTAATTAAATATCAATATACCCGTGGAATAAAATGACCCAAAATGCGTATGTACATCTGTTACCAGTTCTTTAATAGCGAAAATATTTAATTTTCGACATTAGTATTTTTTTCTATGAATAATGTTTAAAATAAGAAATACCTAAATACTTACCTATCCAAATACCTAAAATGACACACAAAGATAAATTGGGTTGGGCAAAGGGTCCGAAAACTATAAACCAAAAACAAAGAACTTTAATATTTTTGAAACCTGAAAAGCTAGCCGTATCGGTCTAAATAACGGATGAGTCAGTTGCACATCTGTAACGAATTAATTTTGAAGAAGAAAAATATTTTCGGGACATATTTGTGAATATTTTCTAATTTATTTTTGAATAATGTAATATCTTTACAAATTCGAAATTTCCAAATATCGACTGACCCGATGTTGTAGCGGATAGTACCTACCCCTGCCTTCTACGCTGAGGGTCGTGGGTTCGATCCCATGACACAAATATTTGTTATGTAAATTTCAGATATTTGTGTTAAGTCTGGGTGTTTCTTTGTTTATTATGTATTTATTTGCAAAAAAAAGTATACTTATATCTTATATTTAGTTTCCATAGTACAAGCTTTGTCTAGTTTGGGGCTAGATGGCGCTGTGTGAAATGTCCAAGATATTTATTTATTTTATTATTACACAAGGTTTAATATCTGATGCAAAGCAGAGGATTTCAATAAGTTTTGAATAATTAAAAATTATTATACAATACCTTGTTGTGAATATCTTGGTAGCTTAGTTATGCAAGTAGGTATATTGACGGCTGATGTGGCGCAGTGGTAGTGCGGCTGCCTGCGACGCAAAGGTTCCGGGTTCAATTCTCGGTGGGGCACTCACAAAGTTTAATTTTGTGAATTTGTTCCCAGTCTGGTTAAAACATTGCAGGCTGAATCACCTGTTTGTCCGTAAGAAAGATGATTCCGTGCTTCGGAGGGCACGTTAAGCCGTCGGTCTCGGTTGCTGTCTATGATTACTTAGACGGCGGTCGTTACACAACCATGTCAGAGCCTTCTTCTAGCAGACTAGCAGTAGGCGGTTGAAAATCTCAGTCAACAGGGTTCGTCGGGTCTTTGGACGACTCGGTGTCCCACACGAAAAGGAGAAAGAAGAAAAGAGACACGGCCCCTGCCAACGGCAAATGGGGTGCGTATCTGATGAGACATGTGTGATACTTTTGCGTTTTACACGTGTATGACTAATTAGTCGAGGTCTGACAGCACAGCCCAAGACAATGGCTAATCGAGTGCGTATCTGATGCGACGAGACAAAAATTTGTATCTAGGAAATACTTCGTTGTTTTGGTACTTCCTTTGTGTCTAGGTAAATTCAAGCGAGAACTTTTACGTAGTACACGTGTGTCTTAACAGTCGAGGTCTTACATTACAGCCCAAAAAATGTTTATTCATCGATGTAAAAAATTGCTTAATGTATTTTATCTACACTCGTCTCATAATGTTCGAATTATGAATTCAAAAACAGTTGTATAAAGACCTACTTTATGCATTCTGCCTCTATAAATTACGGTTTAATAGAAATTACAGAAGCGTAATAACTTAATGAGAAGGCTCTTACTACGATAAAGTTGAGAAATGAAACGATTTTTTTTTGCCAATACGCAAATCGCCATCTTCCGCCGCACCTGACAGTTGTTGTTGTACGGTAATTGTTGTTGTTCAGTTGTTGTTCAGACTCGACAACTAAACAACTGTAAGTAACGAATTTTCGAAAATTCATTTCAAGCCATATAACGTTGTCGTATTGAATTTGACCATGTATCGGACCTTGCAATCGCCGGTGCGGACGTTTGGAAAAGTGTTTAACCGAGTTTATTTTTTGAGAGTGTGGATAAAATAGTGTATGCAGCTGCATTTAGTTAGGCATTAGAATGCTCGTGTCAATCTATTATCACACGAGGCGTAGCCGAGTTCTCTCATTCTCTCACTCGCATTCTAATGACCCACATTATATGACAGTTGTATAAACTACTATTACAGGGTCGAGACTTATGCGTTTTACACGTGTATGACTAATTAGTCGAGGTCTGAGAGCACAGCCCAAGACAATGGCTAATCGAGTGCGTATCTGATGCGACGAGACACAAATTGGCAATATGTGTAGGATATACTTAGTTGTTTTGGAACTTCCTTAGGTAGCTAGGTAGATTCGTGCGAGTTACTTTTACATATTACACGTGTGTCTAATCAGTCGAGGTCTTACATTACAGCCCAATAAATGTTTATTCATCGATGTAAAAAATAGCTTTATGTATTTTACAGGGTCTAGACTTATGCATTTTACACGTGTATAACTAATTAGTCGAGGTCTGACAGCAGAGCCCAAGACAATGCCTAATCTGATGCGAGGAAACAAAAACTTGCAATTTATCTAGGAAATACTTAGTTGTTTTGGAACTTCCGTAGGTAGCCAGGTAGATTCGTGCTAACTTTCACATTACTTTTTACTTTTACATATTACACGTATGTCTTAACAGTCGAGGTCTTAATATCATAACAGCAGAAGACAACGTTTATACATCGATGTAAAAAGAAAGCCAAAAGTATATTCTTCTTTTTCTTTTCGAGTGCCACACTGAGTCGTCCAACGACTCGATAAACCTTGGTGTCAGAGTTTTTCAACCGCCTACTACCAGTAATAGGACAACAATAACAAAAAAGGTAATCTATTGCTGGACTTTACAGTTAGCAACAACCTAGATATAATAAACACTGGTAACACCGCTACCTTTGTAACTAAGACAAGACAAGAGGTCCTGGATATCACACTAGCGACCTCTTGCTTTAGTAAATACGTTGAAGACTGGAAGGTTGACACCGAAGAAAGTTTCTCCGATCACAGGCGAATAACCTTCCAATTAGAATGCAAAATGGTGAAAACCCAAATAAGAAATGCCAGGAAGACGGACTGGGCTACATTCGATAAAAATATGAAAGAATGGAACCCGAGTACGATAAATCAAACCTTACTGGCAGAGAAGATGGAAAAAGACACACAGAGGCTAAATACAGCCCTAACAGAAGCGTTCCACAAAGCATGCCCTCTGAAAGAAATATGTAAAGGAAAAGGGCAAACATGGTGGAATAAAGAACTCAGGAAAAAGAGAAAACTAGCTCGCAGGGCCCTTAGAACAGCTCTTAAGAACAAGGAGGACCCTGCAGGCTGGAACAAATACAGATCGGCAAGAAATGACATGCGCAACTCCTGCCGCCACGAAAGCAAAAAAGGATGGCAAAATTTCTGCGAAGAAATAAATAAAACGCCACAAGCCGCTAGACTAATGAAAACACTAGCCAAAGACAACACATGTAAACTAGGAAGCATCCGGAACGAAGATGATCTTATAACCGAACCAAAAACGGTCCTGGATATAATGATGAAAACACACTTCCCGGATTGCACAGAATACCATGAGGAAGAAACCGACTACAATATGAACTGTATTTGGGATGAAGTGGAGAACATAGTACACGAAGAATCCGTAACATGGAGCATCATGTCCTTCGCACCCTACAAGGCGCCAGGGCCCGACGGCATTTTCCCCAAAATGCTACAAAATGCACTAAAATACGTTAAAGAAGATCTCATACATCTATATAGAGAGAGCCTCAGGACGGGATATATCCCAGTAACATGGAGAAAGGTCAAAGCTACCTTCATACCCAAACCGGGGAAAAAGAACTACCAGGAAGCAAAGTCCTTCAGATGCATCAGTTTATCCTCATACATGATGAAGGCACTGGAGAAAATCATAGACAGATACATAAGGATGAAGATAAGCTGCAGTGGAGACAAACTGTATGTAAATCAACACGCCTATATGAAGGGTAAATCCACGGACACTGCTCTTCATAACCTTATAGTAAAAGCCGAAAGAGCAGTAGACAACAAAGAATATGCAATGGGGTGCTTCTTTGACATCGAGGGAGCCTTTGATAAGGCCACCACTGATGCCATAGCGGGATCCCTTGCAAGAGAAGGAATAGAACCTATGATGGGAAAGTGGATCATGAATGCACTAGGACACCGCGCCATTTCCACGGAATTGGGCGGCGTATCCCACACGGTTCGAGCTAAGAGAGGCTTCCCACAAGGTGGTTGCCTGTCACCACTAATGTGGTGCCTTCTGCTAGACGATCTTATTAAGACCGTCAACAGAACAAGAGTATACATGCAAGCATACTCTGACGACGGAGTAATACTAGTCACTGGTAGAGAACTAAACATGATTAGCAGAATAATGAACGACTGTCTGAAGGCCGTTCTAAAATAGTGCAGGGACAGAGGTCTCAATCTAAATCCCTCCAAAACCAAACTAATCATCTTCACCAAGAAAAGAAACAATCAACTAGGAGTACCAGTCCAGATAGATAATACTGACCTGGAAGTGGTAGATGAGATAAGATACCTGGGTGTTGATATAGACAGCAAACTGCTTTTCAACACACATATAAAGAACATTAGCAACAAAGCCAAGATAGCCCTGATGCAATGCAAACGGGCTATTGGGAAGACATGGGGACTAAAACCATTCATAGTAAATTGGATATACAAATCAATTATCCTACCAAGACTAACATATGGAGCAATAGTGTGGTGGCACAGAGCCGCCATAACCTGTAACAAGAAGGCACTTGATCAAGTACAACGCCTAGCTGGACTCATGATAACAAGCGCTATAAGAACTACACCAACCGCCGCCCTTCAAATGATCCTAGGCCTGCACCCAGTAGACCTACAAGTGATGAAGGTGGCTCTAGAGCAATGGTTTAGAATGAAGTCTTTTTGTCAATGGAAAGGAAACCGTTTTGACAAAGGACACGCAAAAATAAGCTCAAAAATTGAGGAAAACATCTCCATGATTCTAGCAAACAACGATTTGATACAGAAACAAGAGATGTTTGACAAGAAATACAAGATACACATTGGACCTAGAAACGACTGGAAAGTAACAACGGACAACCCGATATTGGCCTGCTATACAGACGGGTCCAAGAAAGAAAGCACTAAACTATCGGGGGCGGGCATATACATCCAAAACCCACCGAGTCTACATAAAGTCATACCACTGGGGAAATTTGCAAGCGTTTTCCAGGCTGAAATACTGGCCATCCTGGAATGTGCTAGTGAACTGACCTCCAGAGAAGTGGACGCAGAGGTGGTAATTTATAGTGACAGCCAAGCAGCTCTAAAAGCTCTAAATAAGACCAGTACCACATCAGCTTTAGTAAGAGAATGTAAGCTGGCACTCAATAAATTATCAACCAAAGCAAAAACTACAGTTGCATGGGTCCCAGGACACCAAGGCAACTTAGGCAATGAAGCAGCAGACGAACTGGCCAGGCAGGGAGCTGATGAAACCTTCATTGGCCCTGAACCCCGCCTACCTATCCCAGGACAGTCAACAAAAGGTGTCATCAGCATCAAAATCAAAAATGAAAGCAACAAAAGATGGAAAGAGTTGCAAACATGCCGTCAATCCAGACTCTTTATTAAGAGCATGGATCCCAAAAGAACGCGCAACTTTCTGCAACTAAGTAGGAAAAATACAAGACTGTTTATAGGTCTATTAACGGGACACTGCGATCTCAACAAACACCTATATACTATGAAACTAAAAGACGACCCATCTTGCCCTGAGTGCGGACAGGAAGAAAGTAGCTTCCACTACTTAGCGGAATGTCCAAGCTACTCGCTGCCAAGATGGGAATATCTAGGTAATGACAAACTTGAAGAAAGGGATTTAACCAATATATATCTAAAAGATGTCCTGCATTTCTGCAGGGCAACAAGAAGATTCGAGGAGGTGACGCTGCCGGAGCACCAGTGAACCCAGTGCCCCAAACCTGGGAATTGGGTGAAATGGTTCCCGCCTAGTGGAGCTGATCACCCGTCTGCGAGCTCCGCAGACGTCCCAACCCGAGGAAGAAGAAGAAGAAGACCAGTAATAGGCCTCTGACACAGTTGTGTAAAAGTAGATTAAAGTGCCAAGATATACTCACGAGCCGATGCAAATAGAGCCCTTTGAACATAGGACATAAAATGAAATAGGTTATTTATTAATTTATTTTAGGAGCTACCGTACAAAATGTGGCGAAGTCAGAGCCCTTCTTTTTTTAATGGAAGGATTAAAAATATTCAATCTTTTCCCCTCAACCTATTGTCAGCCAGCATGTACACCTTATACATTTTACATGTGTTGTATGGATTATTCGAGATAGCCAATATTCAATTCAGGTGTGCACTTGATGTGAAGGTTGACTCATTTGGTTACTGTGTCACTTCACAACAAAAGCTACAATCTCGCTACGGCCTATAAAGTCATCATCATCATCATCATTTATTTATTCATTGAACAGTACATAACTGTGTGCGAATTACAATTAATAAAAATAAAAAATGTACATAATAATTTACAATATTAAATTCACTATACAATAATAATAAAGACTATAAAAATCAATGTAAACAATAAAAATATGTCAAATTTAAAATAAAATATATTTTCATAACTCAATTTAAGTACCTCTAGAACAATATGAAAGTCAACGAAAATCATGAAAAGTAAGTGTATCAAAAATAATAATAGTCAAATTATATAATCATTACAGGGCTGAAAGGGCTGAAACATTATTAAGTTTAAACAAATTTTCAATGTCACAAACACAGGTCATTTATATCATACAAAACTTTACTAAGCAAAAATTCTTTGAGTTTACGTTTGAAAACGTTCAAATTAGCAATGCTCTTAAATTCAATTGGAAGCTTATTAATTATATTTACAATTTGATAACTGGGGCTATGCTTAACAATGTTAAGTTTAGGCACTATTACATTCCATTCTTCGAGTTTTCAAACGAAGATTCATTTCCACTTGAGACTCATATAAATCTCTATGTTTATAAATATCTACCAGCAAAACCATGATGTAAACAGAGGGCACTGTCAGTAGCTCATATTTAATAAAGAAATCCCTACACGATTCCCAAGGTGGGATACGAGCCATAGCACGAATAGCACGCTTTTGTATTGTAAAGGCTTTGGAAACATTGTACGAATAGCCATTTCCCCAATGTTTTATACTATAACGCAGTTTCGACTCTACCAGCGCCAAATAAACCATTTTTAGCTGATCGTTGTGCAAAACATCACGTAGAATTCTCAGGGCGTAACACGCAGAGCTAACAAAGCCTTCGATACTGTTTACTTCAGCTTTCCAATTTAGTAGATCATCAATACGCACACCCAAAATTTTTACTACCTGTAACAAATCTATTTTTTTACTGTTTAGCTCCACGTTTATGGTTGCACTTCACTTTCCTAACCGTACTCTTAAAAAGTATTGCACACGTTTTTTTGACACTAATTTGAAGATCATTGTTATGAAACCAGACATGAAAAGCTTTTAGTGTATCATTTACAACTCTTTCTAGATCTACCAAAGAAGATTTAGATATCACAGCGTTAGTATCATCCGCATATAAAACTAAACGAGCATCTGGTACAATATTACTCATGTAACCGATCAAATCATTAGTAAAAATTATAAAGAATAATGGACCTAAGATTAAGCCCTGCGGAACACCTCTATAAACATTCATAAGTTGAGATTTACCAATAACCTCAGCCCCATCTATACCTAATTGTCTCACTTCTATGAACTGTTTCCGATTACGCAAATATGACTCCACCAAAAGTAAAGCTTTTCCCCTGACACCATAATGCTCCAACTTACTTATTAACAGTTGGTGGTCTTCCATGTCAAAAGCAGAACTCAAATCAAGGAATAATCCAGCTACTTTTGACCTCATGTTTATGCTTCTGATTATATCATCCAAAAGCTTGTCCATCGCATCAGCAGTTCCAACCCCGTCTCTATAAGCAAATTGCCTTGGATTTAAAATTTTATGCTTATTAAAATGGGACAAAAGCCTGTTTTTAATTAATTTCTCAAAAATTTTCGAGATCGTAGGTAGTAAAGAGATTGGCCTGTAATTTTCTGGGTTAAGCGCAGAGTTTTTCTTGTACACCGGAATAACTTTCGCAATTTTGAATTGATCGGGGAACAGACCCTTCTCTATGCATTTATTGAAAAAATCTGTTAGCGGTTTTGCTAAGAGATCTATATTTTCCTTGATTAAGGTTATAGGGATATCATCATAACCAGATGAACGTTTATTTATCATTTGTCTGACGACTTTTTTTGTCTCTAATACACCAACGGCCCAAAAGTCCATATCAGCGATAACTCTATCCGAGTTGTATTTTAATATATCTAATGCAGTAACATGATTACCACTAGTAAGCATATTCAAGCCACTAAACTGCTCGGAAAAAATGTTTGCCAGATCGTAAGGGTCGTTTATAATTTTATCATTATGTTTTTAAATTAAGTACGCATTTTTATTTGGCTTTTTCCTGTACGTATTTACTACCTTCCATATTCCTTTCGATTTATATTTTTCTTTCTTTACCTCACGTTGAGCTGCAAAAAGTAAAGCCACGCAAATAATCGGACCACCTTGTGTATAGTGTTGCTCCTGAAAAATGTTTCAATCCGTAAATATTTTCAAATAGCTTTAAATGTGAGTGTAAAATAAATTTTAATATGAAAGTAAAATATTTTTAGGGTAATTTTCGATTGTTCGTCGACACTGTGGCACGGCTCCATTATACCGGGTTAGTTTTGCAACTAATACCCAGCGACTATTTTTTTCATTACAGATTGAATGTAGTCTAAACGATGAAAACCCGCGATAAATTGAATACAAAATTTGTAAATTAAGGAACGAGCTGTGGTAGCCCAGATGGAAGAGGCGTCGCTACTAGTAATGGCGAAAGTCACAGGTTCAAATCCTACCTGCGCTTGAGAATTTTCCAAGTTTTCAAAAATTTTATACCTAAAACGGGAAGTGTTTTATTTTCCGTGTTAGGTATAAAATTTGTTTTCATCGCTTGGACTACATTCAGTCTGTAAAGAAAGAATTAGTCGCCGGGTATTAGTCGCAAAACTAACCCGGTAGATGGAGCCGTGCCACACTGCCACGCGTTACTGGCATTAAATACACTTGCAAAATTCGCGGACAAGGAACAAGCTGCGGTAGTCCAGATGGAAGAGGTGTCGCCACTTGTCAAAAGTCGCAGTTTCAGGTCCTGCCCGGATTTTGCGAGTAAAAAAAAAACAAAAAGTACCGATATGTAAATTTTCCCATGTGTTTAATTTACAACCGATTTGGTTGTTATCATCACTACATAGTATAAAATAAAGTCGCTTCCCGTTTGGTGTCTCCTTATATCTCTAGAATTACCCAACGGATTTTGATGCGGTTTATTTTATTAGATAGAATAACTTGAGGGGAAGGTTTATAAGTATAATTTATTCCGGGAAATTGTCACGTTCCCATGGGAAAACGGGTAGTCCAACTGGCAGTAAATTTTTGACCCGCTTTTGACACCTTTAAGGATTAAAATTTCAAAAATGCTGAAACACGTATTTTATTATTTTAAGTTATGAGTCTAATCAGAAATTTTGAAACAGTACACATTTAAGATAAAAAACTTTCATACAAACTTTTAGCCCCCTTTTCACCCATTTAAGGGTTAAAATTTCAAAAATGCTGAAACACGTGTTTAATTATTTTAAGTTATTAGTCTAATTACAAATTTTGAAACAGATCACATTCATTTAAAAAAACGAACTTTCATACAAACTTTTGACTCCCTTTTGACCCTATTAAGGGTTAAAATTTCAAATATGCTGAAACACGTGTTTAATTATTTTAAGTCATAAGTCTAATCACTAATTTTGAAACGGATCACACTTAAGACAACGAAGTTTCATACAAACTTTTAGCCCCCTTTTCATCCCTTGGGGGATAAAAAAAAACCGGAATTATATCTAAAAAGTTGCTTTATTACATAAAAACTTCATGTCTAAGTTTTATCTCTCTATCTTCAGTAGTTTAGCATTTATACCTGCTATCACGAAAACTGAGAAAAAATAATATTTTAGTTCCATAATACAAACATAGATGTCGCTGTTAGTTTTTCAAACGCACTATCGTTATGTTTTTAAATACTATAAGGTATTTGCATTTAATTTTGTTCCTTGTCGTTCTCGGTGCTCAAGGTGCTCGATGAAAAATTGTCTAACTTTCTTTAGACTATCGTTCATCAAAATTGAAATTGTAGGTGTCGTTTTGGTATTTGTTTGGTTGTTTGGGTCTATGGTTAAAATTGAATGTCAAATCGATTTGTTTTTGGGTTTAGAATCGATCCAAGTTGTAAAGATTTACCATTAAAAAGGGTGATAAATAGATCAACATGGTCGTAGAGATTCTAAACATTAATAGTATAATGCTACCGCATGATGTTGTGCCAATTATTGGCGACGGCGGCGCCTGCTTATTTCGAGCAAAATCCTTTGTGTTTTATGACACCCAAGTCATGGCTCGGGAGGTGCGCGAAAGTATTATCGCTTATGTTGTAGAGCACTACTACTGGAGCGAGTTTTCCGTCCTATCACACGACGAGGATGGAAATAATTACGCTAATTCCTCTGAATATTTTGCGGAAATGTCCCTGCTGCATATTTATGGCCGCTGCAAAAAAAAATCCTTGCGTCTTTGAGGTTTACAACAATGGAGAGTTGTATGTGAAATTCGGTGAAGATGGAAATCCTGTTCATAGGCTGATAAAATTCCGGTTATTTTTAATCCCCCAAGGGATGAAAAGGGAGTCAAAAGTTTGCATGAAAGTTCGTTGTCTTAAGTGTGATCCGTTTCAAAGTTAGTGATTAGACAATTATGACTTAAAATAATTAAACACGTGTTTTAGCATTTTGCAATTTTAATCCTTGAAGGTGTCAAAAGTTGACTACCCGTTGGGCTACCCGTTTTCCCATGGGAATGTGACAATTTCCCGGTATAAATTATACTTATAAACCTTCCTCTCAAGTTACTCTATCTAATTAAAAAAACACAATTCTAGCGTCCACCTCCGTCAATGCATCTTGCCAATATAAAGTCTTTAAATTACCTCTTATCTGGGCTTCATACAAAATTTTATCACCCATCCTAGCCTAATGCGTTATCCGTACATAGTATAAAGGTCGCTTCCCACGTCTGTCCCTGTCTGTTTGTTTGTTTGTATGCTTAAATCTTCAAAACCACTTCACGGATCTGGATGAAGATTTTTTTAAAAGATAGAGTGATTCAAGAGTAAGGTTTTTATGTATGATTTATGTCGGGAGAAGGTCTGTTTCCCGTGGGAAATCAGTTAGCAGCAGGTGAAACCGCTGGGCGGGCCGCTAGTAATATAAAAAATATAAATAAATGTACCAAACTACTTTAAACTGTTGGCGAATGTCGTCATTTATGGTTCACTAGAGTCATTTTTGGCAATATTGAAGTGCTAGTCTAACTCTACACACAGGTAGGTACACTAACATTGTCTAGGTTGTTGGGTTAAAATCATAAATGAATGACAAAAATGTATTTAAATAACTCGTAACTGATTTGTTACAATAACATAAATAAAACATATTATAGAAAAATTCTGCCGCACCTTATATAACTGTATTATAATTAATTATTCTACTACGCATGCAATTTTGTGCCGTGTTAGTCAAAGAATTAGGTGCAGTTTACGAGTATTTTATATTTTAGGCTATTGGATTTTTGTCTGAAGTCTAGACGTTAAAGGTCTCTAATTTACATATATATTGTGCATTTAGCTAGGCAGTTTGAAATACTGATTAATACAGCGGAGCTGATTAGTAGGATGCTGTGTCTCTTTATGCATATCGCTTTTTTATAAATTTTAGATTTTTGTGTATCCAGGGTCAGGTAATTAATTATATGCAATGTCGTCGTTTATATTGTCTTTTTAAAATACAGAGAGAATACTATGAGAAGGTTATTTTTTATGTAATATTATATCAAAGATTCAGTTAAGTAAAGACCATGAAATGTGCAACAAACTTACTGTTTACTGAAAACTGAATATAATCTCAATTTTATTTTTGATTGGTTTTACGAGTATATCGTATACTTTGATGACTGTCAATCTGTTTCTACTTAAAAAAAGTTAATTGATAGAAAGTTAAACCGACAACCTCAAAGTACAACTTTATGTCTATGATCAAACCCTTATCTGTATAGTAATTCTGAGCCCACTGACAAATTAGCAATAACCTCCAATTTCGTAGAGTGTAAGGTGGTCGATATAAATTTAATATCCGCTACGGATTGTTGACCGCGGGCTACGTTGCGCGGCGCTCCACTGGCGGCCAGGCTAGTACAAACAGCGTTTAGGATTTCTAGGCCAGGAAGAAACAGCAGTTCGTATTCACTTCCACTCATCCTGGTATGAAATAAATTTATCTCCATCAAAGTGATAAAACTCAGCTTTATGATATTTGCTACGAATTGCTTGGCGCAAGCTTCGTTGCATACTTAGCGGCCCCAGTCCAGTTTGTACCGTTTTAGAACCCTGCTACCCTCTATCTACTTGAAGTACCTACTCATTTCACGGCCAGAAAGAAAATGTTTTGAATTGGCTATATATAAGATGTTTTTGGTTTCATTTGAATAGGTGAGGTGAAATGTCGGAATTCTAGAAATATAAAAAAAAAATACTTCAAATACTTACAAAAATATTTTTTCAACGTTAATAGCATGTCAATAGTTTCGCCATCCACTGACGAAAATACTAATGTTTATTAGCTACCTGTTTATCTATACGTCAGCAAAACTAACGTTTTCAGCGTTTACACGAACAAAATGACCTCGTGAACGTCATAAATAATTCATGCACGCGTGTTTAGTGGCTCAATGTGCGGCATGAAGCGCGCGTGCACCGTTTTCAGTCAAAAACAACGCGGCGACCACGACTGCGATAGAGTGTTACCGTGGTTTGGTCGGCCGCGCACTAGCCGGGTGCGGGCTAGCAGCGGCTTGGAGATGATACTACGCCAACAAAAATGTCTGTAGAGATATTGCGACTGGTAGAATAAACAGGTAGGAGAGGCTATAGGTACTGTGTTTTGACCAGCCGCGCTCCAATCTATAGGTCGCTTACAATGTGTCATGTTCGTGGGACACAAATAGGGCGGGCTGAAGCTGAAAGCGACAAAATAGGTTATTCACTAAGATTGAAATAAAAATTGGTCATCGGTAACCTACCAGCCGCAGAGGTCGGTTTATATATCAGGTGAATTTTGCTAGTGACTAATAATGAAAACAAAGGCCGGGCTGGTGTTAATGATAAGGAACCACTTTCCCCAAGGGACATGGGCCGGACGAAAATATTTTGAGCTTCCATAGTAACCCAAATCAGCTGATCGGTAATTCTGTATGGGAGGTCCAAATTTAGTTAGTAAATATTTCATATTTTTACCTATGATTCTTGGAAAAATTGTTATCACCAGCCCGTCTTCAATGTTTGCTTTTGGTCACTAGTAAAATTTCACCCTATATTTTTGGCTGCTGGCGTACTTGTCGGCCGGAAGCGTAGAGCAAGCGAAACTGGGAAGCTACTATAAGCCTGGCCTAGTAAAGCAGTTCTAGGAACACAAAAGCCTCCACGGCATTTCCCTGTGCGGGCCGTGGGTGGGGGCGTGGCGGGAAAAGTTGCGCATTATTTACGACGGCCACGAAGCGATGCGGCGATTAGGCGCGTCGCAGTCGCCTCGTCACGATCTCCCCTATCTCCCGATGCCGATATTGAGACTCTAATAATAGTATTAACCTGGGGAAGCTAGCCCTATAGGTCGTTTTGATTTAGTACACTGCGCTGTTATTTTGTGGTAATTGATTGACCTCGGTTTTAGGGTGGGCTTGGAAAGCGAGCGGTATCTATCTATTGGTAACTAGGTAGAACAAGGCATTGTTAGTTTGTTTAGGTGTTAATAAGACTGATGTTGCTTAAGCTATTGGTATAGGTGTACATTTGTACTTATTTACTTTTAATCAAACTTATTAAACAAAGGGACTCGAGGGTGTGTATTACAATTTTAGGCGATGGGCTGTCAACCTGTCACTATGGCGATACACAATTTTCCGAATGACCCTCAAAAATTGTCTGACGTGGCGTAAGTGTCCGTTTTTGCGGCCGCCGTTTACGCTCTGCCTACCCCGCAAGGGATTATAGGCGTGATATGTGTATGTATGTATGTATGTATTAAACGCATTTACTCACTCGCGACTTACTGACGATCATCCGATGATTTTGAGATTATAGCCGACTCCGGTTGCTCATTTGGTAGAGCAACGGTAATCCACGGTCCTAAGTTCAAGCCCTGGCCGTAGTCAAAGCATTATTATTTTCATTTAAAGCTATGAGAAGTTCGCTACAGGTGATACAAAAGTATATTTATAGTGATATCAACTTAAACAATACGTGCTGCTGGCTAAAATGTTTGTTGATTTTTGTACCCAATATGGATCAACGATCAGCGATCTCGATCTCGAGATTTTCTGTTTCCTTCTTACGTCTTTTTAGAGACGGAAAATATTTGCTTTCAAGCTTAACAATATTTTTTGTAAATGTATCTTGGTCAATAAAAAAGTTTCGATTGTAAGTTAAGTTTTAGTTAAGCCAGTTTGTAAAAAATATTTATTTTTAGCGCAAAAAGAGAAAAATGTGGGATTAGCAAACATGGGATTTCAGACGCCCTGATGTTTTTTGAAGACTACTGCAACACTTGTTTAGACATATTATATCAGTTCAGTATCCTATTCTTAGGGTGTCTCCTCTCCCTCGTCTCCATTCTTTTAGAGGCAGCTTTCGAAATGCTGAAATGATCTGCCACCAACTTTTAAAAAATGCTAAATATTATTCACCTTTTACAAAATCCACACTAATATCCACACTAATTCACACTATTCACACTTTCACACTAATATTAGAAAAGCGAAAGTAACTCTGTCTGTCTGTCTGCTACGCTTTCACGGCCAAACCGCTGAACCGATCTTCATGAAACTTGGCACAGAGATTGCTAGCATACCGAGAACGGACATAGGCTACTTTTTATCACCATTCGAGGGTCTGGAGTATAGATGTAGACCACCAGGTGTACCACCAGGAGCCCAGCTAAACTATTAGAGATAGAGGCATGGTTATAGAACAAAAGTTGTTCAGTATGATGGGCCGCTTCTTTTCACAAGGACATTGAGGATCTGGAGTACCTTATGTAGACCACCAGGTGTACCATCAGGAGCCCAGCTAAACTATTAGAGATACAGGCATGGTTCTAAAACAAAAGTTGATCAGTATGATGGACCGCTTCTTTTCACAAGGACATTGAGGATCTGGAGTACCTTATGTAGACCACCAGGTCTACCATCAGGAGCCCACCTAAACTATTGGAGATACAGAAATGGTTCCAGAACAAAAGTTGTTCAGTATGATGGGACTAAGTGGAGAAAGGACATTGCCTTCTTTACCGAGGACAGAAAAACAAAAAATGTGGTATAGAGGTATAAAAATATATTACAGTAACTTAAATTACCTTTTTATCTGTCTTATCTATTTATGCTGACCATTTTAGTGTGCTCGGCACCTCTGGAGTAAGTACTCTGTTATCTACTGACTTTTGTATTCAATGGTTATAAATATTGAACTCTCAGGCCGGATAGCAAATTTTAAATTATCCCTTTAACAACAGAAGCAAGCAAGTCATCTTTAAACAGTAGAGATAAGAACTGTTCTAATATCACTGTCACATATAACTTTTTAAGCACTCGCGATCACTTTCACTCATTTTAAGTATTAGACCAGGTCTAATACTTACCTAAATACTATCGCGATAGACCCGGTCTAATACTTAAAATTAAAATCACTGTGACACTTACTATGAATACACATACCTACTTTAGAACTTCTGCCTAAAAAAACTATCTTGCGGCCCAAACGCAGGAGAGAAGTGTCTTTGATGCGCTATCATTGTGTTGTTTTGTTTATTAATTTGTTTTTAGGATGTACATTTTAACTTTTACTTTGTACATATAATATAATATTGTACGCTGGGTCCGGCGGCCGAAACAAGTGGGATAACATGTGGATAACATACATACCACGGAGCAGAACATAAATACATAAATCTCGCCTATATCCCTTACGGGGTAGGCAAAGCGTTAACGGCCGTAAAACGGATATTAACACCACGTCTGACAAAAGCTTGAGGGTCAAACAGATAAATATATATCACTATAGTGACAAGTTTTCAGCCCATCGCCTAAAATTGCAATACACATCTAACACTCGAGTCCCGTAGTCACCTCTAACGACACCCATGGGTAAGAAATGGGGTGATGCTATTCTAGGCCGGCATCACACAGCAATGGGATAACACTAAAATAAAACAGCAGAAATACTGAGCTGTTCTCCTTTTCACCAACTGCTATTTTTAAAGACGAACGGTAACTTACGGATAAATTCATCCGGGGAATAGGCAGCAGCGTTCCTTTAGAATTCAGCATCTTGCACTGCGTTCGCCAATCCGCATTCCAACGTGGTGTGGTGACTGTATGGCAATAGCCATCAGGAGGCTTATGTTCAGCAGTATGGACTGTTGTGACTGTGAATGTTAGTGTTAGTTATGCTATGTATGTATTTCTACATAGCATAACTAACACTAACATTCATTCATTTTATCCCATCGTGTGATGCCGGCTTAGAATAGCATCACCCCATTTCTTACCCGTGGGAGTCGTAAGAGGCGACTAAGGGACTCGAGGGTGTGTATTGCAATTTTAGGCGATGGGCTGACAACCTGTCATTATGGCAATACACAATTTTCAGAATGCCCCTCAAATATCTGTCAGACGTGGCGTATATGTCCCTTTTTGCGGCCATTTACGCTCTGCCTACCCCGCAAGGGATTAAAGGCGTGGTATATGTATGTATGTATGTATTTCTACAACAGCAGTCCGCTGCTGGACGTAGGCCTCCCCCAGGGTACGCCATAGGGCACGATCTCCCGTTTTTGCTATCCAGTCGCTACCAGCCGCCTTTTTCAAGTCATCGGTCTATATGGCCGGAGGTCATCAAACACTACGCTTGCCGAGGCTATGTATTTAAGACTCTCGTTTCCCACCTCGTGTGTGTTGTCCAAGCGGTTATTGAGCAGGGAAGCTTGCCCATCACTCATTATCGAGTAAATTATTACTCGCAGCCAGCACTCCAGTAGCGTGTGAGCGAGGAATTATGGCTTTATTTCGATATACACGGGTTATTAATAATACGCCTCGTTATAGCCTCGGTGTACTCTAGAAGACCTAGACGTCACACACAGTTTTTATGGTATAACACGTATACAGGATGTAAAAACATTAGCTAAAATCTAAAACTGAACTACTTTACCCAGGGACCATAAGTCTAAATATGAAAAAAAAAAACAATGGGGAGGCTATTAGTATAATAAAGATCAGTGGATACCATACCATATAAAATATTCCAGTCAACTGGATTAAATTGTATGAGGGTCCCATTTTCTTTTATATTTCGACCTTGTGTTTCTTGTGGAAAACTGTTTCACTTCATGGTGGCTTCATGGCCTGGTTCAACCCTTAAAATATTTGCTAATATTTTTACCATTCTGTATAATTAAGTTGGTATCCTTGTTATTTTATATAAAATAATGATGTATTACATCAAGTTGGAAATGCAATTTTATTTGCATTATTATTTCATAATTTGAATGTTCATCCTTTTCATTTTGACATACAAAAAACAAACATTACATATAAGTAATGCCACGTGACCAAAGTTGGATTGGAGGCATCAGTTTCTAAATAGTTCCTATAAAATAGTATAACAACTAGATTAGTATGATAATTAAAAATATAAATATTAAAGTCCCGTTTGTCTGTCTAGCTCGCTCGACCAGACACTAGGCGCTAGACCAGAAGATGGCAGCAACTAATATTTCAAAAACACGTTACGCTCATCGCTATTTAGATGTGACTCGGTGTGTTAATTAAGTTAATACTATTCCTTTTTTATTCATAGCTCTGTATTGGTTCCATGGTTTATATGATTATCATCTAAACGATGGAAATACATTATCTATTAAAATTGCTGTCACCCCTTACTTTACAGCAGCAGAAAGAAAGCAGAAATCTTTTTTTTAAACGTCAAATTGATAAGTTTTTGTTCCACGACTTAGGAAATTGCCAAGTTGTAGACATTGTACTTACAGAATATGAAGACCACTATTGCCAACGATCAATTCTAGTTCATCGTTGTTTTTTTATTTGCACTCATAAGTACCTACATCATATCTACAGAACAAAAAAAAAACAGAAAAAAATAATTGACTCACCGAATTGTAACATGTAGGTAAGTGGAAGACGCTGCCAGCTACTATGAAAACATTATTATGGATTAAGTATTAAATACAGGGTACCGTACAACCAACTTTGCCCTTGGCAGGTAACTTTGCCCCAAAACGAAAATTAATTAAAACTGCTCGTGGGCCAAAAACTATTAAATTTTATAATATTCTGATAAGTTGAGTAAAACCTAGTCAATATTGTAGGGTTCATTGAGTTTGTAAATATCATCGCCAAGTGCAGGTCAGATTCATAACATACTTAATATATACATATAATTGTCTGTTACCAGGCTGTACCTATCTCACAAACCGTGATAGGAAGAGAGTTGAAATGACTACAGATGCCGTATTATGTTGTCGCTATAATAGCAAATGCTTAAAATTTGAATCAAATTAATATTAAGAACCGTATTTTTTGGTCGATCTTGTCTTTAATCGGCCAGAGGCTGTATATCTCATGAGCGGTTATTGTGAGACAGTTGAAATTTTCCCAAAACATGTATTACTTTTGCCTCTATATAACAACAAATATTTTTAAACGGAATAAAATTAATATTTTATGGGGCTCCCATACAACAAACATGATTTTTATGACATTTTAATACAAAATGGTATTGAACCCAACGTGCGCGTGTCCAATTCGCACTTGAACGGTTTTGAGAATATTACTACAAATACTTGTCCTATGTTGACTGTCATATTCCATAAAATTAAAAGAATGTATCCGAAATTTGATGTGGCCAGAGTTAATAAGTTTCATATAAGCTTTGTGTGTTGTTTTTAATCACATATAAGTAGCATACAATTTTGTTTTTGAACTAAAAATACTTCATGCTGATTGTTTGTCAAAGCTTAAGTGACACTCTAACACCGAGGCCCCGGATTCTCTTATTTTTTATCCTTGCAATGCCAGCGACACTCCACTGTCATTATAATGCCACTGTTATTTTCTATTCTTCAACCTGAACTGTCGCACTGACAGGCCTTTGACACACAACTGAAACGATTTCTATTGAGCAGACTTCGGGCCCTGTATATCGTAATAGCAGACAGTCAGTGACCTGAGCGGCACAGAAGCTTAAGACTGAGCGGGAATCCCACCGCCAGCCGAGCGGAACCCAGCCTATGGTGAAATGGACAAAAATAGACACAGATTACATAAAACCATGTATGAAGCCGAAATCTGAAGATTGCATGGGATATGGTCCTTTTTGATGTCATTTATGTCTTTCTTACCTGTGCATCTAACGTGTGGGTAAAAACTACTAATTATGATAAGCAAATTATTGTATATTTAAAATCCTAAAAGTGTAACTTGTCAAGCCACTGCCAAGTTTATTTCTTTGATTTTAATTTTCAAACTCAGTTTATAAATGCATTCTAACTGAATTAATAATTTGATGTCTCTTTTATAAAACAGTTAGTAACGACTTACTTATGTTATTATTTCAAATTAGACACATTTTTGATCAGTGTTGCTTTCTTATATTATTGTAAAGTAAAACGACCAAGCGCTTATCGGACTCGCCCATCCAGGGTTCCGTGACACACATCAAGCTCTTTCATATTTGATACCCTATTGAAACTTGGAACTTTAGCCTCAATATAAAATTTTTGTTCGTTTTCGACCCCCTAAAAGAACCATATAAAAATTGTCTTTTAAACTTGTACTTCAGTATAAAGCTACTTACTAAATGCCATAGTTGGAAATATGTGGAATATATGATCCAAGAAAAATACCCTATGAACTATGATTAATTTGAGGGAGATATTATTTTTTCAAGTAATGAGCTTTATGTTTTTGCAACTACAAGCGGCCGTTGATTTGAAAGTTGAAAACAAAGGGACCTAATAAGGGCTTTGTTTTCTTTTTTTATTTGAAGTATGGATCCCTAAAAACTACAATTCTAGAGGGGTAATTTCTAAAATTTACTATTAATTGTGTTAGTTGGCTATTTTTAGTTGTTATAGCTGTGTAATTTGGGATTTCCCAAATTAACCGACCGGCGCGAACAGTCTTGAACAAAAATAGATAACTACCGAAAATAATAGAAGCACTCCGTTAAAGGCATAGTTTTTTGCGAATCAGGTTACACGTGGCCGCTGCCGGCCGAGCTTAGTCACTTCTGTTTGAGGTTAACTTGACAGCACGAAGCAGGTAGGGTTATCTTTTTATATAAAGATTTTTCAGATATTGCATTAGCCAACATTAAAAGGAAATGAGAAAGCAAACGAGATGATCGGTTCGGTACTGTCACTGGTGGCAGTCAATAAATGTAGCAACCTACTCATAAAAGTGAGCAATTTTGACGGAGGACATACAATAAAAAAAAAGTACCGTGGAATATAATAGTCCTACTTTATTTTTTGGGGTAACTGTGATTGTATCTCTACAGAAATACTGCATACATATATGGTTTAAATGTTTGCAAAGTCAACATTCATTATCATGGATAGTTCTCAATTTGTTTTAACCGCAATTCAACACTTAATTGCAGTAAAAAAGCTAGGATCAAAGTAACCCACCAGTAATTATGAAAGTAATTCCACCAGTAAATATAAAAAATTGCCTAATACTTTCATTAAAAGAGAATTATATATTCATAAAAAACTTGTTTTGTTTTTAGAACATTGTTCTTCGGAAAACATTCCATGGAAATTGTTTAGGTATATGAAAAAATTATTCCAATAGGTAATAAATATCTGCATAGGTTTGAATCACAACAAAACGTATATTAAAATACCGAGACAGGAGTTAAGTTATGCATTAACATGAACTGCCTATGGTTACATAACTACACCTCGTCTGCCGACTAGTTTTTTTGTTAACGGTACTCGCTTTGGAAACTCTAGTGGATAAGGGGACTTTGAAAAGTGGCCAGAATAAAGAATATACAAGGGCCTTAATTATGCTTTGCTTGAAAAGTACCTAAGTATACGCACCTATGTGACTGTTCCATGTGCCAAAAACCAATGATATGATTTTGTGGTTGAGTAAGCAACTAAAAATAGGCAAGCAGAAAAAAGGCCGTTTTAGGGTTCGGTACCCAAAGGGTCAAAACGGGGCCCTATTACCGAGACTCAGCAGTCCGTCTGCATGTCACCAGGCTGTATTTTATAAACCGTGATAGGTCGAGTTACGAAATTCTCACTGATGCCGTATTTCTGTTACCACTATAATAACAATTATACTAAAAAGTTAATGAAATGAAAATTATCGGGGACTCGAAAAATGTTAATTTTGTCTTAAATGGTCCGGAGTTTGTATCTCACGAACAGTTGTTTTTTTTCTCAGAACATGTATTACTCTTCCCAATATAATAACAAATAGGTAAAAGACAAAAAAATAATATTTGATTTTTATGACACTTAGTTACAAAATGGTTGGGAACCCTTCGTGTGCGAGTCCGACTCGCACTTAACCGATTTTTTAAAATACGTTTAGTAAAGTTATTTTTAGCTCTGGTTCTTCAAATTGGTTCATTGATCAGCAATGTCAGCACTTCATGGCGAATTGTGATGGCAGACGTGCCGTCGACTCCATGTTTTTTGTGCTTATCAGTTTTAGTACTAACGGAGCAGTAAATTACCATGTTTTCCTCATTCAGTCTTTTGCACGTCTCAGCTTCTCTTGAACCTTGAAACGGACTTTAATGCGTAGCAGCAAGGCTAATTTTTCTTGAACCTTTATGGTGTTTGACGTACGGATCGCCGTTGGTATTGACCGTACCAAATCGCTAGAAAATTTATGTAATACCTCTTTAGCAACTGAGTGTGTGGTTTACCATACAATAAGTGTATTGTAAGTGCTGTCTAGTCATCTTTAATATGTTCAGTCTATTTTCTTTTGTCCTGTTTTTGACGGCCGATGTGGCGCAGTGGTAGTGCGACTGCCTGCGGCTCACAGATCATAATTTGACTTTGTGAATATGTTTCCAGTCTAGTAATTACAGGCTGAACCACCTGATTAACCGTAAGAAAGATGGTTCCGTGCTACGGGGGGCATGTAAATCCGTCGTACCGGTTGCTGTCTATGATTACTTAGACAGCGGTCGTTACACAAACATGTCAGAGGCCTACTTGTGTTAGTAGGCGGTTTAAAAACTCTGACACCAGGGTTCATCGGGTCGTTCGTCAACTCTGTGTTCCCCACGAAGAAAAAAACAAGCAAAATTCCTTTTAAATATTATTTATATTTAATATCAAATTCTCAACGTTTATCTTAAAAGTTAAGTAGTCAAACGGTCATGAGTTTTGACACCTAACCACCATGTGTGATGGAAGAGTAGCACGTCTAGGTAAGAAAGTAACAACTTTGTATAAGTTTTCATAGCTCCAGTAAAAATTCAAAACAAAACTACCAGGTCAGCAGGTTCCTAGGTGCTCCTACACTGCGTCAGACAAAGAGGCAGCGTACAGCTGCTTAACATTTATGAACATTAATGATTTGTTTGTCAAGCTTTATAGTATCGCAGTAACATCTCTCCTACACTGCATGTTGGAAATGGTCCGACAAGTAATATAGGAAACAGAAAACAAAATTCTGACATTGTTTCAAGTCGAGGGTTTATGTAAGTGGAAAATGAAAGTGTAGTTTATTCTAGGTCCGCGGCGTAACGACTAGCTGAAGAACTAAAGGCTCGGCCACTCGGCCGGCGGCGTCTGTCGCGCCTGAAATTTGTCCAGTGTGTGTTACGTAACGCGGCGAGGCCGATTGATCAACCCTAAATTAGTGGGTGAGGGGGGCGCGGGGGGTTACGGCAAACTAGGTTGGCCGCGGAAGCACACTAACCCCTAGAAAACTAGGGGTGCGAAACTCCACCCACTTTTCTGGTCACGGGTGCACGGCGATTGGTCCGCTCGCGCCACCGCTTGCCCCTCACCAGATTACAATCGGTGGGGTGCGCTCATAGAAATAGTGCTATGTGCTTCTCTATGTACACCTATGTACTATGTTTACATAATGTATTGGTAGCCCCCAAGGCGTGACATTGAAAACGCATTTTACTATCACTCTGGTGTCGGCACTTGTCATACTACTTCATACTGTGTTTACTTTTCTGTGTCAATAACAAAACCGTAAAGAATCGCGAATTTACCCACGGTCGTAGTCACGACGGGCGGAATCCTATTGACTTGGATCTTATCAAAGACTTACTATGATCTGTAATTTTATAATATTTTATTTTTCTGAGACAATTCTACTTTTACTTGTAAATTAAATAAATTATATATATTGGTTATGAAACTTTTCAATTGAAGACTTTCAGTTGAAAGGATATAACCCTCGCTTTGCCAAATGAGTATTTCACCTAGAAAGGTAATTTATTTGACTTGTCTGTAAGTTGTGAATGTTAAAGTTGTAGGGTAGTAGGGCACTGAATCGCGTCGTATGATACACGCTGCAATTTGTTAGACATTATTAAACAGCAAGTTAAGCTGGCGAACTTTCAAAACTGTAAAACTGCGATGTAAGAAAGAAACGCTCTTAGCGACAAGGTGGCATTGAGCTTCACCATCGCGAATAGCGTGAAATACAATTTCATACATAGATTGGATTAAGTGATAATATGACAAATCTTATGTATTGTCTATGTTGTCGAATGACAATTTAATAAAAAAAAAAAATAGAGATCATAATTATACGGGGTGTAAGGGACAGCCCTCCGAGTAATGAGAGGGTGGCATTTAGACCATAAAACAACTATATTCCCCTAGAAACATATTTCAGGAAACAACAAATCATATTTGACCTCCCATACAAAATCACAATCAGCTGACTGCATATACTATGGAAAGTATTTTTTTTTACTTTTCCTGAAATAATTTTCTACGGGAAGTGGTTCAGTTTCGTGGTCTGATTGCACCCTATCAGTATTTGTAGGGCTGTCCCTTACACCCTGTATAGGTAAGTACTGAACTGATGCAGTTTCTGTTTAAAATTAAGTAGCAAGTAACTAAAGTACATACTGATACTTCTGCAAACATTATTTATAACCCTTTATTCTTAAAACACTGTTAGCTTTACATAGTTATTAAAATGCATAACAGGTAGGTATTTCACTTAATACGTTTTTATTAACATCATCGTTAAATCATAAGGAGAGCTGTGAGTCTTACCTACACTTAATTAGTTAAATTTTATCGATTTTATTTCGGACTTTTACATTTTTAGGAACTACTGCCAAAAATATTTAAAGTCACAATTCAAACAATATACTTAAATTTTACTTAAATCTGCGATAAAACTATATAAC
The DNA here is from genome assembly GCA_027580185.1 of Tuta absoluta. Taxonomy (NCBI): domain Eukaryota; kingdom Metazoa; phylum Arthropoda; class Insecta; order Lepidoptera; family Gelechiidae; genus Tuta; species Tuta absoluta. Next base: position 11,007,457 of record JAQAHW010000004.1, read on the forward strand.
GCTAGAATGCTGTCCCTGGTGCAGGTATCTCAAATCGAGTAAAAGTTTGAAAAACTCTCTCTCTCTCTTTTCTTGTGGGACACTCTGACACCATTGTTTATCGATTCATTCGACGACTCAGTAGCGGAAATACATACATATATCACGCCTATTATCCCTTGCGGGGTAGGCAGAGCGTAAACGGAAATACATGTGAAGAATTCCCGCCATGTCCAAATGTCTTCTGCTCGTTGTCTTCTGACGTCTACGTTCGCAGCAGCCCCCTGTGAGCCAGCTCGCTCCGTCTGAATGAAACGCGCGACTTTCGTTTTCCATACGAGCGCGGGCGCGAGCTACATGCTTCCCGGCAACGGCTTTGCATTTGTTTCCCGCTTTTTCACTCGCATTCTGACGTCATACGGTTTATAACTTATTATTGCTGGTATTGTATTGTTTTTTTTTTAGGATTGAAGAAAAAAAATCAATAGCTACTGATTGGGGACGCTATTTTATGAAATAAGGAACTTGAGGCTACTGGAACGTAAATTTTGCTGAATCTCTTATTGTGGGCATAAGTTCAAAATTTGCATTCAGTTGATTGGTTGGTTTGGAGTAAGAAATATATTTTTCATTGACATTTTTGTCATACTTATGTTAACCATACTTTTCATTAACTTGTTTCGTTAGCTGCAGGTGAAGGTTATAAATGTGAAACTAGATAAACTGAGGCTACAACCGACATTGTCGTGTTTACCACTACAGCAAATTTGTTTACTATTTTGTAAATTAACCATAATAAATTATTAAATAAGTTGTAAGGAAATTATTCGAGCTAAAGAGGGTTCATTTTTTTATTTTTATATAGGTACTCTTAAAAAAAATGTGTAGTTTGACGTCAACAGCGAGCGAGCAGATTATTTTTGTCGGTTAATGGTAAAACAGAACTCTACCATATTTGCTTCTACGGCGTAGAAACCGCTACGGCGTTTAAGTAAACCTTCGCGTCAAAAAATCGTCATGTGAGTATTTATAATAATATGAGCAGGTAAACCTATCCCTAAAAAAAATACCATAGTAGGCAAATTTTTTACATATGAGTTACGTTATCTAATCGTATTAATAACTAAATAAATTGAATGATGAATTAATCACAATTCTGAGAAATAGAATCCTAATGTGCGGTGTGATGCCGACTTAGAATAGCATCACCCCATTCCTTTCCCGTGCCATTTTCCGAATGACCCTCAAATATATGTTAGACGTGGCGTAAATGTCAGTTTTTCGACCGTTTACGCTCTGCCTACCCCGCAAGCGATAATAGGCGTGATATGTGTATGTATACCTCTATGTATTAATCCCAATTTAAAGATTAACATATTTGCTTCTGCTCAGTCAACAGTTTTCACTTTCTAACGATTTTATTGACTATAGTCAGTTATCATGATTAGCACATGTTACATAAATAAAGGAATATAATTGCTTATACGAGTATGATTCATTTATACTATTCAAAATCCTCTTCTTCTAGTTAAGGTAGATACAAATATACTTAAAATAATGGGTTAAACCCTTTTTTTCTATTTAACTTTTGTATTTTTTTCTATCTTGCAGCTTAGTGCATTGAGGAAGAAGCCAACTGCAGTCATTTTCAATTCATACCTAGTTCAATTTACAAATGGTACTCTAGTTATTCTATTCTAAAACAGGGTTCATTGGGTCGTTGCACGACTCGGTGTTCTACATGGAAAAAAATCTAATTCATTTCAAGAAAACAGGTAACTTGGGTCTTGGGTAACTCCTATACAAAATGATTACAAATGATCACGTCATTACATAAAAGTGAAATCTCTTTATCTTATATGAGTGAGTCTAAAGTCTAGTATTTTATTTGGGTTAGGTACATTAAGACCTCAAACTCTGATGATAAGATGGTGTGACACGTGAGGTAAAGTCAATCATGTAAACATACTATTTGCTGTTTTGTAGGTACGTGACAGTACTCATAATGTTAGTAATTTCTCCTCAAATAAGTATATTCGTACATTTCTTGTAAACCATAAAAGCGGCCTACTTCTGGTAGAAGGCGGTAGAAAAACTCGTTTGCGACTCGGTGTCCCAAACGAAATAAAAACCCTTAACAAGCCAGGGACCAATATTAGGTTTGAACTATGTAAAGTAGGAATCAGGTGTTATGTATACAGGGTGTAAGGGACAGCCCTCGGAACACTTGTAGGGTGCATTCAGACCATGGAACTAAACAATTTTTCATAAGAAAATATTTCAGAAAATTTTTGAAAACTTGCAAAATTTTCAAGATTTGAACCTGCGACTTTCGCATTACTAGTGGCGACGCCACTTCCATCTGGGCTACCGCAGCTCATTCCTTGCCCGCCAATTTTGCAAGTGTATTTTAATGCCAGTAACGCGTGGCACGGCTCCATCTACCGGGTTAGTTTTGCAACTAATACCCGGCGACTAATTCTATATTTACAGATTGAATGTAATCTAAGCGATGAAAACCCGCGATAAATTAAATACCAAATTTTAAAACACTTCCCGTGTTAGGTAGGTATAACATTTTTGAAAACTTGAAATTTTTTGTAAATTTTGCAAGTTTTCAAAAATTGTATACCTAACACAGGAAGTGTTTTAAAATTTGGTATTTCATTTCAGGAAAAGTAAGAAAAAGTTACTACCCATAGTAGTTGCAATCAGGAGATCATGATTTTGTATGGGAGGTCAAATATTTTTTGTCGTTCCTGACATATTATGTTCCTAGGGGAAAGTGGTTCAGTTTCATGGTTTGCATGCACCCTATCAGTATTCGGAGAGCTGTCCCTTACACCCTGTAAATCTGTTAATTAATTCTCGCATAATAAAGATATAATAAATCAATATCTATGTGAATTGCAGGTTAGGCTTATCATAACATATTTTTATTTTTTGCTACGTACTTTATTATTATTGTCAAGTACTTATAATTTTTTTTGTAACGCAATCTATGCACTCTTACTGAATACAAAGCAGAACGGCTAGACAAGGCTGGTCAACTGATTTTTCAAGCGGGCAAAATTTTTATGTTTACTGGGGCAAGGCAATCTACTGTCAACATCTAACACAAAACATTATATGAATGAATTTTCATATAGCCCCTGGCTTTCATAGCAATTTTTATGTGCCTGTGGTAAGATTGAAAAACAGACATGTGCCATCAAATCTTTTGCATGTTTTTAAGATACCCGACGTGCCTCTTCGATACCCGACGTGGTTAATTTTATATGAACGGTGGTTTGCTAGGTCCACGGAAAGTGTCCATTAATTTTGACTCCCTTGAGACGATCAAAACATGCGTATTTTTTATTTTAACTGACCTGAATACCAAATATTAAAACACTTCTTAAATTTTTGAAAACTTGCAAAATTTTCAAGCGCGGGCAGGATTTGAACCTGCGACTTTCGCATTACTAGTGGCGACGCCTCTTCCATCTGGGCTACCGCAGCTCGCTCCTTGCCCACCAATTTAGCAAGTGTATTTTAATGCCAGTAACACGTGGCATTTCTTGCCCGTGGGTGTCGTAAGAAGCGACTAAGGGACTCGAGGGTGTGTATTGCAATTTTAGGCGATGGGCTGACAACCTGTCACTATAGTGATCACAGTTATCTGATTGACCCTCGAACTTTTGTCAGACGTGGCGTAAATTACCGTTTTTCACGGCCATTTATGCTCTGCCTACCCCGCAAGGGACTATAGGCGTGATATATGTATGTATGTATGTATGTAACACGTGGCAGGGCTCCATCTACCGGGTTCGTTTTGCAACCTAACTGTCAGTTTTTAAACTGACCTATCTGGCCCAACGGCCCAAGCGCAGACCGTCGGCTGGCGACTGGCGACTGGCGAGCCAATTCAAATGCCTTAGCAGGACACTTCGTGGCCCGCTTGCCTGGGGTTGGCCGGCCTTTAGCTAGACCATTAAATATATAGGTATTTTTTTGTAATATATTTTGTTTGCGGAGATATTTGCGGTACCTATCTACTTCTTCTTCTTTTCGTGTGGGACACCGAATCGTCAACGACCCGATGAACCCTGGTGTCAGAGTTTTTCAACCGCCTAGTAGTAGGCCTCCGACATGGTTGTGTAACGACCGCCGTCTAAGTAATCATAGGCAGCAACCGGAACTATGTTGAGTCTATGTTGGGAAACGAATTTTTTTTTTCGTGTTTCCATAGAAAGTCAGTCAGTTGAACGGGAATTTTGTATGGGAGGACGAAATAAATTTCTCGTTTACCAACATAGCTTCCATCGAAAAAGTTGTTCAGTTTCATGGTCTGATCATGCCTGCAAAGTTTTCGGTAAACCGTCCCTTACACCCTTTATAGGCGTGATATGTGTACGTTTGTATGTATATGTAGGTGAAATACTTTAATGAATGCAGGTGACAAGAACATGCTTATCAGAGCTCCGGCTATTTTAGTAAATTTTGCACATATCTATAGATAAAGCACATGCACAAAAAAATATGGCGGCGAACAACGACCTTGGATAGATTGCAGCTGCCTGTCTAGCTTGAATAAATTTAAATCTTTACTGAATATGATGAAATGTCACGCTTATATCTGGTAATATCAGCGACACCGCTCCGATATGGTTCCGTGCTTCGGAGGGCACGTTAAGCCGTCTGTCCCGGTTGCTGTCTATGTTTAGTTAGACGGTGGTCGTTACACAACCATGTCAGAGGCCTACTACTAGTAGCAGGCGGTTGAAAATCTCTGACACCGGGGTTCATCGGGTCGTGGGACGACTCGGTGTCCCATACGAAAAGAAAGAGCGACACCGCGAGTGTCTCTCTTAAGGGAGCATCATATCCTGGTTTTCTATACAGGGTGTAAAGATACATCCCTCCGAATACTGATAGAGTGCATGCATACTGAACAAGTTTCGCTATGTAGCCAATAGCGGAATTGAGATTTATTCCGACCTCCCATACAAATTTCACGATTAGTAATCATACTGAACTTAAATGGGAAATAGTTTATTTTGTCGTTTAATGTCAGATCGTTCGTTGACTCGGTATCCCACACTACAAAAGAAGATCAGAATTAAAAATAAATAAATACCCTGAATAAAATTGATCAGTTTCATGATCTGATTACGCCTCCAAAGTTTTCGGTTCACCGGCCATTACACCCCGTATGTACAACAAGAGTAGGTTTTAATGCCCTAGGGCTAAAATCGCACAGTCCAGTAAAAATAAAAACCGTATCTACTAGGCAAATAGCATCAACTCGATAAACACCCGCTAAACAGACAAACTTCTATTTCAAGGTCATGGTTAGCTTACCTAACGAAGCGCACGCACTATGATTTTTTTTTACCAGTCTGTGTCTGCCAGCCATACTGTTACAATAATGGGTTTGGATTTACCGGTTGCGTTTGATGATAAAATAATGGTGTGTATGCGTTGCGAATTTTTAAATCTAGGTACTAAAAACATAGCAAAAACATGTGTATAGTGCGTAGAGTTATAAATCTTGTGTAGTACAGTAGTGGCCCCACAGGATATTTTAAGATGTGGCAACCATCCGCCACATTACACAACTCCATATTGTTACATGAATATAAAATAATAGATGCCAGCCCAGAGGTTTCACGTTGCTAACCGTTTTTACGTGGTAAGGTAGCCCATGTTACTCAGGGATGATGTAGCTTCCTAACGATGAAAGATAGTATAGTAGATCCCTAGTTTCTCGATTACCTACATACAAACAAACAAATCTTTAATTTTTTAACTATAAGTGTAGTGTTCAGTAGGTAGATCTTCGGCCCTGGACAACTACTTAGCTGATTGTTGACTATGTTACTACAGTAAAAAAAAACATTTCCAGAAATGATTACATGCGTATTTGGTTTTTAATGAAACGAACACAAAACTAGGTTTCCGATGAAATGAAAACCTTCTCTTTTTTTGACATCGGTTGATTAGAGACACGTTCAGATGTCAAGACTCAAAACGTCTCGTCATCAATTTTTTGTCACAACAGTTACTTCCCTTGGCTATCGGATTACTTAAGTGCAAGATGTTGCATTGACAGTGAACGCTGCTGCCCATTCTCTGAATAACTTCTTAACTTCTTTTAATTAAATTTTCCCATCAAATATGTAAATAGTACATACAATCCCTCGATAACGCATAAGTTACTTTATAATAATTGTTTTAGTAACTACCTTAGTACAAATCACCTATGCGCCCCAAAAAGGTTGCCCGTATCATAACATTAAATATAGATTCATTTATTTCACATTGTCAAATTCATTATTACAGTAGGAACATACAATTTAAATAAAAATGACAGAGGATAATAGGATCGTCAAAAATAAATAGAAAAAAATAACATGTCAATGTTCCTCAATGAAATAATAATATAAAGGTAAAAAAGAAATAAGTAAATAAAACAAATTAATCAAAACAAATCATATAAATGTCCACAACTTTATTAAGGTAAGGATTTTATATTGCAATGATTACGAACAGTCTATCCTGTATCATGTGTAGAATATACCTACAAGATACTATGTTATTTAAATTTTACCTATTTGTTGTTATTGTAATACTCTGTATGCAATTATATTTAATTAATACATAATGAGATACAGGGTAATTCTAGATAAAGCTTAACTATTATATTTAAGTAAGTACTGAAGTTAATCATATTAAACTTGAAGTTGATTAACTTTATATGTATTTAAAAACTGACATAATTAGTTTAACATTAACACCTTGTATACAAAAAATGTCGTGGCAATATTCGCTAGTCGTAGACGTGAAGCCAGACGGCCAGGTGAATGAACTTCATTCGGGTGTCTCATCGCGCTCAGCGCTCGACCTCTCATTTACATAGATAAAAAAAATTATGAAACCGAGCCTCATGTACTATTCTTTCTACCATTTTGCACGGTTTCACTGAAAGAGAGTCTTCATTCTACTGATTTCTCCATGAAAAACATAAGACAAAATATTAAATTCTTATTGTATGTTTGCTTAGGGTGGTACTACTTACGAGTATGATAGGCCACATTTGTATCGAGTATTATAAAATCGCACTTACATGTGAACAGTGTGTTAGAGAAATGACTATATACGCTAGTAATAATATTCTTTACTTTCATCAGTCGATGAAATCACTTCACTAGTCTAGGTCAGCATTACTTTTCCCTTCCAACGAATTTCGATTTGGCATTAATTGCTGGTTATCTACGCCACGTTGGCAACTTTAGTTGAACTTTCAATTGACAAAATAGTCCTGCGATGCAACGATAAAAATTTCTTATCTTATTTTTCAAAATCGACACTACAGCTTCAATTTATAGTGAATAGATTATTTATAGGGAATTCTTTACACTTTTCTTTACAGCTTTCACAACCTTTCGGCTTTATTTTTTATTCTGTAACACGCGGTATAAACTTTCAAGGCGTGCTCTAGACGTGAAACTAAACAACTTTCCTTAGTACTATTTTTACGAAATACGAAAAATATGTTAAATTTTAAAATGGACTACTCTCGTATATTTTTCATAAGTTTGTTTAAAATGTTTGGCTCATTCGTTTAATAATGAATAATATTTAGTCCCCCCATGCAGCAACAGAATGGAAGGACAAAAATCTATTTTTTAATTATATTAAGATAACTTGTTCAATTTCACTCTAAAAGTTTGTGGGTACAGTCATTACACACTGTAAGAAAGAGTAGGTACAATTCCTGATTCCTGAGGGACTGTAACTGCACAGGTATCCACCACACAATATGGCGGACCGGCTATGCGATTTTAGCCACCATAAAAAGACAGCCTGTGGCATGTGCCATGATATGCGGATTCTTTCTATGGGATATCCTAATCTCCATTCGTCCAAAAACCGGATCGCTGAAAATACTGGAAAATAATGCGGTACGTGTTACAATTAGTTACCTACTAAACAAACATAACAAAATTCTTCTTTAAACATAAAATAAATAATAAAACAGATAAACGAAGACAAAAAAAGACAGTACAATAATGCTAGGTAGCATTCTCTACCAGGCAACCTTAGGGTGAAAGAGAAAGTGCAACAATGGAAGCGGGATAATGCGAATATTACTTATGTACACAACTATACTATTTAAACAATTTAACACATTACTACATAGACTTCGTACATAATTCGACATATTTTTGGGTTTGCTTCTTTATTTATCCACCTATGAGTAAACCTATAACACCAACGAAAAATTATTTTTGAATCAAACTGCAAAGTTATTTAGTTAAATATAAAGTTATATAATTTTTCCGTATTTTTTTTAGACCTGGACTCTACAATTTCCGAGGCTTTATAATCTACACCTGACTATTTGGTGGGGAGCTGGGGCTCATCCTGAGAAGTGTGTGTGGTTGTTCAAACAACCAGCCCAATCGCGCCCTTGGGGCAGCCGAAACGTAGAGGAATAAACTCTTTACCAAATAATTTATTTATTTATTTTATTTTATTAGGTAAATACAACAGGTAACAATCAACATTGTCTATTATGGAAAGTAAGTCGCGTAAACCCACATCATGTGGTACTTGTTCGTTTAATAATTGCACCGAAGTGCGGAAGACGAAAAGTGTATTTGGAAAATGGGAACTGTTTCGCTTTCGATTTAGCTCTTCACGTAATCTGCCTATAGTACAGCTGTTGGATGAAACTGCGTCCAGTTTAGTGGATGCCCCGCTCGACTACAAGAAGCTTATCTTGGAGGACGATTATGCCACCATTTATAGCCGCGAAGCGAAAGCTGCGTCTAAAAGCATGAAGACGAGACGAGGGAGGAGAGAGACGCTAATAATAAGGTTACAAACTAGTTTAAAAGAACCAAAGTTCTATCACTCCAAATTTTGTACCTATTATTAACATGAGTACTATGAAAATAAATCGTACTTATTGAAATTTAGGAATACAGGCTGGAAAACATAATGTTTATGTCAGCATGCAAGATCTTTCTAATATCTTGAAAAGATTCAATCTATATTTCATTACTACAAACACGTATACTCCTACTTGTTTTGTAGCTCCGACAGTCCCTTGGCTAGATTAAAACAATATGCTGTAGTACGTACATGTTTTTATTTTTAGTAGACTTTTCAGTGTCCCACTGCAGGGCAAAGTCCTCCCCTCTTTCACTACAGGTTAACAACCTAAAATTACTTAATCGAATTACGAGTATGTTCTTTAGCTGCATTGTATTGCAATGTAACTAATAAGCTAGGGTTTTATGAATCTAAAAAATACTTTTTGCCTAGTCGTGTTTTAATATATTCGCGGCATGGCTAATTTTAATGTCAGCCAGGGTCACGAAGCGGCTGGTTCGTCAAAAAAAACTAGAGTCTACTGTAGACTGCGCCACGAAAGTAGTCCCGCAGACACCGCGCTCATGTCTAAAGAATATCTGTCATCGCGAGGAATTACTCAAGGTATTCCAATTCAACACACTACATCACTTGATAGTATAAATACAAATCATTTATTTGCAACACAAAATACATATAGAAATAAAAATAAAAGCACAACATTTAAATATTAAACCTAGGTACACAAAAGTAAGTAAAGCATGGAAAATGAAGGTATGGGCACAGCGCAGTGCCGATTTTAAGCCCACTCTTAGTCAATTAAAATGTAAAAAAGACGTATTAGACCATGATATAATAATAAAAATAAGTTGACATTTACAGAAAACAATTTTATATTTTTTAAAACAAAGACTAGGTACAAAATTTGTGACAAATAACCGCAATAATTGTAATTGTTCTTTATGGGACAAATAGTACATAAGCAACACAATCATCGACCTATTCGTTTAAGGGATCAACATAACCCACTATTTAATACAGTTTATAAGGAATAACAGTATAAGAAGATCCCTTTAAAGGGTAGGTTGATGTACTGTTGATTAAGGGATTTTTTTTATTTGGTTCACATCGCCGCGGGACTCTATCCGTGGCGCAGACTCTAACTGGATTTTAAGCGGTAGTAGGCAAAGCAGCCTAGACGCAAAAAAAAGAATGCGTTTCGTCGCGGCTAGGTCGATTGTTCCCTATACGTCATACCTACGCTATATTTATTAACCTCTTACATCTTACCTTTTTACTAGCATTTCTCTCTTTTCTATGAATTCTCCTTCTCATGAAAGATATTTAGTAGAGAACACCACGAGAACACTCAGCCCCAGCCTTTGTTAATGTTTTGTTTGTTTCAGGTGAAGGAGTCAAGTATGAACTCAATTATTAAAACAGTCTTGTCAATAATATATTATACAGATAGATAAGTATAAGAAATTGGCAACCTAACCAAAATTTCTAAGGACTGTTTTTTTTTCTTTGTTTGGACTCTACGATCTAAGCCCCGGGGGTTTGAAACCTACATCAGACTCTGTAATGGGGAGCGAAGGCTCACTCGGAGATGGACCGGACTGAATCTACCTGCTACATTCTGGTAGTTCCCAAAATAGGGAAAATACATCGGAACATCGAAGCTTCCTTGAAGAGCATGTGAAGTCTGATCTACAAGCAATGCCTGTAGCAGCGGCTACGGTGATATGATCATCATCTGTCCGTCAGGCGGCGTTTAAGACGCGAGGTTGGATAGGGGAATGGTGGGACGCGGCAAATATTTATAGGTTTTTATGATGGGAAGCGCTATCCAAAAAAAAGGTATTCCGCAATTACTAGGGCACCCCGGTAGCCTTGCGCATGAAACTGTGTTGGCTAACCTGCAGCATTTTCAGATGAAAACCGAAAGTGTGAGCAAAGGTTAGGCTGGTGTAGGTCATGATGTGGTGTAAATTTTCATCTATCTCTATAGGAGAAATAGCACCGTTTGTTCAATATCAGGAGATTCTTTAAAAAAAGTTGGGTAGTTAATTTTTAATAGCATTAAAACTAAGACAATTTATAAATCAAATACGTATTTAGACATCAACAAATTGTATCAATATGAACTAAGTTTTGCCACTAGTATACAAAGGTGAGATGCCTAATTTCGGACTGGTCTTATAACAAGGCCAACTAGTTTTTAGGCAAGATCTAGACTCAGGCAGTTATAAAACCGTTTAATAATACAACAACTGTATAAGAGTTCTCAGAGACGGAAGTCTATGAAATAGAGAAAAAAATGTTTAGAACCTTCTGATCGTTTTATTAGCAACTAATATTTTAACGAGACCTGAATATTTTTTCTTACAATCTTAAGCATGATCTTAGATAACTTGCTGGATAAGCAAAACTTTCTAAATTCCAATTTTTTCATACACATAATAAAGGTAAAGAGGGTCGAAAGTCTGTAGGTACAGCATTTGGGGAATCTTAAAATTGATAAAACACATTCCAACAATTTTCAGTTTATTTTTTCTGTTTATCTGTGTACTCGAAAACGACTAAACGGATTTTGTTACAAAATTTAGATACCATGATAACGTTGTCAGCTACAAAAAAAAAACACTCCTAAAGGGGGTTAGTACTACACTTAAAATAGGTTGGTTTGCACCTAAATTAAAAGTAGGCGACAGATTTTGAAATGAAATATTGTCTAGTGACAGGGAAATGTCTTGGTCAACATCTAACATAACTTTGACCATTACTCGAAGAAGGTCCAGCAAAAGTAGGCTTAACAGCAAAAGTAGTTTAACATGCTATGCCGCTTTTGCTGGCACACAAACATCGAGGGTCTGAAGTATCTGATTTAGAAAAGCAAAGACTCGGGTTAACCTATAAGAGATTCAAAAAGGCTCCATAGCCAAAGCTTTCCAGCATGATGAACCAGTTTTTCTGGCACATGAAACTTCAAGAGTTGAGAGTACCTTATGTGCAACACCAGGAGCTTAGCTAAACTCTACGAGATACGGAAGTGATTCTACATTAAAACTTTTTAAGCGTAATAAACCACTTGTGTTGGTATATATAACTCGAGGATATTGATTTGAAAATTGGAGAGCCCAGCGAAGAGTAGAAGACGAGGCTTCTTTTTCTACTGATTAGGTCGATGACTCACCCAATATATAATGTATCGTCTTACTCCCAGTGCAATTAACTAAATTGAAGGGCGCTGGTTGCGAAATTGAATTCAAGAAAAATAACATTTCTTGGCTCCCTGCTAATTAAGTCTTCTTTTCTTCTGGGACACCGAGTCGTCCAACGACTTCATGAACCCTGTGGTGTCAGTTTATCAACCGCCTACTACTAGGAGTAGGCCTCCGGCATAAATGTATGACGAACACCCTATAAGTAATCATAGACAGCAACTGGGACCGATGGCTTATTCCAATTAGGTAAAGTAGAAGAATACCTAGGTATACAAAGTTCTGGCTAAAGTATAAAAACACCGACCAAAATAAACAAAATAACAGTAATTTCAAGTTGCCGAAACGAAGTTCGCGGGCACAAGCTAGTATAAATATCATAAAATTCTCAGCAATGTTGATAAGGAACCCCTTTATTTACAAATTTGTGAGAATAACATTGATTATAAATAAATTCCTACAGTACCTACTTTACAGTACATAAGTGTTTACTCAAATGGAATACACAGCTACTCGTACTGAATGGTATTAGGCAAGCAGAAAATATATTTCTCAGAATTTTGTACACCATTTGGCTTTTGGTGTTGGATTTCTGAAATTTTGTGAATTTTCAAATACGATAAGTTAGCAAGAAATTTGTATTCAACATTCGACAAAAAAAATGTCTAAATGCAGGACTTCAAATATTAAACTTTGTCTTGTAGATAAAAACGGTCTGTGAGATGCTAACATACATTATCACTTCTTTATCCCTTTTAATGAACATTTACGTCACGTCTGAAAAACATATCTGGGTCATTCAAAAAATTGTGTATCGCTATAGTGACAGGTTGTCAGCAAATCGCTAAAATTTAAATACACATTTCACTCTCGAGTCTTAAGACACCGCCGAGAGAAAGAAATGACGTGATGCTAATTTAAGCCGACATCACACGGCAAATTCTGAAAACAAGATAGGCTAAAACTTCGTAAATTGCGAATGACGCCACAGAATAATAACTAGTAACTAGCGTTACAGAAGCTTTACTTCGCAATGGTTTTCAAAGAAATATGTACTCAATCTGATAGACAATAAGATTTAATTTAGCTCGCGTTCCAGTCAACCACGTGTTCATTTGCATGCCTGCCAAATATTTTTTTGAGGGAATATGAGCCGCGGTCTAGGGTTGCTTACTTCGAGAAACTACTTACGCCATCTAGCGCACAACACGAGCGTTTACTCCTACTTTTGGCGGGCACGCAGCAGGCAGCGACGAGTACGTTCATATAGTCTAAGACCTAGCAGCATAATTGTATATGCTATAGGATTATTGCCGAAGATTTAATTCAATGAAGTAATAAAGCTGCAATAGTCCTTTTAAAAGTTCCAATAGTTTTGCATCAGGCGGGTGCTGGCTCTGGGTGTACGAGTACTTCTATAGTGCAGACAGAGCAAGTATCCGCTTGATGTACACATCACAACACATTATTTGGTATAAAAAAGGCCTCTGTGCTGTTGGCTTTGGCCCCACACATGCCTCAAAGGACCGGGTCCCTGTGGGCCTGAGATCCGAAAAGAATAACAACATAATAATAATAAAATGTATACTAATAATAATAATATTCATAAATGAAAATAAGAAATTGAAAAAATGTCAGCGCCCGCCGGGACTTGAACCCGGGACCGTGGAGTACCGTGCCACTGCTCTGCCAACTGAGCTACCGGCACCCCGACGTAGTCCCGGCGGGCGCTGACATTTTTTCAATTTATTATTTTCATTTATGAAAGTAATATAGCACTGTGAGTGCAAAATAAAACCATAGTACAAATAATAATATTATAATGTATGCTAATTTTTTTCCCGTGGGTGTCGTAAAAGGCGACGACGAACAATTTTAGGCGATGGGCTGACAACCTGTCACTATGGCGATTCACAATTTTCTGAATGACCCTAAAATGTTTGTCAGACGTGGCGTAAATGTCCGTTTTTAGCGGTCGTTTACGCTCTGCCTACCCCGCAAGGGATTATAGGCGTGATATATGTATGTATGTATGTTTTCGTCTGTCCATCTTGCAAAAAATTGTCGAGAAAGTTGAACAAATAGCGCACGCGTGTGACTTCTTTCGCTTGCGGCAGCCCGCTAGATTAGCCCTTTCGCAGTGGCCGGCGCCTGGAGGTATGTTTTCAATACCTACACGCGGAGTGACACAGGCCTGACGCCAAGAAAGGTTTTCTACAACTAACAGATTACATTAAATTATATAATGATTTCTTATGGGGAAATTAAACCTTCTATTATGCCATTGACGTTTTGCCAACCTGAGAGCGCGATTTTGCGTATGTACAAGCTGCAAAAGCCGTGTGATGGCGGCATAGAATAGCATCACCCCATTTCTTTCCCATGGGCGTCGTAAGAGGCGACTAAGGGACTCGAGGGTGTGTATTGCAATTTTAGGCGATGGACTGACAACCTGTCACTATGGCGATACACAATTTTCCGAATGACCCTAAAATATTTGTCTGACGTGGCGTAAATGTCCGTTTTTGCGGCTGTTTACGCTATGCCTACCCCGCAAGGGATTATAGGCGTGATATATGTATGTATGTATGTATGTACAAAACAGTCGCCCCGTCTCACGCCTCCACATGCACTTCTTGGAAAGCGCTGCAGGCTGCTTACGCGGCACTATGCATGCCGATCTGGAAGTCCCACCCACAGCCCGAAGATTCACACGTGCTGCTTATACAGACTTATAAACAATTTTACTGGCACCTTTGTATTTGACGACGGTTTTTCGCTTTAGGACTTGCATATAAAATGACTCCAGCCTAGGATTGTATCTTTGCAGCTTCCTTCACGTAGGCAGTCAAAAAGTTCATGCTTTTGTATGAAAAAGTATAGAAATGGCACCCAGTAATCATTAGGTATAAAAACTCACAATACTGCTCGAAATAGGGGTGACATTTTGCCGGCGTATGCCTATATTTGATGAAACAAAAAACGCATGAAAAGCTCGTGATAAGATTATCTTTCATCCAGAAACATAGATCTCAGAATGAGTGCCTTTACCTCCATTTCTGCAATTTTCCAAGCATTTTCTCTAACAGAAACTATTTACTTTCAATAAAACACAGACTTTTACGAATGTAACATCAAAAATTACCTGCCTCAATAATTTCTCATATCAATAATAATTTTAAGTAGGTGTAATTAATGTCCAATGTAATTTTGGAAGTTTGCAAAGGAATGTTTTGCAAGAACACTCAATACAATAGTATGCAGTTAAGTAAGTACTACTTATACAGGGTGGCCCGAATAGTGACGCCCAAAGACAAAACTGAAATGTCGCACACTGGGGGTATCCGAATCACTCCCAGTACCTCTGCTCCGAGAGGAAAGAAACCTGTCAACCAGCCAGCCTGATTAACTCGGAGACTACAAAAAATGCGGGTGATTCGGATAACCCTCAGTTTATCATCATCATTGGCCTCACACGTCTGTGACAGACGATTTAATCAGTGTCTGAGGAAAAGACACTGCGTTGCCTGGGACGCAATTATGGAAAACAAAATCAGTTTATAAGGTATTCAAATTTTGTCTTTGAACGTCACTATATGAGCCACCCTGTATACATATTATAATTGCGTGTATTTGTATAATTGATGTCATTGCAAACTCAGCAGCAGGTTCTAAGAAGCAGATTGCCTATTTTATTTACTTCCTCTATCAACTCTCTTGTACGTACGTCTACGTAAATAGTAATAGTAAAAGGTGTCAAGGTGGATTTAAGAATACGTGATATAAACCTTACTGCTTTCAATATAAAAAAGCTCGTGCAAGTATAATTTTCTTTTAGATCTTACCTAAGTTATATGAGATTTTTATAAATTAACCAGGCGGTATGGCCCACAACAGGGGAAAATATTTTGCGGGGCGATACTACCCATGAAATTAAACAACTTTCCCCAAGGAACAAACGACGAAATATAAAGAAAATGAATCTACCCGACAAAATGTAGAGTCAATTTGTATGGGTGGTCCATTTTTTTCAATATTTCGACCTATGTTCCATGGAGATAATTTCAGTTTCATAGGTAATTTCTCCCTTATTTGCACATTGTATAGGTAGGTGCGTGCTGTAACTTTTTTCATTGTAGAGAGCTTTATGTAAATACTATTTTCATTACGTAAAATTAGCTCTTTGTTTTGGTCTCACAACATAAAGCTTGAAATGATTCTTTATAATCTTCGCCGAAATCTTCCGGTTACATGGAAAGTTTTCTAAAGTTGTCTTAAAGAAAGTCAAAGAGTTGTAGAGACAATCAGACCACATACCTTAAGATTTCCATTTTCAGTCAAAAAGTACATCAAAAGAGTGAAGAAAACTACAAAGCAAAAAAAAAACAGAATTCAGGTAGGTCTTGTGGTGTGATTTCGTGAACGCATTAAAGTACCTAAGTAGAGATGGCCAGACGATATGGATGGCGCAATCGATATTGACTCAAACGCGTTGAAAAAAGTATACGTAAACTGGCAAAAAAGAAGAGTAAAGTTTACAGACCTACATAAATGAATATGATCGTCATACTCGCAACGTAGTCCATACAGTCGAGTAGATACGTACCTACCAAGTTTTTGTTGAAATCCTAACTTGACGTATAGTCAAAAAGTATTTTTTGTGTTGATTGAAACTTGTGGATAACTTACCGAACTTACTTATATGGTTATCAACAACAAAACTTTTCCTATAATAATGCGTTACACTAATTCAGTGTATCTTATTCTTTTGAATATTAGAAAAAGGTTTTTGTCCATAATGATCTAAATATCCAATGATGTAAAACGTCAAACCAAATCTACTTGGAATCAACAAATTTCTTAATGACCCAGGCTCAAATACCTCTAGAGTTGTTTAGTGAAGTTTTTACAAAACGGCTCCCTACTTGTAATGCCTTGCAAAGTTTTTATTATGTTGTGATCACTTTATAACTCTGAAATGCATTTAAATGGACTGAACAAAGAGTGAACATATCCTTCACAAATGGAGAGTACGCAAGATTTATCTAAGTTCTTTGTCGACAGCGCTTTCTTTAGGCTTGCTGCAAGCAGCACCGTGGCTGCAAGTTGGCCATCCTGCGTGCATGAGGCGGGCGAGTGGCGAGTGAAAGGCGCTCGGCGTGCGCTTGACCGTCTCGGCCGCCAGCCGCCGCCGCCGCCGCCGCCACCACCGCCGCCGAGGAGGACGCAAGGGCGCCGTGCGTCTTGCCGAAATTATTCGGGGCTCGCTGCACAATCGATTTTTCCCGCCCGATGCGGAAAATTCTTCGGGGCGGTGCGGGTGTGCGACGCGAGGAGGGGGCCGAATGTGGGGGGGCAGGCGGTGCAGCGGGGCGGTGCAACGCGCGCCGTCCCAGCCGGCGGCCGCCAGACAGTAGGACGGCGACGGCACTGCGAAGCGGTGACCACGGCGCGAGGAGCGCGCTCGCCGCACCGTGACATGTTCATAGCTCGGCCGCCCGGCCGCAGCCCCGCGACTCCGCAGCCGGTGGCGGCGCGCCGGTGCGCCCGCCGTCCGGCCCGACGCCCGCGCCCGCGCCGCTAGCCGCACGCATCCGCTGCAATAAACCAGTGCACCCACCGTTACACCTGAAGCGAGCCCTTCAGCCCGTCTGAAACGACCGTCGTCGGATGGAACCCGGAGTGCGCCGATTCGCATCAAGGTTAGCCGAATATTTGATTGTGAGTGTTGTGCCGTGATTGTTCCGCCGCGCGCCCTTACGCACCCGACCCTCCTTCAGCCGTCGCGGGCACCGTAGGTAGGTCCGAAACACGTGAAAGGGGCTATCAGACAGTGACTCATCTGTAAATTCCGTATTACGTGTAGGTACACGCTTTGGTTAGTTGCGAGCGACTTTTCCCACACTGTCCGTCGGCACATCCTAGATTGAATTATTGTTGTCGCTACGATAGATCACGACATCGATTTCTTAGAAAAATCTTGTAAGTAGACCTTCTTTTTATGTTTACTAAGAATAAATCGTCATTAATTCGGTTTTTTTAATTATTTTTGCATGCATTTTTTATACAATGCATCTTTTCTCTACCTACGTAAATTATTTCAGTAAAAAAACTCCTTTTGTTTCATAATTTTTAAACTATTGATTATTCAGTGATATATATATTTTATATATTCCACAATTTCCTTTTTCACGTATTGTAACTAACTTTTAAACATTTGGGATAAAGACATTGCACCGGTATGAGATTATCGATACAAATTCATGCATCGTCAAAGTGGCGCGCGAACCCCGTACACCCCGCTCTTACCGGGAACCAGAAGTTACAACACAAAGTAAATATACCTACCTACGGCGTTATGCTTTTTTTTGGAGCTTTTGCACAATAACACAATTTACTAATTAAACCAATTTGTACAAAAATCCAGGCTTTATACCAATGCACAACATTTTATAACAACTAAGTGCTTTTTCTTTTGTATAATTTTTATTGCATATTATTTGCAGCAAAAAATAAATTTCTGTGATGCACAGTAAGATAGTCCTACTTATGTACTATCATCTGCCCACGATTAAAGGCCAATAAAGCAACTTATTGAACATAAGCAGTGCATATGTACTATTTTATTATTATTGTTTTAGCTTTTAATCATTGGTAGTTAGCCTTTAATAATATTTTAAAATTTTACTTTCTATATGAATGCGTTTTAATATCATTAAAACGCATTCATATAGAAATCATATCAGCTTGATAGTATAAAGATTTATTGTTATATATATAATGATACCTAGTGAATTATCATTAGATAAGGATACAATTCAGTGTTATATAAGAAAGACTTAAGGAGCTTGACCTACCTCACATGACTGCCTAAAACTTTCCTAACGTTATCACATATGCCTTTAATCTTATTATCCTACTCTACATAATATTAAATAAAAGTCTGTCATTTTGACACATTTATCTGCTAAGTTACCTACATCATACTACATATATGTACCTACTATTTAATAACATTCCTTTTATTTACTAGGAGCGTGATTTCAAAGCTTGCTTTATAATTTTTATCTGATTTAAGCTGATATTTATATACAAGCTGTGGCTGTTTTATTGACAAGGTCTTCCTTACTTTACCAATTAATAGATTTACGTATATGCAAATTCCAGTCAATACGTATCTTCTATGTGACCTAAAAGTAGTTTTCGAGAATTCAATTCAATATATAACACAAACTTGAAAATGGCTTTCGATTTTGGCTGAAGAGAAAATCCAAATTTGGCGGTCGAAACACGCTTGCATTAAGATTAGTACCCGCATTATTTGAACCAGAAATCAAAGATTTTTCGCGCGATTTTGAATACCCCATCATAGCAAAAATTCTACGTTTGAACTACCTATACCTACGGAGGTGAGTGTTGACCCTTATATAAAATTATGAACTCAAATCGTAATGCATCCTTTATTATTCCTAATAACGGTAGAGCTGTGGTGGCCGGTACAAAGAAAAACCCGAAACAGGTACCTATATGAATGCATCATTTAGACATTAAAGTGTCTTATAAATCTAGCATTCATAACGGTTCTTTATTATACCTAGACTTTCAAAAATCTTTTCATAATCGAATTAGAAAGTTATTTCGAAAATGTATTTAGGACTGATTTTAAATGAGCTTGTTGTGTTGCAGGAAATAATATTACCTGCATATTTTATACTAAAGGCTCGAACAGTGGTTTTAGTCGCTACTGCACCCTTCTCACAGAATCAGGTATTTTCACAAATAAAAATGTAGGGAATATAATGCTACTCAACTAAGGTTTGATGTAGATTTCGGACAATGAAATATTTTGAATAATAATAATTATGTTCAAGTAACAGTTCCAGACAAAGGAAAAAGTTTCCTCGAAATTATTTATTGACTAAATATATTAACCTTGGGAGCCAAATGCAGCCAGGCAACAACCTGTGCGCGGTTTGTTCTTTGATATTTTTTTTATATTATAATAGCAGTCTTAATAAAATAAAATATAAGGGTAGTTCCTTCTTCTAGGCTTCTTAGGCAAGTACCATCGTGGTGAGAGGGTCTACTGACCTACTAGTCCCGGTTACTTCTTGTCATCCGCAAACTGTGCTAAGTAAAATACCCCCTAGAATTCAATATTCTTGGCAGATTTGATAAACCAATCGGTTTACTTAATTTTTCTATGAAGGTTGATTAATCAATAATACAAAGCCTGGTAATTATGAACTAGGTAACTAATGCATTTTAAGCCTTTGTTCCAATTGTGTTCTCAAATAGCTGAAATATGTAACTGAACCACAATGAATATAAATAAGCATGCGTAGATCGAATCATCTGCACGTATATTGTGTTTGCACCTGCAATTCACACCCTGCACCTAGCGGCAACTGGCAAGGCAACTGGCAGGCGAACTGTGCTCATGCACTGATACCACTGTTGAAGGTTATCTGTACAACGCCTATCACTATCGCGAATATCTGATTATTCAAATCGGTAGGCATTATGGCTCTTCAGCTCATGGCCCTGAAAGACTATACATACAGGTAGCTATAGCTGCATAGCTGCACGTGTAGTTACGCGCATGATAACTGCACACATACACACATACATAAATTACGCCTATATCCCTTACGGAGTAGGCAGAGTGTTAACGGCCTTAAAATGGATATTAACACTACGTCTGACAAAAGTTTGAGGGTCAATCACATAACTGTGTATGACTTTAGTGACAGGTTGTCAGCCCATCACCTAAAATTGCTATACACATCTAACCCTTGAGTCCCTTAATCGCCTCTGGGTAAGAAATGAGGTGATGATATTCTAAGCCGGCATCACACGACATGATAACTGGTTGAACTATAAAACGTTTGTTAACGAATAATGCGAAAACTAATACTAAATAGGTGCCTACAGACATTTTATGACAAACACTGACGATCACACTCATAAATAAGGCATAGTCGCATGAAAATTACTTGACATGAGTACATTGAAAAACGTATCGTTTAACCTGAGGACATATACAAAATGAAATTCAGAATCCAAATGTGTGCCCTTGCAGGAAATGCCAGTTATAAAACTTTCTCATTAATTATTCGTAAAAGCTTGGTTCCAAGGCAGTACCAGATTCAAAATTGATAAATTCCATAAATGTCATCGTTATTTTATTTGATTTTTGTTGTCAATTTCGTTATATTATTAAAATTTTATTAGATAACTTTTTATTACCGTGTTGTCTCGCTGGTGCTGCACAGCACAATGAGGGTACCACGGAAGACCAGCGCTGTAGTATATTATGCTATAGCACAATGCTGAGTGTTTGCCTTTTTTGGTGTAATACTTACTTTATATTAATTATAAGCCTGTTTATAATAATAAGTATTGCACTGAAATAAATGCTTTCTATTCTATTCTATTCTATTCTAAAAACAATTTATCTGCGTTGACTTATCATCATCATTAACTTCATTTTGGTAGGTGCGTTTAGTAGGTAGAACAATAACTAAGATTTCTATAGCATTGCTTACATAAATGAAAAAAGGTACCCTTCCTAAGTACATGCAAAATAAAAGAACTCAATTGTAGAAAGGAAACTTGAAAGTTTTAGCCAAACAAAAAAACTAATTTGTAAAAAATTTACAAAACAATAAGACAACTTAGCTACAAGAAGCGGCACGTGTTTGCAGGTTTATGAATATCAGATGAATATTATGTATATGTAGTCAAACTGCCCACATTGGTATCTCAATGCAGAATATAGGTAATTAAATCTTCAATCAATATATATTTTGAAGTTCCATAACAAACAAGGAATCTTTATAAATTATAAGAGCAACAACACAAAATCTGGATTATATAAAACTATTAATAAAATTATACAAAAGTGTTTTACGACATACCAAAGATATCTGTTTTAACCCGTATTAATATTTTAAATTTGAAAGTATGTCTGTCTGTTACGCTTTCACGCCGTAACCTCTGGACTGATTTTGATGTTTGGCGTATACATTGAGAAAAGACATAAATAATGCTACTATTTACCGCGGGAAAATTTGTCATATCCACGGGAATGAAAGTAAATCATAGAAAGTGATAGGTACGTTGATACCATGGTCTAGAAGTGTCATAAAAATCATATATAAATAATACTTTAAGAAAGAACATAGGGTACTTCTTTTCGGCACTGGAGTACCTGATGTAGAGAACCAAGATGTGTCGGTTTTGCTGGTACATAGACATCGAGGATCTGTAGTACCTAATGTGGAACACTAGGATCTCGGATAAATCAATCAGCACGATCGTCCGCTTCCCAAGGATCGTTATGCGGAATTCAGAGGCCTCAGTTAACTTATAGAGACACAAACATGTATGCTTCCTTTGAAATGGGTCGACAAACGATCTAATCATCATCATCATCATCATGGGGTGCCATCTTCAAATTAAGTTCGGAGGTCAGCATGTAGAAACCCTCCGGTCTGCGCCGCCTTTTTGTGGCAGAAATACTATTTCAGCACCAGTTTAATTTTGTAATGGACATTGTCTTTGTACCAGACCATGTAAATCCAAGAAAGTTGGTGTGGAAATAGTTTCTTCATCAGTTACTTAAAGTCAGCGAAACGATGTTCGCGGGTTAAATGAACCATTGACACGGTCTTTATGTGACTTAAAACATTTTTTGCAGTTTAGATGTTGCATAATAAAAGCTTCTCTGGTCTCAATAAACCTCAGTGGTATATAGAAACCTTTAATCTTTAAGTTAAAAATATATGCGTACGCTCATAAAATAGCGTTACAAATGTTTGCTACGCCGTAGCAAACAAGGTATGTAGATACAAGTCTATATTGTTTATGTTGTTTATTGTCTGTGATATTAATATAAAAAAAAAAACAATTTTCTGAATACTTATTCACATAAGTTTTATAAACAGGCATAAAAAATGCATCGTGCGTCTTATCATAACATGAGAATGATAAGATTAGATTTGCAAAGTTGAAATAATTTAAAACCACTGCGTATTTTATAGTCAGCCGGTGATATTTAAATGACATATATGTCTTGGTAGAACATCGTGGGACAGGAAAGGTGCGGATGAAAACAAGCATTAGACGTCCGCCAATAGGAACTCCCTTTATTTTGTATACAACGCACTATGTGAACAATAATGAACATATTAGCAATAACATTTACTCCTTCCTATCGTTATTGACTTAAATTAAAGTTGATTTAATAATGCTTAATTTTGGCCTAATAGTCTGAAATATAAAAACATCACATAACTACGACTTAAAATAAATTAGGTTATGAGTGAGCTACGAAAATTTTAAAAAGAACACTGTAAAAAGTGTAAAATACGGAAATTGCGGTTTACCTGCTGGTTGTGATTGCAAGACCTAGCTTTGATTTTTTTTTTAATTCTGCTTTCTATCCGGTACCTATTCCATTTGGAATATTATGTCGATATCATTATTACACAAATTAGAGAGCCTGCGCGCGGGGTGATTATTACTTATCCTTAAATGCTCTATCGCAGTAATCCAATTATAAACGTGCAAAGCTGCAACTGTTTTTGCATTATCGATATAATTAATACGTTATAGATAGGCATGTAGGTACTTTGGCACACAACGGATAACATATTTTACACAGTCTAGTAAAATAGGCTATGTTTATATTGTTTTTTTTTTTTATAAATGATTATCACGTCACTCTCATACACAGCTTACTGTCATTAAACAAGATGTGACTCACGAATCATAACTTATCCTTGTACATATTTTAAGTGTATCAAATTCTTATAAAGTATTGTCTGCTCACATTTGTTTGTCATACATAATATTGTATGCTTTAACTAGCGTACAACATTATAATACATAAAGAGTCTACGTCATACCTAGGCATGCTAAACTGGTCGGTAATTAGCATTAGGCTTCATTTTTTTGCGCGTCGCGTCTGCGCACGCGCCGCCGGCCGCAGCGATGACGAGAAATCCATCCGCGTGCATACAGGCATAATATTTCGGGCATAGCAACTAGCTAGGTCTACCTCCTATCGAAAAATCTGCCGCTGATTACGCACACACGCGCACGTACACACACACAGGCAGTTAGCCCACAATAGCGGTCTAGGTAATGCTATGGCGCGGTCATGCGGTTGAACTTGTAGTCTTGTAGGCATTCCTAATCTTGACTACACGAAATGATTAAGGTTTTATAAAAAACTTTCTTATTCTTAATTTAGTAGAAACAACTTCAGGTTTTGTCACGTTTTAGTATTACTCGTCTCCAGCAATAATATATACCAAGCTGCATAATTTCTTGTATTGTAACAGAATAACGTATTTTAAGCGACAGACGCGACGCCATATCATGGTTTTCGCCTACACACGATCTCACAAAATATGCGCGCGCAGACTTTGCACGATCGTTTCACGAACGGGCACGACGCGAGCGCAGAGTTTACCCTTCAGTGCACTGCTAGATAATTCCGTGCGAAATGGGTGCATTGATAAAAAATGTGATAACCTAATCTCAGACTTCGGGAAGCGAGATACGCGGTACGCTGCGCTTCAGCTGTCATTTGTACAGCGGATAAGGGAAAGAGGGGCATTGTGGTGATGAAAAATAAACCAACTTCCCAGTTATTCAATAAGACAAGATTTTTATAGTTCAATATTCAATTTCGGCAGAAATTTCGTAGCCGTTGTACATTCGCCATCCACAAAGATTATTTGCGCAAATTTTAATTTTTATGTTAAGTAATTTCTGTGGAAATTATCTGATGTTAATTTTAATATTTACACTACCCGGTATTAACAAATGATCTTTCTCGTTTAACTATTCCTTTTCTTAAAGAAATTATACCTTATTGTACTAAGTACATACCTATATTGTAAATTTTAGGCATGTACGTACAGGACCTAACTTTATTTTTAGCATTTATTGAATTAATATACAAATGCCTAAGTACATTAAATTTGATTTTATTCATTATAGACTTTTAATTAGGTATATTTTTTTTATTATCGACTGCTGCACTGATAAACTACAATACGATAAGCTGGAATATAACTAAATGTTACAATGGAACATGTTTTTTAGAATATTTTTCAAACGCGTGATGCCGGCTAAGAATAGCATAGCTGCTAAGCTATTCTATGCAGTAGCATAATCCCATTTTTTTGCCGTGGGTGATAAGGGTGGGTGGTAAGAGGCGACAAAGGAACTTGAGGGTTTCATGTGCGCTATCATTTAGACCACTGGCTATGATGATACACAATTGTTCTGGAACGGCCCTCAAATGTACGTCAAACGTGGCGCTGGCGACAACGAGACCTATTTTTATAGTCGTTAAAGCAGTCTACTCCGCAAGATCGTTTTTTTCTAAATAGATAGAGTGATTCAAGAGGCAGGTACCTTTTACCGCGGGAAAAAGTTTGATTCGAACAGGAAAACAGGTGACAGTGGGTGAAAACGCTAGCTACCCGCTAGTATAATATTTTTTAAACTGAATTGCATGCAGGCAGAGTCCACGTCTTTATTTACCACTATTAGAAGATCAACAGAATATCATACCTAGCATAATTTATAGTTATAACAAAAAATATTGTTGGTCATTTTCGCCCTGTTGTCGTGCCTATGTGGTTTTTGTTCCAACACTTTGGAAATCCCATAACAAATAACCATGTTAATTTTTTTGTACTCTAACTCTCATTATTGAGTAACGAACTTATCTTTTTATTTTAGAATTCGATTAGATGTAAAATATCACTTTGCCGCTTAACCATAGGCGCGTTAAGGCGAGTTAGTTGATTAATAAGAAAAACTTGTGTTTTTTTCAATTTAAGTTAAAAATTTGTTAATTTCAGTTAATTAATATTTGCTGTAATATTTAATATTCGCAGCAAATATTTTATTGAGTTTGCAGTAAAACAATAACTGAACAACATTAGAACAACAGATGAACAAAAACAACTGAAGAACTTCAGAACAACAACTGAATAATAACCGCATAACAACCATACATCAACATCTGATGGCGGCAATTATGAGTATTGGCACAGATTACTTCGTTTAATTACTCCATTTTATCGAAAGGCATACCTTCTCATTAAGACGTTATGTTACAGCTTTTGAGAAGACACTGTAATTTCTATAGGCAGGCAGATTATCAGATAAGTATAGATAAAACTATGTATGAAAAGTGATTAAGAACTTTTTTCCGCGCAAGACTTTTAAATGCGTAAATGGATATTGATGAACCAATGCTACATATTATCTTACATACTATTCAGGAAGGTACAAAAAGTTTCAAGATGCTTACTTAAAAGATTAGAGCTAAGAGTAGTCGAAAGGCTTTCAAAGACCATTTGCAAAAAAAAACAGTTTGTGTTCTACTTATAAAACTAAACAAGTTTTTGTTCGTAATATTCTTTAGAAACATGAAAAACAAATTGTACCTTCCGTATAAAGTGAGACATTTTTTAAACACTGAAGTCAAATTTATTTTATTTATAAATCATATAATGTTATCAAATAAAAGTTGTTCAGTTTTTCGAGTAGAACGAACACACCCTGATTTTCTTTTGCATTAAAATTAAAATGACTTAATATAATTTCATAACCAAAAACATAAATAACTTTTACAGGGTTTGTATTTTTCAATAATTACAAACGTGAAGTATTGTTTTCTTTTCTTTAATATTATCGTGCTATTAAGGTAACGGAGCAAAATATTGATCTGCAAAACAAAACTGTCGAACTACTAGTTGGATAGCGCATTGCCTAATTTCGGCTAGGCAGACAGGTTTGACGCACCAGACTAAAAAATAATAAAAAAAATGCTTGGGTCTGTCTGCGGCTCGTAGGCATTAGGTAGACGTTTTTGCTAGACGCGAACATTCCTTGCGAAACACGAAGCTTTAATAACCACTAATTATTTTCAATAGTAAAATAACCTAGATTTAGGTAGGTACAATGAGATTTCATTTTATGAAAAAATTATTTACTAAATTATTAATTAATGACTTTTTTGTGTTTAGTAGAATTGTTCTTTTAATATATATATTTTTTACATTATTGTATGATTTTATAAGTAATTTGCATGCATGTATGGTGAAATGGGCTTTTACCTCATAATTATTTAAAATCTCTGTTGTAAACACACTTCTTGCAAATAAATCATCAGCATCATCATCATCACATCATCGTATAATAACGTAGTAAAGTGAAAAGGATTACGTATTCAAATATCAATCAATAAAAAAACGCATTGTTAATGTGTAAGGTTGTATTTAAAAAACTTACAAGATAGTTTTCAAACTAGAAATGTAGGTATTCTTATACCGTGGGAATCCTCTTCAGTTGAAATAATAACAGGTAGTCATACCTGCTTTTGCATAGAAAATCACGTTGATGTTTTTAAACTTTTTATTATTAGAAACATATCGTTCATAAAACTTATGGATACATCTTACGTAGGTATATGTACCAAATTAATATAATCTAGTACCTATCCATACAAAATCCATGGTCATATCGCGGTTAATTACAAAGAGAGGTAGGAAAATTTCGAACATGGTATAATTTTGTTTAGATAATATGATGCATGCATGTATGTGCACTTTGTAAGGTGTTAAAGATTTCTTTATAGGATAGGATTTGGATTCCTGCGATACAGGTTTAACCTATTACGGGATCCGCTGGTAACTGTTAAATAGGTTAAGTATTTTCTTTTATTAAACTTATTATTATTTGTAATTAGTTCCAATATCTTCTGTAATGTACTTTTAACTATGCAGACAACATACGTACAGTCAAGATCAGGCTGGGTTAGACAGTTTGGACTTTGGACCGTTTTTATGCCGCGCTCAGAAGACTTACATTGGCAGTTTGAGTGCCCAACCACACGTGAGCTTGACTGTACACAATATTAGGAATACCAATTCCTTCTGACCGACTGCGACCAACAAGCAAGCTGGAGTGATTTGTTGAACCGACGATCGATGGGGCTGGAGTCGGAGGAACCTAGAGTGACGAACATGTATCCCAGTAGGCGGTTGTAAAGCTCTGAGAACACAGTCCATCCGTTCGTTGGACAACTCGGTCTCCCACACGAAAAGAAGAAGATAACTTGGGCGGCGCGGCATGGCCTTATACTAGGTACGTGTACCGCAAAATTTGTAAGGGTCTCCCGGTGAAGTCAGTCCAAAATGTGGTCTATGGAAGTGCCTGGGGAAGGCCTATCTCCGGCAGTGGACGTCTCGTGGCTGTTGTTGTTGGTTATACATACACATACACATATCACGGCATTGCACGGTAGACAGAGCGTAAACGGCCGCAAAAACGGACATTTACGACTCGTCTGACAAATATTTGAGGGCCATATAGAAAATTGTGTATCGCCATAATGACAGGTTGTCAGCCCTTCGCCTAAAATTGCAATACATATTCTCGAGTCCCTTAGTCGCCTCTTACGTCTCCCACGGGAAGAAAAGGGGTGATGCTTTTCTAAGTGAGCATCACACGGCATGGTTGTTGGTTATGACGATATTAAAAAAGGAATATCTCTAAAGTATCCGTAGAACACAGTTTCTAAGCACATAACTTACTAACCTATCTTTAAACAGCCTGATGCATACAAATTCAAACTGTTGGAATATTTTTTCTTCTAAAAAATCTAGGTTCTGTGCGATACCTGTTTTGATATCGAGCTAAGACTAAAAATAGACCACGGGGCAGTTAATAACAACGATAGGGGTTTTATCCGTTGACAAGATAATAGTTTGAAGCCTGTTTAGTAAAAAAAAACTGTTTGTGAGTTGGCCAGACACTACCAAAATGTAGTAATCTAATAAATCGTTTGAGATTTCTCGTGATTGATAATTATATTAGGTATGTAACTAATAATAGGCTGGTGAGAATTCTAGAAACCTCAACAAACCAACATTTTACCCAAGTAGATACTACGCGATTGCACTACTCGTAGCACAGTCAAAGAAAATAAATATAAAAATATTTGCCCTTAATAAATTGCATATGTGTGGGTGTGAGACTTTGTTTTGATTAGTTATAATAACGCTAAATAGAAGAATGTTATACTTAATACAAGAAATCAAATTAGACTGAACATTTTATGGTATCAGGAACCTAATTGTACTTCGCATAGTATATATTACTGAAAATAAACCATCATCAGTTGCCTGGCAACAATACAAAATTAAATACCGTCGGTACGATTTTTGAACTAGGAATCACCTGAAAAACTTGTAGTTCAGTCAATTATTGCAAATGTAAGCGCTATCAAATGATAACATAACAATAAGCGCGGTAAATCATTAATATCACATTCTAACATGCAAAATTCCGTCTCAACCCACTGTACGCATGTCTGTTATGGAGACTGTATTATCAATAACAACACCAATAAGTAAATCAACTCGTATGCAAGAATTTTGGAGCAATACATCTTGTTTCACCACCGATACGGCATAAATTGGATCTCTGACTGTCGCAGGCGCACCGTGACACGGTTTGTTCAACAATAAACTGGGATTTATAGCAATGATATTAAACTACGATACATATACCCCTCAGATCAAAGAATTAAATAAATGGAACGCTATAAACAACAATAATGTGTATTGCCATATTCCTAAACCACTTCAGAAATTTGGCCGAATTTCTGGATAGTGTGATGGCAGAATGAAGTCACGTCTTTGCTATATTTCTAGGAATCTGGCTGAATTGATGATTATGCTTTTTTACTGCGACAGATATGCTACATACAGTACCTTTATATGCTTCGATTTTAAACTAGAGGAAAAATGGAAAGTATTTAATAAGTTTGATACATTTGAAGATAGACCTAGATAGAAGGAAATATAGATGAGTGATGTCAAACAAAAAACTTATTAAACTCGGAAAACATGCATTCTAGACTACCAATTACTAGTGGAAATTGTAGGTCTTGACGAGATTTGTAGAGCACGTTGTTAGTCTTGACAAAATCTACCTACATTTCAAACGGCAGATGTCAAACTAATCACTAAAGTAGGTTCATGAACGTCGAAAATCGTCAAAATTTAAAACAGTTATTTATAATATGGGGTGGGTTATTTATATTTGGGGTGGTATGGGATCTACCTCCTAGCGGTCCACCCCGGGCAACGGCAACACAGGCTTGCCTGTGGATAAGTCCGGCTGAACGATCCCACATGCGTGGTGGAAGGCTCCGTAAGGGGCCGCCTGGCTCGCGACCACCATCCCACCGAAGTCTGGCGCCAAGTGGCTTGCTGCGTTCCGTCAGTGTGTGGGAGTGCCAGTGCCTTAACAGGCTTCTTCTGGGTGAGCTCGCTCCATCTTAGACTCTGTCTCTGTCCTATGACCTAGACTAGAGTCAAGAGCAAACCCATCATTAATAAAAAAAAAAAAAAAAAAAAAATAATAATTAGAACAACTGCTAAGACTGATTTAAGTACACTTCGTAGCACAGCAACCAGTACCTACTTGTCAAGTATAAATTAGCCTTTAATTTTA
Organism: Tuta absoluta; assembly: GCA_027580185.1. Classification (NCBI taxonomy): domain Eukaryota; kingdom Metazoa; phylum Arthropoda; class Insecta; order Lepidoptera; family Gelechiidae; genus Tuta; species Tuta absoluta. The sequence continues at coordinate 11,038,077 of JAQAHW010000004.1, forward strand.
GTTTTACATCACACGTAACTTAAAATCGCAGACAATCTAGGTGTTCGTGTGTGTAATCACTCCTAGTTACATCTTCAATTTGTTACTCAGAAGTGTTCTATCTACTTTTAATATTATTTGTTCCCAGATTTACCCTAGGCGATTTGCGCAAAAACCATGCGTGGGCGCAACGCATGCTTCAACCGTCTTGCGTTTGTATTGCTATTGGTCAATTGCAATCTAGGCATTTAAAGGTACACTACATAATATTATCTATAGAAATATATGGACGTAGCAACAGTTTATATTGAAGCGAAACAAAGAAACTTAGAAGGTTACAGTCTTGGAAGACGAAAAGTGAGCTTAATCCACGATTAGACATGACAAACTATATTGCAGCTATTAGCTATACTATCTGTATAAGTGAAGGTTAAAATCACATGCACTCTCCTGAGTTGATAAATCGGAAGGTAAGTGAGGTACCTACGCAATTTATTCCAAATCTGTACATACTTAATAAACATTGCTTGCCCTAAAATACCTAGATCTCGCATCGATTTCGAACACGAAATTCAACCGAGTTTAAATATATAGGAGCAAATAGTTGCTTTTAGCGTTTTTTATAACGAGCGAGTCAGACTTGCTCTGATCATAAAAATAGACTTAGAACAAAAAGTTACGTGCGCGAAAAAAATCGGCACCTGCATTCGACCTTGCGGTCGCGTCGCGTCGCGCCTACCTATATCTACATTTACGTACGTATAGATGTATACAATGGTCTGCGGCTATTTCCTGTAACTTCGAACTAGTGTTTGCGTAGGTATTGCTTTTCAGTTTCAGCAGACGAAAATCGGTGAAGAGATAAACAAATATCATACCTACATTCCTTACACAAAATAATCTGTAAAATTTAAATCTGTAAAATTATGGGATAATTAATAATTTAACAAACCTCAGTGGTAAATCAAAAACAAATAAAATTCATTCATATTTTCAGTTCTTTTCTGCGCTTAGGTAATAATTGGGTATTAAATATTTTGAGAGAAGAGGAAACACTAGATTCTTTAGGTAGGTGTTTACTTGTGATTCTACAAAACGTGAATAAAATTGCTGAAATACTTACAAAATTGAGAGTTGATGTAGAGAGTTTTAGATATAGTGCTTTGCCTTTGATTTTGTTTCTGCTGAATCCTGCTAAAGAGAGTAAAAGTAATTTTTGTGGGTATATTTCTACGGACCACACAAAACGTCAGATTCGCCTATTCTTCGCTTTTTATGCCTGATGAGATGACGAGCAAGGTTCATCGTAAGTGTAGTTAGCACTTTGTCTCTACCTAATTCAGTAGTAAGTAATATCAGTCTGTAGTTTTCTATGGACCTCACAATACGTCATATTTGCCTATTCCTCGCTTTTCACCTGCTGAATCCTGCTGAGATGACAAGCGGGGATCATTGCACGTGCAGTCAGCCGGAAGTCCGTCCTGTTCATTACTTAGGTACTTGCGCCGATCGGTAGGCAACGGTTCAAAGATATCGCAAGCTGTGTGTGTATGATCATGTACGCTGTATGTGTTGCTGTATGTACACATATGCGTTATTTAGCGACCTTGATCCCCACGCAGTGTGCGAACCGCTGCGCGTGTAATGTTAGGTCTCGGTCACACATCCTAAAACTAACCTAGTTGTTGGGTAGCGTGAATATTGGTCGGTGTGATGTGTGCGTCGTGACAGGCGGACGTTTTAGAATCAAATGCATAAGACTCATTTTTGTAAATAACTAAGTAGTACTCGTAACACTCATGAATATAACAGAGATATTTTTGTACTACAGGCTTCTTTCTGGGTGAGCTCGCTCCATCTTAGACTCTGTCTCTGTCCTATGACCTAGACTAAAGTCAAGAGCAAACCCATCATTAATAAAATAAAATAAAAACAGTTTGTTTGTCTATACATCGCTGAGTGGCAGTCGACGTTTTTAACAACTTTAAATTAAATTTGCTAACAAAAGAACCAATGCAATCTGAAATTGCGGAAAACGTCAACCATATATTACAATGAGTGTTATTTACATGAGGTTAAATTAACAAAATATAAAACCTACCTAGGTGCCTTGTTACCCTGCCAACTTAAAATCAGAATTTTGATGAAGACGTAAGTCAAACTTACACAATGTATACAATCGACTATTCCCAAGCGTAACGTTACGTCAGTAGTCTACTAGCATGCATATACAATTATAACATGCAAATACATTTATATTTATTTATTCAAAGACCAAAATTTCTTTTTGAAATGTTTAAATAAACCCCTCATAAATTACCTTGCAATTTCTTGAACGCACACCATTATATAAACCATCTGATTTTATTACCACGTAACAACAAACTATTTTACATTCCCTACATTGTAATATTTATTACTTACCTCGTGCTCATGCAATTCATTTAAAAGATAATATTTTGACGACACAAAACCAGATTTAAAAGATGAGACACGATGATGATATTGCCTACAGACTGTTACGCTTGCTCTGTACATAATATAATGCAGTTGTATACATATTGCATTGTCATATGTCCGCTCCTTAAGTTGTATGTGGTCGACTATTGTACACCGAAGGTCACATATGGCTGTAGTACCGGCTCCTTATCGGTATTTAATATTTAGGTAAAACCGAGATGAAAATGTTGCATGTTAAATTTTTACAGATAAATAATTTCTGGTACAAGTTTATATGCACTTACTGAGAGCAAGGATTGGGTAGCAAAATTCCACATCTGCAAAATTACATCACGATGAGATGGACTGCAAAGTTAAAGGCTTTGTTCCGAAAATCTTTATAAAAGTGAAAATAAGTACATACAACCTTATAAGCAGAAGACACGAGTGAATAATCCTGTAATAAGTAAATAAATAAATACTCATCAAATTATACAAGAGACGTTTCAGATTCAAATAAATTTTGGCGTTATTATAAGTTTTCTGTAATAAACCATATTTTTACCACGACCTACTTAAAAAGGATGAGCAATTATTATAGGTACTTAGGTACCTTTTTACATTTTTATTGAAAGAATGAGCTAAAATATTTTTCTTTTAAAGGCTAATTGAATAAGCTCTGTTGTTTTGAGAAAATTTAGAAAGAAGGGAAGCTATCTGGGAAAATATCTATGGAACAAAGACATTTCCTCTTTCTTTTTTATCACGGTATACATTATACATCATTTATCATCACATTAGCATACAAACCTACACCGCGAAAGCCCTGTAGGTATATTAGAGACTAGCAGCCTGCCCAGCGGTTTTGCTAGCTCGTAACCGTTTTCCCGCGGGAATGAGACTTTAAATATAGCCTATGTTCATCAGGGATCATGTAGGATTCTAAATGCTAAAAGATTTTTTTGTAACGGTTCAGTAGTATTTTGAAGCCTATTCTATTCAAACAAGCAATCACATCTTTCCTCTTTATAACATTAGTGCAGATATTACAAAATAAAGACTCAATCAGTATAATAATAATAAAAAACCATGGTTACAGATAGGTTAGTTGCCATCGCGCGATCAGAACCTTAAAATAGTCCGTTCCGCGTCCGCGACCTTTTTGGAACGTGCGTGATGCGCAAACGCAGGGAAAGGGTAGTGGGGAAAAAAAGGGGGGGGGATAAGTCAGACATACTATACTACAGTACCGCCGCCGAGAGAAGTCGCATTTGACAGCTGTCAGATTCGTGATAATACTATGGCAGAGGGTCCATTTTCTTTTGTTGACATCTCTTTTAGTATGGAGATGACAGCTGTCAAAACCGACTCCTCTCGGCGACGGTACTATAGCACATGTATAAGGCCCTGATTCACCTGAAAAGTTTGTCCCTTTCATTCGCGCTGCGCCAGACAGAAGCAGACCCTCATTATGCGCTCAAATTTTCGCGTGATTTTACGGTTCTTCCGACATAGTAACTAGAGACATACCGTTAGAATGTCTAATTTAGGTATTCGTACTAGAAAAAGCATGTATCTAAATAATTTAGATTTAAAAAAAAAACTTTAATTTTTACAGTTTATTTTTGTTATAATTTTTAAACTGTAGAAATAACATTGAAAAAATGTTTCAAATCTTTTTTTTCTATTCAATAAAGTTTGTCAAATTGTGTTACTGATATGTATATGTTATTTGTTAGATCCTCGTCAATAACATATATTTTTCAAAATTTGATTACTGACATTGTCTTTTTTATTCTTGCTCGCGCTATATCCCCGCTCCTGATGCTAGTCTAGGCCTTTTCAGAAGATACGCTTATACTTATAACCAATACTGCTTACCCCGCTTGGGATTATAGGCGTGATGTGTGTATGTATGTATGCATGTGTATGTAAAACCAATACTTAGCATCGCACACTCGAATCTTCATTCATGTTGCTACGATAAATACCTCCCGTCGACAAATGTCACAGTAGCGAAATGTCCCGCTTGAAATCGGGACATTTTGCTAGTAGCTAAATGTCACACTCGCGTAAAGTTACATTCGCGTAATGCCACATTCGTGTAATGTCACACTCCCGTATCGCGTAAAAAAATAATAATGGTAAATTAATTAATTATTAGCCGGACGGAGTGATGAAAACCCGCGATAAATTTAGTACTTAAATTTTAAAACACTTCAACGTGTGGGTATTCAATTTTGAAAAACTTGCGAAATTGCACCACGAGCAGGATTTGAACCTGCGACTTTCGGCATCTGTACTGCCGACGCCTCTGCCAACGCCTCTGCCAACTGGGCTATCGTGGATGAGCCCTGAAGTAGAACCCTGGGCCAAGCGGGCACCGACCTAATAATTCTTGTTATAAAAAGTACAAGTAGGTGGTGCAAATGTCACTTCCTTAATCGAACCTAGTACCTAGTTAGTTCCTACCTACATAAATTAGTTCAATACTACGTAGGTACAAGCCGTAGGTATGTGCGTATTCATCACAACGGCTCACCGCACCCAACAATCAAAGTATGTTTTTATTGTGTGAATTTGTGTCTCTTTTTCGTACTAGTGTTATCACGTTTGACTTTCATAATGGCTTAGCCTGATAAAATAACAATCCCACAGTTCGTAGCGAAGTTGGCACTGCTTAAACTTTAAGAAAAAAATTAAGCGGCGTAGACGATAGCACTAAGTTTCCGGCACACACACACCTATTAAGTAAGTAACATTTAACATTTTGCTTATTATTTGCTTTCATAAATGTAAGAAGGAAAAATGTTTCGGTTTAAGAAAATAAAGTATTCTTTTTTGAATGAGTCTGTTTATTACTTATTATTAAATCTATTACTTCATGTAGGTACCCATATTCCCACTAGATAGATAAAGCGAAAGGGTGACATTCAGCTACAGGGACATTTAGCGAGAGGGACATTCAGCTACAGGGACTTTTAGCTATAGGGACATTTAGCTACAGGGACTTTTAGCGACACCGGGACATTTCGCTACTGTGACATTTGTCGACGGGAGGGGATAACCTCCCGTCGACAAATGTCACAGTAGCGAAATGTCCCGCTTGAAATCGGGACATTTTGCTAGTAGCTAAATGTCACACTCGCGTAAAGTTACATTCGCGTAATGCCACATTCGTGTAATGTCACACTCCCGTATCGCGTAAAAAAATAATAATGGTAAATTAATTAATTATTAGCCGGACGGAGTGATGAAAACCCGCGATAAATTTAGTACTTAAATTTTAAAACACTTCAACGTGTGGGTATTCAATTTTGAAAAACTTGCGAAATTGCACCACGAGCAGGATTTGAACCTGCGACTTTCGGCATCTGTACTGCCGACGCCTCTGCCAACGCCTCTGCCAACTGGGCTATCGTGGATGAGCCCTGAAGTAGAACCCTGGGCCAAGCGGGCACCGACCTAATAATTCTTGTTATAAAAAGTACAAGTAGGTGGTGCAAATGTCACTTCCTTAATCGAACCTAGTACCTAGTTAGTTCCTACCTACATAAATTAGTTCAATACTACGTAGGTACAAGCCGTAGGTATGTGCGTATTCATCACAACGGCTCACCGCACCCAACAATCAAAGTATGTTTTTATTGTGTGAATTTGTGTCTCTTTTTCGTACTAGTGTTATCACGTTTGACTTTCATAATGGCTTAGCCTGATAAAATAACAATCCCACAGTTCGTAGCGAAGTTGGCACTGCTTAAACTTTAAGAAAAAAATTAAGCGGCGTAGACGATAGCACTAAGTTTCCGGCACACACACACCTATTAAGTAAGTAACATTTAACATTTTGCTTATTATTTGCTTTCATAAATGTAAGAAGGAAAAATGTTTCGGTTTAAGAAAATAAAGTATTCTTTTTTGAATGAGTCTGTTTATTACTTATTATTAAATCTATTACTTCATGTAGGTACCCATATTCCCACTAGATAGATAAAGCGAAAGGGTGACATTCAGCTACAGGGACATTTAGCGAGAGGGACATTCAGCTACAGGGACTTTTAGCTATAGGGACATTTAGCTACAGGGACTTTTAGCGACACCGGGACATTTCGCTACTGTGACATTTGTCGACGGGAGGGGATAAATCCACATAATGTTATACTTAGTAAAGACAAAAAAAAAATGATATCATCATTATTTTATAATATGTGTAAAAAGTTAAGTTTTACCGTGTGACGCCGGCTTAAAATAGCATCACCCCATATCTTTCCCGTGGGAGTCGTAAGAGGCGACTTAGGAACTCGAGGGTGTGTATTGCAATTTTAGGCGATGGGCTGACAACCTGTCACTATAGCGATACACAATATTCCGAATAACCCTCAAACATTTGTCAGACGTGGTGTAAATGGCCGTTTTTTGCGGCCGTTTACGCTCTGCCTACCCCGCAAGGGATTATAGGCGTGATATGTTTGTGTGTGTGTGTGTGTGTAAAAAGTGGGTATAATTAATAAAATGAGAGAAATTGCCTAGTAAGTTATGTAGTTTTATATAAGTTAGATGTGCACATCCAAACTCTACATTTACATATAATTATTTCTAGACTCTACATTTAAGTTGTTTGTTCCTTGTAATGCATATTGGCAACTTCCAACAGTGTTAAATGTGATCTTCTGTTTATATAATTTTTTCAGTAAACAAATGTGATTTACCTATACATAAAAACTTTTTACAAATTATTAACGGAATATAAATGACAACCTTATTCTAAAAAGCTACGGATATATAATAAACTGTAGTAGATACATACCCTGGGGGAGGCCTTCGTCCACAAAAATAGGCTGATGTATGTATATAGGTACATATCGTTACGAAGTAGTACTAGGTAATATGGAGTTCTAACTTAAAATAGAGTTTTGTCTGGTAATGTACACAGCATATTTCTAAGTAGGTAAATTAAGTATAAATATTTTTATTTAGATCTTACAGAATACGGATGTAAAAAGTAACATTGTTTTCCTATATGTCTGAGGATGGGCTACGGCTACTTGTATATAATGTAGTGTAGGTACATAGTGCTCACGCGCACGAACGCACTCCGGGATGACATCACACGCTGCACGCCGCGCGGCCGCCAACTGTTGCGCAATGGCGCGCCCTTGATCTTGACTGCGTCGCGGTCGCAGCGCCGCCGCCGCACGCGCATCCTTGCCAGACGCTGTTATTTTTCCTGCAGATATTTTAGTTTTATTTTATTACCAGCTGTTACATACATGATAAAAACTATCCTATGTGTTAATCCATGTTACCTTCTATATGTGTACCATTTTTTTTACAACCGGTTCAGTAGTTTTTGCTTGAAGGAGTAACAAACATACAAACTTTTGAATTTACACCAAAACATACACAGGAACAATTTACAATGAGACAAGAAGACACATAGGTTTATTTATTTCTAAAAAGAAATTTCTTACGGCACACCTACGCAAGTGAGACTACATAATACGAGACGCGGATATCACGTGCACAATAGCAAAATGTACGGAATATAGTACATACACGAATACTTCTTCTTATATTTACGAACGCAGCAATATTACAATACTTAAATACCTTTACGTTAAAATACTCATATATCTATTAATATGTACGAAAATACAAAATATTTTATATGTTTAATTTTGGATATAAACAATAAAAAATGCAAGGAATTCCTAAAACTTGTTAGAATTCGTAAAAAGGTGCTATTCCGAACCGAGCGGCCGACGGTTGACGGCCGACAGCATGTCGCCAAGCCAAGGTCGGCCGCCGCGGCACTACTGGTTCGTATGGATTTGTATGGGATACTATCCGAACCGAGCAGCCGACGTCGGCCGCCGCGGCATATGCTGTCGGCCGTCGGCCGTCCGCCGCTCGGTTCGGAATAGTACCTTCACGATATCATCTTTTTGCTACGACCGTGTGCGTCATTTCCATGTACCTTTGTACCTAGTTGCGTGCTTTTCATCGTGCATTACCTACATCAAATGCTGGCCTTAGTTGGTAGTTTAGCAAACTCTTTTTACATTTCAGTCTTCCCCAGACAAAACCGTACTTATATAAAAACTGAAATTATTTAAAAACTATACAAGTCTTTAGGTATTTGGGAAATTTTACAACTTTAGTCCATATTTTATTTAGTTTCTGATATATCCACTTCATTAGTGATGGAGATAGCTGAACTTTAAGTGGAGATAGTGAAATGCTAGCTTCGCACCATTGTCCGTCTGTCGTAACAAGTACCCCCCGGGCTCGTCTCTATCTAAAGTTATAAAACAACGAACTCTAGATATTTCCGCCACGGTTGGCAACATTAACTCACGCGTGTGCTCGCCACCTACATTTAAGTAGTATTACGAGTTTATGACTATATTTATCTGCGCGCATCTAGGTGCGAAACTATACGTAATAGGAAACTATAATACTGGGTGTTTTATACCAGTTCCGCATGAAACCTTCAGATGATAATCTTCGTAGCGCTGTGAAAACGCACAATTATTTTGTGCGGGAAATTGTAGAGATGATGACGTATTATTTCGTAACCCAACTTTTTTTTATTATTTGCACCCATTACCTACATAGCTATATAACTTGCATACATTTTTAAACTTAGTACTTACCTATATTCGTACCTGCCTTGTTGTCCTTCACGCCTACGCATTCACAACATTAAATTGAGAATGAAACGTACCTATTTTGTGTTGATCAACGGCGATAATTCCTGTTAATGACCAATTCATTTATACTTATTTATTAAACGTGCATAGTACTTATATTTTAAAATTCTTTTAAGAATGAAATAGTGAATTTTCTTTGAACGCCGATAGTAACTTAAAACACCACAAGCCATGGCCAAATCATGGACTAAAAGTGGAATATATTTTTTAAGTTCCTGCTTTTAAGTGTTCTTAAAGGTCACCTCGTCACGAGACAAGACACTGACTTAATAATGGTTCTTACAATGAGCATGAAAATACGCTTTCCAACTAGAACAACATTTTCCAAAATGACTTGTAACCGAAATAGAATAGAAATTGTGCAAACCACCACCATATAATTTTGAAATCCCTTAGAAACACCCATAAAGCTTTTCGTGTCATCTTGAAATAACCCACCTAGATAATTTAATGTTCAAGATGATCTAAATATTCCAAGATTATTTAAGAAAGCCACACTAAGATGAATATACCGAACATATTAAAAAGTAGAAAATGAGTAAAAGCGAATGATAAGAATGTACCTAATCACACGAGAACCGATGCACGTAAAAAATAGGCCTTTGCGATAAGAGTTCTACTAGTTAAATGCCGCTCGTGTAACGTAAGAACCGTTTAGCCTGTACACGGATTTACAAAAATATGCAACATCCAAAATTACAAAAGTAGATACCTATTTCCATCTTACTTTGATCTTATCTGTTCTCAACACACTGATCACTTATAAAAGGCAACTATAGTTAGTATTATTTGACTTAGGTATTAATTTAATTTTCATACGCAGATAATTAATTGAGTATTTTTACTCTCATGAATGATAATGTCTGTTTTCATGTTCATCAGATTTTGTAGAACCTTTCCTAAACATATATAAAAATCGGTAGCCCACAAGTGCATGCATTTTCCAATATAAACTGCTTTTTTTGTACATTTTGGTTGATTGCATTGGGAATCTTCCATTGTGGTAAAAGAATTGGCCAGCCTAGACACTACGCTACGTTACCGTGTCTAACTGTTTCCAGGCGACGGACGCCACGGCGAGGCTTCTTTCATGTACCTACCCCAATGCAATACCATGCATTGGCATCCGCTGCTATAGATTTTGTACAATCTGCTTTAGGCGTATCCCATTAATACGATAAGAAGAAGAAGTATAAACTATCAACAGTACTTTGATTAGAGCCCAAACAACATTTTTATTTTTCAGCCTTTTTATGCGACTGGTACAAAGGGTTCTGTCTGACTATTAAATCAGTTAGTTATTCTTTGTTTCGTAGCAAGTCTTCGTAGCTCGATAATATAAACGGTCTCTTAGACTTACGTGCGTAAATGATCGAGCAAGTTGCTATGTACTCGTAGGTATGTATATGACTGCAAATATACACGCGCAAAATGGCTAGGTACAGTCATTCACAAATCAATGTTATTACTCGAAAAGCATTGTAAATCGTACCGAAATGAACGCTGCTAGGAATTAAGTCAGGTTAGTTTCTGTTAAAGTAGTATTAATGTACCTTCTGTTTATCATCCGTATTCCGTATCCCATAATGCCCTTGTCTGGCTGTATCATGAAAATTTTCGTGTCTACTGATAGGTACTTAGCTAATTATTTTACATGAATAGGTACTTATGACCGTCTGCAAAAAAATATTTACAGATATATTATTTTATTTGTGATTAAGTTTTAGTTCGGCACTGTACATCGCAAAATAACTTCCGGATGAACAAAATAGATTTAAAAGTTGTGGCGACGAAAAGAACGACAAATTTTAAATGCTATACAAGTAGTAACAATTGTACCTATGCACATATCTAAACTATTATGGTTAGAAAAATAAGAGGAATAGGCCATTAGCCCATAAAACTTAAAATATGAAGATCAACGTAGAGATCAAATAACATATTTAAGTCATAACATATCACCGAATAGGTATATGTAGGTACTATCAGCAGCATACCAACCTACGCATTTAAGGGATCAACATAATCTTACTGCCTTTAAAGTTACTAAGCATAACCAGTATATGTTGATCCCTTAAAGGGGTAGGTATCAAAGAATTTGAATAGAGTTCAAAGTAAGCAAGCATGTTATACCTCTAGATATTCGATGAATTTATATGACAAAAGTTTTTCTGCCATAGGTAGGTACTACGCAATGGGAAATTTTCTAGGGGTTCTCGAGTATCATGTAGAGGGCGCTGAACTAAATTGAAATAACGTTTTTTACACGAAATCTGTACCACTTTATAAATTATGCTTTATTTGTGTTTACTAAATTGTTCTAAATTGATTATTGTTTCTTTTGTTTATTAACAAGAATGTCACTTAATATAATAGAACAAGACGACAAGTTTTAGTTTAGCACAGCGCCCTCTGGTTTGTCTATCAACAGACCTGTCAACAGGAAAACTCCCATTAGATTTCCATAAAAAATCCAAGACCGTATTTTTTTGCAGCGGCGGGAGCTAGCTCAGACATGGGAAGTGAGCACTATTGCCTAAGGTGGAACAATCATCAGAGCAACCTGCTGGGAGTATTCAGCCAGTTGTTGCACGACGAGAGCCTGGTGGACGTCACGCTTGCCTGCTCCGAAGGTGCTTCCATTAGGGCTCACAAGGTCAGTTCTTTCAGTCGGTTGCCTTACAATACCTACCTTCCTTCAAATCCTTGATGGTAAGTCTTCCTTGTAAAAAAGCACCTACCTACTCCCCAAGGCATATTTTTAACTTGATTTAAAAAAAGCAAACAGTTACTACCTTACGACTTGAACAATAGTTTTAGCAAAAAATATCCGTACTTACACAAAGCGATAATTCTGTATTGAGACTCCAGATTCTAGTCTCAGCCAGCTTCTTATCCTATTTTAAAAAATCTTTTAATTATTTCAGGTAGTGTTGTCAGCGTGTTCCTCCTACTTCCGTTCGCTGTTCGTGGACCACCCCTCGCGCCACCCCATCGTGATCCTGAAGGACGTGGGGCTTGCAGAGTTGCGGACCCTGGTCGACTTCATGTACAAGGGAGAGGTCAACGTTCAGTACTGTCAGTTGCCCGCTCTCCTCAAGACTGCTGAGAGTCTGCAGGTGTGTATACAGCAATGGATAGCCATTGTGATCATAAAGGACATGAGGCTTGCAGTGTTGCGGAGCCTGGTCGAGTTCATGTACAAGGAAGAGCTCAATGTCCAGTACTGTCAGTTGGCTCTCCTCAAGACTGCTGAAAGTGATTCACATTTTGTGTTGTGATTTCTTAATGGAACTCTACGGTATAAAATAGCAAAAAATACTACAATTTGGTAAATTGGCATCATTTATTTTAATTTCAGGTCAAAGGCCTAGCTGAAATGACGACGCTAAGCGCAGCCGGCATCGATTCGCGGAACGTCCCGGAACCAATGGAGGAGTGTCAACCTTTAGACGCGACTAAAGAGAGCCCAGAAACGCACGACAGACTAGACAATAGGGAGAAAGACGACAGGCAGTCCAAAGATACACGCGATAGAGAAAACAAAGACAATCGTGACTCCAGAGAAAGTCACAGGGAGCCCCGCGATTCGCGGGACCCACACAGAGAACAAAGGGAGCCCCGAGATTTTCGGGAGCGTGAACCGAGAGAGCATCGCGAGCATCGAGAGCATCGGGAGCCTCGGGAGCCCCGTGACCTGCGGGATCACAGAGAGTCTCACTCGAGAGAGGCGCGAGAACTACGCGAGTTACGGGATCGAGAACCTCGTGACTTGCGAGAAAGCCGAGATATTAGAGAGGTGCCGGAAGCTTCGCCTCCTAGGATGTCCCCGCTTTTATCAGTGCGCCGGTTTAGGCCCGAGCCTGCTTCTGAAACGCCGACACTCACGCACCCTCCTATACCAAAGGATGAACCACCCGACGAGCCAATGCGCCCATCGTCACCGGAAGACGATGCAGTTTCAATTAGGTCCAACGGAGCTCAAAATGATAGCAGTGTTGGTAAGAATAAAATAAAATTTGCATTTAATAGGCTAGTAAATTATGACTCAACCAGTCAGCCTCGGGGCTAAAATCAAAGAGTCCATCCAGTCTAGCAGTTCATCCAATGCGAAGAAACTTTATGATGATAGATAACACGGAAGTGGGGAGATTCAGAGTTCAGACTGGATAAGTAGGTACTTAAGTCATAGTATAAATAATAACACTACCGTGCAATCCGTGCGTAGGTAGATACTCTGTGCACAAGTAATAGCCAAAAAATAGCTGTTAACTGGAAGAAATTAACTTCAAACCAATCAAATTCGAACTGAAATCCTTTACGTACGATATCGTCTGCCCAAGCTTGTTTTTTCATAAATAACTATTTTCTTGTTCCTTTTTCATATTAGAAGTATTTCTTGATAAATAACATACTTAATAAATAACACAAATAATATTTAGACGAGTAAAATGAATTCGGAATAGTACTGCATGCGTATCCAAACGTTTTGTCAAGGTCGTTGTCTTTATGTCACTGTCAAAAGTTTGTTGAGTTTGACCTCATATGTTGAGAGAGTGGTTTGTTTGCATTGTGTTATTTTTCCCGAGAATATAAAGAAAAGCCGTGATAATGCAGCTGATTACCTCAAAATTATTGAGTTTTGACCTCTGTTTATTTCTTAGCAGTGTTGTTAAAATCAAGAAAACGTCAGACTTGAATAAAATGAGACCGAAATCGAGGTGCACAGTGTGGCTAATAAACTAGTATTTCATCCTAGATTTATTGGGGCTGGTTATAATATTGGCGTATGTTTAAAATTCCAGGCATAAATATGACGATAAACAGTCACAGTAGCAGTATACTGGGTCCGCGGTATTCGCCAGTGGACCAAAGACTAAGCGTGCTAAATGCTGTCCATCACCCTGCGCTGGTCCACCCTTCGCATCCTTCGCTATCTAGCCCACGGAATGAACCCATCGCAGGACCTTCTGGCCTGCCCCCAGTCCAACAGGTGCCCCTGGTAAATAAATTCACAATCTAACCTATGTAAACACATCATCTCAGCACCTCTGCTTCTACATCATACTGGCTGAAAAATGTAAAAAATATTAGTATGAAAGTCTTGATAAAAAAAAATATACCAATACTTTTTAATTAGTTAAATGGCTTTCATAGCTGATTTTTCCTAGCTCAGCTAGCCAGTATTTGTACTAATGTGATAAGACCAAAAAGGTATTCTTCTAACCAAATGAAAAAAGATTTGTCAATAATTCAAAACCAGCATACATTTTCAAATTTAGATTAAACTCATTATTTCAAATTGTAAATAGAAACTTTATTTTTGATGTTTTTTGTTTGATTACAGTCTTTGAAAAAGGAGGTAGACTGGGAACGAAGTACGGAAGACAAAGGCGGAGAATCATCAGCTGATTATCGGCTACATGAGCCTGTAAGTATGGAATGCTTTGTATTTGGTGTAATTATCGTATCCAAGATATTGGAAGCTTAAAAATAAACACAGTTTAAGGTACACTCTTAATCTGAGCACCTGCAGCAACTGCATTGTGCTGTCCAGATTTGACAGTGTGTTACGATGACTGGTTTTTATGAAATAAAAAAACCAAGCAGTCCATACACATTGATATTGGGAAGCGCACTGCCAATTTGGACAGCAGCGTGCGGTTGCTGCTAAAGAGTGTACCTTTAATGAGTAAAATTTTATTTGGATGGAATATCTATCAAATTTTATATCATATTTAATGTATTGCTTCATTGGTGTGCTTAGTGTGATAATAGATAATATTCCTTAAAATTGTGTTTAGTTTTACCTGTCATTTATGAATGCCAAAATCTTATTTTTGTCATTGATGAATGTAAAAATGCATGATGTAGTTATGTGTATAGAGTATATTGGCACACTTACTGTGAAATATTGATACTTTCAAATGGGGAGTCCCATAGGGAACTGTTTTTCTGTACTTTATGTGGTGGAAATAGCCTCATCAGTCAATTCAGGGAGTAAAAATAGGTACTATGTTCATATCAACAGGCAAACTAGTCCAGGAAATTAAACAACTTTCCATAAAGACCATATTTTCATACATGTCTTGATTGACTAACACCAATTGTATGACAGGGCAAAATATTTTTATATGTTGCATGGGGAAAGTTGTTCAGTTTCTCAGGCAGGTTTACCTCTTGAAAGAAACACAGTACTTATCTGAATAACCTGTATACATTATTGGAGAGGCTAATAACTCCCTGCACTAGTTGAAAGTTCACCACAAGTCAGAACATCTGTTAGTCAGTCTGTGTCAAATTTATTGTTCAGGCAGTTCCCAATGATAGTTTTTCTATTTGTCTCAGAAATAATCAATTCGATGAGCATGCATCAGCTTTAGGTAGCTCTTCATCAAAACAAGTCAAGTTTTATCAAAATACAGTTTTTGAACTAGTCATTCAATGCTTTTTGTGCAGTACAAATTGCCTTGTGATTTCATTATAACTTAACTTATCATGATGATGTATAAGATCTATGTTTAAAAACGAGAGTCTTATTTATGACATAACAAGTAAAAAGTTAATATTTTATGTATTACATAAAAAAATAACATAATATATATTTTTAATAAAATTCATCTGTTGATAAATACCACATTCATATCATATCAATGTAGGGTAATAAGTTCTAAATATTGGTTTATTTTACCTCATAGTAGTATTCGATGTATTTGATTGATGTTGTTGTATTATATTGATGGCGAAGGGTAAACTTACGTTGTTGATTCGTTCAGCATTTTGTTGTTGTTGCCGTTGTCTGTGTGTCTGTGCATGCTTGTTTAATGTGCTGCGCTGTTTTCAACATCGAGTACTATGCCTTGCTGTCAAGAAGTTGACCTTCATTTTGTTGGCCATCATTTTTTATATCCATTCATTTTGTTTGATATTATATTTGGGCAGTATTTTATTTAATCTTTGGCCATATTGCGTTGGTACGTGAGACTCCGCGTTGTCGCGCCGTTGTGTACAACAAGGCATTAGCCGGCTCCCAGGTCACTCCTGCACATTTTTTGGGCAAAAATGAGCGTCAACTTCTTAATTAGATAGTTGGAAAAATTAAAAATATCGACTGCATCTCGATTTAGAAAGTAGTGGTAGAGTTAATGCACACAGTTTGTTACGGAACAAGAGAGAAAAGAAGTTGATGTTCTTTTTTGTGGTTGCAGGAGTACGATGGGTCCGGTAGGGGTCGTGACGAGCGGGAGCGGGAGGGGGATCGAGGCTATCCGTGCATTCACTGCGGCGCCGCGTTCCCGCACCAGAGCAAGCTCACGCGACACATTCTCACCACGCACACGTTGGACACGTTAAAATACCGGGACGCGATACTGGGCCGGCCGATGCCGCTGCCGATGATCGGGCAGTTTGACGCGCCGTATATGAGCATGCCGGTGGAGGACCCGCCTATAGACCTGGACATCGGGCCGGTGGAGCCCGGCAACGTCGTGCTGTGCAAGTTCTGCGGCAAGAGCTTCCCGGATGTGTCTTCGCTGATAGCACACCTGCCCGTTCACACAGGCGATAGACCTTTTAAATGTGAATTTTGTGGAAAGGCGTTTAAATTAAGGCATCATATGAAGGACCACTGTAGAGTTCATACAGGTAAGCTGTTTTGTTTATTTCTCATGACATACGAACTAAACAAAATAAGCACCATAATTGAATGATAATTTTCTATCGTTAGTAAAGTCTTTGCGAACAATCTCTGTTAACTCGTAAATTGCCACTTATAGCATTATCATTTCAGGTGAGCGACCGTTTCGTTGCGTTCTGTGCGGCAAAACGTTCTCGAGATCGACGATTTTGAAGGCGCATGAAAAAACGCACTATCCAAAGTATGCGCGCAAGTTTCTATCGCCGAGTCCCGTCGACACAGAGGAGGAAAGTCCGCACCAATGAACGCGGCGCTCTCCTAGCGCGCACCAATCCGCACTAGCCTATCAAAATATAATAGCCAATAATATCAACTATTATTGGAAATAGTCAATGAGCGAAGTGATAGTCGAATGAACAAACAGAGGACAATATGTTGTAATTAGTTAAGAATGTGATTTAAACGCCGCAACTGTGATCTGAATGATATGAATAATATTTGATATTTCACTAATAGATAATTGACAAACAAACATTTGTTATTAACTTCGTTTAATTTGAGGGTGAACTCTTCGGTTTCTCGATTTCGTTTGCGTTTCGTGAAGTTTTCAACATTAGGTGCTTTCTTTACGCTTTAGATTTTTATAGTTCGTCACGACGACGAATCCTTAGCCGGCATAGCCAACTTTATCTTAAGAAGTTAAACTTCTTTTTTAACATTTCCTTGTTTTCATTAATTGTGTCCTACGTCAACTAAGTACTCAGTGAAAACTTGTTAACAAATAGACGCTGTACTGTTCCATCAAATAAGAAGTGTTAAAATACTTTCTTACTGCACATTTTGCAAGTCAAACTTGTATGACAGCTTTTTGCTTTAATGATACATGTGTTGAATGATGATAGATAAAGAAAGAACTAAAGAAGCGATAATAGTATATCAAATGTGTCAAAAATAAATCAAATAAACCAAATTAATATCAATAGAGGGAGGTTCATGTCTAGCAGTGGAATGTATGTATGTACGTCATATTATGAATGACGTACGTTATACCAATACATGAGAATATTTTAGTTGACGTAAGATATACCTACCTTACTTGTCAGTTTAGGATAAATTGTCTCTATAGTTTTCAATTTTGAAAACTTTTCTTTATCAAAATGTTTTGTGTGTAAGTTCGACTTGTATTTGGTGGCCATTTGAAAAGATTTTAAAATTAAATTAAGAAATTGTAAAATATCATATTAATTTAGAGCTGACGTAATCTTTTAGAGACTCGCATATTTATTGTAGTTCATCTCTCAGAGTTGATTTTTAAACCAAATTTAAAGAATTGAGTGCTTTAACGACATACTAGAAAACGTAACGGCATGCACTCAAATAGTTGGTAGATAATGATTAAAAGTTAGGGATTTGAGATTTATACTAATTTTATGTCTTTTGAATTTAATGAAGCACGCTCCCCTGAGATAAAAATAAACAAAAGCAATATTACGACATATAATGTAAATAACATATAGTTTGGTAATGTCGAGTTTTTAGAAAATGTATTAGATAATCGCTTCACTAGCTCCGTTTGGGGGGAGGGAGAGGGGGGATTGTGGATGTGTGATTATGGGAATCAAAGCTTTAACCGACTTTTAAGTTCAGTCCGACGGCTATGCCTCTTTTTCCCGCTACCCGCATTTGAAGTTACGTTAAGGCGTTCAAAGTCATACATATTTAGGCTCGTATGCATTTTACACAGCATCTTTTAAGATTAGCACAACATGTTTCAAGTTATTTTTTACTTTCATGCAGGGTGATGCTAACTCAAGAAAATATACATCAATGAAACATAGAGTTGTCTATCAGATAGACAAGGAAAACCACTTTTCTCACATTAACTTGACAAAACAAAAACAACAAGTAAATAATACAAAATGTCAAGCAAAAATCGACCGTAACGCAGGATGATAACTTGATTCAATGAGCGTAGTAAATCACATAGATTTCAAAATATGTATGACCCAAAAATGCCTTTACAGATTGTAGAGTTATATTTGTAGTTCAGATTATATTCAGATATTTTATGGATCGAGAATAATAATACATTTCCATATTATGTTTTCATTAGTAGGTACATTATTAGGAATCAAGAGGCATAGTATTTATCTATAAAATATACACGAACATTTTCTAAGTACCTATTTTCGTACATACAGATTACATAATCATTATTTGGGGCGTTTCAGATGCTTTTAAGGATGAGAGGTGTCAATTCAATAACACTTAAAGATAGATTTCCCTTGAGAAAGCGTTTGAAACATTGCCCGCGATTGGTGTGTTCAACAATATAAATAAATCAACAGAGTCGTATACAGGGATATTTTATGGATCGTAATAATAATTTTATACCAGGTTTCTGTTCAGAATGACAATAGATAAATTCTATATTATGGTCAATGTCATCTCTATTCATGTAAATAAATCACAAACGGAAATATTAAAGCTTTGATTTGGTACGCGATGTTGGCTCACTTTAGTATGTAATTTTCATTGATAATGTTTTAAAACTAAATATCGTGATATTGATTTGCTGTCGGTACTCATAGTTGCGATCTAGAATTTGTAGGGTATACCGAATATCAGTGAAATATCGTTTTACCTAGTTGATAGAAACACAAAACAAAATATGTGCATTACTAGACCTACATATCAACATTTCAATATCCTGATAATGTGATCTTGTTCATTAAATGTATTAAAAAGGCGTAATAATTAATTTACACTGAAAAAGTATATAAGTATCGTAATACGGATCGTTTTTAGGTTAGTTGTAGGCGGAACGGTCTTAGTAACTTAGTAGGTATCTAATTTGAAATAAATTATCAAGAAAAGTATTATGGTAATTTAAGAAAACTGCTGTGATATAGAATCAAATAAGGGAACTACATCCGGGAGAAAAATACGTCGATCTCAATTTGTGATTTGGATTAAATAAGGTTTAGAATTTTTGAGAGACGAGTGTGTCTTTGACACGATTTGGAAAATATTTAAAATACTTACCATATTTTTGGTAATATTATGTTGATTTACGATGTAGATGTTAATAGGAGTCTGTTTGGTCTTAACACAATGTTGTAACATAGTAGTGTTTTAAAGCTACGATTGCTACGCTATGCTACGATTTACTTTATTTTCGTAAAAAAGTTCGTCTCTTGCTAGCAAATAAAATAATAATTTCCCAAAAAAAAAACTATAAAAAGATCTCACTGACAAAATTTTGTTAATGTTTAGATTATTAAGATTGGATATTTATATATGAATTAATTTTTCTTGCTTACCTGCTTAACATTAAGGACGCCTAAAAAAATCAGGTTCATTGAAATCGTATTTTTGGAGACAATATGCTTTTTTGGGCAAGATGCGCTTAAAGTCGTGAATCGGTTCAAATCCAGCTCGTATACAATTTTATATTTTGATTTGAGGTTTGTACTTACTTTTAACAGTTCATGAACGGCTTACATTCCGAAATGATTCCAAATAAAAAAAGTATATCACCGTTGTTGCTTCATAGATTGTAAAGTCAGCTTGATTATTGTTTTTAAACGCCTAAAGGTCATCGTATGGGTACCGCAGCATTTCAAAGCATGTTACAATGTGTTAAAGTAATAATATCTTAAATTAGACTAATTTGGCATGGAATCACATTTGGCATGGAATCACGAAACTTAAAAATTTTAACATTAAAAAAAAGTGTTCTGTTTCATGAGCTGGTTTGTGTTTCATTAGACTTTTCTGTTATTTCATTAACACTTTGTAAAACACGTTCGGTTGAATGTCACAATGATGTTTGTTTTGTCTTTTGAAAACTCTTCCACCTGGGACAGACAGCATACGTACATAGCTCGCGATTAGATTCGTACCAAATGATCGTTTCACACATTATTATAAATTGTATTTGTAATAGACGAGATTGCACGATCATAAAATCGCAAGGATTACATTCCATGTTTAGAATTATCTGAATACATATATGTAAATCTATTTTGTTGTAAATGTTTTTAAATTACTTAATGTTCATTTCATAGAAATACTTAATTTCTTAACTGTAGCTAGTAACTGTTACAAATATTTATCTGAACTTTTATTTGTACAAGTCTGAAACATTTTTATTCATTATTCACTCGACACAAATAGGTAAATTAATAATAATAAAAAAGGAATAAAAATAAATGTTGGTCTATTAAAACATGAAATGTAAGTAAAGGCAGTTTAGACGATAGATTGGTAGATGCGCTACTTCCCGGGGCTAAAATATTCAAATTCAATATTCAAAAAATATTGATTACTTATGTACTTATGTAATTTAAATATACTTAGAGGTTCATTCAATAATGTTGTTATTTGAAAAGCTGCACTCTCTTTATTACGTTCTGGAGTCGATCGTTACCAACATAGCAATATTAAAACCACGTTAATGTTCCTCTTCTTATTTTAAGAAAGATTGAATATTTACAATTTACAGAAATAAATAAATACCTAATAGCAATAAATAAATGGTTAAGAATAATGCGAATAAACAAATTTGTACGAGTTTTATCGAAATAGTTTTTATAATAGAACAGAATGCAGTTTTAAATATTTTGTTTTCTAACTTTGAGAGGTAATATTTATTAATAGAAATATATTTGTATGTAACGATGTGTATATAGGCGCGTTGCTAGTGAATGTGGAGCATAGTAGTAGCTACACAACCCCTAAGTGCAGTTATTCAAATCTTAACATTTAGCAGTCTGTTGCCACGACCCTGCATTCTCACGCTGTTAGCACAAATATCAATATAATTATTTGTTATTTATGATATTACTTATAATTTCTTGAATCCAAGCATGATAATTCTTAAGGAAACACTAGCACGAAACATTTCTGTGTCGACATAGATACAACTTAAGTAGTCTTTTTATAACATAAATTGTGACCACAGTTTTATATTTAGAGTGCCTCTTGCCTATATAAGACTTATATAAAGGCTGCAGATCACAGAAAATACATAGAGTACGTAGTGAACGATCTATAGTGAAAAAATCTTGTAATTTTATGGTGAAAATTGTAAGTTGCGTTATGATATGTGACGCAGAAGTTCATTTCTAAATAAGTTCACAAAATGAGGCTATAAGTGCATAGAATTTGCGTTTCATATAAATTGTACTTGAATTTCAGACCTCCTCCGTAGCTAGCGCATTCCAATCCAATCCTGTACCGTGAAAGCAAATTATGCTGCAGTCTGTGGCGACATTAGCCTCGATTAATCTTAGTTACACTATCACCGAAAGAAAACCTGCAGTTGATCTACAGCTGCCACCATTTTCGATGAGACCACTAAGATCTTTAAAATGATACATTTACTTTTGAAAAGAAATAACAGCTGCAGATTTCCTGTTTTCCTTGTGACATCAAATGAAAAAGTGTGAGCTGGAATCGCCACATTGTTTTCTCGACCAATGTTACGATACATTATTTGTATAGTTTTAAGCACATAGTATGTTAGGTTCAAAAGTTCGAGGCAAGACCATCAGCTGGCACATCAAAGCTGGTTATCATCAAGTTATAATATTTGTAATTTACTTACCATTTTATAAGTGGCATACCTACATATTATTAGAACTTATATTGCAATTTTTCTAAGTTCCTGTAGTTGTATTAATTATTGTATATTGGTACAATTTGTTTTAATTTTAACGTGTTTATTATAAATTATTTAGATATAATATTTTCTTGACTGTTATTTGTATTAGCATAATACACATGTTTCGTTCGTGCGTATAATTAATGTAAAAAATACGAATAATTGAAAAGCGTTGCTGTTTAAAAGCCCAGCAAAATAGTTTCAATGGCTGGCTTAATTATTATGCTACTATAAGTAACTGCATGAAGCACAAGTTCAAATAATGTAGGTCCATTTAATTTATAGAGCTTAATGACTGTTTCTTTCTCGAAGGAACTGTTATTAATTTTTCTTAAGCTGTTTTATTTAACATTCGTTGTTGACATTTTAGATTAGCAAAGTCTGTTTTGCCTTAACATTATTAACTAATAATTCATAATTGTTATAACAAAGAGCAGTACAGTTTTGTTGATAAATAGTTACAATAGATATATCAAGAGGTTGAGGATTAAATCTGTATCATGTTTCGTCAATTGTGCAACAGTCTTAACGGAGATCCATCGCCGTTGATCATTGTAACCTTGAAACAAATTTAAGCATATCATAGCTGTAAAAATACAATTTTGACAAATAAAAGCTCTACAATCATTATTGAATAATTTGCATGAATATATCCCATTTCCGAAGAAAGCTTCAGGTAAGATGTTGATGAAGTTGTACTTAGCGAAAAGTCGATGGCTTGAAATAATTAGTGAATAATGTTTCAGATGTGCCTGGACATGTCGTGCGGGCCAGGCAGCATCCCGAGCCCGATCCCCGCGCGCAGCCCCACCGCACTGCCGCTGTGGTCGCCTCTGCTGGCGCTGCAAGCGTGCCGCCTGCGCCGCTACCTCAGCGACGACTGCATGAGCTACCCCGCGCGCCACCTGCTGCATGCCGAGCGGCGCCGCTGCGGCGTCTGCCTCGCCTCCTTCCCCTCCACTTGGCTGCTCGAGCGCCACGCCGCGCTCCAGCACGCCTCGCACACGTCCTGCGACGACAAACCCTTCGTCTGCGAGCAGTGTGGACAGAGCTACAGGTATAGATCCGCCTATGTTAAACATCGCGAACAGAACCACCGTGCCCGGCTCCCAGCCGACAAACTCTTCACGTGCGACGTCTGCGGCATGCAGTTCCGATACCTCAAGTCTTTCAAGAAACACCGCCTAAACCATACCTTAGAGCGACTTCACACCAAGAACACAGAGGTTCCCGAAGGTGATCAGGTTTCGAGTACGAACGAAGCTTTGATAGGTCAGTGCGGGGAGATGGATCTATCAATGAAAAAAAAGAGCCGAAGCGAGAGCACTAGAACTCCACCCATCGAGTTGCTCCGAGACGATCAGGATAGTACTGTCGACTCGAACGGGCCGTCGGATTCTATCGTTACAGTAGACGATTCCACTGACTTCAAAAATTCGGGCACCGAGAGTGAGAGGAAAGACGACGACACTCCGGACGAGCGGAGACGCGTACCAGTATCGTTTGCGAGTGTCAGCTCCATAGCCGATAGTTCCGAGAGCGAGTCACGCCCCGATACCGGTAAGACAGAATCCTCGAGTTCACACTCCGGAATCCTTGGCTTCCTGCAAAACGATGATCGACAGAGGGATAGGGAACGGAGATTCGCTTGTCCATTCTGTGGAAAGTGCGTTCGGTCGAAAGAAAATTTAAAGTTGCACGTGAGGAAGCACACGGGGGAGAGGCCTTTCGTGTGTCTGTTCTGCGGACGTGCGTTTGGAGGGAAGAGCGATCTGACGCGGCACCTACGCATCCACACGGGTGAGCGGCCCTACCACTGCGAGGCGTGCGGGAAGTGCTTCGCGCGCGCCGACTACCTCTCCAAGCACCTCACCACGCACGTGCATAACGCTCGCTGATCCGCCCACCCTCCCCGCGCGCGGCGCCCACCCCCCCTCTCTTCCCGCGCCCACAGAGCCCGCCAGCTCACACGACCTCGCGCCGTCCCGATTTCGAACTCCTTTCTTATCTAGCAATACAAACACAAAATCGGAATATTTTTGAAAGTTTTTTAAACTTTACAACAATATACAAGCAGGTTTAATTATACGGTACTTTTCTTATTGGAGTGGTTTTTGTGTAGTTGACGACGATATAATTTTCTACAATGGGAATATTGACTATTTTGTTAAAAGCAATAATGTAAATTCTAATTATGGTGAACATAACAATATTTTATAAGACTTGAGCTCAAGGACAAGTTGAACAGATCATTTATAGCTTGGAGGCTGGCTACTTTAGGGGTTAGATTAACGAAACGAAACTTGTAAAAGTCCCAAACAACAAGTTGTCAGGCACTCTGATATGTCAATTTATGGAAAGATATTACGTAGATTTTATTTCTGGTCAAATAGTATCACCCTCTGACGTGGCTAGCTCCTCGCCTTTAAAGAGTAGATTTGATCGTCTTATCGACATTTATTTGAATGGGTCGGTTGGTGTGGATATGAAATTTGTTTGTTTAATATACTCACTCATGTTTGCAGATTCGTTAGATCTAGTCGGTGCAGCCATCTTTGGAGTGGGAATGGATGGTTTGCTAAAACCAAAAGATTATTGGGTCTGTTCTTATTCATAAACAAGGTGTAAGGGAAAGTTGTCTAAATACTAATAGTTCTGAATTAAATAATAAACTCTGGCAAGTTATTTACTATTATTTTTAAACGTATCACGTTTTTTAACTTTTAAACTACTTGTTAAACTGTTTTTCTATCCATTTTACCCACTTTTTTGTTCAAAAAAGCCTCTTTAAATAACAGCTGCACTGAACGACAAAAAAACTAAACAAGTTAAATGAACAAACTAATGGCGGTATTGGGGAAGCTTTATCTTACACCAAAACATAATAATTACTTAATTATTATGTCCTCATTTTATTTCACGTCCACCAGTAAATCTAACCAATAGTTTGCGATGAAGCAACTAAAACTTGAAAAAATCTTAGGGTTTTTTTTGCCATATTTTTGTATTTATAATAATATTTTTAAGGTTGAAAACTCATTCCACAGAAGATCAACTAGATATTTGGTAGTCGGACGATAGGTAATAGAGAATGCAAAAAGCTGTGATCTGTACGATTAAGACCAGTCAACAAGTTTTAGAACATCGAAAAATGTTTTATGTATTAATTTAATTAAAGTAATATTATTAATATTTAGGCGTAAATTAATTCTAGGTTTAAGAAATCTCTCTGTGCCAAAATATGTACCTCATATAATAAACATTGAAGTAGATAAATTAATCAACAAAAGTTCGTATATAAATTATTTCATTTTATGTTTTATCGAAAGCTACTCTTTTCTCAGTTAATTTCTTATATTTAAAAAATGGTACATTACTCTGAACCTCTTTTTTGTTATCGAAACAGCGAAGCCTATTCTTTTTTGAATTTTAAAACCAAAATATATTTTCAATTCTTTTAGAAAGACTTTCGATAATTTAAACAAACTATTATCTATCCGTTTAAGACATTTTAACATAGTCGTCTATCTATCTAAGAACAAAAGAAGTCTGGATTTCTAATAACTTCAAAACTGCCATTTAATTCAATTAGCTATTTAGCGTAACTTCCAGATTTGTTTTGTTTATAGACTTACGTGGATAGAGTCCTATTTACGTGCCTCTACAGTTTTAACAGTATTTAAGTGTTTACAAAGAAACTTTTTATTAAATAGACAGTGAAGCAACGAAGCTAGAAATAATACAATCAAACCTTATTCAAAGGTACTGTTTTACATCTGAATAAGTTGTTAAATATTTATATAAATAGACCAGTCGAGTCCTAAGCAAGGATTTTTAACATTGATTTTTATTTCATTTGTTGTTTAATTGTTATACATAGTACAGATTAATATAAATGTATAATATTTTATAACAAAGTATAATGACTTTGCCAGAGGGATATAAGTAAATAGGTAGTCGAAAACTTTTAGTATAAACGACAAGCAATACTCTGATTTTTTATTTTTTCTATCGGAATACTATTAAGGGCATTGCAGTGTTGATACAATAATGGTTCTGAATCTTAACGCAGTATTTGACGTTGTCGCCAGAACTTATATTATTTTATAGTAGTACTATGATTGTTGTGTATTGAGTTGATACACCAACTTTTCCAGCACAGCATCTTCTCGAAGACGCGGTTATTTTTTGAGAAATCATTGAATTGAGCGATTATTGTATAAACACTTCGTATTTCTTACAAAATAAAAACCATCGAAATAAATTGTGTATAATGTAGATATTTCGCCATTACGTCAAATTTATAATATAAATATTATTCAAAATTGATGTTGACTGTTTTTATAATTATATCAGCGATAGTTACTCGATGTTGTGGTGTAATTTAGTGTCTTACATAGATATAAGGCCATAAACCACTCAAAGTACCAACAGCTTTCCCTCTATACAAACGTTAACTATTTTCTAATTCCACAACGAAACCATATTTCAATAATAATAATAGTCCTACTGTCCAAATAACATTGTATATTACCATATTACTTTGAGTGGTTAATTATTTTGATTCTCGTAGTTTTAAAATTGGTGTGGTATTCTTTAAATCCGTTCATGTAACATACATACATATAAACTTTAATATATAATAGATAATTTAATTTTTAATCAGATTAAATGAATTATTCTGAGCACAGCAGTGACTTGTAAATAACTTGCAAGTGCTAACCAGGTGAAATGTGATAAATTAGAGTTTAAGTGATCGGAATTATGTATTATTGATTCAGTTGAATATTGTATAAATTATTAACTTATAACATTTTAACATTTTTGAGTTTAAAGTCGAAGCTAGAACATATCTTATTTCAGATTTCAAATGGACGCAGAATAAGAACATTTCATAGAAATGTGATCAATATTATTTTAAACGACGACTGTGAGCTCAAAGGGCATTATTTTAATAATTTTATTTCGGAGGACTTCCAGCCAGTGCTAGCATTCGGAGATGTAGATGTGACACGAGTAAGATACACTGACGCACAATTTACCAGTAAAAGCAAGCGTTTATCTCCGTCCAGTAATGTTTAAATAACCACTTTTTATCTAAAGATTTTGTTTGCTGATTAATTTTTACCAGAAAACAGCATCGCGTTTTTTGGAATAAGCTTCATAAGAAATGTTTACCTATCTATTCCATCAAGCTTTCGTGACTATAAAATATTTTCTTATTTTATTCATCTCTAAATAATGACTTTGAATAATACTTAATTAATTTATTTTTTATTTTGAAAGATAAAGCTGCCTTCAATTCCAATTAAACAGATTCTTGATTTTGAAGATTGCAACTATATTTTAAATTTTTCTGATTGTGGCTGTTTGCAAAAGCATGATGAAGTTTTACAAATAGAGTCCTTGGTGGTATTTTGGATCTTACCAAGATGTAATGTTGCTATGTTATGCAACTAACAAGTCAATTATTAACTAATTTATTTTCGTAGTTTATAACATAGCAGAGATCTGATAACACCACGAGGTCCATTGACTAAATGTTTATGTATTTATTCATAACGATATAGTTCACGAAAGCGGATCATAAACTGTGAGTGAAAGAGAGCAATTGTTTAGTGTTTCAGAGGAGAAGTCATCGCTAGAGGCTGCTTTAGTAAAGCGTAGGCGAAGTAGATTATTGATAGTAGGAAATATTATGTAACTTTGTGGTGATTGCTATGATTGTGATATTACTTTAAGTCGGGTGAAGGAAGGATCCACGCTGCACGACGCGAGTGACGCAAGCGCAGGCCTGCTGAAGTCTCTCCGGGAACTAGCCAACGACGATGATCTTAGACTGATTTTCAGGTAGATTTTAAACAGACCACAAGTATCGCAGTCCGTTATTGTAATATTATACATAAGTGTTAATTTCAAATACTTTGAAGCCAAAACGCTGTCTCAATAGTTAACGACCTAAACAATAAGAGAATTTATTTAATTTTTAAACATAACTTATACAGAATGTTTTATATACCAATTTTAAATTATTTTTCAGATGTATTGATTTTTATACATCTCCATATACAACAATGAATATAGGTAAGAGTAGATATCGTAGATGGGTCTATTAACCGCGTGGTGCTACAATGTGTAAAGATATGTGATAGAAACTGTTCTACAGAGACATTTTATTTATCGAAGCTTCCATAGATAAGGTAAAAGTTACAGTACAGCGAATGTCACTGATAATTTGGAAGTAACGAATGGTTTTAAACAATTCATTTTAAACGCAATAGATTGAGTAATATGTCCATTAGATTGGTAAAAATTATGTATAATTATATTGTTTATAAATGTCCGAAAAGTATCACTTTCATCAGACTTTGGAATATGTGAGAAGACCAGTGAAATAATCCGTTTCTTCAATTTCACGGTCTAGATAAGCCAAGGTCTCTAGATTGACATTTCGAATTGATGTCAAAATTTTATGTAGGCTACGAAATATATAACTACTTGTTCATATACAATTTTACTTGCAATTACTTTGTTTTATCGAAATTTGACGTGAATGAACTTCGATAAAATAAATACTATACCAAAACTTTTGTAACAGATACGTTTCTACGCGTTTACACGGTTTTTGTTAAAGATTGTATATTTGGTTTTCCTGTATTTGAATATTGTTATTGGGTGTTTTAAGAGGTGAATACAAGCAGGAAGTTAAATATCTTTGTGATCGTTGTTGTTCAGGTTACAACTTGTTCTATAGATATGTTTCTACGAGGGTTTTTTTTCTTGAACGAGTAAATAAGTTACTCATGTAGGTTGTCTTAGATCAAGGAGGACAAGTCTCGAAATACAATTTATTTCTCAAAAAATGTAAGAAGTTCATAGACTTTTTTGAGAAGTCCAGTCTTTCCTGCAAGACATGTCCATTACTGATTTCATCTTAAACTTTGAAAAATATCATATCCTCGTAGACACCTACATACACGACTCTCTTCTCAAAACACCCATAATCTGAACTAGTGGATAGTACATACCTGTTACATAACATAATATATTTTTTTTACTTGTATATTTCAGATAATTATTATTGTTACAGAGATAGTCCTGTTTTATATTTTTAACACGATTAACTTAAAGAATTGTGTAAGTTGACAAGTTTTCGTTTCCATTGTAAACTGCCTCTGGTCCATTTGTTTCGTATATCTTGTCCATTGTCCAAATTAACCTAGGTATAGTTCCATATTTTGGATGTATATTATACCACCATCTAAATTAAATGCTATTGTGTATATTATTTCATTTAATGTCGATGTGCAAAATTATAGTAAATGTCTTGGATCTCTAAAAATAAAAAAAAGACAAAAATACTTTACGAAATTTCTAAATGTGCAATAAATATGTGTGTTGTAGTGTTACCATTAGGCGTAAAATTTTTAGCTAGGAAAATATAGTTACCGAGATTTTGAGGAGCATTGAAAAATATTGTTCCATTTTAAAATATGTACGCATTGTTTAAATTAATGATCTCATCATTTTAATCGGTGGGTAACTATATTTTTTAAAGCGGTTAAATAAATATTTGGCACTTTAAAAAAAGGCACATTTTCCTATTATTAATTGAAACAATGGTTTGAAAACGTGTTGAAAAAATGGATTTGTTGGTAATTAATTTCGTAATGAAATATATTTGTTTCATGAAATCAAATCTTGTTTTATTTCGCTTGTTTCATTTTCATGTCGCTACGATCGTAGCAGTGTAGCAGCAAGCGTAGCACCGTGCTGTAGCTTCTTTTCGTGCAAATACTGAGTAGCAAAGCTGTCAGATATGTATTACTACGGCATAAAAACTGCGCCGAATGCTGTACAGGAGCGACGGTCAATGTCAACTAATAACACTGTAATCAAAACAAGAAAATATAACCTAAAAACAAATTGTACAAAAAAATTATAAATACAAATAAAAACCTGAGCACTTCTAGTTTTTTCATTAGGTTTCGGTCACTATGGCAATACTTTATTTTCTAAATGACCCTCAAATGTTAGTTTTTTACGGCCATTTACATTAAAGCTCGGCCTACCCCGCAAGGGAAATAAAAAAATTAGCTAAGAATATTTTATGGGGTGAACCAGTACGTAAAACTGAACAACTTTCCCCAAGGAACAAAGGTCGAAATATGAAAAAAAAATTGCTTTCCCATACAAATTATCCCGGCCGGGTAACACACTTAAGTATGGGAGGGTCAAATTATTTTTTTCTATATTTCCTTGGGGAAAGTTGTTCAGTTTCACGTACTGGTTCACCCTTTAAAATATTCTCAGCTAATTTTTTTACACCTTATATATACAAAGCGATTACAAAGCATGGTTTTCGCCAAGTATCGGTCTTTACTTGGTGGGAGATACCTAGTTCCGGCTGTTCCTGGGCATCAATTCTCTTAGTTTTTAGTCATTATAATGCCATTTAAACTCATTTGTCATTCTATTGCCCTTGGGATTTTCTATACTTCAAATCTAGTATTAATTGGTCCATGCTTCAAACTGTTAGCGAAATACAAAACGTTCAAAATATTTGACACTATTAAATAGGACGCTTTTCAAATAGGAGAATACGTCCCATCATCGTCGTAGGTTAGAGCCAGTTTCCTTGTAACGTCAAAATACTTTTTGGGCTGTTGATAGGTCTCACCACTCTTCGCTTTATCGCCTTGAATTCAGCTGGTTTCCACCAGAGTTAGAATTCTGGTGCGCTAATCATAGTATGTGACATTATTACAGCTTAAATATTAAAATTGATTAATTTTAACTTGTTTTTTATACCCGCTTGGATGGTAGACAAAAAAGCTATGACAGTCATTTCGTAGTATCATCTCCAAAGCTTCCCCATTTTTTTATGACAGATAATCCGTGCTAATATTATAAATCTGAGAGTTAGTGTGTGTGTATTTATGTATGTTTGTTACCTCTTCACGCTCAATCATCAATTCATCTTGACCGATTTGAATGAAATTTAGAATACAGGTACCTAGAGTATAACCCGGAATAACACATAGGCCACTTTTTACCGCGGAAACTATAAGAAAAAAAGAAATTACTACGGGAAAATGAGTGGCAGCGGGTGAATCCGCTGGGCGGAAATCTAGTAAATTTATAATACTGTTATTTGAGGGCTATTAAATTGTCTATTAAGTGCAATTTATTTCTGAAATTTTTAGGGGTTTTTTTAAGTGATCCGGATTTATCTACTTATTCTGTCGAAAACCGCAGAGACCCAAATAAAAGGACAATTTAATGCTGTCGTCTATTCTCATCGCCATGGACGCGATAAGCTGGTGAGGAAACGGAAGTGAGCCATTCCTAGTACACGGAAGTATCGCGGTGTTGTCGTTTATTTTGTACCCATTAAAATTTGTTCGGTATAATATTGGGAGGGTGCCTTTTGCGGCATTCGTCAGTTGTTCAAACAATGCAAGTCCAAACACTAGCTAGGTTATATACCTAGCCTAGTGTTTGCTTACTGTACCTAGGTACATGTCTACGTAGAGCTCATAATATTGAATTATAGTTTGAACATACGGAAAGTAAGGGACGATGTACCGCAAACTTTGTAGGCATGATCAGACTATGAAACTGAACAACTTTTTCTATGGAGGATATGTTGGAAAACAATAAAATTTTAGAGCTCCCATTAAAACATGGCAATCAGCTGACTCACCTTCTATTAAAACTCGAAAAATAAATCATTTTCTAATATAGGCTCCATAATAAAAGTTGGTCAGTGTTATGGTCTGATCATACCAGCAAAGTTTTTTGTACACCATCCCTCTCACCCTGTATAACATTAAGGATTTTTGTAAACAGATTTACATATAGAAAGACAAACATAGCTAAGACGGGAATCACACTTGACGTCCATTGCTATGTACCTATTTTTAGCGAATCCATAACGTATGCGTCTGTCAGGTGACAGGCAATTGCGAATTCCGATCTTATTCCCGTACAAATACGGTGACGGTGTTTTTACGGGGCGTTACGTTAGCAGATATGGTCTTTGGCGTCGTATGATTCTGTTGCCGTATTTGTATGAGAACAAGATCAGAATTCGTATTTTTTGTCTGACAGACGCATGCATTACAAAAAAACGCAGCAACAGATGTCATGTGGGAGAACGGCCTAAAATCTCGTAGAAGACCTGATAGAGGCAGTAAAAATAACGATTGAGGATTGGCAGCAATGTGCAAAAAGCTTTTCCAATAAAAAACAAAAGTAAAACCGCGGGCTTTCGCAAATAGCACTACACACACGCATTTACTATATATATGCGGCGGTGTATTTTTACGTCAAAAATCTTTCGTTGTTTTATTGGAAAATGTTTTGTTTTGGAATACGGTGTGAAAGAGACTGAATTCGCCGAAATGCCCTCAAAAAGGTTATAGACTGCATTCAAAGTATGAAACTGAACAACTTTCCCCTAGAATATGTTTTAGGAAACGTAGTATTTCGTATCGGAAGAAAAAATATTTTTATGGCGTTTTCTGACATTATGTTCCCAGAGGAAAATTTTCAGTATCATGGTCTGCATTCACCTGATCAGTATTTGCAGGGCTACACCCTTTATACAAGGTATAAAGCCCGGTTTACATTGTCTTAGTGTTTAGTCGAATGCTTTAGTACAAGTTGAAAGGCACGTTCAATTCAAATAGAACTGTACTAAAATGTACTAAAGCAAGTAGAGTTTACACGTTTCAACTAAAGTACTATCCTAAGGCTCGATACAGGTAGAGCGACCGCGCAACCTCGACTCAGCCGCTTTTCGCCAGTTTCTATGAAACTGTATGCAACGATTCATGTGCGGCGACGCGCGCGCGCTGCCGACTGTCGACTCGGTCGCCGCGCCTCGCCGCCATTGCAAGTTTCTATGCACTCAGTAGCAACGGTTCATGTGGAGCGGACGCGTCGCTGCGCGGAATAGTGTGACAATATGTTCGATACCGAACTCTTCATTAGTTTAATCGAAGAGAAAATGAATGAAAGTATAGTACCTACATCTGTACATACATACCTACATAAGTATTAATTTACTTGTAATTTATTTGTTTGAAGTGGAATTTTATTTTAGATTAACGAAATCCTTTTATTATAATATTTATAATATACCTACCTAATTAACTTAGAAAATTACAACAAAATGTTTAAAATGGTATCAAAATCGGTCGTAATTTGTATAAACAATAAAAACAAACAAATTATCAATAGCAAAATACATGTATTTTATTTATCTAACATCTCATATGTAGTCCCACATTTGTCCTGAACTTGTCCCGAAACTGTGGAGAACGCGCGTGCGGCGGACGACGGCGCGGGCGCTCCACATAAATCGTTCTGCGGCCCGGTCGCGGCCGCCAAAATTTGCTGCCGGGTCGCTGCTGCGCGGCCGCTTCACCTGTATAGACCCTAAAGCACTCTACTAAACACTAAGACAATGTAAACCGGGCTTAAGGGACAGCCCTCCAAATACTGATGGGTGCATGCAGACTATAGAACTGATCAATTTTCCCCTAAGAACATATGTCAGGAAATTTGACCTCCCATACAAAACACGATCAGACTGCAATAACTATGAGAAGTATTTTTTTTGACGTTTCCTAATATTTTTTTCTTTGGAAGTTGTGTAGTTCCATGGTCTGGATGCACTGAGGGCTGTCCCTTACACTTTATAAAAAAATGCGCTAAGAATCTACATGTACCTACTACCTACCTACATTCAACAACAAGAGGCTGAAATAAGGCAATTTCCCAGGGTAAAAAGTAGTTTAAATAGTGTAAAAGTATTTTACTCAGGGATAATGTAACCACTAAAGTAGAGAAGGGTGCATTGTGATGTGACGTTAGGAATCTTTCAAAGAGTACTGGAGTTACATAAACATACCTACCTAACCTACTACTAGGTACTTGTGGCTCTAGATATGATACACAATGCATTGCTGGTAAAGTTAAAAGCTTTTTTTACCACGAAACGGGGCCGCTTTTATTTATTAAAACCCGTATCGACAAACCATTACCAAATTTTGTAAAGGTCTATAACTACAATACGACCCCCAAAAGTTAACCCTTGCCCCAAACACCCTATTACTTATTCATTAGACCAGTACAATGTAATAAGACAAAGTTTGGACTCAATGCCCCAATTTCACCGGAAACTTGCGAATGAGCTGAGTAACCGCGAATCTGCAATTATTTAATGGTGCCGAAGGTGTTGCTTCGCGGAAATTGTGGGTTCATTACATTGTCACAAAACATCTACACCGTTTGCAAACTTATTTTCTTTACATTGCAAGCTTCTTGTATCATACAAAGCTTGGTTCTCCCGGTAAAGCGCACTGTATGCTTTCCAACGTGATGTGGTCGTAAGTTGTTTTTGCCGTGGTACGACGATATCGTATGGAATGCCCTGGGCGCAATGGCGCGGCGGCGATTGGGAAGAGAAATACTCATCCACAATGATGCCAGCTCAATTCAATTATGATGAATTGGCAGGAATTCTATGGGATATTGTTTTTCAGATCAGACTTACACATCTGCTACAAATCTACTTCACTTACTTCGCTTCGTAATGTTTCACTTTTTGTTTTCAGTCGTCAAGGAAATATCAAGTTCAATGTTGCTTGTTCAATTTGGTCGGACTATGGAGTTGTGCAGCGTGTCGCGTCGGTGATTAAATGGGTCATATGTCATATCGCACCTGCGAATAGTTCATAGATGGCATGACATACCTACCTACGTAAATTAGCGTGGACAATCAGTAAAATTAACTTTATTGCTTGCTGAGACATCTAGGATTTCTGACGCGGAATGTTGGTAAGAAAGGTGGGTTAAGTAATTACGCATTTTCTAAAATAGAATATGCCAAGTACCTACCTACCTACGCAATAACTTGTTTTGAGCGGAACATTCTGGCGCTGAGTATTTTTTTATCAGTTCTCTTCTTTTTTAATGCAGTTACAAAATTTCCCACAGTTAGGAAGTTTGTTTTGCTTATAAACTTAAACCGCTATGTGGCTCTACATATATCTAAGCAAGTATTTTTTCTCTCTTGATACCTGTCCCCGCAAAACTTTGCAAATTATCTAGAGCCACATTTCGTATTGGTAACTAAGTTGGTGTATGTCCCTGTCAATGGTCGAGATTCGACAATATGTATATTTGAGTGACAACAACATTGTTATATAGTTCAATAAGGTAATCTTGTTATTAATATTTATTTATTTTATTTATTAAACTTTATTGCACAGAAAGTACAAAGGGCGGGCGTAATGCCACGCGGCATTCTCTACCGGCCAACCAAAGATAAACAGAAAGAGTCAAAGCGTTATTTTTAGCGTTTTAGCTACAGAAACAACAAATTGGATTTAGATTTGTACCGACTGTTCTTATTTATTTGCTGAGCGGCGCGCGAAGAAAATTTACTCAAGAAAATTACTATGCTCATGTAGGTAGCTATCGTGAAGAGCAAAGTCTTGCGATACACAACTTAGCGTAGCCGGTAAACTAAGGGCGGAAAACGCAAAAGCGTACAAATCGATGTGGTAGGAGCGAGCAACCCCGCATGTGGACGGTCGCGGTCGCTCAGTCTACGGAGGGACGCGGCGCCGGTGAGTCTTCACGGGGCAATTCCGCTGAAACTCACACCAGCGCAACAGGGAACGCGCGAGTGTGCGTGCCGTGTCGCCAGTGACCGTTACATACATACACACACCCCGAGCCCCGTGGTCTGCTCTTCAAGGTCATCTCAGAGGCACTTGACACCTGTTGTTTATACTACATGTACGTATTACTTATACCTACACTTATATCGTAGCTTTGTACCTATCCTAGTTGTTAACACGTAATAATTATACTTAGGTAGTAACTTGGTAACGTGAGTATTACGTTATTAATTTGTTACATATAGTTTATTATGATAGTAAGGTCTAGAATTTCATTTTGTTTTCTTTAGTAAGTGTGTTAGTTTGTAACTAAGTTCAAAAGTTTGTGTGTTGTGTTGTTAGTAGTTCACAACTTAGGCATACGTACATAATTACATCTTAAGGCATTGTTTGATCAAATAATAAACCTTATTTAATTAAACAAAGAATATCTATTAAATCAAGATCTTCTTCTTTTCGTGTGGGACACCGAGTCGACAACGACCGCCAATTACTACTGAATAGGTAGGTAGGTACTACCTTCTTATTTTCAGAGTTTCATGGAGAGAAAAGTTGACTCTTTTCTAGATCACCAGCCAAGGCAATCCAGTGAGTCAATGTAATAAAGTTGAACGATTTTCTATGTCGGTGGATTGTCTTCTCAAATGGTTTGAGCATTTACACAAAGCCAATTACCAACAGTCACAGCTGTCCAGTGCTGGACACGAGCCTTTCATATCTATTCATCAAGTAACTAGCGGGTTGGCGAGCATAGAAAAGTTTGGAATTTCCCAAAGGAAACTGCCGATTCCCTGGATCATCTAGTGCACCCACGGCTAGAAATGGGGCGATGCCATTTTAACCCAACACTGCACGGCTGAATACAAAACCAATAGCAAGCAAACATTTAGTTTCAGGCTGCTATTGGCAACGTGTAAAAGTGAAACACAACGGGACCAAGCTGAATGGAAACTCGTAGATTTTTGCTACGATGATGCAAGATTCACACTACCTATTGTGTGGTAAGCCTATTGCCAGCTCTATAATATGTTCGCAAACTTTTCCCCGCCACCTTTGCCTCTTCGGGTAAGCCCTAGCTTCCCAACAAACAGGCAGGTGTAGATTTCAATGCGCCGGGACTAAAATTGCAGAATCCAGAGGAAAAAGGAACAACCCTGCCTTCAGACATTCTTTTTTTTGCAAAGAGGTGGCAATTAGTTGTGTCTGATCATTTTTCATCATCTATCTTATACACACGTTCTTTCTCTCTCTTCTGGCGCTCTACCTTCTCCAGCTGACAATAGGTATAACCTAGTGTTAGAAGTTCTGGTAGGTTTGTTTGAGTAGTAGACATATCCAAATAAGCTTTTTGAGAGCTGCTGCAGCACCTAAGCCAGCTAGCTAGCTAGATGTAAGGTAGCGGTAGTAAGTAGCTACGATCTTCTTCTTTTCTAGAGGAGTCGAGGAGTCGTCCAACGACCCCATAACCCTGCTGTCAGTTTTCCAACCACCTACTACTAGTAGTAGGCCTCTGACATGGTTGCGTAACGACCGCCGTCTTAGTAATCATAGACAGCAACCGGGACCGACGGCTGAACGTGCCCTCCAAAGCACAGAACCATCTTACTTTTCGGACAATCAGGTGGTTCAGCCTGCAATGTCCTAACCAGACTGGGTACGAGTTCACAAAGTGATAAACATCAACATTGTGAGTGCCCCACCGCGAATCGAACCCGGAACCTTTGCGTCGCAGGCAGTCGCGCACTACCACTGCGCCACATCGGCTGCCAGTAGCTGCGGTAAATATAATGTTGCTTTGCTTCAATCTGTTAGCCGCAAGACGACACAGCAGTCAGTAATTCGAAACTAAACGCAGTATAAGGAATATCATTCACTTTTGTATAACATTCTAATATATCTGCTCAACAAAACTGAAAAGAAAGGAATAAAATAGGATTAGTTACGACACAGGACAACGAGTCTTATTCAAACTGCAATTCTCACATTCAACGAAGCCGAAGCGGACTTCCCACGAGCTTTCATTTCCCCAAAATACCACATACTCTGAACGGTGCAAACCTCTGAATCTGAACCACCACATCGATTGACTGTAAAGCATAATTTTCCGGGACCCTACCCGCGATCACAGCTCGTGCTACTAACATAAGACCTGGTAAATAATAATAAATATCCCTAAATACAGTCACAATAATTATATCCCTTGTACTACTTGTGAAATGAAATAATGAAATACTATGTCGGTTTTAGTGATTGAAATGGATATATAATTGTCTTGTTTATATCGTGTTGTTCCAATTCTGTGTCTCGTATTGGGTTAGCTGGTAGCCATGCGGCGAGGCGGCGGGTTACGAGCGGTGAGCGCGCGGTGACACGGCGTTTCGACGGAAGCGTCGGGCTCATTCGAATAATTCAATTAAATCCCACTGAGCCGAGGGCAACCGCGCGCAGCTGCAAATCAGAATAGAGAAGAGATCGGATAGTTTGCTCTTACTCGATATTTTTTTTAAAGAAAGGAGGAGGCAGCATGTGGAGAACTTAATAAGGTACCTGCCTAGTGCAAAAAATAAATAACAGTTTAGTTTGCTTTCCGAAAACTATAAGGTACAGGAACCAAAGATGGCCCACTTAATTTCAAACCCTAAAAATTTAAATAAATAGATAATTTAGGAAACAAAACAAGTTGCAATTATAAAATTTGGTTTATTAATCAGCAAAAAAAATTTGTTTGACTCATATATGAGGAGGTACTACGGAGAAAAATTAAATTTTGAAAACCTTTGCAATGGGCCATCTTAGGCAATGGGTGTCCTAAAAAGGCCCAATACACAGGTATAAATATTTTTGATAATTTTCTGATTTATACGTTGTTCTTTCCTACAACTCTTTTGATTTTGTGTTATCTGTTAGTCTCATATACTTATTACGAAAACTAGTCAAAAATATGGCGTATGGGCCATCATAAATCTATCAAAATTGAAATCTTCTGTAAAACAAATAAATAATAAATGTATAAAAATCACATAGGTTCATGAGACTAAAAATAGTCTCTTAAAAAACAAAGTAGGTAATAATTTTTTATAAAAGAAATAAATTTTCGATTATAAATTTTTGTGGGCCTCATTAGAGCATATGAAAAATATATTCTATAAATTTAACAAAAGTAACTAAACTAACTTCTTTGTTTTTATATTACTTAAACTCTTTATAATATTAAAATCCGAAATTCAACAGAATATTAGGGAATTAACTACGAGCACCATTGTTTCATTTATCGTAAAAATTACGAGCAGCGGGTCATCTTAGGTCACCATTGGGTGGGCCGTCATAGGCGAACTACCCTATAGCAGTAAAAGTCTTTATAACACAGCAAATACGCAATGAAACAGTGTAACTTACCCAGTAAGGCATGCGGAAATGTCCAAATGAAGACGTGAATCAATCAAACTGTAACAATCTGCGGTAATTTTATAGAAATATCCCATAATCCGCGCGGTAATTTTAATTAAACGACCTCCTGTATGAATCTTTGTTGACAAGTGACAAATAACATCAAAATGGCGGTGAGTTCGTGTTCGGATACACTTGCCATTTTGTCTAGGGAGTTAAGACGTGCCCCCCGCGAAAATTCAAATAATTTCAAAAATAATAAGCTGGATTTTTTTTATGTGGGCCATCTTGGGAGCCGGGCCATCTTAGGTCACTGTACCCTATTCATCTTGTACTTACTCCCAGCAAGTCTGCACCCCACCTGCACAAGTAATTATAAAAGAAACCATCGATAAACTTTTATCTACACTTGTCTCATAGTGTTAGGGTAATATCAAAAGTTGTGTATAAAGAGTATATAGAGTTTAAGATTGATATATCAAATAAAGATAGAGTTAAATAAACATTTAATTTATGCTTTACTATCAGATTATTAATGGTATTTACGAGCTATCTGATTTACTTATACAACGAGCTACTAATTTATGATCACATTTGCAGAGATTTTTTGTAGAGTGTAAAGAAATACCCAGTGTTTATACACTGCATATAATTAGGCGTTCTACGCTCATGTCAAACCATTATCACACTCAGCACACATCTTGTGATAAACAGACACTCGCAATCTAATGCCCTCCATTATATGACAGTTGCATAAACAACTATTTTAATAACTCTCGGGATCTGAAACTTTGACGATGTGTTTTATTGATTTCATCGATAATATTGCCAACATAAAAAACAGCAGGTATCTACCTACCAAAACAAAAATGGCTTTGATTTGACTGTCCAAACTGCCAACTATCACCAAAAGTATACCAAAGGGAAGAGATTATACACTTAAAAGCCACCAAACACGCAATGAACTTTATGTAAAAACTACTGCATGAAAAATGAAGGCATTAAAAGAATACGTAACGAATTTTTCCAAAAAAAGTTCCTTTTATTCAGATAATGCAATATTTTACTGTTATCTTTAGGCAATTCTTGATAAGTCTTCAAAAGTGGGTCAAACACTTACGTGTAGAGGCAAAATTGACAAAGAAAGTCTTCAGCTTTTTTATTATTAATTAGTCGGTCAGCTATTAAAAATGTAGGTATATTAGGGGCAATAAGTACGACTTCATGTGGTTGTATGATTTACGATCTTAGGGTTGATATTCACCTGCTGGCTACGGTTTTTAGTCGCGAAATTTAAGATTTGTTGAGTTATACGCAACATGTTTGATGTCATTCAAACAATCCGAAATTTTTGTGGCTGAGGTATTTACCCATACAGACTCTATCATATCAGATTTTAAGTCCTTTATGTAGGCTTCTAATTTTAATTGAAATAAATCTATTGAATGAAATTACAGGAAAATAACCAGTGCGTATGAGTAAATAATTACTTAGTTACATAATATGAAACGCCTTGCTGGTAAATAAAAACCAAAGCTTATTTATTATGTATCGCGGTCAAAATGATAGAGTCAGTATAAAATATTAGCCTACACTACGCATACTATAAAAAAGATATTAATATAGGCAGGTAATTTGATTAATATTGATTGATACTTTCCAACTTTGGAAATTCTTTGATAAAGCAAAATAAATTGCTGTGTGATGCCGGCTTAGAATAGCATCAACACATTTCTTTCCCGTGGGTGTGAGGGTAACATGTGTATTGCAGTTTTAGGCGATGGACTAACATCCTGTGATACACAAATTTTTGAATGACCCGCAACTGTTTGTCAGACGTAGCATAAATGTCAGTTTTTACGGCGGTTGCGCTTTGCCTACCCCGCAAGGGATATATGCGTGATATATATATATATATGCATGTAAATACAAATGGTTAACTGAAATGATAGTGACTTAAAATCAAATAACTATCGATTTCGAAACCTACTTATATCGATATCGGTATAATTTAGTATTATTTGCACATCTCTTGCATCAGCCAGTCAACACCGCTATGCTACGACAGAAATGCATCAGAGATCGGAATGTTCCCATCGACTCCAGATCAAACATCAACGAAAAAAAATATATATTTGCAAGTTTTCAAAAATTGTATACCTAACACGGGAAGTGTTTTAAAATTTGGTATTCAATCAATGAAAAATAGTAATGAGATGACTATCCATTTAGCGTAGAGGTTGGTAGTGTGTTTGCATGCTCTGCAAAGTTTTCGGGTTTGGTTCCCAGAAGATACATACAGAACTGGTAAAAAAAGGAACAACAAAACTTGAGACATAGTTACCTAAAACTATAAATCAAAATAACATTTAACGTACTCGTAAATGCTGATTTTTAAAAATAAAATTTGATGAGTGCTTCTGTTATTATAACTTGTCTTGTTAGCACTAAATAAAATAATCAGCGTGCTTTTGGAGGGCTCGTCGCATTTGGTGTAGGTATGTGGTAGCACACAAGTTTTATTTTAAAGTACCATTCGGATATTTTTTAGTTAAACGATTGCTTTAAGCTACTTAATTACAGCTTATGTAGGTACTAATTATAAACGTAGAACAAAATTAATAAATCTACCTTATTGTAGAGGTAACAATATTAAACGTAAGGGTAGTAGGAAATTAATTGGAGCACAAAAGAACTTACCCTACATTCTCAACTTACTCAGGGAATACAAATCTCATTCCGACTTTCAAAGGCCTCTACTAAATTGAGATTTCAGTTGTACCGTATAAGTCCCATATTGGAACAACAATCGGCTGAAAGGTCAATTTCTGCGGCTGTTTCTGAAGGCCTTTGTAATGAGAGGTTTAGGTGAAAATCAATGGATTTTCAGTAGTTATGTAACGATTAATGTTAGTTCAGCTATACCTATTATGTAATATTTGATTAGAATAGTAATTAATTGCGTAACTTTCTTTTAAACCTACGGCTGAAATTACCGTTATTGAATTCTTAGTACAAATAATGAATAGTTCAGTCGAAAAATAAGCTTTATTTTGTGTAAGAAAGTAAAAAATATTTGACATTTGCCCAATAGCTAATATCACAATCAAATAGATTGGATTCTAGCTAAGGCCAAGCTAAGCCTTAGTGTCATATCCCAGGTATAGATGGGAAGCCGGTTAATAACGATTTTAACCAGGTGGTTATTAACGGCTTTTTTGGTTATTAACGGTTAATAACCAGTCAGACTGGGTTACTACGGTTATTTTCATATATTTTTTTATTGTATGAAGTTTTTAATAAATGTTTTTGAAAGCAGTTGGTTAGGTGTATAATTAATTATATTTGTTTTCAGTTAAATATTTTTAGTCTACAAGTAAAAGGTACATTTAGTCCGTTCACACGTTGTTTAGGTACCCCGTAAGGGATGTAGGCGTGACTGTAGGTGTACCTAGTGCCTGATCGACCGAGATCTAGCTCAGTAGACTAGGTACCATGAGAAGTAAAAGAAGCGATGGTAGGTAGGTAGGTAGTTCAATATCATGTAATGCAACGTTGCCACGTCGTCGTCTCGTTACCCGCCCCGCTTGCTTCTTTACTAAAGGAAAGAGCAAAAGAGTCGACGTAAGTAGTTTTCCGCCTACCCGCTGCTTTGTGCTTAGTAGTGGAGGTTTCCTAGGTACCCTACGCTACGCGGCCGTCGTCTTCGAGATCGAGACGATCACTGGGGGGGCGATGCGTGTGCGTCAAATAAACAAAAGACGCCGCCGCCACCGCAATATCAATGACTGTCGCTATTGGTTCGATATCGAAAATACCTTCCTATCTATTGCAGTAAAAAAAATATCAAAATGTTTTTTAAATGTACCTATTGTTACTATATAAGGTCCTATTAAATTCAGTGCAAATATTTTTAGGCTGAGCTCTACTCGTAAAACTGAACAACTTTTCCCAATAAACATAGGCCGAAATATG
This sequence comes from Tuta absoluta, assembly GCA_027580185.1. Classification (NCBI taxonomy): domain Eukaryota; kingdom Metazoa; phylum Arthropoda; class Insecta; order Lepidoptera; family Gelechiidae; genus Tuta; species Tuta absoluta. Next base: position 11,081,571 of record JAQAHW010000004.1, read on the forward strand.
AAAAAAAAATTGGACCTACCATACAACAATGTTCAAAAAAAGTGTCACTTTGTATGAGAGGTGCAATTTTATTTTTCGTTTTCGACCTATGTTTATTGGGAAAAGTTGTTCAGTTTTACGAGTAGAGCTCAGCCTAAAAATATTTGCACTGAATTTAATAGGACCTTACATACTTACAGTTACTAAATACGTATGAGCACCTACATCTTTAGAATTAAATTGGTATTGTTTTGAAGCAAAAATGAAAAACTCGAACATTTATCTCTATTACTTTCTCTAAATGCTTCTAAGGGAGTATCCGAGCAACATTTCAGTATTATAATGTGACCGATAACAATCATCTACGCATAACAAACTTAAAAACTCAATATTTTGCTTCTCCGTTTCAATACCGCACTCGGTTAAATAACCATAGTTAACGGGTTAAGTATTGGTAGCTAACGGCGAATTTAGTTAAATAACGGTAGTTAACCGTTAATTTACATCTATAATCCCAGGGTCAAATCTTATAACGATCTTTAATTTAGATGATCATTTTTATTTGTAAAAATGTGAAGTGACATCATAAAATTACCACTCAAATAACCTCAAATTATTTTGTTGAAAATCCTCCCGATCCAACATTTGGCTTTCCCGCGGTCAGTTTCACGAGAGCAACCCCTTTAATTATTATTTCAGCGTATAACTCGAGAAGCTGTGTAAAACGGAATGCGTGATGTACTAGCCCGTAACCCCTTGGCAAAGAATATGCCAGCAAGATGCTTTATCCTATTAGTAACTGAACAAATCAAGTAAATTTCGAGAAACCAAAAAGTGTTAAATTCGCCAAGCTATCTTGAGTCAAGGAATAAGTAGATAATAAAAGTGTTGGATCTCAAAGGGTCGTTTGTGATAATAATTTTCTTAACCTATTCAGATACTCTCCTCGTGCGCTCAGACAGATTTTAGCATATTGGGACAATCTTTTCGATTCAAATATTAAAAAAAATATATGGAACCCATTAAAACGACACGTACACAGTGCTAGGTGATCAGTCGTCGAAAATTGTCGAAATGTACAGGATCATTTTGACTGTTTTAATTGGAACGATACTTTGCCAAATACAAAATAAGTGGGACGTTCTAAACTCTAAAGCGAGGATAAAAATGCGTTTAAAGTAGGTACGCAGCGACGGACGACAAGTGGGAAAACCACTTAAAATGATCGAATATTGTTCGTCCAGTAAAAATTAACAGTTTTGCCACTCACACAAACAACACCACCAGCACACATTGACAATGAAATGATACGATATGAGATCCATCTGTCAGGGCGATCAGTCACAACCGTCTCCCCCAATCACGTGTTCCGGTGTGGTGTGATGCACAGTTCCTGGTACGGATTGTATGCACTCACTACTAGGTATAACTTCACAGAATAAAATAATAGAGCAGTACTATCAGCAGCACATCAACCTTCCCATTTCAGGGATCATCTTACTCTGGCTATTCTTTGTAGCTGTATGAAAAACCAGTATGAATTGATCCCTTACATAGGTTGGTTGATGAGCTGCCGATCCTACTAGGATATTACTTGCACACTTTTGTTCGAAACATTATAAACAATATTGTATTGTTGGTTTCTTTGAATTTAGATTTTAAATTCTGAAATTGAGGTCGTTTAGTTCGATTTTTGCGCTGAACTGGTAACAGAGTACCGAAGTACAAAATACGTAAAGTATATTTACAAAATAAGCAGGCAACTTTAAAAAAGAAGTAGTCCATATAGAAGCAGCTTCATTCCAACTGTAGTATGGCAGATAAACCTGAACGGCTGAATCGTAAGCATAACACTTGCAAAATTAAATAAAATTTTCTTTTTAGCTAAAACTGAACTAAACTACATAAAGTTTTGCGATTGCCCCGCTCGGGTACAAGTATCTTATCGTAGAAGACGAAACTCATACACGAGTTGTCGTAAGACTCTCATGAGATAGATCCCTTGCAAATTCGCACCAGTAGTCCATAACTTTTTATACTGACTTTCAAACTGTGTAGCATATTTTACCGCAATTTAAAGCTAAAAGAAATAAGAAGCACATCTCTCACTAAATAGTAGGTATCCACTCAAATAAAATTGCGAATCCTATTTGAAATCGCAGAGCACATTCATCAAAGAACTGTTTGTACAGTTCGAAAGATATGAAATACAGCAATGGAATAATAAGGAATTGTTGAGTAGAAAAGTGTGTTGATATAAAGATTCGTGTCACGGATGAGGGAGGGGCGGCGACGGGCGGCGGGCGGGCAAACTCGGAACCAGAATTATCTATGATTTACGACTTTTATGAGCTTCTCCACGGACTTATTTGCCTCGTGTCAGTTCGACATAGCTCCCTTTAACCATGTGTTCCGTTTTCAATATTTATGACTCTTTAATAACTTCCTTAATTGTTACAAACGACCTTGGCCTTGTAATTAACTCCGACATCGGGCCAGAACTTCTGACTTTTAGAAATTAATAAGCGTAAGCCCTCAAATTAAGCTTGTTGATATTGTAGGTATCTAATTTAATACCTTAAGGTGGGACATTTTACATGCAAATAAAACAATGTAATTTAGTGGACCAGAACAATTTTTTAACAAATGCTTTTGTCAAATGATGAAGGCAAACTAAATTTTGGCGCGAAACTACTTATGATTAACTGATAAAGAGTAGGTATTTCGTCTATCATAAAATGAAACTCACTTTTTGCAGCAGTACTACCTACTGGCGTAAAGTGTCGAATCGGTTTTGAAGGGAAATCTTATGATTTATTATTTATTTTTTCGAAAATTTTACATAGATATGGAACTTCCTATCCAGCTTTTTGATAAGACTTTTGTCTCCTTTATAAACATATGTCCATTTTACTTTTGAATGAAAGACGTTCCACCTTAATACTGATTGTGTTGGTAGCTACAATTTTTTTAAATAAATACCTTGCAGGGTAAACATAACTTTAACGACGTCAAACTAATATCAAGGGTAATATCATTTTAGAAACCGTGTTTTACCGCGGTACCTAAAGACCGGTTATCAGCCAATCCATCATCTTAAATTTCAATTGAAACTCGTAGCATTAACTAACGGGAAGAAATAGGGAAAATTAGCTGCCTACTTTAAAACATCATCGGTCTTAGTATCGTATGATCATTATTCACAAAATAGTGTATTATAATAGTTAGCCTCATGTAACCCCGAAACTTACACATGAAAATCAATGATGATGATATTATTAATATTGTAATGATATCCTTTCATTGGCATAGCGTGAAATCGGATACCTCTTTGGGGCAATTAGAGCTCATTAAGGCAATGAACTCAGACCCGCTCCAAATTTTATTACCGCTTTACCGCAGTATTTCTCGTGTAAAACTGGTATAATATTAGTAAGATACGCGTTTTTAGTGAATCTTAATGTTTTTTATATTTACCTAGAAGAGGTCTGCAAAATTGTGGCATTTACAGCAGGATAGGTAAAATTTAAACTTTAAACATAATAATGTAGAGGTAAGTGGTCACCGTTTGACTGGTTTATGTCACAGGTAGAACTCTAGCAAAGAACTAATAAATCCGACAAAATTGAATTTTTGTTGACACCAGACTTAGGCCTACACTCGCGTAGAGCTCGCGACTGAACTTGCCCTGCCCTTGTAACGCGTGAAAATATTCGTCACATCTAACATACTTAACCCCAATACAAAATACCTTCAAATACGATAGACTTTCCGGTACTCCAGATATGAAAATAATACGGTACTGAGTGTGGTAGCACCTGAAACTGCTATTCATTGTTTTGGTAGCGGCTGCAAAACCTGCTATTATTTATTACGGATCTTGATAGCGATCGGGGCAACCTAATAATAATGAACACGCGAGCGCATTCCGAAAGACCGAGTAATTTAGATCCCCCTCTAAAAGGAAGACGACATTTTCTTTTCACCTAATAGTAGCGTAGCCGTAAAATAAATACCACCAATTTTGACGCATAGTTCCACCTATAATTTTTTCATGTAGATTTGATTTTTTTTTAATTACAATGAACTTTATATCAAGTATGACTTGATTTTCGTTGTCGATGTACGAATCGTGTATGATTGGTACTTTTGCAGAAGTGTTCGATGAGAGGGTGTATAGTGTGTGTTATATACTGTTTAAACCTTATTATAATTATTAAAGGTATGCTGAATACCAAATTTTAAAACACTTCCCATGTTAGGTATAAAATTTTTGAAATCTTGCAAAATTTTCAAGCGTGGGCAGGCTATCGCAGCTGCGGCAGCCTCTATGGAAGAGGCATCGTCACTAGTAATGCCTAAAGTCGCAGGTTCAAATCCTGCCCACTGCCTGTTAGATTTAGCAAGTTTTCAAAAAAATATAAAAGATGGTATGCTTGCTAAAAACAATCACAAACAAATATCTGTACGTGCGTCCCAAGAGCAATTGGACCTAACTTCGATCCATCATACTAGAAAAAGTGTGAATTAGCTCTTTTATACAGTGTAATATTCCGGTGACGATCGTAATACATGTTTGCCTCTAGGGAAGGATTAAAATAATGGCTATTACGCATTGGTTGGCGATGAATATACCACTTAATATAATTATTATAATGTAATACATACATACATACACATATCACGCCTTTTATCCCTTGCGGGGTAGGCAGAGCGTAAACAGCCGCAAAAAAGGCCATTTACACCACGTCTGACAAATGTTTGAGGGTCATTCGGAAAACTGTGTATCACTACAGTGACAGGTTGTCAGCCCACCGCCTAAAATTGCAATACACACCCTCGAGTCCCTTAGTCGCCTCTTACGACTCCCACGGGAAAGAAATGGGGTGATGCTACTCTAAGCCGGCATCACACGGCAATTATAATGTAATGAGTGTCAGAAAAGATTTCTATGGAAATAAAAACGTTTTCACCTCTCCAGCTTGAAAATAACAGTTTTGCCGCGTTATTCCAGTAGGCAAAAGTCGTTTTTATTCACTCGATAGAGAAAAGTGATTTGAATTTCGAACATATCATTTTATCATCACTAATCATCATCACGTGACAATGGCGGCGGTGCGTTCTAAAAACAATTTCAGACAGTTATTTATTTCTTTTTGTAAGCGTTATTTTCTATTAAATATTTCTGACATTTCTGAATATTGGTACATAATTTCTGACCGAAGCTTGAAAAAAAGTATTGGGAATTTCCCAAACTTGACACTGGCAGAATTTTCTCACTGGTACAGACGAAACCAAATACCACACGAGAGCAAATTCATTCGCATCTCGTGCTGTTGAATCCCTCACAGAGCTAAGGATACAACTTTTGAATTACTCGCTACACTCGGGATTCAAAATTAGCACTAGAAGCAAAAATGACCTTTGGCCTTTTGTTGTACAAATAACTATTATCACGTAATCAATGTAAACTATAATAACAGGATATTCTAATGTCATAAAATGTCTAAAAAAATATTATGCATACACTATTTTATCTGCACTTTAAAAAGAAACTATGAAAAATCAGCTGGTGCACTTTTCCAAACCTTCGCACCGGCGGCGATCCAACGTCCAAAATATTAGGTGGTACGACAATGTAATAATATTTTTGGAAATTGCACACAGAGCCATCTAGCCCCAAACTAAGCAAAGCTTGTACTATGGGAATAAGATCGGAAATTCATGGTCAAAGCTATGGTTTTTACTAATAACTAGTAAAACGCGTTTAAAAAAAGTTTGAACCAGGCTTTCTTTTAACCTCATTCTGGAAACACTTTCTTCACATTTATAACCAAGTATTACCTTGATATCTTTATCACGAGAACCAGCGACCTATTATCGGGGTAGAACCATGTAGCTTCCTATGGCGTGACTGGACCTCACTACTCATTCAGCCCTCCTTCTAAGGTAACTGGAAAAACAGCAAGGTTACTGTACTGAAAAAATGTCTAGATTTCCTCCAGATATGTGGAAATATCCATAGTTTCTTTGGAATGTACGAATCTACCTCTTCAAAGCAAAGTTGACAAAACATGCCCAGACAATACCTGCCAATCAAGATTTTTTTGTTGTTCTGTGTATTTTCGTTTCCATAAGCAATGCGCAATATTTTACCGACCTACAGTATTAGTCTTCTACTTAACGCGGTTTTTTATTAGATGGTGGGTTACCTTGGTGGGTTTTGTTTGTCTATGTTTCTTTTCTACCTGTGCTTAGTTCAGTCACTAAAATTTGGTTTGCTTCAACATGTCATCAAAGATTTTTCACGTAAGTTGACATATTTTATACCAATTTCTCGACTGAATTTTCCGGATGAACTACCCACGTATGGGTCTTCTTCTTTTTTGCGTGTGGGACACAAATTAACTATACGTAGACTAGCTAGTGTGGGAAACCGAATCGTCCAACGATTCCATGAACCTGGCGTCAGAATTTTTGACCGCCTACTACTAGTAGGCCTCGGACATGGTTGTGTAACGACCATTGTGTAAATAATCATAGTTAGACAGCAAAAGGGAGCGACGACTGATCGTGCCCAGCGAAAAACGGCACCATTATTCTTTTCGGACAATCCGGTAGTTCAGCTTGCAATGTCCTAACCAAACTGAAAACAAATTCACAAAGTGATAAATATCAGCAAGGTGAGTGCCCCACAATCGAAACCGGAACTTTTGCCTTTGTATATTATTTTGGAAATTCAGTAATTTTGAAATTCCACGATTGAAATATACGCAGACTTGTATTGTGTGTGACTAAAAAGTTATATTTGACTCTGCCATATCCTCAATCTAACATTAATTAAAGTCGAAATTACAGGTTTATTAAGCAACAGGCGAATATATTTTCTATAGAATAATAGACGGAAGTTGTAGTTGTCAGCCCCTTGTGGAATTTCATGCTCATGAAAAGAGCGTCTTTGTGACCCAGTACCTTTTCATTGAATAAACCTGGGTTGATTGTCGTACCTACTAGGTTCATACCGCTTTACATTTACTTACTAGATTTATACATACACATATACACACATATCACGCCTATAATCCCTTGCGGGGTAGGCAAAGCGTAAATGCCCGCAAAAACGGACATTCACGCCACGTCTGACAAATTTGATGGTCATTGGGAAAACTGTGTATCGCCATGGTGACAGGTTGTCAGCCCATAGTCTAAAATTGCAATTTATACATAACACTGCTGTTTGAAAATTATTTCATATAATAATATCTTTGTTGTATTTATGTAGGTAGGTAACGTAATACGTGAGCCTAGACATTGCGACTGACAGTAACAGTGAAATGTTTTCATGAAATAGAATTAATAAATGTTTCAATTGATTTAAAAAGCTGGTTAGGTATATCAAGGCCATATTTATTTATTTATATATTCATATATATATATCACACGTTTATGATCCCTTGCGAGTTGGCAGAGCGTAAACGGCCGCAAAAAACGGACATTTACACCAAGTCTGATAAATATTTGAGGGTTATTCGGATTTTTTTATACAGGGTAATACTTTACTAGTGACCGATAGTGAAAAAAAAACTTGGAGAAAGTGGTTCCTGCCCTTTGTCTTCAGTACTGGTCACTAGTACACCCGATATACCTTTTTGCAAATTTTACCCCGAACTAACCTTGGTCACATAAGTATTTTGAACCTTATAAGAAGGCTCATAAAAGTATGAGCTCCGAAATTTTAATGTAAACGTATCTTATTCACTTAAGAGCGTTGTACTTCATTTTAAGTATTCAGTGAAGTTTCCTAAGCGCCTGATAGTATTAACATAAGCTGTGAGTGGAATCCTCAGCAGACGTGCTATGTTTTTTTTTATCTAGTTGAAATAAAAATTCTAACTTGATTTATATGATTTTTTTAACAAAAGATTCCTAAATAATATTCTTACTAGCTTCCTTAGAAACCTAATTTATGTTCCTTTTTCCGCTGTTTCGCCTGTCAGTCAGCTGTCTGTCAGTCACTTTTTATTTTCATAAATTCTAAGATATAAATAAGATAGATAAGATATATAAGTTATAACTTTCTAAGATAGTCGTTTGCACAGATTTTGTTTGTTTCACTGGTAATTTGTTTTACCATAGAAATGATCGATCTAAATATTTTTTTCTAATATACCTAAACAGTCCTTGCTTGTACTATAAAAAGCATCCATATCGCCTATAAGGGTGCTTTTAGTTATTTTATAAAAGGCCATAGGGATATAAATAAAACTGGCCTTGTTGTTCTCTTGTAGCTATTTTAATTTACTTTGTTTGGAGGACGTTTTTAGCTCGAAATACATCGAATGAAAATATAAGCTAGGCCTTTTTGCCTATTCAGTGTAGGTAAAACTTGTTTTTGCAACTAGTAACCAATTTAATGAAACAACAAACATACATATATCATGCCTGTATCCCTTGCCGAACAGGGGGCAGGCTTTTTCTGAAAAAGCGAACAGGTAGTCTAAACTTTCAAGCGAGACTTTGGAACTGATGCGAATTAGACGGGAAACACCAGAGGCTGCTTTGCCTGATCCCCAGTCACTTAAAAAAAATTATCTAGTTAAATTATAGTAGTATGGTGAGACGTGAGACGCAACCTCCGACGTTGGAACACTGGAAGTATGCGAGTCTCATAAAGGAGGCGATTGAGAAAAATCGGGGGTGAAAGTCTTTACCAATTCACTGGGAAGGAGTTATCTAGCAAAGCTAACTATCTCGAATGGTGTAACTGTCACATCAGTTACAGAGATTCTTGCTGAAATTGAGGACTTCACCGGAAATCTGTACACCTCGCATGCGTAGAAACTTCCACTTGACGCGACCCCAGATCCCATAGCACCACTCCCATAGAACGTAGTTATACACAAAAGCGGGGCGGCTCCTAGACAGCATAAGAATGGGAAGGCTCTCGGTGAAGACGGAGTGGCATTTGAGCTACTTAAGGCTGGTGGAAAACCTGTCAGCTAGGAACTGAAAAGGCTATTCAACTCCGTAACAGCCAATGAGACAACCTTGAAGGCGTAGAGCAGAGGTGTTGTGGATTTTTTTTTAAGAAAGGAGACAAAAAGCTCTTCAATAATTATATGCCGATCATACTACTGTGTATAAGCTGTTTTCTAGAGTCGTTACGAATTTAGCATTAAGGTTTGACGCCTTCCAGCCACCGGAACAGGCCTGGTTTCATTAAGGCTTTAGCAACGTGGACCTCATCCAAACTGTACGGCAGGTTATACAGAAATCAAAAAAGTATAACCAACCGCTGTGTATGGCCTTTGTGGTCTACAAAAAAGACTTCGACTCCATCAAAACCTGGGCTGTTTTGCAGTCCTTGCAGCGGTGCCAAGTAGATTGGCGATATAAGGAGGCGCTAAAAACCATCTATCAAACGGCAACCATGTGCCTGCAAGTATAAACCACAGAACAGGATCTATTCAACTTCTCCAAGGTGTAAGACAGGGTGACGGTATATATCAGGATATCTTCAAGACTCTGCAGTGGGATGGACTAAGCAGCAACGTTTACAACGAATATCTCACACATCTCCGCTTTGCCGATCAAATAGTCATACTGGCTGAAGCGCTGCAGGATCTACAAAAAAATTCAGTTTTAACGTCGCCTCGAGACGTGTTGGACTCGAGATATACTTGAACAAGACGAAAGTCATGTTCAGTCAACAAATCATTCCCGAGTCGGTCTCCATCGAAGGTAATATAGCTCTTGAAGTTGTCTAAAAGTATATGAACCTTGGCGAATTTTTTGCAGCTGGGTAGAGATAACTCTGAGGCTGAAATCACCGGAAGAGTGCAGCTGGGCTGGGCAGCATTTGGAAAGTTGCGTCATATTCTGGACTTACCCTTGCACATATGTAGTGGAACCGACGGACGGTGCAGTAAGCGGGTTCTCGAGTGGGTCAACGCTTCGAAAAGCGTATCGTTAAACGACCTCCGGCCAGATGAACCGATGATCTCAAAAAGGCGGCTGGTAGCGACTGGATGCCGAAAACGGGATAATGTTCCCCATGGCTTACCCTGGGGCAGGCTTACGTCCAGTGGCGAAATACAATAGGCTGATGTATGTATGTATGTATCCCTTGCATGGCATGCAGAGCGTAAACGGTGGCTAAAAACAACATCCACGCTACGTCTGAACAATATTTGATACAGGTTGTCAGCCTGTGGCATTAAATTATTATTCATATGAAACCTTCGATACCCTTCATCGCCTCTTACGACACCCACGAGAAAGAAATGGGGTGATGCTATTCTAAGCCGACATCACGCGACGTAACAGTATACAGATCTACATAAAACAAACAATAATTTGATCGCTTACCTGTAGATACTTACTTTCAACATCACCACGAACAGCTGCTGGACATGGGCTTTCCCCTATTGGGGGGTTAGCCATACTCGCCACGCTTGACAGGGGGATTGGTGAGTGCAGTGATAGTGTTTTATTTCAAAGGAAACGCTTTTACTCATTCCCTGATTTAATCCTTTAGTCGTCTTTTACAACATCCATAGGTAGAAATGATGTGATGCTATTGTAAGCCAGGCATCACTCGATAATAGGAAGTTTTAAAAGTCTCACATATTTTACAAGCCAAAGCACTCACCAGTATTTTATTTCGATATATATTTGCTTAATAACAACTTTGATAAATAACAGCACTTAATTAAAATAGACGTAATTTAATTAAAAGTTTGGAATCGAGGCAAAGCGCTACATGTTATTTTGTAATGGCTATTTGAATTTTGTATTTATTTGTAGCGGCAGTCGTCACAAAATAAAATTTTATAAAGTTGGAGGTGATTTTGCCACATAAGTGATTTTGGAATGAATTCATATTCATATGAATACGCTGCCTTTGTCTGATTTTGAGATGGTTTTACAAGAATCAATTTTTATTTAAATTCGTAAGCTATACACTAATAGCATAGCTTGCAGGGTGTAAGGGACAGCCCTCCGAATACTGATAGGGTGCATTCTGCATTCAAACCATGAAAACGAATAACTTCCCATAAGAAAATATTTCAGGAAACGTAAAAAAAATCCAGGATAGACGGGCAGACGGGTTGGGGAGCGCAAAGTAAGGTTTATAATCCATAGGGAACACCATTGCCCATTCCTTAGATTCATTTGAATAAGATACAAGGGAAAGTGGAATGGTAGATATGTGTCTTTGTGAATCGTGATTTTTAACATTGCAATGCTATTTGATACAAGGTCATCAAACAGTTTGATCAAAGAAAAAAAGGTTTTTTTTTTCGAATACCGAAAGATATTATTTTAGGTGATCGGTGCATTACAGATACTGCAAAGCGAACTCATTTTCTGTACAAACATACACATATCACGCCTTTATCCCTTGCAGGGTAGACAGAGCGTTAACGGCCGTAAAATACGGTCGCTGACGCCACGCCTAATAAATATTTAAAGGCCGATTTAGAAAAATCAGCAGGTTGTCAGCCGGTCATTAACTTAGATACTAAGTACAAAAAAGGACGGCCGGACTTAATACAAAAAAATATCTTCCTCTTCTGAGCTTTGGTTCAATAGAAAAAGCACCAATTCAGGGTAGACAGGATTACCAACTTTGCGTCCAGCATTAATATTAATGACAGCTAACTGGCCCCCCGAACTACAACGATAGGCTTTTTACGCTATTTGTTTCGTGGCGGGTCAAGGTGGCGTAAAAAGAGATTGATAAGCGCCTTGAATTATATACGGGGGTATTGAAAGTAAGTGGAGTTAACAACAACGATATAAACAGCCACAACCGTGCAATGCTGGATAAGCGCCCTGAAGTATAGGGTGTAAGGGACAGCCCTCCGAATACTTATAACGTGGGTGAATACAGACCATGATACTGAACAACTTCCTATAAAAAAACATTATCAGGAAACGCAAAAAAAATTACTTCCCATTGTAATTGCAGTCAGCTGATCTTGATTTTGTACGGGAGGATTTTTGTCGTTTCCTGACATATGTTTCTAGGAGAAAGTTGTTCAGTTTGACCCTATCAGTATCCGAAGGGCTGTCCCTTACACCCTGTATAATTCAGGGCGGTTGAATGGTTGTGGCTGTTGATATCGTTATTGTTACCCCACTTACTTTCAATGCCCCCTACCTACATAGGTTACGAATACATATAGGCTACGAATACTTAAATGAGCTAAGTTAGTAAGGTAACTACAACAAAGTCGACAGCAGCGCGCCCATTGAAAGGTATTCTAACCATACTCGCCACGCTTAGCAGGCGGATTGGAGAGCGCAAAACAACGTGTCGTATTTAGAAGGAACGCTAATGCTTATTCTCTGGACTTATCCCTTGGTCGCCTTTCACGACTATGGTATTAGGTAGAAATGGGGTTTCGCTATTCTAAGTCGACACCACAACACACGCTTTTAAAGTAAAGGGCAAAAGGATTTGGTACACTTTTTAAGAGATTGCATAAGAGACAAATACATTTTTCAATCATTTTGTTTAAATTTTATATTTTATTTTTACAATCACAGCAATTCGAAAATTATATGTTACTGTCGAGGATCTTACAAATTGAAGTTTTCAATAACATACTTACCAACATGACTTTAAAAAAAAATACCCATATTTGATAGATTTTATTTTATTTTCGCATTTTCTAGTTTCTATGCCGAAAATCCGTAAAATCTTGCGAAAATTTGAGCAGTACCTAAATTATTAGCTGTTTTTTTGGCGCAACGCAGTGCAAATAAAAGGGACAAACTTTTCATGACAACAGAGCCTTAATACCTAGTTTTATCTTTAAATACAAATAAAAAAGGTTACAAAATACGACTTTGTAACTTTTGCAGTCAAGACGACAGTGAAAGAGGCGTAATTGAAAAAAATAAATTTTCCTTTTTGCGAATACACGTTCGAATGCAAATGCGCAAAATTATGCCGAATAGAAGTTATCAGGAGTTCGCATTTGCCTTCTACGTGACATTCCGTTGTCGATCCTTCGATACGATGTTATTATTAATGCATTCGAAAAGCAACTTTGCTTTGAAATTGACTAACCTTGGCCTTGAAGAAACCTTTGAATATAAATTACGTGCGACTTGTTAACGGCGGAATAGAAAATCTAGCTTTCATTATGTATTTTAATGGCTGGCCACTTGAAACGTTCTAAATCACTTTCAGATTCTAGTTGGATATTTGAAAGCATGATGAATTTTCGAATGAAGAAATCATTCTTGACAAATGATTAATGTATTCACCATACCCTTACAAATATTGCTTATTTAAAGCAATAATTGTATATTTTATATCTATTTATAATTAGGATCTCAGAACGGCCTCAACAATTTACTTGAAATGTTTTATAAGGACATTTTCGGGGACAAAATTGATCTAACTAGGTTCATTTTCCAAAAATGATTACTCCACCCGTTTTATGCAAGTTATTTTTCAACAAACAGCGCCATCTATGGATCCATTAAAAAACCACCAGTTGTGCCCTATGTTATAAAACCACAGGCTACAAGTCTACGGGTGAATTTCTTAGTACATTGCGTAGCCGGTTAATATTCCCGGTATCATAATGGCTAACCGACTACGCAATAAAAATCGAATAACACCTGTAAAATTGTAAGTGGTCTAATCATAATTAGCTATAACAGCACTGTTACGCATAGACCTCATTGGGTGTCATTCTCACCACAGATAACTTACAAAATAGAAATTCAATTCGGTAGCACGCGTACCTAGTTGAAATAACAAGCTGTTTTACACTCCGAAGGTGCCACACTGAAAAATACGGCGTAAAAGAAGTCGTTACCGGAATGGATTCTACTCGACATTCTGGGCACAAACGGCGGCTTTATAAAAGGTCCACAATAGGTAAACTAAACGTGACGGTTTATTTTTTAGGATCTTAGAATCACTTAAACGTGCCTAGATATGTATGTACTTGTTTTGATTAAATAATTTTGTTTCACTTGCCCTCCGTTTAGCGAGGTACCTACTCCTACCTAAACTTAGGAATTTACTTACTTACTTGACTTTAATTACATTCACTCATTTAGAAACATAATATTTTTAAAAATCAGTGCTGCGAACAGTAGATAATTTATACATTTGTTTTGTTTTCCTCATTATTATTTATGAGATAGGTATTTAGTTATTGATTAAAATTAAATTCCTAATCAATCAAATCACACAATATTTTTACAATGTTATAAATATAAACATTAATGTTTTATGCTGTTGATAAGTAATCATTACAAGATATGTGCTTGCACTAATTGCATTGTTTTAATTAACTTACTGTTGACTAGCTGATACTCGCGAACTTCGTATCGCTAAGGGATGCCTATGTACCAACAGAAGCGGCATATCATTTTACAGAACTTTTGCCATAAAGCCATTTTATTGTACTTTATTAAGGATGGGTTTGCTCTTGACTCAAGTCTAGGTCATAGGACAAATACAGAGTCTAAGATGGAGCGAGCTCACCCAGAAGAAGCCTGTTCACTCTTACTTTGAAGATATTAGGGTTGTATGCGTTTTTAAACACAGACGCAGGTAGTGAGTTCCACTCTTAAGCAGTGCGCATTATAAATGATGATTTTCGTCTTATCAAACGTGTGGCCCATAAAAGGGGCAAATATTTTATGGGACGAAGTCACCCATGAAACTGAACCACTTTTCCCAAGGAACATAATTCGAAATAAATATTTTTTTACATTAGACTTCCCATACAAAATGTACCAACTGATCGAGTCATTTTATATGAGAGGTCTAATACACACACACACAAACACACACATCATCATCTGACTGTTACGTTTCTTATTATTTGAGTGTATCATAAATAGTTAAAAGTGTAAGAGTTTGTGTAATTGAAAAAATATTATTACGCCCATAATCCCTTGCGGGGCAAAGCATTAACGGCTGCAAAAACGGGCATTTACGCCAAGTCTGCCAAATATTTGAGGGACATTCGGAAAATTGTGTATCGCCATAGTGACAGGTGGTCGCGAAGCGATGTACAAGCGCCATCTAGTATAAGTTATTGTAACTATTACTATGGTTAGTCTACAATTAACGAATTTCGGAATTAATTAAGGAATTCAAACCATGCGATGAAGCTTTGCTTATTTAAATGTTGTACGGTTTATTTTGCACTTACAGTGCTACATCATTTCCATGAACGGAAATAAGAAAATAAAAAAAATTTAGCGCCCGCCGGGGTTTGAACCCGGGACCGTGGAGTGTCGTCTGATAGCTCTACCAACTAAGCGTATTTTTTAGTTTCTTACTTACATTTTGTTTGTTCATAAGATAGACGCTTCCCTTGGCTAGATCAAAAATCCGCAAGCCGCGATTGTAGGTGTACAATTAGGTACTACCTAAGCTAACTTAATTACTATTTACCTTAATTTTTTTTAAACTAGTGACACTTTTTTCAGTGATGGAAAACTAATATTTTTTAATTAACTGAACGTTGAAAATTTAATAGGTACTAAAATTTGTGCAATATTACTAATATTTTTAATACACATGTCTGTATAGTTTTTACATTTCAGTCACGAAAATCAACGACAGAAATATAAACTAACATACCGAAAATACTTGGCATATTTTCAATTGGCAAACAAAATAATAATATGCGAGCAGGAGTTAATAAGCGGTTGTTCACTTGTTGGCAATGAACTTGGGAAGTGGGCCGGAGGTGTGTCTTGCAGGCTGCAGCGCCCAAGGCCGGCAGCATTGTATTACCACATCGATTTATCGAGCGGCGCGCGCCGGGAGGCTCCAACCCAACCCACCTTTACCTACCCTGACTATACCCCCCCCTCCCACCACTGTCTTCCCCCGCCTCTTTTCTCACCTCCAAACCGCCTTCACTTACTTTATCTGCTCTTTCTGACTCTGACTTGGGATTGACGCCTCTTAAAGGTCGTCCAAACGATAGGCTTTGATCCGGAATCATTGCTTTAAGTGATTCTTGTATTGATTTATTTTGCGTTTAATCTAGGAAATATTAATGACTTTTTAAAAGTTTTGCTTTTACTCTTCTGGAAACTTTTTTAATTTTACCATTCCATATTTATTTTTGCTGTGTGATGCCGGCTTAGAATAGCATCACCCTTTCACCATTCATTTCATATACTACTCGGTCTGTTCACATTTATGACTTCACAACTTCTACCATATCGGTCTTTGCGAATTGCATCTCATATGTGTATGTTAGAAAGAATGTTCTGAACCCGCTGATACAAAAAAAAATTTTGAAGGGTGTAAAATTCTCTTTCTAGGAAGCTTTTCATTAATTTGATTTTTATCTATACATATTATAATAATTTATTATATTAAAGAAAAATCTATAGATTTCGGTTTCAAAACTGGTGGATGTGCAAATGCAAGGTAGTCGTAGTAATTATTTATATTTATGATTTTGTATAAAACTAACCGATTGTACGAAAAGTTGTAGAACAGTTGTATTTTTACAGGAAATTTAACACCTAACTTCCTGTACGAGTATCTAATCATTTCGTAGTCTGCTGAACTCCCGATTGTAGCCATTATAGTTGTTTTTTTTCAAAGGTTTTGAACCTTAAAGTGTCTCGTAAACATGCTGTGCCGGGTAGATGAGGCCTTAAATTGTATTAAGTAGACTAATTTATTGTACAAAAATCTCATTTATGATTTATGCTTCACGCTTATTTTATGATAATTATGATAATAGCATTAGCAAATTACCCGTAGGTATATAACCCTTTTCAAAAGAGTCATAATGCCCGTGGGCACATTATTTAAAATTCACACCTCGTGTAAAGTTCCCGCCGTTTTCCCTAATTAATAGGCCGTTGTTGTTTAAATTGTTATAATCGGTATGATACCAACTTTACCACACATTAAAGATAAGCCTTTGACATCAGAAATTTCGCTTATATATGATAGCCATAACAGAAGTGTGTAAAATTCTTACAAAGCAAGTTTATGCACAGGATATCATAGATACTTTCGTAAAGGGGACGAATCACAAATGATTTAGTAATCCATAAAAACAATATGTTTGCCAATATATTCGTAAGTTGTAGGAAATAATCCTTTGTCGGTCGCAAAGACTCATCCCGTGGGTTGTGAAAGATATCTTGTGCTGACAGTTTTTTAAATTAATTAATATCAATATCCTTGAGATTTTCCTTAAGTTTTGAGTTTCACGTGGTTTCACTGACTAACTGTGTAGTTAAGGTGGAGCTAGTCCAGGTATAACACAAAATAAATAATAGTACTAGGTATAAGCGTGTTTTTTGGAAATTCAGAGCGATTATGTAAGTTTATATCTCCAGAACGGTTGAAGTTTGGGATGTTAGAATTTTAGCTTATTTTTTTGCTAGTAACATAATAAGATCATTGTATACTTTGTGTTGTTATCAATTTCTTAGGTTGTCAGTCCTAACATTTTTGTTACAGACTTATGGTTTTTTATCATATAATTTTACGTAAGCAGTTCCATAGATCAATATAAGAGTTGAGCATTATTGCCAAAGTTTAAAATGGCAAAAAGCACCAAACCAAGCGATCACGTAAGGTTTCAATGGAACCATAAAACCTCACCTCGACGTGCATCGGTAAATATTTTAAAACTACACTCTGAAGGCATCGTAGCGTGTACTTACTACATATCACGATTTAATCTAAGTGTTATTGTTTTCTTTCTCAGGCATTGAAAGTTTGTTAACCTAGCTAGTATTATACTTGAAACACAGCTTTGCAACATACAGTTCATTCGCGCAGTTTGGGATTGATTCAATTTTTAAATAAAAATATTTCTTGTCTAAATATTTTTTGTCTGGAGTGGCGTAAATGTACAATTTTATCGCAAGGGGTATTGATGTGATAAATGTATGTTTGTTTGTATGTATGTTGTTTGAAAACTTTGTTAGGATCATAACCAGTTGTTGCATGTAGTAAATGGAAGTGGTAATTGAACCAAAACGTAGGTACAAAATTTTCATTCAGTGTCCCTTTAACGTGTAACTCAAAGTGCTCGGGAAATACAACTGTTTTCTTATGTGTTGTCTGAATATTATGAAACGAGTGTAAATAAAAAAAGTATCAAAATCCTCTGACCGCCCAAATTTTTTTTATATCAGCCTATTGCAGTCCATTACTAGACGAAAGCCTTCCCCAGGGTACGCCATATGGTGTACGCCTTCGAAACCTTTTTAATAATACACTATTATTATTTTTGTAGTTGTTTTTTCCAAATGCTGCACTCTACTGGCGATTTGGGCTTCAAAGTTGTCTTTATCTAGCTGCATCGTTTGCACCGTTAGCGCCATGTGATGCCGGTTTAGAATAGCATCACCCAATTTCACTTTCCCGTGGGAGTCGTAAGAGGCGACTAAGGGACTCGAGGGTGTATATTGCAATTTTATGGCGATGGGCTGACAACCTGTCACTATGGCGATACATAATTTTATTAATGACCCTCAAATATTTGTCAAACGTGGCGTAAATGTCAGTTTTTTGTGGCCGTTTACGCTCTGCCTACCCTGCAAGGGATTATAGGCGTGATATATGTATGTGTGTGTTTTTATGTAACGTTTGCACAAGGTACACTACTTCTGTACAACTTCAAGGGCTACATCAATAACAATACAATATAAAATAACAAAATGCTGAGTTTATAAAAGTCGTAAATCTTTTAAAAGTGACAAGTAAGATAATAGTATCTAAAAAACTGGTGCGTCTAAAAAAGCAGAGACCCTTTAAGTTACGTTTGTATTCCTCCGTCGCAAAGTCGACAACATCTTGGCGATATTTAACAACGATAAATAAATTCCGCTCATGTATAGAGAGAGCATATCAAGGCGGTGCTTGTCGGGATCAGAGGGATCTCCTGGGGGTATTCTCCGCTCAAAATTAACTTAGGTCTCCTCAGTATGCAGACTGTCGCGCCATCTAACGAGGTCCGAGACCGGAGCAACCCTCCGTGTACTACAACTTTACCAAATGGAGTGTTGTTAAGTTATGACCCTATTCGCTCGGCGTGTGGCCAATTTTACGTGCAAGAGAATATGGGGCTTAATAAGGTACTGTAACATCCTGTGTATACTCATCTGCTTTATAGACGTAGAAAAGGTTATTGTTGGTGTACATAAACTGATTTGATTTGATCCGAAAGTGTTATAGAATTTACAAAATGAAGCTGGTTTTTTAAGTAAGGAGCAATTAATTGGAAAGCAGTTTAAATTGTGGCTCCTCAGCTGGTTATTTTATTCGATTAAATTACATTAATAACGTCAACAGAACTTTTCAATTGTTATTAAATTTCTCGGATATCTCTACAAAATTGGAATAAAGGTTTGTTATTCTATCGAGCAGCTTCGAAATGAATTGCCAGAAAATGAATTAATATTTGGGCCGCCAATTCGTAAATTGGAGCTGGGATTCCGTTGCGTAAGCTGCTTTAACTTGAGTACAACAGTTTTTTTTGTTAACTTTATTGAAATTAAATTACTTAAGCGAAATTACTTAAATTACTGAGAAGATTACTTACCGGTATTTTTTTTTTAATATCCTGGACAGTTAACATAGCGCCATCTAGCCCCAAACTAAGCAAAGCTTGTACTATAGAAACTAGATAGATGGTATTAATACCTAAATACTTTATTTTTGTAAATAAATACATATTATACATAGAAACACCCAGACTAAACATTAATATCTGAAAATGACTTTACAGATATTTGTGAGTTGTGGGGATCGAACTCACGACCATCGGCGTAGCAGGCAGGGATACTATCCGCTACGCCATCGGGCCAGTCATATTGGAATAGGTAGAATTCAGTCTGACGTTAGTGTTTAGATTAAATACAATGACTGAACTTTCGGAATAAAAATAATACCGATAAAATCAAAGATTAAATTAAACAACGATTAAAGATTAAATACAATGACTGAACTTTCGGAATAAAAATAATACCGATAAAAATCAACGATATTCTATGCAAGTTGTCATATCTCATACACGTACACATATCACGCCTATTATTCCTTGCGGGGTAAGCGTAGACGACCGCAAAAAAAATACATATCTCATACTGTATAAAATTGGGTAACCAAAGTAAGTAAACATCAGTGTTTTTTGAATTCAGACCCCCATTAATGAAAAAATGTTTTACTAAGTTTTTTCGGAGAGTGTCTTGTCCAACGTCTTGTCACTCACATGCAAAAAATTTCCAAACAGAGGTATCTAATAATACATGATGACTACGATTGAAAATTTGTTGGAAAATCTTATATGGAAAAAATTGTAAACAATTTCTGCCATACTTACTACCGTATCACTAATGTCTACATCGAATACCCTGTTACAATTGAATAGCAGGTACCTAAATTCGGAGGTCGGATTGTTGTTAGGATCGACAAAATTTATGTTTCCCTGGCGAGCTATCGACACGCTGCGAGCCCGAATAGCCCGATGAAATAATGAACACTTCAGATTGAACCCACCAATCCCGGGTCGGCTACCCGGGTCACCCACTGTTCGTGAATCGATTATAATAACTCAACTATCTGTTGAATTGGGCCCTCTCGATGCTGTTACGGATCGGAAATTTGTTACACAATAGTCGGCAACGGAATTGAATCCGAGAAGACGAAATTATTTGTCGATTCGGTCAATTAGTGCTTGTGAATGTAGGGTTGCTTGCATTTCAAGATTTTATGTGTAATGTAAATTTTGAGTCGATGATTAATGACTTGATGAATACTTAGGCTTAGGCATTTCGTACAGGTACCTGAATAAAAGCACGAAAGAAGAAACTTCAATAGCATAGGTATATATGTATAGTATACCAAAAATGTTCTTTAAATATAGTTTTTCAATTTATTTATCTGTTTTTTATGGTTCAATTTTTTTTTTTTTTTTTTTTATCTTGGACATTTCACACAGCGCCATCTAGCCCCAAACTAAGCAAAGCTTGTACATACTTTTTTTTTTTTTGTTAATAAATACATATTATAAATAGAAACAACCAGACTAAACACAAATATCTGATAATGACTTAACAAATACTTGTGTCTTGTGGGGATCGAACCCACGACCCTCGGCGTAGCAGGCAGGGGTACTATCCGCTACGCCATCGGCTCAGTCAATTTAATCGGAACTATGTCTAGAGCATGTAAGCTTTCTTAATGAAATTTGTGACGAGGAACATGGCGAAGCCTTGTTTACCTGCTTTCATCTGGGAGCTTTCAGCCACCCGCCATCATCCATCCACTTTTAATATTTTAGTTCTTAGTCTTTCGCCTTCATATTTGATCAATAATCTAAAGGTCCATTTTTGCATTTTTTCTTCGCACGCTCCAGAAAAAAATTTCGAAGTAATTTAAACTTTTATTTCACCAATAAACAATAAAAAAAGGTTTGTCATGGTTTAAGCTCTTTGACAGCGTCAAATCGTATAGAAAAATATTACAAACACTGCCTAAAAGCGCGTCAAACTTTTTTGTAAATATACCTCTCAATTTGAGATATAAATTCTCTTAATTTACCTTCAATTAGTGCTGGCAATAAGTAAATAAAATTTGTATCCCGAATTGGAGGCAAATATGTAGCTAAAAGTAAAAAAATAAAAATATCGATAATGAGCGTGTTTTACTGAATTTGCGTGAAAGTTGACGCCTCATTTTCTCTATTTTTCTCGCCCTTTGCATCCAGTGGCTGGCGGTTTCACTAATTAATTACTTTGTGATAAATTATGATCTTACACGAGCTTATAGCCTCCTTAGAAATAGTTTGAAATGATTTGTTTGATAATTATATTTATAGTGTCATTTTATGGACAGTCATGTTTATGCACTACCCTAGTTTAAATTGTTTAAATCAAAGTACGCTTCAGAAAATTATAATTTACTAAAAGAAGCTAACGTTTATGTTAAAATGTACAAAATAATTTTAAACCAATTCCTACTATTTAGTTAATCGAATAACGTGCACACTTTATCAAAAGGTAATGTAATCATTTTGAAATAGCGCAAATAAATATTTCAACACTAATATTTCCAATACTATAACGCTATGATATGGGACACAATCGCAAACACATAATAATGGGAAGCCATAAATATAATCCAACTCGGCGGCTACCAATCCACTTACCGGCGGCTCACTGTTTGATTGTGATTGATTTGCCATTTCCACGACAGTAAAACTTTTAAAGTTTTCTCTTGAAAAAATAAAATTTATAAATGGTTTTGTCCGTAACTAAAAGGTCAAAATGGGACCCTATAACTGTCTGTCCGTCCATCCGTCCTTCTGTTACTAGGCTGTGTCTCATAAACTGTTTTTGTTAGAGAGTTGAAATTTTCCCAGATACGCTATTTCTGTTGCTGCTTTAATAACAAATACAAAAATAATAAAAACGGAAGCTCCTACATACAAAAAGCACGTTTTATAGGTTTATCTGTAATGGTTCGAAGGCTGTATCTCATGAAAATTACAATTATTGATAGACAGTTGAAAACTGTATAGAACATGAAGGCACTACTGTTACAATTACAAATACTAAAAATCAGAATTAATTTTATATTGGACGGGCTCTCATATGACAAACGTGATATTTATTCATAGCGGTAGGAAACCTTTGTACGTCAGTCTGATTTGCTAATGTCCAAATTTTTTATCAATATTTTACCTAAGCACTTGGTAGTTACCTACGTATTGTGAAAGTTTCAATTGAATTAACCTGTTCTTCGTTTTGTTTCAGGTAGAAAAATAATCACTGCGTCAAGAAGTGAAATCAGAAATGTGTTTCAACAAATACCTCATCAAACTAGCGGACTACTTCCGATTACATAGTGTGTCTCGTTGAATACTCACTGAAATGAAAACGTACGACATGGTCTGCAATAGCAAAATCGTATTAACGAAGCTACTACTGTGTTGTTTCGTGACCAGTGTGTGGGGTCGGTCGTGGGCGAATCATCATGATACAACCACCTCAACAACACAGACAACGCCAACTACAACTCTCCCGCCGAAGAACTTTCACAATGATCCGCTCATCGTCGAGACCAAGAGTGGTCTTGTCAAGGGATACGCTAAGACGGTAATGGGCAGGGAAGTCCATATTTTTACAGGTATCCCATTTGCGAAGCCACCTCTAGGGCCACTAAGATTTCGAAAACCAGTTCCCATAGAACCATGGCATGGCGTTCTCGAAGCAACTGCAATGCCTAACAGCTGCTACCAGGAAAGGTATGAATACTTCCCCGGTTTTGAAGGTGAAGAAATGTGGAATCCCAACACAAATATCTCGGAGGACTGCCTATATCTAAATATCTGGGTTCCCCAGCATCTTAGAGTGCGGCATCACCAAGATAAACCTCTTACTGAGAGGCCAAAAGTGCCAATACTTGTTTGGATTTACGGCGGTGGTTACATGAGTGGCACTGCCACACTCGACATATACAAAGCAGACATAATGGCTTCTTCCAGTGATGTGATAGTGGCGTCTATGCAATACAGAGTTGGTGCTTTTGGATTTTTGTATTTGAATAAATATTTCTCTCCTGGAAGCGAAGAAGCCCCTGGCAATATGGGTCTTTGGGACCAACAGTTGGCAGTTCGGTGGATTAAAGAGAATGCGCGTGCTTTTGGTGGTGACCCTGAATTGGTGACATTGTTCGGAGAGTCAGCTGGAGGTGGAAGTGTCAGTCTTCATATGCTTTCTCCGGAGATGAAAGGACTGTTTAGAAGGGGAATATTGCAGTCGGGAACTTTGAATGCTCCTTGGAGCTGGATGACAGGAGAGCGAGCTCAAGTAATCGGAAACGTGCTCATAGATGACTGTAACTGTAACAGCAGTCTTTTGACGACTGACCCAATGTTGGTGATGGATTGCATGCGTGGTGTGGATGCGAAGACTATTTCTGTGCAGCAATGGAACTCATACACTGGAATTTTGGGATTCCCTTCAGCTCCGACTGTTGATGGAGTATTTCTTCCAAAGGATCCCGATACACTGATGAAGGAAGGCAATTTCCATAATACTGAAGTGCTGCTTGGAAGCAATCAAGATGAAGGTAAGTTTTTACTGCCATGTGTAATATTAAATTTTCCTTTTTTTGTTTGGCAGGGGTAGGTTGATGTGCTGATGATCAAACGATTTATATAAAGTGTCCTTGAAACTTCCAAAAGTTGATTGATTCTTAATATTGCAATTATTGCCGTGCGTTTTCGTTATTGACCTACTGGGCACACACAATTACCTTTTTTATTATTTGTAACTACCCACAGAACAGTGCTATACTTATCCTTTGAATCGAAAAGTATGAAATCAGTCCGGGACTTGAACGCATTGGCGCGTGTCGATATTTATTAAAGTTCACGGCTGATGTTGATAGGGGTCCCATCAAAGCTAAGAAGCTTTGCGTATAATATTCGAAGTTCGAGGTCGTTTTCTGAGACGTGGAACGTGGAGTACACCTGGCGTCGGGGAATCTCGCGCATGCGCGGTGCCGCCTAGACACAACAACAACCATGCTGTATGTTTTTCGTACTACCAGGTACTACAGACTCGCCCACGTTCCGCGCCCCCCTCCCGCTTCCTCGCTTCCCCCCGATGTCGCTACGCACCCCTAGCCGCCTAGGACGCACTAGTGTTTTACTGTTATACGGCTTTAAGAATTTTAAACGTAAAATTGCATTAGGTAGGGTTAGGGTTGCATTCTTCTTCTTTTCGTTTGGGACACTGAGTCGACGAACGACACGGTAACTAAGAAGTAGGTAGGATAAGTACCAATTTCTATTCAATGTCAATAAAAAATACCTAACCTAAAATTGCTCTATTTAGGCGATTTACACACTCACATGATTTTCTGTGTAGAAGAATTCGATTTTTATTCAAAAGGAATTAACGAAAACTGATATCAAGGCACACGTCGCCACATAAAATTGCGGCTGTCATAGGTTGTAATTTGTATGGTGAGTGCCACACACAGCAAGTGCGTGTGTGATACACTCAAATGATCACAAAAAGTCCTAGTCAACTATAAGTTTTGAAAGTTTTCTAACCAATAAGTATATCTAAATAGGTTTTGTAGTCATTTATTAAGGCGGGAATCGTACATAACTTCAGTTGCTGCGTTATTTTAGCGCATCCGTAACGCATGCGTTTGTCAAAAAAAGGAAATTGTAAATTTTTATCTCATTCCCATTCAAATACGGCGACGAAGAGCGTACATAAAAAAGCGATTAAACTATTGATTCCAAGGATTACCAACGTCGAAATCGAAAACAGAAATATTCCGTGAGGTCCTTATTTCGAACACGGGTCTGACAGTGGGTAGGGTCTATTCTCCAGGTAAATCCATTTCAAATACTTTTGTTTTTGTTCACGATAAATTATAGTTGAGTAATTTTATACGTCGAGTGTTTTTTATTTTAAACATGTTTGCCAAGTTACCCGTAGCGTACTACGGTTTCGCTACGGCGTAGTAAAATGAGCTGGTAAACGATTCTACGAGTAAATATTTATGCTACGCTAAAATTTATAATGCTCTACAAGATTTTCAAAGAAATCTGAGTATAGTCTAGACGTTATCTAGACGTCGTTATATTTTATTTACCTACCTACTTTGTATAACAAGATAAGTTGTTTACATCGTAAATCAATTTACTTATCACTTTGCGGATAATACAAAGATTGATTTTTGAGGATTAAATTTAAAGGCTAGTTAGAATGATTGACTAAGTGCGTACTAATAAGAATAATAAATACCGGCCAGGTGCAAGTCGGACTGGCCTACCGAGGATTCCGTCACATGCACATCAAGCCATTATTACAATGCATCATATGGTACCCCTAGCATCAATTAAAAATTTTGATCGAGTACGGTCCCCTAAAAAACCATATTTTCCTTTTGAAATCAGTAAGTATTTAAATGTCCATTGTCATGTGTGTATTTATATTTTTTTTATGTAGGTATGTATTTTATAATATATATCTTTAATTTAAATATATATTTATTTTTAATCATATTTGTATATATTTGCATGTATGTATGTATGTATGTATGTATGTATATATGTATGTAGTTATGTATGATTGTAAATGTACTTAGTATATAAGTGTTGTTATTAAATTTAATAATTTGACTGATAATTTGCTTATGCAACTACTTGCAAATCTTGTAATTTTTGTCTCTATTTTAATGTAAAGGTTGCCTGGAAGAGATCGCTGCAAGCGATAAGGCCGCCTTTGCTTACTTTTAGTCTTAAGTTTTCTGTATTGTTTTGTTTCTGTTGTGTATGTTGTAAGCAATAAAGTGTTCATCTATCTATCTATCTATCTATTCACTTATCTGCAATACGAAGCTATTTGCCAAATTTAATGCCCACGCGAAGTACCCCATCAATTTTGATTCCCTTGATAAGTCAAAAACATGCGTTCTTTGTAAGGTAAAAGAACGTGATTTCTTTTACAAAACGAGCGGTCGTGCAACTATAAAGTATATTTTTAATTTTAAGTTTATGTATTTACGCATTTCCAAGATTAAGTTTCGTAATGGACGGCCGGACAACAAAGTAATTTTAAAGGATTCCGTTTTTTTTTTCATTTGATGTAGGAACGGGGCCCTAAAAGGTGCAAAAAAGCAAATGTGTTTTTGCCAAGCATTTTACAAGTACGTGATAATTCTTTTATTTTCTACGGTTCGTACTACGTTTTTTATATTTTCTGGTTCTCTTACCTACGGCTCGAACCTCCAATGGGTTGGTATATTTTGGCCTCAATTCGGGATATCAATTATCTTGACTTACCTAAGGTGGTGGTGGACACGCTAGGCCCAACTTTAGTCTTTTTGGAATACATAACTAAATCGCACAGTTTTACAAGGTTTAATGATTCTAAATAATCTTTGTAGGTAGTTATAGCCAATTGATACTTTGGTTTCCGGATGACTAGCGTGTCGAGCCAGGGTTTTTTTTCTGTTTGGGGGCGCCACTGGGCTCACGAACCACCATAAATTAGTGCTTTCACTTTTCGTCAAAAAGGTTTAGGAAATAATGGGAGATGTGTTAGTCATGTCATGTCTTATAATTTGATGCAAAATGAGTGTTGTTTTGTCAAAATAAGGCGGCGATGAAAACAATGGCAACTAAATTGACTAGAAACTACGAAGAACCCTTTGACATTTTTAAACATGACAGGAATTAGATATCTCCTATCCTTTTCTAAACCTTTTTGACTTTGGAATGTGACAGTACTAATTAAAGGTAAGTTAAAATAATTTATATCCCGAATTGAGGTCATTGTATCTAACATATTTGAGCCTTCGTACCCTGTCTTTATGGTCTTCCTATTAAGTAAGACCTTTGGACTTTATATGTCAATACCGATGGGTTCACAATATAGGTATGTTGCTATTATCAATTTATCACACTTGAGATTGTTCCAAATTTGTTCCGGACGTTTTGTTAATTTAGTTCCAGTAAAGACATAATTTTCTGTTACACGTAGTATAAAAGAAAATAAAAATATGATACACACGGTGAAATGACACGACATAAACACAAGAATATTTTCACATTCTTACAGTGACATTGCTTATAACTTTGGAGGTCTTTGAGTGTTTTTGTATTGTATTGTTTGTTATTTTTGCGTCCCATGGGAAATTTAAGGCGAGAGTTGTCGGTGTTTTGTTTTCATCAAAATTCGTTTGATGCTATCAAAAGTAATATTGCATCCTATCTAGCCTCAATAAATTTACCATTCTTGATCAATTATATTAATCCGAAGTATTTACACTAGAAACACAAAACAGTCTCATTTACTGATAATTATTATCACAAAGTACCTCTGTGACCTAGATCTGTTCATATTCGATATTGACACACTTAGTTTTGCTTATAAATGAATATAAATGCTTGTGCTTTAAAAAATTAACCCTTAAGATTTGCAATAAATACCTACATAGGTGCCTAAACAAAACTATTTTATAGGCCCCAGACGATCTGCATAACTCAAAAAGAATGGTAGGTTTTGTTCATGTTCCAATTTTGCATTGTTTCAAAATAAGAAAAAGCAGTCGAATGATTTTACAAGATTTTGCAGATGGTTCAAACCAAGAATTTAAGGAGTTTTGTCAAAATATGACAATGCCAGTTGATAATAATTTCGTGCAAAATAACCCTATAACTAGCAAGCTTAGCAAGCCTTGTTTCTAGACACAACTCGTGTAGTAGTTCTTTTTTTACCTGAACGTTTGTGCTATCTTCTAATTAAATAAAAAGACGTCGGAAACAAATTTCTAATGAGTTGCAGTAGGTAAGCTTTTTTTTATTTGTTGATACAGAATGAAAGCAATACTTTAACTGGTCAGGATTGCGAGGAAAACAGTTTGCAGTAAAAAACAGAAACACTTGTGTTCCGTCGCGGAATTTCGGACTGATTAAATATGACATTATTATCATTAACTAACGGGTATCACTTATTTACTGTAGAAGCTGAAACTTCCTGCCTTATAAAAACAAGTAAGTCGCGAATATGACAACTGCTTATTGAATAATATGACATCAAAAATTCCCGCGAAAATTGACATTATCACATACCTACAATCTAAAATTCCGCGACTGAGCTAGGTACCTGTAGACAAATTTGAAAATAATTCATATTAAGTTGGCGAAACAAAGTGCTCGCGAACTATGTTTCGGTTACATATATTGCTGTATTTTTTATTAGTAATACATTTGGCAAGTACCTACATGTTCTCGCCTAAGTTAAACGTGTGATGGATGGATGGATGCATGCTTATCATAATATTGTAAGTACTATTAAATTAACTCAATCCAAAAGAAAAGTAATGTAATATGTATATCCATTTAAAATAAATAAAAGCGAAAGAAAATTATTTTGACAGGTGTCCTTTTTTATTTTAGCTATACCTTTGTATAGGTACTTTAGCTAAAGGTAAGACAATACAAAATACATTGAGCGGTTCATCGACCTCGACTACGGAAATGTGATTGAATGTTAGGGTTTGGCGATTTCGAATTATATATGCTACCTGTAAACTATGAAACTTATAATAAATTAAAGATTTAGCTCATTTACTCAATAAACTGTTGTCGGCGGAAAGTTGCATAGAAAATATTTAACGTGCCGACATTTTGATAGGCAGCCGTCATGAATGTTAATCATATTTGCTTTTACATAAGGAAGGGGAAACTACCGTACAATAGTATGTTTTTATTTATGATACCCTGAGTATTTCATACAGCACAGTGATATTAAGCCCATAGAATAAAACATGTGTGGTTCATAATCATTTTTCGAAAAATTCATAACTTACGAGACCAATTTATCGTAGCTATCAATGAAATATTGTATACAAAAGATGGTTTTGAAATTGAAATTCTTTATTCAATGTAGGATAGTATTATCACTTATTGATGTCATGAGCAAAACAGATGTGGTTCATAAACAGTTTACGAAAAATTCATAACTGACGAGAACAAATTTATCGTTGCAATCAATGAAATATTGTATAATTACAAAAGATGGTTGCTACGTTGCTATTACTAGTGGTTTTGAAATTGAAATTCTTTATTCAATGTAGGATAGTATTATCACTGGTTAATCGATTTGTTGGACGACTCGGTGTCCTACTCGAAAAGAAGAAGAAGTATTATCACTTATTGACGTCATGATCCGTCATTGTAAAAAAATAAATTTGTGTAACACAATTTTCGTAAATAAGTAAATAAATATTTTATTAAATAATAATAAAAAGTTGCAATAGATACGTCAAATACTTACGCAAATAACAGTAAGTAAGTAATAAGAAATAAAATAAAGTCAATTGCAAATAATTTTTATTCTCGCTATGTTAAATAATTATTCATTCAATGTTCCGGTTTCTACATACGCCAACACATATATTTCTGAAATATGAGATATTTTGTTTCCCGTATATTGTTTGCATAAAATCAAATACTCGTAACATAAAAGTTTTAGCGTTCAGCAATGCATAACTCATATTTGCACGAAAATAAATCTTAAAGCAAGTGTTACTAAAATACACTTTATAAAACCATATCCGCTCTACGTCAACTCAACGTTTAAAGTTGTAAAAAGTTTATGAAGCTTGTGATAACTAAAGTTAGGCGACAATGAAGAGAATAGAGTTCTGCAAAGTATTCCGGAAATGATTACGAAAGCATTTTAGAAATACCTACTAAAAATTGATATTGTGGCCGCTTAGGTAAATCTTACTTTTGATCCTTAGGGTCTTTTTTATCGAATAAGATGTTAGTTGTACGTAGTTCAGTTACGACGGGGAACACACGCACGGCACGATATTGAGTCTGACAGCCACAAATTCCGCGATTACAAATGACAGCCTGTGACAGCCGGAATTTGATGCGATGACGTATGCCATTAGATCAGGTTTATTTATGAATGTTCTAAACTCCTTTTGTCAAAATACCGGATTTGAAAATACTGCTCAAACATGTGGTGCGTGTGACATGAAGTGAGATCTACCTTAATATACTACTATAGCCACAGCAGTCCACTGCTAAACATGGACCTCCCCCTTTTGGGGGGTACCTAAATATACCACCTGAATATCTTATTTCTCGCTTATTTTCACACAACTGCAATAGCCATTAGTAGTGGTTTTAGTTTTGTAAAGGGACTTCCAAGAGAAAGCTGAAATTTCTGTGTATAGGTATTCTGTAGTTAGAGTCCGTGGAGAGGCGCCGAGTCCGGTAACAAGTGACATCGTTACGGTCAGGCTCCATAATTACAGGTACGCTCCCTGCTCCAACAGAACGGATTTTTGCACCTCGTGACTTCCGCTTTGCTTCGGTGCAACAAGTCTGGTTAACTCGATCGTTTCAATGTAGCGAAATCATTCGCACAATTTTAAGCTGATGTCATTTTGAAAATTGTATGTTCGTAGCATATCGCTTTGGTTTCGTGTCTATATAGCTATTTGAGAAAGATGGATTTATTATTTTACGAACAATATGGTTTCGACCTTTGTATTGAATAACAAGTGTCCGAAAAACGTGCAACATAACACCAAGACAAAAAACAGACTTAAAAACTTAAAATTATTATTTAGATAATCTGCTTCAGCCGGCAATTTTTGCCGAAGACGGAAGCTGAAATATTTAATTGCTGCTACGGCGTAGCAGTTCTCTACGAGTCCACTAAAATACAGCAACAAAAATAGAAAGTGTCATTAATAAGTTTTAAAAACCTGCTAACCCTGTATAATTGCTACAACTAAAGCATAAAACCAAAAACTTGTAGTTATGCAGGCTGTAATATATATCTTAAACATTTTCACAAAAAAATTTAACCGCCAGTGAACACGGTAGCATATAAATGAACCTGATTCTTTCGTAGGCAAGCGTAAACAGTTATTATTTATGCAAGTGTTCATGTCTGCGTTGTCACTTATATTATACCTAATACGATGAGAAAACGCACCGGGATTTGTAAAAAATATCAATAAAAAGCCAAATTTCAAATAAGTCATATTTTAGTTATAGCAGATTTTTTCTTAATTTTTATTAGAAACTTGCGAAATTTTCTACCGTGGGCAGGTAGATTGGAACCTGCAATTTTCGCCATTACTAGTGGCGACGTCTCTTCCATCTGACTACCGCGGCTCGTCCATTGCCCGCGAATTCCACAACTGCAATTCACATACTTTAAAATTTACATATTTTGAAAATATAATCTTTTATAGCCTTCCCTACTTAGCTTTCCCAACTACTATAACAAAACAAAAAGAGTAATAATAAATTGGTGCTAAATAAAGTGCAACAATCGCTACAGCTGGACATAGAATTTCAAACTGAAAATTATTGTTCACTGGAAATGCGCTGCTAATTTAATTCAATAATGAAATTAACCACAATTTTCAGTATTTCTGCCACAGGTAACTGCTACCATGGTTGAGTGGTCTCTGTATCCGGGGTTCTTGGTTCTATTCTCGGGGGAATCACACAAAGATGATATTAAATTTGTCAATTTATCAGTTCGTGAGTTTGTTCCCGAATTGGTTTGGATATGGCAAGCTCAACCAGGAAATGGCATGTTAAAGTCATCGATTACAATTGCTGTTTTTTATTTTACACGACAGAGTCCTACACCGGGATCATGGGGTCGTTTATTGACTTTGTAACCCACTCGATACAAATCAATAATTAGCCACAGATGGCATTGTCATCTGTAGCTTTCACGACTAAGTGCTTTTCAAAAACATTTCAATAGGTGGCGTTTCCTATTACCAACATCAAAGTAATTTTTGTTTCGGAATTGAGTTTCTCTTCATAATTCAGTTGTTCAAACAAAATATTTCGTGCGATTCTCCCGGTTTCGCGTTTATCAAAGTGAATTTTGAGAATAAAATTTTCTCACGTTTTGTTTTCAGAGAACTCTCCAGTAATTTTTGTATTTGTATTTTTCTTTACAAAATTGAAGAAAATGTATTACATTATTACCAACTGTTTGCTTGTATATTCTAAAGTATGTAAAAGGTAACTATGGGTAAATTATCTGTTTCCTTTTATATCTGTTTTTCATTTCTTTTCTTATTAAAAACGAAAATATCTCAACAGCAGCCGGCACTTGTGGCGATATCTAGTAGAATTTATCCAAACATATATAAATATATTTTTGATGAGCATAATCCGGTAAATAAAAAATAATCTTAAGCGGCTTAGAATGATTTTGTCTAACCTAATCTGACTATTTTACTGTTTACGACGGAAAATATGCAGGCATACGTATCGCTACAAATAGTTATCGGACAACCTCGTAAAATTGTTACTCTCCAAATATTATTGAGTACATACAAAATCTTTTATTTATATACCGTATATTCAGATAAATAAACAGACGCTAACAAGCATCATAGAGGATGCCGGCTGCCGGTTGGATGGCTCGATTAGACGCCACACCAGTTCGTTAGAGCACACCCCCCTTACCTATCTATATCCATGTTTCGTATCACTGACAATGAAATGTTTTCGTTCTCTATTCTCATTTGATTAGACTTGTGAGTTTTTTTATTCAGTGGCAATAATCAACCCTAGTTCAGCCAGGGGGGATATTATCGGAATATGAACAGAAAAATTAATTAGATTATGAAGGATATGTTATAGAAACAGTTAAAACCTTCTTTTTGGTATAATATTTGAATTTTTCTTGCGTCTGATAATCGAAACTTTAAACTGCTCTGGTGTAAAGTTTCAAAAATAGCGGTTAAAACAAATTGGCGACTAAGGAACTCAAGGGTGTCAGGTATATAACAATTTTAGGCGATAGGCTGACAACATGTCACTATGTACTCGATTTTTCTGAAACAGCTCAAATATTTGTCAGACATGGCGATAGTGACCGCATTTTTACGGCCGGTAACGCTCTGCCTACCCCGCACGGGATAAAGACATGATATGTGTGTATATAATACAAAAAGACCGAAACCCGTCGATTTAAAAACAGCAAAGCTTGAGTTATCTCTTTTGAGATCATAAGGAATTGAAATTTAATGTAGTTTTAATAGCCAATGTAAATGAGCAAGGTAATTTTATAAATTCTAAGTATTGCATAAGTTTATTAATATTGTGGGCGATAAGTAAGTACTTAAACTTTTAGCAGCATGAACTTCTCTTTTCGTGTGGGACACCGAGTCGTCCAACGACCCAACGGTTTCAGAGTTTTTCAACCGCCTACTACCACTTGTAGGCCTCTGACATGGTTGTGTTACGACCGCCGTCTAAGTAATCATAGACAGCAACCGGGACCGAAGGCCTAACGTGCCCTCCGAAGCACGGAACCATTTCAGTTCAGCAGCATGATGAAATAGCTTCATCCATCTGGCATGTCTAGGGCAAACCTTTGTTTATTGGCTGGCCATCCGGGGACGGACTAAGCATTAGTCTATTGGTCCTTGACACATGGATCAATACAATCTTCGTTCTCATTAGTTCGTCCTTGCTAGTGGCCTGTGGGTAGATACTTAAAATGTGTAAAACAATCAAGGTGTATGCTCTAATTTTGCGTTTTTAGCCTGTTTATTGGACTTAAAACCTGAACGATTGATTATTTTCCAACATTGCTTGATTTCCAAAGTTGATTGTTACCCAACATTTCATATTTTATTTTGTGTAAAGCTACATACGTACTTAAAATATTTGATAATTATTTATTGATTTGATTATACCAAGGAGTAATTATTGTACGTAAATTCTAAATTAATCACAATATGTATGCATACAAACATACATACATATATCATGCCTATGTCCCTTGCGGAGTAGGCAGAGTGTTAACGGCCGTACAAAGCAGTCAATTACGCAATCTCTGTCAATTTTTTTAGGGTTATTCAGAAAAATAATTGTGTATCACCATAGTGACAGGTTCTCAGCGCCTAAAATTGCAATACTCATGTAACGAGTTCTATAATAAGAAAGCAAGGTGCAAAACCACACACTTTATCACAAAATAAACTCATAAAAATAATATTTCATGAAACTATGAACATAAAAGAACATAATTTCTTTTGATTGAATAATAACCAACTTTCTAAATTACACCCTACCTTTTTGTCCACCTGTACGTGGAATTGATACTTGACATCCCAAAATAATAACTCGCATTTTTTTTCAGGCACTTACTTTCTGCTTTACGATTTCCTGGACTACTTTGAAAAGGACGGGCCGAGTTTTCTTCAGCGTGAGAAGTTTCTTGAGATCATTGATACCATCTTTAAGGACTTCTCCAAAATCAAGAGGGAAGCAATTGTGTTCCAGGTAAGTGGGTTATTTCAACACTTCAACAGACTTTTTCCTTTTCATTTGCAATAAACATTTGTGCATTGAGGTTTTTGTTGACGCAGTGCTCTAAAAGGTAGTCCCGTTATTTATAAGCATGTAAATGACGTTTACTGGCAGTCTCTAAAGCAGTATCATAATTTTTTGTTTTTTTTTCACCGGCAGAACCGCGTTTTCTATAAGGTAGAAAAATTTTATGAT
The DNA here is from genome assembly GCA_027580185.1 of Tuta absoluta. Classification (NCBI taxonomy): domain Eukaryota; kingdom Metazoa; phylum Arthropoda; class Insecta; order Lepidoptera; family Gelechiidae; genus Tuta; species Tuta absoluta. The sequence goes on from JAQAHW010000004.1 coordinate 11,116,631, forward strand.
AAGAAGAAATTGTTTTACAAAATGATTTTTGATGGTACATCAAACTGTGACGATGTGGGATATCAACTATTGTTTCGTGGCATTTAATTAATTGAAAAACTTCTGCAAATGAAAACAAGAAATCGCAAAATTGTTATATTTGTGTTTCAATTTTAAGAACGTAGCCCTAGTTTCTCATGAGCCAATGTACGCCACAACTTTAGGCCAAAACTATAAAATTCAAGCAAATTCACAAAGTAAGGAAATCCCACCGAGAAACTTCTAGGCTATTAGATCTAATCCTTTTATCTAAGCCATTCTGTCTGGTGGAATATTCGCATTTAGAGGCGGAAGTTTCTCACAAGTATCTTTTTCTTAGTCAAGTAGAAGTGAATTGCCTGCAAATAAGTAGGTACAAAAAAAAACGTTAAACGAATGAAGCTGTAATCATATAACTTTTTTTTACACTACCACTTATTTAAAAAACGTTAAAAGATGAAGATATTAAGAAGAAAAATAAAATTCACACGCATCACGCCTTTTCCCTTTGCGGGGTAGGCAGAGCGTTAACGGCAGTATAAATACAGTCGTTATCGCCACTTTCTACAAATATTTGAGAGCCGTTTCAGATTGTGTGACAGGTTGTCAGCCTGTCGCTTAAAATTGTTAAACATATGAAGCTCTCGAATCCCTTAGCCGCCTCTTACGACACCAACAGGAAAGAAATGGGGTGATGCTATTCTAAGCCGACATCACACGGCAAAAAAATTAAAATACTTGGCCAAATATAATATGTCAAGAGTAAGTCAAAATTCAAATCGTAGATGTCGGGCGTGCTTTAATCTAAAGTTCAAGATTAATATAGAAATAAATAAAGATTTTGGCTTACAACAGCCTCAATAATATACTTTATTTTTCAAAATGAAACTTACTATTACACAAACCAAACTAAAGTTCCACAGATCGGTTGATAACTTTGACAACTTTCCAGTTTGAGGAGCATTCAGCTGCCAACTTGTTGAAGTTGAAAAGACACCTAACAATGACATTGTATTGCTATCGATTTTAAAGTTTGAACAGAAATCCATTATGGATAAGCCTAACATAAAGATGTTTTGTAGTTGCTATTTTATAGTTTAGTACAAGTTTCAAATCAATCACATTCATTGTTTACAGACTGAATGTAGTATAAACGATGAAAACCCGCGAGATATTGAGTACCAAATTTTAAAATGTGATGTGTTTCAAAAACCGTGTTAGGTATATTTTTTTAAATGAAAATTCAGGTTCAAATCCTGCCCGCGGTGGAAAATTTCTCATGTTTTCTAAAAAATTGTAGCAGGTTCATTATAAGTAGTTTATAAATGGTTTAAATAATTTTATATGCAGAATAAATTAATACTCATGTTACTGGGACGATTCACTGAATTTAGGATTTCTTGAATTTGACATCAAAGATTATCAGCGTATAATATAACGTATAGAGCATTGTTCAAATTACATGTCTTAGCGATATTTCTGATGATGTGACGTTTAAGCCAATCCCGCATTGATACGTCTAGTACTTACCTACTCGTAAATTTGCTAGATAAAGGCGATGTTCTACCGGCCCATACAGCCAAATGCAATATCATTATGTCATCACCTGCTCATCGTATCAGTAATTGCATCAGTGGACAGACATGGAGACATAATATGACAATATTTATGAAGGCACTGTCTCTTGGTTTATTGGATCGTGTACAAACTCACACTTAATTATTGATTACTAGCTTTTACCCGCGACTTCGTCCGCGTTAGATAGTTTTTTTAGGCAGAAGTTCTAAAGTAGGCATGTATTCATAGTAAGTCTGATAGTGATAGATAGATAGATAGATAGATTAATCATTTATTAAAGAAACATTACAAAGTAAATAATTTAATTGGGGCCGTTAAACTTTCAAAGTTTGTCTCGGCACCATTCCGCAACAGACATTTTAAATATATATCGGTTGGTAGGTACAATAAACAAAACAGTATTACAAATTTCCAAAGTTATACAAAAACTAAACAATACATAATTAGGTAATGACTAAACTTAGCGAAAACGAAAAGTTGTTTATCAACGCAATCACAACGCAGGCGCATCATACATCGCTACCGGCTGGCGGCCGCTGCCGGCAACCGGTTTGCCTGCCTGACCGCCCGTCCCGCTCGCACACTGACCGCCCGATGCACAGGCTGCTCCAATATTTCGTGATATATTGTCATCAGCTTTTCTGTTACTTTTTGGTCGGTAACCAAAAATGATAACAAGCTATGATATTAGAACAGTTCTTATCTCTACTGTTTTAAGATGACTTGCTTGCTTCTGTTGTGAAAGGGACAATTCAAAATTTGCTGTCCGGCCTGAGTGATCAATATTTATAACCAATGAATACAAAAGTCAGTAGATAACAGAGTACTTACTCCAGAGGTGCCGATTTGAGCACACTAAAATGGTAAGCATAATAGGTTACTGTTATACTTTTTTATACCTCTATACCACATTTTTTGTTTTTCTGTCCTCGGTAAATAGTAGGCAATGTCCTGTCTCAACTTATTCCCATCATACTGAACAACTTGTTCTGGAACCATTTTTGTATCTCTAATAGTTTAGCTGGGCTCCTGATGGTACACCTGGTGGTCTACATAAGGTCCTCCAGAGCCCCAATGTCCTTGTGAAAAGAAGCGGCCCATCATACTTAACAACTTTTGTTTTGGAACCATTTCTGTATCTCTAATAGTTTAGCTGGGCTCCTGGTAGTACACCTGGTGGTCTACATAAGGTACTCCAGAGCCCCAATTTCCTTGTAAAAAGAAGCGGCCCATCATACTGAACAACTTTTGTTTAGGAACCATTTCTGTATCTCTAATAGTTTAACTGGGCTCCTGGTGGTACACCTGGTGGTCTACATAAGGTACTCAAGATCCTCAATGTCCTTGTGAAAAGAAGCGGCTCATCACACTGAACAACTTTTGTTTTGGAACCATGCCTGTATCTCTAATAGTTTAGCTGGGCTCCTGGTGGTACACTTGGTGGTCTACATCTATACTCCAGACCCTGAAATGGTGATAGAAAGTAGCTTATGTCCGTTCTCGGTATTCTAGCAATCTCTGTGCCAAGTTTCATGAAGATCGGTTCAGCGGTTTGGCCGTGAAAGCGTAGCAGACAGACAGACAGACAGACAGACAGACAGAGTTAATTTCGCATTTATAATATTAGTGTGGATGAATTTAAGACAGTAGGCTTCAGTAGGTCCGCGTTATAACAGGTCCGCCGTTATGAACATCTGACAGTTTTTTTAAGACTTCTATACATATTTGAGATATTTTTTATTGTTTTCAGGAAAAAGGTACTACTAAAAACATTTTGTTTCTTTCATATTATTAGCACCTGTGTAATTGATGACCGATGTGGCGCAGTGGCAGTGTGAATGCCTGCGAGGCAAAGGTTCCGGGTTCGATTCTCGGTGGGGCACTCACAAAGTTGATATTCATCACTTTCTGAACTTGTTCCTAGTCTAGTTAGGGCATTGTAGGCCTGATTGTCCGAAAATAAAGATGGTTCTCTGCTTCGATGGGCACGTCAAGCCGTCGGTCCCAGTTGCGGTGTATGATTACTCAGACGGCGGTCGTTACACAACCATGTCAGAGGCCTACTACTAGTAGTTGGCAGATGAAAAACTCTGACACCAGGGATCATCGGGTCGTTGGACGACTCAATGTCCCACACAAAAAAAATATTGCCTCTTCTTTTTTTATTTTATGTGCTTTAGTTTTGAATGAAAGTTGAATCACGATCGATTGTATGAAATTGAGATATGACATTATCATTAATAAAACGAGGCAAGCGTATAAGACAGTTTTATACATCGACCAATATTCTTTGAACGAAGTTGTTCAGTTTTAAGGACGGTGGAGTGAGCGAGTTCTCAAGTGAAGGCCTCGCCTCGGCAAACGTTGCGTTGGACGACTTCCGGCCAGATGGACCGATGTCTTAAAAAAAGCGGCAAGTAGCGACTGGATCGCGAAAACGGGAGATCGTGCTCTATGGCGTACCCTGGGAAAGGCCTACGTCCAACAGTGGACTGAAATAGGCTGATGTATGTATGTATGTTCAGTTTTATGGGCTGGTTTACCCTTCCAATATTAGTCAGCATATTCAAATTAGCTACACTATTTTTACTGGAAATTAATACGATGGTATTCGAACCCGATAGCCGACAATTTTTCTTCGTACTAAAATATCCTATATGCATTTCCTGTTCCTCTCAAAGGAATGGGAAAATCTATACTCTCGTAGGTTTTCTATCTTGTTCATTTCCTTTTTGCGCTGCGGTGATAAATTGCAAATAGACCTCGCTTCTCGACTCGCTTCTCGTTTTTATGCTAAAATCAAGCTATTGAAAATTATCCTTATGTTTGCCTACCTATATATTTTCTTTTTCTTTCTTTTAATAAAGTAACACACAAGTGTATTGTTTGTATTAATCTGTCAAGCTTTATTAGAATTACTTTGGGGAGATCCTGAACTGTACCACAGTAGTGTAAACTAACACAGTTTTCAGTATTCATTAACATGTAACCTGAGAAGTTTGAAATAAACGATTATTATCGTTATTACTATTATCTTTGACTATTATTAAGATATTTTTACATACATAAAAATATCACGTTCATATCCCCTGCGGAGTGTAAACGACCATAAAAACCATCATTTACGACAAACAAAGAGGCCGATACAGAACTTTGTGTATAGCCATAGTCACAAGTCGTCAGCCCATCGCTTAAAATTGCAATACACATGCAATCCGCAGTCTATTAGTCGTTTCTTACGGCACTAATGGGGATAGAAATGGGGTGGTGCTATTCTAAGCCATATTTTAAAGCTGTCAGTTTAGGTTGCCGTGTGATGCCGAATTTTCCGTAAGCTATTTTCCCACAATACGTTGATAAATTATAATAAAATATTATATAATTATAAATTGCAATTTATTTTGTGTAGATACAGCTGTAGATATTATGAGGTTATCTACAATTTTGCAACATGGCCGCTGAATCCCAGACCGCAGCCGTAGTCAAAGCCACCTTTTGTACTTGACACATAATCCATGGACATGTGCCTGTTCTGATACGCTCTGCCGTACCTAAGATATGCTGGCAGCGTATCCAGTTGCATTGATTGACATGAATTTGATCAAACGCGGTCGCAAAACCGCATCATGATTTTGAATTAATTTATAGATGACATGTTCCTATTTGTATATTCTTTAGAGCTGTTCAAGGCTTCACCTTTGATATTTTACTAGGATATCTACTATGATGGATGAAATGGATTTGAAAATATTTTTTTAAGATATTCCGAGTCTTTCTTTATAGATCATATCTCCTTTCCTGTGTGACCTTTGAGTTTTGATTCCTGGAATCCATTAACCGTTTAGACTCTGAATCCAGATCGATAAATAAGCTGCTTTTGATAAAGTACCTATAAAGATCCAAAATAATAATAAGTTCGTGGAAGTTCTAATCCTACACTAAAACCCTCGGGACTCTTTGCGGTCTTGCAAAATTGTCTCAAAAGTGAAGCTGCATGCAAAAAATAATTCTTTTCACCTGTTATTAAGTTTGGACCTTTACACAAACATCCTTCTTATTTGACAGACAGAAAATGGGTGTACTAAGTATTGCAGAATTGTTTTTGTACACTGGCCTCTCTTTGTTTTTCGTGCGGGACACCAAGTCGTCCAAAGACCCGATGAACCCTGGTGTCAGAGTTTTTCAACCGCCTACTGCTGGTAGTACTCTTTGAATTGATTGTGTAACAGCAGAGCAATCTAACAAGACTGACAGTCCTTTGTCTTTGAACTGTAACTTACATATCCGTTTATGATAGGCAAGTTCAATTGTTCATTACTGCGTCCAATATTGACTTCACTAAGAATTAAAATTTGTCTGAATATATTTTTTAATCATTTAAACTAAAACGTGTTATTTCTTTATATTTTGTAAATGTATAGTCAGTCGTAGTGCCATATTCTAATTAAGAAAGTTTGGGAAACAAAGATGTTTAACACACGACTTTCTGCGTGCACAAAATCGTGTATTTTTCCGTTACCAGCCTTGCTGACACTGTACTTAAAGTCTCGCTAATGTGTTTTGATTTTGTCAAGAAATAGTTTCCTTTTTTTAACTTTTCAAATTTCACAGTACACCGATTGGGAGGAGATCACCGACGGATATCTGAACCAGAAGATGATCGCCGACATCGTGGGCGACTACTTCTTCGTGTGTCCCACCAACCTGTTCGCTGAAGTGATGGCTGATTCCGGAGTCGAAGTCTATTACTACTACTTCACACACGTGAGTTCACGCTTGCTTTTTATTAAGAACCTACCAACATAATGTCAAAATCTCACTAACTCATTTCTTCTCGAGCACATCGTTAACGACGATACCTCGGCATTAGACGTCAGAAATGTATGACAGAACTAACATTGCGTCTTTAAAAGTTTCAAATCGAGATTTACTTGTTGGTGAATTCGGGCTCATATCGTTGAAGCCTCAGAACATTGTGTTGATAAACACGTTATTATAATATGAAAATAAACATAACATCTCAATGCCGCCAGTCAACCGTGAACCGTAGCTATAACAACAAATTGCTGTGGGAAACATATTCTCAACTAAGTACAAATCAATAATTAATAGTATCAATCGTTACTTTGCGGAAGTCTATTTTAGTAGCATGAGATAGAAAAAATGTATCTATGCATACGTAAATTATGTATAATGCTAATAATAAATAAAAACTCAGGACGTAAATTTACTCGTTTACCCTAAAGAACTACTAAACGTGTCATTATCAGAACCAAAAGTAAAGGCTGAAGTTTATCTTTGAAGATTATATATTTTTTCGACTGCCTTTGACTTTTGACCGTTATCGTGGGTTCAGCCTGGAATGGCGGCGGAAGATCAAAGTGTATTGGAAAATTTGTTCGAGGACCGTTTATTTAATAACTACTTAAACGGGACCAATATTATTTTATAAGCAACGTTTTAGATAAAATCTTCGTATATTTATGTGATTAATTTTGCAATGTATAAAATAAAATAATATAATTGAAAACTAAATAACTTTGTTTATCAATTATCTAGGGGCCTGGATTTATCGTTTGTCAACTCGACACTCGAGAAGAAGAAAAGGCAGTTAGAATACGACTATTTGAAGTTTCGGTTCCAACCATACAAAATGAAATTGGCTTGCCCTCTTTTAGGAAAAGTGGGCTTAACTGCCGTCAATAAAATTGTTGACTGCTGTAATTAGGTACAAAACAAAAGATATAAAAAAACCAAGAACATTATATAAATGATTTTCGCTATTTTGATCCGCGGCCATTTGTTCAAAATAAAGTAGATAATTATGCCACTTAGGTACACGGTTGTTACAAAAACCCTAATGAAAGACTGCCGGAGTAGGTAATTTAACTGGACACCAGATCTAAGTGTTTAACTTAAACACATGTTAGCCGAGATTCAAAGGGAAGCGGGATTCAAGCAGATAATTTTGGTACAAAACGGGACACGACGGCTCTTGCAAAATCGGCTTTATTTATTTTGCCGATAAAGGCCTGAGCATGGTTTAGTGATTTTAATATTTTAAGTCATTAAAAAGCACTGGAAAAAGGATCAAAGAACTATTCCTTGTAAAATAAAGCTGCCATGAACTTCTAGAACTCTGACACCAGGGTTCATCGGGTCGTTGGAAGACTCGGTGAGAGAGAGAACCAAGAATAAATATTTCAATTTATCATAAAAATAAATGCCCCCAAATTAGGGTATATCTCTAGTCTCTATGTCGGAAAAACCGTAAAAACGTGAGCGCAAAGTGAGTGTCTATTTCTCTCTGGCGCAGTGCGAATAACTAGGTGAATCAGGGTTCAGGGCCTTTAAAAAGAAAGATTTATGAAAAGAACAATAACTTATAGATAGGTTCGAATAGAGATTGCGATCCGGTCCAGCGGATTCGGCACCGTTTTGTCTCCTACCGGATCCGGTGATATTCGATTGGATCCAGCACCATAATCTATGGAAAGTTTATTAATTATGGAAAGGAAATTTTTGCGAAACGCGAACGATGCAGCAACGTTTGAAAACTGACGCTTGATGAGTGATGGTTTAGTAAATCATGACCCGCCAAAACGCCCCGATTTTATTAGATGTATAAAATCTTAACGATTTAACTTCAGTAACTTAAGTTAACCAAAAAATGAGCAGCAGCAAAATTAAAATAAAAAAAATTACTTAATTTATTTATATCAAAGTTAATTATTGTTGAAAACAATATTATGTCAATGCGTATTTTACTATAGTGCCAATCCTATCTGGTAAAATTCGGTCGTATTGAGTCCAGATTGCAATCCCTAGTTTGCGGGCTCTACGCGAGTTTTGCGCACGTTAGTGCAAAGCCGACCACGCAGCCCACGCATTGCACACGCTTAGAGCACGCGCTGAACATGCGAAGAGCACGCGAATGTCTGAACTGAACCCGCCTTATATATTAAATTCAGAACAATGTTGCTACGAAGATGTGATGTGACCTGTAGGTTATCCAATTGCACTCTAACATTTTCCATTGTTCGCATACTTCTGCACTCTCGGGGACAATTTTTGCTCCTTTTGTCATTCAATTCTTTAGAATACCCTTCTGAATATCTAGTACCTACTTCTGTATTCTATTCGGTTATGGTTATGGGTATGACCTCCAGTGAAGATTTCGCTAGAAACTTTTTACTAAGTATATCAGACTGTGTATGTAATTGTTTTTACTAAGCTGCAGTATCTTTATTGAATTTTTAAGTTTTCAACGTTACGTTTTGGTACTTTTAAATACACCGTAAGGTCGGCCGAATATACTTATTAATAATACCACTCTAATCTAATTATGAAAGTTTGCGACTATCGATTTCTAAACTTAGGTACTTAATTCAAAGTCGATAAACCAAATTAACGTACAACATAGGCAATATTAGGCAAAGCTATCAATCATGAGGCCTCTAGCCTTATAGGGTTCCATAGGGTCAATAACAAGCCTAAGTTTCTTAATACGTGGTTAATACGGCCGCTTGGGCTCCATTCTACATTTTGACATTATTATTACATAGCTCTATCATGCAGGGATTGGCCCTTATGGCGGCTACATCAACTATATTGAATCATTCGGATATAAAAGATGAAAATTATAGTATTAAAATATTAATTAAGATAACATGACTAATAATAGCAAAAAATATAGAATATTTTTTATTTAAATATTAATTAGACGGGTGAAATGTTACTAGTAAATTGTCCGTCTTGAGATTTTGCTTTCGGTCACAAGTAAAATTTCACCCTATATACTAAAGTAGAATGTGATAGTGTTGACAGTTGGTAGTTTACTGGTACTAACTTACTCAAAATGTTTATGAACCGGATTTTCGCACGCTTTTTCTGTGATGTATGACAGTTCGTAAAACCGCGTTTTAGACCACTTGTGCACATGACAGCAAAATATTTCAATAAATTTAACCAACCTTGCCACAGCAAGGAAAGTTTTTTTTCATACACGTTTTTATATTCTTTTAAGAACTAGGTAGGTTTGATAGCCCTTCTTTGAACGTTTCATGGAATATGTGGCCTTAGGTAATCATTTGTCCAAATAAAGGAGGGCTATGCTATATTCGTAGAAATGGAAAGGGTGTTGCTCAAAGTTTCAGAGAATTGTTCAAAAGCATTTTAGTAACGAAGATTAAAGCTAAATGCGATTGAATTTACACTTTTCCTTCATTACAAGAAATGAAAAAGACCTTAATGGTAAATTATTTTCACTTGTGAAAAGATATACCTGAATATTATTTTCAACAACTTCACTGTTTATTCATAATACAGTACAATCACAATCAAAAATAATATACAAGTATAACATGCTTCCCCAATTAGAGATACTAACATAACAAAGGTTTATTAATTATAACCCGTCAAACCCTTTTGTTCTACTGTTTGACCTCGTGGGTATAATATTATCACACAAGTACAATAACAACATATAATAGACCAATCAAAGCCACCAAAAGGTTCATCAAATATGTAGTTAGTAAGCTGTCAATACTTGGTATTGGTAACGAAAAGGGTCCCTCCCATAGGGTCCCAACACACATGCGTATAATGCATCCTCAATATTGTACGAATAAAGTCATTTACAAAATTATGTATTTATTACTTTATTAGGGACTCAAGGATGTGTATAGCAATTTTAAGCGATGGTCTGACAACCTGTCGCTATGGCGCTACACAATTTTCCAAAGACCCTCAAATATTTGTCAGACGTGGCGTTAATGGCTGTTGTACGGCTGTTTACGCTCTGCCTACCCCGCAAGGAGTTAAGGCGTAATATATGTGTATTTTTTCAATACTTCAACAAGTCTAAACAAAAGTAAACATTTTGAAAAACCCACGACGCACCCAAAACCATCACCCAAAACCGGATTATGATCGTCCTATTGGTTTTCGAAACGATAACATTGGTTTGGAAATGATAACATTGGTTTGCACAAATTAATGTTTTCTGCAGCGCCTCCTGAAGAGAAAATTGCATCAGAATGAGATCAGTGGGTTTATAGATAATGGTCATTAAAGGAAACATTAATTTACACAAACACACACTCACTATTACATTCTTTCATCTCAAACACACATACCGTATCCGTTTTATCGTTCATAAAAATATATTAACTGTTTTCTACATTTTCGTGTCAGGAATAAAAAAATTGTGTACGCTGTACCCAGCCAGTGTTTTTTTAAATTTTATTTTTATGGCTGGACTCGACTCCGAGTGCACTGCTGCACTTTTTCGGGATTTACCTCGATTCTCCATTTGTGGAACCAGCTCCCGGGGGAGTCTAGTGCACTCTGGAGCTAAGCAGTGTCATCAGCGAACATAGCCAGCTGAGACGTGGGCGATTTGGGGACGTCGCTAGTGTATAGCGCGAATAGTAACGGGGCCATGACGGAGCCCTGAGGGACTCTTGCCTGTATGGTACGGCGTGCCTTCTACTCTGTAGCAAAAGACCCATCCAGCATATCTAAGGTATTATTATGTTTTTTTTTTAACTTGCAAAATATCAAACGCGGGCTGGATTTGAACCTTATTATTATGTGTTTTCACTATCGTGGATACCATGGTCGACACTAACTCGTCGTGTAAGTGCTGTTTGTGTTTAACAGCGCGCATATAACATTTCATCGTGACAAGCCGTTATTTTAGAATAGGTACCCATACCTACCAAACTCAAGGACTGCAATAATATTAATTAACTTATTATTACATTACCTTTTCATTACCTTCTATATAAATATAGGGTTCTTTATAAAATTTCCATTTAAACACAAAAAAACCGTTATCAAAGGAAGGAGATCAACATAATAATAACATGATCAATCCACATTACACTAGAATAAAACAAGACAGATATTGTTTTTTCCTTGAATTTATTGCTTTATAGCTTTTTACTGGAAAACACTTTTCCTAGAAGCAGAAATAAATTCTAGACTAGAGCAAAAATATTTGTCCAGAAGTGGGTCAACGTTGCTAATTTAGGCTGACATTTCACTAGTGACCGACACTGAAACGTTATGATAGGTCGTTCGTTGATGCGACGAAAGTTGTATAAAAAGTATGAATAAAGATATTTTCACCTTCCATACTAATAAATTGGTGATCTGCTGGTAAAAGTTAAATCGTTTCATGGGCTAATGGACCAACCATTTAAACTTAAAGTCAGATATACCGCTGTAGGTATCAGTATCGACTAGACCCGTGCTCATTTATTTTGCACATGGATAAACAGGCTACGTCGGTTGGCTATAATTTATTGAACCGTTTTGTTTTATAGGTACGTGAAAAAGTTGCTTGTAAAGCCATTTCCTGTATTACTTAAGTAATACAGTATAAGTAAAATGTTCTCACTTTTATAGACCTCTCCATAACATTAAACTAGTACGGATTTAAAATTTATATCAACGAATGGAATCCTAAGTAGGTATGTAAATCAAATTAAGAAACTAAAAGCAGCAGAAAAAATAATTCTGATCACCAGCAAGCTCAGAACAAAGAACATTCTTGTTTGAATACTTGAATTAGATATGTCATCTTGGTTTCATTTTCATTTAAACGAAATGAGATTACTTAACTCATTTTCTCATTACTTATTTGCTTACATAACTCTCTCTGAGACGCGAGACGTGGTGACGCCGCTACGCAAAAAACCGCGCAAATGTGACGCAGAATTTTTAGCTAATGTGAAAAAGTGTTGCTAACTTGAAAAAAATGAGATAAACGGTGGGTAATAAATCAAGAAGTTAGCTTGGTTGGAGGGCGATTTGTCGGAGGCATAACGACTTGACAGACGACGTCGCTTTATGGGTCACGGGTCTCCAAAACAAGCTAAACGACGCTTGAGTAACTATTTGTCTTGCCACTCACTGAATAGTAAAACGAAATCGGCATGTTGTCAAAAAGGTTCCCTACTACTTTGCAAAGTTGTATTTGGGAGTCTTTGTGAAAGAATATGAATTAATTAACTTACAATTTATGTCGATAGAAGACACAGTTTTTGTACCTTCCTCAATTACCTACAAGCATAGTTACTTAAGCTTGGTGCCTAGTTTTCCTCCGTTGCAAATTAAATGGAGGGCTGAAAATTTTAAGTAAACTTTACTAACCTACTAACATGGTTGCTAGTGATATAAAGTGCATAATGGATGGCCTGTATGTGTCACAGCGAAGGCACCTGCGGCTCATGTCTATTCAGTTTCATATCTATGGTTTAAACATATATTTTAGTATGGTAGAGGCATTCAAGCCGTTGTTACGGAATAGTTGAAATAGAAAACTACATTTTTAAATTGTTTAGGTAATTTTGCAAGTTTTCGAAAAAATTTTAAATAGGTAATAACTTGACTAGGCTCCTGGATGGCAAAAACGAGAGATCGTGCCCTATGGCGTACCCTGGGTGAGGTCTACGTCCTGCTGTGGACTGCAATAGGCTGATGTATGTTTTAGGTAAAAACCTGTTATTTTTATACATTAACGTCATTATTTGTCTCATATTAGGTATTTTATTCATTTTAAGTATTAGACCGGGTCTATCGCGATAGTATTTAGGTAAATATTAGTAATTTACCTGTGTCCCGACGTTTCAACACAGTTACAACCCGCGACCACAATACATGAAACTGTGTTGAAACGTCGGGACACAGGTAAATTACTAATATTTACCTAAATACTATCGCGATAGACCCGGTCTAATACTTAAAATGAGTGAAAGTGATAGCGAGTGCTTAAAAAGTTATATAGGTATTTTATATTCAAAATTAAAGATAAGTTAAAAAAGTTTGGACTAGAACCTGGATAGTGTGGCGTGGAGTACCATTTCATCGCTCTGCCAACTGAGCTATCAGCGTCAAGACCGCTATCGCCAAATTATTAATCTCTTGATTATATTGCCGTGTGATGCCAGCTTAGAATAGCATCAGCCCATTTCTACCCGCAGGTGTCGTAATAAGACGTGACTAAAGGCAACGAGGGTTGCATGTGTATGCAATTTTAGGCGATGGGCTGACAACCTGATACACAATATTATTTGAATGACCTTTAAATGTTTGTCAGACGTGGCGTAAATGTTAGTTTCTTACTGTCGTGGCTATGCTCTGCCTACTCCGCACGGGATTTAGACATGATACGTGATTGTAATTATGTGTTAATAATAGTGTTTGAAGATTTGATATGAATAAAACGGCGAAAGGTTAAACTGTTATCTGATTTCTCATTTGTTTCACGTGTGGATCGCACGAGTCAGGTATAATGCTAATAAATTAGGCATAGCCGGTCGGCGGGTATCAGGCTGAGGGGCTGTAGGGCTGTGGCGAGGCAAAGGTCGCGCTTCGTTCAACCTATTCTTGTCCGCGACCAAGCTACCGTTGGCGTGTGAAAGCTACGCCTGCGAACGTTCCCACCTAAAACAAATTATTCTATTTCCGCAGAGTAGCCATTAAAATTGGAAAAAGTAAATTAAAGTCATTAACCTAATTTATTTGAAGAAATTAATAATAAATAAAAATTGTCTTTGCAAATAAATACCTATTCAATTTTATTTTAACTTAGTTTGTTATTTTGAGCCATAATCTTTAAAAATCGGAATGTGACACACACTGCTCACATGAGTGTTTTTGAGTCCTTGCCTTTAAAATGGCCTCTTCTGTACAAACTATTAACCTGTATAGTAATCACATTAAAACCATTTTGTAGTTGTGTTTATATTAGATTTTACAATTCCTTATTTATTGTGTTTCTTCCAATTTATTGTGATGAGTAATAGTTGTGCAAACTCAAGAAAATGATAACCTGTACAGTTTTAGACCCATGGCCTGTCTCGGAAAGTATTGTGGATAATAGCTGGTGTAAATCATATTTCGTGCGAACCTCTCTTAAAACTTATGACCAATAAATATTTCTTGACCCGGATGGCCTATATAAATGACATGAAAATAAAAATAAGACTGGGGAAATCAGCTTGATGGTCCTGCCCGTCATTTGCCCACGCAGCAATAAAAACAATTTGGGTTAGAAAGTGTAAACGTCAAAAGTGAGATATTTATTTACTTTCGTAGTTTTAAACATGAAATTAATTATTTTAATGTCAAGTAATTTTTATGGTCCAAGAGACCGATTTCTTGTTGCAAAGAATTTATTGTTAACTGTCATTATGTAGGTTAAATAAGTGCCTACTTTTTATTTTAATCATGTGTAGCTCGTAGATACTAACAACAGCACATCAACGTCACCAACATAACCTATGAAGTAATCAAATTATACTAGTTGTTCCTAATATACTGTTATTGATGATAAGTCTAAGTTGGGATATTCGCCCGATGATTGACTTCTCAGATACATTATTAAAAAGCAAAACGAATGTTTAAGTCAACTGTTTATCATAGCGGTATTATACACTGTGTAATTATAGAATAGCATCACTTGATTTTTACCCGTGGGTAAAGTAAAGGGCGACTAACGCATTAACCTAGGTAATGGACAGCAGCGTTCCTTGTAAATACAAAACCTCACACTGCACTCGTCAATTTGCCTGCCAAGCTTGTAGGCACGGGAATCACCCCCCAAATGGGGGACGTCCATGTCCATATACCAGTACACTATTATGACACTGATATGGCTGTTGGTGTTGATAACAGTAACTTCTTCTTTCTAGTGTGGTACACCGAGTCGTCCAATGACACGATGAACCATGGTGTCAGAGTTTTTCAACCGCCTACTACTAGGAGTAGGCCTCTTACATGGTTGTGTAACGACCGCCGTCTAAGTAATCATAGACCGCACCCGGAACCGACGGCTTATCGTGCCCTCAGAAGCACGGAACCATTTATTTTCGGACAATCAGGTGGTTCACCCTACGATGTCCTAACCAGTAACAAAATAAGGGTATCTTTATTTTATGCACCTGTATTTAAAATTCCTTAACGTAGAATTCGCAAGAAATGTGTTCACGGCACTTAACCGCTCTCGACCTACTTTACCATCGCTACTTGAGCTCGCGGCTCCAGGTTATCTCCTTGCAGGCACACAATTATTTTATACTTATGTGTTGCCATACGGGATCTTGTAGGTAAGTTCAATTCTGTATGAGAATTGTAAGATAGAAGAAGCTATACAATTAAATCAAGCCCAATGTTACCGACACCTCAATAAATTAATCGCAACGAAGCTGGAACGTAGCGAAGTACGTAGTTCTCATAGTTTAGGAATATAGTTACCTATTGCTGGAAAATTTTGTTAGTTTAAGTGTCGTAAAAGCGGACAGTTTCGGATCCGGCAAAAATTCGAGAGATTTTGTTACAATCTACGTCTCAAAACACAAAGTGCCTAATGTTCGTACAGTATAGATATAGTTTCGGTTTGTCGTCAAAGATTCTTTATCGCCTTTGAAAATGATCTCAAAATAATGCAATCATTATTTTGAGATTATTTTTATAAAAATACTCAAAATATTACAATAAATTATACAATGTTAAAATATTACAATAAACTATCAGTTTCCGAATTTTAGATTGTTTGAATATGACGTCAAAGTTTTTCTACGCAAGTTGTCATTTCACATACTATCAAAAATTTCAAGATGAAAAGCATATCTATAGGTACCTAATTTTGCAACTTTAAAAGAACATGACACTATAAGACACGTGTTTGACTACGAACGTGTTGCAATGTAAGACTTACTTCATTACTTGTATTACTATGTATAGCTTACATGTTAAGTTTTAAGAACTGGTAATGTAAACTGTATCAATACATTGAAATTGAAAAGACTACATCGCCGCATGAATACACGGTTTTTATTTTATCACTGTCTGTCTTTCGAGCTGCCCTCTATGTTGCTATTCGCTATAATGTAATGCATGACGACGTATGCTTGACTCCCAGCTTGCATTATTAAAGCTATCCTCGTACCAGCTGTATTTAGAAGGAACGTTACACTGAATAACCCAGTAGCTACTGGCTCCACAACTCAGCATACTACATTGTTACAATTTCAAAGCCTTGAGACCTGTAGGTACTAAAGTTAGTGACTACAAATTAATTTTGCGGATAAATGTTCCTCGTAAAGGAAAGTCGATAAAATAATGTCAAATCTTATGTATCTGCCGTGTGATGCCGGCTTAGAATAGCATCACCCCATTTCTTACCCCTGCGACTCGAAGGTGTGTATTGCAAGTTTATGAGATGGGCTGACAACCTATTACTATGGCGATGCACAACTTTCCGAATAATCCTCAAATATTTGTCAGACGTGGCGTAAATGTCTGTTTTGAGGCCGTTTGCACTCTGCCTACCCCGCAAGGGATATAGGCGTGATGTGTGTGTGTATGTAAATCTTATGTATGATCATGTATTTATAAAATAATCAAAAATTTAAATTTTCGCCTGTGTTGGATATTTTATACAAATTTGAAAATTTGCACATAACGTTTCCGCAGGTGAATTCCGACCAGTCTTTTAGACATTGATTATAGTGACACATTACGGACACCGCTTGCAGTGTTATCGATAATAAATTAAAGACAAAAGTAGACAGGAGAAGGATATCGAAGTACCTGCCTCTACCTATAAATTTGTATGAAATAGTGCCTATGCAGGTTAGCCGAAAATCTTGGATATATTCATACATTTTTTACCTCTAATACCGCGCCTGAATACGTAATTTACGTAAACCACTGATAAGTTTAGGTACGCGGAATCACAGATCTCTTATATATATGTCCTACGCGGAATTCCGTATAGCCATACTTCCTACACTCCACGTGGCGATGCGTGAGTATACTTTTTTAATTACATACTTAAAGGGTGAGGCAGGGGGGGTTAACTTCGCCTCGGCTCTTCAGCCTATATGTGAACCAGCTAGTCGAGGAGCTCAGCAACGCCATGGTAGGCTGTTCCATAGACGGTAAATTTATAAATAACATTAGCTACGCCGACGACATGGTGTTGCTGAGCCCTTCGATTGCTGGCCTGAGAAAACTTCTCAAAATATGTGAGAAGTATGCGGAGGTCCACGGCCTCAGGTATAACGAGAAAAAGAGTGAGTTGCTAGTGTTCAAGGCGGGTTCGAAATGCTACCAGAATATACCACCGGTCACTCTCAAAGGAACTCCTCTTAAGATGGTTACAGAGTTTAAATACCTGGGGCACTGGGTAACCGCATCACTGGGCGATGACATGGATATTGAGAGGGAACGCAGGGCGCTGGCAGTGCGGAGTAATATGATGATCCGAAGATTTGCAAAGTGCTCAGAGGGAGTAAAAGTAACGCTTTTTAGGGCTTACTGCCAATCTTTTTACACCTGCAGCCTTTGGATCAACTATACTCAAAAATCACTGAGCGCCCTGCGAGTCCTATACAATAATGCGTTTAGGTCGTTGTTGGGGCTGCCACGCTACTGCAGCGCATCAGGAATGTTCGCGGAGCGGGGAGTAGACGGGTTCCACGCCATCATGCGTAAGCGAGTTGCCTCCCTGATGACGCGAGTGCGGGGCAGCGCCAACACTCTCCTACTTACCATAGCTGAGCGGACAGATGGACCTATTCTGAGGCACTGGATCACGACGCATACTGTGCCCGGATCACGTGCCTCAAAGTAGACTTGTAGTTTTAGTTATTTTCAATTTAATTTAATTTAATTTAATTTTACTAACAATTACAATTAAGTGTTACTAACAAAGAATATGGATTTCAAAAGTCTGAAATAAATGATATATTATTATTATTATTATTAAATACATATATCACGCCTATATCCCTTGCAGGGTAGGCAGAGCTTAAACGGCCGTAAAAACGGACATTGACAAATATTTCAGGGTCATTCAGATAATTTTGTATCACCATTGTGACAGGTTGTCTGCCCATCGCCTTAATTGCAATACACATGTAACCCTCGAATGCCTAAATCGCTTCTTATGATACCCAGGGGAAGAAAATGCTATTCTATGCCGGAATCACAATTTTTTAAATTCTTTTTATTATTTATGGAAACTTAAATAAGTACAATTAAACGGAATAGAGTTTTAAAAGATTAAAAAAAAAGACGTTTTCAATTCTCGATTCTTGTTTTTATTTTCATTGTGTTACCCTGAAATGAATTTATCTGCCTGAATGGCTCGGATACCAATTTATTTTTAACCTTAACCTATCGATTCTGTGTCAGCCGGGCCCAAAATAGATAACCTATAAACCGGAGGGTAAATCCAGGTGAATCAATATTCAATCAATGAAGTTTTTTTAATAAGTTGTGGAATAAAATTCGTGCCCATTTCAAGTATTTTGTGTAATATAATATTTATTAATAGGCCGTGTGATGCCGGCTTACAATAGCATCATCCCATTTCTTTTCCTTGGGTATCGTAAGAGACGATTAAGAGACTCGAGGATTATATGTGTATTGCAGTCTTAGGCGATGGACTGACAATTCCTACTATGGTCATCCATAGCGACAGGTTGCATCAACACAATTATATGAATATCCTCAATAATTTTTGTCAGACGTGGCGTATATGTTCGGTTTTACGGCCGCTTGCGCTCTGCCTACCCCGCAAGGGTTAAGGGCGTGATATATATATGTTAATATTTTATATTGATATTATGATATAGCAATGTCTTAAAATTTAAAAATATAACGATATAAAATTAAACGCCTAAATTGAGAGTTCTACATACATACATAGTTCTACTACATTTCCTGCTTCTTTTTGCTTATTCAGAAAAGGGACTAAAATACTAACCTAGTGAAGAATTAGTTGTTAGCTTAAGAAGTGTTCTGTCAGAATAGAGGCCAATTTATTTCGAATAAACCGAAGATTGTTGTTTTTGCAATCGACACCCACGAGCTCGAATTGAGTGGCTTTCTAAGAAGTGAGGCGTGGGTGGTGTATACAGAGTGTTAATTTAAATGCTTGCCTGGCTTCAGGGTAGTTTCAGTGTCGATAAGTAATAAAATTGAAAGGTCCTGATTTTATAATTGTTTTTTAAAGCTTAAATGTGATTCAAATGCCTTTAACGTCCTAACTCGAATTTCTTCAGGACAAAAAGTACTTGTTTTGGGCACCTTCTACACGACAAAAATGACAGAGACGTATTTTTACGAAATAGGAAAAGTGTAGGTAAGTGATAGATGACCGTATTTTAATGTTATTTTAATATTTTAACTCACCGTAGCGTTACTTGTATGGGAATAAGATTGGATTTCACAATTTCCTTTCGTCTGACAGACGCATGCGTAACAGTGCGTGAAAAATACGCAGCGACGGACGTCATGTGGGCGAACCTTCTAAACTTTGGCACGCAAATAAATTAACACCTTATATAAATAGATACCTGCTATTTTTGTAAAGCTGAATGAATTTGTAATCTATAGGTATTATGGAGTATCTTTCATGCCCTTTGGGCCTTTTCCATTCATAAGTTATTCGAAATCTTTGAAAGTGTTATCTTACCAATTTGATCTGTTGTGAAACATTAACCTACTTACCTATTTAAAAATACCTATATACTTACAGGGGATAACAAAGCAAAAGTGCCCGATATTATCAAACAACAGGCTCCTATTTAACAGGTGAAATCTTTTTTTCTTTTATTATTGATGGGTTTGCTCTTGACTCTAGTCTAGGTCATAGGACAGAGACAGAGTCTAAGATGAA
Organism: Tuta absoluta; assembly: GCA_027580185.1. NCBI lineage: Eukaryota > Metazoa > Arthropoda > Insecta > Lepidoptera > Gelechiidae > Tuta > Tuta absoluta. The sequence goes on from JAQAHW010000004.1 coordinate 11,136,927, forward strand.
TTATACACCCAGAAGAAGCCTGTTCATTCTTACTTTGAAGAAATTAGGGTTGTATGCGTTTGGAAACACGCAGGTAGTGAGTTCCACTCTTTAGCAGTGCACATTATAAATGATGAAATTCGATGTTCGTTGCGTATTCGGTAAGACATTATGATACCAGTACCCGATTTTATCAAACTACAGGCTACAATTTTACAGGTGAAATTCGTTGTTCATTGCGTGGTCAGTTAGCCATTATGATACCAAGAATATGAACCGGCTACGCAATGTACTAAGAATTTTACCTGTAGACTTGTAGCCTGTAGTTTCATAACATAGGCACCTGGAATTGTGCACCTGTAGACTTGTAGCCTGTTGTTTCATACATAGGGAACATTCATACTAACGCCCGGTTTGCGCACTCCCACATAAACATGCCCGATCGAACTATATGTACACGACTACTACATAGAATCTCGTGCCGCTCGTGTCACAGCGAACCGAACTGCCGCCGCGCGTTTTTGTTTGAGTATCGGAAAATCGGGAAAACTAATACTTAAAAACCTAAATAATAATTAAATAATAATGTAATTTATTGTTTTCTTACTATAACCTTGTATTATTGTACCTGATTGTGACATCAATTACATTCAGGTTCGCAAAACCGTTTTGTTGACTTCCCTACTATTATAGGTAATCAAGCGGTAACTTTATTGTGGTAAAGGCTAATTCCTTTGCTAACGACTTTGACAGTGGCGCCTCTCCACAATAAAAAAAATGTTTTCTCTGTACACAAACAATCTATCAGAATGTCCTTTGCTTAAGTTTTTAGTATTATATTAATATTTTAGTAAAATTAAAACCTGCAATTTCAATGAAATATTAGTTGTAATTAAAGATATGGCAAAAAGTGCTTAAAACGTCCACTTTTGGTATTAATTGCCATTACTTTAATTTCAGAGAATATTTCATTGAGTCTGTAGGTTCTAAGTATACTTAAGGATAATATACTAAAAACTTGAGCAACGGACATTAGAAGAACTTAGATTAGAAGAACGGATTAGATTTTTTGTATAAAAAGAAAATATGTTTTTGTAAAGTGGCTTTCGAGGCCGTTTACGGGTACAATTGCCTTAAAAATACGTACAATAGCCGTGTGCTGCCGGTTAAGAAAATCATCAACCCATTTTCACCCTTGGGTGTCGTAAAAGGCGATTCTCGGATATGTCCGGGAATTGGACAGCAGCATTACTTGTGAGTGCAACACCCTGCACTGCACTCGCCTATGTACCTGCCACATGGTGAGTATGGCAAAAACCCCGTATAGGCTCATGGTCCCTGAGGGAGGCCTATGTCCAGCAGTACTTCTATCTATGATAAAAACCATAGTACATACCTACCTTACTAAATTAAATAATGACATCATTCTCAAAAAAGAATATAGAGAATATTTTCACTTAAGAACATTTGTTTTGTAATTTCCAGCGCACCAGCACGAGCCTGTGGGGCGAGTGGATGGGCGTGATGCACGCTGATGAGATCGAATACGTGTTTGGACACCCGTTGAACATGTCTCTACAATATCACACTCGGGAGAGAGACCTGGCTGCCCACATCATGCAAACGTTCACCAGATTTGCTCTTACTGGGTATGTAGAAATTGAGAGAATTGAGTCTTTCATCTGATCTGCTGTGAAAAAATATCTAGGTTTCCAACTTTCCAGGCTGCCGTGTGATGCCGGCTTAGAATAACATCACCCCATTTCTTTCCCGTGGGAGTCGTAAGAGGCGACTAAGGGGCTCGAGGGTATGTATTGCTATTTTAGGCGATGCGCCGGCAACCTGTCACTATGGCGATACACAATTTCCGAATGACCCTCAAAAATTTGTCAGATGTGGCGTATATGTCCGTTGTGGGGCCGTTTACGCTCTGCCTACCCTGCAAGGGATTATAGGCGTAATATATGTATGTTTGTATTTATGTGTATTTTTTTCAATACTTCAACAAGTCTAAACAAAAGTAAACATTTTGATAAACCCACGACGCACCCTTAACCATCACTCAAAACCGGATTATGATCGGACTATTGGTTTTGGAAACGATAACATTGGTTTGGTAATTATAACATTGGTTTGCGGCCGATCACGCTCTGCCTACCCCTCAAGGGCGTGATATGTGTAAGTATATATGTTTCAAGGCGTGTAGTGGACACTCACTGAACTAATTTAAATATTTAAAAACGGACTGAATAAAGTTCTTGTTGATTGAACAATTTCAACTTATAAATCTATTCAAAGCTCAGTTTAATTGATATACTTACTACCTGCAGTGAATCATTTACATACTATTCATGACTTATCTTATATATTTTTAAAACATTTAAAAAACAGATTTTAAATACGCTTGGTAAAATAAAAACGCTGTTAATTTAAATGCGAAGTTCAGTATCAAAAAAGGGTGCCGTCAAAAATATTTCACAAATCCTAGACAAGAAAGTTTTTAAGCCATTGAAAAATTAATAATTGTTTGGAAAAATATTTGTTTGATATTTTGTGGTGTAGAAAGGACGCTAAAACAATTACATTTTGTCGTCATCAATATTAAGCTTAGACGCAGCTAGGCTAAGTTATAGGCATTTGAATCAATTTTCGGCTAAGAAAAATAAATTGCTCATGATTATTTTAAATACTTTTTACGGCTTTCTTTATCGATACTGAAACTACCTTTAAGCTATAACATGCATTTCAATGCACACTCTGTACAAATGTCTATATATAGCAAATGTTTTACGCAACTCCTTTCTAAATTCCAGCAAACCCCACAAGCCAGATGAGAAGTGGCCCCTGTACTCGCGGACCTCTCCGCACTACTACACGTACACTGCCGACGGCCCCAGTGGCCCCGCTGGCCCGCGGGGGCCCCGGGCCTCCGCCTGCGCCTTCTGGAACGACTTCCTCAACAAGCTCAACGGTGTGAAAGGCACATAACCCCTTTTTATTTCCTATCACTTTCACGACTACGCTTCCCTTAAAAAAGGGGCATCTGCTGTTACATCCGCACATTCCTACTCCTCCGACCGCTAATGTATTTTTTTTAAAAAAGACGTATTATTTCAGGTTTAGAGTATTTATCTCGCGATTGGGGCGCTTCCAATTAGCACGAAAGTTATGTGTATTTATTGACTGTACTTAAATATTTTATGCCCAGCAAACTTGCTAATGAAGTTGGTGCTGTTAAACCTTCCGAAGCTTAAGAAAAACATTTTGTAACTCGTTTTTCATTAATAATATGAAGTTCAGCATCGTTCACTAAACACTTTCAAAACTATCTTTATCCTATCACCGAATATTACTAAGTTTAAACCTCTTAAAATAAAGTAAACCCTCATTCTCACACCAATAATACTTTTCAATTTTCTTCCGCTCAACAACTTTGATTGCACATGACAAAATAACATAAAATAATAATAAAATGCCTTTATCTCTACAAAACAGGGTGTATGGAACAACCCTTCGAACACTTATAGGGTGCATTCAGACCATGAAACTGAACGACTTTCCCCTAGAAATATATTTCAGAAAACGTTAAAAAATTACTTTCTATAAAAAGTCAGTCAGTTGACGGTGGTTTTGTATGGGAGTTCATCATTTCTTTCAATTCCTGACATTATGTTCCTAGGGGAAAGTAGTTCAGTTAAATGTACAACCGAAAACACTTAATGCCTTCTTAAAAGGGGAAATTATATTTGTTTTATATCAACATTCAACTGCTACTACAGCGAATCACCAAAGTAGTGTAATAAACAAAAAAAAATTAAAGTACTAGATAATTCAATATTTTACGGTCGTTTACGCTCTGCCTGGGGATAAAGGCGTGATATATATGTGTTTTCATTGTGTGTTTGTGTTATTCAATGTTCCTCTTCTCAATTTTCAGAATTGGAACACGTCCCATGCGACGGCGCAGTGACAGGTCCGTACAGCAGTGTAGCTGGCACCACACTGCCCATTCTGCTGCTCACCACGCTGGCTACCACAGTTGCCCTGTAAACACTGAGCTGGCAACATCCACGTATCTCAGGACCCATATAATGGGATTTCCATGAAAATGTGTGCTGGCAGAGAGTGTTAAATTCCAAAGACTAAGAGAAGGTATTTGAACGGCGTTGTTGAAAAAGGAGGTATTTAAAATTTAAATTAAATCGACTAAAATGAACGATTATTTGTGAAATTTAGCAACAAAAGTATATATTGCGATAGTAAAAGTTTGGATGGTATATTAAAAAGAAATGTGGAGTATTTTTGAAAATGAAGTGAAATGAATATTTATAGATTTAGATCAATGATTGTTTTGGGGCATCAAAGGAACTGATTGTGTATTTATTACTAGATTTAATATTTTAGTATGTAAGCTTATACGTTAAAGAAAGGCTTGAGGTATTTTCCCTTACTCTAGTAGGCGACTCAAATGATGATTCTAATATTATAAGAACACTAAATGTTGTTTAATGATGTCAGTAAAATTGTTATATGTAATTAGTTCCACAATGTTCCTGTATGCCAGTAGTTGATTTGTATGTTAGAAGTTCTATTTTTTTTAATAAACTGTTCTATTTCATGTAACGGTAATGAAAGTAAGTATGTCAGTCAATATTTAGGTAGAATATTTTGTGTATGTGAAGTAAATTTAGTAAAAATATATCTTTGGCTTTGGTTAATTGTTGAAAGCAGCTTTTGCTTTGTCACGAACAGGTGGATAGATCACTATACATATCAAAGTGTGCCTCTGCTTGAATAGCAAACGATACATATCCTTATATTGTAGTGAAATTTTAGAATTTTATATCTGAAAATTTTAACAATATATAATTATCTCGATTGTATACTGAGATGACTTTTATATATTTGTGACCTACTTATTAGGACGCTAATAAATTCGTACCACTTGCGGATCTTATGAACTCCAAATTCTTATGACTTTGAACAGATAATAGGCTATATTGTAAAAAGTCCCTTCGTTAGTATATAATGCTATTAAGGATAAGTGAAATTCAATAAGGTTATTTCGTGAATTGTTAAAATTCGGAAATTGATTCTGTACATTTCATAGTGCAGGGCTTGCAAATGAGTCATTAATTTATATTTAAGTTAATATACATTAATAAACGGTTTCAGCATGTGCACATAAAATAGCCTGAATGAGAAAGTAAATAAAGTCTGTGTCAATGTATAAGATAGATAAAAAGCTGAACTCTGTATGTATTGTGACAGAAAACATAGGGGCCCTGATCAAAGGTGGGAATTTTCTTATTAATAAGTACCTACAAAAGATATTGAAAAAAAAAACAGAGGAATACCGAGCATTTGTATTTGCTGCTAAAATCAGATAGGTGATTATAACAGTAAGTAATCAAAATCACTAATTGCAAAACCAGGAGTAATTTAACTAATATACTTACATACCATGTTAAACATTTGAAGTTCACGTAAAAATTAAAATGGTAAATATGAAGAATATATTTTGAGTGGTTTTCTCTACAAGTAGGTAGGTATTTGTTATTTCCACTACGGATTAATATTTTTATTAACCTCACCATATACTATTATCTATATGGGATAGTTCTGTGACGGATGTGTGAATAATTGAGATAAAATGTTAAAGGGTTTTATAAAAACCATAGCGACCCGATAAGTAGGTATTATCGCTGATAACCATTTTGCTGTTAATGTTTAAGACGTTTTTACCGTGGTATAAATTACTTCTTTTGAACTTTTCAAACATCCCCATCAGCCCTTAACTTCTATTCCCAATTTCAACCCTAATTTAACCCCGGTTATTAGTTGCAAAAAACTAACCCGGTAGATGGAGCCATGCCAAGCGTTACTGGCATTAAAATACACTTGCAAAATTGGCGGGCAAGAAATGAGCTGCGGTAGCCCAGATGGAAGAGGCGTCGCCACTAGTAATGCGAAAGTCGCAGGTTCAAATCCTGCCCGCACTCGAAAATTTTGCAAGTTTTCAAAAATTGTATACCTAACACGGGAAGTGTTTTAAAATTTGGTACTCAATTTATCGCTGGTTTTCATCGCTTAGACTACATTCAATCTGTAAAGATAGAATTAGTCGCCGGTTATTAGTTGCAAAAAACTAACCCGGTAGATGGAGCCATGCCAAGCGTTACTGGCATTAAAATACACTTGCAAAATTGGCGGGCAAGAAATGAGCTGCGGTAGCCCAGATGGAAGAGGCGTCGCCACTAGTAATGCGAAAGTCGCAGGTTCAAATCCTGCCCGCACTCGAAAATTTTGCAAGTTTTCAAAAATTGTATACCTAACACGGGAAGTGTTTTAAAATTTGGTACTCAATTTATCGCTGGTTTTCATCGCTTAGACTACATTCAATCTGTAAAGATAGAATTAGTCGCCGGTTATTAGTTGCAAAAAACTAACCCGGTAGATGGAGCCATGCCAAGCGTTACTGGCATTAAAATACACTTGCAAAATTGGCGGGCAAGAAATGAGCTGCGGTAGCCCAGATGGAAGAGGCGTCGCCACTAGTAATGCGAAAGTCGCAGGTTCAAATCCTGCCCGCACTCGAAAATTTTGCAAGTTTTCAAAAATTGTATACCTAACACGGGAAGTGTTTTAAAATTTGGTACTCAATTTATCGCTGGTTTTCATCGCTTAGACTACATTCAATCTGTAAAGATAGAATTAGTCGCCGGTTATTAGTTGCAAAAAACTAACCCGGTAGATGGAGCCATGCCAAGCGTTACTGGCATTAAAATACACTTGCAAAATTGGCGGGCAAGAAATGAGCTGCGGTAGCCCAGATGGAAGAGGCGTCGCCACTAGTAATGCGAAAGTCGCAGGTTCAAATCCTGCCCGCACTCGAAAATTTTGCAAGTTTTCAAAAATTGTATACCTAACACGGGAAGTGTTTTAAAATTTGGTACTCAATTTATCGCTGGTTTTCATCGCTTAGACTACATTCAATCTGTAAAGATAGAATTAGTCGCCGGTTATTAGTTGCAAAAAACTAACCCGGTAGATGGAGCCATGCCAAGCGTTACTGGCATTAAAATACACTTGCAAAATTGGCGGGCAAGAAATGAGCTGCGGTAGCCCAGATGGAAGAGGCGTCGCCACTAGTAATGCGAAAGTCGCAGGTTCAAATCCTGCCCGCACTCGAAAATTTTGCAAGTTTTCAAAAATTGTATACCTAACACGGGAAGTGTTTTAAAATTTGGTACTCAATTTATCGCTGGTTTTCATCGCTTAGACTACATTCAATCTGTAAAGATAGAATTAGTCGCCGGTTATTAGTTGCAAAAAACTAACCCGGTAGATGGAGCCATGCCAAGCGTTACTGGCATTAAAATACACTTGCAAAATTGGCGGGCAAGAAATGAGCTGCGGTAGCCCAGATGGAAGAGGCGTCGCCACTAGTAATGCGAAAGTCGCAGGTTCAAATCCTGCCCGCACTCGAAAATTTTGCAAGTTTTCAAAAATTGTATACCTAACACGGGAAGTGTTTTAAAATTTGGTACTCAATGAAAAACTATGATTAATCCAAAATTTTAGTATAAGGATCTGATCCTTTTACTAAAATTTCATACTTACTCTCGCGGGACACATTTTGTGGTGAACGCTTACTTTACACTAAGTTTGCTGACACATTTGACAAATCCGAAGTTGTTCTACCTTTTACCGGAATAAAAAATTATAATCATGCTATGTACGGTGGTGTTTAAATACTCCGCGGCATCAAGTCATGAGGCACGCCTGAAGATCAAGTACCTACTAAGTACAATTTAAGGAAGAGACAGTTTGGAAGAAAACATTGCAGGTCTAAAAATACACATGTAGTTTCAAATCTCACACACATTACCAACGCATAAGTTGTATAGGCTTTACCACAACAAATCTAGACATATTTTGAAAGCGTGTGAACCGTTCTGTCTGCATTTTAACTGTTTTTATATTAAACACGCGTTCGATAGCAGTCTAATTTATTGTGGCAGGGCTCTATGAATCTATCTCTTTCTATGCGTGTGGGACACCGAGTCATCCAACGACCCGATGAACCTATTATGCAGTTGCACTTTCTTTCTGAAAGACACTCAATTTGCAATGTAGAGTACGAAATCTATGGTTAAATGATCGAAAAACCTAACTTGAAAATGCTGTGCGTAGCAGGACTGGCAGGTCACACAGACATAATTTTACAGGTCGTAAGTCCATGGTACGGCTTACTCGACATACGATACAAGTAAATAATCACATTTCAAGTTATCTTAACAAGCCCACTTGATAGCTGTCAGATCCAGATCTGTATTATGGGAGAAAAATGAAAATGTAAACAAAGGAAAATTTACTTTGAAATAGTTATCACTTATCACTATGCAATAAGGCCAATATCAAATCAGGTTTTAAAAGACGTGTATGTATTAGGTACTTATACGATGGATTCTAAGCACAATTTGAGAAATGTATGGGATAGCTTTAATTAGGTAGTTAAAAATCTGCCGTGGCAAAATGACACATCTGCAATACGATTTTATAATGAGAGGTTTACTGGATATTGAAATAAAATAACATTAAATAAATCCAGTACTAAATGCGTTCTAAAGTTAAGTGAAACTAATCACACGTGTAAACGTTTGTAAATATATTTAGTTTTGTACACAGTGTTTCAAAATATATATGTAAAATAATATGTTTTCGACAGTTTGCAGTTTCTTTTGAATATATTTTCATTACTATGCCTATTTGAATGTCCAGTCTAACTCACGTACAAGCAATTTGCCGACGTGTCATTCGGTAACGGATAGGTTAATAGGTAATGTAGAAATGTACCGTAACCTATGTCAAAGCTTTAGAGCTTTAATAATAATGATTTCTATTACTCAGATGTATTTTCATGTAAAAGCTTGATTTTCTTCCGTCATTTCTTAATAAGTAGGTACTGTAAGAGTAATTTTCGAATGCAATGCACTAGCTATCATTTGTGAAATATATGGTCACCTACTTATAAACTTTTTATATTACAGTTATTAGAGTTTTTATTGAAAATATTACGTATAGGCCTAATAAAATAGGTTATTATTATTTATATTTTCTGTCTGACTTACACAATTCTTCATACAGTCTGAAAATTACAATCACATTATTTATAGTTATCAATAATTAAATGAAATATTGTTTTAGTCGAATATTGTACATTTAAGAATTAAAAAAATATTAGATTCAATGTGATTGCCACTAGTTATTGTATGTTGCTAGTTCTAAACCTTATATTTTAAATGATTCCTTCAATATTAAGATACACAATTACTTTATTTAGATTTAAGTCACAGCGCGATGCGTAGGTATGTATGTAGATAAATACATAAATAAAATTTGAGAAGAAGAGCTCCAAATACGTACTACGCACCTATATCAAGAACTTAATAACATCTTCATAAATAAACAACGACATACATACACACACACACACACACACACATCCAAACATATAATTAGGCATACCAAATTCAAATAAAAAATACATTCACTTCATTGATAAGTATATCAATTTTTAAGGCAGTGCCAAATTTAGTTCTCATACTATTTAACTATTACTTTTAGTTGAAAAAGAAAACATCGTTCAAACTTTGAATTTGTTGGTTTATTGTAGGAACATGCACAGTTGCAAATTTCACAGTAAGAAATTTTGTTGGTTAGAAAATTCCAAGTGGCTCATTTTTTCTATTTATCCACATGTTTTTATCTATGATTCAGATTGTTTGATATCCGAGTAGGTACATGTTGAGTCTCTTTTGATTATCTTACCAAATTAATATAGAAAAACATAACTTTAACGATGAGAATTTATCAAATCGTACAAATATTTAGCTCTACATAATTCCGCGTTCAGGCTGGATTAGGAGGCAGTTTGAGCTTTGTATGCCGAGATTCATATTGGCGTTTCAAGAATTTAACTGGACGTGAGCTTCACTTGGGTCTCTATATCGACTGATACGAATAAAATACAGGCATTTGTGTATTTTACTGAAATGTGTACTTGAATTATTTTTTGTTTGTTTTTATTATGTTTATATAAAATTTTGTGAAAATTTTGTTTAAATTGAAGACACAATTTGAATTTTGATTACATTGTTGTATTTTACTGAAACGAATATATATTTTTTTGTTATTTAATGTCAATGTAAAAATGAATCTTTTGATTACATTGAAAACTCAAATTGAATATTGATTATAATGTAAAATTTCTTATCAGTATGAAAAATTCAAATACGTGAATACGGGTTATTCCCAAGAAATAGTTATTTGGGACAATTGTAGACTTTTTCTAATATATGTGTAGTTGGTGCCGCTTATAAAATTCGGTGCTATATGTATAAACCATATTTGTACAGATATTATACCTCACTATTGCGGGTACATGCACATTTTCTTTGCGTGCATAAGCTCAGGAGCGGTCAGTTTTGGTGGAGGCACACACAGACAATGTGCATGTCTTTTAAAGCACACAAGTTTGGGTAGCCCGCGCTCGTAAGATAAATCATCTCTATACGACAATCATTTTGTACCTACTTTAGCGAAAAATTAAAAACTTATTATTGAATACACTTTCGTTTATCTTAAATACTGTATTATTATCGGTAGATGTTGCCAATTCTGCAGAATACCTAACTATTTTGTCAATGTTTATAATAATCGACACATTCTTGATAATTTGCCTACACAAAGCTGCAATGTAATTAGTGTTACTTCTTATTTAAGCTTCTAGCGTTTTGGTGTGACATACCTTTTTAAATAAGAAATTTAATCAACAATCATAATGATCAAATTAAGGATAGGTTCCTGTAGTAATTGTCATTGTATGTAAATTAGAAAATTGAATAAGTTTGTACAGGCACACTGAAATTTATTTCAAAGTAGGAAACAAAATATTTTTATCTGAATGCTGTTAGACAATAGTAAATTATTTCTTAATAGAATGATGTGTTGCTTTAAATATTTAAATTACTACTTTTATTTAGAAATAATAATAAAATGTCAAAATATTTTTTTGTTGTTTCATTTAAATCTTGATTCACTGAAAGTTAATTACTTAACGGGCCTACTTCCATGAAGTGAGGTGAAAACGAGCTACGAGAATGTTTTTTATGCATAATCTAAGGCACATCACTGTCAACAAAATTTTGTTTTTTAATCTTCAAGATATGAGGAATACGCCAGGGCAGCGCAAAATCTCATTTTATATTTAATTACGGAGAAATTAAAATTTGAAGTTACCTCTATTTTTCAGTGATGAAGCGTGGCGTAAGAGATTTCCTCCGCCAGTGCTAATCGAACTGTATTGATGTTAGTATGATTATTAATGGCAATTTCACGTTGAAGCCGCCCGGGCGGTTATTTTTTGACAAAACGTCTTAGTTATTATGAAATTTAGCAAAACACTTACTGTTTCCGGCTGATTTCCTTGGGAATAAAAGGTTTTTGTTTTGATGTGTTTCCTCTGCTGTCAAAACTGACGTGGAATTGATCATAGATAAACGGAATATGATGCAGACGCAACACACACTACATTTGTTCGATATTTTGACCGTGAAAAATTATTGTAGCTAGAATTTTGCCGTAAAGTATATCAACTATCTACAACAACGGCATTCTATCCGCTATGGATAATTTTGCCAATGTCAATACTACGTTGATTGATACATCGAACGAAACGCAAAATATGAACCGATTAGACGTAGGTATTAAAATTTTTTTTACGATCAAATAATAGGATGACGTGGTTGTTAGTGCAGATTAGTATGAAGTAGTAAGGTTCGATTTATATGCAACACTAGACGGCGGCACGGCGGCAGAAAAGCAGTTTTTTAACCGCGGCGAAAATTTTTAATTGTAAATATGGAGCGCTGCGCATACGGTCACCACCAACCACAGTTTTAGGATAAATTATAAGAAAGCAAGGATAATAATTATGTACATGTACTTACGTACATACATACATACACATATCACGCCCATATCTCTTGCAACTTGCGTACCTAGTATACAAAAGTATTATTTATGTTGTAAAAGATTTTTGTCAGATTTCAGTTCAAGAGTGGGATCAATTGATTCGGAAGGTTTTTAGTGTTATGGGGTAGAAGGGTTCTAGAGTGGCACTGGGTCAAGATGTTCATGCTAGGGTAACACTGGGTTGAAAGGTTCTAGACTTATACCTAGCTGGAAAGTCCTAGAGTGTCACAGAACAAAATGCCAATACTAATGTTAAAATTTCGGGAAGGTCGAGAGTATCATTATACTAAAGGTTGTGGTCACCCTGGTTCGTTGGTAACACCGAAATATACCAAACATTGTATAGGGCTATAAATCCCTTTTCTAAAAATACCAATTTCAAGACCAAAAATTACAGGATTATCCAGATAGGAATGGATTAAAAACCTTAGTCAAAAAAACAATTAGAAGCACCTTCGATTTTAAAATTTTCTTAGTTACTTTAATAGATATCACCAAAATGTATGATAATTTTTAACTATGAAGTAATTCAACTGGTGTCGGTGATTAAAGGAAAAAGATTGTTAAAGGTGTTCGAAGGTTTGAAAATTTTAAGGCATGCGGCTCTGTGTATGTCTGATGGTCAACAAATATTGTTCAAAACCTAATGAACGGTGCGAGAATGCGACCGCTATATATTATCATATCATAATATCATACTCGAATATATAATGGCCGTCGCTAATTGGTTTTTGCTATTTATATTTTGAACTTACATCTATGTATAGGTACTGATTTATGCAATAAACGTTTCAAATTGAAATTTAAATTTAACAGTATTAGTTGCGCTTAAGGTGCAAGCAATGACGAAAATGACAAAGAAATATCCAAAAAAAGTTTCTTAATGTCGAAGTTCGCAAAAAAATGTACAATACCAGGATGGACAAAAACGAAACAAAAATATGTTCGCGCAAAGTGCGTAACGTGATACTGGCCACTTGCATTTCTAAACCTGAACTTATAAGTTGGCTGCATTTAGTTTAATGACTTTGCTTCTTCTGTAATAACGTTAAACTAAAAAGTTGTAAATATGATTTGAGATGTTATGAAGATAAGTGTTTTGTGAACTGATTAAGCCCTTATTTTTAGATGAATTCTTTTCATGTACTGAAAGTGTAAGAATAACAAACAAACAGACAGTACAGTTTATAGAGTTCATAATTAATATGGATACTATGCGTTCAGCTAAGTCTTGGCGAATGGTTCAGCTTATTTCAAAATATGGTCCTTATAATATAATGTAGGTTAATATTCCTTCCAAGTTATAATATCAACTTTGTGAGTAGTCCACCGAGAATCGAACCCGGAACCTTTGCGCCGCAGGCAGTCGCACTACCATTGGTCGTCAAGTATTGTATCAGTACCAGTTAGACTAACATTATATGAAATGGTGACACCTCTATAATATACTCTTTGACATGACTTCCGAATTTCATTTGAATTTCGTTCCTTCCGGCGAAGTAGGACTCTTAAGCATATTCATCTTAGATTTGTTGTTGCTCAATTCATTTGTTTTGAAAATTATGTTGCGTCATTTACAATGTGATAAGCTTGTAGAACAAAATCGTTTAGGCATATTAGTGACAAGCAACGTTAATAGGCAAAACTTTTATATGTTTGTTTTGTAAAATAAAATTTCTTGATTGCGTGTACAATCTCTCAATAAAGAGACAAACTCTTTGATAACTTCCCTAAAATAAAACAGCATCAAATACTTATTCATTTTATTGGCAAATTGAGTGACTAGACAATAACTTCTTCTCTAATTACTTTATTAACTTCAATTTCCTTCATACTTAAGTAACTGGATTATCTTAATTCGCTACAAACTTTTTTAAAACATTTAATATGTATCTGTAGTTAAATTCCTCAAACAACAGTATTTCACATCAACAAATAATTTTAAGTTTTTATTTTATTAATTCTATAAATTACTGATTTTTAATAATGACGCGCAGTTTTAAAATTATGCTGATCTTACGATATAGATATTCATTTTTCTACTATTATTATGTTTAATTATTATTATTTTGACTTTATATCTTAGTAGAAGTAGCTGCATTATATCCCCAGCTAACAAGAATCTCTTAAATAAAATAAATTATCGCAATTATTTAACCCAGACCGTTCCACGACCCGAGTTTAATTACAAACAATATAAAGAATATGTCAGAAACTACAGCGAAAATAGCAGGTTTCGTGGACTGAATTCGGATTGATCGTAGATTCGTCAATATCAATAAGATAGTATTATTTCATTATAATTATATTTTGTGCAAAGATAATATTTTGACACAAACAGGGCGTCGGAGTCTTATATATCTACATTGTATATAAGTACCTATAGCGTTACCTTCTAAACCAGATGTCTGTTTTCTCGATTTTATTTGCGCCGAACCAACTTCGAAATTAATGTGCTGGAATTCAAAACACTTACGTTAGAAGGAAAAAGTTTATCGTGAACAAAAAATAGAAGGTATGCTCTACTCAGAAAACTAATACTTATAGATAACAAGATTTTTGGCCGTAGTCTGTGTTCTTTTACCCCAAATTTAAGCTGGGATCTCGTTGAGGCCGCTGGGGTCATTGAGGGCGCTTAGTTCGTTCATGCCACAGATTAGGTCTGCGTGCTCAATGTCTTCCATCGCAAGCGGAGCGAACGCCAGGGTGAGGGAGTTGTGATACCGCCCACTAGATACGAGTCGAACCACCGTGTCTTCGCAAGCTATGTACCATGGGCGACGGCCTGAAATTTAAGATAAAAACAAAGTTGTAAAGGTAGTGGTTATAATTTGATTCGTGTATGTACATTTTGCAAGGACGCAGTTTGATTATTTTCAATGGTTAACTGGATATGCTGCTAATAGTACTTTCTCGATAGTACCGATGATATACCTACCATAAAACGACTAATTCAGGACTCAATTAAATATGTATGTACTTGCAACCAACGTACTAGATATAAAATCTTGTTTTCAGCTGTCATTTTATCTTTTATATTGTATTCCCATCGGAACAAATCTATATTAGAAAATCAAATTATTGGAGAAAGTCACCTTGTTGAAGACGACAATAAAATTACAGCAAAAGCCTTTATATTTCAAAAAGAATTGAATTACATTTATCAGTTTTTATGATGTACCTACCTAGTCAGAAAATCCGAATTTTATTTTTATCTCTTGTTACAGTACGGATATCCCAACAGGCCATATTTTAGTCAGATTCATTCCAATGCTACGGCGGAGGGTCCATTTTCCATTGTTAACATTTACTTTAGTATGGAAATGACAGCTGTCTAATATGGCTTTTTGGGATGGCCTTACTTTAGCTATTTGTATCGCTTTCGCAGCAGAATGACACATCCGTTAGAGATGACAATCGATGGAATGATGGATGCTTATATCCTGCTTCCATCACATAGACGATAAAATTACGGCAGTCATATACCATTTTGCATGAGTTTGAATAAAAGTTAGATTTTTTAATCCTTATACAAGATAGAACTTGTCTAATATTTTAAGGCACTTTAAAATCAAATCGACATAAGTTTGCAAAAATCCAATGCAACTTGGAAGGAAATAATATTTTGATAAATTATAACAACTTATTGTTCTTACATAATTATGGTTCTAAATGGAATAGGTAAATTATTTACTGTTATTTTAACGACGGGTTCAGGCTTTTTGTATTAACCACCATATAGCATACATACATATAGATAAATACATAAATTAGATATGGAGTCAGCGAGCTAGGAACTAATTATGCATGAGTAAAAGAAAACATTACCTTCATTCGAGTCAAGTCCGCAGATGCTGTCGAACACCTCCATTTTGGTATGATCCAAGCCGTTTGCTCCACCAATCTCCGCGTAGTCTGGCAACCCTCGCTTTGTGCACTGTAAAACAACAACACAAGCCCTATGTTAATTGCAATACATACATACATACGGTACGCAGAGTGTTAACGGCCGTAAAACGGATATTAACACCACGTCTGACAAAAGCTTGAGGGTCAACTAGATAACTGTGTATGACTATAGTGACAGGGTATCAGCCCATTGCCTATAATTGCAATACACATCCCTCGAGTTCCTTAGTCGGCTCTTACGACACTCATGGGTTAGAAATGGGGTGATGCTATTCTAAGCCGGCATCACACGGCATGTGCAATTGCAATAGAGTTTGAATAGTGTGATCCAAGCCCACCTCCACCGATCACCGCGTATAAACTGTTCATTTTCATGGGATGCTTTGAACCATAAAATGTTTTCAGTTAAATTGTCTACATCTTCTATATCAATTTGTAGTTGTGAAGAATCCAAATGCAAAAAATCCGCTGTCGAAAAATAGCTTCAATGAATAAAGTTATTGGCATTCTACGATTTCTGGGCAAAATTAGCAAGCGCAGTGTGAAACGTAAGTTGTTTAAACAACTGCAACAGTCATTTAAAGATAGTATTTTACATACATAATGCAGATGGTTGATTAATAAATAAAATATGTTTTATTTCAGTAAATCTTTTACAAACTATTTGCCGGGGCTTCCCAGAAAGTAGTCAGAAGACACTTGTGTTGGGTGTTTGATTAGTGTGTCAATAAATGCTGCGCTAATTATAAATACTCGTTTCACCGTGTTATTACAAAAACACATCAAATAGGGTCTGAGCCTTATGACAACGTCAGATCATATAATTTGTTTTTTTTTGGAACTTCACCGTCAATCTTCAAGAGAGTTGACAAAAAGGACTGTTAAGTAAAAGAAAAAAAAGTAAATTCAAGTCAAAATTAATTTCTTATTTACGACTTTATATACCTTACATAATAGGTAATAGGATATCCTACTGGTGAAGTTTGCTTGTTAGCTGACGTTATCATACATTTAGTATACATGAAGCTTTAAATATGTATTGTGTGTAATTAATAGCAGGTTGGCATAAAAGTGAGAGAGGCGAATGCTATCTTAATATTTCTACAGTATTTTCACTAAGTATTACAGCCATGTAAATCAAAATTTTCCACGAATTCATCAAATTAAAACTACTACATATTGTGCAAGTTTCACAAACACCATCAAAGGATTTTTACTCTTTTAAAAGAATTTGAATAGTAAAAAATTTTAAAACACAATTTTTGGAGTACCGAGTAGTCTGTCTATTTATGGTTAGGTATGTGTTAAGTCGTAATCAGAAAACTTAAAAACTAAACCAAAGCTAATGGTTTTTAAACTTCATTTGTAGTTAATTGACCTTTAAGGCAGAGAAATGTTTGAAAACGGGTGATTATTTTGGGATTAGCCTTTTGGAGCGGCTTGGTTTTTTTTATAAGTTCTGGTCTCTACAAATCTACACCTGACTACATGGCGGGGAGCAGGAGCTCACCCGAAGAAGTTTTGTGGTTGTTCAAACAACCAGCCCAATCGCGCCCTTGTGGCGGCTAGACGGCTTGGATGAGAGCTTTCCAAGCCGCTTCAGTCTCTCGATGGTTCAAGATAGCTTATTCATATTAATAATATTTTGTTCTATCTGGCACTTGCTCCCAGAGGGAATATTACTCTTTTCCTACAAAAACGTTACACGCACTTTTAAGCAGGTTTTAATTTTTATCTTTTAGATTTGACGATGTCAAAAAGCTTAAACCATGTCTTACTTTTTTGTAATAAGACCGTTAAATTGTAAAATATATAAGTTTATTTATATTCAGTACAGGTTCGAACGTCAAAAAGAGAGCATAAATAAGCAGAATGTAGTTCTGAAAACGACACATACTCTAAATATTATGATGTTAATTGAGGTATTTTATTTGCTAGATGTGTACCTACGACGATGAATAACAAAAACTACTCCAAAGATCTTGTTAGCAAAAATAAGTTAAAAAACGTAATACCTACTACACACACACAATACGAAATAAGAAAAAAAAAACAAAAGACTTAAAGGATTTTAAACTATTTTAGAGTTCTGAGTATGTAATAGCCAAATAGGATTATTACTCACGTGATGTATAGTCCCGGTCTCCACATCGAGCAGAGTGCCTCGTTTCACCGCCTGTCCTACGTTGAGGTCCAAAACTCTCACAGTGGCCGGAGAAATAGCCAAGATAGAGCAGTTCCCAGTCTCGCCATGATTCCGCAGTGTGTACACACCCTCAGCGCCGAACAGCATCACGTTGCACGCTAGGGGCACACGATAAAACTTAATAAGGTCGACCGTCTCTCGTTTTTAATGAAAAATTGGATGGTGAAGTGAGGAGTAATTTATCGCATACATACGATACGGCAAACTTATTACATCGTTACTCCCGTACTATGGTTTTATTATGCACTCACAGTGCTATAATTCTCATATATCGTATTTTTTCTCAAAAATCTCTTTTTTTTAAATGACAAAGATTAAATTATGAGTGTTTTGTTGATCCTGCTGCAAGTAGGTACAGTTGTTTAAAAACCAAAATTATTGTCTTAAAATTACACTTTTTTTACTCATAAAAGTGCCTTTATGCTTATAAATACACTTAATTTGGTTAAATTCTTTCTTTTAAACGCAATTCGCAACATTCTGCGACGTAGTTACACACGCCTGGATTTCTTCAGATGCCGTAATAGCTAAGCCTTTTCCTAGAGCCGGGACCTGGTACTACCCCGGCTACGCTCTGATCAGATAACTTTGCGGCCTCTGGCACTCTGGCCACAAGACTCTATGACTTATCTCAGG
Organism: Tuta absoluta; assembly: GCA_027580185.1. Lineage (NCBI taxonomy): Eukaryota > Metazoa > Arthropoda > Insecta > Lepidoptera > Gelechiidae > Tuta > Tuta absoluta. Next base: position 11,155,696 of record JAQAHW010000004.1, read on the forward strand.
AGTGTACTTTTACTTACGCCTGGCTTTTTTCAGGTGCCGTATAGTGATAGCGAAGCCTTTTCCTCTGGCTGGGACCCGGTACTGAACCAGGGCTGCATTCTGGTGAGAGATCAACTTGCTCTGCGGCCTTTGACCGCAGGACTCCACCACTCGATCGTCGTTCCAGGTGTCAGCTGGCCACACCTGGCCATTCAGCTCCCATCCGTCCACCCACTGAAATACGAGTTTAACAGTGAATTTCTATACTTTATACAAGTAAATTGTATAAGTGATGAAGACTTACCTACGACCTACTTTTTTTCTCATTGAAAAAATGAGTTTTAGAATCGCAACTAGTCGGAAATTAAAATCGGAAATATTATTTTTTATTTTCAAATAAATTCTGACGTGTATTGTCAAATTAGTCTGTCCTGTGCCCTGAAGACCTGTTAATGTTGGTAAAGTAAGTAAACTAGCGAAGGAACACTAGTTGATCGACAACAAGTGTTCCTTAAAACAAAATTGACACTATGGCTCTCACAAAATTGTTATTATAGTGTAATAGTAGTTTATGCAACTGTCATATAATGGGGGTCATTAGAATGCGAGTGTCTGTTTATCACACGAGGCGTAGCCGAGTGTGATAATAAATTGACACGAGCATTCTAATGCCTAATTATATGCAGTTGCATACACTATTTTATCTACACTCCAAAAAATTTACTCAGTTGAACACTTTTCCAAACGTCCGCACCGGCGATTGCAAGGCCCATGGCGATTACATGGTCAAATTCAATACGAGAACGTAATATGGCTTGATATGAATTTTTGAAGATTCTTTACTAACAGTTGTTTAGATGTCGAGTCTCAACAGCAAATAACTAAACAACTGAACAACAACTGAACAACACTGAACAACAACGGATAACATCTGAACAACAACTTAACAACATCTGAACAACATCTCAACAACAACAGAACAAAAACCTATTAAAACAACTGGACAACATCCGAAAAATTACCGTACAACAACAGCTGTCAGGTGAGGCGGAAGATAGCGATTTGAGTATTGGAAAAAAGACTTCGTTTCATTTCTCAACTTTATCGTATTAAGCGTTTTCTCATTAAGTCATTACGCTTCTGTAATTTATAGTAAACCCTAGTTTTTATAGGCAGAATGCATAAAGTAGGTCATTATGCATCTGTTTTTGAATTCATAATTCGAACATTATGAGACGAGTGTAGATAAAAGAATTTATGTATTATTATATAAGGTTAAGTTAATGTTTTAATGATGCAATGAATGAATTTAATTAATTGGACATCTTTTTACTTGTTTATTTTTATAGTGTTTAATAACGTAATGTGACATGTATTCTTTAATTATAATAATAATTTGATTTTTAGACCACCTAGTTGCTACTCTATATTTTGCACGCTTGCATGCAAGCCAAATATTATGTACTTTCTTAATTGTTAAAACCTAATGTAACTATATTCTGGCAAATAAATTATCTGGATTCTTCTTGACTCAAATTTACTTGAGGCAAAAATTTCGAAATGGCAAAATATAGTTGACCAATTATCTAATGTAGACTGAGTGCAGCAAATATGCATTTAAGGTCAATGCCCATACTATGCTTCGCTAGCTAGACATTTAACTCGGTAAAGGACGGTAGCATCAAATTGCGAAAGCGTAAAATTCATATTACGCCGCCATTGCAAAAAATATCTAACGTATTCGTGTTACCAAGCATAAATTGCACAGTAAACCTAAAAATAAATTTATCGCAACTACACGCACATCACGCTTTATTCTTTGTGGGGTAGGCAAATAGTAAGGCGGTTCTCTCACTTGTCGTCCGTCGTTCCTTTTTTAACGCAACGTAACGAATTTCAATTTTATCCCCATAGAAATATGGCTACGGTGAATTTACGGTGCGTAGCGGAGGCGTCTGTCAAGTCGTCGGAAGACAAGTGAGTGAACCGCCTAAACAGCTTAAAAAGTTATCGTCACGTCTGACAAAATTTTGAGCATAGAAAAAAGAAGTTTAAAAGCAAGTAGATAGGTATTTAGTTACACTGAACAGGTTTGTGATTGCAGCGGAGGAGGTAATCGCTAGATTTCCCGCAAACCGCAAATGAAAAAAGAACTGATTGTATTTGAAGCAGGTGGTTCCGATGAATGTAAGCAATTTAATTAGAAAATGCAATCTCGAGTATTTCCACGAGGCGACTGCATTTTAATAAAGCCTTCCCTGATTACAGGAAAAGTTTTGTCATAAAACATTTTAATTTTCTACAACGAAACCTTAAGGTGAATCGCACCCGCACCGCATGGAATTGCAGTTCGTGACAGTCACTATACAAATACAATCTGTGTAACTGGATACGGTGACACACACGAACGATGAATATGTAGATTGTGTCCTAGGTATTCAATAAATTTGATTGAAAAAAATTGAAATCAGTGACCAAAAGTGAACGCACGCACGCACAGTGAACCCTTTTTTTGCGATTTATTGTACACAAGAACAGTAAAGAGAAAAACACATAAATAATAGAGACACAACAGGCACTGCTTATCTCTAATATGAAATTTCTTACAGCAGACCTAGGTAAGAGTAATAAAAGTAAATACGGATAAGACATGCACAGAATATAGTATATCTTAATTTTAATCTATTATATATAACAAAGGAAGGTATAATAAATATATATACATAAACGAATAAATATTAAAAACTTAAATAAATTTAAGAGAGATAATGTTCTTTAAATCGTTTTTTGAAGATAGCGATAGATGGCTATCGCGTACAGTGTGTGTAATTCATCATTACTCAAACATACTCATTTATAGTTTTTCATATCAAGATAAGATTTTTTGAACAGAAAAATAAATTAAAAGATTTTATTTTAAAGCTATCCTAAGTAGTATTTAGTGACGTCACAACAACGTTCATTCAAAATATCGTTTAAAAAGTATCTCGATTGGCCAGTAGGACATAAGCCTATTTTTGGCTAAATACCGTCCTTTTCCAATATCTGAGGTAGCCTTTATGATTTGAAATCATATTTTATAAGGATCCTTTGTCATCGTCTAAACATGCAATTTTAAAGAAAGGTCTACCAACTTACATACCTACCTACGTTATGCATAATTAATCTAAAAAGGGGTTCAATATTGCCTTTTTAAGAGTTATTTTTATGGAAGAAAAGCTTATTAACGCACAGACACACAGGTTTTTATACTATACATACATTTATCCCGCCTAAATCCCTTCCGTGGTAGGCAGATCGTAAACGATCGTACGGCCGTTCATCAGGTCCGACAAAAATTTGTGGACTTTTCGTCGTCCGACTAAGATTTGACATATTGTGACAGTTTATTAGTCGATGCCAAAAAGTGCAATTCACATGTAACACTCGAGTCACTTAGTCGCCTCTTACGACGCTCACAGGAAAGAAATGGGGTGATGCTATTCTAAGCCAACATCACAGGTACTAATAAATATATATATTTTATTTCCTACCTGACTTAAAATAACGTCTTTATACAAACATTGTAGGGTAAACAAGTTAAAGCTTAGCCACGGTGCACTTTGTGTCCCTTTTTTAAATTAAAAACCAAACAGCAACTTAATTCATAAAACTCTGTTTTACGACGATCATCCGAAATTGCTTTTAACTTTTTAATTAAACGCTTTCCGAAAGAAAAATGCAGGGATTTTCGAGCGAGTAAGTATGAGAAATATTTATGGGACAGTATGTAAGCACAAGAGTCAATCTTCAGCTTCGACTAAAAATAATCCAATATTACACGGATCTTAATTAAATTCTAAACTTTTTATGATGTATTTTGTGTATTAAGGTATATATCGTCTATATAAGAAAATATCTTATTACAAAAAAGTAAGCCGCGCTTTTAGGTAGTGTTTTAAATATTTTTCTTTGCGATTTAACACTGCACTGTCAAAAAGGTTAAACCACATCTCAATTTTTTTTTCATAAGACCGTATGTGCCTAAAAAACTTACGCTGAGTATATTTTCTTTTCTTTTGTCATGATATGTCAAAATAGGTGTAATTTAATAAATATTTATTGTTACTGAAACTAACTAATAATAAAACGCAGCATGCGAAGTTGTAATTTTGTGTCAGCTTCACTCGCAGATAGTTCGGCCGCGGAACATTCGATTTAAATGGAATTAGACAACTATGAAATTTAGACTCATATAAGGTCCTATTAAATTCAGTGCAAATATTTGTAGGGTGAGTTCGTCTTGTGAAACTTAACAACTTTTCTTAGTAGGATTTTATCGAAAGATGAAAAAGAAAATTGGACCTCCCATACAAAAAGGTGCACAAAATATTTCAGTTTGTATGGGAGGTCCAATTTCATTTTCAATATTTTGAATAAATGTTACTAAGGAAAGTTACTCAGTTTCACGAGTAGAACTCAACCCCAAAATATTTGCACTGAATTTAATAGGACCTTATATAGCTGTGAATGTCAAATGCGCTGCGTAAGGCGTTTTTAAGTAATCGGTGATTCCTACCCATCATTACTTGGATGAATTGAGAACGTCCTCCTTTTTACATGACTGCTCAACCAAAAAAGGAGTGTAATGTTTTTAGAGTTCATGTATGTATGTTTATGCGTGCGATTCTTTAAAGCTCTGTAACTCGTTAATCACTGAACAGATACGAATGTTAATTGTATCGGAAGAATCCAAACATTATCCCGAGTGTCATAGGCCAGGCTTTATCTCAGAAAGCAGTCGTGTTTTAAAAAAAAAAATATTCTTGTTACACGACTGCCCAACCAAAATATAGTGTAATGTTGAGTTCATGTATGTATGCATATATGTGCGATTCTTTACAGGTCTGTAACTCATTAACTACTGAACAGATTCGAATGCGAAATCGAAAGAATCCAAACACTATCCCGAGTATCATAGGCTAGGCTTTATCTCAGAAAGAGGTCGTAATTTTTCTAAATTTATTATGCTTGTGAAAGTCGATTGAAACAACAGCTTACCGCGACAAGGCCTCCATTCTCACAAGGAACATCAAGGTAGTTGAAGGTGACTTGAATCCTCTTGTCTGGCTCCGCGATCATGTAGATGCCACACACCGTCGGCTCGTCGGAGGGGGACTTGAAAAACATCTCTCCTTCCTCTGACGTCACCAGGAAGCAGTCTGTTGAAAAAAAAAACGATAAAAAAATCAAACATATCTAATTTAGTACCTACATCTTTTTACACGACTGCCCTACTAAAAAGGAGTGTGATGTTTTTAAGTTCATGTCCTATGTATGTTTTTATGTGCGATTTTTTAAAGGACTGAAACTCGCTTACCATTGAACAGATTCGAATGGTAATTGAATCGAAAGAATCCTTACATTATCCCGAGAGGCTAGGCTTTAGCAGTCTTATTTTTTATTTTATTTTTATTTAGTATGCTTATTTTATGCTTAAGATCAGAACGCGCTGTACCAATTAAATGGAAGAACTCGATCCTTTTTTTATTTGAACATACAATTTAAATGAGTAGGTAGTTACTGTTCATAATGATTTACCGTAAAATTTTGCAAAGCTCTAGCTATGTTAAAGAATTTGAAATCCAACCTTTGCTTAGTAAATTTTAACAAAAGTTTTAACATTTTAATTAACTCGTTGCTCACTAAAAAAACTACAAAGTACTATAAATGAAAACGGTAACGATAAGTAACCTCATGTATATTTTACTGTGAAAACGATTTAAGGAACATTTTATATATGTTTATTATATACCTATATTATATATTTTATATTATATATTTCTGTATCTAGGCTGGCAAAATTAATATTGCACCATTTTATTCCTTTTTGTAATAAAAAAATCATAGTAAGTAAATATACCAAAATTATTCGAAACAATGGTAATATTTGATTACTCAAATTTTAAAACACTTCAACGTGTTAGGTAGGGATAAAATTTTGGAGAACTTGCTAATTGAAACGCAGGCAGGATTTGAATCTGCGACTTTTGCTATCACTAGTAGCGACGCCTCTACGGACTGAGCTACTGCAGATTAGCTACCCATGAGGAAATGATACAAGTGTATCTTAATGCTAGTAACTACTACTAGTAATAGCCAAAGTCGCAAGTGCAAAATCTCCAAAATGGTAATGTTTTTATTCCCTTTGAGTAAAAAGTAAGATATAACTTTCACTCATTTTAAGTACTAGACCGGGTCTATTGCGATAGTATTTAGGTAAATATTAGTAATTTACCTATGTCCCGACGTTTCAATACAATCAACCCGCGACCACAATACATGAAACTACTGAAACGTCGGGACATAGGTAAATTACTAATATTTACCTAAATACTATCGCGATAGACCCGGTCTAATACTTAAAATGAGAAAAAGTAAGATGATCAAAAAAAGATTACTTGAAAATGAATAGAACGCTATACGTGCGCTACAGGTGTTTTCAAATATAACTCTTAATGGCATAAAGCCCTGGAGGTTAAGTATCATGTGTAGCTAGCTCTATGTTACTGAATATCAGCTCCGTTGTGGTTTTAAGCCGGAATCCCACGTAAAATTTATAGTAAAATCCAACATCTTTGAGTACAGTCAAGCTCAGACTGAGATAAACAGTTTGGACTTTGGACCGTGCCTAAGACTTATATTGGCAGTTCTAGTGTGTAACTTCTAGTGAGCTTGACTTTACCCACCCACGTATCGATTATAAATGTAGAGTCCAATAATTGTTTATTTATTATTATTTCTAACTAGAACTGCATTGTTTCTAATAGTATGTCTTAATTAACACAAATACATGTAACACATCTCAATAGGTACATACCAGTTGAAAATGACGAGTATAATCTTTACCTACTATCTATGTATAAAATGATGCAGATTCATGTGTTTTTTGGGAAAATTTAGATTTCTAAGATAATCTTATTATTAATGGGCATTTAATTGTATAAATTGTGAAATGACGACAGGGTTAAGTGCCAAAATGTCAATCATGGGAAAAAGCCAGAAGTAAACCAATACCGCACTTATTCGTCTAACACTAGGTACAAAAAAAGAAAACGAAATAAGAAAAACAAAATTTAAAAATCATTCTTCAATATCTTCATTCATTCATTTATTAAAGCGACTACAAGAATGTCCTGTACACATCTCGGACCGCATTACCACGCTGCGCCTTCATCTGGACAAAGACAACTACCTTAATGTCATCAGTGTCTATGCTCCAACGCTTGACAAGTCTGATGACATTAAGGACAAATTCTACGAGGAAGTATCTCAATGCCTTGACAGCATAAACGCCAGAGAGCAGATCTTATTGCTTGGCGATTTCAATGCCAGAGTTGGTCGGGACTATGAGGCTTGGCCTGGAGTTCTGGGGCGACACGGAGTTGGTAACATGAACAGCAATGGTCAGTTACTACTTAGTCTTTGTGCTCAATACGACCTTGCGATATCGAACACCATGTTCAGACTTGCCGCTAAGCACAAGACGACGTGGATGCACCCGCGATCCAAACACTGGCATTTGATCGATTATGCTATAATGCGGCAAAGAGACATCAGTCAAGTCCAAATCACCCGTGTCATGCGCGGTGCTCACTGTTGGACTGACCATAGACTTGTTGTCACCAAACTACGACTCCGCCTCCGTCGACCTCGTAGATCCATAGTGAAAAAGCCGGCGGGTCTAAACGTGGATAGACTGAAAGATCGCGAGGTCAGGGTGAAATATGCTGAAGCCTTAACAGAAAAGCTGTCACCAACTAATGAGACTAGTGATGTCGGTGCTGCTTGGGAAACTTTGTCATGTCATCTCATGGAAGCCGCTTCTGCTACTTTGGGTGCGAAAGACCGACATAGCGAGGATTGGTTCGATGACAATGGCGAGGTTCTACAAGCAGCATTCGACAAACATCGAGAGCTCCTGCGACAGCACAATAGAAGAGGTGGAAGTGTTGCGGTGGTCAAAGACAGTGACCAGGAATTACGAAGGCTGTCTCGACAGTTAAAAGACAAGTGGTGGCGGGACAAAGCTTGTCAAATGCAGTGGCTTGCCGATACTAACCAGCTTGGGGAGTTTTACTGTGAAGTGCGTAAACTGATTGGTGCGTCCTACCGAGCAAAAGTGCCTTTGAGGTCTTTAGACGGTATGCAACTCCTGACCAGCAAGGAGGATGTACTTAAACGTTGGGCTGAACACTTCAAAAACTTGCTTAACGTAGATCGTTCAGCTGATCTGCATCATATCAGTTTACTGCCTCAACTCCCATTAAACACTGAGCTGGACAAGCCCCTGTCGTACGATGAGGTTGTTACTGCCATCAGACAGCAGCACAATAAGCGGGCGGTCGGCATTGACCTTATACCGGGTGAGCTACTGAAGTACGGTGGTATGGAGCTGCACACGTCGGTATGGAAGCTATTTGTTCAAATGTGGGAAGAGGAGCGAGTCCCGGATGACTTCAAAGTTTCTCGCATAAGTGCTCTCTACAAGAACAAGGGTGACCGTTCCGACTGCAACTCTTATCGTGGTATTTCATTACTGTCGGTCCCTGGAAAGGCTTTTGCAAGAGTTTTATTGAACCGCCTGAAAGACCTGTCCGAAAAGATTCTGCCCGAAACCCAGTTTGGCTTCCGACCTGACCGAGGCACATGTGAAGCTATTTTCTCAGTGCGTCAACTGCAGGAAAAAAGCAGAGAACAAGGGCGTCAGTTGTACCTCTGCTTTGTTGACTTGGAGAAAGCATTCGACAGTGTGCCTCGCGAAGCTCTCTGGATGGTGCTGGAAAAACTAGGGTGCACGGATAAGTTTGTTCGACTTCTAAGACTCCTGCATGACAATATGCAGTGCTGTGTCTCTGTAGAAGGTGAACAGTCCGATTTCTTCCCCGTCACCTGTGGGGTGAAACAAGGGTGTGTTCTAGCGCCTACACTGTTCGCCTTATACTTTGCAGTAGTTGTCAAGGAGGTCTTGAATACTGTATCCGAAGGAGTCCGCATCCGATTCCGCACAGATGGTAGTCTTTTCAACTTGGCTAGACTTAGGGCGCGCACTAAGGTTTCGTATGCACTGATTACAGAGATCATGTATGCTGATGACTTGTGCTTTCTTGCGGAATCCCCAGACGGCTTGCAACAGCTGATGTCCGTTTTTCACCAAGCATGCTGCAAATTCGGCCTGAAGATCAGTGTCAAAAAGACGGAAGTAATGTCTCTAGACACACATGGTCGCGAGACACTGGCCATTAAGCTTGGTGAGGATATGCTGAAACAAGTTGATAAGTTCCGTTATCTTGGGAACACTGTAACATCTAAGTGTGACCTTGATGCCGAGATCAACAGCCGAATCAGTGCTGCAGCTGCAGCATTTGGAAAGCTGCGTTCCAAGGTTTTCTGCTCGCACGACCTAAAATTAGCCACAAAAATATCTGTCTACATGGCGATTGTGCTGCCAAACCTTCTGTACTCCTCCGAGACCTGGTGTGTCTACCGCCACCACATACGTACTCTGGATCGTTTCCACCTTAAATGCCTTCGCACCATCATGAAAATCAGATGGTCCGACCGAGTGCGTAACACCGAAGTTCTGCGACGAGCCAATGTCGGTGGCATTGAAGCCTATCTAATGCGTCGGCAACTTCGATGGTGCGGTCACGTATCCCGGATGGCGGAGGAGAGAGTGGCGAAGCGCATCTTTTATTCTGAACTAGAGGAGGGCAAGCGAAAGCAGGGTGGACAACTCCTCAGATATAAAGATGTTCAAAAGCGCCACATGAAACGTTGCAACATCGAGCCCACTCAATGGGAGGGTCTGGCAGCACAGCGCCCAGAATGGCGCGGGATGGTAAAAAGGCGAATACGCGAGTTTGAGGAGCAGCGCAAAGCAGACCTCGACGCTAAGCGCGATGAGCTGAAAGACCGTCCACCTGCAGCCATTAACTACAATTATGTGAACGGCAAACTCACCTGCCCGCATTGCGCACGAGATTTCTCAGCTAAAATTGGCTATAGTAGCCATCTCCGAGCGCATCAACGCCTCTTTGACTAGGAGTTGAAGTAGTCGCCATGGCCGAAATCGGTCGGAAAGATCAATCAATCAACACAGAACTACGTAGAAAGGTCTTTTTATTATTATATTATTAATTGGACCTTTTAAAGCTTATTTAAATTTTTGTGGTTGGACCTTAATTGGAACGAGAGCTTTTTAGATGGTAAAGTTTCCATCACAACCATTGAAGTTAAAGGCAAATTTTGTTTCATGTCAATTTAATTTGACAAGAGACTAGCCAAGCAACACTAATTAGTTCATAGAGTCAAAAGCTACTTGCTACTTTCATCATGATTGTTATAATTTTATTTGGAAAATTCAGTGGGAAGGAAAATATGACTCTATAGTTTACAGTAGGTAGGCATAACCGCTTCGCTCCTGCTATTAAAAAAACAATACCTACTTTAAGAGCTGTTTTCCAGTGTCGTAAGGAAAACTGAATGGACAACTGATAAAGGGAGTTTGTACATTTGAGGGAACTATCCTGTGCTATCTAAGAGAGTGATCTAACTTCAGAACGTGTTCATTACTCAGGATTACGATACGACTGCAATAGTATATGATAGTTTTATATGAAAATTATTCAAGTAGATCTTAAAACCTCTACTTCATTCATTCTATAACAACACACACAATTACGGCGTATAGTCCAGTCAGGAATTTGAGACATTGTTTGGGATATGACAACAAACACGCGTAAAACCTTGGATGTAATATTTAAACAATCTGAAATTCTTCATTTGAAATTACGTGTTTTAAAGTTTGAGATATGACAACCTACTCGTAAATCTTTGATGTAATATTGAGACAATCTGAAATTCTGAGCTTTAAATTACGCACTTTAAACAAAAATACAAAAAGGGATCGTGAATTTATCTTGTGTCAGGTATGGCAATCTTAAAAAGATTTCTTGACTTTTCGACACTATTACATAAACACTTCGATGGGTGATGTTCTAAGGTAATTCTCTTATTCAACAGGTACCTACATATTTTATCATCCTCCCTGGCGGTAGTCGAGCAAAAAGTTAATAAATAATTCAACGTTCTCCTCACATGAGAGATGTTATTAAAGACTTTATGAAGGGATGAAACGAATTCATTTATATTCTCTTTAATGTCCAAGTGACCCCAACTTGTATGAAACAGCTGTCAGTTGACAAAGTTTTATTTAATTCATGTGTATGAAGAGAGTTGAGAGGAAGAAATGATAGTACATAACCTTTGTTCTTATGTAACATATTTCAACACAAAGACTGAACATGTGAAAACATGACCAGCGGGATTGGAAATAGCAACTTCCTTGAAAGGGGCCATTTGCTTGCGACTACCTTCCCTCCTATCGGAGTCTGGCGCCAAACGATTTGCTGAGTTTTGACAATGTGTGGAGATCCCCCAGTTCCTTCTTGGGCTTATGTGGGAGCTTGTTTTATCTTCCATCCGTCCTTCGTCCTATCCTGTCCCCCGGTCTGGCCCAGTCTTACGTCCTACTCATCTCCACAGGCGCTGCATGCCTGGGACATGTTTTAAAGACCACGAACTTGCCCAGCGTCCGTGACCTTCTGTCGGCCTAGACTCAGGAATGACGTCCTGCTAGTCCCAGAATAAATACCTTCAATTGGATCTATGATGCGGTGTGAGGGTCGTGGCTGGCGGCGTATTCGAGAGAACCGGGACAGGGTTGGTGCAGAGTTCCGGACATGCCCGTATTCCATTGCCTGCGGACAAAATAAGATATGTTTATAGATGAGGTATCACCCCGTATCCTCAAAGATAATATAAGCTGCTGAAAGTAAAAATTAGCTACTTTCGAAAATTGCGACGTTATAAAGTGTAAGTGTAAAAATACAATACATTCAGTAAAAGTTTTTTTTTATTTTATATAAGAACTATTTTAGGGTACCCTATTTTAATTCGTTGATTCATACATAACACACATCCGAATACAGCCAAACATACCATGTACCTATTTAAGAAGAAGGTAGTTGAAACTTTCCTAAATATCTGCAAAAAAACATAGGTTAGATAAATTAATAGCAATACTGTAGTTATTAATGGGTATCTACTATAATTTGAGGCTACCTATTAAGCGTTCAGTAATACGATAATGGGCCAATTGATTGGGTGATATGTAAATGATTTTATAACGGTGACATTTTGTTACATACGTAGATAAAATTATTTGAATTGTTTGTACCGTGAAAGTTTAGCTTTAAATGATAAGATTGTTTGATTATGGCATCAAAGATTATCCACGCTAGTTGTTATATTATTCCTATAATCTTAAATTTCACTACTGAAATAAATACGTACTTAAACGTAAACTAGCGGCTCACGCTGCTACGCGTTTTCCCGTGGGTATGTGACTTTTCCCGGTTTATATTATACATAAAACCTTCCTTTTCTTGAATCACTCCATCTATATAAAACCACGTGAAAATCCGTTGCGTAGGTTTAAAAATTTAAGCAAACATACGTAGGTACACCGGGATTTTATACTATGTCGTGATGATGACTTCCTACCCCAAGATATTATTTATACAAAATATGCGAAAAAATTGCTATTTATTATAATGTTTTCACCTAGCTTCAAATTAGACTGCCTGTACAACAATCAGTGTAGAACTTTAAATTACCCATTCAAAGGAATAGCCTATATTGATTTTTCCTTATAACTTTTCTGAGAACCAGTACCTATATGTTGATCATACGTTTCTACGTGCAACTGATAGAACGTGCTCACCTACGTGCTCAGTGCTTCTGCAATATGCGCCTGACTGACGTTATAGGAACGTGTAGAGCTCTGAAAAGCTTTGACACTTGATATTGCCTACGAACATAAAAGGCCTCCAACATTTTATAACCTTTTACGCAACTATAAAGCTTCTGCACTATGTACAGAAATACTCTATACTCAATATTTTTTTGCATTCAATGTGTTACATTAGACGTTTACTGAAATAAGGTACTTTATAATATTGACCCTGTTTAGTACAACCATATTTGCATTATATCACATTGACATAGCACATTCCAATTATTAAAAACTTTAACTAATCATAATCTATTTTACACATTCAAGATGTAGGTATACAATATATTATTAATTAATTTGCAGTAAATTAGTCAACCTAAAATAACTGTTAATATTAAAATTTTACCTGTACAATATTCTTAAAACGAACAACTAAGGGTAGTTACACAGGACAAAATTAAGTTAATTATTATAACTTATTTTGTCAATACATTCTCAGTAAGATCGCTACGATTACTTAATTGGAGTTTAATTTGAAACTATTTTGTTGGTGCTACTAATACTTAAGCTGAATCTTACAGTATTTCTGATTATCTCGTCAATTACCTTTATCTTCCAAAATACCTTTAAAATCTCATTTCATCTTTGGATAACAGACAGAAAGATGAAATTTTGAAAAGTATTGAGTTACCTACCAATATTTATAAATTATAAATTTTAAAACAAATATGAGCAATAAACCTCATAAATTCTCGCTTACCAAGTAATATTCCTTATTTTCTTACTCTCTACTCGTATTTTTGAAAGACAAGTCTCGATGCAGCATTCATTGCTGGTGATTTTATGCGTGTATTTACGGTAAACTCAAGATAAACAGCAATGTATGTCAAATCGGGCCCTATTAGCTGAGTAGTGTGATATCAACTTTACCTTACAGTTGGGACAAGGCAAGACCAAACGGAATTATTCAACAGAAGCGAGGAGGTTACCACTCGATTAGCAAGTTGAAATAGCGCTTCAGCCTCAAACCGACAGACCAATTATTTTAGGAAATTAACGTTACCGCTATATAACTTTGACTACTATGGCTATTTGCAAATGCCTAAAATCTCAAACCATGCGCTCTGACAGTAAAATAATTGTCTTACACTTTCGGACGAATAAAATAATAATAATAATAAATAAATCTTGGACATTTCACACAATTGCAATAATTACTCTCTCTACCCTGACTTAGACTTAGACAGAGGTAAGCGCAAACCCCTTTTACCATAATCAGAATCAGACAACGAAATTGAAATTAAAAAATATTCCTTTAACGTATACGTTAACGTATAGTCCTATGCAAATACGATTATGCACTGCTCCCGCTGCTCCATATACAATTTCCTGTACCTAGGTTGCCTGGAAGAGATTGCCTGTTAGCAATAAGGCCGCCTAATTGTACGCTAATTAAGTTCTACTTTGGCTGTATATATTTATGTTGTTTCCTTTTGTGTGCAAATAAAGTATTCTTATCTTATCTTATCTTATCTTTAACATCTGCATAGGTACAGAATGACAAATTTTTCACCTTTTTACCAATTACCACAACTAAACAACTAAACAATTGTGGGACAATCACAAAAATCTAAGGTTCGTAAGTGCTAAGATCACTTTAAAACATCGACATGTTCAAAGGCGAAGTATGACAGGGTGACTTTTTTAATGTTGACAAATTAGTAGCACATTCGCCCTATACCTTAAGTTTTCCATTTGATAAAAGACCTTTTCTCAAACATGCTAGGAAATGTGTTCATTTCTTTCAAAAAAAGAAACCGGGACGTTTCACATTGTTTGTCACTTCTCAGATCACGCCAGCAAAGTTGTATGGAAATCCTTTGCTGGTGTCCATTAAGATAAATTCGTTATACGCTAAACCCACATAATTTGATTTCAAAATTATCTCGATGACTCTCATAGAAACGGAACGTAATTTTGTATGAAACAGGTAACTAAAGACGAGGCTGTATGATGTGAAGACCCTTGCCTGTCCAGAATTAAAAAAGAAAAGAATGAACTAAACATTTAGTATGGCTGAATATTACGTAATACTGTGCCTTACAGGCGAATTTATTTAAAAAATTACAATTGGTGGGAAAATTGTAAATTTTTATTTGTTTCGTTGTGTTTTGGTCGCTAAAGTAACAAAATAAAATGAGTACAGACGAAAGTGATATAGAAATGGATTGCACGCCGCCAAATATAAGGGCTGACCCATCAACCGACACAGCAAACAAATACCTATTAGCGTGCCTGGAAAAACAATTAATTTTCTTTTAATAATTGCCCACATATGACTAATATTACGTTTAACATAAATTAAAAACAACTTTTATAAGAAGTACAATCTTTCATTTCCTAGCCTTTTTTTGAGAAAAGCACTATGTAAGCCTCGGGGAAAATTACTTTGCTTGACTTGTATAATTGAAGTCCTCGCCTGCGGCTCGGACTTCAAACTATACTCGTCCAGCAAAGTCTTATTTTCCATACCTCGACAACAATGTACTATTATAGGTTGTATTTCTAGACAATTAAGATTAAGGATAAACACATAATAATGCATATATATACGAACACATAAAACGTAAAAAACGTTTCCACCTGTGTAGTCCACGTTCCAGTGCGTCTCGGAGAGATGAACTTTTGTAAGTACCAACCTATAAATATAATTATTGTACCACATAGGAAAGTTTACGTCCGATAAGAGAAAACTTGATTCAATTTGAAAATAACCGCCAAAATAGATTAAAGGTCCGGCCATCGCACTGGAAAAAAGGTTCGATCTTGAAAAATTACTATCTTATCGCGGTCACTAAACTAAGCATGAACCCTAACTAACCTTTTACTAAGTTTGACATTAAAACTTTCAAACAAAAAGGTTGCTTAAAATATACCTACTTAAATTCGGTAAGTTGCGTACGGAGTTTCTCTTGGTTATGAATAGAGCCTATTCCGGTGCGCTTCTAAAATTACTACTAATTTAAATTTGAAGTTTATAAAGCCATTTTGTAGTCTGCATGTAACTGTCAAATTCAGAGGACAGGATTACAAACATACATACATCAGCCTATTGCAGTCCACTGCTGGACGTAGGCCTCCCCCAGGATACGCCATAGGGCACGATCTCCCGTTTTCGCCATCCAGTCGCTACCAGCCGCCTTCTTTAAGTCATCGGTCCATCTGGCCGGAGGTCGTCCAGCACTACACTTGCCAAGGCGTGGCCTCCACTCGAGAACCCGTTTACTCCACCGTCCGTCGTCGGTTCTACGACAAATGTGCCCAGCCCACTGCCACTTCAGTTTGCTACACTTTCAGACTACGTCTTTTTGCGGATAGTCTCATTCCAAATTTTATACATTATAGAGATACCGCACATAGACCTTTCAATAGCTCTCTGAGTGGCATGTAACCGGAGGGCCAGTTTTACTGTCAGGTTCCACGTCTCGGCTCGGTCATGACTGGCAGAACGCCCTGATCGAACACCTTGGTCTTGAGGCAAGATTACAATGTTACAAAAAATTGGTGACAGGCAGACAGATATTAAACTTTCACTCATTTTAAGTATTAGACCGGGTCTATCGCGATAGTATTTAGGTAAATATTAGTAATTTACCTGTGTCCCGACGTTAAAGTGATCGCGAGTTTAAAAAAAGTTATAGACATTAAATTTAGCTTCAGCCGATTGGTGCAATTCCAGGGGGTGGAAAATTAAGCATTTTAAATACTTAAAACGAAGATATTTAGAAAATTACAGTTTCTTCACAACTCACTCCTTTTGATAAACGTAGCGTACCAAATAAAGAATGTTTATCTATCAATTTCATGATTCATGGCGTTTCTATGTACAAATTCACAAAAAAAAAACAATAAAACGTAATTGCGTACTGCGCTCGCCAATCCACATACTAAGCATAGTGTGTTTAGCAAATACCCCCTGAGCCCCAACAGGTACAGGCCTGTTTTTATAAAAATGTTTTACCAGATACGAAACGCAAAGAAAATTTAAGTTAGGTTTGCGCTTGTGCGCTTGCAATTCTTCTCAGGTAAACCTAATAGTTATATGATCACATCCTTACTCACCCGTTCTATCAATTATTCTTGACCAATATTGTAATCACATGTCTTTTATGACCAGCTGTGGCTCGCAGGTACAAGTAGATATATAATTTTTTAAGTAAAAATTCATACACATTAATACTAATCCAATATTTTAATGAAATGTTTTAGCCAACAAACTATTTTGCATTATATTTTTGTACGATATACGAATACGTGTTACCAGTCGATCCAGCATTATGGTCAAACGTCTTTTTTAAGCAGTTTTCCCTTGGGAGTCGTAAGAGGCGACTAAGGGACTCGAGGGTGAGTATTGCAATTTTAGGCGATGGGCTGACAACCTGTCACTATGGCGATGCACAATTTCCGCATGAGCCTCAAATATTTGTCAGACGTGGCGTAGATGACCGTTTCTTGCGGCTGTTTGCGCTCTGCCTACCCCGCAAGGGATTATAGGCGTGATATGTGATATGTGTATTATGGATTTATAATGATGAAAATACCTCCTACTCGATAAACGATGTTGCGGACGAAACGACTAAAAGCGCAACATTTTTAGATAATGTTGGTAAATGGCTAAATGCGTGTTATCAATGGTAGTGAGCCATTTTTCCTTAAAAAAATAAGCTTATATATTATTAGATACTAGTCCATCTTCGTACAAAGTTACATTTAAATTGGATTCAGAGGATAGCCGTTTATGCGCCCAATCCCTAACATAGACACTAACTTTTGCTTTTAAAATAAGGAATTATCATTTTCATTTAAAAGTATTAAAGAATGATGACCTTGGCCTATTATAGGTATGAGAGGTTTTATTTATTTGTATATTTATTTGGTATTTATTTGTTACTCAGCAGTAGTTAACTACTGGGAAATTCTTATTCATCAATACCGCCCACATGCCTGCAACTTCGCTCATTAGGATTGAGTTTCTTTTGTTTAAAATATAATCCTACCGCGTACTCAACTAATGCAGAACAGGAGCTAAAAGTTTGCTTACTTGTTAGTCAAATATACGTTGTATGGTAATTCATCTCTAAACATACTCATAACATGTACATTATAAACCTCATCGATAACAAGAATTGTTTTGCACATTGTTACGTAATTAACGCTCTTTACGTCAATACTTTTATGTTGAGATCAGAAAAGCGTACCCTAAAATCATTATCCAAGATCATAATTTATTATGATCGGGTTACAGTCTGTGAAAATAACCGCAAGCAGATAGCACTAAGTTTTGTCTAAACAGAAAGTTTCCGTTTATGTACCGGATTAGCCAAATTCTAAAACAACCACGTAAATTACTTTGCCTTTGACGTTTTCAAGGCAAACATTTGGCACTAAACTGAAAAGGCGTGTAAATAACGTCAAATTTACGTCACTTGATCCTATCATTACAAAGTGGGGCCGACGGACGAGCTTGCTTGCCCTAAAAAAAACACTTACCGATACACTTTTTCACCGGACGAGAGCCATTATAGGCCAAGGGTTCGATATTCAATTTTTGTACCAAATGCAATAAAAATGCTGATAGGCCGTGGCGGCCACCAAAAAAGTTCACGTGTTTTTTTGTTGGGCAATACACTTTTGTTTTCTGTACCTACCTATAAAGCAAGAAAATACTGAAATATTGTTTTTGAATATTCAGACTAATAACAGCAATATCGAAAGGATTCATTACGGTATTATCATAATGTAAAAAAAGCGGTAACATCAGTATTTTCTAACCATCATAACTTGACTATTATATCTGTCTATGCAGTACCTAAGTATGTGGCATCTATTCGTAAAGATCTCTTTTCACAAGCAAAGGAATACGGAGATCATTTGGATGGAAACTGCACTCAAAGGAATGGATATATTGCGATTGTAAGTCCAGCGAGTTTTTCAAAGGAGAAGCTTTTAGCTTTTTTACCATCTATTTTTCTAATAAAACACAATGGCATAGATAGCTTACTACCTATTCTCATGGGTAAGATATGGAGTGATGCTATTCTAAGCCGTCGCCACGAGGCATCACGTTGAATACATTACGATATAAACATATTTTTTACCGGATGTAACTATTGTATGTATTGCACAGTAAGCAAATTTTTTGTGTGACATGCATCTACTTAAGTTTTTTTTTCTATAAAGAAGGTCACATATTTGTAAAACTTACTTCGGTTTTTGTAATTATCAGTAAATAGCAAGAAATTGTATGTAGGTAGGTATGTTTGTTTTTCGCAGTAGTCTTAGTAGTTTTTTTAATAATCTATTGCAAGCATCGCATTTACCCTTCACCACAAAATATGATTTAAAAGAAACGACCAACCAACCATTAACAATATTCAATTATTTCATATCATGCATCTATCCATTAAAATGGGATATTTCGGGTTGTTAGTTGTGATAGCTGCGGACGGGTCAACTTGTTGTGTTATTGTTTGGTTGTAAGTAATGTCAATTGAAAATGAAATAACTTTATTCAATGTAGGATAGCATTATCACTTATTGACGTCATGAATAAATGATGAATTAAAAAACATACCTATTATCATGAGAGGGTTAAAATTTTAATAGGTTTTGAAGCGTATTTTTTACTTGCTTTTGATACCTACCTGTCCCTGGTAACATTTTATCTCGGTAATTTTCATCTGGAAATTAACAGATTGTTTAACCAAAAAGTAAATTGAATTAGTTAAAAATAATTTGTATCTGCTTTCGATTTTTAAACCACCAGAACGTGGCACGGTACCCGGTAGGTAGGCCAAAACCCTAGAATGGTTGTGGGCAGCTGTTGGAAGTAGTAATTAGGCAGAAATCACAGTCTTTAAATGCTCTTGGAGGTGGCCTTTGATCAGCAACGAACAACCAACGAACGTCCCATGGCTGATAATGATGATGACTAGTTTTCACATGCAGTAAATTGCACTTGTCACAAAAAATTATGACAGTAATATAAAATATCTGTCCAATTCCAATCATGGGGTTTTTGGACCGTGAAACGTATCTTCACATTCATTAATTTAATGGCCGTCAACCACAGCCTGTGACGCAGCTAGTGTGGAATATGTTCTTGACGCACGTTACTACTGTTTCGTAATACTGCGAAATCTGCAACTATTTGATGAAGTAAGTATTCAATTCTATGATTACATGTCTTATAACCCATAGTGTTTTTGTATAACAAATCCTAAAGATGGCATTGATCGCAGATGGTGTTTCGCTAGGGAACAAGTATCTTATCATTATCATAGAGGACGAAACACTTTTTCTTTAGTCATGTGGGTCAGCGAGTCAAAGAACTTTTACGTGTATTGCCAAGATACTCAAAAGATTGATACTTCGCAGATTGGCATCAGTAGTTCATTTGGATGAAATAATGTGTAATTATGGTAGGCCCAGATGGACGAGGCGTAGCCACTAGTAATGGCGAAAGTCGCAGGTTTAAACCCTGTCCGCGCTTGAGAATTTGCAATTTGCAAAATTGTATACCTAACACGGGAAGTGTTTTAAAATTTGGTATTCAGTCTAGTATGGTCACTTAAATGCCTACATAGCTAAAACATATGCTGAAGTATAATTGACTATTGTACTTTTGATATTTATCCATCAGGTACGCGCTAAGATAATGTAAGTTATGCAATTGCATTATTGCGTTACAAGTAGATTATTATAGTGGATGACATATCGATGCAGTATTCTGCTTGAATATTGCCAATAGCATCAACAGTCAATTTGCAGGTCAGTTCAAATTAACGAGTAGGAAAATTTATTTAATAAAATACTTACCTAAATATTTTGCTGAAACCAAAACCCAATTAGAATACAATTTAAATATGAAGTTACAAACCGAAATTAAACGAGACAATAGATTTTGAACAAAATATCACATTTCCATAGAAAATCAAGGGACTTGCCAACAAGCGTCACAAAACAAATTTTAGTTTTGTTTAATTGTAATAAATGAAGCATTCAAGTAAATTCGTAGTTAGGAACAACGACAAACATAGAGAAGCTAATTTTCTATTAGGTGCTATATTTAGATAGGTAGGTACTCGTCCCTAGCGAAATATTCAAAGAAAAGGTTTTGTATTTGGTTAATTACGTTTACTTTATACATTATCATTTAAAATGATATAACTATAATACATAAGTAGATAGTACCTATGTAATGAACCTGATCGCACGTCGCACTGTTTTTACAAGTTACACTCCCTTTTCTTTAAAAACTTATTTTCTATAATAAAAATAAAGTAAGAGATATACTTAGGTGACGGACCACAAGATACTTAGACGTAAATACTTGTTATGAATAATTTCGTAGTAAAGATTGTCGGCAAAACCTGGACTTGTGACCTGGACAAGACTGGTACGGGATAGGAATCTATGGAATAAGAGAGAGGAGGCTACCCAACTGTGGGTGGATAAAGGCTGAAATGATGATGATGAATAATTTCGTACAGATGATGCTAATTTCAATGTACTACGGTTTATTTTCCACTCACAGTGCTAATGAAAATAAGAAATTCAAAAAAAATTGCGACAGCCGGGGTAAAACCCTGGACCTGTGGAGTACCAATCGTCGCTAACATTTTTTCATTATTTTCATTTATGTTGCTAAATTCTCTCAAGTAATTTATATTTGTAACAAATATGTAAGTTCTACGTTCGTTGAAAAAACACCTTGTCAGCTGAGTGTATGGAAGTCGTGTTGCTACTTAAAGCGAATAACTCGCGAAGATGTCAAATAATAAAGAAAAATCCGAAGGCTTCATGGTTTTATGCTAGGAAATAATGCCAAACTTTAGGTAAGTTTGATTTTTTTAATATATCTTTTTAAGCACTTACTCTGACACATTTTAAGTTAATATAACTTAGCTGAAACGTCGGAATCCAGGTAAATCATTTATTTATTTACTTACCTTAAAATCATTGCTGAGGTTGAAGTTTTATGGTCAATATTGGTTTTATTTTGATGCAGTGAGCCACTGTAGTTGACAGAATATTTTTGTGAATATCTAGATCATAGTTTATTCGATGGAAAACTAGTTGGTAAACGAGAAAATTTTTCGACCTCCCATACAAATTTAAATTACCGATCGGCTGACAAGACTTTTTATGGAAACTCGAAAAAAAAAACTATTCCCTACATAGGCTCCTTTTTAAAAGTGGTTCAGTATCTTGGTCTGATCAAGTCTAAAAAGTTTTCGGTACACCGTCTCCTTTACACCTTGTGTCATAAAACGCGTAGCAACTTTGTCATATTGCGATAAAGTTGCAAAATCATTTCCTACAAACCCAAATTATTTGCAATTTTAGCGACTGACTGCTTCTTAACGCAACCAGACTAAGCTCCCACACAATAATAGTCCTTATCAAGCCCAAATTCGGAAAATTTCATTTGTTTTCTTTACAAATTGAATTTAGAATTTTGATTTTGGCACTCGCGCCTAATCCATTATTTTCAAAGTCCATTTACTTTGTTCTAAATCGGTTCTGAGAAGACTATGATCTGATAAAATGACCTATTTGAAGCATTTGTACGAAATGGTCGCTCATGCAGAGTCGGCCGGAAATTGTGTTCAGTCCAGGAGGCGTATTTTTGAAATTATTTCGCATGCGAATGTTTGCAACGAGTGGTTTAAGTACTCGCATTACAAATAGTCCAACTTTTGAATCAATTTCTCATGCGAAAGTTTGCCTCTTCACACATATTCTTGACATACACAAATTATGGTAATAGAAAGCTTAAGACAGACGACTGGTTAGGTTAGGTTAGAATACTCGTTTTCTGCATATAAAGCGAAGCAGTTGCCGACTTATTTTGCAAATTTACTTTTTGTCTTTCAAATTCTTCTACCATTTCAGCGTTAAAATTGAAATAAAACTAATTAAAAATATTAAATAAATACATAAAAAGTATACTACATTTAGCAAAATTGTTTAAAATATGGCTCCAGCTATTTTCTTTCTAATATACAATATTTTATATTCTTTGGTCTCTAGCTTCAACAGATCAGCATAAAAACGAAATTTGAAATTAATTGAGGTCTTTACAAAAATTTCCTATTTTTGTATTTTGAAACCTGACAATGCTATTCAATTATCCATAGAATTTTACATTACTCACTTTATCTGGATTATTTCAATTAGTTTTGTTTCATTTGCAACTTATTATTTTTCACATTATATTCATCTATAATATTTTGCGACAAACCGGCTAATTTATAGAAAAAAAAAACAGTGAGTGAATGGAGATAATTTTATAGCTTCTTCTTGGGTTTGTAAAATCCAAACGCTACGTAACATCATCATCAGTAAAATAGTATCATCGTTAAATAAACTTATATTTAGAAACCAATCTTAAAAAAATAATGGCATTTTATGTTGTCAAAGTTTTTTTGAATTTACGGCGAATTTTCTTTGCAAGTACTTATCTTTTATTATTTTATTTCACCGTCTTGTTCAGGGTTATATTAACGGTAATATAAGAAAAAACAACAATTAAAAGGTGCTTAATTATCACATGTCCGGAACGAAACAACACATTCTAAGCTAGCACCAAGCGGGCACCTAGCTTTGTATACTTTTAATAATTTGCATATTAGCCCACTTGAATTGGAATTGAAACGATAGATAAAGTATTTGTGTTGCTTCATATTTCGATTTGGTGAGCCAAAAGTTGACGTTATAATCACAGCTGTGTAAGTAGAAAAGTGGTGCTTTTTAATTAGAAAACCAAAATACCTGACTGCGGTAACCCGGTACCTAAAAAGAAAATTAAAAGCTGGAAGTTTAACCATACCTTTTCATAATTGTTAAATTAAGATAGATGAGGACAAAAATTTCATTGTAAGAGAACTGTTTTGCAACAAGTGTTATTGGTCCCGTCCGCCATAATTTAACAATATAAAACAGGAACGGTTAAACTTGTAGGTCGTTTTTTCCTTTTGGTAACCGTAGTGGGGTATTTTGTTTGTGCTCTTGTGACGAATCTTAAGACAACCCACACATACTTAAATCTATCAGGATCTTTCAATGTTAAAAAGAAGTTAAAAGGCCCGGCTTTAGCCCGTGAAAAGAATTTACTTGTCCCCATACAAATATACATAGATACTCTCGAAAAACATAACCCGCCTTCTGAAGCAGTTGGGTAATCAGGATTGGCAAAAATTTTTTCGTTAATGAAAGTGAAAATGGTTCGTTAAACGAAACGCTCGCACAGTCCTATTAATTTTTGACAAGAACAAACTGTTGTCCTTTAAAATGGACATTGTGATTAAAACAACAATCAGCCTTTAAGGGTGCTGTTACTGTGTTAATTGATTCTTTTGTTTCTTAAAAGTAAGGTTTTGTGAAGTTAATGTCCATTCTGAACATAATAATTAAAGAGCTACACAACCAAAATGTATGGAAGAGGCAGCCTTTTTTTAGTATTTTGCAGGTGGCGCGCAAATATTGTTTTTTTTGCGGATCAGACTGAATAAAAATCATCCTGAATGAAAATTTACAGGAACCTAACAATATGTAATTGAACACCAAATTTTAAAACACTTCCCGTGTTAGGTATACAACTTTTTGAAAACTTGGAAAATTTTCAAGCGCGGGCAGGATTTGAACCTGCGACTTTCGCACTACTAGTGGCGACACCTCTTTCATCTGGGCTACCGCAGCTCATTCCTTGCCCGTCAATTTTGCAAGTGTAACGCGTGGCACGGCTTCATCTACCGGGTAATTTTTTGCAACTAATACCCGGCGACTAATTCTATCTTTAAAGATTGAATGTAGCCTAAGCGATGAAAATCCGCGATAAATTGAATACCAAATTTTAAAACACTTCCCGTGTTAGGTATACAATTTTTTGAAAACATGCAAAATTTTCAAGCGCGGGCAGAATTTGAACCTGCGACTTTCGCATTACTAGTGGCGACGCCTCTTCCATCTGGGCTACCGCAGCTCATTTTCTTCAATTTTGCAAGTGTATTTTAATGCCAGTAACGCGTGGCTTAATATGTAATGTGCCTATTTAACTCTAGTCTGTTTCCATGGGGATTTTAAAAGCTTTTCGATAAGAAAATGCTGCTTCTGTAGCTTGAAACTTTGTGTAAATTCTTAAATATTATGAAGGTTAATATACGTAACTACAGTTCATCAATATCCATCCACGTGTTTGCGAGATATAGCCGTCGTTTTAGCTAAAAGGATTTTAATGACCCCACGCAACAACAACTTTCCACACACTTTTGATACAAAGTATGCTTTTTTACATTAGTTTCATTAGCGAAAATAAAAAGAGCTTTTATTGTTTATTAATAAGGTTTATTTAAAATTTTGGTTCTTAAATATCTTTACCTTTTTTCCTTCCGTTAAATAAGGGCCCTTTTTTATTTTCAATATTCTACTAAAATAATCTGGTCAATTATAGGTAAATTTTTGGTTAGTATTAGTAAATAACAAACAACTTATTAAAATTCATCAAATAATGACACCTAAACTTTGGGGTCTGCGTATTTTTTAATGTGACAAGGTAAAGTTTTCTTACAAATCAGTATAAATTTACGAGTAAGTTTTATTATATTTATATAAATTCGTATTTTTTGCTTGAACAAAGTCGCGGGGAGTATTTAATCAGCGATAATAGTATTCTATTACAATATATTGATGGAATAAGTAATAGAAAACCTTAACAGCTGATTGATAAGACATACGTTTTTTCTTTGAAAAAGTTCATAATATAGGAGCCCGTACAAAATACGCTACAAATTCTCATTCGTAGGAAATTATACCGGGTGTTATTGTGGTGAATTCCCATAGTGAGTTAGTCAGTTGATAGGGTATTGGAGGTCGATTTCTCAACATTGGTTCCATAGACAACTTCAGTTTCATGATCACGTCTGCAAAGTTTTAGTACCGCTTACCTTACACCTGGTATAGGTACTGTCTACATCCTTCCGAGTAATTTATTCATTCATTCATACATCACGCCTATATCCCTAGCGGGAACGGAGGAGCGTAAACGGCCGTAAAAAACGCATATTTACGCCGCGTCTGACAAACATTTGAGGGTCATTTGCAAAATTGTGTATCGCCATAGTGACAGATTGTCAGCCCATCGCCTATAATTGCAATGCACACCCTCGAGTCCCTTAGTCGCCTCTTACGACACCCACGGGAAAGATAAGGGGTGATGCTACTCTAAGCCGGCATCACACGCAATACCGTTAACAATTAAGTAAATCATAATCAAGTTCAGACACCTGAAGTAATAAACAATGCTCCAGCGCCGATATTCTTCTAATTGCTAGAGTTTATTTCTACTCATTTATTAATTTATTTGTTGAAGCGTTTTTATTTTTGTAAGAAAAACTTTTAACGACTATGGTGTAAGTCAGGATGGTTATCTCATGACTCGATGACTCTTACACGAAGAGCTATATATCTAGTAGAATCTGTGATCAACTTGGTGATTTTAGGATGCTTTAATATTCGTAAATTGAATTATTGAGCTCGATTTTCAGTATCGCTTGCTTTAAGCCAAACTCGGTTTCCGACTTGTCGTCCGTCGCTCCGTATTTTTCACGCATCATAACGCAAGCGTCTGTCAGCCGAAAGAAAATTGGGAATTTCAATCTTTTTCCCATAAAAATGCTGAACACGCACAGTAGCCGTATTAATTCATTATTTGTGTAGAGATCTGACCGGAGCATGCGTTAAAAATAAGCAGCGACAGACGACAAGTGTGTGAACCGCCTAATGTAACCCTCATAAATATAGAAACCATAATATTTTCTGCGAATAGTAATGTGTGGGTGATCGGATCACCATTGAATGTACTACGGGAAATGAATGTTATCTAATTCACGGAAAATTACATCTGTTAAGTACGCCTATCTATTATCCTCATTGAATGAAATAGTGGGGTGCTCTCAAATATCTATTCATGATTTCCTGCGGTACTACCTCTAATACGGAAATTTTGTTCGCGGAAAAGGTGCTTCATTTGTATGCATCGAATAAATATTATGATGACGTGGGTGAAAAATTTTTGACGTCACGTTTAAACAAGTTTTAAACTTTGCGACTGAATTATACGGCAGTACAGCAGCGACCTTTTAGGTTATATGTATTCCGTACTAATTATTATAAATCTGAGAGTTCGAGTGTGTGGTGTATGTATGTATGTTTGTTACATCTTCACGCTCAAACGGCTTGACCGATTTGGATGAAATTTAAAACACAGGTAGAATATAACCCAGAATAACACATGAGCTTCTTTTTACTACGGGAAAAGAACTATTATATACACACACACGAATATATACAGTTGCTCTTACGAACGTTTACTTCTGAGTGTATTAACAACCGAGGCCATCAGTTGATAACTTTTAGGCGTTCGTCCCACTTGTCGTCCGTCGTTGCGTTTTGTTAACGCACTGTAGCCGTTTCCGATATTATTTGTGAGGAAATAGGTATTCGCGATTTCATTTTGTCTGACAGACGCATGCGTTACGGTGCGTTATGAAAACGCAGCGACGGACAACAAGTGCGAGAACCGCCTTACTACTTAAAAGGACAGTAAAGAATAATATCTTCAAAACTTAATGTACAAGCTATATTAACGAAAATAAGAATTTGTTAATTAAATAAAAATGCGTAGCTTTTTCTACAGTTTCGTAAATATACGGATTGGTTATATAATGTGCTCTTTTAACGAATTTTAAAGTACATACCTACTTTGTGCCAGAGTTTGTGTTAAATTTTGAAAGAAATGACTAAACAAAAACGTAACTGCCTAAAAACTTGAATAAATTGATGGTGTTAGCTTATATATTCTTCCCCTACAGCACCAGTATAGCAAAGGAAATAAAGTTCTACCAAGTAAACCAATTTTAATATGTCAAATCGATATTTATTTTGCCACTTATGGAATGCAAGCAGGCGCAGAGGGGAAAGTAATAAAAACTTTATAAACTTCAAGTGAGGGATGATGTTATCTACAACTACTTGTAAAGTGGACTAGTGTGTCTAATGAAAAAACTATTTATAGTACAGCTAGGTTGCTAATCTGTCTTTTTTAAATCTTTGCTATACTAAGTAACTTGGTGTATGAAAATAAAAATACTTACAGGCAGGAACAAGCCATTAGCACCACATACGAGAATGACGAACGCGATCACGGCTCTCAAAGTTACCATAGTTATTTTTACAGTCAGCACTGGCACAAAAACTTCACAGTAGCGCGAATCGCTGGATTTCCGTAAAACTTGGCAGGCTGCGCTCCCGGCCCTTTAGTGAATGGGACCGCATGGGACTCGCCTTTATAAGGGTGCCTAGCTTCTTTCTGCGCAAGCTCTCTGCGCCATAAACTTCCTGGCTTTTTAACTATTATAATTGGCACTTAGACAAGTTACGATGAGATGGATGAAGTTCTATTATTAGCAACCCTTTTTCTATTTGCAGGTACTGTTATTTTTTATTTTGGTTATTTTCAAACCGGCATTTCTCATTTGAAAACGGAGACATTTTTAATTAAATACTTAATATACGTCTCTTGTACGTCTTGATTTGATATGTCTTATCTAGTAAGTGTGTGGCACGAGCGACGAAATTTATCAGCTAAAGTGTTTGCTGGGCAAATATTTTGAACGAACTGTGTCTATCTCTGAACAGGCAACAGGTTGCAAGTCTCGTAGAAACGTGTAAGAAAATAATTCGAGAGCCTCTTTAAGACTTTTGTTTGCGCGGTGTAGATATAATCGTCTTCAATCTATTTTGTTTGATGTAATAACTGTTTCATGTGTGGCCTTTTTCATTCTCTTTCTCTCTTTTAGTGTGGGACACCGAGTCGTCCAACAACACAATGAGCCCTGTCAAAGTTTTTTTCATTGAATCTATAAAATTTTATTTAAGACGTATTTACACCATTCGTTCCGTATATTCCTGCAAAACATTTTTATGTAATTTCTGATTCTAGTTTATTCTTTGTGAAATAAGGTTTGACACGACATAATGAACCCTGATTTCAGAGATTTTTTTCATTGTAAGTATCTATAAAATTGATTTAAGGCGTATTTAGACCATCGTTCCGTATTTTCCTGCAAAACTTTTTTATGCAATTTCTAATCCTAGTTCTACTTCGCTATGAATTTACTATTGCCTACAACATAAACTACAAAATACAATATTAGTAATAAAGGGCATGACTTACGGACTTGCCGTGTGATGCCGGCTTAGAATAGCATCACCCCATTTATTTCCTGTGGGAGTCGTAAGAGGCGACTTAGGGACTCGAGGGTGTGTATTGCAATTTTACGTGGTGGGCTTCCAACCTGTTACTATGGCGATACCCATATTTCCGAATGACCCTCAAATATTTGTCAGACGTGGCGTAAATGTCCATTTTTTTTCGGCTGTTTGGTCTCTGCCTACCCCGCAAGGGATAATATGCGTGATATGTGTGTGTGTTTGTGGCATGACTTACGGCTATCAATCGTATCGCATTATGATAGCTAATAGATTTTTCCTTTCCATAACATTCGTCATATTATGCTGCCAAATGAGGCAGTGCATGATATTGGCGTTTCGAAGAGCATCTCAATTGGGAACTCAATTATATTATACCATATAATAAATGTCATTAGGACCATTCTTGAAAGGGTAATCTGATTACAGTAATTGCGTAATCTGTGGTTAATGGAGTTGGTAACGTAACTACCTACTTATAGCTTGTTATACTATAACTTAGTTAAGCAATATTTTGTTATGTTACTGTTAATTAACCCAAATAAAGTGAAAAAAAAAAAAAAATGCAGTACTAAGTTCTTATCAATTTGCTAGTTTATTGCATATTAGACATACACATATCACGCTTTTATCCCTTGCGAGGTAAGCAGAGCGTTAAAAGCCGTGAAAAACGGTCGTTATCGCCACGTTTGACATATATTTAAGGGTCGTTTCTAGAAAATCGTGTAACACTATAGTGACAGGTTGTCATCCTGTCGCCTAAAATTGTAATACACATAAAACTCTCGAGGCACTTAGTCGCCTCTCACGACACCCGCGGGAATGAGATGGGATGATGCTATTCTAAGCCGGCATCACACGGCATGCCGTGCATAATAGACAATAATATTAAAACACAAATTTTCCTTCAACGGCATCTACAAGCTTTTCTTCTTCGAAAAAAAGAGGCCATTAGGCTTTTATCGGTAACAAAATATATTACATTCTTATTTTAGCACAACATTACCGTATACACACGTAGGATATTAAACACCCTGTAGTGTTAATTAAACTGGGATGGGAGATTTTATTAAAAGCTTAATAAACAAAAAGATCAAATTCTTGTTTGCTGATCAATTTTTTGCTTCAGTGCATTGCGGATACACAAGGAATTAATGTGAACTAAATTGGCATAATGGCGTAGCGGATAGTACCCCCTGCCTTCTACGCCGAGGGTCGTGGATTCGATCCGCATAAGAGTAATATTTGAAATGTAAAATTTTCAGATATTTGTGTTTTTTTTGTTTAATATGTATTTATTTAAAAAATGTATATATAAGTAATAATATCAGCTATTTAGTTCCCATAGTACAAGCTATACTTACTTTGGGGCTAGATGGCGCTGTGTGAAATGTCCAGTATATTTATACATACACAAATATATCACGCCTATAGTCCCTTGCGGGGTAGGCAGAGCATAAATGGCCGTGTAAAACGGTAATTTACGCCACGTCTGACAAAAGTATAATTATTTATTAAATATATATAGGTATATATATATATATATATATATATTGTCCTCCTTTCGGCCGTTGTTGATCAGGCTGAAATACGTGTTAAATGTTGATCCACCTTTGTCCGCAGTTTACTAGGGAATTATTGCGGGTATCGTTTTATTTTTGATTTATATTTATTCACCGGCTTGTAACACAGTACCCAAGCTAACGGAAAAGTCGCTACCTTGACACCAACTGACACGGCAGTTGTTGATCCTGTAACGGCTTTCTTTTTTAAGGAAAATGATGCTTTGTTGATCTATATAAAGTCATTTATGAGCGACATTTGCCGTGAACTTTTGAACCGATACTGCAGAACGGCAACGTTGCACAAGTGAGACAGAAGTTTTAATTTTTACAAGCTTTTATTTGACTTGCCGTGTTTGTTAGTTTGTACGGGTCAAATCTTGGAAGAATACATGGTAGCCAGGGTCTGAAGATGGAGCCGGAAGGAGGTCATAGCATCTCAGAGATGCAACTACGTACCCCTATCGAGTTTGGGCTCGTTGGAATCGTCTTGCCAACCACTCTTCAAATACATGGTAGCCAGGGTCTGAAGATGGAGCCGGAAGGTGGTCATAGCATCTCAGAGATGAAACTACGTACCCCTATCGAATTTGGGCTCGTTGGAATTGTCTTGCCAACCACTCTTCAAATACATGGTAGCCAGGGTCTGAAGATGGAGCCGGAAGGTGGTCATAGCATCTCAGAGATTAAACTAAGTACCCCTATCGAGTTGGGGCTCGTTGGAATCGTCTAGCCAACCACTTTTCAAATACATGGTAGCCAGGGTCTGAAGATGGAGCCGGAAGGTGGTCATAGCATCTCAGAGATGCAACTATGTACCCCTTTCGAGTTTGGGCTCGTTGGAATCGTCCTGCCAACCACTCTTCAAATACATGGTAGCCAGGGTCTGAAGATGGAGCCGGAAGGTGGTCATAGCATCTCAGAGATGCAACTATGTACCCCTATCGAGTTTGGGCTTGTTGGAATCGTCTTGCCAACCACTTTTCAAATACATGGTAGCCAGGGTCTGAAGATGGAGCCGGAAGGTGGTCATAGCATCTCAGAGATGAAACTACGTACCCCTATCGAGTTGGGGCTCGTTGGAATCGTCTAGCCAACCACTTTTCAAATACATGACAGCTATTAAAGCTTGTTTCTTTTTTAATTATATTTATTTCTTTTCTTAACCATAAATAGTAAGGTATCGTGAAGTAGAAGAACAAGAAATAGAAGTAGGCGGGAGGGAGAGAGATGTATTCCTATCCTAGCTAGACATCTTGCTCGTCCGCAATAGCTCCTCCAACACCGTGCTATGTTCATCTTGCTATATTCTTATCTCCCTACTCATCCTTTTACTCGTTCATCAACTCACTTATATTCGTAACTCATCCCTCGACTCTTCTAATTTTTTTTCTAATTAATAGACTAGCTGTGCCCGCGACTTCGTTCTCGTGGAGTCAGAACTTTTGTACAAATTTGTAAGTTTAATATCTCTCGTTCTGTTTAACCGATTTTGATAAAAGGTGTCTCAGATATTGGCCAGGATTAGTAGCTATATACCACAAAAAGTTTTATTAGAATCGATCCAGTGCTTTCGGAGATTAGCTCGGACAAATGGACAAACAAACAGACAAAAACTTTCTAAAACATTGCACATTTTTCTATTTTAATAAACTATTTTAACATCGCCACCAATAAGATTTTTGTAAATATATTCAATGTTCAGACACGCTAATTTACTTTTTTAATATGTATAGATTTGTCATAAACACATGAAAAATATTGCTATATTTTATAATAATATTATTTTTCACAAACTAATAAGTTTTAATAAAAACTATATTTTTTTCTGAACTACACAAAAAATAAATTTTATTTGGAATACTGTGCATAGTCCTGGCCAAAATTTAAATTCTCCTCTATAGTTATTGACGTTCATTCATACACGTGTTGTGACGTTGTACAAAGCATGAAACAAAGTGGCAACAGCGCACATAAGAAAACCACCAATCATAAAAACGGTGGCCTGTGATTGGTCCATTTGAATCAGATCAACATTTGATGGAGCGGATTTGTATAAAGAATGTTATGAATTGATCGTATTTGTGCTTTTAAAGGGACAGCGATTGTTGATCCGATCGGAGCCACATTTGTATGCAGGGTCATACATTAGATCAACAAAAGCTGTCGGGATCAACAATTGCCAACGGATCAACAATTAACTGATGCTACAACCCGTATGATCAACATTTGCCGAGTTGATATATCTATACCTATATATATTTAATAAATAATTATACTTTTATATATATATATATACCTATATATATTTAATAAATAATTATACTTTTGTCAGACGTGGCGTAAATTACCGTTTTAGACGGCCATTATTAAATATATATATATATATATACCTATATATATTTAATAAATAATTATACTTTTGTCAGATTATATATATAGTCAGATATATATGTCAGATATTATATATATATACCTATATATATTTAATAAATAATTATATATATATAATTATTTATTAAATACATACATATATATATATGTATATATATATATATATATATATAATATATATTATATAGGTATATATGACAAAATATAGTTGGACGGCAATAATAATTAGCAAGTCATAATTAACTATACCTTACGAAAAACAACTCTCCTAGTAATTATCTTTGCAAGTCCATTTTCATTAATTCCGCCCATGTACACATTTTGTGCATTAAGTTGTAGAAAAAATAAATAAATTGTAACTACTTATACTTTGAGACGTCACTAAATTACCTTGTTGAATTTTCCATTTTCATCAATTAAATATGTATCTTTAGTAATTAAAGGTAAATAAAGAAGTAGTCTATACTAACATAAACATGATGAAGAATGTTTTAAAACAAAATCTTTACGTCTATGGAAAACAAACACATCAGTGAAATTAAATAAGAAAATTTCATTTTCTTCACAGATTCAAGTAATGCTTCATTAAGCATACAAGAGAAAATTGTATAATCAACTAATGATATCAAAATAATCAATTCATAACAGTTAATAACAGAAGCACACATTACAATAAAATATGCACAATCGCTTTAAATACCTGATAAAAGACGTAGTTCTACGTTTCATATTAATAATGGCTTTACAATAGTAGGCAGCATGATACTTATACATTTCCGGCAGTAAGCTATAAGGTGCATTGGGGTTACGCCAACATACATTTCTAGGAGATGACTAGAGGTCTATCTTACGGTTAATAATTCAAAGTTATTTTATATTAACTGTGATCATTGTTGGGCACAATGGTGGTAGGTAACCATTGTACTGAATAAAATAATGTGCTAAGAATATGTGATGCAATGCCGTGTGATGCCGGCTTAGCATAGCATCACCCCATTTCTTCACGTGGGAGTCGTAAGAGGCGACTAAGGGACTTGAGGGTGTGTATTGTATTTTAGGCTGAAAACCTGTCACTATGGCGATACACAATTTTCCGAATGACCCTTAAATATTTGTCAGGTGTGGCGTAAATGTTCGTTTATGCGGCCGTATACGCTCTACCTACCCCGCAAGGGATTAAGGCGTGATATGTGTGTGTGCTAAGAATATGTATTAGAATCAAAAATATGTTATTAGGTAATAAAAATCAATCATTTCGAATGTTGAGTCATATTTTTATATGGGGTGGATACGAAATAACTTGGGGATATTCCAAAATTATTCAAAAGTGAACCTAACGACGTTCGAGCATGGTTTGGGTTGTTGTTGGGGCTTTTACAAATCAACAATAATATGGGTGAAAAACACTTGATTCAGAAAACTTGAAGCTATACTTACAAAAACTGTCACGGTTAGAAGAATATAGATGGTGGTTAGATCAATGTTAATATTTTGAGTCATTATATCAATATTGCCAAGATAATAATACCGCTCAGATTGGTAGAATATTTTGAATTTTGGATCATACCTGTTTGCGGAATCACCCCCACGCACCTTTTTATTTCGATGTCTACAAAAGTGAGAACATTTGTGTACTGAAAGAAAACAATAAATTTCATCCATTAACCTGTTGTGCAGTATCTCATACATTAGCCATACTCTCTGTTACTGATCACTCAGATCAAATTTGTTAGGCTGATATTTTGAGAATCCTTTAGTACCTACAATCATTATTTTATCTTTGAGCAGGTACGTGAATATTTGATACTTTTATTCTGCTTAAAGTGCTTTTGTGTAATACGTTAGGTATTAGCAAGTGAATTACTCATATTTGCTCACAATTTCATAAAATGCTATACTGTATACATAGTAATTTCTATAAGCAATAATGCGACGTATTACGCAATACTTGTTCCATTATAGTCATAATAATAAAACTGCAGGAATCCCTCGATACAATAACTATTTACGGCGTCCTAGGTTGTTTGTCTCCATACGTAGCCAAAGACAAATAAAACATTTTTACCCTACTTAGTTACGAATTTCGTACATAGTTTGGATTATATTTCATCGACACGAAGTAACAAGGTATACATACATACATACATACATATATCACGCCTGTTATCCCTTGCGGGGTAGGCAAAAACGGACATTTACGCCACGTCTGACATATATTTGAGGGTAATTCGGAAAATTGTGTATCAACATAGTGATAGGTTGTCAGACCATCGCCTAAAATTGCAATACACACCCTCAAGTCCCTCAGTCGCCTCTTACAACTCCCACGGGAAAAGATGGGGTGTTGATATTCTAAGGCATCGGCATCACACGGCATAGTTGATATTAAAATCATAAGACTTGGAACTACATAACATACATTAACATCCACAATAGCCCACTGCTAGATTTGGACCTCCCCTGTTGGGGGGTGTAGCCGTACCCACCAACCACGCTAGGCAGGCGAATTGACGAGCGCAGTTTTAGATGTTACATTAACAGGGAATGATGGTGCCCGTTCCCTTGGCAAATTTATCCATTTGTGCTTTCTACGACACCCACAGGTAGAGTTGGGTGATGCTTTTCTAAACCGGCATAACACCTTTTTATAAGTAGTTTATTCGTAAGTTAGGTTTTTGCAAGTTTGTCCGCAACGTGTGTGTAAGGAAAGGAATGTAAAACATTCTCGGAAAATCCTTGATGAATTTTTACGACATAAAAGAACTATTTTGACCTTATATTGTATTTTGTTAGCACGCTACATTATATTAGTTTAGCAATACACGAATGTACTTTTTTATAATTTTGTAACTCTTCCAACTTTATCCCATGTTTACAGCAAATAAATATCTTTGAATCTTGGTGTCATATTTTGAAAGATCCGTGAAATTTCTTAACTGAATTGTACGCGTTTGTTTTGTTTTTCATTTTCTACCTAACCGAACTACTTGTAAGTTAGTAACATAGGTAGTATTTTATGATGTTTGATACTACCTACCATTTTATGTTTAGTACACCATCATCTCAACATTATCAAACTTACTTAACACAAGAGTAAGTGTTATTTATTTATAAGCAGATATTCATACCTAAGATACAATAACAGATATGCTCATTCTTGTATTTATCTACTTATCACACTGCGTAATTGCGTATTGCTTTGTAAATTACTAGCATTGTTTTCAATTAAGGCACTCTGAAATCCTACATTTTGAACACGTATATTACGTCACCGCAAACCAACAGATGGAGGTTAGAGTAAAATACGCGTTTTAATAACATCGCTCTCGGTAGAATGTATTATTACAGGGATGAAATGTGTTACTTTGAATCTCGTTGCTATGAGTATCTGAAATATTTAAATGAGCTAGAGCCAGTTGTTAATGAATAAGCTGCATATAGGTACTCGGACTTCTCTCAATCAATCGCGACTAATCGTCAAAAGGAATTTGGAGACGGAGAACTTGATGCTGCACTAACTATGTGTTCCTTCGTCAAGGAAATTGGTCTGAGAATCAATCGAAAACAAATTGACGGTAGTTGCGCTCTAATTGGTTAGGAACGTTGCCATTCAATAAGTAACAGAATCTTACTGTTATCTTGATGTCATATAAACTACCGTAAGTTTTAGTAGGAAAGATCATCGGGTGTATGCATAGGTATTGCTCGTGCTATTTATTTATTTTTTCTATTATGATGATGATTTTCTCAAGTTATAATATATGCAAAAGTATAAAATTAAATTCTTATAGTTTCAGTGATCAAAGGGAAATTAAATGTACGTACAATTTATCTATTTGAATATAATTTAATCAGTCTACTTATAATTTACTACAAGTCTACAAATAATCTACAAACTATAGTTTACATAAGGTTGATAAAATACATGTCTGTTTGGGTAAAGCACTTGAGCTAAATACGAAAACATACCAGTTACAACACCATATAACAAACTCATAAGATTTGCAAATTCGTCAAGCTGAAACGACAGTAGTGGGAGTTTGAAAACGAAACCCATTATACGGGAGTTCCATGGCAAAATCAGCTTGAACTTCCCCTGGTCTCGTTGTCAAGTCTGTTAAAGGTGTTGGTGCATCCAAAGAAGTGAAAACAGGCGCAGAGGTTTCTGCACTGACGTAGACGGGGTAGAGTCTCGCATTTGACTTGACTGCGCTCACTTCAGGCACGTCTGGCAAAGAACGCCTTTTCACGTCTTCTTCAGCTACGTGTATTCTGTCAACTTTGATGTCGCCTTCGTAGTGTGGCCAGGAGTGGATTGACATAGGCGGTGAAGTTACTGGCATAATGCTCGGCGAAGACCAGTCGTCGTGGCTTCTCTTCTCGAAGTGGGGGTGATCGAAGGGTGGTGGTGGGTAGTGCTGGTGGTAGAACCCGTAGTTCAGCGGACTTGTAGCAATCTGGAACAGAACGCCTGTTAACCGGTTATCTTCGTGGAATGTTAGTTGGTGCTGTAAAGCCTAGACGTGATAATTATTTGTTTGTACGGATTGCGAAACTATGTTTAAGAATCGTAATCACTTTTATCGCTATATCATTAAGAAATATTTTCATTATTGTAGGCCAATGCACACGCTTGTAAAAATTCACTTACACAGTAAAAACGTATATCGATTTGTGTATTATATGTTTTTATGATTTAGTAATATCTTTGACCTAAAAATTTACATCAATAATTATAAATAAAATAAAAGATGAATAATTCTTCTTCATTTCGTGTGGGACTCCGAGTCGTTTAACGAACCGATGAACTCTGGTGTCCGAGTTTTTCAGCCGCCTACTACAACCAGTAGTAAGATTAAAAATGACAGTAAAGTTATACCTACCTACTTTTTAATTGGATTGGAATTATTCCAAGTGTGTGTTAGACCAACAAGTTAGTAGAGTCACAGAATATATAATAGTACTTGGTAGAGTTTGAAGAAGGGAAATATTAAAGTTATGTTTTCTATATCATACCTTCCCTCTCTCATGAAACCCAGGGTGCGGGTAATCATAGTGTGAAGAGAGGTCTACCTAAAAGTTAAAAGTTATAATTTGTTAGCTTTTTAGTAAGGGACGAGTTAAAAAGCCCGGGATGTTAATATTGTCTGAGCAAATAATAGGAATAGAAATGATGTAAAATTCTCTGTTGATGATGATTCATGACCTTTTTCCCCTTGACAAGCCATGAAGAAATATATTTCCATCAGATATGATCAAATTTTAAACCCTATGAAAACGATTTCCTAAACCAATAAACGGTTTTTTCTCCCACTTCGTCCTTCGTCCGTCGCTGCGTATTTTTAACGCAACGTAATTCATGCGTCTGTCAGACGAAAGGAAATTGCGAATGCTGAAACTTTTTCCCATACAAATATGGCTACGATGTGTAACGGAGTCGTGTGACAGACGCACCGACGCAGCGATGGACGTCAAGTGGAAGAATCACCAAAGAGCGGTTTGATGTGCTACATCCGACCAAGGGTTAAGAATTACTGTTCAAGTTTTTTTAAATGTCATTTAGATTTCATACAAATTCTACAACCATTACATCCCTTTCGTGGGCAGTGAAGTATTAACGAAAGTGGCATAAAGTTATGAATATCTCAGTTTTTATATAATTATATTTGAGTTTATTTAATTACATTTCTCATTATTTTCATGTAATTATGCTAAAATTCTAAAACACATTGAAAAATGTATTTTCAATTCAAACCTGCTTAGAAAATGGGAAGGTGGGTATTTATCAATTTTTAAACCATGAAATAAAGTATTACAGACTTTCTAGTGATTAAAAACCCAATGGCTAGATTTTTTATGAGTAAGTAGTATTAATCTGTTAGGGTAGTAGTTATTGTTAGCTGCTAGAATAAAACTTACTATGGTAGCTAGAAGAAAGAAAAGTAAAAAAAAGGCACTATCGGTAAGAGAAGTATCTTCAAAAGATAAAACAATTCATGTTAAATTTATTTGTTTGTAATTGTAAGTGACAAGTATCAAATTTCTGTAAATAACCAATTTAAGTAATACTTCTTTTGATAATTGAAACATACCAAAGGATGGCTAGATACTTCTTACCACAAGTAAACATTTTATTCTTTTGAGGCAATGAGTTCGGATGCATTTTCTAGGTGAACTTGGTATCCAATCCGTAATTAAAATATCGAACGACTTTGATGAGGAAAAAAGTAATCAACAAATAAACTTTGTCTTGTCTTTAAAATGAAAATGTATTTAAAAGACGTATATTTAAACAAAATTTTACCTTCTTCAGTCCTTGAATAGAGGCCAGTATGAGAGCCATCTTTGCTAAGAGCAGGGCCTTCCCCCCTAGCACGGCGAGGAACTGGAACCCCATGGGGATGATCACCATGCCGATGGAGACCACGCCGAACATCATCATCGTCATCATGCGACGCTGCCGTCCTCGGTATTCCCCTAGAACGAGACATAATTGTACAGCTATGTTCCGTATCACGACCAAATATTTTTCAGTGTGAATTTACCTCTGAAATTGGACTACTTTCCTCAAGAATTGAATGTACCATAATAAAGTCAGCACGTCCGATGAAACGACAGATTAAGTAGGTATATGCTATGGGAAAGTAGGCCAGATTTTATAAGAATTTAATTCGATTTTATTTTGTTTGCTTTGTCTAGTAACATGAATAGTTTCTTGCGTATCGAATGTTGTAATTCCGTTCTTGTGTTTTATACTTTCTAGTTTCTAGTAATTTTTTTGGACGGACTTATTCTATTGACTGTCACAGGTGCTTAACAACTTTGATAGCTCAAACGCCTCTCACACCGCTAAACTAGTTGGTATAAGTAAATCTTATGAAAACATACCACGATATTTTGGTGATGTGCCGTGTGATGCCGGCTTAGAATAGCATCACCCCATTTCTTTCCTGTGGGAGTAGTCGTAAGAGGCGATTAAGGGACTTGAGGGTATTGCAATTTTAGGCGATGGGCTGACAACCTGTCACTAAGGCAATACATAACTTCCAAATGACCGTCAAATGTATGTCAGACGTGGCGTTTACGCTTTGCCTACCCCGCAAGGGATAATAGGCGTGATTTGTGTGTGTGTGTGTATTTTATAAGTACCTTACAATCAATAAAATATCCTGTCCAAAAAATATTTAAAAAAGAAAGTGTTCATAAATAATGATATAGCGATACCTTTATTTCGATGACATCTAGAAAAGTCAATTAGCATTACCTTTTCCGACACTCGTTTTATCATCAAAGTCGAACTTGACTACGTGGGTCCGCAGTACTTTGGCCATCCGCTGTAGTGCCAACGTCCTCCATTCCCCTTCATCTAGTTCTTTGTCCGACCACGAACTGCAATATAAAAGCAATTTTATTACTTAGCTTATTGTACAACTCTCGATAAGAATGAATAACGATGAATAAGTGTGAGGGACAGGAAACTAGGGTCTCCTGTATGCTGGAGCGGG
The DNA here is from genome assembly GCA_027580185.1 of Tuta absoluta. Classification (NCBI taxonomy): domain Eukaryota; kingdom Metazoa; phylum Arthropoda; class Insecta; order Lepidoptera; family Gelechiidae; genus Tuta; species Tuta absoluta. The sequence goes on from JAQAHW010000004.1 coordinate 11,196,306, forward strand.
TAGGGGAATAGATCGAAGGGGAAAAAGAGCGAAACACTCGTGTCGTATTACTTCCCAGACTCTCTTGGACTTTTATTATCAGCTTGCGATGATTCATATTCATTTAAGCCGACTTTTATGATGCACTCGACGAACATAATATTTGTGTTTGTGGGTCAAACAGTCCCGCGCTTTTGTGCGGTTATATATTATACCTAACTCACAATTTATAATGATTCAAACCATTAACAAAACTACATTCGTAAATAAACAGATCTGGAAAAGTTTTTCTAGCGTTTATGCTTTTAAGTAAAACTCTCGTCCACTATTTCTTATCTTAGATTAACGGAATTATTTACGAATCCCTTTACGTATCAGGTATTTTGCACGAACAGGCACGAAAGAAAATTCTAATCGCAATGTAGGTAGCTCGTTAAAAGAAGATTAACTTGAACATATTATGTTATGTGATCATATAGGTAAATACAATTATTGTTTTCTGAAATTTTAGGAATTTACTGTGCTAAACTTAAACTGAAATTTACTCATATATAATATGAGTAAATGTTCAATTTTGTATGAACGTTAAAATATGTATGAAGGTTTTTATTCTATAAATTGTGAGGGCACAACATTCATGTCATGCAGCTCTATCTAAGATAATCTTTAAAAAATTATCTTTGAGACATAAAAACATACCTATCGTAATATATTTAATATTATCTTCATGGAACTCTAAGGGACTCGAGGGTGTGTATTGCAATTTTAGGCGATGGGCTGACAACCTGTCACTATAGCGATACACAATATTCCGAATAACCCTCAAACATTTGTCAGACGTGGTGTAAATGGCCGTTTTTTGCGGCTGTTTACGCTCTGCCTACCCTGCAAGGGATTATAGGCGTGATATGTGTATGTATGTATGTATGTATCTTCATGGAATATTTAGGTTCTGCCACGACAGTGATTTTTATTTGCGTTAATATTTTCTATGAAGTGACTGATATTTTATGTGGATACGTGTATAAGATTCACTGTGTAACATATTTGCGATTATGAATCAGCGCGATTGAAAATCGCTGTGGGGACACTACCTAAACGATAACACATTACAAAACGTTAACACATTGCAAAATTAAACGTAAGCAAATAATGCATGTTTTTTTGATTATTTTCAATCCTCACCAATCCAGGGAGAGACTTACGTCCTGAAATGGGTTGCTATAGGCCGATGTGTGTGTTGCGATGTATCTTTAAGTTAATCTTTTTATAATGATGAGAACACAGGGTTTACAAAAAGAGCTGCAAATAATCTCGCCTTGTCTCTTAAATCCATCGGCTTTGTATAATCAACAGGTCTTATCATTACGCAAAACAAAATACAAACTTTAACACACTTGAACTGTTTGTTAAATGCCGCGTGATGCTGGCTTAGAACAGCATCATCCTATTTCTTTCCCGTGGGTGACTCGAAGGTTACATGTGTATTGCAAATTTAGACTATGGGCTGACAACCTGTCACAATGGAATCTTTTGAATGACTCTCAAATGTTAGTCTACCTCGCAAGGGATATAGGCGTGATATGTTTGTATGTAAATTATTATTAGGAACTTATTTCTTCGATATTTTTTTTCCAAAAGTACCCATGTTAATGGCTAATTATTAGGTCAAAGTCATTATTTCCTATGATATGGGCACATACCTTGTTTCATTTTCATTCATAATATTTCCTGACCGGTCGACCATTTCAAACCTGACCAGATTGACTCCTTCAGCTATAGGCACCACGTCAGGACTCAATGACCTGTCTAAGGCTCTCAAAGTCTTCCTCTTCATACATCTCAGGAACTTGGGGAAGTACTCCTTATGGTCGATCACATCCTTGACATCCACTAACTGAAAATATACTCAACATGAATATAGGTCCAAGTGAATGGTCAAAAACAATGGATGATCAGAAATGTGTAAACTAAGATTTGACGGCCGATAGAGATGAATGGAGGAAAAAAAAATCATGTTGCGCCGACGTCAAATAAATTGGAATAATCGCAGGCAGATGCTCTAAACGGACTTATGATCAAATCTGTGAGGCTTTGGTTTCACAAATAAGTGTCGTCATAGTGACTTATAATGAGACAAATGGAAGGCAAAACTCTACCTTTCAACTTTAGTTCTATGGTACTCATCAATTACGGTTCGAAGTTGGCGAAATTATAATAAAAGATTTAATACGAAAAAGTGAACATTTTATAGTTCCTCGTCGATTTTTAAATTTTCGGGAAATATTTTTTGAATAGAAGATAGATGGGATCGGAACGTGACGGCAGACCGCGTTGCTCGAAGATGCCTAATAATATAAAAAGTAAGACGTAGTTTAAGCTTTTTGACAGCGTTTTATCGAAGTGCGTCAATTGTTTTTTACAGTCACATAGTAGATGTCTTGTCCTTTAAACGACTTTGTAAAATTCACAAACTTTTGCTAAGTATGCAAAGTTGATATTTAGAGAGGTGTTGCAAAATCTCTTCTTGCTTTACCTACATACTCACTTTTTTTATTTTATTTTGCATTTTTATACAAATTTATAATCGGCTCTATCTCAAGAGTTGTAAAACAAAAGTTATTCAATTCATGTTCAATTCATTCAAGTTAGTCCACTAATTGTGTGCAAAACTTTTCAAGCACTTTGGGTGTATAATAACGGCTAACCTATACTTTACTCACTCAGTGAGCAGCACTAATGACTACGTTACACATGTGTAAATTAGATATGTTAAATTTGTTCTAAGAATAGAATACACATACGTAGAGACAAAATGTAAATGAACCCTCCAGAATCGATTAATTCAGAACAACATTGTATGCATTTAAATCATTGAAGCTAGAAATGATAGCGTTTCCAAATATGTTAATTAAAGAGTACTCGTAACTAGGCAAGAAAGGACACACGAACCTTAACATAACATAACAAAATTCATTATTGCACATTAAATAAATAATACAACAGTAGATAAACACAAATAAAAGAAACAGTACAACCAGGCGGCCTTAATGCTAGGTAGCATTCTCTACCAGGCAACCTTAGGGTGAAAAAGAGAGTGCGACATTCGAAGCGGGATAGTGCAAATATTACCTACGAGCACTAAAATACACAAAATATACTACTTAAACAATTATAATTGTGTAAACAAAACAATGAATATACTAATTTATATTTAAATAATATTATAATAACCTAAACTATGGAAGTCAGGATAAAACAATAGTATAAAGAGGAAAAGAAAACAACAGAAAACAGCACGATTATTATTATAAAATAACTAATAAAAGAAAATTATGCATTGATTTCCGATAAAAAAAGTTTTTTATTTGAATTATGTGCTCCTTCGAGTATCATATTTTAATTAGTACTAAACAATGATCATGTCAGATCAGTAGGCTCTCTTTTTTCTATATATATTCTTTATTGTGCATTAACAATACATAGTTTTTGTTTTAAAAGTAGTTCACAAAGGTGAGCTTATCCCTATAAAGATACCTCTTCCAGCCAACCTGTAAAACTAAGTAAGAAATCAATACGTGCGGGGACAAGATTGCACAAAAAGTTAAAGAAAAATACAATATGATAAATATTTTTTGATAATGGTCAAATAAATACACATACCTAAACTAATACTTAGAACTATAAAAACAAATACAATATATAAATACATAATATACAAATACAATACAAACAAATGTATACATACATTCTACACCTATATGTAATAATAAAATTTTGCACGTCTTATGGCTACCGTAGTAAATCACAAAATAGAATGAAGTCGCTTCCCGTGTACCTCTGTCTCTATGTCCCTATTTATGCTTAGATCTTTAAAAGTACGCAACGGATTTTAATGAGGTTTTCTTGAGTAGATAGAATTAGTCAAGAGAAAGGTTTTAATTATTCATGCCGAGAAAATAACTAGTTCTTAATAATGTCAAGATCATCATTATATCTTTACGCACGAGTAGCAAAAGGAAATATTTCATTATACAGAAGTCTCTATCAATGACTGTTCAAGCAATAATTAATTGATAAGGGATACGTGAATTCAGCAAAATAATATTAACTTATTTCTTTGATGATACCTAAAGAACAGACTACAAGAAAAGACAAGTGACAGAAAAGATTTCTTAAATTTGAACACGTTATTAATCATAAAGGTAATTTTAAAATTCTTTACAGGAATTTAAAAGAGTCCAAATTATAAAAAATTTCGTTTGAAGGAAGGGAAGGGAATTTATGAGAAGGGTATAAGGGTAAGTTTTTTTGCGGTTGTTTACGCTCTGCCTACCCCGCAAGGGATTATAGGCGTGATATGTGTATGTATGTATGTATGCAAATTATTTCTGTGAAGAGTAGAGCTTACCTACAGCTAAGGAGGAAGAAGACTAGGGGAGTATTTTATTTTATTCGGTAAATACAACAAGTAACAATCAAATTGTCTATTGCGGATACAAAAATTGTTTAGAACTAGACTAGTATATAGGTTTAAATACTTTTATTTTCTCATTCAAGACAACATACAGTCACTTACATGAGAATCAGGGTAAATGAAATATCTAATATTTCCGTTTACTATCACTTTGCACAGAACGAACACACACTTTTAAGATGGTAGGTAACAAAATACAAAGCAAATTTAATAAATGCAACAAAATCACCAACTGAAATAGTTAAATATTTCGTTCGTTAATTATTTGTTGATTATCGGCGTGGAGCTAATTTATGTTTAAATTGGCGAATAGACTCAATATTTTTCATAATATCTGAGGGTAGTTTGTTAAAAAGACCCACTCCTCGGTAGGTGAACATACCCCTTCCGTAGTTTGTTCGTGTTTTAGGTAGATAAGGTAACTGGCGCGTCTCATGGAGCGTATATACATACATTAGCAGCCATAGCAGTCCACGGTTAGACATGCCCCCCTCCTGTTGGGTGGCGAAAGCAATGTATTGCTTTCACAAAGAACGCTGCTGCCCGTTTCCTGGATGAATTTATCCCTCAGTCACTTTCTACGACGCCCACGGGTTGAATAGGGTGATGCTATTCCTAGCTGGCATCACACGGCGACTAGAGTGCCAGCCCTGAACTAAAAAAGCGTTTCTCCGATTTTGTTGATTTGCTTTAAATGCTTAATCCAGTTCGCAGAAACAGTTTTAAAGAATTACAAGAAATTTTGTATAGGGTTAGCTAGGTTGCATATTTCCAAAAACACGTTTTATGATTAAAAAAATAACCAACAAACGCAGTCCATGCATAAAGGAAAACGTCTATTTTATTTCTTGATAGTCGTAGTCGTAAGAAAATAAAAAGCGGCAATTTTAAATAAATCTAGATATACTTACCGATTATTTTGTGAAATTTTATTATTTAACGATCACTCAGGTTTATGCGACTTATTTGTTGATTATTTTATGGGGGTCAATATTTTGTACGTAAAGGTGGTAATTTATGAAAAACGACCCCTGTATATAAGCGTATGCTAGATTTTCGATTACCAGGCTAGTTGCAAGCGCCGAATATGGGCTGACATTCCTCTAATCTCCATTCTCGTTGCTACGGCTCACTTCGTTATAGGTAAGGAAGTAGGCAGGCAAATGCTACACAATATGAAATCTATTTAAGATTAGCGGTACTATAAAACGGAAATTCAAATTTTAAATATTTTTACCTCGGAAACCTACTTCATTTGTGTTTAGAAACCTAAAAACACGCAAGAACTTGCATTTCCTAAAACTCCGTTTATACCAGGTTAACTGATCAAGTAGGTACGTAGACAATTAAGCGATTAAAGCAAAGACTGCCACCTGTTATCAATATCTACTAACCCGGCCATTACTCTCAAAAGTAATTACCTATAATTCTACATAAAAACCAAAATACTATAAACACATTAGCGGCCTACCTAGCGCTTTCACCCGCTGCTTACCTTTTTCCCATGGGAATAAGACATTTCAATATAGCATATTAATCACTACATTATCCTGATGACTGACGAAATATTTTTTTAAATCGGTCCAGTAGTTTCGACCCTATTCAATTTAAACAAACAATCAAATCTTTCCTTTTTATAATACTGTGTAGATTGCTTTTCAAAGACAGGGCTATGACCTTTAAAGTAACGTTCAAAGTCATTGACCTAATAATTTTCTGATATATATCCCAGTTTAGGCTACTTGTTTTATGAAAGTGTAGTAGTATTAAAGTACTTTATTCACTCCTTTTTAGACTTTAGGCATAATATTGTCTGGTGCCCCGTGGAGCGAACTAAATTCGTTTTTGCATAAACACCTCACTTATCACTTTATTATACAATCAACTTTTGTTCTTTCTTATAAAGTTATGATACCTAGTTTTCATTTTGTTTCAGAGATTAGAAAGCAAATGTTATGATAAAAATTAATAGGTGTATTTTCTAATAATGGGGTATTTATTGCTTTGCCCTCTGATGATTTTACATTTTCTTTTAATGAATGAAACTGTTTTATATAAGTTACTAAGATATTTCCGATAAAATAATAATATTAACTCGAGATAAGATTTACCATTCTATATAAAGCTCACGTCGTGTATTTATTCAACGAACGATATCCAACCTTCATATCGACTTTGGTGTCTCAGCCATTCAAGATATACGCGGTGGTGTAAGGGACAGCCCTCCGAATACCTACTGATAGAGTGCATGCAGACCATGAAACAGATCAATTTTCCCCTAGGAACATATGTCAGGAAGAGACAATAAAAATTACCTCCCGTACAAAACCAAGATCAGCTGACTGCAATTACTACGGGAAATCATTTTTTTAGCATTTCCTGAAATAAGTATGTTTTCAAGGGAAGTTATTCAGTTTCATGGTTTGAATGCATCTTACAAGTATTCGGAGAGCTGTCCGTAAGGTAAAGTCCGTAACCCTGTATAAAACAAGCATCTCGTCTGTTTTTCGACAACACCACTCATCATAAAATTAAACCCTGTAATAGTTGCCGCGACCAACTACTTCCCCTATGCAATAATGCTGATGATACCATCTGGCGGCGGCGCGAAGCATTTGTGTTTCTTTTTTTTCAATAATTATCGACATGTACCGGGTAGATGCAGTCCGATTCGTTCTTCCCAAAACAACTCCTCAGCCCAGTCTCGCACCAAGAGCATGATTTGTGCTTGTTGTTTGAACAACCACACTAATTCCGGATGAGCCCACCAAGCCGACTGATGTAGATTTCAAGGCCCGGGGGCCAAAATCGCAGCACCCAACACAACCTATTGGATATTATTCAATGATGTTATTTTGTGCACTAGAAAATGTAGTGAAAAAATAAATTGGTTCATTACTTTTATTCTTGTAGTTTAACACTTATTTTATGAGAAACGTTTCGTCTACATAAGTTGACAATAATTTCAGACAAGGCTAGAACTGTGTTTATGTATGTCAGAATATATGTAGGTACATTACTGACATGAAAAACATAATAAGATCCAATGATCATCAGAATCAAATGGTTTGATCAAATTAACTTTGTTATCAATCAAAGAACAAGGAAATGTCAATAATCTTATCAAGGACCAAAATTAAGCCCTTTTAATCAGTTTTGCTCTTTGGCTACACTGATTATTCCTAAAAACTGTATGGACAACCAGTGAGTAGTACTCTGTTGATAAGGTAAGTCAATGTTTTGTTGATAGTACCTATACAGGCTGTCAATTTAAATGCGTGCCAAAGTTTAAAGAAATGACAGTTTTGATAAACGCAGCCGTAAAAAAAAACCAGTCAGCATAATGTTTTGAACTTAGCCGCAGTTTAAATGATATTTTTTTTAAATTATTGTTTACGGCATCCGTTATCAATGAAAATGAAAATGAATACGGGACCTAACTTTAAGCTATGACATGCATTTAAATTAACATCCCGTATACCTTCATAGTGTAATTTGATTAGTGTATTCATATGAGAATAAAAGGAATTGGGATGGGAGAGTTAGTCTTATTGAAAATACAAATTTTCTGCTCATTAGGTAATTGATTGGATACGTCCTGAAAAGATTTTTGTCTTTTGATCATAAGTTCGTTTCGAGCTCTCTGTTCACCCTATGGTTAGCCGTTAGAGAATGCTGCGAGGCATTAGCCCAGCCATTTGAACGGTTTGTGCAATAAAGTTTTACAAAATAAAATAAAATAAAAATAAGTAGGTAGATAAATAATAATTGTGCTTCTTGGCCATTTACATTTCTAATGACAAGTTTGCAATAAAATAATGTGCTGCATAACTTATTTTTTGTCTAATATGCATTTGATATAAAACCGATTGAAAATAAGTGCTAATAAATTTCAATTTCTTTAAAAATGACAATCGCAGCTTGTAATAAATTTAATTTTATTTGAATGTTAGGTCAGCGACTGCGTTAAAGCATCTAATAAATAATTTTCAAGCGTCATCTTCAAACAGTCTTGCCGTGTTGTGCCGGCTTAAAATAGCACCACCCCAATGCTACACGTGGGTGTTGTAAAAAACGACTAAAGGATAATCATTCAGGGAATGGGCAGCAGAGTTCCCAGGGAATACAATATCTTGCACTGCGCCCGCTGAACCGGCTGCCAAGCGTGGTATGTATTGCAATACCCCCTTAGAGGGGAGGCCCATGTCCAGCAGTGGACTATTGTGGCTTTCAATGTTTATTGTTCATATATCTTTGTCTTTATTATCTTAGATAATATAATCTTTACTAGTGAAACAGTATATTTGGTTCTAAATTGATGAGTAAGCTACTAAATTAATGACTCATCGATCATTGAAGATATTATCTATCATAAAACATATATTAGTTTAACACAGTGACTAATGTAAGTAAAGACGCTTATTAATGATTCATTAGTCATTAATTTAGTAGCTCACTCATCAATTTAGAAGCAAATATACTGATTCTCTAGTAAAGAAGAAATTTAATTTTATCAGAAACTGTTATAAGAAACCGTTTTTTACGTAGTTTCCATACAAAAAGCTGGCCAAATGCGTATAGGACACGCCCTGACTAAGGGTTTTGTAGTCATTAGATATACATTTAATCTACACCCTATAAAATCATATTCCCATGACACGATTGGTAATGTTTTAAAACTGTTAATTCACAATATTTCTAAAAATATGACCCGCAGCTATTTACGTTATAGTTACTACAGATAGAAAGGCATAAGTTTAAGTGAGTATATTTTTCCTCTTTTTTAGCATTTACACTTAGGCAGTTGCACCTGGAACAAACATTTCAAAAAATCCCTTTTTTCAAAGCTAGAGTTCATGTTTTTTCTTTTTTGCTGACATTTCAAAATTTGCGTCAATACGATCAATCTTCATACCGAGTTTCATGTTACTGGTTGCCAAACTAACGAAGTTGTTAGTATTTCAAACATACAGACAGAAAGACAGAGTTGACGAAATGTAAGGCTTTTTAGATAGTCTACGAAACCCATAAAAAGGCTGGTTTGCCAATGTTAAACAGAGTATAGAGGCTTCACTTAAAAGTTCTTACTGTAAATTGTATTGTAAGTACTGTGATATCTTTCATCTCTTTACATGGAGGCAATATCACGGGATATTTAGCCACTGTCCTTCGTAGTAAGCCGATTATCGGACAACTCGGGGAGGATTAACGGCCTTTGAGATACATCGGCTAGGACCGCATACACCCCACCGCTGCAGGGGTATTGAAACATAAGGCACAAAAGTTATTATGTGACGTAACATGCGATTTACATGGTAGGTATATAAAAGAAAACAGTTATCAGTAAGTAATTATATAAGTTGTTGTTGCGTTCCAGTTGCTAAGAAAAGTTTTGAACGTCGCACTTACAATTTCAAACAATAAAATTGATAGCAGAAGGATGGAGTCTAGAAGATGTTTACTGGAGAACATTGCTGGGTAGAAAACGCTCATTTTGTAAGCAATGGACACCAGAAGCTTAAATTCGCAACTGCGATCAGTTTATTACAAAAATAAGGGTTTGCGAACGCGACTTTATCAGTTATCCCCTGAGTTCAAGGATTTTTCACAGGTGACTGATTCAGTCTTGTCTGCTGTTGACCAGTTAGGCGGCTTTCCCACTGCACCGCACTCCGTCGCGTAGCGCGGGATCGCAGATTTTAAAGTTGTATGCAAGTACATCAGTACGTATCTAAAAACCGCTTAGTGTTACACACCGACAAAGCGTCAACGCGCAGTGGCGGGATCTGCCGCTCCGCCATAGTAGCTCCGCGCTACGCGTCGGGGCGCGTTACTAGTGTGTGAGGCGCCTTTAGAGAGTAAAATTAGCGACAGAGAGAGGGGTTATATTGCTTTGCACTGGGTCAATTTAAGGCATTCTTTTTGTTGGACTTGCTGTCTATCTCAAATTAGTGGTCGTCCGAGGGTGGCGATCTCCTGACTAAAGCAACTGAGCACGTCCATGCTGTGTTATCCTTTGTTTATTCGAACTTGAGGGAAGGCCTCGCTTGATTTTAGAGTTTAAAACTGTTGTACATCATAAATTCCTTTTCTTAAAATGATCCTTTAATATTTGCCAAACGCGTCGATAACGATCGTTTTACGGTCTTTAACTTTAATGTGTGTATGTACGTTAAACTACTGTTTGCCGGTAGCGGTCCCCTGACTAGACTGGAGCAGCTGACCACGCCCATACTGTGTCGTCCTTTGTTTATTCCAACTTAAGGCCTTCTCAACGTCAAATTCCTAAAATCGCGTTAATATAAGTCAAATGTTTGGAAAAACTAGAAACTCAATTCGTAGAGAAAAAATATTGTATTATAGATTGATTTTCGAGTAACGTTTTTGGTTGAATAGAATTAAATTTTCTGTTGTGGTCATCTAGAAAATTTAACAAATTTCCTTATGCCAAAGTCAACCTAATAATTATCTGTCAATATACTAATATTAATGATGCAATTAAGCAAATGTTCTTCTAAATGGCTTTAATTAATAAGTTTGTTTTAACAAAAAACAAAAGATATAAAGAACATTAATATTTCGTGTTGAGAGTTTTATTTTTATTTCGCATATTGCACTTGAAAAGTATTAAAAATTTTAGGAAATCTGATTGAGCGTTTCTCTCTGACGCAGCGGCAATGAAAAGGACAGTCGCTTCACCCTTCTTAACGCCTTAAGGGGGAACTTCGTTTGCTTCATATCCCACCACACGTCCTTTTGAATTTATTTGAAATCTATAAAAGTCACTAGGCAATAAATAAATATCCTGGAAAATCCAGACAGCGCCATCTAGCCCCAAACTAAGCAAAGCTTGTACCATGGGAACTTGATAGCTGATATCAATACTAAAGTATATACTTGTATTTTGTAAATAAATAACATAATAAACAGATAGCACCCAGACTAAACACAAATACTTAAAACTTGACACAACAAATGTTTGTGTCTTGTGGTGATCGAACCCACGACCCTCAGCGTAGCATACGGGGGTACTGTCCGCTACGTCACCGAGCCAGTCAAATAAATACTAGGTGTTTTGGTATGTTTTATAGATAAGGCATGTTTTATTAATTTATTTAATATTGTAAAGATGGGTTCTAGTATGTTGTGGTCATAAAACACTTCCTCGTTAGTCTAGTTGCAGAATTTCGTATTGATGATGATAGATTTTTAGCACTTATTATCAAAGTAAGTATATATCTATACGATCAGTATACCCACAACTATACTAAATACATATTGAATAAAATTTCGTATTATTTCTACTATTTTCTTTGTAAAAAAATGTATTGTTTACCTAAAATATGGAACTAGGTTGAATTTTTGTTCTCTCAATCGTATTTTATTTCCAATCGTACTTCCTTCCTTTTATCAAGGTAAAGCATCGAATTCCATACAAAAAATCAACCTTTGATAATTTGGAGAAATCGGATATTGTTCAAACAACACAGTTTTTGCAGCGCCTCGGTGTGCCCATTCAACTTGAAGGGATTGATTTATTTTAATTCTTCATACATATATAAGTTGATCTCTTAAATAGGTATACCACTCACCTTCTTAGAGCAGTCCCTCCAGATAATTCTGATAACATCTGCGCCCTCAAGCCACATGTCAGCTGCAAACCGGCTGAAATACGTCTCAGCATCCTCCTTTGTTTCACTATGACAATGTCGAATCGAAATTGCAATAAAAAGCAGCAACAGTAAGCCCATACTTTGGCGTGACGTCACGTAACTCATTTTTCTTCTATTGCCATTTCAGGATTGAGTTATTTGATCTGTAAGAGGTATAAGGTAAGTTTGTATGGTTGATATACAGTGTTTAGTTTGAGATCTTTGTGTTGATTGAATAGCGATTTTACTTTGACCCGATTTATTATTTGAGTATTGACCTAGTGATAAATATTTCTAGAGTTAGTTTACTATGAACTTTCTTGGAAAATTCCTAAAATCCTGTACAAGCTGACATAAATAAAAATTCGATTTTTAAGTAAAGATCTTGTCCAGTCCAGACATTTTACTATACTTACAAGATTATTTATTTACAATCGGAAGTTATACGTATATATAAACCATCTTTGTGATAAATTATATTTATTGTATATTTTATAAGTTTGTATGTAAGTATTATTGTATGTATCTTTCGTATAAAGGTTTTATCAGTTTATTTGTAATATTTATGTTTAGGTATAAAGTAGTTTTTAGTTTGTTATTTTTTTCACTTCATTATTATATTTCTTTTGTTCCCATGTTCTCCATTCTTCCACCCCCATTAGGTAGGCAGGAAGAGTTCTCTTATAGTTCTTATAGCTTAAGCTCGCCTATCCATGTAATTTGAAGTTTTACACTTTGTAAATTCATACAATAAATAATATATAAAAGAAATTCAAGGTATTTATTCAACGAATTGAACAAATTTCCCCAAAGAATGTAGGGTTAATATGAACAAGGGTTGGACCTTCCACTTACCGTGTCAGATTTGGATTAATTTCGTATGTGAGACCCATAATTTCCCTTGCGGAAATTGTTCAGTTTTTTTGTTTTCGGGTCGCACTTAATACTCTTTCTTGTTACACAACGTCCACTAAAACAGTACATACTAAAGCTATTGGTATATACTGTAAGGACTACGTGACGTGAACTTGTTTTCTATCCCGTGAATTGAGTGCTACACAAGGGACGCGGCACCATACAACTAAGAGCTCTCGATTAGGCGTACGTTAAATAGGTTAATGAGGGCAGTGGAAACTGCCAGGGAGATTAATCTGTGATGTTCCAAGGGTGAGCGCTATTTGTAAAGAAAATACCCGTTAGTGTTCCTTCATTAAATACGGTGTTAGAAAAATAGCGTGTAACTTGTCGTGGGATTACATACTCAGCCTACAAAACTTCACCATTTAAAAAACCCTTACGCAAAGGAAGAAACAAATTTGTATAAGGAGCAAAATTAATGGCACTGATTATAAACTCGATTTGTGATATCTTAGCAAAAAGAGTTAAAACAGATTGTGAAACAGTGCCAAAACTGACGACTTCGTAAAAAATTCATTTGACGTCATCAAAACCTAATTCATTTTAGCGTCTGGTTCAACAAAAAGAGCTATTGAAATTTATTCATGAAATATTTAAATCATATTTTTTGTAGGCATCACACTCTCTCATATTTTTATTGGCACAATAAAATATTAGCTTCACTTAGTTCGGACAAAAAGATTGATCTTTGTTAGATATAGATAAAGTATGACTGTGAATTTGCTTGGAAGTACGCCCCCGGCCGCAAAGACGCCGCGATAAATTTCTCATAAAGTTATTATGACTATAAAGTATGAGCGAAGAATGTTGCCAGAATTAAGTAAAGTAATTTGATTTTCCAAGCTCTCGCAGCGTGGGAGCTTGGACAGCAAGCAGATTAGGGTAATCCACACAAAGTTCGTCTACAGTGTGAACGAGATAAGCTACTTAATACCTAGTAGGTACCTAGACACTGAAACCATTAGTAGAAAGCTCCAATCAAACATACTTACTAAAACTAACACGGACAAGTTTTCACTAGCACTATAAATCACACGTACACATAGTCAAGGTCACCATACGAATGAAAATTTCCATGTGTGCCCCTTAGGTTTTATATGGAATGGAAAGCAGACTAGTTTCTTTGTGACCATGGACCAAAACATGTTAATATACGGGCATAGACTGGGTACCTTTGCATGCTCAGAACCATGACAAATTGATATCCATGTCGCATCGCATCATAGGACTCGAAGAAATCATTTTTCACATAATTAATGTCTAAGTTAGGCACCCGCTTCACCTGCTTTCATTTAGTACCGTGGTTATACAAGCTGTTAGAAAGGAACCCAAAAATATATATATATCATCAGTCGATGAAATAATCACATCACAAGTCTAGGTCTGTACTAGAGAAAGGATGTGTTCGTTACTACTACTAGATAATCTAGGAAGGTTTTGTAATCAGGTATGCTTTCAAAGCACCCAGGGCTAAAGCGGAAGGTTGAGGGTGGCATGCGCCCCCTAAAGAAAATAGAGTAGCATACAACTATTTTGAAAATGAAACACGCAGCTAGCATTGAATCACAGAGTTGAGAGGGGATTTGTCTACATCACAGAAACAAAATAGCAATCAACTGTTCGTAAAAAAAAAACCGCAGCAAGCGTCAAAAGGAGGTTTGTTTTCACACCAATCCCTAACAAACACACAAACATCCCCCTTTATAATATTAGTGGGAGTGGGTATGGTATGGTATACTTGAAAATATTTTGTTATGGGTGTTAGCTTGGTACCTGTACATAAGAATATTTATTTATTTCATGAATATACCATTATCTTAACAGTTAAAAACTAAGACAGTGATAGGTTTTGTATTTAATGAAGTTATTCCTTGTTTCTTACCTTTTAGAAGGTTTCCCCCTTCATAGAAAAATAATTGAAAATATCTGTTTTGGAGAATTAACGAGCATCAAAATTCTAATTTAAGAGCAATTATGCTTATAATTAAGTATTTAGTTATTCAGTCAGCTTGTAAGTTTAACAAATCTTCTAAGAATTTATAATGTAATGCTAATCTTTTTATGTGAAATGTGCCCTTGTTTAACTTACGCAATAGAGGTTAATTTTTCTTTTCTCTGTAAGGAAGGCAAGCCTCGTCACCCCCCCCCCCCCCCCCAGTCAATGACTGGTGCTGGTTTCACTTCTAAATGAAATTGATGTTCATATTTATTTTTTATGCGAGGAATGATCAAGTCCTCCTAAGTCCATGGTTTTAATATTTTTATGGTGAGTTTTACTTGCAAAATTCAACAACTTTCTCTAAGAAAGCATAGGTCAAAAAGAAAAAAAAATTTACATCCTATAAATATAATGTTGATATTTATATGTGCCTGCAAGCCTACAAGGTAAGTACATCCAATTAAAATTTTCAATTTGAATCATTTATTGCAAAGACCAATATACATAGATATAAGTATACATAATGTCACACAATATGCAGAACACTACCAATACCCGTATAATGACACCTTGTTAGGGCACAGCACCATTATGAGAGAGAAGCATAATGAATTACTTACATCTAAAATGTACAGAAAACGGTAAATTTTATAAAAGATGTGACAAGTGCGAGTCAAATGAGCTCAAACACAAATATGCACTGATGTTGTACGTAAAGCGATCTCAGCACAGTCAGCTGATTGTGATTTCGTATGGAAGGTAATCTTTTTTGGTGATTCGGGACAAATATTTATAGGGGAAAGTTGTTTAGTTTTATTTTTCAAGCACCCTATAGAAGGGCTGTCCCTTACATTTGGTATAAAAAGGAGGACAAAAAACATTAAATAATGCATAATAATAAAAAAATCTACACTAAAATAACACGTACCACGCATATCACGCCTATTATCCCTTGCGGGGTATGCAGAGTGTAAACGGACATTTACGCCACGTCCGACATAATTTAATTATAATTTGTACAATGCACCTTCTTTGACATTTTTCACATGACTGGGAGATAACGACTTTGGCCGTGTTCATTTTTCTACATAAAGTTAAATAGATAAAACATACATATGTCATGCTTATTATCCCTTGCGGGGTAGGCAGAGCATAAACGGGCCTAAAAACGGACATTTACGCCACGTCTAGCAAACATTTGAGGGCCGTTCGGAAATTTGTGTATCGCCATAGTGACAGGTTGTCAGCCCATCGCCTAAAATAGCAATACACAAACTCAAGTCCCTTAGTTGCCTCCTACGACTCCCGCGGGAAAGAAATGGGATGATGCTCTTCTAAGCCGGCATCACACGGCAAACTAAAATAATAATAATATAATCTACACTAATATTAGAAAGAGAAAAGATTTGATTGTTTGTTTGAATTGAATAGGCTCTTAAACTACTAAACCGTTTAAAAAAAAACTTTTACCGTTAGAATCCTACATTATTCCTGATGAACATAGGCTGTATTAAAATGTCTTATTCCCGGGGGAAAATTGTAAGCGGTGGGTGAAACCGCTGGACGGGCTGCTAATGTTTAATAAAAACGTAAATGCAAGCAAAACCACGAGTCTTAACCATCTTCTTCTTCATATCATTTGGGACACCGACTCGTCTAACGACCAGTCTTTACCAAAATATATATTTTAACTGTGCAAATTAAGCCTTGTCTTTCGATACCACGTGAAAAAAAATATTTTAGCTCGTTACATAATGCTGTCTTCAGGGCGACATATTAAATTTATTGTAACATAATATACCCACTAAGCAGCTGACTGTTTTGAAGAATCTATTGATACCCCATTTGTCAAATTTTAATTGGTAAATTTGAACATTTATTTTATTTTATTTACTTATTTATATTCACACCATATAACAATATTATTTAATCATCTTGGAGAATCGGTTTGTCTTGATGCTGCACAAACCTCTTTACTCTATTCGCTTTCGAACTTAAACAAACTAACAAAATATTTTATAAACATATTTACTTAATTTTAAACCTGACTCATCATATGATGGATACATGACCGCACACAGGCCGCTCCGCTAGATTGACACATCACACAAGTCAAAATCATACCCCTCAATTTGCTTTGCTGTCGGGTAATAAAGCGTTATATTTATTGTACTCCATTTGCACACTATAAAAACCTTTGTTCTTCAGACCTTGACATTCGCACGAGCTCTTAAAAAAACAGTTAACACCGTCCACCCTCGCTTTTGAAATGCAAATTATCTTTCCCCAATCATTTTAACTGCTATTTTATTTCCACCCAATTCAAAAATAGCCCTAGCAGCGGTTTTTTTTGCAGGACCGCGTTTAGATAAAACCTTTAGGGGTGGAAGTCGAAAACCTGTCTTTAAAATGTAATTTAATAATTATTGTTTTTCAAGATTTTCTGGATAAATATTTTTAATGCAATACCCTAGGGCCATTCTGCCCGTACTTTAAGTTCCGCTTACGCTAAGAATACATTGTCTAGTTCTGCATCATCTAATGGATATCGTGAAACGTTAGCAAACTGAGCTAATTGATGTGTATCGTGGAACCGCACCTTAGTACCCTGCCTATAACTACACTTGCACATTTATTTTTGATATCAAAGATATTGTCATCGTCAGGTGCAATACAATTAAAATATGTGCTTTACCTTTAAATTCAGATGGTACCTGATTAAGAGAAACGCGATCACCAATCCGCCTTTAGTTTTGGAAATTATAAAAATGGTTTTTTATTCATCGTCCTATGCCATTACTAAATCATATATCCCTTTTTTGTAATATTAAACAACTCAGTTTTTATCAATAGACTTACCGCCATTCTTGTCTCCTCTCCACTAGCAATGTTGACCGCCTGATACGACACGACATTAATCTTTTCGTTTAAGTAGTTGTTCGGAAAAATCTTGATCACAAAAGCTTGAAAATCTTGGTAAGCTACGGATTTTATTATATTATTATGTATACCAAAACTTTAATATCATCCATCTTATATGTAATATCTAAAATCGATTTATTGCAGATATTACTCGGGTCTCGTTATCCCATGTAAATCAAGATTTTGAGAGCTCACTCAGAAAATATGTGATGGTCAAGAGAAGTTTACTTATATTTAGGGATTTAAGTGCTCTCTCCAATAACTTTATAGTTGATTGAATACATTCACGTATGTATTTTTATTTAATATTTATTATTACAGAAAAAAGTTTGCTTTATTTTCACATCGTACTGTGCGTAGTATTCTTATAGTACACTTCAGTCCACAACTGGGCATGGGCCACGTCGCATTAGGTGGTATGCTCAACACGCTTGGTGGGCGGATTGGCAAGCGTAGTGCAAGATGATGCATTCACAGGGAACGCTACTGCCCATTCCCTGAATGTTTATCCCTTAGTTGCTTTTTACAACACCCATGGGTAGGATTGGGATGATATTATACTTAACCAAAATAAATGCAGTAGCTAAAGAAACAGTTGCTATGAAAGCGATAAAGGACAAAACAATCCAAATAATTGTGTCCGCAAACTTTTTCTTTTTGGTGCTTCTCATTTATATTTTTATTTTAAGTTAGTATATTTTATGACTGCTAAAGGCTGATGTGATGTGATGTTGAAAAAAAAGGTATTTTTTATAGCAGTCAACGGCAGCATTTTGGTCGATCATCCAATTTCCTCCTTTTCAAAGAGCTTGTGCCCTTGTAATTTTCCTGTCATATCATATTAATATTTAATATTTTAAAATTACGAAATTTATTTAAGCCGCAGACAAGATTTGAAGCTGTAAACTTCATAAAGAATTTTGTTTTGTTTACTCAACAAGGGTGTTATTTAAAATGTTTTCTGGCTAAGATGAACCTTACGTATTTAAACAAAATATTGCAATAAAATGTCAAAGACCTTTTACAATACCTCGTTGAGGGTCTAAACAGCTGACGCTCAATTGCTGTTCTGATTGTTTAACAGTAACTAAGTACTGATGAATGGGCTGAAATGACAAAGTGAGGATTGAATATTGCGAAATCGATGTCAGGTCAACGACGAAAGGTTTTGTAATACAAAAGAAAAACAGTTTAATTAATGTATTTTATAAATGAAAATGATGTATCTACATACTGTGCGTTTTGTACTACAAGATGCGTAGGTAACATGTTACGTTTTACACTTCCGGCATTTTATTCAGACGACTAATTTTATTAATGAGGATGATAGTAAATCTTTATTTTAATAATTTGCACACAGCTAGTTATGAACCATTTTTTTAATATAAAAACTACATGTTATATCTGCGTAACATTTCATGAGTATGTCCCGTTGCCGAGGTCCTGAGTCGAAAAGGCCTCATGAAGCTAGGTTTTAAGCGTTTTAAAACCATATTATGGAAGAGGTGAGACGAATATGATACAAGTTCTATTTTTGTATTAGCCGCGCAGTTACAGCGTAGGCAGAGGAGATATGCTGTAACCCTACGTAAGTTTTTTAGGGTTGAAGGCGGATATTAATCCAGAGAGTACCTAAGTATTTATTGTCCTCTAACGACAAAACTATATTTTACCCTGCATTATACGTGTTAATTTACGTACTGAAGTCTGAATGCGAATCCTACTGACTAAACAACTTTACGTCTACCCATGATTTTGAAGAATCAGCAAAAATAGAGTGATTGCAATCAGTGTCCGTTCATCGGTC
Source organism: Tuta absoluta (assembly GCA_027580185.1). Lineage (NCBI taxonomy): Eukaryota > Metazoa > Arthropoda > Insecta > Lepidoptera > Gelechiidae > Tuta > Tuta absoluta. The sequence goes on from JAQAHW010000004.1 coordinate 11,216,000, forward strand.
CCGCTCGCGACATCAGTCTGAGAATCGAGGAGACTCATCGGTTGACAATGTCGCAATTCTAGTGTTCTGTGATTAATATTCATATTTTGTGAAAAATCGTAAGTAAATAACTGTTTTTGTAAATTTTGTGTGTAAATTCACTTTTTTCGGGTAGGTAAATTATATTTATATGCATTTTCTTCATTCATAATTAAGAAAATGCTTAAATAAATTTAACAATTTTTTTTTTAAATAAAATAACGTTCTATCCTTGTTATATTTTGGTGCAAAAGTAGATTTTACTTATAACTTTAGAGTTATAATGATTCTGTATGGTCCATTTGCTAAACTGTCACAAGGAGGTAGGTATTTTATCGCATCTTCTAAGAGCATTGACACAATATTAAATTACGCCCGCGATATTGGTCGAGACCTACTTTTTCAAGCGGCGCATTTCTTTTCATTAGCTCGTAAAAAGGTCGTGATACGAGTAGACGAACCAAGTAAACGAAGCACCACATAGTTTAGTTAATGTCACGGAATATTTATTATTATGTGCGCCCACGGTGTAGTATATTTTTACCTTTGGTGGTATAATTTCGCCATCAAATCCAATTTGGGAATGATAAATGGATTACATCGGAGGGAGACCGAGCGCGAGTAAAGTAACGAGTTTTCGCATCTATAGATATTTTATTGGAAAAATTGCTAACATCTAAAAAATAAGTACTATGGACTCAATTTTACCTTTGGAGATACTGGTCTTCCTTTAAAATAACATTGAAAGAAAACTTCCAGCAGGGATTCTAAAATTAAAAAGACTTAACTATTTTTACTATATTTTTAGACAATGGAGGAGAAACTTAAATCTGAAAAGATTCCCTATCAACTCGGGCTACCTCCAATGGAATTAGCGGAAACAAATGGTAAGTCTACCAAATGACATAAAAGGAATATTAAAAGCTTCGTAAAGTTTAAAGCAAAAGATCTGGAATATTTAATGAATTCAGAACCTTCTGTACTCGTAATGATAACGTGAGGGATTATCGTCTTAATTGTAACCTTTTCTATGACTTCCTCCTGTTTTTACCCCCTCTCGGAAATTGAATATTCATTTTATTACTATAACGTTATCTACGCCCACTGATATAAGTATTGATAAAATAAGGAACACTTTATTTAGGCAAAAATATAAATATCATGCATGAGCATAAGGTGTATTGCTGTGAATTTAAATATTACTATACGTTTAATCAAAAGTTAAACCATTATTACATTTTACGTAACACACGTTGAATTTCATTGAATAATTATCTAGTTATTTATTTGTTAAAATTGTTTCAGACCGTGATAGTAACAACGGCACAAAAAGATGTATATTTCCCCCCTTGTTACAAAAATTGACAGCCGTTTTATTAATTCTTTTATGCACTGTTGGAGCCTACATGATACTTATTACTGTATTACAAGGTTTTGGTAAGATACCTGGTTTTCATAAATATGTTTGTTTTCCATTTTGAACGTCTATTTATTGCTTTTACTTTTCAGACTGTGGATACTTTTGCTCCAGTGAAATAGTTATAATCAATCAAGATACATCAAATATTACTATACAGCAAGAAAACATAGAAATATTTGTTCAAGTTAAAAATGTTACTCAAAAAAATCAAAAACGATCAAAAAGAGAAATAACAAATACACCACTAAATGAACCAACACCGATTTTTGAAAATAATGTTGCCTTTGTTGAAGATGTTACAAAAAGAAACGATAAAACTCCAAATGACGTTTTTGAAAATATAAGTGATGAAAAAATACAAAAAGTAAGAGATATTCTTTTAAATCAGAATATACCATGCGACAAAAATCCAGAGGGAATATGCAAAAATCTTGTCACAACAATAAAAACTATACTCCGAGATGATCCAAATGCAGCATTAAATACTATAATGAAAGATGTCGAAAAAACTGGACATAAATCATCATCTACTTATAAAAGACAGACTGTTTCGCTAGCAGATCTCGAGACATTGAAACCAACACCAAATTTGCCAATTGAAGCTAGAGAAAGCTATGGCTACGTGCCTGAGGGTTTACCTCTTCCCCTTTTACCAGCTCAAATTGTACCAGCTCCAGTTTTACCAGGCCCTGCGCTTCCTTACGGGCCACTACCTGGCGGGCCTGTGGCTAGTTCATGCTTACTGGCAAAACTATTGAAGCAACAATATCCACATGGTTAGTGTTATTTTTTGTATTGCATAGTTATTAGTACATTGTTGTCGAGGTATGGAAAATAAGATTTTGCTGGACGAGTATAGTTTGAAGTCCGAGCCGCAGGCGAGGACTTCAATTATACAAGTCAAGCAAAGTAATTTTCCCCGAGGCTTACTTAATGCTTTTCTCAAAAAAAGGCTAGGAAATGAAAGATTGTACTTCTTATAAAAGTTAGCTAGCGACCACAACACAACGAAACAAATAAAAATTTACAATTTTCCCACCAATTGTAATTTTTTAAAATAAATTCGCCTGTAAGGCACAGTTTTACGTAATATTCAGCCATACTAAATGTTTAGTTCATTCTTTTCTTTTTTAATTCTGTACAGGCAAGGGTCTTCACATCATACAGCCTCGTCTTTAGTTACCTGTTTCATACAAAATTACGTTCCGTTTCTATGAGAGTCATCGAGACAATTTTGAAATCAAATTATGTGGGTTTAGCGTATAACGAATTTATCTTAATGGACACCAGCAAAGGATTTCCATACAACTTTGCTGGCGTGATCTGAGACGTGACAAACAATGTGAAACTTCGTGGTTTCTTTTTTTGAAAGAAATGAACACATTTCCTAGCATGTTTGAGAAAAGGTTTTTTACGATGTCATAGGAAGTGAATAATTTTCATAATAATGTGATCATCATAATTATTTTTTCAGTACTTCATGGAATACCCGACTATTCTTCAGCGCATTACGAAAACCATCCCATTCCGTACTCTAGGTTGGTAAAGTACCTAATATAGCATGTTCTATTTTTTGCCATAACTTATCTATAAACATACATGTAATAAAGCTAATGAATGTCATACATAGCAGATATAAAAAAATATTGGGGTTAATATTTTAAAATAGATAACAAAATACTTTTAAGAATGTAACATTCCTCGCGTAGAACACCAGGAGCCCCGCTAAACGAAACGATAACGGCTCCATAGCAATATTTGTTTCAAATGATAGGTCGCTTCTTCTGCTATATTGATCGAGGGTCTGAAGTACCTAATATGGAACAGTAAGAGCCCTATATGAATAAAAGTTGTATAGCATGCTTTGCCGCTCGCTTCTGCTGGTACTCATTACACCGATGGCGTGATTGACCTGATGTGGGACATCAAAGTTATTAAATTATTATTATTATTAAAGACGCGGCATTACTTTAAGATATACAAAAAAGGCTCCATAGCAAAAGTTGTATGCACGATGAACCGCTTTTGCTGGCAACTTCTAGAGTCTGAAGTACCTTATGCGGGACACCAGGAACTTGGTTAAACTCAATGAGATACGGATCATAAGCCGCTTTGTTGTTATGTGCGTCGGGAATATTGATGAGGAACTCAAGGGAATTAGCTAAGTGGTAGAAAATGGTTCTCTTTCTATTAATTATGTCGATGAACCACTCAATATGTTTTGTAGTCTTAATCCTAGAGCAAAAAACTAAATTCAAAGATGCTGGTGCGGATGTGGAATTCATGAAATAATAAGTTCTTTGCTTCTTTTAACATGAGTAGGTACCGATACAAAGTTTGGCTAAAAAACATATACACAATGTAATATAAAATAAATTTCACAGTAATTTACGTTGCCAAAACAAAGTTCACGGGCAGAAGCTAGTTTTTAAATAAATGTCTAATTGGTATTTCAGACACGCACAGAACACGCTTCATAATCAAATCTTCCAATCAAGAGTAGCTGACCCCCCTCGCAACATAATACATCATCAAGACGCAGAAATTATGATGAGCTTCTTACATCCGGGGTGAGTACGTTCGTATAAGTCAATGATTCGTTTAAATATATTTTTTGGTTAAGAAAAAGTACAACTGAAATGTTTAGTCTACTAAAGGCCTATTGGAAATCTAGCACCATTAGAAGCTACCCGTTTTAAGCAGCGAAAGGAAATAGAAAGTTCATCGTGATTACAATAAACTCGACCTTTGGCTGGTCGCAGAATGAATCGTGTCGACACCAAAGCTGATCATGCCATGAGCCAGTTGCTTTATCCAGCCGATATCATTAATTGATTACTAAAGATATTTATTTTTTCTACTGAAAACGGCTCATGCGAAATAGCGCTTGTTATGTTAGATTGCTCAAAACGTGGGCGACTTTCGCTCCTACGCATTCTCGTAGGATGTCTTAGATACTAATAATGGGCCAAATTACAAAGGGTTCTTTCACCGTTTTCATGATTATGCATGACTAAAAGCTTCCAAGTAAAAAGTTACTTAAATAGCTAAAGGAATAAGAATAAAATCAATTATTATTAAAACAGTTACCGGGCTGCTAATTACCGAAAAAAATACAAGTTACATAATATTTGTGTCCAAGTTTAATCATACTTTTTTCATGGATGGTTATGACAGGTTTATAAATAACTAGCAGCCCGCCCAGCGGTTTCACCCGCTGCTAACAATTTCACCCCGGGAATAAGACAGTTTAATATAGCCAATTTTTATCGGGGATAATGTAGGATTCTAAAAATCTTGACTTCAATTTGAAACAAATATCGTTTTCAGATGGTGGTGGCGTAAAGTTACATGCCGTGTGATTAACCTGGCCAGCCCCATGGCAGTGCCTTTATTATTATTATTTTTATCCCGCCCGAGCCGGTTTTCTATTAGGTCATAACAAAATTGTAATAAAAAAAAAAATGTGTGATAGAAATTTATATTTTTAGAATGACGGTTCATGGTGTCAATAAGTGATAATGATAATACTATCCAACATTGAATAAAGAATTTCAATTTCAATTAACGGTAAAATATTTTTTTAAATCGGTCCAGTAGTTTCGGAGCCTATTCAATTCAAACAAACAATAAAAAAAACCTGTTTCTAATATTAGTGTAGATTATATTATTATTATTTTACTGTGATGCCGGCTTAGAATAGCATGACCCGATTTCTTTCCCGTGGGAGTCGTAGGAGGCGACTAAGGGACTTGAGGGTGTGTATTGCAATTTTAGGCGATGGGCTGACAACCTGTCACTCATGAATGACCCTAAAACATATGTCAGACGTGGCGTAAATGTCCGTTTTTGCGGCCGTTTACGCTCTGCCTACCCCGCAAGGGATAATAGGCGTGATATGTGTATGTATGTATTATTTTAGTGTAGATTTTTTAAATGCATTATTTAATGTTTTTTGTCCTCTTTTTTTATACCGAGTAAGGGACAGCCCTTCGAATACTGATAGGGTGCATGAAACATAAAACTGGACAACTTTCCCCTAGAAACATATGTGAGGAAACCATTGAGGAAACGCCCAAAAAATGACCTTCCATACAAAATCACAATCAGCTGACTGCATTCACTATGGGAAGTCAGTTTTTTTACGTTTCCTGAAATATGTTCCTAGGGGAAAGTTGTTCAGTTTCATGGTCTGCATGTACCCAATCAGTATTCGGAGGGCTATCCCTGACACCCTTTAATACAGTAATGATTAAATGTAATCATTACACTGGTACAAATAATGTGGCGTAGTTTGTAAATTTTTAAATGAAAAAGTAGTTTTTGTGGCATAACTGTAATAGTTAGACATATGGTATCGCAGACATTATTATAGATATTGATGTCCTCTATAAAACTGTAGTACATCACTTTGCTCTATTGTCAATAATTTCCACAGCGTACGCGATATAAGATATTTTAATGGTACATTTTTCACACGTTGGGTTACATTATCGAAATTTGCACGCGGATCCCTATTTTTTTTTGGTATAAAATATAGCCTATGTTCATCAGGAATAATGTACGATTCTAATGGTAAAAGAATTTTTAAAATCCGGCCAGTAGTTTCGGAGCCTATTCGATGCAAACAAACAAACAAACAAACAAACAATCAAATCTTTCCTCTTTATAATATTAGTGTAGATACGTTAAGTATTAAAAAAAAACATTTTTAACTTACCCGATCTGTAAGTAAATTACCTTTACCTAGCAACACACCGCAATTATAAGATAAATCTATTAACTACAGGGTGTAAGGGACAGCCCCTCCGAATACTTATAGGGTGCATTCAGATAATTAAACATAACAACTTAAAAAAAATATTTCAGGAAAGGTGAAAAAAGTTGAAAGTCCCATAGTAAATGCAGTCAGCTGACCATAATTTTGTATGGGAATGGGAGTTCATTTTTTTAGTCGTGTCCTTACATATGTTCCCAGGGAAAGTTGTTCACTTTCATGGTCAGCATGCACCCTATAATATATAAGTATTCGGAGGGCTGTCCCTTACAACCTGTATATAGTGTAAAATTTTACTAGTGACTGATAGCGAAATCTCACGACGCGCTGGTGAAAAAGAACAACGTTCCCAAGGGAACATACGTCGAAATACGAAAAAAAAATGGACCTATTTTCCTTGTAGAAAGTTGTTCCTTATCACCTGCCCGTCTTGAGATTTCGTTATCAGTTTTTAGTAAAATTTCAACCTGTGTATGTGGACTGTAACCTGGAAATAAAATTAACCTATATTTATAAATTCAAGCACACATCCTCTTGCCTACTTTGAAATTAGTCGGGCAATAACCAATGCTTCTATAAATACTAATGGTAAAAACTAAAATACTTTCGAACAATATTTGAAATCGGTATTATTTTTGTAGACCGACGGAGCGTGCATCTAATTCTTCAGCAAGAGAAGCAGACTGTGCACCTGGGAGTGTGTCCTGTGGGAATAGCGAAAGGTGCATTTTGGAAAGTCAGTGGTGCGACGGGAAAGTTGACTGTTCTGACGTCAGTGATGAGTCGAGGTGCAGCTGTAAGGCCAGAGTGGACAAATCGAGGCTTTGTGATGGATACTTTGACTGTCCATTCGGGGAAGACGAGATGGGATGTTTTGGTGAGCAAATAAATATGTGATCATTTGTTTTCCGATACGATTTTCAGTGATCGTAATAATGCCAGACTTGGTGAAGATATTTTTGAACTTGATGACTTTTCTGTGAGTATCAGTAAAGGAGAATAGGAGCGAAATAAGGCTATGGCTTTGACAGGCTACTTATGATGTTCACGTCTCAAAATCTCTAAAATGAATAAGTTGTATAACGCCAAAGTCTCGATTTGACCAAGTTTAGAAGTATGTATCTCAAAATGTTTAGTTTAACATATTTTAATATCAGATCAAAATGTTATTATAAAAACGAAATTCCATTTGTGCCTGAACGTAAAAAGTTTGTTGATTATTATTTATCAGGGAATAATCGAGGCGTATGCGTAAATGGCAATCACTCGCTCTGTTTGTTTTCCGTTCCAATGAAACTATTTTTAATAAAATCATACACTACTAGGTTCAAGAAACGCAGGTGATGTCTATTACATTTAATTTTTAAATTTCTTATTGCACTTTTTCAGTCTATTGAAAATGTTGCAAAAAAGAACAGTAATGATAATCAGATTGATTGATATTTAGGCTAAAAGAATCGATTCGACCTGTAATTGGAAAAAAACAAACATAAAACCAGTTATGACGTCATATTTTTTTGTACGGTAATAAATATTTTTTTTTCTAAAATATATCGTGTGTATTTAATGATAAGGCGTAATCTAAAGCTAAGCTAATTCTAAATATATTACATATTTTTAAGTCATAGGCTTAAAATTAAGTAAGTAACTTATAATTAAATAACTTAAAAGCTAAGAAGAAAGCAACGACAAAAATACTAAGATAAAGTATTTTGTTTTTAGGCTTAAAAAAGAAGTAAGGTATTAAGAGGTTGAAGTTAGCGAAGTTACAGAACAGGTATAAACAATTAATATTTGCCTTGTTGTTTTCTTAGGGTTGGATTATACGATATTTATTGCACATCATCAAATTATTTAGGTATATTTCACATAAATAATAATTCAACCATATCATAAATCTGTAGGAGCTCTTTTGAAAATTATTTCTTAGTTAATTTTTGACTTATGACTAAAATACAATGCAAAAGTATTTTGATTATGTTCATTCCAGTGTATATATGTATATAGTATTATTAGTTTATCTTTAATCCTTTTTGTTTGTGTAAATATCATTATGTGATATATTTTTAGAATCAGCGAAGTCCTGTTATTTGATACCACACACAATGCATAAGGTCCTATTTAGTTCGATGATATTATTTTCAGGATGAGTTTTACTCGTGAAACTCGGCATCTTTAAAACGAAAAAAGAAATTAGACCTCCCTTGCAAATTATTACATTTTTTTAATAATGTTTGTATGGGAGGGACACTTTTTTTTTATAATTCTACCTGTTGCTTGGGGAAAGCTGTTCAGTTGCACCAGTAAAACTTACCCTAACATATTAACACAGATTTTAATAGGTCCTAATATTGCAGATATTTTTTTTATATGAAAGAAAATGACATCATCATCACCAGCATTTTTTTTCAAATCAATTATTTTAGCCGAAAGATCAATCATACCGATATTCAAAACTAAACGTTCATTTGTAGCTACGTCTAGTCTACCGCTGCACTACGAGTGAATGAAAAAGCTTTGACTGACTGGACATTTAAGATAATTGGATATTTTCTCTCTCAATATGTTTTGTTTGATTTTCCTCTGAATTTTTTGTAAAGATTTTTTGTAATTTGCGATGGTTTTTAGCAAAGAGAGATTTTTTTTTAAATAGGAAAACTTTATTAGTTTCTCTAACATCATTTGGTACCTATTTTATGTTTTCATAGTTAAATTTTATCACGCCCTTAGGCATGCTTCCTTCATTTTTCTTTTTTGCTAACTATTTTTTAATTGCTGTGTAATGTTGGAGTAAATAGCTTCACCCCGTGGATGTCGTAAAAAGGGTTACGCGTGTAATGCAATTTTTGGCGATGAATAACCCTCAAATGTTTGTTAGACGTGACGTGACGACGTTTGTTTTCCACGCCTGTTTTAGCTCTGTCCTCCCCCCAATGGATACAGGCGTGAAATATGTATGAATGTAGGTACGTATTTTTCTGAACATTGTCTCTATCTATAGTCTCTAATATGCGTTCAATTTACTTTCAGGTTGCAGTGAAACCGCATTCAGTTGTATAGACCTGGACGTGAATTCACAAAGCACATGTTTCACCAAAGAACAAAGGTGCAACAACATAGTGGATTGTCCGAATCGCAGAGACGAATTAGATTGCACTATGCTCGCCCCCACATTGCACAAAACTCCGGTGAGTCTCATAAACTGAAAAAATAAGGCATAAATATCATAAATGATCTGACAAGATATAAATAAGCAAAATAAACTGTATAAGAAACAAAAAAGAACATTATTTGCGTATTAAGAACCCTACCCGTTACGCCACATGTTAAGCTCGATTCGATTATGACGTAAGAAAAGATGTCACAAACTATTATGGAGGATTTATTTGAAATGCTTTTACAATAAAGTACGTTTTTTTTAAGAAAAGTAAAGGACAGGTAAATGTCCTCGAGACAAAGATTTCAATTAAATCCATTCTAAGAATAATTTGCCCAGCTAACAGCAATGGCACAAAGTTGACTCATTAATTCGAAGAGAAAACTTTGAAAGCCAACCCATGTCTTCGTTTCCGCAGCTTTATTCCAAATTCTCTTACTTTTTTGTTCTTACGACTTTTTCTTACTCAGCTTACGTGACTTTTGTACAACACTTGTTGAATGAGAATAAAATAACAATTAGATTGCATAAATTGAATATTCATTCAATCTTAAGGCCCTTATGACCGCCTGGTTTTCCGAGAGTTTCAAAATTTGAAAGAAGTTGGCTATCGCTAGTCTTCGCAGAGGTGACAGTGTCACTATTTTAAATTATCCTTGCTACATGGTCTCTGTTCGGGATAACAATTCTCTTGACTTAATTTAAATAATCGCTTACACTTTCCGTCAAATAGGTTTAGAAAAGGATGGTAGATATCTAAGTCCTGTCATGTTTTAAAATGTCAATGGATTATTCGCCATTGCGTGTCAACTTTGTCGCCTCGCAATTTTTTATCGTTGTTTGCGTCAAATTATAAGACATGACAGTACTTAGATATCTCCTTTCTTCCTCTAAACCTATTTGATGGAAAGTGACAGCGATAATTTAAGGCAAGGTAATATAATTCTCATCCAGAATTGAGGTAATTGCAATACAAACGCATAATAAAATTAGTCTAGATCGTCTTGCAAAAAATCTTTGAGCCACATAGAGCGTATACAGGGTGAAAGGGATAGCTATAATGCGCATTCAGACCATGAAACTGAACAACTTCCCTCAAAAAAATATTTCAGGAAACGCCAGCAAAAACTTGACCTCCCATAGTAATTGCAGTCAGCTGATTTTAATCTTTTATGGAAGGTCAATATTTTTTGTCATTTTCTGACTTATGTTCCTAGGGAAAGTTGTTCAGTGTGATGGTCTCCATGCACCCTATCAGTATTCGGAAGGCTGTCCCTTACACCCCGTATAGTTTAGTTACGAACGATGTGGCGCAGTGGTAGTGCGATAGCCTACAGCGCCAAGGTTCTTGAGGGACACCATATTTCTTATTCTTTATCCAGATTCAACAGTATTCACGGTTAAACTAAACGGTTTTGGATTTATTTTTAAATTGTATGTATGTATGTTTCTATTTATTCTTCGTAACGTCACGAATCGTATCGCTCGGTTTTAGAAGACAAAAAAATTAAAACAACGCTAGTGTTAAAAAAAAGAAATCGACAGCCAGTAAATTTTGTTTATTTTCATTCAGATATACGCCGTCTCCAACACTGAAGGATTTCTACATAGGAATTTCAAAGGAGACTGGTACGCAGTGTGCAGGAACCCTTACATGTGGGCCCATGATGCATGTCGCAGGGAAACTGGACTTATTATACGGTAATTTTGAATGTGTATGAAAACCTGCATATGATCTTCTTCGAGTCGATAAATAGATGATAAGATGAAAACAATTTTGAAAAACTTTCAAAATTGCGTCTTAGGCAGGATTTGAACTTGCGGCTTTCGGTACAGTACTACCAACACTTCTACCGACTAAGCTGCCGCGGCTCACCTGTCGTTAGTGATTATATGTGTAGAGTAATGGAAATTAAGTCTGTAGAGGCGTCGTCGGTAGTACTGATACAAAAAGTTGCAGGTAAAATGCCTCAAATATTGTATACACGACACGTTGAATTGTTTTAAACTATAGAACACAAATTTCGAAACAATACTTTAACAAGAAACGAACTTGTTTTAAGTAGGATATCGTCCTATAATTTCAGGATTCAACACATCGCCAAAAATTTGATTTACATATATATTTTTTCAGGCCGCCTTACATTCAAGTGATACCGATAGACCCGATGTTGGAAGTAAATTATCTGAATACGGCTGAGGGAGGCATGATACACATGAGCGACACGTGTTTCAATAACTCGGCTATCTACGTGACCTGCCCGGACTTACTTTGTGGAACACGAATTATGCCTGCCACGCAGATTCTCAGAGAAGTGAGTGTAATACCGTCATCTTTGAATCTTTCTGTCGACTAATAAATTCACTGGTGTTTATTTCTTTTTCATAGAATATTGAAATTGAAAATCATCTTTTTGGACGAAATAAAAGGTTTCTCGATGGAAAACCTATCTACAGCAATAATCGAGGAAGAAGACATAATATGTCGGATATTATTGATGAAAAAAGTAACCATTCGTCTTATATGGAAAAGGAAATAATGGACAGTAGCAATCTGAGAAATAAGAGAACTGAAAGCAGAGTTGTAGGAGGAATAGCAAGCCAGCCAGCTGCCTGGCCTTGGATGATCGCCATGTACAGAGATGGAATGTTTCACTGTGGTGGTGTAGTGTTGACCCAAAGTTGGGTCATGTCTGCTGCTCATTGTGTTTCTACGTAAGAAACAGTTTTTTTTATGAGGATCATCTTCTTATTTCAACACGTTGAACTTGGCTTAGACTAAAACGTGAATAAATTAAAAACGTCGTTAAAGACTATATCTAAGCTGTAAGATATATCGTAGGTAGGTACAAATAAACAATAACATTGATAATATTACAGATTCTGGGAACACTACTACGAAATACGAGTGGGAATGTTAAGACGCTTCTCTTTCTCACCTCAACAGTCAAACCACAAGATTACTCATATTATAGTCAACAAGTTCTATAGTAAAGAAGACATGAAAAACGACGTCTCCTTACTAAAAGTCGAGCCCGCGATACAGTTCAGTAGATGGGTTAGGCCTATATGTTTGCCAGGACTGGAAACTGCTGGTGCTGACTGGCTGTGGGGACCGCCTGCGGGTACTAAGTGTACAACAGTTGGGTGGGGTGCAACAGTTGAACACGGACCTGATCGTAAGTGCAGTCACATTAATATTCAAAATTTGTAAGTTACTAAAAGTAACCATATACAATTTTAAAAAAATACTTAAAAGCTCAATAATAATAAATATCGGTACTTTATCAAACAGCTGATCACATGCGTGAAGTAGAAGTTCCGATCTGGTCACACTGCAAACACCGCGAAGACAGAGCTGGAAAAGAAATCTGTGCAGGTTTCAACGAAGGTAGCAAGGACGCTTGTCAGGTATAAAACAGCATAAAAAGTTTAAATAGATATCATCTAAGGTTCTCAAGGGGTGCTTGATTAAATTTAACTTTATAAATTACAGGGCGATAGCGGAGGACCACTGCTGTGCAAAAATCCTCGTAACCCACAACAATGGTACATGGCAGGAATTGTAAGCCACGGAGATGGATGTGGTCGTGTTGGAGAACCAGGCGTTTATACTAGAGTCAGCCTCTTTGTGAAGTGGATAAGATACCATATTTGTAAGTATTAAAGTATACAAACAGCAATAGTTAGGTCTTTTATAACAGATAGAAATATATTTTTGTTTTAATAATAGATAGCGTTAAACATCTGCGAGTTTTTCAACTAGCCATGCACGGTAATAAAATTAGCGTTCTAGTAGTAGAAGTAAACAGTAAAGTTTTCTGCCTCCAAACCCTGCTGGCGTTCTTTTTTCGGACCCGTTGTTCTTATTCATTTAACAATATTGAAACACGCTAAAATAAGCGCCACTAATATCGCAAATATTATTTCTAAACTTTCAATGAAACTCCAATCACAACTTTTTGATTAATCAGGGACGTGCATTGGGTCGTTGGACGACTCGGTGACAGACACGGAAGAACAATAATTAAACTCCCCATCACAAATTGCCCCTAGATGTTCTACTTCATCTACTGACAATTATTACTACATTTTCTCTTTTTCAAACAAATATCAAAAAGGCCTCATTGAGTACCTCCTAAGTTATGTCAAGGACCATATAAGGTCCTCGGTTATGTATAACATTTTTGTCTAATTGATGTTTTGTATGTGTTTCCGAAAACAGTCTCGGAATCTTTACCATCACGTCGGCCAAAACATGAATGCCCTGGATTTAGATGCGTTTCAGGAATGGCAAAATGTCTAGCTTCAAAAAGAGTGTGTGACAAAATCGTCGATTGTCTTGGTGGAGAAGATGAAATGAATTGTAGCTCAGTGAGATCACCTCCACAGTCTGATAACTTGTTTTTGAGTTCGCCACCAGAAGAAGAATCTTTTTCTTCCTTTGATAATTTCCTAAACAAAGAAGCTGAACAAAAACAGAAAAATATGGCTAAAAAATCGGAACTGCTGAATTCTTCTCACGAAAATTCTAAAAGCATAGAAAGCGATGAGAAACATGTTTTGATAACGGATGTGGAGCAAAAAAAAGTTACACATTTAAAGGAAATGTTATCAACAAGATCTGCTGAAAAGATTGTAGGAACAGATTTTACACAAGCTTCGACATTAGAAATGCCGAATGAGAAGAGTACAGAAAGTGATGAATTGGATAATGATACTGTTGATCCTTTCTCTGTAACAAGTGATGAAATAAATACGAATGCTCGTGGTGATTCAATAACACGCACACAATTCACGAGTCCAATGAAAGCTACAGATTCTTTAATAAAAATAAATAATGAAAGAGATGTAGACATTCAAGAAGATTTTGATATTGGTATTTCTCCGACTACAAGTACTGAAAAATTACATACAAATTCAATGACAAATGAACCAACAACTGAAAACAAAGATCTTATTGAACATAGCACAGTGCACCATTCAAGCAGTTCTGAAATGGAAATGGAAAAATTGTCTACTGACCACGCGCAACCCCAAACAACATTTGTAACAGAAACACCTCATCTTAATATTACTGAAAGTATAATTGTTGACACGACGACCAAAATATTGTCAACAGAAATTTTCAATGCTCAAACAACAATGCTTCCAGAAATTGAAGATAAGCAAATTCCCGACAATGATATTGCTGAAACAAAAGATTTGTTAATAGCACTTCCCGACTCTGAAACAACATTACATCCAACTGATGCTACTGAGCTAAATAATGTTGCAAACACAAAAATTAAGCCTGATTTAAACAGTAACCAGAAATTGGATATTACAAACAATGTTGTTTCAACTAAATTAGTACCAGCCAAATTAAAAAGACAACATCATCCTCCTAAGGATTTTACTTGTAGACAGTAAGTAGCTGCTGCTGAATTGAATATTTCATTGAGTTGTTTTTTACAAATCTTTAAACAGGTACTCTTTGATCTGATTTTAGCCTACCACAAGTCATACCATATCACTTCCGATGCGACCGTAAAGCGGATTGTGAAGACGGCACTGACGAGTTGAGCTGTACGTGTGTTGACTATCTTTCAACATTTGAGCCACGCCTTCTATGCGACGGTTTCTTTGACTGTGCTGATGGTGAAGATGAAATAAATTGCTGTAAGTTAACAATTACGAGAAATAATATCCATAGTTTAGGCAATAACCTCACCTAGTAACCTTTAAAAGTCAGATGGTAAAACACTTTTCATGTATTATGGTACAGTATTTGTATTTAATTCAATCTTTGCTTGTAATTGCAGTCAACTGTCCTGAAGATTATTTCCTTTGTAAGAGAAGTCAACAATGTGTACCTTCAAAATACGTGTGTGATGAAAAACCTGACTGTGCCATGGGTGAGGATGAACTTGAATGCTGTAAGTAGTACAACTATTGTCAGTAAGTTAATTTTAAAATTATCGTTCAATTAAATATGAAATCGAAAAATTTATCTTTTAGTTGCTCTGACCAATGGTGAAAATCTTGGATTTGGATTGGATGGCACACCAAACCTCAACCTTCAAGGTTTTATTACTAAAAAGCATAATAATAGAAATTGGCATGTTGTTTGCGATGAAAATCTTACAACAGAACAACAGGAACTAGCTGCAGGTCACATTTGTCGTTATTTGGGATTCAGGTACTATCTTATTTCATAACCATAATAAAAATTGTATTTGAAACAATTCTTCTTTTTTCGTGTGGTTCACCAAGTCGACTACCCAATTTAATCAAAAGCTTAAATACTTTTAAAATATTTCAGTTCAGCAAATAGATACCAAGTTAAACACATTAATCTGGAAGAAAAGATTTTAAAACCGGGATCTGTCGAGGATTCAAGGAATAGGAGAAACATAGAAGGTGGTGTTCCAGTACATTTTGTTTACAAACAAGAAGATGAAACTGCGAGAAGCATTATAATTAAAGAGCCTCAAGTTTTGAAGGAGCACTGTGTACCTAATGTGACTAAAACATGCATGTCTCTTTACGTTTACTGTGATCATGCACTTTACACAGATAATTTCGACTTATCTAATGAAATATTATACAGTAGAGAAGCAGGAGATAGAACACGCTCGTGGCAATGGGTTGCTAAGGTCTTCGTTGATGGTGATTATAGATGTTCTGGAGTCTTGGTTGACTTGTCTTGGGTGCTAGTTAGTCATTCTTGCCTCTGGGATACTTTGTAAGTATCATTTATGCCAAAAAAAAATTTGATCACGACTGTTATCATTATTTCAATGTAACGACATTTCATTTTATTTTAGGCTGAGCCATCATCAAGTTGTGGTCAGCCTTGGGACACAATTAACCCTTATAACAAACAAAGGAGTGGATGAACAAATATTCAAAGTTGACTATAAAAAAGAACTATATCATACTAAAGCAGTCCTCCTCCATCTACAAGAGCCCGCACATTATTCGAATACTGTTAAACCGATGGTTGTCTCTTCGTAAGTATAAACGGAAAAAAATCAAGACAAGACATGTTTACATACACACCAATACATTAAACTATATAGCTACGGACACATTTGCTTATAATGCGCATGCTTATAAGCCCACACAGCTTAAGTGGACATGCTTAAGTCAGTAATGATTCTAATGATAATCCAAAAAATTGAAGAGTCTGTGCGGAAAAAGAAAAGGCGTGGAAATTGAGGGCGCCTCTGTGCCTCAGTATGAGAAGTGTCATAGTAACCTATGAAAAACATATTAGTTCACTTTTTGGTAACGCCTTTTCTCTTTCCGCACCTCTTTTCTCCTTCCTCCATATAATTCAAGACCCCAGCCACAACAGTAACATTATCACCATTGTTATACTCACCACGCATGGTAAGTAGATTGGTGAGCGCATTTCAATGAGGTAAATTCACAGGGAACGCTGCTGCAAATTTCTTGGATTATTTTTTTAATGCTTACGAAATTCATGGGTAGAATTGGGGTGATGTTAATTCTAAGCCGACAACTCTCCGCAATGCTTAATGCACTGAACACTGCACTCTCCAAATAATTAATTTTAACGTATCTTAAAATGTTATTCCAGCAATATGCAAGATGAGACATCAGAAATGTGTTTAGCAATTGGACAAGATGAGACTAACACGACATACGGATTGTTCCTACAAGAAACCAATGAGGACTGTGATCTCCACAATCGATGTTTTGTCAAAATACCGAAAAACGATATCTGCCAGGTAAAATTCTCGATTTTAAACTGGTTTCAAAGTATGTACTGTCAATGTGTCCTTGGTTAAGCAGCACAACAGAATGGTCTGTCAACCTAAAAAATTTACCTAACCTAACCTTACTATATTAAGACAATGTACGTCAAACGCAAAATTAGTTTTACAATTCACAATCGCAGAATTGCGGGTAGATTAAATATGACCTCAATTTAATTTTAATAGAAAAAAACATTTTCCGTACATGTTATGTCTAATACAATATAAATTCCATGACAAAATTACGATTTCGATCAGAATTTTTGTGGCGAAGATTTGGCTACTAAACCACCATGAAAGTTCGGTTATCTTCAAGCTAAAAATGAGCCTTATAAATACTTATTAAAATAATTAAATTCAAAGATACGCCATGTATAGTAGACAAGCTAAAAGTCGTTAAACGCAGAGATAGATGTTCTGCATATTAACACTTACTAATTTGTATCTACTGGTGCTATCAGTGGAAGAAGGGGAGGCAGGCCTTTGCCCAGAAGTGGGATCCTAACGGCTAGATAAGATAAGATAAGTATCTACCGAGGCAACCCAAAAACTTTTGTACAGTTTTCACTCCTAAAATCAAGAAATACAAGGTTGAAATAATTTTGTGTAAATAAAACTGGTATCTGTTTCCACGCAAAAACACTTTACTTGCTCGCGGTGGTGCTCATCGAATCAATTCAGAGGCTGACAACGTAATGCACGCCATTTTATATTTTCTAAATCAATGCTCTTGAATATTTTTTGTGTGTTTCAGGCTGCCGGAACACATATCAAACGGATGTGGGCAGGTGTTATAAGTTGTCACACAGAACAAGGATGGTATCCAGCTGCAACTTTTGAAGATAGTCGAGGCGAGTGTGGCGTTGGAAACCGCATAGTCGCAAGCCCAATAGGCAGCTATAAGAACTTAATCAAACATTTTAATGGTAAGTTTATGCCACGAAGACGACTTTTTAGACGACTCGGTGTCCCCACACGAAAAGAAGAAGAAGACTTAGACTTTCTTATTTCTTGTTTATGATAGGTTTATTTTGATCTTCGCCTAAACCAGAGTTCTCTGACACCGCGACAATAATCAAATAGAACGATCGCTCCTTTAAGCATTTTATCGCAACAAATATTTTACATCGTATGATGATACACACCATTAGCAAATCTAAAATAAACTGAATCATTATTAAAATTATGGCTGGCACGGAAACAACTCCAGGTTCCGCCCGAAATCAAATTTATTTCTATTACGATAGGTACAGTCCACTGACATTTGCAAGTAAAAACAGCTTGTGTTAAATGGCGTTAGATGTGCGCCGGCCCATTAGCACCCTAACTACCGGCTTAGCACTGTTTTCGAGGCATTATTTAGTCACAGACGGTAAAATACCTAAATTAGGTTTTTGTTACAATTGTCTGACTATGCCTTTCAAGCACCTAATTGATTTCTTAGGTGTCTGTCAACTCTTCTGTTTTACATCCCACTTCGTATTAACAATGATTTTATACAAAATATTGTGCCTTTTTGGTAAAGAGTCCATTTATGGCGGGTGACAGGAGTAATTCCAATAGACAGAATGGAGGGTTCCAGGTGGTGTCGGGAAAAGGGCGGCTACCCTACCTGGCCGGGCGTTGTGGCCAGGGGACCGACTGTTCCAACCTGGATAGAATTGGACGTTGTATATAACGTTGCGCGGTGAAACACTTTGATACCCCGTTTCAGGGCCTTTATATCCTGCCAATTTGTCACGTGAAGCCATCTTGCAGATATTTTAGAACTTCTGTTGTGTTTTGTTTGCTTGTGAACCACTTGAGCGTGTTTCTTGTAGTAGGTCCCAGAGGTCGCTACAAATTTATAATGGGCAAATAGTATTATGGGATAAAACTGCGGTGTACTTACGTATTTCTTTGATCTAATGCGAGTGATTCATTATTACAGTAACAGCTGGTAGATCCTCATCAGAAACGAACGAGGTGAACTCTGCATCAAACTGCGAAGGTACCCGCTGCGGTCGAGGACGATGCATCAAGCTGGCGCAGGTTTGCGATGGAGTACCAGAGTGTGAAGACCAGAATGATGAGAATGAAGACGCTTGCCAGATGAAGGAAAAAGTCTGCACCAAGCATCCATACCACCGCGGATGTGGTAAGACTTTATCGAATATTAAACAATATTATTAAATCGTAGTCATGTGCTGGGCCAAAGCGGTATATAGTAAATTTGTGACATATCTAGTTCCTTAGTCAAAACATTTACTAACTAGTGGCCCACTTAGCAGTTTTATCCCTTTTTAGTACTTCACGTTTTCCATTTAAGGAGACAAAAGAACGAAACAAAATTGTCTAAGTATTTCGTTCTTACACGAAATAGACCATTTTTGTCTCGTTTGTTCATTCTGTCATGTCAAAACGGTTCACATCTTAGTAAAATCTTTGAAAAAAATAGTTAACAGTTGATTAACTTTTTTAATTAAATTTGCCTGGTTTTTTTTTTTAAACAATTGCCGGCTATTCCACGTGAAATTTTACGATATCACCTATATATTGCTGTAATTTGATTTGAGACGAGCGACGCTTTGTAAAACCAGCAAGGGCACGTAGATAGAAGCTTAGGTCTACTTGAGATCTGCTATCTTTTCAGCCATAAGGTATAATATGTTGTCTTCTTGGTGACGTTTACATGAAAATGATTTTGGTGGGATTATATTTTCCTTTTACCTAACATACTCCGTCATGATCTTATATTCCGAACATTGAATACGAAACGGTACGTTATATCTCCTGGGAAACGAAATCCCTTTTATCACACTTTTACTTGTCGCTTCAGACAATATCGAGTCAGAGATACTTTACCGTTACAACGCAATCCTAAGATATACAAAAATCTACCGAAACCTTTATTTTACTATTGTTTGTATTTGAGTTTAACCAAAGCTAGTCTTTGTCGCCACGATACATAAATTGTGACTTTGTGTTACAGTACATACTTAATTCTGTTGTTTGTCTTTGAACTTTGGTATTATTCATCTGCCGCATCACACAACCTATTGTATAATATCAGTATTATGCTATCATCTTAAAAGTTATAGTCAAAACATGTATACGACTTATGATACAAAAGTACTTCAATGATATTTTAAGGATTTAAATTCCAAATTTATTATCAGATGAGTAGAGATGGGCGAAGAAAGGCCAAGCTAATAATGTAACAGGTATTTGTTTATTTCGAGTTGTTTTACGCGAATTCATAAAGACTCATTATTTTAATATATCACTAAAAATTATATCGCACATTATGAGGATTATTACAGATTACACATGCTTAATTATGACCTAGGACATTGCAGGGTGAACCACCTGATTGTTTGAAAAGAAATGGTTCCGTGCTTCGGAGGGCACGTTAAGCCGTCGGTCCCGGCTGCTGTCTATGATTACTTAGACGGCGGTCGTAACACAACCATGTCAGAGGCCTACTAGTGGTAGTAGGCGGTTGAAAAACTCTGACACCAGGGTACATCGGGTCGTTGGATGACTCGGTGTCCCACACGCAAAGAAGAATTATGACCTAGACTAGAGTCAAGAGCAAACCCATCATTAATAAAAAAAATTATAACTATTATCTCATTCAAAGCTTTCAAAATATTTTGCATAAAAGACTGAACTTTCCGATGATGATTGTCGCTACTAGCATAGACCAATGCTACTAGATGCTACTAGTACATACTCACACCCTATTAGCTTAACGTAAAGATAAATAAATTAAAAATACCACATTTAAGATTGTTTCGTTGTAAATAAATCAGATATATACCAATATTATTCTGGAAAAACAATGAAAACACTATAACTTAATAAATAAGATTTACTCTCCTAAAAACAGATAAAATAAGACCGTTTCCATTGATAAAACGAGAGTGACCATTTTGTGGGTTACGATAATGTTTATAATGGGCCAACTTTTTCCTTACAGAATGCTCGTCAGGACAGTTTAAATGCCACAACGGCAAATGTTTGGCGAAAGAACTGTTCAAGGATGGGCGGGATGATTGTGGTGACGCATCTGATGAGCCAGAACAGATGTCTTGTGCCCACTACCTGGCTAGAGTCAAACCTTCAAGACTTTGCGATGGGATACTACACTGTAAAGACAGAAGTGATGAAAACCCAATGTTCTGCAAATGTTTTGCTAAGAGAGGCTACAGGTAAGTCGATAAATTTTGTACGCAGAATTGTTTTGTCCAGCTTTTTAGGCAACATCAATCTTTTCTATCTTTAGAGCTACTTACATAATTTTTTTTTTATTTTTATTAATGATGGGTTTGCTCTTGACTCTAGTCTAGGTCATAGGACAGAGACAGAGTCTAAGATGGAGCGAGCTCACCCATAAATTATTGTATTAAAATTGACTGTGATGTATATCCGTCTTGAAATCTTATTCTGAGTGTATTTTGTATTTAGGACTTACCTGTATCCCAAGTATACCTACACCAAATGTTAGATCCCTGTAACCATAAATATTACCTTAGCAGCAAATGGATAAAAATACATTCTGTAATAATTTACAGACCCCAAACAGCATTATGATGTCAGTATTATAAGTTTAGTAATATATTTGAACTTTAAAAAATATTTGTTACTCATAAGGAAGTACTGGTAGGGAATGTTCAATAAAATGTGTATCATTTGCACTTTTGAAATCCTACGTTTTTGTTGCATACATTCCTTGATAAATGAAAATGCTATAAGTAAATACCTAGATAAATATCATAGTAGATAATTTACATCGGTTTCGCAAATA
The DNA here is from genome assembly GCA_027580185.1 of Tuta absoluta. Taxonomy (NCBI): domain Eukaryota; kingdom Metazoa; phylum Arthropoda; class Insecta; order Lepidoptera; family Gelechiidae; genus Tuta; species Tuta absoluta. The sequence goes on from JAQAHW010000004.1 coordinate 11,237,927, forward strand.
AGATGATTTTGTTGTTTTACCTCAGATGCGACAAAGCCCCCAGTGACGTAGATATGTGTGTGTCTCACGACGTGGTGTGTGACGGAGTGGAGGACTGTCCCAGCGGTGAAGATGAGAAGACTTGTCTCGGCCTCAGCGCTCTTGAGGGAACCAGGTAAGTTGCAATGTGATACCTCTGCGTGGCCCATGTTGTGTTATATGAAAGATAAAAAGACAATCTCAGTGAAAAATGAAAAACTTCTCACCAATCTCAGTCCTTATTCTTATTTATATTGAGAACAGGTGATATTACGAAAATAAAATTTACTGGTAGTTTCATACATTAGTAGTTTAGGGTGAGAGGAGTAAAAGCTATTGGCATCTTAAAAGTACGATAAATACAATTGCTTTTTTCTAAAATAACTAGTGCTTTTAATATGACATGCATTACAGGAGTAGATATTGTTATTTCCCAGTAGAAAAACACGTTTGATCTTCTTCGTATTTTTTATTCCTCAACCTTTTTAACAGATACGGCACAGGACAAGTCATGCAAAGAAAAAACGGAGTGTGGTTTACAAAATGCTTCCCAATACAAAACCACTCTAGATCTGGTCTCGAAGCGATCTGCCGTGACCTTGGCTTCATAGGCGGACATGCCAAACAGCTGAACCCTCCAGCCAACCTCTCGAAGCCTACCAAATTCATGATAGAACAATTCAGTGAAGTCATGCTCAATAATAACACCAGTATCACCATCAGAAATACCAACGAACCCCTAGCAAGGACTGTCATTGGTGAATCCATGGAAAATTGCTACCCAGTTTATATAGAATGCCTTTAAAGACTTTTGTTTTATATAATAACAATTTATTTTTAGGTTTATTTATCTTTTGTGTCAAGTATGTTACGTGTTTTTACGGTTACAAGTGAATAAATTAAATATTTATTTAAATATATTTCGTGCTACTTATTTCATTTTAATATTTTGTATTGCACATCGTACAAAAGGCGGGCATAATGCCGCACAGCATTCTCTGCCGGCCAACCAGATGGTAAAAGAGAAAACCAAGCGGGTTTATGTGGTCAGCCAGGCGTAGTAGGCATTCTGATACTGTGGTTTTTTTTTACAGCTGTCATTTTAAGATACTAGACATTTTGATACTGTTGTCATACTGCGACCAAAGGGTTTAAACTAATTAGTACCCAATGACAATGTAAGTAAGTATGTCAAGTATCTTTTACAGTATGTAGCTAAGAAAATAATAAAAGTAGGACACAAGCGTCACTCAGTGGAACAATCACTAGTCACACAGATTATTTAGAATCAATAAAACCTTGCTAAAACTATGATAAGTTGTGTAAGCTGTTACTCCTAAAAGTGAGCACTTTGAGCATTATTGGCCATAATAACTAAAGCGCACAGTTTTAACAAGGGTTTATTGATTTTATAATCTTTTTGGCTAGTGATTATCATTAAATGTACAATTTGATTACGGTCTACTCAATTGCGTATTCAGGCAGAGACTTTTATTTTAGTGTCACTGACTTTGCTGGGGTACGTCGCTAGTTTTCGTTTAGAAACTCCACATATCAAAATGTCCGCGCCATCTAGATTACTACGCTCATAACTGTTACTAACGTGGAAGCCTTGGAGTGTTAGCATCGGTCAGTACGAACATCAACGTTGTAAGGTTTTAATTCCGAGGTTTGGGGGCTGCTTCTGTAAAATTATATGAGATGGCGTTGGCACAAAAGAACAGACCTTTTTTAGTGGGTGTTACCTAAGTAAAGATTGCGAAATTATTAAAAAAGGTGATATAAATAGTACGTTACCTAATTTACCTAACAGACGAGTATTTATAAAAAGTAAGATCATACATCAAAATAAAACTGTAACTTGTCGTTGTAATTGCAAATATATGCAAACAATTAGTTCAAAACATTTTTTGTGTGTTTATCTGTCTCTACGAAACTGCAATACGGATTTGAATGACACTAAGAAATAAATAAAAAGTGAACATTTGCTTCAGAAGTGTGAACTAACGGTCACATGGTTTGCTCCAGGTTACTTTACATAGACCACCAACTCACTAGGCGTACAAAAGACTAAGATAAGTCTTATTGCGAAATAGGAAACAAAAACAAACAAAATGAAGAGGGCATTGCTAAGTTATTATTCATGATCCCTCGTGATTTTTTGCTTTATTTAGTTTTAATTGATTCTAAATATAATGATAAAATCCTTTGTAATATTTCTTTCATCTCCAACATGATAAATTCTAAAACAAAATGCTAATCCATTGTTTTACAGACCGTGAATCATTCTTGGGAGATTTTAAATAAATGATGCAGATAACATTTAAGACTTTATTAAACCGTGTGTGATATCCATCTAATAAACGCCTTGCCTATATCAGGTCAAAAGTTCAAGCGCAGTATCAATATTTTTATTTTTTTAAGCATTTTGTATACATTTGTAAAACAAAAATGATGTCACGGCACATCTGACTCATGCCTTATTTGAATAAAGGCTATTTACAAGATTTAACAATAAAATTCGCTTATCTGTATGTCGCAGGTTTTATAAAATCAGGTTTTCGATCAAACACCTAGGTATTTGATCAAACACCGGCAGATGACAAAATCTAAACTCAATTTCATCACAAACCTATACGACTAATGGAGATTTTTGATCAAAAACCTGAAAAGATCTACCTCTAAAACCTGGACCAGTTTAGGTTTATGATAAAGTAGTTGCCTAAAACATGAGTTTAGACAAAAGTGCTGCCAGCGGCAACTGTCAACGACTCAACGGCGGCCATCGACAGGTGCGAGACGGCTGCCAACGAATAGTAGCGATGCTTGCAGACGCGGCACGCCAAAACTGTTGCTGCCGTCGTGTCGTCGGCTGCAGTCAATGCGTTAGCGCCAGGGTTCCTCGGGTCGTAGACGATTCGGTGTCCCACACGAAAAGAGAGAGGCGCCAGCCGGCGATACAGTTGAAGTTCCGTCGCTGACAGGTATCGGCAACTGCCATCGACTGCCATTCGTTACATAAGCAGCTTTTTTGCTATAAAACTAATCAAACCCTAGTTTTAATCAAGAACCTTATTATAAACCAAGAGTAGTCTACTTCTTCAAAAACCTGAACGACTTGAACTAATCAAAGTTTATGATAAAATTAAGTTTAGATTTTGTTATCTGCCGGTGTCAGATCAAAGACCTAGGTTTTTGATCAAAACCTGATTTTAACAAATACCTGCAACATATGTCTACACTTGGGTTGTAAAGTTGTATTCATTGTGTCTGCGAATCTATTTTGTTTCCTAAACTGTCGATCAAATAGTCATATAAAATTAAATAGAGGGTGTGGCAGGGTGGCGATCACAGAGTAAGCTGTCAAGGTTTTAGGAAAAATACGCATTCGCTTTCGTAGTATACGAAAATCTTCAGGATCATCTCTTTAGCACTGTTTTAAACCGGGTTCCAAAACCATTGCAGCCATGATATTATTAAATTGAGAAACGTAAATAATATTTTCAGTCCCCTAATAAAATCAGTAAACTGATCGGCTATTAAAAATTTACAGATTTATAGAAAAATCACCTTTGGGAAAGTTATTCAGATTCATGGTCTGACCATACCTTTATTTCAGCACAGCAACTGATTCTTATTAGTTGCATGCAGCTATTCAAAATACCCGGTTTAAAGGCAGGTAATTATCTACTCTACCTTGCCTGAAGAATAAGAAAGCAAAACACTAGCTAAACTTTTTGCTGTTCCTGCTTAAAGGAAACTATTTAAGATAAACCTACGAATGTGGAAAACAATACACCTACTCACGAAAAGTGCACCTCCCAAAGTCCAAGTTCACCTACTATCTATTGTTACACGTGTATATTTGGTAGCAATAAATCAAATCAAAGCAGAGTCATGAGACCCAGGAAATATCAAAATGAATAGATAACGAGACATTTGCAAAAACTTATAAACATCGCCTGATTGATAGAAAAAGATAAACACTATAGATACTAGAGTTTTTGTTCGACGCAAAAACCCAAGATTTAAAAAGATTTTGGCGCGAATTTTTGGCGGGTCAAGAAGTAAATAAATATATATGTGTCGGAAGCGTTGAAGCGGCATTTTTTCTTCAAGTTTGAACAATCATTAATTAGAGGCGTTATTGGCTTAGGTTGCTCCACATTGTTCCTATACCAATGTCCTAAGAACCTTTATTAATTTTGTAAAGGTTTACATTATCCTAATATTAAATATCAACACCTGCAAAATACAGTTCGCTGCTGAAAAGCGCTTTTGGAAGGTCTGATGAAAATAGTGTCACATCTCGTGATTGTCTTACAAAACAAGACATCCGCAGCAAAGGATTCTTACTAAGGCGGGGTTCACACTTGACGCCCGTTGCTACGCATTTGCGTTATTTGCGTCATTTGACAGACGCGTCCATCAACGCATCGTCACTTTAATTGTATGGAAATTCGCATTTTCTTATTGTCTGACAGACGCATGCGTTATGGATACGCTACAAATACGCAGCAACGGACGTTAAGTGAAAGAATCTCCTTAAAATTTGATTTTTATCTATAGAAGTACGATACTGAATAAGATAAGACTGCCTTGTCGCCCTGCTTTTTTTGGTTCTTTCACTGTTGTAAATATCTCTTAAGTGCATTATCGAATTTTGCTATGTTATTTTCTTATAAAATGGAACACGTGATTAGCGCGCAGTGGAACTATATTCCTCGTTATCGTTTCATCTATGCGCAGTGACAGATTTATTATGCGATCGAGGCAGAATACTTGTTGCCTCTTCCGTGATGCACTTCTGCCTAAATTTCTGCTTTGCATTAATAATTACTTAATTAATGGCAATGGATCCATGATGCTATAACGTATGATTAATATAACGTATATTACTTCATTTGATGATCGGAAACCAGTGATTTGAGTCAGCGCTAATTTTGAGGGCGTGGCTGTGAGTGGCATATGGTTCTGCTTCCAGTTTGTAACGATTATTTATTTTTGTTGTTGTCGATTGTATGTTTTCCTATGTTATTTGTTAGTGACAGTAATAAATAAATTATAGCTAAACATTGCATTGCCATCATGTGGAACGTACCTTGTCGTACTGCAAATGCCGGCAAGAAAGTAAAATAAACAGAGTTTTTCATAAATACTTTCTTTCTTTGCAAATTTTACTGTTTGTTACTTTCATCGTCAATATCACCTACTGTAAAGTCTTATTGGAACTCTTATTCTTATTTTAAACAAACTGGGAAGAGCTAAACTGTTTCATTTTGTAGCCAAAATGTCGCATAACTCATTGTTATAACGGATGTTGAATTAAGTGTCTACTAGACGCGTGCATACGATAATATATAATACTTACATTATTGAAATACATTTTTGAAATAAATTTTGTCTATAAACGTTTTGCCTAAGAGGCAATGGTCCGAAATTTATGGCTTTTCATGGGAATTTGCGCAAGATTCATCCTTTCTCCGTTTTTTGCGACCATTTATCTGGATCACTGCATTTAAATAAATAGAATGAACTTAAAAAAAACATGTTGAATGTGGCAATACTTGAGAAAATATCAATTTCTATTCAATTTTTTTTTTATTCTTGGCTCTTTTTGAACTTCATCAAAGCATTATTATGCTAAAGAAATTTTTTTCTTTAAATCGCTCGGCCGATTAACGTTGGCTTAAAAGAGCGTGAAATATCTATTCATATTTGCGTCATTTACTTTTCGGTTAAGCTAACCTGGTGAGATGATAGTAATATTTGTTTTGTGTCATAAAATCATAATTATTATTATGATACAAATACAATAACATAAATACCTACAAGCCTGAATAAACGGCGCAAATATTAGTTAAAATTTTACTTTTTTTATTCAACTTACATTGGCATAGATCTAAGTATAAATTTTTCTTTCGTTCTTCATTGCCTGTTAGGTATCGTTCTCATTTTAAGTAGGCAAGGCAACCTTGGCTGTATAATTTTACACATAAATACCAATCAATCATTACTTTCGCCAATCAAACGGTTAGACAGTTTGATCTTTGGACCGTCCTTATGCCGCGTGCATATAACTTACATTGGCAGTTTGAGTTTTTAACCAGAGCTTGACTGTACAAAACATTAAAAAACTATTGAAAAAACAAAGTAGGTACTTCTGTGGGCTGCTATGTCCCGATCTGTTTTTTCTTACCCCTACTTTAGGTAGCCTCTGCAAGTGTCTGTGAAAGGTCAGGGTAGCTCAAACTACATGGTAATTAAAGGTTATTTTTGGCGATAACCATCAGTAAAACTGTTACCTACGTGCGTGAAATAAAAACTCGATGACTCTTCGAGAACCTTGGCCAGTTGAGCCTTGGCGTGCAAAAAGTCAACCAATTGAAGTTCCTTCCAAAGATTTTCAATATAGTTTCCAGAAAAAACGTGCAATTTTTTTTAAGCTTTCATTTATTTTTAATGAATAATGATATTATTATTAGTCTATTGTAAAGACCTCAATACAAGGTACAATAAAAAACACACGTACAGTTAAAATTAGCATGTGCGTATTAACATTACCTTCCGTTTTATCGAAACGTTCGTTTTATTGAAACGTTATTTGCTTGGTACTCTAATAAATTGAAATTGGCATCATAACAAGCATATTGATGAAGTGTAAGGAAGTAATCATCACATTATCTCTGGTGTCATGAACAAATCTAAGTTTTATTTTTATTACCGCTAACACTTAACTTAATGTAATGAAGAATGAAATATCAATAATCCTAAGTGCTTACTTTACATTGCGTTATGTGTAGATGTTTAATTTAGCGTTGCTATGCTGGGGTAGGTTAGGTATTGGTGACGGTCTGTGAATACGCCGCGATGCTCGCCCGCACGCATCGCTCTGGGCATATGTTGTCCCTTTCTCGCTCGCGGGTGGCGGCGTGCGCGCGGGCCGCCTGTAGGCGCCAGGCGGTGATTTCTGCACCACAGTCAGTCACTCAAAACCTTTCGGACGGGAGGGTATCGTATTGTGCGGATTTCCCGCCACGCGTTTTGTGATGCCGCGTGTAATGGACGATTCAATTTGAGATCGCGCGTGTTGATGCATCGTATTATTGCGGTCCTCCTGGGTTATACTAGAATACCAGGCTCAGTGATTGTTGGATGTCTCGACGTCTTCCACGTGAGCGTCGCGTTGAATAGGCATCAGGTGGCCATTTTGGCCCGCGTTTGTACGGCCCAAATTCGGGTTGGGTCACGCGTAATGACTAATATCAAAGTGGAATACGAACAGAAGCTGTGAGTGGTTTGACGTGAATAACGCGCCAAGGCTGTAGTGGAATGCTGGGTGTCGATATCTTTTCCACCCAGCCCTGTAAGTACCCACGGAATCCCGATCTGATCCATTCCCTGAACTTCCTTTCTCCGTTGGGTATTTTATGCATTTGGACCGGCACGTTGACTGTAAGTGTAAACCTGTTTATTCGTGTTAATGGTGTGTTCCCTTTAGTCATATTTGTTGTACCATATCATTGTGACTCCTTAGTACGAATTGCGGAATTCGTGGGGTGATATAATTTGGAGGTACTTACTTATAATCTAGTGCTAATACGTGTGACGTAACGCCAGATCGGCAGACGGTATTTACTACCGACTTGAGTTATGTAAGGGTTGGAACACATCATTTGCCAATTTCAATCAACTTAGTTAATTAAGTTAAATAGATTTAGGTTCACGTTTAATTCATAGTATGCGCTGCTATATTGTGCAGCGTATGCTATTTAGCGCTGCGTAACGCAGCCATTGTCTGCCTCCAGTTGAACTCCTGGTATTTTGTTCGAAATTTACCTGTGTAAATCGCTTCCACTGCGGGAGTTTAGCTTGGAATTAGACAATTTTTGGTAGCAGAGCGTGGTTCAGAAAACCACTAGATTTAAGATTATTTTAGTATAAGATTTTTAATCTACCTACATAAAAAAAAAATATATATATTTATTGTGATTGTAGTGTGTGCCCTGTGTAGAATATCCTATCGGTAGGATCAGGGCCAATCAATTAGTGAATTGCTTTATTATCGTTGTGTTTACCCTGTGCGGATATCCTAGCGGTAGGATCAGGGCCGATTGTTTATTATTGTTTTTTTTTATTGTAAGGTTTGGTGTTACTTTGAGTTGGTACCATGGCTCCCACAATTAGGCAGCTTCAGGCGAAAATTAGAGCGCACCTAATGTGGTTCGCGACTAAGCAGGCGATGGTCGGTCGCGGGGACCGAGAGGACGCACTCATCGCTTGTGCGCAACGGATTGACGAACGGGTCGCGGAGGTGTTGGATTGCCTCACTGGATGCGAGGAGTTATTTGATGGGACGCCTGATGAGGAGGTCAAACTTACGGTCCGGGCGAATGTGACCCAGTGCCTGGAGATAGGGCAGGAGATCCAGCAGGCGGCTGCTGTGATCACCAGGCGTAGGGCTGGGGAGCCGGACCCATCCCATGGTCCGCGGGGACCGGGGGTGCAAGTGCCCCTGCCGGCTGTGGCGATTCCGGTCTTCCACGGGGACTACACGGATTGGACCCGATTCCAGGATCTGTTTGACAGTGTGATTCATAACCGCACTGACTTGCAGCCGGCATATAAAATGGCACAATTGATGGCCAAGCTGCAAGGTGAGCCCCATGAGCTGGTAAAGCATCTACCAGTCGATGATGCAAGTTACGAGACGGCTCGCGGTTTGCTGATCGAGAGATACAGCAACAAACGTCTCATGATTGACCAACTTCTGGAACAGTGGCTCACCGTGCCGACCATCACACGAGGGACGGACCTCAGGGCCAAGGTCCTCAACCCTGTCTGCGTTGCAGTGAACGCTCTTGAGAGACAGGGGATGCCGGTGTCAGGCTATGATTATATCCTGGTCCACACGTTGTTGCGCCGCCTGCCGAGCGACATGGCCGCTCGTTTTGAACAGTCGCACGGAGGTAAGACATCTGATTACCTCCCGACCTTCGAGGAGCTCAAGTCCTTCCTCGAGGCCGAGTGCAGGCGGGTAGATGCCCAATTTGGAGAGTCGCCTCACGCGGAGTCTGCGGCCGCTCGCCGCCCGGAACGGCCGGGTGCAAAGGCGCGAGACGGTAAGAGTAGGCCACCCAGGCGATACAATGTCGCTAATTTGGAATCGAGGTGTGGCTACTGCAGAGAGGCGGGGCATCAGGTGACTGCGTGTGAGGAGTTAGCTGCACAGCGGGTGCAGAAACGTCGTGGTGTGGTGCAGCAACGGCGTTGGTGCTTTAGGTGTATGGGGCCGCATCAGGTGCGAGAGTGCCCATCAAGCACCAACTGCAGGTACTGCCAGGGTGCCCACCATAAGCTCCTATGCATGAACCGCAGCGGAGATTACGGAGGCAGAGCTGACGCGGGTCAGCGGACGGAGTCTGCCCTACCTAGACGGGAGCAACGCTCCCCACCCCCTCCAAGGAGGAGTCCTCTTCCACCAGGGTTTCAGGGACGAGGCCAGGGACATCAGCAGGTGATGCCCCCTTCACCACGCGCGAGACAGTCACCACCTCGGCAGCAGGTGCCGGGACAGGGTAGGTGGTCACAGGTCCAAGGTCAGGGGCACCCATCACAGGTACGTGATGCTACGGGCGGGTGCCAATACCAGGGCCAGTACATGCAGTACTCGGCGGGACTGAATAACATGGTGAGGTCTCATGACCCACGCATGCCTCTCCCCTCGGCTGAGCACCCGCGGCTACAGGCGCATCCACGGTACGCGCGCCTGCCGCAGGGTTACTATAGGCTGCCAGCCATGGCGTACAGGACCAGAGGTCCCTATCAGCAGGAGTGGGACCCACTCGAAGGTGTACGGAGAGAGGGGACCCCCCCGCAGGACGCGGACACTCCGCGCTTAGATTCCTGCTAGGTAATCGCCGCCTACACGCCAGCTTCGGCCCCCCGGCCAATTACGGTATTGTTGCCTACGGCAATGATTTGGGTATGGGGATACGGTGGCCGCAGCATACAGGTAAGAGCCTTGTTAGATACAGGGGCTCAGGGTTGTATTGTGTCTAGTAAGCTGGTGAGTAGGCTACGCTTAAATATAAGGCCCACAACGGATGGGGCTGTAGGTATTGGAGGTGTAGATGTGCCTGACGTTCGGGGTCAGGTGAACTTCGAGTTCACATTAGGTAATACAGGTACAGGGGTCAGCTATCATGCCTCAGCAGTGGTGCTGGATGAAGTGGTGGGGAAACTTCCTCAGGTTCGGTTACCGTCAACGGTACGAGGGTTAACCACAGGCTTAGAGTTAGCTGATCCTGAATTTGATACTCCTGGTACGGTGGACGTTCTCCTCGGGTCAGACGTCCTCGGGAGATTCTGGTGTGGCAGAAAACGGGTACTTCAGCAAACTGGTTTAGTGGCCGTTGATACCACAGGGGGGTATGTTATTTTTGGCCCAGTTTGGAGACCTCAGGACCTACCAGAGGGCGATACGGTTCTCTATGGTAGTGTGTTGTCGGAGGTGCTGCAGAGGTTTTGGGAGTCTGAGGAGCCACCCACAGCGGATAGACGGAAGCCAGAGGATGACGAGTGCGAGCTGTTCTATCAGTACAACACTGCACGAAGTTCGTCAGGTAGGTTTGTTACCAGGCTGCCATTTCTCCCAAACCGCCCCTCCTTAGGTAGTTCGCGACAGATCGCGGAACGGAGACTACTGGCTATGGAGAGAAAGATGAAGCGAGATGCAGCACTTCGGCAGAAGTATATCGAATTCATGAGGGAGTACCTAGAGTTAGGCCACATGTCGGTGTCCAGCATAGATTGGAGGTGTGTCGAGCATTACTATATACCACACCTGGCTGTTTTGAAGTCACCGGAGGCGAAGATACGGGTAGTGTTTGACGGTTCTGCTCCTACATCGAATGGTGTGTCTGTGAACCAGTGTCTGCACGCGGGTCCCAAGTTGAACCGGGACATTGTGGACATCCTCACAGATTTTCGGTTGCACCAAGTAGCGTTCGTCGCAGACGTCAAAATGATGTTTCGCCAAACAATTATACACCCGGATGACCGTCGGTACCAGCTGATTTTGTGGCGTGAGAGCCCTGACGAGCCGATGGTCACTTATGAGCTTAACACGGTAACGTATGGTCTGAAGCCAAGTCCGTTTTTGGCAGTTCGCACGCTGCGAGAGTTGGCCGCACAGGAAAGGGTAAGATTCCCTCGAGCCGCAGCAGTACTGGATCGCGACGTCTACGTGGATGACATCTGCACGGGTGCAGATAGCGTGCAACAAGCACTGCTACTACGAGACGAGCTGATCGCGATCATGGAATCAGGAGGTTATGAGTTGCGGAAATGGCTGTCCAGCTGTCCAGAGCTCCTGGCCGGGTTGCCAGGTGAGTTCCAGCAGGACCCGCACCTTTTCGAGAACCCGGACAATCCAAATACGTTGAGCATCCTAGGGGTGCAATATAGGCCAACGCATGATGTCTTTACGTATCAGATCGAGCCAGACCTTTTGCAGAAGACTTGGACGAAGCGTTCGGTATTATCGACGATCGCCAGAACTTTCGATCCTAACGGGTGGATGGCACCGGTGACGTTCATGGCGAAGTGCTTTTTGCAAAGGTTGTGGATAGCAAACTTGGGTTGGGACGACCAGCTCTCCGGAGAGCTGTTGAATGATTGGACCAAGTTTGTGACCACCTTACCAGGGATCGTACGCATCGCCATACCTCGCAAATTGCTCCCATCGGTGGGATGTAAGGCTACCCTACATGGGTTTTGTGATGCCTCGGAGCGAGGGTACGCGGCAGCTGTCTATTTGCGGACAGTCAGTTCAACGGGAACTGTAGACGTGCGTCTAGTTATGGCCAAGAGTAAGGTGGCTCCGGTTAGGACAAGATGGACCATTCCAAAGTTGGAATTGGCGGGAGCAGCGCTTCTCACGCGCTTGCTACATTATGTCGCTAGTAATCTACGCGGTACCATCAATTTGGATGAAACGGTGTACGCATGGACCGACAGTAGGATAGTTCTGTGCTGGTTACAGACGTCGGTACATACTCTTGAGGTTTTCGTGGCAAATCGGGTGTCACAGATTAAAGGATCGGAAACTCCGTTGGTATGGAGACACGTACCGGGAGAACAGAACCCAGCGGACTGCGCCTCACGGGGATGTAGGGCCCCTGATTTGGTAGGTCACTCACTGTGGTGGGGACCTCAGTGGCTGACTGAGTCACCTGAGAGATGGCCATACAATGAGTGCGGGTCGCCGCTTGGGCCACCTGATCGAGGTTTGCGAGTGAACGTAGGGCAGATCGTACCTAAGCCTAGTGCGGCTTTTTTGCTGGAACGATACAGCTCCCTCGACAAACTTCTAGGGGTGACAGGTTGGATCAAACGGTTCGTGAACAACTGTAGAAAACCTCAAGCAGAACGGAACTTGGCACCTGTCCTCTCGCCTGCGGAGCGGAATGCGGCTCTAAGTTTATTGGTTAGGGTCGTCCAGGCGGAACATTTTGAGGAAGAGGCCAGGCTGCTCAGGGATGGCCGTGGAAAGCTGAAGGAAGGTCTTGTGCGCCTCAACCCGTTCGTGGACGAGCATGGAATGCTCCGGGTTGGAGGTAGACTTCGGAACGCTAACCTGCCCTTTTCAGCACGGCATCCGCTGTTCTACCTTTGGTAGAACTTATAGTTAGGGATCGTCACCAGAAAAACTCGCATGCGGGCTGCAATGCACTTTTGGCTATTCTGCAGCGCGAGTTTTGGATTTTGTCTGGACGACGTACGGTACGGAGCATTGTGTTTCGGTGCTTGCCTTGCTATCGGTTGAAGGCAGCCACAATGCAACCTCAGATGGGAGACCTCCCACCGGACCGGGTGACGGAAGCCTGGACGTTTGCGGGTGTGGGAACGGACTTTGCGGGGCCTTTTATGGTAAAGGCATCACGCCTTCGCAACGCGAAGTCAATCAAGGCGTATTTGTGCGTGTTTGTGTGCCTAGCAACCAAGGCCGTCCACTTGGAACTCGTGGCCGACCTCACTACGGAGGCTTTCTTAGCAGCTTTAGATAGATTTGTGTCGCGAAGAGGGCGACCAGCGCTGATCAGGTCGGACTGTGGTACCAACTTTAAGGGCGCTGATCGATGTATGAAAGAAATTATAACGTTTTTATCGGAAAACGAGGAAGCTATCGGCACGAGCCTCTCCCGTCAGGGCATTAACTGGGTGTTCGATCCACCAGGATGCCCCCACTGGGGTGGTATATTTGAAGCGGTTGTAAAGTCCGCTAAGACGCATTTGATGCGCGTTATAGGTTTAACGATATTAACCTTTGAGGAGCTAGCGACCGTGTTTTGTAAAATTGAGGCCGTTCTCAATTCACGTCCTTTGTGTCCGCTTAGCTCAGATCCGAATGATCTGGAGGCCCTGACACCAGGGCATTTCTTAATTGGCCGACCACTTAACGCCTTGCTAGAGTACCCCTACACAGAGGTCGGTGGCAATCGTTTGACGCGTTATGAGTTGCTGCAGCAAATGTCTCAGAATTTTTGGAAGCGATGGTCGCTTGAGTATTTGCACATTCTGCAGCAACGCCTTAAGTGGACGGACAGAACTGAACCCCCTCGCATCGGAGATCTCGTTCTGGTTAAGGATGCCAACCTGCCGCCACTGCGATGGCGCAGAGGGCGCATTCTCAACTTGTTCCCAGGTAGTGATGGCACTCCTCGAGTCGCGACAGTTCAGGTAGGGGATTCAGTTCTTAAGCGAGCAATAGCAACGCTATCTCGTCTCCCCAGTAGTGAATAGGCCTAAGGGATTCGGCCTAGGGCGGGTGAATGTTTAATTTAGCGTTGCTATGCTGGGGTAGGTTAGGTATTGGTGACGGTCTGTGAATACGCCGCGATGCTCGCCCGCACGCATCGCTCTGGGCATATCGACCCTTCGAGTCTCAAATGTAGTAAAAGCCAAATCGCTACTTGTGGAAAATCGCAAAAAACTAAAATTGAAAAAAAATAATTGTTTGTATTTTTTACATTTCTTGAGCTATATTCGTGCTATTTATATATGTTATTACGAGCAAAAATCCCTTTAAAAGTGTGTGAGCATCAAAAAGGTATCTTCAATAATATAAAAGATAGGTGGTTTTTACTACATTTTTTTTCTTATAAAATTGGTGTTTACGACAAAATTCGCAGTTTATGGGATAATCAAAATTGTTGTTAATACATTTTTTTTTAAATAACAGCCTTACTTTGGGTAGTAAAATACTAAATTAGAAATAAAACAAAGAGATTATTGTAGTAAAAATCAGCATTTATTCAGTCATTTTCTGAATTATTTTCAAATGATTAATGAATTAATTTTAATTTTTGGTCCAAACTACATGTAATCATAAGAACCTGATAAAACATCAATTATAAAGAATATCAGTATTATGCCGGTCTGGGTGTTAATTAGGAAAGAAGTTGAATGAAACCGTCACTGACACATTGATTCGGGTAAATAACTGTTATTAGCACCCGTCTGGCACTAATACCACTGCATTAAGCGTATGACCAACTCACTGATAACCTTCATACATGAAGTTTTATCACCTGGAGACCAAAGAATAAATCTATGAATCTTGAAAAACTATAAATTAAAATGACAAAGTATTTGTACAGTTTGAAACTTTTTCATGTTGAGAATGGACAACTAGACAACTTTTTAAACATATTAACAGTAGTTTTTTACCTTAACTAAGATTAAACAAGAATATCTACGTAATAAACTATGTTTCTATATTTTCACAGCTCGTGTCATTTCAGTCTTTAACAAAGGAACTAGTGGGAGAAATCATGTAAAAATTTAAACATTTACCTTACTTATTATTATAACAAAACAACCATCTTTTAGAATTAACTTCTACTTACGTAATCATCTGAAAAACTCTAAGTTTCTCTATATATAGAAAAAGGCAAACTAAAAAAATATGGGATAATCCCTTTGTTTTCCTTTTCCCTTCCCTTTCCATTTTCCTTTTCCCTTTCCTTTTATACTTGGTTTTTCAAAAAGCGTTAATTTTTCAGTTACTGCTTCGGGTTTCATCGAGTATTTAATCTCCATTAAATTCAAATTCTTTTTTTTGAAAGTAGCAGCTCGGATATCTTTTAATTTTACATTTTTTATAGTATCTTTCGTGAATGCTTTTGCTGCCAATAGTTCCCAATCAATGAAGTCTGAATGCTCCATTACCGTCACATTGTAGGGTTTTGGATTTTTTCTAGCACTTTCAAAGTATGATGGCCATTGTGAGGGAGCCCACACTATAATCTTTTTAACCTCTGCTTCTATGGTTGCGTGAATCGAATGAGCTGGCATGTAAGTGTGTCCAGGGAGCAAATAATTAATCTGAATTACTTGCAGGTTATCCGAATGTTGTAAAAAATATTTGAGAACTGACAAAACGATTCTATTTTTGTTTTGTCCAGTGCAAGAATTGCAGTACACAAGAACATTTTTAACACCAGTTTTATCTAGCTCTTTGAGATAAAGGTACAAACATGATGCTATTTCAATACTTCAATACTTACTCTCCCCATGTAAAGCAGAAGACATTTTGTGTACGACTTTCATATATAGTGAAATCATATACATCGTATATGATTTCACTATATATCAAACGTCCGCACCGGCGATTGCAAGGCCCGATACAAGGTCAGATTCAATACGAGAACGTAATATGGCTTGATATGAATTTTTGAAAATTCTTTACTTTAGCAGTTGTTCAGATGTGGAGTCTAAACAACAACTTAACGTAACAACTAAACAACATCTGAACAACTACTGAACAACTTCTGAACAACAACTGAACAACAATCTAATAAAACAACTTAACAACACCCGAACAATCACCGTAAAACAACAACTGTCAGGTGCGGTGGAAGATGGCGATATGAGTATTGGCAAAAAAAACTTCGTTTCATTTCTCAACTTTATCGAAGTAAGAGCCTTCTCATTAAGTCATTACGCTTCTGTAATTTCTATGAAACTGTTATTTCTATAGGCAGAATGCATAAAGCAGGTCGTTATGCAACTGTTTTCAAGTTCATAATTCGAACATTATGAGACGAGTGTAGATAAAAATATTTTAAATTGTTTACAGAACCCTTGTTCATAGTAGCTTATTCATAGTCAGACTGTACATATAAAGAAAAAATATTTTTTTAATACTTTTCAATGCATTTTAGATCTGCGTTGTTTACTTATTATTTTTGGCATTTTTAAGTGATGGTGGATAGTAGTTTCGTTTGGGATCCCCATAAAGAAATTTAAATAAAATAAAAAGTTTAGACAACTGATTCCCGACTACGGAAAAATTTTAAACAATAAAAAATGGTATCATATTGACTTAATATACATACCGTGGTCGTTGCGTCGTTAAGTTTCAGAGGGTTATAAAAAATGCACGACCACGGTTATTATATGAAATAATTTTAATACCATTATTAACATGAAATTTCTAGAAAAGTTATAAATGTTTTCCTTGTTTCGAATTTCTCGGTAGTCAGGAATCATTTTTTTAAACTATTTATTTAATTTTAAGAATTATGTAATTTTAGAACCTCGAATTCTGCCAGCAGGAAGGGGTCATCACGTTAAACACTCGTTTACTATTACCTACTAACTTTTACAAACTCGATTGAAAAATAAGTTAATAATTACATTAAAATTGGTTGTTATTAATTACATTTGCCTCGATCGTAATTTTCAATTTACCAAACTTGCATCGTAAAGTACTATACCATCCTTCTGGAGCAGTCCGATAACCTAATGTAATATTAGGAGCGAAATTTATCTTCTCCTTACATTTTGAAACAGAAATTGGTAACAAGGGATATCGATTCCTTTCTCATCTCTACTATCGACTTTTTCGTTAACATCTCTATCATATGTGAAACATTACTTCACCCCCCGACCCCCGATAGTGCGATAGAGAGCGTTGCCGCTCGCGACTGACTGTAGGTATTTTTAAAGTAAAATTTGCGTCTCGGGAGAAAACGTTTCCCACATACTAAATCACAACCAATATTTTTGATTTTGGTGTCCATCGCTTCAGCATATTATATTCTAGGTTTATAGTTTTTTATTTTTTCTTGAAACTACTTTGTTTTCAAAATACAAAAGTTTTACTTCAAGGAAGATTTTGTCATAAAAAAAGTGACTTTTAGACGCCTATAATTTTCAATCAATTGCAAAATTCGAAAAAAGGAAAAACTACAAACCTAGTTTTTTACTGTGTCAACAACATTCTAAAAAATCATTGAGATCAGATTACATTTAGGGGTAGGAAAACGTTTTCTCTTTTTGTATGGACGAGAGCTCGGTAGTCGATTCTCTTAAGGTAAAAAACTACAGTTAATATGTTTAAAAATTTGTCTAGTTGTCCATTCTCAACATGAAAAAGTTTCAAACTGTACAAATACCTTGTCACTTTAATTTATAGTTTTTTAAGATTCATAGATTTATTCTTTGGTCTCCAGGTGATAAAACTTCATGTATGAAGGTTATCAGTGAGTTGGTCATACGCTTAATGCAGTGGTATTATGCCAGACCGGTGTTAATAACAGTTATTTACCCGAATCAATGTGTCAGTGCATAATCGGTACGGTTTCATTCAACTTCTTTCCTAATTAACACCCAGACCGGCATAATACTGCGGTATCGTGCAAAACTACCACACTGATATTCTTTATAATTGATGTTTTATCAGGTTCTTATGATTACATGTAGTTTGGACCAAAAATTAAGAACTAACCATCAGCATGATTTTAATTTTGATGAAAATCAATTGCTGTTTAAACAATGCTCAGACAAAGATTTATTTTACGACATTTGTCCGATTTGAAGAAAAGCAATTTCGAAAATAAATAATTGAAATCAAAATGTTGTTAGTGATAAATCGAAAAATCAAAAATCTTAATCTTTTATTAAATAACTATAACATTTGCAGCTCGATTCAGTTCGTTAAACTTTCTACTTCAGTTGGATTTTGAATTAAATTTTAGACATTTAGATAATTAAAGTGTCTCAAAAATGGAAAATAACACATTTTACGACATTAACATTATGTATAGTGTTACTGTCGTAAAAGTGTTTTTTCAGACACATTGTTCATAACGACAAAATAATCTCGAATAATTGCAGGCATCCTAGTAAAAATAATGTCGTAATAGCATCATTGCAAATTTCTTTGTCTTTTGCGACTATTTAACCGTTTCCACATTCTTGGATTTCAAAAGCAAAAATGTTGTAAAAGCCCTGTTCATATTATAGACGTCTTTTACGACAGTTATCTATGTTAAAAATGGTGTTTACGACTATAAATTAAAAAAAAACTGAATTTTGGCGCTCAAAAAACTGTGTAGTAAAAGACATTTTTCTCACGATATCAAAATTCTAAATATACAGATCGATAGAGCTCGAAAAACTGCATAAGATAGCAATATAAGTCCATTTTGGCCAAAATGGCTTTTACGACATTTGAGACTCGAAGGGTCGATATGTTGTCCCTTTCTCGCTCGCGGGTGGCGGCGTGCGCGCGGGCCGCCTGTAGGCGCCAGGCGGTGATTTCTGCACCACAGTCAGTCACTCAAAACCTTTCGGACGGGAGGGTATCGTATTGTGCGGATTTCCCGCCACGCGTTTTGTGATGCCGCGTGTAATGGACGATTCAATTTGAGATCGCGCGTGTTGATGCATCGTATTATTGCGGTCCTCCTGGGTTATACTAGAATACCAGGCTCAGTGATTGTTGGATGTCTCGACGTCTTCCACGTGAGCGTCGCGTTGAATAGGCATCAGGTGGCCATTTTGGCCCGCGTTTGTACGGCCCAAATTCGGGTTGGGTCACGCGTAATGACTAATATCAAAGTGGAATACGAACAGAAGCTGTGAGTGGTTTGACGTGAATAACGCGCCAAGGCTGTAGTGGAATGCTGGGTGTCGATATATTTTCCACCCAGCCCTGTAAGTACCCACGGAATCCCGATCTGATCCATTCCCTGAACTTCCTTTCTCCGTTGGGTATTTTATGCATTTGGACCGGCACGTTGACTGTAAGTGTAAACCTGTTTATTCGTGTTAATGGTGTGTTCCCTTTAGTCATATTTGTTGTACCATATCATTGTGACTCCTTAGTACGAATTGCGGAATTCGTGGGGTGATATAATTTGGAGGTACTTACTTATAATCTAGTGCTAATACGTGTGACGTAACGCCAGATCGGCAGACGGTATTTACTACCGACTTGAGTTATGTAAGGGTTGGAACACATCATTTGCCAATTTCAATCAACTTAGTTAATTAAGTTAAATAGATTTAGGTTCACGTTTAATTCATAGTATGCGCTGCTATATTGTGCAGCGTATGCTATTTAGCGCTGCGTAACGCAGCCATTGTCTGCCTCCAGTTGAACTCCTGGTATTTTGTTCGAAATTTACCTGTGTAAATCGCTTCCACTGCGGGAGTTTAGCTTGGAATTAGACAGTAGAATAATAAAAAGTACCTATACAGCTTAGCAAATTTAATTAAATTGTTTTATTGTAATTAAAAGATATTTACTTCTGATATAATCTTGCCAGTATTTTTAGTTCGTGTCGGAACCTATGCGTACACCTAGGTACTGTTAGGTACCTATTTGTATTTTATATTAGGGACCCAACACTACTTATACGTAAAACGTAAAAAAAAGCCTAAACAGAAGTTTTGTTATACATATAATTATATTTGACGATTAATCTAAGTTCTTATTTCGGTGGTGTTATCCGACATTTACAAAAACGATATTATTTCATACTTCGCGTGCGACTCTTACAGCCGTATTATCAGGGAAAATATACATTCTCTTCTTATTATTCCTTTATGTATCTTTACGATCTGTAAAACCGCTTCGTTTTATCGCCAGGTAAAACAAAATATAATGACCAATTATCAGCAAGATATTTTAGGACGGAAGACCGCCGGGCCTACTGTCCAATAAATTTCGTGGAGTCATCAAGTACCTACTCTAGAGTAGAGATGCAACGAATACTAATTTTGTTGAATACCGTATATTCAAAGTACCAACAATGTCGCCAAGTGGTGTCATGTGGTTACATATTGTAAGATTTGTAAGTGTATTAGTTTTTAAGAAGGTAAATAAAAGTACATTTCAACAACGACAACGATTCGTATTCTTATATGTCATATTGCTTCGTGTATAACGTATAACATTTATCTAACTTAACTAGTGATTTTACAAACTTTAACCCATTTGAACTATCCAAAGACACTCTCAAAAATTAACACCACCATTTAACAATCCATTGTATATAATAAACTCGAATTTGTTAATCTTTTCTCTTGTGATCAAAACTGGAATGGTTGCCTTCTTTAATTCACATCGTTTCGCGGATAGTACCCCTGCCTGCTACGCCAAGGGTCGTGGGTTCGATCCCCACAAGACACAAATATTTGTTAAGTCGTTTTCAGATATTTGTGTTTAGTCTGAGTGTTTCTATTTATAATATGTATTTATTTACAAAAAAAAGTATATATGTATTAATATCAGCTATCTAGCCGCCAAAACAACGTTACTTCCGCTTGAGAGAGCGCAAAGAGCGGTAATCAAAGTGATCAACAGAAAGCATTTCCTTTACCCGACACATCAGCTTTATGCTGAGTACCGAGTCCTTACAGTCCGGCAGCTTTTTGCACTTCAGGCTATCCTTCATTGCCATAAAAATCTCGAATACTCCCCGTGTCATCTTACTAAATCCCGCAGGATAGACCTCGTATGTGTTCGGGTACGTCATAGAACAACCTTTGCATCCCGCCAGTGTTGGGTCCTAGGCCCCAGACTATACAATCAGGCGAGTAGAAATTTTGACCTGTACTCACTTATTGTGTTCGAATGTAAGAAAAAAATTACGTCTTGGCTTTTGCAGCTCAATTATGATGAGACAGAAGACTTGTTGCAAGTAACCGTGTAATTGAAGTCTTTTAGCCTTTCTATCACTGCACAATAACTTCAGTACTTCTTATTTTTACCAATTACTATCTATAATAGCAATCTAATTCTAAGATTTACATAATCTCTCTATTAAGAACAATGTTATTAGTATTCAATACAAATTATTTTTTACCTATAGTTATAACCGTGTTAGAATGGGGGCCTGGTGACCTATGATACAGGTTTCATCCCGAAACCTAGTTTAGGCGCCAGTCTCACAAGTCTGTTTTAATTGTATTAGCAAGTTAAGAATTGATAGTGTATAATTATTATTTTATTGTGTTATATATAACTTTTTTACTTATTTGTGAGAAAATAAATGAAATTTATTTATTTATTTATTTTTATTTAGTTCCCATAGTACAAGCTTTGCTTAGTTTGGGGCTAGATGGCGCTGTGTGGGTTGTCCAGGATATTTATTTATTATTATTATTATTATTTCTTTTTGCGTTTTATCCTTTAGGGCCAGGCAAGCGCAGTGTGCGTATACAACCCTTTTAGTGGTTCCAGTACATTTAGTTTAACTTTATTGTAACAGTTCGTTCATCCTGACATACTTTGCTACCACGAAAAATATTTCCAAAACCATTTTATCCATCGTCTGGTCCGACGACCCTCATTTACTATTATAGTCATCGTCTGGTAAGACGGCCCTTATGTACTATTTTAGTCATTGTCTGGTAAGACGGCCCTTATGTACTATTATAATCATCGTCTGGTAAGATGGTCATTATGCACCATTTTAGTCATGTCTATGATATTTATATGGGCTTTAGCCCGTCTTACCCCGACGGGTAAGACAGCCTTTATATACCATTTTAGTCATTGTCTGGTACGACGACCTTAAAGTACCATATATTTCATAGTCTGGTAAAACGATCCTTAAGAATCTGGCCCTGGTTCCAGCACATTTATTCGAACAGTATTGTAACATACAACGAATGCAGAAAATACGGTAATTATTTTACACAATTTGCCTTGTAATAGGTAATTTAATAAATAATTAACATAATTAAAAAAAAGAAATAAGTTTGTTTTCTCATAAATTATGTATTCAATTTTCGGATTAGTGCCAAATACAAAAAAAATACAAATAGGCAAAATACTGAACATCTGCACATCTCTACTGTCGAGTCAAGGCAATGTGCAAGCGCATGACTGGCGCGAGATGACGGATTTGAGTATTGAGTGTCAACAATCATAATTTGGTGGTTACGGGAAGAGATTTTGATATTTTCAAATCACTCTTCTTGTGTGTTGCCACTGTGATGTGAAAACTTCACAATGATTGTTAGGTCCCCTTTTAAATCCGATACGCAGAAGTCCTTCTTAGTTGGAAACCTAGGGAAATTATGTAAAGTTATCATCAGTTTCGCTAAAACATTGCTGGTCGAAACATATGTCCTGGCCATAGCTTGTTAAAGTGCATAACGTTTACCAAAAAACAAGTTAAATTGGTCGAGTCATCAGAAGCTCTCGAGTCAAGGCGAAGCGCGTGCGCCGCTGACTTTTACTACTTGAGATGATTGATACCGGTTGACGGCACAGTTTGAGTTGTTGCTATTTACCTGACTGACTCGGTGACTCGTTTTCACTTCAAACAATTCAGATTTGTTTCAGTTGAATAATTTTGGTTGTTTCGTATTTCGCTAACAATTTGAAGTGTAGAAATGATCTAATTGCTTTGCATAGCTATGGAATGCATCTTATTTATTTGAATGGTGACCATTATAGGTACTGGGTATTTATATCCGAAATATTTATTATTTGTTTCGGAAATCAATACCTACCTAATCAGTTTTGAAATCTTAATATTATTATATCGATGGTCTAGAAGACAAACGTGCTAACTACAAAAAAATCGATTTTAACATTTTAATGCCATATGTATTAAATGAAGATGCTGTATCGTTTACACAAACCCAAATACCCTAATTACGTCTCTTTCTCCCCAAACTATAGATGTACACTTATAGTAAGTGATGTCAGTCTGATGCCAAAAAATGTAATTATAATTATTTACCATTAAACTTGAACTACAAAAATATTAAATATATTTAGCGCATCTTTTTTGGATTTACTATAATTACACAAATAAGCTAAATGTCATTATTATTATTGTCATTTGGTAAATCTTGATTCCCAATTACAATAAAAGATATTAATCTTTACAAGATGCCAGTGACAAATGGTCTAAGTAGTCTTAATACTACTGGACACTGCTCAGCATACAGAAAAATATATTAAGTGCTTTAAACGTGAAGACATCATAATTGACAAATGATTTAATCACCAATTACTAAACAAAATTCTGGAGCCCAAAAGTTTTAAAGTTATTTAATCTATTTACCAAGGTATAGACAAATATTGAAATATTGATATTAATGTGAGTGATATCTATACTATAACGTTGCATTTCACAACAAAGGATTTTAATACTTTGTATAATTTTATTTTGGCGGAAATCTCGTCATAGCAACAAGGTGCTGCCGCCGCTGCTTCATCGCTCGCTTCTGTGGCCTCGATGCCGCCGTCCCCACCTGAAATAAACGGCGACATTCCTATACTAGCCCCTGACGCTGACGTTCCAGCGTTAGCCCCTGATACCGCCGCTACTTCACCGCTCGCCTCTGCTGCCCTGGTGCCGCAGTCCCCGCCTGAAATAAACGCCGACATTTCAACAGTAGCCCCTGACGCTGACGTACCAGCATTAGCCCCTGATGCCGCCGTTGCTTCACCGCTCGCCTCTGTTGCCTCGATGCCACCGTCCCACCAGAAATAAACGCCGACATTCCAACATTAGCCCCTGACGCTGACGTATTAGCATTAGCCCCTGACGCTGACGTGCCAGCATTAGCCCCTGACGCTGACGTACCAGCATTAGCCCCTGATGCCGCCGTTGCTTCACCGCTCGCCTCTGTTGCCTCGATGCCACCGTCCCACCAGAAATAAACGCCGACATTCCAACATTAGCCCCTGACGCTGACGTATTAGCATTAGCCCCTGACGCTGACGTGCCAGCATTAGCCCCTGATGCCGCCGCTGCTTCACCGGTCGCCACTGCTGCCCTGGTGCCGCACTCCCCGCCTGAAACAACTACTTCTCGACCTATATTTGGCTGACTCAGATGATGCAGCCCCTTCTATCCTATAATAGTTGCCATACCTGGCTAGTCTCTCTGGTTCTTTCTTAGTTATTTTGTTTGAGCGTTCATCCTATTTTATTTCTGTTAGCTTGTCATTGGTATATCTTATTTATTTATGATGTATGCATGTATTTATTTGGCTTGCCACAATGCCTCAAGACCAAGGTGTTCGATCAGTGCGTCCTGTCAGTCATGACCTATGGAGCCGAGACGTGGAACCTGACAGTAAAACTGGCCCACCGGTTACATGTCACTCAGAGAATGGAAACTGGAAAGTCTATGCTCGGTATCTCTATAGTGGATAAAATCCGGCATTCCGGATTACCGGCACAGAAATATCCGCAAAAAGACCAAAGTAACGGGCATAGTCTGGAAGTGTAGCAAACTGAAGTGGCAGTGGGCTGGGCACATTTGTCGTAGAACCGATGTAAGGTGGGATAAAGGGGTTCTCTAGTGGAGGCCACGCCTCGAAAAGCGTAGTTTTGGACGACCTCTGACCAGATGAACCGATGATTTAAAGAAGGCGGCTGGTAGCGACTGATGGCGAAAACGGGAGATCGTGCCCTGGGGGAGGCCCACGACCAGCAGTGGACTACAATAGGCTGATGTATGTATGTATTTATTTTATGTAGGTTTATGTCTTTTCATTTTATAATGTTAAATTATTAAGTACTTTGTATTTTTGTTTATTTCTTATTATGTATTGTATCGCTACCTTTAGTGAGAACTTTACGTACGCCCATATTCCTGCTGTTGATGAAGAAACTTTAATTGATGATAGTTCTGATTCGGAGTCTGATGATAACTGAACTTATGTTTGAATTATTAGGAAGGTACCTACTACATTATTAAGATTTGATCTCATGTTTGAATTATTTACTAATAAAGGCTTTTTATTACTTACTTCTTGATTTTTCTTAGTATCAAATCACACTACACAAAAGTGTTAAATGAATATTACGTGTTTTAAGTTTATTTACAAAAAAATTAAGTGACGCCTTTTTTTACTACATTCAATTTTTTAAGGATATTAAATAAAAATCATGTTCACTTAATAAATAGATCATTAAAAAGATAAATATCCTATCCAAATACAGGTAGTATATACATGGTTCCTATGTTCCATTTTAAATTACAGCATCTAGAACTTTTACGTAACTAAAAATGCTCGTCCTGAAAAGTTGGGTATTCTGTAATTATCATGTTTGTCTTCTAGACCATCGATATTTGTATTTGAAAAGCTGTTAAATATGAAAACCTGACTAGATGTCAAAAATTTATGATAAAAACCGAGTTCACTTATTCACGGTAAACGTAGTATTGACGAGGACATGCTTTATTTATTGATTGTTGTAGGTTTCAACAGATATTTTTTATAGCGTATTCCGGAAAATTTTATGTAACCAAAATAAGTATAGATAGGCACCGAAGACTAGGAAGACACAGTAGACAATTTGTACCAGTATGGATATAAAACTTTCCATTCACCAAAACGCTGCCAAATAAATAAATCGTATATAGAAACCATAAACAAAAAAGTGATAACTTTTAAGTTCCTTGCCGCTAGCGAAAAAAATAAATCGATCTGTGCAAATTAAAAGGAACATTAAAAAACTGATTTACAGCCAAAATTACAATACAATGGACATTGTTGAATTTATATCTGCTTATTCAATGATCTTACAATAAATGTAAGTTCGACTTTTTAACTCGTTTATCATTCTTGCGGAAAATACACGGTAGGCAGATAACGCTTGTTGCTTTATTTACATTAACATTCTCACATTGTAAAAAAATAAGAAAACTAGAAGGTAGCCAAGAAATTCAAAATACAAAACCTAGGAATGTGTTCTTGCCAAAATTTATAAAAATTTGTTCAAAAATATCAACTTACCAAATTTCCATTTATGCTGCACAATCGACACCCAACGAAATAAGTCGGGATTAAAGTGTTTGAAAATTTGAAACAATCTGGCGTCAAAAACTCTTATGCAATATACACGTCGTTTGCGACACCTAGTAACAGTGGTCAAAACCATTATAAAAGCAAATTATCACGAAAATCTTTTTCGTCTCTATAAGGTATATACTACCTATTTGCATAATGTCTTCCATTAATATTCAAAATTAAATGTCTCAAATTGAAGAAGTAGAGCCATTACCTAAGCAGACAGGTTGGCGTCGGCATATGTTGTTTTACCCGACCACGAAATATATAACTGGGTAATCTATATTAAAAAAAAACGCAACATAATTACATGTATATAACTCGCACTATTCGTATCTACACCGGGATGCTGTCGACAAACATTGACACCCGGAAAGTAAAGTGGATACTTTTTTTTATACCTACAATAATAAAAGAATTAAATTATTTAAAAAAATGACAATTTACAATAGAGGTACAATGTCAAATTAAACAAAAACAAGACAAATAAAGAAGTACAAAGTTCACGTTCCCCCGCTGTAAGTTTCGTCCTAGATTAACCCGGCGGGAGTGTGGTGACAAAAAGTTTTATAAAGTATGTGGCGGGGTGTGACATACCCCAATACAAAACAACATTTATTAAAGGTTTTACACTTAAATATTATAAAATGCTGCTGAGTATTGTATAAGGGGATTATTATGATGGAATAAAAACAAATATATTATGAAAATTCTTTATATTTTAGTTATTTCACTTATGAGATCTAAGGCACTCGTTTTTGGTAACAAAAATAATTATCCTCTTTTTAGAAAATCGTAATAATAAATTAGTGTTATCTGAACAAAAAAAACTCAAGGAACTTATAAAACATGAGCTTTTACATAAAATAAAAATATAAAATTAAAAAAATTAATTAGTAACACGTTAGAAATTTTAATCAAAATCAGCACAAGTTTTACAAGAAAAAAATGCATGTTCTAGACATTTTCCACAGCCAGTACATGCATGTTTTTTTATAATAAGGTGCATTAACACTGATACGACGGCGACGTGTTCTATGGCTGATGGAGGGATATCATCATCCGAATCCCATTCAGTGCTCCTTTCCGCGTAGTCGACATTTATCTCTTGTGTGTCAGATTCACGTTCGTGTTCACTGTAATGATCAGGTACTTCTGAAGAACTTGATTTATCTGAAGAATGTTCTAGAACTTCATTCAGCAGTGACGTAAGCCGTCTTTCATCATTTTCCACTAACATTTTTATTTATAACTTAAAAAGAAAGCAAAAATTAGCTAAAAAAGCCAAATTAAACGCTATACAAACTTGACACAAAATGTATACATGAACTATGTGGCGGGGTGTGACCTACCCCACGGACTTTTGCACATGTGTATTCCGAGCGCTGGCCGGCGCAACACTGTGATCACGCCATTTTCCCTTTCTACAACCCCTGCCCTCCAGCTACACAAAATCTCTAAAATGTAACATGGCAAATAAAAAAGATATGCCGATGTAAACAGTATTCGGGGTATGTTATACCCCACCACACTCCCGCCGGGTTAAGCACCTTCCCTTCTCCCAAGGTACCAGGGTAAGCCCGGTAAGCCTTCTTTCCGAGGCTCACGCACGGAAAGGACGTTTGCTGAGACCAGTGCACGACATATTAGGTTATTCAAGGGGACGTGGCAGGGGGGGGGGGGACTTTCCAGAGCAGCGACAGCTCGCCAAAGCGTGATGGCCATTGGCCTTCACCATTGAGGCGCAAATGCATTTGTGGGGTTCGCACTTATTACAGCCCAGGCAGAGAGTCACTGCCACACGGAGGAAGTTGATGTCTAGAAGAGTTTCTAAGTGTGGAGATGGCAGATCGTGAAGCCACGCTCCCGACTCCGGCTGTGAGACAGCCCGGAGTCTAGCGAGATCCACGCTTGAAGAACTCTCAACCAAGCCTTTTGCTCCGATGTCGTCCCAAGTTCGCTGATAAGTGGGATCGTTAGGTAGTGACGCACAAAGTTGTAAGCAAGCTTAGCCGACATGGCCTCTGCAGCTCCTATAGATCTACTCACAAACTAATACACATTACTCGGTTGAACGACGTTCTTTGTTCCCCAAGTACCGGACTCATTCTGAAAACAAAATAACTAACATTTTTACCCGACTACGGCAAAGCAAAAAGGAGGGTTATGATTTTGACCTGTATGTATGTATGTATGTATGTATGTATGTGGAAACGAAAACGTTTGTTCCGTCCTAACTTCTAAACAACTTATCAGAATTTGATAAATGAGGTATCATTTGAAGCGTCTCAATAGTCCGCTGGTTATAGGCTACGTTATGTCACTATACATTACATAGGGCGCCCTCTAGAGCTAAGAATTGAAAAGTTTATACTGCTAGTAATGTCGTGTTGGGTATTAAATAAAAGGGCTTAATAAGCACAGTTCAAAAAAATAGTTGCCGTGTGATGCCAGCTAAGAATAGCACCACCCCATTTCTTTTCCGTGGGTGTCGTATGAGGCGACTACGGGATAACGGGACGCGA
Source organism: Tuta absoluta (assembly GCA_027580185.1). Taxonomy (NCBI): domain Eukaryota; kingdom Metazoa; phylum Arthropoda; class Insecta; order Lepidoptera; family Gelechiidae; genus Tuta; species Tuta absoluta. Next base: position 11,266,594 of record JAQAHW010000004.1, read on the forward strand.
CGGGTGTCGTATAAGGCGACTAAGGGACACGAGGAGTTCATGTGAAGGTATTACAATTAGGCGACAGCTGACAACCTGTCACTTAAGTGAAACACGATTTTAAGGGTTATTAGTCTTTGATGACTTAATGCAATTACCACCCGTATCTGCAACTCGTGTAGGCGCATATTGTTACAAACAACCTGACATTTATGCAGCTGAACCACATTTATGGAAAATGTTCAGTTTCTGTGAATTGGGTCAAAATATGCGACAAGTAAATGACAACAGTTTCGTTGATCTGTTGAACAGCATCAGTGTAGGGAAGTTGACAATGGAGCAATTAGCAATATTAGACACTAGAAGAATTGTAAACGACACAATTGAATACTTACGATGAAATTGTACATTATTTCCAACTTTAAAACATGTAGACCAATTTAACAAAAAAATGTCAGAGCGCTTGGCATTACGAACAAAAATCTATACGATCAATGCAATAGGCACTTCAACAGAGTCTAAAACATATGGATAAATACCTAAGCAAGAGCACATACCAAACGATCCAAATAGAACAGGCGGTATTATAAAAACTATTCAAATCGGTCGGTCAGCCGTGTGGTGCCGGCAGAGTAGAATAGCACCACCCCATCTCTTCCCGTATCCAGCCAGGAAGGCCGAGAGGTTGGCGCAGGTCCTGAGCAGCCCTGCGTTTTCCATAACGCAGTTTCTGTGGAGAGGACACTTTACCCGCGTCATGCGGATACCAACACGGGAAGTGGCAGTGATCGGTTATAAGTCCACACATATGGGCGTAAGTGGGGGCGCCAGGGGTCGCTTCCGACAGTGGAAGGGTCCATCGTAGGCCCACTGATCAGTTACCGCCTGCTCCAAGTTGGGCAGCCCCCGACCAATAAGGTACTGTTCCGCCCCGGTGCTGGTTTGCTCTTTTAGGGTGTAGAGAGCACCAGCCTCAACTGGACAATCGGCGCCGTTTCATTTTACACCTGCGACTAAAAGGCATAATAGAAACAATTCCCAACACCGCTTATCCAATTCAATTCAATTCAAAAATACTTTATTGTACACATGAAATACAGTAAAAACAAGATATACATTAAAAAAAGTGTACACAAGGCGGCCTTATCGGTTAGGTAGCGATTTCTTCCCGGCAACCTTAGGGTACAGGATAGGGGAGTCCGTACAGAATATCCGTACTATGAGGACAGGCCTCCCTGACACCTGTGTAGGCTCTTCTACACTTCTACTGACGCACAAGATCTGCGTAAAACTGCCATTATCGACGCCGAACTCAACAGGCTGAACATTGCTGTTTGTGCCTTACAAGAGACCAGACTCCCTGACGAGGGTTCCTTGCGTGAGACACATTACACATTCTTTTGGAAAGGAAAGGACAGCAGCGCTGTGTGTGAGCATGGTGTAGGCTTGGCTATCCGCAACGATCTCTTAACATCAATAGAGGCTCCTTGCGGCATATCGGAACGCATTATGTTGGTGCGGTTAAATACGAATCATGGATACGTAACACTTATTTTTGCTTACGCACCAACATTATCCTCAACGGATGAAGCCAAAACACAGTTTTATGACCAGCTCGACCAGTCTCTACGAGGGTTAAGACCATCTGACCGCTTATACATTCTGGGCGATTTTAACACAAGGGTTGGACAGGACAACGTAGCTTGGCCTGATTGTATAGGTAACCAGGGTATAGGGAAGTTAAACGAAAACGGCCAACGTTTATTAGAGCTATGCTCTAAACACCTACTGTGTGTTACCAATACCTACTTCAAAGGCAAATCATCTCGCAAAGTATCCTGGAAACACCCTCGTTCTGGTCACTGGCATCAACTGGACCTTATTTATTTATATATTTATTTATTAAACTTTATTGCACAGAAAGTACAAAGGGCGGGCCTAATGCCACGCGGCATTCTCTACCGGCCAACCAAAAGATAAACAGAAAGAGTAAAAGCGGGTGCCCATACACAAAAAAAAAGAAATATAATCGTACTTAAATTTCGCACTAAACTACAATACATAAGAATGAATAAACTAAAAAAAACCTTATCCTAACCATAAAGAAAAATCTTAGCGAGACCCTACACACGCGTACATTTCATAGCGCTGATTGTGACACAGATCACTCCTTGGTGGCTTCGCACGTTGCTATAACTCACAAAAAGATCCACTCGTCCAAACTGCCCGGTAGGAAGAAGATCGATCTTCCCAAAACCAGGGATGATGAGTTTGTCCGAAAGTTTGAGGAGTTGGTACGCGACGAAACTGCCACCTGGGACGTAGACGCTCCTATAGAGGAAGACTGGGGCAAAGTAAAAAAGTTTCTAACAGATGTGGCTGGTACGGCTTTCGGCCACCAGAAAGTCAAAAACCAGGACTGGTTCGCTGAGAAACTCGAACACATAACACCCCTGCTCGAGTCCAAACGGCAAGCTGCGCTTACTCATCGCCCTAACCCTTCCGAAAAGTCGCGTGTCAATTTAGCGAATGCAAAAGCTGTATTACAACGCACATCACGGTACTTTGCTAATGCATGCTGGACCGAGCTTTGCCAAAGTATCCAATCGTGCGCTGATGTCGGAAATTTTGGTGGTGTGCATGCTGGCAGTAAAAAGGCCCTTGGTCCTTTGCCTAAAAAAACAGCCCCCCTTAAAGAAGTGGATGGCACTGTTATTACAGATGCCCAACGCCAACTCGAACGATGAATAGAACATTATATCGGTCTCTATTCGGAACCAGTTAATATAATGCCGGAAGCTGCAGACTGCATGCCAAAACTAGCTACCTGGGCCGAGTTAGATGACCTTCCTACCATAAGGGAATACCGCAAGGCTGTTAAGCAGCGTAAGACCGGAAAGTCTCCTGGAAATGCCGAAATCATCAGGCTCAAGTGCATATTACCCATCCTGCACAATCTGTTGTGTAAATGTTGGGAAGCGGGATATATACCACAAGATATGCGCGATGCTAACATCGTTACCCTATACAAAGGCAAAGGTGACCGCGGTGACTGTAACTGTTATCATGGTATATCCCTTTTAAGTATAGTAGGTAAATTATTTGCTCGGTTAGTCTTAATGAGACTCTAGAAACTAGCTGATCGTGTATATCCCGAATCGCAATGTCGATTCCGCGCCCAGCGTTCCACAACATATATGATCTTTACACTTCGCCAACTTCAGGAAAAGTGTAGAGAGCAGAGAACACCTCTGTTTGTGGCGTTCGTAGACCTTAACAAAGCCTTCGACACCGTTAGCAGAGAGGGCCTTTACACTGCACTTGTAAACATCGGGTGCCCGCCAAAACTTCTGAGCCTCGTTAAATCCTTCCATATGGACATTAAAGGATCTGTTGTATTTAACGGCAATACATCCGAGCCGTGCGTAGAGATGTTCGCCAAGGCTGCGTGTTAGCTCCTACCCTGTTATGCATGGTCAAACATACATACATAATACAAAGATAAGATTATGATGAGTGCATTTTGTTTAATTAACGAGTGATGTTTTAATTGTGAATAGAGCTGCATTTCTATCCAGAAAAAAAAATACATACCAAAGTGTTAAACTTACCTTCAACCCCAAAATAATTAAAATAAAAACCAGTTCAAAAACTAACACCCGACTACTGAGATATCGCGCTCTAAAAAGTGAGAAACAAGAAATCTGGAATATTAACTACAAACAATTTAATATCTATAGTCCACGAAATTTATACGAAGATATGACATATAATTATATATTTAAATGTATATTTAATAAAAAATTATTGTGGTTTATAGGTGATAGCCGTGGCGGTATGCCACCTACTCTAGTACTTAGTAGGTGATATCATAAACTTGCACAACATAATTAGGTAAGGCAAACTGGCATACGTCCACGGCTATCACCTATAAACCACAATTTTTTTTTATAAAATATACATTTAAATATATAATTATATGTCATATCTTCGTATAAATTTCGTGGACTATAGATATTAAATTGTTTGTAGTTAATATTCCAGATTTCTTGTTTCTCACTTTTTAGAGCGCGATATCTCAGTAGTCGGGTGTTAGTTTTTGAACTGGTTTTTATCGTTTAAAGATATGATAGGTAAATAAGTAATTGATTGTAAGCTTTCATTATTTTTTTATACGTCATATAAAATAAAAATGCATTTTTTTGAAATGCTGTCGGAAAGTTTTATTTTATTTTAAAGTTAATCTGTATTTTATTTTTGCAAATTTTAATTTATGGGTTTATTCCTGTAGGTACTTACCATAATGTCCGCCAAGTGTTCAGTAGATGGTTTAATATATTCATAGATCGGTAATAAATTTTTATTCTGCTAATGAGTTTAATGAGCAGCTGGTTGTTAAGGGTGAGAGAAACATTTATTATAGTTTTATGAGTTCTATATCATTGTCGCCTGTAGCCAGTTGGTTCATAAATTTTTCAACTAGACATGAGGTCTATGACCCAGAAAGCCTTAGGCACGTGAATCCGAAAGTTAAGTTTATTCATTTATTTAACAGGGCGGTCTTTTTTTTCTTACTGCGTTCTATTTGTTAGGCAGGCAAGTATGTCCTCGGTCTTACATTATAAAAGAATACTAGAGGATTACAAAAAAAAAGGATAACGCTATATCTTGTACCGAGTATGTACAAGATATAGCGTTATCCTTTTTTTTTTGCCAAGCAGAAGTAAAAAAATCTAAGCAATATAGGCACTCGTGTTTATCAAGACTAATATAGGATTTGAAAAAACTACTCTAATGTTTTTTTTCTCTTTTCGTGTGGGACACCGAGTCGTCCAACGACCCGATGAACCCTGGTGTCAGAGTTTTTTTTCAACCGCCTACTACTAGTTCCTATTAATAATTGGGAATAAGCCCTAAACGTTAGGTAGGGTAGGAGGTTGCGTTATCTTTTAAGTATCTGATAGAGTTATTTTATTTTATGTGTAAAACACCCGTGTTTTACTTTTAAAACTTTCCACAGCAAAAAGGATTAAAACATGTATTATTCATGCCCACACTTTTGTCATTGGACCGCTGCCACTCTGTCTGCAGCTGTTTCGTAGGCATTTACATAAGTCTGGTCCTGGCTGATCACAAACGATAATTGTCTGTTGTGTGAGTGCCCAACGTGACCGACCAATCTATATACATTAATATTCAAAATTTCGACGTAAATTCTAAACAGAAAATAAAAACAGACGGTCTCGTTGGACGACCACCCATTACTTGATGTTAAATAAACCTACTTACATTCTCATTTTGCCAACGTTTTACTACTTAGTAGTTCAAAACTTACACGTGTACGTCGCAAACAGGTATACGTCGCTGGTTATTAATACAACCATGTTTTGGTCAAACTCGGGTATATGACAAAATTTAAAATAAATTTTATCATAAACCTGAAACGATCCAGGTTTCAGATCAAACCTGAACTAAGTTTATGCCGAACACAACATAGGCTATTTACACACCGGCTCTGTGTCGAGGGTAACGAGTCTATGTCAGCCACCGACAATATTCAGCGGCAGCCGTCAACGGGTCGTTAACAGTAGTCAACAGGTATATTCGGAGCTGCAGTTGTGTCGCTGGCTGCCCCTCCATAAGTTGATAGCAGTTCCGTTCGTCAGTCAGCAACCTTATTGGTCATGAACCCAAACTAGTTCAGGTTTTTGATCAAAAACCTCGATCGTTTCAGGTTTATGATAAAATTTAGTTCAAATTTCGTCGTCTGCCTGTGTTTAACCATAAACCTAGATGTTGGATCAGAATCCTATGAAATAACTTACTTATTATAGGGTAGGGCATGGTATTTAAAACTCAAAATCTCGAATTGAAACATCAATGCAATGGGGCCTTTTTTGTCAGCTGTTTGAAAAACAAGAGTAAAAATCATCGGTAGATGGCGTTAAATATCTGGGCATCTTTGCAAGGGAATTTGATTATTTTATTTTTGGTGTGGGACTCCGAGTTGTCTAACAACCTAATTAACGTCCTTAATAATTTAAAAATAAGTTATTATTGGAGTTTAATTGAAAGTTTAAATCATTGGTGTTTGAAGAAATAACATGTACGCCTGTACGGTGCTAGTGGCGCTTATTTAAGTGCATTTTAATATCGCTAACAATGATTAAGGACTACGATTTCGAAAACCGAAAAAAGCACGCTTAATCACATTGCTGGTCTTAGGCAGTAAACGTCATTCACCCTGTAGGTTTCCAGTAGGCACAGTTCACTTAGTAACAACAGTTCGTCACACATATGAGTAATTTTCTAAAATAATAAAATGACTTTTTGCCGCCGGAATTTGTGGGTAGTTTTAATGTCATAGCAACGATGTATGTCCATATTTTTTCGATTCGAGTTAACTAATTATTTTCAATAAATTATGTGTTTTTGCGGTTTTATCGGGCTCATACTTTCCCGTACCTATCGCACCTACGGGTAATTGCGTCATTTATTCCTAATTTTGCCGGTGTTACCAACAATGTAGTCTATACTTGCTGAGTCAATTGTATCTGTTTGGAATTTCAATTCTTATCTTAAAATGCTATATAACAACGAATTTCATTCGTATGTTGACCCACACTAGTGTCTACGCTATGAAAAATATGTTCAGTACGTGAATTCATCGTCCTTAGAATTACGTCATCCATTTTACATTACGTCACAGGGGTTAAAACCCCTAGACAAGAGATGACCTTGACCTTGAACTCGCGATGACGTCAACCGCTCCTTCCAAGATTGAGAGGATTCCTGAAAGACGACCACTTGGTTGACAAGTAAAAGACGGTCCAAAAGGAACTGAAAGAAACAAGCATGGATGCCAAAACTGCTTAAGAAAGACAGAGAAAAGTGGAAAAGACAGACAAAGAGAGCCGACTCCAGATAATAAGATTAGGCTTAGAAGTAGGAAAATCGAAAAAAATGTGTTTAACTTATCTACCTATTTTAATGCATATCAAACATGCGTAGTAAAGCGTAATCAAGGATACCCGTCAAAAGCATGGCTTAAATCTTGTCTGCGTATTATGTGTAAACAAGTAAAACATTTAGTATTCTGACTGTTGTATAGAAACCTAATTTCATTTATCATTTACAGCTTAAGGGTAAATCAAAAGCGAATCCCACATTATGACGAACTTAAAGATGCGTCTGTCAAACACCCTTGTTGAATCGCATGCGTTACAGCACAATTCGGACACTGGCGCTCAAAATGTATGCAACAAACGCGTTGCTAGGGACACAGTCTAAGCTCGCGTAGGTGAACGCGGACCATGCTTGTGTGTGTGAGACAACATGTCAGGGTTGCCGCGAATTTTGCGTTCGTGAATCGGGAATGCAATGTGCGGCAGTATGAAATGACCTTCGTCGTCGCGTCTTTGCTAGCCGGTGTCTGAGCGTCCTCCGAGCGCGGGTGGGCGGCGCTTGTAGGGCGAGGCAGGGAGTGACCATACTGTACGCTAGTACTATTAATTATACTGTGAACTATTGATTATACTGTGGTTACAGTGTGCTTTGGTATCCGTTTCTTGTATGTCTATCGTCTGACAGACGAATGCGTCAAAAATACGTTCGTTATAGTGGGAGAACCGCCTAAATGAAGAAACATTCTTGATAATCTACACTATCTACATCTACACTAATATAATAAAGAGGAAAGATTTGTTTTTTTGTTTGTTTGTATGTAATCGATAAACTCCGAAACTACTTGACCGATTTCCAAAATTCTTTCACCATTAGAAAGCTACAATATTCCCGCGTAACATAGGCTACTTTTTACTACGGGAAAATTCCTCATTCCCACGGGAAAACGGTTAGAAGCAGGAAAAGCGGGAAATATAGCGGATTTACCCAAATTAGCCAAACCGATTTAGCGATCTTCGTGAAATTTGGCACTTATATTGGTGGTAAATTGAAAACGGACTTGGACTACTTTTTGTTAGCACTTGAGGATCTGGAGTACCTGATAGAGGGCACCAGGAGCACAGCTAAACTATAAGAGATACGTAAATGGCTTCATAGCAAAAGTTGTTCAGCATGACGGGGTGCTTCTGCTGACACATGGTTATCGAGGATCTGGAGTACCTGATGCAGACCACCAGCATCCCATCTAAACTATAGGAGATACGGTAATTGTTTCAATGTAAAAGTTGTTTATCATGACGGGCCGCTTTTGTTGGCACTTGGTCATTGAGGGTCTGGAGTACCTGATGGTGGGCACCAGGAGCGCTGCTAAACTATATGAGATACGATAATGGCTTGATAGCAATAGTTGTTTAGCATGACGGGCCGCTTCTGCTGGAACATGGTCATCGAGGGTCTGAAGTACCTAAAGCAGACCACCAGCACCCCATCTAAACTACAGGAGTTAAGGTATCGGCATCAAATTAAAAGTTGTTCAGCATGATGGGGCGCTTCTGCTGACACATGGTTATTGAGGATCTGGAGTACCTGATGCAGACCGCCAGCATCCCATCTAAACTATAGGAGATACGGTAATGGTTTCAAAGTAAAAGTTGTTTATCATGACGGGCCGCTTTTGTTGGTACTTGGTCATTGAGAGTCTAGAGTACCTGATGGTGGGCACCAGGAGCACTGCTACACTATATGAGATACGATAATGGCTTGATAGCAATAGTTGTTCAGCATGACGGGCCGCTTCTGCTGGAACATGGTCATCAAGGATTTGGAGTACCTGATGCAGACCACCAGCATCCCATCTAAACTAGAAGAGCTACGGTAATGGCTTCAAAGTAAAAGTTGTTTAGCATGACGGGCTGCTTTTGCTGGTACATGGTCATCGAGGGTCTGGAGTACCTAAAGCAGACCACCAGCATCCCATCTAAACTACAGGAGATAAGATATCGGCATCAAATTAAAGTTGTTTAACATGACGGGCCACTTTTGCTGGCACATGGTCCTGTTGAGTCACTTCTGCTGGAACGGAGTAAAGAAGTAAACTACTTTTTACTGCGGGCAAAGATCCAATTTCTACGGGAAAACTGGTAAGTAGCAGCGGGTGAAACCGCTGGGCGGGCCGCTAGTTACTAATAAAATAGGAAGGTTCAAGACTTTCTGTTTTACCCGCTGCTACCATTTTCGATAATAATAATATGTAATGTAAAAGTAAGTGTTTCTTTAAATATTTTAAGTTTGTTTCGTGGGCTCAGAGGTAATGCACATTTTAATAGTAAAAGATTTTTGACATCGGTTCATTAATTTCGAAGTTCATCCTTTCCTCTCCATTCCTCTTTACAATGACAATGTAGATATAGACTACATTACAACGATTTGCTTTGTATGCGATCTAAGGTATTTGGGCCTCAATTATTACATTTTTGTTTGTTCATTCATTCATTCAATTTAAAAATCATGACGTCATCAAACATATTATCTACATATATTTATGTAAATCTGGTAACCAAATCCAAGTGAAACCATGTTGTTCGTACCTTTATTCAGCTAAACTTACAGAGCTACATCACTTTGTCAAATTAAGGCGAAGCATCGTTTTAAATTCAGCCTGCTTTCATTCAAATAAAACCTGCCTAAATATTCGGAGTATACTTACCTATTTGAGATTAGACAAAAAAAATATAGCTATCTTTGTTTTAGCGGTTAATTATATTTACTTGTGGTGTGGTGCCGGCGCACAATAGCATCACCCCAAATTTACCCGTGGGTGTCTTAAAAATTTACTAAGTGATGTATTTAGGGAATGGATATAGGCGTTCTCTCTGTATTCAACACTTTGCACTGCGCTCGCCAATCCGCGTGCCAAGCGCGGTGAGTTTGACAGATACCCCGCTACAAGGTGGAAACCCATGTCCAGCAGTTGACTGTTGTGGCAATTATAGTTAGTTATATATCATTAATTAATTTATAAACTTAGTAATAAATAAAAAATATAAACTCAACTTCACATGAATATGCATTCACCTTAACAACAACTTAACATAATTTCCAACTGGTCACGCCGAAGAAGCGCCTTACGTAATGTATAGGGTCGATGACCTTTGTGACATTTCTCGTATTGTGCCCTTGTCCTTGGCTTTTGAACTAAAGTACTACCTGACTTCTAAAAGGTGGAAATGATAGATACAATTAAAGACAGCCATCAAACTGTATGCATCTCGCATACAGGGTTATTTTTTATTCACCCCGGAAATTTTACAGGGCGATTCTACTCATGATTCTGAACAACTTTTATTATGGGGTCACCTGCGAAATCGCGAAAAAATATGCATGCTTTTTTTCGAGTAGGTATGAATTTTTCTATGGAACAGATGTTATTTTTTTCGCGATTTCGCAGGTGATCCCATACTAAAAACTTGTTCAGAATTATGAGTAGAATCACCCCGTAAAATTTCCGGGGTGAATAAAAAATAACCCTGTATATTAACAAAAAAAGAAAGTTAACAAACAATCTTACCTGCAACAGTTTTGGTTGCACGAAAGTAGTTCCTAGGTAACATTTGTTTGTTCCCCTTTTTCGTTGCAGTCAGTGTTGCGTCGGTTTAAATTTTAGTGACATAACTTTGAAAGGTATATAGATAAAAATATGACTTTATGCATTGTGCCTTTAAACATAACTTTTCTTCTCAAATATTACGAGTAATAAGTTTTATGCCTTCCGATAAAATGGAGAAATAAAACGAATTGTTCTGTGCCAATGCCAATACTTATTTGATTTGTGCCAATACTCTAATGCTGTCTTCCACCGCATCTGTCACCCGTACTGTGTTGTGTGTGTTTACTTGTTTAAAGCACTCGTACTTTATTGTATATATTATGAAAATCGAAAGTGATGAGAACATTTCCTTGTCGCCATCAGGTGGACGCCGCGCTGGTGGGAAGGTTTAGAAAAGTTTACCAAATTGATTTTTTGAGTATTGTTGAAGAGTGTATAAAATAGTGTATGTAACTGCATATAATTAGGATTAAGAATACTCGTGTCAAACTATTATCACAATCGGCTTCACCTTATGTGAAAAACAGACAATAACATTCTATTGCCCCTCCCCCCCTTAATTATAAGTCATTTGTACCTATTAAATAAAATAAGAGAATTAAGATTAGTAAATTCCATTTAATATATTTGATGTTTGTTTTTATAGCCCATTAATATGTATTTATGAATTAAATAAAGTTTTTTAAATCGGCTTTTTATATTAAAACTCAATTATTAATCTGAAATAAACTAAGTCTATCCTACTTACCGTCGCTTATAATTTTTGAATCCAATTGAATAGGTCATTCATTATAGATAACAATAAAATAATTAAAGAATAGCGTTAATCTGGTGACCGTTAAACTATTTGTAAGATAAGATGATCTACAACTATCAAAGATTATCTAACTAGTTTTAAATAGACTTTTCGTTATAATATACGTAAATCGCCAAATTAATTATAATTTACAATAGCTACCTGATAACGGTGAAAACAGCATTTATATAGTAGGTATGCAGGTATCTCCCTTAATACAAAAAAGAACCTGACTTCTTTTTGCCACTTTAAATCAAATTTAGAATAATAATGTAAGGCAATAATTTACAGCAGCTTATGGTGAAACGAGGATAAATATAATAAATTTTGTTTGTGTCAGGTTCGTTCAATGCTCGTAACTGTTTTTAAATTAATGAACTTTTCTGGCATCAATATTAACCAAGCCATAAACCTTGACTATATATATACTAACATAGTATACGGGTTTTGTACTATTATTGATGTCAAATGAACACGGAAAGTAGTACGTTATAGAGGATGGAATGAGTCAAAACCAAACATTTAATTATCCAAACATTTACTTAGAGCCACAAAATTGTTTTCCGTCTTCGACGAATTGTTTTTGAAAAGTTGGTGATCAGCAGACACACGCACCACATTTTTTTAGCGATTGCAAGTCATTGACGCATATAACACGATTAAAGTAAATAAACAGTAAAGTGGCAAAGTAAGATGAAAAACAAGATACTTCCTCATAATTTTTGCAGAATAATATGCTTAGTACATAGAAAATTTTGAGGAAAAGCGCTTCCGCCGATTTTGAAATTGTAAAAGGTAATATCACAAAAAGGCTTTGGGTAACAGAAGGTAGGTAAGTACATAAAGTAGGTTAGTGCTAAAAATAATTAAGTCGCTTCGGGACAAGTACCAAGAGATCGAAAAATTGGGAAGTGTCAGTCTAGGCGCCGGTAGCTCAGTTGGCAGAGCAGTGGGACGGTACCCCACGGTCCTTTCTAATTTAGATTTTTAATTAAGCACCTGTATTTGTTTATAACTAGCGGCCCGCTCAGTGGTTTCACCCGCTGCTACCAGTTTTACCGTGAGAATGTGGCCTTGTCCCGGCATAAATTATACATAACATGAACCTTCCACTTGAATCAGTATCAATTTTGAAGTTCATAATAATCCGTTGCATGGTTTTAAATATCTAAGCATACATAGGGACACTCACTGGGACATAGGGTTCATTAGGGTTAGGGACACGGGAAGCGACATTATTAAATGCTATGTAGTGCTTCATCACATACATTACAAGACATAAAAATAAAAATGTACCACACAACAGGTAGGTACAGCTTATTTATTTTGCAATCGCTTATTTATGAGAACTTGCTAAATCGTTTACGGCGGAATACTTATTAATAATCCTCGGTACCAAATTTATCGAGACAGACTATCAGCGTTTTATTCGTCTCCGACTAAAGACCTGCCAGAAACAGTAAAAAAGGTCTTGATCCAATTTTGTATGAAAATGAAAATGAAATAACTTTATTCAATGTAGGATAGTATAACCACTTATTGATGTCATGATCCGTCGTTGTAAAAAAGGTTTAACACAATTTTCTTTTTTTTATAACAATTTTGTATTGTCCTAATAGAAAACCGGCTCCGGCAGGATAAAAAAAAAATATAAAACTAAAGGCACTGCCTCGGGGCTGGCCAGGTTAATTACACGACATGTAACTTTACGCCACCACCATTTGTAAACGATATTTGTTTCAAAAGTTTCCATCACTTCATAGGGTGAAATTTTACTAATGACCGATAGCGAAAACTCAAAACGACCTGGTGAACAGGAACAACGTTCCCCAAGAAATAAAGGTTGAAATACGACAAAATTTATATATGGACCTTCTTTACAAAAATTCCGATCAGCGGATTTGAGTTACTATATGAAAACTCAAAAAAACTGTCTTGTTTTATGGTTTTATAATGCACTCACAGTTCAAAATTATTTTTATGCATGAAAATAACAAAGGAAGGGTTCAAATCTCGGTGGATGAAATTTATTTTTCAATTTCTTATTTTGATTCATTTTTGACATATTTCGATTCGTTTCTTATCATCAGCGTTGTTTCGTATCACCAATCCGTTTTCGCTATGGGTCATTAGTAAAATTTCACCCTTTATTTAAGGCAGGGATATAGCGCAAGCAAAATTTTTAAACCAGTTTTATTTAGACAAATACCTACAGCCATAATATTCTATTTAAAATAAATGCTATTTGTCAAGCGGTGTAATGCCGGCTTAGAATAGCCGTGTGATGCCGGCTTAGAATAGCATCACCCCATTTCTTTCCCTTGGGAGTCGTAAGAGGCGACTAAGGGACTCGAGGGTGTGTATTGCAATTTTAGGCGATGGGATGCGAGAAAAATATATTGTGCGTGCATGAAAAAATAAACATACAATGACGATTATTTGGTTTCTTTACATAATCAGTTATTCAAGATGAAATGAATAGTAGATATTGTTTTTGATGCATTAAAATTAAAGACGCGTTAGATTTTCTTTGAACTCTATTGAGGCCAATTATTTAAATTGTTGGGATGGTGAACTTGGGGTACCTATAATAATCGAGTATCAGATACACTACACAATATATATTAGTATTTGAATTAATAAAAAAATATGTAGCCATTTTTGGTCTATACATATTTTTTTTTTACTTACAGAATTAGCTAGGGTAGCTTAGGGGCTAGTACGATTGTTAATTTAGAGTAAGAGCACTTCTGGGTAGGTTTTTTGGTGGGTTTTTCCTGTTCAGGAGGTCCGATTAGTTACACGCATGTAAACTACACGCTTTAAAAATCTTGACTTCAATTTGAAACAAATATCGTTTTCAGATGGTGGTGGCGTAAAGTTACATGCCGTGTGATTAACCTGGCCAGCCCCGTGGCAGTGCTTTGATTTTTTTATTTTTTTCTCCCGCCCGAGCCGGTTTTCTATTAGGACATTACAAAATTGTTATAAAAAAAAGAAAATTGTGTGATACAAATTTCTTTTTTTTACAATGACGGTTCATGACGTCAATAAGTGATATGATAATACTATCCTACATTGAATAAAGAATTTCAATTTCAATTTCAATACCTTTTAACAATATCTACTTAATCGAATCATCAGAATTTTTGGCTGAAAAACCTGAATACGGATATTATGATCTAAGCCATACGGTGTGACGATGATAAGAATTTCAATGTGTTTGATAATATTTAACCGAACATAATTTTATTGTGATAAAGCGAACAATAAAATATTTTTTACATTTATTTCTAATTGTTTCAGAATATTTCGTCGCCAAGTCAGTGGTTTTTTAATAAGCTTTTAAGAATCAGACTATTTAAGATCACATTTAACCTGTGCTTAATATACTTACATATTAATAACAAAAACGCGAGTGTGCGATTTTCGCGAGTTTTTGAAAAAACAGGTTTTTGTTCTAAAATCTTTTAGTTTATGATCAATTTGATGTCGATTTTCATTGAAATTACTTTTCTCGCTTCTGTTTCGCTACTGTACTGTACCATGTCGTGCCAACTAAGAATAGCATCACCCCTTTTCCACCGTGGGTATCGTTAAAAGCGTCTAATCGATGAATTCAAAGAATAGTAAGCAGCAGTTTCCCTGTAGGGGTAAATACTGTACCAATGTTGACCAATCCACCTGTCAGGCATGGCGAGAATGACAAATGCTCCCCAATAGAAGGAGGCTTATGTCCAACAGTGGACTGCTGATGTTGAAAATTAAGGGCACGGTGTCGACATCAACTGTCCTGTCTTCTGTCAACAGAAATCTACACCAAATTTAGCACTAACCTAAACCAGTTTAATCAAAAATCTAAAGTAGTCTAGATTTTTGTCTATGTCATCTGCCGATTTTTGATCATGAATCTGATTGGATCAAAAACCTGCAACATGTATACTACTTGGCAAGCTATAAAGTACCTACTTTGGATTACTAATTTATAAGATCGGAAATAATAACACACTTTTTTTAATAGAATTGATTTTAATTAGATCTTCCTTGAAAAAATAAATTACATACACACACATACACATATCACGCCTATAATCCCTTGCGGGGTAGGCAGAGCATAAATGGCCGCATAAAGCGGACATTTACGCCACGTCTGACAAACATTTGAGGGTCATCCGGAAAATCGTGTATCGCCATAGTGACAGGTTGTCAGCCCATCGCCTAAAACTGCAATACACACCCTCGAGTCCCTTAGTCGCCTCTTACGACTCCCACGGGCAAGAAAAGGGGTGATGCTATTCTAAGCCGGTATCACACGGCAATCTAAGCCGGTATCACACGGCAAAAAAATAAATAAATTGATAGTTAAAATTTTTGTAATCAGCTTGTGTACATTATACCAAACTTACGCTATAAATACCACTTATAATGGTTATAATATCAGATCTATATTTTAAATAACTTATATTAAGCTAAGTTGATAAATAGCTAGTAGAAATAAATCGTTTTGATTAGTTCTGGTAAACTCGCCATCTCGTAAGAAATTTCCACAATTCCAGTAAAGTTTTATGATCCAATTAAATCAATAATAGTGGTATATGGATAGATATATATAGGTATGTATAGCCCTACGCAGCAGGTGGCAAAAGAAAGACCATAGGAATAACGCTTAAAGATCTTCATTATAACACAAATTTATTGATATTCAAACTATCTTGAATGAAATGGCAAATATCGTTTAAAAAACGTGACAGTTGACCTTCAAATTAAAGCTACTTCGATAAAGTTAAAGCAATACTTTTTTCTGTTGGACAATCAGAACGAGACTTCTATCGAAGTTTTGCCTATTGGACGAATGAAGCTTGTAGGTAGGTCTTTCTAATCAAAGTGTAACATCAAGATAAATTTGGTACAATTACTGGTAACACTGTTGATAAACTTAGTCAATTAAAAATTCATATCATGGTCAATATAGCGCAACTACACATTTTCAAGGGTCATCGTTGTCACAATTTTCAACATAGATGCGCTCATATGCAGAATGCTTCTTACAAAAGTAGTGTTGCCGGTCACAGGTGATTTACATAGTGGCAACAAGGTGAATGAATTTGGGTACCATCTATTGTCGTAGGTAGTGACTAACACAGTGGCCTCACATTTACCCAAGTTCAAGGGCCATTCATCAATAAAAGATGTCACCAAACCTGACTATCTCGACTCAACAAGCTAGCCAAGCGTGTTTTACGAATAGCCGACGCCATTTTTCAACCAAATTATAAGTGATATTACCATATAAATTGCCGAAAGATTTTGTTACATTACTTTATTAAATAAACAGTCTCCGTAAATTAAAATCTTGCGCGGTAAATGTTTGCCTTCTAATAGAATTTAGATTTATTTCGAGTTTTGTAAAGATAAATAGATAATATTTGCAAAGGTCGCCTGGTAGAAATTGCTACCTCAGCAATAAGGCTGCCTAAATTGTACCAGTTTTTTTCTTTTTCAGTATCTGTTTGTTTTGTTGTGTTTTGTACAAATAAAGTATATTGTATTGTAATATTTTCTAGATTTATTTTCTGTAATGTAAATTCCTTATGGCTTAACATAAAAGCAACAGACAGTAGCTATGTACAAGTACAAAAGAAATAAATATTGCATTCGTTATTAATTTTGTTGAGTTTTTTAAAAATAATCTTATGACGTTTTTCACATTTTAACCTTGACAAACGTGTGTTATTGTTTTGCAAATATTATTAGAACAAAACTCATAATTTAAATAACTATTAATCAATTTGGTCGTCAAGTTATAATTATTTTAAATTAATTATCAAACTACCTTGTCATATCATGCCTTATATGGTATAAATTCCTTAAAATTATTCAATCATTATTATAGTTTCGGAACTAGTTTTTCGTCTAGTGTGAAACCATTGCGTCAAATTGAAGAAAAGCTTGCAAAAATGTAATAATTTTGGTACAACCTCTATTTACGGACTTCCTTCTTTACTTTTTTGTAAAATAATAAGGTGCTTCTTCTTCTTTTCTTGTATGGCTGTGTTTCGGTCATCAACCGAGACCGACGGCTTAACGTGCCCTCCGAAGCACGGAATCATCTTTATTTTTGGACAATAGGTGGTTCAGCCTATAATGTCCTACCAGACTGGAAACAAATTCACAAAGTGATAAATAGCAACTTTGTGAGTGCCCCACCGGAAATCTAACTCGGAACCTTTGGGCCGCAGGCAGTCGCACTACCACTGCGCCACAACGGTCGTCGCTTAGAGCATTGGACAATACGAGATGTGATGAGTCAGATAGTTAGTCCGTCATTCTTGTTTTCTTTATAACAATTCGTATACTTTTATATAATAGGTTTTCATATTTTAAGCGAGATGCAAAAAAGGATGAGGTTCTAGGTATGTCAAAATCTTTGTTTATTTTTGGTACGTTCACCGATTATTTAGAAACGCTTTGAGTGATTCAGAAAACACTATTATTGTTTGAAAGGAAAGAGTATTTACTTTTCAGGTTTATCGGAATCTTAATAAATAGATGAAACCTTTCTAGAAGTCAAGAAAACTGATCAAATTTCATAGGCTCAGTTGCAGTTGGTATGAAATATTTTAACAATATGTAAATACTAACGTATTTTCCTTATTTTGTCCGAATGGTATCAAGTTACACTTGAGAAACAACATTGTGGCGCCTATTGATTATGAAGGCGAATATTATCAAAAATAACAATAAATCAATATGACGCGATACTTAAAGAAATGTATGACAATAATGTAGAATTTATTTGAATAGTTATCCAACAAAAGGTCTTATGGATTGAGTATATTATAAGCAAAGGGAATTTGATAGCTTAGGATGACAAAAATGTTCTGTCGACAGAATCATATTCTATTTATTTAAACAAGCATACATATATGAAAAGTTACCGAATTAAAGATTAAATAATCTTTTTTTTTTAAAGGAGGGCATCTTCATCTTCAAAGCTGTTGTATGCTATTTTTGTTTTTAAGCCCACCTCAACCTCTCGTGTTAAAACTTGTAGCTGGTTCTATTTGTAAAACAGTTGTATGCTATAGTTGCTTGGCTTCCTCAACCCTCTCGTTTTGAGTCTTGCTGCAATTTTCTATGCTTGCCGTTGGTTTTATTTTCAAAACAGTTGTATGTTATTTCTTATTCTGGAAGCGGGACAAGCGATTTCATATGCCTTCATCCAGCATCCAGCGTTGAGCAGATTCATATTACCTATTAGTTGTAACGTTCTCATCCTTGCTAATTTCTTTGATGACTGCAAAGGCTCACTAGATGATAAAAGATTATGTTCATTTTAATTAAGGTACATACATAATATTAATACTGATCATATATTTTAATCAAATTTTTTGACCGGCCATTGATGTTATTTTGGTATACTATATGTATTGTAGGAATACGTCAAATTTGATTCGGCTACTCGATGGAGGATTTTGCTGTTAGTTTTCTTGAATAGCGATTCGACTGAGTAGAGCACATTTAAGGAAATATTGGGAAATTGATTTCTTGTGGCGATAAGTCATTTATCGCGATGTGAAGTAGCTATGTATGATATTCTATATGGTATATCATCTTCGTACAAAATTTTATTTGAATCCAATCAGCCGTTTTCGCGACAAAATCCCTAACAAACACACACATTAACTTCCGCCTTTAAAATATTAGTGGGATGGGATAGAAGGATAGATAGGTATATAAAATAATTGATAAATTATATGTTAAGCATATCTGAGTCTTTATACCAATTCTAGCCATCTTAGTATAAGACTATAAGTAATGCTGTCTTATTTTGTAGGGTAGTCTATTTTATATTCTACTTGCTTCGTATTGCATAGGTAAGTAACATGTTTATGCACAGTGGGAGCCTAAAATATGTCTTGTAGTGCCAAGTAGCTTAGTACTTACGATAAGGATTACCATAAAGACATTAAATAATTGCCTTGAAGTAGAGAGTACTATTTACTAGAAAATGTTGTATGAAAGTAATAAGGGATACGAAATAATTTATATTAAGCATTATTTATCGGTATAATTTAAACGTGTTTACCAACGAATCATTTTTGTTTTAAGTAACCGATATTTCGACACTTTTGCAAGTAACATAAATAACAAGTACAATAACAGTTTGCCTCGAGTTTTTCTTTAGCTAGGGACAACCAGCGGTAGAACGCCACAGCAATCGTCACTATTAACTTGCCTGAAAGTTGTCTTGACAAAACACATTTACTACATGACATAATTTTGATGACTGTTTCTACAAAGAGTTGTTTTTACACAAGTTCACCACTGGATTCCTACTCGTACTCAAAATTTCTAGTACTAGATAATTTAAACACTTCTTCACCTTTTAAATTATTGTACTTACTTAGTAATTTCAATAGTTTGACTTTACCACCAGTCTCGGAATTTAATGGCGTTCTGTCAATAAAACCTTTGGATTGTTTAGTTTGATGCAGTGGTTCGGACCAGACAAACAAGGGTTCTACGATGGCAGATTATTGAAGTCTGGTCCGATCCGAATCAGTCGATCAACAATTTTAAGGTTTCAATTGTTGAGTACTTGGAATCCTGTGGTGAACTTGTGTAAAAACCAAACTTTGTCAAAGCAGTCATCAAAGTTATGTGGTGTAGTGAGTATGTGATGACTCTCGAGTGAGTTCCGGGAGTGGCGATTGCGTTCCACAAAAACGAAGAAGAATTAGGATAGATGTTTATGTTTGCCCCAAACTAGGCATCCGCAGTTCCAACAGTTTACCTGTGATCATGACGCCTTGCAACAGCATCAAAATATCGGGAGCTCAAATCCCGTTTAAATCATAACTATTAATAATGTAAATAACCGCGAAAGTTTATTTAGTGTTTATATTGTTATAAAACAAAATAAAATGAATCATAAGTTTCAAATTATATTATTTTTTGTAATCACATGCAGAATTAGGATAAGTACTTATATCCAAGAAGAGTAGAGCATGATTCTTTTTAGGAATTGAATTTTTGTATTAAATTATTGTAGATCTGTCTCAAAATAATGTAACAGTTACCATTAGCAGCTCCACAAATAACATTTTTGAAGGGACGAGCCTATAACTAGTGCTCTTAATCAATGCAAGCTTTGCATAGGTTGATCCCTTACATAGATAAATCAAGGTTCTGCAGATAATATTAAAAACTTGCTATTTAAACAGTAATCTGTCATCAGACTTGATGATTTTATTTAGTTTTGCGCATCACGCTGACGGCAATTTGTATTCAAATGATGACCCTTTATTTGTTTTCCAATAACGAATACCTATTTATATAATTAAACTTTGGCTAATAATACCCATTTATACATTATTTAAAGATTATTTTTGTTAATTTATGTAACTGTTTATTTCTTCCGCGTATTGTGTATGTCTAGTGAATTTGGCTATGACCTTGACAAACATTTGATCAAGGTTTAAATGACATATTACAAAACAAGCAACAAAACATTGTACGAACTACACTTGAAGTATGTAAATACTCTTTAAACCTGTCTAAGTAAAATCTTAATGAATGTTGTATGGGATATTCAAATATAAAAAATAAGTAAGAAAAGTTGTTCCCTTGTTGCATCAAAGACGAGCTGAACTTGGCAACTGAGAAAGCCATTGTCGCCAAATATTGGCAGACAAAAATATGAACGAATGATCCATGAAGAACTAAGCTGCGGCTGAAACCTTGGACGGAAAGCTTGTTTTTGATATACATATAGTTGCAAAGCGTTTGGATGAATGAGGTGTTGACAAGGACAAGAAATATAAAATTACTAGGACCAAGAAGATCGTAAAGAGAAAGAGGAAAACAAGAACAATAGAAGATGTGATCAGGGGAGGCCTCATCCAATCCAAATTCACAAACAGATAACTCGTTCACATGTATTGTAGCAAAACGAACCGAAGTGCTAGAATGACCAAGTTGCAGGTTTAAATAGTCTGTTACTTGACCCAAAATACTCTTGTTTTCAATACATTAAGTATCACGGCTGTAGATATTTTTATACGTAACGGTACTAGTGACTGTAAAATAGAAATGCAAATGTCATAGGCCAATGGTTTAGTATGTTAAATCAAAATAAGAATTCGACGCGTGAACAATTTTTTATAATTTGTTTTCATTGACGATTGTGGTTCTGTCCACTTCTCAGCATAATCTGAATAAAATTATGGATACACGATTTAAAATTATACAAATTCTTAAGAACAGGTAATGTTTCGTCCATCTATTACCAAATGTAAGTGCGATGATTTTGCCTCATTTACCATTGTGGTATGTTTATATGAGCAAATTTATTATTCGATTAAGTTTTGATAACTTTGAACAGTTTGAATTAATTTATGGTATTTAGAATCATCAGTCAGACAAATCTTATTGTATTTATCTTTCATCATAATTATCTTGATATTATAGAAACAGTATATGCTGACTTGTAACAAGTAGTATTTGAGTAAGCACTTAGGCAATTTCTTCCTACCCAGTAAACGACCACTAAACCGCAATCTCATTGTCAACAATACCAATATATAATTATTTCCTCTTTCTTCAGAAAACAAAGCAGACACTCGCTGCGAAACCTTTTAAACTTTATGATAAAGGACAATAAATTCCTCAATATTATATTCACTTTATATTGCGCAGATAACATATGAAAGTAAACAAAGCCTGCAACCACTCTTGTATTGACGTAGAATATATCTGACATGGATTTGACGTCATCAAAACAAACTGACGTAGGTATTTTGCGTGAGATTTCCGAGGCTGTAAATTCATCTGGCGAAAATTACAATTTTATAACTTTGACATGTTATGCTACCCATATTGTATTGGTTTAAAAATTGTGTTACGACAATTCCATTCACTTCTTGATTTCTTCTTGATGTTAAAAACAAAAGACAAAGGGCAGGCAATGTAAATCCGTCTACCGTAAATTTCCACAGACGGTTAAGAATTACAGTAGGTATGACAGTTTAATGCTAGATTTGTCGTAGACAGAGATTTCTGTGGAAAAGTTCACAATAAATTTTAATGACTATTGAGAATGAATTTAAAGGTAAACTGTCAGTCATAAATTTAACAGAATATTATGTGCTATTTCCTACTAATTTCAAGATTTAACGTTCTTTTATGGGTAATCTACTTTACATCGTTTTATTTACCATTCGATTTTCGTTAATCGTCATCTTATATCTCGTTAAATGGTTAAATGGTTTTTCCGAGGAGAAACGTAGGTAGTTATTACAACTTCTCAACTACAATGACGCAAAATTTCTCCTAAATACAATTTTACGCTATGACATTTAAATCACAGAAGTTTATATTGTATGTAATATAACAATCAAAAAATACAAATGTTATTGTGGACTTACCATAGTGTTCGTTACAATAACTTATACTAGAGGTAGATGACGCTCGTACGTCGCTTCGAGAGGAGTACTAAGAGATTGAACATTTGGAAGTATCAGCCGAGGCGCCGGTAGCTCAGTTGGCAGAGCAGTGGGATGGTACTCCACGGTCCCGGGTTTAAGTCAAGGCGGGCGCTAAAAAATTTCAAGGCAGGTGTGCTAAGTCTCAAATGGGTTGCGTGTGTGACTAACTAAATAAAACTTCGACGTCAAACGTAGTAAAATTGTGACGTATGGAAATCATAGTTTGACTTAAGTGATAAAATCACAATGCAATAAAAAATATTTGTTGCAGAAACATTGAGTCACATTACAACAACGTTGTAACTATCTAACAGTCGGAAAAACATCTATTAATTAATACTTAAGGATCTTCCAATGACGTTACTAAGCAAGAACATTTATGATATGACAAAGTATTTACATAAAGTTGTCATATGCAGTTACCGATATTTATACATCATCGTGTCATTTTCATACGCATTGCAATTTTATGAGTTAATATTCAACACTGTTTTATTGCTTTTGAGCCGCAGTTTGACTACTACATTGATGAACAGATTGACAGCCTATTTTAAAGAATAGGTTAGACTAACAAGATTTTTCTATTTTTAAATACTTGCAAATTAAGGCAAGGGTAATAAAATAATGTACTCAGACAGTGAAACAATAGGGCTACAAATATTTCCTGTATCAGAATACCATGTTAACGGGGCATACCTACATAGAATTACCTACGCACAAACTACACACAGATCTTTGATTTCTTTGGTTTATTTCTCAAGAACCACAACTTTAAAGATTTATTTCTGAAGATTTCTGATTCTTTTTACCAATTTTTAACTTCTTAACAAACATTGTACTGCACAGGTTCGTGGAATCCATGAAGCATCCTCAAATTTCAGTTCAGAAAGTACACCCATTTTGCGTATACCTACACATCCCTTTACGCTAAGGGCCCGCCCAGCGTGCTCACTCAAGGTCTTTTCCTACAAACGAGGAAAACCGTTCCTCATCACACACACGTCAAGGCTCACAGTTATACGCTGATTTTACGACGCTGGTGCACATTGCACGGTGTTGCAATTTTTTTGCAGGGGACAAATTTGTTAAACTATTTATACATTTTTATTTGTGATAGGACAAAGATTTTTATGCACTTGTGACTATGACATAGTTTACTGTGTTCCGTAGCTGTGGGAAAATACTATTATTGCTCTTTAGGGCGAGCGCACTCAAGCTTCCTAAAATTTTCGATCATTTTCAGAAGTCAAATTAAAGTTGTAATAAAATTATGATGTTGTCTAAGAATAATAGGCGGAAAGTGTATGAGTCTTAACTCATGATATTCATATTTTGAGTTAAAACTCAGGTATGAGCTATACATTTAGGTTAATTTAACGTTTGATTATTTGACTGATAAAACTATTTTACTGTAGGAATTGTAGGATAACAAAGAAGGCACGTAGTATAGGTTTTTGTTGCAGTATGGATATTAATACCTATTAATGCCTCTTTTTATCTTGCAGTTCGGACTTAAACCAGTGTGTTTGTCACCCTTCTGTCATATCAAAGAGTAGTCAACACCAACAACGGTAAAGAAGATTACGTATTACATCATAACTACATCTTATTTAGGTTTCACTGCCTACATACGCGCGCATACACTGTTTCTATCTAGTTGTGAACAGAAGTTCTGTGAAAATACTTCATATTTTATTTATTTTATTTTATAGGTCTTTGTGAGTGCTTTAATTAAATTATTTGTTATAATACCTAATTTTAAATCAATTCCAAGAGTGCTCAATCTAAATAACAAATAGAAATCAATGAAAATAAAATCAAAGTCAAGCCTTTTAGTTTTAATCAGGTAGGTAGTTTTTATTCAAATGGAAAAACTAAAATCTTGAGAATGTTTTTTAATTACTTTTATATTTTTTTCTTAGTAAAGAAATATCATTTTGGTCAAATTTTTTTTTCAAATATTATGAGCTGCTCGCGTCTGTTCATGTCTAAGCGAAAGCGATAACGGAACGTTATTAATGAAATATTTGTATGACTGATTTTTTATGGTAAAATCTGAACGTAAAGTAAAAATCTCACATTATTTGTTGGGCAGTCTCGTAATTTGGTTCAAAGATTCTTCATTCTCAATTTTGTGCTTAATAACTTAAGGAGGATAAACAAATTTCAAGCGCATCTCTAATTGGGTCAATAACCTTATTTATAGATATACATTCATTTTTAAACTCTTTGATGAGTCACCTGTTACATAGATCATGTTAACTGAGTTCATTCATAATTCTCAAATATCTAAGTCGGATCAATGTAGCACTTTACAGCGGTTCTCCCACATGTCGTCCGTCGCTGCGTATTTTAAACGCACCGTAACGTTTGTCAGATGAAAAGAAAGTGCGAATTCCGATGGTATTACTACCTTTTTTCGGACTGTTATTATATGAAGAGTAAAACTAAATATTCGTCGATGTAATTTCTACACAATTCCGAAAGTTTTGTGACTACATACAGAGATGTGTTCCAAGTTCCAACGAGCAGGTAAATCATTTATATATAATCATATTCCACTCGCTTACTTGCTTTAACTTGCGATACAAGCAAACAAATCGTTTCTGTTGATGTGATCATTTGTTAGAGTGTCGATTGATTTATGATTTTTGAACAGGTGCTCAGGTTGTCTCTGTCTGTGTTCGCCAATTAAAATAAACTTGTAAAACATCCAAGTGTGATCAAGTATATTCCGAGAAAGTAAAAAAAAAACTCTTGGGAAAAATATTAAGCTTTTTATAACCTTTGCCTACTTAATGGTTTGCTGCAAGGAACGATTCTTATATAATAGATTGTAGTGTCTGAGACCCTTTAGGGTTAAGAGACTGTGAAATTGCGGTCAAAGTACAGGAAAGGGTCAGAGATTTTATTTTATTTACTTTATTCCCGGTCTCCTTCTTCTCTCCTGTCGTTGGCTCAAATAAACTTAGACCACAATTCAGCCACCACTATGGCCCAGTCGGTTGCTCAATGCAAGTCTGTCAAGGTGCAGGTATTAGACTGCAAGACATCATGTGTGTCATAGTCTGTCATTTCACAGTGAAGTCCAAAAGAGTGCAAATACCTATGCTGTGCAGTAAAATATTAGGCTTTATTATTTTCTTGAATTTGCAAAACTATTACTCATCACACTAAAAATATACGTAGAAATTGCAAAATCTAAAATAAACTCAACTTAAATCCGTTTACACTGACTCACACACTAGCACAACATATCTATTCTTCCCATTCCGCCACTTATTGCAAGTGATTAACAGTGTCATAAATTATCAAACTAGGCGCAGATAAACCTGCACTCAATTAAGTACTTAAATACAACTAATTAAAGGATGTGAAACGCGCGTGATTTTAATTCGGTTATTTAAGTTTGCTTCCAAAATGGAGTCAATAAAACCATTAATATTTGAAATAATAAACGTGTAACAAAACTGACCGAATGGCAGTAAATTGAAGTGTGTTCTATAGTTTTGCTTTATTGTTCATATAAATTAAATGTCTTCGACTAATGGTTGGACATAAATTTTATTAGTCAGAGAAGGCTTAAAGTCGGGTCAAAATTGGAAGACTGTGTGGCTAGTTACAACTCACAATCCAGTAAGTACATTTATTTTTCACGAAACATGGCTACATGTAGCTAAGTCACGGAGTTTCGAATTGCTCAAACATTAAGGGCCTTACCACAAAAGTAAGACATTGTGTTGAATGCGTGTTTAATGTTTTTTTGTATGGAGATTTATTTCAAACATGCGTTCGACACATCGCTAATTTTATTTACCCTTAAATTTCCGATTGATTGGTCACATATTATAACTACAATATAAAATTTCAGAACTGATACTAACTATTTGTTGGTTACTTATGACGCTATTTATTTATACGACAACTTAATGATAAATAATAGGTAAGTATATAATATTTTTATTGTTAGGTATGCTAAAAACGTTCCCATATAAAAAAACCAAAATATTCACCTCTGTACCTTGGGGGAGTTTATACATACAAAGGGTCAAATATTAATTTGAACCCAACTAGACTAAAACTAAATCAAGTATCTAGTGATTAACCTAAATACTTTGTAATTCGGAAAACCGATGTTTTTATTCAATTTGTGAACAGGATGTGGATGGTTGACGGCAGGTAAACTGAATATAAACAAACATACATAAACTTAGCTGTGCACATAACAAATCCTCAAAGGCCTCGGTTATGCAGATTTTTGTTTACTCTGACCAAGTTTGCAAACATAAAATCAAAGTCAATAACCATTTTTTGTGTCGTTTAATATCTCTGTGAAATTGACTCGGCCCTTATCTTATTAACATTCTTGTACCCTTATAAACATTCTAATGGAATTTCGGAATGGCGGCATATCAAGCAGTTTCTTCCTCATAAAAATACAAACCCTTCCTCATTTACAGTTTACTAAAAGAACCGGTTCCCAAGGTTGCGAGAATGGGTTGCCTCAATGACGTCACAAAAATAACCTCCCTGACCGCAATATTTACTCTGAACTTCAATCAATCGTAAAGTTCTTCCTGTTGCAAATTCTTGTCGCGAGCCACCTGTTCTGGCATTGAGGCTTATGAGCAACGCATCCAAAATAAACTGACTCTACAAGTTGACTACTTGAATGAAAGTACATCAACAGCACATCATGCTACTCATTTAAGGTTATATATGACTGGTTTTTCATTTAGTTATATAGGTATCAAGTATAAGTTGATCCCTTGAATATTTTAAGTTGAAGAGCTGTTGATTTCTCGAGAGACAAAAACATTTATGCAAAATATTCCCTGGTCTGGCAGGAACACCAAAGGGCATGCGATTAGAACGTAAACAAAACCTACGTGTCTCAGATTCTCATGATTCGTCAGTATATTTTTCGTTATTTTCTAGGTGATTCCATAGAAAAAGTAGTATATTCATGAGCAGAATCACCCTGCAAAGTCTCAAATCGATATTTTGTATATGAATGTTGTCTATTTAGTTGAAAAATCAAAGGAAAAACATAGTTCCAGCCAGTAAGCTAATAGTTTAATCTTTTTCTTATAATGTTTACACTCTATGTCAGTAAAATACTTAACCATTTCGAGGTTGCTAAATAGCAGCATTGTCATTAAAATGAATAAAACTGGTCACTGGACACTACTGCCTTGGCTATAAGTACCTAAGTAGATAGGTACCTACTTACTCAGTAGTAATTGCAAGGAGGTAATGCGAGTGTCGCGACGGTCAGTCTGCCGGTGCCGCTGGTGTCACGATGGTACATTACCATCGGAAAGTAACCCAACCACTCTAGCCCACCATCCACTCAAATTAAATACTTGCATCAAATGCTTGCAGTTAACTGTTTATAATAATACACCTTGCTTGCAGTCATTAAATCATTTTCTGTACAAATAATTTAATCAAGCATACCTACTTTTCGCCATGTAATGTATCTGTGATGACGTACTTTAAAAACGTACAGATATGCACATGCACAACTAAATATTAGTATTGGGTATCCTGTGGTACGAAATTTTTTTCACGCATCGTATACATTGTGGTAAATGTAATTTGTCAACAGCTCTTTCATAATGGACCCATTTTTCTGGCACATACAACTACAAGAGTCTAGAAACCCTTATGTATAGCACCAAGAGTTTAGCTCAATTCGACGAGATACGGTAATGGCTCCGAGTCAAAAGTTTTTCCATTGATATATATGCATCGACGATATTGATGAGGAACTCAGCGAGCCCAGCTTTACAGAAAAAAATGCTTCTCTTTCTATTGACTATGTCGATAAATTGAAGGGCGCTAATGCGGATGGAAAATGTAAAAAATAAGAGTTCTTAGCTTCTTTCTACTTAAGTAGGTGCCTACATGAAGGACTGGCTAAAGTACAAAGACAACAAACAAACAAACAAACAAAAGAAACAAATTACGAGTATTTATAAAAATAATGAACCCAAGTGTTTTAAGGTTTGTAACCCATACCGGAGGATGGTGGACTAGAATATGGTTACTGGTTTATTTTATCATTTAATAAGGCCATTTATTTAAAAGGTCAACCGAACAGGCTCCAACTTTCGAGATGGGTCGCAGGTTTATGGCTCATTACTACCATCAAAAATAAAAGAACTTAAGTACCTATCCTATTTTACACTAGCACTATTTTTTCTGTAATAAAAAGTGATATATGTTACTATCGCATCTTTTAAAAGGTAACAGTTTTGTTATATCTTGTACGGTAGTTTTGGAGTTAATCGATTCCATAATTTTAATATAAAAAAAATCTTCCCCTTTTTGTAAGTGTCGAATTGAAAATAATACATAATAGAATAGCAAAATAAATTTATGGTCACATTAGGTCAATGAAATTTGTATAATTTCATATTTTGACGTAGCGGGTGACCAAGGGCTGGCCGCTTGTTCACCAGGCAAGAGACTGGCAGCTCTTAGAAAACTTGCCTCAATGCGAGGTTTTGGACTAAAGAATTAAATTATGATATATTTTAATAATTAGCTTGTTAGTTATACACATCTCCGTTATGTTTTGTTTAATAAAAATAGAAGGTATATATATTTTGTAAAATTTTGTGACATACATTTATCACACCTATAATCTCTTACGGGGTAGGCAAAACGTAAACGGCTGTAAAAACGGACATTTACGCCATGTCTGACAAACATTTGAGGATCATTTGGAATATTGTGTATCACCCACTATAGTGACAGGTTGTCAGCCCATCGCCTAAATTTGCAATACACACCCTCGAGTCCCTTAATCACTTCATACGACACCTACGGGAAATAAATGAGGTGATGCTATTCGAAACCGGCATCACACAGCCATTTTTGTGATAACTATTGCAAATGTTACCAGCCAAAATGTTAGCTTTAGGTATCTAGTGCCAATTTCCACTGCAAATACAAAAGCAAATAATAGTCCATTCACTCGTTGATTAATTCATTAGCGGCTCTTGCACGGGAGGTGTGATTTTATAAAAAAAAGCTAAATTTTATACAAGCACACATAGACTACAACGTGCCCTAGCGTGCCTCGTTCTGAAACATGATAATTATGAAAATCGGCACTGAATATCCTTAATTGTATAAACAAATGACACCGTGACAACTAGGCAACACGTTTTTGGAAGTGCCTTTGACTGGGACAGGCTAGGCAGGCACCTGATGTAGTAAAAAAGTTATGTTCTAATCAGTTCTGTAGATAATTATTTTCTTACCTTGTTACATTATTTGTCATTCCTTTCTTTTAAATGACAGTAATTTTTAAACGTACTAACACTAAAGAAATAGGAAAACTTAATATGATAAGCAAAAATAAATACTTTTACCTACCCAATCACTTTTGACGATATTGGGTAGAAAATAAAGCGTCAAGTAAATTCTTTAATTTTCAATTTAACATACATAAATACACATATCACGCCTATAATCCCCTGCGGGGTAGGCAGAGCGTAAACGGCCGCAAAAAACGGACATTTACGCCACGTCTGACAAATATTTGAGGGTCATTTGGAAAATTGTGTATCGCCATAGTGACAGGTTGTCAGCTCATCGCCTAAAATTGCAATACACTCCCTCGAGTCCCTTAGTCGCCTCTTACGACTCCCACGGGCAAGAAAGGGCGTGATGCTATTCTAAGCCGGCATCACACGTAAATTCTTTAATTTTCAATTAAACTTTGATAATGGTCTTAACGGACTATCGCATCTTTTCGATCACAGATGAGTGTCAACGAACTCATTTTGCTTTCAAATAATAGATGACAAAATTATAGCAAAGCGTTTTATTAAATTTGGCTAAAATGGTGACAGGTCGACTGTTACCAGCCAAGCCGGTTCCCCACCTGATGAAGGATTCTACCTGATATTACTCATTTACATATTAATGACTTTATTTTATTGACTTTTATTCCACACGATATCACTAAGCAAACTTGTGTAACTAAGTTAACCCAACGTATGAACTTTAGAAAAACTTTTGTTTCTTTTTGAGTCTTAAAATACACAAAAAGTGTGTTTATTTAACGTAAAACAACGACAATTCCTGCCATAAGCTATTTATTTTTTTCCTAAGATTTCCTAAGATTGGCCCCTCTCAACCCCGCACTTGACGCTGGCTGTTGGGTAGATTTTTAAAACAGTTGAATGTTATTGTTTTTCTGTGATGGGCACAAGACTTCCTCAACCCCCCGTATTGTCACTGGCTCCTGGTTTCATTTTCAAAATAGTTGTATGGTATTCTTTCGACGCTGGATTTTGGTTGCATGTTTGAAACAATTGTACGCATTCATTTTTTCTGGGATGTGATTCTCGCCCCGTTTAACGCTGGCTGCTAGTTTTTTTTTCATAACAATGCTATTATTTTATTGTAAAGGGGAAAAGTCCGCCTCAACTCTCTAATTCAACGCTGGCTCCTGGTTTCATTTCCAGAATAGTTGTATGCTACTCTTTTTTCTGTGAGCGGGACAAGCCACCCTCAACCTCCTGTTTGACCCTGGCTGCTGGTTGAAAGCACACAAAACCTGCCTAGATAGTAGTAGTAACAAACTCATCCTTTCCCAAACGTTCTATCAATTTTTAACCAATATTTAAGTAAAATTCATTTCAGCATTATTAACACTGATTAAATTTTTAATTATATGTGTATGACTGGCTAATTATGACATTTTCGTATGCTAAATATGAATTGTTGGCATACGACTACTTTCTGGATCTTATATTATCATCAAATATTTTTTTTTCCGAAAAAAATATGTAATTTTTTATGCATTGTAATGCACACTGTAGGACATATAAATACGTTACTTTAGTAGGGAAATTTGGTCAATCGTTTTTGACTGGTGTATGACAATTTTATATGCAGCCTATATTAAAGACTATACGATAATCTTAGTTCAACTACTCTAGACGATGTCACTGTTAGTGTTTTTAAAACGTGATTTGACTCCGACACCTTTTTCGCAAATTATGGAAAATGAGTGTTATATTGGTAATGATGTAAAAGTAGCCTCTATGTTATTTTAGATACTATTTCAATATCAATAGTATCTAAATAGCAGTTTTCTAACAAAAACTCAAACACCCGCTTTTATAATATGTGGGATGTTTTATTTGATACGTACAAAAAGTATTTTAAAAAAATTTCATTATTTTCCTCAAAGGCCTACGTGACCCAGATCGAAAAACATCGTTAACTTTTCTAAGAATAACGTGTACCTACCATTCAACAGATAAATTGAGAGTTGATCCACTAAATAACCATAATCGACGTTGGGATTCGGTACATAATTAGCAATGCTAAGCAGGTCGCGACCGGTGAAGCCTTGGCAGTGGACTTTCATAACCTTGGCGCCTTAAAAAGCTTATTTTATAACTTTTAGAAGAAACTTATAGGTAGCAAGAGGAAAAATTCGCTAGTTATGACAAGTACTTATATCGGGATAAGCTATATACTATAAAAAGATACATGCATGCAGCTATATTTCATTGTTTAGGTGATAAAATAAACCGGTTTGAAAACCAAGAAATAAAATCGATAAGTGTTAACATAAAACCAAATAAGATACAATATTTATTATAAAGATATTTTATTCGCAAGCATACACGGTACATTAAGTTCTTATCATTAAGTAACTACTGAAACTACTGTAGCCCATGCGTCTAGCACCAGTATTTGACATTCAAAATAACTTATTTTAGAATATCATAATGACCAAGATAAAATCATAATTTAGGTTTTATACATACATACATACATACATAATATCACGCCTATAGTCCCTTGAGGGGTAGGCAGAGCATAAATGTCCGTGAAAAACGGTAATTTACGCCACGTCTGACAAAAGTTCGAGGGTCAATCAGATAACTGTGTATCACTATAGTGACAGGTTGTCAGCCCATCGCCTAAAATTGCAATACACACCCTCGAGTCCCTTAGTCGCTTCTTACGACACCCACGGGCAAGAAATGGGGTGATGCTATTCTAAGCCGGCATCACACGGCAAATTTAGGTTTTATACCCAAAGAAATAGCAAACATATTTTATGTAAGTACCTCTGAAAACAAATGAGTACGAGCTAAACTGTAAGGTAATAACGGTACATGCACATGTAAAATTGTAGATGAATTCAGTAAGTTGTAGATGAGTTATTCTCAGCCTCATTAAAATAAATCTGCTAAAACAGAATGTTGGAATTATAGCAATTTCAACATATATTTTACATTAAACAAATTATGCACAATCATCTGCTAACAGCAAGTACGTAATCCGAATTTAAATTCTGGAACCCGTAGAGAATATTTTAACAATTATTTGCCATTTCATTCCGCATCCTTGAAAATGCAGCTTATACCATACGACTTTGTAAACAACATAAAATACACTTCCCAATTGCATATTATCATCTGAAATTGGGCGTAAGATCGTCGTTGTAAAAAAAGCTACTATAGTTTATTGATCACCGTGGTAGGTGGCATTATCCACACAACGGGCTATTCACGCAGCTCTCTGATCCATCAATAAACCGCAGCAAACCATCAAAATAAATTGAATTAAATTAAAAAGTCCAACGAAAATTTACTTCCAATCAATATTGCTCAAGACCACGTAATTTCCTGATACTGACCCTACAAAATTAAATGTTAAATAGATATTTAAATCTTAACCTTATCCTTTTCAAAAGCAAAGTAAACCTTTGACACAAAAAGGGTGATTACACATTACTTATTCTTTCCTTGTTTTTTAGCTGCCTATAATTTCGGGTAAAGACCACTTCCGCTCTGGTCAATATCTGTCAACATATTTCCACGTTCGGCTGTGCACATCACAAGAACTCGATTTCATTGACAACCACCGGGTGTAGCATAATGAGTTTTAAATTATTACTGCAGATAAAAAGTGGCCGGCCGACGGTCGGTTAACCTTTCTTCGTTTTGTAACTGAGGACTCTACACGATCGATGACTTCGAATGCGCCTTTTTTACGCTCGTAAATATCGTTATTATTGCAGTTACAAATATTTGCGTACAAGAAAATAGTTAATATGATCGATAATAATTCGTGAATGTTGGTGGCCCAGTACTAGGGGTGGGTAGAGTGGGAGCTTGTGTAAGACGCGAGGGCGCGAGGGCGCTGGGGCGCGCGGCGGTGGTGGCGCGATGCGCATACGCGGCGGGCGGGCG
This sequence comes from Tuta absoluta, assembly GCA_027580185.1. Classification (NCBI taxonomy): domain Eukaryota; kingdom Metazoa; phylum Arthropoda; class Insecta; order Lepidoptera; family Gelechiidae; genus Tuta; species Tuta absoluta. The sequence continues at coordinate 11,300,605 of JAQAHW010000004.1, forward strand.
GCGTCGCTCCGTCTCCATGGTTTCGGGTACATAAGCGTGGGCCCGGCTAGCGCGCTACACAGATTGATAGAGCTTGGCGAGCGAACCGCACGTAGTGCAGTACGGCCCGGCGAATATTAACCACAAGTTTGACGTTTCGTAAATAAGTGAACCATTAACTTTAGTTACGAATCGCAGCTTTGCGTTCAATTTAGTTACAAGTGTTGTGAAAACTTTAAGTATCAATATGATGCCCTTAGTGTTGTTTGTTTTGGGAGGACTCCTCCTCACGACGGCAGAAGGATGCAGCGGTTATGGAAAAACAATGTTAAGTAAGTAAATTTTATTTTATTTCTGGTTAATAATGCTAGGCAGCGCTCAGTCCCTCCATAAATATATAATATTTAAATTATCTTATAAAATCTTCCTAATGTTCCGTATTTAATTTATATCGAAGTTTTACAATGAGCTTTTAATTTACTTTGAATTTATAGGCAAAGATGACATAATTTGATTGGTTTTAAGACGGTTTAATGGTAAATGTTAACAGACGTTACGCAATAGTATCTTATAACATAAAATTTTAAAGTTATTTGAATATGTAATCATTTTAATTCCAAGATCCAAGATATACAAAAATTTTCTCAATTTTTCCATCATAATTTAGTATTTGCATTTAATACAATAATAACGATCTCAATAATAATTTTATAACAACTTCAACAACACCTTCTTTATTAAATTTAAAACTTGGAAAACCATTTTTGGTAGTTTCTGAAAAAAAGTGATTTACTGAATTTGTAAGCTTGCAAATGAGATAGCCGCCAACTAGTCTAGCAAAACGGGTTGTGCCAAAAGCGATGGTGATCATACATTATCATACTCGTATGGAGCGACATCGTAAAATTTTATAGTCTGAGACACCTGTGAACCAAACACCGGTCTAATAAATCAGATGAATCTGAGGAAGATTATGAAATTATGCATCTTTATGCTAATTTTGCCTTGACAGTGTTCGCATATACCACTATGTTTGAGACAGTGAATTATTGAATATTCAAAATAAATATATGTTTGACTTTGTTTATAGGATCTGGAGCGTTGTCGGCGTATGAGAAGCAAGCAATTGTGGACGCTCACAACCGCCTGAGGCAGCAAGTCGCTCTCGGCATGGTCTCCAGCCAGCCCCCAGCTGCTAACATGATGGAAATGGTAATTATTTATCATTGCTTTCATCATTAACACCCTTAAATGTCCACTGGTGGACATAAGACTCGGCAACTGCCATGCAGTCTGCATGCAGTGCTGCTATGCAGTCATACTGGATTTTGGGCTGATGCGAGTATCTTATGAATTAATCGTCAATATTACAATAGCCAAAAGTATCTCTTTCCTTATTTCCGTGAGAAACCGAGTTGCCGAAATATCCAATAAAATCTAGTGTCAAAGATTATTTAAACTATCAATTTTCTACAAGCTAAACGGAAGGCATTCGACGTAGTTTTGGAAATACTTTCATCTCAGTTATTCTTATTATAGATAGGTAACGCGAAAGACAAACTTGGTTTTATTTTCCCAAAGTTAATAGTGTGGAATCTTGTGTTAAACTAATTCTGTTTGATATTTGTACAATAGAGATTTTTTTTTAGTACGGAAAAAGCTAATTGGATTTTATTTTTCACCTTATTCAATTACTAATCACAATACACAAGTGTTGAGTACCATACTAGTGGCTTTAATTTACTACTTGAAAATCAATGATTCATACTTATTGGGGGATTAATACATTAAGAGGTAATTAATTAGTTTATTGCTGATAGCAAGATTTATTATCCAGTAAAACGTTTGAACTTCTATCCAAGGATGACTCCTAGTCAAAATATTATTCAACATTTTGAATTATCGTAAATTACATCATTGCTCCTCACTAACACAAATGATTTGTAACGTATTCTTTGTAAAATTTGTGATCAGATGATGACTTTATTTTAAAGTTCTTTATTTTGTATCTTATTTTGTGCAAGAGTTCAAGTTTACAACGTCACACTTTCGCTTACGGTGACGCGCCATATACGTTCACGGTAATGTTTATTATGACACCTCATTTCTTGGATAAAATTGAACAACTATATAAATAGGACTCGGACAAAAACAGTCACAAAAACCATTTACTGTCACTATGACATATATAATAAGATTATGTTTTTTGTTCACAGGTATGGGATGAAGAATTGGCAGCAACAGCTCAACGCTGGGCAGACCAATGCACCCCAGCCCACGACCAAGCGTCCCAGCGAGAAGTGGGACGCTGGCCGGTCGGGCAGAACCTTGCCGCTACGTGGACGACTCGCCCCCCGAGTTCGCAGGAGGATAACGAGCCCGACTTCATGAAGCAAATAAACGCGTGGTTCGATGAGGTCAACATCTACTACTTCAGGCCCATCAGCGGCGGTCACGGCACCGGTCACTACTCTCAGGTTAGATTCCGTTATGTTTAGTGTCATTTACATACAGTTTTAGTTTGAGATGTCATAAATTCTCGCTAATTCAGAAGTCAGTAGTGGTTGATCAGCTGACGCAATATCAGAACTATTCTTTCTTACCGAATTCGTAAAGTTTTTTTTTTGGGTCAGACTGTCTTTTATGGATGTTTGTCGGATAACCTTAAAAATGTACAGTACAATTTTTTCTCTTTGCTTTAATTTGTTAATGACATATTGGTTATCCTTTACAGTTGGTATGGGGCGAGACTTCCCACGTCGGTTGCGGATTCACTTACTACTACGACACCACTCGAGGCTACACCAAGCTCTACGTGTGCAACTACGGACCTGGCGGTAACGTCATCGGCTCCAACCCCTACGAGAAGGGATCCCCTGCCTGCAATGCTTTCGGCCTCTCTGACTCTAGGAAATACTCTGGTCTATGCTGTAAGTACTCACCACAAACAATGCAATATTGTAGTTTTAAAATCAATTTAAGTGATTGTTTCTTTGAAATTCATTTTTGCTAGGTTTAAATGCAATGATAAATGATACTAAGTAAAAGTAAAATTAATATTTTCGGTTTCTATAATAAAATTTGTTTTTATTTTTTCCACAGCTGCTTCATTTACTTCTTCGTCAAGCTACGTCGACCCTACCAGCAGCTACATATCCAATGTGATCCCTGACACTGGATCCGACTACGGCTATCACTACAGCAATAATTACTACAACCAGTACCAATACGACTACCAACAACCCACGTACCAACAACCGGAGACCTACTACCAAACCGAGTCCACGGATCTTTCTGGGGCTTCGTCCACCTTTAGACCACTTATCAGCATCATCAAAACCGCCTCCAACCTTTTTACTAAACCCAAATCGACAGGATTCAGATTTGGAACTATCTACGATGCCCTAAAAAAGAAGAAATAGAATTACAACAATAGTATTTTTTTAATAGTGATTCCTATGTCACTTGACTGATGTTTCGAAAGATTTCGGAACTCTTGTAGATAATTTGTTATTCCTTGGTTTTACAAGGAAATTTCATAGACTTTTTTATTTCAATACCGTAAATGTCACGAAGGTACCGGTTACAGTGAATTGTACAAAGCTGTCCTAAATGGCCTTCTAGTATTAACAGAGAGATAGAGAGAGAGCATGAAAGTATTGTTACTTAGGTTATACAATAATTTATAGTAGGTATTTAAAATAAAAATATTTTCTTTATAATATGTATCTTTTATTTGAAACACAATATAAACTCAAAAGCTTTGAGTAAGGATGAATACTGAGAAATCACAAGAATTTTGACATCAATGAAATCTTGACAATTTACTAAGATAATTATCAAGATACTTATCAGGTTTTCCTCGGTTTATTGTATACCCAATCATATATATTTTTTGGGAAAGTAAACATAATTATTTGCATGTCATAATAGCAAAGTAATAAATTTAGCTTAAGTTGACGATATATTGCCGGGTAGTAATGTCAATAGCATTAGACGATTGTCTAATATTAGTTTATTGTCGGAGGATCTACGTGATTCATTAAACATTACTTCAACAACACATTGATTTTGCATCCTAATCATGTTTGTTAATTTGACTAGGTAAAACCAGTGTAAACTACCGCAAAAATAATAACCGTCCAATCAAGATATGTCGTTGAGTAATATTTTCTGCTGGGCAAAGATAAAATTACATAATGCGAATCAACATACATCCACATATCACGCCTATAATCCCTTGCGGGGTAGCAGAGTGTAAAAGGCCACAAAATTGGTCACTTACGAGTACGCTACGTCTGACATATATTTGAGGGTCATTAGAAAAACTGTGTATCGCTATTATTCGCCATAGTGACAGGTTGTCGACCCATCACATAAAATTGCAATACACACCCTCGAGTTCCTTAGTCGCCACCTACGACTCCTACGGGAATGAAATGGGGTGATGCTAAACTACGCCGGCATCACAAGGCATCTCGCAGCTCTTGAAGTTATAAACATAGGAATATCAGATATCTTACATGTACTTTGTTTTGTTAATGATTGAAGTGTATTTATTAAAATTTAGTTTTACTACACAGGAAATGCAGTTTCTAATTTAAATAGGTAAACAACAAACATTGTTATAAGCAATTGCCTTGGCCGCAATAGACAACTCATGTCAGGTTCATATATTTCCGAAGATTACACACACCTACTTTTTGGTGTTTTATCGGCATTATGATGGATTTTTAGTTTTATTATATCCAGTGTTCAAGGTAGTGCAAAACTCATAACAGTGATCGTGTCATATATTAAACTAGCGGCCCGCCCAGCGGTTTCACCCGCTGCTAACTGATTTCCCACGGAAAGCAGACCTTCTCCCGACATAAATCATACAAACCTTCATCTTGAATCACTCTATATTTTAAAAATACTTCATCCAGATCCGTTAAGTGGTTTTAAAGATTGTAGCATAAACAAACAAACAGACAGGGACAGACGTGGGAAGCGACTATACTATAAATTCCGGTTTTTTTAATCCCCCAAGGGTTGAAAAGGGGGTTAAAAGTTTGTATGAAAGTTCGTTGTCTTAAGTGTGATCCGTTTCAAAATTAGTGATTAGACTTACGACTTAAAATAATTAAACACGTGTTTCAGCATATTTGAAATTTAAACCCTTAATAGGGTCAAACGGGGGTTTAAAGTTTGTATGGAAGTTCGTTTTTTTAAATGAATGTGATCTATTTCAAAATTTGTGATTAGACTAATAACTTAAAACAATTAAACACGTGTTTCAGCATTCTTGAAATTTTAACCTTTAAATGGGTGAAAAGGGGGTTAAAAGTTTGTATGAAAGTTTTTTATCTTAAATGTGATCTGTTTCAAAATTTGTGATTAGACTCCTTATTTAAAATAATTAAACACGTGTTTCAGCATATTTAAAAATTTTAACCCTTAATAGGGTCAAACGGGGGTTTAAAGTTTGTATGGAAGTTCGTATTTTTAAATGAATGTGATCTGTTTCAAAATTTGTGATTAGATTAATAACTTAAAATAATTAAACACGTGTTTCAGCATTCTTGAAATTTTAACCTTTAAATGGGTGAAAAGGGGGCTAAAAGTTTGTATGAAAGTTTTTTTTCTTAAATGTGATCTGTTACAAAATTTGTGATTAGACTTCTTACTTAAAATAATTAAATACGTGTTTCAGCATTTTTGAAACTTTAATCCTTAAAGGTGTCAAAAGGGGGTCAAAAGTTTACTACCAGTTGGGCTACCCGTTTTCCCATGGGAATGTGACAATTTCCCGGAATAAATTATACTTACAAACCTTCCTCTTAAGTTACTCTATCTAATAAAAAAAACCGCATCAAAATCCGTTGGGTAATTCTTAAGATATAAGGAGACACCAAACGGAAAGCGACTTTATTTTATACTATGTAGTGATGATGATGTGTAAAGAAACTGCTGCTGGACCGTTGACAAGGATTTGTTTGTTAGTTTGTTTACCTGTAGCTTATGTCCCTAAGCCGCGACGTACGTTATTAGATTGCACTAGGTATATGCACTACTCCGTACAGTGTAGTCAACAGTTGTCATACAATGTTGTACATCGAAACAGTAGTGTGAAATATCTTTAGTTTTCTGCTATAATCAGTATCTTGTATGGCCTATTGCCCAAATGTTCCTTATTTTTACAGCTACATAAGATAAAGCGTTAGGATCATATGACATTTTCTAATAAAAAAAAATGACACATTAATGTATTATTAAGACTGGCACTAAGTAGGGTTCATCGGTTCGTTCGTCGACTCGACGTCCTACACGATAGAAGAAGATTACGATAAAATATTCGCGTAACATCATGAAAAGTCACGCAGACTCGCAGCTAAAGATGGGTAAATATTTTAAAGAAGATAACACATTTTTTAAGCCGATTACTCATATTTTATATATACATACATACATCAGCCTATTGAAGTCTAGGGTACGCTATAGGGATCTCTCGTTTTCGACATCCAGTCGCTACCAGTCACCTTTTTAAATCATCGGTCCATCTGACCGGAGAGCGTTTAACGCTACGCTTGCCGCTTACGCTAGGCGTGGGTTCCACTCAAGAATCCGCTCCTCCGTCCGTCGGTTGTACGACAGGTGTGCGCAGCTCACTACCACTTCAGTTTGATACACTTTCATACTACACTGTCCTGACTAGTCTAGACTAGGTTACTTTAATCGGCTCATATCTAATTAATATTAGAGTTGCATATTTAATATAAGTATATAAAAAAACATTGATATAGTTCAAGCCCTAAAGAAAATAGATTGTTGAACCATGAACATTAAATGATTTAAACAGTAGTTTTTTTTGGGAGTTTTCCTGTTCAGGGGGTCCGGTTATCAGCACGCATGTTAACAACACGCTTTGAAAATCTTGTCTTAATTTGAAAAAAAAAAACTTTTTTAAATAGTAGTAGCGTAAAGTTACATGCCATGTGATTAACCTGGCCAGCCCCGAGGCAGTGCCTTTATTTTTATATTTATCCCGCCCGAGCCGGTTTTCTATTAGGACAATACAAAATTGTTTAAAAAAAAGTAAATTGTGATAAACAAATTTCTTTTTTTACAATGACGATTCTTGACGTCAATAAGTGATAATATAAAGTAAATTTTAAATGTATGAAAATGAAAATGAAATAACTTTATTCAATGTAGGATAGCATTATCACTTATTGACGTCATGATCGGTCATTGTAAAAAAAAGAAATTTGCATAACGCAATCTTCTTCTTTTTATAACAATTTTGTATTGTCCTAATAGAAAACCGGCTCGGGCGGGATAAAAAAATAAAAATAAAAATAAAGGCACTGCCTCGGGGCTGGCCAGGTTAATCACACAGCACGTAACTTTACGCCACCACCATTTGTAAACGACATTTGTTTCAAATTTAAGTCAAGATTTCCAGAGCGTGTTATTAACATGCGTATAATTAACCGGACCCCCTGAACAGGAAAAACCCCCCAAAAAACCTGCCCAGAAGTGCTCCTACTCTAAATTAACAATCTTTCTAGGCCCTAAACTGCCCTAGCTAATTTTGGAAATAACGAATAATATATATGTATAGCCCAAAAATGGCTACAAAAAAAAAAAAAAAAAAATAACAAAAAATTGCAGTAGATAAATCTACTTGTTTCGTCTAATAAAATATTTACTTTATACATTTGAATTAAACCCATGGAGATTTATCTTGCATATAGTCTGATATTTCATAATAGCCTTTCTTGTACAATTTTTGTTTAATTACTGGTTTAAATTTATTTAAGGGTAAGTCTTGAATATCTTTAGGAAGTTTGTTATAAAAGCGTATACAATTGCCCTTAAAAGTTTTGCTTACTTTACTAAGCCTGCTCATGTGCACAGCAAGTTGCTCCTTATTTCTAGTGTTAAAATTATGCCTGTCACAATTTTTCTTAAAAGAATCTATATTTATTTTTACGTACACTAGATTTTCGTATATGTACTGTGACACAAATGTCAATATGTTGATTTCTTTAAATTTCTGTCTCAAGGAGACTCGAGGTCCCAATTTATAAATTGAACGAACAGCCCGTTTCTGCAAAACAAATATATTGTTCACATCCGCAGCATGGCCCCATAATATTAAGCCATAAGACATTAAGCTATGGAAGTAGCTAAAGTAAACTAGTCTTGCAGTGTCTACATCAGTGAGATGTCTTATTTTTTTAACTGCGTATGCTGCTGAACTCAGTCTCTTCGACAATTTCTCAATATGTGGCCCCCATTGGAGCGAGGCGTCCAAAGTTATGCCTAAAAATACAGTTGAGTCCGCAAGGTCCAACTTTTCATCCTTTACCTTAATAATTGTAGAGCTTGGTTTAACATTTGGTAATACAAATTTGATACATTTAGTTTTCTTTTCATTCAATAGTAGGTTATTTACTGTAAACCATTGCACTACATCGGTAATAGCTTTGTTCACGTCATCATAGTTGAGTTGTTGCCTCTTTACTCTGAAAAGTAGAGAGGTATCGTCCGCGAACAAAACTATATCATGTTTTTCTTTAACTAGATATGGTAGATCATTAATATATACAAGAAACAAAAAAGGACCAAGAATCGAACCCTGCGGAACGCCCATTCTTATCTTTGATCCAGATGATCTTTCACCGTTGACATCGACCTTTTGGATTCTATTGTTAAGATATGATTCCAAAAGACTAAGAGCGTGGTCTTTTACGCCGTAGTGATGTAGCTTCCTGACCAGAGTATCATGATGAACACAATCAAACGCCTTGGACAAATCACAAAACACACCTACTGCATCATGAGATTCCTCCCAGGCTTCGATTATATGATTGATGAGATCCACACCTGCATCAGTAGTAGAGCGACCACGTGTGAAACCAAATTGCTGCAGGTGCATTAAGTTATTACGATAAAAATGTCCTTGCAATTGATTTAAAATAACTTTTTCAAAAATTTTACTTAGTGTTGGTAGTATTGATATAGGTCTGAAATTAGTAGGGTCAGTAGTACTACCAGCTTTAAACAAGGGAATAACTTTACTATGCTTCATCAAGTCAGGAAACACGCCACCGTCTACACAGTCATTAAAAATACATGCTAGGTATGGAGAAATGCAATCGATTATGGAACTAATAATTTTAACAGAGAGGCCGTGGAGATCTGAAGTATTTTTCATTTGTAAACTTTTAAATACTTTTATTATTTCAATGTTACTAACGTGAGAAAATTTAAAATACTTATCACAATGGTTTACATTATCTTTTAGAATAGATTCAGCGAGAATAGGGCATGAGTTTAACGATTTGGTAGTCGAAACTGGAATATCAGTAAAAAATTGTTCAAAAGCGGAAGCTACTTCCAAATTAGTATTTTTAATTTCATCGTTTATCATAAGTTTATAATTTTCATTACGACGTTTAGATTTTCCAGTTTCATTATTTACAAATTTCCAAGTGGTTTTGATTACGTTTGTGCTATTCTTTATATTATTTTTGATGAAGTTAGATTTAGCTATTGCACAAACGTTTCTAAAAGTTTTAGAGTAACGTTTTACATAATCAGCAAAAGTTTTTGATTGATTATATGTTCTTTCTTCATACAGATCGTATAACTTCTGCCTGCTTCTATGAATTCCAACTGTGGCCCAGTCACTAAATGATAATTTTGTGTTAACTTTAATTTTCTTAGATTTAAATACATTGTCATATTCTTTTTTGGCAAGACTAAATACTGCGTTATATAATTTATTTGGATTTTCGTTATATGGCAATTCAGGTAATTTTTGCAAAATATTTTCTCTATATCGATTTAGCCTACTTCCATTTACCGGTACACACGTAATATCTTGTTTAGGTGCCTGCTCAATGTTAATTTTGAAAGAAGCTAATTGACCCGTATGGTCGGAGCTTAATTTATTTATGACAGCCGCATCTTCAGGTTTAATGTTGGTAAAGATATTATCTATGCACCTGGCTGAGGTAGGTGTGATTCTCGTTGGCACCGAAATAAGATTCACTAGGTTGTAACATAAAAATAATGATAGAAACCTATTACTGATATTAGAATTTTCAAGAATATTTATATTGAAATCTCCACATACAATAATCCCTTTATTGGATTTTGTTGCTTTATCTAAAGCTACATCCATAACTTTTTCAAAGGGTTCATATTTAGCATCAGGTGGGCTGTATACGCTCATTATAACAAGATCTTCAAGTTCTAAGCAGGCTATTTCAATAGTTCGCTCAACTGAGAGGCTTACGATATCAGGCCGTTCTTTATATTTTAACTCGTTTTTAAGTAGTATCAACGATCCACCGCGTATTGCTGTTGATCTGTTGAACGAACTTGCCACCTGGTGATTACTAAAACTGAACATTAACTGATAATCTCTAAGCCAATGTTCAGTTATACATAGAATATCAATATTATTACAGTTCATGAAAAGTTCAATTTCTAACTCTTTGCTAATTATGCCTTGAATATTTTGGTGTACAATATTCAAAACACGGCTATTTTGAATTTTGGTTGTATTACAAATATTAATTTTATTGTTTATATTATGTTTTGGCAAGATAGAATCACTCAAGTTACTAAAAGACGGCTTTCTGCCAGAGTTACTCTCTGTTGTCTTAGAAATTAATTTAAAGAACTTGGAACCGATTCCAACGTTATAAGGTTTGTATGTATATTCTGCTCAATAGAAGCAGTTGTCTGGTTAGCCAACAAATTGGCTGAATTATTAAAAAAATAAGATAGTAACTCTGCTATCTGTCGTTTATAAACTTTAGATAGATAATATCTATCTTTCGTTACATTAAAATATTTTCCAATAAAAATATTTGTGTCGATAAAATGAAATTTGTCAGGATTGCGACATGTCAATGTATGTAAGTACTTGTTACACCAATGTCGAGTATTATTTTCTAGGTTAGTAAATTTTTGGCTGTAGGGAAAAGCAAACAAAATGACTTGTTTAACATTAACAATTGAATACAATTTGTTTGAATACAAAGCTAAGTCCTTTTTTGTTGCATTTCCCCTTCTGCCACTAAAAATAATAACAATGGTTTTTTTGGAAAATTGTGATGCCAACACTGTATTTATAAGTGTAGAATAATCGGCGCCAGGCATGCAATGATTAATTACTGCCTGACCCATGCAATGGCCAAGTTGTAAACCCATATTTTTACCAAGTTCATCACTAAACATAACAATGTCACACGGTCGCTTATCCTGTGTGGGTGGTAAAGGGACATCGTCATCACCCAAAAGCGCGGGCTGTGTCGTCGGCGCCGCCGGCACCGGCCGCGACACCGACCCGGCGGCGGCGGCGGTGGCGGCGGCGGCGAGCGGGAGCGACACCGACAGCGTCCCAGTCAGCTGTGTACAGACGCTATATATAATAAAACTACGATATATATAAGTAAACTCTAAGCACGTGTCTATTAATTATCGTTTTAAAGTATTATTTCAACCTTGACCTCCGATTGTCCTCTAAAACCAGCAACGGACATTATGTAAAACTTTTAAGCAAATATTTAAGGTGTTATAAAGCCAATATCTTTCAATTCACACATACAGTATAATCACATAATCTATTACAGGCGAAAATGAACACCAAGTTTAAACTATATTTACATAAAGTGTACTTGTTCCTTGCCCAACGTATAGTTTAGTCGCGGAATTGCAGATTGTGAGAAATTAAAAATACGTATGTTTTTAAATCCCATACAATGTAGAGTTATGTGAATGGACCAAACGCCTTTTCAATACTTCATATTCTTAGTTTAGAAAACAGAAGCATCATAATTCATAGACGCATCCGTTACCCACCGTAACGCATCTGTTACCCACCGTAACGCACCGTAAATGCACCGTAGCCGAATTTTTATTGGAATAAATCAGTATTCGGTATTTTCCTTTTGTGGGACAGACGCATGCGTTACGGTGTGTTAAAAATGCGCAGCGATGATGACAAGTGGGATAACCGCCTTAAAAAACATATTTGTAAAATTACTGCTCATATTATCATTAATACAATCCATTGCATAAAAAAAAACTTAACTAATCAGTAAAACAAAATTTGGATAATCTTTTTAGCTTTGTTATAAATTTTACATACAAGGAGTAACAAAAAGGGTATAACAAGCCGAAGTGAGGTCTAGGTACTCATGAATCTGAACAACACTACCCATAGGTCGAAATATGAAAAAAATGGCCCTCCCTTAAGAAATTAACCAGCTGATTGGCAATTTTGTATGGGAGGTCTAATTTTTTCATACTTCGACTCAAGTTCCATGATGTTCCATGGGGAATGTTGTACAGTTTCATGAGAACCTTGACCTCCTTTCGGCTTGGTAAATCCTTTTTGTTACTACCTAAATACTTGTTTTCTTTAATCTATAGGTGCTGTATCTGATTAAAGCTATACAGGGTGTAAGGGACAGACATCCGAATATTAATGGCGTGCACGAAGACCATAAAGCTTTTGAACAACTTTCCCCTAGGAGAGCTCTCCCTTAGGCCCTGTACACAAAACACCTCCTCCGATATTTGCTCTATTTAAAGTGAATCTCTCTCTCTCTTGTCCTATCTAAAGTTTAGTCTGAATTATAGTATGAAATATTTCAAGGCTTGCTTCGTTAGCCCTTCTCAAGTTGCAAATATTAAATTCATTATATTTTAAAAATACTCTGTCAAAATTTGTGAATACGTCTTTTTGTTAGATACCTACTCATACTTGTATTACAACAAGAGATTTTTCTAAATTTTCCAATAATCAACGGAATGCTCAAGAGGGGCTGCTCGATATTTAATTTGCACACTGGAACTTTCAAACAAAATATTTCGTTTGAAAATCAAGTCCTCTTTTTACTACGAACGAATATCTGTCACATTTTATCTCCCATCAAATGAATTCAATTACTATATAGCAACAAAAATTACACATGGTTGCTAATGTTGTTATAAATATCACTTAACGGATTTTTCCACATAAAATGTTAACCTTTATTATAATTTGATAATTTACAATAGAAGTCGATTTTTGTGTGTACTCAGAATCATAATGGTATGTTTGTCTATCTGTTTACCAGCTCTTAATGGTATGTATCTTGCCAGAACCTTCATGAACAAATTTCCTTGACATAAAAAGTAAATCTGCTATGGCAACATTGGGCAAGGTAAGAAAATATTTAATCAATACTTTTTATACAACATCGATAACACCTACAATGGTTTTACGGTTGCAGTAGCAGGATAACAAAGTCATTAATAGGTAGAAAGAAATTGACTTGAGGTTTAACTACTAAATATTACAAAAAGTATATCAGTAGTGTTACTAACATTAAGTATATTAAAAGGACTATCAACACGAGAGTGATTCTCGGAACATTGCTTAAATTTGACACTAAACAGACAATAAATAATAATAATAATAATATTATATTTGATGGATAATAAATCATGTTTGATGCAATGTACAACATTGAGATGTAATATCCGATTATTAGAAATTCGAATGAGATGGAGATTATTTATCTCCTTCATATTGAGGAGAAATGACTGTTAAGGCGCTTCGTAGTAAGAAGTGACTATCCCTTTCATTGCCACTGCATCAGACTTAAACACTCAATCAGTTTTTTTGCAAATATCGGCGCAATTTTAGGGGGTTTTAATACTTTTCACGTGTAATATGCAAGATAGAAAAATATATATTGTTAATATATTTCATTGTGTGAAAAAAACGAAATAAATAATAATAGATAATTATTTTGAAATTTGAAATTCTTTATTCAATGTACGAGTAGGATAGTATTATCATATCACTTATTGACGTCATGAACCGTCATTGTAAAAAAAAGAAATTTGTATCACACAATTTTCTTTTTTTATAACAATTTTGTAATGTCCTAATAGAAAACTGGCTAAAAAAATAAAAATTAAATTAAGGCACTGCCACGGGGCTGGCCAGGTTAATCACACGGCATGTTACTTAGGAGTTAGGAGAACATTTGCAATTAATGACGAAAATTAGGTTCACTTATGGATATTTTTCTAGAAATACGCAAAAAATGCAATTCCACTCATCAACAATGTTACTTGACACTATCATAACATTTTAATTTGTTTTTACTGATTCAATTACTAGATTTTTCAAACATTTGACATATATTAAGGTGATTTTAAAACTAGTACTCAGTACTTAATAAGATGGGAATAAAATTGTTTTTATAAGATGAGACCTCTGTGTTATTCAACCAGAACTAACTAAGCTTGTAGCTCGTGAATACATCCACAAAACTTGTTTCCTCAGGGTTTCCACATCGCGTATATGCAATATCAACAAGTATTGGTTTTTTTCTAGAGATGGCGCATTGATCAAAATGCCTTCAACCTAAGTTCTTCATCTCTGAATTAAATGTGAATTATTATTCTGAATGGCAAAATATATCGATACAATCTTTGGAACACAATCATGTTTAACCGAATATTATGTAATACTCACAAAATAACAACTGACTCTTTCGCTCACTCTAGTTTCACTTAAGCTAGTCTGCCTGTACATGTCTCATTGATCCTGATATGGTAATTAGGGCATTTTGTTAACCCCTGTATTTAAAATATGCAATTTCTGTGTATATTTAGTTAATACCTACTAATCCCCAAGCCCGGTACGGCTGAATTTATTTGAGAGTATGACTTTCAAGAATTCTAAAGTCACTTTTTTATTATTGCATTATGTGTGTCTGCAAAGCTCATATTACATATTGTGTCATTTTTAACTCTTACGCAAATTTTCGTTTCAACGTATGGCAGCTCATTTATTTATTTAAATTTAGAATATTATTAAATATACCAGCATTTCCTGTGTGATAGTTTACACAGCGTAAAAACACTGTTTGGGACGTATTTATCTACTGCTAACATGGAACAAGTGTGTACTCCTACCGACAAAGGAGTACTTGTAAAACCCTTGACTGAAGACGAAAATATTATGTACAATACATACATACATACATACACATATCACGCCTATAATCCTTTGCGGGGTAGGCAGAGCGCAAAAAGCCGCAAAAAACGGTAATTTACGCCACGTCTGAAACATATTTGAGGGTCATGCGGAAAATTGTGTATCGCCATAGTAACAGGTTGTCAGCCCATCGCCTAAAGAATACACACCCTCTTACGACTCCCAAGGGAAAGATGTGGGGTGATGCTATTCTAAGCCGGCAGCACACGGGAAATATGTACAATGAAACAAAATAATAAATTTATGGTCCAGCAACTATAGAAAGACAAAAATGAACGACTTTAATATTTTTGAAGCATAAAAAGCTAGCCATGCTGGGGTATAGTTCAAAAACTGTGTTTGAGCCTCAAACATCAAACGACGTTGTGATTGAAACACGGAAATGAAACGTTTCATACAAGCCTAGTATTTTCGTGTATGTGAAAGCTCTTACACAGTCATATCCAGGCAGTCAGTTTTTTACAGTAGTAGTATTATGTACCTGTGAATACTTTCAGATGTAAAAAATATTAGACTTAATTAAAGACTTAAAAATATATAGTACATATATCCACACTAGTCCACACTAATCCACACTAATATTATAAATGCGAAAGTAACTCTGTCTGTCTGTCTGTCTGCTACGCTTTCACGGCCAAACCGCTGAACCGATCTTCATGAAACTTGGCACAGAGATTGCTAGCATACCGAGAACGGACATAGGCTACTTTTTATCACAATTCAAGGGTATGGAGTATAGATGTAGACCACCAAGTGTACCACGAGGAGCCCAGCTAAACTATTAGAGATACAGGCATGGTTCCAGAACAAAAGTTGTTCAGTATGATGGACCGCTTCTTTTCACAAGGACATTGAGGATCTGGAGTACCTTATGTAGACCACCAGGTGCACCATCAGTCAGGAGCCCAGCTAAACTATTAGAGATACAGGCATGGTTCTAAAACAAAAGTTGTTCAGTATGATGGGCTGCTTCTTTTCACAAGGACATTGGGGCTCTGGAGTACCTTATGTAGACCACCAGGTGTACCATCAGGCGCCCAGCTAAACGATTGGAGATACAGGAATGGTTCCAAACAAAAGTTGTTCAGTATGATGGGCCGCTTCTTTTCACAAGGACATTGAGGATCTGGAGTACCTTATGTAGACCACCAGGTGTACCATCAGGAGCCCAGCTTAACTATTAGAGATACAGGCATGGTTCTACAACAAAAGTTGTTCAGTATGATGGGCTGCTTCTTTTCACGAGGACATTGAGGATCTGTAAAAATTAAAAAATATTTATGTAAAGGACTGCAGTATAGTTAAAATTAGTTGTAATTGTTGCATTGTTTTCTCCACACAAAAATATTAATTCTCGCACTACCGACGGGCTGGCTGAAAGAGATCTCTTCTTAGAGATTAGCTCGCCCTGGCTCACACTGTTTGTACATTTTTCATTTGTTTTTATGCAAAAAAGGATATATATTTTTTCTTCTTTTTCCTCAATTTCTTATTTACATTTATGAAAATATTTTAACTAATTTCGTAGCCCCATAAAACAACACGATAAATAAACAGTGCAGTTTAATTCTATTATCATCAAATGTGCAATGGAAAAAACTATCATTTCCGTCTATTTCCAGGTCAGATTTCATTTCAGCTCGAATTATTAACCAAAATAAGCATGCCTACCTAAGCTTAAACCAGTAAAATTACTTTTAATTAGTTTCGATTTTCAATTGTATTAACATTTGCTACAGTTTTTAAATCTAAAGTTGCTGGCACCTAGCAACACCTGCTTGCTTCCAAATTACGCATTTAGTGCCAAAATGCTAATTAACATAGCGAGAACGAGGGACAGGGAAATGAGCAGACGACAGAGCCAGGAATCATGAAGAGAGCGGTCCCATTAACTTTTATTATGCCCGTTTTAGAGAGCGTCGTCCAAATTAGTTGCACCTATTTGTAAAATATCTTTAGAGCTCCGAAGAGGAACATTTTCTCAGAGATATCGCCTACTTTTCTGACAAATTGTGATGAGTTTCTTTGGTGATTGACGTGCGGTTTTTTAAGATTAAAGCAAAGTTTAAATATTTAAGGTGAAATGGGCTTAGAAATTTACCGCGCAAGGTTGGATAGTGTTCCGAATTGTATACCCCATTTCTTGAAATCTCCAAATTATGAGGCGATATTTTTATACTTCGAAATAATATGCCACTAAACTATCAGGCTCAAAGTAAAGTTTATTGAAATTCTACTATATTATATATAGAACTAGCTATAGTTCTATACATAATATAGTGAAATTCTACTATAGCTAGTTCTATATATAATATAGTAGAATTTCAATAAACTTTACTTTGAGCCTGATAGTTTAGTGGCATATTATTTCGAAGTATAAGAATATCGCCTCATAATTTGGAGATTTCAAGAAAACTGCAGCAGCGTGCAGGTGAAAATAATTATCAAGAACAAGAAATACTAAAAAAAATAAAGACTTAATTATTAATTTGTTTCAATAATGTGTGTAATTATAAACCTTTGTTCTATAATTACTTACGGTTTTCAGGAATATCAACTGTTGCATTACTGCTCATTTATTATAAGTATAATGCTGTATAAAATAATACGTAGTACAAGTCGTACTAGGTCCGTTACCCCTTGGTTCGGTGCACCTTAACAGAGTCACGCGAATCCCACATTACACCGGCAAGATTTCGTTACCACTTACAAAATCACTTTGTATCTTCGCTTTATTTCACATTTTTGTACAAACAAACCGCTTCTGGAACCTTTCTACGGAGAAGCACAAGTTGTAAATAATATTGCTCTTACTTCAAATGCTTCATTTTTGTTTTTGCGTAACTATATGAATAATTTTCTTCATTTTGTATCAAGCAAAGGTAGAAAAGTCCATTATCATTCTCAATTAGTTACAAACCTAAATCTCAACACTTACCAAGAGGTAGTTGTTCAATAAACAGTAATACTCACGAGATCAGAGCTTAATCGTCTATACATGCGTAGGTTCTGACTACACAAATTATATTAGGCAGCTCACCTACTAACCTAACGACTATGTGCTGAAATCACGACTGTCTTTATTTATTGCTTTGTTTAGTGCCTATGTGCATAAATAAAAATATTCATTTTAACAGGGTGATTTTATAATCAAACTTAGCAATTCTTCTTCTTTTCGAGTGGCACACCGAGTCGTCCAACAACTCGATGAACCCTGGTGTCAACGTTTTTCTTGTTGATTACAATCAATTATTCATAAAATAATCAAACTTTTAAAAATTTATAACATGACCTAAGCTACTTTAAAGCTTTTGAGATTATACGGCTTCATTGAAAGTATTTCATAACATTTATGCGATAAAATTCCGATCATTCTCCTAGTTTTACACTCTAGATGCCTTGTGGTAACAGATACTCTGTCCACTAACGTGTCCGTTACGGCAGAAATAGTAGATCAATTACATATAAGTTTGATGGCATGAATAAGCGCGATGGTACACACGACTGTCTCAGAAGAAGAGTTATGTTTTTTGAGAATGTAGTATATACGAGGACAAAGAAATTATTTTTCACAAGCCGTAATCAAAATGACTAGACGGATGTCGACATAATGAGACGATCGTTAGATTTATAGCAGTGCAAGTAACACTTTATATACATTTCATAAATTCAATAAGAGACGGATTTTAAGCACAAAATAGGTATAACTTCACTGCATAAAATAACTTGATGTATTTTGGTATGTGGGGTGTCTTTAGATTCATTTCAAGATCGCTAGTTACATTAGATATTACAAAGCAAAAAATAAAAATTACGTATGTTACATTTTAACTATAAAAATTTCTTTCACTTGGCAATTGCGAGTGTTATGTCTGAATATTTGTCATGACAGCACTATGAAGATAGTAAAAAATGCTACTTTATCATAATTATAATAAAATCATAATATAAACGATAGTTTGCATAGCAAAATGGTATTTTTACAAAGAGATGTTTGACTATTTTTAAGAAGCAGGTTACCGCAGTCGGGAACATCTCTCCCGACTGCGGTAACCTGTATATGTATGTATAGTTTAACCAGTTTCATTATTATTTTGAATTATAAAAAAATAATTTCTGGTAATTTTCTTAGATGTTAAATTCAGCAAAATCCATGCATGCAAGATGTCGGCTCCGCCTAAGCCCGAGCAGAGGAAGCGGTTGCGTCAGCTGACGCGCGCTGCAGCGATATCTGACAAAATTTCACGCCACGACACGTTTCAGAGCAGTTACGCTGTTACGTTCTAATATCACAAATCTCGAGTATTTTGAAAATTTGTTTATATATTGTAGGGAATTATATTTATAATTTCATTAGGTACATTTAAATGCACTTATTTGTTTTAGACTTAACAACTATTAACCTTTAGGCAACTATTTCGCTTACCTAGCACAACAGGGACGTAATTTTTTCAAACCCAATCCATTATTAAGTATATTATATTTATATTTTCATTTTATAATGGATTGGGTTTTAAAAAATTAAGTTTCATTATTATTATATTAAGTACTAGCTGTTGCCCGCGACTTCGTACGCATGGTGTAGTGACTTGTGAGTTAGTGAAGTTGATGTATGCATATTGTTTAATATTAATATCATGTTTGTATAAAGTTTTTTCTCTTTAAGATGTGCAATGAATAGGTACTGGTTAACTTGTTTTTCGGTTAAGTACTTGGTTTTGATACTATGGACATCAGCTACAAAACATCATTATAAACTACTTTGGTAGTTTTACCATCGGGTGCTAAAACGTACAAATTTTCAGGAGAACTGACTCGAGAGCAAGCGACATATAGCTGCCCGTGTGATAAACAGGGAATCGTAAGACCTACGCGCCTGCGGCTTTCAGCGTCTGTCCTTGCGATTTGTTTACAGTCATTGCAAAGAAAACGCTGACGGGAAACTGAATGCCCTGAAATTGAAATAAAAAGTTGTTGGGAATGAGTGGTATACGCGCCACAACCAGTGAAAATATCCGCCTCGAATACATTCATCTTTAAGCTTAAGATCTTCAGTCTGGTTCCATTGCACAGCTTTGGCGGAGTGAGATTGCAAAGAAGCATGATAGGAACACCAAGTTTAAGTAATATTTGGTGTGCAGAAAGACCATTCGCACTCAAGGAGTTTAGGAATTCTATTAGGTAGTTAGTGGCTTCGTCTTGATTCATAACAGTGGTAATTGACGCGTATACCACCATATCCCCAGTGATTTGTGACATAATGGTATGGTTTATTGAAGCAGTCTGATCATTTTTGGGTGAAAAAATAGCTCTTCCACGTAGCTACGAATCTTTCTTTTGAAGGAAGGAAGGTTCGCCATACACAGAAGAAATGATTCACTTTAGACCAGAAACTATTTGGCAAAGCGTTTCAGGCAGACTTACTTGACCGTTATCCTCTGGTAAAGTACCTCTGCCGAGTTTTAATAAAGCTTGTGAAAACTCTTCAGCCCGTGGATTACCTCCGAGACGGGTTCGCATGATCACCGTCATGGTCAGCTTGTGAATTTGTGGCCAAAGAGCCGATGATTTTAGTGATGCATTCACCTCATCAGCCCTGGTACCTCGAGTAACAACTGGAAGTGTTTGGCGAAAGTCACTGGAAAAAAGTACAGTGATATGGCTCATGGCCCTAATATCTCTGCGTATGTCTTTCAAAGTCCTATCCATAGCTTCTACTGTTTTTTTGTTGGCCATCGTAAACTCGTCACATAACTACCAGACAACAATATCAGAAAACCTTTGCCTTGTAACTATAACGTGATACAGCACATATTGGAGTATCGTTTGTGTCCAAATCGATTAGTATTTTGAAAGTTGTATGCGCCGTTTTCTCTCCTGGAAGCAGTGTAGCAGCGATACTTGAAGATACTACAGCAAGTGCAATCCTTCCTTGCCTTCTGATCTCTGCAAAAATGTTTAAGGCGAGTGTAACCGTGAACGACCTCGATAGTGGCGCCACTTCACAAAAAAAGATTTATCTTTAAAGAAACAATCTATCAGAATATCCGTTGCCCAAGTTTATACTTATATACGTATGCAGGGTAGGCAGAGCGTAAATGTCCGTTTTTTCGGCCGTCTGACATATATTTGATGGTCATTCGGAAAATTGTGTATCGCCATGGTGACAGGTTGTCAGCCCATCGCCCATGTGAAAGTCCCTTAGTCGCCACTTACGACTCCCACGGAAAAGAAATGGGGTGATGCTATTGCAAGCCGGCATCACACGGCATAGTTTACAATACTATATTATTATTTTTTTAGAAAACCTGCCGCCTGTCAGTGGCTTTGTTATATAATTTTGGAGAAAACATTTCATTAGCGGGTTTCACAAAACTAACAGCGACATCTATGAAGTAATTTTAAACAAATTTTACTCTAACATTTTTGATTCTAACTAATGAAGGTTATTTATATTTTTTTAGGTTCCGTACATCAAAAAGAAACGTACAAAAAAACGGAACCCTTATACGATCAGTTTGTTGTCCGTCCGTCCGTCCATCCGTCTCGTAAGACGCTTTATTTCGGGAATGCGCAGAGATATCGAGTTAAAATAAAAACTATATTGGTAAATAGGTTTTAGGCTGCAATATGGAACCCTTATAGGTAGACTCACTTTGTTGTCCATTTGTCTGTCTTTCAAGACTCACTATCTCGGTTACACGTAGAGATGTCGAGTTAAAATTAAAAGTATTATAACCTTTAACTCAGGCCAACGGCCTCTTGTAGTGGTAAAAAAATTAACTAATTTTACCCAAATCATAATTTGTCTTCGCAATAAAACAATTTTCAACGGATTTAAGTTGTGTTTATTTTGGATTTCACAATTCCTACGTTTCCACAATAAACACAACTTAAATCCGTTTAAAATTGTTTTATTGTGATGAGTAATAGTTGTGCAAACTCAAGAAAATATCACAATTCATCAGATGAATTGTGATATTTTCTTACTACTGAGTGTCCTCGTACACGACTCGCTTGTCGTCCCTTTGATAATCATGACCTCATCGAGAAAAACACATAAAGAACGTCGCAGTGCCTTGCCGATGTTTATTTCACCCCAATACTCAATATAAATATAGATTGATGGAGCCCCACGTCAAGCCGCAATGAAAGCCAACAACATCGTGTAGATCGTGAACAACACTCTACCATAAAACACCTGACAATTGGCCACGCGGACGAGCCATCGCTACGTATCACGAAGCAGACAGCAGCGTGAGGAAGGTGGACATCAGAATAAAAGAGAGCATCTGAACGCTAGCAACTAATAAGTAACATCGGGTAGAAGCGCTGCCAACCAAACCACACTAGCGTACAAATATTGTTTAGTTTAATTTTCTCATTTTCACTTAATTTTCCTTGTAGAAGCCGTCTCCGTTGCAATGAGAACAGCCACCGCACCATTTATAGCGACCGCGGCGCATTTAAATTACATTTAAATACGTTTATTCAAAGTGTTCATTGGGTCATTTTTCGACTCAGTGTCCCATATGACAGAAAAAAATATATCTTAATAGTTTCATTGTAATAGGACTGTGTTCTGTAGACCATTTGCTAGTCGCTATATCGCGATTTGAATTTGAGTCACATGTTTAAGTTAAAGATTTATTTTTAAATAAATTGTATTTTCTTTTAGCTTTTTAGTAAAATAGTGACTTAATTTAAAATGAGTCGGAGATCTTCACGTTTGATTTGGTAAAACAAAGACCGATTTTAACTTAGGTCAATATTTCTTTCAAATTTTTCATGAAATAATGACGCAATTCTAAAGGGTTACAAATAATTAACTTTTTTTAATTAATGGATGTGAATATTTGTGAAAATTTTAATGAATTTAAAAGAACATATTCTTAGGATTAGTTAGGTGGTTCAAGTTTCATTCTTTGCCTTTTACTTTTAATTCTACAGCCATTTAAAAAATATTCTGTTTATTCAACAAACGTTTTTCATCGATACCCAAAAATTTGTGTTTTTGGATTAGGTCGTTATTTTATTAAGAGTGCGATCTGTCTTCCATCACATACCTTGACCATGACCAAAGGTCAAAGTAAAAGTCCGAAACATTTCTGTAATAGTTAGAACGGCCCGCATATATGTCAGACGTGGCGATAGCGATAAAATACTTACGGCCGTTGACGCTCAACCTACCCCGCAAGGATTAAATGTGTGATTGTTTGTTTTTTGTTTGGTTAGGTCGTTTCACGGGGTCGTTTAGAAGTTCAGATCGTATGTCAGTCAATACGTGGTCAATACCGCGTTTTACAAAACTAACAGCGACATCTATATTATTTTTTAGGAAAAATAATCGGAACTCGCTTTGCGGAACCAGTTACTGTGTTTTACCATGGGAATGAAAGATTTTTTCGAGGTAAAAAGTATCCTAGATGTTGACCCGGGTAATAAGCTACCACAGTATACAATTTTGTAGAAATCTGTGCAGTAGTTTTTACGTGAAAGAATAACAAACATACCGACAGACAAACAGACAAACAGACAAAAATCAATTTTACTTCTGTTTTGATGTCTGTATCTTGAACACAATTAGAAGCAAAAACCCTTTTTTGAATCTATTTCATGTACAGAATTGGTTTCGTTTCTGTTTTATTATATGTATAGATAAGATAAAATAAATATTAACAATAATTAATTTTTGAAATTCAAAGAGTCCTATTAATTTATATCAAATAGTACTTAATTACCTAATGAAAATTTAAAGAATGAACATTTTTCACGGGAGATTTCGAATGTCTCATTATGGAGTCTAAAGCTGGTGAACAAAATTGATAATCTGTTCTCTTCCGGAGATTATTTATAGCTGGAGAACTGGCTATAAGTAAAAAGAACTTTGTTGCCAGTAAAGTTGTAAATCACTTGCATATAGTGTGACTGAACTTCAGCCGCCATTCAAATAGTCAATCATAATCATAAAACAGACAACACTGAAAATATTCGTCGTTATATTCATACAATCTGAATTTACCCGACTAATTTATACGCAAATATTGTTATTAATGTTTTTAAATAATTAAGAATTGTGCTTTAAGAAATGTTCTTCAACTGATGTAACTTGCTCAACAAATAAGCTCTAATCGCTAGAGGCTTTGAACATGCTTTTTGGATCTAAAAAAAAGATCCTACCATGTATTGGATAAAACGATAAGTTCTATTAAAAAATGCTTGGTATTTCCAAAATACTATGTGGCTACATTGTGAGCTCTCATACTTTGGAGGCGTTTGTCGCCTTTTCTCAAATCTGCCAGCTAAAAGAAGCTGTCGGAATCTCTTCGTAGTTCTTTTTAGTCCAATCCGTTCTTCTCTTCAGTCCAATCCGTTCTTCCCTTTCAGTCCAATTTTACCCCAAGGGCGCGATTGGGGTGGTTGTTTGAATAACCACACAAACTTATCCGGGTGAGCCCTCGCTCTCCGTCAACCAGCCAGCTGTAGGTTTCAAAGCCCCGGGGCAAAAATCGCAGAGTCCAGTATTATAAAAAAAATTAAAATTATGTGATTCTGACTTGCATAACTAAAATCATTGTGGGGTAAGACTAGCTAAAATTTATTTATATTGTATATGTATTTTTCTTCATATACTTTATTCTAAATGTTTCCGCAAATATTTTTTCCCTAGAAAACGAAACGGAAAGAACTTTGTTTGCATTACCTATTTTTTTTTTTATTCCGCTTAACCAGGTACTGTACATATTGCTTGTGTACAACTAAAGAATCCTTTGGATTAGAAACGAAAGGAGCAGTGTAAGTTGTTCTCGTTTTGAATATCGTTTTGTGGTATAACCGTAGCGCGGGCCGCGTCGACACGCCTCCCGCCGGCCAGGCACCACAAGCTTCCAGGAACTTTTCTAATAGTTTCCCCGAGTTCATTGCACGGCACAATCTGACTTGTTCTAAGTTTTTTCACTTATAATAGAGTAAACCAATTTATACTGCGGCATTTTGGCCTGTTTTGTTCCGTTGCCGCGTTTGTTTGTGATATTTTGTTTCATTATTATTTTGACCTGGTTATTCAATTGACCTAGCAGGAAATGCCATATACTTTGCAAAAAGAAAAAACATACTAAACCTGATCGAAAGTTTAATAAAAGCTACTATTTTTAAATGTTGTACTTGTAGATAACTATTGATTAGAATAGTTCAGCAAATTTTTATGAAATCCTAATATTTCGTCTGAGTAAACGCATTAAATTGCAGATTCAGGCCGTGACTGCTTTAATTACTAGTTTAATTATATGCGCCATGCAAATTACAAGTAACCTAATCAGTTCCATCACAATACATGATAGGTCTAACTAGATTGTGAATATTAGAACATAAGGTACCTAACCAAATTTTAATGTCAAAATGAGTTAACAGAATGAATTGAGGGTAGGTTAAGTATGAATTATTCTATATAGCTTTCGGTCTAAATATAGTTCTAAAATTTTACTAAACTTAATCCTCGGTATAAACTTATTTCTTCTTACGTTCATAATTATAGTTTTTAAGCCGAGCTGAGACCTTCATTCTATGATAACGTATGAAGAAAACCACAAGACAAGAAAGAACAATGAATCATTCAAAACAAAGTTTTTTTTAGTTTTCATTATTAAACGCATTTAAGATTTAGTAGCAGTCACTTCAAACGCTGTAAATGTGGCCAAATACTGGTCAAAGGAAATTTTGTTTGGTCTTCGACACGCAAAGAAGAAGAAGTAGCTGTAGGTAGGTATGCCGGCTTCTACACTGTGTCTTCTCTGAAAATCCTCCATACATCTCATCGGATTGGTTTATAATGACAATGTTGATAAATTAAAGTTTCAAGGGTAAATTCAAGGGTCAGATTAGCGACCTACACCTGTGAAAAGTCCAGTCGCTGTATTCTCGTTTTTTCGTTAAATAATTTTATTAAATTGATTCTGTATATTTCCATTGTATGGAGGTACGTTTTGTGAAAGTAAGTACCCATTGTTTCAAAAACATAATTAGTTATTAAAGGTTACCTTACTCCTGCCTGTGAATTATGAGTAAATACTTACGAATTCACGGTAAATAATAACGGAATAGAAATAGTGCGTAAATCAAAGCCAGCTTTCAAAATGCCAGTTGCAATAACCAGCAACTAGTGTTGAACGGAAATTAACACATTAACTGCCGAGAGTTGTTGCGCACTTTCCTGAATCGAACGAGACATCGATTTTGAAGCAACTTGTTCATTTTCATCGTCGATGTTTTTTTTAAAGTACCTCTACTGCTTGATTAAATACCTGCACCACCTCCATTGACTCAAACTCAACATACCTATGTAGAGAAGAACGTCTATGAAATATGAAAATAATAAGAGATAGTACTCACTTATATCATGCGATATGACTAAAAGTGTAATGTATGAAGATCATGCATCCGTAAAACGAAAATTTAGACCACGTCTGCGAAACATTTGAGGGTCATTAATTCAGACTTGTTGTCAGCCCATCGCCTAAAATTTCAATACACACGCAGCCCTCAAGTCCCTTAGACATCACATAATATGACACCCACGGGATAGAAATGGGGTGATGCTAATCGAAGCCAAAATCACACGGTATAAGAATAATAGTCGTGAAAAATTGGTTTCATTTCGCTATTTCCTGCCCTGTCCTACAGATTTAGTTCTATATCATTACTAATACTACTACATTACTTTTTTCTCAAATGTATCACTTGTTTGAACATAAAAGAACAGAAATAGCGCTCAAGTCCGGCAAATGTTGATATAATATGATATACTTGCATATATATGAACACAACGATATGTATTATTCATGAATCGAACACATTTTGATACGAGAAAAAGATTTGTAGCCACCGGTGGGTAGATTAATGGCTAAATAACGGTTTTATTGGATACATAATGTTGAATCTTTGATGTTACGGTCACAAAACGCGCTGAATTGACCTAAAATTGCTTTTAAATTTTCCCGCGTTTCAGAACACTTAAATTTATTTACGATGGATTGAGTTTAGACCAATTTCTGTAACTTTAGATATCCGACACCAATAATTACGTAAAATTCGAAATGATTGTAAACTTTATAAAATGTACCTTGGTATCATGGAGAAATACTTGGTGAAAAATTTTCGTTCATGCCAATTAACATTGCTAATGGCTATAAAACATCGACTAAAACAAAACAATTATTAATGTAATTGGTATAATAATTAATAAGTTAATTCAAAGTTTGATTAAAATAAGAGTTATCATTCAGGTAGGTACTGTCTGAAATACCTAAGCTTTTAAGCTTATAATTATCATACTGGACTCATTATAAAATTGTAGGCCATTTAATTCATCACATAAGTGTCTTTAATTTTTGCTTCAAGTTTGCCTTTATGTTTATTGATCCCGTAAATAAAAGTGGTAGCTAAAAGGAGTATGAAATGATGTATCGAGTAATAAAAATAAAACTATTGGTACAACATAGGCACCATACGACTAATTGTTAAGGACTTAAAACATTAAATGCGTCAGAATATTTTTATTTAACTAGCATTTTTAAAATAATAGGAGCATTCCAATTTATTTAACTTGGCAATCAAATTGCAACATTCCAACATTACATTTCCGTGTGATGCCGGTTTAGAATAGCATCACCCCATTTCTTACCCATGGGTGTCGTAAGAGGCGACTAAGGGACTTGAGGGTGTGTATTGCAATTTTAGGCGACGGGCTGACAACCGGTCACTATATTAATACACAGTTATCTGATTGGCCCTCAAACTTTTGTCGGACGTGGTGTTAATATCCGTTGAACGGCCGTTAACGCTCTGCCTACCCCGTAAGGGATATAGGCGTGATGTATGTATGTATGTATGTATGTATGTATGTCAAATTGCAACAGACCAGCTCTTCGGCCCGTGACATAGATGTCCCTGCGACGACACGGGGCGTCGTCGGGGCGTTGGGGCTACGAGACAGCGAGGCGGCGCGCGCTATCGGCCTACATCAGCCTATAAATCTCGTACATCGGATAAGCGCGCTCAGGGCGCTAAGTGGAAAACTTGCGCAGTATAATTAACTATTCAACGGACTTCAGAGCCGACTGAGGAAACTACTTACGCTACGGCTTGTTTTAAATTTAGGAATCTCGCTTGTTGTTTTTTAAAACCTACTTGAGTGTTGCTGAATTTCGTGTACAAAAACTACAGCCTACAAGTGGGACTCGACGGTTGTTACCGTTGGTAGATTGTTAAAGGAGATAGAGATCGCTAGTTTGTTTTTTGTGTTTGAAAAATAAAAAGCAAAACAGCAAATAGAAGTTCCTGCATCAAAATAAAATCAATAGAACCCTGAGAGGTGTTATATACCTTTAGGTACTTATCTAATTATTTAAACTTCATCTCATAATGTTCGGATTACAAATTCGAAATTTAGGTTTTATTAACACAAAAGTATATAAGTATAAAGGGACAAATAACAATTGATACTAAGCTAAACAAGACTAAATTTAAGCTAAGAAAAAGTCGTCTAGTGCGCCTCCATTAGACATGGTACCCAGTACGCTAGCAGCGTTCCCTCTTTGGATGGCCAAACTTAGTCGTTGGCCGAGAAAACTGCCAGCTCTTCGGTCACCAGTGGACTCATTGAGGCGCGCTGACACCTCGTTTACGAGTTTTTTGGCAGATGGGCCCCAGGGACCCATCGTCTCAAAGCCCACGGGTGAGAAAATGTGGCTCCCAGCAATCTCCTCGTATTTGCGGGACTTCGCTACCTCAGCACCGGCAGCTGCGGCACCTGCACGGGCGCATGTGGCATGTATGTGCGAGGGCGCGAGGGTGTCCATACACGTGGCATCCCAAACCATACACTTGCCTCTCTGCCAGGGGATGAGCGTTACCCCGTCGGGCCTCTTGCCATCAGAACGAACGATACCGTTTGGTTCTAGCTTTGCCGGAACGTTCGCTGAGACAAGGGCCCGACGCAGGACGTCATTGAGGGCTGCGTGGCGTGGAATGCGACCGGCACTCATGCGGCAGGACAGCCCGTGGTGGCCAAGTTCGTTTACAGGCGCACCGCATCTGCATTGGTGGGGGTGGACCGTTTTGAGACCCAACCGGAGGGCGATGATGAGAGAGAGTGTGCAGCTGTCGAGCAATGTGCCAGTATTTGCTGAGGGTATGGCATTCAGCCAGAGGCCAGACTCTCTCTCAAAAACAGCTAGAAGTCGGGCGCGTTGAACGTTAAACTTGATGCACTAACAGCTATATTAATAATATCGTTGTAGAACAAGAAAAATATTATATTTTTTTAAAACAACATTGTAAGATAAGATAAGATAAGAATACTTTATTTGTACACAAAAGGAAACAACATGAATATATACAGCTAAAGTAGAACTTGTACAACAATTCAAATGACTTTTTTTCTGTATTCACAGAAAAATCCATTACGTTGACGATAACGTGGCTCCTAACACAGAAATTGCGCATTCTACATGAAAATAATGGCAGTGCAGTGCTAGATAGTGTAATATTAAACTGACAGTCGGATTTCAATTTGAATTTTCAATATAGTATCAGACAGTGAGTACAAATATGCACGAATGCACTTTCAGTCCAGTCTAGTGCCCGTGATATAAAATTGAAGGTGAAGTAAAGTAGGAAGAATAAAATGTCCTAGAAACCTTTAACATTACTTGCCGTTGGTGAAATTTAGTCAGACCTATAATTGTATTAAAATAATCAAACATATAAGACATTATCAGGTTCAGATTTTTGATATTAATATTGTCTTGAGTTTTCACAACTATTACTCATCACAATAAAACTAATTCAAACGGATTTAAGTTGTATTTACATAAGTAGGAATTTTGAAATCCTGAATAAACACAACCTGAATCCATCAAATCCAAAACAAAAGGTATGTTTATTCGTCTCCTATTTTTTATTTTGTAGTAGCAACCAATCATAACTTATAGTTTTAAAAAAACAAAACCCATACATATTAAATCACTTAAACCTCACTCAACTCTCTGTCTGAGCTTTAGAGCCGTGTATATACTATATAAGATATCAAATCCAATATAAGAACCTTCAGTTAAGACTATGTAAACATATTGTTAATAATAATAACAAAATGGGTCAATAAATAGAAGCTAACGAAGACACATTCTGTCTGAAGTTATGGAATATCACGTGTAGCGCATTAGATCTTATACCCGTTGGAGCGGGAGGATATCATAAGCATCACTTATCAATTCTAATGATATTCAAGAGATCAACATCTGTTCGTGCCTGCGCGGGTAGTTTTGGAGCTTATACACTGAAAACTTTAATAGTTCGAGCGCTTATGTAAGATTAATAGCCTGAAGCGCTGCCGTTGTTGAATGAAGCCGTCGCGGTCGGCTGAAGTCCCGGATCATGCTTAAATTAGGTAATAAGACGTTTCGTCGAGAATCACTAGTTTTCTGAATCCACACTTCTGTCTCAGTTAAATAGAATAAACTCGTATAAGTTGACAGCATTTTAGTAGCTGCGTAGCTATTCTTCGTAGCAAATAGCTACGCAGTGATTTTTGTCGGTTGTTATTTTATTACTACACCAACCATTGAATTAGGTTTAACTAGGTAGGTACCTACTATAAGTAAATGTAGATCCTTAAAAATAACGACTACATAGTAATATTTCCGGGTGCATTAATTAGACAACTTTTCATCCGCAACGATGCTTAAGTCTAGCCGAGCAGCGCGCGGCGTAGCAGCCTGTCAGATAAATATTGCATTAACGTGCCCTGCTCGAACAGGAAATATGCAACTTGAGAGAATATTACGTTTGTAGAACGTAGGTACATAGTGTTTTCAATTTTGTACATATGACAAACATAGACTTGATAAGCCCTTACGTACAGTAAGTACAGGATCAACCTGCCAAGGCTGAAAAAAAGGTGTTCAAAAATGCGCACATCTCCTACACGTGAGGGTTAGAGTTCGAACAACTCCGATACCAACAAACTTATTTTTTCTAGCTAAATTTTAAATTTTCGGTTTGCTTACGGTGCGAAGAACACAATAAATGTTCACTATCCATATTGGATACGAACAATTAATAATTTCAATAAATATCTGGGTAAAAAATATTTTCACAGGGTTCGTCGAATTAATTTTTACCTACCTTTCTGTTTTTCTCAACCTTCTATGCTAATAGATCAATTTGTTCCAGACTTTCAATTGAAATCTATATTTGGTATGTTGGAAAAAAGGTTAGTGTTTACTTATCTTATAAATAAGTAGAGTTTACCATTACGTGTAAGTCAAGTTGTGAAGTACAAATTTTTTTTTTGTAAACTGCTTGAACAGGAGATATATGCAACTTGGGAGAAGAGTAAGTTTGTAAAAAGTAGGTACATGTGTACGTACCCTATGGGAGGCCTACGTCCAGCAGTGGACTGCAATAGATTAATGTATGTACGTATGTAAACAACTATACCTACCAATTTCGGTTACAACTAGTTTGTGTAGAAAATATAAGGATTCAATTTATCTTTCAGTTAAAGAACTAAATACTTTAAAATAAAACAACTGTAAACACGTCACAACATAAGGACTTTTTTCCGCCGGAAATCGGCCGCAGTGTAAACCCAATCAAACTCAACAAACGCAAACACGAGCGCTCACGTTAACGAGTAATCGAGTGTTCAATTGAGCAAGATCTCGATTATCCACAAATCGAAATCGAGCGCCAAACGCGAATTGAAACGACTCGATGTCTGGCGATTCCTTTTTCAGCTGAGCAGAAGTCCCGAGCCATAGACGAAATAACCGATGGAGTGATCACTGTACGTATTTATTACAAAACGCTTCTCACCGGCATTCTAGGAAGAGTCATTTCCGCGATTGTGATTTTTCAACTAAAGACCGAGTCAGCGTACGCAGTTTTTCACGTCGAGGATTGGGCAAAATATGAGCAAATCATTCAAATTACTTGGAGAGCGCCCCACATTAGCACTCCATAGGTTCTATCCTCCTTGTCCCGAGCAAACGAGAGGGTGATAGTGCTCCTTTGTTCCTCATCCTGATATCTATTCAATCAGCTGTAACAAGAAACTGATGTTTTATTCAAATAAATTGAAGACTTTAAAGGTCTTAGTCGCTGTGAAACACGATTTGCGAGGAAATGTTTTATTTAGACACTAACTTTTTATTCAAAGCTTCTTCACGTTTCGGGAGAGTTATCAGGTTTATAACATTACCAAGGATAACACTTTTCGCATCCGTAATTAATCAGTTTTGTTTGCATAATTAATAGAACATTCATTAGAACTTAATCACTTTTGTTTTTTTTTTATAAAATATCTTTGACAAGACTTTTTTCTTGCACGAAACCAACTTGACGCACCACTCAATAAGCCCTGAAGTTCAAGTTTTTAAATCGCCTACGCTACTTAACACGTTTGTTGAGGTAACTCGTTAATGAAGTTTGGAAAGAGAGAGTCTGCGGCTTCGCGTACACGTTATCTTTTCCAAAGCTTTTGTATTGTAATATTGACATTCCAACTCGGCTCATTTTGTGTTTGTCCTCAGACTCACGATCAAATAGTAAAGAAGAACCAGCATCAAAAGGAAGAACGTAAAGTTATGCAACTCGTCTCATGTGGTTGCTACTCAGACTGACTCTTATACACACGACATCAATTCTAGGCAGTAGTGGTCTCTATTTGCCGAAACAAGTTAGTAAGAAAATGTCATTTGTTCGGGGTTTTACGAGTCTAAAATTTCACGGGGTATTCACGTCGTGGTAAAGAAAAACGGTGTAGTCCACGACGCAGTGGTACAAAAAAATGGACACACATAAGTTTGCTTAAACATAATTAATGGTGAGTGCCACTTATAAGCATAAAATTATTATTTTTTCAAACAGAAGTCCAAGGCTTTTTTACTTATAACTCCGAGGGCAAAAGATGGTGAGAAGATTAATTTTTCAATTACAAACCAAATTTTAAAACACTTCCTGTGTTAGATTATTCACTTTTAGGGCGGGCAGGATTTGAACCTGCTACTTTTGCTATCACTAGTGGCGCTTCACTTCCATCTGGGCTTCCGCGGCTAGTCCCATGCCTGCGAATTTCGCAAGCGTGCCAACAACGCGTGGCACGGCTATCTATCGGATCGGTTTTGCAACTTACACCCAACGACCAATTCATTCTTTACATATTGAATGTAGTCTTAGCGATGCAAACCCCCGATAAATTCAATACCAAATTTTTAAAACACTTACCGTGTTAGGTATACAATTTTAGAAAACGAGTAATTATTTTTTTTCGCTTCTGGTGTGGCCGGAAGTCGCAGGTTCAAATCCTGTCCGCGGTAGAAAATCTGCAAGTGGTATAAAAATGACTTTAAAAAAAAACAAAAGTTTATGACAATGCATACAAATATGAGATACCGAGGCATTCCAAGATTAAGCGCCTTCACATCTTATGAAAAAAGATATACGGTCGGATTCATAAGTGGAGTCATAGTTAGACTACGAGACAGATTGCAATACGGGTTATTATCCTCTGTACTTACTTTACTAACTTACGCACACACGTAAGATTATCGACTGTAAGTAGAAAAGTCCACCTTAAGGCGTAGCATTAAAACTTAAACAGATTACCACCAATAAGCGACATCTATGTAATCTTTGAAATAATTACTCGGTGATAGCCTATTCGCCACCACATCACCACAAAGTATACATCACACTGGTTTGTCTAAAACTGTATTATAGTTATCCTTATTCGTTCATTTGTAGTAAAGCAATAGATTACATATCTTTATTTCGTCGTTTTGATCACAAGCAACCGTAGCTTAGCGGTAATAGTTCTTACCTTCTAATCAGAACGGAACCGGGTTCCCATCCAATCTCTGTATGTTGTTTAATGTTTTTTTAAATGTTTTTACCATATTTTCTCCAGTAATAATTATTTTATATAATATTTTTCTATATATTCATCTATGTATTATATCTATAAATGTTTATTGTAAATTATGTATCAACATATTATATCTAAAAACATAAACCTATAATATTGTAATAAAACAAAAAGTAAGGTAAGAAATTATTTTATTGGTAGGTATGGTATAACTTTATGTAAATAACATAATGACATGAATGAGAACTTTTGGTAACCATAAGATACGAGTATGTAAAACTACATAAAATACTTGCTGTCGTAATACTTAGTTAATAGTTTTGTTTGAATGATAAAACACAATATTATGTAAAATGATATTAAGTGTTCATTAGCTGAAACATCGATAGGTAATTATTTATAAGATCATAGGAATGATCCAAATCTTGGATTGAATCTTTCAATAAAGTTATTTAAGTAATAATTTCGTTAGTAATTATTTTATTGTTCTATGTTTAACGATGATGCACTTTCCTCGGAAGTAAAAGTAATTGTAATAATAATAAATCAGTTATTTGCCTACATCTCAAGGTTTAAGCTTAAGTACTCGTTTTCGTAATGAAAAGATATTGAAGCAAGGCCTTAAGATAACTGACTAATAATGATCAATCTTATATAAATATATATCGATGTTTCAGCATAATTCAATTGCTAATGTAATGCTCCACAAATACCTACTGCAATAGTAGGCGGGTAAGCAGGTAAACAGAGGTTGAGTGAGCAACGATTTATCGGGCCCGCTTCGGCATACATTGCTGATTATTTTCATATATTGTAATGAAATACACAAGATAATCAGCAATGTATGCTAGATCGGGTCAGATTGAAATCTTAAGTAAAAATCGCCGCTTACATAATAAGTATTTGGTGTTACCTCCGCTGTTTTCAACAACACTTAATAAACACTTATTAGACTCGACCAAATAAGTGCATATATCTGTTCATCTGTTCCTCTGGTACTCTCCCACACTCCCAGGCAGTGAGCCTCTAAAGCTTCTGTAGTTCTTTCATTGCGCATGTCCCACCTTTGCACCATTAAACCCCATAAATTCTCTATGGGATTTAAGTCCGGAGATTTTGCTGGCCAACGAATAACTTGGATATCTGGGTGCTGGCTAAACCAATTATACACCACGGCAGCTCGATGCACTGGACAATTTATCCTGGACAAATGCAAAACGAGGAACTTCACTAGCAGGATAAACAGTTAAACATTTCGCACCGTCGTCGGTAGCATGCTTTCCTGTAGCATATCAACATAATTAGCGGCAGTTGCACGCCCTGTTTCTTGTGCTACTAATTCGTCTGGACCAGCGGCAGAACCATTTTCTTCATATTGTTACACCATCATCCTCCGCTGTGAATCATTAATAAGACGAGTCGAGTTTTTACGCTACCTTCCTCTTCAAAACGTGTAACCCAACGTTTAACAGTCTTCCACTAAAACAAAGTAGCATTATTAATAAAAAAGTTTATACTAATCGGTTCACAGCTACCAACATACTATGAGTCAAAGTTTTTAATATTTAAAATACAATTGTAATGAAATAAAACTATACTTACGGCCAGACCAGTCTGATTAGCAATTTGAGTTAAATTAAATCCAATATCATGCAGCGCCACAGATAATTGCAGCGCAACAATACGCTGCCTATCCTGCAAACTGTTATTAGTATGAATTTCGAAGAAATAAACACTGAAGTTTAATAAATAAACTTAGGTTAAAAAAAACACTTAGCACACGCACTATCTCGCAAACGATCTAGCAACAACTAAAATGTAATTCAAAATTTACAAAATTTTGCTTCATTTGATAAAATAAAAACTACAACGAAGATATCGGGATTCGAACCATTGTCTCCACAATAACGGTCAAGAATTTGCTTGACCGCGCTACTGACCAAGCTACCGAAGCTAATGATTCATGTAGTGAAATAGTCAATACTACTCAGCCTATTATACAATGGTAGTTCGTCAAATTATAGTATGTTATACGTCATTTGTGTCATTGTGTGAGTGTCGCCGCGGGTGCGAGCGACTTGTTTTCTGAGGTTTGTGTTAACTATGACTCCACTTTTGAATGCGACCGTACATACTTCAAAATGCCGAAAATTGTAGTCAACCAAACCAAGACAAGCAAAGGTTATTAAAGTTAACTTTATTTTTTCGCATCGTTTCGTCTTCTATGTTTTTGATTGTAGGCTCGGCTCATCCTGTGTTTGTCCTCGGCTTATTATTTCGTCGCTTTCCGAAACGAAACCAAGCCCAAGCACTTGTCGACGCCGGGTAATTAGGTGCTCAACAAACATAACAAATAGCTCTCACAATGCCAAAGGAAAACTGCTGAAGACAAAGTGAACACGAATAAATACTTGTCTTCTGAGGTTTTGCTTTGAAAACGCTGGCATTCCTGAAATTGTTTTACGCGTAACAACGTCTTGGAATGTAAACAGCTAACGGAATTTTCTATCTAGGTACTTAATTCGTTAAAATCCGTCTATTAATTAGGTATTTTTTCCATCTTTGTAGCTAATGATTCCTAGAACTCTTTTTTGTTTAAAAGTAATTCTGATAATCGATAAAAAGCTTGCATAATATAAAAATCGTTGTGATCACAATAACACCCCTGATTGATGATAAAATTTAAATTAGCAGCGTGATGCCATTAAAAGGTGAAACAATTCAGTGAAACGTAGAGAGAAACAAACAGCTGTATGCAATTCCGTTCACATGCACTCGGGAAGGAACACATTGTTTCCACACACTTGCGCCGAGTAAACCGCTACAGTGTGTTCGCTGCTGTATGGCGGGCATTCACTAGTTGCGTTCCATTTCTACTTCATCTGCACGCAAGAATATGCTATTTAGTTTAGTCCAGACAAAAACAAAAAACAAACACACAATATTTTTTTGTGATTGCGATTGTTCAAGACACTGTAGAGATAAACTTCCGTTGAGAGTAATTTAATGTGTCAGTCACACTTCTGTAGTCAGTCCGCTTTTGTAGGTAATTGAAAATTAAAATGAAATTAATTTATTCAATGTAGGATAGTATTAATCACTTATTGACGTTATGATCCGTCATTGTTAAAAAAAAGGATTTTGTCCAATTTTCTTTTTTATAACAATTTTGTATTTTACTAATAGAAAACCGACTCGGGCGGGATAAAAATATAAAAATAAAGGCACTACCTCGGGGCTGGCCAGGTTAACTACACGGCATGTAACTTTACACCATCACCATCTGTTTTAGTCATGCATCAAAACAAGTCGTGAGCATTGGGTTAACTGTTTGAACGTGGATCAGTGTTGTAAAGTATTAAATAAGTAAATACAAACATAAGGTAAATATGAACTTATTCAATCTATTAGCCAGCAATGAATTTGAAACAATGTTGAAAGTACACATATAGTGCAAAAATTAAAT
Organism: Tuta absoluta; assembly: GCA_027580185.1. Taxonomy (NCBI): domain Eukaryota; kingdom Metazoa; phylum Arthropoda; class Insecta; order Lepidoptera; family Gelechiidae; genus Tuta; species Tuta absoluta. The sequence continues at coordinate 11,338,039 of JAQAHW010000004.1, forward strand.
ATGGCGCAAAAATGTTTCAATATTCTACCGAACCCTTTGTTACTCCGGTGTAGTAATGGGCAAGATTCTTTTGAATGGTGAAATGAAAATTCGCTATATTCTATTTTTATTTTCACGACTAAATATCACGTCACGAGTATATTATTTTGAACAATATGACAGTATGAATTGTTTCATTTTTAATTTGTTTTTAAGCCGAAAGATTAACAAAGTAAAGATACCTAACCTTCCAAAACCTTCTATTTATGCAATTTCAATAAAGAGTGACTAAATAAATACAAATGCTGATAAAACTTTATATATTTATATAATTAAAAAATCTATTATTTTATAGCTACAATAACAGAAAAGCGATCATTCAGTCTCAATCACAGCTTATTTAAGGCCGACAAGGTGTCAATCAAGCCCTATCGAAATTTTCATAGTCATTAGTGGATCATTAATCTTTTCAGACTACCACCATAGTGAAATATGTTTACACCTGTCGTATCACGAAAAACGGTAAAGTAGGCGTTTACAAATGCCTGTTTTTCTTTATTTGTAAAAACAAAAGTAGTGCTACTTTACTTTTTGATTTAATGTACATAAATATAAATACCTCAACTTGTAAGTAGGCATAACAGAAAAATATTTATGATGCACTTCTTGACCATCATACATTACTTACATTGACTCTTTAGGGATGTAGTGTGCAAGGGTTTCTAATTATTGTTATATTAAAAAACTCTACAACCAATTTATTTACATTTGAAAACTTCAAGAGTTCTTTAAGATTAATTCAATTTTCATTATTTCCAAGCTCTAATTATAAGGGACAGAACATAAATCTTGGCATACAAATTTATGCAAATAAAATGGACCATTACGCTTCGTTACACAGTATCAGCCTTTGGAAAGGATTGTACCAAGTTTGTAGGACGGATCTTTAATGCATGAATTAATTTGTCTACTTTCTTAAACATTCTTCTTTTCTTTGATCTCGTTATTTCACTACGCTACGTTTTCTCGTTTTTCTGTGGATTTTTAATCAATGACAAAGACATAATAGGTAACCGTCAGTTCAAACATAGAATTTAATACAATCTAAGTAATACGCCACTATTGAATTTCCCATTCAACTAGATCTTCTTCTTCTTCTCCGTCAGCACGATTTCTTCCACTGTTGGGCATATGCCTCTCCTAGAATCCTCCATTCAACTAGATAGGTACTAGTTAATCTTAATATTTGTATGAAAATCCAGTATAATTTATGTTAATCCCTTTAAGTAATACTTTTTTTCATATAAAAGAAAAACTGAAATTCAATGGACTTTAACATAAATTGCAACAAGAGCACTTTTTCTCAAAAACTTATGTGAAAAAATGAAGACACACGTCGTTTGACGCAAAGCTACAGACGGTCCAAGAATATTTTGTTCACAATAAAATCATTTTTTTGCATTAGTAGCTCTATCTATTAGCTTAAAGTGGTGAATCGGTTTTATCTTATAGAGTTTATTATTTTGCTAAAATGTTATCTAAACATTGGTCTTCCCGTCGAATTTATTGATAAGACTTTTGTATGTCTATAAAGACATACACCTATATAACTTTTATATGTAATAAATCACCTTTAAGGTATGATACCTGGAGGTGCTGATGGCAGTACTTAGTAAGGTTCCTGTCTCGACAATGTTTTCTTGCAATCAATAAACAACATTAGGGTCGAACGACCGGGAAAAACCATGACCATGAGTAATGTCGAAATTGATGGAACTTCGTATGTATACCTTAATGAAGGGGTCAAAAGGGAGAGGGTTGGTGCAGGCAATCACTTGAAATTGTTATACGAATAACTTTTTGCTTGTTTGTACTCGTAGAAATTATCGTAAATAATGTAGAAAAAGGACTGATTTCTTTTTGGATAATGCTTATGGAATTGTAAATCTTATGATTTCTTAACCTTTCAGTCCTTTAAAATCATTACTTATAAATCACATTTGATATCATTAGCAGATGAGAACAATGAAATGTAAACGTTATTGAGCAAACATCGCACCCTTTGTGACATAGCGAGCTAAAGCGCGTGAATTCCCCTTTGGGTATCTGTCGCGTCACAGTATATAAAGGTCAGTATATCATAAAAGATACTTAAATAACTTAATATTTCTCATGATCTTTTTTAGATAGTATATATGTGCGTACGTATAATTGAATGGCCAATCTGAAAAATATTTAAATTTGTCGGTCTCTAATAACGTAACATAAAAATATATTTTTTTACTCCAGAGCATTTTCATATCAGGACCTGCAAAAAATACAGTGCAGTCCAACTGCGGCCTCGACGCGTGTTGTACACAGGATGAACTTTGATAAGACCAGGGTCATGTTCAATGAATACAACATGTCGGGCAAACACTGCAGTTGGGAAGAAACAACTTTGAGGCTGAAATCACCAGAAGAGCACAGCTGGGCTGCGTCACTCTTGCTATAATTATATATACACCAAAATAACGGACATTGTCTGCGAGTTTAGCAAGCTGAGGTGGCGGTGGACTGGTCACATTTATCGTAGATATACAACACGGACGGTGTAGCAAGCGGGTTTTCGAGTGGAGCATAGCGTCAGTCGTCCTCCAGCCAGATTGATCGATCTGTTATTTAATAAGTTTTGAAAAAATTGCCTATATTTTTGCATAAAAAAGTAATAAGGGTTAGACGGAGCTTCTTTCTTACCTATTCTTTCTTCTGAGCTTCCGCGTCCATAAATAGACATCGTTCTGCTGGGGAGCGTGGTTTTAAATGTGATACTCAATGTCAAGTCTCCATCAGTTGATTTCAAAATGTAATGTGTCCATTCATCTCAAACTGCACTACTTAAAAACATGATATTCAATACACGCCTACTACAAAAACCATTTTAGAAATTTTGCAAAAATATAAATGCGGTAAACAATTTTCATGTTTTCAAAAATTTATAAATAGTAAAATTGGCATACACACATACAAAGAACTAGTGTTGGTGGCAGGGTGAAATACTGATTGTTTAAGTATTGAAAAATAAAGTGCCTATGAAAAGTGTCGAAGATTTATTTATACTGTGGTGCTTCTCACGAAAATACTCGGCGATTGAATCGGCGCCCGCACCGTTTGCAAAGCTGTCGACGATCTGCCGGCTCTCACCGTCGTCGGCGGAGCTCGTCTCCTCCACTACTAGCACTGAGCAAACGAAGGTATCGAGTGGATTCTCTATGATAGTGTATAAGTATATGAACTGTGAAAAAATATTATGCAAATTGGTGGGTGAGTAAAGATTAAACGTAAACATTTGCTGTGCGATGTCGGCTTAGAATGGCTACTCTCCAATCCTACCCGTGGGTATTGTAAACAGCGACAAAAGGATAACGATCCCGGAAATGGGCAGCAGCGTTCCCTGTGAATTACACATCTTGAACTGCGCTCGGCAATCCACAATCGAAGTGTTGTGAGTATGGCAATACCCCCCAGATACAGCAGTGGACTGTTGTGGATGTTAATGTTAAACGTTTTAATTACCAGGCTCTATTAATAAAATTAATAAAAGCTTCTTATAGCTCTTTGAAAATAAAGAAAAAGACTTCTGTTACAAAGGACCTAGAAAAAGAAACTAAACAATTTGCAACATAAAGTATCAAAATGTGGCCATTATACTTCCTTGGACCGTTTGCACACTCTGCACACGACAGAGTAAACGTGGAGAAAACCGATTTTAAATAAATTTAAATTTTTAACTTTTCCTCAAAAGAACTAAATCGATAGCCCGTTCCTTATCCACTGGGGATATTTGCAAAGTTAGGTTTTAAATTTTACTCCTAACATGCTTCTACAAACTTTATTTGGCTGTTTGAAATTGTCTGGAACTAGCTATAAGTTTGCTGAAAGACGTTCTACAAAATCAGCTTGGTTTTCTACGACTGTGAAATTGCTTCAGTTATTTACTTTTCCGTTAGGCGGTTATTTCACTTGTCGTCCGTCGCTGCATTTTTAACACACCACATAATAAAAAAATCTAAGGCGTTTCTCCCATTTCTCGTCCAATGCTGCGTTTTTTAACGCACTGCAACGCATGCGTCAGTTAGTCGAAAAAAAAAATTGCGAATTTCGGTCTTATTCCCATATACATACGGCGGCAGTGCGTTTACGGTTGCGCCTGTCTGTCATTTGACGTAAACGCACTGTAGCCGCATTTGTAGGGGTATTTGGCTATCAGAATTCGGAATTTCTTTTCGTCTGACAGACGCATGCGTAGCAGTGTAGACGCAGCACTGGACGAGAAATGGGAGAACCGCCTTAAATTTTTACATTTCGTGGTAGTTTATTGTGAACAATAACTTTAAAGCTACTTAGAATACCGATTATTGTTGTATATATTAATAGGTTTTGAATGTCAATTAGTGAAGTAAGCTTCAAAATCACTAGTACACGTACAGTACTTGCGTAACATAAGTATTTATATCATCCATTGGATTCTAATATTGAAAGTAAATAACTATACCATATTGTAAATTATATAACTTTGACATTATATAACTTAAAATAAAACAAACTAGATTCGGAATAAAACATTTTGTAAAAATAGTGTATGCGTTTACAGGGTAAGAAATAAAATCGAAGTACTTATCAAAAGTTATGTAAATCTGGGTTTTGAATAATGTTAAAGCCGGTCTCGCAGAGTAGTGCGTGTATTTTTACCGTTATCCCTTTTGCAGTCAGTAAGAACAACAGAATGTCAAACACAAATCTTCATCCCTCTTGCTTAGACCAGTTATTGGATGATTCAGAAAAGGTACTACTTAGTGCGGTTATCATTTTCATCTACACTATAATAATATTATAAAGAGGAAAGATTTGATTGTTTGTTTGTTTGTTTGTTTGTTTGCATCGAATAGGCTCCGAAACTACTGGCCCGATTTTAAAAATTCTTTTACCATTAGAATCCTACATTATTCCTGATGAACATAGGCTATATTTTATACGAGAAAAAAATAGGGATCCGCGTGAAAATTTCGATAATGTAACCCAACGTGTGAAAAATGTACCAAAAAAATATCTTATATCGCGTACGCTGTGGAAATTATTAACAATAGAGCAAAGTGATGTACTACAGTTTTATAGAGGACATCAATATCTATAATAATGTCCGCGATACCATATGTCTAACTATTACAGTTATGCCACAATAACTACTTTTTCATTAAAAAATGTACAAACTAAGCCACATTATCCGTACCAGTGCAGTGTAATGATTACATTTAATCATTACTGTATTAAAGGGTGTAAGGGATAGCCCTCCGAATACTGATTGGGTACATGCAGCCCATGAAACTGAACAACTTTCCCCTAGGACCATATTTCAGGAACAGAAAAAAACTGACATCCCATAGTGAATGCAGTCAGCTGATTGTGATTTTGTATGGAAGGTCATTTTTTTGGAGTTTCCTGATACCTATATGTTTCAAGGGGAAAGTTGTCCAGTTTTATGTTTCATGCACCCTATCGATATTCGAAGGGCTGTCCCTTACTTGGTATAAAAAAGACGACAAAAAACATTTTATAATGCATTTAAAAAATCTACACTAAAATAGTACATACATACACATATCACGCCTATTATCCCCTGCAGGGTAGGCAGAGCGTAAACGACCGCAAAAACGGACATTTACGCCACGTCTGGCATATGTCTGAGGGTCATTCGGAAAATTGTGGATCGCCATAGTGACAGGTTGTCAGCCCATCGCCTAAAATTGCAATACACACTTTCAAGTCCCTTACTCGCCTCCTACGACTCCCACGGGAAAGAAATCGGGTGATGCTATTCTAAGCCGGCATCACACTAAAATAATAATAATATAATCTACACTAATATTAGAAACAGTTTCTTTTTATTGTTTGTTAGAATTAAATAGGCTCCTAAACTACTGGACTGATTTAAAAAATTCTTTTACCGTTAATTGAAATTGAAATTCTTTATTCAATGTAGGATAGTATTATCAAATTTATCGCTTATTGACGTCATGAACCGTCATTCTAAAAAATTTGTAATTACACAATTTTCTTTTTTTATCAGAATTTTGTCATGACCTAATAGAAAACCGGTTTGGGCGGGATAAAAAAAAATAAAATAAAGGCACTGCCATGGGCCTGGCCAGGTTAATCACACGGCATGTAACTTTACGCCACCACCATCTGAAAACGATATTTGTTTCAAATTGAAGTCAAGATTTTTAGAATCCTACATTATCCCTGATGAACATAGGCTATATTAAACTGTCTTTTTCCCGGGGGGAAATTGTTAGCGGCGGGTGAAACCGCTGGGCGGACTGCTAGTATAAATATAAAACTTAGTTAGGCATAAACGCGTACTTAGCTGTCGATGAAAATCAGCTTTCTTAAAATTTTAACAAATCTGTGTGTGCGAAAATAGAATTGTAGGTACGTATTTATAATACAAATTGCAATTAATCGGCTTTCCCGCAGCAATATTTTCAGTACTTATTTAGACAAAATTATCAGTCATAATAATATTAATTTACGATGTACCTTGTACGTAAATGCTTTTTACAATAATGATGACATTTGTCATAGGTACCTACCAAAATAAAGTAAGTAAGTGCGTATTTTTGTGGTGTAAACTTTTAACACTCTATTTAAGTGTGGGCCGACAGGCGACAGGTAAACATTCACTTCAAATCAGGATTCCAAATCTAAAAGCCGGATTATCTTGAGGGTCTTTTAAGAATCTACCAAAATAAAGGCATTCCCAACAAATGTTACAGGATGGTGAATTTATTTGCATAATTCAGCAAACCTAAATCCTTTGTCCGTGGCCGCTGCTCAAATAATAAATTTACTCCATGTTCTACACTCCAGAATGTTCTATCTGAATTATTTTACTGTTAAAAAGTCAGCCAGAATGAACGTTTTGTTTCGAAGACTGAAATATTTTCGTTGTGAAAACAGGTTTGTATCATGAATTATTAAATTTGTAGTGGTTGGTGGTTTAAAATAAATTTAGTTATAAGAGAGTAAAAAATATATAGGTATCTGCCATTATTAAAGGTAAGAAATTTAGTTCAAAGAAGCATGTATTTACAGTTGCAATAAACTGTAAAATAAATAAATAAATAACCTTACTTTTGTAACACTATGTTATCTAAGCACCCCTGCTTACTCCCCAGCACTCAAATTTCTTAATACCAACTCGTCATAGTTGCCTGATGAGGTGCGCACGCGCATACAAAATTTATCCAGCCATGATCTTAAATTAATCAGCTTAAATTAAGACTGTGGTTTTACCCGACGACCATACCTACTTACCAGTAGATGAGTACCTAAACAGATTTTAGAACTTGCTTACCAAAACTTAAAATACTAATGCATAATTTTTCCTCATTCAAGACAAAAATTGTACCTATACATACGACCGACAACCATAAAAGGATCGAAGTATGCCGTTAAGGTATATTTTATTCGAGAAAACGAGAAAATATTATTATCGTATGTGTAACTGGTGATATTACAATAATTCTCTGATATTTTCACCCCGCATTGAGTATTCCGATCGCACGCGACTCCGGCGATTCTACCAGAGCACAATATGTGTAAATTTAGAAAACGTTTTCGGAACATTATTACGTTTAGGGATTTTCAAGAAAATTGCCTTATTACCTCTTTGAATTCGATTCTAGCGGGGATTTGGTAGGTTTAACCGTCGCCTCATGTAAAAATATTATACCTATTCACGATTTAAAAATGTCGTAACAAACTGAAATAAAGGTACGGCTGTTGGGGTAGCTAAAATATCGTATAATACGATGTATAGATATTTACATACTAGTTTACTATTATCAGTCGCGGAATATTTGGTTGTTTGAATATGACACCAGAGATTTTTCGTGCGAGTGATCATATTCCATCAAAGCAAAAACTTGCGACTGAGGTGAAACACGAGCCTTGTGTAGATAATGTAATTTAATTTTACACATGCATTTCGGCAAATATGTAGAGTTGTGCTGACAGAATCAAGGCAACTACAGACTCTACTTACCCTACCTAACATATACGGGATGTAAGGGACAGCCATCCAAATACTGATAGGGTGTAGTCCAGAAACTAAACAACATTCCATAAAAAATGTTTTAGGTAACTTAAAAAAAAAGATTTCCCACAGTAAATGCAGTCAGCTGATCGTAATTTTGTATGGGAGGTTGAATGACTTTTGTCGTTTCCTGAAATATGTTCCTAAGGAAAATATGTTCAGTATCAGTATTCGGATGGCTGTCCCTTACATCCCGTATAAACAGCGTATAAACCAAGTCGCACATTCCAAAATTCACAAAACGGAAGGGTCTGGTTGTCTTCCCGTCACAAGCCGCTACAGATTGTTCCCTATCTAGCATTCTTGTCACGTCCCTCAGCTGGTGTATTGAACAAACTAAACAGCTGTAAGAATACCTCACCCGCTCGTAGGTAAATTGTTTCGCTCGTTATTTATGTTCCCGGCTTGCTAATACGTGCGCGGTTTGGCCAAGTGGAGGCTCAACCCTGTTTACTCCACTCACGACCGTGCTATTTGATTTTTATATTTATCATTTGTTTCTTTTACTTTAGCTACCAATAACAAATGACAGCTTTGAACGTAAGTAAGTATTGTACTTATTCATTTAACACACGTTTACCTTTGATTAAAAGGCAAAAATGTACTTACAACTAGACTATTAACTATATACTGGCATTAAATACACTTGCAAGATTGGCGGGCAAGGAACGAGCTGCGGTAGCCCAGATGGAAGATGCGTCGTCACTAGTAATGACAAAAATCGCAGGTTCAAATCCTGCCCGCGGTTGAACATTTGCAAATTTTCAAAAACATTAAATCATCTTTATATTTTCTCAAACTTGCTAGGAGTATCTTTGTAGTTTAAATAGGTAGCGCAACCGAAAAAAACCATGTGTTCATGACAGTCATGACGTCTCCAATCGCGGGCCGACTAAGTTATTTCATTCTACGCATACGGACAAAACTTAGATGTATTATGTGATTTATTATATAGCCTTCACTCCGGACTTAATGTACAACACAGCAATGTTATTTCTCCTTTTAAATTTTTTATCTTCGATATTGTAATGTAGGTAGGTATGTAGTAATTTTTGACCACAGTCCGTGCAAGTAAAAAATCTTCTTTCATTTAACCTTTCGTCGATTACAGTCCAGCTATACAAATCTCTCGTAACAATCTTAATCAGGTTAACGTGTTATTAACCAACAACCATATCTGTGGTTTAAAATGACTTTTTAAGGTTGCTCAATCGCCTTTTTCCACGCGATCGCTTCGTAACTATTTTCCTTTATGAATTGTGAATAATTTTTGCGCCAACTTGAACTTAATGTAACTGAATATCATTAGAATTTACAAAAGCTTATAAAACTCATTAACTACATAATTTTCTTTAATTTAGAAGAAACTTAATCAGGTACATATTGGTACTTATTTGAAAATGTCACTGTCGACAAAACTTAATGTGTTTTTTTGTGATAAAATAAAATTTACATCGTTGGTAATGCTCGGCTGAACTTTATTGTGGGAATGGGCTTTTAATAAGATTTGATTGTCCTTTTAACGTTCATAAATATCTCATTTTACGAAATGTTACTTTGCAGAATGTGTTATGATCTATAATAAATTATGCATGCCATTTCATAAGCCAAGTTGGTCAAATTAAAAAATAATAATCTCGCTACTAGCTAGTAGTAGTTTGAACACAAAAGCAGCGTGTATTGCTGATAATTACTTAAGTTTATTATTTTATCGATTTGATATCTATAAAGGCAAAGCTTTGTGATAATGATAATTACTTAAGTTTATTTTTTTATCGATTTGATATCTATTAAGGCAATGCTTTGTTAAATTTTTGTGACTGATTGAAATTGTATCCCGTAGTCAGATGTAGAATGTGCAATACAATCAGCGCTGTAATAAACAATGCGAGTGCACTAACAAAGTTAAACGCTAGTCTAATTGAGGAATGCTACGAACAAAAAAGTGAACAACACAGACCGTCACAAGCAGCACAATTAAAAGGACAGATTAAAATTGTAGTATATAAGATTTTCAACTACTTAAATAAGGTGCTCATTTTGTACGAATATTGTATGTGATGAACTAGGATTAGTGCAATGTGACTGATTATTTTAAAAGGCAAATGATCCTTTAAATAAACCATTCGTATTTAAACTGCAAGCTGTCAAAATTCATTTCCAATTTCGGAAACGACGGGATCTAGAATAATTTTAGCTAATTTAAAATCTTCAGAGAGAAGTAAATTTTGTATTCCGTTTGACGCTGGTGTTGTTCTTTTGCCAGAAATTCCTAAAGAGGGTTGATTTTTGCAGGTAAAGGAACGACTACAAAGTTGATGAGAGATTTTGAATTGCACAGCATCGTTTACTGCCTTTTAATTATGTCAACCCTTTCCGCAAATAATGTTTAAACGTTTTTCAATTGTAAATTTGGCAGTTTTTTTTTTCATGATTGCGTTTGCTCCTAGTAAGTACAATATTTGCAACAACTAAAGTACTTAAAGAATCTAAATAAACTTTCGTAAAGTTGAGTCATGGAATTTTTTTTTGTTTGTATATGATACCAAACATTTTTAGCGTGATTTTTCATCTTATTGTATCTAATATTGCTCTGTACAGATTTACAACAAGAAAACTCTGATCTTGACGTCTGGCGTTTATGATTTGATTATTACAGTTTTAAAATTGTTTTTGAATTGTTTGTCATCTGTAGGTAATGCTTTGGTATTAATTCACACCACATTGGCAAGGTGGTTTCAGAACACAATTATAAGATGGAATTATCAATCAATTTAAGGAGAAGGTCGTCTAGTTTGATACGTTACACTTATTTAGTTCTTATTTCAATATCCACACTATGAGCGGTAGAGTTTCGCGGAAATTATCTAATGAAAACATGAAAAACGACATAACTACGCCAGATTATATTAAATAGTTTCGAGAAAAAACCATACATATATTTAGCAGTATAGCTTTTAATTTGTAACCGAACAGTTATTTTTTATGGCTGTCTTTCAAATCTACACCTGACTTTTTTTTGGGGAGTTGGGGTTATTCTGGGTAGAACGGATTGGACTGAATTAACTCGGCCGGTAGTTCCCAAAAATGGGGAACAAATGAGGGACCTCTGCGCCCCCGCGTTTGAAGAGCTTGTGGAGTGTGATCTACTTGCAATAGCTGCAGCAGCGGCTACTGTGATGTCGTCATCATCACCCGAAAGGACGTGTCTGGGACGGCGTTTATAACGCGAGGTTGGGTAGGAGAAGTAGTTGGACGTGGCAACATTCAAAGGGTATTTATGATGGGGAGTGTTGTCGAAGAAGCGACAGACTCTACCTTCATAAATGTGAATCAGAAGTATGTAACCTTGCAGAATTATTTGATTTCAGCTTGTCGCTAACTTATAAATCATAAACAATGAAAAAGACGTAAAAGTATTTCTTTGTTACAGTATTGGTATGATTTGCTAGTTTGTATGAATTTCAAATGCCGAAATCAAAACGCTGATCGGTCAAATTAAATTCGAATCCCTTTGTTTCGCCGCCGTGAGTTGGATGTAATTGAATCTTCATTTTGACAAGCGCCGGCGCTCAACCGCACATTGCACGCCATGAAGCATTCACTGAGCACTACAATGCGGAGTAAATAACCGCACTATGTCTGCGCTTTGTAAAATCCGATCCATATTATTCGGATTGTAAAATTATTTGCCGTGTGATGCCGGTTTAGAATAGCATCACCCCATTTGTCTCCCTTGGGAGTAGTAAGAGGTGACTAAGGGACTCGAGGGTGTGTATTGCAATATTAGGCGATGGGAGAACCTGTCACTATGGCGATACACAATTTTCCGATTAGCCTCAAATATTTGTCAGACGTGGCATAAATGTCCGTTTTTTGCAGCTGTTTTGCACTCTGCCTACCCCGCAAAGGATTATAGGTGTGATGTATGTGTATGTATGTATGTAAAATAATTTACCTGAACGGATAAACGAAGTAAAACACCTTGAAATAACTTGTTCTGTCTGGCGTATCCTTATCAATGCGGGTTAAATAAGATACCTATCACCTAGCTATGGCTTATGTTAATAGTGTGCTATAAATTAAAATTCATAGCGATTTTCATGAATTTTGTTTAGTCATAAGCACACTGCCTCATCTTGGTACGTATACTTTGCTTTTTGATTTTGATATGTGTTTTCTGAACTTGTGATATTGTTCGTTGCACGTACTAAACCAAGTTTCAGTTATCACAAAACACCACAAAGTTGTCGCTATATATTTTTAGGTCACGACAATCAATCAAACTGTTGGATTGTTCTGTTTGCAATGGACAGTGTTTATTTGTACGGGGAATTTCACAATTTGCCTGAATTTAACTTTGTTAGTGCACTTGCAGTTAGTAGTTTTTTACATTTCTAGAACACGTTTTTGATACAATATTTTAGTGGTCAGTAACTAGTTAGACAAATCTAACGCGCACCAGATGACTGGAAGGTAGGAGACAAATTACCGTGTATTTTTCTCTCTGTTTACCTTCTGGTTGGCCGGTAGAGAATGCCGCGTGGCATTAGGCCCTCCTTTTGTACCATGTGCAATAAAGTATAAAATAAATAAATAATAAATAAATGACAACCACTGTCACCCGCAATTTTCATGCGGAGACGTGTTTTAAATTAAATCTAGTTTTTATATTATTTTGTCTGAGAACCGGATCCGGAAAGTTACCATCTGGTACTGCGGCTGATGTGGAATTCACGTTACATAATTAAACTTTTTTAGTAGCCGCCCTAAGATTTTTCCGAAGGTGACTTTTTTTCTTCTTATCTCTATTTTGTATTTTTTCTCAAGGATAATAATATTCTGGTAACAAAGATTTTAGTACCTAACCCAGAGCCATTGCTTTAGATTAAATTTAATTCTGTTTTGTTAATACCAAGCAAAAAAGGATTATCTTAGCTATGTTAAGATTTATTACGTCTGGACAAGCTCTTCAGACTGAACTCAAATCAGATGAATTATTTATTACCTAATTTAAATTGATATAATTAGAGGCTTTGCGATCAAAACTATTTGCACTGATATCGGTATAATAATTTTACATTAACTCTGTCATCAACAATAGGAGTCTACTGCGCCCCGGGACATTGGTCCCGATTCTACGTTTTAGTCATATTAAGTTTTTAGAGCTAAAATCACTAAATTAAAATCTCAGAGGTTTTAAGTGTGGCTATTCCACAAAAGCCTTGTTTTAGGAAGTTTTTGACAGGAATATAATTTGATTTTAACAAGGCTATTTTTAATAAATTTTGTGTTGCAAATTTAAAAATATATATAAGTGTTGCATGGAAAGAAATATACTTTTATACAATTTTCTTATTGTTTAATATTTGGTGAAATAATTCTTATATTTCACCATAGAAACAGGCCTGTCCTTGTTGGGCTTAGGGGATATTTACTTAACATGATTCGTAGGTGGATTGGCGAGCGCAGTACGTAACAACGATTAAATGTGTTTTTTGTGACTTTTTTATGTTAAATCGATCAACCCGGTGCCAGCCTAGAACATTTTAACCCGGAGCCACTCTAGATCTTTCCTGACCGAAAATCACACAGATCACTTCAACATTACAACCATTTCGATTTGTTTTGACAGTACTATTTTTAAGCGGGATCTTTTAAGTGGCCGCTAAAATTAGTCAATTTATTCATTTTAAATATTTAAATTGCTCAATTTTGCACCTCCTGGAATTGCACTAATCGGCTAAAGCTAAGTTTAATCCTGTCAGTTATCGGCTTTAAAAACGTCAAATTAAATTTAGTCATTTTAAATGTGCGGCAGGAATAGGGTCTATTGGCGGTCACCTTTTAGGGGTCTTCAAGGATGGCAAGCGCATCAGCTTATGTTGTTTTCACAGGCAACGGTGTGTTGCCCATTATCTGGATCCCATTAGTTACTTAGAAATGGAGTAATGCTATTCTATACCGGTACAACGCAGCAAGTACAAGAATCTAAAATGGTTACGTCATTCGAGAATATTCAGTAGGGTCAGCGCACACCTCTCACTAGCGCACTGAAGCAGTCCATACGGTAGCAAGTGTGCGGAAACAACGTGTTCCTTCCCGTGTGCTCGTGAACGGAATTTCATACATACATATTGTTTGTTTCTCTCTACTTTTTGTAGTCCTTTTTACGAGTCGAACGTGGTAATGGTTAACATTTAGTTTCAAGGTTTACTGTATGATGGTTAGAAATAAAAATCTGTCTTTTTTATTTTTAACTACCCCTAATTATGAATTACATTCAGATTTCGACATGATTACATATACATTTAAAATTCCGCGATTGAACTTTCCGCAGCTGTGTTCCAGAATAAACTTTCGACTACTTTGCACAAAGCTCAAACTCAACCCACCACAACCTCACGACGTTTGTCTCGTCAAGCAGTTTTCCTTTATTGCGCTATTTTGTTGTTTGCCGAGTGCCTAATTAACCGCCATCTACAAGTACTTGTGCTTACTTAAGCTAGAAAGATGAAATAATAGACCGTAGCTAAGTTGCAACTTGCATATGATTAGAGTAATAGTTAAATTAATTAAAAGTTGAGTTACATTTGTGTATAGCAATTTTAGGCGATGGTCTGATAACCTGTCACTATGGCAATGCAAAATTTTCCGATTGTCTCTCAAATATTTGTCAGACGTGGCGTGGGTTTTTTTTTTTGTTGCATCCGTTTGCGCTCAGCCTACCCCGCAAGGGATAAAAGGCGTGATATGTGTGTATGTACATTTGTGGTTCTACGAGTATGATAACTGCAATTTGCTATGTCCTAATATAAAGTCATTCTTTTGATTAAGCTTGGGTTTGCTTTTGACTCTAGTCTAGGTCATAGGACAGAGACAGAGTTTAAGATGGAGCGAGCTCACCCAGAAGAAGCCGGTTCACTCTTACTTTGAAGTGTTTAGGGTTGTATGCGTTTGGAAACACAGACGCAGGTAGTGAGTTCCACTCTTTAGCAGTGCGCATTATAAATGATGACTGAAGCACTTAGTCCGAATTGGTGGAATGGCAACCAGGTATGGGTGGTATTCAGCGGTGCGTCTAGATGTCCGATGGTAGAAGGGAGCTGGTGGAACAAGGTGGTGAAGCTCTTGAGCACACTCTCCGAAGTACAATCTGTAAAAAACCGACAAGCAGGCAACCTTGCGGCGATGTGCCAGGATATGTAGCTTGGTGTCCACCAGTTTTATGTCGCCAATGAGCCTCTTGACCTTGCGTTCCACCGAGTCAAGAGCGGCAAATTGGTATTTGGCTGAGCCATCCCAAAGGTGACTGCAATACTCTATGCAGGATCGGACTTGTGCTTTGTAAAGAGTTAAAAGCTGTCCAGGCATAAATTATCGCTGCACTCTATTCAGGATGCCCAGCTTCTTAGCCGCCGTTTGAGCCTTGTACTCGATAGTCGCGCCGAAGTTCCATGTTTAGAAGCTCAAGCCTGTCAGTGACAGGGACAAATGTACCCCTAAAATTAGGTGTCCAGTCAAAAGGACTCCTTTTTGCAGTGAAAAGACACGCCTGTGTTTTGGTGGCGTTGAATAAGATAAGATTGTCGTCGCCCCATTGGGAGACAAGACTTAAGGTCAGATTTGTTCGCTCTACCATGGCCTTTCTTAACAAACGTATTTCAACCCCACTGGTTTTTGCTCCTGCCAAGTTTCTCTCTGAACGGTACTATCATCTGCATATCCAACAATACCATGCTGAAGGAGGTCATTAATATGCAGCAGGAAAAGAGTTGCAGAGAGAACAGACCCCCGAGAACTCAAGCATCAATGGCCATAAGGTCAGAGGAGCAGCCGTCAACGACTTATCTGATGGACCGTTCACTAAGAAAGTCTGAAATCCAAGTACAAAAATCAGCTAGGATGCCATAAGCAGGAAGCTTGCTGAGCAGACTTGCATGCCAGACCCTGCCACAGGCCTTAGAGATATCGAATGAAACGGCAAGTGCTTCGCCGTTTTTCTCGATGGCTTCGCGCCAGCACTGCGTGACATACACAATAACATCACCAGTAGACCGCCCCCGGCGAAAGCCATATTGGCGGTCACTGAGAAGATCATTGTCGTCAAGGTAGGTCAGCAACATACAACATATTATGGAGGCAGAACAAACGTGTCAGCACAGGAGAGGATAGGAAATGACAGGACATTTTATTATTCCTAATTTTTAAGTATCTATCAGTATTTTATTATAAGTATTAGGCAATTAAGGGACTTGAGGGTTCCATGTGTGTTGCAATTTAGGCGATGGGCTGACAACCGGTCGCTATGGTAAAACATAATTATCTGATTGACTCTCAAATATTTGTCAGACGTGGCGTAAATGATCGTTTTTACGGCTGTTTAAGCTCTGCCTACCCCACAAGGGATATAGGCGTGATATATGTATGTATGTATCAGTATTTTTCAACAGAACGTTTACATTATTATTATAACAGCACGTTAATCTTCTTAGCGTGTCGATGGCAGACACTACACCGTCGCGGCCCAGAACTTGGCTACGTTGACAGCGCTGACAGACGCTGTCATAAGATCGTCCTGCGTGCAGGTGCTAGGGCACGCAGGACACGATGTTAGGTGGTTCATTGTTTGAACTGCACCACACAAACAACCTACATCGGAACCCTCCAAGAAGCCCCACTTGGTCATGTTTTCCTTACTCCGGCCGGTCTGAGTCCGAAGTCTATTTAAAGATTTCCAAACCGACCATGGCAAATTATGGCCAGGCGGCAAGCTCTCAGCAATCGGGACGAAAGGATCTGGTAGGGTCACCCCCTCCTGCCAAAGGTTGCACCTCGCTTGTTCGGGGTCTGTGCAAAGAGGAGTGACGCACTTAACAAAGCCATTACGGCTTTTCAGCCGTTGTGTCACTGGGATGTGGTCGTGCAAAGGATGCCGTGCATCTGACTCCATCTTTGCTCTTTCAAAGGAGCTAGCCACAGATCTACGAACAACTGGAGGCGCTATTCCGGCTAGTGGGTACAGTTGGCTAACCGGGGTCGGTTTCAGGCAACCAGTTATGATCCGGCAAGTCTCATTTAAGGCTGTATCCACCAGCTTTGCATGAGCTGAACGGCTCCATACAGGACATGCATACTCGCCTGCAGAAAAGGATAACGCCAGCCCAGTAGTCCGCAGAACATGAGGTGTTGCTCCCCATCCAGTAGAAGTAAGGCGCTTTAATAGATTGTTCCGAGTGTGCACCTTCTTTTTTATGTTTTGGCAATTCTTACTAAAGGTAAGTGACCTATCCAGAGTAATGCCCAGATATTTTGGAAAACTAGTGTGAGCTACAGGCACACCTTGCCACTCAATATTAAGCCTACGACCTGCTTGGCTGTTGCGGAGATGGAATGCGCAAGACTCAGTTTTTGATGGGTTGGGTTTGAGTGAATTTTCTCTATAATATTTGCTTAAGTCATTCAAAGCATCCGACAGATTCATCTCAACCTCCTCAAAACTGGACGCCTGGGAAGTCAGCGCAAGGTCGTCGGCGTATAAAAAGCGGCGGGTGTTGGGGCAGGATGGTTGGTCGTTGGTGTATATGTTGAAGAGCAACGGGGCAAGAACGCTGCCTTGGGGCAGCCCGTTCTTTTGCGACCTCCAACGACTTTTGTCCTGAAGAAGATGTACCTGAAAACGACGGTTATGAAGAAGCTCTCGGAGTATTGTGACGAATTTGAGGTCCCCTGTCATGATCTCTACTTTCCATAACAGTCGCCTAAGGTTAACTGTGTCGTAGGCTGCAGACAGATCTACGAATACAGTACCGGTTATCTTCCCCAGTTCAAAACCATCCTCGATGTGTTGCGTCAGTGTCAGTGTCTGGTTGCTGCAAGACTTAGCCGGTCTGAAACCCGCTTGCTCTGGGATCAATTTTGGGTCAATGAAGCTTGTTAAGCGGGACAACAGCAGTCTCTCAAATAATTTATATGTGTGGCACAAGAGTGAAATAGGCCTGAAGTTTTTGGGACTGTCTGTTGGTTTTCCAGGCTTTGGAATTGCTATGACCTTTGATTTCCGCCAGAGACGGGGGATCGAAGCGGATTCCAGGCAATGGTTAAACATTTGCAGCAACCAGGACACGGCAACAGGGCCAAGTTGTTTAAGCTGTTCAACAGCAATGTTGTCCACCCCTGAGGCTTTACCACATTTGAGTTGCTTGATAGCAGTGATGATGTCAAGTAGGTTGAATGGCTGGCTAATAAGATGGTTGGTGCTCCCAGCACGGTCTGGTTTAGGAACATTCGCAAGGCGACCTACTGACTTGCCATTTAGAAGTAGTTGGTGGGCTATCTGATTAGCTGTAACTCTACTGGGAGATGAAGGAGGAGGTGGATCAGAAGTTAGTTTGCGAATGGTGTTCCACGCCTTTTTACTGTTATGCGTCATGTCTATGTTGGTAACAGTGCTGATCCACCTTTCCTGTCGAGTTTTGCCAATCTGTGATAGCAGTTCCTCGCCAACTAATGTGGTGTCCTCAGAAAAAGGGTCTTGGCTGTATTGGGATTCGTAGTCTTTCAGCAGCTCTGCAGACTCTTTTGACAGCCCTGGGATGTAGGAAGTCCGGCAGCCCCTTGGTATGAATTTACATGAAATTGTTGCAACTATGTCAACAAACTGTTCATAGTTTACGGGTACTGGCGAAACATTCAAAAGGGCTTGGTCTATTGACTGCGAGAACAGCTCCCAGTTTGCCTTATCGTAGTGGAAACGGCGCTTCAATGGGACATTTACGGGGCGGACTACAGGTTGGATTGTGCACATGATCGGTCTATGTTGGGTGCGAGGTATAGGAGCACACACAGTTTTAATGCTCTGGGGACTAATAGATTCACTGACGAAGATAAGGTCTGGATTGTAGCCGCGTTTCCACCGGCCACTATTGAAAGAAGCCGGTAGTTTGGCATCATGGATCAGACCTAAATCGTTCGTCTCAGCCCATACCTCAACAGCCTGACCACATGGATCCGTGTTGCTATATCCCCAACTTGTACTGTGACTGTTGAAGTCGCCGATCACTATTTTGACTGGATGATCGTCAAAATTTCCAGGAGCTTGAAATTGAAAAGGGGTTCCAGGAGGTTTGTAAACAGAGGTGACAGTGCAGTAACCAAGAGTTACGGTTATGATCTCAATGCCGTTCTGTGTCGTACATTCGGCAGATGTTATGCTCACGCCGGGAGCAGCAAACACTGCGTTACCGTGTTTCGGATGGTAGGTCTCGGCGATGAGCGTGAGTCCAGTAATGTGTGGCCGGCTTTGGGTTTCGTCTCGATGGGTTTCTTGTACACACATGATGTCACAGTGTGTAGTCCGGCTGAGTTCAGAAAGGATTTCTGACTTGGCCTGTGAGAAACCTTCGATATTAATCGAGACTACGCACAAAGCCGGCTTTAGGGCTGGACTAGAGGATGCATTGGTGTTTGCCATCGTGGTGTAGTAACTAGTTTCACGGCATCTGCCGCTACTCACGGGGAGGGCCCGAGCACAGGTGTCGCTCTTCGAGAAGGCTTACTACTTCCCCCCCACGTTAATGAACGGAAACAATCAGAATTTCAAATATTCAGCTTTCTAAGAGAGTTCATGATAAATAAATAACAATTTTTAATCTGCATTACCTTGTCTAGCAAAAGTACCTACAGTTGTAAAAATATAACGTTGGAAGTCGCTTATTTCTGATTCTAGAGCACGTTAATGGAATGCTTAACAGGCAGGCTATTATGCTGCATCCAGCCACTAGAATACAAGCATCATCGTTGGATGAAAAGTTGTCTAATTAATAGTTGGAAATATCACTGGCCATTTTATGGACTTCTGTACAGTTTTGCGCGTCTATTTTTGATTAACCTGTAATTCGAGGATATATTTGGTGAATTTTTTTATGACAATATTAGTTTTGTTTATGTAATTTCGCTGTGAAAATTGTATGTTCAAAGGTAATTACTTATTAAACGCATTTTATTTATATTCAAGACGCAAAATCAAACGGATATTTAAACTTTGTATTGTAGCACAAGCTATTAAAGAATATATAAATAATTATGTAAATACAGCATTCACATTGTCACCAACATATCTAAGTCAATTAAACAAGCAAGAAAAAACAGGTAGCAATCTTACGCCACAGTATAATTAATAGTACTAGCGTACAGTATGGTCACTCCCTGCCTCCCCCTACAAGCGCCGCCCACCCGCGCTCGGAGGACGCTCAGACACCGGCTAGCAAGGGGACGCGACGACGAAGGTCATTTCATACTGCCGCACATTGCATTCCCGATTCGCGAACGCAAAATGGCGGCAACCTTGACATGTTGTCTCACACACACAAGCATGATCCGCGTTCACCTACGCGAGCTTAGACTGTGTGCGTAGCAACGCGTTTCTTTCATACATTTGAGCGCCAGTGTCCGAGGTGTGCTTACGCGTTAAGTTTATGGAAGTGACAAGCGTTTATACCTGAACTATAAAGCCCTTAGCTTTAATTATAGAAAACTTTCTAATTTTCTTTATGCAGCAAGTAGGTAGGTAGGTTGAAACCTTTAATCCTTCGAGGATCAAGATTCACATAAATTTTTAAAGATTAAAAACACTACAAATAATGTTAAAAGTACTGGTTTTTAGTCAACTTGAAGACCGTTTGAAACTAAAAATAATTATGTAGTTCCTACATACATTACATACATACACACATCACGCCTATATCCTTTAAGGGATACAGAGCGTAAACAGCCGATAAATACGGACATTTATGCCACGTCTGACAAACATTTGAGGGTCATTCCTATAATTGTGTATCACCATAGTGACAGGTTGTCAGCCCATTGCCTAAAGTTGCAATGCACATGTAATCCCCGAGTGCCTTAATCGCCTTTTACGATACCCACGGGAAATAAATTAGTTAATGCTATTTTAAGTCAGCATCACACGGCAAATTCTACAACATTTTATAATGCTTCGTTACATTCATAAATAAATTTGGAATAAGTAACTTAAAGTTTAGTTACAACTATTGGTAAAAAGAACCTCAAGTTGCAAGCTATCTACTGGATATTTTAGAACACTTACACTAAGCTGGATGGATTAAACGTGAATTCTAGCATTTTATACTCAGTGGCTAATATACATCAAAAATTCTAATCGAATGAGATCTTAAACTTTGATGCCTGTATTAGAATTTACGCTATCGTTTATGTAGTAGATTTTTCCGCGAAAATTTGAAAGTTCCCAAAAAAGCTTCATACAGCTTTCACTCAATGTGTATTTTGTATTTCAAAATTACTTGGCTTTGTTTCATGCAATTGTGCTTGAACTCTTTTGGCAGAGTTACTTTTCAAACAGAATAAACTAACTGGGGATCTCTATCTATTTCAACAATCTACCAACGGCAACAACCGTCGAGTCCCACTTGTAGGCTGTAGTTTTTGTACACGAAATTCAGTAACACTCAAGACAGTTTTGAAAAACAACAACCGAGATGCCTAAATTTAAAACAAGCCGTAGCGTAAGTAGTTTCCCCGGTCGGCTCTGAAGTCCGTTGAATAGTTAATTATACTGCGCAAGTTTTCCACTTAGCGCCCTGAGCGCGCTTATCCGATGTACGAGATTTATAGGCTGATGTAGGCCGATAGCGCGCGCCGCCCCGTAGTCCTGTAGCCCCGACGCTCCGACGACGCCCCGACGACGCCCCGTGTCGTCATGGACACTAATGTTACAGGCTTAAAAGTGTTGGCTCCACGATAGTTCACTCCGAATTGTTTTTCAATTCTTGTATTAACATCATTAGCAGAATCAAAACCGAATATTGCAAGATCAGCAAAGAATAATTTCAGCCAAGCTGATCAAGATAGACAGACATTAATTTGAATTAACTTGTACTTGTACTTTTCTGGTGCCCATCAAATTGGCCGGCTGTTTCAAACTGTATGGTCAGTCGATGTAGCACCATAACAACCAACCTGACTGTCATGTGAGGTATAGAGTCATCAATTTATAAACTATGTACAGTATTAAAATATTTACAAACCTAACATGCAGTTTATCAAGAAAATAATACAATGAAAATGAAAGAATAGGTAAAACCACTAAGCGGATATTTTTATCCAAGTTTTTCTTATATATTGTATTTTGATTGAAATTAGATTTTCCGTGTGATGCGGGCTTCGAATAGCATTACCCTATTTATTACTCACGAGCACTTTAAAGAGCAATTAAGGGACTCACGGGTTTCATGTCTATTATGTGTGACAGGCTGACAAACTATATATTATAAGATTTTTCTGAGACGAACCTCAAATATTTTGCAGATATGGTGATGTCGAGTGTATTTTTAAGGCAGTAAACGTTTTGCATACCCCGCATAGGATAAGGGGGTAGTATGGAATGTGTTTGTATGTTAGCAGAAATCTAAAAACTTAAATCGCTATGAAAATAACAATTACATTTGGAGGTGGAATCTCGAGCATCCCTAATCCGTGCACGATTGTGCTCTCAAAAGAGAGGACATAATTTCCCCAACAACATGTGGTCACTATAATACGCCTCTGAGAGTTCACTGGGCAAAGTGTCCTCGACAACGACAAATATAGTGCGTGTGCGTTCAATGTTCATTCATTGAACGAACAGTTACAAATGTAGCAACAGTGTTACATATCACAATGCCGTAGGTACACATACAAGTGTCTAAATGTCACTAATCAAAACATATTTTTATTTGAGAATTATGAGATTAGTTTTAAAATAAAAACATGTAATAAATTGGTGAAAAATTAAATCCATGCGGGATAGGCAGAGCGCAAACGTTTTTATTTATACATACATACATACATATATCACGCCTATAATTCCTTACGGGGTAGGCAGAGCGTAAACGGCTGTAAAAACGGACATTTACGCCACGTCTGACAAACATTTGAGGGTCATTTGAAATATTGTGTATCACCATTAGGACAGGTTGTCAGCCCATCGCCTAAATTTGCAATACACACCCACAAGTCCCTTAGTCGCTTTTTACGACACCCACGGGAAAGAAATGGGGTGGTGCTATTCTAGCCGGCATCACACGGCCACGGTTTTTATTTATTGACTAGCAGCCCGCCCAGCGGTTTCACCCGCCGCTAACAGTTTCCCCCCGGGAATAAGACAGTTTAATATAGCCTATGTTCATCAGGGATAATGTAGGATTCTAAAAATCTTGACTTCAATTTGAAACAAATATCATTTTCAGATGGTGGTGGCGTAAAGTTACATGCCTGTGATTAACCTGGCCAGTCCCATGGCAGTGCCTATATTTTTATTTTTTTTATCCCGCCCGAGCCGGTTTTCTATTAGGTCATAACAAAATTGTAATAAAAAAAAGTTAATTGTGTGACACAAATTTCTTTTTTTAGAATGACGGTTCATGACGTCAATAAGTGATAATACTATCCTACATTAAATTAAGAATTTCAATTTCAATTAACGGTAACAGATTTTTTTAAATCGGTCCAGTAGTTTCTGAGCCTATTCAATTCAAACAAACAATAAATAAAATCCTGTTTCTAATATCAGTGTAGATTATATAATTATTATTTAAGTGTGATGCGGGCTTAGAATAGCATCACCCGATTTCTTTCCCGTGGGAGTCGTAGGATGGTGTGTATTGCACTTTTAGGCGATGGGCTGACAACCTGTCACTATGGCGATACACAATTTTCCGAATGACCCTCAAACATATGTCAGACGTGGCGTAAATGTCCGTTTTGCGGCCGTTTACGCTCTGCCTACCCCGCAAGAGATAATATGCGTGATATGTGTATGTATTATTTTAGTGTAGATTTTTTTACCGTGTGATGCCAGCTTAGAATAGCATCACCCCATTTCTTACCCATGGGTGTCGTAAGAGCCGACTAAGGGACTCGAGGGATGTGTATTGCAATTTAAGGCGATGGGCTGACAACCTGTCACTATAGTGATACACAGTTATCTGATTGACCCTCAAGCTTTTGTCAGACGTGGTGTTAATATCCGTTTTACGGCCGCTAACGCTCTGCCTACCCCGTGAGGGATATAGGCGTGATTTATGTATGTAGATGTTTTTAATGCATTATTTAATGTTTTTTGTCGTCTTTTTATACCGAGTAAGGGACAGCCCTTCGAATACTGATAGGGTGCATGAAACATAAAATTGGACAACTTTCCCCTAGAAACATATGTCAGGAAACGCCAAAAAAATGACCTTCCATACAAAATCACAATCAGCTGACTGCATTCACTATGAGAAGTCAGTTTTTTTACGTTTCCTTAAATATGTTCCTAGGGGAAAGTTGTTCAGTTCCATGGTCTGCATGTACCCTATTAGTATTCTGAGGGCTATCCTTGACACCCTTTAATACAGTAATGATAAAATGTAATCATTACACTGGTACGAATAATGTGGCGTAGTTGGTACATTTTTACAAGAAAAATTAGTTATTGTGTCATAACTGTAATAGTAAGACATATGGTATCGCGGACATTGTTATAGATATTGATGTCTAGGTCCTATAAAACTGTAGTACATCACTTTGCTCTATTGTCAATAATTTCCACAGCGTACGCGATTTAAGATATTTTTTGGTACATTTTTCACACGTTGGGTAACATTATCGAAATTTTCACGCGGATCCCTATTTTTTTCTCGTATAAAATATAGCCTTATTCATCAGGAATAATGTAGGATTCTAATGGTGAAAGAATTTTTAAAATCGGGCCAGTAGTTTCGGAGCCTATTCGATGCAAACAAACAAACAAACAATCAAATCTTTCCTCTTTATAGTATTAGTGTAGATTGCATAATTTAAAAATACCTTTGGGGTACCCTATTATTTGGTAGTACAGTACCTATCTAGTTAGAAAACGCTGTTATCTCTCGTCTCTTGCAGAAAATTGACGGTTTTACAGTTGGTTGGTTGATTCAGTTAGCTTTTAGTAACAATATGCTAGGTAGCCTACTTTTTCGTGTTACACAAATTATGCTTTTGTTTCACAAAATTGCTTGCGAAATACGTTAATTTCTTCCATCTGGACTTTCTTTTACGCTGTCATTTAAATTATTCAATTACCGGAACAAAGAAATTCTTAATTAAAGTTTAGTGTGGTTTTCGTACGAGGCTCGATTAAGCTTAGGCGGTGTGGGGACCGAGTTTCTTTTATAGAAGCACTCGGTCAGTTGCATTGAAAAGCGGTTTTATTTTATTTTTGGTGCTGAGGCGGATAATTCCTAACTAGTTTTCACTGGAATTTTGTATCGATTCAGCAACGAACAACAAAACTTGCTTGCATCGGTTTCTTGTTTCATCTAGCGAAAATCAGCGGTACTCGGAAATAAATAAAATACAAATTACAATTCATTTAAATTGTTTTGAGCAGTTCGTATTTGATAATGCATGACTTTTCTACAAATCTACGATGTCGTAGACTTTCGCTACGCCATAGCATTTCTTTTACTTTTAATGATTTTTTTATTTAATGATGCACCGAAATGAGTAGCTATACCTATGTAAATATAGTTTTATAGTTAGTTTTTTTTAAAGCGAGGCATATAAAAACATAAGCTATAAAATAAATAAATAAAAAGTTTAAAACGTTATAGTTCTTTTTTAACCAGTGGTGGCGTACCTCGTCATAAAGCACTGCAATGTAATTGAATCAAACAATGAAACACGGAAATTAAACGTTTTGCATACACCATTAACCGTTATTTATGGCAGCGGAGGTGGTGGAAAGTGTTGAAACTTAGCAATAACCTAGTTTATAGATTCAATGTCCCTGAAAAAGTTGCATATATTGTCACAATTGAGATGGATCGCATACGTTTTGGAGGATAATTTGTTGGTGACAACCACTACACAAATGAAAACCTGTGAGAGCCGCAATTTGACGCGGTGGCGTGTGCTACGGTATTCGGCTGTTGTATGGAGTTTTATAAACTTCATTCAGGAAAAAACCTGACACACGCAAATATTATGCGCTTCTTATGAGAACCGCCTTAGTCTGTGAATGAAATTTTCGAAGTACCTATATTACCAAATAATTGAATAGGTACTAAATTTGAAAAACGAGATTCCTCCTAGTATGACTATAATAACCTACAATTCTTTTGGACATATTTACATAAATAATATTGAATGGTTATATTTTTCAGCGATACTTCGCTGTCATTACAATGCCACTATGATTTTCTATACTTCAAACTGTTAGCAGAATACGAAATGACCAAAACTGTCCCATTGACAGGCCATTGACACACAACTGAATTCAATTTTATTTAGCAGAATTCGGGCCCAGTGCCTTGTCATAAAAAATACTATTTTGATTGATCTCAAACAAAAAATAAGCCAGCTAGCCTTATATAAGTGGAATGACCCAAGAAGGCAACCCCACTAAAACACTTAATCTACATTATGTCGCTGAAATTACAATTTTTATCGCTACCACACTGAAGTAGTAACCAATATATATGCATTATTTTTAAAACAAAGTATAAAGAATCTTACTAACAGACAAAAATCATGTACTTAAAACACAACTAATAACATTTATAACAAAAGACCGGTAATCGACGATGATCGTCAACAAAGAAGGTATTTTCCAAATATCTCAGAAAGTTCGAAAATGCGTTTTTGGGCAAAGTTTAGGAAAAGAGGCGTATATTCCAAGTAGATTGAGTGCTTACGTTTACTTAAAATAATCTTTTTAGAAAAACTGTGCTGATTATTGGCACCACATACATGTTTGCTTCCCAGTGATTAGCATTTAGTGCCAAAATTCTAATTAACAAAACGAAAATGAAGGACAAGGGAACAAGCAGACGAGAGAGCAAGGAGCCATGGAGATTGGTCCCATTAACTTTTATTATGCAGAGAGCGTTATCCAAATAAGTTAGTTCTATTTGAAAATTATCTTTGAAGGTAGAATTTTTCCACTAAGATGGTAAAAGTTTTTGCAAAAGAAACTAAAAATCTCAAACGTAGACCTTGATTGTGAACACTAAAAAAGTTATAAATGAAAAAAAGTGGTAGTAGTGATCAATGTTAAACAGTGAAAAAAAATTCTCAAGAGGTGATTTTGTTTCATTGGTTTTGTTTCTTATTTTCATATAAAACATACATACACATAAACATTTCACGCTTTTTTTTCAGCTTTCAGCGTAAACGGCTGTAAAATACGATCACAATCGCCACGTCTGATAAATATTTGAGGGCCGTTTCAGAATTATCGTGTACAGCTATAGGAAATGTCTGATACCTATGAAACCCTTGAGTCCCTGAGTTGTCACCTACGACATTTGCGGGAAAGAAATAGGGAAATGCTAGTCTAAGCCGGCATCACAAGACTGAGTCGGCATCACACGGCCGTGATGAAAAAATGATAATTGGTTTTTTGTATATACGTATTCTCTTCACTATTCTGCAGCCTAGATTGGTGCTTGTGTGAACTATAAAATGCATCTCAGTGACATATTACAGAAGACTTACAAATGTACAATGATATACTGGAGATGCAATCTCTGCAGAATGTGCAACACAACAATTTGTAGTGCGAGGCATTATTTGCAACGGGCAGTTATTTTCTTGTAGGTAAATCGCATACGCACTGGATAAAACTGCGGCATATGACAGCCACAATACAAATTAAAACCCATGACATGACAACCACAATTGAATACAGCAACGTGTACCATGGTATCCAGTTTTTGTATGGAATTTCTCAAATTACATGTAATACAAACATACATACATACATATGTCACGCCTTTATCCCTTGCGGGGAAGCAGGGCGTAAAACGCCGAAAAAATGGTCACTTACGCCACATCTGACAAAAATTTGAGGGTCATTCAAATAATTATGTATTACTATAGTGACAGGTTGTTACTCCATCGCCTAAAATTGCAAAACACATGTAACCCTTGAGTCCCTAAGTCGCGTTATACGACACCCACGGGAAAAAAATGGGGTGATGCTATTCTAAGCCGGTATCACACGAAATTACATGTCAACTTTAAAAAAATCAAAAACTTTGCGACAGCTCTCGTTAACGTTACCCTAATCCCAGGACTTTTTTATTTAAACATCTATGTAACATACAACACTAGGTCTCCAATCGGATATAGACTAGCTAGACTAATTACACGGTCTAATAGGTTTGTCTGTCCATCTGTAACCATCTGGTTGTAGTTAATTAGGCTACCTAACCGAAACCGATGTGATTTTGTTCAATGTCTTTTTGCAGCTGTGGTACATACCTACATGTGGTTTCGGATACCTTTATACAAGAGTTAAGCTACTTAAAATCTGAAAACTTTGAAATAAATAGTGATTCTTATTCTTTAAACATAAAAATGAATAAATACGTGTGCCGTGTGATGCTGGCTTAGAATAGCATCACCTCATTTATTTCCCGTGGGAGTCGTAAGAGGCGACTAAGGAACTCAAGGGTATGTATTGTAGTTTTAGGCGATGGGGGTAACAACAAAATTATACACAATTTTCCGAACGGTCCTCAAATATTAGTCAGACGTGGCATAAATTACCGTTTTGCGGCCGTTTACGCTCTGCCTACCCCGCAAGGGATTATAGGCGTGATATATGTATGTATGTAGTAAATACGTAAATATTGATTTAGGTAAATACCGATATAACATGATAATAATATTTGTTTTCGTAAGAATAAAGTTATATAAATATCACTGCAACAAAACAGTACCTACTTCAATTTCACGGCACTCCAGGTTTCGACGGCTTGAATATATATTGAATTTTGTGAAAATAGCCGTGATGTATTCCATTGCATATCGATCTGATAAATCTACTCGTGTACACATTCATGTCGGGAGAGAATGTGACGTCAGATTAAATAACTTAGCAGCTACTTACGCTTATTAAATTTTCATTGTAGCACAAGAACTAATGGCACAAAAACTTTTAAAACTATTTATACATTATCTTATCTCAGAGATTTTTTATTTAATAAAATACAATTAAAAACAATCAATACAAAAAATTTACCTATAAATAAAAAATATCTTCCAGAACCTCACACCTTGGCAGGGTTCCCAAAAGGCTGGCAGCATTACCTCCCTGAATGGCTAAACTTATTCTCTGAGTAAAATAGCTACCAGCCCTTGGGTCACCAGAAGCCTCAATGAGACGCCCAGAAATGTCATTTATAAAACCCTTAGCTGCAGGACCCCAAGGGCCCATTGTCTCTACAGCGAAAGGAACAAAAAGTACACATCCCCCAGACACGAGTATTTTCTCCGTTTCAAAACTTCCGCCGAGGAAGCTGCAGCACCCGCTTGAGCAGAAGTAGAAGGTAAGTGCGAAGCGGCACATACATTTATCCAAACCGGCTATTGGTGAGGAATAGGATATTTTAACTGCGATTGACCAGAGCAAATATTTATTTAACAAGACATTACTTTTTTTTTTTTGTGTGGGACACCGAGTCGTCCAACGACCCGATGAACCCTGGTGTCAGAGTTTTTCAACCGCCTACTACCACTAGTAGGCCTCTGACATGGTTGTGTTACGACCGCCATCTAAGTAATCATGGACAGCAACCGGGACCGACGGCTTAACGTGCCCTCCGAAGCACGGAACCATTTCTTTTCGGACAATCAGTTGGTTCACCCTGCAATGTCCTAACCAGACCGGGAACAAATTCACAAAGAGATAAATATCAACTCTTTGTGAGTGTCCCACCGAGAATCGAACCCGGAACCTTTGCGTCGCAGGCAGTCGCACTACCACTGCGCCACATCGGCCGTCAAGACATTACTGAATAGGAAATTTTCTAGCCAGTCCTTAAGTGAACTTAGATGGCTCTGAAATAAACTGTTAAATTTTCTATCCATAGAAATGAATGTTAAAACCTACATGAAATGTTTTTATGACTCAAATGTCAAAATTTCAACTAAACACAACGCCATCTAGTAAGACATTATAAAATAAGCTCGAGAACTGTCAGTAGAAAAGTCTCCATTGCGTAACTTTTAATAATACTTTCCATAAAATTTGATATCAAATTATTACTCTCTAAATAGAATGAACTACTTGAGACACAAAGTTACGAGTACTTGGATTGCCCGCGACCCTATTTTATAAAATAGTAATTTAATAACGCTAATGAGTGTAATCATTTAAGCTGAAGTCGAACGTTGTCGCGAAAATTCCTTAAGTCTTATAAAGTGTGCTGAGGTTGGTGAACAAAAGTGGATAATCTGACGACAGGATTGCGGGAGTTGTTAAAAAAATTAAGCTAAATTTTAAAGTATCTACCATTACCTAATGGTAATCACTTCTACACATGGGTGGGTGGCTATCATAAAATACGACTAAGGGATGAATGCAGGTAGTGGGCAGCATTCCTTGTGAATACTTTCAACATCTTGCACTGCACTCGCCGATCCGCCTACCAATTAAGGCCCTTGACCTATGGATATCCCATTTCTAACAGTGGCCCGCCGTATAAATGTTACTGTTGTTGATATTTAGTTGTCTAATAGTAGTAGGTTAATTAGAAGGTATAGACGGCTTAACGTGCAGTAGAAACCGAAGCAGGAACTGTCTTTTTTACGGACAATCAAGTAGTTCAGCCTGCAATGGCCTAACCAGACTGGGAACAAATTCACAAAGGGATGGTATCAACTTTGTGAGTGCTCCACCGGGAATGGAACCCGGAACCTTTGCGGCGCAGGCAGTTACACTACCATTGCGCTACATCAAATTAGCAATTGAATGGGAATTCTTAGTTCATATAGCATGAGATATAGCAGGAATAGTCGGATGTGTAATTAACTATGTAGGATTAGCACCCGTATCGTTTTCGACATAATATAAGTGAGAGGTTTGCCTATTAAGGAGCTGAAAACCCGTCAATGAAAATTAGATTTGCAGGGTAAGGGTCAACGGTCATTGTCAAACGTCACAGATTCATGCGCATGGTTCAATCATAAATATGTTTTGATTTAATGTAAAAAAACTGGCCAATTGCGAGTTGAACTCGCCAACCGAGGATTCCGTAACATGAACAACTAGCCTATTCATATAATACGATACCTCACTGAACTATTAGTCTCAATTTGAAAATATATTCCTTTTTTGGCTCCTAAAAAATTTACCTTGATTGTTTTCTATATTGTAGTTCAAAACAAAGCCGTTCTAGGTTTCATGGAAGTACGCTATGAATTTTGATTCCCTTGAGATGTTCCAAAGCAAGCGTTTTTTACAAAATGGCGGCCGTATCTGCTTTTTACGTTAACCTCTTCGCTCGGGTCGAATTTCACACCTATGATATTTGTATGACAATTAGAGGACATATATGTGTCCTTTTACGAGCGGTTAGGAGCTTGATTTTTTACGATTACAAGCGGTTGTAGACTAAAGTATATTGTTTTTAATTTCACTTCGATGTGACACGTGTTTTTGAGATAAAGGGTTGTGACAGACGCCCGGACGGACAACAAAGTGATCCTATAAGGGTTCCGTATTTTTTCTTTTATATAAGGAACCTTAAAAAATCGCTTTATATGTAATATCCCAAGATGATTCTGTAAATTTACGAGACTAGGTTATTCGCATGTGAGATTTGATCCGTATACATATTTGATGCTAAATCGTGGTAGACTAGACTTTATTCTTGACTCGGTGGAACGCAGGGCCAAGAGGCTCATAGGCGACATAAAACTGGTGGACACCAAGCTACATAGCCTGGCACATCGCCGCAAGGTTGCCTGCTTGTCGGTATTTTATAGATTGTACTTCGGAGAGTGTGCTCAAGAGCTTCACGACCTTGTTCCACCAGCTCCCTTCTACCATCGGACATCCAGACGCACCGCCGGATACCATCCGTACCTGGTAGCCATTCCACCAATTCGGACTAAGCGCTTCCAGTCATCATTTATAATGCGCACTGCTAAAGAGTGGAACTCACTTCCTGCGTCTGTGTTTCCAAAAGCATACAACCCTAATCTCTTCAAAGTAAGAGTGAACAGGCTTCTTCTGGGTGAGCTCGCTCCATCTTAGACTCTGTCTCTGTCCTATGACCTAGACTAGAGTCAAGAGCAAACCCATCATTAACAAAAAAAAAAAAAAAAAAACCGTACTCACTAAAATATTGACTTAATTTACTGTATAAAACTTTTTTTGTTTATTTCGTTAAACCGTTGCACTAGTACTTACTGCATAAGATTTCTACAGATATAACTCTGAAATGAAAATCTCAAGCTAAGCACCCTGAATAAGAAATGCCTGTTTAAAAATATTAACCTTAAAATTTTATTTTAAGCTTGAAACTGCAGCTCTAGAGTTCCGGGCAATAATAGTGAATCTTGAAATGCCTCTATATTTTAGCAACCAAAAGAAGTTAAATCTTAAACTACCAAGTTCACTGAACAAATAGTTCGTACCTACTTGCAGACAAATAAGTTAATGAGAATAGGTTTTCAAAATTGAATTTCCAAGTGGGTAGATTCAAAATGAATACTTTTCGCAGGTGTTTACATTGTTTAATAATGGTATAACGTACATTAAAGATTATTGGGATGGGTTGCCCAATTTGATATACATCAAAAACGCTACCCTTTTAATTATTGAAATATGTAAATAAAATTTTGCGATATAACTACGCCCATGTGAAATCAGCACCTAAAACATATATTATGCTAATAAAACTTTGGGTCCAGTATTCTTCTATTCTGTTCTGTTTGAAACTTAATGGTACAACTTAACTTTGACCAAGGCTCCTTCAAAGTAACAAGTATCAGTATTTTACTGTACAGTTTACCAGTAAATCCAAACTTTGTGCTATTTAACAAATCGTACACCAATTCTATATCGTTTACAGAAGTCAGAACGAAAATTAGCAAATTAACGAAGCTATCGTCATGTAATTTGAAACTAATTAAGGAAGGAAAACGTTGGCTCTAAATGCTTACTTTCAGAGAAAATGGACTTTGCAAATATTCTCTTGAGGATAAAGTGACTTGGAGCATTTAACTTTTGTATTCAATTAAATAGAAAGCTCAAGCACAAACGGCAGAATCCCGTAGCAAAATCGTCTACATAAATTGTAGCTATTTGGGACTGGTTTTTGTTCAAGGTGGTTAAAACGTTACGACTAGAATGGTCTGTTTTGGTATCAACCCTTTGTATAATGTAACTAGGCGTCTGTTTGAACGTAATTCATCCCGTTTTTTAGTTTATATAATCAAAGTAGTTTTCTTCATTATTGATATCTTTTTCATATTATTTGTAAACATTGATGCCTGCAATCAAAATCAGAGCTTATTGTCATACATAACTTATTAATAGGCGATATTATTTGTACATGCTGTGGAGAAAGTCTTTTTTTCACCTATACTATATTTTAAATGTTTAAGAAATTGTCTTA
The DNA here is from genome assembly GCA_027580185.1 of Tuta absoluta. Lineage (NCBI taxonomy): Eukaryota > Metazoa > Arthropoda > Insecta > Lepidoptera > Gelechiidae > Tuta > Tuta absoluta. The sequence continues at coordinate 11,371,606 of JAQAHW010000004.1, forward strand.
CAGTTTGATCCTATTTAAAATATGCACCGTAATATCATACGAATTAAGCTTTAAATTTCTCCCGAAAAAGAACTTACGTGTTCAGAATAGTTGAAAACTACATACCTAATACATATAAGTCAGATTTATCACATGGAAAAAGTGAGCACATAGAGGTATTTAAAGGTTAACCATTTTAGTTGAAAATAATATTCCTTAACCACTGATTGACAAATATCGGGGTTAAAGCGATGGCTGGGAGGCAAACGTTAATTAAATTTTAAACCTTCAGTCAATAATTTAATCCTCTGTAATATATCCTATTGTGATGAATTGGTTTCCAATATTATTTAGTAAACACAACTTTACGTGTCACATTGTGAAAACTATTTTGTCGTAACAACTTTCTCAGCGATCTTAGTAAGCAAGACCAACACACAAAATTAATTAATGCTACTGTAATGACGTTGTGAATTGTTTCCAAAAAGATTGTTTCCAGAATTATATTGCTGGATGAATCCTCTGGTTTTCCGTATGAGTGATATAGTTCCGTGCTTCCGAGGGCATGTCTAGCCCTAGATGGCGATAGTAACATAACACGTTTGACCCAATAGAGATTTTACTTTGACACCTAGGCGTCAACCTACACCATCAATTACAAACAAGATTTCAAGCACTCAAATTTTATCACATTAACAGTGACAATAGTCCACTGCTGGACATGGGTCCCCTTTATGGGTAAGTATTGCCATACTCACCACACTTGGCAGGTGGATCGGCGTGCGCAGTGCAAGATGTTTTACTGAATTCATCCGAAGTTTATACTTATGCAAAAAACACAGTATTATTGCTGTCCGAGACGCAGCTTTGGCAAGATGAATGCGTCTATTTCATCAAATGCCAAGCTGATTGATGGCGAGATCTGTGTAAGATGGTAAGGTCCTGGAACGTTCCAGAGCTGCCCCCTTCCATGGAGTATTTCCACTGTGCTCCTAATAGTAAGTGTTTTCCACCGCACGCTTTACTTGCTTGAAGTGACGTAAAATAATGTATAGGTAAGTGCATAAACTCTTTAGGATATTTTAGAGTGAATGAAGAAACCAAAGGCGATTAGTAAATGAAATTATTTTGAAAAATATTTCCCTATTTCATTTTACATGCAGCTTCATTTTTTTATATGCACTTATAAATTTTTGCTTAGTCGGTGGTACAGCTGAACCGGAGCTATAACACTTCACTTATATTAAAAAATCTAAAACGTTGCAATAATCCAAATTTTGTTAGGAAGTTGTAATTTTATGTGGCTATATCCACTCCCGAAATTTCAAATTTAACTACTTCCCTAATAAAAGGCTGTGGTGATATTGTAGCTAAATCTTTTTCCTTTCTTTTTTCGTAAATATTAAAGTACGTATATTTCGCGAAATCTGAACCAACATGTTCACCATAAAGAAGAAGTTAAAGCAACTCTGAAAGAAAATGTTGACTATTATGTAGACTAGCAAATATAAAAGTTAAAAGAAAGCTTATTTCGATACCAGAAGCCAACAAAATGTCTGATGAATATTTTAAAATATGCGCGTCCAATTAATTGCATTGTTGAGCAGAATTGAAAACACAGTGAAGGCTAAAACGTCAATTAATATACTGAACAGGCAACGGTACAGGAAACTCCGCTATCAAAAGGGTAACTTTAGTGGTGCTATATACGATGAAATTTTACTAGTGACCGATAGCCAAAACTTAAGACGGGCTGGTGATAAGGAACAACTTTCCTCATGGAATATAGCTCAAAATGGGAAAAAATAATTGGACTTCCCATACAAAATCGCCCAAAAATGTTTAAATAATTGGACTTCCTATGTAAAATACTTATAAAAGTGAATACAGTTTATAGACCTCAGGACTTACTATAACAAACTTGGCTTTTAAAGATTTTAATAGATAGTTCAAGAAAATTACGTCATCCGAGAACCTTCACTGTCCGAGAAAGAAAAATTACTAAGAAAGAATAACTTTATTGTCACTTAATCAACAAGCAAAGGGCTTTTTGATAAAAAGGAATGGATATTTTTACTCTCAACCATCATGGTGGCTTTTAGTTTAGCTATTATTAAATACATTGATATGAGTAACAATATATAAATAGTTACACGTTTTTCATGTGACCAACTGTATCGTGAGCCCAAGGGTTTTGACCATTAGTGCCACATAGATCGCTGCTTTCCAAAAGCAGACCACAATACATCGTTAGAACTTTCAACATCCGTATAAATAGATTACATATTCATCGCATTTCCATGTTCCATTCCTCCACAGAGCGTATAACAACAGCACACTAAAAATAACGAACTGGGCAATTGGCTGCTGCTAGCGCGAGTTGACTCCCAGGGGCCCCCAATTGTTTCCACCATTGTATCCAGGGCCCCAACTTGCAGAATACACGGCCTAATGTGCTTAAGTGAACGATGTGGCCCAGGCGTATTCATAGTTCAACAGTTCGATGTTGTCGGTACTTTTTTACGAGGGGGAGCTGGCAACATTCATATTAATCAGAAGTTAGAAGCTGGCCGAGTGGAGTTTATTATGCAATTATAACATGGTTTTGAGCTTCCAAACTGCTAAACAGGTTTCAATAATTATTAAAAGCCTTGATATTGACTGACTGGCCTTCTACGCCGAGGGTTTCGTGGGTTCAGTTACACAAATATTTGTAAAGTAAATTTATCAGATATTTATTTTATGTTTACTCTGTGTGTAATATGTACTTATTAAAAAAAGCTATATACTTTTTAATGTTATGTAATAATATCAGCTATTTAGTTCCCATAGTACAAGCTATTATTAGTTTGGGGCTAGATGGCGCTGTGTGAAATGTCCAGGATATTTATTTTTATTATTGCATTTATTATTGTTCCGTATAAATTTTACTCTACTTTTATTTCATGTGAAAAGAAATATACTTTTTTGTGTACTAATTGTCTAATTAAAAGCATCTGTAAGTATCATAGGCATCTTAAAAGTGTAGATATCCTGAAACCTTTGTTATTATTTTACGGCCGTTTACGGTCAACCTAACCCGAAAGGAATATAGACGTGATGTATGTATGTTATTTCAATAATCAACCATGTCAGAGGCCTACTAGTGGTAGTAGGCGGTTGAAAAACTCTGACACCAGGGTTCATCGGGTCGTTGGACGACTCGGTGTCTCACACGAAAAAAGAGAGAGAGTTGACCTTTTACTGGATTTGATTTTTCAGGAGTTACCTTTCTCAATTGATATTTAATAGTATCTCAATACCTAGCAAGTTTCAACGTTTAGTTCCCGAAGTTTATCCTCAGTTTGTGTCGATCTACTTGTATTTAGGTAGTTCTCGGTTCTTGGTAAGTCCCTCTGAGCTTTGGCGGTGTAGGTATAACTAACCTATATCTACATCTATACTAACCTATTGATGTAACTGGTAAACTTGCATGCTAGCCCACTTAAGATTGAACTAAGTCACCAAAGCACTTTGGTGTACAGTAGTATTATTATGATTCTTACCTGACAATCGTTCCTAAGATGTTATCTCTCTCTTTTCGTGTGGGACACCAAGTCGTCCAACGACCCGATGAACCCTGGTGTCAGAGTTTTTCAATGTTGATGTTATGCAAACTGAAGAAAAATCTTGATATTTTGATAGAATGCAATATTTTTATTGGATTTCATTCGAGAGATCTGTTTCCTAAATGTCTTCATAATTTACCTTCCCATTTAATTAAACATACATTATTTTTGTAGTTATTAGGTTATCCCTATTTGGGAAACGTTTACTTTGGTTGGTTAAACTTGGGAATACAACTTCACACTTTTATTATTTTTGCAACCTTATCACTACGTATCAAAAATCATCTGCGTATATATGTTTAAATGTATATGTATACATGTTGTGGCCAACGATGGTAGTCATGATGCTGGAAGAACTTTTACTTCGAAACATACCTATCGTGAAAAAGTATTATGGGATTGCTTTACAATATTAATGTACGCAATATAAAAAGTACCCTAACTTGCTTGTACCCCAAGAACAAAATTTATGTTATCATAATTTGTAAGAGATCAAATATAATATTAATAAATAATCTTGCTTGTACCAACAACCATACGTGATTCGCGTGTAGTTGCTCTATACAACAAGCCTCGGGAAAACATATTTTATAATATCTCTAACAGAATATATACTACTATCACAGTTTACAGTATGATAAACTATATCTCTGCAAATGCAGAAATAATATAAATGTATATTATTGTAAAAAAAAGAGTGCTGCCAAACTTTTCCTATTCTTAGCCGCAACAAAAAATCCGGAAACAGCATGTTCAGACTGGTAATGCAGGCATTGCGTGACCTGTAACGAATCGTAACTGACGCCTAATGGAGCCAGTCTCATCACATTTACCAAGAAAATGCTTTTTACCTATCATCCAAGAGGAATGGGCCATATCATAATAATTTTCTGCTATAATGGGTTTCTGATTATCTTATTCTGGAGATGAAATGATTTATCCAGATTTTCTATTGCATTTTTTACAAATATGATTCGTAAAGCAAATAATATTTTAGAACCTTATTCAAACTTAGCACCTACTGTGGTAGTCGAAATAGATTACGTTCAAAAACATTTTATTTTATTTTTGGCAAATTTAAAACCCCGCAGTCATAAAACTGGATGGTTCTCGTGCTGCAGATAGAGCAAGTGGGTAAATTCATATTTTAGGCTCGTAATACTTAAACTCAACTTATGTCTAGAGAACATTTAAATCTAAGTGTAGGTCCAGGGCCCGAATCCCGCTATTTTAAAAACGCCTCAGTTGTTTTTCGATAGCAAGCCAGTTGGATGGTTTTGGTCCTTTCTTATTCCACTAACAGTTTGAATATTACAGTGGCAATAGAATGACAATTTAGAGTCGCTGACATTACAATGGCAAAAAATAGAGATTCGGGGCCCTGAGAGGTATTTGTTCACTGAATATGTACTGACTGATGATAGAAATTTCTCAAAAACGCAAACGACTACCATACGTAAACCAGATAACTCGCGGGACGCTCGTGGGGCAAGAAGTAGGTGGAAGCAGAACAATTGATAGTCTACACTCTCAGTAAGTATTTTAATTTGCATTGGAGTAATATATCATATAATAAATAATAAGTACTTATATAATTTTAATGTTTTAGAAAGTAACTTCTCATTTTACCGTTTTCAGTTTGAGCTTTGAGCTCTCTGTATGGTTGGCCGGTCGAGAATGCTGCGAGGCATTAGGCCCGCCATTTGTACGTTTTGTGCAATAAAGTTTTATAAAATAAAATAGATAAAATATCTCATGATGGATTTCGGAAAGACTAATTACGTATATATATCGATACCCCACCCACCTACTTCTTGCTCCGTGGGCGTCTCGCGAGTTATCTGGTTTGACTTCTAGTAATAAGCGTCTTTGGAGTGGGTCCAAAGTTGTTCATTCTTTTTGTATGTAATTTTTATTTATTTAAATTAAGCCTGTAGCGCAGTGGTAGTGCGGCTGCCTGCTACGCAAAGCTTCCGGGTTCGATTCTCGGTGGGACACTCACAAAAATAATATTTATCACTTTGTGAATTTGTTTCCGGTCTGGTTAGGACATTGCAGAGTGAACCAACTGATTGTCCGAAAAGAAATGGTTTCGTGCTTCGGAGGGCACGTTAAGCCGTCGGTCCCGGTTGCTGTCCATGATTACTTAGACGGCGGTCGTAACACAACCATGTCAGAGGCCTACTAGTGGTAGTAGGAGGTTGACAAACTCTGACACGAGGGTTCATCGGTTCGTTGGACGACTCGATGTCCCACACAAAAAGAGATACAAATACAAATATTTTTATTTCGCATCACATTTTAGGCACAACAATCAATAAATTCAGTACAAATATACTTACAATATGAGCTGAAATGGGTGTAGGCACAGCACACTGCTGGTTTTAAGCTTTCCCCTAGTCAAAAATGTTCTTAAATATTTCATTTCATAGAAAGTAAGTAAGTAAGAATAGTTAAGTAACAAAATTAAGATAAGATTAAGCCTGCTTGATCCCACTGCTGAACAAAGGCCTCCCCGCAATCTTACATTCTTTGCGGTCTAATGCCACCGTCATCCACTCCTGTAAATAAAGAATTTAAAAAATTTTGTCGTCCCATAGTGCCATGGTGTCCCGTCTCTACTATCCAATGGATACACAATTAAATTCACATTTAATTTATTTATTTCAATAAATAATTTTAAAATTATTAAAAAGAAAAGACTAAATTAACTAAAAGCTATCTATTTAATAAAGTTACCATTTTGGGCTTCGAAACATACTCACATACAAATAGCAGGCCTAAAATCCCTTGCGGGGTCGGCAGAGTATAACAGCCGCAAAAAAGGATATTTACGCCAAGTCTGACAAATATTTGAGGGTCATTCGGAAAATTGTGTATTGCTATTGTGACAGGTTGTCAGCCCGTCGCCTAAAATTACAATGCACACCCCCGAGTCCCTTAGTCTCCTATTACGACTGCCACGGGAAAGAAATGGGGTGATGCTGTTCTAAGGCAACATCACACTGCAATTGGGCTTCTGGCTAACAAACAACTTCGAACGTAACTTGGCTATGAAACGACTTATAAATTACCAAGTAACGCAAGGCAGGTGGGTAAGTAAATCAAATCTACACTTGAGTGTCGTAAAGCGATTACTCGGAAGCGCGAGAAAGTGCTTCGGTGGTGGTGTTGATACCAGGCTTCTTATTAATGCATATTCATTACACATTTGCATAAATAAGCGCGATACATCAACTGGCGAAATGAGTGAAACGAGCGAAGCATGCGTGAAAATATGCCGACTGGTATTACACAGAATATGCGACTACAATATTAAATGAGCATTTTTGCGTTTCGTTAAAAATAAATTACATATATCATTTTTCGAGTACCTTTTCGGTGTCTCAGTTGTATCGATGAAAATTTTTATTTGTTTATTTAACAATTATTTAAAACAGCACTTAAATAACCTGAAAGAAAAATTTAAAAAGGACATAATATTATTCAACAAAAATTTTGCGATGAGTTCTTCAGTAGGCCCCGACCCGGTGTTCTTTTTTTATAGCTGGACACTACGGTTTTATCCCTGAATGGTGGAAAGTTTGTGTGGTTGTTCAAACAACCAGCCCAATCGGGCCCTAGGGTACTTGGCTCCTCTACTTGTAACAACCGCAAGTTCTTGCGGCGTCATATCACATGATATCCGGTTTAATAATAGTAAGAACTTCGTAAACTCCTTTCGGCAAAATACCGGAAATTTATGCGTTACGTGTGACAACCGCCATAGTTTTGTTATTTGGTTTAATAATTTAAAAATTTACTTTCATAAATGTACACAGGCGGACTTAACACAAAAAGCGTTATCACCCAGTCTACCTTAGGACATTTGGAAAGGCTCAAGGAAGGTTCAAAAATCAAAGAAAGAAAGGCTCGAAAATATTTTACTATTCTTTAAACTCAGTTTTATATAAGTATTTTACTATTCTTCAAGCTTCGATTTAAGAAATGACATTTAAGTAGTTCGGTATACTTATATAACGTCGCGTGTGGTTTTAGGTAAGTATATGGGTAACATGCAGAGGTAAAACGTTATTAGAAAAATACAAATATGGAGGTAACATTGTAACACGAAAGGTTGCTAGCCATTCCCGAGTTAGCGATCGAACGTTAGTGCTCATTATAGGGCTTGTTATGTGGACGACATTATTTGAAAGGTAATCAAAAATTGTATTTACGATTTTTACCCGTGATTTTCCTTTATTGTTGGACTTAATCATTATACGAAACGTTAACAAAAGTTTCGTTTTAGTGTAGGTACCGGCTTTATACCGTAAGTTTTTTTATTCAGCATTACTATTTATATATGGCATAATTGCAGATTTTGTTTTACCATCTTCCTAAACAAGTGCGGAAATTTGTTCAAATTCCTGAGATTTTAACCGAATTTCTTAACTGGTTTAGGAATACGGAAGTTTAAAATGTAATTTCTTTCAATCAATCGTCGTCATGATTATTTTTGAGGAAAATTTTTGTATATTTCTGGTTTCATACCAAAGAAACAATAAATTCAATGACTCACGAACAAAATAATCATTAAATCAAATTTAATTAGCATCTTCTCCACAAATTGATCCCTAAATTGAAGTCACTATGACATTATTAGCGCATACTTGCAATAAAAGGTTCCAGGTGGGTTGATTTCTAATGCCATATTTCTGAAAATCTTCATAAACTACGTTAAGATTTTTTATATATATTATAAGTCGTTGGTGATTGTTTGCATATAGATAATATGCAAACAATCACCAACAGACGTGAAGTTTGTTTTGTTTCTATCTTTACAAAATTTTATCCTATTATTGTTTCCTTTGTAAGTTTTTTTCTTATGTAAACTCAAAAAGTGTCACGACGTCACTTGATTGGAATTTGTCAGAATTCGTAGAACTGTTTAGGAGAATGAGAATGAAGTCACTATTTTGCCATACTCTGGCTTTTGAGCAAATGTTTCTGAATTCGGACAAATTACTGATTTTGTCATTTTACTGCGAAACACAATGTAAATAGTTAAGTACTATCAAAAAATATAATGCATATTTTTTGTGGAGCTTGCTACTAATAAACACAATGCATGATGTGTAGAGAAACAAACATTTATTGCTATATTGTTCGATAGTATACATCGAAAAGAATTACAGAAAAAACATATGTATTTCTTTTGTTTAATTTAATTGCAGATACTTTGATAATATGACCAGAAGTAAAAAAAAGTTGATAATTCAATCTCATAAATGCATGCAGATTTAGCTGCATTATCATTTTATTCGGCATTCAAAAGTAATAAAAATTTGAATGCACACACACAAAGTTTACGATTAGAAAGAATAACTGATGTAGGTATAATATCGTCCACCGGTAAGTGTGCGCTGAAGCGTTGACCCTTGATTTGGTCCCGATAAGACCCGAAAATACTTTGTCGACCGCATACCGACAAAATTGGGGCGTATAAATAAATAATTTTACGATGTACCCTATACAACTAACAGAGTTAGACCTGGTTTGCCTTAGTCCCGGTTCGCCACACACAAAGATCGCTTTACAATGTGAAATTTTCTAGCAATTCTCGAGTGTCATGTAGAGGGCGCTAAGCTTAATTGAAATAACGTTTCCTTACACAAAAACTGTACCACTTAATAAATTATTCTTTATTTTGTGTTTATTGAATTGTTCTAAATTTATTATTGGTTATTTGTTTACCCACACGTATGACACTCAATATAATAGCAAGGCGATAAATTTATTTTGTAGTAAATCAAACAAACATAATTATTATGTAACGAACACAACGTGAAACGGAACCTGTGACAAAACTATGGCTGACGCCAGCCATATTGAAACGTCAAAATTTCAGTTTAGCACTCCGCCCTCTGGTTTGACATTCAGAACTATCAAGTGAACTGTCAATAGAAAAACTCCCATTTATCACAAAGTTATATATTTTTTTTATCTTAGTCCCACTCCCAGTTGCCGTGTTTTGCCGATTTAGAGTAGCATCTTCCCAATTCTACTTGAAGGTGTCGTAAAGAGCGATAAGGGATAATCATTAAGGGCAGCAGTGTTGCCTGAGAACACAATATCTTGCACTGCGCTTGCTTATCCGCCTGCAAATGTGGTGAGCAAATATTAAAGCTATACAACCGGAAAATAGATATAAAATAATAATGATTCATTATTGCGTATGAAATACCTGGCTGGACTCATCAATCGTTCTTTTATGACTAATCGGGACTGTGGCAAACCGGGTTCAACTACAACACTAAACAGCCCGCCCCTTAATGTATAAAAGATGCGATAAAAATTGTGAATTGTGCATTTTATTTCTATATTTTAATAGGTAGTTAAGCCAGCATTTTCGGGATTACGGATATGAATAAAATATGCATGGAGGCTTATTTAAACTAGGGTTCTTAGGTAAGAGTTGTTCGTGGAAGTTTGTCTTTTGCAAAAATTACCCAGTTGCTTTATTGTAGATAAACACCTTCTGAAGATAGTACCTATGTTGATAAGAAAAGGCACAGGTTTATCGCAATTTTATTTATAAACGGAACAAAGACACGGGTGCACAATTTGCTCTTGTAATTTTTTGAGGCACTCATTTTATAGGAATATAAGGCGATAGAAAAGCAATTTTAGTTAAAATAATGATGATATTTAATGTAAAATAATATATCCTTGAGAATGTCTAAAATCAAGATACCTGAAGAGCTTAATGTTACGATTTTCACTAAAACGTTAAAGCAAGAAAGGGCTATATCTGTGTCTCATGAAAACAGACAAAGCGTATGCCATCATGACGCATAATGCCATTGACCGGTTGCGCGAGCGCACTCACTCGCTGCTTACAATCCACAAGCAAACATTGCAAATCGCGCGCTCGGTAACAACAGCCTGTCTCTATGTTGATTTGTAGTGATATAATTAGTAGGTACATAAGTTATGTGAAATGTAAGTGATCTACACTTACACGACTACTGACATTGTATTAAGGTCAGTGTCAATAGTAAATAAACAAATACACAGTTTTTGCGGCAAAGTGAATTATAGGTGATAATGGAAACTTTACCTACAAATGCGGTACTAGAATTTCATCCAAACACTTTAGAAAATATTAGGAAAATTCACGGATTTGCAAATCATGAAGATGTTATGAAAATAGTTGACACTTTAGAAGAATGGGTGAAACATGAAAAACATTTGATGAAGAAAGATTTCAGTAAGTAATACCTATTTGCCATCTTCTTGTATTTGTAAGTTATTTATATGTTTATCTTATGATTACGTACTTATTTTGTACCTCAGTCATAGGTTTCCGGATTGTCTGAATATTACTTCGTAAGTATTCCGCTCAAATTATGATATCCCAATACAAGCAAAAATTTTAAAAATGCCTTATTGTCATATTTTGCCTATATAAAATATATTTTTTTAAAACATCTATAAAACAGTTGTGGCGCCAGTGGCTCTGCCACCATTAAATAATAATTATAATAATAAGGTAAATTAAGATAATTTACATCCCGAATTGAGGCCATTGTGCTGCCAATAGCTCTTCAATTAAAATATAATTACTTTAAAATAAAGTCAAATAAATTTTACGTTATCATATTTCAATCGTACACAAGACACTTAAATTGCATAACTAGGAAACATACGGTAGGTAGATGTCAAAACCGTAGCATTTCCTGGAAAATGTTTCTTGCATTAAATACCTAGAAATTCCAGCTTGTGATGGAAAACTCAGGCTTGTAATTTTCGATTTCAATAAAAAATTATGCAACATGGAAGATATTTCTACAAATCTAATTATCTGTCCGATGGTGAAATGCTGAAAAATGAGTTTAATACTGCGTTTTTACTTGTTCTAGCTAGACAATACTTAGAGAACATGATAATTGCGAGCAAAGGTTCTTTGGAGCGAGCCCAAAAAAGGCTGGACAAAGTATGCAGGCTGAGGACACAGCAACCGCAATTTTTCGGGAACTTCGATATAAGAAACGATTTTCAAGATTTTGAAGGAATAATGTGAGTATGTAACCACATACCTATTTATTTTCAAATTCCTATCTTAAAATTTTTAAAAATTTTCATGCCTTGGAAGCAAATATAGGTTTGTGCGTAGGTAATGTAAAAAATAAGGAAAAAAAATTTTTTTTTTGTTTCTTGTTCTTGCAGGACGTACGCAATACTACCAAAACTCACCAAGGATTACAATAGGATATGGCTAGTAAAAAACTCGGGTAAAAAATTTAATTCCAATCTTATACTTCAGTTTTCTAGAATATGCATCATGGTGAGTGGGCAGACAATTGCAATTTTTAAAACAAGTCAATTAAATGACACGCCTTTTAGTTTTAAACTGAAAATGGAAATTATTTTTAAGGCCTTATTCCTTTCACTGAGCATACGGGCTACGTTTTTATATAACTACGTTTCACCCGCTGTTTACTTTTTATCGCTTACTTGTTAGATTTTCTTGTGTATTTAAATTTAAATTGTAGCTGCCTCCAAAAACTCTAAGCCCCTGATTGTCGCGCATATTTTTCAGGTATTTGAATTTCTGAAAGCACACGATTACTCGGATGGTGTGATTTGTGTAGTCGATTTAACTGAAGCAAGTCTACTGGAGGTCATCAGGCGGATCAACTTACAGGACTTACGACAAGCGGCGGCAATACTTATTGTAAGATCATTTCTATCCTCTCACCTTTCAGCACAGTTATCCAATATTGCTTGTAGTCCACTGCTGAACACACTGGACTTTCTTGTTACACCACTAACTTCATCGAACCTGAGTATCACGGAATTTTGTATTGTTTGAATATGTAATTTTTACACACGAGATTTTTACGGTTGCCGTCTAACATATCACACGATTTGGAGTTACCAAGGGCATTACCTACCTTTTCTTAAAGTGCTTCTCCGTTCTTTTTTGCCTGTTTTGTTTATACTTACAATCTTTTTGCAATAATTCACACAAGTATTCAAGTTTCTTATACAATAATGGTACCGTCGTCGTCGTGGCCACTCGTGGCGCACTTTTTGAAACATGAATCAACAAACGACTTCACAAGAGGTTGTGAAGTGAGTTGTTTGTCGACTCGGTGTCCAACTTGACAGAAGAAGACAAACATACATTGGGACCTTAGGTACTATGACCTTATGTACCTATGATGATATTCGCCGCCGGACAGCAGAAAAAGCAGTAGATATATCATACACGAGGTTTTAAATTTATGTTTCATGCTGAACAACAACACGGTTCTGTTGCATATTTAGTTGGACATTTTACCATACGAGTGCAATACGGGTAGTATGGTAAAATTAGATCAGCTTTAACCTATCTTTCCTTTTGGTTTAACTAATAGTAACGTTTTCTGTATTAAATGGAAAATACGCAAACAACTACAATCAAAATGAAAGAAGCTAGTGTATTAATATTAATGTACCTATTAGGTTTGATTTTTATTTATTTAAAATACAAATGTAAGCCAGAACGAGCCACTTGGCTTGTAACAAAAGGCAATTAGGAAGCGGAACTGTCAGCAGCACATCTAAGTACCACTTTAATAAATCAACATTTAATACTGAGTTGGTTATTCATTATAACCGCATCGGCAGGGCAGCGTAATTAAATCCCTTAAATGGGTACATTTTGGTGCCGCTTTGTCCTTACAGCTCGTTCGAACATAGTTTTTGTCTAGGTCTTTGCCTAGATTTACATGACTACACCAAGACCATACATCCATACGAACATCACGCCTATAACCCTTGCGGGGTAGGCAGAGCGTAAACGGCCGTGAGAAACGAACATTTACGCCACGATTAAGGGGCATTCAGAAATTGAGCATCGCCATAGTTGACAAGTTACCTCGAGTCTTTCCAATAAAAAACTTGTTTCTTGCAGGAAGGTTACGGGGTGCGAGTGAAAGGACTTCACGTGATATCTAAGTCGAGGGTCGTGAACGCGCTCGTGTGGATCTTCAAGCAGGTGCTGAGCGCGAAGCTGGTCAGCCGTATCCATGTCCACCAGACTGCCAAGACCCTGCACAACTTCATGTCGACAGAAATCCTGCCAGTTGAATATGGCGGGAAGGAGAAATCTATTAGCAGTATTAATGGTAACAGACTTTGTAGTTAAGTGATGGTTCAACATTTAAAAAAACAACACCCAAGACTTTATTCTGCCGTGTGGTGCCTTAGAATTTCATTACTCCAAAACTACCTGTAGGTATCTTAAAAAGTGATTGAGGTATAATTTCATCCAGCGAATGGGTAGCAGCGTTTCTTGTGATAGCAGTATCTTGCACTGCGCTCGCCAATCCACCTGCCAATCATAGTGTGTTTGGCAATACCCCCAATAGGGGGAAGTCTGTGTCCTGCAGTGGACTGTTAAGCTTTTTTCCCAACTCAATTAGGGTTAGCAGGACTTAGTTTGTACTCAAATCATGTTACAATAGGATTTGACTTAGTTTTACGACCGACCGTCTAACTGACGTCAATCTCTTTGGGAACGCTTCCGTAGGTAGATTCACTCCAATTCATCAGATATTTGTTTGTTTCAGAAGAGTGGAGGACAGTTCTAGGCTCTGAGGATTATAGAAGCTATCTCTACAAAATGACCGAAGCTTGCATCGATGAATCACTAATAGAAAACACGTAAAGCCTGTTCTGCTGAAGAAGTATTGACTAAATAAACATATTATTTGTTTAACTTAATATGAATATATATTTTAAATACCTACGCATGTTATTTAAAACTAGCATTTTGTTTCGTTTTCATAAAGTGAGTCCCAAATTTTTTCCAGTACCAGCTAATGGAAACGACAAATAAATTTGCTGTTCTGAAACCAATTTGAAACATAAAACAATCCAATCGAAACATTTTGCCTCAAAAAGGCTTCGGGGAGACAATTTCAACGAAATAACGGCACCCAAGTGCTTCCCGAGTGGCAGTCAGCAAAACTTGCAATCACAGTTCGGAAAATATTCGGCGGAGATCAAAGAAACTGTTACGATCTGATATCGATGTTAATAAGTCAATAAAACGTCGACGGACTGGAAGCAATCTCTTTTTACGGGTCCCTCGACAATAATTGTTTGAGTCCCGCCTTGTCGACGTTTTAGACAAACTAGAAATAAGATTTATGTCCCTATAAATAACTTCATTTGAAAATAAACAGTTCCACGTCCAACTTAGAAAAGTACCTGTTTCATGCAATCTTTCTTTAAAACTTCTTTTGACATTACTCTTTTTTATATCCTATATCATTAAGACTTTATTTATACTCGGACCTTATTCATTACACTGCCAGTGCATAGCATTTCGATTGGAAATATGTGGACTTGGCAGAAATAATTTTACTTGCACCAACATGCGAAAATTTTATCTAATGTTAATGCTAAGCCAATTAAGAGCTGCATACATTTTCTTGACCAGGGTTCGTTGTTCTTGTATGTTTTAGTGGTTACCGTGCCTAGTAGTTTTTAATAATACTTCGAATTTTATCAATACGAGTTAACTTGATATCATAAGTACCAATGGTTATTTTAACCCTAAAATATCAACTTAAAACGGAACAGTAAATGCCAAATCCTACTGATTTGTAACCCCGCAAATTTAGACAAAGTTACCTTTCCATTGAACGACCAAATCAGAAGAAGTTCTTGTAAATAATAACAATAACTTTGTACTAAGTTCTTGCCCTTTTGAGTTCCAATCGACAGTTATGAATGAAGACATTTTCAGTTTCAGGTTGAGATGATTTACGTTGAGTGATTGGTAGGTATTGTAAATATTTAAATAAAGTAACCAGTCAACATTAGGCCTTTCACACACGTGCCGCATGATATTCGGTATGTGATAGCCAATCACGTATGTAGGGTATATTCGGTTTCACACACAACTCGTTTCGTCAGTAACATCGGCCCGGCTAAATAATATATAAAAATCGTGCAAGAGTGACCTTGTTTTTACTTTTTGGCAACGAAAGGACCATCCAAAAGAATAATGGCATCGGACTGGCCCTTGAGTGGTCAGACGGAACTATTGTTTGTATATCGACAACCCAGTTAGGCCTGTAATTAATCGAGCCCGGATCTAATTTGTCTTCGTCACTGCAAATAGCTAATTCCCACACATTAAGAGCACAATGGTGGCCGCTCTTATTGATTACCACCTATTGTCTGCTTTCCGCCTTAAATGATACTTGCTAGTTTGGCTACGAGTGTGCAGATATTGTATATCGAAACACGCGATAGTTTGATATGAGTGGCATATTTTATGCATCATTTCATTGGATTTAGCGCTCCTTTTTAACCGACTACAAAAATATTGACTATAAAATAGGGATTAATTTAATCCCTATTAGTATTTTGCTGGTGAGTTCTACTCGTAAAACTAAAAAACTATCCCTAAGGAGCATAGGTGGATATAGTACTTAAAAAAATTACCTCCCATACAAAGTGACACATGTTTTATCATTTTTGTACGGCGGGTCAAATTTTTTTTTGTTAATATTTCGACCTCTGTTTCTTGGGAGATCTTGTTCAGTTTAACGAGTAGAACTCCCCCTTTAAAATATTAGCACTGTATTTAAAAGCATTTTTCAGCATTCGTTTTCAAGATACGGACCACATACGGACTGTTACGTTGACGTCTATTATTATTTTCAAAAACTATTATTTATTGCAAAATAGTAACTTTTTATTAGATTATAGTAAAGTATATTACTTATTTCATATTTTTATAGTAAAACTATCAATAACGAAATTTTCATCGATACCTTAAATCATTATCGATACTGTACAGCACTATATCGGCCGCCATTCGCCCAAAATGATACACCACCACTATTTCTCGTGACAAGGGCCGTTTATGGATAAACGAGCTAATGACTGTCGGTTTCAGCGCCTTAATAGCACGATAACTAATGTGGCTGAAGACACAATAAACTATTTTCAAAGAGGGCGGTACTTACTAAAAAGTCACATCCGAAAAGAATTCATTGTGTGATATATAAAAAAAAGTAAAATGCCGATTGCAGACCGTATTTTGACCGTGACTTGGAGGAGTTGATGTGATTAATTACGAGTCTAGCAATAGGATTGTTACAAAACAGGTTAGCCCTACTTGAAAATGAACTCGTATATAAGTATTAAGGCTTTATCTTGTTTCTAAATATCAGATACAAATTGTTATTTGATTAAACAATAAATTGACATTTAAGTTTAAATTAATAATTCATTGACTTTCCCAAATCGTTATTATACGGTTTTAGTTTTACGGTGTTACAAAGGATTAGGATTCGTTCACAGGATTACCGTAAAGTTTGATAATCCTTTACAAAATGTGTATTCACGCTTAGTTTGATAGTAAATTCTACGCTTTTCATTTATTGTTCAACTCGCTAACCTAGTTACAAAACTGGGAATCAAATAATATTCGACACACACGTACCTACTCAAATCTTGGTTTTCACGTTCTTACTCGGTTTTATAACATTTCGTGGTAAATGACTTTCTTTTAGAAATATCATCGTCATGTTCTACTAAATTGATTTTTTTACGGCATTATAAGGTATTATAAGTAACGGACAACATATTTTATATATATTATGTGCCGTGTGAGGCCGGTTTAGAATAGCATCCATCACCCCATTTCTTTCCCTTGGGAGTCGTAAGAGGCAACTAAGGGACTCGATGGTGTGAATTGCAATTTTATGCGATGGGCTGTCACTATGGCGATACACATTTTTCAAATTTCACTAAAATATTTGTCAGACGTGGCGTTAATGTCAGTTTTTTGCAGCCGTATGGGCTCTGCCTAACCTGCAAGGGATTATAGGCGTGATATGTGTGTGTGTGTGTGACAATAAATAATACGGGATGACGCAGGCTTGTTAAGTCAAGAATCCGTACTAATATTATAAATCTGAGAGTTTGAGTGTGTATGTTGGTTACCTCTTCACGCTCTAACATGTTGACCGATTTGGATGAAATTTGGAACACAGGTAGAGTTTGGAACTCGTAATATAACATAGGCGACTTTGTACTGCGGGAAAACAACTATTACCACGGGACAATGAGTGGTAGCGGGTGAAGCCGCTGGGCGGAAATCTAGTAGAATATAAAAGATTCTACGCCCATACGCCATACCTATTTAAAATTTGATGCAGTGGAGGCCGAATCTAACTCTATTCTCTGTTTTCATGCATCCGTTGCATAAATAGTACTTGATTTCAAAAATAACGATACGAGCGAAGCATTTAAGTTAGAATTTTTTCTCAGAAGTCTAGCGCTTGGTGCGTTTATGCTTCTTAGCAGTAGATATATTTCCAAGATTATTCCGGGCAGCAGTACTATCACAGGTGCCCTGAATATCTGGCCAGGTGATTCGTTTCCTCGACATCCGATCCCAAAGACAAAATTGGAAATATTTAAGAACTGCACTCAGTACAAAGAAAATCAGAATCCGGTTTAAATATATTAACAAAGAAACTGAAGATTAATTGACGAATTTTGAAATGACAAAATGTCAATATAAATAGTTTTAAAATAATATATATCATATAGTATCAAGGTCATAATATTAAAAACATTCCAAGTACTGTTATGTAAGTTTATGATTAGATTATTAACAACCAATAAGAATGAGTACCATCAAGGATGTGTAACAGTAACGACTATAGAACGGCCGGCATATTGCAATGAAGTTTAGTCAAACATAAATTTTTAAACTAAAAAAATCGTCAGCATGTATTGCTATTTTAGGCGATAGGCTGACAACATGTCACTATGGCGATACAAAATTTTCCGAATGATCCTCAAATATTTGTCAGACGTGGCGTAAATGTCAGTTTTTTGCGGCCGTCTACGCTCTGCCTACTCCGCAAGGGATTATAGACGTGATACGTGTGTGTGTATGAACTACAATCAGACTAAATTTCGACATAATACGTGCAAGTTTTAGGCCGAAACTTTGTCAGGGCTGTGGCCGGCGCAAATCTGTCATTTGACCAAGCCAATATAGACAATTGGCGAGATATAAAGTAACTATCTATGTCACTAAAGCAGACAAGATAGGAAAGTATCAAGTTTTAGAAAATGACGAAGTTGACCCGGGTATTTCAATTAAGTTAAGAGTAATTTTTTATTCTCCTTCTTTTCGTGTGGGACACTGAGTCGTCCAACGCTCCGATGTATCTATTAATAAAACAGAATATCCAGTGTGTATCGTACAAATCCCTTACGACGTCTAAAGCACCGGCTTCATAGACATGCGACGCGTCCGAGCGTCAACCGAAATGAGAAAATGATACTGTCAATTTAAAGGACGCGCGCGATCAATTAAGACACGTAATTTCGCTCTTTGTTTTTTTCTTGTATTCTTCGTATATTAAATCAGGATTAGATAAAAGCTGCCTAAAAGTTAAGGAATAAAACAGCTATTGTTCAATTAATTAGAATCTTTTATTTAGAAATTGATAATTAGATAACATTAATAAAATTCACTTCTTTATAATTTAATTAAATTAAAAGAACCATTAATTGTTATTAATACCGATAAAAACTAAAACAGAAACTATTAAACTCCAATTAACAGGTACTAGTCACAAAATCTAAACTTATTTATTAGAAACTAAGATGATGTTAAAAGTAGGTATATTTCTTAAATTTATTCATTTCGGAATAAAATTAAAGTCATAAGTCCATATTTCAAATCAATTACCAAACTAAAATAATTTCTCAACAAGTTACACAGTACCAGTACTCCCAGTACCAATACCATATTTAGATATATATATAATATATACTTTTCCACATATTATTAATGAATTAATTAATTTGACCATAAATAGAACTGTAAATTTTGTCATAAGAAAACACAAGACTAAAATAAACTTTGTTGTTACAGTTTACAAAGGTATGAAATTTACTCAAACATAAAACTGCATCTAAATTCGAACAAGAAGCATATTTTCACAATCATTAAGAAAACTAGATATTAAACTACCTATTTAAATGCAATAGCTACACAAGGGTTGCATTAAACGGAACAGATGGATAAGGGTTGATTTTATAAATTATTACACCAAAAATACTTATCTTTTCCGAAATTATGCACTGGAAACTAATTAAACACTAATTAGGTTGAACGTAGCGATTATGAGGTACACGTCCGAACCGCGTAACGTACGAAAAGCGAAGAGAGTACAGCTCAGCCCGTTCCCTACCGCGTGGAGCTAAAAAACCCCACTTGCCTCCAAAACTGCTAAAAATCTCTGCCGTGATTGGCTACAAAAATCTACGATCACCGATTCGCTTAAACGTTAATTTACAGTTTGTGATTGGTCGGTCCTACCAACTTAACAAGGTGAATTTATAATTTGACATGTATTCGTTTGGCGCCATAAAGCTACAGCTAAAGAATCTTAGTACCAACATTACGAAATCAATAATTACAATGTCAACATCAATAAAAGCACCATCTACAAAGACGAAACCGCTAGTTTCTTGATTGTGATTGTTGCTCAAGGGGTAGATGACGCCACCGTAGTCCGCTGTTTACTGCCTCTTTTCACACTCGTCCATCCTGACAGATTTGCGTCCCTGCAAAGTAACGAGAAAAAAAAGGATAAACTGATAATACACAACCATTTTATTCCAGTATAGTATTGCGAAATTCCCATAACCAGTTAAATTATCCAATAGCAACAGAGCCAAACCATACATCAAAATGTTTTGACTTAGTTTATAACTGAATTGTTAATTTATTTTTCTTGTCTCTTACTTTTAAACAATCCCAGGCATAATAATAAAATTTAAAAATCAATTTCAGAGCATCCTTGCTATTTTTGTTATATAACCTGTTATATAATCCATGAATCAAAACTCATATACCATTTTTAAACAATTTTATACCATCATTATTTTACGTGCCATAAAGAAATAAAATAAAAATTACCATTATTACTAAAATGTTATTATTAAATTCACCATGTTTAATAATCACCAATTTTCGTATGCCATATAATCACCATTATTTTTATTACCAAAATATAATTAACCATTGCTTTATCAATTCACCGTATTTAGTAATCACCATTTTTTTTTATATACCATATTTATTAACCAACTCCTTATATATCATTATTTATATAAACCGTTGTTTGTCATCAACATTATTTTACACCATTTTAATCAAAATGGGCAGTTCATTGCCTGGCACTATTATTGCCACCACTCAAATTACATTATTTCCTATCAATTTCTATAGGCCATAAATGTTTTATCCCTCTAATAAATCCAGCAGCTCTTCGGTACTGTCAATTTGACTCTCTTCTGTACTCGATTCATCGTCACTTGCACCTTTAAATCTCTTCAACGAGTCTGATGATACAACAGCAGAAAAGCGCTTGTATCCTTTTACACCCTTGAGTGACGTTATTTGGTATCTATCGTTACCAACGACTTTAACCACTTTATAAGGCCCGCTGAATTTCTCCTTCAATTTCCGACGTACATTTAAGTTTCTATCTGCTGAACCTTTCCAGAGCACCAGATCACCGATTTGGTATTTTGTTGGTTTCTTCCTTTTTGCGTTAAAGTATTTTCGCATAGAATCCGCCGTTTTGTTGAGGCTACTTGAAGCCTCGTCCTTGTTACGCTGAGCAGCTTGCTCGTCATCATATTGATTGACACCCATGCCCTGATAACGGCTTCGTGTAGCACTGAACATGAGTTTGTATGGGGAGAACTGCGTTGACGCATTCTGTAGATTGTTTAGTCCCCAGGTGATGTCGGGTATGCAAGTGTCCCAATCCCTCTCATCTTCGACACTCGTGTTAATTGAGTCGAGAAGGGTTCTGTTATACCTTTCTACCTGGCCATTTGCTCGTGGACAAGCCACAGCATTCAGAATGTATTTTATTTGATGATCCAAACAGTATTGTTTAAAACTCTTGCTAGTGAAACATGCTCCACTGTCTGAAACAATTCGTGTTGGATAGCCAAACATACTAAAAATATTTGAGAGAGCTTGTAACACTTCTCTGGCCCTGGTAGTTTTCGAAGGTATAGCCCATGTAAACTTAGTGAAAGAATCGACAACTACAAGCAGATAACTATTACCAGCACGACTCTTACAAAAAGGGCCTAAGTGGTCTATGTGCACAGTATGAAGCGGCTCTGGTATCTTTTCTATGGGGTGTAGTTCTCCTTCTAGTCTACCATATTGGCTTCTCTTATATAAACAATCAATACAAGATTCAACGTATTTGCGAATGAACCTTGTCATTCCCTCAAACCAAAAAGTGTCCTTAATGATTTGCTCGCAACGCTTCAGCCCAGGGTGTCCGATGCCATCATGATACTTTCTCATGATATTCCATCTCCCATACTTTGGAACTACTAACCGCTCCTGTCCGTCCTTTATTAATCTGTACAATCTGCCATCCTGCAATATGTAGTTATTCTTGATATCAGGCTCTGCCGTATTTGACTCGAGTTTTATCCAAATGATGCGTAGCTTTTCGTCCTGGTTTTGAAGACACACCACCCAGTCAAAGATATCGATTACATTTATATCTACTACCTTCGTAGGTTCTACTGTTGATCGACTCAAAGCATCAGCATGATTATGAGATTTTCCAGAACGATGCTCCACTTCCATGTCATACTCCTGTATAGATAACCACCACCTTGCTATCCTAGGCGTCAAGTCTTTCTTCAGAAAAGTGTAACGTACTGCTGAACAGTCAGTGACGATTTTAAAATGGCTTCCAGCTAAGTAAATTCTAAATCTTTTGACCGATTCAACAACAGCTAATGTCTCTAACTCATAAGAGTGGTACATCGCCTCCTCTTTACTTGTTTTTCGACTGAAGTAAGCGACAGGTCTAAAAACACCCTCGTGTTTCTGCATCAAAATTCCTGATAATCCTCTACTACTTGCGTCTGTGTGAACTTCTATTTCACCATTCCTACGAAACAATACCAGTAAAGGTCGTGATGTAAGTATCCTTTTTAGCTCATCGAACGCTTCCTGTTGAGTAGTTCCCCAATCCCATTCGACGTCCTTTTTCAGCAACTTGTACAAGTCGTGGCTGATGAGTGCATAATTTCTCACAAATTTTCTAAAATAGCTGGTCAAACCCAGGAACATTCTTAGCTCGTGGATATTTTTGGGCTCTTCATACTTCATCACAGCCTCAATCTTCTTGCTTCCTGGGCGAATGCCATCATGGGAGATTTCGTATCCGAGATAATCGATTTTATCTTGAAGGAAAAAACATTTTTCGAGGTTAAGTGTAAGCCGAGCACTTCTGATTATGTCAAGTACCGTCTGTAAAAGAGTCAATCCTTCATCTTCTGTAGTTGTAGGTAGAAGAAGGTCATCGATATAAGGAAGTACTTTTTCGTAGCGTAAGGATGAAAATATTTTATCCATTAATTTTTGGAAAATAGCTGGAGAATTCGCTAAGCCGAAGGGCATGCGAAGAAATTCGTAATGCCCCTCAGGCGTTACAAATCCGGTCTTGTGGATTGATTCCTCTGCCATAGGAATCTGGTAAAATCCCTGGGACATATCTAAGCTTGTGAAGCACTTTTTCCCTCCAAGTTTTTCTATGTTATCCTCGATTACAGGAAGAGGATATTTATCCTTGACGGTAATGTCGTTTAATTTCCTAAAATCGACACAAAGACGATAGTCACCATTTTTCTTTCGAACTAAAATAATGGGACTAGCGTAATTAGAAGAAGATTCTCTTATTATCCCATTAGCTAACATGTCATCAATCTTTTCCCTCATTACTTCCTTCTCCGCAAATGAAAGCCTGTATGGCCGATAACAAATCGGCTTATCGGTGGTCAGTTCAATCTTCATCTCAATTTTATCAGTTAGTCCTAATTCACTAGTATCTTCCGAAAATCAATCTGAGTATTCCTGTAGAATTTGAGTAAGACGTTGCAATACCTGAGGATCTTTTGAGCCACAATGAATTTTGGAGACGTCAATTTTCATGACCTTATTCATGAGAGTCGCATCCGAACCTTCTAAACCTTTATGCCTATCAGTCTCTTCTGAAACCCATGCGCGAGCTAATACCTGACCTTTGTGAAAGTGAAGTGGTTTCTCACCATTATTAGAAATCAGCAAAAACCTTGCAGGGGTAGACAGCACGGATGAAGGGATACTATAATTCACATCATCATAGGATGATAGATAGATAGATAGATAAAAAGTTTATTTTTGCTACAGTCACACATACATACATAGACAAAATTTACAATTTGAAAAATAACAACAAAGAATCTTTACATAACACACACACATCTTTCCATATACAATAATTATATTAAATTTGTGACAATTAGGGCCCTGCTCAAAACCTGTATGTGTGCCGTAGCAATGCAAAAGGCCATAGCTCAGCGCCAATATTTGCTTTGACGGCAAATCGCTGATTTTCAGCTATCACCTAGAGATAAACGCGGTATCGGTAACCGACTAAAACAATTGTCGTGTATTTAGAGTTGAGTATAGTGGTATAAGAACAAATAGATGAAATACTTACATAATACATTATAACCATGTGAAATAAAATAAATTGTTTAGTTGTTTTCATTATAGTAAAAGAAGTTATTAATAAATACGATGTAATACGAATAAATAATAATAAGAAAGTACCCACAGTCGACACACAATTTGAGGTCATGCGTGACTGTTGCCGCCACCTACGCAAAGCACTTAGGGATTCCAATAATTTGTTTTTCCAAGAGATATTCCTTCATTTTTAATTTAAATGTTACCTTTGATTTTAGAGTTCTTATAGGGGGTGGAATGTTATTCCAGCACTTAGTTGCGTGGTAGCGGAAACTGCCTGTAAATGCCACTGTTTTATGTCTGTGAATCTGAAGTGGAGCACGACAGAACCTACGATCATGGTTGTACTTATTATGCGAGGATGTGGGTAACTTCAATTTTGAAAAGAGATAGTCAGGGTTATTAAAATTAAAAACATCAAACATTAAGGACGCAAGGTGCAATTGTCGCCGTGATTCCATATTCAAAATAGACGCATTATTAAGAAATGGTGTAATGTGGCTACGGGGAGGAACGTTGAAACAGAAACGACAGCACGCGTTTTGCACGCGTTGTATTAAACGCTGTGTTTTGTATAATAAACGTGGGCCATATACAAGGTCTGAATAATTTAATCTGGACAAAACTAGCGACTCACAAACCAACATTCTAGCCTCTGTACTGAGTAAATTACGAATTTTATAAAGAATTTTAAGTCTATAAAAACAATTACTAACAATACTCTCAACGTGACTTTCAAAGCGTAATTCACTATCGAGCATAACACCTAAGTTTTTTGCTTTTAATACACATTCAACATCTTGACCAAGTACACTAACGACGGGCTTTTTCGACCAAATTTTCTTTATTTGTGACTTAGATCCAAGGACCATGCATTTTGATTTATTTGGATTAAGTACCAATGCGTTTCCATCTGACCACTCCGATATTCTATCTAAGTCCTCATTCAATTGCTGCAGTGCTTGGGAAATTTTATCAGGTACCTCAGATATGTACAACTGCACATCATCCGCATACATATGATACTTACAATGTATTATCACTTTTGTAAGATCAGCGCAGTAGATTATAAAAAGTAAAGGGCCCAATATTGAACCCTGCGGTACTCCGCGATTTACCGGTTTTTCATCGGAAATCAGGATAGCACCATCAGGTCTCTGGATTTTTACAGACTGGTATCGATCTTCCAAGTAACTTCTAAACCATGCTTGTGAGTGTTGGTCAAGTCCGTAATAAGACAATTTGGATATCATCAATTGAATGTTTATGCAATCAAAAGCCCGTGTGAAATCCAACAGAGCCAGAATAGTACCACGTCCAACATCCTGGTCAGCGAGTATATTGTCAGTTACATCAAGTAACGCAGTAGTGGTACTACGTCCCTTACGAAAACCTGACTGATAAGAGGGCAGGATGTTATTCCTGTCAACATAACTTTGCAACTGACAATATACCGCCTTTTCCAGAACCTTCGACAAAAAAGGCAAAATACTGACTGGTCTAAGGTCTTTAAGCTCACAAGGTTGGTTCACTTTTGGAAGCGGGTTAACCATTGCTTTTTTCCACTGGCTAGGGACAACTCCTGTAACTATTGACGCATTTATGATACCCGTGATGACCGATAGAGTACGCGGTAATGAAAGAATTATCATATCCTTGCTAATATTGTCAATTCCTGTGGCATTAGTTTTTATCGACATGATAAACTTTGAGACAGAAGTTTCGTCAACTGGGTGCAATTTAAAAGACGACGTCCCAAACTTGGCTGACGTGTCAAACTGTGATGTTATTGCGGTGTTACCACCAGGGACATTCAGGAAATGGTCGTTAATTGCATCGGGATCATTAAAACAGTCTGGTAAGCAATCAGCCCTACCCGGATCAACTAAAATTTTCTCCTTCATATTACTCCAAAACTTTTTGGGATCTTTAATATTAGAGTTAACCGTATGATTGAAGTACGCAGATTTTTCATGGAATAAACTTGTTGAAACCAATCTCTTAAATTCCTTATAGTATTCCTTATGAGTATCTAAATTAGATGTTTTATATCTCAGATGAGCTTCATTACGTAGATCAATCATAAATTTGATGTTATCGGTGATCCAGGGTAAGGAGGAATTACTTCGCACTAATACTTTTTTAATAGGAGCATGTCTATCATATAGACCCAAAATCAAAGAGTTATATTTACCAACCATAGCCTCAACATTAGGTTCCAAGAGAACACACTCCCAATCAACATGATTGAGATCCATATTAAATTTATCCATGTCTATGTCTTTTAAGGGTCTGTATGATATATACCTAGGAGCTGGTTTGGATTTTCTAATACTTAGAGTAACATTAACCATAGAGTGCAATGATCCTGTAACACTTGAGACTTCTACCTTCTGGACCTGACAATCAGTACAAACCACGTCAATTAATGAAGAAGTTCCCTCGGTAAAATGTGTGGGTTCATTTACAACTTGCTGTAGGTTCATGCACCTAAGAAATTGGTAGAATTTTACTGTTTTATCATTATATGCGTGAAGCATATTAATGTTGAAATCGCCCATCAATATTATTTTGTCATAATGTGAAAACCTTGTAACGGAATCAGTCAAAGCATCCAAAAATGTATCCACCGTCACCCAATGTGGTCTATATGCAGTACCAATTACCAGACTGATCCCATTTACCTTTGTACTGATCCACATTTGCTCGATGGAATCATCCGGGCTGGTCAAGTAACGTACGCGCACATCTTTGCTGATATAAAAACCTACACCACCTCCCCAACCACCACGCATCTGTTTAGGGCGTGGAGTAAGACGTAGTCGATAACCAGGTGGCGCAGGCGCGCAAGCTTCTCTCCCTGCCCGTAACCAAGATTCATTTATAGCAACTATATCAGCTTTATATCGATCCATGGATATAAGAAAATAATCGTGACTAGTGTTAAGTGAGCCTGCATTGTATAAACCTAATGAAAATAATTTAGTTTTAGGTGACATTGGAATAATAATCGATATAAAATGAAATTAAGTTAAATATGAATAAAGTAGGGCTCATAAGATACAATAAGTAAATCAAATAATAAAAATATGTAAAAATATAATAAAAGTAATATGACGTAAATTCGGTTGATTTTGTATTGCCACGGCACGCATTATTCATCACCAAAATATGAAATGGAAAAAACTCTACTACATAATAGACTTTCATGCAATTTGCTAACATAAAAAAAGAGCAACAAGAAACATAACACACCGCTAATGACATTAACAAATCGGTGGCAAAGGCCAAAATCTTGAAGTTAGAAAATTTAAACATTACCACAACAAGTAAAAAAAAACATTAACATTTTCAAATCAAGGAAGTCAATTTGATTCATTATTAGATGAGCCAACGATATCCAGACCAAAAACACGGAATACGTCATTTTCTGAGCGCAGACGATGGCGAGGCCCATCTTGATGTTTCCTTGCATATATCTTTCCATCTTTCGACCACACATAGCGCCAATGCATTCGACCAGCAGCCTCTCGAGCATGGCGGAATACATGCCTGTTAGCACGAGTCAAGCGCTCGTTTACATAGAACCGTCTGTGTGGGGCGGGTAGGCCAGTATCCTCGGTAGTGGCGCCTCGACGTACACGGGCTGCTTTCAGTACTTGGTCGCGAACAGCACGCCTCGCCAGTCGCACCACTATAAGGCGCGGGCGCGCCGGCGATGAAGCGTCCGGAGTGCGACCCACTCGCTCAGCGCTGACAATGTCCTGCTCTGCGAGACTGACACCCAACTTGCTTACAACAGTAGTAATGATATGCTGTATATTTTCCCCTTTCTCCTCAGGTATGCAAGATATCTCTATGTCGTTAGACAGTAACGCCTGATCCCGCTCGCCTATTTCCTGCTTCAATTGCTCTACGGTTGCTAAAAGAGAGTCGTCCGTGTTCCTTGCTGGATTTTTCTTCAACTGGCATTCCAATGCGTTCATTCTCCCCTCCACCTGGTCAATACGAGTTTCGCAAGCATCGATTCTCGCTGTGAGCTTCGCTATGTTCGCATTCAATAGCCCCATTTCCGCCCTAGTTGCCGACATTTCAGCACGGAACATGCGCATTTCAGCAATCAACGGATCAGTACAAGTCTTTTCAATCTTAGAATGGTTGACCGTT